>JARJIL010000008.1:23172500-33172500 GCA_038502395.1 Dittrichia graveolens
TCCATAACATATCCAATTTGATTCTTCGTTTTCTATTTGTTTTATTTTTTTCGATCAACCTTTTTATTAGTTATTAAGATAGTTTTTAAAAAATAAAATAAAAAATATATGATTATTAAATAGTTAGAAAAAAGATAATCTAGCGTTAATAATTGTATTGATGTAAGTAATCTATCAAAATTAGATTAATTAAATAATTGTTATCATGTTTAATGATGTATTAATACAAAAGTTATCATAAATTAGTTGATACTTAAGGAAGTAATTAATTAGACTATTTATTTAAGTGTTTGTATCTTATGTATTATTGACATGTACTAATTAAAATTAAGTATTTTTAAAAATTATAAGAGAGAGAAAGTTAAATAGTTTATAATATAGTATAAATGATTATCAACCATGCTTTTATAAATAACTAACATTGTACCCGCGTAACGCGTCGGCGATAATAATAGTTTGTCCTCGACAACATGTTCGATTTCAATGAATATATATGTGTGACATATGGTGTGAGGTAATGGAATTTGTTCGACAAAATATCCAATTTCTTTCTCTGTTTTCTATTTGCTTTATTTTTTACCATTAACCTTTTTATTAGTTATTAAAATAGTTTTCAAAAAATAAAATAAAAAATTATGATTATTAAATAATTATAAAAAAGATAATCTAGCCTTAATAATTTTATTCATGTAAGTAATCTATCAAAATTAGATTAATTAAATAATTGTCATCATGTTTAATGATTTATTAATACAAAAGTTACCATAAATTAGTTGATACTTAAGGAAATAACTAATTGGTCTATTTCTGTAAGTGTTTGTATCTTATTTATTATTGAAATGTACTAATTAAAATTAAGTATTTTTAAAAATTGTAAGAGAGAGAAAGTTAAATACTTTATAATATAGTATAAATGATTATCAACCATGCTTTTATAAATGACTACCATTTTACCCGCGTAACGCGTCGGCGATAATAGTAGTTTGTCCTAGACAACATGTTCGATTTCAATGAATATATATGTGTGACATATGGTGTGAGGTAATGGAATTTGTTCGACAACATATCCAATTTCTTTCTCCGTTTTCTATTTGCTTTATTTTTTCCCATTAACCTTTTTATTAGTTATTAAAATAGTTTTCAAAAAATAAAAAAAAATTATGATTATTAAATAATTAGAAAAAAGATAATTTAGCCTTAATAATTGTATTGATTTAAGTAATCTATCAAAATTAGATTAATTAAATAATTATTATCATGATTTATTAATACAAAAGTTACCATAAGTTATTTGATACTTAAGGAAATAATTAACTAGTCTATTTCTTTAAGTGTTTGTATCTTTTGCATAAATACATGTACTACTTAAAATTAAGTAGTTTCAAAAATTGTAAGAGAGAGAAATTTAAATGCTTTGCAATATAGTATAAATTATTTTAACACTAACCACCTGAAATACAAATCAATAAACCCTAAATCGACCTTAAAATTTACACATCCTAGAGAAAAAGGTAAGAAAACCAAGAAGTAATATAAGAAAGAGAGAGGAAGTGGTGTAACTGGTCGTGCTAACCTAAAATGTGTTATAAAGGAACAACATCTAATATTAAAAAAATGGGCTATAATGGATCAACAATGTTCTCATAAATAACTAGCATTGTACGCGCGTAATGCGGCGGAGATAATACTAGTTTGTGCTTGACAACATGTTCGATTTCAATGAATGTATATGTGTGAAATATGGTGTCTAGTATTGGAATTTGTTCCATAACATATCCAATTTCATTATTCGTTTTCTATTTGTTTTATTTTTTTTGATCAACCTTTTTATTAGTTATTAAGATAGTTTTTAAAAAATAAAATAAAAAATATATGATTATTAAATAGTTAGAAAAAAGATAATCTAGCGTTAATAATTGTATTGATGTAAGTAATCTATCAAAATTAGATTAATTAAATAATTGTTATCATGTTTAATGATTTATTAATACAAAAGTTATCATAAATTAGTTGATACTTAAGGAAGTAATTAATTAGACTATTTATTTAAGTGTTTGTATCTTATGTATTATTGACATGTACTAATTAAAATTAAGTATTTTTAAAAATTGTAAGAGAGAAACTTAAATACTTTATAATATTGTATAAATGATTATCAACCATGCTTTTATAAATGACTACCATTGTACCCGCGTAACGCGTCGGCGATAATAGTAGTTTGTCCTAGACAACATGTTCGATTTCAATGAATATATATGTGTGACATATGGTGTGAGGTAATGGAATTTGTTCGACAACATATCCAATTTCTTTCTCCGTTTTCTATTTGCTTTATTTTTTCCCATTAACCTTTTTATTAGTTATTAAAATAGTTTTCAAAAAATAAAATAAAAAATTATGATTATTAAATAATTAGAAAAAAGATAATTTAGCCTTAATAATTGTATTGATGTAAGTAATCTATCAAAATTATATTAATTAAATAATTGTTATCATGTTTAATGATTTATTAATACAAAAGTTACCATAAATTATTTGATACTTAAGGAAATAATTAACTAGTCTATTTCTTTAAGTGTTTGTATCTTATGTATAAATACATGTACTACTTAAAATTAAGTAGTTTGAAAAATTGTAAGAGAGAGAAAGTTAAATCATTTATAATATAGTATAAATGATTATAACACCGACCACCGGAAATAGAAACCTATAAACCCTAAATTGCAGATCCAATGGAAAAAGGTAAGATAACCAAGAAGAAATATAAGAAAGAGAAAGGAAGTGGTTTAACGGGTCGTGCTAACTTAAAATGGGTTATAAAGTATCAACGGCTAATATTAAAAAAATGGGTTATAAAGGATCAACCATGCTTTTATAAATAACTAGCATTGTACCCGCGTAATCCGTTAGCGGTAATAATAGTTTGTGCTCGACAACATGTTCGATTTCAATGAATATATATTTGTGAAATATGGTGTCTCGTATTGGAATTTGTTCGATAACATATCCAATTTCTTTCTCCGTTTTCTATTTGTTTTATTTTTTACGATCAACCGTTTTATTAGTTATTAAAATAGTTTTTAAAAAATAAAATAAAAAATATATGATTATTAAATAGTTAGAAAAAAGATAATCTAGCGTTAATAATTGTATTGATGTAAGTAATCTATCAAAATTAGATTAATTAAATAATTGTTATCATGTTTAATGATTTATTAATACAAAAGTTATCATAAATTAGTTGATACTTAAGGAAGTAATTAATTAAACTATTTATTTAAGTGTTTGTATCTTATGTATTATTGACATGTACTAATTAAAATTAAGTATTTTTAAAAATTGTAAGAGAGAGAAACTTAAATACTTTAGAATATTGTATAAATGATTATCAACCATGCTTTTATAAATGACTACCATTGTACCCGCATAACGCGTCGGCGATAATAGTAGTTTGTCCTAGACAACATGTTCGATTTCAATGAATATATATGTGTGACATATGGTGTGAGGTAATGGAATTTGTTCGACAACATATCCAATTTCTTTCTCCGTTTTCTATTTGCTTTATTTTTTCCCATTAACCTTTTTATTAGTTATTAAAATAGTTTTCAAAAAATAAAATAAAAAATTATGATTATTAAATAATTAGAAAAAAGATAATTTAGCCTTAATAATTGTATTGATGTAAGTAATCTATCAAAATTATATTAATTAAATAATTGTTATCATGTTTAATGATTTATTAATACAAAAGTTACCATAAATTATTTGATACTTAAGGAAATAATTAACTAGTCTATTTCTTTAAGTGTTTGTATCTTATGTATAAATACATGTACTACTTAAAATTAAGTAGTTTCAAAAATTGTAAGAGAGAGAAAGTTAAATCATTTATAATATAGCATAAATGATTATAACACCGACCACCGGAAATAGAAACCTATAAACCCTAAATCGACCTTAATATTTGCAGATCCAATGGAAAAAGGTAAGATAACCAAGAAGAAATATAAGAAAGAGAGAGGAAGTGGTTTAACAGGTCGTGCTAACTTAAAATGTGTTATAAAGTATCAACGGCTAATATTAAAAAAAATGGGTTATAAAGGATCAACCATGCTTTTATAAATAACTAGCATTGTACCCGCGTAATCCGTTAGCGGTAATAATAGTTTGTGCTCGACAACATGTTCGATTTCAATGAATATATATTTGTAAAATATGGTGTCTCGTATTGGAATTTGTTCGATAACATATCCAATTTCTTTCTCCGTTTTCTATTTGTTTTATTTTTTACGATCAACTGTTTTATTAGTTATTAAAATAGTTTTTAAAAAATAAAATAAAAAATATATGATTATTAAATAGTTAGAAAAAAGATAATCTAGCCTTAATAATTGTATTGATGTAAGTAATCCATCAAAATTAGATTAATTAAATAATTGTTATCATGTTTAATGATTTATTAATACAAAAGTTATCATAAATTAGTTGATACTTAAGGAAGTAATTAATTTGACTATTTCTTTAAGTGTTAATTTGTATCTTATTTATTATTGACATGTACTAATTAAAATTAAGTATTTTTAAAAATTGTAAGAGAGAGAAAGTTAAATACTTTATAATACAGTATAAATGATTATCAACCATGCTTTTACAAATAACTAGCATTGTACCCGCGTAACGCGTCGACGATAATAATAATTTGTGTAACATCCTCAAAACGGGCATAAACATGTGCGATATTGATACGTCGAGTATTTAATTGTATTAAATAATATATGTATTTTAGAAAATGATATAAAATATGGAAATAATAGATAAATGGGTTATTAAAAATATTAATAAAATTTGATAAAAGTTATAAAATATCGAACGGTTTCAAACGAGGATTCCAGAAATATCATCTTTAGTTTAAACGGTTAAACGGGTGATGAGTTGTAAGTTGAAAAGGGGAACAAAATACCCACTTGTGGATAATAATACCCACAAGTCGGTTTTGGGCTTTTTGAAAACCCAGACACACATACGTATGTATACACACACAACCTCTTGTTCTTGAAGCTTTGAAGAAATCATGAAGGAGATCATTTGAAGTTCTGATTTCCAGCCACAAATTGAAGTATTATCAGCCCTAGATCATCCTATTATCCATGGTAAGCTCCATCTTCATCTTCTCCATGGCTTGTTCTTCATATTCTTGAATTTGGGTTTTTGAAAGAAAACTCACAAACCTTTGTTCCAACAGAGAATTAAGCTTCTAATTGGTCTTACAAGTAGTTCCTAATAATCCTTTGATCATTGTAAGTTCCAATTCATCCTTGTTCTTGATTTTGATCTTTCAAGACTTGAAATTTTAGGTTTCAAGTGGGTTCTTTGATTTAGCAATCAAGAACTGAAATTTATGATTGAAATAGGTTCTAATATCATTTATAAGTGTATAGGAATCAATTCCATGAATTAAAGTAGTGTTCTTGATGAGTTTTGAATTTTGGCTCAAATGGGTCAAAATTGGTCAAATACGGGTCAAACTGATTTTGACCTTCAAGAACTGAAATTTAGTGTTCTAAATGATCCTATAACTTGTTAGGATTGATTAGAACTCAATTGGTGCATTAGAAGTGGTGTTTTTGCACAAATCCAATATTTAGCCTAAATGGGTCAAAATGGCCAAAATGGCCTAAATCTGTTTTTACACATCAAGAACTGATTTTTAAGGTTCTAATAGGTTCATATGACTTGTATGAATTGATTAAAACATTGGTTTTGAATTGGAATGGTTGTTTTGCTTGAATTGGCTAAAATAGTGAAAAATAGGCCTTAAATAGGCAAAAAATTGGAAAATGATACCAAACAAGGAGTTTAAAGGTTTTGGTCAGTTGCAACACCTTCAATACATCATATTAGGTGTATATGGTGTGTTTCAAGTGTTGGAATTGGTCTACACCAAGTTTTGGCCATTATGCGCACGTCTTTGTCCATTTAAATGGGATTTTCGTATGAATTAATTGGATAGGAGTTTTTGATGTTAGAAAGCTTCCCCAAGTGTCAAATGGTCCTATGAAACACTAGAATTTTACTAAAATTGATTTGGAATTGAAATGAGCCAAAATGGGGTTGCTGTGCACAAAACAAACAATTGTTGCAGCTCTGCACACTGGTCGCGGCGCGACACCCCTGCACACAGCTTGCTTTGCTGTTTTGTGCTACGTGTTCGCGTGTTGTTGCTTGGACTGCTATAGTTAGTTAATAAATGGTTTAAAAACACCATTAGGGTATTGTTTCAAGTATCCTAGACGTTCCACGCGTGTTCAAATGATTGATGCGTAAGTCTTGGTATTATAGGTCGAGTTGACAATCCGTGAGCGCCAAAGCAAAGTCTTCGCTTATTCTAGCCTAACAAGTGAGTGCTTGATAATATATCTATAACATGTATTAACAATGAATTGAATTGAATACCCGGACTTGTAAGCAATTGATTAAGCGTTTGAATATGTTGTTGAAAGGTTGTATACCTTGTAGTATGTATGATAAATGATTATCAGGATATTATATGCACTTGATTAAGTGTAGTTTGTAAAGCATGACGATGCTAGACTTAACATGTTGACATAGTATGATACGCACTTGTTTAAGTGTAGATTGTATAGCATGATGATGCTAGGCTTAACTTATTGATATACATAATAGTATGCACTTGATTAGGTGTATGTTATGATGATATATATATATACACATTATTGCGTGCACGCAATGAGATAAAGAATGAATGGCATGATGATGCTAGATATTTGATTGGTATAAATAATATGCATCTGTTTAGGTGTATGTTATATGGACATGATTATTGATTGATTGATGATTCGGTTGAATCAGATTATGTGTTTGTGATTGGGCAAGGTTTGCCTGGACAAAGCTGCCCTACTTGATTGGGCAAAGTTTGCCCCGGACAAAGCTGTCCTTTTCGGGTATAGCTGCAGCTATACAACAGAGAAATCGGTTGATTCCAAAACGCAACGGTAGACGCTTAACAGCTCCCCCACCGGAGCGGTTGATGTGTTTGGTACCCCAATTTGGTGCATTGAGCCGGGTTCGCTACCCAGCGAGATATGATTATTAAATAATTAGAAAAAAGATAATTTAGCCTTAATAATTGTATTGATGTAAGTAATCTATCAAAATTAGATTCATTAAATAATTGTTATCATGTTTAATGATTTATTAATACAAAAGTTACCATAAATTATTTGAGACTTAAGGAAATAATTAATTAGTCTATTTCTTTAAGTGTTTGTATCTTATGTATATATACATGTACTACTTAAAATTAAGTAGTTTCAAAAATTGTAAGAGAGAGAAAGTTAAATGCTTTAAAATATAGTATAAATTATTCTAACACTAACCACCGGAAATACAAATCAATAAACCCTAAATCGACCTTAAAATTTACAGATCCTAGGGAAAAAGGTAAGAAAACCAAGAAAAAATATAAGAAGAAGAGAGGAAGTGGTGTAACTGGTCGTGCTAACCTAAAATGAGTTATGAAGGACCAACAACCATTATTAAAAAAATGGGTTATAAAGGATCAACCATGCTTTCATAAATAACTAGCATTACCCGCGTAATGCGGCGTAGATAATACTAGTTTGTGCTTGACAACATGTTCGATTTCAATGAATGTATATGTGTGAAATATGGTGTCTAGTATTGGAATTTGTTCGATAACATATCCAACTTCTTTCTTGGTTTTCTATTTGTTTTATTTTTTTCGATCAACCTTTTTATTAGTTATTAAAATAGTTTTTAAAAAATAAATAAAAAATAGTTAGAAAAAAAGATAATCTAGCCTTAATAACTGTATTGATATAAGTAATCTATCAAAATTAGATTAATTAAATAATTGTAATCATGTTTACTGATTTATTAATGCAAAAGTTACCATAAATTAGTTGATACTTAAGGAATAATTAATTAGTCTATTGTTTTAAGTGTTTGTATCTTATGTATAAATACAAATACTAATTAAAATTAAGTAATTTAAAAAATTGTAAGAGAGAGAAAGTTAAATTCTTTATAATATAGTATAAATTATTCCAACACTGACCACCGGAAATAGAAAAAATTATGATTATTAAATAATTAGAAAAAAGATAATTTAGCCTTAATAATTGTATTGATGTAAGTAATCTATCAAAATTAGATTAATTAAATAATTGTTATCATGTTTAATGATTTATTAATACAAAAGTTACCATAATTTATTTGATAGTTAAGGAAATAATTAATTAGTCTATTGTTTTAAGTGTTTGTATCTTATGTATAAATACATGTACTACTTAAAATTAAGTAGTATCAAAAATTGTAAGAGAGAGAAAATTAAATTCTTTATAATATAGTATAAATTATTCCAACACTAACCACCGAAAATAGAAACCAATAAACCCTAAATTGACCTTAAAATTTACATAAGTTAGGGAAAAAGGTAAGAAAAGCAAGAAGAAATATAAGAAAGAGAGAGGAAGTGGTGTAACAGTTCGTGCTAACCTAAAATGAGTTATGAAGGACCATCAACCAATATTAAAAAAAATGGGTTATAAAGGATCAACCATGTTTTCATAAATAACTAGCATTGTACCCGCGTAATGCGGCGGCGATAATAATAGTTTGTGCTTTACAACATGTTCGATTTCAATGAATATATATGTGTGAAATATGGTGTCTGGTATTGGAATTTGTTCGATAACATATCCAATTTCTTTCTCCGTTTTCTATTTGTTTTATTTTTTACGATCAACCTTTTTATTAGTTATTAAAATAGTTTTTAAAAAATAAAATAAAAAATATATGATTGTTAAATAGTTAGAAAAAAGATAATCTAGCCTTAATAATTGTATTGATGTAAGTAATCTATCAAAATTAGATTAATTAAATAATTGTTCTCATGTTTAATGATTTATTAATACAAAAGTTACCATAAATTAGTTGATACTTAAGGAAATAATTAATTAGTCTATTTCTTTAAGTGTTTGTATCTTATTTATTATTTACATGTACTAATTAAAATTAAGTATTTTTAAAAATTGTAAGAGAGAGAAAGTTAAATACTTTATAATATAGTATACATGATTATAACACCGACCACCGGAAATAGAAACCTATAAACCGTAAATCGACCTTAATATTTACAGATCCTATGGAAAAAGGTAAGAAAACCAATAAGAAATATAAGAAAGAGAGAGGAAGTGGTTTAACCGGTCTTGCTAACCTAAAATGGGTTATAAAGGACCAACAGCTAATATTAAAAAAAATGGGTTATAAAGGATCAACCATGCTTTTATAAATAACTAGCATTGTACCCGCGTAATGCGACTGCGATAATAATAGTTTGTGTTTGAAAACATGTTCGTTTTTAATGAATGGATATTTGTGAAACATCCACTCACCTCAAGCTTTCAGTTTCTCCACTCAGTGATCTTATATTACCGAGCCTTGTTTGTTCCTGAAAACATAACAAACTGAAATCAGTAACGATTCATAAATATATGTTTAAACACATAAATTTATATTCTTTAATCAAACATAAACATGTAAGATTTACATATGCATGCGCATATAACACATAGCATTATTCAATTCAAAATAACAAGCCAAAACTGTCGGATTTCGTAAGAAATCCGACACTACTATCGGAATCCGCAACCACCATCGGATTTCAAGGAATCCGATACTTCCTTTGGATTTCTCTTTACACAATCGGATTTTCCATACTAATCGGATTTCATGCTTAGGATTCCACCCTCGGATTCAAACCATCAGATTTCGACACTAGGATTTCACACATCCGGATTTCAAGAGTATCGGTTTTCACCATCATCACCAAAATCCTCCACCTTCAACATACCAAGAATCCGACAACTTCATAACTTGCATAATACAACTTTCCAGTTTATACAATTCATATGCAAGTTCATAGAAACACATATAAACATGTTTAAACATGCAAACATGCATCAAGAACACTTTTTACACCAAGAACATCAAATCCGACAACTTCATAAAAAACCCAACAAGATTAAACCGTAGCATGCTTATCAAACTTAAGAAGCTTAGCATGTTACAAGAATAATAGAATAATCAACAACCTTTTAGCTTGAATCACAATTCAAGAAACCAACAATCCAATCGCTTTGTTCTTCCTTTCTTCTTTTGCTTTCGGTTTTCATAGAGTTCACACACAAGGATTCTTCAAAGTGAAGAATTCCATATGAAAACCCACGTATATACATGCTTTGAAAACATTAGCATGAGGTGGCAAAGCTTAACCGTCTAAGCACATGCACACACACATAAATCCGCATGCGTACATACAAATATATATATATATATATACCACATATATAACTTAAATGATTAATAATTAAATCAATTACTAATTAATTATTCAAGTAAACATAATCACACAATAGTTCACGTGTAACATACCCAAGCCTATATTTCTACTAGGCCCAATCTGAGGATGTTACAGGACGAATGGCCATTATTACAAAAAATGGGTTATAGAGGATCAACCATGCTTTTATAAATAATTAGCATTGTAACCGCGTAATGCGGCGGCGATAATAATTGTTTGTGCTGGACAATATGTTTGATTTCAATGAATATATATGTGTGAGATATGGAGTCAGGTAATGGAATTTGTCCGATAACATATCCAATTTCTTTCTCCGTTTTCTGTTTGTTTTATTTTTTCCGATCAACCATTTTATTAGTTGTTAAAATAGTTTTTAAAAAATAAAATAAAAAATATATGATTATTAAATAGTTAGAAAAAAAGATAATTTAGCCTTAATAATTGTATTGATGTAAGTAATCTATCAAAATTAGATTAATTAAATAATTATTATCATGTTTAATGATTTATTAATACAAAAGTTACAATAAATTAGTTGATACTTAAGGAAATAATTAATTAGTCTATTTCTTTAAGTGTTTGTATCTTATTTATTATTTACATGTACTAATTAAAATTAAGTATTTTTAAAAATTGTAAGAGAGAGAAAGTTAAATACTTTATAATATAGTATAAATGATTATAACACCGACCATCGGAAATAGAAACCTATAAACCCTAAATCGACCTTAACATTTACGGATCCTATTGAAAAAGGTAAGAAAACCAAGAAGAAATATAAGAAAGAGAGAGGAAGTGGTTTAACCGGTCGTGCTAACCTAAAATGGGTTATAAAGGACCAACGACCAATATTAAAAAAAATGGGTTATAAAGGATCAACCATGCTTTTATAAATAGCTAGCATTGTACCCGCGTAATGGGACTGCGATAATAATAGTTTGTGTTTGACAACATGTTCGTTTTCAATGAATGCATATGTGTGAAACATCCACTCACCTCAAGCTTTCAGTTGAGAAATCAGTAACAATTCATAAATATATGTTTAAAAACATAAATTTATATCCTTTAATCAAACATAAACATGTAAGATTTACATATGCATGCGCATATAACACATAGCATTAATCAATGCAAAACAACAAGCCAAAACTGTCGGATTTCCTAAGAAATCCGACACTACTATCGGAATCCGCAACCACCATCGTATTTCAAGGAAACCGATACTTCCTTCGGATTTCTCTTAACACAATCGGATTTTCTATACTAATCGGATTTCGACACTAGGATTTCACACATCCGGATTTCAAGAGTATCGGTTTTCACCATCATCACCAAAATCCGCCACCTTCAACAAACCAAGAATCCGACAATTCATAACTTGCATAAATCAACTTTCCAGATTATACAATTCATATGCAAGTTCATAGAAACACATATAAACATGTTTAAACATGCAAACATGCTTCAAGAACACTTTTTACACCAAGAACATCAAATCCGACAACTTCATACAAAACCCAACAAGATAAAACCGTAGCATGCTTATCAAACTCAAGAAGCTTAGCATGTTACAAGAATAATAGAATAATCAACAACCTTTTAGCTTGAATCACAATTCAAGAAACCAAAAATCCGATCGCTTTGTTCTTCCTTTCTTCTTTTGCTCTCGGTTTTCACAGAGTTCACACACAAGGATTCTTCAAAGTGAAGAATCCCATATGAAAATCCACGTATATACATGCTTTTAAAACATTAGCATGAGGTGGCAAAGCTTAACCGTCTAAGCACATGCACACACACACAAATCCGCATGCGTACATACAAATATATATATAAACCACATATATAACTTAAATGATTAATAATTAAATCAATTACTAATTAATTATTCAAGTAAACATAATCACACAATAGTTCATGTGTAACATACCCAAGCCTATGTTTCTACTAGGCCCAATATCAGGATGTTACAAATCTTCCCCCCTTAAACTAGATTCCGTCCTCTGAATCTATACGTCATCAAATAAGTGTGGGTAACGAGCTTTCATGTCGGCCTCGGTTTCCCATGTCAAGTCTGAACCCAAACTGTGCCTCCATTTAACTAGAACCATGGGAATCTGTTTCTTACGCAGTTTCGTCACTTTCCAATCTAGTAGTTCAATGGGTTCCTCCACTAGTTTCTTGCTGGAATCCACTTTAAGATCATGTAGAGGTAGAATCTGACTCTCATCCTCAACTCTACATTTCCCCAAGTAACAAATGTTGAAGGTATTGTGAATACCTGATAATTCTACTGGAAGATCAAGAGTAACCGTCTGATCATTAACCACTCGTTGGACACGAAACGGTCCAATATACGGCGGAGCTAGCTTTCCCCGTTTCCCAAAATGGATAACCCCCTTCCACGGAGAAACCTTCAGATAAACCAATTCCCCCTCGACAAAAGTAACAGACTTACGACGTGGATCAGCATACATCTTTTGTCGATCCCTCGCAGCTTTCAACTTTTCTCGTGCAATAGCTACTTTATCTACGGTGATCTGCACAATATCAGGACCTGCATACTGTTTTTCACCCGCCTCTAACCAACAAGTAGGAGTACGGCAGCGACGACCATATAACATCTCATAAGGCGGCATACCGATACTCGAGTGATAATAATTGTTATACGTGAATTCTATCAACGGAAGATGGGAATCCCAAGAACCTCCGGTATACCATGTCGGGAAACAACTTCATCGATATACAACTGAGCCAACTTACTGAGTGACGCCGTCTCACTAGTAGCCAAGAAGTGAGCACTCTTGGTTAATCTATCAACGATCACCCAAATCATATCATGATTCCTCTGCGTACGTGGAAGTATCGTTACGAAATCCATCATTATATGCTCCCACTTTCACTCTGGAATTTGCAATTGTTTCAATGCTCCATAGGGTTTCTGGTGCTCTGCCTTGACCTGTGCACAAATATGGCAAGCCTCCACAAACTGTGCAACATCTGTCTTCATTGTAGGCCACCAATACAGCACCTTTAGATCGTTATATATTTTTGTGCTACCTGGATGAACAGATAGTCTCGATTTATGAGCCTCAGTCATAATCAAACTCCGGAGACCTCCAAGCAAAGGCACCCAAACACGGAATTGATAAACCTTTAATCCTTTAGAATCATCAGTCAGATCATTCTTTTTCTTTAACATAATCTCAGATTTTAGATTTTCATCTTTCAAGGCTTCCAACTAAGCTGCCTTCAATCTATCGATCAAGTCGGAGACTATTTCAATTCGCATGAATTTAATATGTTCATTAACTCCCTTGCGACTCAAGGCATTGGCTACCACGTTGGCTCTCCCGGGATGATAGCGAATCTCGCAATCATAGTCTTTAACAAGTTCCAGCCATCGTCTCTGTCGCATATTGAGTTCCTTCTGTGAAAATACATACTGTAGGTTTTTGTGATCTGTACAAGTAACACACTTTGTACCGTAAAGATAATGTCTCCATATCTTTAACGCAAAAACCACAACTGCCAGTTCCAAATCATGGGTTGGATAGTTCTTCTCATTAGGTTTCAACTGACGAGAAGCATAGGCGATAACTCTATCCCGCTGCATCAACACGCAACCCAACCCTGCCAGAGAGGCATCACAATACACTATGAAGTCATCTGACCCATCCGGTAACGCAAGAATAGGAGTCTGACATAAAAGTCGTTTCAATGTCTGAAAAACCCTCTCCTGTTTATTCTTCCACTGAAATGGAACTTCCTTGCGAGTTAACTTAGTCATGGGATTCGCAATTTTAGAAAAATCACGGATAAATCGTCTATAATATCCTGCCAATCCCAAGAAGCTCTTAATTTCAGAAGGTGACTTCGGAGCCTCCCAATTCATTACTGCTTCTATCTTTGTTGGATCAACCTTGACTCCATTATTGCAAATTACATGCCCCAGAAAGTGAACTTCTCGCATCCAGAATTCACACTTTTAGTACTTGGGATACAATTTCTATCGTTTCAAGAACTTGTCTAAAATGAATTTCGTGATCAGCTTCGGATTTAGAATAAACCAAAATGTCGTCGATAAATACTATCACAGATTTATCCAGAAACGGTCGACAAACCCGGTTCATTAAATCCATAAACACTGCAGGTGCATTAGTCAAACCGAACGGCATGACTAAGAATTCATAATGACCATACCGGGTACGGAAAGCAGTCTTGGCAATATCTTTGTTAGAAACTCGTACATGTTGATAGCCTAATCTCAAATCGATCTTAGAGAAATACGAAGCACCCGATCAAATAAATCATCAATCCTGGGCAGAGGGTATTTATTCTTTACCGTCCTCTTATTTAGTTCACTGTAATCAATACACATCCGTAGCGTGCCATCTTTCTTTTTCACAAACAACACCGGTGCACCCCACGGCGAAGAACTCGGACGAATAAAACCCCGATCCAAAAGATCTTGAATCTGTGTCATCATCTCCCTAATCTCAGAAGGAGCCAACCTATAAGGAGATCTAGCCACCGGATTCGAACCTGGTATTAAATCAATCTTGTACTCTACCTCTCGAATGGGAGGTAGCCCAGGTAACTCATCCAGAAACACTTCAGGAAAATCTGATACGACTCGCACATCAGTAACTGCCCGCTTTTCCTTCCTAGCATCAATAGCATATGCTAGAAAACACTCGCATCCCTTACTCAAGGATTTCTTAGTCTTCAACATAGAAATAATAGGAAACATAGACCTGTTCCTTTCCCCTCGAGCCACCACGTGCGACCCATCAGACAACGGAAAAGAAATCAATTTCCTATGACATTTAATGCTCGCCTGTGCTTACTCAGCCAATCCATCCCCAGAACCACGTCAAACCCCGCTATTGGCATCAATAGAAATGACACTGGAAAGCACTTACCATCGATATCTATCTCAGCCCCAGTCACAGAACTTGTAACAGGAACTACCTTACCATCTGATACTTCTATCTCAATCGGTACAAAAATAACAGTAACAGGTAATTTCAACTTTTCACAAAAAGCCACAGAAATAAAGGAGCGATTCACTCCAGAATCAAATAACACACTCGCAGGTAGGGAGTTTATAAGAAACGTACCGGTGATAACATCATCAGTAGCAGTAGCATCGTCTACTGTCATCCGGAATGCCCTACCTTCCGGTGTTGGAGGATTCTTCCGTTTCTGTGCCCCTGACGATGATCCCCCAACGTCCCCTGCCCCCGTCTCTGTCCCGGCTCCTCTCCCAGGTGGGCAATCACCAGCCCTGTGCCCTTCTTTCAGACAATTCCAACAAACATTACGGGGAAACATGCAATCTTTCGTTTCATGCCCATGTGTACCACAACGCAAACAACGCATGGTCTGGGCAGTACACTGCCCAGTGTGACTGGACTTGCATCGGGTACACCATTGACACTTCGTATTTGTACCCCCTGTAGTCGGCTTCCGACTCTGATTACCCTGCGAAGAATTGCCCTGCCATTTCTTCTTTTGTTGACCACCTGGTCATACTTCGGCTTCTGAACAGCCGCCTCATCTTTATTCTGTCTATCCCTGGCTTGAATGTCTCCCTCAGCAGATTTTGCCAAGGTGAAGGCCTGAGACAATGATCCAGCCAGCTGTGTAGTACTCCTGTACTCCAGTAACAAAGCTCCGATGAAATGTTGAACCTGTGAAGATTCATCCGGTACCCACTGAGTGACAAATCTCAGCTTCGAGTTAAACTGTTCTATCAATTCATCAACTGACATCCTCCTGGTCATCTTCAATTCCATGAATTCCTGCCTTATTTTATTCAATTCGAAGGCATTGCAATACTGCTCGCACAGTTTATCGCGGAATTGATTCCATGTTATTGAATCCATCTGAGCTCTCGATAAGTGGGTGGTAATGGAATCCCACGAAACCATCGCCTTGCCTTTGAACATCCGGGTGGCAAAGTAAACTCTCATCTCTTCCTCACAGTTACATGCATCTAAAATCCTCGCAGTGTCTCTCAACCAGTTTAAAGTTATGTTAGGATCCGTGCTGCCATGGTATTCCTCTGGTTTACAATCCAGGAATTGCTTGTAAGTACATGGTTGTCTAAATCCCATATTTGGTGGATATCCCATAAACGGATAAGAGTAGGATCCTTGAGGCATCGATCCCTGTGGATAAGACCCCTAGGGAAACAACAGGTAAAAGAACGGTTGTGACGTAGGTTGAGACATCGGTGGTAACAGTACAGATAATGGTGGAATTTTAGCCAGAGTAGTAATCGGTGGTATTGCAGGTGCAGTTGATAACACTGTAGCAACTGGGGGTTGAATTATAGG
This sequence comes from Dittrichia graveolens, assembly GCA_038502395.1. NCBI lineage: Eukaryota > Viridiplantae > Streptophyta > Magnoliopsida > Asterales > Asteraceae > Dittrichia > Dittrichia graveolens. The sequence goes on from JARJIL010000008.1 coordinate 23,189,253, forward strand.
AACTTGTCTTTGTTGCTCTAGTTCCTTTCTCAAATCTTGTAGTTGGCCCTTCAACTGAAAGATATATTCATCTCTTTCATCCCAGCGGTACCAGATGTACCGGCATTTAGCAATGTTTCCACTGTAGTATTAGGAACTTCAGCAGAAGACGAGACAATAGGGGCAGCAGTCGAGTGATCACGATCAGCCATTGTCATCTGTAACAATCACATCACCTCACGATTTATTAGATAAATCCGTTAGTACACAACATACTAACTACACTCCAATTCACCCCAATCCCACACCTAAGGAGTAATCGACCTACCACGAGCCAAGATTCAGGAATGTAACACTTCCACTGTGCCTACACTGCCAAATCAAGGCTCTTATACCAAACTTGTAACACCGTATTTTTTAACCCAAAAATTTTCATTTTTAATAATCATTGCGGAAGCGAGTTAAACAACCAAAGTGTTTACAACTGTACAAACACAACTGTTAAAATATCAGTATTACAAAACACGGCTCGTCACAATTAAACTATCAGAGTCCTAGGTGATTACTCCCCAAGCTAACCACTCTCAGCCGAGCCGCTGACTTACCAAAACCTGTAAAAAGAGGGAGAGGTGGGGGATTAGCACAAAGCTAAGTGAATGGAGTAAAACCACAACACAAATAACTGCATCAATATCAACAACACATAACAGGTAATCGTGCCCCGGGAAGACCGGCGGTTCTGCTGCAACCTTCAACCAATGCCGGCCAAAGCAAAGGCTTACCGATAGTTCATTTGCTATTCTCACACAGTATTACCTTAAGTTGCAACAAATGCATCAAAAGATCCCAATACTGATTAGCCGATAGCAAACCAACCCAGCCCATATGCCCAGCCGAAGCTGACTTCCCAATCATCATGTATACATATCACTGACGCACAATTAATTAATAATCAACAGTTAATCAATTATAAGATGCACAATCTATCGATGCGTCAAACAAATAACAGTTGCAACCCAATCCAGTTACAACTAATAACATCTGTGAGTAAACATCCACTCACCTCAAGCTTTCAGTTTCTCCACTCAGTGATCTTATATTACTGAGCCTTGTTTGTTCCTGAGAACACAATAAATATATATCCTTTAATCAAACATAAACATGTAAGATTCACATATGCATGCGCATATAACACATAGCATTAATCAATGCAAAACAACAAGCCAAAACTGTCGGATTTCTTCGGAATCCGCAACCACCATCGGATTTCAAGGAATCCGATACTTCCTTCGGATTTCTCTTTACACAATCGGATTTTCCATACTAATCAGATTTCATGCTTAGGATTCCACCCTCGGATTTAAACCATCGGATTTCGACACTAGGATTTCACACATCCGGATTTCAAGAGTATCGGTTTTCACCATCATCACCAAAATCCGCCACCTTCAACATACCAAAAATCTGACAACTTCATAACTTGCATAAATCAACTTTCCAGTTTATACAATTCATATGCAAGTTCATAGAAACACATATAAACATGTTTAAACATGCAAACATGCATCAAGAACACTTTTTACACCAAGAACATCAAATCCGACAACTTCATAAAAAGCCCAACAAGATTAAACCGTAGCATGCTTATCAAACTCAAGAAACATAGCATGTTACAACAATAATAGAATAATCAACAACCTTTTAGCTTGAATCACAATTCAAGAAACCAACAATCCGATCGCTTTGTTCTTCCTTTCTTCTTTTGCTCTCGGTTTTCACAAAGTTCACACACAAGGATTCTTCAAAGTGAAGAATCCCATATGAAAACCCACGTATATACATGCTTTGAAAACATTAGCATGAGGCGGCAAAGCTTAACCGTCTAAGCACATGCACACACACACAAATCCACATGCGTACATACAAATATATATATATATATATATATATATATAAACCACATATATAACTTAAATGATTAATAATTAAATCAATTACTGATTAATTATTCAAGTAAACATAATAACACAATAGTTCACGTGTAACATACCCAAGACTATGTTTCTACTAGGCCCAATCTCAAGATGTTACATGACCAACGGCCAATATTATAGAAAATGGGTTATAAAGGATCAACCATTCTTTTATAAATAACTAGCATTGTACCCGCGTAATGCGACTGCGATAATAATAGTTTGTGTTTGACAAGATGTTCGTTTCCAATGAATGGATATGTGTGAAATATGGTGTCACGTAATGGAATTTGTTCGATAACATATCCAATTTCATTCTCCGTTTTCTGTTGTTTTATTTTTTCTGATCAACCTTTTTATTAGTTGTTAAAATAGTTTTTAAAAAATAAAATAAAAAATTATGATTATTAAATAGTTAGAAAAAAGATAATCTAGCCATAATAATTGTATTGATGTAATTAATCTATCAAAATTAGATTAATTAAATAATGGTTATCATGTTTAATGATTTATTAATACAGAAGTTACCATAAATTAGTTGATACTTAAGGAAATAATTAATTAGTCTATTTCTTTAAGTGTTTGTATCTTATGTATAAATACATGTACTACTTAAAATTAAGTAGTTTTAAAAATTGTAAGAGAGAGAAAGTTAAATGCTTTACAATATAGTATAAATTATTTTAACACTCACCACCGGAAATAGAAACCAATAAACCCTAAACCGACCTTAAAATTTACAGATCCTAGGGAAAAAGGTAAGAAAACCAAGAAGAAATATAAGAAAGAGCGAGGAAGTGGTGTAACCGGTCATGCTAACCTAAAATGGGTTTTAAAGGACCAATGGCCATTATAAAAAAATGGGTTATAAAGGATCAACCATGCTTTCATAAATAACTAGCATTGTACCCGAGTAATGCGACGGAGATAATAATAGTTTGTACTTGACAACATGTTCGATTTCAATGAATGTATATGTGTGACGTATGGTGTCTGGTATTGGATTTGTTCGATAACATATCCAATTTCTTTTTCGGTTTTCTATTTGTTTTATTTTTTCCGATCAACCTTTTTATTAGTTATTAAAATAGTTTTTAAAAAATAAAATAAAAAATATATGATTATTAAATTGTTAGAAAAAAGATAATCTAGCCTTAATAATTGTATTGATGTAAGTAATCTATCAAAATTAGATTAATTAAATAATTGTTATCATGTTTAATGATTTATTAATACAAAAGTTACCATAAATTAGTTGATAATTAAGGAAATAATTAATTAGTCTGTTTCTTTAAGTATTTGTATCTTATTTATTATTTACATGTACTAATTAAAATTAAGTATATGTAAAAATTGTAAGAGAGAGAAAGTTAAATACTTTATAAAATAGTATAAATGATTATAACACCGACCACCGGAAATAGAAACCTATAAACCCTAAATCAACCTTAACATTTACGGATCCTATGGAAAAAGGTAAGAAAACGGAGAAGAAATATAAGAAAGAGAGAGGAAGTGCTTTAACAGGTCGTGCTAACCTAAAATGGGTTATAAAAGACCATAGGCCAATATTTAAAAAAATGGGTTATAAAGGATCAACCATGCTTTTACAAATAACTAGCATTGTACTCGCGTAATGCGACTGAGATAATAATAGTCTGTGTTTGACAACATGTTCGTTTTCAATGAATGGATATATGTGAAATATGGTGTCACGTAATGGAATTTGTTCGATAACATATCCAATTTCTTTCTCTGTTTTCAATTTGTTTTATTTTTTCCGATCAACCTTTTTATTAGTTATTAAAATAGTTTTTAAAAATAAAATAAAAAATTATGATTATTAAATAGTTAGAAAAAAATAATCTAGCTTTAATAGTTGTATTGATGTTATTAATCTATCAAAATTAGATGAATTAAATAATTGTTATCATGTTTAATGATTTATTAATACAAAAGTTACCATAAATTAGTTGATACTTAAGGAAATAATTAATTACTCTATTTTTTTAAGTGATTGTATCTTATGTATAAAATACATATACTACTTAAAATTTAGTAGTTTCAAAACTTGTAAGAGAGAGAAAGTTAAATTCTTTATAATATAGTATAAATTATTCTAACACATACCACCCGAAATAGAAACCAATAAAACCTAAATCGACATTAAAATTTACAGATCCTAGGGAAAAAGGTAAGAAAACCAAGAAGAAATATAAGAAAGAGAGGAAGTGGTGTAACAGGTCGTGCTAACCTAAAATGAGTTATGAAGGACCAACAACCATTATTAAAAAAAAATGGGTTATAAAGGATCAACCATGCTTTCATAAATAACTAGCATTGTACCCGCGTAATGCGGCGGCGATAATAATAGTTTATGATTGACAACATGTTCGATTTCAATGAATGTATATGTGTGAAATATGGTGTCTGGTATTGGAATTTGTTCAATAACGTATCCAATTTTTTTCTCCGTTTTCTATTTGTTTTATTTTTTCCGATCCACCTTTTTATTAGTTATTAAAATAGTTTTTAAAAAATAAAATAAAAAATATATGATTATTAAATAGTTAGAAAAAAGATAATCTAGCCTTAATAGTTGTATTGATGTAAGTAATCTATCAAAATTTGTAACACCCAGAATTTTATTTATAAGTTAAAATGAGAAAGTGTATAAAGTAATATACAGGTTATATATGGATATACGTGATAAGAGGTGGTTTTAAACTAGAGGGGTTAAAACAGAACTTGGAAAGGTTGGGGGACTAATTATGTAATTAGCCCAAAGTTGTATTATATATAGCCATCTTTGACTAAATTTAGTCAAAGGCTTTCATTTCCCTATTTGACACTCACGTAAATCTTTGAGCAGCATGTTTCTCTCCATGTTTTGATAAGAGCAGCAGATTTCAAGTCATTTAGAACTCTCCTAACTACCTTGCAAGCAGAAAGGTATGGATTATGATTTTAGTTATCAAGTTAAGTGGGTTTTAGTTGATTCTATGAGGAATCAAAGATTTAAGCATGTTATTGTGATTATTACTTGTTTAGAAGTAGTTTGGGATGTAGGAAAACATCCCAGAATCATTAGAATGTATTTAAATTAAGTTTTGGAGGTGTTTTGGCCGGAGAGAGCATGTAAGTCGGCAAAACTGCTGCCAGTTGAAGAGCACGGGCGTGCCCCTCATGATCCAACCGTGCCTCAGCGCGTACCGGCAAGGCACGGGCGTGACACAATAAGGTACGGGCGTGCCCCGTTTTAGAAAGGCCCATATTGTGCCTTGAGACCACGGGAGTAGTTGGCTATAGGCACGGGGGTAACCGGGTAGGAGGCACGGGCATGCCTAGTGCTGTGTTCAGTTATTAAGTTCAGCAGAATTTATGATTGATATATTTATTTGGTATTATTTCATGTAGAGACTTGTCTATGGCGTGTTCACTAGAATATTATCAATTGTGGACCGGTATACAAACATTATTGATCATAAGGTGAGTCTTCTAGACTTCACTTCATATCTGCAGCATGTATGCTATTATATCATATTATTGACATGTCATGTTATTCATATGTGTATAAGCTTGCTGCTATGTGCAGTAAGTCTCAGAGGTGGGGTGCTTACTACTAAGTTCAGTAAGGCTCAATTATGGTACTGTGACCTATGTTGCTGCCCTGGGTCTAGAACCAGAGACTAGCAATGTTTGCCAGACATACGTGTATTATCTTCATATGATCTTATACGTGTGTTTATATGATGTTTAGTCCGGTTTACTCACTAAGCTCTCGTAGCTTATTAGATACTATTTTTAAAATGTTTTGCAGGTTTTAGCAAAGACAATGGCAAAGCTTCGGTTTGACTAGCATTTGATAAACTCTTTGAAATTAACGCCCGGTTTGTAAATATCAAGTTTTTGGTACCAAACTTATTTTAGTATTTTTGTGTGTATCTATTGATACATCAGTTTTTCAATCAAGTATTGCTTCCGCTTTTACGTTAAACTTTGAGATGCGAACACTTATAGGTGTTTGATCTTATTATTTCAAAATTGGATTTTGGTGCATTACAAAATTAGATTAATTAAATAATTGTTATCATGTTTAATGATTTATTAATACAAAAGTTACCATAAATTAATACATAAGGAAATAATTAATTAGTCTGTTTCTTTAAGTGTTTTTATCTTATTTATTATTTACATCTACTAATTAAAATTAAGTATTTTTAAAAATTGTAAGAGAGAGAAAGTTAAATACTTTATGATATAGTATAAATGATTATAACACCCACCACCGCAAATAGAAACCTATAAACCCTAAATCGACCTTAACATTTACGGATCCTATGGAAAAAGGTAAGAAAACCAAGAAGAAATATAAGAAAGAGAGAGGAAGTGGTTTAACCGGTCGTGCTAACTTAAAATGGGTTATAAATGACCAACGGCCAATATTTAAAAAATGGGTTATAAAGGATCAACCATGTTTTTATACATAACTAGCATTGTACCCGCGTAATACGACTGCGATAATAATAGTTTGTGTTTGACAACATGTTCGTTTCCAACCAATGGATATGTGTGAAATATGGTGTCATGTAATGGAATTTGTTCGATAACATATCCAATTTCTTTCTCCGTTTTGTGTTTGTTTTATTTTTTCCGATAAACCTTTTTATTAGTTATTAAAATAGTTTTTAAAAAATAAAATAAAAAATTATGATTATTAAATAGTTAGAAAAAAGATAATCTAGCTTTAATAATTGTATTGATGTAATTAATCTATCAAAATTAGATGAAATAAATAATTGTTATCATGTTTAATGATTTATTAATACAAAAGTTACCATCAATTAGTTGATACTTAAGTAAATAATTAATTAGTCTATTGTTTTAAGTGTTTGTATCTTATGTATAAATACATATGCTACTTAAAATTAAGTAGTATAAAAAATTGTAAGAGATAGAAAGTTAAATTCTTTATAATATAGTATAAATTATTCCAACACCGACCACCGGAAATAGAAACCAATAAACTCTAAATCGACCTTAAAATTTAAAGATCCTAGGGAAAAAGGTAAGAAAACCAAGAAGAAATATAAGAAAGAGAGAGGAAGTGGTGTAACAGTTCGTGCTAACCTAAAATGGGTTATGAAGGACCAACGGCCATCATTAAAAAAAATGGGTTATAAAGGATTAACCATGCTTTCATAAATAACTAGCATTGTACTCGCGTAATGCGGCGGCGATAATAATAGTTTATGCTTGACAACATGTTCGATTTTAATGAATATATATGTGTGAAATATGGTGTCTGGTATTGGAATTTGTTCAATAACGTATCCAATTTCTTTCAAAGTTTTCTATTTGTTTTATTTTTTCCGATCAACCTTTTTATTAGTTATTAAAATAGTTTTTAAAAAACAAAATAAAAAATATATGATTATTAAATAGTTAGAAAAAAGATAAGCTAGCCTTAATAATTGTATTGATGTAAGTAATCTATCAAAATTAGATTAATTAAATAATTGTTATCATGTTTAATGATATATTAATACAAAAGTTACCATAAATTAATTGATACTTAAGAAAATAATTAATTAGTCTGTTTCCTTAAGTGTTTGTATCTTATTTAATATTTACATCTACTAATTAAAATTAAGTATTTTTAAAAATTGTAAGAGAGAGAAAGTTAAATACTTTATAATATAGTATAAATGATTATAACACCGACCACCGCAAATAGAAACCTATAAACCCTAAATCGACCTTAACATTTACGGATCCTATGGAAAAAGGTAAGAAAACCAAGAAGAAATATAAGAAGGAGAGAGGAAGTGGTTTAACCAGTCGTGCTAACTTAAAATGGGTTATAAATGACCAACGGCCAATATTAAAAAAATGGGTTATAAAGGATCAACCATGCTTTTATACATAACTAGCATTGTACCCGCGTAATGCGACTGCGATAATAATAGTTTGTGTTTGACAACATGTTCGTTTCCAATGAATGGATATGTGTGAAATATGGTGTCACGTAATGGAATTTGTTCGATAACATATCCAATTTCTTTCTCCGTTTTCTGTTTGTTTTATTTTTTCCGATCCAACTTAGTTATTAAAATAGTTTTTAAAAAATAAAATAAAAAATTATGATTATTAAATAGTTATAACAAAGATAATCTAGCCTTAATAATTGTATTGATGTAATTAATCCATCAAAATTAGATTAATTAAATAATTGTTATCATGTTTAATGATTTATTAATACAAAAGTAACCATAAATTAGTTGATACTTAAGGAAATAATTAATTAGTCTATTTCTTTAAGTGTTTGTATCTTATTTATTATTTATATGTACTAATTAAAATTAAGTATTTTTAAAAATTCTAAGAGAGAGAAAGTTAAATGCTTTATAATATAGTATAAATTATTTTAACACCGACCACCAGAAATAGAAACCTATAAACCCTAAATGGACCTTAATATTTACAGATCCTAGGGAAAAAGGTAACAAAACCAAGAAGAAATATAAGAAAGAGAGAGGAAGTGGTGTAACCGGTCGTGCTAACCTAAAATGGGTTATACAAGACCAACGGCCAATATTAAGAAAATGGGTTATAAAGGACCAACCATGCTTTTATAAATAACTAGCATTGTACCCGCATAATACGGCAGCGTTAATAACATGTTCGATTTCAATGAATGTATATGTGTGAAATATGGTGTCTGGTATGGTAATTTGTTCGATATCATATCCAATTTCTTTCTCCGTTTTCTATATGTTTTATTTTTTCCCATCAACCTTTTTATTAGTTATTAAAATAGTTTTTAAAAAATAAAATAAAAAAATATACCATTATTAAATATATATAAAAAAGATAATCTAGCCTTAATAATTGTATTGATGTAAGTAATCTATCAAAATTAGATTAATTTAATAATTGTTATCATGTTTTAAGATTTATTAATAGAAAACTTACCATAAATTAGTTGATACTTAAGGAAATAATGAATTAGATTATTTCTTTAAGTGTTTGTATCTTATTTATTATTTACATGTACTAATTAAAATTAAGTATTTTTAAAAATTCTAAGAGAGATAAAGTTAAATGCTTTATAATATAGTATAAATTATTCTAACACCGACCACCTGAAATAGAAACCTATAAACCCTAAATCGACCTTAATATTTATAGATCCTAGAGAAAAAGGTAAGAAAACCAAGAACAAATATAAGAAAGAGAGAGGAAGTGGTGTAACCGGTCGTGCAAACTTAAAATGGGTTATAAAGGACCAACGGCCAATATTTAAAAAAAATGGGTAATAAAGGATCAGCCATGCTTTTATAAATAACTAGCATTGTACCCGCATAATGTGGCGGCGATAATAATAGTTTGTGCTTGACAACATGTTTGATTTCAATGAATGTATATGTGTGAAATATGGTGTTAGGTAATGGAATTTGTTAGATAACATATCCAATTTCTTTGTCCGTTTTCCATTTGCTTTATTTTTTCCGATAAACCTTTTTATTATTTATTAATATAGTTTTTAAAAAATAAAATAAATAATTATGATTATTAAATAATTAGAAAAAATATAATCTAGCCTTAATAATTGTATTTATGTAATTAATCTATCAGAATTAGATTAATTAAACAATTGTTATCATGTTTAATAATTTATTAATAAAAAAGTAAATTAGTTGATACCTAAGAAAATAATTAATTAGTATATTTTTCTTTAAGTGTTTGTACCTTATGTATAAATACATGTACTACTTAAAATTAAGTAGTTTGAAAAATTGCAAGAAAGAGAAAGTTAAATGCTTTATAATACACTATAAAATATTCTAACACTACCCACCAGAAACAAGAAACCTATAAACCCTAAATCAACCTTAAAATTTATAAATCCTAGCGAAAAACGTAAGAAAACCAAGAAGAAATATAAGAAAGAGAGAGGAAATGGTGTAACCGGTCGTGCTAACCTAAAATGGGTTATACAAGAACAACGGCCAATATTAAAAAAATGGGTTATATAGGACCAACAATGCTTTTATAAATAAGTAGCATTGTACCCGCATAATGCGGCGTCGTTAATAATAGTTTGTGCTTCATAACATGTTCGATTTCAATAAATGTATATGTGTGAAATATGGTGTCTGTATGGGAATTTGTTCGATATCATATCCAATTTCTATCTCCGTTTTCTATATGTTTTATTTTTTTCCGATCAACCTTTTTATTAGTTATTAAAATAGTTTTAAAAAAATATATCATTATTAAATATATATAAAAAGGTAATCTAGTCTTAATAATTTTATTGATGTAAGTAATCTATCAATATTAGATTAATTTAATAATTGTTATCAAGTTTAAAGAATTATTAATAGAAAAGTTATCATAAATTAGTTGATACTTAAGGAAATAATTAATTAGTCTATATCTTTAAGTGTTTGTATCCTATTTATTATTTACATGTACTAATTAAAATTAAGTATTTTTAAAAATTCTAAGAGAGAGAAAGTTAAATGTTTTATAATATAGTATAAATTATTCTAACACCGACTACCGGAAATAGAAACCTATAAACCCTAAATCGACTTTAATATTTACAGATCCTAGAGAAAAAGGTAAGAAAACCAAGAACAAATATAAGAAAGAGAGAGGAAGTGGTGTAACCAGTCGTGCTAACTTAAAATGGGTTATAAAGGACCAACGGCCAATATTTTAAAAAAATGGTTTATAAAGGATCATCCATGCTTTTATAAATAACTAGCATTGTACCCGCATAATGCGGCAGCGATAATAATAGATTGTGCTTGACAACATGTTCGATTTCAATGAATGTATATGTGTGAAATATGGTGTTAGGTAATGGAATTTGCTCCATAACATATCCAATTTCTTTATCCGTTTTCCATTTGCTTTATATTTTCAGATCAACCTTTTTATTAGTTATAAAAATAGTTATTAAAAAATAAAATAAAAAATTATGATTATTAAATAATTAGAAAAAAGATAATCTAGCCTTAATAATTGTATTGATGTAATTAATCTATCAGAATTAGACTAACTAAATAATTGTTATCATGTTTAACAATTTATTAATACAAAAGTAAATTAGTTGATACCTAAGAAAATAATTAATTAGTATATTTTTCTTTAAGTGTTTGTATCTTATCTATAAATACATGTACTACTTAAAATTAAGTAGTTTCAAAAATTGTAAAAAGGAGAAAGTTAAATTCTTTATAATACAGTATAAATTATCCTAACACTACCCACCACAAATAGAAACCTATAAACCTCAAATCTACCTTAAAATTTACAAATCCTAGGGAAAAACGTAAGAAAACCTAGAAGAAATATAAGAAAGAGAGAGTAAGTGGTGTAACCGGTTGAGCTAACCTAAAATGGGTTATAAAGGACCAATGGCCAATATTTTAATAAAATGGTTTATAAAGGATCAACCATGCTTTTATAAATAACTAGCATTGTACCCGCATAATGCGGTAGCGATAATAGTAGATTGTGCTTGACAACATGTTCGATTTCAATGAATGTATATGTGTAAAATATGGTGTTAGCTAATGGAATTTGTTCCATAACATATCCAATTTCTTTATCCGTTTTCCATTTGCTTAATATTTTCAGATCAACCTTTTTATTAGTTATTAAAATAGTTTTAAAAAAATAAAATAAAAATTTATGATTATTAAGTAATTAGAAAAAAAGATATTTTAGCCTTAATAATTATATTGATGTAATTAATCTATCAAAATTAGATTAATTAAATAATTGTTATCATGTTTAATGATTTATTAATACAAAAGTTACCATAAATTAGTTGATACTTAAGAAAATAATTAATTAGTTTATTTTTTCAAGTATTTGTATCTTATGTGTAAATACATGTATTACTTAAAATTAAGTAGTTTCAAAGATTGTAAGAGATAGAAAGTTAAATGTTTTATAATACAGTATAAATTATTCTAACACCGACCACCGGAAATAGAAACCTATATACCCTAAATAAACCTTAAAATTTACAGATCCTAGGGTAAAATGTAAGAAAACCAAGAAGAAATGTAAGAAAGAGAGAGGAAGTGGTGTAACTAGTGGTGCTAACCTAAAATGGGTTAAAAAGGACCAATGACCAATATTAAAAAAAATGGTTATAAAGGATCAACCATGCTTTAATAATTAACTAGCATTGTACCCGATTAATGCGGCGGCGACAATAATAGTTTGTGCTTGACAACATGTTCGATTTCAATAAATGTATATGTGTGAAATATGGTGACAGGTAATGGAATTTGTTCGATAACATATCCAATTTATTTCTCCGTTTTCTATTTGTTTTATTTTCTCCTATCAACCTTTTTATTAGTTTTTAAAATAGTTTTTAAAAAATAAAATAAGAAATATATGATTATTAAATAATTAGAAAAAAGATAATCTAGCCTCAATAATTGTATTGATGTAAGTAATCTATCAAAATTAGATTAATTAAATAATTGTTATCATGTTTAATGATTTATTAATACAAAAGTTACCATAAATTAGTTGATACTTAAGAAAATAATTAATTAGTTTATTTTTTCAAGTATTTGTATCTTATGTATAAATACATGTACTACTTAAAATTAAATAGTTTCAAAAATTGTAATAGAGAGTAACTTAAATACTTTATAATACAGTATAAATTATTCTAACACCGACCGCCGGAAATAGAAACCTTTAAACCCTAAATCAACCTTAAAACTTACAAATCTCACGGAAAAACGTAAGAAAACCAACAAGAAATCTAAGAGAGAGAGCGGAAGTGGTGTAACCGGTCGTGCTAAAATAAAATGAGTTATAAAGGACCAACAACCAATATTAATAAAAATGGGTTATAAAGGATCAACAATGCTATTATAAATAACTAGCATTTTATCCGCATAATGCGGAGGCGATAATAATAGTTTGTGCTTGACAACATGTTCGATTTCAATGAATGTATATGTGTAAAATATGGTGTTAGGTAATGGAATTTGTTCGATAACATTTCCAATCTCTTTCTCCGTTTTCTATTCGCTTTATTTTTTCCCATCAACTTTTTTATTAGTTATTAAAAATAGTTTTAAAAAAATAAAATAAAAAATTATGATTATTAAATAATTAGAAAAAAGATAATCAAGCCTTAATAATTGTATTGATGTAAGTAATCTATCAAAATTAGATTAAATAAAATAATTGTTATCATGTTTAATGATTTATTAATACAAAAGTAACCATAAATTAGTTGATACTTAAGGAAATATTTAATTAGTCTATTTCTTTAAGTGTTTGTATCTTATTTATAAATACAATGTACTACTTAAAATTAAATAGTTGCAAAAATTGTAATAGAGAAAAAGTTAAATACTTTATAATACAGTATAAATTATTCTAACACTGACCGCCGGAAATAAAAACCTTTAAACCCTAAATCAACCTAAAAACTTACAAATCTTAGGGAAAAACGTAAGAAAACCAAGAAGAAATATAAGAGAGAGAGCGGAAGTGGTGTAACCGGTCGTGCTAACCTAAAATGGGTTATAAAGGACCAACAGCCAATATTAAAAAAATGGGTTATAAAGGATCAACAATGCTATTATAAATAACTAGCATTTTACCCGCATAATGCGGCGGCAATAATAATAGTTTGTGCTTGACAACATATTCGATTTCAATGAATGTATATGTGTGAAATATGGTCTCAAGTATTGGAATTTGTTAAAAAAAATGGGTTATAAAGGATCAACCATGCTTTTATAAATAACTATCATTGTACCCGATTAATGCGCCGGCGATAATAATAGTTTGTGCTTAACAAATGTTCGATTTCAATGAATGTATATGTGTGAAATATGGTGACACTTAATGGAATTTGTTGAATAACATATCCAATTTCTTTCTCCGTTTTCTATTTGTTTTATTTTCTCCGATCAACCTTTTTATTAGTTATTAAAATAGTTTTTAAAAAATAAAATAAGAAATATATGATTATTAAATAATTAGAAAAAAAGATAATCTAGCCTTAATAATTGTATTGATGTAAGTAATCTATCAAAATTAGATTAATTAAATAATTATTATCATGTTTAATGATTTATTAATACAAAAGTTACCAAAAACTAGTTGATACTTAAAGAAATAATTAATTAGTCTATTTCTTTAATTGTTTGTATCTTATGTATAAATACATGTAGTACTTAAAATTAAGTCGTTTTAAAAATTGTAATAGAGAGAAAGTTAAATACTTTAAAATACAGTATAAATTATTCTAACACCGACCACCGGCAATAGAAACCTATAAACCCTAAATCAACCTTTAAAATTATAGATCTTAGGGAAAAATTTAAGAAAACCAAGAAGAAATATAAGAAAGAGAGAGGAAGTGGTGTAAGTTGCTAACCTAAAATGGGTTATAAAGGACCAACGACCAATATTAAAAAAAAGGGTTTTAAAGGATTAACCATGCTTTTATAAATACCTAGCATTGTAACCGCGCAATTCGCTGGAGATAATAATAGTTTGTGCTCGACAACATGTTCGGTTTCAATGAATGAATATATGTGAAATATGGTGTCAGGTAATGGAATTTGTTCGACAACAAATCCAATTTCTTTCTCAATTTTCTATTTGCTTTATTTTTTCCGATTAACCTTTTAATTGGTTATTAAAACAGTTTTCAAAAAATAAAATAAAAATTTTTGATTATTAAATACTTAGAAACAAGATAATCTCGCCATAATAATTGTATTGATGTAAGTAATCTATCAAAAATAGATTAAATAAATAATTGTTTTCATGTTTAATGATTTATTAATACAAAAGTTACCAAAAATTAGTTGATACTTAAAGAAATAATCAATTAGCCTATTTCTTTAATTGTTTGTATCTTATGTATAAATACATGTAGTACTTAAAATTAAGTAGTTCAAAAATTGTAATAGAGAGAAAGTTAAATACTTTATAATACAGTATAAATTATTCTAACACCGACCACCGGCAATAGAACCTATAAACCCTAAATCAACCTTTAAAATTATAGATCTTAGGGAAAAATGTAAGAAAACCAAGAAGAAATATAAGAAAGAGAGAGGAAGTGGTGTAACCCGCTAACCTAGAATGGGTTATAAAGGACAAACAGCCAATATTTAAAAAAAATGGGTTTTAAAGGATTAAAGATGCTTTTATAAATACCTAGCATTGTACCCGCGCAATTCGCTGGCGATAATAATAGTTTGTGCTCGACAACATGTTCGATTTCAATGAATGTATATATGTGAAATATGGTGTCACGTAATAGAATTTGTTCGACAGCATATCCAATTTCTTTCTCTATTTTCTATTTGCTTTATTTTTTCCGATTAACCTTTTTATTGGTTATTAAAATAGTTTTCAAAAAATAAAATAAAAAATTATGATTATTAAATACTTAGAAAAAAGATAATCTAGTCATAATAATTGTATTGATGTAAGTAATCTATCAATTAGATTAAATAAATAATTGTTATCATGTTTAATGATTTATTAATACAAAAGTAACCATAAATTAGTTGATACTTAAGGAAATAATTAATTAGTCTATTTCTTTAAGTGTTTGTATCTTATATATATATACATGTACTACTTAAAATTAAATAGTTTCAAAAATTGTAATAGAGAGAAAGTTAAATACTTTATAATACATTATAAATTATTCTAACACCGACCACCGGAAATAGAAACCTATAAACCATAAATCAACCTTAAAAATTACAGATCTTAGGGAAAAACGTAAGAAAACCAAGAAAAAATATAAGAGGGAGAGGGGAAGTGGTGTAACCGGTCGTGCTAACCTAAAATGGGTTATAAAGGTCCAACAACCAATATTTAAAAAAATGGGTTATAAAGGATCAACCATACTTTTATAAATAACTAGAATTTACCCGCATAATGCGGCGGCGATAATAATAGTTTGTGCTTGACAACATATTCGATTTCATTAAATGTATATGTGTGAAATATGGTGTCTGGTATTGGAATTTGTTTGATAACATATTCAATCTCTTTCTCCGTTTTCTATTTGCTTTATTTTTTCGATCAACCTTTTTATTAGTTATTAAAATAGTTTTTAAAAAATAAAATAAAAATTTATGATTATTAAGTAATTAGAAAAAAAATATAATACAGCCTTAATAATTGTATTGATGTAATTAATCTATAAAAATTAGATTAATTAAATAATTGTTATCATGTTTAATGATTTATTAATACAAAAGTAAATTAGTTGATAATTAAGGAAATAATTAATTAGTCTATTTCTTTAAGTGTTTGTATCTTATGTATAAGTACATGTACTACTTAAAATAGAGTAGTTTCAAAAATTGTAAAAGGGAGAAAGTTAAATACTATACAATATAGTGTAAATTATTCTAACACTGACCACCGGAAATAGAAACCAATAAACCCTAAATCGACCTTAAAATTTAAAGATACTAGGGACAAACGTAACAAGGCCAAGAAGAAATATAAGAAAGAGAGAGGAAGTGGTGTAACCGGTCGTGCTAACCTAAAATGGGTTATAAAGAACCAACGGCCAATATTAAAAAATGGGTTATAAAGGATCAACCATGCCTTTATATATAAGTAGTGTTGTACCCGCGTAATGTGACGGCGATAATAATAGTTTGTGCTTGACAACATTTCGATTTCAATGAATGTATATGTGTGAAATATGGTGTCTAGTAATGGGATTTGTTCGATAACATATCCAATTTCTTTCTCCGTTTTTTATTTGTTTTATTTGTTCCGATCAACCTTTTTATTAGTTATTAAAATAGTTTTTAAAAAATAAAATAAAAAATATATGATTATTAAATACTTAGAAAAAAGATAATCTAGCCTTAATAATTGTATTGATGTATGTAATCTATCAAAATTAGATTAATTAAATAATTATTATCATGTTTAATAATTTATTAATACAAAAGTTACCATAAATTAGTTGATACTTAAGGAAATAATTAATTAGTCTATTTCAATAATTTTTGGTATCTTATTTATTGTTCACATGTACTAATTAAAATTAAGTATTTTTAAAAATTGTAAGAGAGAGAAAGTTAAATACTTTATAATATAGTATAAATTATTCTAACACTGATCACGAGAAATGGAAACCTATAAACCCTGAATCAACCTTTAAATTTATAGATCTTTGGGAAAAATGTAAGAAAACCAAGAAGAAATATAAGAAAGAGAGGAAGTGGTGTAACCTGCTAACCTAATATGGGTTATAAAGGACCAACGGCTAATATTTTAAAAAAATGTGTTTTAAAGGATTAACCATGCTTTTTTAAATACCTAACATTGTACCCGCGCAATTCGCCGGCGATAATAATAGTTTGTGCTCGACAACATGTTCGATTTCAATGAATGTATATATGTGAAATATGGTGTCAGGTAATGGAATTTGTTCGACAACATATCCAATTTCTTTCTCTATTTTCTATTTGCTTTATTTTTTCCGATTAACCATTTTATTGGTTATTAAAATAGTTTTCAAAAAATAAAATAAAAAATTTTGATTATTAAATACTTAGAAAAAAGATAATCTAGTCATAATAATTGTATTGATGTAAGTAATCTATCAAAATTAGATTAAATAAATAATTGTTATCATGTTTAATGATTTATTAATACAAAAGTTACCATAAATTAGTTGATACTTAAGGAAATAATTAATTAGTCTATTTCTTTAAGTGTTTGTATATTATGTATAATTACATGTACTACTTAAAATTAAATAGTTTCAAAAATTTTAATAAAGAGAAAGTTAAATACTTTATAATACAGTATAAATTATTTTAACACCGACCACCGGAAATAGAAACCTATAAACCCTAAATCAACCTTAAAAATTACAGATCTTAGGGAAAAACGTAAGAAAACCAAGAAGAAATATAAGAGAGAGGGGAAGTGGTGTAACCGGTCGTGCTAACCTAAAATGGGTTATAAAGGACCAACGGCCAATATTTAAAAAAAATGGGTTATAAAGGATCAACCATGCTTTTATAAATAACTAGCATTTTACCCGCATAATGCAGCGGCGATAATCATAGTTTGTGCTTGACAACATCTTCGATTTCAATAAATGTATATGTGTGAAATATGGTGTCAGGTACTGGAATTTGTTTGATAACATATCCAATCTCTTTCTCCGTTTTCTATTTGCTTTATTTTTTCCGATCTACCTTTTTATTAGTTATTAAAATAGTTTTTAAAAAATAACATAAAAATTTATGATTATTAAGTAATTAGAAAAAAAGATAATCTAGCCTTAATAATGGTATTGATGTAATTAATCTATCAAAATTAGATTAATTAAATAATTGTTATCATGTTTAATGATTTATTAATACAAAAGTAAATTAGTTGATAATTAAGGAAATAATTAATTAGTCTATTTCTTTAAGTGTTTGTATCTTATGTATAAATACATGTACTACTTAAAATTAAGTAGTTTCAAAAATTGTAAGAGAGAGATAGTTAAATGATTTACAATATAGTATAAATTATTCTAACACTAACCACCGGAAATAGAAACCAATAAACCCTAAATCGACTCAAAAATTTACACATACTAGAGAAAACGTAAGGAAACCAAGAAAAAATTTAAGAAAGAGAGAGGAAGTGGTGTAACCGGTCGTGCTAACCTAAAATGGGTTATAAAGAACCAACGGCCAATATTAAAAAAATGGGTTATAAAGGATCAACCATGCTTTTATATATAAGTAGTATTGTACGCGCGTAATGCGGCGGAGATAATACTAGTTTGTGCTTGACAACATGTTCGATTTCAATGAATGTATATGTGTGAAATATGGTGTCTAGTAATGGGATTTGTTCGATAACATATCCAATTTCTTTCTCCGTTTTCTATTTGTTTTATATGTACCGATCAACCTTTTTATTAGTTATTAAAATAGTTTTTAAAAAATAAAATAAAAAATATATGACTATTAAATAATTAGAAAAAAGATAATCTATCCTTAATAATTGTATTGATGTAAGTAATCTATCTAAATTAGATTAAATAAATAATTGTTATCATGTTTAATTATTTATTAATACAAAAGTTACCATAAATTAGTTGATACTTATGGAAATAATTAATTAGTCTATTTCTTTAAGTGTTTGTATCTTATTTATTATTTACATGTGCCAATTAAAATTAAGTATTTTTAAAAAGTGTAAGAGAGAATGTTAAATGCTTTATAATATAGTATAAATTATTCTAACACCGACCACCGGAAATAGAAACCTATAAACCATAAATCGACCTTAACATTTACAAATCCTAGGGAAAAAGGTAAGAAAACCAACAAGAAATATAAGAAAGAGAGAGGAAGTGGTGTAACCGGTGGTGCTAACCTAAAATGGGTTATAAAGGATCAACGGCCAATATTTAAAAAATGAGTTATAAAGGATCAACCATGCTTTTATAAATAATTAGCATTCTACCCTCGTAATGAGCCGACGATAATAATAGTTTGTTCTCGACAACATCATGTTCGATTTTAATGAATATATACTGTGAAATATGGTGTCAGGTAATGGAATCTGTTCGACAACATATCCAATTTCTTTCTCCTTTTTATTTTTGCTTTATTTTTTCCGATTAACCTTTTTATTGATTATTAAAATAGTTTTCAAAAAATAAAATAGAAAATTATGATTATTAAATAATTAGAAAAAGATAATCTAGCCTTAATAATTGTATTGATGTAAGTAATTTATCAAAATTAGATTAATTAAATAAATGTTATCATGTTTAATGATTTATTAATACAAAAGTTACCATAAATTAATTGATACTTAAGGAAATAATTAACAACTCTATTTATTTAAGTGTTTCTATCTTATGTATAAATACATGTAATACTTGAAATTAAGTAGTTACAAAAATTGTAAGGGAGAGAACGTAAAATTCTTTATAATATAGTATAAACTATTCTAGCATCGACATATAAACCCGAAATCGACCTTAAATTTACAGATCCTAGGGAAAAATCTAAGAAAACCAAGAAGAAATATAAGAAAGAGACAGGAAATGTTGCAACCCGTCGTGCTAACCTGAAATGCGTTATAAAAGACCAACGGCCAATATTAAAAAAAATGCGTTATAAAGGAACAACCATGCTTTTATAAATAACTAGCATTGTACCCGCATATTGCGGCGGCGATAATAATAGTTTGTGCTTGACAACATGTTCGATTTCAATGAATGTATATGTGTGAAATATGGTGTTAGGTAATGGAATTTGTTCGATAACATTTCCAATCTCTTTCTCCGTTTTCTATTCGCTTTATTTTTTCCCATCAACTTTTTTATTAGTTATTAAAATAGTTTTAAAAAAATAAAATAAAAAATTATGATTATTAAATAATTAGAAAAAAGATAATCTAGCCTTAATAATTGTATTGATGTAATTAAACTATCAAAAGTAGATAAATTAAATAATTGTTATCATGTTTAATGATTTATTAATAAAACAGTTACCATCAATTAGTTGATACTTAAGGAAATAATAAATTAGTCTATTTTTTAAGTGTTTGTATCTTATGTATAAATAATGTACTACTTAGAATTAAGTAATTTCAAATATTGTAAGAGAGAGAAACTTAAATACTTTATAATACAGTATAAATTATTCTAACACCAAACACCGGAAATAGAAACCTATAAACCCTAAATCAACCTTAAAAATTACAGCTCCTAGGGATAAACATAAGAAAACGAAGAAAAAATATAAGAAAGAGAGAGGAAGTGGTGTAACCGGTCGTGCTAACCTAAAATGGGATATAAAGGAGCAACGACCAATATTAAAAAAAATGGGTTATAAAGGATCAACCATGCTTTTATAAATAACTAGCATTGTACCCGATTAATGCGGCGGTGATAATAATAGTTTGTGCTTAACAAATGTTCGATTTCAATGAATGTATATGTGTGAAATATGGTGACACGTAATGCAATTTGTTCAATAACATATCCAATTTCTTTCTCCGTATTCTATTTGTTTTATTTTCTCCGATCAACCTTTTTATTAGTTACTAAAATAGTTTTTAAAAAATAAAATAAGAAATATATGATTTTCAAATAATTAGAAAAAATGATAATCTAGCATTAATAATTGTATTGATGTAAGTAATCTATCAAAATTAGATTAATTAAATAATTATTATCATGTTTAATGATTTATTAATACAAAAGTCACAATCAAAATTAATTAGTCTATTTATTTAATTGTTTGTATCTTATTTATTGTTCACATGTACTTATTAAAATTAAGTATTTTTAAAAATTGTAAGAGAGAGAAAGTTAAATACGTTATAATATAGTATAAATTATTCTAACACTGACCACCGGAAATAGAAACCTATAAACCCTAAATCGACCTTAATCATTACAGATCTTAAGGAAAAAGATAAGAAAATGAACAAGAAATATAAGAAAGAGAGAGAAAGTGGTGTAACCGGTTGTGCTAACTTAAAATGGGTTATAAAGGACCAACGGCCAATATTTTAAAAAATGGGTTATAAAGGATTCACCGTACTTTTATAAATAACTAGCATTGTACCCGCGCATTAATAATAGTTTGTGCTCGACAACATATTCGATTTCAATAAATGTATATATGTGAAATATGGTGCCTGGTAATGGAATTTGTTCCACAACATATCCAATTTCTTTCTCTATTTTCTATTTGCTTTATTTTTTCCAATTAACCTTTTTATTGGTAATTAAAATAGTTTTCAAAAAATAAAATAAAAAATTATGATTACTAAATACTTAGAAAAAAAGAGAATCTCGCCATAATAATTGTATTGATGTAAGTAATCTATCAAAATTAGATTAAATAAATAATTGTTATCATGTTTAATGATTTATTAATACAAAAGTTACCAAAAATTAGTTGATACTTAACGAAATAATTAATTAGTCTATTTCTTTAATTGTTTGTATCTTATGTATAAATACATGTAGTACTTAAAATTAAGTAGTTTCAAAAATTGTTATAGAGAGAAAGTTAAATACTTTATAATACAGTATAAATTATTCTAACACTGACCACCAGCAATAGAAACCTATAAACCCTAAATCAACCTTTAAAATTATAAATCTTAGGGAAAAATGTAAGAAAACCAAGAAAAAATATAAAAAAGAGAGAGGAAGTGGTGTAACCCGCTAACCTAAAATGGGTTATAAAGGACCAACGGCCAATATTTAAAAAAATGGGGTTTAAAGGATTAATCATGCTTTTATAAATACCTATGATTGTACCCGCGCAATTCGCCGGCGATAATAATAGTTTGTGCTCGACAACATGTTCTTTTTCAATGAATATATATATGTTAAATATGGTGTCAAGTAATGGAATTTGTTCGACAACATATCCAATTTCTTTCTCTATTTTCTATTTGCTTTATTTTTTCCCATTAACCTTTTTATTGGCTATTAAAATAGTTTTCAAAAAATAAAATAAAAAATTATGATTATTAAATACTTAGAAAAAAGATAATCTAGTCATAATAATGTTATTGATGTAAGTAATCTATCAAAATTAGATTAAATAAATAATTGTTATCATGTTTAATGATTTATTAATACAAAAGTAACCATAAATTAGTTGATACTTAAGGAAATAATTAATTAGTCTATTTCTTTAAGTGTTTGTATCTTATGTATAAATACATGTACAACTTAAAATTAAATAGTTTCAAAAATTGTAATAGAGAGAAAGTTAAATACTTTATAATACAGTATAAATTATTCTAACACCGACCGCCGGAAATAGAAACCTATAAACCCTAAATCTACCTTCAAAATTACAGATCTTAGGGAAAAATGTAAGAAAACCTAGAAGAAATATAAGAGAGAGGGGAAGTGGTGTAACCCGTCGTGCTAACCTAAAATGGGTTATAAAAGACCAGCAGCCAATATTAAAAAAATGGGTTATAAAGGATCAACTATGCAATTATAAATAACTAGCATTTTACCCGCATAATGCGGCGGCAATACTAATAGTTTGTGCTTGACAACATATTCGATTTCAATGAATGTATATGTGTGAAATATGGTGTCGAGTATTGGAATTTGTTTGATAACATATCTAATCTCATTCTCCGTTTTCTATTTGCTTTATTTTTTACGATCAACCTTTTTATTAGTTATTAAAATATTTTTTAAAAAATAAAATAAAAATTTATGATTAATAAGTTATTAGAAAAAAACATAATCTAGCCTTAATAATTGTATTGATGTAATTAATCTATCAAAATTAGATTAATTAAATAATTGTTATCATGTTTAATGATTTATTAATACAAAAGTTACCTTAAATTAGTTGATACTAAAGGAAATAATTAATTAGTCTATTTCTTTTAGTGTTTGTATCTTATGTATAAATACATGTACTACTTTAAATTAAGTACTTTCAAAAATTGTAAAAGATATAAAGTTAAATACTTTATAATACAATATAAATTATTCTAACACCGACCACCAGAGATAGAAACCTATAAACCTTAAATCAACCTTAAAAATTACAAATCCTAGGGAAAACGTAAGAAAACCAAGAAGAAATATAAGAAAGAGAGAGGAAGTGGTGTAACCGGACGTGCTAACCTAAAATGGGTTATAAAGGACCAATGACCAATATTAAAAAAATGGGTTATAAAGCATCAACCATGCTTTTATAAATAACTAGCATTGTACCCGATTAATGCGGCGGCGACAATAATAGTTTGTGCTTGACAACATGTTCGATTTCAATGTATGTATATGTGTGAAATATGGTGACAGGTAATGGAATTTGTTCGATAACATATCCAATTTATTTCTCCGTTTTCTATTTGTTTTATTTTCTCCTATCAACCTTTTTATTAGTTATTAAAATATTTTTTAAAAAATAAAATAAGAAATATATGATTATTAAATAATTAGAAAAAAGATAATCTAGCCTTAATAATTGTATTGATGTAAGTAATCTATCAAAATTAGATTAATTAAATAATTGTTATCATGTTTAATGATTTATTAATACAAAAGTTACCATAAATTAGTTGATACTTAAGGAAATAATTAATTAGTCTATTTCTTTAAGTGTTTGTATCTTATCTATAAATACATGTACTACTTAACATTAAATAGTTTCGAAAATTGTAATAGAGAGTAAGTTAAATACTTTATAATACAGTATAAATTATTCTAACACCGACCGCCAGAAATAGAAACCTTTAAACCCTAAATCAATTTTAAAACTTACAAATCTTAGGGAAAAACGTAAGAAAACCAAGAAGAAATATAAGAGAGAGAGCGGAAGTGGTGTACCGGTCGTGCTAAAATAAAATGAGTTATAATGGACCAACAGCCAATATTAATAAAAATGGGTTATAAAGGATCAACAATGCTATTATAAATAACTAGCATTTTATCCGCATAACGCGGAGGCGATAATAATAGTTTGTGCTTGACAACATGTTCGATTTCAATGAATGTATATGTGTGAAATATGGTGTTAGGTAATGGAATTTGTCCCATAACATTTCCAATCTCTTTCTCCGTTTTCTATTCGCTTTATTTTTTCCCATCAACTTTTTTATTATTTATTAAAATAGTTTTAAAAAAATAAAATAAAAAATCATGATTATTAAATAATTAGAAAAAAGATAATCTAGCCTTAATAATTGTATTGATGTAAGTAATCTATCAAAATTAGATTAAATAAAATAATTGTTATCATGTTTAATGATTTATTAATATAAAAGTAACCATAAATTAGTTGATACTTAAGGAAATATTTAATTAGTCTATTTATTTAAGTTTTTGGATCTTATTTATAAATACATGTACTATTTAAAATTAAATAGTTTCAAAAATTGTAATAGAGAGAAAGTTAAATACTTTATAATACAGTATAAATTATTCTAACACCGTCTGCCGGAAATAGAAACCTTTAAACCCTAAATTAATCTTAAAACTTACAAATCTCAGGGAAAAACATAAGAAAACCAAGAAGAAATATAAGAGAGAGAGCGGAAGTGGTGTAACCGGTCGTGCTAACCTAAAATGGGTTATAAAGGACCAACAGCCAATATTAAAAAAATGGGTTATAAAGGATAACAATGATATTATAAATAACTAGCATTTTACCCGCATAATGTGGCGGCAATAATAATAGTTTGTGATTGACAACATATTCGATTTCAATGAATGTATATGTGTGAAATATGGGGTCTGGTATTGGAATTTGTTTGATAGCATATTCAATCTCTTTCTCCGTTTTCTATTTGCTTTATTTTTTCCGATCAACCTTTTTATTAGTTATTAAAATAGTTTTTAAAAAATAAAATAAAATTTTATGATTATTAAGTAATTAGAAAAAAGATAATCTAGCCTTAATAGTTATATTGATGTAATTAATCTATCCAAATTAGATTAATTAAATATTTGTTATCATGTTTAATGATTTATTAATACAAAAGTTACCATAAATTAGTTGATACTTAAGGAAACAATTAATTAGTCTATATCTTTAAGTGTTTGTATCTTATGTATAAATACATGTACTACTTAAAATTAAGTACTTTAAAAAATTGTAAGAGCGAGAAAGTTAAATACTTTATAATACAGTATAAATTATTCGAACACCGACCACCGGAGATAGAAACCTATAAACCCTAAATCAACCTTAAAAATTACAGATCCTAGGGAAAAACGTAAGAAAACCAAGAAGAAATATAAGAAAGAGAGAGGAAGTGGTGTAACCGGTCGTGCTAACCTAAAATGGGTTATAAAGGACCAATGACCATTATTAAAAAATGGGTTATAAAGGATCAACCATTCTTATATAAATAACTAGCATTGTACCCGATGGCGATAATAATAATTTGTGTTTGACAACATGTTCGATTTCAATGAATGTATATGTGTGAAATATGGTGACAGGTAATGGAATTTGTTCAATAACATATCCAATTTATTTCTCGGTTTTATATGTGTTTTATTTTCTCCGATCAACCATTTTATTAGTTATTAAAATAGTTTTTAAAAAATAAAATAAGAAATATATGATTATTAAATAATTAGAAAAAAAGATAATCTAGCCTTAATAATTGTATTGATGTAAGTAATCTATCAAAATTAGATTAATTAAATAATTGATATCATGTTTAATGATTTATTAATACAAAAGTTACCATAAATTAGTTGATACTTAAGGAAATAATTAATTAGTCTATTTCTTTAATTGTTTGTATCTTATTTATTGTTCACATGCACTAATTAAAATTAAGTATTTTTAAAAATTGTAAGAGAGAGAAAGTTAAATACGTTATAATATAGTATAAATTATTCTAACACTGACCACCGGAAATAGAAACCTATAAACCCTAAATCGACCTTAATCATTACAGATCTTAAGGAAAAAGATAAGAAAACGAACAAGAAATATAAGAAAGAGAGAGAAAGTGGTGTAACAGGTGGTGCTAACTTAAAATGGGTTATAAAGGACCAACGGCCAATATTAAAAAAAATGGGTTATAAAGGATTCACCGTGCTTTTATAAATAACTAGCATTGTACCCATGCAATGCGCCGTCGATAATAATAGTTTGTGCTCGACAACATGTTCGATTTCAATAAATGTATATATGTGAAATATGATGTCTGGTAATGGAATTTGTTCCACAACATATCCAATTTCTTTCTCTATTTTCTATTTGCTTTATTTTTTCCAATTAACCTTTTTATTGGTTATTAAAATAGTTTTCAAAAAATAAAATAAAAAATTATGATTATTAAATACATAGAAAAAAAGAGAATCTCGCCATAATAATTGTATTGAAGTAAGTAATCTATCAAAATTAGATTAAATAAATAATTGTTATCATGTTTAATGATTTATTAATACAAAAGTTACCAAAAATTAGTTGATACTTAAGGAAATAATTAATTAGTCTATTTCTTTAATTGTTTGTATCATATGTATAAATACATGTAGTACTTAAAATTAAGTAGTTTCAAAAATTGTTATAGAGAGAAAGTTAAATACTTTATAATACAGTATAAATTATTCTAACACTGACCACCAGCAATAGAAACCTATAAACCCTAAATCAACCTTTAAAATTATAGATCTTAGGGAAAAATGTAAGAAAACCAAGAAGAAATATAAAAAAGAGAGAGGAAGTGGTGTAACCCGCCAACCTAAAATGGGTTATAAAGGACCAACAGCCAATATTTAAAAAAATGGGGTTTAAAGGATTAACCATGCTTTTATAAATACCTAGCATTGTACCCGCGCAATTCGCTGGCGATAATTATAGTTTGTGCTCGACAACATGTTCTATTTCAATGAATATACATATGTGAAATATGGTGTCAAGTAATGGAATTTGTTCGACAACATATCCAATTTCTTTCTCTATTTTCTATTTTCTTTATTTTTTCCGTTTAACCTTTTTATTGGTTATTAAAATAGTTTTCAAAAAATAAAATAAAAAATTATGATTATTAAATACTTAGAAAAAAGATAATCTAGTCATAATAATGTTATTGATGTAAGTAATCTATCAAAATTAGATTAAATAAATAATTGTTATCATGTTTAATGATTTATTAATACAAAAGTAACCATAAATTAGTTGATACTTAAGGAAATAATTAATTAGTCTATTTCTTTAAGTGTTTGTATCTTATGTATAAATACATGTACAACTTAAAATTAAATAGTTTCAAAAATTGTAATAGAGAGAAAGTTAAATACTTTATAATACAGTATAAATTATTCTAACACCGACCGCCGGAAATAGAAACCTATAAACCCTAAATCTACCTTCAAAATTACAGATCTTAGGGAAAAATGTAAGAAAACCTAGAAGAAATATAAGAGAGAGGGGAAGTGGTGTAACCCGTCGTGCTAACCTAAAATGGGTTATAAAAGACCAGCAGCCAATTTTTAAAAAATGGGTTATAAAGGATCAACCATGCAATTATAAATAACTAGCATTTTACCCGCATAATGCGGCGGCAATACTAATAGTTTGTGCTTGACAACATGTTCTATTTCAATGAATATACATATGTGAAATATGGTGTCAGGTAATGGAATTTGTTCGACAACATGTCCAATTTTTTTCTCTATTTTCTATTGTTTTATTTTTTCCGATTAACCTTTCTATTGGTTATTAAAATAGTTTTCAAAAAATAAAATAAAAAATTATGATTATTAAATACTTAGAAAAAAAAGAATCTCGCAATAATAATGTTATTGATGTAAGTAATCTATCAAAATTAGATTAAATAAATAATTGTTATCATGTTTAATGATTTATTAATACAAAAGTTACCAAAAATTAGTTGATACTTAAGGAAATAATTAATTAGTCTATTTCTTTAATTGTTTGTATCTTATGTATAAATACATGTAGTACTTCAAATTAAGTAGTTCAAAAATTGTTATAGAGAGAAAGTTAAATACTTTATAATACAGTATAAAGATTGAGGAAGTGGTGTAACCCTAAACCACCAGCAATAGAAACCTATAAACCCTAAATCAACCTTTAAAATTATAGATCTTAGGGAAAAATGTAAGAAAACCAAGAAGAAATATAAAAAAGATTGAGGAAGTGGTGTAACCCGCTAACCTAAAATGTGTTATAAAGGACCTACGGCCAATATTTAAAAAAATGGGGTTTAAAGGATTAACCATGCTTTTATAAATACCTATCATTGTACCCGCGCAATTCGAAGGCGATAATAATAGTTTGTGTTTGACAACATGTTCGATTTCAATGAATGTATATGTGTGAAATATGGTGTTAGGTAATGGAATTTGTTCGATAACATTTCCAATCTCTTTCTCTATTTTCTATTGTTTTATTTTTTCCGATTAACCTTTTTATTGGTTATTAAAATAGTTTTCAAAAAATAAAATAAAAAATTATGATTATTAAATACTTAGAAAAAAGGTAATCTAGTCATAATAATTATAGTGATGTAAGTAATCTATCAAAATTAGATTAAATAAATAATTGTTATCATGTTTAATGATTTATTAATACAAAAGTAACCATAAATTAGTTGATACTTAAGGAAATAATTAATTAGTCTATTTCTTTAAGTGTTTGTATCTTATGTATAAATACATGTACTACTTAAAATTAAATAGTTTCAAAAATTGTAATAGAGAGAAAGTTAAATACTTTATAATACAGTATAAATTATTCTAACACCGACCGCCGGAAATAGAAACCTTTAAACCCTAAATCAACCTTAAAACTTACAAATCTTAGGGAAAAACCTAAGAAAACCAAGAAGAAATATAAGAGAGAGAGAGCGGAAGTGGTGTAACCGGTCGTGCTAACCTAAAATGGGTTATAAAGGACCAATAGCCAATATTAAAAAAAATGGGTTATAAAGGATCAACAATGCTATTATAAATAACTAGCATTTTACCCGCATAATGCGGCGGCAATAATAATAGTTTGTGCTTAACAAAATATTTGATTTCAATGAATGTATATGTGTGAAATATGGTGTCTGGTATTGGAATTTGTTTGATAGCATATCCAATCTCTTTCTCCGTTTTCTATTTGCTTTATTTTTTCCGATCAACCTTTTTATTAGTTATTAAAATAGTTTTTAAAAAACAAAATAAAAATTTCTCATTATTAAGTAATTAGAAAAAAGATAATCTAGCCTTAATAATTATATTGATGTAATTAATCTATCAAAATTAGATTAATTAAATATTTGTTATCATGTTTAATGATTTATTAATACAAAAGTTACCATAAATTAGTTGATACTTAAGGAAACAATTAATTAGTCTATATCTTTAAGTGTTTGTATCTTATGTATAAATATATGTACTACTTAAAATTAAGTACTTTAAAAAATTGTAAGAGAGAGAAAGTTAAATACTTTTTAATACAGTATAAATTATTCGAACAACGTCCACCGGAGATAGAAACCTATAAACCCTAAATCAACCTTAAAAATTACAGATCCTAGGGAAAAACGTAAGAAAACCAAGAAGAAATATAAGAAAGAGAGAGGAAGTGGTGTAACCGGTCGTGCTAACCTAAAATGGGTTATAAAGGACCAATGACCAATATTAAAAAAATGGGTTATAAAGGATCAACCATGCTTTTATAAATACTAGCATTGTACCCGATTAATGCGGCGGCGATAATAATAGTTTGTGCTTGACAACATGTTCGATTTCAATGAATGTATATGTGTGAAATATGGTGACAGGTAATGGAATTTGTTCGATAACATATCCAATTTATTTCTCCGTTTTCTATGTGTTTTATTTTCTCCGATCAACCATTTTATTAGTTATTAAAATCGTTTTTAAAAAATAAAATAAGAAATATATGATTATTAAATAATTAGAAAAAAAGATAATCTAGCCTTAATAATTGTATTGATGTAAGTAATCTATCAAAATTAGATTAATTAAATAATTGATATCATGTTTAATGATTTATTAATACAAAAGTTACCATAAATTAGTTGATACTTAAGGAAATAATTAATTAGTCTATTTCTTTAATTGTTTGTATCTTATGTATAAATACATGTAGTACTTAAAATTAAGTAGTTTCAAAAATTGTTATAGAGAGAAAGTTGAATACTTTATAATACAGTATAAATTATTCTAACACTGACCAACAGCAATAGAAACCTATAAACCCTAAATCAACCTTTAAAATTATAGATCTTAGGGAAAAATGTAAGAAAACCAAGAAGAAATATAAAAAAGAGAGAGGAAGTGGTGTAACCTGCCAACCTAAAATGGGTTATAAAGGACCAACGGCCAATATTTAAAAAAATGTGGTTTAAAGGATTAACGAAGCTTTAATAAATACCTAGCATTGTACCCGCGCAATTCGCCGGCGATAATAATAGTTTGTGCTCGACAACATGTTCGATTTCAATGAATGTATATATGTGAAATATGGTGTCACGTAATAGAATTTGTTCGACAGCATATCCAATTTCTTTCTCTATTTTCTATTTGCTTTATTTTTTCCGATTAACCTTTTTATTGGTTATTAAAATAGTTTTCAAAAAATAAAATAAAAAATTATGATTATTAAATACATAGAAAAAAAAAATCTCGCCATAATAATTGTATTGATGTAAGTAATCTATCAAAATTAGATTAAATAAATAATTGTTATCATGTTTAATGATTTATTAATACAAAAGTTACCAAAAATTAGTTGATACTTAAGGAAATAATTAATTAGTCTATTTCTTTAATTGTTTGTATCTTAAGTATAAATACATGTAGTACTTAAAATTAAGTAGTTTCAAAAATTGTTATAGAGAGAAAGTTAAATACTTTATAATACAGTATAAATTATTCTAACACTGCCACCAGCAATAGAAACCTATAAACCCTAAATCAACCTTTAAAATTATAGATCTTAGGGAAAAATGTAAGAAAACCAAGAAGAAATATAAAAAAGAGAGAGGAAGTGGTGTAACCCGCTAACCTAAAATGGGTTATAAAGGACCTACGTCCAATATTTAAAAAAATGGGGTTTAAAGGATTAACCATGCTTTTATAAATACCTAACATTGTACCCGCGCAATTCGCCGGCGATAATAATAGTTTGTGCTCGACAACATGTTCTATTTCAATGAATATACATATGTGAAATATGGTGTCAGGTAATGGAATTTGTTCGACAACATGTCCAATTTCTTTCTCTATTTTCTATTGTTTTATTTTTTCCGATTAACCTTTTTATTGGTTATTAAAATAGTTTTCAAAAAATAAAATAAAAAATTATGATTATTAAATACTTAGAGAAAAGATAATCTAGTCATAATAATTGTAGTGATGTAAGTAATCTATCAAAATTAGATTAAATAAATAATTGTTATCATGTTTAATGATTTATTAATACAAAAGTTACCAAAAATTAGTTTATACTTAAGGAAATAATTAATTAGTCTATTTCTTTAATTGTTTGTATCTTATGTATAAATACATGTAGTACTTAAAATTAAGTAGTTTCAAAAATTGTTATAGAGAGAAAGTTAAATACTTTATAATACAGTATAAATTATTCTAACACTGACCACCAGCAATAGAAACCTATAAACCCTAAATCAACCTTTAAAATTATAGATCTTAGGGAAAATGTAAGAAAACCAAGAAGAAATATAAAAAAGAGAGAGGAAGTGGTGTAACCCGCTAACCTAAAGTGGGTTATAAAGGACCAACGGCCAATATGTAAAAAAATGGGGTTTAAAGGATTAACGATGCTTTAATAAATACCTATCATTGTACCCGCGCAATTCGCCGGCTATAATAATAGTTTGTGCTCAACAACATGTTCGATTTCAATGAATGTATATATGTGAAATATGGTGTCACGTAATAGAATTTGTTCAACAGCATATCCAATTTCTTTCTCTATTTTCTATTTGCTTTATTTTTTCCGATTAACCTTTTTATTGGTTAGTAAAATAGTTTTCAAAAAATAAAATAAAAAATTATGATTATTAAATACTTAGAAAAAAGATAATCTAGTCATAATAATTGTAGTGATGTAAGTAATCTATCAAAATTAGATTAAATAAATAATTGTTATCATGTTTAATGATTTATTAATACAAAAGTAACCATAAATTAGTTGATACTTAAGGAAATAATTAATTAGTCTATTTCTTTAAGTGTTTGTATCTTATGTATAAATACATGTACTACTTAAAATTAAATAGTTTCAAAAATTGTAATAGAGTGAAAGTTAAATACTTTATAATACAGTATAAATTATTCTAACACCGACCGCCGGAAATAGAAACCTTTAAACCCTAAATCAACCTTAAAACTTACAAATCTTAGGGAAAAACGTAAGAAAACCAAGAAGAAATATAAGAGAGAGAGCGGAAGTGGTGTAACCGGTCGTGATAACCTAAAATGGGTTATAAAGGACCAACAGCCAATATTAAAAAAATGGGTTATAAAGGATCAACAATGCTATTATAAATAACTAGCATTTTACCCGCATAATGCGGTGGCAATAATAATAGTTTATGCTTGACAACATATTCGATTTCAATGAATGTATATGTGTGAAATATGGTGTCAGGTATTGGAATTTGTTTGAT
This sequence comes from Dittrichia graveolens, assembly GCA_038502395.1. Lineage (NCBI taxonomy): Eukaryota > Viridiplantae > Streptophyta > Magnoliopsida > Asterales > Asteraceae > Dittrichia > Dittrichia graveolens. The sequence continues at coordinate 23,222,420 of JARJIL010000008.1, forward strand.
AGCATATCCAATCTCTTTCTCCGTTTTCTATTTGCTTTATTTTTTCCGATCAACCTTTTTATTAGTTATTAAAAAATAAAATAAAAATTTATGATTATTAAGTAATTAGAAAAAAAGATAATCTAGCCTTAATAATTATATTGATGTAATTAATCTATCAAAATTAGATTAATTAATATTTGTTATCATGTTTAATGATTTATTAATACAAAAGTTACCATAAATTAGTTGATACTTAAGGAAACAATTAATTAGTCTATATCTTTAAGTGTTTGTATCTTATGTATAAATACATGTATTACTTAAAATTAAGTACTTTAAAAAATTGTAAGAGAGAGAAAGTTAAATACTTTATAATACAGTACAAATTATTCGAACACCGACCACCGGAGATAGAAACCTATAAACCCTAAATCAACCTTAAAAATTACATATCCTAGGGAAAAACGTAAGAAAACCAAGAAGAAATATAAGAAAGAGAGAGGAAGTGGTGTAACCGGTCGTGCTAACCTAAAATGGGTTATAAAGGACCAATGACCAATATTAAAAAAATGGGTTATAAAGGATCAACCAAGCTTTTATAAATAACTAGCATTGTACCCGATTAATGCGGCGGCGATAATAATAGTTTGTGCTTGACAACATGTTCGATTTCAATGAATGTATATGTGTGAAATATGGTGACAGGTAATGGAATTTGTTCGATAACATATCCAATTTATTTCTCCGTTTTCTATTTGTTTTATTTTCTCCGATCAACCATTTTATTAGTTATTAAAATAGTTTTTAAAAAATAAAATAAGAAATATATGATTATTAAATAATTAGAAAAAAAGATAATCTAGCCTTAATAATTGTATTGATGTAAGTAATCTATCATAATTAGATTAATTAAATAATTGATATCATGTTTAATGATTTATTAATACAAAAGTTACCATAAATTAGTTGATACTTAAGGAAATAATTAATTAGTCTATTTCTTTAATTGTTGTATCTTATTTATTGTTCACATGTACTAATTAAAATTAAGTATTTTTAAAAATTGTAAGAGAGAGAAAGTTTAATATGTTATAATATAGTATAAATTATTCTAACACTGACCACCAGAAATAGAAACCTATAAACCCTAAATCGACCTTAATCATTACAGATCTTAAGGAAAAAGATAAGAAAACGAACAAGAAATATAAGAAAGAGAGAGAAAGTGGTGTAACCGGTGGTGATAACTTAAAATGGGTTATAAAGGACCAACGGCCAATATTTAAAAAAATGGGTTATAAAGGATTCACCATGCTTTTATAAAGAACTAGCATTGTACCGCGCAATGCGCCGGCGATAATAATAGTTTGTGCTCGACAACATGTTCGATTTCAATAAATGTATATATGGGAAATATGGTGTCTGGTAATGGAATTTGTTCCACAACATATCCAATTTCTTTCTTCGTTTTCTTTTTGTTTTATTTTTTCCGATCAACCTTTTTATTAGTTATTAAAATAGTTTTTAAAAAATAAAATAAAAAATTATGATTATTAGATAGTAAGAAAAAAGATAATCTAGCCTTAATAATTGTATTGATGTAATTAATCTATCAAAATTAGATTAAGTAAATAATTGTTATCATGTTTAATGATTTATTAATACAAAAGTTACCATAAATTAGTTGATACTTAAGGAAATAATTAATTAATTTATTTTTTCAAGTGTTTGTATTTTATGTATAAATACATGTACTACTTAAAATTAAGTAGTTTCAAAGATTGTAAGAGAGAGAAAGTTAAATGTTTTATAATACAGTATAAATTATTCTAACACCGATCACCGGAAATAGAAACCTATAAACCCTAAATCAACCTTAAAATTTACAGATCCTAGGGTAAAACGTAAGAAAACCAAGAAGAAATGTAAGAAAGAGAGAGGAAGTGGTGTAACTAGTGGTGCTAACCTAAATGGGTTATAAAGGACCAACGGCCAATATTAAAAAAATGTGTTATAAAGGATCAACCATGGTTTTATAAATAACTAGCATTGTACCCGCGTAATACGCCGACGATAATAATAGTTTGTGCTCGACAAGATGTTCGAGTTCAATGAATGTATATGTGTGAAATATGGTGTCATCGATAACATATCCAATTTCTTTCTCCGTTTTCTTTTTGTTATATTTTTTCCGATCAACCTTTTTATTACTTATTAAAATAGTTTTTAAAAAACAAAATAAAAAATTATGATTATTAGATAGTTAGAAAAAAGATAATCTAGCCTTAATAATTGTATTGATGTAATTAATCTATCAAAATTAGATTAATTAAATAATTGTTATCATGTTTAATGATTTATTAATACAAAAGTTACCATAAATTAGTTGAGATACTTTAGGAAATATTTAATTAGATTATTGTTTTAAGTGTTTGTATCTTATGTATAAATACATGTACTACTTAAAATTAAGTAGTTTTAAAAAATTTTAAGTGAGAGGATGTTAAATGCTTTATAATATAGTATAGATATAGATATAGATAGTTGAGGGAGCCGCTGCCAACAACGGAGGAGGGCTTGTCGACGAGCAAAAGACTAGAGGAGATCGTTGTATAGTAGGTGAGACAGGGTAAGGGTTTAGATAGGTGTGAGGGGATGGAACCGTAGGTACGTACGAGAGAAATAGGGTAGGGGAGACGTGATCGAGAGGGAAATCTAAAAAAAGGGAGAGATCGTGGGATATATAGTGATATATTTAAATGAATGTTGATCCCATTAAATAATTAATTAGTAAAATCATTAATTGATTATAATAAATATAGTTGGTAATGATCCAATCTCCTATTTAAAATGTGAACCATTATCTTCTTATAAAATAAAAAAAATACACATTAAACATGTTTAAAAATTAGAAAATTTAATTCGTAATTTTCCTATGTCTAAATATCATAGTTACTTTACTAGACTAAACACCCATATGATCCACGGGTTTGTTTAAACGATAATAAATATTAAACATTAATAAAAATGTATCAAATAATAATAAAACGCGAATTAAATAAGAATTTAAAAACTGGCGATATACGACATCAACACTTTAACCAACAACGGAAACATCAACTCAAGTGGGAGGGCAAACTTGACGGCAAAAATATGGTATCATAATATGAACAGACGTGATTGTATTTTTTATAAGTAGTCATCAATTATTATTGTTACAATTAATGGTAATAACGTTAAATGTCATTGATTATAATTAAAAAGGATTTTTAAAATGATTATAAAACATTTTAGAATGATAAAACTAAGAATTTGGTTAATTATGATATTTTAAAATATTATAAAGGATAAATATGATATTTATAAATTAAAGTAGGCAAATACGATTTTATATAATTTAGTAAGGACATATATGAAATTATCTTTAATAATTTTGACTCTAAAAATTCATAATTGATTTTTTGATTTTAAATGAACGAATGATAAAGATTAAACATTTTTTTAAATGATGGTTCAGACCGTCTAATAAATTTTATCAAATTAGTCATTTATTTAATAAATTTAAACGTTATTATTTATAATTAAAAAGGACTACTAAAATGTGTGTGTATATAATGAAGAGCAAATTGTAGCAAAATATAATGAACTTTGTGTTAGTTATCATATTATGTATGACCAACTTTAAATTCTTAAAAATAATATAATCAACTTTCATAACTCTCCTATTGTACACAAACAACTTTTTATTGTGTGTTACTTTTACTTACCATTGTACACAACAAACTTTGCCATAATTTTCATAATATACAACGTGTATACAATGTGAAGATTATAAAAATTGATTATATTATTTATTTAAAAAATAAAGTTGGTTGTATACAATGAATAAGTCAATATCAAAACATGGCCATTTTAGTCAACATGGTTATATATGATCACACACGTTCGATAACTAACAATTTGGTCATTCGCTATCGATGTTTGTGGAAATCAAATATATTATAGTCCAATATTATAAAAAACAACAATTAAATGAAACTAGATTAGATTGAAACAAATCGGTCAAAGTGAGACAACATTATCATTTTATTCAACTATCGTCACTCAAAACTGTACTTGCTTACTCACATATTTGGTCATTCAAGGACGTACTTGGTTGAAAAGAGGTAAAATAGTAATCATAATTGATCTTATATCCAGTTTAAAGGTCAATAATAGAATAACATGTACATAAGTTGGTGAATATGTTCAATTGCAGTAAGTGTGAGGTTCAAATTAAAATATATATTTAACTGAGAATGAGAGACTTAATCCTGGCCTTTCATTTTTGTTTGATTGAATGGTCTACATTTGACACTTCATTTTATTCATTACACAATCATGATTGATGGTTAAAAATTGTTCTCTCATTATCATGAATCGCAACGGGTGAATTGTAAATGTTAGATCTAAAATTTGTTTTTTCATTCTCACCTAAGTATATATTCTCATAATAACCCTTCCTTTTTGCAGTGATATGTCGTTCTATTGATTCGTAATCGGAGTTGTTAATATAAGTCAATCACAATACAATACAGTAACTCAAGGTCAATCATAAACATACTCACCCAAATTGGTTAAAAGATTTCAATTATACTAATCACATTGGTCAACCACCATAAGAAACTTTATTTTTTCAACAAAATTTCGGTGGTCATTTTTTGTCAAAAAATAAAGTATAACTTCGTACATATTTTATAAGGACCACTTTTAGTCGGAAATTTGGCGTTTTACAATTAGCTACTCCACTATGGGAATTTTATCAGAATCATGTTAGGATACTTTTATATTTTCCAACATATTTCCTACGGATCAATATATAGTTTGCTAAACCACTCTCGGAATTTCATCGAAAATTTGTTGAGAAGATTTATTATTTTCCGACGAATTTTCCTATAGAAAAATCTCCTCGGAACTTTGTCGGAAATCCGTCAAAATTCCATCATTATATACTTAGCTACTCTACGCTTAGATTTCCTATGGATCACACTTTGTGGAAACATCAGTCGGAAATCCGTCGTTACATAGTTAACTTCGCATCGTCGGAATTTCATCAAAAATCCGTTAGAAAATTTTAATTTTTTCCAACGAATTTGCTACGGACCATTATACGTCAGAAATTCGTCGGAAATCTATAGGAAATGCGTCGTTATATACATAGATACTTTACCTCGGAATTTCGTCAGAAATCCGTAGGAATTATCGACGGATTTCCTACGTATCACAATTTGTCGGAAATTTGTAAGAAATCCATCGTTACATAGTTACGTACACTATCCTCGGAATTTCGTTAGAAATCGTTAGAAAATTTTAATATTTTCCAACAAATTTGCTACGGATCACTATTTGTCGGAAATCCGTTTGTAAACCATCACTAAATTTTTATCCACTCCACCGTCGAAATTCTGTTAGAAATCCCTCGGTATTTTCCGACAGATTATATCCGTCAGAAATATTTATTAGAAAAAACCCTTTTTCTAGTAGTGGACTAAACTTGCAATATAGTTATAGGATCAATTTATGAATCTATCATCATTAATGCTTTTAATAAAAGACTCTCATGACTCATACATTATTTTTTATTTAATGATGAATCGATATCAATGATTTCATTACTCTCAAGAAGACAATTTTTTTTGTTGAAAAATGACCGATACCGACATCAAGAATTACAGGTCATGTGGTGCGCATGGACATGAAACGAAGGATTGCAGGTTTCCCCGCAATGTCTGTTGGAATTGTTTAAAGGAAGGGCACAGGGCTGGTGATTTCCCTACGGGAAGAGGAGCCGGGACAGGGACGGGGGCAGGGGATGTTGGGGGGTCATCGTCAGGGGCACAGAAAAGGAAGAATCCTCTGACACCGGAGGGTAGGGCGTTCCGGATGACAGTAGACGATGCTACTACTACTGATGATGTTATCACCGGTACGTTTCTTATAAACTCCCTACCTGCGCATGTGTTATTTGATTATGCAGTGAATCGCTCATTTATTTCTGTGACTTTTTGTGAAAAGTTGAAATTACCTGTTACTGTTATTTCTGTACCGATTGAGATAGAAGTAGCAGATGGTAAGATAGTTCCTGTTACAAGTTCTGTGACTGGGGCTGAGATAGATATCGATGGTAAGTGCTTTACACTATTATTCCTATTGATACCAATAGCAGGATTTGATGTGGTTTTGGGCATGGATTGGCTGAGTAAGCACAGGGCGAGCATCAAATGTCATAAGAAATTGATTTCTTTTCCATTGTCTGATGGGTCGCACGTGGTGGCTCGAGGGGAAAGGAACAGGTCTACGTTTCCTATCATTTCTATGTTGAAGGCTAAGAAATCCTTGAGTAAGGGATGCGAATGTTTTCTGGCATATGCTATTGATGCTAGAAAGGAAAAGCGGGCAGTTACTGATATGCGAGTCGTATCAGAATATCCTGAAGTATTTCCGGATGAGTTACCTGGGCTACCTCCCGTTCGAGAGGTAGAGTACAAGATTGATTTAATACCAGGTTCGAATCCAGTGGCTAGATCTCCTTATAGGTTGGCTCCTTCTGAGATTAGGGAGATGATGACACAGATTCAGGATTTATTGGATCGGGGTTTTATTCGTCCGAGTTCTTCACCGTGGGGTGTGCCGGTTTTGTTTGTGAAAAAGAAAGATGGCACGCTACGGATGTGTATTGATTACAGGGAACTGAATAAGAGGACGGTAAAGAATAAATAACCTCTGCCCAGGATTGACGATTTATTTGATCAGTTACAGGGTGCTTCGTATTTCTCTAAGATCGATTTGAGATCAGGTTATCACCAGGTACGAGTTTCTGACAAAGATATTGCCAAGACTGCTTTTTGTACCAGGTATGGTCATTATAAATTCTTAGTCATGCCGTTCGGCTTGACTAATGCACCTGCAGTATTTATGGATTTAATGAACCGGGTTTGTCGACCGTTTCTGGATAAATCTGTGATAGTATTTATCGAAGACATTTTGGTTTATTCTAAATCCGAAGCTGATCACGAGATTCATTTGAGACAAGTTCTTGAAACCTTGAAACGAGAGCAATTATATGCCAAATACTCAAAGTGTGAATTCTGGATGCGAGAAGTTCACTTTCTGGGGCATGTTATTTGCAGTGATGGAGTCAAGGTTGATCCGACAAAGATAGAAGCTGTGATGAATTGGGAGGCTCCGAAGTCTCCTTCTGAAATTAAAAGCTTCTTGGGATTGGCAGGATATTACAGACGATTTATCCGAGATTTCTCTAAAATTGCGAATCCCATGACTAAGTTAACTCGCAAGGAGGTTCCATTTAAGTGGAATGATGAACAGGAGAGGGCTTTTCAGACACTGAAACGACTTTTATGTCAGGCTCCTATTCTTGCGTTACCGGATGGGTCAGATGACTTCATTGTATATTGTGATGCTTCTCTGGCAGGGTTGGGTTGCGTATTGATGTAACGAAGTAGAGTTATTGCCTATGCTTCTCGTCAGTTGAAACCTAATGAGAAGAATTATCCAACCCATGATTTGGAATTGGCAGCTGTGGTTTTTGTGTTAAAGTTATGGTGACATTATCTTTATGGTACAAAGTGCGTTATTTGTACGGATCACAAAAACCTACAGTATGTGTTTTCGCAGAAGGAACTCAATATGCGACAGAGACGATGGTTGGAACTTGTTAAAGATTATGATTGTGAGATTCGCTATCATCCCGGGAAAGCCAACGTGGTAACCGATGCTTTGAGTCGCAAGGGAGTTAGTGAACATGTTAAATTTATGCGAAATGAAATAGTCTCTGACTTGATCGATAGATTGAAGGCAGCTCAGTTGGAAGCCTTGAAGGATGAAAATCTGAAGTCTAAGATTATGATAAAGAAAAAGAATGATCTGACTGATAACTCTAGAGGATTGAAGGTTTATCAATCCCGTGTTTGGGTGCCTATGCTTGGAGGTCTCCAGAGTTTGATTATGGCTGAGGCACATAAATCGAGACTATATGTTCATCCAGGTAGCACAAAAATGTATAATGATCTAAAGGTGCTGTATTGGTGGCCTACAATGAAGACAGATGTTGCACAGTTTGTGGAGGCTTGCCATATTTGTGCACAGGTCAAGGCAGAGCACCAGAAACCCTATGGAGCATTGAAATAGTTACAGATTCCAGAATGGAAGTGGGAGCATATAAGGATGGATTTCGTAACAAAACTTCCACGTACGCAGAGGAATTATGATATGATTTGGGTGATCGTTGACATATTGACCAAGAGTGCTCACTTCTTGGCTACTAGTGAGACGGCGTCACTCAGAAAGTTGGCTCAGTTGTATATTGATGAAGTTGTTTCCCGACATGGTATACCGCTTTCGATTGTGTCAGATAGAGATTCGAGGTTTGTGTCGAACTTCTAGAACAGTTCACAGCGGGAGTTGGGTACACGTGTTAATCTGAGTACAGCTTACCACCCACAGACAGACGGGCAATCTGAGAGAACTATTCAGACACTCGAGGATATGCTGCGGGCATGTGTGTTAGAATACGGAGGTTCTTGGGATTCCCATCTACCGTTGGTTGTATTTGCGTATAACAATTCTTACAATTCGAGTATCGGTATGCCGCCTTATGAAATGATATATGGTCGTCGCTGCCGTACTCCTACTTGTTGGTTAGAGGCGGGTGAGAAACAGTATGCAAGTCCTGATATTGTGCAGATCACCGCAGATAAAGTTGCTATTGCGCGAGAAAAGTTGAAAGCTGCGAGGGATCGACAAAAGATGTATGCTGATCCGCGTCGTAGGTCTGTTACTTTTGTTGAGGGGGAATTGGTTTATCTGAAGGTTTCACCGTGGAAGGGGGTTATCCGTTTTGGGAAGCGGGGAAAGCTAGCTCCACGGTATATTGGACCGTTTCGTGTCCAACGGGTTGTTAATGATCAGACGGTTACTCTTGATCTTCCAGCGGAATTATTAGGTATTCACAATACCTTCAACGTTTGTTACTTGCGGAAATGTAGAGTTGAGGATGAAAGTCAAATTCTACCTCTACATGATCGTAAAGTAGATTCCAGCAAGAAACTAGTGGAAGAACCCATTGAACTACTAGATCGGAAAGTGACGAAATTACGTAAGAAACAGATTCCAATGGTTCTAGTAAAATGGAGGCACAGTTTGGGTTCAGATTTGACGTGGGAAACAGAGGCTGATATGAGAGCTCGTTACCCTCAGTTGTTTGCTAATGAATAGATTCCGAGGACGGAATCCTGTTAAGGGGGGAGGATTTGTAACATCCTCAGATCGGGCCTAGTTGATTAGATGACTTTGGTATGTTAATTGTGGTTAATTGTGATTAATTACTTGTTAATATTGATTTGCATAGTTTTAATTAATTAGTTGACTAATTAATGAAATGTAAGAGGTATATGAGATTATGTGTTAGAATATATATAATTTTATGCATGTACGGTTATGTGTATTTATATATATATTTTTTATATATGTGGGATTGTATGCATGCTAGTGTGTTGCCACCTCATGCTACATATATTGAGAAAAGGATTACATGGCTTTAATGGGATTAACATCTGAATATATCTTCACTTGCAAAACCGATTGTGAAAGTGTGTGTATGTGTTCTTGAGAGAATAGGCAAAGAAAGTTAACAAACTTGAAAGTGAAGGTTTTGATTTGTTGAGTGTTAATACAAACCAAAGGTATAGTTATGATCATGGCATGATTCTGATTATCTTAACATGTTTTGTTTGTAGAAATATGCTAAGAACATGTATACACCATGGTTAAAGTTTTGAAGTAAACTTGCTTGATGGGTTTTGTATGAAATGCCATGATAAAAGGGATTTGATGTGTTCTTGATGTTCTATACATGTTATAAGGTGATTATACATGTTTTAGAAGTGTTCATAATGTTTTATGAGGGTTATAATCGGATTTGAAAAGATATGTCTTGCTGTAAATCCGACACTTAATGGAGAAGATAATCTGAAATCCGAGTCGTCGCGGCGCGACGAGGTTAAAATCCGAAAGCTGGGATCGGATTATTGAAATCCGATTGAAATTTCAAAGTGACCCTTGGAAATCCGATGGTTGGCAGAATCCGACACAAGGATTCGGAATTGTGAGAATCCGACTCGAGAATCCGATGGTAGGATCCGGATTTTGAAATCCGACATGGGTCGCGGCGCGACGGGTGTCGTGTCGTGGCGCGACGGGTGCTGTTTCAGAATGTAACTTGTTTTTTTAATGTGTTTTACTTGGTTTAAGTTTAACATATTAATTGTGGGTTATATGTTTATACATATGGGAATCTTACATGTTATGTTTGATTCAAAGGATATAAATTTATGTGTTTGACATATATTTATGAATCGATACTGATTTCAGTTTGTTGTGTTCTCAGGAACAGGCAAGGCTCAGTAATATAAGACCACTGAGTGGAGAAAACTGAAAGCTTGAGGTGAGTGGACGTTTGCTCACAGATGTTATTAGTTGTAACTGGATTGGGTTGCAACTGTTATTGGTTTGATGCAAGGATAGACTGTTTGTCTGATAATTGATTAACTGTTGATTGTTAATTAATTGTGCATCATTGATATGTATACATGAGGTTGGGAAGTCAGCTTCGGCTGGGCATATGGGCTGGGTTTGTTTGCTATCGGCTAATCAGTATCGGGATCTTTTGATGCATTTGTTGCAACTTAAGGTGATACTGTGTGAGAATAGCAAATGAACTATCGGTAAACCTTTGCTTTGGCCGGCATTGGTTGAAGGTTCCTGCAGAACCGCCGGTCTTCCCGGGGCACGATAATCTGTTATGTGCTTTTGATATTGATGCGGTTATTTGCTGATATATCTGTTGCGGTTTGACTCCATTCACTTAGCTTTGTGCTAATCCCTCACCTCTCACTCTTTTTACAGGTTGTGGTAAGTCAGCGGCTCGGCTGAGAGTGGTTAGCTTGGGGAGTAATCACTTAGGACTCTGATATTTTATTTTGTGGCGAGCCGTGTTTTGTAATACTGATATTTAAACAAAGTAGTGTTTGTACAGTTGTAAACACTTTGGTTAATTATTCGCTTCCGCAATGTTTATGAAAATGAAAATTTTTGGGTTAAAAATACGGTGTTACACAAGAGCTATTGCACTGTTGCATTCTTCAAATCAGTGTGTTGTGTGTGTGTGTCGAGTTGGAGCCAAGAACAAAGAACAGGAAAGCAAGAGGATCTTCATCTTTTGCATCCAAACTTCAAGGAATTGTGAAAAGAAACATCAGGCAACGCTCCTAGCTTCATGGTGATCATAGTGATGTATTTGTCTATAAATTTAAGTTGAGTTCAGGAGGTTTAGAGAGTTGTGTGTGTGTGTTCTTGACTTTGTAAAATGCCGAGAGAAACAAGTGGGTTTTGGGTTTAAACTTGATGATATACAAGTTTATCTTTAAAGGAGTTGTTTATATGGTAGGAGTAATGTATTGCAACTGATAAAAATCGATTTAATCAAGTTTTGGATGGTTTTATTTTTATAAATTGCAACTGATAGAATAGGTCAAGGTCCATCAAGATGACCCCCTATGCGACCTTGATGGTCCAACTTTGGCATGCTCCGACTTGGGCTTGGTATGACTTTAGCTTAGTCCGACTTTGGCTTGGTCTGACTTTAGCCTCGTTCGACTTTGTTTTGGTATGACTTAGAGACTTACGCATATACACGTTGTGTCCAACCTGAGACTCAAGAGTTGATCCGACTTATGCCCCTTTACGTCCGACCTAGTGAGATCCTGTTGGGTTTTAGCATGGCACGCAACGGAAGCAAGAGAACAAAGAGCCAATATAAAACCCACCACATGGACAAATCTCTACATTCAAGTAATGCAACAAGAAAAACAAGAAAGGATAGAGATTATACCATCCAAAATGAGGTGGAGAAATCGTGAATGATGGTGATGAACAAGAAGACCAAGAAAAGTCCTCCTCTATTGTAGTCCACCCCGAGTTTGTTCAAGCTCCTTGTACTAGCAAGCCTTGGTGATCTTTTACAAATGAAATCACCACTGGAACAACCACCAAGAACCTCCTTGCTCAGTCCTCTTTGAAGCCACACACATTCTATACTCTAGAATCACCTCACAAGAGAGCTTTTAGTGTTTGTGTGTCAAGTATGGCAAGAGAATAAGAGGCAATGCATGTGAAGTGTATATATAACCATCTAGATACCTCTTGGATGCCCCAAGGCCGGCCAAAAGCTATTGATTACATTACACATGCATTAGTGGAAAGATGAGGCAAAAAGCAAAAGCTGCATGCAGGTCTGACACATCTTCACGCCATGAACTCTAAGGAGTTCACGCCGTGAAATTTCCCTGGACCCACCAATTTTGCACTCTTGCCAATTTGACCCTTTTAGTCCCTCCACTTTGGTTGTTGTCGAGATTGATCCCCGGTGTGACCCAATAGGCCTATGCATCATCGACAGTGATCAATTGGCGTGCGTATGTCCGTGGGCATACTTCAACAGATCCAACCTAAGTTATTCGACCCTCATGATCAGACTATGCTATTGTGTGTGACGTGTAGGCATGATCCGACCTTAGGAATTGGGTGAATTGTCTAAGGACGGACTTGGAGGAGTAGGTCCGACCCAATAGTGACCCGAATAGGACCAAAATGGCTTAGAAATTGTGCGACTTGTCGTCCAACTTGAGTTACGGTCTGTATTTCGTAATGTATTGTAGGTTCTTGCCACTAGACTCGTTAACGAAGCAACACGCCACTAACTGTGATTGAGCGACGATCAGGTGAGTATTCTTACTAACACTCTAAATAGACTTCATATATGATCGATAACGTGCAAATAAGTGATAAAATTGTGAGATATGTGAAAGATATGTTTAGACCGTTTACTTCGGTAACAGGTATGTTTAGACCGTTTACTTAGGTAACGGGCATGTTTAGACCGTTACTTCGGTAGTGAGTATGTTTAGACCGTGTACTTTGGTAACGGGTATTTTTAGACCGTCTACTTCGGTAACGGGTATGAGACCAACACTTCGGTGTCGGGTATGTTAGACCATTGCGACGGTAATGGATTCGATGAGACCGTCTAAGAAGGCGGGTATGATGAGACCACTTACTACAGTAGTAGGTATGAGTTGTGTGTTAATTGTGGAACTATTTGACTTATAAGTAGTATACTCGCTAAGCTTTCTGCTTACAGTTGTTGTTTAACCTGTTTTACAGGAGATGACCACGGCGGGGCTAGAGTACGTAGTTGATAGCTCATCATCGGTTGCTTCCGCGGGATTTCCTTAATTCATCTTGACATCATTATTAATAGTTCAACATTCTATTTGGGTTGTAATTGACATTTGTGAAATACTTATTTCTATGAGTATCCATTTACGATTTGAAATTGTTGTGTTGTTATTCTTTTCTTTTAAAAAAATTGGGATGTTACAAAATTGTGATGAATCAATCAAAGCAAATCTTATAAGATAAATATTTTGTTTCTAACCAAAAATCAATTATAATGGGAGATGTATCATCATAACTTATTAGTTTGACATGATTTAGTATATGTATGTGAGATAATATTACCTCAAATAGAAACTAAAAGGTTTGCTCATTATGATTACTAGACTTGAAAAATATGCTTGGTAAACGTTTCAAAAAATTAATTTGTGTATGAACATAAGATATAGAGTGTTCAATAGTTATTTCAATAATCATTAAGTGTTTGAGAAGTAGTTTATCTAATATGAATATGCTTTTATGGAACAATGAGTTCACAATTTAATTACTTGAGGAAATAATCTCGCAAACTTTAAGTTGCGACTTTGGTAACCATTTAGACGATGTATGGTTTTAAAACTCAAATTGGTTTATAAGGTAAAGTGAGACTTTCATATACCTTATTGCATCCTATTTAGAAAACTTAGTAGCTTTATTTGTGACATATTAAAAATTATTTTTTCTTTCAATTTTTTCTATATCATTCACAGTAGATGGTCTATTTGGTCATATTAATCAATAATGTAATGCTTTATGACCACATACAAATCTATTTCGCTGTTCTTCATGTAATATAACTCAAAATAGGATGCAAAAGAAAATAATGTATCATGATGAATAAGTATTTATATATGTATTTAATAATATTTCGCCGATCTTTTATGTAAGTAGAGTCTAGCATCTTAAAAGACAAAATATAATTAACTTTTATGGCGTCTGAGCTATAAAGACAAATTATATGAAATTCAATACACCATCGTAAATAAACATAAATTTTTTTATTTATATATTCAAATAAAATGTCTCAATGTCTCGCACGTTCATAACATACATATGAAAATACCAATAAAATGGTCATATAAAGTTTCATATTTCTAACACTATTATCACAATAATATTATATCAAGATCTTGACCGATAATAGATTTCAAGATTTTATAAAAGCAATAAAACAAAATCATAAAATATTTTCAATATGAATATATACAAATTCAAGTGACCGAATAAAGTAGCTAAATGAATGGCATAATGGTAATGACTCAAACTTTAATTTGAAAATATTATAAAACAATTAGCATCTACACCCAAAACAAATTGTTTTTTTAGTGAAGTTTATAGCCTTCAAGTTTTAAAAAAATTAGGACATGATAATTTATATAATAGTAATATATAAGAGTTAATATATATCATGATCATTGATACGATAAAGCTTAGCATACGAAAGGTTATTTATGACTCTATACTTATTTATAACGACAACCGGGCAATATTTTAACATTTATTTCTTTTATCTAAATCAATCCTGTATCATGTCTTACAGGGTTATCTAGAAATAAATGTGCGTTTTATTCGGAAACAGAACATAACGTGTCTTGCATATGATAACAACCAAAAAAGAATGTAGAATAAAAGGACAAATTAATGATATTTATTGAATGCAATTTAAAGAAATACACTACTTTAGGGTCGTTTAAAATCCTAACTATCGACAACTAGTACCAAAGCGTTTGTAGCCTAGTTGCATCAAGGTTTTGAAAAAGTCTTTTCTAGGGTAATGGATTCTAATCCTTCTATAGATAAAGGTGTACTTTAGGAGTTGGTTAAGAGTTTGTGTGTATGTTCTATTGTTAAAAAAAAGTTTGAATTAGTTAATTCTTTTGTTCTATAAGAGTTTGTGATAAAATTTGGTGGTCAAATGATTAATAACTAAAATTTAGCATGTAATTCCAACTTGACGGTTTAAATATCCTTGTGTTTGACTTTTTTAACTCATGTATGTGTCTTGAGTCTTTGGAAGCTCACAATCAATGTTTTAAAACCCGGGTTGACCCGGCTGGTCCGACCGGTTGACCCGTGATCCGGTGAGGAGACCGGGTCAATGTAGACCGGGTTTTCGCTTATTTCTGGCTTGCATTGAACCACCCGGGTTTATGGTTGAACCGGTCGACCCGGTTTTTAGTTTTTTCATTTTAATATTTTTTTAAAACATAAAAGTTTAGCGATTAGCCATCTCGACAATTGATACTTTAAAACCCTCACAGCCTCACTCGACAAAAACCCTAAAAATGAGTTGTGAACCCCTCTCGGCAGTCGACGACAACTCCTGTTCTCTGTCATCTCCGACATGCGACTGTCCATCAAGCATAAACATCTATTGAGTTCACGTAACCCTCTCAATAGAATTTCATTTTATGTTTGATAGATTATTTAGTTTCTTAACAGATTAGTAATTGTTTCCAAGTTTATATACATATATATACATATATATATATATGTAATTATATTTTAAAAATTTTAAAAATTTAGAAACCGGGTTGACTTGCCGGTTGAACCGGTTGACCCGTGACCCGGTGAGGAGTCCAGGTCAATTAAAAACCCGGGTTTTAAAACATTGCTCACAATAGAGAGGAGAGAGAAATGAGATAGCTAAATTGCAAAAATTGATCAAATTGTTTATTATATCTTGATGCATGTGACTCAATTTGTGGTACTTGGAAATATATTCAAATAAAATGTTTTAATGTTTCGGGTGTTCATAAGTTGCATACGAGAATACCAATAAAATGGTCATATAAATTTTTTATCTTCCTTTCACTACTATCACAATAATTTTATATCAAGATCTTGACACATAATACATTTCAAGATTTTATAAAAGCAATAAAACAAAATCATAAAATGTTTCATATATATATATATATATATATAGAGAGAGAGAGAGAGAGTGTGTGTGTGTGTGTGAGGTTTAAGTGAGAACCCTTTTAAAATGCACGAGAGTGAGAACCTGTGTAAACTTGTAATTTAACATTTCTCCTTTACATTCATGTTCACCATAATTACCTAAAAGTCAAGTTTACATCCTAAATCTTAAAATCAAAATGATTTCTATAATATTAAAAATTTAAATATTTGTATGCATTTATGCATATAGACAAACACTTTTGTATTCATTGATGCATCAGGTATATAGTGAAACAGATGATAATAAAATGTGGCAGTTTTTAAACCATTTGATCGGCATAACAGTTTTTAAACCATCTGATCAATGAAATTAAAGACTCAAAAGTGTTCTTTCTGTTCTCATTGTGCTCTCATCTTATCCTAACACCCCCCCCCCCCCTCAAATTTTAATTAGGTAATGACTCAAATTTTAAAGAAAAATTGGACATGATAATTTATATAATAGTAATATATAAGAGTTAATATAAATTATGATCATTTATACGATAAAGAAAAATTGGCATAATGGTAATGACTCAAATTTTAATTAGGAAATATTATAAAACAATTAGCATCTAACACCCAAAACAAATTATTTTTTAGTGAAGTTCATAGCCAAATTCAAGTTTTAAAGAAAAATTGGACATGATAATTTATATAATAGTAATATATAAGAGTTAATATAAATCATGATCATTTATACGATAAAGCTTAGCATATGAAGGTTATTTATGATTATAATTCTTTATAACGACGACCTGAGAAATTTTTAACATTTATTTCTTTTATGTAAATCAATCTTGTATCATGTCTTACAAGGTTATCTAGGAATAAATGTGTGTTTTATCCGGAAACAAAACATAACGTGTCGCATTTGGTAACAACCAAAAAAGAATGTAGAATAAAAGGACAAATTAATGATATTTATTGAATGAAATTTAAATAAATACACTACTTTAAGGTCATTTAAAATGCTAACAACTAACAACTAGTACCATAGCACTTGTAGCCAATGTTTTAAGACCTATGACCCGGCGGGTTAACATAGGCCAAGTTTTGGTAATTTATGATCCGGAGTGACCCGGCCGGGTTAATGGTTGAACCGGTTAATCCGGTTTAAGTTGACCTGGTTTAGTATTAAAAAATTAACCTTAAATTTCTAACTCAATTTCAAGCCTCCTCTATTCTCATTCGGTCTAGCCTCCTAATCCTCGATGAAGTTCTTATTGTTTGATTATGAAGTTGAGGATGATATTGAATTCCATATACTAAGTGATCAGTAGCTTGATGCGTACAACACTCGAATGTCTCAAAACCTTTAATTTGGTTTAATTGTGAACGTATGAGAATTGTTGTTTGAATCAATTTGATGTTTTGACTTTTTTTTTGTATGGTATGTTATGTTGAAGTTGATAATTAATATGTTTGGATTAATGATATTATAGATTATGATTGTAGGCAATGTTTTTCTTTATTTTTTTTCATTATATATATAGACACACACACATATACATGTATATAAAAATTTTGAAAATTCTGGAAACGAGGTTGACCCGCCGGTTGAATTGGTTGACCCCTGACCCGGTGAGAAGACCGGATCAACTAAAAAACTGGGTTTTAAAACATTGCTTGTAGCCCAGTGGTATCAAAGTATTGAAATGATCTTTTCTATGGTCATGGGTTCTAGTTTTGTTGTGGAAATTTATATAATAATAATATATACGAGATAATATATATCATGATCATTTATGCGATAAATCTTGCATACGAAAGGTTATTTATGACTCTATAAATTATTTATAACGACAATCGGGAAATATTTTAACATTTTTTTCGTTTATGTAAATCAATTTTGTATCATGTCTTGCAGGGTTATCTAGGAATAAATGTGCATTTTATCTGAAACAGAACATAACGTGTCCCGCATTTGATAACAACCAAAAAAGAATGTAAAATAAAAGGACATATCAATGATATTCATTGAATGCAATTTAAATAAATAAACTACTTTAAGGGTCGTTTAAAATCCCATCAACTTACAACTAGTACGAAAGGACTTATAGCCCAGTAGTATTAAGTGTTAAAAAGGTCTTTCCTATGGTCATAGGTTATATAGTCTTGTTGTGGATAAAAGGTGTAGTTTAGGAGTTACTTTAGAAAGAGTGTGTGTGGAACTATTAATTCTTTTGATTTATAAGTGTTTGGAATAAAATTTGGTGGTCAAATGATTATTAACTAAAATTTGGTCTGTAAATTGCAACTTAAGGGTTTAAATATCCTTGTGTTTGACTTGTTTAACTCGTGTATGAGAGAGCTAAATTGCACAAATTGATGAAATTGTTTATAGTCTCTTGATACATTTGACTCAATTGGTGATATTTGGAAGATTTAAGGCGTTCTTGCTCCTTAGTTGTATTGGGTGATCACTCTTGAACTTTGTGAAAACAAATTATAAGATCAAGTAAATTTCTAATCTGTTAAGTTTATGATTTCAGTTCTATATTATGGTGTATTGAAGCCCCCGATGAATTATTGAATGTTATAATATATGTGTGAACATAGGTGAAGTTTTGGGTCAAGAGACCCAACTCTTGTTATATTCAGTGTTTGTGTAACATCCTCAAAACGGGCCTAAACGTGTGCGATTGTGATACGTCGAGTATTTAATTGAATTAAATAAAAAATATATATTTTAGAAAATGATATAAAATATGAAAATAATAGATAAATGGGTTATTAAAAAAATTAATAAAAATAGATAAAAGTTATAAAATATCGAACGGTTTCAAACGAGGATTCCAGAAATATCCTCGTTAGTTGAAACGGGTAAACGAGAGATGAGTCGTAAGTTAAAAAGGGGAACAAAATACCCACTTGTGGATAATAATACCCACAAGTCGGTCCAGCCCTTTTTGAATACACAAACTACACACACACATACGTATACACACACCTTCAAAGTTTCCTTCCTGTTTTTGCAAATTAGAAGATGAAGATCAAAGGAAGTTATCAAACAACAAATTTCCAGCAGCAAATTAAAGGCTTAAAACAGCCCTAGATCATCACCTTCTTCATTGTAAGCTCCATCTTCATCTTCTCCATCTCTTGTTCTTCAATCTTGATTTTTGGGTTTTGAAGAGAAACTCATAAACCTTTGTTCCAGCAGAGAATTAAGCTTCTAAATGGTCTTACAAGTAGTTCCTAATCATCCTTTGATCATTGTAAGTTCCAATTCATCCTTATTCTTGATTCTGCTCTTTCAAGACTTGAAATTCTAGGTTTCAAGTGGGTTCTTTGATTTAGCAATCAAGAACTGAAATTTATGATTGATATAGGTTCTAATATCATAAGTGCATAGGAATCAATTCCATGAATTAAAGTGGTGTTCTTGATGAGTTTTGAATTTTGGCTCAAATGGGTCAAAAATGGTCAAATACGGGTCAAACTGATTTTGACCTTCAAGAACTGAAATTTAGTGTTCTAATTGATCCTATAACTTGTTAGGATTGATTAGAACTCAATTGGTGCATTAGAAGTGGTGTTTTTGCACAAATCCAATATTTAGCCTAAATGGGTCAAAATGGCCTAAATCTGTTTTTACACATCAAGAACTGATTTTTAAGGTTCTAATAGGTTCATATGACTTATATGAATTGATTAGAACATTGGTTTTGAATTGGAATGGTTGTTTTGCTTAAATTGGTTAAAATAGTGAAAAATAGGCCATAAATAGGCAAGAAATTGGAAAATGATACCAAACAAAGAGTTTAAAGGTTTTGGTCAGTTGCAACACCTTCAATATATCATATTAGGTGTATATGGTGTGTTGCAAGTGTTGGAATTGGTCTACATCAAGTTTTGGCCATTATGCGCACGTCTTTGTCCATTTAAATGGGATTTTCGTATGAATTAATTGGATAGGAGTTTTTCATGTTAGAAAGCTTCCACAAGTGTCAAATGGTCCTATGAAACACTAGAATTTTACCAAAATTGATTTGGAGTTGAAATGAGCCAAAATGGGCTTGCTGTGCACAAAACAACAGCTGCTGCAGCCTCTGCAGGCTGGTCGCGGCGCGACCATAAGGGTGTCGCGGCGCGACACCCCTGCACACAGCTTTCTTTGCTGTTTTGTGCTACGTGTTCGCGTGTTGTTGCTTGGACTGCTATAATTAGTTAATAAATGGTTTAAAAACACCATTAGGGTATTGTTTCAAGTATCCTAGACGTTCCTCGCGTGTTCAAATGATTGATGTGTAAGTCTTGGTATTATAGGTTGAATTGACAATCCGTGAGCGCCAAAGCAAGGTCTTTGCTTATTCTAGCCTAACAGGTGAGTGCCTGATAACATAACGATTAATATATCTATAACATATATTAACAATGAATTGAATTGAATACCCGGACTTGTAAGCAATTGATTAAGCGTTTGAATATGTTGTTGAAAGGTTGTATACCTTGTAGTGTGTATGATAAATGATTATCAGGATATTATACGCACTTGATTAAGTGTAGTTTGTAAAGCATGACGATGCTAGACTTAACATGTTGACACAGTATGATACGCACTTGTTTAAGTGTAGATTGTATAGCATGATGATGCTAGGCTTAACTTATTGATATACATAATAGTATGCACTTGATTAGGTGTATGTTATGATGATAGATATATACACACATTATTGCGTGCGCGCAATGAGGTAAAGAATGAATGGCATGATGATGCTAGATATTTGATTGGTATAAATAATATGCATCTGTTTAGGTGTATGTTATATGGACATGATTATTGATTGATTGATGATTCGGTTGAATCAGATTATGTGTTTGTGATTGGGCAAGCTTTGCCCGGACAAAGCTGTCCTACTTGATTGGGCAAGGTTTGCCCCGGACAAAGCTGTCCTTTTCGGGTATAGCTACGGCTGTACAACAGAGGAATCGGTTGATTCCAAAACGCAACGGTGGACGCTTAACAGCTCCCCCACCGGAGCGGTTGATGTGTCTGGTACCCCAGTTTGGTTCATTGAGCCGGGTTCGCTACCCTGCGAGATATGCTACCTCCTGACTATGCCAGCTCATCGCGAGATGCTAGGATAGAATTATTTGGGCATGATTGATGATATGTGATATGTTTATATTGATTGCATGCTATCGTGTACTCACTAGCTATTATAGCTAACGGATACTACTCTCCACATGTGCAGGTGTTCCTTAGGCTGTGAGCTCGAGTGCCTGCGGGTAGTTGCATATTTTTAG
Organism: Dittrichia graveolens; assembly: GCA_038502395.1. Classification (NCBI taxonomy): domain Eukaryota; kingdom Viridiplantae; phylum Streptophyta; class Magnoliopsida; order Asterales; family Asteraceae; genus Dittrichia; species Dittrichia graveolens. The sequence continues at coordinate 23,243,924 of JARJIL010000008.1, forward strand.
GAGGAACACTGGATTTTGTTTAACTCTGTTATAATATGTTTAAGTTTGTTTAAAGATAATGGTCGGCCGGTTATGTATCCGTAACACCAAATGTCGTATGTGGCAACGTTTTGACTGTTTATACAGTTTGCCACGTGTTTTTAATTCCGCTGCATTTTTAAATTATAAGACAGGTTTAAATATTTTATTTACAGTCAAACCCACGCGGTTTGAAAACTTAAATAGTATTTTAAAAAGAAAAATTTGTTTCTCAAAAGCACGGTGTTACAGTTTGTATGTATGACAAATGTTGTTAATAGGGTATGGTTTAAATCCCCAACGACTCATATAAGGTTACATTGAAGTAAAATTAAAAATTAAATTGAATTGGTATGAAATTGGTAGCTACTATTGTGCCTTCTAGCCAAAAACAGACATATATGATCATCTTGATATATATATATATATATATATATATATATATATATATATATATATAGGGTGAGGATTCAATAAGAACACTCCTTAAAATGAGAATTCTAGGAATCACTGCATCTAGTCTATAAAATCATTGTATCCAACTTAAAATCATTGCATAATATCTAAAAAACATGGAATTCTCTTAAAACTAGTTCATCGTGCACGAATTAATCGATGGATTCTCATTTAAGAACCAATTCAGCTTGTCTAAAAATCACTGCATCTAGTATAAAATCACCGCATCTTGTCTAAAAACACTGCATCCTGTTTAAAAACACTGCATCTTACTTTTACACACAATAACAATAATAATAATAATAATAATTAATAATAATAATAATAATATACTAATAATAATAATAATACTAATAATATATCGTTGCCTGCCTTTGTTGACCAAATGACCGCCGTTCGCAATTTGCGAACGAACTGTATAGTTCGCAAATGATCCTGTTTATATATATATATATATATATATATATATATATATATATTCATATATATAGAGAGAAGTTTAGTTAAGAACCTCTTTAACCCAAAATTTTTCATTTTCATAAACAATGCGGAAGCGAATTAAAACAACCAAAGTGTTTACAACTGTACAAACATTACTGTTTAAATATCAGTATTACAAAACACGGCTCGCCACAAAATAATATATCAGAGTCCTAGGTGATTACTCCCCAAGCTAACCACTCTTAGCCGAGCCGCTGACTTACCAAAACCTGTAAAAAGAGTGAGAGGTGGGGGATTAGCACAAAGCTAAGTGAATGGAGTCAAACCACAACAGATATATCAGCAAATAACCGCATCAATATCAACAACACATAACAGATAATCGTGCCCCGGGAAGACCGGCGGTTCTGCAGGAACCTTCAACCAATGCCGGCCAAAGCAAAGGTTTACCGATAGTTCATTTGCTATTCTCACACAGTATTACCTTAAGTTGCAACAAATGCATCAAAAGATCCCAATACTGATTAGCCGATAGCAAACAAACCCAGCCCATATGCCTAGCCGAAGCTGACTTCCTAACCTCATGTATACATATCACAGACGCACAATTAATTAACAATCAATAGTTAATCAATTATCAGACAAACAGTCTATCCCTGCGTCAAACCAATAACAGTTGCAACCCAATCCAGTTACAACTAATAACATCTGTGAGTAAACGTCCACTATAACATCCTCAAATATGGCCTAGCCGCGTGCTCCATTTGGTACGTGATATTTAATTAAATGAATTAAATAAGAATATACTTATTAGAATTAATAGAAAATAGCTATTGGTCAGTTAAATGTGGAAATAAAAATTGTAATAAAAATAGAAAAGAATTATAAAATAATAACTGGTTTCAAATGAGGTTTTCAAAAATATCCTCGTTAGTTGAAACGGTTACTCGGGTGTCGTGTTGTATGTTGAAAAGGGGAACAAAATACCCCTTGTGGATAACTTAAAAACCAAAGTCGGTTTTTAAGTCACCAACACACACACATACGGGAAACACACACACACCTCACCTCTTGATGCTTTCTTGTGTTCTTGAAGAAAAATCCAAGTAAGGATCAATTGAAGCTGGAATCAAGCTCAAATCTTGCTCATTAATTGTCCACAATCTGCAATTCATCATCTTCCTCACCTCTTGTAAGCTCTACCTTTCTTGTTCTTCATCTTGGAGTTTAGGTTAAAAATGGGTAAAACGAATTTAGTAAATCAAGCTTAGATTTTTGGATTGTAATATGTTCTAGGATCATCTAGGAGTTGATTGGAACTGATTTTAGTAATTAAAGTTGCTATCTTGGTTGTAATTCAAGAATTTGACCAAATGGGTCAAAAATGGAGAATTGATGATTCAACCTTGAATCTTATGTTACAATATGTTATGTTAGTGTTTATGTTCTTTAAAGTGTCCTAAAGCTTGTACATGCCCTGGAATTAATTAAGAAGTGATAAAATTGGATTTGGAGTGGCTGAATTCTGAGCAGAACCAAGTTATCGTGGCCCTGGTTGAATGTCGCGGCACGACCTGCTGTGCAGCAAACAAAACCTGTTTTGCAATGGATTAAGTGTAGGTAATGATCTTGTGTCATATTTTACTCAACTAAGAGGAGTTTAGGATGGTTTGAGCACTTTGCCAAGTTTAGATACATTTAGGAATAATAACACTAATATTAGTATATATACATATATATATATATATGTGGTGATCTAATTGGAATCATATGTAAACGATAGGTAATTAAGCACCAAGGAAGGACAAACACATACTTGTGTTATATTTGAGCACCAAGGTGAGTACCGACTTGTATAAATTCAATAAAGGAAGTTTTTGAATGCTAATTGTTTAAATGAACACGGTATGTTAATTTTATGCAAATAGACTTGTATATTTATATATATAAGCTTAGAAACAAGTTATTGACATGAAGTATGATATATTTGGCATGTATTTAAATATATGCATATTAATTGAGATATCTGGATATATATGATTTCATATGTGAAAGCATGCATGCTATGATCTCTTTTCTGAGATAATGATGAGCTATGTGAATGTCCGGACATATTTGTGATTAAGGTCAGCTTCGGCTGGATCCTATGAGGCCTTCGGGCGACAGTTCGGGATCAATGGTACTCGAGTGCCATTCCTTAGATATTTGGGGTGATTTCCTTAACTGGCTGAGCCTAATGAGCCTTTGGCTCCGTAACGAGCAGGTGGAATCACTTACGTGATGATACCAGCACGGTTGGCAGTGTTTGATTCCCCCGGTGGTTGTTATTGAGCCGGACTAGCTATCTAGCAAGATATAGCACTGCTGGACATGTCAGCATTACCGCTAATTGTTAGGATAGCATTGTATGCTCATATTTGATTCATGACTTGCTATTATTGCACTTGTCTGTATTCACTAGCTATTTTAAATAGCTAATCCTGTTGTTGTTTCCCTTTTTCAGACAGAGTATAGGCAGGCCTGGTGAGACGGGAACCTTATGCTTTTGTACGGGCTTTTGAGGAACACTGCTTTTGGTATATATATATATATATATATATACAATGGTCGGTTTAGACTAAAGTAACACCGGTAGTCGTGTTTGGCAAGTTTTGTTTTGTATATTTGTATATACGCCAAACACGTGTTTAAATTGTGATAGTTTAATAGGCTTGGGTTTGTTTATTGTTTTTGAAAATTCCGCTGCCTTGTTTTTGAAATTCGGTTAGGATAACTAACAGGTAAACATTCAATTTACAAACGGACCCATGCAGTTTGAAAACTCGAATTTTAACTGATTTTTAAGGTTTCAAAGGCGGTGTTACATCCACTCACCTCTTGCTTTCGGTTTCTCCACTCAGTGATCTTATATTACTAAGCCTTGTTTGTTCCTGAGAACACAACAAACTGAAATCAGTATTCAATTCATAAATATATATATATATATATATATACCAATCATATATTTATATCCATTTAATCAAACATAAACATGTAAGATTCACATATGCATGCACATATAACACATAGCATTAAACAATGCAAAACAAGCCAAAACTGTCGGATTTCACATGAAATCCGACACTTCTATCGGATTTGCACCAAATCCGCAACCACCATCGGAATCCGCTACTTTGTATCGGATTTGAAGGAATCCGATACACCCATCGGATTTCCATACTTGCATCTCAACTTGGCATCCACAATCGGATTTTCCTTGCTAATCGGATTTCATGTTTAGGATTCCACCCTCGGATTCAAACCATCGGTTTTTAACACTAGGATTTCCCACATGCGGATTTAAGAACAATCGGATTTCAACGTAAGTCTCGGATTCTTAGAGTATCGGATTCAACACCCGGTTTTCACTAGAATCGGATTTAGTGTATCGGTTTTCCCCATCAACACCAAAATCCGCCACCTTCAACATTTCAGGAATCCGATAACTTCAAACCTGTAAATCTTATTTCCCAATCACACCATGCGTATACAAGTTTACCAAAAAACACATATAAACATGTTTACACATTCAAGCATGCATCAAAACACGTTTATATCCCAAGAATACCAAATCTGATAACTTCATAAGCATGATCATATGATTTTCATACTAAAACCCAGCAAGATTAAAAACAGTAGCATGCTCATAACAATCAATAGCATGTTAATCAAGAATCATGAAATAATCAACAACCTTCAAAACTTGAACCACACAATCAAGAAATCACAAACCCGATTACTTCTCCTTCTTGCTTTCTTTCTTTTGTTCACTGAATTCACACACACATGCAAACTTCAAAGTTAAGTAACCTTCACTAAACCCACGTATATATAATTTGCTAGCATGAGGTGTCACCCTCTAAGTCAATTGCATGCATACTCACACACACAATCCGTATACATACATACATATACATATACACATATATATTAAACTAACAACACAATAATATATATATATATATATATATATAATTCATCGGATTAATTAAATAAACAATTAATTAATCACGTATTTACTCACCAAAGCCTACGTGTCTACTAGGCCCAATCTCAGGATGTTACAAATCCTCCCCCTTAACAGGATTCCGTCCTCGGAATCTATTCATTAACAAACAACTGAGGGTAAAAAGCTCTCATATCGGCTTCAATTTCCCACGTTAAGTCTAAACCCAAACTGTGCCTCCATTTAACTAGAACCATCGGAATCTGTTTCTTATGCAGTTTCGTCACCTTCCGATCTAATAGTTCAATAGGTTCTTCCACTAGTTTCTTGCTGGAATCCACTTTAAGATCATGTAGAGGTAGAATCTGACTCTCATCCTCAACTCTACATTTCCGCAAGTAACAAACGTTGAAGGTATTGTGAATACCTGATAATTCCGCTGGAAGATCAAGAGTAACCGTCTGATCATTAACCACCCGTTGGACACGAAACGGTCCAATTTACCGTGGAGCTAGCTTTCCCCGCTTCCCAAAACGGATAACCCCCTTCCATGGAGAAACCTTCAGATAAACCAATTCCCCCTCAACAAAAGTAACAGACCTACAATGCGGATCAGTATACATCTTTTGTCGATCCCTCATAGCTTTCAACTTTTCTCGCGCAATAGCTACTTTATCTGCGGTGATCTGCACAATATCAGGACCTGCATATTGTTTCTCACCCGCCTCTAACCAACAAGTAGAAGTACGGCAGCGACGACCGTAGAGCATCTCATAAGGCGGCATACCGATACTCGAATGGTAAGAATTATAATACGCAAATTCAACCAACGGTAGATGGGAATCCCAAGAACCTCCATATTCTAACACACATGCCCGCAGCATATCCTCAAGTGTCTGAATAGTTCTCTCAGATTGCCCGTCTGTTTGTGGGTGGTAAGCTATACTCAGATTAACACGTGTACCCAACTCCCGCTGTAAACTCTTCTAGAAGTTCGACACAAACCGGGAATCTCTATCTGATACAATTAAAAGCGGTATACCATGTCGGGAAACAACTTCATTTATATACAACTGAGCCAACTTACTGAGTGACGCCGTCACACTGGTAGCCAATAAGTGAGCACTTTTGGTCAATCTGTCAACGATCACCCAAATCATATCATGATTCCTCTGCGTATGTGGAAGTTTCGTTACGAAATCCATCGTTATATGCTCCCACTTCCATTCTGGAATCTACAATTGTTTCAATGATCCATAGGGTTTCTGGTGCTCTGCCTTGACCTGTGCACAAATATGGCAAGCCTCCACAAACTGTGCAACATCTGTCTTCATTGTAGGCCACCAATACAGTACCTTTAGATCGTTATACATTTTTGTGCTACCTGGGTGAACAGATAGTCTTGATTTATGTGCCTCAGTCATAATCAAACTCCGGAGACCTCCAAGCAAAGGCACCCAAACACGGGATTGATAAACCTTCGATCCTCTAGAATCATCAGTCAGATCATTCTTTTTCTTTAACATAATCTCAGACTTCAGGTTTTCATCCCTCAAGGCTTCCAACTGAGCTGCCTTCAATATATCAATCAAGTCGGAGACTATTTCAATTCGCATGAATTTAACATGTTCACTAACTCCCTTGCGACTCAAAGCATCGGCTACCACGTTGGCTTTCCCGGGATGATAGCGAATCTCGCAATCAAAATCTTTAAAAAGTTCCAGCCATCGTCTCTGTTGCATATTGAGTTCCTTCTGCGAAAATACATACTGTAGGTTTTTGTGATCCGTACAAATAACACACTTTGTACCGCAAAGATAATGTCTCCATAATTTTAACGCGAAAACCACAGCTGCCAATTCCAAATCATGGGTTGGATAATTCTTCTCGTTAGGTTTCAACTGACGAGAAGCATAAGCGATAACTCTATCCCGCTGCATCAACACGCAACCCAACCCTGCCAGAGAAGAATCACAATAAACTATGAAGTCATCTGACCCATCCGGTAACGCAAGAATAGTAGCCTGACATAAAAGTCGTTTTAGTGTCTGAAAAGCCCTCTCCTGATCATCAGTCCACTTAAATGTAACCTCCTTGCGAGTTAACTTAGTCATGGGATTCGCAATTTTAGAAAAATCTCGGATAAACCGTCTGTAATATCCTGCCAATCCCAAGAAGCTTTTAATTTCAGAAGGAGACTTCGGAGCCTCCCAATTCATTACTGCTTCTATCTTTGCCGGATCAACCTTGACTCCATCACTGCAAATAATATGCCCCAGAAAGTGAACTTCTCGCATCTAGAATTCACACTTTGAGTACTTGGCATATAATTGCTCCCGTTTCAAGGTTTCAAGAACTTGTCTCAAATGAATCTCGTGATCAGCTTCGGATTTAGAATAAACCAAAATGTCGTCGATAAATACTATCACAGATTTATCCAGAAACGGTCGACAAACCCGGTTCATTAAATCCATAAACACTGCAGGTGCATTAGTCAAACCGAACGGCATGACTAAGAATTCATAATGACCATACCGGGTACGGAAAGCAGTCTTGGCAATATCTTTGTCAGAAACTTGTACCTGGTGATAACTTGATCTCAAATCGATCTTAGAGAAATACAAAGCACCCTGCAACTGATCAAATAAATCATCAATCCTGGGAAGAGGGTATTTATTCTTTACCGTCCTTTTATTCAGTTCCCTGTAATCAATACACATCCGTAGCGTGCCATCTTTCTTTTTCACAAACAAAACCGGTGCACCCCACGGTGAAGAACTCGGACGAATAAAACCCCGATCCAAAAGATCCTCAATCTGTGTCATCATCTCCCTAATCTCAGAAGGAGCTAACCTATAAGGAGATCTAGCCACTGGATTCAAACCTGGTATTAAATCAATCTTGTACTCTACCTCTCGAACGGGAGGTAGCCCAGGTAACTCATCCGGAAATACTTCAGGAAATTCCGATAGGACTCGCACATCAATAACTGCCCGCTTTTCCTTCCTAGCATCAATAGCATATGCAAGAAAACACTCACATCCCTTACTCAAGGATTTCTTAGCCTTCAACATAGAAATGATAGGAAACGTAGACCTGTTCCTTTCCCCTCGAGCCACCACGTACGACCCATCAGACAACGGAAAAGAAATCAATTTCCTATGACATTTAATGCTCGCCCTGTGCTTACTCAGCCAATCCATCCCCAAAACCACATCAAACCCTGCTATAGGCATCAATAGAAATGACACTGGAAAGCACTTACCAACGATATCTATCTCAGCCCCAGTCACAGAACTTGTAACAAGAACTATCTTACCGTCTGCTACTTCTATCTCAATTGGTACAGAAATAACAGTAACAGGTAATTTCAACTTTTCACAAAAAGCCACAGAAATAAAGGAGCGATTCGATCCAAAATCAAATAACACACGCGCAGGTAGGGAGTTTATAAGAAACGTACCGGTGATAACATCATCAGTAGCAGTAGCATCGTCTACTGTCATCCGGAATGCCCTACCCTCCGGTGTCGGAGGATTCTTTCGTTTCTGCGCCCCTGATGATGATCCCCCAACATCCCCTGCCCCCGTCCCTGTCCCGGCTCCTCTACCCGTAGGGCAATCACCAGCCCTGTGCCCTTCCTTTAAACAATTCCAACAGACAATGTGGGGAAACCTGCAATCCTTCATTTCATGCCCATGCGCACGACATCGCAAACAACGCATGGTCTGGGCAGTACACTGCCCAGTGTGACTGGATTTGCATCGGGTACACCATTGAGACTTCGTATTTGTACCCCCCGTAGTCGGCTTCCGACTCTGGTTACCCGGAGAAGAACTGCCCTGCCATTTCTTTTTCTGTTGACCACTTTCCTGGTCATACTTCTACTTCTGTGCAGCCGACTCATCTTTATTTTGTTTATCCCTGGCTTAAATGTCTCCCTCAGCAGACTTTGCCAAGGTGAAGGCCTGAGACAATGTTCCAGCCAGTCGAGCTGTACTCCTGTATTCCGGTAACAAAGCTCCTATGAAATGCTGAACCTGCATAGATTCATCCGGTACCCATTGAGTCACAAACCTCAGCTTTGAATTAAATTGTTCTATCAAGTCATCAACTGTCATCCTCCTGGTCATCTTCAATTCCATAAACTCCTTCCTTATCTTATTCAGTTCGAAGGCATTGCAATACTGCTCGCACAGTTTATCCCGGAATTGATTCCATGTTATTGAATCCATTTGAGCTCTCGTTAAATGGGTGGTAATGGAATCCCACCAAACCATAGCTTTGCCTTTGAGCATCCGGGTGGCAAAGCAAACTCTCATTTCCTCCTCACAGTTACAGGCATCCAAAATCCTCCCTGTATCTCTCAACCAGTTCAAAGTTACGTTAGGATCCGTGCTGCCATGATACACGTCTCGTTTACAATTTAGAAATTGCTTGTAGGTGCATGGCTGTCTGAATCCCATAGTCTATGGATATCCCATAAACGGATAAGAATAAGATCCTTGAGGCATCGATCCCTGTGGATAAGACCCCTGTGGAACAGATCCTTGCGGATAGGGCCCCTGAGGAAATAACGGATAGTAGAAAGGTTGAGTTATCGGTTGAGTAAACAGTGGTATCGACATTGACATCGGAGGAAACTCTGCCAATGTAGTCATTGTCGGAAAAACAGGAGGTATCGCAACCGTAGTTGATGTCACAGTAGCAACCGAGGGTTGAATTATAGGAACTTGTCTTTGTTGCTCCAGTTCCTTTCGCAAATCTTGAAGTTGGCCCTCCAACTGAAATATGTACTCGTCTCTTTCATCCCCGGCGGTATCAAATGTACCGGCATTAAGCAATGTTTCCACTGTAGAAGGGACTTCAGCAGAAGACGGGACAAAAGGGGCAGCAGTCGAGTGATCACGATCAGCCATTGTTATCTGTAACAATCACATCACCTCACGATTTATTAGATAAATCCGTTAGTACACAACATACTAACTACACTCCAATTCACCCCAATCCCACACCCAAGGAGTAATCGACCTACCACGAGCCAAGATTCGGGAATGTAACACTTCCACTGTGCCTACACTGCCAAATCAAGGCTTTGATACCAAACTTGTAACACAGTATTTTAACCCAAAAATTTTCATTTACATAAACATTGCGGAAGCAAATTAAAACAACCAAAGTGTTTACAACTGTACAAACATTACTGTTTAAATATCAGTATTACAAAACACGGCTCGCCACAAAATAATATATCAGAGTCCTAGGTGATTACTCCCCAAGCTAACCACTCTCAGCCGAGCCGCTGACTTACCAAAACCTGTAAAAAGAGTGAGAGATGGGGGATTAGCACAAAGCTAAGTGAATGGAGTCAAACCACAACATATATATCAGCAAATAACTTCATCAATATCAACAACACATAACAGATTATCGTGCCCCGGGAAGACCGGCGGTTCTGCAAGAACCTTCAACCAATGTCGGCCAAAGCAAAGGTTTACCGATAGTTCATTTGCTATTCTCACACAGTATTACCTTAAGTTGCAACAAATGCATCAAAAGATCCCAATACTGATTAGCCGATAGCAAACAAACCCAGCCCATATGCACAGCCGAAGCTGACTTCCCAACCTCATGTATACATATCACAGACGCACAATTAAATAACAATCAACAGTTAATCAATTATCAGACAAACAGTCTATTCCTGCGTCAAACCAATAACAGTTGCAACCCAATCCAGTTACAACTAATAACATCTGTGAGTAAACATCCACTCACCTCTTGCTTTCGGTTTCTCCACTCAGTGATCTTATATTACTGAGCCTTGTTTGTTCCTGAGAACACAACAAACTGAAATCAGTATTCAATTCATAAATATATATACCAATCATATATTTATATCCATTTAATCAAACATAAACATGTAAGATTCACATATGCATGCACATATACACATAACATTAAACAATGCAAAACAAGCCAAAACTGTCGGATTTCACATGAAATCCAACACTTCTATCGGATTTGCACCAAATCCGTAACCACCATCGGAATCCGCTACTTTGTATCGGATTTGAAGGAATCCTATACAACCATCGGATTTCCATACTTGAATCTCAACTTGGCATCCACAATCGGATTTTCCTTGCTAATCGGATTTCATGTTTAGGATTCCACCCTCGGATTCAAACCATCGGTTTTTAACACTAGGATTTCCCAAATGCGGATTTAGGAACAATCGGATTTCAACGTAAGTCTCGACTTCTTAGAGTACCGGATTCAACACCCGGTTTTCACTAGAATCGGATTTAGTGTATCGGTTTTCACCATCAACACCAAAATCCGCCACCTTCAACATTTCAAGAATCCAATAACTTCAAACCTGTAAATCTTATTTCCCAATCACACCATGCATATACAAGTTTACCAAAAAACACATATAAACATGTTTACACATTCAAGCATGCATCAAAACACGTTTATATCCCAAGAATACCAAATCCGATAACTTCATAAGCATGATCATATGATGTTCATACTAAAACCCAGCAAGATTAAAAACCGTAGCATGCTCATAACAATCAATAGCGTGTTAATCAAGACTCATGAAATAATCAACAACCTTCGAAACTTGAATCACACAATCAAGAAATCACAAATCCGATTACTTCTCCTTCTTGCTTTCTTTCTTTTGCTCTCAATTTTTTCACAGAATTCACACACACATGAAAACTTCAAAGTGAAGTAACCTTCACTAAACCCACGTATATATAATTTGCTAGCATGAGGTGTCACCCTCTAAGTCAATTGCATGCATACTCACACACACAATCCGTATACATACATATATATACATATACACATATATATTAAACTAACAACACAATAATATATATATATATATAATTCATCGGATTAATTAAATAAACAATTAATTAATCACGTATTTACTCACCAAAGCCTACGTGTCTACTAGGCCATCAGGATGTTACATACTTGCACCAGAATCAAATAGCACAAGAGCAGGCAAGTTGTTGACAAGATATGTACCTGTAACTACGTCAGGTTCAGTTTTAGCTTCCTCAGCTGTAAGCTAGAAAGCTCTCCCTTTGGGTTTCTGGGCATCCTCTCTCTTTACTTCTTTTACTCCAGAGCTTCATGGTGGAGGTAAGGCTGGAGTAGGTTTAAATCCAGCAGACTGTGCATTAGAAGACAATCTCGGGCATTCTGACTTCTGATGGCCCGACTGGTAAAAGTTTAAACACACACGCAGTGGATTTCTACAATCTTTCCCTGCATGACCCGATTTTCCACATTTATAACATGTGGGAGGACCAAACCGACATTCTCCCAAGTGATGTTTCTTGCAAGTCGGGCAAACTGGGTAGGTTTTCTGCATCCCTTTCTTCTCAAACGGTTCAACCTTCTGCTTCTTATATACGGGTGTAGCTTTCTTCATAGACTTCTTCTCTTTATCCTGCCTCTCCAACTCTAACTCCCTCGCTCTGGCCGCGTCCTTCATGGACTTTACTGTTTGGTGTTTACTAGCGTCAATAAATTCTCTGATACTGGGTTTGAGTACCATCATATACTGGTACATTTTCATTTTCTCATTCGCCACGTAATCAGGACAAAAACGTGCTTGTTCCAAAAATTTAGCATTGATCTCAGGAACCATCTCTGTTGTCTGTTTCAATCTATGAAATTCATCCACAATCCTATCAATCTCGGATTGCGGAACAAATTGTTCAATAACCAATTCCTTGAATTCTTCCCAGGTCATAGCTTCAATCACGGCATAACCCCTCTGTTTGATCTCCATATCCCACCAATCTTTTGCCACACCGCGCATCTGATTGGTTGCGTATCTTACTTTGAATTCAGGTGCACAAGAACATGTATGGAATGCACCCTCTATTTCAGAGAACCACCTGTGACTTATAACCGGATCTGTAGACCCATGAAACAACGGGGGTTGACATGTTGAAAAATCTCTGAACGAACACACTTTTGGGGCATCACGAATAATTACTTGTGGTTGAGGATTAAATCCTACACCACCTGCAGCAAACCTTGTTGCAAATTCCTGTCTGATCATATCTCTATTCTGATCCTTCATCTGCTCTACCACTTGTGTGACAATAAAAGGAATACTTTGTTCTAATGCCTTGCCAATCTCCCTGGCAACGGTCTCTTGTACTGTAGGTTCTATCACCCTCTCATTGAGATCAGGGGCTCCTTCATTCATGTTCGGTTGGGCTCTAATAGGAATCTGTTCACCAGTAACAATGGTTTCTACGCCCTCGGGTCTATGACTAGGGCCACCCTCAAGCCTATTTGTTGCGCGAGATCCTCTCATGTTTACCATTCTGATAGTATAGATAAAGCGTTAAGGTAAAAAGGTAGCTTTATCACACCACCCTCTATCAATAATTAACTCATACATCTATCATATCAGTATACCTTTCTCTAGTTCCAAAGTATCTCTGAGCATACTAAGGCATTCTAGTTATACTTATAATCCCAGGTATACTATCTTCTTAGAAGTACCCCTCACCCGATTCACAAGAATCTTCATGATTCCATTAAGTTCCAACATGTATCATGTCTCTGTAATAATATGGGCCCTATATTATTCTAAACACACTACACACGTTCGATCTTAACTTTATCACAAAAAGTCTCGATTCACAGGCTTAGGCCAAGTATCATCTATGCAATGTAACATAATCATGTAATTCATAAGAATTCTGCATATAACATATCAATCTTTAACTATTCAAATATTCATGTATGATCCTCATATAATACGCATAATAGGTAACAATTGTTAGTATACTCATTAAGCTGCAAGTAGCAAGCCTCCAGTTTGACAAAAAATTTCAAAACCATGGTTCAAGTCTAGACTGTGCTTCACACAATCCAGATCCCTCAAACCGTGGCTCTGATACCAAGTCGTAACGCCCCAAATTTTAAAAAGAGCCACAATAGTAACTAAAATTCATTTATCAAAAGATATATACATGAGTACATACTTAGTGTACTTAGAAAGTCAAATATTTACAGAACCGGGCGTTAAGTTGTTTCAAAAGAGTTAACCAAAAAGTAGTCAGACAGGAACCTTGCCCTTATCCTTGCCGCGTCCTGCAAAAGATTAAAAAACAGTATCTGATAAGCTACAAGAGCTTAGTGAGTATTCCAAACTAAACATCATATAAACACACGTATAGAATCATATAAAGATAATACACGTATGTCAGATAATAAATTCTACCCGCTGGTTCTAGACCCAGGGCAGCCACCTTTATAACAGTACTGTATCATCTTTAAACCTTACTGCACATAGCAGTTCGGTTTATACACATATGAATAACATTACATGTTAGTAATATGATATGATAGCACACATGTTGTATATATGAATAGTAGTGTGAAAGACTCACCTTATGTTTATTACGATATGATTAGATCCACAATTGATTATGATTCAGTGAATAGATCCACCACTAGCTTCTACAATATAATATTAATTGTATATATATATTAATACATGTGCTGGAGGACCAAACTGAACTGAACGAGGCTAAGGCACGGCCGTACCTTTCAAAGGCACGCTCGTGCCTGCAACTTAGGGCACGGTTAAACTATACTCAGACATGGGTGTACCTATCATGCAGTCACGCCCGTGCCTTGCTAAGGTACGCCCGTGCCTATGCCTGAAAGCACGGGGAGTACCTGATGAACTAGGGTTTGCCACGGGGCGAAAGGCACGCCCGTGCCCTCCCCTGGTCTGTACAGTTCTGACCGACAGAAGCTGTAATTCCGGCCAAAGTCATATAAACTCAATTCTAAACATTCTAAAAACATGTATAGGGTGTTTTCCTACACCCATAACATCTAAACAACATAACAAACTATAAATTAACATACTTTGATCCTTGTGATCAATCTTTGACTCACTAGAACATGAAGAACTTATATTTAATCAAAATTTCATACCTTTAACAAGCAAGGTTAATTTGATGCTCACCAACTGATCTAATTGCTAAGTTTAGATGTCCAAAATCTCCCGAACTTAAGAGTGATCAGCTGTTTTTTGTGTTTGCAAGTCAAAGTGTTCATGCTAGTTAACCAACAAGTCTTCCATATATCTCTATAAGTTTGAGATTTGTACATTTTTGGTCCCTGCACTATTTTAACTTATAAATTGATAATTTAAGCCCCTCTAGTTTTATAAACACATATAATCTCATAAAGGCAACTTGCATACACATCTAACACTTCCTATTAAATAATTTAGGGATTTCGAACCTTGGGTGTTACAAATTTACTTTATTAATCAATTCTTATCTATACTATCTATAAAACATTTACATCTTTTATTTAATATCTTAATTTTTAAGTAAGTTAAAATTACTTTATTACCCCTCAACATCACAAAATATCGCAAAATGTTTAGGAAAGAATTGGAATCTATGAGAGAATTGAAATTTGTCAGGAATTAGAATTTGAATCTGTAATTTGTTTGGTTGGCAGTAAATAGAATTGGAATCCATTTCCATATTTTGTTTGGTTGGTAGACAATGCATATGAATTTGATTTCAGTCATCTAAAATGATAGATTTACCCTTCCAGTTTTTTTACCTAATTTTAGTTTCTTTTATAATTTTTATATAAAAATATATTATATACCAACATACAGTAGTTGTTATCAACATATCACTAGTTATCAACAAATCAACAAATCAGTTTTCCATTTTTCATTGCAATCAATAAATCGGATTCAATAAATCAACAAATCAGATTTATCTTACCGATGAGGGTAATCGACAACGGAGGTGAATGGTGACTTACGAGGGCGATTGATGAAGACGAAGGCGAACATCGATAGATGAGGCGACATCAATCGGCAACTGAGGATGGGGAATGTCTGAACCTCGACGTCTGAGGACTGACGAATCCGAGGTGGCAGACCACTCACGAAGGTGACGTGATGAACGAACGATCACGACAAACGAACGAAGGCGTCTGACGAAGGAAACGAACGAAGGAGACGAACGAGCAACTAACAATCGCCACTCTCGCTAACTGACGACGGCGACGCGATGGACAACTCCAACGAACACGGCAGTTGGTCTGGGTTTGAAGGATCTATGAAAATGTGAACTGATATGAGAAATTGAAGGGAAGACTTATAAGGGTACAATTGTCATACACCACATTTGTAACATCCTGCATCTGGGCCTAGTAGACACGTAGGCTTGTGTAAGTTTATATGTGATTACTATTGATTAATATTTATTTAATTATTAGTAATTATATGTTTGATTAGTGTTATATATATAAATATATATACGTACGGATTTGTGTGTGTGTGTGTATGCATGCAATAGAGAATTTGAGGAGTGACACCTCCTGCTTGGTTAATTAAGTCTATGTACATGTGGCTTATATGGGAAACAATAGAAATCACTTCCTCATTTGCAATCTGTGAAGTGTGTGAATTGTGTGTAAACCAAGAGAAAGCAAAAGAAGAACAACAATCGGATTTCAAGTTTTGAATTGTAGAATCAAGTTAAAAGGTTTGTATGGTTATTGTAATAATCTTGAAACATGATTCTTGTAACATGCTAGATTTACTGTTATAGCATGCTGAGTTTTGTGTATAATCACCAAGTATGAACATGATAGAAACCTTCGATGGTGGGTATTGTATGTTTCAAATGTTTATGTGGTATAAAGGTCTTTATGATGCATGATTGTATGTTTAATCATGTTTGTATACGTTTTGGTAAGTTTTTATATGAATTATATGAACTGGTAATATGATTCATGGGAAACTTGAAGTTATCGGATTGTTGGTTGGAGAAGATGGTGATGAAAACCGCTATGTTGGAAATCCGGGAATGACAAATCCGATACTTATGAATCCGGTATTCTAGAATCTGGAACTAATGGTGAAATCCGACAGTGTTAAAATCCGATTATCATTAGAATCCGATGATGAGTCTGATAGAGGAATCCGATGGTGGATTCCAAGTTGAATCCGAAGGTGAAGAAATCCGACAGTTTTTGCGGATTGTCTTCAAATCCGACAGGTGTATCGGATTTCCTAGAATCCGATGGTTTTAGCGGATTTTGCATAAATCCGATGGTAGTATCGGATTTCCCATGAAATCCGACAATTTGGATGTTTGTTTGCATTGTTTAATGTTATGTATTATATGTGTATACATATGTGAATCTTACATGTTTATGTTTGATCAAATGGATATAAATATATGTTTGATATATATTTATGAGTTGGATACTAATGTTTGGTTGTTGTGTTCTCAGGAACAGACAAGGCTCAGTAACATTAGATCACTGAGTGGAGAAGCTGAGATCTAGAGGTGAGTAGATGTTTACTCACGGGTGATATTAGTTGTACTGGTTTGGTTGCAACTATTTTTGGTTAATGTATGGATAGACTTATTGTCTGATAATTGATTAACTGGTTGTTTGTTAATTAATTGTTGCGTCAGTAGTATGTATACATGATGATTGGGAAGTAAGTTTACGACTGGGCTTATGGGCTGGGTTTGTTTGCTATCGGGTAATCAGTATTGGGATCTTTTGATGCATTTGTTGCAACTTAAGGTAATACTGTGTGAGAATAGCAAATAAACTATCGGTAAACCTTTGCTTTGGCCGGCATTGGTTGTAGGTTCCTTCAGAACCGCCGGTCTTCCCAGGGTGCTTATTTGTGGTTGTTGATATCATGCGGTTTTGGCTGATATATATATCTATTGTGGTTGTACTCCATTCACTTAGCTTTGTGTTAATCCCCCACCTCTTACTCTTTTTACACGTTTTGGTAAGTCAGCGGCTCGGCTGAGATGTAACACTCAAGGTTCGGAAATTCCTATAAATAGTAACTTTTCGATATGATGTGTTTTGGTATTGCCTAATTGAGATTAGGAGGTGTTTAGAAACTTGAGGGACTTATGTTGTCATTTTGAAACTGGAAAAGTTCAGGGACTAAATGTGCCAACCTTCAAAGTATTATATATATATAAGCAAATTTGACTTTGGTAGAGTCAAACTTTCATTTCTTCATCTGCTTCCATCGAGAGAGAGTTAGAACATATTTTTTTTGAGGTTTTTGAGCAAGAACAGCAGAGAGCAAGTGGATTTCCATCTATTCCTAGTTAGACCAAGCTGAGGTAAGGTTCCTTGTTTGTTGTTCTTGAAGTTTAAGTTGAGCTTTAAGGTTGATTCATGGTGAATCAAGATTAAAGCATGTTTTGGTTGTTTATTTTGGTTTATAAGTTGTTTGGGGTGTAGGAAAACACCCCAGTAGTGTTTTTATGAATTCTTAGTATGTGTTTTTGAGGTTTCAATCGTATACACAGCAGATAGTCGGCAAACTGGAGCTGTAAGTAGAAAGGCACGGGCGTGACTTTGAGGGGTACGGCCGTGCCTCGTGGTCGTGACCGCCTCTGTTCTTGAGGAACGGGCGTACCTAAGCACGGGCGTCCCTGGGTAGGGTACGGGCATGCCTGGGTCCGGTTCAGGGTGTGCCTGACCCGGTACGCCCATGCTTGTTAGGGCCTGCTTTTGGGCCTTGGGCCTGGGGGCACGGGCCTACCCTACGGGGGTACGGGCGTGCCCTGTCCCTGGTCAGCTTTTTTAAGTGCTGATTTGAGAGTATCTTGATATTATAACTGTATATGATTGTAGGGATTACTATTTGACGTATTCTGAGTTTACGTAACATATCTCTGTGTGATATTTATTGTTGAGGTGAGTTTTCTAAACTCTGATTCATATCTGTGATAGTGTGTGATACATTGCAATGTGATATATTATTGATCAGAGGATCACAGAGAGAGAGCGGTGGCATGCTGCTTTGTGAAGTAGTGCTACGGACAGCGTTTTAGCCTTCTTGGCGGATGCTAAGATGGTGCGGTACTGTGTCCAAAAGAACTGTTACAGCATTCGTATATGTGTATGCGCAAGCTTATATGATTTACAGTTTAGTTTTCTCACTAAGCGTTGTGGCTTATCAGATACTGCTTACTGTTGTTTTGCACGGCGTGATTCCTCCAAGGGCCAGGCCCCAGTTTGACAGAGGTTGTTGTGCGAGAGGAAATTTGTATTTTGAAACCTAACGCCCGGTCGTATTTTGTAAACAAGTCTTTTGTTGTAGATATTGAATACCACTTTTGTAACTGAACCAGAGGGTTCAGTGTTAATTGTAGCTTCCGCTTTTGTGTAAACTCTTTTTATTTTAAATACTTCTATTTTAGAGTTTTACCTTATTTAAGATTTTGGGGCGTTACAACTTGGTATCAGAGCCAAGGTTTGAGAGATCTGGAGGTGTGTTATGCATCATCTAGACTTAAACCATGGTTCTGAGGATTTTTAAGTCAAACTGGAGGCTTGCAGCTTGGTGGATCTACAGAGTGTTGCATTGAGTACATGCTAATTGTTTATGTTCCTATTCATGGTATTGAGATACCTGAGATATTAATGATGTTAGTATCAGATACGTGATGCTTTATATGATATGATATGCTAGTGATACATGGCCTAAGCCTGTGAATCGGGACTTTTTTGTAATAAAGTTAAGATCAAATGTGTAGTGTGTTATGAGTAATATAAGGGCCCATATTATTACAAACACATGATACATGTTAGAACTTGATGGAATCATGAGGAATCTTGTGAATCGGGTGAGGGGTATTTGTAAGAGGTAGTGCACTTGAGATTTTAGATGCCTTAGTATGTATAGAACTACTTTGGATCTGAGGATAAGTGTACTGAGATATTGTTTATACTTGAGATTGTTTGATACAGAGGATGGCGTGGTAAAGCTACCTTTTGTCTTAATGCTTTATCTATGCTACCAGGATGGTGAATACTAGAGGTTCACGAGCTACGGATCGTCATGAGGGTGGTCCTAGTAATAGACGAGAGGGGGTAGATACCAGTGCAAGTGGTAGGAGGAGGCCACCTGTGGCCCGTAATACTCAAGCAGATGAGACTCCAGAGTTGAATCAGGGGTTCACTGAAACTCAACCCAGAGTGACTGTTGCTGAGGAAATCGGCAATGCTTTATAGAAGGCTATACCGTTTATTATTACCCAAGTGGTAGATCATTTGAAAGAAAGTACAAGAGAAGCTGTACGACAGGAAGTAGCAGCTGCGTTAGCTGGGAAGGAAGAAAGGGTTAATCCTCAACCGCAAGTGATTATCAGAGATGCACCGAAAGGGTGTACTTTCAGAGATTTTGCTGTGTGCCAGCCACCGTTGTTTAATGGATCCACTGATCCGATTCTTTGCCAGAGGTGGATATCAAAGTTAGAAGGAGCGTTCCATACTTGTTCGTGTGCTCCAGAAAATAAAGTGAGGTTTGCTACAAACTAGTTGAGAGGTGCTGCCAAAGATTGGTGGGACCTGGAAAAGAAAATGAGGGGTGAGACTCAGATTGAGGCCATGACCTGGGCGGAATTTAAAGAGATTACTACGGAGCAGTTTGTTCCGCAGTCCGAGATTGACCGTATTGTTGATGAATTCCACAAACTGAAGTAGACTACAGAGACTGTTCCAGAGATGAATGCCAAGTTTCACGAGAAGGCACGGTTCTGTCCTGACATGTAGCCAATGAGAAGATGAAGATGTATCGTTACATGATGGTTTTGAAACCGACTATTAGAAAGTTTATTGATTCGAGCAAACATCAGACCTTGAAGTCCATGATGGACGCCGCACGGGCTAGAGAATTGGAGCTAGAGAGATAGGTGAAGGAGAAAAGGCCAGTGGAAGGATCAGCACTACAGAATAAAATGCCGAGGGTAGATTATGGGGAAAAGAAGGAAGCACTGAGGGTATGTCAGAGGTGCAAGAAGAGTCATTATGGGAACTGCCAGACAAATGTTGTTCACTGTTTTAAATGTGGCAAGCCAGGCCATATGGGTAAAAATTGTCGCAGTTCGTTGAGCGTGTGTTTTCACTGTTACCAGCCAGGCCACCAGAAAGCCAACTGTCCCCAACTGGCTACATCCAACCGTTTAACCGGTTCAAGAAATACTCCATCTCTACCACCACTGCGGATTAATGAGAATAAGGAGATAAAGAAAGAGGATACTTCCAAAAGCAAGGGGAGGGCCTTCTAATTAACTGCAGAGGAAGCACAGAGGAAACTCGATGTGGTTGCAGGTACATATCTTGTAAATTATCTGCCTGCTTTAGTATTATTTGATTCGGGTGCTAGCAAGTTGTTTGTATATGTTTCTTTCTATAAAAGTTTCAAGCAAGTATGTGGTAAACTGAGTCCCCCTCTCGAGGTAGAAATAGCTGATGATAAGTCTGTGCTCGTGACTGATGTGTATAGAGATAATGTGCTAGAGATAGACTCTGTTAGATTTCCTATTGAGCTTATATCTATGCCTATGAGAGATTTTCAAGTGGTAGTGGGAATGGATTGGCTTGGGTGTTACCAAGCAACCATTTTGTGTGGGCAAAAATTGATTCGAGTTCAGACCCCTAGTGGGGAAGAACTATCAATTTTTGATGATATAAAAGGTGAGAGAATGTGTTTGTGTTCAGTGACCGAAGCTCGGAAATACCTTCAGTGTGGGTGCACAGCCTTTTTAGCTCATGTTATTGATACGAAATTAGGAAAGAGACAGAAGAGTGTGGATGATGTAGCAGTGGTACGTGAATATCTTGATGTTTTTCTAGATGATCTGCCTGGTATACCGCCTGATAGGCAAGTAGAGTTCAGGGTTGAGTTAGTACCGGGGGCTGCACCGATTGCCAGAGCTCCGTACAGACTTGCACCGCCAGAGATGCAGGAATTGATGAAACAGTTTCAAGAGTTGTTAGATAAAGGTTTTATTAGACCTAGCAGTTCACCGTGGGGCGCTCCCATTTTGTTTGTAAAGAAGAATGATGGTACGTTTCGTATGTGTATTGATTTTCGTGAACTTAACAAGGTGAGTGTGAAGAATAAGTATCCTTTGCCCAGAATAAACGATTTGTTTGATCAGTTGCAAGGGGCGTCGTGGTTTTCAAAGATCGATTTAAGGTCGGGTTATCATCAGTTGAAAGTTCGGGAGGAAGATATTCCTAAAACCGCGTTTAGGACGCGGTACAGGCATTTTGAATTTGTGGTTATGCCATTTGGTCTTACAAATGCGCCTGTAGCATTTATGGATCTTATGAATAGAGTTTGCCATCCGATGTTGGACAAATCTGTAATTGTGTTTATTGATGATATTCTCATTTACTCAAGGAACCCGACAGAACACGAAAGACATTTGAAAGAAGTATTGGAGACGCTACAAAGAGAGAAGCTGTATGCTAAATTTTCCAAGTGTGAATTCTGGATTCAAGAGGTGCAATTCTTAGGTCATCTGATTAATAAGGAAGGAATTAAAGTTGATCCTGCGAAGGTTGATGCAGTAATGAAGTGGGAACCTCCGAGGAACCCTACCGAAATCAGAAGCTATTTAGGGTTAGCAGGTTATTACAGGAGATTCATTCAGAATTTTTCAAAGACTGCAGTTCCATTAACCAAGCTAACCAGGAAGAATGTAGAGTTTGTATGGGGAGATGAACAAGAGGCTGCGTTTTCAACTCTTAAGCAAAGGTTATGTGAAGCACATGTTCTTGCTTTGCGAGAAGGAGTGGAAGACATGATAGTGCTTTGTGATGCTTCTTATTTGGGGTTGGGATGTGTTTTGATGCAGAGAGGTAGAGTGATTGCTTATGCTTCTCGACAGCTTAAGCCGAATGAGATTAATTACCCAACTCACGATTTGGAGTTAGCAGCGGTGGTTTTTGCATTGAAGATCTGGAGACATTATTTGTATGGAGTGAAGTGTACTATTTATACTGATCACAAAAGTCTGAAATATTTTGTGGATCAGAAGAATCTTAATATGAGGCAGAGAAGGTGGTTAGAGCTTCTGAAGGATTATGATTGTGAAATACTTTATCACCCGGGGAAAGCCAATGTTGTGGCAGATGCTTTGAGCAGGAAGTCGGGGTCGGTACTTTGGAAGAATGAGCCGTTACGGATGACAGTGACTACGCCATTGTTGGATGTTATACGAGATGCTCAGCTGGAAGCAATTAAAGAAGAAAACCATAATAAAGAGCGAATTAAAAGGCAGGTAACTAATTTTGTTAAGGATAGTCGTGATCTATTCTTATGCTGTGGACGAGTGTGGGTACCTAATCATAGAGAAGTCAGACAAACTCTTTTGAGTGACGCTCACTGATCTAAATTCTCTATTCACCCAGGGGCGACAAAAATGTATAAAGATCTGAAGGTAGAATATTGGTGGCCAGGTATGAAGCGAGATGTGGCTAGGTATGTGGAGAGGTGTCTTACGTGTCTGCAAGTGAAAGCTGAACACCAGAAACCGCATGGGAAGTTACAACCTTTGGATATACCGATCTGGAAGTGGGAGAATATTACTATGGATCTAATCACTAAATTACCTAAGACCTCTAGAGGTTACGATGCTATTTGGGTAATTGTGGATAGATTAACTAAGAGCGCGCATTTTATTCCCATTAAAGAGACTTATTCATCAGAGAAGCTATCAGAGGTGTATATGAAAGAAATAGTATCTCGTCATGGTTTTGGAATAAATTTCATAGCAAAATGGGGACTAAGCTTCATCTTAGTACTGCATTTCATCCACAGACCGATGGTCAAAGTGAGAGGACGATTCAAACCCTGGAGGATATGTTACGCGCGTGTATTATTGATTTTGGAGGGAGTTGGGATTCTTATCTACCACTTGCAGAGTTTTCTTATAATAATAGTTTTCATTCCAGTTTGGGAATGCCGCCTTACGAGATGTTGTATGGTAGAAAGTGTCGAACTCCGGTTTGTTGGGGTGAAGTGGGACAGAGAGAGTTGGGAAGTACTGAGGTGGTACAGCGTACGACAGAGCAGATTCAGCAGATCAGAAATAGATTGCTAGCAGCTCAAAGCAGACAAAAGAGTTATGCGGATAAAAGAAGATCGCCACTAGAGTTCCAAGTGGGGGATTATGTGCTATTAAAGGTGTCACCGTGGAAGGGAGTTATTAGATTCAGAAAGAGGGGTAAACTGGGTCCGAGGTTTATTGGACCGTTTAGAGTTAGTGCTCGTGTGGGGAAAGTTGCATACAGACTGGAACTACCAGAAGAGTTATCCAAGATACACAATACCTTTCACGTGTCTCATCTTCGGAAATGTTTAGCAGACGAGTCTGCATTCGTGCCACTGGAGAATGTATGTGTTGATGAAAAGTTGAATTATGTCGAGCAACCTGTTGCAATACTGGAAAGAAAAGTTAAAGCTTTACGTAATAAACAGATTGTGTTGGTTAAAGTTCAGTGGAAACACCGAAAAGGGTCGGATTATACTTGGGAACTGGAGAATGAAATGATACGTAACTACCCAGAACACTTCAGCAGTTGATTTCGGGGACGAAATCGTTTTCAAGTGGGGAAGAGTTGTAACACCCAAGGTTCGGAAATTCCTATAAATAGTAACTTTTCGATATGATGTGTTTTGGTATTGCCTAATTGAGATTAGGAGGTGTTTAGAAACTTGAGGGACTTATGTTGTCATTTTGAATCTGGAAAAGTTCAAGGACTAAATGTGCCAACTTTCAAAGTATTATATATAAATAAGCAAATCTGACTTTGGTAGAGTCAAACTTTCATTTCTTCATCTGCTTCCATCAAGAGAGAGTTAGAACAAAGTTTCTTTGAGGTTTTTGAGCAAGAACAGCAGAGAGCAAGTGGATTTCCATCTATTCCTAGTTAGACCAAGCTAAGGTAAGGTTCCTTGTTTGTTGTTCTTGAAGTTTAAGTTAAGCTTTGAGGTTGATTCATGGTGAATCGAGATTAAAGCATGTTTTGGTTGTTTATTTTGGTTTATAAGTTGTTTGGGGTGTAGGAAAACACCCTAGTAGTGTTTTTATGAATTCTTAGTATGAGTTTTTGAGGTTTCAATCGTATACATAGCAGACAGTTGGCGAACTGGAGCTGTAAGTAGAAAGGCACGGGCGTGCCTTTGAGGGGTACGGCCGTGCCTCGTGGCCGTGACCGCCTTTGTTCTTGAGGTCCGGGCGTACCTAAGCACGGGCGTGCCTGGGTCCTGTTCAGGGTGTGCCTGACCCGGTACGCCCATGCTTGTTAGGGCCTGCTTATGAGCCTTGGGCCTGGGGGCACGGGCGTACCCTGCAGGGGTACGGGCGTGCCCTGCCCCTGGTCAGTTTGTTTAAGTGCTGATTTGAGAGTATCTTGATACTATAACTGTATATGATTGTAGGGATTACTATTTGACGTATTCTGAGTTTACGTGACATATCTTTGTGTGATATTTATTGTTGAGGTGAGTTTTCTAAACTCTGATTCATATCTGTGATATGTGTGTGATACATTGCAATGTGATATATTATTATTGATCAGAGGATCACAGAGAGAGAGTTGTGCATGCTGCTTTGTGCAGTAGTGCTACGGACAACGTTTTAGCCTTCTTGGCGGATGCTGAGATGGTGCAGTACTGTGTCCATAAGAACTGTTGCAACATCCGTATATGTGTATGCGCATGCTTATATGATTTACAGTTTAGTTTTCTCACTAAGCCTTGTGGCTTATCAGATACTGCTTACTGTTGTTTTGCAGGGCGTGATTACTCCAAGGGCAAGGCCCCAGTTTGACAGACGTTGTTGTGCGAGAGGAAATTTGTATTTTGAAACCTAACGCCCGGTGGTATTTTTTAAAACAAGTCTTTTGTTGTAGATATTGAATACCACTTTTGTAACTGAACCAGAGGGTTCAGTGGTAATTGTAGCTTCCGCTTTTGTGTAAACTCTTTTTATTCTAAATACTTCTATTTTAGAGTTTTACCTTATTTAAGATTTTGGGGCGTTACATGAGAGTGGTTAGCTTGGGGAGTAATCACCTAGGCCTCTGGTGTGTATTTGTGACGAGCAGTAGTTTTTGTAATACTGATATTTTAAACAGTTGTTTTGTAAACTGTGGTTTGTGATTAGTTGTAAATACTTTTGGTATTTAATCTCTTCCGCAATGTATTTAAAGTGAAAATTTTTGGTATGAAAATACGGTGTTATAACATTCCCATACTCCATGATTTTAAAATCCTTCCTCCTACAGATGGAATATAGATTCCCTCCCTTATGACATTTTAATTCCTTTCCATTCCTTCCCTAAAGTGAACCAAACATGGGATTTGCTAGGAATTGGATTCCAATTCTGTAACACCGTGATTTTGAGAACCAATTTTTTTTTAAATGCAATTTAAGTTTTCAAACTACGTGGGTTTGACTGTAAATAGAACAATCAAACCTGTCTTATAATTTAAAAATGTAGCGGAAGTAAAAACACGTGGCAAACTATATAAACATTCAAAACAAAGCCACAAACAACAATTGGTGTTACGGAATAGCTAGTGAGTACCAAATAGAATGCAATCAATATAAGTACATCACATATCATCAATCATGCTCGGATAGTTCTATCCTAGCATCTCGCGATAAGCTGGCGTAGTCAGGAGGTAGCATATCTTGCAGGGGAGCTAACCCGGCTCAATGCACCAAACTGGGGTACCAGACACATCACCCGCGCCGGTGGGGGAGCTGTTAAGCATCCACCATTGCATTTCAGAACCAAACAATTCTTCTGAGCAAAGCCCTGAGCTAAATCCACAGGGGACAGCTTTGTCCCTTCGGTAGAACAGCTTTGTTCTAAATGTAGGACAGCTTTGTCCGGGGCAAACCTTGCCCAATAGATCTGTACCGATCACAAACAGATAATCTGATTCAATCGAATCATCAATCAATGCGCGCACATATTCAATTATCATCATAGAATACACCTATTCAAGTGCATACTACATTGTGTCAACATGGTATATTCTAGCATCATCATGCAATCCTACACTTAAACAAGTGCGTGTACAACTCATGGTATACAATTCCGTAATCATTGTTAATATATGTTATAGGTATATTAATTTTTATGTCATTCGACACTCACCTGATAGGCTAGAATAAGCAAAGACCTTGCTTTGGCACTTAC
This sequence comes from Dittrichia graveolens, assembly GCA_038502395.1. NCBI lineage: Eukaryota > Viridiplantae > Streptophyta > Magnoliopsida > Asterales > Asteraceae > Dittrichia > Dittrichia graveolens. Next base: position 23,270,922 of record JARJIL010000008.1, read on the forward strand.
GGGTTGTCAACTCGACCTATAATACCAAGACTTACGCATCAATCATTTGAACACGCCAGGAACATCTAGGATACTTGAAACAATACCCTAATGATGTTATTTAACCATTTATTAACTAACTATAGTAGTCCAAGCAACAACACGCGAACACATGACACAAAACAGCACAATAGGCTGTGTGCAGGGGGTCGCGCCGCGATGCCTATGCTGTGCACAAACAGCTTGTTGTTTTGTGCACGGCAAGGTCATTTTGATCCATTTCAACTCCAAATCAATTTTAGTAAAATTCTAGTGTTTCATAGGACCATTTGTCACTTGTGGAAGCTTTCTAACATAAAAAACTCCTATCCAATTAATTCATACGAAAATCACAATTAAATGGACAAAGACGTGCGCATAATGGCCAAAACTTGGTGTAGACCAATTCCAACACTTGCAACACACCATATACACCTAATATGATGGATTGAAGGTGTTGCAACTGACCAAAACCTTTAAACTCATTGTTTGGTATCATTTTCCAATTTCTTGCCTATTTATGGCCTATTTTTCACTATTTTAGCCAATTCAAGCAAAACAACCATTCCAATTCAAAACCAATGTTCTAATCAATTCATACAAGTCATATGAACCTATTAGAACCTTAAAAATCAGTTCTTGATGTGTAAAAACAGATTTAGGCCATTTTGACCCATTTAGGCTAAATATTGGATTTGTGCAAAAACACCACTTCTAATGCACCAATTGGGTTCTAATCAATCCTAAAAAGTTATAGGATCAATTAGAACACTAAATTTCAGTTCTTGAAGGTCAAAATCAGTTTGACCCGTATTTGACCAATTTTGACCCATTTGAGCCAAAATTCAAAACTCATCAAGAACACTACTTTAATTCATGGAATTGATTCCTATGCACTTATAAATGATATTAGAACCTATTTCAAATATCAATTTCAGTTCTTGATTCCAAAATCACAATAACCCATCAAAACCTAAAATTTCAAGAACATGAAGAACACTAGCATGAACAAGGATGAATTGGAACTTACAATGATCAAAAGATGATTAGGAACAATTTGTGGGACTATTTTGATCCTTATTTAGCTGCTGGAACAAGAGTTTATGAGTTTTCTTCCAAAACCCAAAAATTCAAGAATGAAGAACAAGCCATGGATATGGAACTTACTAGGTTAGAGATGAAGAAGATGATGTTCTAGGATGGATTTAACCTTCAATTTGCTACTGGAACTTGGCTTAATTGATCTCTTCTTGATCTTCTTCTTCTATTTTGCAAGAACATGAGATGATAGGAACAAAGCCAAGAAGTCTGTGTTTGAGAAAATGGGGGTACACGTAAGTTAGTTGCCATATGCCCACTTGTGGGTTATTATTATCCACAAATGGGTATCTTGTTCCCCTTTCCAACTTACAACTCATCCCTCGTTTAACCGTTTCAACTAACGAGGATATTTTTGAAATCCTCGTTTGAAACCGTTCGATATTTAATCTTTATCTATTTTTATTAATATTTTTAATAACCTATTTATCTATTATTTTTCATATTTTATATCATTTTCTGAAATATATATTATTTATTTAAATTAAATAATAGACGTACCACATTCGAACACGTTTAGGCCCGTTTTGAGGACGTTACAAATTCCTACAAAACCTTAGGAATTCCCTTAAACCAAACAGCCCCTTATAGTAATGCCATTATTAGAGTGAAAATAAATTTGAAAACTATAATGCAATCAATATATTATATATGTATTGACTTTCAAATTATAAAATTGAAAATACCATGAATTATAACTTTGACATATAAATGATCAAATACACTTTACATATTGATTTCCTACCAAAAAAAACATTCCATTTGTGCATATAGGAAATATTTGGAAATGGTTTCTATCAAATAAACTATCAATTACTATAATTGAACAATGCTCTACAAGTATTACGAGATTATAAAAGGATAGCAAATGTCTTAATGCTTAAAAATGAATTACGTAATTCTCGTATCCTAAAATAATACAAACCTTCAATCCATCTATTTGTATCGTGATCACTATATATGAATAGAAATTAGTTTTTCTTACTTTTATTGTTTTTTAAAAGTTACTTTAAGAATTAATAAAATAGTTAATAGACAAAAGAGAAATAAAAACGAAAAAAAGAGAAATAAAAACGAAAAAAAGGAAAAAGAAAATAAACATGTTGCGAATGAAAATTATCCAATGTAATCATAGTTACTTTAAAAATTAATAAAAGAAGTGAGAGATAAAAGAGAAATAAAAATGAAAAAAGAAGAAAGAAAATAGACATGTTGGAAATGTAAATTATTCAATATCACCATAGTGTGTGAATATTATACCCAATTACGCATACATCAACATCAGACATATTATCGACTAAAAATTATTCATCTACGTCGCATTACGCTGGTATGTGTAATACTTAATAAGTTAATATTGACATGAATTTAAGAGTCAACTACTTATTCTTTACAATTAATATACTTTAAATGATCCCATTTATATCCTTGCCACGGTTTATAACTAGAATATTATTTACAGGAGACTTTTATAAAACTTGGGTGTTACTAAGTGTAATAATATATACTTTTTAAAATATGCATATATAAACCAATTAAAGTACGCTACATACAATTACACTTGAATCCAAATTAGATATATTATAGCGTTAAAGCTTTTGAACACAAAAAATGTTTGCTTAAATTTCTATTATAACATATGAAGGTTTTTTTTGTCAAATATAAACATCAAATTTACAAAAGTTTTATTATACCCATTAATGTTCACAAATTTGTCATTGTTTTTCTTTCTTGTTCTACACTTTTACATATATAAAACCCTTTTGTAATAGAATATAGGGAAAATTGCCGAGAAAAATAACATAAATATAAAAAATTGTCAATAAAGGTAATGTCCAATTTTTTTAGTCGAGAAATGATTATAAATTTTAATTTGTAACAAAAAAGGGTATAATAAAATTTTAGACCTAACAAAAAAAAAGGATTATAAGTTTCAATTTGTAACAAAAAAAGGTATAAATTTCACGCATTATACTCTTTTTTGTTACAAATTGAAATTTATCGTGCAAAAAAATCGAACATTACCTTTAATGGCAAATTTTGATATTTAGATTACCTTTTTCGGCAATTTGCCCTAGAATATAAATAACTTCATGTATCATAATAGAGCATTGTTGAAACATTTTTTGTGTTCGGCAACTTTAACATTATATTATAATGTAATACATGTACATATATTGTAACATTTTTTACCCAAGCATTTAATGAATTTAAATTTAATAACCTTAAAAGATTTAAGAGAACAATGATGGCATGTGTTTTTAATCATTCTCACAACATAGTTTCATTTGCCAAGCATATTCATCCTTTCTCTCAAAATGCTTAACTTGGGTGATTCTTTTCAAAATGCTCAAAAGAGAAAAAGAGAAGAACTTTTATACTCATTTAGTTTGATAAGAGTCTTGGTTGTTGATCACAAGAAGGATTTCCTTGCTTATGTAGCGGGGGTGCTACATTCTTGTTCATTTCAAGGTATAAATTTCTATTTAAAGTTTTTATTTTATCATGTTTTATATATAGAATATGTTTTAATTGAAGTTAAGATATCAAGTTTATTTGACTTTGCTTATATTCAATAAATTATTTTGACAATAAAATTACTTATTAAAGATGTTAACAAGATCGACGAAATCAGGATTTGCTTTTCTCATCCTCATCTCTAACCTCCGCTCTCATCCATGTGCACAACCCCATCCGTTGTTGACATCGAGTATTTAGGATCCCCGCAAGGATTCAAAGATTTTTTCGCGTATACAAAAATATTTTTTAATTATATATATATATATATATATATATATATATATATATATGTGAGAGAGAGATAATTTTCATATTAAAATGATAACTACAAATCCAATATTCCTATTCATCAAAAAAAAAAAACCCAAACATTTGTTCTTGAGTTTAACAAAAATAACTAAAATCATACAATATTTTTTGTTTTCTCTTAATTTTTTCTAAAGAAAAATTCGAAAACAAAATTAATAAAAATTTTCCTTTCAAAGTCTAATCTTTTCTATGAAAACAAACTTGGAAACACTTTAAAAGTTAACTTTTCTCTAAATCTCTTCTTCTCTACTCTAATTTAAACTTGGAAACACAATGAAAATCTTCCTTTTAGATCCAACATACTTTCATCTTGTTTCCTGTGTTTGAAGCACAGATCAATCTCAATTTACATAGAATGCAATTGCTAAATAACCCCTTGAATCCTTAACTCAATTCCTTTCGATGTCATTAATTTTGTATATTTTTTAATTCGCAAAAAATATATTGCGGTTTTTTATCACTTTTCTTTAAAGTGACATAACCCGAATTCGATACAAAAATAAATAAATTAAAAATAAGTCGTTATATATGAAAATGACACGGACACAAACGACGCAAAACGGATTATATATTTATTCACTCAAATCACCGCTTCCCATAAACTCTTCAATTCCCAAATTCATAAACAAGTCTTGTACCGATAGATATGTGTTCTTAATTAAACATTAATGTCACACTCTTCTGTGAGGGTTTCAACTTTAAGAAATTTATTAGTTGGAGTATGAATGTATTCTTTTTGTATTTTAATCTCTTAAATGTTTATATTTCTCTCTCATATTTTAAATTTAGAATAACAAAAAAAACTTTTAAAAAGTAACAAAATTATATTGAAAAACAAGATTATATGTTAATGTATATTATACTACTCAAATGCACTAATTTATTTGCTGTTGGATTAGATTTTCAATAATTAAATTTGTTTCTCGGTTCTCCTAGAAATAATGTTTGTCCTTGCTCTTGCATACACACACACACAAGTGTCCAGGAACATAAAAACATGACTAAATTGGTCCTAGTTACTCTTCCGGGTGTGGAAGGTTTTGATTCTTTTGTTCGGGGAGGAATAACCTCTCATTATATTGCGGCAAGAACTTTGGGCATATTAGCTATATATATATATATATATATATATATATAGGAAAATGTTGATTTAAAAATCATTTTAATTGCAACAAACGCAAGAATCAATCTTCGTACATGATTAAATTATATCAATAGCTAAGAATGTTAACAACTCATAGTTAGCCCTCATAAATGACTCATAATTAGCCCTCATTAACAACCATCAATGGTGGTTAAAAACATTTCTGGTGATTCTCATATTCAGAAAGGTTCTCAAATTAAATTCTTCATATTATATATTTATTTGAGAATCGCTCTTTATGCAAGTATCGAGGGAATCAATCTTAGTCCTTGCTTAAATGAAAATCAATGGCCAATAAAAATGGTAGCTTATTGATTACTCACTAATGATGCATTAATGAGGTAAATTTTGAGAAAATCAAGTCTCGCTATTTAATGAAGGTCCACCCGAACGCATTCACAGTTAAAAAAACTATATAAAATAACAAAATACACCTATTAATGAGCATTAATGGTTATTATAAATAGTACTCACGGTATTCATATTAAGAATTGTTTTCAAATGAATTTTTTGATATATATATATATATATCATACTCTTTTATAATACATTTACAACTTTAAAAACTCTTAATTTTGAGTAACTTTAATGTACTAAAATACCCTTCTTAACCATTTCATTCTCTCTTCTAATTTACTTTAACTTTTAAAATAACTCTTTTTAACCATTTTATTCTCTATCCTAATTTACTTTAACTTTTTATCTATTTAACATATTTTTCTAACACCATACTTTTTCTTGACATTGAATTGCACGAATAACATATTATTACATTTTTAAAAGCAACATGATGTAAAATAGAAATTATTTACCGCCGAAGCATTGCGTAGGTACCTTGCTAGCATATATATATATATATATACACACACACACTAGCATCATACCCGCGCAATGCTGCAGCGGCAAATAGTTTTTGGTTTATAATATGTTGCTTTCAAGAATGTAATGGTATGTTATTCGCGATTCAATGTCACGAAAAAGTTTTCTACAGCAATATGTCCGTTTTTTTCAAATTTTCTTTTATTTACATCTAACTACTTTATTAATTTTAAAAATAAATTCTAAAAGACAATAAAATAAGAAAAAAGATTGATATTGATGAAATAAAGAGAAAAATTAATAAGATTTCAAAAATTATGTTGATTTGGGTGGATAATTGTGTTATGAGAGAATATATTTTGAATAAAGTAAATTAGAAGAAAATAAAATAGTTAAAAATTGAGTGGATGAGATTAATTTAGATTCAATGAAAGGTCAATATTTTATATTAATTGAATTTTAAGAAGTCTTAAACTTTAAAAGAAGAGAGAATGTTAATGATTTATATATTAATATAGATATATTAAGTTTTAAGATAAGTGTAGGAAAGGAGGGAGTGTCACGTATCCTTTCTTCATTAAGAATATAATGGTATTCATCCCTACGATTCCATCTACTAGTCGTCATCTTTAACTAAACCTCTCCACTAGTCATCATCTTCAATATATAAAAGATATTATAAAGTTTGAGAGGTATTGGGTTTGTTATTATATAAAGGAAATCTTACTCTGCTTTTCGGGAGAGTGATCACCACTCGCCAAGTGTTTTTTAAATTTTACTCTTTAGCTGTTTTTTTTTGTCTATAACATTGGGCAATAAGATTCCCTTTTATTACAAAAATACCATTGAAGATCTTTACTATTTATAGGATTTGATCAATGGCCCACATTACTTCCTATGCTTATCTGTGTGCTCGCGCGTGTATATATATATTCAAACAATTTTTGTTTCGTACGAGAATTATTTGTAACATATTAGTAACTAATTAACATGGGTATTTTGATCAATTATATATTCATCAAACTGTGAATTTCATCCTAGTGGACCTTCGCTAATGAGTGACGCCTTGATTTTCTCAAAATACCCTCATTAATACGTCATTAATGAGTCTTTATAATTATTAGCCATTGATTTATTTTAATCAAAAACCAAGATTGGTTGTTGTAATTCTCGGACGAAAAACAATGTTTGTTTGAACATTCTCGTACACACAAATACAAGGGGGTGTGTGTGACTGTGTATAAGAAAATAAATTAATTTCAAGAGATGAACCATTGTTAATGCAAGAACCATTTGTAACAACTATTACTGCTCATTGATGATTCATTGATAGGGGAATTATGGGCATTTATATATTTACCGAACAGTAAATTGCGTCCAAGTGAATAAGTTATTATTTAATCACGCTTGATATTTTCAAAATACCCCTAATTATGTGTCATTAATTATCTTCATTATTGACCATTGATCTATTTTAATCAAGGGTAAAGATTGCTTCTCGCAATAAGAACGATTCTCAAATAAACTTTTTCCTATATATATATATATATATATATATGTATCTGTGTGTGTGTATGAGAGTTCAAATGACAACTGTTTTTCGTACGAGAACTAATCTTAGGGGCTATTTGTTAAAACACAATGAATAAGCACCGAATGATTCTATGACCTGAATTATATAAAGGCGCTATATTAAACTGTGTCTAAATGAGACATGATGTGTTGATAAGGGTTTTGAATGAACAATCTAAATGATGCAAGTTGCCATTTAAATCTTAATATTGATTTATTATATTATAATTTAACAAGGCAACTTGTGAAGGAAATGGTATAAAGTAAAATACTTGGTGCTTAATGATTCATAATGTACATTAAGGTGGAACGATTTAACACAGTTTTTATGTTTCATTCAACACAGTTTTCATGTAGAGGTAGCAATCAAACACGCTAAATGCTTCAGCATTGAATACTTTCATTCGGTAACAAACTAACAACCCCTTAGTCTTTGATTAAAGTTCATCATTAACTAAGAATTTTTGATGGATCATCAATGATTCATTAATGGCTCATTAATGACGTATTAATGAAGGGTACTTGGGAAAATCAAGGCTCGTAAACTAATGATAGCTCACGGATGGGTAACTATAAAACAACCAAAATACCCCTATTAATGAGTCTTTAATTATGTTACAACCAGTTCTTGTAATTCTCGAATGAACTTCTCCCTATATGTGTGTGTATGTGTATTATGTATGTTTACGTCGATTGTTTGATTTTGTCGTTGGAACTTGGTTTAATTATATATCTATTAAGCTCTAGTTTAGTTGTTTTTAAAAAACATTGTCATAATCTACTTAGTTTTGCAAAATGTTGTTAGTTCAACAATTATGACTTTGTTTAGTTTAATTAGCACATATTACATGTTGTGTAGATATTGAATATTTTAGTAGCTTGGTTAATTAGAAGTAAAAACGAGCTCCTTAAGTTTAACAAACCTGGTTAATTAGGAAAAACGAGCTCTTTTAAGGGTTAACAACCCTGGTTAAATAAACTGATCTTTATACCCTTTACAACTCAGTTAGAGTAATGATTGATATACTAACATACACTAATAACAAGCCTAATAGTTGAGTATTATTTTTTGAGCGGTAGAACAAACACTTCATTAATCATATTCATAACTTTACACATTTTATTTACTATATAAGATTTGAACTTACAATCTTATAAAATACTTAATAAATTGAAACTTAAACTTACAATCTTAGCTGTAAAATTATATATACTAACAATTTACATAAATAAAGTAAAATATTGTAAGGTGCCTAACAACACAAATTAATGATAGATCAGTTGGTTACTTGAGTATTTTATTTGGTTTATTTGGTTTATTACAATGCTTTTTAAGTTTTTATTTGGTTTATTAAAAGTTTTATTTCTTGGCCCAAATTTGGTGGGGAAATATAGATGTCTCATCTGCCCATCGTTTTAATATGACTTGGAATTTAATATTATTATATTACTTTTAAAATTATATTATTTTTATTTTGTATTTTTCTACAAAATAAGTTCGCTCACTAGCTTTCTTTCTTTATTTTTCTTACAAAAATTAGTTCGTACACTTATGATTAATAACTAAATATATGATTTCTACTATTGGAATTAAGAAAATTAATTTTTTAAAGTAGTTCTAATAAATCTTTCATTGTATTCGTAACTAAAAATTAGTTCGTACACTTATGTGTCTGTTGTTTAGTTCTTATTGTATACAATAAACTTTGTAATAATTTTAATAGTATACAACAAGTTGCATACAATGTGAGGGTTATGAAAGTTTGTTGTATTATCTTTAAGAAAATAAAGTTGATTGTATATAATGGTAATTAAGACAAAGTTCATTGTATTATAATACGATTTACCCTAGTTTTCATAGTATTTATTCTTATCTTTTGTTTTCTGCTACAGCGCGTGAGTCAACAGCAACTCATTTAGAACATTTTAAAAGAAACATAAACAAAATAATTATAACAAATATATGGAAAATGCTAACCACGACCCTGAGGGTTGTGAATAAGAATAAAATAAATGTTATTTTTAGTTTTTAAAAATCGCAACTTTGTTTCATGTATGGAAATAAAAACTAATTAAAAGGTAACTATGCAAATTATAGAAAGTTAATTAGATGACATGAGTTGCGATTGCTATTTTTAAAAATTAAAATTACCTTTTTATTCTTGTGGTTAGTATTCTCCTAAATATATACACCAAAAATAATCCAGTTCTATAGATACTAAAATGTTACGAAATTACCATGAATCCAACTTTTAGATATGCAATAAAAGTAAAAAATAGAAAAAAATAAAAAGGTTTGACAATTACTTAGGGGGTGTTTGGTTCAAGTATTATTTTTAAAAGGATTTGCATTTATAATGGAATTGGTATTTGGTGGGATTTGCATTTGGTGGGATTTAAAATCCCAAGTAGTGTTTAGATGAGATTCATTAGGAGGGATTTCCACCGCCACCAATCACCATCAACCACCACCTCCACTGCCACCACCAACCACCACCTCCACTGCCACCATTGAAGCGACGACGAAGGGATGACGAGACGGAAGGGGCAACGTCAACAGGGAAGGCGGGCGGACGGACGACGAAGGGACGGAAACGACGGCCACGGAGGCGTCGACCTAGGGTTTCTGTCGAAAGGACGGAAGGCGACCTAGGGTTTCTGTCGAAGGGACGATGACGGAACGGAAGGGAAGGGACGACGACGACGGAAGGCGACGTCGATAGGGAAGGCGGAGGCGACGTCGACAGGGAAGGCGAACGGCGACGGCGGAGGGACGGAAAATGGAGTCGAAAAATCGAAAGATCGCCGGAGACGGTCGCCGGAGGGTCGCCGGTGGAAATCCCCATCTACAGGATTTTAGAATACCGGGGGGCTAGTATTTCAAAATCCCTCATTCATGGTATTTCAATGAAATCCGTGGTTTTGAAATGCTTCCTTACTTTGCCAACCAAACATGGTATTTGGTGGGATTTGAAATGCAAATCCCTTCAAATCCCACCAAATACCATGAAACAAACACCCCCTTAGGGGGCGTTTGGTTCGCAGATTTTTTTTATGGGATTTGCATTCTGTCAAGGGATTGGGAATTTACAGGAATTGCATTTGGCAGGATTGTGAATCCTATCCTGTGTTTGGTTGACAAAATCTGTCAGGATTTGCATTCCTGAAATCCTGTTTGTTTGGTAATTCAATCAAAGGATTTGGATTGTTTCAGTGACAAATGACAGAATTACCCTTCAGTTATATTTTAAACAGTTTTTATTGTTTAAAACACAGTAACTGGATATCTAATGAGCACATGCATACGAAAATATGATAACGGGTCATGAATATTACCGACGAGGAGAGCGGAGCAAGGTCGACGGCCACGAGGGCGGAGCAGAGTGTCGGCAACGGCGTGGCGCGGAGAGCAGAGCGCGGCGGAGCAGAGTGTCGGCGACGGCGCGGCGCGAAGAGCAGAGCGCGGCGGAGCACGGCGACGAGGGCGATGGAGGCTGTCGATCGTGGGTGTTTAGGTTTTTGCTTCTGTCGATGGCTTTTCTTCCGATTGGTAATAGAGGGAGTTAGGTTAAGTGAGGGTAAAATGGTAAATGGCACATTCCCCTCTATCAAGGATTTTAAAATACCATGGGGGGTGGTGGTATTTTCTAATTCCTTCATATGAGGGAATTGGTGGGACTTCTTTAAAATCCCATCATTTGAAATCCCTAGCTTTTTTTTCAAACAAACACAAGATTTCTTGGGTTTTTAATTCCCAATCTCAGGAATTCCCAAAGAATACAGTGAACCAAACAGGGTCTTAATGTATTAATGTCATTTGAATTATTTCTATACTACTATATAAATCATTTTAACACTCTCTTTCATTCCAAATAAAATCTTAACCTTTCATTCTATCTAAATTAATCTAATCCACTCAATCTTTAATTAGTTCAATATCTCTCCTAATTTAACTAAACTTTTTATTTATTTAAAATACACTCTCTATTAACACACTCTATCACACAAACACAATTATCCATCCATATCAACATAATTTTCTAAATAGTGTTAATTTCTCTCTCATTATTTCATTAATATAAATATTTTTCTTATTTTAATATTTTTTAAATTTTATTTTTAAAATTAAGAAAACAGTTTATGCAAATAAAAGAAAATTGAAAAACTCAAACATGTTGCTTAAGAAAACTTTTTAGTGACTTTGAATCATGCGGATAACATGTCATTACATTTTTTAAAGTGACATGTTCTAAAATAAAAATTATCTACCGCCGTAATATTGCGTAAGTACGACGCTAGTATGTTTATTACGGATAGAGCAAACAAAAATAATGGTGTAGTAAAAATATAATAACGTAGCAATAGTAATTATGATATTGTAGTCTTGTAACTAATCATAATGTTGATAAGATGATGTAAAGTAGAAAGGAGCGTTATGGAAGAAACCTTACTTGATTTGACGAGGAAACTATTGGAGGAAAGGGTTTGATATAGGGTTAAAGAAAAACAATAATGACACTTGAATAATTTTGATTATTGTGTTAAATACATTTTTTGTAATCTGTAATTTGACCCTTTAATTTTTCTAGGGTATCACGAATTCAGATATATGATAATCCAAGAAACTTGATTTGAATTACAAGCTTTATTCAAATCCAAACACACAATATTTTTGCTTTGTGTTTCGTTTATCAGAGACTATTTCATCAGAATATCAACTTAGAAATCGTATATTCTTCTATCGTATTTCGTTCTTTGTTCGTATGTTTTGTCAATTTACGTCAATTGCACAAAAATCAAGACACATATTTATAGGGGACTATACCGGCTGTTACCGGGCAGTTGGGGGGGGGGGGGGGGGTAGCCGGCGGCGGTGGTTTCTTCCTTTGGCGGTTATTGCCGCCGAAAGGGGCGCTACCCCTCAGACCCTGCCAAGGGCGATGCCCCTTGGAACCCCACCAGGGCCAGCCTCCGAACCTCCATACCGTATTCCCGATACCAACTTAGTTTATTCGAGTGTGCACTCCGCACCTCCAAACCCAAATTATAACTAAGTCTAGAATCAGCTAGTATCATGTCAATCCCGATTATACTAAATGGCTTGGTGACACTAAAATCACCAATAGAAATGAATCCCAAATGAAAGAAGATCAGTCGTAGGTTCGAAATTGCCCAAAATTCGCTGAAATAAGGTTTTCACGATACGGATGTGTATGGTGAAGTGAGGGTGAAGCGGCTTTGAAGGAGAGGGGGGGGGGGTAAATTGGCCTTCACGACCCCTTCAATTATATAGTTTGAGAAGTTTAAGACTTTTGTATATTGATGATACTTTAGTTATATAAACACCAAGACCTAATGTACGTTGACCATGATACCCATTTTACAATTAACAAATCCCTTATATCGTTTTTCCGTTTTAGAAAACGAAGTGATCATTTTTATCCACTATTATTTGACATTAACGAAAGAGATTTGTTTTTGGTCATAAAATTAATTCATACATGAAGTATACATATGTGTGTGCACGTGCGTGTGGTGGGGATTCATTAAAAAAGGTGTTAAATTAAGAAGTGTAGAGAGTAACTTAAGCTATTGATCAAATTAAATCGAGTTGAAATGATTGTGATAGTTTGATATTAAAATACATTTTAAGTGGGAAGGGTACTTATAGTAAAAAAATGGTTGGATTGGTAAAATGGTAAAATTGGGAGGAGAGTGACAACCACTCTTCTGAAAAGGAGAGTGAAATGTGTATAAAAACTCAACACCCCAAATATTTTTCTGATCATATCTTTTATATAATAATTTTTTTACAAAATTACATTATTTAAAAGATAAAATTATGCTATTTTATTTGATACCAGTATTGCATATTTTTTTTAAAAAAAATAGGGATTAGTTCCCGAAAATGTATCTAATTTGTCACCTTTTGCTATTGTGTATATCAAACTTTCAAATTTACCATTTAATGTACTACACTTCTAAAAATTACCATTTTGTGTATCCGGTTACCCTATTCATCAGGTAACCGGTAATTTTTTAATCTTTTTCTTTTTTTAATGCCACGTATGTAATTCATAGCCACATCATCCATTCTTTGTAACTTGAAGAAAAAGATGAAGAACATGTTGAAGATGATATACAAGATCAGTAATTAACACAAACATTCAAACCAAATATCAGAAGCTTACAAGAAGCTAAAATTGCAATAAACTCGAATTGCAAACCTAAGAACAAGAAATGAAATTAACCCACATTTGAAACATCAAGAAGAACAACAAACTAAATCAATTACTAACCCACCAAAAATCACCAAAAATTAGATTTGAACCAAGAAATTCAAGAACCCTAAAACTGAATTGATTATTAACCCACACTAGAGATAGATACAAAATCTGGACCTTAATAAGCATAACTATGAAAATCGATGAGTATAGCCAACAAGCACTTAGATCTGACAAGAACTAAGATGTGGAAATCGAATAGTATAGGCAACAAGAACTCATATCCAACAATTACATACCTGGAATCGCAAACCCATATCGATCGCCGGATAAATCGAAGCCCTAAACCGCCAGTAAATCGAAGACCTAAAACGCTGATTTTTCGATACCCTACAAGTGCAGATAAAGCGAAGCCCTAAACCACCGCAAACCCATATCGATCGCTTAGATCTATAAACTCATAAATCTAAATCGATTAAGAACCAAGAACTGCTGCCGATCAAAGCCTAAATTGTCGCCGATCGCAGCTTAAACTGCCGCCGATCGAAGCTCTAAACTGTCGCCGATCAAAGCTTAAACCGCCACCGATCAAAGCTTAAATTGCCGCCTCGAAGCTTAACGCTTAGATCTGGACCAAAACCGCCGCTGAGTGAAGTCCTAAACCACCGCCGATCGAAGCCCTAAACCACCACTAATCGGTTTCCCACATGAATCGCGTAGAGTATAAACGGGAAACCTAGGTATGAACACAAATCTGGGATTATTATTATTATTATTATTATTTTCTTGTATGAGTTAATTTTAGAAAAGAAAATACACGTCACTCACCATATCAGCTCCACGTCAGCGTAACCTTTGCCACATCACTAGGTAACCTGCTATAACAGGTAGAGTACATTAAACAGTAAGTTTTGTAATTCAGTACATTAAATGATAAGTTTGAAAGTTCGATACACACAATAGCAAAATGTGACAACTTGGATACATTTTCGGAAACTAAACGCAAAAAATATAGAACTATGTTGCACAATATTTACACTCTAATGCATCAATACCATACTGTGAGACATATTACTTTGGTGTACGCATTTTGTGCTATGTTACATAACTTTTACACTATTTTACACAACCTTAATGTGTTGCACAACTTTAGCACTATGTTGTAGGTATTTACATTGCATTGCATGTTTTTTGACAATGTGTTACACAACTTTACAAAATTATGTTGCAAAGTTTTTATAACAAAGTATTGCAAAGTTATTTACACCGGGTTGCAAATGACTTTGATACACAATATATATATATATATATATATATATATATTATTGGGGTGATTTTTACATGCATATGCAAAAAATAAAATATCACATTAAACTATTTTTTTAACATTCTGATGTAAAAAGATTCATGTAAATCTATATTTTAAGCACAAACGCAAAAAAAAAAAAAAATTATTTGGGGGTTTTAACGTTATGTGTCATGAACAAATGGAGGAAATGGTAAAATCAGTGATAGTAGCTAGTGAATGTAATTTTAAATGATTACCATTATACCTCTAAAAAATATAGGACACATGACACACTCTCCTTCTTATCCTTCAAATTTTAAAATCCTTCTTCATTGATCTTGATCCTATGTGTATATGTATGCATCAAAATTTACATAATTTGGATATTATGTCTATATACTCAATGTCATACCTTTAAATATATAAAGTGTTCAATATTTTATAATTTTAAATTATTATTATTATTATTATTATTAGTTTAATACTTCGTATATAAACATAGAGGATTATTAATGTAAATTTTTAATATTTATGATGTGAAAACTTAAACATATATTAAATTCATATATTGACAAAAAAATGAAGAAACATTTATGAATATCGGAAGCTAAAGAAAGAAAATTGATATATTTACAGATTTACGCCGATAGTTGTTAGTAGAATTAGGAATTAGGAATTGACATAAGATCCGATAATTGTTGAAAATTGCCCAACAAATTTATGATAATAGTTGAATTAGAAATTAGGGTTTCGTTGTAGAATGCTTTTGAATGACATGAGATCTGATATAGAATACGTGCAACCCGTTTCTACTTAAGATTCACGCTCAACTCAAATTACGGCCTAAGACTTTTGATATAAGAAACTCTTTATTTGTTAGTTATTTTAGGAAATAAAAAGGGATTATTAGTGAGAATTTTTTTTAAAAGTGAAATGATTATATCATAATCCTTTTTCTTTTAATTTATATTTAGGATTAAAGATTACTAAAGCTACTCTTATTATTGTCAATGTTTATTATAATAATTATATTATTATTATAGTGTATCTCAACAATCACACTCTATCACCCGGTCATGGTAGTTTTTTCTCCTAACATAATCTCGTAGTAATCATTCATCATAAAAAAATCCAAAATCTACCTAATACAATTAACCAATTAAAAAAAAGAGAGACATGTTAATATGTGGACTTCACCATTCAGATCCCTAGCCCCAAATTAATGCCACCACAATATAGTGGTATAAAAACCACTCAACCCCTTTCCTACCACATACCTCATCCCGTCTTCAGCCCCAAATTAACGCCACCACAATATAGTGGTATAAAAACCACTGAACCCCTTTTCTACCACATACCTCACCCTGTCTTCAGCCCCAAATTAATGCCACCACAATATAGTGGTATAAAAACCACTCAAACCCCTTTCGTACCACATGCCTAGCTCACCCCCTTCTTAGTCTGGTTTCTCTTATTATTTATAATAACCATTTTATTGCACTTACAAGTCACTTAATAACTAAATAGTTGAATGACATAAATATCCATTATTGAAATAGGTTGTGAGTGTAGCAAAACCTAAGTTAGGTGCTGCTAATTACATAGATTATTTAGTCATAAATAATGCCACTATCAGCATTTATTATTATAGTATAGTATCTCCGTAATGCAACAATTACAAATATTTATTTCTTGATAAGTTGTCCGTTTTTAAAACAATGGTGATTTGTTTCTTTTATAAATTATAATGTTTCTATGAAATTTTACATAGATGGTAAAATCCAACAACAATGTTGGTCTTATAATTCTATTCTATTTTAATTATATTACACATTTAAAAAATCCAACAATTTTTATAAACTAAGGTTGTATGTTATTTAGATTTCATATTTCTTGTTATATGCAATTTTTAATAGTTAAGTTAAAATATTTATTATATGTTTGAATATTTAATATGAAAAGTTTAATTATTAATTTAATTTGTTGATTTGATTTTTTATATAATCTTTATTTTGAAAGGTTTAGTTATTAAAATGGTATATAAGATTGTCATTAATTCTATCAAATAATTGATTTATTTAATAGTTTCCATTAATTGTAATATTAAGGATAATTTAGTAATTTCAAATTACTTAAAATTAAAAACACTTAAATGCTTTATAAGATAGTATAGATACATCAATGTAAACACCTAAACACTATATATCTTATCCAAAGATCCAGATAAGTAACATGAATGAAAAATTGATGAACATATAAATTAATTGGTTGAAATCTATAACTTCTAACATTGACATAAACACATAGATACATGAAATAAAACTTATTGTCACACACCTAACGTTATGAATAACGCCATAAATCTAAAACCTAAATCCAAAAAAAATCAAGCCATTAATCAACCTCCACGGGTTGGTTTTTCGAATCCGAAATGTAGTATAGAGAGCTGTCGATGTTCAGTAGTAGTGGCATGACATGCCATGGCCACTCTACTGACAATTCAACGACGATACAATGATATATTCAAACCAAAAAATTTGTAGTGGTTAGGAGGAGGGTCGTGTTTTTGTTGTGACGCACTGCCGCATATGAAGTTGTCCATATATATTCGGTTGATGAACTCTAAGGTTGATAAACAGAGCCAAGAGTTTGGAGACATGGAGATTGAGAGAGTTTGGTAAAGAGAAAAGGTTCAAAAATAAGGGAAAAAAAAATTAAAATTCCCCTTTAGAGCACCCGCAACAATACTCGTTATCAACTATTATGAAACAAAACGAGGAGGTTTGCCTCGTTACCTCATTCATGCTGCCCGGTGATCTCCTCGTTAACCTTGAGCTCGTTGTGGTGGTAACGAGCTTCCTTGCTTGTTCTCAAGTTTTTTTTTCTTTTTTTTCCCAACCAATAAGATTTAAGATAATAATAATGTGTGGGTTCGGTAAGGGTAGTGATGCTAGTTGTCACTACGACTAGTTAGTATGAGTTAGTTATGTTAACGTGATAACTAATGTATGGGTGCTCTTACATCTATGATATTTTCGCTGAACTTATTAAAATACATCATGTGGATGAAATTGGATACACTGTGATTAGTACTTTTAAAAGGTAAAACATTACATAAATAAGTAATACACAATGACAACTTTTTAATCTATTATAATAGATGGTTTAGTTCATTAAAACATATTTATTTTGTCATGTTTTACTATTATGTGTATCGAACTTTAAAGTTTATAGTGTGTACTAAACTTTTAATTTGTCGCTATTGTATGTATTTTAGATAAATAAAAAAGGAAAAAAATATATAAGTTTATTACATACAATAAAAATTTTAATCACAGTAACGACAAATTAAATATTGGATACACATAGTATAAAATTTTAAAGTCTAATACGCGTAGAGTTGTGTTCAATAAAGTTTATGTAAAAAACATAGTTCTAAAATTTTAATATTCAATCACAGGTAATTTGTAAAAGCATTACATGTGAATTACGAAAATGTCACTCTGCCACAAGTTTTAAAATTCAATGTGGACCATTGATCCAAAAGCTAAAATTAGTCTTTTAGGACTATGAATTAAGTATGGACTATATTAAATATTCTTTAATACACATAATAACAAAATATAATATGTATTTTAATGAATTAAACCCTATAATATATAACTTCTGTTAGATATTTTCATACACTTAAGAAATCTAAAGTCCATATAATTATTAAAATGAATGGAACAAATAAAAATACAAACAAAATTATATGAAACTCTACGTTTAAAAGCCTAACAAATTAAATGCCTTGATCTCCACATTTTCAAATGTAAATAAGTTTATTGGATGTCAAACTTTTGATATAAACATTTTAAAAGTTAAATTTTTAATCTTTGTTCATTGTCATTTATATAAATTTGTAGATGCAAATACTTTAATTTATCTTTTACACTTGGAAAAGTTAAGTTTACTTTATATTTAATTTTCACAAAGTTACAAGCTGAAGTTGATTTTGCACACCAATTAACAAGTATAATACAACTTTATTATCTTTTTGTTTACATCACTTGCGAATAAATTATCACATATTTGTGTTACCATTTGGATACTTACCTTTTATTATCTTGTGCTTATTAGTTACATGTGTTGATAATTCTGGTGCTGCATTAAGATTGCTATCCGAAAAGAAGAGTGAATTTGACCTCCTTCTCATAGATAGTGACATAAGTGATGTGGATATTTACACATTTCTTAGACTAACAAAGAATATGGACTTGCTCTTCATTGGTGAGTTCTAAACTCATTCTTAGCACTTAGTTGATTTCTTATGTATTTTCTCATGCTCTTTTAGTTGAATATGTTAATTAATATTTAAGTTTTTGTTTTTAGTGATGTCTGAAAAGGATGATGATGAATTCTTGCTTAAAGCTTTTGAGAGTGGTGCTTTCCTGGTCATCAAGAGGCCACTTACTATGGATGCAGTGAGGCATATGCGTCAAGATGTGATGAGAGAAAGAACATATAAGCATATTAAATGTGAAAACAAGAATATGAGTTTTAGAAATGGAATACAAGAAATAAAATTACATGAAAATGGAAGTTGTGGTAGTAAAAAGAGATACCAATCATTGGAAGAAGAAGATGATGATGATGTTGTGAATGTTGATATAAATGTTGAGAGTAGAATGAAAAAGAAGGTGTGCATGGAGTGGACTAAAGAACTTCATGACAAATTCCTTGGTGCTGTCCGTCAGCTTGGTGAAGGAAGTATATATTCATCCTTGACATATTTTCTTATTCGTAGTCTCTCACACACCATATATATATATGTATGTATGTATATATATATATATATATATATATATATATATGTATATAGGAGGGATCCGGTGAGAATACATGTTAAATGAAGAACGGTGAGAACACTTGTAGGCTAATCATTTAATTAAATAAATAAGAGATCTAAAATCAACATACCTTAATTAAATCAAATCATTAAAATTCAACATACCTTAATTAACCAAATTAATATCAACCATTAAATAAAGATCATCCAATGGCTATAAACTGTTCTCCAAGTTCTCACATTAGGAGGTGTTCTCATTTGATCCTACCTCTTTCTCTCTCTCTCTCTCTCTCTATATATATATATATATATATATATATTTATATAGAAGTTCTTTTAAGAACCTTTTTTTATTGCGAGTACTACTAGTACCATTTGTAACTACTGTTAAAGCTTATTAATAGGTGTGTATTACTCATTTATATATTTACCCAACCGTAAATTACATCCGGATGGACGAGTCGTTAATAGATTGAATTAATTTTAATGGCTCATTACTGAGAGATATTTTAGGAAATTTAAGCTAATTAGTAATGACTCATCCCTCGGACACAATTAACGATTAGGAGAATATATAAATGACCAAAATACTTCTATAAATGAATCATTAATGGCGTTACAAATAATTTTCACAATTTTTATAAGAAAAACATTTATCATTTGAACTTTTCCATATATGTGTGTATGTGTGTCTATATGTGTGTGTGTATATATATATATATATATATATGAGAGTGTTTAAAAGAGAACTATTTTTTGTACAATAACCGATCACGATGATCAATGTTCAAGATGATAGGGGTCAATTTGAAGAAAACATTAGTTGGGGATAGTGTTTGTAAATAGGAAAAGGGTAATTTGGACATTGTGAGATTCACCCCTATGTTTTTAAAACTAAAATATCTCCTAAATGAAATGGTTTAAAAAAATGAGAATTATACATAAATAAAGGGAAAACTATGCTCTTCAAATTGACATTGATATTGCTAAATTTTTTCAAAGAAAAAATTCACGTTTTGTTGGAGTTTTTTCTAGCATATGTTAGATATGTGCACATGTGTACGTAACGTTGTGTTTTACAGCATGTCACATGTGTAGATAGGTGAACATGTGCACCTATAACTGCACATGTGCATATTATACTAGATTTTGTTCCTACACATGTTTACCTAGGTGCACACGTGCATATGCACGAGTGCAAATCATTGCAGATATGCATATGCATCTGTTCACCAATGTGCACATGTGCGATTTAGAGTTAGTTATGCAAACTCAAGCTCAATTTTCAGGTTGTAAACCTCATTCTTAAATATCGAAGCTACAATTAAAAATAACCATACCGGAGATGGAAAGCTTTATGCCAAGATTACACCATATTTTATGCCCTTTTAGATATAACTTTTGCATAATTTTAAGAGATTAAAGCAACATGCACTCACCCAAGTCGATAACCATAGGGAAAATGGTGGAAGTTAAGAATCAAGAGATATTTTAAATGTTTGTTGATGTTGTATGTGATTAAGAACTAACAATGACTAGAGATACATGAATTAATGAATGCCTATGATTAACGAGTAAATCAAGAGTGATTTTAAACATGTTCAAACGCAAATCGATAACAAAACATATTTAAATGATGCACCAGACCTTTATTTTGACCAAATTGCCCTTGTTAAAACAAAACATTTAATGTTAAAGAAGAAAACGATTGGCTGAGAATGGTAGCTAGTAAATAGGAGCACGTGACTTTATTTTGACCAAATTGCCCTTGTTAAAACAAAACATTTAATGTTAATGAAGAAGGTTCTTGTAGTTCTCGTACGAAACTGTTTTCGTTTGAACCCTTTTATATATAGCGAATGGTTCATTTGAGACCCGATTCTAATGCGTGTATTGCGAGAACCAATGTGGGCTATTGATTAAAATAAATTAATGGCTAATGAAAATGACGGCTCATTAATGACTCCTTAGTGACTCATTAATAATGCATTAATATATGGTATTTTGAGATAATCAAGACTGTCTCTTTAGTGATGGTAAAAATATATAAAAGACCAAAATACTCTTATTAATGAGACCCGATTTTATTCACGATACTCACATTAAGAATTTTTGACAGCTTATTAATGAATAATTAATGAAGGATATTTTAGAAAAATCAAGTGCCGTTGGTTAATCACGATCCATCGAGACACAATTTACTATTGGATAAATATTTAAATGACCAAGATTCCTCTGTTAATGATGTTACAAACGGTTTTCACAATTTTAGTATTAAAAACAATTTCCGTTTAAACTTTTTGTGAGTGTTATGTTTGTCACATAAATACTTTAAACTTTTGACTGTACATGGTCTCTCTTTATATTGAGAAGATATTTCTAAAAGATATACATTTTGTTATTAGGATGTTATCCAAAGAAGATACTTGATCTTATGGGTGTCCCTGGTCTCACAAGAATGCAGGTTGCTAGTCATCTTCAGGTTAGTTCTTCATATTTAAACTTCTATTTTATTAGTATATGTTCTTTGGGTTAGAACTTGCCTTCATTTTATATATTCTATATATCCCTAAGAAGGACGAAAATCTAAAAAAGGTAAGAGAGGTGTTCATACAAACCGTTCATGTATAGTAAGTAAGAAAATACGAGAAAACTAATGAACTAAAATTTTAATATGTAAATCCCGTGAGGTTAACTATGTATTATATTTATATAAATATTGGTACATGTGGTGATAAGTATAAGAGAGACCCATATATTATCCAATTGTTTAAAACATAGAGATACGTGCCTAAGTTATTTATATTTGACATAAATAAATAAGGATGGATCAGGTTAGACCACATCATACACCGCTTGGTTTTAATACTGTTAATAGGAGAGATTTGATGAGTATATTCAATCATCACGTAGAAGCTGTAAAAAAAATACTAAAAACTACATTTATCTTCCAATATTTCTCTTTGATAAAAAGTCTATCAATATGCACTTGTTTTGTTTTGTCATGATGCACCAGACCTTTTATATATGTCTCGGTGGTTACCTTGTTTTAGATCACTAGTATCAATACCCAACATTTTGAGTTCTTCAAGTATTCTCTCTAAATCCATAAAATCTACCATACGTCCATATCCCCTCTAACCTTCACTTCTGCGCTACCTGAAACATGATTCCTCATCCGGAGATATGATGTTTTCTCTAGTCGTGAGCTTCCCTAATATGCATTTGTGGACACATTAATCTTCCTCTCTTCATTGGCCTTCCTATGTAACTAAGGAGACTTTGATTTGTTTTTTGGATAGTGTAGATTTTGAAAGACAACATTGACGTGTTTAGTCGTTGAACTTTTCATGACTATGCTAACCATACCCATTGCAAAGACAATGTTTGGCCTAGTACGAGACAACAAATATATATATATTCCGTGGAACATTCAATAAGAAGGATCTTTTGGTATTTCAATTTGTATCAACAATGCCATAGTCATATGAAACTAGGTTCGCTTTGGTATGGAAACGCGGAGCGGGGGGTATGTTCATTCGCGGTTCACTAGGTCTCTAAGATTTCGGTACGGTGGGGGTATGTTAATTTTGGTCCGCCTTGGCATGAAGTACAATTTCCAAGGTATGATGTACCACCTATTAAATTAATAATTATAATAATATTAGTTTTGAAAGATATAAATATCATAGTTTTCATAGAATCAAACCAGTTACCAGTAACATTAAGACAAACTAGAAAAAAGAAACATTTATAATCTAAAAAATGAAAAACAGTGTAGATTGCAGAATTAGAAACACAAAAATTACTCAAACCTTCCAAGTTTGTTTGTTTTCTAGATTGATGTCTCATTTTTTTGTGTGGTCTTGATTTGTAAGCTTAAAAACGTGATAGAAGACAAATATTTGAATGAATAAACATCAATTTTCCGTCCTCTTACAGTTCAACTAGTTCTACTCACATTGTCAATGTACGAGTAAGTGTTTCAATTTCTCTTTGTTGAAGAGTTGCTAATTGGCCGTGAGAGTATCTTTTTAGCAACCTCTACAAGTCGTTGATTGGATCCATCGTCAGTGTATCTATGTGTCACTACCATAGAATAAAGTTCTTTCTTCATATGAGAAGTAGCAAACTGTTCTCGCAAAACACGCTCTTCCTCTTCATTTTTAGTAATTTTTTGAAACGCTTTCATTACACACACTACAACTTCTTTATCAGATTTGGAGCTTCTCTTGTCATTCCACCAAGGGCTTACTTCTCAAGATAATGTTTATCATTAAATCATGGAGTTAATGCAAACCCCAAACAATGTAAGGGAATGGTTATTTTTCCCATATTGGTAACATAATACTCTCAATATTGGTAACACGTTGAGAGAGATAAGAAAAAAAATTGATTATCATTCATCACATCTTTAAACTCTCCTAACATGTTGTCCATTTTCTCATATATTCACCCATTTTATTCGGGCCCTTACTATCACAAAACTTAATCTTCAAACAAATTGGTTTTGTTATAGCAATAATTCTTTCAACATCTTCCTAAAAATCATGGATCCTTCTAGTTTCAAAAACAATTTGTTTGGTTCTCCTAGTGTCTCATCCCCATTGTTTAACCACTCCCTCCATGAATTAAGGGCAATAGTAGTATGTAAAGCCTCTCTACAATACACTAATATTTTTAACAAAATGTATTGTGAAGCAAATCTTGTCTTAGCTACGTTTAACAACTCTAACTTGGAGTTTTCTAGATAAATAACTAAAATTTGAGAGATTAAGAAAATACTTAACAATTCTTTTTCTTTTTTTGTACGTATCCAACAACCAATAAAATTCTTTTGTGAGATCTTTAAATATTAGGTTTAAAGTGGGTACACAACAAGGAGACCTAAATTATGCTTGTATACCTTTTCGATTTCTCTCCTAATAGCTTTACAATTCACGACATTGTCAGTGACAACTTGAAGAATAGTGCACCCCTACTATTTACCACAATAATATTAATGAGGGATTATGCTTAAAATTTGAACAACCATCATACACAATTGAAAATCCTTACGAATACCAACTATATTTAAATGGTGTTAGTACCTTTTCAACATATCTAACATATTTTTCAAGATGAGTGACATGGGGTTACTTTCATGCTATCTGGGAATTGATGTAAGTCAAGAAGGTGGAAGAATTTGGTTGACACAGACTTCTTATGCAAAAAGACTTCTTGACAAAGTAGGAATGGGTGATTACAATTCAATGAAAATTCCAATGGAGTCCAAGATTGCAATTGAGCAAAGATGGTGATGGAGAGTTTATAAATCCAACCAGCTATAAGAGCTTAGTTGGAAGTTTGAGATACATCATTCATACACTGTCGGCATTGTAAGCTGGTACATGGTGCAACCCACTTCCCAACATTATCAGGATGTGAATAGCATCCTCGGTATGTAAATGGAACACTTTCTTATGGTTTATGCTATTTTTCAAGAACTGGAAGTGAAACTTCAATGGGGTTTTCAGATAGTAATTTGGCGGGGGATGTGAACGATCGGGAAAGCACCCGTAGAATGGTTTTTTTACTTTTAGGTGAAATCTGATTTTGTGTTCACAGAAGCAGAAAAGTGTGTCACTTTCATCGTGTGAAGCTGAATTCATTGCAGCAACAAGTGTAGCTTCGTGGGATAATTAGCCATTTGAGTCAGATTCGAATTGATCCTGTTAAGCTATACATGGATAACAAGTCTACAATTTCGTTGATGAAAATCCCGACCTGTGTTTCACGGGAGGACCTAACATATAGATACCCGATTTCATTTTATACGTGAGTGTGTTGAAAAAGGAGAGATTAACGTGAGGTATGTCTAGACACATGAGCAACGTGTAGAGTTGTTAACTATTGCTGCTGGTAATGAGGATCAAGGAGGAAGGATAGTTTGGATTAAGGGGGAGTTTGTTGGAAATTTCATTAATATAAACTTTGGTTTAATTGTTTATTTAAGTATGGTAATTATTTTATTATTCCAGTCACATATTTTTATTTGTTGGTCAAAGTAGAAGACATGTTCTTTGTTGGTTAAAGAAGTGACGTGGTGGCCTTGGAAATGGAAGTTAGTGTTATGATCCCACATCGGCCAAAAAGTTAATTAAGTTGCTCGCTTATAAGTCTAGGTGTCCCCTCCCTCTACAAGCTAGTTTTTGGGGTGAGTTCTACACTTGGGTTTATGGCATGATACAAGTCTAGTATGAGATGGGTTCGTATCAATGAAGATTACCGATCTCGATAATGAACTGAGCGGGGAGCGATTCAATAGGATCGAGAGTATGCTGGAGGCCCTAAAGTTGGATTCGGAGATGAGGCATGCCAAGATTATGAACATTTTGATGAATCAAACGAAGACCCCACCACCGTCGCCACCCATTTTAGCTGACCAACCACCACTGATCATGTTGGTCTCACAACTACCCATTTTTTTGGACGAGCCGCCCATTTTGTCAACTTAGCCCTTGGGGTTTACGACTCAATTAATGCCTCCACTCAGATTTATTCCCATGACTTTAACTGATGATGGGTTCCGGTTCAATGAAGGGAGCAACAACCACGGTAAGAGAGCTTACTCGGGTTTTGGTTCTTTCCAGCCGCCAATAAGCAATTTTGTAGTTGGTAACACGGGAATGCCTTCATGGGATAGCGGACCAGAGGGCACGTTCTCCTAGCCTATGTTACGAAAGCTAAAGATGTCCTTTTTTAGGGAGAGGATGCATGGTGGGAAAACCTAGCAAGACAACTACAAAGAATTTTTTGTATGCCAGAAGACAAATCTCAAAAAGGGCTACAAAACAAATATTGCTATATTTGGGATCTAGGAATAATTCTAAACGAGTTTATAAAGCTACATCTTGAGGACAAGGTGTGTTTTGGGGGAAAGTAATGATGTGAACCGGGCTCGTTGGGTCGAGTGTACAAGAGAAAGGTAGGGGGCAAGAAGCAAAAATAGAAGAGTTACAGGGCTGAAGGTGTCATTAGTTATTTCTATTTTAGGAGGTTATTAGTAGCTAATAATAAACTAGTTTCCTTTTTAAGGGAATTAGGATCTTTGGCTATATATAGGGCCGGCCACCTCCTTGTGTAGGTGTGTAAAAAATTATTTACTGTTTCTTGTTCTTGTTTGGGAGATTACCGGGTCTCGAATATCGGATATTGTCAATAAAGCATCCGACTAACGGTGTGTTTTGCTGTAGTCATGTATTTCCTAATTTGATTCGTATCAGTTAGTTATGTAATTGTGTGGTGTTTTTAGTTTATTTATCTCCTGATTCGAGAAGTTTAGATGAATGCATTTTTCCCCAGCCCATACATTGTGCTATCTCCTCTCTTGATTTTTTTCTTTCTTCAGTACCTCGACCTTGTTGCTCTCTATAGAATCTACTACAGTAAAATCCATAGGACAAAAAATGAGAAAGAAAATATTAAGCAAATAATAGCTACATCTATACCAAACTAATTAATTTGCATCAGGACCGAGTACAAGTACAACAATCTGCATATATTATTGACTTATTGTCATTTCAATAACTTTATATTTCAAGGTGCCTTCTAATACTTTGCTACAATGCCATACAGTAGTTATCTGTACTCATTTCATGACTATCATGCAGTTTTCTAATTGTTTTAAGTTGTTAATTTGTACCAGAAATGTCGCAAGGAAATATGGAAACTCAAACGAAAGCAGAGAACATTGATCACTTCATTGTTGAATCAAACACTACCTAGTAATCTTGCTCCATTTGGAGTTAATGAAAGGAGGTTTGGGACTATGCCATCTTTACAAACCAACCCAAATGATCAAGAAGAAACCAGTGCCCTTATTGGCATTAATTTACCAGTCAATGGATGGCAAACTGAAGTGAATCACATGAAGAACCAAACTTATCCAAGTTCTTCAATGATGAACTTATCTAACCAGAGGAACATTGCACAACGTACCCAATACGCTCAGTTTCCATCTCAAAATGCTTTAGGGTCAAATCTGGATGTTGAAGTTGGCAGTAGAATTACTAATGCAACCAGTCATCATTTTCGGCAAGCAATATATGGTGTTCGTGATTCTGGACAAGGTTCAAATCATCATAACTGTTCATCAAACCGAAAACAAGCATATGATGATTTCCCTGATTTCCTAAGAGATTCGCATGGTAATGGTCCAAATGACATCTAGGCATTGGTAAGTTTTCACTTGGTTACAATCATGTTTGCTACATAAGTTTAGTTTTTGTACATATATTATGACTTACATGCTCTAATTGACTACTTGAACGTTGTCTTTTGTTGATCAGATAATGTAAATGTTATTAATGACAGGATAATACAGGTGGCAACAAACACATGTAGCTGTGGTTTCAAGGCGTTTCAAATTTTACTATCATGCTAAAGACATTTTTTATAATATAAGTAATCTTAGAGTAAGTGGGTGCATCTATATGTGAGTATATTGTTATACTAGCATAGAACAAGGTGTTGATATTTTCCTTATGTGATGAGATGTTTTATGATTTGTACTGAATTAATGTTGTATCCTTTTGCTTTCAAGTATATGAAGTTCGATCAAGAGATTTTATAAATAGATGAAATTTTGATGAATGATGGAAGAAAAACTTTGTTGATATCTTAATTAAATACAATAATAGATGTTTAAGAAAGATTAAGAAATACCGATTTCATGATAATCCAATGTATGAATCATTGGAAGAAGATGCCATAGGTAAACTTGTTCAAGATCAACATAAGTATTGCTTTTGATGGAATGATTACATGTAGGGTACGTTGATGCGAGAAGTAATCATTTTGTAAAAAGTGCGAGAAACAATCATAGCCTTTTATTTTGTATTTAATCCAATGACATAGATTAATCATATTTTTTATTTTTTTAATTCACAAAGGCACTGGAAACCAAATTCTTTTCTTGTTCTAATGTAACACCGTATTTTCAACTCAAAAATTTTCACTTTTAATTACACTGTGGAAGCGTTTATAAACACCAAAGTAATTACAACTAATTAGAAAACACTGTTTATAAAATATCAGTATTACAAAACACGGCTCATCACAAATACTTTATGAGAGTCCAAGGTGATTAGTCCCCAAGCTAACCACTCTCAGCCGAGCCGCTGACTTACCAAAACCTGTAAAAAGAGTGAGAGGTGGGGGATTAGCACAAAGCTAAGTGAATGGAGTAACACACAATAGATATATCAGCCTGAACCGCATAATATCAACAACCACAAAATAAACACCCTGGGAAGACCGGCAGGTCTGCAGGAACCTACAACCAATGCCGGCCAAAGCAAAGGTTTACTGATAGTCCATTTGCTATCCTCGCACAATATCATCCTCTGGTAGCAACAAATGCATCCCAAGGTCCAAATACTGCTTAGCCAATAGCAAATGAACCCAACCCATAAGCCCAGTTGTAAACTGACTTCCCTTCCAACATGTATACATATCACGGAATACCACAATTAACATTCATAGTTAATTAACCAACAAATATACAATATATCCAACAATAGTTGCAACCAAACCAGTACAACTAATATCACCCGTGAGTAAACATCCACTCACCTCTGATTCTCAGCTATTCCACTCAGTGATCTAATGTTACTGAGCCTTGTCTGTTCCTGAGAACACAACAAACTGAAATCAGTATTCAATTCATAAATATATATATCAATCATATATTTATATCCCATTAATCAAACATAAACATGTAAGATTCACATATGAATACACATATATCACATAGCATTAAACAATGCAAATCAACAAGTCCAAACTGTCGGATTTTATGAGAAATCCGATACTACCATCGGATTTCACCAAATCCGCAACTCTCCATCGGATTTCAAGAAATCCGCTACTACCTGTCGGATTTCCACACTTGTATATTATCTTGGCACCCACAATCGGATTTCATACTTGGGAATCCACCATCGGATTCAAACACCCGGATTTCACTAGTTTCGGATTTCAATATAAGTTCCGGATTCTAAACACCGGATTTCACAAGAATCGGATTTCTTCCGTCGGTTTTCATCATCATCACCAAAATACGCCACCTTTAACATTTCATCAATCCGACAACTTCAAACTTGTATACATCGACTTTCCAGATCATACACAAATTCATAGAAACACGTATAATCATGTTTAAACACACAAGCATGCATCAAAACACCTTTAACACCCAAGAACACCAAATCTGATAACTTCATAAAGCATGATCCTATGATGTTCATATTTAAACCCATTGAAACCGTAGCTTGTTAATACCAACCGAATCATATTAACAAGAATCAACTAAGAATTCACAAACCTTTAAGCTTTGAATCACAATTCACAATCACCAACAATCCGATTGCTTTGTTCCTTATTTCTTCTTTTGCTCTCGGTTTCACACAAGTTCACACACACTTAAGTGCCTCAAAGTGAAGTAAAAGAATTGAAACCACGTATATAAACTTTAAGCATGAGGTGGCATGACTTTTTTCACTAAACACATGCACACACACAACAAACCGTATATATATACATATATATATACACTACAATTAATAATTAATCAAGTTAATTAAAATAAACTTAATTCAATAATAATTCACATGTAACATACCCCAAAGCCTACGTTTCTACTAGGCCCCATCTCAGGATGTTACATCTAATTTATTTCTCTTTTCTAATTTTTCTCTCTTAAAATTGACATAAAAATAAATTAAATTAGATATAGTTTACTAGTATTTTGTTGATTTTAAGGTGTTCACTAATAAACTCTCATTTTTAATTTCAGTTTTTATTTTGTTATTTCTCTAAGGTGTGCATTGTGCTCAATAGTGAACACTTTAAATACAAATGTATTTTTGTTAACCAATCTTAGGATGTTTCTTTTCCTATTTTATATGTTGTTCACCTCTTAAGTTTTTTCACAAGTGCTTCTATTACCGTTCATGGTTTACATAAAGATACATTTGTTAGTTACTTATACATGAGTGAACAAACCACTTTGTGTCACTAGTGAACTAGTAAGAGAAAGACTAAAACTAATGAGGGTTCACCGCTGAGCCAGTGCCAAACCATGATGGGACTGTTAAATAATAAGTTTACTATTGACACTATATTTGTGTTCACCGTTGAACTAGGAAATAAAAACCAAAAATTTTAACAAACTTGAGCAAATTATGTGTTCATAACTTAAAAACAATTTTAACCTTATGTGTTCGGTGAAAAACATGCTCAATAAGACACTACAAGAAATCTGTCGATTACCAACCGGAAAAAACGTTTGAAAATGGTCGGTAACAGGCAATTCCGACGAATTTCCGACGAAATGATTTGGTTTGAAATATCACGGTCGCTAATTTTACCGACTGTTTTTACCGACGATTTTTCAAATCGTACCCATGAAAACATCTTTGCTAAATTGACGGAAACCAAATATTAGAATATTTACCAATAATAAATAATAGTACTTATTAATGATATTAAAAATATGAAAAAATTATTACCGACAGATGGAATCTAGCGACAAAATACCGATGAGTTACTCACTATATTTATTTTTATATTTTTAATAAAAATCAATTTATACCGACGAAATTCCGACAAAACGTTAATGACGAATTACCAACGTAATATTGCCGACGAAACACCGACTAACTTTACTAACGAGTTACCGACGCATTATAACAAACGAATTTTCAACGATAATTTGTGATGTAGTTTTACGGACGAGTTACCCACACAATTTTACCGACGAATTATTGACGGAATTGTGGCGACTGCGATTTTCCCAAAATTTACCATTTATAAAAAATCTTGTCGAAGTCTTTAATCACCGTTAATATGAAAATCACGACATCACGTTCATAAACATAAATATTAAAACATAAGTTGTTTGATGCAACATAAACAAAATGGTATCAACTAAGACAATACACTACCCAAAGTCCCTTTCTTCTCAAAAGCAACCTCTAAGCAACTTGCCCGAGTACAAGACTCATTTCAAGAAACTAGTGTTAGCTTAAAGCCTCATGAGTCAATAGAGTTACTAAGAGATTTAATTAAAACTTATCATGCTTTAGATGGTAATAACGGAATAAATAATAATCCATTCCCGCCCATACACATAGTTGACCAACCCATCATCTGACATTTAACACATAACGGTCAACTAATCATAGTATATCATAATTCTATAAATCATAATCATCATCATCGTAATCATCATTAATGGTCTAGGGTAATTATCTTAACCCAAGGTATAGACCCGGTTCACGAGTCACGTTATTATCCGTCTAAGAATCATTAGAGTGCAACTTCCACTAATTCTTAGGCTGTAACATCTCCCGCTATCTCTACTCCGGCGACGTGGTATGCAGCGTATCCCCACAATGCCGTTCAGGTGAAGGTGTTTTACCTCTTATACCTCCTTACACCTACATGATATTTAATAAGGTACAACCTCTAGTACCAAACATCATTCCAATGAGTATAAATACATCATCACATTATCCCGGACTTGTCATGAACACCCGGTAACTCACAAATGGCTAGCACTTTTCCTAAAAAGTTCAACCTACTAGGCATCATCATTAAGGATAGGACTACCCCCATCCCAAGGCCTCCTAAACCATCATTGTGTTAAAACTCATAATTTCATAAATACTCAACAAGAAAACAATTGAGTAAAACATCATTTTATTCTCACATAATGTTTGCGTCCATTGGACCAAACGTCCATAACACATAACGATTTCATAATATAACATATTCGTCAGACAATCTCATGACATATAATAATCGCACGTATATCACGTATTTCTTACACAAGTAATATATAAATACATATTACCATCATATAGTAAATCATTACTTTCGAAAATAAACCATTTTTTTCTAGTACTCGGTTTTGAGAAATATTGAACTCACCTTAGTCCAGATATCGAAACACACGATCCCGAAAAGACAAAAAAACGCTCACAGATCGTCAAGAACGGTAACTTAAACGCCACAATAACCTATGAAGGTCACTACGTTAAGAACACGATCCAAAGATCCAAAGCAAGTCTAAACTAGCTTAATATACTTAGACATGCCAAATACCAACTTCCGACCAATGATTAACGCGGCGTGAACTTAAAAACTCCATAAAGTCATGCTAAATAGACATGCATGCGGCTCAACAAGCTAAACAACCCAAAAAGAAGCATAATACTAGTAAAATACACCTCTCGGGTTCACCCACGCGAAGCCTCGGTCAAAACTACACTCGTGGCGGTGTTTCCGGTCTTCCAAAACTTCAAATATACTCACAAACGAAACCCGACACTCACGTAAGCTCAAGAATCTCGGTATGCTCGGAATTTTGGTAGAGTAACGAGTTGGAGAAGTGAATGTGAGAAATGGTTGCAAAACAACTCATATTTACATAGTCTAGCAGAGTAACGATCTTGCTGAGTCTGTACATAGTCCGACACACGTTAGCCACTGACGCACGCCAAGATCCTAACACACTCGACCTACAACGCGTCGCGGCACGAACCCGCAACGCGTCGCGTCGCGGCACGAACCCGCAACGCGTCGCGTCGCGGCACGAACCCGCAACACGTCGCGTCGCGACGGAAATCTTTCCGAATTTTCTTTTACTTTTCCAACTTTTAATAATTTATTTAAATAACAATAATATTCTTAGTTATCATAAAACTAAATAAACTTCATAAATGTTATTTATTTCTCGATAAAATAATATTTGAACATTTTTCTCAAATTTCCGTTATAGGAATCGATACAATTACGGACTATTTACCAACATTTTGTATTATCACTTTATTTAAATTCAATTTTATCAATTGTTTATCAATTTTTCTACAAAATACAATTCTTCATTTTTGTTATAATATAAGTTTACGGACGATTTAGAGACAGTTTAGTATTCTTGTATTAATACCTTAGTTAATACAATTTTAAATGTCTGTTTTATTTGTATTATAATTCAATACAAAAATGTTATATAAAAATGTATATCATTCACAAATTAACGCATTCATCATATATATATATATATCAATATTATAATGTATTTCATTCATTAAACTCTAAATAAAATGTAACAACATGTCTCAAACACGAGGTGATTGGTCACGGGAAAGAAACGTTGTTCGAATGCAACAAACCTATCTTCCATTTCTTTTTTTGCTGCTACTTGTGTCAATCTCAAAGCTTCTTGAGTTGCTCGTAACTCGGCTTCACATTCTTCATCTCGTTTACGCATCCCTGCCTCACGTTCCACATCTCGTTTACGAAACTCATCTATTTCTTTTCGAAGCACGTTTTCTTGTGCTTTCGCATCTTGCTTTTGTTCTTCCATTTTTTCTTTCAATAGTGTACCTACATATTATAAAATATATCATAACCAAATATGATTTATAAACAATGTAACTCATCAAAATGACAAATAAGAAAACCAGTAAATAAATGACTCATTATTAATTTTTCAACTATAGAGTTTATTACATGTTTCACAATGCATTCTTCAATTAAATTTCATTTAATAAAGATATAAACGATTTTGGTTTCTTGATGCTACCGATATTATATAATAAAAGTGAAATAAATACTTAATGAGAGCACATACATGCAAGTCCTTGCATATAATTAATTATATTTGTTTGTGTATACTAATTGAAAGTTATATATAGATGCGGCAAGTGATAATTATTTACATTCACATATGAATTAGAATAAATACACACACTAACCTCATTAGCAGTTGTTGCACGTGATAGTACAAAAGATGAAGCATGATCGGTACTCGATTGACTCGTCACCATGTAACGTGGATCTTAAACCCCCCAACTCCAATGAATCCTCTTGTATTTGACCTCTTTGAAACTC
Organism: Dittrichia graveolens; assembly: GCA_038502395.1. Classification (NCBI taxonomy): domain Eukaryota; kingdom Viridiplantae; phylum Streptophyta; class Magnoliopsida; order Asterales; family Asteraceae; genus Dittrichia; species Dittrichia graveolens. The sequence continues at coordinate 23,305,685 of JARJIL010000008.1, forward strand.
GTTTCCAAACATCAATATTTGGATGAGACGCATGATCTGACCCATACTTCTCGGTCATACTCTTGAGATAGTCTTCCTATTAATTGATAATATATATATATATATATCAGATTTTTCAAGATGATTAATATAATAAATGACAAAAACTAGAAGAACGTAATGAATTATACCAATACTCTTTTCCCCTTCGAGCTAACGAATTCCGGCTCTCCAGTCCTTGTAGCAACCGCTTCCCACGACTTTTTTGTTATATGAATGTTCATAAAATGGTTACTCCGTGGCAAGGCTTGACCTGCTTCTTTTTCCTACAATCAATGTATAGAATGGTTGTTAAAAATATATAAGTTGCAAGACATGGTAAAAGTTGCTAATATTAAAAAATCTAAAGATAAAATAGTAATTTACCCACCTCATTTTAGTAACAAGAAAGCTCATGGACCTTGTGGTATTCTTCCCGATTGACCCTTTCATGAAGGCCTCCTTGTTTTTCGTGTTAACTTGTGACCGTTTTTTTCCATTTAGGGGTGTTCCACTTTATTAATTGTCAAAACAAAATTTAAAATAATTTAAATTAAGGTGAACTTAATCGAAAACACTATAAGTAAGACAAAATAAATTGACTACCCATTGATAGGCTTTACGTACATTCTGAACCATTTGCACCCAATGTTCCTCCTTTATCCATGTTGGATAATAGGGGATGATAACAGACATATCCGCCTCGACATCAAAGCCCGCTTCTTTTGCCTCTGTCATTGCTTTTTTTTCTCTCTTCGTGTATTGTATCCTTTATTCGTGCTTTCATTATCTTTTCCCATGCTTTTTGAACACTAGCATCTAGTTCATCATTCCATTGAAAAAATTGCTACACATAAACAATTATCATTGTTAATGAATTTATTAAAAATTATGTGTAGTTATTTGAAACTCATAATTAACTACGAATAATTCAAAACCTTGAAACGATTAAAAAGTCTCGTGTGAGAATCGCGTGGGATGTATTTCCATGATGTCCACAGACCATTAAACATGCTCAGCAATATGAGAGTAATCTCTCTAGGAGGATTGAGGCTAACAAACCAACAAATAAAAACAATTCAAAACAATTAGTATTTGACTATAAAATATGTATCATAGAAGATATATTTTCAAAATATGCACGTACTGATTTGCTTGAACTTCAATCCACTCCGGGTTCGGTGGAAGAATTGTGGTTTGCTCGATAACATTCGAAACATGCATAGCTTGCGGTGACTGTAGACCCTGTTGTGACTCTATTACAAAGTCGTCGTCGTCATCATGAGAATCAATATTTTCTTCAAGAAACCGTGGAACAGAAGTACTAGGCATTGATACTTCACCGGATCTTTGTGAATTGTAGGTACCTCTACTTGCACCACGGGCCCCTCTACCTACACCAATGGTACCCCTCGTTGAACTCTGAATAACTCTACCTGCACCCTTAGTACCTCTACCTACACCCTCAGTACCTCTACTTACACCCTCAGTACCTCTACCTACGCCCTCAGTGCCTCTACCTAAACCATGGATACCTCAGCCTGCACCCTCAGTACCTCTACATGCGCCCTCAGTACCTCTACTTGCGCCCTTAGTGCCTCTACCTAAACCATACACAAGGATTTGTTACAAGTAATAGAATATTCATGAATAATTGATTCTGAATCCAAAATAGTTTGGATCAGTTATCTTTGTGTAATAATCAACTTAACCACATAAACAAGAGATATATCGCCTAGATCCATGTGGTTAGGATCTCGGAATAGTTTAGTCTCGGGCTAAACGCTTTGATGTTGATCTTGTTTATTAGGCTAAGATGATTATGAGATCCTTCACCGGAGTTTGCGAGAGGTTTATAAGCTTGTTGGATATTGATCACATTGTGTGGATAATCCATTCAAGCACACCACAAAAAATAACGAAAGCGAAACTTCTTCGTCACAACTTTGATGGTAGTAGTTGCGAGATGTTTATTAGTTTGGGTATATGTCTGAAACCTTGTTGGTGTTCAGAATTAACCAAGATAAATTTCAGAATCAATAGGGCATATAGATTAAGGTACTTAGATCTAGTGGAGATGCTAAGCTACTTACTATATATATATTGGATGAGCATATTGTGAATTGTGGAATTGTTTCACAATTCATATCCTACTAAGACGAATTGGTACATGGTGTCATGGAGTAGGAAACCGGGTGTTATTGATAATGATTCGGTTTATGACGGGTCAAGAGTGTGTGTCCGATTTGTTGGGACATTCATTCACCATTGTGACTAAGTCCTCAAATCTAAATTCAGTTGATAGTCTATTTAGCATTTATTGAGATACGACTAGAAAGGTTCTTTGATTGTCTATCTTATAGTTCAAAGTTATCCATTCTACATTCAGTGGGAGATGGATAAACTTGAAATCAAGAAGTGCTAATACATTTGAGGAGTTCTTCTAAGTTTTAGTTATTCATCAAAGGCAACAACTTCAAAGAACAATAAAAAACAAGGAATGAATTCATCTGCTTTAGAAACACCAAAAGTCAAAAGCAAATTCATTGCAAAATCAAAGCAGTTTTCACTAATAAAGAAACCACAAATTCTTGAAACAACTCCAGAACAATACAGAACAGTTCATTCATCACAAAATAAAAGATCAAATTCAACTAAAAATGGATAGTTAAAAGAGTTGTAAAGACAGAAAGTTTAATTCCTGATGCAATGTTTGAATTTTCTAACTCAAAAGGTCCCAAATCTTCGTGCGCACCTCAGTCTGGTTTCTTTTCCATGTCCAGAAAGATAATATTTGGTACATGGACTCCGGCTGCACAAAGCAAATGACTGAGAACAAAGATCTTCTCAAACATTTCGTTGGTAAGTATTCTGGAAATGTCAAGTTTGGGAATGACCAAGTCTCACCAATATTGGGCCATGGAGTAATTGAAACCGGAAATTTGAAGACGGAGAAAGTGTCATACGTAGAAGGATGAGGGCATAACTTGTTTAGCATTGGACAATTCTATGATAAAGGAGTGGAGATTGTGTTTTAGAAAACTTCATGTTCATTGGGTGGGAACAGAAAATCAAATTTGTATAAAATTGATTTATCTGAAAAAGGTTCTGGTTCGCTACTATGCCTATTGACCAGAGCTTCTTCAGATCTGAACTGGTCATGGCATCGGAAATTATCTCATTTGAATTTTAAGAACATGAACAAGCTGGTTAATGAGAATTTGGTCAGGGGTCTACCAAAATTAAAGTTCGAAAAAGATCATCTGTGTAAGGACTGTGAGTCGGGCAAAATAAAGAGAGTACCTCACAAAGTCAGTCAGATATCTTCAACTACAGCTCCCTTGCAGTTGATACATATGGACCTCTGTGGACCAATGAAAGTACAATCAAGAAATGCAAAGAGATATATCCTGGTGATGGTGGATGATTACTCCCGGTATACTTGGGTCCGGTTTGTGAGTCACAAGAGTGAAGTTCCCCAACAAGTTATCTTGTTTTTGAAGAAACACAAGATTCAACAAGGATAACCTGTGAAGGCTATACGAACAGACAATGGAACAGAATTCAAGAATAGGACACTAGATTCCTACTTGGATTCCGAAGGAATTATGCATCAATTTTTGGCAGCATATACTCCGGAGAAAAATGGAATAGTTGAAAGAAAGAATAGAACTTTAGTTGAAGCTGCGCGAACGATGCTACAATATTCGAAGCTGCCAGCATCATATTGGGCTGAAGCCGTGAACACTGCATGCTATACCCAAAATCGTTCTTTAATTCATCTTCGTTTTAACAAAACTCCTTACGAGCTGTGTAATGTAGTAGTGCCTAATATCAAATACTTCCATGTATTTGGTAATAGGTGCTTTGTGCTGAATGAAATGGACAAACTGTCAAAGTTTGATCCTAAAGCCGACGAAGGCATTTTCTTAGGTTACTCAATGGACAAAAAGGCTTTTAGAATTCTAAATCGGAGAACTAACATGATTGTTGAAATGGACAAACTGTCAAAGTTTGATCCTAAAGCCGACGAAGGCATTTTCTTAGGTTACTCAATGGACAAAAAGGCTTTTAGAATTCTAAATCGGAGAACTAACATGATTGTTGAAAGCATGAATGTTACGTTTGACGATTTGGTAAATCTAAATTCTTTAACGGGTAAACCATCCTTATCAAAAGAATCAATTTTCAAAAATGACAATACTGATAAGTTATTCAGCCAAAATGAGGATATTAGTTTAGACTTTATGTTTGACTTCTTTAAAAAGAATGATAACACTGCTACTGTTTTACAGGATAATGAATAACTTCAACAGGAGTCTGTGATGCTAACTGAGCCACCGAGTGTGTCTACAATTCAACAACAGACAGAAAAATTTGAAAACTCTGAGTTTAAAGCAACAAATGATCCTGTTTCTCAAGAAGGTCTAAGATATGATCAATTTCATCAATCAATGGAGGATATCAATTCTGATGAAATAAGGAATATAAATGACTACATCCAGGTTAATTCCCCCGAACCTGTTTGGCTGGAGAGTCATCCTGTGACTCAAGTAATTGGACGTTTGAACGCCGGTGTTCAAACTAGATCTGCGACTACTAACGAATGTTTACATTCAATTTTTCTCAGCATGGTTGAACCCACATGAGTATCTGAAGCTCTAGCTAATCCTGACTGGATTATTGTTATGCAAGAAGAACTTAAACAGTTTGAGCGACTCAAAGTGTGGAAATTAGTTCCAAGACCAGAAGGCAAATCTATTGTTGGAACTAAATGGGTGTTTAAGAATAAAAATGATTCAAATGGAGTGATGGTAAGGAACAAGGCAAGGCTAGTGGCTAAGGGCTATAATCAACAAGAAGGAATTGATTATGATGAAACTTTTGACCCTGTAGCAAGGATAGAAGCAATAAGATTATTCCTAGCCTATGCCTCATACATGTAACAACACCTTTGCATATACCAGATTTTAGCAAGAATTTGCGTTTTTTAAACAAACTTGAACTTAATCACGATTTAATAACATTGAGCAGCGGAAATATTTACAATAAACTTGTACCAATATCTGGTGTTACTCTACTATACAACCGACCATAATGTATTTATTACAACATAAGTGTTCCAGCAAAATATCCAGAGGCAGGGGACCCAGCTCACCAGACAATCTAACTTCAATCTGCAAAAGCAGTTAACATGGCACCATTAGCTACACTTAGCTAGTGAGCACAAAGTTAGCATAAGCATCATTAGAGTAAGTCATGCATATCAGGAATAAGCATACAATGCTATCCTATCACATTGCGGTGTGCTGACAAGATCGGTATAAGTTGTTTCTTGCAGGATAGCTAGTCCCACTCAACACCAATACACCGGGGAATCAGTCACAACCCTCCGCGCTGGTGGGGGAGCATAAAGCAGTTCACTAAGCTTCGTTTACGGAACCAGAGGCTCCTTAGGTAACTCAGCTACAACCGGCTGATTACCCTTCATGATATAAGGCACGTTGGTTCTACAAAACCTATGATCCGGAATGTTACCTCGAATCACCATTAAATCCCGAATCTCCTGATCAAGGGTCCCTGGGATCCAGCTATCCGGCTGACCTTAACCATGCTTGAAGATGTCCGCGAACTTCTCACAAAAACACACACCGATCCAATCTGGATCATTCATTTAGTATGCATATTCATTTACTTCTTTTAGCATGCATTTACATTCAGTTACTTCAGTATGAATCCAATCTAGATCCCTAGCATACATATCATTAAACTTTCATTTAACTGATTCATTCAGAATCAGTATCATGCATAGCATTCATTTAACTAAGCGGTTCCAGTTCTGGATTCCGCTGGCATGCACTTAACTTACATATGACGAGTAATTAGCATGGCATCGTACACTAAGTAACATGGAAATTCTTATTCATGTACTTATAACACATAACACATAATTCTTCCTCTACTGAGGCTTATGGAAGTCGGTACTCACCTGAGTAACTTAAAACAAATAGTTATTTTATTTCAGCCTTGTCTAGGGTATCAAGTTCACCTAGAACATTAGGACTTGCATTAGTTATCTTAATACACTTAGAATGGCTTAAAATCAACAAAGGAAATTCCAAAATCCGGATTCCACCTAAATCCGACAAACTGTCGAATTGTGGGAAATCCGACACAACCTGTCGGATTACATAAAATCCGACATTTTCGAGGAAATCCGATACTATGTGAAATACGACACTTATCGGATTTCAACACTTATGGACTTGGCAACACGATGGAATCCGATACTTTAATCGGAATCCGACATATAGGAGAAATCCGACACTTATCGGATTTGACTTGTGAATTATACACGAACTTTAGGAAATCCGATATTCCATCGGATTTAGAACAACTGCGGATTTAAACCATATGCGGATTCCGACACTATTAAGTCTCGGAATCCGACACTATCAGATTTGGCAACTTGCGGATTTGGGCAACCATGCGGATTCCGACATATTCAAGTCCCGGAATCCGACAGTTTCAACCCAGAAACCGCCACCTTCATTCATGATTCATTTCCTAGAACTTCATTCATGGGTTATATATTTGTACATTCCAAAAACATCTATTTTCGTTAGTATGAGTCCAAAAACACATCAAACCCAAACAATAACACCAAACAACAAAAACCCACTTGCAAAGTAAGCTTTGAATGTTCTAAGTGGTGTTTTGCAAGGATTTGAGTATTTAATCATGTTTTAAACATAAAAATAGTTTCATATATGTTAAATATTTACAATAACCATATGTTTACCTTTGTTTGAATTCAAAATCACCAAAGCCTTCACTTCAAGAAAATCCGAGAGAGAAAGAGAGTAGAGAGAATCCGAGAACTTCTTGTGTGTGTGTGTTTTCTTTTGTGTTTGCAACTTTGACTTAGTCAAAGCAATTTTCACAATATATATTTGACATCCATAGGCACCGCCTCTGGATGGTTTTCTTTTCTTTCTTTTCTTTCAATTACTTTCTAATTAATATTTACACATAAAGCACATAACATACATATACACAATTAACTCTCCTCATTAATATGATTAACTTACAACTTGGATTCCTTACAAGATTACTAACTCAAATGCACTTAGACACGATTAACAACTAGGCCCAAATCGAGGATGTTACAATACAAAAACTTCACGGTTTATCAAATGGATGTCAAGACAGCCTTTATTAATGGGAAACTTAAAGAGGAAGTATATGTCGGTAAACCTGAAGGTTTTGTAGATCCAAGCAGACCCAATGACATCTACATTCTGGACAAAGCTCTTTACGGTTTAAAACAAGAGCCGAGAGCTTGTTATGATGAGTTGTCAAAACATCTACTACATGAAGAATACGTCAAAGGGAAAACAGATACAACACCGTTTAAGAAGAAAATGGGAAAGGATTACGTGTTGGTGCAGATATATGTAGATGACATAAGATTTGGCTCCACAAATCCTCAATATGGCAATGAGTTTTCTGATACAATGAAAAAACATTTTGAAATGAGCATGATGAGGGGAGTTAATTTTTTCCTCGGATTGCAAATTAAACAAATGAATCATGGGACTTTTATTAACGAGGCTAACTACATCAAGGATCTGTTAAAGAAATTTGATATGGCTAGCTGTTCATCAATTAACACACCCATGGCTTCAAAACAAAACTATGTGTTGATCCTGATGGAAAGGCAGTCAATTTGAAAACGTATAGAGGTATGATTGGACCATTGCTATATTTGATGGCAAGTAGGCTGAATATTATGTTTTCAACGTGTCTCTGTGCTAGATTCCAAGAAAATCCTAAAGAATCTCATTTACTGGCGCTAAAACGTATTTTGAGATATCTTAAAGGTACCCCAGATCTTGGTTTGTGGTATCCTAGGGATTCAGGATTTGAACTCATTTCTTATTCTGATGCAGATTATGCCGGATGCATGCTAGATAGATAAAGTACATCTGGGAGTGCACATTTCTTAGGAGGCAGACTGGTGTGCTGGGGATCCAAGAAGCAGAACTGTGTGTCGTCATCAACAGCTGAAGCAGAATTCATTGCTGCTGCAAATTGCTGTTTATAGTGTCTCTGGATTCGAACTCAGCTATCAGATTTTGGTCTGGAATACAACAAGATTCCGTTGTAATGTGACTCTCAGAGTGTTATTGCCATTACATGTGCATCACTCAAAAACTAAGCATATCGACATCAAATATCATTTTATAAAAGACTATGCTGAAAAAGGTTTAATTGAATTGAAATATGTTCAAACTGAGAATCAACTTGCTGATATTTTCACAAAAGCTTTAGACGAATCTTGTTTTAATGCTTTGGTGTCAAGATTAGGAATGTTGACTTTGTCTGTTTGACATATCATTGTGTTTTATCAGATCTTTTACGATATATGTTAGTGGTGTAGGTACAAATGCTGAGTCAAGAGGGATTGATATATCAAATACAAGTCATGAATCACGGACGATTCATGCTTGTAGAGGGAGAAAAACAACAAGTTTTGTCTATACTCAGTGAAAAAAAATCAAAAACATTTGCAAAATATTTAAATTCAAAAATATTTTTTTCTTCATCTCATGTTGATGTACATTTGTGCATGATTTGAGGGGGAGTTTTATGTTTGTTTTTGAATTTGATTTTAAAATTTTAAATTTTTTTTGATTGAAATTTAGAAATTTTCATCATCATGGTCAAATTGTGTATATTCAATAGGAGATGTTAAGTAAGGGGGAGTTTGATGATTTAAAACAACAAAATTTTGGTCTAAGTGTTCAAAATCCTCAAATGTTGTCGGATTCATTCAAAATCCGCTATATTTTGTCGGATTCATTCAAAATCCGCCATATTTGTCGGATTTACAACAAATCCGAGTCTTTTGGTCGGTTTTACACCAAATCCGAAACATTTTGTATGTCGGATTTGGGTATCGGATTCTTGGTTTTCTATAAAAGAAAAATCTGATAACATGTATCGGTTTTCTGAACTCTTGTGCAAGTTTTCTCTCTCAAACAATCGAATTTTCAGAGTTGTTATTAACACAAATTAATAGTAGATCTCAGATCGCGTTTACTTACCGATAATAAAGGTATAATTTTCTTGAATTTTTATGAAAGTTTTGATGGTTTTTGATCGGCTTTAAGAGTTCGAAACTTTGTCGGTTTTCATGAAAACTTGGTGTTGTCGGAAGTAAATCACTGAAAATGAGTTATGTTTATAGTGTTTAACTCGAAATTGGATGTACAGTTGAGGCATGAGTCTAATTTCCTAAGTAAATCATGCATTTGTTCATAAAATCCTTGTGTGTGAATGTCAGATTTTCAAGAATGCTTCGGGAAAGTTGATTTTTGAAACACGATGAATCTAGTTTTTAAGAGTTGAATGGGTCGATTGAATCAAAAGGAGTGTTTTGATTGTGATTCATTACTTGAAATTTTGGATATTGGTTCGTTTTAATAACAAAATCGAAGTTTTAAGTCTATCGGTTTTGGTTGGTTTTTCGAAACTTGGTGATTTCAAAAGGTTAGATGAACTGTCAGATTTTCAGAGAATCCGATAATTTAGTGTTGAAAATAATCGGATTTTGAGGCAAATCCGATAGATAGTTTTGAAATGTTGATTGTGGGACTTAGCGGATTTTTAAAGTGTAGGATTTTGCAAGTCTCGGATTTTTGAAAGTATAAGACAATCGGATTTTTGACAATCGGATTTTGTGAATTGTCGGATTTTCGAAGTGTTCAACCAAAATGCTTCGGATTGTCGGATTTTTGAGACTTAAAGCATTGTCGGATTTTTAACAAAGGAATAAATCCGATGATTGCTATCGGATTTTTAAATGTCGGATTTGTGATGTGTCGGACTCTCAACACTTGGGAATTTTTAGACAAAATTGTAAATTTTTGCACAAAAGGTTATTTTTTTGAATTGATTACTAACAGATCAGGAAAACCCCCAAATTCCTTCCGAAACCCTTTTTCTCTCAACAAATTACCTACCATACCAGCTGAATAATGCCTATTTTGTACCTGAAATTACCAAAATTGACTTCCCAATCATTACAAAGCTGATAGCCTCACACCCACTCACTTATATTTTTACATTCAACCCCCTAGACTCTGAACCACACATTCCTAAAGTTTATGTTCAACAGCTGTGGAGTTCTTTGTATCTAACCGAAAGTGAATAAGGGAGCTCTGTTATTTCTGGTAGAATAGACCAGGTGGAGTTTGAGATGGGCATTGACAGTATTAGACGTATTCTAAGACTGCCCAAACAGAATACCTATCCATCTAAACCTGATTGTGATCCAATTCCCACTGGTAAACAAATCTTACCATATGTCATGGATTTGGGATGGAACAGAGATGAGCTAAAAGGCATGTCAAAATTTAAACGAGATAGTCCAGCGGTACGTGAGAGAAAATGATATTGTTCTTATGAATCGGCAAGAGCCTACTGATTCTACCCTGAGAACTCTAGGTCCTGAGAGTAGTGAACCTAGGAGTTAGTCTTCTGAGGGAGAAGCTGACACAGAAGTGATGAGTGAAAAAACTGATGAGAGGGGTGGAGAAGTAGGTGAAGGTGATTCAGCTAGAGAGTGAGATACCGTGGACTTTGGTGATGATTTGACTGTTGCTGATATTTTGAAACAAGTTGTTCAATCTGTGCATAGCTCTCAATCCAGTGATACTGATTCATTTCAAAGAGATATAGATAAGATGATGTTTGAGCTGAACAAGATGAAATCGAGGAGGAGTTAGGTCCTCATGGTCAAAGAATACATCCAACTATTCCTTCCTATGATGATCTTGATGGACTTCGAGTTTGATTTTTGAAAATGTTGATACACAAGGGCTTTATGATCATATCAGTGTGTTGAACATAGAAGAAGATCCTGAGCAGCAAAAACAAAGTGAGGGAGAGAGAGAAGCGAGAAAAGAAAATTTGAGTGCTGAGAGTTCCCTAATCCCAAAAAGCCGGGAAACCAAGTCAACTGCTGGGTTTCGGCCTAACATTGAAAAAGCCTCTGACATCCCACCAGAGCATGCACAAACCCCACCCAGCCACTCAATATTCTCTTAACAGAATATTATTTCATTGCACGGAGAACAAACACATAATCTATGGGCTCCTCATTCGGAGGGTGCTGATATTGAAGAAAATGACAAACAACTCCATGTCACGCCTGATCTTTCAACGCACATCAAAAACCGTCAATAGATTGTTGACTTTCTTTCAAAACGCACGCAGACACTGGAAGGATTAAGTAGTCTATTCCAAAATAGACCTGCCGGAACTACCATAGGTGAAGCCCTTACAGTCCATATCCAAAGATTGGTAGGAAATCCCGCCACAGTCAACCCAACTCCAGCTGTGAATGTGGGTGGCCCTTCATCTTCAAAATTCGTTTCTAAAGATGTTGGTGTCTCAACGAGCAATCTAAGTGATCCCGGAACTGTTAACCCAACTGAAGCTGAGTCGGCTAAGGAATTTGTTTCCAAGCCTGATTTCGATGCTGCAATTGAACACTTGAATGTTAGAATTGATGATACACAAAGGTTGCAGGCTGAGAGGTTTAATGAGCTTAAAATGTAGAATCAAAGAATTGAAGCCAAATTAGATAAATTGATTGAAAGGAAAGAGGATGAGATAAAAGAAAAAGTGACCGATGCTTTAATAGTTGATGATCTCAAAAGTCTACTACTTGTTCGGTTGATTGGTCGTTCTGAGAATACCTCTGAGGAATTTGATTTGTTGACCTTATTGAGAACAGAGGTTAAGTCCACATGCAAAACTGCATTTGGTACCCCGGGTCATCAAAAAGACCTAGGCATGACGATGATGACTCTGACACCGATCGTCCTGAGGGGGAGAAAAGATTGAAAACCTATTTTGATACCCCGGTTGCTCAGAGGATTGGTGCTGTTGTGTTGGGGAGATAATCACTTCACCCTAATAATCAACTCTGTCTATCTTAAAACATAGAATTTGATGATAACCAAACCCTACTTTTAGTATGACTTAGAAAGTATTCAAACATGTGTTGTTTGAATCTGATTCAAGAAAATATGCTGAGTATGGAACCATCAGCTGATAAGCAGCCACTACTCAAAAGCATCAGCCAAAGGACATCAGCTGATTAATATCAGATGAAGAAAACAAGTGTAGTAGACCATCAGCTGAGGAGAATCATTTATCAGCTGAGTAAAGAAAATTGATCAGCTGAGTGTTTACACCATCAGTTGAGCAAGGATCTTAATCAGCTATACCATCAGCTGAGTGAATATTGGATAAGCTGAGGGCCAGAGCATCAGCTAAGTAAGTCTTTCTAAACACAAGGCATCTTACTACATAAACTGATGTATTTAAATGATCAGCTGAGCATTCTTGGTCAACTGATCATATCAATACATAAGCTTATGTCTTCCTAGTATAACTATTGATCAACTGAGCATCTATATGATCAGCAGAGCAATAGGTATCAGCTGAGTCTTAGCAAAAATGATCAACTGATCTATTCTTTCAGCTGAGTAGTGAAAGTTATAAGTTCTTAGTACTTTCTGTTAGCTGAGTCGAGCAAAATGTCAAATGTGCTCTTCCTTTCTGATTGTAAGTTTCATATGTAAAAGGCAGAACATGTGTTATTATATTATGCCTTAGATCTTTGTTTGTAAAAGTATAAAGCACTTCTTGGATCAAATATGAGACAAAAAGGTTTGATCTTATGCTCTGGAAAAGGAGAAAGATACCTCAAACACATGAAGATCTCGAAGATTTGTTTCAACAACTAAGTATGGCTGGCAATTCCATACCTAGTAAAGTCAAATCTAGAAGATGCATGGCTGTTGTTTAAAGTACAAGCATGGAAAGGGAAAAACAGTCTTACAAGGCAAAAGGTGTGAGGTTTAATATTTTATATTGTGAGTGGGTTGCACTTTTTAGAAAAGTATAATTACTTTTATCAAACAGTTGATTAAAGTAACTTTACTTTTCACCCACTAACTTTACAATAAAAATATTATATTTCCATACACTCTTTGTCTCCTTCCTACATGAAACCGGATGCCCAAGCTTCTATATATATTCATGCATGGTGGACATGCAAAACCAAGCTTCTACACAACACAATAGCAATCTCACCTGTTGAGAAAATTCATAGAGTTTAGCAATTGTGTAGAACCAAACTTGTTCATGTGTTGAACAATCCTAAACATAAGTTCTTTTAGAGTTAGCTTGTCTATGTGTTAGACAAATTAATTGTCACCTTTTATTGTACTTAGTATTTCTGCTTCTAGTACATGTAATTCTTGATTCAGTATAATAGTGTGTCTTTAAATTTTGAAAAGGTAAAGTTTGTATTCAACCCCCCTTCTACAAACATTTGTTGTTGCATACTCAATATGGGACTAACAACTAGTATCAGATTAGGTTACATAATCAATATCTAGATCTGTTTTGCTTACTCTACAACTGCTTCTATCCCTCTCAAAATGGCATCATCCTCAAACAATATGAACATCTCAAACACTAGGTCTTTAACAAGATGTCCCATGTTTGATGCTGAAAATTTCTCCATGTGGAAAAGTAGAGCACATCTCTTTTTATCCACCCTTGATATACAAATGCTTGAAATTGTTACTGAGGGTCCTTATGTTCCAACATCTGTTTTGTCCATTTCATCAGAATCTGAAGGTCAAACCTCTACAATAGAAAGAATCATTACCAAACCCATGCATCTGTGGATAGATGAAGATAAGAGGTTGGTTAGCCTTGATGTTAAGGCTAGATCAGCTCTTGTCTCTTCACTACCCAATGAAATCTAACATCAAGTGCTTAACTGTGCTTCTGCCAAAGAGATGTTAGATACACTTACAGTTGCATGTGAAGGGACTGAAGAGGTGAAGGAGAACAAGAAGCTCCTTCTCAACAGAGAGTATGAATTCTTCTTTGCTCATAAAGGCGAGAGTCTTACTCAGATATACACCAGGTTCAACTACCTTGTGAATGATTTAAAAAGGGTAGATATATCCAAGAGCAACTTTGTCTTGGTGAACAAGTTTCTAGACTCCCTCCCTGAAACATGGGATCACTTTGTCACTGTTTTAAGGCATAATGAAAAGATTAAGGGAATGTGTCTGGTTGCTCTCTATGGTAACTTACTTAACCATGAGATATTAGTCAAGCAAAGGAAGTTGTCATCCAAGGAGATGAAGGAGGTTGTGAAAGCTTCACCAACTGCCCTTGTATCAAGAGATACAAAGATGAGAAGCTTTGCAGCTATTGATTCTGGTTCTGATGAAGAAGGAGATGAAGAAGAGAGTGCTAGAGAAAGTGAAAGGAGAAAGGTGATGAGGAGGCAAGTCTGGAAGATCTGGTTGAAGGAGTAGCCATGCTGGTTAGGAAGTTCAAACCCTTCAAGAAGGGAAAGGGTGTCAAGAGATTCAGCAAGAGGCCATCAAAGTTTCTCAAATCTAAATCTACTTTTGATGCCTCCACAACAGAGTGTTACAAATGTGGCAAGATTGGCCACATAGCCAGTGACTGTAAGTCCAAAAGTAACACTGGTTCTTCATCTATGCCAAGCAGGAGGGAAAAATTGATTATGAAGCCAAGTATAAGAAACTCCTTGCTGCTGTCCTTGACAAAAAGAAGAAGAAGAAAGCCCAGGGCCAAGTTCTTGTAGCAGAGGAAGAAGATTGGGCAGAAGAAGATCTTTCCTCAGATGAAGATGAGGTGTTCTCTGCTCAATTCTGCATGATGGCCAACAATGATGATGGTAGTTCTTTTGATGAAGATATGAAGAAGGCTGCAAAAGCTTGTTCAACTACCAATTGGGATCCTTCTTTAATGTATTAGGTTGGCAAGTTTATTAACTACAATGATAATGAAAAGAATGCTATGTTTGACTACTTGTGTATTGATTTCCAGTCTGCTATTCAAAGAGAGAAGAAGCTAAAACTAGAAGTAGAATCACTAAAAGAAAAATTAACTCTTAAAGATAAGGGACTTAAGCAGATAACAATCTTAAATGATGAGCTAGCAAATCAAAAGATGCTTAATGAGATCTTAGTAAAAGAAACTAGTGAAGAAACTAAAAAGTTCAATGACCTCCAAAAGATAGTAAAATCTTGGTGTGTATCTGCTGAAAAGACCGCTCAGTGTATGTCAAGGAGCAGATATGTAACACCGTAAATTCTCAAGCCATTTTTTTTAAATCGCTGCGGAAGCGTTTACTGATATCATTAAAACAAACACCCAATAAGTACAAAGTATTATTCACAACATTACATCAAGTTGTGTTACAAAATATTTATAAAACACGGCTCGACTCTTCTCAAAAATAATATCAGAGCGTTGATCAAATTCTCCTTTCCCACAAACAAAGCTAAACAGCCAAACCTACAAAAAACAATCAACCGAGGTGAATTAGCACAAAGCTAAGTGAATGGAAGCTACAAACAAGAAACCACCAACAACAAGCACAAGCAATCCTTATCTAAACAAGCAAACAGATCTCAAACAGATCAAACAATCATCACAAACCAATCCAACCACTAGAGGAACGGCGGTTCTGCAGAACCTGCAACCGATGCGGGCCAAAGTAAAGGTTTACCGATAGCTATTTGCTACTTGGTACATTTAAACCCCTTCTTTTGCAACAAATGCATAGAAGATCAAGAATTGTGCAACCAATAGCAGATAGCCCAGCCCAGTAACATACGTTAGCTGACCTCCAACCATGTACGGATATTATTAACCATACGTACAGGTCTCACCATGTGCACATACCATTAACCATGTACATGGGTCGCACAACAAACCAAGAGATCTCAAACAACAAGCAACAATCAACTACCAACAAAATCAGTCAACACAGTCTAACAACACATATCAAATTAGACAGTCTATCATGGCAAATCAGACTAAACAGTCTATCATGGCAAATCAAAGCATATGAATATCTCAAATCACATAACCATAAATGTTACCACCAACACCACTTGTGAGTACACTTCCACTCACCTCAGTCCTCAATCGCGCTTGCTCAGTTGTCTATGTTTGGTTTATTAATTGTATAGAATAGAAGATTACATTTTAAGTGAAGTTTGTATTAATTACAAAGTAGAGGGTCTTATTTGTAAATATAATCATGGAGTATATAAGCCTATGATTAAGGTTAATCATGTATCAATTGCCATAATCAATGATATGAACTATGTGTTAATCAAGGTGTAATTAGTATTCTCTCATAGTTCTACACATGAAATTAAAGATTAGCTTGATACTTGAAGAATTAAGGAATTATCAATTGGTATCAGAGCCTAAGGAGTGATTTGATTGAAGATTGGATCAAGAATTGCAAGAAATTTGAAGAAATTTTGAAATTTTCGGATTATTTTTGGGCAGAAACTTTGAAAAATTCTAGAAAATTCATACGATCTTCATTTGATTTAATTTTTGGATATGTTATTTTGTATGATTGCAGGAACCTACAGTAAAATTTTCAAGTGAAAATTCCACTCCATGTAAAAGAAATCTAAGAATTACGAATCTGGGTTTTTGGAAGATGATCTTGAGACTTGAATTTTGGAATTCGTGATTTAGTTGGAATTAATTGCTCAATTTTGAACGAGTGTTAGTAATCATATCACGAATCAATATGCAAAGTTCCATATCAATTTATCAATCACACATGGAGTAATTTGAAAATTAAGTTTGTTGTGTTCTTGGTGTTCTTGGTTAATTTTGGTTAAATTCGTGATTCTTGATTAAAATTGGTACAAAAGAAGTGTTTTAAAAATGTTTGTGAAGGTGGAGATTGATAAATTTGAAAAGAAAATCTGATTTTGGTGAGTTTGAAAATTCAAGATTGATGGTGTTCTTGATGTTCTTGTGTAGAAGATGAAGAAAAGAGGAGTTTGATCCAAAAATTTTAAGTCAAAAAGTGTTTTTGGTGTTTGTGGGTCAAAAAGTATCGGATTTACGGATTTGGTAAGTATCGGATTTTAGTGTTATCGGATTTCCAAGACTATCGGATTTTGGAAAAGTGTCGGATTTGGTTGAAAAGTGTCGGATTTTTGAAAGTGTCGGATTTGGTTGAAAATGTCGGATTTTTTAAAGTGTCGGATTTGGTTGAAAGTGTCGAATTTTTGAAAGTGTCGGATTTGGTTGAAAGTGTTGGATTTTTGAAAGTGTCGGATTTGGTTGAAAGTGTTGGATTTTTGAATGGCTCAAAATTTGGTTGAAAATACAAAATTTGGTCGACCCCAGCCAGGGGCTCTGCCCCTTGGACCCCACTATCAGGGGCACTACCCCCGAACCCCCGTCGTCGTTGTGACTGAATTAGAATCAATCTTTCTCAACTCATAGTCACTTTTATTGATTCTCATACTACACTTTCAAATCATTATTATTGATTAAATTTGTGATCAAATCAAATCATTCCTAAACGATCTTATAGTTTTCAGGTATCAAGATAAATATCAAGATGTCAACGAAGATTCCACATGTTGGAGTAAATTTTGAGAAAAAGAAGGTAGACGGATTGGTTAATGAGAATATCCAGCTCAAAGAGAAGATTTCTTCACTGAACAAAGAGATTCACACATTGACACGGAGAAATACAATTTATGATGTAAGGATTGAATGTATATCAGATGATATAATCAAAAAGGAGAAACAGATGCAAATTCTGAGTGGAGAAAGTTCATTACTAAAAGAACAAGTTGAATTTGAAAAGAAAAGTGCAAGTGAATTACAAGTTGAAAAAGCTGAATTGCATGATAAGTTGAAACAACTTGAGCAATAGCTACTTGTTGAAAAAGTTGACTTACAGAAAGAAACAAAGGTATTAGACCTAGAAAAGAGTTTGGAAAGTGAAAAGAAAATGTTTGAAGAAGAAAGAAGTAAGTTTGTGGAGAAAATTTCACAACTTGAAGTACATTCTAAAGAGGAGAAAAAGAAAGCAGAGATTTTGTTAGAAGAGAATGCCAAGTTTAAAGACCTCATATCTGAATTTTCTGTTGAACGTCAAGATTTTCAAAGGATGTTGCCGAATGATAATAAGTTGATAGCGAGTTTAGGTATTGAAAAAGCTGATTTGCAAAGAAAAGTCACAGAACTTGAGCAACAACTTCTTGCTTCTTCTAAACTATATATTCCCAACTCAGTTCTGAAAAACAAAATATCTGAGCTTCAGGAGACTCTGGACATAGAGAAGAAAACATTGGAGAAAGAGAGACTACAGTTTTTGGCTAAACTCAAGTTCGCAATGCTTCTTGCTGAAAAAGCTTCTGAATCTACCAAGACTTCCGCTGACAATATCAATTTTGATTCAGAAACACATTGTGGTAGCGATACTGACTCTTATTTTTCTGTTGCAGATGCTGAAAATAGAAAATCAGATGACGATTTCATTGATGCTTCTACTCCCAAAGCAACTACTTCTTCTCAAAAGCCAAAAGAAACTGAATTCAAAAGTAAACAAAATGCATCTTATTCATGTTATATTGATTCTGGATTTTCAGTAAGCTTAAATGATTCTTTACCAAAGATTAAACAAGCGTGGATTCCAAAGAAGAATCTAGGTGACATGTTTGTAAAGATATCATCATTCTAGACTGAAAAGAAGAAAACCACACAAACCTCAATATTTAATTCACTATGTGGTTTAATCAATCATGTGCATTCAAATGCATGTTTTTCATCATCAGAATTTCGTATCAAAAATGTCATAACTGATGAATTCTCATCCAACGCAATACCTACCAGGACATCTTCAGAAACTAAACCTAGATTATCTAAGTTTCGAATGAAGAATGTCATCATTGATGGTTTTAAATCCAATGATGTACCACAAAGAAGAATGCATAGACAACATCATTCTGGTAAGGACAATTATGCTGATATGCAATATCATTCGTTTAAACATCTAAATACCAAATTCTTTTCTAAAGCAAAGCATAATGGAAATTTTATGCTCAAAACTGATGTCAAATATCCTTTTGTGGTATACTCAGTCAAGCACTTAGTCAGACTTTCAAAAGAGAAAATTTGTAAAACTTCAAGAACTAATCATAAATTTGTTGTTCAAAATGGTATTCCCCAATGGCACACATGCCCAATGCATAGAAAGGTTCATAAACCTAACATAGCTGGACCCAACTTCAAGTGGGTACCAAAGTGTGCTTAATTTGTTTTACAGATTAGTTAGAAACATTGTTGGAACACAATGAAGATCATTTAGAATACGTTGAAAAGTACATTGTGTTCAGTATGCTAACAATTTCAATCTCCTGACTTGAAGAAAGAAGAGTGTTCCCTGCAGTCCATTTCACATGTCATTGTGTTCAGCATTAGCCCGAGTCTAATGATCTGAGAAACTTAATGTTTGTAGTTTATCATTCCTTGATATAACTTGTGTGATAATGGTTCATTATTTGTAGGGGGAGCAAGAACGACATAGATTCTTTGACAGACAAATCATTTTCATCGAGAACCTACAAGATTGCAATTTTGTTTAAAATGAAAACTATTTTTGTGCATTCTTGTAGGGGGAGCAATTTTTTTTTCTAACCTAGTTGATGAAAAATCATTTTCGAATTTCAATGCATCAATATAGGAAGAGTTTATTTTTTTTTCTTTCAAATCATTTTAAAAATGAAAATTTCAAAAACAATACAAAATTTTAAAATTCAAAAAGATTTTCAATTTTCAAATTTTATTGTTTTCCCATCGAGAAGGCATTCATTCGGTGATTCATTCTGATGTCTTTCTTGATTCATTTGACTGTTGATCTTCTAAACGCTCATCTTTCATTTCTTGAATTCTATCCCGATAATAATTCTGGAAATCTTTCCTTTATTGTCGAATATTCCATTCATTATGGAAACCGTTCATTCTTGTGTCAATCATTTTTTATGTGACACATACTTTTCAAGTGATCAATAAGGCACCAAAGAGTGAGTGAGTGTAGGATGATTCTACTCCTATGGTCAATCCAGAACCGGAAGGACCTGCCCTAGGAGTTCACTTTATGCTTTAAAAAAGTAAGGGTTTAATAGGTCAAATAGGTGAGTAGTATCAGTTATCACGTGATACTGATTGGTGGGCAGAGATAAAATGAAAATGAGAGGGGTGGAACAGGAGATGGGGGTGCATATGATCAACAAATCACTTTGAGCATACATGTCAAATCATTTTTTCATTTCCTACTTCAAAATTCTTTGATTGTTCATATTCTTTAATTGCTCAAATCATTCTTGACAATCTTTCTCAACTAAAAATATCGTGAAAATCATTCTTGTTGACATCAATATGATTGCTCCTAATCATTTGAACAGATAACAAGTGTCAATTTGTATCCAACGGAGATACAAATATTCATTTTGGAAAGAGTGTTTGAGGGAGAAGTTGAAAAATATTTAGAGAGCTGAGGGTGAGAGATAGGATCAAAATAAAAGAAAGATTTCATGTGTTGAAATTTGGTATTGAAGAAGACATCATAGACCCAGTGATACAATGCACTAACCCCACCCAGCTACTCAATTATCTCTTAAAAGATGATTGTTTCAACTTCACACGGAGAATTAGCACATCTCTATTAACATCTCACTCGGAGATTGTTAATATTGAAACAAGGAGGACATGCTGCTCCGGTCCCCGACTTCTTTCATGCACTTATAGAGTCTAGAGCTTATTGCTATATAATTTTATTTCTTAGGACACATGATGGAAATGTCACAAGTATCTAGTTTTCGTAACTGATACCGGAACATCTTGAGTGTTATCTTTGTGATATTCACGATGATAGATGGAAATCCTACCAGTGCTATCATTATTCCAACACTGAACGCAAGTCACACAGTTTAAACTATTGTGTCAACGAGCAATCTATGTGATCTCGGTGTTAACATTTCCTAACGGGAACTTCGACATGGTGCCCTAAAGACTGTCTTAGATACTTTCATTATAATATCATTCTGGTCACAATATCAAAGAGATACATATTTGATAAATTCAACTGAATGTCATGAGGAGGATTCTAAGCTATAAATGTTGAAGTATTCATGCACAAATCAAGCTGAATGTCAATTACAATTGCATGATGTTCATGAAGAATCCTGATCATCATGAGGGGGAGAAAGTTTAAAGAAATTGAAATTTAGTTGATCTTGATAGAAGGAAACAAAAATATTAGCTGATTCTTACTGAGTTGAAGATGATGATGAGTTCTCATCAAAATTGTGCAGCTAAAGAAGACCAGATTCATGTGTTGAGAAGGAGACAACGAAAAGTTTAATTTTGAAAAATCAATATATGTCAAGTCAAGGGGGAGAAAAGAAAAGAGATATCTATCAAATTTGAAAAAGATCAAGAGCTATATTCAAGGGGGAGAGAACAAAATATTCTTCATGCACAAGCAAAGCTTATTTTAAGACAAGAGAGCTCAAGATTAGAAAGAATAGGTTGAAGATTGGGAAAAGCTAAAAATCACTACATGTTATTTTGATAATACAACCAAAGGTTGAAAAGCCTAAGGTTACCAATGCAAAAGAGGAGTTTGAAGAGAAAAAGTGTCATTGTATGCTATCAAGTTTCAAGTTCTCATCAAGATGTTGAAGTGAATACTATTCTCAAAGTGAAGAGTCTCTATTTAAAGATGAGATGTCATTTTGAAGACATCAAGTAAAGGTTTGAAGATTCCCTAAAGCTTCAAAAGAATATTAACTGAAAAAGAATATCTGTATGATTCAAAAAGGGAGATTGTTAAAGTTTGCGTCGGATGCCAAAAAGACATAACATCTTCTATTTCTATACAAAGAGAGATATTGTTAGGTTAATTAATTGTATATAATAGAATATTACATTTTGAGTGAAGTTTGTATTAATATCAAACTAGAGGGTCTTATTTGTAAATATACTCATGGAGTATATAAGCCTATGATTAAGGTTAATCATGTATCAATTGCCATAATCAATGATATGAACTATGTGTTAATCAAGGTGTAATTAGTATTCTCTCATAGTTCTACACATGCAATTGAAGATTAGCTTGATACTTGAAGAATTAAGGGATTATCAGTCTAATATCACTAAGTCTTCATAGTTCCCGAGAACACAACAAACTGAAATCAGTCTCGATTAATAAATATATATTCATATATATTTATTTCAAGTATCCCCACACACAACATCTTAGATTCACATATAGATATTCATAAAATATGCAATCCTAACGAAACAACAAACAATTCATCAAAATCCTAAATTCACGCGGATGCGTCGCGTTCAAGCCCTTGACGCGTCGCATAGGGCTT
The DNA here is from genome assembly GCA_038502395.1 of Dittrichia graveolens. Classification (NCBI taxonomy): domain Eukaryota; kingdom Viridiplantae; phylum Streptophyta; class Magnoliopsida; order Asterales; family Asteraceae; genus Dittrichia; species Dittrichia graveolens. The sequence goes on from JARJIL010000008.1 coordinate 23,328,055, forward strand.
CGAATGGCCTTCGAGTGGTGTTCGAACACCTTTTCGAACACCACTTCGAACCAAGAAGACTTCGAGCAGACCACTTCGAGCGCCCACTTCGAGCGGATGAGGACTTCGAGCGCCCAAAACCAACTTCGAATGGAGTCTTTGAACAGTGACTTCGAATTCGAAGTCCACTAAGAATGCGCCGCGTTCTTTTGTATGACGCGTCACGTCACTATTTTTTCCAGAACCAAATGTAACATCCTCAACTTGGGCCTAGTTGTAATTAGTATGTAAGTGTACGTAATTGTTGTAATAAGAAGTGTTTTATGTGTATACTTGTTGAATTGATGAATAAGTATTTGTGATTATGTGTTTGTATGTATGTACGTATGCATGTATGAATATATGAATGTGTCTATGTGTGTAATTAAAAGAGGAAAACCCATAGTGAGGTAAGAGGCAGGGTATTTAGAAAGTATATATGTGTGTTTAGTTGAATTTGGTCAAACATAGCAAAACACACACATACAAAACCGCAAACACACTTTCTCTCTCGGTATCTCTTGCTGCCATCGGATTTCTGGAAAAGAAGAAAAGAGGAGTCGGTTGTTAATCTTCAAAGGTTAGCAACATAATTCTAAGATGTTTAGAAGATTAGAATCGTGTGTAACTTGCTAAGAAATATGAATCCATGCAAGAATATCTTGAAGAATATGGAAACTCACTTTCTAAGTGGGTTTTGCATGAATGGTGTTCTTGTTGGGATTTCATGTGTTTATGACGATTAGATAATGATGTTATGATGTTCTGGGCTTAAAGCACGCCAAAATGAAGTTGTTTGGATGCTTGAATGATGTTATCGGAATTTCAGTTGATGAAGCAGTCGGATTCCGCAACTACGAAGCTGTCGGAATTCGCATGTGATGAAAACCGAAGTGTTGGAATCTGATAAAAGTGTCGGATTCCGCAATTCTGTCGGATTTCATGTTTTGTAGTCCTTTTAAATATGAAATCCGCAAGTCTATCGGATTTACATAGTTTCGGATTCTAAGTGTCGGAATCCAATAAGTATCGGATTTCAATGGAAGTATCGGATTTCCTTCTATGTATCGGAATCCACAAGTGTCGGATTTTGTGTGCATGGTTGGAATTCCTAAGTGTTGGAATCCGAATGTTAAGTATCGGATTTCATGGTTGAATGTGTCGGATTTCATGAATCCGACAGAACCATCGGATTTCCCCTAAATCCGACAGTTTTGGCAGATTTTTGTAATGTCCAAAGCTGAATGTTGTTTTGTGAAGTCTTGAATGCACATGTGAATGATTGAGGTCAATGTGATATGCTAGGTGAACTGGTTAGAGGACTCAAGTTGAATACATGTGCCTAGTAACAGCTCAGGTGAGTGCCTACGAACATGAGACTCAGTAGAGTAAGGCTTGCCTGCTAAGTGACTATGTGAATGTATTATGTATGACTAACTTGCTTTTGCAGGTACGTTCGAGAAGGTAAATGTATGATTGATATGATGTTAGAATATTTGTCAGGTGCATGCCAGTGGGTCCAGATTGGAACCACTTAGTTGGTATACGATGCTATGCATGAATAACTGTTTGAAAGATGTTATATGTAAGATGATGGATCCCTGTGGGATCAAATGAACGTATAAGTGTATGTAAACTATCTGCAGACTATCTGACGCATGGTTAAGGTCAGCCGGTTAGCTGGATCCTAATAGGACTTCGGTCATTTCTGGATTTAACGTTGACTCGGGGTGCATCCCGGGTCAAGGTTCTGCAGAACCACCGTGCCTTAACGTGAGTGGTGATCAGCCGGTTGTAGCTGGATTACCTGTGGAGTCTTTGACTCTATGAACAATGCTTGGTGGACTGCCTTGTGCTCCCCCACCAGCGCGGATTGGTCGTGTCTGATTCCCCGGTCTGAGTTGTTGAGCGGGATTGATTACCCTGCAAGACACGACGCTTACCGATCTTGTCAGCACACCGCTATGTGCTAAGCTAGCAATGATTGTTTATGATATGACGCATGACTTGCTATATTGATGCTTATGATTGTATGTACTCACTAGCTAGTGTAGCTAATGGTACTATGTTTCTCTTTTCAGGTAAAGACTAGATGGCCTGCGAGGCGGGTTGCTTATGGGAATATAATGCCCCTTGTGGGTGGCACACTTATAATTTGTGATGTATTGTAAATAGATACTATGGTCGGTTCCTGTACTTGGTAACACCAACGTTATTTTGAGAAGTTATAAATGTAAATAACTGTTTGGTGGTTTTAAAAAGAAAAATTTCCGAAGTTAAAATCTGTTTTGACATTAAAGCAACTGAATTCAGAAGCGGTGTTACACCAAACCTGCAACTTTTCTTCATCTTCCCGCTCCATATAAACACTAAATCTTACACACAAAACTGGAAATCGATTTCTAACAACTCTAAGCTCATGCAAACATCATATAACATGTATACTAACATTAGGGATTCATCAAATCAAATTAAAATCAACACTTCAACAATACCCACATGTCAAAGTTTCTTCAAACTTCCATTAATGGAGTTCTAACTTGTATCATACAAACCCATCATAAAATTAACATGAATCATGTTCAAAAACAACAAGAAACACATACCAAGATTTATCTTGAATTATCAATTACTAATCTTCAATTTCCAAAATCAAGTTTCTCCTTGTTCTTCTTTCTTCCTCTCAAAGAAACACACACATGCACACACACTCTCACCACCAATAATCAATTGAGGGTTCAAGTATATCCTTACACACACACGTGCCCTTCTTAGGCTCCTTTTTAACCAGCATGAGGTGTCACCCTAAAATTCTATCCAAACTTACATACATACATACATACTACACATACATACATACAAATATATTCTTTTCTTTTGTTTCCAGTATTACACACATATATACGTTTACATATATATCTAATTAGTTAATTTAATATAATTAACTCCAAATAACCACTTAACCAACCAAATGTAATTTAACACAAATACATACTCACCACTAACCCGCTAAACAACTAGCCCGGGTTTGCGGGTGTTACAAATCTTCCCTCCTTTAGAGGATTCCGTCCTCGGAATCCTATAGCACATATCAAATGGAATATCCACTCTTCATATTCATTCATTTCTGATTGTCAATTAAATTGTATCGCATATACATCTTACTGAAAAACACATAAATCCCTTTCTACATATCTTTCTCAGTTTACAATCATCATCTTTTTAACAACTTATCTTTCAAATCTCTTCTTCCATTCAACATTCAACTCAGCATATAACTCATAGCCCTTGATAAATCTGTCTTTCAACTCATTTTCTTTCACATTTACGCAGTTAGACAATATCAACATGTCTCTTGAATACTGGTTCGCGTTAACCTGTTTATCTTAATTAATAAATTCCACATATTTCTTCATTCTTACCTTTATCTAATCATGTCAAAAATTACCACGATATGCATATATTAACTTACCACTGATACTTTAACATCCATCAGATAGAAATCATATCACGTTTGTCTAATCAGCTCAATTATGAATTCCATGCATCATCAAAATCCAATCACAAACACAAGTTCATTCTCATATATCTGCACAACTCTTTCTACTCAACCATCCAATAAAAACTAGGTTGAACTACTCATTTCACATTTCAATTCTTGTTGTAAACTCTTCTAGAAATTTAGTCAATTCTTTCAGTTCTCATCAGAAATCTCTAAATATAAAATATCACATCTTTGAATTATCTCATCAGTATGCAATTCTGCCCAAACGATGCCGTCCCACTAATGGCCGTATACCGGTGTTTCCTACTAAACAACCACAATTACCCGTAAAATATCTAGATTTTATTCATATAAAGTAAATTACATATAAGCTTTATCGTAGCTTCTTTCCACCAATCTGGTATCTTAAATTATCTCAACAGTTCATAAATCTCTGATACTCTGCTTTGACTCCTACACAATCATGTCATTTCCACGAAATATATCATGTTCACTCCTTTTAGTAAGTCATCAATTAGAAACTTTGTATGGCATTATACTATTTAGCCATTCCAAGTGCACTGGCAATTTAGTTTCGTAAGTCTTGTTCAAATTAAATTTCCAATCCCAAGCAAAGGTACTTTCTAGCAAAGGCAATTCATGCATAAGATCCACAAGTATTCATTCCATATGCTTAGGCCATTACATTCCTATTCTCTCTTCCTCATTTTCTAATAAGTTCAATTTGTCATTCTTCAAATCACATATATTTTCAGTTCACAAGAATCAACTGTTACTATAACTAGTCTTTCACGTATATAACTCCTTGTAATTAGGCATCGATCATATCTTTTACCCAAACAATTCTGTACATCTCAGATTTACCCAATGTGTAGCAATCCATCTCTTTCTTATACTTGATACTTTTAATCATTTAAGTCATCATCTTCTATTAAAGATAATTTCCATTCCATCCATCAAGTCAAATATACTTCAACTCGCATAATTCCAGGGTTATTATCATAAACTCAGTCGTATTTCAACATGTCTAACATTAATTATCCCTCCGAGGTAATATTTAAATCCCTCATTCACATTCTTCTATTCATACTAAACATTGTCTCTGCCAAATGTTCAACTCATCCGTATTTAAGCATTCACTACTTCTTTTAATAATCAAGTCAATCACAAATTCTTTTCCTTACAATCAATATTTTCCACATAGTCAACATAAACACATCTATTACAACCTCCAAGTCATGGTTTAAATGATTCCTGTTCGAAATCTTTTACTATCGCAGGACATAAATCATTTCTTCGATTTCATAGCATAACATCACTTATTGATGCAACAATTACATTATCTCAACATACCGTAATCTCTTCAGGTTCATCAATCATCATCATAGATTACCTTTCCTCATTAGGTTTAACAATAACTCGTAATCTCAGTTATATATTTATCCAAACATCTCTGGGTATCACAAAATCATTCAATTTCTATACTTGTTCACTTTCTTCCTCTTTCCTTTTTCTTTGCACAAACACAAACATATATATACACATATACAAATACCATTTGCAAAGCAATCTTACAACACATTGCATGGCATGAAATTTAACAATTCTAGAAACATTCTTTCTTTAGCATCGCATACCCAATTTACATCATTTCAAATATCATATATGTATCATCTTATCATTTTCTGACCATAGTACCAGATAATTTCACAACTTAGATAACATAATGTCAACTATCTCTACTTCTAAAGAATCATACTCTTTCAGAAGTAAGCATACACACTTAGCACACATAGACATTAAACATCAATAATTAACTCTAAAGTTAATAGACACACGTACAGATATAAAAGTTATCAAAACGTACGCGTTACATCATTGTCGAAATTAACATCGTCGTCAGTCATCATATCGAAAGTCCTACCCTCTTGTGTAGAAGGGTTCTTTCTCTTTCGTCAACCTGCTGACGAGAATCCCCCACGTGCATCCACTCCTGACCCGACCCCATTTTCCTTTCCTCAGTACATTCACCCGTACGATGACCTTCTTTCTGACAATTCCAACACACACTCTGAGGGAACCCACATTCCTTGATTTCATGTCCGAACAATCCACATTGAATGCAACGCAAAGTCTGGGGTGTGCAAGGCCCCGTATGAACAGATCTACACCGGCGGCACCATTGCGAACTTTGTTTAGACCCACCTATCATAGGTCTTTTATTTTGATTCTTCTGTTTTTGGCCACTCTGCCCACTCTGTCTTTGCTGATCATTAAAATGTTCAAATTTAAACTTCTGCTGTGAAATATGTTCCCGGCTTATTTTATCTCTTGCCTTTCCATCACCCTCAGCCAACATGGCTAAGGTAAACGCTTGTGATAATGTATTCGCCCATCTAGTAGTACTTTGATATTCTGGAAGCAAAGCTGCAACAAAATGCTGTATCTTTGATGCCTCATCAGGAACCCACTGTTTCACAAATCACAATCTCTTATTGAATTGCTTAATCAAATCGTCTACCGTCATATTTCTTGTCATCTTCAAATCCATAAATTCTTTCTTAATTTTCGCAATCTCGAATGAGCTGCAATATTGCTTGCACAGCTTCTCTTGAAATTGACTCCAAGTAATACTCTCCTGTTGTTCCTCAGTAAAATGTCCGGTTATTGAATCCCACCACACCATCGCATCTCCTTTAAGCATACGAGTCGCAAATTTAACTCTAGATTCATCCTTGCAGTTGCACACATCAAGAGCCTTTACCATTTCTCGCAACCAATTCAAAGTTACATTCGGATCAGTACTCCCGTGATATTTCGATGGTTTACAATCCAAAAATTGTTTTACAAGGCTGTTTAAATCCCGGATATCCAAAAGGGTAATCTCCCTGTAAAGTGAGAGGATTGAAAATTAATGGTTGAGTCACTTGCGTTACTGGAGGAAGCGGAACGGTAACCGGCAAGGTAGTAGATTGGGTAGTAATAGTTGTTGGTATCTGTGATGACATACTCTGATTAATCCTCTCTCTTCCGATATCACGAACTATATCTCTGAGTTCCTGAAGTTCTTTCTCTAACTTGTAAATATATTACTCTCGATCATTTTCCTGTTCATAACCTAAAGTACCCACACGATTTGTCGTATCCACAGTATCAATCACTGAAGCCTCAACCACAGTTTGGGTCATAGGAGGATTAGCAGGGGTATCTCTGTCAGCCATATCTGTACAATCACATTATCTCACAATCTCATTAGATAAACCATTAGTACATAACATACTAACTAACACACAGCATCACCAATTCACTCTAATTCTCCCAAGGAATGTTTGACCCAACACGAGCCAAGATTTGGGAATGAAACACTCTAGCCGTGCCTGCATCGCCAAACCAAGGCTCTGATACCAACTTGTAACAACGTAAATTCTCAAGCCATTTTTTTTTAAAATCGTTGCGGAAGCGTTTACTGATATCATTAAAACAAACACCCACAAAGTACAAAGTACTAATCACAATATTACATCAAGTTGTGTTACAAAATATTTATAAAACACGGATCGTCTCTTCTCAAAACATAATATCAGAGCGTTTGTCAAATTCTCCTTTCCCACAAACAACAATCATGGGCAAGCTAAAGGATACGGAGAACTTCATAATGGGAACCTCAAACTGTCCAAAGTATCATATGTTAAAGGGCTGAAATACAATCTCATAAGCATAATGTTGGGATTCCATGGGGATCAAAGCACACAACGGAAGAAAAAAAAACACACACAAACGATCCCATGAAGGGAACAAGGAGAAGAAGAGAAATCAAATCGTACCCTTGATGACTTTGATAAAATGCTGGAACAACTTCGAATTTGGGATGAGCTCTTGAAACAAAAGGCTCCAAGCACCAAAGAAGTCCACACCAATCTTAGCTTCTTTCTCCTTGTACTAGCAAGCCACTAAACCACCAACACTTGACGATTTGGTTCTGGAACAACCCTTGAACAACACTAGAAGATCACCAACACAAGGTCTTGTGCTTCTCTCAACTTAGACCACTCACTTGTATATCTCTCTACTGTATGTGATTGCAAGATTTAACCAAGAGTGACTAATGAACCAAGAACACTCCTAATATAGAGATATCTTTTGTTCATTCTTCTGCAGGGTCGGACACAATGGCACACTTTCATTGGACCAACAAGATGGTCCAATAAAATGCAAGTGTCACTTAGAATTCTGCCTTCACGACTTCTTCACGGGTTCTCACGGGCCGTAAGGATGATGCGCCACGACCGGCCATTAATCCTCCACGAGTCGTGCCGCGTAGTGCATGAATCGTGAGGGTTGTGCCTTCACGACCTTCTTCACGGGCCGTGTAGGGTCGTGAAGCCCTAGGGTTTCACGAACGATGCGGCCCACGACAGGACTCGTGTACACCAGCTGCTTCACGACCCGTAGAGCATCCTTCACGGTCGTGAAGATTAGGTCAAGTTGAATTTGACCATTTTGACCCTTTCCTCTTATAGCAGGCTGTCGAGATTGAAACTTGGCGTGTGACCCAATAGGCCCGCGCTTCATTGGCAGTGATGCCGGCCTATGTAGTGGGCAGATTCTAACAAACTCCCACTTGCACATGACACACCGTATCCATGGGCACCACAGACAGGGAGCAGCCTCTAGCAAGGCATCCCTGTCCCCAACTATGACGGGGTATGTCATCCCTGACAAGTACCAAGTCAAAACTAAAAGAGTTTGACATGGTCCTATAGATAAGTGATCAATCATCTTATTGTTCGCGATATCCAAGTGAACATGAGACATGGTACAAAGTCATTCTCCGATCGTTCACGATTATGTTTCTCGATCAAGATTGGTGGTGACCAAAAAGGTGAGTTGCAACTGATCAACAATCATTGCAAGATCGAGCATGGCCATGCATTTTTGGTGCCAGCACCCAATCATCGAGGGGCCCAAGGATATCTCTCTAAACAGAGGAACAAATTCCTTCGACTACATTGCCTCCAATACAATGGCAATACTTTACCCAAATACCTCCTTTATAATAGCCAGTTACGGACTACGTTTGAAAGCAGTCAGAATAAAGCAAACCAAAATAGTGAAACACATGCATCTCCGGTCTAAGGATAAAAGATATTATCATCCTGATCTACTCTTGATATGTACCATGAAGTAAGATCAGGTATGGGTCATCCAATCACTTGAAACTCTTTTCAAGTATAGGCGAAATATTGCGTCCCTTGTATTTAATCCCATTGAACACCATGACCAATCATTTCCCTCGATCTTCGTTCATACTTCCTTCCAATGAAGAATGACCGACCGTGGACAATTTAGAATGTAAAACATTCAAGGAAGAGATAAAACATGCAAAGTTGGAACACAATAATGATTTAAGGAAAGTATTCGCTACACGCGTATCATTAAATCTCCATTTAATAATCAATACATTCAAAAATACAATATTGCTTAATGTTCCCAATACCATACTAAATACATCGAATACAATAACCAATATACAACTCAAACCAAGTCACTAGAAAATCTAATCCCAATAGCACGTGTGTGGACATTGTGCTTAGCTTGTGACAACGGTTTAGTGAACGGAGCCGCTAAATTGCTATCCGTGTGTACTTTGCTGATGACAATGTCTCTGGATTCGACCACGTCCCGGATAAAATGATATTTCCTCGGAATATGCCTCGTGCGTCGATGAGACCTCGGTTCCTTTGCTAAAGCAACGGCACCCACGTTGTCGCAGAAGATCTCAACAGGGTTGCTGATGCTAGGAACCACTCCCAAATCAAGTAGAAATTTCCTCATCCATACGGCCTCCTTAGCAGCTTCACTGGCCGCAATATATTCCGACTCGGTAGTGGAATTGGCCACGGTGTCTTGGTTGGAGCTCCTCCAGGATATAGCACCGCCGTTTAATAGGAACACGAACCCCGATTGTGATCGGCAGTCATCCCTATCGGTTTGGAAGCTTGCGTCAGAGTAACCCTTTACTCTAAGCTCTTCCTCACCTCCGTACATCAAGAACATCTCCTTAGTCCTCCGAAGATACTTGAGAATGCTCTTCACCGCCGTCCAATGAGCTTCGCCTGGGTTGGCTTGATATCTACTCGTCATGCTCAAGGCACACGATACATCAGGCCTCGTACATAGCATGGCGTACATGATCGAGCCCACAGCCGAAGCATATGGCACTTGCTTCATTACTTCCCGTTCGTCTGGGAACTAGGGGATTAAGTCTTACACAATACCAAACCATGTGACATAGGAATGAACCCCTACTTGGAGTCTTCCATCCTAAACCGCTTTAGGACTTTGTCAACATATGTACTTTGGCTAAGCCCAATTAGCCTTTTGGATCTATCTCTATAGATTTTGATCCCAAGTATATAAGTCGCATCTCCTAGATCCTTCATTGAAAAACAATTGCCCAACCAGGTTTTCACACCTTGAAGAGTCGGGACATCGTTCCCAATAAGGAGTATGTCATCGACATACATGACTAGGAATACAACTATGCTCCCACTAGCCCTGACATATACGTATGGCTCATCCTTGCTTTTCGAAAAGCCATACTCTTTGACTTTCTCTTCAAAGCACAGGTTCAAGCTGCGCGATGCTTGCTTAAGTCCATAAATGGACTTCTTAAGCTTGCAGACCTTATCCGGATGTTTGGCATGTACAAAACCCTCGGGTTAAGTCATATAGACCTCCTCGCTTAGTGTCCCATTAAGGAACGCGGTTTTAATTTCCATTTGCCAAATCTCATAATCATGAAATGCGGCAATTGCCATGAGTATCCGGATAGACTTCAACATAGCCACCGGGGAAAAGGTTTCATCATAGTCTACACCATGAGTTCGCGTGAAACCCTTAGCCACCAGTCGGTCTTTGAAGGTGTCTATCTCTCCATCTATGCCGGTCTTTTTCTTAAAGACCCATTTGCACCCTACGGGTCTACACCCGGGTACTGGATCTAAACAAACCCAGACTTGGTTATCCGACATAGATTGCATCTTGGACTCCATTGCCTCTTTCCACCTAGCGGACTCAAGGCCCACCATGGCGTCCCGATAAGATGATGGTTCATCATGATCTACCACTAGGTCGCAGCCCTCAGACATGAGAAACCCATATCTCTCTAGCTCATTGCGACTCCTACCGGATCTCCTAAGAGGTAAAGGATCCGTGTCAGGTTCTCCAGCAGCACCGTGTTGAGAATCATCTTGTGAACTAGCGCTAACTTCAGGTTGGTCATTGGAGGGTTTTTAAATTTCTTCAAGATCAACCTTTCTCCCATTAGCGTCTTTGGATAACATCTCCCTTTCAAGGAAGACGGCCCTCCGAGCAACAAATACCTAGTTATCGGAAGGTTTGTAAAACAAATATCCCATAGACCCGGCAGGATATCCAATGAACAAACACCTCTCGGCTCGGGGTTCCAATTTGTCCTCCACCTCACATCTTACGTAGGCAGGACAACCCCAAACCTTTAGATATGAAAGCGATGAAACCATTCCATGCCACATCTCAAAGGGTGTCTTCTTGACCTTCTTAGTTGGTACGAGGTTAAGGATTCTAACGGCCGTTTCCAATGCATAGCCCCAAAAGCTAATGGGTACATCCGTACGGCTCATCATACACTGGACCATATCCAACAATGTCCGGTTCCTCCTTTCGGTGACACCATTTAATTGTGGTGTCATAGGAAGTGTCAATTGCGAAACAATTCCACAATCTATTAGATAGTCACGGAATTACGAACTTAGATACTCACCACCATGATCCGATTTGAGCATCTTAATTCGTTTACCCAATTGGTTCTCAACTTCGTTTTTGAAAGTCTTGAAAACCTCAAAGGTTTCCGACTTTTGTCTCACCAAGTAGACATACCCATACCTACTAAAGTCATCGGTAAAGGTTACGAAGTACCTTGAGTTATCCCTAGTGACATGCTTGAACATATCACACACATCCGTGTGAACGATATCCAACAAGTCTTTGCCCCTCTCACAAATGCCGGTGAAGGGTGCTTTGGTCACTTTGCCCAATAAACAAGATTTGCATACATCATCCGACCCATGGTCAAATGATTCCAAGATCCCATCCGCTTGGAGCTTGGCGATGCGTTTCTTGTTTATGTGGCCCAAACGACCATGCCGTAAAGATAACTTATCCAAATCACATTTGGATTTAGAACCGACATTCATGATTGATCTATTACTTTGCAAGCATACGCTTGTCTCATATATGCCACGACATGGATGTGCTTTAAAATAAAATAAATCATTCTTAAAGCATGAAATAATTCCATTAGAGAAATTAAAATTAAATCCATCGTCAACAAGCGCATAAAATGATAAAATGTTTCTTGCCACGCAAGGCGAATAAGATACATTTAATAAAGTAATAAATAAGCCGGATGGAAAGGCGAGGTCCACGCTCCCTATCTTCTCAACCGGGACAACCGCCTTGTTTCCCATGATGAGATCCAGCTCCCCATCAACCAAGTCCCTACTTCTTCTTAGTACCTTCACATTATTAACTATGTGAGTACCACACCCGGTGTCCAAGACCCAAGCGTTAGAAGTAGAAGTGTTATGGAGTTCAATCATATACATACCGGAGGCGCCTTGTCCCTTGGCGCGAAGCCTCTTGAGCTCCTCCGTGTACTTGGGGCAGCTACGCCGGTAGTGTCCCTTCTCCCCGCAGAAGAAGCAGGTGGCCTTTTCCGGTGAGGGGGCTATAGGAGCGGGTTCCTTCCCCTTCGGCTCCGGCGTCGGGAGCTGTTTGGGCTTAGGTGTTGCCACCTTGGCCTTCCCCTTCCATTTGCCCTTGGAGCTTGAAGCGGGCCGCTTCCTCTTAGCACCACCCTCATGGATGGCTAGGACGGGTGCGGAGGTTGATGGCTTTGCCTTGGCCATGTTAGACTCGGCGGTCTTCAACATGCCGTGCAACTCCATCAAGGACTTGTCCATGTTATGCATATGGTAGTTCACAATGAACGGACCATATGCTTGAGGCAAAGCTTGGAGGATAATATCCGTAGCCAACTCTTTCCCCATTGGAAAGCCCAACCTCTCGAGCTAGTCCACGTATTGCTTCATACTAAGCATATGGGAGCTTATGTTCCCGCCTTCCTGCATCCGGCACCCTATGAAGGCCTTGACACACTCGTAGAGTTCTTGCCTCGCTTGCTGTTGGAACATTTCCTTAAGCTGCGAGATCATGTCAAACGCACCAACGTCCTCGAATTGTCTTTGCAACTCGGAACTCATGGTCGTCAACATGAGGGAAGTCACCTCATTGGTGTCCTTAAGGAGCTTCTCATAAGCGTCCTTAACGGCCCACGTAGCGGTAGTAAAAGGAGCCTCCAAAAGAGGATTCTCTAGGACGTACAAATTACTTTCATGGCGTAAGACAATTCTTAATTGCCTATGCCAATCCATAAAGTTTACTCCCACGAGTTTCTGTTTTTCCAAAAATGGACGGAGTGACATGTGCGTCGCGGTGTTGCTTGTAGACGCCATCTAAAAGAAGGCAAAGCACACAAAAAGGTTAGTTCGACATATTTTAATCCTTGTTAAATAATTACCCAATAGTTTAACACTTAAATTTAACAAGGACTAAGAACCCAACATAACTTCACTACATGACGGGTTTACCGCGGATCACTTCGTGAAGGTATTTAGGCCGGTAAACGCTTTACCAATTGCAATCCGTGATTACAACTCTTAGGCACTTGCGGGATCTATCGGTACTCATAGCACCGGTTTGGCATGTTTGATCCCTTCCCACACCGATTCCTCTATAAGCCGCTTTGGTAACTTGGTGTACGCACGTAAACTACCAATGCGTATTAAATTGGAATTGCAAATCGTCCAACAAGATAGACGATGACGCCCTTGACAATAATTGGCTCGTGCTAAGCTCGACAACCAAAAATTTCAAGACGCCACACGCACCTTCCACACAAGTCCACATGGAACAACTCGTGCTAAGCTCGACAATTGTCCCATGCTTCATTAGATTCGGGTGGTGTCATCTTTTGGATGGCGTGTGATTTACGTTTTTAAGAAAAATGATTTTCTAGCATGCGAGCGAGCGGGGTTTGTTAACCAATTAAGGAAAACTATATAGTTTTATTATTTTCAAAAGATTTTCTAGCATGCGAAGATCCTACAACCACACAAGAAAATAAATAAATAAAACTACACAACCACACAAACAAAACCGATTTGAGCCAACCTAAGTGTTCCCCGGGGAGCCAACCGAGGAACTAAGTCTACTAAGGATAAACAATCCAAGACTTGGTGGCGTGCTCCCACTTGATCCCGCGCCTCCGGATCCGAGATAGCCAAGACGTCTCCCAAGACTCCCGTTGGTGCCTCCGGTCTTCTCTTCTTATTACCTACTTAATTTAAAGAGAAATGACATGCAAGCCACATAATCTATTCTAAGCTAATTTATAAATTACAAAGAATAAATACTTTGGCGTGCAAGCCACAAATAAATTAATTATTACAAACCGGATTAAATAAATTATTACAAACCAAATGTGGTACAAACCACCAAATGAATGAACAACAAATAACGCAACCAAACAACCACACAAAGGTCTAGGCTCAAACCGGTGCTCACAACAACGAAACAACCACAAAGCATGGTGTACCACACCAAACCATGCACAAAGCAATATCCCAATTAAGTTTATTCAAAACTAAAGGCACAAGAATAAACCTTGTACATATGCATTAGGATTCCAAATACTTTGAAATCTATATTCATATATTCACAATATACATGTATGCATGTGTGCATTTTATGCCAAAACCACCCAATACATACATGTACAAGAATTAGGATATTATGGGGCTTAATCTACAAGGCTAAAAAGCCTAAAATGATTCTGGAAACACCAAAACCAAATGCTAAAATCCATATCAAGTTTTCTTCTTCAAAAAGGCCAAAAACAGCCTGTTCACGACTCCTTCACAAGCTAGTGCTCTTCACGGGCCCTCACGGGCCGTGAAGCCAGTACGCTCCACGACTCGTGAAACAGTTAAAAAACCTTTCACGACCAACACCCCATGAGACTAGTCGCGTGGCCTTCACGATCCATGAAGCAAGCTCCACAGCCTATGAAGACCTTCTGGACAGAATGTCCAAAATCGAAAATATGGATTTTCAAGCCACAAAGGTGCATGCATCTTACAAGTATGGCTCTGATACCACTTTTGGGATTCCATGGGGATCAAAGCAAAAAAAACAAAAACACACACAAACGATCCCATGAAGTCCCAAAGGTGGTGAAAACTTGTAAGATCAAACATGCAACTGAAGCAACAAAAACACACACAAACGATCCCATGAAGTCCCAAAGGTGGTGAAAACTTGTAAGATCAAACATGCAACCAAAAGGGAACAAGGAGAAGATGAGAAATCAAATCATACCCTTGAAGACTTTATTAAAATGCTGGAACAACTTCGAATTTGGGATGAGCTCTTGAAACAAAAGGCTCCAAGCACCAAAGAAGTCCACACCAAGCTTAGCTTCTTTCTCCTTGTAGTAGCAACCCACCAAACCACCAACACTTGATGATTTAGTTCTAGAACAGCCCTTGAACAACACTAGAAGATCACCAACACAAGGTCTTGTGCTTCTCTCAACTTAGAACACTCACTTGTATATCTCTCTAATGTATGTGATTGCAAGAGTTAACCAAGAGTGACTAATGAACCAAGAACACTCCTAATATAGAGATATCTTCTGTTCATTCTTTTCCAGGGTTAGACACAATGGCACACTTTCATTGGACCAAGAAGATGGTCCAATAAAATGCAAGTGTCACTTAGAATTCTGCCTTCACGACTTCTTCACGGGCTCTCACGGGCCGTGAAGGATGAATGCGCCACAACCGGCCATTAATCCTCCACGAGCCGTGCTGTGCCGTGCAAGAATCGTGAGGGTTGTGCCTTCACGACCTCCTTCACGGGCTGTGTAGGGTCGTGAAGCCCTAGGGTTTCACGAACCATGTGGCCCACGACAGGACTCGTGTACTTGCTGCTTCACAAGCCGTGGAGCATCCTTCACGGTCGTGACACTTAGGTCAAGTTGAATTTGACCATTTTGACCCTTTCCTCTTATAGCAGGCTGTCGAGATTGAAACTTGGCGTGTGACCCAATAGGCCCGCGCTTCATTGGTAGTGATGCCGGCCTACGTGTGTTAGTGGGCAGATTCTAACACATAAGTCAATTATGTGATGGAGATAATGAAGTCCACTTCATCAAGACAACCTTCTCCATTACAGAACCTTTCTACATGTTGCACATAGATATATTTGGTCCTATTGCAACTGCAGTACTGGTGGAAGTTAATATGCTCTTGTATTGGTTGATGAATTCTCAAGATATACTTAGGTTTTATTTCTTAAAGCAAAGAGTGAGGCTGCTGAAGAGATTATATGCTTTACCAAGAAGATAGAAGTTTTGAATGGCAATCTGGTGAGGAGTCTTAGAAGTGATCATGGAACCGAATTCAGAAGTCAAACTCTGGAAACTTTCTGTGATGAGAAAGAGATATCTCAAAACTTCTCCGCTCCAAGAACCCCACAACAGAATGGTGTAGCTGAAAGAAGAAACAGAACATTGATTGAACTCCATATTGAACTCCAATTGATTGAAGCTGCTAGAACCATGTTGTGTGAAAGTGGGTTACCTTTTAATTTCTAGGCTGAAGTTGTAACTTGTGCATGTTTCACACAGAAAAGATCCCTAATCATCAAGAGGCACAACAAAACTCCATATGAAGTGCTCAAGGGAAGGAAGCCAAGCATCAACTTTCTGCATATATTTGGATGTCAATGCTTTATCCTGAATCAAAAGGATCAATTGTAGAAGTTTGCTCCAAATGCTGATGAAGGAGTGTTTATAGGTTACTTAGTGATTTCCAAAGCATACAGAGTATACAACCTCAGAACAAAAGTCATAGGAGAATCTATCAATGTAAGTTTTAATGAAAATGACTTTGTTGCTTCCAGTTCTTCTAATCATATTTCAGGTGAAAAATTTAATGATCTTATGCAAACTGGAGAGACCACTCCAGAGCAAGTTGATCTCTCTCCACCAACTGTTCATGATATAGATGAACCTGTTCCCATTCAAATCTTCAACCATGTACAACTAACCTCATCCAATCATATACCTCTACCGAATCATGTGGGAAATGACTCAACATCATTGGATTCTAATTCCATATCACACATTCCCTCTTCGGTGGAGACACCCACAGATTCTGAAAATAAAGTTATATCAGCCACTCAAAATGAAATCATTTCAACTGCTGATAGTCAACATATAACTTCACCTCCCCAAATCCAAATTCATCCCAATTCCCAAATTATCCAAAATGCCTTCAAAGACCACAAATATCATCCTCATGATCTGGTTATAGGCAATATAGAGGATCTAGTTAGAACAAGATAAAAAACTTGCAACATATGTTTCTACTCTGGATTTGTCTCTCGGATTGAACCAAAGAAGGTTGATTAAGCCCTGAATGATCCCCACTGGGTGACTGCCATGCAAGAATATTCAGTGAACATTACTTCTTATAGAGGAATGATTGGGTCACTTTTATATCTCACTGCTAGTAGACCAGATATAATGTTTTCAACATGTCTCTGTGCAAGATATCAAGTAGATCCTAAGGAATCACATTTTGCTGCTGTTAAAAGAATATTTAGATATCTCAAAGGAACTCCTAATCCTGGTCTTTGGTACCCCTAAGACATAGATTTTGAGTTAGTTGGATATTCTGATTCTGATCTTGCAGGATGTACATTAGATAGAAAGAGTACTTCAGGTGGATGTCAACTTCTAGGTGGAAGATTAATAAGTTGGTCTAGTAAGAAACAGAATTCTGTGTCAACATCTACTGCAGAGGCTAAATACATTGATGCAGGAAGTTGTTGTGTTCAAACTTTGTGGTTACAAAATCAATTACTTGACCATGATATGAAGTTTGAATACACCCCAATTCTATGTGACAATACAAGTGCCATCTCCATCTCAAATAATCCGGTCATGCATTCAAAGAAAAAGCATATTGAAATCAGACATCATTT
This sequence comes from Dittrichia graveolens, assembly GCA_038502395.1. NCBI lineage: Eukaryota > Viridiplantae > Streptophyta > Magnoliopsida > Asterales > Asteraceae > Dittrichia > Dittrichia graveolens. The sequence goes on from JARJIL010000008.1 coordinate 23,345,732, forward strand.
TCTAAGAGATAATGTGCAAAAGAATAAGGTATCTCTACACTACATCAACACTGATTTGCAACTTGCAGAGTTGTTCACTAAACCTTTGGATGAAGCAAGGTTCAACTTCCTAATTTTCCATCAGCTGATGCCTCTCAACTAATACATTTCAAACGCTCAGCTGATGAATCAACACTTAGTCAATTTTTCTTATTTATGCTCAGTTAATGCTTTTTAACCCTAGTTATTTACTCCATCTGTCATATTACATTTAATAGCTTATTATTGTGTTTTCTATTAGAACTTTTGTCAGCATCTAACGATCTTTGTTAGCTACACTTTAAAAATACCCCACTTCCTCTCTCATGTCCCTTTACCTGTTCAAATTCTCAAAACTCCCTCTCTCTAAAAAGCATTACCCTAACTCTCTCTCTCTCTCTCTCGCTATTTCTCTGTCACTCTTACTGCTCATCATCTCTGCAAAATGGGAACTTACACTCTTGACCCTGTTGCACACCCTGGTGAGAATGTTGTTCAAAACCAACCCATGAACATTACTCCTAACAACATTCTTCTATGCACCTCCATTCCTGCCTCTCGCAAAAACCAGGGGTATGAACCAATGGTGCAGTTCCTTCAAGCTCACCCCTTGTTCAATAGTCTTACCAATGATCCTCACTATATCTTTCCAACAATCATCGGTGAGCTATGGCACTTTGCAACATACAACATCAATGACAATGCCATCCATTGTACCCTAGCCCAAGGAAGCTATCATCTTCAAATAACCACTGAAACTTTTAGAGAAGCCACTGGTATTCCTAACTTCCCACCGTACACTGCTTTTCACTCTCGAACCCAAGTTCAAACTGTTCTACCAACAATAGGCTACAATGAGCCTGTGGTGCACGAGCAAGTAAAAGTTTCTGCACTATCCCTTCCTTGGAAGTATCTGGCTAATGTGGTCATTCATTGTTTTGGTCCTAAATCTAGAAGCCACCATCTCATCAACCAAACCGAGCTTCTGGTCCTATATGCCCTAGTGTTTGGGGTAAACATTGATTTTACTTAGGTTATCTTCTCTGACCTTGTTGACAAAATTACATAGAGCACCAACAAGAAATCCTCAAGGTCTCAAGTGCCATATATTGAATTTTTAAGCTTAATTGCAATGAGGGAGATCGGTGAAAATGATTTTGTTAGGCTAAATGAACCCTTTGATAGCATTCCTGTCCCTACCATGGGTGAGAAAGTATTCCATTTTATGAAGGCAAATAGAGGTCCTCCTATCACTGCTCAAATGCAAGAATTGATTGATGCTGCTGCTAAGGCAAATCCAAATAATGACGATGATGATGTTGATGGTAGTAGCTCTGATGAAAATGATGATGATGATGATGATGGTAACAATGCTGATGATGATGTTGGTGATTTTGGTTTTGCTCCTCCAAGTCCAATGATCATGGGTCCTCTTGGTGATGCTGCTATGCTAGATCAACCAAAACAAGAAATTTCCGAGCAACTACTTGAGCTCATTGATAGAAGCAGGCATATCATCTCCCAAGGTATGGAACATTCTGACTCAACCTCTGAGGACGTTCAAATGGTAGTCCCAACCTTTGATAGCCTACCCTCATCCCCTGTCTAAACACCAATCCCACATCCAAACTCTAGTGAACCTCCAGCGTTCACTAGTTGTACTCCCATTTGTAGCCCCCTAATTACAAGGTCAATGGAGGATGCTCATAATGAGCCCTTTGAGGTAGTATCTCCTACACATTTGACCTCAACACCAATTAGCCCTCCTCATACTAAGGGGGAGCCGTTGGATGTTACTCACCCTAAACCAGTGGATGCATCCTCACAACAGGGTGCATCTGTAAAAATGGGACTAAAATAGCAATCTGAGACAGCCTCCCAAAAAGTGGTTCTCATTGAAAGACAGACCTCCTCCCAAGGTCACACTGTGTCTACACCCCTATTGAGTCAGCCTACACAATCCACATTCTCCTAACAGAATGTGGATCCAATAAGGGATTCCCTAGTATTGAGTGCATCCCACACTTACTCCACTTATCTTGCACCTATAATCGATTCTCTTCTAACACATGCATAGCCTGTCAATGCTAGTGGTACAAACCAACCTCTAGTACAGGGCACAACAGTCATTCCTAATGAGTTTGAGCTTGTACACCAAGGCTCAAATGAGGGAATACAATCCTCACCCAACTTCACAGAACCCTTACCTTACTTCTCCTCTCAACCTTCAACCTCAACCTCTACCTCTACCCCAAACCAAACCCTTAATCTTATCCAAAACCTAAACCAAAACATTGAAAACCTTACCCAAACCTTCCAAACAGAAACCAATACTCGACTTTCTAAGCTTGCTCAAGACATAGAGTCCCTTAAAACAACCAAACAACCATCCCCTACACCTATCCAAACTCAAACTAACCTCACTCCCCTTCTCACCAAACTTGACCAATTATCTACCCTTCTCCCATCTCAACCATCTATCTTACCTCAATCCACCATATCCTACCTAAACCAAACCATCTCAAATCTTTTAACCCAACTCCAAACTCTAAGACCAATAAACCTAAACATTTCTGTACCCATACCAGAACAATTCCTACCCATGTCTTCATTCCTAAAAGGCATCCTTGATGATGTTGAAGCCCTAACCTAACAAAGCCGCATGAGCCATCTCTCTTTATGGAAAGCTCTAAGGGATCTCAAGAATGACCTCTCCCTCCAAATCTCCATAATCTCTACCACTCCTTCCTAAACCCATACATCTACCCCTGCCCCTACCGCATCCCTAAATCCAACCACAGGTGACTCCCCTCCTCCTTTTGATGATTCCAAAAAGGGGGAGAAATCTGTAAGTTCAACTTCAAGGGAGAATCCTACATCAGATGAAATAGATGCTGCCTATTCTGAAACTGCCACCAAGATTCTACAGCATGAAGCACCAAAAGCAATAGCAACAGCAACAGCCTCCCCTGCTCCTAAAAGAAAAGCATCTGTTGAGGGGGAGCAAAGGTTTCCTAAGAGATTAAAAAGAATGGCAAACATGCCCAAATCCAAAAAGAAATTTGTTGAGGATTGCTCTCCAAAAATAATATTGAGTCTGATTCTGATGATGAGGATGATACTCCACTATCTTACATCCTCAGAAGAAGAAGACAGAGCCCCAAACCATCCCCTACTTCATCAGTCCAATCTCCTAAAATCCCAAAACCTTCAACCTCTGCTCTAAAAGACAAAGGCAAAAGAAAAATGACACAAGAGCAAGTTGAAGAAGATGAACAAATAAAGAGGGAGCTTGCCCTCAAAGAGCAAGAGGAGAGAGAGAATGCGCAAATGGCTCAAGCCTTGGGTGTTCCAGTGGAGGAGATCTACCAAGCCAAAGAGCTAGCATATCAACAAGAACAAGAAAAAGCTCAAAGTCAAGCTGCTGGTCAACCTAAAATGACAAGGGAGAAATCTCAAGCTGAACTGCTCAAAGCTAGATCCCATGCGGATGCAATCAGAACCCTCTTCAGCCTTGATCTCTCTGCTCCCTACAGTTTAAGTCAACAGAGGTTCCAAAGCATTAGAGAAAGAATCAACATCTTAAGAAACAGAATTGAGCCAACTCTAATAACAAGAGCCTCCGTCCACAAGGGTGATGGTGAACCTTATCTCAAAGCTACAAGGCAAAACAACTTCAACAGCTATGAAGTTGTATCTTATGAGAGATGCCATGTTTATGGGTTCATAGAACTGGTTGAGATCCTGTACCTTCTCTACAAATCCAAAAGCAAGCTCAAAGTGCAATTCATACAGAAAATTCAAAACTAGATAGCTCTTGCTGTGTCACAGAAAGCCTTCACCTATGATGACTATTACAGACATGTAAGCATAGTGGATTCCATGCATAAGAAAGGCTCAAAACCTTTCAAACCATTTGAGCTTAGAGAGGTACTACCCACCCATGAATATCTCTATGATTTTGAGAGTCTCAACACAACTTTCTCACTGAACATCACCCCTGAGCTCTTCAAGTTTATATCTATGTCTATTGAGGGCATCTTCTTTCTAGGCAGAGGTGGCTCATGGAGATTCTTTGGACAATCTGAGATTCCCAAGGAAAGCAAGAGTTTTCTCTTTGAGCTAAGAGTGTCTACAAGAGGCAGAACCAGAAATGACCAATTTGAGGCCCTTGTCCAAGCTCAATGTGAAGTCCTAGCCAAAGCAGATCCTCTTGCAAAAACCTTTGAGGTTAAAGAAGAAGAATGGTGGCATTGAAGATTGATCTATCTCTGAGGACTTGTTGATTACTTTAGTTGATTGTATATACTTAAATTATGTTTAGTTTCTTTTTAGACTAGTATAGTTAATAGTTAATCTCATGTAAATACTTTTGTATCTTTCCTCATTCTGTTATTCAAGTCATGTTTATCTAAATACAGAAAATCAAAAAGATATAAAAATGTAAAAATGAAAACATACCACAAAAACAGAACAAAATGGTACAACAAATAAAAAGATTCCACAAAAGCAGGACAAAATGGAACACTAGAATAGAAACCAAAAACATAACTACGTTCGATATAAAAAGAGCTACCAAAAAACAGATAGCTAGGTAGTCAATTGTACTTAAAAGTTTAAATATTTTGCATTCGAAGTCAAACTGATTCTTCAAAAAGAAAAAGGTTTTGTCATCATCAAATAGGGGGAGATTGTGAAGGTATTTTTTTGGCATTTTCAAGATGAAGCGGAAGCATAATATAGTTCAAAATTTCAAAAGAATCCAAACAAACACTCCCAATGGACCAAAATCTAGACATGGAGATGCAACAAAGCAAATAAACAAGATAGGAAGAATGGTTGTACCACAAAACAAGGTCACAAAACACGTTCTTCTTGTCAAGCAAATAAAATCCAACAATAGGATTTCTCTAGTGAAGTCCACCCCAAGTGTGTATGAATCCCAAATGATAGTTTGTTGATGCAAGACCAAAGCAACTAGACCAATTGCAAATGAACACTTTGTTGCTTCAAGAACCTTGAACACAAAGTGTATGTATCAACTTGAGAGAGTTTTTGCATGAGCTCACCACTAGTATATGTCACTAGTCTATTCAAATGCTTACAAAACCGTAACCATTGAAACTGCCACATCATGACATTTAATCCCATTAAACTGAGTGTTAAAGATTGTTGATTCTACAGTTACAATGTACGGGCATGCCTGTGCCATATATGGCACGGCCGTGCCTGGCCTAAAGACCACGACCTGTCCCAAGGCTAGTACGCCCCGTACCTGTTGGATTAGACACGCCCGTGCCTCATCTTGCCAAAACCCATTTTGGCCTTTTCTCTCTTTTACTTGGTCGTGTTGTCAGAATCAATACTTAGTGTGTGACCCAATAGGCCTATACCTCATCAGAAGTGTTATTAACTCGTGCGTGCCAGCGGGCATATACCAACAGACTCCTACTTGCACGTGACTCAACTATGAAAAATAACACAAAAATAGAGCGGCCTCTAACAAGACATCTATGCTCCCAAGTCAGTATAGGGTATGCCACTATTGACAAGATCCCAATCATAAAATGATTGTCCTAAAGATAAATGATCATGTACATCCCTTTGTTCGCGATATCCTATGTGAACACAAGGCATGGAATAAAGTCAACCATCAAATCGTTCACGATTATGTTTCTCGATTCTAGATTATTGGTGACCAACAAACCAAGTAACATTGATCCATCAGCAATATAACTTGAGCACAACCATGCATATGTACGTCAGCACTTAATCATTGAGGGGTCCATGTATATCTTCTCTATACATAGAGGAACAAATTCTATTGACTACATAGTCCCGCCACATAGATAACACTCTACCCAATCATCTTCCTTATAACAACCATTTACGGACCGCGTTAGAAAACGATCAAAGCAAAGGAAACCTATGCTTTGGAACCACATGTATCTCTAGTTTAAGGATGAAACGACATTATTATGCCAAGTTACTTATGACTAAAACCATGAAGTAAACTCGGGTGCGGGTCCTCCAATCACTTGAAACCCCTTTCAAGTATAGGTAAGAATCACGTTTATCAAAACCAATTCTTTACCTCAATCTTAATTCATACTTCCTTCCCACAAAGTATGACCGATTGTGGAGATTTAAAGATTGTAAAACAATCTTGGGAAGAGGTTAAACATGCAAATATAGAACTCAGTAAAGACTAAATGAAAGTAACCACAACAAGCGTATATATAGATCTCTACAATATAAATCGAAACAAACATAAGTAACATTACTACTTAATGTTCCCAAATACAAAATGATCGAAACATAAACTAAAACCCAATCTAAACCAAGTCATGAGAAAATCTAACACCTATTGCCGTAGTGTGAGAATTACGAGAAGATTGTGACAACGGTTTAGTAATAGCTCCACTATTTAAAGAAACACAAACCCCGATTGTGATCGGATGTCATCCCTATCAGTTTGGAAGCTAGCATCAGAGTAACCCTTTACTCTAAGCTCTTCTTCACCACCAAAGATCAAGAACATTTCTTTAGTTCTCCTAAGATACTTAAGAATGTTCTTTACTGCAACCCAATGGGCTTGCCCTGGGTTGCCCTGATATCTACTAGTCATGCTCAAAGCGCATGACACATCAGGACGAGTACATAACATGGCGTACATGATCGAGCTCACGGCCGAAGCATATGGTAGTCGCTTCATTACTTCTAGTTCCTCTTGAGTACTAGGACATTGAGTCTTACTCAATATCTCTCCATGTGACATAGGGAGATTTCCTTTCTTGGAATCCTCCATCTTGAATCGCTTCAAGACTTTGTCAATGTATGTACTTTAGCTTAACCCAAGAAGTTTCCAACTGAAGTCTTAACACCTTGTAAGGTTGGAATATCTTTTCCAATGAGTAGGATGTCATCCACATATAAGACTAAGAAAACAACGGCGCTCCGACTAGCCCTAATGTATACACATGGCTCATCTATGATTTTTGAAAAACCAAACTCTTTGATTTTCTCGTCAATGCATAAATTCAAGCTACGAAATGCTTGTTTAAGTCCACAAATGGACTTCTTTAGTCTACACACTCTATTAGGATGCTTTGGATGTACAAAACCCTCAAGTTACGTCATATACACCTCTTCAGAAAGTTTTGTTAGTACCAAAGAGGGCGAACAAGCAACCGATACAGTGTAGAAGGGGGGGGGGGTTGAATACACTTTAAACAATCAAACAAATTAATCAAATGTATATTCAATTAATCAACCAGTACAATAACTATTATCACTCTTTAATCAAATCAACAGGATGATTTGATATGACAATGATTATAACCTCAACTCTCTCTAAACACTCTTGAATCACAAACTAATTGATGATCGAATTTCTTGTTAAAACTGATTAACAAGAACTCTTGAAAACTCTCTCTAACTTTGAACTTACAAAGTTATCGCAACACACGCGTATCAAGTATCACGAACACACATACGTTTTGCAACTTATGCAGTCATCGTTGTGTATCGCGTATCTGTTCTCGTACACACGTAAGAACATATACTCGTTTCGTTCGTGTATGTATTCGTGTTTTTATAAACCCAGACGAAGGTTTATACTTATACTTGATATATCTACGAATAAATCGCAGTTTAAAGATAGAACTTATCTTTTCTTTAAAACCGTAACAAACTCCTTAATTAGAACATATCTAATTAATTCCGTTTGAGATTTCTATCCAACTAATAGATAGTTTAAATTAGGTTTAGATATCCTAATTTAAATGTGGTAGATATGGAGAGTTTATAACAGAATTTAGAACTTACTTAAATTCTGAACTGACTTCTAACGCTGAGCTGACAAATTCAGTCTTGACCTTGTCAAGCTGACTTCTTGAATCTTGGATTCTTGAATCTTCGAGTCTTCGAGTTTTTAAGTCTTCAATTCTTCATCATTAAAATTTATATCAGCTTAGAAGTCACTGAGTTATCTAGTACTTACATAGAAAACTCTATATCTGTTTATACGCTGACTACTCAGCTGAAGCTGACCAGTCAGTCTATAACAGACTTACATAATTCCTAACTCTTAACCTATTTTCTATACATATCGATAGTTTGTCTCATCAAATCTAACTATACTAATCATGGGACTAACAATCTCCCCCTATTTGATGATGACAAAGCATTGAATCAAATAAGTTATAGGTTAATAGAATTATGCTGAACAACTCTGGAACTGACCAAAGTTAGTTCTTGAAATAAGTATTGAACTGATCCATACTTATTCACGTATCTTGAACTTACAAGATGTTTATGTTACAAATCTATTGTAAGACTTGTATTCTAAGTATTTTAATATACAACTACTTAGATTCTGAACTTATCAGAAGTAATTTAAGTTATGAACTTACAAAACTTATACGACTGAACATATCAGTTTATAATTGAACATATCAATCATCAGCTTAAACTTACAAAGTTGTTTGTTTGAACATGTCAAATAATTAAACAGTTGAACATATCAAACTTGAATTTGTATTAATGAACATATCATTTACATTTTAGCTTAATCATTTTGATTAGCTTCTGCACACTTAGTGCTAACAAAAACATAGAACTAATCTATTTACTCAACAAAATCTCCAAGTTCCAACCACATATCAGAACATTTAAGTTCCCAAATTGCAGCTTTCTTGATAGCATCAACCATAATCTCTTCACCTTCTGGCATCTCTTTCATCTAAGCTTTTCTTGATCTGATTTCTTTGTTAAGATGATATCTGAATACTGAGTTCTGAATTGAGTCATCACATAGAATTCTCAAGTATAGAATTAATTCCAGATTTGCCAAATGAAGATCTGTTACTTTCAAGAAACATTGATTACCTTCCACATCATGATACAAGAATCCTTCCAGCGGTTGAGTGATATAATTATTTTCTCTGAATTCAACTCCCTCTCGTACTTGTAAAATGATGTCTCTTTTAGCTCGCTGGCTTGCTGCTCTAACTCTGGCAGCTTTGCCTCGATTAAGGAAAGTATCAATTTCATCAGTAGGGATCTCACCTAGCTGATCGATTCTTATGAAGATTGTCTTAAGCACATCAACTATCTCTTGTCTGATTTGACTCTTTTTCATCTGCTTGATAGTTGTAGCTACGATCTTCAACTCTGAGAATCCCAACTTGTACAGACATCTCATATCTAAACCAATTTCTTGTTTGTTGTCTAGTACAAAGTTGATGATTACCAATTCTCCTTTTTTACTCAGTGTAATTGATTCAATCTTGTTATTAAAATGTGTTCTTTTATAACAATGCCTTAGATCCACATCTGAGTAGGGAATTGGGGCAGCTCTAGGTCCAGAATAATCAGCTTCAGCTTCAGCTCTGGCAGCCTCAGCTTTAGCCTTTTCTCGTTGAACTTCAGCTTGTCGTTGCTGCTCTTTTATTTCCTCCGCTGTTACGCCCAGTTCTTTAGCCATCTCTTGTAACATTTGCTCAGCAAGTATGTCACTGGCTTTCTGTGCTGCATCAGCTTCATCACTTGAGTCAGATTTATGTGCAACTAATTGAGACTTACCCTGTTGCTCTGGCTCAGGCTCAGCAATGATGACTTTTCTTTTCTTCGGTAGAGGCATAACACTTCTTTTCTTTCTTTTTACCATCTCAAACACCTTACTCTTCCCTTTGTCTATTTGTGAAGTTGGAACAGACTCAACTTCAACAAATTTTGGCAAATTAGCTTGAGGAGAGTTGGTGTGAATAGCTTGAGACGTTTCTTCAAATGGAGTTTCTGCTTGGGCTTGTGAAGTTGTGGTTATTTGGACTGTTGGAGCCTGTTGATGTTGAGAAGGCTGATCTACAGTACTCATGAACTGATCATGAGCTTGTTCAAATTGTACTTCCTCTGTATGCTCCCCTCAACCTTATCATTATACTTCTTTGATTCTTCCTCCCCTTTTTTGTCATCATCAATAGGGGAGGGTCTGAGTTTGAACATGAAGCTTTCCAAGTTAGCAACTGAAATTGACAAATCATTAAGCTTGCGCATCAACTTGGCTTTGTCAGCTTTCCTCTTTTTATGCAGGAGCTCAAACTGGGATTGTAGATAGTCCATAATGACTTTAGCATCGGTAGGCATCAGCGTGGGCTCCGCAGGTCTTCTTCGAACTTCAACATCCTCCTGTCTAGTGGAAGAATGTATTTCCACCGTAGGAGTGGTTGTTGAGTGTTCCTCAATCGGTAAGGATGTGGGTCCCATATCCAAAGGTTGGTGATGACCTATGGAATCAAGGGGGCGAGAATTGAGACCCTGTAAACCTTTCTGGTGTATGAAAGGTTCATTGACAGGTCGTGCAAGAGTGTGTGAGAATAGAAGAGAAGAATGACCAAGTTTGTGAGGTATGGTAGTGGGGTGAGCTAGGCTTATTGGTGAGGAGGGGGTAGTTGACCCTGGGGATTGGTCAGTATTTCAATGTTACCTTCATGGGGTTGTGAAGGCACAGATGTAGGCTCTCCCATGGCACTAGTAAGTATGGGTTGAATAGACACCATACCTGGTATAGGCTTAAGGGTTGAACTGAGCCTAGAGGTTGGAACCTTAAGAGAAGGTGTCTCCCCCTCAACTCCTGCCGGTGGAGGTATCAATGTGATATCAACTCTAGTGTCCTTTGGTAGTTTTTCTTGTATAGGTGAAGGATATATCCTTGGTAGCAGTAGGCTGACCAAGGTTGGCTGTAGATTGTAAGATATTTGGAGATGTTTGAGGTGGAGGAGAGGGGTTAGACTGAGTTGGGTTTGACTCAGTCCTATCTCCTAAGTTTGGAGATGGAGAAGTAAAAGAGAGAGAAGGAGATAAGGGCTGCGAAATCATACCTGCTGCACCTAGCAGTGGAGACTCAGAGCTGGGAAACAAACTCCTTTGCTCTGAACTAGAAGTAGTGGATGAAACTATTTAAGCACTGGGTCTGAGCTGAGTTCTTGGTTTATCAGCGTGAGGAGACTCAGCCTCAGAACCAACATCGTCACCCACTTCTTCCGCAGCTTTCTCCTCTATATCAGCTTCACTTGACTCAATGTAGGGTGCCCAGGGAAAATGTCATGGGCGAACATCCTGTAGCTGAGAACAGGAGTAGGGATTGACTCATATTGACCATTATATCTTCTACCTAACCTATCCTCGATGACCATGGATATGAATCTTGCAAAGGGTACAATGGTGTCCCTTACGTACTTGGTCACTAATGAGTTGAATGCGTCAAAGATCAACTCAGCGTAATCCACTCGTCGATCATAAAATATGTTGTATAACAATTGCATTTCAAAGTCATTAAAATTATCCAGACCTCCCACTTTGTATCCAAGGGAACGAACCACGGTGGATGCCATAAATCCCCATGCCATCTGGAAAACAGATTTACGTATGACGCCAATCACTTGAGGATGACCCATTAAGGGTAAAACACTTCGTGATGTTTCCCTAGAAACCGTCGCTTCATATTGATTGTGAATTGGGAGATGAAGAATTCGGCGGAGACAGTTTGCATCGACTTCAATCGCCACTTGTCCACTTAGAACTGTGCCCCGTATAACCGATTGAGTTGTATCTAGTTTACACGTATACCAGAATTCCGTAAGAAGTTGAGGGATGAGCACAGTAGGTCCACGAAGAAATGCATATGCCAGGGGTCCCTTGCGAATGTAGGAAACCAACTCCTCATATCCCCTGCCAATTTTGGACTTTGGAATGTCGGTACAGGCGATGACGTTGTTATGTTTGTAGATGGGGAGTGCGTTGTTCTTGAAATTTCTACCGCGGATAATTTGTTCAGTTAGATTTAGTGTATACCCCTCCATTGAAATCGAACATATCGAAATGAATTGCACTTAGCAGTAGTAAGCACTTAGCAATAAATTCTGCACACAGCAACGTTAGGGTTTTAGAGAGAAGAATATTTTGGAAGATTAAACGAAATATGAAGAACAATCTCTCTTATTTATATCTTTTCAATGTGAGAGAAAAGTTACCATTATCTGAGGGTAATAAATATGACCGTTACCATAAAAACTTCTACGCAGTTTGTTACAACGGCTAAATGTATTGTTAGTAACCCAAACACACACTGTTATATTGAAAAAAAAATTATCATAAAAAATTTCTAAACGACTGACGTTTATTTACCGGACACACCGTAAATATATTGGACTTACCATATTGTTAGGACTAACCTAGACTTGTGGAACTGACCACACTTTGGAACTGATTTACTCAGCTGATCCTGAATGTTCAGCGTATATGGAGTATTCAGCAGATCCTGAACGTTCAGCATATATGAAGCACTCAGCTGATTCTGAATGTTCAGCTTATGTGAAGCACTCAGCTTCAGCTTGAGCACTTAGCTCAGATTTTGACACTTAGTCAAATGTAGCACTTAGCAAAAATTAAACAGAGATAAAGAATGGAACATACCAATTAAGGGTTGAGCATTCCAAGCTTGCCGAGTAGAGTTGTAAATCTTGTGCCTTCAATTGGTTTCGTGAAAGTATCTACAAGTTGATCTTCAGTTTCAACGAAGACTAACTCTATCTTTCCCTTTTCTACAATATCTCTGATGAAGTGATGTCTTATTTCAATGTGTTTGGTTCTTGAGTGAAACACTGGGTTGTGTGTAATGGCAATAGCACTTTGATTGTCACAAAATATTGGAGTCTTTGAATAATGCAGATCAAAGTCCTTCAGCTGATGTTGCATCCACAGTATTTGAGCACAACAGCTCCCTGCAGCTACATATTCAGCTTCAGCTATTGAAATTGCCACTGTGTTTTGTTTCTTGCTCGTCCAGCAGACTAATTTTCCACCCAAAAGTTGACATCCTCTAGTAGTACTCTTTCTATCAAGACTACATCCTACGAAGTCTGAATCGGAGTACCCTATCAGCTCAAATCCTGATCCTTTGGGATACCACAAACCTAAGTTTGGTGTTCCCTTCAAATATTTGAGTATTCTTTTAACAGCTAGCAAGTGTGATTCCCTTGGATCAGCCTGATATCGTGCACAAACAGATGTAGCAAACATTATAGCAGGTCTGCTTGCTGTTAAATAGAGTAATGAACCTATCATTCCTCTATATGTAGTCTGACATACAGACTTTCCATCAAAGTCCTTGTGAAGCTTGACATTGTGTAACATTGGAGACTTTGCGGGATGGCTTGAGTCTAGTCCATATTTCTTAATCAGATCAAAGACATACTTGCTCTGATTAATGAATATTCCATCTTCTTTCTGATAGATTTGAAGTCCCAAAAAGTATGTCATCTCACCCATCATGCTCATTCTGTATTGATTAGACATTATCTTGGAGAACCAATCACACAGATCTTGGTTTGTTGATCCAAAGATAATGTCATCCACATAAATTTGAACCAGAATGACATGTCCTCTGCTCTATCTTATGAAAAGAGTTTTGTCAATACTTCCTCTGATAAAATCATTTGAGAGCAAATAGGTAGATAGTGTATCATACCAGGCTCTTGGAGCTTGCTTGAGTCCATACAAAGCCTTGTCCAACTTATAGACATAATCTAGATGTTTAGCATCAATAAAACCAGGGGGTTGTTTCACATAGACCTCCTCCTGTAGTGCTCCATTCAAAAATGCACTTTTAACATCCATTTGATACACTTTAAAGTTTTGAAGGCTGCATAGGCTAGAAACAACCTTATAGCTTCAATCCTTGCAACAGGGGCAAAGGTTTCATCATAATCAATACCTTCTTCTTGTCGATACCCCTGAGCTACTAGCCTTGCCTTGTTTCTGATCACTACTCCATCCTTGTCCATTTTATTTCTTTGAAATTCTGTCAGCTCCTCTTGCATAGCTTCAATCCAATCTTCATCTTTTAGAGCCTCTTCAGTCTTCTTTGGTTCCATTTGAGATAGAAAACTAGAGTAGGCAACATAGTTTGCATTTGTCTAAGATCTAGTTAACACACCATCTTCAACGTTCCTAATGACATCATCAAGAGGATGATCTTTTAATACTTTGAAGGTTGTTCTGGGAGACTGAGGTTCTAGGTCTGATTTAGAGCAGTGTCTCTCAGGCTGAATAGGACTTACTTCTTCAGTCTGAGTAGGAATTTGATGATCACTTAGATCTTCAATCTAACATGTACCTGATGATTCACCAAGATTCTCAGGCTGATTATCTTCAATATTGATAATTTCTTTCAGTGATGAACATTTGTCAGATTTACTATCATCATCATCAGAATCATCCATAACATACATGGGATTTGATGTGAGATCTTCTTTGCTCCTCTCAAGCTCACTCAGACTAACCGAGTCAGCTTGAGCTATGTTGGATTCATCAATACTTGTCTCATCAAACATAACATGTACTGACTCTTCAGTTACCTTTCTTTTAAGATTAAAGATTCTGTAAGCTTTGGAGATTGAAGAATATCCAACAAATATCCCTTGATCAGCTTTGGGTTCCAACTTATGGAGCTGATCTCTTTGATTTAGCACATAGCATGTTGAACCAAAAATATGGAAATATCCAATGTTGGGTTTTCTGCCATGATACATCTCGTAAGATGTTTTACCATGTCTTTTCACTATAATTGATCTATTCTGAGTATAGCAGGCTGTACTTACAGCTTCTGCCCAGAAGCTCAACTTGAGCTTTGCCTCACATAACATGGTTCTGGCAGCTTTAATTAAGGTTCTGTTTCTCCTCTCAACAACTCCATTTTGTTGTGGAGTTCTTACAGATGAGAAATTCTGGATAATTCCTTTTTAATCACAAAAGCCTTCAAGGGTTGAGTTTCTAAACTCAGTCCCATGATCACTTCTGAGTTGTTTAAGAGACTTACCCTTTTGCAACTCTTCTTGTCTTATGAAGCTGATTAACTCATATGCAGCTTCACTTTTGGCTTTTAAGAAGATTACCCAAGTGAATCTTGTGAACTCATCAACAATCACTAGAGTATACTTTTTGCCACTTAGGCTTGGGGTGCTGATAGGTCCAAATAGGTCCAAATGCAACATATGCAACGGTTCTGTAATTGGGAAATTCTGTTTGGACTTGAAGGATCCCTTATGATGTTTTCCCATTTCACAAGCTGAGCAGAGTTTGTCTTTAGCAAATGTGATCTTAGGCAGACCAGAGACTAACTCTTTGTTAGACAACTTGTTAATATATTTGAAGTTTAAATGAGACAGTCTTATGTGCCATAACCAACTCAGCTTGGGAGTTAAATCAGAATACAAGCAGGTTTCAGTTGAAGGATCTGCGGAGCTGATATCTAACAAATAGATATCTCTCTCTCTTTTTGCCATTAATATTGGTTTTCCCTTCTTATCATAAATTGTCCCTGCATGCTTCCTGAAGGTGACTTCATAATCCTCATCACACAGTTGACTGATACTTATCAGATTGTGTTTAAGACCTTCAATATATGCTACCTTTTTGAAAGTGACATTTCCAGCAGTTATCTTTCCATAACCTTTAGTCCTTCCTTGAGAATTATCCCCAAATGTCACCTTGGGTCCTTCATTGTTTTGGAATTCACTTAGAATCCCCTTGCTTCCTGTCATGTGCCTTGAGCATCCACTATCGAGATACCACTTGTAGGAGCCCTGCACATGATTAACTAAACTTATTAGTTTCTTCTTGGAACCCACTGTTTGGTGGGTCCTGAGGATGAGCACTTAGCTGATCCTTTGGAGTTTGATTTATCAGCTCGAACAGATTATGGGTCTGTTTTGGACTGATCATCCTTTTCGTTTTCAGGTCTAAGATTGGTACTTACACAATCTTTGGCCTCATGACCTCTATCACCACACTTATGACATTTTCTTCTAAAGATGGGTGTTTGGGTGATTTCTTTCAGTTTTCCAACTTTAAATTTGGATTCAGATTTAGGGTCATATGATGTGGATAACCTTTCAATCCTCTTCGACAGTTTGTCTACTTGATTTTCATTGACTTTGGACTTACCTTTATCAGCTTTATGGTTACCTCTATTTGGTGAAGTCTGACTTACAGACAACTTCCTGTTTTTAGACATCCTTTCATGTATGACTTGAGAATTATGTCTTTTTGAGTTAACATGAGATATTCTATCAAAAACAGTTGTTCTCACCGGATTGTAATCCAATCTTTTGAAAACTGACTTACAGTTTCTGTTGGATCTGGAACATTCAGCTTGATGGTTCGAGTGAATAACCCAAGGACTTTGGGTTGGTCTCACAAACTTATTGGTTTAACCTGTTTCCCTTCCATGTTCCTTAAGAATGTTCTTGGGAGTATGTCATCTGATTTCATCGATTTGTCTTCAAGACTGACTTGGTCTTCGATGATTTCAGCAGCAGCACTATAATCTCCCCCTAGTACTGCTTTTACTTGATTTGGTATTTGCTGGTTAATGCACTTTTCTGCTTCTCTTGATGACTTACACCAAGATTCACAGATTTTTCTTAGATTGTCAGCTTGTTCTTTTGATTCTTGCAGTTCTTCACTTAGAAGTTTGTATATATGAAGCTGACATTCATAATCACTTTGGATCTTTTTAACAGCATTTAAGAGAGTTTCAGAGTGTTTAAGTTCATCTTTTAGTTTTGAAATTTCAGTTTTCAAACTAGATTGAACTGTGAGAGAGGTTTTGAAGTCATTCAACAAATAGTTGAACATTAGACATTTTTGTTCATCAGTGTAAGAGCTAAAGTTATTTACCTTATACATTGAGGCAGGATCCCAGTTACTGGTTTGCTTACTCAGCTTAGCCGCTTCTGCTAGATCCTCATCAAAGGAACTGTCTTCTAACTCATAGTCAACTTGTTCCTCTTCATCCTCAATGGCCATCAAACACCTATCTGGCTCATCATCATCTGAAGTAGATGATTCAGTATCCCAAGTTTCGGCAAGGAGGCCTTTGGTGTTTTCATCTTCCTTGCCTTTGAGTCTTTGATATTTCATTTTATATTTATCAGCTCTGTAGGCATTCTTGTCAGCTACTGAAGCTGATTCTCCCTTCTTTACTCTGCACTCAGCAGCTATGTGTCCTATCCTCTGACAGTTATAGCACTTAGCTCTCTTAGGATCAAAAGTAGACTTACCACTTTTGCTTCTGTCAGATTGACCCCTTCCTCTTCTGAAATTTCTAAAGTTTCTTTCTAACATTGTCATTTGTTCAGTAAGAGCATCCATCTCTTCATCATCTGAACTAGAGTTAAGATGTACTTCCTCAGATTCAGATTCAAAGTCAGTCTCAGCTTGAGACTTCTTAGATCCTTTCTTTTTCTTTTCTGGAATTAATGCAGATCCAACATCGTTTATAGATTCTTTTAGTTGTTGCTGGGCCACTTTCTTCTGTTCCATGACTGTTGATGATTTAGAAGGAAACCATAGATAGATATGAGATCATATTTTCCTAAGGTTCCTCTAGCATGAAGTGCAATGGTGATCTCATTGAATTGTTTTGGTAACACATCCAAGAACTTGAGTACCAACTCATTCTCATCTTTCTTGACACTTACCAAGATCAGATCATTTATCAGGCATTGAAATCTGGTAAACAAATCTGCCAGAGTTTCATTCTTTTTGGCAAAGAAAGTTTCATAAGAACGACTCAGATTTGACTTCTTATGTCGCTTGACCAGGTCAGTGCCTTCATACGTGACACTGAGAGTATCCCACATCTCTTTTGCAGTTTGGCACCCAGCCACAATATGCAGAAGAGGGTTTGTTAAAGCATTTGCTATAATGTTTTGTGCCTTATCATCAAGATTGAACAATTTACGATCTTCTTCAGTCTAGGATGCTTCAGGCTTGGGAGTTTCTCCAGAGGGAACAGTTTTGTCAGTGGCAGTAATATGGATCATTGGTATGATTGGGCCATCTTGAATCACGGTACTCATCCTGTGATCCACTGACTTCAGATATAGAATGGCTCTAAACTTCCACATAGGATAGTCAGTGCCATCAAAGATAGGACAACCTTTTGCCGCCATTATTGGTATATGACTTGATTGCTTGCTAGTAGACATCTTAACCTCTTGACAGCGGATCTTGATCTTCAATTTATGAAGAAACTTGCTCTGATACCAGTTGTTGGTCCCAAAGAGGGCGAACAAGCAACCGATACAGTGTAGAAGGGGGGGGGGGTTGAATACACTTTAAACAATCAAACAATTAATAAAATGTATATTCAATTAATCAACCAGTCAATAACTATTATCACTCTTTAATCAAATCAACAGGATGATTAGATATTACAATGATTATAACCTTAACTCTCACTAAACACTCTTGAATCACAAACTAATTGATGATCGAATTTCTTGTTAAAACTGATTAACAAGAACTCTTGAAAACTTTCTCTAACTTTGAACTTACAAAGTTATCGCAACATACGCGTATCAAGTATCATGAACAAACGTACGTTTTGCAACTTATGCAATCTTGCAACTTAAGCAGTCGTCCTTGTGTATCGCGCATCTGTTCTCGTACACACGTAAGAACATATACTCGTTTTGTTCGTGTATGTATTCATGTTTTTATAAACCCAGACGAAGGTTTATACTTATACTTGATATATCTACGAATAAATCGCAGTTTAAAGATAGAACTTATCTTTTCTTTAAAACCGTAACAAACTCCTTAATTAGAACATATCTAATTAATTCCGTTTGAGATTTCTATCCAACTAATAGATAGTTTAAATTAGGTTTAGATATCCTAATTTAAATGTGGTAGATATGGAGAGTTTATAACAGAATTTAGAACTTACTTAAATTCTGAACTGACTTCTGACGCTGAGCTGACATATTCAGTCTTGACCTTGTCAAGCTGACTTCTTGAATCTTGGATTCTTGAATCTTCGAGACTTCCAGTCTTCAAGTCTTCAATTCTTCATCCTTAAAACTTACATAGAAAACTCTATATCTGTTTATACGCTGACTACTCAGCTGAAGCTGACTAGCCAGTCTATAACAGACTTACATAATTCCTAACTCTTAACCTATTTTCTATACATATCGATAGTTTGTCTCATCAAATCTAACTATACTAATCATGGGACTAACAAGTTTCCCGTTAAGGAAGGCGATTTTGACATCCATTTGCCATATTTCATAAGCATGAAATGCGGCAATTGCCAAAAGTATCCTAATAGATTTCAACATGGCCAATGAGGAGAAAGTTTCATCATAGTCGACACCATGTGTATGGGTGAAACCTTTAGCCACCAGTCGGGTTTTGAATGTGTTAACCTTTCCATCCATGTCGGTCTTCTTCTTGAAGACCCATTTACACCCTATTGGTTTACAACCCGGTGTAGGATCAACCAGTTCCCAAACCTGGTTATCCGCCATTGATTGCATCTCGTTATCCATTGCCTCTTTCCATTTAGCAGACTCGTGGCCCGCTACCGCTTCCTGATAGTTGGTGGGCTCATTATGATCCACCAATAGTTCACCGCCCTCAGATATGAGAAACCCATATCTCTCTGGATCATGGCGAGCTCTACCGGATCTACGGGGATGTAGTGGATGTACGTTAGTCTTTGCATTTTCATGCTCAGACTCAACCTCACTAGGTTGTTGGCTAGTGCCAACATCAAGCCTTTAATCCGTTGACCCTTGAACTTCTTCAAGGTCAATCTTGTTTCTACCTTGCTGATTGGATACTAATTCTCTTTCTAAAAAGAGAAATAACACTTTTCGGATCGGGGTTCTAATTTGTCATCAACCTCACGTCTCATGTAGGCTAGACAACCCCAAACCTTTAGATAGGCAAGAACATGAGGTTTCCCATGCCACATCTCGAAAGGTGTTTTCTCGACCTTCTTCGTTGGTACGAGATTAAGGATCCTTGTTGCTGTCTCAAGAGCATATCCCCAAAAGCTTATAGGCACTTGGGTGTGACTCCTCATAGATCGAACCATATCTAACAATGTCCGGTTCCTTCTCTCAGCGACACCATTTAATTGCGGTATCCTAGGAGGTATAAGTTGTGAGATAATCCCACAACTTTTAAGATGATCATGAAACTCTTGACTAAGATACTCACCAGCCCTATCGGATCTAAGTATCTTAATCTTTTTGCCCAATTGATTCTCTACTTCGTTTTGGAAATTCTTAAAGACCTCAAAGGTCTCGGACTTTTGTCTAACCAAGTAGACATACCCATACCTACTATGATCATCTATAAAGGTAACGAAGTATCTAGTATTGTCTCTTGTGACGTGCTTAAACGGACCACACACATCGGAATGTATGATGTCCAATAAGTCTTTACCCCTTTCATTCACGCCGGTAAAGGGTGCTTGAGTTGTCTTGCCTAATAAACAAGATTCTCATACTTGTTGAATGATTCCAAGATCCCAGCCGCTTGGAGCTTGGTGATATGAGTCTTGTTTATATGGCCAAGTCGACCATGCCACAAAGACAATTTGTCTAAACCATTTTTAGACGTTGAATCAATATTCATGATTGTTTGATTATTATTAATGTATGCATCTACTTCATAAATACCAAGACAAGGATAAGCTTTGAAATATCAAATATTATTTTTAAAACATTAAATAATTCCATTGTCAAAAGAAAAACCAAACCCATCGTCATGTAACGCATGAAAAGAAATAATATTCCTCGCCACAAGAGGCGAGTAGCATACATTCAATAATAATATAGAAAAACCGGAATTAATAGATAATTCAACTTTTCCTCGAGCTTTGACCTGGACAATCTCCTTGTTTCCTATTATCAAGTCAAGCTCTCCATCTTCCATCCTCCTACTTGCCTTTAGCACCTGCACAATGTTACAAACGTGAGTGTCACAGCCGGTATCAAATACCCAACTTCCAGATGTGTTGGATTATGCCCATTGACGCACACACGAGTTGGCATCATTGTTGATGAAGCAAGGGCCTATTGGGTCACACGCCAAGTATCGATTCCGGCATCACGGATGGTCTAATGAGATAGAAAACCAAAACCTGGATCTGGTAGGCCAAGGCACACCCGTACCTCTATGAGGTACGGACGTGCCCTATGGGCAGGCACGAGCCCAAGTCGGGCGTGACTTGGGCGTGGCTTGTGGCTAGGTACGCCCGTGCCTCTGGGAGGCACGCCCGTGCCCTGTGCCCAATGGACAGGCACAAGCCCAAGTCAGGCGTGACTTGGGCGTGGCCTTTTGGGCTGGTATGCCCGTGCCTTGAGAGGCATGGCCGTGCCCCGTGCAGTTACAGTCTTCTTAAACAGCTTTCAAGGCTGTTTATGAAGGAGATTATGATATTTTAATAGGTAACTGATGGATTATCAATGCATGCACATTTTTATTCTCTTTTGTGGAGTCTATATAATGTGGTGCTTGATTCCATTGTGAGGTTACTAGCTTTTGAAAGGCATACAAACACATATTGCACACTTTTCTTTCTCAAGCACACAAAAAGACATCCAAGGCTTTGGTTCTTTGTGTACATCATATTTGTGGTGTTTAGGTTGACACACCTAACACTCCAGCAAGAGGGAAAAGATCAAGACTTGGTGTGGACTTCGATAGAGGTGTACACGTTAGTGCACGAGACTTCCAAACTCCAAACCCGCGCGTACAAAGAAGATAGCATCAAGGGTATAACTGTAACACCGCTTCTGAATTCAGTTGCTTTAATGACAATACAGATTTTAGCACCGGAAATTTTTCTTTTAATATCAACAAACAGTTAATTACGTCATCTTTGTTTCCAAAACATTCATTGGTGTTACCTATCATACAGGAACCAGCCATAGTATCTATTTACATTACATCATAAAATACAAGTGTTCCATCCACAAGGGGAAATGTGTATCCCAAAGGCAACCCGCCTCGCAGGCCATCTAGTCTTTACCTGAAAAGGGAAACATAGTACCATTAGCTACACTAACTAGTGAGTATATACTTGTCATAAGCATCAATAAAGTAATTCATGCATCATACGCATCGTACATAAGCACACATTGCTAGCTTAACACATAGCGGTGTGCTGACAAGATCAGTATGAGTCATGTCTTGTAGGAGAGCTAGTCCTGCTCAACAACTTAGACCGGGGAATCAGTCACAACCATCCGCGCTGGTGAGGGAGCACAAGGCAGTCCACCAAGCATCGTTCACAGAGTCAAAGACTCCACAGGTAATCCAGCTATAACCGGCTGATCACCACTCACGTTAAGGCACGGTGGTTCTGCAGAACCTTGATCCGGGATGCACCCCGAATCACCGTTAAATCTAGAAATAACCGAAGTCCTGTTAGGATCCAGCTAACCGGCTGACCTTAACCATGCGTCAGATAGTCTTCAGACAGTTCACATACACATATACATACATTCGATCCCACAAGGATCCATCATCATCATATAGTCATATATCGTACATAGGATCCCATAGAGATCCATCATTCAGTCATTCATTCATACTTTCACATCCAATCATCATACAGTCCATCATTCATGCACATCATCATATATTAACTAAGCGGTTCCAATCTGGACCCGCTAGCATGCACCTATTATACAACTTACAAGTAATCACATCTTCATTCATAACTTACACTCATCTTCTTAAGCATACCTGCAAAACAGGTTAGTCATACATACATACACATTCACACATTCACACATAGTCATCTTGGCATGCAAGACTTGCTCTACTGACTCTCATGAAAGTAGGCACTCACCTGTTTAGCTTACAGTGTTCGTTCCAAATCGTGTCACAGTCTCACTAACATAACTGAATCAAATGAGTCAACAAAACAGACTCATTTGTGGCTAAGAAACGATCATTAACTTCAGAACATTGAATCGTTACAGACGATCATAAGATCTCTGGTATTCATCTCAACTTGCGTGCACATCTGATATCATCGTGATCTTCATAAACTTAGCTCCCATTGACGGTCCTCTATGGCTTAAGACATTAGTCACAACACTGGCTTCACCTGGGAGGTAACAAATTTCACAACAGACAGTAAAGTTTTCCAAACCCTCAAGTGAAGTGAGGATCGGAGCTTCACAAAATAATTCCGTCAAAAGCTGAAAGGATTTCTCCTGAGCTTCCAATCACACGACAGCTACATCTTTACGAGTCAGTTTAGCCAACAGGAGAACTTATCTTGGTAGTTCGGAAAGAAGTATTGAGTGCTCTCACTTGGGAGCAGTTCTCTGAAAAGGTGCTAAAGAAGTATTGCACCGAGTATGACCTGGAAAGAATGGAGAGAGATTTTAATGATCTCAAGAAAGGGGATACGCCAATTGAAGAACACATAACCGCGTTCACTGATAAGATGTGGTTTATTCCCCATCTGATCCCAGACGAAACCACCAAGATAAGGCGGTTTGTGGCAACTTTGCCACTGGAGTTTCGCCCGCATGTGAGGGCAGCTGTTGAACTGGATCAGGCTTTTGATATAGCCCGACAATTAAAATATGACCGTATATACTGCAAGGGCGAATCTTCCGGTGCAGGGTCAAAGAGGAAGTTTCAACCGTCTAATAAATCGGGTCCTTCCAAAGGACAATCCACTGTAGGCGGGAAGACTGATTCCTCTAAGAAGCCGAGGCATGATTCTCCTTGGTGTTCTCAGTGTCGCACTTACCATTCTGGTGAGTGTTCTAGTGCTACCCAACGGTGTTGGAGGTGCGGATAGCAGGGCCACGCTAGTTCTGAGTGTGGTTTCAAAGAAAATGTTTGTTACCGATGCTATAAGCCTGGGCACAAGTTGACAGATTGCCCAGAAAGACAGGGTACCAGATCTAAAGGGTCTTTTAGAGACCAAAAGAAAGAAGATGTGCCTCACGCGAAGGGGAGGGCATTTCAGATGATAGCAGAGTAGACCAAATATGCAAGAGATGTCAATACCGGTACATTCTTTACCAACTATTTCCCTGCTCATGTATTTTGACTCTGGAATTGATAACTCCTTTGTTTCTTGTCTTGTTGTTAGAAGTTAAGATTACCTGTATCAAGATGATCAATCCACTTGATGTGGAATTGTTTTTAGCGGGGTAGTCTCTATTTCAGAGAAAGTTCCAATAGCTGTTCTGGATGTCAAGGGAAGTAGTTTCCCTAACTCGCTCTTAGTTATGCCTATTACGGGCATTGATGCTAGTGTTGGGATAGATCGACTCAGCAGTCGTAATGCTGAGATTCTCCATACCCAAAGAAGAGATGGTTAGGATTCCTCTTTATGATGAATCTTGTGTTGTAGCTTGTGGAGAACGACAGGGGTGTAATATTCCTGTTATCTCCAGTGTTGAGAACTTATCTTGGTGGTTTCGTCTGGGATCAGATGGGGAATAAACCACATCTTATCAGTGAACGCGGTTATGTGTTCTTCAATTGGCGTATCCCCTTTCTTGAGATCATTAAAATCTCTCTCCATTCTTTCCAGGTCATACTCGGTGCAATACTTCTTTAGCACCTTTTCAGAGAACTGCTCCCAAGTGAGAGCACTCAATACTTCTTTCCGAACCGACGCTTTTACCGTATCCCACCAGAAGATGGCACGACCCTTCAACATACGTATTGCGTATTTCACGCAATACTCCGGTTCACATTCACAGGACTCAAACACTTGCTCCATCTCCCGGAGCCATTGAATAGTAACCGTGGGGTTATCACTCCCCTGGAATGTCGGAGGATTGCAAGTTAGAAACTTCTTATATGAACAAGTCTTGTGGGGCTTGTTCAACGTAGCCTGCAACAAGAGCTCTTTAGTAACTCGTAGCTCTTCCTCCAAACGCCTAATATAAGCAGCCTGATCTGGCTCAGGTCTGCCCTCTCCAACATTGTGCTGAGATCTTTGATCTTCAGCCTGATGAGGCATATGGGAAGCCTCGTCTTCCATCTTTTTCAGAGCTTTCTCTGTATTGCCACGTTCGGCAGACATCTTAATTCAACTTTCTATATGACAGAGAAAGAGTAATTAATACTCTATCTCACCTACTCAACTTTCTTACAAGTCATCATACAAATAGCATACATATAACACTCTCACTCAACCCCCCCTTAGGAACACTTCTTTATGGTCGGGCCCGAGCTTGAGATCGAATACTCTTTCAAGTACTCAATTCACTCAAACTTAGGCTCTGATACCTAATTGTAACACCGCTTCTGAATTCAGTTGCTTTAATAACAATACAGATCTTAGCAGCGGAAATTTTTCTTTTAATATCAACAAACAGTTAATTACGTCATCCTTGTTTCCAAAACATTCATTGGTGTTACATATCATACAGGAACCGACCATAGTATCTATTTAAATTACATCATAAAATACAAGTGTTCCACCCACAAGGGGCAAGGTGTATCCCAAAAGCAACCCGCCTCGCAGGCCATCTAGTCTTTACCTGAAAAAGGGAAACATAGTACCATTAGCTACACTAGCTAGTGAGTACATACTTAGCATAAGCATCAATAAAGTAATTCATGCAACATACACATCGTACATAAGAACACATTGCTAGCTTAACACGTAGCGGTGTGCTGACAGGATCAGTAAGAGTCATGTCTTGTAGGAGAGCTAGTCCTGCTTAACAACACAGACCGGGGAATCAGTCATAACCATCCGCGCTGGTGCGGGAGCACAAGGCAGTCCACCAAGCATCGTTCACAGAGTCAAAGACTCCATAGGTAATCCAGCTATAACCGGCTGATCACCACTCACGTAAAGCACGGTGGTTCTGCAGAACCTTGATCGGAGATGCACCCCGAATCACCGTTAAATCGAGAAATGACCGAAGTCCTGTTAGGATCCAGCTAACCGGCTAACCTTAACCATGCGTCAGATAGTCTTCAGACAGTTCACATACACATATACATACATTCGATCCCACAGGGATCCATCATCATCATATAGTCATATATCGTACATAGGATCCCATAGGGATCCATCATTCAGTCATTCATTCATACTTTTACATGCAATCATCATGCAGTCATCATTCAGTCATTCATTCATACTTTTACATGCAATCATCATGCAGTCCATCATTCATGGACATCATCAGATATTAACTAAGCGGTTCCAATCTGGACCCGCTGGCATGCACCTATTATACAACTTACATGTAATCACATCTTCATTCATAACTTACACTCATCTTCTTAAGCATACCTGCAAAACAGGTTAGTCATACATACATACACATTCACACATTCACACATAGTCATCTTGGCATGCAAGACTTGCTCTACTGAGTCTCATGAAAGTAGGCACTCACCTGTTTAGCTTACAGTGTTCGTTCCAAATCGTGTCACAGTCTCACTAACATAACTGAATCAAATGAGTCAACAAAACACACTCATTTGTGGCTAAGAAACGATCATTAACTTCAGAACATTGAATCGGTACAGACGATCATAAGATCTCTGGTATTCATCTCAACTTGCGTGCACATCTGATATCATCGCGATCTTCATAAACTTAGCTCCCGTTGACGGTCCTCTATGGCTTAAGACATTAGTCACAACACTGGCTTCACCAGGGAGGTAACAGATTTCACAACAGACAGTAAAGTTTTCCAAACCCTCAAGCGAAGTGAGGATCGGAGCTTCACAAAATAATTCCGTCAAAAGCTGAAAGGATTTCTCCTGAGCTTCCAATCACACGACAGATACATCTTTACGAGTCAGTTTAGCCAACGGACTCACAAACTTCAAGACATTGCGGATGAACCGCCAATAGTAGCCAGTTAAGGCAAGGAAACTTCTAATTTCAAGAGGAGTTCTAAGGACTTCCTAATTCATCATAGCTTCTACCTTAGCTAGATCTACTCAACACAATTCTCATAGATGCCATGACTAAGGAAATACATTTCCCTTAGCCAGGACTCACACTTAGACAACTTGACATACAATTATTCTCATTTAAGAACTTCGAGAACCTATCAAAGATGGAGCTCTAGCCACCGCAGTAGCCCCCCAGATTCAACTTAATCTCACCATTGACATCATTGACCAGAGGTAAACCCGGCAGTTCTTCAGAAAACACATCAGGGTAATCAATTACTACTCTGATATGTTGGACTAATCGTTTCTCTATCTTGGCATAATTAAATTTGCGAAGAAAGAGTCACAATAATTGAAGCAAACTTCTAAGTTCTCAACATTGGAGATAACAGGAATATTACACCCCTGTCGTTCTCCACAAGCTACAACACAAGATTCATCACAAGGCAGTCCACCAAGAATCGTTCACAAAGTCAAAGACTGCATAGGTAATCCAGCTACAACCGGCTGATCACCACTCACGTTAAGGCACGGTGGTTCTGCAGAACCTTGATCGGAGATGCACCCCGAATCACCGTTAAATCGAGAAATGATCGAAGTCCTGTTAGGATCCAGCTAACCGGCTGACCTTAACCATGCGTCAGACAGTCTGCAGACAGTTCACATACACATATACATACATTCGATCCCACAGGGATCCATCATTATCATATAGTCATATATCGTACATAGAATCCCATAGGGATCCATTATTCAATCATTCATTCATACTTTCACATGCAATCATCATACAGTCCATCATTCATGCACATCCCCAGATATTAACTAAGCGGTTCCAATCTGGACCCGCTGGCATGCACCTATTATACAACTTACATGTAATCACATCATCATTCATAACTTACACTCATCTTCTTAAGCATACCTGCAAAACAGGTTAGTCATACATACATACACATTCACACATTCACTCATAGTCATCTTGGCATGCCAGACTTGCTCTACTGAGTCTCATGAAAGTAGGCACTCACCTGTTTCGCTTACAGTGTTCGTTCACTTAATACTGGTTCAGCTGACACGTTCACCTAAAACATTGTTAACCACATTAAGCGGTTACACATACGGGACTCTATTTCTAGAACCCCAACACGACATATTTACTTAAAAATGAACCTTTCCTAAATTCACCCAACGCGTCCCGTCCAGGCACCGGACGCGTCGCGTCGCGCTACACCATGCGACAGTCGCATGACTGGACTACAAAAGTCGCATGGCTTCTACAAAAGTCGTATGGATCCATGCGATTGTCAGATGACAAAGTCGCATGGCCTGTCTCTCAATCCATGCGACAGTCGTATGAACAAGCAAAAGGTCGCACGACACTTCTTCAAAAGTCGCATGGCATTTGGATTTACACCACACGACAGTCGCATGATACTCAACAAAGTCGCATGGCACCACTTCCTACCATGCGACAGTTGCATGATATGGTAATCTGGACCATGCGACAGTCTCATGGCATGGTTCCAGTAACCATGCGACAGTCACTTGAACTGTATGACAGATATATGGAAAATCGTATAACCCATCAGGCACACAGCAGGTTACTTTTAAAACAAACCAGAATCTTAATCTTGTCATTTTTACTTTCAAAACACTTTTAAACTTCATACAACACTTACATAAGCTTCATAAAATCATCAAATCTAAACAACAACACCATATCAACAAAAACCCACTTAATGGTGTTCTTGAATGAACTTGAATGTTTGCTATTACCTTATTGAATGTTTGCTTTTCACCCTGCGTGTCACAATACATTATTTCCTTTTACGCATTGTTTGATGATGGTTATGAGTTTAATTTTAATATTGGAATTATTTCTTGTTTGAGAAATGATGTTCATTACTTTAAAGCTTATCCATGTCGTGGAATTCATGAAACAAGTGTGTGTTTGGATGGTAATAAATCAATCATGAATATTGATTCTAAGTCCAAAGGTGTATTGGACAAGTTGTCTTTGTGGCATAGTGGTCTTGGCCATATAAGCAAGAAACGTATCTCCAAACTCCAAGTGGATGGGATTATGGAATCGTTTGACCACGGGTCAAGCGAAATATGCGATTATTGTTTATTAGGAAAAATGACTAAAGCGCCCTTCACCGGCGTTAGTGAAAGGGGCAAAGACTTGTTAGACATTGTTCATACGGATGTGTGTGGTCCGTTCAGTCTGCTACAAGAAACAACTGTAGGTACTTCGTTACTTTTACTGATGATTTCAGTAGGTATGGTTATGTTTATTTGATTAAGCATAAGTCTGAAACCTTTGAGGTGTTTAAGACATACCAAAACGAAGTGCATAATCAATTGGGCAAGCGGATTAAGATTCTCAGATCCGATAGGGGTGGTGAGTATCTTAGTACCGAGTTTCTTGATCATCTTAGGGGTTGTGGAATTATTTCACAACTTACTCCACCCAGGAGACCACAATTAAATGGGGTCGCCCGAGAGGAGGAACCGAGCTTTATTGGATATGGTTCGGCCCATGATGAGTCGTACAAAGCTACCGAAGTTTTTGGGGTTATGCTTTGGAAACCGCTGCTAGGACCTTAAACCTTGTACTAACAAAGAAGGTTGTGAGTACACCATTCGAGATGTGGCATGGAAGGGTTCCTTTGCTAGCCTATCTCAAGGTCTGGGGTTGTGAGGCTTACGTGAGACATGAAGCTCAAGACAAACTTGAACCCAGAGCCGAGAAGTGTATTTTCATTGGCTACGCAGCTGGTTCTATGGGATATTTGTTTTACAAACCTACGGAGAACAAGGTGTTTGTTGCTCGAAGGGCGGTCTTCCTTGAAAGGGAGCTGATATCTGAAGAAGCCAGTGGGAGGCAAGTCGATCTAGAAGAAATTCTAGATGACACCAATGATCAACCTGATGTTGGCACTAGTACCGCTTCTGAGGTCAGCGTACCGGAAGAAGTGGAACCTCAACCATTGGTGGATGAGGTGCCTGATACACAACCATTAGAGCTCTGTAGATCTGGTAGAGTTCGTAATGAGCTGGAAAGATATGGGTTTCTCATATCCGAGGGCGACGAACTATTGGTGGATCATAGTGAACCGACCAACTACCGCGAAGCCGTTGCGGGCCCTGAGTTTGCTAGGTGGAGGGAGGCAATGGACAGTGAGATGCAATCCATGGCGGATAACCAAGTCTGGGACTTGGTTGATCCGGTACCCGGCCACAAGCCAGTAGGGTGCAAGTGGGTCTTCAGGAAGAAGACTAACATAGATGGAAAAGTAGACACCTTCAAAGCCCGACTGGTAGCAAAGGGTTTCACTCAAACTCATGGTGTAGACTATGATGAAACCTTTTCTCCGGAGGCTATGTTGAAGTCTATTAGGATACTAATGGCTACCACTGCATATTACGATTAAGAAATATGGCAGATGGATGTCAAGACTGCCTTCCTTAATGGGAAGTTGGCAGAGGAGGTTTACATGGCACAACCTGATGATTACGTAAACCCCAAATATCCTAATAAAGTCTGCAAGCTTAAGAGGTCCATTTATGGACTTAAGCATGCATCTCGAAGTTGGAACATTTGCTTTGATGAAAAGGTCAAAGAGTTTGGCTTTTCTAAAAGCAAAGATGAACCTTGTGTATATGTCAGGGCTAGTTGGAGTACTGTAGTTTTTCTATTCTTGTATGTAGATGACATACTAATCATAGGAAGTGACGTGACTACCTTGCAGGAAGTGAAAACCTGGCTTGGGAGTTGCTTCTCAATGAAAGACATGGGAGAAGCAGAATATATTTTGGGGATAAAGATCTATAGAGATAGATCTAAAAGACTTATTGGTTTGAGCCAAAATACGTACATAGATAAAGTCTTGAAGAGGTTCAAGATGCAAGATTCCAAGAAAGGGAATTTGCCTATGTTGCATGGTATGGCATTGAGCAAGTCTCAATGTCCTAGTTCTCAAAAGGAACTAGAGGAAATGAGTCGAGTCCCATATGCTTCAGCAGTGGGATCGATCATGTATGCTATGCTATGTACTCGGCCTGATGTGTCGTATGCCTTGAGCATGACGAGCCGATATCAGGCCAACCCTGGTCAAAGTCATTGGGTTGTGGTTAAAAACATCCTTAAATATCTTTGGAGAACTAAGGAAATGTTTTTAGTGTTTGGTTGATCGGAGGAGCTCAGAGTTACTGGATATTCTGATGCTAGCTTCCAAACGGACAAGGATGATTGTCGGTCTCAATCGGGATTTGTATTCTTGTTAAACGGTGTAGCAATAAGTTGGAGAAGTTCCAAGCAAGATACCATGGCCGATTCAACCACGGAGTCAGAGTATATTGCTGCAAGCGAGGCTGCTAAGGAAGCCGTCTGGATGAAGAAATTCATTCAAGACCTTGGAGTTGTTCCTAGCATCACTAACCCTATTGAGATCTTCTGTGACAATGAGGGTGCAGTAGCTCTAGCTAAGGAACCAAGAGCGCATCGACGTACGAGACACATTGCTCGGAAAAATCATTTTATTCGTGATATCATCGAGAATGGTGACATTGTGGTTAGTAGAGTACCAACTGAGGGGAACTTGGCAAATCCACTCACCAAACCTTTGTCACAAGTTAAGCATGATTCTCATGATAAGTCTATTGGTATTAGATTTGGTAGTGACTTGGTTTAATTGTTTTAGTTGTATTTGTTATTGAGAACATTAAAGCAATAATGTATTTCTTATTGTAATGACTATTAAATAGGGATTTAATATACGCATGGTGCGATTACTTTATGAAATATTATTGTGTTCTATCTTTGCATGTTTAATACTTCCATGAATAAATTTGTTTATTCTAAATACTCCACGATCAATCGTTCTTCATTGGAAGGAAGAAGTGAATTAAGATCGAGGCGAGTGGTTGGTAAACTTTTCATCTTGGATTGAATACTTGTTTACGCAACACTAGCCTGTACTTAATGGTGATTAAGTAATTGGAGGACCCGTACCTGAGTTTACTTCATGGATATTATCACGAGTAAATCAGGATGATAATATAATTTATCCTTTTACTAGAGATGCACGCGTTGCTTGATTATTAACATGAACTTGTTTAGATTGCTTTCTAACGCAGTTCGTAACTGGTTGTTATAAGGGAAGTTTTCAGGCAAGAACTTGTTGTACTGATAGGGTGGTGTAGTCAAAGGTATTCATTCCTCTTTTGAGAGATATCCTTGGGCCCCTCATTGACTAAGCTGATGACAAATCAAAATGCATGGCTGTGCTCAAGTTTAATTGATAATGGATCAATTGTGCCACTTGTATTGTTAGTCATAGTTAGTCTATATCGAGAAACATAATTGTGAATGATTTGGGGTTGACCATGTTCCATGACCTGCATTCACAACGGATATCGTGAACGAAGGGATAAGTAATCACTTATCTATAGGACCTTTCCTTTTGGTAAGGTATTTGTTTTGGGAAGACAAACCCTATGCTGACTTGGGGGCATAGATGCCTTGCTAGAGACCACTCTATGTCGGTGACGCCTTTCGTGAGTTTGTCATGTGCAAGTGGGAGTCTGTTGGATTATGCCCACTGACACACACACGAGTTGGCATCATGGCTGATGAAGCAAGGCATACAAACACATATTGCACACTTCTCTCTCTCAAGTGCACAAAAGACATCCAAGTCTTTGGTTCTTTGTGTAGATCATATTTGTGGTGTTTAGGTTGACACACCTAACACTCTAGCAAGTGGGAAAAGATCAAGACTTGGTGTGGACTTCGATAGAGGTGTACACGTTAGTGCATGAGACTTCCAAACTCCAAACCCGCGCGTACAAAGAAGATAGCATCAAGGGTATAACTCTATTTCTTTGTATGTTTATTTTGTTGCTTATCCATGTTTAGAGTTTTGGTCCATTTGGTGGGCGTATTCGTGGTCAATTTTTGAAACTCCTTTTGTACTCGTTTTGCTTCCGTTGCGATTAACCACGAACACCCACCAAGATGTAGAAGTATGATGAAGTTCAAACATATATTTACCTGAATTGGAAGTTTCTCTGATGCTCAACCCTTTGAGATTCTTAAGCCCTTCTTCCCGTAGAAAAAACATTACACTTCATCCGGAGTCTTGGCTTGGGGAATCATCTTCCCCTTGCCCTTTCCCTCCGAAGCAGGGCTTGGCTTGGCAGCGCCAACCTTCCCCATTCCGTTACCCTTAGGGGTAAAAGCAGACTTTTTCTTTTTCTAGATTCGCCCTTCCCTTATAGCAAGAACGGCATTTGGAACGGCGGGCTTCTGTTTGGTCATGCTAGACTCAGTTGTCTTAAGCATACCATGTAGCTCCATGATGGATTTATCCATACTATGCATATGATAACTCATGAAGAATTGATCATACGCAGTGGGCAAGGACCACAGGATTAGATCCACGGCTAGCTCCTTCCCTATGGTAAATCCAAGCCATTCCATACGCTCCATGTTTGCTTTCATACGCAACACATGAGCACTCACGTTCCCGCCATCGGACATCTTGCTACCAAGAACCGTCTTAAGACACTCAAACCTCTCTTGTCTCGCTTGCTGCTGGAACATTTCCTTAAGCTGAGCGATCAAGTCAAAAACACTTAAATGTTCCATTTG
This sequence comes from Dittrichia graveolens, assembly GCA_038502395.1. Classification (NCBI taxonomy): domain Eukaryota; kingdom Viridiplantae; phylum Streptophyta; class Magnoliopsida; order Asterales; family Asteraceae; genus Dittrichia; species Dittrichia graveolens. The sequence goes on from JARJIL010000008.1 coordinate 23,379,183, forward strand.
CTTTTGGAGCTCAGGAATCATAGTACCTAAGATGAGGCAAGTGATGTACTCGGTATCCTTGACACGCTTGTCATAAGCGTCTCGGATAGACCGAGTGGCATTAGCAGCAGGAGCCTCGGGAAGGGCCTCTACTATAGTAACTAACTTTACTTCTTGGAGTTAGACAAGTTTGAGTTGTCTAAACCAATCCAAAAAGTTGTTACCATTGAATTTCTCCTTCTCAAGGAAAACTCTTAGTGAAAAGTGGTTGGTGGTGTTGGTGTTGCTTGAAGACGCCATCTAAAATAGCAAACTAGTTTTAGTTAGTTTGAAAAATCCTTGTTAAAATAAGTACCCATAGTTTTAAACAAAAACGATTATTTATAACAAGGGCTAAGAACCTTATTTCACCTCACACCGTGACGGGTTTACCGCGGATCACTTGGCGAAGCTATTTAGGCCGGTAACCATTTTACCAATTGTAATATCTATTACAACTCTTAGACACTTGCGGGATCCATTGACATCTATAATGTCGGTTGGCACGTTTGATCCCTTCCTACACCAATCTCAATATATAAGTTTTGTTTAGCTCGTGCTTAGCTCGACAACTAACCAAGAATTATATACTAAAATTGTAAATCGTCCGACAAGACACACGGGTGGCACTCTAGACCATTAATTGGCTCGTGCTTAGCTCGACAACCAATCATGCGAGTTACCCCACTCACTTTCCACACAACTACACAAGGACTGACTCGTGCTTAGCTCGACAATCATCCTCGTTTCGTTAGATTTGGGTGGTGTCATCTAACGGATAGTGCGTGATTTACGTTTTGAAAAACGGGATTTTGTTTCCGGTTTATAAAAACCTTTTGTGAATTAACAGAGTAAGTGTGAAAACGATTTTAAACACTTTATAAATATAATACCATGTTTATATTTTCTTTATCAATTCTATTCGCGCGAGATTGTTAACCATTTTAAAAAACGTTGTATTTAATTTTTAAAGGAAAAATTATCTAGCATGCAATTCCTAAACCATGCATAGAATATAAAATACAACCACGCAAATAAATAAAATTAGGTGACATGCCCAAAATCCTATGCGTTTTCCCCGTGAGCCATAACGGGGAAAACAAGGCAAAAACCTAAGGACAAGGTAATGTCTCGTTGGGTGAGCTCTCACTGAATCCGACACGTCCAATAGCGTTTGGACTCCGTCTCACAAAGACGTCATCATCATGACTCCCGTTGACACCTCTGGTTCAAGTTCTATACTATTTACAAATACATAGAATTTTCAAACGACACCCAGGTCGCATTCCTACACTATTTATACAAATACATGTAATAAAAGAAACGGCGTGCAAGCCATACCAATAAATAAATAAATAAATATTACATCAATACGGCACGTAGGCCACCAAAAAAAACCAAATTAGTCAACCACCACAATACATAAGTCTAAGGGCATAACAAGTTACCGAATTAAAGCAAATGCAACAAAATGAAACATGGTGTGCCACACAAAACCATGATATATATATATATATATTAGTTAAGATTGTCTAAATCATCAACGACACAAAATGATAATCCTTGTACATATGCATTAGTGAACCAAACCAATTTTGAAACACATATTCATATATACATCTATAAGTATATATTTGTGTACACTTCATGCCCAGTTACAACAAATATATAAATATAAAAACTAAAATATTATAGGGCAACAAACATACCAAGACCAGTCCAAAACCAGTCAACAAAAGTCAAACCAAAAAACCATTGCAAGAAAACAATTTTCTTATAATTTTTTAAAGAATAAATTTTTAAAAAATGCCTAGCACGGCCAAACCTCATAAAGGCATGACCGTACCAGACGGTACGCCCTCAGGCACGAGTTGTGCTTTGACCAAACGCATATGGCGACAGGCACGCTCGTACCCCCATAGGTACGGTCGTGCCTCCCTTCTGCCATTTGACAAATAACACATTTTTATGGTTTTTCTTGACTTGTTAGTGCAAATCCATGTTAGATATGTCTCTGATACCACTGAAGGTATTTGTTTGGCATTTTCAAGAGGAAGCGAAAGCATAATATAGTTCAAAATTTCAACAGAATCCAAACAAACACTCCCAATGGACCAAAATCTAGACATGGAGATGCAACAAAACAAATAAACAAGATACGAAGAATGGTAGTACCACAAAGCAAGGTCACAAAACACATTCTTGTCAAGCAAATAAAATCCAAAAGTAGGATTTATCTAGTGAAGTCCACCACAAGTGTGTATGAATCCAAAATGCTAGTTTGTTGATGCAAGACCAAAGCAACTAGACCAATTGCATATGAACACTTTGTTGCTTCAAAAACCTTGAACACAAAGTGTATGTATCAACTTGAGAGAGTTTTTGCATGAACTCACCACTAGTATATGTCACTAGTCTGTACAAATACTTACAAAACCGTAACCATTGAAACTGCCACATCATGACATTTTATCCCATTAAACTGAGTGTTAAAGACTGTTGATTCTACAATTACAATGTACGGGCACACCTGTGGCATATATGGCACAGCCGTGCCTACCCTAAAGACCACGACCTGGCCCAAGGCTGGTACGCCCTGTACCTGTTGGATTAGACATGCTCGTGCCTTACATGGCACGGTCGTGCCTTATCCTGCCAAAACCCATTTTGGCCTTTTCTCTCTTTTACTTGGTCGTGTTGCCGGAATCAATACTTGGTGTGTGACCCAATAGGCCTATACCTCATCAGCAGTGCTATTAACTCGTGCGTGTTAGCGGGCATATACCAACAGATTGTTGGGGAGATAGTCACTTCACCCTAATAATAAACTTTGTCTATCTTAATACATAGAATTTGATGATAACCAAACCATAGTTTTAGTATGACTTAGAAAGTATTCAAACATGCGGTGTTTGAATCTGATTTAAGAAAATATGCTAAGTATGGAACCATCGGCTAATAAGCAGCCACTTCTCAAAAGCATCAGACAAAGGACATCAGCTGAGGAATATCAGATGAAGAAAACAATTGTAGAAGACCATTAGCTGAGGAGAATCATCTATCAGCTGAGTATAGAAAATTGTTCAGCTGAGTGTTTACACCATCAGCTAAGCAAGGATCTTAATCAGCTATACCATCAGCTGAGTGAATATTGGATAAGCTGAGGGCCAGAGCATAAGCTAAGTAAGTCTTTCTAAACACAAGGCATCTTCCTACATAAACTGATGTATTTAAATGATCAGCTGAGCATTCTTGGTCAACTTATCATATCAATACATAAGCTTATGTCTTCCTAGTATAACTATTGATCAACTGAGCATCTATATGATCAGCTGAGCAATAGGTATCAACTGAGTCTTAGCAAAAAATGATCAACTGATCTTTTCTTTCAACTGAGTAGTGAAAGTTATAAGTTCTTAGTACCTTCTGTTAACTGAGTCGAGCAAAATTTCAAATGTGCTCTTCCTTTCTGATTGTAAATTTCATATGTAAAAGGCAGAACATGTGTTGTTTTATTATGACTTAGATCTTTGTTAGTAAAAATATAAAGCACTTTTTGGATCAAGTACGAGACAAAAAGGTTTGATCTTATCAACTGGAAAAGGAGAAACATACCATAAACACATGAAAATGTCGAAGATTTGTTTCAACAACTATGTATGGCTGGCAATTCCATACCTAGTAAAGTCAAATCTAGAAGAAGCATGGTCGTTGTTTAAAGTACAAGCACGGAAAGGGAAAGACAGTCTTACAAGGCAAAAGGTGTGAGGTTTAATATTTTATATTGTGAGTGGGTTGAACTTTTTTAGAAAAGTATAATTACTTTTATCAAACAGTTGATTAAAGTAACTTTACTTTTCACCCACTAAGTTTACAATTAAAATATTATATTTCCATACACTCTTTGTCTCCTTCCTGCATGAAACCGGATGCCCAAGCTTCTATATATATTCATGCATGGTGGACATGCAAAACCAAGCTTCTACACAACACAATAGCTATCTCACATGTTGAGAAAATTCGTAGAGTTTAGCAATTGTGTAGATCCAAACTTGTTCATGTGTTGAACACTCCTAAACATAAGTTGTTTTAGAGTTAGCTTGCCTATGTGTTAGACAAATTAATTGTCACCTTTTATTGTCCTTAGAATTTCCGCTTCTAATACATGTAATTCTTGATTCATATCAATAAGAATTATATAAAAGTATAATGGTGTGTCTTTAAATTTTGAAAAGCTAAAGTTTGTATTCAACCCCCCTTTTCTACAAACATTTGTTATTGCATACTTAATCTGGGGCTAACATATTGCTGCTAAACTTAATAAACATCTTTTAAGCAAAAATATAAAGGCAAACAGAAAGACTTGGAAATGGTTGAAACAGGGTATGAATTTGAATGTATTGATACATCTGATGTGAGGAAGAGGATTTATCTTTGGCCCTGTGGTTGAGTAAACAAACGGATGAGCTCAAATGTCTTAAAAGGTTGAAAAGCCTAAATTTGAAAAGTTAAACTTGGAAAGTGTGCTGAAAATAAGCAAAGAAGTAACAAAACAGTTCCCACCATCTCTAGGAAAGTTCAGAACAACTCTAGCATATATCATCACACAACAGTGAAAGAAGATGTTGAGTCAACATATCAGATCATCAAGCTTAATTATGTCTCAGTTCAAAGGGTTATGTTCATTGATATGATCCAATACCATATTACAAGATTTGATTTGAAAAGTAATTTTGTTAGGCATGTAGATCTGAAATTCCTGAGTCTTGGTGATGTAAACTTCCTGGTGGAGCAGCTCGAATCTAAATTAGAAAAGAATATGGATGAGTCTGCAGGATATCTGAAGCTGTGGGAGTTTATGAGGTATAGAAGCCAAATGGCTGAGGAGACTGATCTTCAATTAGGAGCAGCAGCTGACGAAGATAAAATCAATGTACTGAAACCGAAAACACATCATTCAAAGCTAAACCAATTTGAGATGTTTCGGGTGATATGGAGTTGTGATGAAGAATTTGAGGTAGATGAAGGAATCGTTATGTTCAATAGCAAACAAGAAAAGTTCTTTCTAAGGTTTGACGAGGTGAATGCGTACTCTGATGGGTTTTGTAGATTTGGTCTATTAAAATCAAGAGTATAGCATGAACATAAAAGAAAATATTGATCAAGCACCGAGAGTACGATTGACTAAAGTAATTAAGTTGTTCGATGCCAAAAGAGACGAAAGGAAAAGGATAAGACACTGTCAAAGGAAGATCGGACAAAGGAATATTGACTAGAAACAAACAAGGGGGAGAATGTTAGAAATGAATTTAATGTTTGTATTCTAGTTCACATTTTGTACTTAGATGTCACCTTAGTAGTATGTATATACGGTGACTCATGCATATTCTCTATGTAACCTTTGCCGTATTGAATATAATAAACACACATATAAAGGTGTTCTTCTCTCCACTAGATTCTTATCAAAGTACTCATTTCGCATTATCAGAACTACTTGTGATGCTAGGATAAATGTGTCATTGATACATCCCTTGGACTTAAATTTGACATCAACGAAATTATGTTTATGATAAAACTTTACACCTTTAACCGGATCAAACCAATGACACTTGTTCACCACAAAAATGCAACGACCCAAGTTACTATGATATTCAACTTTGAGGACCTCCCTCTGGTACCTACTGGTACGTCAGGATCCAAACAATCCATAATAACTGAGCTCATTCTCACAACAACATGACCCTTTTACACATACACCACTATTGTGCGTCACTCGTCCTTCACCATGTTTTAATGTGTGGAACTTATAACCATTAATAAAATATCCCTTATGTGAGTGAACATAAAGAGGTGGTCTTTGTGCGATTATCTTTCAAATGTTCGGTGATAGTACTTGACCCTTGCATAACCTACAATGATAAGGAAGCATACGTTAAGGTAAAACTAGATTAGTAGGTACAGAAATTTTATCTTGATGTATGCTTACATGTCTCTCAAATCAAGTAGCAAAATGATTCTCTCTATAGACATTAAGTGCTTCTTTTGCAACATTTGGTTCATTAAGTCTCACGTATTTATCAAACTTTTCTATAAATGGTGAACCTCCTCATAGTTAAGGAATATATAAGTATGAATCTTGTGCATTTCAGCTTCATTGAGTGGTCTAACTTTTCCACCCTTGTCAAATATTCTTCGAGATTAAACTTTGAATATGCTTAATTGGGTGTCCTTCTTGAAAGAAGTAGGAATATCTGGAGCGAAATTTCGAGGCTCGCGGTTCAATCATGTTTCTACGGTTGGTTCATAATACAGGGAACAATAGGTTGACAACTCATCTGCGAGATAGGATTGAACAATAGACCCTTCAACCCTTACTTTGTTTCTAATAGTTGTTCTCAATCAGCTCAACCTCCTAAAAGATTGTTGAAAAACAATACATTAGTAAAAAGAAGGTGTAACAGCCGAAAATTCTAAGCCATTTTTTTTAAAACGCTGCGGAGGCTTTAATTAAACATACTTTACATAATTAGAAAATTAAATCATCTGTTACAAAACAACATTGTTCCATCGTGTTTTCCAAAATTTAAAGCATGGCTCGTTTCAAACTAAATTCAATATCAGAGCAGGGTTAACTTTTCCTTTCACTAGCCACAAACTCACAAACGTGCAACAACAATCAACAGTAGGGAATTAGCACGAAGCTAAGTGAGAGGAAGCTTAAATCACAATAGCAGGCATCAACAATCGATATCAAAGCATGTAATCACATAATCTAGAAGATCAGCGGTTCGGCGCAGAACATACAACAAATGCCGGCCAAAGCAAAGGTTTACCGATAGCCCACCGCCAATTGGTAAAGTTAGATTCCCTCCAATACAACGCATGCATGAGAGAGTCTACAACTGCTAAACCAATAGTGATCAGACCCAACCCAATTCCATGCATAGCTGACTCCCTAAACGATACTCGATATCTACCTCGAGCACATATCGGCCAAATAATCACACAACGGTTATAATAAATAATCAGCAAGCAACAAACAATGAGATCAGACTAAAAAGTCTAGCTAATCACAAACACGTGCATCACATGATTCATATCAATCATAATCTTTACCATCCATGAGTTAATATCCACTCACCTCGTGATCTCAAAATCCGCACTCAAATGTCTAATGTTTCTGAGCCTTTGTGTTTCCGGAAAACACAACAATACCGAAATCAGTCTTTAAATCATAAATATATATATCCTCATATATTTATATCACATCTACCTAAATATTGTGCATTAACTTCCACTTAATAATATTCATAAAAGACATCACAATAATAAACAACAAAGAACAGTCCATGCTGAAATGATCTGGTTGCGACGCGACCAATAACACGTCATGCCGCAACGTGCCTTCGAGCAGCCCCTAACTTCAAATTTGTAGTCAACTTCGAGCGCCCACCTTTCTAATCCAAAGCCAACGTGTCGCGTCACGACACTCGGACCTGTTGCGTTGCGACAAGTCTTCGAGCGGCTCTTTCGCATGTGAAGCCTTCTTCTTCGAACAAAACTTTTCGAACTCGAAATGACTAGATCGCGCCGCGACCTTGGCTGACATCGTGCCGTGAACTCGAATTTCCAGAATCATCATCTTCTTCCTCATCGTATCATCAACCCAAACTCCATGGAACCATTTTCAGAACTTACCAAACTTATTTAAGCTTACTAAAACCACCAAATCATTAAACATGTTTTCATGCATCAAGAACATCTTTTAACGAATTAAATCAACAAATCAAATAAAACCCATTTAATCAAGGTTTATTCAAACTTATCCATGGTGAATTCACATAATAACTCACAGAACTTAACAATAAACATATCATGATAATCATCAACATGTTATAAACATAGTCTAACCATTAGCTTGAATTATAGAGCACCAAATCTTCAATCCAAAATTTCAAGTAGTCAAGTTTGAGGTTTCTTTAACAAAAAACTAGCACATAAACACACTTCACCTTTACACTTTGATTCAAATGAGCTGATATCTTTCTAGAATAACATATACTCAGTAGGAAATTCAGAGTCATCTGTTAATACCTTCTCTTCATTCTCAGCAACTGATGGGTTGGTGCCTTTAGTAGCAACCTCAGGTTCAATCTCTTCCTCTTCCTCATACTCACTTTCCATGTCTGACTCATCAAATCTGGCCATAAATCCAGAGTCATTTCCCATGATTTCATCTTCACTTTCCCCATCAGTTTCCTCAAACTGACACTCCTCTACCTCCGCCATTAGAACAAATTGGGCATGGACATTGGGATCTTCATCACTGTTATCAGTGTCAGACAAGAATTGATCCTCTTCTATAAGTAATGCCCTCCCACTATTTCTTTGTTTGATGAGGTTGAGTTTAGTCTTGTAATATTCGGAGTCCTTAACCTTGGGCTTTTTGCAATCCTTGATGAAATGCCCAGTTCCGCCACATTTATAACATTTGCGCTCCTGAGCTGTTTCTACTTTTCTTTCATACCTCCTTTCCAATCTCTGACCATCCTTCTTTGAGAATTGGTCATCTCTCCTTCTCGAGCCAGACGTGAACCTTTGTCTGTTGTTTGTCTTGTTCTTCAGAAACTTATTTTGCATCATGTTGGTCAAATAAGCCATTGCCTCCATGATCTTTTCATTATCAACCACATTCTCTTCCTCCAAGTCTAAAGTTTCTATCTCTATAACTTGTTTCATTTTAACAGACTTCGTTGAGCTCTTAACCCTTTTCTCATTTACCACCAGAGCCAGTGGATCTACAGTGTCTTTTTGTGTACCTAAACCAACATCATCCTGATATTGATTTAGTTCCTCAAACATCATATGATGGGTCACTTTGTTAAGGTTCTTTTGATTCATTTGTCTGTAGATTGCCACTTGGGATCTCCATTCAGACCCTAGAGAGTTTAGAAACCTAGTATTCTTCGTTAGATTAGAGTAATCATCGAGTTTCTGGTTTCTGAGGTCAATGAGTAGTTTACAGTAGCGACTGTAACTTTCAATTAGTGCTTCCCTTTCTCTCGCTTTGAAATGATCAAAGGAGTTAACTAGTGTAGTCTCCTTGATCCAGACCCCTGACTCTGTGCCTTCCATCTGACTCTTAATCTCATCCCATATCTCTTTTGCAGTGTTGAGACCATTCACCTTGATATAAAATTCTAAGGAAAGGCCATGTTTTAGATAGTATTTTGCTTTCCGATCTGCTGTGGCTCTATGTTTTTCCTCAGCTGTATACTCAGATGGAAGCTTTTCTCAGTGGATTTCATCCAAGGGTGGATTATGATGAGAATCTGCTTCTTGATCTATCCTAAAGACACCATTTCCTCACCATATTGCTCATTGTTGTCTATAAAATCCATAAACCGACCTTTCCGTACATGATATTCTCCTATGTACAACACTGGTGACTTCGTGTCTGAACCAAATGAAAGTGTTTCACTATATGTACTCATTCTTGCTTTGAGGATCTTTTCTTTGTAAGATATTTGATTGAAGAATTCTTTTGTAATCTGAAATCCGATACTCACTGAAATCCAAAACTCACTTGTCTAAAATCCGAGATTTAAAATCCGATACCTATCAAATCTTCAAAATCCGAGACTTAAAATCCGAGTGAATTTGAAATCCTAGATTCAAATTCCGATAGTTGAAATCTGATAGAAGTGAATTCTGATGGATTCAAAAACCGATAGATTTGAAATCCGATAATGTTTTGAAATCCGGATGTTTCAAAATCCGAGAGATTGAAAAACCGAGTTGGAAATCCGGTTAATTCAAAATCCGAGAAATTCAAATCCGATGATTTGAAATCCGAGGTAATTCCAACTTTGTAAATCCGATCAATCAAATCCATTGATTAAATCCGTGACTCCAAAATCCGATACTTTGCAAATCCGAAACTCAACCAATGGCAAACTAAACAATCCGATTGCAAACCCCAAGTCCGCAACTCAATCCTTGTATTACCAATATCCGCAACACAGAATCCGATAGAAAAGTATCGGAATCCGATAGAAATCTTCGGATTTTGTAAAATCCGATTGTTCTTGAGATCAAATCCGATAGAAATCTTCGGATTTTGTAAAATCCGATTGTTCTTCCGACTCACACATATTTAATCTAATGATGATTGCGAATCCAATAAACTTCTAATCTTCCATTTTATTCACAATTCGATAGAAATCAGATTGCACTAAAAGTCGACCAAAATACCTCAAAAACTGACAAATTCCTTCGGATTGTTGCTGTTATCTCTCGAATTCTTCAGTCACGAGCCTTATCTTAGCAAAGATCAGGTTCTGATACCAATTGTAGAGCAATCAAATGAATACACAATAGATTCAAGTAGAGAGAAATGTATGGAAACACCTTCAAGTGTGCGTTTTCTATTCAATATTATATCAAAAGTTACAAGGAAGGAAGTCCACAATACTATATATACTAAGTACAAAGTAAAACATAAAAACATTAAATTGTGACTAGACTTAAACACAAATGTAACTCTAAAATTTTAAGCATATAAACATTCTGCCGGCACGGCCCATACCCCCACTGGTACGGCCATGACCCGGCCAATGGCACGCCCCGTACCCCAACAGGTACGGCCGTGCCCGGTCACCGGAAAACCAAATTTTGACAGAAAACTTAAAATCCCGGTTTCAATCAAAAAGTGCAAAGCCATGTTAGAGATGGATCTGATACCACGGTTGGGTTTTGGTGGCATCTAGAAAACGCAACGGAAAGAAACGAGTATAAAATAATTTCAGATTTACGCCACCAACGCACAACCCAATGTACCAAACTCTAAAACAATAGCAATGCAACCAAAAGGCCAAGAGAAAGGATAGAATTATACCATGCAAGGTATTCCCTCTTCTTGTTGTCTTCAAAAGATGTGCCAACAAGAACACCACCACTCTAGAACTAACGTCACTTGAACATTGGTAGTGCCTATACTATAGTCCAAATGTTAATTGAGAGAGATATGAACTAACTTGAAGTTACAAGCTCATATGCTTTTTTACCAAGATTCAAGAAGATTCATATGTCATATTCTAGTTGCAAGAACATGTCTATAGATCAAATCTATAGCCAAAAAACGTTCCATTAGGTACTAGTATGAACAGCCATAAAGCCACATTAAATCTAGACTTAAAAGTCCAATTGAATTGGCCGTTACAGCGAGAAGCACGGCCGTACCTTGTAAAGCACGGACGTGCTAGCCCAAACAAGCACGCCCCAAGTCACACATGACTTGGGCCCGTACCCTGACCATAAGCACGACAGTACCATCAAGAAGCACGGCCGTGCTCGGCACACCACGGCCGTACCTACAAGAAGTACGGTCGTGCATAGCACCACCAAAACCATTTTGGTGTTTTTTTCTCTCTCTCGTCTAAAGGTGTTGTAGGAATCAATACTTGGCATGTGACCCAATAAGCCTATGCCTCATCGGCAGTGATACCAACTCGTGTGTGTCAGTGGGCATTTTTCAACAGTTTTTCACTGTTACATCAAATTCTTCAAGGATTTGTTGTTCTTTTTGGTTAAAATTGGTTAAGGAAAGTGTTTTTAGTGATAAGGAAGGTCAAAGCAAAAGTTAAGTGAAATTTTAGTGTTTTTTAGGCAAAATCAGTAGTCTGCTCGATAACAGAGGTCACACCTGCAAGTTTTTGGATTATTATCCCATCCGACTTTCATGTCATCTAACCTTATCCCATTCGACTCTTGATATTGGGGTATGCAACTTTTGGTTCATCCAACAGTTGCCTAAGAGTGTTCATCCGACTTTTCACTTAAAGTCATCCGACACTTGCCCATCCGATAGTCGTGTAACTTAAGACTCATTCGACTTTTGAAACGTTTGCTCCATTCGACACTTGAACTTAAGTCTCATCCGATTGTTGCCTTTAAATCATTTGACACTTGACTCATCCGACTCTTCAAGTCATCCAAAACTTGGAAGTCATCCGACATTCGAAAGTCATCCGACACTTGAAAGTCATCCGACTCTTGAGCCATCCGACTTTTCAAGTCATTCGACTCTTGAGCCATCCGACTTTTCAAGTCATTCGACTCTTGAGCCATCCAACTCTTTGACTCACCTGACGGTCACATAAAACTCTCATCCGACAGTCTTATAGAATCATAGAACTTTCAGACACTTTCATCCGACTTTCAAAGTTTTTCACAAACAAACTCACCAATCTACTTCAGGAGAAAGATCCAAGCAAAAGATGAGTTCTAGCAATGAGATTCTTGCCATTGTGAAGGCTATCCCGATTATCCTTTCAAGTTTGAGTGTAGAGAGAAGATGATATGAGAGAGACACACACTACATCTTATCACCTTTGAATAATGATATTGCTATTAGAATTGTCAAAAGTGTTACAATGACCAAGGGCCTTGTACCTATTTATGTGCCACACCTAAAATAAGGCTTTTCTACACTTTAGAACTAACAATCTCCCCCTAAATGGAGAGAAAGGCTATTACATTAAAGATTGAAATGCAGAAAGAAATTTATTAAAAGATAAATCTATTTCTAATACCAAACATCATCTGCCACCTCCTTATGATCCAATGACTATCCAACGTCCTCTTAATCGCATCAATTGTCCTTATCAGCCCAACCCTTTTTGACTCACTTAGTGTTGATTGATCTTTATCGGCCCTTTCTTGGAGTCTACGGAACAGCAGTTTAAGAGTACCATCCGAGTATGCCATCATGTCCACCATCCTAACAAAGATCATTCGTTGACGTTGGTTGATCAAGACGACACCTCTTTGACCCGTAGAGCTTGGATGATTTTCATCTATAACGGTTAGCTCTTCCAGGGTTTGTAGACTTGGATGGTTTTGAAGTCTTCTGAGCAGATTCACCTCAAGTTGGTTACTCTTGGCTCCCCGTTGAAGATCGTTCTCTTAGATAAACTCAATACACCTTCTCATGTACTTCATCAGAGCTGATCGTCCTGGATGTTCCTCATAGGACTTGGTGATCTTTGTAGATTGGTCCTCATATATGAACTCAATGTCATGAAGCTTGACATGTCGGAAGTCAGCGTCATTCAAAGAGATCTTTTGAACATCTACTCGTTGTACATCATACACTGCAAACCTGTACCTTAATGATTTTTGCATTATGACCCAAAGTACTTTGCTGATAGGGTACTCTGACACAATCTGCTCCCTCAGTGTTTTGTATTCATTGAAGATATGGTTGTATCGTCTCCTTTGAACTTCATCAAGACCCCTCAGTTCAGGAAAAATATTGTCTCTGATTTGAGTAGCAAAGATAGTAGGAATCCGATCCTCAAGGTACGCAACATTCACACCATATTTACCCCACAAACGGTTTTTCATTGCGTCTCTTGTGAACATATTGTGTCTATCAAGGCTTGGGTCTGATGATGTAAGGACTGAAGGAGCTGGTAGGACATTTGGAGGTAGTGGCCATTCAGATTTTGTTGGAGTTGTTGAGCCTGCTCAGCTTAAATATTTTTCCTCAGTATGTCGGCAGCTGACACCTGGAATTTCTTAGGTTCTGGAGGAAAGAGTTGATGAACTTCCTTTGAAATGTATGGAGGACCCTTATGTGGTTTAATTTTCTGATTGCCTACTCCATTTGCTTTTTAGTTACAAGCTCCTTTGCAGGCTTTGCAACCTTTGAAAAAGCAGGCTTTGTATCACCGGCACTCGCATGTCATCAAACCTGTCCACAATCTGGACTTCCTCTGTTCCTTGTGGCAGTTTGCCAAAAGAGAACTCATCAATTTGCTTCAGCAACTCATCTAACTCATCCCTTTCTCCAAGATCAGTAGTTTCAGTTTCAAATTCGAATACTGGGATGTCAGGTTCAGGCTCAGGTTGAGTTTGTTGTTGTTGTTGTTGCTCTAGTTGTTGTTGTTGTTTTGGGTTTACTGTTAGTTGTCTACAATTCCATCCATGTTAATCCCATTACTACCATCGTGGTTTACACCTAGGTATGAGATTAAACCAAGTCAAGTACTTGGACATTTCAAATGAATTCTAGATCCACTATGTCCTCCGGTAGATGGTGAACTCAACATGACTCATCATCAGGTCATTGCCACTTAGATATGAGAAACCCATGTATCATTGGCTCTATATGACTCTTGTCTGAATTAGAAGTAATAATTCTTAGTCAGGTGTACCAGCATATCCATGCCGAGTATCAATCAATCATATCTGATTATATGCTAGTATCAATATCAGGTCTTTTATTTAAGTTCCACGTTCTTCTACTGGAATGCCTTAGCTATTGTTCCCTTTTAAGCAACAAAACATTGTTCTCGAAAGGTTAAATATTTAAAACTTAGAAGAATTCCTCAAATGTATTAGCACTTCTTGATCTCAAGTTCATCCATCTCCCACTAAATGGAGATTGGATAACTTCGAACTATGAGATAGACAAGCAAAAAACCTTTCTAGTCATATCGTAATAAGTGCCAAGTAGCCCATCAATTGAATTTAGATTTGAGGACTTAGTCACCATGATAAATGTATGTACCAACAAATCGGACATACATCCTTGACCTGTCATAAACCGGAATAATATCCGGTTTCCTACACCATGACACCATGTATCAATGTGTCTTAGTAGGGTATGAATTGTGAGACTATTCCACAATTCACTGTATGGTCATTTAATATAGATAGAAGTTATCTTAGCATCTTAACTAGATCTAAGTACCTTGATCTATATGCCCTGTTGATTCTGAAATTCGTTTTGGCTAAGTCTAAACACCAACAAGGTTTCAGACATATACCTAAACTAATAAACATCCCGCAACTACTACCATCAAGGTAGTGATGAAGAAGTTTCTCTTTTTTCATTCTTTGTGGTGTGCTTGAATGGATTATCCACAAAAGTGTGATCAATATCCAACAAGCCTTCAATCCTCTCACTAACTCCGGTGAAGGGTCTAATAATCATCTTAGCCTAATAAACAAGATCAGCATCAAATGTTTATCTCGAGGTTAAACTATCCCGAGATCTCATCCACATGGATCTAGGTGATATGTTTTTTGTTTATATGGTAAAGTTGATTATCTCACAAAGATAACTTATCCAAACTATTTTGGATTCAGAAACAGTTATTCATGAATATTCTATTACTTGTAACAAAATCTTGCGTATGCCGTGACATGGATAATTTTTGTATATAACAAAGATCTCATAACAAATTTCATATTTCAAGGATAATTTCATCGTCATCAAATGTACAGTTATGTGCCATGCAGGGCAAAGCAACACATAAGCTATGACATGACTAAATTTTGAACAAACGATGCTAAAATGGTTTTACATCAAGTCTTAAAACTTCAAAGTTATATCCATCGTCTTCAAAAACGAGCATACAAAGAAATGTTACTTGCCACGCAGGGCAACAAAATAAAGTAATAAATAAACCGGCGACAAAAGCGAGATCAAGTCTCCTTATTTTCTCTTAGAGGTCAATCATCCTGGTTTGCTCGTTCGAGATCCGGTTATTCATTCTTTTCTTTCTTCCCCCAAGGACCTACACTTTGTAACAAAATAAATTTGTGACAAACGTGAGTCAATCAGCTTGGGTCAACAACCCAGCTTATAGAAGAATAGGAATGAATCATGAAGGTACCTTAAAGGGGAAAGTTAACTCTCTCTTTCCTTAAAAGTTTTATATCTCGGAACGTAGGGTGTAGCATCCTCAAAACGGGCCTAAACGTCTGCCAATATAGTACGTCAATTATTTAATTTAGTTAAATAATATATATATATATTCTAGGAAATGATATAAAATATGAAAAATAATAGATAAATGGATTATTGTGATTTTGCAATCAAGAACTGAAATTGATGATTGAAATAGGTTCTAATATCATTTATAAGTGTATAGGAATCAATTCAATGAATTAAAGTAGTGTTCTTGTTGTGTTTTGAATTTTGGCTCAAATGGGTCAAAATTGGTCAAATACGGGTCAAACTGATTTTGACCTTCAAGAACTGAAACTTAGTGCTCTAATTGATCCTATAACTTGTTAGGATTTATTAGAACTCAATTGGTGCATTAGAAGTGGTGTTTTTGCACAAATCCAATATTTAGCCTAAATGGGTCAAAATGGCCTAAATCTATTTTTACACATCAAGAATTGATTTCTAAGGTTCTAATAGGTTCATATGACTTGTATGAATTGATTAGAACATTGGTTTTGAATTGAAATGGTAGTTTTGCTTGAATTGGCTAAAATAGTGAAAAATAGGCCATAAATACGCAAGAAATTGGAAAATGATACCAAACAATGAGTTTAAAGGTTTTGGTCAGTTGCAACACCTTCAATAGATCATATTAGGTGTATATGGTGTGTTGCAAGTGTTGGAATTGGTCTACACCAAGTTTTGGCCATTATACGCACGTCTTTATCCATTTAATTGTGATTTTCGTATTAATTAATTGGATAGGAGTTTTTGATGTTAGAAAGCTTCCACAAGTGTCAAATGGTCTTATGAAACACTAGAATTTTACTAAAATTGGTTTGGAGTTGATTTGGGCAAAAATGACCTTGGTGTGCACAAAACAGCAAGCTGTTTATGGACAGCACAGGCCTCGCGGCACGACAAGAGGAGTGTCGCGGCGCGACCCCCCCTGCACACAACCTATTGTGCTCTTTTGTGCCATGTATTCGCGTGTTGTTGCTTGGACTACTATAGTTAGTTAATAAATTGTTAAATAACATCATTAGGGTATTGTTTCAAGTATCCTAGATGTTCCTTGCGTTTTCAAATGATTGATGCGTAAGCCTTGGTATTATAGGTCGAGTTGACAATCCGTAAGTGCCAAAGCAAGGTCTTTGCTTATTCTAGCATATCAGGTGAGTGCTTGATAACATAACGATTAATATATCTATAACATATATTAACAATGATCATGGAATTGTATACCATGATTTCTACACGCACTTGTTTAAGTGTAGGATTGCATGATGATGCTAGAATATACCATGTTGACACAATGTAGTATGCACTTGATTACGTGTATGCTATGATGATAATTGACTATGTGCGTGTATTGATTGATGATTCGATTGAATCAGATTACTTGTTTGTGATCGGTACGGATCTATTGGGCAAGGTTTGCCCCGGACCAAGCTGTCCTAATTATTGGGCAAGGTTTGCCCTGGACAAGGTTTGTCCCCTGTGGGTTTAGCTTAGGGCTTTACTCAGGAGAATCTTTTGGTTCTGAAACACAACTGTGGACGCTTAACAGCTCTCTTACCGGCACGGTTGATGTGTCTGGTATCCTAGTTTGGTGCATTGAGTCGGGTTAGCTCCCCTGCAAGATATGCTACCTCCTGACTACGCCAGCTCATTGCGAGATGCTAAGATAGAACTATCTAAGCATGATAGATGATATGTGATGTATTTATATTGATTTCATGCTATTTGGTACTCACTAGCTATTATAGCTAACAGATGCTACACTCCACATGTGCAGGTAATCCTCAGTTTGTCACGTGTTTTTACTTCCGCTGCATTTTTTAAATTATAAGACAGGTTTGATTGTTCTAATTATAGTCAAACCCACGCAGTTTGAAATCTTAAATTGTATTTTAAAAAAGAAAAATTTGGTTCTCAAAAGCACGGTGTTACAAGCTGGTATCAGAGCCTAAGTTTGAGTAAATTGGGTATTTGAAAGAGTACTCAGTCTCAAATTCAGGCTCGACCATTATTTAAAGTGTTCCTCAGGAGGTATTGGGGTGTGAGAGAGATTGATATGATTCACATGACTAACACTGTTTTTGATTATTTGCTTATTTGATTAACATGATTAATCAAGTATGGAAAAGTATATTATGTATATCTGACTTTAATGATCTAACAGAACTTAGAGACTGACAATGTCGGGAAGCGATGACAGAGAGGCTTATATTTGTGACTCAAAGGCTCCTCTCAAAGCCTCTGAGGAACGAGTTCCTTAGAAGAAAATTGCCATGGGACTGAAGGCCTTTATGATGTGTTCACCACCTACCATTGATGGTAGAATGGGTATGGTAGTCACGGAGTGATGGATCCGTGATACAGAATTGGCATTTGAGACTCGTGAAGCAGAAGAGTCTAAGAAGCTGGCTTATGCCAGAAAGATGGTGCGGGGTCAAGTGGTTTCCTGGTATGATACTGTGTTGGCTTCTACACCGGCTGCCGTCCTTAATTCTATGACCTGGACGGATTTTCTGAGGATCTTGAGGGCTAAATAAATACTGTTCAGCCCAAGCAGTAGAAGCGGTGGATAACGAGTTTAGAGCCTTGTCTAAAGGCAAACGAACAGTTGAGGAGCTTATCACCAGGTATACCGAGTTGATACGTTTTGTGCAGGGTTCTTTACCTGACGAGGATGCAAAGATTAATCGCTTTGCACTCGCTCTGCCACCTGAGTATCGATCATCTATCCGGGTTGCCACCACTTTGGATAAAGCATTTGATTATGCACGCCGGTATGAGAGTGATCACGCATCACAGGCTGGGGGAACATTCAAAAGGAAGTTTGAACAGTCTTCGGGCTCAAAAGGTATAGGTGGAGGGTCATGGCAGAGGCAGCCACAACAACACCAGCATCAACAAGGGGGTTCAAGTTACAGTCCTTCTGATGATCTATGGAGTGCACAGTGTCGATCTAGGCATACCGGGCATTGTACTAAGGATACTTTAAGGTGTCCTAGGAAATGATATAAAATATGAAAAATAATAGATAAATGGGTTATTGTGATTTTGCAATCAATAACTGAAATTGATGATTGAAATAGGTTCTAATATCATTTATAAGTGTATAGGAATCAATTCCATGAATTAAAGTAGTGTTCTTGTTGTGTTTTGAATTTTGGCTCAAATGGATCAAAATTGGTCAAATGTAGAATTCAACAAGAAGAATCCCTCTAATGAAGTCCACCCCAAGCACACTTGATTCCCCAATGCTAGTAGGTTGGTGTTATACACCAAAACAACAAGAACAAAGTATATCTAACCACTTTGTGCATCAAAACATGATCACAAAGTGGATGAACTCTAGAGAGAAAATGTGTATGAACTTCATATGTTCTTCATGGCCATTCTCTTCCAAAACTATAGAGAATTCGTGACCCTTGAAATTGCCCAATTGAATGAAACTTTAGTCCCATTAAAATGAGCTTTAAAACCAATCAATCCTGCTGTTACAGAGCACATACACGGCCCGTGTTCATCAACACGGCCGTGTAGGCCCAAGGTCCACGGCCCTAACTGGGCCAAGATGGCCCGTGTCTAATCGACCCAACACGGCCCTTGTTCAGCTACACGGCCGTGTAGGCCCAAAGCACACGGTCCCAAGTCAGTATAGGGTATGCCACTCTTTACAAGATCCCAATCATGAAATGATTGTCGTAAAGACAAATAAACATGTACATCCCTTTGTTCGCGATATCCTTTGTGAACACAAGGCATGGAATAAAGTCAACCTTCAGATCGTTCACGATTATGTTTCTCGACTCTAGATTAGTGGTGACCAACAAACCAAGTTAACATTGATCCATCATCAATATAACTTGAGCACGGCCAGGCATATGAACGTCAGCACTCAATCATCGAGGGGCCCATGGATATCTTCTCTATACATAGAGGAACAAATTCCTTTCGACTACATAGTCCCGCCACATAGATAATACTCTACCCAATCATCTCCCTTATAACGACCAGTTACGGACCGCGTTAGAAAACAATCAAATCAAAGCAGACCTATGCTTTCGGATCACATGTATCTCTAGCTTAAGGATGAAACGCCATCATCATCCCGAGTTTCTTATGACTAGAACCATGAAGCGAACTCGGGTGCGGGTCCTCCAATCACTTGAAACCCCTTTCAAGTATAGGCAAGAATCACGTTTAACAAAACCAATTCTTTACCTCAATCTTAATTTATACTTCCTTCCCATAAAGTATAACCGATTGTGAAGATTTAGAATGAAAAATATTCTCGAAAGTGTTTAAACATGCTAAGATGGTACCAAATAAGGATTCATAAAATACCCGCCCTAGGCGTATTATTAAATCTCCATTTAATAATCGATATAGTATGAATTGCAATATTGCTTAACGTCCCCAAAACATAAGTACAAATCAATCATAAACCAAAACATATTCAAGCCAAGTTATACGCATTAGACATGCTAATGGACCTAGTATGACAAACACCACTAGTCCATAACAACGGCTTAACAAGTGGATTTGTCCCACAACATCCACAAGTTCTTTTGTTATTCAATTATATCTCTTTTGACAAGACTACTTCAAAAGTATGCATCAAAGAGATCTTACTTTTCAAAAAAGTTAAAGTAATCACACCCTCATTGTCACAAAAGCCCACAATAGGGTTAGTGATACTCAAGAATCAACAAACACCACCACAAGTTAGAATCATCAACTTTGATCAGAGATCAACCGTTATCCTAGCAGAAACACGCATTAGAGTAACTACTTACTCCAAGCCTATTCAAGTCGTCAAACATCAAGAACATATCTCTATATTTCTTGAACTAAATACTATCCAATTTTGTATCTCTTAAATGCCCCTATGAAGCAGTAATTCCGGAATTAGGTTTGCAGACAACCTAATATCGGGACATTATCTTCTATAGACATTTAACACTAGGAATACAACAAAGCTCCCACTAGCCCTGACACACGTAAAAGGTTTTATCTATGCTTTTAGAAAACTCATCACTATGATCTTCTAATAGTAAGCAAAGATATCTTTCCTTCAAGATGCAAGAATAAGCCCGAAGTGGTCTTATCCACTTTTGTAAACATAATTCGGATACTACGGACGTATATTAAGACCCTCGGAGAGTGTTATAAGCACTTACTCATCATATTGTTCCATGAAGGAACGCGGTCATTAATATCCACGAGTACCAAAAATTCTTCAACATAGCCACTAGGACAAGTTTCTCCATAACCATCATGAAAACTTTACCACTTGTCGGTATTTGAAGTTGTCTACAATTCCATCCATGTTAATCCCATCACCACCACCTTGGTTTACACCTAGGTATGGGATCAAGTCGAGTCAAGTACTTGGACATTTCAAACAGATTGCATCTCTTTATCATTTACTTCTTTTATTTTAAGCGAATTTTGGATCCACTACGTCTTCTGATAGGTGGTGAACTCAACATGACTCACCATCAAGTCACTGCCACTTAGATATGAGAAACCCATATCTCTTTGGCTCTATATGACCCTTATCAGAATCAAAAGAATTAATGACTCCTAGTCAGGCATACCAGCATAACCATGCTGATCATCTATCAAAGACATCAGATTATATGCTAGTATCATCATCGAGTCTTCATTTAAGTTCCACGTTCTTCCACTGGAATGCCTTAGTTTTAGTTTCGTTCTTCTTCCCCTTTTAAGAAAAAAACATTGTTCTTAAAAGGTTAAATAACTAAAACTTAGAAGAACTCCTCAAATGTATTAGCACTTCTCGATTTCAAGTTTATCCTTCTCCCACTGAATGTAGAATGGATAACTTCGAACTATAAGATAGACAAGCAAAGAACCTTTCTAGTCGTATCTCAATAAATGCTAAATAGACTATCTAGTGAATTTGGATTTGAGGACTTAGTCACAATGGCAAATGAATATCCCAACAAATCGGACACACATTCTTGACCCGCCATAAACCGGACCAACAACACCCGGTTCCCTACTCCATGACACCATGTACCAATGCGTCTTAGTATGAAATGAATTGTGAAACAATTCCACAATTTACAATATGGTCATCCAATATATAGATAATAGATACCATAGCATCTTAACTAGATCTAAGTACCTTGATCTATATGCCCTATTGATTCTTAAAGCTGTTTTGGCTAATTCTGAACACCAACAAGGTTTCAGACATATGCCTAAACTAATAAATGTCTTGCAATTACTACCATCAAGGTAGTGATGAAGAGGTTTCTCTTTCGTTATTCTTTGTGGTATGCTTGAACGGATTATCCACAAAGTGTGATCAATATCCAACAAGCTTATAATCCTCTCACAAACTCCGGCGAAGGATCTCATAATCATCTTAGCCTAATAAACAAGATCAACATCAAAGCGTTTATCCCGAGACTAAACTATTCCGAGATCCTAACCACATGGATCTAGGCGATAAATTTCTTGTTTATGTGGTTAAGTTGATTATCACACAAAGATAACTCATCCAAACTATTTTGGATTCAGAATCAATTATTCATGAATATTATATTACTTGTAACAAATCCTTGTGTATGCCATGACATGGGAAATTTTGAACAAAATATCTCACAATAGATTTTCATAATAAATTTCGTATTTTAAGAATAAACTCATCGTCACCACACGTAAAGTTGTATGCCACGTAGGGCAAAACAACACATGATCTATGACATAAAAACCTTGAATAAATAACGTTTAAAAAGGTTCAACATCAATTCTTAAGACATCAAAATTTTTGTTCACCGTAATTAAAGCGAGCATACAAAGAGATGTTACTTGCCACGTAGGGCAATAAAATAAAGTAATAAATAAACCGGCGACAAAAGTGAGATCAAGTCTCCTTATCTTCTCTTAGAGGACAATCACCATGGTTTCCTCGCTCGAGATCCGGTTCTTCATGCTTTTCTTTCGCCAAAGGACCTACACTTTGTAACAAACAAATTTGTGACAAACGTGAGTCAATCAGCTCAGGTCAACTACCTAGCTTATATAAGAATAGCAATGAATCATGAACGTACCTGAAGAAGGAAAGTTAACTCTCTCTTTTCTGAGAAGTTTTATATCCTCTCGGCACGTAGGGCAGGTGTGACGGTCCCAATTTCCAAATCTTCCACAGAAGTAGCAAACCACCTTTTCTTGAGTCTCTTCTTGAGGCACATTCTCTATGTCCTTTGACTCAATATCAAGGATAGGCTTGGAAACTCCAACCTTTCCTTTTAGGGTCGGTTTCTTCTTCCTTTTCTTTTGTTTCTTTACGCCTAAGATGGGAGTGGTTGAGGTGGAATTATGCTTGGCCATGTCAGACTCCGCAGACTTCAACATGCCATGCAATTCGTTTAAGGACTTCTCTATTCCTTGCATATGATAGTTTGTGACAAACTGACCATATGATGCGGGCAGAGACTGGAGTACAATATCCATAGCGAGCTCTCTCCCAATAGGAAATCCTAACCTCTCCATTTGGTCCACGTTCGCCTTCATCTTAAGGACGTGAAGACCAACATTCCCCCCTTCCTGCAGCCTACAACCGACTAGGCTTTTAACACACTCATAGTGTTCCTGCCTAACTTGTTGTTGGAACATGTCCTTGAGCTTGGAAGTCTCTCTGATGCTCAACCCTTTGAGATTCTTAAGCCCTTCTTCCCGTAGAAGAAACATTACACTTCATCTGGAGTCTTGTCTTGGGGAATCATCTTCCCCTTGCCCTTTCCCTCCGAAGCAGGGCTTGGCTTGGCAGCGCCAACCTTCCCCATTCCGTTACCCTTAGGGGTAAAAGCAGACTTTTTCTTTTTCCAGATTTGCCCTTCCCTTATAGCAAGAACGGCATTTGGAACGGCGGGCTTCTGTTTGGTCATGCTAGACTCAGTTGTCTTAAGCATACCATGTAGCTCCATGATGGATTTATCCATACTATGCATATGATAACTCATGAAGAATTGATCATACGTAGTGGGCAAGGACCACAGGATTAGATCCACGGCTAGCTCCTTCCCTATGGTAAATCCAAGCCATTCCATACGCTCCATGTTTGCTTTCATACGCAACACATGAGCACTCACGTTCCCGCCATCGGACATCTTGCTACCAAGAACCGTCTTAAGACACTCAAACCTCTCTTGTCTCGCTTGCTGCTGGAACATTTCCTTAAGCTGAGCGATCAAGTCAAAAGCACTTAAATGTTCCATTTGCTTTTGGAGCTCAGGAATCATAGTACTTAAGATGAGGCAAGTGATGTACTCGGTATCCTTGACACGCTTCTCATAAGCGTCTCGATAGACCGAGTGGCATTAGCAGCAGGAGCCTCGGGAAGGGCCTCTACTATAGTAACTAACTTTACTTCTTGGAGTTAGACAAGTTTGAGTTGTCTAAACCAATCCAAAAAGTTGTTACCATTGAATTTCTCCTTCTCAAGGAAAACTCTTAGCGAAAAGTGGTTGGTGGTGTTGGTGTTGCTTGAAGACGCCATCTAAAATAGCAAACTAATTTTAGTTAGTTTGAAAAATCCTTGTTAAAATAAGTACCCATAGTTTTAAACAAAAACGATTATTTATAACAAGGGCTAAGAACCTTATTTCACCTCGCACCGTGACGGGTTTACCGCGAATCACGTGGCGAAGCTATTTAGGCCGGCAACCATTTTACCAATTGTAATCTCTATTACAACTCTTAGACACTTGTGGGATCCGGTGAAATCCATTATGTCGGTTGGCATGTTTGATCCCTTCCTTACACCAATCTTAATATATAATTTTTGTTTAGCTCGTGCTTAGCTTGACAACTAATCAAGAATTATATACTAAAATTGTAAACCGTCCGACAAGACACACGGGTGGCACTCTCGCCCATCAATTGGCTCGTGCTTAGCTCGACAACCAATCATGCGAGTTGCCCAACTCACCTTCCACACAACTACGCAAGGAATGACTCGTGCTTAGCTCGACAATCATCCTTTTTTCGTTAGATTCGGGTGGTGTCATCTTACGGATGGTGCGTGATTTACATTTTTAAAAACGGGATTTTGTTTCCGGTTTATAAAAACCTTTTGTGAATTAACAAAGTAAGTTTCAAAACGATTTTAAGTACTACTTAAATATAATGCCAAGTTTATATTTTCTTTGCCAATTCTATTCGCGCGAGATTGTTAACCATTTTAACAAACGTTGTATTTTATTTAATTTTATAGAAAAATTGTCTAGCATACGAATCCTAATCCATGCATAGAAAAATAAAACACAACCACGCAAATATATATATATATAATTCGGTAATATGCCCAAAAATCCTATGCCTTTTTCCCGTGAGCCACAACGCGGAAAACGAGGCCAAAACCTAAGGACAAGGTAAAGTCTCGTTGGGTGAGCTCCCACCGAATCCAACACCTCCAATAGCGTGTTGATTCCTTCTCGCCAAGACGTCATCACCATGACTCCCGTTGACTTCTCCGGTTCTAATTCTATACTATTTACAAATACATAGAATATATATATATATATATATAAACGACACGCAGACCGCATTACTACACTATTTATACAAATACATGGAATAAAATAAACAGTATGCAAGCCGCACCAACAAATATATAAATAAATATTTACATCAATACGGCACGCAGGCCACCAAAAAACCAAATCAATCAACCACCACAACACATAGGTCTAAGGGCATATCGTGTTACCGAATTAACCAAACGCAACATAAGTGAAACATGGTGTGCCACACAAAACCATGATATAAATATATATCTATATTTTAGTC
Organism: Dittrichia graveolens; assembly: GCA_038502395.1. Lineage (NCBI taxonomy): Eukaryota > Viridiplantae > Streptophyta > Magnoliopsida > Asterales > Asteraceae > Dittrichia > Dittrichia graveolens. Next base: position 23,404,783 of record JARJIL010000008.1, read on the forward strand.
AAGATTGTTAACAATATCAAAGGCACCAAAATGACAACCCTTGTACATATGCATTAGTGTACCAAACCATTTTTGTGACACATATTCATATATACATTTATAAGTATATATTTGTGTACACTTCATGCCAAGTTACAACAAATATATAAATATAAAAACTAAAATATATTAACAATGCTACAATTATAACAATTCTAGCATAACAAGAATACAACAAGAGTCTCAATGAAAAACCAATTTTAAGAAAACAATTTTCTTATATAAATGTATTTATATGGTTTTGAGACTTGATGTAAAACTAACATATTAAGTAGGCTACAAATATACCAATTTTAGCCTAACATGAATCTACATGAAACCATTTCTAGAAAACAATTTTCTAACATAAAAAAAACTTATATGAATATTATGTAGGCTACAAATATATCAATTTTAGCCTAACAAAGATCTACTCGACAAACTTTCAAGAAAACAATTTTCTTGTATAAATGTTCATATGGTTTTTCTAGACTCATTAGTGCAAAGCCATGTTAGATATGGCTCTGATACCACTCAAGGTATTTGTTTGGCATAATCGTGTAGCAACGGAAGCAAGATATAATACAAAAACTAAACTAGCCAAACAAACACACATGCCATGGACCAATATCTAGACATAGAATTGCAACCAAAATATAATAAACAAGAAGCAAGAAATAGTTATACCTTTAAGCAAGATCACAATATCTATTTCTTCTTGTCAATTGTAGAATTCAACAAGAGAATCCCTCTAATGAAGTCCACCCCAAGCACACTTGATTCCCAATGCTAGTAGGTTGGTGTTATACACCAAAACAACAAGAACAAAGTATATCTAACCACTTTGTGCATCAAAACATGATCACAAAGTGTATGAACTCTAGAGAGAAAATGTGTATGAACTTCATATGTTCTTCATGGCCATTCTCTTCCAAAACTACAGAGAATTCGTGACCCTTGAAATTGCCCAATTGAATGAAACTTTAATCCCATTAAAATGAGCTTTAAAACCAATCAATCCTGCTGTTACAGAGCACATACACGGCCCGTGTTCATCAACACGGCCGTGTAGGCCCAAGGTCCACGGCCCTAACTGGGCCAAGATGGCCCATGTCTAATCGACCCAACACGGCCCGTACACGGCCGTGTAGGCCCAAAGCACACGGTCTCTTCTTGGGCCAAAACGCCCCGTGCTAGTTGGGCTGGACACGGCCTGTGTTCAAGAACACGGCCCGTGTACCATGCTGTCAAAACCCATTTTGGTCTTTTCTCTCTTTTGCTTGATCGTGTTGCCAGAATCAACACTTGGTGTGTGACCCAATAGGCCTATACTTCATCAGCAGTGCTATTAACTCGTTCGTGTCAGCGGGCATATTCCAACAATTAGAACATTGGTTTTGAATTGAAATGGTAGTGTTGCTTGAATTGGCTAAAATAGTGAAAAATAGGCCATAAATAGGCAAGAAATTGGAAAATGATACCAAACAATGAGTTTAAAGGTTTTGGTCAGTTGCAACACCTTCAATAGATCATATTAGGTGTATATGGTGTGTTGCAAGTGTTGGAATTGGTCTACACCAAGTTTTGGCCATTATGCGCACGTCTTTGTCCATTTAATTGTGATTTTCGTATGAATTAATTGGATAGGAGTTTTTGATGTTAGAAAGCTTCCACAAGTGTCAAATGGTCTTATGAAACACTAGAATTTTACTAAAATTGATTTGGGCAAAAATGACCTTGCTTCGCAGAAAACAACAAGCTGTTTGTGCACAACACAGGCCTCGCGGCGCGACAAGAGGAGTGTCATGACGCGACCCCCCTACACACAGCCTATTGTGCTGTTTTGTGCCATGTATTCGCGTGTTTTTGCTTGGACTACTATAGTTAGTTAATAAATGGTTAAATAACATCATTAGGGTATTGTTTCAAGTATCCTAGATGTTCCTTGCGTGTTCAAATGATTGATGCGTAAGCCTTGGTATTATAGGTCGAGTTGACAATCCGTAAGTGCCAAAGCAAGGTCTTTGCTTATTCTAGCCTATCAGGTGAGTGCTTGATAACAAAACGATTAATATATCTATAACATATATTAACAATGATCACGGAATTGTATACCATGATTTGTACACGCATTTGTTTAAGTGTAGGATTGCATGATGATGCTAGAATATACCATGTTGACACAATGTAGTATGCACTTGATTAGGTGTATGCTATGATGATAATTGAATATGTGCGTGCATTGATTGATGATTCGATTGAACCAGATTACTTGTTTGTGTTCGGTACGGATCTATTGGGTAAGGTTTTCGCCGGACCAAGCTGTCCTACTTATTGGGCAAGGTTTGCTCTGGACAAGGTTTGTCCCCTGTGGGTTTAGTTCAGGGCTTTACTCAGAAGAATCATTTGGTTCTGAAACGCAACGGTGGACGCTTAACAGCTCCCCCACCGGCGCGGTTGATGTGTCTGGTACCCCAGTTTGGTGCATTGAGCCGGTTTAGCTCCCCTGCAAGATATGCTACAACCTGACTACGCTAGCTCATCGTGAGATGCTAGGATAGAACTATCTGAGCATGATTGATGATTTGTGATGTATTTATATTGATTGCATGTTATTTGGTACTCACTAGCTATTATAGCTACCAGATGCTACACTCCATATGTGCAGGTAATCCTCAGTGAGCTCGGGAGCCGGAGGGTAGTTTATATGCTTCGGGAGCCGGCGGGTAGTTTATATCCTCAGAGTTTCACAAAAGTACAGTTTCTAAACATACACGTGCTAACATTTTCAAAGGTAGTGTCAAAATTTGATTCTTGAAAATCAGGTGTTATCCAGCTGAGCACCGCACTGGGGCCTTACCCTGCTAGAACCTTCATTACCTGCAAACATGCAATACTTAAACATAAGCTAACGCTTAGTGAGCATACTACTAGAAACTGGTAATTAAAAGACCTGAATAAACTCTTCCCAGGATGTCTCACATACGAATTGAATCACCTGTAAACCTGTATAAATTGTTACAGTGATGGGGCTTATCTATACCTCGTGTATAGCCTATCTCCAGCTGCTCTTGGTATACAGCTCACAGTATACCCTTATTTAACAGGAGTAACAACTCCCCAGGATGACTAGCATCCAATTAATAGGAGTAACAACTCCCCAGGATGACTAGCATCCAATTAATAGGAGTAACAACTCCCCAGCATGACTAGCATCCAATTAACAGGAGTAACAACTCCCTAGGATTACTAGCATCCAATTAACAGGAGTAACAACTCCACAGGATGACTAGCATCCAATTAACAGGAATAACAACTCCCCACGATGACTAGCATCCAATTAACAGATAAAACACATAACACGGTTATCATACTGTTCAGTTAGTATAATCACGTATTGCTCATGCAGGAGAATAGTACACTCACGGCATGGCTATACGCATGTACTTGCATCATATATACATATCATATATCATATCACATCATACCATATCATATCATATCATATCATCTACTATACGTATACATATACTAACTCACAGGTACTTACTCTACTTTAGTATACAGCTACAACATCCGAGTGGTTATATACCATAACACTGTTCTTGGTACAAAGTTACACCTCACACATACTCTGTACCCTGCTGCTTTATTGAATATCTATAACATTCATATCTTATAACACATATACCATGTAGTTCATTTAATGCATAATCATATGCTAAACCTGCTAAAGGAATAGTATACTCACCTCAGTAACGAGGATGGTTCAAACAACAGCTCCAATATCAATAATACAGTCACCGCATATGTCGACGAATAGTACCTACAAGCAATATATAGAAATCATACAAATTCTAAGTATTACAAGCTTGGAACCCCCTAGGCATGGCTGTGCCTTCCCCCAGGCAGGGTTGTGCCTCTCCTAGGCATGGCTATGCCTTTCCCTCAGGCACGCCCATGCCTTCCCCAGGCACGCCCGTGCCTCAGTCAAAAAGTAGGGGAAGTACCGTATGAACTAGGTTTTCCCACGGGGACGTAAAGCACGCCCGTACCCTCCATAGGAACGCTCGTGCCTACCCTGGTCTGCACCAGAAAGTCGGCCAGATCACTGTTTTTCCGACCAAAACTCAACCAAACCCATTTCTAATCAGCTTTTAACATCATAGGGGTGTTTCTCAACACCCCAAACAACTTATAATATCAAAACTAACTACAATAACTCATTTTGATCAATGGTTCAACCAATTGAACCATTTGACCCATTAGAACATCAAAAATTACTAACCAATCTTACCTTGTGCAATATAGGATTGATAGGGTGATTCAAAGAAGTCTAATTCTGCTGTAATTCATGCTCCAAAGCTAGCCAAAATCGCAACTGTGGTTTTTGGAAGTGTATGAGTATCATATGTCTTGCTTATTGACTATTAGAAGTCAATATAAATATACAAGTATCAAGTTATGACAAAACAACCCTGGACTTCTTTCACTTTCGTTTTGACAGTTTTAGCCCCTCTAGTTTTATAAACACCTCTAATCTTTAATAACACTTAACCATAACAATTTTTGAACTTTGGCGCGTATAACTCTTCCCCACTTGGAACGATTTCGTCCCCAAAATCTACTATGCAACTTACTAGGCATTATTAAGCTGAATGCTACCGTAACACACTAGCAGTAGTCTTACATCTCCTCATCTTTAAATGCTATCGTAGTGCACTGACAATAGTCTTACAACATTCTGATCATGAAACACATACCATACACAACATGACATCCATACATACTAGTGTAATCTGAACCCTTTCTATGCTTTCAGTGTACCTTTATAAGTTCTATCAATTCTTCACATAAACTCTTAACCCTTTCTCTCTAAAATAGCCATTGGCTGATTTATATAACTTATCATCTCATCCACTAGCACATCATATAGAGTAACAACTGCTGATTCATCTGCTAACCACCCACAAAGGTGGAACATCTTTGGTAATTCAAGTCTGTGTGCTAGTTTACCTCATCTTGCGATGATCCACTAACTTTCTATCGTGGTGCTACTCTTAACAATTCATAGTTCTCAATCTGGAACTCTAACAGTGATCTCTTATCTGCATATCTTTTATGTCTATTCTGAACTACTTTACACTATTCACATATCTACTATATAAACTCAAGTCATTTTATGTACTATTTATGTACTGCTCAACTCTCTTTGACAAACTTTCCCCTAACAAACCGAGGTCTTACACTTTAGCTCGTATGGTAACATACCAACATCTGAATAGTAACCGTTACTATGAAAGAACTCTGCTAATGGTAGATAGGTATCCCAACTACCACTGACATTAACAACACATGACTGACACAATTTTCATCATGATTGACATAATTTTGATAGGGAAACTGGCAATTTTCTATCTTTATCACGTTATCCTTACACCTACTATTCTCAATAGTAGTCTTATCATCTGCTGCTTCTTCCTTAAGAGGAGATCCTGTTAAACGGGATGGAACACTCAACAGCCACTACATCCAATTCCAACGTTTCCTCCACAACCATAAACTGTCCTTTAACTTATTCATCTCTACCCTTGCCAAAACAAGGATTCACTATGCTTTTCTTTAAAGATATTAATTTAGGGCAATAAGCTCAATATGCCCAACTAGTAAAAGTGACAACATCCTTAAAGCGAATTCTATCAATTTCTAGGCACATGCCTTTGCTTTTCACACTTTCATACATCTGACTGAGGAACTAGCCTTCCCTACTGTAGTACAAACACTAATCTCTTACTTAACATATTTGCTGGCTCAATAACAATACACTCTGGACAAAATTAATTATTTCTATTAACCTTCTGGTGATATCATTCACTGCTTTTGTCATCTGTCGTGGGGCTAAAACTTGGTGCAAATTGCACCACTAACACTTCTTTATACGAAGGCCTAATCGTTGACTCCATCTGTGTCTTCTCTTTACTTGGTATCAACAAAGTGTACTGGTCTTTTGTTGTTCCACATAATAAATTTAAATCGTACATAACTTTTCATTTTACTAGATAACCAACTATACGGTATGCCCCTTACGTCTCTGCTTGCTAACTATTATTTGTTGAGTTTTGGTGGCTTCTAGAAAACGCAGCGGAAACAAAAACGAGTATAAAACGATTTCATTTTATGCCACCAACACACCACCCAATGGAGCTAACTCTAGACATAAGCAATGCAACTAAAAGAAGAAGAACAAGGACAAGAAATTATACCATACAAAAGAATTTCTCCTTGTTGCCTTGGAAGGTTTATACACAAATTAGTGTACCACTGTCGGTATCCACAACAAGTGTTAATGATCCCCACGTGCTGGCTATGTTTGGACGCCGCCAAAAGCTCCACCAATAACTTACAATAACTTGAATATCAATAGTGCCTTGTTACTAATCTTCAAGTGTGTTTGCTTTGAGAGAGAGCATGAACTAACAAATAAGTTACAAGTTCATGTATCAAAAACAAGTAGTAGCAACTAGTTGTCACCAACCATGTTCCATAAGCTCATTTGAACTTATATAGACTCAAAATTGAAGACTAAAATGTTCATAACCGATCTAGGAGTAATGGTCATCAATGATCATGAATACCCCATTAATCTAGTCTTAAAAGGCTAGTTTAATAGGTTGTTTCAGCATGAGGCACGACCATGCCTCACTGGGCACGCCCGTGCCAGCCCACGGGCACACCCAAGTCACGCCCGACTTGGGCTCGTGCTTTTGCACTAGGCACGGCTGTACCTCCATGAGGCACGTCCGTGACGGCCCCAATGGGTACGCCCTAGGCACGCCGGCCTTGGGCTCGTACCTGGCATAGGGCACGCTCGTACCTGGCATAGGGCACGCCCGTACCTTCACAAGGCAAGACCGTGCCCGGCCCAACCAAAACCCATTTTGGTATTTTCTCTCTCTCTCTTGTTCATAGGTGTTGCCGGAATCAATACTTGGTGTGTGACCCTATAGGCCTATGCCTTATCGGCAGTGATACCAACTCGTGTATGTCAATGGGCATATTCCAACAAACTCCCACTTGAACATGACACACCCACGAAAGGTAACAACGACATAGAGTGGCCTCTAGCAAGGCATCTACGCCCCCAAGTCAGCATAGGGTATGTCGCCCATGACAAGTACCAACCTGTAAAGAATGGTCCTACGGATAAGTGATTATTCATCCCGTCGTTCACGATATCCATTGTGAATGTAGGTCGTGGAACATCATCAACCCCAAAACATCGATGATTATGTTTCTCGATCTAGACTAACTATGAGGAACAACACAAGTTGCAAAATTGATCCACTATCAATTCAACTTGAGCACGGTCAACGAGGGGCCCAGGGATATCTCTCTAAAGAGGAACGAATACCTTTGACTACATCGTTCCGTCATAATAATAAGTTCTTGCCTGAAAACTTTCCTTATAACAGCTAGTTACAAACTGCATTAGAAAGCAATCTAAACTCAGGTGCGGGTCCTCCAATTACTCCATCACTATCAAGTACAGGCTAGTGGTGCAAAAACATGTATTCAATCCTCTATGAATACTTTACCAACCACTTGCCTCGATCTTAATTCACTTCTTCCTTCCAATGAAGGATGACCGATCGTAGAGCATTTAGAATAAATAAATTTATTCAAGGAAGTAGTTAAACATGCTAAGATGGAACACAATAAAGGCTAACGAAAATACCCGCTCTGCGCGCATTATCAAATCTCCATTTGATAATCGATACAATCAAAGCACATTATTGCTTTAATATTCCCAACTCAAAACACATTAAATTCAACTAAAACAAACTCAAGCCAAAGCCACTTGTAAACCAAGTGTACACAAGCCTAGTATTGAAGTTCATCACTAGCTTGTGACTAAACCTTAGTAAGCGGATTCACAAAATGACATCCATGCGTACTCTAACAATCACCATATCTTCTCTTGACCAAACACTTATAAAGTGTGCGTCGCCAAGATCATGGTCCTTTGTTCAAGCCTTCTTGCTCTCATTGTTTCAAAGAACCCAATGGACTAAACGATGCTTCGAACAATTTTTCTCGTCTATGAGCCACTATACTATTATTGTTTCAAAGAACCCAATAAAGTCACAATGCACAAGACTGTGGTTCATATATATATAAGCCATCATACTCTTATTTTCTCAAAAGAATCCAGTTAGAGTCAATGATGCTTAAAGAACCATTCTAGTTGATAACATTCCACTTAACAACACAATAATAACAATTCACCAAGAATAATACTACTCAATGTTCCTTCTTACCACCGAACATCAACTTGAAGAACAATGTACCAAGAGTTCTTCCAAATATGTCAAAATGAGAGAAAATAAACGATGTGATAAACCAAGTTGCTAATTAAATTAACACAATAGTCCATCATGTTTCAATGTCACTCTTTTAGTTTTGTCACTCTGAAAAGTTTACATTCGTATCTTCCAATTCTTCTTATGAAGCAATAATTTCTCAACCCCGGGTTTATGAACCGCCAAGTTAGGATATTATCTTCAACAAGAAGTATGTTACTGATACGCAATTTGAGGAACACAAGCTCTCCCTCTGGCATACATCCAAGTCTACGAGGATACTTTCAATGTACAAGACACTTTCGGATAGTGTTGAAACACTCTTCCTCAAAATTCCCATGAAGGAATATGATCTTTACATTGCAGTGATAAACACATGTATCCGAGTAACCTTCAACATAACCACTAGGAAAATTAACTTATGATACCATCCTCATGGTCAATCATAACGGAACATTTATCAATAGTTGGTACTTGAAGTTCAAGTCCATGAATAGAATTCTTGGGCTTGTAGACCATACGAGGATACTAATAATGTACAAGACTCTCGGAGAGTATTAAAACGCTTCCTCAAAATTCCTATAAAGGAATAGAGTCTTTTCATTTCACTATCATAACTTCACAATCAAGAAAAGGCAGTGATACACCATAAGTCATCCAAATAGACTTCAACATAACCAATAGGAAAAATCTCTTTCATGATACCATCCTCATGGTCAATCATATCATAACTTTTACCACTAGTCGGTATCTGAAGTTGTCTACATCTCAATTCATGCATACCCTTAGGTTTACACCAAGGCATCGGATCAACCAAGTTCAATACTTGGACATCCTACATGGATTGCATCCCATTCTCATTACCTCTCTCCTTCTAGTAGATGCTAGGGCCCACTACAACTTCCGATAGTTGATGAATTCAACTAATCCATCAATGAGTTATCTTCCTCTAGATATAAAACATATATCCATCCGGCCGTACGACAACTGTAGGAAGAGTAACGAATTATGGCAGGTACTCCAGCATCGCCATGCTGAGTTCCAATCACTACTGATTGTATGCTAGTGCCAACATCAGGTTTTACTCCCACTGGCTCCTGTAGATATTAGGCTTCCACTTGCTATTGAGCGACAAAACATGTCCTCAAAAGTTAGTGAAACAAATATCTCATGCCTAACGGAGTAGCATCTTTAGTCCCCGAACATATCCAAGAATATTCGGTTCCTCCTTTATGCGACCCATATGCCAATGTATCCTGGAGAAATAATTTATGAGATAAATCCAACAATTCTTATGATGGACACAAAATCATATATTAAGATACTCCACATCTTTAAAAGATTTAAGTAACTTAACCTCTCGTTCACAAACCTCGTTTAAGGAAATCATTGAACACCTCAAAGGTTTCAAATATACCTATCCCTATTACCACCACGGGTAAAGGTAGCGAAGTGCAAGTAGTTATCCCCATGGACTTGCTTGAACGAATTAAACCCACAAGTGTGAACTAATTACAACAAGCCCTGAATCCTCTTACATACGCTGATGAAAGATGTACAAGTCATTTAGCCTAATAAACAATTCTGGCACTCAACATTTGATCAATTATCAAATGCATCCAAGATTCCAAACCACACGGAACTTGGTGAAGCGAGTCTTGTTTACATATCTAAATAATCTTGTCACTAGGATAACTAATCCAAACCATTTTTGGATTTAAACACGTTATTCATGATTACCTTATTACTTTTAAGCAAAAGCTTATAAATGCCATGACATGGATAAAGTTTGAAATAAACCACTAATATATATCAAATACAAAGTAATATTTATCGTCAACCAATGCATAATAGACTTAATATTTCTCTCGCCACACAGGGCAGATAATATATTAATCTAATAAAGTAATAAAATAGTTAGATGAAATGGCGAGATCAAAACTCCCAATCCTCTCAATCGATACAAGGTCCAAGTTTCCCGATCTTGAGCTTTAGCTCTCCATGCTTTATCAGCTACTTCTTCCATTTAATACATACACTTCGTAGCAAAACAATTTTGTAACAAACGTGAGTGTTATAGCTAGCATTTCAATAAATCTAGCTAAGAAGTAGAAAAGCAATAGAGTCAACCATGAATGTACCTGATGACGAGGAGATATTCCCTTGCCTCATAGGAAGCTTTAGCTCCTCCGAACACTCAGGACAAGCGTGGCGGCGCCAATCTCCATATTTACCGCAGAAATAGCAAACTTCTCCTTTAGGAGTCGTATTCTTTTTCTCGGTTTTACGTTCCTCAAATAACCGGGTGGGAACGAACTTACGTTTGGCCATGTTAGACTCGAAAGTCTTAAGCATGCCATGCAACTCGTCTAAGGATTCTACCATTTTGTCCTTTTGATAGTTTTTGATAAACTCATCATAAGACGTGGGCAGGGACTGGAGAATCATATTCACCGCAAGCTCCCTCCCAATGGGAAATCCTAGTATTTCCATTTGGTCAATGTATGCCTTCATACGAAGCACATGAACACTAACCTTCCCACCTTCCTGCATCCGGCAACCGACAAGGGCCTTGACACACATAAAGTGTTCCTCTCTAATCTGATGTTGGAACATGTCCTTCAACCGATTAATCATGTCATACGCACTCATATGCCCGAGTTGCTTTTGCATCTCACAGCTTATAGTCGATAACATGAAAGAAGAAACATCTTTTGCGTCCTCGATATGCTTTTCAAAGGCGTATCTAGTGGCCCAACTTTTGTTGGTAGAAGGTGGTTTTGGAAGAGGTTCCTCGAGGATTTGCAACTTAGATTCATGGCGAAGAAAATTTGCAATTGCCTATACCAATCCACAAAGTTCACGCCTATGAGTTTCTCCTTTTCTAGGAACGAACGGAGAGATAAATTCAGTGTTGCGTTGTTAACGTTTGTCATCTACAATTTTAGAGTACACATTTTAGTTAATTTATATATAATCCTTGTAGAAATAATTAACCAAATAGTTTTCAAAACCAATTATTTAAACAAGGCTAGAAACCATATTTCACTTCACCTTATGACGGGTTTACCGCGGATCACAAAGCAAAGCTATTTAGGCCGGTAACCATTTTACTGATTGCAAACACTTTGCAACTTCTAGATGTTTGCGGGATCCATTGACAATCAAAATGTCTTTTGGCATGTTTGATCCCTTCTCACACCAATCCTAACTAAATCCTCTTAAATGACTCGGCTAGAGCTCGACGCCACCTAAGTGTCACAAAAAGAATTGTAAACCGCCCGTCAAGACACACGGTGGAACTCTCGCCAATAATTAGCTCGTGATAAGCTCGACAACCAATATTACGAGTTACCACACTCACCTTCCACATAGTTCCACTCGGCATGACTCGTGCTAAAGCTCGACAATCATCCAAGTTTCACTAGATTCGGGTGGTGTCATCTTATGGATGACACGTGATTTACATTTTAAAAACAGGATTTCGTTTTTCCCGGTTAAAACAATTTTAACCCATTTTGCGAATTAACAAATCAAGTGATAAATACAATTTTTATCCACTTATAATATAATACAAATTTATATTATCTTGTTAATTCTATACACGCGGAAAGAAATATAAAACAATTTTATAAATCTTTGTGTTTTATATATTTTGAAAAAATTATCTAGCATGCGATATCCTACACATCTATGCAAAATAATAAATATATAAAACAACCACGCATACACAATAGTTCGGTAACATGCCCAAATCCTATGCGTTTTCCCCGCGAGCCACACTGGGAAAACAAGGTCAACTAAGTAATCCAAGATCCAAAGTACCCAATCGGGTGTGCTCCCACTTGAGTCGGCATCTCCACAAGGCAATCCGGACTCCACGTTGCTGAGACATCAACGCCATGATTCCCGTTGGTTTATTACACACAATCATCAACTTCTATACTATTTTACAAATACATAGAAGGATAAATGGCATGGAAGCCACATTCCTATGTTACTAATGCAAGTACAAAGGAATAAGTAAACGGCATGCAAGCTGCACAAAATAATAATAATAAAATTACAACAATACGGCACATAGACCACCAAAATCAAATAAACCAACCACCACAACACATAGGTCAAAAGGGCATCTAGTTACCGAACCACGATCAAACACAACCAAAGCAAAACCATGGTGTGCCACAAAACCATGTCAAACATATTTTGATTAAGATTGCTAACAAGACACCTAAGGCACAAAAGGCAATCCTTGTACATATACATTAGTAATTTTATTACACCTTTAAAATTACATATTCATATATACACCTTTAAATATATATATTTTTATGTACTTCATGCCAAGCCATACAAAATATATAAATTCAAGGAATCAAAATATAGCGGGGAAAATTAGATTAAAGACTAGTCCAACCAACAAATCCGGAATTTAAATATAATCTTAAAACATGTTTCAAAAACAGTTTCTGGCCCAAAATGCGAAAGGCACGGGCGTACCCTCTAAGGGTACGGGCGTGCCCGTCCATTTCCAGTTTACAGTTTAAACAGTTTAAGCCTTAAAACAATTCTTCTGGCACGGCCCGTACCCCCACTGGTACGGCCACGCCCCAGCCACCGGCACGCCCCGTACCCCAAGAGGTACGACCGTGCCCGGTCACCGAAGAAAACTCAAAATTCCGGTTTAAGTGTAAAGCAATGTTAGAGATGGCTCTGTTGGTCCCAAAGAGGGTGAACAAGCAACCGATACAGTGTAGAAGGGGGGTTGAATATACTTTAAACAATCAAACGAATTAATCAAATGTATATTCAATTATCAATCAGTACAATAACTTTTATCACTCTCTAATCAAACCAACAGGATGATTTGATATTACAATGATTATAACCTCAACTCTCTCTAAACACTCTTGAATCACAAACTAATTGATGATCGAATTTCTTGTTAAAACTGATTAACAAGAACTCTTAAAAACTCTCTCGAACTTTGAACTTACAAAGTTATCGCAACAGAAGCGTATCAAGTATCACGAACACACGTACGTTTTGCAACTTATGTAGTCGTCGTTGTGTATCGCGTATCTGTTCTCGTACACACGTAAGAACATATATTCGTATTATCACACAGATATAACGTATATATAAACCCAGAAGAAGGTTTATACTTATACTTGATATATCTACGAGTAAATCGCAGTTTAAATATAGAACTTATCTTTTCTTTAAAACCGTAACAAACTCCTTAATTAGAACATATCTAATTAATTTCGTTTAGGATTTCTATCCAACTAATAGATAATTTAAATTAGGTTTAGATATCCTAATTTAAATGTCGTAGATATAGAGAGTTTATAACAGAATTTAGAACTTACTGAAATTCTGAACTGAGTTCTGACGCTAAGCTGACCACTCAGTCTTGACCTTGTCAAGCTGAGTTCTTGAGTCTTGGATTCTTGAATCTTCAAGTCTTCAAGTCTTCATCCTTAAGACCTATCTCAGCTTAGAAGTCACTGAGTTATCTATTACTTACATAGAAAACTCTATATTTGTTTATACGCTGACTACTCAGCTGAAGCTGACTAGTCAGTCTAAAACAGACTTACATAATTCCTAACTCCTAACCTATTATCTATACATATCGATAGTTTGTCTCATCAAATCTAACTATTCTAAACATGGGACTAACAATCTCCCCCTAGTTGATGATGACAAAACATTGAATCAAATAAGTTATTGGTTAATAGAATTATGTTCAACCACTCTGGAACTGAACAAAGTTAGTTCTTGACATAAGTATTGAACTGATCCATACTTATTCACGTATCTTGAACTTACAAGATATTTATGTTACAAATCTATTGTAAGACTTGTATTCTAAGTATTTGAATATACAAGTACTTAGATTCTAAACTTATCAGAGTTAATTTAAGTTCTGAACTTACAAAACTTATATTACTGAACTTATCAGTTTACAATTGAACATATCAATCATCAGCTTAAACTTACAAAGCTGTCTGTTTGAACATATCAAACATAATTTTTGAACATATCAAATAATAAAACATTTGAACATATCAAACTTGAGTTTGTATTCATGAACATATCATTTACATTTTAGCTTAATCTTTTATGATTAGCTTCTACACACTTAGTGCGAACAAAAATTATAGAACTAATCTATTTACTCAACGTAATCTTCAACTTCTAACCACATATCAGAACATTTAAGTTCCCAAATTGCAGCTTTCTTGATAGCATCAACCATAATTTCTTCACCTTCTAGCATTTCTTTCATCTCAGCTTTTCTTGATCTGATTTCTCTGTAGAGATGATATCTGAATACCGAGTTCTGAATTGAGTCATCACATAGAATTCTCAAGTACAGAATTAATTCCAGATTTGCCAAATGAAGATTTGTTACTTTCAAGAAACATTGATTACCTTCCACATAAAAATACAAGAATCCTTCCAAAGGTTGAGTGATATAAGTGTTCTCTCTAAATTCGACTTCCTCTGGAACTTGTAGAATGATGTCTCTTTTAGCTCGCTGGCTTGCTGCTCTAACTCTTGCAGCTTTGCCTCGATTAAGAAAGGTATCAATTTCATCAGCAGGAATCTCATCTAGCTGATCGATTCTTATGAAGATTGTCTTAAGCACATCAACTATCTCTTGTCTGATTTAACTCTTTTTCATCTGCTTGATAGTTGTGGCTACTGTCTTCAGCTCTAAGAATCCCAACTTTTACAGACATCTCATGTCTAGACCAATTTCTTGTTTGTTGTCTAGTACAAAGTTGATGATTACCAATTCTCTTTTTCTACTCAGTGTAATTGATTCAATCTTGTTATTAAAATGTGTTCTTTTATAACAATGCCTTAGATTCACATCTGAGTAGGGAATTGGGGCAGCTCTTGGACCAGAGTAATCAGCTTCAGCTTCAGCTCTAGCAGCCTCAGCTTTAGCCTTTTCTCGTTGAATTTCAGCTTGTCGTTGCTGCTCTTTTATTTCCTCCACTGTTATGCCTAGTTTTTTAGCCATCTCTTGTAACATTTGCTCAGCAAGTATGTCACTGGCTTTTTGTGCTGCATCAGCTTCATCACTTGAGTCAGATTCATGTGCAACTAATTGAGACTTACCCTGTTGCTCTGGCTTAGGCTCAGCAATGATGACCTTTCTTTTCTTTGCTAAAGGCATAACACTTCTTTTCTTTCTTTTTACCATCTCAAACACCTTACTCTTTCCTTTATCTATTTGTGAAGTTGGAACGGACTCAGCTTCAACAAATTTTGACAAATTAGCTTGAGGAAAATTGGTGTGAACAGCTTGAGATGTTTCTTCAAGTGGAGTTTCTGGTTGAGCTTGTGAAGTTGTGGTTTTCTGGACTGTTGGAGCCTGTTGTTTTTTAGAAGGCTGATCTACAGTACTCATGAACTGTTTATGAGCTTGTTCAAATTGTACTTCCTCTGTATGCTCCCCCTCAACCTTATCATCATGCTTCTTTGATTCTTCCTCCCCCTTTTTGTCATCATCAATAGGGGAGGGTCTGAGTTTGAACATGAAGCTTTCCAAGTTGGCAACTGAAGTTGACAAATCATTAAGTTTGCGCATTAACTTGGCTTTGTCAGCTATCCTCTTTTTATGCAGGAGCTCAAACTGGGATTGCAGATAGGCCATAATGACTTTAGCATCGGTAGTCATCAGTGTGGGCTCCGCAGGTCTTATTCTTACCTCAACGTCTTCTTGTCTAGTGGAAGAGTGTATTTCCACCGTAGGAGTGGCTGTTGAGTGTTCCTTAATCGGTAAGGATGTGGGTCCCATATCCAAAGGTTGGTGAAGACCTATGGAATCAAGGGGGCCAGAATGGAGACCCTGTAAACCTTCCTGGTGTATGAAAGGTTCATTGACAGATCGTGCGAGAGTGTGTGAGAATAGAAGTGAAGAATGACCAAGTTCGTGAGGTATGATATTGGGGTGAGCTAGGCTTATTGGTGAGGAGGGGGGTAATTGACCCTGGGGATTGGTCAGTATTTCAATGTTACCTTCATGGGGTTGTAAAGGCACAGAAGTAGGCTCTCCCATGGCACTAGTAAGTATGGGCTGAGTAGACACCATACCCGGTATAGACTTAAGGGTTGAACTGAGCCTAGAGGTTGGCACCTTAAGAGAAGGTGTCTCCCCCTCTGCTCCTGCCGGTGGAGGTATCAATGTGATATCAACTCCAGTGTCCTTTTGAGATGAAGGACCACCAATGGCAGTTTTCCTTGTATAGGTGTAGGAAATATCCTTGGTAGCAGTGGGCTGACCAAGGTTGGCTGTAGATTGTAAAATAGATAGAGATGTTTGAGGTAGAGGAGAGGGGTTAGACTGAGTTGGGCTTGACTCAGTCCTATCTCCTAAGTTTGGAGATGGAGAAGTTAAAGAGAGAGAAGGAGATAAGGGTTGAGAAATCATACCTGCTGCACCTAGCAGTGGAGACGCAGAGCTAGGAAACAAACTCCTTTGCTCTGAACTCGAAGTAGTGGATGAAATTATTTGAGTACGAGGTCTGAACTGAGTCCTTGGTTGATCAGCTTGAGGAGACTCAGCCTCAGACCCAACATCGTCACCTACTTCTTCCGCAGCTTCCTCCTCTGTCTCAGCTTCACTTGACTTAGGAGTTGGAAGCTGTACATACGCCCCCATCTGAGCACTCAAAGTAAGGTGCCTAGGGAAAATATCATGGGCGAACATCCTGTAGTTGAGAACAGGAGTAAGGATTGACTCATATTGAGCAGTATATCTTCTACCCAACCTGTCCTCCATAACCATGGATATGAATCTTGCAAAGGGTACAATAGCGTCCCTGATGTTCTTGGTCACCAATGACCTGAATGCCTCAAAGATTAACTCAGCGTAATCCACTTGTCGATCGTAAAATAAGTTGTATAATAATTGCATTTCAAAGTCATTTACATTATCCAGGCCTCCCACCTTGTATCCAAGGGAACGAACCAAAGTGGATACCCTAAATCCCCATGCCGTCTGGAAAACAGATTTCCGTATGACGCCAATCACTTGAGGATGACCCACTAAAGGTAAAACACTCCGTGATGTTTCCCTAGAAACCATCGCTTCATATTGATTGTGAATTGGGAGATGAAGAATTCGGCAGAGACAGTTTGCATCGACTTCTATCGCCACTTGTCCACTTAGGACCGTGCCCCGTATAACCGGTTGAGTTGCATCCAATTTACACGTATACCAAAATTCCGTAAGAAGTTGAGGGATGAGCACAGCAGGTCCACGAAGAAAAGCATGTGCCAGGGGACCCTTGCGAATGTAGGAGACCCACTACTCATATCCCCTGCCAATTTTGGACTTTGGAATGTCGGTACAGGCGATGACGTTGTTTTGTTTGTAGATGGGGAGTGCGTTGTTCTTGAAATTCCCTCCACAGATCATTTGTTCAATTAAATTCAGAGTGTAACCCTCCATTGAAGTCGAACTTATCGAATCGAATTGCACTTAGCAGTAATAAGTACTTAGCAAAGAATTCTGCACACAGCAACGTTAGGGTTTAAGAGAGAAGAATATTTTGGAAGTTTAAACGAAATATGATGAACAATCTCTCTTATTTATACCTTTTCAATGTGAGAGAAAAGTTACCATTATCTGAGGGTAATAAATATGACCGTTACCGTAAAAGCTTCTACGCAGTTTGTTACAACGGCTAAATTTATCGTTAGTTACCCAACCTCACACTGTTATATTGAAAAGATAGTCTTATAAAAATTTCTAAACGACTGACGTTTAGTTACAGACACACCGTAAAAAGTATGGACTTACCATTTTATTGGACTTACCATTTTATTGGACGTACAATTTATTAGGACTAACCTAGACTTGTGGAACTGACCACACTTTGGAACTGATTACTCAGCTGATCCTGAATGGTCAGCTTATATGGAGTATTCAGCTGATCCTGAATGTTCGGCTTATATGAAGCACTCAGCTGATCCTGAACGTTCAGCTTGTGTGAAGCACTCAGCTTCAGCTTGAGCACTTAGCTCAGATTTTGACACTTAGTCAAATATAGCACTTAGCAAATATTAAACAGAGATAAAGAATAGAACATACCAATTAAGGGTTGAGCATTCCAAGCTTGCTGAGTAGAGTTGTAAATCTTGTGCCTTCTATTAGTTTTGTGAAGATATCCGCAAGCTGATCTTCAGTCTCAATGAAGACTAACTCTATCTTTCCCTTTTCTACAATATCTCTGATGAAGTGATGTCTTATCTCAATGTGCTTGGTTCTTGAGTGAAACACTGGGTTGTGTGTAATGGCAATAGCACTTTGATTGTCACAAAATATGGGAGTCTTTGAATAATGTAGATCAAAGTCCTTCAGCTGATGTTGCATCCACAGTATTTGAGCACAACAACTCCCTGCAGCTACATATTCAGCTTCAGCTGTTGAAATTTCCACAGAGTTTGGTTTCTTGCTCGTCCAGCTGACTAATTTTCCACCCAAAAGTTGACATCCTCCAGTAGTACTCTTTCTATCAAGACCACCTCCTGCGAAGTCTAAATCGGAGTACCCTATCAGCTCAAATCCTGATCCTTTGGGATACCACAACCCTAAGTTTGGTGTTCCCTTCAGATATTTGAGTATTCTTTTTACAGCTAGCAAGTGAGATTCCTTTGGATCAGCCTGATATCGTGCACAAACACATGTAGCAAACATTATATCAGGTCTACTTGCTGTTAAATAGAGTAATGAACCTATCATTCCTCTATATGTAGTCTGACATACAGACTTTCCATCAATGTCCTTGTGTAGCTTGACATTGTGTAACATTGGAGACTTTACGGGATGACTTGAGTCTAATCCATATTTTTTAATCAGATCAAAGACATACTTGCTCTGATTAATGAATATACCATCTTCTTTCTGATAGATTTGAAGTCCCAAAAAATATGTCATCTCACCCATCATGCTCATTCTGTATTGATTAGACATTATCTTGGAGAACCAATCACACAGATCTTGGTTTGTTGATCCAAAGATAATGTCATCCACATAAATTTGAACTAGAATGACATGTCCTCTACTCTTTCTTACGAAAAGAGTTTTGTCAATACTCCCTCTGACAAAATCATTTGAGAGCAGATAGGTGGATAGTGTATCATACCAGGCTCTTGGAGCTTGCTTGAGTCCATACAAAGCCTTGTCCAACTTATATACATAATCTGGATGTTTAGCATCAATAAAACCAGGGGGTTGTTTCACATAGACCTCCTCCCGTAGTGCTCCATTTAAAAATGCACTTTTAACATCCATTTGATACACTTTAAAGTTTTTGAAGGCTGCATAGGCTAGGAACAACCTTATAGCTTCAATCCTCGCAACAGGGGCAAAGGTCTCATCATAATCAATACCTTCTTCTTGTCGATACCCATGAGCTACTAGCCTTGCCTTGTTTCTGATCACTACTCCATCCTTGTCCATTTTATTTCTATAGACCCACTTAGTGCCTATAATTGTTTTTCCTTTGGGAGCAGGGACAAGGGTCCAGACCTTGTTTCTTTGAAATTCTGTCAGCTCCTCTTGCATAGTTTCAATCCAATCTTCATCTTTTAGAGCCTCTTCAGTCTTCTTTGGTTCCATTTGAGATAGAAAGCTAGAGTAGGCAACATAGTTTGCATTTGCCTTAGATCTAGTTAACACACCATCTTTAACGTTCCCAATGACATCATCAAGAGGATATTTTTTAATACTTTGAAGGTTGTTGTGGGAGACTGAAGTTCTGGGTCTGATTCAGAGCAGTGTCTCTCAGGCTGAATAAGACTTACTTCTTCAGTCTGGGTAGGAATTTGATGATCACTTAGATTTTCAATCTGACATGTACCTGATGATTCACCAAGATTCTCAGGCTGATTATCTTCAATATTGATAATTTCTTTCAGTGATGCACATTTGTCAGATTTACTATCATCATCATCATCATCATCATCAGAATCATCCATTACATACATGGGATTTGATGTGAGATCTTCTTTACTCCTTTCAAGTTCACTCAGACTAACCGAGTCAGCTTGAGCTCTGTTGGATTCATCAATATTTGTCTCATCAAACGTAACATGTATTGATTCTTCAATTACCTTTCTTTTAGGATTAAAGACTCTGTAAGCTTTGGAGATTGAAGAATATCCAACAAATATCCCTTGATCAGCTTTGGGTTCCAACTTATGGAGCTGATCTCTTTGGTTTAGCACATAGCATGTTGAACTAAAAAAATGGAAATATACAATGTTGGGTTTTCTGCCATGATACATCTCGTAAGATGTTTTACCATGTCTTTTCATTATAATTGATCTATTATGAGTATAGCAGGCTGTACTTACAGCTTTTGCCCAGAAGCTCAGCTTGAGCTTTGCCTTACATAGCATGGTTCTGGCAGCTTCAATTAACGTTCTGTTTCTCCTTTCAGCAACTCCATTTTGTTGTGGAGTTCTTACAGATGAGAAATTCTGGATAATTCCTTTCTCTTCACAAAAGCCTCCAAGGGTTGAGTTTCTGAACTCAGTCCCATGATCACTTCTGCGTTGTTTAAGAGACTTACCCTTTTGCAACTATTCTTCTCTTATGAAGCTGATTAACTCATATGCAGCTTCACTTTTGGCTTTTAGGAAGATTACCCAAGTGAATCTTGTGAACTCATTAACAATCACTAGAGTATACTTTTTGCCACATAGGCTTGGGGTGATGATAGGTCCAAATAGGTCCAAATGCAACATATGCAATGGTTCTGTGATTGAGAAATTCTGGTTGGATTTGAAGGATCCCTTATGATGTTTTCCCATTTCACAGGCTGAGCAAAGTTTGTCCTTAGCAAATGTGATCTTAGGCAGACCAGAGACTAACTCTTTGTTAGACAACTTGTAAATATATTTGAAGTTTAAATGAGACAGTCTTTTGTGCCATAACCAGCTCAGCTTGGGAGTTAAGTCAGAATACAAGCAGGTTTCCGTTAAAGGATCTGCGGAGCTGAGATCTAACAGATAGACATTTCTCTCTCTTTTTGCCATTAATATTGGTTTTCCTTTCTAATAATAAATTGTCCCTGCATGCTTTCTGAAGGTGACTTCATAATCCTCATCACACATTTGACTGATACTTATCAGATTGTGTTTTAGGCCTTCAACATATGCTACCTTTTTGAAAGTGACTTTTCCAGCAGTTATCTTTCCATAACCTTTAGTCCTTCCTTGAGAATTATCCCCAAATGTCACCTTGGGTCCTTCATTGTTTTGGAATTCACTTAGAATCCCCTTGCTTCCTGTCATGTGCCTTGAGCATCCACTATCAAGATACCACTTGTAGGAGCCCTGCACATGATCAACTAAACATATTAGTTTCTTTTTGGAACCCACTGTTTGGTGGGTCCTAAGGATGAGCACTTAGCTAATCCTTTGGAGTTCGATTGATAAGCTCGAACAGATTTTGGTTCTATTTTGGACTGATCCTCCTTTTCGTTTTCAGGTCTAAGATTGGTACTTACACAATCTTTGGCCTCATGACCTCTATCACCACACTTATAGCATTTTCTTCTGAAGATGGGTGTTTGGGTGATTTCTTTCAGTTTTCCAACATTAAATTTGGATTCAGATTTAGGGTCATATGATGTGGATAACCTTTCAATCCTCTTTGACAGTTTGTCTACTTGATTTTCATTGACTTTGGACTCACCTTTCTCAGCTTTAGGGTTACCTCTATTTGGTGAGGTCTGACTTACAGACAACTTCCTGTTGTTAGATATTCTTTCATGTATAACTTGAGAATTATGTCTTTTTGAGTTAACATGAGATATTCTATCAAAAACAGTTGTTCTCACAGGATTGTAATCCAATCTTTTGAAAACTGACTTACAGTTTCTGTATGATCTTGAACATTCAGCTTGATGGTTTGAGTGAATAACCTGAGGACTTTGGGTTGGTCTCACAAACTTATTGGTTTTGACCTGTTTCCCTTCCTTGTTCCTTAAGAATGTTATTGGGAGTATGTCATCTGATTTCATCGTTTTGTCTTCAAGACTGACTTGATCTTCGATGATTTCATCAGCAGCAGCACTATAATCTCCCCCTAGAACTGCTTTTACTTGATTTGGTATTTGCTGGTTAATGCACTTTTCTGCTTCTCTTGATGACTTACACCAAGATTCACAGATTTTTCTTAGATTGTCAGCTTGTTCCTTTGATTCTTGCAGTTCTTCACTTAGAAGTTTGTTTATATAAAGCTGACATTCATAATCACTTTGGATCTTTTTACCAGCATTTAAGAGAGTTTCAGAGTGTTTAAGTTCATCTTTTAGTTTTGAAATTTCAGTTTTCAAACTAGATTGAACTGTGAGAGAGGTTTTGAAGTCATTCAACAAATAGTTGAACATTAGACATTTTTGTTTATCAGTGTAAGAGCTAAAGTTATTTACCTTATACATTGAGGATGGATCCCAGTTACTGGTTTGCTTACTCAGCTTAGCTGCTTCTACTAGATCCTCATCAAAGGAACTATCTTCTAACTCATCGTCAACTTGTTCCTCTTCATCCTCAATGGCCATCAAACACCTATCTGGCTCATCATCATCTGAAGTAGATGATTCAGTATCCCAAGTTTCAGCAAGGAGGCCTTTGGTGTTTTCATCTGGCTTGCCTTTGAGTCTTTAATATTTCTTTTTATATTTATCAGCTCTGTAGGCATTTTTGTCAGCTACTGAAGCTGATTATCCCTTCTTTACTCTGCACTCAGCAGCTATGTGTCCTAACCTCTGACAGTTATAGCACTTAGCTTTCTTAGGATCAAAAGTAGACTTACCACTTTTGCTTCTGTCAGATTGACCCCTTCCTCTTCTGAACTTTCTAAAATTTCTTGCTAACATTGCCATTTGTTTAGTAAGAGCATCCATCTCTTCATCATCTGAACCAGAGTTAAGACGTACTTCCTCAGATTCAGATTCAGAGTCAGTCTCAGCTTGAGACTTTTTAGATCCCTTCTTTTTCTTTTCTGCAATTAATGCAGATCCAACATCATTTATAGATTCTTTTAGTTGTTGTTGGGCCACTTTCTTCTGTTCCATGATCTGTTGATGATTTAGAAGGAAACCATAGATAGATCTGAGATCATATTTTCCTAAGGTTCCTCCAACATGAAGTGCAATGGTGATCTCATTGAATTGTTCTGGTAACACATCCAAGAATTTGAGTACCAACTCATTCTCATCTTTCTTGACACCTACCAAGATCAGATCATTTATCAAGCATTGAAATCTGGTGAGCAAATCTGCTAGAGTTTCATTCTTTTTAGCAAAGAAAGTTCCATAAGAACTACTCAGATTTGTCTTCTTATGTTGCTTGACCAGGTCAGTGCCTTCATACGTGACACTAAGAGTATCACACATCTCTTTTGCAGTTTGGCACCCAGCCATATTATGTAGAAGAGGGTTTGTTAAAGCATTTGCTATAATGCTTTGTGCCTTATCATCAAGATTGAACAGTTTATGATCTTCCTCAGTCCAGGATGCTCCAGGCTTGGGAGTTTCTCCAGAAGGAACAGTTTTGTCAGTGGCAGTAATATGGATCATTGGTATGATTGGGCCATCTTGAATCAAGGTACTCATCCTATGATCCACAGACTTCAGATATAGCATGGCTCTAAACTTCCACCTAGGATAGTCAGTGCCATCAAAGATAGGACAACCTTTTGCCGCCATTGTTGGAATATCACTTGATTGCTTGCTAGTAGACATCTTAACCTCTTGACAGCGGATCTTGATCTCCAGCTTATGAAGAAACTTGCTCTGATACCAGTTGTTGGTCCCAAAGAGGGTGAACAAGCAACCGATACAGTTGTAGAAGGGGGGGTTGAATACACTTTAAACAATCAAACGAATTAATCAAATGTATATTCAATTATCAATCATTACAATAACTTTTATCACTCTCTAATCAAACCAACATGATGATTTGATATTACAATGATTATAAGCTCAACTCTCTCTAAACACTCTTGAATCACAAACTAATTGATGATCGAATTTCTTGTTAAAACTGTTTAACAAGAACTCTTAAAAACTCTCTCGAACTTTGAACTTACAAAGTTATCGCAACACACGCGTATCAAGTATCACGAACACACGTACGTTTTGCAACTTGTGCAATCTTGCAACTTATGCAGTCATCGTTGTGTATCGCGTATCTGTTCTCATACACACGTAAGAACATATATTCGTATTATCACACAGATGTAACATATATATAAACCCAGAAGAAGGTTTATACTTATACTTGATATATCTACGAGTAAATCGCAGTTTAAAGATAGAACTTATCTTTTCTTTAAAACCGTAACAAACTCCTTAATTAGAACATATCTAATTAATTTCGTTTGGAATTTCTATCCAACTAATAGATAGTTTAAATTAGGTTTAGATATCCTAATTTAAATGTCGTAGATATAGAGAGTTTATAACAGAATTTAGAACTTACTGAAATTCTGAACTGACTTCTGACGCTGAGCTGAACCACTCAGTCTTGACCTTGTCAAGTTGAGTTCTTGAGTCTTGGATTCTTGAATCTTTAAGTCTTCAAGTCTTCATGTCTTCAAGTCTTCAAGTCTTCAAGTCTTCATCCTTAAGACCTATCTCATCTTAAAAGTCATTGAGTTATCTAGTACTTACATAGAAAACTCTATATCTGTTTATACGCTAACTACTCAGCTGAAGCTGACTAGTTAGTCTAAAACAGACTTACATAATTCCTAACTCCTAACCTATTATCTATACATATCGATTGTTTGTCTCATAAAATCTAACTATTCTAAACATGGGGCTGTCAGGCTCTGATACCACTGTTGGGTTTTGGTGGCATCGAGAAAACGCAGCGGAAACAAAAACGAGTATAAAAAATTTCATTTTATGCCACCAACACACCACCCAATGCAGCGAACTCTAGACAATAGCAATGCAACTAAAAGAAGAAGAACAAGGACAAGAAATTATACCATACAAAAGAATTTCTCCTTGTTGCCTTGGAAGATTTGTACACAAAGTAGTGTACCACTATCGGTATCCACACCAAGTGTTAATGATCTCCACATGCTAGCTATGTTTGGACGCCGCCAAAAGCTCCACCAATAACTTACAACAACTTGAATATCAATAGTGCCTTGTTACTAATCTTCAAGTGTGTTTGCTTTCAGAGAGAGCATGAACTAACAAATAAGTTACAAGTTCATGTATCAAAAACAACTAGTAGCAACTAGTTGTCATCAACCATGTTCCATAAGCTCATTTGAACTTATATAGACTCCAAATTGAAGACTAAAACGTTCATAACCAACTTAGGAGTAATGGTCATCAATGATCATGAATACCCCATTAATCTAGTCTTAAAAGGCTAGTTTAATAGGCTGTTTCAGCATGAGGCACGGCCGTGCCTCACAGGGCACGCCCGTGCCAGCCCTCGGGCTTACCCAAGTCACCCCGACTTGGGCTCGTGCTTTCGCACTAGGCACGGCTGTACCTCCATGAGTTACGTCCGTGCCAGCCCCAATGGGTACGCCCTAGGCACGCCGGCCTTGGGCCCGTACCTGGCATAGGGCATGCTCGTACCTTCACAAGGCACGGCCGTGCCCGGCCCAATCAAAACCCATTTTGGTATTTTTTTTTCTCTCTCTTGTTCAAAGGTGTTGCTGGAATCAATACTTGGCGTTTGACCAAAATGGCCTATGCCTCATCGGCAGTATTGATTCCAACATTATTCACAATCGAATCTGTAACCTCCTCCAAGAAGAGGTACTTTGCCTGCTAGAAATCTGTGTAAGTACACCCTATCTCTTATAACTGATCCCTTCTAGCCTTGATTATCTCAATTCTTCAAACATACATCCTTGCAGCCAACACCGCTGCATCTGCTCATTTCTATAACATCACTTTTAGTCTCTCTTACACTTGCTCAACCGACTGGTTGCTTAAATTAGGAACGTTTATCTGTAGGTATTTACCCAGCTCTATAGCTACTGTCTCCCTTACTGTACTGTTCTTATACTATTGCAATTCCTCTATAGCTGAAATCTCTCTTGTAAGATTACCCGTAGGTCTAGTGGTTGAGATAGAAATTTCATCCGCTTCATATCTGTCTCTAGCTTCCCGAGATCTACTTACCTCAGGCTACTGCGTTAGTCACATACTAACTCTTTCTGAGAATCAGAAATCTTTAACAAACAATACAATAACAACTTTCTCTGTACCATCACAGGTATACTAGTCTACATACACATGCTATCAAACACATAATCCGCAGGGTCCATCATGATCTTATTGAGCTTAAGTATGTATCATGTGTTTATAATAATATGGGCCCTACATTATTATGAACACACTATACCTTAGCTATTCTCAACTTAACCAATTACATTTCCGCTTCATAACATTTAACACTTAGCCACATAACTGTTGTACATGCATAAATAGGCTAACTCATACTCGATCTGTAAAACAGATATGAATCATAATCTTCTACTAACCTATGCTCACCAAGGTTTACTGCCCCAAGGATAGCTCCACTTAATCTCAAGACCATGGTGTGTTCAGTTATTATAATCACGTATTGCTCATGCAGGAGAATAGTACACTCACGGCATGGCAATACACATGTACTTGCATCATATATACATATCATATATCATATCACATCATACCATACCATATCA
Organism: Dittrichia graveolens; assembly: GCA_038502395.1. Taxonomy (NCBI): domain Eukaryota; kingdom Viridiplantae; phylum Streptophyta; class Magnoliopsida; order Asterales; family Asteraceae; genus Dittrichia; species Dittrichia graveolens. The sequence goes on from JARJIL010000008.1 coordinate 23,431,909, forward strand.
TATCATATCATATCATATCATCTGTTGTACGTATACATATACTAACTCACAGGTACTTACTCTGCTTTAGTATACAGCTACACCACCCGCGTGGTTGTATACCAAAATACTGTTCTTGGTACAAAGTTACACCTCGCACGTACTCTGTACCCTGCTGCTTTATTGAATATCTATAACATTCATATCTTATAACACATATATCATGTTGTTCATTTAATGCATACTCATATGCTAAACCTGCTGAAGGAATAGTATACTCACCTCACTAACGAGGATGGTTCAAACAACAGCTCCAATATCGATAATAAAGTCACCGCATATGTCGAAAAATAGTACCTACAAGCAATATATAGAAATCATACAAATTCTAAGTATTGCAAGCTGGGCACCCCCTAGGCACACCCTAGGCATGGTTGTGCCTTCCTCTAGGCATAGTTGTGCCTCTCCTAGGCATGGCTGTGCCTTTCCCTCAGGCACGCCCGTGCCTTCCCTCAGGTATGGCTGTGCCTTTCCTACGCATGGTGGTGCCTTTCCCTTAGGCATGCCCATGCCTTCCTCAGGCACACCCGTGCCTCATTCCAAAAGCACGGGAAGTACCGTATGAGCTAGGTTTTGCCACGGGGACGTAAGGCACGCCCGTACCCTCCTTAGGCACGCCTGTGCCTCCCCTGGTCTGCACCAGAAAGTCGGCCAGAACAATGTTTTTCCGACCAAAACTCAACCAAACCCATTTCTAATCAGTTTTTAACATCATAGGGGAGTTTCTCAACACCCGAAAACAACTTATAATATCAAAACTAACTTCAATAACTCATTTTGATCAATGATTCAACCAATTGAACCATTTGACCCATTAGAACATCAAAAATTACTAACCAATCTTACCTTGTGCAATATAGGATTGATAGGGTGATTCAAAGAACTCTAATTCTATTGTAATTCATGCTCCACAGCTAGCCAAAATCGAAGCTGTGGTTTTTGGAAGTGTATGAGTATCATATGTCTTGCTTATTAACTATTACAAGCCAATATAAATCTACAAGTATCAAGTTATGACAAAACAGCCCCTGGACTTCTTTCACTTTCGTTTTGACAATTTTAGCCGCTCTAGTTTTATAAACACCTCTAATCTTTAATAACACTTAACCATAACAACTTTTGAACTTTGGGGCGTTACAAATTACCCCATATGTTTAAGAAAAACAATTATTTTAACAAGGGCTAAAAACCTTATTTCACCTCGCACCGTGACGGGTTTGCCGCGGATCATGTGGTGAAGCTATTTACGCTAGTAACCATTTTACCAATTGTAATCTCTATTACAAATCTTATACACTTGTGGGATCCATTGACATCCATTATGTCGGTTGGCACGTTTGATCCCTTCCTTACACCAATCTCAATATATAATTTTTGTTTAGCTCTTGCTTAGCTCGACAACTACCCAAGAATTATATACCAAAATTGTAAATCGTCTGACAAGACACACGAGTGGCACTCTAAACCATCAATTGGCTCGTGCTTAGCTTGACAACCAATCATGTGAGTTACCCCACTCACCTTCCACACAACTATGCAAGGAATGACTCGTGCTCAGCTAGAAAATAATCCTTGTTTCGTTAGATTCGAGTGGTGTCATCTCACGGATGATGCGTAATTTATGTTTTGAAAAACAGGATTTTGTTTCCGGTTTGTAAAATCCTTTTTGTGAATTAACAAAGTAAGTGTTAAAACAATTTTAAGCACTTTATAAATATAATTCTAATTTTATATTTTCTTTGTCAATTCTATTTGCACGAGATTGTTAACCATTTTAACAAACGTTGTATTTTATTTAATTTTTAAGAAAAATGGTCTAGCATGTGATTCCTAAACCATGCATAGAATATAAAATACAACATGCAAATAAACATAATTCTGTAACATGCCCAAAATCCTATGCGTTTTCCACGTGAGTCACAACGGGAAAAACAAGGCCAAAACCAAAGGACAAGGTAATATCTCGTTGGGTGAGCTCCCACTGAATCCGACACCTCCAATAGCGTGTGGACTCTGTCTCGCCAAGAAGTCATCATCATGACACCCGTTGACACCTCCGTTTCAAGTTCTATACTATTTACAAATACATAGAATTTTCAAACGACACACAGGTCGCATTCCTACACTATTTATACAAATACACTGAATAAAAGAAACGGCGTGCAAGCCGCAAGATCACAAATATCGAGACTTCTTCTTGTCAAGTATGTAAAATTCAACAAGAGAATTCCTCTAGTGTAGTCCACCCTAAGTTATCTAGATTCCCAAATGCTACTATGTTGGTTTAAACACCAAAGAAACGAGTTCAAGGTATGTGTAACACCTTTTTGTGCATCCAAATCTTGATCACAAAGTGTATATGAGAACTAGAGAGAAAAGCATGCAAGCACCACAATTGTCTAACTCAAAAAATGCAGCCAAATAGCCTCATATTCGTCGCATATGCAACTCCCAAGTAACTCAATATTAATCCCATTAAAATGAGTATTAAAGGCTGTTGATTCTGCAGTTCCAACGTACTGGCATGCCCGTGCCTGCCCAAAAGACCACGACCTAACCCAAGGCTGCTACGCCCCATACCTGTTGGATTAGACACGCCCGTGCCTCATCCTGCCAAAACCCATTTTGGCCTTTTTATCTCTTTTACTTGATCGTGTTGCCAGAATCAATACTTGGTGTGTGACCCAATAGGCCTATACCTCATCAGTAGTGCTATTAACTCGTGCATGTTAGCTGGCATATACCAACAGTTCCCTCTAGCCTATTTAAGTGTTCCATATTCTCTCAATTCCAACTGTTGCTTCTACACACACATAACACACTTATATGGTACTTGAACTACTAGTGAGTTGAGAGAGTGTGTAATATCATGAATGCAAGCTTGTTGAGGTACTGGCTATTTCAGTAGCATGAGGACATAGTGTGGCTCGTGCCTCGGGTCATTAGCAAGATGGAATCTCGATTACTTGGTGTGGACTATCAATAGAGTGGCTCGGGTTCGAGTTCTCAAGATCTTCCTAGCTCGGTGGATAGCTCCAACCACGTGATGGTATATTTCTCCTCGTTTTTTGATGTCGTTGCTTCCGTTGTGTACGGGTGTTGGTGTGCATGGATTTCCTATAGTTGTATCAGAGCTTAGGCTACAAGATATAGCACGAAAATGGCACGAAATACCGTTTTGGAAGATTCATTTTTCTATCCATTAGGCCTTCACGGGCCGTGAAGGATTCTTCATGAGTCGTGAAGGCCACACGACCTGTGTTCATGAGGGGTCTGGTCGTGGGAAGAGTTTTCGGACTTAAGGAGTCCTTCTGGAGCATGACCAGTCGTGAAGCTCCCGGGCTTCACGAGCCGTGAGGGGTCGTGAAGCCTCTCGTGAATAGTATAGTCATGAAACCATGTTTTTAGGCTCACGAGCCCTTCTGACTCGTGGTCGGTCGTGAGGCCCTTCGGCTTTCACGGGTCGTGAATGTGATTCTAGGCAATTTTTGTCCTTAAAAGAAATTTTTCTGGTTTTTCGGGTCACGGAGGAGTTTTTGTTTTTCTCGCAGATTCCAGTTGAAAACCCCTTGTAATATTTTGGTACAAATATGGGTATGTAAAGTATGGTCTTGGCATGAGATGCATACATGCATACACATATTGTGTATATATGAACATGGGTATAAAAATTGGTTTTGTTCCCTAATGCATATGTACAAGAATTTCCTTGTTGTGTCTTGAGTGTTTGTGTTGAAAATTCTTACCGAAATATTCCTTTAGTCACGGTTTTGGCATACCGTGCTTTTGTGGTTGTTGTTTGTTGCTTTTGGTTGGTAACCATTGCCCTAGACCTTGTGGTTATGCCTTGTGGTTTGTTTGTCTCTTTGGATTTATTTGGTGGCCTTAGTGTCACATGTGATGTTATCAATCATTTATTCATTTGATTTGTAATTATTTATCACGACTTGCATGTCGTTTCATTTATCCATGTGTACCTATATTTTGAAAACCGCAATCAAGAGTCAAGAGGAGACGGATTGAAGACCTTGGATCTGGTTAGTCCCGGTGGATGTGGCAGATTCAGTGGGAACACTCTATGGTCTAGGTTCGTGTCCTTAGTAGACCTAGTCTTCCCGGCTTGGCTCGTGGGCAGGACGCATAGGTTTTTTGCTTGGTTACCAACCCCTTTGTATGCGTGTGATGTGACTTATATCTCTTGCATGGTTGTTTATGTTTCTTTGCATGCTTGATAACTTTTCTAAAGTTAATAAAATCATAAGAGTTTTTAAATTGGTTAACAAACTCTCGCGCGTACACGATTAACAAGATAATATAAACTTGGCATTATATTTTAAAGTGAAAAATTGGTTTTGTCACTTACTTTGTTAATCAAATATTAAAACTTCGTTTTAATCATAAAACAAAAGCATGTTTCCTAAAAACGTAAATCACGCACCATCTATAAGATGACACCACCCGATTCTAGTGAAGCATGGGATGATTGTCAAGCTAAGCACGAGTTATTACATGTGGCTCGTGCCTCAGGTCATTAGCAAGACGGAATCTCAATTACTTTGTGTGGACTATCAATAGAGGGGCTCGGGTTCGAGTTCTCAAGATCTTCCTGTTAGTCCCAAGTGGTTCGAGTATGAATGGAGTAATGCAAGAATGTAGTGTGTAGAAGATTTACACCGTACAAAACACACACTTAAACATTGATTATGGCAAAACTCTCTTATTACAAGGGTCATATCCCTATTTATACTCTCCGAGTATTTTCTCAAGTAAACTCCTATTTCTATACAATTTTATACTTTACATTCTCCCCCTTTGTATTGAAATAGGAGTGTAAACGCCGGTAACCTAAGGACTGTCTTCCTTAGATTATATAAGCAGTTTTGGATGTAGCGTCCCACCAAATACATCAGTCTAAAACAATTCTTTATCTTGAGCTTTTGACAGCGGAAGCATAAACACTTTTGATGTGTTGGGAAGAATCTTCTTTTTATCTCCCCCTACAATGTAGCTCAGATTGTTCCCATGTCTTCATAAGTCTGACAATCTTGACCCCCCCTAGACATGATATAGACTGACGTTTCTTTGTCTCTCTCCCCCTTGAGTAGACACAATAACTTTTCAATATGTTCTTTTACTCTCCCTCAACAACAACTGAATCAACAATGTAAAATTTCTTTACTTATTTTTTATTCTCCCCCTCATGATGATTATGATACATTATGAGCATCATGCATAAAGGTCATCACTCTGAGATTCAGTTGTAACAAACATGGAAAAAGGGATGGGGAGGATCCTACATATTCATGTCAAAAAGATCTCCATTTGTCGTATGACATGAGTAGATACTCGAACCACTCTCGATCGTTAAGGAGTGGTAATGATTTGATCTGAATTCGTGAAAATTTATAACTTTGTGTTGGATGTAACATGATATTGGAGATTAATGCTGTCAAGTAAGTCTCCCAATACCGTGTAATCAACCTTGACCAACTCACCGCAAGTCCCAAAAAAATTTTGAAAGACATACGGGTGCAAAAGAACTTGGGTACACATAAGTGGGTAGGTGACTTTGATATAATAATCAGTGAGTCGGATCCATCCATACTCAAGAGCATTCGCATGTAATAAAAATTTTTCTCAAAAACCTGAAGTAATTTGATGTTGGTCAATCCTTCAAACAATTTCACCAACAATGTGATCTGGGTTGTCAGTAATGACAAATATAAGATAACCAAGATTCAAAAGAAACAAGGAATAGATGGCCAAAATTTGGTTTTGAGACCAAAAATTGGTGACACTAAGAAAGAAGGACCAAAAATCAGTTAGGAAAGGGTAGGATGACTAGACATAAGGTACTAGACATTCAGCATATGGTAGCAATGACCCAAAGTAGACCAAATCTAGAAACATCAGAATGATAACTGAAACTTTGAGAACTCCTGACTTAGCCAAAAAATCCAAACACTTGTCTTAGGAATCAAGGTGAACAGATAATACAGTCACAACGACTACAGGGGTTCGGGGGCAGCGCCTCGGATAGCGGGGTCCAAGGGGTGGCAACCCCTGGCGGGGTCCAAGGGGCAGAGCCTAAATCCGCTCAAAACCTAAATCCGCCAAATTCCCAATCCGGTACTTTGAAATCTGATACTTTTAAATCCGGAAGAAGCAAGATCCGATACTTTCAAATCTGGATGAAGCCAAATCCGACACTTTCGAATCCGGAAGAAGCCAAATCCGACACTTTCAAATCCGGAAGAAACCAAATCCGAGACTTGAAATCCGGAAGAAACCAAATCCGAGACTTTGAAATCTGGAAGAAACCAAATCCGAGACTTTGAAATCCGATAATTTTCAAATCCGCATAAACCAAATCCGGTAAACACAATCGGATTTATGAAATCCGGTACCTTCAAAATCCGATAGATTTATATTCAAAATCCGGTACCTTCATCTTCAACCCGTTCAGATTCAAAAATTCTTCAAATTTGCACGAATCTATATATTTATTGCCCAGATCACTTTGCCTATGAACTTCAATCAATTCTATATCAATTTTTCTGATAAACAACAACGAATTGATATCGAATTAGACGATTTTCCCCAAAACTCGTTTTTCACAAAACATACTAAAATCTCCTATTTGCTTGCTGTTTTGTTGTTAATTTGATCTCGTTCACTCAAGAATGATTCTATAATGATAAACGAGCATCAATCAACCATAATCTTCATGAAAATCACAAAATTTGACGAAAACCCAAAAATCTCAAAATGTGTTCTCGGTTTTCTTCAAATTCTTCAAAAATCTTGAACTTGTATGTTGAATTCAGAATCAAATCACACTCCTTAGGCTGTGATACCACTCGTTAGGCCCAAGTGGTTCGAGTATGAATGGAGTAATGCAAGAATGTAGTGTGTAGAAGATTTACACCGTACAAAACACACACTTAAACATTGATTATGGCAAAACTCTCTTATTACAAGGGTCATATCCCTATTTATACTCTCTGAGTATTTTCTCAAGTAAACTCCTATTTCTATACAATTTTATACTTTACATTTCCTAGCTCGGTGGATAGCTCCAGCCACGTGATGGTATATTTCTCCTCCATTCTCTTTTTGTTTCAATTGCTCTATTGCTTTGTAGTCACGATCCCCACTTGGGGAATACATGCATGTCGGTTTTGATACCCGAAAACCCTGTTTTTTGATGTTGTTGCTTCCGCTGCGTACGGGTGTTGGTGTGCATGGATTTCCTACACTTCTCACCGGTTTCTTTATTGATCACAAGCGCTAGGAATGCATCATTTTGAAGGTTTCTCATGTACATCAAAAACCCAAGCACAACGGAAGCATGAAGATAAAACAAGTTTATTTCGGGTTTACAAAACACATGCACAAGAAACACTTAGTGAGATCTAGCTACAAAGCATGATAGCAACAAGAAGAACAAGGAAACCAGAAAACGAGACCATACCCTTGATGTCTCTCGTGGTTGTTTTGTTGTAGATGCAATGTTTAAACTCCAAGACGAGTTCCTCTATTGATATCCATGCCAAGGCCTTCGTGAATCGCCTTTGCTAAAGCTTGAGACACAATGCTTGTACTCACGTGAACAATGTCCCAAGAACAGCAGATGAACTCTTGCAATGACCAACACAAACAACTCAAAGCTCTCAAGACAACTACTAAGCTCTCCTTTATGTGTATGTTCTCCAAATTGGAAAAAGGTCCATGCAAGAGAGAAGAGTGGGGTTTTTATAAGCCTTCTGGAAGTTTAGGTGACACTAGGGTCGTCCATAATGGCACCCTCTCATTGGACCAAACAAAAGGTCCAATAATATCAAAGTGTCACTTAGACTTCTGCGTTCACGGGCTCTCACGGCCCGTGAGGAAGTCGTGAAGGCATCACCCCACGATCCCCGACCGACGCACGAAGCCTCATGAACCTCTTCACGTCACGACCTCCTCACGACCTGTGAGGGCCCGTGAAGGTTGACAGAAACCCTAATTTTCTCTCTTGACTTGTGCTGTCGGATTCAACGCTTAGCGTGTGACCCAATAGGCCCGTGCCTCATCGGTAATGATCCAATATGAGTGTATTAGTGGGCATATATCAAACAGACTCCCACTTGCACATGATACATGTTGGAATATGCCCGCTGACACGAACGAGTTAATGGCACTACCGATGAGGTATAGGCCTATTGGGTCACACACCAAGTATTGATTCCGGCAACACGATCAAGCAAAAGAGAGAGAAAGGCCAAAATGGGTTTTGGCAGAATGGTACACGGGCCGTGTCCAGTCCAACATACATGAGGTGTATTGGCCCAGTTCAAGGTCGTGTAGTTTGGGCCTACACGGGCCATGTAGATGAACACGGGCCGTGTTGTGCCTATTAGACACGGGCTGTCTTAGCCCAATTTGGGCCATAGACTTTGGGCCGTGTACGTTCACTGTAACAACAGAATTAACAGCCTTAAACACTTTATTTAATGGTGTTAACATCTAAAAATTATGGTAGACAAAGAGGCAACGAATTCTCTGCTCTAGTAGAGACTTTTGGCTTGTTCTTTGGCTCTTGGTTGATACAAGAAAACTCTCTCAAATTTCATCTTGTTCTTGGTGTTCTTATTGATGTACCAGAGTCTAAGATATACACTTGATTGTTGTTTTGGTGGTTGCACATGAACTTGCTAGCACTTGGGAATCAAACAAGCTTGGGGTGGACTTCATTGGAGGAGTCCTTTCTTGGATTCTAAACTTCTTGACAAGGAATATTGATTTGTGTTTTGCACAATTGAGGTATAATCATTTCTTCTTGTATTGTTCATATTAGTTGCAATTTCATTGTTAGATTTTGGTGCATGGGAGTGTATTCGTTTGTTTGGCTTTGATTTTTGTTATACATATTGCTTCCGTTGCTACTTGATTTTGCCAAACGAATACCTTCCGTGGTATCAGAGCCATATCTAACATGGCTTTGCACTATTGAGTCTAGAAAAACCATAAAAGTTTTTTTTGATAAGAAAAGTGTTTTCTTAAAATTGGTTTTTCATTGAGACTCTTGTTGTGCTAGAATAGATTTATTCGTAGTCTTGTTAATATTTTAGTTTTTATATTTATATATTTGTTGTAACTTGGCATGAAGTGTACACAAATATATACTTATAAATGTATATATGAATATGTGTCTTAAAAATGCTTTGGTACACTAATGCATATGTACAAGGATTTTCTTTTTGGTGCATTTGATGTTTTGACAATCTTAACTAAAATATAGATATATATTTATGTATCATGGTTATGTGTGGCAATCCATGTTTCTATGTGATATGTTTTGGTTTGATTCGGTAACTTGATATGCCCTTAGACCTATGTGTTGTGGTGGTTGATTATTTTGGTTTTTAGCGGCCTGCGTGCTGTATTGTTGTAACAATATTTGTTTATTTATTTATTGGTGTGGCTTGCACGCCGTTTCTTTTATTCTATGTATTTGTATAAATAGCATAGGAATGGGACCTGCGTGTCGTTTATATATATATTCTATGTATTTGTAAATAGTATAGAATTAGAACCGGAGGAGTCAACGGGAGTCATGGTGATGACGTCTTGGCGAGAAGGAATCAACACGCTATTGGAGGTGTTGGATTCAGTGGGAGCTTACCCAACGAGACTATTCCTTGTCCTTAGGTTTTGGCCTCGTTATCCCCGTTGTGGCTCAAGGGGAAAAAGCATAGGATTTTTGGGCATGTTACCGAATCATATATTTATATATTTGCTTGGTTGTATTTTATTTTTCTATGCATGGATTAGGATTCCCATGCTAGATAATTTTTCCCTATAAAATTAAATAAAATACAATGTTTGTTAAAATGGTTAACAATTGCGCGCGAATAGAATTGACAAAGAAAATATAAAAATGGTATTATATTAAAAGTGCTTAAAATCGCTTTGACACTTTTTTAATTCACAAAAGGGTTTTTATAAACCGGAAACAAAATCTTGTTTTTCAAAATGTAAATCACGCACCATCCGTAAGATGACACCACCCGAATCTAACGAAGCAAGGATGATTGTCGATCTAAGCACGAGTCATTCCTTGTGTAGTTGTGAGGAAGGTGAGTAGGGTAACTCGCATGTTGGTTGTCGAGCTAAGCACGAGCCAATTAATGGTCGAGAGTGCCACACGTGTGTCTTGTCGGACGATTTACAATTTTAGTATATAATTCTTGGTTAGTTGTCGAGCTAAGCACGAGCTAAACAAAAATTATATATTAAGATTGGTGTAAGAAAGGGATCAAACATGCCAACCGACATAATGGATGTCAACGGATCCTGCAAGTGTCTAAGAGTTGTAATAGAGATTACAATTGGTAAAATAGTTGCCGGCCTAAATAGCTTCGCCACGTGATCCGTGGTAAACTCGTCACGATGCGAGGTGAAATAAGGTTCTTAGCCCTTGTTACAAATAAATTGTTTTGTTTAAAACTATGGGTACTTATTTTAACAAGGATTTCCAAACTAACTAAAACTACTTTGCTATTTTAGATGGCGTCTTCAAGCAACACCAACACCACCAACCATTTTTCGCTTAGAGTTTTCCTTGAAAAGGAGAAACTCAAGGGTAACAACTTCTTGGATTGGTTTAGGCAACTTAAGCTTGTCTTACACCAAGAAGGGAAGATGGTTACCATAGAGGAGGCCCTACCCGAGCTCTTGCTGCCAATGCCACTCGGGCTATCCGAGACGGTTATGAGAAGTGTGTCAAGGATACCGAGGACATTATTTTCCTCATCCTAAGTACTATGATCCCCCGAGTTCCAGCAACATGCGAGACAAGAGAGGTTTGAATGTCTTAAAACGGTACTTGGTAGCAAGATCGCCGATGGCGGGAATGTGAGTGCTCACGCGTTGCGCATGGAACGGCTTGGATTTACCATAGGGAGGGAGCTAGCCGTGGATTTGATCATATGGTCCCTTCCCACCGCGTATGATCAATTCGTTATGAGTTATCATATGCATAGTATGGATAAGTCCATTATGGAGCTTCATGGTATGCTTAAGACAACGGAGTCTAGCATGACCAAAAACAAGCCCGCCGTTCCAAATCCCGTTCTTGATATAAGGGAGGGGAAAATCCAGAAGAAGAAGAAGTCCGCTTATACCCCTAAGGGTAAGGGGAAGGAAAAGATTGGCGCTGCCAAGTCTAGCCCCGCCTCGGAGGGTAAAGGCAAGGGGAAGATGTGTCCCCAAGCCAAAACTCCGAATAAAGCGGAATGCTTCTACTGCGGGAAGAAGGGCCATTGGCGCCGTAACTGCCCGGGGTACCTAGAAGGTCTTAAGAAGCTCAAGGGGTTGAGCATTGGAGGAACTTCCGATTCAGGTACGTATATGATTGAACTCCATCATACTTCTACATCTGCTAGTTGGGTATTAGATACCGGCTGTGGCACTCACGTTTGTAATATTGTGCAGGTGCTAAAGACAAGTAGAAGGATGGAGAATGGCGAGCTTGACTTGATAATGGGAAACAAGGAGATTGTCCTGGTCAAGGCTCGAGGAGAAGTTGAATTATCTTTTAATTCTGGTTTTTCCATATTATTATTAAAAGTATGCTATTCGCTACTTGTGGCACGAAACATTATTTCTTTTCATGCATTACATGACAATGGTTTTGGTTTTTCAATTGACAATGGACTTATTGTTTGTTTTAAAAATAATATTTGTTATTTTAAAGCTTATCCTTGTCATGGTATTTATGAAGTAGATGCATACGTTAGTGATAATCGTTCAATCATGAATATTGATTCAACGTCTAAAAATGGTTTAGACAAACTGTCTTTGTGGCATGGTCGACTTGGCCATATAAATAAGACTCGTATCGCCAAGCTCCAAGCGGATGGGATCTTGGAATCATGTATGCGAATCTTGTTTATTAAGCAAGATGACAAAAGCACCCTTTTCCGGCGTGAATGAGAGGGGAAAAGACTTGTTGGACATCATACATTCCGATGTGTGTGGTCCATTTAAGCACATCAAAAGAGACAATTCTAGATACTTCGTTACCTCTATAGATGATTATAGTAGGTATGGGTATGTCTACTTGGTTAGACAAAAGTCCGAGACCTTTGAGGTCTTTAAGACTTTCCAAAACGAAGTAGAGAATCAATTGGGCAAAAAGATTAAGATACTTAGATCCGATAGGGGTGGTGAGTATCTTAGTCAAGAGTACCGTGATCATCTCAAGGGTTGTGGAATTATATCACAACTTAGGACGCCACAATTAAATACCGAGAGGAAGAACCGAAGGTTGTTGGATATGGTTCGGTCTATGATGAGTCACATCCAAGTGCCTATAAGCCTTTGGGGTTATGCTCTTGAAACGGCAACAAGAATCCTTAATCTCGTACCAACGAAGAAGTTCGAGAAAACACCTTTCGAGATGTGGCATGGGAAACCTCCCGTTATTGCCTATCTAAAGGTTTGGGGTTGTCAACCCTACGTACGACGTGAGGTAGATGACAAGTTAAAGCCCCGATCCGAAAAGTGTTATTTCATCGGATATCCAACTGTAGGTATTGGATATATATTCTATAAACCTTCCAAGAACAAGGTATTTGTTGCTCAGAGGGTGGTCTTTTTAGAAAGGGAATTAATATCTAATCAGCAAGGCGGGACCAAGATTGATCTTGAAGAAGTTCAAGAGTCAACGGATAAAAGACCTGACGTTGGCACTAGCCAACAACCTAGTGAGGTTGAGTCTGAGCATGACAATGCGGAGACTAACGTACATCCATTACCTCCCCGTAGATCCGGTAGAACTCGCCATGAGCCAGAGAGATATGGGTTTCTCGTATCTGAGGGCGAAAAGTTATTGGTGGATCTTAATGAGCCCACCAACTATCGGGAAGCGGCAGCGGGCCACGGGTCTGCTAAGTGGAAGGAGGCAATGGATAACGAGATACTGTCCATAGAGGATAACTAGGTTTGGGAACTGGTTGATCCTACACCCGGTTGTAAACCAATAGGGTGTAAATGGGTCTTCAAGAAGAAGACCGACATGGATGGAAAAGTCAACACTTTCAAAGCCCGACTGGTGGCTAAAGGTTTCACCCAGACACATGGTGTCGACTATGATGAAACTTTCTCCCCAGTGGCCATGTTGAAATATATTAGGATACTTTTGGCAATCGCCGCATTTCATGATTACGAAATATGGCAAATCGATGTCAAAACCGCCTTCCTTAATGGGAAGCTCTTTTAAGAGGTGTATATTACGCAGCCGGAGGGTTTTGTACATCCGAAGCATCCTAATAGACTGTGTAGACTAAAGAAGTCCATTTATGGACTTAAACAACCATCTCATATTTGGGATCTATGCTTTGATGAGAAAATCAAAGAGTTTGGTTTTTTGAAGAGTGTAGACGAGTCATGTGTATACGTTAGGGCTAGTGGGAGCGCCGTTGTTTTCTTAGTCTTGCATGTGGATGATATCCTACTCATTGGAAAAGATATTCCTGTTGGGATTCCATGGGGATCAAGGCACACAACAGAAGCAACAAAAACACACAAAACGATCCCATGAAGTCCCAATGGTGGTGAAAACTTGTAAGAACAAACATAAAACCAAGAACAAGCACAAAGAGAAGAAAGGAAACAAATCATACCCTTGAATACTTTGATAATAATCTGGAACAAATGGAACTTGGGATGTAAACTTGAAACAAATGGCTCCAAGCCCTAATTCAAGTCCACACCAAGAAAGTCTTCAACCTCTTTGTACTAGCAAACCAAAGAAGCACCAACACTTGATGATCTTCTTCTGGAATAGCCCTAGAATCACTTGTGCACTAACCACCAACACTTGTACTTGCTCTTTCTCTCTCTCTCTCTCTCTCTCTCAATAGAAGAACTCACAAAGTGTATGTAATGCACCAATTGACCAAGAAGGTATAAATGCGCCACGACTGGCCATTAATCCTCCACGAGCCGTGCCACGCCGTGCAAGAATTGTGAGGGTTGTGCCTTCACGACCTCCTTCATGGGCCGTGTAGGGTCGTGAAGCCATAGGGTTTCACGAACCATGTGGCCCACGACAGGAGTCGTGAATACAAGCTGCTTCACGACCCGTGGAGCATCCTTCATGGTCGTGAAGCCTAGGTCAAGTGGAATTTGACCATTTTGACTCTTTCCTCTTATAGTAGGCTGTCGAGATTGAAACTTGGGGTGTGACCCAATAGGCCCGTGCTTCATTGGCAGTGATGCCGGCCTACGTGTGTCGGTGGGCAGATTCCAACAATTCCAACCTTGCAAAGTGTTAAAACTTGGCTTCGAAAATGCTTTTCAATGAAAGACTTAGGAGAAGCGGCATATATTCGGGGTATCAAGATCCATCCAGATAGATCTAGAAAACTTCGCGGGTTGAGTCAAAGTACATACATTGACAAAATCTTGAAGAGGTTCAAGATGGAGGACTCTAAGAAAGGAAATTTTCCTATGTCGCATGGAGTGATATTGCATAAGACTCAATGTCCTAGTTCTCAAGAGGAACTAGAAGTAATGAAGCAAGTACCGTATGCTTCGGCCGTGGGCTCGATCATGTAGGCCATGTTATTACTCGTCCTGATGTATCATGCACTTTGAGCTTCGCTAGTAGATATCAGGGAAACCCGGGGAAAGCCCATTGGGTTGCGGTAAAGAACATTCTTAAGTATATTAGGAAGACTTAAGAGATGTTCTTGATCTTTCGTGGTGAGGAAGAACTCAAAGTAAAGGGTTACTCTGATGCTAGTTTCCAAACTGATAGGGATGACTGCCGATCACAATAGGGGTTTGTGCTCCTATTGAATGGTGGGGCTATCATTTGGAGAAGTTCAAAGCAAGACACAGTAGCTGATTCTACTACAGAGTCAGAGTACATTGCGGCAAGTGAAGCTGCTAAACAAGCTGTGTGGATAAGGAAGTTCATCCGAGACCTTGGAGTGGTTCCTAGCATATCCGACCCCATTGAGATCTTTTGTGACAATGAGGGTGCGGTAGCCTTAGCGAAGGAACCGAGAGCTCACAAGAGAATGAGGCATATAACTCGTAAGTACCTCAGAAGGCAATTTGGCTTGAAAGTGGTGAAGTCGCTATTAGTAGAGTAACCTCGGAAGGCAATTTGGCCGATCCGTTTACTAAAGTGTCACAAGCTTCTCATGATTCTCACACTATGGCAATATGAGTTAGAGTTGCTCATGACTTGGTTTAGATTTAGTTTTTAACTTATGTTTGAACCATTATGTCACTAATGTTTGTTTCGATTTATATACTAGAGATCTATATATACGCGTGTTGCGGTTACTTACATTTAGTCTTTATTGTGTTCTATCTTTGCATGTTTAATTTCTTCCCTAGATTGTTTTACAATCTTTAAATCTCCACAATCGGTCATACTTTGTGGGAAGGAAGTATGATTTAAGATTGAGGTAAAGAATTGGTTTTGATAAAACGTGATTCTTCCCTATACTTGAAAGGGGTTTCAAGTGATTGGAGGACCCGCACCCGAGTTTACTTCATGGTTTTAGTTACAAGTAACTCAGGATGGTAATGACATTTCATCCTTAAACTAGAGATACATGTGATCTCAAAGCATAGGTCTGCTTTGCTTTGATCATTCTCTAAAGCGGTCCGTAACTGGTCGATATAAGGGAGATGATTGGGTAGAGTATTATGTATGTGGCGGGACTATGTAGTCGAAAGGTATTTGTTCCTCTATGTATAGAGAGAATATCCATAGGCCCCTCGATGATTGAGTGCAGACGATCATATGCATGGCCGTGCTCATGTTATATTGATGATGGATCAATGTTAACTTGGTTTGTTGGTCACCACTAATCTAGAATCGAGAAACATAATCGTGAACGATCTGAAGGTTGACTATATTCCATGCCTTGTGTTCACATTGGATATCGCAAAGAAAGGGATGTACATGTTCATTTATCTTTAGGACAATCATTTTATGATTGGGGATCTTGTCAAGAGTGGCATACCCTATACTAACTTGGGAGCATAGATGTCTTGCTAGAGGCCGCTCTATGTTTGTGTTATTTTTTGTAGTCGTGTCACGTGCAAGTGGGAGTCTGTTGGAATATGCCTGCTGACACGAACTAGTTAATGGCACTACCGATGAGGTATAGTCATATTGGGTCACACACCAAGTATTGATTCCGGTAACACGATCAAGCAAAAGAGAGAGAAAGACCAAAATGGGTTTTGGCAGGATGGTACACGGGCCGTGTCTAGTCCAACATACACGAGGCGTATTGGCCCAGTTCAAGGTCGTGTAGTTTGGGCCTACACGGGCTGTGTAGATGAACACGGGCCGTGTTGTGCCTATTAGACACGGCCTGTCTTAGCCCAATAGGGGCCGTGGACTTTGGGCCTTCACGGCTGTGTTGATCAACATGGGCCGTGTACGTTCGCTGTAACAGTAGAATTAACAGCCTTAAACACTTGATTTAATGGTGTTAACATATAATAATTGTGGTAGACAAAGAGGCTACATGTTCTCTACTCTAGTAGAGACTTTTGGCTTGTTCTTTGGCTCTTGGTTGATACAAGAAAACTCTCTCAAACTTCATCTTGTTCTTGGTGTTCTTATTGATGCACAAGAGTCTAAGATATACACTTGATTGTTGTTTTGGTGGTTGCACATCAACTTGCTAGCACTTGGGAATCAAACAAGCTTGGGGTGGTGTCACACCCCGCTAAAGCGGAAACACGAGGTGTCACAGCACAAGATATCATCGCACAAGGTAAATAGACAATAACCATTATATTAACTTAACAAAAATAAGTAGTTCGGGTAAAAGATAAATAAAAGTTACATAATCGAATAAAAATTAAATGACATTGTCTTGTACGATGCGAAAATAAAATAGATATCGTTTTTATAAAATGTGACGATGAAGATGAAGATGCCACACATCATGTTTGTATGCATAAGGTACCTAACGACGATCACCTGAAAGCACGGGTAAAAGAAAAAAAAGGGTCAACTACTAGAGTTGGTGAGTTCATAGGTTTAATATATGCACAAAATATCTTTAAAATGAGAAAAGTTTAAATAATTGATGGAAGTTTTTGAATAAAATCCAAGTATGAAATAATGATAGAAGATGTATTATATTTCCCAATACGTTGCACATGGTAGTAATAGACTATGATGATTGTTGCTTGAGCCATTATCCAACCTAGCCGACAACCAATTGCCCATGATAAACCTAACGCCTATATTAAATGACGTTAGTAGTGGTAAAGTACATCTATAGTTCGTCAACCATAAATGGGAGACGTCGGAATCTCCAAATAGCGCTACTTACAAATACCATCGGCTCACTAGCGGAGTTAAGGAATAATGTCCAACGAAAGGGCCTTACAACGATCACCCAAGCACATCAAAGAATAATACCATAAGTGCTCAAAATAATATTTGAAATAAATAAGAAGATAGGCAATAAACTTTTCAAGAAATATATACACATGCTTTCACCCCAAAAATAATATGAAATACGGTAAAAAGGGGCTATGATACTCACTCGGTATGCAAAGGTGTTTACTCGTAAGGATTTCTTGTTCCTACCGAAGCTCCTTTCCTAATTTAAGAGGTATGTAGCTCTATTAGACTTATTTTATTTATTATTTTGTATTATTTAATTGTTGTTAACTTATTTATTTAAATAATTAAAGGTTGTCTCTATTTTTCCATAAATCATAAGTGTTCACTGGAATTTTCAGTTCTTTAAGTTGAACTTTAAAAATTTAAAACTGTAATTTAGGAGTCATATTAAGGCTTGATATTTTAATATAATCTTAATACATGTTTCTAGAATGTCCAGTAAAAATATAGGAATTTATAATCCATGTTTAGTATTTTTAATAATTAAAAGTGTATAGGATGTCCACTGATCAGTGTCTGGATGAAATGTTGTTACTAAAACGTCTGTTTAGGGCTCATACGACCTCCTTTTTACATGATTCAAACTGGGAAAAAACCACGACTCAAAGATTAAACTTTTAAAAAAAACTAGACGTATTTTGACCCAAGAATGAGTAAGTTACACGCGTTTAAAGTGTACCCTTCTAAATCTGCCAGATTTCCAGATTCAACATATGGGTCTTTTTAAATATGTTTGAAGGATCAAACGTTCATGAAAATTAGTGAATCCAGGTTTAAATGAAAGTTAACACTTTAAACTAAGATTAGCAAAAAGAATCAACTGATTTTGATACCTAGAACTCCAGATATAACAAAAACAAGTGGGGAGTTCTAGCATCAGAATCTGCCAGAATGTTATTCTTTTTGCTTATGGGTCATAACTTTAATATAACATGTTTATATTCATGAATAATCATATTGTATGAGTATAAGCTTTGATAATCCATGTGTTCTTACAACAATGGTAGGATGATACACATTTTATTTGTTCCTTACAACATTTGTTAAGATGAAACACATGCATGATCAAAGTCTTATTTTCTTGATTTTTAGTTGATTAAGTTCCATACAACAACGGTAGGATGATGCACATTTCATGTGCTCCTTACAACATTGGTAGGATGTTTATATTTACATGATTATATATATATAAATAAAGGAAATAAGATGAACAACAAAGAAAATAAATAAAAGAAAGAAGAAAGAAGAAGAGAAGAAAGGTAGAAGTGTAGAGATGAGTGTTTTATGATCATCTTACCAACTCTTTTCTTTGATTTTGTGTTTGATCTTCAAAAGATGATCAAGACTTGGATGTTCTTGGAGATTTTTGTTGGTGAAAGAAGAAGAGAGAAAAGAGAAGAGATGGAGTGTGGTGGTAAAGGAAATGATGAAGAGTAGTAGGAGGCTTATATAGAGCATGGGGGAGATCAAGTGGTGATTCTTGGGAAGAGAAGGAGGCAAGAGAAATTTGAGGGGGGGGGGTTGGGTGGCCGGCCATGGGGGGGGGATTTTCTTTTTTCTTTTTGAATAATTAAGTGTAATTTGTTTAAATGAATTTTGTATAATTGTTGATTTTGTTTAAATCTTTTAATTACAAAGTTTTTATTACTTTTATGAGTTTATTTTTATATGTTTTATATTTTAACTTATTTATATTTATTATAATTTATTTAATTATTTTAATTGATATTATTTTTATTATTGTACCTGATTTGTAATTCTTGACTCGTAATAATTCGATTTTTCGAGCTCCGGAAGGTTCTAACCATATAGGCGGGATTTCTACGAAATCTAATATTATTATGGATGTATTTAAGTCATAAATACTATTTTTAGTCATACTAGGCTTAAAATTAGGATTTCTAATGGCTAACCTGGGAAATTTGTTGCCGAATGTCACAGTCTCCCCTGATTAAAAGAATTTCGTCCCGAAATTAATCGTTGACGTCTTGGACTTGCTTTTTGGCGAAGAGGTGCGGATATTTGAGTTTCATATAATCCTCTCGCTCCCAAGTGTATTCAAGCCCGTGCCTTGAGTTCCAACGAACTTTTAAGATAGGGATCCTTCTTCTCCTTAGTCTTTTGACCTCCCGGTCAAGGATTTTGATTGGTTCTTCTACAAAGTGCAACCGGTCATCAACTTGCACATATTTTAAGGGTAAGATTAAGGTTTCCTCCATTTGGCATTTCTTTAAATTCGACACATGAAACGTGTCATGGATGGCGCTCAGTTCTTGTGGCAGTTTTAGCTTGTAGGCTACCGGTCCAATCCTTTCGATTATCTCGAATGGCCCAACGTACCTGGGACTTAACTTGTTCTTTTTACCAAAACGCACTATCCCTTTCCAAGGTGATATCTTTAGTAGAACTATATCGCCAACTTGAAACTCTAGGGGTTTCCTGCGATTGTCGGCGTAGCTCTTTTGTCGGTCCCTAGCGGTTTTGAGCCTTTCCCTGATAATCTTTATCTTATCAGTGGTTTCCTGTACGACGTCTGGTCTGGACAATTGTCGGTCTCCGATTTCCAACCAGCTGAGCGGGGATCTACATTTGCGTCCGTACAATGCTTCATAAGGTGCACACTGGATACTGGTGTGATAACTATTATTGTATGAAAATTCAACCAGTGGCAAATGCGAGTCCCAGCTCCCACCAAAATCTAACACACAAGCACGTAACATATCTTCCAGCGTTTGAATAGTCCTTTCCGATTGTCCGTCTGTTTGGGGGTGGTAAGAGGTGCTTAGATTGACTCGCGTTCCCAATGCTTTCTGAAGTGATTGCCAAAATCGGGAAGTGAAGCGACTATCCCTATCCGAGATGATAGAGATGGGCACTCCATGACGCATGACGATCTCATTGATGTAGATTCGTGCCAGCTTTTCCATCTTGTAATCTTCACGAATAGGTAGGAAATGTGCTGACTTTGTAAGCCGGTGTACTACTACCCAGATGGAATCGTACCCTTTTGCGGATCGGGGTAACTTAGTCACAAAATCCATAGTTATCTGTTCCCATTTCCATTCCGGGATTTCGGGTTGCTGCAGTAATCCAGAGGGTTTCTGGTGTTCTGCCTTAATCCTTGCACAAGTCAAACATTTCCCCACGTATAGGGCGACATCCTTCTTCATTCCGGGCCACCAATAGTATTCCTTCAAATCCTTGTACATTTTATCGGCTCCGGGATGAATAGAATACTTAGAATTATGTGCCTCATCCAATATCGTTAACCTTATGTTATTTACCTTGGGTATCCAAACCTTCTTTTCGAAGTAACGTACTCCATCAGTTCCAATCTCGAACCTGTGCTCCAAATGACGGAGGGTTTCCTCTTTTAGATTTTCTGCTTTTAATGCTTGCTCCTGAGCTTCAAGGATCCTTCCTTTCAGACTTGTTTGCACAACAGCTCCTAATGCTCGTACTCTCGTTGGTTTTACTCTTTCCTTCCTACTCAACGCGTCGGCTACCACATTGGCCTTGCCTGGGTGATATTTGATTTCGCAATCATAATCATTGAGTAGTTCTACCCATCGCCTTTGTCTCATATTGAGCATCTTTTGATCAAAAATATGCTGGAGACTCTTATGGTCAGTGTAGACGGTACACTTGGTGCCATATAAGTAGTGTCTCCATATTTTGAATGCAAACACTACCACTCCTAGCTCCAAATCATGAGTAGTGTAGTTTTTCTCATGAACCTTCAATTGTCTCGAAGTGTAGGCGATAACTTTGTCTTTTTGCATTAAAACACATCCCAACCCTTGGTGTGATGCGTCGCAATAGACCACAAAGTTTTCTGATCCAGTTGGCAATGCCAAGATAGGTGCGTTGCATAGCTTCTGCTTTAAGGTTTGAAAGGCTTCTTCTTGCTTATCTCCCCAAATGAATTTCTTATCCTTCTGAGTCAAAGTCGTTAATGGTTGAGCCACGCGTGAAAAGTTTTCGATGAATCGCCTATAATATCCTGCCAGACCCAGAAATTGTCGAATCTTAGTTGGCGTCTTTGGTGCTTCCCACTTTTTAATTGCTTCGATCTTTGCTGGATCGACATGAATTCCATTTGAATTAACTACATGACCAAGGAAGTGTACTTCTCGGATCCAAAACTCACACTTAGAGAATTTGGCATACAACTTCTGGTCCTTGAGTAGTGTTAAGATTAATTTCAAATGCTGCTCATGATCTTCCTTGCTTCGCGAATAGATGAGGATGTCGTCTATGAACACTATAGCAAACTTATCTAAATATGGTCTACAGACCCTATTCATTTAGTCCATAAATACTGCTGGAGCGTTAGTCAACCCAAAAGGCATAACTAAGAACTCATAATGTCCATAGCGGGTTCTAAAGGCGGTCTTGGGGACGTCTTCTTCGCGAACTCTCAATTGGTGATATCCCGAACGAAGATCGATTTTTGAAAAAAATATTTGGCGCCTTCAAGTTGGTCGAACAGATCATCGATTCGAGGAAGTGGGTAATGATTTTTGATGGTCAATATGTTGAGTTCCCTAAAGTACCAAAATGATTTCCTAAAAGACATCAAGTGATTAATGTTTAACAAATCATCATAATAAACCACCAAGTGTAATAATCGAAAGAAACTCCAAATCTTTCACTAATTCAATCTCCTTAAAAACAACCCTAGCGTACCATCATACTTACTAGCAATCTCACCATCACTATAAAAAAAATATCATCCCAAGCACATATATAATTACATCATCTACACAGCCCTCCTTGTTGCAATGGTGGTCCCCACAGTTCTTAACGCTTCACGGTGTTGCGACTCCGAGAGCATGGAAAAATTACATAGGACATGGTGCCAGTGGTCTAAACTAGTATGATGAATACTCGGTTCTAGTGATATGCTTTGTACCCACCTTCCGTCTTTGGGGGTCACCCTTAATGTCCTTACGATAGTTCCCGTTACTACTCAGGGTGCCTCTATGTGCTCCCTAAATCAGCAGTTCTCTCCCTCCTAATGAAAAGGTCACGATGTTACTCTCATTGGTAAGGGGACTCTTTTCCCAGCCGTGAGCCTAACACATGCTTCACAGGAAGTTGGTGTTGATAATACACTAGGTCGTGAAACTCGGGGACTCTCCTACTAAGTTTCTATTCTAACCTCCATGGATAAAGAATATGTAATCTTAGTGCGTCAACCTAATGATGACATTACAGACTTCGATGTATATAAAATTGGTTACTAAGTGTGCTAATGTATGCAAGTACTTATCATATGCCATGCTTATGTACACACACAATAATCATGTTCTAGAAAGAAGATAAATGAAAATGTTTCTAAGTATATTTTTATTATAACTAACCTAAGTCCCATATTGTACATAGCTAAAATAGACATAGGTGATCAAGCTTTGTCTAATTGAGGTATAACAATGTGGTACTCAACTTAATTATATTATCAATACACTTGATGTATTTTAAACAAAATTATTTTGAAAACATTTTTATAAACCTTTGGTTATAGTTGGTATTTTTCCCCCCATAAGGAAAACAACATTCTCTATAACCTTAGGCTCTGATACCAAATCTGTCACACCCCGCTAAAGCGGAAACACGAGGTGTCACAGCACAAGATATCATCGCACAAGGTAAATAGACAATAACCATTATATTGACTTAACAAAAATAAGTAGTTCGGATAAAAGATAAATAAAAGTTACATAATCGAATAAAAATTAAATGACATTGTCTTGTACGATGTGAAAATAAAATAGATATTGTTTTTATAAAACGTGACGATGAAGATGAAGATGCCACACATCATGTTTGTATGCATAAGGTACCTAACGACGATCACCTGAAAGCACGGGTAAAAGAAAGAAAACGGTCAATTACTAGAGTTGGTGAGTTCATAGGTTTAATATATGCACAAAATATCTTTAAAATGAGAAAAGTTTAAATAATTGATGGAAGTTTTTGACTAAAATCAAAGTATGAAATAATGATAGAAGATGTATTATATTGCCCAATACGTTGCACATGGTAGTAATAGACTATGATAATTGTTGCTTGAGCCATTATCCAACCTAGCCGACAACCAATTGCCCATGATAAACCTAACGCCTATATTAAATGACGTTAGTAGTGGTAAAGTACATCTATAGTTCGTCAACCATAAATGGGAGACGTCGGAATCTCCAAATAGCACTACTTACAAATACCATCGGCTCACTAGCGGAGTTAAGGAATAATGTCCAACGAAAGGGCCTTACAACGATCACCCAAGCACATCAAAGAATAATACCATAAGTGCTCAAAATAATATTTGAAATAAATAAGAAGATAGGCAATAAACTTTTCATGAAATATATACACATGCTTTCACCCCAAAAATAATATGAAATACGGTAAAAAGGGGCTATGATACTCACTCGGTATGCAAAGGTGTTTACTCGTAAGGATTTCTTGTTCCTACCGAAGATCCTTTCCTAATATAAGAGATATGTAGCTCTATTAGACTTATTTTATTTATTATTTTGTATTATTTATTTTTTTTTAACTTATTTATTTAAATAGTTAAAGGTTGTCTCTATTTTTCCATAAATCATAAGTGTTCACTGGAATTTTCAGTTCTTTAAGTTGAACTTTAAAAATTAAAAACTGTAATTTAGGAGTCATATTAAGGCTTGATATTTTAATATAATCTTAATACATGTTTCTAGAATGTCCAGTAAAAATATAGGAATTTATAATCCATGTTTAGTATTTTTAATAATTAAAAGTGTATAGGATGTCCACTGATCAGTGTCTGGATGAAATGTTGTTACTAAAACGTCTGTTTAGGGCTCATACGACCTCCTTTTTACATGATTCAAACTGGGAAAAAACCACGACTCAAAGATTAAACTTTTAAAAAAAACTAGACGTATTTTGACCCAAGAATGAGTAAGTTACACGCGTTTAAAGTGTACCCTTCTAAATCTGCCAGATTTCCAGATTCAACATATGGGTCTTTTTAAATATGTTTGAAGGATCAAACGTTCATGAAAATTAGTGAATCCAGGTTTAAATGAAAGTTAACACTTTAAACTAAGATTAGCAAAAAGAATCAACTGATTTTGATACATAGAACTCCAGATATAACAAAAACAAGTGGGGAGTTCTAGCATCAGAATCTGCCAGAATGTTATTCTTTTTGCTTATGGGTCATAACTTTAATATAACATGTTTATATTCATGAATAATCATATTGTATGAGTATAAGCTTTGATAATCCATGTGTTCTTACAACAATGGTAGGATGATACACATTTTATTTGTTCCTTACAACATTTGTTAAGATGAAACACATGCATGATCAAAGTCTTATTTTCTTGATTTTTAGTTGATTAAGTTCCATACAACAACGGTAGGATGATGCACATTTCATGTGCTCCTTACAACATTAGTAGGATGTTTATATTTACATGATTATATATATATAAATAAAGGAAATAAGATGAACAACAAAGAAAATAAATAAAAGAAAGAAGAAAGAAGAAGAGAAGAAAGGTAGAAGTGTAGAGATGAGTGTTTTATGATCATCTTACCAACTCTTTTCTTTGATTTTGCGTTTGATCTTCAAAAGATGATCAAGACTTGGATGTTCTTGGAGATTTTTGTTGGTGAAAGAAGAAGAGAGAAAAGAGAAGAGATGGAGTGTGGTGGTAAAGGAAATGATGAAGAGTAGTAGGAGGCTTATATAGAGCATGGGGGAGATCAAGTGGTGATTCTTGGGAAGAGAAGGAGGCAAGAGAAATTTGAGGGGGGGGGGGGGGGGGGGTTGGGTGGCCGGCCATGGGGGGGGGGGGGATTTTCTTTTTTCTTTTTGAATAATTAAGTGTAATTTGTTTAAATGAATTTTGTATAATTGTTGATTTTGTTTAAATCTTTTAATTACAAAGTTTTTATTACTTTTATGAGTTTATTTTTATATGTTTTATATTTTAACTTATTTATATTTATTATAATTTATTTAATTATTTTAATTGATATTATTTTTATTATTCTACCTGATTTGTAATTCTTGACTCGTAATAATTCGATTTTTCGAGCTCCGGAAGGTTCTAACCATATAGGTGGGATTTCTACGAAATCTAATATTATTATGGATGTATTTAAGTCATAAATACTATTTTTAGTCATACTAGGCTTAAAATTAGGATTTCTAATGGCTAACCTGGGAAATTTGTTGCCGAATGTCACAGGTGGACTTCATTGGAGGAGTTCATTCTTGGATTCTAAACTTCTTGACAAGGAAGATTGATTTGTGTTTTGCACTATTGAGGTATAATAATTTCTTCTTGTCTTTTTCATATTAGTTGCAATTTCATTGTTAGACTTTGGTCCATGGGAGTGTATTCGTTTGTTTGGCTTTGATTTTTGTTATACATATTGTTTCCGTTGCTACTTGATTTTGCCAAATGAATACCTTCAATACATCATCACATATTAATCACAGACAAAGGGCGGCTCTAGCTAAGCATCATTGCCCCCAAGTCGGCGGGAGTTGTCATCTTCGACAAAACCTAATAGCCTTAAAGGGCTTATGAGGTTCTATAGATAAGTGATCATGTACATCCTTTTGTTCGCGATATCCTTGTGAACACGAGACATGGAATATGTCAATCTCCAAATCGTTCACTATTATGTTTCTCGATTATAGATTGGTGGTGACCAAATAGACAAGTTGCATCTGATCTAGAGTCAATGTAACTTGAGCATGGCCATGCATATTTGATGTCAGCTCCCAATCATCGAGGGGCCTAGGGATATCTCTCTTATTAGAGGAACAAATTCTTTCGACCACATAGTCCCATCATATGTTGCATACTTAACCCAATTATTTCCTTTATAACAGCCAGTTACGAACTACGTTTGAAGATAACTAGAGTAAAGCAGATTCATACTCTGGTAACCTATGCGTCTCAAGTCTAAGGATGAAATGATATTATCATCCTGAGATACTTGTGACTAATAGATCCATGAAGTAAACTCAGGTGTGGGTCTTCTGGTCACTTGAAACACCTTTCAAGCACAAGTAAGTCTTGCACCCTTATTCAACCATTTTGAATACCGGGCCAACCACTTACTTTGATCTTATTTCATTCTTCCTCCCATATGAAGAATAACCGATTGTAGAAGGTTTTAGAATGATAAACATTCAAGGAAGTGTTTAAACATGCTAAGATGGAACACGGTATGGACTTGATGATTGTGACCGCAACAAGCGTATATATAAATCTCTATTCATATATCGAAACAAACATAAGTTACAATACCGTTTAAATGTTCCCATAAATGCAAATACAAATCCAACAAACCAAATACATAGGTCAAGCCAAATCACTAGAGAATCTAACACCTATAGCTTTAGCGTGAGAATCATGAGCAGCTTGTGATAATGGCTTAGTGAATGGGTCCGCAAGGTTCCCATCCTTCGGTACTCTTCTTATGGCAACGTCACCATTCTTGATTACTTCTCTAATGAAGTGATATTTTCGAAGAATGTGTCTTGTCCTCTTGTGAGCTCTTGGTTCCTTTGCCAAAGCCACCGCACCCTCATTGTCACAAAAAATCTCAATAGGGTCGGTGATGCTTGGAACCACTCCTAGATCTTAGATGAATTTCTTCATCCACACAGCTTCCTTAGCAGCTTCACTTGCTGCAATATATTCTGACTCGGTTGTTGAATCAGCAACAGTGTCTTGCTTTGAGCTCCTCCAGCTTACTGCACCACCATTCAATAGGAAGACGAACCCCGATTGAGATCGGCAGTCGTCCCTATCAGTTTGGAAGCTAGCATCAGAGTAACCCTTTACTCTAAGCTCTTCCTCACCACCGTATACCAAGAACATTTCCTTTGTACGCCTAAGGTACTTTAGAATGTTCTTCACAGCCCTCCAGTGAGCCTCTCCCGGATTCACCTGATGTCTACTAGTCATGTTCACGGCACATGAGACATCGGGGCGTGTGCATAACATGGCATACATGATCTATCCCACAGCCGAAGCGTATGGGACTCGCTTCATTATGTTCAACTCCTTTTGGGAGTTCGGGCATTGAGCCTTGCTTAATGCCAGTCCATGCATCATGGGGAGATTCCCTTTCTTTGAATCCTCCATCTTAAATCGTTTAACGACTTTATCCACATATGCACTTTGGCTTAATCCAATAAGCCTCCTATATATATCTCTATAGATCTTGATTCCGAGAATGCATCCCGCATTTCCCAAGTCTTTCATAGAAAAACAATTCCCAAGCCAAGCCTTGACACTTCGCAAGGTTGTGATATGATTTCCTATGAGTAGAATATCATCTACATATAAAACTGGGAAAACTATTGAGCTCCCACTAGCCCTGACATATACACATGGTTCATCTTCGGTTTTCAAAAATCCAAATTCCTTGATCTTTTCATCAAAACAAAGATTCCAACTACGAGAGGCTTGCTTAAGTCCATAAATGGACTTCTTAAGCCTACATACCTTGTTAGGATACTTAGGATGTATAAAACCTTAAGGTTGTGTCATATACACCTCTTCAGAAAGCTTCCCGTTAAGGAAGGCGGTTTTTACATCCATTTGCCATATCTCATAATCATGAAAAGCGGCTATGGCAAGGAGGATCCTAATGGACTTCAACATGGTCACTGGTGAAAAGGTTGAATACTCAACACCCGATGTTTGCGTGAAGCCTTTTGCCACCAATCGGGCTTTCAAAGTGTCCTAGGTATTGTCCATGTTGGTTTTCTTCTTGAAAACCCATTTACACCCAACGGGTCGAAACCCGGGTGTTTGATCAACCAGTTCCCAAACCTAGTTATCCGACCTGGAATCTATCTCGCTTTCCATTGCCTCCCTCCACTTGGCAGACTCAGGGCCCGCCATTGCTTCTCAGTAGTTGGTGGGTTCATCTTGATCCACCAATAGCTCATTGCCCTCAGATATGAGAAATCCATATCTCGGTGGCTCATGATGAGCTCTACCGGATCTACGTGGGTGTGAAATGGATGTGTGTCAGGTACCGCAGCTTCACCTTGCTCGGTATCAACCATTGATGGTTGATCGCTAGTGCCAACATCAAGTTCTTTATCGGGTGATTCTTGAATTTCTTCAAGATCGATTTCCTTTTGCCTTGGTACGTTGGATAAAAGTTCCCTTTCAAGGAAAACGGCTCATCGAGCAACAAAAACTTTGTTCTCAGAGGGTTTGTAGAAGATATATCCAATACCGGCAGGAGGATATCCGATAAAGTAACACCTTTTGGAACGGGGTTCTTACCGCCGTTTCTAGAGCGTAACCCCAAAAACTAATGGGTACCTCCGTTTGACTCATCATAGAACGGACCATATCTAGCAATGTCCGATTTCTCCTTTCTGTAACTCCATTTAATTGTGGAGTCCTAGGAGGCGTCAATTGTGATATAATCCCACATTGTCTAAGATGGTCAAGAAACTCGGAAGTAAGATACTCACCGCCTCTATCCGAGCGTAGTATCTTAATCCTCTTGCCCAATTTATTCTCTACTTAACTATGAAATGTCTTGAACACCTCAAAGGTTTCAGACTTTTGTCTAATCAAGTAGATATATCCATACCTACTATAATCATCCGTGAAGGTAGCGAAGTATCTAGTATTGTTCCTTGTGACATTTTTGAAAGGACCATACACATCGGTGTGAATGATATCCAAAAGATCCTTTCCCCTCTCACTAACTCCGGTGAAGGGTTCTTAAGTCATTTTTCCTAGCAAACAAGATTCGCATACATCTTTTGACCCAAGGTCAAATGATTCCAAGATCCCATCCACTTGGAGCTTGGTGATGCGAGTCTTGTTTACATGGGCAAGACGACCGTGCCGTAAGGAATATTTATCCAAACAATTTTTGGATTGAAAATCAATATTCATGATAGGTCTCTTATTTTCAATGAATGCATCAACTTTATATATGCCATGACATGGTAAAGCTTTAAAATAACAAACATCATTTTATAACACAAAATAGATCCATCCATAAATTTTAAAGAAAAACCATCGTCATACAAAGCATGTAAAGATAAAAGGTTTCTTGCCACGTAGGGCGAATAACATACATTAATAAGAACAATGGAAAGTCCAGTTCTAAAAGCGAGCTCGACACTCCCTTTTGCTTCTACGGGCACAACCTCTCGGTTCCCCATAATTAGATCCAGCTCTCCACACTCCAAGCCTCTACTTTCCCTTAGCACCTGCACCATATTACAAATGTGAGTGCCGCGGCCGGTATCTAAAACCCAGCCCTTTGAAATAGAAGTTTGATGGAGCTCAATCATGAACGTACCTTGGTTTGAAGGTCCCGAGATGCTCATTGCCTTGAGCTTCTTGAGGCTATCTTAGTACTTTGGGCAGCTTCGGCGATAATGCATCTTGTCCCCACAAAAGAAGCATTCCGCATCGTCCGGGGCCTTGGCTTGGGTAATCTTCCCAACCCTTTGCCACCAGGGTAGGGGTAGGCTTGGTGGCACCAACCTTGCCCTTGCCCTTACCCTTTCCCTTATGGGAAGGATTCGACTTCTTCTTTTGGATGCAGCCCTCCCGGATAGCCAAGACGGGATTGGATGAGGTGGCCTTGGGCTTTGAGATGCTTGACTCCGCGGTCTTGAGCATCCCATGAAGCTCCATGAGGGTTTTGTCCATACTATGCATATGATAACTCACGATGAATTGGTCATATGCATTGGGCAAGGATTGGAGGATGAGATCAACCGCCATCTCCCTCCCTATGGTGAACCCTAACCTCTCCATGCGCTCCATGTTTGCTTTCATTCGCAACACATGAGCGCTTACGTTCCCGCCATCCTGGAGCTTGCAACCTAGGACGGACTTGAGGCATTCGTACCTTTCTTGACTTGCTTGCTGTTGGAACATGTCCTTGAGTTGCGCGAGTAAGTCGTAAGCACTTAAATGATCCATTTGCTTTTTCAAATCGGAGCTCATTATACTTAACATAAGGCATGTAATTTCCTCCGTGTCCTTGAGACGTTTTTCATGCGCCTCTCGGACGGCCCTAGGTGCCGTAGTCGTAGGGCTTCGGGCAAGGCTTCCTCAATGGTATGCAATTTCCCTTCATGACGTATGACAATCCGAAGTTGCCTATGCCAATCCATGAAGTTGCTACCGTCGAGTTTCTCCTTCTCAAGGAAAACACGTAGAGAAATGTTGCTCGTGATGGTGGTACTTGAAGATGCCATCTAAAATAGCAAAGTATATTTGGTTAGTTTGATATTTAAGTTTGTTAAAACAATTTACCCAAAGAACAAATTTTAATTATTTTAACAAAGCCAAAAACTCTATTTCATTTCCATATATAACGGGTTTACCGCGGATTATACAAGGAAGTTATTTCGGGTTGGCAAC
The DNA here is from genome assembly GCA_038502395.1 of Dittrichia graveolens. NCBI lineage: Eukaryota > Viridiplantae > Streptophyta > Magnoliopsida > Asterales > Asteraceae > Dittrichia > Dittrichia graveolens. Next base: position 23,462,830 of record JARJIL010000008.1, read on the forward strand.
CATATTGCCAATTGCAATCCATTATTGCAACTCTTTGGTCTTTGCGGGATCCTATGACAAGCACCGGTCGTTTGGCATGTTTGATCCCTACTTACACCACTCCCAAGTTAGAATTGTTGATTGACTCGTGCTAAGCTCGACAATCTTTCAAGAATTCTGATTTGAAATTATAAATCGTCCGTCAAGACATGCGGTAATTACACTCCACAAGAATTGGCTCGTGCTAAGCTCGACAACCAAGTTTGCGAGTTACTACTCTCACCTTCCACACAAGTTCACAATGATTGGCTCGTGCTAAGCTCGACAACCAATCATTGTGTTGTTAGATTTGGGTGGCATCGTCTTGCGGATGGTGCGTGATTTATGTTTTATGGAAAAACGGGCTTTTGTTTCCGATTAATTTTGATTAACATATTTAAGTGACAAAATCCGATTTTCACTTTAGTTGGTTTGTTAATCGTGTGCGCGCGCGAGACAAATATAAACCAATTTTATAAAACTCTTGTGATTTAATTTATCAAAAAAATTTCTAGCATGCGAAAACCTAAACAACCATGCAAGAAATAAATCACAACACACGCATAGTAAGGGGCTGGTAACCAAGCCAACACCTATGCCTTCTACCCGTGAGCCTACGGGAAGAACGTGGTCAACTAGGGACACAATACAAATAAAGTCAAAGCTCCCACTTGATCCACCATCTTCAACGGCATCACGGATCTCTATCTTCAAGACATCATCTTGATTCTTGATTGTGGTCTCCATGCTCCATGAATACAAGTACATGAAATAGAAATAAAATGGCATGCAAGCCACGAAAATTCTACCATCTAATACAAGTACACTGGCAAATGAAACGGTATGAAAACCGCAATAATAATTACAATTAATCAATAAATAAATAATTATTACAAACCATGTGACACTAGGTCACCAAATAAAAGGAGCAACCACAAACAACTACAAGGTCTAAGGCCAAGGTTACCAATAGAGAACAAGGCAAACAACCACAAACAAGCGGTGTGCCAAAAAACCGCAATAAGAAAATATTTTGATAAGAATTTCCAAAAAAACACTCAAGTCACAATGGAAATTCTTGTACATATGCATTAAGGCATAAAACCAATTTTAAAACCTATATTCATATATACACACACATTTGTGTATTCATGTATGCATCTAATGCCATGACCATACCATGCATACCCATAGTGGTACCAAAATATTATTTGGGGATTTCCATAAACATCTGAACTAAAACAGAAACACAGCAATGACTAGAAAAACCAAAAAATTTATTTTAAGGTCAAAAACACTGTTCACGAGCTCCTTTACGACCCTTTACGGCTCGTGAAGCCCCAGAGCTTCACGACCACACACGGTCCGGAAGAACTCATGAAGCACCAAAAAACCATTTCACGACTAGACTCCAAACTACACTGGTCGTGTGGCCTTGACGACCTGTGAAGAGAACTTCACGGCTCATGAAGGCTTACTGGACAGATTGCCAAAACTTCCAAAAATCGATTTTTCGAGCCATTTTGTGATATCATCTTGTAGCAATGGCTCTGATACCACTAAAGGTTTCTCATGCACATCAAAAACCCAAGCACAACGGAAGCATGAAGATAAAACAAGTTTATTTCAGGTTTACAAAACACATGCACAAGAAACACTTAGTGAGATCTAGCCACAAAGCATGATAGCAACAAAAAGAACAAGGAAACCAGAAAATGAGACCATACCCTTGATGTCTCTGGTGGTTGTTTTGTTGTAGAGGCAATGTTTGAACTCCAAGACGAGTTCCTCTATTGATATCCACACTAAGGCCTTCATGAATCGCCTTTGCTAAAGCTTGAGACACAATGCCTGCACTCACGTGAACAATGTCCCAAGAACAGCAGATGAACTCTTGCAATGACCAACACAAACAACTCAAAGCTCTCAAGATAACTACTAAGCTCTCCTTTATGTGTGTGTTCTCCAAATTGGCAAAAGGTCCATGCAAGTAAGAAGAGTGTGGTTTTTATAAGCTTTCTGGAAGTTTAGGTGACACCAGGGTCGGCCATAATGGCACCCTCTTATTGGACCAAACAAAAAATCCAATAATATCAAAGTGTCACTTAGACTTCTACCTTCACGGGCTCTCATGGCCCGTGAGGAAGTCGTGAAGGCATCCCCCCACGATCCCCGACCGGCCCATGAAGCCTCATAAACCTCTTCATGTCACGACCTCCTCACGACCCGTGAGGGCCCGTGAAGGTCAACAGAAATCCTATTTTTCTCTCTTGACTTGTGCTGTCGGATTCAACGGTTGGCGTGTGACCCAATAGGCTCGTGCCTCATCGGCAGTGTTCCAATATACGTGTATCAGTGGGCATATATCCAACACATTTCCCTCCTTTAAATACTTCCGCATCTTAATGGATGATATTATTTTGAAATCCCTTCCGGACTTTTCTCCAACACATTAAGCATTTCACCCTCAGGTATTGGGATTCGTATGATCTTCTCGAAGCAACATATTTCTGCCTGATGCTTAGCGATCATATCCATACCAACAACTATGTCGAAGCTTCCCATTTCAATTGGAATTAGTTCTATAGTAAATGTCTTACCAGCTAAGTTTAAGGTACTACCAGAAATTATATTCCTAACATAAGCTTTTTGACCATTAGCAAATTCAATAGTGTATGGCTCTTTCATCTTTTCGGTTTTTAAATTATGCTTTAATCTAAATCCAAATGATACGAAGTTGTTATCTGCCCCTGAATAAAATAATACTAATGCATAGCAACTTCTTTGAGGAAACGTACCTGTAACCACATCCCGGGTTTTGCCTTGCTTCATTTGCTCCGATCTCAAACACCCAGCCTCGAGCTTGACCTCCCTTATTAGGTTGATTTTCTTGATGGTTTTGGTTAGAATTGAACCCTTGAGTTGGTCGTGAGCAGGTGGTTGCATGATGCTCTAGACATCCAAACTTATAACATGGGTTCACTCTGCAATTCTTGCTGAGATGACCTAACCTCTTACACCTATAGCATACCATGCACTTCCCTTCATGATGTTTATGACACTTGTCACATTTAGGATAAGACTTCCATCCTTTATCTGTTGCTTGTGACTGAACTCCGAAGTTCCTTGCTTTCTTTTGATTCTTGTTAGCTTCTCTACTGGATGACCTCTTTGACACCTCCTCAATCTTTCTCGTACCCTTGTCTTTATCGTTCGCAGGTGATCTTGAACGATTAACATTGTGGTTAAGTCTTGTGGCTAGATTTACAATGCTTTGAATGGTATTCGGGTTTGTAGATGTGACATTTGCCCGAATCTCAGGGGCTAGACTCCAAATGTACCTATCGATACGATTTTCCTCCGAAGTTATCAAGTGTGGCACTAACTTGGCCAAATCAAGAAAACGAGTAGTGTATGAGTTGATATCGCTTCTGATCATTTCATGATTCCAGAGTCTGGCTTCTAGCTTTGGAATTTCACTTTTCAAACAAAACTCATCACTCAACAACGTGATAAATTCATCCCATGTGAGTTCGTACGCTGTATCCCTTCCATGAGTTTGTACCTAGATATTCCACCAGGATAGGGCTCAGCCTTGAAGAAGACATACGGAAAATTCCACCTTGTTTGCTTCCATACACTTACTAATGCTAAGAACCAATTCCGTACTCTCAATCCAATTAAGTAGTCCCGTGGCTCCTTCAGTCCCGAAGAATTGTTTAGGGTAGCAAGCCCTAAAGGTTTTGTAGTTACACTCTTGGTTCCTTGCTGGTGCTCCTTAATTTGCATGAAGCTTTGCTGCAACATGGCTGGCGATGTTGGGTAGTGTAGCAAATTCTTGTTCAATCACAAGTTGGTTAATTTAGCTTGGGATTTTGTCTTCTCGGAGGCATAGTTTTAGAGCACAATCACATGAGGATTTTTAGTGATGTATTCTGTTTGGTTTTATTAAACTACACTATACATAAGTATTAAATTCATTCATGGTGTTAAACACAAATAACAATATACGACTAAATAACCAAGCATTCATCCAATATATAATAAGTAGCAAAATTTTGGCTCCTGATAAGATGCCATATATATAAGGGTATTAATAATATTTTGGTCATACAACCATATGTCTTAAACTTAGTACCATAAACTTAGTACATACAAAAGAAAACAATCATCCTCAAAAACTAGCTATAGGCCATGGTCTGTTTTTAAACTTCCAATAGTTACTTCCTTCCATCCGCTTAATCACCGACTAACTCTTCATCCCGGGGTAAAGTAGTCCTATCAGCACCAAAATCACAGCCCCCGTAACTAGACAAGTGTATACCACCCTAATCGTCTTCCAAGCTTCTTGGGCTAGCGTTAAAGCCTCCATCACATGGTGGGGGTTGAGGTCAGCCATATCGAGACAGGAGTCGACCCTGTAGGTCTAATAGTCAAGCATACCACGCAGAGTTTACAACTCTAAGGACATATGCTGAAACCTCTGTCCCTCTCTTCTTGGCTCATACCGGACGGAGGCACCAACAGAATCCCTAGTGATGATAGGGGCTCTCTCTGGCTCGTTCCCTTGATGGGATGGTTCACCTACAGTGGGCTATGAAGGTTCAATTGGTGTCCGGGCAGGTATGCCCACCCTCTTACAGGCGGTTTACCTGATACGGAGTCCGGGCATCTCGGGGTTAGGGGTTTGCCTTGGCTGAGGTGCTGGTGGTCTTAAGGGCCTATTAAGTGGTTCTAGAAATCCCTCGGATAGTGGGATTTGGTTACTATCTGAAGAGGATCTCGGGCTAGTCTCTATGTGTTCACCTTCACTAGTCGATATGATCTGCAAAGTTTTAATAACTTACATACTAAGTTCATAACTTAAAATGCCTATATATGAATGTCATGCTCAGGCACACATACAATGATCATGCTATAGAAAGAAAATAACTGACATTTTTTTCTAAGTATACTTTTATTATAACTAACTTAAGTTACATATCGTACATAGCTAAATTAGACATAGGTGATCATGCTTTGTCTAATCGATGTATAACGATGTGGTACTTAGCTTAATTATATAATCAATACACTTAAGGAATTTCAAAGAAAATTATTTTGATAATCTTTTCATAAAGCTTTCGCTATAGTTTGAGTTTTCCATTAAGGAAAACAGATATTCTCTATAACCTGTGACTTTTATACTAAATCTATCACACCCCGCTAAAGCGGAAACACAAGGTGTCACAGGACAAGGTTTCATAGCATAAGGTGATAAACAATTCCCAAGCATATTTAAGTATTCAAAATGAAATATACGAGTACATCCTTAAAATAAAAGATACACAACCGAAATCCAAAATCATTGTTTGTAACGAAGCATAATTTATTTGGAAATTGTCTTAAAATAGATGAGAATGATGATGTCACTCAATGTGCTCCCATGTGCTATAACTAACGAGGATCACCTGAAAGAATGGGTAAAATAAAGGGTCAAATACTAGAATTGGTGAGATTACAAACTTTTAACATACACAAAATAACTCTTTAATGTCGAAAATTTTTATTAATATTTAATAAGAACTATGAGCCAAATAAAAGTATGTATAAATGATAGTTGATGCTTAATATTGCCTGAAATACTGCACGTGGTAACAATATACTAAGATGTTTTTAGCCTGAGACATTATCCAACCTTACGGACAACCAATGCCCAAATACAACCCTAACGCCCATACTAAATGACGTTAGTAATGGTAAAATACATCTGTAGTTCGTCAACCATAAATGAGAGACGTCAGAATTTCCAAATAGCGCTACTTACAAATACCATCGGCTCACTAGTGGAGTTAATGGATAATGTCTTAAAATGGGGGTCTTACAAACGATAACCCAAGAACATCAAAGAATAACACGATAGTGCAACAAGTATCATATTTAAAATATATAAATAGTTAGGCAATCAAATTTTCATGAAATGTTCACTCATGCTTTCACCCCAAAATCAATATTAAATACGGTGAAAAGAGGCTATGATACTCACTCGGGTATAGGTACGTGAAAGCTTGTAATAAGTTCTTGAATCTACCGAAGCTCCCTACCTAATACAAGAAATATATACATCTATTAGATCTACTATTTTAATTATTTATAAGTGATTATTACCAAATATTAGTTAGTAATTAAACTCTTAAAGGTTTTTCCTATTCTCTTTATGTCATAAAGACTTACTGACATTTATAAACTTTTATTGAACTTTAAAATTATAAATCTATATTCTAGAAATCAAGTCAATGTTCAATAATTTTATATAACCTCAATGAATGTTTGTAGAATAATCAGTAAAAATATAGGAATTTATAAACTATATTTAATATTTTTACTAATTAAAAGTATATAAAGAGTTCACTGTTCAGTGTCTGAATGACACACATTTACTAAAAATGATGTTTGAGGCTCATACGACCTCATATTTAATGATTCAAAAGGTAAAATATCTCCCAATCAAAAAATGAAACTTTTAAAAGAAATTAGCCATATTTTGACCTAAGAATGGCCAAGTTATGCACGTTCAAAGTGTAGCCTTTTAATCTGTCAGATTTCCAGATTCAACACGTGTGACTTATAAATATGTTCGAAGGATCAAATCTTCATAAAAACTTGTGAAACCAGATTCAAATGAAAACTAACACTTCAGACTAAGTGTAGCAAAAACAAGCGAGGAGTTTCGAAACCAAATCAACCAGATTGCTTGTTCTTAGATTTTTGGGTGTTTAAACACCATTTTCTTTTGATTTTGAGTCATTAACACTATGATAACTATTTATTTCAGATGAATCAACCTTTATTAACATAAAAATAGAAAATCATATGTTCCTTACTTCAATGGTAGGATGATAACACATTCATAATCAAAGATTCTCATTTTCTTGAGTTTTTAGTTGTATAGATCATGGATTATCACCATTTTTGGACATTTTCATTTCTTTGGTGTAAAATCTACCATCTAAACACATGATTACTCATGCATTCATAGTTCCTCAAGAATTGAGAAGAAAATTAAAAGAAAACTTAAGAAAAACATGAAAGAATGATGAAGAAATGATGAATCTTGATGCATATCAACTTACCTGTAACACCCGCAAAACCGGGCTAGTCGATTAGCGAGTTACCGGTATGTGCTTATTTGCAATTAAATTGATTATATGGTAATTAAAGTTAACTTATTACGTTTTTTAATTGAAAATACATTTATATGTTTATATATATATATATATATGTTAGTTACTAGAAGAAAAGGGAATGTAATTATGTGTAACTACGTATGCATGTATGTTAATAAAAACCATGTATGTAAGCATGCAAAATGATAAAACTTGAAATTCCACCACCTGCTTGGATTGTGGAGAAGTTATATACGTGTATTAACCATGAAAATCCTCTTCTCATTTCTATCAAAGTGTTAAGGTGTTCTGTGTGTTAGAAACCTCTCGTTGAAGAAACTCTCAAGAAAGTAGCAACTTGAAATCTCAAAGTATAGGATTTGTTGATTGTTAATTCTAACCAAAGTTAGTATACGATTATAGCCTGACTAGAATAATTTTGGTATGTTTTTCTGTGGAGTTACTGTTGGGTTTCGGTGGCGTCTAGAAAATGCAGCGGAAAGAAAACGAGTATAAAATAATTTTCGTTTATGCCACCAATCACACACCCAATGGACCACACTCTAGACAATAGCAATGCAACAAAAGAAAGGAACAAGTAGAAGAAATATACCATACAAAATTCTTCAACCTCCTTGTTGTTGATGTAGGTTTCGGATGCATGAACACAACAAAGTGTTCATCTACCAGTATCCACACCAAGTGTAGTTGATCCCCACGTGCTAGCTATGTTTGGACGCTGCCAAGAGCACCACCAACTTGAGTTTAACACCACTTGAAGATTAGTAGTGCCTTGTTCATTATCTTCCAAGTGTGTTTTGAGAGAAGTAATGAACCAACACAATGTTGCAAGTTCATATGGTTTTCTTCACATATTCATATGTTAATCAACAATTTCATAAACATGTCTAACACTTTGAGTAGTTCTCTTGACATGCAAAAGCCAGCAAAAAACGTACTCATAAAGTTAGACTTAAGTAACCTTAATACCACATTTAATCTAGACTTCAAAGTCTAATTGAATTGGCTGCTACTGTGTGAGGCACGGCCGTGCCCTACAGGGCACGCCCGTGCCAGCCCACGGGGCACGCCCGACTTGGGCTCGTGCTATTGCACTAGGCACGGCCGTACCTCCACGAGGGACGCCCGTGCCGGCCCCAATGGGTACGCCCTAGGCACGCCGGCCATGGGCCCGTACCTGGCATAGGGCACGCCCGTACCTTCACAAGGCACGACCGTGCCCGGCCCAACCAAAACCCATTTTGGCATTTTTCTCTCTCTTGTTCAAAGGTGTTGCCGGAATCAATACTTGGCGTGTGACCCAATAGGCCTATGCCTCATCGGCAGTGATACCAACTCATGTGTGTCAGTGGGCATTCTCCAACAAACTCCCACTTGCACATGACACACCTACGAAAGGTAACACCGACATAGAGGGGCCTCTAGCAAGGCATCTACGCCCCCAAGTCAGCATAGGGTATGTCGCCCATGACAAGTACCAACCTGTAAAGAATGGTCCTACATATATCCGTTGTGAATGCAGGTCATGGAACATCATCAACCCCAAAACATCCACAATTTATGTTTCTCGATTTAGACTAACTATGACGAACAACACAAGTTGCAAAATTGATCCACTATCAATTCAACTTGAGCACGGCCATGCATTTTGATGTCACATGTTGTCACACCCCGCTAAAGCGGAATCACGAGATGTAACAGTTTACGGTTTCATAGCATAAGGTACAAGATCACACCAACCATAGATAATTAAAAGTAGTACAATTGTTTACAACAAGTTTCGATAATTGTTCAAAAGTTTGGAAAATAACATAATGTAAATTGCTACATAATGTTGCCACATGCATGCCAAACAAGTGCTGACCACTTACTAATGATTTCCTGAAAAGCATGATAAAGAGATTGTCAACTATAGAAATAGTTTGTGAGATCACAGGTTTTGATATGCAATAAAATAAGATTTTAATGCCAAAAACGTTCGTCACTGAACGATGAGTATGTGAAACGGTTGTATAGTTTGCACTTGGTATAAATATATGCAGAACGTTCACGCAAAGAGCCCACTACCTAAGCCTACTGACTGAATGCCCATAGGGTAATAAGCAGAGTCTGTTTCACAGTAATTATGCACTTACACAAGTAAGTGGGGTGTCAACCTAATAGCGCTATCGATAGATTACTAACGGCACGATACAATGAGTTAATAGGCAGTGTTGAACGGTGGGACTTACATAAAGAGTGAAACTCATAATTGCTAAACATAAGCATATATACCAAAGTGCGATAATAAGATAACAGTTTAATAAACAGATCAACCGATAATTTAAATAGAAGCATGCCTTCCCCCAAAATATTGAAAACAATAAAAAGTGGCGCCGTGAATACTCACTTGACAAAGTCTAACGCGTTCTTAAAATAATTCGTAAAGTCTTGAATTCCGGCGTCGCTTTCTTCCTAGTGAAATAATATCCTATTATTAGTCCCCAAATTCTAGTTATTAAAATTAATAATAAACTTTGAATTTTTTATATTGATATAGTTATAAGCTGAAATTATATATGTATATGTATTTATTTACACAACTTTCTTTCATGAGAATACACTTATGTTTTATATTTTATATTTACTTTTTAGGTGTTTCTATAGTATTTGTATGATTTTTGTCTTAAATTGTTATTTTTCAAGTCCCAATCATAAAGATTTTTATTCTTCTTTATTTACTGTGCAAGTCACTTTCTGTCAGCTTCATGAGTTGTACTTTGGTGCAATACTTTAGTACACTAAAGAATTATTTAAGGTTCCAAATTTTTATATGTTATTATAATATGTCTTTAGAGAATACTGTAAAAATATTAGAATTTTTAAAGATTCATAGGCATTCTATTTGATTTATTTAAATTTAGAGGTCACTGGTCAAAATCCAGTTAACACTCTCATATTGTTTTAAGGGTTTTAGTGAACAAACAACCTTATTTTTAGATGATTCAAATTGGGTTAAATTTCTAACTCGATAATGTATCTTTTAAAAAAAAGTTGACAATTTTTAAGTTTGTGTGTACCAAGTTATGATCGATTAAAGTTCATCCATGAAATTATCCAGATTTCTCAGTTTTGTGCATGCAACTTATTTTAAATAGTTAATGGGTCAAAAATTAATATTTTTGAGTGAGGTTAACTTTATTTGAAATATAACTCATTAATTTAAATGTCCAGAAGAAAAACCAATTCATTTGAATAATATTTGAGTGGTTTAACAACCATGCAATTGGGTCACTTTATTGAACAGTGAGCTTTCTGACATATCTGACTTGATACGTGTGGTTGGAGCGTCAAATCTTCACGAAATCTTGAATTTCCATTTGTAAATGAAGCTCAACACAGAGATAAAACTTTTAAAAAAAGAATCAAATCATTTGGTTAAATATTCATTATGTTATGGTCATTTTAAGTCAACACAAACTTTCTGCCAGAATTCCAGGTTGCTTGTTCTTGATCTCTTGTGTGTTCTAACACCATTTCTTGTTGTTTCAAGCTTAGATTCTTGGTTTTAGCTATGTTTTACAAATTTTATATATTACTACAGCATCAAAATAGTTTATTTGCAATAAAATCCACATGCATGTTGAAATCTAGCATGGATTCATCAAGATCCCCACATACATGGTGGTTTAACACCATAAACTTGGGTTTTAATCTATAAAATCAAAATTTGCATTTATGTTTGGTACATTTTTGTGATTTCAGTAATTACTCTACCAGGAAACACTTGTGTGTTCATCTTGGTTCAAAAACTTGAGAAAAATAGAAGCAAAACTTAAGAAATATGTAAGATATGAAGAGATAACCTTAGAAGATGTTACCTATCTTGATTCCTTGCTTCAACCCTTCAAATGATCTTCAAAAATGGCAGGTTTATGGTGAAGTTGGGGCTGGAAATCGTGGTGTGCAGCAAGAGAGAAGAGGGAGAAGAGAGAAGGAGAAGTGAGAGAGAGTGAGGTGGTGCAAATAAGTGGAAGATGACTAGAATATATGCATGTAGATAGAGTGTTGTAGTGGGTTTGTGAGGTGGGACATGGCTGGCCAAATTTTGATATTAATATTGTTATTAATATTATTATTATTATTATTATTATTATTATTATTATTATTATTATTATTATTATCTTTTATTTAATTAATATGTATAATGTGTGTGTTGGATGTATTTTATACATTGGTGGTTCAATTAAAATCAATACTTATAAGTTTTTGATTAGTTTTGTTGGTATATATATAAGTTTTATATTGGTGATGAATAATATATGTAATGATGTGTCTTATTATTATTATTATTTTGATTGTTATATAAGATTTATAAATCTTGACTTTTGTTTAGTCGGTTTTACCGATTCTTCGATTTTTGAAGGTTTTAAGCACATCACCGGGATTTTTAGGGAATTTAAGGCTTTTACAAAATAATTATATTATTAATACTATTTGTAGCTATTAAAAACTTATATTAAAGATTTCTAGAAGCTAACCTGAAATTTTTAATTGACGGTTGTCACAGTCTCCCCCAGTTGAAAGAATTTCGTCTCGAAATTAGCTTTTGACATCTTCGGACTACTTCTGGGCAAAGAGATGAGGATATTTAAGTTTCATATAATCCTCTAGTTCCCATGTATATTCCGATCCATGCCTTGAGTTCCAACGACCTTTCAAAATAGGAATCTTCTTTCGTCTAAGTCGCCTAATCTCTCGGTCGAAAATTTCGATTGGTTCTTCTTTGAACGACAACTTCTCGTCAACTTGAATCTCTTCTAAGGGTACGACTACTGATTCATCAGCTAAACACTTCTTAAGATTCGATACATGGAATATATTATGGATGGTATTCATTTCCTGAGGCAGTTTGAGTTTATATGCTACCGGACCAATCCTTTCAATGATCTCAAATGGTCCAACGTACCTACGGCTTAATTTTCCTTTCTTTCCAAAACGTAATAGCCCTTTCCATGGCGATACCTTTAGAAGTACTTTATCCCCGACTTGGAATTCTAAAGGTTTATGCGGTTATCTGCGTAACTCTTCTGACGATCTCTCATGGTTTTAATTCTATCTTTAATGATCGAAATCTTGTCGGTTGTTTCTTACACAATGCCAGGTCCAATTAGTTGCTTATCACCAACTTCAGACCAACTAAGTGGTGAACGACACTTACATCTATACAAAGCTTCATAAGGTGCACACTGAATACTAGTATGGTAGATGTTGTTGTATGAAAATTCCACCAAAGGTAAGTGAGAATCCCAACTTCTGCCAAAATCTATCACACAAGCCCTTAACATGTCTTCTAACGTTTGTATAGTTCGCTCAGTCTGCCCATCGGTTTGTGGATGATAAGTTGTGCTTAAATTTAATCGAGTACCGAGTTCTTTGTGAAGGGACTGCCTGAATCGAGACATGAAGCGGCTATCTCTATCTGAAATGATTGAAATTGGCACTCCATGGCGTGTAACGATTTCATCAATGTAAATTTGGGCAAACTTCTCCATCTTGTAACTTTCTTTGATAGGAATGAAATGTGCAAACTTTGTCAATCGATCCACTATTACCCAAATTGCATCATGACTCCAAACTCTCCTGGGTAATTTGGTTATGATGTCCATGGAAATTTGTTCCCATTTCCACTGTGGAAACTCTGGTTGCTACAACAAACGAGATGGCTTTTGATGTTCTGCTTTGACTTTTGAACAAGTCAAACACTTTCCCACATACAAAGCTACGTCCTTCTTCATTCTTGGCCACCAAGAATATTCCTTAAGATCCTTGTACATTTTGCCAGGATGAATCGAATACCTAGATTTATGAGCTTCGTCTAGGATTGTTGATTGCAAGTTGTTAATTTTTGGTACCCATACTCTGTCTTCAAAGTAGTGGACTCCATCAGATTTAGTTTCAAATCTATGTTCGAGTTGGTGCATGGTCTCATTCCTCAAGTTTTCCTCTTTTAACGCCTGATCCTGAGATTCGAGGATTCTTGTATTTAGGCTTGTCTGAACAAGTGCTCCTAATGCTCGCACTCTTGAAGGTTTAGCCCTTACCTTCCTGCTAAGCACGTCGGCTACCACATTAGCCTTGCCTGGGTGATAATTAATTTCACAATCATAGTCGTTGAGTAACTCCACCCATCTTCTTTGCCTCATGTTGAGCATTTTCTGATCAAGGATGTGTTGAAGACTCTTATGATCGGTGAAGATAGTGCACTTAGTACCGTACAAATAATGTCTCCAAATTTTAAGTGCAAAAACTACTGCTCCAAGTTCTAGGTCATGAGTGGTGTAGTTCTTCTTGTGAACTTTAAGTTGTCTTGAAGCATAAGCAATAACTTTGTCTTTTTGCATCAATACACATCCCAACCCTTGATGAGAAGCATCACAATATACTACAAAGTTCTCCAATCCTTCTGGCAATGCCAGAATTGGTGCATTGCATAGCTTATGGAACGCTTCTTCCTGTCTGTTACCCCAACTAAACTTCTTGTCTTTCTGAGTCAACGAGGTTAGTGGCTAGGCAATCTTAGAAAACTCCTTAATGAATTGTCGGTAATACCCAACTAAACCCAAAAATTGACGAATTTCAGTTGGAGTCTTTGGGGCTTCCCATCTTTTAATAGCTTCAATTTTTGTAGGATCTACGTGAATCCCTTTTTCGCCAACAATGTGACCAAGAAATTGTACTTCCCGAATCCAAAATTCACATTTGGAGAATTTGGCATACAACTTCTGGTCCTTGAGTAATTCCAGCACTAGCTTTAAATGTTGCTCGTGATCTTCTTTGCTACGGGAATAGATCAATATATCATCTATGAAAACTATAACAAACTTGTTTAAATAGGGTCTGCAGACTCTATTCATCAGATCCATGAATACGGCTAGGGCGTTTGTTAAACCAGAAGGCATAACAAGAAACTCGTAATGTCCATAACGAGTCCTAAAAGCCGTTTTAGGTATGTCTTCTTCACAAACCCCATTGATGATATCCTGAACGGAGATCGATCTTTGAAAAATATGATGAACCTTGCAGTTGGTCAAATAGATCATCGATTCGAGGAATGGGATATCGATTTTTGATTGTCAATTTATTTAATTCACGATATTCAATGCACATTCTAAATGAACCGTCTTTCTTTTTGACGAATAATACAGGTGCTCCCCATGGTGAGGAACTCGGCCGTATAAATCCTTTATCCAAAAGTTCCTGAAGTTGGCTTGACAACTCCTGCATCTCAGCTGGCACTAAGCGGTAAGGCGCTTTGGCTACTGGTGCTGCTCCAGGAACTAAATCAATTTGGAATTCGACTTTCCTCGATGAAGGTAAACCAGGTAGATCATCCGGGAATACTTCTGGATAGTCTCTGACTACGGGAATATCCTGGATCCGTTTCTCCTTTGATTTCTTATACATGATGTGAGCCAAAAACGCAACACATTTCTTCCCCAAACATTTCCGAATCTTCATACACGATACAATCTTCAGGCCTTTCCCTGGTTTATCTCCTTGTATAACAAGAGTGTCATCGTTCGAAAGAGGTATCTTCACGACCTTTTCGGAGCAACAAATTTCTGCTCGATTTTTAGACAACCAATCCATACCCACAACTACGTCGAAACTTCCCAAATTAATAGGTATAAGATCGATATTAAATAACTTATCACCTAAGTTCAAAGTGCAATCAATTAGGACATCATTAGTCTTAGTTTCATGACCATTGGCGAATTCAATTATATGGGCATCTTCCAATTTCTTAGATTTCATATTGAGCATGGATCTAAATTCTACAAAAATGAAACTCCTATCTGCTCCAGAGTCAAATAATACAGATACATAATGATCGTTCAAGAGAAACGTACCGGTTACCACGTTTTGGTTTTGCTTCGCTTCTTCGGCTTCGACGACAAATGCTCGTCCTTGTGCCTGGTTTCCGGCATTGTTATTGTTTGGTCCTCTATTAAGCTTAGGACACGTGTTTTGAAAGTGGGCCCGACTCCCACATTCGAAGCATGCCCCTTTTACTTCGTCCGTTTCTTTGGTTGCCTTGTAGTATTTGGCGGTATGTCCAATCTTCTTGCAATTTGTACAGGTAGGGCAAACACCCCCATGGTGAAAGTTACATTTGTTACACTTGGGGTGTGGTCCCCTGTAACGTCCAGCTTCGTGAATTTGGACCCCAAAGTTCTTTGCTCCCTTGAATTTCTTGTCAGGGCTAGCACCGTTCTTTTTCCCTGACTGGTTTTCCCACTTCCTTTTTCCTTCAACCTTTATCTGGGAAAACTTCCCTGAACGGACCGCATCATTGGTCAACCGATTTGCTACACTCACAGCACTTTGAATAGTAGTGCGGTTTGCCGAGGTAGCCATTCCTCGGATTTCGGGTGATAACCCCCAAATATACCTCTCGATTTTATTCTCTTCAGGTGTAACCAGTCGAGGCACTAGTTTAGCGAGTTTGTGAAAACGGTAAGTGTATTTTCCAATCTCCATCCCCACCATTGTATGGTTCCAAAACTCAGCTTCCAATTTTTGGATTTCGTCTCTCGGGCAGAACTCTTCCATGAGCAATTTCTTGAAATCTTCCCAGCTTAATCTGTTTGCTTCTTCTCGACCACGGGTTTGGACCTGCGTGTTCCACCAGGTCAATGCTCTGTTCTGAAGTAGACAAGCAGCAAACTCTACCTTGCAATCATTAGAACACTTGCTAATACTGAGTACGGAGTCCATAGTCTCTATCCATTGTGGCAATCCAACAGCACCCTCTTTCCCATGGAATTCCTTTGGATTGCATGCTCTAAACGTCTTGTAGGTACACCACAGGTTGTTGTTGTTGTTGTTGTTGTTATTGTTGTTGTTATTGCTGTTGTTGTTTCCTCCTCCGCCTTCATTGTTTCTATCCCCGTCATTGTTTCCCCCTCCATTATTATTCCATGGGTTAGCATTAATACCCGCAGTGACTTGGCTGACAGTGTTCGGTATTGCTGCAGCGATCTGTTGAGCCACTAATCGTGCCAGGTCGGTCTCTTGGTCATTGTTGTTCCTTCGTGTGATTCTTTTAGGTGGCATGATTCTAGAAACACATTCATAAACATTTGTTTTAATGAAAAGTTTGTCAGAATTTTGACCGTAACAAATTGTTAATTTAATTAATACAACAAGATACAAAATTTTGGATAAATAATAATGAACTACCTAATTATGATAATAAGAAGGACTTTCATTTTCACAATACACGAGTACATTGTTCATACATATTTTCGCATTTAAAATAAATGTACAAAATTTGATGTGAACATACATCAATGCGATAATAATTTTTTTTTTAAAATCTCCACAGATGAAATTGTCTGGAAAACCGAATACATAATATCAAATGTAATAGCATACTAGATAAAAGTTTTTGGACTAAATAACTGATATGACCTTCTAATTAGTACCACCACAAATAAACAACCGCAAACAACACCATGGCCGCAAAAACCAATCCTCCAACCTGTCGGCGTAGGAGCTCCATTCTCCTAACAGCACGCAAGGCCTCATCAGCAACTTCCTCAGATCGGTACGCAGTCTGCAACAGGTGATGGTTAAGTTCTGTTGAAGCAGGTACAACGTGCTGCTGATAGGTTAGTGTCTGACGAAGGTCTGCAACCTCAGACATCAACCCCCTAAAGTAATACGCCTCCTCCCGGGTCATACCAGGAGCGTGTCCGATAGGGACACTAATAACAGCTATGGAGGGTCCTGCCTCCCTTCTCATGGATGTCCCTGCCGTCGCCCTCATAGGGATAGGGACCCTCTTTCAAGGTGTCATCCGGATACGTGGCCCACGAGGTAGAGGAGTAGTGGGCTGAGGTGGGATAGGTAAGACGGGTGCCGGTGGCTCCTGTAGAATGTCGGTAGGAGTACTACCGCTTGATACTTCATGCTCCGACATGTGATCCTCATATGGGTCCTCCTCTTCAGAGGTAGTAGGGTTATGTCGTGGGTAACGTTCGGTAACGTAGCCGGATTCATCAGCAGAGTAAACCGTATGGGAAGATGAGGAAAACATAATGCTACTAAGATAAAGATATCCTTAGTCACTAACAATGTAATAACGTAGGGGTCAAGTGTACTTAAAGCACTATAGGTATAAGAATGGCATCTATAAGGTGATGTGCCATGCAATTATTCATGTAGTGATTACCCACACAAAAACGCATGCTACTTAAGTTTAAAGATAAATGTCAACTTAAACAAACTTCTAATATAACTAATTCGAGCGTTGCACTATCTTTACTAAATTAAACATAGGCGATCAAGCTTTGTTTAATTATGGTCTGATAGTCTAATACTCGACTTAATTATACTAGTAATTTGTATAGTAGTTTTGAATGTTATTTCTGTCTTTAGGCTATAGTTTAGGTTTTCTAAAAGAAAACCGGTATTCTCTATAACCTTCGGCTCTGATACCAAATCTGTGACACCCCGCTAAAGCGGAATCACGAGATGTAACAGTTTACGGTTTCATAGCATAAGGTACAAGATCACACCAACCATAGATAATTAAAATTAGTACAATTGTTTACAACAAGTTTCGATAATTGTTCAAAAGTTTGGAAAATAACATAATGTAAATTGCTAGATAATGCTGCCACATGCATGCCAAACGGGCGATGACTACTTACTAATGATTTCCTGAAAAGCATGATAAAGAGTGTGTCAACTACAGAAATAGTTGGTAAGATCACAGGTTTTGATATGCAATAAAATAAGATTTTAATGCCAAAAACGTTCATCACTGAACGATGAGTATGTAAATCAGTTGTTTAGTTTGCACGTGGTATAAATATATGCAGAACTTTAACGCAAAGAGCCCACTACCTAAGCCTACTTACTGAATGCCCATAGGGTAATAAACAGAGCATGTGTCACAGTAATTATGCACTTACACAAGTATGTGGGGTGTCAACCTAACAGCTATATCGATAGATTGCTAACGGCTCGATACAATGAGTTAATAGGTAGTGTTGAACGGTGGGACTTACACAAAGAGTGAAACTCATAATCATTAAACATAAGCATATATACCAAAGTGCGATGATAAGATAACAGCTTAATATACAGATCAAACGATAATTTAAATAGTAGCATGCTATTCCCTCAAAAATATTCATAACAATAAAAAGTGGGGCCGTGAATAGTCACTTGATAAAGTGTAATGCGTTCTTAAAAATAATTCGTAAAGTCTTGAATTCCGGCGTCTCTTCCTTCCTAGTGAAATAATATCCTATTATTAGTCCCCAAATTCTAGTTATTAAAATTAATAATAAACTTTGAATTATTTATATTGATTTTATATTGATATAGTTATAAGCTGAAATTATATATGTATATATATTTATTTACCCAACTTTCTTTCATGAGAATACACTTATGTTTTATATTTACTATTTAGGTGTTTCTATATTATTTGTATGATTCTTATACTTAAATTGTTATTTTTCAAGTCCCAATCATAAAGATTTTTATTCTTCTTTATTTACTGTGCAAGTCACTTTCTGTCAACTTCATGGATTGTACTTTGGTGCAATGCTTTAGTACACTAAAGAATTATTTAAGGTTCCAAATTTTTATATGTTATTATAATATGTCGTTGGATAAAACTGTAAAAATATTAGAATTTTTAAAGATTCATAGGTATTCTATTTGGTTTATTTAAATTTAGAGGTCACCGGTCAAAATCCAGTTAACACTCTCATATTGATTTAAGGGTTTGAGTGACCAAACGACCTTATTTTTGGATTATTCAAATTGGGTTAAATTTATAACTCAATAATGTAACTTTTAAAAAAAACGTTGACCATTTTTAAGTTTGTGTGTACCAAGTTATGATCGATTAAAGTTCATCCATGAAATTATCCGGATTTCTCAGTTTTGTGCATGCAACTTATTTTACATAGTTAATAGGTCAAAAATTAATATTTTTGAGTGAGGTTAACTTTATTTGAAATATAACTCATTAATTTAAATGTCCAGAAGAAAAACCAATTTATTTGAATAATATTTGAGTGGTTTAGCAACCATGCAATTGGGTCACTTTATTGAAAAGTGAGCTTTCTAACATATCTGACTTGATACGTGTGGTTGGAGGGTCAAATCTTCACGAAATTTTTAATTTCCATTTGTAAATGAAGCTCAACACAGAGATAAAACTTTTAAAAAAGGAATCATATCATTTGGTTAAATATTCATTATGTTATGGTCAAAGTCAACACAAACTTTCTGCCAGAATTCCAGGTTGCTTGTTCTTGATCTCTTGTGTGTTCTAACACCATTTCTTGTTGTTTCAAGCTTAGATTCTTGGTTTTAGCTATGTTTTACAAATTTTATATATTACTACAGCATCAAAATAGTTTATTTGTAATAAAATCCACATGCATGTTGAAATCTAGCATGGATTCATCAAGATCCCCACATACATGGTGGTTTAACACCATAAACTTGGGTTTTAATCTATAAAATCAAAATTTGCATTTATGTTTGGTACATTTTTGTGATTTCAGTAATTACTCTACCAGGAAACACTTGTGTGTTCATCTTGGTTCAAAAACTTGAGAAAAATAGAAGCAAAACTTAAGAAATATGTAAGATATGAAGAGATAACCTTAGAAGATGTTACCTATCTTGATTCCTTGCTTCAACCCTTCAAATGATCTTCAAAAATGGCAGGTTTATGGTGAAGTTGGGGCTGGAAATCGTGGGTTGCAGCAAGAGAGAAGAGGGAGAAGAGAGAAGGAGAAGTGAGAGAGAGTGAGGTGGTGCAAATGAGTGGAAGATGACTAGAATATATGCATGTAGATAGAGTGTTGTAGTGGGTTTGTGAGGTGGGACATGGCTGGCCAAATTTTGATATTAATATTGTTATTATTATTATTATTATTATCCTTTGTTTAATTAATATGTATAATGTGTGTGTTGGTTGTATTTTGTACATTGGTTGTTCAATTAAAGTCAATACTTACAAGTTTTTGATTAGTTTTATTGGTATTTATATAAGTTTTATATTTGGGATGAATAATATATGTAATGATGTGCCTTATTATCATAATTATTTTGATTGTTATATAAGATTTATAAATCTTGACTTTTATTTAGTTGGTTTTACCGATTCTTCGATTTTTGAAGGTTTTAAGCACATCACGGGGATTTTTAGGGAATTTAACGGTTTTACAAAATAATTTATATTATTAATACTATTTATAGCTATTAAAAACCTATATTAAAGTTTTCTAGAAGCTAACCTGAAATTTTTAATTGACGGTTGTCACACCAGTTCAGTCAACGAGGGGCCTAGGGATATCTCTTTAAAGAAGAACGAATACCTTTGACTACATTGTTCCGTCATAATAATAAGTTCTTGCCTGAAAACTTCCCTTATAAAAGCCAGTTACGAACTACGTTAGAAAGCAATCTAAACAAGACCATATCATTAATCAAGAAGCGCATGTATCTCTAGTAGAAGGACAAACAATATTATCATCCTGATTTACTTGTGATCATGTCCATCAAGTAAACTCAGGCGTGTGTCCTCCAATTACTTGATCACTATCAAGTAAATGCTAGTGTTGCGTAAACATGTATTCAAACCATTATGAATACTTTACCAACCACTTGCCTCGATCTTAATTCACTTCTTCCTTCCAATGAAGAACGTCCGATCGTGGAGCATTTAGAATAAATACATTTATCCATGGAAGTAATTAAACATGCTAAGACGGAACACAATAAAGGCTAATGAAAGTACCTGCTCCGCACGCATTATCAAATCCCTGTTTGATAATCTTTACAATCAAAGCTAATTATTGCTTTAAATGTTCCCAACTCAAAACATATCAAATTCAACTAAAACAAACTCAAGCCAAAGCCACTTATAACCCAAGTATATGCAAGCCTAGTATGAAAACTCATCACCAGCTTGCGACTAAAGCTTAGTAAGCGGATTCACGAAGTGACATCCATGCGTACTCTAATAATCACCATATCTTCTCTCGACCAACCACTTATAAATTGTGCGTCCACAAGATCATTGTCCTTTGTTCAACCCTTCGTGCTCTCATTGTTTCAAAGAACCCAATAGAGCCATAATGCATAAGACTATGGTTCACATATGTAAGCCATCATACTCTCATTGTCTCAAAAGAACCCAATAGAGTCAATGATGCTTAAAGAACCATTCTGGTTGATAACATTCCACTTAACAACACAACAATACCAATTCATCAAGAGTAATACATTACTCAAATTTCCTTGTTACCACCCAACATCAACTTGAAGAACAATGTACCAAAAGTACTTCCAAGTATATCTCAATGAGAGGAAAAACATGTGATAAACCAAGTTACTAATTAGATTAACACACTAGTCCATCATGTTTCAATATCACTCTCTTAGTTTTGTCACTCTGAAAAGTCCACGTTCGTATCTCCCAATTCTTCTTATGAAGCAATAATTCCTCAACCCCGGTTTTATGAACCGTCAAGTTAGGATATTATCCTCAATAAGAAGTATGTCATGGATACACAATATTTGGAACATAAGCGCTCCCACTAGCTCTGGCATACATCCAAGTTTAATCTTCCTTTTTCGAAAACTCAATTCTATGTTTTTCTCATTAAAATGAAGATTACAACACTGCGATGTTTATTGAGTCTACGAGGATACTTTCAACGTACAAGATCTTCGAAAAGTGTTAAAACACCCTTCCTCAAAATTCCATGAAGGAACACGATCTTTACATTGTAGTGATAAACACATGTATCCAAGTAACCTTCAACATAACCACTACAAAAATTTCCTTATGATATCATCCTCATGGTCAATCATAACGGAACAATTATCATTAGTCGGCATTTGAAGTTCAAGTCCATGAATAGACTTCTTGGGCTTATATACCATACGAGGATACTAATAATGTACCAGACTCTCGGAGAGTATTAAAACCCTTCCTCAAAATTCCTATAAAGGAATACAGTCTTTTCATTTCACTATCATAACTTCATAATCAAGAAAAGGCATTGATACACCATAAGTCATCCAAGTAGACTTCAACATAACCGCCACGAAAAAATCTCTTTTATCATACCAATCTCATCGTTAATCATATTAGAATTTTTACCAACGGTTAGCATTTGAAGTTGTATATATCTCAATACATGCATATCCTTAGGTTTACGCCAAGGCATCAGATCAACCAAGTCCATTACTTGGATATCCTACATGGATTGCATCCCATTCTAATTACCTCTCTCCTTCTAGTAGACACTAGGCCTACCACGACTTCCGATAGTTGATGAATTCAACTAATCCATCAGCGAGTTATCTTCCTTTAGATATAAAACATATATCTATCCGGCCTTACGACAACTCCTATCACAAATAGGAAGAGTAACGAATTATGCCAGGTACTCCAACATCGCCATGCTAAGTTCCAATCATTACTGATTGTATGCTAGTGCCAACATCAGGTTTTACTCCCACCGGCTCCCATAGACATTAGGCTTCCACTTGCTATTGAGCAACAAAACTTGTCCTCAAAAGTTCGTGAAACAAATATCTCATGCCTAATGAAGTAGCATCTTTATTCCCCGGATTCTACCACCTCACATCTACACGTAGGCTGGATAATCTAGGTTTTGAGATAGACAAGCAAAGACACTCTTTCTAGTCTTTTCTCCTAAGATGCGTACTAAACCATCTTTGTTGATTTTATATATAGAACATTGCCCGCCATACTTAAGCATCCCAACACATTGGGTATGAATTTGTGATCCATCAAGACTCGAACATATCCAAGAATATTCAGTTCCTCCTCTATGCGACCCATATGCCAATGTGTTCTAGGAGAAATAAATTATGAGATAAATCCCACAATTCTTATGATGGACACAAGATCATATATTAAGATACACAACATCTTTACAAGATTTAAGTAACTTAACCTTTCGTCCACAAACCTCGTTAAGGTAATTATTGAACACCTCAAAGGTTTCAAATATACCTATCCCTACTACCACCATGGGCAAAGGTAACAAAGTGCATGTACTTATCCCCATGGATTTGCTTCAACGAATTAAGCACACAAGTGTGAACTAATTACAACAAGCTCTCAATCCTCTTACATACGCCGATGAAAGATGTACAAGTCATTTAGCCTAATAAACCGTGCTCGCACTCAACATTTGATCAGTTATCAAATGCTTCCAAGATTCCAAACCACACGGAACTTGGTGAAACAAGTCTTGTTTACATAGCTAGATAATCTTGTCACTTGGATAACTAATCCAAACCATTTTCGGATTTAAACACATTATTCATGATTACTTTATTACTTTTAATCAAAAGCTTAATCATGACATTATTCATGATTACATTATTCATGGCACGGCTCGTGAAGGATTAATGGCCGATCGTGGCGCATTTATCCTTCATGGCCCGTGAGAGCCCGTGAAGATGTCGTGAAGGCAGAATTTTAAGTGACACTTGTATTTGGTTGGACCATTTTGTTGGTCCAATGAATGGGTGCCATTTAGGTCCAACTCTGGCCCCTTAGAACAGAGAGAATGCATATATTAGAAGTCTTCTTTGTGCATTATACCTTCTTGGTCAATTGGTGCATTACATACACTTTGTGAGTTCTTCTATTGAGAGAGAGAGCAAGAACAAGTATTGGTGGTTAGTGCACAAGTGATTCTAGGGCTATTCCAGAAGAAGATCATCAAGTGTTGGTGCTTCTTTGGTTTGCTAGTACAAAGAGGTTGAAGACTTTCTTGGTATGGACTTGCATTAGGGCTTGGAGCCATTTGTTTCAAGGAAGAGTTATGTTCAAAGAGTGAGATACAGAAGCTGGAAGCTGAACTCTGGAACCACGAGATGGTGGGGAGTGATATTAACTCGTGTAATTCTCGCTTTCATGAGCTAGCTAAACTAGTACCACACCTGGTAACCCCCGAAGAAAATCGCATAGACAGATATGTCTGGGGCTAGCTCCTGAAATACGAGCTAATGTCACATCTGCGAACCCCACTACACTTCAGAGTGCGGTAAACTTGGCCACCAGTCTTACCGACAATGCTATCCGATCCGGACTATTTGTTAACGACAAAGGTAAGGGTAAGAGGAGGATAGAAGAACCCTCAAAGAAAGAATCTGGTGAGAGATCTTGGAAGAATCAGAAGGTCAGCACGAACGACGGGGTTCAGGCGCAAGGGGCAGGAGGAGAAGGAAGGACCAACCAGAGGTGTGATAAGTGCGGTAACCGTCACAAGGGCAAGTGCATTATCTGCCTTAAGTGCAAGAGGGGAGGCCACTTTGCCAAGGACTGTAAGGCAAGGCCATGCAACAAATGTGGAAGTTTAGAACATCATCCACAAGTTTGTCCATGCCCCAACCAAGGACCCAATGACAACCAAGATCGCCAAGGGAACCAGCCAAACCAGGGAGGCCAAGCCCGTGGCCGAGTATTTGAAGTGGGAGAAAATGACGCTAGGCAAAATGCGGATGTGGTCACAAGTACCTTTCTTCTTAATGATCACTATGCATCAATATTATTTGACTCAGGAGCAGATAGAAGTTTTGTGTCATTAGATTTTAAAACAAAGCTTAACTTGAAAACTGAAAAGATAAAAGAAGCCTATAACATTGAGTTTGCCAACGGTTAAGAAACTAGGGTTAAACATATAATTATGGGTTGCGCATTGAACTTAGCTGATAAGGTATTTAGCATAGATCTAATTCCAATAGAATTGGGAAGTTTTGATGTAATCATCGGTATGGACTGGCTTACCAAACACCGAGCGGAGATATGTTGTTATGAAAAGATCGTACGCATCCCAATGGCGAAAGGTGACAAGCTCGTCATATATGGAGAAAAGTCGGGAAAGAAATTGAGAATAATATCTTGCATTAAAATGCGAAAATACTTGAAGAAGGGATGTGAAGCACTCTTAGCACACGTCGTAATAAGGAAGCAAAGGAGAAGTGCTTCCAGGATACCCCGATAGTTCAAAACTTTCCTGAGGTCTTTCCGGCAGAACTACTAGGATTACCCCCGAATCGTCAAGTCGAGTTCCACATCGACTTAGTACCTGGAGCAGCGCCGGTAGCTAAAGCGCCATATCGGTTAGCGCCGTCAGAAATGCAAGAATTTTCAGCATAACTTCAAGAATTGCTTGACAAGGGATTTATCAGACCGAGCTCATCGCCTTGGGGAGCTCCAGTCCTCTTCGTCAAAAAGAAGGACGGGACGTTACGTATGTGCATTGACTATAGAGAGCTTAACAAGTTGACTGTCAAAAATCGATATCCACTTCCTAGGATTGATGATTTATTCGATCAACTTCAAGGAGCTACCTACTTTTCAAAGATCAACCTCCGGTCAGGATATCATCAACTACGAGTAGGCGAAGAAGATATTCCTAAAACGGCATTTAGGACCCGTTACGGGCATTACGAGTTCTTGGTCATGCCTTTTGGGTTAACCAACGCTCTGTTTTCATGGATTTGATGAATAGGGTCTGTAGACCATACTTGGATTAATTTTTTAGTATTCATTGACGACATACTCATTTATTCTAGAAGCAAGGAGGATCACGAACGACATCTAGAATTGGTACTAACACTACTTAAGGACCAGAAGCTGTACACAAAACTCTCTAAGTGCGAATTCTGGATTCGTGAAGTACACTTTCTTGGTCATGTGGTGAACAAAAACGGGATTCTGGTAGACCCGGCAAAAATTGAGGCCATCAAGAAATGGGAAGCGCCAAAAACACCAACCGAAGTACGCCAATTTCTTGGGTTGGCAGGTTACTAAAGGCGAATCATAGCGAACTTCCCAAAGATTGCACAATCGCTAACTGCTCTAACTCAGAAAGATAGGAAATTTGTCGTGGGAGAGAAACAAGAATAGGCATTTCAAACACTCAAGCTAAAACTGTGCAACGCGCTTGTCTTAACTCTACCCGAAGGAACAGATGATTTTATTGTTTACTGTGACGCGTCGCAGCAAGGGCTAGGGTGTGGATTGATGCAGAGAGATAAAGTTATCGCTTATGCATCAAGACAACTAAAAGTCCATGAGAAGAACTACACTACTCATGACTTGGAGCTGGGAGCAGTGGTGTTTGCACTCAAAATCTGGAGGCATTACCTATACGTCACTAAGTGTACCATCTACACGGACCATAAAAGTCTCCAACACATTTTGGATCAGAAAATGCTCAACATGAGGCAAAGGAGATGGGTTGAGCTACTCAGCGACTATGACTGTGTAATCAAGTACCACCCTAGCAAGGCAAATGTAGTAGCAGACGCATTGAGTAGGAAAGAAAGAGTGAAGCCGACTAGGACTAGAGCAATAGGATTTGTGATGGCTCAAGCAAAGAAAAAAATCATAGTATATTTAAATACCTTGCGCACACAATAAATTTTACAAAAATATAGGTTGGACAAAAGTTTCCTCCTTCATAAATTTCGATGGGCAAAAGTCCCCATCACAAATATTATTTCATTAAAGCTTTATTTTGTGCATATAAAACCTGTGTCCTCACCAACTCTCGTAGTTGACCTTTTCTTTACTCATGCCTTTCAGGAAATCGTCGGTAGGTCTTACAGCACATAGGAAGCATGCCACGTGTGGACATTTACAAAATTTCCAATCGAAATGTTTTATTTCAAAAACAACTTATATTTCTGTAATATGTATTGGATTCTCGTACCTCCTTCTAAATTGCAAGTTTATCTATTATGATTGGGAATTAGCTATTACCTTGTGCTATGAGACCTCTTGCTGTGACGCCTCGTGTTTCCGCTTCTGAGAGGTGGGGGATTAGCACAAAGCTAAGTGAATGGAGTACAATCACAACACATATATTAGCTTGAACCGCATGATATTAACAACCACAAATACACCCTGGGAAGACCGGCGGTTCTGCAGGAACCTACAACCAATGCCGGCCAAAGCAAAGGTTTACCGATAGTCCATTTGCTATTCTCACACAGTATTATCCTCTAGTAGCAACAAATGCATCCCAATGTCCTAATACTGCTTAGCCAATAGCAAATGAACCCAGCCCATAAGCCCAGTCGAAAATTGACTTCCCTTCCAACATGTATACATATCACAGATACAACAATTAACATTCACAGTTAATCAATCATCAACTAAGCATCAAACCATCAATAGTTGCAACCAAACCAGTACAACTAATATCACGCGTGATTAAACATCCACTCACCTCTGGTTCTCAGCTATTCCACTCAGTGATCTAATTTTACTGAGCCTTGTCTGTTCCCGATAACACAACAACCAACTGTCAGTATTCAACCCATAACTATATATATATATATCAAACATATATTTATATCCATTTAATCAAACATAAACATGTAAGATTCACATATGAATGCACATATATCACATTGCATTAAACATTGCCAATCAAAGTCAAAACTGTTGGATTTCATAAGAAATCCGACACTACCATCGGAATCCGCCACTTCTATCTAATTTCAAAGAAATCCGATACATCCATCGGATTTGAAGGAATCCGCAACTCAGTCGGATTTCCACACTTGTTGCATTTAACTTGACACCCACAATCGGATTTCACCAAAAGTTCCGGATTCTAAGTACCGGATTCAACACTATCGGATTTCATGGCTTGGAATCCACCATCGGATTCCTTCAAATCCATATTTTACGAACTCTCAACGCGTTCAATTTTAAACTAGTATTAATATCCTATATTAACGTGTGTAGTTTCGAGCGCGCAAATACGACCAATTTTAGCTTGTAATAAAACCATTTTATTATTAAGCTTGAATGGAGTTTGGTTGAGTTTTAAAATCTCTATTTTATAAAACTCATATATATATATATATATAAAGATATATATTTTGACATAATGAATTTTAATCTTTACAAAACTCCTTTTATATAAAATTCATTTTACATCTTATGTTATGTCAACTTAAAATACCAAACTCCCATTGTGTGATTTATATTATGTAAAAATATTATCTAGCATGCAAAAAATCCTATTTTCAACCATGCATAATAATATAAACATAAACACACACAAATAACATGTATAAGTGCATAACCAAGCCATTTATCCTAAGTGGTATTTTGTGAGCCATACAAAAATACCAAGTCATAACTAAGGACCAAATATTCCTCTTGTGATGAACTTGAAGCTCCCACTTGCCAAAACAACTCCTTGTAGTGCAAATGACTCCAAGCCTTCATGGTTGACTCCACCACACTTGAAACCTCCAACTTGGTCATTTCTTCATCTTGTTACATTTTTATAAAAGTAAACTAGTCTAAACTATTCTACTACTTACAAAATACAACAAGATGAAACAAAACTAAAATTATTATTACATACCAAATGAAAAAATAATTTTACAACCAAATCGAATTTCCAACACATCACAAAAGGTCTATGGCTTGTTATGCACAACATACACTCAAACAAACATATATATCAACACTTGATATTTAGGCAACTTTTACAACCAAACATGCATGTGGTTTGGTTGTTTCCCAAAATAAATATATAAACATATATAAGTTGCCAACAAGAAAATCCATAACTTTTCTAACAAAAGAAAAGTTTTCCATTTTCTTAAACAATACATACTCAAAAGTTTCTTAAAACTATACATAAGTGGCTCTGATACCACTGTTGGGGTTTGTTCAGTTTTTTCAAAATATATTTTAGCAACGGAAGCATGAACAACAATTTTAAACTTTTAAAACTCCCCACCAATGATCCATATGCAAGCCTTAAGAAACAAAACAACCATAGGGTGTTTAGAACTACAACCTTTGTAGCGTGAGTAAACCGTTGATGAAGTGGTTGATCTATGAGAAGCCAAGAGAAGACTTCCTCCAAGGTATCCACAAATCAATGAGTCCAACACCTCCAAGATGCTAGTCTCTCCAACCCTTGATATTCAAGAATGCAAGCAACAACCTTTGTTCTTCTTCTTGAACAAGATGTATGTATTGTAGCACCACACTTGACTTACTTGAAGAACACCAATACAAGAATGTAGAGATGTTTTCAAAACTTCAAGAATACTTAGAACTTTTCTAAAAGAAGCCTAAAGGTGGTAGCATGCAATAGTTAGAACAAAGAACCATGCATGTACTAAATAAGATCAAGAAGTGAAGCAACAAGAGGGAGGCCCCCTTTGGCTCCCATTTTCGGCCGAAAATAGGTGAGGGGGGAGGGTCCCCTCTTGCCTTCCTTCCATGCTTGTACATCTAGTCCATGCCTTGGTTGATTGCTTTCAAGTATACACAACATGGCCCCCATTTGAATTAATGAGGGATTTTCTAGTTTCCTTCATAAATACATATATAAAAGATATACTAGATGTGCCATACTATGTATAAAATACATCTACATGTATTTTATATACATACTTGATTGTCACTAGTAACTTTTTACTTGTAACAAGGATATACATACATTTATATAATTTGTTATTAGTAACAATTTATATGTAACAAATATATATTTATACATATATATACATACATACATATAAAATCATATGTTTATATCTATGTATTTGATATGCATTATCTTGTATCAATATACAAGAGTGATATTATTATTTCACATAAATAATAATATGCAACAATGCATATATACTTATATATATATATATATAATGAGTTGGAAACATATTTAAATCATATTCAAATATGTAATTGGTGTCCATTGATTGTAAATGTGTGACCCTATGGGTTTATTTATTATCAGTAATATCGTATTAATTTGTGTCTTGTGCACATAGAACCAACATTTATGTCATAAAGACTTACTGAAATTTAGAAACTTTTATTGAACTTTAAAATTATAAATCTATATTCTAGAAATCAAATCAATGTTCAATAATTTTATATAACCTCAATGAATGTTTGTAGAATAATCAGTAAAAATATAAGAATTTATAAACTATATTTAATATTTTTACTAATTAAAAGTATATAAAGAGTTCACTGTTCAGTGTCTGAATGACACACTGTTACTAGAAATGATGTTGGAGGCTCATACGACCTCATATTTAATGATTCAAAAGGTAAAATATCTCCAACTCAAAAAGTGAAACTTTTAAAAGAAATTAGCCATATTTTGACCTAAGAATGGCCCAGTTATGCACGTTTAAAGTGTACCCTTTTAATCTGTCAGATTTCCAGATTCAACACGTGTGACTTATAAAATATGTTCGAAGGATCAAATCTTCATAAAAACTTGTGAAACGAGATTCAAATGAAAACTAACACTTCGGACTAAGTGTAGCAAAAACAAGCGAGGAGTTTCAAAACCAAATCAACCAGATTGCTTGATCTTAGATTTTTGGGTGTTTAAACACCATTTTCTTTTGAATTTGAGTCATTAACACTATGATAACTCTTTATTTCAGATGAATCAACCTTTATTAACAAAAAAATAGAAAATCATATGTTCCTTACTTCGATGGTAGGATGATAACACATTCATAATCAAAGATTCTCATTTTCTTGAGTTTTTAGTTGTATAGATCATGGATTATCACCATTTTTGGACATTATCATTTCTTTGGTGTAAAATCTACCATCTAAACACATGATTACTCATGCATTCATAGTTCCTCAAGAAATAAGAAGAAAATTAAAAGAAAACTTAAGAAAAACATGAAAGAATGATGAAGAAATGATGAATCTTGATGCATATCAACTTACCTGTAATACCCGCAAAACCGGGCTAGTCGATTAGCGAGTTACCGGTATGTGCTTATTTGCAATTAAATTGATTGTTAATTCTAACCAAAGTTAGTATATGATTATAGCGGAAAGAAAACGAGTATAAAATAATTTTCGTTTATGCCACCAATCACACACCCAATGGACCACACTCTAGACAATAGTAATGCAACAAAAGAAAGGAACAAGTAGAAGAAATATACCATACAAAATTCTTCAACCTCCTTGTTGTTGATGTAGGTTTCGGATGCATGAACACAACAAAGTGTTCCTCTACCGGTATCCACACCAAGTGTAGTTGATCCCCACGTGCTAGCTATGTTTGGACGCCGCCAAGAGCACCACCAACTTGAGTTTAACACCACTTGAAGATTAGTAGTGCCTTGTTCCTTATCTTCCAAGTGTGTTTTGAGAGAAGTAATGAACCAACACAATGTTGCAAGTTCATATGGTTTTATTCACATGTTCATATGTTAACCAACCATTTCATAAACATGTCTAACACTTTGAGTAGTTCTCTTGACATGCAAAAGCTAGCAAAAAACGTACTCATAAAGTTAGACTTAAGTAACCTTAATACCATATTTAATCTAGATTTAAAAGTCTAATTGAATTGGCTATTACTGTGTGAGGCACAGACGTGCCCCACAGAGCATGCCCGTGCCAGCCCACGGGCTCACCCAAGTCACGCCGACTTGGGCTCGTGTTATTGCACAAGGCACGGCCGTACTTCCACGAGGCACGCCCGTGCCCGCCTCAATGGGTACGCCCTAGGCACGCCGGCCATGGGCCTGTACCTGGCATAGGGCACGGCCGTACCTTCACAAGGCACGGCCGTGCCCGGCCCAACCAAAACCCATTTTGGCATTTTTCTCTCTCTTGTTCAAAGGTGTTGCCGGAATCAATACTTGGCGTGTGACCCAATAGGCCTATGCCTCATCGACAGTGATACCAACTCGTGTGTGTCAGTGGGCATTCTCCAACAAACTCCCACTTGCACAAGACACACCTACGAAAGGTAACACCGACATAGAGCGGCCTCTAGCAAGGCATCTACGCCCCCAAGTCAGCATAGGGTATCTCGCCCATGACAAGTACCAACCTGTAAAGAATGCTCCTACAGATATCCGTTGTGAATGCAGGTCATGGAACATCATCAACTCTAAAACATCCAAGATTTATGTTTCTCGATTTAGACAAACTATGACGAACAACACAAGTTGCAAAATTGATCCACTATCAATTCAACTTGAGCACAGCCATGCATTTTGATGTCACCGGTTGTCACAACCCGCTAAAGCGGAATCACAAGATGTAACAGTTTACGGTTTCATAGCATAAGGTACAAGATCACACCAACCATATATAATTAAAAGTAGTACAATTTTTTACAACAAGTTTTGATAATTGTTCAAAAGTTTGGAAAATAACATAATGTAAATTGCTACATAATGCTGCCACATGCATGTTGAAATCTAGCATGGATTCATCAAGATCCTTACATGCATGGTGGTTTAACACCATAAACTTGGGTTTAATCTATAAAATCGAAATTTGCATTTATGTTTGGTACATTTTCGTGATTTTAGTAACTACTCCACCATGAAACACTTGTGTGTTCATCTTGGTTCAAAAACTTGAGAAAAATAGAAGCAAAACTTAAGAAATATGTAAGATATGAAGAGATAACCTTAGAAGATGTTACCTATCTTGATTCCTTGCTTCAACCCTTTAAATGATCTTCAAAAATGGCAAATTTATGGTGAAGTTGGGGCTGGAAATCGTGGGTTGCAGCAAGAGAGAAGAGGGATAAGAGAGAAGGAGAAGTCAGAGAAAGTGAGGTGGTGCAAATGAGTGGAGGATGACTAGAATATATGCATGTAGATAGAGTGTTGTAGTGGGTTTGTGAGGTGGGACATGGCTGGCCAAATTTTGATATTAATATTGTTATTATTATTATTATTATTATTATTATTATTATTATTATTATTATTATTATCTTTTGTTTAATTAATATGTATAATGTGTGTGTTGGATGTATTTTGTACATTGGTGGTTCAATTAAAATCAATACTTACAAGTTTTTGATTAGTTTTGTTGGTATTTATATAAGTTTTATATTTGGGATGAATAATATATGTAATGATGTGTCTTATTATTATTATTATTTTGATTGTTATATAAGATTTATAAATCTTGACTTTTATTTAGTCGGTTTTACCGATTCTTCGATTTTAGAAGGTTTTAAGCACATCACCGGGATTTTTAGGGAATTTAAGTCTTTTACAAAATAATTTATATTATTAATACTATTTGTAGCTATTAAAAACGTATATTAAAGTTTTCTAGAAGCTAACCTGAAATTTTTAATTGACGGTTGTCACAGTCTCCCCCAGTTGAAAGAATTTCGTCTCGAAATTAGCTTTTGACATCTTCGGACTACTTCTGGGCAAAGAGGTGAGGATATTTAAGTTTCATATATTCCTCTCATTCCCATGTATATTCCGATCCATGCCTTGAGTTCCAACGAACTTTCAAAATTGGAATCTTCTTTCGTCTGAGTCGCTTAATCTCTTGGTCGAGAATTTCGATTGGTTCTTTTTTGACCGACAATTTCTCGTCAACTTGAATCTATTCTAAGGGCACGACTACTGATTCATCATCTAAACACTTCTTGAGATTCGATACATGGAATATATTATGGATGGCATTCATTTCCTGAGGCAGTTTGAGTTTATATGCTACCGGACCGATCCTTTCAATGATCTCAAATGGTCCAATGTACCTAGGGCTTAATTTTCCTTTCTTTCCAAAACGTACTAGCCCTTTCCATGGCGATACCTTTAGAAGTACTTTATCCCCGACTTGGAATTCTAAAGGCTTTCTGCGGTTATCCGCGTAACTCTTCTGACGATCTCTCGCGGTTTTAATTCTATCTTTAATGATCAAAATCTTGTTGGTTGTTTCTTGCACAATGTCAGGTCCAATTAATTGCTTATCACCAACTTCACACCAACTAAGTGGTGAACGACACTTACATCCATACAAAGCTTCATAAGGCGCACACTGAATACTAGTATGGTAGCTGTTGTTGTATGAAAATTCCACCAAAGGTAAGTGAGAATCCCAACTTCCGCCAAAATCTATCACACAAGCCCTTAACATGTCTTCTAACGTCTGTATAGTTTGCTCAGTGTGCCCGTCGCTTAGTCTGCCAGAATCGAGACGTGAAGCGGCTATCTCTATTTGAAATTATTGAAATTGGCACTCCATGGCGTGTAACGATTTCATCAATGTAAATTTGGGCAAGCTTCTCCATCTTGTAACTTTCTTTGATGGGAATGAAATGTGCAAACTTTGTCAATCGATCCACTATTACCCAAATTGCATCATGACTCCTAACTGTCCTGGGTAATTTGGTTATGAAGTCCATGGAAATTTGGGTAATTTGTTCCCATTTCGACTGTGGAATCTCTTGTTGCTGCAACAAACGAGATGACTTTTGATGTTCTGCTTTGACTTTTGAACAAGTCAAACACTTTCCCACATACAAAGCTACGTCCTTCTTCATTCCCGACAACCAATAATATTCCTTGAGATCCTTGTACATTTTGTCTCCGCCGGGATGAATCGAATACCTAGATTTATGAGCTTCGTATAGGATTGTTGATTGCAAGTTGTTAATTTTTGGTATCCCTACTCTATCTTCAAAGTAGCGGACTCCATCAGATTTAGCTTCAAATCTATGTTCGAGTTGGTGCAAGGTCCCATTCGTCAAGTTTTCCCCTTTTAACGCCTGATCCTGAGCTTCGAGGATTCTTGTCTTTAGGCTTGTCTGAACAAGTGCTCCTAATGCTCGCACTCTTGAAGGTTTAGCCCTTACCTTCCTGCTAAGCACGTCGGCTACCACATTAGCCTTGCCTGGGTGATATTTAATTTCACAATCATAGTCGTTGAGTAACTCCACCCATCTTCTTTGCCTCATGTTGAGCATTTTCTGATCAAGGATGTGTTGAAGACTCTTATGATCGGTGAAGATAGTGCACTTAGTACCATACAAATAATGTCTCTAAATTTTAAGTGCAAAAACTACTGCTCCAAGTTCTAGGTCATGAGTGGTGTAGTTCTTCTCGTGAACTTTAAGTTGTCTTGAAGCATAAGCAATAACTTTGTCTTTTTGCATCAATACACATCCCAACCCTTGATGAGAAGCATCACAATATACTACAAAGTTCTTCAATCCTTCTGGCAATTCCAGAATTGGTGCATTGCATAGCTTATGCTTTAGCTTATGGAACGCTTCTTCCTGGTTTGTTACCCCAACTAAACTTCTTGTCTTTCTGAGTCAACGAGGTTAGTGGCTGGGCAATCTTAGAAAATTCCTTAATGAATTTTCGGTAATACCCAGCTAAACCCAAAAATTGACGAATTTCAGTTGGATTCTTTGGGGCTTCCCATCTTTTAATAGCTTCAATTTTTGTAGGATCTACGTGAATCCCTTTTTCGCCAACAATGTCACCAAGAAATTGTACTTCCCGAATCCAAAATTCGCATTTGGAGAATTTGGCATACAACTTCTGGTCCTTGAGTAATTCCAACACTAGCTTTAAATGTTGCTCGTGATCTTCTTTGCTACGGGAATAGATCAATATATCATCTATGAAAACTATAACAAATTTGTCTAAATAGGGTCTGCAGATCTATTCATCAGATCCATGAACATGGCTAGGGCGTTTGTTAAGCCAAAAGGCATAACAAGAAACTCGTAATGTCCATAACGAGTCCTAAAAGCCATTTTAGGTATGTCTTCTTCACGAACCCCCAATTGATGATATCCTGAACAGAGATCGTGTAACACCCAAGGTTCGGAAATTTCCTATAAATAGTGACTTTTCGATATGATGTGTTTAGGTATTGCCTAATTGGGATTAGGAAGTGTTTAGAAACTTGAGGGACTTATGTTGTCATTTTGAAACTAGAAAAGTCTAGGGGCCATTTGTGTCGTTTTCCAAAGTATTATATATATATATTGGCATATTTGACTTTGAGGAGTCAAACATACCATTTTCTTCATCTGTTACCAGAGAGAGAGAGAGAGAGCAGAGTTTTCTTTGGGTTGTTGAGCAAGAAAAGCAGAGAACAAGTGGTTTCCAACCTTTCCTAGCTAGATCAAGTTGAGGTAAGGTTCCTTGTTGGTTGTTCTTGATGTTTTAGTGGGTTTTAAGGTTTGATTCATGGTGAATCATGGTTTTAGCTTATTTTTATTGTTTAGTTTAGTTTAACTGCTGTATGGGGTGTAGGAAAACACCCCTAACATGTTTCTTGTGTGTTTTGCCGGATTTTTGGCTTAGAACACCGACTGTTATGAAGAACAGCTGACTGGTCTGTAGAGTACACGGCCCGTGTAGCGGTACACGACTGTGTAGTGTTGAAGGCTGTCACAGGGCCATGTTGGTATACATGGTCGTGTAGAGATTGAGGTACACGGCCCGTGTGGAGGCACATGGCTAGTGTAGGTGAGTTGTCAACACCGTCCATGTAGCCAAGACATGGTCATGTAGCATGTAGTGTACACGACCCGTGTAGGTGACGTGGACAACACTGGCCATGTGGTCATGTAGAGTGCTTAAGACACGGCCTGTGTAGGGGTACACGGCCCGTGTAGGTCCCCTGCCTTGTTTTATTTGTTAAGTGATGATTGGTACATGTCTTAATTGTATGATTATATAATTATAGGGGTTACTATTTGACGTGTACTGAGTTATCTGGCATATATCTGTGTGATACTAGTTGCTGAGGTGAGTTTTCTAAACTCTGATTCATATCTGTGATATGTGTGTGATACATTGCAATGTGATATATTATTGATCAGAGGATCACAGAGAGAGAGCTGTAGCACGCTGCTTTGTGCAGTAGTTGCTACGGACAGCATTTTAGCCTTCTTGGCGGACGCTAAGATGGTGTGGTACTGTGTCCATAAGAACTGTTACAACATTCGTATATGTGTATGCGCATGCTTATATGATTTTCAGTTTAGTTTTCTCACTAAGCCTTGTGGCTTATCAGATACTGCTTACTGTTGTTTTGTAGGGCGTGATTCCATCAAGGGCAAGGCCCCAGTTTGACAGAGGCTATGATATGGGAGTAAATCTGTATTTTGAAACATAACGCCCGGTGGAATTTTTTAAAGAAATCTTTTGTTGTAAATATTTAATAACACTTTTGGAACTGAGCCAGAGGGTTCAGTGTTACTTGTAGCTTCTGCTTTTGTGTAAACTCCTTTTAATTCTAAATTATTTCGATTTTAGAGTTTTACTTTATTTAAGATTTTGGGGCGTTACAACTTGGTATCAGAGCCAAGGTTTGAGAGATCTGGAGGTGTGTTATGCATCGTCTGGACTTAAACCATGGTTCTGAGGATTTTTTTTAGTCAAACTAGAGAATTGCAGCTTGGTGGAGATACAGAGTGTTGCATTGAGAATATGCTAACTGTTTATGTTGTTATTTATGGTATAGAGATACCTGAGATATTAATGATGTTAGTGTCAGATATGTGATGTTTTATATGATATGATATGCTAGTGATACATGGCCTAAGCCTGTGAATCGGGACTTTTTGTGATAAAGTTAAGATCGAACGTGTGTAATGTGTTATGGATAATATAAGGGCCCATATTATTACAGACACATGATACATGTTAGAACTTGATGGAATCATGAGGAATCTTGTGAATCGGGTGAGGGGTACTTGTAAGAGGTAGTGCACTTGAGATTATAGATGCCTTAGTACGTATAGAACTACTTTGGATATGAGGATAAGTGTACTGAGATATTGTATATTTGAGATTGTTTGATATAGAGGATGGCATGGTAAAGCTACCTTTTGTCTTAATGCTTTATCTATGCTATCTGGATGGTGAATACTAGAGGTTCACGAGCTACGGATCGTCATGAGGGTGGTCCTAGTAATATACGAGAGGGGGTAGATACCAGTGCAAGTGGTAGGAGGAGGCCACCTGTGGGCCATAATACTAAAGCAGATGAGACACCAGAGTTGAATCAGGGGTTTGCTGAAACTCAACCCAAAGTGACTGTTGCAGAGGAAATCGGTAAAGCTTTAGAGAAAGCCATACCGTTTATTATTACCCAAGTGGTAGATGATTTGAAAGAAAGTACAGGGGAAGCTGTACGACAGGAAGTGGCAGCTGCGCTAGCTGGGAGGGAAGAAAGGTTAATCCTCAACCGCAAGTGATTATCAGAGATGCACCGAAAGGGTGTACTTTCAGAGATTTTGTTGTGTGCCAGCCACAGTTGTTTAATGGATCCACTGACCCGATTGTTAGCCAAAGGTGGATATCAGAGTTAGAGGGAGCATTCCATACTTGTTCGTGTGCTCCAGAAAATAAAGTGAGGTTTGCTACAAACCAATTAAGAGGTGCTGCCAAAGATTGGTGGGACCTGGAAAAGAAGATGAGGGGTGAGACTCAGATTGAGGCCATGACCTGGGCGGAATTTAAAGAGGTTACTACGGAGCAGTTTGTTCCGCAGTCCGAGATTGATCGTATTGTTGATGAGTTCCACAAACTGAAGCAGACTACAGAGACCGTTCCTGAGATTAATGCCAAGTTTCATGAGAAGGCACGGTTTTGTCCTGACTATGTAGCTAATGAGAAGATGAAGATGTATCATTATATGATGGTTTTGAAACCGAGTATTAGAGAGTTTATTGATTCGAGCAAGCATCAGACCCTGAAGTCCATGATGGACGCTGCGCAGGCTAGAGAGTTGGAATTAGATAGACAGGTGAAGGAGAAAAGGCCAGTGGAAGGATAGACACCACAGAATAAGAGGCCGAGGGTAGATTATGGGGAGAAGAAGGAAGCACCGAGGGTTTGTCAGAGGTGCAAGAAGAGTCATTATGGGAACTGCCAGACAAATGTTGTTCACTGCTTCAAATGTGGCAAGCCAGGCCATATGGGTAAAGATTGTCGCAGTTCGTTGAGTGTGTGTTTTCATTGCTATCAGCCAGGCCACCAGAAAGCCAACTGTCCCCAACTGACTGCATTCAACCGTTCAACCGGATCGAGAAATACTCCATCTCTACCACCACTACGGATTAATGAGAATAAAGAGATAAAGAAAGAGGATACTTCGAAGAGTAAGGGGAGGGCCTTTCAACTAACTGCAGAGGAAGCACAGAGGAATCCTGATGTAGATGCAGGTACATATCTTGTAAATTATCTGCCTGCTTTAGTATTATTTGATTCGGGTGCTAGCAAGTCGTTTGTATCTGTTTCTTTCTGTAAAAGTTTTAAGCAAGTATGTGGTAAACTGAGTCCCCCTCTCGAGGTAGAAATAGCTGATGATAAGTCTGTGCTCGTGACTGATGTGTATAGACATAATGTGCTAGAGATAGACTCTGTTAGATTTCCTATTGAGCTTATACCTATGCCTATGGGAGAGTTTCAAGTGGTAGTGGGAATGGATAGGCTTGGGTGTTACCAAGCAACCATTCTGTGTGGGCAAAAATTGATTCGAGTTCAGACCCCAAGTGGGGAAGAACTATCAATTTTTGGTGATGGAGAAAGTAAGAGAATGTGTTTGTGTTCCGTGACTAGAGCTCGGAAATACCTTCAGCATGGGTGCACAGCCTTTTTAGCTTATGTTACTGATTCGAAATTAGAAAAGAAACAGGAGAGTGTGAATGATGTGGCAGTGGTACGTGAGTATCCAGATGTTTTTCCAGATGATCTGCCTGTGTATACCGCCTGATAGGAAAGTAGAGTTCAGAGTTGAGTTGATATCGGGGGCTGCACCGATTGCCAGAGCTCCGTATAGACTTGCACCGCCAGAGATGCAGGAATTGATGAAACAGTTGCAAGGAGTTGTTGGATAAAGGTTTTATCAGACCTAGCAGTTCACCGTGGGGCGCTCCCATTTTGTTTGTAAAGAAGAAAGACGGTACGTTTCGAATGTGTATTGATTACCGTGAACTTAATAAAGTGACTATGAAGAATAAGTATCCTTTGCCCAGAATAGACGATTTGTTTGATCAGTTGCAAGGGGCATCGTGGTTTTCAAAGATCGATTTGAGGTCGGGGTATCATCAGTTGAAAGTTCGGGAGGAAGATATTCCTAAAACCGCGTTTAGGACGCGGTACAGGCATTTTGAATTTGTAGTTATGCCATTTGGTCTTACAAATGCACTTGCAGCATTTATGGATCTTATGAATAGAGTTTGCCATCCGATGTTGGACAAATCTGTTATTGTGTTTATTGATGATATTCTCATGTACTAAGAAACCCGACAGAACATGAAAGGCATTTGAAAGAGGTATTGGAGACGCTGCAAATAGAGAAGTTGTATGCTAAATTCTCCAAGTGTGAATTCTGGATTCAAGAGGTGCAATTCTTGGGTCATCTGATTAATAAGGAAGGAATTAAAGTTGATCCTGCGAAGGTTGATGCAGTAATGAAGTGGGAACCTCCGAGGAACCCTACCGAAACAGAAGCTTTTTAGGGTTAGCAGGTTATTACAGGAGATTCATTTAGAATTTTTCAAAGACTGCAGTTCCATTAACCAAGCTAACCAGGAAGGATGCAGAGTTTGTATGGGGAGATGAACAAGAGGCTGCGTTTTCAACTCTCAAGCAAAGGTTATGTGAGGCACCTGTTCTTGCTTTCCCAGGAGTGGAAGATATGACAGTGTTTTGTGATGCTTCTTATCTGGGATTGGGGTGTGTTTTGATGCAGAGAGGTAGAGTAATTGCTTATGCTTCTCGACAGCTTAAGCCAAATGAGATTAATTACCCAACTCACGATTTGGAGTTAGCAGCGGTGGTTTTTGCATTGAAGATCTGGAGACATTATTTGTATGGAGTGAAGTGTACTATTTATATTGATCACAAAAGTCTAAAATATTTTGTGGATCAGAAGAATCTTAATATGAGGCAGAGAAGGTGGTTAGAGCTTCTGAAGGATTATGATTTTGAGATACTTTATCACCCGTGGAAAGCCAATGTTGTGGCAGATGCTTTAAGCAGGAAGTCGGGGTCGGTACTTTGGAAGAATGAGTCGTTATGGATGACAGTGACTACGCCATTGTTGGATGTTATAAGAGATGCTTAGCTGGAAGCAGTTAAAGAAGAAAACCATAATAAAGAGCGGATTAGGGGGCAGGTAACTAATTTTGTTAAGTATAGTCGTGATCTATTCTTATGCTGTAGACGAGTGTGGGTACCTAATCATGGAGAAGTAAGACAGACTCTTTTGAGTGACGCTCACAGATCTAAATTCTCTATTCACCCGGGGGCGACAAAAATGTATAAAGATCTGAAGGTAGAGTATTGGTGGCCAGGTTTGAAGCGAGATGTGGCTAGGTATGTGGAGAGGTGTCTTACGTGTCTGCAAGTGAAAGATGAACACCAGAAACCACATGGGAAATTACAACCTCTGGATATACTAGTGTGGAAGTGGGAGAATATTACTATGGATCTAATCACTAAATTACCTAAGACCTCTAGAGGTTACGATGCTATTTGGGTAATTCTAGATAGATTGACTAAGAGCGCGCATTTTATTCCCATTAAAGAGACTTACTCATCAGAGAAGCTATCAGAGGTGTATATGAAAGAAATAGTATCTCGTCATGGTGTGCCAGTGTCTATTGTGTCAGATAGAGATACTCGATTTACTTCCAGGTTTTGGAATAAATTTCATGGCGAAATGGGGACTAAGCTTCATCTTAGTACCACATTTCATCCGCAGACTGATGGTCAAAGTGAGAGGACAGTGAGAGGACGATTCAAACCCTAGAAGATATGCTACGCGCGTGTATTATTGATTTTGGAGGGAGTTGGGATTCTTATCTACCACTTGTAGAGTTTTCTTATAATAATAGTTATCATTCCAGTTTGGGAATGCCGCCTTATGAAATGTTGTATGGTAGAAAGTGTCGGACTCCAGTTTTTGTGGTGAAGTGGGACAGAGAGAGTTGGGAAGTACTGAGGTGGTACAGCGTACGACAGAGCAGATTCAACAGATCAGAGATAGATTGCTAGCAGCTCAGAGCAGACAAAAGAGTTATGCAGATAAAAGAAGATCACCACTAGAGTTCCAAGTGGGTGATTATGTGTTATTAAAGGTGTCATCGTGGAAGGGAGTTATTAGATTCAGAAAGAGAGGTAAACTGGGTCCGAGGTTTATTGGACCGTTCAGAGTTAATGCTCGTGTGGCGAAGGTTGCATACAGACTGGAACTACCAGAATAGTTATCCAAGATACACAATACCTTTCATGTGTCTCATCTTCGGAAATGCTTAGCAGACGAGTCTACATTTGTGCCACTGGATCCGTATGTGTTGATGAAAAGTTGAATTATGTCGAGCAACATGTTGCTATATTGGAAAGAAAAGTTAAAGCTTTACGTAATAAACAGATTGTGTTGGTTAAAATTCAGTGGAAACACCAAAAAGGGTCAGATTATAGTTAGGAACCGGAGGATGAGATGATGCGTAACTACCCAGAACTCTTCAGCAGTTGATTTAGGGGACGACATCGTTTACAAGTGGGTAAGAGTTGTAACACCCAAGGTTCGGAAATTTTCTATAATTAGTGACTTTTCGATATGATGTGTTTTGGTATTGCCTAATTGAGATTAGGAAGTGTTTAGAAACTTGAGGGACTTATGTTGTCATTTTAAAACTAGAAAAGTCCAGGGGCCATTTGTGCCATTTTCCAAAGTATTATATATATTGGTAGATTTGACTTTGAGGAGTCAAACATACCATTTTCTTCATCTATTACCATCGAGAGAGAGAAAGAGAAAAAGTGGTTTCCAACCTTTCCTAGCTAGATCAAGTTGAGGTAAGGTTCCTTGTCGGTTGTTCTTGATGTTTTAGTGGGTTTTAAGGTTTGATTCATGGTGAATCATGGTTTTAGCTTATTTTTATTGTTTAGTTCAGTTTATCTGCTGTATGGGGTGTAGGAAAACACCCCTAACATGTTTCTTGTGTGTTTTGCCGGATTTTTGGCTTAGAACACCGACTGTTATGAAGAACAGTCAGCTGGTCTGTAGAGTACACAGCCCGTGTAGCGGTACACGACCGTGTAGTGTTGAAGGCGGTTACAGGGTCATGTTGGTATACATGGTCGTGTAGAGATTGAGGTACACGGCCCGTGTGGAGGCACACGG
This sequence comes from Dittrichia graveolens, assembly GCA_038502395.1. Lineage (NCBI taxonomy): Eukaryota > Viridiplantae > Streptophyta > Magnoliopsida > Asterales > Asteraceae > Dittrichia > Dittrichia graveolens. Next base: position 23,506,042 of record JARJIL010000008.1, read on the forward strand.
CCCCTGTAGGTGAGTTGTCAACAACATCCATGTAGCCAAGACATGTTCGTGTAGCATGTAGTGTACACAGCACGTGTCTTAACACGGCCCGTGTAGGTGACGTGGCCCGTGTAGGTGACGTAGACAACACTGGCCATGTGGTCATGTATGGTCGTGTAGAGTGCTTAAGACACGGCCCGTGTAGGGGTACACGGCCCGTGTAGGTCCCATACCTTGTTTTATTTGTTAAGTGCTGATTGGTACATGTCTGAATTATATGATTATATAATTGTAGGGGTTACTATTTGACGTGTACTGAGTTATCTGGCATATATCTGTGTGATACTAGTGGCTGAGGTGAGTTTTCTAAACTCTGATTCATATCTGCGATATGTGTGTGATACATTGCAATGTGATATATTATTGATCAGAGGATCAGAGAGAGAGAAAGAGAGAGCTGTAGCACGCTGCTTTCTGCAGTAGTTGCTACGGACAGAATTTTAGCCTTTTTGGCGGATGCTAAGATGGTGCAGTACTGTGTCCATAAGAACTGTTACAGCATTCGTATATGTGTATGCGCATGCTTATAAGATTTACAGTTTAGTTTTCTCACTAAGCCTTGTGGCTTATCAGATACTGCTTACTGTTGTTTTGCAGGGCGTGATTCCTCCAAGGGCAAGGCCCCAGTTTGACAGAGGTTGTGATATGGGAGTAAATCTGTATTTTGAAACATAACGCCCGGTGGAATTTTGTTAAACAAATCTTTTGTTGTAAATATTTAATACCACTTTTGTAACTGAACCAAAGGGTTAAGTGTTACTTGTAGCTTCCGCTTTTGTGTAAACTCCTTTTAATTGTAAATTATTTCGATTTTAGAGTTTTACTTTATTTAAGATTTTGGGGCGTTACAGATCGATCTTTGAAAAATATGATGAACCTTGCAGTTGGTCAAATAGATCATCGATTCGAGGAAGGGGATATCGATTTTTGATTGTCAATTTATTTAATTCACGATAATCAATGCACATTCTAAATGAACAGTCTTTCTTTTTGACGAATAATACAGGTGCTCCCCACGGTGAGGAACTCGGCCGTATAAATCCTTTATCCAAAAGTTCCTGAAGTTGGCTTGACAACTCCTGCATCTCAGCTGGCGCTAACGGTAAGGCGCTTTGGCTACTGGTGCTGCTCCAGGAACTAAATCAATTTGGAATTCAACTTGCCTCGATGAAGGTAAACCAGGTAGATCATCGGGGAATATTTCTGGATCGTCTCTGACTGCGGAAATATCCTGGATCCGTTTCTCCTTTGACTTCTTATCTATGACGTGAGCCAAAAACGCAACACATTTCTTCCCCAAACATTTCCGAATCTTCATACACGATACAATCTTCAGGCCTTTCCCTGATTTATCTCCTTGTATAACAAGAGTGTCATCGTTCGAAAGAGGTATCTTCACGACCTTTTTGGAGCAACAAATTTCTGCTCGATTTTTAGACAACCAATCCATACCTACAACTTTGTCGAAACTTCCCAACTTAATAGGTATAAGATCGATATTAAGTAACTTATCACCTAAGTTCAAAGTGCAATCAATTAGGACATCACTAGTCTTAGTTTCATGACCATTGGCGAATTCAATTATATGGGCACCTTCTAATTTCTTAGATTTCATATTGAGCATGGATCTAAATTATGCAAAAATGAAACTCCTATCTGCTCCAGAGTCAAATAATACAGATACATAATGATCGTTGAAGAGAAACGTACCGGTTACCACGTTTTAGTTTTGCTTCGCTTCTTCAGCTCCGATGACAAATGCTCGTCCTCGTGCCTGGTTTCTGGCATTGTTATGGTTTGGTCCTTTGTTCAGCTTAGGACACGTGTTTTGAAAGTTGGCCCGACTCCCACATTCGAAGCATGCCCCTTTTACTTCGTTCGTTTCTTTGGTTGCCTTGCAGTATTTGGCGATATGTCCAATCTTCTTGCAATTTGTATAGGTAGGGCAAACACCCCCGTGGTGAAAGTTACATTTGGTACACTTGGGGTGTGGGCCGCTGTAACGTCCAGCTTCGTGAATTTGGACCCCAAAGTTCTTTGCTCCCTTGAATTTCTTGTCAAGTCTAGCACCGTTCTTTTTCCCTGACTGGTTTTCCCACTTCCTTTTTCCTTCAACCTTTGTCTGGGAAAACTTCCCTGAACGGACCGCATCATTGGTCAACCGATTTGCTACACTCACAGCACTTTGAATAGTAGTGGGGTTTTCCGAGGTAGCCATTCCTCGGATTTCGGGTGATAACCCCCAGATATACCTCTCGATTTTATTCTCTTCAGGTGTAACCAGTCAAGGCACTAGTTTTGCGAGTTTGTGAAAACAGTCAGTGTATTTTCCAATCTCCATCCCACCATTGTATGGTTCCAAAACTCAGCTTCCAATTTTTGGATTTTGTCTCTCGGGCATAACTCTTCCATGAGCAATTTCTTGAAATCTTTCCAGCTTAATCTGTTTGCTTCTTCTCGACCACGGGTTTGGACCTGCATGTTCCACCAGGTCAATGCTTTGTTCTGAAGTAGATAAGCTGCAAACTCTACCTTGCAATCATTAGAACACTTGCTAATACTGAGTACAGAGTCCATACTCTCTATCCATTGTAGCAATCCAACAGCACCCTCTTTCCAATGGAATTCCTTAGGATTGCAGGCTCTAAACGTCTTGTAGGTACACCACAGGTTGTTGTTGTTGTTATTGCTGTTGTTGTTATTGTTGTTGTTGTTTCCTCCTCCGCCTTCATTATTTCTATCCCCGTCATTGTTTCCCCCTCCATTATTATTCCCTGGGTTAGCATTAATACCCGTAGTGACTTGGCTAACAATGTTCGGTATTGCAGCAGCGATCTGTTGAGCCACTAATTGTGCCAGGTCGGTCTCTTGGTCATTGTTGTTCCTTCGTGTGATTCTTTTAGGTGGTATGATTCTAGAAACACATTGATAAACATTTGTTTTAATGAAAAGTTTGTCACAATATTGACTGTAACAAATTGTTAATTTAATTAATACAACTAGATACAAAATTTTGGATAAATAATAACGAACTAACTAATTATGATAATAAGGACTTTCATTTTCACAATACACGAGTACATTGTTCATACATATTTTCGCATTTAAAATAAAAGTACAAAATTTGATGTGAACATACATCAATGCGATAATAATTTTTTTTTAAATCACCACGGATGAAATTGTCTGAAAAACCGAATACATAATATCAAATGTAATAGCATACTAGATAAAAGTTTTGGACTAAATAATTGATATGACCATCCTCTAATCAGTACCACCACAAATAAACAACCGCAAACAACACCATGGCCGCAAGAACCAATCCTCTAACCTGTCGGCGTAGGAGCTCCATTCTCCTCACAGCACGCAAGGCCTCATCAGCAACTTCCTCAGATCGGTATGCAGTCTGCAACAGGTGATGATTAAGTTCCGTTGAAGCAGGTACAACGTGCTGCTGATAGGTTAGTGTCTGACGAAGGTCCGCAACCTCAGACATCAACCCCCTGAAGTAATACGCCTCCTCCCGGGTCATACCAGGAGCGTGTCCGAGAGGGACACTAGTAATAGCTGTGGATGGTCTTGCCTCCCTTCTCATGGATGTCCCTGCCGTCGCCCTCATAGGGATAGGGACCCTCTTTCGAGGTGTCATTCGGATACGGGGCCCACGAGGTAGAGCAGTAGTGGGATGAGGTGGGATTGGTAAGACGGGTGCCGGTGGCTCCTATGGAATGTCGGTAGGATTACTACCGCTTGATACTTGATGCTTCGACCCGTGATCCTCATATGGGTCCTCCTCTTCAGAGGTAGTAGGGTTGTGTCGTGGGTAACGTCCTGTAATGTATCCGGATTCATCAACAGAGTAAACCATATGGGAAGATGAGGAAAACATAATGCTACTAAGATAAAGATATCCTTAGTCACTAACAATGTAATAACGTAGGGGTCAAGTGTACTTAAAGCACTATAGGTATAAGAATGGCATCTATAATGTGATGTGTCATGCAATTATTCATGCAGTGATTACCGACACAAAAACGCATGGTACTTAAGTTTAAAGATAAATGTCAACTTAAACAAACTTCTAATATAACTAATTTGAGCGTTGCACTATCTTTACTAAATTCAACATAGGTGATCAAGCTTGGTCTGATAGTCTAATACTCGACTTAATTATACTAGTAATTTTTTTAGTAGTTTTGAATGTTATTTCCAGCTTTAGGCTATAGTTTAGGGTTTCTAAAAGAAAACCGGTATTCTCTATAACCTTCGGCTCTGATACCAAATCTGTCACACCCCGCTAAAGCGGAATCATGAGATGTAACACTTTACGGTTTCATAGCATAAGGTACAAGATCACACCAACCATAGATAATTAAAAGTAGTACAATTGTTTACAACAAGTTTCGATAATTGTTCAAAAGTTTGGAAAATAACATAATGTAAATTGCTAGATAATGCTGCCACATGCATGCCAAACAGGTGCTGACCACTTACTAATGATTTCCTTAAAAGCATGATAAAGAGTGTGTCAACTACAGAAATAGTTGGTAAGATCACAAGTTTTGATATGTAATAAAATAAGATTTTAATGCCAAAAACGTTCATCACTGAACGATGAGTATGTAAATCGGTTGTTTAGTTTGAACATGGTATAAATATATGTAGAACTTTAAGCAAAGAGCCCAGTACCTAAGCCTATTGACTGAATGCCCATAGGGTAATAAATAGAGCCTGATTCACAGTAATTATGCACTTACACAAGTAAGTGGGGTTTCAACCTAATAGCGCTATCGATAGATTACTAACGCCTCGATACAATGAGTTAATAGGTAGTGTTGAACGGTGGGACTTACATAAAGAGTGAAACTCATAATCGTTAAACATAAGCATATATCAAAGTGCGATGATAAGATAACAGCTTAATAAACAGATCAAACGATAATTTAAATAGTAGCATGTTTTTCCTTGAAAAATATTCAAAACAATAAAAAGTGGGGCCGTGAATACTCACTTGACAAAGTCTAATGCGTTCTTAAAATAATTCGTAAAGTCTTGAATTCCGGCGTCGCTTCCTTCCTAGTGAAATAATATCCTATTATTAGTCCCCAAATTCTAGTTATTAAAATTAATAATAAACTTTGAATTATTTATATTGATTTTATATTGATATAGTTATAAGCTGAAATTATATATGTATATATATTTATTTACCCAACTTTCTTTCATGAGAATACACTTTTGTTTTATATTTTATATTTACTTTTTAGGTGTTTCTATATTATTTGTATGATTTTTATACTTAAATTGTTATTTTTCAAATACCAATCATAAAGATTTTTATTCTTCTTTATTTACTGTGCAAGTCACCTTCTGTCAACTTCATGGGTTGTACTTTGGTGCAATGCTTTAGTACACTAAAGAATTATTTAAGGTTCCAAATTTTTATATGTTATTATAATATGTCTTTAGAGAACACTGTAAAAATATTAGAATTTTTAAAGATTCATAGGTATTCTATTTGATTTATTTAAATTTAGAGGTCACTGGTCAAAATCTAGTTAACACTCTCATATTGTTTTAAGGGTTTAAGTGACCAAACGACCTTATTTTTAGATGATTCAAATTGGGTTAAATTTATAACTTAATAATGTAACTTTTAAAAAAACGTTGACCATTTTTAAGTTTGTGTGTACCAAGTTATGATCGATTAAAGTTCATCCATGAAATTATCCAGATTTCTCAGTTTTGTGCATGTAACTTATTTTACATAGTTAATGGGTCAAAAATTAAAATTTTTGAGTGAGGTTAACTTTATTTGAAATATAACTCATTTATTTAAATGTCTAGAAGAAAAACCAAGTTATTTGAATAATATTTGAGTGGTTTAGCAACCATGCAATTGGGTCACTTTATTGAACAGTGAGCTTTTTGACATATCTGACTTGATACGTGTGGTTGGAGGGTCAAATCTTCTTAAATGAAGCTAAAAACAGAGATAAAACTTTAGAAAAAGAATCAAATCGTTTGGTTAAATATTCATTAAGTTATGCTCATTTTAAGTCAACACAAATTTTCTGCCAGAATTCCAGGTTGCTTGTTCTTGATCTCTTGTGTGTTTTAACACCATTTTTTGTTGTTTCAAGCTTAGATTCTTGGTTTAAGCTATGCTTTACAAATTTTATAGATTACTACAGCATCAAAATAGTTTATTTGCAATAAAACCCACATGCATGTTGAAATCTAGCATGGATTCATCAAGTTCCCCACATGCATGGTGGTTTAACACCATAAACATGGGTTTTAATCTATAAAATCGAAATTTGCATTTATGTTTGTTACATTTTCGTGATTTCAGTAACTACTCCACCATGAAACACTTGTGTGTTCATCTTGGTTCAAAAACTTGAGAAAAACAGAAGCAAAACTTAAGAAATATATAAGATATGAAGAGATAACCTTAGAAGATGTTACCTATCTTGATTCCTTGCTTCAACCCTTCAAATGATCTTCAAAAATGGTAGATTTATGGTGAAGTTGGGGCTGGAAATCCTGGGTTGCAGCAAGAGAGAAGAGGGAGAAGTGAGAGAGAGTGAGGTGGTACGAATTAGTGGAAGATGACTAGAATATATACATGTAGATAGAGTGTTGTAGTGGGATTGTGAGGTGGGACATGGCTGGCCAAATTTTGATATTAATATTGTTATTATTATTATTATTATTATTGTTATCTTTTGTTTAATTAATATGTATAATGTGTGTGTGTTGGTTGTATTTTGTACATTGGTGGTTCAATTAAAGTCAATACTTACAAGTTTTTGATTAGTTTTATTGGTATTTATATAAGTTTTATATTTGGAAAGAATAATACATGTAATGATGTGTCTTATTATTATTATTATTATTTTGATTGTTATATAAGATTTATAAATCTTGACTTTTATTTAGTCGGTTTTACCGATTCTTCGTTTTTTGAAGGTTTTAAGCACATCACCGGGATTTTTAGGGAATTTAAGGCTTTTACAAAATAATTTATAATATTAATACTATTTGTAGCTATTAAAAACCTATATTAAAGTTTTCTAGAAGCTAACCTGAAATTTTTAATTGACGGTTGTCACACCAGTTCAGTCAACGAGGGGCCTAGGGATATCTCTCTAAAGAGGAACGAATACCTTTGACTACATTGTTCCGTCATAATAATAAGTTCTTGCCTGAAAACTTCCCCTATAACATCCAGTTACGAACTACGTTAGAAAGCAATCTAAACAAGACCATATCATTAATCAAGAAGCGCATGTATCTCCAATAGAAGACAAACAATATTATCATCCTGATTTACTTGTGATCATGTCCATCAAGTAAACTCAGGTGTGGGTCCTCCAATTACTTGATCACTATCAAGTACAGGCTAGTGTTGCGTAAACATGTATTCAAACCATTATGAATACTTTACCAACCACTTGTCTCGATCTTAATTCACTTCTCCCTTCCAATGAAGAACGTCCGATTGTGGAGCATTTAGAATAAATACATTTATCCATGGAAGTAATTAAACATGCTAAGACGGAACACAATAAAGGCTAATGAAAGTATCCGCTCCGCGCGCATTATCAAATCCCTATTTGATAATCGTTACAATCAAAGCACATTATTGCTTTAAATGTTCCCAACTCAAAACATATCAAATTCAACTAAAACAAACTCAAGCCAAAGCCACTTATAAACCAAGTGTATGCAAGCCTAGTACGAAAACTCATCACCAGCTTGCGACTAAAGCTTAGTAAGCGGATTCACGAATTGACATCCATGCATACTCTAACAATCACCATATGTTCTCTTGACCAACCACTTATAAACTGTGTGTCGGCAAGATCATGGTCCTTTGTTCAACCCTTCGTGCTCTCATTGTTTCAAAGAACCCAATAGAGCCATAATGCATAAGACTATGGTTCACATATGTAAGCCATCATACTCTCATTATCTCAAAAGAACCCAATAGAGTCAATGATGCTTAAAGAACCATTCTGGGTGATAACATTCCACTTAACAACACAACAATAACAATTCATCAAGAGTAATACATTACTCAAATTTCCTTGTTACCACCCAACATCAACTTGAAGAACAATGTACCAAAAGTACTTCCAAGTATATCTCAATGAGAGGAAAAACATGTGATAAACCAAGTTGCTAATTAGATTAACACACTAGTCCATCATGTTTCAATATCACTCTCTTAGTTTTGTCACTCTGAAAAGTCCACGTTCGTATCTCCCAATTCTTCTTATGAAGCAATAATTCCTCAACCCCGGTTTTATGAACCGTCAAGTTAGGATATTATCCTCAATAAGAAGTATGTCATGGATACACAATATTTGGAACATAAGCGCTCCCACTAGCTCTGGCATACATCCAAGTTTAATCTTCCTTTTTCGAAAACTCAATTCTATGTTTTTCTCATTAAAATGAAGATTACAACACTGCGATGTTTATTGAGTCTACGAGGATACTTTCAACGTACAAGTTCTTCGAAAAGTGTTAAAACACCCTTCCTCAAAATTCCATGAAGGAATTCGATCTTTACATTGTAGTGATAAACACATGTATCCAAGTAACCTTCAACATAACCACTACAAAAATTTCCTTATGATACCATCCTCATGGTCAATCATAACGGAACAATTATCATTAGTCGGCATTTGAAGTTCAAGTCCATGAATAGACTTCTTGGGCTTATATACCATACGAGGATACTAATAATGTACAAGACTATCGGAGAGTATTAAAACCCTTCCTCAAAATTCCTATAAAGGAATACAGTCTTTTCATTTCACTATCATACCTTCATAATCAAGAAAAGGCATTGATACACCATAAGTCATCCAAGTAGACTTCAACATAACCACCACGAAAAAATCTCTTTTATCATACCAATCTCATCGTTAATCATATTAGAATTTTTACCAACGGTTAGCATTTGAAGTTGTATATATCTCAATACATGCATATCCTTAGGTTTACGCCAAGGCATCATCAACCAAGTCCATTACTTGGATATCCTACATGGATTGCATCCCATTCTAATTACCTCTCTCCTTCTAGTAGACACTAGGCCTACCATGACTTCCGATAGTTTATGAATTAAACTAATCCATCATCGAGTTATCTTCCTTTAGATATAAAACATATATCTATCCGGCCTTACGACAACTCCTATCAGAAATAGGAAGAGTAACGAATTATGCCAGGTACTCCAACATCATCATGCTGAGTTCCAATCATTACTGATTGTATGCTAGTGCCAACATCAGGTTTTACTCCCACCGGCTCCCATAGACATTAGGCTTCCACTTGCTATTGAGCAACAAAACTTGTCCTCAAAAGTTCGTGAAACAAATATCTCATGCCTAATGAAGTAGCATCATTATTCCCCGGATTCTACCACCTCACATCTACACGTAGGCTGGATAATCTAGGTTTTGAGATAGACAAGCAAAGACACTCTTTCTAGTCTTTTCTCCTAAGATGCGTACTAAACCATCTTTGTTGATTTTATATATAGAACATTGCCCGCCATACTTAAGCATCCCAACACATTGGGTATGAATTTGTGATCTATCAAGAGCCGAACATATCCAAGAATATTCAGTTCGTCCTCTATGCGACCCATATGCCTAGGCCAAACAAGTCTTGGATAACTAATCCAAACCATTTTCGGATTTAAACACATTATTCATGATTACTTTATTACTTTTAAGCAAAAGCATATAAATGCCATGACATGGATACCAAAACTTTGAAATAAACCACTAATATATATATATCAAATACAAAGTAATATACATCGTCAACCAATGCATAATAGACTTAATATTTCATTCGCTACGCAAGGCAGATAATATATTAATCTAATATAGTAATAAAGTAGCTAGATGAAATAGCGACATCAAAACTCCCAATCCTCTTATTCGAGACAACGTCCAAGTTTCCCAATCTTGAGCTCTAGCTCTCCATGCATTATCAGCTACTCCTTCCGTTTAACACCTACACTTTGTAGCAAAACAATTTTTGCAACAAACGTGAGTGTTATAGCCAACATTTCAAAAATTTTAGCTATGAAGTAGAAAAACAATAGAGTTAACCATGAATGCACCTGATGACGAGGAGCTATTCCCTTGCCTCATAGGAAGCTTTAACTCCTTCGAACACCAAGGACAAGCGTGGCGGCGCCAATCTCCATATTTACTACAGAAATAGCAAACTTCTAATTTAGGAGTCGTATTCTCTTTCTCGGTTTTACGTTCCTTAAATAACAGGGTGGGAACGTGTTGGAATCTGCCCACTAACACACGTAGGCCGGCATCACTGTCGATGAAGCGCGGGCCTATTGGGTAACACGCCAAGTTTCAATCTCGACAGCCTCCTATAAGTGGAAAGAGTCAAAATGGTCAAATTCCAGTTGACCAAGGCTTCACGACAGTGAAGGATGATCCACGGGTCGTGAAGCAGCTCGTGTCCACGAGTCCTGTCGTGGGCCGCATGGTTCATGAAACCCTAGGGCTTCACGAACCTACACGGCCCGTGAAGGAGGTCGTGAAGGCATACCCTCACAATTCTTGCACAGCGCGGCGTGGCTCGTGAAGGATTAATGGCCGGTCGTGGCGCATTTATCTTTCATGGCCCGTGAGAGCCCGTGAAGAAGTTGTGAGGGCAGAATTCTAAGTGACACTTGTATTTGCTTGGACCATTTTGTTAGTCCAATGATGGGTGCCATTTAGGTCCGACTCTGGCCCTTAGAACAGAGAGAATGCCTATATTAGAACTCTTCTTTGTGCATTCTACCTTCTTGGTCAATTGGTGCATTACATACACTTTGTGAGTTCTTCTATTGAGAGAGAGAGCAAGAACAAGTGTTGGTGGTTAGTGCACAAGTGATTCTAGGGCTGTTCCAGAAGAAGATCATCAAGTGTTGGTGCTTCTTTGGTTTGCTAGTAGAAAGAGGTTGAAGACTTTCTTGGTGTGGACTTGCATTAGGGCTTGGAGCCATTTGTTTCAAGTATACATCCCAAGTTCCATTTGTTCCAGATTATTATCAAAGTCTTCAAGGGTATGATTTGTTTCCCTTCTTCTCTTTGTGCTTGTTCATGGTTGCATGTTTGTTCTTACAAGTTTTCACCACCATTGGGACTTCATGGGATCGTTTTTGTGTGTTTTGTTGCTTCCGTTGCATGCTTCGATCCTCATGGAATCCCAACAGTGGTATCAGAGCCAGGTTTGTAAGATGCATGCACCTTTGTGGCTTGAAAATCCATATTTTCGATTTTGGACATTCTGTCTATAGGGTCTTCACGGGCTGTGGATCTTGCTTCACGGGTCGTGAAGGCCACACGACCAGTCTCGTGGGGTGTTGGTCGTGAAAGGTTTTTAATCTGTTCACGAGTCATGGAGTGTACTTCCTTCACGGCCCATGAGGGCCCGTGAAGAGTAGTAGCTTGTGAAGGCGTCATGAACAGGCTGTTTTTTTGCCTTTTTGAAAAAGAAAACTTGATATGGATTTTAGCATTTGGTTTTGGTGTTTCCAAAATCATCTTAGGCTTTTTAGCCTTGTAGATTTAGCCCCATAATATCCTAATTCTTATATATGTATGTATTGGGTGGTTTTGGCATAAAATGCACACATGCATACATGTATATTGTGTATATATGAATATGGATTTCAAAGTGTTTGGAATCCTAATGCATATGTACAAGGTTTATTCTTGTGCCTTTAGTTTTGAATAAACTTAATTGGGATATTGATTTGTGCATGGTTTGGTGTGGCACACCATGCTTTGTGTTTGTTTCGTTTTTGTGTGCAACGGTTTGAGCCTAGACCTTTCTGTGGTTGATTGGTTGCTTTATTTGTTGTTCATTCATTTGGTGGTTTGTACCACATTTGGGTTGTAATAATTTATTTAATCCGGTTTGTAATAATTTATTTATTTGTGGCTTGCACGCCAAAGTATTTATTCTTTGTAATTTGTATATTAGCTTAGAATAGATTGTGTGGGTTGCATGCCATTTCTCTTTAAATTATGTATGTAATTAGAAGAGAAGACCAGAGGCACCAACAGGAGTCTTGGGAGATGTCTCGGCTATCTCGGATCCGGAGGTGTGGGGTCGAGTGGGAGCACGCCACGAAGTCTTGGATTCCTTGCCCTTAGTAGACTTAGTTCCTCGGTTGGCTCACTGGGGAACACTTAGGTTGGCTCAAATCGGTTTTGTATGCGTGGTTGTGTAGTTTTATTTATTTATTTTCTTGCGTGGTTGTAGGATCTTTGCATGCTAGAAAATCTTTTGAAAATAATAAAACTATATAGTTTTCCTTAATTGGTTAACAAACCCCGCTCACTCACATGATTAACAAACGGATATAAAGTGTTTTTGTTCAAATGGTGAAAAATGCGTTTTGTCACTTATTTGTTAATCAAAACGAAAAGAGTTTTTTTAACCAGAAAAACAAAAGTCCCGTTTTTCTTAAAAACGTAAATCACACGCCATCTAAAAGATGACACCACCCAAATCTAATGAAGCATGGGACAATTGTCGAGCTTAGCACGAGTTGTTCCATGTGGACTTGTGTGGAAGGTGCGTGTGGCGTCTTGAAATTTTTGGTTGTCGAGCTTAGCACGAGCCAATTATTGTCAAGGGCGTCATCGTGTATCTTGTTGGATGGTTTGCAATTCCAATTTAATACGCCTTGATAATTGTCGTGCCTATACCGAGTTATCAAAGCGGCTTATTGAGGAATCAGTGTGGGAATGGATCAAACATGCCAAACCGGTGCTATGAGTACCGATGGATCCCGCAAGTGCCTAAGAGTTGTAATCACGGATTGTAATTGGTAAAGCGTTTACCAGCCTAAATACCTTCACGAAGTGATCCGTGGTAAACCCGTCATGTAGTGAAGTTATGTTGGGTTCTTAGCCCTTGTTAAATATAAGTGTTAATGTAACGCCCCAAATTTCAAAAGTAATACAATATTAAATAAAACTCATTTATAAAATACACCTTCTATTTAAAACATGCGCGGAAGCATTTTTAATACAAAACCAGGTACTGCCAAAAGATATATACACGAGTACATGCTTAGCGTACTTTGAAAGTCAAATATTTACAGAACTGGGCGTTAAGTTGTTTCAAAAGAGTAATCAAAAAGCAGTCAAATAGGAGCCTTGCCCCTTATCCTTGCCGCGTCCTTCAAAAGTTTTAAATAAAAGTATCTGATAAGCTATGAGAGCTTAGTGAGTATTCCAAACTAATAACATATAAACACACGTATAGAATCATATAAAGATAATACACGTATTTCAGATAATCATTGCTAACTACTGGTTCTAGGCCCAGGGCAGCCACCTTTGTAACAGTACTATATCACCTTTGAACCTTACTGCACATAGCAGTTCGGTATATATACACATATGAATAACATTACATGTTATAATCTGTTATGATAGCATACATGCTGCAGATATGATTAATAGTCTAGAAGACTCACCTTATGATATTTATGATATGTAATGATCCACAGGTAACGATAACTCAGATAAGTAACTCAATCACCGTCCTATAGAAATAATATGATAAAGTGTTACAACATTTAAATACTGTTCTGAAATAGGGCCTACACGGGCCGTGTATCTCTTACATGGGCCGTGTCCCTCATACTACACAACCTATGCTGGCTACATGGCAAGTGTCATCTAGTTGTACTACACGGGCCGTGTACCTTATGTTCTACACGGCCATGTAACCCTACATGGCCTTATGACCGCCTTATGACAATCCGATAGTTCAAAATCCGCAAGTTCATACTACACGGGCCGTGTACCTCTACACGGGCCGTGTACCTCTACACGGGCCGTGTATCTAACAGACATTCCGACAGTTCATCCAAAAACTGTCGGATTTTCGCTATAATTTCGTAAAAACTCAAGGAAAACATGCTAGGAGTGTTTTCCTACACCCCTTATGATAAAGGAACATAACCCAATCATAAATACATAATTCTAACATGATTCACCATAGAATCAAGCTTCTAAACTCATAAAACTTGAAGAACTAGAGTTTATTCATACCTTAACAAGCAAGGTTGGATTAGATGTTTGTAAAACTGAACTTGTAGCTGTGTTTTTGGTTCTTAGAATCACCAGAGAACAATTGAGCTGCTGTGTTTATTTGTCTAGCAAGAATTTGTGATACTTTGACTTAAGGAGGTCAAAGTTGGTCATTTATATATATAAGTATGGCCTAATAGCACAATTGGTCCCTAGACTTGTACTACTTATATTTTGGCGGTTTTAACCCCTCTAGTTTATAAAGCACATCTAATCTCATAATGGTAATTTATAACGCAATTGTAATACTTCCTATTTAATTATTAAATATAAGGATTTTCGAACCTTGGGTGTTACAACTCTTCCCCACTTGAAATGATTTCGTCCTCGAAATCAGCTGTTGAGGAGTTCTGGATAGTTCTGCATCATCTCCTGTTCAGGCTCCCATGTAAAGTCTGAGCCCTTTCTGTGTTTCTATTGAACTTTAACCAGTCCAATCTGTTTATTACGTAAGGTCTTGATCTTTCTCTCCAATATTGCTATAGGTTGCTCTACATAGTTCAGTTTAGCATCAATAGTAACATCTTCCAACGGTACAATTGCAGACTCGTCTGCTAGACATTTTCTGTGGTGTGAAACATGGAAGGTGTTATGAATCTGAGACAATTCATCTGGTAATTCTAATCTGTAAGCAACCTTTCCCACACGAGCAATAATTTTGAACGGTCCAATTAACCTTGGACCGAGTTTCTCTCTCTTTCTGAATTTGATTACGCCTTTCCACGGCGACACTTTTAATAACACATAATCTCCCACCTAAAACTCAAGTGGTGATCTACGTTTATCTGCATAACTCTTTTGTCTGCTTTGGGCAGTAAGTAATCTATCTCTGATAATTTGTATCTGTTCAGTGGTTCGCTGTACCACTTCTGTGCTACCCAATTCTTTCTGACCCACTTCACCCCAGCATACCGGAGTTCTGCACTTCCTACCATATAGCATTTCATACAGTGGCATCCCAATACTAGAATGATAGTTGTTGTATGAAAACTCTGCTAAGGGTATATAAGAATCCCAGCTTCCTCCAAAATCTATAACACATGTCCGCAGCATGTCCTCTAAGTTTGAATAGTTCTTTCACTCTGACAATCAGTCTAAGGATGATATGCTGTGCTGAGATGTAGTCTAGTTCTGAGATCTTCGTGAAATTTACTCCAGAACCTAGAAGTAAATCTTGTGTCTCTGTCTGATACAATAGAAACTGGCACGCCATGACGAGTCACAATCTCCTTCACATATATATTTGCCAATCATTCTAAAGGATAAGTCTTCTTGATGGGAATAAAATGAGCACTTTTAGTTAACCTAACTACAATTACCCATATTGCATCATAACCACGTGGGGTTTTGGGTAATTTGATAATCAGGTCCATTGTAATATTTTCCCATTTCCAAACTGGAATTTCTAAAGGCTGTAACTTACCATGAGGTTTCTGATGTTCAGCTTTCACTTGTAAGCATGTAAGGCACTTTTCCACATATTTAGCTACATCACGTTTCATGCCTGGCCACTAATAATCAACTTTTAGATCTTTATACATTTTTGTAGCTCCTGGATGAATAGAAAATCTGGATTTATGAGCTTCACTAAGAAGTATTTGACGTGTGTCACCATAAATCGGTACCCAAATACGACCATAACGGGTCCAAATATCACGACTGTCTTTAGTAAGATAGGCCACCTGCCCTTTTATTCGCTCAGAGTTATGATTCTTATCTTTGATTGCTTCAAGCTGAGCCGTTTATATCACATCAATAATAGGCGTAGTAACAGTCATCTTTAAAGTTTGATTCTTCACTAGAACTGTTCCTGACTTTCTGCTTAAAGCGTCAGCTACCACATTTGCTTTTCCTGTATGGTAAATAATATCACAATCATAATCTTTTAATAAATCCAACCAACGCCTTTGCCTCATGTTGAGACTCTTCTAATCCTTGAAATATTTCAAACTTTCATGATCAGTGTAAATAGTGAATCGCACACCATATAGATAGTGTCTCCAGATCTTAAGTGCGAACACCACCGCTGCTAACTCCAAATCATGTGTTGGGTAATTACTTTCATGTGGCTTTAGCTGCCGTGAAGCATAAGCAATAACTCTACCTTTCTGCATTAATACACAACCCAATTCATGATATGAAGCATCACAAAATACCACCATATCTTCAACCCCTTCAGGTAATGTAAGAACTGGTGCCTCACATAACTTCTTTTTGAGAGTTGAGAAGGCAGACTGTTGCTCACTTCCCCACACAAATTCAGCATTCTTTTTCGTCAGTTGTGTCAAAGGAACGGCAGTTTTTGAAAAGTTCTGAATAAACCTCCTGTAATAACCTGCCAATCCTAGAAAACTTCGAATTTCTGTAGGGTTCTTTGGTGGTTCCCACTTCATCACAGCATCTACCTTCACAGGATCCACTTTGATTCCGCTTTGATTAATCAGGTGACCCAGAAACTGTACTTCCTGAATCCAAAATTCACATTTAGAGAATTTGGCATATAACCGTTCTCTCCTCAAAGTTTCCAAAACCTCCTTAAGATGTTTCTCATGATCCACCGAATTCTTTGAATAAATAAGGATATCGTCAATAAACACAATCACTAATTTGTCTAACATTGGTCTATAAACTCTGTTCATCAGATCCATAAATGTTGTTGGTGCATTCGTAAGACCAAACGGCATCACCACAAACTCAAAATGCCCGTATCGAGTTCTGAACGCGGTTTTAGGAATATCTTCTTTCTTGATCTTTAACTGATGATACCCCGACCTTAAGTCGATTTTTGAGAACCACAATGCTCCTTGCAACTGATCGAACAAGTCGTCTATTCTGGGTAAAGGATATTTGTTCTTGATGGTCACTTTATTAAGTTCACGGTAATCAATGCACATAGGAAAAGTACCATCCTTCTTTTTGACAAACAAAATTGGACCACCCCAGGGTGAACTACTGGGTCTAATAAACCCTTTGTCTAGCAGTTCCTGAAGTTGCTTCATTAATTCCTGCATCTCTGGTGGAGCAAGTCTATATGGAGCCCTTGCAACTGGCGAAGCTCCCGGTACTAAATCGATTATGAATTCAACCTGTCTATCTGGCGGTACCCCAGGTAAGTCTTCAAGAAAGACATCAGGATACTCACATACTGTTTTCACATCCTCAAGACTCGCTTGTCTCTTTTCTAACTTTCTATCTATCACATGAGCTAAGAAAGCTGTATACCCATGCTGCAAATATTTTCGAGCTTTTGACACCGGACACACATATGATTTTCCCTTTTTATTATCACCACATATAGATAGTTCTTCCCCACTTGGGGTCACCTTTTGCCCACACATAATGGTAGCCTGGGTTATAACCTAACCAATCCATTCCAACTACTACTTGGAATTCTCTCATAGTCATGGGTATAAGTTCTATAGGAAATCTAACTGTATCTATTTCTAGCACCTTATGTTTATACACATCTGATACAATTACAGATTTATCATCAGCTATTTCAACTTCAAGAGGAGAATCTAGCTTTTAACATATATGATTGAAATTCTTGCAGAAAGAAACAGATACGAAGGATTTACTTGCACCAGAATCAAATAGCACAAGAGCATGCAAATTGTTGACAAGATATGTACCTGTAACTACATCAGGTTCGGTCTTAGCTTCTTCAGCTGTAAGCTGAAAAGCTCTCCCTTTTGGGTTTCTGAAAATCCTCTTTCTTTACTTCTTTTGTTCCTGAACTTCGTGGTGGAGGTAAGGCTGAAGTAGGTTTGAATCCTGCAGACGGTGCATTTGAAGATAACTTCGGGCACTCTGACTTCTGATGGCCCGGCTCATAGCAGTTGAAACACACACGCAATGTAGTTCTACAATCTTTCCCTGCGTGACCCGATTTCCCACATTTGTAACACGTGGGAGGACCAAACCGACATTCTCCCAAGTGATGTTTCTTGCAAGTCGGGCAAATAGGGTAGGTTTTCTGCATTCCTTTCTTCTCAGACTGCTCAATCTTCTGTTTCTTAAACACTGGTGTAGTTTTTTCTACAGACTTCTTCTCTTTGTCTTGCCTCTCTAACTCTAACTCTCTCGCTCTGGCTGCGTCCATCATGGACTTTACTGTCTGGTGTTTGCTAGCATCAATAAATTCTCTGATATTGGGTTTGAGTACCATCATGTACCGGTACATCTTCATTTTCTCATTCGCCACATAATATGGATAAAAACGTGCTTGTTCCAAGAATTTTGCATTGATCTCAGGAACCGTCTCTCTCGTCTGTTTCAACCTGTGAAATTCATCCACAATCCTATCTATCTCAGATTGAGGAACAAACTGTTCAATAACCAACTCTTTGAATTCTTCCCATGTCATGGCTTCAATCCCAGCATAACCCCTCTGTTTGATCTCCATATCCCACCAATCCTTTGCCGCACTGGGCATCTGATTGGTTGCATATCTTACTTTGAACTCAGGTGCACAAGAACATGTATGGAATGCACCCTCTATCTCAGAGATCCACCTGTGACTTATAACCGGATCCGTAGACCCATGGAACAACGGGGGTTGACATGCTGAAAAATCTTTGAATGAACACACCTTTGGAGCATCACGAATAATGACTTGTGGTATGAGGATTAAATCCTTCACCACCCGCAGCAAACCTTGTTGCTATTTTTTTTATCATAGCTTGATTATGATCTTTCATCTGCTCTACTACTTGTGTAACAATAAAAGGAATACTTTGTTCCAACGCCTTGCCAATCTCCCGGGCAACAGTCTCTTGTACTGCAGGTTCTAGCACCCTCTCATTCACATTTGGTTGGACTCTAACAGGAATCTGTTCACCAGTAACACTGGTCTCTACGCCTTCGGGTCTACGACTAGGACCACCCTCAGGCCTATTTGCTGCGCGAGATCCTCTTGTATTAACCATCATGATAGTATAGATAAAGCGTTAAGGAAAATAGGTAGCTCTTCTAACAATAGTACACTCATGCATCTATCAATTCAGTATACCTTATCTCTTATTTCAAAGTATTTTTGAGCATACTAAGGCATTCTAGTTATAGTTATATTCTCAGGTATACTATCTTCTTACAAGTACCTCTCACCCGATTCACAAGAATCTTCATGATTACATTAAGTTCTAACATGTATCATGTGTCTGTGATAATATGGGCCCTATATTATTCTAAACACATTATACACGTTCGATCTTAACTTTATCACAAAAAGTCTCGATTCACAGGATTAGGCCAAGTATCATCTATGCAATGTATCATAATCATATAGTTCATAAAGATTCTGCATATAACATATCAATCTTTAACTACTTGAGTATTCATGTATAATCCTCATGTAACACACAAAATAGATAACAATTGTTAGTATACTCATTAAGCTGCAAGTAGCAAGCCTCCAGTTTGACAAAAATTTTCAAAACCATGGTTCAAGTCCAAACTCTGCTTCACACAATCCAGATCTCTCAAACCGTGGCTCTGATACCAAGTTGTAACGCCCCAAATTTCAAAAGTAATACAATATTAAATAAAACTCATTTATAAAATAAACCTTCAGTTTAAAACATACGCGGAAGCATTTTTAATACAAAACCAGGTACTGCCAAAAGATATATACACGAGTACATGCTTAGCGTACTTTGAAAGTCAAATATTTACAGAACTGGGCGTTAAGTTGTTTCAAAAGAGTAATCAAAAAGCAGTTAAACAAGAGCCTTGCCCTTATCTTTGCCGCGTCCTGCAAAAGTTTTAAAAAACAGTATCTGATAAGCTACGAGAGCTTAGTGAGTATTGCAAACTTATAACATATAAACACATGTATAGAATCATATAAAGATAATACATGTATGTCTGATAATCATTGTTAACCACTGGTTCTAGACCCAGGACAGCCACCTTTGTAACAGTACTATATCACCTTTGAACCTTACTGCACATAGCAGTTCGGTATATATACACATATTAATAACATTACATGTTATAATCTGTTATGATATCATACATGCTGCAGATATGATTAATAGTCTAGAAGACTCAACTTATGATATTTATGATATGTAATGATCCACAGGTAACAATAACTCAGATAAGTAACTCAATCACCGTCCTATAGAAATAATATGATAAAGTGTTATAACACTTAAATACTGTTCTAAAATAGGGCCTACACGGGCCGTGTATCTCTACACGGGCCGTGTCCCTCATACTACACGACCTATGCTGGCTACATGGCCAGTGTCATCTAGTTGTACTACACGGGCCGTGTACCTTATGTTCTACACGGCCATGTAACCCTACATGGCCTTATGACCGCCTTATGACAATCCGATAGTTCAAAATCCGCAAGTTCATACTACATGGGCCGTGTATCTAACAGTCGTTCCCACAGTTCATCCAAAAACTGTCGGATTTTCGCTATAATTTCGTAATAACTCAAGGAAAACATGCTAAGAGTGTTTTCCTACACCCCTTATGATAAAGGAACATAACCCAATCATAAATACATAATTCTAACATGATTCACCATAGAATCAATCTTCTAAACTCATAAAACTTCAAGAGCTAGAGTTTATTCATACCTTAACAAGCAAGGTTGGATTAGATGTTTGTAAAACTGAACTTGTAGCTGTGTTTTAGGTTCTTAGAATCACCAGAGAACAATTGAGCTGCTGTGTTTATTTGTCTAGCAAGAATTGGTGATACTTTGACTTTAGGAGGTCAAAGTTGGTCATTTATATATATAAGTATGGCCTAATAGCACAATTGGTCCCTAGACTTATACTACTTATATTTTGGCGATTTTAACCCCTCTAGTTTATAAAGCACATCTAATCTCATAACGGTAATTTATAACGCAATTATAATACATCCTATTTAATTATTAAATATAAGGATTTTTGAACCTTGGGTGTTACAGTTAAACTATTGGGTAATTATTTAACAAGGATTAAAATATGTCGAACTAACCTTTTTGTGTGCTTTGCCTTCTTTTAGATGGCAACTACAAGCAACACCGCGACGCACATGTCACTCCGTCCATTTTTGGAAAAAGAGAAACTCATAGGCTTAAACTTTATGGATTGGCATAGGCAATTGAGAATTGTCTTGCGCCATGAAAGCAAGTTGTACGTTCTAGAGGAACCTCTTCCGGAGGCTCCTGTTACCACCGCTACGCGTGCCATTAAGGATTCTTATGAAAAGCCCCTTAAAGACACCAATGAGGTGACTTGCCTCATGTTGACGACCATGAGTTCCGAGTTGCAAAGGCAATTCGAGGACGTTGGTGCGTTTGACATGATCTCGCAGCTAAAGGAAATATTCCAGCAGCAAGCGAGGCAAGAACTCTACAAGTGTGTCAAGGCCTTCATAGGGAGCTGGATGCAGGAAGGCGGGACGGTGAGCTCCCACGTGCTTCATATGAAGGAATATGTGGACCAGCTCGAGAGGTTGGGCTTTCCAATGGGGAAAGAGTTGGCTACGGATATTATCCTCCAATCTTTGCCTCAAGCATATGGTCCGTTCATTGTGAACTACCATATGCATAACATGGACAAGTCCTTGATTGAGTTGCACGGCATGTTGAAGACCGCCGAGTCTAACATGGCCAAGGCAAAGCCATCAACCTCCGCACCCATCCTAGCCATCAATGAGGCTAGTGCTAAGAGGAAGCGGCCCGCTATAAGCTCCAAGGGCAAAGGGAAGGGAAAGGCGAAGGTGGCAACACCTAAGCCTAAACCACTCCTAGCGCCGGAGCCGAAGGGGAAGGAACTCGCTCCCATAGCCCCCTCACCGGAAGAGGCCACCTGCTTCTTCTGCGGGGAGAAGGGACACTACCGGCTTAGTTGCCCCAAGTACACGGAGGAGCTCAAGAGGCTTCGCGCCAAAGGACAAGGCGCCTCCGGTATATATATGATTGAACTACATAACACTTCTACTTCTAATGCTTGGGTCTTAGACACCGGGTGTGGTACTCGCATAGTTAATAATGTGCAGGTAGTAAGAAGAAGTAGGGACTTGGTTGATGGGGAGCTGGATCTCATCACGGGAAACAAGGCGGTTGTCCCGGTGGAGAAGATAGGGAGCATGGACCTCGCCTTTCCATCCGGCTTATTTATTACTTTATTAAATGTATCTTATTCGCCGTGCATGGCAAGAAACATTTTATCATTTTTGGATTCAATTTAATTTCTATAATGGAATTATTTCATGTTTTAAGAATGATCTATTTTATTTTAAAGCACGTCCATGTCGTGGCATATATGAGACAAGCGTATGCTTGCAAAGTAGTAGATCAATCATGAATGTTGGTTCTAAATCCAAATGTCATTTGAATAAATTATCTTTATGGCATGGTCGTTTGGGCCACATAAACAAGAAACGTATCGCCAAGCTCCAAGTGGATGGGATCTTGGAATCATTTGACCATGGGTCGGATCATGTATGCGAATCTTGCTTATTGGGCAAAATGACCAAAGCACCCTTCACCGGCGTTTGTGAGAGGGGCAAAGACTTGTTGGATATCGTTCACACGGATGTGTGTGGTCCGTTCAAGCATGTCACTAGGGATAACTCAAGGTGCTTTGTAACCTTTACCGATGACTTTAGTAGGTATGGGTATGTCTACTTGGTGAGACAAAAGTCAGAAACGTTTGAGGTTTTCAAGACTTTCAAAAACGAAGTTGAGAACCAATTGGTTAAACGAATTAAGATGCTCAGATCGGATCGTGGTGGTGAGTATCTAAGTTCGGAATTCCATGACTATCTAAAAGATTGTGGAATTTTTCGCAATTGACACCTCCTAGGACACCATAATTAAATGGTGTCGCCGAGAGGAGGAACCGGACATTGTTGAATATGGTCCGGTGTATGATGAGTCATATGGACGTACCCATTAGCTTTTGGGGCTATGCATTGGAAACGGCCACTAGAATCCTTAACCTCGTACCAACTAAGAAGGTCAAGAAGACACCCTTTGAGATATGGCATGGAAAGGTTCCATCGCTTTCATATCTAAAGGTTTAGGGTTATCCTGCCTACGTGAGACGTGAGGTGGAGGACAAATTAGAACCCCGAGCCAAGAGGTGTTTGTTCATTGGATATCCTGCCGGGTCTATGGGATTCTTGTTTTACAAACCGTCCAAGAACAAGGTATTTGTTGCTCGGAGGGTCATCTTCCTTGAAAGGGAGATGCTATCCAAAGATGCTAGTGGGAGAAAGGTTGATCTTGAAGAAATTCAAGAACCTTCCAATGACCAACTTGAAGTTGGCGCTAGTTCACAAGATGATTCTCAGCACGGCGCTGCTGGAGAACCTGACACGGATCCTTTACCTCTTAGGAGATCCGGTAGGAGTCGAAATGGGCCAGAGAGATATGGGTTTCTCATGTCTGAGGGATGCGACCTTGTGGTGGTCATTTTTCCTAATACTTATGTACATTTCTTTATTCTGTTATTTCAAGTGATGTTTATGTATTTCAGAAAACCAAAAACATATGAAAATGGAAAAATGAAAAGATACCACAAAAACAGAACAAAATGGTACAACACAGAAAAAGATTCCACAAAAACAGAACAAAATGGAACACTAGGAAAGAAACCAAAAACAGAACAAGGTTCAAATAAAAAGAGCTACCAAAAACAGATAGCTAGGTAGCCAAATGTACTTAAAAGTGTAAATCTTATGTAATTCAAAGTCAAACTGATTCTTCAAAAAGAAAAAGGTTTTGTCATCATCAAATAGGGGGAGATTGTTGGGGAGATAATCACTTCACCATAATAATCAACTCTGCCTATCCTAAAACATAGAATTTGATGATAACCAAACCCAACATTCAGTATGACTTAGAAAGAATTCAAACATGTGTTGTTTGAATCAGTTTATGTAAAAATATGCTAAGTATGGAACCATCAGCTGAGAAAAATAAGCCATCAGCTGAGCATCAGATCCTACTCAAAGTATCAGCCAAAGGATATCAGCCAAGGAGCATCAGATGAAGAAAACAAGTAAAGAAGACCATCAGTTGAGGAAAACAGCCTATCAGCTGAGCAAAATTGTTGATCAGCTGATGAAAATATTCTATCAGCCGAGTGAACAGATTGATCAGCTGAGTGAAGAAAGTGATCAGCTGAGTAAAGAATTTGATCAACTGAGTGCCTACTCTATCAGCTAAGTGAACAAATGGATCAGCTGAGGCCTAGAGCATCAGCTAAGTAAGTCTTCTTTTACACAAGTCATCTCCCCTTATAAACTGATGTATTTGATTGATCTGCTGAGCATTCTTGATCAACTGATCATACAGATACATGAGCTTATGTCCTTCTAAGTTTACTATTGATCAGCTGACCATCTATATGATCAGCTGAGCAATATGTATCAACTGAGTCCTAGCAAAAAGTGACCAACTGATATATTTTGTCAACTGAGTAGTGAATATCAAAGTTCCTAGTACAATCTGTTAGCTGAGTCGTGAAAAATGTCAAATCTACTCTATCTTTTCAGATTGTAAGTCATATGTAAAAGGCAGAACATGTGTTGTTCTATTATGCCTTAGATCTTTGTTTGTAAAAGTAAAAATGCACTTTTTGGATCAAGTATGAGAGAAAAAGGTTTGATCTTATCCTCTAGAAAAGGATAATGATACCTCAAGCAGACAAATCTTGAAGATTTGTTCAAACAAGTAATTATGGCTGGCAATCCCATACTTGGTAAAGTCAAATCAATCAGAAGCATGGTGTTGATTAAAGTACAAGCATGGAAAGGGAAAGAACCTTCTACATGGTAGTAGATGTGGGTTTTAATATTTTATATTATAATGGGTTGCACTTTTGCAGAAAAGTACAATTACTTTTATCATACATTTGATTAAAGTAACTTTACTTTTCATCCACTACCTTTACAATTAAAATATTATATTTCCACATCCTCTTTGTCTCTTACCTTCATGCAACCGGATTCACCAAGACTTCTATATATACTCATGCATGGTGGACATGCAAACACACAATACACAACACAACAAAGTGAAGTCTCTACTACACTAAAAGAAAATCTCATCAGTTGAGAAATTCGTAGAGTATAAGAATTGTGTAGAATCAAACTTGTTCATGTGTTGAACACTCTATATACATTTGTTGTTTTAGAGTTACCTTGTCTATGTGTTAGACAAATTGATTGCCACCTTTTATTGTACTTAGAATTTCCGCTTCTAGTACATGTAATTCTTGATTCATATCAATAAGAATTATATAAAAGTATACAAGTGTGTCTTTAATTTTAAAAGCTAAAGTTTGTATTCAACCCCCCCTTCTACAAACATTTGTTGTTACGTACTCAATCTGGTTATAACAACTGGTATCAGAGCAGGTTAGATAATCAATATCTAGATCTGTTTTCCTTACTCTACAACTGCTTCTACCCCTCTCAATATGGCCTCATCCGTAAACAATATGAATATCTCAAACACTGGGTCCTTAACAAGATGTCCAATGTTTGATGTTGAAAATTTCTCCATGTGGAAAAGATGTGCTGGAGAAAGTGATGAGGAGAAGGATTGTGAGGAAAGTAATCTGAAGGAGTTGGTTGAAGGTGTAGCTATGTTGGTTAAGAAGTTCAAACCTTTCAAGAAGGGAAAAGGTGTCAAGAGGTTCAGCAAGAGGTCATCAAAGCTTGTCAAGCCCAAATCCACTTTTGATGCCTCCACAGCAGAGTGTTATAAGTGTGGCAAGATTGGCCACATAGGCAGTGCCTGTAAGTCCAAATATAACACTGGTTCTTCATCTGTGCAAGAGCAGGAGGGCAAGATTGATTATGAAGCCAAGTATAAGAAACTCCTTGCTACTGTCCTTGACAAGAAGAAGAAGAAAGCCCAGGGCCAAGTTCTTGTTGCTGAAGAAGAAGATTAGGCAGAAGAAGATCTCTCCTCAGATGAAGATGAGGTGATCTCTGCTCAGTTCTACATGATGGCCAACAACAATGATGGTAGTTCCTTTGATGAAGATATGAAAAAGGCTGCTAAAGCTTGTTCAACTACCAACTGGGATCCTTCTTCTATGTATCAGGTTGGAAAATTTATTAACTATGATGATAATGAGAAGAATGATATGTTTGATTACTTGTGTATTGATTTCCAGTCTGCTATTCAAAGAGAGAAGAAGCTAGAACTAGAAGTAGAATCACTAAAGGAAAAGTTAATTCTTAAAGATGAGGAACTTAAGCAGATAACAATCTTAAATGATGAACTAGCTAATCAAAAGATACTTAATGAGATCTTAGTAAAAGAAACTAGTGAAGCAACCAAAAAGTTTAATGACCTCTAAAAAGTGGTAAAGTCTTGGTGTGTATTTGTAGAAAAGACCACTCAGTGTGTCAAGGAGCAGATACCTAAACAAGTTCAAGCTATTATTGGTGAAAATTACTCTAAGGCTGCTAACTATGTTGATTCTAGTAAGAACCTTAATATCTTAGACAAAGCTGACATTTTGCCACAGACCTTTCACAAGACTGTTAAAGGCAAAAGTGTGTTCACAAATAAGTTTGTTAGAAGCAAAAGTTCCCACTCAAAAGAATCAATTATTCCTTCTGTTGAATCATCCTCAAGTAAGATTTCAGAATGTAAAAATACTAATAACACAAAGTCAAAGGATGTGATTAAAGGAAAGGAATCATTAGTTGAGACCTCAGAGACATTATATTGTCAAACCTTGAAAACAGATGACTTAATTCTTAGCATTTCACAAACTTAAGAATCATTAGCTAATACTACTCCATCAACTGATAGGTTAGTAGATGATAAATGCTCAGCTGATCATAGCTCATCATCTAAACAATCAGCTGATCTAGAAGTAATCAATTCTCTTTCAATAGAAGAAACTATGAGTAAAAAGAATGATGTTCACATTGTTCCCATTTCTGCCACTCCAAAGATTGGTCAAAAACTTTCCAAAAACAAAGATCAATCTAAGGTGCCTGTAAATAAAGACCTAAGAAATTTACAGGATAAGCTTCATAAGCTGAATGGTCAAGTTAGTCAAATGATGACTAATAAGAAATCTCATAGGCATTCAAACCATGTTGTTCAATGCTCCAAGGCCACAAAATCTCAAAAATGTTATAAATGTGGAAGCAAAGAGCATAAGGCATTTGAATGTTCTTTAGAAGGGAATTCAAGACACTGGACTTGTGATGATAACATAGTCACTCCTCTCATACATAAGAAACCTGAGATGAAGTGGAAAGCTAGGTGCATTCCACAGGGATCCACTAAGTAGTGGATTCCTACTTGTGTCACTAACTCTTCTTTCATTCAAATATGTGCAGGGTGTTGGTTATTGGTTTCTTGACAGTGGATGTTCAAGAACCATGACAGGTAACAAGGCTTTGCTTAGTAACTACAAGAAAGAGAAAGGTCCAAGGGTGACTTTTGGTGACAACAACCATGGGCAAACAAAAGCCTATGGTGAACTTCATAATGGGAACCTCAAGCTGTCAAAAGTTTCATATGTCAAAGGGTTGAAATATAATCTCATAAGCATAAGTCAATTGTGTGATGGAGATAATGAAGTCCACTTCACAAAGACAGGAGGCTCCATCATAAATAAAGAAGGTAATACATTGTTTAGTTCCAAGAGAACCAAGGATGTGTATACACTTGACATGTCCTCTCGTGACCCTTCAAAGGAAACATGTTTGTACTCCAAGAATAATGAGAATACAAACTGGCTGTGGCATAAGAGGATTTCCCACCTTAATTTCAAAAACATCAACAAGTTGAGCAAGGGTGAACTAGTGTCAGGATTACCTTCACTGACTTATCTTAAGCCTAAACCTTGCACTGCTTGTGAGAAGGGAAAGCAGCATAAGACATCATTTCCATCCAAGCAGGCCTTCTCAATTACAGAACCTTTCTATATGTTGCACATGGATCTCTTTGGTCCTGTTGCAACTGCTAGTATTGGTGGAAGTAAGTATGCTCTTGTATTGGTTGATGAATTCTCAAGATATACTTGGGTTTTCTTTCTTAAAGCAAAGAGTGAGGCTGCTGAAGAGATTATAAAGATAATCAAAGAAGATGGAAGTGTTGAATGGCAATCTGGTGAGGAGTCTTAGAAGTAATCATGGAACTGAATTTAGAAATCAAACTCAGGAATCTTTCTGTGATGAGAAAGGGATATCTCAAAACTTTTCTGCTCCAAGAACCCCACAACAAAATGGTGTAGCTGAAAGAAGAAATAGAACATTGATTGAAGCTGCTAGAACCATGTTGTGTGAAAGTGGGTTACCCTTTAATTTCTGGGCTGAGGCTTTAAGTTGTGCATGTTTCACATAGAACAGGTCCCTTATTATCAAGAGTCACAACAAAACTCCATATGAAGTGCTCAAGGGAAGGAAGCCAAGCATCAACTTTCTGCATATCTTTGGTTGTCAATGTTTCATACTCAATCAAAAAGATCAATTGCAGAAGTGTGCTCCTAAAGCTGATGAAGGAGTGTTTGTATGTTACTCAGTGATTTCTAAAGCATACAGAGTATACAACCTCAGAACCAAAGTCATAGAAGAATCCCTTAATGTAAGTTTCAATGAAAATGACTTTGTTGCTTCTTGTTCTTCTAATCATGTTTCAGGTGAAGAATTTATTGATCTTATGCAAACTGGAGAAGTTCCTTCAGAGCAAGTAGATCCCTCTCCACAAGCTGCTCATGATTTAGATGAACCTGTTCCTATCCAAATTTTTAACCATGTACAACCATCCTCATCCAATCCTATACCTCTACTGAATCATGTGGAAAATGACTCAACATCATTGGATTCCAATTCCATATCACTCATTCCCTCTTAAGTAGAGATACCCACAGATTGCAATAATGAAGTTATATCAGCCACTCAAAATAAACTCATTTCTACTACTGATAGCCAACATATAACTTCTTCTCCCCAAATCCAAATGAATCCCAATTCCTAAGAAATCTAAAAAGCCTTCAAAGACCTCAAGCACCATCCTCATAATTTGGTGATAGTAAACATAGATGATCCAGTTAGAACAAGATCAAAAGCTTGCAACATCTGCTTGTATTCTGGATTTGTCTCAATGATTGAACCAAAGAAGGTTCATGAAGCTCTAAATGATCCCCACTGGGTGTCTGCCATGCAAGAGGAACTTGCAGAATTCAAAAGAAATAATGTATGGACTTTGGTACCCAAACCAAAGGATAAATCCATCATTGGAACAAAGTGGGTGTTCAGAAATAAGCTAGATGAAAATGGGCAAATCATCATAAACAAAGCAAGGCTAGTGGCACAGGGGTACTGTCAAGAAGAAGGTATTGATTTTGATGAAACCTTTGCCCTGTTGCAAGATTGGAAGCTATCAGACTATTCCTAGTCTATGTTGCCTTCAAAAGCTTCAAAGTGTTCCAAATGGATGTGAAGAGTGCATTTCTGAATGGAGATTTGAAAGAAGAGGTGTATGTCAAACAACCTCCTGGTTTTGAGGAGTCAAGCTTACCTGATCATGTTTACTTTCTAAACAAAGCTTTATATGGTCTTAAGCAAGCTCCAAGAGCCTGACAGAAAAAGTACTTCAGGTGGTTGTCAACTTCTAGGAGGAAGATTGATTAGTTGGTTTAGTAAGAAACAAAATTCAGTGTCAACATCTACTGCAGAGGCAGAATACATTGATGCAGGAAGCTGTTGTTCTCAAATTTTGTGGTTACAAAATCAACTACTTGATTATGATATGAAGTTTGAAGACACCCCAATTCTATGTGACAATACAAGTGCAATCTCCATCTCAAATAATCCAGTCATGCATTCAAAAACAAAGCATATTGAAATCAGACATCATTTTCTCAGAGATAATGTGCAAAAGAAGAAGGTAACTTTACACTACATCAACACTGATTTACAACTTGCAGACTTGTTCACAAAGCCATCAGATGAAGCAAGGTTCAATTTCCTAATATCCAAACTAGGTATGCTTAATTTTTAGTTTAGAATAGTGGTAATTTAGTTTGTGTTAATATACAAGTGTTGAAAATTATAAGATACTTATCTAAGCATATCTAAGTCTTACTTAATTTGTGTAAACTGAGTAACTATGCTCAGCTGATGCCTATCAGCTGATCAAATTTACTCAACTGATCACTTTAAGATAAGAAAGACATGCTCAGCTAAGTACTTTACTCAGCTGATACTCCAAATTCTCACTATCAGCTGATAGTTTTCCATCAGCTGATACCCATCAACTAATAGTTTTTCATCAGCTGATACCCCTCAGCTGATACACTCCTATGATCAGCTGATGATTCCACACTTAGTAAATTTTCACTTTTTACTCTCATTTAATGCTTTTTTTACCCTAGTTATTTAATCCGTTTGTCAGATTTCATTTAATAGCTAATTAATTTGTTTTCCGTTAGATCTTTTGTTAGTATCTAACGATCTCTGTTAACTAAACTTCATAAATATCCCAATTTCTCTCTCATTCACCTTTACCTGTTCAAACTTTCTAAATTCCCTCTCTCTCTACAAAGAACTACCCTACCTTCTCTCTCGATACTCACTGTTCATCATCCCTACCAAATGGCCACCTATATTCCAGACCCAGCTGTTAACCCTGGTGAGAATGTTGCACCCAATCAACGGATGAATATAACTCCCAACAACATTCTCCTCTGCACCACCATCCCTGCCTCGCGAGAAAACCAAGGTTATGAACCAATGGTTCAGTTCCTTCAAGCTCATCCCCTGTTTGATAGTCTCACCGCTGATCCACACTATATATACCCTACCATTATCGGTGAACTATGGTATTCCACAACCTATAACCCAAACAACAACACCATCAACTACACCCTAGCCCATGGAAACTATAATCTCCAAATCACCACCGAAACTCTTCGTGAAGCATCTGCAATTCTTCACTTTCCACCTTACACAACCTTTCCAACTAGAGCCGAAGTTCAAACAGTTTTAGACACCATTGGCTACAATGAACCTGTAGTGCATGGTCAAGTCAAGGTCTCTGCTCTTGCTCATCCATGGAAGTATTTGGCAAACGTGGTCATTCGTTGCTTCGGTCCTAAATCTGGAAGCCACCGTCTCATCAACCAAACCGAGCTTCTGGTGCTTTATGCCCTAGCCTTTGGGGTCAACATCAACTTTGCTCAAGTCATATTCTCTGATCTTATTGATAAAATCACCCAGAGCACAACCAAGAAATCACCGAGGTCGCATGTGCCCTACATTCGATATTTAAGCCTGATAGCCATGAGGGAGATTGGAGAGGATGATTATGTGGGCTTAATAGAACATCTTGAGCATATTCCTATCCCTGCCATGGGTGAAAAGATATTCCATTTCTTAAAGGCAAACAGAGGTCCTCCAATCACTGCCCAAATGCAAGAGCTTATAGATGCTGCAAATGGTGATGAAAATGCTGATGATAGTGAAAATGATGATGATGACAATGGTGATGATGATGCTGATGAAAGCCACACTTGTTCTAAGCATGATGATGATGATGCTGGTGATGGTGATGCTGGTGATTTTGCTCCTCTCAGTTCAATGGAGCTAAGTCCTCTTGGTAATGATGGTGATGCCCAAGAACAAGAGATCTCTGAGAAACTTCTGGAGCTCATTGACAGAAGTAGGCACATCATGACCCAAGGTATGGATAGTACTGATTCCACCTCTGAGGATATTCAAATGGTCGTCCCAACCTTTGATAGCCCATCCTCATCTCCAGTCCAAACACCACTGCAACAGCCAAGCTCTAGTGAACCTCCTGTGGTCACTAGTTCTACTCCTATCCGTAGCCCCATATATACAAGGTCACCAGAAGTGACTCATTATGAGCATTTTGAGGGAGTGCAATCCACACCTCTGACCTCAACTCCAATTACCCTTCCTCATGTTGAGGGGGAGCAATTGGATGTTACAACCTTTAAACCAGTGGATGTATCCTCACAACAGGATACATCTGTAAAAATGGGACTTAAACCGTTAGCTGAGACAACCTCCCAAAAGGTTGATTTCATTGAAAGACAGACCTCAACCCAAGGTCATACTGTGTCTATCCCCCAATTGAGTCAGCCTATACCATCTACATTCTCCCAACAGAATGTGGATCCAATAAGGGATTCCCTGTTATTGAGTGCATCCCACACTCAGTCCACTTATCTTGCACCTATCATTGATTCTATTCTTACACAAGCACATCCTGCCAATGCTAGTGGTACAAACCAACCACTTGCACAGGGCTCAACACTCTTCCCCAATGAATTTGAGCTTATACACCAAGGCTCAAATGAGGGGACACAAACCTTACCCAAGTTCTTTGAACCTTTATCCACCCCTTCCACCTCTACCCCATCTATATCTACCCAAACCCCAAATCTTACCCCTATCCTTACCAAAATAGACCATCTTTCTACCCTTCTCCCCTCTCAACCACAAATTCCCAGCCTACCCCAATCTACTATATCTACCCTCAACCAAACCATATCCAACCTCCTATCCCAACTCCAAACCCTACGCCCAATCAACCCCAACATTTCTATACCCATTCCTGAACAACAACTCCCAATGCCTTCTTTTCTCAAAGGCATCCTTGATGACATAGAAACCTTAACAGAACAATCTAGAATTAGTCATCTCTCATTGTGGAAAGCCATTAAAGATCTCACGGATGACCTCTCCCTTTAGCTCTCTAAAATTCCCTCTACCCCTTCCTCAACCCTCCCTACCCCTACCCCATCCCATAAGCCTGCAGCAAGTGACTCCCCTCCTCCTTTTGATGATGCCAAAAAGGGAGAGAAATTCTCAAGTTCTTCAAGGGAGGATGATCCTGACTCAGAGGATATTGATGCTGCCTATGCTGAAACAGCCACCAAAATCATGCAGAAGGAAGCACCCAAAGCAACAGCTCCCTCACCTATTAAAATAAAAGCACCTTCTGAGGGGGAGCAAAGGTTTCCCAAAAGGCTGAAAAGGATGACAAACAGACCAAAACCTAAAAGAAAAGTTGCTGAGGGTTGCTCTCCACCAATCAACATAGAGTCTGATTCTGTTGATGAGGATGACACTCCACTTTCTAACATCCTCAGAAGAAGAAGACAGAGCCCTAAGCCATCTGCTCCACCAGTCCAATCAACCCCATCAGTCCAAAACGCTTCAACCTCTGCTCTTAAGGATAAAGGCAAACAAAAGATGATAGATGAGCAAGTTGAAGCAGATGCTCAAATGAAAAGGGAGCTTGCCCTTAAAGAACAGGAAGAAAGGGAAAATGCTCAAATGGCTCAAGCATTAGGTGTTTCAGTTAAAGAAATCTACCAAGCCAAAGAGCTAGCATATCAGCAAGAGCAAGAACAAAATCAAAATCAAGCTGCTGCTCAACACAAATTGGCAAGGGAAAAATCTCAGGCTGAACTACTCAAAGCTAGATCCTATGCTGATGCCATCAAAACCCTCTTCAACCTTGATTTATCTGCTCCCATCAATCTAAGTCAACAAAGACTTCAAAGCTTCAGAGAAAGAATTAACATTCTGAGAAACAGAACAGAACCAACTCCAATAACAAGAGCCACTGTCCATAAAGGTAATGGTGAACCCTACCTCAAAGCAATAAGACAGAACAACTTCAACAGTTGTGAAGTTGTATCCTATGAGAGGTGTCACATATATGGGTTCACAGAGTTAGTTGAGATCCTGTACCTTCTCTTCAAATCCAAATCTAAGCTCAAAGTTCAATTCATTCAGAAAATTCAGAATTGGATAGCTCTAGCTGTGTCACAAAGGGCCTTCACTCCAGATGACTATTACAGGCATGTGCACACAGTTGATAATCTTCATAAGAAAGGCTCCAAGCCATTCAAACCATTTGAGCTAAGAGAGGTACTACCCCAGCATGAATTCTTATCAGATTTTGAGGGTCTCAACACATCTCTTCCACTGAACATCACTCCTGAGCTGTACAACTTTATAATTATGCCTGTTGAAGGTATATTCTTTTTGGACAGAGCTGGCACTTGGAGGTTCTTTAGACATTCTGAAATCCTTAAAGCTAGCAAGAAGTTTCTATTTGGGCTAAGGATATCTACAAGAGGCAGAACTTGAAATGAAAACTTTGAAGCCCTTGTTCAAGCCCAATGTGAAGTCTTAGCTGAAGCTGATCCCCATGCCAAAGATTTTGAAGTTAAAGAAGAACCTTGGAGGGATGATTGAAGACTGATTCTATCTCTGAAGATTTTGTTGTTATTTAGTTGATTGTACATTATAGAATAGTTAGTTAGTAGTCTATCTTTGTAAATACTTCTGTACATTTCTTTATTCTGTTATTTCAAGTGATGTTTATGTATTTCAGAAAACCAAAAACATATAAAAATGGAAAAATGAAAAGATACCACAAAAACAGAACAAAATGGTACAACACAGAAAAAGATTCCACAAAAACAGAACAAAATGGAACACTAGGAAAGAAACCAAAAACAGAACAAGGTTCAAATAAAAATAGCTACCAAAAACAGATAACTAGGTAGCCAAATGTACTTAAAAGTGTAAATTTTTTGTAATTTGAAGTCAAACTGATTCTTCAAAAAGAAAAAGGTTTTGTCATCATTAAATAGGGGGAGATTGTTGGGGAGATAATTACTTCACCCTAATAATCAACTCTGCCTATCCTAAAACATAGAATTTGATAATAACCAAACCCTACATTCAGTATGACTTAGAAAGATTTCAAACATGTGTTGTTTGAATCAGTTTATGTAAAAATATGCTAAGTATGGAACCATCAGTTGAGAAAAATAAGCCATCAGCTGAGCATCAGATCCTACTCAAAGTATCAGCCAAAGGATATCAGCCAAGGAGCAACAGATGAAGAAAACAAGTAAAGAAGACCATCAGTTGAGGAAAACAGCCTATCAGCTGAGCAAAATTGTTGATCAGCTGATGAAAATATTCTATCAGCCGACTGAACAGATTGATCAGCTGAGTGAAGAAAGTGATCTGCTGAGTGCCTACTCTATCAGCTATGTGAACAAATGGATCAGTTGAGGCCGAGAGCATCAGCTAAGTAAGTCTTCATGTACACAAGTCATCTCCCCTTATAAACTGATGTATTTGATTGATCAGCTGAGCATTCTTGATCAACTGATCATACAAATACATGAGCTTATGTCCTCCTAAGTTTACTATTGATCAGCTGACCATCTATATGATCAGTTGAGCAATATGTATCAACTGAGTCCTAGCAAAAAGTGACCAACTGATATATTTTGTCAACTGAGTAGTGAATATCAAAGTTCCTAGTACAATCTGTTAGCTGAGTCGTGAAAAATGTCAAATCTACTCTATCTTTTCAGATTGTAAGTCATATGTAAAAGGCAGAACATGTGTTGTTCTATTATGCCTTAGATCTTTGTTTGTAAAAGTAAAAATGCACTTTTTGGATCAAGTATGAGACAAAAAGGTTTGATCTTATCCTCTAGAAAAGGATAATGATACCTCAAGCAGACAAATCTTGAAGATTTGTTCAAACAAGTAAGTATGGCTGGCAATCCCATACTTGGTAAAGTCAAATCAATCAGAAGCATGGTGTTGATTAAAGTACAAGCATGGAAAGGGAAAGAACCTTCTACATGGCAGTAGATGTGGGTTTTAATATTTTATATTATAATGGGTTGCACTTTTGCAGAAAAGTACAATTACTTTTATCATACATTTGATTAAAGTAACTTTACTTTTCACCCACTTCCTTTACAATTAAAATATTATATTTCCACATCCTCTTTGTCTCTTACCTTCATGCAACCGGATTCACCAAGACTTCTATATATACTCATGCATGGTGGACATGCAAACACACAATACACAACACAACAAAGTGAAGTCTCTACTACACTAAAAGAAAATTTCATCAGTTGAGAAATTTGTAGAGTATAAGCATTGTGTAGAATCAAACTTGTTCATGTGTTGAACACTCTATATACATTAGTTGTTTTAGAGTTAGCTTGTCTATGTGTTAGACAAATTGATTGCCACCTTTTCTTGTACTTAGAATTTCCGCTTCTAGTACATGTAATTCTTGATTCATATCAATAAGAATTATATAAAAGTATATAAGTGTGTCTTTAATTTTAAAAGCTAAAGTTTGTATTCAACCCCCCTTCTACAAACATTTGTTGTTGCGTACTCAATCTGGGACTAACAACCATCATCTTATCGGGACGCAGTTGTGGGCCCTGAGTTCGCTAGGTGGAAAGAGGCAATGGAGTCCGAGATGCAATCTATGTTGGATAACCAAGTCTGGGATTTGGTAGATCCGGTACCCGGGTGTAGACCCGTAGGGTGCAAATGGGTCTTTAAGAAAAAGACCGGCATAGATGGAGAGGTAGACACCTTCAAAGCCCGACTGGTGGCTAAGGGTTTCACGCAAACTCATGGTGTAGACTATGATGAAACCTTTTCCCCGGTGGCTATGTTGAAGTCTATCCGGATACTCATGGCAATTGCCGCATTTCATGATTATGAGATTTGGCAAATGGATGTAAAAACCGCGTTCCTTAATGGGACACTAAGCGAGGAAGTCTATATGACTCAACCCGAGGGTTTTCTACATGCCAAGCATCCGAATAAGGTCTGCAAGCTTAAGAAGTCCATTTATGGACTTAAGCAAGCATCGCGCAGCTGGTACCTGTGCTTTGATGAGAAAGTCAAAGAGTTTGGCTTTCGAAAAGCAAGGATGAGCCATGTGTATATGTCAGGGCTAGTGGGAACATAGTTGTATTCCTAGTCTTGTATGTCGATGACATACTCCTTATTGGGAATGATGTCCCGACCCTTCAAGGTGTAAAAACCTAGTTAGGCAATTGTTTTTCAATGAAGGATCTAGGAGATGCGACTTATATTCTTGGGATCAAAATCTATAGAGATAGATCCAAGAGGCTAATTGGGCTTAGCCAAAGTACATATGTTGACAAAGTCCTAAAGCAGTTTAGGATGGAAGACTCCAAGAAGGGGTTCATTCCAATGTCACGTGGTTTGGTATTGAGTAAGACTCAATCCCCTAGTTCCCTAGAGGAACGGGAAGTAATGAAGCGAGTGCTATATGCTTCGGCTGTGGGCTCGATCATGTACGCCATGCTATGTACGAGGCTTGATGTATCGTGTGCCTTGAGCATGATGAGTAGATATTAATCCAACCTAGGCGAAGCTCATTGGACGGCGGTAAAGAGCATTCTCAAGTATCTTCGGAGGACTAAGGAGATGTTCTGGGTGTACAGAGGTGAGGAAGAGCTTAGAGTAAAGGGTTACTCGGACGCAAGCTTCCAAACCGATAGGGATGACTACAGATCACAATCGGGGTTCATGTTCCTGTTAAATGGCGGTGCTATATCCTGGAGGAGCTCCAAGCAAGACACCATGGCCGATTCCACTACCGAGTCGGAATATATTACGGCCAGTGAAGCTGCTAAGGAGGCCATATGGATGAGGAAATTTCTGCTTGATCTGGGAGTGGTTCCAAGCATCAGCGACCCTGTTGAGATCTTCTGTGACAACGAGGCTGCCGTTGCTTTTGCAAAGGAACCGAGGTCTCATCGACGCACGAGGCATATTCCGCGGAAATATCATTTTATCCAGGACGTGGTCGAGAATGGAGACATTGTCATCAGCAAAGTACACACGGATAGCAATTTGGCGGATCCATTCACTAAACCGTTGTCACAAGCTAAGCACGATGCCCACACACATGCTATTGGGATTAGATTTGCTAGTGACTTGGTTTGAGTTATATATTGGTTATTGTATTCGATGTATTTACTATGTTATTGGGAACATTAAGTAATATTGTATTTTTGAATGTATTGATTATTAAATGGGGATTTAATGATACACGTGTAGCGAATACTTTCTTTAAATCATTGTTGTGTTCCAACTTTGCATGTTTTATCACTTCCTTGAATGTTTTACATTCTAAATAGTCCACGATCGGTCATTCTTCAGGGAAGGAAGTATGAACGAAGATCGAGGGAAATGATTGGTCATAGTGTTCAATAGGATTGAATACAAGGGACGCAATATTTCGCCTATACTTGAAAAGAGTTTCAAGTGATTGGACGACCCACACCTAATCTTACTTCATGGTACATGTCAAGAGTAAATCAGGATGATAATATCTTTTATCCTTAGACCGGAGATGCATGTGTTTCATTATTTTGGTTTGCTTTATTCTGACTGCTTTCAAACGTAGTCTGTAACTGGCTATTGTAAAGGTGGCATTTAGGTAAAGTATTGCCATTGTATTGGAGGCAATGTAATCGAAGGAATTTGTTCCTCTATTTAGAGAGATATCCCTGGGCCCCTCGATGATTGGGCGTTGACACCAAAAATGCATGGCCATGCTCGAGCTTGCAATGATTGTTGATCAGTTGCAACTCACTTTTGGTCACCATCAATCTTGATCGAGAAACATAATCGTGAACGATCAGAGAATGACTTTGTACCATGTCTCGTGTTCAC
Source organism: Dittrichia graveolens (assembly GCA_038502395.1). Classification (NCBI taxonomy): domain Eukaryota; kingdom Viridiplantae; phylum Streptophyta; class Magnoliopsida; order Asterales; family Asteraceae; genus Dittrichia; species Dittrichia graveolens. The sequence continues at coordinate 23,544,768 of JARJIL010000008.1, forward strand.
TTGGATATCGTGAACAATAAGATAATTGATCACTTCTCTATAGGGCCATTTCAAACTCTTTTAGTTTAACTTGGTACTTGTCAGGGATGACATACCCCGTGTTTAGTTGGGGGCATGGATGCCTTGCTCCCAGTCTGTGGTGTCCATGGGTACGGTGTGTCATGTGCAAGTGAGAGTTTGTTGGAATCTGCCCACCGACACACGTAGGCCGGCATGACTGCCGATGAAGCGCGGGCCTACTGGGTTACATGCCAAGTTTTAATCTCGACAGCCTACTATAAGAGGAAAGAGTCAAAATGGTCAAATTCCAGTTGACCAAGGCTTCACGACCGTGAAGGATGATCCACGGGTCGTGAAGCAGCTCGTGTCCATGAGTCCTATCGTGGGCCGCATGGTTTGTGAAACCCTAGGGCTTCACGACCCTACACAACCCGTGAAGGAGGTCATGAAGGCACACCCTCACGATTCTTGCACAGCGCGGCACGGCTCGTGAAGGATTAACGGCCGGTCGTGGCGCATTTATCCTTCACGCGTGAGAGCCCGTGAAGAAGTCGTGAAGGCAGAATTCTAAGTGACACTTGTATTTGGTTGGACCATTTTGTTGGTCCAATGAATGGGTGCCATTTAGGTCCGACTCTGGCCCCTTAGAATAGAGACAATGCCTATATTAGAAGTCTTCTTTGTGCATTCTACCTTCTTGGTCAATTGGTGCATTACATAGACTTTGTGAGTTCTTCCATTGAGAGAGAAAGCAAGAACAAGTGTTGGTGGTTAGTGCACAAGTGATTCTAGGGCTATTCCAGAAGAAGATCATCAAGTGTTGGTGCTTCTTTTGTTTGCTAGTACAAAGCGGTTGAAGACTTTCTTGGTGTGGACTTGCATTAGGGCTTGGAGCCATTTGTTTCAAGTATACATCCCAAGTTCCATTTGTTCCAGATTATTATCAAAGTCTTCAAGGGTATGAATTGTTTCCCTTCTTATCTTTATGCTTGTTCTTGGTTGCATGTTTGTTCTTACAAGTTTTCACCACCATTGGGACTTCACGGGATCGTTTTTGTGTGTTTTGTTGCTTCCGTTGCGTGCTTTGATCCCCATGGAATCTCAACAGAACGAACTTGCATTTGGCCATGTTAGACTCGAAAGTCTTAAGTATGCCATGCAACTTGTCTAAGGATTCTACCATTTTGTCCTTTTGATAGTTTTTGATAAACTTATCATAAGACGCGGGCGGGACCGGAGAATCATATTCACTGCAAGCTCCCTCCCAATGGGAAATCCTAGTATTTCCATTTGGTCAATGTATGCCTTCGTACGAAGCACATGAACACTAACCTTCCCACCTTCATGCATCCGGCAACCTACAAGGACCTTGACACACATAAATTATTCCTCTCTAATCTGATGTTGGAACATGTCCTTCAACCGATTAATCATGTCATACGCACTCATATGCCCAAGTTGCTTACGTAGCTCACATATCATAGTCGATAACATGAAACTAGAAACATCTTTTGCGTCTTTGACACGCTTTTCAAAGGCGTATCTAGTGGCCCAACTTGTGTTGGTAGCACGTGGTTTCGGAAGAGGTTCCTCGAGGATGTGCAACTTAGATTCATGGCGAAGGACAATTCGCAATTGCCTATACCAATCCACAAAGTTCACGTCTACGAGTTTTTCCTTCTCTAGGAACGAATGGAGTGATAAATTCAGTGTTGCGTTGTTAACGTTTGTCATCTACAATTTAGAGTACACGTATTAGTTAATTTAGATATAATCCTTGTAGAAATAATTACCCAAATAGTTTTCAAAACCAATGATTTAAACAAGGCTAGAAACCATATTTCACCTTACCTAATGACTTGTTTACCGCTGATCACAAAGTAAAGCTATTTAGGCCAGTAACCATTTTACCGGTTGCAAACACTTTGCAACTTCTAGGTCCTAGTGGGATCCGTTGACAATCAAAAAGTCTTTTGGCATGTTTGATCCCTTCTCACACCAATCCAAACTTGATCCCCTTAAATGACTCAGCTAAAGCTCGACGCCACCTAAGTGTCACAAATAGAATTGTAAACCGCCCGTCAAGACACACGGTGGAACTCTCGCCAATAATGTCTTGTGCTAAGCTCGACAACCAATATTGTGAGTTACCACACTAACCTTCCACACAGTTCCACTCGGCATGACTCGTGCTAAAGCTCAACAATTATCCAAGTTTCGCTAGATTTGGGTGGTGTTGTCTTACGGATGGTGCATTGACAAATACAATTTTTATCCACTTATAATATAATACAAATTTATATTATCTTGTTAATTCTATACGCGTGGAAAGAAATATAAACCGATTTTATAAATCTTTGCGTTTTTATATATTTTGAAAAATTATCTAGCATGCGATATCCTACACATCCATGCAAAATAATAAATATTTAAAACAACCACGCATACACAATAGTTTGGTAACATGCCCAAATCCTATGCGTTTTCCCCGTGAGCCATACGAGGAAAACAAGGTCAAATCAACACTCTGGCGCCACATCTCTCCTCCCTCTCGTTTGCTTATAGTTGCTATATTCGTTTGTAGTCACGATCCCCACTTGGGTAATACATGCATGTCGGTTTTAATACCCGAAAACCCCGATTTTTGGATGTCGTTGCTTCCGCTGCGTACGGATGTTGGCGTGCATGGATTTCCTTGAAAGTGGAGACACAGTTTGGGTTCAGACTTGACGTGGGAAATTGAGGAAGACATGAAAGCTCGTTACCCACAGTTGTTTGATAATGAATAGATTCCGAGGACGGAATCCAGATTAGGGGGAGATTTGTAACATCCTGTAGTTGGGCCTAGTAGAAACATAGGCTTTGGTATGTTACACGTAAATCATTATGTGATAATGTTTAATTGGTTATTAATTAAGTAACTAATTTAATTGTTAATCGATTATATTAATTCATGTGGGTTATATATATTGAGATGAATATATATATATATATATATATATACGGATTTATATTTGTGTGTGTGCATGTCTTTAGACGGTTAAGCATGCCACCTCATGCTTTCGTATACATATACGTGGGTTTGTGTATTTCCTTTTTTCAATTTGAAGATTCTTAAGTGTGTGTATTGTGTGTGCAAACCGAGAGCAAAGCTACAAACAGTCGGATTTTGTGGTGATTGTGAATTTGTGTGATTCAGGATTAGCATGGTTTGTTGATTCTTATGTGATTCTTGTAACATGCTATGTTCCATGAATTTTAAAAGCATGCTTCGGTTTTTAATCTTGTTGGGTTTTAGTATGAACATCATATGAACATGCTTTTGTCGGATTTAGTGTTCTTGGTGTTTTGATGGTTTAAAGGTGTTTATAATGCATGCTTGTATGTATAAACATATTTATATGTGTTTCTATAAACTTGTATACGAATTGTGTAATTTGAAAAGTTGATTTATACAAGTTTGAAGTTGTCGGATTTTGAAAGATGAAGGTGGCGGATTCTTGGTAAGGAAGATAAGGAAATCCGATGGATAAGTTCTATAGTGGAAAACCGATTGTTTGAATCCGATGGTGGATTCCAAGCCATGAAATCCAATTATAAGTGTGATCCGATGATGAATCCGACAGTGGAAGTTTGAAAGGTGAAATCCGATGGTAGTATCGGATTTCATTGGAAAACCGATAATGTTGAATCCGGTACTTAGAATCCGGAACTTTTGGTGAAATCCGATTATGGGTGTCTAATTAAATGCAACAAGTGTGGAAATCCGACTGAGTTGCGGATTCCTTCAAATCCGATGGATGTATCGGATTTCTTTGAAATCCGATAGAAGTGACGGATTCCGATGGTAGTGTCGGATTTCTTATGTAATCCGACAGTTTTGACTTGTTGATTGACATTGTTTAATGCTATGTGATATATGTGCATTCATATGTGAATCTTACATGTTTATGTTTGATTAAATGGATATAAATATATGTTTGATATATATATATATTTATGAGTTGAATACTGACGGTTGGTTGTTGTGTTCTCGAGAACAGACAAGGCTCAGTAAAATTACATCACTGAGTGGAATAGCTGAGAACCAAAGGTGAGTGGATGTTTCCTCATGCGTGATATTAGTTGTACTGGTTTGGTTGCAACTATTGATGGTTTGATGCTTTGTTGATGATTGATTACCTGTGAATATTAATTGTTGTATGTGTGATATGTATACATGTTGGAAGGGAAGTCAGTTTTCGACTGGGCTTATGGGCTTGGTTCATTTACTATTGGCTAAGCAGTATTAGGACCTTGGGATGCATTTGTTGCTACTGGAGGATAATACTGTGTGAGAATAGCAAATGGACTATCGGTAAACCTTTGCTTTGGCCGGCATTGGTTGTAGGTTCCTGCAGAACTGCCGGTCTTTCCAGGGTGTTTATTTGTGGTTGTTGATATCATGCGGTTCAGACTGATATATGTGTTGTGATTGTACTCCATTCACTTAGCTTTGTGCTAATCCTCCACCTCTCACTCTTTTTACAGGTTTTGGTAAGTCAGCGGCTGCGCAGTGGTTAGCTTGGGGAGTAATCACCTAGGACTCTGATAGATTATTTGTGACGAGCCATGTTTTGTAATACTGATATTTTGAACAAGTTGTTTTGTAAACAGTGGTTTGTGATTGGTTGTAAATACTTTTGTATTTAATCGCTTCCGCGGTGTAATTAAAAAAAATACAGTGTTACACCTCATCGGTAGTGAACCAATATACGTGTATCAGTGGGCATATAACAAACAGTAATAACTCGTTCTCAAGCTTAAAAATTTATTCACTCTGATCCTCTTCGTGAGTCTGGCCTGATGTTCCTGCAACCTGTGTACTATCTAAATTCTCAATCACTGGTGCTTCTGATGTAGCCTGGGTCACAAGTGGAAGGACAGGGATATCTCTGTCAGCCATATGTGTTACAATCACATCATCTCACAATTAATTAGCATAAACCGTTAGTACTCAAAATACTAACTACCACAAGCATATCGAACTCACTTTAATTCCCCCGAAGGAATGTTTGACCCGTCACAAGCCAAGATTTGGGAATGCAACACTCTAGCCGTGCATGCATATCCTAATCGAGGCTCTGATACCAAAACTGTAACACCGGAAAACCAAAGACATTTTTTTAAAAAATTTGCGTTGCGGAAGCTTAATTAAACAAACTGCTTTACATACATTACGAATATTTACAAATCTTAAACATCTGTTCACGAATAACAAAATCAACTGTGTTAGTGTTACAAAAAACAAGCTGGCTCGTTTCTTTTTAAAACATATATCTCAGAGTAGGGTCAAGTTCTCCTTCTACAATCACCACCAACACTCACAAACCTGCAAAGGAACAACTGAGGGGATTTAGCGCAAAGCTAAGTGAGTATAAGCCAAACACAAAAGAAAACATCAACAGTCAATATCAAAGCATGTAATCACACAATCAAGAAGACCGGCGGTTCGGCGCAGAACCTACAACTAATGCCGGCCAAAGCAAAGGTTTACCGATAGTCCTCTACTGAATTGGCACACTGAAATTCTCCTCTAACACAACACATGCATCAGTAGGACTATCACTCTTCAACCACCCAGTAAACGAGCCCACCCTAATTCCACGCATAGCTGACTTCTCAAATGCAACTCGATATCATCCAAAGAGTGCGTATCGGCCAAATAATCATGCAACAAATATAATCAATCAACAATCAAAATCAACAATTAGACTCAACAGTCTATCAATCACATACGCATGCATCACATCAATAACATCAACCATAATCTTTACCATCCGGGATTAACGTCCACTCACCTCATGATTCAACACAAACTCAAATATCTTATATTACTAAGTCTTTGTGTTGCCTGAAAACACGGTAACAATGAAATCAGTCTCGGATATAGAAATATATATGTCCACATATATTTATATCTCAAATATTCATAAACACAAAGCTTAATCCTCAAAATACATTATACATATCAAACAATCATCCAAGTATCAACAAACACAAGAATTTCCTGAAAAACCGCGGACGCATCGCCTTCAGGAATCCAACGCATCGCGTCGAGTGAATTTGTTGGATTCTTGTTCATCAGATTACAAGATTCCGGATTTCAAGTCTCCGCATTTCAAATGTCAGATTTAAGATGTCGGATTACCATGAATCGGATTTTGGGTCTCGGATGGAAGGTTTTAATGTTATCGGATTCAAAGAATCTGGAGGATTCTCGAGGACGCGTCGCGTCCCTCCAATTGACACGTCACGTTGCGTGTTTTTCTGCATCATCTTCTTCAAAACTCAGCCGACTCAAAATCCAAATTTTCTTATTCCAACTTCTGATTTCAACCCCAAACACTTCTAAAACATGTATAAACTTTAAAGAACATATATAGAAACATCATAAACCTCTTAAAACTTATCAAAACATCAAAACACATAAAACCCACTTATCAAGTTTTGAGCATCAAGCTTCATTAATGGTGGTTCTCTATATGTACATGTAACTGTTGGAGAATGCCCACTAACACACAAGAGTTGGTATCACTACCGATGAGGCATAGGCCTATTGGGTCACGCGCCAAGTATTGATTTCGGCAACACCTTTGAACAAGAGAGAGAAAAATGCCAAAATGGGTTTTGGTTTGGCCGGGCACGGCCGTGCCCTGGGAAGGCACGAGCGTACCCTATGCCAGGTACGGGCCTAAGGCCAGCGTGCCTAGGGCGTACCCATTGGGGCTGGCACGGGCGTGCCTTGTGGAGGTACGGTCGTGCCTAGTGCAATAGCACGAGCCCAAGTCGGGCGTGACTTGGTCGAGCCCGTGGGCTGGCACGGGCGTACCCTGTGGGGCACGGCCGTGCCTCACACAGTAAGAGCCAATTTAATTAGACTTTTAAGTCTAGATTAAATGTGGTATTAAGGTTACCTAAGTCTAACTTTATGAGTACATTTTTTGCTGGCTTTTGCATGTCAAGAGAACTACTGAAAGTGATAGACATGATTATGAAATGGTTGATTAACATATGAACATGTGAAGAAAACCATATGAACTTGCAACATTGTGTTGGTTCATTACTTCTCTCAAAACACACTTGGAAGATAAGGAACAAGGCACTACTAATCTTCAAGTTGTGTTAAACTCAAGTTGGTGGTGCTCTTGGTGGCGTCCAAACATAGCTAGCACGTGGGGATCAACTACACTTGGTGTGGATACCGGTAGAGGAACACTTTGTTGTGTTCATGCATCCGAAACCTACATCAACAACAAGGAGGTTGAAGAATTTTGTATGGTATATTTCCTCTACTTGTTCCTTTCTTTTGTTGCATTGCTATTGTCTAGAGTGTCGTCCATTGGGTGGTGTGATTGGTAGCATAAACGAAAATTATTTTACACTCGTTTTCTTTCCGGTGCGTTTTTTTTATGCCACCGAAATCCAACAGTGGTATCAGAGCCATCTCTAACATGGCTTTGCACTTTTGGATTGAAACCGGAATTTAAAATTTTCTGTCAAAATCTGGTTTTCCGGTGACTGGACACGGTGGGGCTGGAACTATCCATCGAGCTTGGAAGATCTTCAAGAACCCGAAACCGAGCTCCTCTATTGATAGTCCACACCAAGTGAGCGAGATTCCGTCTTGCTAACAACCCGAGACATGAGCCACACGATGTCCTCGTGAATCTGGAGTAGCCACTACCAGAATGAAACTTGCCTTCACGAGATTACACACTCATCCCACTCACTAGAAGCTAAAGTGTGGGTATGTGTGTGTAGAAGCAAGAGTTCCAAATGAGAGAGTATTCTCCTCTTTTATAGAGGATGGAGGAAGCTCTAAGGTTACCAGAATTGGCCATATCAGCTTCAACCTATTGGACCAACACAAAGGTCCAATAAACACAAAGTGACACTTTCACTTCTGCCTTCACGGGCTCTCACGGGCCGTGAAGCACTCATGAAGGCCTCACAGGCCGGGTTCCACCGCACACTCTCATTGGGCCATCGAGTGGTTCAATAAAAGCATGGCGCCTGCCTTCACAGGCTCTCACGGGCCGTGAAGCCCTTGTGAAGGCAGTGCCCCCATGACTACATGTCCGGGTGGTGAAGCCTCGTGGAGGGTTTCTCTTCACGACCTCTTCACGGCCCGTGAAGGTCGCCAGAAACCCTAATTTCATATTCTCTCATGTTTGTGTTGTGCTGCCGGAATCTACCCTAGGCATGTGACCCAATAGGCCCGTACCTCATCAGCAATGATGCTAGTACACGTGTAACAGTGGGCATATTCCAACAGACTCCCACTTGCACATGATACAACGTTACCAACACCACAGACAAGCAGCGGCTCTAGCAAAGCATATTTGCCCCTAAGTCGGTACGAGGTACGTCATCCTCGAAAAAACTTGGTAGCCTAGAAAGGCTAAAAGGTCCTATAGACAAGTGATCGTAAACATCCCTTTGTTCGCGATATCCGTGTGAATACGAGACATGGAAAAATGTCAATCTCCAGATCGTTCACGATTCTGTTTCTCGATTCTAGATTGGTGGTGACCAAAATAACAAGTTTGCAACTGATCTAAAATCATTGCAGCTTGAGCACAACCATGCATATTTGGTGTCAGCACCCAATCATCGAAGGGGCCAGGGATATCTCTCTTACAAGAGGAACAAATCCTTTTGACTACATAGCCCCGCCACATGTTTCATACTTTATTTGAAAACTCCCTTTATAGTGGCCAGTTACGAACCACGTTTGAAAATAATCAAAATAAAGCAGACTCATGCTTTAGATACACATGTATCTCCGGTCTAAGGATGAAATAATATTATCATCCCGAGTCACTTGTGACCATAATCCATGAAGTGAACTCAGGTGTGGGTCTTCCAATCACTTGAAACTCATTTCAAGCACAGGTTAGTTTTGCGTCACTTGCATTCAATCCTTGATTAATGCATGACCAAACCCTAACCTCAGTCTTGGCTCAAACTTCCTTCCCTTGAAGAATGACTGAATGTGGAAATCTAGAATGCATAAGCACTCAGGGAAGTGGTTAAACATGCTAAGATGGAACACAGTAAAGACTAATGAAAGTAACCACGTCTGCGTATATATAGTTCCCACTATATATCGAAAGCAATCAAAAGTAACGATACTGCTTGCAGTTCCCAAAGCTAATATAAAACAATCAACTACTAAAACAATATTTCAAGCCAAATCGTATGCATAAGAAATGCTACATGACCTAGTACGACAAACATCACTAGTCATTATGACAACGGCTTATTTAATGGATTTGCCATGCAACATCCATTTGTATTCTTGTTATCTTCACAACTATCTTTTGACCAAACTACTATTGAAAGTATCCTCAAAGATATCATATAACAAAGTGCTAAAGTACTCATATCCTCATTGTTACAAAAGCTCACAATAGGATCAGTGATACTTAAGAAATAATCAACACCACAAAGTAGGATCATCAACCAAAATCAAGATCAACAGTTTATCCCGTTAGAAATTAGAATTAGAGTAATAATTACTCCAAGTCTTATTTCTTGTCATCAAACATCAATAACATATACAAGTATTTCTTGTAATTTAAAATTTCAAAATTTTGTATCTCCTAAGTATTATCATGATACAATAATTCCCTATTTCAGGTTCATAGAACGCTTAACAATGGGACATTATCTTCAATCGATACATACTTCTAGGTATAGAACAAAAGCTCCCACTAGCCCTGACATATGTATAAGTCTTATCTATGCTTCTAGAAGACTCATGCTTTGATCCTCTCATGAAAGCAAAGATCTTACTTTTACGATGTTAGTATAAGTCCAAGGGACTTATCCATACTTGTAGACTTAATTTGGATACTACGGATATCTAAGACCCTCGGAGAATGTGGTAAGCACTTCCTCAATACATAGTTCCATGAAGGAACACGGTCTTGTATATCGGTGCACTATCTTTTATTGCCATAAGAGGGCAATAAAGCAGCGAGTATCAAATGACCTTCAACATGACCACTAGAAAAAGTTTCTACAATAACCATCATGAATGTTTTACCCTTAGCCGGTATTTGAAATAGTATACAATACAATCCATGTTAATTCAATTTACACCATCTCGGTTTGCACCTTGGTACGGAATTAAGCAAAGTATTCGCATACTTAAAATGGATTGCATCTTATGATTAATTACTTCTCATAACCTTAGTGAACACAGGGCCCACTATGCTTTCCGATAGATGGTGATATGAACAAGACTCACCATCAAGTCATTGCCACTTAGATGTGAGGAACCCATATCTCTTTGGCTACATGACTTTTATCAGCCTTGAAAGTAATTACTCATGGTCAGGATAACCGGCATTCTCATGCCGATATTTGATCATATGCTAGTGCCAACATCAAGTCTTTCATTTAAGTTGAACGTTCTTCCATTAGAATGCTTTAGTTATTATATTCCTTTGGAGCAACAAAACATTGTTCTCGCAAGGTAAAATATCTAAAACCTATAAGAACTCCTTAAATGTATTAGCACTGCTCGAGTTCATCAATCTCCCATCATATGTAGATTGAAAATCTTCAAACTTTGATATATACAAGCAAAGAACTCTTTCAAGATATATCTCATAAGGTGCCAAATAGACTTTCACGTTGGATTAAGATTAAGGACTTGGCTCGTCACATTCTATGTGTATACTAACAACTCGAATACACATTATTGACCCATTATGTACCAGATCATATTCATCAATATCCGGTTTTCTTCAACGTGACACCATGTACAAATGTGTCTATATTAAGGAATGAATTGTGAGATAATCTCGCAATTCCTAATGTGGTCATTGATATAGATTTAAGATATCTTAGCATCTTATATATATGTCCCAATTGATTCTTTTAATTAGTTTCTCTTTGTTATGTGCTTGTACGGATTATCCACCAAAGGTGATCAATATCTTACAAGCTAGCATCCTTCTCACATATACCGTGAAGGGTTTCATAATCATCTTACCCTAATAGATAAGACTAGCATCAAGTTTAACCCGAGGTTGAACTAGTCCAAGATCCTAACCACATGGATCTAGGCGATACTTGTCTTATTTATATGGTTAAGTAGATTATGACAAAGAGCCGACTAATCCAAACTATTTTGGATTTAGAATCAATCATTCATGATTAATTATTACTTGTAGCATGTATGTCTTGACATGGACAATTTTGATTGTTATCAATCAACAAATATTTTTCAAAAACAAAATTCAAATCTCAAGTATAAATTCATCGTTATCAAATGTAGAATGATGCGCCATAGAGGCCAAAATAAAACATAAGCTATGACATGAACAAACTTCGAAATCGAATAAGTAATGCGGAAAAATATTTTACAACACTAAATTCAAAATCTTATCCATCGTCTTCACGAATATACAATAAAAACTTAACTTGCCTCGCAGGGCATCAAAATAAAGTAATAATTAAACCGATAAGAATAGGCGAGATTAAAACTCCCAATTCTCTTTTAGAGCTCAATCTATCAAGTTTCCTCTTTTAGAGATCCGGTTGTTCATGCTCTTTCTTTCTTCTTTTTGTGACAAACGTGACTTAATTAGATCGGGTGAACAACCAGCGAAATAGAAGAATTAGCAATGAATCATGAATGTACCTTGAGAGGGGAAATTAACTCTCTCTTTCCTTAGAAGTTTAATATCCTCTCGGCACGATGGACATGCGTGACGGCCCCAATCTCCAAATCTTCCGCAGAAGTAGCAAACCACTTTTTCTTGAATCTCCTCTTGAGGCACACAATCATTGTCCTTAGATTCAATCTGGGGAATAGGCTTGGACACTCCAACCTTTTCCCTTCGTGTCGGTTTCTTCTTCTTTTCCTTATGTTCCCTAGAACTCGTGGTAGGAATGGAAGAGGTGGATTCATGTTTGGCCATGTCAGACTCCGCAGTCTTCAACATACCATGCAATTCACCTAAGGTTTTCTCCATGTCATGCATGTGATAGTTCATGACAAACTGATCATATGATGCGGGAAGGGACTGGAGTACTATATCCACAGCAAGCTCCTCCCAATGGGAAAACCTAATCTCTCCATTTGGTTTACATACGCCTTCATCTTAAGGATGTGGGCACTCACACTCCTACCTTCCTGCATTCTACAACCGACTAGGTTTTTAACAAACTCATAGTGTTCCTCCCTAACTTGTTGTTAGAACATGTCCTTCAACTTGTTCATCATATCGTGCACACTCATGTGCTCAAAGTGCTTTTGCAACTCCGAGCTCATAGTTGACAATATGAGGCAGGCAACATCGTGTGTGGCTTCAACACGCCTTTCATACGTATCGGACGGAACAAGTCGCGTCGGTAGTAGGTGGCTCCAGAAGAGGTTCCTCAAGGATGTGCAACTTTGACTCACAGCGAAGGACAATTCTCAATTGCCTAAGCCAGTCTACGAAGTTCACTCCCGTGAGTTTCTCCCTATGTAGGAACATACGAAGCGAATAGTTTGACGTGGTGTTATTATGGTTTGACATCTATATATAACAAGAACACAAGTTTTAGTTAGTTTGATATAATCCTCGTTAAAATAATTACGTATAAAGTTTTAGAAAAACAATTTATCTAAACAAGGGCTAAGAACCATATTTCACTCCACTACATGACGGGTTTACCGCGGATCACTTCATGAAGCTATTTAGGCCGGTAACCATTTTACCGATTGCAATCTCCATTGCAACTTTTAGACACTTGCGGGATCCAACGACATAAAATGGTCGGTTGGCATGTTTGATCCCTACTTACACCAATCCCAAATTAAAATTCTTGGTTGACTCGTGCTTAGCTCGACAATCACAAAAGGATTTTAGTTTGCAATTGTAAATCGTCCAACAAGATACATGGTAGCACACTCGACAATCATTGGCTCGTGCGAAGCTCGACAACCAATAACTCCAAGTCTCCACTCTCACCTTCCACACAGATCCGCATGGAATAACTCGTGCTAAGCTCGACAATTATCCCATGCTTCACTAGAATCGGGTGTGTCATCTTATGGATGGTGCGTGATTTACGTTTTTTAGGAAACGGGCTTTTGTTTCTTGATTAAAACCAAGTTTTAATATTTGATTAACAAAGTAAGTGACAAAAATGATTTTCACTTTAAATATAAATACCAAGTTTATATTGTCTTGTTAATCGTGTACGTGCGAGAGTTTGTTAACCAATTTAAAAAAACTCTTGTGATTTTATTAACTTAGAAAAGTTATCAAGCATGCGAAGAAACATAAACAACCACGCAAGAAATATAAATCACATCACACGCATACAAAGGGTTGGTAACCATGCCAAAAACCTATGCGTCCTACCCGCGAGCCAAGCCGGGAGGACTAGGTCTACTAAAGACACAAACCTAGACCATGCAGTGCTCCCACCGAATCCGCTACCTCCATCGGGACTAACCGGATCCAAGGTCTTCAAGACGTCTCCTCTTGACTCTTGATTGTGGTCTTCAAAACACAAGTACAAAAGAAAGGAAATGGCATTCAAGCCATGCGCTTCCTATCAATCTAGTACAATTACATATGGATAAATGAAACGGCATGCAAGCCGCAATAATAAATTACATACTAATTAATTACATCACATGTGACACTAAGGTCACCAAATAAATCCAAACAAACACAAACCAACCCCAAGGCACAACCACAAGGTCTAGGGCGATGGTTACCAACTAAAAGCAACAAACAACAACTACAAAGCACGGTGTGCCAAAACCGTGACCAAAGGAATATTTCGGTAAGAATTTCCAACACAAACACTCAAGGCACAACAAGGAAATTCTTGTACATATGCATTAGGGCACAAAACCAACTTTTATACCCATATTCATATATACACAACATATGTGTATGCATGTATGCATCTCATGCCAAGACCATACCTTACATACCCATATTTGTACCAAAATATTACGAGGGGTTAACTAAACGGAATCTGCCAGAAAAAACAGGAACTCCTCCATGACCTGAAAAACCATAAGATTAACTTTTAAGGACAAAAACTGCCCAGGAGTTCCTTCACGACCCCTCACGGCTCGTGAAGCCCAAGGGCTTCACGGCCGTTCACGGGACAGAAAGGGCTCGTGAGCTTAAAAACCAAGTTTCACGACATGACTGTTCACGAATGCCTTCACGACCCTTCAGGCTCGTGAAGCACAAAAGCTTCACGACCGGTCACGGCCATAAGGACTCGTGAAGCCTGAAAAAACTTCCCACGACCTGTGAAGAAACCTTCACGACCCGTGAAGGCCTACTGGACAGAAAAATGAATCTTCCAAAAAAGGTTTTTCGAGCCATTTACGTGCTATATCTTTGTAGCCTAGGCTCTGATACCACTGAAGGAAATCCATGCACGCCAACACCCGTACGCAGCGGAAGCAACGACATAAAAAACCGGGGTTTTCGGGTATTAAAACCGACATGCATGTATTCCCTAAGTGGGGATCGTGACTACAAACAAATATAGCAACTAAAAGCAAACGAGAGGGAGGAGAGATATACCATCGCGGGGCTGGAACTATCCATCGAGCTTGGAAGATCTTCAAGAACCCGAAACCGAGCTCCTCTATTGATAATCCACACCAAGTGAGCGAGATTCCGTCTTGCTAACGACCCGAGACACGAGCCACACGATGTCCTCGTGAATCTGGAGCAGCCACTACCACAATGAAACTTGCCTTCACGAGATTACCCACTCATCCCACTCACTAGAAGCTAAAGTACCACATATGTGTGTTATGTGTGTGTAGAAGCAAGAGTTCCAAATGAGAGAGTATTCTCCTCTTTTATAGAGGCTGGAGGAAGCTATAAGGCTACCAGAATCGGCCATATCAGCTTCATCCTATTGGACCAACACAAAGGTCCAATAAACACAAAGTGACACTTTGACTTTTGCCTTCACGGGCTCTCACAGGCCGTAAAGCACTTGTGAAGGCCTCATAGGCTGGGTTCCACCGCACACTCTCATTGGGCCATCGAGTGGACCAATAAAAGCATGGCGCCTGCCTTCACGGGCTCTCACGGGCCGTGAAGTCCTCGTGAAGGCAGTGCCCCCACGACTACATGTCCGGGTGGTGAAGCCTCGTGGAGGGTTTCTCTTCATGACCTCTTCACGGCCCGTGAAGGTCGCCAGAAACCCTAATTTCATATTCTCTCATGTTTGCATTGTGCTGCCGGAATCTACCCTTGGCGTGTGACCCAATAGGCCCCTACCTCATCAGCAGTGATGCTAGTACACGTGTAACAGTGGGCATATTCCAACACACTTAACTAAAACCATCAGAATCTGTTTCTTTCGTACTTTCGTCACTTTCCGATCTAATAGTTCTATGGGTTCTTCTACCAACTTCTTGCTAGAATCCACTTTAAGATCATGTAGAGGTAGAATTTGACCCTCATCTTCAACACTACATTTCTGCAAGCAACAAGTGTTGAAGGTATTGTGAATACCTGACAATTCTATCGGAAGATCGAAAGTAACCGTCTGATCATTAACCACCCGTTGGACACGAAACGGCTCAATATTACGAGGAGCCAACTTTCCCCGCTTCCCAAAACGGATAACCCCCTTCCACGGAGAAATCTTCAGATATACCAATTCCCCCTCAACAAACACAACAGACCTACGACGTGGTCAGCATACATCTTTTGTCGATCCCTTGCAGCTTTCAACTTTTCTCGCGCAATAGCCACTTTGTCTACGGTGATCTGCACCATATCATGCCCTACATACTGTTTCTCACCCGCCTCTAACCAACAAGTAGGAGTACGGCAGCGACGACCATATAACATCTCATAAGGCGGCATACCGATACTCGAATGATAAGAATTGTTGTACGCGAATTCAATTAGCGGCATATGGGAATCTCAAGAACCTTCATATTCTAACACACATGCCCGCAGCATATCCTCAAGTGTTTGAATTGTTCGCTCAGATTGCCCATCTGTCTGAGGATGGTAAGCTGTACTTAGATTCACACGTGTACCCAACTCCCGCTGTAAACTGTTCCAGAAGTTTGACACAAACCGGTAATCTCTATCTGACACGATTGAAAGCGGTATACCATGTCGGGAAAAAACTTCATCTATATACAACTGAGCCACCTTACTGAGTGGTGTCGTCTCATTGGTAGCCAAGAAATGAGTACTCTTGGTCAATTTGTCAACGATCACCCAAATCATATCATCGGATTTCACCCTTCAAACTTCCACTGTCGGATTCATCATCGGATCACACTTATAATTGGATTTCATTGCTTGGAATCCACCATCGGATTCAAACAATCGGTTTTCCACCATAGAACTTATCCATCAAATTTCCTCATCTTTCTTACCAAGAATCCACTACCTTCATCTTTCAAAATCCGACAACTTCAAACTTGTATAAATGAACTTTCCAAATTATACAATTCGTATACAAGTTTATAGAAACACATATAAACATGTTTATACATACAAGCATGCATTATAAACACCTTTAAACCTCCAAAACACCAAGAACACTAAATCCGACAAAAGCATGTTCATATGATGTTCATACTAAAACCCAACAAGATTAAAAACTGAAGCATGCTTTTCAAATTCAAGAAACATAGCATGTTACAAGAATCACATAAAAATCAACAAACCTTGCTAATCTTGAATCACACAAATTCACAATCACCACAAAATCTGATTGTTTGCTCTTACCTTTGCTCTCGGTTTGCACACACAATACACACACTTAAGAATCTTCAAAGGGAAGAAAGGCAATACACAAACCCATGTATATGTATATGAAAGCATGAGGTGGCATGCTTAACCGTCTAAACACATGCACACACACAAATATAAATCCGTATATATATATATATATATATATATATATATTCATCTTAATATATATAATCCACATGAATTAATATAATCGATTAACAATTAAATTAGTTACTTAATTAATAACCAATTAAACATAATCACATAATGATTTACGTGTAACATACCCAAGCCTACGTTTCTACTAGGCCCAACTACAGGATATTCCATAAGGCACGGGCCTATTGGGTCACACACCAAGCGTTGAATCAAATAGTACAAGTCAAGAGAGTCAACTTGTTTGATTAGGGTTTCTATCGACCTTCACAGGGCCTCACTGGTTGTGAAGAGGTCGTGACATGAAGCCCTTTACAAGGCTTCATGGGCGGGGCAAGGGATCATGGGGGTGCCGCCTTCACGACTCCTTCACGGGTCGGGAGAGCCCCTGAAGGCAGAAGTCAAAGTGACACTTTAATCTTATTGAACCTTTTTGTTGGTCCAATGAGAGCTAGCCTTTTTGGCCGACCCTGGTGCCATCTGAGTTTCCTAGAGGCTTATATAAACTCCTCTCTTGTGCCTTGTATGATGATTTTGCCACTTCACTTAACTTACACACTAGAACACATTAAAAATTCTCTTTGGATTTAGCGGTTGAGTTAGCAAGCCAAGAAGGATCTTGGTGCTGTTCTTGAGACTTTATTCCAGCTGTGGAGATCAAATTCCTCAAGCTTTAGCAAAGGTGATTCACAAAAGACTTGGTGTGGATACTAATAGAGGAGCTCTGCTTCGAGTTCAAGTATTACATCTTCTACACCACAACCACTAGAGACATCAAGGGTATGGTCTCACTTCTGGATTTCTTTTGTTCTTCTCGTTGTTATCATTCTTTGTAGCTAGATTTCACAAAAAGGGATATCATGCATGTGCTTTGTAAACCCGAGTTGTTTTTGTTTCTTACTACTTGCTTCCGTTGTCTTGGGGTTTTTGGCATGCATGAGATTCCTTAAGTGGTATCAGAGCCATTACTACATGAATATAGCCCAAAATGGCTTGAAAATTTGGTTTTTAGAAGTTTTGGTAAACTGTCCAGTGAGTGTTCACATGCCGTGGGGGTTGTCTTCACGGATCGTGAAGGCTACACGACCAGCATGGTTTGGGGTCTAGTTGTGAAATGGTTTTTGGTGCTTCACGAGTTCTTCCGGGCTGTGAGTGGTCGTGAAGCTCTCGGGCTTCACGAGCCATGCAAGGTCGTGAAAGAGCTCGTGAACAGTGTTTTTAACCTTAAAAGAATTTTTTGGTTTTTCGAGTCATTGTGTAGCTTCTACTTCATTCCGTTGTATTCTGGAAATCCCTAAATAATATTTTGGTACCACTATGGGTATGCATGGTATGGTCTGTAACACCGAAAAACTCAAGCCATTTTTTTAAATTGCACCGCGGAAGCTATATTAAACAACTCTTTTTACATACAAACCCATAATTACAAAATTACAACATGTGTTCATAAACAACCAACAATACATGTCTTGGTGTTACAAAAAAATAAACTGGCTCATTTAATTTAAAACAGAATATCAGAGCAGGGTCAACTCTTCCTTCTACAACCTCAACAACACAAACCTGCAAAACATCAACTGAGGGGAATTAGCACAAAGCTAAGTGAGTAGAGGCTAAGGACAAAAGCAAACATCAATAGTCAATATCAAAGAATGTAATCACATATCCAAGAAGACCGGCGGTTCGGCGCAGAACCTACAACCAATGTCGGCCAATGCAAAGGTTTACCGATAGCTCTCTACTGAATTGGCATAGTGAAAATCCCCCTCTGATGCAACGTATGCACCAGTAAGGCTAACACTGTTCAACAAACCGGTGAACGAGCCCAGCCCATTTCTATGTATAGCTGACTTCTCAAACGCAACTCAAAATCATCCTATGAGTGCGTATCGACCAAATAGTCATGCAGCAGATATCATCAATCAATAATCACAATCAACAGTTCAATCAACAATACTCCAATCACAATCATGCATCACATCATTAACATTAACCATAATCTTTACCATCCGCGATTAATGTCCACTCACCTCAAAATCAACACGAGCTAAGAGGTCTAATATTATTGAGTCTTAGGATTGCCTGAAAACATAGCAATAACCAAATCAGTCTCAATCTCATAAATATATCTGTCCACATATATTTATAAGTTTAATCATTCATCAAATAAACAACAAACAATTACAAGTCCAAAACACAAAATGTCGGATTCTCCAAAGTATCGGATTCTAGGAATCCGCCAGATTTCACACTGTGGGATTCTCAAACCATCGGATTTGGCACTATCTGATTTGGGTGTTCCGGATTTCACATGTATCGGATTTAGGGTATCGGTTTTCATAAGTATGGGATTCTAGGTTCTCGGTTTTCAAGTGTAGCATTTTGACTTTGTAGGATTTCATATAAACAACAATTGGATTTGGGGTTCCGGATATCAAAGTCTCGGATTCTGGGTATCGGATTTTAGGAGTATGTCGGATTTCAAGACTTCCGGTTTTCATATTTTTCGGATTTCATCATCTTCTCAAACACAATCCGATAACTTCATCATCATAACTCAAACGCAAAATTCATAACATTCATCAAAACATACAAGAAACATGTTTAAACATATTTAAACACATATTCATGCATCATATCATCTTATAAACATATAAATCATAAGAACACACAAAACTCTCCAAAATCATGTTTCTTCAAAACCGATTATAGTGTTCTTCAGAAATTCATGTTATTGAATCTTCAATCCTACCAAACTAACATTTAATTATGTCATGAATGTAAATCTAACCTTTTTACTTGAATTAAAACAAACCAATCCTCAAAATCCGATTCTTTCTTGTTCTTTTCTTCGGCCGAGAGCTTCCACACAAACACATACTTACACTTTCTTAATTGTTAGGTGAATGAGCAATTTACCAAGGCTAAACACGTTTACATCCAATTCAGCCACGAGCACAGACTTATCATCAGCTATTTCTACCTCGAGAGGGGGACTCAGTTTACTACATACTTGCTAGATACAAACGACTTGCTAGCACCCGAATCAAATAATACTAAATCAGGCAGATAATTTACGAGATATGTACCTGTAACCATATCAGGTTTCCTCTGTGCTTCCTCAGCAGTTAATTGAAAGGCCCTCCCCTTACTCTTGGAAGTATCCTCTTTCTTTACCTCTTTATTCTCTGAAATCCGCAGTGGTGGTAGAGATGAAGTATTTCTCGATCCGGTTGAACGGTTGGATGCAGTGAGTTGGGGACAATTGGCTTTCTGGTGGCCTGGCTGATAACAATGAAAACATACACTCAATGAACTGCGACAATCTTTACCGATATGGCCCGCGCAGCATCCATCATAGACTTCAAAGTTTGATGTTTGCTCGAATCAATGAACTCCCTGATACTCGGCTTCAGAACCATCATATAACGATACATTTTCATCTTTTCATTGGCTACATAATCAGGACAGAATCGTGCCTTCTCATGAAACTTGGCATTAATCTCCGGTACGGTCTCTGTAGTCTGCTTCAGCTTGTGGAACTCATCAACGATACGATCAATCTCAGACTGTGGAACAAACTGCTCCGTAGTAACCTCTTTAAACTCCACCCAAGTCATAGCCTCAATCTGAGCCTCACCCCTCATCTTTTTTTCCAGATCCCACCAATCTTTGGCAGCACCTCTCAATTGGTTTGTAGCAAACCTCACTTTGTTTTCCGGAGCGCACGAACAAGTATGAAATGCTCCCTCTATCTCTGATATCCACCTCTGACTAACAATCGGATCAGTAGATCCATTAAACAACGGTGGCTGGAACGCAGCAAAATCTCTGAAAGTACGCCCTTTCGGTGCATCTCTGATAATCACTTGTGGTTGAGGATTAACCCTTTCCTCCCTCCCAGCTAACGCAGCTGCCACTTCCTGTCGTACAGCTTCCCCTGTACTTTCCTTCAGATGATCTACCACTTGGGTAATAATAAACGGTATGCTTTCTCTAAAGCTTTGCCGATTTCCTCAGCAACAGTCACTCTAGGTTGGGTTTCAGCGAACCCCTGATTCAACTCTGGTGTCTCATCTACTTGAGCATTATGGGCCACAGGTGGCCTCCTCCTACCACTTGCATTGGTATCTACCCCCTCTCGTCTATTACTAGGACCACCCTCAAGACGATCCGTAGCTCGTGACCCTCTAGTATTCACCATCCTAATAGCATAGATAAAGCATTAAGACAAAAGGTAGCTTTACCACGCCATCCTCTATATCAAACAATCTTAAGTACAAACAATATCTCAGTACACTTATTCTCAGATCCAAAGTAGTTCTATACATACTAAGGCATCTATAATCTCAAGTGCACTACCTCTTACAAGTACCCCTCAGCCGATTCACAAGATTCCTCATGATTCCATCAAGTTCTAACATGTATCATGTGTCTGTAATAATATGGGCCCTTATGTTATCCATAGCACACTACACACGTTCGATCTTAACTTTATCACAAAAAGTCCTGATTCACAGGCTTAGGCCATGTATCACTAGCATATCATATCATATAAAGCATCACGTATCTGACACTAGCATAATCAATATCTTAGGTATCTCTATACCACAAATAGCAACATAAACAGTTAGCATATTCTCAATGCAACACTCTGTATCTCCACCAAGCTGCAAGCCTCCAGTTTGACTTAAAAATCCTCAGAACCATGGTCTAAGTCCAGATGATGCATAACAAAGGGCCCATATTATTAAGTAAAGTAAAACTCTGATAATAGAACATTGGCTCTCAAACCTTGGCTCTGATTCCAAGTTGTAACGCCTCAAATTCTAAAGTAAAGTAAAACTCTGATAATATAAACATTTTAGAAATAAAAGGAGTTTACACAAAGCGGAAGCTGAAGTTAACACTGAACCCTCTAGTTCAGTTACAAAAGTAATACTAAATATTTACAACAAAGATTTGTTTAACAAAACTCAACCGGCCGTTATGTTTTAAAATACAGATTTACTCCCAAATCACAACCTCTGTCAAACCGGGGCCTTGCCTTTGGAGGAATCACGCCCTGCAAAACAACAGTAAGCAAAATCTGATAAGCCACAAGGCTTAGTGAGAAAACTAAATTGTAAATCATATAAGCATGCGCATACACATATACGAATGATGTAACAGTTCTTATGGACATAGTACTGCACCATCTTAGCATCCGCCAAGAAGGCTAAAATGCTGCCCGTAGCAACTACTGCACAAAGCAGCGTGCTACAGCTCTCTCTCTGGTGATCCTCTGATCAATAATATATCACATTGCAATGTACCACACACATATCACAGATATGAATCAGAGTTTAGAGAACTCACCTCAGCAACTATTATCACACAGATATAAGCCAGATAACTCAGTACACGTCAAACAGTAATCCCTACAATTATATAATCATATAATTAAGACATGTACTAATCAACACTTAACAAATAAAACAAGGCAGGGGACATACACGGGCCATGTCTCAAGTACTCTACACGCCCACACCAGGCCACATGGCCAGTGTTGTCCACGTCACCTACACGGGCTGTGTTATGTACACGGGTCGTGTACACTACATGCTACACGACCATGTCTCATCTACATGGACGGTGTTGACAACTCACCTACACGGGCCGTGTACCTCAATCTCTACACGACCATGTATACCAACATGGCCCTGTGACCGCCTTCTACACTACACGGCCGTGTACCGCTACACGGGCCGTGTACTCTACAGACCAGCCGACTGTTCTTCATAACAGTCGGTGTTCTTGACTAAGAATTCGACTAAACTCATACAAAACTCCACTGGGGTGTTTTCCTACACCCCCAAACAGCATAAAAACCAACCATAACAATAAATAAGCTAAAACTATGATTCACCAAGAATCAAACCTTAAAACCTACTAGAAATGTCAAGAACAAGCAACAAGGAAAGCTTACCTCAACTTGATCTAGCTAGGAAAGATTGGTACCCACTTGTACTCTGCTATCCTTGCACAAAAACTCAAAGAAACACTGTTCTCTCTCTCGTTGATAATCAAGAGTCAAAGTTAGGCATATATATACATATCTTTCAAAAATGGCACAAATGGCCCCTTGACTTTTCTAGTTCCAAAAATTACGACACAAGTCCCCCAAGTTTCTAAACACCTCCTAATCTCAATTAGGCAATACCAAAACGCATCATATCGAGAAGTTATTAATTATAGAAATTTCCGAAACTTGGGTGTTACAGGGCAACTACGCCGGTAGTGTCCCTTCTCCCCGCAGAAGAAGCAGGTTTGGGTTTAGGAGCGGGTTCCTTCCCCTTCGGCTCCGGCGCCGGGAGTGGTTTGGGTTTGGGTGTTGCCACCTTCGCCTTCCCCTTCCCTTTGCCCTTGGAGCTTGAAGCGTGCCGCTTCCTCTTAGCACCTCCCTCATGGATGGCTAAGACGGGTGCGGAGGTCGATGGCTTTGCCTTGGCCATGTTAGACTTGGCGGTCTTCACCATGCCGTGTAACTCCATTAAGGACTTGTCCATGTTATGCATATGGTAGTTCACAATGAACGGACCATATGCTTGAGGCAAAGATTGGAGGATAATATCCGTAGCCAACTCTTTCCCCATTGGAAAGCCCAACCTCTCGAGCTGGTCCACGTATTGCTTCATACGAAGCACGTGGGAGCTCACGTTCCCGCCCTCCTGCCTCCGGCACCCTATAAAAGCCTTGACACACTCGTAGAGTTCTTGCCTCGCTTGCTGCTGGAACATTTCCTTTAGCTGCGAGATCATGTCAAACGCACCAACGTCCTCGAATTTCCTTTGCAATTCAGAACTCATGGTCATCAACATAAGTCAAGTAACCTCATTAGTGTCTTTAAGGCGCTTCTCATAAGCATCCTTAATGGCCCGCGTAGCGGTGGTAGCAGGAGCCTCCGGAAGAGGTTCCTCTAGGATGTACAACTTGCTTTCATGGTGTAAGTCAATTCTCAATTTCCTATGCCAATCCATAAAGTTTACGCCTATGAGTTTCTCTTTCTCCAAAAATGGACGGAGTGACATGTGTGTCGCGGTGTTGCTTGTAGATGCCATCTAAAAGAAGGAAAAGCACACAAAAAGGTTAGTTCGACATATTTTAATCCTTGTAAAATAATTAACCAATAGTTTAACACTTAAAATTAACAAGGGCTAAGAACCCAACATAACTTCACTACATGACGGGTTTACCGCGGATCACTTCATGAAGGTATTTAGGCCGGTAAATGCTTTACCAATTGCAATCCGTGATTACAACTCTTAGACACTTACGGGATCCATCGGTACTCATAGCACCGGTTTGGCATGTTTGATCCCTTCCCACACCCATTCCTCAATAAGCCGCTTTGATAACTCGGTATAGGCACGACAATTATCAAGGCGTATTAAATTGGAATTGCAAATCGTCCAACAAGATACACGATGACGCCCTTGACAATAATTGGCTCGTGCTAAGCTCGACAACCAAATATTTCAAGATGCCACACGCACCTTCCACACAAGTCCACATGGAACAACTCGTTCTAAGCTCGACAATTGTCCCATGCTTCATTAGATTCAGGTGGTGTCATCTTTTGGATGGCGTGTGATTTACGTTTTGAAGAAAAACGTGACTTTTTTTCCGGTTAAAAACCTCTTTTCGTTTTGATTAACAAATAAGTGACAAAATGCATTTTTCACCAATTGAACATAAACACTTTATATTCGTTTGTTAATCATGTGAGCGAGCAGGGTTTGTTAACCAATTAAGGAAAACTATATAGTTTTATTATTTTCAAAAGATTTTCTAGCATGCGAAGATCCTACAACCACGCAAGAAAAAAAATAAATAAAATTACACGACGCATACAAAACCGATTTGAGCCAACCTAAGTGTTCCCCGGTGAGCCAACCGAGGAACTAAGTCTACTAAGGACAAACAATCCAAGACTTGGTGGCGTGCTCCCACTCGATCCCGCGCCTCCGGATTCGAGGTAGCCAAGACGTCTCCCAAGAGTCCTGTTGGTGCCTCCAGTCTTCTCTTCTCATTACATACATAATTTTAAAGAGAAATGGCATGCAAGACACACAATCTATTCTAAGCTAATATACAAATTACAAAGAATAAATACTTTGGCGTGCAAGCCACAAATAAATAAATTATTACAAACCGGATTAAATAAATTATTACAAACCAAATGTGGTACAAACCACCAAATGAATGAACAACAAATAATGCAACCAAACAACCACACAAAGGTCTAGGCTCAAACCGGTGCTCACAAAAACGAAACAACCACAAAGCATGGTCTGCCACACCAAACAATGCACAAAACAATATCCCAATTAAGTTTATTCAAAAACTAGAGGCACAAGAATAAACCTTGTACATATGCATTAGGATTCCAAACACTTTGAACTCCATATTCATATATACACAATACACTGAAGGTCTTTGTTTGGCATAATCAATTAGCAACGGAAGCAAGATACAATACAAAACCATAACAAGCCAAACAAACACACATGCCATGGACCAAAATCTAGACATGGAATTGCAACTAAATAAAAGAACAAGATGGATAGAAATGTACCAATGTGCAAACACTACAATCTTCCTCTTGTCAAGCTTCAAGAATCCAAACTAGGATTCCTCTAGTAAAGTCCACCCCAAGCACACTTGATTCTCCAATGCTAGTAGGTTGGTGTAGCCACCAAAACAACACCCAAGACTATGTGTTTCTTGCTTCTTGTGCTCAAGAACACCAAGAACAAGATGAACAAGAGAGAGAGAGAGTTCAAGTATCAACCAAGAGACAAAGTGTTAACCAAAAGCCTCTACTAGAGCAGATAACTCGTGGTCTCTTTGTCTACCACAATTATGAGAAGTTAACCCCATTAAACCAAGTGTTTAAGGCTGTTAATTCTGCTGTTACAGCGAACATACACGGCCCGTGTAGGTCTACACGGCCGTGTAGGCCCAAAGTCCACGGCCCCAATTGGGCTAAGATGGCCCGTGTCTATCAAGCACTACACGGCCCGTGTAGGCCCAAACTACACGACCTAGAACTTGGCTAATATGCCTCGTGTATGTTGGACTAGACACGTCACGTGTTCAGGAACACGTGTTCCATCCTTCCAAAACCCATTTTGGCCTTTTTCTTCTCTTTTGCTTGATTGCATTGCTGGAATCAATACTTGGTGTGTGACCCAATAGTCCTATACCTCATCGGTAGTGCCATTAACTCGTTCGTGTCAGTGGGCATATTCCAACAGACTCCCACTTGCACGTGGCACGACTACGAAAAATAAATCAATCATAGAGCGGCCTCTAGCAAAAGATCTATGCTCCCAAGTCAGTATAGGGTATGCCACTCTTGACAAGAACCCAATCATGAAATGATTGTCCTAAAGTCAAATGAACATGTACATCCCTTTGTTCGCAATATCCTATGTGAACACAAGGCATGGAATAAAGTCAACCTTCGGATCGTTCACGAGTATGTTTCTCGATTCTAGATTAGTGGTGACCAACAAACCAAGTTAACATTGATCCATCATAAATATAACTTGAGCATGGCCATGCGTATGAACGTCAACACTCAATCATCGAGGGGTCCATGGATATCTTCTCTATACATAGTGGAACAAATTCCTTTCGACTACATAGTCCCGACACATAGATAATACTCTACCCAATCATCTCCCTTATAACGACCAGTTACGAACCGCGTTAGAAAACGATCAAAACAAAGCAGATCTATGCTTTGGAATCACATGCATCTCTAGTTTAAGGATGAAATGTCATCATCATCCCGAGTTTCTTATGACTAGAACCATGAAGCGAACTCGGGTGCGGGTCCTCCAATCACTTGAAACCTCTTTCAAGTATAGGCAAGAATCACGTTTAACAAAACCAACTCTTTACCTCAATCTTAATTTATACTTCCTTCCCATAAAGTATAACCGATTGTGGAGATTTAGAATGAAAAACATTCTCGGAAGTGTTTAAATATGGTAAGACGGAACACAATAAGGATTCATAAAATACCCGCCCTCGGCGTATTATTAAATCTCCATTTAATAATCGATATATTATGAATTCGCAATATTGCTTAACGTCCCCAAAACATAAGTACAAATCAAACATGAACCAAAACATATTCAAGCCAAGTTATACGCATTAGAAATGCTAATGGACCTAGTATGACAAACACCACTAGTCCATAACAACGGCTTAACTAGTGGATTTGTCCCACAACATCCACAAGTTCTTTTGTTATTCAATTATATCTCTTTTGACAAGACTACTTCAAAAGTATGCATCAAAGAGATCTTACTTTTCAAAAAGATTAAAGTAATCACACCCTCATTGTCTCAAAAGCCCACAATAGGGTTAGTGATACTTAAGAATCAACAAACAACACCACAAGTTAGGATCATCAACTTTGATCAAAGATCAACCGTTATCCTAGCAGAAACACGCATTAGAGTAACTACTTACTCCAAGCCTATTCAAGTCGTCAAACATCAAGAACATATCTCTATATTTCTTGAACTAAATACTATCCAATTTTGTATCTCTTAAATGCCCCTATGAAGCAGTAATTCCTGAATTAGGTTTGCAGATAACCTAATATCGGGACATTATCTTCCATAGACATTTGACACTAGGAATACAACAAAGCTCCCACTAGCCCTGACATACGTAAAAGGCTTTTATCTATGCTTTTAGAAAACTCATCACTATGATCTTCTAATAGTAAGCAAAGATATCTTTCCTTCAAGATGCAAGAATAAGCCCGAAGTGGTCTTATCCACTTTTGTAGACATAATTCGGATACTACGGACGTATATTAAGACCCTCAGAGAGTGTTATAAGCACTTCCTCATCATATTGTTCCATGACGGAACGTGGTCATTAATATCCACGAGTACCAAACATTCCTCAGAGAGTGTTATAAGCACTTCCTCATCAAATGAATTGCATATCTTTATCATTTACTTATTTTACTTTTAGCGAATTCTGGATCCACTACGTCTTCCGATAGGTGGTGAACTCAACATGACTCACCATCAAGTCATTGCCACTTAGATATGAGAAACCCACATTTCTTTGGCTCTATATGACCCTTATCAGAATTCAAAGAAGTAATGACTCTTAGTCAGGCATCCCAGCATAACCATGCTGATCATCTATCAAAGACATCAGATTATATGCTAGTATCATCATCAAGTCTTCATTTAAGTTCCACGTTCTTCCACTGGAATGCCTTAGTTTTAGTTTCTTTCTTCTTCCCCTTTTAAGCAACAAACATTGTTCTCAAAAGGCTAAATAACTAAAACTTAGAAGAACTCCTCAAATGTATTAGCACTTCTTGATTTCAAGTTTATCCATCTCCCACTGAATGTAGAATGGATAACTTTGAACTATAAGATAGACAAGCAAAGAACCTTTCTAGTCGTATCTCAATAAATGCTAAATAGACTATCAATTGAATTTAGATTTGAGGACTTAGTCACAATGGTGAATGAATGTCCCAATAAATCGGACACACACTCTTGACCCGTCATAAACCGAATCATTAACTATAACACCCGGTTTCCTACTCCATGACACCATGTACCAATGCGTCTTAGTAAGATATGAATTGTGAAACAGTTCCACAATTCACAATATGGTCATCCAATATATATATAGTAAGTAGCTTAGCATCTCCACTAGATCTAAGTACCTTAATCTATATTCCCTATTGATTCTGAAATTTGTCTTGGTTAATTCTGAACACCAACAAGGTTTCAGACATATACCCAGACTAATAAACGTCTCGCAACTACTACAATCAAGGTAGTGACGAAGAAGTTTCGCTTTCGTTATTCTTTGTGGTGTGCTTGAACTGATTATCCACACAATGTGATCAATATCCAACAAACTTATAATCCTCTCACAAACTCCGGTGAAGGGTCTCATAATCATCTTAGCCTAATAAAAAAGATCAACATCAAAGCGTTTAGCCCGAGACTAAACTATTCCGAGATCCTAACCACATGGATCTAGGCGATATATCTCTTGTTTATGTGGTTAAGTTGATTATTACACAAAGATAACTCATCCAAACTATTTTGGATTCAGAACCAATGATTCATGAATATTCTATTACTTGTAACAAAACCTTGTGTATGCCATGACATGGGAAATTTTGAACAAAATATCTCACAATAGATTTTCATAATAAATTTCGTATTTTAAGAATAAACTCATCGTCACCACATGTAAAGTTGTACGCCACACAGGGCAAAACAACACATGAGCTATGACATAAAAAAACCTTAAATAACCAACGCTTAAAAGGTTTTACATCAATTCTTAAAACTTCAAAATTTTTGTTCACAGTAATTAAAGCTAGCATACAAAGAGATGTTACTAGCCACGCAGGGCAATAAAATAAAGTAACAAATAAACCGGTGACACAAGCGAGATCAAGTCTCCTTATCTTCTCTTGGAGGACAATCACCATGGTTTCCTCGTTCGAGATCCGGTTCTTCATGCTTTTCTTTCACCAAAAGACCTACACTTTGTAACAAACAAATTTGTGACAAACGTGAGTCAATCAGCTCGGGTCAACTACCTAGCTTATATAAGAATAGCAATGAATCATGAACGTACCTGAAGATGGAAAGTTAACTCTCTCTTTTCTGAGAAGTTTTATATCCTCTCGGCACGTAGGGCAGGCGTGACGGCCCCAATTTCCAAATCTTCCACAGAAGTAGCAAACCACCTTTTCTTGAGTCTCTTGTTGAGGCACATTCTCTATGTCCTTCGACTCAATATTAAGGATAGGCTTGGAAACTCCAACCTTTCCTTTTAGGGTCGGTTTCTTCTTCCTTTTCTTTTGTTTCTTTAAGCCCAAGACGGGAGTGGTTGAGGTGGAGTTATGCTTGGCCATGTCAGATTCCGCAGACTTCAACATGCCATGCAATTCGCTTAAGGACTTCTCCATTCCTTGTATATGATAGTTTGTGACAAACTGACCATATGATGCGGGCAGAGACTGGAGTAAAATATCCACAGCGAGCTCTCTCCCAATAGGAAACCCTAACCTCTCCATTTGGTCCACGTTCGCCTTCATCTTAAGGATGTGAAGACCAACATTCCTGCCTTCCTGCAACCTACAACCGACTAGGCTTTTAACACACTCATAGTGTTCCTACCTAACTTGTTGTCGGAACATGTCCTTGAGCTTGTTTAACATATTGTACACAATCATGTGCTCGAGCTTCTTTCGCAACTCCGAGCTCATAGTTGACAACATGAGGCAGGCAACATCGTGCGTATCCTCAATACGTTTTTCATACCCGTATCGGAAGGCCCAAGTCGCGTTGGTAGCAGGTGGCTCCGGAAGGGGTTCCTCAAGGATGTGCAACTTTGACTCATGGCAAAGGACAATCCTCAATTGCCTAAGCCATTCAATAAAGTTCACCCCCGTGAGTTTCTCCCTTTCTAGGAACACACGAAGTGTGATGTTTGACGTGGTATTGTTATGGTTTGACATCTATAAATAACAATAATACGAGTTTTGGTTAGTTTAGATAAACCTTGTTAAAAAATAATTACCCCATAGTTTTAGATAAAAACAACTATTTATAACAAGGGCTAAGAACCTTATTTCACTTCGCACCGTGACGGGTTTACCGCGGATCACGTGGCGAAGCTATTTAGGCCGGCAACCATTTTCCAATTGTAATCTCTATTACAACTCTTAGACACTTGCGGGATCCGTTGACATCCATTATGTCGGTTGGCATGTTTGATCCCTTTCTTACACCAATCTTAATATATAATTTTTGTTTAGCTCGTGCTTAGTTCGACAACTAATCAAGAATTTTATACTAAAATTGTAAACCGTCCGACAAGACACACGGGTGGCACTCCCGACCATCAATTGGCTCGTGCTTAGCTCGACAACCAATCATGCGAGTTACCCCACTCACCTTCCACACAACTACGCAAGGAATGACTCGTGCTTAGCTCGACAATCATCCTTGTTTTGTTAGATTCGGGTGGTGTCATCTTACGGATGGTGCATGATTTACATTTTTAAAAACGCGATTTTGTTTCCGGTTTATAAAAACCTTTTGTGAATTAACAAAGTAAGTGTCAAAACGATTTTAAGCACTACTTAAATATAATACCAAGTTTATATTTTCTTTGTCAATTCCATTCGCGCGAGACTGTTAACCATTTTAACAAACATTGTATTTTATTTAATTTTATAGAAAAATTGTCTAGCATGTGAATCCTAATCCATGCATAGAAAAATAAAATACAACCACGCAAATATATATATGTATAATTCGGTAACATGCCCAAAAATCCTATGCGTTTTCCCCGTGAGCCACAACGGGGAAAACGAGGCCAAAACCTAAGGACAAGGTAAAGTCTCGTTGGGTGAGCTCCCACCGGATCCAACACCTCCAATAGCGTGTTGATTCCTTCTCGCCAAGACGTCATCACCATGACTCCCGTTGACTTCTCCGGTTCTAATTCTATACTATTTACAAATACATAGAATATATATATATATATATATATATAAACGACACGCAGGTCGCATTCCTACACTATTTATACAAATACACTGAATAAAATAAACGGCGTGCAAGCCGCACCAACAAATATACAAATAAATATTTACATCAATACGACACGTAGGCCACCAAAAAACCAAATCAATTAACCACCACAACACATAGGTCTAAGGGCATATCGTGTTACCGAATTGACTAAACGCAACATAAGTGAAACATGGTGTGCCACACAAAACCATGATATAAATATATATCTATATTTTAGTCAAGATTGTCAACAACATCAAAGGCACCAAAATGACAATCCTTGTACATATGCATTAGTGTACCAAACAATTTTTGTGACACATATTCATATATACATTTATAAGTATATATTTGTGTACACTTCATGCCAAGTTACAACAAATATATAAATATAAAAACTAAAATATTAACAAGGCTACAAAAATAACAATTCTAGCACAACAAGAGTCTCAATGAAAAACCAATTTTAAGAAAACAAATTAAGTAGGCTACAAATATACCAATTTTAGCCTAACAAAGATCTACATGAAAAACCATTTCTAGAAAACAAATTTCTAACATAAAAATACTTATATGAATATTATGCAGGCTACAAATATATCAATTTTAGCCTAACAAAGATCTACACGAAAAACTTTCAAGAAAACAATTTTCTTGTATAAAATAGTCATATGGTTTTTCTAGACTCATTAGTGCAAAGCCATGTTAGATATGGCTCTGATACCACTGAAGGTCTTTGTTTGGCATAATCAATTAGCAACGGAAGCAAGATACAATACAAAACCATAACAAGCCAAACAAACACATGCCATGGACCAAAATCTAGACATGGAATTGCAACTAATTAAAAGAACAAGATGGATAGAAATGTACCAATGTGCAAACACTACAATCTTCCTCTTGTCAAGCTTCAAGAATCTAAACTAGGGTTCCTTTAGTAAAGTCCACCCCAAGCACACTTGATTCTCCAATGCTAGTAGGTTGGTGTAGCCACCAAAACAACACCCAAGACTATGTGTTTCTTGCTTCTTGTGTTCAAGAACACCAAGAACAAGATGAACAAGAGAGAGAGAATTCAAGTATCAACCAAGAGACAAAGTGTTAACCAAAAGCCTCTACTAGAGTAGATAACTCGTGGTCTCTTTGTCTACCACAATTATGAGAAGCTAACCCCATTAAACCAAGTGTTTAAGGCTGTTAATTCTACTGTTACAGCGAACGTACACGGCCGTGTAGGCCCAAAGTCTACGGCCCCAATTGGGCTAAGACGGCCCGTGTCTATCAAGCACTACACGGCCCGTGTTCATCTACACGGCCCGTGTAGGCCCAAACTACACGACCTTGAACTGGGCTAATACGCCTCGTGTATGTTGGACTGGACACGGCCCGTGTTCAGGAACACGGCCCGTGTACCATCCTGCCAAAACCCATTTTGGCCTTTTTCCTCTCTTTTCCTTGATCGCGTTGCTGGAATCAATACTTGGTGTGTGACCCAATAGGCCTATACCTCATAGGTAGTGCCATTAACTCGTTCGTGTCAGCGGGCATATTCCAACATATACATGTATGCATGTGTGCATTTTATGCCAAAACCACCCAATACATACATATATAAGAATTAGGATATTATGGGGCTTAATCTTCAAGGCCTAAAATGATTCTGGAAACACCGAAATCATTTGCCAAAATCCATATCAAGTTTTCTTTTTCAAAAGGCCAAAAATAGCCTGTTCATGACGCCTTCACGAGCTACTGCTCTTCACGGGCCGTGGAGGCAGTACACTCCACGACTCGTGAAACAGTTTAAAAAACCTTTCACGACCAACACCCCACGAGACTGGTCGTGTGGCCTTCACGATCTGTGAAGCAAGCTCCACGGCCCGTGAAGACCTTCTGGACAGAATGTCCAAAATCAAAAATATGGATTTTCAAGCCACAAAGATGCATGCATCTTACAAGTATGGCTGTGATACCACTGTTGGGAATCCATGGGGATCAAAGCACACAACGGAAGCAACAAGAACACACAAAACGATCTCATGATTTCCCAATGGTGGTGAAAACTTGCAAGAACATACATGCAACCATAAACAAGCACAAAGAGAAGAAGGGAATCAAAACATACCCTTGAAGACTTTGATTATATTCTGGAACAAAAGAGAAATTGTGATGTTAGCTTGAAACAAAAGGCTCTAAGCCCTAATGCAAGTCCACACCAAGAATATCTTCAACCTCTTTGTACTAGCAAACCAAGGACCACCAACACTTGATGAGAATCCTCTGGAACAACCTTGTAACCACTTGTGCACTTACCACCTTCACTTGCTCTTGCTCTCTCTCTCTATGGAAGAACTCACAATGTATGTGTAATGTACCAAATGACCAAGAGTATAGAATGCTCCAAGAAGACCTCTTTTATAAGCATTCTATCTGTTCAAAGAGTCCAGAGTCGGAGCTAAGTGGCATACCATCATTGGACCAACAAAATGGTCCAACCAAATACAAGTGTCACTTAAATTCTGCCTTCACGACTTCTTCACAGGCTCTCACGGGCCGTGAAGGATAATTGCACCACAACCGGCCATTAATCCTCCACGAGCCGTGCCGCGCTCTGCAAGAATCGTGACGCTTGTGCCTTCACGACCTCCTTCACGGGCCGTGTAGGGTCGTGAAGCCATAGGGTTTCATGAACCATGTGGCCCATGACAGGACTCGTGGACACGAGCTGCTTCATGACCCGTGGAGCATCCTTCACGGTCGTGAAGCCTAGGTCAACTGGAATTTGACCATTTTGACTCTTTCCTCTTATAGTAGGTTGTCGAGTTTGAAACTTGGCGTGTGACCCAATAGGCCCGTGCTTCATTGGCAGTGATGCCGGCCTACGTGTGTCGGTGGGCAGATTCCAACACTTCTCTCTTTTTTACTTCTCCATCTCCAAACTTAGGAGATATGACTGAGTCAAGCCCAACTCAGTCTAACCCCTCTCCTCCACCTCAAACATCTCCATTTATCTTACAATCTACAGCCAACCTTGTCAGCCCACTGCTACCAAGGAGATATCCTAAACCTATACAAGGAAAACTGCCAAAGGTGGTCCTTCACCTCAAAAGGACACTGGCATTGATATC
Organism: Dittrichia graveolens; assembly: GCA_038502395.1. NCBI lineage: Eukaryota > Viridiplantae > Streptophyta > Magnoliopsida > Asterales > Asteraceae > Dittrichia > Dittrichia graveolens. The sequence continues at coordinate 23,579,490 of JARJIL010000008.1, forward strand.
ACATTCATTCCTCCACCGGCAGGAGCTGAGGGGGACACACCTTCTCTTAAGGTGCCAACCTCTATGCCCAGTTCAACCCTTAAGCCTATACCGGGTATGGTGTCTACTCAACCCATACTTACTAGTGCCATGGGAGATCCTACTTCTGTGCCTTCACATCCCCATGAAGGTAACATTGAAATACTGACCCATCCCCAGGGTCAATTAACCCCCTCCTCATAAATAAGTCTTGCTCACCCCACTACCATACCTCACGAACTTGGTCATTCTTCTCTTCTATTCTTACACACTCTCGCACGACCTGTCAATGAACCTTTCATACGCCAGGAAAGTTTACAGGGTCTCCATTCTGGCCCCCTTGATTCCATAGGTCATCACCAACCTTTGGATATGGGACCCACATACTTACCTATTGAGGAACACTCAACAGCCACTCCTACGGTGGAAATACACTCTTCCACTGGACAGGAGGATGTTATGGTAAGACAAAGACCTGAGGAGTTCAAGCTGATGAACAACGATGCTCAAGTCATTATGGACTATCTACAAACTCAGTTTGAGCTTCTACACATGAAGAGGAAAGATGACAAAGCCAATTTGATGCGCAAACTTAATGATTTGTCAACTTCAGTTGCCAACTTGGAAAGCTTCATGTTCAAACTCAGACCCTCCCCTATTGATGATGACAAAAAGGGGGAGGAAGAATCAAAGAAGTGTGATGATAAGGTTGAGGGGGAGCATACAGAGGAAGTACAATTTGAACAAGCTCATGATCAGTTCATGAGTACTGTAGATCAGCCTTCTCAACAACAACAGGCTCCAACAGTCGAAATTACCACAACTTCACAAGCTCAACCAGAAACTCCACTTGAAGAAACATCTCAAGCTAATTTGCCAAAATTTGTTGAAGTTGAGTCTGTTCCAACTTCATAAATAGACAAAGGGAAGAGTAAGGTGTTTGAGATGGTAAAAAGAAAGAAAAGAAGTGTTATGCCTCTAGCAAGGAAACGAAAGGTCATCATTGCTGAGCCTGAGCCAGAGCAACAGGGTAAGTCTCAACTAGTTGCACATGAATCTGACTCAAGTGATGAAGCTGATGCAGCACAAAAAGCCAGTGACATACTTGCTGAGCAAATGTTACAATAGATGGCTAACGAACAAGGCATAACAGTGGAGGAAATAAAAGAGCAACAATGACAAGCTGAAGTTCAACAAGAAAAGGCTAAAGCTGAGGCTGCCAGAGCTGAAGCTGAAGCTGATTATTCTGGTCCAAGAGCTGCCCCAATTCCCTACTCAGATGTGGATCTAAGGCATTGTTATAAAAGAACACATTTTAATAACAAGATTGAATCAATTACACTTAGTAGAAAAGGAGAATTGGTACTCATCAAATTTGTACTAGACAACAAACAAGAAATTGGTCTAGATATGAGATGTCTGTACAAGTTGGGGTTCTCAAAGTTAAAGATCGTAGCCACAACTATCAAGCAGATGAAAAAGAGTCAAATTAGACAAGAGATAGTTGATGTGCTTAAGACAATCTTCATAAGAATCGATCAGCTAGGTGAGATCCCTGCTGATGAAATTGATACCTTTCTTAATCGAGGCAAAGCTGCAAGAGTTAGAGCAGCAAGCTAGCGAGCTAAAAGAGACATCATTTTACAAGTTCCAGAGGGAGTTGAATTCAGAGAGAATACTTATATCACTCAACCTTTGGAAGGATTCTTGTATCTTGATGTGGAAGGTAATCAATGTTTCTTGAAAGTAACATATCTTCATTTGGCAAATCTAGAATTGATTTTGTACTTGAGAATTCTATGTGATGACTCAATTCAGAATTCAGTATTCAGATATCATCTCTACAAAGAAATAAGATTAAGGAAAGCTGAGATGAAAGAGATGCCAGAAGGTGAAGAAATTGTGAATGAGGCTATCAAGAAAGTTGCAATTTGGGAACTTAAATCTTATGACATGTAAGAAGTTGGAGATTCCGTTGATTAAATAGATTAGTTCTATAATTTTGTAAAGCACTAAGTGTGCAGAAGCTAATCATAATGATTAAGCTAAAATGTAAATGATATGTTCATTAATACAAACTCAAGTTTGATATGTTCAACTGTTTTATTATTTGATATGTTCAAAATTATGTTTGATATGTTCAAACAGACAGCTTTGTAAGTTTAAGCTGATGATTGATATATTCAATTATAAACTGATATGTTCAGTTGTATAAGTTTTGTAAGTTCAGAACTTAAATTAATTCTGATAAGTTCAGAATCTAAGTAGTTGTATATTCAAATACTTAGAATACAAGTCTTATAATAGATTTGTAATATAAAAATCTTGTAAGTTCAAGATACGTGAATAAGTATGGATCAGTTCAATACTTATTTCAAGAACTAACTTTGGTCAGTTCCAGAGTTGTTCAACATAATTCTGTTAACCTATACCTACTTTAATTTAATGTTTTGTCATCATCAAATAGGGGGAGATTGTTAGTCCCATGTTTAGAATAGTTAGATTTGATGAGACAAAGTACAGATATGTATAGATGATAGGTTAAGAGTTAGGAATTATGTAAGTCTGATATAGACTGACTAGTCAGCTAAAGCTGAGTAGTCAGCGTATAAACAGATATAGAGTTTTCTATGTAAGTACTAGATAGCTCGGTGACTTCTAAGCTGAGATAGGTTTTAAGAATGAAGACTTGAAGACTTGAAGATACAAGAATCCAAGATTCAAGAAGTCAGCTTGACAAGGTCAAGACTGAGTATGTCAGCTCAGCGTCAGAAGTTAGTTACAGAATTTAAGTAAGTTCTAAATTCTGTTATAAACTCTCCATATCTACGACATTTAAATTAGGATATCTAAACCTAATTTAAACTAGCTATTAGTTGGATAGAAATCTCAAACGGAATTAATTAGATATGTTATAATTAAGGAGTTTGTTACGGTTTTAAAGAAAAGATAAGTTCTATCTTTAAACTGCGATTTGTTCATAGATATATCAATTATAAGTATAAACCTTCTTATGGGTTTTATATAGATGTTCTTACATGTGTACGTGAACAGATACGCGATACACAATGACGACTGCATAAGTTGCAAAACGTACGTGTGTTCATGATACTTGATACGCGTGTGTTGCGATAACTTTATAAGTTCAAAGTTCGAGAGAGTTTTCAAGAGTTCTTGTTAATCAGTTTTAACAAGAAATTCGATCATCAATTAGTTTCTGATTCAAGAGTGTTTAGAGAGAGTTGAGGTTATAATCATTGTAATATCAAATCATCTTGTTGATTTGATTAGAGAGTGATAATAGTTATTGTTCCAGTTGATAATTGAATATACATTAGATTAATTTGTTTGATTGTTTAAAGTGTATTCAACCCCCCCTTCTACACTGTATCGGTTTCTTGTTCACCCTCTTTGGGACCAACACTATTTGGTCGATACGCGCTCTTAGGATGATTTTGAGTTGCGTTTGAGAAGTCAGCTATACGTGGACTTGGGCTGGGCTTGTCTAACTGGTTGGTTGAACAGTAGTAGCCCTTCTGTTGCATCTGTTGCTCAGAGGTGGAGTTTACTGTGCCAATTCAGTGGAAAGCTCTCGGTAAACCTTTGCTTTGGCCGGCATTGGTTGTGTTCTGCGCCGAACCGCCGGTCTTCTCAGGATATGTGATTACATGATATGATGTTGATTGTAAATGTTTGTATTTGATATTTTAGCCTCTACTCACTTTGCTTTGTGCTAATTCCCCTCAGTTGATGCTTTGCATATTCGTGTTTAAGTTGAAGAAGGAAGAGTTGACCACACTCTGATACTAGTTTTAAAAAGAGACGAGCCAGTATTTTGTAACACCAAACAGTGATAGTTATGTTAACTTTTGAACAAAGATTGTATATTTGTGAATATTAATATTTATGTTATTAAGTTGGTTTGTATTAAGCTTCCGCAACGTATTTAAAAAAATGGCTTGTGATGTTCCGGTGTTACAGTTTGGTATCAGAGCTTAGGTTTGGCGATGCATGCACGGCTAGAGTGTTGCATTCCCAAATCTTGGCTCGTGACGGGTCAAGCTTTCCTTCGGGGGAATTAGGGTGAGTTAGAATTGTTTGCAGTAGTTTGTATTTTGGATACTAACGGTTTATACTAATGAGCTATGAGGTGATGTGATTGTAACAAATTATTACTGACAGAGAGACTACTATCCTACCTCCTATGACCCAATCTACAAAGGCACCGGTTACTGAAGATGTGAATCAAGCCGGAATGTCTGGCCAAGAGCAAGAGGAGGATCAAAGTGAATATATTTTTAAACTCCAGAATGAATTGATGGATCTTTGAAATAAAGTCCTTAACATGGAACAAAGATTGAATCAGCCTAAACCAACCCCTGTACCAACTGCGATATCCACACAAGCAACCGTACCACCAGTGTCAGCACCTTTACCACCAATGACTCAAATGATGCAACAACCATTCTTCTATCCATATCCACAACCCGGCGGTTATCTATTTGCGTTTCCGGGATACAAACAACCATGCACTTACAAGAAGTTCCTTGACTGTAAACCTTCTGAATACCGGGGAAGTTCTGATCCTAGTATCACCTTGAACTGGCTTACGGAAATGGCGAACAATATTGTGGGATTCGATTACCGGCCATTTCACAGAGCATCAACAGGAGAGTATTACCTGCAGTCAATTCCAGGAGAAGTTATGCGAACAATATTGTGGTACTTTTGAGATTTCTAAAAGAAAGAGGGAATTTATGGAGTTACAGATGACCGGAAACATGACTGTGGATCAACTAATTAAACAATTTAACGAAAAGATGAGATTTGCCAAGCATTGGGTGCCAGATGAAGAGTCAAAGATTGCCCATTTCGTCGGGGCATTACATCCTGATCTCCGTAGTGCCACCAGGTGGGCTACCACTTTGTCCCAGGCTTTTACTTTAGCCAAATCGGCTGAAGGGGATTCGATTGCAAGGAATAGGTTGAGTGGGGAAAGAATTTCCCAACAAAAATCGAGATTTGAACACTATAATGCTCAACAGAGGCAAGGAGGGCAGGGCAGTGGCAACCGACAAGGTAATCAGAGTAGGACGGGACGTCTACTGCAGGTGGGTCTGCTCAGAGGGCACCTTGGTGTAATAGGTGCAAATCCTATCACCATGGGCGGTGTACGCCCCAATCTATGCGATGTGTGAAATGTGGCCAGTTTGGCCATGACCTGAAGAATTGCAGATCTGTAGAGCAATCAAATGCATACACAATAGATTCAAGTAGAGAGTATGTATGGAAACACCTTAAAGTGTGTGTTTTGTATTCAATAATATGTCAAAAGGTTACATAGAAAGTAGGCTACAATACTATTTATACTTAATACAATGTAAAGTATAAAACACTAAATTGTAACTAGACATTAAACATAAATTTAACTTTAACATTCTCCCCCTTGTTTAAGTCTAGCTCGTATTTCTTTGACCCGTCTTACTCTGCCAATGTCTGATCATTTTTCTTTCATCATGTTTGGCATTGAATAGCTTTATGACTCCAGTTAATCTGACTCTGGGCGCTTGGTCTACTTCATCCTTTAAGCTCATACTATAATCCAAAATTTTTAAGGTCCAAATCTTCAAAGATCCATCTGAATAGGCATCAACTTCTTTGAACCTTAGAAAGAACTTTTCTCTTTTATTGTTAAACAAAACAATCCCTTCATCTCCCTCAAACTCTTCATCATCACTCCAGACAACTTTAAACATCTTCAATCGGTCTATTTTGGAAGGCTTCATGTTTGGCTTCAGCAAATTAATTTTGGCTTTATCAGATTCAGCTCCTAACTGAGATCAGTATATTCTGCTATTTGACATCGGTGCTTGATGAACTCCCTGAGCTTTTTATAACCAGCTGAATCCTCAGCATTCTTTTCTAATTTCATTTCGAGCTCCTCAAGCAGAAAATAACGTCACTAAGGTTTAAGAATTTTAGGTCCACATGCCCGATTGTATAACTCTTCATATCCGACCTTGTGACGAGATAGCTGATCGTTTCTTTGTATACAACTCTCTGAACTCCAACAAAATTGAGTTTTATGATCTGATATTTTGACTTGACTTCCTCTTTCTTAGCAGTGTGCATATTAAGAATCATCTTTGCTTTAGCATCCTCTGCATCTTTTGCACCCATCATATTCACATCTAACATCTCTTCTATTTCATCTATGTAGATGTCAACAAATTTTTCTTCTAGAAAGGCCACTAGCTTTTCTATACATTCTGTAAGGAACCAGTGTGAACCGGATCTATTTGTGAAGTTTTAGGGATATTCCATTCAGATTGTTTTGATAATTCATCGATTTGACTTTCTTTCAGCTGTTGTTTTCTGATATCTGAAGGAGTGATTCTGAATTTTTTAGGAGATGGCGGAAATTGTTTTGTCACTTCTTTATGCACTTGCATTACACTATCCAAATTATATCTTTCAAGCCCTGATTCATCAACAATCTCAGAAGAAGGCTTTTCAACCTCTTGCTTGCTCAGCCACAAGGCTAGCGTCAAATCCTCATCCTCTGCCTCAACCTCGGGCACATTTGACTCCTTAAACTCAACCATTTTAGTCTGCTTGCCCTTATATTTTTGTTTGAACGAGGTTTCCTCCAATCTGGCAGCAACTGCACCGATTCACTGAGCAGCCGGGGTATCAAAATAAGTTTTTAAACGTTTCTCCCTCTCTGGACAATCGGTGTCTGAGTCATCATTGTCATGCCTAGGTCGTTTTGATGGTCCGGCAGCAGCTTTACAAGTATACTCCACCTCAATCTCAATAATGATAAGATATCTAAATTCTCTGAACTGCTATCACTCTTGCCAATCAATTTAACCATCAATAAACTCTTTAACTCATCGACTGATAGGGCATCTGTAACCTGATCTTTCATTTCAACTTCTTTCTTTTCTACCAACTCATCCAATTTCTTTTCAATTCTCGTCAGTATGTCAAGTTGTAATCTTTGGATATCATCGATACGCACATGTAAATGCTAAAGAGCAACATCAAAATCAGCCTTGGAAACGACTTCCTTAGCCGATTCAGATTCAGAAGGTGTAACACCGGGATCACTTAGATTACCCGTTGAGGTTCCAGCACCTCCAGAAACAAATTCTGTAGATGAAGGACCACCCACTTTCATAGCTGGATTGACGTTGGCTGTGGTGAGATTTCCTACTAATCCTCGGATATGGCCTGTGAAGGCTTCACCTATAGTAGTTCCAGCTGGTCTACCACTACATAAACCAGTTATTGCCTAAAGTGTGTCCTGTGTTTTGAAAGAAAATCAACAATCTGTTGATAGTTATCGATGTGCGCAGAAACGACAGGTGTAGCCTGGAGAGGAGTGCCACTTGTTTCAATAAAAGTTTCCTCCAAATGAGGATCCGTTAGATTATGTGCTTGATCTCCGTGAGATGAAACAATATCCTGTTGAGAGGATACTGAGTGGCTTGGAGGGGTTTGTGCATGCTCTGGTGGGAAGCCAGAGTCTTTTTCAATTCCTGGTATAAACCCGATAGTGGATGTGGTGTCCCGGCTAGAAATTGTTGGAATCTGCCCACCGACACACGTAGGCCAGCATCACTGCCAATGAAGCGCGGGCCTATTGGGTCACACGCCAAGTTTCAATCTCGACAGCCTACTATAAGAAGAAAGAGTCAAAATGGTCAAATTCCAGTTGACCTAGGCTTCACGACCGTGAAGGATGCTCCACGGGTCGTGAAGCAGCTCGTGTCCACGAGTCCTGTCATGGGCCGCATGGTTCGTGAAACCATAGGGCTTCACGACCCTACATGGCCCGTGAAGGAGGTCGTGAAGGCACAAACCTCACGATTCTTGCACAGCGCGGCACGGCTCGTGGAGGATTAATGGCCGGTCGTGGCACATTTATCCTTCACGGCCCGTGAGAGCCCGTGAAGAAGTCGTGAAGGCAGAATTCTAAGTGACACTTTAATTTGGTTGGACCATTTTGTTGGTCCAATGAATGAGTGCCAATTAGCATGACTCCGGACTCTAAAGAACAGATGATATCTCTTTATAAGGGGCATTGTTTGTTCATTCAACACTCTTGGAAAAATTGTGCAAGCATACTTCATTTGTGAGTTCATACTAGTGAGAGTGAGCAAGAGCAAGAGGTCAAGGGCTGTGCACAAGTGATTTCAAGGCTGTTCCAGAAGAGATCCATCAAGTGTTGGTGGTGCTTCGGTTTGCTAGTACAAAGAGGTTGAAGGTTTCTTGGTGTGGACTTGCATTAGGGCTTGGAGCCTTTTGTTTCAAGCTTACATCTCAAATCCGATTTGTTCCAGCCAAGTATCAAAGTCTTCGAGGGTATGATTTGATCTCCTTTTTCTCTTTGTTCTTGTTTTTGGTTGCATGCATGTTCTTGCAAGTTTTCACCACCATTGGGAAATCATGGGATCATTTTGTGTGTTTTTGTTGCTTCCGTTGCGTGCTTTGATCCCCATGGATTCCCAACAGTGGTATCAGAGCCATACTTGTAAGATGCATGCACCTTTGTGGCTTGAAAATCCATATTTTTGATTTTGGACATTCTGTCCAGAAGGTCTTCACGGGCCGTGGAGCTTGCTTCACGGGTCGTGAAGGCCACACGACCAGTCTCGTGGGGTGGTGGTCGTGAAAGGTTTTTAATCTGTTTCACGAGTCATGGAGCGTACTGCCTTCACAGCCCGTGAGGGCCCGTGAAGAGCAGTAGCTCGTGAAGGCGTCGTGAACAGGCTGTTTTTGGCCTTTTTTGAAAAAGAAAATTTAATATGGATTTTAGCATTTGATTTTTGGTGTTTCCAGAATCATTTCAGGCTGTTTAGCCTTGTAGATTAAGCCCCATAATATCCTAATTCTTTTTTGGATTGTTTGTCCTTAATAGACTTAGTTCCTCGGTTGGCTCACCGGGGAACACTTAGGTTGGCTCAAATCGGTTTTGTATGCATGGTTGTATAGTTTTATTTATTCATTTTCTTGCGTGGTTGTAGGATCTTCGCATGCTAGAAAATCTTTTGAAAATAATAAAACTATATAGTTTTCCTTAATTGGTTAACAAACCCCGCTCGCTCACATGATTAACATACGAATATAAAGTGTTTATGTTTAATTGGTGAAAAATGCGTTTTGTCACTTATTTGTTAATCAAAACGAAAAGAGGTTTTTAACCGGAAAAACAAAAGTCCCGTTTTTCTCAAAAACGTAAATCACACGCCATCCAAAAGATGACACCACCCGAATCTAATGAAGCATGGGACAATTGTCGAGCTTAGCACGAGTTGTTCCATGTGGACTTGTGTTTGAAGGTGCGTGTGGCGTCTTGAAATCTTTGGTTATCGAGCTTAGCACGAGCCAATTATTGTCAAAGGTGTCATCGTGTATCTTGTTGGAAGATTTGCAATTCCAATTTAATACGCCTTGATAATTGTCGTGCCTATACCGAGTTATCAAAGCGGCTTATTGAGGAATCGGTGTGGGAAGGGATCAAACATGCCAAACCGGTGCTATGAGTACCGATGGATCCCGCAAGTGCCTAAGAGTTGTAATCACGGATTGCAATTGGTAAAGCGTTAACCGGCCTAAATACCTTCACGAAGTGATCCGCGGTAAACCCGTTATGTAGTGAAGTTATGTTGGGTTCTTAGCCCTTGTTAAATTTAAGTGTTAAACTATTGGGTAATTATTTAACAAGGATTAAAATATGTCGAACTAACCTTTTTGTGTGCTTTGCCTTGTTTTAGATGGCATCTACAAGAAACACCGCGACACATATTTCACTCCGTCCATTTTTGGAGAAAGAGAAACTCATAGGCGTAAACTTCATGGATTGGCTTAGGCAATTGAGAATTGTCTTGCGCCATGAAAGCAAGTTGTACGTCCTAGAGGAACCTCTTCCGGAGGCTCCTGCTACCACCGCTACGCGGGCCATTAAGGATGCTTATGAGAAGCGCCTTAAAGACACTAATGAGGTGACTTGCCTCATGTTGACGACCATGAGTTCCGAGTTGCAAAGGCAATTCGAGGACGTTGGTGCGTTTGACATGATCACGCAGCTAAAGGAAATGTTCTAGCAGCAAGCGAGGCAAGAACTCTACGAGTGTGTCAAGGCCTTTGTAGGGTGTCGGATGCAGGAGGGCGGGAACGTGAGCTCCCACGTGCTTCGTATGAAGCAATACGTGGACCGGCTCGACAGGTTGGGCTTTCCTATGGGGAAAGAGTTGGCTACGGAGATTATCCTCCAATCTTTGCCTCAAGCATATGGTCCGTTCATTGTGAACTACCATATGCTTAATATGGATAAGCCCTTGATGGAGTTGCACGGCATGTTGAAGACCGCCGAGTCTAACATGGCCAAGGCAAAGCCATCGACCTCCGCACCCGTCCTAGCCATCCATGAGGGTGGTGCTAAGAGGAAGCGGCCCGCTTCAAGCTCCAAGGGCAAGGGAAAGGGGAAGGCGGAGGTGGCAACACCCAAGCCCAAACCACTCCCGGTGCCGGAGCCGAAGGGGAAGGAACCCGCTCCTATAGCCCCCTCACCCGAAGAGGCCACCTGCTTTGTCTGCGGGGAAAAGGGACACTACCGGCGTAGTTGCCCCAAGTACACGGAGGAGCTCAAGAGGCTTCGCAACAAGGGACAAGGCGCCTCCGGTATGTATATGATAGAACTCCATAACACTTCTACTTCTAACGCTTGGGTCTTGGACACCGGGTGGGGTACTCACATAGTTAATAAATGTGCAGGTACTAAGTAGAAGTAGGGACTTGGTTGATGGAGAGCTGGATCTCATCATGGGAAACAAGGCGGTTGTCCCGGTTGAGAAGATCAGCATGGACCTCGCCTTTCCATCCGGCTTATTTATTACTTTATTAAATGTATCTTATTCGCCCTGCGTGGCAAGAAACATTTTATCATTTTATGCGCTTGTTGACGATGTATTTAACTTTAATTTCTCTAATGGAATTATTTCATGCTTTAAGAATAATTTATTTTATTTTAAAGCACATCCATGTCGTGGCACATATGAGACAAGCGTATGCTTGCAAAGTAATAGATCAATCATGAATGTTGGTTCTAAATCCAAATGTGATTTGGATAAGTTATCTTTATGGCATGGTCGTTTGGGCCACATAAACAAGAAACGCATCGCCAAGCTCCAAGCGGATGGGATCTTGGAATCATTTGACCATGGGTCGGTGATGTATGTGAATCTTGCTTGTTGGGCAAAATGACCAAAGCACCCTTCACCGGCGTTTGTGAGAGGGGCAAAGACTTGTTGGATATCGTTCACACAGATGTGTGTGGTCCGTTCAAGCATGTCACTAGGGATAACTCAAGGTACTTCGTAACCTTTACGGATGATTTTAATAGGTATGGGTATGTCTAGTTGGTGAGACAAAAGTCGGAAACCTTTGAGGTTTTCAAGACTTTCAAAAACGAAGTTGAGAACCAATTGGGTAAACGAATTAAGATGCTCAGATCGGATCGTGGTGGTGAGTATCTAAGTTCGGAATTCCGTGACTATCTAAAAGATTGTGGAATTGTTTCGCAATTGACACCTCCTAGGACACCACAATTAAATGGTGTCGCCGAGAGGAGAAACCGGACATTATTGGATATGGTTCGGTGTATGATGAGTCGTACGGATGTACCCATTAGCTTTTGGGGCTATGCATTGGAAACGGCCGTTAGAATCCTTAACCTCGTACCAACTAAGAAGGTCAAGAAGACACCCTTTGAGATGTGGCATGGAAAGGTTCCATCGCTTTCATATCTAAAGGTTTGGGGTGGTCCTGCCTACATGAGACGTGAGGTGGAGGACAAATTAGAACCCCGAGCCGAGAGGTGTTTGTTCATTGGATATCTTGCCGGGTCTATGGGATATTTGTTCTACAAACCGTCCGAGAACAAGGTATTTGTTTCTCGGAGGGCCGTCTTCCTTGAAAGGGAGATGCTATCCAAATACGCTAGTGGGAGAAAGGTAGATCTTGAAGAGATTCAAGAACCTTCCAATGACCAACCTGAAGTTGGCACTAGTTCACAAGATGATTCTCAGCACGGCGTTGCTGGAGAACCTGACATGGATCCTTTACCTCTTAGAAGATCCGGTAGGAGTCGCAACGAGCCAGAGAGATATGGGTTTCTCATGTCTGAGGGTTGCGACCTAGTGGTGGATCATGATGAACCATCATCTTATCGGAACGCCGTGATGGGCCCTGAGTCCGCTAGGTGGAAAGAGGGTATGGAGTCCGAGATGCAATCTCTGTTGGATAACCAAGTATGGGATTTGGAAGATCCGGTACCCGGGTGTAGACCCGTAGGGTGCAAGTGGGTCTTTAAGAAAAAGACCGGCATAGATGGAGAGGTAGACACCTTCAAAGCCCGACTGGTGGCTAAGGGTTTCACGCAAACTCATGGTGTAGACTATGATGAAACCTTTTCCACGGTGGCTATGTTGAAGTCTATCCGCATACTCATGGCAATTTCCGCATTTCATGATTATGAGATTTGGCAAATGGATGTAAAAACCGCATTCCTTAATGGGACACTTAGCGAGGAGGTCTATATGACTCACCCTGAGGGTTTTGTACATGCCAAGCATCCGGATAAAGTCTGCAAGCTAAAGAAGTCCATTTATGGACTTAAGCAAGCATCGCGCAGTTGGAACCTGTGCTTTGATGAGAAAGTCAAAGAGTTTGGTTTTTCGAAAAGCAAGGATGTGCCATGGGTATATGTCAGGGCTAGTGGGAGCATAGTTGTGTTCCTAGTCTTGTATGTCAATGACATACTTCTCATTGGAAACGATGTCCTAACCCTTTAAGGTGTAAAAACTTGGTTAGGGAATTGTTTTTCATTGAAGGATCTAGGAGATGCAACTTATATTCTTGGGATCAAAATCTATAGAGATAGATCCAAGAAGCTTATTGGGCTTAGCCAAAGTACATATCAACTAAAGCGGTTTAGGATGGAAGACTCCAAGAAGGGGTTCATTCCAATGTCACATGGTTTGGTATTGAGTAAGACTCAATCCCCTAGTTCCCAGAGGAACAGGAAGTAATGAAGCGAGTGCCATATGCTTCGGCTGTGGGCTCGATCATGTACGTCATGCTATGTACGAGGCCTGATGTATCGTGTGCCTTGAGCATGACGAGTAGATATCAAGCCAACCCTGGCGAAGCTCATTGGACGGCGGTGAAGAGCATTCTCAAGTATCTTCGGAGGACTAAGGAGATGTTCTTGGTGTACGGAGGTGAGGAAGAGCTTAGAGTAAAGGGTTACTCTGATGCAAGCTTCCAAACCGATAGGTATGATTGCCGATCACAATCGGGGTTTGTGTTCCTATTAAACGGCGGTACTATATCCTGCAGGAGCTCCAAGCAAGACACCGTGGCCGATTCCACTACCGAGTCGGAATACATTGTGGCCAGTGAAGCTGCTAAGGAGGCCGTATGGATGAGAAAATTTCTGCTTGATCTGGGAGTGGTTCCAAGCATCAGCGACCTTGTTGAGATCTTCTGTGACAACGAGGGTGCTGTTGCTTTAGCAAAGGAACCGAGGTCTCATCGACGCACGAGGCATATTCCGCGGAAATATCATTTTATCCGGGACGTGGTTGAAAATGGAGACATCGGTCATCAGCAAAGTACACACGGATAGCAATTTGGTGGATCCGTTCACTAAACCGTTGTCGCAAGCCAAGCACGATGCCCACACACGTGCTATTGGGATTAGATTTGCTAATGACTTGGTTTGAGTTGTATATTGGTTATTGTATTCGATGTATTTACTATGTTATTTGGAACATTAAGAAATATTGTATTTTTTAATGTATTGATTATTAAATGGAGATTTAATGATACGCGTGTAGCAAATACTTTCTTTAAATCATTATTGTGTTCCAACTTTGCATGTTTTATCACTTCCTTGAATGTTTTACATTCTAAACAGTCCACGATCGGTCATTCTTCAAGGAAGGAAGTATGAACGAAGATCGAGGGAAATGATTGGTCATAGTGTTCAATAGGGATTGAATACAAGGGACGCAATATTTCGCCTATACTTGAAAAGATTTTCAAGTGATTGGACGACCCACACCTGATCTTACTTCATGGTACATGTCAAGAGTAAATTAGTATGATAATATCTTTTATCCTTAGACCGGAGATGCATGTGTTTCACTATTTTGGTTTGCTTTATTCTGACGGCTTTCAAACGTAGTCCGTAACTGGCTATTATAAAGGAGGTATTCGGGTAAAGTATTGCCATTGTATTGGAGGCAATGTAGTCGAATGAATTTATTCCACTGTAAAGAGAGATATCCCTGGCCCCTCGATGATTGGGCGCTGACACCAAAATTGCATGGCCATGCTCGAGTTTGCAATGATTGTTGATCAGTTGCAACTCACCTTTTGGTCACCACCAATCTTGATCGAGAAACATAATCGTGAACGATCGGAGAATGACTTTGTACCATGTCTTGTGTTCACTTGGATATCGCGAACAATAAGATAATTGATCACTTATCTATAGGACCATGTCAAACTCTTTTAGTTTATCATGGTACTTGTCAGGGATGACATACCCCATGTTTAGTTGGGGGTAGGGATGCCTTGCTAGAGGCTGCTCCCTGTCTGTGGTGTCCATGGATACGGTGTGTCATGTGCAAGTGGGAGTTTGTTGGAATCTGCCCACCGACACACGTAGGCCAGCATCACTGCCAATGAAGCGCGGGCCTATTGGGTCACACGCCAAGTTTCAATCTCGACAGCCTACTATAAGAAGAAAGAGTCAAAATGGTGAAATTCCAGTTGACCTAGGCTTCACGACCGTGAAGGATGCTCCACGGGTCGTGAACCAGCTCGTGTCCACGAGTCCTGTCGTGGGCCGCATGGTTCGTGAAACCATAGGGCTTCACGACCCTACATGGCCCGTGAAGGAGGTCGTGAAGGCACAAACCTCACGATTCTTGCACAGCGCGGCACGGCTCGTGGAGGATTAATGGCCAGTCGTGGCACATTTATCCTTCACGGCCCGTGAGAGCCCGTGAAGAAGTCGTGAAGGCAGAATTCTAAGTGACACTTGAATTTGGTTGGACCATTTTGTTGGTCCAATGAATGAGTGCCAATTAGCATGACTCCGGACTCTAAAGAACAGATGATATCTCTTTATAAGGGGCATTGTTTGTTCATTCAACACTCTTGGAAAAATTGTGCAAGCATACTTCATTTGTGAGTTCATACTAGTGAGAGTGAGCAAGAGCAAGAGGTCAAGGGCTGTGCACAAGTGATTTCAAGGCTGTTCCAGAAGAGATCCATCAAGTGTTGGTGGTGCTTCGGTTTGCTAGTACAAAGAGGTTGAAGGTTTCTTGGTGTGGACTTGCATTAGGGCTTGGAGCCTTTTGTTTCAAGCTTACATCTCAAATCCGATTTGTTCCAGCCAAGTATCAAAGTCTTCGAGGGTATGATTTGATCTCCTTTTTCTCTTTGTTCTTGTTTTTGGTTGCATGCATGTTCTTGCAAGTTTTCACCACCATTGGGAAATCATGGGATCATTTTGTGTGTTTTTGTTGCTTCCGTTGTGTGCTTTGATCCCCATGGATTCCCAATAGAAATGGCTGGGGGAATCTCAACACTCACTTATTCTTTTCTCCCAACACTCACTCCCTCGCTTTGTTTTTGCCTCTCAGCATCTTCATCTACGTTAAGCGCAGTGATATCATCATACATCAATTGCGTATCAATATCCGAAAAATCCATCATTTGGTCATAATCAGGTAAACTAGAATGTACTCTTTGACCATCAGGACCCAACTCCTCCTCAATCAGTTCAGGAAACATTTTCTCGATATGTTTTTGGAACGAATCAGTATCACTTTCAGATGTGTCCAGAGCAACTCCCTCCCTAAGCTCACTAACACCTTCACTTTCTTCTCCACCCCTCTCAATTATTTTTTCTCTTTGAACTCCCCTATCAGTTTCTCCGACAAAAAACTGACTCCTAATATCACTAGCACTCGGGGATCCTAACGTTCTTGGGGTAGGATCAACAGGCTCTTGTTGATCCATAAGAACAATGTTATTTACTCTCACATACTCCTGGACCACTTCACTTTCAAGATCTAACAAATGCACTAACTCAGCAGGCATCAAGAACGGTTGAATATCATCGCCGGGATTTTGTATAGTTTTATCATCATCTGAATCTGCACTGCTGGCTCACCATCACGCCTCGAGATATAAGTATCCTTGGCCATTACCCGTTGAATTATCATAGAAAGAAACCGTGGAAACGGTAAGAAGTTACGTCTTTTTCCTTGGCTATCTCCACAAATAATAGTTCTGCATAGTCAAAATGAAAATGCTTAGCCATTCCAACCAGCACCTTCAATGCAAAGGCATTGGCACCATCTATTCCTTTGGTCACACTTGTCAAACACCGCATGATTATTGCATATAAAGATTGTCACTGAGGAACAAGTCCTAAACGTTTGAATTTTTACATGCCGGTCAATTCATCTCCTCTTCATCCAAGGTCCATCACATGGGTTAGAATTTGTTTGTCAGTGGGGATGGGATCAAAGTAAGCTTTTGGTGGATAAGAGTTTGATTTGGGTAGTCTAAGGATTTTGCGGATGCTTTCAATACCCATCTCAAATTCAACTTGCTATATTTGGCCTACGAGTACGGGAAGGCCTTCAGCACTTTCAGTTAAAGATAAAAAAACTCCATAATTGTTGTATGTATACCTCTAGAACATAAGGGAAGGCTTCAGAAGGATTGAAAGTGAATATGTGATTCAATGGGTGAGATGTTATGAGTTCGGTGATTATTGAGTATTCAATTTTGGTTATGTCTGGTAGGAAGTAGGCGTTGTTGAGTTGGTTTGGTAGGTAATTGGCTTGAGGGTAAAGGGTATTTGAAGGAATTTGAGCCATCTATGAAATAAAACTGTTAGTACAAATCTCAAAATTTTGAAAAAGTTTTGAAAATTTCTAAGTGTTGGCAAAAACCGTCACTTAGAAATCCGACACCCTTTTTGTTTCAAAATCCGACATATGTTAAAATCCGATTGAATTTTCTTTGAAAATCCGATGGCTTTAAAAATCCGATACAAATGAAATTCCGACATTCAATGTTTGTCAAAATCTGATGAGTTTGAAAAACCGACAGTCATTAAATTCAAAATCCGAGTTTTTGAACTTGAAATCCGATGAATCATTTAATTAGAATCCGACAAGTTGAAAAACTTGAAATCCGACATTTTCAAAATCCGATGATATTGAAAATCCGGTATGACTTAAAATCCGACAACCACTTGGATTTACATGAAATCCGACAACTACGCAGATTTACCTGAAATCCGACAACTACTCGGATTTACATGAAATCTGACAACTTTGAAATCCTTTGCTTTGTTTGTTATTAAATCCGACACTTGACAATGTGAACATTTGGATTTGTCAAAATCCGATTGAACATGAAATACGATAAACTATCGGATTTACATGAAATCCGACAGTTCATGTTTATCAACATAGTTCGTGTTTCGACAATCCGATTTTTCAAAATCCTCACTTCTTTCATTTATCACTTAATAATCAAAATGTTTGTGCAATTAAACCTAAACTAAGAACTCCTTTTGAGTCAAACAACACAAACACTAACTAAAACCCTTCGTCGTTAAGATCAAAAGTCACGTTTAAACACTCGAAAACAGACAGATTCAAAATCATGAAATACCCAACTCAATGATCGGTTATCTTGAAATCAACATACAACCCATTAATCTATAACTAAAACCGAGTCTAACCATGTTAAACATCACACTTGATTTCGAATATTTAAGTATCGAGCGATTTGAGGGTTTTTCAGTCCAAAAAATCGATTAAAATCTATGAAAATGTTGATGAAATTGCAAACGAAGTATACCTTTAGATTCAGAAAGGTACTGCGAACAAGGATCTGTAGTTTGTTTGCACAAATGAACACTTTGAAATTCTTGGATTCTTGAACACTCGGATTCTTATGAATGTTTGGAAAACCGATAATGAACTTGGATATGTGCTTTTATAGAAAAACCGACCCATAAAATCCGAATGGGTATAATCCGATCTATAAGAAATCCAGAACCCACAAAAACCGATAAAACACTCGGTTTTGTCAAAATCCAATAAAAGTATCGGAATCCGACAAAAGTATCAGAATCCGACAATTTTAGCGGATTTTTAACACTTCTCATCAGAAATTTGATTTTTCACATTATTCCACTCCCCCTAAACTTCACATTTCATCTTTAAAAATAATTCTTTGATTATGAAGATGAACTTTTCAAAAATTTGACAAATTTAATTCAAAAACAAAAATAAAACTCTGTTGGGAAATTTGCTAAGTGATTGAAACTGTTGGACATGCAAATGTAAAACTGTTAGTATGTTTGTGAAGAAACAGTTGAAAGCTGTTAGTGCGATTTGTGAAAACAATTGTAACTAACAGTTGTGATGAATGTTGCAACTGTTAGTACAAAGAGCTTAGAACTGTTAGAATGACTATGTCAACTGTTGAAAGGCATGAAAAAGAAGACTGTTAGAAGAGTCACATTTAACAAACAGTTTCTGTTGAGTTATTTTCGGGAGCTGCTATCTTTGTGGATTTGAAGGATATCTTATCAAGTTGGAAGATTATCAAGATTATATCGCAAGATAGAAGATTAACCAACTGTCAACTATTCAAGGAAGATCAAGAGTTTATAAATACTTCGTTTAGAATATTTTGTTAGTATCAATAGTTTTGTAATTCAACTCTATCAGAGTTTGCACTCATTCGTATTGTTTATTGTTTTTCTGAAAGTGTATTAGCCTCCAAGTTTCTCTGAAACCTAAGAACAAAGTGTGTTCTTCGTCTAACAAAAGAGTTAGATTAGAGGTGTAGGTGAATATTGTAATCATCTTTGATTATTAATAAACATCTTGTGTTTTGAAAGTTTTTCAGTGAATTGATTGAATTGTTCTTGTGATTAAAACCATTATTAATCAATTAAGTGTGATTCCGCAACTTCTTAATTGTTTGTGATCAAATTCAAAGACTGTCTTTTATATGACTCTGATTTAGATTCAAAAGATAATTCTTGTTATTGATTTTGGTTATATTCGATCCTGACAAGTGGTATCAGAGCCTTAACATTAAGGTTCCTTTGATCACCAGTTGAAGGTTTTACACAGATCTGCTGTGTTTGAGTTTTAAAGTCTTTCTAAAGTTCTATTGCGAGTTTTCAATCACTTTATTGCAATGGAGTCTGGTGGATCTTCTGATAACACTGGATATGGGTCAAACATTTGTGTTCCCATGCTCAAACCAACTGATTTTGAGATGTGGAAACTGAGAATCAAGCAGCATGTTCAATTAATGGACTATGCTGTTTGGGAAATCATTGAGAATGAATCCACAACTCCTATTGATTTAGATGAAACTGGAAAACCAAGGAAGAAACCACCACCAAAAACAGATGCTGAAAGAAAAGAGAGGATGCTTGAGATGAAAGCTCTCAGCATTCTTCAGATCGCTATTCCAAAGGAGTATCAACATCAGTTTAAGAAGTTTGAGGGTGCTCATGAATTATGGAATGCTTTAGAGAAAAGGTTTGCAGGGAATGCAAGTTCCAAAAGAAATCAAAGGGATCTTCTAAAACAAGCTTATGATAACTTTTCTAGTGGAAAGCATGAAAGCATCACTCAGATTTTTGATAGGTTGTATAAGCTGGTGACTCAACTTCAGAGTGCAAAAATTAGAATAGAGGAAGATGAGATCAATAGAAAGTTTCTCAGGTCCTTAGGTGATGAATGGACAGTTTATGTTGCACAATGGAGAACTAAGGATTCTCTGGAAGATATAGAACTAGATGATATATACAACAGTTTGATTGTGTTTGAAGGGGAAATTTAGGGTAATTGGAAGTCTATGACCCCTAGCCACAATGCTGCTCTTCTTTCATCCTCAGGTATGGACTCAAATCTTCCTTTAACTAATTCAGTTGATGGTTGTGTAGGTACTGTTACTGGAGTAGAATACTTCTGATGCAGTGCTTGAAGCATTCCTCGCTAGTCATGCACATTCAACTCTCACAAATGAGGATCTTGAACAAGTGCATCCAGATGATCTTGAGGAGATGGATCTCAAGTGGAAGATGGCTATGCTAATTGTGAGAACAAAAAGATTCATCAAAAGAACAGAAAGGCAAAACATGAACTTCAGGGCTGATGGTCAGGCTGGATTTGATAAATCCAAAGTAAGATGTTTCAAATGTCAACAGCCTGGTCACTTTGCCAGGGAATGCAGATCTGGTGGACAAGGCCAGCATCAAGGTCAAAATTTAAGTTCCACCTCATCAACATTGGTCTCACAAGAAGGTCATGGGTGATTGGAGTGATCAAGCAGAGCAAGCCACTCACAACAAAGCATTGATGGCATTGACTGACTCCTCCATCAACATGGATTCATCAGAAACAGAAAACATTCATGTATCTTCTAAACTATGACCTGGTGAATGTAGAGCTATAGTTAAACAGTTTAGAGAGCACAACAAAAAGGTTTGAGCTGCTCTGAGCAAAATGGAAGAAAGAAGGTATGAAACCAGTGCTGTTATTGAAAGCTTTGAAAAGACAATCAAAGATTATCAGGCTAATGAACTGAAAATGGATTATGATAGAAAGTATCATAAGTGGGAGAAGGAGCAACTTCAAGAAGAGATTGATAGTCTTAAGGAGAAGTTGAGTGAAAAAGAGAGTAAGATAGATGAGTTAACCAAGAAATTGGATGGTGTGGACATGGATTTAAGCATGTTCAAAGCTTCAACTCTTAAGCTTGAAACTGTGTTGAAATCATAGATCACAAACAAGGTAAAAACAAGCATAGGCTATAAACAGACACCACCTCCATACAATCATAACTATATAACTCCCATGTATGATGTAGCTGAAAGGTATGTAAATGAACCATTTAAAGAAGAATTGAAGTCAGCTGATCCACAGCTTGAAAGTGAAGATGAGGGAGTTGTGTGTGAGGTGATTGATGAGAAGAAGGAAGGATTTGTGAAGAAAGAAGAAGATATTCCAATTGAAAATCACATTTGTTGTGAACCTATAGCACCTAAATCTTCTTCACAACATGTGATGTTTGAAAAGCATCCTGTGAACCCTCCACCAGTGAACCAAAACCTTTCAAATCTGTTAACAGTTCCACTACTGTTGAAAACAGTCCCCACCTTTACACTAACAGTCCCAAACAGAACCCAAACAGTTTTAACCCAAAAACCTCAACTATTAGTGTTAAGATCAAAGGAAAAGGAGAAGGTTGGTGAATTTGAAGTTGCAAAGCAGAAGAAGGAAGCTTCAAAAACACAATCCAAATCCAAACATGTGAAGAGACATACTGAAGTACCTGTTTGCACATGCAAACAGCAAGGTGTGCAAAAGTTTCCTCCTTCAGCACCAGTGAGGGGTAATCAAAGAAATAGAAACCTATTATGGGCACAAAGAAATGGGTTGCCTATAGTCAAAACCAAAAAGTGTTACATTTGTGGGAAAGCAAATCACTAGGCTCACAACTGTTATCATAACCCACAGTTCTATAGAACCCAGAAACCAAGTACAAGAAAATAGTCTAACAGTTCTCCAACTGTTAAGCCAAAATAGTCTAACAATTCTCCAATTGTTAAGCCAAAACAGTCTAACAGTTTTTCAACTGTTAAGCCAAAATCAAAGAATGTTTGTCTGGCTTGGGTAAAATTGCAAAAACAAACAGTTTCTGAACAGGCTAAAACTGATAATCCACCTGAAAGTCAAATCAAGCCACATGTTAATCACAACAGTTGGAAACCACATGTTCTCACTAAATAATCTTCGAACAGAATAGAGAAATATAACTGGGATGAAATTAAGAAAACTCAATCTGTGGTTAAGTATTATGACTTGAATGGTGTACCCAAGACCTGCATGGCCTGGGTACTTCCTGCTACTGACTGATTTTCTTTTGTGCAGAGCATTCATAGGGCCAATCAAGGAGCTATGTGGCATGTGGATAGTGGATGCTCAAGGCATATGACTGGAAATCCACACTGCTTGAAGGATTTCAAAAGAATCAATGGAGGATATGTAGCATTTGGAGAAAATCCAAAGGGAGGAAAAATTACAGGTAAAGGAGCTGTTAAGGCAGGTACCCTTACTTTTAATGACGTTTTCTTTGTTGAACAACTCAAGTACAATCTATTGAGTGTGTCTCAAATCTGTGACATTGGGAACAAAATCTTGTTTACAGATATTGAATGCATTATCCTTTCAAAAGATTTTAAGTTAACTGAAAAGGATATTCTTTTAAGAACACCAAGAAAGGATAATGTATATTGTTTGGATACACAAAAAGTTGCTCAGCAGAATGTTTTAAGTTGTTTACTCTCAAAGGCATCTCATGAAGAGTCTGCCATTTGGCATAGAAGGATGTGTCACATGAACTTTAAAACCATGAATTTGTTAGCTAAAAATAGTTTAGTAAGAGGTTTACCCCAAAAGGAATTCTCATGTGATGATCATTGTATTCCTTGTTTCAAAGGCAAGCAACACAAAACTTCTTTTAAGTCCAAAGAAGTTTCTTTCATAACTGCACCTTTACAACTATTGCATATGGATCTCTTTGGTCCTACATCTGTGATTAGTATAGGGAAGAAAGCTTATTGTTTAGTCATAGTTTATGATTTCACCAGATTCACTTGGGTTCAATTTCTTAGATCTAAGGATGAAACTGCTGAGTTAGTTAAATCTCTTATTCTTAGAATTGAAAATCAATCTGATTTGAAAGTGAAAGTCATTAGATCTGACAATGGTTCTGAGTTCAAAAACTATGAGCTAAACAGTTTTTGTAAGGAAAGAGGGATTGAAAGACAGTATAGTGCTCCTAGGACTCCACAACAGAATGGAGTGGCTGAGAGGAGGAATAGGACTTTGATAGAGGATGCTAGATCAATGCTAGCTGATTGTAGGCTCCCAATGACTTTCTGGGCAGAAGCTGTAAACACTGCTTGCTATGTTCAGAATAGAGTACAAGTTGTCAAGTCCAAAGGGAAAACTCCTTATGAGTTGTTTCTTAAAAGAAAACCATCGATCAACTTTTTGAAACCATTTGAATGTCCCTGCACTATCCTTAATACCAAGTCACTATTAGGCAAGTTTGAAAGTAAAGAAGAAGAAGGATTTTTTTTGTAGGATACTCCACTCAAAGCAAAGCATATAGAGTCTTCAACAATGTTTCTAGGATCATAGAAGAGAGTATGCATGTGTCTTTCAATGAAAATAGGATCAATGTTGCAGGTAATGGTCGTGAGTGGTTATTTGATATTGATGCATTAACCAAATCTCTGTCTTTTGAGTTTTCTACAGAAACAGTTGCAGGTGTCCCTACAGCTGGTGGTACAGACCAACAAACTATTTCCAACAGTTTTGAAACTGTTAGTTCAATCCCAACAACTGTTGGTGAAACAAAGTGTCTGAAGACTTTGTAGCGATTCCCTTGACTCAAAGTAGTTCTTCTAATGTAGTTGGTCAAATGAATGATGATGCTGATCCTTCAAAGGACATGGAATCTCATGTTCCTCCCCAACACCATGCATCTGAACATCAAACAGTTACAAATCAAGTATGTAACTCTTCTGGGAATGAAAGGGACTCTGATGTTGATATGTCAAATTTGGGGAATGTACTGCCTGAAGAGAACATCCCTACATCAAGAATTCACAAGAATCATCCCATAAGGCAGATTATAGATGATCCTATCACTCCCATTCGAACCAGAGCTATGCTGCAAAATGAAAATAGTGGTGTACCTCTTGAACAGTTTGATGTGAATGCCTGCTTTCTATCTCAGATAGAACCAAAGAAAGCAATAGAGGCATTAAAAGACCCTTCATGGGTAGAAGCAATGCAAGAGGAACTTTTACAATTCCAAATTCAGCAAGTGTGGAAGTTGGTAGAACTTCCAAGAGGCAAAAGAGCTATTGGCACCAAGTGGGCGTTCAGAAATAAGAAGGATGAAAGAGGAATAGTCATCAAGAATAAGGCTAGGCTTGTTGCATAGGGTTATACTCAAGAAGAGGGTATAGATTATGGTGATGTCTTTGCAGCAGTTGCAAGAATAGAAGCAATAAGATTGTTCTTTGCTTATGCAAGCTTCAAAGGGTTTAAGGTATATCAAATGGATGTCAAATCCGCTTTTTTGTATGGAACTATTGATGAGGAGGTATATGTGTGTCAACTACCTGGTTTTGAAGACTCAAAATATCCTGATAGGGTATATAGGTTGGATAAAGCCTTATATGGTTTACATCAGGCTCCTAGAGCTTGGTATAAGACATTGTCATCTCATTTGATTGAAAATGGTTTTAAAAGAGGCTCTATTGATAAGACATTGTTCACAAAGATTGTTAAAACAGAGATTTTGCTTGTACAAATCTATGTTGATGATATAATCTTTGGATCCACTAATGACAATCTTTGCAAGGAGTTTGAAGCCATCATGCATAAGAGGTTTCATATGACTTCTATGGGAGAACTTACATATTTCATAGGATTACAGGTGAAGCAGAAGCCATCCGGTATCTTTCTTAGTCAGTCAAAGTATGTCAAAGATATTTTGGACAAGTTTGGCTATCAAGATGTGAAGCTGGCAAGTACTCCAATGGAAACACACAAACAGTTGGGAGCAGATCCTGAGAGGGAGGATGTAGACATACACTTGTATAGGTCTATGATAGGCTCATTAATGTACTTAACTGCTTCTAGACCAAATATAATGTTTTTTGTGTGTGTTTGTGCCAGGTTTCAATGCAATCCCAAGATGTCACATCTATTTGCTGTAAAGAGGATCTTTAGGTACCTCAAAGGCCAACAAAAACTGGGTCTTTGGTATCCTAAGGATTCACCATTTGAATTGGTGGCATACTCTGATAGTGACTATGGTAGAGCTAATGTGGGTAGGAAATCAACTTCTGGAGGATGTCAATTCTTTGGCTCAATGTTGGTATCTTGGCAGTGCAAGAAACAAACAACAATTTCAACTTCAACAGCCGAGGCTGAATATATTGCTACATCAAGTTGCTGTTCACAAGTATTGTGGATCCAGAATCAGCTTCTGGATTATGGTATGACTTTCTTGAATACTCCTATTTATGTTGATAACACAAGTGCCATCAGCATTGTTAACAATCCTGTGAAGCATTCAAAAACAAAACACATAGAGATCAGGTTTCACTTCATCAGAGATTGCAATGAGAAAAAGTTAATCCGAGTTATGAAAGTTCATACTGATGATCAGTTAGCTGATCTGTTCACTAAAGCATTTGATGTGAGCAGGTTTAACTTTCTGATCTCAAATATTGAAATGATTAACTTAGAATAATGGTTTGTTAGCTTATCATTCTGTGTTTTTGTGGTTTCATACTAACAGCTTGAAACTGTTAGTCTTAAGTCTAACAACTGTTTATGTAAGTGTTCAGGGATCTTCAGTGCAAATTGAAACTAACAGTTCTCAACTGTTAGTACATAGGTACCACAACTGTTAGGCAAGCTACCTAATCATTTAAGGGGGAGTGTTACAGTTGAAGTTCATTAACCAAACAGTTTTCAACTGTTAGTTCTAAATCTTTCTTCAACTGTTAGTCAAGGGTATTTCAGTCTTTGCAGATATTCTAAGGCATTTTGAATTGCATTTAATATGCATTACATATATAAGCTATTCCCTCCTCGCAGTTTTCATTACGCTTACTAAACTTCATTCGAACGCTAAACCCTAGACTTGCTCTTCAAAATCGCCATGTCTCCTCTTCCGTTTGTCAAGGAACATAACATGCTAGCCTTCCTCGCTAAACCTGCTGAGTTGCATGTCTTCCATGACATGATAGACTACCTTACACTGTCAAACCTCAACACTGCTCTCACAATCAATCCAACCATCTACACTTCCCATCTCGATCAATTCTGGAAAAACGCTACACTCAATGAAGTAGATGGAGTGCAATGGGTTACTTCAAATGTTGATAATTATGATGTTTCATTCTCTGAGAATACCATTCGAGAACACCTTCACCTTGATGATCTTGTGGGTGAGTATTCTGATTCGGTCTCATTGGAATTCTTGCACGATGAGCTGGTTAAGCTGGGGTATGAGGGCCCTAGGGGAAATGGTACCTTTTACAAAGGGCAATTTTGTGCCCACTGGAAATTTTTGATTCGTACTTTACAACAATGTATCAGCCCCAAAAGAACTGAATGGAATGAGTTTGGAAGTAACATTGCTCTGGCCTTAATCTGTTTGGCCAAGAATCGGTGCTTCAACTTTTCTAAATTGATTTTTAATGGTATGGTAAAACATCTCGGGACTAAATATGGTCTCTTTTTGATGTACCCCCGATTTGTGCAAGCTTGTTTAAACTCTTTATTGCCAAATCTTCAAACTCACAAGAGGGTCCTGATTCCCTCTACTCATGTGGCATCCACATTGAGCAAATTGTTGATCAGTGGCAAGAATTTTTCTGGTGCCATCACTCCACCACTCTCTACAATGGTGGAGTTTCATTGAAGAAACAGAGCTGCCAGAGTTGAGCATGAAGCCCAAATCATTGCTATACCACCAACTCTGGAACCCACAGCTCATGATACTCAAATATCCCCCTCTGCTACCATTTCTCAAGCTACAACACAAGCCCCCTCTCTTATAACATTCAAAAAGAGGAAGAGAACTGTTGGTGCTTGTCACACCCCGCTAAAGCGGAAACACGAGGTGTCACAGCACAAGATATCATCGCACAAGGCATATAGACAATAACCATTATATTAACTTAACAAAAATAAATAGTTCGGGTAAAACATAAATAAAAGTTACATAACCGAATAATAATTAAATGACATTGTCTTGTACGATGCGTAAATAAAATAGATAGTGTTTTCATAAAATGTGACGATGAAGATGGAAATGCCACACATCATGCTTGTATGCATAAGGTACCTAACGTCGATCACCTGAAAGCACGGGTAAAAGAAAGAAAAGGTCAACTACTAGAGTTGGTGAGTTCATAGGTTTTCTTAATATATGCACAAAATAACTTTTAAATGAGAAAAGTTTAAATAATTGATGGAGGTTTTTGGAATAAAATAAAAGTATGCATGAATTATAGAAGATGTATTATATTGCCCAATACGTTGCACATGGTAGTAATATACTATGATGATTATTGCTTGAGCCATTATCCAACCTAGCCGACAACCAATTGCCCATGATAAACCTAACGCCTGTATTAAATGACGTTAGTAGTGGTAAAGTACATCTATAGTTCGTCAACCATAAATGGGAGACGTCAGAATCTCCAAATAGCGCTACTTACTAATACCATTGGCTCACTAGCGGAGTTAAGGAATAATGTCCAACGAAAGGGCCTTACAACGATCACCCAAGCACATCAAAGAATAATACCATAAGTGCTCAAAATAATATTTGAAATAAATAAGAAGATAGGCAATAAACTTTTCATGAAACGTATACACATGCTTTCACCCCAAAATAATATGAAATACGGTAAAAAGGGGCTATGGTACTCACTCGGTATGCAAAGGTGTTCACTCGTAAGGATTTCTTATTCCTACCGAAGCTCCTTTCCTAATATAAGAGGTATGTAGCTCTATTAGACTTATTTTATTTATTATTTTGTATTATTTATTTGTTGTTAACTTATTTATTAAATAGTTAAAGGTTGTTTATATTTTTCCAAAATTCATAAGTGTTCACTGAACTTTTCAGTTCTTTAAGTTGAACTTTATAAATTAAAAACTGTGTTTTACAGTCATATTAAGGCTTGATATTTTAATATAATCTTAATACATGTTTCTAGAATGTCTAGTGTAAATATAGGAATTTATAATTCATGTTTATAATTTTTAATAATTAAAAGTGTATAAGATGTCCACTGATAAGTGTCTGGATGACATATTGTTACTAAAACGTCTGTTTAGGGCTCATACGACCTTGTTTTTACATGACTCAAAATGGGAATTAACCACAGTTCAAAGATGAAACTTTTAAAAAAACTAGACGTATTTTGACACAAGAATAAGTAAGTTACACGCGTCTAAAGTGTACCCTTCTAAATCTGTCAGATTTCCAGATTCAACATATGTGTCTTTTTAAATATGTTTGAAGGATCAAACATTGATGAAAATTAGTGAATCCAGGTTTAAATGAAAGGTAACACTTTAAACTAAGATTAGCAAAAAGATTCAACTGATTTTGATACCTAGAACTCCAGATATAACAAAAATAAATGGGGAGTTCTAGCATCAGAATCTGCCAGATTGTTATTCTTTTTGTTTATGGGTCATAACTTTAATATAACATGTTTATATTCATGAATAATCATATTGTATGAGTATAAGATTTGATAATCCATGTGTTCTTACAACAATTGTAGGATGATACACATTTTATGTGTTCCTTACAACATTTGTTAAGATGAAACACATGCATGATCAAAGTCTTATTTTCTTGATTTTTAGTTGATTAAGTTCCATACAACAATGGTAGGTTGATCCACATTTCATGTGCTCCTTACTACATTGGTAGGATGTTTATAGTTACATGATATATATATATATATATATAAAGGAAATAAGATGAACAACAAAGAAAATAAATAAAAGAAAGAAGAAAGAAGAAAAGTAGAAGAGTAGAGTTGAGTGTTATATGATCATCTTACCAACTCTTTTCTTTGATCAAGTGTTTGATCTTTACAAGATGAACAATTTTTGTTGTTCTTGGGAGATTTTTGGTGGTGAAAGAGAAGAGAGAAAAGAGAAGAGATTGAGTGTGGTGGTAAAGGAAATGATGAGGAGAGTAAAGGGGGATTATATAGGACATGGGGGAAATCAAAAGGTGTTTCTTGGGAAGAGAAGTAGGCAAGAAAATTATGAGGGGGGGGGTAGGGTGGGGTGGGATTTTCTTTTATTTTATTTTATTTTTTTGAATAATTAAGTGAATTTGTTTAAATAAATTTTGTATAATTGGTGATTTTGTTTAAATCTTTTAATTACAAAGTTTTAATTACTTTTATGAGTTTATTTTTATATGTTTTATATTTTAACTTATTTATATTTATTATGATTTATTTAATTATTTTTATAGATATTATTTTTATTATTGTACATGATTTGTAATTCTTGACTTTTAATAATTCGATTTTTCGAGCTCCGGAAGGTTCTAACCATATAGGCTAGATTTCTATGAAATCTAATATTATTATGGATGTATTTAAATCATAACTACTATTTTTAGTCATACTAGGCTTAAAATTAGAATTTCTAATGGCTAACCTGGGAAATTTGTTGCCGAATGTCACAGTGCTCCTTCCACCACACTCCCAATCACCCAAACTATAAGCCCTGCACAGGTACATTCACCTATGCCAAATATCCAAAGGGAACCCATAGTGCTGTCTCCCAAGCACACTGAGGAGGTGATCACTCCAAGGGAGAGTGATCATGTGGTTCTTGAGGCTGACACTACTGTTTCATCCGCAAGGGGTGAGCAGGGCAGTGTCAACATAAGTAAGATCTCAACCACGACAACAAAGGCTGGTCAAACAGCTTTTGGAAATCCCGAGTACCAAGAACAAAGGGGTACTGGTGAGGGAACTTCTAGGAGTGACCCACCAGTTCTATCTGCCGATGATATGTTTGAGGTGGCAACACTTGCTGACATTGACAAATTCAGACCTTGTACCATTTCTTGCTGACTTCCTCTATCTTAAAAAGAGTAACACCCTACAAGACAAGCTTCTTGCCAAGCACAATGAGCTTATTATCGAGCAAGACAAACAAATCAAAGTCTTGTCAACTACTCTAAAGAAGGCTACAGATGTGAAAATGCTTAAACAGTTCCAATCAAAAAGGGGGAGAAGCCAATCATAAAGCCCATGATCAAATGCTTAAACAGGTTCATGCTACTCCTCCTCAAACAGTTCCAATCAAAAAGGGGGAGAAGCCAATCATAAAGGAGCAAGTGAAAAATGTACAAAGTAAACAAACAGTTGTGCAATCCACAAAAACAGCTGCACCAGATACTCTAACAGTTGCAACTCCACAAACAACAGTTGCTCCAGACCAAATACAAACAACTGCAAGTGCTCAATCAGGTGAAGATAAATTGTCTGCAGTTGATAGAGTGTTGATAAATAGAATGATCATATCTGGAGATTATCCAACAACAGATGTATTCAAATCATGGTCCAAAGCTAAACAAGATCATTTGATTGCATTTGGTGCTCAAACACTTAATATCAGCACATTCAAAATGGCTCAAAAGATTGATGATGGATGGCTTGAAGTTAAAGTATCAAAGCTAGAGCCAATTGCACCAAAGCCAGGGTTCAAAGGCATTGCGATTGTAGAAGAAAAGAAGGATGAAAAGATGCCTCTGTGCAAGGTAAGGGAAAGGAGATTGTGGTTAATATTCCAAAGCTCAAAATGTCAAAAGAACAACAAGAAGAACATGATCATGAGCTAGCGCAAAGGTTGAATGCTGAGATTGAGCAACAAGAAGAAAGAGATCTAGAACTGGCTCAAAAGATGGCAGCTGAGATTACAAAGGAAATTGATGAAGAGGAAAGAGGAAAAAAGGTGGATAAGGGAGTTAAAAGAATAAGGGTTGAAAAGAAAAAGGCTACAGTAAAGACTCAATAGTCTCAAACAACTCAAAAACCATCAGAAAAGGCTAAAGCTGGTATGGTTCAAACCATCTTACAAGACAGACTCAGAGTAGAGGTTGAAAAGAAATTGGAAAAGCTTGTGGAAGTTCAACTAGGTCAAAAATCCCATATCACTGAGTGGAGTTTGAAATGTTAAGAATTGAAACAGGAAAGCAAGAGGTGACAATTGTGAGAGAACATGAACCAGTTGAAAGCTATGCTAGTTTCTTACAATTAATGAAGAGTGTGATAAGAAGAGATGTGCAAGAAATGAATGAATATGGTTTAAGTCACTATGGAGAAGCTGATGGGATTGAGATCAGAGTGCTTATGAGGCATTTAACAAGCATATGTGATCCTCTGAAAGTAATGCCGATCCTGATAGCTGAGGAAGCATTCCCACTAAGTACTATTAAGGTGTATGCTAAGTCAAAGACTTATCACATAGTAATGGGAAATGCGATTACTCAATGGTTTGACATTGAATTTATAGAGCACAACAAAACAAAGCTCTCATATTTGTTGAAAGCAAAGTTCTATGGCCCTGCTAAAGTTAAAGAAGATCTTCTTCAGAGGCTAAAAGAAAGGCTGAAATCGTTACAGTCAAAGAAAGTGTAATCTTCTTTCTTTATGTTTTGATTGAAATAGTTTGACTTTGCATACTTCATGTTTTCTTTGCTTATGTTAATTTTTTTGTGGTTGAACCCTATAAAACAATTTAAGTGTATTGTTCAATACTTTAAGTTAGGGGGAGATTGTTGGGAAATTTTCTAAGTGATTGAAATTGTTGGACATGCAAAGGTAAAACTGTTAGTATGTTTGTGAAAAAACAGTTGAAAGTTGTTAGTGTGATTTGTGAAAACAGTTGTAACTAACAGTTGTGATGAATGTTTTGAACTGTTAGTACAAAGAGCTTGGAACTGTTAAAATGACTATGTCAACTATTGAAAGGCATGAAAAGAAGACTGTTAGAAGAGTCACATTTAACAAACAGTTTCTGTTGAGTTATTTTTGGAAGCTGCTATCTTTGTGGATTTGAAGGATATCTTATCAAGTTAGAATATTATCAAGATTATCTCGCAACATAGAAGATTAACCAACTGTCAACTATTCAAGGAAGATCAAGAGTTTATAAATACTTCGTTTAGAATATTTTGTTAGTATCGATAGTTTTGTAATTCAACTCTAACAAAGTTTGCACTCATTGGTATTGTTTATTGTTTTTCTGAAAGTGTATTAGCCTCCAAGTTTCTCTGAAACCTAAGAACAAAGTGTGTTCTTCGTCTAACAAAAGAGTTAGATTGGAGGTGTAGGTGAATTGTAATCATCTTTGATTATTAATAAACATCTTGTGTTTTGAAAGTATTTCAGTGAATTGATTGAATTGTTCTTGTGATTAAAACCATTATTAATCAATTAAGTGTGATTCCGCAACTTCTTAATTGTTTGTGATCAAATTCAAAGACTGTCTTTTATATGACTCTGATTTAGATTCAAAAGATAATTCTTGTTATTGATTTTGGTTATATTCGATCCTGACAAACTCCCCTTCAAATCATGCACAGATGTACAACAATTTGAGATGAAGAAAAAAAATATTTTTGAATTTTGTTTGTCTTGTAAATGTTTTTGATTTTTCATTTAATATATACAAAACCTGATATGTTTTCTCCCCTACAAGTATTTGATTTGATTTAATACAAGTATGAACCCTCAGTGATTCATAACTTGTATTTGATTTGTTTGTCCATTGACTGAATTTGACCTGCACAACTAGCACATACCATGTAAGATATGTTGATTTAGAATGTTATGTTAAACTGTCAAATTCAACATTCCTAATCTTGACACTAAAGCATTAAAACGAGATTCGTCTAACGCTTTGGTGCAAATATCAGCAAGTTGATTATCTGTTTGAACATATTTTAATTCAATTAAACCTTTTTCAGCATAGTCTTTTATAAAGTGATATCTGATGTCAATATGTTTCGTTTTAGAGTGATGTACCGGATTGCATGTAATAGCAATGGCACTTTGAGAATCACACATTAAAGGGACTTTGTTATATACCAGACTGAAGTCGGAAAGCTGAGTCCGAATCCAAAGACATTGTGAACTGCAGCTAGCAGCAGCAATGTACTCCGCTTCAGCTGTTGATGATGAAACACAATTCTGCTTCTTGGACCCTAGCAGACCAGTCTGTCTCCCAGAAAGTGTGCACTCCCAGATGTGCTCTTTCGGTCTAGCATGCATCCGGCATAATCTGCATCAGAATAGGAAATTAGCCCAAACCCAGAATCCCTAGGATACCACAAACCTAGATCTGGGGTACCCTTAAGATATCTAAAAATGCGTTTTACCGCCAGATGATGAGATTCTTTGGGACTTGCTTGGAATCTGGCATAAAGGCATGTAGAATACATAATATCTGGCCTACTAGCTGTTAAATATAGCAATGAACCTATCATCCCTCTATATGTTTTCAAATCTACTGCTTTTCCTTCCGGATTAGCAAATAGTTTGGTTCAAGAAGCCATGGGTGTTGAGATTGATGATCAACCAGTCATATCAAATCTCTTTAACAGATCTTGATATACTTAGCTTGATTTATAAAAATTCCATGCCTAAATTGTTTAATTTGCAACCCGAGGAAAAAATTAACTTCCCCCATCATGCTCATTTCAAATCGCTTTTTCATAGTGTTTGAAAATTCATTGCCATACTTAGGATTTGTAGAGCCAAATATTATGTCATCGACATATATTTGTACCAATACATAATCGTTTCCAATTTCCTTTTTAAACAATGTGGTGTCAGTTTTCCCTTTGACGTATCCGTCGTTTAGCAGATGTTCTGACAGCTCATCGTACCAAGCTCTCGGGGCTTGTTTTAAACCATATAGAGCTTTGTCCAGAATGTAGACGTCATTGGGTGTGTTAGTGTCTATGAAACCTTCAGGTTGACTGACATACACTTCCTCTTTCAGTTTACCATTGAGGAAGGCAGTCTTAACATCCATTTGATACACCGTGATGTTTCTGTACGAAGCATAGGCTAGGAAAAGTCGAATTGCTTCTATCCTTGCTACAGGGAGAAGGTCTCATCATAATCAATCCCTTCCTATTGATTATACCCCTTAGCCACTAGCCTAGCTTTATTCCTAGCCACCACATCATCAGAATCCTTTTTGTTCTTAAACACCCACTTCGTTCCGACAATAAATTTAATGGTCGCGGAACTAGTCTCCAGACTTTGAGGCGATCAAACTGATTTAGCTCTTCTTGCATAGCTATAATCCAATCAGGATCAGCTAGAGCTTCCAACACTCGTGTGGGTTCGACCATGCTTAGAAAACTAGAGTGTTGACATATATTAGCTGTGGCAGATCAAGTTTGAACACCAAAGTCCAAACTTCCTATCATTTGAGTCTCTAGACGACTCTTCAGCCAAACAGGTTCGGGGGATTGAACCTAAATGAAGTCATTAAGATTTTGAAGATCAATTGAATTAATATCTTTTGTTGTTTGATCATATCTTGGACTTTGTTCGTTTGTAGGGATATTTGTAGCTTCAAACTCCGAGTTATCATAATTTGTAGTCTGTTGAACTGTAGATACACTAGGTGGCTAAGTTATTGACCCAGACTCCTGCTGAATATCCTGCAAGACAGTAGATGTATTACCATTCTTTTTAAATAAATCAAACATAAAATCCAAGCTTATATCTTCTACATGTGTGATGACTCATATGTTTTGTTATTTGTAAAAATTGAATCTTTGGATGAGTTAGGTTTACTCGTTAAGGAATTTAAATTGACTAAATCGTCAAACATAACATTCATGCTTTCAACAATCATGTTAGTTCTCCGATTCAGAATTCTAAAAGCCTTTTTATCCATTGAGTAACCTAAAAAGACTCCTTCATCGGCTTTCGAATCAAATTTTGACAGTTTGTTCGATTCATTCACCACAAAGCACCTATTACCAAATACATGAAAGTATTTGATATTAGGTACTACTCCATTACACAATTCGTATGGAGTTTTATTAAAGCGACGATGTATTAAGGATCTGTTTTGGGTGTAGCATACAGTATTCACGGCTTCAGCCCAGTAGGATGGTGGTAGCTTTGAGTATTGCAACATTGTTCTGGCAGCTTCAACCAAAGTTCTGTTTTTCCTTTCAACTACTCCATTCTGCTCCGGAGTATATGCTGCCAAGAACTGATGATTAATTCCCTCAGAATCCAAGTAGGAATCTAAAGTTCTGTTTTGAACACTGTCCCATTGTCTGTTTGAATACTCTTCACCGGTTGTCCGTTCTGAGTCTTGTGTTTCTTTAGAAATAAAATCACTTGTTGTGGTATCTCACTCTTATGACTCACGAACCGGACCCAAGTGTACCGGGAATAATCATCCACCATCACCAGAATATATCTCTTCGCGTTTCTTGACTGGACTTTCATTGGTCCGCAGAGGTCCATGTGGATCAGCTATAAAGGTGCGGTAGTTGAAGATATCTGACTCACTTTATGTTGAACTCTCTTCATTTTTCCCGCTTCACAGTCCTTACAGAGATGATCTTTCTCAAATTTAAGCTTCGGTAGACCTCTGACCAAGTTACCATTCACCAGCTTGTTTATATTTTTGAAATTCAAATGAGACAACTTGCGATGCCATGACCAGTTTAGATCTGATAATGCTTTAGACAGCAGGCATACTGGTGTGCCAGAACCTTTCTCAGACAAGTCAATTGTATACAAATTTGACTTTCTGTTGCCACCTAAAATTTCTGCTCCGTCTTCTATTTTTAACGAACACGAGCTTTTCTTGAAAACGACCTCCATTCTTTTGTCACAGAATTGTCCTATACTAAAAAGATTGTGGCCTAAGCCTTCCACATAGGACACCTTTTCTATCTTCAAATTTCCTGTTCCTATTACCCCGTGGCCTAAGATCGGCGAAACTTGGACATTCCCAAACTTTACATTTCCTGTGTACTTGCTTACAAAGTGTTTGAGAAGACATTTGTTCCCCGTCATATGTTTTGTGCAGCCCGAGTCCATGTACCAAAGATGATCTTTCTGCACATGGAAAAGAAACTAGTTTGATTTGTTGTGTTAGATGTTTCAGGTGTTTTAACAACATTCAAACTTTCTTTGTTAACCATATTCTTTACAATCCATTTCTCAGTTGATTTCTCAGTTGATTTGATCACAGATGAAAAATGCTTGTTTTTGTTAACATACATGGTTTTCGCTTTGGGTTGATATGATAAAGTTGTATTCATCATTTGTTTTAGATTCTTCATTGAATATGATATAAATGATGAATTTGAAGCAACTTTCTTTTGAACTTGTTGGAAAGATGTGAATTTGTTATGATTTAATGAAGTTGGTGAATGTTTTTGATTGTCATTCATTATGTTCATATGTTCTCTCCACTGTCTTGGGTGGACTGGTATCTTTCGGTTAGCATACCTTTTTAACAATCCTGCTTTTTGATGTTTGTGAATCCATTGGTGAATAATGAATCTATTCTTGTTGACAAACCAAAACAGAATTTTATCATCATTGGTATTCTTCAATTTTTTGTTGGATTTTAATCCTCTTTTCATTTTATTTTGATGATACTCACATTTGAACTCACATTGTCCTTCAGGACAGCCAACACCAGCACAACACATTTTGTTATCAATTATTTTTCTTTTGACCTTTCTGTTTTGACTTTCCAAGAAAAAAGTAACTCACAATTCTTATTGCAATATGATTTATGGATGTTACAAAATGGTTTAACTTTGTTCTTGGAATCAGCATTGATTACATGTGCTTTCTTTTTCTCTTTTTTCTTTTAGATCTTCCTTTGAAATCCACTTCATTAGTGCCTTTGTCTTCTCTCTTTTCTTCACATCTTTGATGTTTGACTTCTTCACGCTTTTGCTTGAAACTTCTTTCCCTTTTGATTGATCTGATTTTATTTTAGAAAAAGAAGTTTTGTTAGACACATGAAGTGATTTAACTGATTTTAAAACATGCATAGTTGATGACTATTTGATTTTTGGCATTTCAAGAATTTGCTTTGTTTTCGAAGATGATCCTTTCTCTGTAATACTGTTTGGATCACAAAATTGATTGCATTTATGTGTCATAAACTCCCTACAAGCCTTCGGACACTGTGAATATACAATATCTAGATACCTATCCAATTCAGTTAGCAATCTTTCCACCTTCTCTTCAAGCATTCTTCGTTCAATTCTATTCGAAATAAATTATGGAATAAGATATTGTGCAATATCAGAATTCTTATCTTTTTCATCAGTTATTTCAATCTTTATTTCAGATGCAGCGGAATTTATCTTCTTGTTAAGATTGAAGATTGTTTCTTTTAAAACATACTTTTCCACATCAAATTTAATTTTCTGATCGATGCATGCAACTTCAAGCAATTCTTGCCTCCTCTGTAATTCCGTATGTGGAATATAAACTCGAGCAATTCCATTATTTCCTTCTTCAACAGCTTTCTTCACTACAGGTGGGATAGGAATGAAATATTCTTCTGACGCACAACCACCACTCTTCTCAGTGTCTGCGTATGACGCGTTCAGTTCATCATAATTAATTGAGTTTTGCATTTTCTTTGTTGTTTTTCTCTTGAGTTCTTCTTCATGTTTAATTTCTTCCTCTCCCACAAACACCTTTTTTGAAGTCGAACCTTAATTCATTCTTTCTAATTGGTATAGTTGAGTGCAATTGATCTTCGAGAAAAAGTTATTTTCATCATATCCTAAACCTTTATATTTGTTCTTCACATTTGGTTCAAGGTTTTTAAAGATACTGTGACGTGTAGTGACTTGCTTTTTAACTCTTTCCTCAAGATGTTGAACTTTTTCGTCAAGATTCCTTTTCTCCTTCATTATTAAATTAAGATTTATCTCAGCAGACAGTTTGGCTGCATTCAAGTCATGCACTTTTAACTCTGTTTCTTTTTGTAACTTGTTGAGTGCATTTTCTTTGTCTGTTATTTCTTGTTGAAGTTGTTCTATTTTTGAGAATTGTGTTTTTAGTTCAACTTCACTCTTCGTTGCTTGTTCCATTTTTAGACTTATATTCTTTTCATGCAACTTCTGGTTCTTGTTCATGAGTGATTGATTCTAAGAAGTTAAGATCTCCACCAGTTGCATAAGAGTTAGTATATATTCAGTAGGAAATTCAGAATCATCAGTCAATACCTTCTCTTCATTCTCAGCAACAGATGGGTTGGTGCCTTCAGTAGCAACCTCAGGTTCAATCTCTTCCTCTTCTTCATACTCACTCTCCATGTCTGACTCATCAAATCTTGCCATAAATCCAGAGTCATTTCCCACGATTTCATCTTCGCTTTCCCCATCGGTTTCCTCAAACTCACATTCCTCTACCTCAGCCATTCGAACAAACTGGGCGTGGACATTGGGATCTTCATCACAGTTATCAGTGTCAGATAAGAATTGATCCTCTTCAAC
Organism: Dittrichia graveolens; assembly: GCA_038502395.1. NCBI lineage: Eukaryota > Viridiplantae > Streptophyta > Magnoliopsida > Asterales > Asteraceae > Dittrichia > Dittrichia graveolens. The sequence goes on from JARJIL010000008.1 coordinate 23,617,812, forward strand.
AAGTAATGCCCTCCCACTATTTCTTTGTTTGATGAGGTTGAGTTTAGTCTTGTATTATTCAGAGTCCTTAACCTTGGGCTTTTTGCAATCCTTAATGAAATGCCCAGTTCCGCCACAGTTGTAGCATTTGCGCTCCTGGGCAGTTTCTACTTTTCTTTCATACCTCCTTTCCAAACTCTGTCCATCCTTCTTTGGGAATTGGTCATCTCTCCTTCTAGAAGCAGACGTGAACCTTTGCATGTTGTTCGTTTTGTTCTTTAGAAACTTATTTTGCATCATGTTGGTTAAATAGGCCTTTGCCTCCATGATTTTCTCATTATCAACCACACTCTCTTCCTCCGAATCTGAAGATTTTGTCTCTTTAACTTGTTTCATTTTAACAGATTTTGTTGAGCTCTTAACCCTTTTCTCATTAACCACCAGAGCCAGTGGATCTACAGTGTCTTTTTGTGTACCCAAACCAACATCATCCTGATATTGATTTAGTTCCTCAAAAATCATATGACGAGTAAATTTGTTGAGGTTCTTTTGATTCATCTGTCTGTAGATTGCCACTTGGGATCTCCATCCAGTCCCTAGAGAGTTTAGAAACTTAGTATTCTTCATGAGATTAGAGTAATCATCAAGTTTCTGGTAGGTCATTGAGCAGTTTGCAGTAGCGACTGTAAGTTTCAATTAGTGCTTCCCCATCTCTAGCTTTGAAATGATCAAATGAGTTAACTAGTGTAGTCTCCTTGATCCAGACCCCTGACTCTGTGCCTTCCATCTGGCTCTTTATCTCGTCCCATATCTCTTTTGCAGTGTTGAGGCCATTCACCTTAATGTAAAATTCTGAAGAAAGGCCATGTTTTAGATAATATTTTGCTTTACAATCTGCTATGGCTCTATGTTTTTACTCAGCTGTATACTCAGATGGAAGCTTTTCTCGGTGGATTTCATCCAAGGGTGGATTATGATGAGGGTTTGCTTCTTGATCAATACTGAAAATTCCATTAACTTCCAGTATGCTTTTCTTCATCTCCTCACCATATTGTTCATCGTTGTCTATAAAATCCAGAAAACGACCTTTCCATACATGATATTCTCCTCTGTACAACACTTGTGACTTCGTGTCTGAACCGAATGAAAGTGTTTCATTATATGTACTCATTCTTGCTTTATGATCTTTTCTCTGTAAGATATTTGATTGAAGAATTCTTGTTTAAACTGAAATCCGATACTCACTAAAATCCGAAACTCACTCAAGTCCAAAATCCGAGACTTAAAATCCGATACCTATCAAATCTCCAAAATCCGAGACTTAAAATCTGATTGAATTTGAAATCCTATAGATTCAAATTCCGATAGTTCAGAAATCCAAACTTCAAAATCCGAGGTTTTGAAATCCGATAGAAGTGAATTCCGATTGATTCAAAATCCGATAGATTTAAAATCCGATAGAGGTTTTGAAATCCGAATGCTTTGACAATCCAAGGAAATCCGAGAGATTGAAAACCGAGTTAGAAATACGGTTAATTCAAAATCCGAGAAATTCAAAGCCGATTATTTGAAATCCGAGAGAATTCCTTCCAACTTTGTAAATCCGATCAATCAAATCCGTTGATGAAATCCGTGACTCCAAAATACGATATTTTGAAAATCCGAAACTCAACCAATGGCAATCTAATCAATCCGATAGCAAACAACCTCCAAATCCGCAACTCAATCCTTGTATTCCCAAAATCCGCAACACAAAATCCGATAGAAAAGTATCGGAATCCGATAGAAATCTTCGGATTTTGTAAAATCCGATTGTTCTTGATAGCAAAACCGATAGTTCTTGCAACAGTTGTAACCGCCAACTTTCAAACTTCAAATTCCTCCAAATTTTGATCAAATTCGTGAATTTCTTCTTCTAGAAGGTTCGTAAACACTCGAATTACAATTCAGAATCAATTTTACAACAAAATTCAACCTCTAGAATACATTTTAGATCAAATTATTCTCAAAAACCGAAAAATACAAAATCTCAAATTCAACACAAAGTGTTGTAGTGATTGATCGCGGACTTACACGGATTTACTCCAATGATGTTGCGAATCAAATAGGCTTTTAATCCTCCATTTTCATTCTCAATTCGATAGAAATCAGATTGCACCAAAAGTCGACCAAAATACCTCAAATCCGACAAATTGCTTCGGATTGTTGTTGTTTTCTCTCGAATTCTTCAATCAAGAACCTTATCTTAGCAAATATTAGGCTCTGATACCAATTTAGAGCAATCAAATTAATACACAATAGATTCATGTAGAGAGAATGTATGGAAACACCTTAAAGTGTGTGTTTTGTATTCAATAATATGTCAAAAGGTTACATAGAAAGTAGGCTACAATACTATTTATACTAAATACAATGTAAACTATAAAACACTAAATTGTAACTAGACATTAAACACAAATGTAACTCTAACAAGATTGCCGAGGAGTCTGCTAGAATTGTCAAAAAGAGGGACATCGGGTTGGTGATTGCCCATTGAGCAAGAGAGCAGGGTCAGGGTTAGGAGGGGGAGGAGCTGGGGGATCGTCTTCAGCTGGGCAGAAAAGAAAGAACCCACCCACTGTTAAGGGTCGGGCATTCAAGATGACGGTGGATGATGCCACTACCACGGATGATGTGATAACCGGTATGTTTCTGATAAACTCTACTCCTGCTAGAGTGTTATTTGATTTAGGGGCAAATCGCTCCTTTATATCTGTAGAATTTTGTGGTAGGTTGAATGTGCCTTTAACTGAACTTGCTACTGCTTTAGAGATAGAGGTAGCTGATGGTATGATGGTTCCAGTCACGACTGCTGTGGCTGGAGCCAAGATAGATATATTTGCTTTCCTGTTTATTTCCTTGTAATACCATTATCTGGGTTCGATGTGGTGCTCGGGATGGATTGGCTGAGTCTGAATTAGACCAGTATCAAATGCCACAATAAGTTGATCTCCTTCCCGTTGGCTGATGGCACAAGAGTAGTAGCAAGAGGAGAGAAAGCTGGGTCTGTGATTCCTATAATCTCGTGTTTAACGGCTAAAAAGACGTTGGATAAAAGTTGCGAATTTTATCTGGCCTATGTTATTGATGGAAAGAAAGAGAAGCAGACAGTGAATGACATCCGGGTGGTAACGGAATACCCGGAGGTGTTTCCAGAGGAATTACCGGGACTACCTCCAGTTCGTGAGGTAGAGTTCAAGATAGATTTAATCCCTGGTTCTCGACCGGTGGCAAAAGCACCGTATAGGTTGGCACCTTTGGAAATCTGGGAAATGATGACTCGGATACAGGATATGTTAGACAAGGGCTTTATTCGTCCAAGTTCATGTCCGTGGGGTGCGCCAGTATTGTTTGTAAAGAAGAAAGACGGTACATTGCGAATGTGTATCGACTACATTGAGCTGAACAAGAGAACGATAAAGAATAAGTATATGTTGCCAAGAATAGACGATTTGTTTGATCAACTACAGGGAGCTTCGTTCTTTTCTAAAATTGATTTGAGATCAGGGTATCACTTGGTGCGTGTTTCAGAGGAAGACGTGTCAAAGCCGGCTTTTCGTACGGGCACTATGAGTTTTTGGTTATGCCGTTCAGCTTAACCAATGCACCTGCGATTTTTATGGACTTAATGAACAGGGTCTGTCGACCATTCCTTGATGATTTTGTAATAGTTTTCATCGACGACATCCTGATATATTCAAAGACTGAGTTGGAACATGAACAATATTTGAGACAGGTTCTGGAGACTCTGAAGAAAGAACATTTGTTTTCCAAGTTCTCAAAATGCGAATTCTGGTTGAGAGAGGTACAATTCTCGGGGCATGTGTTTTGCAACGAGGGAGTAAAAGTTGATCCTTCGAAAGTGGAAGCAGTTATGAACTGGAACGCTCCAAAGACACCATCTGACATCAAGAGTTTTCTGGGGTTAGCTGGATACTACCGCAGGTTTATTAAAGATTTCCCCAAGATTGCGGGTCCGTTGACTAAGTTGACTCGAAAAGATGTGAAGTTTGTATGAGGCAGTGAACAGGATAAAGCCTTTCAGATGTTAAAGAAGTTGTTATGTCAGACCTCTATTCTTGCATTTCCAAGTGGATCAGAGTATTTTATTGTTTAGTGTGATGCGTCGTTTGCTGGATTGGGTTGTGTACTTATGCAGAGGGATCGGGTGATTGCATATGCTTCAAGACAATTGAAACTACATGAAAAGAATTACCGACTCATTATCTAGAACTAGCAACCGTCGTATTTGCCCTTAAGCTATGGAGACACTACTTGTATGGCACCAAGTGCGTGATTTGTACAGATCATAAGAGCCTCCAATACGTATTTATACAGAAAGAGTTGAACATGAGATTGAGATGATGGGTAGAATTGATTAAAGACTATGATTGCGAAATCAGATATCACCCAGGGAAAGCAAACGTGGTAGCAGATGCCTTAAGCCGCAGGGGAGTAGGGAGTTCTATCCAGTTTATGCGTATAGAGATTGTATCTGATCTAGTGGATAAACTAAAGTCTGCACAATTGGAGGCTCTAAAGGAAGAAAACTTGAAGAATGAACTGATGAAGAAACGAAAGGATGAACTTGCTGATGATTCTCGTGGATTAAAAGTATTTAAGACTTGTGTGTGGGTGCCTATGCTGGGAGATTTGAGGAAGCTGATTTTGATAGAAGCACACAAGTCAAGATTGTCAGTACACCCAGGGAGCACTAAAATGTACAACGACCTAAAAGTGCTCTACTGGTGGCCTACTATGAAAGTAGATGTGGCACACTTTGTGGAATCATGCCATATCTATGCACAGGTGAAGGCCGAGCATTAGAAGCCTTACGGATCCTTGAAATAGTTGGAGATTCCTGAGTGGAAGTGGGAACACATAACGATGGATTTCGTGACTAAACTTCTGCGAACTCAGAAGAATAATGATATGATTTGGGTAATTGAGGATCAACTGACAAAGAGCGCTCATTTTCTGGCTACATGTGAGACGGCTTCTCTGAGTAAGTTGGCTCAACTTTATCTTAACGAGATTTTTGCAAGGCATGGCATGCCGTTGTCAATAGTGTCTGACATAGACTCCATATTCGTTTCTAATTTCTGGAGGAGTGTACAGAGGGAATTGGGGACAAGAATCAACTTGAGTACTGCTTACCATCCCCAGACTCACTGTCAGACTGAACGAACCATACAGACACTTGAAGATATGTTGCGTGCTTGTGTGATTGGGTATGGTGGATCTTGGGATTCACACCAACCGTTAATTGAGTTTGCGTATAATAATTCTTACCACTCCAGTATTGGGATGCCTCCGTACGAAATGTTATATGGTCGTCGCTGCCATACTCCGACATGTTGGTTAGAGGCAGGTGAGAAACAGTTTGCAAGACCCAAGATAGTTCAGATAACAGGTGATAAGGTTGCTATTGCCAGAGACAAGTTGAAAGCTATCACAGATAGATAGAGAATGTACGCAGATCCACGTCGTCGTCCTGTTAAGTTTGAAGTGGGAGAGTTAGTGTACTTGAAGGTCTCTCCGTGGAAGGGTGTAATTCGATTCGGTAAACGAGGGAAGTTGGCTCCCTGTTACATTGGTCCCTTCCATATTCGTCAGATAATTAATGATCAGACTGTCACACTAGATCTTCCAGCAGAGCTTGCAGGAATTCATGACACATTTAACGTCTATTATCTGAAAAAATGCAAAGTTGATTATGAGAGTCAGATACTTCCAGTACAAGATCTGAAAGTTGATTTGAAGAACAGATTGATAGAAGAACCTGTGGAACTGTTGGATCGAAAAGAGAGTAAGCTCCGAAAGAAGCAGATACCGATAGTATTGGTCAAGTGGAAACACAGTCTAGGTTCTGATTTAACTTGGGAGACTGAGGCGGAGATGAAAGAAAGATATCCTCAATTGTTTGAACAGGAAAGGATTCCAAGGACGGAATCCTCTTAAGGGGGAGAGATTTGTAACACCCTCAAACCTGGGCTAGAAGATTAGCGGGTTTGTGGTACGTGCTTATTTGTTTTAATATGATTAAGTGATTAATTGTTTGATCAATTAAAATATGTGTTAGTATTAATGTGTTGTATATATGTACGTTGTAACCGTATGCATGTATGTGTGTATGTATTTAATTGTATACTTAGGAGATATTTGGAGAGGTGATGCCACCTCCTACTTCTATAATTGTATACGTGGGGGTTAGGGAAGTAAGCATGCATTATCTCAATTAAGAAAAGGTGAAAGTATGTGTTTGTGTATTACTCTCTGCAAAAGAAGAAACCAAAGAAGAAGGAGACAATCGGAATTCCTATTTTTGTGATTTTAATTCAAGATTCAAGGTTAGATATTACATACATCATGATTATATGTTTACTAGATTGAATTCTAATTGAATAACATGTTTTTATGAGAAACACTAGAATCGGTGTTATAGAAACTTGATTTTGGGTTTTATGTGTTCTTATGGTTTATATGCTTGTAAGATGAACCGATGCATGATTATGTGTTTAGAAGTGTTCAAGTATGTTTCTAAGGTGATTTGAATGAATTAATGAACTTTGGGTTTGAGTTATGAAAATGGCAGATTTAATATTATGAACTGGCGGATTTGGTATTTTGGAAGAAGGCTAAAACTGACACTTGAAATCCTAATGTAGGAAAACCGATACTTGTAAACCGACACCTTAAATCCGATAGACTAGAAATCCTATACTTGGAAATGTTAAGTCAGATCCGATAACTTGGGAAATAACAACTTAGAATCAATTCATCTTAATCCGAGATATTAATAAAATCCGATACAAGTGAATATCCGGAACTATTAGAATCCGAGAGCCAAATCCGAATGAGTCAAATCCGATATATTAGAATCCGAATGGTGGAAATCCGACAAACCCAAATCCGGAGAAGTTAAGTCCGGGACTTTGATGAAATCCGATAGTCTTAAATCTGGGCCTCAGAATCCGAGTAAAGGCAATTCTGACACTCTTGAGTTGCGGATTCTTGGGAATCCGATAGTTTTGGGAAATCTGATATTTTATGTTTTGAACTTGTGATTGTTTATTATTGCTATTTATTTGATAAATGAACTATAAATATATGGATAGATATATTTATGATATTGAGACTGATTAGGTTATTACTGTGTTTTCAGTCAATCCAAAAGCTCAGTAAAATTAGATATCTGAGTTCGTGCTGAAATAGAGGTGAGTGGACGTTAATCGCGGATGGCAAAGATTGCAGTTAATATTATTAATGTAATGCATTATTGTGGATTGAGATTGGATTGATTGAACTGCTGATTGTGATATTGATTGTGATAACTGCTGCATGACTATTTGGTTGATACACGCTCTTAGGATGATTTTGAGTTGCGTTTGCGAAGTCAACTATACGTGGACTTGGGTTGCGCTTGTCTAACTGTTTGGTTGAACAGTAGTAGCCCTTTTGTTGCATTTGTTGCTCAGATGTGGAGTTTACTGTGCCAATTTAGTGGAAAGCTATCGGTAAACCTTTGCTTTGGCCGACATTGGTTGTAGGTTCTTCGCCGAACCGGCGGTCTTCTCAGGATATGTGATTACATGATATGATGTTGATTGTAAATGTTTGCATTTGATATTTTAGCCTCTACTCACTTAGCTTTGTGCTAATTCCCCTCAGTTGATGTTTTGCAGGTTCGTGTTTGAGTTGAAGAAGGAAGAGTTGACCACACTCTGATAATAGTTTTAAAAAGAGACGAGCCAGTATTTTGTAACACCAAACAGTGATAGTTATGTTAACTTTTGAACAAAGATTGTATATTTATGAATATTGAGATTTATGTTATTAAGTTGGTTTGTATTAAGCTTCCGCAACGTATTTTTAAAAAAATGGCTTGTGATGTTCCGGTGTTACATTAATACACCTTTAAAATTACATATTCATATATACACCTTTAAATATATATATTTTTATGTACTTCATGCCAAGCCATACAAAATATATAAATTCAAGGAATCAAAATATAGTGGGGAAAAACTAGATCCAAGACTATCCAAACCAACAAATCCGGAATCAAAATTTAATTTTAAAACATTGTTTCAAGAACAAAATTCTGACCAAAAACCACAAGGCACGGGCGTACCCCAAAGGGTATGAGCGTGCCTGCCGTTTTGTCAGTGTACAGTTTAAACAGTTTTAAGCATACGAAAATTCTACCGGCACGACCCGTACCCCCACTGGTACGGCCGTGCGCCGGCCGCCGGCACGCCCCGTACCCTAAAAGGTACGGCCGTGCCCGGTCACCGGAAAAAACACATTTTTGACAGAAAACTCAAATTCCGGTTTGAGTGCAAAGCCATGTTAGAGATGGCTCTAATACACTGTTGGGTTTTGGTGGCATCTAGAAAACGCAGCGGAAACAAAAACGAGTATAAAACAATTTCATTTTATGCCACCAACACACCACCCAATGGAGCAAACTCTAGACAATGGCAATGCAACTAAAAGAAGAAGAACAAGGACAAGAAATTATACCATACAAAAGAATTTCTCCTTGGTGCCTTGGAAGATTTGTACACGAAGTAGTGTACCACTATCGGTATCCACACCAAGTGTTGATGATCCCTACGTGCTAGCTAAGTTTGGACGCCGCCAAAAGCTTCACCAATGGTCTAACACCATCTTAAAGATTGATATGCCAATCTATCTTCTAAGCATGTGTTACTTGAGAGAGTATATGAACTAACTTAGAGTTACAAGTTCATATATTAAGAATGACTAGCACCAACTAGTAGTAACCAACCAACCATGTTCCATAAGCATATATTGACTTATATAGACTCCAAAATGAAGCCTAAAACGTCCATAACCGACATAGGAATAATGGCTATCAATAACCATGAATACCCCATTAAACTAGTCTTGAAAGACTAGTTAATTAGGCTGTTACAGCATGAGGCACGGCCGTGCCTCAAAAGGCACGCCCGTGCCAGCCCACGGGCAAACCCAAGTCACACCCGAGTTAGGCTCGTGCTTTCGCACTAGGCACGGTCGTACCTCCACGAGGCACGCCCTAGGCATGCCGGCCTTGGGCCCGTACCTGGAATAGGGCACGCCCGTAGCTTCACAAGGCACGGTCGTGCCCGGCCCAACCAAAACCCATTTTGGTATTTTCTCTCTCTCTGGTTCAAAGGTGTTGCCGGAATCAATACTTGGCGTGTGACCCAATAGGCCTATGCCTCATCAGTAGTGATACCAACATGTGTGTGTCAGTAGGCATATTCCAACATGAATAAATCAGGATATCATTTATAACGACTATAACAAAATCATCCAGGAATGGTTGACAGACCCTGTTCATTAAATCCATAAATATCACAGGTGCATTAATTAAGCCGAACGGCATAACCAAGAACTCGTAGTGTCCGTAGCGCATACGAAAGGCTGTCTTTGACACATCTTCCTCTGAAACACGCACCTGATGATAACCCGATCTCAAGTCAATTTTAGAAAAGAACGAAGCTCCTTGTAGCTGATCAAACAAATCATCAATTTTTGGCAACAGATACTTGTTCTTTATCGTTCTCTTATTCAGTTCACGGTAGTCAACACACATATGTAATGTACCGTCTTTCTTCTTTACAAACAAAACCGGTGCACCCCACGGAGACGAGCTTGGACGAATGAAGCCTTTGTCTAACAGATCCTGAATCTGCGTCATCATCTCCCAAATCTCTGAAGGTGCCAATCTGTACGGAGCCTTCGCCACTGGTCGAGAACCAGGAATTAAATCTATCTTGAACTCTATCTCACGAACTGGAGGCAACCCTAGCAATTCCTCAGAAAACACGTCCGGGTATTCCGTTACCACCCGAATATCTGTCATCGCCTGCTTTTCTTTCTTTCCATCGATGAGATACGCCAAGTAAGATTCACATCCTCTATCCAATGCTTTCTTTGCTTTCAAACAAAAGATAATTAGGATTACAGACCCAACCTTCTCACCCCTTGCTACTACCCGTGTACTATCCGCCAACAGGAAAGAGATCAACTTCTTGTGGCACTTGATACTGGCTCGATTCAGACTTAGCCAATCCATCCCGAGCACCACATCAAACCCAGATAGAGGCATAAAAAGAAAGTAAATAGGAAAATATATACCATCTATATCAATTTTAGCTCCAGCCACAACAGTTGTGACTGGAACCATCATGCCATCAGCTACTATTTCTAAAGAAGTAGCAAGTTTAGTAACAAGTACATTTAATCTACCGTAGAACTCCACATAAACAAAGGAGCGATTTGCCCCAGAGTCAAATAACACTCTAGCAGGAGTAGAGTTTATAAAAAATATACCCGTAATAACATCATCTGTGGTAGTGGCATCATCCACGGTCATTTTAAATGCCCGACCCTCAGCAGTAGGTGGGTTCTTTCTTTTCTGACCAGCTGAAGACAATCCTCCAGCTCCTCCCCCTCCTGACCATGACCCAGACTTCTTACTTAGCGGACAACCACCAACTCTATGCCCCTCTTTCTGGTAATTCCAGTAGACACTCCTCGGTAGTCTATAATTCTTCAGATCATGGCCAAACTGGCCACATTTCACGCATCTTATAGTTCGGGGCGTACACTACCCATTGTGGTAAGACTTACACCTACCACACCATTGTGCCCGCAGGGTTGATCCACTCAAAGTTGGCCTCCTATTCTGATCTCATTGTCTATTCCCACTGCTATGCCCTTCTTGCATCTGTGTAGTGTTATAATGTTCGAATCTTGATTTCTGTTGGGAAATTCTTTTCCCACTCAATCTATTCCTCGCAATTATATCCCGTTCATCTGACTTGGCTAAAGTGAAGGCTTGGGATAAAGTGGTAGCTCATCTGGTGGCGGTACGAAGATCCGGATGCAAAGCCCTATCAAAATAGGCAATCTTCGACTCTTCATCTAGCAACCAATGCTTGACAAACCTCATTTTCTCGTTGAACTGCTTGATCAGATCATAGCATGGTTATGCTGGTATGCCTGACTAAGAATCATTACTTCTTTTAATTCTGATTAGAGTCATATAGAGCCAAAGAGATATGGGTTTCTCATATCTAAGTGGTAATGACTTAATGGTGAGTCTTGTTGAGTTCGTCACCTATCGGAAGACGTAGTGGATCCAGAATTCGCTAAAAATAAAAGAAGTAAATGATAAAGAGATGCAATCCATTTGGAATGTCCAAGTGCTTGACTTGACTTGATCCCATACCTAGGTGTATACCAAGGTGGTAGTGATGGGATTAACATGGATGGAATTGTAGACAACTTCAAATACCGACTAGTGGTAAAGTTTTTCATGGTGGTTATCGAGAAACTTTTCCTAGTGGCTATGTTGAAGAATGTTTGATACTCGTGGATATTAATGACCGCGTTTCGTCATGGAACAACATGATGAGGAAGTGCTTATAACACTCTCCGAGGGTCTTAATATACGTACGTAGTATCCGAATTATGTCTACAAAAGTGGATAAGACCTAAGACCACTTCGGGCTTATTTTTGCATCTTGAAGGAAAGATATCTTTGCTTACTATTAGAAGATCATAGTGATGAGTTTTCTAAAAGCATAGATAATGCCTTTTACGTATGTCAGGGCTAGTGGGAGCTTTGTTATATTCCTAGTGTTAAATGTCTATGCAAGATAATGTCCCGATATTAGGTTATCTGCAAACCTAATTCAGGAATTACTGCTTCATAGGGGCATTTAAGAGATACAAAATTGGATAGTATTTAGTTCAAGAAATATAGAGATATGTTCTTGATGTTTGACGACTTGAATAGGCTTGGAGTAAGTAGTTACTCTAATGTGTGTTTCTGCTAGGATAACGGTTGATCTTTGATCAAAGTTGATGATCCTAACTTGTGGTGTTGTTTGTTGGGTCTTAAGTATCACTAACCCTATTGTGGGCTTTTGAGACAATGAGGGTGTGATTACTTTAACTTTTTGAAAAGTAAGATCTCTTTGATGCATACTTTTGAAGTAGTCTTGTCAAAAGAGATATAATTGAATAACAAAAGATCTTGTGGATGTTGTGGGACAAATCCACTAGTTAAGCCGTTGTTATGGACTAGTGGTGTTTGTCATACTAGGTCCATTAGCATGTCTAATGCGTATAACTTGGCTTGAATATGTTTTGGTTTATGTTTGATTTGTATTTATATTTTGGGGACATTAAGCAATATTGCAATTCATACCATATCGATTATTAAATGGAGATTTAATAATACGCCGAGGGCGGGTATTTTATGAATCCTTATTGCGTTCCATCTTAGCATGTTTAAACACTTCCGAGAATGTTTATCATTCTAAAATCTCCACAATCGGTTATACTTTATGGGAAGGAACTATAAATTAAGATTGAGGTAAAGAGTTGGTTTTGTTAAACGTGATTCTTGCCTATACTTGAAAGGGGTTTCAAGTGATTGGAGGACCCGCACCCGAGTTCGCTTCATGGTTCTAGTCATAAGAAACTCGGGATAATGATGACGTTTCATCCTTAAACTAGAGATGCATGTGATTCCAAAGCATAGGTCTGCTTTGCTTTGATCGTTTTCTAACGCGGTCCGTAACTGGTCGTTATAAGGGAGGTGATTGGGTAGAGTATTATCTATGTGGCGGGACTATGTAGTCGAAAGGAATTTGTTCCTCTATGTATAGAGAAGATATCCATGGGCCCCTCAATGATTGAGTGCTGACGTTCATATGCATGGCCGTGCTCAAGTTATATTGATGATGGATCAATGTTAACTTGGTTTGTTGGTCACCACTAATCTAGAATCGAGAAACATAATCGTGAACGATCTGAAGGTTGACTTTATTCCATGCCTTGTGTTCACATAGGATATCACGAACAAAGGGATGTATATGTTCATTTATCTTTAGGACAATCATTTTATGATTGGGATCTTGTCAGGTGTGGCATACCCTATACTGACTTGGGAGCATAGATGTCTTGCTAGAGGCCGCTCTATGTTTGTGTTATTTTTTCGTAGTCGTGCCACGTGCAAGTGGGAGTCTGTTGGAATATGCCCGCTGACACGAACGAGTTAATAGCACTGCTGATGAAGTATAGGCCTATTGGGTCACACACCAAGTATTGATTCCGGCAACACGATCAAGCAAAAGAGAGAGAAAAGGCCAAAATGGGTTTTGGCAGCATGGTACACGGGCCGTGTTCTTGAACACGGGCCGTGTCCAGCCCAACTAGCACGGGGCGTTTTGGCCCAAGTAGAGACCGTGTGCTTTGGGCCTACACGGCCGTGTAGATGAACACGGGCCGTGTTGGGTCTGTTAGACACGGGCTAACTTGGCCCAATTGAGGCCGTGGGCTTTGGGCCTACACGGCCGTGTTGACCAACACGGGCCGTGTAACACCGGCCGTGTAGAGTGCCTGTAACAGCAGAATAAACATCTTTTAAGTCACTTTTTAATGAGATTAACTAGATGTTAATAGGGGCTACGTTTTCCTCTGCATATGAACAGACTTGAGAGAGTTAAAGAGCTTCTTGGAAGTTCATATTCTCTCTTGGTTCTTCTTCTTGAAGGTGATGAAGTTTGATGCACTAGAGAAGGTAACATACACTTTGTGATCAAGCTTTGATGCACAAAGGTATTGCTTGTTCTTGTATTGTGTTGTTTTGGTGGCTACATCAACCTACTAGCATTGGGGAATCAAGTGTGCTTGTAACAGCAGAATTAACATCTTTTAAGTCACTTTTTAATGGGATTAACTAGAGGTTAATAGGGGCTACGTTTTCCTCTGCATATGAACAGACTTGAGAGAGTTCTAGAGCTTCTTGGAAGTTCATATTCTCTCTTGGTTCTTCTTCTTGAAGGTGATGAAGTTTGATGCACTAGAGAAGGTAACATACACTTTGTGATCAAGCTTTGATGCACAAAGGTGTTGCTTGTTCTTGTATTGTGTTGTTTTGGTGGCTACATCAACCTACTAGCATTGGGGAATCAAGTGTGCTTGGGGTGGACTACTCTAGAGGAATTCTTCATTGAATTCTACACACTTTGACAAAGAAGAAAGCTTTGATGATCTTGCATTATGGTATAACCTTTCTTCTTCCTTGTTTATTTTATTTAGTTGCATTTCCATGTCTAGATATTGGTCCATGTGAAGTGTTTGTTTGGTTAGCTTGTTATTTTGTATTATATCTTGCTTCCGTTGCTACTCGATTATGCCAAACAAATACCTTCAACACATCCTCGAGGAACCTCTTCCAAAACCACCTGCTGCCAACACAAGTTGGGACACTAGATACGCCTTTGAAAACCGTATCGAGGATGCAAAAGATGTTTCTTCTTTCATGTTATCGACTATAAGCTGTGAGCTGCGAAAGCAACTCGGGCATATGAGTGCATATGACATGATTAATCGGTTGAAGGACTTGTTCCAACATCAGATTAGAGAGGAACACTTTATGTGTGTCAAGGCCCTTGTCGGTTGCCGGATGCAAGAAGGTGGGAAGGTTAGTGTTCATGTGCTTCGTATGAAGGCATACATTGACCAAATGGAAATACTAGGATTTTCCATTGGGTGGGAGCTTGTGGTGAATATGATTCTCCAATCCCTGCCCACGTATTATGATGAGTTTTTCAAAAACTATCAAAAGGACAAAATGGTAGAATCCTTAGACGAGTTGCATGGCATGCTTAAGATTTTCGAGTCTAACATGGCCAAACGCAAGTTCGTTCCCATCCGGTTATTTGAGGAACGTAAAACTGAGAAAAAGAATATGACTCCTAAGGGAGAAGTTTGCCATTTCTGCGGTAAATATGGAGATTGGCGCCACCACGTTTGTCCTGAGTGTTCGAAGGAGTTAAAGCTTCCTATGAGGCAAGGGAATAACTTCTCGTCATCAGGTACATTCATGATTAGCTCCATGGCTTTTCTACTTCTTAGCTAGATTTGTTGAAATGCTGGCTATAACTCTCACATTTGTTGCAAAAGTGTAGGTGTTAAACGGAAGAAGTAGCTGATAAAGCATGGAGAGCTAGAGCTCAAGATCGGGAAACTTGGACGTTGTCTCGATTGAGAGGATTGGGAGTTTTGATCTCGCCATTTCATCTAGCTATTTTATTACTTTACTAGATTAATATATTATCTGCCCTGCGTGGCAAGAGAAATATTATGTCTATTATGTATTGGTTGACGATGGATATTACTTTGTATTTGATATATAAATTTGTGGTTTATTTCAAAGTTTATCCATGTCATGGCATTTATAAGCTTTTGCTTAAAAGTAATAAAGTAATCATGAATAATGTGTTTAAATCCAAAATTGGTTTGGATTAGTTATCCAAGTCACAAGATTATTTAGCTATGTAAACAAGACTTGCTTCAACAAGTTCCGTGTGGTTTGGAATCTTGGATGCATTTGATAATTGATCAAATGTTGAGTGCGAGAATTGTATATTAGGCTAAATGACTTGTACATATTTCATCGGCGTATGTAAGAGGATTGAGAGCTTGTTGTAATTGGTTCACAGTTGTGTGTTTAATTCGTTCAAGCAAATCCATAGGGATAACTACATGCACTTCGTTACCTTTACCCGTAGTGGTAGTAGGGATAGGTATATTTGAAACCTTTGAGGTGTTCATTGATTACCTTAACGAGGTTTGTGGACAAAAGGTTAAGTTACTTAAATCTTGTAAAGATGTTGAGTATCTTAATATATGAATTTTGTGATCATCATAAGAATTGTGGGATTTATCTCATAAATTATTTCTCCTAGGACACATTGGCATATGGGTCGCGTAGAGGAGGAACCGAATATTCGGGTCTTGATGGATCGCAAATTCATACCCATGGTGTTGGGATGCTTAAGTATGGCGGGTAATGTTCTACATATAAAATCAACAAAGATGGTTTAGTACGCATCTTAGGAGAAAAGACTAGAAATAGTGTCTTTGCTTGTCTATCTCAAAACCTAGATTATCCAGCCTATGTGTAGACGTGAGGTGGTAGAATCCGGGGACAAAAGATGCTACTCCATTAGGCATGAGATATTTGTTTCACGAACTTTTGAGGACAAGTTTTGTCGCTCAATAGCATGGCGATGCTAGAGTACGTGGCATAATTCGTTACTCTTCCTATTTCTGATAGAAGTTGTCGTAAGGCCGGATAGATATATGTTTTATATCTAGAGGAAGATAACTCGATGATGGATTAGTTGAATTAATCAACTATTGGAAGTCGTAGTGGGCCTAGTATCTACTAGGAGGAGAGAGGTAATGAGAATGGGATGCAATCCATGTAGGATATCTAAGTATTGGACTTGGATGATCCAATGCCTTGGTGTGAACCTAGGGGTATGCATGAATTGAGATGTAGACAACTTCAAATGCCGACCGGTGGTAAAAATTCTAATATGATTGGCCATGAGGACGGTATCATAAAAGAGATTTTTCCTCGTGATTATGTTGAAGTCTACTTGGATGACTTATGGTGTATCACTACCTTCTCATGGCTATGAAATTATGGAAGTGAATTGTAAAGACGCTATTCCTTTATAGGAATTTTGAGGAAGTTTTTTAACACTATCCGAGAGTCTTGTACACTATAAGTATCCTCGTAAAGTCTACGAGCCCAAGAAATCTATCCATGGACTTGAACTTCACATAGCAACTAATGATAAATGTTCCGTTATGATTGACCATGAGGATGGTATCATAAGGAAATTTTCCTAGTGGTTATGTTGAAGGTTACTCGGATACATGTGTTTATCACTGCAATGTAAAGATCGTGTTCCTTCATGAGAATTTTGAGGAAGGGTCTTTTAACACTTTCTGAAAGTCTTGTTCGTTGAAAGTATCCTCATAGTCTTGGATAAATATCGCAAGGTTGTAATCTTCACTTTAATGAGAAAATCATAGATTTAAGTTTTCGAAAAGGCAAGATTAAACTTGGATGTATGCCAGAGCTAGTGGGAGCGCTTGTGTTCCTTAAATTGTGTATTCATAATATACTTCTTATTGATGATAATATCCTAACTTGGCGGTTCATAAAACCGGAGTTGAGGAATTATTGCTTCATAAGAATAATTGGAAGATACGAACGTGAACTTTTCGGAGTGACAAAACCAAGAGAGTGACATTGAAACATGATGGACTAGTGTGTTAATTTAATTAGCAACTTGGTTTATCACATGGTTTCTTTTCTCTCATTTTGACATACTTGGAAGAACTCTTGGTACATTGTTCTTCAAGTTGATGTTCGGTGGTAACAAGGAACTTTGAGTAGTGTATTATTCTTGGTGAATTGTTATTGTTGTGTTGTTAAGTGGAATGTTATCTACTATAATGGTTCTTTAAGCATCATAGACTCTAATTGGGTTCTCTTGAGAAAATAAGAGTATGATGGCTTATATATGTGAACCATAGTCTTGTGCATTGTGACTCTATTGGATTCTTTGGAACAATGAGAGCGCGAAGGCTTAGACAAAGGACCATGATCTTGTCGGCGCACACTTTATAAGTGTTTGGTCGAGAGAAGATATGGTAATTGTTAGAGTACGCATGGATGTCACTTTGTGAATCCGCTTACTAAGCTTTAGTTGTGAGCTAGTGATGAATTTACATACTAGGCTTGCATACACTTGGTTTACAAGTGGCTTTGGCTTGGGTTTGTTTAGATGAATTTGATATATTTTGAGTTGGGAACATTAAAGCAATAATGTGCTTTGATTGTATCGATTATCAAATGGAGATTTAATAATGCGCGCGGAGCAGGTACTTTCGTTAGCCTTTATTGTGTTCCATCTTAGCATGTTTAACCACTTCCTTGAATAAATTTATTTATTCTAAATGCTCCACGATCGGTCGTTCTTCATTGGAAGGAAGAAGTGAATTAAGATCGAGGCAAGTGGTTGGTAAAGTATTCATAGTGGATTGAATATATGTTTTCGCAACACTAGCCTGTACATGATAGTGATCAAGTAATTGGAGAACCCGCACCTAAGTTTACTTAATGGACATGATCACGAGTAAATCAGGATGATAAAATTTTTTGTCCTTCTACTGGACATACATGTGCTTCTTGATTAATAATATTGTCTTGTTTAGATTGCTTTCTAACAATGTTCGTAACTGGCTGTTATAAGGGAAGTTTTTAGGCAAGAACTTGTTATTATGACGGAATGATGAAGTCAAAGGTATTCGTTCCTCTTTAGAGAGATACCCCTGGGCCCCTCATTGACTGAACTGATGACATCAAAATGCATGGCCGTGCTCAAGTTGAATTGATAGTGGATCAATTTCGCAACTTGTGTTGTTCGTCATAGTTAGTCTAGATCGAGAAACATAATCGTGAATGATTTGGGGTTGACGGTGTTCCATGACCTGGATTCACAATGGATATCATGAACGAAGGGATGAATAATCACTTATCTGTAGGACCATTCTTTACAGGTTGGTACTTGTCATGGGACCCTATGCCGACTTGGGGGCATAGATGCCTTGCTAGAGGCCGCTCTATGTCGGTGTTATCTTTCGTGGGTGTGTCATGTTCAAGTGGGAGTTTGTTGGAATATGCCCACTGACACACACAAGTTGGTATCACTGCCGATTAGGCATAGGCCTACTGGGTCACACGCCAAGTATTGCTTCCGACAACACCTTTGAACGAGAGAGAGAAAAACGCCAAAAATGGTTTTGGTAGTGCTCTGCACGACCGTACATCTTGTTGGTACGGTCTTGGTGTGCAAAGCACGGCCTTGCTTCGTGTTGGTACGGCCGTGCTTATGGTCAGGGTACGGGCCCAAGTCTTGTGTGACTCGGGGGTGCTTGCTTGGACTGGCACGACCGTGCTTTAAAAGGTACGACCGTGCTTCACGCTGTAACAGCCAATTCAATTGGGCTTTTAAGTCTAGATTTAATGTGGCTATATGGCTATTCATGCTCGACTTATTATGGACATTTTTTGGCTGTTGGAATGGGTCTATAAATTTTCCTCGAAGTCTAGTATGATGGGTTAGCCAATCTTGGATAATATAGAAACATATTATCAATACATGAACTTGTAACTTGCATGTTAGTTCATACTCTCTCAAAACACACTTGGAAGGAAGCTAAGGCACTCATAATCTTCAAGTGATGTTGGTTCTTTAGTGGTGGTGTTTTTGTTGGCATACAAGCACTCTAGCAAGTGAGGATCAAACCAAACTTGGTGTGGATACCAGTAGAGGAATTCAACATTGTATTCTCATATTCATCGTCAACGAGGAGCTAGAAGATACTTGTATGGTATAATTTCTTCTACTTGTTCCTTTCTTTTGTTGCCTTGCTATTGTTTAGAGTTTTCTCCATTGGGTGTGGTATTGGTGCCATAAAATGAAATTGTTTTATACTTGTTTTTGTTTCCGTTGCGTTTTCTAGATGCCACCAAAACCCAACAGTGCCTTCACGACCTCCTTCACGGGCCGTGTAAGGTCGTGAAGCCCTAGGGTTTCAAGAACCATGCGGCCCACGACAGGACTCGTGGACACGAGCTGCTTCACGACCTGTGGAGCATCCTTCACGGTTGTGAAGCCTTGATCAACTGGAATTTGACCATTTTGACTCTTTCCTCTTATAATAGGCTGTCGAGATTGAAACTTGGCGTGTGACACAATAGGCCCGCGCTTCATTAGCAGTGATGCCGGCCTACGTGTGTCGGTGTGCAGATTCCAACAAACTCCCACTTGCACATGACACACCGTACCCATGGACACCACAGATAGGGAGCGGCCTCTAGCAAGGCATCCCTGCCCCAAACTAAACACGGGGTATGTCATCCCTAACAAGTACCAAGTTAAACTAAAAGAGTTTGACATGGTACTATAGATAAGTGATCAATTATCTTATTGTTCGTGATATCCAAGTGAACACGAGACATGGTACAAAGTCATTCTCCGATCGTTCACGATTATGTTTCTCGATCAAGATTGGTGGTGACCAAAAAGGTGAGTTGCAACTGATCAACAATCATTGCAAGCTTAAGCATGGCCATGCATTTTTGGTGTCAGCGCCCAATCATCGAGGGGCCTAGGGATATCTCTCTAAACAGAGGAACAAATTCCTTCGACTACATTGCCTCCAATACAATGGCAATACTTTACCCAAATACCTCCTTTATAATAGCCAGTTACGGACTACGTTTGAAAGCGGTCAGAATAAAGCAAACCAAAATAGTGAAACACATGCATCTCAGGTCTAAGGATAAAAGATATTATCATCCTGATTTACTCTTGACATGTACCATGAAGTAAGATCAGGTGTGGGTCGTCCAATCACTTGAAACTCTTTTCAAGTATAGGCGAAATATTGTGTCCCTTGTATTCAATCCCATTAAACACTATGACCAATCATTTCCCTCGATCTTCGTTCATACATCCTTCCATGAAGAATGACCGATCGTGTACTATTTAGAATGTAAAACATTCAACGAAGTGATAAAACATGCAAAGTTGGAACACAATAATGATTTAAAGAAAGTATTCGCTACACGCGTATCATTAAATCTCCATTTAATAATCAATACATTCAAAAATACAATATTGCTTAATGTTCCCAATAAAATAGTAAATACATCGAATACAATAACCAATATACAACTCAAACCAAGTCACTAGCAAATCTAATCCCAATAGCACATGTGTGGACATCATGTTTAGCTTGTGACAACGGTTTAGTGAACGGATCCGCCAAATTGCTATCCGTGTGTACTTTGCTGATGATGATGTCTCCATTTTCGACCACGTCCCGGATAAAATGATATTTCCACGGAATATGCCTCGTGCATCGATGAGACCTCGGTTCCTTTGCTAAAGCAACAGCACCCTCGTTGTCACAGAAGATTTCAACAGGGTCGCTGATGCTTGGAACCACTCCCAGATCAGGCAGAAATTTCCTCATCCATAAGGCCTCCTTAGCAGCTTTACTCGCCGCAATATATTCCGACTCGGTAGTAGAATCGGCCACAGTGTCTTGCTTGGAGCTCCTCTAGGATATAGCACCGCCGTTTAATAGGAACACGAACCCCGATTGTGATCTGCAGTCATCCCTATCGGTTTGGAAGCTTGCGTCAGAGTAACCCTTTACTCTAAGCTCTTCCTCACCTCCGTACACCAAGAACATCTCCTTAGTCCTCTGAAGATACTTGAGAATACTCTTCACCGCCGTCCAATGAGCTTTGCCAGGGTTGGCTTGATATCTACTCGTCATGCTCAAGGCACACGATACATCAGGCCTGGGGAACCTGGTGAACATGATCGAGCCCACAGCCGAAGCATATGGCACTCGCTTCATTACTTCCCGTTCCTGTGGGGAACTAGGGGATTGAGTCTTACTCAATACCAAACCATGTGACATTGGAATGAACCCCTTCTTGGAGTCTTCCATCCTAAACTATTTTAGGACTTTGTCAACATATGTACTTTGGCTAAGCCCAATTAGCCTCTTGGATCTATCTCTATAAATTTTGATCCCAAGAATATAAGTCGCATCTGCTAGATCCTTCATTGAAAAAAAATTCCCTAACCAAGTTTTTACACCTTGAAGGGTCGGGACATTGTTCCCAATGAGGAGTATGTCATCGACATACAAGACTAGGAACACAACTATGCTCCCACTAGCTCTGACATATACGCATGGCTCATCCTTGTTTTTCGAAAAGCCAAACTCTTTGACTTTCTCATCAAAGCACAGGTTCCAACTGCGCGATGCTGGCTTAAGTCCATAAATGGACTTCTTAAGCTTGCAAACCTTATCCGGATGCTTGGCATGTACAAAACCCTCGGGTTAAGTCATATAGACCTCCTCGCTAAGTGTCCCATTAAGGAACACAGTTTTTACATCCATTTGCCAAATCTCATAATCATGAAATGCGGCAATTGCCATGAGTATCCGGATAGACTTCAACATAGCCACCAGGGAAAAGGTTTCATCATAGTCTACACCATCAGTTTGCGTGAAACCCTTAGCCACCAGTCGGGCTTTGAAGGTGTCTACCTCTCCATCTATGCCAGTCTTTTTCTTAAAGATCCATTTGCACCCTACGGGTCTACACCCGGGTACCGGATCTACCAAATCCCAGACTTAGTTATCCGACATAGATTTCATCTCGGACTCCATAGCCTCTTTCCACCTAGCGGACTCAGGGCCCACCACGGCGTTCCGATAAGATGATGGTTCATCATGATCCACCACTAGGTCGCAGCCCTCAGACATGAGAAACCCATATCTCTCTGGCTCATTGCGACTCCTACCGGATCTCATAAGAGGTAAAGGATCCGTGTCAGGTTCTCCAGCAGCGACGTGCTGAGAATCATCTTGTGAACTAGCGCCAACTTCAGGTTGGTCATTGGAAGGTTCTTGAATTTCTTCAAAATCAACCTTTCTCCTACTAGCGTCTTTGGATAGCATCTCCCTTTCAAGGAAGATGGCCCTCCGAGCAATAAATACCTTGTTCTCGGAAGGTTTGTAAAATAAATATCACATAGACCCGGCAGGATATCCAATGAACAAACACCTCTCAGCTCGGGGTTCCAATTTGTCCTCTACCTCACGTCTCACGTAGGCAGGACAATCCCAAACCTTTAGATATGAAAGCGATGGAACCATTCCATGCCACATCTTAAAGGGTGTCTTCTTGACCTTCTTAGTTGGTACGAGGTTAAGAATTCTAATGGCCGTTTCCAATGCGTAGCCCCAAAAGCTAATGGGTACATCCGTATGATTCATCATACACCGAACCATATCCAACAATGTCCGGTTCCTCCTCTCGGCGACACCATTTAATTGTGGTGTCCTAGGAGGTGTCAATTGCGAAACAATTCCATAATCTTTTAGATAGTCTCGTAATTCCGAACTTAGATACTCACCACCTCAATCCGATCTGAGCATCTAAATTCGTTTACCCAATTGGTTCTCAACTTAGTTTTTGAAAGTCTTGAAAACCTCAAAGGTTTCCGACTTTTGTCTCACCAAGTAGACATACCCATACCTACTAAAGTCATCGGTAAAGGTTACAAAGTACCTTGAGTTATCCCTAGTGACATGCTTGAACAGACCACACACATCCGTGTGAACGATGTCCAACAAGTCTTTGCCCCTCTCACAAACGCCGGTGAAGGGTGCCTTGGTCATTTTGCCAAATAACCAAGATTCGCATACATCATCCGACCCATGGTCAAATGATTCCAAGATCCCATCCGCTTGGAGCTTGGCGATGCGTTTCTTGTTTATGTGGCCCAAACGACCATGCCATAGGGATAACTTATCCAAATCACATTTGGATTTAGAACAAACATTCATGATCGATCTATTACTTTGCAAGCATATGCTTGTCTCATATATGCCACGACATAGATGTGCTTTAAAATAAAATTACTCATTCTTAAAGCATCAAATAATTCCATTAGAGAAATTAAAATTAAATCCACGTCAACGAGTGCATAAAATGATAAAATGTTTCTTGCCACGCAGGGCGAATAAGATACATTTAATAAAGTAATAAATAAGCCAGATGGAAAGGCGAGGTCCATGCTCCATATCTTCTCAACCGGGACAACCGCCTTGTTTCCCATGATGAGATCCAGCTCCCCATCAACCAAGTCCCTACTTCTTCTTAGTACCTGCACATTATTAACTATGTGAGTACCACACCCGGTGTCCAAGACTCAAGCGTTAGAAGTAGAAGTGTTATGGAGTTCAATCATATACATACCGGAGGTGCCTTGTCCCTTGGCGTGAAGCCTCTTGAGCTCCTCCGTGTACTTGGGGCACCTACACCGGTAGTGTCCCTTCTCCTCGCAGAAGAAGCAAGTAGCCTCTTCCGGTGAGGGGGATATAGGAGTGGGTTCCTTCCCCTTCGGCTCCGGCGCTGGGAGTGGTTTGCGCTTGGGTGTTGCGACCTTCGCCTTCCCCTTCCCCTTTCCCTTGCCCTTGGAGGTTGAAGCGGGCCGCTTCCTCTTAGCACCACCCTCATGGATGGCTAGGACGGGTGCGGAGGTTGATGGCTTTGCCTTAGCCATGTTAGACTCGGCGGTCTTCAATATGTATGCATATGGTAGTTCACAATGAACGGACCATATGCTTGAGGCAAAGATTGAAGGATAATATCCGTAGCCAACTCTTTCCCCATTGGAAAGCCCAACCTCTTGAGCTGGTCCACGTATTGCTTCATACGAAGCACGTGGGAGCTCACATTCCCGCCTTCCTGCATCCGGCACCCTATAAAGGCCTTGACACACTCGTAGAGTTCTTGCCTCGCTTGCTGCTGGAACATTTCCTTTAGCTGCGAGATCATGTCAAAGGCACCAACGTCCTCGAATTGCCTTTGCAACTCGGAACTCATGGTCGTCAACATGAGGCAAGTCACCTCATTAGTGTCTTTAAGGCGCTTCTCATAAGCATCCTTAATGGCCCGCGTAGCGGTGGTAGAAGGAGCCTCCTGAAGAGGTTCCTTTAGGACGTAGAACTTGCTTTCATGGCGCAAGACAATTCTCAATTGCCTATGCCAATCCATAAAGTTTACGCCTATGAGTTTTTCTTTCTCCAAAAATGGACGGAGTGACATGTGCGTCGCGGTGTTGCTTGTAGATGCCATCTAAAAGAAGGCAAAGCACACAAAAGGTTAGTTCGATATATTTTAATCCTTGTTAAATAATTACCCAATAGTTTAACACTTAAATTTAACGAGGGCTAAGAACCCAACATAACTTCACTACATGACGGGTTTACCGCGGATCACTCCGTGAAGGTATTTAGGCCGGTAAACGCTTTACCAATTGCAATCCGTGATTACAACTCTTAGGCACTTGCGGGATCCATCGGTACTCATAGCACTGGTTTGGCATGTTTGATCCCTTCCCACACCGATTCCTCAATAAGCCGCTTTGATAATTCAGTATAGGCACGACAATTATCAAGGCGTATTAAATTGGAATTGCAAATCGTCCAACAAGATACACGATGACGCCCTTGACAATAATTGGCTCGTGGTAAGCTCGACAACCAAAAATTTCAAGACGCCACATACACCTTCCACACAAGTCCACATGGAACAACTCGTGCTAAGCTCGACAATTGTCCCATGCTTCATTAGATTCGGTTGGTGTCATCTTTTGGATGGCGTGTGATTTATGTTTTTAAGAAAAACGAGACTTTTGTTTTTCCGGTTAAAAACCTCTTTTCGTTTTGATTAACAAATAAGTGACAAAACGTATTTTTCACCATTTGAACATAAACACTTTATATTCGTTTGTTAATCATGTGAGCGATCGGGGTTTGTTAACCAATTAAGGAAAACTATATAGTTTTATTATTTTCAAAAGATTTTCTAGCATGCGAAGATCCTACAACCGCGCAAGAAAATAAATAAATAAAACTACACAACCACGCATACAAAACCTATTTGAGCCAACCTAAGTGTTCCCCGGTGACCCAACTGAGGAACTAAGTCTACTAAGGACAAGGAATCCAAGACTGCGTGGCGTGCTCCCACTCGATCCCGCGCCTCTGGATCTGAGATAGCCGAGACGTCTCCCAAGACTCCCATTGGTGCCTCCGGTCTTCTCTTCTCATTATTTACATAATTTAAAGAGAAATGGCATGCAAGCAACACAATCTATTCTAAGCTAATATACAAATTACAAAGAATAAATACTTTGGCGTGCAAGCCACAAATAAATAAATTATTACAAACCGGATTAAATAAATTATTACAAACCAAATGTGGTACAAACCAACAAATGAATGAACAAAGAATAAAGCAACCAAACAACAACACAAAGGTCTAGGCTCAAACTGGTGCTCACAACAACAAAACAACCACAAAGCATGGTGTGCCACATCAAACTATGCACAAAACAATATCCCAATTAATTTTATTTAAAAACTAAAGGCACAAGAATAAACCTTGTACATATGCATTAGGATTCCAAACACTTTGAAATCGATATTCATATATACACAATATACATGTATGCATGTGTGCATTTTATGCCAAAACCACCCAATACATACATATACCAGAATTAGGATATTATGGGGCTTAAACTACAAGGCTAAAAAGCCTAAAATGATTCTCGAAACACCAAAATCATGTGCTAAAATCAATATCAAGTTTTCTTTTTCAAAAAGGCAAAAAACAGCCTGTTCACGACGCCTTCACGAGCTACTGCTCTTCACGGGCCCTCACGGGCCGTGAAGGCAGTACGCTCCACGACTCGTGAAACAGATTAAAAACCTTTCACGACCAACACCCCACGAGACTGGTCGGGTGGCCTTCACGACCCGTGAAGCAAGCTCCACGGCCCGTGAAGACCTTCTGGACAGAATGTCCAAAATCGAAAATATGGATTTTCAAGCCACAAAGGTGCATGCATCTTACAAGTATGACTCTGATACCACTGTTGGAATTCCATGGGGATCAAATCACGCAACAAAAGCAACAAAAACACACAAAATGATCCCATGAATTCCCAATGGTGGTGAACACTTGCAAGAACATACATGCAACCAAAACAAGCACAAAAAGAAGAAAGGAAGTGAACCTTACCCTTGAAGACTTTGATAATTTTCTGGAACAAAAGGAACTTGGGATGTATGCTTGAAAGAAATGGCTCCAAGCCCTAATGCAAGTCCACACCAAGAATGTCTTCAATCTCTTTGTACTAGCAAACCAAGGAACCACCAACACTTGATGAGAATCCTCTGGAACAGCTTTGTAACACTTATGCACTAACCACTAACACTTGTTCTTGCTCTCTCTCTCTCTCAATGGAAGAACTCACAAAGTGTCTGTAATGCACAAATTAACCAAGAGTGTAGAATGCACAAAGAAGACCTCTAGTATAGGCATTCTATCTGTTCAAAGAGCCCAGAGTCGGAGCTAAATGGCACGCTTTCATTGGACCATTAAAATGGTCCAACCAAATACAAGTGTCACTTAGAATTCTGCCTTCACGACTTCTTCACGGGCTCTCGCGGGCTTGAAGGATAAATGCGCCACGACCAGCCCTGAATCCTCCACGAGCCGTGCCACGCCTTGCAAGAATCGTGAGGGTTGTGCCTTCATGACCTCCTTCACGGGCCGTGTAAGGTCGTGAAGCCCTAGGGTTTCACGAACCATGCGGCCCACGACAGGACTCGTGGACACGAGCTACTTTACGACCCGTGGAGCATCCTTCACGGTCATGAATCCTTGGTCTACTGTAATTTAACCATTTTGACTCTTTCCTCTTATAGTAGGCTGTCGAGATTGAAACTTGCCGTGTGACCCAATAGGCCCGCGCTTCATTGGCAGTGATGCCGGCCTACGTGTGTCGGTGGGCAGATTCCAACAGTATTTGTATACGTGTGGGAAATTAGAGGCGGGTTTTGCCACCTCCTACTTACTTACTTGTATATGTGTAACGGGTTTAGCTAAACCATTCATTATTTTCAAAATCAAAGAAAGTGAAAGTGTGTGTATTGTGATTTCTTTCTGCCGAAGAACAAACAAGAAGAAAATAATCGGATTGTTCAAGTTGGTGATTTAAATTCAAAGTTCAAAGGTTAGATTTGTTCTTTGATATGGTTACATGATAACTTGATAAGATTGAGGGATGAATAACATGTTTTTATGAGAAACAATAGAATCGGTTTTGTAGAAACTTGATTTTTGGGTTTTATATGTTCTTATGATTTATATGCTTGTGAGATGATTTGATGCATGAATATGTGTTTAAACATGTTTCTAGAATGTTTGGTTGAATCTATGATTTCTGGGTTTTGAGTTTATATGCAGTTATAAAGTTATCGGATTTGATTGAAGAAGATGGTGTAAACCGACACTTGAAATCCGAATGAAAGGAAAACCGAGAGATGATGAAATGCTGAAGTTTTGAAAACCGAGACTCACAAATCCTATACTTAAATCCGATACTTGAGAAACCAATACCCAAAACCGAGACCTAAATCCGATAACTATGAACTCCCATACTTGGAAAATGATAACTTAGAATCCGATACTCAAAACCGATACATGTGAAATCCGAGAACCTTAAATCCGATAAGTCAAATCCGACATTTCTTAAATCCGATAGTCCCAAATCCAAGCCTTAGAATCTGACAAGTTTAAAATCCGGCGGATTCCTAGAATCCGATACTTTGGAGAATCCGACACTTGTAGTTGCGGATTCTTGAAAATCCGATGGTTTTGGTAATCCGACACTTGTGATTTGCGGATTCTTGGAAATCCGATATTTTGGTGTTTGGACTTGTGATTGTTTATTGTTTGTTGTTTGTTTGATGAATGAATTATAAATATATGAGATCAGATATATCTATGAGATTGAGACTGATTTGGTTATTGCTGTGTTTTCAGGCAATCCTAAGACTCAGTAATATTAGACTTCTGAGCTCGTGCTGAAATTGAGTTAAGTGGACGTTAATCGCGGATGGTAAAGATTGCAGTTATTGTTATTGATGTGATGCATGATTGTGATTGAGATTTGATTGATTGAACTGTTGATTGTGCTATTGATTGTTGATATCTGCTGCATGACTATTTGGTCGATACGCGCTCTTAGGATGATTTTGAGTTGCGTTTTAGAAGTCAGCTATACGTGGACTTAGGCTGGCCTCGTCTACTGGTTGGTTGAACAGTAGTAGCCCTTCTGTTGCATATGTTGCTTCAGAGGTGGAGTTTACTGTGCCAAGTCAGTAGAGAGCTATCGGTAAACCTTTGCTTTGGCCGGCATTGGTTGTAGGTTCTGCGCCGAACCCCCAGTCTTCTTGGATATGTGATTACATGCTCTAATGTTGATTGTGAATATTTGCTTTTGGTGTTTAGCCTCTACTCACTTAGCTTTATGCTAATTCTCCTCAGTTGTTGTTTTGCAAGTTCGTGTTTAAGATTGTAGAAGGAAGAGTTGACCATGCTCTGATACTATTTTTTTAAAGAGATGAGCCAGTCATTTTTGTAACACCTAAATAGTTGTAGATGATATTGGTTTTGAACAAGTGATGTACATTTGTAAATATTGGTTTATATATAATGTGTTTGTTTAATTAAGCTTCCGCAGCGTTTAAAAAAAATGGCTTGTGATTTTCCGGTGTTACAGTTTGGTATCAGAGCCTAGGTTTGGCGATGCAAGCACGGCTAGAGTGTTACATTCCCAAATCTTGGCTCGTGATGGGTCAAGCTTTCCTTCGGGGGAATTAGGGTGAGTTAGAGTTGTTTGTAGTAGCTAGTATTTTGGATACTAACGGTTTATGCTAATGAGCTATGAGGTGATGTGATTGTAACAGATTATGGCTGAGAGAGAGACTCCCATCTTACCTCCTGTGACCCAAGCTGTAGCAGAGGCACCAGTAATTGAAGATTTGGATAATGTAAAGCAAGCTGAAATGTCTGGTCAAGAACAAGAGGAAGATCAGAATGAATACATCTTCAAACTGGAAAATAAACTGATGGATCTTAGAAATAAGGTCCATAACATGGAAAAGAGATTAAACCAACATGAACCAACTCCGGTACCAATTGCGATTTCCGCAAAAGCAACCATACCACCAGTATCAGCACCCTTGCCACCAATGACACAGAGGATACAACAACCATTTTATTACCCATATCCACAACCAGGAGCCTATCCGTTTGCGTTTCCGGGGTACAAGCAACCATGCACTTACAAGCAATTCTTAGACTGTAAACCTTCTGAACACCGAGAAGTTCTGATCCCAATATCACATTGAACTGGTTGAGAGAAATGGTAAAGGCACTAGATGCCTACAATTGCGAAAATGAGTTGAAGGTGAAGTATGCATCGAGGATGTTAAAAGGAGATGCTATGGTCTGGTGGGATTCTATTACCGGCCATTTCACTGAGTAGTAATAAGAGAGTATCACCTGGAGTCAATTCCAGGAGAAATTATGTGAACAGTATTGTGGTACCTTCGAGATTGCCAAAATCAAGAAGGAATTTATGGATTTACACATGACCGGGAACCTGATTGTGGATCAACTGATCAAGCAATTCAATGAGAAGATGTGATTCATCAAGCATTGGGTGCCAGTTGAAGAGTCCAAGATTGCCCATTTTGTTAGGGCATTGCATCCGGATCTCCATAGTGCCACTAGGTGGGCTACCACACTATCCCAGGCTTTCACTTTAGCCAAATCGGCTAAAGGGGATATCATTGCAAGGAATAGACTGAGTGGGGAGAGGATTTCCCAACAATAAGTCAAGGTTTTAACACTACAACACCCAGCAGAGGCAAGGAGGGTAGGGTAGTGGAAGTAGACAAAGGGAGCAAAATAAGAGGCCTACTTCTGGAGGGTCTACTCAGAGGGCACCTTGGTGTAACCGATGCAAATCCTATCACCATGGGCAATGTATGCCCCAGTCTATGTGATGTGTGAAGTGTGGCCAGTTTGGCCATGACCTGAAAAATTGCAGACTACCGAGGAGTGTCTGCTAGAATTGCCAGAAGGAGGGGCACAGGGTTGGTGACTACCCGTTGAGTAAGAAATCAGGGTCCGGGTCAGGAGGGGAGGAGCTAGGGGATTGTCTACAGCTGGTCAAAAGAGAAAGAACCCACCCACTACTGAGGGTCGGGCATTTAAAATGACCGTGGATGATGCTACTACCACAGACGATGTCATGACGGGTATGTTTCTTATAAACTCTACTCCTGCTAGAGTATTGTTTGATTCTGGAGCAAATCGCTTCTTTGTGTTTGTAGAATTCTGTGGTAGATTAAATGTGCCTATAATTGAACTTGCTACTGCCTTAGAGATAGAGGTAGCTGATGGAATGATGGTTCCGGTCACGACTGCTGTTGCTAGAGCTAAAATTGACATAGATGGTACTTTCTTTCCTATTTATTTTCATGTAATGCCACTATCTAGGTTTGATGTGGAGCTCGGGATGGATTGGCTGAGTCTGAATCAAGCCAGTATCAAGTGCCACAAAAAGTTGATCTCCTTTCCGTTGGCTGATGGCACAAGAGTAGTGGCAAGGGGAGAGAAAGCTGGGTCTGTGGTTCCTATTATCTGGTGTTTGAAAGCAAAGAAAGCGTTGGATAGGGAATGTGACTCTTACTTGGCATACGTCACTGACGGAAATAAAGAGAAGCAGACGATGAATGACATTCGGGTGGTAACGGAATACCTGGAGGTATTTCAAGAAGAATTGCAAGGATTTCCTCCAGTTCGTGAGGTAGAGTTCAAGATTGATCTGATTCCTGGTTCCCTACTAGTGGCGAAGGCTCCGTACAGGTTGGCACCTTCAGAGATTCGGGAGATGATGACTCAGATACAGGATCTGTTAGACAAAGGCTTTAATCGTCCAAGTTCATCTCCGTGGGGAGCACCGGTTTTGTTTGTGAAGAAGAAAGACGGTACGTTGCGTATGTGTATCGACTACCGTGAATCGAATAAGAGAACAATAAAGAACAAGTATCTGTTGCCAAGAATTGATGATTTGTTTGATCAACTACAGGGAGCTTCGTTCTTTTCTAAGATTGATTTGAGATCAGGGTATCATCAGGTGCGTGTTTCAGAGGAAGATGTGTCAAAGACAGCCTTTCGTACGCGCTACGGGCACTACGAGTTCTTGGTTATGCCGTTCGGCTTAACCAATGCAACTGCGATATTTATGGATTTAATGAAAAGAGTCTGTCGACAATTCCTTGATGATTTTGTAATAGTCTTCATCGATGACATTATGATCTATTCGAAGACTGAATTGGAACATGAACAGCATTTGAGACAGGTTCTAGAGACTCTAAAGAAAGAAGATTTGTTTGCCAAATTCTCAAAGTCCGAATTCTGGTTGAGAGAGGTTCAGTTCTTGGGGCATGCTATCTGTAATGAAGGAGTGAAAGTGGATCTTTCAAAAGTTGAAGCAGTAATGAACTGGAATGCTCCAAAGACACCATCTGAGATTAAGAGTTTTCTTGGTTTGGCCGGGTACTACCACGGGTTTATTAAAGATTTCTCCAAAATTGCGGGTCCGTTGACTAAGTTAACTCGGAAAGACGTGCAGTTTATATGGGTAGTGAACAAGATAAAGCCTTCCAGATGTTGAAGCAGCTATTGTGTCAGGCTCCCATCCTTGCATTGCCAAGTGGATCAGATGGTCTTATTGTCTATTGCGATGCGTCATTTGCTGGATTGGAATGTGTGCTTATGGAGAGGGATCGGGTGATTGCGTATGCTTCAAGACAGTTGAAACCCCATGAGAAGAATTACCCGACACATGATTTGGAGCTGGCAGCAGTTGTATTTGCCCTTAAGCTGTGGAGACACTACGTGTATGGCAACAAGTGCGTGATTTGTACTGATTATAAAAGTCTTCAATATGTGTTTACACAGAATGAACTGAACATGAGATAGAGACGATGGGTGGAGTTGATAAAGGATTATGATTGCGAGATTGGATACCACCCTGGGAAAGCAAATGTGATAGCAGATGCCTTAAGCCGCAAGGGAGCGGGAAGTTCTATCCAGTTTATGCGCATGTAGAGTGTATCTGACTTAGTGGATAGACTTAAGTCTGCCCAGTTGGAAGCTCTGAAAGAAGAAAACTTGAAGACTGAACTAATGAGAAAGCGTAAGGATGAACTTACTGATGATACACGTGGATTGAAGATGTACAAGAATCGTGTGTGGGTGCCTATGCATCGAGAATTGAGAAAGTTGATCTTAACCGAAGCACACAAGTCGAGACTGTCTATTCACCTAGGAAGCACTAAAATGTATAACGATTTGAAAGTGCTTTACTGGTGGCCTACTATAAAGGCAGATGTGGCACATTTTGTGGAGTCCTGCCATATCTGTGCACAAGTGAAGGCAGAACATCAGAAGCCTTACGGATCTTTGAAGCAAGTAGAGATTCCTGAGTGGAAGTGGGAACATATAACGATGGATTTCGTGACTAAACTTCCGCGAACTCAGAAGAATCATGATATGATTTGGATGATCGTGGATAGACTAACAAAGAGCTCTCATTTTCTGGCTACATGTGAGACGGCTTCTCTGAGTAGGTTGGCTCAACTGTATATTGACGAGATTGTTGCGAGGCATGGTATACCATTATCGATTGTATCTTACACAGACTCCAGATTCGTTTCTAACTTCTGGAGGAGTTTATAGAGAGAATTGGGGACGAGGATTAACTTGAGTACTGCTTATCATCCCCAGACTAACGGTCAGACTAAGCGAACCATACAGACACTCGAATCTATGTTACGTGCTTGTGTACTTAAGTATGGTGGATCTTGGAAATCGCTCCTGCTATTGATAGAGTTTGCGTACAATAATTCTTACCACTCCAGTATTGGGATGCCTCCGTACGAAATGTTATACGGCCGTTGCTGCCTTACTCCGACGTGTTGGTTAGAGGCTGGTGAGAAGTAGTTTGCAGGGCCCGAGATAGTTCAGATAACTGCTTACAAGGTTGCTATTGCTAGAGACAAGTTGAAAGCTACCAGAGATAGATAGAAAATGTACGCAGATCCACGACGCCGTCCAGTTGCGCTTGATGTGGGGGAGGTAGTGTATTTGAAAGTCTCTCCGTGAAAGTGCGTGATTCGTTTCGATAAACGCGGGAAGTTGGCTCCCCATTACATTGGTCCCTTCCACGTTCGTCAGATAGTCAATGATCAGACAGTTACACTGGATCTTCCAGCAGAACTTGCAGGAGTTCACGATACATTAAATGTCTGTTATTTGAGAAAATGCAAGATTGAAAATGAAAATCAGATTCTCCCAGTACATGAACTGAAAGTTGATTCAAATAAGATATTGATAGACGAACCTGTTGAACTGTTGGATCGAAAGGTGACCAAGCTCCGAAAGAAACAAATACCGATAGTGTTGGTCAAGTGGAAGCACAGTCTAGGTTCTGACTTGACATGGGAGACTAAATCTGAATTGAGAGACCGATATCCCCATTTGTTTGAGCAAGAAAGGATTCCGAGGATGGAATCCTCTTAAGGGGGAGAGATTTGTAACACCCGCAAACCTGAGCTAGGAGATTAGCTGGTTTATGGTAAGTGCTTATCTGTTTTAATTGTGATTAATTGGTTAATTAGTTAATTTAATTTAAAGTATGATAGTTATATGCATGTATGATAATAACCGTATGTATGTATGTATGATAGTGTATCGCATGTATTTGTATACGTGTGGGAAATTAGAGGTGGGTTTTGCCACCTCCTACTTAATTACTTGTATATGTGTAAGGGGTTTAGCTAAACCATTCATTATTTTCAAAATCAAAGAAAGTGAAAGTGCGTGTATTGTGATTTCTCTATACCAAAGAACAAACAAGAAGAAAAGAATCGGATTGTTCAAGTTGTTGATTTAAATTCAAAGTTAAAAGGTTAGATTTATTCTTTGATATGGTTACATGATAACTTGATAAGATTGAGGGATGAATAACATGTTTTTATGAGAAACACTAGAATCGGTTTTGTAGAAACTTGATTTTGGGGTTTTATATGTTCTTATGATTTATATGCTTGTAAGATGATTTGATGCAAGAATATGTGTTTAATTGCGTTTAAACATGTTTCCCGAATGTTTGGTTGAATCTATGATTTCTGGGTTTTGAGTTTTGATGAAGTTATGAAGTTATCGGATTTGGTTGAAGAAGATGGTGAAAACCGACACTTGAAATCCGAAAGAAAGGAAACCCGAGAGATGATGAAATGCGAAAGTTTTGAAAACCGACACTCACAAATCCTATACTTAAATCCGAGACTTGAGAAACCAATACCCAAAACTGAGACCTAAATCCGATAACTATGAAATCCCATACTTGGAAAATAATAACGTAGAATCCGATACTCAAAACCGATACATGTGAAATCCGAGAACCTTAAATCCGATAAGTCAAATCGGACATTTCTTAAATCCGATAGTCCCACATCTGAGCCTTAGAATCCGACAAGTTTAAAATCTGGTGGATTCCTAGAATCCGATACTTGGGAGAATCCAACACTTGTAGTTGCGGATTCTTAAAAATCCGATGGTTTTGGTAATCCGAAACTGTTGGAATCTGCCCACCAACACACGTAGGCCGGCATCACTGCCGATGAAGCGCGGGCCTATTGGGTCACACGCCAAGTTTCCATTCCAACAACCTAATAAAAGTGAAAGGGTCAAAATGGTCAAATTCCAGTTGACCGAGGCTTCACGACCGTGAATGATGCTCCACGGGTCGTGAAGCAGCTTGTGTACACGAGTCCTGTCGTGAGGCGCATGGTTCGTGAAACCCTAGGGCTTCACGATCCTACACGGCCCGTGAAGGCACAACCCTCACGATTCTTGCATGGCGCGGCACGACTCATGGAGGATTAATGGACGGTCGTGGTGCATTCATACTTCATGGTCCGTGAGAGCCCGTGAAGAAGTCGTGAAGGCAAAATTCTAAGTGACACTTGTATTTGGTTGGTCCATTTTGTTGGTCCAATGATAGAGTGCCAATTAGCACGACCCTGGAGCATTTGGAGCAGAGAATTAGTCTTTATATTGAGCTCCATTTGTTCCTTGTTTCGCTCTTGGACAATATTGCATACACACACATATTGGTGAGTTTTAGCTAGAGAGTTACAAGAGACCATTGTGAGTGTATTCTTGGTGTTCAAGTGCTGTTCGAGAAATCCTACAAGTGATCTTGGTTGGGTTTTTGGCTTGCTAGTACAAGGGAAGTTGGTGATTAGCTTGGTGTGGACTTCATTGGAGCTTGAAGCCTTTTGTTTCAAGAATTCATCCCAAGTCCGAATTGTTCCAGCTTATAATCAAAGTCTTCAATGGTATGACTTGTTCTACTTGTTCCCTTTTTGTTGCATGTTTGATGTTACAAGTTTTCACCACCATTGGGACTTCATGGGATCGTTTGTATGTGCTTTTGTTGCTTCCGTTGTGTGCTTTAATCCCCATGGAATCCCAACAGTGGTATCAGAGCCATACTTGTAAGCTGCATGCACCTTTGTGGCTTGAAAATCCATATTTTCAATTTTGGACATTTTGTCCACAAGGTCTTCACGGGCCGTGGGGCTTGCTGTAACATCCTCGATTTGGGCCTAGTTGTAGTTAGTACGTGAGTGTACGTGATTAGTATAGTAGACAAATAATTAAATGAGTTAATGTTTGTATATGTATATACATGTTAGAGGTGTGTATGTATATATATATGTAAAGTATATATGTACATATTTATGTACTAGTTAAAAGAAAAAGAAAGAAAAAAGAAGATATTTGTCCAGAGGCGGTTTGCCTCTGGATAAGATTTGTATAGATATGTATGTGTGTTGTTTGACTAGGAATAGTCAAAGTTGGGAAAGGTAAAAAACACACTCAAACACACACACTTGATAAACTCTCGTGAGTTCTTGAAGAAGGTCTTGAAAGATTTGAAGTCCTAGACTCAAAGTGAGGTTAGTATGGTGTTTATAGTAGAGATTGAATATGTATTATACTAGAAATATGTATGTTTTGTGGCTGGAAGTTGGTGTTGGAGTTGAAGACTCCGTGGATGAACATGAGAGCTTACTTGACAAGTGGGTTTGTCATCTTTGATGTTTTTAAAAGATTCTAATGTGTTCATAAGGTTCATGTAGGTGGTATATGAAGTTTAGAAGTGTTTAAAAAGTGAAAATGACATGTTTGGAAATCTGGGTTTTTGAATATAATGAGTAAAAGTCAGATGAATGATGAACAAGATGATGATGAAGTGCAGGTTGGCACGCGACGCGTCGAAGAAGGGGACACTTTTGATGTGTCGTGCGACTTTCACTTTCATCCGACTCTTGCTTGGTCCGACTTTCATGGTCCGAAAGTCGCATGAGCCATCCGACTTTCGCATGGGTCGTCCGACATTCACATAAGTGATCCGACTTTTAGTTGATCTGAAAGTCGCATAAAAGAAGTGCGATGCGACGCGTCCGGCCCTTGGACGCGACGCGTCGGGTGAAAAAACAAAGATGTTCATTTTAAAAGCTAAGCAATCCTAAGGCACATGTTGTGCTATAAATTGTAATATTCTTGTAAGGTGTCTAAGAGCCTTGGTTGGTTCTTGTATGTGTTTTATTATAGAACCTTATGTGTGCAAACGCTTAACGTGATTACTGATGTTTTAGGTGAACGTGTCAACTGAATCAGCACTAAGTGAACGAACACTGTAAGCTAGTCAGGTGAGTGCCTACTTTCATGAGACTCAATATGAGTAAGTCTTGCAAGCTAAGATGACTGTGTGAATGTATGTGAATGTGTATGTCTGTCTAACTTGTCTATGCAGGTATGCTTAAGAAGATGAGTGTAAGTTTCTGACTGATGTTATGATTACTTGTAAGTTGTATAATAGGTGCATGCCAGCGGGTCCAGATTGGAACCGCTTAGTTAATATCTGATAGTGTGCAAGAATGATAGACTGTATGATGATTGCATGTGAAAGTATGAATGAATGATTGAATGATTGATCCCTGTGGGATCCCATGTATGATATATGACTATATGATAATGATGGATCCATGTGGGATCGAATGTACGTATATGTGTATGTGAACTGTCTGCAGACTATCTGACGCATGGTTAAGGTCAGCCGGATCCTAACAGGACTTCGGTCATTTCTGGATTTAACGGCGATTCAGGGTGCATCCCGGATCGAGGTTCTGCAAAACCGCCGTGCCTTAACGTGAGACTGTAATCAGCCAGGATCTGGCCGTGATTACTAGGGAACCTTAGGTTCCGTGAACGATGCTTTGTGGACTGCTTTATACACCCCCACCAGCGCGGATGGTTGTGACCGATTCCCCGGTCTGGGTTATTGAGCAGGACTAGCTCTCCTGCAAGACATGACTCTTACTGATCTTGTCAGCACACCGCTATGTGTTAAGCTAGCAATGTGTGCTTATGTACGATGTGTATGACGCATGAATTACTTTATTGATGCTTATGCTAAGTAAGTACTCACTAGCTAGTGTAGCTAATGGTACTATGTTTCCCTTTTCAGGTAAAGACTAGTTGGCCTGCGAGGCGGGTTGCTTTTGGAATATACATTGCCCCTTGTGGGTGGAACACTTGTATTTGTATGTTGTAATGTAATATGATACTATGGTCAGTTCTTGTACTTGGTAACACCTACATTATTTTGAGAAGTTATTAATTTAAATAACTGTTTGGTTGTTTTAAAAAGAAAAAAATTCCGCTGCTAAATCTGTTTTGTCATTAAAGCAACTGAAATCAGAAGCGGTGTTACAATTAGGTATCAGAGCCTAAGTTTGAGTGAATTGGGTACTTGTAAGAGTATTCGATCTCAAGCTCGGGCCCGACCATAAAGAAGTGTTCCTAGGGGGGGTTGAGTAAGAGTGTTATATGTATGCTAGCACTATAAGATGATTTGTGAGAA
Source organism: Dittrichia graveolens (assembly GCA_038502395.1). NCBI lineage: Eukaryota > Viridiplantae > Streptophyta > Magnoliopsida > Asterales > Asteraceae > Dittrichia > Dittrichia graveolens. The sequence continues at coordinate 23,656,259 of JARJIL010000008.1, forward strand.
AGTTAAGTAAGTGAGATAGAGTATTAATTGCTCTTTCTCTGTCATATAGAAGTTAGAAAAGATGTCTGCCGAACGTGGCAATACTGAACAAGCGTTGAAAGAGATGGAAGATGAGGCTTCTCATATGCCTCATCAGACTGAGGATGAACGTTCTCAGCATAATGTTGGTGGTGGCGACCTGAACCAGATCAGGCTGCAATTATTAGGCGATTGGAGGAGGAGCTTCGTGTGACGAAGGAGCTCTTATTGCAAGCTATGTTGAACAGGCCTCGTAAGACTTGTTCATACAAGAAATTCTTAACTTGCAATCCTCCGACATTCCATGTTGGAATATGCCCACTGACACGAACGAGTTAATGGCACTACCGATGAGGTATAGGCCTATTGGGTCACACACCAAATATTGATTCTAGCAACGCGATCAAGCAAAAGAGAGGAAAAAGGCCAAAATGGGTTTTGGCAGGATGGTACACGGGCCGTGTTCCTGAACACGGGCCGTGTCCAGTCCAACATACACGAGGCGTATTAGCCCAGTTCAAGGTCGTGTAGCTTGGGCCTACACGGGCCATGTAGATGAACACGGGCCGTGTAGTGCTTGATAGACTCGGGCCGTCTTAGCCCAATTGGGGCCGTGGACTTTGGGCCTACATGACCGTGTAGACCTACACGGGCCGTGTACGTTCGCTGTAACAGCAGAATTAACAACCTTAAACACTTGGTTTAATGGGATTAACTTCTCATAATTGTGGTAGACAAAGAGACCACAAGTTATCTGCTCTAGTAGAGGCTTTTGGTTAACACTTTGTCTCTTGGTTGATACGTGAACTCTCTCTCTCTCTCTCTCTTGTTCATCTTGTTCTTGGTGTTCTTGAGCACAAGAAGCAAGAAACACATAGTCTTGGGTGTTGTTTTGGTGGCTACACCAACCTACTAGCATTGGGTCTTAATATACGTCCGTAATATTCGAATTATGTCTACAAAAGTAGATAAGACCACTTCGGGCTTATTCTTGCATCTTAAAGGAAAGATATCTTTGCTTACTATTAGAAGATCATAGTGATGAGTTTTCTAAAAGCATAGATAAAAGCCTTTTACGTATGTCAGGGCTAGTGGGAGCTTTGTTGTATTCCTAGTGTAAAATGTCTATGGAAGATAATGTCCCGATATTTGGTTGTCTGCAAACCTAATTCAGGAATTACTGCTTCATAGGGGCATTTAAGAGATACAAAATTGGATAGTATTTAGTTCAAGAAATATAGAGATATGTTCTTGATGTTTGACGACTTGAATAGGCTTGGAGTAAGTAGTTACTCTAATGCGTGTTTCTGCTAGGATAACGGTTGATCTTTGATCAAAGTTGGAGATCCTAACTTGTGGTGTTGTTTGTTGATTCTTAAGTATCACTAACCCTATTGTGAGCTTTTGAGACAATGAGGGTGTGATTACTTTAATCTTTTTGAAAAGTAAGATCTCTTTGATGCATACTTTTGAAGTAGTCTTTTCAAAAGATATATAATTGAATAACAAAAGAACTTGTGGATGTTGTGGGACAAATCCACTAGTTAAGCCGTTGTTATGGACTAGTGGTGTTTGTCATACTAGGTCCATTAGCATTTCTAATGCGTATAACTTGGCTTGAATATGTTTTGGTTCATGTTTGATTTGTACTTTGTTTTAGGGACGTTAAGCAATATTGCAATTCATAATATATCGATTATTAAATGGAGATTTAATAATACGCCGAGGGCGGGTATTTTATGAATCCTTATTGTGTTCCGTCTTAGCATGTTTAAACACTTCCGAGAATATTTTTCATTCTAAATCTCCACAATCGGTTATACTTTATGGGAAGGAAGTATAAATTAAGATTGAGGTAAAGAGTTGGTTTTGTTAAACGTGATTCTTGCCTATACTTGAAAGGGGTTTCAAGTGATTGGAGGACCCGCACCCGAGTTCGCTTCATGGTTCTAGTCATAAGAAACTCCGGATGATGATGACGTTTCATCCTTAAACTAGAGATGCATGTGATTCCAAAGCATAGATCTGCTTTGCTTTGATCGTTTTCTAACGCGGTCCGTAACTGGTCGTTATAATGGAGATGATTGGGTAGAGTATTATCTATGTGACGGGACTATGTAGTTGAAAGGAATTTGTTCCTCTATGTGTAGAGAATATATCCATGGGCCCCTCAATGATTGAGTGTTGACGTTCATATGCATCGCCGTGCTCAAGTTATATTGATGATGGATCAATGGTAACTTGGTTTGTTGGTCACCACTAATCTAGAATCGAGAAACATAATCGTGAATGATCTGAAGGTTGACTTTATTCCATGACTTGTGTTCACATAGGATATCGTGAACAAAGGAATGTACATGTTCATTTGTCTTTAGGACAATCATTTCATGATTGGGTTCTTGTCAAGAGTGGCATAGCCTATACTGACTTGGGAGCGTAGATGTCTTGCTAGAGGCCGCTCTATGTTTGTGTTATTTTTTGTAGTCGTGCCACGTGCAAGTGGGAGTCTGTTGGAATATGCCCGCTGACACGAACGAGTTAATGGCACTACCGATGAGGTATAGGCATATTGGGTCACACACCAAGTATTGATTCCGGCAACGCGATCAAGCAAAAGAGAGGAAAAAGGCCAAAATGGGTTTTGGCAGGAACCACGGGCCATGTTCCTGAACACGGGCCGTGTCCAGTCCAACATACATGAGGCATATTAGCCCAGTTCAAGGTCGTGTAGTTTGGGCCTACACGGGCCGTGTAGTGCTTGATAGACATGGGCCGTCTTAGCCCAATTAGGGCCGTGGACTTTGGGCCTACACGGCTGTGTAGACCTACACGGGCCATGTACGTTCGCTGTAACAGCAGAATTAACAGCCTTAAACACTTGGTTTAATGGGGTTAACTTCTCATAATTGTGGTAGATAAAGAGACCACGAGTTATATGCTCTAGTAGAGGCTTTTGGTTAACACTTTGTTTCTTGGTTGATACTTGAACTCTTTTTCTCTCTTGTTCATCTTGTTCTTGTTGTTCTAGAGCACAAGAAGCAAGAAGCACATAGTCTTGGGTGTTGTTTTGGTGGCTACACCAACCTACTAGCATTGGGGAATCAAGTGTGCTTGGGGTGGACTTTACTAGAGGAATCCTAGTTTGGATTCTTGAAGCTTGACAAGAGGAAGATTGTAGTGTTTGCACATTGGTACATTTCTATCCATCTTGTTCTTTTATTTAGTTGCAATTCCATGTCTAGATTTTGGTCCATGGCATGTGTGTTTGTTTGGCTTGTTATGGTTTTGTATTGTATCTTGCTTCCGTTGCTAATTGATTATGCGAAACAATGTCCTTCAGTGGTATCAGAGCCATATCTAACATGGCTTTGCACTAATGAGTCTAGAAAAACCATATGAATATTTTATACAAGAAAATTGTTTTCTTGAAAGTTTTTCATGTAGATCTTTGTTAGGCTAAAATTGATATATTTGTAGCCTACATAATATTCATATAAGTATTTTTATGTTAGAAAATTGTTTTCTAGAAATGGTTTTTCATGTAGATCTTTGTTAGGCTAAAATTGGTATATTTGTAGCCTACTTAATATGTTAGCTTTACATCGAGTCTTGAAAAGCCATAAAAATACTTGTTTATAAGAAAAATTGTTTTCTTAAAATTGGTTTATCATTGAGACTCTTGTTGTGCTAGAATTGTTATATTTGTAGCCTTGTTAATATTTTAGTTTTTATATTTATATATTTGTTGTAACTTGGCATGAAGTGTACACAAATATATACTTATAAACGTATATATGAATACGTGTCACAAAAATGGTTTGGTACACTAATGCATATGTACAAGGATTGTCATTTTGGTGCCTTTGATGTTGTTGACAATCTTGACTAAAATATAGATATATATTTATATCATGGTTTTGTGTGGCACACCATGTTTCACTTATGTTGCGTTTGGTCAATTCGGTAACACGATATGCCCTTAGACCTATGTGTTGTGGTGGTTGATTGATTCGGTTTTTTGGTGGCCTACGTGCCGTATTGATGTAAATATTTATTTATATATTTGTTGGTGCGGCTTGCACGCCGTTTATTTTATTCCATGTATTTGTATAAATAGTGTAGGAATGCGACCTGCGTGTCGTTTATATATATATATATATATATATTCTATGTATTTGTAAATAGTATACAATTAGAACCGGAGAAGTCAACGGGAGTCATGGTGATGACGTCTTGGCGAGAAGGAATCAACACGCTATTGGAGGTGTTGGATTCGGTGGAACCTCACCCAACGAGACTTTACCTTATCCTTAGGTTTTGGCCTCGTTTTCCCCGTTGTGGCTCACGGGGAAAACGCATAGGATTTTTGGGCATGTTACCTAATTATACATATATATATTTGCATGGTTGTGTTTTATTTTTCTATGCATGGATTAGGATTCGCATGCTAGACAATTTTTCTATAAAATTAAATAAAATACAACGTTTGTTAAAATGGTTAACAATCTCGCGCGAATAGAATTGACAAAGAAAATATAAACTTGGTATTATATTTAAGTAGTGCTTAAAATCGTTTTGACACATACTTTGTTAATTCACAAAAGGTTTTTATAAACTGGAAACAAAATCCCGTTTTTAAAAACGTAAATCACGCACCATCCGTAAGATGACACCACCCGAATCTAACGAAACAAGGATGATTGTCAAGCTAAGCACGAGTCATTCCTTGCGTAGTTGTGTGGAAGGTGAGTGGGGTAACTCGCATGATTGGTTGTCGAGCTAAGCACGAGCCAATTGATGGTCGGGAGTGCCACCCGTGTGTCTTGTCGGACGGTTTACAATTTTAGTATATAATTCTTGATTAGTTGTCGAGCTAAGCACGAGCTAAACAAAAATTATATATTAAGATTGGTGTAAGGAAGGGATCAAACATGCCAACCGACATAATGGATGTCAACGGATCCCGCAAGTGTCTAAGAGTTGTAATATTACAGTTGGTAAAATGGTTGCCGGCCTAAATAGCTTCGCCACGTGATCCGCGATAAACCCGTCACGGTGCGAAGTGAAATAAGGTTCTTAGCCCTTGTTATAAATAGTTGTTTTTGTCTAAAACTATGGGGTAATTATTTTTTAACAAGGTTTATCTAAACTAACCAAAACTCGTATTATTGTTATTTATAGATGTCAAACCATAACAATACCACGTCAAACATCACACTTCGTGTGTTCCTAGAAAGGGAGAAACTAACGGGGGTGAACTTTATTGCATGGCTTAGGCAATTGAGGATTGTCCTTCGCCATGAGTCAAAGTTGCACATCCTTGAGGAACCCCTTCCGGAGCCACCTGCTACCAACGCGACTTGGGCCATCCGATACGAGTATGAAAAACGTATTGAGGACAGGCACGATGTTTCCTGCCTCATGTTGTCAACTATGAGCTCAGAGTTGCGAAAGCAGCTCGAGCACATGAGTGTGTACAATATGTTAAACAAGCTCAAGGACATGTTCCGACAGCAAGTTAGGCAGGAACACTATGAGAGTGTTAAAAGCCTAGTCGGTTGTAGGCTGTAGGAAGGCGGGAATGTTGGTCTTCACGTCCTTAAGATGAAGGCGAACGTGGACCAAATGGAGAGGTTAGGATTTCCTATTGGGAGAGAGCTCGCTGTGGATATTGTACTCCAGTCTCTGCCCGCATCATATGGTCAGTTTGTCACAAACTATCATATGCAAGGAATGGAGAAGTCCTTAAGCGAATTGCATGGCATGTTGAAGTCTGCGGAATCTGACGTGGCCAAGCATAATTCCACCTCAACCACTCCCGTCTTGGGCTTAAAAAAACAAAAGAAAAGGAAGAAGAAACCGACCCTAAAAGAAAAGGTTGGAGTTTCCAAGCCTATCCTTAATATTGAGTCGAAGGACATAGAGAATGTGCCTCAAGAAGAGACTTAAGAAAAGGTGGTTTGCTACTTCTGTGGAAGATTTGGAAATTGGGGCCGTCACGCCTGCCCTACGTGCCGAGAGGATATAAAACTTCTCAGAAAAGAGAGAGTTAACTTTCCATCTTCAGGTACGTTCATGATGCATTGCTATTCTTATATAAGTTGGGTAGTTGACCCGAGCTAATTGACTCACGTTTGTCACAAATTTGTTTGTTACAAAGGGTAGGTCCTTTGGTGAAAGAAAAGTGTGAAGAACTGGATCTCGAACGAGGAAACCATGGTGATTGTCTTCCAAGAGAAGATAAGGAGACTTGATCTCGCTTGTGTCACCGGTTTATTTGTTACTTTATTTTATTGCCCTGTGTGGCTAGTAACATCTCTTTGTATGCTCGCTTTAATTACGGTGAACAAAAATTTTGAAGTTTTAAGAATTGATGTAAAACCTTTTAAGCGTTGGTTATTTAGGGTTTTTTTATGTCATAGCTCATGTGTTGTTTTGCCCTGCGTGGCGTACAACTTTACATGTGGTGACCATGAGTTTATTCTTAAAATACGAAATTTATTATAAATCTATTGTGAGATATTTTGTTCAAAATTTCCCATGTCATGGCATACACAAGGTTTTATTACAAGTAATAGAATATTCATGAATCATTGGTTTTGAATCCAAAATAGTTTGGATGAGTTATCTTTGTGTAATAATCAACTTAACCACATAAACAAGAGATATATCGCCTAGATCCATGTGGTTAGGATCTCGGAATAGTTTAGTCTCGGGCTAAACGCTTTGATGTTGATCTTGTTTATTATGCTAAGATGATTATGAGACCCTTCACCGAAGTTTGTGAGAGGATTATAAGCTTGTTGGATATTGATCACATTGTGTGGATAATCCGTTCAAGCACACCACAAAGAATAACGAAAGCGAAACTTCTTCGTCACTACCTTGATGGTAGTAGTTGCGAGACGTTTATTAGTTTGGGTATATGTCTGAAACCTTGTTGGTGTTCAGAATTAACCAAGACAAATTTCAGAATCAATAGGGCATATAGATTAAGGTACTTAGATCTAGTGGAGATTCTAAGCTACTTACTATATATATATACTGGATGACCATATTGTGAATTGTGGAATTGTTTCACAATTCGTATCCTACTAAGACGCATTGGTACATGGTGTCATGGAGTAGGAAACCGGGTGTTATTGATAATGATTCGGTTTATGATGGGTCAAGAGTGCTCATTTCTTGATGCGTGCAATTGTGAGGATGAATCTAGAGTTAAATTTGCGACTCGTATGCTTAAAGGTGATGCGATGGTATGGTGGGATTCATTAACCGGGTATTTTACTGAGGAACAACAGGAAAGTATTACTTGGAATCAATTTCAAGAAAAGTTGTGCGAGCAATATTGTAGCTCATTTGAGATTGTGAAAATCAAGAAAGAGTTCATGGATTTGAAGATGACAAGAGACATAACGGTAGATGATTTGATTAAACAATTTAATGATAGACTACGGTTTGTGAAACAGTGGGTGCCTGATGAGGCATCAAAGATACAACATTTTTTGGGAGCTTTGCTTCCAGAATATCGAGGCACTACCAGATGGGCAAATACATTATCATAAGCGTTTACTCTAGCCAAGTCGGCTGAGGGTGATGGAAAGGCAAGGGATAAAATGAATAGAGAATGTATTTTGCAGCAGAAGTCAATGATTGAACATGTTAATGAACCACAAAGACAGAGTGGGCAGAGTGGCCAGAAACAGAAGAATAGAAATAAGAAACCTAAGACAGGTGGATCTAAACAAAGTTCGTTGTGGTGCCGCCGGTGTAGATTTGTTCATACGGGGCCTTGTACACACCAGACTTTGCGTTGCATCCGATGTGGATTGTGTGGACATGAGATCAAGGAATGTGGTTTCCCTCGGAGTGTGTGTTGGAATTTTCAGAAAGAGGGTCATCGTACGAATGAATGTTACGAAGAACGAAGAATGGGGTCGGGGTCTGGGCTCCAACCAACAGGTCAGAGTGTGACATCGTCTCCCGTAGAGCATTTCGTACGGTGGCATTCCAATACTGGAATGATACGAATTGTTATAGGCAAATTCAATCAATGGGAGATGAGAATCCCATGATCCACCGTATTCAAGTACACACGCTCGAAGCATGTCTTCAAGAGTCTGAATCGTTCTTTCTGATTGGACATCAGTTTGTAGTTGATAAGCAGTGCTCAAATGCACACGAGTGCCTAACTCACGTTGCAAACTTTGCCAGAAGTTAGATACAAATCGGGAGTCATGATCAGAAAAAATTGAACAAGGTAGACCGTGACGTGTTACTATCTCATCAATGTAAAGCTGTGCCAAACGAGTCAACGAAGCCGACTCGTTGGTTGCCAAGAAATGAGCACTTTTAGTCAGTCGGTCAACAATGACCCAAATCATATCATGCCATCTAAAAGTCTTTGGCACATTTGTAACATAATCCATCATGATGTGATCCCATTTCCATTCCGGAATGTCAAGCTGTTGCAAATTGCCATAAGGCCTTTGATGCTCTGTCTTGACATGGGCCCATATCTGACATTTCTCCACGAATGAAGCAATGTCTTTCTTTAGAGTGGGCCACCAATACAACCTTTTCAGGTTATAGTACATCTTGGTGATACCCGGATGGATAGACAACTTAGACTTGTGAGCTTCTTGCAGAATCAGGTCACGATTACCTCCAAGAAGAGGCACCCAAATCCTGGATTGAAAAGTCTTCAATCCACGATTATCTGCACCCAGCTGGTCTTTTAACTTTTTCATAGTTTAATATTTCAGATTGTCATCCTGCAAAGCTAACTGTTGGGCGCCTTTTAACTTTACAATCAAATCTGATACAACAATAAGCTCATGAACTTTGCCTCAGCTGCTGGCCCCTTACGGCTCAAAGCATCCGCTACAATATTGGCTTTACCGGGATGGTAGCGAATCTCACAATCATAGTCTTTGATTAACTCCAACCAACGGCGTTGCCACATGTTGAGTTCTTTCTGTGTAAAGACATATTGCAAGCTTTTGTGATCAGTGCATATCACACACTTAGTGCCATAAAGGTAGTGCCTCCACAATTTCAGTGCAAAGACAACAGCAGCAAGTTCGAGATCGTGAGTTGGGTAGTTCCTTTCGTGAGATTTCAGTTGCCGAGAGGCATAAGCAATCACTATATCTCTCTGTATAAGAACACAACCCAACCCCGCATAAGAGGCATCACAATAAACAATGAAGTCTTCTGAACCCTCCGGCAAGGTAAGAATCGAAGCTTCGCATAACAATCGCTTTAAGGTCTGGAACACTTCTTCTTGAGCTTCCGACCAGACAAATGCAACATCCTTACGAGTCAGCTTGGTCAACAGACCCGCAAGTTTCGAAAAGTTGCAAATAAATCGCCTATAGTAGCCGGCCAAGCCAAGGAAACTCTTTATTTCATAGGGAGTTCGAGGAATCTCCGAGGAATCTCCCAATTCATCACCGCTTCCACCTTAGCCGGATCTACTTTAATGCCTTCTTGACAGATAACATGGCCAAGGAAATGTACTTCCCGAAGCCAGAATTCACATTTAGAGAACTTGGCGTACAATTGTTCTCGTTTAAGAGTCTCGAGAACCTGACGAAGATGAAGCTTGTGATCAGGCTCAGTCTTCGAGTAAACAAGAATGTCGTCAATGAATACAATCACGGATTTATCAAGAAAAGGACGATAGACACGATTCATCATATCCATAAATATGGCAGGAGTATTGGTCAAGCCGAATGGCATAACCAAGAATTCATAATGACCGTAACGAGTCCGGAAAGCCGTCTTCGGAATGTCTTCTTCGTGGACTCGTACTTGATGATACCCTGAACGGAGATCAATCTTCGAGAAATACGTAGCTCCCTGCAACTGATCGAAAAGATCGTTGTTACGCGGAAGAGGATACTTATTCTTTACAATTCGCTTATTCAGCTCCCTGTAATCGATACACATCCTCATGGTTCCATCCTTCTTTTTGACAAATAAGACAGGAGCTCCCCAAGGTGAGGAACTTGGACGAATGAAACCTTTTTTGAGTAATTCCTGGATTTGCGTCATCATCTCGCGGATTTCAGAAGGAGCAAGACGATATGGAGATCAAGCTACAGGTGTAGCTCCAGGAATCAATTCAATCTTTTACTCAACATCTCTTACCGAAGGTAAACCCGGTAATTCATCAGGAAAGACCTCAGGGAATTTAGAAACTACCCTGATATCTTGAACTGGTCGCTTTTCCATCGTAGCATCAATAACATATGCTAGGAAGGAATTACAACCTTTAGCAATTGACTTCTGAGCTTTAATTACGGAGATAACAGGAATATCAGACTCCCGTCGTTCTCCCCAAGCAACTGCATAAGATCCATCAGCAAGAGGGATCTTAATCATCTTCTTGGAACAGAGAATCTCAGCATCACGCTTGCTAAGCTAATCCATTCCAATCACGACATCGATGCCCACAATAGGCATAACAAAGAATGAAATAGGGATACTACTCCCATCAATATAAATAACGGCAACGGGAACTTTCTCGGTAACCGAGACTACTTTGCCGTTTGCAACTTTTACATTAAGAGTCTCATCTAGAGGCATAACAGGTAATTGGAGTTTTTTATAGCAAGCAACAGAAACAAAAGAATATGTTGCTCCTGAATCAAATAGTACACTGGCAGGAAAGTAATTAATAAGAAATGTACCAGTGACGACATCACCTGCAGCCTTTGCCTCCTCTGCAGTCATCTAAATGCCCGCCCTTTAGCACGCGGGGCATTATCATTCCTTTGCCCTCCAGAAGACCCAGCTGCTCCGGAGCTTTGTCTATCAAGGCACTCAACCATTTTTTGGCCGGGTTTGCGACACCGGTAACAAACATCTTCTTTGTATCGGCATTCATTCACCGAATGCCCTCTTTGCCCACACCTGTCGCACCTCCTGGTTGCTGCAGAGCATTCCCGGGAGTGATAGGTACGTCATGAAGAACACCAAGGATCGTTAGGTCTTGGTTTATTAGGAGCTTCAGTTTTCCCACCTCCTGAGGATTGCCCTTTTGAAGAGCCCAATTGGAGAGATGGCTGAAACTTCCTTTTACTACCACCACTAGCATAATCACCCCGACACTGTATCCGGTCACCTTCCATTTGTCGGGCCACCTGAAACGCCTGATCCAGTGTTGGAGCTACCCGTACATGGGCACGGAATTCCAGTGGCAGAGTCGCCACAAACCTTCTTATCTTGGTAACTTCATCTGGGATCAGGTGTGGAACAAACCTCATCTTATTAGTAAATGAGGTGATATGCTCTTCAATCGGTTTATCTCCCTTACGGAGATCTGTAAACTCCCGCTCCATCCGCTCCACATCATACTCTATACTGTACTTATGGAGTACTTTCTCAGAAAACTGCTCCCAAGAGAGAGCACTTAACACCTCTTTGCTAACCGAGGCCTTCACCGTATCCCACCAGAATATAGCACGACCCTTTAACATGCGTATCGCGTAATTCACATGATACTCGGGCTCGCACTCACAGGATTCAAAAGCTTGCTCCATTTCACGGAGCCATTGAATAGTCACAGTGGGGTTATCACTCCCCTCATACGTTGTCGGGTGACACGTCAAGAACTTTTTATACGAGCAGGGCTTGCGTGCTCTGGTGAGAGTAGACTTTAACAAGAGCTCTTTAGCTAGACGAAGCTCTTCCTCCAGACGCTTTATATATGCAAGCTGGTCTGGATCAGGTACTGCACCACCAGCATTATGCTGAGGGCGTTGGTCTTCTACTTGGTGAGGCATGTGAGAAGCCTCATCTTCTAGTTCTTTGAGCGCTTGCTTAGTGTTAGCTTTATCAGCAGACACTTTCTTATCTCTTCTATATAACACATAAGAGAAATCAGTACTTAGTCATTCTTACTTGTCATATCTGACAAGCCATAGCATTGCATGTAATACTCATATAACCCTCATACTCAACCCCCCCCAAAGGAACACTTATCATGGTCGGGCCCTTGTTTGAGATTGAATACTCTTGCACGTACCCAATTCCCTCAAACCTAGGCTCTGATACCTACTTGTAACACTGACTTTGCATATACCAGATTTTAGCAAAAATTTGCGTTTTTAAACATACGTGAATTTAATCACGATCATATAACATTGAGAAGCGGAAATATTTACAATAAACATTGTTTCAGTATCTGGTGTTACTCTATAAAACAACCGACCATAATGTATTTATTACAACATCAAGTGTTCCCGTAAAATATCCAGAGGCAGGGGACCCGGCTCGCCAGGCAATCTAACTTCGATCTGCAAAAGCAGTTAACATGGCACCATTAGCTACACTTAGCTAGTGAGCACAAACTTAGCATAAACATCATTAGAGTAGAACATGAATATCAGGAATAAGCATACAATGCTATCCTATCACATTGTGGTGTGCTGACACGATCGGTATAAGTTGTTTCTTGCAGGATAGCTAGTCCCGCTCCACACCAATACACTGAGGGATCAGACACAACCCTCCGCGCTGGTGGGGGAAGCATAAAGCTGTCCACCAAGCATCGTTAACGGAACCAGAGGCTCCTTAGGTAATTCAGCCATTTCTGACTGATTAACCCTCATGATATAAGGCACGGCGGTTCTGCAGAACCTACGATCCGGAATATTACCTCGAATCACCGTTAAATCCTGAATCTCCTGATCAAGGGTCCCTGGGATCTAGCTAACCAGCTGACCTTAACCATGCTTGCTGATGTTCGCGAACACAAACACATATCTTGTTCATTTACATAGCATGCATATTCGTTTACTTCTTTTAGCATACATTTACATTTAGTTACTTCTTTATGGATCCAATCTAGATCCCTAGCATACATATCATTAAGCCTTCACTTAACTGATTCATTCGGAATCAGTATCATACATAACATTTACAAGCGGTTCCAGTTCTGGATCCCGCTGGCATGCACTTAACTTTATATACGACAAGCATTTAACATGGCATTGCACTTTAAGTAACATGGCAATTCTTATTCATTACTTATGAGCACAAGTGCACTCAAATCACTTAACACATAATCCTTCCTCTACTGAGGCTTATGGAAGTTGGTACTCACCTGAGTTGGTTAAACAAATAGTCAATTTACTTCTCCCTTGTCTAGGGTCTCAAGTTCACCTAGAACATTAGGATTTACATTAATTATCTTAACATACTTAGAATAGCTACAAAGCCAACAAAGGAAATCCCAAAATCCGGATTCCACATAAATCCGACAGACTATCGGATTTCATAAAATCCGACACTTCAATGGAAATCCGACATATTGTGAAATCCGACACTCATCGGATTTCAACACTTAGGAACTTGGAAACCTTGACATACAATTGGAAATCCGACCTTCAATCGGAATCCGATACTTCTATCGGAATCCGACACTTTTGTCGAAATCCGACATTTTCAAAGGAATCCGATACTTTCGGATTTTGACTTGCAATTATACATATGAACTTTAAGAAATCCAATACTTATCGGATTTAGACCAATAACACGGATTTAGACATATGCAGATGTTGGGAATCCATGGGGATCAAAGCATGCAACGGAAGCAACAAAAACACACAAAATGATCCCATGATTTCCCAATGGTGGTGAAAACTTGCAAGAACATACATGCAACCCAAAACAAACACAAAGAGAAGAAGGTAAGCATGCCATACCCTTGAAGACTTTGATAATTCTGGAACAACTTCAAAGTGTGGGATGAGCTATTGAAACAAATGGCCTCAAGCACCAAAGAAGTCCACACCAAGCTAAGCCTTCAATCTCTTTGTACTGGCAAACCAAGGACCACTAACACTTGATGAAAAACCCCTGGAACAGCCTTGTAACCACTTGTGCACTTACCACCTTCTGTTGATCTTGCTCTCTCTCTTTATGGAAGAACTCACAATATGTGTGTAATGCACCAAATGACCAAGAGTGTAGAATGCACCAAAAGGACCTCTTTTATAAGCATTCTATCTGTTCAAAGAGCCCAGAGTCGGAGCTAAGTGGCACACTATCATTGGACCAACAAAATGGTCCAACCAAATTCAAGAGTCACTTAGAATTCTGCCTTCACGACTTCTTCACGGGCTCTCACGGACCGTGAAGGATAAATGCGCCACGACCGGCCATTAATCCTCCACGAGCCGTGCCACGTGGTGCAAGAATCGTGAGGGTTGTGCCTTCACGACCTCCTTCACGGGCCGTGTAGGGTCGTGAAGCCCTTGGGTTTCACGAACCATAAGGCCCAAGACAGGACTTGTGGACACGAGCTGCTTCACGACCCGTGGAGCATCCTTCACGGTCGTGAAGCCTTGGTCAACTGGAATTTGACCATTTTGACTCTTTCCTCTAATAGTAGGCTATCGAGATTGAAACTTGGCGAGTGACCCAATAGGCCCGCGCTTCATTGGCAGTGATGCCAGCCTACGTGTGTCGGTGGGCAGATTCCAACAAACTCCCACTTGCACGTGACACACCGTACCCATGGGCACCACAGACAAGGAGCGGCCTCTAGCAAGGCATCCCTGCCCCCAACTAAACACGGGGTATGTCATCCCTGACAAGTACCAAGTTAAACTAAAAGAGTTTGACATGGTCCTATAGATAAGTGATCAATTATCTTATTGTTCGCGATATCCAAGTGAACACGAGACATGGTACAAAGTCATTCTTCGATCGTTCACGATTATGTTTCTCGATCAAGATTGGTGGTGACCAAAAGGTTGAGTTGGAACTGATCAACAATCATTGCAAGCTCGAGCATGGCCATGTATTTTTGATGTCAGCGCCCATTCATCGAGGGGCCAGGGATATCTCTCTTTACAGAGGAACAAATTCGTTCGACTACATTGCCTCCAATACAATGGCATTACTTTACCCAAATACCTCCTTTATAATAGCCAGTTACGGACTACGTTTGAAAGCAGTCAGAATAAAGCAAACCAAAATAGTGAAACACATGCATCTCTAGTCTAAGGATAAAAGATATTATCATCCTGATTTACTCTTGACATGTACCATGAAGTAAGATCAGGTGTGGGTCGTCCAATCACTTGAAACTCTTTTCAAGTATAGGCGAAATATTACGTCCCTTGTATTCAATCCCATTGAACACTATGACCAATCATTTCCCTCGGTCTTCGCTCATACTTCCTTCCATGAAGAATGGCCGATCGTGGATAATTTAGAATGTAAAACATTCAAGGAAGTGATAAAACATGCAAAGTTGGAACACAACAATGATTTAAAGAAAGTATTCGCTACACGCGTATCATTTAATCTCCATTTAATAATCAGTACATTCAAAAATACAATATTGCTTAATGTTCCCAATAACATAGTAAATACATCGAATACAATAACCAATATATAACTCAAACCAAGTCACTAGCAAATCTAATCCCAATAGCACGTGTGTGGGCATCGTGCTTAGCTTGCGACAACGGTTTAGTGAACGGATCCGCCAAATTGCTATCCGTGTGTACTTTGCTGATAACGATGTCTCCATTTTCGACCACGTCCCGGATAAAATGATATTTCCGCGGAATATGCCTCGTGCGTCGATGAGACCTTGGTTCCTTTGCTAAAGCAACGGCACCCTTGTTGTCACAAAAGATCTCAACAGGGTCGCTGATGCTTGGAACCACTCCCAGATCAAGCAGAATTTTCCTCATCCATACGGCCTCCTTAGCAGCCTCACTGGCCGCAATGTATTCCGACTCGGTAGTGTAATCGGCCACAGTGTCTTGCTTGGAGCTCCTCCAGGATATAGCACCGCCGTTTAATAGGAACACGAACCCCGATTGTGATTGGCAGTCATCCCTATCGTTTTGGAAGCTTGCATCAGAGTAACCCTTTACTCTAAGCTCTTCCTCACCTCCGTACACCAAGAACATCTCCTTAGTCCTCTGAAGATACTTGAGAATGCTCTTCACCGCCGTCCAATGAGCTTCGCCATGGTTGGCTTGATATCTACTCGTCATGCTCAAGGCACACGATACATCAGGCCTCGTACATAGCATGGCATACATGATCGAGCCCACAGCCGAAGCATATGGCACTCGCTTCATTACTTCCCGTTCCTCTGGGGAACTAGGGGATTGAGTCTTACTCAATACCAAACCATGTGACATTTGAATGAACCCCTTCTTGGAATCTTCCATCCTAAACCGCTTTAGGACTTTGTCAACATATGTACTTTGGCTAAGCCCAATAAGCCTCTTGGATCTATCTCTATAGATTTTGATCCCAAGAATATAAGTCGCATCTCCTAGATCCTTCATTGAAAAACAATTCCCTAACAAAGTTTTTACACCTTGAATGGTCGGGTCATCGTTTCCAATGAGGAGTATGTCATCGACATACAAGACTAGGAACACAACTATGCTCCCACTAGCCCTGACATATACGCATGGCTCATCCTTGCTTTTTGAAAAGCCAAACTCTTTGACTTTCTCATCAAAGCACAGGTTCCAACTGCGTGATGCTTGCTTAAGTCCATAAATGGACTTTTTAAGCTTGCAGACCTTATCCGGATGCTTGGCATGTACAAAACCCTCGGGTTGAGTCATATAGACCTCCTCGCTAAGTGTCCCATTAAGGAACGCGGTTTTTACATCCATTTGCCAAATCTCATAATCATGAAATGCAGCAATTGCCATGAGTATCCGGATAGACTTCAACATAGCCACCGGGGAAAAGGTTTCATCTTAGTCTACACCATGAGTTTTCGTGAAACCCTTAGCCACCGGTCGGGCTTTGAAGGTGTCTACCTCTCCATCTATGTCGGTCTTTTTCTTAAAGACCCATTTGCACCCTACGGGTCGACACCCGAGTACCGGATCTACCAAATCCCAGACTTGGTTATCCGACATAGATTGCATCTCGGACTCCATAGCCTCCTTCCACCTAGCGGACTCAAGGCCCACCACGGCGTTCCGATAAGATGATGGTTCATCATGATCCACCACTAGGTCGCAGCCCTCAGACATGAGAAACCCATATTTCTCTGCCTCATTGCGACTCCTACCGGATCTCCTAAGAGGTAAAGGATCCGTGTCAGGTTCTCCAGCAGCGCCGTGCTGAGAATCATCTTGTGAACTAGCGCCAACTTCAGGTTGGTCATTGGAAGGTTCTTGAATCTCTTCAAGATCTACCCTTCTCCCACTAGGGTCTTTGGATAGCATCTCCCTTTCAAGGAAGACGGCCCTCCGAGCAACAAATACCTTGTTCTCGGACGGTTTGTAAAACAAATATCCCATAGACCCGGTAGGATATCCAATGAACAAACACCTCTCGGCTCGGGGTTCCAATTTGTCCTCCACCTCATGTCTTACGTAGGCAGGACAACCCCAAACCTTTAGATATGAAAGCGATGGAACCTTTCCATGCCACATCTCAAGGGGTGTCTTCTTGACCTTCTTAGTTGGTACGAGGTTAAGGATTCTAACGGCCGTTTCTAATGCATAGCCCTAAAAGCTAATGGGTACATCCGTACGACTCAATCATATACCGAACCATATCCAATAATGTCCGGTTCCTCCTATTGGCCACACCATTTAATTGTGGTGTCCTAGGAGGTGTCAATTGTGAAACAATTCCACAATCTTTTAGATAGTCTCGGAATTCCGAACTTAGATACTCACCACCACGATCCGATCTGAGCATCTTAATTCGCTTACCCAATTGGTTCTCAACTTCGGTTTTGAAAGTCTTGAAAACCTCAAAGGTTTCCGACTTTTATCTCACCAAGTAGACATACCCATACCTACTAAAATCATCGGTAAAGGTTACGAAGTACCTTGAGTTATCCCTAGTGACATGCTTGAACGGACCACACACATCCGTGTGAACCATATCCAACAAGTCTTTGCCCCTCTCACATACGCCGGTGAAGGGTGCTTTGGTTATTTTGCCCAACAAGCAAGATTCGCATACATCATCCGACCCATGGTCAAATGATTCCAAGATCCCATCCGCTTGGAGCTTGGCGATGTGTTTCTTGTTTATGTGGCCCAAACATTCATGACTGATCTATTACTTTGCAAGCATACGCTTGTCTCATATATGCCACGACATGGATGTGCTTTAAAATAAAATAAATCATTCTTAAAGCATGAAATAATTCCATTAGAGAAATTAAAATTAAATCCATCGTCAACGAGTGCATAAAATGATAAAATGTTTCTTGCCACGCAGGGCGAATAAGATACATTTAATAAAGTAATAAATAAGCCGGATGGAAAGGCGAGGTCCACGCTCCCTATCTTCTCAACCGGGACAACCGCCTTGTTTCCCATGATGAGATCCAGCTCCCCATCAACCAAGTCCCTACTTCTTCTTAGCACCTGCACATTATTAACTATGTGAGTACCACACCCGGTGTCCAAGACCCAAGCGTTAGAAGTAGAAGTGTTATGTAGTTCAATCATATACATACCGGAGGCGCTTTGTCCCTTGGAGCGAAGCCTCTTGAGCTCCTCCGTGTTCTTGGGGCAACTATGCCGGTAGTGTCCCTCCTCCCCGCAGAAGAAGCAGGTGGCCTCTTCCGGTGAGGGGGCTATAGGAGCGGGTTCCTTCCCCTTCGGCTCCGGCGCCGGGAGTCATTTGGGCTTGGGTGTTGCCACCTTCGCCTTCCCCTTCCCCTTGCCCTTGGAGCTTGAAGCGGGCCGCTTCCTCTTAGCACCACCCTCATGGATGGCTAGGACGGGTGCGGAGGTGGATGGCTTTGCCTTGGCCATGTTAGACTCGGCGGTCTTCAACATGCCGTGCAACTCCATGAAGGACTTGTCCATGTTATGCATATGGTAGTTCACAATGAACAGACCATATGCTTGTTGGAATATGCCCGCTAACACAAACGAGTTAATGACACTACCGATGAGGTATAGGCCTGTTGGGTCACACACCAAGTATTGATTCCGGCAACACGATCAAGCAATAAAGAGGAAAAGGCGAAAATGGGTTTTGGTAGGGTGGTACACGGGCCGTGTTCCTAAACACGGGTCGTGTCTAGTCCAACGTACACGAGGTGTATTGGCCAAATTCAAGGTCATATAGTTTGGGCCTACAGGCCGTGTAGATGAACACGGGCCGTGTAGTGCATGTTAGAAACGGGCCGTCTTAGCCCAATTGGGGTCGTGGACTTTGGGCCTACACGGCCGTGTAGACCTACACTGGCCATATACGTTCGCTGTAACAACAGAATTAACAGCCTTAAACACTTGATTTAATTGGGTTAACTTCTCATAATGATGGTAGACAAAGAGACCACGAGTTATCTGCACTTGTAGAGGCTTTTGGCTATCACTTGGTCCCTTGGTTGACATTAGAACTCTCTCTCTCTTGTTCTTGGTGTTCTTGAACACAAGAAGCAAACATACACTTAGTTGATTGTTGTTTTTGTGGTCATACATCAACTTGCTAGCACTTGGCAATCAAGGAAGCTTGGGGTGGACTTCATTGGAGGAGTTCTTTGTTGGACTCTAAGCCACTTGACTAGGAAGGTTACTTTGTGTTTTGCACCATTGAGGTATAACCTTTCTTCTCATCTTGTTTATATATTTTAGTTTCAATTCCATTGTTAGATTTTGGTCCATGGGAAGTATTCATTGTTTGGCATCAATTTTTGTTATGTACTTTGCTTCCGTTGCTACTTGATTTTGCCAAACGAATACCTTCAGTGGTATCAGAGCCATATATAACATGGCTTTGCACTATTGAGTCTAGAAAAACCATAAAAGTGTTTTGGATAAGAAAAGTGTTTTCTTAAAATTGGTTTTTCAAATGAGACTCTTGTTGTGCTAGAATAGATTTATTCGTAGACGTGTTAATATATTTTAGTTTTTATATTTATATATTTGTTGTAACTTGGCATGAAGTGTAAACAAATATATACTTATAAATGTATATATGAATATGTGTCTCAACAATGGTTTGATACACTAATGCATATGTACAAGGATTGTCTTTTTAGTGCCTTTGATGTTTTGATAATCTTAACTAAAATATAGATATATATTAATATTGTTGGTATCTGCCCACTGACACACGTAGGCCAGCATCACTGCCAATGAAGCGCGGGCCTATTGGGTCACACGCCAAGTTTCAATCTCGACATCCTACTATAAGAAGAAAGAGTCAAAATGGTCAAATTCCAGTTGACCTAGGCTTCACGACCGTGAAGGATGCTCCACGGGTCGTGAAGCAGCTCGTGTCCACGAATCCTGTCGTGGGCCGCATGGTTCGTGAAACCCTAGGGCTTCACGACCCTACACGGCCCGTGAAGGAGGTCGTGAAGGCACGAACCCTCACGATTCTTGCACGGCGCGGCACGACTCGTGGAGGATAAATGGCCGGTCGTGGCGCATTTATCCTTCACGGCCCGTGAGAGCCCGTGAAGAAGTCGTGAAGGAAGAATTCCAAGTGAAACTTGTGTTTTATTGGACCATTTGAGTTGTTCCAATGATATGGTGCCATTGGGGTCCGACTCTGGCTCTTTTGAACAGAATGGAGGTCTTTAAAAAGGGCTCTCTTAGTTCATTAGCTACTCTTGGTCCATTTTATGCAATACGTATACTTGTGAGTTCTTCCATTGAAAGAGAGAGCAAGATCAAGTGTTGGTGATTTGTGCACAAGTGTTTCAAGGCTGTTCCAGAAGATATCCATCAAGTGTTGGTGGTGCTTCGGTTTGCTAGTACAAAGAGGTTGAAGGTTTCTTGGTGTGGACTTGCATTAGGGCTTGGAGCCTTTTGTTTCAAGCTTACATCCCAAATCCGAATTGTTCCAGCCAAGTATCAAAGTCTTCGAGGGTATGATTTGATCTCCTTCTTCTCTTTGTTCTTGTTTTTGGTTGCATGCATGTTCTTACAAGTTTTCACCACCATTGGGAAATCATGGGATCCTTTTGTGTGTTTTTGTTCCTTCCGTTGCGTGCTTTGATCCCCATGGATTCCCAACAGTGGTATCAGAGCCATACTTGCAAGATGCATGCACCTTTGTGGCTTGAAAATCCATATTTTTGATTTTGGACATTCTGTCCAGAAGGTCTTCACGGGCCGTGGAGCTTGCTTCACGGGTCGTGAAGGCCACACAACCAGTCTCGTGGGGTGGTGGTCGTGAAAGGTTTTTAATCTGTTTCACGAGTCCTGGAGCATACTGCCTTCACGGCCCGTGAGGGCCCGTGAAGAGCAGTAGCTCGTGAAGGCGTCGTGAACAGGCTGTTTTTGGCCTTTTTGGAAAAGAAAACTTGATATGGATTTTAGCATTTGATTTTGGTATTTCCAAAATCATTTCAGGCTGTTTAGCCTTGTAGATTAAGCCCCATAATATCCTAATTCTTTTATATGTATGTATTGGGTGGTTTTGGCATAAAATGCACACATGCATACATGTAAATTGTGTATATATGAATATGGATTTCAAAGTGTTTGGAATCCTAATGCATATGTACAAGGTTTATTCTTGTGCCTTTAGTTTTTGAAGAAACTTAATTGGGATATTGTTTTGTGCATGGTTTGGTGTGGCACACCATGCTTTGTGGTTGTTTCGTTTTTGTGAGCACCGGTTTGAGCCTAGACCTTTGTGTGGTTGTTTGGTTGCTTTATTTGTTGTTCTTTCATTTGGTGGTTTGTACCACATTTGGTTTGTAATAATTTATTTAATCTGGTTTGTAATAATTTATTTATTTGTGGCTTGCACGCCAAAGTATTTATTCTTGTTAATTGTATATTAGCATAGAATAGATTGTGTGGCTTGCATGCCATTTCTCTTTAAATTATGTATGTAATGAGAAGAGAAGACCGGAGGCACCAACGGGAGGCTTGGGAGACGTCTTGGCTACCTCGGATCCGGAGGCGCGGGATCGAGTGGGAGCACACCACGAAGTCTTGGATTGTTTGTCCTTAGTAGACTTAGTTCCTCGGTTGGCTCACCGGGGAACACTTAGGTTGGCTCAAATCGGTTTTGTATGCGTGGTTGTATAGTTTTATTTATTTGTTTTCCTTGCGTGGTTGTAGGATCTTCGCATGCTAGAGAATCTTTTGAAAATAATAAAACTATATAGTTTTCCTTAATTGGTTAACAAACCCCGCTGGCTCACATGATTAACAAACAAATATAAAGTGTTTATGTTCAATTGGTGAAAAATGCGTTTTGTCACTTATTTGTTAATCAAAACGAAAAGAGGTTTTTAACCGGAAAAACAAAAGTCCTGTTTTTCTTAAAAACGTAAATCACACGCCATCCAAAAGATGACACCACCCGAATCTAATGAATCATGGGACAATTGTCGAGCTTAGCACGAGTTGTTCCATGTGGACTTGTGTGGAAGGTGCGTGTGGCGTCTTGAAATCTTTGGTTGTCGAGCTTAGCACGAGCCAATTATTGTCAAGGGCGTCATCGTGTATCTTGTTGGACGATTTGCAATTCCAATTTAATACGCCTTGATAATTGTCGTGCCTATACCGAGTTATCAAAGCGGCTTATTGAGGAATCGGTGTGGGAAGGGATCAAACATGCCAAACCGGTGCTATGAGTACCAAAGGATCCCGCAAGTGCCTAAGAGTTGTAATCACGGATATGGTAAAGCGTTTACCGGCCTAAATACCTTCACGAAGTGATCCGCGGTAAACCCGTCATGTAGTGAAGTTATGTTGGGTTCTTAGCCCTTGTTAAATTTAAGTGTTAAACTATTGGGTAATTATTTAACAAGGATTAAAATACGTCGAACTAACCTTTTATGTGCTTTGCCTTCTTTTAGATGGCATATACAAGCAACACCGCGACATACATTTCACTCCGTCCGTTTTTGGAGAAAGAGAAACTCATAGGCGTAAACTTCATGGATTGGCTTAGGCAATTGAGAATTGTCTTGCGCCATGAAAGCAAGTTGTACGTCCTAGAGGAACCTCTTCCGGAGGCTCCTGTTACCACCGCTACGCGGGCCATTAAGGATGCTTATGAGAAGCGCCTTAAAGACACTAATGAGGTGACTTGCCTCATGTTGACGACCATGAGTTCTGAATCGCAAAGGCAATTCGAGGACGTTGGTGCGTTTGACATGATCTCGCAGCTAAAGGAAATGTTCCAGCAGCAAGCGAGGCAAGAACTCTACGAATGTGTCAAGGCCTTTGTAGGGTGTCGGATGCAGGAGGGCGGGAACGTGAGCTCCATGTGCTTCGAATGAAGCAATACGTGGACCAGCTCGAGAGGTTGGGCTTTCCTCTGGGGAAAGAGTTGGCTACGGAGATTATCCTCCAATCTTTTCCTCAAGCATATGGTCCGTTCATTGTGAACTACCATATGCATAATATGGATAAGTCCTTGATGGAGTTGCACGGCATGTTGAAGACCGCCGAGTCTAACATGGCCAAGGCAAAACCATCGACCTCCGCACCCGTCCTAGCCATCCATGAGGGAGGTGCTAAGAGGAAGCGGCCCGCTTCAAGCTCCAAGGGCAAGGAAAAGGGGAAGGCAAAGGTGGCAACACCCAAGCCCAAACCACTCCCGGCGCCGGAGCCAAAGGGGAAGGAGCCCGCTCCTATAGCCCCCCCCACCGGAAGAGGCCACCTGCTTCTTCTGCGAGGAGAAGGGACACTACCGGCGTAGTTGCCCCAAGTACACGGAGGAGCTCAAGAGGCTTCGCGCCAAGGGACAAGGCGCCTCCGGTACGTACATGATTGAACTCCATAACACTTCCACTTCTAACGCTTGGGTCTTGGACACCGGGTGTGGTACTCACATAGTTAATAATGTGCAGGTACTAAGAAGAAGTAGGGACTTGGTTGATGGGGAGCTAGATCTCATCATGGGAAACAAGGTGGTTGTCCCGGTTGAGAAGATAGGGAGTGTGAACCTCGCCTTTCCATCCGGCTTATCTGTTACTTTATTAAATGTATCTTATTCGCCCTGCGTGGCAAGAAACATTTTATCATTTGACTTTAATTTCTCTAATGGAATTATTCCATGCTTTAAAAATGATTTATTTTATTTTAAAGCACATCCATGTCGTGGCATATATGAGACAAGCGTATGCTTGCAAAGTAATAGATCAATCATGAATGTTGGTTCTAAATCCAAATATGATTTGGATAAGTTATCTTTATGGCATGGTCGTTTGGGCCACATAAACAAGAAACGCATCGCCAAGCTCCAAGCGGATGGGATCTTGGAATCATTTGACCATTGGTCGGATGATGTATGCGAAACTTGCTTGTTGGGAAAAATGACCAAAGCACCCTTCACCGGCGTTTGTGAGAGGGGCAAAGACTTGTTGGATATCGTTCACACGGATGTGTGTGGTCCGTTCAAGCATGTCACTAGAGATAACTCAAGGTACTTCGTAACCTTTACCGATGATTTCAGTAGGTATGGGTATGTCTACTTGGTGAGACAAAAGTCGGAAACCTTTGAGGTTTTCAAGACTTTCAAAAACGAAGTTGAGAACCAATTGGGTAAACGAATTAAGATGCTCAGATCGGATCGTGGTGGTGAGTATCTAAGTTCGGAATTCCGTGACTATCTAAAAGATTGTGGAATTGTTTCGCAATTGACACCTCCTAGGACACCACAATTAAATGGTGTCGCCGAAAGGAGGAACCAGACATTATTGGATATGGTTCGGTGTATGATGAGTCGTACGGATGTACCCATTAGCTTTTAGGGCTATGCAATGGAAACGATCGTTAGAATCCTTAACCTCGTACCAACTAAGAAGGTCAAGAAGACACCCTTTGAGATATGGCATGGAAAAGTTCCATCGCTTTCATATCTAAAGGTTTGGGGTTGTCCTGCCTACGTGAGACGTGAGGTGGAGGACAAATTGAAACCCCGAGCCGAGAGGTGTTTGTTCATTGGATACCCTGCCGGGTCTATGGGATATTTGTTTTACAAACTGTCCGAGAACAAGGTATTTGTTGCTCGGAGGGCCGTCTTTCTTGAAAGGGAGATGCTATCCAAAGACGCTAGTGGGAGAAAGGTAGATCTTGAAGAGATTCAAGAACCTTCCAATGACCAACCTGAAGTTGGCACTAGTTCACAAGATGATTCTCAGCATGGCGCTGCTGGAGAACCTGACACGGATCCTTTACCTCTTAGAAGATCCGGTAGGAGTCGCAACGAGCCAAAGAGATATGGGTTTTTCATGTTTGAGGGCTGCGGCCTAGTGGTGGATCATGATGAACCATCATCTTATCGGAACGCCGTGGTTGGCCCTGAGTCCTCTAGGTGGAAAGAGGCTATGGAGTCCGAGATGCAATCTATGTCGGATAACCAAGTCTGGGATTTGGTAGATCCGGTACCCGGGTGTAGACCTGTAGGGTGCAAATGGGTCTTTAAGAGAATGACCGGCATAGATGGAGAGGTAGACACCTTCAAAGCCCGACTGGTGGCTAAGGGTTTCACGCAAACTCCCAGTGTAGACTATGATGAAACCTTTTCCCCGGTGGCTATGTTGAAGTCTATCCGGATACTCATGGCAATTGCCGCATTTCATGATTATGACATTTGGAAAATGGATGTAAAAACCGTGTTCTTTAATGGGACACTTAGCGAGGAGGTCTATATGACTCAACCCGAGGGTTTTGTACATGCCAAGCATCCGGATAAAGTCTGCAAGCTTAAGAAGTCCATTTATGGACTTAAGCAAGCATCGCGCAGTTGGAACCTGTGCTTTGATGAGAAAGTCAAAGATTTTGGCTTTTCAAAAAGCAAGGATGAGCCATGCGTATATGTCAGGGCTAGTGGGAGCATAGTTGTGTTCCTAGTCTTGTATGTCGATGACATACTCCTCATTGGAAACGATGTCCTGACCCTTCAAGGTGTAAAACCTTGGTTAGGGAATTGTTTTTCAATGAAGGATCTAGGAGATGCGACTTATATTCTTGGGATCAAAATCTATAGAGATAGATCCAAGAGGCTTATTGGGCTTAGCCAAAGTACATATGTTGACAAAGTCCTAAAGCGGTTTAGGATGGAAGACTCCAAGAAGGAATTCATTCCAATGTCACATGGTTTGGTATTGAGTAAGACTCAATCCCCTAATTCCCCAGAGGAACGGGAAGTAATGAAGCGAGTGCCATATGCTTCGGCTGTGGGCTCGATCATGTACGCCATGTTATGTACAAGGCCTGATGTATCGTGTGCCTTGAGCATGACGAGTAGATATCAAGCCAACCCTGGCGAAGCTCATTGGACGGCGGTGAAGATCATTCTCAAGTATCTTCGGAGGACTAAGGAGATGTTCTTGGTGTACGGAGGTGAGGAAGAGCTTAGAGTAAAGGGTTACTCTGATGCAAGCTTCCAAACCGATAGGGATGACGGCCAGTGAAGCTGCTAAGGAGGCCGTATGTATAAGGAAATTTCTACTTGATCTGGGAGTTGTTCCAAGCATCAGCGACCCTGTTGAGATCTTCTGTGACAACGAGGGTGCCGTTGCTTTGGCAAAGGAACCGAGGTCTCATCGACGCACGAGGCATATTCCGCGGAAATATCATTTTATCCGGGACGTGGTCGAAAATGGAGACATAGTCATCAGCAAAGTACACAAGGATAGCAATTTGGCGGATCCGTTCACTAAACCGTTGTCGCAAGCCAAGCACGATGCCCACACACGTGCTATTGGGATTAGATTTGCTAGCGACTTGGTTTGAGTTGTATATTGGTTATTGTATTCGATGTATTTACTATGTTATTGGGAACATTAAGCAATATTGTATTTTTGAAAGTATTGATTATTAAATGGAGATTTAATGATACACGTGTAGCGAATACTTTCTTTAAATCATTATTGTATTCCAACTTTGCATGTTTTATCACTTCCTTGAATGATCTACATTCTAAACTATCCACGATCGGTCATTCTTCAAGGAAGGAAGTATGAACGAAGATCGAGGGAAATGATTGGTCATAGTGTTCAATAGGGATTGAATACAAGGACGCAATATTTCGCCTATACTTGAAAAGAGTTTCAAGTGATTGGACGACCCACACCTGATCTTACTTCATGGTACATGTCAAGAGTAAATCAGGATGATAATATCTTTTATCCTTAGACCGGAGATGCATGTGTTTCACTATTTTGGTTTGCTTTATTCTGAATGCTTTCAAACGTAGTCCGTAACTGGCTATTATAAAGGAGGTATTTGGGTAAAGTATTGCCATTGTATTGGAGGCAATGTAGTCGAAGAAATTTGTTCCTCTGTAAAGAGAGATATCCCTGGCCCCTCGATGATTGGGCGCTGACACCAAAATGCATGGCCATGCTCGAGTTTGCAATGATTGTTGATCAGTTGCAACTCACTTTTTGGTCACCACCAATCTTGATCGAGAAACATAATCGTGAACAATCGGAGAATGACTTTGTACCATGTCTCGTGTTCACTAGAATATCACGAACAATAAGATAATTGATCACTTATCTATAGGACCATGTCAAACTCTTTTAGTTTATCATGGTACTTGTCAGGGATGACATACCCCATGTTTAGTTGGGGGCAGGGATGCCTTGCTAGAGGCCGCTCCCTGTCTGTGGTGCCCATAGATATGGTGTGTCATGTGCAAGTGGGAGTTTGTTGGTATCTGCCCACTGACACACGTAGGCCAGCATCACTGCCAATGAAGCGCGGGCCTATTGGGTCACACGCCAAGTTTCAATCTCGACAGCCTACTATAAGAAGAAAGAGTCAAAATGATCAAATTCCAGTTGACCTAGGCTTCACGACCATGAAGGATGCTCCACGGGTCGTGAAGCAGCTCGTGTCCACGAGTCCTATCGTGGGCCGCATGGTTCGTGAAACCCTAGGGCTTCACAACCCTACACGGCCCGTGAAGGAGGTCGTGAAGGCACGAACCCTCACAATTCTTGCATGGCGCGGCACGACTCGTGGAGGATAAATGGCCGGTCGTGGCGCATTTATCCTTCACGGCCCGTGAGAGCCCGTGAAGAAGTCGTGAAGGCAGAATTCCAAGTGACACTTGTGTTTTATTGGACCATTTGAGTCGGTCCAATGATATGGTGCCATTGTGGTCTGAATCTGGCTCTTTTGAACAGAATGGAGGTCTTTAAAAAGGGCTCTCTTAGTTCATTAGCTACTCTTGGTCCATTTTGTGCAATACGTATACTTGTGAGTTCTTCCATTGAGAGAGAGAGAGAGCAAGATCAAGTGTTGGTGATTTGTGCACAAGTGTTTCAAGGCTGTTCCAGAAGATATCCATCAAGTGTTGGTGGTGCTTCGGTTTGCTAGTACAAAGAGGTTGAAGGTTTCTTGGTGTGGACTTGCATTAAGGCTTGGAGCCTTTTGTTTCAAGCTTACATCCCAAATCCGAATTGTTCCAGCCAAGTATCAAAATCTTCGAGGGTATGATTTGATCTCCTTCTTGTCTTTGTTCTTGTTTTTGGTTGCATGCATGTTCTTACAAGTTTTCACCAACATTGGGAAATCATGGGATCTTTTTGTGTGTTTTTGTTGCTTCCGTTGCGTGCTTTGATCCCCATGGATTCCCAACAAATATATCATGGTTATGTGTGGCACACCATGTTTCTATTTGATATACTTGGTTTGATTCGGTAACAAGAGATGCTCCTAGACCTATGTGTTGTGATGATTGATTATTTTTTGGTTTTTGGCGGCCTGTGTGCTGTATTGTTGTAACAATATTTGTTTATTTACTTATTGGTGCGGCATGCACGCCGTTTCTTTTTTTCTATGTATTTGTATAAATAGTATAGGATTGCGACCTGCGTGTCGTTTATATATATTCTATGTATTTGTGTATAGTATAGATTTAAAACCAAAATAGTCAACGGGAGTCATGGTGATGACGTCTTGGCGAGAAGGAATCAACATGATACTGGAGGTGTTGGATTCAGTGGGAGCTCATCCAACGAGACCATATCTTGTCCTTAGATTTTTGGCCTCGCTTTCCCCATTGTGGCTCACGGGGAAAACGCATAGGAATTTTGGGCATGTTACTGAATCATATGTATATATATTCGTGTGGTTGTATTTTATTATTCTATGCATGGATTAGGATTCGCATGCTAGATAATTTTTCTATAAAATTAAATAAAATACAATGTTTGTTAAAATGGTTAACAATTGCGCGCGAATAGAATTGTCAAAGAAAATATAAAAATGGTATTATATTAAGGTGCTTAAAATCGTTTTGACACTTACTTTGTTAATTCACAAAAGGGTTTTATAAACCGGAAACAAAATCCCGTTTTTCAAAATTTAAATCACGCACCATCCATAAGATGACACCACCCGAATCTAACGAAGCAAAGGATGATTGTCGAGCTAAGCACGAGTCATTCCTTGTGTAGTTGTGTGGAAGGTGAGTGGGGTAACTCGCATGATCGATTGTCGAGCTAAGTACGAGCCAATTAATGGTCGAGAGTGCCACCCGTGTGTCTTGTCGGACGATTTACAATTTTAGTATATAATTCTTGGTTAGTTGTCGAGCTAAGCACGAGCTAAACAAAAATTATATATTAAGATTGGTGTAAGATAGGGATCAAACATGCCAACCGACATAATGGATGTCAACGGATCCCGCAAGTGTCTAAGAGTTGTAATAGAGATTACAATTGGTAAAATGGTTGCCGGCCTAAATAGCTTCGCCACGTGATCCGCGGTAAACCCGTCAAGGTGCGAGGTGAAATAAGGTTCTTAGCCCTTGTTACGAATAAATTGTTTCGTTTAAAACTATGGGTACTTATTTTAACAAGGATTTCCAAACTAATTAAAATTACTTTGCTATTTTACATGGCGTCTTCAAGCAACACCAACACCACCAACCATTTTTCACTTAGAGTTTTTTTTTTTGAGAAGGAGAAACTCAATGGTAACAACTTCTTGGATTGGTTTAGGCAACTTAAACTTATCCTACGCCAAGAAGGGAAGATGGTTACCATAGAAGAGGCCCTACCCGAGGCTCCTGCTGCCAATGCCACTCGGGCTATCCGAGACGCTTATGAGAAGCGTGTCAAGGATACCTAGGACATTACCTGCCTCATCCTAAGTACTATGATCCCCGAGCTCCAAAAGCAAATGGATCATTTGAGTGCTTTTGACTTGATCGCTCAGCTTAAGGAAATGTTCCAGCAGCAAGCGAGACAAGAGAAGTTTGAGTGTCTTAAGACGGTACTTGGTAGCAAGATGGCCGATGGCGAGAATGTGAGTGCTCATGTGTTGCGCATGAAAGCAAACGTGGAGCGCATGGAACGGCTCGGATTTACCATAGGGAGGGAGCTAGCCATGGATTTGATCCTATGGTCCCTGCCCACCGCGTATGATCAATTCGTTATGAGTTATCATATGCATAGTATGGATAAATCCATTATGGAGCTTCACGGTATGCTTAAGACAACCGAGTCTAGCATGACCAAAAATAAGCCTGTCGTTCCAAATCCCGTTCTTGCTATAAGGGAGGGGCGAATCCAGAAGAAGTAGAAGGATGGAGAATGGCGAGCTTGACTTGATTATGGGAAACAAGGAGATTGTCCCGGTCAATGCTCGAGGAGAAGTTGAATTATCTTTTAATTCCGGTTTTTCCATATTATTATTAAACGTATGTTATTCACCGCTTGTGACACGAAACATTATTTCTTTTCATGCATTACACGACAATGGTTTTGGTTTTTCTTTTGACAATGGGGTTATTGTTTGTTTTAAAAATGGTATTTGTTATTTTAAAGCTTATCCTTGTCGTGGTATTTATGAAGTAGATGCGTACGTTAGTGATAATCGTTCAATCATGAATATTGATTCGACGTCTAAAAATGGTTTAGACAAATTGTATTTGTGGAACGGTCGACTTGGCCATATAAACAAGACTCGTATCGCCAAGCTCCAAGCGGATGGTATCTTGCAATCATTTGACCATGAGTCAAATGAAGTATGCGAATCTTGTTTATTAGGCAAGATGACTAAAGCACCCTTTTCCGGCGTGAATGAGAGGGGAAAAGACTTATTGGACATTATACATTCCGATGTGTGTGGTCCGTTTAAGCACATCACAAGAGACAATTCTAGATATTTCGTTACCTTTATAGATGATTATAGTAGGTACTGGTATGTCTACTTGGTTAGACAAAAGTCCGAGACCTTTGAGGTCTTTAAGACTTTCCAAAACGAAGTAGAGAATCAATTGGGCAAAAAGATTAAGATACTTAGATCCGATAGGGGTGGTGAGTATCTTAGTCAAGAGTTTCGTGATCATCTTAAGGGTTGTGGAATTATCTCACAACTTACACCTCCTAGGACGCCACAATTAAATGGTGTCGCCGAGAGGAAGAACCGAACATTGTTAGATATGGTTCGGTCTATGATGAGTCACACCCAAGTGCCTATAAGCCTTTGGGGTTATGCTCTTGAAACGGCAACAAGGATCCTTAATCTCGTTCCAACAAAGAAGGTCGATAAAACACCTTTCGAGATGTGGCATGGGAAACCTCCTGTTCTTGCCTATCTAAAAGTTTGGGGTTGTCAAGCCTACGTACGACGTGAGGTAGATGACAAGTTGGAGCCCCGATCCGAAAAGTGTTATTTCATCGGATATCCAGCTGCGGGTATTGGATATATATTCTATAAACCTTTTGAGAACAAGGTATTTGTTGCTCGGAGGGCGGTATTTTTAGAAAGAGAATTAGTATCTAATCAGCAAGGCGGGACTAAGATTGATCTTGAAGAAATTCAAGAATCAACAGATGAAAGACTTGACGTTGGCGCTAGCCAACAACCTAGTGAGGTTGAGTCTGAGCATGACAATGCGGAGACTAACGTTACCTCCCTGTAGATCCGGTAGAACTCGCCATGAGCCAGAGAGATATGGGTTTCTCATATCTGAGGGCGACGAGTTTGTTGGTATCTGCCCACTGACACACGTAGGCCAGCATCACTGCCAATGAAGCGCGGGCCTATTGGGTCACACGCCAAGTTTCAATCTCGACAGCCTACTATAAGAAGAAAGAGTCAAAATGGTCAAATTCCAGTTGACCTAGGCTTCACGACCGTGAAGGATGCTCCATGGGTCGTGAAGCAGCTTGTGTCCACGAGTCCTGTCGTGGGCCGCATGGTTCATGAAACCCTAGGGCTTCACGACCCTACACGGCCCGTGAAGGAGGTCGTGAAGGCACAACCCTCACGATTCTTGCGCAGGGCGGCACGGCTCGTGGAGGATTAATGGCCGGTCGTGGCGCATTTATCCTTCACGGCCCATGAGAGCCCGTGAAGAAGTCGTGAAGGCAGAATTCTAAGTGACACTTGTATTTGGTTGGACCATTTTGTTGGTCAAATGATGGTGTGCCACTTAGCTCTGACTCTAGGCTCTTTGAACAGATAGAATGCTTATAAAAGAGGTCTTTTTGGTGCATTCTATACTCTTGGTCATTTTGTGCATTACACACATATTGTGAGTTCTTCCATAGAGAGAGAGAGAGAGAAAGAACAAGTGAAGGTGGTAAGTGCACAAGTGGTTACAAGGCTGTTCCAGAATCAAACCCTTAAGTGTTGGTGGTTTGGTGGCTTGCTAGTACAAGGAGAAAGAAGGTTAGCTTGGTGTGGACTTCTTTGGTGCTTGAAGCCTTTTGTTTCAAGAGCTCATCCCAAATCTCCAAGTTCTTCTAGAATTATCAAAGTCTTCAAGGGTATGGATTACTTACCTTCTTCTCTTTGTGTTTGTTTTTGGTTGCATGCATGTTCTTGCAAGTTTTCACCACCATTGGGAAATCATGGGATCCTTTTGTGTGTTTTTGTTGCTTCCGTTGTGTGCTTTGATCCCCATGGATTCCCAACAGAGTTATTGATGGATCTTAATGAGCCCACCAACTATCGGGAAGCGGCAGCAGGCCATGAGTCTGCTAAATGGAAGGAGGCAATGAATAACGAGATGCAATCCATGGAGGATAACCAGGTTTGGGAACTGGTTGATCCCACACCCGGTTGTAAACCAATAGGGTGTAAGTGGGTCTTCAAGAAGAAGACCGACATGGATGGAAAAGTAAACACTTTCAAAGCCCGACTGGTGGCTAAAGGTTTCACCCAGACACATGGTGTCGACTATGATGAAACTTTCTCCCCAGTGGCCATGTTGAAATCTATTATGATACTTTTGGAAATTGCCGCATTTCATGATTACGAAATATGGCAAATGGATGTCAAAACCGCCTTCCTTAATGGGAAGCTCTCCGAAGAGGTGTATATGACGCAGCCTGAGGGTTTTGTACATCCGAAGCATCCTAATAGAGTGTGTCGATTAAAGAAGTCCATTTATGGACATAAACAAGCATCTCGTAATTGGAATCTATGCTTTGATGAGAAAATCAAAGAGTTTGGTTTTTCGAAAAGTGTAGACGAGCCATGTGTATACGTTAGGGCTAGTAGGAGCGCCGTTGTTTTCTTAGTCTTGTATGTGGATGATATCCCACTCATTGGTAAAGATATTCCAACCTTGCAAAGTGTCAAAACTTGGATTGGAAAATGCTTTTCAATTAAAGACTTAGGAGAAGCGGCATACATTCTGGGTATCAAGATCTATAGAGATAGATCTAGAAAACTTCTCGGGTTGAGTCAAAGTACATACATTGACAAAGTCTTGAAGCGGTTCAAGATGGAGGACTCCAAGAAAGGAAATCTTCCTATGTCACATGGAGTGATATTGAGTAAAACTCAATGTCCTAGTTCTCAAGAGGAACTAGAAGTAATGAAGCGAGTACCATATGCCTCGGTCGTGGGCTCGATCATGTACACCATGTTGTGTACTCGTCCTGATGTGTCATGTGCTTTGAGCTTGACTAGTAGATATCAAGGAAACCCGGGGCAAGCCCATTGGGTTGCGGTAAAGAACATTCTTAAGTATCTTAGGAGGACTAAAGAGATGTTCTTGATCTTTGGTGGTGAGGAAGAGCTCAATGTAAACGGTTACTCTGATGCTATGACTGCCAATCACAATCGGGGTTTGTGTTCCTATTGAATGGTGGGGCTATTACTTGGAGAAGTTCAAAGCAAGACACAGTGGCTGATTCTACTACAGAGTCAGAATACATTGCGGCAAGTGAAGCTGCTAAAGAAGCTGTGTGGATAAGGAAGTTCATCCGAGAGCTTGGAGTGGTTCCTAGCATATACAACCCTATTTAGATCTTTTGTGACAATGAGGGTGCGGTAGCCTTAGCGAAGGAACCGAGAGCTTACAAGAGAACGAGGCATATACCTCGTAAGTACCACTTGATTAGAGAGATGGTTGAAAGTGGTGAAGTCGCTATTAGTAGAGTAACCTCGGAAGGCAATTTGGCCGAGACGTTTACTAAACCATTGTCACAGGCTTCTCAGATTCTCACACTACGACGATAGGTGTTAGATTTTCTCATGGCTTGGTTTAGGTTTAGTTTTAATTTATGTTTGGATCGTTATGTATTTGGGAACATTAAGCAATAATGTTACTAATGTTTTTTTTGATTTATATAGTAGAGATCTATATATACGCGTGTTGCGGTTACTTACATTTAGTCTTTATTGTGTTCTATCTTTGCATGTTTAATTTATTCCATAGATTGTTTTACAATCTTTAAGTCTCCACAATCAGTCATACTTTGTGGGAAGGAAGTATGAATTAAGATTGAGGTAAAAAATTGGTTTTGATAAAACGTGATTCTTGCCTATACTTGAAAGGGGTTTCAAGTGATTGGAGGACCCACACCCGAGTTTACTTCATGGTTTTAGTCACAAGTAACTCGGGATGGTAATGACATTGCATCCTTAAACTAGAGATACATGTGATCACAAAGCATAGGTCTGCTTTGCTTTGATCATTTTCTAATGCGGTCCGTAACTGGTCGTTATAAGGGAGATGATTGGGTAAAGTATTATCTATGTGGCGGGACTATGTAGTCGAAAGGTATTTGTTCCTCTATGTATAGAGAGAATATCCATGGGCCCCTTGATGATTGAGTGCTGACGTTCATATGCATGGCCGTGCTCAAGTTACATTGATGATGGATCAATGTTATCTTGGTTTGTTGGTCACCACTAATCTAGAATCGAGAAATATAATCGTGAACGATCTGTAGGTTGACTATATTCCATGCCTTGTGTTCACATTGGATATCGCGAACAAAGGGATGTACATGTTCATTTTCTTTAGGACAATCATTTTATGATTGGGGATCTTGTCAAGAGTGGCATACCCTATACTGACTTGGGAACATAGATGTCTTGCTAGAGCCCGCTCTATGTTTGTATTATTTTTCGTAGTCGTGTCACGTGCAAGTGGGAGTCTGTTGGAATATGCCCGCTGACACAAACGAGTTAATGACACTACCGATGAGGTATAGGCCTAGTGGGTCACACACCAATTATTGATTCTGGCAACACGATCAAGCAATAGAGAGGAAAAGGCCAAAATGGGTTTTGGCAGGGTGGTACACGGGCCGTGTTCCTGAACACTGGCCGTGTCCAGTCCAACGTACACGAGGCGTATTGGCCCAATTCAAGGTCGTGTAGTTTGGGCCTACACGGGCCGTGTAGATGAACATGGGCCGTGTAGTGCCTGTTAGACACGGGCCGTCTTAGCCCAATTGGGGCCGTGGACTTTGGGCCTACACGGCCGTGTAGACCTACACGGGCCGTGTACGTTTGCTGTAACAGCAGAATTAACAGCCTTAAACACTTGGTTTAATGTGGTTAACTTCTCATATGATGGTAGACAAAGAGACCATGAGTTATCTGCTCTTGTAGAGGCTTTTGGCTATCACTTGGTCCCTTGGTTGACATTAGAACTCTCTCTCTCTTGTTCTTGGTGTTCTTGAACACAAGAAGCAAACATACACTTACTTGATTGTTGTTTTGGTGGTCATACATCAACTTGCTAGCACTTGGGAATCAAGGAAGCTTGGGGTGGACTTCATTGGAGGAGTTCTTTGTTGGACTCTAAGCCACTTGACTAGGAAGGTTACTTTGTGTTTTGCACCATTGAGGTATAACCTTTCTTCTCATCTTGTTTATATATTTTAGTTGCAATTCCATTGTTAGATTTTGGTCCATGGGAAGTATTCATTGGTTGGCATCGATTTTTGTTATGTACTTTGCTTCTGTTGCTACTTGATTTTGCCAAACGAATACCTTCAATGCTTGAGGCAAAGATTGGAGGATAATATCCGTAGCCAACTCTTTCCCCATTGGAAAGCCCAACCTCTCGAGCTGGTCCACGTATTGCTTCATACGAAGCACATGGGAGCTCATGTTCCTGCCCTCCTGCATCCGGCACCCTATAAAGGCCTTGACACACTCGTAGAGTTCTTGCCTCGCTTGCTGCTGGAACATTTCCTTTAGCTGCGAGATCATGTCAAACGCACCAACGTCCTCGAATTGCCTTTGCAACTCTGAACTCATGGTCGTCAACATGAGGCAAGTCACCTCATTGGTGTCTTTAAGGCGCTTCTCATAAGCATCCTTAATGGCCCGTGTAGCGGTGGTAGCAGGAGCCTCCGGAAGAGGTTCCTCTAGGACGTATAACTTGCTCTCATGGCGCAGGACAATTCTCAATTGCCTATGCCAATCCATGAAGTTTACGCCTATGAGTTTCTCTTTCTCCAAAAAAGGACGGAGTGACATGTGTGTCGTGGTGTTGCTTGTAGATGCCATCTAAAAGAAAGCAAAGCACACAAAAAGGTTTGTTTGACATATTTTAATCCATGTTAAATAATTACCCAATAGTTTAACACTTAAATTTAACAAGGGCTAAGAACCCAACATAACTTCACTATGTGACGGGTTTACCGCGGATCACTTCGTGAAGGTATTTAGGCCAGTAAATGCTTTACTAATTGCAATCCGTGATTACAACTCTTAGGCACTTGCGGGATCCATCGGTACTCATAGCACCGGTTTGGCATGTTTGATCCCTTCCCACACCGATTCCTCAATAAGCCGCTTTGATAACTCGGTATAGGCACGACAATTATCAAGGCGTATTAAATTGGAATTGCAAATCATCCAACAAGATACACGATGACGTCCTTGACAATAATTGGCTCGTGCTAAGCTCGAAAACCAAAGATTTCAAGACGCCACACGCACCTTCCACACAAGTCCACATGAAACAACTCGTGCTAAGCTCGACAATTGTCCCATGCTTCATTAGATTCGGGTGGTGTCATCTTTTAGATGGCGTGTGATTTACGTTTTTAAGAAAAACGGGACATTTGTTTTTCCGGTTAAAAACCACTTTTCGTTTTGATTAACAAATAAGTGACAAAACGCATTTTCACCAATTGAACATAAACACTTTATATTCGTTTGTTAATCATGTGAGCGAGCGGGGTTTGTTAACCAATTAAGGAAAAATATATAGTTTTATTATTTTTCAAAAGATTTTCTAGCATGCGAAGATCCTACAACCACGCAAGAAAATAAATAAAACTACACAACCACGCATACAAAACCGATTTGAGCCAACCTAAGTGTTCCCCGGTGAGCCAACCGAGGAACTAAGTCTACTAAGGACAAACAATCCAAGACTTGGCGGCGTGCTCCCACTCGATCCCGCGCCTCCGGATCCGAGGTAGCCAAGACGTCTCCTAAGACTCCCGTTGGTGCCTCCGGTCTTCTCTTCTCATTACATACATAATTTAAAGAGAAATGGCATGCAAGCCACACAATCTATTCTAAGCTAATATACAATTACAAAGAATAAATACTTTGGCGTGCAAGCCACAAATAAATAAATTATGACAAACCGGATTAAATAAATTATTACAAACCAAATGTGGTATAAACCACCAAATGAATGAACAACAAATAAAGCAACCAAACAACCACACAAAGGTCTAGGCTCAAACCGGTGCTCACAAAAACGAAACAACCACAAAGCATGGTGTGCCACACAAAACCATGCACAAAACAATATCCCAATTAAGTTTATTCAAAAACTAAAGGCACAAGAATAAACCTTGTACATATGCATTAGGATTCCAAACACTTTGAAATCCATATTCATATATACACAATTTGCATGTATGCATGTGTGCGTTTTATGCCAAAACCACCCAATACATACATATAAAAGAATTAGGATATTATGGGGCTTAATCTACAAGGCTAAATAGCCTAAAATGATTTAGGAAACACCAAAATCAAATGCTAAAATCCATATCAAGTTTT
Source organism: Dittrichia graveolens (assembly GCA_038502395.1). Taxonomy (NCBI): domain Eukaryota; kingdom Viridiplantae; phylum Streptophyta; class Magnoliopsida; order Asterales; family Asteraceae; genus Dittrichia; species Dittrichia graveolens. The sequence goes on from JARJIL010000008.1 coordinate 23,694,478, forward strand.
CTTTTCAAAAAGGCCAAAAACAGCCTACTGCTCTTCACGGGCCGTGAAGGCAGTACGCTCCAGAACTCGTGAAACAGATTAAAATCCTTTCACGACCATCACCCCATGAGACTGGTCGTGTGGTCTTCACGACTCGTGAAGCAAGCTCCACGGCCCATGAAGACCTCCTGGACAGAATGTCCAAAATCGAAAATATGGATTTTCAAGCCACAAAGGTGCACGCATCTTGCAAGTATGGCTCTGATACCACTATTGGAAATCCATGGGGATCAAAGCACGCAACGGAAGCAACAAAAACACACAAAATGATCCCATGATTTCCCAATGGTGGTGAAAACTTGCAAGAACATACATCCAACCCAAAACAAACACAAAGAGAAGAAGGTAAGCATGCCATACCGTTGAAGACTTTGATAATTCTGGAACAACTTCAAAGTGTGGGATGAGCTCTTGAAACAAATGGCCTCAAGCACCAAAGAAGTCCACACCAAGCTAAGCCTTCAATCTCTTTGTACTAGCAAACCAAGGACCACCAACACTTGATGAAAAACCTCTAGAACAGCCTTGTAACCACTTGTGCACTTACCACCTTCTCTTGATCTTGGTCTCTCTCTCTCTCTATGGAAGAACTCACAATATGTGTGTAATGCACCAAATGACCAAGAGTGTAGAATGCACCAAAAGGACCTCTTTTATAAGCATTCTATCTGTTCAAAGAGCCCAGAGTCGGAGCTAACTGGCACACCATCATTGGACCAACAAAATGGTCCAACCAAATTCAAGTGTCACTTAGAATTTTGCCTTCACCACTTCTTCACGGGCTCTCACAGGCCGTGAAGGATAAATGCGCCATGACCGGCCATTAATCCTCCACGAGTCATGCCGTGTAGTGCAAGAATCGTGAGGGTTGTGCCTTCACGACCTCCTTCACGGGCCGTGTAGGGTCGTGAAGCCCTTGGGTTTCACGAACCATGCGGCCCACGACAGGACTCGTGGACATGAGCTGCTTCACGACCCGTGGAGCATCCTTCACGGTCGTGAAGCCTTACTCAACTGGAATTTGACCATTTTGACTCTTTCCTCTTATAGTAGGCTGTCGAGATTGAAACTTGGCGTGTGACCCAATAGGCCCGCGCTTCATTGGCAGTGATGCCGGCCTACGTGTGTCGGTGGGCAGATTCCAACAGCGGATTCCGACACACTGAAGTCTCGGAATCCGACACTTTATCGGATTTGGGCAACTAGCGGATTCCAACACTATCAAGTCTCGAAATCCGACACTTTATCGGATTTGGGAAACTAGCGGATTCCGACACTATCAAGTCTCGGAATCCGACAGTTTCAACCCGAAAACCGCCATCTTCATGTATGGCTTATTTTCCAGAATTCCATTCATAGTTCATACATTTTTACATTCTAAAAACATCCATTTTCGTTAGTATGGCTTTGAAAACAGATCAAACCCACACAATAACACCAAACAAACAAAACCCACTTGCAAAGTAAGCTTTGCATGTTCTAAGTAGTGTTTTGCAAGGATTTGAATATTCATTCACATTTTAATCATAAAAACCATTCCATATATGTTAAGTCTTAATAACAAACCAATGTTTACCTTTGTGTGGATTTAAAACCATCAAATCTTTGGCTTCAAGAAAACCGAGAGAGTGTGGAGAGAAAGAGACGAGAGAATCCGAGAGTTTTGTGTTTGTGTATGCTTTTGTGATGTTTGACCACTTTTGAATTTTCACACATATATATATCTTTTACAATCCAGAGGCACCGCCTCTGGATTTCTTTTAATTTCTTTTCTTTCTTTCACTTTACTTATATATATACATATATACAGAAAACACATAAGCACCCAACACATACATATATACATTTAACTTCCTTCATTACTATAATTAACTTACAAGCTTATCAACTTAAATACACGCTTAACAGCTAAGCCCAAATCGAGGATGTTACAAATCTACCCCCTTAAGAAGATTCCATCCTCAGAATCTACTCAGTGATAAACAGGTGAGGGTATCTTGTCTTCATCTCGTCCTCGACTTCCCATGTTAGGTTCGGACCTAAACTGTGTTTCCACTTAACAAGAACTAGCTTGATCATCTTCTTTCGCAGCTTCTTGACCTTCGTGTCAAGAATTTCAATAGGTTCTTTTACGAGTCTTTAGAAGAGTCAACCTTCAGTTCTTGTAACGGAACAATATGTTCCTCTTCAACATTGCACTTACGCAAGTAACATACGTTGAAGGTCATGGATTCCAGATAGCTCAGGCGGCAGTTGAAGAGTTACCGTCTGATCATTGACTTTATGCACAATCTTGAATGGGCCTATGAAACGTGGGCTTAGTTTCCCTTTGCGCCTAAAGCGAATAACGCCCTTCCAGGGGGAACCTTCAAGAATACACGATCACCGACATCGAATGTATCGGGATGACGCTTAGGATGCACATACATCTTCTGTCGGTCTCGGGCTGCTTTAAGCTTTTCTAAAGCCACATTCTCTTTATCTGAGGTCATCTGGACAATCTCAGGTCCAACAAACTGTTTCTCTCCGGGCTCCAACGAACAGGTCGGAGTGCTATGTGGACAAATATATTTATGAGATTGAGACCAATTCGATTATTGCTATGTTTTCAGGCAATCCAAAAGCTCAGTAATATTAGACATCTGAGTTCGTGCTGAATTTGAGGCGAGTGGACGTTAATCTCGGATGGTAAAGATTACAGTTAATGTTATTGAAGTAATGCATGATTGTGATTGAGATTGGATTGATTGAACTGTTCATTGTCACATTAATTGTTGATATCTGTTGCATGACTATTTTGTCGATACGTGCTCTTAGGATGATTTTGAGCTGTGTTGGGAAGTCAGCTATACGTAGACTTGGGCTGGGCTCGTTTACTGGTTGGTTGAACAATAGTAGCCCTTCTGTTGCATATGTTGCTTCAGAGGTGGAGTTTACTGTGCCAATTCAGTGGAGGGCTATCGGTCAACCTTTGCTTTGGCCGACATTGGTTGTAGGTTCTGCGCCAAACCGCCGGTCTTCTCGGATATGTGATTACATGCTTTGATGTTGATTGTAAATATTTGCTTTTGGTGTTTAGCCTCTACTCACTTAGCTTTGTGCTAATTCCCCTCGGTTGTTGTTTTCCAGGTTCGTGTTTGAGATTATAAAAGGAAGAGTTGACCATACTCTGATACTATGTTTTTAAAGAGACGAGCCAGTCATTTTTGTACCACCTAAACAGTTGTAGATGCTATTGGTTTTGAACAAGTGATGTACATTTCTAAATACTGGTTTATATGTAATGTGTTTGTTTAGTTAAGCTTCTGCAACGTTTTAAAAAATATGGCTTGTGATTTTCCGGTGTTATAGCGTGCCTAGGGCGTACCCATTGGGGCCGGCACGGGCGTGCCTAGTGGAGCTACGGCCGTGCCAAGTGCGAAAGCACGAGCCTAAGGCGGGCGTGACTTGGGTGTGTCCGTGGGCTAGCATGGGCGTGCCCTGTGAGGCACGGCTGTGCCTCATGCTGAAACATCGTATTGAACTAGCCTTTTAAGACTAGATTAATGGGGTATTCATGATTATTGATGGCCATTACTCCTAGATCAGTTATGGACGTTTTAGGCTTCAATTTGGAGTCTATATAAGTTCAAATGAGCTTATGGAACATGGTTGGTTACAACTAGTTGCTACTAGTTGTTTTTGATACATGAACTTGTAACTTATTTGTTAGTTCATGCTCTCTCTCAAAGCAAACACACTTGAAGATTAGTAACAAGGCACTATTGATATTCATGTTGTTGTAAGTTATTGGTGAAGCTTTTGGCGGCGTCTAAACATAGCTAGCACATGGGGGTCATCAATACTTGGTGTGGATACCGATAGTGGTACACTACTTTGTGTACGAATATTCCAAGGAAACAAGGAGAAAGCATTTTGTGTGGTATAATTTCTTGTCCTTGTTCTCATTCTTTTAGTTGCATTGCTATTGTTTAGAGTATGGTCCATTGGGTGGTGTGATTGGTGGCATAAAATCTAAATTGTTTTATACTCGTGTTTTTCCGCTGCGTTTTTCTGGATGTCACCAAAACCCAACAGATTGAGCTCCTTCAAACTTCCATTTCAAAGGGCTGGGTTTTAGATACCGGCTGCGGCACTCACATTTGTAATTTGGTGCAGGTGCTAAAGGGAAGTAGAGGCTTGGAGCGTGGAGAGCCAGATCTAATTATGGGGAACCGACAGGTTTTGCCCGTAGAAGCAAAAGGGAGTGTCGAGCTCTCTTTTAGAACCGGACTTTCCATTGTTCTTGTTAATGTATGCTATGCGCCGTGCACGGTAAGAAACATTATCTCTTTACACGCCTTTTATGACGATGGTTTTTCTTTTAAATTTATGAATGGATCTATCTTATGTTATAAAAATGATGTTTGTTATTTTAAAGCTTTACCATGTCATGGCTTATATGAAGTTGATGCATACATTGAGAATAAGAAACCTATCATGGATATTGATTCTTAATCCACAACTTGTTTGGATTAATATTCCTTATGGCACGATCATCTTGCACATGTGAACAAGACTCGCATCACCAAGCTCCAAGCGGATGGGATCTTCGAATCATTTGACCTTGGGTCAAAAGATGTATGCGAATCTTGTTTACTAGGCAAAATGACTAAAGAACCCTTCACCGAAGTTAGTGAGAGGGGAAAGGATCTTTTGGATATTATTCACACCGATGTGTGTGGTATGGATATATCTACTTGATTATAGTAGGTATGGATATATCTACTTGATTAGACAAAAGTCTGAAACCTTTGAGGTGTTCAAGACATTCCAAAATGAAGTAGAGAATCAATTGGGCAAAAAGATTAAGATACTACGTTCGGATAGAGGCAGTGAGTATCTTACATCCAAGTTACTAGACCATCTTAGAAATTGTGGGATCATCTCACTATTAACACCTCCCAGGACTCCACAATTAAATGGAGTTGCGGAAAGAAGAAACCGGACATTGTTGGACATGGTCCGTTCTATGATGAGTCAAACGGAGGTACCCATTAGTTTTTGGGGTTACACTCTAGAAATGGCGGTTAGAATCCTTAATCTCGTACCAACAAATAAAGTTGAAACAACAGCATATGAGTTGTGGCACAAGAAAAAGCCCACTCTCTCATATCTTCGTGTATGGGGTTGTCAAGCCTACTTGAGACGTGACGCTTATGACAAATTAGATTCCCGTTTTGAAAGGTGTTACTTTATCGGATATCCTCCTGCCGGTATTGGATATATTTTCTACAAACCTTCTGAGAACAAAGTTTTTGTTGCTCGAAGGGTAGTTTTCATTGAAAGGGAACTTGTATCCAACGTACCGAGGCAAAAGGAAATCAATCTTGAAGAAGTTCCAGGATCACCCGGTAAAGAACTTGATGTTGGCACTAGCACACAACCATCAATGGTTGAAACCGAGCGAGGTAAAGCTGCGGTACCTGACACACTTCCATTATCTACTCCACATAGATCTGGTAGAGCTCATCAAGATCCAGAGAGATATGGATTTCTCATATCTGAAGGCAATGAGCTATTGGTGGATGAAGATGAACCAACCAACTACCCAGAAGCAATGGCGGTCCCTTAGTCTGCCAAGTGGAGAGAGGCAATGGAAAGCGAGATAAACTCCATGCCTGATAACTAGGTTTGGGAACTGGTTGATCCAACACCCGGGTTTCGACCCGTTGGGTGTAAATGGGTTTCAAAAGGAAAACCAACATGGATAATACCTTGGACACTTTCAAAGCTCAACTAGTGGAAAAAGGGTTCACGCAAACACCGGGTGTTGACTATGATGAAACCTTTTCACATGTGGCCATGTTCATAAGTATGCTCCTTGCCATAGTTTCCGTTCATGATTATGAGATATGTCAAATGGATGTAAAAACTGCCTTCCTTAACGCAAAGCTTTTTGAAGAGGTGTATATGACACAACCTGAAGGTTTTGTACATCCTGAGTATCCCAACAAGGTATGTAGGCTTAAGAAGTCCATTTATGGACTTACTCATGCCTCTCGTAGTTGGAATCTTTGTTTTGATAAAAAGATCATAGAATTTGGATTTTTGAAAAACGAAGATGAACCATGTGTATATGTCATGGCTAGTGGGAGCTCAATAGTTTTCCTACTTTTATATATAGATGACATTCTCATAATCAAGATCTATAGGGATAGATCTAGGAGGCTCATTGGTTTGAGCCAAAGTGCATACGCGGATAAAGTTGTTAAGCGATTTAAGATGGCGAACTCTAAGAAAGGGAATCTCCCTATGATGCATGGGTTGGCATTAAGAAAGGCTCAATGCCATAATGAAGCGAGTCTCATACGCCTCGGCTATGGGATCGATCATGTATGCCATGTTATGCACACGCCCCGATGTCTCATGCGCCTTAAGCATGACTAGTAGATATCAAGCGAATCCAGGAGAAGCTCACTAGAAGGCTGTAAAGAACATTCTTGAGTACCTCAGGAGTACTAAGGAAATGTTCTTAGTAGATAAATGGTTACTCTGATGCTAGTTTGCAAACCGATACGGACAACTGCCAATCTCAGTCGGGGTTCGTGTTCGTATTGAATGGTGGTGCACTAAGCTGGAGGAGTTCAAAGCAAGACACGGTTGCTGATTCAACAACCGAGTCAGAATATATTACAGCAAGTGAAGCTGCTAAAGAAGTTGTGTGGATGAAGAAATTCATCCAGGATCTAGGAGTGGTTCCAAGCATCGTCGGCCCTATTGAGATATTTTGTGACAATGAGGGTGCGGTGGCCTTGGCGAAGGAACCAAGAGCTCATAAGAGGACAAGACACGTTCTTCGAAAGTATCACTTCATTAGAGAAGTAATCGAGAATGGTGATATTGCCATTAGCAGAGTACCAACGGGTGGGAACCTTGCGGACCCATTCACTAAGCCGTTATCACAAGCTGCTCATGATTCTCACGCTAGAGCTATAGGTGTTAGATTCGCTAGTTATTTGTCTTGATTTATGTATTTGGTTTGTTTGATTTGTATTTGTATTTTGGGGACATTGAAGAAGTATTGTTACTTATGCTTATTTCGATATATGAATGGAGATTTTTATATACGCGTGTTGCGGTCACAACCATCAAGTCTATATTGTGTTCCATCTTAGCATGTTTAAACACTTCCTTGAATGTTTAACATTCTAAAGCCTTATGCAATCATTCATTCTTCATATGGAAGGAAGAATGAAATAAGATTGAAGTAAGTGGTTGACCCAGTGATCAAAATGGTTGAGTAAGGGTGACACACTCACTTGTGCTTGAAAAGTGTTTCAAGTGACCAGAAGACCCACACCAGAGTTTACTTCATGGATCTATAGTCACAAGTAACTCAAGATGGTAATATCATTTCATCCTTAGACTTGAGATGGGGTTGCCAGAGTATGAATCTGCCTTACTCTAATTGTTTTCAAACACAGTTCGTAACTGGCTGTTATAAAGGAAATAATTGGGTAAAGTATGAAACATATGATGAGACTATGCAGTCAAAAGGATTTGTTCCTCTAGTAAGAGAGATATCCCTGGCCACTCGATGATTGGGAGCTGACATCAAATATGCATGGCCGTGCTCAAGTTACATTGACTTTAGACCAGATGCAACTTGTTTATTTGGTCACCACCAATCTATAATCGAGAAACACAATAGTGAACGATCTGGAGATTGACATTTTCCATGTCTCGTGTTCACATGGATATCGCGAACAAAAGGAAGCACATGATCACTTATCTATAGAACCTCATAAGCCCTTTAAGGCTATTAGGTTTTGTGGAGGATGACAACTCGTGCCGACTTGGGGGCATTGATGCTTAGCTAGAGCCACTCTTTGTCTGTGGTTAAAATATGACGATGTATCTGTTGGGATTCCATGGGGATCAAAGCACGCAACGAAAGCAAGAAAAACACGCAAAAAAGATTCCATGAAGTCCCAAAGATGGTGAAACTTGTAAGAACGCTACATGCAACCAAAACAATAACAAGGAGGAAGAGTCATACCCTTAAAGACGTTGATTTCTTGGCTGGAACAAACAAGTGTCCGAATTTGGGATGAAATCTTGAAACAAAAGGCTTCAAGCTCCAATGAATACCACACCAAGCAAATCACCAAACTCCCTTGTACTAGCAATCTAAAAATCGAACCAAACTACCTAGTTGGATTTCTGGAACATCACTTGTATCTCAAGAACAAGCCACAATCTTGTCTTGTATCTCACAAACTGTATTTTGAGAGAACTAACTAATGTGTGTATATGCAAGAAAATGGCCAAGAGTAAAAATGGAACAAAGAGTGCCTCTTTTAAAGACCTCTCTTATGTTCTAACACCTCCAGGGTCGGACTAATTGGTACTCATCCATTGGACCAACAAGATGGTCCAACAAAATGCAAGTGTCACTTAGAATTCTGCCTTCACGACTTCTTCACGGGCCTCCACGAGCCATGCTGCGCCGGACAAGAATTGTGAGGGCATGTGTCTTCACGACCGTCCTTCACGAGCCGTGTAGGGTCGTGAAGCCCTAGGGTTTCGCGAACCATGTGGCCATGACAGGACACGTGTACACCAGCTGCTTCACGACCCTTGGAGCATCCTTCACGGTCGTGAAGCCTAGGTTAACTTGAATTTGACCATTTTGACCCTTTCTCTTTTATTAGGCTGTCGGAGTGGAAACTTGGTGTGTGACCCAATAGGCCCACACTTCATCGGAAGTGATACCGGCCTAAGTGTGTCAGTGGGCACATTCCAACCCTATCATGTGCAAGTGGGAGTTTGTTGGTTGTATGCCCACTGATACACATATATTGGATCACTACCGGGACTATTGGGCCACACACTAAGTGTTAAATCCGACAGCACAAGTCAAGAGAGTCAACTTGTTTGATTAGGGTTTCTGTCTACCTTCACGGGCCCTCACGGGTCGTGAAGAGGTCGTGACATGAAGCCCTTCACGAGGCTTCATGGGCCGGGCAAGGGATCGTGGGGGTGCCTCCTTCACGACTCCCTTCAAGGGCCGTGAGAGCCCGTGAAGGCAGAAGTCAAAGTGACACTTTAATCTTATTAGACCTTTTTGTTGGTCCAATGAGGGCTAGCCTTTTTGGCCGACCCTGGTGCCATCTGAGCTTCCTAGAGGCTTATTAAAATTCTCTATTGTGCCTTGTATGAAGCTTTTGCCAATTCCCTTAAGTTACACACTAGAACGCATTAGAAGTTCTTTTTGCATTTGGAGGTTGAGTTAGCAAGGTAAGAAGGATCTTGGTGCTGTTGTTGAGACTTTATTCTAGCTATAGAGATCAAAGTCCTCAAGCTTTAGCAAAAGTGATTCACAAAAGGCTTGGTGTGGATACTAATAGAGGAGCTCTACTTCGAGTTCAAGTATTACATCTTCTACACCACAACCACTAGAGACATCAAGGGTATGGTATCACTTCTGGTTTCCTTTTGTTCTTCTCATTGCTATCATTATTTGTAGTTAGATCTCACAAAAAGGGATATCATGCATGTGCTTTGTAAACCCAAGTTGTTTTTGTTTTTACTACTTGCTTCCGTTGCTCTTAGGGTTTTGGCATGCATGAGATTCCTTCAGTTAGATCTTCGAAACTTGGTTCATAGTTTAGAGCAACAGAGGCATACTCAACTTGAACCAACCTTAGTCCCAATTGCGATTCCAACATAATCCACCACTGCACCAGTAACAACACCATTACCACCGGTAACCCAGATGATGCAACAACCATTCTAATATCCTTATACACCACGGTGAGCTTATCTTGTTGAAAACCTTCGGAGTATCGAGGGAGTTCTGATCCCAATGTTACCCTTAATTGGTTGAGAGAGATGGTTAAGGCGTTAGACGCCTACAATTGCGAAAATGAGTTGAAAGTGAAATATGCGACAATAATGTTGATAGGGGGATGCCAGATTGCTATTAAAGAGCATTTTACCTAGGAACAACAAGAGAGTATCACCTTGAGTCAGTTCCAGGACAAATTGTGTGAACAATACTGTTGTTCAGTCGAGATTGCTAAAGTCAAGAAAGAGTTCATGGATCTGTAGATGACAGGAAACATGTCGGTGGACGACCTGATCAAGCAATTTAATGAAAAGTTAAGGTTTGTGAAACAGTGGGTGCAAGATGAGGCATCAAAGATTGCTCATTTTGTAGGAGCTTTATGAAGGTATTTGTTTAGCTTTTCAAGACAAAGCGCAAGCAAAAATAATACCAAAATTCTAAGCTAGCCAAACAAGTACTTCCCATGGACCAACATCTAAACATGGAATTGCAACTAAAATAATAAACAAGATAAAAGAAAGATTATACCACAATTCAAGATCAATAGCTTTCTTCTTTGTCAAAGTGTGTAGAATTCAACATGAACTCCTCTAGTGAAGTCCACCCCAAGCACACTTGATTCCCCAATGCTAGTAGGTTGGCGTAGCCACCAAAACAAACAAGATTAAAGTATGTCTAACACCTTTGTGCATCAGAACTTGATCACAAAGTGTATGAACACTAGACAGAGAATGTGTTATATTCTTCATATGTTCGTCATAGCCATCTCTCACCAAGAACACAGAGAATTCTTGGGTCATGTAACTCCCAAAATTGAAAAATACTTAATCCCATTAAAATGAGCTTTAAAACCAATCAATTCTGTTGTTACAGCACATGCATATGGCCCGTGTTCACCAACACGGCCGTGTAGGCCCAAAGTCCACGACCCCAAATGGGCCATGTTAGCCCATGTCTAATAGGCTAAACACGACCCGTGTTCATCTACACGACCGTGTAGGCCCAAAGCACACGGCCTCGATATGGGCCAATACGCTCCGTGCTGGTTGGGCTGGACACGGCCCGTGTTTAGCCACACGGACCGTGTACCACCCTACCAAAACCCATTTTGGCCTCTTTCTCTCTTTTGCTTGATCGTGTTGCCGGTACCAATACTTGGTGTGTGACCCAATAGGCCTATACTTCATCAGCAATGCTATTAACTCGTTCATGTCAGCGGGCATATACCAACAGACTCCCACTTGCATGTGACACGACTACGAAAAATAACACAAACATAGATCGGCCTTTAGCAAGACATATATGCTCCCAAGTCAGTATAGGGTATGCCACTCTTGACAAGATCCCAATCATAAAATGATTGTCCTAAAGATAAATGCACGTGTACATCCATTTGTTCGCGATATCCTATGTGAACACAAGGCATGGAGTAAAGTCAACCTTCAGATCGTTCACGATTATGTTTCTCGATTCTATATTTGTGGTGTCCAACAAACCAAGTTAACATTGATCTATCATCAATATAACTTGAGCACGGCTATGCATAAGAACGTCAGCACTCAATCATCGAGGGGCCCATGGATATCTTCTCTATACATAGAGGAACAAATTCCTTTCGACTACATAGTCCCGCCACATAGATAATACTCAACTTAATCATCTCCCTTATAACGACCAGTTACGGACCGCGTTAGAAGATGATCAAAGCAAAGCAGATCTATGCTTTGGAACCACATGTATCTCTAGTTCAAGGATGAAACGCCATCATCATCCCGAGTTACTTATGACCAGAACCATGAAGTAAACGTGGGTGCGGGTCCTCCAATCACTTGAAACCCCTTTCAAATATAGGCAAGAATCACATTTATCTAAACCAATTCTTAACCTCAACATTGATTCATACTCCCTTCCAATAAAGTATGACCGAATGTGGAGATTTAGAATGCAAAACATTCTAGGAAGTGTTTAAACATGCTAAAATGGAACACAATAAGAATTCATAAAATATCCGCACTCGGCGTATTATTAAATCTCTATTTAACAATCGATATAGTATGAATTACAATACTGCTTAACGTCCCCAACATAAAAATACAAATCAAACATAAACCAAAACATATTCAAGCCAAGTTATATGCATTAGAAATGCTAACTGACCTAGTATGATAAACATCACTAGTCCATAACAACGGCTTAACATCCACATGTACTTTTGTTATTTACGTATACCTCTTTTGACAAGACTACTTTAAAAGTATGCGTCAAAGAAATCTCATATTTCAAAAAGTTAAAGTAATCACACCCTCATTGTCTCAAAAGCCCACAATATGGTTAGTGATACTTAAGAACCAACAATCAACACCACAAGTTAGGATCATAAACTTTGATCAAAATCAGCAGTTTATCCTAACAGAAACACGCATTAGAGTAAACACTTACTCCAAGCCTATTCTAGTCATCAAACATAAAGAACATATCTCTATATTTCTTGAACTAAATATTATCCAGCTTTGTATCTCCTAAGTGTCCTTATAAAGCAGCAATTCCTGAATAAGGTTCGCACATAACCTAATATCAGGACATTATCTTCAATAGACATATAACATTAGGAATACAACAAAGCTCCCACCAACCCTAACATGTATAAAAGCCTTTATCTATGCTTCTAGAAAACTCATCACTCTGATTTTCTAATAGTAAGCAAAGATATCTCCTTTAAGATGCAAGCATAAGTCCGAAGTGGACTTATTCACTTTTGTAGACAAAATTCGGACACTACGGATGTATATTAAGACCCTCGGAAAGCGTTGTAAGCACTTCCTCATCATACTGTTCCATGATGGAACGCGGTCATTAATATCCACGAGTATCAAACATTCTTCAACATAGCCATGAGGAAAAGTTTCTACCTAACCATCATGAAAACGTTACAACTACTCGGTATTTGAAGTTGTTTACAATTCCATACATGTCAATCCCATTACTACCGTGTTGGTTTACACCTCGGCATGGGATTCAGCCAAGTCAAGTACTTGGATATTTCAAATGGATTGCATCTATTTATCATTTATTTCTTTTAATTTTAGTGAATTATGGATCCACTACGTCTTCCGATAGGTGGCGAACTCAACTTGACTCACCATTAGGTCATCGCCACTTAGATATGTGAAACCTATATCTCTATGGCTCTATATGACCCTTATCAGAATTAAAAGAAGTAATGACTCTTAGTCAGGCATACCGGCATATCCATGCTGCTCATCAATCAAAGATATCAGATTATATGCTAGCATCAACATCAGGTCTTTCCTTTAAGTTCCACGTTCTTCCACTGGAACGCCTTAGCTTTTGTCGCCTTTTAAGCAACAAAACATTGTTCTCGAAAGGTTAAATAACTAAAGCTTAGAAGAACTCCTCAAATGTATTAGAACTTCTTGATTTCAAATTCATCCATCTCCCACTCAATGTAGATTGGATAACTTCGAACTATAAGATAGACAAGCAAAGAAATTTTCTAGTCATATCTTAATAAGCACTAAATAGACTACCAATTGAATTTAGATTCGAGGACTTAGTCACAATGGTAAATGAATGTCCCAACAAACCGGACATACATTCTTGACCCATCACAAACCGGAACATTATCAATGACACCTGGTTCCCTACACCATGACACCATGTACCAATGTGTCTAGGTAGGATATAAATTGTGAGACAATTCCACAACTCACTATATGGTCATTCAATATAGATAGTAAGTATCTTAGCATCTTAACTAGATCTAAGTACCTTGATCTATATGCCCTATTGATTCTAAATTTGTTTTGGTCAATTTTGACTGTAACACCGTAAAATCTAAGCCATTTTTTTAATTGCGCTGCGGAAGCTTTAATTAACTTAAACATACATTCCATTCACAATCATAACAATCATTTACAAACAAAAAATCTGTTCCTAAAATCCAACATGCTTAAGTCTATGTTACAAAATAAATTGGCTCGTTTCATCTAAAATTAAAACATCAAAGTCAAGTCAACTTTTCCTTCCACGAGCACTCAAAACACAAATCTGCAAAATCAACAACTGAGGGGAATTGACACAAAGCTAGGTGAGTAGAGTTTAAACCCAAAAGCAAACATCAAACCAATATTAAACATGTAATCACAACTCTAAGAAGACCGGCGGTTCGGCGCCGAACCTACAACCAATGCCGGCCAAAGCAAAGGTTTACCGATAGCCCTCTACTGAATTGGCACAGTGAAATCCCACTCTGAAGCAACATATGCAACAGTATGGCTACCACTGTTCAACCAATCATTAAAGGACCCCAGCCCAATTCCACGTATAGCTGACTTCTCAAACGCCAAAATCATACTAAGAATGCGTATCGAACAAATAGTCATGCAACAATCATTATACATAATATTCACAATCAGCAGATCCAATATCACATACAATCATGCCTCACATCAGTAATATTAAACACAATCTTTACCATTCGCATCCAACATCCACTCACCTTTCAAGTTCAGGCGAAGCACTCAGAAGTCTAATGTTACTAAGCCTTTGGATTGCCTGAAAAAAACAATAACCAATCAGTCTCAAATCTTATAAATATATTTGACATATATTTATAACTCATTCATAATATCAACAATCAATAAATAATTAAAAATCCAAACACAAAATGTCGGATTCTTGAATCTATCGGTTTTACACTCGGATTTCTCAAAATCCGCAACTCAAGTGTCGGATTTCCCAAAATCCGCAACTATCTATAAGGATTTCACAACTGTCGGATTTAGGAATCCGATGGGTTCCAATTTGTCTGTTTTGTCTTAAATGGATTTCAAATTTCCAAAATCCTAAGTATCGGATTTCACTAAGTCGGATTTCATCATTCGGATTTCATTGTTTCGGATTTTCAGCCACTCGGATTCTATGTGTCGGATTCTGACTTAAATCACTTTCTAAGTTTAGGATTTCATAAATATATTATTCGGATTTGGGGTTTCCATAATCCAAGTATCGGTTTATGAGTTTCCGGTTTTAAAGATTCAGATTTCCAAAGTGATCGGATTTCTACCTTCGGATTTTTATAAGAATCGGTTTTCCTATCTCCACAATCCGAGAACATCATAATTTCACCAAGAACTCATAAAACCCAGATTTCATAATAAACATTGACTTATATCTGATCATAATTTTAACATTAAAACACATTTTCATGCAAAGGATCATCATATAACATATGATTTGAGCACACAAAATTATCAAATCACATTCTATCAAAAACCGATTATCATGTTCTTAATCATGCAATCTATTCACTAAACATAAATCATGTTTCTAATCATATAGCATAACAAGAAGGATCATAACATGTTAATTTATAAACACCAACCTTAAAATCTTGATTTAATCTCACAAATGGGAATTCCGATTCTCTTTCTTTTCTTTTCTCGGTTTTCTTCTTGGCAGAGAAACAAAGCACACACACACACATACACTTCTTGAATATTTAGGTAATGTAACATATGACACACACACTCACAAATGTACATGCAAAGTTAGGTGGCCTCTTTTCTTCTACACAACCCCACGTGTATTCCACTTAGACGTGCATGCATACATACGTACGGCTATATACATACATACACACATACATCCTATTAATTCTAAATTAAATAAATATTTAATATCACTCAAGTAATCACATAATCAAATTTAAAATAATTAAAACACAAATAAACACATATCGTAAACCCGCTAATCTACTAGCCCAGGTTTGCGGATGTTACAAATCTCCCCTCCTTAAGAGGATTCCGTCCTCGGAATCCTTTCCGGCTCAAATAACTGGGGATACCTTTCTTTCATTTCTGCTTTAGTCTCCCAGGTTAGATCAGAACCTAGACTGTGTTTCCATTTGACCAATACCATAGGTATCTGCTTCTTTCGAAGTTTGGTCACCTTTCGATCTAGCAGTTCAACCGGTTCCTCTATCATTCTCTTCTTAGAATCAACCTTTAACTCATGCACTGGAAGTATCTGACTTTCATCATCAATCTTACACTTTCTCAGATAACAAACATTAAATGTATCATGTATTCCAGCAAGCTCTGTAGGAAGATCCAGAGTAACTGCTTGATCATTCACAACCTGACGGATACGGAAAGGACCAATGAAACGGGGAGCTAACTTCCCACGTTTGCCGAAGCGAATTACACCTTTCCACGGAGAAACTTTCAAGTATACGTTCTCCCACATCAAACTTTACTGGACGTCGTTTTGGATCAGCATACATTCTCTATCTATCTCTGGCTGCTTTCAATTTATCTCTGGCTATAGCAACCTTGTCAGCAGTCAACTATACTATCTCGGGACCTGCAAACTGTTTCTCACCCGCCTCTAACCAACAAGTCCGAGTACGGCAGCGACGACCATATAACATTTCATATGGAGGCATTCCAATACTGGAGTGATGAGAGTTATTATACGCAAATTCTACTAATGGTAGGTGTGAATCGCAAGATCCACCATACTCTAGTACACAAGCTCACAACATATCCTCGAGTGTCTGTATGGATCGTTCAGTCTGACCGTCTGTCTGAGGATGATAGGCTGTACTCAAATTAACTCTGGTTCCCAATTCTCTTTGCAAACTCCTCCAGAAATTAGATACAAACCTTGAATCTCTATCAGACACAATTGACAATGGTATACCATGCCTCGCAACGATGTCATCTATGTATAGTTGTGCCAGTTTAACCAACGAAGCCGTTTCACAAGTGGCAAGAAAATGAGCACTCTTTGTTAAACGATCCACTATCACCCATATCATATCATGATTCCTATGAGTTCGTGGTAATTTTGTTACAAAATCCATTGTGATGTGCTCCCATTTCCACTCAGGAATCTCTAACTGCTTCAAAGACCCATACGGCCCTGATGTTCCGCTTTCACTTGCGCACAAATATGGCACGATTCCACAAAATGTGCCACATCTGCTTTCATCGTAGGCCACCAGTAGAGCACTTTCAGATCGTTATACATTTTAGTGCTTCCTGGGTGTACGGACAATCCTGATTTGTGCGCTTCTGTCAAAATTAATTGTCTTAATTCTCCAAGCTTAGGCACCCACACACGAGTTTTGAATGTTTTTAATCCACGAGAATCGTCATTCAATTCATCTTTTCTCTTTTTCATTAACTCAGTCTTTAAATTTTCTTCTTTAAGGGCTTCCAACTGAGCAGACTTCAGTCTATCTATCACATCAGATACTATCTCAATTCGCATAAACTGAATAGAGCTTCCACTCCCTTTTCGACTCAGGGCATCTACCATAACATTCGCTTTTCCCGGGTGATATTTAATCTCGTAGTCGTAATCTTTTAATAGTTCTACCCAGCGTCTCTGTCTCATATTCAATTCTTTCTGGGTAAACACATACTGCAGGCTCTTATGATCTGTACAAATCACGCATTTTGTTCCATACAAGTAATGTCTCCATAATTTGAGCGCAAATACTACTGCTGCTAGCTCCAAGTCATGAGTCGGATAGTTCTTTTCATGTGGTTTCAACTGTCTGGAAGCATAAGCAATTACCCGATCTCTCTGCATTAATACACACCCTAAACCAGCCAATGATGCATCACAATATACTGTAAAATCTTTAGATCCACTTGGCAAAGCAGGATTAGAGCTTGACACAACAGTTCTTTTAATATCTGGAAGGCCTTGTCTTGTTCGTTACCCCACATAAACTTTACATCCTTCCGAGTTAACTTGGTTAACGGACCCGCAATCTTAGAAAAATCCTTAACGAATCTGCGGTAGTATCCAACCAATCCCAGAAAACTTTTTATCTCTGACAGTGTTCTTGGGGCTTTCCAACTCATCACTACTTCTACCTTTGAAGGATATACTTTTACCCCTTTCTTACAAATTATATGCCCCAAAAACTGAACTTCTCTTAACCAGAACTCACATTTTGCGAATTTTGCATACAATTGTTCTTTCTTCAGAATTTCCAAGATTTGTCTCAAATGCTGCTCATGAGATCCATAAATATTGCTGGTCCGTTATTAGACCGAATGGCATAACCAGAAACTCATAATGGCCATATCGCGTTCGGAAAGCTGTCTTTGCCACATCCTCCTTTGACACCCTTACCTGATGGTAACCCGATCTTAAATCAATCTTCGAGAAGAAAGAAGCTCCCTGAAGTTGATCGAACAAATCATCAATTCTGGGTAACGGGTATTTATTCTTTATCGTTCTCTTGTTCAATTCCCGATAATCAATGCACATACGCAATGTACCATCTTTCTTCTTTACAAATAACACTGGCGCACCCCAGGGTGATGAACTTGGACGGATAAACCCTTTATCTAATAAGTCTTGGATCTGTGTCATCATTTCTCGGATTTCTGAAGGTGCCAGTCTGTACGGTGCTTTAGCCACTGGTCGAGAACCCGGAATCAAATCTATCTTGAATTCTACTTCTCGAACTGGAGGTAGCCCCGGTAATTCTTGTGGAAACACCTCCGGGTATTCCGTTACCACCCGGATGTCTGTCATAGCTTGCTTTTCTTTCTTTCCATCAATCACATACGCTATAAACGACTCACAACCTTTACTCAGTGCTTTCTTTGCCTTTAAACATGAAATTATTGAAATTGCAGACCCGGCTTTCTCACCTCTTGCTATCACCCTTGTACCATCCGCTAATGGAAACGAGATTAACTTCTTGTGGCATTTTATACTTGCTTGATTCAGACTTAGCCAATCCATACCAAATACGACATCAAAACCAGATAAAGGCGTGACAATAAAGTAAACAGGAAAACAAACACCATCAATATCAATTTTAGCTCCAGCCACAGCAGTCGTGACTGGAACCATCATGCCATCTGCTACTTCTATTTCTAGGGTACTAGCAAGTTTAATAACAGGTATATTTAATCTACCACAAAACTCCACAGACACAAACGAGCGATTAGCTCCAGAATCAAATAATACTCTTGCAGGGATAGAGTTAATCAGGAACATACTGGATATGACATCGTCGGTAGTGGTGGCATCCTCCATCGTCATTTTAAAAGCCCTACCCTCAATAGTAGGTGGATTCTTTCTCTTCTAACCAGCTGAAGATGATCCCCCAGCTGTCCCCGCCCCTGCTCCCAATCCCACTTTCTTTCCCACCGGGCAATCTCCCACTCTGTGCCCTTCTTTCTGGCAATTCCAACAGACACTGCGTGGGAACCTGCAATCCTTCAGTTCATGGCCAAACTGGCCACACTTAACACATCTTCTTGATTGGGGCGTGCACTGCCCATTATGGTATGACTTGCACCGACTACACCATGGTGCCCTCTATGTTGACCCACCGACATTCTACCTTCTACTTTGATCTCCCTGTTTATATCCACTGCCGTGCCCACCCTGCCTCTGCTGGGAATTATATTGATCAATCTTTGACTTTTGTTGGGCAATTTTCTCCCCATTCCTCTTATTCCTGGCAATTAAATCTCCTTCTGCTATCTTTGCCAAATTAAATGCTTGTGACAAGGTAGTAGCCCACCTAGTGGCGCTGCGGAGATCATGGTCCAATGCTCCAACAAAGTGAGCAATCTTGGATTCTTCGTCCGGTACCCAGTGTTTCACAAATCTCATTTCTGATTAAATTGCTTAATCAGATCATCCACCGTCATGTTCCCGGTCATTTGTAAGTCCATAAATTCTTTCTTGATTTTAGCAACTCCAAGTAATGCTCTCTTGTTGTTGTTCAATGAAATGGCCAGTGATGGAATCCCACCAAACCATAGCATCACCTTTCAGCATCCTTGATGCATACTTCACCTTCACCTCATTCTCACAGTTACAGGCATCAAGTGCCTTTACCATTTCCCTCAGCCAGTTTAAGGTTACATTGGGGTCAGAACTTCCACTGTATTCTGATGGCTTGCAGTCCAGAAGTTGTTTATATGTGCAAGGCTGCTTAAACCCAGGAAACACAAAAGGGTAAGCTCCCTGTTGTGGATATGGATAGTAGAACAGTTGTTGCATTAACTGTGTCACTGGTGGTAGGGGCACTGATACTGGTGGTACGGTTGCCTAAGTAAAGATCGCAGTTGATACATGAGGTTGTTCAGTTTAGGTCAACCTTTGTTCCAGATTATTTATCTTAGCTCTAAGATCCATCAGTTCATTCTCTAGTTTAAATATGTA
Organism: Dittrichia graveolens; assembly: GCA_038502395.1. NCBI lineage: Eukaryota > Viridiplantae > Streptophyta > Magnoliopsida > Asterales > Asteraceae > Dittrichia > Dittrichia graveolens. The sequence continues at coordinate 23,714,579 of JARJIL010000008.1, forward strand.
CTCGCTCTGATCTTCTTCCTGTTCCAAGCCAGATGTTCCTGCTCGGTTAGTAACATCCAATTCTTCTATCACTGGTGCCTCAGCAGATGATTGAGTAGCAGGAGGGAGGATAGGGGTCTCTCTTTTAGCCATATCTGTTACAATCACATCATCTCACAACTTATTAGCATAAACCGTTAATACTCAAAATACTAACTACTACAAACAACTTTAACTCACTTTAATTCCCCCTGAAGGAAAGCTTGACCTATCACGAGCCAAGATTTGGGAATGCAAACACTCTAGCCGTGCCTGCATCGCCAAACCAAGGCTCTGATACCAAACTATAACACCGTAAAATCTAAGCCATTTTTTTAATTGCGCTGCGGAAGCTTTAATTAACTTAAACACACATTCCATTCACAATCATAACAATCATTTACAAACAAAATATCTTTTCTTAAAATCCAACATGCTTAAGTCTGTGTTACAAAATAAACTGGCTCGTTTCATCTAAAATTAAAACATCAGAGTCAAGTCAACTTTTCCTTCCACGAGTACTCAAAACACAAACCTGCAAAATCAACAACTGAGGGGAATTAGCACAAAGCTAAGTGAGTAGAGGTTAAACCCAAAAACAAACATCAAGCCAATATTAAGCATGTAATCACAACTCTAAGAAGACCGGAGGTTCGACGCAGAACCTACAACCAATGTCGGCCAAAGCAAAGGTTTACCGATAGCCCTCTACTGAAGTGGCATAGTGAAATTCCACTCTGAAGCAACATATGCAACAGTAAGGCTACCATTGTTCAACCAATCAGTAAACGAGCCCAGCCCAATTCCACGTATAGCTGACTTCTCAAATGCAACTCAAAATCATACTAAGAGCGCGTATCGAACAAATAGTCATGCAATAGTCATTATACATAATATTCACAATCAGCAGATCCAATATCACATACAATCATGCCTCACATCGGTAATATTAAACACAATATTTACCATTCGCATCCAACATCCACTCACCTTTCAAGTTCAGGCGAAGCACTCAGAAGTCTAATGTTACTAAGCCTTTGGATTCCCTGAAATAAAATAATAACCAATCAGTCTCAAATCTTATAAATATATCTAACATATATTTATAACTCATTCATAATATCAACAATCAATAAGTAATTAAAAATCCAAACACAAAATGTCGGATTCTTGAATCTATCGGATTTACACTCGGATTTCTCAAAATCCGCAACTCAAGTGTTGGATTTCCCAAAATCCGCAACTATCTATAAGGATTTCATAACTGTCGGATTTAGGAATCCGATGGGTTCCAATTTGCCTGTTTTGTCTTAATCGGATTTCAAATTTCCAAAATCCTAAGTATCGGATTTCACTAAGTCGGATTTCATCATTTGGATTTCATTGTTTCGGATTTTCAACCACTCAGATTCTATGTGTCGGATTCTGACTTAAATCACTTTCCAAGTTTAGGATTTCATAAATATAGTTTTCGGATTTGGGGTTTCCATAATCCAAGTATCGGTTTATGAGTTTCCGGTTTTAAAGATTCGGATTTCCAAAGTGATCGGATTTCTACCTTCGGATTTTTATAAGAATCGGTTTTTCTATCTCTACAATCCGAGAACATCATAATTTCACGAAGAACTCATAAAACCCAGATTTCATAATAAACATTGATTTATATCAGATCATAATTTTAACATTAAAACACATTTTCATGCAAAGGATCATCATATAACATATGATACGAGCACACAAAATTATCAAATCACATTCTATCAAAAACCGATTATCATGTTCTTAATCATGCAATCTATTCACTAAACATAAATCATGTTTCTAATCATATAGCATAACAAGAATGATCATAACATGTTAATTTATAAATACCAACCTTAAAATCTTGATTTAATCTCACAAATGGGAATTCCGATTCTCTTTCTTTTCTTCTCTCGGTTTTCATCTTGACAGAGAAACAAAGCACACACACACATACACTTCTTGAATATTGAGGTAATGCAACAGATGACACACACACACACTCACAAATGTACATGCAAAGTTAGGTGTCCTCTTTTCTTTAACACAACCCCACGTGTATTCCACTTAGACAGGCATGCATACTTACGTACGGCTATATACATACATACACACATACATCCTATTAATTCTAAATTAACTAAATATTTAATATCACTCAAGTAATCACATAGTCAAATTTAAAATAATTAAAACACAAATAAACACGTATCGTAAACCCGCTAATCTACTAGCCCAGGTTTGCGGATGTTACATTGAACACCAACAAGGTTTAAGACATATACCCAAACTAGTAAACGTCCCGCAACAACTACCATCAAGGTAGTGACGGAGAATTTTCTCTTTCGTTATTCTTTGTGGTGTGCTTGAACGGATTATCCACAAAAGTGTGATCAATATCCAACAAGCCTTTAATCCTCTCACAAACTCCGGTTAAGGATCTCATAATCATCTTAGCCTAATAAACAAGATCAACATCAAAACGTTTAACCCGAGGCTAAACTATCCCGAGATCCCAACCACACGGATCTAGGTGATATATTTCTTGTTTTATGTGGCAAAGTTGATTATCTCACAAAGATAACTTATCCAAACTATTTTTGGACTCAGAATCAATTATTCATGAATATTCTATTACTTGTAACAAAACCTTGTGTATGCCATGACATGGAAAATTTTGAATATAACAAAATTTATCACAATAAATTTTTCATAAGAAATTTCTTATTTTAAAAATAAACTCATTGTCACCACATGCAAAGTGGTGTGCCTCGCCGTGCAAAACAACACATGAGCTATGACATAAATAAACCTTGAATAAACAATGCTTAAAAAAGGGTTTACATCTATTCTTAAAACTTCAAAATTTTGTCCATCGTAATTAAAAGCCAGCATACAAAGAGATGTTACTTGCCACGCGGAGTAATAAACTAAAGTAATAAATTAACCGGTGCAAAAGCGAGATCAAGTCTCCTTATCTTCTCTTAGAGGACAATCATCCTGGTTTCCTCGCCCGAGATCCGGTTCTTCATGCTTTTCTTTCACCCAAGGACCTACACTTTGTAACAAAATAAATTTGTGACAAACGTGAGTCAATAAGCTCGGGTCAACAACCCAGTTTATAGAAGAATAGTAATGAATCATGAACGTACCTGAAGATGGAAAGTTAACTCTCTCTTTCCTAAAGATGGAAAGTTAACTACTGTTCATTCGAGATTGCTAAAAGCAAGAAAGAGTTCATGGATCTGTAGATGACAGGAAACATGTCGGTGGATGACCTAATCAAGCAAATTAATGAAAAGTTAAGGTTTGTGAAACAGTGGGTGCCAGATGAGGCATCAAAGATTGCTCATTTTGTAGGAGCTTTATGAAGGTATTTGTTTAGCTTTTCAAGACGAAGCAGAAGCAAAAATAATACCAAAATTCTAAGCTAGCCAAACAAGTACTTCCCATGGACCAACATCTAAACATGGAATTGCAACTAAAATAATAAACAAGATAGAAGATAGATATTATACCACAATTCAAGATCAATAGCTTTCTTCTTTGTCAAAGTGTGTAGAATTCAACAAGAACTCATCTAGTGAAGTCCACCCCAAGCACACTTGATTCCCCAATGCTAGTAGGTTGGTGTAGCCACCAAAACAACAAGATTAAAGTACGTCTAACACCTTTGTGCATCAAAACATGATCACAAAGTGTATGAACACTAGAGAGAGAGTGTGTATATTCTTCATATGTTCTTCATAGCCATCTCTCACCAAGAACACAGAGAATTCGTGGGTCATGTAACTCCCAAAATTGAAAAATACTTAATCCCATTAAAATGAGCTTTAAAACCAATCAATTCTGCTGTTACAGCACATGTACACGGCCCGTGTTCACCAACACGTCCGTGTAGGCCCAAAGCACACGGCCTCTATATGGGGCAATACGCCCCGTGCCGGTTGGGCTGGACACGGCCCGTGTTCAGCCACACGGCCCGTGTACCACCCTACCAAAACCCATTTTGGCCTATTTCTCTCTTTTGCTTGATCGTGTTGCCAGAACCCATACTTGGTGTGTGACCCAATAGGCCTATACTGTAGGAAATCCATGCCATGCCAACACCCGTACGCAGCGGAAGCAACGACATCAAAAACCGGGGTTTTCGGGTATTTAAACCGACATGCATGTATTCCCCAAGTGGGGATCGTGACTACAAACAAATATAGCAACTAAAAAAAACGAGAGGGAGGAGAAATATACCATCACGGGGCTGGAGCTATCCACCGAGCTAGGAAGATCTTCGAGAACCCGAATCCAAGCTCCTCTATTGATAGTCCACACCAACTATCCGAGATCTCGTCTTGCTATTGACCCGACACACGAACCACACAAAGTCCTCGTGCTTCTGGAGCAGCAACAACACTAATAGAAGTCCTCTTGCTCTTGATACACTCACTCAACTCACTATATCACTTCAAGTAGTATATTATGTGTGTGTATGTACAAATTGGCAAAAAGAATATCAAGAGAGAAAAAGAGAGCCTTTTATAAAATCAAATGAAGCTCTAGAAGACTCCAGGTTCGGCCACTTCAGCTTCATCCTATTGGACCAACACAAAGGTCCAATAAACACAAAGTGACACTTTGACTTCTGCCTTCACGGGCTCTCACGGGCCGTGAAGCACTCTTGAAGGCACTACTCCCATGACTACTTTGTCCGGGTGGTGAAGGCTCATGGAGGGTTTCTCTTCACGACCTCTTCACGGCCCGTGAAGGCCCGTGAAGGTCTCTAGAAACCCTAATTTCATATTCTCTCATGTTTGCGTTGTGCTGCCGGAATCTACCCTTGGCGTGTGACCCAATAGGCCCGTACCTTATCAGCAGTGATGCTAGTACACGTGTATCAGTCGGCATATTCCAACAGACTCCCACTTGCACATGATACAACATTACCAACACCACAGACAAGCAGCGGCTCTAGCAAAGCATACTTGCCCCCAAGTCGGTACGAGTTACGTCATCCTCGACAAATCCTGGTAGCCTAGAATGGCTAAAAAGGTGCTATAGATAAGTGATCATAAACATCCCTTTGTTCACGATATCCGTGTGAACACGAGACATGGAAAAATGTCAATCTCCAGATCGTTCACGATTCTGTTTCTCGATTCTAGATTGGTGGTGACCAAAATAACAAGTTTACAACTGATCTAAAATCATTGTAACTTGAGCACGGCCATGCATTTTTGGTGTCAGCGCCCAATCATCGAGGGGCCCAGGGATATCTCTCTAACTAGAGGAACAAATCCTTTTGACTACATAGCCCCGCCACATGCTTCATACTTTATTTGAAAACTCTCTTTATAGTGGCCAGGTACGAACCACGTTTGAAAATAATCAAAATAAAGCAGACTCGTGCTTTGGATACACATGTATCTCCGGTCTAAGGATGAAATGATATTATCATCCTGAGTCACTTGTGACCATAATCCATGAAGTGAACTCAAGTGTGGGTCTTCCAATCACTTGAAACTCATTTCAAGTACATGTTAGTTTTGCGTCACTTGCATTCAATCCTTGATTAATGCATGACCAAACCCTAACCTCAGTCTTAGTTCAAACTTCCTTCCCTTGAAGAATGACTGACTGTGGAAATCTAGAATGCATAAGCACTCAGGGAAGTGGTTAAACATGCTAAGATGGAACACAGTAAAGACTAATGAAAGTAACCGCAACTGCGTATATATAGTCCCCACTATATATTGAAAGCAATCAAAAGTAACGATACTGCTTGCAGTTCCCAAAGCAAATATAAAACAATGAACAACTAAAACAATATTTCAAGCCAAATCATATGCATAAGAAATGCTACATGACCTAGTATGTCAAACATCACTAGTCATTATGATAAAGGCTTATTCAATGGATTTGCCATGCAACATACAATTGTATTCTTGTTATCCTCTCAATTATCTTTTGACCAAACTACTATTCAAAGTATCCATCAAAGAGATCATATAACGAAGCACTAAAGTACTCATATCCTCATTGTTACAAAAGTTCACAATAGGATCAGGGATACTTAGGAACTTCTCTAATCAATAATTAACATCACAAAGTAGGATCATATACTTCGATCAAGATCGACAATTATCTTATTAGAAATCAGTATTAGAGTAAAAACTTACTCTAAGGCTTATTTCTTGTCGTCAAACATCAAGAACATACACAAGTATTTCTTGTGATTCAAAATTTTGTATCTCCTAAGTATTATCATGATAGAATAATTCCCTATTTTAGGTTCATAGAACACTTAGCAATGGGACATTATCTTCAATCGATACATACTTCTAGGTATACAACAAAAGCTCCCACTAGCCCTGACATGTGTAAAAGTCTTATCTATCCTCCTAGAAAACTCATGACTTTGATTTTCTCATGAAAGCAAAGATCTTACTTTTATGATGTCAGTATAAGTCCAAAGGATTTATCCACACAGGTAGACTTAATTTGGATACTACGGATATCTAAGACCCTCGGAGAGTGTGGTAAGCACTTCCTCAATACAAATTTCCATAAAGGAATGCGGTCTTGTATATCCGCGTACTATTCTTTACTGCCATAAGAAGGCAACAATAGCAACGAGTATCAAATGACCTTCAACATGACCACTAGGAAAAGTTTCCACAATAACCATCATGAAACCTTTACCCCTAGTCGGTATTTGAAGTAGTCTATTATGCAATCCATGTTAATTCCATTTGCACCTTCTTGGTTTGCACCTTGGTATGGAATTAAGCAAAGTATTCACATACTTAAAATGGATTTCATCTTATGATTAATTACTTCTCATAACTTTAGTGAACACATGGCCCACTATGTCTTCCGATAGATGGTGATATGAACAAAACTCACCATCAAGTCATTACCACTTAGATGTGAGGAACTCATATCTCTTTGGCTACATGACTTCTATCAGCCTTGAAAGTAATTACTCATGGTCAGGATAACCGGCATTCTCATGTCGATATTTGATCATATGCTAGTGCCAACATCAAGTCTTTCATTTAAGTTGAAGGTTCTTCCACTGGAATGCTTTAGTTATTATCTTCCTTTCGAGCAACAAAACATTGTTCTCGTAAGGTCAAATATCCAAAACCTATAAGAACCTTTTAAATGTATTAGCACCATTTAAGTTCTTCAATCTCCTCACCAGAAGTAGATTGAAAATCTCCAAACTTTGATATATACAAGCAAATAACTCTTTCAAGATACATCACATAAGGTATTAAATAGACTTTCAAGTTGGATTAAGATTAAGGACTTGGCTCGTCACATTCAATGTGTATACTAACAAGTCGAATACACATACTTGACCCATTATTTACCAGATCATTTTCAACAATATCCGGTTTCCTTCAACGTGATACCATGTACAAATGTGTTTATGTTAAGGAACAAATTGCGAGATAATCCCACAATTCATAATGTGGTCATTGATATAGATTTAAGGTATCTTAGCATCTCAACTAGATCTAAGCATCCTATCTATATGTCCCAATTGATTCTTTTAATTAGTTTCTCTTTGTTATGTGCTTGTACGGATTATCCACCAAAGGTGATCAATGTCTTACAAGCTAGCATCCCTCTCACATATACCGTGAATGGTTTCATAATCATCTTACCCTAATAGATAAGACTAGCATCAAATGTTTAACCCAAGGTTAAACTATTCCAAGATCCTACCCACATGGATCTAGGCGATACTTGTCTTATTTATATGGTTAAGTAGATTATGACAAAGAGTCGACTAATCCAAACTATTTTGGACTTATAATCAATCATTCATGATTAAATATTACTTGTAACATGTATGTCATGACATGGATAATTTTAATTTTTTTCAATCAACAAATATTTTTCAAAAACAAGATTCAAGTTTCAAGTGTGAATTCATCGTCATCAAATGTAGAATGATGCGCCTTGAAGGCCAAAATAAAACATAAGCTATGACATGAACAAACTTCGAAATCGAATAAGCAATGCGAAAAAATCTTTTACAACCCAAAATTCAAAATCTCATCCATCAATTTCATGAACATACAATAAAAGCTCAACTTGCCTCGAAGGGCATCAACAACAAAGTAATAATTGAACCGGTAAGAATAGGCGAGATCAAAACTCCCAATTCTCTTGTAGAGATCAGTCTTCCGATATACCTCTTTTAGAGATCCAGTTCTTCATGCTCTTCTTTCTTCTTTTAAAGGGTACCTACACTTTGTAACAAAATAAATTTGTGACAAACGTGAGTTAATTAGCTCGGGTGAACAACCCAGCGAAATAGAAGAATTAGCAATGAATCATGAATGTACCTTGAGAGGGGAAATTAACTCTCTCTTTCCTTAGAAGTTTAATATCCTCTCGGCACAATGGGCATGCGTGACGGCCCCAATCTCCAAATCTTCCACAGAAGTAGCAAACCACTTTTTCTTGAATCTCTTCTTGAGGCACACAATCATTGTCCTCAGATTCAACATGGGAAATAGGCTTGGGCACTCCAACCTTTTCCCTTCGTGTTGGTTTCTTCTTATTTTTCTTTTGTTCCCTAGAACTCGTGGTAGGAATGGAAGAGGTGGATTCATGTTTAGCCATGTCAGACTACGCAGTCTTCAACATACCATGCAATTCACCTAAGGTTTTCTCCATGTCATGCATGTGATAGTTCATGACAAACTGATCATATGATGCAGGCAGGGACTGGAGTACTATATCCACAGCAAGCTCTCTCCCCATGGGAAAACCCAATCTCTCCATTTGGTCCACGTACGCCTTCATCTTAAGGACGTGGGCACTTACACTCCTACCTTCCTGCATTCTACAACCGACTAGGTTTTTAACACACTCATAGTGTTCCTCCCTAAATTGTTGTTGGAACATGTCCTTCAACTTGTCCATCATATCGTGCACACTCATGTGCTCAAAGTGCTTTTACAACTCCGAGCTCATAGTTGACAACATGAGGCAGGCAACATCGTGTGTGTCCTCAACACGCTTTTCATACGTGTATCGGACAGACCAAGTTGCGTCGCTAGAAGGTGGTTCCGGAAGAGGTTCCTCAAGGATGTGCAACTTTGACTCGTAGCGAAGGACAATTCTTTAAGCCAGTCAACGAAGTTCACTCCCGTGAGTTTCTCCCTATGTAGGAACATACGAAGCGAATTGTTTGACGTGGTGTTATTGTCGTTTGACATCTATAAATAACAAGAATACACGTTTTAGTTAGTTTGATATAATCCTCGTTAAAATAATTACCCATAAAGTTTTAGAAAAACAATTTATTGGGCTAAGAACCATATTTTACTCCACTACATGACGGGTTTACCGCGGATCACTTCATGAAGCTATTTAGGCCGGTAACCATTTTACCGATTGCAATCTTCATTGCAACTCTTAGACACTTGCGGGATCCAATGACGTAAAACGGTCGGTTGGCATGTTTGATCCCTACTTGCACCAATCCCAAATTAAAATTCTTGGTTGACTCGTGCTTAGCTCGACAATCACACAAGGATTTTAGTTTGCAATTGTAAATCGTCCAACAAGATACATGGTAGCACACTCGACAATCATTGGCTCGTGCTAAGCTCGACAACCAATAACTCCAAGTCTCCACTCTCACCTTCCACACAGATCCACATGGAATAACTCGTGCTTAGCTCGACAATTATCCCATGCTTCACTAGAATCGGGTGTGTCATCTTATGGACGGTGCGTGATTTACGTTTTAGGAAACGGGCTTTTGTTTCTTGATTAAAACCAAGTTTTAATATTTGATTAACAAAGTAAGTGACAAAAACGTTTTTCACTTTAAATATAAATACCAAGTTTATATTGTCTTGTTAATCCTTTACGCGCGAGAGTTTGTTAACCAATTTAAAAACTCTTGTGATTTTATTAACTTAGAAAAGTTATCAAGCATGCGAGGAAACATAAACAACCATGCAAGAAATATATATCATATCACACGCATACAAGGGGTTTGTAACCATGCCAAGAACCTATGCGTCCTACCCGCGAGCCAAGCCGAAGGACTAGGTCTACTAAGGACACAAACCTAGACCATGGAGTGCTCCCACTGAATCCGCTACCTCCATCGGGACTAACCGGATCCAAGGTCTTCAAGACGTCTCCTCTTGACTCTTGATTGTGGTCTTCAAAGCATAAGTACACAAAAGAATGGAAATGGCATGCAAGCCACGTGCTTCCTATGAATCTAGTACAAGTACATATGGATAAATGAAACGGCATGCAAGCCGCGATAATTAATTACAAACCGAATGAATAAATAATAATTACATCACACGTGACACTAAGGTCACCTAATAAATCCAAACAACCAAACAAACCACAAGGCACAACCACAAGGTCTAGGGCGATGGTTACCAACTAACAGCAACAAACAACAACTATATGTCAGGTTCTCCAGCATTGCCATGCTGAGTTTCAATTATTTCTGATTGGGTGCTACTGTCAACATCAGGTTCTTCCATTCAAGGTATACTTTAGTCTCACTAGCATTCATGGATATTAACTGAAGAGACTCTATCTTTGAGCAACTTACATCATGTTCTCAAAAGGTTTGTCAAAACGTCATGGTCATAGTAAAGTACCTAATGGAGTAAACACCTCTAGATCCTGGGCTCCTCCACCTAACGCCTTAAATGTAGGCCGGACAATCCCAACATTGGAATAGACAAACAAGGATCCTCCTTTTCGTCACATCCTCTAAGGTTCATACTTGACCATCTTTGTTGTTTATAAGATTTAGAACTTTTTCTCACCATCTGGAGAATGACCCAAAACAATTTTGGATATAGAAGTGTAAGCTATCACACATTGGACCATATCAACATGTCCGGTTCCTCCATTAGATGACGACATGTAACAATGTGTCTCAGGAGAATTGAATTGCGAGACAATCCAATAATTCTTATGATAGTTACAAAGTTCAAAAACTAAGGTACCCAACATCTTAACTAGATTCGAGTATAATAGTTGCATTACCCTCTCTATCATGTACCTCGTTATGGTGAGTTTTGAACACCTCTAAGGTTTCAAAAAATTAGTCCATTAGAATAGACATACCATCCGATCTACCATCATTGATAAAGGTAACTAAGTATTTTAAGCTACTCTTTATTGTTTTCTTGAACGGCTAACACACTAAAAGTGTGAACGATATCCAACAAGCTTTCAATCCTCTCACATACTCAAGTGAAGGATGATTAAGTCATCTAGCATAACAAACAAGATATGCATTAAACATTGACCCATGGTCAAAGGGTTCCAAGTTCCTAAACCTCATGGATCTTGGTGAAGCAACTCTTGTTTATACGGCTAAATCGACTTTTACATAAGGATAAGTTATCAATTCATTTATGATCATTCTATTACTCCTTAAGCGTAAGGTTATTTTAAATGCCATGACATGGATAAACTTTGAAATAAATCACCACTAATTTCAAAAGTCAAAGTAATATCCATCGTCAACAGAGGCGTAAGGTTATTTTAAATGCCATGACATGTTTCTAGCCTTGCATGGCGTAAAACATACATCCATTAAAGTAATAGAATAGCTGGAAGTAAAGACAAGATACAAACTTCCAATCCTCTCTATAGGGACAACAACTATGTTTCCCACTTTTGAATTCCAGCTTTCCATGCCTCATCCGGCTACTTCTCTTTTAACACCTTCACTTTGTAACAAACAAATTCGTGACAAACGTGAGCGTCATAGCTAGCATTCAAAACCTAGCCTTTAGAAGTAGAAGAGTAGTGGAGTTTGATCATGAATGTTGCTGAAGTCAAGGAACTAATTTCTCTTGCTCATAAGCGAGTTTAGCTCTTTCAGGTACATATGGCAGGCGTGGTGGAGCCAATTTCCAATCTTTGCGTAGAAGTAGCAAATTACCCTTTGTGGAGTCTTATCTTGAGGCGCAATCTCATTGCCCTCTGACTTCACATATAAGGTAGGCTTGGTTAAACCAAACTTTCCATTTTGAGGTCAATTTCTTCTTCTCAGTTTCTTGTTCCTTTATAATGTTAGTGGGAGTTGGTGAGGCAGGTCATACTTTGGCCATGTAAGACTTAGCAGTCCACAACATGCCATAATTCTTTATCAAGGACTTCTCCATATTGTACATGTCATAGTTCACAATGAACCATTTACAGCACGTAAGCAGGGACTTTGGAGAATTACATTCACCACAAGCTCCCTCCCTATGGGGAATCCATGCCTTTCGTTTAGTGTAACATCCTGAGTTTGGGCCTAGTGGTTACGTAGGCATTGGGTACATTAATACGTGATTATTACTGATTATTAGTTATTAAACTTTTAATTAAGTTTTCAATAAATATATATGTTGGTTTATATATATACATATATATATATATATATATATGTGTGTGTGTGTACGGATATGTGTGTGTGTGTGCATGTAACTTAAATTGAGAGGTTGACACCTCCTGCTTGAATGTTAGTTTCTTGTATATGTGGCTTATATGGGATAAACAATAAAGTCACCTCCATATTTTCAATCTGTTGTGTGTGAAAAACCGAGAGAGAAAAAGAATAACAAGAATCGAATTTGGTGTATTGAACTCGTAGATTCAAGTTAAAGGTTTGTATGATTCTTGTTTTGTTAATTAAATCATGATTCATGTTTAATTTGCTAGATTCATGGATTATACACATGCTGGGTTTTGTGTATAATCACCATGGATGAACATGATAGAAACTTGGTTAATGGGTTTAGTTACTTTGATCATGTTCTTTGGTTTTATGGTGTTTATGATAAGTGATAGCATGTTCAATCATGATTGAATATGTTTTGGCAAGCTTTTATATGAATTGAATAAATTGGAAATATGATTCATGAAAGTTATGAAGTTGTTGGAATTGTGATGAGAAAGAAGATAAAAACCGCTATGTTGAAATCCGGGAATTGTGAAATCCGATTACCATGGATTCCGACTTGGTTGAAATTTGAAAGGGGTTAAATCCGAAAAGAAGAATCCGATGGTGGATTCCTACAAGATTGAATACCGACAGTTGTTGCGGATTCCTTCAAATCCGACATTGGGGTATCGGATTTCCTTGAATCCGATGATCTTAGCGGATTTGCACAAATCCGATGGTTGTATCAGATTTCCCTTGAAATTCGATGGTTTTGACTGTTTGTTGATTATTTGATATTATATGCTAAGTGTTCACGCATATGTGAATCTAACATGATATGTTTGATTTAAAAATGATATAAATATATGTCTGATATATATTTATGAATCAGATACTGATGTTTGGTTGTTGTGTTCTCAGGAACAGACAAGGCTCAGTAAAATTAGATCACTGAGTGGAGAAGCTGAGAACTTGAGGTGAGTGGATGTTTACTCACAGATGATGTTAGTTGTAACTGGTTTGGTTGCAACTGTTTATGGTTTGACGCATGGATAGATGTTATATCTGATAATTGATTAACTGGTTGATTGTTAATTAATTGTTGTGTTAGTGATATACATGATGGTTAGGAAGTCAGTTTCGGCTGGGCATATGGGCTGGGTTTGTTTGCTATCGGCTAATCAGTATTGGGATGTTTTGATGCATTTGTTGCAACTTAAGGTAATACTGTGTGAGAATAGCAAATGAACTATCGGTAAACCTTTGCTTTGGCCGGCATTGGTTGTAGGTTCCTGCAGAACCGCCGGTCTTCCCGAGACACGATTATCTGTTATTTGCTGTTGTTGATATCATGTGGTTCTTGCTGATATATCTGTTGTGGATTTACTCCATTCACTTAGCTTTGTGCTAATCCACTACCTCTCACTCTTTTTACAGGTTTTGGTAAGTCAGTGGCTCGCCTGAGAGTGGTTTGCTTGGGGAGTAATTACCTAGCCCTCTGATGTGTTAATTTGTGACGAGCCGTAGTTTTGTAATACTGATATTTTAACTGTTGGATTTGTAAACAGTGGTAAATATTTTTAGTATTTTAAATTGCTTCCGCAGTGTAATTAAAATGAAATTTTTTGAGTTGAATATATGGTGTTACATTTAGGTCCACGTACGCCTTCATGTCAAGGATATGGACACTAATATTCCCGCCTTCATGCATCCTTCAACCGATCAAGACCAAGATGCACTTTTACATACATATAGAGGTCTAGGTCGTGTTGGTAGCATTTTGGCTAGAAGGGATATCTCTAAAATGTGCAATTTTGACTCATGGTGGAGGACAATCCTCAACAACCAATCCTAGTCCACGAAGTCCACACTAATGAGTCTCACCTTCTTTAGGAAGAAACGGAGTTTTAAGTTTAAGCGGTGTCGTTAACGTTTGCCAATTAAAGAAATTAGAATACATGTTTCAGTTAGTTTGATACAATCCTCGTTACGATAATTACCTATTTAGTTTTAAGAAAAACAATTATCTTAACAAGGGCTAAGAACCTTATTTCACTTCACTCCATGATGGGTTTGCCGCGGATCACTTCATGAAGTTATTTAGGCCGGTAAATGCTTTACCAATTGCAATCCGAGATTACAACTCTTACACACTTGTGGGATCCATCGACACTCATAGCGTCGGTTTGGCATGTTTGATCCCTTCTCACACCAATTCCTCGTTAAGCCGCTTTCGCAACTCGGTATAGGCACGACAATTACCAAGGCGTATTAAGTTGGAATTGTAAATCGTCCATCAAGATACACGGTGACACCCTCGACAATCATTGGCTCGTTCTAAGCTCGACAACCAATAATTTCAAGTCGACACACTTACCTTCCACACAGATCCACATGGAATAACTCGTGCTAAGCTCGACAATCATCCCATGCTTCACTAGATTCGGGTGGTGTCATCTTACGGGTGGCGTGTGATTTACATTTTCGAAAAACGGGACTTTTGTCTTTCCGGTTTAAAAAACCTCTTTTCAAGTTGATTAACAAATAAGTGACAAAACACATTTTCACTTTAATATAAATCATTTATATTTATTTGTTAATCGTGAGCGCGCGTGGTTTGTTAAAGAATTTAACAACTCCTGTGATTTTATTATTTTGAAAAGTTTTCTTGCATGCGATGATCCGGTAACATGCCCCTAAACCCTATGCGCCCTCCCCGTGAGCCAAACGGAGAGAACAAGGCTAAACTAAGGACACAACCAAATGGCCTCGCCGGATGTGCTCCCAACGAATCCGTCATCTCCAAAAGATCCACCGGATCCAAGTTAGCCAAGACATCTCCTCCATGACTCTCGATGGTTGTCCCTTCGGTCTTCTTTTCACAATTACAAACAAATTTGAAAAGAAAAGGCATGCAAGCCGCGATTGCTATTCTATGCTACTTACAGCAAGTACAAAGGAATCCAATGGCATGCAAGCCACAATAAATTTACAAATTTTGAAACCGAATAAATATTATTACAAACCATTGTGACTAAAAGTCACCAAATTAATGAATACATAAATAAACAACCAAACAACCAACACATAGGTCTAACGGGCAAGGCGTTACCGGACACAACAACAACCACAAACAAAACATGGTGTGCCACAACAAAACCATGCAAAATGTATCTCGATTAAGATTGTTCAAACAAGCAAAGCACTCAAGGCACAAAAAGGAACAATCCTTGTACATATGCATTACTATCCCAAACACTTTGAGAACATATATTCATATGTACACAATATAAGTATATGCATGTGTGCATTTTATGCCAAAACCACCCAATACATATAAGAGGCTTTTCAAGTGTCCAAATAACAAGGACAGATTCTTGAAAAACAGAATCGAAAGGTGCTAAAACCGAAAACATATTTCTTTTAATAATCAAGGACAAAAACACTGTTCACGAGACCTTCACGGCCTAGAAGCCTTCACGGGCCCTCACGGCCCGTGAAGCCTATGAGCTCCACGACTCTGACACAGTCAAAACCTTTCATGACCCACACCCCATGAAGCCAGTAGTGTAACGTCCAAAAATTTTTAATTTTTTTTAAACAATTCGACAAAGAGTACGATTAATAATTCTCCATAATCAAACATCGTATAAGTTACTTACAACCCCGGGTGATAACCCGTAAGACATAAATTCAAGTGTCATTGTTTTGGAATACATCATTAAATAAAAAATGGTTTAAAATGCTGCGGAAGCTTGAGGAGAAGAGCTATCAACCGCGTGCTGGAGCCCCACTGTAGGCATCACCTGAATGAAGGTTAAACAACAACCTTAAGCACAAAGCTTAGCGAGTGAACGGTCCCACATTCCCGCTACCAGAGTAGTCGGTCCCACATTCCCGCTACCGGAGTAGTCGGTCCCACATAGCCATCACCGTAGTGAACGGTCTAATTATTCCCGTCACCGACGTGAACGGTCCAATCATTCCCGTCACCGAAGTGAAGGGTCCAATCATTCCCGTCACCGAATGGAACGGTCCAGTCATTCTCGTCACCGAAGCGAACGGTCCAATCATTCCCGTCACCAAAGTGAACGGTCCAATCATTAGCACAACATAACACATTATCAGTTCATTAATTCATCAGTCATCAATCCATCATTCGTCAATCATCAATTCATATAGCACATAGCACATTGATCACACACATCATAGGGTTTAGATGGTAAGTAAGAATACTCACCTGTCAGCAGTTCTCAGTTTCTCAACCTTAGTTCACTAACTCACTTGTGATTACTTGCCAATCGACCGTCACCTACAACAGGTCTAACTAAATCAATATCGTGTATGAAACTCTTGTTCGCTTATTGACATAATTCATTCGAGTCTCACATTAGACTCCGCTACTAAGTTTCATAAGTTGGACCATGCAAAGTCCCCAAGGTCAGAGGGGTGGTTTGAAGGTCACATGGCCACCCTGGCCACATGAAAGTCGCATGGACTTATGCCAAAGTCGCATAGATGCTCGCATATGAGTGTTGAATAGGTGGTATCTAGTAAATAAGTCGCATGGGGGTTACAAGTGAAAAGTCGCATAAGAGGGTGGTAACCATGCGAAAGTCGCATAGGGGTATCAAGTGTCGCATGGTGTAACTGTAAGTCGCATGAAGTCTTCCATGCGGAAGTCGCATGAGGTATCAAGGTAAAAGTCGCATGAGGGTGTTTTGTCTGTAAGTCGCATGGGTTTCAAGTTTAAAGGTCGCATGGGATTCAAGTTCAAAGGTTACATGGGATTCAATATTAAAGTCGCATGGGATTCAAGTTCAAAGGTCGCATGGGATTCAAGTTCAAAGGTCGCATGGGATTCAATATAAAAGTCGCATGGGGTATCTAATTCAAAGATCGCATGGGATAAAACAAAGAGTCGCATGACTCCTAACAAAGAGTCGCATAACTCATTCATAAAGTCGCACGGTGCAAACAGCAAGGTCGCATGGAATGTTTCAAAAGTCGTATGGGACAAACAGCAAGGTCGCACGACATATTATGCATAAGTCGCATGAGGGTTTCATCCCTGTTAGTTCATCATTTTCAACATTCATACTCCATGGCCAAAATCATGTTCTTTCAAAACTCAAACAAATCATTTCATTTTTGTTTCAAAACATTTCTCCACTCATATAAACACTTCCTTCTAGATTTAAACACATTTCATCAAGTATTAAAGCTCATGCTTCCAATTCTTTTCTCTGTTTCTTCATAAACCCAAAACCCAGATCCTAGTTGCTTAATAACCATTCAAACAAGGTAAAATTGATATATACAATACCAAGATGATGTGAGAATCATTACCTGATGATATTTTTAGCAATTCTTTAAGTTTCCAGATGATTCTTGGCTCTCTTTCTCCTTGCTCCTCGTGGGTTTAGCACACATAACACACATTGATTCTCTCTCTCAATGAAACAGTGTTTGAATAGAAAGTGAAGGTGGTGATGTTGGGGGTTGTGCCCTATTCTTCTATATATATATATATATATATATATATATATATATATATTCTCCAAAAGGCCTAAGCCCACATTTCCCATTGGTTGGGCCCAATATCAATAGATCCAATAACATACATGTATCAAATCCATTAACCAATCATATATATATGTATATATATATATATATTCCAAGCCCAACTAATTCCACAATTCAACACAATATTATTTATCAACAAAATATTCCTTTTATTTATTTTCGAAGTTCGGGTGTTACAACTCTCCCCCACTTAAACACGATTTCGTTCTCGAAATCTTCATTCGAACATGGTGGGATAATTCTTCCTCATTTTCTCTTCGGACTCCCACGTCCATTCTGAACCCTTGTGGTGCTCCCACTGCACCTTTACCATTCCCACTTCTCTGTTGCGTAGCCGTTTGGTCTTTCTTTCAAGGATCGCGATCGGTCTCTCGACGTAGTTCAGTTTTTCATCTACGATGATATCCTCCAATGGCACAAATGCCGAATCGTCGGCTAAGCACTTCCTCATGTGAGATACATGAAACGTGTTATGTATCTTTGATAATTCCTCGGGTAGCTCCAAACGGTAAGCCACCTTACCAATCCTCGTGATAACCTTGAAAGGTCCAATAAATCTTGGATTCAATTTCCCCCGCTTTCTGAATCGTATCAGTCCTTTCCATGGAGATACTTTCAGCAATACATGATCACTAACTTGAAATTCTAGTAATGATCTCCGTTTATCCGCATAGCTCTTTTGCCGGCTTTGAGCCGCTTTAAGTCGTTCACGAACTTGTTGTACATACTCGGAGGTTCTCTGTACTATTTCTGTGTTGCCAAGTTCCTTCTGCCCAACCTCACCCCAACAGATCGGGGTTCTACACTTCCTACCGTACAACATCTCATACGGTGGCATGCCAATACTTGCGAGAAAGCTATTGTTATATGAAAATTCTGCTAGGGGTAAGTACAAATCCCAACTTCCCCCGAAATCAATCACACATGCCCTTAGCATGTCTTCTAGTGTTTGGATAGTTCGTTCACTTTGCCCATCAGTTTGGAGGTGATATGTGTTGGGTTTTGGTGGCATCAAGAAAACATAGCGGAAACAAAACAAGTATAAAACAATTTCGGTTTTATGCCATCAACACACCACTCAATGGAGCAAACTCTAGACAATAGTAATGCAACTAAAAGAAGAAGAACAAGGACAAGAAATTATACCATACAAAAGAATTTCTCCTTGTTGCCTTAGAAGATTTGTACACAAAGTAGTGTACCACTATTGGTATCCACACTAAGTGTTAATGATCCCCACGTGCTAGCTATGTTTAGACGCCGCCAAAAGCTCCACCAATAACTTACAACAACTTGAATATCAATAGTGCCTTGTTACTAATCTTCAAGTGTGTTTGCTTTGAGAGAGAACATTAACTAACAAATAAGTTACAAGTTCATGTATCAAAAACAACTAGTAGCAACTAGTTGTAACCAACCATGTTCCATAAGCTCATTTGAACTTATATAGACTCCAAATTGAAGACTAAAACGTTCATAACCGATCTAGGAGTAATGGTCATCAATGACCATGAATACCCCATTAATCTAGTCTTAAAAGGCTAGTTTAATAGGTTGTTTCAGCATAAGGCACAGTCGTGCCTCACAGGGCACGCCCGTGCCAGCCCATGGGCATACCCAAGTCACGCCCGAATTGGGCTCGTGCTTTCGCACTAGGCACGGACGTATCTCCACGAGGCACGCCCGTGCCGGCCCTAATAGGTACGCCCTAGGCATACCGGCTTTGGGGCCGTACCCGGCATCGGGCACGCCCGTACCTTCATAAGGCACGGCCGTGCCCAGCCCTACCAAAACCCATTTTGGCATTTTTCTCTCTCTTGTTCAAAGGTGTTGCCGGAATCAATACTTGGGGTGTGACCCAAAAGGCCTATGCCTCATCGGCAGTGATACCAACTCGTGTGTGTCAGTTGGCATTCTCTAACAAACTCCCACTTGCACATGACACACCTATGAAAGGTAACACCGACATAGAGTGGCCTCTAGCAAGGCATCTATGCCCCCAAGTCAGCATAGGGTATATCGCCCATGACAAGTACCAACCTGTAAGGAATGGCCCTACAGATAAGTGATTATTCATCGCTTCGTTCACGATATCCGTTGTGAATGCAGGACATGGAACATCATCAATCCCAAAACATCCACGATTATGTTTCTCGATCTAGACTAACTATGATGAACAAAACAAGTTGCAAAATTGATCCACTATCAATTCAACTTGAGCACGGCTATGCATTTTGACGTCATCAGTTCAGTCAACGAGGGGCCCAGGGATATCTCTCTAAAGAGGAACAAATACCTTTGACTACATTATTCCATCATAATAATAAGTTCTTGCCTAAAAACTTCCCTTATAATAGCCAGTTACGAACCACGTTAGAAAGCAATCTAAACAAGACCATATTATTAATCAAGAAGCGCATGTATCTCCAGTAGAAGGACAAACAATATTATCATCCTGATTTACTTGTGATCATGTCCATGAAGTAGTCAGGATCGTAAATAAACAAAATAACAAGAATTATCTTTTACTATCCTTAAATCAGACTTGTATGAAAAGACAACATTTGAATTTAATCACATTCAACTAAGAAGTTGCGGAATCACACTTAATTTATTTTAATAAAGGTTTTAATCACAAGAACAATTCAATCAATTCAAAGAATAACTTTAAACACAAGATGTTTATTAATAATCAAAGATGATTACAATATTCACCAACACCTCCAATCTAACTCTTTTGTTAGACGAAGAACACAAATTGTTCTTAGGTTTCAGAGAAACTTGGAGGCTAATACATTTTCTGAAAATATTAAAACAATACGAATAAGTGTAAATCAAAAGCAATACTAACAAACTAATCTACACAGAGTATTTATAACCCTTTAGGTTTTTGAAGTTTGTTAATCTTCTATCTTTATGAGATAATCTTGATAATCTTCAAAACTTGATAAGATATCTTTTAAATCCACGAAGATAGCAATTTCCATAAATATCTCAACAGAAACTGTTTGTTGAATAAAC
The DNA here is from genome assembly GCA_038502395.1 of Dittrichia graveolens. NCBI lineage: Eukaryota > Viridiplantae > Streptophyta > Magnoliopsida > Asterales > Asteraceae > Dittrichia > Dittrichia graveolens. The sequence continues at coordinate 23,735,667 of JARJIL010000008.1, forward strand.
AGTTCTGAGTTTCTTCTAACAGTCTTCTCTTCATTCTCTTCCAACAGTTGATGGTGATATAACTAACAGTTCTGAATCTTTTTGTACTAACAGCTTTGAAACTGTTTTCTCAAAACTTACTCCAACAGTTTTGCTTTTTGCATGTTCAACAGTTTTAACTTACTTAGCCGTATTTCCCAACAATAGCCCTAACTTAAGATATTGAACAATATACTTAAGTTGTTTATAGGGTTCGACCGCAGAAAACTTAACATAAGTAACTTATGCAAAACTGTTTCAATCAAAACTTGAGAGTTAACCTTTCTTGGACTGTAGGGATTCCAATCTTTCTTTGAGCCTCTGAAGAAGATTTTCTTTAACTTTAGCAGGGCCAAAGAACTTTGCTTTTATCAAATATGAGAGCTTTGTTTTGTTATGCTCTATGAACTCAAGATCAAACCATTGAGTCAGTGCATTTCCCATCACAATGTGATAAGTCTTTGACTTAGCATACACCTTGACAATATTTATTGGGAATGCTTCCTTAGCTATTAACATCTGCATTACTCTCAGAGGGTCACATATGCTTGTTAAATGTCTCATCAACACTCTGATTTCAATACCAGCAGCTTCTCCATAGTGTCTTAGACCATATTCATACATTTCTTGCACATCTCTCCTGGTCACACTATCCATCAATTGTAAGAAGCTTGCATAGCTTTCAATTGGTTCAATCTCTCTCACAATTGTTACTCCTTGCTTCCCAGTTTCAATTCTTAACAATTCAAATCTCCATTCAGTTATATGAGATTTTTGATCGAGTTGAGCTTCCACAAGCTGATCTAGCTTCTGTTCAACCTCCATTCTGAGCTTATCTTGGAAAATGGTTTGTACCATACCAGCCTTTGCTTTTTCTTTTGATGTTTGAACTGTTTGGGATTGTTGAAGCTGTTTAGGTCTAGATATCTGCTTTTTCTTTTCAGCTGTTTGCTTTGAAAGTGGAACTGTTTTCTTTCTTTCAATTCTCTTTCTTTTCACTCCCTTATCAGCCTTCTTTGCCTTTTCTTCCTCCTCAATCTCCTTTGTTATTTCAGCAGCCATCTTTTGAGCTAATTTAAAATCTTTTTGCTCTTGTTGCTCCATCTCAGCATTTAGCCTCTGAGCAAGCTCATGATCATACTCCTCTTGTTGTTCCTTTGAAAGTTTTAACTTTGGAATATCAACAACAACTTCCTTTCCCTTTCCTAGCACAGGAGGCATATTTTCATCTTTCTTTGATTCTTGAATTGCAATGCCTTTGAATCCTGGCTTAGGTGCAATCGGCTCTAGTTTAGATACTTTCCCATCCAGCCACCCATCATCAATCTTTTGGGCCATTTTGAATGTGCTAATATTAAGCGTTTGAGCACCAACCTCAATCAAATGATTTTGTTTAGCTTTAGACCACGATTTGAATACTTCTGTTATCGGATAATCCCCAGACATGATCATCCTATTCATCAACACTCTATCAACAGCAGACAGTTTCTCTTCTTGTGATTGATCCCTTGCAACTGTTGTTTGTAGAGTTGCAACAGTTTGTAGTTCTGGTGCAGCTGTTGAAGTACCTTGCACATCCTTCTCTTGCTCCTTTATGATTTCATTCTCCCCCTTTTTGATTGGAACTGATTGAGAGGGAGAGGCATGCATTTGTTGAAACATTTGATCATGCATTCGAAGAAGCTCTGTTGCTTGCAATAGAGAGGTTGACAAAGCCTTGATTTGATTGTGTTGCTGAATAATTAGCTCATTATGCCTGGCAAGCAGCTTGTCTTGTAAGGTACTCCTCTTTTTGAGATAAAGAAAGGCAGCAAGAAATGGTACTAGATCAGAATTCGTCAATGCTTTGTGTTTCATGCTAGCCTCAATGTCAGCAAGTGTTGCCACTTCAAACATATCATCGACAGATAAAACTGGTGGGTCACTCCTGGAAGATCCCTCACCAGTACCCCTTTGTTCTTGGTACTGGGGATTTCCAAAAGCTGTTTGACTAGCCTTTGTTGCCGTGGGTGAGGTCTTACTTATGTTAACACTGCCCTGTTCACCCCTTGCAGATGAAACAGTAGTGTTAGCCTCAAGAACCACATGATCACCCTCTTTAGGAGTGATCACCTCCTCAGTGTGCTTGGGAGACAGCACAAGAGGTTCCCTTTGTATATTCTGCACAGGTGAATGCACCTGTGCAGGGCTTACAGTTTGGGATGATGGGACTGTGGTGGAAGGAGCACCAACAGTTCTTTTCCTTTTTCTGAATGTTATAAGTGAGGGGGCTTGTGTAGTAGGTTTAAAAGGAGTAGTAGAGGGAGATATTTGAGTATCGTGAGCTGTGGGTTCCAGAGTTGGTGGTGTAGCAATAGTTTGGGCTTCATGCTTAACTCTGTCAGCTCTGTTTCTTGAAAGAAACTTCACCATTGCAGAGAGTGGTGGAGTGATGTTACCCGAGAAATTCTTCCCATTTATCAACAGTTTGCTCAATGTGGAGGCCACATGAGCAGAGGGAATCAGAACCCTCTTGTGAGTTTGAAGATTTGGCAATAGTAAGTTTAAACATTCTTGCACAAATCTGGGGTACATCAAAAAGAGACCATATTTGGTCCCGAGATGCTTTACCATTCCATTAAAAATTAGCTTAGAAAAGTTGAAGCAGTGATTGTTGGCCAAACAGATTAAGGCCAAGGCAATGTTGCTTCCAAACTTATTCCAGCCGGTTCTTTTAGGACTTAAACATTGTTGTATGGTATGTATTAAATATTTCCAGTAAGCACAAAATTGTCCTTTGTAAAAGGTACCCTTTCCCCTAGGGCCCTCATAACCCAATTTAATCAACTCCTCATGCAAGAATTCCAAGGAGACTGAATCAGAATACTCACCCTTAAGATCATTTAGTTGAAGGTGTTCACGGATGGTATTCTCAGCGATTGAAACATCATGGCTATCTACACTTGAAGTGATCCATTGCACTCCATCTATTTCAGTGAGCGTAGCATTTTTCCAGAACTGATCAAGATGAGAAGTGTAAATGGTTGGATTGATGGTGAGAGCGTCTAGGATTTTAGCGTTTGATTGAAGGTTAGTAAGCGTAAAGGAAACTGCGAGGAGGGAATGACTTATATATGTAATGCATATTAAATGCAATTCAAAATTCCTCAGAATATCTTCAAAGACTTAAATACCCTTGACTAACAGTTGACGGAGAATATGGAGCTAACAGTTGACAACTGTTTGGCTAATGAACTTCAACTGTAACACTCCCCCTTAACTGATTAGGCCGCTTGCCTAACAGTTGTAACACCAAAGTACTAACAGTTGACAACTGTTAGTTATAATTTGTACTATAAAGCCCTGAACACTTTCATAAACAGTTGTTAGACTAACAACTAACAGTTTCAAACTGTTAGTGTGAAAACACAAAAATCATAGACAGAATAGCTAACAAAGCATTATTCTAAGTTAATCATACCAATATTTGAGATTAGAAAGTTAAATCTGCTTACATCAAATGCTTTGGTAAACAGATCAGCTAACTGATCATCAGTATGTACTTTTAAAACTTGGATGAACCTTTTCTCATTGCAGTCTCTGATGAAGTGAAACCTGATTTCAATGTGTTTTGTTTTTGAATGTTTCACTGGATTGTTCACAATGCTGATAGCACTAGTGTTATCAACATAGCTAGGAGTATTCAAAAGAGTCATACCATAATCCAGAAGCTGATTCTGAATCCATAATACTTGAGAACAGCAACTTGATGCAGCAATGTACTCAGCCTCAGCTGTTGAAGTGGACAATGTTGTTTGTTTCTTGCACTGCCATGACACCAGTCTTGAGCCAAAGAATTCACATCCTCCAGATGTTGATTTTCTATCCACATTTGCTCCACCATAGTCACTGTCAGAATATGCCACTAATTCAAAAGGTGAATCCTTAGGATACCATAGACCTAACTTTTCTTGGCCTTTGAGGTACCTAAAGATCCTTTTTACAGCAAAGAGATGTGACATCTTGGGACTACATTGAAACCTGGCACAAACACACACATCAAAAATTATATATGGTCTAGAAGCAGTTAAGTATATTAATGAACCTATCATAGACCTATACAAGTGTATGTCTACATTCTCCCCCTCAGGATCTGCTCCCAACTGTTTGTGTGTTTCCATGGGAGTGCTTGCCAGCTTTACATCTTGATAGCCAAACTTGTCCAAAATGTCTTTGACATACTTTGACTGACTGAGAAAGATACCAGATGGCTTTTGCTTAACCTGTAACCCTAAGAAGAATGTAAGTTCCCTCATGGAGCTCATCTGGAATCTCTTATGCATGATGGCTTCAAATTCCTTGCAAAGATTATCATTGGTAGATCCAAAGATTATATCATCAACATAGATCTGTACAAGTAAGATCTCTGTTTCAACTATCTTTGTAAACAAAGTTTTATCAATTGTGCCTCTTTTAAACCCATTCTCAATCAAATGAGATGACAATGTCTCATACCAAGCTCTAGGAGCCTGATGTAACCCATACAAGGCTTTATCCAACCTATATACCCTATCAGGATACTTTGAGTCTTCAAAACCAGGTGGTTGACATACATACACTTCCTCATCAATGGTTCCATAGAGAAAAGCTGATTTGGCATCCATTTTATATACCTTAAATCCTTTGAAACTTGCATAGGCAAGGAACAATCTGATAGCTTCTATTCTAGCAACTGGGGCAAAGACATCATCATAATCTATGCCCTCTTCCTGAGTATAACCCTGTGCAACAAGTCTAGCCTTATTCTTAATGACTATTCCTCTTTCATCCTTCTTATTTTTGAACACCCATTTGGTGCCAATTGCTTGTTTGCCTCGAGGGAGTTCTACCAGCTTCCACACTTGCTGAATTTGGAACTGTAAAAGTTCCTCTTGCATAGCTTCTACCTAAGAAGGGTCTCTCAATGTCTCTATTGCTTTCTTTGGTTCTATCTGTGATAGAAAGTAGGCATTCACATCAAACTGGTCAAGAGTTACGCCACTATTTTCACTTTGCAGCATACCCCTTGTTTGAATGGTTGTGGCAAGATCACCTATAATCTATATTGGAGGATGATTCTTGTGAATTCTTGATGTAGTAATGTTCTCTTCAAGCAAGGAATTCTCCAAATTTGACATATCAACCTCAGAGTTTCTTGCATTCCCAGAAGTGATACACACTTGGTCGGCAACTGTTTGATGTTCAGATGCATGATGATGGATAGGAAAATGAAATTCCTTGTCAGCATCATCATCTATTTGGCCATCAGCACTTGAAGAATTATTTTCAGTGAGAGGAAGCACCACAAAGTCTTTATTCACTATGTTTTCATCAACAGTTGTTGGATTCAAACAAACAGTCTCAAGACTGTTGACACTGTTGGAAACTGTTTGTTGATTTGTACCAACACTTGTAGGAATATCAGCAGCTGTTTCTGTGGAAAACTCAAAAGAAAAAGATTTGGTTAGTGTATCAATATCAAATAACCACTCAGGACCATTACCTGCTGCATTGATTTTATTCTCATTGAAAGATACATGCATACTCTCTTCTATGATCCTAGACACATTGTTGAAGACTCTATAGGCTTTGCTTTGAGTGGAATAGCCTACAAAGAATCCTTCTTTAGCCTTGCTTTCAAACTTTCCTAATTGGGACTTGGTATTTAGGATAGTGCAGGGACATCCAAATGGTTTCAAAAAATTGATCATGGCTTTCTATGAAAAAATTGATCAATGGCTATTCTGAACATAGCAAGCAGTGTTCACAGCTTCTGCCCAAAATGTCATTGGGAGCCTAGAATCAGCTAGCATTGATCTAGCAGCTTCTATCAAAGTCCTATTCCTTCTTTCAGCCACTCTATTCTGTTGTGGAGTCCTAGGAGCACTAAACTGTCTTTCAATCCCTTTCTCTTCACAGAAACTGTTTAGCTCATAGTTCTTGAATTCAGACCCATTGTCAAACCTAATGACTTTCACCTTTAAATCGGACTGATTTTCAATTCTAAGAATAAGGGATTTAACTAACTCTGCTGTTTCATCCTTAGATCTAAGAAATTGAACCCAAGTAAATCTGGTGAAGTCATCAACTATGACTAAACAATAAGCTTTCTTCCCTATACTAACCACATAAGTAGGACCAAAAAGATCCATGTGCAATAACTGTAAAGGTGTAGAGATGGAAGAAACTTCTTTGGTCTTAAAAGAAGTTTTGTGTTGCTTGCCTTTGAGACAAGCAATATAATGATCATCACATGAGAATTCCTTTTGAGGTAAACCTCTTACCAAACTGTTTTTAGCTAACAAATTCATGGTTTTAAAATTCATGTGACACATCATTCTATGTCAAGTGGCAGACTCATCCTGAGATGCCTTGGAGAGTAAACAACTTAAAACATTCTACTGAGCAACCTTTTGTGTATCCAAGCAGTAAACATTATCCTTTCTTGGTGTTCTCAAAAGAATGTCCTTTTCTGATAACTTAAAATCTTTTGAAAGGATAATGCATTTAGTATCTGTAAGCACTACTTTGTTTCCAATGTCACAGATTTGGGATACACTCAACAGGTTGTATTTGAGTTGTTCAACAAAGTAAACATCATTAAAAGTAAGGTTACCTGCATCTACAGCTCCCTTACCCGTGATTCTTCCTCCCTTTGGATTTCCTCCAAATGCTACAAATCCTCCATTGATTCTTTTGAAATCCTTCAAGCAGTGTGGATTTCCAGTCATGTGCCTTGAGCATCCACTATCCACATGCCAGATTGCTCCTTGATTGGCCCTATGAATGCTCTGCAGAAAATAAACTCAGTTAGTAGTAGGAAGTACCCAGGCCATGCACGTCTTGGGTACACCATTCATGTCATAGTATTTAACAACAGATTGAGTTTCTTAATTTCATCCCAATCATATTTCTCTATTCTGTGTGAAAATATTTATTGAGAACATATGGTTTCCAACTGTTGTGATTTACATGTGACTTGGTTTGTCTTTCAGAAAAATTATCAGATTTAGTTTCTTCAGAAACTGTTTGTTTTTGCACTTTTACCCAAGCCAAACAACCATTCTTTGTCTTTGGATTAACAGTTGAAGAACCGTTAGACTGTTTTGACTTAACAGTTGAAGAACTGTTAGACTGTTTTGGCTTAACAGTTGAAGAACTGTTAGATTGGTTTCTGGGTCCTATATATTATGATAACAGTTGTGAGCCAAGTGATTTGCTTTCCCACAAATGTAACAATTTTTAGCTTTGACTATAGGTATCCCACTTCTTTGTGCCCATAATTTGTTTCTATTTCTTTGATTCCCCCTTACTGGTGCTGAAGGAGGAAACTTTTGCACACCATGCTGTTTGCATGTGCAAATAGACATTTATGTATGCTTCTTCACATGTTTATTTTTGGATTTTAATTTTGAAGCCTTCTTCTTTTGTTTTGCAACTGCAACTTCATCAATCTCCTTCTTTCCTTTGGTCTTAATACTAACAGTTGAAGTTTTTGGATGAAAACTGTTTGGACTTTCCTTGGAACTGTTAGTGTAAAGATGGAGACTGTTTTCAACAGTAGTGAAACTGTTTATAGAAGTAACAGCTTTGAAGGGTTTTGGTTCACTGGTGGAAGGTTCTGAGGATGCTTTTACAAACATCACATGTTGTGAAGAAGAGTTAGGTGCTTTTGGTTCACAACAGATGTGATTTTCGATTGGAATGATTTCCTCTTTCTTCACAAATCCTTCCTTCTTTTCATCAATTATCTCATATACAACTCCCTCATCTTCACTATCTAGCTGTGGATCTGCTGACTTCAATTCTCCTCTAGTGGTTCATCAACATACCTTTTAGCTACATCAGTCATGGGAGTTATATAGGTGTGATTGTATGGAGGAGGAGTCTGTTTGTAGCCTATGCCTGATTTTATTTTATTTGAGATCTGTGATTTCAAAACAGTTTCAAGCTTAAGGGATGAAGCTTTAAACATGTTCAAATCTATGTCCACACCATTCAATTTCTTGGTTAATTCATCTATTTTATTCTCTTTCTCACTCAACTTATCCTTAAGACTATCAATCTCTTCTTGAAGTTGCTCTTTATCCCACTTGTGATACTTTCTATCATAGTCCATTTGCAATTCATTAGCCTGATAATCTTTGATTTTCTTTTCAAAGCTCTCAATTACAACACTGGTTTCATACCTTCTTTCTTCCATTTTGCTTAGAGCAGCACACACCTTTCTGTTGTGTTCTCTAAACCTTTTAACTATAGCTCTACATTCACCAGGACATAGTTTAGAAGATACCTGAATGTCTTCTGTCTCTGATGAATCCATGTTGATGGAGCAGTCAGTCAATGCCATCAATGCTTTGTTGTGAGTTGCTTGCTCAGCCTGATCACTCCAATCAAACCCATAACCTTCTTGAGAGACCAATGCTAATGAGGTGGGAGTTGAATTTTGACCTTGATTCTGGCTTTGTCCACCAGATCTGCATTCTCTAGCAAAGTGACCATGATGTTGACATTTGAAACATCTTACTTTGGATTTGTCAAATCCATTCTGACCATCAGCCCTGAAGTACATGTTTTGTCTTCCTGTTCTTTTGATGAACCTTTTTGCTCTTACAGTCAGCATAGCCATCTGCCATTTAAGATCCATCTCCTCAAGATCATCTGGATGCACTTGCTCAAGATCCTCATTTGTAAGGGTTGAATGTGCATGACTTGCTAAGAATGCTTCAAGCACTGCATCAGAAGTATTCATATCTTCTCCAGTAACAGCACCTACACAACCATCAGCAGAGTTAGTTAAAGAAAGATTTGAGTCCATACCTGAGGATGAGAGAAGAGCAGCATTGTGACTAGGGATCATTGACTTCCTTTTTCCTTCAATTTCCCCTTCAAACACAATTAAACTGTTGTAGAGATCATCTAATTCTATATCCTCCAAAGAGTCCTTAGTCCTCCATTGTGCAGCATATACTGTCCACTCATCACCTAAAGACCTAAGGAACTTTCTATTGATTTCATCTTGCTCTATTCTAACCTTTGCACTCTTAAGTTGACTTACTAGCTTATAGAACTTATCAAAGATCTGAGTGATGCTCTCATTCTTTCCACTGGAAAAGTTCTCATAAGCTTGTTTAAGAAGATCCCTTTGATTTCTTTTGGAGCTTGCATTCCCTGCAAACCTTTTCTCTAATGCATTCCACAATTCATGAGCATTCTCAAACTTCTTAAACTGATGTTGATATTCATTAGGAATAGCAATCTGAAGAATGCTTAGAGCTTTCATCTCTAGCATCCTCTCTTTTCTTTCAGCATCTGTTTTTGGTGGTGGTTTCTTCCTAGGTTTTCCAGTTCCATGTACATCAACAGGAGTTATGGGCTCATTCTCAATGATTTCCCAAACAGCATATCCATCAATTGAACATGCTGCTTGATTCTCAGTTTCCACATCTCAAAATCAGTTGGTTTGAGCATGGGAACACGAATGTTTGACCTAGATCCAGTGTTTTCAGAAGATCCACCAGACTCCATTGTAATTTAGTGATTGAGAATTCTCAATTAAACAGTAAACAGACTTTAAATCAATAAGAACACAACTGATTGTGAAAAACCTTTAACTGGTGATTAAGAGAACCTTAATGTTAAGGCTCTGATACCACTTGTCAGGATTGTAAATAAACAAAATAACAAGAATTATCTTTTACTATCTTAAATCAGACTTGTATGAAAAGACAACATTTGAATTTAATCACAATCAACTAAGAAATTGCAGAATCACACATAATTGATTTTAATAAAGGTTTTAATCACAAGAACAATTCAATCAATTCAAAGAATAACTTTAAAAACAAGATGTTTATTAATAATCAAAGACGATTACAATATTCACCAACACCTCCAATCTAACTCTTTTGTTAGACGAAGAACACAAACTGTTCTTAGGTTTCAGAGAAACTTAGAGGCTAATACACTTTCTGAAAATATTAAAACAATACGAATAAGTGTAAATCAAAAGCAATACTAACAAACTAATCTACACAGAGTATTTATAACCCTTTAGGTTTTTGAAGTTTGTTAATCTTCTATCTTTGTGAGATAATCTTGATAATCTTCAAAACTTGATATGATATCTTTTAAATCCACGAAGATAGCTATTTCCATAAATATCTCAACATAAACTGTTTGTTAACAGTTCTGAGTTTCTTCTAACAGTCTTCTCTTCATTCTCTTCCAACAGTTGATGTGATATAACTAACAGTTCTGAATCTTTTTGTACTAACAGCTTTGAAACTGTTTTCTCAAAACTTACTCCAACAGTTTTGCTTTTTGCATGTTCAACAGTTTTAACTTACTTAGCCTTATTTCCCAACAATGTGCAGGTCCTCCAATTACTTGATCACTATCAAGTCCAGGCTAGTGTTGCGAAAACATGTATTCAATCCACTATGAATACTTAACCAACCACTTGCCTCGATCTTAATTCACTTCTTCCTTCCAATGAAGAACGACTGATTGTGGAGCATTTAGAATAAATATATTTATTCAAGGAAGTAGCTAAACATGCTAAGATGGAACACAATAAAGGCTAACGAGAGTACCCACTCCGCGCGCATTATCAAATCCCCATTTGATAATCGATACAATCAAAGCACATTATTTCTTTAATGTTCCCAACTTAAAACATATCTAATTCAACTAAAACAAACTCAAGCCAAAGCCACTTGTAAACCAAGTGTGCACAAGCCTAGTATGAAAGTTCTCACTAGCTTGTGACTAAAGCTTAGTAAGCGGATTCACAAAATGACATCCATGCATACCCTAACAATCACCATATCTTCTCTCTACTAAATAGTTATAAAGTGTGCGTTGGCAAGATCATGGTCCTTTGTTCAAGCCTTCGTGCTCTCATTGTTTCAAATAACCCAATGGACTTAACGATGATTCGAACAATTTTTCTCGTCTATGAGCCACTGTACTATTATTGTTTCAAAGAACCCAATAAAGTCACAATGCACAAGACTATGGTTCATATATATATAGCCAAACTATTCTAACTTTTGCACTCTCAATTTGACTCACCAGCTTATAGAACCTATCAAAAATCTGAGTGATACTCTCATTCTTTCCACTAGAAAAGTTCTCATAAGCCTATTTCAGAAGATCCCTTTGATTTCTTTTGGAACTTGCATTCCCTGCAAACCTCTTTTCCAAAGCATTCCACAGTTCATGAGCATCCTCAAACTTCTTAAACTGATGCTGGTACTCATTGGGAATAGCAATCTGAAGAATGCTGAGAGCTTTCATCTCAATCATCCTTTATTTTCTTTCAGCATATGTTTTTGGTGGTGTTTTCTTCCTTGGTTTTCTAGATTCATCTAAATTAATAGGAGTTGTGGGTTCATTCTCAATAATTTCCCAAACAGCATAGTCCATTAATTGAACATGTTGCTTGATTCTCGGCTTCCACATCTCAAAATCAGTTGGTTTGAGCATGAGAACACGAATGTTTGACCCATATTTTGTGTTATCAGAAGATCAACCAGACTCCATTGCAGTAATGTGATTGAAAACCCACAATAAAATTTAGAAACACTTGAAAATCCAAACACAGCAGATCTGTGAAAAACCTTCAACTGGTGATCAAAGGAACCTTAATGTTAAGGCTCTGATACCACTTGACAGGATCGGATATTACCAATATCAATAACAAGAATTATCTTTTGAATAAAATCAGAGAAGTTAAAAGACAATCTTTTAGTTTGATCACAATCAACTAAGAAATTGTGGAATCACACTTACTTGATTTATAAAGGTTTTATCACATGAACAATTCAATCAACACAAAGAAATACTGTCAAACATAAGATGTTTATTAATAACCAATGATGATTACAATATTCACCTACACATACTTTGACTTTATTGATACCCAATACACTCCCTATCACCCAAGCTGTAAGCCCTGCACAGGTGCATTCAACTGTGCAGAATATTCAAAGGGAACCCACTCTGCTGTCTCCCAGGAACAATGAGGAGGTGATCACTCCAAGGGAGAGTGATCATGTGGTTCTTGAGGCTGACACTACTGTTTCATCCGCAATGGGTGAGCAGGGCAGTGTCAACATATGTAAGACCTCAACTATGGCAACAGAGGCTGGTGAAATAGCTTTTGGAAATCCCTAGTACCAAGAACAAAGGGGTACTGGTGAGGGAACTTCTAGGAGTGACCCACCAGTTCTATCTGCCAATGATATGTTTGAGGTGGCAACACTGGCTGACATTGAGGCAAGTATGAAACAAAAAGCATTGACGAATCCAGACCTTGTACCATTCCTTGCTGCATTCCTCTATCTTATAAAGAGGAACTCTTTACAAGACAAGCTTCTGGCCAAGCATAATGAACTCATTATCAAGTAAGACAAATAGATCAAAGTTTTGTCAACTACTTTGAAGAAGGCTACAGATGTACTTCAATCTCATGATCAAACTCAAACAGTTCCAATCAAAAAGGGGGAGAAACCAATTTTGAAGAAACAAGTGCAAAGTGTGAAAAGTAAACAAACAGTCTTGCAATCTAAACAAAGAGCTGCACCAGATACTTAAACAGTTGCAACTCCAGAAACAACAGTTGGAATTTCAGAAACAACAGTTGCTCCAAATCAACAACAATCAGCTGCAAGTGCTCAATCAGATGAAGAAAAGTTGTCTGTAGTTGATAGGGTTTTGATCGACAGGATGATCATGTATGGGGATTATCCAACAACAGATATATTCAAAACATGGTCCAAAGTAAAGCAAGATCATCTGATTGCAGTGGGTGCTCAAACTCTTAACATCAGCACATTCAAAATGGCTCAAAAGATTGATGATGGGAGGCTAGATGGTAAAGTTTCAAAGTTGGAACCAATTGCACCTAAGCCAGGGTTCAAAGGCATTGCAATTTTTGAATCAAAGAAAGATGAGAAGATGCCTCCTGTGCTAGGTAAGGGAAAGGAAATTGTTGTTAATATTCCCAAGTTAAAACTTTCCAAAGAACAGCAAGAAGAGCATGATCATGAGTTGGCACAAAGGTTGAATGCTAAGCTTGCGCAACAAGAAAAGAAAGATCTTGAATTGGCTCAAAAGCTTGTAGCTGAATTCACAAAGGAGATTGATGAAGAAGAAAGGGCAAAGAAGGTTTATAAGGGAGTAAAGAGAAAAAGATTTGAAAGGAAAAAGCCAACAACTCAGTCTCAAACAATTCAAAAATCTTCAGCGAAGTCTAAAGCTAGTATGGTTCAAACCATTCTACAAGACAGACTCAGAGTGGAAGTTGAAGAAAAATTAGATAAACTTGTGGAAGAGCAACTAGGCCAAAAATCCCACATTACTGAGTGGAGATTTGAAATACTAAGGATTGAAACTGGAAAGCAAGGGTAACAATCGTAAGAGAGCTAGAACCAATTGAAAGTTATGCTAGCTTCTTGCATCTAATGGAAAGTGTCACCAGAAGGGATGTACAAGAGATGTATGCATACGGCATAAGGCATTATAGAGAAGCTGATGAGATTGAAATCAGAGTCTTGATGAGGCATTTAACAAGCATATGCGATCCACTGAAAGTAATGCCCATGTTGATAGCTGAAGAAGCCTTCCCTATCAGTTCTATAAAGGTTGCTAAGTCAAGAACTTATCACATGGTCATGGGAAATGCAATAACTCAATGGTTTGATATTGAATTCATCGAGCACAGCAAAACAAAGCTCCTATATTTGATGAAAGCAAAGTTCTTCGGCCCTGCTAAAGTCAAGGAAGATCTTATTAAGAGGTTGAAAGAAAGATTGGAGTCTTTACATTCAAAGAAAGTGTAAGTTTCTTTCTTTATATTTTGATTATAACAGTTTGACTTTGTATACCTAATATTTTCGTTGCTTATGTTAATTTTTCTGTGATTGAACCCTATAAAACAAAACAACTTAAGTGTATTGTTCAATACCTTAAGTTAGCGGGAGATTGTTGGGAAATTTTCTAAGTGATTGAAACTGTTGGACATGCAAAGGTAAAACTGTTAGAGTGATTTTGAAGAAACGGTTGCAAACTGTTATATTGGTTTGTGAAAATAGTTGCAAACTGTTATATTGGTAAGTGTTACAACTGTTAGTACAAAAGCTCAGAACTGTTAGTTCAATTATATCAACTATTAGAAGACCTTGAAGAGAAGACTGTTAGAAGAAACTTATAACTGTTTATCCAACAAACAGTTTCTGTTGAGCTATTCATGGAAACTACTATCTTTAGGGATTTGAAGGATATCTTATCAACTTAGAAGATTATCAAGATTATCTCGCAAGATAGAAGATTACCTAACTGTCAAATATTCAAAGAGGATCAAGAGTCTATAAATACTTGATTAGAATATTGTTTTAGTACCGATTGTTTTGTAATTCGATTCTGTTAGTGTTCGCACTCATTCGTATTGTTAATTGCTTTTAGAAAGTGTGTTAGCCTCCAAGTTTCTTTGAAACCTAAGAACAAAGTGTGTTCTTCGTCTAACAAAAGAGTTGGATTGGAGGTGTAGGTGAATATTGTAATCATCATTGGTTATAAATAAACATCTTATGTTTCACAATATTTCTTTGTGTTGATTGAATGTTTCACAATACTTCTTAGTTGACTGTGATCAAACTAAAAGATTGTCTTTTAACTTCTCTGATTTTATTCAAAAGATAATTCTTGTTATTGATATTGGTAATATCCAATTAGAGTCAATGATGCTTAAAGAACCATTCTAGTTGATAACATTCCACTTAACAACACAACAATAACAATTCACCAAGAATAATACATTACTCAAAGTTCCTTGTTACCACCGAACATCAAATTGAAGAACAATGTACCAAGAGTTCTTCCAAGTATGTCAAAATGAGAGAAAAGAAACCATGTCATAAACCAAGTTGCTAATTAAATTAACACACTAGTCCATCATGTTTCAATGTCACTCTCTTAGTTTTGTCACTCCGAAAAGTTCACGTTCTTATCTTCCAATTCTTCTTATGAAGCAATAATTTCTCAACCCCGGTTTTATGAACCGCCAAGTTAGGATATTATCTTCAACAAGAAGTGTGTTATGGATACGCAATTTGAGGAACACAAGCGCTCCCACTAGCTCTGGCATACATCCAAGTCTAATCTTCCCTTTTCGAATACTCAAATCTATGATTTTCTCATTAAAGTGAAGATTACAACCTTGCGATATTTATCCAAGTCTACGAGGATACTTTCAATGTACAAGACACTTTCGGATAGTGTTGAAACACTCTTCCTCAAAATTCCCATGAAGGAATACGATCTTTACATTGTAGTGATAAACACATGTATCCGAGTAACCTTCAACATAACCACAAAAAGATTTCCTTATGATACCATCTCCATGGTCAATCAAAATGGAACATTTATCATTAGTTGGTATTTGAAGTTCAAGTCCATGAATAGACTTCTTGGGCTTGTAGACCATACGAGGATACTAATACTGTACAAGACTCTCGGAGAGTACTAAAACACTCCCTCAAAATTCCTATAAAGGAATAGAGTCTTTTAATTTCACTATCATACCTTCATAATCATGAAAAGGCAGTGATACACCGTAAGTCATCCAAGCAGACTTCAACATAACCACCATGGTCAATCATATTAGAAGTTTTACTACCGGTCGGCATTTGAAGTTGTCTACATCTCAATCCATGCATACCCTTAGGTTTACACCAAGGCATCGGATCAACCATGTCCAATACTTGGATATCCTACATAGATTGCATCACATTCTCATTACCCCTCTCCTTCTAGTAGACACTAGGCCCACTACGACTTCCGATAGTTGATGAATTCAACTAATCCATCATTGAGTTATCTTCTTCTAGATATATAAAACATATATCCATCCGTCCTTACGACAACTCCTATTAGAAGTAGGAAGAGTAACAAATTATGCGAGGTACTCCAACAGCGCCATGCTGAGTAACAAATTATGCTGAGGTACTCCAAATCGTATGCTAGTGCCAACATCAGGTTTTACTCCCACTGGCTCCCATAGATATTAGGCTTCCACTTGCTATTGAGCGACGAAACTTGTTCTCAAAATTTCGTGAAACAAATATCTCATGCCTAACGGAGTAGCATCTTTAGTCCCCAGATTCTACCACCTCACGTCTACACGTAGGCTGTATAATCTAGGTTTTGAGATAGACAAGCAAAGACACTCTTTCTAGTCTTTTCTCCTAAGATGTGTACTAAACCATCTTTGTTGATTTTATATATTGAAAATTGCCCGCCATACTTAAGCATCCCAACACATTGGGTAAGAATTTGCGATCCATCAAGACCCGAACATATCCCAGAATATTCGGTTCCTCCTCTATGCGACCCATATGCCAATGTGTCCTAGGAGAAATAATTTATGAGATAAATCCCACAATTCTTATGATGGACATATGTTAAGATACTCAACATCTTTTCAAGATTTAAGTAACTTGACCTTTCGGCCTCAAACCTCATTAAGGTAATCATTGAACACCTCAAAAGGTTTCAAATATACCTATTAACTCGTGGTAGGCACAAACGTAGCGGAAGCAAACAAGAAAGTAGCATGCAAGACATAAAATGAAAGCACACACAAAGCCCACAACTAGTTCCAATGGTGGAACACGCTACAAAGCAAATTGCAACTAAAGAACAAGAATAAGGAGTAGAAAGTACCTCCTTACCATGGCTGGAATTCGAGCTTCTCATGTGGATTGGGATGAACACGAAGAAACCAAAGGGCTTTCTTCTCCATTGAAAGTCCACACCAAGTATGCTTAATCCCATTGTACTAGCAACCCATAGATGAACGTCCACCATGACTTCACCATCTGGAACAGCCCAAAGATGTTCTCCTCTTGCACCAATGATCTTCATATGAACACTCAAGATTACCACCTTAGTGTTGTAGCATGAAACCCATTTAGTACCAAGAGAGAATATGGAGTAGAGATAAGTTGTATATGGTTGCTTGTGTTCTACAGCCTCAAACCATGCCTATTGACACCAGAAACTCGGCCAAATTGCATGTCATTTGATTGGACCATCAAATGGTCCAATAAAACACAACTGTCACTGCAGCTACCCTCTTCGCGACCCCTCACGGGCTCTCACGGGTCGTGAAGCCTAAGTGCGCCACGAGGGGACTTAGAACTCCACGAGCCGTGCTGCCCGGTCGAGACTCGTGAGGGCATCTCCTTCACGACCCCTCACGACCTCGTCACGGGCCGTGGAGCACAAAGGCATCACGACGTGTGGCGGCCGTCGAACAATCGTTAGGGTAGCCTGCTTCACGACCCGTGGAGCACCCTTCACGGTCGTGAAGCCCCGAATCAAAACACTTTTGATTCTTTGACTTTCTCCATCCACATAAAGCTGTCGGGATCAATCCTTGGCGTGTGACCCAATAGGCTCGCGCTTCATTAGCAGTGATACCGGCATACGTGTGTCAGTGGGCAGATCTCCAACAAACTCCCACTTGCACATGACACACCGTACCCATATGCATCACAGACAGGGAGCGGCCTCTAGCAAGACATCCCTGCCCCCAAATCAACACGAGGTATGTCATCCCTGACAAATACCTAATCACAATCCAAACGGGTTTGAAAAGGTCCTATATATAAGTGATCAATCATCCTATTGTTCGCGATATCCGGGTGAACACGAGACATGGTACAAAGTCATTCTCCAATCGTTCACGATTATGTTTCTCGATCAAGATTGGTGGTGACCAAAATATGCAAGTTGCAACTGATCAAGAATCATTGCAAGCATGAGCACGGCCGTGCATTTTGGTATCAGCGCCCAATCATCGAGGGGGCCAGGGATATCTCTCTAAGCAGAGGAACAAATTCCTTCGACTACATTGCCCCATTACATTGGCAATACTTTGCCCAAAAGCCTCCTTTATAGCAACCAGTTACGGACTGCGTTTGAAAGCAATCAAAACAAGGCAGACCAATGTCGTGGAAACACATGTATCTCCGGTCTAAGGACGAAATGATATTATCATCCTGAGTTACTCTTGACATGTACCATGAAGCAAACTCAGGTGTGGGTCGTCCAATCACTTGAAACTCTTTTCAAGTATAGGTAAAGTGTTGCGTCTCTTGTATCCAATCACCATTGAATACACGACCAACCCTTTCCCTCAGTCTTCGTTCAAACTTCCTTCCGGTGAAGAGTGACCGACTGTGGACTTTTAGAATGTAAAACATTCAGGGAAGTGGTAAACATGCTAAGATGGAACACAATAAAGGCAACTGAGAGTACCCTCTACACGCGTATTAACAAATCCCCATTTGATAATCGATACTAGCAGAAGCACAATGTTGCTTAACGTTCCCATAATCAGCATATCAAAATTTCAACTAAAACAAACTCAAGCCAAGTCTTTGCAAGCATTAGTATGTCAATCATCACTATCTTGCAACTACGGCTTTAGCAAAACGGATCCGCCACCATGCTATCCGTGTGTATTCGTAAGATGACCATATCTCTACCTCAACCAATCACTCAAAAGTGTGCGTTGGTGAGATAACGGTCTTTTGTCAAGCTATCGCACCTTCATTGATTCATCAGAACTCAATAAGATCAAGGATGCTTGAGATAAAGGTTACCTTTCATAAGCCATCGTACTCTCATTGTCTCATAAGATCCCAATAGAGTCAGCGATGCTTTGAGAAGCATACTTATTAACACCATATTTAGTAGGATCACGAACCCCGATAAAGATCGGCAGTTATCCTAAGAAGTATATAAGCAAGCATTTGAATAACAACTTATTCTATGTTGCTTCTTACTATAGATCAACAAGAACATATTTCGATATTTCTTTAACTCCTTCCATAGGTTTTGTATATCCTATAATCGTTATGGATGCATAATTCTTGATTTAAGCTTTTTCAAGTGAAATCAGGATATTATCTCTAACACGATGTATGTACTAGACATATTTAGAATAGGATTACAAAATGCTCCCACTAGCTCTGGCCTTCTTCCATGTTTCATCATTGCTATTTGAAAACTCAAACAAATGATTTTCATATCAACGCAAAGATTCTAACATTGAGATGGCAACATAAGTCCACAAGTGGACTACTTAGGGTTTGTAGATTTCATTAGGATACTTATTGATAGTAAAAGACCTTCGAAAATGTTGTGAGCATTTCCTCAGAAATTCCTATTAAGGAATGTAGTCTTCACTTCTATCCAATATAGCCTAAAAGGCACTTATAAAATAAGTATCCGTGTGGACTTCAACATAACCACCGGGAGAATCTTTCTAGATGATACCTTCCTCATGGTCAGTCATCGTGAAACCATTCCTACCAGTCGGTATTTGAAGTAGTCTACAAACTTATCCATGTTTGGTCTATTTCCTCAAATAACCAATCACACCTCGCGGGTTCACACCTAGGTGTAGGATCAACCAAGTCGAAACCTTGGATATCCATCATGGATAGCATCTCATCTTATCATTTCCTCCTTTCTCCTAGCGGACTCCAAGCCCACTACGCTTTCCGGCAGTTGACGCATTCATCATGAATCATCATTAAGTTGTCTTCCTCAGATATAACGAGTTATATCTTTCTGGTCTTATGACAACTTCTACCAAGAGGTAATGATTTTATGCCAGGTTCTCCAGCATTGCCATGCTGAGTTTCAATCATCTCTGATTGGATTCTAGTGTCAACATCAGGTTCTTCCATTCAAGGTATACTTTACTCTCACTAGCATCCATGGATATTAATTTCTTAAGAGACTCTACCTTTGAGCAACTTACAAGTTCTCACAAGGTTTTTCAAGACAAATATCCCATGGTCTTAGTAGAGTACCTAATGGAGTAAATACCTCTACATCCTGGGTTCCTCCACCTCACGTCTAAACGTAGGCTAGACAATCCAGACTTTGGAATAGACAAACAAGGATCCTCCTTTTTGTCATATCCTCTAAGGCGTTTACATGACCATCTTTGTTGTTTATAAGATTTAGAACTCATGCCCACCATTTGGAGAATGACCCAAAACAATTTTGGACATAAAAGTGTAACCTATCACTTGTCGGACCATATCAAAATGTCCGGTTCCTCCTTTAGACGACCATATGTAACAATGTGTCTTAAGAGGAATGAATTGTGAGACAATCCCATAATTCTTATGATAGTCACATAATATATAAAGCTAAGGTACTCAGCATCTTAACTAGATCCAAGTATCATAGTTGCATTGCCCTCTCTATCATGTACCTCGTTATGGTGAGTTTTGAACACCTCTAAGGTTTCAAAATTAGTCCATTAAAATAGACTTACCATCCCTTCTACCATCACCGGTAAAGGTAACAAGGTATCTAAAGTTACTCCTTATTGTTTGCTTGAACGGTCAACACACTAAAAGTGTGAACGAAATCCAACAAGCTTTCAATCCTCTCACATACTCAAGTGAAGGATGTTTAAGTCATCTAGCATAACAAACAAGATATGCATTCAACATTTGACCAATGGTCAAAGGGTTCCAAGTTCCTAAACCTCACGGATCTTGGTGAAGCAAGTCTTGTTTATATAGCTAAATCGAGTTCTACATAAGGATAACTTATTAGTACCTTTATGATCGTTCTATTACTCCTTAAGCATAAGCTTATTTTAAAGGCCACGACATGGATAAACTTTGAAATAAATCACCACTAATTTCAAAAGTCAAAGTAATATCCATCGTCAACAAAGGCATTTAGATATAATGTTTCTAGCCATACATGGCATAAACATACATCCAATAAAGTAATAGAATAGCTGGAAGGAAAGGCAAGATACAAACTTCCAATCCTCTCAATAGGGACAACAACTATGTTTCCCTTTTAGAATTCCAACTCTCCATGCCTCATCCGCCTACTTCTCTTTTAACACCTTCACTTTGTGACAAACAGATTTGTGACAAACGTGAGCGTTATTGCTAGCGTTTAAAACCTAGCCTTTAGAAGCAGAAGAGCAATGGAGTTTGATCATGAATGTTCCTGAAGTCAAGGAGCTAATTTCTCTTACTCATAAGTGATTTTAGCTTTTTAAGGCTCATAGGGCAGTCGTGGTGGCGCCAATTTTCCAATCTTTCTGCGGAAGTAGCAAATTACCCCTTGTGGAGTCATATCTTGAGGCACAATCTCATTGCCCTCTGACTTCACATATATGGTAGGTTTGGTAAAACCAAACTTTCCACTTGAGGTCAATTTCTTCTTCTCGGTTTCTTGTTCCTTTATAATGTTAGCAGGAGTTAGTGAGGCAAGTCATACTTTGGCCATGCAGGACTTAGCAGTCCATAATATGCCATAATGCTTTATCAAGGACTTCTCCATATTGTGCATGTGATAGTTCACAATGAACTATTTACATCACGTGGGCAGGGATTTTGGAGAATTTTCATTCACCATAAGCTCCCTCCCTATGGCGAATCCATGCCTCTCCTTTAGGTCCACATACCTCTCTAACTCAAGGATATGAACACTAATTTTCCCGCCTTCATGCATCCTTCAACCGATCAAGACCACGATGCACTTTTACATGCATGTAGAGGTCTAGGTCGCATTGGTAGCATTTTGGCTCTAGAAGGGATTTCTCTATAATGTGAAACTTTGACTCATGGTGGAAGACAATCCTCAACAACCAATCCTAGTCCACGAAGTCCACATTGGTGAGTCTCACCTTCTTTAGGAACGAACGGAGTTTTAAGTTGAAGCGGTGTCGTTAACGTTTGCCAATTAAAGATATAAGAATACACGTTTTAGTTAGTTTTGATACAATCCTCGTTACGATAATTACCCATTTAGTTTTAAGAAAACCAATTATCTTAACAAGGGCTAAGAACCTTATTTCACTTCACTACATGACGGGTTTGCCGCGGATCACTTCATGAAGTTATTTAGGCCAGTAAACGCTTTACCAATTGCAATCCGAGATTACAACTCTTAGACACTTGCGGGATCCATCAACACTCATAGCGTCAGTTTGGCATGTTTGATCCCTTCTCACACCAATTCCTCATTAAGCCGCTTTGGCAACTCGGTATAGGCACGACAATTACCAAGGCGTATTAAGTTGGAATTGTAAATCGTCCGTCAAGATACACGGTGACACCCTTGACAATCATTGGCTCGTGCTTAGCTCGACAACCAATAATTTCAAGTCGCCACACTCACCTTCCACACAGATCCACATGGAACAACTCGTGCTTAGCTCGACAATCATCCCATGCATCACTAGATTCGGGTGGTGTCATCTTACGGGTGGCGTGTGATTTACGTTTGAGAAAAACGGGACTTTTGTCTTTCCGGGTTTAAAAAAACTTCTTTTCAAGTTGATTAACAAACAAGTGACAAAACGCATTTTTCACTTTAATATAAACAAATTTATATTTATTTGTTAATCGTGAGCGCGCGGGGTTTGTTAAACAATTTAACAACTCTTGTGATTTTATTATTTTGAAAAGTTTTCTATCATGCGAAGATCCTAACAACCACGCAAGAAAATAACAAAATAAATCACAACCACGCACAAAGCAAATATCCGGTAACACGCCCCTAAACCCTATGCGCCCTCCCCGTGAGCCAAACGGAGAGAGCAAGGCCAAACTAAGGACACAACCAAATGGCCTCGCCGGAAGTGCTCCCACTGAATCCGTCATCTCCAAATGATCCACCAGATCCAATATAGCCGAGACGTCTCCTCCACGACTCTCGATGGTTGTCTTTGGTCTTCTTTTCACAATTACAAACAATTTGAAAAGAAACGGCATGCAAGCCGCGATTGCTATTCTAAGCTACTTACAACAAGTACAAAGGAAAGCAATGGCATGCAAGCCATAAATAAATTTACAAATCTACAAACCGAATTAAATATTATTACAAACCATTGTGACTAAAAGTCACCAAATGAATGAATACATAAATAAACAACCAAACAACCAACACATAGGTCTAACGGGCAAGGCGTTACTGGACACAACAACAACCATAAACAAAACATAGTGTGCCACAACAAAACCATGCAAAATGTATCTCAATTAAGATTGTTCAAACAAGCAAAGCACTCAAGGCACAAAAGAAACAATCCTTGTACATATGCATTAGTATCCCAAACACTTTGAGAACACATATTCATATATACACAATATAAGTATATGCATGTGTGCATTTTATGCCAAAACCACCCAATACATATAAATATATGAATCAAGACACATAAACGGGGCTTTTCGAATGTCCAACACAAGGACAGATTCTAGAAAAACAGAATCACAAGGTGCTAAAACCGAAAATTTATTTCTTTTAAAAACAAGGATAAAAACACTATTCACGAGACCTTCACGGCCCAGAAGCCTTCACGGGCCCTCACGGCCCGTGAAGCCCATGAGCTCCACGACTCTGACACAGTCAAAACCTTTCACGAGCGACACCCCATGAAGCCACTCGTGTAGGCTTCACGACCCGTGAAGCCAAAACCTCCACGGCCCGTGAAGTTCATCTGGACAGAATGTCCATTTTCGGTTTTCAAGCCATCAAAGTGCAATTTCTTTGTAGAGATGGCTCTGATACCACTGTTGGAACTCATGGTGGGCACAAACGCAGCGGAAGCAAACAAGAAAGTAGCATGCAAGACATAAAATTAAAGCACACACAAAGCCCACAACTAGTTCCAATGGTGGAACACACTACAAAGCAAATTGCAACTAAAGAACAAGAAGAAGGAGTAGAAAGTACCTCCTTACCATGGCTGGAATTCACCATCTGGAACAGCCCAAAGATGTTCTCCTCTTGCACCAATGATCTTCATATGAACACTCAAGATTACCATCTTAGTGTTGTAGCATGAAACCCATTTAGTACCAAGAGAGAATATGGAGTAGAGATAAGTTGTATATGGTTGCTTGTGTTCTACAGCCTCAAACCATGCCTATTGACACCAGAAACTCGGCCAAATTGCATGTCATTTGATTGGACCATCAAATGGTCCAATAAAACACAATTGTCACTGCAGCTACCCTCTTCACGACCCCTCACGGGCTCTCACGGGTCGTGAAGCCTAAGTGCGCCACGAGAGGACTTAGAACTCCACGAGTCGTGCCGCCCGGTCGAGACTCGTGAGGGCATCTCCTTCACGACCCCTCACGACCTCGTCACGGGCCGTGGAGCACAAAGGCATCACGATGCGTGGCGGCCGTCGAACAATAGTTAGGGCAGCCTGCTTCACGACCCGTGGAGCACCCTTCACGGTCATGAAGCCCCGAATCAAAACACTTTTGATTCTTTGACTTTCTCCATCCACATAAAGCTGTCGGGATCAATCCTTGGCGTGTGACCCAATAGGCTTGTGCTTCATTAGCAGTGATACCGGCATACGTGTGTCAGTGGGCAGATCTCCAACACCTATCCCTACTACCACCACGGGTAAAGGTAACAAAGTGCAAGTAGTTATCCCCATGGATTTGCTTGAATAAATTAAACACACAAGTGTGAGCTAATTACAACAAGCTCTTAATCCTCTTTCATACGCCGATGAAAGATATGCAAGTCATTTAGCCTAATAAACAATTCTCCACACGGAACTTGGCGAAGCTAGTCTTGTTTACATAGCTAAATAATCTTGTCACTAGGATAACTAATCCAAATCATTTCTGGATTTAAACACATTACTCATGATTACCTTATTAATTTTAAGCAAAAGCTTATGAATGCCATGACATGGATAAACTTTGAAATAAACCACTAATATATATATCAAATACAAAGTAATATCCATCGTCAACCAATGCATAATAGACTTAATATTTCTCTCGCCACGCAGGGTAGATAAAATATTAATCTAATAAAGTAATAAAATAGCTAGATGAAATGGCGAGATCAAAACTCCCAATCCTCTCAATCGAGACAACATCCAAGTTTCCCAATTTTGAGCTCTAGCTCTCCATGCCTTATCAGCTACTTCTTCCGTTTAACACCTACACTTTGTAACAAAACAATTTTGCAACAAACGTGAGTGTTATAGCTAGCATTTCAATAAATCTAGCTAAGAAGTAGAAAAGCAATGGAGCTAATCATGAATGTACCCGAGGATGAGGAGCTATTCCCTTGCCTCATAGGAAGCTTTAACTCCTCCGAACACTCAAGACAAGCGTGGCGGCGCCAATCTCCATATTTACCGCAGAAATAGCAAACTCCTCCCTTAGGAATCGTATTCTTTTTCTCGGCTTTATATTCCTCAAACAACCGGGTGGGAACGAACTTGCGTTTGGCCATGTTAGACTCGAAAGTCTTAAGCATGCCATGCAACTCGTCTAAGGATTCTACCATTTTATCCTTTTGATAGTTTTTGATAAACTCATCATAAGACGTGGGCAGGGATTGGAGAATCATATTCACCGCAAGCTCCCCCCCAATGGGAAATCCTACTATTTCCATTTGGTCAATGTATGCCTTCATACGAAGCACATGAACACTAACCTTCCCACCTTCCTTCATCCTGCAACCGACAAGGGCCTTGACACACATAAAGTGTTCCTTTCTAATCTGATGTTGAAGCAAGTCCTTAAACCGATTAATCATGTCGTACACACTCATATGCCCAAGTTGCTTACGCAGCTCGCAGCTCATAGTCGACAACATGAAAGTAGAAACATCTTTTGCGTCTTCGATACGCTTTTCAAAGGCGTATCTAGTGGCCCAACTTGTGTTGGCAGCAGGTGGTTTCGGAAGGGGTTCCTCGAGGATGTGCAACTTAGATTCATGGCGAAGGACAATTCGCAATTGCCTATACCAATCCACAAAGTTCACGCCTACGAGTTTCTCCTTTTCTAGGAACGAACGGAGAGATAAATTCGGTGTTGCGTTGTTAACGTTTGTCATCTACAATTTTAGAGTACACGTTTTAGTTAACTTAGATATAATCCTTGTAGAAATAATTACCTAAATAGTTTTCAAAACCAATTATTTAAACAAGGCTAGAAACCATATTTCACTTCACCTTATGACGGGTTTACCGCTGATCACAAAGCAAAGCTATTTAGGCCGGTAACTGTAACACCGGCTTTGCATATACTAGATTTTAGCAAAAATTTGTGTTTTCAAACAAACGTGAACTTAATCACGATTAATTAACATTAAGCAGCGGAATATTTACAACAAACTTTGTTTCAGTATCTGGTGTTACTCTACATTAACCGACCATAATGTATTTATTACAACATAAGTGTTCCAGCAAAATATCCAGAGGCATGGGACCCGGCTCACCAGGCAATCTAACTTTGATCTGCAAAAGCAGTTAACATGGCACCGTTAGCTACACTTAGCTAGTGAGCACAAACTTAGCATAAGCATCATCAGTGTAAGTCATGCATATCAGGAATAACCATACAATGCTATCCTATCACATTGCGGTGTGCTGACACGATCGGTATAAGTTGTTTCTTGCAGGATAGCTAGTCCCACTCAACACCAATACACCGGGGAATCAGACACAACCCTCCGCGCTGGTGGGGGAGCATAAAGCAGTCCACAAGCATCGTTAACGGAACCAAAGGCCCCTTAGGTAACTCAGCCATTTCTAACTGATTAACCCTCATGATATAAGGCACGATGGTTCTGCAGAACCTACGATCCGGAATGTTACCTCGAATCACCGTTAAATCCCGAATCTCCTGATCAAGGGTCCCTGGGATCCAGCTAACCGGCTGACCTTAACCATGCTTGCAGATGTTCGCGAACACATACACATATCTTGATCATTTACTTAGCATGCATATTCATTTACTTCTTTATGGATCCAATCTAAATCCCTTGCATGTATATCATCATATATTCACTTAACTGATTCATTCAGAATCAGTATCATGCATAGCATTTATTTAACTAAGTCGTTCCAGTTCTGGATCCCGCTGGCATGCACTTAACTTTATATACGACAAGTATTTAGCATGGCATTGTACTTTAAGTAACATGGAAATTCTTATTCATTTACTTATGAGCACAAGTGCACTCAAATCACTTAGCACATAATTCTTCCTCTACTGAGGCTTATGGAAGTCGGTACTCACCTGAGTGGCTTAAACATATAGTTATTTAATTTCTGGATTGTCTAAGGTGTCAAGTTCACCTAGAACATTAGGATTTACATCAATTATCTTAACATACTTAGAATAGCTACAAATCCAACAAAGGAAGTCCCAAAGTCCGGATCCCACACAAATCCGACAAACTATCGGATTGTGGAGAATCCGACACTTCATGCGGATTACAAGATATCCGACCTTTTAGGGAAATCCGACACATTTGAGGAAATCCGATACATCATCGGATTTCAACACTTAGATCATCTCATTGACTTAATAAGGAATCCGATACACCATCGGAATCGGATACTTTTATCGGAATCCGACACTCTTATCGGAATCCGACAGTTTCAAGGAATCCGATACTTTCGGATTTGACTTGCAATTTACATGTGAACTCTAGGTAATCCAATACTCCATCGGATTTGGAACAAATACTAGGATTTACACCACATGCGGATTCCGACACCCTTAAGTCTAGGAATCCGACACTTATCGGATTTGGGTAAGTAGCGGATTCCGACACCTTCATGTATCGGAATCTGATAACTGCATGCTGGAAATCCGCCACCTTTATTTTGGCCTGTTTCCAGAATTCATTCTTGTTTGTTTTGATATTTATACATTCTGAAAACACTTATTTTCGTTAGTATTACTTTAAAAACACATCAAACCCACACAATAACACCAAACAACCAAACCCACTTGCAAAATAGGCCTTGAATGTTCTAAATGGTGTTTTTGCAAGAATTTGAGTATTTTATCATGTTTTAATCATAAAAACAGTTTCGCATATGTTAGATCTTAATAGCAAACATAAATTTACCTTCGCTTGGAATTCAAAAACACCAAATCCCTGTTGCTTCAAGAAAACCGAGAGAGTGCAAAGAAAAAGAGAGAATTCCGATAGTTTGTGTTTTCTTGCTTTTGATATTACTTTGACTTAGTCAAAGTAACTTTCACATATATACTCGTTCACAATCCGGAGGCACCGCCTCTGGATTTCTTTTAATTCCTTTTCTTTAACTTAAATTTCTAATATATATATAAATATTAATATATATATACACATATATACACAAAGCACCTTACACATAAAACACATAAATATACATTTAACTCTTCATTAACATAACTAAATGTGGATCCTTTACATAACTTTCTTAACTTATACATAACTAACAGCTAGGCCCAAATCGAGAATGTTATAGTAACCATTTTACCAATTGCAAACACCATGCAACTTCTAGATCCTTGCGGGATCCATTGACAATCAAAATGCCTTTTGGCATGTTTGATCCCTCCTCGCACCAATCCTAACTTGATCCCCTTACATGACTCGGCTAGGGCTCGACGCCACCTAAGTGTCACAAAAAGAATTGTAAACCGCCCGTCAATACACACGGTGGAACTCTCGCCAATAATTGGCTCGTGCTAAGCTCGACAACCAATATTGCAAGTTACCACACTCACCTTCCGCACAGTTCCACTCGGCATGACTCTTGCTAAAGCTCGACAATCATCTAAGTTTCACTAGATTCGGGTGGTGTCGTCTTATATATGGTGCGTGATTTACATTTTAAAAACGGGATTTCGTTTTTCCGGTTAAAACAATTTTAACCTATTTTGCGAATTAACAAATCAAGTGATAAATACAATTTTTATCCACTTATAATATAATACAAATTTTTATTATCTTATTAATTCTACACGCACGGAAAGAAATATAAACCAGTTTTATAAATCTTTGCGTTTTTATATATTTTTAAAAAATTATCTAGCATGCGATATCCTACACATCCATGCAAAATAATAAATATATAAAACAACGCATACACAATAGTTCGGAAACATGCCCAAATCCTATGCGTTTTCCCCACTAGCCACACGGGGAAAACAAGGTCAACTAAGGAATCCAAGATCCAAAGTACCCAGTCGGGTGTGCTCCCTCTGAAGCCAGTATCTCCAAAAAGCAATCCGGACTCCACGTTGCCGAGACATCAACGCCGTGATTCCCGTGGATCGTACGTTCAGATTGGCCATCAGTCTGCGGATGATAGGCAGTGCTCATATGAACACGAGTGCCAAGTTCGCGTTGCAGACTCTACCAGAAATTCAAGAAAAACTGAGAGTCACGATCAGATACAATTGAACATGGAAGACCGTGACGTGATACTATCTCATCGATATACAACTGGGCTAAACGGGTCAGCGAAGCAGACTCATTCGTTGCCAAGAAATGAGCACTTTTCGTCAGTCGATCAACAATAACCCAAATCATGTCGTGCCCTCTGGACGTCCTCGGTAGCTTTGTCACAAAATCTATCGTGATATTATCCCATTTCCACTCCGGAATATCCAACTGCTGTAGATTACCATAAGGTCTCTGGTGCTCCGTCTTCACTTGTGCGCAGATCTGACATCTCTCCACAAATTAAGCGATGTCTTTCTTCAGAGTTGGCCACCAGTATAACATCTTCAGGTCGTGGTACATCTTTGTGATTCCCGGATGGACAGATAATTTGGACTTATGGGCTTCCTACAGAATCAGCTCACGGTTACCTTCGACGGAAGGTACCCAAATCCTGGATTGAAAAGTCTTCAACCCAGGATTATCTTCAGTAAGCTGATCCTTTAACTTCTTCATTGTCTCAGCCTTGAGATTTTCTTTTTGCAATGCAGTCTGCTGAGCTTCCTTCAGTCTAGAAATCAAGTCTGACACAATCGTGATCCTCATAAACTTAACTTCTGTTGTCGGTCCTTTACGGCTTAAAGCGTCCGCTACAACATTGGCCTTGCCAGGATGGTAACGGATCTCGCAATCGTAGTCTTTTATTAACTCCAACCAACGGCGTTGCCGCATGTTGAGTTCTTTCTAAGAAAACACATATTGGAGACTTTTGTGATCTGTGCAAATCACACACTTTCTGCCATAAAGATAATGTCTCCACAACTTCAAGGCAAATATAACAGCAACAAGCTCCAGATCATGGGTTGGGTAGTTCCGTTCGTGTGATTTCAACTGCCTAGAAGCGTAGGCAATCACTCTATCACGTTGCATCAGGACGCAACCCAAACCCGCGTAAGAAGCGTCACAATATACCGTGAAGTCCTCCGAACCCTCAGGTAAAGTAAGATTGGAGCTTCACATAGCAATTGTTTCAAGGTCTGAAAAGCTTCCTCTTGAGATTCCGACCAGACAAAAACAACATCCTTGCGAGTTAGTTTGGTCAACGGACCCGCAAGCTTCGAGAAATCGCGGATAAACCGCCGATAGTAGCCAACCAAGCCAAGGAAGCTTTTAGTTTCGGAAGAAGTCCGAGGAACCCCCCAATTCATCACAGCCTCCACCTTAGCCTACTTTAACGCCATCATGACATATAACATGGCCAAGGAAATGAACTTCCTTAAGCCAGAATTCACATTTGGATAGCTTGGCATACAATTGTTCTCGCTTTAGAGTCTCGAGAACCTGATGAAGATGAAGCTCGTGATCAGCTTCCATCTTCGAATAAACAAGGATATCATCAATAAACACAATCACGGATCTGTTAAGAAACGGACGACAAACCCGATTCATCAGATCCATGAAGACGGCAGGGGCATTGGTTAAACCGAACGGCATAACCAGAAATTCGTAATGACCATAACGAGTTTAGAACACGGTCTTCGGAACATCTACTTCGTGAACTCGTACTTAGTGATACCCCGAACGGAGATCAATCTTAGAGAAGTATGTAGCTCCTTGAAACTGATCAAAAAGATCATCTATTCGAGGAAGCGGATACTTATTCTTTAAAGTTCGCTTGTTAAGCTCCCTGTAATCTATGCACATTCACATCGTTCCGTCCTTCTTCTTCACAAATAATACAGGAGCTCCCCACGGCGAGGAACTCGAACGAATAAAACCTTTGTCGAGCAACTCCTGAATTTGAGTCATCATCTCTCTTATTTCAGAAGGAGCAAGACGATACAGAGAAAGAGCCACAGGTGTAGCTCCTAGAATAAGTTCAATCTTAAATTCAACATCGCGAATCAGAGGCAAACCCGGAAGTTCTTCAGGGAATACCTCAGGGTAGTCATAAACCACCCGAATATCACGATCTGGTCGCTTCTCCATCGTAGCATCAATAACGTATGCCAGATAAGAGTCACAACCTTTAGCAATCGAATTTTGAGCTTTTATCATGGAGACAATAGGAATATCAGAATCCCGTCGTTCTACACGTGCAACAACATAAGATCTATCAGAGAGAGGGATCTTGATAATCTTTTTGGAACATATAACATCACGCTTGCTGGGCCAATCCATCTCGATCACAACATCAAAGCCCGCAATAGGCATAATAAAGAAGGAAATAGGGATACTACTCCCGTCAATGTAAATCACAGCTATTGGGACTTTCTCTGTAACAGAGACTACTTTGCCGTTAGCGACCTCTACTCAGAGCGGCTCAGTTAAGGAAACAACAGGCAATTGTAATCTTCTACGACACGCCACAGACACAAAGGAGTAGGTAGCTCCAGAATCTAATAAAACACTAGCAGGGATATAATTGAAAAGAAAAGTACCCGTGACGACATCCCCTACTGCTTTAGCTTCATCAGCTGTCATTTGGAAAGCCCTGCCTTTCGCGTGGGGCGCGTCATCTCTTTTCGGTCCTCTAGAAGAAGAAGACCCTTTAGCTCCAGCACTTTGTCTTTCTGGGCAGTCTGTCAGCTTGTACCCGGGCTTGTGGCACCAATAACACACGTCTTCTTTGAAACAACACTCTGTCGTAGCGTGGCCCTTCTGCCCGCACCTCCAGCAACGTCTGGTAGAGTTAGAACACTCACCAGAGTGATAAGTTCGGCATTGAGAACACCAAGGAGAATTAGGCCTCGGGTTCTTGGAGGAATCAGTCCTCCCGCCTGCAGAGAATTGTCCTTTGGAAGGACCCGATTTATCAGACGGTTGAAATTTCGTCTTTGACCCTACAACGGCAGATTCGCCCTTGCAGTACAGACGATCACCTTCCAATTGTCGAGCTATATCAAAAGCCTGATCTAGTTCAACAGCTGCCCGCACGTGTGGGTGAAATTCCAGTTGCAGAGTTGCCACAAACCGCCTTATCTGGAGATCATTGAAATCCCTCTCCATTCGTTCCAAATCATAATCGGTGCAATATTTCTTCAGCACCTTCTCAGAAAACTGCTCCCGGGTGAGAGCACTCAACACTTCTTTTCGAACCGAAGCTTTTACCGTATCCCACCAGAAGATGGCACGGCCTTTCAACATACGTATTGCGTATTTCACGTAATACTCTGGTTCACATTCACAGGATTCGAACACTTGCTCCATTTTGCGGAGCCATTGGATAGTAACAGTGGGGTTATCACTCCCCTGAAATGTCGGAGGATTGCAAGTTAAGAATTTCTTGTATGAACAAGTCTTGCGGGGCTTGTTCAATGTAGCTTGCAATAAGAGCTCCTTTGTCACACGAAGCTCCTCCTCCAAACGCCTAATAATAGCAGCCTGATCTAGCTCAGGTCTGCCACCACCAACATTTTGTTGCGATCTTTGATCCTCAGCCTGATGAGGCATATGAGAAGCCTCATCTTCTAACTCTTTGATAGCTTATTCAGTATGGCCACGTTCGGCAGACATTTTGTATCAATTTTCTATATGACAGAGAAAGAGCAGTTAATACTCAATCTCACTTACTTTACTTAACAAGTCATCACATACTACTAGCATACATATAACACTCTCACTCAACCCCCCATAGGAACACTTCTTTATGGTCAGGCCCGAGCTTGAGATTGAATACTCTTACAAGTACCCAATTCACTCAAACATAGGCTCTGATACCTAATTGTAACACTGCTTCTGAATTCAGTTACTTTAATGGCAAATCAGGTTTTAGCAGCGGAAATTTTTCTTTTTAAACAACATTAACTCTTATTTACATTATCATTACTTCTAAAACATCATTGGTGTTACCAAGTACAGGAACCGACCATTGTATCACATTACATTACAACATATAATTCACAAGTGTTCCACCCACAAGGGGCAATGTATTTCCCAAAAGTAACCCGCCTCGCAGGACACCTAGTCTTTACCTAGAAAGGGAAACATAGCGTCATTAGCTACACTAGCTAGTGAGTACATACAAACACAAGCATCAATATAGTAAGTCATGTGTCATATCATAACAATCAATGCTAGCTTAGCACATAGCGGTGTGCTGACAAGATCAGTAAGAGTCGTGTCTTGCAGGGTAGTCAATCCCGCTCAACAACTCAGACCGAGGGATCAGACACGACCAATCCGCGCTGGTGGGGGAGCATAAAGCAGTCCACCAAACATCATTCATAGAGCCAGAGGCTCCACAGGTAATCCAGCTACAACCGGCTGATCACCACTCACGTTAAGGCACGGCGGTTCTGCAGAACCTATGATCCAGGATGCCTCCTGAATCACCGTGAAATCCCGAAGGATCCAGTTACAACTGACTGACCTTAACCATGCGTCAAATAGTCTGCAGACAGTTCACATACACATGTACGTACATTTGATCCCACAGGGATCCATCATCTCACATATAACATCATACTGTTATTCATACGTTCATATCATCACGTATCAACTAAGTGGTTCCAATCTGGACCCACCGGCATGCTCTTGACATATATTCTAACACCATGTAAGTCTATACACTTACCTCCTCGAGCGTACCTGCAAAAGCAAGTTAGTCATACATAACACACTTACATAGTCATCTAGCAGGCAAGCCTTACTCTACCGAGTTTCATGATCGCAGGTACTCACATGAGTTGTTTGCTACGCACAGGTATTCAGTTTTGACTCCTCAAACAATACAAATTCACCTAACATATCACATTTACTTCAATCATTCACATGTGCATTCAAGACTCATAAAACAACATTTAACTTTGGACATAACACAAATCCGCCAGGACTGTCGGATTTGGGGAAATCCGATGATCCTGTTGGATTCATGAAATCCGACAAATAGACTTCAAATTCCGATACTCAATCAATCGGATTCCAACACTTAGGAATTCCAACCATGCACACAGAAACCGACACTTGCGGATTCCGACACATTGAAGGTAATCCGAGACTTGGAAATCCGATTCTTTGAGTTGAAATCCGATACTGTCGGATTTCAACACTTGGAATCCGACAATCACCAAATCCAACATACAATCCGGAACTTAGGAACTACAGGACATGAAATCCGATAAATATACGGAATCTGACACTACCATCGGATTTTGACAAATCCTTCGGTTTTTACCATATGCGGATTCCGACAACTTCATAGCTTAGGAATCCGATAACTTCATAGCTTGTAATTCCGATACACTTTTAATTCACTCTAAATCGAATTCATTGGTTTCAATCCAAGAACATCGTAGGATGTCACATTCTATTCATATCTTCATCATAAACGCATTAAATCCACATAAGAACACCATTCATGCGAAACCCACTTTCAAAGTGAGTCTTCCATGTTTCTTCAAGGTGTTCATGCATGGATTCATAGTTCTTAACATCTTATACATGCTTCTAATCTTCTAAACATCTTAGAATTATGTTGCTAACCTTTTGCAGATTACAATCGAGAGCTTCTTGTTCTTCTTTGAAAATCCGAGAGAAAGCACTGAGAGAAAAGAGAGAAAGTGTGTGTTTTGTTATTAAGCTTTGACTTCGTAAAGTCAAACTAAAACACATGCATACATATACATACATATATATATATATATATATATCTTCGACTTTCCAGAGGCGGTTGCCTCTCGATGAAGTCACCTCTCTTTCTCTTAATTAAATACATATACACACACATATAAACACAAATACATATATACATATTCACTTAACTCATCAAATACAAAGAAATTACTTCTATTACATTGACTACACATACGTACGTATAATTACAACTAGGCCCAAGTTGAGGATGTTACAAATACAACAGCTGCTAGTTCCAAATCGTGTGTCGGGTAATTCTTTTCATGAGGTTTCAACTGTCTTGAAGCATACGCAATCACCCGATCCCTCTACATTAATACACATCCAAATCCCGCAAAGGATGCATCACAATATACAATAAAAGTCATCTGATCCACTTGGCAATGCAAGGATAGGAGCCTGACATAACAACTGCTTTAATATCTGGAAAGCTTTATCTTGCTCACTACCCCAGACAAAATTCACGTCTTTTCGAGTCAACTTAGTCAACGGACCCGCAATCTTTGAGAAATCTTTGATAAACCTGCGGTAGTACCCGGCCAAACCAAGAAAACTCTTTATCTCAGATGGTGTCTTTAGAGCATTCCAGTTCATCACTGCTTCTACCTTTGAAGGATCCACTTTCACTCCTTCATTACAGATAACATGCCCCAAGAATTGGACCTCTCTCAACCAGAATTCGCATTTTGAGAACTTTGCATATAAACGTTCTTTATTCAAAGTTTCCAGAACCTGTCTCAAATTCTGTTCATGCTCCATCTCAGTCTTTGAATAAATCAGGATATCATCAATAAAAACAATTACAAACTTATCAAGAAACTGTCGACAATCTCTGTTCATCAGATCCATGAATATCGCAGGTGCTGTGGTTAAGCCGAATGGCAACTCGTAGTGTCCGTAACGCGTACGAAATTCTATCTTTGACACATCTTCCTCTAAAACACGCACCTGATGATAACCCGATCTCAAGTAAATTTTAGAAAAGAACAAAGCTCCTTGTAGCTGATCAAACAAATCATCGATTCTTGGCAACGGATACTTGTTCTTTATCGTTTTTTTATTCAGTTCACGGTAGTTGATACACATACGCAACGTGCCGTCTTTCTTCTTCACAAATAATACCGGTGCTCCCCACGGGGACGAACTCGGACGAATGAACCCCTTATCTAACAGATCTTGAATCTGTGTCATCATCTCCCGAATTTCTAAAGGTGACAACCTGTACGGAGCCTTTGCCACTGGTCGAGAACCAGGAATCGGATCAATCTTGAACTCTACCTCACAAACTAGAGGCAGTCCTGGTAAATCCTCTAGAAACACTTCCGGGTATTCCGTTACCTACTAAATATCCGTCATCGCCTGCTTTTCTTTCTTTCCGTCAATAACATATGCCATGTACGATTCGTGTCATCGGTCCCAAAGAGGGTGAACAAGCAACCGATACAGTGTAGAAGGGGGGGGGTTGAATACACTTTAAACAATCAAACAAATTAATTAAATGTATATTCAATTAATCAACCAGTATAATAACTATTATCACTTTTTAATCAAATCAACAGGATGATTTGATATTACAATGATTATAACCTCAACTCTCTCTAAACACTCTTGAATCACAAACTAATTGATGATCGAATTTCTTGTTTAAACTGATTAACAAGAACTCTTGAAAACTCTCTCAAACTTTGAACTTACAAAGTTATCGCAACACACGCGCAACAAGTATCACGAACACACGTACGTTTTGCAACTTATGCAGTCTTGCAACTTATGAAGTCGTCGTTGTGTATCGCGTATCTGTTCTTGTACACACGTAAGAACATCTGATATAAAAAACCCATGAGAAGGTTTATACTTATACTTGATATATCTACGAATAAATCGCAGTTTAAAGATAGAACTTATCTTTTCTTTAAGACCGTAACAAACTCCTTAATTAGAACATATCTAATTAATTCCGTTTGAGATTTCTATCCAACTAATAGATAGTTTAAATTAGGTTTAGATATCCTAATTTAAATGTCGTAGATATGGAGAGTTTATAACAGAATTTAGAACTTACTTAAATTCTGAACTAACTTCTGACGCTAAGCCGACATACTCAGTCTTGACCTTGTCAAGCTGACTTCTTGAATCTTGGATTCTTGAATCTTCGAGTCTTCAAGTCTTCAATTCTTCATCCTTAAAACTTATATCAGCTTAGAAGTCACTGAGTTATCTAGTACTTACATAGAAAACTCTATATCTGTTTATACGCTGACTACTCAGTCTATACCAGACTTACATAATTCCTAACTCTTAACCTATTTTCTATACATATCGATAGTTTTTCTCATCAGATCTAACTATACTAATCATGGGACTAACAATCTCCCCCTATTTGATGATGACAATACATTGAATCAAATAAGTTATAGGTTAACAGAATTATGCTGAACAACTTTGGAACTGACCAAAGTTAGTTCTTGAAATAAGTATTGAACTGATCCATACTTATTCACGTATCTTGAACTTACAAGATGTTTATGTTACAAATCTATTGTAAGACTTATATTCTAAGTATTTGAATATACAACTACTTAGATTCTGAACTTATCAGAAGTAATTTAAGTTCTGAACTTACAAAACTTATACAACTAAACATATCAGTTTATAATTGAACATATCAATCATCAGCTTAAATTTACAAAGTTGTTTGTTTGAACATAACAAACATAATTTTGAACATATTAAATAATAAAACAGTTGAACATATCAAACTTGAGTTTGTATTAATGAACAATTCATTT
Source organism: Dittrichia graveolens (assembly GCA_038502395.1). Lineage (NCBI taxonomy): Eukaryota > Viridiplantae > Streptophyta > Magnoliopsida > Asterales > Asteraceae > Dittrichia > Dittrichia graveolens. The sequence goes on from JARJIL010000008.1 coordinate 23,773,400, forward strand.
ACATTTTAGCTTAATCATTTTGATTAGCTTCTACACACTTAGTGCTAACAAAAACATAGAACTAATCTATTTACTCAACGTAATCTCCAACTTCTAACCACATATCAGAACATTTAAGTTCCCAAATTGCAGCTTTCTTGATAGCATCAATCATAATCTCTTCACCTTCTGGCATCTCTTTCATCTCAGCTTTTCTTGATCTGATTTCTTTGTTGAGATGATATCTGAATACTGAGTTCTGAATTGAGTCATCACATATAATTCTCAAGTACAGAATCAATTCCAGATTTGCCAAATGAAGATATGTTACTTTCAAGAAACATTTATTACCTTCCACATCAAGATACAAGAATCCTTCCCAAGGTTGAGTGATATAAGTATTTTCTCTGAATTCAACTCCCTCTGATACTTGTAAAATGATGTCTCTTTTTGCTCGCTAGCTTGCTGCTCTAACTCTGGCAGCTTTGCCTTGATTAAGGAAAGAATCAATTTCATCAGCAGGGATCTCACCTAGCTGATCGATTCTTATGAAGATTGTCTTAAGCACATCAACTATCTCTTGTCTAATTTGACTCTTTTTCATCAGCTTGATAGTTGTAGCTACAATCTTCAACTCTGAGAACCCCAACTTGTACAGACATCTCATATCTAGACCAATTTTTTGTTTGTTGTCTAGTACAAAGTTGATGATTACCAATTCTCCTTTTCTACTTAGTGCAAATGATTCAATCTTGTTATTAAAATGTGTTCTTTTATAACAATGCCTTAGATCCACATCTGAGTAGGGAATTGGGGCAGCTCTTGGACCAGAATAATCAGCTTCAGCTTCAGCTCTGACAGCCTCAACTTTAGCCTTTTCTCGTTGAACTTCAGCTTGTCGTTGCTGATCTTTTATATCCTCCACTGTTATGCCTAGTTCTTTAGCCATCTCTTGTAACATTTGCTCAGCAAGTATGTCACTAGCTTTCTATGCTGCATCAGCTTCATCACTTGAGTCAGATTCATGTGCAACTAATTGAGACTTACCCTGTTGCTCTGGCTCAGGCTCAGCAATGATGACTTTTATTTTCTTCGCTAGAGGCATAACATTTCTTTTCTTTTTTTTACCATCTCAAACACCTTACCCTTCCCTTTGTCTATTTGTGAAGTTGGAACAGACTCAGCTTCAACAAATTTTGGCAAATTAGCTTGAGGAGAGTTGGTGTGAAGTTGTGGTTATTTGGACTGTTGGAGCCTGTTGATGTTGAGAAGGCTGATCTATAGTACTCATGAACTAATCATGAGCTTGTTCAAATTGTACTTCCTCTGTATGCTCCCCCTCAACCTTATCATTATACTTCTTTGATTCTTCCTCCCCCTTTTTGTCATCATCAATAGTGGAGGGTCTGAGTTTGAACATGAAGCTTTCCAAGTTGGCAGCTGAAGTTGACAAATCATTAAGTTTGCGCATCAACTTGGCTTTGTCAGCTTTCCTCTTTTTATGCAGGAGCTCAAACTGGGATTGTAGATAGTCCATAATGACTTTAGCATCGGTAGGCATCAGCGTGGGCTCCGCATGTCTTCTTCGAACCTCAACGTCCTCCTGTCTAGTGGAAGAGTGTATTTCCACCGTAGAAGTGGCTGTTGAGTGTTCTACAATAGGTAAGGATGTGGGTCCCATATCCAAAGGTTGGTGATGACCTATGGAATCTAGGGGGCCAGAATTGAGAGCCTGTAAACCTTCCTGGTGTATGAAAGGTTCATTGACAGGTCGTGCAAGAGTGTGTGAGAATTAAAGAGAAGAATGACCAAGTTCGTGAGGTATGGCAGTGGGGTGAGCTAGGCTTATTGGTGAGGAGGGGGTAGTTGACCCTGGGGATTGGTCAGTACTTCAATGTTACCTTCATAGGGCTATGAAGGCAAAGAAGTAGGCTCTCCCATGGCACTAGTAAGTATGGGCTGAATAGACACCATACCCGGTATAGGCTTAAGGGTTGAACTGAGCCTAGAGGTTGGCATCTTAAGAGAAGGTGTCTCCCACTCAGCTCCCAGTTTTCCTTGTATAGGTGTAGGAAATATCCTTGGTAGCAGTGGGCTGACCAAGGTTGGTTGTAGATTGTAAGATAGATGGAGATGTTTGATGTGGAGGAGAGTAGTTAGACTGAGTTGGGCTTGACTCAGTCCTATCTCCTAAGTTTGGAGATGGAGAAGTAAAAGAGGGTGATAAGGGTTGCGAAATCATACCTGTTGCACCTAGCAGTGGAGACTCAGAGCTGGGAAACAAACTCCTTTGCTCTGAACTCGAAGTAGTTGATGAAACTATTTGAGCACTGGGTCTGAGCTGAGTTCTTGGTTTATCATCGTGAGGAGACTCAGCCTCAGAACCAACATCGTCACCCACTTCTTCCGCAACTTCCTCCTCTGTCTCAGCATCACTTGACTCGTGAGTCGGAAGCTATACATACGCCCTCATCTGAGCACTCAATGTAGGGTGCCCAGGGAAAATGTCATGGGCGAACATCCTGTAGCTGAGAACAGGGAAAATGTATTGAGCATTATATCTTCTACCCAACCTGTCCTCGATGACCATGGATATGAATCTTGCAAAGGGTACAATGGTGTCCCTTACGTTCTTGGTCACTAATGACTTGAATGCCTCAAAGATAAACTCAACGTAATCCACTCGTCAATCATAAAATATGTTGTATAACAATTGCATTTCAAAGTCATTTACATTTTCCAGACCTCCCACCTTGTATCCAAGGGAACGAACCACAGTGGATACCATAAATCCCCATGCCGTTTGGAAAACAAATTTCCGTATGACGCCAATCACTTGAGGATGACCCATTAAGGGTAAAACACTTCTAGAAACCGTCGCTTCATACTGATTGTGAATCGGGAGATGAAGAATTCGGCGGAGACAGTTTGCATCGACTTCAATCGCCATTTGTCCACTTAGAACTGTGCCCCGTATAACCGGTTGAGTTGTATCCAGTTTACACGTATACCAGAATTCCGTAAGAAGTTGAGGGATGAGCATAGCAGGTCCACGAAGAAATGCATGTGGCAGGGGTCCCTTGCGAATGTAGGAAACCCACTCCTCATATCCCCTGCCAATTTTGGACTTTGGAATGTCGGTACAGGCGATGATGTTGTTATGTTTGTAGATGGGGAGTGCGTTGTTCTTGAAATTTCCTCCACGGATCATTTGTTCAGTTAGATTTAGTGTATACCCCTCCATTGAAATCGAACTTATCAAAATGAATTGCACTTAGCAGTAGTAAGCATTTAGCAATAAATTCTTCACACAGCAACGTTAGGGTTTAAGAGAGAAGAATATTTTGGAAGTTTAAACGAAATATGAAGAACAATCTCTCTTATTTATACCTTTTCAATGTGAGAGAAAAGTTACCGTTATCTGAGGGTAATAAATATGACCGTTACCGTAAAGACTTCTACGCAGTTTGTTACAACGGCTAAATGTATTGTTAGTTACCCAAACTCACACTGTTATATTAAAAAAATTATCATAAAAAATTTCTAAACGACTGACGTTTATTTACCGGACACACCGTAAATATATTGGACTTACCATATTATTGGTCTTTCCATATTGTTAGGACGAACCTAGACTTGTGGAACTGACCACACTTTGGAACTTATTTACTCAGCTGATCCTGAATGTTCAGCGTATATGGAGTATTCAGCTGATCCTGAACGTTCAGCTTATATGAAGCACTCAGCTGATCCTGAACGTTCAGCTTATGTGAAGCACTCAGCTTCAGCTTGAGCACTTAGCTCAGATAGCACTCAGCTCAGTTTGAGCACTCAGCTTAGATTTTGACACTTAGTCAAATGTAGCACTTAGCAAAAATTAAACAGAGATAAAGAATGAAACATACCAATTAGGGGTTGAGCATTCCAAGCTTGCCGAGTAGCGTTGTAAATCTTGTGCGGTTTCGTGAAAATATTTGCAAGCTGATCTTCAGTTTCAATGAAGACTAACTCTATCTTCCCTTTTCTACAATATCTCTGATGAAGTGATGTCTTATTTCAATGTGTTTGGTTCTTGAGTGAAACACTGGGTTACGTGTAATGCCAATAGCACTTTGATTGTCACAAAATATTGGAGTCTTTGAATAATGCAGATCAAAGTCCTTCAGCTGATGTTGCATCCACAGTATGTGAGCACAATAGCTCCCTGCAGCTACATATTCAGCTTCAGCTGTTGAAATTGCCACTGAGTTTTGTTTCTTGCTCGTCCAGCTGACTAATTTTCCACCCAAAAGTTGACATCCTCCAGTAGTACTCTTTCTATCAAGACCACATCCTGCGAAGTCTGAATCGGAGTACCCTATCAGCTCAAATCCTGATCGTTTGGGATACCACAAACCTAGGTTTGGTGTTCCTTTCATATATTTGAGTATTCTTTTAACAACTAGCAAGTGTGATTCCTTTGGATTAGCCTGATATCGTGCATAAACACATGTAGCAAACATTATATCAGGTCTGCTTACTGTTAAATAGAGTAATGAACCTATCATTCCTCTATATGTAGTCTGACATACAGACTTTCCATCAATGTCCTTGTGAAGCTTGACATTGTGTAACATTGGAGACATTGCGGGATGGCTTGAGTCTAGTCCATATTTCTTAATCAGATCAATGACATATTTGCTCTGATTAATGAATATTCCATCTTCTTTCTGATAGATTTTAAGTCCCAAAAAGTATGTCATCTCACCCATCATGCTCATTCTGTATTGATTAGACATTATCTTGGAGAACCAATCACACAGATCTTGGTTTGTTGATCCAAAGATAATGTCATACACATAAATTTGAACCAGAATGTGTTGGGAATCCATGGGGATCAAACCACGCAACAGAAACAACAAAAACACACAAAATGATCCCATGATTTCCCAATGGTGGTGAAAACTTGCAAGAACATGCATGCAACCAAAAACAAGAACAAAGAGAAAAAGGAAATCAAATCATACTCTCGAAGACTTTGATACTTGGCTGGAACAACTTGGATTTGGGATGTAAGCTTGCAACTAAAGGCTCCAAGCCCTAATGCAAGTCCACACCAAGAAACCTTCAACCTCTTTGTACTAGCAAACCGAAGCACCACCAACACTTGATGGATCTCTTCTGGAACAGCCTTGAAATCACTTGTGCACAGCCCTTGACCTCTTTCTCTTGCTCACTCTTACTAGTATGAACTCATAAATGAAGTATGCTTGCACAATTTGACCAAGAGTATTGAATGAACAAACAATGACCCTTATAAAGAGATATCATTTTTTCTAGTAGAGTCCAGAGTCGTGCTAATTGGCACCCATTCATTGGACTAACAAAATGGTCCAACCAAATTCAAGTGTCACTTAGAATTCTACCTTCACGACTTCTTCACGGGCTCTCACGGGCCGTGAAGGATAAATGCGCCACGACCGGCCATTAATCCTCCACGAGCCGTGCCGCGCTGTGCAAGAATCGTGAGGGTTATGCCTTCACGACCTCCTTCACGGGCCGTGTAGGGTCGTGAAGCCCTAGGGTTTCACGAACCATGCGGCCCACGACAGGACTCGTGGACACGAGCTGCTTCACGACCCGTGGAGCATCCCTCACGGTCGTGAAGCCTAGGTCAACTGGAATTTGACCATTTTGACTCTTTCTTCTTATAGTAGGCTGTCGAGATTGAAACTTGGCGTGTGACCCAATAGGCCCGCGCTTCATTGGCAGTGATGCAGGCCTACGTGTGTCGGTGGGCAGATTCCAACAAACTCCCACTTGCACATGACACACCGTACCCATGGGCACCACAGATAGGCAGCGGCCTCTAGCAAGGCATCCCTGCCCCCAACTAAACACGGGGTATGTCATCCCTGACAAGTACCATGTTAAACTAAAAGAGTTTGACATGGTCCTATAGATAAGTGATCAATTATCTTATTGTTCGCGATATCCAAGTGAACACGAGACATGGTACAAAGTCATTCTCCGATCGTTCACGATTATATTTCTCGATCAAGATTGGTGGTGACCAAAAAGGTGAGTTGCAACTGATCAACAATCATTGCAAGCTCGAGCATGGCCATGCATTTTTGGTGTCAGCGCCCAATCATCGAGAGCCCCAGGGATATCTCTCTTTACAGAGGAACAAATTCCTTCGACTACATTGCCTCCAATACAATGGCAATGCTTTACCCAAATACCTCCTTTATAATAGCCAGTTACGGACTACGTTTGAAAGCAGTCAGAATAAAGCAAACCAAAATAGTGAAACACATGCATCTCCGGTCTAAGGATAAAAGATATTATCATCCTGATTTACTCTTGACATGTACCATGAAGTAAGATCAGGTGTGGGTCGTCCAATCACTTGAAACTCTTTTCAAGTATAGGCGAAATATTGCGTCCCTTGTATTCAATCCCATTGAACACTATGACCAATCATTTCCCTCGATCTTCGTTCATACTTCCTTCCATGAAGAATGACCGATCGTGGACTGTTTAGAATGTAAAACATTCAAGGAAGTGATAAAACATGCAAAGTTGGAACACAATAATGATTTAAAGAAAGTATTCACTACACGCGTATCCTTAAATCTCCATTTAATAATCAATACATTCAAAAATATAATATTGCTTAATGTTCCCAATAACATAGTAAATACATCGAATACAAAAACCAATATACAACTCAAACCAAGTCACTAGCAAATCTAATCCCAATAGCACGTGTGTGGGCATCGTGCTTAGCTTGCGACAACGGTTTAGTGAACGGATCCGCCAAATTGCTATCCGTGTGTACTTTGCTGATGACGATGTCTCCATTTTCGACCACGTCCCGGATAAAATGATATTTCCGCGGAATATGCCTCGTGCGTCGATGAGACCTCGGTTCCTTTGCTAAAGCAACGGCACCCTCGTTGTCACAGAAGATCTCAACAGGGTCGCTGATGCTTGGAACCACTCCTAGATCAAGTAGAAATTTTCTCATCCACACGGCCTCCTTAGCAGCTTCACTGGCCGCAATGTATTCCCACTCGGTAGTGGAATCGGCCACGGTGTCTTGCTTGGATCTCCTCCAGGATATAGCACCGCCGTTTAATAGGAACACGAACCCCGATTGTGATCGGCAGTCATCCCTATTGGGTTGGAAGCTTGCATCAGAGTAACCCTTTACTCTAAGCTCTTCCTCACCTCCGTACACCAAGAACATCTCCTTAGTCTTCCGAAGATACTTGAGAATTCTCTTCACCGCCGTCCAATGAGCTTCGCCAGGGTTGGCTTGATATCTACTCGTCATGCTCAAGGCACACGATACATCAGGCCTTCGCCAGGGTTGGCTTGATATCTATTACTTTGAAAGCATACGCTTGTCTCGTATATGCCACGACATGGATGTGCTTTAAAATAAAATAAATCATTCTTAAAGCATGAAATAATTCCATTAGAGAAATTAAAGTTAAATCCATCGTCAACGAGTGCATAAAATGATAAAATGTTTCTTGCCACACAGGGCGAATAAGATACATTTAATAAAGTAATAAATAAGCCGGATGGAAAGGCGAGATCCACGCTCCCTATCTTCTCAACCGGGACAACCGCCTTGTTTCCCATGATGAGATCCAGCTCCCCATCAACCAAGTCCCTACTTCTTCTTAGTACCTGCACATTATTAACTATGTGAGTACCACACCCGGTGTCCAAGACCCAAGCGTTAGAAGTAGAAGTGTTATGGAGTTCAATCATATACATACCGGAGGCGCCTTGTCCCTTGGAGCGAAGCCTCTTGAGCTCCTCCGTGTACTTGGGGCAACTACGCCGGTAGTGTCCCTTCTCCCCGTAGAAGAAGCAGGTGGCCTCTTCCGGTAAGGGGGCTATAGGAGCGGGTTCCTTCCCCTTCGGCTCCGGCGCCGGGAGTGGCTTGGGCTTGGGTGTTGCCACCTTCGCCTTCCCCTTTCCCTTTCCCTTGGAGCTTGAAGCGGGCCGCTTCCTCTTAGCACCACCCTCGTTGATGGCTAGGACGGGTGCGGAGGTCGATGGCTTTGCCTTGGCCATGTTAGACTCGGTGGTCTTCAACATGCCGTGCAACTCCATCAAGGACTTATCCATATTATGCATATGGAAGTTCACAATGAACGGACCATATGCTTGAGGCAAAGATTGGAGGATAATATCCGTAGCCAACTCTTTTCCCATAGGAAAGCCCAACCTCTCGAGCTGGTTCACGTATTGCTTCATACGAAGCACGTGGGAGCTCACGTTCCCACCCTCCTGCATCCGACACCCTATAAAGGCCTTGACACACTCGTAGAGTTCTTGTCTCGCTTGCTGCTGGAACATTTCCTTTAGCTGCGAGATCATGTCAAACGCACCAACGTCCTCGAATTGCCTTTGCAATTCGGAACTCATGGTCGTCAACATGAGGCAAGTCACCTCATTAGTGTCTTTAAGGCGCTTCTCATAAGCATCCTTAATGGCCCGCGTAGCGGTAGTAGTAGGAGCCTCCGGAAGAGGTTCCTCTAGGACGTACAACTTGCTCTCATGGCGCAAGACAATTCTCAATTGCCTATGCCAATCCATAAATTTTACGCCTATGAGTTTCTCTTTTTACAAAAATGGACGGAGTGACATGTGTGTCGCGGTGTTGCTTGTAGATGCCATCTAAAAGAAGGCAAAGCACACAAAAAGGTTAGTTCGACATATTTTAATCCTTGTTAAATAATTACCCAATAGTTTAACACTTAAATTTAACAAGGGCTAAGAACCCAACATAACTTCACTACGTGACGGGTTTACCGCGGATCACTTCGTGAAGGTATTTAGGCCGGTAAACGCTTTACCAATTGCAATCCGTGATTACAACTCTTAGGCACTTTCGGGATCCATCGGTACTCATAGCACCGGTTTGGCGTGTTTGATCCCTTCCCACACCGATTTCTCAATAAGCCGCTTTGATAACTCGGTATAGGCACGACAATTATCAAGGCGTATTAAATTGGAATTGCAAATCGTCCAACAAGATACACGATGACGTCCTTGACAATAATTGGCTCGTGCTAAGCTCGACAACCAAAGATTTCAAGACGCCACATGCACCTTCCACACAAGTCCACATGGAACAACTCGTGCTAAGCTCGACAATTGTCCCATGCTTCATTAGATTCGGGTGGTGTCATCTTTTGGATGGCGTGTGATTTACGTTTTTAAGACCAACGGGACTTTTGTTTTCCAGTTAAAAAACCTCTTTTCGTTTTGATTAACAAATAAGTGACAAAACGCATTTTTCACCAATTGAACATAAACACTTTATATTCGTTTGTTAATCATGTGAACGAGCGGGGTTTGTTAACCAATTAAGGAAACTATAGAGTTTTATTATTTTCAAAAGATTTTCTAGCATGCGAAGATCCTACAACCACGCAAGAAAATAAATAAATAAAACTACACAACCACGCATACAAAACCGATTTGAGCCAACCTAAGTGTTCCCCGGTGAGCCAACCGGGGAACTAAGTCTACTAAGGACAAACAATCCAAGAGTTCGTGGCGTGCTCCCACTCGATCCCGCGCCTCCGGATCCGAGGTAGCAAAGACGTCTCCCAAGACTCCCGTTGGTGCCTCCGGTCTTCTCTTCTCATTACATACATAATTTAAAGATAAATGGCATGCAAACCACACAATCTATTCTAAGCTAATATACAATTACAAAGAATTACTTTGGCGTGCAAGCCACAAATAAAAAAATTATTACAAACCGGATTAAATAAATTATTACAAACCAAATGTGGTACAAACCACCAAATGAATGAACAAGAAATAAAGCAACCAAACAACCACACAAAGGTCTAGGCTCAAACCGGTGCTCACAAAACGAAACAACCACAAAGCATGGTGTGCCACACCAAACCATGCACAAAACAATATCCCAATTAAGTTTATTCAAAAACTAAAGGCACACAAATAAACCTTGTACATATGCATTAGGATTCCAAACACTTTGAAATCCATATTCATATATACACAATATACATGTATGCATGTGTGCATTTTACGCCAAAACCACCCAATACATACATATAAAAGAATTAGGATATTATGGGGCTTAAACTACAAGGCTAAACAGCCTAAAATGATTCTAGAAACATCAAAATCATGTGCCAAAATCTATATCAAGTTTTCTTTTTCAAAAAGGCCAAAAAACAGCCTGTTCACGACGCCTTCACGAGCTACTGCTCTTCACGGGCCCTCACGGCCCGTGAAGGCAGTACGCTCCACGACTCGTGAAATAGATTAAAAACCTTTCACGACCACCACCTCACGAGACTAGTCGTGTGGCCTTCACGACCCGTGAAGCAAGCTCCACGGCCCTTGAAGACCTTCTGGACAGAATGTCCAAAATCGAAAATATGGATTTTCAAGCCACAAAGGTGCATGCATCTTGCAAACCTGGCTCTGATACCACTGTTGGGAATCCATGGGGATCAAAGCACGCAACGGAAGCAACAAAAACACACAAAATGATCCCATGATTTCCCAATGGTGGTGAAAACTTGCAAGAACATGCATGCAACCAAAAACAAGAACAAAGAGAGGAAGGAAATCAAATCATACCCTCGAAGACTTTGATACTTGGCTGGAACAACTCGGATTTGGGATGTAAGCTTAAAACAAAAGGCTCCAAGCCCTAATGCAAGTCCACACCAAGAAACCTTCAACCTCTTTGTACTAGCAAACCGAAGCACCACCAACACTTGATGGATCTCTTTTGGAACAGCCTTGAAATCACTTGTGCACGGCCCTTGACCTCTTGCTCTTGCTCACTCTTACTAGTATGAACTCACAAATGAAGTATGCTTGCACAATTTGACCAAGAGTATTGAATGAACAAACAATGCCCCTTATAAAGAGATATCATCTGTTCTTTAGAGTCCAGAGTCGTGCTAATTGGCACCCATTCATTGGACCAACAAAATGATCCAACCAAATTCATGTGTCACTTAGAATTCTGCCTTCACGACTTCTTCACGGGCTCTCACGGGCCGTGAAGGATAAATGCGCCACGACCGGCCATTAATCCCCCACGAGCCGTGCCACGCTGTGCAAGAATCGTGAGGGTTGTGCCTTCACGGCCTCCTTCATGGTCCGTGTAGGATCGTGAAGCCCTAGGGTTTCACGAACCATGCAGCCCACGACAGGACTCGTGGACACAAGCTGCTTCACGACCCGTGGAGCATCCCTCACGGTCGTGAAGCCTAGGTCAACTGGAATTTGACCATTTTGACTCTTTCTTCTTATAGTAGGCTGTCGAGATTGAATCTTGGCGTGTGACCCAATAGGCCCATGCTTCATTGGAGTGATGCCGGCCTACGTGTGTCGGTGGGTAGATTTGAACCAGAATGACATGTCCTCTACTCTTTCTTATGAAAAGAGTTTTGTCAATACTTCCTCTGGCAAAATCATTTGAGAGCAAATAGGTGGATAGTGTATCATACCAGGCTCTTGGAGCTTGCTTGAGTCCATACAAAGCCTTGTCCAACTTATAGAAATAATCTGGATGTTTAGCATCAATAAAACCAGGGGGTTGTTTCACATATACCTCCTCCAGTAGTGCTCCATTCAAAAATGGACTTTTAACATCCATTTGATACACTTTAAAGTTTTTGAAGGCTGCATAGGCTAGAAACAACCTTATAGCTTCAATCTTTGCAACATGGGCAAAGGTTTCATCATAATCAACACCTTCTTCTTGTCGATACCCCTGAGCTACTAGCCTTGCCTTGTTTCTGATCACTACTCCATCCTTGTCCATTTTTTTTCTATAGACCCACTTAGTGCCTATAACTGTTTTTCCTTTGGGAGCAGGGACAAGGGTCCAGACCTTATTTCTTTGAAATTCTATCAGCTCCTCTTGCATAGCTTCAATCCAATCTTCATCTTTTAGAGCTTCTTTAGTCTTCTTTGGTTCCATTTGAGATAGAAAACTAGAGTAGGCAATATAGTTTGCATTTGCCTTAGATCTAGTCAACACACCATCTTCAACGTTCCCAATGACATCATCAAGAGGATGATCTTTTAATACTTTGAAGGTTGTTGTGGGAGACTGAGGTTCTGGGTCTAATTCAGAGCAGTGTCTCTCAGGCTGAATAGGACTTACTTCTTCAGTCTGAGTAGGAATTTGATGATCACTTAGATCTTCAATCTGACATGTACCTAATGATTCACCAAGATTCTCAGGCTGATTATCTTCAATATTGATAACTTCTTTCAGTGATTCATATTTGTCAAATTTACTATCATCATCATCAGAATCATCCATAACATACATGGGATTTGATGTGAGATCTTCTTTGCTCCTCTCAAGCTCACTCAGACTAACTGGGTCAGCTTGAGCTCTGTTGGATTCATCAATACTTGTCTCATCAAACGTAACATGTACTGACTCTTCAATTTCCTTTCTTTTAAGATTAAAGACTCTGTAAGCTTTGGAGATTTAAGAATATCCAACAAATATCCCTTGATCAGCTTTGGGTTCCAACTTATGGAGCTGATCTCTTTGGTTTAGCACATAGCATGTTGAACCAAAAATATGGAAATATCCAATGTTGGGTTTTCTGCCATGATACATCTCGTAAGATGTTTTACCATGTCTTTTCACTATAATTGATCTATTCTGAGTATAGCAGGCTGTACTTACAGATTCTGCCCAGAAGCTCAGCTTGAGCTTTGCCTCACATAACATGGTTCTGGCAGCTTCAATTAAGGTTCTGTTTCTCCTCTCAGCAACTCCATTTTGTTGTGGAGTTCTTACAGATGAGAAATTCTGAATAATTCCTTTTTCTTCACAAAAGCCTTCAAGGATTGAGTTTCTGAACTCAGTCCCATGATCACTTCTGAGTTGTTTAAGAGACTTACCCTTTTGCAACTCTTCTTGTCTTAGGAAGCTTATCAACTCATATGCATCTTCACTTTTGGCTTTTTAGAAGATTACCCAAGTGAATCTTGTGAACTCATCAACAATCACTAGAGTATACTTTTTGTCACTTAGGCTTGGGGTGCTGATAGGTCCAAATAGGTCCAAATGCAACATATGCAATGGTTCTGTGATTGAGAAATTCTGTTTGGACTTGAAGGATCCCTTATGATGTTTTCCCATTTCACAAGCTGAGCAGAGTTTGTCTTTAGCAAACGTGATCTTAGGCAGACTAGAGACTAACTCTTTGCTAGACAACTTGTTAATATATTTGAAGTTTAAATGAGACAGTCTTTTGTGCCATAACCAACTCAGCTTGGGAGTTAAATCAGAATACAAGCAGGTTTCAGTTGAAGGATCTGCGGAGCTGAGATCTAACAAATAGATATCTCTCTCTCTTTTTGCCATTAATATTGGTTTTCCCTTCTTATCATAAATTGTCCCTGCATGCTTTCTAAAGGTAACTTCATAATCCTCATCACACAGTTGACTGATACTTATCAGATTGTGTTTAAGGCCTTCAACATATGCTACCTTTTTGAAAGTGACTTTTCCAGCAGTTATCTTTCCATAACCTTTAGTCCTTCCTTGAGAATTATCCCCAAATGTCACCTTGGGTCCTTCATTGTTTTGGAATTCACTTAGAATCCCCTTGCTTCCTGTCATGTGCCATGAGCATCCACTATCGAGATACCACTTGTAGGAGCCCTGCACATGATTAACTAAACTTATTAGTTTCTTTTTGGAACCCACTGTTTGGTGGGTCCTGAGGATGAGCACTTAGCTGATCCTTTGGAGTTTGATTTATCAGCTCGAACAGATTCTGGGTCTATTTTGGACTGATCCTCCTTTCATTTTCAGGTCTAAGATTGGTACTTACACAATCTTTAGGGTCATATGATGTGGATAACCTTTCAATCCTCTTCGACAGTTTGTCTACTTGATTTTCACTGACTTTGGACTTACCTTTGTCACCTTTATGGTGTTGGGTTTTTGTGGTCTAAAATCGCAACGGAAGCAAAAACAAGTAGCAAAATATTTTCAAAATTGACCACGAACATGCGCACCAAATGGACCAAAACTCTAGACATGACTAAGCAACAAAATAAACATACAAAGAGATAGAGTTATACCCTCGATGCTATCTTCTTGGTACGTGCGGTTTTGGAGTTTGGAAGTCTTGTGAACTAACGTGTACACCTCTACCAAATTCCACACCAAACTACTATAGCCTCCCACTTGCTAGAGTGTTAGATAAGCCTATCTAAACACCACCAAGATGTCTATCACAAGAGAACCAAAGCCTTCGAACCTTTTGTGCTTGAGAGAGTTGTGTATATGCAAATGTATATATTCTAGAAAAACCAATTCTTGGAACATGACCATATTAGCATCATGGCACTTATATAGAACTCAAAACCAGCTCAAAAAACGTGCACACTAATATCATTTTCAGTTTCTAGAATAATGACAATTAACACCATACTTAACTAGCTTTCAAAGCCTAGTTAAGAGGTTGTTACTGCCTGAGGCACGGCCGTGCCTCATAAGGTACGGGCGTGCCAGCCCAAGAGGCCACGCCCAAGTCATGCCCAACTTGGGCTTGTGCCTGTCCATTGAGCACAGGGCACGGGCGTGCCTCCTAGAGGCACGGGCATACCTAGCCACAGGCCACGCCCAAGTCACGCCCGACTTGGGCTCGTGCGTGCCCTGCCTTGGCCCACTAGAACCAGTTTCTGGTTTTCTCTCTCATTAGATCATCCGTGATGCCGGAATCGATACTTGGCGTGTGACCCAATAGGCCCTTACTTCATCAACCATGATACCAACTCTTGTGTGTGTCAGTGGGCATAATCCAACAGACTCCCACTTGCACATGACAAACTCACAAAAGGCGTCACCGACATAGAGCGGCCTCTAGCAAGGCATCTATGCCCCCAAGTCAGCACTGGGTTTGTCTTCCTAAAACAAATACCTAACCAAAAGTAAAGGTGCTATAGATTAGTGATTATATACCCCTTCGTTCACAATATCCGTTGTGAATGCAGGTCATGGAACATGATCAACCCCAAATCATTCACAATTATGTTTCTCGATATAACTAACTATGACTAACAAAAACAAGTTGCACAATTGATCTATTATCAATTAAACTTGAGCACGGCCATGCATTTTGATTTGTCATCAGCTTAGTCAACGAGGGGCCCAAGGATATCTCTCAAAAGAGGAATGAATACCTTTGACTTCACCGTCCTATCATATTATCAAGTTCTTGCCTAAAAACTTCCCTTATAACAGCCACTTACGAACTGCGTTAGAAAGCAATCTAAACAAGTCCCAGTTAATAATCAAGCAACGCGTGCATCTCTAGTAGAAGGATAAATAATATTATCATCCTGATTTACTCGTGATAATATCCATGAAGTAAACTCAGGTACGGGTCCTCCAATTACTTAATCACCATTAAGTACAGGCTCGTGTTGCGTAAACAAGTATTCAATCCAAGATGAAAACTTTACCAACCACTCGCCTCGATCTTAATTCACTTCTTCCTCCCAATGAAGAACGACCGATCGTGGATAAACAAGTTTATTCATGGAAGTATTAAACAGGCAAAGATAGAACACAATAATGTTTCATAAAGTAATCGCACCATGCGTATATTAAATCCCCATTTAATAGTCATTACAATAAGAAATACATTATTGCTTTAATGTTCTCAATAACAAATACAACTAAAACAATTAAACCAAGTCACTAGCAAATCTAATACCAATAGACTTAGCATGTGAATCATGCTTAACTTGTGACAAAGGTTTGGTGAGTGGATCTGCCAAGTTCCCCTCAGTTGGTACTCTACTAACCACAATGTCACCATTCTCGATGATATCATGAATAAAATGATATTTCCGAGCAATGTGTCTCGTACGTCGATGCGCTGTTGGTTCCTTAGCTATAGCTACTGCACCCTCATTGTCACAGAAGATCTCAATAGGGTTAGCGATGCTAGGAACAACTCCAAGGTCTTGAATGAATTTCTTCATCCAGACGGCTTCCTTACCAGCCTCGCTTGTAGCAATATACTCTGACTCCGTGGTTGAATCGGCCACCGTATCTTGCTTGGAACTTCTCCAATTTATTGCTCCACCATTTAACAAGAATACAAATCCCGATTGAGACCGGAAATCATCCTTGTCCGTTTAGAAGCTAGCATCAGAATATCCAGTAACTCTGAGCTGCTCCGATCCACCGAACACTAAAAACATTTCCTTAGTTCTCCGAAGATATTTAAGGATGTTTTTAACCGCAACCCAATGACTTTGACCAGGGTTAGCCTTATATCGGCTTGTCATGCTCAAGGCATACGACACATCAGGCCGAGTACATAGCATAACATACATGATCGATCCCACTGCCGAAGCATACAGGACACGACTCATTTCCTCTAGTTCCTTTAGAGAACTTGGACATTGAGACTTGCTCAACGCCATACCATGCAACATAGGCAAATTCCCTTTCTTAGAATCTTGCATCTTGAACCTCTTCAAGACTTTATCTATGTACCTACTCTGGCTCAGACCAATGAGTCTCTTAGATCTATCTCTATAGATCTTTATCCCCAAAATATATGCTGCTTCTCCCATGTCTTTCATAGCGAAGCAACTCCCAAGCCAGGTTTTCACTTCCTGCAAGGTAGTCACATCACTTCCTATGAGTAGTATGTCATCTACATACAAGACTAGGAAAACTACAGCACTCCCACTAGCCCTGACATACACACAAGGTTCATCCTTGATTTTAGAAATGCCAAACTCTTTGACCTTTTCATCAAAGCAAATGTTCCAACTCCGAGATGCTTGCTTATGTCCATAAATGGACCTCTTAAGCTTGCAGACTCTATTAGGATATTTGGGGTTTACGTAACCATCAGGTCGTGCCATGTAAACCTCCTTTGCCAACTTCCCATTAAGGAAGGCAGTCTTGACATCCATCTGCCATATTTCATAATCGTAATATGCAGAGATAGCCATTAGTATCCTAATAGACTTCAACATAGCCATGAGTTTGAGTGAAACCCTTTGCTACCAGTCGGGCTTTGAAGGTGTCTACTTTTCCATCCATGTTAGTCTTCTTCCTAAAGACCCATTTGCACCCTACTGGCTTGTGGCCGGGTACCGGATCAACCAAGTCCCAGACTTGATTATCCGCCATGGATTGCATCTCATTGTCCATTGCCTCCTTCCACCTAGCAGACTCAGGGCCCGCTACGGCTTCCCGGTAGTTGGTCGGTTCACTATGATCCACCAATAGTTCTCCGCCCTCGGATATGAGAAACCCATATCTTTCCGGCTCATTACAAACTCTACCGGATCTACGGAGCTCTAATAGTTGTGTATCAGGCACCTCATCCACCATTGGTTGAGGTTCCATTTCTTCCGGTGCGCCGACCTCAGAAGCGATACTAGTGCCAACATCAGGTTGACCATCGGTGTCATCTAGAATTTCTTCTAGATCGACCTGCCTCCCACTGGCTTTTGCAGATATCAGCTCCCTTTCAAGGAAGACCGCCCTTCGAGCAACAAACACCTTGTTCTCCGAAGGTTTGTAAAACAAATATCCCATAGAACCAGCTGGGTAGCCAATGAAAATACACTTCTCGGCTCTGGGTTCAAGTTTGTCTTGAGCTTCACGTCTCACGTAAGCCTCACAACCCTAGACCTTGAGATAGGCTAGCGAAGGAACCCTTCCATGCCACATCTCGAATGGTGTACTCGCAACCTTCTTTGTTGGTACAAGGTTTAAGGTCCTAGCAGCAGTTTCCAAAGCATAACCCCAAAAACTTGCGGGTAGCTTTGTACGACTCATCATGGGCCGAACCATATCCAATAAAGTTCGGTTCCTCCTCTCAGCGACCACATTTAATTGTGGTGTCCTCGGTGGAGTAAGTTGTGAAATAATTCCACAACCCCTAAGATGATCAAGAAACTCGGTACTAAGATACTCACCACCCCTATCGGATCTAAGAATCTTAATCCGCTTGCCCAATTGATTCTGCACTTCGTTTTTATATGTCTTAAACACCTCAAAGGTTTCAGACTTATGCTTAATCAAATAAACATAACCATACCTACTGAAATCATCAGTAAAAGTAATGAAGTACCTACAGTTGTTTCTTGTAGCAGACCTGAACGGACCACACACATCCGTGTGAATAATGTCCAACAAGTCTTTGCCCCTTTCACTAACGCCGGTGAAAGGTGCTTTAGTCATTTTGCTTAATAAACAAGAATCACATACTTTGCTTGACCCGTGGTCAAACGATGCCAAAATCCCATCCACTTGGAGTTTGGCGATACGTTTCTTGCTTATATGGCCAAGACGACTATGCCACAAAGACAACTTGTCTAATACACCTTTGGACTTAGAATCAATGTTCATGATTGATTTATTACCATCCAAACACACACTTGTTTCATAAATCCCACGACATGGATAAGCTTTAAAGTAATGAACATCATTTCTCGAACAAGAGATAATTCCATTATTAAAACCAAAATCATATCCATCGTCATACAAAGCGTGAAAGGAAATAATGTTTCGTGCCACGCAGGGCGAAAAGCAAACATTCAATAAGGTAATAGCAAGTCCTGAAGGAAAGGATAGATCAACACTCCCAATCCGTTCCACGGGAACCACATCCTTGTTTCCCATGATCAGGTCAAGCTCTCCAGCACCCAGCGCCCTACTTCTTTTTAGCACATGCACATTATTACAAATATGAGTGCCACAACCGGTATCAAGTACCCAGTCATTAGAAGTAGCGGTATTTTGGAGTTCAATCATAAACGTACCTGAGTTACCCGCTCCCTTCGGTTTTACCCGCTTTGAGCACCTCAAGGTACTGTGGGCAAGAACGCCGCCAATGCCCCTTTTCCTTGCAATGGAAGCACTCGGCTTGCGCAGGGTCCTCAGCCGGTGGAACCATCACGGCTTTCCCCTTGCCTTTCGGGGCCGGACTCGGGTTAGGTTTTGCAACCTTCCCCTTACCCTTTCCCTTAGAGGGGGGAGCGCCTTTTCTTTTGGTTCCGCCTCCCTGGATGGCTAGGACGGGTTTGGACGAGGAGGGCTTCTTGGACATTTCAGACTCGACAGTCTTTAGCATTCCGTGAAGTTCCATTAGGGACTTGTCCATGCCATGGACATGATAGTTCCACACAAATTGTGAAAAGGAACTAGGAAGAGAACGGAGGATCACATCCACCGCCAACTCCCTCCCTAACGGGAATCCCAACCTCTCCAAGCGATCAACCAATGCTTTCATCTTAAGCACATGAATGCTCACATTTCCGCCCTCCTGCATATGGCAATCGAAAAGGGACTTTAGGCACTCAAAGCGCTCTAGCTTAGCCTGCTGTTGGAACATTTCCTTCAGCTGGTTAAGCATATCATATGCTCCTAAATGTTCCATTTGCTTTTGAAGCTCAGGAATCATTGACGAGAGCATAATGCAAGCCACTTCGTTCGTTTCCTTGACACGCTTGTCATACGTGTCTCAGACCGCCCTAGTCGCATTTGCCGCAGGTGCCTCCGGCAAAGGCTCCTCGATGGCCCACATCTTTTGTTTATACCTAAGGGCTATCCTTAGTTGCATGAACCAATCCATGAAGTTTTGGCCATCGGGTTTGGCTTTTTCGAGGAACAACTTTAGGGAAATAGAGTTCGATGAAGATGTAGAAGCGTTGTTGGATGCCATCTACAAAATTTAGAGTACCAATTTTAGTAGTGAATCCTTGTAGAAATAATTACCCAATAGTTATAAAACTTAATTATTTGAACAAGGCTAAGAACCATATTTCACTCTATCTCATGACGGGTTTACCGCGGATCATGAAATAAGTTATTTAGGCCGGTAGACAAATTACCAATTGCAACCATTGCAACTCTTAGATCCTTGTGGGATCCTTTTGACATCAAATGTCTAAGGCATGTTTGATCCCTTCAAACACCAATCCTTTTATTATTTCTTAAATAACTCGGCTAGAGATCAACATCATTTAAGCAACATAAAAGAACTTGTAAGTTGCCCGTCAAGACACACGTTGGTACCCTAGCCCAATCATTGGTTCGTGCTTAAGCTCGACTACCAATATTGTGGGTTGCCACACTCACCTTCCACACAACTTCACAAGGCATGACTCGTGCTAATGCTCGACAATCATCCAAGTTTCGTTAGATTTGGATGGTGTCGTCTTACGGGTGGCGCGTGACTTACTTTTCGGAAAACGGGTTTTTGTTATTCCGGTTAAAATAATATTTTAACAACTTTTGACGAATTAGCAATTTAAGTGACAAAAACTCCTTTTTATTCACCATTTAATGTAAACACTTTTATATTAATATTTGCCAATTCTTATGCGCGTAGAAATATAAACTCATTTATAAATCTCTTTTGTTTTATATATTTTCAAAAATTCTCTAGCATGCAAATCCTAAAGAATTCAAATATAAAACAACCACGCATAAATATAAATAAAGACCCGGTAACATGCCTAAAATCCTAAGTATTTTCCCCGTGAGCCAAAACGGGGAATACATTGTCAATCTAGGGACAACACCGATGGATGCTCCGTCACGATCTCCACTCTAGCGAATCTCCCGGACTTGGTTCGTCAAGATGCCAACACCGTGTCTCCCGGTCGGTTTTGATGCAATATTACATATTTGAAATAATCTAAGTACGAGTATTTAATAATAAGAAAACAACATGCAAGTCGCGATCCTAATAATCTATTATGAGTACAAAGATTTAAATAAACGACATGCAAGTCGCACCAAATATAAATATTACAACATTATGGCACGCAGCCCAAAACCAAAACCAACCACAAACAACACAAAGGGCGATGGGAAAATCAAGTTACCGGGCTACTACAACAAACACAACCAAATGAAAGCAATGGTGTGCCACAAAACCATGTCCAACAAAGAAATATATTTTGATCAAGATTGCCAAAAACACTTAAGGCATAACAAGCAATCCTTGTACATATGCATTAACAATTTTAATACACCTTTAAAATTGCATATTCATATATACACCTAAAGATATATGTTTTTGTGAACTTCATGCCAAGTCACACAAAACATATAAAATTAGGAATCAAAATATAGTGGGGATCAACAGAATCAAGACTAGTCTAAAACCCGGATTTTAATATATATAAACATATTGTTTCAAAAACTAATTCTGACTAAAAAACTATGAGGCACGGGCGTACCCCAGAGGGTACGGGCGTGCCTGCCATTTTTTCAGTGTACATTTTAAACAATTTTAAACACTTTACGAATTCTGCCGGCACGGCCCGTACCCCCACTTGTATAGCCGTGCCCCGGCCACCGGCACGGCCCGTACCCCTAGAGGTACGACCGTGCCCGGTCACCGGAAAACCATTTTTGACAGAAAAATCAGAAAATCTGGTTTAACTCCAAAAGTGCAAAGCCATGTTAGAGATGACTCTGATACCACTGTTGGGTTTTTGTGGTCTAAAATCGCAACGGAAGCAAAAACGAGTAGAAAAATATTTTCAAAATTGACCACGAACATGCCCACCAAATGGACCAAAACTCTAGACATGACTAAGCAACAAAATAAACATACAAAGAGATAGAGTTATACCCTCGATGCTATCTTCTTGGTACGTGCGGTTTTGGAGTTTTGAAGTCTTGTGCACTAACGTGTACACCTCTACCGAAGTCCACACCAAGCTACTATCGCCTCCCACTTGCTAGAGTGTTAGATAAGCCTATCTAGACACCACCAAGATGTCTATCACAAGAGAACCAAAGCCTTGGAACCTTTTGTGCTTGAGAGAGTTGTGTATATGCAAATGTATATATTCTAGAAAAACCAATTCTTGGAACATGACCATATTAACATCATGGCACTTATATAGAACTCAAAACCAGCTCCCAAAACGTCCACACTAATGTCATTTTCAGTTTCTAGAATAATGACAATTAACACCATACTTAACTAGCTGTCAAAGCCTAGTTAAGAGGCTGTTACTGCCTGAGGCACGGCCGTGCCTCATAAGGTACGGGCGTGCCAGCCCAAGAGGCCACGCCCAAGTCACGCCCGACTGGGCTCGTGCCTGTCCATTGGGCACAGGGCACGGGCGTGCCTCCTAGAGGCACGGGCGTACCTAGCCACAGGCCACGCCCAAGTCACGCCCGACTTGGGCTCGTGCCTGCCCGTAGGGCACGGCCGTACCTCATAGAGGCACGGGCGTGCCTTGGCACACCAGAACCAGTTTCTGATTTTCTCTCTCATTAGATCATCCGTAATGCCGGAATCGATACTTGGCGTGTGACCCAATAGGCCCTTGCTTCATCAACCATGATACCAACTCTTGTGTGTGTGTCAGTGGGCATAATCCAACATATGGTTACCTCTATTTGGTGAGGTCTGACTTACAGAAAACTTTCTATTTTTAGAGATCCTTTCATGTATGACTTGAGAATTATGTCTTTTTGAGTTAACATGAGATATTCTATCAAAAACAGTTGTTCTCACCGGGTTGTAATCCATTCTTTTGAAAACTGACTTACAGTTTCTGTTGGATCTGGAACATTCAGCTTGATGGTTTGAGTGAATAACCTGAGGACTTTGGGTTGGTCTCACAAACTTATTGGTTTGAACCTGTTTCCCTTCCTAGTTCCTTAAGAATGTTCTTGGGAGTATGTCATCTGATTTCATCGATTTGTCTTCAAGATTGACTTGATCTTCGATGATTTCAGCAGTATCACCATAATCTCCCTCTAGTACTGCTTTTACTTGATTTGGTATTTGCTGGTTAATGCACTTTCCTGCTTCTCTTGACGACTTACACCAAGATTCACAGATTTTTCTTAGATTGTCAGCTTGTTCTTTTGATTCTTGCGGTTCTTCACTTAGAAGTTTGTTTATATGAAGCTGACATTCATAATCACTTTGGATCTTTTTACCAGCATTCAAGAGAGTTTCAGAGTGTTTAAGTTCATCTTTTAGTTTTGAAATTTCAGTTTTCAAACTAGATTGAACTGTGAGAGAGGTTTTGAAGTCAGTCAACAAATAGTTGAACATTAGACATTTTTGTTCATCAATGTAAGAGCTAAAGTTATTTACCTTATACATTGAGGCAGGATCGCAGTTATTGGTTTGCTTACTCAGCTTAGCCGCTTCTGGTAGATCCTCATCAAAGGAACTGTCTTCTAACTCATAGTCAACTTGTTCCTCTTCATCCTCAATGGCCATCAAACACCTAACTGGCTCATCATCATCTGAAGTAGATGATTCAGTATCCCAAGTTTCAGCAAGGAGCCCTGTGGTGTTTTCATCTGGCTTGCCTTTGAGTCTTTGATATTTCTTTTTATATTTATCAGCTCTGTAGGCATTCTTGTCAGCTATTGAAGCTGATTCTCCCTTCTTTACTCTACACTCAGCAGCTATGTGTCCTATCCTTTGATAGTTATAGCACTTAGCTTTCTTAGGATCAAAAGTAGACTTACCACTTTTGCTTCTGTCAGATTGACCCCTTCCTCTTTTGAACTTTTTAAAGTTTCTTGCCAACATTGCCATTTGTTCAGTAAGAGCATTCATCTCTTCATCATCTGAACCAGAGTTAAGACGTACTTCCTCAGATTCAGAGTCAGTCTCAAGTCTCAGCTTGAGACTTCTTAGATCCCTTCTTTTTCTTTTCTGCAATTAATGCAGATCCAGCATCGTTTATAGATTCTTTTAGTTGTTGCTGGGCCACTTTCTTCTCTTTCATGATCTGCTGATGACTTAGAAGGAAACCATAGATAGATCTGAGATCATATTTTCCTAAGGTTCCTCCAGCATGAAGTGCAATGGTGATCTCATTGAATTGTTCTGGTAACACATCCAAGAACTTGAGTACCAACTCATTCTCATCTTTCTTGACACCTACCAAGATCAGATCATTTATCAAGCATTGAAATCTGGTAAACAAATCTGCCAGAGTTTCATTCTTTTTAGCAAAGAAAGTTTCATAAGAACGACTCAGATTTGTCTTTTTATGTTGCTTGACCAGGTCAGTGCCTTCATACGTGACACTGAGAGTATCCCACATCTCTTTTGCAGTTTGGCACCCAACCACAGTATGCAGAAGAGGGTTTGGTAAAGCATTTGCTATGATGCTTTGTGCCTTGTCATCAAGATTGAACAGTTTACGATCTTCTTCAGTCCAGGATGCTTCAGGCTTGGGATTTTCTCAAGAGGGAACAGTTTTGTCAATGGCAGTAATATGAATCATTGGTATGATTGGGCCATCTTGAATCACGGTACTCATCCTGTGATCCCCAGACTTCAGATATAGCATGGCTCTAAACTTCCACATAGGATAGTCAGTGCCATCGAAGATAGGACAACCTTTTGCCGCCATCGTTGGTATATGACTTGATTGCTTGCTAGTAGACATCTTAACCTCTTGATAGCGGATCTTGATCTTCAACTTATGAAGAAACTTGCTCTGATACCAGTTGTTGGTCCCAAAGAGGATGAATAAACAACCGATACAGTGTAGAAGGGGGGGGGGTTGAATACACTTTAAACAATCAAACAAATTAATCAAATGTATATTCAATTAATCAACCATTACAATAACTATTATCACTCTTTAATCAAATCAACAGGATGATTTGATATTACAATGATTATAACCTCAACTCTCTCTAAACACTCTTGAATCACAAACTAATTGATGATCGAATTTCTTGTTAATACTGATTAACAAGAACTCTTGAAAACTCTCTCTAACTTTGAACTTGCAAAGTTATCACAACACACGCATATCAAGTACCACGAACACACGTACGTTTTGCAACTTATGCAGTCGTCGTTCTGTATCGCGTATCTGTTCTCGTACACACGTAAGAACATCTGATATAAAAAACCCATGAGAAGGTTTATACTTATACTTGATATATCTACGAATAAATTGTAGTTTAAAGATAGAACTTATCTTTTCTTTAAAACCGTAACAAACTCCTTAATTAGAACATATCTAATTAATTCCGTTTGAGATTTCTATACAACTAATAGATAGTTTAAATTAGGTTTAGATATCCTAATTTAAATGTCGTAGATATGGAGAGTTTATAATAGAATTTAGAACTTACTTAAATTCTGAACTGACTTCTGACGCTGAGCTGACATACTCAGTCTTGACCTTGTCAAGCTGACTTCTTGAATCTTGGATTCTTGAATCTTCGAGTCTTCGAGTCTTCAAGTCTTCAATTCTTCATCCTTAAAACTTATCTCAGCTTAGAAGTCACTGAGTTATCTAGTACTTACATAGAAAACTCTACATCTGTTTATACGCTGACTACTCAGCTGAAGCTGACTAGTCAGTCTATAACAGACTTACATAATTCCTAACTCTTAACCTATTTTCTATACATATCGATCGTTTGTCTCATCAAATCTAACTATACTAATCATGGGACTAACAGTATCCTCTATCCAATGCTTTCTTAGCCTCTAAACACGAAATTATTGGGATCACAGACCCGACTTTCTCACGCCTTGCGACCACTCTTGTGCCATCAGCAAATGGGAAAGAGATCAACTTCTTGTGGCACTTGATACTGGCTTGGTTCAGCCAATCCATCCCAAGCACCACATCAAACCCAGATAAAGGCATAACAAGGAAATAAACACGAAAACATATACCATATATATCAATTTTAGCTCCAGCCACAACAGTCGTGACCGGAACCATCATGCCATCAGCTACTTCTATTTCTAAAGCAGTAGCAAGTTTAATAACAGGTACGTTCAATTTGTCACAAAATTCCATAGAAACGAACGAGCGATTTGCCCCAGAGTCAAATAATACTCTAGCAGGAGTAGAGTTTATAAAAAACATACCCGTGATAACATCGTCTGTGGTGGTGGCATCATTCACCGTCATTTTAAATGCCCGACCCTCAGCAGTGGGTGGGTTCTTTCTTTTTGACCCGCTGAAGAAGATCCTCCAGCCGCTCCTCCTCCTGACCCTAACCCTGCCTTCTTACTTAAGGGGCAGTCACCAACCCTGTGTCCTTCTTTCTGACAGTTCCAGCAGACACTCCTTGGTAATCTGCAATTCTTCAGATAAGGGCAAACTGGCCACACTTCACGCATCTGATGGTTTGGGGCGTACACTGCCCGTTGTGGTAAGACTTACACCTACCACACCATGGTGCCCGCTGAATTGATCCACTCAAAGTTGGCCTCCTATTCTGATCTCCTTGTCTATTCCCACTACTCTGCCCTCCTTGCCTCTGTTGAGTGTTATAATGTTCAAATCTTAATTTCTGTTGGGAAATTCTCTCACCACTCAACTTGTTTCTCGTAGTTATACCCCCTTCAGCCGATTTAGCTAAAGTGAAGGCCTGGGATAGGGTGGTAGCCCACCTAGTGGCGCTACGAAGATCCTGGTGTAATGCTCCAACAAAATGGGCGATCTTTGATTGTTCATCAGGTATCCAATGCTTAACAAATCTCATCTTTTCGTTGAACTGCTTAATCAAGTCATCCTCAGTCATGTTCCCTGTCATCTGCAAATCCATAAATTCCTTCTTGATTTTGGCAATCTCTAAGGTACTACAGTATTGTTCACACAACTTCTCCTGGAACTGACTCCAGGTAATGTTCTCCTGCTGTTGTCCAGTGAAATGGCCGGTAATAGAGTCCCACCACACCATGGCATCTCCCTTCAGCATCCTTGTTGCATACTTCACTTTTAATTCATTCTCGCAATTACAGGCATCTAATGCCTTTACCATCTCTCTCAACCAATTCGAAGTGATGTTGGGATCAGAACTTCCTCTATACTCTGAAGGTTTGCAATCTACAAATTGCTTGTACGTGCATGGTTTTTTATATCAAGGAAATGCAAACGGATAAGCTCCTGGTTGTAGATATGGGTAATAAAAGGGTTGTTGCATCATCTGTGTTACTGGTGGTATGGTTGCCTGTGTGGGAATCACAGTTGGTACCGGGGTTGGTTCTGTTGCTGTTGCTCCATACTCTGAACCTTGTTCCTGAGTTCTACCAACTCATTCTCCAGCTGATAAACATACTCACTTTGATCCTCTTCACGGGCTTGATCCGATGTTCCAGCAACCTCTGTATTCCCCAAATGTTCAATCACTAGTGCTTCATTTGTAGCTTAGGTCACAGGAGGAATGATGGGAGTCTCTCTGTCAGCCATAATCTGTTACAATCACATCACCTCACAACTCATTAGCATAAACCGTTAGTACTCAAAATAATAACTACTACAAGCAACTCTAACTCACCCTAACCCCCCCGAAGGAAAGCTTGACCCGTCACGAGCCAAGATTTGGGAATGCAACACTCTAGCCGTGCATGCATCGCCAAACCTAGGCTCTGATACCAAACTGTAACACCGGAAAACTCAAGCCATTTTTTTAAAATTGCACTGCGGAAGCTAAATTAAACAACTCTTTTTACATACAAACCCATAAATACAAATTTACAACATGTGTTAAAAAACAACCAACAATACATGAAAGGTGTTACAAAAATAAACTGGATCGTTTCATTTAAAACAGAATATCAGAGCGGGGTCAACTCTTCCTTCTACAATCTCAACAACACAAACCTGCAAAAGCATCAACCGAGGGGAATTAGCACAAAGCTAAGTGATTAGAGGCTAAGCACAAAAGCAAACATCAACAGTCAATATCAAAGTATGTAATCACATATCCAAGAAGACCGGCGGTTCGGCGCAGAACCTACAACCAATGCCGGCCAAAGCAAAGGTTTACCGATAGCTCTCCACTGAATTGGCACAATGAAAATCCCCCTCTGATGCAACATATGCACCAGTAAGACTAACACTATTCAACCAACCAGTGAACAAGCCCAGCCCAATTCTATGTATAGATGACTTCTGAAACGCAACTCAAAATCATCCTAAGAGCGCGTATCGACCAAATAGTCATGCAGCAGATATCGACAATCAATATCACAATCAACAGTTCAATCAATCAATCCTTCCAATCACAATCATGCATCACATAATTAACATTAACCATAATCTTTACCATCCGTGATTAACGTCCACTCACCTCAAAATCAGCACGAACTCAGATGTCTAATATCACTGAATCTTTGATTGCCTGAAAACACATCAACAATCAAATTAGTCTTGGATATATAAATATACTTACCAACATATATTTATAGGTTAATCATTCATCAAATATACAACAAACAATAACAAGTCCAAACACAAAATGTCGGATTTCCTAAACCATCGGATTTCAAACTGTCGAATTCTTGGCTCTCGGATTTGGGACTGTCGGATTTCTAGCAATTATCGGATTTGGGTTGCATCGGATTATAGGTTATCGGATTTCAAGTGTAGGATTTGGCTTAGTCAGATTTCATATAAATATATAGGTTTTCAAAGTACCGGATTCACTATAATCGGATTTGGGAGTTCCGGATTACAATGTCTCGGATTCTGGGTTTAGCAGATTTGGGTATTCGGATTTCACATGTAACGGTTTTAAGGTATTCGGATTTCAATCCCGGATTCACAAGTGTCGGCTTTTTTTACAAAATCGAATTCTATCATCTTCTTCCTCAAAACCGCCAACTTCATCATCATAACTCAAACCCAGAAGTTTATAGATTCATCAAAACTTTTTAGAAACATGTTTAAACATATTTAAACACATATTCATGCATCATATCATCATATATAAACATATAACTCATAAGAACAAACTAAACCCATAAAATCATGTTTCTTCCAAAAACCGGTCATGGTGATCTTAGCATACCATTTCCAAACTCAATAGAACTCATATCTAAATAAATCATTAACATAATATAAACACAAACTAACCTTTGCTTGAATTAAAACACACAATCTTGAAAATCCGATTATTTTCTTCTTTTGTTCTTCGGCAGAGAGTTTCACATAAACACACACAACTCTTTCCTAATTTTGGTAATAATGATCCATTAAATTTTGCCTCACACGTTTACATGCAATTCTAAGCAGGAGGTGGCAATCCACCTCTTAATTCCTTTATACTCTTACATGTATACAAACACATACTAACACATATATAATCTCATTTAATTAATTTGATTATCAAACTTAAAATAAACATATAATCATGTTTAAAACAATTAAACACATACCGCTAACCTGCTAATCTCCAAGCCCAGGTTTGCGGGTGTTACAAATCTCCCCTCCTTAAGAGGCATTAGATTTACTAGTGACTTGGTTTAATTATTTTAGCTGTACTTGTTGTTGAGAACATTAAAGCAATAAAGTATTTCTTATTGTAATGATTATTAAACAGGAATTTAATATACGCATGATGCGATTACTTTATGAAATATTATTGTGTTCTATCATTGCATGTTTAATACTTCCTCGAATAAATTTATTTATTCTAAACGCTCCATGATCGGTCGTTCTTCATTGGAAGGAAGAAGTGAATTAAGATCGAGGCAAGTGGTTGGTAAAGTATTCATTATGGATTGAATACATGTTTACGCAACACTAGCCTCTACTTAATGGTGATTAAGTAATTAGAGGAACCGTACCTGAGTTTACTTCATGGATATGATCACTAGCAAGTCAGGATGATAATATTACTTATCCTTTTACTAGACATGCATGCGTTTCTTGAATAATATAATATGGACTTGTTTAGATTGCTTTCTAACGTAGTTCGTAACTGTCCGTTATAAGGGAAGTTTTCAGGCAAGAACTTTTTATTATAGTAGGACGTTGTAGTCGAAGGTATTCGTCCTTCTTTGGATAGATATCCTTGGGCCCCTCGTTGACTAAGCTGATGACAATCAAAACGCATGGCCGTGCTCAAGTTGAATTGATGGTGGATCAATTATTCACTTGTATTGTTTGTCATAGTTAGTCTAGATCAAGAACCATAATCGTGAATGATTTGGGGTGGACCGTGTTCCATGACCTGCATTCACATCGGATATCATGAACGAAGGGATAACTAATCACTTATCTATAGAACCTTTCCTTTTGGTTAGGTATTTGTTTTTGGAAGACAAACCCTATGCTGACTTGGGGGCATAGATGTCATGATAGAGGTCGCTCTATGTAGGTGACACTTTTCGTGAGTGTGTCATGTGCAAGTGGGAGTCTGTTGGATTATGCCCACTGACACACACGAGTTGGCATCATGGCTGATGAAGCAAAAGCCTATTGGGTCACACGCTAAGTATCGATTCCGACATCATACATGGTCAAATGACTAATAAAACTAGAAATTGGTTATGGTGGGCCAAGGGACGCCCGTGCCTCTATGTGGTACGGCCGTGCCCTACGGGTAGGCACGAGCCCAAGTCGAGCATGACTTGGGGCGTGGCCTGTGGCTAGGTATGCTCGTGCCTCTTGAAGGCACGCCCGTGCCCGGTCCATAGTGGACAGGCACAAGCCCAAGTCAGGCGTGGCCTTTTGGGCAGGCGTGCCCATGCCCTGTTAGAGGCATGACCGTGCCTTATGCAGTAACAACCTCTTTACTAGGCTTTCAAAGCTAGTTAAGGTGTGTTTATGTGCATTATTCTTGTAACAGCTATAGGATTTAATGTTGCACGTTTTTGAACTCATTTTTGAGTTCTATATAAGCCACATGAAGTCATATGAGTTTTGTTGCTTGATTTGAATACACTAAGTTGATACGCATTTGCATACACAAAAGGAATACAAGGCTTTGTGATTCCTTTGTGTTAATCATTTGGTTGTGTTTAGATTGACACATCTAGCACTCTAGCAAGTGGGAGTTGATAACATCTTGGTATGGACTTCATTAGAGGTGTACATCTTAGTACACTACCTTCCAAGGCTCAATCTCAATTGCAAGAAGGATTTAGCATCAAGGGTATGATAATATCTCTTCTTCTCTTTCTATTGTTGCTTTGTCATGTCCAGAGTTTTGGTCCGCTTGCTGGGTGTTCCATGGTTCACAACTAAAATTTATTTTCTACCTTTTGCTTCTGCTGTGATTTTTTGAACCAAGAAAACCCAACAATTTCAGATACTCAGATTGCCTCCATGTTCTAGAGTAAGGTTTATAAAAAATGAAGACGAAATTACTGTTGAAACTTGTGGGGTGCACAAACACAACGGAAGCAAACAAGAAAAGAAGTATGCAAGACATAAAATAAAGCAAGCACAAAACCCACAACAAGTTCCAATGGTGGAATAAACTCAAAGCAAATTGCAACTCAAAAGGAAGGAGGAGTAGAAAATACCTCCTTACCATAGCAGGAAATTGAGCTCATCATGTGGATTGGGAGGCATATGAAGAAACAAATGGCTTCTTCCAGCATTGCATGTCCACACGAAGAAGAGTTTGATCCCATTGTACTAACAATCCATAGATGAACATCCTTGACGACTTCACCATCTGGAACAGCCCATATAGATCTCCTCTTGCACCATGAAAACCTCACATAAACACTCAAGAACTCATCTTAGTATTTTTAGCATTTTCCATATTGTACCAAGAGAGAAAATAGATGTAGTAGAGAATGGTATGTGTCACTTGTGTCTACCAGCCTCAAACAACTGCCACTAACCCCAAAAAGGTTGGCCAAAAGGAAGCAAGCTAATTGGACCATTAAATGGTCCAATTGTAACACCCCACCGCCCCGCAGTATGTCGACGCATCGACCACCTGGCAGTCGACATGGCGATGTCAGGTTTGCAGCCCAATACACCCTAACCCTTCCCTCTGGGCTTCCAGAGTAGGTTGTTGCTAAGGTTTGAAACCTTAACCTTTTATGCCACCAAGTGACATTACCAATTGAGCGCCCCCATGGTAGGTTGTTGCCAAGTTTTGAAACCTCAACCTTTTATGCCACCAAGTGACATTACCAATTGAGCTTAGAGGGAAGGGTTGGGGTGTATTAGGCTGCACACCTGACATCTCCATGTCGGCTGCCGGGTGGCCGATGCGTCGACGCACTGCGGGGCGGTGGGGTGTTACAAAAAAGTGCACTAAAAGGTTATATGTTCTAACCTTGGTGGCATGAAAGGTTATATGTTCTTACCTTGGGGTTGATATATAACAACAACCTACTCTAGGGGAAAGCCCAAAGCGATGGGTTGGGGTGTATTGGTCTGCAAGACTGATAGCTGTCGGTGCCGTGTGTTGCCGGGTGCGGTCGGTCTTCCGGCACATCGTGGGGACCAGTCCGGCACATCGCGGGGCGCAATCTGTTACAATATCCGTCATGGATAGCATGTCATTTTCATTGCCTCGTTCCTCCTAGCGGACTCTAAGCCCACTACGCTTTCCGGTAGTTGATGCATTCTTCATGAATCATCATAAAGTTGTCTTTCTCGGACATAAAGAATTATATCTTTCTGGTCTTATTACAACTTCTAGCAAGAGGTAATGATTTTATGCCAGGTTCTCTAGCACTGCCATGCTAAGTTTCAATCATTTCTGATTGGGTGTTAGTGTCAACATCTGGTGCTTCCATTGAAGGTATAGGTCTCTCACTAGCATCCATGGATATTAGTTTTTGTTAGTCTCAGATTGAGTACACAACAACAAATGTTTGTAGAAAGGGGGGTTGAATACAAGCTTTAGCTTTTAAAAATTAAAGACACACTGATATACTTTTATATAATTCTTATTAATTTTGAATCAAGAATTACATGTACTAGAAGCGGAAATTCTAAGTACAATAAAAGGTGGCAATCTATTTGTCTAACACATAGACAAGCTAACTCTAAAACAACTAATGTATATATAGTGTTCAACACATGAACAAGTTTGATTCTACACAATGCTTAAACTCTACGAATTTCTCAACTGATGAGATTTTCTTTCTGTGGAGTAGAGACTTCACTATGCTGTATTTTGCATATCCACCATGCATGAGTATATATAGAAATCTTGGTGAATCCGGTTGCATGAAGATAGGAGACAAAGAGGATGTGGAAATATAATATTTTAATTGTAAAGGTAGTGGGTGAAAAGTAAAGTTACTTTAATCAACTGTTTGATAAAAGTAATTGTACTTTTCTTCAAAAGTGCAACCCATTCACAATATAAAATATTAAAACCCACATCTACTGTCGTGTAGAAGTTTCATTCCCTTTCCATGCTTGTACATTAATCAACACCATGCTTCTGTTTGATTTGACTTTACCAAGTATGGGATTGCCAGCCATACTTAGTTGTTTGAACAAATCTTCAAGATCTTCGTCTGTTTGAGGTATCATTATCCTTTTCCAGAGGATAATATCGAACCTTTTTGTCTCATACTTGATCCAAAAAGTGCATTTTTACTTTTACAAACAAAGATCTAAGGCATAATCGAACAACACATGTTTTGCCTTTTACATATGACTTACAATCTGAAAAGATAGAGTAGATTTGACATTTTGCATGACTCAGCTAACAGATTGTACTAGGAACTCTGATATTCACTACTCAGTTGACAAAATATATCAGTTGATCACTTTTTGCTAGGACTCAGTTGATACATATTGCTCAGCTGATCATATATCTCAGCTGATCAATAGTAAGCTTAGGAGGGCATCACCTCATGTATTTGTTTGATCAGTTGATCAAGAATGCTCAGCTGATCATTCAAATACATCAGTTTATGAGGGGAGATCACTTGTGTAAAGTAAGTCTTACTTAGCTGATGCTCTGGGCCTCAGCTGATCCATTTGTTCACTCAGCTGATGGAGTAGGCACTCAACTGATCAATTTGTTCACTCAGCTGATGGTTTATTTTCCTCAGCTGATGGTCTTCTTTACTTGTTTTCTTCATCTGATGCTCCTTGGCTGATATCCCTTGGCTGATACATTGAGTAGGATCTGATGCTCAGCTGATGGTTCCATACTTAGCATATTTTTACATAAATTGATTCAAACAACACATGTTTGAATTCTTTCTAAGTCATACTGAATATAGGGTTTGGTTATCATCAAATTCTATGTTTTAGGATAGGCAGGGTTGATTATTTGGTGAAGTGATTATCTCCCCAACAATCTCACCCTATTTGATGATGACAAAACCTTTTTTCTTTTAGTAGAATCAGTTTGACTTCGAATTACAAAAGATTTGAACTTTTAAGTACATTTGGCTACCTAGTTATCTGTTTTTGTTAGCTCCTTTTATTTTGAACCTTGTTCTGTTTTTGGTTTCTTTTCTAGTGTTCCATTTTGTTCTGTTTTTGTGGAATCCTTTTCTGTGTTGTACCATTTTGTTTTGTTTCTGTGGTATCTTTTCATCTTTCCGTTTTTATATGTTTTTGATTTTCTGATATACATAAACATCACTTGAAATAACAGAATAAAGAAATGTACGGAAGTATTTACAGAAATTAACTACTAACTAACTAGTCTATAATATACAATCAACTAGGTATCAACAAATCTTCAGAGTTAGATCAGTCTTCAATCATCCCACCATGGTTCTTCTTTTACTTCAAAATCTTTGGCATGGGGATCTGCTTCAGCTAAGACTTCACATTGTGCTTGTACAAGGGCTTCAAAATGTTCATTTCCAGTTCTGCCTCTTGTAGATATCCTTAGCCCAAAGAGAAACTTCTTGCTAGCTTTGAGGATTTCAGACTGTCTAAAGAACCTCCAAGTGCCAACTTTGTCTAGAAAGAATATACCTTCAACAGGCATAACTATAAACTTGTACAGCTCAGGGGTGATGTTCAATGGCAGAGCTGTGTTGAGACCCTCAAAGTCAGATAAGTATTCATGCTGGGGTAGTACCTCTCTTAGCTCAAATGGTTTAAAGGGCTTAGAGCCTTTCTTGTGAAGATTATCAACTGTGTGCACATATCTTTAATAGTCATCTTGAGTGAAGGCCCTTTGTGACACAGCTAGAGCTATCCAATTTTGAATTTTCTGAATGAATTGAACTTTAAGCTTGGATTTGGATTTGAAGAGAAGGTACAGGATCTCAACTAACTCTGTGAACCCATAGATATGACACCTCTCATAGGATATAACTTCACAGTTGTTGAAGTTGTTTTGCCTTATAGCTTTAAGGTAGGGTTCACCATCACCTTTGTGGACAGTGGCTCTTGTGATTGGAGTTGGTTCTGTTCTATTTCTTAGAATGTTGATCTTTTCTCTGAAGCTTTGAAGCCTTTGTTGACTAAGATTGTATGAGGCAGTTAGATCAAGGTTGAAGAGGGTTTTGATGGCATCCGCATGAGATCTAGCTTTGAGCAGTTCAGACTGAGATTTCTCCCTTACCAATTTGTGTTGAGCAGCAGCTTGATTTTGAACTTGTTCTTGTTCTTGCTGATATGCTAGCTCCTTGGCTTGGTAGATTTCTTCAACTGAAACACCCAATGCTCTTCTTGCTCTTTAAGTGCAAGCTCCCTTTTCATTTGTTCATCTGCTTCAACTTGCTCAGATGTAATTTTCTGTTTGCCTTTGTCCTTAGGAGCAGAGGTTGAAGCCTTTTGGACTGATGGGGTTGATTGGACTGGTGGAGCAGATGGTTTTGGGCTCTGTCTTCTTCTTCTGAGGATGTCAGATAGTGGAGTATCATCCTCATCATCAGAATCAGACTCAATGGCTATTGGTGGAGAGCAGCCCTCAGCGACTTTCCTTCTTAGCTTTGGCCTGTTGGCCATTCTTTTTAATCTTTCTGGAAATCATTGCTCCCCCTCAGAAGGTACTTTTCTTTTGAGAGTAGGAGGAGCTGTTGCTTTGGGTACTTCCTGCTGCAGAATTTTGGTGGCAGTTTCATTGTAGGCAGCATCAGTGTCCTCAGAATCAGGATCATCCTCCCTGGAAGAACTTGAGAATTTCTCCTCCTTTTTGGCATCATCAAAAGGGGGAGGGGAGTCACCTGCTGATGGTTTTGGGAAGTGGGTAGAGGCAGGGGTTGAGGAAGGGTATAAGTTGGGGTAGAGGTAAGTTTAGAAATTTTAAGGGAGAGGTCATCCATGAGATCTTTAAGGGCTTTCCACAATGAGAGATGACTCATTCTGGATTGTTCAGTTAAAGCTTCAATGTCATCAAGGATGCCTTTAAGATAGGAAGGCATGGGTAGGAGTTGTTCTAGGATAGGACATAAATGTTTGGGTTTATTGGGCGTAGGGTTTGAAGTTGGGATAGTAGGTTTGAGATGGTTTGGTTGAGGGAAGAGATAGTGGATTGAGGAAGGATGGGAGTGGGTGATTGAGATGGGAGAAGGTTAGAGAGATGGTCTATTTTGGTTAGGATGGGGG
This sequence comes from Dittrichia graveolens, assembly GCA_038502395.1. Classification (NCBI taxonomy): domain Eukaryota; kingdom Viridiplantae; phylum Streptophyta; class Magnoliopsida; order Asterales; family Asteraceae; genus Dittrichia; species Dittrichia graveolens. The sequence goes on from JARJIL010000008.1 coordinate 23,809,667, forward strand.
TAAGATCAATGGGTGAAGGGGAGGGTTGGGGTGGGTTCTTGAGGGACTCAATGTCTTTTGCAAGTCTAGACAGTTGAGTAGTTGTTTGGGTTTGGAAGGCTTGGGTTAGGTTATCAAGGTTTTGGTTTATGGTTTGGATAAGGTTAAGATTTGGTGTTTGGGTAGAAGTAGATGATTGAGAAGTGTAAGGGGTGGAGATAGGTTCAAAGAAATTTGGTAAGGTTTGTGTTCCCTCATTTGAGCCTTGGTGTATAAGCTCAAACTCATTGGGAAGGAGTGTTGAGCCCTGTACAAGTGGTTGGTTTATACCACTAGCATTGGCAGGTTGTGCTTGTGTAAGAATTGAATTGATAAGAGGTGCAAGATAAGTGGACTGAGTGTGGGATGCACTCAATAATAGGGAATCCCTTATTGGATCCACATTCTGTTGGGAGAATGTGAATGGTATATGCTGACTCAATAGTGGGAGAGACACAATATGACCTTGGGTTGAGGTCTGTCTTTCAATGAGATCAACTTGTTGGGAGGTTATCTCAGCTAGCGGCTTAGATCCCATTTTTACAGATGTATCCTGTTGTGAGGATACATCCACCGGCTTAAATGTTGAAACATCCAATTGCTCCCCCTCAACATGAGGAAGGGTAATTGGAGTTGAGGTCAGAGGTGTGGATTGCACTCCCTCAAAGTGCTCATAATAAGTCACTTCTGGTGACCTTGTATATATGGGGCTACGAATTGGAGTAGAACTAGTGACCACATGAGGTTCACTAGAGCTTGGCTGTTGGATTGGTGTATGGATTGGAGAGGAGGATGGGCTATCAAAGGTTGGGACTACCATTTGAATATCCTCCGAGGTGGAATCAGAACTGTCCTTACCTTGGGACATGATGTGCCTGCTCCTGTCAATAAGCTCCAGAAGTTGCTCAGAAATTTCTTGTTCTTGGGCATCACCATCATCACCAAGAGGACTTAATACCATTGGACCGAGAGGAGTAAATTCACCAGCATCACCATCACCATCATTATCATCTTCATTGTTAGTGCCCGTGTGACTTTCATCAGCATCATCATCACCATCATTATCATCATCATTCTCATCATCATCACCAGCATTAGCATTGTCGTTTGCAGCATCTATTAATTCTTGCATTTGGACAGTGATTGGAGGACCTCTGTTTGCCTTTAGAAAGTGGAATATCTTTTCACCCATGGGAGGGACAGGAATATGCTCTTGATGTTCAATTAAGCCCACGTAATCATTTTCTCCAATCTCGCTCATAGCTATCAGGCTTTAGAATCGAATGTAGGGCACCTGAGACCTTGATGATTTCTTGTTTGTGCTCTGAGTGATTTTATCAATAAGATCAAAAAATATAACTTGAGCAAAGTCGATGTTTACCCCAAAGACTAGGGCATAGAGCACCAGAAGCTCGGTCTGATTGATGAGATTGTGGCTTCCAGATTTTGGACCGAAACAACGTATGACCACGTTGGCCAAATACTTCCACGATAAGAAAGAGCAGAGACTTTTACTTGACCATGCGCTACAGGTTCATTGTAGCCGATGGTTTGCAGAGCTGTTTGAACTTCTGCTCTGGAGGGAAAAGCTGTGTAAGGTGGGAAGTGAGGAATACCAGTGGCTTCGCGAAGTGTTTCAGTGGTGATTTGGAGATGGTAGTTGCCTTGGGCTAGGGTGCAGTGGATGGTGTTGTTGTTTAGGTTGTAGGTTGCGGAGTACCATAGCTCACCAATAATTGTAGGGTATATGTAGTGTGGAACAGCAGTGAGACTATCGAACAAAGGATGAGCCTGAAGAAACTGAACCATTGGTTCATAACCCTGGTTTTCTCGCGAGGTAAGGATGGTGGTGCAGAGAAGAATGTTGTTTGGAGTTATATTCATTGGTTGGTTTGGTGCAACATTCTCACCAGGGTTAACAGCAGGGTCTGGAATATAGGTGGCCATTTGGTAGGGATGATGAACAGTGAGTATAGAGAGAGAAGGTAGGGTAGTTCTTTGTAGAGTGAGAGAGGGAATTTAGAAAGTTTGAACAGGTAAAGGTGAATGAGAGAGAAAGTGGGATATTTATGAAGGTTAGTTAACAGAGATCGTTAGATACTGACAAAAATTCTAACGGAAAACAAATTAATTAGCTATTAAATGAAATCTGACAAACGAAGTAAATAACTAGGGTTAAAAAGCATTAAATGAATGTAAAAAGTGAGAATTTACTAAGTGTAGAACCATTAGCTGATCATAGAAATGTATCAGCTGAGGGTATCAGCTATTGAAAAACTATCAGCTGATAGTGAAAATTTGGAGTATCAGCTGAGGAAAGTACTTAGCTGAGCATGTCCTTCTTATCTTAGGGTGATCAGCTGATAGGTATCAGCTGAGCATAGTTACTCAGTTTACACAAATTAAGTATGACTTAGATATGCTTAAATAAGTAACTTATGATTTTCAACACTTATAAATTAACACAAACTAAATTACCACTATTCTAAACTAAAAATTAAGCATACCTAGTTTGGATATTAGGAAATTGAACCTTGCTTCATCTAATGGCTTTGTGAATAAATCTACAAGTTGCAAATCAGTGTTGATGTAGTGCAAAGTTACCTTCTTCTTTTGCACATTATCTCTGAGAAAATGATGTCTGATTTCAATATGCTTTATCTTTGAATGCATGACTGGATTATTTGAGATGGAAATTGCACTTGTATTGTCACATAGAATTGGGGTGTCTTCAAACTTCACATCATAGTCAAGTAGTTGATTATGTATCCACAAAATTTGAGCACAACAGCTTCGTGCAGCAATGTATTCTGCCTCTGCAGTGGATGTTGACACTGAATTCTGTTTCTTACTAGACCAACTAATCAATCTTCCTCCTAGAAGTTGACAACCACCTGCAGTACTTTTTCTGTCTAATGTACACCTTGCAAAATCAGAATCAGAATATCCAACTAACTCAAAATCTGAGTCTTTGGGGTACCAAAGACCAAGATTAGGAGTTCCTTTGAGATATCTGAATATTCTCTTAACAGAAGCAAGATGTGATTCCTTAGGATCTGCTTGATATCTTGCACAGAGACATGTTGAAAACATTATATCTGGTCTACTTGCAGTGAGGTATAAGAGTGACCTAAACATTCCTCTATAAGTAGTGATGTTCACTGATTTGCCATCAGTGTCCTTTCCTAACTTGATAGAAGTAGACATAGGTGTTTTCATTGAAGAACAGTTTTCAAAATCAAACTTCTTGAGTAAATCTTTGACATACTTTGTTTGATGAATGAAAATACCATCAACCTCTTGTTTAATTTGCAAACCAAAAAAATAGTTTAACTCACCCATCATGCTCATCTGATAATTATCAGACATGAGTTTAGAAAACTTTTTGCATAGTTCCAAATTAGTAGACCCAAATATTATATCATCTACATATATCTGTACAAGTATCACATCACCTTTGTACTTCCTAATAAATAAAGTGCTATCAATGTATCCTCTTGTAAAACCTTTGTTAATGAGAAAAGAAGAGAGGGTATCATACCAGGCTCTTGGAGCTTACTTAAGACCATATAAAGCTTTGTTTAGAAAGTAAACATGATCAGGTAAGCTTGATTCCTCAAAACCAGGAGGTTGTTTTACATACACCTCTTCGTTCAGATCTCCATTCAGAAATGCACTTTTTACATCCATTTGAAACACTTTGAAGTTTTTGAAGGTAGCATAGGCTAGGAATAGTCTGATAGCTTCCAATCTTGCAACAGGGGCAAAGGTTTCATCAAAATCAATACCTTCTTCTTGACAATACCCCTGTGCCACTAACCTTGCTTTGTTTCTTATGATTTGCCCATTTTCATCTAGCTTATTTCTGAACACCCACTTTGTTCCAATGATGGATTTATCCTTTGGTTTGGGTACCAAAGTCCATACATTATTTCTTTTGAATTCTTCCAGTTCCTCTTGCATGGCAGACATCCAGTGGGGATGATTGAGAGCTTCATCAACCTTCTTTGGTTCAATCATTGAGACAAATCCAGAATACAAGCAGATGTTTCTTTCTTTGGATCATCTATGTTGCCTATCACCAAATTATGAGGATGGTGCTTGTGGTCTTTGAAGGCTTTTTGGATTGCTTGGGAATTGGGATTCATTTGGATTTGGGGAGAAGAAGATATATGTTGGCTATCAGCAGTAGAAATGAGTTCATTTTGAGTGGCTAATATAACTTCATTATTGCAATCTGTGGGTATCTCTACTGAAGTAGGAATGAGTGATATGGAATTGGAATCCAATGATGTTGAGTCATTTTCCACATGATTCAGTAGAGGTATAGGATTGGATGAGGATGGTTGTACATGGTTAAAAATTTGGATAGGAACAGGTTAATCTACATCATGAGCAGCTGGTGGAGAGGGATCTACTTGCTCTAGAGGAACTTCTCCAGTTTGCATGAGATCATTAAATTCTTCACATGAAACATGATTAGAAGAACAAGAAGCAACAAAGTCCTTTTCATTGAAACTTACATTGATGGATTCTTCTATGACTTTGGTTCTGAGGTTGTATACTCTGTATGCTTTAGAAATTACCGAGTAACCTACAAACACTCCTTCATTAGCTTTAGGAGCAAATTCTGCAAATGATCTTTTTGATTGAGTATGAAACATTGACAACCAAAAATATGCAGAAAGCTGATGCTTGGCTTCCTTCCCTTAAGCACTTCATATGGAGGTTTGTTGTGCCTCTTGATAATAAGGGACATGTTCTGTGTGAAACATGCACAAGTTACTGCCTCAGCCCAGAAATTAAATGGTAACCCACTTTCACACAACATGGTTCTGGCAGCTTCAATCAATGTTCTACTTCTTCTTTCAGCTACACCATTTTGTTGTGGGGTTCTTGGAGCAGAAAAGTTTTGAGATATCCCTTTCTTATCACAAAAGGATTCCAAAGTTTGATTTCTGAATTCAGTTCCATGATCACTTCTAAGACTCCTCACCAAATTGCCATTTAACACTTCCATCTTCTTGATAAAACAAACAATTTCTTCACCAGCCTCACTCTTTGCTTTAAGAAAGAAAACTCAAGTGTATCTTGAGAATTCATCAACCAATACAAGAGCATACTTACTTCCACTAATACTAGCAGTTGCAACAGGACCAAAGAGATCCATGTGCAACATATAGAAAGGCTCTGTAATTGAGAAGGCCTGCTTGGATGGAAATGATGTCTTATGCTGCTTTCCCTTCTCACAAGCAGTGCAAGGTTTAGGCTTAAGATAAGTTAGAGAAGGTAGTCCTGACACTAGTTCACCCTTGCTCAACTTGTTAATATTTTTGAAATTAAGGTGGGAAAGCCTCTTGTGCCACAACCAATTTGTATCCTCATTATTCTTGGAGTACAAACATGTTTCCTTTGAAGGGTTACCAGAGGACATGTCAAGTGTATACACATCCTTGGTTCTCTTGGCACTAAACACTGTATATTTATGATGGAGCCAGGAGTCTTAGTAAAGTGGACTTCATTATCTCTATCACACAATTGACTTATGCTTATGAGATTATATTTCAGCCCTTTGACATATGAAACTTTGGACCGTTTGAGGTTCCCATTATGAAGTTCACCATAGCCTTTTGTTTGCCCATGGTTTTTGTCACCAAAGGTCACCCTTGGACCTTTCTCTTTCTTGTAGTTACTGAGCAAAGCCTTGTTACCTGTCATGGTTCTTGAACATCCACTGTCAAGAAACCAAGAACCAACACCCTGATACATAGAATGAAAGAAGAGTTAGTGACACAAGTAGGAATCCCCTACTTAGTGGATCCTTATGGAATGCACCTAGCTTTCCACTTCAACTCAGGTTTCTTATGTATGAGAGGAATGACTGTGTTATCATTACAAGTCCGCTGTCTTGAATTCCCTTCTAGAGAACATTCAAATGCCTTATGCTCTTTGCTTCCACATTTATAACATTTTTGAGATTTTGTGGCCTTAGAGCATTGAACAACATAGTTTGAATGCCCATGAGATTTCTTATCAGACATCATTTGACTAACTTGACCATTCAGCTTATGACGCTTATCCTGTAAATTTCTTAGGTCTTTATTTACAGGCACCTTAGATTGATCTTTGTTTCTAGAAAGTTTTTGACCAATCTTTGGAGTGGCAGAAATGGGAATAATGTGAACATCATTCTTTTTATTCATAGTTTCTTCTATTGAAAGAGAGTTGATTACTTCTAGATCAACTGATTGTTTAGAAGATGAGCTATGATCAGCAGACAGGTTATCAGCTGAGCATTTATCATCTACTAACCTATCAGTTGATGGAGTAGTATTAGCTAATGATTCTTCAGTTTGTGAAATGCTAAGATTTAAGTCATCTATTTTCAAGGTTTGACAACATAATGTCTCTGAGGTTTCAACTAATGATTCCTTTCCTTTACTCACATCCTTTGACTTTATATTATTAGTATTTTCACATTCTAAAATCTTACTAGAGGATGATTCAACAGAAGGAATAATTGATTCTTTTGAGTGGGAACTCTTGCTTCTAACAAACTTATTTGTGAACACACTTTTGCCTTTAACAGTTTTGTGAAAAGTCTGTGGCAAAATGTCAGCTTTGTTTATGATATTAAGGTTCTTATTAGAATCAACATAGTTAGCAGCCTTAGAGTAATTTCCACCAATAATAGCTTAAACTTGTTTGGGTATCTGCTCCTTGACACACCGAGTGGTCTTTTCTGCAGATACACACCAAGACTTTACTACTTTTTGGAGGTTATTAAACTTTTTGGTTGCTTCACTAGTTTCTTTTACTAAGATCTCATTAAGTATCTTTGGATTAGCTAGTTCCTCATTTAAGATTGTTATCTGCTTAAGTTCCTCATCCTTAAGAATTAACTTTTCCTTTAGTGATTCTACTTCTAGTTTTAGCTTCTTCTCTCTTTGAATAGCAGACTGGAAATCAATACACAAGTAATCAAACATAGCATTCTTCTCATTATCATCATAGTTAATAAATTTTCCAACCTGATACATAGAAGAAGGATCCTAGTTGGTAGTTGAACAAGCTTTTGCAGCCTTTTTCATGTCTTCATCAAAGGAACTACCATCATTGTTGTTGGCCATCATGCACAACTGAGCAGAGATCACCTCATGTTCATCTGAGGAGAGATCTTCTTCTACCCAATCTTCTTCTTCAGCAACAAGAACTTGGCCCTGGGCTTTCTTCTTCTTTTTCTTGTCAAGGACAGCAGCAAGGAGTTTCTTATACTTGGCTTCATAATCAATTTTTCCCTCCTTCTTTTGCACATATGAAGAACCAGTGTTATATTTGGACTTACAGTCACTGGCTATGTGGACAATCTTGCCACACTTATAACACTCTGCTGTAGAGGCATCAAATGTGGATTTGGGCTTGACAAACTTTGATGACCTCTTGCAGAACCTCTTGACACCCTTTCCCTTCTTGAAAGGTTTGAACTTCTTAACCAGCATTGCTACACCTTCAACCAACTCCTCCAAGTTACTCTCCTCACAATCATTCTCCTCATCACTTTCTCCAGCACTCTCCTCTTCATCCCCTTCTTCATCAGAACCAGAATCAATAGCTACAAAGCTTCTCATCTTTGTATCCATTGATACAAGGGCAGTTGGTGCAGCTTTCACGACCTCCTTCATCTCCTTAGATGACAACTTCCTTTGTTTGACTGATTGCTCATGGTTTAGTAAGTTTCCATAGAGAGCAACCAGAGACATTCCCTTTATCATCTCACTATGTCTTAGAACAGTGACAAAGTGATCCCATGTTTCAGGGAGGGAGTCTAGAAACTTGTTCACCAAAACAAAGTTGCTCTTGGTTATGTCTGCCCTTTTCAAGTCATTAACTAGGCAGTTGAACCTGGTGTATGTCTGTGTAAGACTCTCTCCTTTCTAAGCAAAGAAGTATTCATACTCCTTGTTGAGGAGGAGCTTCTTGTTCTCCTTCACCTCTTTAGTCCCTTCATATGCAACTGTGAGTGTATCTAACATCTCTTTAGCAGAAGAACAGTTAAGCACTTGATGATAGATCTCATTAGGTAGTGCAGAGACAAGAGCTGATCTAGCCTTAACATCTAGGCTAACCAACCTCTTATCTTCATCTGTCCACAGATGCATGGGTTTGGTTATGATTCTTTCAGTTGTAGAGGTTTGACCTTCAGATTCTGATGGAATAGATAACACTGATGTTGGAACATAAGGACCATCAGTGACTATTTCAAGCATTTGGATATCAAGGGTGGATAAGAAAAGATGTGCTCTACTTTTCCACATGGAGAAATTTTCTGCATCAAACATGGGACATCTTGTTAAGGACCCAGTGTTTGAGATATTCATGTTGTTTGTTGATGAGGCCATATTGAGAGGGGTAGAAGCAGTTGTAGAGTATGCAAAACAAATCTAGATATTGATAATCTAACCTACTCTGATACCAGTTGTTAGTCCCATATTGAGTACACAACAACAAATGTTTGTAGAAGGGGGGGGGGGGGGGTTGAATACAAACTTTAGCTTTTAAAAATTAAAGACACACTGATATACTTTTATACAATTCTTATTGATATTGAATCAAGAATTACATGTACTAGAAGCGGAAATTCTAAGTACAATAAAAGGTGGCAATCTATTTGTCTAACACATAGACAAGCTAACTCTAAAACAACTAATGTATATAGAGTGTTCAATACATGAACAAGTTTGATTCTACACAATGCTTAAACTCTACGAATTTCTCAACTGATGAGATTTTCTTTCTGTGGAGTAGAGACTTCACTATGTTGTATTTTGCATGTCCACCATGCATGAGTATATATAGAAATCTTGGTGAATCCGGTTGAATGAAGGTAGGAGACAAAGAGGATGTGGAAATATAATATTTTAATTGTAAAGGTAGTGGGTGAAAAGTAAAGTTACTTTAATCAACTGCTTGATAAAAGTAATTGTACTTTTCTGCAAAAGTGCAACTCATTCACAATACAAAATATTAAAACCCACATCTACTGTCGTGTAGAAGTTTCTTTCCCTTTCCATGCTTGTACTTTAATCAACACCATGCTTCTGTTTGATTTGACTTTACCAAGTATGGGATTGCCAGCCATACTTAGTTGTTTGAACAAATCTTCAAGATCTTCGTCTGTTTGAGGTATCATTATCCTTTTCCAGAAGATAAGATCAAACCTTTTTGTCTCATACTTGATCCAAAAAGTGCATTTTTACTTTTACAAACAAAGATGTAAGGCATAATAGAACAACACATGTTCTGCCTTTTACATACGACTTACAATCTGAAAAGATAGAGTAGATTTGACATTTTGCACGACTCAGCTAACAGATTGTACTAGGAACTCTGATATTCACTACTCAGTTGACAAAATATATCAGTTGATCACTTTTTGCTAGGACTCAGTTGATACATATTGTTCAGCTGATCATATAGATGCTCAGCTGATCAATAATAAGCTTAGGAGGGCATCACCTCATGTATTTGTTTGATCAGTTGATCAAGAATGCTCAGCTGATCGTTCAAATACATCAGTTTATGAGGGGAGATGACTTGTGTAAAGGAAGATTTACTTAGCTGATGCTCTGGACCTCAGCTGATCCATTTGTTCACTCAGCTGATGGAGTAGGCACTCAGCTGTTCAATTTGTTCACTCAGCTGATGGAGTAGGCACTCAGCTGATCAATTTGTTCACTCAGCTGATGGTTTATTTTCCTCAGCTGATGGTCTTCTTTACTTGTTTTCTTCATCTGATGCTCCTTGGCTGATATCGCTTGGCTAATACATTGAGTAGGATCTGATGCTCAGCTGATGGTTCCATACTTAGCATATTTTTACATAAATTGATTCAAACAACCCATGTTTGAATTCTTTCTAAGTCATACTGAATGTAGGGTTTGGTTATCATCAAATTCTATGTTTTAGGATAGGCAGAGTTGATTATTTGGGTGAAGTGATTATCTCCCCAACAGTTTCTAAATAAACATTTCCTTTGAGTAACTTTCAACAAGTTCACACAAGATTTTTCAAAACAAATATCCCATGGTCTGAGTAGAGTGCCTATTGGATTAACACCTCTAGAGCTTGGGCTTCTCCACCTCACGCTTAAAACGTAAGCTGGATAATCCAGACTTTGGAATAGTCAAACAATGATTCTCCTTTTCGTCATATCCTCTAAGTTGCATACTTGACCATCGTTGTTGTTTATAAGATTTAGAACTTTTTGTTGGAATATGCCAGCGGACATGAACGAGTTAATGGCACTACCGATGAGGTATAGGCCTATTGGGTCACACACCAAGTATTGATTCCGGCAACACGATCAAGCAATAGAGAGGAAAAGGCCAAAATGGGTTTTGGCAGGATGGTACACGGGCTGTGTCCAGTCCAACATACACGAGGCGTATTAGCCCAATTCAAGGTCGTGTAGTTTGGGCCTACACGGGCCGTGTAGATGAACACGGGCCGTGTAGTGCCTGTTAGACACGGGCCGTCTTAGCCCAATTGGGGCCGTGGACTTTGGGCCTACACGGCCGTGTAGACCTACACGGGCCATGTACGTTCGCTGTAACAGCAGAATTAACAGCCTTAAACACTTGGTTTAATGGGGTTAACTTCTCATAATTGTGGTAGGCAAAGAGACCACGAGTTATCTGCTCTTGTTAAGGCTTTTGGCTATCACCTGGTCTCTTGGTTGATACTAGAACTCTCTCTCTCTTGTTCATCTTGTTCTTGGTGTTCTTGATCACAAGAAGCAAGATATACACACACTTGGTTGTTGCTTTGGTGATTACACATCAACTTGCTAGCACTTGGGAATCAAACAAGCTTGGGGTGGACTTCATTGGAGGAGTTCTTTGTTGGATTCTAAGCTACTTGACAAGGAAGGTTAACTTGTGTTTTGCTCAATTGAGGTATAACCTTTCTTCTTATCTTGTTCATATTAGTTGCAATGTCATTGTTAGATTTTGGTCCATAGGAGTGTATTCACTAGTTTGGCATTGATTTTTGTTATACATATTGCTTCCGTTGCTACTTGTTTTTGCCAAACGAATACCTTCAGTGGTATCAGAGCCATATCTAACATGGCTTTGCACTATTGAGTCTAGAAAAACCATAAAAGTGTTTTTGGATAAGAAAAGTGTTTTCTTAAAATTGGTTTTTCCATTGAGACTCTTGTTGTGCTAGAATAGATTATTCGTACATGTGTTAATATATTTTAGTTCTTATATTTATATATTTGTTGTAACTTGGCATGAAGTGTACACTTATATACTTATAAATGTATATATAAATATGTGTCTCAAAAATGGTTTGATACACTAATGCTTATGTACAAGGATTGTCCTTTTAGTGCCTTTGATGTTTTGACAATCTTAACTAAAATATAGAAATATATTTATATATCATGGTTATGTGTGGCACACCATGTTTCTATGTGATATGTTTGGTTTGATTCGGTAACGAGATATGCCCCTAGACCTATGTGTTGTGGTGATTGATTATTTTTGGTTTTGGCGGCCTGCGTGCTGTATTGTTGTAACAATATTTATTTATTTACTTGTTGGTGCGGCTTGCACGCCGTTTCTTTTGTTCTATGTATTTGTATAAATAGCATAGGTTTGCGACCTGCGTGTCATTTATATATATTCTATGTATTTGGATATAGTATAGAATTAAAACCAAAATAGTCATTGGGAGTCATGGTGATGACGTCTTGGCGAGAAGGAATCAACATGCTATTGAAGGTGTTGGATTCAGTGGAAGCTCATCCAACGAGACCATATCTTGTCCTTAGATTTTTGGCCTCGTTTTCCCCGTTGTGGCTCACGGGGAAAACGCATAGGAATTTTGGGCATGTTACCGAATCGTATGTATAGATATTTGCGTGGTTGTATTTTATTATTCTATGCATGGATTAGGATTCGCATGTTAGATAATTTTTCTATAAAATTAAATAAAATACAATGTTTGTTAAAATGGTTAACAATTGCGCGCGAATAGAATTGACAAAGAAAATATAAAAATGGTATTATATTAAAAGTGCTTAAAATCGTTTTGACACTTACTTTGTTAATTCACAAAAGGGTTTTATAAACCAGAAACAGAATCCCAGTTTTCAAAATGTAAATCACGCACCATCCATAAGATGACACCACCCGAATCTAACGAAGCAAGGATGATTGTCGAGCTAAGCACGAGTCATTCCTTGTGTAGTTGTGTGGAAGGTGAGTGGGGTAACTCGCATGATTGGTTGTCGAGCTAAGCACGAGCCAATTAATGGTCGAGAGTGCCACCCATGTGTCTTGTCGGACAATTTACAATTTTAGTATATAATTCTTGGTTAGTTGTCGAGCTAAGCACGAGCTAAACAAAAATTATATATTAAGATTGGTGTAAGATAGGGATCAAACATGCCAACTGACATAATGGATGTCAACGGATCCCGCAAGTGTCTAAGAGTTGTAATAGACATTACAATTTGTAAAATGGTCCACGTGATCCGCGGTAAACCCATCACGGTGCGAGGTGAAATAAGGTTCTTAGCCCTTGTTACAAATAAATTTTTTTGTTTAAAACTATGGGTATTTATTTTAACAAGGATTTCCAAACTAATTAAAACTACTTTGCTATTTTAGATGGCGTCTTCAAGCAACACCAACACCACCAACCATTTTTTGCTTAGGGTTTTTTCTTGAGAAGGAGAACCTCAATGGTAACAACTTCTTGGATTGGTTTAGGCAACTTAAACTTGTCCTACGCCAAGAAGGGAAGATGGTTACCATAGAGGAGGCCCTACCCAAGGCTCCTGCTGCCAATGCCACTCGGGCTATCCGAGACGCTTATGAGAAGCGTGTCAAGGATACCGAGGAAATTACTTGCCTCATCCTAAGTACTATGATCCCCGAGCTCCAAAAGAAAATGGATCATTTGAGTGCTTTTGACTTGATCGCTCAGCTTAAGGAAATGTTCCAGCAGCAAGCGAGACAAGAGAGGTTTGAGTGTCTTAAGACGGTACTTGGTAGTAAGATGGCCGATGGCAGGAATGTGAGTGCTCACGTGTTGCGCATGAAAGCAAACGTGGAGCGCATGGAACGGCTCGGATTTACCATAGGGAGGGAGCTAGCCGTGGATTTGATCCTATGGTCCCTGCCCACCGCGTATGATCAATTCGTTATGAGTTATCATATGCATAGTATGGATAAGTCCATCATGGAGCTTCATGGTATGCTTTAGACAACGGAGTCTAGAATGACCAAAAACAAGCCCGCCGTTCCAAATCCCGTTCTTGCTATAAGGGAGGGGCGAATCCAGAAGAAGAAGAGGTCCGCTTATACCCCTAAGGGTAAGGGGAAGGGGAAGATTGGCGCAGCCAAGTCTAGCCCCGCTTCGGAGGGTAAAGGCAAGGGGAAGATGGTTCCCCAAGCTAAAACTCCGAATGAAGCGGAATGCTTCTTCTACGGGAAGAAGAGCCATTGGCGCCGTAATTGCCCGGGGTACCTAGAAGGTCTTAAGAAGCACAAGGGGTTGAGCATCGGAGGAACTTCCGATTCAGGTACGTACATGATTGAACTCCATCATACTTCTACATCTGGTAGTTGGGTATTTGATACCGGCTGTGGCACTCACGTTTGTAATATTGTGCAGGTGCTAAGGACAAGTAGAAGGATGGAAAGTGGCGAGCTTGACTTGATTATGGGAAACAAGGAGATTGTCCCGGTCAAGGCTCGAGGAGAAGTTGAATTATCTTTTAATTCTGGTTTTTCCATATTATTATTGAACGTATGCTATTCGCCGCTTGTGGCGCGGAACATTATTTCTTTTCATGCATTACACGACAATGGTTTTGGTTTTTCTTTTGATAATGGAGTTATCGTTTGTTCTAAAAATAATATTTGTTATTTTAAAGCTTATCCTTGTCGTGGTATTTATGAAGTAGATGCTGTACGTTAGTGATAATCGTTCAATCATGAATATTGATTCAACGTCTAAAAATGGTTTAGACAAATTGTCTTTGTGGCATGGTCGACTTGGCCATATAAACAAGACTCGTATCACCAAGCTCCAAGCGGATGGGATCTTGGAATCATTTGACCACGAGTCAAATGAAGTATGCGAATCTTGTTTTTTAGGCAAGATGATTAAAGCACCCTTTTCCGGCGTGAATGAGAGGGGAAAAGACTTATTGGACATTATACATTCCGATGTGTGTGGTCCGTTTAAGCATGTCATAAGAGACAATTCTAGATACTTCGTTACCTTTATAGATGATTATAGTAGGTATGGGTATGTCTACTTGGTTAGACAAAAGTCCGAGACCTTTGAGGTCTTTAAGACTTTCCAAAACGAAGTCGAGAATCAATTGGGCAAAAAGATTAAAATACTTAGATCCGATAGGGGTGGTGAGTATCTTAGTCAAGAGTTTCGTGATCATCTTAAGGGTTGTGGAATTATCTCACAACTTACACCTCCTAGGACGCCACAATTAAATGTTGTTGCCAAGAGGAAGAACCGAACATTGTTAGATATGGTTCGGTCTATGATGAGTCACACCCAAGTGCCTATAAGCCTTTGGGGTTATGCTCTTGAAACGGAAACAATAATCCTTAATCTCGTTCCAACGAAGAAGGTCGAGAAAACACCTTTCGAGATGTGGCATGGGAAACCTCCCGTTCTTGCCTATCTAAAGGTTTAGGGTTGTCAAGCCTACGTACGACGTGAGGTAGAAGACAAGTTGGAGCCCCGATCCGAAAAGTGTTATTTCATCGGATATCCAGCTGCGGGTATTGGATATATATTCTATAAACCTTTCGAGAACAAGGTATTTGTTGCTCGGAGGGTGGTATTTTTAGAAAGAGAGTTGGTATCTAATCAGCAAGGTGGGACTAAGATTGATCTTGAAGAAATTCAAGAGTCCAACGGATGAAAGACCTGACGTTGGCACTAGCCAACAACCTAGTGAGGTTGAGTCTGAGCATGACAATGCGGAGACTAACGTAAATCCGTTACCTCCCCGTAGATCCCGTAGAACTCGCCATGAGCCAGATAGATAAGGATTTCTCATATCTGAGGGCGACGAGTTATTGGTGGATCTTAATGAGCCCACCAACTATCGGGAAGCGGCAGCGGGCCACGAGTCTGCTAAATGGAAGGAGGCAATGGATAACGAGATGCAATCCATGGAGGATAACCAGGTTTGGGAACTGGTTGATCCCACACCCGGTTGTAAACCAATAGGGTGTAAGTGGGTCTTCAAGAAGAAGACCGATATGGATGGAAAAGTAAACACTTTCAAAGCCCGACTGGTGGCTAAAGGTTTCACCCAGACACATGGTGTCGACTATGATGAAACTTTCTCCCCAGTGGCCATGTTGAAATCTATTAGGATACTTTTGGCAATCGCCGCATTTCATGATTACGAAATATGGCAAATGGATGTCAAAACCGCCTTCCTTAATGGGAAGCTCTCCGAAGAGGTGTATATGACGCAGCCTGAGGGTTTTGTGCATCCGAAGCATCCTAATAGAGTGTGTAGACTAAAGAAGTCCATTTATGGACTTAAACAAGCATCTCGTAGTTGGAATCTATGCTTTGATGAGAAAATCAAAGTGTTAGGTTTTTCGAAAAGTGTAGACGAGCCATGTGTATACATTCGGGCTAGTGGGAGCGCCATTGTTTTCTTAGTCTTGTATGTGGATGATATCCTACTCATTGGTAAAGATATTCCAACCTTGCAAAGTGTCAAAAACTTGGCTTGGAAAATGCTTTTCAATGAAAGACTTAGGAGAAGCGGCATACATTCTAGGTATCAAGATCTATAGAGATAGATCTAGCAAACTTCTCGGGTTGATTCAAAGTACATACATTGACAAAGTCTTGAAGCGGTTCAAGATGGAGGACTCCAAGAAAGGAAATCTTCCTATGTCGCATGGAGTGATATTGAGTAAGATTCAATGTCCTAGTTCTCAAGAGGAACTAGAAGTAATGAAGCGAGTACCATATGCTTCGGCCGTGGGATCAATCATGTACGCTTTGAGCTTGACTAGTAGATATCAGGGAAACCCGGGGCAAGCCCATTGGGTTGCGGTAAAGAACATTCTTAAGTATCTTAGGAGGACTAAAGAAATGTTCTTGATCTTTGGTGGTGAGGAAGAGCTCAAAGTAAAGGGTTACTCTGATGCTAGCTTCCAAATTGATAGGGATGACTGCCGATCACAATCGGGGTTTGTGTTCCTATTGAATGGTGGGGCTATTACTTGGAGAAGTTCAAAGCAAGACATAGTGGCTGATTCTACTACAGAGTCAGAATACATTGCGGCAAGTGAAGCTGCTAAAGAAGCTGTGTGGATAATAAGGAAGTTCATCCGAGACCTTGGAGTGGTTCCTAGCATATCCGACCCTATTGAGATCTTTTGTGACAATGAGGGTGCGGTAGCCTTAGCGAAGGAACCGAGAGCTCATAAGAGAACGAGGCATATACCTTGTAAGTACCACTTGATTAGAGAGATGGTTGAAAGTGGTGAAGTCGCTATTAGTAGAGTAACCTCGGAAGGCAATTTGGCCGATCCGTTTACTAAACCATTGTGACAAGCTTCTCATGATTCACACACTATGGCGATAGGTGTTATATTTGCTCATGACTTATTTAGTTTTAATTTATGTTTGGACCGTTATGTATTTGGGAACATTAATCAATAATGTTACTAGTGTTTGTTTCGATTTATATAGTAGAGATCTATGTATACGCGTGTTGCGGTTACTTACATTTAGTCTTTATTGTGTTCTATCTTTGCATGTTTAATTTATTCCCTAGATTGTTTTACAATCTTTAAGTCTCCACAATCGGTCATACTTTGTGGGAAGAAAGTATGAATTAAGATTGAGGTAAAGTTTTGATAAAACGTGATTCTTGCCTATACTTGAAAGGGGTTTCAAGTGATTGGAGGACCCACACCCGAGTTTACTTCATGGTTTTAGTCACAAGTAACTCGGGATGGTAATGACATTTCATCCTTAAACTAGAGATACATGTGATCTCAAAGCATAGGTTTGCTTTGCTTTTATCGTTTTCTAACGCGGTCCGTAACTGGTCGTTGTAAGGGAGATGATTGGGTAGATTATTATCTATGTGGCGGGACTATGTAGTCGAAAGGTATTTGTTCCTCTATGTATAGAGAGAATATCCATGGGTCCCTCGATGATTAAGTGCTGACGTTCATATGCATGGCCGTGCTCAAGTTACATTGATGATGGATCAATGTTAACTTGGTTTGTTGGTCACCACTAATCTAGAATCAAGAAACATAATCGTGAACGATCTGAAGGTTGACTATACCAAGCGTTGTGTTCACATTGGATATCGCGAACAAAGGGATGTACATGTTCATTTATCTTTAGGACAATCATTTCATGATTGGGGATCTTGTCAAGAGTGGCATACCCTATACTAACTTGGGAGCATAGATGTCTTGCTAGAGGCCGCTCTATGTTTGTGTTATTTTTCGTAGTTGTGTCACGTGCAAGTTGGAGTCTGTTGGTATTATGCCCGCTGACACGAACGAGTTAATGGCACTACCGATGAGGTATAGGCCTATTGGGTCACACACCAAGTATTGATTCCGTTAACATGATCAAGCAATAGAGAGGAAAAGGCCAAAATGGTTTTTGGCACGATGGTACACGGGCCGTGTTCCTGAACACGGGTTGTGTCCAGTCCAACATACACGAGGCGTATTAGCCCAATTCAAGGTCGTGTAGTTTGGGCCTACACGGGCCGTGTAGATGAACACGGGCCGTGTAGTGCCTGTTAGACACGGGCCGTCTTAGCCGAATTGGGGCCGTGGACTTTGGGCCTACACGGCCGTGTAGACCTACACGGGCCGTGTACGTTCGCTGTAACAGCAGAATTAACAGCCTTAAACACTTGGTTTAATGGGGTTAACTTCTCATAATTGTGGTAGGCAAAGAGACCACGAGTTATCTGCTCTTGTTGAGGATTTTGGCTATCACCTGGTCTCTTGGTTGATACTAGAACTCTCTCTTTCTTGTTCATCTTGTTCTTGGTGTTCTTGAGCACAAGAAGCAAGATATACACACACTTGGTTGTTGCTTTGGTGATTACACATCAACTTGCTAGCACTTGGGAATCAAACAAGCTTGGGGTGGACTTCATTGGAGGAGTTCTTTGTTTGATTCTAAGCTACTTGACAAGGAAGGTTAACTTGTGTTTCCAAATTGAGGTATAACCTTTCTTCTTATCTTGTTCATATTATTGCTTCCGTTGCTACTTGTTTTTGCCAAACGAATACCTTCACTTTTGCCCACCATTTTGAGAATGACCCAAAACAATTTTGGGTATAAAAGTGTAACCTATCACTTATCGGACCATATCAAAATGTCAGGTTCCTCCATTAGACGACCACATGTAACAATGTGTCTCAGGAGGAATGAATTGTGAGACAATCCTATAATTCTTATGATGGTCACATAATATAAAACTAAAGCACTTAACATCTTAACTAGATTCAAGTGTCATAGTTATAATGCCCTCTTTTTCATGCACCTCGTTATGGTGAGTTTTGAACACCTCTAAGGTTTCAAAACTAGTCCATAAAATAGACATACCATCCTTTCTGCCATCATCGGTAAAGGAAATAGGAAATAAGACATGATTTGGTACGCGCTGGCAGATGCGTCTTGGGTGATAGGCATTTTTACAGAATGAGGCGTATTAACAGACAGATAATTGGATAAGAACTGAAAGGGATGTTTTGCCTGAGCAGCCTGATTGATTAAATAATTTGCATTTGCTAAATCTGATGAACTTAAACCTGCAGCTTGTAAGTAGTATGATACTTGCTTATACCAACTTAATGCCTCCATATATGACTTGAAGGACTTAAATTGGAAGCTGGAAGCTGTCATAGCAACCCTTTTTGTAAGTTCCTCCTCACTTTCATAAATTTCTGTAGGCACCACAAATTGTATCAGGCTTCTCGAAAGATCACGTTCATGGAAGTGCAAGACTCCACTCCGATAGATTCTACCCCGGAAATCCAGAAAGGCTGGTAAATAGAATGAATAACCTTCATAGGCTTTCGCCAACTCTAAAATCGTTATCTCATAGCGACCCTGATTAATGTCTTTTTGTAAAGTTAGTAGCAGTTCACCGTACGTAAAGTTATCTTTCATATACTCATTCCTCATGTACAACTCCCGAAGTTTTACAGAGACTTCCATTATATTAAGATGCCCAACAAAAGAAGGCTCCAGCAAACTAGAGTCACCAAAGCTCTCTAAAGTTACTCCTTATTTTTTGCCTAAACGGTCAACATACTAAAAGGGTGAACGATATCCAACAAGCTTTCAATCCTCTCACTTACTCAAGTGAAGGATGTTTAAGTCATTTAACCTAACAAACAAGATATGCATTCAACATTTGACCCATGGTGAAAGGGTTCCAACTTCCTAAACCTCATGGATCTTGGTGATGCAAGTCTTGTTTATATAGCTAAATCGACTTTTACATAAGGATAACTTATCAATTCATTTATGATTGTTCTATCTCCTTAAGCAAAAGCCTATTTTAAATACCGTGAAGTGGATGAACTTTGAAATAAATCTCCACTAATTTCAAAAGTCAAAGTAATATCCATCATCAACAAAGGCGTCTTAGATATAATGTTTCTGGACTCACATGGCGTAAAACATATATCCATTTAAAGTAATAGAATAGCTAGAAGGAAATGCAAGATACAAGCTTCCAATCCACTCAATAGGGACAACAACTATGTTTCATATTTTTGAATTCCAACTCTCCATGCCTCATCCGTCTACTTCTCTTTTAACACCTTCACTTTGTAACAAACAAATTTGTGACAAACGTGAGCGTCATAGCTAGCGTTCAAAACCACCCTTTAGAAGTAGGAGAGTAGTGGAGTTTGATCATGAATGTTCCTGAAGTCAATGAGCTAATTTCTCTTATTCATAAGCGATTTTAGCTCTTCCATGTACGTAAGGCATGCGTGTTGCACCAATTTCCAATCTTTCTGCAGAAGTAGCAAATTACCCTTTGTGGAGAATCTTGAGGCCCAATCTCATTGCCATCCGACTTCACATATAAGGTGGGTTTGGTAAAAGCAAACTTTCATTTGAGGTCAATTTCTTCTTCTCGGTTTCTTGTTCCTTTATAATGTTAGCGGGAGTCGGTGAGGCGAGCCATACGTTGGCCATGTAAGACTTAGCAGTCCACAACATGCCTTAATGCTTTATCAAGGATTTCTCCATATTCTGCATGTGATAGTTCATAATAAACTAATTACATCACGTGGGCAGGGACTATGGAGAATTTACATTTACCACAAGCTCCCTCCCTATGGGGAATCCATGCCTCTCCTTTAGGTCCATGTACGCCTCCATCTCAAGGACATGGACACTAACATCCCCACCTTCATGCATCCTTCAACCGACTAAGACCAAGATGCACTTTCACATGCATACAGAGGTCTAGGTCGCGTTGGTAGCATTTTGGCTCTAGAAGGGATTTCTCAAAATGTGCAACTTTGACTCATTGTGGAGGACAACCCTCAATCAACCAATCCTAGTCCACGGAGTACACATTGGTGAGTTTCTTCTTCTTTAGGAACAAACGGAGTGTTCAGTTGAAGAGGTGATGTTAACGTTTGCTAATTTAAAGATATTAGAATACACGTTTTAGTTAGTTTTAAGAAAACCAATTACCCATTTAGTTTTGATACAATCCTCGTTACGATAATTACCCATTTAGTTTTAAGAAAACCAATTATCTTAACAAGGGCTGAGAACCTTATTTCACTTCACTACATGACGGGTTTGCCGAGGATCACCTCATGAAGTTATTTAGGCCGCTAAACGCTTTACCAATTGCAATCCGAGATTACAACTCCTAGAAACTTGCGGGATCCATCGACATTCATAGCATTGGTTTGGCATGTTGATCACTTCTCACACAGATTCCTCGTTAAGCCGCTTTGGCAACTCAGTATAGGCACAACAATTACCAAGGCATATTAAGTTGGAATTGTAAATCGTCCATCAAGATACACGGTGACACCCTTGTAAATCATTGGCTCATGCTAAGCTTGACAACCAATAACTTCAAGTCACCACACTCACCTTCCACACATATCCACATGGAATAACTCGTGCTTAGATCGACAATCATCCAATGCTTAACCAGATTCGGGTGGTGTCATCTTACGGGTGGCGTGTGATTTACGTTTGAGAAAAACGGGACTTTTGCCTTTCTGGTTTAAAAAACCTCTTTTCAAGTTGATTAACAAATAAGTGACAAAACGCATTTTTCACTTTAATATAAACCATTTATATTTATTTGTTAATCATGAGTGCGCGGGGTTTCTTAAACAATTTAACAACTCTTGTGATTTTATTGTTTTGAAAAGTTTTCTAGCATGCGAATATCCTAAACAAAAACGCATGAAAAATAGTAAAATAGATCACAACCACACACAAAGCAAATACCCGATAACACGCCCCTAAAATAGGCCCTCCCTGTGAGCCAAACAGAGAGAGCAAGGCCAAACTAAGGACACAACCAAATGGCCTCGCCGGAAGTGCTCCCACTAAATCCGTCATCTCCAAATGATCCACCGGATTCAAGATAGCGGAGTCGTCTCCTCCACGACTCTTGATGGTTGTATTCAGTCTTCTTTCTACAATTACAAACAATTTGAAAAGAAACGGCATGCAAGCCGCAATTTCTATTCTAAGCTACTTACAACAAGTATAAAGGAAAGCAATGGCATGCAAGCCACAATAAATATACAAATTTACAAACCAAATAAATATATTATTACAAACCATTTTGACTAAAAGCCACCAAATGAATGGATACATAAATAAACAACCAAACAACTAACACATAGGTCTAATGGGTAAAGCGTTACCGGACACAACAACAACCACAAACAAAACATGGTGTGCCACAACAAAACCACCCAAAAATGTATGTCGATTAAGATTTCTCAAACAAGCAAAGCACTCAAGGCACGAAAAGAACAATCCTTGTACATATGTATCAGTATCCCAAACACTTTGAGAACACATATTCATATATACACAATATAAGTACATGCATGTGTGCATTTTATGCCAAAACCACCCAATACATGTAAATATATGAACCAAGACACATAAACGGGGCTTTTCAAGTGTCCAAACAACAAGGACAGGTTCTAGAAAAACAAAATTGAAAGGTGCTAAAACCGAAAACTTATTTCTTTTTATAAACAAGGGTAAAAACATTGTTCATGAGACCTTCACGGCCCACAAGCCTTTACGAGCCCTCATAGTCCGTGAAGCCCATGAGCTCCACGACTCTGACACAGTCAAAACCTTTCACGACCAATAGCCCATGAAGCCAGTCGTGTAGGCTTCACGACCCGTCAAGCCAAAAGCTCCACGGCCCTTGAAGGTATTGAGGACATAATGCTAATTTTCAGTTTTCAAGCCATCAAAGTGCAATTTGTTTGTAGAGATGTCTCTGATACCACTGTTGAAACTTGTAGGGCGCACAAACACAACGGAAGCAAAGAAGAAAAGAAGCACGGAAGACATAAAACCAAGCAGGCATAAAACCCACACAAGTTCCAGTGGTGGAATACACTACAAAGCAAATTGAAACTCAAAAGGAAAAAGAAGGAGTAGAAAATACCTCCTTACCATAGCAAGAAATCAAGCTCGTCATGTGGATTGGGATGAATATGAAGAAACAAATGGCTTCTACCACCATGGAAGTCCATACCAAGAAGAGTTTGATCCCATTGTACTAGCAATCCATAGATGAACATACTTGACGACTTCACCATCTAGAACAGCCCATATAGATCCCCTCTTGCTCCATGAAAACCTTACATGAACACTCAAGAACTCATCTTAGTGTCTTTAGCATTTTCCATATTGTACCAAGAGAGAAAATGGAAGTAGTAGAGAATGGTATGTGTCACTCGTGTCTACTAGCCTCAAACAACTGCTACTAACCCCAAAAAGGTCGGCCAAAAGGAAGCAAGCTGATAGGACCATCAAATGATCCAATAAAACACAAGTGTCACTTGAGCTACCAACTTCACGACCCCTCACAGGCTCTCACCAGTCGTGAAGCCTAAATGCGCCACGAGGGGACTTAGAACTTCACGAGCCGTGCCACCTGGTCGAGGATTCGTGAGGGCGTCTCCTTCACAACCCCTCACGACCTCGTCACGAGCCGTGAAGCCCAAAGGCATCACGACACGTGGTGGCCGTCGAGCAATCATTAGGGTAGCCTGCTCACTGCCCGTGGAGCACCCTTCACAGTCGTGAAGCCCCGAATCAAAACACTTTTGATTCTTTGACTTTCTCCTTCCATACAAAGCTGTCAGGATCAATCCTTGGCGTGTGACCCAATAGGCTAGTGTTTCAATAGTAGTGATGCTGGAATACGTGTGTTAGTGGGCAGTCTCCAATAGTTACACCTTAGCACAATATTAGACAAATAAACAGAGTGAGCGAAATATACATACACCAGAGGACATGCTTAGATCATGTGTTGTTAATTTTAGTTGTAGTTGGAATACATGTCTACCATTAGTAGAGTTCTTCTATTATAGCAGTTACCATTTGAGTATTGGTATGTTACCATACGAAATGTTAAATAGTAGAGACTGCAAGACCCCTGTTTGTAGGGGTAAAGTTTGGTAGAGAGAGTTACGCAATGCAAACATAGTACAGTAGACGATGAGTGTATAAAGTAGATACGTGAGCAGTTTAAAGCTGCACAATATAGACTGAAAAGTTATACAGACAAGCAGAGATCTCCATTAGAGTTCCAGGTTAGGGACTGTGTGTAGTTGAAGACATCAACATGGAAAGGAGTTAAAAAATTCAGGAAGAGGGGTAAGTTAGGCCCCTATGTCAATAGTGTTGGATTATGCCCGTTCACACACACGAGTTGGTATCATTGCTGATGAAGCAAGGGCCTATTGGGTCACACACCAAGTATTGGTTCTGACATCACCACTAGTCAAAGGAGAGAGAAAACCAGAAAATAGTTCTCGTAGGCCGAGGCACGGCTGTGCCCTAAGGCATGACATGAGTCCAAGTCAAGCATGATTTGTGTTTATTGATGATTTGAGTGTGCCTTACACCGTAATAGCCACATTAACTATTCTTTTATGGATAATTAAAGGTGTGTTAGTTGTGTAACTAATCTAGCACTATGAGCCATGACTTTTGAAGTGGTTAATGGGTTCTATAAGTTCCTAATAAAGCCATAGAGTCAAGGTTACATGCTTGTTGCTTGGTAGTTGCAATATAGTGGTAAAACTCTCTCATACACACTTTGAATACAAGGCATTGTGAGTTCTAAGTGTCAACGCTAGTGTGGTGCATTGATTTGCATACCTTGAGTCTAGCAAGTGGGAATCAAGGAGCACTTGATGTGGATTGCATTAGAGGTACACTTCTTTTGTACACATCTTCTAAAGGAACAAATCAACACAAGTGAAGACTAGCTTATGGGGTATAACTATTTTCTTCTCTTGTTCTTTTAGTGTTGCTTTGTCATGGTCCATTGGGGAGTATTGGTGTGGTTCTTGGAAAAATTATTTGTAAACCTTTTACGCCTCCATTGCCTTTTCGTTGAACCACCAATATGGAATAGTGGTATTAGAGCCATCTCTAACATGGCTTTGCACATTTAGGTCTGAAAACTAGATTTTCTATCAAAATATAGGTTTTCCAGTGACCGGGCACAACCGTACCTTTTAGGGTACTGGGCATGCTGGCAGCCAGGGCACGACCATACCGGTGGGAGTATGGGGCGGTGCCGGCAGAATATTTTTAAGGGTTAAAATGTTTAAAACTATAAGCTGGCAGCCTCGCACACAATTGGACACACCCGTACCCTTCATAGGATATGCCCATGCCCATCGTGTTCCTCGCTAGAATCTGGTTTTTTGAAACAGATTTTTGGAGATCTTAAAAATCTAGTTTTGACCATTACTAGACTAGTTTTAGATCTGGTCGTATCTCGTTGTATTTTGATTCCTATATTTATATGTTTACTATGGCTTGACCATGAAGTGCATAAAAACTTGTATCTGTGGGTGTATATATGAATATGTAATTTTAAACTTCTTATTAAAACTATTTATGAATATGTACAAGGATTGCCATCTTGATCAAAATATATTCCACATGATTTTAGTGGCACACCATGGTTTTGCTTTGGTTGTGTTTTGTTTATGTTGTTGTGTAACATTAGATGCCCATTTGGGTCTTAAAACTGGATTTTCTGTGTAAAATTGGTTTTCAGCCGACCGGGCACAACCATACCTTTTGGTGTACAGGGCGTGCCGGCGGCCGGGGCATGGCCGTATCAGTGGGAGTACGGGCCATGCTGGCAGAATATTTTTAAGGGTTAGAGTTTTTAAAACTGTAAACTGGAATACTGGTGCACACGCCCGTACCCTTCATAGGGCATGCCCGTGCCCGTCGTGTTCTTGGCCAGAATCTGGGTTTTTGAAACAGATTTTAGGAGATTTTAAAAATCGAGTTTTGACCATTATTGGACTAGTATTGGATATGGTCGTATCCCATTGAATTTGAATCCTATATTTATATGTTTTGTATGGCATTGCATGAAGTGCATAAAAACATATATCTATGGGTGTATATATGAATATGTACTTTTAAACTTAGTATTAAAATTACTAATGCATACGTACAAGGATAGCCATTTGTACCTTGAGTGTATTGTTGGCAATCTTGATCAAAGTGTATTTGACTTGGTTTTAGTGGCACACAACGTTTTTGCTTTGGTTGTGTTTTCTTTATGTTGTTCAGTAACATTAGATGCCCATTTCCCAATGTATTGTTCTGGATGGTTTGTATTGGTTTTACCCTGCGTTCCATATTTGATGAAATCTATTTATTGGGTGCGGCTTGCATGTTGTTTCTTTTATTCTTTGTACCTGTAATAGTTTATTAGGATCGTAGCTTGCACGTTGTTTCCTTATTGCTATGTATCTGTATTTAGAATAGTAGATTTACTTTTAACTATCGGGAGTCACGGTGGTGATGTCTTGGCAAGGCGAACCCGGGGTGCTAATGGAGATGCCGGATTCAGAGGAGCCCACACGACGAGGATCTTTGGTTTTGTCCTTAGATGACCTTGTTTTCCAGCTCACGGGGAAAACGCATAGGATTTTGGTCATGTTACCAAAGTTGATATATATATATATATATATATATATATATATATATATATCTTGCATTTATATATAGGAAATCGCATGCTAGATAATGTTTCACAATCTATTACAACACAAAGATTTTATTAAAATGGTTTATATACCTACGGGCATAGAATTAACAATATTAATATAAAAATGGTATTATATTAAAAGTGGTCAAAAATGGTTTTATCACTTATTTTTTAATTCGCCAAACGAGTTAAAAACGGTTTAATCGGAAAAAGTAAAATCCGTTTATCAAAAGTAAGTTATGCGCCATTCGTAAGACTACACCACCCTAATCTAATGAAACTTGGATGATTGTCGAGCTTTAGCACGAGTCATTCCTTTTGGAGTTGTGTGGAAGGTTTGTGTTGCAACTTGCAATATTGGTTGTCGAACTTTAGCACGAGCCAATTATTGATTGAGAGTACCAACGTGTGTCTTGATGGATGACTTACAAATTCTTTTGTGACTCTTAAATGATGTCGAGCTCTAGCCGAGTCATTGAAAGACAACAAGGGAATTGGTGTAGGAAGGGATCAAACATGCTTTGGTTATAATGGATGTCGGAGAATCCCCCAAGGACCTAAGAGTTGCGAAATGGTTGCAATCTGTAGAATGGTTACCGGACAAAATATTTTTCTTTGTGGTCTGCTATAAACCCATCACGAGGTAAAGTGAAATATAGTTCTTAGCTTTGTTAAATAATGGTTTTTTAACTACTTGGGTAATTATTGTACAAGGATTTTACAAGTAAAATTTGCACTATATTTTGTAGATGGCAACCAACAATAACACCGCTTCAACTTCATCGAACTCTATTTCCCTAAAGTTATTCCTCGAGAAGTATAAGCTCGATGACCAAAACTTCATGGGTTGGTTCATGCAACTAAGGATAGCACTTAGGTATGAATAAAATACGTCGGGCATCAAGGAAAAGTACGTCAAGGACATGAATGAAGTGGCTTGCATTATGCTCTCTTCGATAACTCTCAAGCTCCAAAAGAAAATGGAGCATATAGGGGCGCATGACATGATTAACCAGCCAAAGGAAATGTTCCAATAGCAGGCTAGGCACGAGCGCTTCGAGTGCGTGAAGTCCTTGTTCGATTGCCGAATGTAAGAGGGTGGAAATGTTATCGTCCATTTGCTTAAGATGAAAGCATATGTTGATCGGTTGGAGAGAATGGGTTTTCCCTTTAGACGGAGTTGGCTACAGATATTATCCTCCAATCTCTGCCTGGTACATACTTGCAATACATATGGAATTATCATATGCATAATATAGACAAAACCTCATGGAGCTTCATGGCATGCTGGAGACGGTACAGTCTAACATGAAGAAGCCGTCCACCTTTTCCGTTTCCGTCTTAGCTATCAAGGAAAGTGGGACCAAAAAGAGGAAGGTCGATCCCCCTGTGAAGGGAAAGGGTAAGGTTGGTGAACCCAAGCCTAACCAATCTCGGCCACGAAGGGTAAGGGGAAGGGTCTGGTTTGGTAAGCCAAGGACCCTATAGAAGCCGAGTGCTTCTGCTGCAAGGAAAAGGGGGCATTGGTGGTGTTCTTGCATAAAGTACTTTGTGGAGCTCAAGCGAGTAAAGTCAAAGGGAGCTGGTGCCTCTGGTATGTTTATGATCAAACTACATAACACCTCAACTTCTAACGGTTGGGTTTTAGATTCTAGTTGTGGCACTCACATTTGTAATATTGTACTGGTGCTAAATGGAAGTAGGGCTCTGGGTGTTGGAGAGTTGGACCTTATCATGGGGAACAAAGAGGTGGTCCGTGTGGAGCGGATTAGGAGTGTGGATCTCACCTTTCCTTCAAGTCTTTCTATTACTTTGATTAATGTTTGTTTTTTGCCCTACGTGGCACGAAACATTATTTCATTACATCCACTTTTTGACAATGGTTTTGATTTTACCTTTAATTATGGGATTATTTCTTGTCTAAGAGATGGTGTTCATTATTTTAAGGCTTACCCTTGTCGTGGTATTTATGAAACAAGTGTGTGTTTGAATGGTAATAGATCAATCATGAATATTGATTCTATGTCTAAAAATGGTCTAAACAAGTGGCCATTGTGGCATAGCCGTCTTGGCCATATAAACAAGAATAGTATGGCCAAACTCCAAGCGGATGGGATTTTTGAATCGTTTGATCACAGGTCAAGCAACTTATGCGATTCTTGTTTATTAGGCAAGATGACTAAGGCAGCCTTCACCAGCGTTAGTGAGAGGGGCAAATCTTGTTGGATATCGTTCACACGGATGTGTGTGGTCCGTTTAGGTCTGCTACAAGATACAACTACAAGTACTTCGTTACGTTTACTGATGATTTAAGCAAATATGGTTATGTTTACTTGGTTAAACATAAGTCTGAAACCTTTGAGGTGTTCAAGACATACCAAAATCAAGTGCAGAATCAATTGGGAAAGGGGATTAAGATTCTCAGATCCGTTAGGGGTAGTGAGTATCTTAGTTCCTAGTTTCGCGATCATCTCAAGGATTGTGGGATTATTTCACAATTTAATCCACCCAGGACACCGCAATTAAATAGGGTTTTTGAGCGGAGGAATCGAACATTACTAGAAATGGTTTGGCCTATGATGAGTAGAACAAAGCTACCTATTAGTTTCTAGGGTTATGCTTTGGAAACCACTGCTAGGAACTTGTAACTTGTACCAATAAAGAAGGTCGCGAGTGCACCTTTTAAGATATGGCATTGAAGAGCTCCTTAGCTTGCTTATCTCAAAGTTTGGGGTTGTAAGGCCTACGTAAGAATTGAGGCTCAAGACAAACTTGAACCGAGAGCTGAGAGGTGTATTTTCATTTGTTACCCAGCTAACTATATAGGATATATGTTTTACAAACCTTCTGAGAACAAGGTATTTGTTGCTCAAAGGGCGGTCTTCCTTAAGAGGGAGTTGATATTGAAAGCTTCGATTAGAATCAAGTATTGTATAGAAAAGAAGAGTTCTACAGAGAAACACACTCAAACACCTTGGCTAATGCTTTGAATGAAACTTGATTAATTTTGGAAAAGCTTCCACTACCACTAGCCATATCCCTTTTTATTTGTATAAGGATAGGCTTGGCTATTTGTTCATTTATTACATACTAACAATCTCCCCCTAATGGAGAGATAGCCTATTACTTAAAAAGAAATAAAAGATATTACAGTAGAGACCATCTCCTTATGATCCTCTAGCTATCTAGTGTTCTTTTGATATCTTCAGACGACCTGTTCAACCCAAAATTTTCTACTTCACTTAAAGTTGATTGTTCATTTTGAGCCCTTTCCTGAAGCATGTGATGTATAATCTTTAAAGTACCATCTGAGTATGCCATCATATCAACCATTCTAATCAATATTTTCCATTTCTGTTGATTTCTAAAGATGACACCTCTATGACTAGCAAAATCTGTATGTTATTCATCAATGACAGTTAGTTCTTCTTAATTTTAAGGATTTGGATGGCTCTGTACTTGTCAGAGCAAATTGACTTTGAGTTGATTAGTTTCAGCTCCTAATTGCAAATCATGCTTTGAAAGAGCTGAATAAATCTCCTCATATATTTCATTAATGCTCCTCTTCCCTATTGTTGTTCGTATGACTTGTTGAGTTTGTTAGACAGCTCCTCATATATAAACTGTATGTCATGGAGTTTAACATGTCGGAAGTCTACTTCGTTTAGAGAAATCCTTTGCCCATTAGCTCTTTCCACATCATACACAGCAAACTTGTCCCGTAATGATTTCTTCATAGAAACTCTGAGTACTTTGCTGATTGGATACTCAAATATGATATGATCTCTTGGAGTTTTGTATTCGTTGAATATGTGCTCATATCTTTTCCGTTGATGATCATCTAGATTTCTCAATTCTGGGGGTGTTTGATCATTTATTTGAGTTGGATAAATTGTAGGAATTCGATCTTCAAGATAAGCGACATTCACACCATATTTACCCCACAACGGGTTTTTCATTGCTTCCCAGGTGAACATGTTATTTCAGGTGTCACACCCTGCTAAAGCGGAAACACGAAGTGTGACGGCACGAGGTTTCATAGCACAAGGTGATAAACAATTCCCAACCATATTTAAATATTCAAAATAAAAGATAGGGATACATCCTTAAGTAGAAAGATACATAACCAAACAAAATTCAAAGACATTGTTTAGAACGATGCATAAATTAATTGGAAATTGTTTATAAATTAGATGAAAATGAAGATGTGACTCAACATGCTCTTACGTGTTGTACCTAACGGCGGTCACTTGAAAACATGGGTAAAAGAAAAGATAAACTACTAGAGTTGGTAAGATCATAGGTTTTTAACATGCACAAGATAGATTTTTAATGCGGAAAGGTTTAATAATAAATGATAGGAATTTTTAGTAAAATAAAAGTATGCACAAATAATAGATGATGCATTATGTTGCCCAATATACTGCACGTGGTAAGAATATACAAAGATGTTTATAGCTTGAGTTATTATCCAACCTGTTAGAACCTAGAAGGGGGGTGAATAGGTTATATGCCCACTTTTTGAAGTTTTTAACAATATTTTCAAGTAATTAAAGAATTTAAGGAAGAAAGATATCACCAATGTAAGTAGCTAGGACACAATGATTTAAGTGGTTCAAGCAAAGGTTAACAACTTTGCTCTACATCCACTTCTTGGCCTCACCCACTAAGAGTTCCTCCACTAATCTTCTCTCTTTCAAGGTAGAGAGAAACCTTTTACAACTTCTCCTTTTAGCTTACAAGAATTACACTTCCCTCTTGCAAACAAGGCTAAGATAAACCTCACTTCACTCTAATTGGAAAGGCTAGAGTTGATCCTCACTTCTCTCTAATTCTATAGGCTAGAGATTATCCTCACACTATTACAAATGTATATGAATGTAATGAAGTATATGAACTTGAAGGCTTTCACTCTTGCTAGATTCTTGATCTTGAAAGATTGAATTATCAAGGAATATGAGCTCACAAGATTTTTATGTATTCTGTGTTTTTTCAGATTGCAAGAGGTGAGTAAAACACAAGACTTGAGTTGCTTTAAATAAGGAAAAAGTTTGATGCTCAAAATTGTCCAGACGATCCATGGTCGACCGTGGAATCGACCGTCGCACTGCTGGAGATTTTTGAGCCTTGTGCATATAGACGTTGGGCTTTTACCAAAACCACACACAACCCATTTTTACCATAAAAATGCACTGAAAAGGAGTTTAAGAAAAGTTGGGTTAGTGCCATACTTCTTAAGTTTGAATTTTAAACATGAAAATGGAAGTTTGGAACCAAATGCACAAAGTATGTTGGAAGTTTTCCACTTTGGGAGATTCCTTTTGCTAAATGTGATTTTAACTTGTTTCAATGTAAGATTGTGTTTAGTATTTGCCAAAATGGGTATTTTTGCTTTGACTTCCAAGCTTGTGACAATTTTTATAAAGGTTTTTATAAAAATAATTTTATAAAAACTTAAACTCATTTGATTATTTATTTTGTAAGCTCATAGACTTTGAATGTTTATTTGTAGGAGACTTCAACATCGACTTCTACTTGAACTCGGATCTTGACGATTGAAGCTTGGCCATTTGATGAAGCTTATTTTGTAGATTATGGATGAGAATATATTTGATTGAATATATATATATATATATATATATATATATGTGCACATATGTTAATGTTAATACATACAATTATATAAACAAGTTGTATATTTTTGTGTCAACAAAAGAAGATTTATTTATAAGCCTATTTTTCCCAACAATCTCCCCCTTTTTGTTGAAGACAAAAATTTATAACTTGTATAAGAATTGTATATGTAACTTTAACATGTTAACATATATGTATGTATTCTACTATCTTCTATATATTCTTCTATCTTCTCCCCCTTTTTTGTCTTAACAAAAAGGAGACTCCCCCTTGGCATAAGCTCCCCCTTGAATGTAGATCTCCATATCTTGATTTGGATGAGCTAGAGTACATACAAAATTCTACCAAGGACTTGCACGAGTGATGTGAGCATAGCCAATATTAATCACAATACATGTTATATGGAGAGCATGCACATCAAACCACAAAATGTACATCATAGCATAATATATTGTAGCACATGACCAACATAAATAGCATATTGTGTGAATACATAGAAATAAATTGTTTGAAAGACAAATGTGGTAATCATAAAACATCCCATCATGATTGAGACGACTCACCTCCATCAGTTCCGGAATTGCATTTAAGAGCATTCATAATTGATCTCAACATGCCTTTTACCCCTTTCATTTCTTTACGCAGAGAGCGAGTTTCATTCTGTAAAGCATTCACATTGCGATTTAGTGCCGCAATTCGTTCATCGGTAGTGCCTTCAACCATGCTGTGATCCGGAGGAATCGAACTCTCCGCTTCACCTTCCTCCTCTTCACCAAAGGTGAATCTGTCAATCTCGGCTTCCGTATCTCCGGAAGAGGAAGAGTGTGCTCGTTTCGTCCCTTTATGGGAAGACATCTTGCGAAGTGTCGCAAGGTCGATGGGCATGGAGGATCCCGGAGTTGAGACAATGCGAGAAATATCTGGTAGATTCGTAAGAAGAAGAGATAGAAGGCGGCCATAGGGAAGATCCCTACGACTTGTCACGAGACCACTCATGCGTTTAGCAAGAATGTGCGTGAGGTTGATCTCACCCAATGATTTCAGGAATGGTGAAGGCAGGTGGAAGGTTTGTGAGACTATGACCGGTATGATAGTATTTAAGGCCGGAGGATGGGATGTGTAGAATCCTACCTAGTTGGACAAGAGTGAAGGTAAAGTCCTTACCTTCAATGTTGAAGGTGATGACTTCATCATCCTCATTATAGATGACGGAGGCATAAAATTTATAGATGCGATTTTTATAAATGACATTTGAGAGAGAAAGGAAAATAGTCCACCCAATAGCCTCAAAGGTGGCTTGGGTCCTATATTGGTCAAGTTGATTGACCGCAACTACACGACCCTCGTTTATGGCCCGTTTCTTTAGATCATTGGCGGATTGACGAGGGGTAGGGTTTTCGGGTTTTCTTGAAGCGGATGTGCGAACACGTGGCATGATTATCTATAGAGACAATGATTATATGATTAAGTACAAATATATAGCATTAGGACTAGTGTGTGCCTAATGTGTAAGACATGTTCAATTTATCTAGTCATGATACGAAAGAGAGTTTGGTTTTGGAAATTTATAACTAGATCTATGATATTTCAATATATATGAGACATATTTGAAAGTGTGCTTAAAAAAATATAGCAAACTCTTTGAGAATATGTCCATACGATGTGTTTGTGTCCTAATTGTGAGAAGATTTTGACAATTTTGATGAATCATGCGATGACAAGTGTTTGTTGGAGAATATGAAGCATGAATAAAGTGAATTTGAGCATTAATAGTTGAAATACTAAAAGATGAAAAGTTCAAAAATTTCCAGATTGCTGACGGTCGATGCACGGTATCGACCGTGGATCGACCGTGGTTGGACTGGATTTTTGTACAATAGTTACGGTCGAGTGACGGTCGACCGTGATATCGACCGCCGGACGATTTTCAAAATTTTTGGTTTTGTTTGTCCTTTTTGAAAACTCTAATTTTATTACTTTAATATACATCTAATACTTATATTTAAATTACATCTGAGATCCAACAAACCTATGTATAAGAAAACTACTACAAAAGTTAAACCAAACCCAAACAAAGCCTACTTTATCATCCTTAAGCCATTTATAACAAAAACTACTAAATAATCTTCCCAAATCAAGCCCACTCATGAAAAAATAACAAAAATCTTGAGATACACATGATTCATTGGTGCAAAAAAATAGAATCCTAAGGAGATGAAGAAGAAAGAAAAAAAAATTATACCTTTGAGAGAGAGAAAACCGTGGATCGTCCATGAAGGAAGGAAGAAATCGTGTTCAACCGTAGATCGACCGTGAGCAGAACCGTGCCTTCGACCGTAAGTGAAATATTTTTACTTGTAATGATTTTTTAAGATTTTTAGAGAGTAAAATGGTAAAAGGCGGCTAGGGTTTGATGAGGAAGATGAGGGAGGATGAAAGTGGGAGGAAAGAGAGAGAAAAAGGGAAGGTAGGGTTAAAATTCGTCAGGTGTATAACGGTCGATACATGGTCGACCGTGGTATCGATCGCATGTTTCTTAAACTTTTGGCAGTGCCCCGACGGTCGATACATGGTATCGACCGTGGTTCGACCGTGGAGCCACTGGATAGCATTTTTTTGTTGTTTTTCAGCTTTTAGGTGTTTATCTCTTAAGGTACATGTTCCATCATTCCCAAACCAAGTCTTAATGTGTCAAATACTTCCTTTTTTAGCGGTTTAGTGAATATGTCAGCAATATTTTCACATAAAGTAACTTTTTCTAAGCTTATATTGCCTTTTTGCACATTATCACATAGAAAGTGATGTCTAATTTCGATGTGTTTAGTTCTAGAATGCAATACGGGATTTTTACTTAGATCAATGGCACTTTTATTATCACACATAATAGGAATTTCGGATAGATGTACCTCATAGTCCAATAAAGATTGTTGCATCCATAAGACCTGAGCGTATGCTCTTCCGGCGGCTACATATTAGGCTTCGGTTGTTGACAAGGCAACGGATGTTTGCTTTTTCGAGAACCATGAGGTAAGTGCCAATCCAATAAAGGCACATACTCCACTTGTACTTTTTCTATCCAAGTAGCATCCACCGAGATCCGAATCCGCATAGCACATTATATCTAAGCCGCTCCACTTTGGATACCACAATCCCAAGTTGATTGTTCCTTTAATGTATCGGAATATTCGTTTGACGGCCTCATAGTGTGATTTCTTTGGATTTTCCTGAAAACGAGCACACACACATACACTATACATAATATCGGGACGACTTGCCGTTAGATAAAGCAAGCTCCCGATCATACCACGATATCTTGTACTATCAAATCTTTCACCCTCTTCATCTAGTGTCAAGTGTGTGTTTGTAGCCATAGGTGTACTCATTGGTTTCACATTTTCAAAATCGAATTTCTTAAGCATGTCTTTAATATACTTCGATTGATTTATGAATGTACCATCTTCATATTGTTTTATTTGAAGTCCAAGAAAGTAATTCAATTCACCCATCATACTCATTTCAAATTCATTATGCATAAGTTTTGAAAATTCATCACACAAGTCTTGGCATGTTGATCCAAATATGATAATCCACATAAATTTGTACAAGCAAGATGTCATCTTTTCTTTTCTTTGTGAACAATGTATTATCAACTTTACCCATATTATATTTGTTGGTATCTGACCACTGACACACGTAGGCCAGCATCACTACCAATGAAGCGTGGGCCTATTGGGTCACACGCCAAGTTTCAATCTCGACAGCCTACTATAAGAAGAAAGAGTCAAAATGGTCAAATTCCAGTTGACCTAGGCTTCACGACCGTGAAGGATGCTCTACGGGTCGTGAAGCAGCTCGTGTCCACGAGTCCTGTCGTAGGCCACATGGTTCGTGAAACCCTAGGGCTTCACGACCCTACACAGCCCGTGAAGGAGGTCGTGAAGGCACGAACCCTCATGATTCTTGCACGGCGCGGCACGACTCGTGGAGGATAAATGGTCGTGGTGCATTTTTCCTTCACGGCCCGTGAGAGCCCGTGAAGAAGTCTTGAAGGCAGAATTCCAAGTGACACTTGTGTTTTATTGGACCATTTGAGTTGGTCCAATGAGATGGTGCCATTGGGGTCCGACTCTGGCTCTTTTGAACAGAATGAAGGTCTTTAAAAAGGGCTCTCTTGGTTCATTAGCCACTCTTGGTCCATTTTGTGCAATACATATACTTGTGAGTTCTTCCATTGAGAGAGAGAGCAAGATCAAGTGTTGGTGATTTGTGCACAAGTGTTTCAAGGCTGTTCTAGAAGATATCCATCAAGTCTTGGTGGTGCTTCGGTTTGCTAGTACAAAGAGGTTGAAGGTTTCTTGGTGTGGACTTGCATTAGGGCTTGGAGCCTTTTGTTTCAAGCTTATATCCCAAATCCGAATTGATCCAGCCAAGTATCAAAGTCTTCGAGGGTATGATTTGGTCTCCTTCTTCTCTTTGTTCTTGTTTTTGGTTGCATGCATGTTCTTGCAAGTTTTCACCACCATTGGGAAATCATGGGATCCTTTTGTGTGTTTTTGTTGCTTCCGTTGCGTGCTTTGATCCCCATGGATTCCCAACAGTGGTATCAGAGCCATACTTGTAAGATGCATGCACCTTTGTGGCTTGAAAATCCATATTTTTGATTTTGGACATTCTGTCCAGAAGGTCTTCACGGGCCGTGGAGCTTGCTTCATGGGTCGTGAAGGCAACACGACCAATCTCGTGGGGTGGTGGTCGTGAAAGGTTTTTAATCTGTTTCACGAGTCGTGGAGCGTACTGCCTTCACGGCCCGTGAGGGCCCGTGAAGAGCAGTAGCTCGTGAAGGTGTCGTGATCAGGCTGTTTTTGGCTTTTTTTAAAAGAAAACTTGAAATGGATTTTGGCACATGATTTTGGTGTTTCCAGAATCATTTTAGGCTGTTTGGCCTTGTAGATTAAGCCCCATAATATCCTAATTCTTTTATATGTATGTATTGGGTGGTTTTGGCATAAAATGCACACATGCATACATGTAAATTGTGTATATATGAATATGGATTTCAAAGTGTTTGGAATCCTAATGCATTTGTACAAGGTTTATTCTTGTGCCTTTAGTTTTTGAATAAACTTAATTGGGATATTGTTTTGTGCATGGTTTGGTGTGGCACACCATGCTTTGTGGTTGTTTCGTTTTTGTGAGCACCGATTTGAGCCTAGACCTTTGTGTGGTTGTTTGGTTGCCTTATTTGTTGTTCATTCATTTGGTGGTTTGTACCACATTTGGTTTGTAATAAGTTATTTAATCCGGTTTGTAATAATTTATTTATTTATTTGTGGCTTGCACGCCAAAGTATTTATTCATTGTAATTGTATATTAGCTTAGAATAGATTGTGTGGCTTGCATGCCATTCTCTCTGTATTATGTATGTAATGAGAAGAGAAGACCGGAGGCACCAACGGGAGTCTTAGGAGACGTCTTGGCTACCTCGGATCCGGAGGCGCGGGATCGAGTGGGAGCACACCACGAAGTCTTGGATTGTTTGTCCTTAGTAGACTTAGCTCCTCGGTTGGCTCACCGGGGTACACTTAGGTTGGCTCAAATCGGTTTTGTATGCGTGGGTGTGTAGTTTTATTTGTTTGTTTTTCTTGCGTGGTTGTAGGATCTTCGCATGCTAGAAAATCTTTTGAAAATAATAAAACTATATAGTTTTCCTTAATTGGTTAACAAACCCCGCTCGCTCACATGATTAACAAACGAATATAACGTGTTTATGTTCAATTGGTGAAAAATGCGTTTTGTCACTTATTTGTTAATCAAAACGAAAAGAGGTTTTTAACCGGAAAAACAAAAGTCCCGTTTTTCTTAAAAACGTAAATCACACGCCATCCAAAAGATGACACCACCCGAATCTAATGAAGCATGGGACAATTGTCGAGCTTAGCACGAGTTGTTCCATGTGGACTTGTGTGGAAGGTGCGTGTGGCGTCTTGAAATCTTTGGTTTTCAAGCTTAGCACGAGCCAATTATTGTCAAGGGCGTCATCGTGTATCTTGTTGGACGATTTGCAATTCCAATTTAATACGCCTTGATAATTGTCGTGCCTATACCGAGTTGTCAAAGTGGCTTATTGAGGAATTGGTGTGGGAAGGGATCAAACATGCCAAACCAGTGCTACGAGTACCGAAGGATCCCGCAAGTGCCTAAGAGTTGTAATCACGGATTGCAATTGGTAAAGCGTTTACCGGCCTAAATACCTTCACGAAGTGATCCGCGGTAAACCCGTCATGTAGTGTAAGTTATGTTGGGTTCTTAACCCTTGTTAAATTTAAGTGTTAAACTATTGGGTAATTATTTAACAAGGATTAAAATATGTCGAACTAACCTTTTTGTGTGCTTTGCCTTCTTTTAGATGGCATCTACAAGCAACACCGCGACACACATTTCACTCCGTCCATTTTTGGAGAAAGAGAAACTCATAGGCGTAAACTTCATGGATTGGCTTAGGTAATTGAGGATTGTCTTGCGCCATGAAAGTAAGTTGTACGTCCTGGAGGAACCTCTTCCGGAGGCTCCTGCTACCACCGCTACGCGGGCCATTAAGGATGCTTATGAGAAGCGCCTTAAAGACACCAATGAGGTGACTTGCCTCATGTTGACGACCATGAGTTCCGAGTTGCAAAGGCAATTCGAGGACGTTGGTGCGTTTGACATGATCTCACAGCTAAAGGAAATGTTCCAGCAGCAAGCGAGGCAAGAACTCTACGAGTGTGTCAAGGCCTTTGTAGGGTGTCGGATGCAGGACGGCGGGAACGTGAGCTCCCACATGCTTCATATGAAGCAATACGTGGACCAGCTTGAGAGGTTGGGCTTTCCTATGGGGAAAGAGTTGGCTACGGAAATTATCCTCCAATCTTTGCCTCAAGCATATGGTCCGTTCATTGTGAACTACCATATGCATAATACGGATAAGTCCTTGATGGAATTGCACGGCATGTTGAAGACCACCGAGTCTAACATGGCCAAGGCAAAGCCATCGACCTCCGCACCCGTCCTAGCCATCCATGAGGGAGGTGCTAAGCGGAAGCGGCCCGCTTCAAGCTCCAAGGGCAAGGGAAAGGGGAAGGCAAAGGTGGCAACACCCAAGCCCAAACCACTCCCGGCGCCGGAGCCAAAGGGGAAGGAACCCGCTCCTATAGCCCCCTCACCGGAAGAGGCCACCTGCTTCTTCTGCGGGGAGAAGGGACACTATCGGCGTAGTTGCCCCAAGTACACGGAGGAGCTCAAGAGGCTTCGCGCCAAGGGACAAGGCGCCTCCGGTACATATATGATTGAACTCCATAACACTTTTACTTCTAACGCTTGGGTCTTGGACACTGGGTGTGGTACTCACATAGTTAATAATGTGCAGGTACTAAGAAGAAGTAGGGACTTGGTTGATGGGGAGTTGGATCTCATCATGGGAAACAAGGTGGTTATCCCGGTTGAGAAGATAGGGAGCGTGGACCTCGCCTTTCCATCCGGCTTATCTATTACTTTATTAAATGTATCTTATTCGCCCTGCGTGGCAAGAAACATTTTATCATTTTATGCACTTGTTGACGATGGATTTGACTTTAATTTCTCTAATGGAATTATTTCATGCTTTAAGAATGATTTATTTTATTTTAAAGCACATCCATGTCGTGGCATATATGAGACAAGCGTATGCTTGCAAAGTAATAGATCAATCATGAATGTTGGTTCTAAATCCAATAAGTTATCTTATTGGCATGGTCGTTTGGGCCACATAAACAAGAAACGCATCGCCAAGCTCCAAGCGGATGGGATCTTGGAATCATTTGACCATGGGTCGGATGATGTATGCGAATCTTGCTTGTTGGGCAAAATGACCAAAGCTCCCTTCACCGGCGTTTGTGAGAGGGGCAAAGACTTGTTGGATATCGTTCACACGGATGTGTGTGGTCCGTTCAAGCATGTCACTAGGGATAACTCAAGGTACTTCGTAACCTTTACCGATGATTTCAGTAGGTATGGGTATGTCTACTTGGTGAGACAAAAGTCGGAAACCTTTGAGGTTTTCAAGACTTTCAAAAACGAAGTTGAGAACCAATTGGGTAAACGAATTAAGATGCTCAGATCTGATCGTGGTGGTGAGTATCTAAGTTCGGAATTCCGTGACTATCTAAAAGATTGTGGAATTGTTTCGCAATTGACACCTCCTAGGACACCACAATTAAATGGTGTCGCCGAGAGGAGGAACCGGACATTATTGGATATGGTTCGGTGTATGATGAGTCGTACAGATGTACCCATTAGCTTTTGGGGCTATGCATTGGAAACGGTCGTTAGAATCCTTAACCTCGTACCAACTAAGAAGGTCAAGAAGACACCCTTTGAGATGTGGCATGGAAAGGTTCCATCGCTTTCATATCTAAAGGTTTGGGGTTGTCTTGCCTACGGGAGACGTGAGGTGGAGGACAAATTGAAACCCCGAGCCGAGAGGTGTTTGTTCATTGGATACCCTGCCGGGTCTATGGGATATTTGTTTTATAAACTGTCTGAGAACAAGGTATTTGTTGCTCGGAGGGCCATCTTTCTTGAAAGGGAGATGCTATCCAAAGACGCTAGTGGGAGAAAGGTAGATCTTGAAGAGATTCAAGAACCCTCCAATGACCAACCTGAAGTTGGCACTAGTTCACAAGATGATTCTCAGCACGGCGCTACTGGAGAACCTGACACGAATCCTTTACCTCTTAGAAGATCCGGTAGGAGTCGCAACGAGCCAGAGAGATATGGGTTTTTCATGTCTGAGGGCTGCGACCTAGTGGTGGATCATGATGAACCATCATCTTATCGGAACGCCGTGGTGGGCCCTGAGTCCGCTAGGTGGAAAGAGGCTATGGAGTCCGAGATGCAATCTGTTGGGAAAAATAGGCTTACAAATATATCCTCTTTTGTTGACACAAAAATTTATAACTTGTTTATATAATTGTATGTACTAACATTAACATATGTGCACATATACATATATATATTCAATCAAATATATTCTCTTCTATGATCTACAAAATAAGCTTCATCAAATGGCCAAGCACCAATCGTCAAGATCCGAGTTTAAGTAGAAGCCGATGTCGAAGATTCCTACAAATAAACGTTCAAAGTTTATGAGCTTACAAAATAAATAATTAAATGAGTTTAAGTTTTTATAAAATAATTTTTATAAAAACTTTTATAAAAATTGAGAAACTTTTTATAAAATCACAAGCTTGGTAGTCAAAGCAAATGAATTCCTATTTTGGCGAATACTAAACATAATCTTCTATTGAAATAAGCCAAAACCATATTTAGCAAAAGGAATCTCTCAAAGAGGTAAACTTCCAACATGCTTTGTGCATTTGGTTTCTAAACTACCATTTTTATGATTAAATTCAAACTTAAGAAGTATGACACTAACCCAACTTTTTTAAAGCTTCTTTTCAGTGCATTTTTATGGTAAAAATAGGTTGTGTGTGGTTTTGGTAAAAGCCCAACGTCTATGTGCACAAGGCTCAAAAATCTCCAGCAGGCCGACGGTCGATGCCACGGTCGACCGTGGATCGACCGTGGATCGTCTGGACACTTTTTGAGCATCAAACTTTTTCCTTATTTAAAGCAACTCAAGTCTTGTGTTTTACCAACCTCTTGCAATCTGAAAAAATACAGAATACATAAAAATCTTGTGAGCTCATATTCCTTGATAATTCAATCTTTCAAGATCAAGAATCAAGCAAGAGTGAAAGTCTTCAAGTTTATATACTTCATTACATTCATATACATTTGTAATAGTGTGAGGATAATCTCTAGCCTATAGAATTAGAGAGAAGTGAGGATCAACTCTAGCCTTTCCAATTAGAGTGAAGTGAGGTTTATCTTAACCTTGTTTACAAGAGTGAAGTGTAATTCTTGTAAGCTAAAGAGAGAAGTTGTAAAAGGTTTATCTCTACCTTCAAAGAGAGAAGATAGTGGAGCAACTCTTGGTGGGTGAGGCCAAGGAGTGGATGTAGAGCAAGGTTGTTAACCCTTGCTTGAACCACTATAAATCATTGTGTCCAAACTACTTCATTGGTGATATCTTCCTTCCCTAAACTCTTTAATTATTTGCAAATATTTTATAAAAACTTTAGAAAGTGGGCATATAACCTATTCACCCCCCCTCTAGGTTCTAACAATTGGTATCAGAGCAAGTTGCTCTAGATAATTTTTGAAAAGTCGTTTTAAATCTTCTAAAATTTTTTTTTCAAAAATTTTTGAGTTGACAAAATGGGACAAAATTATGTAGAGGGGAATTCTATGGTTAGACCTCCACTTCTTGAAGAAGAAGGGTTTTGTTATTGGAAACAAAGATTCATGACTTATGTCAAAGCTAAAGATGTTGATCTTTGGGATATTATTGAAGAAGGGGATTATATACCAAAAACCTTTGATTCCAAACAAGATGCCTTTGTTCCACTTCCTAAAGAAAAATGGGATCAAGAGGATAAGGAAATGGTTTCTAAAAATTTTGAAAGTGCAAATGCTATTTGGAAATCTCTTGTCACCACACATCAAGGAAATGCCCAAGTTCTAGATAACAAAATTGAATTACTTGTGCAACAATATGAACAATTTCAAATACTAGATGATATGAAAATTGATGAAGCTTTTGCAAAGTTTAATACTATTGTTACTAGTCTCAAGTCACTTGGGACTACTTACTCTAACAAAAAGATTGTAAGAAAGTTTCTTAGGGCTCTTTCACCAAAATGGAGGGCAAAGGTGACGGCTATTGAGGAGTCAAAAGATTTGAACATACTTCAAATGGATGAGCTTATTAATCTCAAAGTGTATGAAGTGATCATGCAAAAGGATGATGAGATTGCGAAGCTAAAGAAAGAGAAGAGCAAGTCCATTGCACTTAAAGCCAAACATATCAACGATTCCTCTAGTGATGAAGGAGATGAAACAAATAGTGATGAGGATGAAGAGTATGCCATGATGGTGAGGAACTTTAAAAAGTTCTTCAAAAGAAAAGGCAAGCATGTGAAAGCTCCATTTGATCCTAAGAAGTACAAGCAAGCCAAGGATGCCAAGAAAGAAAAGAAATCATCTAGAGAATGCTATGGATGTGGAGACTCTTCACATCTCATAAGTGATTGTCCAAAGGTAGCCTCAAAGAAAAAGGAAAATCACAAAGCCTTCCTAGGAGGTGCATGGAGTGATAGTGGTGATGAAAACCAAGAAGAAACAAAAGAAGAAAAATGTCTCATGGCCTTTGAGACAAGTGAGGTACACTCCGATTCTAGCTACTATAGTGACAATAATGGCCATCAATATGATCAATTATGTGATTTTAGCTCAAAAATACTTACTAAAAATGAGGAGTTAAAAAATGAGAATAAAAGTTTGAAAAAGGAAAATATCAAGTTGAAAAATGAAAATGATGACTTAGTTATAAAGATAAAAGATCTAGAAAACAAAATTGCATCTCATACACATACAAGCATAAAAGATTTGGAGAGTAAGCTAAAAACAAACTTGGATACAACCACACTGTCAAAATTTGAGAATAGTTCAACAAAGTTAGATGAAATGTTAAAGATTCAA
This sequence comes from Dittrichia graveolens, assembly GCA_038502395.1. Lineage (NCBI taxonomy): Eukaryota > Viridiplantae > Streptophyta > Magnoliopsida > Asterales > Asteraceae > Dittrichia > Dittrichia graveolens. The sequence continues at coordinate 23,853,279 of JARJIL010000008.1, forward strand.
AAATCATCAAAAGATAAGGGTGGCATTGGATTCTCTAGGCACTCAAACAACATGCCAATAAGTCACTTGAAAACCATTCAATTTGTGAAAGAAAAAGGGAAAGAAAAAATCCAGGACCTCCACGGTCGACCCACGGTCGATACCGTGCATCGACCGTCGGGTCACTGGAATTTTCAAAAGAACAAAAATGTAAACATTGTCTCTAGCTCTTCCACTTGTATGCCCAAGGTTGCAAGTAATGAGTTAATGAGAAAGTTTTATACTCCAATAACAAAGCTTGGACTTGGATTCAAGAAACCTAAATCAAATGTGACTCAAAAACCAAAATACTCTCAATCCATAAACCCTAAGAACACATGGTATTATAAAAGTTTTAGAATCACACAAAGATGGATTAGAATAGGAGTTTTTGATGCTAACCATCCAGGACCCATGAAACATTGGGTACCAAAAGCTTGAATGAAAACTTCATATGTGTAGGGCTGCAATAAAAGTGAGAATATGTCTCATGAATGGATTCTTGATAGTGGTTGTTCAAAACACATGACCGGTAATAGAGAACTCTTCACCTCATACAAGGAGTATGATGGAGGACATGTTGTGTTTGGAAGCAATCTAAGAGGAAAGGTGATTGGTAAAGGTAACATTCTTCATGACAATATCAAATTCTTGAATGTTGAGCATGTTAGTGGTTTAGCTTACAATTTAATAAGTATTGGTCAACTATGTGATAAAGATCTAAATGTTAAATTCACCAAACATGAAAGCTTAATATGCAAAGATGATAAAGTTTTAGTAAAAGGTGTTAGGAGAAATGGACTATATACATGTAGACTTGGTGATAATCCTAACACACAAGTATGTCTTGCATCTATAATTGATAATTCAACATTATGGCATAGAAGACTAGGTCATGCCAACATGAGACTACTACAAACATTGACTAGAAATGAGCTTGTTAAAGACTTACCAAATATTAAATTCGATAATCATTTTTGTGATGCATGTAAAATAGAAAAACAAGTACATTCATCTCATAAATCTAAAAATGCTATAACTACAAAGAGATGTCTTGAACTATTGCATATGGATCTTTTTGGCCCTTCATCAATTCAAAGTTATGGGGGAAACTTCTACACACTAGTTGTTGTAGATGACTTTTCTAGATATACATGGACCCTATTTTTGAAAAACAAAAATGAAGCTTTTGACAAATTTAAAACTCTTGGCAAGAAAATTAAAAACCAATTTAGTTGTACGATCATTTCAATTCGTACCGACCATGGAAGAGAATTTGACAATGAAGCGCAATTTGGAGCATTTTGTGAAAAACATGGAGTGTCTCATAACTTTTCGGCTCCTCGCACTCCCCAATCAAATGGGGTTGTTGAAAGGAAAAATAGGACTTTACAAGAAATGAGTAGGACAATGCTAAATGAACAATCCATTCCACAAAAGTTTTGGTGCGATGCGGTCTCAACGGCTACATACATCCTAAATAGAGTCTTGATTAGACCAATGCTAAATAAAACACCCTATGAAATCATCAAAGGTAGAAAACCATCCTTAGGACATCTTAAGGTATTTGGTAGTAAATGCTATATCCTTAATACCAAAGACTACTTGACAAAATTTGATCCTAAAGCATATGAGGGTGTCTTCTTAGGATACTCCTTGAATAGTAAAGCCTATAGAGTATTAAACAAATCCACTATGGTTGTGGAGGAATCCCTTAATGTCACATTTGATGAATCTCCACTTCCTCCTAAGACTCAACCCTTAGTAGATGATGACAAATTAGAAGAAAAAGCCATAGAACAACAACTCTCAAAATTAGACATAAATCATCATAGTGTTCAAATCCCAATAATAGATAACAAAACCACAAGTAATGAAAATGAAATTAAAGAAAATAGGAACCATCCTACTCAAGTCATAGGAAACTTGAATCAAAGACTCACTAGATCCCAAGCCCAAAACCTTAATACTTTCTTTGCCTTTGTGTCACACATAGAACCCAAAAATATTAAAGAGGCAATTAAAGATGAAAATTGGGTAATGGCAATGCAAGAAGAGTTAAATCAATTCACTAGAAGCCAAGTTTGGGACTTAGTACCTTTACCTAGTGGTCACACAATAATTGGAACTAAATGGGTTTTTAGAAACAAAGTTGATGAAAATGGAAATATCACTAGAAACAAAGCTAGACTAGTAGCCCAAGGATATAACCAACAAGAAGGGATAGATTATGATGAAACCTTTGCTCCGGTTGCTAGATTAGAATCCATAAGGATTCTACTTGCTTATGCTTGTGCTCAAAATTTTAAACTATATCAAATGGATGTCAAAAGTGCTTTTTTAAACGGGTTTATAAATGAAGAAGTTTATGTATGTCAACCTCCCGGTTTTGAAGACCCCATTCATCCATCTTATGTATATAAACTTAGAAAAGCATTGTATGGCCTTAAACAAGCTCCTAGAGCTTGGTATGATAGATTAAAATCATTCTTGTTGAAAAATGAATATAATATGGGTAAAGTTGATAATACATTGTTCACAAAGAAAAGAAAAGATGACATCTTGCTTGTACAAATTTATGTGGATGATATCATATTTGGATCAACATGCCAAGACTTGTGTGATGAATTTTCAAAACTTATGCATAATGAATTTGAAATGAGTATGATGGGTGAATTGAATTACTTTCTTGGACTTCAAATAAAACAATATGAAGATGGTACATTCATAAATCAACAGAAGTATATTAAAGACATGCTTAAGAAATTCGATTTTGAAAATGTGAAACCAATGAGTACACCTATGGCTACAAACACACACTTGACACAAGATGAAGAGGGTGAAAGATTTGATAGTACAAGATATCGTGGTATGATCGGGAGCTTGCTTTATCTAACGGCAAGTCGTCCCGATATTATGTATAGTGTATGTGTGTGTGCTCGTTTTCAGGAAAATCCAAAGAAATCACACTATGAGGCCGTCAAACGAATATTCCGATACATTAAAGGAACAATCAACTTGGGATTGTGGTATCCAAAGTGGAGCGGCTTAGATATAATGTGCTATGCGGATTCGGATCTCGGTGGATGCTACTTGGATAGAAAAAGTACAAGTGGAGTATGTGCCTTTATTGGATTGGCACTTACCTCATGGCTCTCGAAAAAGCAAACATCCGTTGCCTTGTCAACAACCGAAGCCGAATATGTAGCCGCCGGAAGAGCATGCGCTCAGGTCTTATGGATGCAACAAGCTTTATTGGACTATGAGGTACATCTATCCGAAATTCCTATTATGTGTGATAATAAAAGTGCCATTGATTTAAGTAAAAATCCTGTATTGCATTCAAGAACTAAACACATCGAAATTAGACATCACTTTTTACGTGATAATGTGCAAAAAGGCAATATAAGCTTAGAAAAAGTTACGTCATGTGAAAATATTGCTGACATATTCACTAAATCACTAAAAAAGGAAGTATTTGACACAATAAGACTTGGTTTGGGGATGATGGAACATGTACCTTAAGAGATAAACACCTAAAAACTGAAAAACAGAAAAAAAAATGCTACCCAGTGGCTCCACGGTCGAAGCACGGTCGATACCATGTATCGACCGTAGGGGCACTACCAAAAGTTTGAGAAACACGCGGTCGATACCACGGTCGACCGTGTCTCGACCGTCAGGGTACTGTAGAAAGACCAAAACGGACTTAAAAAGGGCGCGGTCGATATCACGGTCGACCGTGTATCGACCGTATGGTACCTGACGATTTTTAACCCTATTTTACTCTCTCCTTCTTACACTTTCTCTTCCCCACACAAACCCTAGCCGCCATTAACAACTACTACGGTTGAAGCGGTAATCGAAGGCACGGTTGGATTCACGGTTGATCCACGGTTGAAGACTCATCCTCTCTTGCCTTTTCCCTTCCTCACGAATTTCTTGTTCAAGGTATAAGTTTATCTTTTCTTCCTTTTTCTTAGGGCTCTCTCTTTGCACCAAAGAATCATGTGGATCTTAGGATTAGGTTGATTTTTGGAAAAGAAAATATGTTAGGTTTGTTGAGTAGTAAATGGTATATGAAAATGGTGGGTTCAGTTTTAAATATAGATGATGTCTAAGTTATTATTATAAGATTCAATTAGTATATGCATATCATGTCAAAAAGGGACAAAAATGATAACTTGAAAACCGTCCACTGCCGGTCAAACCACGGTCGACCGTACTTCGACCACAGATTATCACCAAAAATCCAGACCAACGACGGTCGATCCACGGTCGATACCGTGCATCGACTGTAAGCCCACTAGAAATTTTTTGAACTTTTAAATTTTTATATTTTGACTTTTAATGTCCAAACTCAATGTAGTTTTGCTTAATCTACATCAACTAACCTTAGTAACCACATGATTCATAAAATTTTCAAAATCTTCTCAAATTTAGGCACACACTAGTCATAATACTATATATTTGTACTTAATCATATAATTATTGTCTCTATAGATAATCATGCCACGTGTTCGCACATCGGCTTCAAGAAAACCCGACAACCCTACCCCTCGTCAATCCGCCAATGCTCTAAAGAAACGGGCCATAAACGAGGGTCGTGTAGTTGCGGTCAATCAACTTGACCAATATAGGACCCAAGCCACCTTTGAGGCTATTGGGTGGACTATTTTCCTTTCTCTCTCAAATGTCATTTATAAAAATCGTCTCTATGAATTTTATGCCTCCTTCATCTATAATGAGGATGATGAAGTAATCACCTTCAACATTGAAGGTAAGGACTTTACCTTCACTCTTGTCCAACTAGGTAGGATTCTACACATCCCATCCTCCGGCCTCAAATACTATCATACCGGTCATAGCCTCACAAACCTTCCACCCGTCTTCACCATTCCTGAAATCATTGGGTCAATTTGCATACCAAATGTTCCCCACACCTCAACCAATCTTTTCGGAAGAGATCTTCTTCCCGAATGTGCCGTTTGGAACAAAATCATTGATTCCAATATCTTTCCCAAATCTGGGAATCATTCTGAAATAAGTGCTATTCAAGCTGTTCTTCTTCATGCTCTTAAAACGGGGACCGAGATCAACCTCACGCACATTCTTGCTAAACGCATGAGTGGTCTCGTGACAAGTCGTAGGGATCTTCCCTATGGCCGTCTTCTATCTCTTCTGTTTACGAATCTACCGGATGTTTCTCGCATTGTCTCAACTCCGGGATCCTCCATGCCCATCGACCTTGCGACACTTCGCAAGATGTCTTCCCATAAAGGGACGAAACGGGCACACTCTTCCTCTTCCGGAGATACGGAAGCCGAGATTGACAAATTCACCTTTGGTGAAGAAGAGGAAGGTGAAGCGGAGAGTTCAATTCCTCCGGATTTCGGCATGGTTGAAGGCACTACCGATGAACGAATTGCAGCACTAAATCGCAATGTGAATGCTTTACGGAATGAAACTCGCTCTCTCCGTAAAGAAATGAAAGGGGTAAAGGGCATGTTGAGATCAATTATGAATGCTTTTAAATATAATTCCGGAACCGATGGGGGTGAGCCGTCTCAATCATGAGTCTATGTTTTATGATTACCACATTTGTCTTTCAAACAATTTATTTCTATGTATTCACACAATATGGTATTTATGTTGGTCATGTGCTACAATATTTTATGCTATGATGTACGTTCTGTGGTTTGATATGCATGCTTTCCATATAACATGTATTGTGATTAATATTGACTATGCTCACATCACTCGTGCAAGTCTTTGGTAGAATTTTGTATGTACTCTAGCTCATCCAAATCAAGATATGGTGATCTACGTTTAAGGGGGAGCTTATGTCAAGGGGGAGTCTCCTTTTTGTTTAAGACAAAAAAGGGGTAGAAGATAGAAGAATATATAAATATATATGTATATATGCACATGTTAACATGTTAAAGTTATATATACAATTTATTATACAAGTTATAAATTTTTGTCTTCAACAAAAAGGGGGAGATTGTTGGGAAAAATAGGCTTACAAATATATCCTCTTTTGTTGACACAAAAATTTATAACTTGTTTATATAATTGTATGTACTAACATTAACATATGTGCACATATACATATATATATTCAATCAAATATATTCTCTTCTATGATCTACAAAATAAGCTTCATCAAATGGCCAAGCTCCAATCGTCAAGATCCGAGTTTAAGTAGAAGCCGATGTCGAAGATTCCTACAAATAAACGTTCAAAGTTTATGAGCTTACAAAATAAATAATTAAATGAGTTTAAGTTTTTATAAAATAATTTTTATAAAAACTTTTATAAAAATTGAGAAACTTTTTATAAAATCACAAGCTTGGTAGTCAAAGCAAATGAATTCCTATTTTGGCGAATACTAAACATAATCTTCTATTGAAATAAGCCAAAACCATATTTAGCAAAAGGAATCTCTCAAAGAGGTAAACTTCCAACATGCTTTGTGCATTTGGTTTCTAAACTACCATTTTTATGATTAAATTCAAACTTAAGAAGTATGGCACTAACCCAACTTTTTTAAAGCTTCTTTTCAGTGCATTTTTATGGTAAAAATAGGTTGTGTGTGGTTTTGGTAAAAGCCCAACGTCTATGTGCACAAGGCTCAAAAATCTCCAGCAGGCCGACGGTCGATGCCACGGTCGACCGTGGATCGTCTGGACACTTTTTGAGCATCAAACTTTTTCCTTATTTAAAGCAACTCACACCCCCCCTCTAGGTTCTAACACAATCTATGTCGGATAACCAAGTCTGGGATTTGGTAGATCCGGTGCCCGAGTGTAGACCCGTAGGGTGCAAATGGGTCTTTAAGAAAAAGACCGGCATAGATGGAGAGGTAGACACCTTCAAAGCCCGACTGGTGGCGAAGGGTTTCACGCAAACTCATGGTGTAGACTATGATGAAACCTTTTCCCCGGTGGCTATGTTGAAATCTATCCGGATACTCATGGCAATTGCCGCATTTCATGATTATGAGATTTGGCAAATGGATGTAAAAACCGCGTTCCTTAATGGGACACTTAGCGAGGAGGTCTATATGACACAACCCGAGGGTTTTGTACATGCCAAGCATCCGGATAAAGTTTGCAAGCTTAAGAAGTCCATTTATGGACTTAAGCAAGCATCGCGCAGTTGGAACCTGTGCTTTGATGAGAAAATCAAAGAGTTTGGCTTTTCGAAAAGCAAGGACTTAAGCAAGCATCGCATAGTTGTGTTCCTAGTCTTGTATGTCGATGACATACTCCTCATTGGAAACGATGTCCCGACCCTTCAAGGTGTAAAAACTTGGTTAGGGAATTTTTTTTCAATGAAGGATCTAGGAGATGCGACTTATATTCTTGGGATCAAAATGTATAGAGATAGATCCAAGAGGCTTATTGGGCTTAGCCAAAGTACATATGTTGACAAAGTCCTAAAGCGGTTTAGGATGGAAGACTCCAAGAAGGGGTTCATTCCAATGTCACATGGTTTGGTATTGAGTAAGACTCAATCCCCTAGTTCCCCAGAGGAACGGGAAGTAATGAAGCGAGTGCCATATGCTTCGGCTGTGGGCTCGATCATGTACGCCATGCTATGTACAAGGCCTGATGTATCGTGTTCCTTAAGCATGACGAGTAGATATCAAGCCAACCCTGGCGAAGCTTATTGGACGGCGGTGAAGAACATTCTCAAGTATCTTCGGAGGACTAAGGAGATGTTCTTGGTGTACAGAGGTGAGGAAGAGCTTAGAGTAAAGGGTTACTCTGATGCAAGCTTCCAAACCGATAGGGATGACTGCCGATCACAATCGGGGTTCGTGTTCCTATTAAACGGCGGTGCTATATCCTGGAGGAGCTCCAAGCAAGACACCGTGGTCGATTCCACTACCAAGTCGGAATACATTGCGGTCAGTGAAGCTGCTAAGGAGGCCGTATGGATAAGGAAATTTCTGCTTGATCTGGGAGTGGTTCCAAGCATCAGCGACCCTGTTGAGATCTTCTGTGACAACGAGGGTGCCATTGCTTTGGCAAAGGAACCGAGGTCTCATCGACGCACGAGGCATATTCCGCGGAAATATCATTTTATCCAGGACGTGGTCGAAAATGGAGACATCGTCATCAGCAAAGTACACACGGATAGCAATTTGGCGGATCCGTTCACTAAACCGTTGTCGCAAGCCAAGCACGATGCCCACACACGTGCTATTGGGATTAGATTTGCTAGTGACTTGGTTTGAGTTGTATATTGGTTATTGTATTCGATGTATTTACTATGTTATTGGGAACATTAAGCAATATTGTATTTTTGAATGTATTGATTATTAAATGGAGATTTAATGATACGCGTGTAGCGAATACTTTCTTTAAATCATTATTTTGTTCCAACTTTGCATGTTTTATCACTTCCTTGAATGTTTTACATTCTAAACTGTCCACGATCGGTCATTCTTCAAGGAAGGAAGTATGAACGAAGATCGAGGGAAATTATTGGTCATAGTGTTCAATAGGGATTGAATACAAGGGACGCAATATTTCGCCTATACTTGAAAAGAGTTTCAAGTGATTGGACGACCCACACCTGATCTTACTTCATGGTACATGTCAAGAGTAAATCAGGATGATAATATCTTTTATCCTTAGACTGGAGATGCATGTGTTTCACTATTTTGGTTTGCTTCATTCTGACTGCTTTCAAACGTAGTCCGTAACTGGCTATTATAAAGGAGGTATTTGGGTAAAGTATTGCCATTGTATTGGAGGCAATGTAGTCGAAGGAATTTGTTCCTCTGTAAAGAGAGATATCCCTAGGCCCCTCGATGATTGGGCGCTGACACCAAAATGCATGGCCATACTCGAGTTTGCAATGATTGTTGATCAGTTGCAACTCACCTTTTGGTCACCACCAATCTTGATCGAGAAACATAATCGTGAACGATCGGAGAATGACTTTGTACCATGTCTCGTGTTCACTTAGATATCGCGAACAATAAAATAATTGATCACTTATCTATATGACCATGTCCAACTCTTTTAGTTTATCATGGTACTTGTCAGGGATGACATACCCCATGTTTAGTTGGGGGCAGGGATGCCTTGCTAGAGGCCGCTCCCTGTCTGTGGTGCCCATGGATACGGTGTGTCATGTGCAAGTGGGAGTTTGTTGGTATCTGCCCACTGACACACGTAGGCCAGCATCACTGCCAATGAAGCGCGGGCCTATTGGGTCACACGCCAAGTTTCAATCTCGACAGCCTACTATAAGAAGAAAGAGTCAAAAAGGTCAAATTCCAGTTGACCTAGGCTTCACGACCGTGAAGGATGCTCCACGGGTCGTGAAGCAGCTCGTGTCCACGAGTCCTGTCGTGGGCCGCATGGTTCATGAAACCCTAGGTCTTCACGACCCTACACGGCCTGTGAAGGAGGTCGTGAAGGCACGAACCCTCACGATTCTTGCACGGCGCGGCACGACTCGTGGAGGATAAATGGCCGGTCGTGGCGCATTTATCCTTCACGGCCCGTGAGAGCCTGTGAAGAAGTCGTGAAGGCAGAATTCCAAGTGACACTTGTGTTTTATTGGACCATTTGAGTTGGTCCAATGAGATGGTGCCATTGGGGTCCGACTCTGGCTCTTTTGAACAGAATGAAGGTCTTTAAAAAGGGCTCTCTTGGTTCATTAGCCACTCTTGGTCCATTTTGTGCAATACATATACTTGTGAGTTCTTCCATTGAGAGAGAGAGAGAGAGCAAGATCAAGTGTTGGTGATTTGTGCACAAGTGTTTCAAGGCTGTTCCAGAAGATATCCATCAAGTGTTGGTGGTGCTTCGGTTTGCTAGTACAAAGAGGTTGAAGGTTTCTTGGTGTGGACTTGCATTAGGGCTTGGAGCCTTTTGTTTCAAGCTTACATCCCAAATCCGAATTGATCCAGCCAAGTATCAAAGTCTTCGAGGGTATGATTTGGTCTCCTTCTTCTCTTTGTTCTTGTTTTTGGTTGCATGCATGTTCTTGCAAGTTTTCACCACCATTGGAAAATCATGGGATCCTTTTGTGTGTTTGTGTTGCTTCCGTTGCGTGCTTTGATCCCCATGGATTCCCAACAATATTCATTTTTCAACAAGAATGATTTTAATCTATCATACCAAGCTCTAGGAGCTTGTTTAAGGCCATACAATGCTTTTCTAAGTTTATATACATAAGATGGATGAATGGGGTCTTCAAAACCGGGAGGTTGACATACATAAACTTCTTCATTTATAAACCCGTTTAAAAAAGCACTTTTGACATCCATTTGATATAGTTTAAAATTTTGAGCACAAGCATAAGCAAGTAGAATCCTTATGGATTCTAATCTAGCAACCGGAGCAAAGGTTTCATCATAATCTATCCCTTCTTGTTGTTTATATCCTTGGGCTACTAGTCTAGCTTTGTTTCTAGTGATATTTCCATTATCATCAACTTTGTTTCTAAAAACCCATTTAGTTCCAATTATTGTGTGACCACTAGGTAAAGGTACTAAGTCCCAAACTTGGCTTCTAGTGAATTGATTTAACTCTTCTTGCATTGCCATTACCCAATTTTCATCTTTAATTGCCTCTTTAATATTTTTGGGTTCTATGTGTGACACAAAGGCAAAGAAGGTATTAAGGTTTTGGGCTTGGGATCTAGTGAGTCTTTGATTCAAGTTTCCTATGACTTGAGTTATTGGATGGTTCCTATTTTCTTTAATTTCATTTTCATTACTTGTGGTTTTGTTATCTATTATTGGGTTTTGAACACTATGATGATTTATGTCTAATTTTGAGAGTTGTTGTTCTATGGCGAAGTTCTTCTAATTTGTCATCATCTACTAAGGGTTGAGTCTTAGGAGGAAGTGGAGATTCATCAAGTGTGACATTAAGGGATTCCTCCACAACCATAGTGGATTTGTTTAATACTCTATAGGCTTTACTATTCAAGGAGTATCCTAAGAAGACACCCTCATATGCTTTAGGATCAAATTTTGTCAAGTAGTCTTTGGTATTAAGGATATAGCATTTACTACCAAATACCTTAAGATGTCTTAAGGATGGTTTTCTACCTTTGATGATTTCATAGGGTGTTTTATTTAGCATTGGTCTAATCAAGACTCTATTTAGGATGCATGTAGCCGTTGAGACCGCATCACACCAAAACTTTTGTGGAATGGATTGTTCATTTAGCATTGTCCTACTAATTTCTTGTAAAGTCCTATTTTTCCTTTCAACAACCCCATTTGATTGGGGAGTGCGAGGAGCCGAAAAGTTATGAGAAACTCCATGTTTTTCACAAAATGCTCCAAATTGCGCTTCATTGTCAAATTCTCTTCCATGGTCGGTACGAATTGAAATGATCGTACAACTAAATTGGTTTTGAATTTTCTTGCCAAGAGTTTTAAATTTGTCAAAAGCTTCATTTTTGTTTTTCAAAAATAGTGTCCATGTATATCTAGAAAAGTCATCTACAACAACTAGTGTGTAGAAGTTTCCCCCATAACTTTGAATTGATGAAGGGCCAAAAAGATCCATATGCAATAGTTCAAGACATCTCTTTGTAGTTATAGCATTTTTAGATTTATGAGATGAATGCACTTGCTTTCCTATTTTATATGCATCACAAAAATGATTATCGAATTTAATATCTGGTAAGTCTCTAACAAGCTCATTTCTAGTCAACATTTGTAGTAGTCTCATGTTGGCATGACCTAGTCTTCTATGCCATAATGTTGAATTATCAATTATAGATGCAAGACATACTTGTGTGTTAGCATTATCACCAAGTCTACATGTATATAGTCCATTTCTCCTAACATCTTTTACTAAAACTTTATCATCTTTGCATATTAAGCTTTCATGTGTAGTGAATTTAACATTTAGATCTTTATCACATAGTTGACCAATACTTATTAAATTGTAAGCTAAACCACTAACATGCTCAACATTCAAGAATTTGATATTGTCATGAAGAATGTTACCTTTACCAATCACCTTTCCTCTTAGATTGCTTCCAAACACAACATGTCCTCCATCATACTCCTTGTATGAGGTGAAGAGTTCTCTATTACCGGTCATGTGTTTTGAACAACCACTATCAAGAATCCATTCATGAGACATACTCTCACTTTTACTGCAACCCTACACATATGATGTTTTTATTCAAGCTTTTGGTACCCAATGTTTCATGGGTCCTGGATGGTTAGCATCAAAAACTCCTATTCTAATCCATCTTTGTGTGATTTTAAAACTTTTATGATACCATGTGTTCTTAGGGTTTATGGATTGAGAGTATTTTGGTTTTTGAGTCACATTTGATTTGGGTTTCTTGAATCCAAGTCCATGCTTTGTTGTTGGAGTATAAAACTTTCTCATTAACTCATTACTTGCAACCTTGGGCATACAAGTGGAAGAGCTAGAGACAATGTTTACATTTTTGTTCTTTTGAAAATTCCAGTGACCCGACGGTCGATGCACGGTATCGACCGTGGGGGTCCTGGATTTTTTCTTTCCCTTTTTCTTTCACAAATTGGATGGTTTTCAAGTGACTTGTTGGAATGTTGTTTGAGTGCCCAGAGAATCCAATGCCACCCTTATCTTTTGATGATTTTTGAATCTTTAACATTTCATCTAACTTTGTTGAACTATTCTCAAATTTTGACAATGTGGTTGTATCCAAGTTTGTTTTTAACTTATTCTCCAAATCTTTTATGCTTGTATGTGTATAAGATGCAATTTTGTTTTCTGGATCTTTTATCTTTATGATTAATTCATCATTTTCATTTTTCAACTTGACATTTTCCTTTTTTAAACTTTTGTTCTCATTTTTTAACTCCTCATTTTTAGTAAGTATACTTGAGCTAAAATCGCATAATTGATCATATTGATGGCCATTATTATCACTATAGTAGCTAGAATCTGAATGTACCTCACTTGTCTCAAAAGCCATGAGACATTTTTCTTCTTTTGTTTCTTCTTGGTTCTCATCACCACTATAACTCCATGCACCTCCTAGGAAGGCTTTGTGATTTTCCTTTTTCTTTGAAGCTACCTTTGGACAATCACTTATGAGATGTGAAGAGTCTCCACATCCATAGCATTCTCTAGATGATTTCTTTTCTTTCTTGGCATCCATGGCTTGCTTGTACTTCTTAGGATCAAATGGAGCTTTCACATGCTTGCCTTTTCTTTTGAAGAACTTTTTAAAATTCCTCACCATCATGGCATACTCTTCATTCTCATCACTTTTTGTTTCATCTCCTTCATCACTAGAGGAATCTTTGACATGTTTGGCTTTAAGTGCAATGGACTTGCTCTTCTCTTTCTTTAGCTTGGCAATCTCATCATCCTTTTGCATGATCACTTCATACACCTTGAGATTTCCTATTAGCTCATCCATTTGAAGTATGTTCAAATCTTTTGACTCCTCAATAGCCGTCACCTTTGCCCTCCATTTTGGTGAAAGAGCCCTAAGAAACTTTCTTACAATCTTTTTGTTAGAGTAAGTAGTCCCAAATGACTTGAGACTAGTAATAATAGTATTAAACTTTGCAAAAGCCTCATCAATTTTCATATCATCTAGTATTTGAAATTGTTCATATTGTTGCACAAGTAATTCAATTTTGTTATCTAGAACTTGGGCATTTCCTTGATGTGTGGTGACAAGAGATTTCCAAATAGCATTTGCACTTTCACACATAAATACTCTTTCAAACTCTTTTCTAGGCAAAGCATTGTAAAGAAAGAGTTTTGCTTCAAAATTTTTAGAAACCATTTCCTTATCCTCTTGATCCCATTTTTCTTTAGGAAGTGGAACAAAGGCATCTTGTTTGGAATCAAAGGTTTTTGGTATATAATCCCCTTCTTCAATAATTTCCCAAAGATCAACATCTTTGGCTTTGACATAAGTCATGAATCTTTGTTTCCAATAACAAAACCATTCTTCTACAAGAAGTGGAGGTCTAACCATAGAATTCCCCTCTACATAATTTTGTCCCATTTTATCAACTCAAAAATTTTTTGAAAAAAATATTTTTAGAAGATTTAAACAACTTTTCAAAAAATTATCTAGAGCAACTTGCTCTGATACCAATTGTTAGAACCTAGAGGGGGGTGAATAGGTTATATGCCCACTTTTTGAAGTTTTTAACAATATTTGCAAGTAATTAAAGAATTTAAGGAAGAAAGATATCACCAATGTAAGTAGCTAGGACACAATGATTTAAGTGGTTCAAGCAAAGGTTAACAACTTTGCTCTACATCCACTCCTTGGCCTCACCCACCAAGAGTTGCTCCACTAATCTTCTCTATTTCAATGTAGAGATAAACCTTTTACAACTTCTCCTTTTAGCTTACAAGAATTACACTTCACTCTTGCAAACAAGGCTAAGATAAACCTCACTTCACTCTAATTGGAAAGGCTAGAGTTGATCCTCACTTCTCTCTAATTCTATAGGCTAGAGATTATCCTCACACTATTACAAATGTATATGAATGTAATGAAGTATATGAACTTGAAGGCTTTCACTCTTGCTAGATTCTTGATCTTGAAAGATTGAATTATCAAGGAATATGAGCTCACAAGATTTTTATGTATTCTGTGTTTTTTCAGATTGCAAGAGGTGATTAAAACACAAGACTTGAGTTGCTTTAAATAAGGAAAAAGTTTGATGCTCAAAAAGTGTCCAGACGATCCACGGTCGACCGTGGAATCGACCGGCGCACTGTTGGAGATTTTTGAGCCTTGTGCATATAGACGTTGGGCTTTTACCAAAACCACACACAACCCATTTTTACCATAAAAATGCACTGAAAAGGAGTTTAAGAAAAGTTGGGTTAGTGCCATACTTCTTAAGTTTGAATTTTAAACATGAAAATGGAAGTTTGGAACCAAATGCACAAAGTATGTTGGAAGTTTTCCACTTTGGGAGATTCCTTTTGCTAAATGTGATTTTAACTTGTTTCAATGTAAGATTGTGTTTAGTATTTGCCAAAATGGGAATTTTTGCTTTGACTTTCAAGCTTGTGATTTTTATAAAAATTGTCTCAATTTTTATAAAGGTTTTTATAAAAATAATTTTATAAAAACTTAAACTCATTTGATTATTTATTTTGTAAGCTCATAGACTTTGAATGTTTATTTGTAGGAGACTTCAACATCGAC
This sequence comes from Dittrichia graveolens, assembly GCA_038502395.1. Lineage (NCBI taxonomy): Eukaryota > Viridiplantae > Streptophyta > Magnoliopsida > Asterales > Asteraceae > Dittrichia > Dittrichia graveolens. The sequence continues at coordinate 23,868,474 of JARJIL010000008.1, forward strand.
TTCTACTTGAACTCGGATCTTGACGATTGAAGCTTGGCCATTTGATGAAGCTTATTTTGTAGATTATGGATGAGAATATATTTGATTGAATATATATATGTATATGTGCACATATGTTAATGTTAATACATACAATTATATAAACAAGTTGTATATTTTTGTGTCAACAAAAGAGGATTTATTTATAAGCCTATTTTTCCCAACACAACCTAACCGACAACCAATTGCCCAAATACAACCCTAACGCCCATACTAAATGACGTTAGTAGTAGTAAAGTACATCTATAGTTCGTCAACCATAAATGGGAGACGTCGGAATCTCCAAATAGCGCTACTTACAAATACCATCGGCTCACTAGTGGAGCTAATGGATAATGTCTTAAAATGTAGGTCTTACAAACGATAACCCAAACACATCAAAGAATAATACCATAGTGCAAGAAATATCATATTTAAAATATCTAAAAAGTTAGGCAATAAATTATTATGATATAAACACTCATGCTTTCACACCAAAATCAGTAATAAGTACGGTAAAAGGGCTATGATACTCACTCGGGTATTGTAACGTGTTAGCTTGCAATTGATTCTCGACTCTATTGAAGCTCCCTTCCTAATACAAGAAATATGTAATTGTATTAGATCTACTATCTTATTTATTTATTAGTAATAATTACCAATTATTAGTTATTAATTAATTTTCAAATGTTTTTCCCTATTTTCTTTATGTTATAAAGGTTTAGTGGAATTTATATACTTTTAAGTTAAACTTTAAAAATTATAATTTGTATTCTAGAAATCAAATTAAGGCTCAATATTTTAAGATAATCTCAAAGTATGTTTCTAGAATAATCATTAAAAATATAGGATTTATAAACTATATTTAATATTTTTACTAATTAAAAATATATAAAGTGTTCATAGTTCAGTGTGTGAATGACACACTGTTACTAAAAAGGATGTTTGAGGCTCATACAACCTCATTTTTACATGATTGAAAAGGTAAAATATCCAAAACTCAAAGATGAAACATTTTTAAAAAACTATATAGATTTTGATCCAAGAATGGCCAAGTTATACACGTTTAAAGTGTACCCTTTTAATCTGTTAGATTTCCAGATTCAACACATGTGTTTTATAAAATATGTTTGAAGGATCAAATCTTCATAAAAACTAGTGAATCAAGATTCAAATGAAATATAACACTTCGAACTAAGTTAAGAAAAAAGAATCAAACGATTTTGATACCTAGAACTCCAGATAGAACAAAAACAAGAGAGGAGTTCCTAAACAGATTCTGCCAGATTGTTAGATCTTAGGTTTTTGGGTCATTAAATTATAATAACTTATTATTTATGATCATCAACTATTGTTAACATAAAAATAGTAAATCCATGTGTTCCTTACTTCAATGGTAGGATGATAACATATTTCCATGTGTTCCTTACTTCATTGGTAGGATGATAACACATGCATAATCAAAGTTCTTATTTTATTGAGTTTTTAGTTGTATGGATTACGGATTTTCACCATTTTTGGAAATTTTCATGTCTTCTGTGTAAAATCTAGCATCTAAGCACATGATTACTCATGTATTCTTAGTTCCTCAAGAAATATGTTGAAATCAAAGAAAAATCTAAGAAAAACATGAAGAAGGGTTGAAGAGTTGAAAGATCTTGATGTAGTATTAACTTACCAAGCTTGTGCCTCTTTGATCTTTGATTAGTTCTTCAAAAACCCAAGTTTTTGAATAAGTTAGAGGCTTAGATTCTTGGTATAGCAACCAAGAAAGAAGAACAAGAAGATGCATATGGATAGTGATGTGTAAAGTTTGAAGGGAAGAGACTAGAGGAGCGTATATAGAGCAAGGGAGTTCAAGTGACAAGAGTGGAGGTGAAGTAGCAAGGGGGGGGGGTTAATTTATTATTATATTATTTTGTTTAATTATTGTTTATAACAAGTGTAGGTCAAAATTTATATAAGTTGGTTATTTGGTTAAAACTTATATTTAATAGGGTTTTGATCACTTTTATATGTTTTTATATAAGTTTTATATGTGAACTTATGCATGCTTATTATGATGTACATTATTATTATTATTATTATTATTATTATTATTATTATTGTTTATAACAAGTGTAGGTCAAAATTTATATAAGTTGGTTATTTGGTTAAAACTTATATTTAATAGGGTTTTGATCACTTTTATATGTTTTTATATAAGTTTTATATGTGAACTTATGCATGCTTATTATGATGTACATTATTATTATTATTATTATTATTATTATTATTATTATTATTATTATTGTACATGATTTGTAAATCTTGCTTCTTCTCAGTCTTTTGACCTCCCGGTCAAGGATTTCAATTGGTTCTTCTACGAAGTGCAAGCAGTCATCAACTTGTACATCTTTAAGGGTATGACTAAGGATTTATCAACTTGGCATTTCTTTAAATTCCACACATGGAACGTGACATGTATGGCGCTCAATTCGTGTGGTAGTTTAAGCTGGTAAGCTACCGGTCCAATCCTTTCAGTTATTTTGAATGACCCAACATACGTGGGACTTAGTTTGCTATTTTTCACAAAACATAATATTCCTTTCCATGGTGATATCTTCAGTAGAACTCTATTGCCAACTTGAAACTCTAGGGGTTTCCTGTGATTGACGGCGTAGCTCTTCTGTCGATCCCTAGCGGTTTTGAGTTTTTCGTTGATAACCTTAATCTTGTCAGTGGTCTTCTACACAATGTCTGGTCTTGATAATTGTCGGTCCCCAATTTCTAACCAGCTTAGCGGGGATCTACACTTGCGTCTGTATATGGCTTCATAGGGTGCACATTGGATACTGTAGTGATAGCTATTATTGTATGAAAATTCAACCAATGGTAAATATGAATCCCAGCTTCCGCCAAAATCTAACACATAAGCATGTAACATATCCTCTAGTGTTTGGATAGTTCTTTCCGATTGACCGTCGGTTTGAGGGTGGTAGGAGGTACTTAAATTGACTCGTGTGCCCACTGCCTTCTAAAGTGATTGCCAAAATCGCGATGTGAAGCGGCTATCCCTATCCGAGATGATGGAGATAGGCACTCCATGTCGCATGACGATCTCATTGATGTATATTCATGCAAGTTTTTCCATCTTGTAATCTTCCCGAATGGGGAGGAAATACATTGGCTTCGTAAGTTGATCTACTATCACCCAGATAGAATCGTACCCTTTAGCGAATCAGGGTAACTTAGTCACAAAATCCATGGTTATCTGATCCCATTTCCACTATGGGATTTCTAGTTGTTGTAGTAATCCAAATGGTTTTGGTGTTCCGCTTTAACCCTTGCACAAGTTAAACATTTCCCCACGTACAGGACGATATCCTTCTTCATTCCGGGTCACGAGTAGTATTCCTTCAAATCCTTGTACATTTTATCGGCTCCAGGATGAATAGAATACTTAGATTTATGTGTCTCATCCAATATCATTACCGTACATTATTCGCCTTAGGTATTCAAACCTTCTCTTCGAAGTAACGTACTCTATCAGCTCCAATCTCGAATTTGTTTTGCAATTGACGGAGACTTTCATCCATTAGATTCTCAGATTATAATGCTTGTTGCTGAGCTTCGAAGATCCTTCCTTTCAGACTCATTTGCACAACTCCTCCTAATGCTCGGACTCTTGTTGGTTTTACTCTTTCTTTCCTACTCAACACGTCGACTACCACATTGGCCTTGCCTGGGTGATATTTGATCTCGCAATCATTATCTTTTGAGAAGTTCTACCCATCGCCTTTGCCTCATATTGAGCATCTTCTGATCAAGAATATGCTGGAGACTCTTATGGTCAGTGTAGACGGTACACTTAGTGCCATATAAATAATGTCTCCATATTTTGAGAGCAAACACCACCGCTCCTAACTCCAAATCATGAGTAGTGTAATTTTTCTCATGAACTTTCAATTGTCTCGAATCATAGGCGATAACTTTGTCTTTTTGCATTAATACACATCCCAACCCTTGGTGCGACGTGTCACAATAGACCACTAAGTTTTCTCATCCTGTTGGCAATGCCCTGTGCATTGTGTAATTTCTACTTCAAGGTTTAAAATGCATCCTCTTGCTTATCTCCCCAAACGAATTTCTTATCCTTCTGAGTTAAAGTCGTTAATGGTTAAGCAACCCATGAAATTTTTTCGATAAATCATCTATAGTAACCTGCCAAACCAAGAAATTGCCGAATCTTAGTTGGCGTCTTTGGTGCTTCCCACTTTTTAATTTCCTCGATCTTTGCTTGATCAATATGAATTCCTTTAGAATTAACTACTTGACCAAGGAAGTGTACTTCTCGAATCCAAAATTCACACTTAGAGAATTTGGCATACAACTTCTGGTACTTAAGTAGCGTTAGAATTAACTTCAGATGTTGTTCATGATCCTCCTTACTTCGCGAATAGATACTAATGTCATCAATGAACACTATGGCAAACCTATCTAAATATGGTCTACAGAAGTCCATAAACACTGCTAGAGCATTGGTCAACCCAAAAGGCATAACTAAGAACTCATAATGTCTGTAGCGAGTTCTAAATGCGGTTTTAGGTACATCTTCTTCACGAACTCTCAACTGGTGATATCCCGATCGAAGATTGATTTTCGAAAAATAGGTGGCGCCTTGAAGTTGATCAATCAGATCATCAATTCGAGGAAGAGGGTATCAGTTTTTGATGGTCATTTTGTTGAGTTCTCTATAGTCGATACACATTCGTAACGATCCGTCCTTCTTTTTGTACCGATAGCTCTTGCATTTCTGATGGAGCCAGTAGTCGATACTGTGCTTTTGCCACGGGTGCTGCTCTAGGAATTAGATCGATGTGAAATTCGACTTGCTGATTCGGGGGTAGTCCTAGCAAATCCTCCGAAAATACCTCAGGATAATCTTGTACAACTAGAATTTCTCGGATGTTTTTCTCACCGGTTTCTTTATTGATTACATGCGCTAGGAATGCCTCATTTCTCTTCTTTAAATACTTTCTCATCTTAATGGATGATATTATTTTGAAATCCGTTCCGGATTTTTCTCCATGCACATTAAGCGTTTCACCCTAAGGCATTGGGATTCATATGATCTTCTTGAAGCAACATATTTCCACTCGATGTCTAGAGACCCAGTCCATACCAACAACTATATTGAAGCTTCCCATTTCGATTGGGACTAGGTCTATGGTGAATGTCTTATCGGCTAAGCTTGGAATTATATCTACAACATTAGCTTTTTGACCATTTGAAAATTCAATGGTATAAGGCTCTTTCATCTTTTTGGTTTTTAAATTAAGCTTTAATTTAAATCCAAATGATATGAAGCTTTTATCTACCCCTGAATCAAATAATACTGATGCATAGCAACCGTTTAGAGGAAACGTACCTGTAACCACATCTAGGTTCTGCGTGGCTTCGTTTGCTCCGATCTCAAACACCCTGCCTCGAGCTTGACCACCTTGATCAGGTTGATTTGCTTGACGGTTTTGCTTAGAATTAAACCCTTGAGTTGGTTGCGACCAGGCGGTTGCATGACGCTCCAGACTTCCACACTTATAACATGGCTTCACTCTACAATTCTTGCTGAGGTGTCCTAACCTCTTACATCTATAGTATACCATGCACTTCCCTTCATGGTGTTTGTGAAACTTGTCACATTTAGGATAAGACTTCCATCCTTTATCTATTGCTTGTGACTGAGCTCCGAAGTAACTTGCTTTCTTTTAATTTTTGGCAACTTCTCCAATGAATGGCCTCTTTGACACTTCTTCAACTTTTCTCTTACCCTTGTCTTTATCGTTCACCAACGATCCTAAACGAATAGTATTGTGGGTAAGTCTTATGGTCAGATTGACAATGCTTTGGATGGTATTCAGGTTTGCAGTTGTGACATTGGCCCGAATCTCAGGGGCTAGACCTGAAATGTACCTATGGATACGATTTTCCTCCGGAGTTACTAAGTCTGGGACTAACTTGGCCAAATCATGAAAACGAGTACTATATGAGCTGATGTCGCTTCCGACCATTTCATGCTAGAGTTCGGCTTCTAGCTTTTGAATTTCACTTTTCTAGCAAATTTCGTCCCTTAGCAGCTTGAGAAATGCATCCCATGTGAGTTTGTACGCGGTATCCCTTCCAAGCGTCTGTACCCGGATATTCCACCAAGATAGGGCTTGACCTTGAAGAAGACATGCTGCAAACTCCACCTTGTTTGCTTCCGTGCACTTACTAATGCTAAAAACCGATTCCGTACTCTCAATCCAATTGAGTAGTCCCACGGCTCCTTCAGTTCCGAAGAATTCTTTAGGGTTGCAAGCCCTAAAGGTTTTGTAATTACACTTTTGGTTTTGGGTTGGTGCTCCTTGATTTGCGTGAAGCCCTGTGGCAACTTGGCTGACGATGTTGGGTAGCGTAGCAATTACTTGTTCCATCACAAGTTGGTTTATCTCGGGATTTTGTCTTCTCGGAGGCATAGTTCTATAGCACACTCACATGAGGATTTTAGTCATGCATTCTATTTGGTTTTATTAAACTACACTATATACAACTTATTAAATTCATTCATGGTGTTAAACATAATTAACAATATACGATTAAATAACCAAGCTGTCATCCAACACATAATACGTAGCAAAATTTGGCTCTTGATAAGACGCCATATATAAAGATAGTAATAATATTCTTGGTCATACAACCATAAGTTTTAAACATTGCACCAAATAACTGAGTTCATACAAGAAAAAAACAATCATTCACAAAACTATCCGCTCTACACCAACTAACGCCTCATCTTGAGGTAAAGTAGTCCTAACAATACCAGCATCACAATTCCCGCAAGCAGACAAGTGTGCACCAGCCTAATCAACCTATGAGCTTCCTGGGCTATCTCCAAATCCTTCATCACATGGTGGTGGTTGAGGTCAGCGATGTTGAGACAAGAACCGACATGATAGGTCTAGTAGTCTAGTATACCCCGCATAGTATGCAACTCCAAGGACGTGTGCTGAAACCTCTGCCTCTTGTATATGGTCATGTCAGACGGAGGTACCATTGGGATTCCAGTAATGATAGGGGCTCTCTCTGGTCCGTTCCCTTGACGGGATGGTTAACCTATAGTAGGCTGAGAAGGTTCAATGGGTATCCGGGTTGGTATGGCCACCCTCTTACGGGCGGTTTGTCTAGTGCGGAGTTCGGGCATTCCGAGGTTTGGGGTTTGTCTAGGCTTAGGTGCTGGGGCTCTTAGGGGCCTACTAAGTGGTTCTAAAAATCCTTCGGGTAGTCGAATCAGTATGCATAATGTTGATGATTATGGGATTTGGTTGCTATCAGAAGAGGATCTCGGGCTAGTCTTAGAGGGTTCACCTTCAGTCGACATGATGTGCAAAGTTTTAATAAACTTACATACTAAGTTCATAACTTAAAATGTCTATATATGAATGTCATGTTCAAGCACACACACAATGATAATAAGTGAAAAAAATTTCTAATTATACTTTTATTATAACTAACCTAAGTCCCATATCGTACATAGCTAAATTAGATGTAAGTGATCAAGCTTTGACTAATTGAGGTATAACAATGTGGTACTTAGCTTAATTATATTATCAATACACTTAATGCACTTCAAAGAAAATTATTTAGAAAATCATTTTTATGAACCTTTGGTTATAGTTTGAGTTTTCCACTAAGGAAACCAGTATTCTCTATAACCTTTGGCTCTCATACCAAATCTATTACACCCTACCAAAGCGGAAACACGAAGTGTCACAAGAGAAGGTTTCATAACACAAGGTGATAGACAATTCCCAACCATATTTAAATATTCAAAATAAAAGATACGGATACATCCTTAAGTAGAAAGATACATAACCAAACAAAATTAAAATTCATTGGTAAGAACGATTCATAAATTACTTGGAATTTTTTAAAAATAGATTAAAATGAAGATGTAACTCAACCTGCTCCTACGTGCTGTACCTAATGGCGGTCACCTTAAAGCATGGGTAAAAGAAAGGGTCAACTACTAGAGTTGGTGAGATCACATGTTTTTAACATGCACAAGATAGCTTTTTAATGCGGAAAGTTTTAATAATAAATGATAGGAATTTTGAGTAATATACTGCACGTGGTAAGAATATACTAAGATGTTTATAGCTTGAATCATTATCCAACCTAACCGACAACCAATTTCCCAAATACAACCTAACGCCCATACTAAATGACGTTAGTAGTGGTAAAGTACATCTATAGTTCGTCAACCATAAATGAGAGACGTCGGAATCTCCAAATAGCGCTACTTACAAATTCCATCGGCTCACTAGTGGAGTTATTGGATAATGTCTTAAAATGGGGGTCTTACAAACGATAACCCAAGCACATCAAAGAATAATATCATAGTGCAAAAAATATCATATATAAAATATATAAAAAGTTAGGCAATAAAATTTTATGATATAAACACTCATGCTTTCACCCCAAAATCAGTAATAAGTACGGTAAAAATGGGCTATGATACTCACTCAGGTATTGTAACGTGTTAGCATGTAATTGATTCTTGACTCTACTGAAGCTCCCTTCCTAATACAAGAAATATGTAATTCTATTAGATCTACTATTTTAGTTATTTATTAGTAATTATTACCAATTATTAGTTATTAATTAATTTTCAAAGGTTTTTCCCTATTTTATTTAGGTTTGCTTAAATTTATATACTTTTAAGTTAAAATTTAAAAAATTATAATTTGTATTCTAGAAATCAGATTATGGCTCAATATTTTAATATAACCTCAATTCATCTTAGGTTTAGATCTTAGGTTTTAACTTATCCATAGATGTACATTATTATTATTATTATTATTATTATTATTGTTGTTATTATTATTATTATTATTATTGTTATTATTATTATTAAATGTTGGGATTCCATGGGGATCAAAGCACGCAACGGAAAGAACAAAAACACACACAAACGCTCCCATGAAGTCCCAATGGTGGTGAAAACTTGTAAGATCAAACATGCAACCAAAAAGGAACAAGGAGAAGAAGAGAAGTCAAGTCATACCCTCGAAGACTTTGATTATAAGCCGGAACAAAACGGATTTTGGGATGAGCTCTTGAAACAAAAGGCTTCAAGCACCAAAGATATCCACACCAAGCTTAGATTCTTTCTCTTTGTACTAGCAAGCCACCAAACCACCAACACTTGACGATTTAGTTCTGGAACAGCCCTTGAACAACACTAGAAGATCACCAACACAAGGTCTTGTGCTTCTCTCAACTTAGAACACTCACTTGTATATCTCTCTAATGTATGTATTGCACAAAGATGGACCAAGAGTGGCTAATGAACCAACAGAGCCTCTTTTAAAGACCTCCATTCTGTTCAAAAGAGCCAGAGTCGGACCCCAATGGCACCATCTCATTGGACCTACTCAAATTGTCTAATAAAACACAAGGTTCACTTGGAATTCTTCCTTCACGACTTCTTCACGGGCTCTCACGGGCCGTGAAGGATAAATGCACCACGACCAGCCATTAATCCTCCACGAGCCATGCCGCGCCGTGCAAGAATCGTGAGGGTTGTGCCTTCACGGGCCGTGTAGGGTCGTGAAGCCCAAGGGTTTCACGAACCATGCGGCCCACGACAGGACTCGTGGATACGAGTTGTTTCTTGACCCGTGGAGCATCCTTCACGGTCGTGAAGCTTAGGTCAAGTGGAACTTGACCATTTTGACTCTTTCCTCTTATAGTAGGTTGTCGAGATTGAAACTTGGCGTGTGACCCAATAGGCCCGCGATTCATCGGTAGTGATACCGGCCTACGGGTGTCAGTGGGCATATTCTAACAAACTCCAACTTGCACATGACACACCGTATCCATGGGCACCACAGACAGGGAGCGGCCTCTAGCAAGGCATCCCTGCCCCGATCTAAACACGGGGTATTTCATCCCTGACAAGTACCAAGTCAAAACTAAAAGAGTTTGACATGGTCCTATAGATAAGTGATCAATCATCCTATTGTTCGCGATATCCAAGTGAACACAAGACATTGTACAAAGTCATTCTCCGATCGTTCACGATTATGTTTCTCGATCAAGATTGGTGGTGACCAAAAGGTGAGCTGCAATTGATTGACAATCATTGCAAGCTCTCGCATGGCCATGCATTTTTGGTGTCAGCGCCCAACAATCGAGGGGGCCAAGGATATCTCTTTAAACAAAGGAACAAATTCCTTCGACTACATTGCCTCCAATACAATGACAATACTTTGCCCAAATACCTCCTTTATAATAGCCAGTTACGGATTACGTTTGAAAGCAGTCAGAATAAAGCAAACCAAAATACTGAAACACATGCATCTCCGGTCTAAGGATAAAAGATATTATCATCCCGATTTACTCTTGACATGTACCATGAAGTAAGATCAGGTGTGGGTCGTCCAATCACTTGAAACTCTTTTCAAGTATAGGCGAAATATTGCGTCCCTTGTATTCAATCCCATTTAACACTATGACCAATCATTTCCCTCGATCTTCATTCATACTTCCTTCCATGATGAATGACCGATTGTGGACTATTTAGAATGTAAAACATTCAAGGAAGAGATAAAACATGCAAAGTTGGAACACAATAATGATTTAAAGAAAGTATTTGCTACACGCGCATAATTAAATCTCCATTTAATAATCAATACATTCAAAAATACAATATTGCTTAATGTTCCCAATAACATAGTAAATACATCAAATACAATAACCAATATACAACTCAAAACAAGTCACTAGCAAATCTAATCCCAATAGCACGTGTGTGGGCATCGTGCTTAGCTTGTGACAACAGTTTACTGAACGGATCCGCCAAATTTCTATCTGTGTGTACTTTGCTGATGATGATGTATCCATTCTCGACCACGTCCCGGATAAAATGATATTTCTGCGGAATATGCCTCGTCCATCGATGAGACCTCGGTTCCTTTGCTAAAGCAACGGCACCCTCGTTGTCGCAGGAGATCTCAACAGGGTCGCTCATGCTAGGAACCACTCCCGAATCAAGCAGAAATTTCCTCATCCATACGGCCTCCTTAGCAGCTTCACTAGCCGCAATATATTCCGACTCGGTAGTGGAATCGGCCACGGTGTCTTGCTTGGAGCTCCTCCAGGATATAGCACCACCGTTTAATAGAAACACGAACCCCGATTGTGATCGGCAGTCATCCCTATCGGTTTGGAAGCTCGCGTCAGAGTAACCCTTTACTCTAAGCTCTCCCTCACCTCCGTACACCAAGAACATCTCCTTAGTCCTCCGAAGATATTTGAGAATGCTCTTCACCGTCGTTCAATGAGCTTCGCCTGGGTAGGCTTGATATCTACTCGTCATGATCATGGCACACGATACATCAGGCCTCGTACATAGCATGACGTACATGATCGAGCCCACAGCCGAAGCATATGGCACTCGCTTCATTACTTCCCGTTCCTCTTGGGAACTAGGGAATTGAGTCTTACTTAATACCAAACCATGTGCATAGGAATGAACCCCTTCTCGGAGTCTTCCATCCTAAAGCGCTTTAGGACTTTGTCAACATATGTACTTTGGCTAAACCCAACTAGCCTCTTGGATCTATCTCTATAGATATTGATCCCAAGAATACAAGTCGCATATCCTAGATCCTTCATTGAAAAACAATTGCCTAACCAGGTTTTTACACCTTGAAGGGTCGGGACATTGTTTCCAATAAGGAGTATGTCATCGACATACAAGACTAGGAATACAACTATGCTCCCACTAGCCCTGACATATACGCATGACTCATCCTTGCTTTTCGAAAAGCCAAACTCTTTGACTTTCTCATCAAAGCACAGGTTCCAGCCGCGCGATGCTTAGTTAAGTCCATAAATGGACTTCTTAAGCTTGTAGACCTTATCTGGATGTTTGGCATGTACAAAACCCTCGGGTTTAGTCATATAGACCTCCTCGCTAAGTGTCCCATTAAGGAACGCGGTTTTTACATCCATTTGCAAAATCTCATAATCATGAAATGCGGCAATTGCCATGAGTATCCGGATAAACTTCAACATAACCACTGGGGAAAAGGTTTCATCATAGTCTACACCATGAGTTTGCGTGAAACCCTTAGCCACCAGTCGGGCTTTGAAGGTGTCTACCTGTCCATTTATGCCGATCTTTTTCTTAAAGACCCACTTGCACCCTACGGGTCTACACCCGGGTACTGGATCTACCAAATCCCAGACTTGGTTATCCAAGTCAGGCTCTCCAGCAGCGCCGTGCTGAGAATCATCTTGTGAACTAGCGCCAACTTCAGGTTGGTCATTGGAAGGTTCTTGAATGTCTTCAAGATCAACCTTTCTCCTACTAGCGTCTTTGGATAGCATCTCCCTTTCAAGAAAGACGGCCCTCCGAGCACAAATACCTTGTTCTCGGATGGTTTGTAAAACAAATATCCCATAGACCCGGCAGGATATCCAATGAACAAACACCTCTCCGCTCGGGATTCCAATTTGTCCACCTCACGTCTCACGTAGGCATGACAACCCCAAACCTTTAGATATGAAAGCGATGGAACCTTTTCATGCCACATCTCAAAGGGTGTCTTCTTGACCTTCTTAGTTGGTATGAGGTTAAGGATTCTAACGGTCGTTTCCAATGCATAGCCGTAAAAGCTAATGGGTACATCCGTACGACTCATCATACACTGGACCATATCCAATAACGTCCAGTTCCTCCTCTCGGCGACACCATTTAATTGTGGTGTCCTAGGAGGTGTCAATTGCGAAACCATTCCACAATCTTTTAAATAGTCATGGAATTCCGAACTTAGATACTCGCCACCACGATCCGATCTGAGCATCTTAATTCGTTTACCCAATTGGTTCTCAACTTCATTTTTGAAAGTCTTTAAAACTTCAAAGGTTTCCGACTTTTGTCTCACCAAGTAGACATACCCATGCCTACTAAAATCATCGGTAAAGGTTACGAAGTACCTTAAGTTATCCCTAGTGACATGCTTGAACGGACCACACACATCTGTGTGAACGATATCCAACAAGTCTTGGCCCCTCTCAATAACGCCGGTGAAGGGTGCTTTGGTCATTTTGCCCAATAAGCAAGACTCGCACACATCATCCGACCCATGGTCAAATGATTCCAAGATCGTATCCGCTTGAGCTTGGCGATGCCTTTCCTGTTTATGTGGCCCAAACGACCATGCCATAAAGATAACTTATCCAAATCACATTTGGATTTAGAACCAACATTCATGATTGATCTATTACTTTGCAAGCAAACGCTTGTCTCATATATGCCACGACATGGATGTGCTTTAAAATAGAATAAATCATTCTTAAAGCAAGAAATAATTCCATTAGAGAAATTAAAATTAAATCCATCGTCAACAAATGCATAGAATGATAAAATGTTTCTTGCCACGCAGGGCGAATAAGATACATTTAATAAAGTAATAAATAATCCTGATGGAAAGGCGAGGTCCACGCTCCCTATCTTCTCAACCGGGACAACCGCCTTGTTTCCCACGATGAGATCCAGCTCCCCATCAACCAAGTCCCTACTTCTTCTTAGTACCTGCACATTATTAACTATGTGAGTACCACACCCGGTGTCCAAGACCCAAGCGTTAGAAGTAGAAGTGTTATGGAATTCAATCATATACATACCTGAGGCGCCTTGTCCCTTGGCGTGTAGCCTCTTGAGCTCCTCCGTGTACTTGGGGCAACTACGCCGGTAGTGTCCCTTCTCCCTGCAGAAGAAGCAGGTAGCCTCTTCCGGTGAGAGGGCTATAGGTGCGGGTTCCTTCCCCTTCAGCTTCGGTGCCGGGAGTGGTTAGGGCTTAAGTGTTGCCACCTTGGCCTTCCCCTTCCCTTTGCCCTTAGAGCTTGAAGCGGGCCGCTTCCTCTTAGCTCCACCCTCATGGATGGCTAGGACGGGTGCGGAGGTTGATGGCTTTGCGTTGGGCATGTTAGACACGGCGGTCTTCAATATGCCGTGCAACTCCATCAAGGACTTGTCCTTGTTATGCATATGGTAGTTCACAATGAATGGACCATATGCTTGAGGCAAAGATTGGAGGATAATATCCGTAGCCAACTCTTTCCCCATTGGAAAGCCTAACCTCTCGAGCTGGTCCACGTATTGCTTCATACGAAGCTCGTGGGAGCTCACATTCCCGCCTTCCTGCATCCGGCACCCTATGAAGGAATTGACACACTCATAGAGTTCTTGCCTCGCTTGCTGTTGGAACATTTTCTTTAGCTGCGAGATCATGTCAAACGCACCAACCTCCACGAATTTCCTTTGCAACTCGGAACTCATGGTCGTCAACATGAGGCAAGTCACCTCATTGGTGTCTTTAAGGCGCTTCTCATAAGCATCCTTAATGGCCCGCGTAGCGGTGGTAGCAGGAGCCTCCGGAAGAAGTTCCTCTAGGACGTACAACTTACTTTCATGGCGTAAGATAATTCTCAATTGCCTATGCCAATCCATAAAGTTTACTCCCACGAGTTTCTCTTTTTCCAAAAATGGACGGAGTGACATGTGCGTCGCGGTGTTGCTTGTAGATGCCATCTAAAAGAAGGCAAAGCACACAAAAAGGTTACTTCGACATATTTTAATCCTTGTTAAATAATTACCCAATAGTTTAACACTTAAATTTAACAAGGGCTAAGAACCCAACATAACTTCACTACATGACGGGTTTACCGCGGATCACTTCGTGAAGGTATTTAGGCCGGTAAACGCTTTACCAATTGCAATCCATGATTACAACTCTTAGGCACTCGCGGGATCCATCGGTACTCATAGCACCGGTTTGGCATGTTTGATCCCTTCCCACACCGATTCCTCAATAAGCCGCTTTAATAACTCGGTATAGGCACGACAATTATCAAGGCGTATTAAATTGGAATTGCAAATCGTCCAACAAAATACATGATGACGCCCTTGACAATAATTGGCTCGTGCTAAGCTCGACAACCAAAGATTTCAGGATGCCATATGCACCTTCCACACAAGTCCACATGGAACAACTCGTACTAAGCTCGACAATTGTCCCATGCTTCATTAGATTCGGGTGGTGTCATCTTTTGGATGGCTTGTGATTTACGTTTTTAAGAAAAACGGGACTTTTGTTTTTCCGGTTAAAAACCTCTTTTCGTTTTGATTAACAAATAAGTGACAAAACGCATTTTTCACCATTTGAACATAAACACTTTATATTAATATGTTAATCATGTGAGCGAGCGGGGTTTGTTAACCAATTAAGTAAAACTATATAGTTTTATTATTTTCAAAAGATTTTCTAGCATGCGAAGATCCAACAACCACGCAAGAAAATAAATAAATAAGACTACACAACCACGCATACAAAACCCGATTTGAGCCAACCTAAGTGTTCCCCCGTGAGCCAACCGGGGAATTAAGTCTACTAAGGACAAAAATCCAAGACTTCGTGGCGTGCTCCCACTCGATCCCGCGCCTCCGGATCTGAGGTAGCCGAGACATCTCCCAAGACTCCCGTTGGTGCCTCCGGTCTTCTCTTCTTCATTACATACATAATTCAAAGAGAAATGACATTCAAGTCACACAATCTATTCTAAGCTAATTTACTAATTACAAAGAATAAGTACTTTGGCGTGCAAGCCACCAATAAATAATTACAAAACCAGATTAAATAAATTATTACAAACCAGATGTGGTACAAACCACCAAATGAATGAACAACAAATAAAGCAACCAAACAACCACACGAAGGTCTAGGCTCAAACCGGTGCTCACAAAAACGAAACAACCACAAAGCATGGTGTGCCTGTTGGAATATGCCCGCTGACACGAACGAGTTAATGGCACTACCGATGAGGTATAGGCCTATTGGGTCACACACCAAGTATTGATTCCGGCAACACGATCAAGCAAAAGAGAGAGAAAGGCCAAAATGGGTTTTGGAAGGATGGTACACGGGCCGTGTGCTTCGATACGGGCCGTGTCCAGTCCAACATACACGAGGCGTATTGGCCCAGTTCAAGGTCGTGTAGTTTGGGCCTACACGGGCCGTGTAGTTTAACACGGGCCGTGTTATGCCTATTAGACACGGGTCGTCTTAGCCGAATTGGGGCCGTGGACTTTGGGCCTACACAGCCGTGTTGATCAGCACGTGCCGTGTACGTTCGCTGTAACAGCAGAATTAACAGCCTTAAATACTTGGTTTAATGGTGTTAACTTCTAATAATTGTGGTAGACAAAGGTACTACGAGTTCTTTGTTCTAGTAGAGACTTTTGGCTTGTTCTTTGTCTCTTGGTTGATACAAGAATACTCTCTCTTTTGTTCATCTTGTTCTTGGTGATTTTTGGTGCACAAGAAGCAAGAAACACATACTTGATTGTTGTTTTGGTGTTTATACCAACCTACTAGCATTTGGGAATCAAGGTAGCTTGGGGTGGACTACATTAGAGGAGTCCTTCTTTGGATTCTTGGAGCTTGACAAGAAAAGATCACTGTTTTGCATTGAGGTATAATCTTTTCTTCTCATCTAGTTTATCTTAGTTGCAATTTCATTGTTAGGTTTTGGTCCATAGGAGTGTATTCGTTTGTTTGGCTTTGATTTTTGTTATACATATTGCTTCCGTTGCTACTTGATTTTGCCAAACGAATACCTTTAGTGGTATCAGAGCCATATCTAACATGGCTTTGCACTATTGAGTGTAGAAAAACCATAAAAGTTTTTTTTTTGATAAGAAAAGTGTTTTCTTAAAATTGGATTTTCATTGAGACTCTTGTTATGCTAGAATAGATTTATTCGTAGTCTTGTTAATAGTTTTTATATTTATATATTTGTTGTAACTTGGCATGAAGTGTACACAAATATATACTTATAAATGTATATATGAATATGTGTCTCAAAAATGGTTTGGTACACTAATGCATATGTACAAGGATTGTCTTTTTGATGCCTTTGATGTTTTGACAATCTTAACTATAATATATATATATATATATTTATGTATCATGGTTATGTGTGGCACACCATGTTTCTATGTGATATGTTTTGGTTTGATTCGGTAACATGATATGCCCTTAGACCTATGTGTTGTGGTGGTTGATTATTTTGGTTTTTGGCGGCCTGCGTGCTGTATTGTTGTAACAATATTTATTTATTTTTTTATTGGTGCGGCTTGCACGCCGTTTCTTTTACTCTATGTATTTGTATAAATAGCATAGGAATTCGACCTACGTGTCGTTTATATATATTCTACGTATTTGTATATAGTATAGAATTAAAACCGGAATAGTCAGCGGGAGTCATGGTGATGACGTCTTCGCGAGAAGGAATCAACATGCTATTGGAGGTGTTGGATTCAGTGGGAGCTCACCCAACGGGACTATATCTTGTCCTTAGATTTTGGCCTCGTTTTCCCTGTTGTGGCTCACTGGGAAAACGCATAGGATTTTTGGGCATGTTACCGAATTATATATATATATATATTTGCGTGGTTGTATTATATTTTTTCCTATGCATGGATTAAGATTCGCATGCTAGAAATTTTTTCTATAAAATTAAATAAAATACAATATTTGTTAAAATGTTTAAGAATCTCGCGCGAATAGAATTGACAAAGAAAATATATAGATGGTATTATATTAAAAGTGCTTAAATTGTTTTGACACTTACTTTGTTAATTCACAAAAGGGTTTCTATAAACCGGAAACAAAATCCCGTTTTTCAAAACGTAAATCATGCACCATCCGTAAGATGACACCACCCGAATCTAACAAAGCGAGGATGATTGTCGAGCTAAGCACGAGTCATTCCTTGTGTAGTTGTGTGGAAGGTGAGTGGGGTAACTCGCATGATTGGTTGTCGAGCTAAGCACGAGCCAATTAATGGGCGAGAGTGCCACCCGTGTGTCTTGTCGGACGATTTACAATTTTAGTATATAATTCTTGGGTAGTTGTCGAGCTAAGCACGAGCTAAACAAAAATTATATATTAAGATTGGTGTAAGAAAGGGGTCAAACATGCCAACCGACATAATGGATGTCAACGGATCCCGCAAGTGTCTAAGAGTTGTAATAGAGATTACAATTGGTAAAATGGTTGTCGGCCTAAATATCTTCGCCACGTGTTGTAATAGATCACATAGTCATTCGAATTGTTGGCCCTACTCTAAAGCAACATCACACGAGAACATGCAGTAAAGCTAGGTCAAGAATTCTAAGTCTATATGATTTGAATCATACATTATTAGAAGTGTTCATGCACCCTTCCCTTTATCTACTAACAACATATAAGGACGAGAAAATAAGTGTGCACATAGTCATTTAAGAGGCTTGCATGAGTGTATGGTATCACCAAATAGTGCACATTGCATAGCATTAGTTATATATTAACAAGACATTAAATAATAAAAGAATTTGTCTTTTGTTCATAATAGACTCAAAAGTTCAACACGAACAAAATTCACTAATAACTTCTAGAATATAGTATAATTAAAGTAGACGTCTCCTAATCATCAGTAGGTTCCTATTCGATGTCCTCCTCAGTGTCGTTGTCTTCGGATCCCATAGTTGGGCTCTGAGGTCAAGCCTTCTCGGCTTTTCCCAAGGTCTCGAGTTGTTGTCCTTGCGTCTTTAGCATCTTCTCTAGCTCCAGGAACCTACGGCTTTGCTGCATCTTCTCCCTTTCTTGACGACTCCACCTCTCCTGCAGCATGCCGATCTAGTTTTGAAGCTCATAAATCGCACAGCTCTCTCCATAGCCTGCCCTTCTCAGTCGTTCATATGAGTCTTCATACATCATAAGAATAGGCTCTGGACGGCCTTGAGGGATGGGAACGTCTCGTCGCTGTTTTCTCGGGCACATAGGGTTGTCCTTCCGCTTCCTGGACCATGCCAACGGAGTGCACCGCCATCTTGAGATGGCGTATCTCTTCCTTTATCTAATGGAGTAGGTGGTATCTCTCAGTGAGTGCCCTCTAAAGTGTTGTGCTCTCAACCACCTCAACCTTGGTACGAGTCCTGATTGTGTGTACCCTCGTCTCTTAAAGAAGATAAATAACCGAGGGCATGAACCTATGAAGTAACTCGTGTAAAATAAAGTGCACACATAGTTCCTATAATGCAACTACATGTGGGTACTTAGGTTATAGTCTAGGTCAATCCACCTAATTCTCTATAACCAATGGCTCTGATACCAATCTGTCACACCCCGCCTTGGTGGAAACACGAGATGCGACGGAGAAGCTCGTCATAACACATTGATATAAGAATAGAGAAATTTCTAAATGAATCACACTAACGCGTCATGACGTTCCTCGACACAAGAGGGGACTTATGCCGTGATAAGTCACTTCACGACAACCATAGTCAACAATTAAAACAAGAAAATACGAAATAGTTATTCCCACAACCCGGGACAAGTATACGGGCTACATGCCCTAGTTTTATAAATCCAAGTTCATAATAGCATAGTTAAATACAAGACTCCGTAGTCAACTGCTCATGTCACGCTAAGGCTATCTAGGGTCACCTAGGCTCCTTAGGCATTGTTATTAGCATTACCTGAAAATGAACACTCGAAAATGTCAACATAAAGTTGGTGAGCTCGCAGGTTTAAAATAAAAGTATGTTTGCCATGTATAGTAAATTTGTATGACAATTTAACACGTAAGGCATGGCACGCAAATGAGAATATAGCGATACCCGGAACACAAGTTCACTAGGCACGAGTCATTAGTCATTTGTCTTCCAACGATCGCCTACCAGCTGGAGCTACGAGTTGGCTATGAATAGTAATGTGGTAATCAATAGTGTTAACCCGAACACGGGCAATATAGACATAATCCCGAACACGGGCAATATAGACATAATCCCGAACACGGGAAATATAGACATAATCCCGAACACGGGCATGATAGGTGCACACAAATGCCACGTAATTGTCATATAAAGAAAAAAATATAGTGAAGTAATATTGACATGGCATAAAGAAAATTTGAAACATGTTTTGAGTGTCATTTTCCCCCCATAAAACATATAAAAAGGGGCCACGAGTACTCACCTTAGTTGCGGGTTGTCACTTGAATCTTAACGTGCTCGGAAATCTACAAGCAATCGTATAATCTAAGTTATATTCTATTCACGCGTAAAGTTCTCTTTTGTACTAACCTTAAATTTAATTACGTTTCGCGATTAAGTTTTACTGTATGTTAAATAAGTGCATCCATTCCTTGGGCCTAACCCCAATATACATATTTGAGGTTTCAAACCTTGGTTATTTTCCTTTTCAAATGTGTATGTTAAATTCTGAAATTTTGGGTAAGCTTTATGTATTTTTAAAATGATTTAAACGTCCTAATTATTTTCCTAAATTTTTAGGGCAGAGATCTTAATGTATCTATTATTTTATATAATTTTTTTATAGAGTTGAATAACATGTCTATTATTTTAAGAAATATTTTAATTAGTGTTGGTCAGAAAATACCTTCAGCTTGCGCGTCTCAAAGTTTTTATTTATTTAAAATACTAAACAACTTTAATAAAATCTAAAAATTTTATAGTAACTTAACAACACTTAAAAATTCATTCATATAAACGTTTGTCCACTAATTCGGATATTTGAATGTTTTAAAACATTTTAAACTCTGGTTAAAGAAATTCCCTAAACTTCCAGATTTGACAAACAAAAAGTTCTTGTCCAATTAAAATAGAAAATAAATACAATAAATTCTAATATTTTCTACAGTGATTATAAACACTCTAAAGTTTATCCATATTAAGTTTTAGGCTTTAATTCGTAGTCTTGGATAAGTTGTGATGTTTGAAACTCTGTTATTGAAACCCCCTAGGATTTCCAGATTCAACAACAACAATGTTTTTAACTAATTAAAATAGAAAACCAACTTTATAAATTCTGAAATTTTTACAGGACTTCGAAATCTCATGGAATATGCTCCAGATTTATTTTGAAGAATTTTCGTGATGTTTAGAATAAGTTTTTGAAATATCAAACTTAGTAGGTTAAAACTGTTAGAAATCACAGATCTGCGCATCTAAACGATTTTGATTATTTGGGTGACCAAATCAACTTAGTTTTGTATGAAACCAGTTGGAGATGAAAGAAGACTCAAAGAACTTATTTTTAGTGTCAAGAATCGATTTTTTTTCATTCTGTTTTGGCCGAGATATGGCCTCTTAAAATTAGTACATATTCTGTCCAGATTAAAGGTTCTTGCTCTTTAAGTTTTAAATCAAATAGACCATTCCTTTGGGTTTGATATTCAACCAAACACATCAAAATCATAACTTTATGTGTGTTTAGGATGTTTTTAATCCATCAACCATGTTTTACATGTGAAGAAACAAGAAGAAGACATTTAAAGTTTATAAAGGAACATGTACATACCAAAACTCCTCAAATGGAGATCAAAATCACAAGCTTTCCTTGAGGATTGAAGAGCAATGGTTATGGAGGTGTGAAAGCTTGAAGAAAATTGGGAGAGAGGGAGATAATGCTGGCCAAGAAAATCGTGGGGGTGGTGATGGGTTTAGAAGTTTGTTTTATGGATTAATTAGGTGATAGTTATCTTAATATTTGATTTCAATTTGAATTGAAATCTCATCTTTTTTCCTTTTTTTTTAAACTTGGCCGTGGAGATATATATATATATATATATATATATATATATATTTATTTAATTGTATTATTTTCATTGTTATTATTATTATTATTAATTATTATTAATTTCTTGCAAATTTTATTGGTGTTTTACTTATTGAGGTATTGGTGTAATTGTAACAACTTTTAAGCTTTTGTGTGTTTTAACATTTTCATTTAGTTTCTAATAGTAATTATTACTATTGTGTATTTTTTTTACATGTTTCATTTCTTTGTGGATTTAATTTATCATACTTTGCATCGAATCACTCGTTCAATAAAAATGTGTACTAGGAATAAATTAAATGTTCTACCGTTATAAAGACTTAGGTTCCCCTACTTGCTAGCTCTACTACCTTATTTGAAGGTTTTAGACATATATAACACCTAATTCTAGCATCTACTAGACCTTAGGTATCACACAAGCACATAGATTTAAGTTGTATAGCTGGCAACGGTGTACAAATTAGACTCAACTAACCTGTTTTAGGTGACGGATGTCACAAACACCAACACACCCAAACATTTTTCGCTAAGAGTTTTCCTTGAGAAGGAGAAACTCAATGGTAACAACTTGTTGGATTGGTTTAGGCAACTTAAGCTTGTCTTACGCCAAGAATAGAAGATGGTTACCATAGAGGAGGCCCTACCCGAAGCTCCTGCTGCCAATGCCACTCGAGCTATCCGAGACGCTTATGAGAAGTGTGTCAAGGATACCGAGGAAATTACTTGCCTCATCCTAAGTACTATGATCCCCGAGCTCCAAAAGCAAATGGATCATTTGAGTGCTTTTGACTTGATCGCACAGCTTAAGGAAATGTTCCAGCAGCAATCGAGACAAGAGAGGTTCGCGTGTCTTAAGACGGTACTTGGTAGCAAGATGGCCGATGGCGGGAATGTGAGTGCTCACGTGTTGCGCATGAAAGCAAACGTGGAGCGCATGGAACGGCTCGGATTTACCATAGGGAGGGAGCTAGCCGTGGATTTGATCCTATGGTCCCTACACACCGCGTATAATCAATTCGTTATGAGTTATCATATGCATAGTATGGATAAGTCCATTATGGAGCTTCATGGTATGCTTAAGACAACGGAGTCTAGCATGACACAAAACAAGCCCGTCGTTCCATATCCCGTTCTTGCTATAAGGGAGGGGCGAATCAGAAGAAGAAGAGGTCCGCTTATGCCCCTAAGGGCAAGGGGAAGGGGAAGATTGGCGCTGCCAAGTCTAGCCCCGCTTCGGAGGGTAAAGGCAAGGGGAAGATGGTTCCCCAAGCCAAAACTCCGAATGAAGCGGAATGCTTCTTCTGCGGGAAGAAGGGCCATTGGCGCCATAACTGCCCGAGGTACCTAGAAGGTTTTAAGAAGCTCAAGGGGTTGAGCATCAGAGGAACTTTCGATTCAGGTACGTACATGATTGAACTCCATCATACTTCTACATCTGGTAGTTGGGTATTAGATACCGGCTGTGGCATTCACGTTTGTAGTATTGTGCAGGTGCTAAAGACAAGTAAAGGATGGAGAATGGCAAGCTTGACTTGATAATGGGAAACAAGGAGATTGTCCCGGTCAAGGCTCGAGGAGAAGTTGAATTATCTTTTAATTCCGGTTTTTCCATATTATTATTAAATGTATTCTATTCGCCGCTTGTGGCGCGAAACATTATTTCTTTTCATGCATTACACGACAATGGTTTTGGTTTTTCATTTGACAATGGAGTTATTGTTTGTTTTAAAAATAATATTTGTTATTTTAAAGCTTATCCTTGTTGTGGTATTTATGATGTAGATGCGTACGTTAGTGATAATCGTTCAATCATGAATATTGATTCAACGTCTAAAAATGGTTTAGACAAATTGTCTTTGTGGCATGGTCGACGTGGCCATATAAACAAGACTCGTATCGCCAAGCTCTAAGTGGATGGGATCTTGGAATCATTTGACAACGAGTCAAATGAAGTATGCGAATCTTGTTTATTAGGCAAGATGACAAAAGCACCCTTTTCCGGCGTGAATGAGAGGGGAAAAGACTTATTGGACATCATACATTCCGATGTGTGTGGTCCATTTAAGCAAATCACAAGAGACAATTCTAGATACTTCGTTACCTTTATAGATGAGTATAGTAGGTATGGGTATGTCTACTTGGTTACATAAAAGTCTGAGACCTTTGAGGTCTTTAAGACTTTCCAAAACGAAGTAGATAATCAATTGGGCAAAAAGATTAAGATACTTAGATCCGATAGGGGTGGTGAGTATCTTAGTCAAGAGTTTCGTGATCATCTTAAGGGTTGTGGAATTATCTCACAACTTACACCTCCAAGTACGCCACAATTAAATGGTGTCGCCGAGAGGAAGAACCGAACATTGTTAGATATGGTTCGGTCTATGATGAGTCAAACCCAAGTGCCTATAAGCCTTTGGGGTTATGCTCTTGAAACGGTAACAAGAATCCTTAATCTCGTTCCAACGAAGAAGGTCGAGAAAACACCTTTCGAGATGTGGCATGGGAAACCTCCCGTTCTTGCCTATCTAATGGTTTGGGGATGTCAAGCCTACGTACGACGTGAGGTAGATGACAAGTTAGAGCCCCGATCCGAAAAGTGTTATTTCATTGGATATCCAGCTGCGGGTATTGGATATATATTCTATAAACCTTCCGAGAACAAAGTATTTGTTGCTCGGAGGGTAGTCTTTTTAGAAAGAGAATTAATATCCGATCAGCAAGGCAGGACTAAGATTCATCTTGAAGAAGTTCAAGAGTCAACAGATGAAAGACCTAACATTGGCACTAGCCAACAACATAGTGAGGTTGAGTCTGAGAATGACAATGTAGAGGCTAACGTACATCCATTACCTCCCCGTAGATCCGGTAGAACTAGTCATGAGCCAGAGAGATATGGGTTTCTCATATCTAAGGGCGACGAGTTATTGGTGGATCTTAGTGAGCCCACCAACTATCGGGAAGCGGCAGCGGGCCACGAGTATGCTAAGTGGAAGGAGGAAATGTATGACGAGATGCAATCCATGGAGGATAACCAGGTTTGGGAACTGGTTGATCCTACACCCGGTTGTAAGCCAATTGGGTGTAAATGGTTCTTCAAGAAGAAGACCGACATGGATGGAAAAGTCAACACTTTCAAATCCCGGTAGTGGCTAAAGGTTTCACCCAGACACATGGTGTCGATTATGATGAAACTTTTTCCCCAGTGGCCATGTTGAAATCTATTAGGATACTTTTGGCAATCGCCGCATTTCATGATTACGAAATATGGCAAATGGATGTCAAAACTGCCTTCCTTAATGGGAAGCTCTCCGAAGAGGTGTATATGACACAGCCTGAGGGTTTTGTACATACGAAGCATCCTAATAGAGTGTGTAGACTAAAGAAGTCCATTTATGGACTTAAACAAGCATCTCGTAGTTGGAATCTATGCTTTGATGAGAAAATCAAAGAGTTTGGTTTTTCGAATAGTGTAGACGAGCCATGTGTATACGTTAGGGCTAGTGGGAGCGCCGTTGTTTTCTTAGTCTTTTATGTGGATGATATCCTACTCATTGGAAAAGATATTCCAACCTTGCAAAGTGTTAAAACTTGGCTTGGAAAATGCTTTTCAATGAAAGACTTAGGAGAAGCGGCATATATTCTGGGTATCAAGATCTATAGAGATAGATCTAGAAAACTTCTCGAGTTGAGTCAAAGTACATATATTCACAAAGTCTTGAAGCGGTTCAAGATGGAGGACTCCAGGAAAGGAAATCTTCCTATGTCGCATGAAGTGATATTGAATAAGACTCAATATCCTAGTTCTCAAGAGGAACTAGAAGTAATGAAGCGAGTACCATATGCTTCGGCCATGGGCTCGATCATGTACGCCATGTTATGTACTCGTCCTGATGTGTCATACGCTTTGAGCTTGACTTGTAGATATCAGGAAAACCCGGGGCAAGCCCATTGGTTGTGGTAAAAAACATTCTTAAGTATCTTAGGATGACTAAAGAGATGTTCTTGATCTTTGGTGGTGAGGAAGAGCTCAAAGTAAATGGTTACTCTGATGCTAGCTTCCAAACTGATACGGATGACTGCCGATCACAATCGGGGTTTGTGTTCTTATTGAATGGTGGGCTATTACTTGGAGAAGTTCAAAGCAAGGCACAATAGCTGATTCTACTACAGAGTCAGAATATATTGCGGCAAGTGAAGCTGCTAAAGAAGCTATGTGGATAAGGAAGTTCATCCGAGACCTAGGAGTGGTTCCAAGCATATCCGACCCTATTGAGATCTTTTGTGACAATGAGGGTGCGGTAGGCTTAGCAAAGGAACCGAGAGCTCACAAGAGAATGAGGCATATACCTCGTAAGTACCACTTGATTAGAGAGATGATTGAAAGTGTTGAAGTCGCTATTAGTAGAGTAACCTCGGAAGGCAATTTAGCCGATCCATTTACTAAACCGTTGTCACAAGCTTCTCATGATTCTTACACTATGGAAATAGGTGTTAGATTTGCACATGACTTGGTTTAGATCTAGTTTTAATTTATGTTTGGACCATAATGTATTTGGGAACGTTAAGCAGTAATGTGACTAATGTTTGTTTCGATTTATATAGTAGAGATCTATATATACGCGTGTTGCAGTTACTAACATTTAGTCTTTATTGCGTTCTATCTTTGCATGTTTAATTTCTTCCCTAGATTGTTTTACAATCATTAAATCTCCACAATCGGTCATACTTTGTGGGAAGGAAGTATGAGTTAAGATTGAGGTAAAAGAATTGGTTTTGATAAAACGTGATTCTTGCCTATACTTGAAAGGGGTTTCAAGTGATTGGAGGACCCGCACCCGAGTTTACTTCATGATTTAGTCACAAGTAACTCGGGATGGTAATGGCATTTCATCCTTAAACTAGATATACATGTGATCTCAAAGCATAGGTCTGCTTTGCTTTGATCATTTTCTAACGCGGTCCGTAACTGGTCCTTATAAGGGAGATGATTGGGTAGAGTATTATATATGTGGCGTGACTATGTAGTCGAAAGGTATTTGTTCCTCTATGAATAGAGAGAATATCCATGGGCCCCTCGATGATTGAGTGTTGACGTTCATATGCATGGCAATGCTCAAGTTATATTGATGATGGATCAATGTTAACTTGATTTGTTGGTCACCACTAATCTAGAATCGAGAAATATAATCGTGAACGATCTGAAGGTTGACTATATTCCATGCCTTGTGTTCACATTGGATATCGCGAACAAAGGGATGTACATGTTCATTTATCTTTAGGACAATCATTTTATGATTAGGGATCTTGTCAAGAGTGGCATACCCTATACTAACTTGGGAGCATAGATATTTTGCTAGAGGCCGCTCTATGTTTGTGTTATTTTTCGTAGTTGTGTCACGTGCAAGTGGGAGTCTGTTGGAATATGCCTGCTGACACGAGCAAGTTAATGGCACTACCGATGAGGTATAGGCCTATTGGGTCACACACAAAGTATTAATTCCAGCAACACGATCAAGCAAAAGAGAGAGAAAGGCCAAAATGGGTTTTGGCAGGATGGTACACAGGCCGTGTGCTTCGACACGGGCCGTGTCCAGTCCAACATACAAGAGGCGTATTGGCCCAGTTCAAGGTCGTGTAGTTTGGGCGTACATGGGCCATGTAGTTGAACACGGACCGTGTTGTGCCTATTAGACACGGGCAGTCTTAGCCTAATTGGGGCCGTGGACTTTGGGCCTACACGGCCGTGTTGATCAACACGGCCCGTGTACGTTCGCTGTAATAGTAGAATTAACAGCCTTAAACAGTTGGTTTAATGGTGTTAACTTCTAATAATTGTGGTAGACAAAGAGACTACGAATTCTCTGCTCTAGTAGAGACTTTAGGCTTGTTCTTTGTGTCTTGGTTGATACAAGAATACTCTCTCTCTTTTGTTCATCTTGTTCTTGGTGATTTTTGGTGCACAAGAAGCAAGAAACACATACTTGATTGTTGTTATGGTGTTTACACCAACCTACTAGCATTTGGGAATCAAGGTAGCTTGGGGTCGACTACATTAGTGGAGTCCTTCTTTGAATTCTTGGAGCTTGACAAGATAAGATCATTGTTTTGTATTGAGGTATAATCTTTTCTTATCATCTTGTTTATCTTAGTTGCAATTTCATTGTTAGATTTTGGTCCATGGGAGTGTATTTGTTTGTTTGGCTTTGATTTTTATTATACATATTGCTTCCGTTGCTACTTGATTTTGCCAAACGAATACCTTCAGTGCCACACCAAACCATGCACAAAGCAATATCCCAATTAAGTTTATTCAAAACTAAAGGCACAAGAATAAACCTTGTACATATGCATTAGGATTCCAAACACTTTGAAATCCATATTCATATATACACAATATACATGTATGCATGTGTGCATTTTATGCCAACACCACCCAATACATACATACAAGAATTAGGACATTATGGGGCTTAATCTACAGGGCTAAAAAGCCTAAAATGATTCTGGAAACACCAAAACCAAAATGCTAAAATCCATATCAAGTTTTCTTTTTCAAAAAGGACAAAAACAGCGTGTTCACGACGCCTTCACGAGCTACTGCTCTTCACGGAGCCTCACGGGCCGTGAAGGCAATACACTCCATGACTCGTGAAACAGTTTAAAAACCTTTCACGACCACCACCCCACGAGACTGGTCGTGTGGCCTTCACGACTCGTGAAGCAAGCTCCACGGCCCGTGAAGACCTTCTAGACAGAATGTCCAAAATCGAAAATATGGATTTTCAAGCCACAAAGGTGCATGCATCTTACAAGTTTGGCTCTGATACCATTGTTGGGATTCCATGGGGATCAAAGCACACAACGGAAGCAACAAAAATATACACAAACGATCCCATGAAGTCCCAGTGGTGGTAAAAACTTGTAAGATCAACATGCAACCAAAAAGGAACAAGGAGAAGAAGAGAAATCAAATCTGTAGGAAATTCATGCACGCCAACACCCGTACGCAGCGGAAGCAACGACATCAAAAACCGGGGTTTTCGGGTATCAAAACCGACATGCTTGTATTCCCCAAGTGGGGATCGTGACTACAAACGAATATAGCAACTAAAAGAAACGAGAGGGAGGAGAAATTATACAATCATGTAGCTGGAGCTATCCACCGAGCTAGAAAGATCTTCGAGAACCCGAAACCGAGCTCCTCTATTGATAGTCCACACCAAGTAACCGAGATCCCGTCTTGCTATTGACCCGACACATGAGCCACACAAAGTCCTCGTGCTTCTGGAGCAGCAGCAACACTAATAGAACTCCTCTTGCTCTTGATACACTCACTCAACTCACTATATCACTTCAAGTAGTATATTATGTGTGTGTATGTACAAAATGGCAAGAGCTAAAATGAGAGAGAGTCATATGCCTTTTATAAAGTCTGGAGAAGTTAAAATGCCACCAGAGTCGGCCACCTAGCCACTCTCTCATTGGACCAACACAAAGGTCCAATAGAAATAAAGTGTCACTTTGACTTCTGCCTTCACGGGCTCTCACGGGCCGTGAAGCACTCGTGAAGGCCTCATAGGCCGGGTTCCACCGCATATTCTCATTGGGCCATCGAGTGGTCCAATTAAAAGAATGGCGCCTACCTTCACGGGCTCTCACGGGCCGTGAAGCACTCGTGAAGGCCCTGCTCCCACGACTACTTGTCCGGGTGGTGAAGGCTCATGGAGGGTTTCTCTTCACGACCTCTTCACGGCCCGTGAAGGCCCGTGAAGGTCGCCAGAAACCCTAATTTCATATTCTCTCATGTTTGCGTTGTGCTGCCGGAATCTACCCTTGGCGTGTGACCCAATAGGCTCGTACCTCATCAGTAGTGATGCTAGTACACGTGTATCAGTGGGCATATTCCAACAGACTCCCACTTGCACATGATACAGCTTTACCAACACCACAGACAAGCAGCGGCTCTAGCAAAGCATACTTGCCCCCAAGTCGGTACGAGTTAAGTCATCCTCGACAAATCCTGGTAGCCTAGAAAGGGTAAAAGTTCCTATAGATAAGTGATCATAAACATCCCTTTGTTCGCGATACCCGTGTGAACACGAGACATGGAAAAATGTCAATCTCCAGATCGTTCACGATTCTGTTTCTCGATTCTAGATTGGTGGTGACCAAAATAACAAGTTTACAACTGATCTAAAATCATTGTAACTTGAGCACGGCCATGCATTTTTGGTGTCAGCGCCCAATCATCGAGGGGCCCAGGGATATCTCTCTAACTAGAGGAACAAATCCTTTTGACTACATAGTCCCGCCACATGCTTCATACTTTATTTGATAACTCCCTTTATAGCGGCCAGTTACGAACTACGTTTGAAAGCAATCAAAATAAAGCAGACTCATGCTTTGGATACACATGTATCTTCGGTCTAAGGATGAAATGATATTATCATCCCGAGTCACTTGTGACCATAATCCATGAAGTGAACTCAGGTGTGGGTCTTCCAATCACTTGAAACTCATTTCAAGTACAGGTTAGTTTTGCGTCACTTGCATTCAATCCTTGATTAATGCATGACTAAACCCTAACCTCAGTCTTAACTCAAACTTCCTTCCCTTGAAGAATGACTGACTGTGGAAATCTAGAATGCATAAACACTCAGGGAAGTGGTTAAACATGCTAAGATGGAACACAGTAAAGACTAATGAAAGTAACCGCATCTGCGTATATATAGTCCCCACTATATATCGAAAGCAATCAAAAGTAACGATACTGCTTGCAGTTCCTAAAGCAAATATAAAACAATCAACAACTAAAACAATATTTAATGCCAAATCATATGAATAAGAAATGCTACATGACCTAGTATGTCAAACATCACTAGTCATTATGACTACGGCTTATTCAATGGATTTGCCATGCAACATCCATTTGTATTCTTGTTATCCTCTCAATTATCTTTTGACCAAACTACTTTATTCAAAGTATCCGTCAAAGAGATCATATAACGAAGCACTAAGGTACTCATATCCTCATTGTTACAAAAGTTCACAATAGGATCAGCGGTACTTAAGAACTTCTCTAATCAATTATTAACACCATATAGTAGGATCAAAGACTTCGATCAAGATCGATAGTTATCCTTTTAGAAATTAGTATTAGAGTAAAAAAACTTACTCCAAGGCTTATTTCTTGTCGTCAAACATTAAGAACATACACAAGTATTTCTTGTAATTCAAAATCTTGTATCTCCTAAGTATTATCATGATACAATAATTCCTTATTTTAGGTTCATAGAACACTTAACAATGGGACATTATCTTCAATCGATACATACTTCTAGGTATACAATAAAAGCTCCCACTAGCCCTGACATATGTAAAAGTCTTATCTATGCTCCTAGAAAACTCATGACTTTGATTTTCTCATGAAAGCAAAGATCTTACTTTTACGATGTTAGTATAAGTCCAAAGGACTTATTCACACTTGTAGACTTAATTTGGATACTACAGATATCTAAGACCCTCGGAGAGTGTGGTAAGCACTTCCTCAATACGAAGTTCCATAAAGGAACGCGGTCTTGTATATCCGTGTACTATCCTTTATTGCCGTAAGAAGGCAACAATAGCAACAAGTATCAAATGATCTTCAACCTAGCCACTAGGAAAAGCTTCCACAAAAACCATCACGAAACCTTTACCCTTAGTCGGTATTTGAAGTAGTCTACAATACAATCCATGTTAATTCCATTTACACCTTCTCGGTTTGGAATTAAGCAAAGTATTCACATACTTAAAATGGATTTCATCTCATGATTAATTACTTCTCATAACCTTAGTGAACGCAGGGCCCACCATGTCTTCCGATAGATGGTGATATGAGCAAAACTCACCATCAAGTCATTGCCACTTAGATGTGAGGAACCCATATCTCTTTGGCTACATGACTTCTATCAGCCTTGAAAGTAATTACTCATGGTCAGGATAACCGGCATTCTCATGCCGATATTTGATCATATGCTAGTGCCAACATCAAGTCTTTCATTTAAGTTGCACGTATTTCCACTGGAATGCTTTAGTTATTATCTTCCTTTCGAGCAACAAAGCATTGTTCTCGTAAGGTCAAATATCCAAAACCTATAAGAACCTTTTAAATGTATTAGCAGCATTTAAGTTCTTCAATCTCCCACCAAATGTAGATTGAAAATCTCCAAACTTTGATATACAAGCAAAGAACTCTTTGAAGATATATCTCATAGTTGCTAAATAGACTTTCAAGTTGGATTAAGATTAAGGACTTGGCTCGTCACATTCAATGTGTATACTAACAAGTCGAATACACATATTTGACCCATTATTTACCAGATCGTTTTCAACAATATCTGGTTTCCTTCAACGTGACACCATGTACAAATGTGTCTATGTTAAGGAACGAATTGTGAGATAATCCCGCAATTCATAATGTAGTCATTGATATAGATTTAAGGTATCTTAGCATCTTAACTAGATCTAAGCATCCTATCTATATGTCCCAATTGATTCTTTTAATTAGTTTCTCTTTGTTATGTGCTTGTACGGATTATCCACCAAAGGTGATCAATATCTTACAAGCTAGCATCCCTCTCACATATACCGTGAAGGGATTCATAATCATCTTATCCTTATAGATAGGATTAGCATCAAATGTTTAACCCGAGGTTAAACTAGTCCAAGATCCTAACCACATGGATCTAGGTGATACTTATCTTATTTACATGGTTAAGTAGATTATGACAAAGAGCCGACTAATCCAAACTATTTTGGACTTAGAATCAATCATTCGTGATTAATTATTACTTGTAACATGTATGTCTTGACATGGATAATTTTAATTTCTATCAATCAACAAATATTTTTCTAAAACAAGATTCAAATTTCAAGTATGAATTCATCGTCATCAAATGTAGAATGATGCGCCTTGAAGGCCAAAATAAAACATAAGCTATGACATGAACAAACTTCGAAATTGAATAAGTAATGCGAAAAAATCTTTTACAACCCAAAATTCAAAAACTCATCCATCGTCTTCATGAACATACAACAAAAACTAAACTTGCCTCGCATGGCATCAAAACATAGTAATAATGAAACCGGTCAGAATAGGCGAGATCAAAACTCTCAATTCTCTTGTAGAGGTCAATCTTCCGAGTTACCTCTTTTAGAGACCTGGTTCTTCATGCTCTTGGTTCTTCTTTTAAATGGTACCTACACTTTGTAACAAAAATTAATTTGTGACAAACGTGAGTTAATTAGCTCGGTTGAACAACCCAGCGCAATAGAAGAATTAGCAATGAATCATGAATGTACCTTGACAGGGGAAATTAACTCTCTCTTTCCTTAGAAGTTTAATATCCTCTCGGCACGATGGGCATGCGTGACGGCCCCAATCTCCAAATCTTCCACAGAAGTAGCAAACCACTTTTTCTTGAATCTCTTCTTGAGACACACAATCATAGTCCTCAGATTCAATGTGGGGAATAGGCTTGGACACTCCAACCTTTTCCCTTCGTGTCGGTTTCTTCTTCTTTTTCTTTTGTTCCCTAGAACTCGTGGTAGGAATGGAAGAGGTGGATTCATGCTTGGCCATGTCAGACTCCACAGTCTTCAACATACCATGTAATTCACCTAAGGTTTTCTCCATGTCATGCATGTTAACGACAAACTGATCATATGATGCGGGCAGGGACTGGAGTATTATATCCACAGCAAGCTCCCTCCCCATGGGAAAACCTAATCTCTTCATTTGGTCCACGTACGCCTTAATCTTAAGGACGTGGGCACTCACACTCCTACCTTCCTGCATTCTACAACCGACTAGGTTTTTAACACACTCATAGTGTTCCTCCCTTACTTGTTGTTGGAACATGTCCTTCAACTTGTCCATCATATCGTACACACTCATGTGCTCAAAGTGTTTTTGCAACTCCGAGCTCATAGTTGACAACATGAGGCAGGCAACATCGTGTGTGTCCTCAACACGCTTTTCATACGTGTATCGGACGGACCAAGTCGCGTCGCTAGCAGGTGGTTCCGGAAGAGGTTCCTCAAGGATGTGCAACTTTGACTCATAGCGAAAGACAATTCTCAATCGCCTAAGCCAGTCAACGAAGTTCATTCCCGTGAGTTTCTCCCTATGTAGGAACATACGAAGCGATTTGTTTGACGTGGTGTTATTATCGTTTGACATCTATAAATAACAAGAATACATGTTTTAGTTAGTTTGATATAATCCTCGTTAAAATAATTACCCATAAAGTTTTAGAAAAACAATTTATCTTAACAAGGGCTAAGAACCATATTTTACTCCACTACATGACGGGTTTACCGCGGATCACTTTATGAAGCTATTTAGGCCGGTAACCATTTTATTGATTGCAATCTCCATTGCAACTCTTAGACACTTGCGGGATCCAACGACGTAAAACGGTCGGTTGACATGTTTGATCCCTACTTACACCAATCCCAAATTAAAATTCTTGGTTGACTCGTGCTTAGCTCGACAATCACAGAAGGATTTTAGTTTGCAATTGTAAATTGTCCAACAAGATCCAAGGTAGCACACTCGACAATCATTGGCTCGTGCTAAGCTCGACAACCAATAATTCCAAGTCGCCACTCTCACCTTCCACACAGATCCACATGGAATAACTCATGCTTAGCTCGACAATTATCCCATGCTTCACTAGAATCAGGTGTGTCATCTTATGGATGGTGCGTGATTTACGTTTTAGGAAACGGGCTTTTGTTTCTAGATTAAAACCAAGTTTTAATATTTGATTAACAAAGTAAGTGACAAAAACGATTTTCACTATAAATATAAATACCGAGTTTATATTGTCTTGTTAATCGTTTACGCGCGAGAGTTTGTTAACCAATTTAAAAACTCTTGTGATTTTATTAACTTAGAAAAGTTATCAAGCATGCGAGAAACATAAACAACCATGCAAGAAATATAAATCACATCACACGCATACAAAGAGGTTGGTAACCATGCCAAAAACCTATGCGTCCTACCCGCGAGCCAAGCCAGGAGGACTAGGTCTACTAAGGACACAAACCTAGACCATGGAGTGCTCCCACTGAATCCGCTACCTCCATCGGGACTAACTGGATCCAAGGTCTTCAAGACGTCTCCTCTTGAGATTGTGGTCTTCAAAACACAAGTACACAAAAGAAAGGAAATGGCATGCAAGCCACGCGCTTCCTATCAATCTAGTACAAGTACATATGAACAAATGAAACGGCATGCAAGCCGCGATAATTAATTACAAACCGAACGAATAAATAATTAATTACATCACACGTGACACCAAGGTCACCAAATAAATCCAAACAACCAAACAAACCACAACGCACAACCACAAGGTCTAGGGCGATGGTTACCA
This sequence comes from Dittrichia graveolens, assembly GCA_038502395.1. Taxonomy (NCBI): domain Eukaryota; kingdom Viridiplantae; phylum Streptophyta; class Magnoliopsida; order Asterales; family Asteraceae; genus Dittrichia; species Dittrichia graveolens. The sequence continues at coordinate 23,903,626 of JARJIL010000008.1, forward strand.
ACTAAAAGCAACAAACAACAACTACAAAGCACGGTGTGCCAAAACCGTGATCAAAGAATATTTCGGTAAGAATTTCCAACACAAACACTCAAGGCACAACAAGGAAATTCTTGTACATATGCATTAGGGCACAAAACCAACTTTTATACCCATATTCATATATACACAACATATGTGTATGCATGTATGCATCTCATGCCAAGACCATACCTTACATACCCATATTTGTACCAAAATATTACGAGGGGCTAAACAAACGGAATTTGCCAGAAAACAGAAACTCCTCCATGACCCGAAAAACCACGAAAAATTTTCTTTTAAGGACAAAAACTGCCCAGAAGCTCCTTCACGGCCCCTCACGGCTCGTGAAGCCCAAGGGCCTCACGACCGATCACGGGTCAGAAGGGCTTGTGAGCCTAAAAACCAAATTTCACGACTAAACTGTTCACGAGTGCCTTCACGACCTCTCACGGCTCGTGAAGCCCAAGAGCTTCACGACCGGTCACGGGCCATGAGGACTCGTGATGTCTGAAAACACTTCCCACGACCAGACCCCTCACAAACACTGGTCGTGTGGCCTTCACGACTCGTGAAGAACACTTCACGGCCCGTGAAGAACTACTGTACAGAAAAATGAATCTTCCAAAAATGGTTTTTCGAGCCATTTTCGTGCTATATCTTTGTAGCCTTGGCTCTGATACCACTGTAGGAAATCCATGCACGCCAACACCCGTACGCAGCGGAAGCAACGACATCAAAAACCGGGGTTTTCGGGTATCAAAACCGACATGCTTGTATTCCCCAAGTGGGGATCGTGACTACAAACGAATATAGCAACTAAAAGAAACGAGAGGGAGGAGAAATTATACCATCACGTGGCTAGAGCTATCCACCGAGCTAGAAAGATCTTCGAGAACCCGAAACCGAGCTCCTCTATTGATAGTCCACACCAAGTAGCCGAGATCCCGTCTTTCTATTGACCCGACACACGAGCCACACAAAGTCCTCGTGCTTCTAGAGCAGCAGCAACACTAAAGAACTCCTCTTGCTCTTGATACACTCACTCAACTCACTATATCACTTCAAGTAGTATATTATGTGTGTGTATGTACAAAATGGCAAGAGCTAAAATGAGAGAGAGTCATATGCCTTTTATAAAGTCTGGAGAAGTTAAAATGCCACCAGAGTCGGCCACCTAGCCACTCTCTCATTGGACCAACACAAAGGTCCAATAGAAATAAAGTGTCACTTTGACTTCTGCCTTCACGGGATCTCACGGGCCGTGAAGCACTCGTAAAGGCCTCATAGGCCGGGTTCCACCGCACATTCTCATTGGGCCATCGAGTGGTCCAATTAAAAGAATGGCGCCTGCCTTCACGGGCTCTCACGGGCCGTGAAGCACTCGTGAAGCCCCTGCTCCCACGACTACTTATCCGGGTGGTGAAGGCTCGTGGAGGGTTTCTCTTCACGACCTCTTCACGGCCCGTGAAGGTCGCCAGAAACCCTAATTTCATATTCTCTCATGATTGCGTTGTGCTGCCGGAATCTACCCTTGGCGTGTGACCCAATAGGGTCGTACCTCATCAGTAGTGATGCTAGTACACGTGTATCAGTGGGCATATTCTAACAAAATCATACCCTTAAAGACTTTGATTATAAATTGGAACAAAACGGATTTTGGGATGAGCTCTTGAAATAAAAGGCTTCAAGCACCAAAGATGTCCACACCAAGCTTAGCTTCTTTCTCCTTGTACTAGCAAGCCACCAAACCACCAACACTTGACGATTTAGTTCTGGAACAACCCTTGAACAACACTAGAAGATCACCAACACAAGGTCTTGTGCTTCTCTCAACTTAGAACACTCACTTGTATATCTCTCTAATGTATGTATTGCACAAAGATGGACCAAGAGTGGCTAATGAACCAAGAGAGCCTCTTTTAAAGACCTCCATTCTGTTCAAAAGAGTCAGAGTCGGACCCCAATGGAACCATCTCATTCGACCAACTCAAATGGTCCAATAAAACACAAGTGTCACTTGGAATTCTGCCTTCACGACTTCTTCACGGGCGGCCGTGAAGGATAAATGCACCACGACCGGCCATTAATCCTCCACGAGCCATGCCGCACTGTGCAAGAATCGTGAGGGTTGTGCCGTCACGACTTCCTTCACAGGCCGTGTAGGGTCGTGAAGCCCTTGGGGTTCACGAACCATGCAGCCCACGACAGGACTCGTGAACACGAGCTGCTTCACGACCCGTGGAGCATCCTTCAAGGTCGTGAAGCTTAGGTTAAGTGGAATTTGACCATTTTGATCTTTCCTCTTATAGTATGTTGTCGAGATTGAAACTTGGCGTGTGACGCAATTGGCCCGCGCTTCATCGGCAGTGATACCGGCCTACGTGTGTCAGTGGGCAGATTCCAACATTATTATTGTACATGATTTGTAAATCTTAGGTTTTAATAAATCGGTTTTACAGGTTAGTGATGGTTCTAAGCACATAGAAGGAATTTCTAGGGAATCCAAGACTACTATTGATAAATTTCTAGTAATAATTAATATTTTTAGCTATACTAGATTTATTTTGAGTTTTCTAATGTCTAACCTGTAAATTTTGTTGACGGTTGTCACACTTGGTCAGTTGATGTGAACACTAGAGGAGTTGGTTGAACATTAGGAGGTAGTGGCCAGTCTGATGTTGTCTGAAGTTCTGTTGCCTTATCTCCTTTTAGATATTTCCTTAGGATGTCCGCAGCACCTGGAATTGTTTTGGTTCTGGAGGAAATAGATTATGAACTTCCTCTGATACACTCTGTAACACCGTAAAACTTAAGCCATTTTTTTTAAAAACGTTGCGGAAGCATTCTCTAATTTCAAGTAACATAAACATTCACAAGTACAAAGTACTTTTACAAATCACAACATCCGTTTGTGTTACAAAAGATTATAAAACGTGGCTCGTCTCCTCTCAAAACCCAATATCAGAGTATTGGTCAAATTCCCCTTTCCACAAACAAAGCTAAACAGCTACTCACATACACCTGCAAAAAGCAATCAACCGTGGGGGATTAGCACAAAGCTAAGTGAATGGAAGCTACAGAAAAGCACATAACAATCACTGTTCCCAACGGAACCTCTGAACACCAAACCCCAAGCATTCCGTCAATTCAACAATCTCTTCCATCCTGAGGACCGGCGGTTCTACCGAACCTATAACCAAAGCTGGCCAAAGCAAAGGTTTACGGATAGCTCCCTGCCAATTGGCACAGTAAACTCCCCTCTGAGCAACAAATGCATCAGAGGAGCTACTAATGTTCAACAACCGCAAGCGAGCCCAACTCTTGCATCAGCAGCTGACCCCAATCAGCCCTTACACAGAAGCTGATCTCTTCTGACCCGTAACACAGAACTCGGTTCTCAAACAATCCAAATACTCATCCAGTCACAATCACAATCATAGCTCTTTCACATAAAACATATATGAATAGGTAATTCTCATTTAGCAAGTAGCAAACTTAACAGTCTATCATGGCATGACAATCGATCTATCTTCGCATAACAAACTTATCAGTCGAATATCTCGTATTCGAATCAAAAAACAATCTTTGCAATCAAACAATTCTTCTATTATTCAATTCATAATGTTACCAACGAAACCACCCGTGAGTAAACTTCCACTCACCTCAGTCCTCGATTCACGTGTGCTCAATAGTCTAATATCAATAAGTCTGTGGTTTGCCTGAAAACACAGCAACAACCGAATCAGTCTCAAATATATAAATATATCTTTCAACATATATTTATATCTCATAATCATGTAAATAACTTGATTTAATCATATAATTAACAATATAACTTTTCCGAAACCAAACGAACAACAATTCTGAAATAGGCCTCGTCGCACCGCGACACTTGCCTTGTGTCGCGCAGCGACACAATCGGATTTCGAATCCGGATTTCAGTTCTCTGATTTGAGTTGCGGATTTTGGTTCCCGGTTTTCTAGTGTCGGATTTTCATTCCCGGATTTCACAATCGGATTTAGAGTCGGATTTCAAGGATTAGGATTTACAACAATCGGATTTCCACAAACTGACTCATACCGTCGGATTTCAAGAACGTCGCGCCGCGACCTTCAAGGTAGCGCCGCGACACGCGGATTTCTAGACTTCTTCTTCCTCATATTGTCGGATTTTCAGCCATCAAGAACTATATATATCATAGCAACCTCTAATCTCTTGATTCAAAACACTTCTAATATACATATAACTTCATATCAACATGTTATAACCATTTATAAACACTTTTAATCATACTTAACAATAAATTCATCAAAACCCATTTATTGAAAATCAAACAATGGTGTTTCTCTTTAAACACATAAAAACACATTGATAAACACAACCAAATCATCAGTAACACGTGATGATCATAAACTAACCTTTATTTCAAATTATGAATCACAAAATCCCTTCTTTTGAAATTTCCAGTTTTCTTCTTCTTTGTTCTTTTATGTTCCAGAGAATACACATACACACACACACACATTCACTTTCTTTTCCTTCTTTCAAATCTGATTACTTTCGATTATTCACATGCACACACACGTGTACCCTCAATTTGAGGTGCCATCACCTCACATACACCCACACACATACATACATACATACATAATATCATACATACATAAATAACTTCTTCTAGCATATACTACATGCCAATTAACCATCAATTAATTATTCAAATATCATAATACCATTTATTATGTCCAAAAACAAATAATCTTTCTCAATCAATTACCTTAACATACGATCATGGTATTTTTCTATAAATCTAGTATCAAACTCAATCTTATTTAATCATAAACACATACGATATCAATTACTCATTTAATCACGTAACAATATTTAAACATGCATAACTAAACACATATCAATTTACTATTAGCCCGCCTACTACTAGGCCGGGCTTTCTGATGTTACAAATCTTCACTCCTGTAGAGGATTCCATACTCGGAATCCTATAGCATATCTTAAACGGAAAATCCATTCTTCATGTTCATTCATTTCAGGTTGTCAAGTCCTTTGTAACGCATTTACATACTCATCTTACTATCACTCACATAAATTCATTTCTACTCACCTTTGTCACCTTATAGTCATCAGAATTTAACAGCTCTTCTTCAATTCAATCATAAAATTCATAAACCTGTCCTTTAATCATTTTCCTTCACATTTACACTTTTAAACAATATTAAAACGTCTCTTGAATACTTGTACATATCAATCTGTTTATCTCAATTAACAAATTTTACATATCCGTCACTCACCGTCTTATATACAAGGGTATCCACATATCACTTCTTTCTTATTTCCAATTAACCTGTCAAATATTATCACTTTATCCACATATTGACTCACCACTGATATCTTAACCTTCCTCATATAGAAATCACATCATGCTTGTCTACTCAGTATAATTATAAATTCCACGAATCATCAAAATCCAACACAAAATACAAGTCATTCTCATATATCTGTGCAATTCTGTCTGCTCAACTATCTCATAAAATTCAGTTGTACTTCTCATTTCACATCTCATTCCTTGTGGCAACTCTTCTAGAATTTTAGTCAATTCCTTCGATTCTCTTCAGTTAACTCTAAGTATAAAAATATTTATATCTCCAAATCATTTCAGTAATGTAATTCTTCTCAAAAGATCACGTTTCACTGGGGTAATAATACCGATGCTTCTTTCTTCTCAGTCCACAATTACTTGTGATACATCAAGTTCCTTTTCATGCAGTACATCCACTCCATCATGGCTTGTTATTATCATAATTTTGGTATCTCAAATTATCTCAACAGTTTGTAAATTTCATAATCGACTTTATCTCATATACAATCATATCACGTTTTCATGAAAAAGTATATCTATCATATTCACTCTTCTTAATATATCATCAATCAATTATTTCGTATGGCATTATACAATTTAGCCATTCCAAGTGCATTGGCAATAAGTTCTGAGAGTTCGGTTTAAATTAAGTTTCTAGTTCCAAGCACAGATACTCCTTAGCAAAGGCAATTCATACATTTGATCTACAATTCTTCATTCCATAAGCTTAGGCCGTTACATTTTTCTTTTCTCATAAATTCGTTCTGTCATTCAATTTACATATATCTTCAGTTCATAAGTATCAATCATCATCATAAGTTCTTTCCCACATATATCTCCTTGTAAGTAGGCACCATTAACATCTTTATCCAAACAATTCTTGCAAATTCTGACTTGCCCAACTTGTAGCAATCCACTTCTTTCTTTTGCTTGGTAATCTCAATCATCCATGTCATCATTTCTAATAAGGAAAATCTCAACTTTATCCATCAAGTCAAATACGCGTCGATTCACATAATCTTCTAGGTTATCCTCATAAATTCTCTCGTATTTTCACATATCTAACAACAATTTGCCTTTCCAATGTAATTTCAGACCTCTCAATCACATTTATTGATTCATTCTAACCATCATTTCTGCCATATATCAAGTTCATTCATATATAAATATCCACTACTTCTTTTAATACTCAAATCAATCTTATATATTTCTTTATAATCAATATCAATATCTTCTTATTATCACTACAAACGCATCTGCTGCAATTCCAAGGGCATAGATTAAACCATTCCTCTCAAGAATCTTCAACAGTCACAAGACATAAACCTTTACTCCATAGCATAACATCCTTTATATCAATCCAACTAATGCAATATCTCAACAAATCATCAATCTCCTCAGGTTCATTAATTGATATTACAGATTATCTTCAATCATTAGCTTTACCAATAATTTCTGTAACCTCAGTTATATCTTTATCATACTATCTCTTGATCATGACAAAACCTTCTAAACTTCATTAACTTATCCATTTTCTTCCTTATTTGTACATACACATACATATACATACAAGCATATATAAACACAGAAGGCAAAACAACTCTTGCAACACATAACTTAGCATGCAATTCTACACATCTACAAACATCATTCTAGGGTACTTCATACCCAATTCACGTCATATCATGTATTTCATCATTTAGACGATATTTACTTACTACCATACGCATCAAACAGTTTTACATTCAAATATCTCAACTTTCTAAAGAATCATACTCTTTAGAATCAATCAAACACACTTAGCACACATAAACATCATACATTCTCGTTTAACTTTAAACTTAAGAAACATACGCACAAATATAAATCATCAGTAGTGGCAATATCATCAGCCATCATGTTGAAGTTTCTACCCTCTTGCTCAGACGGGTTCTTACTCTTTTGCCCACTTGCTGACGAGGATCCCCCACTTGCCACAGTTCCTGACCCCGACTCTAATTCCTTGCTAACCGTACAATCTCTTGCCCGATGATCATCCTCAAAACAGATCCAGCATACCTTTTGTGAGAAACGACACTCTTTCATTTCATGGCCAAACTGCCCGCAAGTCAGACACCGCATAGTCTGAGTCGTACATGGTCCTGTGTGGTGAGACTTACACTTACCACACCGTGACACTCGTTGGTTAGATACATCAAATGCAGGTCTACGTTTCAAATTTCTTTACTCTGACTACTCTGCCCTCTTTGCTTTTCAACATTATACTGTTCCAATTGCAGTTTCTGCTGAGATATCTCATCTTGATTCGTTCTATCTCTAGCCTTCAAATCATCTTCAGCCGACTTGGCCAAGGTAAATGCCTGCGACAGTGTACTAGCCCATCTGGTAGTACTTCGATACTCAGGAAGCAAAGCTCCCACAAAATGTTGTATCTTAGACGCCTCATCAGGTACCTATTGCTTCACAAAACGCAATCTTTCGTTTAAATCATAATTAATTCATCCACAGTCATGTCTTTAGTCATACGCAACTCCATGAATTCTCTTTTGATACGAACTATCTCAAAAGTATTGCAATACTGTTCACACAGTTTCTCCTGAAACTGATCCCATGTCACACAGTCTTGCTGTTGTTTAGAAAAAAGCCCTGTAAGGGAATCCCACCAAACCATTGCATCTCCTCTTAGCATACGAGTCGTAAAACAAACTCTCAATTCATCCTCACAATTTCATGCTTCAAAAGCCTTTGCCATTTCTCACAGCCAGTTCAAAGTTATATTGGGGTCTGTACTGCCATAGTACTCTGAAGGCTTACAATCCAAGAATTGCTTATAAGTGCATGGTGGTTTGAATCCTGGATACGCAAAAAGATAAACTCCTTGGGTAGTAAAAGGATGAGAATTCGATTGTTGTACCACTTGTGATGTTGGAGGAAACGGAACTGAACTTGCACATTTGTAGCTTGAGTTGTACTAAACATAGGATTCTGAATTCGTTCATTCTGGATAATCCTCTCTCGTTCCATATTGCCCATAGCATTTCTAAGTTCCTACAATTCATTCTCTAATTTGGAAATATATTCCCTCTGATCCATTCTAGATTCAAAACCTGAAGTACCAACCTGACCTGATACATTCAAAACATCTGTTGATGAAGTTCCAGTCACTTCTTGGGTCGCAGGAGTGTCAGCAGGGGTATCTCTGTCAGCCATATCCGTACAATCACATCATCTCACAAGCTCATTAGATAAACCGTTAGTACATAACATACTAACTATCACACCACAATTCCAATTCACTCTAAATCCCCCCAAAGGAAACTTTGACCCAACACGAGCCAAGATTTGGGAATGCAACACTCTAGCCGTGCCTACATCGCCAAACCTAGGCTCTGATACCAACTTGTAACACCGTAAAAATTAAGCCATTTTTTTTAAAACGCTGTGGAATCATTCTCGAATTTCAATTAACATAAACATTCACAAGTACAAAGTACTTTCACAAATCACAACATCCGTTTGTGTTACAAAAGATTATAAAACGTGGCTCGTCTCCTCTCAAAACACAATATCAGAGTATTGGTCCAATTCCCCTTTCCACAAACAAAGCTAAACAGCTACTCACATACACCTGCAAAAAGCAATCAACCGTGGGGGATTAGCACAAAGCTAAGTGAATGGAAGCTACAGAAAAGCACATAACAATCACTGTTCCCAACGGAACCTCTGAACATCAAACCTCAAGCAATCCGTCAATTCAACAATCTCTTCCATCCCGAGGACCGGCGGTTCTGCCGAACCTACAACCAAAGCTGGCCAAAGCAAAGGTTTACCGATAGCTCCCTGCCGATTGGCACAGTAAACTCCCCTCTGAGCAACAAATGCATTAGAGGAGCTACTAATGTTCAACAACCGCAAGCGAGCCCACCTCTTGCATCAGCAGCTGACCCCAATCAGCCCTTACACAGAAGCTGATCTCTTCCGACCCGTAACACAGAACTCGGTTCTCAAACAATCCAAATACTCATCCAGTCACAATCACAATCATAGCTCTTTCACATAAAACATATATGAATAGGTAATTCTCATTTAGCAAGTAGCAAACTTAACAGTCTATCATGGCATGACAATCGATCTATCTTCGCATAACAAACTTATCAGTCGAATATCTCGTATTCGAATCAAAAAACAATCTTTGCAATCAAACAATCCTTCAATCATTCAATTCATAATGTTACCAACGAAACCACCCGTGAGTAAACTTCCACTCACCTTAGTCCTCGATTCACGCGTGCTCAGTAGTCTAATATCACTAAGTCTATGGTTTGCCTGAAAACACAGCAACAACCGAATTAGTCTCAAATATATAAATATATCTTTCAACATATATTTATATCTCATAATCATGTAAATAACTTGATTTAATCATATAATTAACAATATAACATTTCCGAAACCAAACGAACAACAATTCTGAAATAGGCATCGTCGCACCGCGACACTGCCTTGTGTCGCGCAGCGACACAATCGGATTTCAAATCCGGATTTCAGTTCTCGGATTTGAGTTGCGGATTTTGGTTCCCGGTTTTCTAGTGTCGGATTTGTGCCTCGGATTTTCATTCCCGGATTTCACAATCGGATTTAGAGTCGGATTTCAAGGATTAGGATTTACAACAATCGGATTTCCACCAACTGACTCATACTGTCGGATTTCAAGAACGTCGTGCCGCGACCTTCAAGGTAGCGCCGTGACACGCGGATTTCTAGACTTCTTCTTCCTCATATTGTCGGATTTTCAGCCATCAAGAACTATATATGTCATAACAACCTCTAATCTCTTGATTCAAAACACTTCTAATATACATATAACTTCATATCAACATGTTATAACCATTTATAAACACTTTTAATCATACTTAACAACAAATTCATCAAAACCCATTTATTGAAAATCAAACAATGGTGTTTCTCTTTAAACACATAAAAACACATTGATAAACACAACCAAATCATTAGTAACACGTGATGATCATAAACTAACCTTTATTTCGAATTATGAATCACAAAATCCCTTCTTTTGAAATTTCCAGTTTTCTTCTTATTTGTTCTTTTATGTTCCAGAGAATACACATACACACACACATTCACTTTCTTTTCCTTCTTTCAAATCTGATTACTTTCGATTATTCACATGCACACACACGTGTACCCTCAATTTGAGGTGCCATCACCTCACATACACCCACACACATACATACATACATACATAATATCATACATACATAAATAACTTCTTCTAGCATATACTACATGCCAATTAACCATCAATTAATTATTCAAATATCATAATACCATTTATTATGTCCAAAAACAAATAATCTTTCTCAATCAATTACCTTAACATACGATCGTGGTATTTTTCTATAACTCTAGTATCAAACTCAATCTTATTTAATCATAAACACATACGATATCAATTACTCATTTAATCACGTAACAATATTTAAACATGCATAACTAAACACATATCAATTTACCATTAGCCCGCCTACTACTAGGTCGGGTTTTCAGATGTTACACACTCCGAAGGACCTTTGTAATATTTAGCTTTCCGATGGCGTCCACCATTTGCTTTTTAGTTACATGCTCTTTCGCACGCTTTGCAACATTTGAGCTAGTAGCTTGTTTGGGCATCTATAAAGTCATATCATCAAATCTATCAACAATCTGCACGCGTGCTCTTTCCTCTGACAATTTCTCAAATGTGAATTCATCTATCTGTATCAATAGTTCATCAGACTCATCTCTATCTCCTTTATCAAAAAACTGCTAAGTGCAATCCAATATGATAAGTTCGATTTCAATGGAGGGGTATACTCTATATCTAACTGAACAAATGATCCGTGGAGGAAATTTCAAGAACAACGCACTCCCCATCTACAAACATAACAACGTCATCGCCTGTACCGACATTCCAAAGTCCAAAATTGGCAGGGGATATGATGAGTGGGTTTCCTACATTCGCAAGGGACCCCTAGCACATGCATTTCTTCGTGGACCTGCTGTGCTCATCCCTCAACTTCTTACGGAATTCTGGTATACGTGTAAACTGGATACAACTCAACCGGTTATACGGGGCACAGTCCTAAGTGGACAAATGGCGATTGAAGTCGATGCAAACTGTCTCCGCCGCATTCTTCATCTCCCGATTCACAATCATTATGAAGCGACGGTTTCTAGGGAAACATCTAGAAGTGTTTTACCCTTAATGGGTCATCCTCAAGTGATTGGCGTCATACGGAAATCTGTTTTCCAGACGGCATGGGGATTTATGGTATCCACTGTGGTTCGTTCCCTTGGATACAAGGTGGGAGATCTGGATAATGTAAATGACTTTGAAATGCAATTGTTATACAACATATTTTATGATCGACAAGTGGATTACGCTGAGCTGATCTTTGAGGCATTCAAGTCATTAGTGACCCAGAACGTAGGGGACACCATTGTACCCTTTGCAAGATTCATATCCATGGTCATCGAGAACAGGTTGGGTAGAAGATATAATGCTCAATATGAGTCAATCCCTACTCCTGTTCTCAGCTATAAGATGTTCGCCCATGACATTTTCCCTGGGCACCCTACATTGAGTGCTCAGATGAGGGCGTATGTACAGCTTCCGACTCCTGAGTCAAGTGAAGCTGAGACAGAGGAGGAAGCTACGGAAGAAGTGCGTGACGATGTTGGTTATGAGGCTGAGTCTCCTCACGCTGATAAACCAAGAACTCAGCTCAGACCCAGTGCTCAAATAGTTTCATCCACTACTTCGAGTTCAGAGCAAAGGAGTTTGTTTCCCAGCTCTGAGTCTCCACTGCTAGGTGCAGCAGGTATGATTTCGCAACCCTTATCTCCTTCTCTCTCTTTTACTTCTCCATCTCTAAACTTAGGAGATAGGACTGAGTCAAGCCCAACTCAGTCTAACCACTCTCCTCCACCTCAAACATCTCCATCTATCTTACAATCTACAGCCAACCTTGGTCAGCCCACTACTACCAAGGATATATCCTTCACCTATACAAGAAAAACTGCCAAAGGTGGTGCTTCACCTCCAAAGGACACTGGAGTTGATATCACATTGATAGCTCCACCGGCAGGAGCTGAGGGGGAGACACCTTCTCTTAGGGTGCCAACCTCTAGGCTCAGTTCAACCCTTAAGCCTATACCGGGTATGGTGTCTATTCAGGCCCATACTTACTAGTGCCATGGGAGAGCCTATTTCTGTGCCTTCACAGCCCCATGAAGGTAACAATGAAATACTGACCAATCCCCAGGGTCACTTACCTCCCTCCTCACCAATAAGCCTAGCTTACCCCACTACCATACCTCACGAACTTGGTCATTCTTCTCTTCTATTCTCACACACTCTTGCACGACCTGTCAATGAACCTTTCATACACCAGGAAGGTTTACAGGGTCTCAATTTTGGCCCATTGATTCCATAGGTCATCACCAACCTTTGTATATGGGACCCACATCCTTTCCGATTGAGGAACACTCAATAGCCACTCCTACGGTGGAAATACATTCTTCCACTAGACAGGAGGATGTTGAAGTTCGAAGAAGACCTGCGGAGCCCACGCTGATGCCTACCGATGCTAAAGTCATTATAGACTATCTACAATCCCAGTTTGAGCTCCTGCATAAAAAAAGGAAAGCTGACAAAGCCAAGTTTATTCGCAAACTTAATGATTTGTCAACTTCAGTTGCCAACTTGGAAAGCTTCATGTTCAAACTCAGACCCTCCCCTATTAATGATGACAAAAAGGGGGAGGAAGAATCAAAGAAGTATAATGATAAGGTTGAGGGGGAGCATACAGAGGAAGTACAATTTGAACAAGCTCATGATCAGTTCATGTGTGACATTCGGCAACAAATTTCTGAGGTTAGCCATTAGAAATTCCAATTTTAAGCCTAGTATGACTAAAAATAGTATTTATGACTTAAATACATCCATAATAATATTAGATTTCGTAGAAATCCCGCCTATATGGTTAGAACCTTCCCGAACTCGAAAAATCGAATTATTAAAAGTCAAGAATTACAAATTATATACAATAATAATAATAATAACAATAAAAATAATTAAATACATCATAATAAATATAAATAAGTTAAAATATAAAACATATATATATATATAAACTCATCAAAATAATTAAAACTTTGTTAATTAAAAGATTTAAACAAAATCACCATTTATACAAATTTATTTAAACTAATTACACAATTTATAAAAAATAAAAAAATAAAAGAAACCCCCCATCTCTTTTCTCTTGCCTCCTTCTCTTCCCAAGAACCACCACTTGATCTCCCCCATGCTCTATATAAGCCTCCTACTACTCTTTATCATTTCCTTTACCACCACACTCCATCTCTTCCCTTTTCTCTCTTCTTCTTTCACCAACAAAAATCTCCCCAAATACATCCAAGTTTTGATCATCTCTTGAAGATCAAACACAAAATCAAGGAAAAGAGTGGTAAGATGATCATAAAACACCCATCTCTACTCTTCTACCTTTCTTCTCTTCTTCTTTCTTCTTTCTTTTATTTATTTTCTTTGTTGTTCATCTTATTTTCTTTATTTATATATATATAATCATGTAAATATAAACATCCTACCAATGTTGTAAGGAGCACATGAAATGTGCATCATCCTACCGTTGTTGTATGGAACTTAATCAACTAAAAATCAAGAAAATAAGACTTTGATCATGCATGTGTTTCATCTTAACAAATGTTGTAAGGAACACATAAAATGTGTATCATCCTACCATTGTTGTAAGAACACATGGATTATCAAAGCTTATACTCATACAATATGATTATTCATGAATATAAACATGTTATATTAAAGTTATGACCCATAAGCAAAAAGAATCACAAATCTGGCAGAATCTGATGTTAGAACTCCCTACTTGTTTTTGTTACATCTGAAGTTCTAGGTATCAAAATCAGTTGATTCTTTTTGCTAATATTAGTTTAAAGTGTTACCTTTCATTTAAACCTGGATTCACTAATTTTCATGAACGTTTGATCCTTCAAACATATTTAAAAAGACCCATATGTTGAATCTGGAAATCTGGCAGATTTAAAAGGGTACACTTTAAACGCGTGTAACTTACTCATTCTTGGGTCAAAATACGTCTAGTTTTTTTTAAAAGTTTAATATTTGAGTCGTAGTTATTTCCCAGTTTGAATCATGTAGAAACGAGGTCGTATGAGCCCTAAACAGACGTTTTAGTAACAACATGTCATCCAGACACTGATCAGTGGACATCCTATACACTTTTAATTATTAAAAATACTAAACATGGATTATAAATTCCTATATTTTTACTGGACATTCTAGAAACATGTATTAAGATTATATTAAAATATCAAGCCTTAATATGACTCCTAAATAATAGTTTTTAATTTTTAAAGTTCAACTCAAAGAACTGAAAATTTCAGTGAACACTTATGATTTATGGAAAAATAGAGACAACCTTTAACTATTTAAATAAATAAGTTAACAACAAATAAATCATACAAAATAATAAATAAAATAAGTCTAATAGAGCTACATACCTTTTATATTAGGAAAGGAGCTTCGGTAGGAACAAGAAATCCTTACAAGAAAACACCTTTGCATACCAAGTGAGTATCATAGCCCCTTTTTACCGTATTTCATATTATTTTTGGGGTGAAAGCATGTGTATACGTTTCATGAAAAGTTTATTGCCTATCTTCTTATTTATTTCAAATATTATTTTGAGCACTTATGGTATTATTCTTTGATGTGCTTGGGTGATCGTTGTAAGGCCCTTTCGTTGGACATTATTCCTTAACTCCGCTAGTGAGCCGATGGTATTAGTAAGTAGCGCTATTTGGAGATTCCGACGTCTCCCATTTATGGTTGACGAACTATAGATGTACTTTACCACTACTAACGTCATTTAATATAGGCGTTAGGTTTATCATGGGCAATTGGTTGTCGGCTAGGTTGGATAATGGCTCAAGCAACAATCATCATAGTCTATTACTACCATGTGCAACGTATTGGGCAATATAATACATCTTCTATCATTATTTCATACTTGGATTTTATCCAAAAACTTCCATCAATTATTTAAACTTTTCTCATTTAAAAGATATTTTGTGCATACATTAAAAACCTATGAACTCACCAACTCTAGTAGTTGACCCTTCTTTCTTTTACCCGTGCTTTCAGGTGACCGCCGTTAGGTACCTTATGCTTACAAACATGATGTGTGGCATCTTCATCTTCATCGTCACGTTTTATAAAAACAATATCTATTTTATTTACGCATCGTACAAGACAATGTCCTTTAAATATTATTCGGTTGTGTAACTCTTATTTATGTTTCATCCGAACTACTTATTTTGTTAATTTAATCTAATGGTTATTATCTATTTACCTTGTGTGATGATATCTTGTGCTGTGACATCTCGTGTTTCCGCTTTAGCGGGGTGTGACATCATGAGTACTATAGATCAGCCTTCTCAACATCAACAGGCTCCAACAGTCCAAATAACCACAACTTCACAAGCTTAACCAGAAACTCCACTTGAAAAAACATCTCAAGCTATTCACACCAACTCTCCTCAAGCTAATTTGCCAAAATTTGTTGAAGCTGAGTCTGTTTCAACTTCACAAATAGAAAAAGGGAAGAGTAAGGTGTTTGAGATGGTAAAAAGAAAGAAAAGAAGTGTTATGCCTCTAGCGAAGAAAAGAAAAGTCATCATTGCTGAGCCTGAGCCAGAGCTGTCTCAACTAGTTGCACATGAATCTGACTCAAGTGATGAAGCTGATGCAGCACAGAAAGCCAGTGACATACTTGCTGAGCAAATGTTACAAGAGATGGCTGAAGAACTGGGCGTAACAGTGGAGGAAATAAAAGAGCAGCAACGACAAGCTAAAGTTCAACGAAAAAAGGCTAAAGCTAAGGCTGCCAGAGCTGAAGCGGAAGCTGATTATTCTGGTTCAAGAGCTGCCCCAATTCCCTACTTAGATGTTGATCTAAGGCATTGTTATAAAAGAACACATTTTAATAACAAGATTGAATCGATTACACTGAGTAGAAAAGGAGAATTGGTAATCATCAACTTTGTACTAGACAACAAACAAGAAATTAGTTTAGATATGAGATGTCTGTACATGTTGGGATTCTCAAAGTTGAAGATCGTAGCCACAACTATCAAGCAGATGAAAAAGAGTCAAATCAGACAAGAGATAGTTGATGTGCTTAAGACAATCTTCATAAGAATCGATCAGCTAGGTGAGATCCCTTCTGATGAAATTGATACTTTCCTTAATCGAGGCAAAGCTGCCAGAGTTAGAGCAGCAAGCCAGAGAGCTAAAAGAGACATCATTTTACAAGTACCAGAGGGAGTTGAATTCAGAGAAAATACTTATATCACTCAACCTTTGGAAGGATTCTTGTATCTTGATGTGGAAGGTAATCAATGTTTCTTGAAAGTAACAGATCTTCATTTGGCAAATCTGGAATTAATTCTGTACTTGAGAATTCTATGTGATGACTCAATTCAGAACTCAGTATTCAGATATCATCTAAACAAAGAAATCAGATCAAGAAAAGCTGAGATGAAAGAGATGCCAGAAGGTGAAAAGATTATGGTTGATGCTATCAAGAAACCTGCAATTTGGGAACTTAAATGTTCTGATATGTGGTTAGAACATGGAGATTATGTTGAGTAAATAGATTAGTTCTATGTTTTTTTAGCACTAAGTGTGGAGAAGCTAATCAAAATGATTAAGCTAAAACGTAAATGATATGTTCATTAATACAAACTCAAGTTTGATATGTTCAACGTTTTATTATTTGATATGTTCAAAATTATGTTTGATATGTTCAAACAAACAGCTTTGTAAGTTTAAGCTGATGATTGATATGTTCAATTATAAACTGATATGTTCAGTCGTATAAGTTTTGTAAGTTCAGAACTTAAATTACTTCTGATAAGTTCAGAATCTAAGTAGTTGTATATTAAAATACTTATAATACAAGTCTTACAATAGATTTGTAACATAAACATCTTGTAAGTTCAAGATACGTGAATAAGTATGGATCAGTTCAATACTTATTTCAAGAACTAACTTTGGTCAGTTCCAGAGTTGTTCGGCATAATTCTATTAACCTATAACTTATTTGATTCAATGTTTTGTCATCATCAAATAGGGGGAGATTGTTAGTCCCATGATTAGTATAGTTAGATTTGATGAGACAAACTATCGATATGTATAGATAATAGGTTAAGAGTTAAGAATTATGTAAGTCTGTTATAGACTGACTAGTCAGCTTTAGCTGAGTAGTCAGCGTATAAACAGATATAGAGTTTTCTATGTAAGTACTAGATAACTCAGTGACTTCTAAGCTGATATAAGTTTTAAGGATGAAGAATTGAAGACTTGAATACTCGAAGACTCGAAGATTCAAGAAGTCAGCTTGACAAGGTCAAGACTGAATATGTCAGCTCAGCATCAGAAGTCAGTTCAGAATTTAAGTAAGTTCTAAATTCTGTTATAAACTCTCCATATCTACTACATTTAAATTAGGATATCTAAACCTAATTTAAACTATCTATTAGTTGGGGGAATTAATTAGATATGTTCTAATTAAGGAGTTTGTTACGGTTTTAAAGAAAATATAAGTTCTATCTTTAAACTGCGATTTATTCGTAGATATATCAAGTATAAGTATAAACCTTCGTCTGGGTTTATAATAACACAAATACATATACGAACGAAACGAGTAGATGTTCTTACGTGTGTACGAGAACAGATACGCGATACACAACGACGACTACATAAGTTGCAAAACGTACGTGTGTTCGTGATACTTGATACGCGTGTGTTGCGATAACTTTGTAAGTTCAAAGTTAGAGAGAGTTTTCAAGAGTTCTTGTTAATCAGTTTTAACAATAAATTCGATCATCAATTAGTTTGTGATTCAAGAGTGTTTAGAGAGAGTTGAGGTTATAATCATTGTAATATCAAATCATCCTGTTGATTTGATTAAAGAGTGATAATAGTTATTGTACTGGTTGCTTAATTGAATATACATTTGATTAATTTGTTTGATTGTTTAAAGTGTATTCAACCCCCCTTCTTCACTGTATCGGTTGCTTGTTCACCCTCTTGACCAACAACACACCATACACAACACTTGGTTTCATTGTTTTTCTTCCGACAACTTCGAGTTTTCGAAGTCATAAAAACCGATTAAAAACTACTAAAACATTCATGAAATTTCAAGAAATTTATACCTTTTGAATCCGTAAGTACAAGCGATCTCATATCTAGTTTCAAAACACGCAAACAACAACTTTTAAAGATCAAATCTTTTGAGAGTGAATCTTACATAAAAGTTTAGAAAACCGATACTTGCTATCTGATTTTCTTTTTATAGGGAAGCAAAAATCCGATACCCAAATCTGACATCCATGGTTTAAAACTGTTTTTCCCGAATATGAATAAAACTAACTATGAATAAAATCAAAGTGCGGAAATAGTTTTAAAGAAACGAACACACGAACGTTTTCAAAGTAGGATTATATTAATAACCAAACTTCAAAGAGTGCACAAGAATAAACTTGAGCACTGGGTACAAACTAAATCAAGAACAAACTTGAATGCAAATTAGCGAACAAACGCTTAACCTTTTCTCGTTAATCGAGCAGGTATTTATAGGCTAAGTAAACTAATCCTGACCATCTAATTTATTTACACGTGTACCGTTCTACACTTAATTAGGAACAGAAAACAAAATTGCCGTTTCGAGCTCCTTTACATAACAGGAAGATTATGGTTGTCAGATGTATCTTCAGTTTAGAAGACCCTTTGATGACTGAAGACGAGCTTCAGCTGACGTTCACTTCAGAACTAATCTTCAGATGAACTACGGGCTTCTTTCTTCAGATGTCGTGTCAGAACAGTTTACAAAAGAATGATATATTACACCTTTAGTCGCTTTCTTCGAAAGCTCTTCAGAAATGGAATATATACAAATAAAAGGACTAACAATCTCCCCCTATTTGTTTATAATCCATGACTATGTACAAAAGAATAAAGAATATAAAGATTAAAGATTAAAGAATTACTATTCTAAAGATCCGGTTTGAACTCTTCAGGAGAAGATTCCTTTGGATCTTTGAGCTTCAATTGCTTCAAGTATTCAACCAGAATGTCTTTAACTTCTGGATTTTTATTATCTATGAAGTATCGAAGAGATCTCAGATGAAGCCAGTCAGCCTTAGCAAAGTCCGAAACTCTTTGAAAACGAACGTTGTCATATGCATCAAGAAAATAAAATCCCCTTGGATTTGAGAGAACTTTACCCACTTTAGGAATGAATCCCGGAGGCAACGTGGTGATGAAACCTTTGCAATTAGGAAGCTCTCCAATAGATATCAGCTCCAAGATTTGTTGCTGAGATTTCTTGAGAGAGAGCCTCCTTCTTTGAAACTTTAACTTTTCAGCTCGAGTGGGTTTCTCTTTCTATGGCATGACAGTTGCATTAGATCCCCTCTTCTTTACTTCTTCCTCGTAATATTCATTTACTTTGTTGATCTCTCGTTGAATGAACTTAACATCATCAGTTTGCTTGCGTTTTGATAAGCAAGCAAGTATTTCGTTCCATTCAGACACAACATAGTTGAGTTGAACATCCTTGACAGATTGTATGCTGAAGAGAGGAAGATTTTTGCGCTGAACCGTCAGAAGGATTTCATTATTTACTTTCTTTAGCTTTATTGTCGTGATTTTATCAGGATGCCTTCTTTGATGTCGAGGACAAAGACACTTTTCTTGCTTTTGTTCCATGATCCTTTTCTTTTCCTCAATTAAAGCTTTTTCAGCTTCAATATTCTCCTGAATCTGTTTTTGATGATCAAAGGGAGATAGATCAATTTTGTTCGCGGCAAGCTCTTCAAGTGCCATTTTCTCTGCTGCTTTTCTGCCAAGTCCATCAGCTACTTTCAAGTCTTTTACTCTTGGATTTTCGTCATCTGAGTCACTTAATTCATACATACCCTTACTCATCTGATCATCCGAAGAGACTATTACCATTTTACCTTTACCTTTATCAGATTGGCTTGGCTGACAGATGAAGGAGCAGTTGATTGACTGGGAATCTGAGAGGCTTTAGCTTCAGTTATTATTTCTTGACATTCAGCTCCATCTAGTTCTGAACTGAAAAGTTCAGCTTCAGCTTTTCTTTGATCAAGGAGACTTTTGAGCTCCCCCTCAGCAAGTGCCTTAGCTTCTTCGGCTTTGGCTAGCCTGGCCTCGAAATCAATCAAGGCATTATTCTTGTTTTCTTCGGCGGCTTTGAGATGAGCCACTTCCTCTTCTAATCTCTATAAGTATTCAACGCGTGAATACTTTTTATCCCATTTGATTATCTTTCGATCAGCTAGCCTTCCTTCTTATGATCTGACAAATTTTGGACTGTCTTCTTACTTTCTCCCCCTTAGAAGCTGCAGAGATTCTCCTGAAGCTTCTACCGACCAAGACAGTGCCAAAATCTCTCTTGAAAGGCCAGAAAAGGAGGGAGCAAACAATTATTGCAACTGACGAGTTGCATTTTCCGAAAGATTGACAGCATGGATGTTGTCAACCTTATAGGAAAGAGAATTTACAGTATTGGAGAGAGTAGATAGATGAGTGTTTAGCTTGTAAAACTCAAGAGTGGCGGAATCAACTATTGTTTTGATAAGATGGTGAAGGCTCGTGTACATCCCATGAAGAATCAGATTTTTACAAACAATGGTTTGAGTGAGGGTGGTGAACTGAGTTTTGATAGACTCAACAACAGATTTGAGCTCAGATTCAAGCTTGGCTTGATTATTGGCGACACACTGACCCTGAAAGGTGTTCGATTTAACAGAATTCGAGACAAAGAGGACGAGTTCATATAGACTTTCCAATGAGGAAGCAATGTCCATTGAAGGCTCATAGATTCGAGAATGTACAGAACTGGGGGATTGAAGAAAATCAAAAGCATCACTGTCATCAAAAGGATTGACAGTTGTATGAGGAGAAGGAATGTCAAACAAGGTGTTTAGGAGAGATGGGGAGGTCGTAGCATCAGGAGGAGTGACTGATGCATCAGGGGCCTGAGGCTCATTTACTTCAGTTACAGTCTGGTTTAAGACTGTGTCTTCATTAGTAGTAAGAATCTCAACTGGAGGGGGTTGAACTCCAGTGTCATTGATAAGTGAAGGTTGGGCATCACTCTCAGTTTGGTGTGAAACTAATATTTTGCCCTAGTAGAATCCATAGTGTCAATGGGGTTTTGTGACACATCAAGGGATTTGGGTGCAGTCTCATCTTCAGGGTGAACTGAAGAATCATCAACTGGTTGGACCTCCGAAACTAGGGGAATTGTAGTCTCATCATTGGTGATAGGCTGAGCATCAGTGTCAGCCGTTTTGAGTGCTGACCCATCATGTGCTTGGTTGATATCCATAGTGTCAGTTGGGTTTACTCATACATTAAGGGATAGAGGGGGAAGTTCAGCAGAAACAGGAATGGATGTTCCCTGTTCTGGTGGTACCTGAGTTACAGTGGGTGTGCTGGCTGACTCAATGGTGGGTATAGAGGAAGTCTCGGCTGACTGGTGTTTGTCAGTGTCCTGAACTTGTGATAGTAAAAGTGGGACTTGTAACACCCAAGGTTCGATCTTCCTAAAATCATTATTTAATAGGAAGGGTTATACGTTTATCTAAGTTGCCTTTATGTGTTTAGATGTGATTATAAAACTAGAGGGGTTAAAACCGTCAAATTATAACTTGATTAAGTGTAGGGGCTGTTGTGTCAACATTGACCAAGTCAAAGTTCTCTTATTTGCTCCTTGCAAACCCACGAAAACACACATACCAGCTTCTAGTTTCTCAATTTCAGTGAGCAATCAGTAGTACAAGTAGCTTCTTCAAGATTATAGCAAGAATCCAACATAAGGTAAGGTTTTGATGTTTTGCAAGTTAAACACATGATTCTAATGGTGGAATCATGTTAGGACTTCTTTATATGGTTTAGATTAAGTATATTAGTTGTAGGAGGTGTAGGAAAACACCTCTAGTTGATTTTATGATTAAACTATCGGATTTTTGGTGAAATCCGACAGTTATTGATAAGAACAGTCTGCTGGTCTGTAGTGTACATGGCCCGTGTAGCGGTACACGGCCGTGTAGTAGTAAAGGCGGTCACAGGGCCATGTAAGATTACATGGTCGTGTAGCATAAGAGGTACACGGCCCGTGTAGAGGTACACGGCCCATGTAGGGTGACTAGACCACACTGGCCATGTTGCAGCTCAGGTCGTGTAGCATTAAAGGGACACGGCCCGTGTAGGGATACACGACCCGTGTAGGCCCTATTTCAGATCAGAATGCCTTATGTATTATTTATGTATTGTTTATATAGAAGGTGATTGACATATTACCTGTATCATTGATCTGTGGAGTATTGCATATTACAGTCATAAGGTGAGTCTTCTAGACTTCACTTCATATCAGCAGCATGTGTAGATTCATATCAGATTACTAACATGCTATGTTATACATGTGTATATGTAAGCGTACTGCTATGTGCGGTAAGGCTTAGATGTGGTACAGTATTGTGACCTATGTTGCTGCCCTGGGTCTAGAACCAGAGGCTAGCTTTGATTGCCAGACATGCGTGTATTATCTTCATGTGATTGTATACGTATGTTAGTATGATGTTTGTTTAGACTACTCACTAAGCTCTCATAGCTTATCAGATACTGTTTTAAAATGGTTTGCAGGATGCATGAAGGGCAAAGGCAAAGCTCCTGTTTGACTGCTTTTCAGTTTTAAATAATAAACTCTTAACGCCCGGTTGTGTAAATATTTCACTTTGACAGTACAATAAGTTTGTACTTAAGGGTGTATCTTTTGCTGCTAGCACAGTTTTGTTATGAAAACGTTTCCACTTATGTCTTTTAAACCAGATACATGCTTTAATGAAAAATGTTCTACTTTTACATTATTTATTGAAATTGGGGCATTACAACTTGGTATCAGAGCCACGGTTTGAGAGATCTGGATTGTGTGAAGCACATTTTGGACTTGAACCATGGTTTTGAAAATTTTGTCAAACTGGAGGCTTGTACTTGCAGCTTGGTGAGTAAACTAACAGTGTATATTTATTGTACTTTACATAGAGATTGGTATGTTATATGCAGAATCTTTATGACATACGTAATTATATGATATTATATTGATGAAACTTGGCCTAAGCCTGTGAATTAGGACTTTTTGTGATAAAGTTAAGATTGAACGTGTGTAGTGTGTTTAGAATAATATAGGGCCCATATTATTACAAACACATGATACATGTTGGAACTCAATGGAATCATGAAGGATGTTGTGAATCAGGTGAGGGGTACTTGTAATAAGATAGTATACCTGGTGGTATAGTTAGTTTAAATAGAATGCCTTAGTATGTATAGAAATACATTGGTTTTAAAGATAAGGTATATTGAGTTAATAGATCTATGAGTATCTAGTTATTATAGAGGGTGGTGTGATAAAGCTACCTTTTTCTTAAAGCTTTATCTATACCATCAGGATGGTTAACACTAGAGGTTCGCGAGCAGCCAATAGACAGACAGGTGGTCCCAGCCATAGACCAAAGGGTATAGAGACCAGTGTTACTGGTGAGCAGATTCCGGTTAGGAATCAACCGATAGTGAATGAGGGAGCACCAGATTTGAATGAAAGAATAGTGGAGCATACAGTACAGGAGACAGTTGCAAGAGAAATCGGCCGGGTAGAACAGATAAAAGATCAAAACAGAGAAATGGTCAGACAAGAGTTTGCAACCAGGTTCGCTGCAGGTGATGAAGGATCCAATCCCCAGCCACAAGTGATTATCCGTGATGCACCTAAGATTTGCACGTTCAGAGATTTTTCAGCTTGTCAACCTCCACTGTTTCGGGGGTCTACAGATCCAGTTATCAGCCATAGATGGATGTAAGAGATAGAGGGTGCCTTCCATACATGTTAATGCGCACCTGAGTTTAAAGTGAGGTATGCTACCAATCAGATGCGTGGCGCTGCAAAAGATTGGTGGGATATGGAGGTGAAGCAGAGGGGTTATACACAGATTGAGACCATGACTTGGGAGCAGTTTAAAGAACTGGTGATAGAGCAGATTGTTCCCCAGTCCGAGATAGAGAGAATAGTGTGTTTTTCCCGAAAGTGAATAAAACTAACTAAGAACAAAATCAAAGTGCGGAAATAGTTTTAAAGCAACGAACACACGAAAGTTTTCAAAGCAAGATTATATTAATAACCAAACTTCAAAGAGTGAACAAGAACACACTTGAGCATCGGGTACAAACTAAACAAGAACAAACTTGAATACAAATTAGCGAAGAAATGCTTAAACTTTACTCGTTAATCGAGCAAATATTTATAGGCTAATTAAACTAATCCTGACCATCTAATTTATTTACACGTGTATCGTTCTACACTTAATTAGGAACAGAAAACAAGAATGCCGTTTTGAGCTCCTTCAGAATGTGCAGATCGTGCACTTTACATAACAGGAAGATCTTGGTTATGAGATGCATCTTCAGTTCAGAAGACCCTTTGACGGCTGAAGACAAACTTCAGCTGACGTTCACTTCAGAACTAATCTTCAGATGAACTACGGGCTTCTTTCTTCAGATGTCGTCAGAACAGTTTACAAAAGAATAATATATTACACCTTTAGTCGCTTTCTATGAAAGCTTCTTCAGGAATGGAATATATACAAATAAAAGGACTAACAATCTCCCCCTATTTGTTTATAATCCATGACTATGTACAGATTGAATAAAGAATAAAGAATAAAGAATTACTATTCTACAAATCAGGTTTGAATTCTTTAGGAGAGGATTCCTTTGGAGTTTTAGGCTCCAATTGCTTTGAGTATTCTTCCAAAATGTCTTTGACATTCGGATCTTTATAGTCTATGAAATATCGAAGAGATCTCAAATGAAGCCAGTTAGCCTTGGCAAAATCTGAAACTCTCTGAAAGCGAATCTTGTCATAAGCATTGAGAAAATAAAATCCTCTCGGATTTGAGATAGCTTTACCCACATCAGGAATAAGACCAGGAGGCAACGAGGTGTCGAAGCCTTTGCAGTTTGGAAGCTCTCCAAGAGATATCAGCTCCAAAATTTGTTTCTGAGATTTCTTGAGAGTAAGTCTCCTTCTTTGAAATTTTAATTTTTCTGCTCGAGTGGGTTTCTCCGTTTGATGCATGACAGTTGCGTCAGATCCTCTCTTCTTTACTTCCTCCTCATAATATTCAATGACTTTGGTGATTTCTCTCTGAATGAACTTGACCTCATCAGTTTGCTTACGTTTTGATAAACAATCAAGTATTTCATTCCATTCAGACACCGCATAGTTCAGCTGAACATCCTTGATAGATAGTATACTAAAGATAGGAAGATTTTTGCGCTGAACCGTCAGACGGGTTTCATTGTTTACCTTCTTCAGCTTGATTGCAGTGATTTTATCTGGATGCCTTCTTTGGTGTCGAGAGCTTAACCACTTTTCTGCGTTTTGTTCCATGATTCTTTTCTTCTCCTCAACTGAAGCTTTTTCAGCTTCAATGTTTGCATGAATTTGTTTTTGAAGATCGAGAGGATTAAGATCAGTTTTTTTAGCAGGAAGCTCTTCAATTGCAATTTTCTCAGCTGCTATTCTGCCAAGTTCTTCAGCCACTTTCAAGTCTTTTATTCTTGGATTTTCGTCATCTGAGTCACTTAGATCATATGTACCCTTACTCATATGATCATCTGAAGAGACTATCACCATTTTTCCTTTACCTTTGTCAGTTTGACTTGGGTGACCACTGGATGAAGGAGCAGCTGATGGAATAGGAATCTGAGAGGCTTTAGCTTCAGTGATTATTTGCTGACATTCAGCTCCATCAAGTTCTGATATGAACATATCAGCTTCAGCTTTTCTTTGATCAAGGAGACTTTTGAGCTCCCCCTTAGCAAATGCCTTAGCTTCCTCAGCTTTAGCTAATTTGGCCTCGAAATCTATCAAGGCCTTATTCTTGTCTTCTTCAGTGGCTTTGAGATGTGCCACTTCTTCTTCCAATCTTTGTAGGTACTCACCACGTGAATACTTTTTATCCCATTTGAATGTTTTCCGATTAGTGGTGGCCTTTCTTCTTATGATCTGACAGATTTTGGACTGTCTTCTTATTTTCTCCCCCTTAGAAGCTGAAGAGAGACCTGAAGCTTCTACCGAGTGAGATAAGGCCGAAATCTCCCTTGCAAGTCCAGAGAAAGAGGGAGCAAATAAATCTTGCAACTGACGAGTTGCAGTCTCAGAAAGATTGACAGCATAGATGTTGTCAACTTTGGAAGAGAGGGAATTTACAGTGGAGGAGAGAGAAGAGAGTTGAGAGTTCAACTTGGAAAACTCAAGAGTGGTAGAGTCAGCTATAGTTGTGATAATATGGTGAAAAGTTTTATAAGACTCATGAAAAATCAGATTTTTACGATCAATGGTTTTGTTGAGTGTGGTAAACTGAGTGTTGATGGATTCAACAAGACACTTTAGCTCAGATTCAAGCTTTGCTTGATTATTGGCTACACATTGACCTTGAAAGGTATTGGACTTAACAGAAGTAGACACAGAAAGAACAAGCTCAGATAGACTTTTCAAAGAGGAAGCAATGTCTATTGGAGGCTCAGAGGTTTGAGAATGTACAAACTTGGGGGATTGAAGAAAATCGAAAGCATCACTGTCATCAAAAGGATTGACAGTTGTATCAGGAGAAGGAATATCAAACAAAGTGTGAAGGAGAGATGGGGAGGCCATAGCATCAGGAGGAGTGACTAATGCATCAGGGGTCTGAGGCTCATTTGCTTCAGTTACAGTCGGGTTTAAGACTGTGTCTTCATTAGCAATAGGAATATCTACTGAAGGAGGTTGAACTTCAGTTTCATTGATTTGGGAAGGTTGGGCATCACTCTTAGTTTGGTTTGAAACTGATAAATCATTTGCCCCGGTAGAATCCATAGTGTCAATGGGGATTGGTGACACATCAAGGGATTTGGGTGTAGTCTCATCTTCAGGGTGAACTGAAGAATCATCCACTGGTTGGACCTCCAAAACTAGGGGTATTGTAGTTTCATCATTGGTGATAGGCTGAGCATCAGTGTCAGCCATTTTAGGTGCTGACTCATCATGTGCTAGGTTAATATCCATAGTGCCTGTTGGGTTTCCTGATACATTAAGGGATAGAGGGACAGAGACAAGAATGGTTGTTCCCTGTTCTGGTGGTACCTGAGTTGCAGTGGGTTTGCTGGCAGACTCAATGGTGGGTAAATAAGAAGTCTCGGCCGACTGGTGTTTGTCAGTGTCCTGAACTTGTGAAGGTAGAGAAGGGACTTCAGGGACAGCTTGGTTTTGAGCTGTCTCTTCATCAGTCAGACTAGGTTTAGAGACTTTGATTAAAGGAGAGCTTACCTGAACGGTGGCTGTTGATGTGGAGGAGTGAAGCTGAGTCTTGCGAAGAATCAGCGCGGTTTCATCAGGCGAATCCTCATTGGAAGCATAATGAGATATGATGGGACTGGAGGGCATGGTGGGTTTGTGGCGTTTAGAGAGTGATTTTTGCGGGTGAGTGGTAGTAGGTTGTTTAGAGGTGGATTTGGGCATTGCTGAAGGGTTGGTAGATGGCTTAGATGTGGTGGACAGCAGCTTCCTTTTCTTTGTCTTTGATGGAGAATACTGAGGGATTTGCGGTTGAGGTTTGGAAGGGGCAGCTTCAGAAGATAGACCTGAATATGGTGGTGGAATAGCAGGAGAGGGCTTCAGCGAGACGATTGCCAGCATCAGAGCAGTCAGCGCTAGGTTGAAGGCAGATGAGGAGCCGGTCCATACTGAACCCGGTAAGGAAGGAGATGGAAGTAGGACCGAAGCAGAGTTGTAGTCTTCAGATGTTAACAGTGAGAAGATAACCAAAGAAACAAACCTTGGAAAAGGGATGTGTTGAGACCTAGCTTTAGATGTCAATGAGACCATGAGACTTTCCATGATAAGTTCAGCGAAGTCAATGTTGTGACCATGGATTAAGGCATATGCCATTTTCAAAACAGCTTCATTGACTTGGTCAAGACCACCTGTTTTGCTCGTCATACAGAAATTCAGATGAGCAAACAGACAGTTCCACTCCTTTGGAAGACGAGTACAAACCATAGAGTTACCTTTGACCTTGTGCTCATCAGCATATTGAAAGAAGGAGAAGAGCAGCTCCTTAGCATTAGCAGTGAATGAGGTGAGGTCGCGGAGAGGAAGATGAAGAATGGATGCAAGATACATAGTGGTAAGTTCAGCGAACTTGCTACCAGAGAGCATACTGAAGCGAATGCTTTGGCCGGAGGTTTTGGTCTTAATGACTTCAGTGGTCATCCAGAACTCACAAAGATGTTCTTCAAACATTGGAACCTTTGCAGAAAGAGCAAAGTTCAATGGGCAGTGGTGAAGATAGGTCATTATTTGGTGAAAAGGTGAGGAAGACGAGGGGATGGCTAGGTCAGCAGCGAAGTTTTTGTCTTTGAAACAAATGGATTCCAGTGGGATTTTGGGGACAACATCAGAAGGAAGGGTTACCTTCGCAGATGCAATTTTGGGAGCCATTGATTCGAGCACAAGAGGTGATTTTGCTTTTTGAACAAGAGAGATCGCCGGAGAATATTAGTTGCAGGTAAAGAACTTGGAGCGGCGATATTGGGTTTTAAAGAGGTTTAAACTGAATCAATCTTGGCGGTTGAGTAAATCTAGGGTGAAAATAAGCGCGTGAAGCTGGAAATTACGCAAGGATAACTTTTGTGATGTCAAACAGTTATTGGGTAAACCAATTTACCCAGAGTTATCTTGGAACTAGCTATACTTCAACAACACACCATTAGCAGGAAGATAAAAATTTCACAATACAAAGGAACAAAAATTATCCAAACTTTGCATTTGAAAATTTTATCTTAACATACAAAAGAAATGAAGTAAAGAGAAGTAAAATAAAGAAGAACATAATGCCAACAAGAATAATAGTTAAGCTTGGAAATTACTAATTCCATGTATTGACAAAAGATGATTACATGAAGTTAATCACGATATACATAGACTGCCAAAAGAAAAAAAAATACATTCATGTTTAAGATAACACAAATATTTGAGATGAAACTTCTATCCCAATCCCTTCATCAGGGATGAGAACGGTGATGACATAGCATACTGGGAAGAAATTGAAGGTAATTGTAAATTCCATGAGTTGTTGAAAAAGTGAAAGATTTTCTTTGAATCGGATTTTGATTTGCAGAAGATGAAAAAGGAAAGAAAATCTTGGGCTGTTTATAAATAAATTTACTCATGATTACGCTTCAGAGGTGATTTGACAGTCAGAGAGAGGTGGGGTAAAAGTAATTATTCAAGCTTAGCTATTAGGGTGGCTGGCATTAAATGTGATAAGAAAGAATGAACAGTAGCAATCAAACTTACTTGAAATAGCTAGATTGTGGAAGGATTTAGCATTCCTATTTCTGCAATCAGCTGATTGAACCGGTGTTCATCTAATGCTTTGGTGAAGATGTCAACCAGCTGATATTCATTGGAAATGAACCGAAGCTCAATTTCGTTTTTGGCTATGTGATCGCGAATAAAGTGATGACGAACATCAATGTGCTTTTGCAAGAATGAAGTACAGGATTTTTGGAGATGGCAATAGCACTTGTGTTATCACAATAGATGGGAGTTCGCTGAAAGGAGATGCTGTCAGCAAGCTGATGTTGCATCCATAAAACTTGTGCGCAACAACTCCCAGCTGAAATGTATTCAGCTTCAGTGGTGGATAGAGATATAGAGTTGTTTTCCACCCAGTAACTGACATCCACCAGTAGTACTCTTCCTATCAATCTGACATCCGGCATAGTCTGAATCTGAAAATCCAATTAATTCGAAGCCGGAGTCTCTGGAGTACCATAGGCCAAATTCAGGAGTACCTTTCAGGTATCTGAAAATGCGTCTAACAGCCGTCAGATGTGATTCTTTTGGGTTCGCCTGAAATCTCGCACATAGACATGTGGAGAACATTATATCGGGGCGACTAGCTGTCAGATAAAGTAAGGATCCTATCATTCCTCTGAAGGTAGGAAGATCAACTGATTTCCCGTTCGGATCAGCACTAAGCTTAGTCTTTGGAACAATGGGAGTCTTCATTGGGGAAGAGTCTGAAAAGTTGAATTTCTTGAGTAAGTCTTTGACATACTTCCCTTGATTAATAAAGTTGCCTTGGTCAGATTGCTTTATCTGAAGCCCAAGAAAGAAATTCAGTTCTCCCATCATGCTCATTTTGAATTTTTCTGACATGATTTTCTCAAATTTCTTGCATAAGCGATTGTGAGTAGAGCCAAATATAATATCATCGACATAAATCTGAACTAGAATGAGTTCACCTTTTTTTCTACACTGAAATAGAGTTTTATCGATGTTCCCTCTCTGAAATCCATTTTTCAGAAGATGAGTGGACAAAGTATCATACCAGGCACGTGGAGCCTGTTTCAGTCCATAAAGGGCTTTGTCGAGCTTATAAACGTGGTGTGGAAACTTGGAATTTTCGAATCCAGGGGGTTGTTGAAAAAAATACTTCTTCTGGTAGTTCCCCATTCAAAAAGGCGCATTTGACGTCCATCTGAAAGACCTTGAATCCCTTGAAGGCGGCAAAGGCTAAAAACATACGTATTGCCTCCAAACGAGCAACAGGAGAAAACGTTTCATCATAATCTATCCCTTCCTCTTGACAGTAGCCTTTTGCAACTAGTCTAGCCTTATTTCTCACAACTGACCTGGTTTCATCACGTTTGTTTCTGAATACCCATTTTGTGCCAATAATAGTGTCTTCAGGTGGGTCAATCAGCGTCCACACTTTGTTCCTTTCAAACTCATTAAGCTCGTCTTGCATAGCGACTACCCAGTTAGGATCCTTCATAGCTTCATCGACTTTCTTTAGCTCGACTTGTGATATAAATTCGGAAAACATGCAGAAAGCAGATGTGGTTGCATTTCGGGTTTGCACACCAGTGGTTGGATCACCAATTACATTAGTGATGGGATGAGCTCGAGTCCATTTTGTGACTCGTTGTTGTTGATCCTGATGGTCATCAGTAGTGGGATTATTTGTTTCTAAGAGATCTTCAGTGACCTGACTCACATTAACAGAAACAATATTATTGTCAGTATTTACCTTCTGTGAGTAGTCATCCAAATCATCATTAAATGACTCGTGTAGAAGATCATCAAATTCATCGGACACAATTTGATCAGTATGATTAGAGGTTGACTATGCATTGAACTCATCAAAGGTAACATTTATTGTTTCAACCATATAATTCTTTTTGGGAAGAAAAACTCGATATGCTTTAGAGATATCAGAATAGCCTAAGAACACTCCTTGTTCTCCTTTAGGATCAAACTTGTTTTTCTGATCTTTGGTGTACAGGATGAAGCATGTACTTCCAAATACTTTGAAGTATCCGACATTGGGTGACTTCTGATAGAGTAACTCGTAGGGAGTTTTGCTGTGGCGCTTTACAATGATGGACCTGTTCTGTGTATAGCACGCAGCATTAACAGCTTCAGCCCAGAAATGGCCTTTCAGAGATGCTTCAGCCAGCATCGTTCTAGCTGCTTCTATCAGTGTTCTGTTCCTTCTTTCAGCAACCCCATTCTGTTGAGGGGTATATGGAGCTGAGAAGTTTTGGATGATGCCATTTTCATCACAAAAATCTTGGAGGGTAGAGTTTCTGAACTCTGTCCCATGATCACTGCGAAGCTGTTTTATATGTGTGTCAAACTGTCTTTGAACACGACGAATGAAGCTCATCAGAACTTCAGCAGTGTCACTTTTGTTACGCAAGAAGAATACCCAAGTAAACCTAGTGTATTCATCAATTACAACCAGAGTATACTTCTTACCTCCCATGCTTGGAGAACTTACAGGACCAAAAAGATCCATATGTAAGAGATGAAATGCGGAGTTAACTTGGTTGCAATGTTTTGATTTAAAGATTGATTTCTTTTGTTTTCCTTCTCACATGCATGACATAGCTTGTCTTTCTGAAACCGAACTGACGGTAGACCTCTGGTAAGCTTAAGCTTAGAGAGTTTGCTGATGTTTTTGAAGTTAAGACGAGAAAGCCTTTTGTGCCATAACCAGTTAACCTTTGAATCAGCTTCAGAAAAGAAGCAAGCATCTTTTTCAGAGGTAGCAGAATTGAAATCAACAACATACATGTTGCCTTGCCTTTTTGCTTGTAAGACCTCTTTTCCTTTCTTGTTAAAGATTGGTCTTCTTAAAATGTACTTCATAATCTACATCACACAACTGACTGATGCTAATCAGATTGTGTTCAAGTCCCGTCACATGGGCAACATTCTTAATGTTGACTGAGCCTTGGTTGAGATAACCATAGCAATCAGTTTTGCCACATTTTCCTCCACCAAAAGTGAGCTTGGGGCCATTTGCTTCTTGAACCCCATTCAGTAGGGACTTACATCCGTCATGTGCCTTGAGCATCCACTGTCAAGGTACCAAGTGTTATCATGCTGACCGCCCTACACACATAAGAGATTAGTTTATTTGAAGAGCCCAAACTTTACTGGGCTATAAGACACACTTCTTAGAAGAAAAACTCGAGATCTTATTTTCATTAGAACACGAAGTAGCTTCATGACCTCTTACTCCATATTTGTAACATTTACGAGTGGATTTTGAGTCCTTTGCCTTAATATTTTTATGTTTCTTCTCTTTTTCACCGATTTTTAAAACTCTGAAAAGAGAATCCTTACCTTCTTTGAGTTTGGATACGGGCAAAGCAAAGGTTTTCTCATCATTTTTGACTTTGAAGAATCTTGAATTTTCAGCTTTGGTTGGTGAGATTTCAACTGATGATTCTTCAGTTGATGAAACCATGGGAATAATAATGTCATAGAAAATACTGGCTTCAGGAAGAAAGCTTGAGTTGGATGACTCAGTTATTTTGATTTCAGAAGATATTTCATCAGCTGAATCAGTACAAGTTTCAGTCATGATTATAGGTTGGGCTTCAGATGGGGTTACAGGTATAATTTCAGGATGGGTTTTGGTAGGGCTTGATGTAATGGATATTTCAGTGATAGGTTTAGTAGTTTCATTGGAAGGTGTATCATACTCAGTAGGAAGTTGAAGATTTCTAATTTCAGAATTTGTTCGTTCAGAAAAGCTTGGATTAATAACTTCGGATTTGGTAAATCTCTTTTTGAGCAGATTTTGATTTCCAATATCATTAATACTTATGTCATTAAAAATCATTTCATCGACATTTTTGCACTTTTTGCTTAAATCAGCAGCTTGTTTAATGTGTCCTATGCCCACTCTTTCTCTTTGAATAACCATCTGATGGTTTATACTCTCAAATGCTAGTTTATTTGGACTCAACCAAAGATCAATGATCGACTGACGATCTTTCACTTTTTCGTTAGAGTCTTGCAAATCTATTTTCACATTTTTTTAGTTCATTTGTTAAAAATTCAGATGATTCTTTAAGGCATAAGACTCTTGAAGAAATTGCTCAATTTCTTTCTTGATGACATTTATATTAGAGGTGAGCTTGGTGATAGTTTGTTTAGATTTGTGCTGATTGTTATGTGCAATTGTCAGATCAGAACACAAATAAGCAAACATATCATCCTTCTCATTCATTGAATAATCTTTGAAATTTGATACCTTATTCATCATCGTGGGGTTCCATCCTTTAGCTGAGCTGAGTTTTTCAGCTTCAGCCAGATCTTTGCTGAACTTGCTTTCGATGGCCATCAAACACATTTCAGGATGTGCAGTTCCATAGATTTCTTCAGCCATCAGACATTTACCCCTGACTTCATTTTCTTCTTCTTCATCTGATGAAGTCTCAGAATCAGTCCAGCCCAGGTCATCAGCTATCATGTCCTTTTCCTTCTTCCTTTCATTTGAGGCTTTGAGGGCTTTATATTTGGCTTTATACTGATCAGCCTTAGATGGAAACCCTTTCTTAGGATTTGAAGAATTCTCCTTTACATAGCACTCAGCTGCATAATGACCAGGCTTCCCACACTTGAAGCACACATTCTTGGAACCCTCAGATGAGCCCTTTTTCTCTGAAGAGAACTTCTTATCAAATCTTTTCTTCCCTTTAGATTTGAACTTCTGAAATTTTTTGTAATTTTTCATGATGAAGGCTTTTTCGGTACCTTCATCATCAGACCTTTCCTCCTCCTCAGCTTCATTAACCTGAGACTCATCATCAGAATCTGAGTCCTCAGTTTGTTTGTACTTAGCTCTTTGAGAATTTTCAGCAACAAGAGCCAGAGTCTTCTTGAAGGCCTTTTTCAGATCAGTTTTCAGAATGCGAGTCTGTTCATCATTCAGTAAGATTCCATATAACTTGCGCATGTTCATGTCCTTGAGCATATTATTGGTTCTCAGGATCATGCACATGGTGTCCCATTCAGATGGGAAGGAATCAAGAAATCTGTTGAGTATTTGGAATTGCTCTCTGACAACTCCAACTTCAGTCATGTCGTTCAGTAGACATGTGAACCTTGTCTAGACCTCGGTGAGAGACTCTGAGTCTTTAGCACAGAAACTTTCATACTTGCGTATGATGTTTGTCTTCTTGTTCTCACGAACTTCAACAATTCCTTCGAACGATATGCAGATGCTTTCCCACATGTCTTTTGCTATTTTCAGATTACAAACAGTATGGAATATTTCGTTAGGTAAAGCAATGACAATACTGTTTCGTATTTTAGCATCCAAACCCACAAGTTTCTTCTCCTCCTCTGTCCATTGAGATCTTGGTTTAGGACGAGAGGGAATGGAGGTTTCAGCAGAACCAGTCTCCATGGAGATGGTTTGAGGAACATAAGGACTTTCCTCCAAAACAACAAGTGAGTTGCAGTCAAGATTTTCTAAATATAAAAGCATTCTATTTTTCCAACTGGAAAAATCTTCTATTGAAAACGTTGGTGGTTTGGCAGAGGAGCCATTGTCGATGTAATCAAACTTCGACATGTTGAACAGATCACTAATTTATAGATAAAATTAGAACCTACTCTCATACCAATTGTTTTTCCCGAAAGTGAATAAAACTAACTAAGAACAAAATCAAAGTGCGGAAATAGTTTTAAAGCAACAAACACGCGAA
Organism: Dittrichia graveolens; assembly: GCA_038502395.1. NCBI lineage: Eukaryota > Viridiplantae > Streptophyta > Magnoliopsida > Asterales > Asteraceae > Dittrichia > Dittrichia graveolens. Next base: position 23,939,353 of record JARJIL010000008.1, read on the forward strand.
AGTTTTCAAAGCAAGATTACATTAATAACCAAACTTCAAAGAGTGCACAAGAACAAACTTGAGCACCGAGTACAAACTAAACAAGAACAAACTTGAATACAAATTAGCGAACAAACGCTTAAACTTTACTCGTTAATCGAGCAGGTATTTATAGGCTAAGTAAACTAATCCTGACCATCTAATTTATTTACACGTGTACCGTTCTACACTTAATTAGGAACAGAAAACACGAATGCCATTTTGAGCTCCTTCAGAATGCGTAGATCGTGCACTTTACATAACAGGAAGATCCTGGTTAATAGATGCATCTTCAGTTCAGAAGACCCTTTGATTACTGAAGACAAACTTCAGCTGACGTTCACTTCAGAACTAATCTTCAGATGAACTACGGGCTTCTTTCTTCAGATGTCGTCAGAATAGTTTACAAAAGAATAATATATTACACCTTCAATCGCTTTCTTCGAAAGCTTCTCCAGAAATGGAATATATACAAATAAAAGGACTAACATAGTGGATGAGTTTCACAGACTGAAGCAGACAACATAAACTATTCCAGAGATCAATGCTAAATTTCTAGAAACAAGCACGCTTCTGTCCTGATTATGTGCAAACGAAAAGATGAAGATGTACAGGTACATGATGATACTTAAACCAAGTGTCAGAGAGTTTATAGATGCCAGTAAGCATCAGACATTGAAGTCCATGATGGACGCGGCTAGAGCAAGGGAGTTGGAATTAGAGAGGCAGGATAAAGAGAGAAAGGTGATAGAGAAAGTTGCACCCGTGTACAAGAAACAGAGAGTTGAGCCATCAGATAAGAAGGTGGTGCAAAAGACTTATCCGTTATGTCAAAACTATAAGAAGTATCATCTGAGAGAATGTCGGCTCGGGTCTTCTGCATGTTATAAGTGTGGCAAGACAGGTCATGTGGGGAGGGATTGTAAGAATCCGTTAGGTGTATGTTTTAACTGTTATCATTCGGGCCATCAGAGGTCCGAATGCCCAAAACAGTCAGCAAATGCACCGTCTACCAGATCGAGACCCGCGCTCTACCCCCACCACGAAGTTCAGGGGTGAAAGAAGTTAAGAAGGAAGAAACTTCTTGACCCAAAGGAAGGGCTTTCCAGCTTACGACTGAAGAAGCTAAAACCGAACCAGATGTAGTAACAGGTACATATCTTGTCAACAACTTGCCTGCTCTTGTGCTATTTGATTCTGGTGCAAGTAAATCATTTGTATCTGTTTCTTTCTGCAAAAATTTCAACTAAATGTGTGAAAAGCTAGATTCTCCCCTTGAAGTTGAAATTGCTGATGATAAAACTGTAATTGTTTCTGATGTGTATAAGCGTAATGTGTTAGAAATAGATACAGTTAGATTCCCTATTAAACTTATACCCATGACTATGAGAGAATTCCAAGTAGTGGTTGGAATGGATTGGTTAGGTTATAACCAGGCTACCATCATGTGTGGGCAGAAAGTTATACGAGTTCATAGCCCAAGTGCGGAAGAACTATCTATATATGGTGATGTCAGAAAGGGAAAATCATGTGTATGTTCGGTGTCTGAAGCCCGAAAGTATTTGCAGCATGGTTATACAGCTTTCTTAGCTTATGTGATAGATACGAAATTAGAAAAGAGACAGACGAGCCTAGATGATGTGAGGGTAGTATGTGAATACCCTGATGTCTTCCCTGAAGACTTACTAGGTGTGCCCTAGACAGACAAGTCGAGTTCAGAATTGATTTAGTACCGGGAGCTTCACCAGTTGCTAGAGCTCCATACAGACTTGCTCCACCAGAGATGCAAGAATTGATGAAACAACTACAGGAACTGTTAGATAAGGGGTTTATTAGACCCAGTAGTTCTCCTTGGGGTGCTCCAAGCTCATTCGTTAAGAAGAAGGATGGTACCTTTCGTATGTGCATTGATTATCGTGAGTTTAATAAGGTGACCATCAAGAATAAATACCCGTTACCCAGAATAGATGATCTGTTTGATCAGTTACAGGGAGCATTGTGGTTTTCGAAAATTGACATAAGGTCGGGGTATCATTAGTTGAAAATCAGAAAGGAAGATATTCCTAAAACCGCGTTCAGAACCCGATACGGACACTTTGAGTTCGTGGTGATGCCGTTTGGTCTTACGAATGCACCATCAGTATTTATGGATATGATGAACAGAGTTTGCAGACCAATGTTAGATAAATCGTTGATTGCATTTATTGACGATATACTGATTTATTCGAAGAATCCGGAGGATCATGAAAGACATCTTAGAGAAGTTTTGGAAACACTGAGAAGAGAATGGAATTAAAGTGGATCCTGTGAAGGTAGATGCTGTGATGAAATGGGAACTGCCAAGGAACCCTACTGAAGTCCGGAGTTTTCTGGGATTCGCAGGCTATTACAGGAGATTTATTCATAATTTTTCCAAAACTGTTGTTCCTTTAACTCACTTGACTAAAAAGAATGCCGAATTTATTTGGGGTAGTGAACAACAGTCTGCTTTCTCAACTCTTAAACAGAAGTTATGTGAAGCACCAGTTCTCGCTTTACTAGAAGGGGTTGAAGATATGGTAGTGTTTTGTGACGCTTCATATCGTGGATTGGGTTGTGTATTGATGCAGAAAGGTAGAGTTATTGCTTATGCTTCACGGCAGTTGAAGCCACATGAAAGTAACTACCCTACTCATGATTTGGAGTTAGCAGCAGTAGTCTTTGCACTCAAGATATGGAGGCATTATTTGTATGGTGTGAGATTCACTATTTATACAGATCATGAAAGTCTGAAGTATTTTAAAGACCAGAAGAATCTCAACATGAGACAGAGGCGTTGGCTAGAATTATTAAAAGATTATGATTGTGATATACTCTATCATCTAGGGAAAGCAAATGTGGTAGTTGATGCTCTAAGCAGAAAATCAGGAATGGTGCTTGTGAAGAACCAATTTCTAAAGATGACAGTTACGACGCCTATCATTGATGTTATACGAAAAGCTCAGTTAGAAGCAATCAGAAGTGAAAATCATAACTCGGAACGAATTAAGGGGCAGGTGGCAGATTTTATTAAAGACAGTCGTGATGTATGGACCCATTATGGTCGTATATGGGTACCGGTTTATGGTGATGCACGTCAGACACTTCTTAATGAAGCTCATAAGTCCAGATTCTCTATTCATCCAGGAGCTACTAAAATGTATAAGGATCTGAAGATTGATTATTGGTGGCCAGGCATGAAACGTGATGTAGCAGGATATGTAGAAAGATGCTTTACTTGTTTGCAAGTGAAAGCTGAACACCAGAACCCTCACGGGAAGTTGCAACCGTTGGAAATTTCAGTCTGGAAATAGGAAAACATTACTATGGACCTGATTACCAAATTACCTAGGACCCCACGTGGTTATGATGCTATATGGGTAATTGTAGACAGGTTAACCAAGAGTGCTCATTTTATTCCCATCAAGGAGACTTATCCTTCAAAAAGATTGGCAAATGTTTATGTAAAAGAGATTCTGACTCGTCACGCTGTGCCAGTTTTGATTGTATCAGACAGAGATACCAGATTCACTTCTAGATTCTGGAATAAATTTCACGGGGATCTTGGAACTAGATTACATCTCAGCATAGCATACCATCCTTAGACTGATGGTAAAAGTGAGAGAACTATTCAAACTCTAGAAGATATGCTGCGGGCATGTGCTATTGATTTCGGAGGAAGCTGGGATTCTTATTTTCCATTAGCAGAGTTTTCGTATAATAACAACTATCATTCCAGTATTGGGATGCCCCCGTATGAAATGCTTTATGGTAGGAAGTGCAGAACTCCGGTATGCTGGGGTGAAGTGGGTCAGAGAGAGTTGGGCAGTACAGAAGTGGTTCAACAAACGACAGAACAGATTCAACTTATTAGAGATAGATTGCTAACTGCCCAGAGTAGACAGAAAAGTTATGCAGATAGACGCAGATCACCGCTTGAGTTTCAGGTGGGAGACTATGTATTGTTGAAAGTATCACCGTGGAAAGGCGTTATCAGATTTAGAAAGAGAGGAAAGCTCGGTCCAAGGTTTATTGGAACATTCCGAATTATTGCACGTGTGGGAAAGGTTGCTTACATATTAGAGTTACTAGATGAACTGTCTCAGATTCATAACACCTTCCATGTATCACACCTCAGAAAATGTTTAGCAGACGAGTCTGCAATCGTACTGTTGGAAGATGTTACTGTTGATGATAGATTGAATTATGTGGAGCAGCCTACGTAATAAACAGATTGGACAGGTCAAAGTCCAATGGAAGCACAGGAAAGGCATAGACTTTACTTGGGAGCCTGAAAAGGAAATGATGCATAATTATCCAAAACTCTTCAACAGTTGATTTCGAGGACGAAATCATTCCAAGTGGGGAAGAGTTGTAACACCCAAGGTTCGATGTTCCTAAAATCATTATTTAATAGGAAGGGTTATACGTTTATTCAAGTTGCCTTTATGTGTTTAGATGTGATTATAAAACTAGAGGGGTTAAAACTGTCAAATTATAACTTGATTAAGTGCAGGGGCTGTTGTGTCAATTGTTGAAACTTATATATATATATATATATACATATATATAGCACCAACTTTGACTTAGAACTCAAAGTTCTCTTACTTGCTCCCTTCAAACCAACGAAAACAAACATACCAGCTTCTAGTTTCTCCATTTTAGTGAGCAATCAGTAGTACAAGTAGCTTCTTCAAGATTATAGCAAGAATCCAACATAAGGTAAGGTTTAAACCTTTGTTTTTGATGTTTTGCAAGTTAAACACATGATTCTAATGGTGGAATCATGTTAGGACTTCTTTATATGGTTTAGATTAAGTATATCAGTTGTAGGAGGTGTAGGAAAACACCTCTAGTTGATTTTATGATGAAACTATCAGATTTTTGGTGAAATCCAACAGTTCTTGATAAGAACAGTCTGCTGGTCTGTAGTGTACACGGCCCGTGTAGTGGTACACGGCCGTGTAGTAGTAAAGGCGGTCACAGGGCCATGTAAGATTACATGGTCGTGTAGCATAAGAGGTACACGGCCCATGTAGGGTGACTAGACCACACTGGCCATGTTGCTAGCTCAGGTCGTGTAGCATTAAAGGGACACGGCCCGTGTAGGGATACACGGCCCGTGTAGGCCCTATTTCAGATCAGAATGCCTTATGTATTAATTATGTATTGTTTATATAGGAGCTGATTTACATATTTCCTGTATCATTGATCTGTGGAGTATTACATGCTATAGTCATATGGTGAGTCTTCTAGACTTCACTTCATATCAGCAGCATATTCATATCATATTACTAACATGCTATGTTATACATGTGTATATGTAAGCGTACTACTATGTGCGGTAAGGCTCAGATGTGGTACAGTACTGTGACCTATATTGTTGCCCTGGGTCTAGAACCAGAGGCTAGCTTTGATTGCCAGATATGCGTGTATTATCTTCATGTGATTGTATACGTGTGTTCATATGATGTTTTGTTTAGATTACTCACTAAGCTCTCATAACTTATCAGATACTGTTTTAAAATGTTTTGCAGGATGCAGCAAGGGCAAAGGCAAAGCTCCTGTTTAACTGCTTTTCAGTTTTAAATAATAAACTCTTAACGCCCGGTTGTGTAAATATTTCACTTTGACAGTACACTAAGTTTGTACTTAAGGGTGTATCTTTTGCTGCTAGCACAGTTTTGTTATGAAAACGTTTCTGCTTATGTCTTTTAAACCAGATATGTGCTTTAATGAAAAATGTTCTACTTTTACATTGTTTATTGAAATTGGGGTGTTACAGGACTTCAGGGACAACTTGGTTTTGAGCTGTCTCTTCATCAGTCAGACTTGGTTTAGAGAATTTAAGTAAAGGAGATCTTACCTGAACAGCTTCTGCGAATTTTGATGAGTGAAGCCGAGTTTTGCGAAGAATCAGCGGGGTATCATTAGGTGAATCCTCACTAGAAATATAGTGACAGATGATGGGACTGGAGGGCATGTTGGGTTTGTGGCGTTTAGAGAGTGATCTTAGCGAGTGAGCGGTAGTTGGTTGTTTAGTGGTGGATTTGGGTATGGCTGAAGGGTTAGTGGATGGCTTGGTTGATGTGGATATCAGCTTCCTTTTTTTTTGTTTTCAATGGAGAGGACTAAGGCATTGAGGGTTGAGGTTTAGAAGGTGCAGCTTCAGATGATAAGCCTGAAAATGGTGGTGGAATGGCAGGAGAAGGCTTCAGCGAGACTAGTGCAAGCATTGGAGCAGTAAGTGCTGGGTTAAAGGTAGACGAGGAACCGGTCCATACTGAACCCGGTAGGGAAGGAGATGGAAGTAGAACAGAAGCAGAATTGTATGCTTCAAGTGGTAACGGTGAGTAGATAACCAATGACACAAACCTGGGAAAAGGAATGTGTTGAGACCTTGTACGTGCTGTCAGTGAGACCACAAGACTCTCCATGATAAGTTCAGCGAAGTCAATGTTATGACCATGGATAATGGCATAAGCCTTTTTCAGAATAGCTTCATTGACTTGGTCAAGACCACCAATTTTGCTCGTCATACAGAAGTTCAGATGAGTAATCAGACAGTTCCACTCCTTTGGAAGACGAGTGCGAACCATAGAGTTACCTTTGACCTTGTGATCATCAGCATACTGAAAGAAGGAGAAGAGCAGCTCCTTAGTGTTGGCAGTGAATGAGGTGAGTTCCCGGCGAGGAAGATGAAGAACATATGCAAGAAACTTCGTGGTGATTTCAGCAAACTTGCTACCAGAGAGCATACTGAAGTGAATACTTTGGCCGGAGGTTTTGAGTTTGATGACTTCAGCGGTCATCCAGAACTCACAGAGATGTTCTTCAAACATTGGAACCTTTACAGAGAGAGCGAAGTTCAATGGGCAATTGCGAAGATAGGTCATAATTTGGTGAAGTGGTGAGGAAGACAAAGGGATGTTTAGGTCAGCGGCGAAGTTGTTGTCTTTGAAACAGATGGATTCCAGTGGGATTTTGGGGATAACATCAGACGGAAGAGTTACCTTTGCGGAAGCAATTTTGGGGGCCATTGATTCAAGCACAAGAGTTGTTTTGCTTTTGAACAAGGGAGATCACCGGAGAAGATGAGTTGCAGGTAAAGAACTTGAAGAGGCGATATTGGGTTTTAAAGGGGTTTAAACTGAATCAATCTTGGCGGTTGAGTAAATCTAGGGTGAAAATAAGCATGTGAAGCCAGAAATTACACAAGGATAACTTTTGTGATGTCAAACAGTTATTGGGTAAACCAATTTACCCAGTGTTATCTTGGAACTAGCTAAACTTCAACAACACACCATTAGCAGGAAGATAAAAATTTCACAATACAAAGGGAAAAAATCCAAACTTTGCATTTGAAATTTTCATCTAAACAAACAAAAGAAACGAAAGCAAAAGAATTAAAGAAGAACACAATGCCAACAAGAATAATAGTTAAGCTTGGAAATTACTACTACCATATTTGAACAAAAGATGATTACATGATGTTAATCATGATTTACATGGACTGCCAAAAAAAATTACATCATGTTTATGATAACCCAAATATTTGAGATGAAACTTCAATCCCAATCCCTTCATTAGGGATGCGAACGGTGATGACATAGCATATTGGGAAGAAAACGAAGGTGATTGTGAATTCCATGAGTTGTTGAGAAAGTGAAAGATTTTCTTCGAATTGTGTCTTGATTTGCAGAAGATGAAAAAGGAAAGAAAATCTTTGGATGTTTATAAAGAAATTTACTCATGATTACGCTTCAGAGATGATTTGACAGTCAGAGAGAGGCAGGGTAAAAGTAATTAATCAAGCTTAGCTATTAGGGTGACTGGCATTAAATGTGACAAGAAAGAATGAACAGTAACAATCAAACTTACCTGAAATAGCTATATTGTTGAAGGATTTAGCATTCCTATTTCTATAATCAGTTGATTGAACCGGTGTTCATCTAAGGCTTTTGTGAAGTTGTCAGCCAGCTGATGTTCAGTGGAGATGAAACGAAGCTCAATTTCAGTCTTGGCTATATGACCGCGAATAAAGTGATGGCGAACATCAATGTGCTTTGTGCAAGAATGGAGCACTGGATTATTGGAGATGGCAATAGCACTTGTGTTATCACAATAGATGGGAGTGCGCTGAAAGGAGATGCGATAGTCAGCAAGCTGAAGTTACATCCATAAAACTTGTGCGCAACAACTCCCAGCTGAAATGTATTCAGCTTCAGCGGTGGATAGAGAAATGGAGTTCTGTTTTTTGCTTTGCCAACTTACTAGTTTTCCACCTAGTAGCTAACAACCAACGGTAGTACTCTTCCTATCAATATGACATCCGGCATAGTCTGAATCTGAAAATCCTATTAATTCAAAGCCGGAGTCTCTGGAGTACCATAGCGGTTCAGGAGTACCTTTCAGGTATCTGAAAATACGTCTGACAGCCGTCAGATGTAATTCTTTTGGGTTCGCCTAAAATCTTGCACATAGGCATGTGGAGAACATAGTATCAAGGCGACTGGCCGTCAGATATAGTAAGGATCCGATCATCCCTCCGAAGGTAGGAAGATCAACTACTTTCCCATTCGGATCGGCGATAAGCTTGGTCTTTGGAACAATGGGAGTCTTCATAGGAGAAGAGTCTGAAAAGTTGAACTTCTTGAGTAAGTCTTTGACGTATTTCCCTTGATTAATGAAGATACCTTGGTCAGATTGCTTTATCTGAAGCCCAAGGAAAAAATTCAGTTCTCCCATCATGCTCATTTTGAACTTTTCTGACATTATTTTCTCAAATTTCTTGCATAAACGATTGTCAGTTGAGCCAAATATAATATCATCGATATAAATTTGAACTAGAATGAGTTCACCTTTTTCTCTACACTGAAATAGAGTTTTATCGATGTTCCCTCTCTGAAATCCATTTTTCAGAAGATGAGTGGACAAAGTATCATACCAGGCATGTGGAGCGTGTTTCAGTCCATAAAGGGTTTTGTCGAGCTTATAAACGTGGTGTGGAAACTTGGGATTTTTGAATCTAGGAGGTTGCTGAACAAATACTTCTTCTTGAAGTTCCCCATTCAGAAAGGCGCTTTTGACATCCATCTGAAAGACCTTGAATCCCTTGAAGGCTGCAAAAGCTAAGAACATACGTATTGCCTCCAAACGAGCAACTGGAGCAATCGTTTCATCATAATCTATCCCTTCCTCTTGACAGTAGCCTTTTGCAACTAGTCTGGCCTTTTTACGCACAACTGACCCAGTTTCATCACGTTTGTTCCTGAAGACCCATTTTTGTGCCAATAATGGACTTGTCCTCAGGTGGGTCAATCAGCGTCCACACTTTGTTCCTTTCAAATTCATTAAGCTCATCTTGCATGGCGACCACCCTGTTCAGATCCTTCAGAGCTTTATCGACTTTCTTAGGATCGACCTGTGATATAAATTCATAGAACATGCAGAATGCAGACGTGGTTGCATTTCGGGTTTGCACACCAGTATTTGAATCACCAATTACATTAGTGATTGGATGAGCTTGAGTCCATTTCGTGACCCTTTGTGGTTGATCCTGTTCTTCATCAGCAGAGGAGTTGTTTGTTTCTAAGAGATCTTCAGTGACCTGATTCACATTAACAGAAACAACATTATCGTCAGTATTTACATCCTGAGAGTAGTCATCCAAATCATCATTAAATCTCTCTTGTAGAAGATCATCAAATTCATCGGAAACAATTTGATCAGTATGATTTGAGGATGACTCTTCATTGAGCTCATCAAAGGTAACATTTATTGTTTCAACCACAAAATTCTTTTTGGGAAGAAACACACGATATGCTTTGGAGATATCAGAATAGCCTAAAAACACTCCTTGTTCTCCTTTGGGATCAAACTTGCTTTTCTGATCTTTGGTGTTCAAGATGAAGCATGTACTTCCAAAGACTTTGAAGTATCCGACATTGGGTGACTTCAGATAAAGTAACTCGTAGGGAGTTTTGCTGTGCCACTTTACAATGATAGACCTGAATAGTGTATAGCAAGCAGCATTAACAGCTTCAGCCCAGAAATGGCCTTTCAGAGATGCTTCAGCTAGCATCGTTTTGGCTGCTTCTATCAGGGTCCTATTTCTTCTTTCAGCAACCGCATTTTGCTAAGGGGTATATGGGGCTGAGAAGTTTTGGATGATGCCATTTTCATCACAAAAATCTTGGAGGGTAGAGTTTCTGAACTCTGTTCCATGATCACTGCGGAGCTATTTAACATGTGTGTCAAACTGTCTTTGAACACGACGAATAAAGCTCATCAGAACTTCAGCAGTATCACTTTTGTTACGCAAGAAGAATACCCATGTGAACCTGGTGTATTCATCAACTACGACTAGAGTATACTTCTTGCCTCCCATGCTTGGAGAATTGACAGGACCAAAGAGATCCATATGTAAGAAATGAAAGGCAGAGTTAACTTGGTTACAATGTTTTGATTTGAAAACCGACTTCTTTTAGTTTCCTTTCTCACATGCATGACACAGCTTGTCTTTCTGAAATCGAACTGACGGTAGAGGGTAAGCTTAAGCTTAGAGAGTTTGTTGATGTTTTTGAAGTTGAGATGAGATAGCCTTTTGTGCCATAACCAGTTAACTTTGGAATCAGCTTCTGAAAAGAAGCAAGCATCTCTTTCAGAGGTGGTAGAGTTGAAATCAACAACATACATGTTACCCTACCTTTTTGCTTGTAAGACCTCTTTTCCTTTCTTGTTAAAGATTGAACCTTTGGTCTTCTTGAAATGCACTTCATAATCTGCATCACACAACTGACTGATGCTGATCAGGTTGTGTTCAAGTCCTGTCACATGGGCAACATTCTTAATGTTGACTGAGCCTTGGTTGAGATAACCATAGCCATCAGTTTTGCCACATTTTCCTCCACCAAAAGTGAGCTTGGGGCCATTTGCTTCTTGAACCCCATTCAGTAGCGACTTACATCCGGTCATATGCCTTGAGCATCCACTGTCAAGGTACCAAATGTTATCATGCTGAACGCCCTACACAGATAATTGAAAATATTAGTTCATTTGAAGAGCCCAAACTTTACTGGGCTCCAAGACACACTGCTTAGAAGAGCAACTCGAGATCTTGTTTTCATTAAAACAAGAAGTAGCTTCATAACTTCTTACTCCACATTTATAGCATTTCCAAGTGGATTTAGAATTCTGTCTTAATCTTTTTATTTTTCTTCTCTTTTTCACCATTTAACTTTAAAACTTTGAAAAGAGAATCCTTAACTTCTTTAAGTTTGGATACGGGCAAAGCAAAGGTTTCATCACTATTTTTGGTTTTGGAGGGTTTTGAATTTTCAGCTTTGGATTGTAAGGTTTCGACTGATGATCTTTCAGTTGATGAAATCATGGGAATAATAATGTCGTAGAAGACACTGGCTTCAGGAAGAAAGCTTGAGTTGGATGACTCGGTTATTTTGATTTTAGAAGATATTTCACCAACTGAATCAGATGAAGATTGGTCGGGGGTTGCAGTACAGGTATTAGTCATGACTATAGGTTGGGTTTCAGTTGGGGTTACAGACATAACTTCAGGATGGGTTTCGGTAAGACTTGGTGTAATGGGTATTTCAGTGATTGGTTCAGTAGTTTCGTTGGCAAGAGTATCATACTCAGTAGGAAGTTGAAGATTTCTAATTTCAGAATTTGTTCTTTAAGAAAAACTTGGATTTACAACTTTAGATTTGGTAAATCTCTTTTTAAATAGATTTTGATTTCCAACATCATTAATACTTATGTCATTAAAAATCATTTCATCGACATTTTTTACACTTTTTGCTGAAATCAGTAGCTTGTTTAATGTGTCCTATGCCCACTCTTTCTCTTTGAATTATCATCTGATGATTTATACTCTTAAATGCTAATTTATTTAGACTAAACCAAAGATCAATAATCGACTGACGATCTTTCACTTTTTCGTTAGAGTCTTGCAAATCTATTTTCACATTTTTGAGTTCATTTGGTAAAAATTCAAGATGATTCTTTCAGGCATAAGAGTGTTGAAGAAATTGCTCATTTTCTTTTTCAATGACATTTATTTCAGAGGTGAGCTTGGTGAAAGTTTGTTTAGATTTGGTTTGATTGTTATGTGCAATTGTCAGATTAGAACACAAATAAGCAAACATATCATCCTTCTCATTCATTGAATAATTTTTTAAATTCGATACCTTATACATCATGGTGGGATTCCATCCTTCTGCTGAGCTTAGTTTTTCAGTCTCAGCCAGATCTTTGCTGAATTTGCTTTCAGTGGCCATCAAGCACATTTTAGGATGTGCAGTTCCAAGTATTTCTTCAGCCACCAGACATTTACCTCTGACTTCATTTTCTTCTTCTTCATCTGAAGATGTTTCAGAATCAGTCCAGCCAAGGTCATCAGCTATCATGGCCTTTTCCTTCTTCCTTTCATTTGAGGCTTTGAGGGCTTTATATTTAGCTTTGTATTTATCAGCCTTAGAAGGAAACCCTTTCTTAGGATTTGAGGAGGTTTCCTTCACATAGCAGTTGGATGCATAATGACCAGGGTTCCCACATTTGAAGCACTCATTCTTGGACCCTTGAGATGAGCCCTTTTTCTCTGATGAGAACTTCTTATCAAATCTTCTCTTCCCATCAGACTTAAACTTCTGAAACCTTTTATAATTTTTCATGATGAAGGCTTTTTCGGTACCTTCATCATCAGACCTTTCTTCCTTCTCAGCTTCATTTATCTGAGGCTCATCATCAGAATCAGAGTCTTCAGTTTGCTTGTACTTGACTCCTTGAGGATTTTCAGCAACAAGGGCCAGAGTTTTCTTAAAGGCCTTCTTGAAATCAGTTTTCTGAATGCGAGTCTGTTCATCATTCAGCAGGATTCCATATAGCTTACGCATTTTCATGTCCCTGAGCATGTTGTTAGTTCTCAGGATCATGCACATGATGTCCCATTCAGATGGGAGGGAATCAAGAAATCTGTTAAGTATTTGGAATTGTTCTCTGACAACTCTAACTTCAGTCATGTCGTTCAGTACACATGTAAACCTTGTGTAGACCTCAGTGAGAGACTCTGAGTCTTTAGTACAGAAACTTTCATACTTGCGTATGATGTTGGTCTTCTTGTTCTCACGAACTTCAACAGTTCCTTCGAACGATATGCAGATGCTCTCCCACATATCCTTAGCTATTTTCAGGTTACAAACAGTATGAAATATTTCGTTAGGTAAGGCAATGACAATACTGTTTCGTATCTTAGCATCCAGACCCACAAGCTTCTTCTCCTCCTCTGTCCATTGAGATCTTGGTTTCGGATGAGAGGGAATGGAGGTTTCAGCAGAACCATTCTCCATGGAGATGGTTTGAGGAATATAAGGACCTTCCTCCAAAACAACAAGAGAATTGCATTCTATTTTTCCAGCTGGAAAAATGTTCAATTGAAAACTTTGGTGGTTTGGCAGAGGAGCCATTATCGATGTAATCAAACTTCAACATGTTAAGCAGATCACTAATTTATAGATAAAATTAGAACCTGCTCTGATACCAATTGATTTTCCCGAATATGAATAAAACTAACTATGAATAAAATCAAAGTGCGGAAATAGTTTTAAAGCGACGAACACGCGAAAGTTTTCAAAGTAGGATTATATTAATAACCAAACTTCAAAGAGTGCACAAGAACAAACTTGAGCACCGAGTACAAACTAAATCAAGAACAAACTTGAATGCAAATTAGCGAACAAACGCTTAACCTTTTCTCGTTAATCGAGCAGGTATTTATAGGCTAAGTAAACTAATCCTGACCATCTAATTTATTTACACGTGTATCGTTCTACACTTAATTAGGAACATAAAACAAGATTGCCGTTTCGAGCTCCTTCAGAATGCGCAGATCGTGCACTTTACATAACAGGAAAATTCTGGTTGTCAGATGTATCTTCAGTTCAGAAGACCTTTTGATGACTGAAGACAAACTTCAGGTGACGTTCACTTCAAAACTAATCTTCAGATGAACTACGGGCTTCTTTCTTCAGATGTCGTGTCAGAACAGTTTACAAAAGAATGATATATTACACCTTCAGTCGCTTTCTTCGAAAGCTTCTTCAGAAATGGAAAATATAGAAATAAAAGGACTAACAAAAACCGACCCATAGTGAAATCCGACATACAAAATGTTTCGGATTTAGAATAAAACCGACAAAAGACTCGGATTTGGTATAAATTTGACAAATATGGCGGATTTCGAATGAATCCGACAACATACTCCCCCTCAACCAAACATTTCATCTTGAATATATACAATTTGACCATGATGATGAAATTTTTTGAATTTCAATCAAAAAATTTAAAATTTTAAAATCAAATTCAAAAACAACATAAAACTTCCACTCAAATCATGCACAAATTTACATCAATTTGAAATGAAGAAAAAAATATTTTTGAATTTTAATATTTTGCAAATGTTTTTGATTTTTCCATTGAATATATAGAAAAATTGTTGTTTTTCTCTCCCCCTACAAGCATGAATCATTCGTAATTCATGACTTGAACTTCATACCTCAATCCAGCTTGACTCAATATTGATACCTGCACAAAATATTATGTTTCTAAACATGGAAAAGAAACCTGACTGAGATGCCCACGAAGATTTGGGACCATTTGAGTTAGAAAATTCAGACATTGCATTATGAATCAAACTTTCTTTCTTTGCAATTCTTTTAACTATCCATTTTTTAGTTGAAATCGGTCTTTTGTTTTGCAATGTATGGACAGATTTGTGTTGTTTTGTAATGAATGAATGGATAGATTTTGCAAAGAATTTGCTTTTTGTTGGGAAAAATAGGCTTATAAATAAATCCTCTTTTGTTAACACAAAAATATACAAGTTGTTTATATAATTGTATGTATTAACATTAACATGTGTGCACATATATACATATATATATATATATATATATTCAATATATTCTCATCTATGATCTAAAAATAAGCTTCATCAAATGGCCAAGCTTCAATCGTCAAGATCCGAGTTCAAGTAGAAGTCGAAGTCGTAGACTCCTACAAATAAACATTCAAAGTCTATGAGCTTACAAAATAAATAATCAAACGAGTTTAAGTTTTTATAAAATAATTTTTATAAAAACCTTCATAAAAATTGAGACAATTTTTATAAAAATCACAAGCTTGGAAGTCAAAGCAAATAAATTCCCATTTTGGCAAATACTAAACGCAATCTTACATCGAAACAAGTTAAAACCACATTTAGCAAAAGTAATCTCCCAAAGTGGAAAACTTCCAACATACTTTGTGTATTTGGTTCCAAACTACCATTTTCATATTTAAATTCAAACCTAAAAAGTATGGCACTAACCCAACTTTTCTTGAACTCCTTTTCAGTGCATTTTTATGGCCAAAAAGAGTTGTGTGTGGTTTTGGTAAAAGCCCAACGTCTATATGCACAAGGCTTAAAATCTTCCAGCAGACTGACGGTCGATGCCACGGTCGACCGTGGATCGACCGTGGTAAGTGTGGACACTTTTTGAGCATCGACATTTTTCCTTATTTAAAGCAACTCAAGTCTTGTGTTTTACTCACCTCTTGCGATCTGAAAAAACACACAATACATACAAAATCTTGTGAACTCGTATTCCTTGAAAAACCAATATTAAGAATCAAGCAAGAGTGAAAGCATTCAAGTTCAATTACTCCATTACTTTCATACATATTTGTAATAGTGTGAGTAATCATCTCTAGCCTATAAAAAATAGAGAGAAGTGATGATCAACTGTAGCCTTTCCAATCAGAGTGAAGTGAGGTTTATCTTAGCCTTGTTTCCAAGAGTGAAGTGTAATTCTTGTACGCTAAAAAGAAAAGTTGTAAAACGTTTATCTCTACCTTCAAAGGGAGAAGTTAGTGGAGCAACTCTTGGTGGGTGAGGCCATGGAGTGGATGTAGAGCAAGGTTGTTAAACCTTGCTTGAACCACTATAAATCATTGTGCCCTAGCTACTTCATTGGTGATATCTTTCTTCCTTAAACTCTTTATTTACTTGCAAATATTGTTAAAAACTTCAAAAAGTGGGCATATAACCTATTCACCCCCTCTAGGTTCTAACAATTGGTATCAGAGCAAGTTGCTCTAGATAATTTTTGAAAAAGTTGTTTAAACCTTCTTAAAAATATTTTTCAAAATTTTTTGAGTTGACAACATGGGACAAAACTATGTCGACGGGAATTCTATGGTTAGACCTCCACTTCTTGAAGAAGAAGGGTTTTGTTATTGGAAACATAGATTCATGACTTATGTCAAAGCCAAAGATGTTGATCTTTGGGAAATTATTGAAGAAGGGGATTATGTACCAAAAACCTTTGATTCCAAACAAGATTCTTTTGTTCCACTTCCTAAAGAAAAATGGGATCAAGAGGATAAGAAAATGGTTTCTAAAAATTTTGAAGCAAAACTCTTTCTTTACAATGCTTTGCCTAGAAAAGAGTTTGAAAGAGTCTTTATGTGTGAAAATGCATATGCTATTTGGAAATCTCTTATCACCACACATCAAGGAAATGCCCAAGTTCGAGATAATAAAATTGAATTACTTGTGCAACAATATGAACAATTTCAAATACTAGATGATATGAAAATTGATGAGGCTTTTGCAAAGTTTAATACTATTGTTACTACTCTCAAGTCACTTGGGACTACTTACTCTAACAAAAAGATTGTAAGAAAGTTTTTAGGTCTCTTTCACCAAAATGGAGGGCAAAGGTAACGGCTATGGAGTTGTCAAAGGACTTGAACATACTTCAAATGGATGAGCTAATAGGAAATCTCAAGGTGTATGAAGTGATCATGCAAAAAGATGATGAGATTGCCAAGCTAAAGAAAGAAAAGAGCAAGTCCATTGCACTTAAAGCCAAACATGTCAAAGAATCCTCTAGTGATGAAGGAGATGAAAACAATAGTGATGATGATGAAGAGTATGTCATGATGGTAAGGAACTTGAAAAGATTCTTCAAAAGGAAAGGCAAGCATATGAAAGCTCCATTTGATCCTAAGAAGTACAAGCAAGCCATGGATGCCAAGAAAGAAAAGAGATCATCTAGAGAATTCTATGGATGTGGAGACTCTTCACATCTCATAAGTGATTGCCCAAAGATAGCTTCAAAGAAAAAGGAAAATCACAAAGCCTTCCTAGGACATGGGGTGATAGTGGTGATAAGAACAAAGAGAAAACAAAGGAAGAAAAATGTCTCATGGCCTTTGAGACAAGTGAGGTACATTCCAATTCTAGCTACTATAGTGATATTAATGGCCATCAACATGATCAATTATGTGATTTTAGCTCAAAAATACTTAGTAAAAATGAGGAGTTAAAAAATGAGAACAAAAGTTTAAAAAAGGAAAATGTCAAGTTGAAAAAAGAAAATGATGACTTAATCATAGAGATAAAAGATCTAGAAAACAAAATTTCATCTCATACACATACAAGCATAAAAGATTTGGAGAGTAAGTTAAAAACAAACTTGGATACAACCACATTGTCAAAATTTGAGAATAGTTCAACAAAGTTAGATGAAATGTTAAAGATTCAAAAATCATCGAAAGATAAGTGTGGCATTGGATTATCTAGGTACTCAAACAACATGCCAATAAGTCACTTGAAAATCATTCAATTTGTGAAAGAAAATGGGAAAGAAAAAATCCAGGACCCCTACGGTCGATACCGTGCATCGACCGTCGGATCACTAGAATTTTCAAAAGAGCAAAAATGTGAACATTGTCTCTAGCTCTTCCACTTGTATGCCAAAGGTTGCAAGTAATGAGTTAATGAGAAAGTTTTATACTCCAACTACAAAGCATGGAGTTGGATTCAAGAAACCCAAATCAAATGTGACTCAAAAACCAAAATACTCTCAACCTATAAACCCTAAGAACACATGGTATCATAAAGGTTTTAAAATCACATAAAGATGGATTAGAATAGGAGTTTTTGATGCTAACCATCCAGGACCCATGAAACATTGGGTACCAAAAGCTTGAATGAAAACTTCATATGTGTAGGGTTGCAATAAAAGTGAGAGTATGTCTCATGAATGGATTCTTGATAGTGGTTGTTCAAAACACATGACCGGTAATAGAGAACTCTTCACTTCATACAAGGAGTATGATGGAGGACATTTTGTGTTTGGAAGCAATCTAAGAGGAAAGGTGATTGGTAAAGATAACATTCTTCATGACAATATCAAATTCTTGAATGTTGAGCATGTTAGTGGTTTAGCTTAAATTTTAATAAGTATTGGTCAACTATGTGATAAGATCTAAATGTTAAATTCTCTAAACATGAAAGCTTAATATGCAAAGATGATAAAGTTTTAGTAAAAGGTGTTAGGAGAAATGGACTCTATACATGTAGACTTGGTAATAATCCTAACACACAAGTATGTCTTGCATCTATAATTGATAATTCAACATTGTGGCATAGAAGACTAGGACATTCCAACATGAGACTATTACAAACATTGACTAGAAATGGGCTTGTTAGAGACATACCAAATATTAAATTCGATAATCATTTTTGTGATGCATGTAAAAAAGGAAAACAAGTGCATTCATCTCATAAATCTAAAAATGCTATAACTACAAAGAGATGTCTTGAAATATTGCATATGGATGTTTTTGGGCCTTCATCAATTCAAAGTTATGGGGGAAACTTCTACACACTAGTTGTTGTAGATGACTTTTCTAGATATACATGGACACTATTTTTTAAAACAAAAAATGAATCTTTTGACAAATTCAAAACTCTTGGCAAGAAACTTCAAAAACAATTTGGTTGTACGATTATTTCAATTCGTACTGACCATGGAAGAGAATTTGACAATGAAGAGCAATTTGGAGCATTTTGTGAAAAACATGGAGTTTCTCATAACTTTTCGGCTCTTCATACTCCCTAATCAAATGGGGTTGTTGAAAGGAAAAGTAGGACTTTACAAGAAATGAGTAGGACAATGCTAAATGAACAATCCATTCCACATAAGTTTTGGTGTAATGCGTTCTCAACGTCTACATACATCAATGTTAAATAAAACACCCTATGAAATCATCAAAGGTAGAAAACCATCCTTAGGACATCTTAAGGTATTCGGTAGTAAATGCTTTATCCTTAATACCAAAGATTACTTGACAAAATTTGATCCTAAAGCATATGAGGGTGTCTTCTTAGGATACTCCTTGAATAGTAAAGCCTATAGAGTCTTAAACAAATCCACTATGGTTGTGGAGGAATCCCTTAATGTCACATTTGATGAATCTCCACTTCCTCCTAACACTCAACCCCTAGTAGATGATGACAAATTAGAAGAAGCCATAGAACAACAACTCTCAAAATTAGACATAAATCATCATAGTGTCCAAAGCCCAATAATAGATAACAAAACCACAAGTAATGAAAATGAAATTAAAGAAAATAGGAACCATCCAATAACACAAGTTATAGGAGACTTAAATCAAAGACTCACGAGATCCCAAGCCTAAAACCTTAATACTTTCTTTGCCTTTGTGTCACACATAGAACCCAAGAACATTAAAGAAGCAATTAAAGATGAAAATTGGGTAATAGCAATACAAGAAGAGTTAAATCAATTCACAAGAAGCCAAGTTTGGGACTTACTACCTCTACCTAGTGGTTACACAATAATTGGAACTAAATGGGTTTTTAGAAACAAAGTTGATGAAAATGGAAATATCACTAGAAACAAAGCTAGACTAGTAGCCCAAGGATATAATCAACAAGAAGGGATAGATTATGATGAAACATTTGCTCCGGTTGCTAGATTATAATCCATTAGGATTCTACTTGCTTATGCTTGTGCTCAAAATTTCAAACTATATCAAATGGATGTCAAAATTGCTTTTTTAAACGGGTTTACAAATGAAGAAGTTTATGTATGTCAACATCCCGGTTTTGAAGACCCCATTCATCCATCTTATGTATATAAACTTAGAAAAGCATTGTATGGCCTTAAACAAGCTCCTAGAGCTTGGTTTGATAGATTAAAATCATTCTTGTTGAAAAATGGATATAATATGGGTAAAGTTGATAATACATTGTTCACAAAGAAAATAAAAGATGACATCTTGCTTGTACAAATTTATGTGGATGATATCATATTTGGATCAACATGCCAAGACTTGTGTGATGAATTTTCAAAACTTATGCGTAATGAATTTGAAATGAGTATGGTGGGTGAGTTGAATTACTTTCTTGGACTTCAAATAAAACAATATGAAGATGGTACATTCATAAATCAATCAAAGTACACTATAGGCATGCTTAAGAAATTCGATTTTGAAAATGTGAAACCAATGAGTACACCTATGGCTACAAACACACACTTGACACTAGATGAAGAGGGTGAAAGATTTGATAGTACAAGATATCGTGATATGATCGGGAGCTTGCTTTATCTAATGGCAAGTCGTCCTGATATTATGTATAGTGTATGTGTGTGTGCTCGTTTTCATGTAAATCCAAAGAAATCACACTATGAGGCCATCAAACGAATATTCCAATACATTAAAGGAACAATCAACATGGGATTGTGGTATCCAAAGTGGAGCGGCTTAGATATAATGTGCTATGCGGATTCGGATCTCGGTGGATGCTACTTGGATAGAAAAAGTACAAGTGGAGTATGTGCCTTTATCGGATTGGCACTTACCTCATGGTTCTCGAAAAAGCAAACATCTGTTACCTTGTCAACAACCGAAGCCGAATATGTAGCCGCCGGAAGAGCATGCGCTCAAGTCTTATGGATGCAACAATCTTTATTGGACTATGAGGTACACCTATCCGAAATTCCTATTATGTGTGATAATAAAAGTGCCATTGATCTAAGTAAAAATCCCGTATTACATTCTAGAACTAAACATATCGAAATTAGACATCACTTTCTACGTGATAACGTGCAAAAAGGCAATATAAGCTTAGAAAAAGTTACTTCATATGAAAATATTGCTGACATATTCACTAAACCATTAAAAAAGGAAGTATTTGACACATTACGACTTGTTTTGGGAATGATGGAACATGTACCTTAAGAGATAAACACCTAAAAGCTGAAAAATAATAGAAAAATGCTATCCAGAGGCTCCACGGTCGAACCACGGTCGATACCGTGTATCGACCGTCGGGGCACTGTCACAAATCTAAGAAAACACACGGTCGATACCACGGTCGACCTTGGATCGACCGTCGGACACCTGACGAGTTTTAACCCTATCTTGCCTTTTTCTCTCTCTTACCTCCCCACTTTCATCCTCCCTCATCTTCCTCATTAAACCCTAGCCGCCTTTTACCATTTTTCTCTCTAAAAAGCCTCAAAAAATCATTAGAAGTAAAAATATTTCACTTATTGTCGAAGGCACGGTTCTGCTCACGGTCGATCTACGGTTGAACACGTTTTCTTCCTTCTTTCACGGTCGATCCACGCTTTCTCTCTCCAAGGTATAATGTTTTTTAACTCTTTCTTCCTCATCTCCTTAGGATTCTATCTTTTTGGCACCAATGAATCATGTGTATCTCAAGCTTCTTTATTTTTTATGATTGGGCTTGATTTGGGAAGGTTATTTAGTTGTATTTGTTATAAATGGTTTAAGGTTGATAAAATGGGTTTTGTTTAGGTTTGGTTTAACTTTTGTTGTAGTTTTCGTATACTTAGGTTTGTTGGATCTAAGATGTAATTTAAATATAAGTATTAGATGTATATTAAAGTAATAAAATCAGAGTTTCCAAAAAGGACAAAAAGCCAAAATTTTGAAAACCGTCTGGCGGTCGAACTAACGGTCGACCGTCACTTGACCGTCGCAACTTTCCAAAATTCCAGCCCAACCAGGGTCGATGCTGTGCATCGACCGGAAGCAATCTGGAAATTTTTTAACTTTTAACTTTTTAGTGTTTTAATTATCAGTGCTCAAATTCACTTTATTCATGCTTCATATGCTCCAACAAACATTTGTCATCACATGATTCATCAAAATTTTCCAAATCTTCTCACGCTTAGGTCACAAACACATCGTATGGACATATTCTCAAAGAGTTTGCTATATTTTTTAAGCACACTTTCAAATATGTCTCATATATATATTGAAATATCATATATCTAGTTATAAATTTTCAAAACCAAACTCTTTTTCGTGTCTTGACTAGATAAAATGAACATGTCTTACACATTAGGCACACACTAGTCCTAATGCTATATATTTGTACTTAATCATATAATCATTGTCTCTATAGATAATCATGCCACGTGTTCGCACATCCGCTTCAAGAAAACCCGACAACCCTACCCCTCGTCAATCCGCCAATGATCTAAAGAAACGGGCCATAAACGAGGGTCGTGTAGTTGCGGTCAATCAACTTGAACAATTTGGACCCAAGCCACCTTTGAGGCTATTGGGTGGACTATTTTCCTTTCTCTCTCAAATGTCATTTATAAAAATCGCATCTATGAATTTTATGCCTCTTTCATCTATAATGAGGATGATGAAGTCATCACCTTCAACATTGAAGGTAAGGACTTTACCTTCACTCTCGTCCAACTAGGTAGGATTCTACACATCCCATCCTCCGGCCTTAAATACTATAATACCGGTCATAGTCTCACAAACCATCCACCCGCCTTCACCATTCCTGAAAATAATTGGGTCAATTTGCAAACCAAATGTTCCCTACACCACAACCAATCTTTTCGGGAGAGATCTTCTTCCCGAATGTGTAGTTTGGAACAAAATCATTGACTCCAATATCTTTCCCAAATCTGGGAATCATTCTGAAATAAGTGCTATTCAAGTTGTTCTTCTTCATGCTCTTAAAACGGGGACCGAGATCAACCTCACGCACATTCTTGCTAAACACATGAGTGGTCTCGTGACAAGTCGTAGGGATCTTCCCTATGGGCATCTTCTATCTTCTCTTTTTACGAATCTACCGGATATTTCTCGCATTGTCTCAACTCCGGGATCCTCCATGCCCATCGACCTTGCGACACTTTGCAAGATGTCTTCCCATAAAGGGAAGAAACGGGCACACTTTTCCTCTTCCAGAGATACGGAAGCTGAGATTGACGAATTCACCTTTGGTGAAGAGGAGGAGGGTGAAGCGGAGGGTTCAATTCCTCCGGATCACAGCATGGTTGAAGGCACTACCGATGAACGAATTGTGGCGCTCAATCGCAATATGAATGCTTTACGGAATGAAACTAGCTCTCTCCCTAAAGAAGTGAAAGGGGTAAAGGGCATGTTGAGATCAATTATGAATGCCCTTAAATGCAATTCCGGAACTGATGGAGGTGAGCCGTCTCAGTCATGATGGGATGTTTTATGATTACCACATTTGTCTTTCAAACAATTTATTTCTATGTATTCACACAATATGCTATTTATGTTGGTCATGTGCTACAATATATTATGCTATGATGTACATTTTGTGGTTTGATATGCTTGATTTCCATATGACATGTATTGTGATTAATATTGGCTATACTCACATCACTCTTGCAAGTCCTTGGTAGAATTATGTATGTACTCTAGCTCATCCAAATGAAGATGTGGAGTTCTACATTCAAGGGGGAGTCTTCTTTTTGTTAAGACAAAAAAGGGGGAGAAGATAGAAGAATATATAGATGATAGTAGAATATATACATATATGTGTATATATGCACATGTTAACATGTTAAAGTTATATATACAATTCTTATACAAGTTATAAAATTTTGTCTTCAACAAAAAGGGGGAGATTGTTGGGAAAAATAGGCTTATAAATAAATCCTCTTTTGTTGACATAAAGATATACAACTTGTTTATATAATTGTATGTATTAACATTAACATGTGTGCACATATACATATACATATTCAAATATTCTCATATATGATCTACAAACTAAGCATCATCAAATGGCCAAGCTTTAATCATCAAGATCCGAGTTCAGGTAGAAGTCGATGTCGAAGACTCCTACAAATAAACATTCAAAGTCTATGAGCATACAGAATAAATAATCAAATGAGTTTAAGTTTTTATAAAATAATTTTTATAAAAACCTTTATAAAAATTGAAACAAAGCAAATAAATACCCATTTTGGCAAATACTAAACACAATCTTACATTGAAACAAGTTAAAACCACATTTAGCAAAAGGAATCTCCCAAAGTGGAAAACTTCCAACATACTTTGTGCATTTGGTTCCAAACTACCATTTTCATGTTTAAATTCAAACTTAAGAAGTATGGCACTAACCCAAGGTTTCTTGAACTCCTTTTCAGTGCATTTTTATGGCAAAAATGAGTTGTGTGTGGTTCTGGTAAAAGCCCAACGTCTATATGCACAAGGCTTAAAATCTTCCAGCAGACCGACAGTCGATGCCATGGTCTATCGACCGTGGTAAGTCTGGACACTTTTTGAGTATCAACCTTTTTCCTTATTTAAAGCAACTCAAGTCTTGTGTTTTACTCACCTCTTACAATCTGAAAAAACACAGAATACATACAAAATCTTGTGAGCTCATATTCCTTGAAAAACCAAAATCAAGAATCAAGCAAGAGTGAAAGCATTCAAGTTCAATTACTCCATTACTTTCATACATATTGGTAATAGTGTAAGGATCATCTCTAGCCTATAAAATTAGAGAGAAGTGAGGATCAACTCTAGCCTTTCCAATTAGAGTGAAGTGAGGTTTATCTTTGCCTTTTTGCAAGAGTGAAGTGTAATTATTGTAAGCTAAAAAGAGAGGTTGTAAAAGGTTTATCTCTACCTTCAAAGGGAGAAGTTAGTGGAGTAACTCTTGGTGGGTGAGGCCAAGGAGTGGATGTAGAGCAAGGTTGTTAACCCTTACTTGAACCACTATAAATCATTGTGTCCTAGCTACTTCATTGGTGATATCTTTCTTCCTTAAACTCTTTATTTACTTGTAAATATTGTTAAAACTTTAAAAAGTGGATATATAACCTATTCACCCTCCCTCTAGGTTCTAACACTTTTGAATTTTGGTGTTTGTGAATTTGCAGATGAATTCATTTCTTTTATTATTATTATTCTTTGAAGTTGTTGCATTTGATGAATATGAACCCAAATTTCCATTGAAATTTCTTTAGTGTCTGATTGAATTTTCAACAGAATTCAGATTGAGTTGTTTTGAAAGTACTGATGAATTTTCAGCTTTTTGATTAACTTGCATTACGTGCAAATTTTCCTTCCATTGTCCTGACTGTATTGGTATTCTCGTATTAGCATATCGTTTTAAAAATCCAGTTCGTTCATGTTTGTGAATCCATTGATGAATAACGTATCCTTGTTTATTTACAAACCAAACCAAGATTTTATTCTCATTTGGATTCTTCCAAATTTTCTTTGGTTTTATTGCTCTTTTCATTCTATTCTGATGATAACAACAATTAAACTGACACCGGCCCTCTGAACATCCAATTCCAACACAACTTATCTCTTCCTCAGGTATTTTTGATTTTGAACTTTCAGACTTGATTTTCCAAGTAAACAATGATTCACAAATTTTATTACAATATGATTTGTGAACATTACAAAAAGGTTTGATTATTTTCATTCATTTAGGTTTTTTTGCATTTACAGACAACTTTTCATTTTCTTTCAACTTTTCTTTTGCTATCCATTTCAACTGTGCCTCAGATGCACCACATTTCTGCACTCCTTTATTGATCGCCTTCATCTCACCTTTGATTGGAACTCCTTGACATTTTGTGTGATCTGAGTTTAATCTAAAAATAGAAGTTTTGTTAGTGGCATGAAGTGGTTTGAAATTTTTAGAAACATGCGGAGTTGATGATTTTCCAAATTGTGGTACTTTTGGAATCTCTTTTGTTCCAAAGGATGATCCTTCCTCCCTGACACTGTTGGGATCACAAAAATGATTACACTTGTGTGCAACGAACTCCCTACACGCCTTGGGACACTCTAGATACACAATGTTGAGATAATCATCCAGTTCTGTTAGCAATCTCTCAATTTTCTCTTCTTGCATCCTCTTCTCGATTGCATTAGAAATGAATTGTGGAATTAAGTATTGTGCAAACTTAGAGTTATTTAATTCACTTTTAGTTGTTTCAATCTTTTGTTCCTCAAAATTATCAGATGCAGCGGAATTATTTAACTTTTCGTTGAGATTGAAGATTGTTTCTTTTAAAACACAATTTTTCACTTTGAATAGAATCTTCTATTTAATGCATGCCATCTCAAAATTTTTTTGTCTCTTCTACAATTCCATGTGAGGAATATAGATTCGTGTAGTTCCTGTTGTCTTTTCTTTTTGACTTTTCAACTCTTTCTTCTCTTCTAGTGGATGAGGAATGAAGAACTCTGCAATTCAATGTATTTTGAAGTTTGGTTGCTGTTTTTCTTTTAAATTCCTCTTATTGTTTTATTTCCTCTTCTCCCACAAACGTCATTTTTGAAGTCGAACCTTGATTCATTCTTTCCAATTGATATAATTATGTGCAATTTATTTTTGAAAAGAAGTTGTTTTCATCATACCCTAAACCTTTGTATCTCTCCTTTACATTCGGTTCAAGATTTTTAAAGATGGTATGACGAGTGGTTACTTATTTCTTTACTCTCTCCTCAAATACTTTCACATCAAGATTTTTTTTCTCTTTCATGATTAAATTTTGGTTAATTTACGCACTCAACTTTGCAACATTTAAATCATGAACTTTAAACTCTGTTTCTTTTTGCATTTTGAGTAATTCATTCTCTTTATCTTGGATTGCATGTTGAAGTTGGATTATTTTTTATGATTGATTGATTAATTCAACTTCACTTATGGATGCTTGATCCATTTTAAGATTTAAGTTCTTTTCTTGCAGCATTTGATTCTTTGTTGTGAGTGATCGAGTCTTCGATGTTAGATGCTCCACGTGTTGAATAGGAGTTAGTATACAATCAGCATGAAATTCAGAATGATCCAACATTACCCTTTCTCCTACTTTATGTTGATCAGCAACATTATGGCTTGTGCTTTCAGCAACAACCTCAGATTGGCTGGGCCTAGCCGTGTTCGAATCTGGTATGTCTAAAATGCTATTTTAAATATTGAGTAAAAGAAATTATATATAAATAATTGATTAATGGGAAAAATAGAAAAAAATAATAAAGAAATGATAAAATAAAAATATTATTAAAAATAGACAAGAATAATAAATTATTGAATGGTTTAGAACGAGGTTTCCAAAAATATCCCCGTTAGTTAAAACGGGTACTCGTGCGTTAAGTTGTAAGTTGGAAAGGGGAACAAGATACCCACTTGTGGATAATAATAACCCACAAGCAGGTATCTACCTATACACTTACATGTACAACCTTTTCTCAAACACATACAATTCATTTTCCTCTTTGTGTTCTTTGTGTGCAAAAAGCAAATCAAGAGAAGTTTAATGGAGATTAGCAAGATTGAATCTTTGATGTTGTAAATTCAAGTAGAGAATCAAGCTATCAGCTGTTCTTGATTTCCTTATCTTCCTAATCATCTTATTCAAGTAAGTTCCATGTTCTTGTTTCCAAGTTTCACCAAGTTGGGTTTCAATTGGGTTTAATTTAATTTGATCCCAATCTTTGTTTCTGATGTTACCAATTTGTTCCTAGTGGGTTGTTAAGTGTATAGAAATTAAAATCTGTAATTAAAGTGTTGATTTGGATTGAATTCAAGAATTAAAGTTCTAAATGGGTCAAAATGGTGAATTGATCCCAAATTCTGATGTTGGATGTTTAGATGCATAAAAATGGTGTCCTTGAGTTGGTTTTGAAGTCTTATTTCATATATGAACAATAGAAACCGATTGTTAATGTTTTGAGTATATTTTTAATGGAAACAGCAGGTTCTGCACGAACCTGCTGCTGTAAATAGAAAGGCACGGGCATGCCTCTCAAGAACAGACCGTACCTCAGGGCGTACCTAGGAGGCACGGCCGTACCTCCCAAAGGTACGGGGCGTGCCTAACCCTAGCAAGCCCGGGGGTGTACCTGGGTATGAGGTACGGGGCGTACACATCCAAACCTAAGGCGTGCCTCGCCAGGCACGGGCGTGCCTTGGCTAGGTACGGGCGTGCCCTGCCTCTTGCAGATTCTGTTTTACAAGGTTTTAATATCTGGAAACCCTATTTAGGTACAGCAGTTGGTCCAGGAGCTTCTATATCATAGAGTATTGTATTTTAGCTCCTCAGGTGAGTGCCTGATAACATAACGACTAATATATCTATAACATATATTAACAATGATTACACAATTGTATACCATGATTTGTACACACACTTGTTTAAGTGTAGGTTGCATGATGATGCTAGAGTTAGCATGTTGACACAATATAGTATGCACTTGATTAGGTGTCTCCTATGATGATAAATGATTATATGCGCGCATTGAAGATCCGATTAGATCATATTATTTGTTTGGGAATGGTCCGGATCCCAAGGACAAAGCTGTTCTGGACAAAGCTGTCCTACAACAAGAACAAAGTTGTTCTACTTTAAGGACAAAGTTGTCCTCTTTGGGTATAGCTTTTGGTTTTACAACAGAGGAATCGTGGACCGCTTTACAGCTCACCCACCGGAGCGGTTGATGTGTCTGGTACCCCAGTTTGGTGCATTGAGCCGGGTTAGCTCCCATGCGAGATATGTCACCTTCTGACTACGCCAGCTCATCGCGAGATGCTAGGATAGAACTATTTGAGCATGATTGGTGATATGTGATATGTTTATATTGATTGCATACTATTTGGTACTTACTAGCTATTATAGCTAACAAATGCTACTCTTCACATGTGTAGGTGATCCTTAGTGAGCTTGGGACCCTGCGGGTAGTTTACTTTCTTAGGAGGAACACTGTATTTTGTTAACTCTGATGTTATGTAAACAGATAATGGTCGAATAGTTAAGTATCGGTAACACCAAACATCATATGTGGAAATTTGAATGTATAATATTTGCCACTTGTTTTATATTCCGCTGCGTATTTTAAATGAAAATTATATATTAGTAATTTGATTCTCGAATGCACAGTGTTACAAGCTGGTATGAGAGCCTAAGTTTGAGTGAATTGGGTATTTGAAAGAGTACTCAGTCTCAAATTTAGGCTCGACCATTATTTAAAGTGTTCCTCGAGAGGTTATGGGATGTGAGAGAGATTGATTGCTATGACTGATATGTAAATGCTCATCTGCTTATTATGATTAATCAAGTATGATAAGTATACTAAGAATATATGACTTTAATGATCTAACAGAATTTAGAGACTAACAATGGCCGGTGGTGAAGATAGAGAGGCCTACATTCGTGACTTTGAAGCTCGTCTTAAGGCTTCTGAGGAGCGTGTACCTGAGAAAAAGATGGCTATGGGTCTGAAAGCATTCATGATGTGTAAACCAACTACCTTGGATGGTAGTATGGACTTGGTAGTCATTGAGAGGTGGATCCGTGATACAGAATTGGCTTTTGAAACATGTGAAGCCGAGGATTCCAAGAAGGTGGCCTATGCTAGGAAATTGTTACGGGGTCGCGCTGTTTCTTGGTATGACACTATGATTGCATCTACACCGGCTGCAGTCCTAAATGCTATGACTTGGCCTGATTTTCTGAGAATTATGCGGGCTAAGTACTGTTCTGCCCAAGCACTAGAGACTGTTGATAATGTTGGGATTCCATGGGGATCAAAGCACGCAACGGAAGCAACAAAAACACACACAAACGATCCCATGAAGTCCCAATGGTGGTGAAAACTTGTAAGATCAAACATGCAACCAAAAAGGAACAAGGAGAAGAAGAGAAATCAAACCATACCCTCAAATACTTTGATTATAAGCTGGAACAAAACGAATTTGGGATGAGCTCTTGAAACAAAAGGCTCCAAGCACCAAAGAAGTCCACACCAAGCTTAGCTTCTTTCTCCTTGTACTAGCAAGCCACCAAACCACCAACACTTGATGATTTGGTTCTAGAACAGCCCTTAAACAACACTAGAAGATCACCAACACAAGGTCTTGTGCTTCTCTGAACTCAGAACACTCACTTGTATATCTCTCTAATGTATGTATTGCATAAAGATGGACCAAAGGTAGCTAATGAACCAAGAGAGCCTCTTTTAAAGACCTCCATTCTGTTCAAAAGAGCCAGAGTTGGACCCCAATGGCACCATCTCATTGGACCAACTCAAATGGTCTAATAAAACTCAAGTGTCACTTGGAATTCAGCTTTCACGACTTCTTCACGGCCTCTCACGGGCCGTGAAGGATAAATGCGCCACGACCGGCCATTAATCCTCCACGAGCCGTGTCGTGCCATGCAAGAATCATGAGTGTAGTGCCTTCACAACCTCCTTCACGGGCCGTGTAGGGTCGTGAAGCCCTATGGTTTCACGAACCATGCGGGCCACGATAGGACTCGTGGACACGAGCTGCTTCACGACCCGTGGAGCATCCTTCACGGTCGTGAAGCTTAGGTCAGATTGAATTTGACCATATTGACTCTTTCCTCTTGTAGCAGGCTGTCGAGATTGAAACTTGGCGTGTGACCCAATAGGCCCGCGCTTCATTAGCAGTGATGCCGGCCTACGTGTGTCGGTGGGCAGATTCCAATAAACTCCCACTTGCACATGACACACCATATCCATGCGCACCACAGACAGGGAGCGGCCTCTAGCAAGGCATCCCTGCCCCCAACTAAACACGAGGTATGTCATCCCTGACAAGTACCAAGTCAAAACAAAAAGAGTTTGACATGGTCCTATAGATAAGTGATCAATCATCCTATTGTTCGCGATATCCAAGTGAACACGAGACATGGTACAAAGTTATTCTCCGATGGTTCATGATTATGTTTCTCGATCAAGATTGGTGGTGACCAAAAGGTGAGTTGCAACTGATTGACAATCATTGCAAGCTCGAGCATGGCCATGCATTTTTGGTGTGAGCGTCCAATCATCGAGGGGCCCACGGATATCTCTCTAAATAGAGGAACAAATTCCTTCGACTACATTGCCTCCAATACAATGGCAATACTTTACCCAAATACCTCCTTTGTAATAGCCAGTTACGGACTACGTTTGAAAGCAGTCAGAATAAAGCAAACCAAAATAGTAAAAAACATGCATCTCCGGTTTAAGGATAAAAGATATTATCATTCGGATTTACTCTTGACATGTACCATGAAGTAAAATCAGGTGTGGATCTTCCAATCACTTGAAACTCTTTTCAAGTATAGGCGAAATATTGTGTCCCTTGTATTCAATCCCATTGAACACTATCACCAATCATTTCCCTCGATCTTCGTTCATACTTCCTTCCATGAAGAATGACCGATCGTGGACTATTTAGAATGTAAAACATTCAAGGAAGAGATAAAATATGCAAAGTTGGAACACAATAATGATTTAAAGAAAGTATTCTCTACACACGCATCATTAAATCTCCATTTAATAATCAATACATTCAAAAATACAATATTGCTTAATGTTCCCAATAACATAGTAAATACATCAAATACAATAACCAATATACAACTAAAACCAAGTCACTAGCAAATCTAATCCCAATAGCACGTGTGTGGGCATCGTGCTTAGCTTGTGACAACAGTTTAGTGAACGGATCCGCCAAATTGCTATCCGTGTGTACTTTGCTGATGACGATGTCTCTATTCGCGACCACATTCCGGATAAAATGATATTTCCACAGAATATGCCTCGTGCATCGATGAGACCTCGGTTCCTTTGCTAAAGCAACGGTACCCTCGTTCTCGCATAAGATCTCAACAGGGTCGCTGATGCTAGGAACCACTCCCAAATCAAGCAGAAATTTCCTCATCCATACGGCCTCCTTAGCAGCTACACTGGCTGCAATATATTCCGACTCGGTAGTGGAATCGGCCACGGTGTCTTCCCTGGAGCTCCTCCAGGATATAGCACCGCCGTTTAATAGGAACACGAACCCCGATTATGATCGGCAATCATCCCTATCGGTTTGGAAGCTTGCGTCAGAGTAACCCATTACTGTAAGCTATTCCTCACCTATGTACACTAAGAACATCTCCTTAGTCCTCCGAAGATACTTGAGAATGCTCTTCACTGCCGTCGAATGAGCTACGCCTGGGTTAGATTGATAGCTACTCGTCATGCTCAAGGCACACGATACATCAGGCCTCGTACATAGCATGGCGTACATGATCGAGCCCACAACTGAAGCATATGGCACTCGCTTCATTACTTCCCGTTCCTCTGGGGAATTAGGGGATTGAGTCTTACTCAATACCAAACCATGTGACATGGGAATGAACCCCTTGGATATATCTCTATAGATTTTACACCTTGAAGGGTTGGGACATCGTTCCCAATGAGGAGTATGTCATCGACATACAAGACTAGGAATACAAGTATGCTCCCACTAGCCCTGACATATACGTATGGCTCATCCTTGCTTTTCGAAAAGCTAAACTCTTTGACTTTCTCATCAAAGCACAGGTTCCAGTTGCGCGATGCTTGCTTAAGTCCATAAATGGACTTCTTAAGCTTGCAGACCTTATCCAGATGCTTGGTTGAGTCATATTGACTTCCTCGCTAAGTGTCCCATTGAGAAACGCGGTTTTTAAATCCATTTGCCAAATCTCATAATCATGAAATGCGGCAATTTCCATGAGTATCCGGATAGACATCAACATAGCCACCAGGGAAAAGGTTTCATCATAGTCTACACCATGAGTTTGCGTGAAACCATTAGCCACGAGTCGGGCTTTGAAGGTGTCTACCTTTCCATCTATGCCGGTCTTTTTCTTAAAGACCCACTTGCACCCTACGTGTCTACACCCGGGTACCGGATCTACCAAATCCCACACTTGGATATCCGACATAGATTGCGTCTCGGACTCCATTGCCTCTTTCCACCTAGCGGACTCAGGGCCCACCATGGCGTCCCGATAAGATGATGGTTCATCATGATCCACCACTAGGTCTCAGCCCTCTGACAAGAGAAACCCATATCTCTCTGGCTCATTGCGACTCTTACCGGATCTCCTAAGAGGTAAAGGATCCGTGTCAGGTTCTCCAGCAGCGCCGTACTGAGAATCATCTTGTGAACTAGCACCAACATTCAGGTTGGTCATTGGAAGGTTCTTGAATTTCTTCAAGATCAACCTTTCTCCCACTAGCGTCTTTGGATAGCATCTCCCTTTCAAGGAAGACGGCCCTCCGAGCAACAAATACCTTGTTCTCGGACGGTTTGTAAAACAAATATCCCATAGATCAAGTAGGATATCCAATGAACAAACACCTCTCGGCTCGGGATTCCAATTTGTCCTCCACCTCACGTCTCACGTAGGCAGGACAACCCCAAACCTTTAGATATGAAAGCGATGGAACCTTTTAATGCCACATCTCAAAGGGTGTCTTCTTGACCTTCTTACTTGGTACGAGGTTAAGGATTCTAACGGCCGTTTCCAATGCATAGCCCCAAAAGCTAATGGGTACATCCGTACGACTCATCATACATCAGACCATATCTAACAATGTCCGGTTCCACCTCTCGGCAACACCATTTAATTGTGGTGTCCTAGGAGGTGTCAATTGCGAAACAATTCCACAATCTTTTAGATAGTCATGGAATTCCGAACTTAGATACTCACCACCACGATCCGATCTGAGCATCTTAATTCGTTTACCCAATTGGTTCTCAACTTCGTTTTTTAAAGTCTTGAAAATCTCAAAGGTTTCCGACTTTTGTCTCACCAAGTAGACATACCCATACCTACTAAAATCATTGGTAAAGGTTACGAAGTACCTTGAGTTATCCCTAGTGACATGCTTGAACGGACCACACACATCCATGTGAACGATATCCAACAAGTCTTGGCCTCTCTCATAAACGCTGGTGAAGGGTGCTTTGGTCATTTTGCCTAATAAGAAAGTTTCGCATACATCATCCGACCCATGGTCAAATGATTCCAATATCCCATCCGCTTGGAGCTTGGCGATGCGTTTCTTGTTTACGTGGCCCAAACGACCATGCCATAAAGATAACTTTTCAAAATCAGATTTGGATTTAGAACTAACATTCATGATTGATCTATTACTTTGCAAGCATACGCTTGTCTCATATATGCCACGACATGGATGTGCTTTAAAATAAAATAAATCATTCTTAAAGCAAGAAATAATTCCATTAGAGAAATTAAAATTAAATCCATCGTCAACAAGTGCATAAAATGATAAAATGTTTCTTGCCATGCAAGGCGAATAAGATACATTTAATAAAGTAATAAATAAGCAGGATGGAAAGGCGAGGTCCACGCTCCCTATCTTCTCAACTAGGACAACCGCCTTATTTCCCATGATGAGATCCAACTCCCCATCAACCAAGTCCCTATTTCTTCTTAGTACCTGCACATTATTAACTATGTGAGTACCAGACCCGGTGTCCAAGACCCAAGCGTTAGAAGTAGAAGTGTTATGGAGTTCAATCACATACATACCGGAGGCGCCTTGTCCCTTGGCGCGAATCCTCTTGAGCTCCTCCGTGTACTTGGGGCAACTACGCCGGTAGTGTCCCTTCTCCCCGCAAAAGAAGTAGGTGGTCTCTTCCGGTGAGGGGGCTATAGGAGCGGGTTCCTTCCCCTTCGGCTCCGGCGCCAGGAATGGTTTGGGCTTTGGTGTTGCCACCTTCACCTTCCCCTTCCCTTTGCCCTTGGAGCTTGAAGCGGGCCGCTTCCTCTTAGCTCCATCCTCATGGATGGCTAGGACGGGTGCGGAAGTTGATGGCTTTGCCTTGGCCATGTTAGACTCGGCGGTCTTCAATATGCCGTGTAACTCCATCAAGGACTTGTCCATTTTATGCATATGGTAGTTCACAATGAACGGACCATATGATTGAGGCAAAGATTGGAGGATAATATCCGTAGCCAACTCTTTCCCCATTGGAAAGCCCAACCTCTCGAGCTGGTCCACATATTACTTCATACGAAGCACATGGGAGCTCACGTTCCCGCCTTCCTGCATCTGGCACCCTATAAAGGCCTTGAGACACTCGTAGAGTTCTTGCCTCGCTTGCTGTTGGAACATTTCCTTTAGCTGCGAGATCATGTCAAACGCACCAACGTCCTCAAATTGCCTTTGCAACTCAAAACTCATGGTCGTCAACATGAGGCAAGTCACCTCATTGGTGTCCTTAAGGCACTTCTCATAAGCGTCCTTAACGGCCCGCGTAGTGGTGGTAGCAGGATCCTCCGGAAGAGGATCCTCTAGGACGTACAACTTACTTTCATGGCGTAAGACAATTCTCAATTGCCTATGCCAATCCATACGGTTTACTCCTACGAGTTTCTCTTTCTCCAAAAATGGACGGAGTGACATGTGCGTCGTGGTGTTGCTTGTAGATGCCATCTAAAAGAAGGCAAAGCACACAAAAACGATAGTTCAACATATTTTAAACCTTGTTAAATAATTACCCAATAGTCAATTTAACAATGGCTAAAAACCCAACATAATAACTTCACTACATGACGGGTTTACCGCGGATCATTTCGTGAAGGTATTTAGACCGGTAAACACTTTACCAATTGCAATCCGTGATTACAACTATTAGGCACTTGCGGGATCCATCGGTACTCATAGCACCGGTTTGGCATGTTTGATCCCTTCCCACACCGATTCCTCAATAAGCCGCTTTGATAACTCGGTATAGGCACGACAATTATCAAGGCGTATTAAATTGGAATTGCAAATCGTCCAACAAGATACACGATGACGCCCTTGACAATAATTGGCTCGTGCTAAGCTCGACAACCAAAGATTTCAAGACGCCACACGCACCTTCCACACAAGTCCACATGGAACAACTCATGCTTACCTCGACAATTGTCTCATGCTTCATTAGATTCGGGTGGTGTCATCTTTTGGATTGCGTGTGATTTAAGTTTTTAAGAAAAACGGGACTTTTGTTTTTCCGGTTAAAAATCTCTTTTCGTTTTTATTAACAAATAAGTGACAAAACGCATTTTTTACCATTTGAACATAAACACTTTATATTCGTTTGTTAATCATGTGAGCGAGCGGGGTTCGTTAACCAATTAAGGAAAACTATATAGTTTTATTATTCTCAAAAGATTTTCTAGCATGCGTAGCTCCTACAACCACGCAAGAAAATAAATAAATAAAACTACACAACCACGCATACAAAACCGATTTGAGCCAACCTAAGTGTTCCCCGGTGAGCCAACCGAGGAACTAAGTCTACTAAGGGCCAATCCAAGACTTCGTGGCGTGCTCCCATTCGATCCCGCGCCTCCTGATCCGAGGTAGCCAAGACGTCTCCCAAGACTCTCGTTGTTGCCTCCGGTCTTCTCTTCTTCATTACATACATAATTCAAAGAGAAATGGTATGCAAGGCACACAATCTATTCTAAGCTGATTTACAAATGACAAAGAATAAACACTTTGGCGTGCAAGCCACAAATAAATTAATTATTACAAACCGGATTAAATAAATAACAAACCAAATGTTGTACAAACCACCAAATGAATGAACAACAAATAAAGCAACCAAACAACCACACAAAGGTCTAGGCTCAAACCCGTGCTCACAAAAACAAAACAACCACAAAGCATGGTGTGCCACACCAAACCATGCACAAATCAATATCCCAATTAAGTTTATTCAAAAACTAAAGGCACAAGAATAAACCTTGTACATATGCATTAGGATTCCAAACACTTTGAAATCCATATTCATATATACACAATATACATGTATGCATGTGTGGATTTTATGCCAAAACCACCGAATACATACATATATAAGAATTAGGTTATTATGGGGCTTAATCTACAAGGCTAAAAAGCCTAAAATGATTCTGGAAACACCAAAACCAAAAGCTAAAATCCATATCAAGTTTTCTTTTTCAAAAATGCCAAAAACAGCCTGTTCACGACGCCTCCACGAGCTACTGCTCTTTACGGGCCCTCACAGGCCGTGAAGGCAGTACGCTCCACGTCTCGTGAAACAGTTTAAAAACCTATCACGACCACCACCCCACGAGATTGGTCGTGTGGCCTTCACGACTCGTGAAGCAAGCTCCACGGCCCGTGAAGACCTTCTGGACAGAATGTCCAAAATCAAAAAAATGGATTTTCAAGCCTCAAAGGTGCATGCATCTTACAAGTATGGCTCTGATACCACTGTTGGGATTCCATGGGGATCAAAGCACGCAACAGAAGCAACAAAAACACACACAAATGATCCCATGAAGTCCCAATGGTGGTGAAAACTTGTAAGATCAAACATGTAACCAAAAAGGAACAAGGAAAAGAAGAGAAATCAAACCATACCCTCAAAGACTTTGATTATAAGCTGGAACAAAACGGATTTGGGATGAGCTCTTGAAACAAAAGGCTCCAAGCACCAAAGAAGTCAACACCAAGCTTATCTTCTTTCTCCTTGTACTAGCAAGCCATCAAACCACCAACACTTGACGATTTGGTTCTAGAACAGCCCTTGAACAACACTAGAAGATCACAAACACAAGGTCTTGTGCTTCTCTTAACTTAGGACACACACTTGTATATCTCTCTAATGTATGTATTGCACAAAGATGGACCAAAGGTAGCTAATGAACCAAGAGAACCTCTTTTAAAGACATTTATTCTGTTCAAAAGAGCCAGAGTCGGATCCCAATGGCACCATATCATTGGACCAACTCAAATGGTCCAATAAAACACAAGTGTCACTTAGAATTCATCCTTCACGACTTCTTCACGGGCTGTCACGGGCCGTGAAGGATAAATGCGCCACAACCGGCCATTAATCCTCCACGAGCCGTGCCGCACCGTGCAAGAATCGTGAGGGTTGTGCCTTCACGGGCCGTGTAGGGCCGTAATGCCCTAGGGTTTCACGAACCATGCGGTCCATGACAGGACTCGTGGACACGAGCTGCTTCACGACACGTGGAGCATCCTTCACGGTCGTGAAGCTTAGGTCAGATTGAATTTGACCATATTGACTCTTTCCTCTTATTGCGCTTTCGAGATTGAAACTTGGCGTGTGACCCAATTGGCCCGCGATTCATTGGCAGTGATGCTGGACTACGTCTGTCGGTGGGCAGATTCCAACAGATAATCTGTTCACGGCCTTGACCAAATGCAACAAATTAGTAGAGGAGCTCATTACCAGGTATACAGAATTGTTGCGATTTGTGAAGAACTCATTGCCTGATGAAGAGGCAAAGATTAACCGTTTTGCACTTGCTCTACCACCTGAATATCGATCATCTATCCGGTTTGCTACTACTCTAGATAACGCTTTTGATTATGCTTGCCGGTATGTAACACCGTAAATCTCAAGCCATTTTTTTAAATCGCTGCGGAAGCGTTAACTGATTTCATTTAATCAAATACAAATTACAAAGTATTATTTACAAACATCACGTCAAGTTGTGTTACAAAATATTTAAAAACATGGCTCGTCTCTTCTCAAACAAAATATCAGAGCATTGGTCAAATTTCCCTTCCCCACAAACAAAGCTAAACAGCCAGACCTGCAAAAAGCAATCAACCGAGGGGAATTAGCACAAAGCTAAGTGAATGGAATCTACAAACAAGCATCCTCAATCAACAAGCACAAGCAAACACATCTCAACAGATCAAGCAATCAATCACAATCCAATCCAATCTCTAGAGGAACGGCGGTTCTGAGTATCAGATTCCGGGTTCCGGATTCTTGGGTTTCTCGGATTTGCTTCTATCGGATTTTCAAAGGACCCGGATTTCAGGGTGTCACGCCGCGACGCGTCGCGTTTCAACCTCCTCCTTCTTTGAACTGTCGGATTTCCAGCCACACCCACATATATCTTTCATTTTCAACATTCATTTTCTTAATTCAAAACACTCCCAAACATAGGAAACTTCATATAACACAACACCAAACATATATATCTCATCATATCTAATTAAAACTCATTATCCAACAAAACCCATATATCTAGTTTTTGAGCTTTAAGCTCCAACAATGGTAATTCATCATTCTAACATGTATTTTATCATATAAACACATCAAAACAATCTGTAACATCATACAAACACATACTAACCTTCACTTTGAATTATGAATCACAAAATCCTCTATTTGAATTTCCAAGTCTTATTCTTTCTTGATAGGTTTCTTCAAAGGTGGTTTAACAAACACACACTTCACCTTTACTACGTGCATATACTTTGTAACCCATGTATACATATTTCCTTTTATTCAAGCAGGAGGTGGCTAAACACATGCATGCATACATACATACTTACCTACACATACATACATCACATGACTTTTTCCTTCTTTTATTTCTTTTAATTCCGGTAACTAAAACATATATATTCATAAATATATACTTTCAATTCCAATCAAATATTTATTCAATTAATCACATAATCGACTTACGCAAATTAAATACGAAATCACTTGCCGCTATCCCGCTAATCAACTAGCCCGGGTTTGTGGATGTTACAAATCTTCCCTCCTTTACGGGATTCCGTACTCGGAATCCTATAACACACATCAAACGAATTCTCCACGCTCCATATACATTCATCACTGATCGTCAATTCAATTGTAACTCATACATAGCTTCATCTTACTATTAGCCACCTAAGTCTCTTTCTACCTGTCTTTCTCAGTTTACAATCATAAGTTCTTTATCAATTTATCCTTCAAACCTCTTCTTCAGTTCCACATTCAACTTAACACGTAACTCATAGATTCAATTAGTCTGTCTTTCAACTCATTCTCTTTTACATTTAAGCAGATAATCAAGGTCAATGCATCTCTTGAATACTCACTCACAGTACTCTGTTTCTTTCAAGTTTCACGTACTTTTCATTCACTGTCTGTCATGTAGAATACTCACATATTACTTTCTCCTTACTTCCAACTAACATGTCAAAACACTGTCAGGACATTGTCTGGATATTTACATACAACAACTCACACTGATAGGTTGACATCCATTTGATAGAATTCGTATCACATTAATCTAATCAATTTGTTTATAAATTCCACGAAACATCAAAATCCAGTATAAACACAAGTTCACTTACACATATCTGCACAGCTCTTTTACTGCACTATCCATGAGGATTTAGTTGTTCTGTTCATTTCACGTCTCAATTCCTGTAATAAATCCTTTAGAAAATAGTCACTGCATCTCAATCTTTCATCAGCAACCTCAATATATAAAACATCATATCTTCAAATTATCTTGTCACAATATAATTTGCCCAACCAAGCTTATCTCACAGGTGATATAATACAAGCGCTTCTTACTGATCAATAATCACTCGTGATATATCCAAATTCTTTCTCATACAATAAATCGGGCATCAACTCCATCGTAACTTGTTGTCACAATCATTCTGATATCTCAAATTATCTCGACAGTACGCAATTCTGCTCAACAATGCCGTCTTACTGGCAATTACCCGTAATATATCCAGATTTCATCATATAAGGTAATTTACATATAAATTCCATCATCACCGTTCTAGTATCTCAGGTATCTCAACAGTTCATAATTTTCTGATACTTCGCCTTAACGCATACACAACTTCTATATCATGTTCACTCCTTCAATAATTCATTAATTAAATACTCTGTATGGCATTATATCATTTAGCCCTTCCCAGTGCACTGGCAATCTAGTTTCATAAGTCCTGTTCGAATTAAATTTCCAATTCCAAGCAAAGGCACTTTCCTAGTAAAGGCAATTCATATATAAAATTCACAAGTCTTCATTCTACATGTTTAGGCCATTACATCATTCTTCAAATCATGTATGTCTTCACAAATAATCACTGTTATTTAGTCAATTCTTTCATATATTCATCACTTCTTATAATTAAATGTCAATTACATCTTTTACTCAAACAATCTTGTACATTTCAGATTTATCCAATCTGTAGCAATCAATCTCTTTCTCATATTTCAATCATTAAGTCATCCATTTCCAGTAAAGGCAATTTCAATTTCATTCATTAAGTCACGTATACTTCAATTCACGTAACTCCAGTGTTATCATCATAAACTCCCTCGTATTTTATCATGTTCACTAGCA
The DNA here is from genome assembly GCA_038502395.1 of Dittrichia graveolens. NCBI lineage: Eukaryota > Viridiplantae > Streptophyta > Magnoliopsida > Asterales > Asteraceae > Dittrichia > Dittrichia graveolens. Next base: position 23,980,548 of record JARJIL010000008.1, read on the forward strand.
ATTATCCTACCCAGATAATATTCCAATCCCTTATTCTCATTCTTCTATTCATTCTGAACTCTATCTCTGTCATATATATTCAATTCATCTGTACATAAGCATTCGCTTCTTTTAATACTCATGTCAATCACACATGTTATTCTTTACAATCAACACTTCTCACATAGTCAGTACAAACATATCATGTACAGTCTTCAAGTCATGGATTAAATCATTCTTCTCTAAATCTTTACCATAAGACATAAATCACTCTTTTAATCCCATAGCATAACATTATTTATTGATCCAACAGTTTCCATATCTCAACATACCCTAATCATTCATCATCACAAATTATCTTTACCAAGTAGATTTAATATCAAGTCCGTAATCTCAATCATATCTTTATCAAAACATCTCTTGGTTAACACCAATTTCTTTCAACTCTCAACAATTTATTCTCTTCCCCTCATCTTCGCATAACACATAAACACAGATATATACACATATACAAACACAGCATTCCTAGGCACATAAACAAATACCATTTGCAAAACAATCTTACACCACATTGCATAGCATGCAACTTTAACTACTCTGGAATATTCTTTCCTTAGCATATCATATTCAATTCACATTATTTCACATATCACATATGCACCATCATATCATTTCCTGACAGTAGTACCAGATACTTTCACAATAACATAATATCAATTATCTTTACTTCTAAAGAATCATGCTCTTTCAGAAGTAAACACATACACTTAGCACACATAGGCATCAAGCATCAACAATTAACTCTGAAGTTAATAAACATACGCACATATATAAGAGTTATCAAAACGTACCCGTCATATCTTCGTTGATATCAACATCGTCATCATTCATCATATCAAAATTTCTACCCTCTGGCACAGAAGGGTTCTTTCTCTTTCGTCCAACTGCTGACGAGGATCCCCCACCTGCATCCACTCCTGACCCCGACCTCATTTTCCTTGCCTCTATACATTCATTCGTATGATGACCCTCTTTCTGACAATTCCAACACACACCCCGAGAGAAACCACATTCCTTGATCTCATGTCCAAACAATCCACATCGAATGCAACGTAAAGTCTGGGGTGTGCAAGGCCCCGTATGAACAAATCTACACCGGCGGCACCACAACGAACTCTGTTTAGATCCACTTGTCTTAGGTTTCTTATTTCGATTCTTCTGTTTCTTGCCACTTTGGCCAGCCCACTCTGTCTTTGTGGTTCATTAACACGTCCAATCATTGATTTATGCTACAAGATACACTCTCTATTCATTCTATCTCTTGACTTTCCATCACCCTCAGCCGTCTTGGCTAGAGTAAACGCTTGTGATAAGGTACTTGCCCATCTGGTAGTACTTCGATATTCTGGAAGCAAAGCTCCCACAAAATGTTGTATCTTTGTTGCCTCATCTAGCACCCACTGTTTCACAAATCGCAGTCTCTCATTGAATTGTTTAATTAAATTGTCTACCGTCATGTCTCTTGTCATTCTCAACTCCATAAACTCTTATCTGATTTTCTCAATCTCAAATGAACTACAATATTGCTCGCATAGCTTCTCTTGAAATGATTCCAAGTAATACTTTCTTGTTGTGCTTCAGTAAAATGCCTAGTTAATGAATCCCACCATACTATCGCATCACCTTTGAGCATACGAGTCACAAATTTAACTCTGGATTCATCCTCGCAATTGCACGCATCAAGAGTTCTTACCATCTCTCGCAACCAATTCAAAGTCTCATTCGGATCAGTACTCCCATGATATCTAGATGGTTTACAATCCAAAAATTGCTTGTACGAACAAGGCTGCTTAAATCCCGAATATCCAAAAGGATAGTCTCCCTGTAAGGTGGAAGGATTGAAAAATAACGGTTGCGTCACTAACGTTACCGGAGGAAACGAAGCAGTAACCGGTAAGGTAGTAGATTGGGTAACAACAGTTGTTGGTATCTGTGATGAGATATTCGGATTAATCCTCTCTCTTCCGATACCACGAACTATATCTCTGAGTTCCTGAAGTTCATCCTCTAACTTGCGAATATAAGCCTCTCGATCATTTTCCTGTTTATAACCTGAAGTACCCACACGATTCGTCATATCCACAGTATCAATCACTTAAGTCTCAACCACCGTTTGGGTCACAGGAGGACCAGCAGGGGTATCTCTGTCAGCCATATATGTACAATCACATCATCTCACAGTCTCATTAGATAAACCTTTAGTACATAACATACTAACTAACAAACAGCTTCACCAATTCACTCTAATTCCCCCAAGGAAAGTTTGACCCAACACGAGTCTATTTGAGAATGCAACACTCTAGTTGTGCCTGCATCGCCAAACCAAGGCTCTGATACCAACTTGTAACACCGTAAATCTCAAGCCATTTTTTTAAATCGCTGGGGAAGCGTTAACTGATTTCATTTAATCAAATACAAAGTACAAAGTACTATTTACAAGCATCACGTCAAGTTGTGTTACAAAATATTTACAAACATGGCTCGTCTCTTCTCAAACAAAATATCAGAGCATTGGTCAAATTTCTCTTCCCCACAAACAATGCTAAACAGCCAGACCTGCAAAAAGCAATCAACCGAGGGGAATTAGCACAAAGCTAAGTGAATGGAAGCTACAAACAAGCATCCTCAATCAACAAGCACAAGCAAACAGATCTCAACAGATCAAGCAATCAATCACAAACCAATCCAATCTCTAGAGCAACGGCGGTTCTGCAGAACCTGCAACCGATGCGGGCCAAAGCAAAGGTTTACCGTTAGCTATTTGCTACTTGGTACAGTTACCCTTCTACTGCAACAAATGCATAGAAAGTCTAGAACTGTGCAACCAATAGCAGATAGCCCAGCCCAAAACATGCGATAGCTGACCCCCAACCATGCACGCATATAATTAACCATGCGTACAGGTCTCGCCATGTGCACACATAATTAACCATGTACACTGGCCACGCAACAATCCAAACAATCCCAATCAATATGCAACAATCAGCTATCAATGAATAACAATTACACAGTCTGTCAACACATACCAAATAACACATTCCATACTGGCAATTCAACTTAAACAGTTCATCATGGCATCTTGGATTTAACAGTCTAGCATGGCATCTTAGACTAAACAGTCTATCAAGGCATCTCAGACTAAACAGTCTATCATGTCATCTAAAAATCATAAATATATCTCAAAACATATAACCATAAGCGTTACCACCAACTCCACTCATGAGTACACTTCCACTCACCTCAGTCCTCGTTCCCGTCCGCTCAGTTGTCTAATATCACTGAGTCTTTGCGAATCCTGAGAACACAACAAACCGAAGTCAATCTCTGATAAATATATATCCATAATATATATTTATATCTCTATATAACTTGTAAACAACATACAATAATCATACAAACAATAATCCATCACATCCCACATGAATACAAAGCAAAACAAACAAGATCCTTAAAAATAGCCTGTCACGCCACGACCAAACCATGTGTCGCACCGCAACGTACTCGGATTAGGGTAGCGGATTTTGAGTATCGGATTCCGGGTTCCGGATTCTTGGGTTTCTCGGATTTGCTTCTATCGGATTTTCAAAGGACCCAGATTTCAGGGTGTCGCGCCGCGACGAGTCGCGTTTCAGCCTCCTCCTTCTTTGAAATGTCGGATTTCCAGCCACACCCACATATATCTTTCATTTTCAACATTCATTTTCTTAATTCAAAACACTCTCAAAACATAGGAAACTTCATATAACACAACACCAACCATATATATCTCATCATATGCAATTAAAACTCATTATCCAACAAAACCCATATATCATGTTTTTGAGCTTTAAGCTCCAACAATGGTAATTCATCATTCTAACATGTATTTTATCATATAAACACATCAAAACAATCTGTAACATCATACAAACACATACTAACCTTCACTTTGAATTATGAATCACAAAATCCTCTATTTGAATTTCCAAGTCTTATTCTTTCTTGATAGGTTTCTTCAAAGGTGGTTTAACAAACACACACTTCACCTTTACTATGTGAAGATACTTTGTAACCCACGTATACATATTTCCTTTTATTCAAGCAGGAGGTGGCTAAACACATGCAGGCATACATACATACTTACCTACACATGCATACATCACATGACTGTTTCCTTCTTTTATTTCTTTTAATTCCGGTAACTCAAACATATATATTCATAAATATTGATTCAATTAATCACATAATCGACTTACGCAAATTAAATACGAAATCACTTGTTGCTAGCCTGCTAATCAACTAGCCCGGGTTTGCGGATGTTACACGGTACGAGAGTGATCATGCACAGCAGGCTGGGGGAACTTCCAAAAGGAAGTTTGAATAGTCATCGGGGTCAAAGAGTACAAGTGGAGGGTCGTGGCAGCGACAACAACATCAACAACAGGGGGGTTCGAGGTACAGTCCTGTAGATGATTTATGGTGTGCTCAATGTCGAACTAAGCACACAGGGCATTGTACCAGGGATACTTCAAGGTGTCCCAAATGCAGACAGAAGGGGCATTCTGCTGATAGTTGCAAATATAAAGACAATGTATGCTACAAGTACCTCAAACCGTGACATCGATCGGTTGATTGTAGATCGGCTGATAGTTGCAACTGCCTATTTGTACACTAATTGATCCGATAGGCGTTTAGGTTGCTAATGGTAGGATAGTTCCTATTGTACATAGAGTTCCTATGGCATTGATTAACATTGATGGGACTAGTTTCCCTCTTTCATTTCTGTTCATGCGAATTGCGGGGTTTGATGTTGTAATCAGGATGGATTGGCTCAGCAATAAAGATGTTGAAATTCTATGTTCGAAAAAGATAACCCGATTTCCTTTACCCGATGGATCTTATGCAGTAGCTCGACGTGAGAAAAGGGAATCTAATATTCCTATCATCTCTGTTATTAGAGCTCAGAAATCTGTTACAAAAGGTTGTGTCTCATACTTTGCATATGTTATTAATACTAAAAAGGAGAAACAACCAGTTGAAAATATCAGGGTAGTGTCAGAATATCCTGAAGTCTTCCTAGATGAATTACCTAGACTACCTCCAGTCAGGGATGTTGATTATAGAATTGATCTTGTACCCAGAACTACCATAGTGGCTAAAGCTCCGTATCGTCTCGCTCCCTCTAAAGTTTGCGAGATGATGAATCAAATCCAGGATTTACTTGAAAAGGGCTTCATTCGCCCGAGCTCTTCTCCTTGGGGAGCTCCAGTTTTACTTGGCAAGAAGAAAGATGGTACTATGCGAATGTGCATAGATTACAGGGAGCTTAACAAGCGAACTGTAAAGAATAAATACCCACTACCGCGCATAGATGACTTATTTGATCAATTGTAGAGGGCAACTTGCTTCTCTAAAATTGATCTTCGATCAAGGTATCATCAAGTACGGGTTCAAGCTGAAGATATTCCAAAAACTGCCTTTCGTACCCGTTATGGCCATTATGAGTTCTTGGTGATGCCATTCGGCTCCACCAATGCACCAGCTATCTTCATGGATCTCATGAACCGTGTTTGTCGTCCATTTTTGGACAAGTTCATGATAGTATTCATCGACGACATTCTAATCTATTCGAAGACCGAAGCTGAACATGAATCTCATCTTCGCCAAGTTCTCGAGACTCTTAAGCGAGAACAACTCTATGCCAAGCTTTCTAAATGTGAGTTTTGGCTTCAGGAGGTGCATTTCCTTAGCCATGTTATCTGCATGGATGGTGTTAAAGTAGACCCTGCTAAAGTTGAGGTGGTGATGAACTAGGGAATTCCCAAAACCCCATCTGAGATTTGTAGCTTCCTAGGACTTGCCGGTTATTATCGGTGATTCATTCTGAATTTTTCAAAGATTGCAAGTACTCTAACGAAGCTTACAGGAAAGGATGTTCCATATTCGTGGTATGATGAACAAGACAAGGCCTTCCAGACATTGAAGCAACTCTTGTGTCAAGCTTGAATTCTGACGCTTCCAAATGCGTTAGAACATTTTATTGTTTACTGTGATGCTTCTTACGCAGGTTTGGGAAGTTTCCTTATGCAGAAGGACAAGGTTATAGATTATGCTTCCCGCCAACTAAAGCCACATGAGAAGAGCTATCCGACTCATGATCTAGAGTTGGCAGCTGTTGTCTTTGCTCTAAAACTATGGCGCCACTAGTTGTATGACACAAAATGTGTGGTATTCAATGATCATAAGAGCCTCCAGTATGTTTCTACACAGAAAGAGCTCAATATGAGGCAACACAGGTGGATAGAGTTGATAAATGACTATGACTATGAAATCAAATACCACCCGGGCAAGGCTAATGTGGTGGCTGATGCATTAAGCTGAAAGGGCTCCACATATACCATAAAATTCATTAAAATCACAATTGTTTCTGACCTAATCAATCGACTGAAGGAGGCTTAGCAAGAAGCCTTAACAGAAGCTAATCTGAAGGCTGAAGTTATGTCAAAGATGAAGGAGCAGCTACAAGATGATAGCAGGGGATTGCAGACATACAAGTCCCAAATCTGGTTACCCAGCATCGGAGGGAACCGGGGTCTAATCTTGAAGGAGGCACACAGTTCTCGACTATCTGTTCATCCTGGGTGCACTAAAATGTACCATGATCTTAAGGCACTATATTGGTGGCCTACCTTGAAACGTGACATTGCCTCCTCTGTGGAGAAATGTTAGATCTGTGCACAGGTGAAGACCGAGCACCAAAGACCCTATGGTAATTTGCAACAATTACCAATTCCAGAATGGAAATGGGACAACATCATTATGGATTTTGTTACTAAATTGCCCAGGACTTCAAAAGGGCATGACATGATTTGGGTGATTGTTGACAGACTCAACAAGAATGCACACTTCTTAGCTGTTAATGAATCATCTTCTATGCCTCGTCATGCTCAGCTATATATTCATGAAATTGTCACCCGACTTGGTGTTCCTCTTTCTATTGTCTCTAATAGGGATACACGGTTTGTCTCACACTTCTGGAGCAGTCTTTAACGGGAACTTGGTACTCGTGTTCATTTGAGTACAGGATATCATCCTGAGATAGATGGACAGTCCGAAAGGACTATCCAAACTCTTGAAGACATGTTGCGCACATGTGTACTTGAATACGGTGGCTCGTGGGATTCTCATTTGCCTTTGATTGAGTTTTCTTATAATAACTCATATCATTCCAGTATCGGTATGCCACCGTATGAGATGATTTATGGTAGGCGTTATCACACACCTACATGTTGGCTTGAACCAGGGAAGAAACAGTATGGTGGACCTGATCTAGTCCACATTACTGCTGATAAAGTTAAGTTTGCACGAGAGAAACTTAAAGCAGCCAGGGATAGGCAAAAGATGTATGCAGTTCCAAAACGCAGGTCGGTTACCTTTGAAATAGGTGATCGGGTATTCTTGAAGATTTCACCATGGAAGGGTGTTATCAGATTTGGCAGAAACGGCAAGCTGAGTCCGCGATACATTGGTCCTTTCAGAATTATTCAAAAAGTCAACGAGCAGACAGTATATTTGGAGTTACCTCTACAGTTATCATGTATTCATAATACCTTCAATGTTTGCTAAGTGCAAGGTAGATGAAGATCAGATTGTACCTCTGCAAGATCTGAAAGTTGATTCTTCTACACGGCTCGTGGAAGAACCAGTAGAGATTCTGAACACGAAGACTAAACGGCTGAGGAAGAAGGGTCTTAGTCAAATGGAAGCATAACCACGGGTCAAACCTGACTTGGGAGACCAAGGAGGGTATGAAGGCCCGCTATCCCCATCTGTTTTCTTAAAGCAGATTCCAAGGACGGAATCTTTTTTAGGGGAGTAGATTTGTAACAACCTCAGATTAGGCCTAGTCGTGCTCGAATCTAATACGTCTAAAATTCTATTTTAAATATTGAGTAAAAGAAATTATATATAAATAATTTATTAATGGGAAAATTAGAAGAAAATAATAAAGAAATGATAAAATAAAAATATTATTAAAATAGATAAGAACAAGATACCCACTTGGGGATAATAATAACCCACAAGCAGGTATCTAGCTATACACTTACGTCTACAGCCTTTTCTCAAACACACAGACAATTCATTTTCCTTTTTGTGTTCTTTGTGTGCAAAAAGCAAATAAAGAGAAGTTCATTGGAGATTAGCAAGATTGAATCTTTGTTACTGTAAATTCAAGTGGAGAATCAAAGCTATCATCTGTTCTTGATTTCCTTATCTTACTAATCATCTTATTCAAGTAAGTTCCATGTTCTTGTTTCCAAGTTTCACCAAGTTAGGTTTCAATTGGGTTTAATCTAATTTGATCCTAGTGGGTTGTTAAGTGTATAGAAATCAAAATCTGTAATTAAAGTGTTGATTTGGATTGAATTCATAAATTAAAGTGCTAAATGGGTCAAAATGGTGAATTGATCCCAAATTCTGATTTTGGATGTTTAGATGCATAAAAATGGTGTGCTTGAGTTGGTTTTGAAGTGTTATTTCATATATGAACAATAGAAACTGATTGGTAATGTTTTGGGTATATTTTGGATGGAAACAACAGGTTCTACACAGAGCTGCTGCTGTAAATAGAAAGGCACGGGCGTGCCTCTCAAGAACAGACCGTACCTGAGGGCGTACCTGGGAGGCACGGCCGTACCTCCCAAAGGTACGGGGTATGCCTAACCCTAAGAAGCCCGGGGGTGCCCTGTAGTCACGGGGTGTACCTGGGTATCAGGTACGGGGCGTACCCATACAAACCCGGGGCGTGCCTCGCCAGGCATGGGCGTGCCTTGGCTAGGTACGGGTGTGCCCTACCTCTGGCAGATTCTGTTTTACAAAGGTTTTAATATCTGGAAACCCTGTTTAGGTACACCAGTTCGTCCAGGAGCTTCTATATCGTAGAGTATTGTATTTTAGCTCGTCAGGTGAGTGCCTGATAACATAACGATTAATATATCTATAACATATATTAACAATGATTACAGAATTGTATACCATGATTTGTACATGCACTTGTTTAAGTGTAGGTTGCATGATGATGCTAGAGTTAACATGTTGACACAATATAGTATGCACTTGATTAGGTGTATGCTATGATGATAAATGATTATATGCGCGCATTGAAGATCCGATTGGATCAGATTATTTGTTTGTGAATGGTCCGGATCCCAAGGACAAAGCTGTCCTAGACAAATCTGTCCTACAGAAAGAACAAAGTTGTTATACTTTAAGGATAAAGCTGTTCTCTTTGGGTATAGCTTATGGTTGTACAACAGAGGAATCAGTTGATTCCAAAACGTAATGGTGGACCGCTTTACAGCCCACCCACCAGAGTGATTGATGTTTCTAGTACCGCAGTTTGGTGCATTGAGTCAGGTTAGCTCCCCTGCGAGATATGTCGCCTTCTGACTACGCCAGCTCATCGCGAGATGCTAGGATAGAACTATATGAGCATGATTGATGATATGTGATATATTTATATTGATTGAATGCTATTTGGTACTCACTGGCTAATATAGCTAACAAATGCTACTCCTCACATGTGAAGATGATCCTCAGTGAGCTAGGGACCATGCGGGTAGTTTACTTTCTTAGTTGGAACACTGTATTTTGTTAACTCTGATGTTATGTATGTTTGTAAACAGATAATGGTCGAACAGTTCTGTATTGGTAACACCAAACATCGTATGTGGCAATTTTTGAATGTATAATATTTGCCACTTGTTTTATATTTCGCTGCGTATTTTAAATGAAAATTATAAATTAGTATTTTAAAAAGAAAATTTTGGTTCTCGAAAGCACGGTGTTACACAATCACATCTTCTTTATCAGGTAGAGGTAGTTCTTCAGAGAAAACATTCACTATTTCTTCCTCACTTTCACCGTCAGTCTCCACAAACTCAAACTTTTCAACATTAGCCATGAGGACAAATTGTGCATGGACATTTGTATCTTCATCACTGTATGTACCCATATTTGCAACAAGATCTTTTCTTTGAAAGATGTAAATTGAAAAATCCGCACCTTTGTTGAAATCCGATGTCAGCAACTTTGAAAATCCATTTGACCTAAATCCGAGTCACGACCTCAAAATCCAAGACTAAACTCAAATCTGATGATTTTCAAAATCCGTAAGTCAAAACCCTTGAAATCCTTACATCACAATCCGATGATTTTGAAAGTTTCAAAAATCCGCTATTTACAATCCTTGAATTCGTGAATAAGCAAATCCGATGCTTAGAATCAAACATAGAATCGGATTACTTAAAATCCGATGCTTCCGAAGTCCGGTTCCAAAATCCGATGGTTTTCAAAACACTTCCAAGTGCGATACTTCAAATCCGATGACTTAAAATCCGATGATTTCAAGTCCGTTACTTGTAAAATCCAACACTTCAAATATTGTCGGAATCCGATAACTTTTCTCGAATTTGAAGAAATCCGATAGTTCTTAGATGAAAATCCAACTGTTCTTCACAACTTGCAATCCGCCACTTTCAAAATTCAAAAATCTTCAAATCTTGTTCAAATTCAAAAATGTCTTCTTCCTTTGGCTTCGTCTAAGTGCGAATTACAATCAAAATACAAACTTACACCCGAAATCAATCAAATGAATGCATTTTCGATCAAAACAGTTCACGAACTCAAAAATATAAAATTCACAATTCAATACAATCTAATGCAAATCTAATGCACTACAAACCTTCCATTTTAACAATCGATTTGATCAAAAATAGGATTCTTCAAAAAATCGACCTTACTTGCTCAAAATCCGATCAATTGATCTTTGAATGTTGCTGTTTTCTTGCTGATTTTTCAATCACGAGCCATCTTTTATCAAAAATTAGGCTCTGATACCAATTGATAATGCAAAATGAGTACTTTGATAAGATTCAAGTAGAGAGAATAACACCTTTATGTGTGTGTTTCTTATATTTAATATAACAAAGGTTACATGGAAAATATGCCTAAGTCACCTTATATACAAAGTACAAAGGTGACATCTAAGTAAAAAATGTGAACTAGAATACAAACAATAAATTCATTTCTAACACCATAGCTGTTACAAGATTAATGACCATGATCTCCACCTTAACTAGCTTTGAAAGCCTAGTAAAGAGGCTGTTAATACATGAGGCACGGCTGTGCCCTACGAGCAGGCACGATCCCAAGTCTAAAACCCAATAGTGGCATGAGAGTCATCTCTAACATAGCTTTGCACTATTGGAGTTAAACAGGATTTTTCTGATTTCTATCAAAAATTGGTTTTCTGGTGACCGGGCACGGACATACGTCTAGGAGTACGAGCCTGCTAGAAGAATCCTTTAAATGATTAAAACTGTTTAAACTATACACTGGCAAAAGGGTAGGCATGCCCGTACCCTTTGTGGTACGCCCGTGCCTTCTGGTTTTTGGTCAGAATTTGTTTTTGAAACAATCTGTTTAAAACTAATATTAAAATCCGATTTTATTGGTTCTGAAGTAGTCTGGGTTTTGGATTTCCCCACTATATTTTGATTCCTAATTCTATATGTTTTGTATGCCTTGGCATGAAGTTCATAAAAACATATATTTTTAGGTCTATATATGAATATGTGTAATACCATGTTTCCATATAATAAATAAATGAATATTTTATTGGATGATGCAATTTTTTTATATATGTTGGAGTTGTTTATGATTTATGGAATTTAAGTTGTTATTGGATGTGGTGGGTAATTTAGCCTATGGAATAAACGAGTTTTGGGCCACCATATTGTTGGGCTAATTAATTAGAAAAGTGAAATAAGTAGTATGAAAGAGTAAGCCTTATGGGCTTAGAGAAATTACCAATCTTGGGCCCAAGGCCTTGTTAGAAATAAGTATAAAAGGAGGATTAGGGTGCAGCCTCCAAGAATGTTGTTACTGTTGCATTGAGAGAAAGAAACAGTGTGTGTTGTGTGTGTGTACAAAAACCCACGAGAGAAGCAAGGAGAAGGTGTCAAGAATCATCTGCAAACTCAAGGTTTTAGCAAAGGAATCATGAGGTAATGTTTCCTATAGATCTATGATGTTGTAGGCATAAACTCTACCTTGTTTGGATGATTATAAGGCTAGATAAGATCTGGGTTTTATGGGGTTTTGGGTTTATGAAGGACAATAGTAAAGAATCTGAGCTAGGAGCTTTAATACTTGTTGTGTAGTATTTAAATCTTGAAGAAAGTGCTTAAATGAATGGAGAAATGTTTTGAAACAAAAATAAAGTGATTTGGTTGAGTTTTGAGAAGGTTGTGATTTTTAAAAATGGAGTTTCAAGGTTCTGGGTTTTTCAAAAAGATGAACTGGTAGGGAAGATGAGTCGTGTGACTCTTAGTAAAGAGTCATGCGACTTCCAGGTTGTCCATGCGACTTTCAAGAAGTCCCATGCGACTGTCGGATAGTATGTATATATTCAGTCATGCGACCTTCGGATTTTATTAAGTGTCGGATTTCATTGAGTATCGGGTTTTAATAAGTGTCGGATTTCATTGAGTATCAGATTTTAATAAGTGTCAGATTTCATGAGTTTATGCCATGCGACTTTTGGTGTAAGTCTATGCGACTTTCGGATAGAGGAATTGTGTAAGTCCATGCGACTTTCGGATAGAGGAATTGTGTAGTTCATGCGACTTTCAATGTTGAGCTTTGAACCATCGGACTTTTAGAATTGATCTGACTTTCGGATGGGGTCCGACTGTCAGATGAAGTGATCCGACTTGTAAGAGTTTGGCCATCCAACTTTCGGATGGTGAGTGTGGTCCAACTTTCGGTTGTTAGGTCCGGCCTAGTGTGGTCCGACTAATGGTCTGTAGTATACCCAAAGCTAATCAGTGGAGATATCTGTATTGTAGGTCCTTGCGACTGGACTTGTTAACTTTCAGCTTGCGAAACCTATTGCTTTTATCTGTGCTGCTGATCACGTGAGTTACCCTAACTTATACATGATATTAGTGTGAAGTGTATATGTTATATTTTATGTGATGTTTTAACTGATGTGATATATGTGAAGTGAAGGTTTACGTTATATTGTGGTGAAAACGTAACTCGGGCACAGTCAGACATAGTGTGAAATCCTTGGTACGGCTTGGATAGTCAACTGTGACCCAAAGTTTGAAATCGTCGTCAGTGCACTGCGTCGGTAGTATGTGTTATGATATGTGATCATGGATTTGTGTTATGATGTGACATGTGCATGCCTAGTGTGGTGTGTAAGTTAGAGTGCTCGCTAAGCTTTATGCTTACTGTTGTTGAACTTATTCTTTTCAGGACCGTGGGAAGGCTCCAGCAGCGTGAAGATGGCTCATAATTTACTCAAACCTTTTCCGCTGTTTTAATACTTAAACATTTTGCTAGAACGAAGTCTGTAAACTTATTTAAATACATTTAGCTACGGGTAGTTCCGGGTGCGGGATCTCGTATGATTTTGTTGAATGCATTTATATTTCTATATTCAAATGTAAAAAAAATAAAAAAATTTAGGACGTTACAATATGTAATTTTAAAGGTGTATTAAAATTACTAATGCATATGTACAAGGATTACTTGTTGTGCTTTAAATGTTGTTTTGAAATCTTGATCAAAATATACATATTTGTTTGACATGGTTTTGTGGCACACAATTGTTTTCGTTTGGTTGTGTTTGTTGTGGTTTCCCCGTAACTTGACCTTTGTGTTGATTGTGATTGGTTTTGGTTTGGACTGCATGCCGTATGGTTGTAATATTTATATTTTGGTACGACTTGCATGTCATTTATTTAATATCTTTGTACTCGTAATAGTTTATTAGGATCGCGACCTGCGCATCGTTTTCTTATTATTATGTAATTGTACATAGTTTATATATATATATATATATATATATATATATATATAACCAATTGGGAGACATGGTGTTGGCGTCTTGATGATACTATTCCGGGAGATTCGCCGGTTTGGAGGCACCATCGTGACGGAGCACTTCTTGTTGTCCATAGATGACTTCGTTTTCCCCGTTTTGGCTCACGGGAAAAACGTATAGGATTTGGGCATGTTACCGGGTTTTGATTATTTTATATGCGTGATTGTTTTATATTTATTTCTTGCATGATTCTTTAGGATTCGCATGCTAGTAAATTTTTGGAAAATATATAAAACAAAGAGATTTATAAATGACTTTATATTTCTTCGCGCATAAGAATTAACAATATTAATATAAATGGTGATTATATTAAAAGGTGATCGAAAAGTGTTTTGTCACTTAAAATTGTTAATTCGCAAAAATGTTTAAATATTATTTTAACTGGAAAAACAAAAACCCATTTTTCAAAAGTAAGTCTCGCACCATCCGTATGACGACACCACCCAAATCTAACGAAACTTGGATGATTATCGAGCGTTAGCATGAATCACGCCTTGTGAAGTTGTGTGGAAGGTGAGTTTGGCGACTCGCAATATTGGTAGTCGAGCTTAAGCACGAACCAATGATTGGGCTAGAGTACCAACGTGTGTCTTGACGGACTACTTACAAATTCTTTTGTAATGCTTAAATGATGTCCATCTCTAGCCGAGTCATATAAGAATAATAAAAGGATTGGTGTAAGAAGGGATCAAACATGCCTTAGACATTTGATGTCAAAAGGATCCCGCAAGGATCTAAGAGTTGCAATGGTTGCAATCGGTAAAATGGTTACCGGCCTAAATAACTTATTTTGTGATTCGTGGTAAACCCGTCACGGGATAGAGTGAAATACGGTTCTTAGCATTGTTCAAATAATTAGTTTTATAACCATTGGGTAATTATTTCTACAAGGATTTGACAACTAAAATTGGTACTCTAAATTTTGTAGATGGCATCCAACAACGCTTCTACATCATCGAACTCAATTTCCCTGAAATTGTTCCTTGAAAAGGCCAAACTCAATAGCCGAGACTTCATGGATTGGTTCATGCAACTAAGGATAGCCTTTAGATATGAGCAGAAAATGTGGGCCATCGAGGAGCCTCTGCCGGAAGCACCTGCGGCTAGTTCGATAAGGGCGGTTCAAGACGCGCATGATAAGCGCATCAAGGAAACGAATGAAGTGGATTGTATCATGCTTTATTTGATGGTTCCTGAGCTTCAAAAGAAAATGGAACATCTAGGGGCGTATGATATGCTTAACCAGCTGGAGGAAATGTTCCAACACGCTTGAGCGCTTCGAGTGCCTAAATTCCCTATTCGACAGCCACATGCTAGAGGGCGGAAATTTTAGCCTTCACGTGCTTAAGATGAAATCATTGGTTGATCGCTTGGAGAGGATGGGATTCCCATTAGGGAGGGAGTTAGCGGTAGATGTGATCCTCCGTTCTCTGCCTAGTTCATTCTCATAATTTATGTGGAACTATCATGTCCATGGCATGGACAAATCCCTAATGGTGCTTCATGGAATGTTAAAGACCGTTGAGTCTGACATGTCCAAGAATCCCTCCTCGTCCAAATCTGTCATAGCTATCTAGGGAGGCGGAACCAAAAGAAAAGGAGCTCCCCTCCTAAGGGAAAGGGAAAGGGAAAGGTTGCAAAACCTAACCCGATTCCAGCCTTAAAGGGCATGGGGAAATCCGTGATGGTTCCACCGGCTGAGGACCATGCGGAAGCCGAGTGATTCCACTACAAGGAAAAGAGGGATTGGCGGCGTTCTTACCCAAAGTACCTTGAGGAGCTCAAGTGGGTAAAACCGAAGGGAGCTGGTAACTCAAGTATGTTTATGATTGAATTCCACAACACCGCTACTTCTAACGGCTGGGTACTTGATACTAGCTGTGGCACTCATATTTGTAATAATGTGCATGTGCAAAAAAGAAGTAGGGTTCTGGGTGCTAGAGAGCTTGACCTGATCATGGGTGTAACACCGGAAAACTCAAACCCTTTTTTTTAAATACGCGTTGCGGAAACTTAATTACATCAAATAACTATACATACATAGGTAATATTTACAACGCACAAATATCTGTTCATAAACATCAAAACATCTGTTTTGGTGTTACTAAACAAACTGGCTCAATTCATTTTAAACAAAATACATATCAGAGCGGGGTCAACTCCTCCTTCTACAACACCAACAAACACAAACCTGCTAAAACATCAACCGAGGGGAATTAGCACAAAGCTAAGTGAGTAGAGGCTAAACACTAACGCAAACATCAACAGTCAATATCAAAGCATGTAATCACATATCCAACAAGACCGGCGGTTCGGCGCAAAACCTACAACCAGTGCCGGCCAAAGCAAAGGTTTACCGATAGCCCTCTACTGAATTGACACAGTGAAATCCCACTCTGATGCAACACATGCATCAGTAAGGCTACCACTGTTCAACCAACCAGTAAAAGAGCCCAGCCCAATTCCACGTGTAGCTGACTTCTCAAACGCAACTCAATATCATCCAAAGAGCGTGTATCGGCCAAATAGTCATGCAACAGATATAATCAACAATCACAATCAACAATCAATCAATCATCCAATCTAAATCACATGAATCACATCTAGAACATTAACCATAATCTTTACCATCCGCGATTAACGTCCACTCACCTTGTCTTCAACACGAACTTAGATATCTAATATCACTGAGTCTTTGGATTGCGTGAAAATACAACAACAATCAAATCGGTCTCGAATTCATAATTATATCTATCCACATATATTTATAAGTCAATCGAATGAACAAAACTAAATCCTCATAAAATAGAACAAACAACAAACAACTTAAAATCAAATCCCAAATGTCGGATTTGGGCTCCTCGGATTTAGAAAATCCGCAAATAACAAGTACCAGAATTCAATGGTCGGATTTTGAGAATCCGCCGGATTCAGTCTATCGGATTCCGGGTCTCCACGGTCCCGGATTCTAAAATATCAGATTTGGTATATATCGGATTCACCACTATCGGATTTCAATATACCGGATTCATACAAGGTCGGATTTTAGGATCCGGATTTTACAAGTAGGATTTTGTAATATTGGATTTCAAGTGTCAGAATTTGGCTTATCGGATTTGGGGTATCGGTTTCCCTAATACCGGATTCCACATGTATCAGATTTCTCATCATCTTCCTCAACACAGAATCTGCCAAGTTCAACCTCCATGGATTAAACCCATAAGTTATCTAACTCATCAAAACTTACCAAAAACATGTTTAAACATATACAAACATTTATTCATGAATCAAGAACATCTTATAAACTCATAAATCACTAAAACATGCAAAAAGCCACTTAACCAAATAAACTTCAAACTTCATTCATGGTGTTCTAAGCATGCAAACTCCAAACTTAATAGAAATCATATCTAAATAAACCAATATTATGATATAAGCACAATCTAAACTTTACTTGTAATTATTAATCACCAAATCTTCAATTCAAGTTTTCTTCTATTCCTGTTCTTTTCTTTCTTTGGCAGAGAACAAAACACACACACAAAACACACACTTTTCTCTTTGAAAGAAATGAGCAGATGGTTTCTTTTTCTAAATTTGCCAAATATCCACACACGTATACATGCAATTGATGATATCTAAATAAGAGGTGTCATCTTCTAATCCATTTACTTCACACATGGTTGTCCACTAATTTACATGCATACATATACATAAATACATACATGCGTACATACATAACATACATACATGCCATTTAAATATCTCAAGTAACGTAATATGTATTAACATATATTTCTAAATTAGTTAATTAATTAATCAATTAATTCAAACTATCAAATAATATAACTTAAAACACAATTAATCACGTACCGCCAACCTGCTAACGACTAGCTTAGGTTTGCGGGTGTTACAATGGGGAACAAGGAGGTGGTTCTTGTGAAGCAAATTGGGAGTGTTGATCTCGCCTTTCCGTCAGGCATTGCTATTACCTTACTTAATGTTTGTTTTTCGCCCTGCGTGGCACGCAACATTATTTCCTTTCATGCATCGTTTGACGATGGATTTAATTTAATTTTGATAATGGAATTATTTTTTGTTTGAGCGATGGTGTTCATTATTTAAAGCTTATCCATGTCGTGGTATTTATGAAACAAGTGTGTGTTTGGATGGTAATAAATCAATCATGAACATTGATTCTAAAATCCAAAGGGGTTTTGGACAAGTTGTCTTTGTGGCATAGTCATCTTGGCCATATAAATAAGAAACGTATCGCCAAACTGTTGGAATCTTCCCACTTACACACGTAGGCCGGTATCAATGCCGATGAAGCGCGGACCTATTGGGTTACACGGCAAGTTTCAATCTTGACAGCCTGCTATAAGAGGAAAGGGTCAAAATGGTCAAATTCAATCTGACCTAAGCTTCATGACCGTGGAGGATGCTCCACGGGCCGTGAAGCAACTCGTGTACACGTGTCCTGTCATGGCCGCATGGTTCGTGAAAACCTAGGGCTTCACGACCCTACATGGCCCGTGAAGGAGGTCGTGAAGGCACGAACCCTCACGATTCTTGCACGGAGCAGCACGGCTCGTGGATGATAAATGGCCGGTCATGGCGCATTAATCCTTCACGGCCTGTGAGAGCCCGTGAAGAAGTCATGAAGGTAGAATTCCAAATGACACTTGTGTTTTATTGGACCATTTGAGTTAGTCCAATGATAGGTTTCCATTTGGTCCGACTCTAGCTCATTTGAACAGAACTTAGATATTTAAAAAAGGCTTTCTTTGTTCATAACATACTCTTGGTCAATTTGTGCAAGCATATACATTATGAGTTCATTAACTAGTGCGAATGAGCAATAGCAAGTGTTCAAGGGTTGTGCACAATCGATTTCAAGGCTGTTCCAGAACCTAATCATCTTGTGTTGGTGATTTGGTGGCTTGCTAGTACAAGGAGAGTGAAGCATAGCTTGGTGTGGACTTGCACTAGGACTTGGAGCCTTTTGTTTCAAGTTATCATCCCAAATCCGAGTTGTTCCAGCCAAGTATCAAAGTCTTCAAGGGTATGATTTGATTTCCTTCTTCTCTTTGTTCTTGTTTTGGTTGCATGTAGCCTCTTACAAGTTTTTATTGCCATTGGGACTTCATGGGATCGTTTGTGTGTGTTTTTTGTTGCTTCCGTAGCGTGCTTTGATCCCCATGGAATCCCAACAATGGTATCAGAGCCATACTTGTAAGATGCATGCACCTTTGAGGCTTGAAAATCCATTTTTTCGATTTTGGACATTCTGTCCAGAAGGTCTCCACGGGCCGTGGAGCTTGCTTCACGAGTCGTGAAGGCCACACGACTAATCTCGTGGGGTGGTGGTCGTGATAGGTTTTTAAACTGTTTCACGAGTCGTGGAGCGTACTGCCTTCATGGCCTGTGAGGGCCCGTAAGGAGCAGTAGCTCGTGGAGGCGTCGTGAACAGGCTGTTTTTGGCATTTTTGAAAAAGAAAACTTGATATGGATTTTAGCTTTTGGTTTTGGTGTTTCCAGAATCATTTTAGGCTTTTTAGCCTTGTAGATTAAGCCCCATAATAACCTAATTCTTATATATGTATGTATTCGGTGGTTTTGGCATAAAATGCACACATGCATACATGTATATTGTGTATATATGAATATGGATTTCAAAGTGTTTGGAATCCTAATGCATATGTACAAGGTTTATTCTTGTGCCTTTAGTTTTTGAATAAACTTGATTGGGATGTTGATTTGTGCATGGTTTGGTGTGGCACACCATGCTTTGTGGTTGTTTCGTTTTTGTGAGCACCGGTTTGAGCCTAGACCTTTGTGTGGTTGCTTTGTATTTTATTCATTCATTTGGTGGTTTGTACCACATTTGGTTTGTAATAATTTATTTAATCCGGTTTGTAATAATTTATTTATTTGTGGCTTGCATGCCAAAGTATTTGTTCTTTGTAATTTGTAAATTAGCTTAGAATAGATTGTGTGGCTTGCATGTCATTTCTCTTTAAATTATGTATGTAATGAAGAAGAGAAGACCGGAGGCACCAACGGGAGTCTTGGGAGACGTCTTGGCTACCTCGGATCCGGAGGTGCGGGATCGAGTGAGAGCACGCCACCAAGTCTTGGATTGTTTGTCCTTAGTAGACTTAGTTCCTCGGTTGGCTCACCGGGAAACACTTAGGTTGGCTCAAATCGGTTTTGTATGCGTGTTTGTGTAGTTTTATTTATTTATTTATTTTCTTGCGTGGTTGTAGGATCTTCGCATGCTAGAAAATCTTTTGAAAATAATAAAACAATATAGTTTTCCTTAATTGGTTAACAAACCCCGCTCGCTCACATGATTAACAAATGAATATAAAGTGTTTATGTTCAAATGGTGAAAAATGTGTTTTGTCACTTATTTGTTAATAAAAACAAAAAGAGGTTTTTAACCGGAAAAACAAAAGTCTCGTTTTTCTTAAAAACATAAATCACACGCCATCCAAAAGATGACACCACCCGAATCTAATGAAGCATGGGACAATCGTAGAGTTTAGCACGAGTTGTTCCATGTGGACTTGTGTGGATTGTGAGTGTAGCGTCTTGAAATTTTTGGTTGTCGAGCTTAGCACGAGCCAATTATTGTCAAGGGGGTCATCGTGTATCTTGTTGGACGATTTGCAATTCCAATTTAATACACCTTGGTAATTGTCGTGCCTATACCGAGTTACCAAAGCGGCTTATTGAGGAATCGGTGTGGGAAGGGATTAAACATGCGAAACCGGTGCTATGAGTACCGATGGATCCCCCAAGTGCCTAAGAGTTGTAATCACATATTGCAATTGGTAAAGCGTTTACCAGCCTAAATACCTTCATGAAGTGATTCGCGGTAAACCCATCATGTAGTGAAGTTATGTTGGGTTCTTAGCCCGTGTTAAATTGAAGTGTTAAACTATTGGGTAATTATTTAACAAGGATTAAAATATGTCGAACTAACCTTTTTGGGTGCTTTGCCTTCTTTTATATGGTATCTACAAGCAACACCGCGGCACACATGTCACTCCGTCCATTTTTGGAGAAAGAGAAACTCGTAGGACTAAACTTTATGGATTGGCATAGGCAATTGAGAATTGTCTAACGCCATGAAAGCAAGTTGTACGTCCTAAAGGATCCTCTTCCGGAGGCTCCTGCGACCACCGCTACACGGGCCGTTAAGGACGCTTATGAAAAGCGCCTTAAAGACACAAATGAGGTGACTTGCCTCATGTTGACGACCATGAGTTCCGAGTTGCAAAGGCAATTCGAGGACGTTGGTGCGTACGACATGATCTCGTAGCTTAAGGAAATGTTCCAACAGCAAGCGAGGCAAGAACTTTATGAGTGTGGCAAGGCCTTCATAGGGTTACGGATGCAGGAGGGCGTGAACGTGAGCTCCCACGTGCTTCGTATGAAGCAATATGTGGACCAGCTCGAGAGTTTGGGCTTTTCAATGGGGAAAGAGTTGGCTACGGATATTATCCTCCAATCGTTGCCTCAAACATATGGTCCGTTCATTGTGAACTACCGTATGCATAATATGGATAAGTCCTTGATGGAGTTGCATGGCATGTTGAAGACCGCAGAGTCTAACATGGCTAAGGCAAAGCCATCAACCTTTGTACCCGTCCTAGCCATCCATGAGGGTGGTGCTAAGAGGAAGCGGCCCGCTTCAAGATCCAAGGGCAAAGGGAAGGGGAAGGCCAAGGTGGCAACACCTAAGCCCAAACCACTCCCAGCCCGGAGCCGAATGGGAAGGAACCTGCTCCTATAGCCCCCTCACCGGAAGAGGCTACCTGCATCTTCTGCGGGGAGAAGGGACACTACCGGCGTAGCTGCCCTAAGTACACGGAGGAGCTCAAGAGGCTTCGCGCGAAGGGACAAGGCGCCTCCGGTACGTATACAATTGAACTCCATAACACTTCTACCTCTAACGCTTGGGTCTTGGACACCGGGTGTGGTACTCACATAGTTAATAATGTGCAGGTACTAAGAAGAAGTAGGGACCTGGTTTATGGGGAGCTGGATCTCATCATGGGAAACAAGGCGCTTGTTCCGGTTGAGAAGATTGGGAGCGTGGACCTCGCCATCCAATCCGGCTTATCTATTTCTTTGTTAAATGTATCTTATTCGCCTTGTGTGGCAAGAAACATTATTTCTTTTTATGCACTTGTTGACGATGGATTTAGTTTTAATTTCTCTAATGATATTATCTCTTGCGTTAAGAATGATTTATTTTATTTTGAAGCACATCCATGTCGTGGCATATATGAAACAAGCGTATGCTTGCAAAGTAATAGATCAATCATGAATGTTGGTTCTAAATCCAAAAGTGATTTGGATAAGTTATCTTTATGGCATGGTCGTTTGGGCCCCATAAACAAGAAACGCATCGCCAAGCTCCAAGCGGATGGGATCTTAGAATCATTTGACCATGGGTGGGATGATGTATGCGAATCTTGCTTATTGTGCAAAATGACTTATGTGCGTTTTACATACTAGTTTTAAATTTATATTTTACCGAATTAATTACCAAAAACTGCACGAATAGGCAAGTGTACCTAATCGTTTCGTAAAATAGTTAATAAGTCGGGTGTCGAACTCTTGGGGAACGGGTGCTAAACTGATTTTTATCAAATTAATAAAGAATTAACTTTAAACTAATTAAACCAAATAAACCAAATAAATATAAAATAAATGCAATTAAATACTAAACTAAAGCAATTAAACTAATTAAAAGGGAATTTGGTATCAAGATTAAAACTTTATGATTCTAAATGATCACTAACACTACTAAATACCCAAAAAGAACCAAAGAGAGCAAAAAGCAAGAAACTTTGTGGATTAAATATCAATTAAAAGACTTTCCCTCCCTAGATTTGATTCCACCCTTTTCAAGTTGGTTTTATTAATCAAAATTAATGCATTGGACAATTAATTAACACTATACCGATTCCTATATTGTTAGACTCTTGATCCGAGTATCAAACCTTTCTAATCATGCAATGAACTAATCAATTGGTCATTAAATCAATTAACTACACAATTAAGCATATTTAAGTTCGTATCTATCAAGATCTAATCTTTAATGATTGATTAAGTTACCAAATCATTCAATTAACACATGAAAGTCATCATATATCAATTCTAACACATTAAAGTTCCTATCTTGATTGTTTAACCCTAGGATTTGATCAATCACTAGTCAACCCTAATTATTGGTACTAATTAGCATTGATTAAAATCATATAAATGGATTGATCCTCCAATTTACATTAACTCAGATTCTAAACATATCAAAAACATAATTAAAATATGCTAGGATCATTGATTAGACCTGAAAGATAAATATAATGCCATTAAAGTCATAAAGATGTAAAATTAACCAACTTGAAAGAGTTTCATCTCCTCTAGGGAGGAAAACAGAAAAACTAGCCTATTACAAGCATACTAGACTTCTAGAATTCAAGAATAAACATTAAGAATAGAAGAAGAATAGAAAAACCGTAATAAAGCAATAACTCCAAGCCTTTAATCTTCAATTGTTGCTTCAATCCTTCAAATCCGAGCTCAAGCCATCTGGGATGTGTTCTTGGACGTGTTTAGCAGAGTAATGGTGGAAGAAATCGAATGGTTAACCCCAAATCAGATCTGGAAGTTCGTTTAAATAGATTTCTGAAAACAGGGGTGTCGCGCCGCGACGAGCAAGTGTCGCGCTACGACAAGCAATTTTACCCCGATCCCACTTCTTTGAAATTCAATCTTTGTCCTTATCTTGACGCGTCGCGCCGCGATGACACATGGCAAGAAGAAACGCATTATCCGGATAGCTTCGTCGCGCCGCTACGCGCAATTCTGTCGCGCTGCGACGCCTCTTTTGGCGTCCGGTTGATTCTTTTTTTTCTTTGGGCCTTGGGCTTTCTTATTCTTCTCTTTCTTTTCTTTTATTTGGGCTTCTAAATCTTTTCTTTTCTTTTCTGTTTTGGGCTCTTTATTTCTTTCTTGAATTCATTTTATTTTCTCGACATTCTTGGGCTTCCTTTATTTATCTCGATTATTTGGATATTTCGCTTTTTTAGCCTGCAAAACATAAAAGAAACGGTAAACGTATGTTTTTACAATTAAATGCACAATTTCCGGCTAAAACCAACCCGATATCGCCCAATATTTATATATATATAGCGCGATATCAAAATACACCACACTTGAACTTTGCTTGTACTCAAGCAAATCACAACTCTATCCAGGCTTAAAATTTCAAATAATAACACCATTCTCGAAAAATCAAATATAACTTACGAATGTCAAAAAGGTTAATTCAAAACAAAACATAAACTATACTTCGAATTATGCATATACCCATGATTAGATCCTCATTTACTTTCAACCATTCCTAAAGAATACTCCTATCTATATACATCTAATCCTTAATTTAAAAATTGCATTTATTTTTAATTTGGTTAATTTACCCTTTGAAAATCCCCTGACCTCAAGACTTATTGCAGATTTCCAACTTTATTTGCACATATGTTTTTTCTCTTTTCAGCTCTTTTTTCATATAAGCCCGTGACTTTCTATGGAACCCATGTAGCGAATCCTCAACTCAACCGATCCCAAGCCAGTTGGCTTTAGGTGATTAGGTGTAGAACACCCCTCAGAGTTTACTAATTCGAGTTCCAAAGACTATTTATTTGACTTATATATTTTTCTAGCACTTTTGCATATTTTTTTCATTTTTCCACATTGGCTTTTTTTTCACTTCTTTTTTTTTTCTGACATATGTTTATAAAAATTGAAAATTCAACTCAGTCTATTTTTGTCAAGCTTATACTCAAAAAGGGCGTAACCTTATATTCTATTGCAGCAATTAAAAAATTAAAGATTGGATACTATAGACTCGAATTTCTAAAGAATTG
Source organism: Dittrichia graveolens (assembly GCA_038502395.1). Taxonomy (NCBI): domain Eukaryota; kingdom Viridiplantae; phylum Streptophyta; class Magnoliopsida; order Asterales; family Asteraceae; genus Dittrichia; species Dittrichia graveolens. The sequence goes on from JARJIL010000008.1 coordinate 24,005,469, forward strand.
GCGAAAAGCCACAAGCACTACGCATAAAAGCTAAATATAACTATGAAATATTTATAAATTAACAATCCTGACAATCTTAAATAATATCTAACTTTTAACTCGAATGATATTAAAATTTTAAAATTTAACGCCAAATACAATCAATAATTTACTACGAGGACAAATAAATTTCAAGCGAGGAATCTTTTTCTAACCCCCTACCCACACTTAAATTGTACAATGTCCCCATTGTACACAATAAAATATATCGAGGTAGAAAAAGATTAGAAATAGCTCCCTGGATATTATCAAGACGAATGGAGCAATAAATAATTAGCAATCGCTGAACTGACTGGCAGCATATACACACACTCCACAGAACAACCAAACATGCTGAAAAAACAAAGCACTCATGCACCAAATATTAGACAAATATTTAAAATTAAAATATATTAAAGTCATTACATTTACATCAGAAGATAAAAAAATAATCATCATCTCTCAGTCTTCATCCTCTGAGTCATGACCCGCATGTCTGGATATGGGGGAGGGTATGGCGTGAATGGCGGTGACGGATATCCATAATGATTGAAGATGTTAGACATACTGGAGTGCATATACTGCTGATTTTGCTCGTGCACCGACAGGCGCGATTGCAAATGATCATGGTAGTACCCCAGTCTATCTATTCTCATAGACATGTTTCCCATTTGGTCGGAAAGACGTTCAATCGACCCCGATATCTGCGGCAGCGAGTAAGGCTGCGGCCCCTCATCTGCGGGCACAGGTGCCCGTCTCCTACGGCGCTAGCGCGGCTGCTGCTCCTGTTCGGGACCCTGCTCAACCTCTGGCTCAGGCCCATGACCCTCCACGGGTACAACTCGGTAACCCCCATCATGTCCAGGACCTGCATCGTTTCTAAGTATCCGATACTCATCAGGCGCGGCTCGTATTGCACCTGCCTTGCCTCCTACTGAAGTGACAAAATCCCGTATGAACGGGCCAACCCGGTGACAAACTGGCCACCACAGATAGGACTCGCCGGTTTGGATCAAGTGGCGCGACGAGCAAGATAGAAGGCTAGGTGGAACGGCACGTTGAACAACACGTCAGGAGTCAGAATACTATACAGAAACATAAGGTCAACTGCCGTGACCTTCTCACCACCTCGACGATGAGAAATGGAGGAGGAGATAAGACGGTGGAGCAGACGGTGGATAGGAAGGCGGATGCTGCTCTCGACGGCTCTGCGGGGCTCGTACCCCCCGTTGGCGATCATCGCCCACATCTCCGCAGGGGAGAAACCCTCGGGCTCATCCCGATCGCAACTCGAAAGGAATTGCTCAAAGAACGGGCTGGTGGCCTCCACGGGCGTGTATAACCCCATGCGACGACTGAAATCCACGAGACTACACTCGCGGCTAACTCCTCCAAGATGGAAAGACAGAAACCGACGATCAGTAACGTCGGCGGTGACGGAGCTGAGCTGGACGGTAGAGAAGAACTCTAAACACAACTCTCGGAATACCGGCTTGCGCAAGCGGAATAACCGCTCCCATGCGTTGCAAGTAAACACTACAGTCCCGTCTACATCACGGAACTGTTGTGGCAAAAATCCAAGGAGCTGGTTTGAAAGCCTAACTCCATCAATAATCTCCCAATCGAGAGAATGGGGGATGTCCACCTCTCTGTGAAGATGCTACTGCAGCCGAGAGATATAATCTGCGCGCAGCCGAGCAGGCAGAGTTGGCGCAAAGACCAACCACGGGTGGTATACCGCAGGGCCTTTTGGAACTGTAATATCCTCTTCTTGACGACCCCTACGTCCACGTCCACGGGAAGCCATTGCTGTGTACAAGGGCAAAAATCAGATCAGGCCCAAATTATCAGAAAACATGCAGAATTACTACAGATATTCACCAAAAACCATTACAAGGGCAGAAACCCCGGTTTTGGCAAAAACCCATACTCGGAAGATAATGTTGCAGAAAAAGAGATGATAATAACCGAATGTAACGTAGATGTACGATGCATGAGTGTTTAGAAATGATATGTTAACGAGAATCAGCAGATTAATCATCAAGAACTTGAAAAAATTAGATTTAATTTCGGATCTTGAAAACCTTAACTGTTCTTGAACAAAGATTCAAAAAAATCTAGCATGCATGGTGAAAATAAACGCTTAGATATGTGTCTAGAAAGATTTTAACATGATAACAAAACATTCAAGAAATCGAGAAACCCAAGAAATTAGTCGGATATGGGGACTGGAACTAACAAGAAAACGTAATGCAGGAGGAGAAACACTTACTATCTTGTTAGATGGTGAAGATTTCGCTCGAAAACAAGTAAATCCGACGTGTGAAAGCTTGAAATTGGAGAAAGTATGCCTGTAGAACCACAAAAATGTATGTTGGTGTGGAGAAGACGATTGGAAGAAAGAGTTCTTTTAAAATTGTCTGATGCCTCATCGCGCCGTGACAATTTAGAGTGTAGAGCCGCGACGACACATGTCAAAAAGAGCATGGACCGACACTGACACGTCGCACCGCTACGGGGACATGTGTCGTGCCGCTATGACACGTGGCGCAAAACGGATGATTCTGGAAAAAGTCATGTCGTGCCGCTACAGTGACATGTGTCACGCCGCTACGACGCGTGGCACGCATTGGATGGACTCTGAAAAAGTTGCATCGCGCCGCGACAGGGTTTTTCGTCGCGCCGCTACGTCACGTGGCCAGCTCTGGAGTGACGGGCAAAATAGTATGTAGCGCCGCGACAATAATGCGTCGCGCCGCGACAGGGTCCTTTTCCACATTCGCTTGTTTAGAGATCTCGCATGCCGATAACGGATACTTCCTACGGCTCAAAATATCAGATATGAGTGTGTATGAAGATCGGCTAAGGCTAGGAATCTCGAAAAACGACAAAACGAACGAAAAACGAAAACAAAGGAAATCCTAACTCACTTTTGTAGGAATCTCGGTTGCATTTAGCGTATGCAACAAGCCTTTAAACCCCTCGGTAGCCCGAGTGGACGAGTTATAGTCTCGTGAGGGTTTTAGGCAACACACCCACAAAGCTGGAATATGGGGTGCCTCCCGGAAGCGCTTCTTTAAGCGAGTCTTTAGCTGGACTCCACCCCACACTTAGGGCTTTAGTACAGTGAGGTTGATATCCTCACCTTCCTTTTCCTCGGGCATTGCTTCCAAGTAATGCTTCACTGGTTGCCCGTTGACTATGAAGGTAATTCCCTTTGAATCAAGTAGTTCGATTGTGCCATATGGGAATACCTTACTAACCACGTACAGGTCGTACCATCGGGTTTTGAGTTTTCCAGGAAACAACTTCAACCTAGAATTGAATAGAAGAACTTTGTTGCCAGGTTCGAAGTGTTTGATTTCTTTCAGACGTGCATCGTTCCATTTTTTCGTACGATCTTTATAGATCAAGGAATTCTCGTACGCTTCGTTTCGTAATTCATCTAACTCGTTTAGCTGTAAGAAACGGTTGGCACGTGCCTTATCTAGATCAGGATCGCATGCCTTCATTGCCCAGTATGCCTTGTGCTCTACCTCGACTGGCAGGTGACATGCCTTTTCGTAGACTAACCTAAAGGGTGTAGTACCTAAAGGAGTCTTATAGGCAGTCTGAAACGCCCAGAGTGCGTCATTGAGTTTATCTGCCCATTCCTTACGGTTCTCGTTCACCAATCGTTCTAAAATTCGTTTTAGCGCGCGATTGGTAACCTCGGTTTGCCCGCTTTTTTGCGGATGATAGGGCGTTGCAAATCTATGGTTCACACCATATTTCTGCAGCGCCTTCTCCATTAGGCTGTTAGTGAAATGCGTACCCCTATCACTGATCAAGGCTTTAGGAATACCAAATCGAGAGAATAATTTCTTTAGGAATTTCACTACGATTCAGGCATCGTTAGTGGGTAAGGCTTGTGCCTCGGCCCACTTCGACACATAGTCGACAACTACTAGGATATATTTATTTCCGCGTGATGAAGGAAATGGACCCATAAAGTCTATACCCCACACATCGAAGATTTCACAGACTTGGATGTTGTGTTGGGGCATCTCGTTTCGGGAAGATATATTACCGGCCCTCTGACAGGCATCACACTCCTTTACGAGGGTGTGTGCGTCTTTAAAGATGGTGGGCCAATAAAATCCGGCTTTAAATACCTTCTTTGCGTTGTAGACCACACCGTGGTGTCCCCCGGTGGGCCCACTATGGCAATCCCTCAGTATTTCCCTCGCCTCATTTCCCGAAACGCATCTCCGGATAATGTTGTCTGCGCAGTGTCGAAATAGATAGGGTTCATCCCATAAATAGTACTTCACATCTGCTAGGAATATCTTCTTTTGCTGATGTGTCATACCTTTCAGGAGAACCCCTGCAGCAAGATAGTTCACGAAGTCTGCAAACCAGGGAGGCTCATCACTGACCTTCATTAGATGTTCGTCTGGGAAGTTGTCAACGATATCCGACTCTCTTAATTCGTCAAGATGTGGGTTTTCTAATCTCAACAAATGACCGGCTGCCTCATTTTCTGCTCCTTTCTTGTCCCTAATTTCGATGTCAAATTCTTGCAGAAGTAAGACCCATCGGATAAGCCTAGGCTTGGAGTCTTGTTTGTCAAACAAGTACTTCAAAGCAGAATGATCAGTGAAGACGATAGTTTTGGATAGGAACAGATAAGATCTGAATTTATCAAAGGCATAAACCACAACTAGGAGTTCTTTTTCAGTAGTAGTGTAGTTCTCCTGAGCTGGGTTCAAGGTTTTACTCGCGTAATGAATCGGTTGGAAATGATTATTAACCCTTTGGACTAGGACTGCCCCTACCGCGTAATCGCTGGCATCACACTTGCTCAAACGGCAGGGTCCAATCCGGAGCAATCATGATCGGGGCAGTAGTGAGTTTCTCCTTTAATGTATTAAAGGCCGTTAAACACTCGTCGGATAACTCGAATTTAACGTCTTTTAATAAGAGTTGTGTCAGAGGCCTTGTGTTTTTTGAGAAATCTTTGATGAACCGGCGATAGAATCCCGCGTGGCCTAGGAAACTCCTCACCCCTTTCACATTAGTAGGCGGTGGTAATTTAGAGATAGTGTCTATCTTAGCTCTATCCACCTCTATGCCTGCTTGTGAAACTTTGTGTCCCAACACTATGCCTTCTCGTACCATGAAATGGCACTTTTCCCAGTTTAGCACAAGGTTGGTTTCTTCACAACGGGCGAGCATTTTATCAAGATTAGATAAGCACAAATTGAAAGAATTTCCGAATACCGAGAAGTCGTCCATGAATACTTCCATAAAATTTTCCACCATATCATGGAATATGGCGGTCATGCATCGTTGGAAGGTTGCTGTAGCATTACACAGACAAAACGGCATCCTCCGGTAAGCAAATGTCCCATATGGACATGTGAAGGTCGTCTTTTCCTGGTCCTCAAGTGTGATGGGAATCTGGAAGTAACCAGAGAACCCATCTAGGAAGCAGTAAAATGCATTACCAGAAAGACGTTCAAGCATTTGATCTATGAATGGGAGGGGAAAGTGGTCCTTACGAGTGGTATCATTTAATCTTCGGTAATCAATGCACACTCGCCAACCAGTGACAGTTCTGGCAGGAATGAGTTCATTCTTTTCATTAGTTACCACTGTCATCCCTCCCTTTTTAGGAACCACGTGGATTGGGCTAACCCACGGGCTGTCTGAAATTGGATAAATCATACCGGCGTCTAAGAGTTTGACAATTTCTTTCTTCACAACCTCTTGCATTTTAGGATTTAAACGGCGCTGAGGTTGGACTACCGGTTTGGAATCATCTTCCATGAGGATTTTATGTGAACAATACGATGGATTGATTCCTTTGATGTCGGAAATGGACCATGCGATCGCATTTTTCCGCTGTTTAAGGACATCGACAAGTTTGATTTTCTCAGACTCGGATAGTGCCGATGATATGATAACGGGGAATGTAGAATTCTCCCCCAGATAGGCATACTTCAAATGTGGAGGTAATACCTTTAACTCAGGAGTAGGACCAGAGAGTGGAGGTGCCTCCTTGACTATGTCTGGAGGTTCTGGATCCTCCTTTACTTCTACAGAATCTATGTGCGATGATGCAACCTGTCGTAACGCGTTCATCGCGATGTGCGCCGCGACGGCTGAAAATCCTGCACATCAGAACTAGGCTCTGGCCCTTCTGCCAGCAGCCTCTCCAACTCCTCCAGGTCTCTTTCAGCATCCAAGAGACCTTCCCCCTGTGGCATCTGCCCTTCATCTCCATGTGTGTCAAACTTCTGCAGCTCGCTCTCAAGAAGAATATCAACTATGTCCACAAAGAAGGCAGAATCATCACAGATTTTGGAATGTTTCATGGATTTATCAATCCCAAATGTGAGAGCATTTGTGCCTACCCTGAGTGTCAGTTGTGACTCATGAATATCGAATAATGCACGAGCTGTACTCAGGAAGGGTCTGCCCAAAATGATGGGAACTGTATCATCCTCCTCCATATCTATAACGATAAAGTCCGCAGGAAAGATGAATTTGTCTACTTTATCTAGCAAGTCCTCCACTATCCCGCGTGGATAGGTGACGGACTTGTTTACCAGATGTTTAGCCATGCGAACGGGTTTAGGCTCGGGCAAATCTAGTTTGGCGAAGAAAGAATATGGCATCAGGTTCACGCTCGCTCCCGAGTCAGCAAGTGCATGACTCATGGGTAGATTGCCAAACTGGCATGGCAAAGTAAGACTCCCAGGATCAGTCATCTTCTTTGGGATTTTATTGAGCATGACTGCTGAACATTGATCGTTTAGAGTGACACTCGACACTTCTTCCATTTTCTTGCGGTTGGTAAGAAGGTCTTTCATGAATTTAGAATATTTTGGCATTTGAGCTAAGCCTCAAAAAATGGGATGTTGATGTGGAGGGATTTCAGGTGCTCTAGAAATTTCCGGTACTGCTCATCCTGTTTGTCTTGCCGAAGACGCTATGGATAAGGTATCAGAGGACGGTAAGGTTTAACAGAGGTGGAACAGATGGAACGGATGGAGTAGGTGGGATAGGGTCTGGATCAGGAGTGACCTCCTTCTCCTTCCCCTTCCCTTTATCTGGCTGAGTGGATAGTGGCTCGATAGGATCAAGATGGGAGCTGGAAGGTGGTGGGCCTGCAGCTTCTTTTCCACTCCTCGTGGTCACAACTTTAATTTCGGCCTTTGGGTTCGGTTCAGTGTTACTAGGAAGAGTGCCAAGAAAACGGTCCTGTAAACCCTAGAGATCTGCCCAATCTGGGTCTCAATGTTGTGGATAGACACCTGCTGATTCCTCAGTGCGGCCTTCGTAGAAACGCCTATCTTCTTCACTAACTCCTCTGTCTCCTTATGCCTCTGATCTGATGCTGCTGCGAAGCGCGTGAGCATATCCTCAAAATTTGGCTTCTTCTCTGGCAGTGGTCCCTTTGGTTGGTCTCTCTGATAGAATCCTGGGCCAGACTGCCTGAATCGCCCCTCCATCTCCTTGCGGTATTCAGGATATGGTTTCCAATTTGGCTTCCTATTGCGGAAGAAAGCCTCATCCTCTGGATAATCATATTTATCTCTAGCTGAATAACACGCAGATTCTTTGAGATCCCCATTCTCGTCATATGGGCAATCTCTCGCAAGATGAGGTCCATTGCAGTTGTCACAACCGACCTGCATAGCGTGAATGTTTTGATTCACCTTTTTCATGTCACGCCCTAGTGCATCAAGCTTGGCACTAGGGCCGCTATGCTATCAGATGAGTCGGTTGTAGCTACTGTCTTCCTCCGGTAGGAAGAATCTCTAGAAGAATGCCACTGATGGGAGTGCTGAGCCATCTCCTCAATCAGGACGTACCCAGCGGCGGGTGTTTTCATTGGTATTGGTCCCTGAGATCGACCATTTGTCTAGTGCAGACATTAATACCATTATAGAATGTTTGGACAACCTGGTGAGCATTGAGATCATGCTGTGACAATTTTGGAGCATCTCCTTATATCTGTCCCAGGCGTCATAGAAGGTTTCGTCCTCAGATTGCATGAAGTTTTGGATTTGCATCTTCATCTCGGCAATCTTTGATGGAGGACTGAACTGTTTGATGAAACGAGTTTTGAGCGCCTCCCATGTACGGATGGTAGGCTCGGATCCTAACCAACGTTTGGCTGCACCCTGGAGTGTTATCGTAAAGACTCGCAGCATAACAGCGTCACGGCTAACTCCCGGCATGTGGAAGTAGTCAGCATTCTCGAGAACGGCCTCGACATGCTGGTTGGCATCCTCGTTATCCTTTCTGGTGAAAGGAGTCTCGCGCAGAAGGTGAAGGAACTGACCTTATATCTCAAAAGTTCTCTCCTTGGGTATTTCTGGTCGGTGAATACCCACTCCGGTGCCCTCACGCACACGGCTCGCGTAATCCTAGAGTGACAAGTCGTCGATGTTCTCTGCCATTATGCGTGCTCGCTCTCTCTCACGTTTAACTCGCAGGCGTCGATGAAATTTGTGTTCCGGTTCCTCAAAAGGTTTCTGTTCTGGTCGCGACGCGTCGCGGCGCGACACGTCGCGGCGCGACAGGTTCTGTGTCGCGGCGCGATCAGGTACAGAAACACAAAGATTGTTCCTTTTGAGCCGAAACTTGCGGGAAACAACGGTTAACTCTAAATTAACACTATAAAAACAGATTAAGACCGTTCCCCGGCAACGGCGCCAAAAACTTGATGTGCGTTTTACATACTAGTTTTAAATTTATATTTTACCGAATTAATTACCAAAAACTGCACGAATAGGAAAGTGTACCTAATCGTTTAGTAATATAGTTAATAAGTCGGGTGTCGAACTCTTGGGGAACGGGAGCTAAACTGATTTTTATCAAATTAATAAAGAATTAACTAAAATAAACTAATTAAAGCAAATAAACAAAATAAATATAAAATAAATGCAATTAAATACTAAACTAAAGCAATTAAACTAATTAAAAGGGAATTTGGTATCAAGATTAAAACTTTATGATTCTAAATGATCACTAACACTACTAAATACCCAAAAACAATCAAAGAGAGCAAAAAGCAAGAAACTTTGTGGATTAAATATCAATTAAAAGGCTTTCCCTCCCTAGATTTGATTCCACCTTTTTCAAGTTAGTTTTATTAATCAAAATTAATGCATTGGACAATTAATTAACACTATACCGATTCCTATATTGTTAGACTCTTGATCCGAGTATCAAACCTTTTTAATCATGCAATTAACTAATCAATTGGTCATTAAATCAATTAACTACACAATTAAGCACATTTAAGTTCGTATCAATCAAGATCTAATCTTTAATGATTGATTAAGTTACCAAATCATTCAATTAACATATGAAAGTCATCATATATCAATTCTAACACATTAAAGTTCCTATCTTGATTGTTTTTACACATTAAGGTGTAAAAATCTGGTTAGGCAATTGATTTTCAATAAAGGATCAAGGAGATGCAACTTATATTCTTGGGATCAAAATCTATAGAGATAGATCCAAGAACCTAATTGGGCTTAGCCAAAGTACATATGTTGACAAAGTGCTAAAGCGGTTTAAGATGGAAGACTCCAAGAAGGGGTTCATTCCTATGTCACATGGTTTGGTATTGAGTAAGACTCAATCCCATAGTTCCCCAAAGGGATGGGAAGTAATGAAACGGGTGCCATATGCTTCGGTTGTGGGCTCGATCATGTATGCCATGCTATGTACGAGGCCTGATGTATTGTGTGCTTTGAGCATGACGAGTAGATATCAAGCCAACCCAGACGAAGCCCATTGGACGGCGGTGAAGAGCATTCTCAAGTATCTGCGGAAATATCATTTTATCTGGGACGTGGTCGAGAATGGAGACATTGTCATGAGCAAAGTACACACGGATAGCAATTTGGCGGATCCGTTCACTAAACCGTTGTCACAAGCTAAGCACGATGCCCACACACGTGCAATTGGGATTAGATTTGCTAATGACTTAGTTTGAGTTGTATATTGGTTATTGTATTTGATATATTTGCTATGAAATTGGGAATATTAAGCAATATTGTATTTTTGAATGTATTGATTATTAAATGGAGATTTAATGATACGCGTGTAGTGAATACTTTCTTTAAGTCATTATTGTGTTCCAACTTTGCATGTTTTATCACTTCCTTCAATGTTTTACATTCTAAATAGTTCACGGTCGGTCATTCTTCATTGGAATGAAGTATGAACGAAGATCGAGGGAAATGATTGGTCAAAGTGTTCAATGGGGATTGAATACAAGGGACGCAATATTTCGCCTATACTTGAAAAGAGTTTCAAGTGATTGGACGACCCACACCCGATCTTACTTCATGGTACATGTCAAGAGTAAATCAGGATGATAGTATCTTTTATCCTTAGACCGGAGATGCATGTGTTTCACTATTTTTGTTTACGTTATTCTGATTGCTTTCAAATGTAGTCCGTAACTAGCTATTATAAAGGAGGCTTTTGGGTAAAGTATTGTCAATGTATTGGAGGCAATGTAGTCGAAGGAATTTGTTTCTCTGTTTAGAGAGATATCCGTGGGCCCCTTGATGATTGGGCGCTAACACCAAAAATGCATGGCCATGTTTAACACCCGCAAACCTGGGCTAGGAGATTAGCAGGGTTTGTGGTAAGTGCTTAATTGTTATGTTATGTTTAAATGGTTAATTGAGTAATTATATTTATATGGTTAAATAATTATACATGTATGTGTTGTATGTATGTATAAAGTGGTATGTATGTATGCATGTATATGTATAAATTGTGTACGTGGGTGATTTTGATGAGGTGATGCCACCTCCTGTTTTTATGAGGTATACGTGGGGGGGGGGGGGTTAGTGATTAGGGCATTATTTCAAAATCAAGAAAGGTATTGTGTGTGTAATTGTGAATTTCACTCTGCCAACAAACCGAAGAAGAAAAGAAGAAGGAACCATCGGATTTTCAGGTTTAGGGTGTTTGAATTCAAGATAAAGGTTAGATATATATTTGAAGATAAAGGTTAAACATGAAATTATGATTAACCATAGAATCGGTTTTAAGAATATGAGTCTTGATGATTTTGTGTTCATATGATTTGTATGTTAATATGGTATATTTATGCATGAATATGTGTTTAAAAGTGTTTTAATAGCAACACATAAATATCAAAGGGATAAGCTAAGCAGGATCGTACCTTCGGAACGTCGGAAAGTCGCCCGAATAAGCCGAACCTGGTAAGTTCGCAACACATAAATCAAAATCATGCAAGAAAAGTACTACATATAAGCCTTGCTAGTACCATAGCAAGTTTCAAAAGAAAATTTCATAGTAAATACTAGAGCAAGTCCCAAACACATATATTTCCAACCACAGCAAGTTTCAAAAGCAAGAAAAATATTAAATATGTCCACGCCATAACAGGCAAAGATACGATAAGATAATGTTTTAACAAACCCAAAGTTCTGAAAGGATTAAACTAACGACCAGTAGCAGATGACAGCTCCACAGGGATACCAATTCCACCAGCTTCGAAGCCTGGGGCAGCAACTTCCTCTGGCTCAACTTTCTTCAATTCTTCCAAAGGTTTGTCAGACAACGATGCAAGGTGTCCCAGGTACGGATAAGATAGTTGACCAAACTCGACAGCAGCTTGGCTCAGTTTAGCAGCAGCTTCGGGATCGTATTGAGGAGCGCTGGAGATGGCACGACCACGCTTAGCACACTTCTCGCCAATGGATAACCCCTTCTGATAACCTCCAAGAAAACTACACCTCTGCACATCACCCAAAGATTTCGAATATTCAGCACTCCTGCGAAGCTTGTCGAAGAAATAGCCAACCCCCTCTTTCACTAACCAGCACCTTTCGTCCGTCATCACTGACAGCGCCTCTCCCATATCTTTAACTAACGACTTCTACCTATTCATATCATCCAGTAAACCAACGTTCTCCGCAATGATGTGACTCAAACTTCCAATCTCCTTGTTCTTCGTAGCAACCTCCTCGCACAGCTCACCAGTAACCTTCTTCTCTATCTCCAACAACTTCGTAGTCTCCTCTAAAGCTTTCTCCAGTTGCTTCAATTTCACCTCATCCTTACCCTCGCGGCTCAAAACCTTATTATTTTCCTTCAACTCTTTGATCACATGTTTTTGAGCTACAGATTCATTATGCGCTAACAACTACCTCCGACGAATTTCAAGCAAGTTTACAGACAATTGACACAGATAAAAGTAAGAATTATGTATCAGATTAGAGTGTTCCTCCTGTGACACACGTTGTTCCTCAGCGGGAGTAGAAATGGAATCAAGTAGATCACGACAGGACCCCACGGTATCAAACAAAGATTTATTTTTCAAACGGCGGAACTCAGGAACAAAAGCAGCATTAGCAATCTCCTCGTCCATAGATTGTTGATCAGAACCGGCAGACTCGGATTCACTGGTAGCAACAGAGAAGCTGATGGAATCTTCTTCCCTGGAGGGGGTGTTTGCAAAATCTTCCTTCCGGATGCTCTTGCCACAACCATGGACAGTTTGGTCAATTTCTGGATGATCGTTAATAGGGTTGGCAGTACGATTACCTCCACTAGACAAGTCTACATGCGCCATGGACTTAGGACTCTCTTCAACAACAGTCGCTTTACCTCTTTTTCTAAGCTGCCTACTTTCCCCAGCAACCTTCCTCTTTTGAGCAGACCCCTCAGCAGCAGAACCAGCAGCAACTTATTTACCCGCATCAGAAACCTTCAGAATAACATTAAGAAGAACCTTCAAATTGGAGCTAGTACCAACTTCAGGAATGGCAACATTCTCCATGTTGCGGGAAATGAGGCTATCAGCAAGATCTTCCTCCTCTGACAGTTCGACATCATCAAAGCTGGGAAGGTTCAGAAACTCCAGACACGTCATGGCTGCACAACAAACAACATTATCCCTAAAAATTAATTACCAACACCACCTATAATAAAATAAAAATCTACAAAAGCATAAACAATAACAGTAAACGCAAATCCCCCGTACCCTTTCCACCGCGCAAGTACAGCGGTCGCTTTTTGGGAAGACCCCACTTCAGGCTAATCCCGCCCATAACCGGAGCTTCCTCCGGTAATGTACGGTATTCTATACAATTTGAAGTTAAACGCCCCATCAGCGCCATATCCACACCAGAATCATCTGGATACGGATCGGCCACAACCACCCCCCTTTCTTTCCAAGTCATCTTCATCGGAACCAACGTTTCTTTCACCGAAATGAACTGATGCTTCCACCCTTTTAGACCCATTGGAGTCTCGGTAACACAGGCATCGTACGGAGCCTTGCGCTTTTCTATGGTAAGCCAGTCCCCCGCACGACCCACCTTAAAAAATTTTCGAAATAATGGAAGAGAGGGAACCCCACCCAGAGCACGGCAATGTATCTCAAAACAAGTTATTTTAAGAGCGCCAAGGGGAGAAAATTGAGAAAGGTGGATGCCAAAATATTTTGACACATCCAGGAAAAACCTTGAAAACGGAACACGAACATTTGAAAAATCGAATAGTCTTAAATACAATGCAATGTACCCCTTTGGGTATTCGGAAACATTCTTATTTGCTCGTGGCAGTTTGGGATCAAATTGAGGACCAATATCGAAAGCCTCGCAGAAGCGACGGAGACTATGGTCGGACACACTAGAATAAACGATAGAGAGATTATTTTTTGACATGGCTAAGGAAGGATTAAAGCAGCAAACCTGATAAAGTAAGCAACGACGGGAAGATCCAGTGTCGATACCGCGAGGATTGACAGTCCAAAGAAGAAAAACCAAATTCCAGTGGCGAAGAAAGCAGCGAAGCAGATTTCCAAAAAACCCTAAAATTTCAAAAACGGTTTCTATACACATGTATATATATATACGCAAAAACGGTTTCTAAAACTCCAGGCGGTTTTCTTTCTCTCTCCTCCAAATAATAATAAAAAATTTTAGGCGTCGGAAGTGGCAATGTACAGTAGTATCATCATCACCGTACATAAATGAAGAAGCAGGTGGCCCCACAACGTCAAATCAGTTATAGGTGAAGACCCATTGGCTGTGTCACACGTAACTATAGATTTGTAGAGCATCATACGGTACCTAGGTAAGCTATTCCCCTAATTTAAATTCAAATATAACCTCTGATTTCACCATACCCAACACCCCATTTTAAACAGAATCTATATATATATATATATGTAGAAACTTCACAGTATAAAAAATAATAATAATAATAATTTAAAACACACACACACACACAACAAATAAGGCACAAACATTAAAACAGGAGTAGATGAAAGAAAAAGCGAAGGTACAACATGATAATAGTTTAGTCTGGCACTTTCACACAAGAGCTTTGAAACTACCAGACTGGGGACATGATGACATGTATGCCGGACGAACCTCCAGAGATAAAATCCTTCTACTTCAACTTTAAGTTGAAACCTAACCAAAGCACCTTCGGTAACTAAAGGTACTCATCGCCATCAGATTAACAGTCTGGAAGATCTGCATTTAATGCATGGTCGGCTATACAATATTGAGCATTAAATGCTAAATCAGACTTTGTCTAAGGATAATGCAAGTAACCTCTGGGTAATACCTTGTAATCATTACCAAAGAGCTTATAAATACCCCTCACCACCGGAATTTAATGTGAGTTTTTTCCCTCTCTAATCACTTTCTCTCTCTAAATTCTCTCCCTCATTTATTATTCTCTCCACTCCCCGTTCAATTACTTATTCTCACGCCGGAGGTTGGTCACGAGCTGAAGCTCGTGGCGAGGCTAACCGGTGTTTATTTTGTAGGAACACTCGCCAACTGGGGAAGAAGCGAGCTCCGGACAGGCCTTGTTTCAACAGAGCCTTTTGTTTCAAGTTATCATCCCAAATCCGAGTTCTTCCAGCCAAGTATCAAAGTCTTCAAGGGTATGATTTGATTTCCTTCTTCTCTTTGTTCTTGTTTTGGTTGCATGTAGCCTCTTACAAGTTTTCACCACCATTGGGACTTCATGGGATCGTTTGTGTGTGTTTTTTGTTGCTTCCGTTGCGTGTTTTGATCCCCATGGAATCCCAACACAAACTCCAAGTGGATGGATTTTGGAATCGTTTGACCACGGGTCAAGCGAAGTATGCGATTCTTGTTTATTAGGCAAGATGACTAAAGCACCCTTCACCGGCGTTACTGAGAGGGGCAAAGACTTGTTGGACATTGTTCACACGGATGCGTGTGGTCCGTTCAAGTCTACTACAAGAAACAACTGTAGGTACTTTGTTACTTTTGCTGATGACTTCAGTAGGTATGGTTATGTTTATTTGATTAAACATAAGTCTGAAACCTTTGAGGTGTTTAAGACATACCAAAAGGAAGTGCAGAATTAATTGGGCAAGCGGATTAAGATTCTCAGGTGCGATAGGGGTGGTGAGTATCTTAGTACCAAGTTTCTTGATCATCTTAGGGGTTGTGAAATTATTTCACAACTTACTCCACCCAGGATACCACAATTAAAAGGGGTTGTTGAAAGGAGGAACCGAACTTTATTGGATATGGTTCGGCCCATGATCAGTCGCACAAAGCTACCCGCAAGCTTTTAGGGCTATGCTTTGGAAACTGCTGCTAGGACCTTAAACCTTGTACCAACAAAGAAGGTTGCAATTACACAATTTGAGATGTGGCATGGAAGATGTTAGTCCCAGATTGAATACACAACAACAAATGTTTGTAGAAGGGGGGGTTGAATACAAACATTAGCTTTTAAAATTTAAAGACACGCTGATATACTTTTATATAGTTCTTATTGATATTGAATCAAGAATTACATGTACTAGAAGCGGAAATTCTAAGTACAATAAAAGGTGGCAATCTATTCGTCTGTAAAACAACTAATGTATATAGAGTGTTCAACACATGAACAAGTTTGATTCTACACAATGCTTAAACTCTACGAATTTCTCAACTGATGAGATTTTCTTTCTGTGGAGTAGAGACTTCACTGTGTTGTCTCTTTGCATGATCACCATGCATGAGTATATATAGGAATCTTGGTGTATCCGATTGCATGAAGGTAGGAGACAAAGAGGATGTGGAAATATAATATTTTATTTGTAAAGGTAGTGGGTGAAAAGTAAAGTTACTTTAATCAATAGATTGATAAAAGTAATTGTACTTTTCTTCAAAAGTGCAACCCACTCACAATATAAAATATTAAAACCCACATCTACTGTCATGTAGAAGTTTCTTTCCTTTTCCATGCTTGTACTTTAATCAACACCATGCTTCTGTTTGATTTGACATTACCAAGTATGGGATTGCCAGCCATACTTAGTTGTTTGAACAAATCTTCAAGATCTTCGTCTGTTTGAGGTATCATTATCCTTTTCCAGAGGATAAGATCAAACCTTTTTGTCTCATACTTGATCCAAAAAGTGCATTTTTACTTTTACAAAAAAAGATCTAAGGCATAATAGAACAACACATGTTCTGCCTTTTACATATGACTTACAATCTGAAAAGATAGTGCAGATTTGACATTTTGCACGACTCAGCTAACAGATTGTACTAGGGAACTCCGATATTCACTACTCAGTTGACAAAACATATCAGTTGATCACTTTTTGCTAGGACTCAGTTGATACATATTGCTCAGCTGATCAATAGTAAGCTTAGGAGGGCATAAGCTCATGTATTTGTATGATCAGTTGATCAAGAATGCTCAGTTGATTATTCAAATACATTAGTTTATGTGGAGAGATGACTTGCGTAAGAGAAGACTTACTTAGCTGATGCTCTGGGCCTCAGCTGATCCATTTGTTCACTCAGCTAGTGGAGTAGCTGAGCAAAGTCCTTGCTCAGCTGATAGTGTAGGCACTCAGCTAATCAACTTTCTTCACTCAGCTGATGGTTTGTTTTCCTTAGCTGATGGTCTTCTTTACTTGTTTTCTTCATCTGACGCTCCTTAGCTAATATCCCTTGGCTGATATATTGAGTAGGATCTGATGCTCAGCTGATGGTCAGCTGATGGTTCCATACTTAGCATATTTTTACATAAACTGATTCAAACAACACATGTTTGAATTCTTTCTAAGTCATACTGAATGTAGGGTTTGGTTATCATCAAATTCTATGTTTTAGGATAGGCAGAGTTGATTATTAGGGTGAAGTGATTATCTCCCCAACAATGTCCCCTTATTTGATGATGACAAAACCTTTTTCTTTTTGAAGAATCAGTTTGACTTCGAATACAAAAGATTTGAACTTGTAAGTACATTTGGCTACCTAGCTATCTGTTTTTGGTAGCTCTTTTTATTTTGAACCTTGTTCTATTTTTGGTTTCTTTTCTAGTGTTCCATTTTGTTCTGTTTTTGTGGAATCCTTTTCTGTGTTGTGCCATTTTGTTATGTTTTTTTGGTATCTTTTCATTTTTCCATTTTTATATGTTTTTGATTTTCTGATATACATAAACATCACTTGAAATAACAGAATAAAGAAATGTACATAAGTATTTACAGAGATTAACTACTACTAACTAGTCTATAATACACAATCAACTAGATATCAACAAATCTTCAGAGTTAGATTAGTCTTCAATCATCCCACCATGGTTCTTCTTTTACTTCAAAGTCTTTGGCATGGGGATCTGCTTCCGCTAAGACTTCACATTAGGCTAGTACAAGGGCTTCAAAATGTTCATTTCCAGTTCTGCCTCTTGTAGATATCCTTAGCCTAAACAGAAACTTCTTACTAGCTTTGTGGATTTCAGACTGTCTAAAGAACCTCCAAGTGCCAACTCTGTCTAGAAAGAATATCCCTTCAACGGGCATAACTATAACCTTGTACAGCTCAGGGGTGATGTTCAATGGCAGAGTTGTGTTGAGACCCTCAAAATCAGATAAGTTTTCATGCTGGGGTAGTACCTCTCTTAGCTCAAATGGTTTGAAGGGTTTGGAACTTTTCTTGTGAAGATTATCAACTGTGTGCACATGTAAGTAATAGTCATCTGGAGTGAAGGCCCTTTGTGACACAGCTAGAGCTATCCAATTTTGAATTTTCTGAATGAATTGAACTTTGAGCTTGGATTTGGATTTGGATTTGAAGAGAAGGTACAGGATCTCAACTAACTCTATGAACCCATAGATATGACACCTCTCATATGATACAACTTCACAGCTGTTGAAGTTGTTCTGCTTTATAGCTTTGAGGTAGGGTTCACCATCACCTTTGTGGACAGTGGCTCTTGTGATTGGAGTTGGTTCTGTTCTGTTTCTTAAAATGTTAATCTTGTCTCTGAAGCTTTGAAGCCTTTGTTCACTAAGATTGTAGGAAGCAGATAGATCAAGGTTGAAGAGGGTTTTGATGGCATCCGCATGAGATCTTGCTTTGAGCAGTTCATACTGAGATTTCTCCCTTGCCAATTTGTGTTTAGCAGCACCTTGATTTTGAACTTGTTCTAGCTGATATGCTAGCTCCTTGGCTTGGTAGATCTCTTCAACTAGAACACCCAATGCTTGAGCCACTTGGGCATTTTCCCTTTTGTAACGTCCCAATTTTTTTTTAAAACAATTAAACAAGAGTACGATGGATAACGCATCACAATTAAAACCTTGTATCAGTTGATTACAACACCGGGTGATAACCCGTAGAGTTCAAATGTAATAGTTTGGAATACATCATTAAAACAAATAGTGTAAACACTGCGGAAGCTTGTGGAAAGATGAGCTATCAACTGCGTGCTGGAGCCCCGCCGTGGCCATCACCTGAAAAGAAAGTGCAACCATAAGCACGAAGCTTAGCGAGTACACTTACTTACAATCAACCATATGACATCAAATCAATTGCTTTACATTCATGTTACAACTTTCATTCCCGCTACCGTAGTAGTCGGTCCCACATTCCCGCTACCGTAGTAGTCGGTCCCATCATACCCGTCACCGTAGTGAACGGTCTAGTCATTCCCGTCACCGAAGTGCACGGTCCCATCATTCCCATCACCGAAGTGAACGGTCTAGTCATTTCTGTCACCGAAGTGAACGGTCCCGTCATTCCCGTCACCAAAGTGAACGGTCCAACATTCCCACCACTGAAGTGAACGGTCCAACACTCCCGTCACTGAAGTGAACGGTCTAAACAATAGCATAACATGATACATATATCAGTTCATCAATTCATCATTTCATCAATTCATCATTCATCATTCATGTAGCACATAGCACATTCAACATATACATCATAAGGTTTAGATGGTAAGTAAGAATACTCACCTGTCTTGTAGTTCAATCTCACAGTCTTAGCTTACTAGAACACTTGTCGTTACTTGCTTAGCCAACCGCCACTTACAATATGCCTAACAATCAATACCGTGTACGAATCTCTCGTTAGTTTACCCCCGTAATACTTTCGGGTTTCACAAGGCATGTAACAATAGGAAATGCATTAAAGTCCATTAAGTCGGGGACGCGTCGTGTCCAACAAACCGACGCGTCGCGTCGACGTAAAGCATCGGTTTCTACAACCCGGGTCTGACTGTCGCATGAAAACACATGTTAACTAGGCACTCTATGCGAAAGTCGCATGCTGCCCCCTCCCCCCTCATGCGAAAGTCACATGGGTATTTCATGAGTTGCCCCATGCGACAGTCGCACCATGCGAAAGTCGCATGGGATGTTTCTACACAGGTGAAAGTCGCGTGAATTCCCATAAGTCGCATGAACTTATACATGGTTCAACTGAAAGTCGCATGGGGCAACACTAAAAGTCGCATGGCACAATATTCAGACCCTGAAAGTCGCATGAACTGATGCGAAAGTCGCATGGACTTCCCCAGTCCCCATGTGACTGTCGCATGGCACCCTCAAGTGCCTATGTGACTGTCGCATGCTCTATCTTCTTCCCTGTAAGTTCAACTTTTTGAAAAACCCAGACTCCACGGCCATAATCAAACTCTTTCAAAACTTAACCAAATCGTTTTATTTTTGTTTAAGCATTTCTCCATTCATTTAAACACTTCTTTCAAGATTTAACTACATTTTATCAAGTATTGAAGCTTATATCTTAAATTTCTTTCTCTTGTTCTTCATAAACCCATAACTCAAAAACCCAGATGCTAAATCATGCTATCATCAACCAAACAAGATAAAATTGATACGTACAGTATCATAGTGAGGTAAGAAACATTAGCCACCAATTCTTCAAGTTTTCAGCTGATTCTTGGCTCTCCTTCTTCTTTTTCGTGGGTTTAAGCACACACCAAGGCAGACACTAAAACTCTCTCTTTCTCAATGCAACAGTAGCAATTCCTTTTGAAAAGGGCATTGGGGGCTATGCCCTAAAGGTGTACATATATATATATATATATATATATATCTCAAAAGGCCTTAGGCCCATATCTTCCCATCAATTCATTCAAGCCCAACACATACATGTTCAACCCAATTAATAATTTCACAACAACAACACAATATTATTCTCTCACAGAAATATTCTTTTATTTATTTAATCGGAAATCTGGGTATTACAACTCTCCCGCACTTAAACACGATTTCGTCCTCGAAATCTTCACTCGAATAATCCGGGGTAACTCTTCTTCATTTCTTCCTCGGACTCCCACGTCCATTCTGAACCTTTGCGGTGCTCCCATTGCACCTTTACCATTCCCGCTTCTCTGTTGCGTAGTCGTTTGATCTTTCTTTCGAGGACCGCAACTGGTCTCTCGATGTAGTTCAGTCTTTCATCTACCGTGATATCCTCCAATGGTACAAACGCCGACTCGTCGGCAAAACACTTTCTCATATGAGATACATGAAACGTTTTATGTATCTTTGATAACTCCTCGGGTAGCTCCAGACGATAAGCCACATTTCCAATCCTTGCAATGACCTTGAAAGGCCCTACAAATCTTGGGTTCAGTTTTCCACGCCTTCTGAATCGTATCACTCATTTCCACGGAGATACTTTCAGCAATACGTGATCACCAACTTGAAACTCTAGTAGTGATCTCCATCTATCCGCATAGCTCTTTTGCCGGCTCTGGGCCGCTTTAAGTCGTTCACGGACCTGTTGCACATATTCCGAGGTTCTCTTCACAATTTCTGTGTTGCCAAGTTCCTTCTGACCAACCTCACCGCAACAGATCGGGGTCCTACACTTCCTACCATACAACATCTCGTACGGTGGCATACCAATACTCGCGTGGTAACTGTTGTTATATGAAAATTCTGCTAGGGGTAAGTACAAGTCCCAGCTTCCCCCGAAATCAATGCACGCTCGTAGCATATCCTCCAACGTCTGGATAGTTTGTTCACTTTGCCCGTCAGTTTAAGGGTGATATGCCGTACTCAAGTTCACCCTTGTCCCCGAATCCTCATGAAATTTACTACAAAATCTGGATGTAAATCGTACATCCCGGTCAGATATAATGGTCACCGGCACTCCGTGCCTCGAGACTATCTCTTACACATAAATATCAGCTAATCTCTCGGCTGAACTTGCCTCTCGAATCAGTATGAAGTGAGCGCTTTTCGTTACCCGATCCACCACTACCCAGATTGCATCGTAGTTCCTCGGTGTTTTCGGTAGTTTCGTTATCAGATCCATCGTTATGTGCTCCGAATTCCATACGGGTATCTCCAGCTGTTGCAGTTTACCGTGTGGCCGCTGGTGCTCAACTTTCACTCGTAGACACGTAAGGCACTTTCCTCCATCCCTTCTGGTAAGGCTAATATCGGGGCTTCACACAGCTTACCTCGCAGAGTTTCAAACGCTTCCTGCTGTTTCTCTCCCCAATCGAAACGAACATTTTTCTTGGTTAGCTTGGTTAACGGTACTGCTATCTTCGAGAAATCCTTAATAAACCTCCTGTAGTAACCGGCTAAACCTAGGAAACTTCGAACCTCCGTAGGACTCTTCGGCGTTTCCCACTTCATCACAGCCTCGATCTTGGCGGGGTCGACTTTGATTCCCTCTCGGTTAACCAGGTGCCCGAGAAACCGAACTTCTGGAAACCAAAACTCGCACTTGGAAAACTTTGTGTAAAGCCTCTCCTTTTTCAAGGTCTCAAGTACCTCCCGTAGGTGTAGCTCGTGCTCGGCCTCCGTCTTTGAGTAAACCAAGATGTCGTCGATGAATACTATCACGGACTTGTCTTGCATTGGTCTGCAGACCCGGTTCATTAGATCCATAAAAGCCGCCGGTGCGTTCGTAAGACCAAAAGGCATGACGACGAACTCAAAGTGCCCATAGCGCGTGCGAAAAGCCGTTTTGGCTATATCCTCCTCCCGGACATTGAGTTGATGATATCCCGATCGCAAGTCTATCTTGAAAAAATAAGCCGCTCCTTGCAGTTGGTCGAACAAGTCGTCAATCCTTGGCAGCAGATAACGATTCTTAATTGTCACCTTGTTGAGTTCGCGATAATCTATACACATCCTGAAGGTTCCGTCCTTCTTTTTCACGAAGAGGATCGGTGCTCCCCACGGTGAGCTACTTGGGCGTATGAAGCCCTTATCAAGCAGTTCCGGAAGTTGCGACATCAGCTCTTGCATTTCCAGCGGTGCTAGGCGGTACGGCGCCTTTGCGATAGGTGCCACTCCCGGTACTAGGTCTATTCGGAACTCCACTTGCCTATCAGGCGGAATTCCCGGCAATTCCTCCGGAAATACTTCCGGGTAGTCGCATACCACTGGTACATCTGAAACCGTCAGTTTCTTCTTTTCCATTCTCGCGTCGATCACATGAGCTATGAAGGCCGTGCAGCCCTTTCGTAGATACTTTGCCGCTTTAGTCACGGTGGAGCACACCGTCAACCCATTTTTGTCGTTTGCCGTAGATGGAGATTTCTCCCCCACTTAGACTCTGGATCCGTATGACGCCCCAACCAATCCATTCCCACAATTACTTGGAACTCCCTCATCGGAGTCGGTAGCAAATCTATCGTAAACCGTACATCGTCTATCAATATTACATTATCCCTATAGACCGAGGTAACACACAAAGCCTTATCATCGGCTATCTCTACTTCTAACGGTGTTTCTAGCTTCACCGGTGCTATTACAAACTTATTGCAAAAATTAGAAGATACAAAGGACTTACTCGCCCCGGAATCAAACAATACAAGTGCAGGTAGAGAGTTAACAATAAATGTACCTGCAATCACGTTGGGCTCTTTCTTTGCTTCCTACACGGTCATTTGGAACGCCCGTCCCCGAGGCTTCGAAACCTCGGGTTTCTTTCCCTTATCTCCATCTGTGATTCGGAGCGGTGGTTGCCAAGCAGGTCTCCCGCTTCCTCCCGTAGCTTCCGGGCACTCGGCCATGGGGTGCCCCGGTTTGTTGCATTTAAAGCACACGTTCAGGTGGACCCTACAATCTTTCCCGTAGTGCCCACTATTTCCACAAACAAAGCAGTTGATGGTTCCAGCTTGGCACTCCCCAGCATGCCCCTTGCCACATTTCCCACATCTTGCCCCCGAGTTCCGGTTGGCTGGCTTGAAGTTCCCAGTATTCCCTTTCTTAAATGATTGTTTTCCAGCAGTGTTACCTAAGGCTGCTCGTTCAGCCGACCTTTTCTTGTTCCTCTCCATCAGATACAATTCCCTCTTTCTCGCCCCCTCGATCAGCTGGTCTAGTGTAGCATACTGGCCGTTCGAGACAAACTCTTGAATATCCTCCCTCAGCATCTGCGTATACCTGTGTATCTGCAGTCGTTCATCGTTGGCGTAAGCCGGGCAGTACAATTATTTCTCCTTGAATGTCGCGGTTATTTGATTAACCATCTCAGTCGTCTGTTTGAGTTTCATGAACTCATCCATCACTCGCTCCACCTCAACCTTTGGAGCATACTCCTCAAAGAACAATTTGGTAAACTCTTCCCATTTCAAACTGGCGATGGCTTCGCCTTTCATCTTCCTCATTAGATTCCACCAGTCCTTAGCCGCTCCTCTCAGAAAATTAGAAGCGAACCACACATTCGAATCCTCAGCACAACGGCTGGTAAAGAACGCTCCTTCTATCGCCGAGACCCAGCGGGTGCTCCGCACCGGGTCCGGTACTCCATCAAAAAAAGGCGGCTGTTGTGCTGGTAAAGAACGCTCCTTCTATCGCCGAGACCCAGCGGGTGCTCCGCACCGGGTCCGGTACTCCATCAAAAACAGGCGGCTGACACGCCGAGAAGTCCCGGAAAGTCCCTCCGGGGATCACTTGATTTGTAGCTTGTGCTACCGGTTGAGCGACCACAACAGCCGCGGTAGCCTCCTTTCCTGCCCATAGGGCTCCCAGCTTGTGATCCATCATCACGCCCATATCCTGTTTCAGATCCTCCACGATCTTGGGCAGCAGCTCCTTCAGTGTGTTGGTAACCACAGTAGTCACCAACTCAGTCATTGCCTCATTCTCATATTCCTCATCGTTCATCGCAGTTTCCGGTACAACATTTTCCGGATTTACGTTCTCAGTTTCATTCAAGACTGGTTGTGCACGGGGGTCACTTTCTACCGTCACACTTGCATTCTCACCATCAGGTGGGTTCTCAAAACTCGTCGGTATCACAGATCGATTTCTTGTAGTCACCATACTGGATGTATAGACAATGCACTTAATTAACAGGCGGCATTGCCACACAGTCCTCATTACTATATCACTTCATGTTTCACGTATTCATGTCATAAGTACAGCTATCAGGCAACCCTAGTCATTCTAAGGCACCCTAGCTACAGGCATCTTATCTCTACAAGTACCCCTCACCGGATCCACAAGATTCCCCGGATTCTGACAAGTTTCAATAAGTGTCGTGTGCAAATAATAATATGGGCCCTATTATTACAAACACACTACACGTATTGGATCTGGTCATTACCACTGGGAATCTCGATTCACTGGCTTGGGCCATGTATCAATCATCTCATCAAGCCTATAATCGGTCATCATGCAAGCATTTAACATGTCATTCTATTCTGATTCTACTAGGGCACTTAAATTGCAAAGCCTCAGATATCATAGTTAGTATATCATAATTTCGGCATATCAGTTAATCATGATCATCATAACATAAACTCATACCTTGTACTCGCGTGTGGCCACTCGGACTAGCTCCAGCTGATAGCTCATTGTAACATTTAACATTTAAAAAGGTTTCAAAACTTTGTTTAAAATCTTTCACGAACCAAGGTTTAACTTCAAATACGTGGAAATGCATTTGAATCTCTTAAACCAAGGCTCTGATACCAAGTTGTAACGTCCCAAAAAAAAATTTAAACAATTAAACAAGAGTACGATGGATAACGCATCACAATTAAAACCTTGTTTCAGTTGATTACAACACTGGGTGATAACCCGTAGAGTTCAAATGTAATAGTTTGGAATACATCATTAAAACAAATAGTGTAAACACTGCGGAAGCTTGTGGAAAGATGAGCTATCAACTGCGTGCTAGAGCCCCGCCATGGCCATCACCTGAAAAGAAGGTTAAACAGCAACCGTAAGCACGAAGCTTAGCGAGTACACTTACTTACAATCAACCATATGACATCACATCAATTGCTTTACGTCCATGTTACATCTTTCATTCCTGCTACCGTAGTAGTCGGTCCCACATTCCCGCTACCGTAGTAGTCGGTCCCATCATACCCGTCACCGTAGTGAACGGTCTAGTCATTCCCGTCACCAAAGTGAACGGTCTAGTCATTCCCGTCACCAAAGTGAACGGTCCAACATTCCCGCCACCAAAGTGAACGGTCCAACACTCCCGTCACCGAAGTGAACGGTCCAACACTCCCGTCACCGAAGTGAACGGTCTAAACAATAGCATAACATGATACATATATCAGTACATCAATTCATCATTTCATCATTCATCATTCATGTAGCACATAGCACATTCAACACATACATCATAAGGTTTAGATGGTAAGTAAGAATACTCACCTATCTTGTAGTTCAATCTCACAGTCTTAGCTTACTAGAACACTTGTGGTTACTTGCTTAGCCAACCGCCACCTACAATATGCCTTACAATCAATACCGTGTACGAATCTCTCGTTCGTTTACCCCCGTAATATTTTCGGGTTTCACAAGGCATGTAACAATAGGAAATGCATTAAAGTCCATTAAGTCGGGGACGCGTCGTGTCCAACAAACCGACGCGACGTAAAGCGTCGGATTCTATAACCCGGGTCTGACTGTCGGATGAAAACACATGTTAACTGGGCACTCCATGCGAAAGTCGCATGGTGCCCCCTCCCCCCTCATGCGAAAGTCGCATGGGTATTTCATGAGCTGCCCCATGCAACAATCGTACCATGCGAAAGTCGCATGGGATGTTTCTACATAGGTGAAAGTCGCATGAATTCCCATAAGTCACATGAACTTATACATGGTTCAACTGAAAGTCGCATGGGGCAACACTAAAAGTCGCATGGCACAATATTCAGACCCTGAAAGTCGCATGAACTGATGCGAAAGTCGCATGGACTTCCCCAGTCCCCATGTGACTGTCGCATGGCACCCTCAAGTGCCTATGTGACTGTCGCATGTTCTATCTTCTTCCCTGTAAGTTCAACTTTTTGAAAAACCCAGACTCCACACCCATAATCAAACTCTTTCAAAACTTAACCAAATCGTTTTATTTTTGTTTCAAAGCATTTCTCCATTCATTTAAACACTTCTATCAAGATTTAACTATATTTTATCAAGTATTGAAGCTTATATCTTAAATTTCTTTCTCTTGTTCTTCATAAACCCATAACTCAAAAACCCAGATGCTAAATCATGCTATCATCAGCCAAACAAGATAAAATTGATACCTACAGTATCATAGTGAGGCAAGAAACATTACCTGATGACTCTTTCACCAATTCTTCATGTTATCAGCTGATTCTTGGCTCTCCTTCTTCTTCTTTTTCGTGGGTTTAAGCACACACCAAGGCACACACTAAAACTCTCTCTTTCTCAATGCAACAGTAGCAATTCCTTTTGAAAAGGGTGTTGGGTGCTGTGCCCTAAAGGTGTATATATATATATATATATATATATATATCTCAAAAGGCCTTAGGCCCATATCTTCCCATCAATTCATTCAAGCTCAACACATACATGTTCAACCCAATAAACTTAACTAGTCCATTAATAATTTCACAACAACAACACAATATTATTTTCTCACAGAAATATTCTTTTATTTATATATTCGGAAATCCGGGTATTACACCTTTCTTCTTGCTCTTTAAGTGCAAGCTCCCTTTGCATTTGTTCATCTGCTTCAACTTGCTCATATGTCATTTTCTGTTCGCCTTTGTCTTTAGGAGCAGAGGTTGAAGCCTTTTGGACTGGTGGAGTAGATGGTTTGGGCTCTGTCTTCTTCTTCTGAGGATGTCAGAGAGTGGAGTATCTGTTGGAGTATGCCCACTTACATACGTACACAAATATCACTACTGATGATGCATAGGCCTATTGGGTCACACACCGGGGATTGATCTCAACAACAACCAAAGTGGAGGGGCTAAAAGGAATCAATTGCATTTAAGTTCCAAATTGATGTGGGCCAGAGAGAGTTCACGGCGTGAACTAGTGTGCAGACAGCTGTCAGCTTTTTCATGTTGCCATCCACTTCAACCAATGCATGTCCACCACCCACAGAAGTCTTTGGCCGGCCTTGGGGCACTAAGAAGGCATCTTGGGGCTTATATAATGACCATGCATCAGCTCTCTTGCAACTCTTGAACATTCTAACATATACACACACTTAAGGCTTCTTGAGAGGAAGAATAGAAAGAGTTCTTGGTGTGTTCTTGGTATGTTCTTGGAGGAGCTTTGCTTGGAGTGTTTTGGTTCCTGTTTTTTATAGTAATTTCATGTCCATGAAGATTACCAAGGCGTGCTAGTACAAGGAGATCATACAAACTCGGGGTGGACTTGCAATAGAGGAAGGCTTAGCTTAGCTTTCTACATTCATCCATCAAGTTTCGTTTTCTCCAGCTTCAAATCATGGATGGTATAATTTCTATCCTTTCTTGTTTTTCTTGTTGCATTACTTGCATGTAGAGCTTGGTCCATGTGGTGAGTTTTATATTGGCTCTTTGTTCTTTGATTCTTGTTCTTTTGCTTCCGTTGCGTGCCATGCTGAAACCCAACAGTGGTATCAGAGCCACCTCTACATCAGTTTTGCACTTGGTGGCCTAAAAACCGAAAAATCAAAATTTTGTAATCTGGCAGAACTACTTCACGCCGTGATGTTCAATCAGAATATGGTTTTTTCAGTTTTATAAATTTCAATCTGTTTTTGGTTCTTTGGTTTTTGGCCATGGTTGTTTGTTTCTGGATTTTCCAGTTGTTAGATATCTTGTGATGATCTTGTTGCCTTTTATCTTGGTTTGTATATTTACATGTGGATTATGATTTTTGGCATGAAATGCATAATTGCATGTACTTATACTATGTATATATGAATATGTTTCATCAAAAATGGTTTGGTGTTACTAATGCATATGTACATGAGATTATTTCTTGTGCCTTGTGTTTATAAAATAGTCTTAACCAAGATAAAAATTAGTTGCATGGTTTTGTGGCACACCATGCTTGTTTGCTTTCTTTTGTTGTTTAGATAGCATGTTTTGGTAACCAATTTGCCCTAGACCTTTGGTTGTGATATTTGGTTGCTTGTTGTATTTATTCATTCATTTGGTGACTTCTAGTCACATGGGTTGTAATAAATTTATTTGTTTATTTATTTGGTATGTAAATGTATTTTTTTGTGGCTTGCATGCCATTTAAATTCCATATATTTCTAAAGTAGTAGAAGATAGGTTTTTGTGGCTTGCATGCCATTTCTATCTTTTCTATGTATTTATTATTTGGAGGCAACCATCGGGAGTCATGGTTATGACGTCTTGGTGATCACAAATCCGGGAGGCCCAATGGAGGTAGCGGGTTTAGTGGGAGCACATCCGAAGTCATTGGAAGCTTTTCCTTAGTTGACTTTGTTTTCCCGTTTTGGCTCACGGGAAAACGCATAGGCTTAGGGGCATGGTTACCAATATTTTGTGTGTGTGTGATGTGTTTTATTATTTATGCATGGATATTATGTTTATTGCATGCTAGATAACTTTTTATAAAAGTAATAAAAACACAAGAGTTTTAAATATGGTTTACAAACTCATGCGCGCATAAGATTAACAAAGAGGATATAAAATTGGTTTATATTCAAAAGTGAAATTGTTTTTGTCACTAAATTTGTTAATCAAATCAAAATGGTTTTTTTAACCGGAAAACAAATCTCGTTTTCTAAATGTAAATCTCACGCCACCCATAAGATGACACCACCCAAATCTAGTCACGTAAGGAATGATTGTCAAGCTTTAGCCGAGTCAAACCTTACGTGAGCTGTGTGGAAGGTGATGGTGGCAACTCGCAAGATTGGTTGTCGAGCTCTAGCCGAGCCAATCCTTGGGCAAGAGTACCACCGTGTATCTTGATGGTTGATTTACAATTTTGAAATAGAACTTTAAATAGTTGTCGAGCTCTAGCCGAGATTATTCAAAATTTTAGTTTGAAGTTGGTGTGGAGGGATCAAACATGCCAATACGACACAATGGTTGTCAATTTGGATCCCACAAGGGAGTAAGAGTTGTAATAATGGATTACAATCGGTAAGATGGTTACCGGCCTAAATAGCTTTACCACGTGATTCGCGGAAAACCCGTCACGGTGTAATGTGAAATATGGTTCTTAGCCCTTGTTAAGATAATTGTTTTTCTTAAAACTTATGGGGTAATTATTTTAACAAGGATTATATCAAACTAACCAAAACTTGTACTCTTGTTATTTATAGATGTCAAACCATAATAACACCACATCAAACATATCACTTTGTATGTTCCTAGAAAGGGAGAAACTCACGGAAGTGAACTTCATTGATTGGCTTAGGCAGTTGAGAATTGTCCTTCGCCATGAATCAAAGTTGCACATCCTTGAGGAACCCCTTCCGGAACCTCCTGCTACCAACGCGACTTGGGCCGTCCGATACGCATATGAAAAACGTGTGGAGGACACACACGACGTTGCCTGCCTCATGTTGTCAACTATAAGCTCAGAGCTGCAAAAGCAACTCGAGCACATGTGTGTGTACGACATGATAAACAAGCTTAAGGACATGTTCCAAAAGCAAGTAAGGCGGGAACACTATGAGTTTGTTAAAAACCTAATCGGTTGTAGGATGCAGGAAGGCGGGAATGTAAGTATCCACGTCCTTAAGATGAAGGCGTACGTGGACCAAATGGAGAGGCTAGGATTTCCCATTGAGAGGGAGCTCGCTGTGGATATCATATTGCGGTCCCTACCCACATCATATGATCAGTTTGTCATGAATTATCATATGCAAGGGATAGATAAATCCTTAAGTGAATTACATGGCATGTTAAAGACTGCGGAGTCAAACATGGCCAAGCATAATTCCACCTCATCCATTCCCATATTGGGTTCAAAGGAACAAAAGAAAAGGAAGAAGAAACCGACCCCAAAAGGAAAGGTTGGAATATCCAAGCCTATCCCTAACATTGAGTCCAAGGACATAGATAATGTGCCTCAAGAAGAGACTCAAATGGTGGTTTGCTACTTCTGTGCAAGATTTGGAGATTGGGGCCGTCATGCCTGTCCTACGTGCCAAAGGGATATAAAACTTCTAATGAAAGAGAAAGTTACATTTCCCTCTAAAGGTACATTCATGATTCATTGCTATTATTCTAAAAGTTGGGATTGTTGACCCGATCTAAGTAACTCATGTTTGTTACAAATTTATTTTTGTTACAAAGTGTAGGTCCATGATGATAGGAAGAAAAGCATGAAGAAACCGGATCTCATTATGAGGAAACATTGATACTTTTCATGTACGAGAAGATTGGGATATTTGATCTCATCTTAATCACCGGTTTATTTGTTACTTGTATTTTGTTGCCCTGCGTGGCAAGTGATGTTTCTTTGTATGTTCGTTTTGAAGACGATGGATATAATTTTGAAAGCTTTGAGATTTAATGTAAAACTTTTTCATATTGTTTGTTCAAAATTTATTCATGTCAAAGTTTATGTGTTGTTTTGTCCTGCGTGACACACAACTTTACTTTTGATGACGATGAATTTTTTTCTTGAAATAAGAAAGTTGTTATGAAAAATATTGTTGGAATCAAAAAAATTATCCTTGTCACGGCATACACAAGTTTTTTTGTTGCAAGTAATAACATATTCATGAATATATATGATTCTAGATCCAAAATAGTTTGGAGAAGTTATCTTTGTGAAATAATCAAATTAACCACATAAACAAGAAAAGTATCACCTAGATCTGTGTGGTTAGGATCTCGGGATAGTTTAACCTCGGGTTAGACATTTGATGCTAGTCTTGTTTATTAGGCTAGGATGATTATCAAACCCTTCATTGTCATATGTGAGAAGGATAAAAACTTGTTAGATATTGATCTCACTTTTGTGGATAATCCGTTCAAGCACAACACAAAGAATAACTAAAGGGAAACTTCTTCATCACTACCTTCTAGTAGCAATTGCGGAAAGTTTTCTAGTTTGGGTAAATGTCTGAAACCTCGTTGATGTTCAGGATTAACCAAAACTTCTTACAGAATCTATAGGGCATATAGATCAAGATATTTAGATCAAGCTTAGATGCTAAGATACCTTGAATCTATAATAAATGACCATCTAATGAATTGTGGTTTTTCCACATAATTCACTTCCTACTAAGACACATTGGTAAATGGTGTCATGTTGTACCGGATATTATTGAATATGATCTGGTTTATGATGAGTCATAAAGGTGTATCCCGCTTATTGATACACTCACTTAACATGACGGACTAAGTCCTCACATCAAAAACCAATCGATGATCTAAATTAGCACTAAATAAGATATGACTAGAAAGAGTTCTTTGATTGTCTATCTCATAGTTTAAAGTTATCCCATCTACATTCAGTGGGAGATGGATGAACTTGAGGGGTGCTAATACATTTAAGAAGTTCTTCTGAGTTTTAGATATTTAATCTTTTGAGAACGTTGTTTTGTTGCTCTATAAGGAGAAAATAACTAAAGCATTCCAATGGAAGAACGTGGAATTTAAATGAAAGACCTAATGATTGAAACTAGCAAAATAATCAATCTTGATTGATTAAGAACCAGCATTGATATGCTGGTATACCTGACTAAGTATCATTACTTTTATGTCTGATAAGAGTCATATGAAGGCAAAGAGATATGGGTCTCTCATATCTAAGCGACGATGACTTGATGGTGAGTCATGTTGAGGTCACCATTTATTGAAAGACTTAGTGAACCTGGATTCACTAAGTTAAAAGAAGTAATTGATCAAGAGATGCAATCCATTCGAATATCCAAGTATTTGACTTGGCTTAATCCCATACATAGGTGAAAACCAAGAAAGTACAAGTGGAACTAATATGAGTGGAGTTGTAGACAACTTCAAATACCGACTATGTGAAAAAATTTCATGATGGTTTTGAGGAAACTTTTCCTAGTGGTTATTATTGCTTTTTGTGGCAATAAGAGATAACACACGGATATACAAGACCGCGTTCCGTCGTGGAACAACGTTATGAGGAAGTCTTCACAACACTCTGCGAGGGTCTTATGTATCCATAATATCAAAATTAAGTCTACAATCATAGATAAATCCATTGTGGATTTATGCTAGCATCTAAAAGGTAAGATCTTTGCTTTTATTGAGGAAATCTACTGACGATTTTTTAGAAGCATGGATGAGACTTTTACATACGTCAGGGCTAGTGGGAGCTTTGTTGAATTCCTAAGTATAAGTGTCTATTGCAGATAATGTCTCGATATTAAGTTGTATGTGGACCTAATTCTGGAATTATTGCTTCATTAGGACACTTAAGGGATACAAAATCGAATATTTTGAGTTCAAGAAATACCGAGATATGTTCTTGATGTTTGACGACTAGAAAGGGTCTGGAGTAAGTAATTACTCTAGTGCAAATTTCTATAAGGATAACTGTTGAAACAAGGATCTTCTTGAGGTCAACATCAGATGGAGGAATCTCGTCTAGAACTCGTAAGCCTGAACGATCTGCAAAACAGACCACCGTTAGCCTCGTCACGAGGGTGAAACCTCGTGACCAAGCTCCGGTGTGAGAATAAGCTTCTTTGTATGTAAGAAGAATAAGTGTTTTCAGTATGAAGAGAAGCAGAGAGAGAGTTGGTTGTTCTGGATATGCTTACCATTTGTTGTGTCTTGTGGTATTATTTATAGGCAAATGAGCAAGGGATGTACCTCCCTTTTATCCACCAGTTTGTGTAGTAACCTCCTGCTTTGGTCAGACTAGAGACCACCAAGTTCTGCTAATGATGTGACCTCTCATAAAGGTTGACCTTCTGCTTGGCTACCTCTGGCATGGTCTGCTTGACCTTTTTAGAGAAGCTAACCTTAATCACCCTTTTAGTAACCCCTGCAATAAGAGGTTAACCAGTGCCTCCAGCTGTGATTGTCTATATTTCCCTATCTGTTGGTTACATTACCAATGGTTGTAGTGTGCTTTGTCCCGAGGAGCTTGGTGAGCAAGGATCTAGACTTCCCCTAGAAGGTGAAGGTCCAGCTAGAGCTTAGGAGGCGAAGCTCCGGAGGTCCGGCTTCTTATTGAAGGACGAAGCTTCGGACACCCATTGGATAGCATAGGTCCGGCCAAGGCTGTGGGGGGTGGAGGTCCGGACATACCTCATCATTTCCCAAGCTGGAGGTTGTAAGGTTCAGATGGTCGGAGGTCATGAGCTTCAGTTGTGGATCAGCTGTTAGAGCTGTTGGTCCGATGGTCATAAGATACAGCTATGGAAGGTTGTTCCTGTAGTTGGTCAGAGCTCTTGGTCGGATGGTCGTGAGGTCCGGCTGAGCCTAGTACGGTACATACCCCAACAAGTCCCCCAGTCTAGAGTGACTTGACATTCAATTCGGCGAGTTACTCTAGACTCAAAAAATTAGTCTGTTTATTATCTATTAGTCGATTGTTTCTAGGTAACCATGAACATGTGTCTTGTTTTTGTGTGCATGTAAATAATTGGTAGCAAATATATCACACAATCTATTCTTGATTGAAATGTATTGGGTCATTTTTTGTTTATTGTATCAAATCTATAATGAGTATCAATAGATTTAACTCGACGGTGAACATGTTTTTGGATATTCCCTTATAATACATGTATTTTGTGATAACCCGTTAGTTTTCATTTGTAACGATGTTTGCATCATTTGGCCTTAGCCTTATGCATTTCATAATAGTTAATACTTCTGTGTACATAATCACTGTTTTGTGGCTATTGCCTTGTCCGGAACAATGTTTTTTTTGGCTATCGCCTCGTAAACGCGTTTTTCGTAACCAAGACCGTTGTCGAAAGTTACGGAGCGAATTATGATGTGTGCTCAACCTATCAGTAATGCGAGCCGTTGCTCGGATTATGGGGTTGTTTATTGGGTATACCCATCCCGATTTAGCCCATCGGCTACTTGGATAAAATATTGTTGATCGGAATAGCATCGATCAAAAAGCAACATTTGAAAGAGATCACAACGGTCTCTTGAATATTTTTATCAAGTTGTATGACATGTTTCAGTTTGTAACATGTGACGATTTGTTTGAGAGTGTGTCATCGGATACGATTAATGATAATAATGGGAGAGATGGTATATTAGTTCCCTTATGAGGGCCACGATGTTTATCCAATCTTCATACCCATCTCGATTTAGCCCATCAGCTGTTTACATCGATCAGAACACTATTAATTGAATAAAATAATGTCAATTGGAATAATATTGATCATATTAAACAATGTCAATCTGAACAACAGCGATCGGAATGATGTCGATAAATAACATTTGTGTAAGTTCATTCCATTCTTTCACTATATATTGTTCGCTGAAAATGGTTCGATCCCAAATCAATTCTGAAAAAGGTCATGTTTGACCCTCTAAGATTTTTATCAAATGGTAGAGCATGCTTCGATGTATAATGCGATGACTTATTTGTAAGTGTATCGTCCTGAAATAGATACAAGCATATATACAGTTTCTTTTCTTATTTGTCAGTCACAATAGTAATAATAATAATAATAATTGAAGAAATGAAGTATCATTTCACATACAAGAGCCACAAATTAAACATATCTTTGGCAAGTATGGTGGTACAATACCACTATAGTCCCCCAGTTCAGTTGTACTAGCTAGTACTATTGAACTCAAAGAAGTTTATTTCATTTATGTAACTACGTGAGAAAGTTTCTCCCTTTTTTATATGTTTTACCAAGTTGTTCATGGTATTTTAATTTGTCACGAGCTTATGGTCGTTTGAAAATATAAATGCATTATTTGCAAATATAACTGAAATGTGCTGACATATGAGTGTCGGACGATAATATCCGGAGAATAGTGGTAGAACTAGAAAATTGAATTAGTAATGGAATAATGTTAGGCAATTGTGGTCAATTTATAATGATTGAACAAAAGTAATTTGATAAAGTAGAAGTACCATAAGTAACATCTGACAATTGTTGTGACATTATACTACGATAGAAGACCTACTTGTTGAATAGGTTTTATCTTAGTTCGATGAATATAACATACTTGAGTTATGATGGTTAGTATAAGTGACGATTTGTAGTTGTACAATTGTTGATGCGTTTTACATTGACTTCCTTCAATAGTATCATGGTTATTTTCAAACGAACGATTTTTGTTTGGACTCTATCATGCATATATGTATAAGCAAGTAAATGCTTTACTTATAAACCAGATGGTGTTTTGAGAGTAGTTTTAGATATATTCTCTGGGATTTGAGCCCATAGGATACAAATGTTAAAGGTATCTATAGTTGAAGCATAAATTATACAAGTGGCAAAGGTCAAAACATCGAGGGTTAAAGGTTGAACTTTAAAGGCTACTCCTTTTTTACTTCAAGTTTGGAAACTGGCAGAAACAAGGTGCGGCTGAAAATGCTTTATTTTAAATAACTACGAAGGTCGTGTGACACATGTTAATATTTGTTTTTCAATTCGTAGGCTATTACTTTTATTGTGTGTTTACTACTTCGTGTTTGAGTTTCGAGTGAAGTGATCCCCAACTTGGATAAGTTTTAAATGAGACGAACCTCGAAGGATAAGTTATAAGCCACAGACTAAACATTCGTTAGGTGACCTTATAACATTCAACATGTATGCTTCAGCGATGGTGAAGCTTTAGAATTATCACTAGAATAAATGTGTTTGGGATGTTAAAGCTTCATAAAGGTGGGTCAGGTAGTTTGCATATCGAAAGATGCTATGTTGAAAGTGCCAATGCCGGAGGATGGCAGGCTGAAGGTGGCAACAGAGCTCCGTTGAAGTGAACAAGTAATGATGCAGGCTAAAGGTGGATGATTACAACGTATATGCATATATTGTTATTTTTTGCTTAACATGTTTTAATTATATTATGTATCACCAACTTTACACTTGGAAATATACCTAATATATATAATCACAAATACGAGTTTTTGTACCATTGGTAGATGATTTTATTTCACTTAATGTGAATCTTTTTTAATAGGCTTGCCTATTAGTTATTTGCGGGGAAAAGAAATCAATTAAAACCACAAACATAATGGTGTATTTGTGTATTGTTGGAAATATTAGTTGTTGTTGTTGACTTAAAGCTTTCATGGTTGCTCATATAAAGTTCAGCAAATGTTTTTTGTGTGTAGAGAATAGGAAAGGTAAGGGATAATTAAGTAGTCAATGCTGAAAAATGATGACGTTGCAAAATGTCATGCCAAGTGTCGATATTAAAGGTTCTAGTAGCAGACGTAGCTATAAAAGTTTATGAAGGCGAGTGAACAATAAATAGTCATGGATCAATCACATGAATATTATGGATCTCGAGAAAGTCGCTGGAAGTAGCTCCAATTAAGTCACCCCCTTTTTTTTGTTTGAAAGGCGAGTAATAAACAGATTTTTTTTAAATGGAAGGATATGGAAGGTTTATTGATAAATATTACTTTTCTTCTATTTTTATGTGTATTGTATTTGTATTGATCTATTGAGGTTCTTTAATTTTTAGAGTGATTGTTTATCATCTATATCTTTAAAAATATCAGCCTAGGCTAGAGCATCACAATTCTACAATCAAATATTATGAGCAAGTATAGGTGGTGACTAACGTCTTTTATTTGTTATTTGGACAAGAGTGGTATCATCTTTGGTCCGGATTGGACCTCTGGTCCAGACTTAATATGTGGTTCGAATTAGACTTCAGGTTTGGATTGGACCTCTGCTTCAGTCGTGGGATGTATGGTGAAAAGGGTTTCCAACGTTCAATGAGAGTGGTCCATACTAGTGTATAAGCATGAAAGGTGGCTATATAAGGTAAGCTATAGAAAATGATAGTATACGCACATGGTCGTGTCTACCAAATCAGGACAAAGTGTGTTTTGTTTATTTATGATTTCACTATTTAATTAAGTACGTAGGATGGTCATTTATGGGAATTTTTCTATTAGTTTTAGGAATGAACTTCTAAATATTTCATATGTCAAAGGCAATTTGTGTTGGAATCTGCCCACCGACACACGTAGGTCAGCATCACTGCCAATAAAGCGTGGGCCTATTGGGTCACACGCCAAGTTTCAATCTCGACAGCCTACTATAAGAAGAAAGAGTCAAAATGGTCAAATTCCAGTTGACCTAGGCTTCACGACCGTGAAGGATGCTCCACGGGTCGTGAAGCAGCTCGTGTCCACGAGTCCTGTCGTGGGACACATGGTTCGTGAAACCCTAGGGCTTCACGACCCTACACGGCCCATGAAGGAGGTCTTGAAGGCACGAACCCTCACGATTCTTGCACGGTGCGGCACGACTCGTGGAGGATAAATGGCCGGTCGTGACGCATTTATCCTTCACGGCCCGTGAGAGCCCGTGAAGAAGTCGTGAAGGCATAATTCCAAGTGACACTTGTGTTTCATTGGACCATTTGAGTTGGTCCAATGATATGGTGCCATTGGGGTCCGACTCTGGCTCTTTTGAATTGACTAGAGGCCTTTAAAAGAGGGTCTCTTTGTTCATTTCATACTCTTGGTCCATTTTGTACAATACATATACTTGTTAGTTCATCCATTAAGAGAGAGAGCAAGATCAAGTGTTGGTGATTTGTGCACAAGTGTTTCAAGGCTGTTCCAGAAGATATCCATCAAGTGTTGGTGGTGCTTCGGTTTGCTAGTACAAAGAGGTTGAAGGTTTCTTGGTGTGGACTTGCATTAGGGCATGGAGCCTTTTGTTTCAAGCTTACATCCCAAATCCGAATTGTTCTTGCAAGTTTTCACCACCTTTGGGAAATCATGGGATCTTTTGTGTGTTTTTGTTGCTTCCGTTGCGTGCTTTGATTCCCCATGGATTCCCAACAGTGGTATCAGAGCCATACTTGCAAGATGCATGCACCTTTGTGGCTTGAAAATCCATATTTTCGATTTTGGACATTATGTCCAGAAGGTCTTCACGGGCCGTGGAGCTTGCTTCACGGGTCGTGAAGGCCACACGACCAATCTCGTGGGGTGGTGGTCGTGAAAGGTTTTTAATCTGTTTCACGAGTCGTGGAGCGTACTGCCTTCACGGCCCGTGAGGGCCCGTGAAGAGCAGTAGCTCGTGAAGGCGTCGTGATCAGGCTGTTTTTGGCCTTTTTGAAAAAGAAAACTTGATATGGATTTTGGCACATGATTTTAGTGTTTCTAGAATCATTTTGGCTGTTTAGCCTTGTAGTTTAAGCCCCATAATATCCTAATTCTTTTATATGTATGTATTGGGTGGTTTTGGCATAAAATGCTCACATGCATACGTGTAAATTATGTATATATGAATATGGATTTCAAAGTGTTTGGAATCCTAATGCATATGTACAAGGTTTATTCTTGTGCCTTTAGTTTTTGAATAAACTTAATTGGGATATTGTTTTGTGCATGGTTTGGTGTGGCACACCATGCTTTGTGGTTGTTTCGTTTTTGAGCACCGGTTTGAGCCTAGGGGTTGCTTTATTTGTTGTTCATTCATTTGGTGGTTTGTACCACATTTGGTTTGTAATAATTTATTTGATCCGGTTTGTAATAATTTATTTATTTATGGCTTGCACGCCAAAGTATTTATTCTTTGTAATTGTATATTAGCATAGAATAGATTGTGTGGCTTGCATGCCATTTCTCTTTAAATTATGTATGTAATGAGAAGAGAAGACCGGAGGCACCAACGGGAGTCTTGGGAGACGTCTTGGCTACCTCGGATCCGGAGGCGCGAGATCGAGTGGGAGCACACCACGAAGTCTTGGATTGTTTGTCCTTAGTAGACTTAGTTCCTCGGTTGGCTCACCGGGGAACACTTAGGTTGGCTCAAATCGGTTTCGTATGCGTGGTTGTGTAGTTTTATTTATTTGTTTTTCTTGCGTGGTTGTAGGACGATTGTCAAGGTGGACTTGTGGACGAGCTTAGCACGAGTTGTTCCATGTGGACTTGTGTGGAAGGTGCGAGTGGCGTCTTGAAATCTTTGGTTGTCGAGCTTAGCACGAGCCAATTATTGTCAAGGGCGTCATCGTGTATTTTGTTGGACGATTTGCAATTCCAATTTAATACGCCTTGATAATTGGCGTGCCTATACCGAGTTATCAAAGCAGCTTATTGAGGAATCGGTGTGGGAAGGGATCAAACATGCCAAACCGGTGCTATGAGTACCGAAGGATCCCGCAAGTGCCTAAGAGTTGTAATCACGGATTGCAATTGGTAAAGCGTTTACCGGCCTAAATACCTTCACGAAGTGATCCGCGGTAAACCCGTCATGTAGTGAAGTTATGTTGGGTTCTTAGCCCTTGTTAAATTTAAGTGTTTGGGTAATTATTTAACAAGGATTAAAATATGTCGAACTAACCTTTTGTGTGCTTTGCCTTCTTTTAGATGGCATCTACAAGCAACACCGCGACACACATTTCACTCCGTCCATTTTTGGAGAAAGAGAAACTCATAGGCGTAAACTTCATGGATTGGCTTAGGCAATTGAGAATTGTCTTGCGCCATGAAAGCAAGTTGTATGTCCTAGAGGAACCTCTTCCGGAGGCTCCTGCTATCACCGCTACGCGGGCCATTAAGGATGCTTATGAGAAGCGCCTTAAAGACACTAATGAGGTGACTTGCCTCATGTTGACGACCATGAGTTCTTAATTGCAAAGGCAATTCGAGGACGTTGGTGCGTTTGACATGATCTCGCAGCTAAAGGAAATGTTCCAGCAGCAAGCGAGGCAAGAACTCTACGAGTGTGTCAAGGCCTTTATGGGGTGTCGGATGCAGGAGGGCGGGAACGTGAGCTCCCACGTGCTTCGTATGAAGCAATACGTGGACCAGCTCGAGAGGTTGGGCTTTCCTATGGTGAAAGAGTTGGCTACGGAGATTATCCTCCAATCTTTGCCTCAAGCATATGGTCCGTTCATTGTGAACTACCATATGCATAATATGGATAAGTCCTTGATGGAGTTGCACGGCATGTTGAAGACCGCCGAGTCTAACAGGCAAAGCCATCGACCTCTGCACCCGTCCTAGCCATCCATGAGGGTGGTGCTAAGAGGAAGCGGCCCGCTTCAAGCTCCAAGGGCAAGGGAAAGGGGAAGGCAAAGGTGGCAACACCCAAGCCCAAACCACTCCCGGCGCCGGAGCCGAAGGGGAAGGAACCCGCTCCTATAGCCCCCTCACCGGAAGAGGCCACCTGCTTCTTCTACGGGGAGAAGGGACACTACCGGCGTAGTTGCCCTAAGTACACGGAGGAGCTCAAGAAGCTTCGCGCCAAGGGACAAGGCGCCTCCGGTACATTTGAGGATAAACTTGAAATCGAGAAGTGCTAATACATTTGAGGAGTTCTTCTAAGTTTTAGTTATTTAACCTTTTGAGAACAATGTCTGTTGCTTAAAAGGGGAAGAAGAAAGAAACTAAAACTAAAGGCATTCCAGTGGAAGAACGTGGAACTTAAATGAAAGACTTGATGATGATACTAGCATATAATCTGATATCTTTGATAGATGATCATCATGGTTATGCTGGTATGCCTAACTAGGAGTCATTACTTCTTTTAATTCTGATAAGAGTCATATAGAGCCAAAGAGATATGGATTTCTCATATCCAAGTGGCAATGACTTGATGGTGAGTCGTGTTAGGTTCACCACCTATCGGAAGACGGAATGGATCCAGAATTCACTAAAAATAAAAGAAGTAAATGATAAAGAGATGCAATCCATTTGAAATTTCTAAGTGCTTGACTTGACTTGATCCCATACCTAGGTGTATACCAAGGTGGTAGTGATGGGATTAACATGGATGGAAGTGTAGACAACTTCAAATACCGACTAGTGGGAAAGTTTTCATGATAGTTATGGAGAAACTTGTCCTAGTGGCTATGTTGAAGAATGATTGAAACTCGTGGATATTAATGACCGCGTTTCGTCATTGAACAATATGATGAGGAAGTGCTTATAACACTCTCCGAGGGTCTTAATATACATCCGTAGTATCCGTATTATGTCTACGAAAGTGGATAAGACCGCTTCGGACCTATTCTTGCATCTTGAAGGAAAGATCTTTGCTTACTAATAGAAAATCAAAGTGATGAGTTTTCTAGAAGCGTAGATAAAACCTTTGATATATGTCAGGGCTAGTGGGAGCTTTGTTGTATTCCTAGTGTTAAATGTCTATTGAAGATAATGTCCCGGTATTAGGTTATCCGCGAACCTAATTCAGGAATTATTGCTTCATAAGGGAATTTAGGAGATACAAAATTGGATAGTATTTAGTTCAAGAAATATATAGATATGTTCTTGGTGTTTGACGACTAGAATAGGCTTGGAGTAAGCAGTTACTCTAATGTGTGTTTCTGCTAGGATAACTGTTGATCTTTGGTCGAAGTTGATGATCCTAACTTGTGGTGTTGTTTGTTGGTTCTTAAAGTATCACTAACCTTGTTGTGGGCTTTTGAGACAATGAGGGTGTGATTACTTTAACTTTTGAAAAGTTGAGATCTTTTTTATGCATACTTTTGAAGTAGTCTTGTCAAAAGAGATATAATTGAATAACAAAAGTATTTGTGGATGTTGTGGAACAAATCCACTAGTTAAGCCGTTGTTATGGACTAGTGATGTTTATCATACTAGGTCAATTAGCATTTCTAATGCGTGTAACTTGGCTTGAAGATGTTTTGGTTCATGTTTGATTTGTACTTATGTTTTGGGGACGTTAAGCAGTATTGCAATTCATACTATATCGATTATTAAATGGAGATTTAATAATACACCGAGGGCGGGTATTCTATGAATCCTTATTGTGTTCCTTCTTACCATGTTTAAAGACTTCCGATAATGGTTTCCATTCTAAAATCTCCACAATTGGTTATACTTTATGGGAAGGAAGTATAAATTAAGATTGAGGTAAAGAATCGGTTTTGTTAAACGTGATTCTTGCCTGTACTTAAAAGGGGTTTCAAGTGATTGGAGGACCCGCACCCGAGTTTGCTTCATGGTTCTGGTCATAAGTAACTCGGGATGATGATGGCGTTTCATCCTTCAACTAGAGATACATTTGATTCCAAAGCATAGGACTGCTTTGCTTTGATCGTTTTCTAATGCGGTCCGTAACCGGTCGTTATTAGGAAGATGATTGGGTAGAGTATTATCTATGTGGCGGGACTATGTAGTCGAAAGGTATTTGTTCCTCTATGTATAGAGAGAATATCCATGGACCCCTCGATGATTGAGTGTTGACGTTCGTATGCATGGCCGTGCTCAAGTTATATTGATGATGGATCAGTGTTAACTTGATTTGTTGGTCACCACTAATCTAGAGTCGAGAAACATAATCGTGAACGATCTGAAGGTTGACTATATTCCATTCCTTGTGTTCACATTGGATATCACGAACAAAGGGATGTACATGTTCATTTATCTTTAGGACAATCATTTTATGATTGGGATCTTGTCAAGAGTGGCATACCCTATACTGACTTGGGAGCTTAGATGTCTTGCTAAAGGCCGCTCTATGTTTGTGTTATTTTTCGTAGTCGTGCCACGTGCAAGTGGGAGTCTGTTGGAATATGCCCGCTGACACGAACGATTTAATAGTACTGCTAATGAAGTATAGGCCTATTGGGTCACACACCAAGTATTGATTCCGGCAACACGATCAAGCAAAAGAGAGAAAAAGGCCAAAATGGGTTTTGGTAGCATGGTACACGGGCCGTGTCCAGCCCAACTAGCACGGGGCGTTTTGGCAGGAGTAGAGACCGTGTGCTTTGGGCCTACACGGCCGTGTAGGTGAACACGGGCCGTGTTGGGCCTGTTGGACACGGGCTATCTTGGCCCAATTGAGGCCGTGGACCTTGGGCCTACACGGCCGTGTTGACCAACACAGGCCGTGTACAGATGCTGTAACAACATAATTGATTGGTTTTAAAGCTCATTTTAATGGGATTAAGTATTCATTCAATTTGGCAGTTTCAAACACCACGAATTCTCTGTGTTCTTTGGAGAAAAATGGCTATGAAGAACATATAAAGAATATACAAACTTTCTCTCTAGAGTTGATACACTTTGTGATCAAGTTTTGATGCACAAAGTGGTTAGACATATTTTATCTTGTTGTTTTGGTGGCTACACCAACCTACTAGCATTGGGGAATCAAGTGTGCTTGGGGTGGACTTCACTAGAGGAGTTCTTCTTGAATTCTACACACTTTGACAAAGAAGAAAGCTTGTGGTGATCTTGTATGATGGTATAATCTTTCTTCTACCTTGTTCATTATATTCTAGTTGCAACTTCATGTTTAGATGTTGGTCCATGGCATGTGTGTTTGTTTGGCTAGTTTAGTTTTGTATTATATCTTGCTTTCGTTGCTACTCGTTTATGCCAAAAAAATACCTTCAGTACTATGGGTATGGTATGTCATGTGCAAGTGGGAGTCTGTTGGAGTATGTCCACTGACATACGTACACAAATATCACTACCGATGATGCATAGGCCTATTGGGTCACACACCGGGGATTGATCTCGACAACAACCAAAGTGGAGGGGCTAAAAGGAATCAGTTTCATTTAAGTTCCAAATTGATGTGGGCCAGAGAGAGTTCACGGCGTGAACTTTATTGAGTTCACGGTGTGAACTAGTGTGCAGACAGCTGTCAGCTTTTGCATGTTGCCACCCACTTCAACCAATGCATGTCCATCACCCACATAAGTCTTTGCCCGGCCTTGGGGCACTAAGGAGGCATCTTGGGGCTTATATAATGACCATGCATCAGCTCTCTTGCAACTCTTGAACATTCTAACATATACACACACTTAAGGCTTCTTGAGAGGAAGAATAGAAAGAGTTCTTGGTGTGTTCTTGGTATGTTCTTGGAGGAGCTTTGCTTGGAGTGTTTTGGTTGCTGTTTTATGGTAATTTCATGTCCATGAAGATTACCAAGGCTTGCTAGTACAAGGAGATCATACAAACTCGGGGTGGACTTGCAATAGAGGAAGGCTTAGCTTAGCTTTCTACACTCATCCATCAAGTTTCGTTTTCTCCACCTTCAAATCGTGGATATTATAATTTCTATCCTTTCTTGTTTTTCTTGTTGCATTACTTGCATGTAGAGCTTGGTCCATGTGGTGGGTTTTATATTGGCTCTTTCTTCTTTGATTCTTGTTCTTTTACTTCTGTTCCGTGCCATGCTAAAACCCAACAGTATCATCCTCATCATCAGAATCAGACTCAATGGCTATTGGTGTAGTGCAACCCTCAGCAACTTTCCTTCTTGCTTTGGCCTGTTAGCCATTCT
The DNA here is from genome assembly GCA_038502395.1 of Dittrichia graveolens. Taxonomy (NCBI): domain Eukaryota; kingdom Viridiplantae; phylum Streptophyta; class Magnoliopsida; order Asterales; family Asteraceae; genus Dittrichia; species Dittrichia graveolens. Next base: position 24,050,381 of record JARJIL010000008.1, read on the forward strand.
TTTTAATCTCTTTGGAAACCTTTCTCCCCCTCAGAAGGTGCTTTTCTTTTGACATGAGGAGGAGATGTTGCTTTGGATGCTTCTTTCTGCAAGATCTTTGTAGCAGTTTCATTATAAGCAGCATCCACTTCTTCAGAATCAGGATCATCCTCCCTAGTTGAACTTGAGAATATCTCCCCCTTTTTGGCATCATCAAAAGGAGGAGGGGAGTCACCTGTGGTTGGCTATGGGGATGGGATAGGGGCAGGGGTAAGTGTATGGGTTGAGGAAGGGGTATAGGATGGGGTAGAGGTAAGTTTAGAGAGTTGAAGGGAGAGGTCATCCTTGAGATCTTTTAGGGCTTTCCACAATGAGAGATGACTCATCCTGGATTGTTCAGTAAGGGCTTCAATGTCATCAAGGATGCCTTTAAGGTAAGAAGGCATGGGTAGGAGTTGTTCTGGGATAAGGACGGAAATGTTTGGGTTTATTGGGCATAGGGTTTGGAGTTGGGATAGTAGGTTTGAGATGGTTTGGTTAAGGGAAGAGATAGTGGATTGAGGAAGGATGGGAATGGGTGATTGAGATGGGAGAAGGGTAGAGAGATGGTCTATTTTGGTTAGGATAGGGGTAAGATCAATGGGAGAGGCAGTAGGTGCAGGGGAGGGTTGGGGTGGGGTCTTGAGGGACTCAATGTCTTTTGAAAGTTTAGACAGTTGAGTAGAGGTTTGGGTTTGGAAGGCTTGGAAGGTTTGGGTTAGGTTATCAAAGTTGTGGTTTATGGTTTGGACAAGGGTAAGGTTTGGTGTTTGAGTAGAGGTAGATGGTTGAGAATTGTAAAGGGTGGAGATAGGTTCAAAAAAGTTGGGTAAGGTTTTTGTCCCCTCATTTGAGCCTTGGTGTATAAGATCAAACTCATTGGGAAGGATTGTTGAGCCCTGTACAAGTGGTTGGTTTGTACCACTAGCATTGGCAGGCTGTGCTTGTGTAAGAATTGAATTGATAAGAGATGCAAGATAAGTGGATTGAGTGTGGGATGCACTCAATAATAGGGAATCCCTTATTGGATCCACATTCAGTTGTGAGAATGTGAATGGTATAGGCTGACTCAATAGTGGGATAGACACAGTATGACCTTGGGTGGAGGTCTGTCTTTCAATGCGGTCAACCTGTTGGGAGGTTGTCTTAGATTGCGGTTTAGATCCCATTTTTACAGATATATCCTGTTGTGAGGATACATCCACCAGCTTAAAGGTGGCAACATCTAATTGCTCCCCCTCAACATGAGGAAGGGTAATTGGAGTTGAGGTCAGAGGTGTGGATTGTACTCCCTCAAATTGCTCATAATCAGTCAATCTGGTGACCTTGTATGTATGGGGCTACGAATTGGAGTAGAACTAGTGACCACATGAGGTTCACTAGATCTTGGCTGTTGGATTGGTGTATGGATTGGAGAGGAGGATGGGCTATCAAAGGTTGGGACTACCATTTGAATATCCTCCGAGGTGGAATACGGTAAAAACTTCAGTTAGCAAAGAAATACTGAATGCTCTTACTTGGGAGCAGTTCTCTGAAAAGGTGCTGAAGAAGTATTGCACCGAGTATGACCTGGAAAGAATGGAGAGGGAATTTAATTATCTCCAGAAAGGGGATAAGCCAATCGAAGAACACATAACCGCGTTTACTGATAAGATGTGGTTTGTTCCCCATCTGATCCCAGACGAGACCACCAAGATAAGGCGGTTTGTGGCAACTCTGCCACTGGAATTTCGCCCACACGTGTGGGCTGCTGCTAGTTTGGATCGGGCATTTAAAATAGCCCGACAATTGGAAGGTGACCATTTATACTGCAATGGCGAATCTGCCAGTTCAGGGTCAAAGAGGAAGTTCCAGCCGTCTGATAAATCGGGTCCTTCCAAAGGACAATCCTCTGTAGGCGGGAAGACTGATTCCTCTAAGAAGCCGAGGCCTGAATCTCCTTGTTGTTCTCAATGCCGTACATACCACTCTGGTGAGTGTTCCAACTCTACCAGACGTTGCTGGAGGTGCGGGTAGAAGGGCCACACTACAACTGAGTGTGGTTTTAAAGAAGACGTATGTTACCGGTGCCACAAGCCCAGGCACAAGCTGACAGACTGCCCAGAAAGACAAAGTGCTGGAGTCGTAGGGTATTCTTCTTCTAGAGGACCGAAAAGAGATGACGCACCCCGCGCAAAAGGCAGGGCTTTTCAGATGACAGCTGACAAGGCCAAAGCAGCAGGGGATGTCGTCACGGGTACTTTTCTTATCAATTATATCCCTGCTAGTGTTTTATTTGAATCTGGAGCTACCTACTCCTTTGTATCTGTGGCCTGTCGTAGAAGATTGCAGTTGCCTGTTGTTTCATTAACTGAGCCACTCAGAGTAGAGGTCGCTAACGGCAAAGTAGTCTCTGTTACAGAGAAAGTCCTAATAGATGTCATTTATATTGATGGGAGTAGTATCATATTTCTTTCTTTATTATGCCTATTGCGGGCTTCGATGTTTTGATTGGGATGGATTGGCTCAACAAGCGTGATGCTAAGATTATCTGTTCCAAAAAGATGATCAAGATCCCTCTTTCTAATAGATCTTATGCTGTTGCACGTGGAGAATGACGGGATTCTGATATTCCCATTGTCTCCATGATTAAAGCCCAGAAATCGATTGCTAAAGGTTGTGACTCTTATCTGGCATATGTTATCGATGCTACGATGGAGAAGCGACCAGTTCGTGATATCCGGGTGGTATCTGACTACCCTGAGGTATTCCCTGAAGAACTTCTGGGTTTGCCTCCGATTCGTGGTGTTGAATTTAAGATTTAACTTATTCTAGGAGCTACACCTGTGGCTCGTTCTCCGTATCGTCTTGCTCCTTCGGAAATAAGAGAGATGATGACTCAAATTCAGGAGTTGCTAGACAAAGGTTTTATTCGTTCGAGTTCCTCGCCGTAGGGAGCTCCTGTATTGTTTGTGAAGAAGAAGGACGAAACAATGCGAATGTGCATAGATTATAGGGAGCTTAACAAGTGAACTTTAAGGAATAAGTATCCGCTTCCTCGTATAGATGATCTTTTTGATCAGTTGTAGGGGGCTACATGCTTCTCTAAGATTGATCTCCGGTCGGGGTATCACCAAGTACGAGTTCATGAAGAAGATGTTCCGAAAACTGCGTTCTGAACTCGTTATGGTCATTATGAATTTCTGGTTATGTTGTTCGGCTTAATCAATGCCCCTGCCGTCTTCATGGATCTAATGAATCGGGTTTGTCATCTGTTTCTTGACAGATACGTGATCGTATTTATTGATGATATCCTTGTTTACTCGAAGACGGAAGCTGATCACGAGCTTCATCTTCGTCAGGTTCTCGAGACTCTAAAGCGAGAACAATTGTATACCAAGTTGTCCAAATGTGAATTCTGGCTTAAGGAAGTTCATCTCCTCGGCCATTTTATATTTCATGATGGTGTCAAAGTAGATCAAGCTAAGGTGGAGGCTGTGATGAATTGGGGGGGGGGGGTTTCTCGGACTCCTTCCGAAATTAAAAGCTTTCTTGGCTTGGCTGGCTACTACCGGTGGTTTATCCGCGATTTCTCAAAGCTTGCGGGTCCGTTGACCAAACTGACTCGCAAGGATGTTGCTTTTATCTAGTCGGAAGCTCAAGAGGAAGCTTTTCAGACCTTGAAACTGTTTCTATGTGAAGCTCCGGTCCTTACTCTACCTGAGGGTTCGGAGGACTTCACGGTATATTGTGACGCCTCTTACGCGGGTTTCGGTTGCGTCCTGATGCAACTTGATAGAGTGATTGCCTACGCTTCTAGGCAGTTGAAATCACACGAACGGAACTACCCAACCCATGATCTGGAGCTTGCTGCTATTATGTTTGCATTGAAGTTGTGGAGGCATTACCTTTATGGTACAAAGTGTGTGATTTGCACAGCTCACAAAAGTCTCCAGTATGTCTTTTCTCAGAAAGAACGCAACATGCGGCAATGCCGTTGGTTGGAGTTAATAAAAGACTACGATTATGAGATCCGTTACCATCCTGGCAAGGCCAATGTTGTAGTGGACGCTTTAAGCCGTAAAGGACCAACAGCAGAAGCTAAGTTTATGAGAATCGCGATTGTGCCAGACTTGATTTCTAGACTGAAGGACGCTCAGCAGACTGCATTGCAAGAAGAAAATCATAAGGGTGAGACGATGAAGAAATTAAAGGATCAGCTTACTGAAGATAATCGTGGGTTGAAAACTTTTCAATTTAGGATTTGGGTACCTTCGACAGAAGGTAACCGTGAGCTGATTCTGTAGGAGGCCCATAAGTCCAAATTATTTGTCCATCTGGGAATTACGAAGATGTATCACGACCTGAAGATGTTATACTGGTGGCCAACTTTGAAGAATGACATTGCTTCATTTATGGAGAGATGTCAGATCTGCGCGCAAGTGAAGACGTAGCACCAGAGACCTTACGGTAATCTTCAGCAATTGGATAATCCAGAGTGGAAATGGGATAATATCACGATGGATTTCGTGACGAAGTTACCCACGACGTCCAGAGGGCACGACATGATCTGGGTTATCATTGATCGACTGACAAAAAGTGCTCATTTCTTGGCAATGAGCGAGTCCGCTTCGCTGACCTGTTTAGCCCATCTGTATATCGATGAGATTGTGTCACGTCACGGTCTTCCCTGTTCGATTGTATCTGATCGTGACTCTTGGTTTGTTTCGAATTTCTGGCAGAGTCTACAACGCGAACTTGGCACTCGTGTTCATCTGAGCACTGCCTATCATCTGCAGACTGATGGCCAATCTGAACTTACGATCCAAATGTTGGAAGATATGCTTCACGCCTGTGTACTCGAATTTGGTGGATCCAAATTTTGATCTCCCATTGATTGAATTTGCTTACAAAAATTCATATCATTCCATCATTGGAATGCCACCATACGAGATGCTTTACGGAAGACGATGTCGCACTCCGACCTGTTGGTTGGAGCCTGGTGAGAAGCAGTTCGCTGGACCTGAAATTGTCCAGATTACTTCTGACAAAGTGAATGTGGCTCTTGAAAAGTTAAAAGCAGCTCAAGACCAACAAAAGATGTATGCGGATCCTAAACGTCATCCTTCTACATTTGATGTTGGTGATCGTGTGTAAGAAAGTTTCTCCCTGGAAAGGCGTTATCCGTTTTGGGCGTAAGGGGAAGCTAAGTCCTCATTATATTGGCCCATTCAAGATTATACGCAAGGTGAACGATCAGACGGTGACTCTAGAGCTGCCGTCTGAGTTAGCTGGTATTCACGACACCTTTAATGTGTGCAACTTACGCAAGTGCCACGTTGAAGAAGAGCAGATTATTCCATTGCAACAATTGAAGGTTGACTCTTCTAAACGACTTGTAGAAGAACCTGTAGAGATTCATTGTAACACCGGAAAACTGAAGCCATTTTTTTAATACGCTGCGGAAGCTTTAAGTAAACAAGTCATTTACATACAAACCAATATTAACAAATGTAAAAACATTGTTCACAAACATAAGTATCGTTGTTGTGTTACAAAAACTACAGGCTCGTTCTTTTTCAAAAAACTAATATCGGAGTCAGGTCATCTTCTCCTTCAGCCAACCTCACAAACACGAACCTGCAAAAGCAACAACTGAGGGGAATTAGCACAAAGTTAAGTGAGTAGAGGCTAAACACCAAAAGCAAACATCCACAGTCAATATCAAAGCATGTAATCACATATGCCGAGAAGACGCCCGGTTTGGCGCAGAACCTACAACCAATGCCGGCCAAAGCAAAGGTTTACCTATAGCCCTCCACTGAATTGGCACAGTGAAAATCCCCCTCTGATGCAACATATGCACTAGTAAGGCTAACACTGTTCAACCAACCAGTGAATGAGCCCAGCCCAATTCTACGTATAGCTGACTTCCCAACGCAACTCAAAATCATCCTAAGAGTGCGTATCGGCCAAATAATCATGCAGCAGATATCATTCATCAATAATTACAATCAACAGTTCAATCAATCCAATCTCAATCACAGTCATGCATCACATCAATAACATTAACCGAAATCTTTACCATCCGCGATTAACGTCCACTCATCTCAAAATCAACACGGGCTCAGAAATCTAATTTTACTGAGTCTTTTAATTGCCTGAAAACACAGCAACAATCAAATCAGTCTCGAGTTATATAAATATACCTTCTCATATATATTTATATCTTAAATCCATAAAGACAACTCAATAAAATCACATAATTAACATGCCAAGTTATTCCATGCAAAACACAACAAGAAACCAAGAAACATTCTGAAATGGGGTCTGTCGCGCCACGACACATACCCTGTCGCGCCGCGACCGAGTCGGATTTCAAATCCGAGAGTCAACACTTGGATTTCAGTGGCGGATTTCACAAGTATCGGATTTTGGTGTCGGATTTGCCATGTTTCGGATTTCCAATGGTCGGATTTGCAACTTATCGGATTCTCATAACTCGAATCTCACATAGTCGGATTTCTTGAATGTCGCATCGCGACATTCTATTGTAGCGCCGCGAAGCGCATCCTAGCAGCTCATCACCTTTGTTTTGTCGGATTTTCCGCCCACATATCAATGTTGTAACCTTTTCTAACCTCATATTTTCTCAACAAAACATATTTATAACATATATCAAGTCTACAAAACATCATAAACACCTTTTTACTTAATCATAACATCAAAATCTACAAAAGCCATTTATCAAGCTTTCTTTCAAACTTATCAATGGTGAAATTGCATAAACTCATGCTTTTCAATATATAAACATACCAATACCATTCATATCATGCCATAAACACTTTCTTACCTTCTTTTGTAAATAAAGAACACTAAATCTTTGTTTCTCAATTTCAAGTTTATGACTTTGCTTCTCTTGGAGGTTTTCTTCACAGAATACACCTTTTACACTTATGATGCAAATGGGAAGATAATTTACCACGTACACACATTTAATTGTTTTAAGAAATCTAAGCAGGAGGTGGCTATTTTAATTCACATGCACACATACATACATACGATCATACATGCACATATATTTGTATTTCTTTTCCTGTTAAGATTCCACCAGTAACATATATTTATATATATATTTTTAATTTTAAGTTAATTAATTCCATTAACTTCTAATATACACATAACAAGTTTAACTCAATAAATCACATACCGCCAACCCGCTAATCTCCTAGCCCGGGTTTGCGGGTGTTACAAATCTCCCCTCCTTAAGAGGATTCCGTCCTCGGAATCCTTTCTCGCTCAAGCAAATGAGGGTATCTATCTTTCATCTCCGCTTCTGTCTCCCACGTCAAATCAGAACCTAAACTGTGTTTGCACTTGACCAACACCACCGGTATCTGCTTCTTTCAGAGCTTGGTCACCTTATGATCTAACAGTTCGATAGGTTCCTCAATCAGTCTCTTCTTTGAATCCACTTTCAATTCGTGTACTGGGAGAATCTAACTCTCATCTTCAACCTTGCACTTCCTCAAATAACAAACGTTGAACTTATCGAGAATACCTGCAAGCTCTGCTGGGAGATCCAATGTAACTATCTGGTCATTTACAATGTGACAAATTCTCAAAGGACCAATGTAACGGGGAGCCAACTTCCCACGTTTGCCAAATCGAATCACGCCCTTCCACGGAGAGACCTTCAAATACACTAACTCCCCCATATCAGACGATACTGGACGACGCCGTGGATCCGCATACATTTTCTGTCTATATCTGGCCGCTTTCAACTTCTCTCTGGCTATAGCAACCTTGTCAGCAGTTATCTGAACAATCTTAGGCCCTGCAAATTGTTTCTCACCAGCCTCTAACCAACACGTCGGAGTACGGCAGCGACCGTCGTACAAACATCTCATACGGAGGCATTCCGATACTGGAGTGGTATGAATTATTATATGCAAACTCTATCAATGGTAGGTGTGAATCCCAAGATCCACCAAACTCAATTACACAGACACGTAACATATCTTCGAGTGTCTGTATGGTTCGCTCTGTTTGACCATTAGTCTGGGGATGATAAGTAGTACTCCAATTAATTCTCGTCCGCAACTCCCTCTGTAGACTCCTCCAAAAATTACAAACCAACCTGGAGTCTCTGTGAGATACTATCGACAACGGTATACCATGCCTTGCAACAATCTCGTCAATGTACAATTGAGCAAACTTACTCAGAGAAGCCATCTCACAGGTTGCCACAAAATGGGCACTCTTCGTCAATCGATCCACGATCACCCAAATCATATCGTGATTTTTCTGAGTTCGCGGAAGTTTAGTCACGAAATCCATCGTTATACGTTCCCACTTCCACTTAGAAATTTCCAACTGTTTCAAGGATCCGTAGGGGTTCTGATGCTCTGCCTTCACTTGCGCACAAATATGACACGATTCTACAAAGTGTGCCACATCTGCCTTCATTGTAGGCCACCAGTAAAGCACTTTCAAATCGTTGTACATTTTAGTGCTTCCAGTTAAGATTAACTTCCTCAATTCTCCAAGCACAGGCACCCACACACGAGTCTTATACATCTTCAATCCACGTGTATCATCAGTAAGCTCGTCCTTACGTTTCTTCATCAGTTCATTCTTCAAGTTTTCTTCTTTCAGAGCTTCCAGTTGTGCAGACTTTAGTCTATCCACTAAATCAGATACAATTTCCATACGCATGAATTGAATAGAACTTCCCGCTCCCTTCCAGCTCAGGGCATCTGCTACCACATTTGCTTTCCCAGGGTGGTATCTAATCTTGCAATCATAGTCTTTTATCAGCTCCACCCATCGTCTCTGTCTCATGTTCAATTCTTTTTGCGTAAACTCATATTGAAGACTCTTATGATCAGTACAAATCACGCACTTGGTGCCATACAAATAGTGTCTCCACGGTTTTAGGGGAAATACAATAGCTGCTAGTTCTAGATCATGAGTCGGGTAATTATTTTCATGTGGTTTTAACTGCCTTGAAGCATACGCAATCACCCGATCCCTCTGCATAAGCACACATCCCAACCCAGCAAACGACGCATCGCAATAAACAGTAAAATCATCTGATCCACTTGGCAATGCAAGAATGGGAGCCTAACATAACAATTGCTTCAATGTCTGGAAAGCCTTGTCTTGTTCACTACCCCAAACAAATTTCACGTCTTTCCGAGTTAACTTAGTCAACGGACCCGCAATCTTAGAGAAATCTTTAATAAACCTGCGGTAATATCCAGCCAAACCCAGAAAACTCTTTATCTCATACGGTGTCTTTGGAGTATTCCAGTTCATTACAACTTCCACTTTCGAAGGATCCACTTTCACTCCCTCATTACATATCACATGCCCCAAGAATTGAACTTCCCTCAACCAGAATTCGCACTTTGAGAACTTAGCAAATAAATGTTCTTTCTTCAAAGTTTCCAAAACCTGTCTCAAATGCTGTTCGTGCTCCTGTACAGTATTTGAATAAATTAGAATATCATCAATGAAGACTATCACAAAATCATCCAAGAATGGTTGACAAACCCTGTTCATCAAATCCATAAAAATCGCAGATGTATTGGTTAAGCCGAACGGCATAACCAAGAACTCATAATGCCCGTAACGCATACGAAAGGCCGTTTTCAACACATCTTCCTCAGAAACATGCACTTGATGATATCCTGACCTTAAATCAATTTTGGAAAAGAACGAAGCCCCCTACAGCTGATCAAACAAATCATCGATTCTCGGCAACGGATACTTGTTCTTTATCGTCCTCTTGTTCAGTTCACAGTAGTCGATACACATACGTAACGTACCATCTTTCTTCTTTACAAACAATACCGGTGCTCCCCACTGGGATGAACTCGGACGAATAAACCCCTTGTCTAGCAGGTCCTGAATCTGCGTCATCATCTCTCGGATCTCTGAAGGTGCCAACCTGTACGGAGCCTTCGCTATTGGTCTAGAATCAGGAATCAGATCAATCTTGAACTCTACCTCACGAACTGGAGGTAGCCCTGGTAATTCTTCGGGAAACACTTCCGGGTATTCCGTTACCACCTGGATATCAGTCATTGCTTGCTTGTCTTTCTTTCCATCAATTACATAAGCCAAGTAGGATTCACACCCCTTACCCAACGCTTTCTTAGCTTTTAAACACGAAATCATTGGAATCACACACCCAACCTTCTCTCCCCTTGCTATTACCCGTGTACCATCAGCTAGCGGAAAAGAAATCAACTTCTTGCGACACTTGATACTTGCTTGATTTAGACTCAGCCAATCCATCCCAAGCACCACATCAAACCCAGATAATGGCATAACAAGAAAATACACAGGAAAACACACGCCATCTATATCAATTTTAGCTCCAGCCACAGCAGTCGTGACTGGAACCATCATGCCATTTGCTACTTCTATCTCTAAAGCAGTATCAAGTCTAATTACAAGCATATTCAACTTATCACAGAATTCCACAGAAACAAAGGAGCGATTTGCTCCTGAATCAAACAATACTGTAGCAGGAGTAGAGTTTATTAGAAACATACCCGTGATCACGTCGTCAGTGGTGGTGGCATCATCCACCGTCATTTTGAACGCCCGACCCTCAGTGGTGGGTGGGTTCTTTCACTTTTGACTAGCCGAAGACGATCCTCCAGCTCCTCCTCCCCCTGACCCTGACCCTGTCTTTTTGCTCATTGGGCAATCACCAACTCTATGCCCTTCCCTCTGACAATTCCAACAGACGCTCCTCGGGAACCTGCAGTTCTTTAAATCATGGCAAAAATGGCCACACTTCACGCATCTCATTGTCTGGGCGTACATTGCCCGTTATGATAAGATTTGCACCTACTACCCCAAGGTGCCCGTTGAGTAGACCCACCCGAAGTAGGTCTTCTATTCTGCTCCCCCTGCCTGCCCCCGCTGCTCTGCCCTCCCTGCCTCTGTTGAGCGTTATAATGTTCAAACTGTGACTTTTGTTGGGAAAGCTTCTCCCCGCTGAACCTATTTCTTGCAATGATGTCCCCTTCAGCCGATTTGGCTAAAGTGAAAGCCTGGGACAGTGTAGTAGCCCACCTAGTGGTGCCACGGAGATCAGGGTGCAGTGCCCCTACAAAATGGGCAATCTTCGATTCTTCGTCGGGTACCCAGTGCTTGGCAAACCTCATTTTCTCATTAAATTGTTTAATTAATTGATCCACAGTCATGTTCCCGGTCATCTACAGATCCATGAATTCCTTTTTGATTTTGGTTATCTCAAAAGTTCCACAATATTGTTCGCACAACTTTTCCTGGAATTGACTCCAGGTGATGCTCTCCTGTTGTTGTTTAGTAAAATGGCCGGTAATGGAATCCCACCAGACCAATGTGTCTCCTCTCAACATTCGTGATGCATACTTGACCTTCAATTCGTTTTCGCAATTACAAGCATCAAGTGCCTTTGCCATCTCTCTCAACCAGTTCAATGTTGCATTGGGATCAGAACTCCCATGATACTCAGATGGTTTACAATCAGGAAATTGCTTGTAGGTGCATGGTGGTTTATATCCAGGGAACGCAAACGGATAGGCTCCTGGTTGTGGATATGGATAATAGAATGGTGGTTGCATCATCTATGTCATAGGTGGTAAAGGTGCTGTCATTGGTGCAGTTGTCGCCTGTGTAGGAATCGCAGTTGGCACTGGGGTTGGTTCAGGTTGCTGTTGTTGTTGTTGCTGCTCCATTCTCTGAAATTTATTTCTGAGTTCAACAAACTCGTTTTCCAATTGGAACATATAATCACTATTATCTTCTTCCCGGGCTTGACCCGATGTTCCTGCAACAGCTGTATCTCCCAAATACTCAGTCACTGGAGCTTCAGTTGCAGCTTGGGTCGTAGGAGGAAGGATAGGAGTATCTCTGTTAGCTATTATCTGTTACAATCACATCACCTCATAACTCATTAGCATAAACCGTTAGTATCCAAAATACTAACTGCTACAAACAACTCTAACTCACTCTAATTCCCTAGAAGGAAAGCTTGACCCGTCATGAGCCAAGATTTGGGAATGCAACACTCTAGCCGTGAATGCATCGCCAAACCTAGGCTCTGATACCAAACTGTAACACCGGAAAACTCAAGCTATTTTTTTAAATACGCTGCGGAAGCTTTAAGTAAACAAGCATTTACATACAAACCAATATTAACAAATGTACAAACATTGTTTCCAAACATAAGTATCGTTGTTGTGTTACAAAAACTACAGACTCGTTATTTTTCAAAAAACTAATATCAGAGTCAGGTCAACTTCTCCTTCAGCTAACTTCACAAACACGAACCTGCAAAAGCAACAACTGAGGGGAATTAGCACAAAGCTAAGTTAGTAGAGGCTAAACACCAAAAGCAAACATCCACAGTCAATATCAAAGCATGTAAGCCGGCCAAAGCAAAGGTTTACCGATAGCCCTCCACTGAATTGGCATAGTGAAAATCCCCCTCTGATGCAACATATGCACTAGTAAGGCTAACACTGTTCAACCAACCAATGAATGAGCCCAGCCCAATTCTACGTATAGCTGACTTCCCAACGCAACTCAAAATCATCCTAAGAGTGCGTATCGGCCAAATAATCATGCAGCAAATATCATTCATCAATAATTACAATCAACAGTTCAATCAATCCAATCTCAATCACAGTCATGCATCACATCAATAACATTAACCGAAATCTTTACCATCCGCGATTAACGTCCACTCATCTCAAAATCAACACGGGCTCAGAAATCTAATTTTACTGAGTCTTTTAATTGCCTGAAAACACAGCAACAATCAAATCAGTCTCGAGTTATATAAATATACCTTCTCATATATATTTATATCTTAAATCCATAAAGACAACTCAATAAAATCACATAATTAACATGCCAAGTTATTCCATGCAAAACACAACAAGAAACCAAGAAACATTCTGAAATGGGGTCTGTCGCGCCGCGACACATACCCTGTCGCGCCGCGACCGAGTCGGATTTCAAATCCGAGAGTCAACACTTGGATTTCTGTGGCGGATTTCACAAGTATCGGATTTTGGTGTCGGATTTGCCATGTTTCGGATTTCCAATGGTCGGATTTGCAACTTATCGAATTCTCATAACTCGAATCTCACATAGTCGGATTTCTTGAATGTCGCGTCGCGACATTCTATTGTAGCGCCGCGAAGCGCATCCTAGCAGCTCATCACCTTTGTTTTGTCAGATTTTCAGCCCACATATCAATCTTGTAACCTTTTCTAACCTCATATTTTCACAACAAAACATATTTATAATATATATCAAGTCTACAAAACATCATAAACACCTTTTTCCTTAATCATAACATCAAAATCTACAAAACCCATTTATCAAGCTTTCTTCCAAACTTATCAATGGTGAAATTGCATAAACTGATGCTTTTCAATATATAAACATACCAATACCATTCATATCATGCCATAAACACTTTCTTACCTTCTTTTGAAATTAAAGAACACTAAATCTTTGCTTCCCAATTTCTAGTTTATGACTTTGCTTCTCTTGGAAGTTTTCTTCACACAATACACATTTTACACTTATGATGCAAATGAGCAGATAATTTACCACGTACACACATATAATTGTTTTAAGAAATCTAAGCAGGAGGTGGCTATTTTAATTCCCATGCACACATACATACATACGATCATACATGCATACATATTTATATTTCTTTTCATGTTAAGATTCCACAAGTAACATATATTTATATATATATTTTTAATTTTATGTTAATTAATTCCATTAACTTCTAATAAACACATAACAAGTTTAACTCAATAAATCACATACCGCCAGCCCACTAATCTCCTAGCCCGGGTTTGCGGGTGTTACATTCATGACATGAAAGTCAAGAAGCTATGTAAGAAGATAGTCAAGCTAGTTCTTGTGAAGTGGAAGCACAACCTAGGTCCAAACCTGACTTGGGAAGTTGAGGACGAAATGAAGGCAAGATACCCTCACCTGTTTATCACTGAGCGGATTCTGAGGACGGAATCCTCTTAAGGGGGTAGATTTGTAACATCCTCAGCTTGGGCCTACTCGTAATTAGTATGTGAGTGTACGTGATTAATGTAATAGGAATAATCTATTGTATGTACATGTTTAAGTTAAGTAAATAAATGCAAGTTAAGTGTGTTTATGTGTTTAGATGTATGTATGTGCGTATGCATGCATGTTAAGCATATATGTATGTTATGTATGTAAGTAGTAAACTAGATATTTAAGGAAACCAAATCCAGATGTCACCACCTCTGGATTGATTAAATATATATGTGAGAATGTGTGATTCGTTGTCTTTACAAGAAAAGTCAAAGCAAGTAAAACACACACATTCTCTCGTCTCTTTTCTCTCGTTGCTCTCTCTCGGAATTTGAAGAAGAACAAGAAGAGCCCAGTTGTTGATTTTCTAGAGGTGAGTATTATGGTTCAGAGTTGCTTATAAGATTAGGATCAAGTATAGTTATGTTAGAAACACAAATCCATGCATGGACATCTTGAAAAACATGGAAAACTCACCTTTTGATGGGTTTTGCATGTTTTGTGTTCTTGTGAGGATTTGCCATGTTTAGATGTTTCCACGAGTAGAATATGATGTCCTAACATGATCTGGGCTTGAAACCAACGAGAATGAAGCTGTTTAGATGACTAAATGAAGCTATCGGAATTTCAGATGATGAAGTTGTCGGATTGCGAGTTGATGAAGTTATCTGAATCCGCATGTATTGAAAACCGAAGGAGATGTCGGAATCCGATAGAAGTGTCGGATTCCGCAAGTCTGTCGGATTTCATGTTTTGAAGTCCTTTTAAGTGTGGAATCCGCAAGTTGTTGGCTTTCCTAAATCCGCAAGTTGTCGGAATTCCTTGGTTTCGGATTCTGAGAGTCGGAATCCGATAGTATCGGATTTCATTGAAAGCATCGGATTTCCATGTCTCGGATTTCCTTCTATATGTCGGAATCCGTAAGTGTCGGATTCTGTGTACATGGTGGGATTTCCAAGTGTTGGAATCCGATTGATAAATATCGGATTTATATATGTAAATAAGTGTCGGATTTCATGAATCCGACAGAACCATCGGATTTCCCCAAATCCGACAATTCTGGCTGATTTGTGTTGTCCAAAGTTAAGTGTTCACTATGTAAGCATTGTATGCACATGTGAATGATTAATGCAAGTATGATATGCTAGGTGAACTTGTTGTGTTAAAGGACTCAAATCAAATACATGTGCGTAATAAACTGCTCAGGTGAGTGCCTACTTTCATAACACTCAGTAGAGTAAGGCATGCATGCTAAATGACTATGTGAATGTATTATGTATGAATAACTTGCTTTTGTAGGTACGCTTGGGGAGGAAAGTGTATGACTTGCATGACGTTAGAATATATGTCAGGTGCATGCCAGTGGGTCCAGATTGGAACCACTTAGTTAATACGTGATGATATGTATGTAAGAATAACTGTATGATGTTATGTGTAAAATGATGGATCCCTGTGGGATCAAATGTACGTATATGTTTATGTGAACTGTCTACAAACTATCTGACGCATGGTTAAGGTAAGTCGGTTGTAACTGGATCCTTCAGGATTTCACGGTGATTCTGGAGGCATCGTGGATCATAGGTTCTGCAGAACCGCCGTGCCTTAACGTGAGATTGGATCAGCCGGTTGTAGCTGGATTACCTGTGGAGCCTCTGGCTCTGTGAACGATGTTTGGTGGAGTGCTTTATGTTCCTCCACCAGCGCGGATTGGTCGTGTCTGATCCCCCAGTCTGAGTTGTTGAGCAGGATAGATTACCCTGCAAGACATGACTCTTACTGATCTTGTCAGCACACCGCTATGTGCTAAGCTAGCAATGATTGTTTATGATATGATGCATGACTTACTGTATTGATGCTTATGATTGTATGTACTCACTAGCTAGTGTAGCTAATGACGTTATGATTTCCCTTTTCAGGTAAAGACTAGATGTCTTGCAAGGCGGGTTGCTTTTGGGAAATACATTGCCCCTTGTGGGTGGAACACTTGTACTTATATGTTGTAATGTAATTAGATACAATGGTCGGTTCCTGTACTTGGTAACACCAATGGTATTTTGATATAATGTAAATAACAGTTTGTTGTTATTAAAAAGAAAAATTTTCGCTGCTAAATTTGATAATCATGAAAAGTAGCTGTTTTAAGAAGCGGTGTTACACCTCATCTTCTCATTGATTTGCTTGATTAAATCATCCACTGTCATATTACCTGTCATTTGTAAATCCATGAACTCCTTCTTAATCTTGGCAATCTCGAAGGAGCTGCAATACTGTTCACATAACTTTTCCTAGAACTAACTCTAGGTGATGCTCTCGTGCTGCTGCTTGGTGAAATGGCCGGTAATCGAGTCCCACCAGACCATAGCATCTCTTTTTAACATCCACGTTGCGTATTTCACTTTTAATTCATTCTCGCAATTACATGCGTCTAACGCCTTCACCATCTCTCTCAACCAGTTCAAAGTAATATTGGGATCAGAACTCCCTCGATACTCTCAAGGCTTACAATCCAGGAATTGTTTATATATGCACGGTTGTTTGTATCCTCAGAACGCAAAAGGTAGGGGTGTGTATACGGATAATAAAACGGTGGTTGCATCATTTGAGTTACTGGTGGTAGGGGTGTCGTTACTGGTGTGTAGTTGCCTGAGTAGGAACCGCAGTTGGTACCGGGGTTGGTTCAGGTTGGGTTTGTCTCTGCTGCTCCAAGCTATGAACCTTATTTCTAAGATCCAATAGTTCATTCTCAAGTTTGAAAATATATTCACTTTGATCTTCTTCCTGATCCTGACCAGACGTTCCGGCTTGATTTGTAGTATCCTAATCTTCTATCTCTGGTGCCTCTTCTGATGTTTGGGTCACATGAGGAAGGATGGGGGTTTCTCTATCAGCCATAATATGTTACAATCACATCATCTCATAGCTCATTAGCATAAACCGTTAGTACACAAAATACTAACTACTACAAACATCTCTAACTCACCCTAATTCCCCTGAAGGAAAGCTTGACCCGTCACGAACCAAGATTTGGAAATGCAATACTCTAGTCGTGCATGCATTGCCAAACCAAGGTTCTGATACCAAACTGTAACACCGGAAAACTCAAGCCATTTTTTTAAATACGCGTTGCAGAAGCTTAATTACATCTAATAACTGTACATACGTAACTAATATTTACAAAGCACAAATATCTGTTCATAAACATCAAAACATCTGTTTGGGTGCTACTAAACAAACTGGCCCAATTCATTTTAAACAAAATACATATCAGAGCGGGGTCAACTTCTACTTCTACAACACCAACAAACACAAACCTACAAAAACATCAACCGAGGGGAATTAGCACAAAGCTAAGTGAGTAGAGGCTAAACACTAATGCAAACATCAACAGTCAACATCAAAGCATGTAATCACATATCCAACAAGACCAGCGGTTCGGCACAGAACCTACAACCAGTGCTGGTCAAATCAAAGGTTTACCGATAGCCCACTACTGAATTGGCATAGTGAAATCCCACTCTGATGCAACGCATGCATCAGTAAGGCTACCACTATTCAACCATCTAGTATACGATGCCATCCCAATTTCATGTGTAGCTGACTTCTCAAACGTAACTCAATATCATCCAAAGATCGTGTATCGGCCAAATAGTCATGCAACAAATATAATCAACAATCAATCAATCATCCAATCTCAATCACATGCATCACATCAATAACATTAACCATAATCTTTACCATCCGCGATTAACGTCCACTCACCTTGTATTCAACACGAACTTAGATATCTAATATCACTGATTCTTTGGATTGCCTGAAAATACAGCAATAATCAAATTGGCCGCGAATTCATAATTATATCTATCCACATATATTTATAAGTCAATCAATCATAAATACAAAACTAAATCCTCATAAAATTGAACAAACAATAGACAACTTAAAAACAAATCCCAAATGTCGGATTTGGGCTCCTCGGATTAAAAAATCCGCAAATAACAAGTACCAGAATTCAAGGGTCGGATTTTGAGAATCTGTCGGATTCCGGGTCTCCACGGTCTCGGATTCTAAAATATCGGATTTGGTATTTATCGGATTCACCACTATCGGATTTCAATATACCAGATTCATACAAGGTCGGATTTTGGGTTCCAGATTTTACAAGTAGGATGTTATAATATCGGATTTCAAGTGTCAGAATTTGGCTTATCAGATTTGGGGTATCGGTTTCCCTAATACGAGATTCCACATGTACAGGATTTCTCATCATCTTCCTCCACACAGAATCCGCCAACTTCAATCTCCATGGATTAAACCTAGAAGTTATCTAACTCATCAAAACTTACCAAAAACATGTTTAAATATATACAAACATTTATTCATGAATCAAGAACATCTTATAAACACATAAATCACTAAAACATGCAAAAACCCACTTAACCAAATAAACTTCAAACGTCATTAATGGTGTTCTAAGCATGCAAACTCTAAAACTTAATAGAAATCATATCTAAATATACCAATATTATTATATAAGCACAATCTAATCTTTACTTGTAATTATTAATCACCAAATCTTCAATTCAAGTTTTCTTCTTTTCCTGTTCTTTTCTTTCTTCGGTAGAGAACAAAACACACACTTTTCTCTTTGAAAGAAACGAGCAGATGGTTTCTTTTTCTAAATTTGCCAAATATCCACACACATATACATGCAATTTATGATATCTAAATAAGAGGTGTCATCTTCTAATCCATTTACTTCCCACGTGGTTATCCACTAATTTACATGCATACATATACATAAATACATACATGCGTACATACATAACATACATACATGCCATTTAAATATCTCCAGTAACTTAATATGTATTAACATATATTTCTAAATTAGTTAAGTAATTAATCAATTAATTCAAACTATCACATAATAAAATTTAAAACACAATTAATTACGTACCGCCAACCTGCTAACGACTAGCTCAGGTTTGCGGGTGTTACAATGGGGAACAAGGAGGTGGTTCGTGTGAAGTGGATTGGGAGTGTTGATCTCGCCTTTCCTTCAGGCCTTGCTTATTACCTTAGTTAATGTTTGTTTTTCGCCCTACATGGCACGCAACAGTATTTCCTTTCACGCATTGTTTGATGATGGATTTAAATTTATTTTTGATAATGGAATTATTTCTTGTTTAAGAAATGGTGTTCATTATTTAAAGCTTATCCATGTCGTGGTATTTATGAAACAAGTGTGTGTTTAGATGGTAATAAATCAATCGTGAACATTGATTCTAAATCCAAAGGTGTTTTGGACAAGTTGTCTTTGTGGCATAGTCATCTTGGCCATATAAATAAGAAACGTATCGCCAAACTCGAAGTGGATGGATTTTGGAATCGTTTGACCACGGGTCAAGCAAAGTATGCGATTCTTGTTTATTAGGCAAGATCACTAAAGAACCCTTCACCTGCGTTACTGAGAGAGGCAAAGACTTGTTGGACATTGTTCACATAGATGTGTGTGGTCCGTTTAAGTCTGCTACAAGAAACAATTGTAGGTACTTTGTTACTTTTGCTGATGACTTCAGTAGGTATGGTTATGTTTATTTGATTAAACAGAAGTCTGAAACCTTTGAGGTGTTAAACACATACCAAAAGGAAGTGCAGAATCAATTGGGCAAGCGGATTAAGATTCACAGGTACGGTAGGGGTGGTGAGTATCTTAGTACCAAGTTTCTTGATTATCTTAGGGGTTGTGGAATTATTTCACAACTTACTCCACCTAGGAGAACACAATTAAATGGGGTTGCTGAAAGGAGGAACCGAACTTTATTGGATATGGTTCGGCCCATGATGAGTCACACAAAGCTACCCGCAAGCTTTTGGGGCTATGTTTTGGAAACTGCTGCTAGGACCTTAAACCTTGTACCAACAAAGAAGGTTGCAATTACACAATTTGAGATGTGGCATGGAAGAGTTCCTTCACTAGCCTATCTCAAAGTCTCGGGTTGTGAGGCTTAAATGAGACATGAAGCCCATGATAAACCTGAACTCAGAGCTGAAAAGTGTATTTTCATTGGTTACCCAGCTGGTTCTATGCGATATTCATTTTACAAACCTTCCAAGAACAAAGTGTTTGTTGCTCGAAGGGCGGTCGTCCTTGAAAGGGAGCTGATATCCGCAGAGTCCAGTGGGAGGCAAGTCGATCTTGAAGAAATTCAACATGACACCAACGATCAAGTTGAGGTTGGCACTAGTAGTACATCTGAGGTCGGCGAACTAGAAGAAGTGGAACCTCAACCGATGGAGTATGAGGTACTTGAAACACACCCATTAGTGATCCGTAGATCTGGTAGAGTTCGTAATGAGCTAGAAAGATATGGTTTTCTCATATCCGAAGGCGACCATTGATGTATCATAGTAAACCAACCAACTACCGGGAAGCCGTAGCGGGCCCTAAGTCTGCTAGGTGGAAGGAGACAATGGATAGTGAGATGCAATCCATGGCGGATAATCAAGTCTGGGACTTGGTTGATCCAGTACCTTGCCATAAGCCAGTAGGGTGCAAGTGGGTCTTCAGGAAGAAGACTAACATGGATGGAAAGGTAGACACTTTCAAAACCCGACTGGTGGCAAAGGGTTTCACTCAAACTCATGGTGTAGACTATGATGAAACCTTTTCTCCAATGGCTATTGTGACATCCGTCACCTAAAACAGGTTAGTTGAGTCTAACTTGTACATCGTTGCCAGCTATACAACTTAAATCTATGTGCTTGTGTGATACCTAAGGTCTAGTAGATGCTAGAATTAGGTGTTATATATGTCTAAATTCTTCAAATAAGATAGTAGAGCTAGCAAGTGGGGGAAACCTAAGTCTTTATGACGATAGAGCATTTAACCGATTCCTAGTACACAATTTTAGCAAGCAAACGTATCTAGCGCAAGTATGGATGAACTAAGCCCTTAACTAAATAAATAATACCAATATTAATAGTATATAAATAATAGTTTATACTAATAACTAGATAGCAAGTTTAAAAATCACTCGAAAGTGGTAACCCTAATAAGCCAATATAATACATAAATAGCTAAACACACCTACAAGAAATAAATATATACAACACTAGGAACTTATAATAAGTAAGTCGCTTAAGGCTAAAAAAGATAAAATTTACAATAATAATAATAACAATAATAATAATAATAATAATAATAATAATGAAAACAATAAATTGAAAATATATATATATATATATATATATATATATCTACGGCCAAGAGTTAAAAAAAAAAGATAAAACCAAAAGAGAGAGTTTTGGGGGAGGATAGCAACTAAAACTCAAATTTGAACTCATATATACTTATCTAAACACATCTAAACATCCTAAACACCCAACAATCACCCATTCGAAAATTTGCAGCCCATTCCCTCTCTCCTCTTGATTTCTTTCAAGCATACACATCTTCATAATTGTTGTTCTTCAATCCTCAAGGAAAGCTTGTGCCTTTGATCTTCATTTGTGAAGTTTAGGTATGTACAGGTTCCTCTATAATCTTTAATTTCTTCTCCTTGTTTCTTTGCATGTAAAACGTGGTTGATGGATTAAACACATCCTAATCACATATAAAGTTATGATTTTGATGTGTTTTGTTGAATATCAAACCCCAAGGATTGGTCTATTTGATTTAAAACTTAAAGAACAAGAACCTATAATCTGGGCAGAATATGTACTAACTTTAATAGGCCATATCTCGGCCAAAACAGAATGAAAAAAATCAATTCTTGACACTAAAAATAAGTTCTTTGAGTCTTCTTTCATCTCCAACTGGTTTCATACAAAACTAAGTTGATTTGGTCACCCAAATAATCAAAATCGTTTAGATGCGCAGATCTGTGATTTCTAACAGTTTTAACCTACTAAGTTTATTATTTCAAAAACTTATTCTAAACATCACGAAAATTCTTCAAAATAAAGCTGGAGCATATTCCATGAGATCTCGAAGTCCTGTAAAAATTTCAGAGTTTATAAAGTTGGTTTTCTATTTTAATTAGTTAAAAACATTGTTGTTGTTGAATCTGGAAATCCTAGAGGGTTTCGATAACAGAGTTTCAAACATCACAACTTATCCAAGACTACGAATTAAAGCCTAAAACTTAATATGGATAAACTTTAGAGTGTTTATAATCACTGTAGAAAATATTAGAATTTATTGTATTTATGTTCTATTTTAATTGGACAAGAACTTTTTGTTTGTCAAATCTGGGAGTTTAGGGAATTTCTTTAACCAGAGTTTAAAATATTGTAAAACATTCAAATATCCGAATTGGTGGACAAAAATTTATATTAAATAATTTTTATGTGTTTTTAAGTTACTGTAAAATTTTTAGATTTTATTAAGGTTGTTTAGTATTTTAAAGAAATAAAAACTTTATGACGCGCAAACTGGAGGCATTTTCTGACCCACACCAATTAAAGTATTTTTTATAAAATAATAAACATGTTATTAAATTCTAGAAAATTTATATAAACTAATAGAGACATTAAGGTCTCTACCATAAAAATTTAGGAAAATAATTAGGACGTTTAAATTATTTTAAAAATACATAAAGCTTACCCAAAATTTCAGGATTTAACATACACATTTAAAAAGGAAAATAACCAAGGTTTGAAACCTCAAATATGTACATTGGGGTTAGGCCCAAGGAATGGGTGCCCTCATGTAACCTACAGTAAAACTTAATCGCGAAACCTAATTAAATTTAAGGTTAGTTCAAAAGAGAACTTCTACGCGTGAATAGAATATAACTTAGATTATACGATTGTTTGTAGATTTCCGAGCACGTTAAGATTCAAGTGACAACCCACAACTAAGGTGAGTACTCGTGGCCCCTTTTTACTATATTTCTCGGGGGAGAATGACACTCAAACTCTCTTTTAAACTTTTTATGCCGTGGTGACTCTTTCTTATTTATTTTGGACAACTTATGTGACGTATATGCAAAGACTACTTGTTGTTGGTTGATGACTATTGATTCCTATATTCCTATGAGCCAACGGTTTATGCTCCAGCTGGGTATGCTATAATAACTGCTTGGAAGACAATGATTCGATTTCTATTGATTCCTATTGAACCTGGTGGTTCGGATGTTGGTACAACATCTACACGCTTAACATGCTATACGTGCACATATGTCCTACTTAAACAATTTACACGGCAACTATGCTTTTACTTTAAACCTGCGAGCTCACCAACTTTATGTTGACATTTTCGAGTGTTCATTTTCAGGTAATGCTAATAACCATGCCTAAGGAGCTTAGGTGACCCTAGATAGCCTTAGCATGACATGGGCAGTTGACTAAGGACTCTTTCATTTTACTATGCTATTATGAACTTGGATTTTATTATAAATCTAGGGCTTGTAGCCCCGTATACTTGTCCCGGGTTGTGGGAACAACTATTTCGTATGTTCTTGTTTTTAAATTGTTGACTATGGTTGTCGTGAAGTGACTTACCACGGCACAAGTCTCCTCTTGTGTCGGGGAACGTCGTGACACGTTGGTGTGAACCCATTTAGTAAAATTTTCTATTCATATATCAATGTGTTATGACGATCCTCTCCGTCGCACCTCGTGTTTCCGCCAAGGCGGGGTGTGACAGATTGGTATCAGAGCCAGGTTATAGAGAATTAGGTGGATTGACCTAGACTATAACCTAAGTATCCACATGTAGTTGCATTATAGGAACTATGTGTGCACTTTATTTTACACGAGTTACTTCATAGGTTCATACCCTCGGTCTAGCTAGTGGCTGTAGACTTTGGATGACAGTTCCCAATTCTAGCATCGACTATTTATTTTCTTCAAGAGACAATGGTACGGACAATCAGGACTCGTACCAAGGCTGAGGTGGTTGAGATCACAACACTTAGGAGGTCACGCACCGTGAGAGACCACCTGCTCTGTTAGAGAGAGGAATAGATCCGCCATCTCAAGATGGCGGGGCACTCCGTTGGCATGCTCTAGGCAGTGGAAGGACAACCCAATGTGCTCGAGAAAATAGTGACGAGTTGTTCCCATCCCCTTTCGGCCATCTAGATCCCATCCTTGTGAGGTATGAGGACCCATATGAACTACTAAGAAAGGTAGGCTATAGAGATACCGTACGATCTATCAACTTCAGAACCAGATCGGCATGCTACAAGAAAGGTGGAGTCGTCAAGAAAGGGAGTAGATGCAGCAAATCCGTAAGATCCATAAGCCAGAGAAGATGCTAAAGACACAAGGACAACAACTCGAGACCTTGGGAAAATCTGAGAAGGCTCGACCTCAGAGCCCAGCGCCGTGAGCTGAAGACGAAGATGATACTGAGGAGGATTATGAAGACCTTGAAGAGGATCCCGAGGAGGATCCATCCAAGTGGGCTACTTAGGATTAGAAATTTTTGCTACAACTATTTTATAGATTAGGAGCTATTAGTGAATATTGTTTGCTTTGAAATCTTGAGACTATTATGAATAAAAGACAAATTCAAAAAAAAATTATCGAGTTTCTTATTGATTTATAACTAATGCTATGCAATGTGCACTATTTGGTGATACCATACACTTATGCAAGCCTCTTGAATGACTATGTGCACACTTATTTTCTCGTTCTTATATGTTGTTAGTAGATAAAGGGAAGGGTGCATGAGCACTTTTAATAATGTATGATCCAAATCATATAGACTTAGAATTCTTGACCCAGCTTTACTGCATGTTCTTGTGTGATGTTGCTTTAGAGTAGGGCCAACAATTCGAATGACTATGTGATCTAGTATCATACATGGCCGAGTGTTCATAATTGCCTAGACCTATAGGAAGTAGAGTATCGACCTATGTTAGGCGGGCCGGGATGATTAGTGGTGCCTTAAGGAGAGTTGTGATAAGTATGGATGCATTGCGCCTGATCACCGCCATGCACACATACCTAGCACAAGGACACTTAAAGTATCACGGAGCATCCTGCGAAACAAATTACGGTCTTGAGCTCGAATAGACACGTGAGTGATCCGTAGGTAGAAACAAACGCGAAACCATTATCCATAGCAATACGCATCAAGTTCTCTTACCAATAAGGTCCTAACGTGGTGGAACACGCATATTCAAGCCAGGGGAAAGCTTGCAGCGATGGGAATGTCATGGGAAGATTTTAAAGCATTATTGGCGGAGGAGTTCTGCCCGAGTAATGAAATGCAAAGATTGAAGTCGGAATTTTGAAACCACACCATGGTAGGTGCTAACCATGCTGCGTATACAGACCGTTTTCATGAGCTAGCCAGACTAGTCCCACATTTGGTCACCCCTGAGATCCGATCAATAGTTGTGGCAACTGAGCTGCCTACAATTCAGAGCACCATACTAAAAGCTGAGACATTGACTAATGACGCAATCAGAATTGGGAAGTTGTCCAATGGTAACAAGAAAAGAATGGGACATCGGTGAAGCAAGCAAGGCTAGAAAATGTCTGGAATTACAACAAGAGGGCTAGGGTAGCAACCGGATTTGTGGCCACTAACCCTGCCAAGAAAGAGTATGCGGGCCCTACACCAAAGTGAACTAATTGCAACTTTCATCATTACCAGAATGTGTCGTGTCATCTCGCATGACCTGTAACCGATTGGGACACTATGCTAAGAATTGTAGGAGTGAGACAAGGATAGTTGCACAACTGCACAAGTGAATGCAGTGAATCCAACTGGAAACCATGGGGCGTGTTATGAATGTGGTGGTATTGATCACTACAAGAACGTATGCCCAAGACTAAACCGAGCTCCTAGTCAAGGAGGAAATCGCCCAAACCAAACGTTGGAAATTGAAGGAAATCGTAATCAAGGCAACAAAGGAAATCAAGCTCATGGGAGAGCATTTATCATGGGTGCCAACGAAGCCCGCCAAGAACCCAACATTGTGACGGGTACTTTTTCTTTAAATGATCTCTATGCTACTGTACTATTTGATTCTAGCGCTGATTTTAACATTATTTTCCACTGAATCCATACCTTTATTAAATGTGAAGCGTAATAGACTGGAAACTAGTTATATGATCGAGTTAGCCAATAGGAAAACGGTAGAAATCAATAAAAATCATTTGTGGGTGCAACTTAAGGTTAGAAGATTTCACTTTTCCCATAGATTTAATATCTTTTGGGCATGGAAGTTTTGATGTGATTATGGAGATGGATTGGTTATCGTGTCTTAAGGTTAAAATAGTTTTCCATGAGAAAATAGTGCGTATACCCTTGCCGAATAGAGAAGTACTTGAGGTCCGTGGTGAACGGTCCGAAGAAAACTTGAAGCACCACATGAGTGCGACTTCGGATGAGAGGAAGCCAAAAGATATCCCGATTGTACAGAACTTCCCTGAGGTTTTTTTGGAGGATCTATCAGGATTACCCCCTTCTTGACAGGTGGAATTTGGAATCTACTTATTCCCAGAAGCGACTCCCGTCGCAAGGTCACCGTACTAGTTGGCACCGTTAGAAATGCAGGAGTTGTCTAACCAACTCCAGGAACTTCAAGACAAAGGATTCATTCGACCTAGGCATTCGCTGTGGGGAGCACCTGTCCTATTCGTCAAAAAGAAAGACGGCTCATTTCGAATGTGCATCGACTACCGTGAGCTAAACAAACTGACTATCAAGAACCGGTATCCTCTTCCTAGGATTGACGACTTGTTCAACCAATTACAAGGCTCGTGTTACTTCTCCAAGATAGACCTTCGTTCTGGTTATCATCAGTTGAGGGTGCGCGAGGCTGATATCCCAAAGACTGCGTTTAAAACTCGCTATGGACATTATGAGTTCACTATTATGCCTTTTGGGTTGACTAACGCCCCTACGGTGTTCATGGATCTAATGGACCGTGTATGTAAGCCATTTTTGGACAAGTTTATTATCGTCTTTATTGATGATATTTTAATTTATTCTAAGTCTAAAGAGGAACACGAAGTGCACTTAAAGTTGATTATGGAACTACTTAAGAATGAGAAGCTATTCGCCAAATTTTCGAAATGCGAATTTTGGTTGCGAGAAGTACACTTTCTCGGTCATGTGGTCAACAGCAACGGAATACATGTAGACCCCGGTAAGAGTGAGGCAATAAAGAAATAGAGTGCCCCTAAGACACCCTTAGAGATTCGTTCATTCTTAGGGCTAGCGGGTTACTATAGACGATTTATTGAGAATTTCTCAAAGATTGCCAAACCTCTCACCCTTTTAACACAAAAAGACAAGAAGTTTGATTGGAATGAAGAGCAAGAGGAAGCCTTTCAGACACTGAAGGATAGGTTGTGTAACGCACCAATACTGACTCTTCCCGATAGGCCGGACGACTTTGTAGTGTACTGCGATGCGTCGAACCAGGGTCTTGGATGTGTGCTGATGCAGAGGGGCAAGGTAATTGCATACGCGTCCCGACAACTAAAGGTTCATGAGAAGAATTATACCACTCATGATTTAGAGCTGGGTGATGTGGTTTTTGCACTTAAAAGTTGGAGGCACTACTTGTATGGGACGAAAAGTGTTTTTTTACACTGATCACAAAAGCTTACAACATATCTTTGACCAGAAGGACTTGAATATGCGGCAGAGGCGTTAGATTGAACTTTTTTAGCGACTACGATTGTGAGATTCGCTACCACCTGGGTAAGGCTAATGTAGTAGCTGATGCCTTAAGTAGGAAAGAAAGGGTCAAACCAAGGAGAGTACCTTGGCGATTCATTCGGGTATCAAGGGTAAGATACTTGAAGTGCAGAAAGAAGCAACCAAAGACTTGAATGCTTCAAAGGAAATGTTGTGAGGGCTAGACAAGCAATTGGAGAGAAAAGAAGACGGTGGGTTGTACCCTATGGAACGAATTTGGGTGCCATTAACAGGAGATGTGAGGACCTTGATCATGGATGAAGCACACACAACAAGATACTCTGCCCATCCCGGAGCGGATAAGATGTATCATGACCTAAAAGATATGTATTGGTGGCCTAGAATGAAAAAAGACACAGCTAGTTATGTTAGCAAGTGCCTGACTTGCTCAAAGGTAAAGGCCGAACATCAAAAAAAACCCTCGGGACTGTTACAACAACCGGAGATCCCTGAGTGGAAATGGGATAATATAACTATGGACTTTATTACAAAATTGCCCAGGACAAGTGGTGGGCACGATTCGATTTGGGTTATTGTGGATAGGATGACTAAGTCGGCCCATTTTCTAGCAATTCGTGAAGACTACAAAATGGACAAGTTAGCGAGAATTTACATCAGCGAGGTGGTAGCAAGACACGGGGTGCCTGTGTCTATTATATCTG
This sequence comes from Dittrichia graveolens, assembly GCA_038502395.1. Lineage (NCBI taxonomy): Eukaryota > Viridiplantae > Streptophyta > Magnoliopsida > Asterales > Asteraceae > Dittrichia > Dittrichia graveolens. Next base: position 24,078,818 of record JARJIL010000008.1, read on the forward strand.
ATCGTGATAGTCGATTTACATCGTGATTTTGGCAAACGTTGCAGAAGGCTTTGGGGGACAAGGTTGGACATGAGTACGGCTTACCATCCTCAAACCGACGGTCAGAGTGAGCGTACTATCCAGACACTGGAGGACATGCTTAGGGCATGTGTCATCGATTTCGGAGGGAGTTGGGATACTCATCTTCCTTTAATCGAGTTTTCCTATAACAACAGCTATCATTCAAGCATTAAGTGTGCGCCATTTGAGGCACTGTACGGGAGAAAATGTCGATCACCTGTCGTTTGGGCAGAAGTTGGGGAAGGTCAATTGATTGGTCCGGAGATTGTACAAGAGACCACCGATAAGATCTTTCAAGTCAAGGAAAGGCTAAAGGCAGCTAGAGATCGTCAAAAGAGTTATGCCGATAATCGGCGAAAGCCACTAGAATTCAACATTTGTGATCTAGTGTTACTCAAAGTATCGCCTTGGAAGGGCGTAGTACGGTTCGGCAAGAAGGGAAAATTAGCACCACGGTATGTAGGGCCATTTGAGATCATCGAACGGATCGGGCCTGTGGCCTACCGATTAAGACTACCGCAAGAGTTAAGTGGCATACACGATACGTTCCATGTATCAAATTTAAAGAAATGTCTAGCGGATGCAAACCTGCATGTGCCCTTGGACGAAATCAAGATAGACAACACTTTACGTTTCGTGGAGGAACCCGTGGAGATCATGGACCACGAAGTAAAGAAATTGAAACGTAGCTAGATCCCGATTGTCAAGGTTCGTTGGGACTCAAAGCGAGGACCGGAATTTACTTGGGAGCGGGAAGACCATATTAAGGCCAAATACCCACACCTATTTGACAATCAACACACTAACGGCAATACAAGCTGAATTTCGGGACGAAATTCTTCTAACCGGGGAATACTGTGACATCCGTCACCTAAAACAGGTTAATTGAGTCTAACTTGTACATCGTTGCCAGCTATACAACTTAAATCTATGTGCTTGTGTGATACCTAAGGTCTAGTAGATGCTAGAATTAGGTGTTATATATGTCTAAATTCTTCAAATAAGATAGTAGAGCTAGCAAGTGGGGGAAACCTAAGTCTTTATGACGATAGAGCATTTAACCGATTCCTAGTACACAATTTTAGCAAGCAAACGTATCTAGCGCAAGTATGGATGAACTAAGCCCTTAACTAAATAAATAATACCAATATTAATAGTATATAAATAATAGTTTATACTAATAACTAGATAGCAAGTTTAAAAATCACTCGAAAGTGGTAACCCTAATAAGCCAATATAATACATAAATAGCTAAACACACCTACAAGAAATAAATATATACAACACTAGGAACTTATAATAAGTAAGTCGCTTAAGGCTAAAAAAGATAAAATTTACAATAATAATAATAACAATAATAATAATAATAATAATAATAATAATAATAATGAAAACAATAAATTGAAAATATATATATATATATATATATATCTACGGCCAAGAGTTAAAAAAAAAAGATAAAACCAAAAGAGAGAGTTTTGGGGGAGGATAGCAACTAAAACTCAAATTTGAACTCATATATACTTATCTAAACACATCTAAACATCCTAAACACCCAACAATCACCCATTCGAAAATTTGCAGCCCATTCCCTCTCTCCTCTTGATTTCTTTCAAGCATACACATCTTCATAATTGTTGTTCTTCAATCCTCAAGGAAAGCTTGTGCCTTTGATCTTCATTTGTGAAGTTTAGGTATGTACAGGTTCCTCTATAATCTTTAATTTCTTCTCCTTGTTTCTTTGCATGTAAAACGTGGTTGATGGATTAAACACATCCTAATCACATATAAAGTTATGATTTTGATGTGTTTTGTTGAATATCAAACCCCAAGGATTGGTCTATTTGATTTAAAACTTAAAGAACAAGAACCTATAATCTGGGCAGAATATGTACTAACTTTAATAGGCCATATCTCGGCCAAAACAGAATGAAAAAAATCAATTCTTGACACTAAAAATAAGTTCTTTGAGTCTTCTTTCATCTCCAACTGGTTTCATACAAAACTAAGTTGATTTGGTCACCCAAATAATCAAAATCGTTTAGATGCGCAGATCTGTGATTTCTAACAGTTTTAACCTACTAAGTTTATTATTTCAAAAACTTATTCTAAACATCACGAAAATTCTTCAAAATAAAGCTGGAGCATATTCCATGAGATCTCGAAGTCCTGTAAAAATTTCAGAGTTTATAAAGTTGGTTTTCTATTTTAATTAGTTAAAAACATTGTTGTTGTTGAATCTGGAAATCCTAGAGGGTTTCGATAACAGAGTTTCAAACATCACAACTTATCCAAGACTACGAATTAAAGCCTAAAACTTAATATGGATAAACTTTAGAGTGTTTATAATCACTGTAGAAAATATTAGAATTTATTGTATTTATGTTCTATTTTAATTGGACAAGAACTTTTTGTTTGTCAAATCTGGGAGTTTAGGGAATTTCTTTAACCAGAGTTTAAAATATTGTAAAACATTCAAATATCCGAATTGGTGGACAAAAATTTATATTAAATAATTTTTATGTGTTTTTAAGTTACTGTAAAATTTTTAGATTTTATTAAGGTTGTTTAGTATTTTAAAGAAATAAAAACTTTATGACGCGCAAACTGGAGGCATTTTCTGACCCACACCAATTAAAGTATTTTTTATAAAATAATAAACATGTTATTAAATTCTAGAAAATTTATATAAACTAATAGAGACATTAAGGTCTCTACCATAAAAATTTAGGAAAATAATTAGGACGTTTAAATTATTTTAAAAATACATAAAACTTACCCAAAATTTCAGGATTTAACATACACATTTAAAAAGGAAAATAACCAAGGTTTGAAACCTCAAATATGTACATTGGGGTTAGGCCCAAGGAATGGGTGCCCTCATGTAACCTACAGTAAAACTTAATCGCGAAACCTAATTAAATTTAAGGTTAGTTCAAAAGAGAACTTCTACGCGTGAATAGAATATAACTTAGATTATACGATTGTTTGTAGATTTCCGAGCACGTTAAGATTCAAGTGACAACCCACAACTAAGGTGAGCACTCGTGGCCCCTTTTTACTATATTTCTCGGGGGAGAATGACACTCAAACTCTCTTTTAAACTTTTTATGCCGTGATGACTCTTTCTTATTTATTTTGGACAACTTATGTGACGTATATGCAAAGACTACTTGTTGTTGGTTGATGACTATTGATTCCTATATTCCTATGAGCCAACGGTTTATGCTCCAGCTGGGTATGCTATAATAACTGCTTGGAAGACAATGATTCGATTTCTATTGATTCCTATTGAACCTGGTGGTTCGGATGTTGGTACAACATCTACACGCTTAACATGCTATATGTGCACATATGTCCTACTTAAACAATTTACACGGCAACTATGCTTTTACTTTAAACCTGCGAGCTCACCAACTTTATGTTGACATTTTCAAGTGTTCATTTTCAGGTAATGCTAATAACCATGCCTAAGGAGCTTAGGTGACCCTAGATAGCCTTAGCATGACATGGGCAGTTGACTAAGGACTCTTTCATTTTACTATGCTATTATGAACTTGGATTTTATTATAAATCTAGGGCTTGTAGCCCCGTATACTTGTCCCGGGTTGTGGGAACAACTATTTCGTATGTTCTTGTTTTTAAATTGTTGACTATGGTTGTCGTGAAGTGACTTACCACGGCACAAGTCTCCTCTTGTGTCGGGGAACGTCGTGACACGTTGGTGTGAACCCATTTAGTAAAATTTTCTATTCATATATCAATGTGTTATGACGATCCTCTCCGTCGCACCTCGTGTTTCCGCCAAGGCGGGGTGTGACAGCTATGTTAAAGTCTATTAGGATATTGATGGTTATCGCTGCATATTAAGATTATGAAATATGGCAGATGGATGTCAAAACTGCCTTCCTTAATGGGAAGTTGGCAGGGAGGTGTACATGGCACGACCTGATGGTTACGTACATCCCAAATATCCTAACAAAGTTTGTAAGCTGTAGAGGTCCATTTATGGTCTTAAGTAAGCATCTCGGAGTTGAAATATTTGCTTTTATGAAAAGCTCAATGTAACACCCGCAAACTTGGGCTAGTAGATTAGCGGGTTTACGGTATGTGTTTATTTGTGTTTTAATTGCTTTAATTTAATTATTTGATTAATTAAGTGATTTTAGTTTATTAACTAAGTTAGAACTATGAAATGGTATGTAGGTATGTATGTGTGACCGTGATTATATATATGCATGTGTTTAGTGGATTTACACGTGGGGGTGTGTTGGAGTAAAAAGAGACCTACTCTTGCATGTTACTTTGTGTGTGTGTGTGTATCATTTACTCATAACCTTAAAACAAAGAAATAGTGCGTGTGTGTGTGTGTGTGTATTTTCTCTGCCAAGAAACCGAGAGGAAGAAGAGAAAGAAGAAAAAGAATCGGAATTTGATTTGGGAGTTTTGTTAAATCAAGATTTAAGGTTGGTATGTTTAAATTAACATGTTATTGTTCTTCTTGATGTGTTATCTGATTTAAAAGAAATGATTTTTTGTTTGAAGATTGCATGTTAAATATGAAGAACTATCGAATAGGTTTTAGAACTTGATCTTGTGGGTTTTTATGTATTTTTATGGTTTATGTGCTTAAAGAATGTTTGAATGCATGAAAATGTGTTTAGAAGTATTTTAATATGTTTCTGATATGATTTGATGATAGTTATGAAATCTAGGTTTTATGAGTTTTTGATGAAACTATGATGTTCTCGGATTGTTGAGAAAGAAGATAGGAAAACCGATTGTTGGCAAATCCGATAGTTGATGAAAAACCGGAAGTTATGGAAAACCGACACTCACAATCCTATACTAGAAATCCGATATTTGGATTATGACAACCCTAAATCCGATTGTTATATTTATATATGAAAATCCGAATGTTATATGAGAAATCCTACATTCGTTTAACCTAATGAAATCCGAGACATTGAAATCCTTGACTAAATCCGATTGCTATGTTTGTATAAAATGAAATCCTAAACTTGGAAAGTGATAAGTCAGAATCCCGATACATGAAATTCGGAACTTGAAATCCGGGAATATTGAAATCCGACATTTCTAAAACCAAGACTTAGAATCTGATATATGTGTTGCGGATTTCTAAGAACCCGATACCCTAGTTGCGGATTTTCAAGAATCCGAGAAGTGGGAATCCAATAGTCAAAATCCGACAGTTTGAAATCCGGCGGATTTCCTAGAATCCGATCATTTGGGAAAATCCGACATTCTGTGTGTTGATTTATATTTGTTTATTCGATTGTTTGATGTCATGAATGAAATATAAATATATGATTAAATATATATTTATGGATTGGGATGGATTAATTGTTATTGTGTTTTCAGGCAATCCAAAGACCCAGTAACATTAGAATTCTGAGTGCTTCAACTGAGATTGAAAGGTGAGTGGATGTTGGATGCGAATGGTAAAGATTATGGTTAATATTACTGATGTGAGACATGATTGTATGTGATGGTTTGATATTGGAACTATTAATTGTGAATATTATGTATTGATGACTATTGCATGATTATTTGATCGATACGCACTCTTAGTAGGATTTTGAGTTACGTTTGAGAAGTCAGCTATACGTTGAATTGGGTTGGGCTCGTTTACTGGTTGGTTGAATAGTGGTAGCCTTACTGTTGCATATGTTGCTTCAGAGTGGGATTTCACTATGCCAATTCAGTAGAGGGCTATCGGTAAGCCTTTGCTTTGGCCGGCATCGGTTGTAGGTTCTGCGTCGAACCGCCGGTCTTCTTAGAGTTGTGATTACATGTTTAATATTGGCTTGATGTTTACTTATGGGTTTAGCCTCTATTCACTTAGTTTTGTGCTAATTCCCACAGTTGTTGCTATTTGCAGGTTTGTGCTTGTGAGTGTTCGTTGAAGGAATAGTTGACCTAACTCTGATGTCAAGATTTAAGTGAAACGAGCCAGTCTTTTGGAACACAGAGTTTATTAATTTTGGATATTAAAGAACAGATATTTTGTTTTGTAAATGTTTGTGAATGAAGTATATGTTTAATTAATTAAATCTTCCGCAGCGTAATAATAAAAAAATGGCTTAGAATTTATGGTGTTACAGTTTGGTATCAGAGCCTAGGTTTGGCGATGCAGGCACGGCTAGAGTGTTGCATTCTCAAATCTTGGCTCGTGACAGGTCAAGCTTTCCTTCAGGGGGAATTAGAGTGAGTTAGAGTTGTTTGTAGTAGTTAGTATTTTGAGTACTAACGGTTTATGCTAATGAGTTGTGAGATGATGTGATTGTAACAGATATGGCTGAAAGAGAAACCCCTATCCTCCTTCTTGTGACCCAATCATCTGCAAAGGCACCTGTAATAGAAGAATTGGATGTTACAAACCGAACAGGAACATCTGGGCAGCAACAAGAAGAAGACCAAAGTGAATACATATTCAAATTAGAGAACGAACTATTGGATCTTAGAACTAAGATTCATAACTTGGAACAAAGATTGAACCAACCTGAACAAACTCAAGTGCCAACTGCGATCTCTACTCAGGTAACTATACCACTAGTATCAATGCCCCTACCACCTATGACACAGATGATGTAGCAACTGTTTTACTATCCGTATCCACAACCGGGAGCTCACCCTTTTGCGTTCACTGGGTTTAAACAACCATGCACATATAGACAATTCCTTGACTGTAAGCCTTCTGAGTATACCGGGAGTTCCAACCCTAACATAACCTTGAACTGGCGGAGGGAGATGGTGAAGGCACTTGATGCCTGTAACTGTGAGAATGAATTAACAGTCAAATATGCATCCAAAATGCTGAAGGGAGACGCAATGGTTTGGTGGGATTCTATCACTGGCCATTTTACTTAACAACAACAAGCGAGCATTACTTGGAGTCAGTTCCAAGAAAAACTTTGTGAACAGTATTGCGGTACATTTGAGGTTTCCAAGATCAAGAGAGAATTCATGGAGCTACAAATGACCGGAAACATGACAGTGGATTATCTGATTAAGCAATTTAATCAGAAGATGAGATTTGTGAAACATTGGGTACCTTACGAAGAGTCCAAGATCGCTCACTTTGTTGGAGCACTTCACCCCGATCTTTGTAGCGCCACTAGGTGGGATTCCACCCTGTCACAGGCTTTTACCTTGGCTAAAACAACAGAAGGGGATTTGATTGCCAAGAATAGACTAAGTGGGGAGAAAATTGCCCAACAAAAATCGAGGATTGATCATTATAATTCTCAATAGAAACAAGGTGGACAAGGTAGTGGGAGTAGACAGGGAGACCGGAACAGGAGGTTTAGTGTAAGTGGGTCAACACAGAGGGCACCATGGTGTGGTTGGTGCAAGTCATACCACAATGGGTAGTGTACACCCCAAACAAGGAGATGTGTTAAGTGTGGCCAGTTTGGCCATGATCTGAAAGATTGCAGGTTCCCACACAATGTTTTTTGGAACTGCTAGAAGGAAGGGCACAGAGTGGGTAAGTGCCCGGTAGGGAAGAAAACAGGGTCTGGTGCAGGGGCAGGAACAGCTGGGGGATCATCTTCAGCTGGTCAGAAGAGGAAGAATCCACCTACTACTGAGGGTAGGGCTTATAAAATGACGGTGGAGGATGCCACCACTACTGATGATGTTATAACTGGTATGTTTTTTATTAACTCTATCCCTGCAAGAGTACTATTTGATTCTGGAGCTAATCGCTCATTTGTGTCTGTGGAGTTTTGTGGTAGATTAAATGTACCTGTTATTAAACTTGCTAATACCCTAGAAATATAAGTAGCAGATGGCATGATGGTTACAGTCACGAGTGATGTGGCTGGAGCTAAAATTGATATAGATGGTTTGTGTTTTCCTGTTTATTTTCTTGTCATGCCTCTATCTGGTTTTTCTGAGTTTGAATCAAGCAAGTATAAAATGCCACAAGAAGTTGATTTCGTTCCCATTAGCGGATGGTACAAGAGTGATAGCAAGGGGTAAGAAAGCCGGGTCTGCAATTTCAATAATTTCATGTTTAAAGTCTAAGAAAGCATTAAGTAAAGGTTGTGAATCGTATATAGCGTATGTGATTGATGGAAAGAAGGAGAAGCAAGCTATGACAGACATGCGGGTGGTAACGGAATACCCGGAGGTGTTTGAAGGTATTTGTTTGGCATAAACGAGTAGCAACGGAAGCAAGATACAATACAAAACTCTAAGCTAGCCAAACAAACACACATGCCATGGACCAACATCTTAACATGAAGTTGCAACTAGAATTAAAAAAAAAAAGATAGAAGAAAAGTTATACCACTACTCAAGCACAACGATCTTCCTCTTGTTAAGCTTCAAGAACTCAAGCAAGTCAAGGCTTCAAGAATCCAAACAAGGATTCCTCTAATGAAGTCCACCCCAAACAACTTTTGATTCCCAAATGCTAGTAAGTTGGTGTTATACACCAAAACAACAATCAAGCCAATCTCTTCCTCTCTAGTGCACTAAAAAGCTCACCAAGAAGAAGATGAAGTTCTAGAGAAAACTCATAGGATGAACTAACTCCAAGCATACCCAAAAGTCTGTGTTTTGCAGAGAAAAACTTTGCCTTTTGGTCTACCAAAGTTAATACCATAAATCCCATTAAACATAGTGTTTAAGGCAGTTAATTCTACTATCACAGCGGACGTACACGGCCCGTGTTGACCAACACGGCCGTGTAGGACCGAAGCCCCGGCCTCAATTGGGCCAAGATAGCCCGTGTCTAGTAGGCTCAACACGGCCCGTGTTCATTTACAGGGCCGTGTAGGCCCAAAGCACACGGCCTCTACTTGGGCCAAAACGCCCCGTGCTAGTTGGGCTGGACACGGCCCGTGTACCACGCTGCAAAAACCCATTTTGGCCTTTTTCTCTCTTTTGCTTGATCGTGTTGCCGGAATCAATACTTGGTGTGTGACCCAATAGGCCTATACTTCATCAGCAGTTGTATTAACTCGTTCGTGTCAGCGGGCATATTCCAACAGACTCCCACTTGCACGTGGCACGACTACGAAAAATAACACAAACATAGAGCGGCCTCTAGCAAGACATCTATGCTCCAAGTCAGTATAGGGTATGCCACTCTTGACAAGATCCCAACCATAAAATGATTGTCCTAAAGATAAATGAACACATACATCCCTTTGTTCACGATATCCTATGTGAACACAAGGCATGGAATAAAATCAACCTTCAGATCGTTCACGATTATGTTTCTCGATTCTAGATTAGTGGTGACCAACAAACCAAGTTAACATTGATCCATCATCAATATAACTTGAGCACGGCCATGCACATGAACGTCAGCACTCAATCATCGAGGGGCCCATGGATATCTTCTCTATACATAGAGGAAAAAATTCCTTTTGACTACATAGTCCCGCCACACAGATAATACTCTACCCAATCATCTCCCTTATAACGACCAGTTACGGACCGCGTTAGAAAACGATCAAAGCAAAGCAGACCTATGCTTTGGAATCACATGTATCTCTAGTTTAAGGATGAAACGCCATCATCATCCCGAGTTACTTATGACCAGAACCATGAAGCGAACTCGGGTGCGGGTCCTCCAATCACTTGAAACCCCTTTTAAATACAGGCAAGAATCACGTTTAACAAAACCGATTCTTTACCTCAATCTTAATTTATACTTCCTTCCCAAAAAGTATAACCAATTGTGGAGATTTTAGAATGGAAACCATTCTCGGAAGTCTTTAAACATGGTAAGAAGGAACAGAATAAGGATTCATAGAATACCCGCCCTCGGTGTATTATTAAATCTCCATTTAATAATCGATATAGTATGAATTGCAATACTGCTTAACGTCCCCAAAACATAAGTACAAATCAAACATGAACCAAAACATATTCAAGCCAAGTTACACGCATTAGAAATGCTAATTGACCTAGTATGATAAACATCACTAGTCCATAACAACAGCTTAACTAGTGGATTTGTTCCACAACATCCACAAATACTTTTGTTATTCAATTATATCTCTTTTGACAAGACTACTTCAAAAGTATGCATAAAAAAGATCTCAACTTTTCAAAAGTTAAAGTAATCACACCCTCATTGTCTCAAAAGCCCACAACAAGGTTAGTGATACTTTAAGAACCAACAAACAACACCACAAGTTAGGATCATCAACTTCGACCAAAAATCAACAGTTATCCTAGCAGAAACACGCATTAGAGTAACTGCTTACTCCAAGCCTATTCTAGTCGTCAAACACCAAGAACATATCTCTATATTTCTTGAACTAAATACTATCCAATTTTGTATCTCCTAAATTCCCTTACGAAGCAATAATTCCTGAATTAGGTTCGCAAATAACCTAATACCGGGACATTATCTTCAATAGACATTTAACACTAGGAATACAACAAAGCTCCCACTAGCCCTGACATATATCAAAGGTTTTATCTACGCTTCTAGAAAACTCATCACTTTGATTTTCTATTAGTAAGCAAAGATCTTTCCTTCAAGATGCAAGAATAGGTCCGAAGCGGTCTTATCCACTTTCGTAGACATAATACGGATACTATGGATGTATATTAAGACCCTCGGAGAGTGTTATAAGCACTTCCTCATCATATTGTTCCATGACGTAACGCGGTCATTAATATCCACGAGTTTCAATATTCTTCAACATAGCCACTAGGACAAGTTTCTCCATAACCATCATGAAAACTTTCCCACTAGTCGGTATTTGAAGTTGTCTACACTTCCATCCATGTTAATCCCATCACTACCACCTTGGTATACACCTAGGTATGGGATCAAGTCAAGTCAAGCACTTAGAAATTTCAAATGGATTGCATCTCTTTATCATTTACTTCTTTTATTTTTAGTGAATTCTTGATCCATTCCGTCTTCCGATAGGTGGTGAACCCAACACGACTCACCATCAAGTCATTGCCACTTGGATATGAAAAATCCATATCTCTTTGGCTCTATATGACTCTTATCAGAATTAAAAGAAGTAATGACTCCTAGTTAGGCATCATAACCATGATGATCATCTATCAAAGATATCAGATTATATGCTAGTATCATCATCAAGTCTTTCATTTAAGTTCCACGTTCTTCCACTATAATGCCTTAGTTTGTTCTCAAAAGGTTAAATAACTAAAACTTAGAAGAACTCCTCAAATGTATTAACACTTCTCGATTTCAAGTTTATCCATCTCCCACTGAATGTTGAATAGATAACTTCGAACTATAAGATAGACAAGCAAAGAACCTTTCTAGTCGTATCTTAATAAATGCTAAATAGACTATCAATTGAATTTGGATTTGAGGACTTAGTCACAATGGCAAATGAATATCCCAACAAATCGGACACACATTCTTGACCCGTCATAAACCGGATCAATAACACCCGGTTCCCTACTCCATGACACCATGTACCAATGCGTCTTAGTAGGATATGAATTGTGAAACAATTCCACAATTCACTATACGGTCATCCAATATATATAGTAAGTAGCTTAGCATCTCCACTAGATCTAAGTACCTTATTCTATATGCCCTAATGATTCTGAAATTTGTCTTGGTTAATTCCGAACACCATGAAGGTTTCAGACATATACCCAAACTAATAAACGTCTCGCAACTACTATCATGAAGGTAGTGACGAAGAAGCTTCGCTTTCGTTATTCTTTGTGGTGCGCTTAAACGGATTATCCACAAAATGTGACCAATATCCAACAAGCCTTTAATCCTCTCACTAACTCCGGTGAAGGATCACATAATCCCCTTAGCTTAATAAACAAGACCAACATCAAAACGTTTAGCCCGAGGCGAAACTATTCTGAGATCCTAACCACATGGATCTAGGTGATATATCTCTTGTTTATGTGGCTAAGTTGATTATCACACAAATAACTCATCCAAACTATTTTGGATTCAGAATCAACTATTCATGAATATTCTATTACTTGTAACAAAACCTTGTGTCTGCCATGACATGGGAAATTTTGAACCACAATATCTCACAATAGATCTTCATAATAGACTTCATATTTTAAGAATAAAATCATCGTCACCACATGTAAAGTTGTGTGCCACGAGACAACACATGAGTTACGACATCAATAAACCTTGAATAAACAATGCTTAAAAGGTTTTACATGAATTCTTAAAACTTCAAAATTTTGTCCACCGTAATTAAAGCGAGCATACAAAGAGATGTTACTTGCCACGCAGGGCAATAAAATAAAGTAATAAATAAACCGGCGACAAAAGCAAGATCAAGACTCCTTATCTTCTCTTAGAGGACAATCATCATGGTTTCTTCGCCCGAGATCCGGTTCTTCATGCTTTTCTTTCACCAAAGGACCTACACTTTGTAACAAACAAATTTGTGACAAACGTGAGTCTATCAGCTCGGGTCAACTACCCAACTTATATAAGAATAGCAATGAATCATGAACGTACCTGAAGATGGAAAGTTAACTCTCTCTTTTCTGAGAAGTTTTATATCCTCTCGGCATGTAGGGCAGGCGTGACGGCCCCAATTTCCAAATCTTCCACAGAAGTAGCAAACCACCTTTTCTTGAGGCACATTCTCTATGTCCTTCGACTCAATATCAAGGATAGGCTTGGAAACTCCAACCTTTCCTTTTAGGGTCGGTTTCTTCTTCCTTTTCTTTTGTTTCTTTAAACCCAATACGGGAGTGGTTAAGGTTGAATTATGCTTGGCCATGTCAGACTCCGCAGACTTCAACATGCCATGCAATTTTCTTAAGGATTTCTCCATTCCTTGCATATGATAGTTTGTGACAAACTGATCATATGATGCGGGCAGAGACTGGAGTACAATATCCACAGCGAGCTCTCTCCCAATAGGAAATCCTAACCTCTCCATTTGGTCCACGTTTGCTTTCATCTTAAGGACGTGATGACCAACATTCCCTCCTTCCTGCAGCCTACAACCGACTAGGCTTTTAACACACTCATAGTTTTCCTGCCTAACTTGCTATTGGAACATGTCCTTGAGCTTGTTTAACATATTGTACACACTCATGTGCTCGAGCTGCTTTCGCAACTCCGAGCTCATAGTTGACAACATGAGGCAGGCAACATCGTGCATGTCCTCAACACGTTTTTCATACCCGTATCGGACGGCCCAAGTCGCGTTGGTAGCAGGTGGCTCCGGAAGGGGTTCCTCAAGGATGTGCAACTTTGATTCATGGCATAGGACAATTCTCAATTGCCTAAGCCATGCAATAAAGTTCACCCCCGTGAGTTTCTCCCTTTCTAGGAACACACGAAGTGAGATGTTTGACGTGGGGTTGTTATGGTTTGACATCTATAAATAACAATAATACGAGTTTTGGTTAGTTTAGATAAACCTTGTTAGAAAATAATTACCGCATAGTTTTAGATAAAAACAATTATTTATAACAAGGGCTAAGAACCTTATTTCACCTCGCACCGTGACGGGTTTACCGCGGATCACGTGGCGAAGCTATTTAGGCCGGAAACCATTTTACCAATTGTAATCTCTATTACAACTCTTAGACACTTGCGGGATCCGTTGACATCCATTATGTCGGTCGACATGTTTGACCCCTTCCTTACACCAATCTTAATATATAATTTTTGTTTAGCTCGTGCTTAGCTCTACAACTAATCAAGAATTGTATACTAAAATTGTAAACCGTCCGACAAGACACACGGGTGGCACTCCCGGGATTTACAGGTGGTGTAAATACGCAAGGAATGACTCGTGCTTAGCTCAACAATCATCCTTGTTTCGTTAGATTCAGGTGGTGTCGTCTTACGGATGGTGTGTGATTTACATTTTAAAAACGGGATATTGTTTCCGGTTTATAAAAACCTTCTTTTGAATTAACAAAGTAAGTGTCAAAACGATTTTAAGCACTTTTAAATATTATACCAAGTTTATATTCTCTTTGTCAATTCTATTCGCGCGAGATTGTTAACCATTTTAACAAATGTTGTATTTTATTTAATTTTATAGAAAAATTGTCTAGCATGCGAATCCTAATCCATGCATAGAAAAATAAAACACAACCACGCAAATATATATATATATATATGTATATGTATAATTCGGTTACATGCCCAAAAATCCTATGCGTTTTCCCCGTGAGCCACAACGGGGAAAACGAGGCCAAAACCTAAGGACAAGGTAAAGTCTCGTTGGGTGAGCTCCCACCGAATCCAACACCTCCAATAGCGTGTCGATTCCTTCTCGCCAAGACGTCATCACCATGACTCCCGTTGACTTCTCCAGTTCTAAGTCTATACTATTTACAAATACATAGTATATATATATATAACGACACGCAGGTCGCATTCCTACATTATTTATACAAACACGGAATAAAAGAAACGACGTGCAAGCCGCACCAACAAATAAATAAATAAATATTTACAACAATACGGCACGCAGGCCACCAAAACCCAAATCAATCAACCACCACAACACATAGGTCTAAGGGCATATCATGTTACCGAATAAACCAAACGCAACATAAATGAAACATGGTGTGCCAAATAAAACCATGATACAAATATATATCTATATTTTAGTTAAGATTGTCAACAACATCAAAGGCACCATAATAACAATCCTTGTACATATGCATTAGTGTACCAAACCATTTTTGTGACACATATTCATATATACATTTATAAGTATATATTTGTGTACACTTCATGCCAAGTTACAACAAATATATAAATATAAAAACTAAAATATTAACAAGGCTACAAATATAACAATTCTAGCCCAACAAGGGTACAACAAGAGTCTCAATGAAAAACCAATATCAAGAAAACAATTTTCTTATATAAAAATATTTATATGGTTTTTCTCGACTCGATGTAAAAACTAAAATATTATGTAGGCTACAAATATACCAATTTTAGCCTAATAAGAATCTACATGAAAAAC
The DNA here is from genome assembly GCA_038502395.1 of Dittrichia graveolens. NCBI lineage: Eukaryota > Viridiplantae > Streptophyta > Magnoliopsida > Asterales > Asteraceae > Dittrichia > Dittrichia graveolens. The sequence continues at coordinate 24,093,850 of JARJIL010000008.1, forward strand.
CATTTCTAGAAAACAATTTTCTAATATCAAACATATTTATATGAATATTATGTAGGCTACAAACATATCAATTTTAGCCTAGCAACCGTCTACACGAAAAATCATTTCAAGAAAACAATTTTCTTGTATAAAATATTTATATGGTTTTTCTAGACTCGCTAGTGCAAAGCCATGTTAGATATGGCTCTCATACCACTAAAGGTATTTGTTTGGCATAAACGAGTAGCAACGGAAGCAAGATACAATACAAAACTCTAAGCTAGCCAAACAAACACACATGCCATGGACCAACATCTTAACATGAAGTTGCAACTAGAGTATAAAAAACAAGATAGAAGAAAAGTTATACCACTACTCAAGCACAACGATCTTCCTCTTGTTAAGCTTCAAGAACTCAAGCAAGTCAAGGCTTCAAGAATCCAAACAAGGATTCCTCTAATGAAGTCCACCCCAAGCAACTTTTGATTCCCAAATGCTAGTAAGTTGGTGTTATACACCAAAACAACAATCAAGCCAATCTCTTCCTCTCTTGTGCACCAAAAAGCTCACCAAGAAGAAGATGAAGTTCTAGAGAAAACTCATAGGATGAACTAACTCCAAGCATACCCAAAAGTCTGTGTTTTGCAGAGAAAAACGTTGCCTTTTGGTCTACCAAAGTTAATACCATAAACCCCATTAAACATAGTGTTTAAGGCAGTTAATTCTGCTGTCACAACGGACGTACATGGCCCGTGTTGACCAACACGGTCGTGTAGGACCGAAGCCCACGGCCTTAATTGGGCCAAGATAGCCCGTGTCTAGTTGGATCAACACGGCCCGTGTTCATTTACAGGGCCGTGTAGGCCCAAAGCACACGGCCTCTACTTGGGCCAAAACGCCCCGTGCTAGTTGGGCTGGACACGGCCCGTGTACCATGCTGCCAAAACCCATTTTGGCCTTTTTCTCTCTTTTGCTTGATCGTGTTGCCGGAATCAATACTTGGTGTGTGACCCAATAGGCCTATACTTCATCAGCAGTGCTATTAACTCGTTCGTGTCAGCGGGCATATTCCAATAGTGTTTCCAGAGGAATTACCAGGGCTTCCTCCAGTTCAAGTGGTAGAATTCAAGATAGATTTAATTCCTGGTTCCCGACTTGTGGCTAAAGCACCATACAGACTGGTGCCTTCAGAAATCCGAGAAATGATGACACAAATTCAAGACTTGTTCGATAAAGGATTTATCCATCCAAGTTCATCTCTGTGGGGTGCACCGGTGTTGTTTGTGAAGAAGAAAGACCCATTGCGTATGTGTATTGATTACCAGGAATTGAACAAGAGAACGATAAAGAATAAGTACCCGTTGCCCAGAATTGATGATTTATTCGATCAACTGCAGGGAGCTTCCTTCTTCTCGAAGATTGATTTAAGATCGGGTTACCATCAGGTATGGGTGTCAAAAAAGGATGTGTCAAAGACAGCTTTCCGTACACGATATGGTCACTATGAGTTTCTGGTTATGCCATTTGGTCTAACCAATGCACCAGCAATATTTATGGATCTCATGAACAGGGTCTCTCGACCATTTCTTGATAAGTTTGTTATTGTCTTCATTGATGACATTTTGATTTATTCGAAGACTGAGTTAGAGCATGAGCAGCATTTGACACAGATCTTGGAAACCCTGAAGGAAGAATCGTTGTATGTGAAGTTCTCAAAATGTGAATTTTGGTTAAGGGAAGTTCAGTTTTCTGGGCATATAATTTTTAAGGAGGGGGTAAAGGTGGATCCTTCGAAGCTAGAGGCGGTAATGAGCTGGAGTGCTCCAAGAACACCATCAGAGATAAAGAGTTTTCTGGGTTTGGTGGATATTACCGCAGATTTATCAAGGATTTCTCTAAGATTGCGGGTCCGTTAACTAAGTTAACTCGAAAAGATGTAAAGTTTGTGTGGGGTAACGAACAAGACAAGGCTTTTCAGATATTAAAAGAATTGTTATGTTAGGCTCTAATCCTTGCTTTGCCAAATGGATTGGAAGATTTTACAGTATATTGTGATGCGTCGTTGGCTGGTTTAGGGTGTGTATTAATGCCGATCGGGTGATTGCTTATGCTTCCAGACAGTTAAGTCCTCATGAAAAGAATTACCCGACTCACGATTTGGAGCTAGCAGCTGTAGTATTTGCGCTCAAACTTTGGAGACATTACTTGTACGGTACCAAATGCGTAATTTGTACAGATCATAAGAGCTTACAGTATGTGTTTACTCATAAATAATTGAATATGAGACAGAGGCGATGGGTGGAATTGATAAAAGATTATGAATGTGAGATTAAATATCACCCTCAAAAGGCGAATGTGGTGGCAGATGCCCTGAGTCGTAAAGGAACTGGAAGTCCTATTCAGTTTATACGAATTAAGATAGTATCTGACCTGGTAGATAGACTGAAGTTTGCTCAGTTAGAAGCCCTAAGAGAATAAAATCTAAGGACTGAGTTAATGAAAAAGAGAAAAGATGAACTGAATGACGATTCTCGTGGACTGAAAACGTTTAAAACTTGTGTGTGGGTGCCTAAGCTTGGAGAATTGAGATAATTAATTTTGACAGAAGCACATAAGTCGAGATTATCTATACACCCATGAAGCACTAAAATGTATAACGATCTGAAAGTGCTTTACTGGTGGCCTACAATGAAGGCGGATGTGGCACATTTTGTGGAATCGTGTCATATTTGTGCGCAGGTGAAGGCAGAACATCAGAAGCCTTACGGGTCCTTGAAACAGTTAGAGATTCGAGAGTGGAAGTGGGAACACATCACGATGGATTTTGTAACAAAACTACCACGAACTCAGAGGAATCATGATATGATATGGGTGATAGTGGATAGTCTGACAAAGAGTGCTCATTTTCTAACCACCTGTGAAACAGCTTCATTGGGTAAATTGGCACAACTGTACATAGACGAGATCGTTGCTAGGCATGGTATATCATTGTCAATTGTGTCTGACAGAGATTCAAGGTTTGTATCTAATTTCTGGAGGAGTTTGCAAAGAGAATTGGGAACAAGAATTAATTTAAGTACAGCCTATCATCCGCAGACAGACGGTCAGACTGAAGGAACCATACAGACACTCTAGGATATGTTGCAAGCTTGTGTATTAGAGTATGGTAGATCTTGGGATTCACACCTGCCATTGGTAGAATTTGCATATAGTAAATCTCATCACTCCAGTATTGAAATGCCTCCGTATGATATGTTGTACGGTCGTCGCTGCCGTACTCCGACTTGTTGGTTAGAGGCTGGTGAGAAACAGTTTGCAGGTCCCGAGATAGTACAGTTGACTGTTGGCAAAGTTGCTATAGCCAGAGATAAATTGAAAGCAGCCAGAGATAGACAAAGAATGTATGCTGATCCGAAACAACGTCCAGTAAAGTTTGATGTAGGAGAGCTAGTATACTTGAAAGTTTCTCCGTGGAAAGGTGTAAGTCGCTTCGGCAAACGTGGGAAGTTGGCTCCCCGTTTCATCGGTCCTTTCCGTATCCGTCAGGTTGTGAATGATCAGGCAGTTACATTAGATTTTCCCGTAGAACTTGCAGGAATTCATGATACATTTAATGTGCGTTATCTGAGAAAATGTAAGATTGATGTTGAAAGTCAGATTCTCCCAGTGCATGAATTGAAAGTTGATTCAAAGAAGAGACTGATAGAGGAACCGATTGAACTGTTAGATCGAAAGGTAACCAAACTTCGAAAGAAGCAAATACCAATGGTATTGGTCAAGTGGAAACACAGTTTGGGTTCTGATTTAACCTGGGAGACTGAGACGGAAATGAAAGAAAGATGCACCCAATTATTTGAGCAAAAAAGGATTCCGAGGACGGAATCCTCTTAAGGAGGGGAGATTTGTAACACCCGTAAACCTGGGCTAGTAGATTAGCAGGTTTACGGTATGTGTTTATCTGTGTTTTAATTGCTTTAATTTAATTATGTGATTAATTAAGTGATTTTAGTTTATTAACTAAGTTAGAACTATGAAATGGTATGTAGGTATGTATGCGTGACCGTGATTATATATATATATATATATGCATGTGTTTAGTGGATTTACATGTGGGGGTGTGTAGGAGTAAGAGGACACCTACTCTTGCATGTTACTTTGTGTGTGTGTATCATTAACTCATAACCTTAAAACAAAGAAATAGTGTGTGTGTGTGTGTGTATTTTCTCTACCAAAAAACCGAGAGGAAGAAGAGAAAGAAGAAAAAGAATCGGAATCTGATTTGGGAGTTTTGTTAAATCAAGATTTAAGGTTGGTATGTTTAAATTAACATGTTATTGTTCTTCTTGATGTGTTATCTGATTTAAAAGAAATGATTTTTTGTTTGAAGATTGCATGTTAAATATGAAGAACTATCGAATAGGTTTTGAACTTGATCTTGTGGGTTTTATGTATTTTTTATGGTTTATGTGCTTAAAGAATGTTTGAATGCATGAAAATGTGTTTAGAAGTATTTTAATATGTTTCTGATATGATTTGATGATAGTTATGAAATCTGGGTTTTATGAGTTTTTTATGAAACTATGATGTTCTCAGATTGTTGAGAAAGAAGATAGGAAAACCGATTGTTGGCAAATCCGATAGTTGATGAAAAACCGGAAGTTATGGAAAACCGACACTCACAATCCTATACTAGAAATCCGATATTTGGATTATGACAACCCTAAATCCGATTGTTATATTTATATATGAAAATCCGAATATTATATGAGAAATCCTACATTCGTTTAACCTAGTGAAATCTGAGACATTGAAATCCTTGACTAAATCCGATAGCTATGTTTGTATAAAAAGAAATCCTAAACTTGGAAAGTGATAAGTCAGAATCTGATACATGAAATCCGGAACTTGAAATCCGGGAATATTGAAATCCGACATTTCTAAAACCAAGACTTAGAATCCGATATATGTATTGCGGATTTCTAAGAACCGGATACCCTAGTTGCGGATTTTCAAGAATCCGAGAAGTGGGAATCCGATAGTCAAAATCCGACAGTTTGAAATCTGGCGGATTTCCTAGAATCCGATAATTTGGGAAAATCCGACATTCTGTGTTTTGATTTATATTTGTTTATTCGATTGTTTGATGTCATGAATGAAATATAAATATATGATTAAATATATATTTATGGATTGGGACTGATTAATTGTTATTGTGTTTTCAGGCAATCCAAAGACTTAGTAACATTAGAATTCTGAGTGTTTCAACTGAGATTGAAAGGTGAGTGGATGTTGGATGCAACTGGTAAAGATTATGGTTAATATTACTGATGTGAGGCATGATTGTATGTGATGGTTTGATAATGAAACTGTTGATTGTGAATATTATGTATTGATGACTATTGCATGATTATTTGATCGATACGCACTCTTAGTATGATTTTGAGTTACGTTTGAGAAGTCAACTATACGTGGAATTGGGCTGGGCTCGTTTACTGGTTGGTTGAACAGTGGTAGCCTTACTGATGCATATGTTGCTTCAGAGTGGGATTTCACTGTGCCAATTCAGTAGAGGGCTATCGGTAAGCCTTTGCTTTGGCCGGCATTGGTTGTAGGTTCTGCGCCGAACCGCCGGTCTTCTTAGAGTTGTGATTACATGTTTAATATTGGCTTGATGTTTACTTATGGGTTTAGCCTCTACTCACTTATCTTTGTGCTAATTCCCCACAGTTGTTGCTTTTTGCAGGTTTGTGCTTGTGATTGTTCGTTGAAGGAAAAGTTGACCTGACTCTAATGTCTAGATTTAAAAAAAAACGAGCCAGTCTTTTGTAATACACAGTTTATTAATGTTGGATATTAAAGAACATATATTTTGTTTTGTAAATGTTTGTGAATGAAGTATATGTTTAATTAATTAAAGCTTCCGCAGCGTAATAATAAAAAAAATTTCTTAGAATTTATGGTGTTACAATCAAAGAGTTTGGTTTTTCTAAAAGCAAGGATGAACCTTATGTGTATGTCAGGGCTAGTGGGAATGTTGTAGTTATCCTCGTCTTGTATGTAGAGGACATACTACTGATAGGGAGTGACGTGACTACCTTGCAGGAAGTGAAAACCTGGCTTGGGAGTTACTTCTCTATGTAAGACATGGGAGAAGCAATATAAATTTTGGGGATAAAGATCTATAGAGATAGATGGTTTGAGCCAGAGTACGTACATAGATAAAGTCTTGAAGAGATTCAAGATGCAAGATTCCAAGAAAGGGAATTTGCATACTTTGCATGGTATGGCATTGAGCAAATCTCAATGTCCTAGTTCTCAAGAGGAATTAGAAGAAATGAGTTGAGTCTCGTACGCTTCGGTGATGGGATCGATCATGTATGTTATGTTGTGTACTCGGCCTAATGTGTCGTATGCCATGAGCATGACGAGCCGATGTCAGGATAATCCTGGTCAAAGTCATTGGGTTGCTGTTAAAAACATCCTTAAGTATCTTCGGATAACTAAGGAGATGTTTTTAGTGTTCAGCGGATCAGAGGAGCTCAGAGTTACCGGATATTTTAATGCTGGCTTCCAAACGGACAAGGATGATTGTTGGTCTCAATCGGGATTTGTATTCTTGTTAAATGGTGGAGAAATAAGATGGAGAAGTTCGAAGCAAGATAACGTTACTGATTCAACCACGGAGTCAGAGTATATTGCTGCAAGTGAGGCTGCTAAGGAAGCTGTCTGAATGAGGAAATTAATTCAAGATCTTGGAGTTGTTCCTAGCATCGCTAACCCTATTTAGATCTTCTGTGTGTTAGAATTACATTTGTGTTTAAGTCTAGTCACAATTTAATGTTTTTATGATTTACTTTGTACTTATATAGTATTGTAGTCAGATTTTGAGGTATTTTGGTCGACTTTTAGTGCAATCTGATTTCTATCGAATTGTGAATGAAAATGGAAGATTAAAAGTTTATTGGATTCGCAATCATCATTAGATTAAATCTGTGTGAGTCCGCGATCAATCACTACAACAGTTTGTGTTGAATTTGAGATTTTGTATTTTACGGTTTTTGAGAAAAATTGATCTAAAATGTGAATCTAGAGGTTGAATTTTGTTGTAAATTTGATTCTGAATTGTAGTTCGTGTGTGTACGAACCCTCTAGAAGAAAAAATTCACGAATTTGATCTAAATTTGGAAGAATTTGAAGTTTGAAAGTTGGCAGTTACAACAGTTGAAAGAACTATCGGATTTGATCTCAAGAACAATCGGATTTTACAAAATTCGAAGATTTCTATCGGATTCCGATACTTTTCTATCGGATTCTGTGTTGCGGATTTTGGTAATACAAGGATTGAGTTGCGGATTTGGGGTTTGCAATTGGATTGTTTAACCATTGGTTGAGTTTCAGATTTGCAAAGTATCGGATTTTGGAGTCACAGATTTAATCAACGTATTTGATTAATCGGATTTACAAAGTTGGAATTATCTCGGATTTCAAATCATCGGATTTGAATTTCTCGGATTTTGAATTAACCGGATTTCCAACTCGGTTTTTCAATCTCTCGGATTTTGAAACATCCGGATTTCAAAACATTATCGGATTTCAAATCTATCGGTTTTTGAATCCATCGGAATTCACTTCTAATGGATTTCAACTATCGGAATTTGAATCTAGGATTTCAAATTCACTCGGTTTTTAAGTCTCGGATTTTGAAGATTTGATAGGTATCGGATTTTAAGTCTCGGATTTTAGACAAGTGAGTTTCAGATTTCAGTGAGTATCGGATTTCAGATTACAAAAGAATTCTTCAATCAAATATCTTACAAAGAAAAGATCCTCAAAGCAAGAATGAGTACATATAGTGAAACACTTTCATTCGGTTCAGACACGAAGTCACCAGTGTTGTACAGAGGAGAATATCATGTATGGAAAGGTCGATTTATGGATTTTATAGACAACAATGAGCAATATGGTGAGGAAATGAAGAAAAGCATACTGGAAGGAAATGGTGTCTTTAGGATAGATCAAGAAGCAGATTCTCATCATAATCCACCCTTGGATGAAATCCACCGAGAAAAGCTTCAATCTGAGTATACAGCTGAGGAAAAACATAGAGCCACAGCAGATCGGAAAGCAAAATACTATCTAAAACATGGCCTTTCCTCAGAATTTTATATCAAGGTGAATGGTCTCAACACTGCAAAAGAGATATGGGACGAGATTAAGAGTCAGATGGAAGGCACAGAGTCAGGGGTCTGGATCAAGGAGACTACACTGGTTAAATCCTTTGATCATTTCAAAGCCAGAGAAGGGGAAGCACTAATTGAAACTTACAGTCGCTACTGTAAACTACTCAATGACCTCAGAAACCAGAAACTCGATGATTACTCTAATCTAACGAAGAATAATAGGTTTCTAAACTCTCTAGGGACTGATTGGAGATCCCAAGTGGCAATCTACAGACAAATGAATCAAAAGAACCTCAACAAAGTTACTCATAATATGATCTTTGAGGAACTAAATCAATATCAGGATGATGTTGGTTTAGGTACACAAAAAGACACTATAGATCCACTAGCTCTGGTGGTGAATGAGAAAAGTGTTAAGAGCTCAACGAAGTCTGTTAAAATGAAACAAGTTATAGAAACAGAAACTTCAGATTCGGAGGAAGAGAATGTGGTTGACAATGAAAAGATCATGGAGGCAATGGCTTATTTGACCAACATGATGCAAAATAAGTTTCTGAAGAACAAGACAAACAACAGGCAAAGGTTCACGTCTGGCTCTAGAAGGAGAGATGACCAATTCCCAAAGAAGGATGGTCAGAGATTGGAAAGGAGGTATGAAAGAAAAGTAGAAACTGCCCAGGAGCGCAAATGTTATAACTGTGCGGAACTGGGCATTTCATCAAGGATTGCAAAAAGCCCAAGGTTAAGGACTCAGAATATTACAAGACTAAACTCAACCTCATCAAGCAAAGAAATAGTGGGAGGGCATTACTTGCAGAAGAGGATCAATTCTTATCCGACACTGATAACAGTGATGAAGATCCCAATGTCCATGCTCAATTTGTTCTAATGCCTGAGGTAGAGGAGTGTCAGTTTGAGGAAACCAATGGGGAGAGCGAAGATGAAATCGTGGGAAATGACTTTGGTTTCATGGCCAGATTTGATGAGTCAGACATGGAGTGAGTATGTGGAAGAGGAAGAAATTGAACTAGAGGTTGCTACTGAAGGCACCAACCCATCTGTTGCTGAGAATGAAGACAAGGTATTAACAGATGACTCTGAATTTCCTACTGAGTATATACTAACTCTTATGCAACAGGTGGAGATATTAACTTCCAAGAATCAATCTCTTATGAACAAGAACCAGAAGTTGAATAAAAAGAATATAAATCTAAAAATGGAACAAGCACCGAAAATTGAAGTTGAACTAAAAACTCAATTCTCAAAAATAGAACAACTTCAACAAGAAATAAAAGACAAAGAAAATGCACTCAACAAATTCCAAAAAGAAACAGAGTTAAAAGTGCATGACTTGAATGCAGCCAAACTATCTGCAGAGATAAACTTAAATTTAATAATGAAGGAGAAAAGGAATCTTGATGAGAAAGTTCAACATCTTGAGGATATAGTTAAAAAGCAAGTAACTACACGTCATAGTATTTTCAAACACCTTGAACCAAATGTCAAGAACAGATATAAAGGGTTAGGGTATGATGAAAATAACTTCTTCTCAAAGATCAATTGTAGTCAACTGTATCAATTAGAAAGAATGAATCAAGGTTGGACTTCAAAAATGGTGTTTGTGGGAGAAGAAGAAATTAAACATGAAGAAGAACTCAAAAGAAAAACAACAAAGAAAATGCAAAACTCAATTAATTATGATAAACTGAACGCGTCATACGCAGACACTGAGAAGAGTGGTGGTTGTGCATTAGAAGAATGTTTCATTCCTATCCCACCTGCAGTAAAGAAAGCTGTTGAAGAAGCAAATGATGGAAATGATCGAGTGTACATTCCACACATGGAATTACAAAGGAGACAGGAATTGCTTGAAGTTGCATTCATGGATCAAAAAATTAAATTTGATGTGGAAAATGTGGTTTAAAAGAAACAATCTTCAATCTTAACAAGAAGATAAATTCCGCTGCATCTAAGATAAAAATTGAAATATCTGATGAAAAAGATAAAAATTCTGATATTGCACAATATCTTATTCCACAATTTATTTCAAATGGAATTGAACGGAGGATGCCTGAAGAAAAGGTGGAAAGATTGCTAACTAGATTGGACATGTATTTGGATATTGTGTATCCACAGTGTCCGAAGGCATGCAGAGAATTCATGTCACATAAATGCAATCAATTTTGTGATCCAAACAGTATTACAGAGAAAGGATCATCTTCAAACACAAAGCAGATTCCTGAAATGCCAAAAATGAAGAAGTCATCAACTGTTCATGCTTTAAAATCTGTTAAATCACTTCATGTGTCTAACAAAAATTCCTTTTCTGAAACAAAATCAGCTCAATAAAAAAGGAAAGAAGGTTCAAGCAACAGCATGAAGAAGTCAAACATCAAAGATGTGAAGAAAATAGAGACAAAAGCACCAATGAAGTGGATTGCGAAGGAAGATTTGCAAGAAATAGAGAAAAAGAAAGCACATGTAATCAATGTTGATTCCAAGAAAAAAGTGAAACCATTTTGTAAGATCTATAAATCATACTGTAATAAAAATTGTGAGTTACTTTTTTCATGGAAAGTCAAAACGAAAAGCTCAAAAGCAAAAAAACTTGATAATAAAATGTGTTGTGCTGGAGATGGCTGTCCGGAAGGACAATGTAAGTTCAATTGTGAATATCATCAAAATAAACAGAAAAGAGGATTAAAATCCAACAAAAACTGAAAGAATCCAAATGATGATAAGATTCTGTTTTGGTTTGTCAACAACAATGGATTCATTATTCACCAATGGATTCACAAACATCAAAAAGCAGGATTATTAAAAAGGTATGCTAACCAAAAGATACCAGTCCGTCCAGGACAGTGAAGAGAACATATGAACATAATGACTAACAATCAAACACATTCTCCAACTCCAGTAATTCGTAACAAATTCACATCTTTTAACCAATCTCAACAGAAAGCTGTTTCAAATTCATCATATATATCATATTCAACGAAGAATCAAAAAACAGATGATGAATACATCTTTGTCATATCAACCCATAACAAAAAGCGTGTATGTTGTAAAAAACAAGCATTTCTCACCTGTGATCAAATCAACTGAGAAATCAACTGGGAAATGGATTGTAAAGAAAATGCTTAACAAAGAAAGTTTGAATGTTGTCAAAACACCTCAAACATCTAACACAACAAATCAAACGAGTTTCTTTTCCATGTGCAGAAAGATCATCTATGGTACATGGACTCGGGCTGCACTAAACATATGACGGGGAACAAAGGTCTTCTCAAACACTTTGTGAGCAAGTATACTGGGAATGTAAAGTTTGGGAATGACCAAGTCTCGCCGATCTTAGGCCACGGGGTAATAGAAACAGGAAATTTGAAGATAGAAAAAGTATCCTATGTCGAAGGCTTAGGCCACAATCTTTTTAGCATAGGACAATTCTATGATAAGGCTATGGAAGTAGTTTTCAAGAAAAGCTCCTGTTCATTAAGAACTGAAGATGGAGCAGAAATTTTGGGTGGCAACAGAAAGTCAAACTTGTACACAATTAACTTGTCTGAGAAAGGTTCTGGCACACCAGTATGCCTGCTGTCTAAAGCATCATCAGACCTAAACTGGTCATGGCATCGCAAGTTGTCTCACTTGAATTTCAAAAACATAAACAAGCTGGTGAATGGTAACTTGGTCAGAAGTCTACCGAAGCTTAAATTTGAAAAAGATCATCTCTGTAAGGACTGCGAAACGAGAAAAATGAAGAGAGTTCCACACAAAGTAAGTCAGATATCTTCAACTACCGCGCCTTTACAGTTGATTACATGGACCTCTGCGGACCAATGAAAGTCCAGTCAAGAAACGCAAAGCGTATATTCTGGTGATGGTGGATGATTATTCCCGGTACACTTGGGTCCGGTTCGTGAGTCATAAGAGTGAGGTACCACAACAAGTGATTTTATTTCTAAAGAAACACAAAACTCAGAACGGACAACCGGTGAAGAGTATTCGAACAGACAATGGGACAGAGTTCAAAAATAGAACTTTAGATTCCTACTTAGATTCTGAGGGAATTAATTATCAGTTCTCGCCAGCATATACTCCGGAGCAGAATGGAGTAGTTGAGAGGAAAAATAGAACTTTGATTGAAGCTGCCAAAACAATGTTGCAATACTCAAAGCTACCACCATCCTACTGGGCTGAAGCCGTGAATACTACATGCTACACCCAAAATAGATCCTTAATACATCATCGATTTAATAAAACTCCATACGAATTATGTAATGGAGTAGTACCTAATATCAAATACTTTCATGTATTTGGTAATAGGTGCTTTGTGCTGAATGAGTCGAACAAACTGTCAAAGTTTGATTCGAAAGCCGATGATGGAGTCTTTTTAGGTTACTCAATGGATAAAAAGGATTTTAGAATTCTAAATCGGAGAACTAACATGATTGTCGAAAGCATAAATGTTACATTTGACGATTTAGTCAATTTAAATTCCTTAACGAGTAAACCTAATTCATCCACACATTCAATTCTTACAAATAACAAAACAGACGAGTCATTCGCACATGCAGAATATATAAGCTTGGATTTTATGTTTGATTTCTTTAAAAAGAATGATAACACATCTACTGTCTTGCAGGATATTTAGCAGGAATCTGTGTCAATAACTGAGCCACCAAGTGTATGTACAGTTCAACAGACTACAAATTCTGATAACTCAGAGTTTGAAGCTACAAATATCCCTACAAATGAACAAAGTCCAAGATATCAAGCAGCAGAAGACATTAATTCAATTGATCTTCAAAATCGTAATGATCTCATTCAGGTTCAATCCCCTGAACCTGTTTGGCTGAAGAGTCATCCAGAGACTCAAATCATAGGAAGTTTGGACTCCGGTGTTCAAACTAGATCTGCCACAGCTAACATATGTCAACACTCTAGTTTTCTAAGCATGGTCGAACCCACACGAGTGTCGGAAGCTCTAGCTGATCCTGATTGGATTATAGCTATGCAAGAAGAGCTAAATCAGTTTGACCGACTCAAAGTCTGGAGACTAGTTTCACGACCTGAAGGCAAATCTATTGTTGGAACGAAGTGGGTATTTAAGAATAAGAAGGATTCTGATGGTGTGGTGGTTAGGAATAAAGCTAAGCTAGTGGCTAAGGGGTATAATCAACAGGAAGGGATAGCTTATGATGAGACCTTCGCCCCTGTAGCAAGGATAGAAGCAATTAGACTTTTCCTAGCCTATGCTTCCTACAGAAACTTCACTGTGTATCAAATGGATGTGAAGACTGCCTTAATGGCAAATTGAAAGAGGAAGTGTATGTCAGTCAACCTAAAGGTTTCGTAGATCCTAACAAACCCAATGACATCTACATTCTGGACAAAGCTCTATATGGTTTAAAACAAGCCCCGAGAGCTTGGTACGATGAGCTGTCAGAACATCTGCTAAACGAAGGATACATCAAAGGGAAAACTGACACCACATTGTTTAAAAAGGAAATCGGAAACGATTATGTATTGGTACAAATATATGTCGATGACATAATATTTGGTTCTACAAATCCTAAGTATGGCAATGAATTTTCAAATACTATGAAAAAGCGGTTTGAAATGAGCATGATGGGGGAAGTTAATTTTTTCCTCGGATTGCAAATTAAACAATTTAGCCATGAAATTTTTATAAATCAATCTAAGTATATCAAAGATCTGTTAAAGAGATTTGATATGACTAGTTGTTCATCAATCTCAACACCCATGGCTTCTCGAACAAAACTATTTGCTGATCCGGAAGGAAAAGTAGTAGATTTGAAAACTTATAGAGGGATGATAGGTTCATTGCTATATTTAACAGCTAGTAGGCCGGATATTATGTATTCTACATGTCTTTGTGCCAGATTCTAAGCAAATCCTAAAGAATCTCATCTTCTCGCGGTAAAACGCATATTTAGATATCTTAAGGGTACCCCAGATCAAGGTTTGTGGTATCCTAGGGATTCTGGGTTTGAGCTAATTTCCTATTCTGATGCAGATTATTCCGGTTGTATGCTAGACCGAAAGAGCATATCTGGGAGTGCACATTTTTTGGGAGACAGACTGGTTTGCTGGGGGTCCAAGAAGCAGAACTGTGTTTCATCATTAACAGCTGAAGCAGAGTACATTGCTTCTGCTAGCTGCTGTTCACAATGTCTTTGGATTCGGACTCAGCTTTCCGACTTTGGTCTGGTATATAACAAAATCCCTCTAATGTGTGATTCTCAAAGTGCCATTGCAATTACATGCAATCTGGTACATCATTCTAAAATGAAACATATTGACATCAGATATCATTTTCTAAAAGACTATGCTGAAAAAGGTTTAATTGAATTAAAATATGTTCAAACAGATAATCAACTTGCTGATATTTTCACTAAAGCGTTAGATGAATCACGTTTTAATGCTTTAGTGTCAAGATTAGGGATGTTGAATTTGACAGTTTAACATAACATTCTGAATCAACAGATCTGACATGGTATATGGTAGTTGTGCAGGTCAAATTTGGTCAATGGACAGACAGAGCAAATACAAGTTATGAATCACTGAGGCCCTGTTTGGTTCACTGCATTCCTTGGGAATTCCCGGGATTGGGAATTAAAAACCCAAGAAATCCTGTGTTTGTTTAGGAAAAAAGCTAGGGATTTCAAATGATGGGATTTTAAAGAAATCCCACCAATTCCCTCATATGAAGGAATTAGGAAATACCACCACCCCCCATGGTATTTTAAAATCCTTGAGAGAGGGGAATGTGCCAATTACCATTTTACCCTCACTTAACCTTATTATTATTATTATTATTATTATTATTATTATTATTATTATTATTATTATTATTATTATTATTATTGAGTTATGTGTTAGACTTTTTGGAACTATTATGCTTAAATTTTAGTTACATTTTTTATTATTAAATAGTGTAAATTAATTAGTTATTATTTATTTATTAAATAATTAATTAAACAATAAAAACTGTTTAAAATATAACTGAAGGGTAATTCTGTCATTTGTCACTGAAACAATCCAAATCCTTTGATTGAATTACCAAACAAACAGGATTTCAGGAATGCAAATCCTGACAGATTTTGTCAACCAAACACAGGATAGGATTCACAATCCTACCAAAGGCAATTCCTGCAAATTCCCAATCCCTTGACAGAATGCAAATCCCATGAAAAAAATCTGCGAACCAAACGCCCCCTGAGGGTTCATACTTGTAGGGGAGAAAATATATCCGGTTTTGTATATATTAAATGAAAAATCAAAAACATTTACAAAACACACAAAACTCAAAAATATTTTTTTCTTCTTCATCTCAAATTGTTGTACATCTGTGCATGATTTGCGAGGGAGTTTTTTATTTTTTTTTTGTTTTTGAATTAAAATTGTCAAATTTTTGAAAATTTCATCTTTATATTCAAAGAATTATTTTTAAAGATGAAATATGAAGTTTAGGGGGAGTGGAATGATTTGGAAAATCAAATTTCTAATGAGAAGTGTTGAAAATCCGCTAAAAGTTGTCGGATTCCGATACTTTTGTCGGATTCCGATACTTTAATCGGATTTTGACCAAAACCGAGTGTTTTATCGGTTTTGTGGGTTCCGGATTTCTTTTGGATCGGATTTTACCCATTCGGATTTCGTTGGTCGGTTTTATCGGTTTTTTCTATAAAAACAAAAATCCGATTTCATTATCGGGTTTCCAAAGCTTTTCAAGAAACCGAGTGTTCAGAGAATCCGAGAATTTCGAAGTGTTCATTTGTGCAAACAAACAACAGATCCTAGTTCGCAATACCTTACTGATTCCAAAGGTATACTTTGTTTGCATTTTCATCAACGTTTAATTGTTTTTTAATCGATTCTTTTGACTGAAAAACCCTCGAATCACTCGATGCTCAAAATCATATGTGTTGTTAACATGATTGGACTCGGTTTTGGTTGTACATTAATGGGTTGTATGCCGATTTCAAGATACTCAATCTTTGAATTGGGTATTTAATGATTTTGAATTTGTCGGTTTTTCAAAGTTTTAATCGGAAATGTTGGTTTAAACGAGGAAGGGTTCTAGTGGTTATTTGTATTGTTTAATCCAAAAGGAGTTCTTAGTTTAGGTTTAATTGCACAAATATGTTGATTTTTAAGTGATAAATGAAAGAAGTGAGGATTTTTGAAAGAATCGGATTGTCGAACAATTAACTCTGTTCATGAACATGAACTGTCGGATTTCATGAAAATCCGATAGTTTATCGGATTTCATATTCAATCGGATTTTGACAAATCCGAATGTTCACATTGACAAGTGTCGGATTTAATAACAAACAAAGCAAAGGATTTCAAAGTTATCGGATTTTATGTAAATCCGAGTAGTTGTCGGATTTCATGTAAATCCGAGTGGTTGTCGGATTTTAACACAACCGGATTTTCAATATCATCGGATTTCTTACTTATCGGATTTCAAGTTCAAAAGACTCGGATTTTGAAATTAATGAGTGTCGGTTTTTCAAAGTCATCAGATTTTGAAAAACATTGACTATCGGAATTTCATTTGTGTCGGATTTTCAAAGAATTCAATTGGATTTTAACATGTGTCGGATTTTCAATGAATTCAAATGGTTTTTAACATATGTAGGATTTTTAGACAAAAAGGGTGTCGGATTTCATCTTGTCGGATTTCTAAGTGTCGGTTTTTGCCAACTCTTAGGAATTTTCAAATATTTTGGAAATTTTTGAGATTTGTACTAATTGTTTTATTTCACAGATGGCTCAAATTCCATCCAATACCCTTTTCCCTCAAGCCAATTACCTACCAAACCAACTGAACAACGCCTACTTCTTACCAGACATTACCAAAATCGAATACCCGATAATAACCGAACTTATAACATCTCACCCATTGAACCACATATTCACTTTTTAATCCTACCGAAGCCTTCCCTCATGTTCCAGAGGTGTACGTACAACAATTGTGGAGTTCTTTATCTTTGACTGAAAGTGCTGAAGGCCTTCCTGTACTTGTTGGCCAAATAGAGCAAGTTGAATTTGAGATGGGTATTGAAAGCATTCGCAGAATCCTAAGACTACCCAAATCAACCTCTTATCCACCAAAACCTGACTTTGATCCAATCCCTACTGACAAACAAATTCTAACCCATGTGATGGATCTTGGTTGGAGAGGAGATGAATTAACCGGCGTGTCAAAATTCAAACGTTCAGGACTCGTTCCTCAGTGGCAAACTCTATATGCTATAATCATGCGGTGTTTGACAAGTGTGACCAAAGGGATAGATGGTGCCAATATCTTTGCATTGAAGGTACTGGTTGGAATGGCTAAGCATTTTCATTTTGACTATGCAGAGTTGTTGTTTATTGAGATAGCCAAGGTGGCCAGGGAGAAAGTGATTCGTGGAAAAAGATGTAACTTCTTACCGTTTCCACGGTTTCTTTCTATGATTATTCAACGGGTGATGGCCAGAGATACTGATATCTCGAGGCGTGATGGTGAACCAGCAGTGCAGATTCAAATGATGATAAAATTATACAAAATTCCCGCGGATATTCAACCATTCGTGATGCCTGCTGAGTTAGTACATTTTGTTGGATATTGAAAGTGAGGTGGTCCAGGAGTATGTGAGATTACATAACATTGTTCTTATGGATCGACAAGAGCCTGTTGATCCTACCCCAAGAACGTTAGGATCCCCGAGTGCTAGTCAAATTAGGAGTCAGTCTTCTACGGGAGAAGCTGACAGGGGAGAGCTAAGAGAAAATATAATTGAGAGAGGTGGAGAAGAAAGTGAAGGTGTTAGTGAGTTTAGAGAGGGAGTTGCTCTGGACACATTTGAAAGTGACACTGATTCATTCCAAAAACATATTGTGAAAATGTTTCCAGACCAGATCGAGGAGGAGTTAGGTCCTGATGGTCAAAGAGTACATACTAGTTTACCTGATTATGACCAAATGATGGATTTTTCGGATATTGATACGCAATTGATGTATGATGATATCACTGCGCTTAATGTAGATGAAGATGCTGATAGGCAAAAACAAAGTCAGGGAGTGAGTGTTGGGAAAAAAGAAAATGTGAGTGCTGAGATTCCCCTAGCCATTTCTAGCCGGTACACCACATCCACTGTTGGGTTTATACCTAGCATTGAAAAAGACTCTGGCTTCCCACCAAAGCATGCACATACTAGTACAAAACTGTGATTTGGTCACACATAGTCGGAATTATACAGCCACACATTCGAATATTTATGTGGCTAAAGGTACCAAAATAAAGTTCACGTTATTAGTTAGCCAGATACGAATTCCGATCGTGTGACCATTCGGAAATGTATTGCCACACCTTCGAACATTCATGTGGCTAAAGGTCACTGCTATTTTTTGGCTGATTGTTTAGCCACATATGAATTTGGAGCGTGTGACAAATGAAGAGTAAGTTCAAAGCATTAGTCATGATATACATATAAAATGTGACAAATCTATGTCACACACTTGAACACTGTGACCAAATACCATATATGGTCACATGAACTAATTGTTTATGTGTCTAAATCATAGAGTCAAGTTTTGTCACACATGATTTAAGTGTAGCCAAAATCTGGTACATATGGTCACGTAAGTTATTATGTGTGTCTAAAGTTTAGCGTGT
Organism: Dittrichia graveolens; assembly: GCA_038502395.1. Classification (NCBI taxonomy): domain Eukaryota; kingdom Viridiplantae; phylum Streptophyta; class Magnoliopsida; order Asterales; family Asteraceae; genus Dittrichia; species Dittrichia graveolens. The sequence continues at coordinate 24,112,702 of JARJIL010000008.1, forward strand.
GTTAGCTTGCAAGAAGCTAATGTGTGTAGTCACATTTATTTTAGCACGGTCATGTGACTATATGACTTTATAATAGCCTCACCATATCACAAATGTGTATCTAAATGATGTTTATGGCCACATTTTATGTAATTATATGTGACCACATTCCATATATGGTCACATGAAGTAATTGTTTATGTGTATGATTTATAGAATCGAGTTTTGTCATACATGATTTAAGTGTAGCCAAAATCCGGTACATATGGTCACGTAACTTATTATGTGTGTCTAAAGTTTAGCGTATGTTAGTTTTCCAGAAGTTAAGGTGTAAAGTCACATTTATTTTGGCACGGTCATGTGACTATATGGCTTTATAATAGGCTATAGCCACACCATTTCATAAATGTGTATCCTAATGATATTTATGGCAACATTTTAGGTGATAATATGTGACCAATATATTCATAACAGTCACATCATGAAATATTCATGTGGCTATTTTTTTTAGAGCAACAATGGGCAAAAACCATTATCATTAAATTTGATATTCGTCACACATGATATCAGTGTAGCCAAAAGCTAACATGTATAGTTAAATAATTAGTATTAGGTTTTTAAATCGAAGTAACATTTAGCTCACTGGTCTAACGCATGTTTCTTTGTAGAGATGGAGGGGATGGGACTCAAGTTCGAATCTGACTTTCAGCATAAAATTCATAAAATTCAATCGTTGTGTAACTGAATATTACAAAACGCCACACAAACATAAAATTCATGTGACAATTGGATGAATAATAGTCACACAAAATACACACTTAATTGACTTTAAAAAGCTATATGGCCACACTTATTAACACTTTTGTCCACTTTTGTCTTAATTGTATGTTACAAAATCCCCAAAAAAAAAACAATCGTTGTGTGACAAAATCATCGAAGATGCCACATATATTATACATTCATGTGGCCAAATGACGGGCAACAGATACTCTCAAAAACTGCTCGTGTGACTATAAAGTGTTTACGGTCACTAAAAAAGATAAATCCAATATAAACTCATACCAATTAGTCACACATTTTATGGTTTTAGTTACTGTTTTTAAATGGATACGGCCACTAATCCGCTAATGTAACTATATGTACCCTATGGTCACTCGACCTTTCGTCACACATACACCGAAAAAGCAACTGTGACTATATGCATATCGTCACACTTTTTTGGTGTAACGAAATCACATCTTTGTTCTAGTGACAAACCCCTCCAAGCCACTCAGTATCCTCTCAATAGGATATTGTTTCATCACATGGGAGATAAAGCACATAATCTAACGGATCCTCATTTGGAGGAAACTGTTATTGAAACAAGTGGCACTCCTCTCCATGCCACACCTGTCGTTTCTGCGCACATCGATAACTATCAACAAATTGTTGATTTTCTTTCAAAACACAGGGAAACACTTGAAGCAATAACTGGTTTATTCAGTGATAGACCAGCTGGAACTACTATAGGTGAAGCCTTCACAGGCCATATCCGAGGATTAGTAGGAAATCCCACCACAGCCAACGTCAATCCAGCTGTGAAAGTGGGTGGTCCTTCATCTACAGAATTCGTTTCTGGAACCTCAACGGGTAATCTAAGTGATGCCGGTGTTACAACTTTTGAATCTGAATCGGCTAAGCAATTCGTTTCCAAGGCTGATTTTGATGCTGCTCTTGAACATTTGCACGTGAGAATTGATGATATTCAAAGATTACAACTTGACAGACTCACCAGAATTGAGAAGAAGTTGGATGATTTAGTAGAATAGAAAGAAATGGAAGTAAAGGATAAAGTTACAGATGCCTTGTCAGTGGATGAGTTAAAAAGCTTATTAATGGTTAAATTGATTGGCAAGGGTGATAGCAGTTCTGAGGAATTAGATATGTTATCATTGTTGAGAACTAAGGTGGAGTCTACATGTAAAGCTGCTGCCGGGTCATCAAAACGACCTAGGCATGACGATGATGACTCAGACACCGATCGTTCTGAGGGGGAGAAACGTTTAAAAACTTATTTTGATACCCCGGCTGCTCAGCGAATCGGTGTAGTTGCTGCCAGATTGGAGGAAACATCATTTAAACAAAAATATAAGGGCAAGCAGACTGTGGTTGAATTTGAGGAGTCAAATGTGCCTGAGGTTGAGGCAGAGGATGAGGATCTGACGCTAGCCTTATGGCTGAGCAAGCAAGAGGTTGAAAAGCCTTCTTCCGAGATAGTTGATGAATCTGGGCTTGAAAGATACAATTTGGATAGTGTGATGAAAGTACATAAAGAAGTAACAGAACAATTTCCGCCATCTCCTAAGCAATTCAGAGTCACTCCTTCAAACATCAGAAAACAACAACTGAAAGAAAGTTAAATCAGAGAAATATCAAAACAGTCATAATGGAATATCCCTAAAACTGCTCAAATAGATCCGGTTCACACTGGGTCTTTACCAAACGTAAAGAAAAGCTATGTGCTAACTAGGGAGGCCCTGAAGAAAACCGTCAGAAACTGGAGATACCAAGATATACCAGTGGCCTTTCTAGAAGAAAAATTTGTCGACATCTACGAAGAGGAAATAGAAGAGATGTTGGATGTGAATATGATGGGTGCAAAAGATGCAAAAGATGTTAAAGCAAAGATAATTCTCAATATTCATACTGCAAAGAAAGAGGAAGTCAAATCAAAATATCAGATCATAAAACTCAATTTTGTTGGAGTTCAGAGAGTTGTCTACAAAGAAATGATCATCTATCTAGTCACAAGGTCGGATATGAAGAGTTATACAATTGGGCATGTGGACCTAAAATTCTTAAACCTTAGTGACGTTAATTTTCTGCTAGAGGAGCTTGAAATGAAACTAGAAAAGAATGCTGAAGATTCAGCTGGTTATAAGAAGCTCAGGGAGTTCGTCAGGCACCGATGTCAAATTGCAGAGTATACAGATCTTCAGTTTGGAGCAGAATCTGATAAAGCCAAAATAAATCTGCTAAAGCCAAACACAAAACATTCAAAGATTGACCAACTGAAGATGTTTCAGGTTGTCTGGAGTGATGATGAAGAGTTTGAGGGAGATGAAGGAATTGTTTTGTTTAACAGCAAAAGAGAAAAGTTCTTCTTAAGGTTCAAAGAAGTTAATGCTTACTCAGATGGATCTTTGAAGATTTGGACCTTAAAAATTTTGGATTATAGTATGAGCTTAATGAATGAAGTAGACCAAGCGCCCAAAGTCAGATTAACTGAAGTCATAAAGCTATTCGATGTCAAACGAGATGAAAGAAATATGATCAGACATTGGCAGAGAAAGATGGGTCAAAGAAATATGAGCTAGACTTAAACAAGGGGGAGATTGTTAGAATTACATTTGTGTTTAAGTCTAGTCACAATTTAATGTTTTTATGATTTACTTTGTACTTAGTATATATAGTATTGTAGTCTTTCTTCCTTGTAACCTTTTGATATATTGAATAGAAAACACACACTTTAATGTGTTTCCATACATTTCTCTCTACTTGAATCTATTGTGTATTCATTTGATTGCTCTACACTGTGACAATGAGGGTGCAGTAGCTCTAGCTAAGGAAGCAAGAGCGCATCGACGTACGAGACACATTCCTCGAAAATTTCATTTTATCCGTGATATCATGGAGAATGGAGACATTGTGGTCCGTAGAGTACCGACTGAGGGGAACTTGGCAGATCCGCTCACTAAACCTTTGTCACAAGCTAAACATGATTCTCATGCTAAATCTATAGGCATTAGATTTACTAGTAACTTGGTCTAATTATTTTGGTTGTAATTGTTATTGAGAACGTTAAAGCAATAAATGTATTTCATATTGTAATGATTATTAAACGGGGATTTAATATACACATGATGCGATTACTTGAATAAATTTATTTATTCTAGACACCCCACGATCGGTCGTTCTTCATTGGAAGGAAGAAATGAATTAAGATCGAGTCAAGTGGTTGGTAAAGTATTCATCTTGGATTGAATACATGTTTATGCAACACTAGCTTGTACTTCATGGTGATTAAGTAATTGGAGGACGCGTACTTGAGTTTACTTCATGGATATGATCACGAGTATATCAGGATGATAATATTATTTATCCTTTTACTAGAGATGCATGCGTTTTTTGACTAATAACACGGACTTGTTTAGATTGCTTTCTAACGCAGTTCGTAACTGACTGTTATAAGGGAACTTTTTAGGCAAGAACTTGTTAGTCAAGTACGTGCTCAAGTTGAATTGATGGTGGATCAATTATGCAACTTGTATTGTGAGTCATAGTTAGTCTAGATTGAGAAACATAACTGTGAATGATTAGTGGTTAACCATGTTCCATGACCTGCATTCACATCGGATATCGTGAACGAAGGGATAACTAATCACTTGTCTATAGAACCTTTCCTTTTAGTTAGGTATTTGTTTTGGAAGACAAACCCTATGCTGACTTGGGGGCATAGATGCCTTGCTAGAGGCCGCTCTATGTCGGTGACGCCTTTCGTAAATGTGACATGTGCAAGTGGGAGTCTGTTGGATTATGCCCACTTACATACACGAGTTGGTATCATGGCTGATGAAGCAAGGGCTTATTGGGTCACACGCCTAGTATCGATTCCGACATCACAAATGGTCAAATGATAGCGTAAACCATAAACTGGTTCTGGCGGGCCTAGGCACGCCCGTGCCTCTATGAGGTACGGCCGTGCCCTATGGGCAGGCACGATCTCAAGTCGGGCGTGGCCTGTGGCTAGGTACGCCCGTGCCTCTTGGAGGCACGCCCGTGCCCAGTGCCCAATGGACATGCACGAGCCCAAGTCAGGCGTGACTTGGGCATGGCCTTTTGGGCTGGCACACCCGTGCCCGGTCAAAGGCACAGCCGTGCCTCATGCAGTAAAAGACTCTTTACTAGGCTTTCAAAGCTAGTTATGGTGGAGATTATGGTCGTTAATCTTGTAACAGCTATGGACTTGATGATGCACGAAATTTGAACTCAAAATGGAGTCTATAAATAGTGCTAAAAGTCTACATGCTTTGGTTGCTTGATCTTGTGATAACATAATAAATATATTGCACTATATACTCTCTAATACACAAAAGGTATACAAGGCTTCGATACTTTTTTGTTAGACTCATTGTGGTGTTTGGATTGGCTAATCTAACACTTTAGCAAGTGGGAGTTGGTAACAACTTGGTGTGGACTTCACTAGTGGTGTACAAATTAGTACACGTACCTTCCAAAGTTCAATCTCAAGTACAAGAAAGAGTTAGTATCAAGGGTATGATTCTACCTCTTCTTTTCTTTCCTTTTGTTTCTTTGTCATGTCTAGAGTTTTGGTCCACTTGGTGGGTATTGCGTGGTCAAAATTGAAAACTATTTTTCTACCCTTTTTGCTTCCGCTGTGTTTTTGGACCACTAAAACCCAATAATTTTCATTTTGCGTTTTGAGTTCATTTAATCTTTCAGCAGCTAATCGTTGAGTATCAGCAAAGCTTATATTCAATTGTTCCATGGTAGCATCAAAATCAGCTTTGGAAATAAATTCCTTAGCCGATTGAGATTCAGTTGTAACACGCCCGTGATCACTTAGATTACTCGTTGAGACACCAACATCCTCATAAACAAATTTTATAGATGAAGGGCCACCCACATTCACAGCTGGATCAGTGTTGACCATGGTGAGATTTCCTACCAATCATTGGATATGGCTAACGAAGGCTTCACCTATGGTAGTTTCGGCAGGTCCATCTTGAAATAGACTGCATATAGCTTCGAGTGATGCTGAGTGTTTAGAAAGAAAGTCAATTTATTGACTTTGGTTTTCAATGTGCATGGAAAGAACAAGTGTGACAGGGAGTTGTTGGTCACTTGTTTCAATACCAACACCCTCCGAATGAGGAGTCGATAATGTATGTGTTTTATCTCCGTGCAATGAATCAATAGCCTGTTGAGAGGATATTGAGTGGCTTGGTGGGATTTGTGCACGCTCTAGTAGGATGCCAGAGTCTTGTTCAATGTCAGGCCGTAGCCCAACAGTGGATGTGGTTTCCGGACTTTTTGTGGCTGAAGAACTCTTATCACTCTCTTTTTGTTTTCTCACTTCTCTCACTCACTCACTTTGGTTTTGCCTCTCAACATCCTCTTCTACGTTTAAAATATTCACATCAGCATATAAAACTTCTGTATCCACATTCTCAAAATCAAACTCCAGATTTTTAGATATCCTCGGTGATTGTATAGATAGAAAATGTTGTTGTTCAGTTGGTTTATCTAGAGACATGACCTTCTAAAAAGAAGTAGGATGTATTTTTTGACCATCAGGACCAAGTTCCTCTTCAGCCTCATCATATTCAGTATCTAATGTAAAGTCTGACAAAGCACCTTTAGACATTATCATATCAATATCCCTCTAAAAAGAATCTACATCACTTGATTGAGAACCCACTGTTTCAGTATCACTTTGAACAGATTGTATAGCATGTTTGGCAATCCCAGCAAGCATTAAATTATCAAATGAGTCCACAGTAACTCCCTCACTAGCTTAATCACCTTCACTTACTTCACCAGCCCTCTCATAATTTTCACTTTTCTCTCCCCTGTTAGCTTCTCCCTGAGGAGACTGACTCCTAATTTCACTACCCTCAGGACCTACGGCTCTTTGGGTAGGACCAGCAGGCTCTTGCCGATCCATAAGAACCAAATTATTCTCACTCATATACTGCTGGACTATTGGACTATCAAGATCAAGCAATTGCACCAACTCCACCGGCATAACATAAACATCAACATTTGGCATAGCCGAAATTCTATACAACTTATCATCAGTTGTATTTGAGGTGAGGGATCCTCATTATGCCATGATATCTCAGGATCTCTTGACATCATCAATCATTGAAATTATCATCGTTATGAATCGCAGAAACGGCAAGAAATTTCTTCTTTTTCCAGGTATCACCCTTTCACGTACAACTTTTGAAATTTCCACAGAAACCAACTCAACATAATCAAAATGTAAATGTTTAACCATTCCAACCAGAACTTTCATTGCAAATGCATTAGCCACATCAATTCCCTTTGTCACACTTGTCAAACATCTCATGATAATGGCATACAAAGTTTGCCACTGTGGAACCAAACCCGATCTTTTGAACTTTGACATTCCAGTCAATTCCTCTCCATTCCATCCAAGATCCATAATATGAGGTAATATATGTTTGTCTGTTGGAATTGGATCGAATTCAGTATTTGGAGGATAAGCATTATGTTTTGATAATCTCAGGATTCGTCTGAAACTGTCTATTCCCATTTCGAACTCCACTTTGTTAGAGTTAAATTTGTGTTTAAGTCTAGTCATAATTTAATGTTTTTCTGTTTTACTTTATACTTAGTATATATAGTAGTGTTGTCTTTCTTCCTTGTAACCTTGAATATTATATTGAATAGAAAACACACACATTAAGGTGTTTCCATACTTTTCTCTCTACTTGAATCACTTGTGTATTCATTGAATTGCTCTACAATTAGTATCAGAGCCAAATCTTTGTCATAAGGCTCTTGATTGAAGATTTCGAGTGATAACAGCAACAATCCGAAGGAATTTGTAAGATTTTGAGGTATTTTGGTCGACTTTGAGTATAATCTGATTTCTATCGATTTGTGTATGAAAATGGAGGATTAGAAGTTTATTGGATTCGCAATCATCATTAGAATTAATCTGTGTGAGTCCGCGATCAAACATTACAACAGTTAGTGTCGAATTTGAGATTTTGTATTTTTCGGTTTTTGAGAAAAATTGATCTAAAATGTATTCTAGAGGTTGTATTTTGTTGTAAATTTGATTCTGAATTGTAATTAGTGTGTATACGAAACCTCTGGAAGAAAAAATTCGCGAATTTGATCTAAATTCGGAAGATTTTGAAGTTTGAAAGTTGGCGGTTACAACAGTTGTAAGAACTTGCGGATTTGATCTCAATAACAATCAGATTTATCAAAATCCGAAGATTTCAATCGGATTCCGATACTTCTCTATCGGATTCTGAGTTGCGGATTTTGAAAATACAAGAATTGAGTTGCGGATTTGGGGTTTCAATCGGATTTAGTTTGCCATTGGTTGAGTTTTGGATTTGCAAAGTATCGGATTTCGGAGTTACGGATTTAATCAACGGATTTGGTTGATCGGATTTACAAAGTTGGAATTAACTCGGATTTCAAATCATAGGATTAGAATCTTTCGGATTTTGAATCATTCGGATTTCAATTTGGTTTTTCCAATCTCTTGGATTTTGAAACATCCGGATTTCAAAACATAATCGGATTTCTAAACATTCAGATTTTGAATCCATCGGATTTCACTTCAATCGGATTTTCACTATTCATTCGGTTTTCTAAGTCTCGAATTTTGAAGTTTTGATAGGAATCAGATTCTAAGTCTCGATTTTAGACAAGTGAGTTTCGGTTTTCTAAGTCTCGATTTTAGACAAGTGAGTTTCGGATTTCAGTGAGTATCGAATTTCAGATTACAAAAGAATTCTTCAATCAATTATCTTACAAGAAAAGATCCTCAAAGCAAGAATGAGTACATACAGTGAAACACTTTCATTCGGTTCAGACACGAAGTCACCAGTGTTGTACAGAGGAGAATATCATGTATGGAAAGGTCGGTTTATGGATTTTATAGACAACAATGAGCAATATGGTGAGGAAATGAAGAAAAGCATATTGGAAGGAAATGGTGTGTTTAGGATAGATCAAGAAGCAGATTCTCATCATAATCCACCTTTGGATGAAATTCACCGAGAAAAACTTCCATCTGAGTATACTGCTGAAGAAAACACAGAGCCACTGCTAATCGGAAAGCAAAGTACTACCTAAAACATGGCCTTTCTTCAGAATTTTACATCAAGGTGAATGGTCTCAACACTACAAAAGAGATATGGGACGAAATTAAGAGTCAGATGGAAGGCACAGAGTCAGGGGTATGGATCAAGGAGACGACACTGGTGAACTCCTTTGATCATTTCAAAGCCAGAGAAGGGGACGCACTGATTGAAACTTACAGTCGCTACTGTAAACTACTCAATGACCTCAGAAATCAAAAATTCGATGATTACTCGAATCTAACGATGAATACTAGGTTTCTAAACTCTTTAGGGTCTGAATGGAGATCCCAAGTGGAGATCTACAGACAAATGAATCAAAAGCACCTCAACAAGGTTACCCATCATATGATCTTTGAGGAACTAAATCAATATCAGGATGATGTTGGTTTAGGTACACAAAAAGACAATGTAGATCCACTGGCTCTGGTGGTAAATAAGAAAAGAGGTAAGAGTTCAACGAAGTCTATTAAACTGAAACAAGTTATAGAAACAGAAACTTCAGATTCAGAGGAAGAAAATGTGGTAGACAATGAAAAGATCGTGGAGGCAATGGCTTATTTGACCAACATGATGCAAAATAAGTTTCTGAAGAACAAGACAAACAACATACAGAGGTTCACGTCTGGCTCAAGAAGGAGAGATGACCAATTCCCAAAGAAGGATGGTCAGAGATTAGAAAGGAGATATGAAAGAAAAGTAGAAACTGCCCAGGAGCGCAAATGTTATAACTGTGGCGGAACTTGGCATTTCATCAAGGATTGCAAAAAGCCCAAGGTGAAGGACTCAGAATATTACAAGACAAAACTCAACCTCATCAAACAAAGAAATAGTGGGAGGGCATTACTTGCAGAAGAAGATCAAATCTTGTCTGACACTGATAACAGTGATGAGGATCCCAATGTCCATGCCCAATTTGTTCTAATGGCTGAGGTTGAGGAATGCCAGTTTGAGGAAACCGATGGGGAGAGTGAAGATGAAATCGTGGGAAATGACTCTGGTTTTATGGCTAGATTTGATGAGTCAGAAATAGAGAGTGAATATGAGGAATAGGAAGAGATTGAACCAAAGGTTGCTACTGAAGGCACCAATCCATCAGTTGCTGAGAATGAAGAGAAGGTATTAACAGATGACTCTGAATTTCCTACTGAGTATATACTAACTCTTATGCAACAGGTGGAGATCTTAACTTCCAAGAATCAATCTCTCATGAACAAGAACCAGAAGTTGAATGAAAAGAATATAAATCTAAAAATGGAACAGGCAACAAAAAGTGAAGTTGAACTAAAAACTCAATTCTCAAAAATAGAACAACTTCAACAAGAAATAAAAGACAAAGAAAATGCACTCATCATATTCCAAAAAGAATCAGAGTTAAAAGTGCATGACTTGAATGCAGCCAAACTGTATGCAGAGATAAACCTAAATTTAATAATGAAGGAGAAAAGGAATCTTGATGAGAAAGTTCAACATCTTGAAGATATAGTTAAAAAGCAAGTAACTACACGTCATAGTATTTTCAAACACCTTGAACCAAATGTCAAGAACAAATATAAAGGGTTAGGGTATGATGAAAATAACTTCTTCTCAAAGATCAATTGCACTCAACTGTATCAATTAGAGAGGATGAATCAAGGTTGGACTTCAAAAATGGTATTTGTGGGAGAGGAAGAAATTAAGCATGAAGAAGAACTCAAAAGAAAAACAACAAAGAAAATGCAAAACACAATTAATTATGATGAACTGAACGCGTCGTACGCGGACACTGAGAAGAGTGGTGGTTGTGCATTAGAAGAATGCTTCATTCCTATCCCACCTGCAGTAAAGAAAGCTGTTGAAGAAGCAAATGATGGAAATGCTCGAGTGTATATTCCACACATGGAATTACAAAGGAGGCAGGAATTTCTTGAAGTTGCATGCATCGATCAGAAAATTAAGTTTGATGTGGAAAATTGTGTTTTAAAAGAAACAATCTTTAATCTTAACAAGAAATTAAATTCCGCTGGTTCTGAGATAAAGATTGAAATATCTGATGAAAAAGATAAAAATTCTGATATTGCACAATTTCTTATTCCACAATTTATTTCCAATGGAATCGAACGGAGGATGCTTGAAGAGAAGGTGGAAAGATTGTTAACCAAATTGGACAGGTATCTGGATATTGTGTATCCACAGTGTCCGAAGGCTTGCAGGGACTTCTTGTCACATAAATGCAATCAGTTTTGTGATTCAAACAGTATTACAGAAAACGGATCATCTTCAAACACAAAACAGATTCCTGAAATGTCAAAAATTAAAAATACATCAAATGTGCATGCTTTAAAATCTATTAAATCACTTCACATGTCTAACAAAAATTCCTTGTCTAAATCAAAATCAGCTCAATCAAAAAGGAAAGAAGGTTCAAGCAACAACATGAAGAAGTCAAACATCAAAGATGTGAAGAAAAGAGAGACAAAAACATCAATGAAGTGGATTGCGAAAGAAGATCTGAAAGAGATAAAGAAAAAGAAAGCACATGTAGTCAATACTGATTCCAAGAAAAAAGTGAAACCATTTTGTAAGATCCATAAATCCTAGTGTAATAAAAATTGTGAGTTACTTTTTTCATGGAAAGTCAAAAAAAAGAGCTCAAAAGCAAAAATAGTTGATAACAAAATGTGTTGTGTTGGAAATAGTTGTCCTGAACGACAATTCAAATGTGAAAATCATCAAAATAAACTGAAAAGTGAATTAAAATCCAACAAAACTGGAAGAATTCAAATGATAATAAAATTTTGTTTTGGTGCATCAATAAGAATGGATTCATTATTCACCAATGGATTCACAAACATCAAAAAGCAGGGCTATTAAAAAGGTATGCAACTGAAAAATACCAGTCCGTCCAGGACAGTGGAGAGAACATATGAACATAATGAATAACAATCAAACACATTCTCCAACTCCAGTAGTTCATAAGAAATTCACATCCTTTACCCAATCTCAACAGAGAGCTGTTTTCAATTCATCATATCAATCATATTCAACGAAGAATCGAAAACAGATGATGAATACACTTTTGTCATATCAACCCATAACAAAAAGCGTGTATGTTGTAAAAAACAAGCATTTCTCACCTGTGATCAAATCAACTGAGAAATCAACTGGGAAATGGATTGTAAAGAAAATGCTTAACAAAGAAAGTTTGAATGTTGTCAAAACACCTCAAACATCTAACACAACAAATCAAACGAGTTTCTTTTCCATGTGCAGAAAGATCATCTATGGTACATGGACTCGGGCTGCACTAAACATATGACGGGGAACAAAGGTCTTCTCAAACACTTTGTGAGCAAGTATACTGGGAATGTAAAGTTTGGGAATGACCAAGTCTCGCCGATCTTAGGCCACGGGGTAATAGAAACAGGAAATTTGAAGATAGAAAAAGTATCCTATGTCGAAGGCTTTGGCCACAATCTTTTTAGCATAGGACAATTCTATGATAAGGCTATGGGAAGTAGTTTTCAAGAAAAGCTCCTGTTCATTAAGAACTGAAGATGGAGCAGAAATTTTGGGTGGCAACAGAAAGTCAAACTTGTACACAATTAACTTGTCTGAGAAAGGTTCCGGCACACCAGTATGCCTGCTGTCTAAAGCATCATCAGACCTAAACTGGTCATGGCATCGCAAGTTGTCTCACTGAATTTCAAAAACATAAACAAGCTGGTGAATGGTAACTTGGTCAGAAGTCTACCGAAGCTTAAATTTGAAAAAGATCATCTCTGTAAGGACTGCGAAGCGGGCAAAATGAAGAGAGTTCCACACAAAGTAAGTCAGATATCTTCAACTACCGCGCCTTTAGAGTTGATTCACATGGATCTCTACGGACCAATGAAAGTCCAGTCAAGAAATGCAAAAAGATATATCTTGGTGATGGTGGATGATTATACCCGGTACACTTGGGTCCGGTTCGTGAGTCATAAGAGTGAGGTACCACTACAAGTAATTCTATTTCTAAAGAAACACAAGACTTAGAACGGACAACCGGTGAAGAGAGTTCGAACAGACAATGGGACTGAGTTCAAAAATAGAACTTTAGATTCCTATTTAGATTCTGAGGGAATTAATCATCAGTTCTCGGCAGCATATACTCAGGAGCAGAATGGAGTAGTTGAGAGGAAAAATAGAACTTTGGTTGAAGCTGCTAGAACAATGTTGCAATACTCAAAGCTACCACCATCCTACTGGGCTAAAGCCGTGAATACTACATGCTACACCCAGAACAGATCACTAATTCATCATCGCTTTAATAAAACTCCATACGAATTATGTAATGGAGTAGTACCTAATATCAAATACTTTCATGTATTTGGTAATAGGTGCTTTGTGCTGAATCAGTCGAACAAACTATCAAAGTTTGATTCGAAAGCGGATGAAGGAGTCTTTTTAGGTTACTCAATGGATAAGAAAGCTTTTAGAATTCTAAATCGGAGAACTAACATGATTATTGAAACCATAAATGTTACGTTTGCCGATTTAGTCAATTTAAATTCCTTAACAAGTAAACCTAACTCATCCAAACATTCAATTTTTACAAATAACAAAACAGATGAGTCATCCGCACATTCAGAAGATATAAGCTTGGATTTTATGTTTGATTTCTTTAAAAAGAATGATAATACATCTACTGTCTTGCAGGATATTCAACAGGAGTTTGTGTCAATAACTGAGCCACCAAGTGTATCTACAGTTCAACAGACTACAAATTCTGCTAATTCGGAGTTTGAAGCTACAAATATTCCTGCAAATGACCAAAGTCCAAGATATGACCAAGCGGCAGAAGACATTAATTCAACTGATCTTCAAAATCTTAACGACTTCATTCAGGTTCAATCCCCCGAACCTGTTTGGTTGAAGAGTCATCCAGAGACTCAAATCATAGGAAGTTTGGACTCCGGTGTTCAAACTCGATCTGCCACAGCTAACATATGTCAACACTCTAGTTTTCTAAGCATGGTCGAACCCACATGAGTGTCGGAAGCACTAGCTGATCCTGATTGGATTATTACTATGCAAGAATAGCTAAATCAGTTTGACCGACTCAAAGAATGGAGACTAGTTCCACGACCTGAAGGCAAATCTATTGTTGGAACGAAGTGGGTATTTAAGAATAAGAAGGATTCTGATGGTGTGGTGGTTAGGAATACAGCTAGGCTAGTGGCTAAGGGGTATAATCAACAGGAAGGGATAGATTATGATGAGACCTTCGCCCCTGTAGCTAGAATAGAAGCAATTCGACTGTTCCTAGCATATGCTTCCTACAGAAACTTCACTGTCTATCAAATGGATGTGAAGAATGCCTTCCTCAATGGAAAATTGAAAGAGGAAGTGTATGTCAGTCAACCTGAAGGTTTCGTAGATCCTAACAGACCCAATGACGTCTATATTCTAGACAAGGCTCTATATGGTTTAAAACAAGCCACGAGAGCTTGGTACGATGAGCTGTCAGAACACCTGCTTAACGAAGGATACGTCAAAGGGAAAACTGACACCACATTGTTCAAAAAAGAGATTGGAAACGATTATGTGTTGGTACAAATATATGTTGATGACATAATATTTGGTTCTACAAATCCTAAATATGGCAATGAATTTTCAAATACAATGAAAAAGCGCTTTGAAATGAGCATGATGGGGGAAGTTAATTTTTTCCTCGGATTGCAAATTAAACAATTTAGCCATAGAATTTTTATAAATCAAGCTAAGTATATCAAAGATCTGTTAAAGAGATTTGATATGACTGGTTGTTCATCAATCTCAACACCAATGGCTTCTAGAACAAAACTATTTGCTGATCCGGAAGGAAAAGCAGTAGATTTGAAAACTTATAGAGCAATGATAGGTTCATTGCTATATTTAACAGCTAGTAGGCCGGATATTATGTATTCTACATGTCTTTGTGCCAGATTCCAAGCAAATCCTAAAGAATCTCATCTTCTGGTGGTAAAACGTATATTTAGATATCTTAAGGGTACCCCAGATCTAGGTTTGTGGTATCCTAGGGATTCTGGGTTTGAACTAATTTCCTATTCTGATGCAGATTATGCTGGTTGCATGCTAGACCGAAAGAGCACAGCTGGGAGTGCACATTTTTTGGGAGACAGACTGGTTTGCTGGGGATCCAAGAAACAGAACTGTGTCTCCTCATCAACAGCTGAAGCAGAGTACATTGCTGCTACTAGCTGCTGTTCTCAATGTCTTTGGATTCGGACTCAGCTTTCCGACTTTGGTTTGGTATATAACAAAATCCCTCTAATGTGTGATTCTCAGAGTGCCATTGCAATTACATGCAATCCGGTACATCATTCTAAAACGAAACATATTGACATCAGATATCATTTTATAAAAGACTATGCTGAAAAAGGTTTAATTGGATTAAAATATTTTCAAACAGATAATCAACTTGCTGATATTTTTACCAAAGCGTTAGACGATTCTCGTTTTAATGCTCTAGTGTCAAGATTAGGAATGTTGAATTTGACAGTTTAACATAACATTCTGAATCAACAGATCTTACACGGTATATGTTAGTTGTGCAGGACAAATTTGGTCAATGGACAGATAGAGCTAATACAAGTTATGAATCACTGAGGGTTCATACTTGTAGGCGGGAGAAAATATATCAGGTTTTGTATATATTAAATGAAAAATCAAAAACATGTACAAAACACACAAAACTCAAAAACATTTTTTTTCATCTCAAATTGTTGTACATTTGTGCATAATTTGAGGGGAAGTTTTATTTTTTTGTTTTTGAATTAAAATTGACAAATTTTTGAAAAAGTTCATCTTTTTATTCAAAGAATTATTTTTACAGATGAAATATTATGTTTAGGGGGAGTGGAATGAGTTGAAAAGTCAAAATTTTAATTGAGGTGTTGAAAATCCGATAAAAGTGGTCGGATTCCGATACTTTTATCGGATTCCGATACTTGAATCGGATTTGACCAAAACCGAATGTTTTATCGGTTTTGTGGGTTCCGGATTTCTTATGGATCAGATTTTACCCATTCGGATTTCGTGGGTCTGTTTTTCCTATAAAAACAAAAATCCGATTTCATTATCGGTTTTTCAAACGTTTCAAGAATCCGAGAGTTCAAAGAATCCAAAAATTTCAAAGTGTTTTGTTGTGCAAACAAACAACAGATCCAAGGTTGCATTACCTTTCTGATTCCAAAGGTATACTTTGTTTTCATTTTCATCAACGTTTAAGTGGTTTTTAATCGATTCTTTTGACTGAAAAACCCTCGAAACACTTCATGTTCAAATCTTCAAATCATGTGTGTTTGTTAACATGATTGGACTCGGTTTTAGTTGTACTTTAATGGGTTGTATGTCGATTTCAAGATACTCGATCTTTGAATTGGTTTTTGAATGATTTTGGATCTGTCGGTTTTGTTCGAGTTTAATCGGAAATGTTGGTTCAAACGAGGAAGGATTTTAGTTGTTATTTGTGTTGTTTGATCCAAAAGGATTTCTTAGTTTAGGTTTAATTGCACAAATATGTTGATTTTTAAGTGATAAATGAACGAAGTGAAGATTTTTGGAAGAATCGGATTGTCGAACTACTTGCTCTGTTCATTGAACATGAACTGTCGATAGATAATCGGATTTCATGTTCAAACGGATTTTGACAAATCCGAATGTTCACATTGACAAGTATCGGATTTAATAAACAATCAAAACAAAGGATTTCAACATTATCGGACTTTATATAAATCCGAATGTTTGTCGGATTTCATATAAATCCGAGTGGTTTTCGGATTTTAACACAATCGGATTTCATATAATCCGAATGGTTGTCGGATTTTAACACAACCGGATTTCATATAAACGAGTGTCGGTTTTTCAAAGTCATCGAATTTTGAATAACATTGACTATCGGATTTTAACATGTGTCGGATTTTCAAAGAACTCAATCGGATTTTAACATGTGTTGGATTTTGAAACAAAAAGGGTGTCGGATTTCATCTTATTGGATTTCTAAGTGTCGGTTTTTGCCAACACTTAGGAATTTTAAAAAAAAAATTAGAAATTTTTGAGATTTGTACTAATTGTTTTATTTCACAGATGGCTCAAATTCCATCCAATACCCTTTTCCCTCAAGCCAATTACCTACCAAACCAACTGAACAACGCCTACTTTGTACCAGACATTACCAAAATCGAATACCCAATAATCACCGAACTTATAACATCTCACCCATTAAACCACATATTCACTTTTAACCCTACTGAAGCCTTCCCTCATGTCCCGGAGGTGTACGTACAACAACTCTGGAGTTTATTATCGTTAACTGAAAGTGCTGAAGGCCTTCCTGTACTTGCTGGCCAAATAGAGCAAGTTGAATTTGAAATGGATATCGAAAGCATACGCAGAATACTAAGACTACCCAAATCCACCTCTTATCCACCAAAACCTGACTTTGATCCAATCCCTACCGACAAACAAATTCTAACTCATGTGATGGATCTTGGATGGAGAGGAGATGAATTAACTGGTGTATCAAAGTTCAAACGTTCAGGATTGGTTCCTCAATGGCAAACTCTATATGCAATAATCATGCGGTGTTTGACAAGTGTAACCAAAGGGATAGATGGGGCCAATATCTTTGCATTGAAAGTACTGGTTGGGATGGCTAAGCATTTTCATTTTGATTATGCAGAATTATTGTTCATTGAAATAGCCAAGGTGGCCAGGGAGAAAGTGATACCTGGTAAAAGACGTAACTTCTTACCGTTTCCACGGTTTTTGTCTATGATTATTCAACGGGTGATGGCCAGAGATACTGATATCTCGAGGCGTGATGATGAACCAGCAGTGCAGATTCAAATGATGATCAAATTATACAAAATCCCGGCGATGCCTGATATTTGACCATTTGTGATGCCTGCTGAGTTAGTGCATTTATTGGATCTGGAAAGCGAGGGGGTCCAGGAGTATGTGAGAGAAAATAACATTGTTCTTATGGATCGACAAGAGCCTGTTGATCCTACCCTAAGAACGTTAGGATCCCCGAGTGCTAGTGATATTAGGAGTCAGTCTTCTACGGGAGAAGCTGACAGGGGAGAGTTAAGAGAAAAACTAATCGAGAGGGGTGGAGAAGAAAGTGAAGGTGTTGGTGAGTTTAAAGAGGGAGTTGCTCTGGACACATCTGAAAGTGACACTGATTCATTCCAAAAGCATTTTGAGAAAATGTTTCCAGATCAGATAGAGGAGGAGTTAGGTCCTGATGGTCAAAGAGTACATACTAGTTTACCTGATTATGTCAAATGATGGATTTTTCTGAAATTGATACGCAAATGATGTATGATGATATTACTGCGCTTAATGTAGATGAAGATGTTGAGAGGGAAAAACAAAGTGAGGGAGTGAGTGCTATAAGAAAAGAATATGTGAGTGCTGAGATTCCTCCAGCCATTTTTAACCGGGAAACCTCATCTACTGTCGGGTTTATACCTAGCATTGAAAAAGACTCTGGCTTCCCACCAGAGCATGCACAAACCCCTCCAAGCCACTCAGTATCCTCTCAACAAGATATTGTTTCATCACACGGAGATAAAGCACAAAATCTAACGGTTCTTCATTTGGAGGAAACTGTTACTGAAACAAATGGCACTCCTCTCCATGCCACACCTGTCGTTTCTACGCACATCGATAACTATCATTAGATTGTTGATTTTCTTTCTAAACACAGGGAAACACTTGAAGCAATAACTGGTCTATTCAGTGATAGATCAGCTGGAACTACTATAGGTGAAGCCTTCACAGGCCATATCCGAGGATTAGTAGGAAATCCCACCACAGCCAACGTCAATCCAGCTGTGAAAGTGGGTGGTCCTTCATCTACAGCATTTGTTTCTGGAGATGCTGGAACCTCAACGGGTAATCTAAGTGATCCCGGTGTTACAACTTCTGAATCTGAATCGGCTAAGGAATTCGTTTCCAAGGCTGATTTTGATGCTGCTCTTGAACATTTGCATGTCAGAATTGATGATATTCAAAGATTACAACTTGACAGACTCACCAGAATAGAAAAGAAATTGGATGATTTAGTCGAACAGAAAGAAATGGACGTAAAAGATAAAGTTACAGATGCCTTGTCAGTGGATGAATTAAAAAGCTTGTTAATGGTTAAACTGATTGGCAAGGGTGATAGCAGTTCTGAGGATTTAGATATCTTATCATTGTTGAGAACTGAGGTGGAATCTACGTGCAAAGCTGCTGCCGGGTCATCAAAACGACCCAGGCATGACGATGATGATTCAGACACCGATCGTCCTGAGGGGGAGAAACGTTTGAAAACTTATTTTGATACCCCGGCTGCTCAGCAAATCGGTGCAGTTGCTGCAAGATTGGAGGAAACATCGTTTAAACAAAAATATAAGGGCAAGCAGACTGTGGTTGAGTTTGAAAAGTCAAAATGTGCCTGAGGTTGAGGCAGAGGATGAGGATATGAAGCTAGCCTTATGGCTGAGCAAGCAAGAGGTTGAAAAGCCTTCTTCTGAGATAGTTGATGAATCTGGGCTTGAATGTTATAATTTGGATAGTGTGTTGAAAGTACATAAAGAAGTAACAGAACAATTTCCGCCATCTCCCAAGCAATTCAGAGTCACTCCTTCAGACATCAGAAAACAACAATTGAAAGAAAGTCAAATCAGAGAAATATCTAAAAAGTCAGAATGGAATATTCCTAAAACTGCTCAAATAGATCCGGTTCACACTGGGTCTTTACCAAATGTAAAGAAAAGTTATGTGCTAACTAGGGAGGCCCTGAAGAAAACCGTCAGAAACTGGAGATACCAAGATATACCAGTGGCCTTTCTAGAAGAAAATTTTGTTGACACCAACGGAGAGGAAATAGAAGAAATGTTAGATGTGAATATGATGGGTGCCAAAGATGCAGAAGATGTTAAAGCAAAGATGATATCAAAATGCATACTGCAAAGAAAGAGGAAGTCATATCAAAATGTCAGATCATAAAGCTTAATTTTGTTGGAGTTTAGAGAGTTGTTTACAAAGAAATGATCAGCTATTTAGTCACAAGGTCGGATATGAAGAGCTATATAATCGGGCATGTGGACCTAAAATTCTTAAACCTCAGTGATGTTAACTTTCTGCTAGAGGAGCTTGAAATGAAACTAGAAAAGAATGCTGAAGATTCAGCTGGTTATAAGAAGCTCAGGGAGTTCATCAGGCACCAATGTCAGATTGCAGAGTATACAGATCTTCAGTTGGGAGCCGAATCTGATAAAGCAAAAATCAATCTGCTAAAGCCTAACACAAAACATTCAAAAATTGACCAACCGAAGATGTTTCAAGTTGTCTGGAGTGATGATGAAGAGTTCGAGGGAGATGAAGGAATTGTCTTGTTTAATAGCAAAAGAGAAAAGTTTTTTTTAAGGTTCAAAGAAATTAATGCTTACTCATACGGATATTTAAAGATTTGGACTTTAAAAGTTATGGATTATAGCATGAGCCTAAAGGATGAAGTAGAGCAAGCGCCAAGAGTCAGATTAACAGAAGTCATAAAGCTATTCGATGCCAAACGAGATGAACGAAAGATGATCAGACATTGGCAGAGAAAGATAGGTCAAAGAAACATGAGCTAGACTTAAACAAGGGCGAGATTGTTAGAGTTAAATTTGTGTTTAAGTCTAGTCACAATTTAATGTTTTTCTGTTTTACTTTGTACTTAGTATATATAGTAGTGTTGTCTTTCTTCCTTGTAGCCTTGAATATTATATTGAATAGAAAACACACACATTAAGGTGTTTCCATACTTTTCTCTCTACTTGAATCACGTGTGTATTCATTGAATTGCTCTACACACTTGATCCACTCTGCCAGATATGACAGGATTTCCTTGTTCACTCTCAGTTAGATATAAAGAATTCCATAATTGTTGAACATAGACTTCAGGTAAATGTGGTTCAGCATCCACATGATTGACTGTGAATATATGGGAAAGTAGGTGTGAGGCTATGAGTTCGGTGATTATGGGAAAATCAATTTTGGTATGTTCTGGAACAAAGTAGGCATTGTTTAATTGGTAAGGAAGGTAATTGTCTTGGGGAAAAAGGTTTTGAGAAGGAATTTGAGGATTTCCTTGAGGTTCTGTCACCTGTATGAGCAAACAGTTAGAAAAGAGTTCAAAGAATTGCTTTTTCTGAATAGATTAGGATTTTTGAAAATCTTCCTAAGTGTTGAACATGAAATCTTATAGCTTTTATCGGATTTACTGAAAATCAACACTTTAGAGATCCAAAATTTTTCTTTGTCAAAACAGACATTTATGAAATCCGAAACTTTTCTTTATCTCAAAATCCAACACTTAGAAATCCGATATTCCACAAAATCCGACACTCTTAGAAATCTGATATTTCTAAGAAATCATGTTAGTTTTAGAAATGTAGAAAAACCTTATTTTAGGCATGGCCTATAAATAGGTCCTTGGCCCTTGGCCATTGTACGCTTTTGGAATTACAATTCAATATATCAATATTAAAGCACAAAGGTGTAGTGTGTGTTTCCCTCATATATCATCTTCTCCCTATACTAATACTTGAAAGGATCATCGGGATAGCTTTCAATTGGTATCAGAGCCATACTTGATCTAAGTTGGCTCGTGATTGGGTGAATCATCAAAGAACAAGCAGAATCGAAGAATACAAGTATTGTTCATTATAGTTACTGTTCAAAATTCGAAGATATAAATGTTTGAGTGAGTTTTTTGTTGAATTTGATCCCATTCATCCCTAAATCAAGTCTAAATTCACCAACAATCAGATATGATTTGATTATTCATTATTTTTTATAAGAATTCTAAATTTTAGTCAAGAACACATGAAGATCATGAAGAACAGCTTAGATCTGAGTTTTTGATCGATTTGGATTAAGATTTCAAACATTTTGGTGTTTCCCTGTTGGTTTCAAGCGGGTTAGTTACTCCATAGAAGACTTCAAGCTTGGCAGTTGAGAACAAATCCCTAAAAATCCGGAATTGGTTACTCAAAGCACACTTCGAGCGTATCTAATCCTTGAATTCGAAGGCAACACATCTCGAATTTGAAGCCTTAACACTCTGAGTTCGAAACCTTTGCTACGAGTTCAAGTTCGAAATCCATTTAAGACAACTTTGAGCAGATTCTAAGTTTCCTAAGATCAATTCGAGTTCGAAACCCATTCATTACTCAGACTTCGAGCGTGCTCTATATTCCACCAAGGCACTTCGAAAACTTAAATTCACTCCAAATACAGAATTAATTTTCTTTGACTTTGAGCATGTTTCAAAGACTAGCCACACTTCAAATACGAATATCATTCCTTCGAATTCTCTTCAAAACATTCCTTCGAACTTCGATTTCAAAGTTCAAACTTCGCAATCTTTAATCAATTTTCAAAATCCTGTTTCAGTCGAAGTCAACAACAAAGTTCACTTCGAATTCCATACTTGATCACTTCGAATTCCAGTCAATCACTTCGAACCAACACTTTCGAATTCACTCATATTTGAACACAAAGCGCATTTCATTCAAATAGATTACAAATTCGAAACATACTTCGAAGAAACCCACTTCGAACCCCAATCGCCAACTTTTCATGTTAACTATCGTTATCCAAGTTTCAAGTAAAACAATATGTAAAGTTCCAACGAGATTCTAGCTATAGGCATAGACTCGAAACCCTATGTTCTCTTCCGTAATGATTACTTAGTTTGGAAGGAGAGGTTTATGGACTTTTTGGAACACAATGAGGTGTACGGAGAGATGATGATAGATTCAATTCTCAACAGAGATTTGAAATTTTACAGAATCATCAACGCACAACCCGACAACAATCCTCCAATTCCCGGAGTGGCAAGAGAGAAAACACCCGATGAATTGACTGCTGCTAAAAAGGAAAGAAAGAAAGCAGACAGGCTTGCTAAGTATTATCTGAAACAAGGCTTATCCTAAGAAATGTATATGAATGTGGATAGCTTAGCAACAGGCAAAGAAATATGGGATGAAATTAAGAGACAATTGCAAGGTACTGAGCAAGGAGAGCATATCAAACGAACACAACTAGTAAACATGTTTCATGAATTCACTATAAAAGAAAATGAACTGTTAATTGATACTTATAGTCGTTTCTGCAAGCTCCGGAATGAACTAAGAACTAATAAGGTTGACAAAACTTATTTAGATATCAACTTTGTGTTCTTAGGAGCTCTTGGTCTTGAATGGAAGGAGCATGTGAAGCTATACAAGCATATCAATCGAAACCTCACGATTATTACATATCACAACATCTTTGAGGACCTCCAACAATACCAGGATGAGGTCTCAAAGTCTGCTCCCAGGATGTCCACTGATCTCTTAGCTCTTGTAGCTACTAAACCATCACCCCGCGAATCATCCAGAGCTCAAAAGTACAAGCAAGTGGCCCTGTCTGACTCAGAGTCTGATGAGACAGATGGTACAGAAGAGGAGCAAGTAATAAGGCCATGTCTTTTATTACAAAGGCATTCAAGAGTAGGTATTCCAAAACCATTAACTGTCAGAGATACACTTCTGGGTCCCGACGACTAGATAACTTCAAGGTTGCTGAGAAACCTAGATTCATGAATGAGGAGAAGAAAGAAGAAAGAAAATGCTATAATTGTGGGGGCAATGGCCATTTCATCAAAGACTGCACTCAAAAGAAGAAAAAGGATGCTGAGTATTACAAGCAAAAACTCATGTTAATCAAAGAGGAAAAGTGTAGGAAAGGTCATGATGGTTGAAGAAGACCAATTCCTATCAGATACTCATGATAGTTATTTGGATGATGAAGCACAAGCACAATTCTGCCTGATGGCTGATGTTCAAGATGAATTTTCTGATGAAGATGAAGAGCCAGAAGAACACTATGATAACACAGATGATGAAGGGCTTGCTGTTGAGGATGCTGATGATGAGGTACATTCTAACTCCTTAATAGGTTGTGGTCTGAGCATGGAACATGTTCAGATCATCATGGCACGCATGAAAAAGTTAGAGAAAAAGGTACAAAAGTCTAAAACAAATAAAGAAAAACTCAAAGAAATAATAAGAAATCAATCTTATTAAAAAAGAAAATGAATTGATTGAGTTAACAACAAGCATGAGCACCCAAATTCATGACCTCGAAGCAGAGAAATTAGTGTAGAGAATGACACTAAATTCATTATCAAAGAGAAGGGTGAACTATGTTAAAAAATTAAAGAACTTGAAGACACACTGATTAAAAGGGGTCAATCAGAACAAACAATCTTTCTTCAGAAATCCAACGAACGAAAATTCTCTAAATGGACCTACGATGGTCTTGGATTTGAAAACAAATCAGTGAAAAAGTGACAGCCAAACTGTTGTATGACTTTAAATTAATGAATGATGGCATCACAAAGAATATGGTATTTGTTGGCCAAGAGGAGGAGGTAGTAGAAGAGGATTTTAAAAGAAAGACAAACTTAAAATTTGAGATTCCTTTTGATTATCAAGAATTAAACAAATCTATCACATCTGAGCCACAAACGCTTAGTGAGATAGATGATTCTACACTTACATATCCTGAAGATCTTAAGAAGCCACAAGTAGTTCTGGAAGCCCGAGTATACATACCACATATGGTGTTACAAAGGCAACTCGAAATACTTGTAGCCTATTATTTTAAAAGCATCATAACAAATGATTTATAAAAGGAAGTAAAATAATCAGAAAAGAGTCTTTCATGTCACTGTCAGAAGGAAATCTTGACACGTACTTCTATAACTTCTACTTTCCAACCAATAAGAAAATATACCAGAGAAGAAACCACAATCTCAACCAAAAGTTATCAAAAAGAATTTAAAATCTCTCACAACTAACCATTGTTCAACTATTTCAGATGTGAGGAGAAAAGACAACAACCTGAGACGTTTTTGCACGAAAGATAATAGACGAAAGCTTAC
The DNA here is from genome assembly GCA_038502395.1 of Dittrichia graveolens. NCBI lineage: Eukaryota > Viridiplantae > Streptophyta > Magnoliopsida > Asterales > Asteraceae > Dittrichia > Dittrichia graveolens. The sequence goes on from JARJIL010000008.1 coordinate 24,137,584, forward strand.
ATCTAGTTCTTCTATGCCATGTTTAAATTTTTCAAAGAAGTGTCATCACATTTCCAATTTCGCAAGTCAATGTATGTCTTTTTTAGAATCCGAAATGAAAGCTAGCACTTTTTTTTGCACAAGTATTGGTTGTTTACATGGACATTGCAAGTACAAATGCAAGTATGATACGCATAGAAAAAGCTTGGGAATTCGTGCGTGTGAGAATTGGAGACTACAAGGGTCAAATCAAATCAATGCACCATTTATCACTTCATACGGAATAATCATTCATCAATGGGTGACAAAACATGCTCTAAAACTCATGAACATCACTTAACAAGTACCAAGTCTTTCTTCAAAACTAAATCTAAACCGTCAAGCTCAAATGTTCACATCACAAAACCCAAAGTGAACGAGACATCCACCAAAGTATACACACCTGTAACTGCCAAACAACCATCTAAGGCTAAAACAAGTGCACAACCTAAAATGATTCAAGTTTGGAGGCGCAAAGATATGGTTCATGTACTTGATATCAAAGCCTCAACACAACACACAATTCTTGAAAAAGGAGAAATCCCTCTTAAAATTGAATCTCAAATTGTTCCTAATCCACTCTGGATTAAAACCTCAAAATTCAATAAAGAAGAACAAAAGATTTAATGAAAAACACAGAAAAGCATATATTGCATTTTTCAATAAGTTGTTAACTCTAATGCATCTAACACACAAGGACCCATTTCTACATGGGGACCTAAACCTTCACTCTTTTCTGTGTGTAGGAACCTAATCTTTGGTACCTGAATTCAGGGTGCATGACAGGCAACAAGAGTCTTCTTAAAAACTGTTAGTCCCATGTTTAGAATAGTTAGATTTGATGAGACAAACCATAGCATCATATAAATGATAGGTTAAGTATTGAGAATTATGTAAGTCTCTTGTAGACTGATTGGTCAGCTTAGGTTGAGTAGTCAGCATACAAACAGATATAGAGTTTTATATGTAAGTACTAGATAACTCAGTGACTTCTAAGCTGAGATAGGTTCCAGTTGAAGATTTGAAGATTCAAGAACAGAACCAAGAGCTCAGCTTGACAAAGTCAAGAACAAATTCAAGAACAGTTTTTTTATCCTTGTTTATAAAAAGAAATAAATTTTCGGTTTTAGCACCTTTCGATTCTGTTTTTCCAGAATCTGTCCTTTTGTTTGGACACTTGAAAAGCCCCGTTTATGTGTCTTAATTCGTATATTTATATGTATTGGGTGGTTTTGGCATAAAATGCACACATGCATAGACTTATATTGTGTATATATGAATATATGTTCTCAAAGTGTTTGGGATACTAATGCATATGTACAAGGATTGTTCTTTTTGTGCCTTGAGTGCTTTGCTTGTTTGAACAATCTTAATCGAGATACATTTTGCATGGTTTTGTTGTGGCACACCATGTTTTGTTTGTGGTTGTTGTTGTGTCCGGTAACGCTTTGCCCGTTAGACCTATGTGTTGGTTGTTTGGTTGTTTATTTATGTATTCATTCATTTGGTGACTTTTAGTCACAATGGTTTGTAATAATATTTAATTCGGTTTGTAAATTTGTAAATTTATTATGGCTTGCATGCCATTGCTTTCCTTTGTACTTGTTGTAAGTAGCTTAGAATAGCAATCGCGGCTTTCATGCCGTTTCTTTTCAAATTGTTTGTATTTGTGAAAAGAAGACCGAAGACAACCATCAAGAGTCGTGGAGGAGACGTCTCGGCTATATTAGATCCGGTGGATCATTTGGAGATGACGGATTCAGTAGTAGCACATCCGGCGAGGCCATTTGGATAGTTTGGCCTTGCTCTCTCCGTTTGGCTCACGGGGAGGGCGCATAGGGTTTAGGGGCGTGTTACCGGATATTTGATTTGTGCGTGGTTGTGATTTATTTTGTTATTTTCTTGCGTGGTTGTTAAGGATCTTCGAATGCTAGAAAAATTTTCAAAATAATAAAATCACAAGAGTTGTTAAATTGTTTAACAAACCCCGCGCGCTCACGATTAACAGATAAAATAAATTGGTTTATATTAAAGTGAAAAATGCGTTTTGTCACTTGTTTGTTAATCACCTTGAAACGAGGTTTTAAACCGGAAAAACAAAAGTCCCGTTTTTCTCAAATGTAAATCATACGTCACCCGTAAGATGACACCACCCGAATCTAGTGATGCATGGGATGATTGTCGAGCTAAGCACGAGTTGTTCCATGTGGATCTGTGTGGAGGGTGAGTGTGGCGACTTACAATTCCAACTTAATACGCCTTGGTAATTGTCGAGCATAGCACGAGCCAATGATTGTCAAGGGTGTCACCGTGTATCTTGACGAACGATTTACAATTCCAACTTAATACGCCTTGGTAATTGTCGTGCCTATACCGAGTTGCCAAAGCGGCTTAACGAGGAATTGATGTGAGAAGGGATCAAACATGCTAAACCGACGCTATGAGTGTTGATGGATCCTGCAAGTGTCTAAGAGTTGTAGTCTCGGATTACAATTGGTAAAGCGTTTACCGGCCTAAATAACTTCATGAAGTTATCCGCGGCAAACCTGTCATGTAGTGAAGTGAAATAAGGTTCTTAGCCCTTGTTAAGATAATTGTTTTTCTTAAAACTAAATGGGTAATTATCGTAACGAGGATTTCATCAAAACTAACTAAAACGTGTATTCTTAAATCTTTAATTGGCAAACGTTAACGACACCGCTTCAACTTAAAACTCCGTTAGTTCCTAAAGAAGGTGAGACTCATTAGTGTGGACTTCGTGGACTAGGATTGGTTGTTGAGGCTTGTCCTCCACCATGAGTCAAAGTGGCACATTTTAGAGAAATCCCTTCTAAATCCAAAATGCTACCAACGCGACCTAGACCTCTATAAGCATGTAAAAGTGCATCGTGGCCTTGATCGGTTGAAGGATGCATGAAGGCGGGAATATTAGTGTCCATGTCCTTGAGATAAAGGTGTATGTAGACCTAAAGGAGAGGCGTGGATTCTCCATAGGGAGGGAGCTTGTGGTGAATGTAAATTCTCCAAAGTCCCTGCCCACGTGATGTAAATGGTTCATTGTGAACTATCACATGCACAAATATGGAGAAGTCATTGATAAAGCATTATGGCATGTTGTGGACTGCTAAGTGTTGCATGGCCAAAGTATGGCTTGCCTTACCAACTCCCGCTAACGTTATAAAGGAACAAGAAACCGAGAAGAAGAAATTGACCTCAAACGGAAAGTTTGGTTTAACCAAGCCTACCTTATATGTGAAGTCAGAGGGCAATTAGATTGCGCCTCAAGATAAGACTCCACAAGGGGTAATTTGCTACTTCTACGGAAAGATTGGAAATTGGCGCCACCACGCCTGCCCTAAGAGCCTGAAAGAGTTAAAATCACTTATGAGTAAGAGAAATTAGCTCCTTAACTTCAGGAACATTCATGATCAAACTCCATTGCTCTTCTACTTCTAAAGGCTAGGTTTTGAACGCTAGCAATGACGCTCACGTTTGTCACAAATTTGTTTGTTACAAAGTGAAGGTGTTAAAAGAGAAGTAGGCAGATGAGGCATGGAGAGTTGGAATTCGAAAAAGGAAACATAGTTGTTGTCCCTATTGAGTGGATTGGAAGTTTGTATCTTGCCTTTCCTTCTAGCTATTATATTACTTTATTGGATGTATGTTTTACGCCATGTGAGGCCACAAACATTATATCTAAAACGCCTTTGTTGACGATGGATATTACTTTGATTTTTGAAATTAGTGGTGATTTATTTCAAAGTTTATCCATGTCGTGGCATTTAAAGTAAGCTTTTGCTTAAGGAGTAATAGAACGATCATAAATGTATTGATAAGTTATCCTTATGTAGAAGTCGATTTAGCTAAATAAACAAGACTTGCTTCACCAACATCCGTGAGGTTTAGGAACTTGGAACCCTTTGACCATGGGTCAAATGTTGAATGCATATCTTGTTTATTAGGTTAAATGACTTAAATATCCTAAACTTGAGTATGTGAGAGGATTGAAAGCTTGTTGGATTTCGTTCATACTTTTAGTGTGTTGACCGTTCAAGCAAACAAAAGGGAGTAACTTAAGATACCTCGTAATCTTTACCGATGATGGTAGAAGGGATGGTATGTCTATTTTAATGGACTAGGCTTTGAAACCTTAGAGGTGTTCAAAACTCACCATAACGAGGTACATGATAAAGAGGGCAATGCAACTATGATACTCGAATCTAGTTAAGATGTTGAGTACCTTAGTTTTATATTATGTGACTATCATAAGAATTATGGGATTGTCTCACAATTCATTCCTCTTAAGACACATTGTTACATGTGGTCGTCTAAAGGAGGAACCGGACATTTTGATATGGTCCGACAAGTTATAGGTTACACTTTTAAATCCAAAATTGTTTTGGGTCATTCTCCAAATGGTGGGCATGAGTTCTAAATCTTATAAACAACAAAGATGGTCATGTAAACGCCTTAGAGGATATGACGAAAAGGAGGATCCTTGTTTATCTATTCCAAAGTCTGGATTGTCTAGTCTGCGTTTAGATGTGAGATGGAGGAACCCAGGATCTATAGGTATTTACTCCATTAGGTACTCTACTAAGACCATGGGATATTTGTTTTGACAAACCTTGTGAGAACGTGATGTAAGTTGCTCAAAGGTAAAGTCTCTTAAGAAATTAATATCCATGGATGCTAGTGAGAGAAAAGTATACCTTGGATGGAAGAACCCAATCAGAAATGATTGAAACTCAGCATGATGATGCTGGAGAACCTGGCATAAAATCATTACCTCTTGGTAGAAGTTGTCATAAGACCAGAAAGACATAATTCATTATGTCTGAGGAAGACAACTTTATGATGATTCATGATGAATGCCTCAACTACCGGAAAGCGCAGTGGGCTTGGAGTCCACTAGGAGAAAGGATGAAATGATAAGATGAAATGCTATCCCTGACGGATATCCAAGGTTTCGACTTGGTTGATCCTACACCTGGGTGTGAACCCGCAAGTTGTGATTGGTTATTTGAGGAGATAAACCAACATGGATAAGTTTGTAGACTACTTCAAATCCCGACAGGTAGGAATGGTTTCACGATGATTGACCATGAGGAAAGTATCATCTAGAAACATTCTCCCGGTGGTTATGTTGAAGTCCACACGGATACTTATTTTATAAGTGCCTTTTAGGCTATATTGGATGGAAGTGAAGACTACATTCCTTAATAGGAATTTCTAAGGAAATGCTCACAACATTTTCGAGGGTCTTTCACTATCATAAGTATCCTAATGAAATCTACAAACTCTAAGTAGTCCACTTGTGGGCTTATGTTGCCATCTCAATGTTAGACACTTTGCTTTGATATGAAAATCATTAGTTTGAGTTTTCAAATAGCAATGATAAAACATGTATAAATGCCAGAGCTAGTGGGAGCATTTTGTAATCCTATTCTAAATATGTCTAGTACATACATCGTGTTGGAGATAATGTCCCGATTTCGCTTGAAAAAGCTTAAATCAAGAATTATGCATCCATAACGATTATATGATATACAAACCAGTGAAAGGAGTTAATGAAATATTGAAATATGTTCTTGTTGATTTATAGTAAGAAGCAGCATAGAATAAATTGTTATTCAAATACTTGCTTATATAACTGCCAATCTTTATCGGGGTTCGTGATCCTACTAAATATGGTGTTGTTAATAAGTATGCTTCTCAAAGCATCGCTGACTCTATTGGGATCTTATGAGACAATGAGAGTACGATGGCTTGCGCAAGATAACCTTTATCTCAAGCATCTTTTGATCTTATTGAGTTCTGATGAATCAATGAAGGTATGATAGCTTGACAAAGGACCGTTATCTCACCAATGCACACTTTTGAGTGAATGGTTGAGGTAGAGATATGGTCATCATACGAATACACACGGATAGCATGGTGGCAGATCCGTTTTGCTAAAGCCGTAGTTGCAAGACAGTGATGATTGTCATACTAGTGCGTGCAAAGACTTGGCTTGAGTTTGTTTAAGTTAAAATTTTGATATGCTGATTTTGGGAACGTTAAACAACATTGTGCTTCTACTAGTATCGATTATCAAATGGGGATTTGCTAATACGCGTGTAGCGGGTACTCTCAGTTGCCCTTATTGTGTTCCATCTTAGCATGTTTACCACTTCCCTAAATGTTTTACATTCTAAATGTCCACAGTCAGTCACTCTTTATAGTTGAATGAAGACTGAGGGAAAGCGTTGGTCGTGTATTCAATGGGGATTGAATACGAGAGACGTAATACTTTACCTATACTTGAACAGAGTTTCAAGTGATTGGACGACCCACACCTGAGTTTACTTCATGGTACATGTCAAGAGTAACTCGGGATGATAGTATCTTTTGTCCTTTGACCAGAGATACATGTGTTTCCACGACATTGGTCTGCCGTGTTCTGATTGCTTTCAAACGTAGTCCGTAACTGGTTGTTATAAAGGAAGCTTTTGGGCAAAGTGTTACCGATGTAATGGGGCAATTTAGTCGAAGGAATTTGTTCCTCTGTTTAGAGAGATATCCTTGGGCCCCTTGATAATTGGGCGCTGACACCAAAATGCACGGCCGTGCTCATGTTTGCAATGATAGTTGATCAGTTGCAACTTGCATATTTTGGTCACCACCAATCTTGATCGAGAAACGTAATCGTGAACGATCGGAGAATGACTTTGTACCATGTCTCGTGTTCACCCGGATATCGCAAACAATAGGATAATTGATCACTTATCTATAGGACCTTATCGAACCCGTTTGGATTGTGATTAGATACCTATCAGGGATGACATACCTCGTGTTGATTTGGGGGCAGGGATGTCTTGCTAGAGGCCGCTCCCTGTCTGTGATGCACAAGGGTACGGTGTGTCATGTGTAAGTGGGAGTTTGTTGGAATCTGCCCACTGACACACGTATGCCGGTATCACTGCTAATGATGCGCGAGCCTATTGGGTCACACGCCAAGTATTGATCCCGACAGCTTTGTGTGAATGGAGAAAGTAAAAGAATCAAAAGTGTTTTGATTCGGGGCTTCACGACCGTGAAGGATGCTCCACGGGTCGTGAAGCAGGCTGCCCTAACGATTGTTCGACGGCCGCCACGCGTCGTGATGCCTTTGGGCTTCACGGCCCGTTGCAAGGTCGTGAGGGGTCATGAAGGAGATGCCCTCACGAGTCCTCGACCGGGCGGCACGGCTCGTGGAGCTCTAAGTCCCCTCGTCGCGCATTTAGGCTTCACGGCCCGTGAGAGGTCGTGAAGAGGGTAGCTATAGTGACACTTGTGTTTTATTGGACCATTTGATGGTCCAATCAGTTTTGATGCATGATAGCCGAGTTTCTGGTGATAGGAGCTTGGTATCGAGGCTGAAACACTTAGTCTAACACAACAACTTTCTCTACTACTATGATTCTCTCTTGGTGCAATGGTAACACATTAAAACACTAAGTTGGTTATCTTGAGTGTGATGGTGAGTCTATCATGGTGCATGAGGAGAACATCTTTGGGCTGTTCCAGATGGTGAAGTCATGATGGACGTTCATCTAATGGATTGCTAGTACAATGGGATCAAACTCTTCTAGGTGTGGACAAGCAATGGTGGAAGCCTTTTGTTTCCTCAAGCTCCTTCCACACACATGGAGGTCGATTTCCAGCATGGTAAGAAGGTATTATTTATGTTTCTTCTTCCTGTTTTTAGTTGCAATTTGCTTTGTAGTTGTAACATCCGAAAACCCTTCCTAGTAGTAGGCGGGCTAATGGTAAATTGAAATATATTTTGTTATGTATGTTTAAGTATTTGTTACGTGATTAAACGAGTATTTGATATCGTATGTGAAAATATTTGGTTGAGAAAGACGAATTGTTGGGAAGTATTTAGAGAAGATAAATGGTACCATATTAGTTGGATAACTAAATAAGTATGTATAGAAGTATATAAATATGCTAGAGGTGTTATTATGGAATCATGTATGTATGTTAATATGTATGCATGTGGGTATGTGAGTTTGAATAAGGTGGCACCACCTAGAATTATTGAATTTGGAAGAAACACGTGTGGGTGTATCACCATTGGGATTTTGTGATTCATAATTCAAAACAAAGTTTAGTTCATGATCTATATATGTTACTGATTATTTGGTTATGTTTTTTATTGTGTTTACATGGCTAAATGGAGTTTCACCATTGTTGAGTTTGGAAGAAAATGAATAAAATGGGTTTTGATAAATTTGTTGTTGTGTATGATTAAAATGGTGTTTATGATGTTATATATGCATAATATATGGTATAAAAGGGTTTAGAATGAAGAAAAATGAAGTTAGTTATGTTTGCAATAGATTTGGGAGCTTTGAAATCCGACAAAAAGAAAGTTGATATTCTGTTCAAGACGCATCGCGGCGCGACCTTCATGGAATCCGGAAGTTTGGTTCGGTTTATGGAAATCCGAGTGTTTCAAATCCGAATCCTCGAAATCCGACACTAAGCAATCCGAGTGTTTCAAATCCGACTCCAAATCCGACAAACCAAATCCGGGAACCAAAATCCGATGCTCAAATCCGATTGTGAAATCCGGGATTCGAAATCCGATGGCGTCGCGGCGCGACACAAGGGTGTGTTGCGGCGCGACGGGGCCTGTTTGAAGGAAATTGTTTGTTTTGTTCATGTTTTGTTTGGAATAAGTTAAATTATTAATTATGCGATTAAATCAAGTTGTTTACATGATTATGAGATATAAATATGTGTGGAAAGATATATTTATATATTCGAGACTAATTCGGTTGTTGATGTGTTTTCAGGCAAACCACAGACTCAGTGATATTAGACAACTGAGCACGCGTGATACGAGGACTGAGGTGAGTGGAAGTTTACTCATGGGTGGTTTTGGTGGTTCGAATATGAGATATTTGACTGATAAGTTCGTTATGCGAAGATAGATTGCTTGTTATGCCATGATAGACTGTTAAGTCTGCTATATGCTAAATGAGAATTACATGTTCATATATGTTATATGTGAAAGAGTTTTGATTGTGATAGTGACTGGAAGAGTATTTGGATTGTTTGAGAACCGACTTCTGTGTAACGGGTCAGAAGAGATCAGCTTCTGTGTAAGGGCTGGTTGGGGTCAGCTGCTGATGCAAGAGCTGGGCTCGCTTGTGGTTGGTTGAACAGTAGTAGCCCTTCTGTTGCATTTGTTGCTCAGAGAGGAGTTTACTGTGCCAATCGGCAGGGAGCTATCGGTAAACCTTTGCTTTGGCCAGCTTTGGTTGTAGGTTCGGCAGAACCGCCGGTCCTCGGGATGAAGGAGATTGTTGAATTGACGGATTGATTGATGTGATTGTTGTTCAAAGATTCAGTTGTGAACTGAGATTGTTGTATGCTTGTCTGTAGCTTCCATTCACTTAGCTTTGTGCTAATCCCCCACAGTTGGTTGCTTTTTGCAGGTTTTTATGGGTAGCTGTTTAGCTTTGTTGTGGAAAGGGAAATTTGACCAATACTCTGATATTGTATTTTGAGAAGAGACGAGCCATGTTTTATAATCTTTTGTAACACAAACGAATGTTGTGATTTGTAAAAGTACGTTGTACTTTGTGATAAATGAAATTAGAGAATGCTTCCGCAGCGTTTTAAAAAAAATGGCTTGAGTTTTACGGTGTTACAAGTTGGTATCAGAGCCTAGGTTTGGCGATGTAGGCACGGCTAGAGTGTTGCATTCCCAAATCTTGGCTTGTGTTGGGTCAAACATTCCTTTAGGGGGATTTAGAGTGAATTGGAATTGCGGTGTGATAGTTTGTTATGTACTAACGGTTTATCTAATGAGCTTGTGAGATGATGTGATTGTACATATATGGCTGACAGAGATACCCCTGCTGGCACTCCAGTGACCCAAGAAGTGACTAGAATTTCATCAGCGGATGTTTTGAATGTAACAGGTCAGGTTAGTACTTCAGGTTTTGAATCTGGAATGGATCAGAGGGAATATATTTCCAAATTGGAGAATGAATTGTGGGAACTTAGAAATGCTATGGGCAATATGGAACAAGGGAGGATGATCCAGAATGAATGAATTCAGAATCCTATGTTTAGTACAACTCAAGCTAGAAATGTGCAAGTTACAGTTCTGTTTTCTCCAATATCACAAGTGGCACAACAATCGAATTCTCATCCTTTTACTACCCAAGGAGTTTATCCTTTTGCATATTCAGGATTTAAACAACCATGCACTTATAAGCAATTCTTGGATTGTAAGCCTTCAGAGTACTATGGAAATACAGACCCCAATATAACTTTGAATTGGTTGCGAGAAATGGTAAAGGCGTTCGAAGCGTGCAATTGCGAGGACGAATTGAGAGTTTGCTTTGCGACCCGTATGCTTAAAGGAGATGCAATGGTTTGGTGGGATTCCCTTACAGGACATTTTTCTAAACAACAACAAGATAGTGTGACCTGGGATCAGTTTCAGGAGAAATTGTGTGAGCAGTATTGTAATACTTTTGAGATAGTTCGTATCAAAAGAGAATTCATGGAGTTGCGTATGACTAAAGACATGACTGTGGATGAAGTAATCAAGCAATTTAACGAAAGATTGCGTTTTGTGAAGCAATGGGTACCTGATGAGGCGTCTAAGATACAACATATTGTGGGAGCTTTGCTTCCTGAGTATCGAAGTACTACCAGATGGGCTAGTACACTGTCGCAGGCATTTACCTTGGCCAAGCCGGCTGAAGATGATTTGAAGGCTAGAGATAGAACGAATCGAGATGAGATATCTCAGCAAAAATTTCGATTGGAACAGTATATGTTGAAAAGCAAAGAGGGCAGAGTAGCCAAAGTAAAAGAAATTTGAAACGTAGACCTGTGTTTGATGTATCTAACCAACGAGTGTCACGGTGTGGGAAGTGTAAGTCTCATCACACAAGACCGTGTACGACTCAGACTATGCGGTGTCTAACTTGTGGGCAGTTTGGCCATGAAATGAAGAAATGTCGTTTCTCGCGAAAGGTATGTTGGATCTGTTTTGAGGAAGATCATCGGGCGAGAGATTGTAAAATTAGTAAGGAACTGGAGTTAGGATCAGGAGTTGTGGCAGGTGGGGGATCGTCGTCAGCAAGTGGACGAAAGAGAAAGAACTCTTCTGAGCAAGAGGGTAGTAATTTCAACATGATGGTTGATGATATTACCACTACTGAGGGTGATGTAACGGGTACTTTTTGATAACCTTTATATTTACGCGTATGTTTATTAACTTTAGAGTTAATTGAGAATGTATGATGCCTATGTGTGTTAAGTGTGTTTGATTGTTTCTAAAGAGTATGATTCTTTAGAAAGCAGGGATATTTGAATGTGAAATTGTTTGATGCATATGGTAGTAAGTGATATGACGGTAAATGGCGAGACATAAAATATGACGTAAATTGGGTATGAAATACCCTAGATAGATGTTTTTAGAATTGTAGAATTGCATGCTAGGTTATGTGTAGCAAGAGTTGTCTTGCCTTCTGTGCTCATATATGTATATATGTATGCATGTGTTCGTATAAAGAAGAAGGAAAGCGAATGAGTTAATGAAGTTTGGAAGGCTTTATGACGATCGAGAGATGTTGTTGATAAACGTATAATGGAGATTACGAGTTATTGATAAAGCTAACGATTGAAAATAATCTGTGATATCGATTAATGAATTTGAGAAGATTGATGATTTGTTGAGATATTGCATTAGTTGGATTGACATAAAGCTACTATGTTATGAAAATGGAGGAATAATCTACGTCTTGTTGTCAGTTGAAGACTCTTGAGAGGAATGATTTAATCTATGTCTTTGAAATTGCAGCAGATGCGTTTGCATTGATAATATGAAGATATTGATTATAAAGAAAGATATGTGAAATTGATTTGAGTATTAAAAAAATATGATTGAACATAACATGTGATAGAGATGATATGAATCAAAGATTGTAATTGAGAAGTTTGATATTATACTAGGAAGACGATTATTGTGGGAATGAGAGGGCATTTATGACGATAACCTTGAAAATTATGTGAGTTGACGCGTACTTGACTTGATGGATGAAATTGAAATTACTATTATTAGAAATTGATAACATGGAGGATTGATATTAACAAGTATAAGAAAGAAGTGGATTGTTACAGATTGGGCAAGTCTGAAATATGCAGAATTGTTTGGATAAAGATGCTATTGGTGCCTAATTACAAGGAGATATACATGAGAAAGAGCTAGTTATGATGATGATTGACACGTATGAACTGAAGATATATGTAATTTGAATGACAGAACGAATTTATGAGATAATGAGAAATGAAAAATGTAATGGCCTAAGCTTATGGAATGAAGATTTGTGGATCATACGTATGAATTGCCTTTGCTTGGAAGTACCTGTGCTTGGAACTGGAAATTTATTTTTTTTAACAAGACTCACAGAACTATATTGCCAATGCACTTGGAAGGGCTAAATAGTATAATGCCATATGAAGTAATTAATGAAAGACGTATAGAAAGGAATGAATATGATATATATATATATATATATATATATATATACTTCCATGGAATTATGATTTGAGCAAAGTATCAGAGATTTACAAACTGTTGAGATAATTTGAGATATTAGAATGTTGGTAATGACAAGCTACGATGGAGTTGATGTCTAATGTACTACATGAGAAGAAATTTGGTGTATCACAAGTGATAGTTGACTGATTGGTAGATAGTATTGATATTATTAGCACCAGTGAAACTTGATTTGGTTGAAAGAATTCTATGGGTGAGATGGCTTGAAAGATATTATATCTTATGCTAAGAGATTTTGATGAGAATTGAGGAATTAACTAAATTTCTGGAAGAGATTTATGACAAGAACTGAGATAAGAAACGGGAGATACAACTGAATTTGATAGGATGGCCAGGCAGAAAGAATTACTTAGATAAAGGAGAATGAACATGTGTTTGTGTTAGACTTTGATGATTCGTGGAATTTAACTCGTTAGATAAACGTAATGTAAATTCTCTCTGATAGGGGTTAAGATATCAGTGGTAATATTTAACGTGATAATTGGAATTATGAAAAGAGAAGTGATAGGTGGATACCTATGTATGATAGACAATGATGACAAATATGTATGAATATTTTATAAATGATAAATAACAGATATGAGGAATTTAATCAATTCAAAATAAACAGATTAATGTGGACAAGTATTCAAGAGATGTTTTGATTTTGTTTAAATATGTAAGTATGAAGGAAAATGGTTGAAGGACAGGTTTTGAGTTTATGAGTTACATGATTGAATTGAAGAAAAGTTGTTAAACTCTTATGACTATGAGATAACAAGGGATAAATAGAAATGAATATCGGAGAATGATAGTAAGATGAATATATGTATAAGAACTTGACGACTAGAAAGGGATGAACCGTTTGATATGTGCTATAGGATTCCGAGGACGGAATCCTCTGAAGGAGGGAAGATTTGTAACATCCGAAAACCCGGCCTAGTAGTAGGCGGGCTAATGGTAAATTGAAATATATTTAGTTATGTATGTTTAAATATTTTTTACGTGATTAAATGAGTATTTGATATCGTATGTTAAAATATTTGGTTGAGAAAGACGAATTGTTGGGAAGTATTGAGAGAAGAGAAATGGTACCATATTAGTTGGATAACTAAATAAGTATGGGTTTTGATGAATTTGTTGTTGTGTATGATTAAAATGGTGTTTATGATGTTATATATGCATAATATATGGTATAAAAGGGTTTAGAATGAAGAAAAATGAAGTTAGTTATGTTTGCAAGAGATTCGGGAGCCTGGAAATCCGACAAAAAGAATCTTGATATTCTGTTCAAGACGCATCGCGGCGCTACGTTGAAGGTCGCGGCACGACCTTCATGGAATCTGGAAGTTTTGGTTCGGTATGTGGAAATTCGAGTGTTTCAAATCCGAATCCTCGAAATCCGACACTAAGCAATCCGAGTGTTTCAAATCCGACTCCAAATCCGACAAACCAAATCCGGAAACCAAAATCCGATGCTCAAATCCGATTGTGAAATCCGGGATTCAAAATCCGATGGCGTCGTGGCGCGACACAAGGGTGTGTCCTGGCGCGACGGGGCCTGTTTGAAGGAAATTGTTTGTTTTGTTCATGTTTCGTTTGGAATAAGTTAAATTATTAATTATGTTATTAAATCAAGTTGTTTACATGATTATGAGATATAAATATGTGTGGAAAGATATATTTATATATTCGAGACTGATTCGGTTGTTGCTGTGTTTTCAGGCAAACCACAAACTCAATGATATTAGACACTGAGCACGCGTGATATGAGGACTGAGGTGAGTGGAAGTTTACTCACGGGTGGTTTTGGTGGTAACATTATGAATTGATTTACTGAAGGATTGTTTGAATGCAAAGATTGTTTGTTGATTCGAATGTGAGATATTTGACTGATAAGTTCGTTATGCGAAGATAGATTGCTTGTCAAGCCATGAAAGACTGTTAAGTCTGCTATTTGCTAAATGAGAATTACATGTTCATATATGTTATGTGAAAGAGTTTTGATTGTGATTGTGACTGGAAGAGTATTTGGATTGTTTGAGAACTGACTTCTGTGTAAGGGGTCGGAAGAGATCAGCTTCTATGTAAGGGCTGGTTGGAGTCAGCTGCTGATGCAAGAGCTGGGCTCGCTTGCGGTTGGTTGAACAGTAGTAGCCCTTGTGTTGCATTTGTTGCTCAGAGGGGAGTTTACTGTGCCAATCGGCAGGGAGCTATCGGTACACCTTTGCTTTGGCCAGCTTTGGTTGTAGGTTCGGCAGAACCGCCGGTCCTCGGGATGAAAGAGATTGTTGAATTGACGGAGTGATTGATGTGATTGTTGTTCAGAGATTCAGTTGTGAACTGAGATTGTTGTATGCTTGTCTGTAGCTTCCATTCTCTTAGCTTTTTGCTAATCCCCCACAGTTGGTTGCTTTTTGCAGGTTTTTATGTGTAGCTGTTTAGCTGTATTGTGGAAAGGGAAATTTGACCAATACTCTGATATTGTATTTTGAGAAGAGACGGGCCATGTTTTATAATCTTCTGTAACACCAACAAATGTTGTGATTTGTAAAAGAACATTGTACTTTGTGAATGTTTATGTTAAATGAAATTAGAGAATGCTTCCACAGCGTTTTAAAAAAATGGCTTGAGTTTTACGGTGTTACAGACTATTGGAACTAGTTGTGGGCTTTGTGTGTGCTTTAATTTTTGTATTGCATGCTTCTTTTCTTGTGGATTTCCGCTGCGTTTGTGCCCACCACTAGTTCCAACATTTAAATGGGTTTTAAATATCAATACTTACTCTCAATATCTACGACATTTAAATTAGGATATCTAAACCTAATTTAAACTCTCTACTAGTTGGTTAGAGATCTCAAACGAATTTAGTTAAATATGTTCTAATTAAATAGTTTGTTACAGTTTTAAAGAAAAGATAAGTTCTATCTTTAAATCCCGATTTGTTCGTAGATAAATCAAGTATAAATATATCCTTTGAATATGTTTATACGCACATGATACACAGAGCAAAACTGCATAAGTTGCGAAACTGTGTGTGTTGCGATTACTTTGTGTGTTCAAAGTTCGTGAGTTTCAATTTCTTGTTAATCAGTTTTAACAAGAAATCCGATCATCAATTAGTTTATGATTCAAGAGTGTTTAGAGAAAGTTGAGTTTGTAATCAGTGTCAGATCAAATCATTCTGTTAATTTGATTAAATAGTGAAATTGTAATACATTAATTGATTATTGAATATACTTTCGTTTGAATTGTTTGATTGTTTTTAAACATCTAGATTATGTCTATAAGTTGGACAAAGCTCTTTATGGACTCAAGCAAGCACCAAGAGCATGGTATGATACACTGTCCCCCTATCTACTTTCAAAAGATTTTATAAGGGGAAGTATTGACAAAACCCTGTTTATAAGAAATGTAGAGGACATGTCATTCTGGTTCAAATTTATGTAGATGACATTATCTTTGGTTATACAAACCAAAATCTATGTGATTGGTTCTCTAAGATAATGTCTGATCAATATAAAATGAGAATGATAGGTGAAATGACTTACTTTTTGGGACTTCAGATTAAACAGAAAGATGATGGTATATTCATTAATCAGAGCAAATATGTCTTTGATCTGATTAACAAATTTGGACTAGACTAAAGCCATCCTGCTAAGTCGCCAATGTCTCACAATGTCAAGCTGAACAAAGACATTGATGGAAAGTCTGTATGTCAGACTACATACAGAGGGATGATTGGTTCATTACTCTACCTAACAGCAAGCAGACCTGATATAATGTTTGCTATATATGTTTGTGCAAGATATCGGGCTGATCCAAAGGAATCACACTTGCTAGCTGTCAAAAGAATATTTAAATATCTGAAGGGAACACCTAATTTAGGTTTGTGGTATCCCAAAGGATCAGGATTTGAGTTAATAGGGTACTCAGACTCAGACTTTGCAGGTTGTTGTCTAGACAGAAAGAGTACTACTGGAGGATGTCAATTGTTGGGTGATAGATTAGTCAGCTGGACAAGTAAGAAACAGAACTCAGTAGCAATTTCCACAGCCGAAGCTGAGTATGTTGCAGCAGGTAGCTGTTGTGCTCAAATACTTTGGATGCAACATCAGCTTAAGGACTTTGATTTGCATTACTCAAAGACTCCTATATTTTGTGATAACCAAAGTGAAATTGCCATTACACACAATCCAGTTTTCCACTCAAGAACAAAACACATTGAAATCCAACATCACTTCATTAGAGACAAAGTAGAAAAGGGCAAGGTAGAGTTGTTCTTTATTAACACTGAAGATCAGCTTGCCGATATCTTCACAAACCAATTGAAGGCACAAGATTCACAACTATACTTGGCAAGCTTGGCATGCTCAACCCTTAATTTGGTATGTTCCATTCTTTATCTCTGTGTGATATATGCTAAGTGCTAATCTCGACTAAGTGTCCATCTGAGCTACACGCTCAATCTGAGCTGAGTGCTCAATCTAAGTCGAGTGCTCAATCTAAGCTGAGTAATCAGTTCTAATGTGTGGTCAGTTCCACAGGTCTAGGTTAGTCCTAACAAACGGTCAGTCCAACCTTATAGGATCAAATATGTAAGGTGTGTCCTTTTTAAGATAAACGTAAGTCATCTTCAAATAAATTATTTAAAAGAATCTTGGTGATAATTTATTTCCTCTTGACAAAATTTAGATCAATGTAACAGTGTAAGTCTAAGTGAGTTACATTGAATATAGCCGTTACACCAAACTGCGTAACCGGTTGTTACTATAACGGTCATATTTATTACCGTCCGACAACGGTAACTTTTCTCTCACATTGAAAATGTATAAATCAGAGAGACTCCTCATCATATTTCGTTTACTCTTCCAAATCTTATACCTTCTTCTCCACTTTCTGAAACCCTAACCTCGCTTTGTGCAGAATCAATTGCTCAGTACTAAATCCTACTACTGCTAAGTGCAATCTAATACGATAAGTTCGATTTCAATGGAGGGTTACACTCTAAATCTGACTGGTCAAATGATCCGTGGTGGTAATTTCAAGAACAACGCGCTCCCCATCTATAAACAAAATAATGTCATTGCCTGTATCGACATTCCAAAGTCCAAGATTGGCAGGGGTTATGAGGAATGGGTCTCATACATTCATAAGGGACCCTTGGCACATGCATTTCTTCGTTGTCCTACTGTGCTCATCGCTCAACTTCTCACGGAGTTCTGGTATACATGTAAACTGGATGCGAATCAAACGGTCATACGGGGTACAGTCCTAAGTGGATAAGTGGCGATAGACGTCGATGCAAATTGTCTTCGACGAATTCTCCATCTCCCAGTTCATAATCAGTATGAGGCGACGGTTTCTAGGGAAAAATCAAGGAGCGTCTTGCCCTTAATGGGTCATCCTCAAGTTGTTGGATTTATAAGGAAATCTGTTTTCTAGACAGCATGGTGATTCATGGTGTCCACTGTGGTTCGTTCCCTTTGATACAAAGTGGGTGGTTTGGATAACGTTAATGATTTTGAAATGCAACTGTTATACAATGTATTTTATGATCGACGAATAGATTATGCTGAGTTCATCTTTGAGGCACAGGTTGGGTAGAAGATATACTGCCCAATATGAGTCAACCCCTACTCATGTTCTCAGCTCTAGGATGTTTATTAATGATATTTTCCCTGAGCACCCCACAATGAGTGCTCAAATCAGGGTGTATGTATAGCTTCCGACTCCTGTGTCAAGTGAAGCTGAGATGGAGGAAGAATCTTAGGAAGAAGAGGGTGAAGCTGTTGATTCTGAGGCTGAGTCCTCTAAAGCTGAATAACCTAGGACTCAGTTCAGACCTCGTGCTCAAAGAATTTCCTCCACCACTTCGAGTTTTGAGCAAAGGAGTCTGTTTCCTAGCTCGGAGTCACCACTGCTAGGTGCAGCAGGTATACCTTTGCATCCCTCATCTCCTTCTCTCTCTTTTACCTCTCTACCTCCTAAATTGAGAGATAAGACGGAGTCAAGCCCAACTCGGTCTAGCCCCTCTCCCCAACCACAAACATCTCCATCTATCTTCCACTCTACAGCCTACTGCTACCAAGGTTATATCTCACACCTATACACGAAAAACTGCCAAAGGTGGTCCTTCACTTCAAAAGGACTCCGGAGCTGATATCACATTGATACCTCCACCGGCAGGAGCTGAGGGGGAGACACTTTCTCTTAAGGTGCCAACCTCAAGGCTCAGTTCAACCCTTCATCCTATACCGGGTATGGTGTCTACTCAGCCCATACTTGCTAGTGCCATGGGAGAGCCTACTTATGTGCCTTCACAGCCCCATGAAGGTAACATTGAAATACTGACCAATCCCAAGGGTCAAATACCCCCCTGCTTTCCACTTAGCCCGGACCATCATACCACCAAATTACACGAATGGTCCTTCTTCTTCCTTTCCATTCTTACACACTCTTGCACAACCTTTCAATGATCCTTTCTTAGACCAGGAAGGATTACAGGGTTCCCACTCTGGCCCCCTTAATTCCAGAGGTCAGCGCCAACCTTTGGATATGGGGCCTATCCACTCACCTCCAAAAGAATATTCTCAAGCCTCTCCTATAGTGGAAGTTCACTCCTCTACTGGCTAGGAGGACTTTGAGTTTAAACAAAGGTCTGATGAGCCTATTCATGTCCAACACGTAATGCATTATCTTAAATCTCAGTTTAAACTTCTACGTAAGAAAAGAAAGAAGGATAAAGCCAAACTAGTAGGCATGTTAAGTGACATTTCCAAGTCCGTGGCTGCTTTGGAAAGCTGTGTGCGTGAATTTAGACCCTCCCCTATTGATGATGACAAAAAGGGGGAGGAAGAATCAAAATCCAAAGAGCACAAAGATGATGATGTAACATCCTGATTTCGGGCCTAGTGGTTACGTAGGCCAAGGTACGTTTTTATGTGATTATTATTAATTAATGTTTACTTAATTCATAATAAGTATACTTAATTAAGTGTTATATATATATATTAGTATATATATGTGTGTGTACGGTTTGTTTGCATATGTGTGTGTGCATGCGATGGAATTACTAGAGGGTGACACCACCTGCTTGGATTTTCAAGATGTTAATACGTGGGTTCATTAAACATGTTGCCTTTTTGAAATATGTTTGTGTGTGAACTGTGTGTGCAAACCGAGAGAGAAGCAAAGGAAGAAGAACAATCGGATTCCCATATTTGATTTGTAGATTCAAGATAAAGGTTGGTTTGATTCTTGCTTTATTATTGAAACATGATTCATGTTAACATCTTATGGTTTTGTCATTAACATGTTTGGTTTTATATTTGAGCATGATTAGAAACCTTTGTTGGTGGGTTTTATGTGTTCTAAGTGTTTATGTGACTTTGAATGTGTTATGATGCATGATTGGATGTTTAATCATGTTTTGATAAGTTTACATATGAATTATATGAACTGGAAAGAGGATTTACGGAGGCCATGAAGTTATCGGATTCTTGAAGAATGAAGTTATCGGATTTTGATGATGATGCTAATGAAATCCGAGTGTGGGAAATCCGGGTGTCAATCCGACACTTTAGAAACCGATTCTTAAAATCCGATGGTGGATTCCATGAGTGAAATCCGAACATGTGTATAATCCTATGAAGAATCCGATAGTTGAAGTTTGAATGATGAAATCCGAGGGAAGTGTCGGATTTCTTTGAAAACCGACAAGTGTTGCGGATTTGCTCTCAAAACCGACAAATGTATCGGATTTTCCTAAAATCCAATGTTGTTAGCGGATTTTGCTGAAACCCAATCGTAGTATCGGATTTCTTTTGAAATCCGATAGTTTTGGGTGTTTGTGATTATTTGATGTTATATGCTGAGTGTTTATACTTATGTGAATCTTACATGTTTATGTTTGATTGAAATGATATAAATATATGTGTTTGGTATATATATATGAATCGGTTACTGATGTCAGTTTATTCTGATCTCAGGAAAGGACAAGGCTTAGTAATATTAGACCACTGAGTGGGAGTTCGAGAACTCGAGGTGAGTGGATGTTTACTCACGGGTGTTATTAGTTGTAACCGGCTTGGGTTGCAACTGTTATTGGATTGATGCATAGATAGACTGATGTCTATTAATTGATTAACTGTGATATGTTAATTGATTGTTGCGCCTATTGTGAAGTCAGCTATCGGCTGGGCATATTGGGCTGGGTTTGTTTGCTATCGGCTAATCAGTATTGTGGTCTTTTGATGCATTCGTTGCAACTTAAGATAATACTATGTGAGAATAGCAAATAGAATATCGGTAAATCTTTGCTTGGTCGGCATTGGTTGTAGGTTCCTGCAGAACCGCCGGTCTTCTCGTGAGGCAAAAGGGCGATTATGTGTTTACTGTAGTTGTTATCATGCGGTTATTTGCTAGTATATCTGTGGTGGTTTACTTCCATTCACTTAGCTTTGTGCTAATCCCCCACCTCTCACTACTTTTACAGGTGGCTGGTGAGTTCTACGGTTTAGTCGTGAGGGGGTGTAGTCTGGTGAATAATTGACAGGCACTTTGATTGGAATTGTGACGAGCCGTAGTTTTTGTAATACTGTATTTTAAACAGATTGGTTTTGATAAGCAGTGGTTTATCTTTAGTTGTAAATCCTTTTATGATTTAGTAAACTCTTCCGCAGTGTTAATGAAATGAAAATTTTATGGGTGAAAATACAGTGTTACAGATGAAGTTGAGGGGGGAGCAGACTAAAATAGTCGAGATTGAAGAAGAAACTCATGCTATAGACCAACCTCCCCTACAATAAACAAAAGATCAAGGGTCAATTCCTCAACAACAACAAACTCCAACAGTCCAATCAGCTCAAAGTGTCCAAGCTCCTATTGATAAGTCAGCTCAACCAGAAACTACTGAAGCTGTGCCTGCTAAAACTCCTCAATCTGAACTATCAAAGAATATTGAAGCTGAGTCTGTTCTAGTTTCAAGAATGGACAAAGGGAAAGGCAAAGCAACTGAGACTGGAAAGAGAAAGAAAAGAACAAGTACCAAGTCTCAAGCTAAGAGGAGGAAAGTCATCATTTCAGAGCCTGAGCAACAAGGTCAGTCCCAAGTTGCTGAAACTGACTCTGACTCTAGCGATGAAGTTGATGCAGCACAGAAGGCTAGTGATATGTTAGCTGAATAGATGTTACAAGAAATGACTAAAGAACTGGGTATGTCATTGGAAGAGTTGAAAGAACAACAGAGGCAAGTAGAACTACAAAGAGAACAGGCCAAAGCTGATGCTGCACTAGCTGAAGCTGAGGCTGACTACATTGGACCTAGAGCTAAGCCAATTCCATATACTCATGATGAACTCAGATACTGCTACAAGAGAAAATATTTTGGTCATAAGATTAAAGAGCTGACCTTGAGCAGAAAAGGTGAGTTGGTGATACTCAACTTTGTATTAGAAAACAAAGCTGTGGTGGGATTGGATCTGAGCAGAATATATAAGTTGGGATTCTCCGAGTGGAAAATAGTGGCCTCCGTTGTACGTAAGATGATGTAACACCCAGAAATTCTATTATTAAGTTAACGCGAGAAATGTACAAAGTGGTATATGAGTTACGAGTGGATATATGTGATAGTAGGTTGTTATAAACTAGAGGGGCTAAAACTATCAAAACGGAACTTGGAAAAGTTGAGGGACTAATTGTGCAATTAGTCCATAGATATTTATATAAATAGTCATCTTTGACTATTTGTAGTCAAAGTCTTCACTTTTGCAAAACCAACTCACGTATGCTTTAAAAACACCAATATTCTCTAGAGATTTTGCTCAAGAACAGTGGAAGCAAGGAGAGATAACAGAAGCTAGTGATCAAACAACTTGGAGGTAAGAGTTCTTGGTATTGTTCTTGAAGTTTTATTGGGTTTTAGTTGATTCTATGGTGAATCACATATTTCAGATTGTTATTGTTGTTAGTTATGGTTTAGAAGTTGTTTGGGATGTAGGAAAACATCCCAGAAGCGTTTTTATGTATTAAAGTTGGGTTTTTGGAGTGTTTTGTCCGGAGACAGCAAGTAAGTCGGCCAAACTGCTGCTACCAGTTGAAGGGCACGGGCGTGACCTTCTAGATCCAGCCGTGCCCTTGGCCGTACCTAAGGACGTACGGGCGTGACCTTTAGGGTACGGGCGTGCCCTGTTCAAGAAAGGCCTAGAGGGTGCCTAGAGACCACGGGGTGGTCTGGGTGTAAGGCACGGGAGTACCTTGAGTAAGGCACGGGCGTGCCTGGCGAGGCACGGGCGTGCCTAGTGTTTTGTTCAGTTGTTCAATTTAGCAGATGCATGTGTTGATGTATATACAGTATTATTTCATGTAGAGACTTATCAGAGGCGTGTTCGCTAGATTATTATTAATTGTGACTATTATAGCATCACAGACTATAAGGTGAGTCTTCTAGACTACTATTCATATTTACGGCATGTATGTTATTATATCAGGTTATTGATAAGTTAGATCACTCAGATAAGGGTGCTATGTTCAGTAAGGTTCAGTAGTGTTACATTGTATATATATATTATGTGTGTTAAGCTTACTGCTATGTACAGTAAGGCTCAGTAATAATAAGCATGCTTCTTTGTGCAGTAGTGGCTCAGAAATAGCACAGTACTGGGGCTCAGTTAATTAATCAGATATCAGAAAGCATACTGCCTTGTGTAGTAGTGGCTCAGTTAATTAATCATGTGAATCAGTAAGCATACTGCCTTGGGCAGTAGTGGCTCAGTAAATTACTCAGAGTTTTATTATCAGTTATTATCAATGTTTATCATATGATTATATTCATGTGTTTATATGATTGGCAGTCTAGTTTACTCACTAAGCTCTCGCACCTTATCAGATATTATTTTCTAAAATGTTTTGTAGGTTTTATCAAAGACTAGGGGCAAAGCTTAAGTTTGACGGTTGTTATGTTTATAAAGGAAACACTGTTTTGAAACTTAACGCCCGGTTGTTTAGTGAGAAAGCATCTCTTGATGTAAATATGTAACTTTCAGGCTTTTGAATGAACCCGAGGGTTCAAAACAGTTTTGTAGCTTCCGCTTATTTTTAAAATAACTCTTTTATTTCTAAAAGAACTTCAAGTATGGTTTTATTTATGTTTTTAAAAACTGGGGCGTTACAACTTGGTATCAGAGCCACGGTTTGAGGGATCTGGAGGTGTGTTATGCATCGTCTAGACTTAAACCATGGTTCAGCGAAGTTAGTCAAACTGGAGGCTTGCAGCTTAGTGAGTATACTAGTAATTATATTGATATGTGTTATGCAAGCATTATGTGTCAGTGCACGATGTGTTCAGGACGGATATGATATGTGTACTTGCAACTGTTAAGAGTTGATTTTACATGTACAGTCAGTATGAGATTAATTGTGACATGAATATGTGATATATTTTATTAGAGATACATGCCCTAAGCCTGTGAATCGGGACTTCTTATGGTAAAGTTAAGGTCGAACGTGTGTAATGTGTTTATAATAATATAAGAGCTCATATTATTACAGACATATGATACGTGTTGGAACTTAATGAAATCATGAGGAATCTTGTGAATCGGGTGAGGGATACTTGTAGAAGTAGTACACCTGAGATTATAGATGTATAGAATGCCTTAGTATATGTAGAAATACTTTGGATCAGATGATAGGTGTACTGATATGTTGGATATACTAGTAACTGTTTGTTATAGAGGCTGGTGTGATAGAGCTACCTTTTCTTAAATGCTTTATCTATACTACCAGGATGGTTAATACAAGAGGTTCAATAGCAGTTAATAATGTTAAGGGTGGTCCCAGTTGTAGATCCGAAGGGGTAGAGACCAGTGTGACAGATGAGCATGTTCTGTTAGGAACACAGTATGATGGGGAGGGAGGAGCCCCAGAGATAAACCAGGAAGTACCAGAAGCTGCAATCAGAGAAATTGTAGCGAGGGAAATTAGTAAAGCGTTGGAACGAAGTATTCCTTATATCATAAAACAGGTTGTAGATCAGGTAAATGATCAGAATAAGGAAGTGATTGGGCAAGAAGTCGTAGCTATATTAACTGCTACAGGTGTTGGGGTTAATCTTCAACCTCAAGTTATTATATGTGAAGTCCCGAAAAGTTGTACGTTCAGAGACTTTGCAGCTTGTCAGCCACCGTTGTTTCATGGGGCAACTGATCCAGTCGTTAGTCACAGATGGATCTCCGAAATTGAAGGTGCGTTTCACACTTCTTCGTGTGCACCTGAGAATAAAGTGAGATATGCAACCAATCAACTGAGAAGTGCAGCCAAAGATTGGTGGGATATGGAGGTAAAACAAAGAGGTTATGTTCAGATAGAGGTTATGACATGGGAAGAGTTTAAAGAAGTTGTTTTTGAACAATTTGTACCACAGGCAGAAGTTGATAAGATTGTGGATGAATTCCACAAATTGAAACAGACAAAGGAGACTGTACCAGAGATTAATGCAAAATTTATGGAGAAGGCTCGTTTTTGCCCAAACTATGTGGCAAATGAAAAGATGAAGATGTATAGGTACATGATGGTGCTCAAGCCTAGCATTCGAGAGTTTATTGATGCTAGTAAGCATCAAACAATCCATGATGGATGCTGCAAGGGCTAGAGAGTTAGAATTGGTCAGACAGGAAACAGAAAGAGAGCCAGTGGAGAAGGCGACGCCAGTGTATAAGAGACCGAGAGTTGAAACTCAAGAAAAGATGGTGATGCAGAAGACATATCCAGTTTGTTTGTTATGCAAGAAACGTCATTTGGGAGAATGCAGGGTTGGTTCTTTGGTATGTTATAAATGTGGGAAACCTGGTCACTGGAGCAGAGATTGCAAGAATCCGATCAAAGTGTGTTATAATTGTTATCAGTCAGGTCATCAGAGGTCTGAATGTCCCAATCCAACCGCAATAATGGCGCTTACCAATTTCAAGTCTGCTTCAACTTTATCGTCCACGCATATTCTCAGATGAAGAGGGAGAAGGAGTATAAACAAAGCCAGGTGTAGTTCCAAGTATATATCTTGTCAACAGTTTGTCTACTCGTATGTCATTTGATTATGCTACAAGTAAATTATTAGTATTTATCTATTCAGTAAATATTTAAGTCAAGTGTGTTAGAACTAGATACAGTTAGATTTCTTGTTGAAACTATAGCCATGATTATGAGAGAATTCCAAACAGTAATTGGAATAGACTGGTTCGATAGTAACCAGGTTACAGTATTATGTGAACAGAAAGTGATATGAGTTCATATCCCAAGTGGGGAAGAACTAAGTATATGTGTTAGTACCAAAACCAAAAAGTTATATGTGTGGTTAGTTTATAGAAATAGGAAGTATCCTCAGTATGGATATACTATTTCTTTATATTGTGTTACGAGTAGTAGTTAGAGAAGAAACAGATGGGTTTTGAAGATGCGAAAGTAGTATACGAATATTTGACGTGTAAATCGAGGAAGTACCCAGGGTTACCATTAGACGGGCAGATTGTGGTCAGTATCGTTATGGGATTGTTAACAGAAATTTTGTGAAACGACAGTTTTTGCACTACCTGAATTGATTGAAGAAATGACAGTAGTTTGAGTTTGCTTGGTACAGTGGCATGGATTGTGTTTTAATGCAGAGGGGCAGAATTATTGGTTACACTTTTAGACAGTTAAAATAGGATGAGGATGAATACACAGACTTCCACTTGATAGTAGTATATGTGGTATGTTATTTATATGTTACGTGATGGTTATACCTCGATAGTGGGTGGATATGTGGATTTAAGACTATTGTTGGTGTGCCGCAATAGCATTCATAGGTTATGTAAGACTATCGTCAGTGCGCTGCGATAGCATTTAGAGATGAGTAGATGTAAGACTACCGTTAGTACGTTACAGTAGCATTCAGTATGATATGATGAGATTATATGTTTATGTGTGAAGTGTTGTTTACACTAAATTATAGCAGTTGGAAATAATTGTTGAATGAGAAAGACCTGTAAAGGTGACAAAAACAGTGGTCAGAATCAGTGGAGGGTTGTGAATAGAATATTATGTTATTCAGAGTAAGGCTAATGGTATAGCCGATAGTTTGAACAGGAAATCAGAAATAGTACTGATGTGAAATAATAACCTAAATGACAATGACGACACTCTTATTCAGAGGTGTTGAGAACAGTTCAGTGAAAGGTGATCAAAGGTGAAAAAAAATATTATAACGAAGGGATTAAAGGGGACAAGTAGTCAATCAGTTTAAAAACGGTTATGATATGTTAATCGGATATGGTCGTATATGAGTATCAGGTTATGGGGGTGCGTGTAAGACACACCTATATGAAATTCATAAGTTTATAGTGATGATGTAGTTAGAAGTTACTAGGGGTATGAATACCTAAGAGTGAATTATTGATAGCTGGAGGTAAAATGAGATATAGTCAGACAAGTGGGGAAATATCCTTAAAGATATATAACTTGTTTTCATTAGAGAAAACTTGTTATGCAGAACAGTTAACAGAGGTATGTGCGAAAGAAATTGTATCTTGTGGTAGTACATCAGTTTCTACTGAATCAGATAGGGATGCCAGTTGTGTTTTCAGAATTTGGAACAGATTTCATATTGAGTTGAGGGATAAGTCTTATTTTAGTACAGTTAGAATGAAAGGAATATATAGTTGATGGAAAGCATATGTTATGATTGTGATATCGATTCAGAAGGAAAGCCGGGGGTATAAATTTGTTTGACAGAAATTTGTGTTATAACAGATATCAGTCCAGCGCCAGGATGTTAATGTATGATATTAATATTGAACTTCAGTGTATTGGGTGATGTGAGTAAGACAGAGTGGGGTAGTACAGAAATGGTACAGCGAAAGACAGAACAGATTCAGAAGATATGTAATAGATTGTAAGATGATCAGGATAGACAGAGGGGTTATACAAATAAACAGAGATCATCACATCGGTTTCAGTGAAGAAGTATCTATTATTGACAGTGGTACTGTGGAAGAGATGATCATATTCAGAAAAGAGAGAAAACTAAGCCCGAAATTCAATCAATATTCAGAATTATCGTACATGTGGAGAAAAGCAGTTTATAGATCAGAGTTGCTAGAGAAGTTGTTATAAATTCAGAACACCTTTCGCTTGTTATATTTCAGCAGATGTTTAGCATTTGAATCTAATAAACAAAGTAGAAGGGTCAAGGAACCGGTAAAAGTATAAAAGAGGGGTCAGTATATACATGAGGACCTGTACAGGAAATGATGATATTATTCAGAACATTACAGCAGTTGATTTCGGGGACGAAATCATTTCAAGTGGGGAAGAGTTGTAACACCCGGAAATTCTATTATTAAGTTAACGCGAGAAATGTACAAAGTGGTATATGAGTTACGAGTGGATATATGTTATCATAGTAGGTGGTTATAAACTAGAGGGGCTAAAACCGTCAAAACGGAACTTGGAAAGGTTGAGGGACTAATTGTGCAATTAGTCCATGGATTTATATAAATAGTCATCTTTGACTATTTGTAGTCAAAGTTTTCACTTTTGCAAAACCAACTCACGTATGCTTTAAAAACACCAATATTCTCTGGAGATTTTGCTCAAGAACAGTGGAAGCAAGGAGAAATAACAGAAGCTAGTGATCAAACAACTTGGAGGTAAGAGTTCTTGGTATTGTTCTTAAAGTTTTATTGGGTTTTAGTTGATTCTATGGTGAATCACATATTTCAGATTGTTATTGTTGTTATTTATGGCTTAGAAGTTGTTTGGGATGTAGGAAAACATCCCAGAAGCGTTTTTATATATTAAAGTTGGGTTTTTGGAGTGTTTTGGCCGGAGACAGCAAGTAAGTCGGCAAAAGTGTGCTGCTACCAGTTGAAGGGCACGGGCGTGACCTTCAAGATACAACCATGCCCTTGGCTGTACCTAAGGAGGTACGGGCGTGACCTTTAGGTTACGGGCGTGTCCTGTTCTAGAAAGGCCCAGAGGGTGCCTAGAGACCACGGGGTGATCTGGGTGTAAGGCACGGGAGTACCTTGAGTAAGGCACGGGTGTGGGATACTTCCGCAGTGTTAATGAAATGAAAATTTTATGGGTGAAAATACAGTGTTACAGATGAAGTTGAGGGGGAGCAGACTAAAATAGTCGAGATTGAAGAAGAAACTCATGCTGTAGACCAACCTCCCCTACAATAAACAAAAGATCAAGGGTCAATTCCTCAACAACAACAAACTCCAACAGTCCAATCAGCTCAAAGTGTCCAAGCTCCTATTGATAAGTCAGCTCAACCAGAAACTACTGAAGCTGTGCCTGCTAAAACTCCTCAATCTGAACTATCAAAGAATATTGAAGCTGAGTCTGTTCTAGTTTCAAGAATGGACAAAGGGAAAGGCAAAGCAACTGAGACTGGAAAGAGAAAGAAAAGAACAAGTACCAAGTCTCAAGCTAAGAGGAGGAAAGTCATCATTTCAGAGCCTGAGCAACAAGGTCAGTCCCAAGTTGCTGAAACTGACTCTGACTCTAGCGATGAAGTTGATGCAGCACAGAAGGCTAGTGATATGTTAGCTGAATAGATGTTACAAGAAATGACTAAAGAACTGGGTATGTCATTGGAAGAGTTGAAAGAACAACAGAGGCAAGTAGAACTACAAAGAGAACAGGCCAAAGCTGATGCTGCACTAGCTGAAGCTGAGGCTGACTACATTGGACCTAGAGCTAAGCCAATTCCATATACTCATGATGAACTCAGATACTGCTACAAGAGAAAATATTTTGGTCATAAGATTAAAGAGCTGACCTTGAGCAGAAAAGGTGAGTTGGTGATACTCAACTTTGTATTAGAAAACAAAGCTGTGGTGGGATTGGATCTGAGCAGAATATATAAGTTGGGATTCTCCGAGTGGAAAATAGTGGCCTCCATTGTACGTAAGATGATGTAACACCCAGAAATTCTATTATTAAGTTAACGCGAGAAATGTACAAAGTGGTATATGAGTTACGAGTGGATATATGTGATAGTAGGTTGTTATAAACTAGAGGGGCTAAAACCATCAAAACGGAACTTGGAAAAGTTGAGGGACTAATTGTGCAATTAGTCCATAGATATTTATATAAATAGTCATCTTTGACTATTTGTAGTCAAAGTCTTCACTTTTGCAAAACCAACTCACGTATGCTTTAAAAACACCAATATTCTCTAGAGATTTTGCTCAAGAACAGTGGAAGCAAGGAGAGATAACAGAAGCTAGTGATCAAACAACTTGGAGGTAAGAGTTCTTGGTATTGTTCTTGAAGTTTTATTGGGTTTTAGTTGATTCTATGGTGAATCACATATTTCAGATTGTTATTGTTGTTAGTTATGGTTTAGAAGTTGTTTGGGATGTAGGAAAACATCCCAGAAGCGTTTTTATGTATTAAAGTTGGGTTTTTGGAGTGTTTTGTCCGGAGACAGCAAGTAAGTCGGCCAAACTGCTGCTACCAGTTGAAGGGCACGGGCGTGACCTTCTAGATCCAGCCGTGCCCTTGGCCGTACCTAAGGACGTACGGGCGTGACCTTTAGGGTACGGGCGTGCCCTGTTCAAGAAAGGCCTAGAGGGTGCCTAGAGACCACGGGGTGGTCTGGGTGTAAGGCACGGGAGTACCTTGAGTAAGGCACGGGCGTGCCTGGCGAGGCACGGGCGTGCCTAGTGTTTTGTTCAGTTGTTCAATTTAGCAGATGCATGTGTTGATGTATATACAGTATTATTTCATGTAGAGACTTATCAGAGGCGTGTTCGCTAGATTATTATTAATTGTGACTATTATAGCATCACAGACTATAAGGTGAGTCTTCTAGACTACTATTCATATTTACGGCATGTATGTTATTATATCAGGTTATTGATAAGTTAGATCACTCAGATAGGGGTGCTATGTTCAGTAAGGTTCAGTAGTGTTACATTGTATATATATATTATGTGTGTTAAGCTTACTGCTATGTACAGTAAGGCTCAGTAATAATAAGCATGCTTCTTTGTGCAGTAGTGGCTCAGAAATAGCACAGTACTGGGGCTCAGTTAATTAATCAGATATCAGAAAGCATACTGCCTTGTGTAGTAGTGGCTCAGTTAATTAATCATGTGAATCAGTAAGCATACTGCCTTGGGCAGTAGTGGCTCAGTAAATTACTCAGAGTTTTATTATCAGTTATTATCAATGTTTATCATATGATTATATTCATGTGTTTATATGATTGGCAGTCTAGTTTACTCACTAAGCTCTCGCACCTTATCAGATATTATTTTCTAAAATGTTTTGTAGGTTTTATCAAAGACTAGGGGCAAAGCTTAAGTTTGACGGTTGTTATGTTTATAAAGGAAACACTGTTTTGAAACTTAACGCCCGGTTGTTTAGTGAGAAAGCATCTCTTGATGTAAATATGTAACTTTTAGGCTTTTGAATGAACCCGAGGGTTCAAAACAGTTTTGTAGCTTCCGCTTATTTGTAAAATAACTCTTTTATTTCTAAAAGAACTTCAAGTATGGTTTTATTTATGTTTTTAAAAACTGGGGCGTTACAGATGAATAAAAGTCAGATCAAACAAGAGGTCATTGATGAGCTGAAGAGAATATTTCTTAAAATTGACGAGCTTGGAGAAGTTCCCACAACTGAGTTTGATATCTTCTTCAACAGAAACAAAGCTGCAAGAGAGCAGCAAGGCAAAGAAAAGACAAAACTCT
This sequence comes from Dittrichia graveolens, assembly GCA_038502395.1. Lineage (NCBI taxonomy): Eukaryota > Viridiplantae > Streptophyta > Magnoliopsida > Asterales > Asteraceae > Dittrichia > Dittrichia graveolens. Next base: position 24,168,940 of record JARJIL010000008.1, read on the forward strand.
TAGCTCAGAAATTCCCAAGGGTGTAGAGTTTAAAGAAAATACATACATCATTCAACTTACATCAGGCTTCATGTATATAGATATTGAAGGAAATAAATGCTTTTTAGAAGAAGCAAATATACATTTGGCCACCTTGGAGCAAATTCTGTATCTGAGGATTCTATGTGATGACTTAGGTCAGAACTCAGCATTCAGATTTTAGCTTAACAGGGCGATCAGGTCCAGAAGGGATGAAATGAAGGAATATCAGGATGGTGAAGAAACTCTTAGCAGTGCCAATAAAGAAGCTGCCATATGGGAATTAATATGTTTGAACATGTGGATGGAAGTTGTGGAAAAAAATTCTGAAAATTAGAAAATTTTATATTTTGTAAGCACTAAGTGTGCACAAGCTGATCATACTGATCAAGCTAAAATGTAAATGATTTGTTCATTAATGAAAATTCGAGTTTGATATGTTCAACTTTTTATTATTTGATATGTTCAATATTAAGTTCAAACAAACAACTTGATAAGTTCAAGCTGAGGATAGATATATTCAAGCATAAACTGATAAGTTCAGTTCTATAAGTTTTGTAAGTTCAAAACTTAAATTAATTCTGATAAGTTCAGAATCTAAGTGATTGTCAGTTCAACACTTATAATACAAGTCTTATAATAGATTTGTAACATAACAAAATCTTGTAAGTTCAAGACATGGTGAATAAGTACGGATCAGTTCTATACTTATTTCTGAATTAACTTTGGTAAGTTCCAGAGTTGTTTAACATAATTCCTTTTACCTATGCTTATTTTGATGAAATGTTTTGTCATCATAAAATAGGGGGAGATTGTTAGTCCCATGTTTAGAATAGTTAGATTTGATGAGACAAACCATAGCATCGTATAGATGATAGGTTAAATATTGAGAATTATGTAAGTTTGTTGTAGACTGACTGGTTAGCTTAGGCTGAGTAGTCAACATACAAACAGATATAGAGTTTTTGATGTAAGTACTAGATAACTCAGTGACTTCTAAGCTGAGATAGGTTCTAGAATAAAGATTTGATGATTTGAAGATTCAAGAACAGAACCAAGAGCTCAGCTTGACAAAGTCAAGACTGAGTAAGTTAGCTCAGCGCTAGAAGTCAGATCAGAGAATTTAAATGGGTTTTAAATCTCAATATTTACTCTCAATATCTACGACATTTAAATTAGGATATCTAAACCTAATTTAAACTCTCTACTAATTGGTTAGAGATCTCAAACGAATTTAGTTAGATAAGTTCTAATTAAATAGTTTGTTACGGTTTTAAAGAAAAGATAAGTTCTATCTTTAAATCCCGATTTGTTCTTAGATAAATCAAGTATAAATATATCCTTTGAATATTTTTATACGCACGTGATACACAGAGCAAAACTGCATAAGTTGCAAAACTGTGTGTGTTGCGATTATTTTGTGTGTTCAAAGTTCGAGAGTTTCAATTTCTTGTTAATCAGTTTTAACAAGAAATCCGATCATCAATTAGTTTGTGATTCAAGAGTGTTTAGAGAAAGTTGAGTTTGTAATCTGTGTCCGATCAAATCATTCTGTTAATTTGATTAAATAGTGAAATTGTAATACATTGATTGATTATTGAATATACATTCGTTTGAATTGTTTTATTGTTTTTAAAGTGTATTTTGTTAGAATCTACCCACCGACACACGTAGGCCGGCATCACTGCCAATGAAGCGCGGGCCTATTGGTTCACACGTCAAATTTCAATATCGACAGCCTACTATAAGAGGAAAGAGTCAAAATGGTCAAATTCCAGTTGACCAAGGCTTCACAACCGTGAAGGATGTTCCACGGGTCGTGAAGCAGCTCGTGTCCACGAGTCCTGTTGTGGGCCGCATGGTTCGTGAAACCCTAGGGCTTCACGACTCTACACGGCCCATGAAGGAGGTCGTGAAGGCACAACCCTCATGATTCTTGCACCGCGCGGCACGGCTCGTGGAGGATTAATGGCCGGTCATGGAGCATTTATCCTTCACGGTCCGTGAGAGCCCGTGAAGAAGTCGTGAAGGCAGAATTCCAAGTGACACATGTGTTTCATTGGACCATTTGAGTTGGTCCAATGATATGGTGCCATTGGGGTCTGACTCTAGCCTGTTTGAACAGAGAAGAGGCTTTAATACATGGCTTCTTTGTTCATTCCTTTCTCTTGGTCATTTTGGTGCATTAGATACACATTGTGAGTTCTTCCATAGAGAAAGGGAGAGAGCAAGAACAAGTGAAGGTGGTTAGTGCACAAGTGGTTCAAGGGCTGTTCCAGAATCAAACCCTCAAGTGTCGGTGGTTTGGTGGCTTGCTAGTACAAGGAGAAAGAAGGTTAGCTTCGTGTGGACGTCTTTGGTGCTTGAGGCATTTTGTTTCAAGAGCTCATCCCAAATCTCGAAGTTGTTCCAGAATTATCAAAGTCTTCAGGGGTATGGCTTGCTTGCCTTCTTCTCTTTGTGTTTGTTTTGGTTGCATGTATGTTCTTGCAAGTTTTCACCACCATTGGGAATTCATGGGATCGTTTTCGTGTGTTTTGTTGCTTCCGTTGCGTGCTTTGATCCCCATGGAATCCGAATAGTGGTATTAGAGCCATACTTTAAGATGCATGCACCTTTGTGGCTTGAAAATCCATTTTTTTGATTTTGGACATTCTGTCTAGAAGGTCTTCACGGGCCGTGGAGCTTGCTTCACGGGTCGTGAAGGCCACACGACTAGTCTCGTGGGGTGGTGGTCGTGAAAGGTTTTTATACTGTTTCACGAGTCGTAGGGTGTACTGCCTTCACGGCCCGTGAAGAGCAGTAGCTCGTAAAGGCGTCGTGAACAGGCTGTTTTTGGCCTTTTTGAAAAGAAAACTTGATATAGATTTTAGCACATGATTTTGGTGTTTCCAGAATCATTTTAGGCTATTTAGCCTTGTAGATTAAGCCCCATAATATCCTAATTCTTATATATGTATGTATTGGTTGGTTTTGGCATAAAATGCACACATGCTTACATGTATATTGTGCCTTTAGTTTTTGAATAAACTTAATTGGGATATTGTTTTGTGCATGGTTTGGTGTGGCACACCATGCTTTGTGGTTGTTTCGTTTTTGTGAGCACCGGTTTGAGCCTAGACCTTTGTGTGGTTGTTTGGTTGCTTTATTTGTTGTTCATTCATTTGGTGGTTTGTACCACATTTGGTTTGTAATAATGTATTTAATCCGGTTTGTAATAATGTATTTATTTGTGGCTTGCACGCCAAAGTATTTATTCTTTGTAATTTGTATATTAGCTTAGAATAGATTGTGTGGCTTGCATGCCATTTCTCTTTAAATTATGTATGTAATGAGAAGAGAAGACCGGAGGCACCAACGGGAGTCTTGGGAGACGTCTTGGCTACCTCGGATCCAGAGGCGCGGGATCGAGTGGGAGCACGCCACCAAGTCTTGGATGGTTTGTCCTTAGTAGACTTAGTTCCTCGGTTGGCTCACCGGGGAACACTTAGGTTGGCTCAAATCGGTTTTGTATGTGTGGTTATGTAGTTTTATTTATTTATTTTCTTGCGTGGCTGTAGGATCTTCGCATGCTAGAAAATCTTTTGAAAATAATAAAACTATATAATTTTCCTTTATTGGTTAACAAACCCCACTCGTTCACATGATTAACAAATGAATATAAAGTGTTTATGTTCGAATGGTGAAAAATGCGTTTTGACACTTATTTGTTAATCAAAACGAAAAGAGGTTTTTAACCGGAAAAACAAAAGTCCCGTTTTTCTTATAAACATAAATCACACGCCATCCAAAAGATGACACCACCCGAATCTAATGAAGCATGGGACAATTGTCGAGCTTAGCACGAGTTGTTTCCATGTGGACTTGTGTGGAAGGTGCGTGTGGTGTCTTGAAATTTTTGGTTGTCGAGCTTATCACGAGCCAATTATTGTCAAGGGCGTCATCGTGTATCTTGTTGGACGATTTGCAATTCCAATTTAATACGCCTTAATAATTTTCGTGCCTATACTGAGTTATCAAAGTGGCTTATTGAGGAATCGGTGTGGGAAGGGATCAAACATGCCAAACTGGTGCTATGAGTACCGATGGATCCCACAAGTGCCTAAGAGTTGTAATCACGGGTTGCAATTGGTAAAGCGTTTACCGGCTTAAATACCTTCACGAAATGATCCGCGGTAAACCCATCATGTAGTGAACTTATGTTGGGTTCTTAGCCCTTATTAAATTTAAGTGTTAAACTATTGGGTAACTATTTAACAAGGATTAAAATATTTCGAACTAACCTTTTTTGTGTGCTTTGCCTTCTTTTAGATGGCATCTACAAGCAACACCGCGACACACATGTCACTCCGTCTATTTTTGGAGAAAGAGAAACTCATAGGCGTAAACTTTATGGATTGGCATAGGCAATTGAGAATTGTCTTGCGCCATGAAAGCAAGTTGTACGTCCTAGAGGAACCTCTTTTGGAGGCTCCTGCTACCACCGCTACGCGGGCCATTAAGGATGCTTATGAGAAGCGCCTTAAAGACACTAATGAGGTGACTTGCCTCATGTTGACGACCATGAATTCCGATTTGCAAAGGCAATTCGAGGACATTGGTGCGCTTGACATGATCTCGCAGCTAAAGTAAATGTTCCAGCAGCAAGCGAGGCAAGAACCCTACGAGTGTGTCAAGGTATTTATAGGGTGCCGGATGCAGGAGGGCGGGAACGTGAGCTCCCACGTGCTTCGTATGAAGCAATACGTGGACTAGCTCGAGAGGTTGGGCTTCCCAATGGGGAAAGAGTTAGCTACGGATATAATCCTCCAATCTTTGCCTCAAGCATATGGTCCGTTCATTGTGAACTACCATATGCATAACATGGACAAGTCCTTGATGGAGTTGCACGGCATGTTGAAGACCGCCGAGTCAACATGGCCAAGGCAAAGCCATCGACCTCCGCACCCGTCCTAGCCATCCATGAGGGTGGTGCTAAGAGGAAGCGGCCCGCTTCAAGCTCGAAGGGCAAGGGAAAGGGGAAGGCAAAGGTGGTAATACCCAAGCCCAAACCACTCCTGCCGCCGGTGCCGAAGGGGAAGGAACCCGCTCCTATAGCCCCCTCAGCGGAAGAGGCTACCTGCTTCTTCTGCAGGGAGAAGCGACACTACCGGCGTAGTTGCCCCAACTACACAGAGGAGCTCAAGAGGCTTCGCGCCAAGGGACAAGGCGCCTCCGGTATGTATATGATTGAACTCCATAACACTTCTACTTCTAACGCTTGGGTCTTGGACACCGGGTGTGGTACTCACATAGTTAATAATGTGTAGGTACTAAGAAGAAGTAGGGACTTGGTTGATGGGGTGCTGGATCTCATCATGGGAAACAAGGCGGTTGTCCCGGTTGAGAAGATAGGGAGCATGGACCTCGCCTTTCCATCCGGCTTATTTATTACTTTATTAAATGTATCTTATTCGCCCTGCATGGCAAGAAACATTTTATCATTTTATGCACTCGTTGACGATGGATTTAATTTTAATTTATCTAATGGAATTATTTCATGCTTTAAGAATGATTTATTTTATTTTAAAGCACATCCATGTCGTGGCATATATGAAACAAGCGTATGCTTGCAAAGTAATAGATCAATCATGAATGTTGGTTCTAAATCCAAATATGATTTGGATAAGTTATCTCTATGGCATGGTCGTTTGGGCCACATAAACAAGAAACGTATCGCCAAGCTCCAAGCGGATGGGATCTTGGAATCATTTGACCATGGGTCGGATGATGTATGCGAATCTTGCTTATTGGGCAAAATGACCAAGGCACCCTTCACCGGCGTTTGTGAGAGGGGCAAAGACTTGTTGGATATCGTTCACACGGATGTGTGTGGTCCGTTCAAGCATGTCACTATGGATAACTCAAGGTACTTTGTAACCTTTACCGATGACTTTAGTAGGTATGGGTATGCCTACTTGGTGAGACAAAAGTCGGAAACCTTTGAGGTTTTCAAGACTTTCAAAAACGAAGTTGAGAACCAATTAGTTAAACGAATTAAGATGCTCAGATCGGATCGTGGTGGTGAGTATCTAAGTTCGGAATTCCGAGACTATCTAAAAGATTGTGGAATTGTTTCGTAAATTGACACCTCCTAGGACACCATAATTAAATGGTGTCGCCGAGAGGAGGAACCGGACATTGTTGGATATGGTTCGGTGTATGATGAGTCGTACGGATGTACCCATTAGCTTTTAGGGCTATGCATTGGAAACGGCCGTTAGAATCCTTAACCTCGTACCAACTAAGAAGGTCAAGAAGACACCTTTTGAGATGTGGCATGGAAAGGTTCCATAGCTTTCATATCTAAAGGTTTGGGGTTGTCCTGCCTACGTAAGACGTGAGGTGGAGGACAAATTGGAACCCCGAGCCGAGAGGTGTTTGTTCATTGGATATCCTACCGGGTCTATGGGATATTTGTTTTACAAACCGTCCGAGAAAAAAGTATTTGTTGCTCGGAGGGCCGTCTTCCTTGAAAGGGAGATGCTATCCAAAGACGCTAGTGGGAGAAAGGTTGATCTTGAAGAAATTCAAGAACCTTCCAATGACCAACCTGAAGTTGGCGCTAGTTCACAAGATGATACTCAGCACGGCGCTGCTCGAGAACCTGACATGGGTCCTTTACCTCTTAGGAGATCCGGTATGAGTCGCAATGAGCCAGAGAGATATGGGTTTCTCATGTCTGAGGGCTGCGACTGTAACATCCTCGATTTGGGCCTAGTTGTAGTTAGTATGTGATTAGTATAATAGATGGATAATTAAATGAGAATATGTATTTTGTATATTGTGTGTTAGTTAAATGTAAGAATGTATATGTATATATATTGAGCAAATATATATATATGTACTAATTGAAGTAATTAAGAAAAGAAGAAAGAAAAGAAAAAGAATAAAATAGAAAACAGTTGGATATTTTATCCAGAGGCGGTATGCCTCTGGATAAGATATGTATGTGTGTATTGTGTTATTTGACTCACAAAAGTCAAATATTGCAAAATCTTTAAGAACACACACTTACACACACTTTCTCTCTCGGGAGATTCTTGAAAGATAAAAGTTGGAAGAGATTTGAAGTCCTAGACCTTAAACAAGGTTAGTATGTTGTTTGTAGTAAAGATTTGATATGTTTTATGCTAGATATAAGGGTGTTTTGCTGCTGGAACTCAAAGTCAAGAAGAAGAACTCCATGGTTGAACATGGGAAGCTTACTTTGCAAGTGGGTTTTCCATGTTTGATGATTATAATTGGAGTTCATGAGTTATTGATGATTGTCTAGATGATTTATGAAGTTTAGAAGTATTTTTCAAGTGAAAAAGACGTATTTATGAATCTGGAGAAAAGTTGGTTTAAAGCATAAGTCGGATGGGTGATGAACAAAGAAGAAGAAGAAGTGCAGGTTGTTGCGCGATGCGATGCGTCAAAGGAAGGGACGCGACGCGTTCCTGCGTATGTCGCGCGACCTTCACTTTCCATCCGACCTTTTGTTGATCCGACTTTCATGATCCGACAGTCGCATGAGCCATCCGACTTTCGCATGCGTCATCCGACTTTCGCATGTGTGATCCGACTTTCAAAGATTGATCCGAAGGTCGCAATAAAGCTAAGCTACGCGTCGCGTCCGGCCCTTGGACGCGACGCGTCGGGTGAAAAGTAAGAATGTTCATTTTAAAGCTAAGCAAACCTAAGGCACATGTTGTGCTATGAAGTGTAAGGTTCTTGTAAGGTGTTTAAGATCGGGATTGGTTCTTATATGTGTTTTATGGTAGAACCTTATGTGTGCAAACGCTTAACGCGATTGCCGATGTCTTAGGTGAACGTGTCAGCTGAACCAGAATTGAGTGAACGAACGCTGTAAGCAAAACAGGTGAGTGCCTACTTTCATGAGACTCAGTATGAGTAGGTCTTGTTTGTAAGATGACTATGTGAATGTGTGAATGTGTATGTATGTATGTCTAACCTGTTTATGCAGGTACGCTTAAGAAGATGAGGGTAAGTTTCTGAATGATGTTACGATTGCTTGTAAGATGTATAATAGGTGCATGCCAGCGGATCCAGATTGGAACTGCTTACTTAATGCCCGATGATGTGCATGAAGGATGAATTGTATAATGATGCATGTGAAAGAATGAATGAATGAATGATGGATCCCGATGGGATCCTATGAATGATATATGACTATGTGATGATAAGATGGATCACTGTGGGATCGAATGTACTTATATGTATACGCGAACTGTCTGCAGACAATCTGACGCATGGTTAAGGTCAGCCGACTAGCTGGATCCTAACAGGACTTCGGTCATTTCTGGATTTACGGTGATTCGGGGTGCATCCCGGATCGAGGTTCCTGCAGAACCGCCGTGTCTTAACGTGAGACTATAATCAGCCAGGATCTGGCCGTGATTACTCGGGAACCTTGTGTTCTGTATATGATGCTTGGCGGACTGCTTCATGCTCCCCCACCAGCGGACTGGTTGTGACTGATTTCCCCGGTCTGAGTTGTTGCGCAGGACACCCCTGCAAGACATGACTCTTACTGATCTTGTCAGCACACCGCTATGTGTTAAGCTAGCAATGTGTGCTTATGTACGATAAGATGTGTACGATACGATATGGATGATATGATATGTACGATGTGTATGATGCATGAGTTACTTTATTGATGCTTATGCTAAGTATGTACTCACTAGCTAGTGTTGCTAATGGTACTATGATTTCCCTTTTCAGGTAAAGACTAGATGGCCTGCGAGGCGGGTGACTTTTGATGTATTGCCCCTTGTGGGTGGAACACTTGTATTTGAATGTTGTAATGTATGTATGAAACTATGGTCGGTTCCTGTATGTTAGGTAACACCAACGAATGTTTTGGAAACAAAGACGATGTAATTAACTGTTTGTTAATATAAAAAGAAAAATTTCCGCTGCTAAACCTGAGTTATCACTAAAGCAATTGTTTTTAGAAGCGGTGTTACAATTAGGTATCAGAGCCTAAGTTTGAGTGAATTGAGTACTTGTAGGAGTATTCGATCTCAAGCTCGGGCCCGACCATAAAGAAGTGTTCATGAGGGGGGATTGAGTGAGAGTTATGTGTATGCTAGCGTTGTATGATGTATTGTTTGAAAGAAAGTTGAGTAAGTGAGATAGAGTATTAATTGCTCTTTCTCTGTCATATGAAGTCTAGAAAGATGTCTGCCGAGCGTGGCAATACTGAACAAGCGTTGAAAGAGTTAGAGGATGAGGCTTTGCATATGCCTCATCAGGCTGAGGATCAGAGATCTCAGCAAAATGTCGGTGGTGCCAGAACTGAGCCAGATCAGGCTGCTATTATTATGCGATTGGAGGAGGAGCTTCGTGTGACCAAGGAGCTCTTCTGAACAAGCTCCTCAAGACTTGTTCATACAAGAAGTTCTTAACTTGCAATCCTCCGACATTCCAGGGGAGTGATAACCCCACTGTTACTATACAATGGCTCCGGGAGATGGAGCAAGTGTTTGAGTCGTGCGAATGCGAACCGGAGTATTGCGTGAAGTACGCAATACGTATGTTGAAAGGCCGTGCCATCTTTTGGTGGGATACGGTAAAAGCTTCGGTTCGAAAAGAAGTATTGAGTGCTCTCACTTGGGAGCAGTTTTCTGAGAAGGTGTTGAAGAAGTATTGCACTGAGTATGACCTGGAGAGAGATTTTAATGATCTCAAGAAAGGGGATATGCCTATTGAGGAACACATAACCGCGTTCACTGATAAGATGCGGTTTGTTCCCCATCTGATCCCATACGAGACCACCAAGATAAGGCGGTTTGTGGCAAATCTCCCACTGGAATTTCGCCCTCACGTACGGGCTGCTGTTGAACTGGATCGGGCGTTTGATATAGCCCGACAATTGGAAGGTGATCGTTTATATTGCAAGGGCGAATCTGCCGGTACATAGTCAAAGAGGAAGTTTCAGCCGTCTGATAAATCGGGTCCTTCCAAAGGACAATCCACTGCAGGCGGGAAGACTAATTCCTCTAAGAAGCCGAGGCCTGATTCTCCTTGGTGTTCTCAGTGTCGCGCTTAACAGAAGGGCCACACTAGTTCTGAGTGTGGTTTCAAAGAAAATGTCTGTTACCGATGCCATAAGCCTGGACACAAGTTGACAGATTGCCCGGAAAGACAGAGTACCGGATCTAAAGGGTCTTTTAAAGACCAAAAGAAAGATGATGCGCCTCGCGCGAAGGGGAGGGCATTTCAGATGATAGCGGAAGAGACCAAAGATGCAGGAGATGTCGATACCGGTATATTCTTTACCAATTGTTTCCCTGCTTATGTATTTTGACTCTGGAGTTGATTACTCCTTTGTTTCTTGTCTTGTTGTTAGAAGTTAAGAGTACCCGTTTCAAGATGATCGATCCACTTGATGTGGAAAGTGTTAGTAGTAAAGTAGTCTCTGTTACAGAGGAAAATTTCAATAGTTGTTTTGATGGCAAGGGAAGTAGTTTCCCTATCTCGCTTTTAGTTATGCCTATTACGGGCTTGTGATGATAGTATTGGGATGGATTGGCTCAGCAGTCGTAATGCTGAGATTCTCCGTACCCAAAGAAAAGATGGTTAAGATTCGTCTTTATGATGAATCTTGTGTTATAGCTTGTAGAGAACAACAGGGGTGTGATATTCCTGTTATCTCCATTGTTGAGAACTTAGAAGTTTGCTTCAAGTATGGTGACTCTTTCTTCGCACATTTATTTCTGCCAAGATAGAGAAACGTCCAGTTTAACATATCAGGGTAGTAATTGATTACCCTGATGTGTTTTTTGAGAAACTGCCGGCTTTACCTCCGGTCAATGATGTCAATTGTGAGATTAAGTTGAATTCGGGAGCTACTGCGGTGGCTAGAGCTCCATTTGTGATATGTTTTCGAAGTTCTCAAATGAGAACAATTGTGTGTCAAGTTGTTTAAGTGTGAGTCCTGGCTAAGGGAAATGTATTTCCTTAGTTATGGCATCTGTAATAATTGTGTTGAGTAGATCTAGCTAAGGTAGAAGCTATGATGAATTAGGAAGTTCTTAGAACTCCTTTTGAAATTAGAAGTTTTCATGCCTTAATTGGCTGTTATGGGCGGTTTATCCGCAATTTCTTGAAGTTTGTGAGTCCGTTGGCTAAACTGACTCATAAAGATATATCTGTCATATGATCGAAAGCTTAGGAGAGATCCTTTCAGCTTTTGATGCAATTATTGTGTGAAGACTCCGATCCTCACCTTGCTTGATGGTTCGGAAGACTTTGCTATCTGTTGTGAAATCTGTTACTACCCTGGTGAAGCCAGTGTTGTGACAAAAGTCTTAATCCGTAGAGGACCTTCAACGGGAGTTAGATTTATGAAGATCACGATGATGTCAGATGTGCACGCAAGTTGAGATGAATACCAGAGATCTTAGGATCATTTGCAACGAATCGATGTTCTGAAGTTGATGTTCGCTTCTTAGCCACAAATGAGTCTGTTTTGTTGACTCATTTGATTCTGTTGTTACGACTGTGACACATCACGGTCTTTCTTGATTGTTTTGATTTCCACTCGTTGTTGTTTTTAGTTCTTGAATATTTCTCCTTCAAGAGACGTTATTCGTCTGAGATGTAAGGAGAAGTTAAGTCCATGTTCTATAGACCCGTTCAAAGTCGTGTGTAAAGTCGATGATCAGACGGTAACTTTTGAGCTGCCGCCTGAACTGATCAGTGTATGTGTTATCTTTAACGTGTGTTACTTACGTAAGTGCCACGTTGGAGAAGAATCTGTAGTGATTCTTGACACGAAGGTCAAGAAGCTGCGTAAGAAGATAGTCGAGCTAGTTCTCGTGAAGTAAGAACACAGCTTAGGTCCAAACCCGACGTGAGAAATCGAGGACGTGATGAAGGCAAGGTACCCTTACCTGTTTATGACTGAGTGGATTCCGAGGACGGAATCCTCTTAACAGTAGATTTGTAACATCCTCGATTTGGGCCTAATTGTAGTTAGTACGTGATTAGTATAATAGGTGGATAATTAAATGAGAATATGTATTTTGTATATTGTGTGTTAGTTATATGTAAGAATGTATATGTATATATATTGAGCAAATATATATATATATATATATGTACTAATTGAAGTAATTAAGAAAAGAAGAAAGAAAAGAAAAAGAATAAAATAGAAAAGAGTTGGATATTTTATCCAGAGGCGGTTTGCCTCTGGATAGGATATATATGTATGTGTGTATTGTGTTATTTGACTCACAAAAGTCAAATATTGCAAAATCTTTAAGAACACACACTTACACACACTTTCTCTCTCGGGAGATTCTTGAAAGATAAAAGTTGGAAGAGATTTGAAGTCCTAGACCTTAAACAAGGTTAGTATGTTGTTTGTAGTAAAGATTTGATATGTTTTATGCTAGATATAAGGGTGTTTTGCTGCTGGAACTCAAAGTCAAGAAGAAGAACTCCATGGTTGAACATGGGAAGCTTACTTTGCAAGTGGGTTTTCCATGTTTGATGATTATAATTGGAGTTCATGAGTTCTTGATGATTGTCTAGATGTTTTATGAAGTTTAGAAGTATTTTTTAAGTGAAAAAGACGTATTTATGAATCTGGAGAAAAGTTGGTTTAAAGCATAAGTCGGATGGGTGATGAACAAAGAAGAAGAAGAAGAAGTGCAGGTTGTCGCGCGACGCGACGCTTCAAAGGAAGGGACGTGACGTGTTCCTGCGTATGTCGCGCGACCTTCACTTTCCATCCGACCTTTTGTTGATCCGACTTTCATGATCCGACAGTCGCATGAGCCATCCGACTTTCGCATGGGTCATCCGACGTTCGCATGTGTGATCCGACTTTCAAAGATTGATCCAAAGGTCGCATGAAAGCTACGCGACGCGATGCGTCCGGCCCTTGGACGCGACGCGTCGGGTGAAAAGTAAGAATGTTCATTTTAAAGCTAAGCAAACCTAAGGCACATGTTGTGCTATGAAGTGTAAGGTTCTTGTAAGGTGTTTAAGAGCCTTGATTGGTTCTTATATGTGTTTTATGGTAGAACCTTATGTGTGCAAACGCTTAACACGATTGCCGATGTCTTAACTGAACGTGTCAGCTGAACCAGAATTGAGTGAACGAACGCTGTAAGCGAAACAGGTGAGTGCCTACTTTCATGAGACTCAGTGTTAGTCCTATGTTCAGAAAAGTTAGATTTGATGAGACAAACCATAGATATGTATAGATGATAGGTTAAATATTAGGAATTATGTAAGTCTGTTGTAGACTGACTAGTCAGCTTAGGCTGAGTAGTCAGCGTACAAACAGATATAGAGTTTTCTATGTAAGTACTAGGTAACTCAGTGACTTCTAAGCTGAGATAGGTTTCAAGAGTGAAGACTTGAAGAATTGAAGACTTGAAGATTCAAGAACTCAGCTTGACAAGTCAACACCAGAAGTCAGTTTAAAGAATTTAAGTAAGTTTTAAATTCTGCCATAAACTCTCAATATCTACGGTATTTAAATTAAAGGTATCTGAACCTAATTTAAACTATCTATTAGTTGGATAGAAATCTCAAACGGAATTAGTTAGATATGTTCTAATTAAGGAGTTTGTTACGGTTTTAAAGAAAAGATAAGTTCTATCTTTAAACTGCGATTTATTCATAGATACATCAAGTATAAGTATAAACCTTTTATGGGTTTACACGTAGCATGTGATACACAGAGCAAGAAAAGCATATGTTGCGAAGCCTGTGTTCATACTTGATAAATTTGTGAGTTGCGATAACTTTTATGAGCAAGAAAACCTTTTATGGGTTTACACGCGTGTGTGTTGCGATAACTTTGTGACTTCAAAGTTAAAGAGAGTTTTCCAGAATTCTTGTTAATCAGTTTTAACAAGAAGTTCGATCATCAATTAGTTTGTGATCCAAGAGTGTTTAGAAAGAAGTTGAGTTTATAATCAGTGTAATATCAAATCATCCTGTTGATTTGATTAGAGAGTAAAAATTGTAATCTGTTCATATGATTAGTCAATATACATTTGATTAAATTTGATTGGTTGTTTAAAGTGTATTCATCCCCCCTTTCTACACTGTATCGGTTGCTTGTTTACCCTCTTTGGGACCAACAACTGGTATCAGAGCAAGTTTCTTCGTAAGTTGAAGATCAAGATCCACTGACAAGAAGTTATGATGTCGACTAACAAGCAATCAAGTCATATTCCAACAATGGCGGCAAAAGGGTGTCCTATTTTTTATGGCACTGACTATCCTATGTGGAAGTTCAGAGCTATGCTATATTTGAAGTCCATGGATCACAGGATGAGTATCGTGATTCAAGATGGCCCAATAATACTCAAGATCCATATTACTGCCCCTGACAAATCTGTTCCCTTTGGAGAAACTCCCAAGCCTGAAGCATCTTGGACTGAAGAAGATCGTAAACTATTCAACCTTGATGACAAGGCACAGAGCATTATAGCAAATGCTTTGACAAACCCTCTTCTGCATACTGTGGCTGGGTGCCAAATTGCAAAAGAGATGTGGGATACTCTCAGTGTTACGTATGAAGGCACTGACTTGGTCAAGCAACATAAGAAGGCAAATCTGAGTCGTTCTTATGAGACTTTCTTTGCCAAAAGGAATGAAACTCTGGCTGATCTGTTTACCAGATTTCAATGCTTGATTAATAATCTGCTCTTGGTAGGTGTCAAGAAAGATGAGAGTGAGTTGGTACTCAAGTTCTTGGATGTGTTACCAGTACAATTCAATGAGATCACCATTGCACTTCATGCTGGAGGAACCATAGGAAAATATGATCCCAGATCTATCTATGGTTTCCTTCTAAATCATCAACAGATCATGGAACAGAAGAAAGTGGCCCAGCAACAACTAAAAGAATCTATCAATAATGTTGGATCTGCATTAGTTGCAGAAAAGAAGAAGAAAGGATCTAAAAAGTCTCAAGCTGGGACTGACTCTAAATCTGAATCTGAAGAAGTAAGTCCTAACTCATATTCAGATGATGAAGAGATGGATGCTCTTACTGCACAAATGACAATGTTAGCAAGGAATTTTAGAAAATTCGGAAGAGGAAGGGGTCAATCTGACAGAAGCAAAGGTGGTAAGTCTACTTTTGATCCTAAGAAAGCTAAGTGCTACAACTGTCAGAAGATAGGACACATAGCTGCTGAGTGCAGAGTTAAGAAGGGCGAATCAGCTTCAGTGGCTGACAAGAATGCCTACAGAGCTGATAAATATAAAAAGAAATATCAAAGACTCAAAGCCAAGCCAGATGAAAACACTAAAGGTCTTCTTGCTGAGACTTGGGATACTGAATCATCTACCTCAGATGATGATGAGCCAAATAGGTGTTTGATGGCCATTGAGGATGAAGAGGAACAAGTTGACTATGAGTTAGAAGATAGTTCCTTTGATGAGGATCTAGCAGAAGCGGCTAAGCTGAGTAATCAAACCAACAACTGGGATCCTGCCTCAATGTATAAGGTAAATAACTTCAACTCTTACACTGATGAACAAAAATGTTTAATGTTCAATTATTTGTTGAATGATTTCAAAACCTCACTCAATGTTCAATCTGATTTAAAAACTGAAATATCAAAATTAAAAGATGAACTTAAACACTCTAAAACTCTCATAAATGCTGGTAAAAAGACTCAAAGTGATTATGAGTGTCAGCTTCATATTAACAAACTTCTAAGTGAAGAATTACAAGAATCAAAAGAACAAGCTGACAATCTAAGAAAGATCTATGAATCTTGGTGTAAGTCATCAAGGGAAGCAGAAAAATATATCAACCAGCAGATACTTAATCAAGTAAAAGCAGTGCTTGGGGGAGATTATAGTGCTGCAGCTGATGGATCATCAAAGAACAAGTCAGTCTTGATGACAAAAATGTGAAATCGGATGAAATACTTCCAAAGACATTTTTAAGAAACAAGGATGGAAAACATGTCAAAACCAATAAGTTTGTGAGACCAATCCAAAGCCCCCAGGTTATTCATACAAATCATCAAGCTGAATGTTTCAGATCCAACAGAAACTGTAAGTCAGTTTTCAAAAGATTGGTTTACAATCCTGTTAGAACAACTATCTTTGACGGAATAACTCCAAATAAGTCAAAGAGAAATAACTCTCTAGTCAGTTCTGAAAGAAGTTTTAAAAACAGGAAGTTGTCTGTAAGTCAGACTTCACCAAATAAGGGTAACCATAAAGCTGACAAAGGTAAGTCCAAGGTCAGAGAAAATCAAGTAGACATTCGGTCTAGAAGGATTGAAAGGTTATCCACATCCTATGACCCTAAAACTGAATCCAAATTTAATGTTGGAAAACTTAAAGAAATCACCTAAACACCTATATTTATAAGAAAATGCTATAAGTGTGGTGACAGAGGTCATGGAGCCAAAGATTGTGTAAGTACCAATCTTAGGCCTGAAAAAGTAAGGGATGATCAGTCTAAAACAGACTCAGAATCTGTTCAAGCTGATCAGTCAGCTTCCAATGGATTAGCTAAGTGCTCATCCTCAGAACCCACCAAACACTGGGTTCCTAAAAGTAACTAATATGTTTAGTTGATCATGTGCAGGGCTCCTATAAGTGGTACCTAGACAGTGGATGCTCAAGGCACATGACAGGAAGCAAGGAGATTCTAAGTGAATTCCAAAATAATGAAGGACCCAAGGTGACATTTGGGGATAATTCTCAAGGAAGGACTAAAGGTTATGGAAAGATAACTGCTGGAACAGTTACTTTCAAAAAGGTAGCATACGTTGAAGGCCTTAAACACAATCTTATAAGTATCAGTCAACTGTGTGATGAGGATTATGAAGTCACCTTCAGAAATCATGCAGGAACAATTTATGATAAGAAAGGAAAGCCAATACTAATGGCACAAAGAGAGAGAGAGATATCTATTTGTTAGATATCAGCTCGATCCTTCAATTGAAACCTGTTTGTATTCTGACTCAACCCCCAAGCTGAGTTGGTTGTGGCACAAAAGACCGTCACACCTAAATTTCAAATATATTAACAAATTGTCTAGCAAAGAATTAGTTTCTTGTCTACCAAAGATCACATTTGCTAAGGACAAACTTTGTTCAGCTTGTGAGATGGGAAAACATCATAAGGGATCTTTCAAGTCCAAGCAGAATTTTTCAATTACAGAACCATTGCATATGTTGCATTTGGACTTATTTGGACCTATAAGCACCCCAAGCCTAACTGGCAAAAAAGTATACCCTAGTGATTGTTGATGAGTTTACAAGATTTACTTGGGTAATCTTCTTAAAAGCTAAAAGTGAAGCTGCATATGAGTTAATTAGCTTCATAAGACAAGAAGAGTTGCAGAAGGGTAAGTCTCTTAAGCAGCTCAGGAGTGATCATGGAACTGAGTTTAGAAACTCAGTTCTGGAAGGCTTTTGTGAAGAAAAGGGAATCATCTAGAATTTCTCATCTGTAAGAACTCCACAACAAAATAGAGTTGCTGAAAGAAGGAATAGAACTTTAACTGAAGCTGCCAGAACTATGTTATGTGGAGCAAAGCTTAAGCTGAGCTTCTGGGCAGAAGCTGTAAGTACAGCCTGTTATACCCAGAATAGATCTATAATAGTTAAAAGACATGGTAAAACATCCTATGAGATGTATCATGGCAGAAAACCTAATATTGGATATTTCCATATTTTTGGTTCAACATGCTATGTGCTAAACCAAAGAGATCAGCTCCATAAGTTGGAACCCAAAGCTAATCAAGGCATATTTGTTGGATATTCTTCAATCTCCAAAGCTTACAGAGTCTATAATTTTAAAAGAAAGGTCATTGAAGAGTCAGTACATGTTACGTTTGATGAGACAAGTATTGATCGATCTGACAAAGCTTAAGCTGACCCAGTTAGTCTGAGTGAGCTTGAAAGAAGCAAAGAAGATCTCACATCAAATCCCATGTATGTTATGGATGATTCTGATGATGAGGATGGTGGCAAATATGAAAAGGTAATATCAACTAAAGAAGCCACAAATATTGAAGATGATCACATCAATAATTCTGTTGAAACTGATCATCAACCTGAGAATCTAGGTGAATCATCAGGTACAAGTCAGATTGAAAATCTAAGTGATCTCTCAATCCTTACTCAGACTGAAGAAGTAAGTCCTGTTCAGCCTGAGAGACACTGCTCAGATTCAGACCCAGATTCACAGTCTCCTAATATAACTTTCAAAGTATTAAAAGATCATCCACTTGATGACATTATCGGTAACATTGAAGATGGTGTGTTAACTAGATCTAAGGCAAATGCAAACTATGTTTCCTACTCTAGTTTTCATAAGGGTAATAATAATATTTTGGTCATACAACCATATGTCTTAAACTTAGTACATACAAAAGAAAACAAAAAAACTGGCTAGCCATGCTTTGTTTTTACACCTCCAATAGTTACTTCCTTCTATCCGCTCAATCACCGACTAATGCCTCATCCCGAGGTAGAGTGGTCCTATCAGTAGCAGCATCACAGTCCCGTAACCAGACAAGTGTATACCAGCCTAATCATCTTTCGGGCTTCTTGGGCTAGCTTCAAAGCATCCATCACATGGTGGTGGTTGAGGTCAGCCATATCGAGACAGGAGCCGTCCCTGTAGGTATGATAGTCTAGCATACCACTCAGAGTATGCAACTCTAAGGACATATGCTGAAACCTCTATCTCTCTTCTTGGGTCATACCGGATGGTGGCACCATCGGAATCCCGGTGATGATAGGGGTTCGCTCTAGCTCGTTCCCTTGATGGGATGGTTCACCTACAGTGGGCTACGAAGGTTCAATGGGTGTTCAGGCAGGTATAGCCACCCTCTTATAGGCTGTTTGCCTGATACGGAGCCCGGGCATCTTGGGGTTAGGAGTTTGGCTTGGATGAGGTGCTCGGGTCTTAAGGGCATATTAAGTGGTTCTAGAAATCCTTCGGGTAGCTGAATCAGTTGGCGTAATGGTGATGATAGTGGGATTTGGTTACTATCTAAAGAGGATCTTGGGCTAGTCTGTGTGGGTTCACCTTCACTAGTCGACATGATCAACAAAGTTTTAATAAACATACATACTAAGTTCATAACTTAAAATTTCTATATATGAATGTCATCCTCAGACACACATACAATGATCATGTTCTAGAAAGAAAATAACTGAAATTTTTTTCTAAGTATACTTTTATTATTATTAACCTAAGTCCTATATCGTACATAGCTAAATTAGACATATGTGATCATGCTTTGTCTAATTGAGGTACAACAATGTGTTGCTTAGCTTAATTATATTATCAATACACTTAATGCATTTCAGAGATAATTATGTCAGGATCGGATATTACCAATATCAATAACAAGAATTATCTTTTGAATTAAATCAGAGTTGTTAAAAGACAATCTTTTAGTTTGATCACAATCAACTAAGAAGTTGCGGAATCACACTTACTTGATTTGTAAAGGTTTTAACACATGAACAATTTAATCAACACAATGAAATACTGCCAAACATAATAGTTTATTAATAACCAATGATGATTACAATATTCACCTACACCTCCAATCTAACTCTTTTGTTAGACGAAGAACACACTATGTTCTTAGGTTTCAAAGAAACTTAGAGACCAACACACTTTCTGAAAGCAATTAACAATACGAATGAGTGCGAAAACTAACATAATCGAATTACAAAACCAGAGGTACTAAAACAATATTCTAATCATGTATTTATAGACTCTTGATCCTCCTTGAATAGTTGACAGTTAGGTAATCTTCTATCTTGCGAGATAATCTTGATGATCTTACAAGTTGATAAGATATTCCTCAGATCCATAAAGATAGTAGCTTCCATGAATAGCTCAACAAAAACTGTTTGTTGAATAAACAGTTCTGAGTTTCTTCTACAGTCTTCTCTTCAATGTCTTCTTACAGTTGTTATGATTGAACTAACCGTTCTGAGTTTTTTGTACTAACAGTTGTAACACTCACAACAACTGTTAGTCACAATTGTTTTCATAAACCAATGTAACAGTTTGCAACTGTTTCTTCAAAATTTCTCTAACAGTTTTACCTTTGCATGTCCAACAATTTCAATCACTTAGCAAATTTCCCAACAATCTCCCCCTAACTTAAGGTATTGAACAATACACTTAAGTTGTTTTGTTTTATAGGATTCAACCACAGAAAAATTAACATAAGCAAAGAAAATATTAAATATGCAAAGTAAAACGGTTACAATCAAAATATAAAGAAAGAAAATTACACTTTCTTTGACTGCAAAGACTCCAATCTTTCTTTTAGCCTTTTAAACGGATCTTCGTTGACTTTAACAGGGCCGAAGAACTTTGCTTTCATCAAATACATGAGCTTTGTTTTGTTGTGCTCGATGAATTCAATGTCAAACCATTGATTTATTGCATTTCCCATCACCATGTGATATGTTCTTGACTTAGCATATACCTTTACAGAACTGATTGGGAAGGCTTCATCCCACTCTCTTATCTTCTGCAGCATTTATTAGCTTAGCTGGGTTGGGTGGATCGTGCAATAAGTCTCTCTCGACCCTCCTTTTATCATACGTCTTTATGAAAGCCTCTCGCCTTTCGAGATCCGGTCCATCATCAACTCAGTCAGATCTTCTTGTTTGCCCGCTTTGATTAGGCTTCCTTTAACGGATTTGATCGGCATTTCGTGTCGGCAGTCCTGCTGAATTCGACCTTTTATCAGGGTAGCGTAGTAAGGCTAGAGGCGCAACTAGAAGAGTTGGCCCTCTTTCTATTTTTTGATCAATTCGATTGCAGTCTCCGAAGTCCTTCTTGATCGATGGTCCCCATTAGCATTAGTGCTAATTAGCAGCCGCTTTTTTTGGAAGGCGAGATACTTATGTGTGACCGCGGATTCCACGGTAGCAGTAGTTCTAGCTCTACATTAGCAGCAGGGGGGCTCTATCTAAAGGAGGTACGGACCCCTCCCATAGTACGATACGATGCAGCTGAAAAACTTAATAGGCTACCGCGGCTCGCTTCGCTTTTGTTGCATCAGCTATCAACATGGGCATTACTTTCAGTGGATCGCATATGCTTGTTAAGTGCCTCATCAAGACTCTGATTTCAATCTCAGCAGCTTCTCCATAGTGACTTGTGCCATACTCATACATCTCTTGTATATCCCTTCTTGTCACACTTTCCATTAGGTGCAAGAAGCTAGCATAGCTTTCAATCGGTTCTAGTTCTCTTACAATTGTTACCCCTTCTTTTCCAGTTTCAATCCTCAGCAGTTTGAATCTCCACTCAGTGATGTGGGATTTTTGGCCTAGTTGCTTTGCCACAAGTTTATCTAATTTTTCTTCAACTTCCACCCTGAGTCTGTCATGCAAAATAGTTTGAACCATACCAGCTTTAGCTTTCTCTTCGGATTTTTAACTGTTTGTGATTGTTGAGACTGTTGAGGTTTAGTTGTTTGCTTTTTCCTTTCAACTCTATTCCTTTTCACCCCCTTATCAACCTTCTTTGCCCTTTCTTCTTCATCAATCTCCTTTGTAAAATCAGCTGCCAGCTTTTGAGCCAATTTAAGATCTTTCTTTTCTTGTTGCTCAATCTCAGCATTCAACCTTTGTGCTAGCTCATGATCATGCTCTTCTTGTTGTTCTTTGGAAAGTTCTAGCTCAGGAATATTAACAACAACTTCCTTTCCCTTACCTAGCACAGGAGGCATCTTCTCATCTTTCTTTGATTCAGTAATTGCAATGCCTTTGAACCCTGTCTTAGGTGCAATTGGTTCCAGCTTTGAAACTTTACCATCTTGCCACCCATCATCAATCTTTTGTGCCATTTTGAATGTACTTATGTTAAGAGTTTGAGCACCCACTGCCATCAAATGATCTTGCTTTACTTTAGACCATGTTTTGAATATATCTGTTGTTGGATAATCCCCATACATGATCATCCTGTTGATCAAAACCCTATCGACTGTAGACAACTTTTCTTCATCTGGATGAGTACTTGCAACTGTTTGTTGTTGATCTGGAGCAACTGTTGTTTCTGAAGTTGCAACTGTTTGTTGTTGATCTGGAGTTTCAACAGTTTGAGTATCTGGAGTAACTGTTTGTTTGGATTGCAAAACTGTTTGTTTACTTTTCACACTTTGCACTTGCTTTAAAATTGGTTTCTCCCCCTTTTTGATTGGAACTGTTTGAAGAGGGGGTCTAGCATTGAACTGTTTAAGAACTTGATCATGATGTTGAAGTACATCTATAGCCTTCTTCAAAGTATTTGAAAAAAACTTGATCTGTTTGTCTAGCTTGATAATGAGCTCATTGTGCTTGGCAAGAATCTTGTCTTGTAAAGAGTTCCTCTTTTTGAGATAGAGGAATGCAGCAAGGAATGGTACAAGATCTGGATTCGTCAATGCCTTTTGTTTCATACTTGCCTCAATGTCAATCAGTGTTGCCACCTCAAACATATCATTGGCAGACATAAGTGGTGGGTCACCCCTAGAAGTTCCCTCACGAGTACCCCTTTATTCTTGGTACTCGGGATTTCCAGAAGCTGTTTGACCAGCTACTGTGGCAGTGGATGAGGTCTCAAGAACCACATGATCACTCTCCCTTGGAGTGATCACCTCCTTATTGTGCCTGGGAGACAGCACAGTGGGTTCCCTTTGAATATTCTACACAGGTGAATGCACCTGTGCAGGGCTAACAGCTTGGGTGATAGGGACTGTGGTGGAAGAAGCACCAACAGTTCTCTTTCTCTTTTTAAATGTTATGAAAGTGGGGGCTGGTCTTGTAGCTTGAGACAAGGTTGCAGAGGGAGATATTTGAGTATCATGAGTTATGGGTTCTAGAGTTGGTTGTGTAGCAATGATTTGGGCTTCATGCTCAACTCTAGCAGCTCTGTTTCTGGAAAGAAACTCCACCATTGCAAAGAGTGGTGGAGTGATGGCATCAGAGAAACTCTTGCCATTTATCAACAGTTTGCTCAATGTGGAAGCCACATGAGTAGAGGGAATCAAGACCCTCTTGTGTGTTTGTAGATTTGGCAATAAAGATTTTAGACAAACTTGCACAAATCGGGGGTACATCAAAAAGAGACCATATTTGGTCCCGAGATGTTTTACCATGCCATTAAAAATCAACTTAGAAAAATTGAAGCAACGATTGTTGGCCAAACAGATTAAGTCCAAAGCAATGTAAGTAGCCAAACTCGTTCCAACCAGTTCGTTTGGGGTTGATACAATGCTGGAGAGAATGAATCAAATACTTTCAGTGTGCATAATATTGTCCTTTGTACAAGGTACCCTTTCCCCTAGGGCCCTCATACCCCAGTTTAACCAACTCAGCATGCAAAAATTCCAATGAAACAGAATCAGAATACTCACCTTCAAGATCATCAAGGTGAAGGTTTTCTCGGATGATATTCTCAGAGATAGAAACAGTATGATCGATATGAGAAGTGTAGATGGTTGGATTTATGGTGAGAGCAGTGTGGAGGTTTGACATCAAAAGGTAGTCAATCATGTTGGAACTCGTGGTGGGCACAAACGCAACGGAAGCAAACAAGAAAGTAGCATGCAAGACATAAAATGAAAGCACACACAAAGCCCACAACTAGTTCCAATGGTGGAACACACTACAAAGCAAATTGCAACTAAAGAACAAGAAGAAGGAGTAGAAAGTACCTCCTTACCATGGCTGGAATTCGAGCTCTACATGTGGATTGGGATGAAGATGAAGAAACAAAAGGCTTCTTCTCCATTGCAAGTCCACACCAAGTATGCTTAATCCCATCGTACTAGCAACCCATAGATGAACGTCCACCATGACTCCATCTTCTGGAACAGCCCATGTAGATCTCCTCTTGCACCATGAAACACTTACCACACTCAAGAATACCTCACTTAGTGTATGTGTATCTTTTCCTTTGGAGCCAAGAGAGAGCTAGTGTCAAGAGAGAGTTCTTCATGTGTTCTCTTAGTATCTATGCCTCAATGACCAGCATCCAACCTCAAAAACCCGGCCATAAAGCATGGATTTTGATTGGACCATCAAATGGTCCAATAAAACACAAGTGTCATAACAGCTACCCTCTTCACGACTCCTCACGGGCTCTCACGGGCCGTGAAGCCTAAGTGCGCCACGAGGGGACTTAGAACTCCACGATCCGTGCCGCCCGGTCGAGACTCGTGAGGGCATCTCCTTCACGACCCCTCACGACCTCGTCACGGGCCGTGAAGCCCAAAGGCATCACGACGCGTGGCTGCCGTCGAACAATCGTTAGGGTAGCCTGCTTCACGACCCGTGGAGCATCCTTCACGGTCGTGAAGCCCCGAATCAAAACACTTTTGATTCTTTGACATTCTCCTTCCACATTAAGCTGTCGGGATCAATCCTTGGCGTATGACCCAACGCGCTTCATTAGTAGTGATACCGACATACGTGTGTCAGTGGGCAGATTCCAACAAACTCCCACTTGCACATGACACACCGTACCCATATGCATCACAAACGGGGAGCGGCCTCTAGCAAGACATCCCTGCCCCCAAATCAATGCGAGGTATGTCATCCCTGACAAGTACCTAATCACAATCCAAACGGGTTTGAAAAGGTCCTACAGATAAGTGATCAATCATCCTATTGTTCGCGATATCCGGGTGAACACGAGACATGGTACAAAGTCATTCTCCGATCGTTCACGATTATGTTTCTCGATCAAGATTGGTGGTGACCAAAATATGCAAGTTTGCAACTGATAAACTATCATTTGCAAGCATGAGCACGGCCGTGCATTTTGGTGTCAGCGCCCAATCATCGAGGGGTCTAGGGATATCTCTCTAAGCAGAGGAACAAATTCCTTCGACTACATTGCCCCATTACATCAGTAATACCTTCCCCAAAAGCTTCCTTTATAACAACCAGTTACGGACTGCGTTTGAAAGCAATCAGAACAAGGCAGACCAATGCCGTGGAAACACATGTATCTCCGGTCTAAGGACGAAATGATATTATCATCGGTAATACCTTCCCCAAAAGCTTCCTTTATAACAACCAGTTACGGACTGCGTTTGAAAGCAATCAGAACAAGGCAGACCAATGCCGTGGAAACACATGTATCTCCGGTCTAAGGACGAAATGATATTATCATCCTGAGTTACTCTTGACAAGTACCATGAAGTAAACTCAGGTGTGGGTCGTCCAATCACTTGAAACTCTTTTCAAGTATAGGTAAAGTATTACGTCTCTCGTATCCAATCCCCATTGAATACACGACCAATGCTTTCCCTCAGTCTTCGTTCAAACTTCCTTCCGATGAAGAGTGACTGACTATGGACATTTAGAATGTAAAAAAACATTCAGGGAAGTGGTAAACATGCTAAGATGGAACACAATAAAGTTGAGAGTACCCGCTACACGCGTATTAACAAATCCCCATTTGATAATCGATACTAGCAGAAGCACAATGTTGCTTAACGTTCCCATAATCAGCATATCAAAATTTCAACTAAAACAAACTCAAGCCAAGTCTTTGCAAGCATTAGTATGTCAATCATCACTATCTTGCAACTACGGCTTTAGCAAAACGGATCCGCCACCATGCTATCCGTGTGTATTCGTAAGATGACCATATCTCTACCTCAACCAATCACTCAAAAGTGTGCGTTGGTGAGATAACGGTCTTTTGTCAAGCTATCGCACCTTCATTGATTCATCAGAACTCAATAAGATCAAGGATGCTTGAGATAAAGGTTATCTTGTTAACACCATATTTAGTAGGATCACGAACCCCGATAAAGATCGGCAGTTATCCTAAGAAGTATATAAGAAAGCATTTGAATAACAACCTATTCTATGTTGCTTCTTACTATAGATCAACAAGAACATATTTCAATATTTCTTTAACTCCTTTCATAGGTTTTGTATATCCTATAATCGTTCTGGATGCATAATTCTTGATCTAAGCTTTTCCAAGCAAGATCAGGACATTATCTCCAATACGTTGTATGTGGTAGACACATTTAGAATAGGATTACAAAATGCTCCCACTAGCTCTAGCATTCATCCATGTTTTATCATTGCCTTTTGAAAACTCAAACAAATGATTTTCATATCAAAGCAAAGACTCTAACATTGAGAAGGCAACACGAGTCCATAAGTGGACTACTTAGGGTTTGTAGATTAGGATACTTATTGATAGTGAAAGACCCTCGAAAATGTTGTGAGCATTTCCTCAGAAATTTCTATTAAGGAATGTAGTCTTTACTTCTATCCAATATAGCCTAAAAGGCACTTATAAAATAAGTATCCATGTGGACTTCAACATAACCACCGGGAGAATGTTTCTAGATGATACCTTCCTCATGGTCAATCATCGTGAAACCATTCCTACCAGTCGGTATTTGAAGTAGTCTACAAACTTATCCATGTTTGGTCTATTTCATCGAATAACCGACACCTCGCAGGTTCACACCCAGGTGTAGGATCAACCATGTCGAAACCTTGGATATCCATCATGGATAGCATCTCATCTTATCATTTCCTCCTTTCTCCTAGCGGACTCCAAGCCCACTACGCTTTCCGGTAGTTGACGCATTCATCATGGATCATCAATAAGTTCTCTTCCTCAGATATAACGAGTTATATCTTTCTGGTCTTATGACAACTACCAAGAGGTAATGATTTTATGCCAGGTTCTCCAGCATTGCCATGCTGAGTTTCAATCATTTCTGATTGGATTCTAGTGTCAACATCAGGTTCTTTCATTCAAGGTATACTTTACTCTCACTAGCATCCATGGATATTAATTTCTTAAGAGACTCTACCTTTGAGCAACTTACAAGTTCTCACAAGGTTTGTCAAGACAAATATCCCATGGTCTTAGTAGAGTACCTAATGGAGTAAATACCTCTACATCCTGGGTTCCTCCACCTCACGTCTAAACGTAGGCTAGACAATCCAGACTTTGAAATAGACAAACAAGGATCCTCCTTTTCGTCATATCCTCTAAGGCATTTACATGACCATCTTTGTTGTTCATAAAATTTAGAACTCATGCCCACCATTTGGAGAATGACCCAAAACAATTTTGGACATAAAAGTGTAACCTTGTCGGACCATATCAAAATGTCCGGTTCCTCCTTTAGACGACCACATGTAACAATGTGTCTTAAGAGAAATGAATTGTGAGACAATCCCATAATTCTTATGATAGTCACATAAAATATAAAACTAAGATACTCAGCATCTTAACTAGATCCGAGTATCATAGTTGCATTGCCCTCTCTATCATGTACCTCGTTATGGTGAGTTTTGAACACCTCTAAGGTTTCAAAAACTAGTCCATTAAAATAGACATACCATCCCTTCTACCATCACCGGTAAAGGTAACAAGGTATCTAAAGTTACTCCTTAATGTTTGCTTGAACGGTCAACACACTAAAAGTGTGAACGAAATCCAACAAGCTTTCAATCCTCTTACATACTCAAGTGAAGGATGTTTAAGTCATTTAACCTAATAAAAAAGATATGCTTTCAACATTTGACCCATGGTCAAAGGGTTCCAAGTTCCTAAACCTCACGGATCTTGGTGAAGCAAGTCTTGTTTATATAGCTAAATCGACTTCTACATAAGGATAACTTATCAGTACATTTATGATCGTTCTATTACTCCTTAAGCAAAAGCTTACTTTAAATGCCACGACATGGATAAACTTTGAAATAAATCACCACTAATTTCAAAAGTCAAAGTAATATCCATCGTCAACAAAGGCGTTTAGATATAGTGTTTCTAGCCATACATGACATAAACATACATCCAATAAAGTAATAGAATAGCTGGAAGGAAAGGCAAGATACAAACTTCCAATCCTCTCAATAGGGACAACAACTATGTTTCCCTTTTCGAATTCCAACTCTCCATGCCTCATCCGCCTACTTCTCTTTTAACACCTTCACTTTGTAACAAACAAATTTGTGACAAACGTGAGCGTTATTGCTAGCGTTTAAAACCTAGACTTTAGAAGTGGAAGAGCAATGGAGTTTGATCATGAATGTTCCTGAAGTCAAGGAGCTAATTTCTCTTACTTATAAGTGATTTTAGCTCTTTCTAGCTCGCAGGCGTGGTGGCGCTAATTTTCCAATCTTTCCGTAGAAGTAGCAAATTACCCCTTGTGGAGTCTTATCTTGAGGCACAACCTCATTGCCCTTGAACTTCACAAATAAGGTAGGTTTAGTTAAACCAAACATTCCTTTTGAGGTCAATTTCTTCTTCTCGGTTTCTTGTTCCTTTATAGTGTAAGCGGGAGTCGGTGAGGCGACCCATACTTTGGCCATGCAAGACTTAGCAGTCCACAACATGCCATAATGCTCTATCAAGGACTTCTCCATATTGTGCATGTGATAGTTCACAATGAACTATTTACATCACGTGGGCAGGGACTTTGGAGAATTTTCATTCACCACAAGCTCCCTCCCTATGGAGAATCCATGCCTCTCCTTTAGGTCCACATACTCCTTCATCTCAAGGATATGGACACTAATATTCCCGCCTTCATGCATCCTTCAATCGATCAAGGCCACGAAGCACTTTTACATGCATATAGAGGTCTAGGTCGCGTTGATAGCATTTTGGCTCTAGAAGGGATTCCTCTAAAATGTGCAACTTTGACTCATGGTGGAGGACAAGCCTCAACGACCAATCCTAGTCCACGAAGTCCACACTAATGAGTATCTCCTTCTTTAGGAACGAACGGAGTTTTAAGTTGAAGCGGTGTCGTTAACGTTTGCCAATTAAAGATATAAGAATACACGTTTTAGTTAGTTTTGATACAATCCTTGTTACGATAATTACCCATTTAGTTTTAAGGAAACCAATTATCTTAACAAGGGCTAAGAACCTTATTTCACTTCACTACATGACGGGTTTGCCGCGGATCACTTCATGAAGTTATTTAGGCCGGTAAACGCTTTACCAATTGCAATCCGAGATTACAACTCTTAGACACTTGCGGGATCCATCAACACTCATAGCGTCGGTTTGGCATGTTTGATCCCTTCTCACACCAATTCCTCGTTAAGCCGCTTTGGAAACTCGGTATAGGCACGACAATTACAAAGGCGTATTAAGTTGGAATTGTAAATCGTCCGTCAAGATACACGGTGACACCCTTGACAATCATTGGCTTGTGCTTAGCTCGACAACCAATAATTTCAAGTCGCCACACTCACCTTCCACACAGATCCACATCGAACAACTCGTGCTTAGCTCGACAATCATCCCATGTATCACTAGATTCGGGTGGTGTCATCTTACGGGTGGCGTGTGATTTACATTTGAGAAAAACGGGACTTTCTTCCCTATGACTAAACATCAACTATGACTAAACAGTAGGCTTTCTTCCCTATACTGACCACAGATGTAGGACCAAAAAGATCCATATGCAATAATTGTAAAGGTGTAGAAATGGAAGAAACTTCTTTGGGCTTATAAGAAGTTTTGTGTTGCTTGCCTTTGAGGCAAGCAATACAATGATCATCACATGAGAATTCCTTTTAGGGCAAACCTCTTACAAGACTGTTTTTAGCTAACAGGTT
Organism: Dittrichia graveolens; assembly: GCA_038502395.1. Lineage (NCBI taxonomy): Eukaryota > Viridiplantae > Streptophyta > Magnoliopsida > Asterales > Asteraceae > Dittrichia > Dittrichia graveolens. The sequence continues at coordinate 24,198,594 of JARJIL010000008.1, forward strand.
CATAGTTTTAAAATTCATGTGACACATCCTTCTATGCCGAATGGCAGATTCATCATGAGATGCCTTAGAGAGTAAACAACTTAATACATTATGTTTAGCAACCTTTTGTGTATCTAGACAGTATACATTATCATTTCTTGGTGTTGTTAAAAGAACATCCTCTTCATCCAATTTAAAATCTTTTGAAAGGATAACGCATTCAGTATCTGTAAACAAGACTTTGTTTTTCCATTGTCACATATTTGAGACACACTTAACAGATTGTATTTGAGTTTTTCCACAAAGAAAACATCATTAAAAGTAAGTGTACCTGCCTCTACATCTAATTTACCTGTGATTCTTCCTCCCTTAGGATTTCCTCCAAATGGTATCCTTCATTAAATCTTCTGAAATCCTTCAAGCAGTGTGGATTTCCAGTCATGTGCCTTGAGCATCCACTATCCACATGCCAAATTGATCCTTGATCGGCCCTATGAATGCTCTGCACAAAAGAAAATCAGTTAGTAGCAGGAAGTACCCAGGCCATGCAGGTCTTGGGTACACCATTCAAGTCATAATACTTAACCACAGATTGAGTTTTCTTAATTTCATCCCATTTATATTTCTCTATTTTGTGTGAAGTGTATTTAGTGACAACATGTGGTTTCCAATTGTTGTGATTAACAGTGGAGACTTTGGAACAAACAGTTTTTGAAGTTGGTAAAACAGTTGAGTCAGTTTGTGGCTCAATTTGATTTTCAGGAGGATTAACAGTTTTAGCCTCTTCAAAAACTGTTTGGTTCTGCAATTTTACCCAAGCTAGACCAACAATTTTTGGTTTTGGCTCAACAGTTGTTGAACCGTTAGCCTGTTTTGGCTTAATAGTTGTAGAACTATTAGCCTGTTTTGGCTTAACAGTTGTAGACCTGTTAGCCTGTTTTCTGGTACTTAGTCTCTGTGTGCTGTAGATCTGTGGGTTATGATAACAGTTGTGAGCCAAGTGATTGGCTCTCCAACATATATAGCACCTTCTGGTTTTGACTATAGGCAAACCAGTTCTTTGTGCCCAAAATTGGTTCCTATTTCTTTGATTTCCTCTCACTGGTGCTGAAGGAGGAAACTTTTGCACACCATGCTGTTTACATGTGCAGACAGGCACTTCAGTATGCCTTTTCACATGTTTGGGTTGAGATTGTGCTTTTGAAGCTTCCTTCTTTTGCTTCTCAACTTCAACTTCACCAACCTTCTCCTTTCCTTTGGTCTTAACACTAAGAGTTGAGGTTTTTGGGTTAAAACTATTTAGGTTCTGTTTGGGACTGTTAGTGTAAAGTTTCGGACTGTTTTCAACATTAGTAGAACTGTTTATAGAATAAATAGATTTGAAAGGTTTTGGTTCACTAGTGGAGGGTTCAGAGGATGCTTTTACAAACATCTCAGGTTGTGAAGAAGATTTAGGTGCTGTGGGTTCACAACAGATGTGATTTTCAATTGGAATAACCTATTCCTTCTTCACAACTCCCTCCTTCTTATCATCACTCAATACACAACTCCTTCCTCTTCACTTTCAAATTGTGGATCAGCTGACTTCAATTCTTCTTCTAATGGTTCATTGACATACCTATCAGCTACATCAGACATGGGAGTTATATAGTTGTGGTTGTATGGAGGTGGGGTCTATTTGTATCCTAAACCTGTTTTCATCTTGTTTCTGATTTGTGATTGTAACAAGGTTTCAAGCTTAAGATTTGATGCTTTGAAGATGCTCAAATCCATGTCCACACCATCCAACTTCTTATTTAACTCATCTATCTTACATTCTTTCTCACTCAGCTTTTTCTTAAGACTATCAATTTCTTCTTGAAGCAGCTCCTTCTCCTACTTATGATACTTTCTATCATAGTCCATTTGCAGTTCATTAGCCTGATAATCTTTGACTTTCTTTTCAAAGCTTTCAACGACAACACTGGTCTCATACCTTCTCTCTTCCATTCCGCTCAGAGCAGCACATACCTTTTTGTTGTGCTCCCTAAACCTTTTAACTATAGCTCTACATTTACCTGGACATAGTTTAGAAGATATCTGCATGTCTTCTGCTTCTGGTGAATCCATTTTGATGGAGGAGTCAGTCAATGCCGTCAATGCTTTGTTGTGAGTGGCTTCCTCTGCTTGATCACTCCAATCAAACCCATGACCTTCTTGTGAAACCAATGCTGATGAGGTTGGATTTGATCTTTGTCCTTGATGTTGGCCTTGTCCACCAGATCTGCATTCCTTGGCAAAGTGACCAGGCTATTCACATTTGAAACATCTTACTTTGGATTTGTCAAAACCAGCCTGACCATCAGCCCCGAAGTTCATGTTTTGCCTGCCAGTTCTTTTGATGAATCTTTTTGCTCTTACAGTTAACAGGTCCATCTCCTCAAGATCATCTGGATGCACTTGCTCAAGATCCTCATTAGTGAGATTTGAATGTGCATGACTAGCAAGGAATGCTTCAAGCACTGCATCAGAAGTGTTCACATCTAATCCAGCAACAGAACTGGTACCTGCATAATCATCAATAGAATTAGTTAAAGTATGGTTTGAGTCCATACCTGAGGATGAAAGAAGAGCAGCATTGTGGCTAGATGTCACAAACTTTCTTTTTCCCTCAATTTCTCCCTCAAACACAATCAAGCTGTTGTATAGATCATCTAATTCTATATCTTCCAAATAATCCTTAGTTCTCCATTGTGCAGCATAAACTGTCCATTCTTCAGCTAAGGACCTAAGAAAATTTCTATTGATCTCATCTTGCTCTATTCTAACTTTTGCACTCTCAAGTTGACTCACCAGCATATAGAACCTATCAAAAGTCTGAGTGGTACTCTCATTCTTTCCACTAGAAAAGTTCTCATAAGCCTGTTTCAGAAGATCCCTTTGATTCCTTTTGGCACTTGCATTCCTTGCAAACCTCTTCTCCAAAGCATTCCACAGTTCATAAGCATCCTCAAACTTCTTAAACTGATGCTGGTACTCATTGGGAATAGTAATCTGAAGAAAATGCTGAGAGCTTTCATCTCAATCATCCTTTCTTTCCTTTCAGCATCTGTTTTTGGTGGTGGTTTCTTTCTTGGTTTTCTAGTTTCATCTAAATCAATAGGAGTTGTGGGTTCATTCTCAATGATTTCCCAAATAGCATAGTCCATTAATTGAACATGCTGCTTGATTCTCAGCTTCAACATCTCAAAATCAGTTGGTTTAAGCATGGGAACACGAATGTTTGACCCAGATCCAATGTTATGAGAAGACCCACTAGACTCCATTGCAGTAATGTGATTGAAAACTCAGAATAAAATTTAGAAAGACTTTAAAAACCCAAACATAGTAGATCTGTGAAAAACCTTCAACTGGTGATCAAAGGAGCCTTAATGTTAAGGCTCTGATACCACTTGTCAGGATCGGATATTACCAATATCAATAACAAGAATTATCTTTTGAATTAAATCAAAGTTGTTAAAAGACAATCTTTTAGTTTGATCACAATCAACTAAGAAGTTGCGGAATCAGACTTACTTGATTTATAAAGGTTTTAACACATGAACATTTTAATCAACACAAAGAAATACAACCAAACATAAGATGTTTATTAATAACCAATGATGATTACAATATTCACCTACACCTCAAATCTAACTCTTTTGTTAGACGAAGAACACACTAGGTTCTTAGGTTTCAAAGAAACTTGGAGGCTAACACACTTTCTGAAAGCAATTAACAATACGAATGACGCGAAAACTAACATAATCGAATTATAAAACCAGAGGTACTAAAACAATATTCTAATCATGTATTTATAGACTCTTGATCCTCCTTAAATAGTTGACAGTTAGGTAATCTTCTATCCTGAGAGATAATCTTGATGATCTTCCAAGTTGATAAGATATTCCTCAAATCCATAAAGATAGTAGTTTCCATGAATAGCTCAACAGAAACTGTTTGTTGAATAAACAGTTCAGAGTTTCTTCTAACAGTCTTCTCTTCAATGTCTTCTAACAGTTGTAATGATTGAACTAACAGTTCTGAGCTTTTTGTACTAACAGTTGTAACACTCACAGTAACTGTTAGTCACAACTGTTTTCATAAACCAATGTAATAGTTTGCAACTATTTCTTTAAAATTTCTCTAACAGTTTTACCTTTGCATGTCCAACAGTTTCAATCACTTAGCAAATTTCCCAACAAATTATTTTGAAAATCTTTTCATAAAACTTTCATTATAGTTTGAATTTTCCATTAATGAAAACAGGTATTCTCTATAAACTATGACTTTGGTACCAAATCTGTCACACCCTGCTAAAGCAGAAACACAAGGTGTCATAGGACAATATTTCATTGCACAAGGTGATAAACAATTCCCAGCCATATTTAAATATTCTAAATGAAATATACGAGTACATCCTTAAAATAAAAGATACACAGCCGAAATCCAAAATCATTGTTTATAACAAAGCATAATTTAGTTGGAAATTATTTTAAAATAGATGAGAATGATGATGTCACTCAATGTGCTCCTATGTGATGTACCTAATGGCGATCACCTAAAATCATGGGTAAAAGAAAGGGTCAACTACTAGAGTTGGTGAGATCATAGGCTTTTAACATGTACAAAATAACTCTTTAATGTAGAAGAATTTTATTAATATTTAATAGGAACTATGAGCCCAATAAGAGTATGTATAAATGATAGTAGATGCTTAATATTGCCCGAAATACTGCACGTGGTAAGAATATACTAAGACGTTTACAGTCTGATCCGTTATACAACCTTACAGACAACCAATTGCCCAAATACAACCCTAACGCCCATACTAAATGACGTTAGTAGAAGTAAAGTACATCTATAGTTCATCAAAAATAAATGGGAGAAGTCAGAATCTCCAAATAGCGCTACTTAAAAATACCATCGGCTCACTACTGGAGTTAATGGATAATGTCTTAAAATGGGGGTCTTACAAATGATAACCCAATCACATCAAAGAATAATACTATGGTGCAACAAGTATCATATTTAAAATATATAAATAGTTAGGAAACCAGATTTTCATGAAATGTTCACTCATGCTTCACCCCAAAATCAATAATAAATACGGTAAAATGGGGCTATGATACTCACTCGGGTATGGGTACATGAAAGCTTGTAATAAGTTCTTGAATCTACTAAAGCTCCAAACCTAATACAAGAAATATATATGTCTATTAGATCTACTATTTTAATTATATATAAGTGATTATTATCAAATATTAGTTACTAATTAAACTCTTAAAGGTTTTTCCTATTCTCTTTATGTCCTAAAGACTTACTGAAATTTATACACATTTATTGAACTTTAATATTATAAATTTGTATTCTAGAAATCAAATCAAGGTTCAATATTTTTATATAACCTCAATGAATGTTTCTAGAATAATAAGTAAAAATATAGGAATTTATAAACTGTATTTAATATTATTAATTAAAAGTATATAAAAGATGTTTGAGGCTCATATGACCTCATTTTTACATGATTCAAAAGGGAAAATACCACCAACTCAAAAATGACACATTTACGAAAAACTAGACAGATTTTGACCTAAGAATGGCCAAGTTATGCACGTTTAAATTGTACCCTTTTAATCACACAGATTTCCATATTCAACACATGTAAATTATAAAATACGTTTGAAGGGTCAAATCTTCATAAAAACTTGTGAAACCAGAATCAAATGGAAACTAACACTTCAAACTAAGTTTAGCGAATAGAATCAAATGATTTTGATACCTAGAACTCTAGATATAACAAAAACAAGTGAGGAGTTTCAAAACAGAATCAACAAGATTGCTTGATCTTAGATTTTTGGGTGTTTAAACACCATTTTCTTTTGATTTTGAGTCATTAACACTATGATAACTCATTATTTAAGTTCAAACAACCTTTATTAGCATAAAAATAGAAAATCATGTGTTCCCTACTTCAATGGTAGGATGATAACACATGCATAATCAAATATTCTCATTTTCTTGAGTTTTTAGTTGTATGGATCATGGATTATCACCGTTTTTGGACATTTTCATGTCTTTGGTGTAAAATCTACCTTCTAAACACATGATTACTCATGCATTTATAGTTCCTCAAGAAATAAGAAAAAAAACAAAAGAAAACTTAAGAAAAACATGAAAGAATGAAGAAGGAATGATGAATCTTGATGCATATCAACTTACCCAAGCATATGTCTCTTAGATCTTTGTTTAGATCTTCAAAAAGCAATGTTTTAGAAGAAAATGATTGTTGAAGAAGAGAGGAAGGTGTAAAGGTGGAAATCAAGTGTAAGGAAGGAGTTATATAGAAAAGGGAGTTGAAGTGGCAAGAGAGAGGGGGGCGGTGAAAGGGTGGGCTGGCGGAGTATTTGGGGGGGGGGGTGTTTAATTACTTTTTTTTAATTTAAATACTATGTATAATATGTGTGAGATGTATTTTTATACATGAGGTACTTGATTAAAATTAATATCTACTAGGTTTTTTATCACAGTTATAAGTTTTTATATAAGTTTTATATTTTAACTTGCCTATGTCTATTATGATGTACATTATTGTTATAGTTATTATTATTGTAAAGGATTTATAATTCTTGGCTTTTAACAAATCGGTTTTACGGGTTTTTGAAGGTTTTAAGAACATTGTCGGAAATTTCTACGGAATCTAAGACTACTACTGACAATTTCAAGCCATAAATAATATTATTAGCTATACCAGACTTATGTTAGGGTTTTCTAATGGCTAACCTGTAAATTTTGTTGACGGTTGTCACAATATGTATGTAAATATGAACAACATATTAATAAATTAAAGTTGGTATAAACTTTTAACAATATAAAAGATTTTAAAATAGTTATATGAATAAATGTACGAATATAAGTAAATAATGCAAGAGTTATTGGACTAAATATTATAGTTAGAACACATAAACACAAATATTTAACAACAAAAATCATATAAACCTTTGAAATTCAAGAATTTACATGTAAAAGACCACATGAAAGGAGATTAAAACACAATAATTGACATATGAGGCATTTTATAAACCATACGTAACTAAGCAATACCTCAGATATTAAGGTTTAGGCGTGAACATACTAGTGTTGTTACACTCTATAGGTTGAGAGTAGAAACCAGATTTGAAATTGCTAGCCATGGACTTCATACACCGATCATCATATCAAGAGTGTTTTCACAGCCCCATTTTACCTCTTTTGTATATTCTTGGAGGAAAAGCATGTTACTGTTACAGGTTGTACTATTACTTGAAACTGTATACTATGTTCGGATTGCTATTGCACTTTCATATATGTGCTTTTGTAAGTGACTCTGAGTTTAACACATATGTAAGTCCCGCACACTACCTAGTTAACTCATTTTTATAAGCCCTAGTAGTTATGGATAGCTCTATTTAGTTGACACCCCACTAACCTTGTGTGAGTGCATATTGCTATAACTGATTTGTGTTAGTAAAATATCTGGAGTATGGGCATTCAGTCATAAGTTTGGGTAGTGGGCTCTTTGTCATTATCATTTTACATACAATTATACCTTGTGCCATTTACACAACCAGTTTACGTATCCATTTTGCGGAAACAAATGATTTTTGCATCAAAAGTATTTTTGTGCATAACGAAGCCCATAATCTCACCAACTACTTCAATTGTTGACCCTTTTATATTCATGCTTTTCAAGTAATCGTAAGTAGATTACATGACTCTAGAGTTCGCATTGCTTGTGTGGCCGCATCTTTCCACATGTTATTTTGCTATATCCGGATTTTAGATAAACAGCTGTTAAGACTTATGTTAACTTTGGTATGTTTTCTTTTTATTTATATGGTTGGTTTGATCTTGAAACTTATGCTATGAATGTAACACCGCTTCTGAAAACAGTTACTTTAGTGAGAACTCAGGTTTAGAAGCGGAAATTTTTTCTTTTAATATTAACAAACGGTTAATTACATCATCTTTTTTTCAAAACATTCATTGGTGTTACCTAACATATAGGAACCGACCATAATATCAACATACATTACAGCATAAAGTGTTCCAACCCACAAGGGGCATTTACATCATAAATCACCCGCCTCTCCAGGCCATCTAGTCTTTACCTGAAAAGGGAACATAGCACCATTAGCTACACTAGCTAGTGAGTATATAGCATAAGCCTCAATACAGTGAGTCAGGTAACAGACACATCATACACAAGCAAGCATTGCTAGCTTAACACATAGCGGTGTGCTGACAAGATCAGTAAGAATCATATCTTGCAGGGGAGTCTGTCCTGCTCAACAACTCAGACCGGGGAATCAGTCACAACCATCCGCGCTGGTGGGGGAGCATAAAGCAGTCCACCAAGCATCGTTCACGGAGCCCAAGACTCCTCAAGTAATCCAGCCGTTCCCAGCCGATTACCACTCACGTTAAGCCACGGCGGTTCTGCGGAACCTCGACCCGGGATGCACCCCAAGTCACCGTTAAATCCAGAAATGACCGAAGTCCTGCTAGGATCCAGCTAACCGGCTGACCTTAACCATGCGTCAGATGTCAGATGACAGATGTCAGATGGTCTGTAGACCGTGCACATTCACATATACGTACATTTGATCCCACAGGGATCCATCATTATCACTATCATCATATATCGTACATAGGATCCCATAGGGATCCATCATATAATCATTCATTCATACTTTCACATGCATCATCATACAGTTCATCATTCATTCACATCATCAGATATTAACTAAGCGGTTCCAATCTGGACCCGCTGGCATGCACCTATTACACATCTTACACGCAATCATAACATCGTTCAAAAACTTACACTCATCTTCTTAAGCATACCTGCATAGACAGGTTAGACATACATACACGTTCATACATACTCACATAATCATCTAGCTTGCAAGACTTACTCTACTGAGTCTCATGAAAGTAGACACTCACTTGAGCTACACTACGCACATGTATTTGGCTTGAGTCCTTAACAAGTTCACCTAGCTTATTATACTTACAATAGTCATTCACATGTGCATGCAAGACTATACAAAAGAAACACTCAAACTTTGGACATACACAAATCCACTAGGACTGTCGGATTTGGGAAAATCCGATGGTCCTGTCGGATTCATGTAATCCGACACTTGTGACACATGCAAATCCGATACTTATTAATAGAATTCCAACACTTAGGAATTCCAAACATGCATGTGAAATCCGACACTTGCGGATTCCGACACACGGAGGGAAATCCGACACTTTGGACAGAAATCCGATACTTTTGGATTTCAACAATTAGAAAGGAAAATCCGAGACATTAAATCCGACAGATATGCTAAATCCGACACTTGCATCGGATTTCGACAGATCATGCGGTTTTCGCCACATGCGGATTCCGACAACTTAATAGTTGCGGAATCCGACAGCTTCACCATCTGCAATTCCGATACACTCATTTGCTCATCTAAACAACTTCATTCTTGTTAGTTTTAAGCCCAGAACATCTTGGGGCATCACATTCTACTCGTATGAACATCTTAAACACATCAAATCCCCATAAGAACACCAGCTATGCAAAACCCACTTTTAAAGTGAGTTTTCCATGTTCTTCAAAGTGGTTCTTGCATGGATGCATGGTTCTTAACATGTTATACATGATTCTAATCTTATATACACATCTAAATCACATGGCTCGCCTTCGAGATCAACAATCGACTGTTTCTTGTTCTTCTTTTGAAATCCGAGAGCACGAGAGAGACGAGAGAAAAGACGAGAGAATGTGTGTGTTTTACTTGCTATGACTTTTCTTGTAAAGTCAAAAAATCACACATTCTCACATACATATATTTAATCAATCCAGAGGCGATGACCTCTGGATTTGGTTTTCCTTAGATATCTAGTTCACTACATACATACTTATCATACATATATACTTAACATGCATCATACATACTTAAAACCCATTTATATTCACATAACTCAACAAATACTTACAATTAAATACTCCTATTACATCGACTATACATACGTACGTACTAGTTACAACTAGACCCAAGTTGAGGATGTTACAAATCTACCCCCCTTAAGAGGATTCCGTCCTCGGAATCCGCTCAGTGATAAACAGGTGAGGGTACCTTGTCTTCATTCCGTCCTCAACTTCCCACGTCAGGTTTGGACCTAGATTATGCTTCCACTTCACAAGGACTAGTTTGATCATTCTCTTGCGCAGTTTCTTGACCTTCGTGTCAAGAATCTCAACAGGTTCTTCAATTAGTCGCTTAGACAAGTACACTTTCAATTCTTGCAGTGGTATGATCTGCTCCTTTTCAACGTGGCACTTGCATAAACTAGTTCAGGCGGCAGCTCAAGGGTTACCGTCTGATCATTTTCTTAACGCACGACTTCAAATGGGTGTTATTAAATGTAGACTTGGCTTCTCCCCTTACATCCAAGACGAATAACGTCTCTTCAAGGAGAAACTTTCAAGGACACATAATTACCGACATCGAATGTAGTGGAACGACATCTGGGATCCGCATACATCTTTGGCTAGTCACAAACTGCTCTCAGCTTTTCTAAGGTCACATTCACTTTATCTCACAAGATCTGGTTATTCGCAGGTCTAACGAACTGCTACTAACCAGGATCTAACCAGCAGATTGGACTACGACAGCGTTTCTTACATAAAATTTCGTATGGTGGCATTCCAACGCTTGAATGATATGAATTATCATAAGCAAATTCAACCAATGGGAGGAGAGAATCCCATGATCCACCAAATTCGAGTACACACGCACGAAGCATATCTTTCATCATCTGGGTCGTACATCCAGATTGGTCATTAGTTCGCAGGTGATAGGCAATGTTCAGGTGAACACAAGTGCCTAACTCACATTGCAAACTTTGCTAAAGCTAGAAACAACAGAGAGTGGAATTCAAAATAATCAAGAAAGACTGTGACGTGTCACAGTCTCACTAAGAAACGAACATCATCTTCGAAATATCAAATCGTTGCGGACGATCATAAGGTTTCTGGTACTCATCGCGACTCGCGTGCATATCTGACATCATCGTGATCTTCACAAGTCAAACTCCCGTTGACGGTCCTCTACGACTTAAAACATTTGTTACAACACTGGCTTCACCAAGGTAGTAACGGATTTTACAACAGATAGTAAAGTCTTCCGAACCATCAAGCAAGGTGAGGATCGGAGTCTTCACACCGTAATTGCGTCAAAAGCTGAGAGGATCTCTCCTGAGCTTTCGATCATACGACAGATACATCTTTACGAGTCCGTTTAGCCAACAGACCTGCAACTTCAAGAAATTACGGATAAACCACCAATAGTAATCAGCTAAGGCAAAGAGTTTTAATTTCAAAACGGAATTCGAGGAACTCCTTAATTCATCATAACTTCTACCTAAGCTGGATCTACATGACACCATTCTTACAGATGATATGACTAAGGAAATACATTTCCCTTAGCCAGGACTCACACTTAGACAACTTGGCGTACAATTGTTCTTATTTAAGAACTTCGAGAACACATCACAGATGGAGCTCTAGCCACCGCAGTAGCTCCCGGAACAACTTAATCTTACAAGTGACATTACTGACCAGAGGTAAACCCGGCAGTTCTTCAAAAAACACATCAGGGTAATGAAACACTACTCTGATATGTTGGACTGATCGTTTCTATACCTTGCCATCAACAAATATGTGAAGAAAGAATTACAACTTCTGAAACAGACTTCTAGGTTCTTAACAACGGAGATGACAGGAATATCAGACTCCTGTTGTTCTCTACGAACTATAGCATAAGATTCATCAGAAGAGGAATCTTAATCATCTTTTTGAAACAGAGAATCTCGGCATCACGCTTGCTGAGTTAATCCATTCCAATTACCGCACCATAGCCCGCACTAGGCATAACAAAGAACGAGATAGGGAAACTACTTTCCTTGACACCAAAAAACACAACTTTTGGAGCTTTCTCCGTAACAAAACTATCTTACCGTTAACAACCTTCATATTAAACGAATTAACCAACTTGGAAACAGGTAACTTCAACGTTTACAACAAAAAAACAGAAACAAAGAAGTAGGCAGCTCCAGAGTCAAACAACACAAAAACAGGATTACAGCTAATAAGGAATGCACTCAGAATAACGTCCCCCATTTCTTTCACCTCCTCCGTTGTCATCTAGTAGAATGCCTTCCCTTTATCACGAGATGCATTATCTTGCTTTTGCCTTCGGGAAGGCCCACCAATTTCAGGACTTTGTTTACCAGGATAGTCAATCCTCCTGTGACCGGGCTTGCAACATTGATAACAAACAGCTTCCTGGTATACACATTCGATATTTTCATGACCTATATGTCTGCATCTCCAACATTTTCTAGTGGCTTTGGAGCATTCACCTGAATGGTAGGTACGGCACTGGGAACACCAAAGGTTGCCAGATTTTGGTCCCTTAGAAGTCTCGACTTTATCACCTCCAGTGGTTTCCCCTCTTGTAGAACCAGATTTCTGCAATGGATGAAACTTCCTTTTACAGCCCTTGCTAAGCTTCATTCCAACACTGTACAGTAATCACGGGGTTATCACTCCCCTTATTTGTTAGAGACTTATTTGACAAGAACTTCAAATCCGCCTTGCGCGTCTCATTTAACATGGTATGCAACAAGAACTCCTTGGCTAACCGAAGCTCTTCCTCCAGACAATGTATATAAACTATCTGATCTAACTCAGATCACCACTTTCAACATTGCACTGAAAACGTTCATTTTCAGGTTGATGAGGCACATGTGAAGAAGCCACATCTTACACATCTTTCACAGCTTGCTCTGTATTGCCACATTCGGCAGACATCTTTTCTAACTCTCTATATGATAGAGAAGGAGCAATTAATACTCTTGTCTCACTCACTTATCTTACCTGCAAGTCATCGTACAATATAGCACACACATAACACTCTCACTCAACCCCCCCCCATAGGAACACTTCTATATGGTCGGGCCCGAGCTTGAGATCGAATACTCTAACAAGTACCTAATTCAGTCAAACTTAGGCTCTGATACCTAATTGTAACACCGCTTCTGAAAAATAGTTACTTTAGTGATAACTTAGGTTTAGCAGCAAAAAAAATTTCTTTTAATATTAACAAACGGTTAATTACATCATCTTTGTTTTCAAAACATTCATTGGTGTTACCTAACATACAGGAACCGACCATAATATCAACATACATTACAACATAAAGTGTTCCAACCCACAAGGGGCATTTACATGATAAGTCACCCGTCTCTCTAGGCCATCTAGTCTTTACCTTAAAAGGGAACATAGCACCATTAGCTACACTAGCTAGTGAGTACATACTTAGCATAAGCCTCAATACAGTGAGTTAGGCAACAGACACATCATACATATCATATCATACACAAGCAAGCATTGCTAGCTTAACACAAAGCGGTGTGCTGACAAGATCAGTAAGAATCATATCTTGCATGGGAGTCTGTCCTGCTCAACAACTCAGACCGGGGAATCAGTCACAACCATCCGCGCTTGTAGGGGAGCATAAAGCAGTCCACCAAGCATCGTTCACGGAGCCCAAGACTCCTCAAGTAATCCAGCTGTTCCAAGCCGATTACCACTCACGTTAAGCCACGGCGGTTCTGCGGAACCTCGACCCGGGATGCACCCCAAGTCACCGTTAAATCCAGAAATGACCGAAGTCCTGTTAGGATCCAGCTAACCGGCTGACCTTAACCATGCGTCAGATGTCAGATGACAGATGTCAGATGGTCTGTAGACCGTGCACATTCACATATACGTACATTTGATCCCACAGGGATCCATCATTATCACTATCATCATATATCGTACATAGGATCCCATAGGGATCCATCATATAATCATTCATTGATACTTTCACATGCATCATCATACAGTTCATCATTCATTCACATCATTAGATATTAACTAAGCGGTTCCAATCTGGACCCGCTGGCATGCACCTATTACACATCTTACACGCAATCATAACATCGTTCAAAAACTTACACTCATCTTCTTAAGCATACCTGCATAGACAGGTTAGACATACATACACGTTCATACATACTCACATAATCATCTAGCTTGCAAGACTTACTCTACTGAGTCTCATGAAAGTAGACACTCACTTGAGCTACACTACGCACATGTATTTGGCTTGAGTCCTTAACAAGTTCACCTAGCTTATTATACTTACAATAGTCATTCACATGTGCATGCAAGACTATACAAAAGAAACACTCAAACTTTGGACATACACAAATCCACTAGGACTGTCGGATTTGGGAAAATCCGATGGTCCTGTCGGATTCATGTAATCCGACACTTGTGACACATGCAAATCCGATACTTATGAATAGAATTCCAACACTTAGGAATTCCAACCATGCATGTGAAATCCGATACTTGCGGATTCCGACACATGGAGGGAAATCCGACACTTTGGACAAAAATCCGATACTTTCGGATTTCAACACTTAGAAAGGAAAAACCGAGACATTAAATCCGACAGATATGCCAAATCCGACACTTGCATCGGATTTCGACAGATTATGCGGTTTTCGCCACATGCGGATTCTGACAACTTCATAGTTGCGGAATCCGACAGCTTCACCATCTGCAATTCCGATACACTCATTTGGTCATCTAAACAACTTCGTTCTTGTTAGTTTTAAGCCTAGAACATCTTGGGGCATCACATTCTACTCGTATGAACATCTTAAACACATCAAATCCCCATAAGAACACCATCTATGTAAAACCCACTTTTAAAGTGAGTTTTCCATGTTCTTCAAAGTGGTTCTTGCATGGATGCATGGTTCTTAACATATTATACATGATTCTAATCTTATATACACATCTAAATCACATGGATCGCCTTCGAGATCAACAATCGACTGTTTCTTGTTCTTCTTTTGAAATCCGATAGCACGAGAGAGACGAGAGAAAAGACGAGAGAATGTGTGTGTTTTACTTGCTTTGACTTTTCTTGTAAAGTCAATAAATCACACATTCTCACATACATATATTTAATCAATCCAGAGGCGGTGACCTCTGGATTTGGTTTTCCTTAAATATCTAGTTCACTACATACATACTTATCATACATATATACTTAACATGCATGCATACATATATACTTAACATGCATGCATACATACATACTTAAAACACATTTATATTCACATAACTCAACAAATACTTACAATTAAATACTCCTATTACATCCACTATACATACGTACGTACTACTTACAACTAGGCCCAAGTTGAGGATTTTACAATGAAACCGTTACATCTTGTGTTTCTACTTTTGCAGGGTGTTACATTGAAGCATATGCCTACTGGGTCACACGCCAAGTATTGATTATGGCAACACCATCAAACAAGAGTAAAACACCAAAAAATGGTTTTGGTGAGCCAGGCACGAGCGTGACTAATGGAGGTACAGCCGTGCCCTGTGACAGGGTACGGGCCTAAATTACGTGTGACTTGGGTGTGCTCATTTGATCTGGAATAGGTGTGCCTTATGAGCCACGACCGTGTCTAACGTTGTAACAACCAGTTTTAGTAGACTTTTAAAGCTAGTTTAAGTGCATGTTAATAACCATTAATAGTAGATTGAGTATGGACATTTTTTACTAATGTTTTGAAGTCTAAAAAAGGTCATACATGTTTAGTATGGTGCTGGTTAGCTAATTTGAGTACCTTGTCAAACACTTTCTCACAGTAGCATACTTGGTAGACTTGGATTAGTGCTACAAGCATGTTCTTATTGGTTGTGGTTGTTCTTGTAGGCACTTAAGAAACTAGCATTTGGGAATCATTAAGGCTTGGTGTGGACTTCACAAGAGGGGTTCTATTTTGCATCCTTACATCCATCATCAAAAAGAAAAAGAAGGAGAATTAAACACTTGAAGGGGTATACATTTCTTCCCTTGTTCCTTTTCTTTAGTTACGTTATTCATAATTAGAGTGTGATCCATTGGGCGTGTATTGGTTGGCATAATTTGAAAATTGTTTGTACTCAGTTAAAGGGATTAGCGTTCATTGCTTAGGGACAAAGTCTGGTAGCTTTGACCAACATAAAAAAATGAATTTTTGCTTCTATATTGATTAGTTAAAGGGTTAATGTTGATTTATATTCACTAGTTCAAGAGATTAATGTTGATTATTCCCAAGCAGTATATACAAACATTAAAGCCTAGTCACTCAACCTCTTAACAAAAGATCAACTTGAAACACCTTTCAATACATTAGCTTCCTAAGCCTAATAATGAAGTCTATGATTGGTAGTGAGAAGTGTGCTAAAAGGATAGAAACTTTCCGAACTCCAATAATGGGTGAAAACTTCTTTTATAATATTAGTGATAATTTGGGTCTTGTTGTCACTACTGATATACAATAACTCTATGACAATCAAGAGGATGTTGATGAGAATGAAGAAGACAATGAGGATGTTGATAAAGATGGAAATGACAATGGTGGTGGAAATTGGAAGTGGTGATGATAGTAATGTTGACAAGATGGATGTTTATGATGAATCTAGAATAGATGATGATGATGATGACGATGATGATAATCTTGCTACTTCTGATGCTAATGTTTATGATGCTGATGATATTGATGTTGAAAAGCAGTTTGTTGATAAGTGGTGCACATTCTATCTAAAAATGTTGATGTTGATCATCTAATTGATCCACTTAAAGCACCATCTTTTGAATATAAAGGTACATTCTCTGAACTCTCATAATTCAAAGAGGACACACGAGTTATAGATATAGCACTTGTGAATCCATCTTCATCTCTAGTCCAAGCACTACCTCCACAGCTAAGCCCTAGTGAACCATCAAAGGTTCCTAGTTCTACTATCACCTACACCACAAAGCATACGCCGAAGTGGACAGTGCCAATACGCTGGTCTAAGAGGATGTTAATCTCTTATGTTAAGGGGCTCAATGAGAGTACTGACTTAAATGTATCCCCTAAAGTAGTGGACTCAGTCTCTCAAAAGGTTGAGTTTGTAAGTAATGGACTCCTACAAGTTGGGTCATCGTCCCAAAAGGGTGACACCATTAAAAGACAGACTCTAACCCAAAGTTACACTATGTTTATAGCCATGAGTAAGTCCCCACCCTCTACAACTTCACAACAAGTTGTAGTTAGAATAATGCGAATCCCATTGGATACAACTCATATCCCACTCAAAAATTTGGTACCACCATTTTTTTCACTTCTTACATATACTATTCCACATCATGTCTACACATTTGGTACAAGCCAACCAAGTACATAGCCACAGTACTCACACCTATTGTAATAAACATTTCTATTTCATTGTGATATTAATAAAACAATTTAACTCATGCTTATTTATCTATTTCTTTTCACATTCAATTAATAGAGTAAATGGAGAGCGGTTGTTTGGACATGAGTGTTCCGTAAGGAAAGGGTATAAATATTAAAAGAATTTAGCTCTTGCTTATTTATCTATTTCTTTTGACATTGAATTTATTATGTAAATGGAGAGGTGTTGTTTGGACATGAGTGAACATAAGGAAAGGGTATAAAATACTAAAAGAATTTTACTCTTCCTTCTTTCTCTATTTGTTTGGACATTCAATTAATAGAGTAAATGAAAGGGCTTGTTTGGACATGAGTGAACATAAGGAAAGGGAATAAATAATAAGTGAGGCAGAAAACCCTAGGTGAAACCTTACTGTAGCCGCTCAAGACCCTAGTGTGTGTAGTGTGTGCTTCTTGGGTGACTTCTATGAGGAATGGGCAAGATCTCAAAGCCGTTCATCAAAACTTTGTGAAATCAATTGTGGTGCTCTCAGGTATGTAATCTCTACACTTTACAAATGGATTTAATGTTAAAACATAGAAATGACGTCGATTGAGGGTTCGTTTGGGGCTGTGTGAGACCAAGGATAAACCAAGGTGAAACCTCGAATTTTGATCTCAAATATGAGAGTTAATTGAATTAAAGAATCAAGGAATCACATAGATCGAAATAGTAACAACATACGACTGAAATAACATAGAAAGCTTAAGATTTAAGTGAGTTGAAGACTGATTATGCCCTGTGTTCTTGGGTCAAACCGAAACCAAAAAGATAACAAAGATTAGTGCATGAGAACTTCATATTAATGAAATTAAATGGGTAGGATTTGCATATGGGATGATAGAAACCTATTGCAATTGGAATTATATGTTTTGGTTAAGTAATGCAGGGAATCAAACATTCAAGTGTCGACTAGTGATCTTTGAATTGCCAAGGACTGCATTCGCCAAACAAGTTGAGCTCTTTAGAGAGTTCCCTGGATCGCCAGAGGCTAGGATCACCATGAGGTAAGGATCACCAAATGGTGAAGAACATCAAGCAGTTTAGGATCGCCAATTGAAGGGCTTGATTGGATCATCAAGTAGTATTGAGTTCTAGGGAAGGATTTTTAAATGTTGTATGTATAGATCAACCTTATATTGTATCTTAATCGAAGAAATTTTGATTATAGGTCATTGTTGGTAAAGTCGTTGTGACTCACACATTTATTTTTTCAATGTGAAACTGTTCTAATAATCGGGTGAGTTTCACTAACTTATATCTTATGTTGTGATATGTGTGCAATGTGATACTATCATAATTACCTGAGTAGTTGGCTCGATTGGCAGATGGCTACCGCACCCGTGTAGTATATACTTGATGGGGTGTGTATTATATGTTGAATATATTATCTCATATAATGTATGAGTGTAGTGTGCTCACTAAGCTTTGTGATTAACCCGTGTGTGCTGAATACTTTTAGGACTGTCTCAAGTTGATAAAGGGAAGGCTGCAGCATGACAGCTACACTTCCGCATCGTTGTTTTTCAAACTCCAAACTTCATGAATATTTACAAATATTGTACTAAACATTTTTATTTGATTTGGAACCGTAAGTCCCATGTGTAGGGCAGGTGAATCTTATTGTTATTATTGAAAATTATTCATTAAATTTTTTATGAAAAGTTGTGAGTATTTATCAAAAAAAAATTATTCAGGTGTTTGGACTTAAATATTGGTTCAAATGGATTTTCAAGCTTATAATTAAAAGTATTTTTGAAACATGTTGTCCGCTGGAGCTTGAGGCCCTGGTGATCTATTATGATTATTTGAATTCTGTTATTATTGAGATACTTATGTTATTAATTTCTTGTGTACTATGAATGCTCTAAGCCATGCATGATACTAGACATGTATATTTATAATACTTGAATTGGCCTTATTGCATGTTCTTGTTTGTTTGTTGTGGTAGGGTTGACTTAAGCATTCAGCTATCAAAATGATATAGGCTTATGCATAGTAGCACATTCATACGGATTACGCTAGTGAAGGATGTGTTGGCCTATACATCATGCTTTATATGTTTGAATTATAAGTGATGCATGACCAAGCCCATGAATCGAGAAACTTATTATTGATGATAAGATCAAGTATGAATAGTGGGTTGGTAATAATATGAACGTGCTAGAATCATAAAGAATTTCATGAATGTAGTGAAGTTTACTTGTGTGCTATAGCATATGTATAGCTAGGAATACCTTAGAATGCTTAAGGTTTATCATACTTAAGTAAAGTATGCAAGGTGAACTTATACGTTAAGAAGTAAACGTGTGATAATGCCTACCTAACCTATAGTGCATTAGAGATACATCAGAATGGTGAATACCAGAACTTACTGATTGGGGGAAATGCTAACGCTCCCCGGGGGTGGAGATACTACTGTTGCGATTGGCCCTGCTGGCGACCTAGAATACCATTGGTTGATGTTGGAGCTGAGAATGAATATCAGGTGGAGATATCAAATGAAAGAATTCTGGCAGATGTGCGTAAAGTCTGGAACAAATTCTCCTAAAAATATTCCAGCTGATAACTGAGGAGATGAGAACCTTGATTACTGATGAGGTGAACCGAGTCATGGAAACCAGGGGAGCTAACCGTTGATTGAAAAACCGAGAAGGAATAAGGGAGCTCTTAGGGGATGCACCGACCAAGATTTTTTAGCTTGTAAGCAACCCACTTTTGAGGGAATCCCTTCGCACCAGCTACTATCCAGCTGACCGTAATGTTTTGTATGCCAGCAACCTACTGGGGGAGGCTACGAAGGATTGGTTGGCTTTGTTATTGTAACAAAAGGGGAAGTACCGGTTGACTTTACGTGGGACGAATTCAAGGAAATGTTTACTGCGAAGTTTAACCCAACGGTGGAAGTGGAATGAATGAAAAGGGAATTTTGGCAATGAAGCAGACAACGTAAACTATTACTGAGTTGAACACGCTATTCTTAGAGAAGGATAGGTTTTGCCAATAGTATGTGGTTAACGACCACATGAAAATGTTTCATTGCATGGATATGCTAAAGGAAGAAATTAGAGAGTTTGTGGATGAATCAAAGTACTAGACTTTAGACCAGATGATGAGTGCCACAAGATGTAACGTACCCAATTTTTTTTAGTGCCACAAGATGTAACGTACCCAATTTTTTTTGCCAATACTAAATCATACGATAATTGAAACACTGTATAATACCAATTACATCCCGGGTGAAAACCCATAAAAATCTTAAGTTCAAGTACAATCATTTTGGATTACATTAGAAAACTCATGAGAGTGAAAACGTTGCAGAAGCTTGCTTGGATTGAGCTATCAAACACGAGCTGGAGCCCCGCCGTAGTCATCACCTGAAAAGATGGTTAAACAACAACCGTAAGCACAAAGCTTAGCGAGTACTTTACTTACACACCAAACAGTCAATCAATCACATTCTTCGAACACACTACTGTAATAAGTGGTCTCATCAAATAACACATATCTCATACCCACTACCGTAGTAAGTGGTCTCAACATACCCGTCTGTTAGACGATCTCGTCTCACCCGTTGTCCTCACAACGGTCTAACATACCCGGAACCGAGGTACTGGTCTCATACCCAACACCGGAGTGTTGGTCTCATACCCGACACCGAAGTGTACGGTCTCATACCCGACACCGAAGTGTGCGGTCTAACATACCCGTCACCGGAGTGAACGGTCTAACATACCCGGCACCGAAGTACTGGTTTCATACCAAACACCGGAGTGTTGGTCTCAAACCCGACACCGAAGTGTATGGTCTCATATCCGACACCGAAGTGTACGGTCTATCATACCCGTCACCGGAGTGAACGACCAACATACCCATTACCGGAGTAAACGGTCTAATCATATTTAGTTATAATTCATAGTTGTTCACGTATTCACATGCATATATATACATCCGGAATCTATTTAGATCATAATGAGAATACTGATGATATAATTACCATATACCACATACATAACACGTCACACATACTACTATCATGTAATTGAGTGTATTCACATGTCTCATAACTTATCATCAGCTTACACATCATCAGTCGCATGCAAAGTCTATTTAAAACATACCCGACACCGAAGTGTTGCTCTACACATAACATTCACGTATTCCACAATTATTATTCACTTTCTTAGGCACTATCAAATGTATTTGATGTCTATTTAGAAAGGAAAGTAAGAATACTCACCTGTCGGTAGTTCTCGTCCTGCTGTTCTTACTTTATAACATTACTCGTGATTATCCTTCAATTGTCCGTCACATAGAAACAAAGGTCGCATGGGTGTTGTACCATATGTGAAAGTCGCATGGCTACCCTGGGCCATCTCAAAGTCGCATGGACCCAGGTGACTGTCGCATGGATGTAACATCTATGCGCTGAAAGTCGCATGGAACTACATGAATATCATCTGAAAGTCGCATAGCACATATCACACTACAGAAAGTCGCATGGCACATATATATATATGGTCTGAAAGTCGCATGACATTATATGCATACACTAGGTGATTGTCGCATGACACTATACAACAGTCGCATGATGTCCATGTGATAACTGAAAGTCGCATGACACAATTTATATACTAATAATGAAAGTCGCATGAACTTGCATGCAGCCTGGGTATCTCATGCGAAGGTCGCATGGTACCTCATGCGAAGGTCGCATGGGCCTACTCGAAGGTCGCATTACCCTCCTTCTGGTTGGTGTAAGTGTCGCATTGAAGGCTCATAGGTCGCATGGACAGGTACTGAAAGTCGCATGGAGTGTGTATCGTAGGTGAAAGTCGCATGGTTCTACATTTAAACCCATATGGAAGGTGCATGAGCACATGCCTTCCCTGTCAGTTCATTTTTCAAAAACTCAGACTCCATAACCATAATCAAACTCTTTCAAAACTTAACCAAATCATTTCATTTTTGTTTCAAAACATTTCTCCACTCATTTAAACAGTTCCTTCAAGATTTAAACATATTTAATCAAGTATTAAAACTCATATCTCAAATTCTTTTCTCTTGATCTTCATAAACCCAAAACCCCAAAACCCAGGTTCTAATCTTGCTCTATAATCATTCAAACATGATAAAATTGATACCTACAACATCATAGTAAGGTAGGAAACATTACCGGATGATTCTCTTAAAACTTCTGTAACTCTACAAACAATTCTTGATGCTCTTCTCCCATGTTTCTCGTGAAGGTTTATACACACACTGATTTTCTTTTGAAAGAATGGAACATTAACCAAGTGTTGGGGGTTGTGCCCTAAATCCCTTTTTATGCTTTCTTTCAAAGGCCTAAGCCCAACTTCCAATTTCTTGAACCCAACAATGCTCAACCCAAACTAAATATATATGTAGTCCATTTAGCCAACTATTTACACACACACACACACACACACATATATATATATATATATATATATATTCAAGCCCAATAAAAATCAAACTAGTCCATCATCATTTCTCAATAAAATATTCTTTTGTTTATTTTCGAAGGTTCCGTTATTACACAAGAGGTCGCGAACTTGAATTGGAGAAGCAGGCTATTGAATGATAGAGTAAAAGGAAAGTAGAAAAAGTTGAGAAGAGATTTAAAAAGATGAAATTTACATGGCCAAAATAGGGTGGGAAGAAAAAAACAATGAAATGCACTATGAGTGGGAAACACCATAAGGGTGCATGTGTGATCTGGGCTCCGAGTTGTTATAAGTACGGACAAAAGGGTCACCTTAGAAGAGACTATGGCTTGACTACAAAATTGAGTTTTGGATGCTTTCAACCAGGTCATGAGATAGCTACATGTCCGCTACAGAATTCTAGGATTGTTAAAGCTCTGCCGCTAACAACCTCCGAATCACCAATGACTCATAGGGGATGAAGAATGAGGGTCTGAACAGAAGAGGTCGTATTTTTCACCCTACTACGGAGGAAGCGAGGATTGAACCCGATATAGTAGCAAGTACCTTTCTTGTTAGTTAACACCTTCTCTTGTATTGTTTGACTCGGGGGTGAGTAGGTCTTTTCTATTTTTTACATACGTGATAATCTTAAAACCGGACCTATAAAGTTAGAAGTATCATTAGAAGTTGAAATCCTCGATGAAAAAACGTTAATAGTGGCAATTGTGTACAAACACAACACGATAAAGATAGGAGATGAGAAATTCCGACTAGACTTGATACCGATTGCAATGCTGGAATTTCACGTGATTTTTGGTATGGATTGGTTGTTCCAAGCCCAATATACAATTCATGAAGAAGTAGGATGGTCTTTTCGGATTTGTATTGATTATCAGGAATTAAACAAACTCACCAAACTGAACCGCTACCTACTACGAAGAATACATGACTTGTTCAATCAACTTCAAGTAGCATCGAGGTTTTCTAAAATAGACCTACGATCACGGTATCATCAGCTTAGAGTGCGTAAAGAAGACATCAGTAAGATTGCATTCAAAACGAGAGGTATAAACACTACGCGTTTGTGCTAATGCCCTTTGGACATACAAATGCAACGGCGGCCTTCATGTACTTAATGAACATGGTATGTCAACCTATGTTGGATCAATCGGTGATTACTTTCATCGATGACATCCTAATATATTCTAAGACTGGGGACGAGAACGAACGACATCTTCGAGAGGTGTTAGAAACTTTGAAGCGGGAAAGACTGTCTGCGAAATTTAGCAAGTGCAAGTCTTGGCTACAAGTAGTTTAGTCCCTAGGTCACTTAGTGAATAAGGATGGGATAAAAGTGGATACAGCCAAGATCGAAGTAGTATTAAAGTGGGAACAAACGAAGAGCCCTATAGAAATTAGAAGTTTCCTACCCTTCGTGGGATATTAAAAACGTGCGAACGACTTGTGTTGACTTTGCCGGAGGTGATGGAAGAGTTAGTGGTTTATTGTGGTTTAAACCTTACGAGAATAACTACTCAATGCATGACCTAGAACTCGCAGCCGTGGTTTTCATTTTAAAAATCTAGAGACATTATCTATATGGAGTAAACTGTACCATGTATACCTGCCACAAGAGGTTGAACTACTTCGTAGACTAGAAGAACATGAATATGCGACAACATAGGTGGCTGGATCTAGTCAAAGATTACTATTGCAGGATTCCATACCATCCGAGTAAGGTCAATGTGGTGGATGATGCGTTGAGACGTAAATCAAGATGTATGATACTAAAACACAAATTCCTATAGATAACGGTTAGTACTTCATTGTTCGACTTAATACGGGCATCATATATGAAGTCGATCAAGACAGAAAACCACAACATGGAAAGAACTAAGGGTCAAGTGAAGATTTTTTTTCAAGACATTAGGGATCTGCTTATATGTTACGAATGAATATGGGTGAAGGGAATACATGCACGTCAATACCCGTGTGCAACAGAAGCAAACAAAAACAAAAACGGGTTTTCGGTTATCAAAACCAACATGTATGTGCTCCGATAGTGGATCTCTACTACAAAACAAATATAGCAACTAAAACATAAAGCAAAGGAAGAGAAATAAACCATCTCGAGTGGCTGGAACGAGGCAACAAAGAGGAGGATGTTGAGAACCCGAACCAAGCTCCTTTACTAGTAATCATCACCAAGTTGCCGAGATCCCACCTTGCTAACGGCCCACAAACTCGAAATTCTCTCTAGAATACGAGCTCTTGGAACAGCACCATCAAGTAAGCAAGCATCGACAGAGCCAAATGAGAGAAAAGGACAACCTTTTATAAACCCTTTGTTGGAATATGCCTACTGACATACACAAGTTGATATCACTACCGATGTGACATAAGCCTATTGGGTCACACGCCAAGTATTGATTCGGTCAACATCTTTGAACGAGAGAGAGAAAAACGTCAAAAAGTTGGTTTTAGTGGGGCCGAGCACATCCGTGCCTGGCGTGCCACTCGGCCAGTTACAGGCCCAAGACCGTGTATCTAGGGCGTGCCTTTTTGCGCAAGCACGGGCTTGTCCTATGCAGGTACGGCTACGCCTAGTGCTTAGGAACGAGCCCAAGTCAGGTGTGACGTGGGTTTGCCCGTTGGGCTAGCACAAGCGTGCCTCACGCTATAACAGCCTCTTTAATTAGTCTTTAAGACTAGTTTAAGTGTGGCTTTATGGCTATTTTATGCTAGTAACGTGAGTTACGTTTTTCTAGCCATTCTAAGGTCATATGACTAGTTTGTATGTACAATGGATGTTGTAGCAAATTTGAATTGTTACTAGAAAGCATTGAACCATTGACTCTCTCAATACACACTTGGAATATAGTATAGGCACCTAGAATCTTTAAGTGGTGTTAGTTCAATATTGGTCGTGTTCTTGGCGGCGTCCAAGCATTGCAAGTGTAACATCCGAAAACCTGGCTTACTCGTCGGCGGGCCAATGGTAAGTCAAAATGTGTTGGTTAGGTGTATTTAAAGATTAATTATGTGATTAAACGAATAATTGATATCATATGAATTTATGTTTAAATAGGATCGAGTTTGGTACGAGGGGGGTTGTGTTGGATTATGCCGACTGACACACACACGAGTTGGCATCATGGCTGATGAAGCAAGGGCCTATTGGGTCACACGCCAAGTATCGATTCCGGCATCACGGATGGTCTAATGAGAGAGAAAACCAGAAATTGGTTCTGGTGGGCCAAGGCACGCCCGTGCCTCTATGAGGTACGGCCGTGCCCTACGGGCAGGCACGAGCCCAAGTCGGGCGTGACTTAGGCGTGGCTAGGTACGCCCGTGCCTCTATGAGGCACGCCCGTGCCCTGTGCCCAGTGGACAGGCACGAGCCCAAGTCAGGCGTGACTTGGGCGTGGCCTTTTGGGCTGGTACGCCCGTGCCTTGTGAGGCACGGCCATGCCCTGTGCAGTTATAGTCTTCTTAAACAGCTTTCAAAGCTATTTATGAAGAAGATTATGGTGTTTTATTGCTTATTGATGGATTATCAATGCATGCACGTTTTTATTCTCTTTCGAAGAGTCTATAAAAGGTGGTGCATGATTCCTTTGTTGGGTTACAAGTTCTTAAAAGGCAAAAAACACACATTGCACACTTCTCTCTCTCAAACACTCAAACTAGTTCCAAGGCTTTGGTTCTATATTGTGTAGACATCTTGGTGGTGTTTAGATAGACTTATCTAACACTCTAGCAAGTGGGAGGCGATAGTAGCTTGGTGTGGACTTTGTACACGTTAGTGCACAAGACTTCCAAACTCCAAAACCGCACGTACCAAGAAGATAGCATCAAGGGTATAACTCTATCTCTTTGTATGTTTTATTTTGTTGCTTAGTCATGTCTAGAGTTTTGGTCCATTTGGTGGGCGTATTCGTGGTCAATTTTTGAAACTATTTTCTACTCGTTTTGCTTCCGTTGCGAATTTAGACCACGAAAACCCAACAGTGGGGGTACGGGCCGTGCCGGTAGAATTCGTAAACTATTTGAAATTGTTTAAACTGTACACTGACAAAATGGCAGGCACGCCCGTACCCTCTGGGGTACACCCGTGCCTAATGATTTTTTGGTCAGAATTGGTTTTTGAAACAATATGTTTAAATATATTAAAATCCGGGGTTTAGACTAGTCTTGATTCTGTTGATCCCCACTATATTTTGATTCCTAATTTTATATGTTTTGTGTGACTTGGCATGAAGTTCACAAAAACATATATCTTTAGGTGTATATATGAATATGCAATTTTAAAGGTGTATTAAAATTGTTAATGCATATGTACAAGGACTGCTTGTTGTGCCTTAAGTGTTTTTGCAATCTTAATCAAAATATATATATCTTTGTTAGACATGGTTTTGTGGCACACCATTTGCTTTCGTTTGGTTGTGTTTGTTGTGGTAGCCCGGTAACTTGATTTGCCCATAGACTTTGTGATGTTTGTGGTTGGTTTTGGTTTTGGCCTGCGTGCCATAATGTTGTAACATTTATATTTGGTGCGACTTGCATGTCGTTTATTTAAATCTTTGTACTCGTAATAGATTATTAGGATCACGACTTGCATGTCGTTTTCTTATTATTATGTACTCGTACTTAGATTATTTCAATTATGTAATATTGCATCAAAACCGACCGAGAGACACGATGTGGGCGTCTTGACAAACCAAGTCCGGGAGATTCGCCGGAGTGGAGATCGTGACGGAGCATCCATTGGTGTTGTCCCTAGATTGACTATGTTTTCCCCGTTTTGGCTCACGGGGAAAACACTTAGGATTTGGGCATGTTACCGGGTCGTTATTTATTTATGCGTGGTTGTTTTATATTTGAATTCTTTAGGATTTGCATGCTAGAGAATTTTTGAAAATATATAAAACAAAAGAGATTTATAAATGAGTTTATATTTCTACGCGCATAAAAATTGGCAAATAGTAATATAAAAATGTTTATATTAAATGGTGGATAAAAAGGAGTTTTTTGTCACTTAAATTGCTATTTCATCAAAAGTTGTTAAAATATTATTTTAACCGGAAAAACAAAAACCCGTTTTTCGAAAAGTAAATCACGCGCCACCCGTAAGACGACACCACCCAAATCTAACGAAACTTGGATGATTGTCGAGCATTAGGACGAGTCATGCCTTGTGGAGTTGTGTGGAAGGTGAGTGTGGCAACCCGCACAATTGGTAGTCGAGCTTAAGCACGAACCAATGATTGGGCTAGGGTACCAACGTGTGTCTTGACGGGCGACTTACAAGTTCTTTTATGTTGCTTAAATGATGTCGATCTCTAGCCGAGTCATTTAAGAAATAATAAAAGGATTGGTGTATGAAGGGATCAAACGTGCCTTAGACATTTGATGCCGAAAGGATCCCGCAAGGATCTAAGAGTTGCAATGGTTGCAATTGGTAATTTGTCTACCGGCCTAAATAACTTATTTCATGATCCGCGGTAAACCCGTTATGAGATAGAGTGAAATATGGTTCTTAGCCTTGTTCAAATAATTAAGTTTTATAACTATCGGGTAATTATTTCTACAAGGATTCACAACTAAAATTGGTACTCTAAATTTTGTAGATGGCATCCAACAACGCTTCTACATCTTCATCGAACTCTATTTCCCTAAAGTTGTTCCTCGAAAAGGCCAAACTCGATGGCCAAAACTTTATGGATTGGTTCATGCAATTAAGGATAGCCCTTAGATATGAACAAAAGATGTGGGCCATCGAGGAGCCTTTGCCGGAGGCACCTGCGGCTAATGCGACTAGGGCGGTCCGAGACGCGTATGACAAGCGTGTCAAGGAAACGAACGAAGTGGCTTGCATTATGCTCTCGTCAATGATTCCTGAGCTTCAAGAGCAAATGGAACATTTAGGAGCATATGATATGCTTAACCAGCTGAAGGAAATGTTCCAACAGCAGGCTAAGCTAGAGCGCTTCGAGTGCCTAAAGTCTCTTTTTGATTGCCATATGCAGGAGGGCGGAAATGTGAGCGTTCACGTGCTTAAGATGAAAGCATTGGTTGATTGCTTGGAGAGGTTGGGATTCCCGTTAGGGAGGGAGTTGGCGGTGGATGTGATCCTCCGTTCTCTTCCTAGTTCCTTTTCACAATTTGTGTGGAACTATCATGTCCATGGCATGGAAAAGTCCCTAATGGAACTTCACGGAATGTTAAAGACCATCGAGTCTGACATGTCCAATAAGCCCTCCTCGTCCAAACCCGTCCTAGCCATCCAGGGAGTCGGAACCAAAAGAAAAGGCGCTCCCCCCTCTAAGGGAAATGGTAAGGGGAAGGTTGCAAGACCAACCCAAGTCCGGCCCCGAAGGGCAAGGGGAAAGCCGTGATGGTTCCACCGGCCGAGGACCCTGCGGAAGCCGAGCGCTTCCACTACAAGGAAAAGGGGCATTGGCGGCTCAGGTACATTTATGATTGAACTCCACAATACCGCTACTTCTAACGGCTGGGTACTTGATACCGGTTGTGGCACTCATATTTGTAATAATGTGTAGGTGCTAGAAAGAAGTAGGGCGCTGGGTGCTGGAGAGCTTGACCTGATCATGGGAAACAAGGATGTGGTTCTCGTGGAACGGATTGGGAGTGTTGATCTCGCCTTTCCTTCAGGACTTGCTATTACCTTGTTAAATGTTTGTTTTTCGCCCTGCGTGGCACGAAACATTATTTCCTTTCACGCTTTGTATGACGATGGATATGATTTTGGTTTTAATAATGGAATTATCTCTTGTTTCAGAAATGATGTTCATTACTGTAAAGCTTATCCATGTCGTGGGATTTATGAAACAAGTGTGTGTTTGGATGGTAATAAATCAATCTTGAACATTGATTCTAAGGACTGCTATGCAGACCTGCGATTTCCAGCCTCTGTTCTTGCAGATTTTATACCCAAAACTCAACCAAATGGTTCCAAATCAAATTCCAGTGTTCACATATGAAATGGTGATTTGGACCAAAATCACCATTTCTTGACCCATTTAAGCTTTCTAACCAAAATTCATCAAAAACAACTCTTTAATTCGTAATTCAGATTGTAACACACTTAGAATTGATCAAGAAACATGTAGGAATCATTGATTGCAGTTGGGTATATCAATTTGAGCTTTTGACAAATTTGACCTAAAAGTCAAACTATCAAGAACATGGGGAAATAGGGACTTACAAGAACAAGTAGGTGAAGAAGATGATCAATAACAGATTGTAGCTTGATCTAAACTCGAATTACAGCAGCAAATTGAGGCATGATGATCTTCTTTCTTGATTTTCTTCTTGAAGAGCTATGAACACAAGAACATACACAAGAAGAGAATGAGTTCTCTGATGTGTGAACGTGGGTAACAAAAGGCAGCCTACTTGTGGGTAATATTTATCCACAAGTGGGTATTTTGTTCCCCTTTTCAACTTACAACTTAACGCACGAGTACCCGTTTTAACTAACGGGGATATTTTTGGAAATCTCGTTCTAAATCATTTAATATTCTTTTATTCTTTTATATTTTTCTCAATATTTTATTTATTCATTTAAATAACTATTTTAGTTAATTTTCTTTGATATCTATAAATATATATATTTTATTCAATTTATTAATTAAATACACGTACCTACGTAAGCGTGCGTCTAGGCCCTTTGTGAGGATGTTACAAATATACCCCCCTTAAGAAGATTCCGTCCTCGGAATCTGCTCAGCAATGAACAAGTGCGGGTAACATGCTTCCATCTCATCCTCGGCCTCCCATGTCAAGTTAGGACACAGATTGTGCTTCCATTTGACGAGCACTAACTTGATCATCTTTTAGCTGAATCGATTTTGGATTCCAAAATCTCTACAGGTTCCTCCACAATGCGTTTAGCTGAATCGACTTTCAACTCTTGCAGAGGTAGGATCTGATCATCATCAACCTTGCACTTCCTCAAATAGCACACATTGAATGTGTTATGAATACCAGATAGCTTTGGAGGAAGTTCAAGTGATACTGTCTGCTCGTTGACCCGTTGTAGAATTTAAACGGACCAATATATCTAGGGCTTAACTTACCCTTTCGACCAAATCGAATCACCCCTTTCCAAGGTGAAACCTTCAAGAATACCCGGTCACCCACTTCAAAAGTAATGGGCCTCCGTTTTGGATCCGCGTACATTTTCTGCCTATCTCGTGCAGCTTTCAGCTTTTCACATGCCATCTTGACTTTATCAGCAGATGCACAATGTCAGGACCTGTGTATTGCTTTTCGCCAAGTTCTAACCAACATGTAGGTGTACGGCATCGTCTACTGTATAGCATCTCATATGGTGGCATGCCTATACTCGAAGATAGGAGTTGTTATAGGCAAATTCAATCAAGGGAAGATGTGAATCCCAAGAACCACCAAATTCCAAAATACAAGCTCTCAGCATATCTTCAAGAGTTTGAATAGTCCTTTCGGACTGTCCGTTTGTCTGGGGATGGTATGCTGTGCTAAGATTCACGCGCGTACCAAGTTCACGTTGAAGACTATGCCAAAAGTTTGATATGAACCGTGAATCACGATCAGAAACAATAGATAGAGGTATGTCATGTTGTGACACCACCTCATTAATATACAATTGAGCCAAACGATTCATAGGTGCAGACTCATTAGTCGCGAGTAAATGTGCACTCTTCGTGAGGCGATCAACTACAACCCAGATCATATCATGCCCCTTTGCAGTTTGGGGTAGCTCCATGGTAATGTGATCCCATTTCCACTGCGGGATGTCTAGTTGTTGTAGACTACCATAGGGCTTTTGATGTTCGGTTTTGACTTGCGCGCAGACTTGACACTTTTCTACAAATGAAGCTATGTCACGCTTCAATGTAGGCCACCAGTACAAAGATTTCAAGTCTTGATACATTTTCGTGCTTCCGGGATGAATAGATAATCTAGATTTGTGTGCCTCGTGTAAGATTGTCTCCCGATTGCCACCAAGACTAGGTACCTATTTGGGATTGAAATGTCTTCAGACGCCGACTGTCTTCTCCCAATTGCTTAGATATCTAAACCATTGTCTAGGTGTTTTCTTGCAAAGCTTCTTGTTGTGCTACTTTCAACTGAGCAATGATATCAGATTCAACAGTCATCTTCATGAATTTAGCCGTTGCAGGAGAGTTCTTTCGACTCAGTGCATCAGCTACCACATTTGCCTTGCCCGGATGATACTTGATTTCACAGTCATAATCTTTGATCAACTCCAACCAACGCCTCTGTCTCATGTTAAGCTCTTTCTGCGTGAACACATACTGCAGACTCTTATGATCTGTGCATACAATACACTTGGTGCCATATAGATAATGACG
The DNA here is from genome assembly GCA_038502395.1 of Dittrichia graveolens. Classification (NCBI taxonomy): domain Eukaryota; kingdom Viridiplantae; phylum Streptophyta; class Magnoliopsida; order Asterales; family Asteraceae; genus Dittrichia; species Dittrichia graveolens. Next base: position 24,230,864 of record JARJIL010000008.1, read on the forward strand.
CCATATCTTCAAAGCAAATACCACAGCTGCAAGCTCCAGATCATGTGTAGGATAATTCTTCTCGTGTATCTTCAATAGACGAGAAGCATATGCAATCACCTTGTCTCGTTGCATCAAAACACAACCTAGACCTGCATATGAAGCATCACAATAGACAATAAAGTCTTCAGACCCATTAGGCAATGTTAGAATTGGTGCCTGACATAATAATTGCTTTAGAGTCTGGAATGCTTTCTCCTGATCTTCACTCCACACATACGCCACATCTTTGCAGGTCAATTTGGTCAATAGACCAGCAAGTTTAGAAAAATTCTGGATAAAACGTCTGTAGTATCCAGCAAGACCTAAGAAACTCTTTATCTCAATAGGATTCTGAGGAGTCTCCCAGTTCATAACCGCTTCAATCTTCACAGGATCCACTTTAACACCTTCCTTGCATATAACATGGCCAAGAAATGGACCTCCTTAAGCCAGAACTCACATTTAGATAGCTTTGCGTAGAGTTGTTCTTGCTTAAATGTCTCCAGAATAAGACGAAGGTTTTGCTCGTGTTCCGCCTCGGACTTAGAATAAATAAGAATATCATCAATGAACACGATCACAAATTTATCAAGGAAAGGGCGACATACGCGATTCATCATATCCATAAAGATAGCAGGAGCATTGGTTAAGCCGAATGGCATAACCAAGATTTCGTAGTGCCCATATCGTGTTCTGAATGCAGTCTTTGTGATATCATCTTCCCGAACTCAGACTTGATGATAAACAGAACGTAAATCAATCTTTGAAAAGCACGTGGCACCTTGCAATTGATCAAACAAATCATCTATGCGAGGTAACGAATATTTGTTCTTTACAGTTCACTTGTTAAGCTCCCTGTAATCGATACACATTGTGAGAGTCCTGTCCTTCTTCTTAACAAACAGAACAGGAGCTCCCCACGGTGAAGCACTTGGGCGAATAAAGCCCTTATCAAGCAATTCCTGGATTTGAGACATCATCTCCCGGATTTCAGATGGAGCAAGACGATAGGGAGATTTTGCTACAGGCGTAGTTCTAGGAACAAGATCAATCCGGTATTCTACATCCCTGATAGGAGGCAAACCCGGTAAGTCTTCAGGAAAGACATCAGGGTATTCAGAGACAACCCTGATATCATCAACAGGCTTTGCTCCTATCTCAGTATTAATCACATATGCAAAGTAGGAGATACAATCTTTTGAAATTAATTTCTGAGCTTTAATCACAGAAATCACAGGAATGGCAGAATCCCTTTTCTCCCCTCGAGCAATAGCAAATGAACCGTCGGATAAAGGGAATCTAATCAACTTCTTAGAGCACAAGATCTTAGCACTTCGACTACTGAGCCAATCCATACCGATAACAGCATCAAACCCCGCGATCGGCATCACAAGAAAGGAAATAGTGAAAGTATTCCCATCAACATATAGAATTGCTGTTGGAACTTTTTCGGTAATATATACTACCTTGTGGTTAATAGAGTACCGACTGAGGGGAACTTGGCAGATCCACTCACCAAACCTTTGTCGCAAGCTAAGCATGATTCACATGCTAAGTCTATTGGTATTAGATTTGCTAGTGACTTGGTTTAATTATTTTAGTTGTATTTGTTATTGAGAACATTAAAGCAATAATTATTTCTTATTGTAATGACTATTAAATGGGGATTTAATATACGCATAGTGCGATTACTTTATGAAACATTGTTGTGTTCTATCTTTGCATGTTTAATACTTCCATGAATAAACTTGTTTATTCTAAATACTCCACGATCGGTCGTTCTTCATTGGAAGGAAGAAGTGAATTAAGATCTGTGGTTGGTAAAGTTTTCATCTTGGATTGAATACTTGTTTACGCAACACTAGCCTGTACTTAATGGTGATTAAGTAATTGGAGGACCCGTACCTGAGTTTACTTCATGGATATTATCACGAGTAAATCAGGATGATAATATTATTTATCCTTCTACTGGAGATGCACGTGTTGCTTGATTATTAACTTGGACTTGTTTAGATTGCTTTCTAACGCAGTTCGTAACTGGCTGTTATAAGGGAAGTTTTAGGCAAGAACTTGTTATTATGATAGGGCGGTGTAGTCAAAGGTATTCGTTAAAGATATCCTTGGGCCCCTCGTTGACTAAGCTGATGACAAATCAAAATGCATGGCCGTGCTCAGGTTGAATTAATAGTGGATCAATTGTGCAACTTGTTTTGTAGTCATAGTTAGTCTATATCGAGAAACATAATCGTGAATGATATGGGGTTGATCATGTTCCATGACCTACATTCACAACGGATATCGTGAACGAAGGGGTATATAATCACTTATCTATAGGACCTTTCCTTTTGATTAGTTATTTGTTGTGGGAAGACAAACCCTGTGCTGACTTGGGGGCATAGATGCCTTGCTAGAGGCCGCTCTATGTCGGTGACGCCTTTCGTGAGTTTGTCATGTGCAAGTGGGAGTCTGTTGGATTATGCCCATTGACACACACACAAGTTGGCATCATGGCTGATGAAGCAAGGGCCTATTGGGTCACACGCCAAGTATCGATTCCGGCATCACGGATGGTCTAATGAGAGAGAAAAACAGAAACTGGTTCTGGTGGGCCAAGGCACGCTCGTGCCTCTATGAGGTACGGTCGTGCCCTACGGGTAGGCACGAGCCCAAGTCAGGCGTGACTTGGGCGTGGCCTATGGCTAGGTATGCCCGTGCCTCTATGAGGCACGCCCGTGCCCTATGCCCAGTGGACAGGCACGAGCCCAAGTCAGGCGTGACTTGGGCGTGGCCTTTTGGGCTGGTACGCCCGTGCCTTGTGAGGCACGGCCGTGCCCCGTGCAGTTACAGTCTTCTTAAACAGCTTTCAATGCTATTTATGAAGAAGATTATGGTGTTTTATTGCTTATTGATGGATTATCAATGCATGCACGTTTTTATTCTCTTTTGAAGAGTCTATAAAAGGTGGTGCATGATTCCTTTGTTGGGTTACAAGTTCTTGAAAGGCAAAAAACACACATTGCACACTTCTCTCTCTCAAACACTCAAACTAGTTCCAAGGCTTTGGTTCTATATTGTGTAGACATCTTGGTGGTGTTTAGATAGACTTATCTAACACTCTAGCAAGTGGGAGGCGATAGTAGCTTGGTGTGGACTTCGGTAGAGGTGTACACGTTAGTGCACAAGACTTCCAAACTCCAAAACCGCACGTACCAAGAAGATAGCATCAAGGGTATAACTCTATCTCTTTGTATGTTTTATTTTGTTGCTTAGCCATGTCTAGAGTTTTGGTCCATTTGGTGGGCGTATTCGTGGTCAATTTTTGAAACTATTTTCTACTCGTTTTGCTTCCGTTGCGATTTTAGAGCATGAAAACCCAACAGGTTGTAGAAAATACCTCGATTGTGTGTTACGTTAATTAGTTCAGGAAGACTAATTGTTTGGAAGTATTTAGAAAAGATAAATAAAACAATATTAATTAAGATAAAGTAAATGATAATTTATTTATGTATGGTTATGTCTAGAAATTTTAGTATGGGAGTATGTATGTATGTATGTAAGTTTGGATAGAATTATATGGTGACACCTCGTATTTGATGAAATGAATTTGAGAAGTGCACGTGTGTGTATCGATGTATATACTTGGACTTTTAGTTGGATATTCGCTGGTGAAAGTGAATAGTGTGTGTATGTGTTTCTTTGAAAAGAAGAACAGAAGAACAAAAAGAAGAAGAAACTTTAATAATTGATTTGTGGAGTTGGTGATCTTTAATTCAAGGAAAAGGTTATATCATGTTTATATAATGCTATTGATTAACTTGATATGTTTTCTTGATGTGTTTATTGGGTTTAAGCATGAAACACCATTGATGTTCATATGAAGCTTTTAAAAGCTTCACTTGGCAAGTGGGTTTAATGTATTTTGATGTTTTAGATGGATTGGATTTGATTATGATGATTAGAAACATGAAGTATACTGTTTAAACATGTTTTGAATGAGTTTTATTGAGTTTGTATGACTGGTTATGATGATTTTGAAAGTTAAAAATCGGCTGAGTTATGAAGAAGATGATGAAATGTTGTAGAAACGGTCACGACGTGACGCGTCCAAGAGAGGGACGCGACGAGTCCGTTGTAATCCGACAAATTGAAATCCGATGGTTCCAAATCCGATTCTTGTTAACCGACATGTTGAAATCCAACAATTGGGAATCCGAGATTTTGATTGAAATCCGATACGGAAATGCGATGGAAGGAATCTGACTTTTTTGGGCGACGCAACACGTCGGTATAGTGGACGCGACGCGTCCGAGCAATTTCCAGAATTTGATGTTTTGTTACGGATTTGATGATGTAGAATTATTTATGTGTGATCTTAACATATTGAATGTGGTTATGATTGATATAAATATATGTGGATATATATTTATGAATCGAGATAGATTGCAGTTTGTTGTGTTCTCAGAAACTACGAAGACTCAGTGATATTAGACAACTGAGCGAACACGATTGAGGACTAAGGTGAGTGGAAGTTTACTCACGGGTGGTAATGGTGGTAATGTTGTGGATTGCTTGATTTAAAGAATGTTTGATATGTGATGATGGATTGTCATTTTTGATATGCGATTATAGACTGTCGACTCTGATACGAGAAGATAGATTGTTTAGTCTTGATATGACATGGTAATACTTTTAGTCTGGTAATTGTAGATCAAGAGTTATATTTTTGCATACGTGTTAATATGTGGTAGAGTTATGTTTTGCGTTCGTGGTTGAATGTGTATATGGGATTGTTTGAAAACCAACTGATTTTGTAACGGGTTGGAGGTGATTAACTTCTGTGAAAGGGCTTGTTGGGGTCAGCCGCTGTTGAAAGAGTTGGGCTCGTCTGCGGTTCGTTGAACAGTGGTAGTCCTCCTGGTGCATGCGTTGTATTAGAGGGGAATTTAACTTTGCCGATCGGTAGAGGCTATCGGTAAACCTTTGCTTTGGCCCGCACTGGTTGTAGGTTCGGCAGAACCGCCGGTCCTCAGGCTTTGAGAGATTGTTGAATTGACGGATTGTTGGTGATTGTTGTTTAGAAGTTCAGTTGTGAACTGTTGTTTTTGATAGCTTGTTTGTTTCTTCTGTTCACTTAAATTAGTGCTAATTCCCCACGATTTATTGCTTTTTGCAGGTTTGTTGTGATTTGCTATTTAGCTATGCTCGTGGGAAGGGGAATTTGACCAACGCTTTGATATTCTATTTTGAGAAGAGACGAGCCATGTTTTATAAATCTTTTGTAACACAACTTGTTGTAGTATTTTGTAAATGGTACTTTGTACTTTTTGTGTGTTTGTTTAAATGAAATTAGAAAACGCTTCCAGAACGATTTAAAAAAAATTGGCTTCAGATTTCATTGTTACAAGTTTGGTATCAGAGCATTGATTTGGCGATGTAGGTACGACTAGAGTGTTGTATTCCCAAATCTTGGCTCGTGTTGGGCAAATTTTCCTTTGGGGAACTAGAGTGAATTGGAGATGATTTGTGTTAGTTAGTATGTTATGTACTAATGGTTTATCTAATGAGCTTGTAAGATGATGTGATTGTACAGATATGGCTGACAGAGATAACCCTGCTGACACTCCTGTGACCCAAGAAGTGGTTGGGACTTCAAAAGTGGATATTTTGAATATAACTGGTCAAGTTGGTACTTCAGGTTGTGAACCTGGAACAGATCAGAGTGAATATATTTCCATGTTGGAAAGTGAACTTACGGAGATCAGAAATGCTATTTGTAACATGGAACGAGAGAGGATTATTCATATTGAACGAATTTAGATTCCTACGTCTATTACAACTCAAGCTACAACTGTGCCAGTTATGGTTCCATTTCCTCCAATATAATAAGTGACACCACAACCGAGCTTTCATCCTTTTACAACTCAAGGAGTGTATCCTTTTGCATATCCGGGATTTAAACCACCATGTTCATATAAGCAATTCTTGGATAGTAAACCTTCGGAGTATTATGGAAGTACAGACCCAATATAACTTTGCATTGGTTGCGGGATTGGTAAAGGCTTTAGATGCGTGCAATTACGAGGATGAATTGAGAGTTTGTTTTGCGACTCGTATGCTTAAAGGAGATGCGATGGTTTGGTGGGATTCCCTTACCAGTCATTTTTCTAAACAACAGCAAGACAATGTGACTTGGGATCTGTTTCAGGAGAAACTATGTTAACAATATTGTAATACTTTAGAGATATCTCGTATCAAAAGAGAATTTATGAAGTTGCATATGACCAGAGACATGTCTGTGGACGAATTAATCAAACAATTTAACGAGAGATTGCGTTTTGTGAAACAATGGGTACCTGATGAGACATCAAAGATACAAAACTTTGTGGGAGCTTTGCTTCCTGAGTACCGAAGTGCTACCAGATGGGCTAGCACATTGTCGCAAGCATTTACCTTAGCCATGTCGGCTGAAGGTGAGATGAAGGCTAGAGATAGAATGAGTCGAGATTAGATTTCTCAACAGAAGTTCCGACTGGATCAATATAACGATGAAAAGCAAAGAGGGAAGGAAACTTGAAACATAGATATGCGTTTGATGAATCTAATCATCGAGGGTGACGATGTGGGAAGTGTATGTCTCACCACACATGACCATGTACGTATTAGACTATGTGGTGTCTCACATGTGGGCAGTTTGGCCATGAAATGAAAGGATGTCGATTCTCATGAAAGGTATGTTGGATTTGTTTTGAAGAAGATCACCGAGGAAGAGATTGTAATGTTAGCAAGAAACTTGAGTCAGGTTCATGAGTTGGGGCAGGTGGGGGATCCTCGTCAGCAATTGGACAAAAGAGAAAGAACCCTTCTGTGCAAGAGGGTAGAACTTTCAATGTGATGACTCACATTGCCACTACTGAAGATGATATAACGGGTATGTTTTGATAATCTCTATACCTGTATGTATGTATATTAACTTCAGAGTTAATTATTAACGTTTGATGCCTATATGTGCTAAGTGTGTATGCTTATTTCTAAAGAGGACGTTTCTTTAGAAAGTAGAGATATTTGATGTATATTTTCTAAACCATGAAATATCTGATGCATGTGACAATAAGTATGTGATACTTGAAATGATGTGAATTGGGTATGAAATACCCTAGAAAGATGTGTTGCAATATATATTATATATGTGTGTGTGTGTGCAAAGAAGAAGGAAAATGGATAAATTATTGAAGCTTGGAAGGTTTTGTGACGACCAAGAGATGTTTATGATAAAGATATAATCGAGTTTTCCAAGTTCTTATTTAACCTAATGTGTAAAGATAATCTATGATGATTATTGAGAACCTGAAAAGATTTATGATATGTTGAGATATTGTATTGGCCGGATCGATGTATATGATGTTAAGCTTTGGAATTGGAGGAATGGTATATGTTCTACGATAGTTAAAGATTCTTGAGAAGAATGATTCGATCCATGACTTGGAAGTTGTAACAGATGCGTTTGTATTGACAATATGGAAGTATTGGTTATAAAGAAAGATATGTGTGGATTTGATTATTAAGAGAAGTAGCGGATATTTATATTTATGAATTAATTGAGCATATGGTAAAGACAATGTTCGGAATGAATTAGATTGTAACATGCTCAAATCGGGCCTATTCGTGCGCTCCATTTCGTAAGTGAATTAATCTAAAAGAATTAAATTAAGAATATATGATAAGTAATTAAAGAAAATATGTTATTGGTTAGTAAACTGTGAATTTAAAAATAATAAAGAAAATAGATAAAAATAATTAATTATTAAATGGTTTCAAACGAGGTTTCCAAAAATATCACGTTAGTTAAAACGGGTATTCGTGCATTGAGTTGTATGTTGAAAAGGGGAACAAAATACCCCTTGTGGATAAATGAGAACTAATATTAGTCCTCATATTTATCCACCTCAGTTGAAACACACGACTCACACACCCACATAAGTACAAACACACACTCACAACTATCTTTATGTTCTTAAAGAGAACTCAAGCAAGGATTGAGCATCAAGGCTGGAATCAAAGGGAAATCAAGCTCAAATCAAGTCAATAATCTATTCTTTGACTCATATTCATCATCTTCATCAAGCTTGTAAGATTTCTTCACTAATCTCTTGTTCTTGACTTTTTAGGTCAAAATGGTCAAAACTCCAAATTGACTTCTACAATTGAAGTCAAGGATTCCAACATGTTTCTAATCCAATTCTAAGCCTAAAGAAATCAGATACTTGAATTAAAGTAAGGTTTATAGATGAATTTGTAAAATTTATGCAAATGGGTCAAAATATGTGATTTTGGTCCCAATTCTTGAATTATATGTTAAAGTGTTTTTTGAAAGATGTTTCTAGCTTAGCTTGAATGCTTTGTTCATATGTAAATGCTGGAAATTGATTTGTTAACATTTGGTTGAGTTTGGAGTAGGCCAAAACAGGGGCTAGAAATCGACACTAGTCTGTGTAGGCTTGCTTGCTGGTGCAAGGAAATCCCTTGTGGCCGCAAGGATCTGTGCTTGCGGGCGCAAGCATAGTTCTGCCTTACGGGCGCAAGCAAAGCACACTTCTTGTGGGTGCAAGCAACTGCTTGTGGCCTTAAGGAGCCTTGTTTCAGCACAGAATTTACTGTTTCATGTAATATTGATATACGGGATATTGTTTAGGTGATTCCAACGACTAGGAAGAGCCTGAACAATATAATTGCTTAGTTTAGAAGCTCGGGTGAGTATTGACTTTCATGAGTTCAATAAAGGGAGATTTAATTGCAAATTGGATTACACGGTTATTGTATGCTAGATATGGTACACATAGAAGTTATATGTATGCAAGTAAATAATGCCATCATTAAATGATATGTGAACATGTATTTAAATACATGTGCATATATATTGATGAATACAAGTTATCTGTAAAAGCATGCATGCAATTGTTCCATTAAGGGATTATTGATGAGCTATATGTATGTCCGGATAATTTCTTGATTAAGGTCAGCTTTGGCTGGATCCTGGGCCTTCGGGCATAATGTTCTGGATCAATGGTACTTGAGTGTCGTTCCTTAGATTATCTGGAGTGATTGCCTTAAATGGCTGAGCCTATGAGCCTTTGGCTCCTAAACGAGCATGGTGATTCACTCACGTGGTGAAACCGGCGCGTTTGGTAGTGTTTGATTCCCCCGGTGGTAGTGGTTTGAGCTGGACTTGCAACCCGGCAATATAATACACTCGCTGGACATGTCAGCACTCCGCTATGTGATAGGATAGCATTGTTTGCTACCTTTTGATATATGACTAGCTTTATTGCTATTCATGCCTGTTAGTACACACTAGCTATTTTATATAGCTAATCCCGTTGATATTTCCTCTTTATAGATAAGGAATAGCTGTGCCTGGTGAGATGGGATTCTCTTATGGGATGTGTATGTCTTTTGGGAAGGAACACTGTATATGGTATTTTGAATACAATGGTCGGTCGATGATGTAGTAACACCGGTTTTATATGGTTTGGCATCATTTTTGATATGTATATATAAACGCCAAATCATTGTGGTTTTAATCTGTAATAATTAATAGGGTTTGTTTGTTTGGTTTAAAAGATTCAGCTGCATTATTTTAAATTACTAGTTAGATAATCAAATAGGTAAACACTTTTATTACAAATAGATCCACGCGGTTTAAAAACTCAAATTTTCATAGATTTTGATAATAGCTGAGGCGGTGTTACAAGTTAGGTATCAGAGCCTAAGTTTGAAGAAATTGGGTACTTGAAATAGTATTCAATCTCAAACTCGGGCCTAACCATTATGAAAGTGTTCTTTATTTGGTAAAAGGGATTGAGTATGAGTGTTATATGATTAGTACCTATTAGTAGTTAGTCTATATGTTGGTATACAAGTGTGAATGCTATAATGAATACCCTTCCTTTCTTATAGCAAATCGATAGAGATGTCTGCACCGCATGATGCTAATGAGCAGGTTCTCAAGGAAATGGAGGATGAAGCCTCCCATATACCACAACAGGCGGGAGACGAGCAGTCTCAGCACCATACTGAAGGTGCTCCAGCCGAACAGGTACAGCAGGCGTACATTCGACGCCTTGAGGAGGAGCTCCGTATTGCAAAGGAGCTTATACTCAACTCGGCTCTGGGTAAACCACCCCGCAAGCCGTGTTCGTTCAAGAAATTCCTATCTTGCAAACCACCTATATTTGAGGGGAGTGATGACCCCATAGTTACAATTAGGTTGCTACGTGAGATGGAGCAGGCATTTGAGTCCTGCGATTGTGAAGTTGAGTACCGTGTCAGGTATGCGGTACGGATGTTAAAGGGTCGTGCCATATTCTGGTGGGAAACGTTCAAGGTCTCAGTCAGGAAGGAGATAATCGATGCTCTGTCTTGGGAGCAATTTACAGACGAAGTGTAGAAGAAGTATTGCACTGATTGTGATATGGATTGCCTGGAGCGGGAATTCAAAAATCTCCAAAAAGGAGATAAGTCCATGGAAAATCATATTGGGGCTTTTACAGATAAAATGAGGTTTGTTCCTCATTTACTGACTGATGAGAACATAAAGGTACGGAGGTTTGTTAACACCGACCCATGGAGTTTCGGGCAAATGTCCGAGCAGCAGCTGATCTGGATCGAGCTTTTGAGGTAGCTCGACAAATGGAGGGTGACCGTATCCAGTGCAGGGGGAAGCAGCAAGAGGAAATTTCAATCCTCTTCTAATCCTAGTCCTTTATAAGGACAGTTTTCTGCACGTACCAAATCGGGCTATTTTAAAAACCCCAAGTCTGATGAACGATGGTGCTATACATGTCGCACCTACCATTCTGGTGAATGTTCCAAAGCTACCAAGAGGTGTGTTAGGTGTGGGAACAAAGGGCACACAGTGGAGGAGTGCAGGTACAAGGAGGACGTCTATTTCAGATGTCACTACTCTGGGCACAAAATAGCCCAATGCCCTAAAAATTCAAATCCTAGACCTGGTGGATCTTCCTCCGAGCCGAAGAAAGATGGCGCTCCACGTGCAAAAGGGCGTGCGTTCCAGATGACGGCTGAAGAAGCCAGAGCTGCAGGCGATGTGATTACGGGTACTAATTCTACCCCTGCATGTATATTGTTCGATTCGGGAGCTACTTACTCTTTTGTCTCCATATCTTGTCGTAAAAAACTACAACTACATGTTTCCCCATTAATTGATCCAATTAAAGTAGAAGTGGCTGAAGGTAAAGTAGTTCACGTTACCGAGAAAGTCCCGATAGTACTTGTTTACATCGATGGGCATAGCTTTTCAATTTCATTCCTTATTATGCCTATCACGGGCTTTGATGTTGTGATCGGGATGGATTGGCTTAGCAGTCGAGATGCTGAGATTACTGAGGGTATTTGTTTGGCATAAACAAGTAGCAACGGAAGCAAGATACAATACAAAACTCTAAGCTAGCCAAACAAACACACATGCCATGGACCAACATCTTAACATGAAGTTGCAACTACAATATAATAAAGAAGGTAGAAGAGAGATTATACCATCATACAAGATCACCACAAGCTTTCTTCTTTGTCAAAGTGTGTAGAATTCAAGAAGAATTCCTCTAGTAAAGTCCACCCCATGCACACTTGATTCCCCAATGCTAGTAGGTTGGTGTAGACACCAAAACAACACAATTCAAGAACAAGCAACACCTTTGTGCATCAAAGCTTGATCACAAAGTGTATATCACCTTCTCTAGTGCACCAAATTTGATCACCAAGAAGAATAACCATTAGAGAGAGTATCAACACATGCATAAGACTCTAAAAGTCACAAAGTTCTGTTCCAGAGACATCTGAATCGTGGCTTAGCATTCACTCACATTAATCCCATTAAAAAGAGTGTTTAAAGCTGTTTATTCTGCTGTTACAGGGACTATACACGGCCCGTGTTGGCCATCACGGCCGTGTAGGCCCAAAGCCCATGGCCTCAATTGGGCCTAGTTAGCCTGTGTCTAACAGACCAAACACGGCCCGTGTTCATCTACACGGCCGTGTAGGCCCAAGCACTCGATCTCTACTTGGGCCAAAACGCCCCGTGCTAATTGGGATGAACACGGCCCGTGTACCACGTTGCCAAAACCCATTTTGGCCTTTTCCTCTCCTTTGCTTGATTATGTTGCCGGAATCAATACTTTGTGTGCGACCCAATAAGCCTATACTTCATCAGCAGTGCTATTAACTCGTTCGTGTGAGTGAGCATATTCCGACAGACTCCCACTTGCACGTGGCACAACTATGAAAAATAACACAAACATAGAGCGGCCTCTAGCAACACATCTATGCTCCCAAGTCAGTATAGGGTATGTCACTCTTGACAAGATCCCAATCATGAAATGATTGTCCTAAAGACAAATGAACATGTACATCCCTTTGTTCGCGATATCCTATGTGAACACAAGGCATGGAATATAGTCAACCTTCAGATCGTTCACGATTATGTTTCTCGATTCTAGATTAGTGGTGACCAACAAACCAAGTTAACATTGATCCATCATCAATATAACTTGAGCACGGCCATGCTTCTTTCATTGCAATGACCCAGTCAGCATCTTGTAGTGCATCAGAGACTTTGGTGGGTTCTATCATACTTAGGAAGCTAGAGTGAAGGCACTCATTTTCGGTTGAAGAATGAGTCCTTACCCCATCATGCATGTTTCCTACAATCTGAGATTCTGGATGGGATTGCGTCTATCTTATTCCTAGGGGGTTTTGGATTGGAGGAAAGATTTCCTCTAATCTTCTTGCAAGTTTAGTATCTTCCTCATTAACTGTTGGTACTGAATCATATATTGATGTACCTTCATAAATCAGCTCATGAGGGACTACTGTTGGACTGACAGTTGATGTAGACGGAGAATCAACGGTTGGATATGAGGACGAATTGTCAATCTCCATTGTAGTTGTAGTAGGAGATAGGACATCATTCATGTCACTAACATTAGGAACATTAGATTCAGATTGAAAGAAATCAAATAGGAAATCTAAATTATGTTCTAATGAAGTTATGTTTCTGTTATTTGAATAACTAGTCCTAAACTAACTTGTGTAGAAGCAACTTTCTTTTGATTTTCAAAATGATTAACATCCAACATGTCGTCGAATCTAACATTTATGCTTTCCAAAACACAGTTAGTCCTTTTGTTTAAAACTCTCTAGGCTTTAGACTTATGTGAGTAACCGAGGAAAATTGCTTCATCAGCCTTGGCCTCAAATTTTCCTAGGTTATCTTTTTCATTGAGTACAAAGCACCTATTACCAAATATATGAAGATATTTGACATTAGTTACAATGCCATTCGCCAATTTGTATGGAGTTTTGTTAAAGCGTTATTGGATGAAGGAACAATTCTATGTGTAACACGTCGTGCTGACAGCTTCAACCTAATAGGAGGGCGGGAGACGAGAATATGACAGCATTGTACGAGCAACCTCAACTAGAGTTCGGTTGCGTCGTTCTACCACCCTAGTTTGTTGTGGAGTGTATGCTGCAAAGAATTGATGTGTGATCCCCACCAAGTCAAGATAAGCAGATAATGCCTTGTTTTTGAACTCAGTGCCATTGTTAGTTCGAATAGTCCCAACATTGTGTTCAAACTTGTTCTGTTGTTGTTTGATGAAGTTGATGATGACAGGAGTTGCTTCATCCTTTAATCTTAAGAACTTGACCCAAGATTACCTAGAATAGTCATCAACAATTACTAGGATATACTTATTCCCATTACGTGTTTGAACTCTCATCGGACCACACAAGTCCATGTGCAGAAGCTCCATAGGTTTCTTCGTGCTTGAAACTTGCTTTGTTTCGTGAGATGATCTTTTCATCTTTCCTTTCTCACAATCTGCATATTGGTGATCTTTGTTGAACTTTAACTTTGGCAGGCTTCTCATTAGATCTCCAGGAACTAACTTGTTAATTTTGTGAAAATTGAGGAGAGAGAGTTTTCTGTGCCATTGCCAAGTTAAGTCCGATGAGGCCTTGCTTAAGAGGCAGACTGTGGTCTGGCGTTGTAATTGTTCAAAGTCCATGGAGTCCAGATTAGACTTCCTAGTTCCAGCTAGAAGTATGTCACCCGTTTCTATTTTGACCGAACATGAATTTTTCTTGAACGTGACCTCCAAGTCTTTGTCACATAACTAGCCTATGCTAAACAAATTTTGGCCCAGTCCTTCCACAAACGAAACCTTTTTGATTTTTATATTCTTTCTTACTATATCTCCATACCCCATAATCGGTGCTACATTGTCATTCCCAAAATAGACATTCCCGGAATACTTTGGAACGAAGTTTTGAAGAAGACTCTTGTTGCCTGTCATATGTTTTGTGCACCCGGAAACCAGGTACCAGAGATTAGGTTCCTGCACACAGAAAAAAAAAAGAAGGTTTAGGTCCCCATGTAGAAGTGGGTCCTTGTGTGTTAGTTTCTTTTGAGTTCACAATTTCTTTGAATATGCAATGAATATTTTTTTGTGTTTGCCATTGAATTTTTTGTTCTTTTGGGTTGAATTTTCATGTTTTAACCCACAATGGATCAGGAACAATTTTAGAATCAATGTGCAGAGGAATTTCTCCCTTTTCAAGAACGAGGGACTGTGTTGTGTTGTTGGGTTCCCATACATGAACCATTTCCTTTTGTTGCCAATGAACTATTTTTTATTGTGAAACTGCTTTGGACTTTAGTGTTGATGGTTGTTTGGTGGTTACACATTTGTACACTTTTGTACTTGTCTTTTTGGATTCGACTTTTGATATTTTTGATTTTGCTGTTGTTTTTGACAATGAATTGGTACTTGGTGATCGATATGAGTTATTCTTCCTTCATTGTGCTTCAGAGAAGTTCCATGCTTTTAGAAATTCATTGTAACCTCCTCGTCTGTATGCTTCCAATTCATGAATTGTTATTAATCTGTTTGTGTAATTCCAGTAATTAATGAGATTCAATGCATGTTTAGATACCCATTGGTTAATAATTATCCCTTTGGAGGTGATGAATGGTGCATTACAGTGGTTTGAATTTTGTGACTTCCAGTTTTCACATTGACGAATTCCAAACTTTTTCTGAAGTCTATCATATTCACAATGAAAATCACAATGACCATGGAGACAACCATTGCTCACACAGAAACAGAGATTGCTTTAAATTCTTGATTAGTGAAAGAAGTATATTGTTTTGCAAAACTTGAAATGTGTTCACACTTTTTGGAAAAATTAAAACAAGACCTAATAGCTCTTGGTGTATTCTTTCTTCTGGTTTATTTCTTGTAAAATCCTCTCAAGGTTTTGTCAGCTTCCCTCGCATCTAAAACATTTGAAACATGATTAGTTGTGATCGGTTTTGGACTTTTTGTGACATTTGACCTGAGATTGTGGTTTATACATGTGAGATGGTTTGAGATTGGATTTTGAAATGGCGTTTGGTTTCCTACTTGTGGAAGCTTGATTTTGACATTGTGGTTTGGAAATCCACTTCTGTGGAGTTACATGTCCCACTTTCATTTTTCCTTTTTCACTTATGGTATGAATCTATCCCATCCGAGTCTCAAAAACTTAGTGAGATAGATGATTCTGCATTCATATATCTAGATGATCTTAAAACGCCACAAGTAGTACTAGAAGCCACTTCCTAATAATCAAAGGGAATTTTTTTATTTTAGTTTAGACTTTCTTTTGAAATCTCCTTCAACAACTTCTTCTTCTTGGCCAACAAACACCATGTTTTTAGTGATGCCATCATTAAATAAGTTGAAATCATATAATTGTTTGGTTGTCACTTTCTTACTGATTCTTGGATTTTCAAATCCGAGACCATTGTAGGTCTATTTTGAGAATTTTCGTTCCTTGGAGTTGTTAAGAAAAATGGTTTGTTCAGTTTGACCCCTTTTTATCAGTGTCTTCAAGTTCTTTGATTTTGGAGCAGAATTCACCCTTTTCTTTGATGATATATTTTGTATCATTCTCTGCACTGATGTTTTCCACTTTAAGATCATGTATTTGAGTGCTCATGCTTGCTGTCAACTGTATTAAATCATTCTCTTTTTCAATTGTTTTGGTTTTGAGTTCAGCAATTTCTTTATCTACTTGAAACGATTCCATTTCTTGATTTCTTATTATTTCTTTTAGTTTTTCTTTCTTTAATTTTGACTTTTGTGCCTTTTGTTCTAACTTTTTTATTCGTTTCATGATGATCTGAACATGTTCAATGCTCGTACCACAACCTGTAAGGGAGTTAGAATGTACCTCTTAACCAGCATCATTTGCACCAAGCTCTTCATGATCCGTGTTGTCATACTGTGCCTCTGGCTCTTGATCATCACCAGTGAATTCATTTTCAACATTAGTGCAATACCGAATTTTCAACCTAAAAATTTTCATTTTAAAACACACTACGAAAGCGATTGAAATACTAAAAGTATTTACAACTGAACACAGTCAACTGTTACAAAGCCAACCAGTTTTAAAATATCAGTATTACAAAATTACGGCTCGTCACAAATATAAACATCAGAGTCCTAGGCAATTACTCTCCAAGCTAACCAGTCTCAGCTGAGTCGTTGACTTACTAAAACCTGTAAAAAAGTGAGAGGTGGGGGATTAGCACAAAGCTAAGTGAATAGAGTAAAAACACAACAGATACATCAGCCAGCACCGCATGATATCAACAACAAAGAACAGATAATCGTGTCCCAGGAAGACCGGCGGTTCTGTAGGAACCTACAACCAATGCCGGCCAAAGCAAAGGTTTACCGATAGTTCATTTGCTATTCTCACACAGTTTATCTTAAGTTGCAACAAATGCATCAAAAGATCCCAATACTGATTACCCGATAGCAAACAAACCCAACCCATATGCCTGCCGAAACTGACTTCCCAACCATCATGTATACAT
The DNA here is from genome assembly GCA_038502395.1 of Dittrichia graveolens. NCBI lineage: Eukaryota > Viridiplantae > Streptophyta > Magnoliopsida > Asterales > Asteraceae > Dittrichia > Dittrichia graveolens. The sequence goes on from JARJIL010000008.1 coordinate 24,247,827, forward strand.
ATCACTCACGTAACAATTAATTAACAAACAAGCAGTTAATTAATTATTAGATATAAAATCTATCCATGCGTCAAACCATAAACAGTTGCAACTAAACCAGTTACAACTAACATCATCTGTGAGTAAACATCCACTCACCTTGAGTTCTCAAACTCCCACTCACCTTGAGTTCTCAAACTCTCACTCAGTGATCTTATATTACTTAGCCTTGTCTGTTCCCGAGAACACAACAAACTGAAATCAGTAACTGATTCATAAGTATATATTAAATATATATTTATATCATCTTTAGTCATATACAATAAACTAAAGTCACATATGCTTTAACACTTAGCACATAGCATGAAATAAACAACAAACTTCAAAACTATCGGATTTGTGAGAATCCGATACTCAACGTTGGATTTGAAGGAAATCCGATACAAGTGTCGGATTCCTTCCCTTCGGATTCAACTATCAGATTCTGACCTGCGGATTTCCATTAGCAGAATTCATGCCATCGGATTCCAGGTTATCGGATTCATCAGTATATTGGAATCCACCGTCGGATTCCTCCCTGTCAGATTTCGAGACAATCGAATTTACAGTACCCGGATTTCATCATCTTCTTTAACAACAATCCGACCACTTCAAATCTTCCATAACCCAGACTCACAGCTAAACAATTCATATAACAACTTGCCAAAACATATTTAAACAAGATTTAAACATGCTATCATGCATCAAAACACCATAACAACCCAAGAACATAATAAAATCCACCAAACCCATCAAAGAAGGTTTCTACATGTTCTAACATGGTGATATATATAAAACCCCAGAAATTGTTTACATCATTTATAATATGTTTAAGAATGAATCGCTATTTAAACATATAAAAGGAATCATACAAACCTTACTCTTAAATTCAACCATTTCAAATCTTCAAATCCGATTACTTGTTCTTGGTTCTCTCTCGGTTCTTCACACACAACACACTTAGCAGATGTTCAAAGTGGGAAGAAGATAATCGAGAATTAGACTTAATTCAATTAAACACGTAATCACACTTTGAAACTTGAAGCAGGAGGTGTCAACCTCTTAAATTCAAAGCCATGCATACATACATCCGTACGTATATATATATAATTACTAATAATTATATATTTAACACTTATTCAAAATATAATTACTAATAATTAAATAAACATTAATAAAATAGTAATCACGTATTAACTTACCAAAGCCTAAGTAATTACTAGGCCCGAAAGTATGATGTTACAATTAGCCATTAGACAGAACTCAGCTTGTGCTTCTTCATCCAAATCACTGTCATCTGTGTCAGAGAGGAATTGATCTTCTTCGGCCATCATGGCCTTACCTGCACTCTTTCTTTTAGATAGCTTGAGCTTCTACTTGTAGTACTCAACATCTTTCTTCTTTTTCAGAATGCAATCTTTTATGCAATGCCCGCTACCCCCACAGTTGTAGCATTTTCGATCTTCCTTCTTCTCATCCTTCATAAATCTAGGCTTTTCCACAACCTTGAAATTATCTGGTCTACATGACCCAGATGTATATCTTTGTAGGTTGTTGGTTTTAGAATACCTGTTTTTGAAAGCCTTTGTGATGAATGACATGGCTTTAATGAATTGTTCCATTTCTGTACCATCTGAATCATCAGAATCTGAGTCAGACAAAGCAACTTGTTTATATTTCAGTGCTCTGGAAGATTCACGGGGTGATGGTTCAACTGCTACTAGAGCGAGTGGATCAGCAGATGCTATGGGAGATGATTTTGAGACCTCATCTTGCAACTACTGAAGGTCCTCAAAATATTATGATACGTGACAATTGTGAGGTTTCTGTTTATGTGCTTGTAAAGCTTCACATGTTCTTTCCACTATGGACCAAGAGCTCACAGGAAGACATAGTTAATGTCCAAGTCTGTTCTTTCAACTTTGTTAGTCCTAAGTCCGTTTTGCAACTTGAAAAAACGGCTGTAGGTGTCAATTAAAACCTCATTTTCCTTTGTAGTAAACTCATGGAACATATTCAGCGGTTGTGTTCTCTTGATGTGTTCCCCTTGCTCTATTCCTTGCAATTGTCTCTTTATCTCATCCCATATCTCTTTTGCAGTTTCCAGACTGTCTACCTTCGTATACATCTCAAAAGATAACCCTTGTTTTAGGTAGTACTTAGCACGCCTGTCAGCCTTCTTTCGTTTTTTTTTCTTAGCTGTCAACTCGTCTCGTGTTTTCTCTCTTGCTACTCTAGGTATCGGAGGATTTTGTATCACTGTTAAGTATATAATCTATCATCATTTTTGCGTATATCTCGTTGTGTTCCAAAAAATCCCTGAACCTCCCTTTCCAAACGATGTAATCATTGCGGAATAGGACAGGGGGTTTCGAATCGGTTCCTATAGTGAGAATCTCATTGGAACTTGACATTTTCTTACTTGAATTAGGTATTGATCGTTAACTTGAAAAATTTGTGATTGGGTTCAAATTGGTAGAATTCGAAATGAGTGTATTTCGAATTCGAAGTGTGCTTGAGTTGTTCGAAGATTTGTCTTGAAAATGGGATTCGAAATAAATGTGAATTCGAAGTGCAAGGTGTTTGAAATAAATATGGATTTTTGAATTTGAAGTGATTAGTCTTGGACTTAAAGCACGTTCAAGGTTGACTTTGAAGGAATTCGAAGGGGTGATCTTCGAATGCGAAGTGTATATCTTAAAATCACGCTCGAAGTCAAAGGTATGGTGTTCGTAGCTCAAAGTATCAATTCAAAGTGTAATGTTTCCAAGCTCGAAGTCAATTCGAAATGCCCTTCTAGAGATTAGAAACATGATCGAAGTCAATTGGGTTGATTCGAGATGAATGGATTCCAAATGCGAAGTATGTTGGTTTCGAATTCGAGGCATATTGATAGAACTTGAAGGATATGGACTTCGAATGCAAAATGAATGGACTTCAAACTCGAAATAGATGAACTTTGAATTCGAAGTGTACGGATCCGCTCGAAGTGTTCTTGAAAGAAGGTCCAGATTTTCAAGGATGTGCTTGTAACTGCCAAGTTCGAAGTGTAAAGTGGTGTAACTAATTAGCTCGAAATCCAAAGACAAACACCAAAATGTTTGACTTTTTCTTCCAAAACAATCAAAACTGTTTTTCATGATCTTCATGTGTTCTTGACTGAAAAGTTAAGTTCTTATGAAAACCAATGAACAAACACCTGAATTTGATATCCTTGAACTCGTAATTCACTATAGATCACTAATATCCCATCAATTCCATCATCCAAATGATTTATGATGAACTTTTAAGGCAAAAACCATATATTATATCCATGAACAACCTTCAAACTTGAATCGAGTTTGATAAAAATCAATCCATATCTAACTGTAATTGATTCTAAAGTTGTTTTTGTTGGGTTTTGGTGACATCTAGAAAACACAGCGGAAATAAAACGAGTATAAAAACAATTTAAATTTTATGCCACCAACACACCACCCAATGGACCATACTCTAGACAAAGACAATGCAACTTTAAACACGAACAAGAAAGAGAAATTACACCATACACATAGCTTCTCCTTGTTGCCTTTGAAAGATGTGTACACAAGATAGTGCACCTCTATCGGTATCCACACCAAGTGATCTTGATTCCCACGTGCTAGCAATGTTTGGACGCCGCAAGAAGCACCACCAAAGATCTAATACCAACTTGAAGATTGATATGCCAATCTATCTTCCAAGTATGTGTTATTCTAGAGAGAATGAACTAACATCAAGTTACAAGTTCATATATTTTCTTCATATGTTCATATGCATGTCAAGAAGGTTCAAATGAAAAGTTCTAAGTCTAAGAACAAGTCAATAGACCAAAACTACTACCATAAAACGTTTCTAGTACCAAGATACTAAATGCCATTAAGCCATATTTAATCTAGACTTAAAAGTCTAATTAAATTGGCTGTTACTGTGTGAGGCATTGTCGTGCCTCACAAGGCACGCCCGTGCCATCCCACGGGCACACCCAAGTCACGCCCGACTTGGGCTCATGCTTTTGCAGTAGGCACGGCCGTACCTCCACGAGCCACGCCCGTGCCGGGCCCAATGGGTATGCCCTAGGCACACCGTCCCGTACTTGGCATAGGGCACGCCCATACCTTTACAAGGCACGGCCGTGCTTGGCCCCACCAAAACATAATTTGGCATTTTTCTCTCTCTCTTTCAAAGGTGTTGCCGGAATAAATACTAGGCGCGTGACCCAATAGGTCTATGCCTCTTCCAACAAACTCCCACTTGAACATGACACACCTGCGAAAGGTAACACCGACATAGAACGGCCTCTAGCAAGGCATCTATGCCCCCAATTATCATAGGGTATGTCACCCATGACAAGTACCAATCTGTAAAGAATGGTCCTACAGATAAGTGATTATTCATCCCTTTGTTCACGATATCCATTGTGAATGCGGGTCATGGAACACCGTCAACCCCAAAGCATCCATGATTATGTTTCTCGATCTAGACTAACTATGACAAACAATACAAGTTGCAAAATTGATCCACTATCAATTCAGCTTGAGCACAGCCATGCATTTTGATGTCATCGGTTCATTCAACGAGGGGACCATGGATATCTCTCTAAAGAGGAACGAATACCTTTGACTACATTGTTCCGTCATAACAACATGTTCTTGCCTGAAAACTTCCTTTACAACAACCAGTTACGAACTGCGTTAGAAAGCAATCTAAGCAAGATCATACCAATCATCAAGGAGCGCATGCTGTAGGAAATCCATGCACGCCAACACCCGTATCAAAACCGACATGCATGTATTCCCTAAGTGGGGATCGTGACTACAAAGCAATATAGCAACTGAAACAAAAGGGAAGGGAGGAGAATTATACCATCACGGGGCTGGAGCTATCCACCGAGCTAGATTGGTGGTGACCAAAATAACAAGTTTGCAACTGATCTAAAATCATTGCAGCTTGAGCACGGCCATGCATATTCGGTGTCTCCAATCATCGAGGGGCCAGGGATATCTCTCCAACAAGAGGAACAAATCCATTTGACTACATAGCCCTGCCACATGCTTCATACTTTCTTTGAAAACCCCCTTTATAGCGGCCAGTTACAAACCACGTTTGATAGCAATCAAAATAAAGCAGACTCATATTTTTGATGCACATGTATCTCAGGTCTAAGAATGAAATGATATTATCATCCCGAGTCACTTGTGACCATAGTCCATGAAGTGATCTCAGTTGTGGGTCTTCCAATCACTTGAACCTCATTTCAAGCACAGGCCAGTTTTGCGTCACTTGCATTTAATCCTTCATTAATGCATGACCAAACCATAACCTCAGTCTTAGTTCAAACTTCCTTCCCTTGAAGAATGACTGACTGTGGAAATCTAGAATGCATAAGCACTCAGGGAAGTGGTTAAATATGTTATGATGGAACACAATAAAGAACAATGAAAGTAACCGCATCTGCGTATATATAGTCCGCACTATATATCAAAAGCAATCAAAAATTACGATATTGCTTGCAGTTCCCAAAGCTAACATAAAAAACAATCAACTACTGAAACAATATTTCAAGCCAAATCATATGCATAAGAAATGCTACATTACCTAGTATGTTAAACATCACTAGTCATTATGACAACGGCTTATCTAATGGATTTGCCATGCAACATCCATTTGTATTCTTGTTATCTTCACAACTATATTTTGACCAGACTACTGTTCAAAGTATCCGTTAAAGATATCATATAACAAAGTGCTAAAGTACTCATATCCTCATTGCCACAAAAGTTCAAAATAGGATTAGTGATACTTAAGAACATTTATAATCAATAATCAACGCTACAAAGTTCAAAATAGGATCATTAACTTCAATGAAGATCGACAATTATCCTATGTAAAAATAGGATCAGTGATACTAAAGTACTCATATCCATGCACGCAACACCCGTATGCAACGGAAGCAACGACATCAAAACCGGGGTTTTCGGGTATCAAAACCGACATGCATGTATTCCCCAAGTGGGGATCGTGACTACAAAGCAATATAGCAACTGAAACAAAAGGGAAGGGTGGAGAAATATACCATCATGGGGCTGGAGCTATCCAACGAGCTAGGAAGATCTTGGAGAACTCAAAATCGAGCTCCTCTATTGATTGTCCACACCAAGTAAGCAAGATCCCGTCTTTCTAACGACCCGAGACACGAGCCACACTTTGTTCTCGTGAATCTGGAGCAGCAACAACAGTATGAATCTTTGCCTTCACTCTATACACCCACTTAGCTCTTGTAGAACCCAAGTACCATATATGTGTGTGTGTGTTGTAGCATGAAGCAAGAGTTACAAAGAGAGAGTTTGTGTGCCTTTTATAAAGGCTGGAGAAGCCAAGATGGTCACCAGAGTCGGCCACCTAACCACTCTCTCATTGGATCAATGAGTGGTCCAATAAAGCATGGCGCTTGCGAGACGAGCTCTCACGGGCCGTAAAGCCCTCGTGAAGGTTGTGCCCCCATGACTACCTGTCCGGGGGGTGAAGCCTTGTGGAGGGTTTCTCTTCACGACCACTTCATGGCCCGTGAAGCTCACCAGAAACCCTAATTTCATATTCTCTCGTGTTTGGGTTATGCTGTCACAATCTACCCTTGGCGTGTGACCCAATAGGCCCGTATCTCATCAGTAGTGGTGCTAGTGCACGTGTATCAGGGGGCATATACCAACAGATGCATCTCTAGTAGTAGGACAAACAATATTATCATCCGAATTTACTTGTGATCATGTCCATGAAGTAAACTCAGGTGCGGGTCCTCCAATTACTTGATCACTATCAAGTACAAGCTAGTATTGGGTAAACATGTATTCAATCCACTATGAATACTTTACCAACCACTTGATCACTTCTTCCTCCCACTAAAGAACGACCGATCGTGGTGCATTTAGAATAAATAAATTTATTCATTAAAGTGGTTAAACATGTTAAGATGGAACACAATAAAGGCTAATGAAAGTACCCACTCTACGCGCATCATCAAATCCCCATTTGATATTCGATGCAATCAAAGAACATTATTGCTTAATGTTCCCAACTCAATACATATCAAATCCAACTAAAACAAACATAAGCCAAAGCCACTTGAAAAACAAGTATATGAATGCTTAGTATGAAACACTCATCACTAGCTCGTGACTAAAGCGTAGTAAATAGATTCACAAAGTGACATCCATGCATACTCCAACAATTACCATATCTCTCCTCTCGACCAATCATATATAAAATGTTGTGTTGGCCGAGATCATGGTTCTTTTGTTTAAGCACTCGTACTCTCATTGTCTCAAAGAGACTAATAGAGTCAACAATGCTTCGAACAATAGTTCTCGTCTATGAGCCATTGTACTCCCATTGTTTCAAAGAATCCAATGGAGTCATAATGCACAAGACTATGGTTAATACATATAAGCCATCATACTCTCACTGGCTCAAAAGAACCTAATTAGAGTCAATAATGTTCAAAGAACCATTCTAATCGATAACATTCACTTAACAACACAACAATCAATTCACTTGGAGTAATAACTTACTCAAAGTTCCTTGTTACCACCGCACATCAACTTGAAGAACAATGTACCAAGAGTTTTTCCAAGTATGTCAAAATGAGAGAAAAGAAACCATGTGAAAAACCAAGTTGCTAATTAAACTAACACACTAGTCCATGATGTTTCAATATCACTATCTTAGTTTTTGACACTCCGAAAAGTTCACGTTCGTATCTTCTAGTTTTTCTTATGAAGCAATAATTCCTCAACTCCGGTTTTACGAACCGCCAAGTTAGGATATTATCCTCAATAAGAAGTATATTATGGATACATAATATTTAGAGCATAAGCGCTCCCACTAGCTCTGGCATACATCCATGTTTAATCATCCCTTTTTGATAACTCAAATCTATGATTTTCTCATTGAAGTGAAGATTACAACCTTGCGATGTTTATTCCAGTCTACGAGGATACTTTCAATGTACAAGACACTTTCCGATAGTGTTTAAACATTCCTCCTCGAAATTCCCATGAAGGAATACGATCTTTACATTGCAGTGATAAATACATGTATCCTCATGGTCAATCATAACGGAACATTTATCATTAGTTGGTATTTGAAGTTTAAGTCCATGATTAGACTTCTTGGGCTTGTAGACCATACGAGGATACTAATAATGTACAAGACTCTCGAAGAGTGCTAAAACACCTCCTCAAAATTCGTATGAAGGAATATGATCTTTACATCTAACCACTACCTCTTCATAGCCATGAAAGAGCAGTGATAATCGCAAGTATCCGAGTAGTCTTCAACATAACCACTAGAAAAATTTCCTTATGATACAATCCTCATGGTCAATCATATCAGAACTTTTACCACTAGTCAGTATTTGAGTTGTCTACATCTCAATCCATGCATACCCTTAGGTTTACACCAAGGCATCGGATCAACCAAGTCTAATAGTTGGATGTCCTACATGGATTGTATCCCATTCTCATTACCTCTCTCCTTCTAGTAGACTCTTGGCCAAGTACGACTTTCGATATTTGATCAATTCAACTAATCCATCATTGAGTTATCTTCCTCTAGATATAAAACATAAATCTATCCGGCCTTACAACAATTCCTATCAGAAACAGGAAGAGTAACAAATTATGCAAGGTACTCCAGCATCGCCATGTTAAGTTTCAATCATTACTAATTGTATGCTAGGGCCAAAATCGGGTCTTACCATTCAAGGCTCCGTTTACTCCCACTGACGTCCATAGAAGTTAAGTTTCCACTTGCTATCAAGCGACAAAAACCTTGTCCTCGAAGGTTTGTGAAATAAATATCTTATGGTCTCAACAGAGTACCTAATGGAGTAGCATCTCTAGTCCCAAGACTTCTTCCACCTCACGCCTACACGTAGGCTGGACAATCTAGGTTTTGAGATAGACAAGCAAAGATACTCTTTCTAGTCTTATCTCCTAAGATGCATACTAGACCATCTTTGTTAGATTTATATATAGAACATTGCCCGCCATATTTGAGCATCCGAATACTTTGGTTCCTCAAGACCCAAAGATATCCAAGAATGTTTGGTTCCTCCTCTATGCGACCCATATGCCAATGTGTCCTAGGAGAAAAAAATTATGAGATAAATCCCACAATTCTTATGATGGACACGAGATCATATATTAAGACACTCAACATCTTTACAAGATTTAAGTAATTTAACCTTTCGTCCACAAACCTCGTTAAGGTAATTATTGAACACCTCAAAGGTTTCATATATACCCATCCCTACTACCACCACGGGTAAAGGTAACTAAGTGCATGTAGTTATCCCCATGGATTTTCTTGAACGAATTAAACACACAAGTGTGAAGTAATTACAACAATCTCTCAATCCTCTTACATACGCTGATGAAAGTTGTACAAGTCATTTAGCCCAATAAACAATTCTCGCACTCAACATATGATCAATTATTAAATGCATCCAAGCATCCAAAGCACATGGACCTTGGTGAAGAAAGTCTTGTTTACATAGGTAAAACAATCTTGTCACTTGGATAACTTATCCAAACCACTTTTGGATTTAAACATATTATTCATGATTATTTTATTACCTTTAAGCAAGAGCTTATATATGCCATGACATGGATAAACTTTGAAATAAACTACACACACACACACACACATATATATATATATATATATATATATATATCAAATAAAAAGTAACATACATCGTCAACCCATGCATAATAGACTTAATATTTCTCTCGCCATGCAGTGCAAATAATATATTAATCTAATAAAATAATACAATAGCCCGACGGAATGGCGAGATCGGAACTCCCAATTCTCTCAATCGAGAAAACGTTTATGTTTCCCAATCTTGAGTTGTAGCTCTCAATGCCTTATCAGCTACTTCTTTCGTTTAACACCTACACTTTGTAACAAAAGAATTTTGCAACAAACGTGAGTGTTATAGCCAGCATTTCAAAAATCTAGCTAAGAAGTAGAAAAGCAACAGAGTTAATCATGAATGTACATGATGACGAGGAGCTATTCCCTTGCCTCACGGAGCTTTAACTCCTCCTAACACTTAGGACAAGCGTGGCGGCGCCAATCTCCATATTTACCGCAGAAATAACAAACTTCCCCCTAGGAGTCGTATTCTCTTTCTCGGTCTTACGTTCGTTAAATAACCGTGTGGGAACGAACTTGCGTTTGGCCATGTTAGACTCGAAAGTCTTCAGCATGCCATGCAACTTGTCTAAGGATTCCACCATTTTGTCCTTTTGATAGTTCTTGATAAACTCATCATAAGACGTGGGCAGGGACTGGAGAATCATATTCACCACAAGCTCCCTCCTAATAGGAAATCCTAGTATTTCCATTTGTTTAATGTATGCCTTCATACGAAGCACATGAACACTAACCTTCCCACCTTCCTTCATTCGGCAACCGACAAGGGCCTTGACACACATAAAGTGTTCCTCTCTAATCTGATGTTGGAACATGTCCTTCAACCACTTAATCATGTCATGCACACTCATGCACACTCACGCACCAATTCTAACTTGATCACCTTAAATGACTCGGCTAGAGCTCGATGCCACCTAAGTGTCACAAAAAGAATTGTAAACCGCCCGTCAAGACACACGGTGGAACTCTTGCCAATAATTGGCTCGTGCTAAGCTTGACAACCAATATTGCGAGTTACCACACTCACCTTCCACACAGTTCAACTCGGCATGACTTGTGCTAAAGCTCGACAATTATCCAAGTGTCACCAGATTCAGGTGGTGTCGTCTTACGGATGGCCCGTGATTTACATTTTAAAAATAGGATTTTTGTTTTTCCTGGTTAAAACAATTTTAATCCATTTTGTGAATTAACAAATCAAGAGATAAATACAATTTTTATCCACTTATAATATAATACTAATTTATATTATCTTGTTAATTCTATACGCGCGGAAATATATATAAACAAATTTTAAAAATCTTTACGTTTTTATATATATTGGAAAATTATCTAGCATTCGATATCCTACACGTCCATGCAAAATAATAAATATTTAAAACAACCATGCTTACACAAAAGTCCGGTAACATGCCCAAATCCTATACGATTTCCCTGTGAGCCATACGAGGAAAACAAGGTCAACTAAGGAATCCAAGACCCAAAGTACCCAGTTGCGTATACTCCCATTGCAGCCGGTATCTCCAAAAAGCCATCTGGACTCCAAGTTGCCGAGACATCAATGTCGTGACTCCTGTTGGTGTATTACATACAAAATCAACTTCTATACTATTTTACAAATACATAGAAGAAGAAATGACATGCAAGCCACAATCCTACGCTACTAATACAAGTAAAAAGAAATAAATAAACGGGATGCAAGACGCACCATATAATAATTAAACATGTTACAACAATATGGCACGCAGGCCACCACAACCAAATAAACCAACCACCACAACACATAGGTCTAAAGGGTATCTAGTTACAGAACCACAATCAAACACAACCAAAGAAAAACCATGGTGTGCCACAAAACCATGTCAAATATATTTTGATCAGGATTGCCAAAACAAAACACCCAAGGCACAAAAGGCAATCCTTATACATATGCATTAGTAATTTTAATACACTGTTAGTCCCAGATTGAGTACGCAACAACAAATGTTTGTAGAAGGGGGGATTGAATACAAACTTTAGCTTTTAAAAATTAAAGACACACTGATATACTTTTATATAATTCTTATTGATATTGAATCAAGAATTACATGTACTAGAAGCGGAAATTCTATGTACAATAAAAGGTGGCAATCAATTTGTCTAACACATAGACAAGCTAATTCTAAAACAACTCATGTATATAGAGTTTTCAACACATGAACAAGTTTGATTCTACACAATGCTTATACTCTACGAATTTCTCAACTGATGAGATTTTCTTTTAGTGTAGTATAGACTTCACTTTGTTGTGTTGTGTATTGTCTGTTTGCATGTCCACCATGCATGAGTATATATAGAAGTCTTGGTGAATCCGGTTGCATGAAGGTAAGAGACAAAGAGGATGTGGAAACATAATATTTTAATTGTAAAGGTAGTGGGTGAAAAGTAAAGTTACTTTAATCAAATGTATGATAAAAGTAATTGTACTTTTCTGCAAAAGTGCAACCCATTACAATATAAAATATTAAAACCCACATCTACTGCCGTGTAGAAGTTTCTTTCCCTTTCCATGATTGTACTTTAATCAAAACCATGCTTCTGATCGATTTGACTTTACCAAGTATGGGATTGCCAGCCATACTTAGTTGTTTGAACAAATCTTCAAGATCTTCGTCTGTTTGAGGTATCATTATCCTTTTCCAGAGGATAAGATCAAACCTTTTTGTCTCATACTTGATCCAAAAAGTGCATTTTTACTTTTACAAACAAAGATCTAAGGCATAATAGAACAACACATGTTATGCCTTTACATATGACTTGCAATCTGAAAAGATGAAGTAGATTTGACATTTTTCACGACCCAGCTAACAGATTGTACTAGGAACTCTGATATTCACTACTCAATTGACAAAATATATCAGTTGATCACTTTTTGCTAGGACTCAGTTGATACATATTGCTCAGCTGATCATATAGATGCTCGGCTGATTAATAGTAAACTTAGGAGGACATAAGCTCATGTATTTGTATGATCAGTTGATCAAGAATGCTCAGCTGATCAAAGAAATACATCAGTTTATAAGGGGAGATGACTTGTGTAAAGGAAGACTTACTTAGCTGATGCTCTGGGCCTCAGCTGTCCATTTGTTCACTCAGCTGATAGAGTAGGCACTCAGCTGATCGATTTCTTTACCCAACTGATCAATTTCTTCACTCAGCTGATCAATCTGTTCACTCAGCTGATGGAATATTTTCCTCAGCTGATAGACTGTTTTCCTCAGCTGATAGTCTTCTTTACTTGTTTCCTTCATCTGATGCTCCTTGGCTAATATCCTTTGGCTGATACTTTGAGTAGGATCTGATGCTCAGCTGATGGCTTATTTTCCTCAGCTGATGGTTCCATACTTAGCATATTTTTACATAAACTGATTCAAACAACACATGTTTGAATTCTTTCTAAGTCATACTGAATTTAGGATAGGCAGAGTTGATTATTAGGGTGAAGTTATTATCTCCCCAACAATCTCCCTCTATTTGATGATGACAAAACCTTTTTCTTTTTGAAGAATCAGTTTGACTTTGAATTACAAAAGATTTAAACTTTTAAGTACATTTGGCTACCTAGCTATCTGTTTTTGGTAGCTCTTTTTATTTGAACCTTGTTCTATTTTTTGTTTCTTTTCTAATGTTCCATTTTGTTCTGTTTTTGTAGAATCTTTTTCTGTGTTGTACCATTTTGTTCTGTTTTGTGGTATCTTTTCATTTTTCCATTTTTATATGTTTTTGATTTTCTGATATACATAAACATCACTTGAAATAACAGAATAAAGAAATGTACATAATAGATTTAACTACTAACTAACTATTCTATAATGTACAATCAACTAAATAACAACAAAATCTTCAGAGTTAGAATCAGTCTTCAATCATCCCACCAAGGTTCTTCTTTAACTTCAAAATCCTTGGCATGGGGATCAGCTTCAGCTAAGACTTCACATTGGGCTTGAACAAGGGCTTCAAAGTTTTCATTTCCAGTTCTGCCTCTTGTAGATATCCTTAGCCCAAATAGAAACTTCTTGCGAGCTTTAAGGATTTCAGACTGTCTAAAGAACCTCCATGTGCCAGCTCTGTCCAAAAAGAATATACCTTCAACAGGCATAATTATAAACTTGTACAGCTCAGGAGTGATGTTCAGTGGAAGAGATGTGTTGAGACCCTCAAGATCTGATAAGAATTCATGCTGGGGTAGTACCTCTCTTAGCTCAAATGGTTTGAATGGCTTGGAGCATTTCTTATGTTATCAACTGTGTGCACATGCCTGTAATAGTCATCTGGAGTGAAGGCCTTTTGTGACACAGCTAGAGCTATCTAGTTCTGAATTTTCTGAATGAATTGAACTTTGAGCTTTGACTTGGATTTGAAGAGAAGGTACAGGATCTCAACTAACTTTGTGAACCCATATATGTGACACCTCTCATATGATACAACTTCACAGCTGTTGAAGTTGTTCTGTCTTATTGCTTTGAGGTAGGGTTCACCATCACCTTTATGGACCGTGGCTCTTGTTATTGGAGTTGGTTCTGTTCTGTTTCTCAAAATATTAATCCTTTCTCTGAAGCTTTGAAGTCTTTGTTGACTTAGATTGATGGGAGCAGATAAATCAAGGTTGAAGAGGGTTTTGATGGCATCAACATGGGATCTAGCTTTGAGTAGTTCAGCTTGAGATTTTTTCCTTGCCAATTTGTGTTGAGCAGCAACTTGATTTTGACTTTGTTCTTGCTCTTGCTGATATGCTAGCTCTTTGGCTTGGTAGATTTCTTCAACTGAAACACCCAATGCTTGAGCCATTTGAGCATTTTCCCTTTCTTCCTGTTCTTTAAGAGCAAGCTCCCTTTTTATTTGAGCATTTACTTCAACTTGCTCATCTGCCATCTTTTGTTTGCCTTTATCCTTAGGAGCAGAGGTTGAAGCCTTTTGGACTGATGGGGTTGATTGGACTGGTGGAGCAGATGGCTTAGGGCTCTGTCTTCTTCTTCTGAGGATGTCAGAAAGTGGAGTATCATCCTCATCATCAGATTCAGACTCTATGTTGATTGGTGGAGAGCAACCCTCAGCAACTTTTCTTTTAGGTTTTGGCATGTTTGCCATCCTTTTCAACCTTTTGGGAAACCTTTGCTCCCCCTCAGAAGGTGCTTTTCTTTTAATAGGTGAGGGAGCTGTTATTTTGGGTGCTTCCTGCTGCATGATTTTGGTGGCTGTTTCAGCATAGGCAGCATCAATATCCTCTGAGTCAGGATCATCCTCCCTAGAGGAACTTGAGAATTTCTCCCCCTTTTTGGCATTATCAAAAGGAGGAGGGGAGTCACCTGCTGCAGGCTTATGGGATGGGGTAGGGGTAGGGGTAGGGGTATGGGTTGAGGAAGGGGTAGAGGGAATTTTAGAGAGCTGAAGAGAGAGGTCATCCTTGAGATCTTTAATGGCTTTCCACAATGAGAGATGACTCATTATAGATTGGTTTGTTAAGGTTTCTACGTCATCAAGGATGCATTTAAGAAAAGAAGGCATTGGAAGGAGTTGTTTAGGAATGGGTACAAAAATGTTTGGGTTGATTGGGCGTAGGGTTTGGAGTTGGGATAGGAGGTTGGATATGGTTTGGTTTAGGGTAGATATAGTAGATTGAGGTAGGCTGGGAATTTGTGGTTGAGAGGGAAGAAGGGTAGAAAGATGGTCTATTTTGGTAAGGATTGGGGTAAGGTTAATGGGTGCAGGGGAGGGTTGGACTGGGGTTTTGAGAGACTCAATGTCTTTGGTAAGTTGAGACAATTGAGCAGAGGTTTGGGTTTGGAAGGTTTGGGTTAGTTGATCAAGGTTTTGGTTAATAGTTTGGATAAGGGTAAGGTTTGGGGTTTGGGTAGATATAGATGGGGTAGAGGTGGAAGAGGTGGATAAAGGTTCAAAGAACTTGGGTAAGGTTTGTGTCCCCTCATTTGAGCCTTGGTGTATAAGCTCAAATTCATTGGGGAAGAGTGTTGAGCCCTGTGCAAGTGGTTGGTTTGTACCACTAGCATTGGCAAGCAGTGCTTGTGTAAGAATAGAATCAAGGATGGGTGCAAGATAAGTGGACTGAGTGTGGGATGCACTCAATAATAGGGAATCCCTTATTGGATCCACATTCTGTTGGGAGAATGTAGATGGTATAGGCTGACTCAATTGTGGGATAGACATAGTGTGACCTTGGGTGGAGGTCTGTCTTTCAATGAGATCAACCTTTTGGGAGGTTGTCTCAGCTAACGGTTTAAGTCCCATTTTTACAGATGTATCCTGTTGTGAGGATACACCCACTGGTTCAAGGTTTGCAACATCCAATTGCTCCCCCTCAACATGAGGAAGGGAAATTGGAGTTGAGGTCAGAGGTGTGGATTGCACATCCTCAAAGTGCTCATAAGGAGTCACTTCTGGTGACCTTGTATATATGGGGTACGGATAGGAGTAGAACTAGTGACCATAGGAGGTTCACTAGAGCTTGGCTGTTGGATTGGTGTATGGACTGGAGATGAGGAAGGGCTATCAAAGGTTGGGACGACCATTTGAATATCCTCAGAGGTGGAATCAGTACTGTCCATACCTTGGGTCATGATGTGCCTACTTCTGTCAATGAGCTCCAGAAGTTGCTCAGAGATCTCTTGTTCTTGGGCATCACCATCATCACCAAGAGGACTTAGCTCCATTGGACTGAGAGGAGCAAAATCACCAGCATTATCATTACCAGCATCATCATCATCATGCTTAGAGCCAGTGTGGCTTTCATCATCACCATTATCATCATCATTTTCATCACTAGCATCAGCATTTTCATCACCATTTGCAGCATCTATGAGCTCTTGCATTTTGGGCAGTGATTGGAGGACCTCTGTTTGCCTTTAAGAAATGGAATATCTTTTCACCCATGGCAGGGACAGGAATATGCTCAAGATGTTTTGTTAGGCCCACATAATCATCCTCTCCAATCTCCCTCATGGCTATCAGGCTTAAATATCGAATGTAGGGCACCTGCGACCTCGATGATTTCTTGGTTTTGCTCTGAGTGATTTTGTCAATGAGATCAGAGAATATGACTTGAGCAAAGTCG
Source organism: Dittrichia graveolens (assembly GCA_038502395.1). Taxonomy (NCBI): domain Eukaryota; kingdom Viridiplantae; phylum Streptophyta; class Magnoliopsida; order Asterales; family Asteraceae; genus Dittrichia; species Dittrichia graveolens. Next base: position 24,264,691 of record JARJIL010000008.1, read on the forward strand.
ATGTTGACCCCAAAGGCTAGGGCATAGAGTACCAGAAGCTCGGTTTGGTTGATGAGATGATGGCTTCTAGATTTAGGACTGAAGCAACATATGACCACGTTGGCCAGATACTTCCATGGATGAGCAAGAGCAGAGACCTTGACTTGACCATGCACTACAAGTTCATTGTAGCCAATGGTGTCTAAAACTGTTTGAACTTCGGCTCTAGATGGAAAAGCTGTGTAAGGTGGGAAGTGGGGAATACCAGTGGCTTCACGAAGTGTTTCAGCGGTGATTTGGAGATTATAGTTTCCTTGGGCTAGGGTGAAGTTGATGGTGTTGTTGTTTGGGTTATAGGTTGCGGAGTACCATAGCTCACCAATAATGATAGGGTATATGTAGTGTGGATCAGCGGTGAGACTATCAAACAGGGGACGAGCTTGAAGAACTGAACCATTGGTTCATAGCCTTGGTTTTCTCGTGAAGCAGGGATGGTGGTGCAAAGTAGAATGTTGTTGGGAGTTATATTCATCGATTGATTGGGTGCAACATTCTCACAAGGGTTAACAGCTGGGTCTGGAATATAGGTGGCTGATATCGCGCTAAATATATATAAATATTATGCGATATCGGGTTGGTTTTAGCCGAAAAATGTTTATTTAATTATAAAAAGATACGTTTACCGTTTCTTTTACGCTTTGCAGGCTAAAATGGCGAAATATTCAAATAATCGAGAAAAATAAATAAAGCCCGAGAAGTCGAGAAAGTAAAAAGAAATCGAGAAAAATAATTGGGCCAAAGAAAGAATAGAGAAAGAAAAAAGAAGCCCAAAAAGAAGAATAGAAAGAAAGAAAAAAGAGCCCAATAGGCCCAGCCCAAGAAAAAGAAAAGATCACACCGGCCGCCAAAAAGGGCGTCGCGGCGCGACCACCTCGTGCGTCGCGGCGCTACGAAGTCTTCCGGATAGAGTCCATCTTTGCACTAAGTGTCGTCGCGGCGCGACCAAAATGACCGTCGCGGCGCGACGCGTGTACGGATAACGTCAGCTTTGAATTTCAAAGAGTTGGGATCGGGCTAAAAGACTCCGTCGCGGCGCGACACTTCCTCGTCGCGGCGCGACACCCCTGTTTTCAGAGTTATATTTAAACGAACTTCCAGATCTGAAAAAGGGTTAACCACCCTATTCTTCCACCATTCCTCTGCTAAATACATCCCTTAACACATCCCAGAAGGCTTGAGCTCGGATTTGGAGGATTAAAGCTACAATTGAAGATTAAAGGCTTGGAATTCTTGTTTTTTACGGTTTTTCTACTTCTCTTCTGTTTTTAATGTTTAATCTTGATTTCCAGAAGTTGATTATGCTTGTAATAGGCTAGGTTTTCTGTTTTCCTCCCTAGAGAAGATGAAACTCTATCAAGTTGGTTAATTTTATATCTTTTTGACTTTAATGACATTATATTTATCTTTCAACTCTAATCAATGATCCTAGCATGTTTTAATTCTGTTTTTGATTTGTTTAGAATCTGAGTTGATGTAAATTGGAGGACCAATCCATTTATAAGACTTTAATCAATGCTAATTAGGACCAATAATTAGTGTTGACTAGTGTTTGATCAAAACCTAGGGTTAAACAATCAAGATAGGAACTTTAATGTGTTAGAATTGATATATGATGACTTTCATGTGTTAATTAAATGATTTGGGAACTTAATCAATCATTAAAGGTTAGATCTTGATAGATACGAACTTAAATATAAGCAATTGTGTAGTTAATTGATTTAATGACCAATTGATTATTTAATTGCATGATTAGATTAGTTGGATACTCGGATCAAGAGTCTAACAATATAGGAATCGGTATAGTGTTCATTAATTGTCCAATGCATTGATTTTGATTTATAAAACCAACTTGAAAAGGGTGGAATTGAATCTAGGGAGGGAAGCCTTTTATTTGATAGTTTAATCCAACAAAGTTGCTTGCTTTTTGCTTAATTGGTTGTTTTTGGTAATTTAGTAGTGTTAGTAGTCATCTAGGTTAATAAAGTTTCAAACTTGATTACAAATTCCCCTTAATTTAGTTTAATTGCTTTATTTTAGTATTTAATTGCATGTATTTAGTTTATTTGTCTTTATTTGGTTTAATTAGTTTGTTTTAGTTAATTCTTTATTAAATTTAATAAAATCAGTTTAGCTCTCGTTCCCCAAGAGTTCGACACCCGACTTACTAACTATAATACGAAACGATTAGGTACACTTGCCTATTCGTGCAGTTTTTGGTAAATAAATCGGTTAAAATATAAATTTAAAACTAGTACGTAAAACGCACATCAAGTTTTTGGTGCCATTGCCGGGGAACGGTTTTATTTTAGTATAACTTGTCTAATTCTTTATTAAACGATCCTCCCGCGAGTTTCGGCTCAAAAGGGAGTTACTTTTTGTGTTTAGTATTTAGTTCCTAGTTAGTTGTTTCGCGTGCTATTCCGGGTTTTCTTCGATGTCTCTTTTGTGAATATGTATTGGCCCGAGGATATTCCGATCTGTTGGGAGTCCTTCCTTAAAGATTTGCTGAACGAATTTTACGATGATGGCATCGAACGGGATGATTACGATTTTATCCCAAAAGATGATGAGAATGACCACCCGATTGGCTCTCCTGATGAACCACATGTTAGTCCTAAACCGTACTATTTAGACAACTCCAACTCGGACGACAGTATACATTTTGAGCCTTGTGTGGAGGTGGAGTCGAGAGAAGATGCTCAGTCTAATGGAGATATTCTGGAGTGTCTCGCTGACCTGCTTGAGAAGTCGGAAGAATATTCAGAGGATGAACCGTCGACCCTCGTCCAACCAACACCCACGTTAGGTTTAGAATCAAAACCCGTATGGGGACCCTCCCTTCTTGAGAGAGAAGACGTGGAGAATTGTGCAGATGAAATCTTGGACTATCTGAAGTTTCTACTCTTCGAGGAGGACGCTCCGAAATCAGAAAAGGAGGTAACGACGGAATCGAGTGAGGAGTTGGAGTCGCATTATGGAATCCCTTTGGCGCCGGGAATTCTGTGGGGTACTTCACGTCCGGAGAAGGATCAGGAGGATAATCGGGAGCCAGCTGGAGTCTTTGCTTGAGTCACAATTGAGTTCACAATCACGGGGAGTAACCAAGACTCAGAACGCGAGAGAGACGTTTGTGGAAACTAGGGAGGTGAAGTGGAACGCAGCATTAGCAGCAGCATTCGGAATAGGAAACAAATATGCATTGGCGGGTAGGTATAAAATTACCACCCGCACTTGATTGCGAGTGTGGGGTCATTCGTTCTAACTCACAATAAATAAATTCGGAGTCAAGCTAGAGACTCACACAAAAACAAGCGCTTCTCGGGAGGCAACCCGTGGTTAGTTTAGGTTTTTCTTTCTTCTTTATTTTTGGATTTCATTTCCTTTTTGTCCAACTTTGTGGGTGTGTTGACTAGAAACCCTCACGAGACTACAACTCGTCCACTTGGGCTACCGAGGGGTTTAAAGCCTTGTTGCATACGCTAAATGCAACCGTGATTCCTACGAAAGTGAGTTAGGTTTTTCTTTTTGTTTTTTGTTTTAGGGAGTCCTAGCCTAGATAATTCTTCATATATGCTTGTGAAATTCTTCATATACAATCACATTCAGACACTTACTATCATTTGATATTTATATTTATTTGTATGTCTGAGGTTATGCTTTGAGTGATTTATATTTCAGCTTCTCTTTTAATTTATGGAGTACGCGTATATGCTAACATCTATCTGCTCCGTTCGCGTAATAATACCCAGGGAGTTTTTCTAATCTTTTTCTACCTTAGTTATATTTTATTGTGTACAATGGGGACATTGTACAATTTAAGTGTGGGGTAGGGGGTTAGAAAAAGATTACTCGCTTGAAATTTATTTGTCCTCGTAGTAAATTGTTGATTATATTTGGGCGTTAAATTTAAAAATTTTAATATTATTCGAGTTAAAAGTTAGATATTATTTAAGATTGTCAACATTGTTTATTTATAAACATTTCAAGGTTATATTTACCTTTTATGTATAGTGCTTGTGGCTTTTCGCTAATTCTTTAGAAATTCGAGTCTATAGTATCCAATCTTTAATTTTTGAATTGCTGCAATAAAATATAAGGTTAAGCCCTTTTTGAGTCTAAGCTTGACAAAAATAGACTGAGTTGAATTTTCAATTTTTAAAAGCATATGTTAAAAAAAAGATGTGAAAAAAGCCAATGTGCAAAAAAAAATGAAAAAAATATGCAAAAGAGCTAGAAAAATATATAAGTCAAATAAATGGCCTTTGGAACTCGAATTAGTAAACTCTGAGGGGTGTTCTACACCTAATCACCTAAAGCCAACTGGTTTGGGATCGGTTGAGTTGAGGATTCGCTACATTGGTTCCATAGAAAGTCATGGGCTTATATAAAAAGAGCTGAAAAGAGAGAAAACATATGTGCAAATAAAGTTGGAAATCTGCAATAAGTCTTGAGGTCAGGGGATTTTCAAAGGGAAACTTAACCGAATTAAATATAAATGCAATTTTTAAATTAGGGATTGGATGTATATACATAAAAAAATTCTTTAGAAATGGTTGAAAGTAAATGAGGATATAATCATGGGTATATGCATAATTCTAAGTATAGCTTATGTTTTGTTTTGAATCAACCTTTTTGACATTCGTAAGTTATATTTGATTTTTCGAGAATGGTGTTATTATTTGAAATTTTAAGCCTGGATAGAGTTGTGATTTGCTTGAGGACAAACAAAGTTCAAGTGTGGGGTATTTTGATATCGCGCTAAATATATATAAACATTATGCGATATCGAGTTGGTTTTAGCCGGAAATTGTGCTTTTAATTGTAAAAAGATACGTTTACCGTTTCTTTTATGTTTTGCAGGCTAAAAAGGCGAAATGACAAAATTATTGAGAAAATATACTCAAACAAATCAAGAAAATGATTGAGGCCCAAATTAAAGAAGAAACAATTAATGGGCCAAAGAAAAGAAAAGAAGAAAGAAATAAAAAGAAAGCCCAAAGAAAAGAAAGAAAGAAAAAAGGAAGCCCAAGGCCCAAAGCCCAAACAAAGGAAAAGAGTCCACCGGCCGCCAAACGAGGCGTCGCGGCGCGACAGCCGTAGTGGTAGCGGCGCGACAGCCGTAGTGGTAGCGGCGCGACCAACTCCATCCAGATAAGGCTTATCGGCTGCCAAGTGTCGTCGCGGCGCGACCGTATAACCCGTTGCGGCGCGACGCGTGTATGGATAACGATAGCATTGAATTTCAAAGAGTTAGGATCGTGTTAAAAGTCTCCGTCGCGGCGCGACATATGGCCATCGCGGCGCGATCCCCTGTTTTTCAAAATCTATAAATAGGGCTCATTCCAGTCGATTTTATTCATTCCAACTCAATTCATTCGACCCCTTGCGGCGAAAAAGAGCCAAGAAGACGTTCCGGGGCTGTGGAGCTCAGATTTGAAGGATTGGAGCTTGGATTTTGAAGATTTCGGCTTTAGATCATCCGGGTTTTATCATTCTTTCTTATCCATCTTCTGTTTTTAATGTTTATTAATTTCCAGAAGTTTATTGGGATGTTTCTAGGCTAGTATTTATGTTTTCCTCCCTAGAGGAGATGAACCTCAATAAAGTTGATTAATTTATGTTAATTTGGACATGTTTGCTATATAATTTGTCTTGTATTGCTTAATTGATGATCCACATGTGTTCTTGTTTCTGTTTTTGAAGTTTATTTACTGAGTTTATACAAGTTGAAGGACCATTCCACTTGTGTAACTTGAATCTTGATTGTTTAGGACCAATAGACAATCTAGACTAGTGATAGACCAATCCTAGGTTAAACTTCTAAAAAAGGAAACTTTAATGTGTGTGAATATATAATGACCATTTATATGTTAATACATGTTTTGTTAACCGAAACAAGCATAAAGATTAAGTCTTTCTTGACACGAACTTAAAATCGGCTAATTATGTGTTTTGATCAATCTTATGACCATAAGGTTTGTTAAAACCATAATTAGAGAGGTATATAATCTGACCATGATTATAGCCAATATAGGAATCGGTATATAGTGATTATATGTCCATTGCACGCATTAATTGAATTAATTAGCTAAAAAGAGGTGAAATCGAGTCTAGGGAGGGAAACCTTTGAATTGATAAGTTTAAATCCATAAAGTTTGTTGCTTTCCACTTCCTTTGGTTTGTTCTTGGTTCTTGTTATTATTATTTAGTGAGTTGGATAATAAAGTTTGAATCTTTATTGTTAAGATTCTAAATTTCCCCTTTTACTGCTTTTATTTAATTTAATATTAATTAGTAGAGTTATATTTAAAATCATACCCATTCTCCTTGTGTTCGACACCCGTACTTATTTACTATACTATGATACGATCAGGTTCTCTTGCCTATTTGTGTTGTAGTCGTGCTAAATAATTCGGATTTTATAAATTTAAAACTGGTACATTACACCCACATCAGTGGCCATTTGGCAGGGAAGATGAACAGTGAGTATAGAGAGAGAAAGTAGGGTAGTTCTTTGTAGAGAGGGAGAGGGAATTTAGAAAGTTTGAACAGGTAAAGGTGAATGAGAGAGAAATTGGGATATTTATGAAGTTTAGTTAACAGAGATCGTTAGATACTGACAAAAGATCTAACGGAAAACAAATTAATTAGCTATTAAATGAAATCTGATAAACTGAGTAAATAACTAGGGTTAAAAAGCATTAAATGAGTGTAAAAAGTTAAAATTTACTAAGTGTGGAATCATCAGCTGATCATAGGAGTGTATCTGCTGAGGGGTATCAGCTGATGAAAAACTATTAGTTGAGGGGTATCAGCTGATGGAAAACTATGAGCTAATAGTGAGAATTTGGGGTATCAGCTGAGTAAAGTACTTAGCTGAGCATGTCTTTCTTATCTTAAAGTGATCGGCTTAGTAAATTTGATCAGCTGATAGGCATCAGCTGAGCATAGTTACTCAGTTTACACAAATTAAGTAAGACTTAGATATGCTTAGATAAGTATCTTATAATTTTCAACACTTATAAATTAACACAAACTAAATTACCACTATTTTAAACTAAAAATTAAGCATACCTAGTTTGGATATTAGGAAATTGAACCTTGCTTCATCTAATGGCTTTGTGAACAAGTCTGCAAGTTGTAAATCAGTGTGGATGTAATGCAAAGTTACCTTCTTCTTTTGCATATTATCTCTGAGAAAATGATGTCTGATTTCAATATGCTTTGTCTTTGAATGCATGACTGGATTATTTGAGATGGAGATTGCACTTGTATTGTCACATAGAATTGGGGTGTCTTCAAACTTCATATCATAATCAAGTAGTTGATTTTGCAACCACGAAATTTGAGCACAACAGCTTCCTACAGTAATGTATTCTGCCTCTGCAGTAGATGTTGACATTGAATTCTGTTTCTGACTAGACCAACTAATCAATCTTCCTCCTAGAAGTTGACAACCACCTGAAGTACTTTTTCTGTCTAATGTGCATCCTGCAAAATCAGAATCAAAATATCCAACTAACTCAAAATCTGAGTCTTTGGGGTTCCAAAGACCAAGATTAGGAGTTCCTTTGAGATATCTGAATATTCTCTTAACAGCAACAAGATGTGATTCTTTAGGATCTGCTTGATATCTTGCACAGAGACATGTTGAAAACATTATATCTGGTCTACTTGCAGTGAGGTATAAAAGTGACCCAATCATTCCTCTATAAGTAGTAATGTTCACTGATTTACCATCAGTGTCCTTTCCTAACTTGATAGAAGTAGACATAGGTGTTTTCATTGAAGAACAGTTTTCAAAATCAAACTTCTTCAGTAAATCTTTGACATACTTTGTTTGATGAATGAAAATACCATCAACCTCTTGTTTAATTTGCAAACCAACAAAATAGTTTAACTCACCCATCATGCTCATTTGATAATTATCAGACATGAGTTTAGAAAACTTTTTGCATAGTTCCAAATTAGTAGACCCAAATATTATATCATCTACATATATCTGCACAAGTATCACATCACCTTTGTACTTCCTAATAAATAAAGTGCTATCTATGCATCCTCTTGTAAAGCCTTTGTTAATGAGAAAAGAAGAGAGGGTATCATACCAGGCTCTTGGAGCTTGCTCTTAGACCATATAAAGCTTTGTTTAGAAAGTAAACATGATCAGGTAAGCTTGACTCCTCAAAACCAGGAGGTTGTTTGACATACACCTCTTCTTTCAAATCTCCATTCAGAAATGCACTCTTCACATCCATTTGGAACACTTTGAAGCTTTTGAAGGCAGCATAGGCTAGGAATAGTCTGATAGCTTCCAATCTTGCAACAGGGGCAAAGGTTTCATCAAAATCAATACCTTCTTCTTGACAGTACCCCTGTGCCACTAGCCTTGCTTTGTTTCTAATGATTTGCCCATTTTCATCTAGTTTATTTCCGAATACCCACTTTGTTCCAATGATGGATTTATCCTTTGGTTTGGGTACCAAAGTCCATACATTATTTCTGTTGAATTCTGCCAGTTCTTCTTGCATGGCAGACACCCAGTGGGGATCATTGAGAGCTTCATCAACCTTTTTTGCTTCAATCATTGAGACAAATCCAGAATACAAGCAGATGTTGCAAACTTTTGATCTTGTTCTAACTGGATCATCTATGTTGCCTATCACCAAATTATGAGGATGGTGCTTGAGGTCTTTGAAGGCTTTTTGGATTTCTTGGGAATTGGGATTCATTTGGATTTGGGGAGAAGAAGTTACATGTTGGCTATCAGCAGTAGAAATGAGTTCATTTTGAGTGGCTGATATAACTTCATTATTGCAATCTGTGGGTATCTCTACTGAAGAGGGAATGAGTGATATGGAATTGGAATCCAATGATGTTGAGTCATTTTCCACATGATTCGGTAGAGGTATAGAATTGGATGAGGATGGTTGTACATGGTTAAAAATTTGGATAGGAAGAGGTTCATCTAAATCATGAGTAGTTGGTGGAGAGGGATCTACTTGCTCTGAAGGAACTTCTCCAGTTTGCATAAGATCATTAAATTCTTCACCTGAAACATGATTAAAAGAACAAGAAGTAACAAAGTCATTTTCATTGAAACTTACATTGATGGATTCTTCTATGACTTTGGTTCTGAGGTTGTATACTCTGTATGCTTTAGAGATCACTGAGTAACCTACTAACACTCCTTTATCAGCTTTAGGAGCAAACTTCTGCAATTGATCTTTTTGATCAATCAAAGATATGCAGAAAGCTGATGCTTGGCAGCACTTCATATGGAGTTTTGTTGTGCCTCTTGATAATAAGGGACCTGTTCTGAGTGAAACTTGCACAACTTACAGCCTCAGCCCATAAGTTAAAGGGTAACCCACTTTCACACAACATGGTTCTGGCAGCTTCAATCAATGTTCCATTTCTTCTTTCAGCTACACCATTTTGTTGTGGGGTTCTTGGAGCAGAAAAGTTTTGAGATATCCCTTTCTCATCACAGAAAGATTCCAGAGTTTGATTTCTGAATTCAGTTCCATGATAACTTCTAAGACTCCTCACCAGATTGCCATTCAACACTTCCATCTTCTTGATAAAACATATAATCTCTTCAGCAGCCTCACTCTTTGCTTTAAGAAAGAAAACCCAAGTATATCTTGAGAATTCATCAACCAATACAAGAGCATACTTACTTCCACCAATACTAGCAGTTGCAACAGGACCAAAGAGATCCATGTGCAACATATAGAAAGGTTCTGTAATTGAGAAGGCCTGCTTGGATGGAAATGATGTCTTATGCTGCTTTCCCTTCTCACAAGCAGTGCAAGGTTTAGGCTTAAGATAAGTCAGTGAAGGTAGTCCTGACACTAGTTTACCCTTGCTCAACTTGTTGATGTTTTTAAAATTAAGGTGGGAAAGCCTCTTGTGCCACAGCCAGTTTGTATCCTCGTTATTCTTGGAGTACAAACATGTTTCCTTTGAAGGGTCACCAGAGGACATGTCAAGTGTATACACATCCTTGGTTCTCTTGGCACTGAACACTGTATTACCTTCTTTATTTATGATGGAGCCTCCTGTCTTTGAAGTGGAGTTCATTATCTCCATCACACAATTGACTTATGCTTATGAGATTATATTTTAGCCCTTTGACATACGAAACTTTTGACAGCTTGAGGTTCCCATTATGAAGCTCACCATAGCCTTTTGTTTGCCCATGGCTGTTGTCACCAAAAGTCACCCTTGGACCTTTCTCTTTCTTGTAGTTACTGAGCAAAGCCTTGTTACCTGTCATGGTTCTTGAACATCCACTGTCAAGAAACCAAGAACCAACACCCTGCACAGATTTGAATGAAAGAAGAGTTAGTGACACAAGTAGGAATCCACTACGTAGTGTATCCTTGTGGAATGCACCTAGCTTTCCACTTCATCTCAGGTTTCTTATGTATGAGAGGAGTGACTATGTTATCATTACAAGTCCGCTGTCTTGAATTCCCTTCTAAAGAACATTCAAATGCCTTATGCTCTTTGCTTCCACATTTATAACATTTTTGAGATTTTGTGGCCTTGGAGCATTGAACAATATGGTTTGAATGCCTATGAGCTTTATTATCAGTCATCATTTGACTAACTTGACCATTCAGCTTATGAAGCTTATCCTGTAAATTTCTTAGGTCTTTATTCACAGGCACCTTAGATTGATCTTTGTTTTTGGAAAGTTTTTGACCAATCTTTGGAGTGGCAGAAATGGGAACAATGTGAACATCATTCTTTTTACTCATAGTTTCTTCTATTAAAAGAGAGTTGATTACTTCTAGATCAACTGATTGTTTAGAAGATGAGCTATGATCAGCTGACAGGTTATCAGCTGAGCATTTATCATCTACTAACCTATCAGTTGATGGAGTAGAATTAGCTAATGATTCTTCAGTTTGTGAAATGCTAAGAATTAAGTCATCTGTTTTCAAGGTTTGACAACATAATGTCTCTGAGGTCTCAACTAATGATTCCTTTCCTTTAATCACATCCTTTGACTTTGTGTTATTAGTATTTTTACATTCTGAAATCTTACTAGAGGATGATTCAATAGAAGGAATAATTGATTCTTTTGAGTCGGAACTCTTGCTTCTAACAAACTTATTTGTGAACACACTTTTGCCTTTAACAGTCTTGTGAAAGGTTTGTGGCAAAATGTCAGCTTTGTCTAAGATATTAAGGTTCTTACTAGAATCAACATAGTTAGCAGCCTTAGAGTAATTTCCACCAATAATAGCTTGAACTTGTTTAGGTATCTGCTCCTTGACACACTGAGTGGTCTTTTCTGCAGATACACACCAAGACTTTACTACTTTTTGGAGGTCATTAAACTTTTTGGTTGCTTCACTAGTTTCTTTTACTAAGATCTCATTAAGTATCTTTTGATTAGCTAGTTCATCATTTAAGATTGTTATCTGCATAAGTTCCTCATCCTTAAGAATTAACTTTTCCTTTAGTGATTCTACTTCTAGTTTTAGCTTCTTCTCTCTTTGAATAGCGGACTGGAAATCATACACAAGTAATCAAACATAGCATTCTTCTAATTATCATCATAGTTAATAAATTTTCCAACCTGATACATAGAAGAAGGATCCCAGTTGGTAGTTGAACAAGCTTTAGCAGCCTTTTTCATATCTTTATCAAAGGAACTACCATCATTGTTGTTGGCCATCATGCAAAACTGAGCAGAGATCACCTCATCTTCATCTGAGGAGAGATCTTCTTCTGCCCAATCTTCTTCTTCAGCAACAAGAACTTGGCCCTGGGCTTTCTTCTTCTTCTTCTTGTCAAGGACAGTAGCAAGGAGTTTCTTATACCTGGCTTCATAATCAATCTTGCCCTCCTGCTTTTGCACAGATGAAGAACCAGTGTTATATTTGGACTTACAGTCACTGGCTATGTGGCCAATCTTGCCACACTTATAACACTCTGCTGTGGAGGCATCAAAAGTGGATTTGGGCTTGACAAACTTTGATGACCTCTTGCTGAACCTCTTGACACCCTTTCCCTTCTTGAAAGGTTTGAACTTCTTAACCAGCATAGCTACACCTTCAACCAACTCCTCCAGATTACTTTCCTCACAATCTTCCTCATCACTTTCTCCAGCACTCTCCTCTCCATCTCCTTCTTCAAGCATTTGGATATCAAGGGTGGATAGGAAAAGATGTGCTCTACTTTTCCACATGGAGAAATTTTCAGCATCAAACATGGGACATCTTGTTAAGGACCCAGTGTTTGAGATATTCATATTGTTTGCGGATGAGGCCATATTGAGAGGGGTAGAAGCCGTTGTAGAGTAAGCAAAACAGATCTAGATATTGATTATCTAACTTGTTCTGATACCAGTTGTTAGTCCCAGATTGAGTACGCAACAACAAATGTTTGTAGAAAGGGGGGTTGAATACAAACTTTAGCTTTTAAAACTTAAATACACACTGATATACTTTTATATAATTCTTATTGATATTGAATCAAGAATTACATGTACTAGAAGCGGAAATTCTAAGTACAATAAAAGGTGGCAATCAATTTGTCTAACACATAGACAAGCTAACTCTAAAACAACTAATGTATATAGAGTGTTCAATACATGAACAAGTTTGATTCTACACAATGCTTATACTCTACGAATTTCTCAACTGATGAGATTTTCTTTTAGTGTAGTAGAGACTTCACTTTGTTGTGTTGTGTATTGTCTGTTTGCATGTCCACCATGCATGAGTATATATAGAAGTCTTGGTGAATCCGGTTGCATGAAGGTAAGAGACAAAGAGGATATGGAAATATAATATTTTAATTGTAAAGGTAGTGGGTGAAAAGTAAAGTTACTTTAATCAAATGTATGATAAAAGTAATTATACTTTTCTGCAAAAGTGCAACCCATTACTGTTGGGTTTTGGTGGCATCTAGAAAACGCAGCGGAAACAAAAACGAGTATAAAACAATTTCATTTTTATGCCACCAACACACCACCCAATGGAGCAAACTCTAGACAATAGCAATGCAACTAAAAGAAGAAGAACAAGGACAAGAAATTATACCATACAAGCTAATATCTCCTTGTTCCCTTGGAAGGTTTGTACACAAAATAGTGTACCACTATTGGTATCCACACCAAGTGTTGATGATCCCCATGTGCTAGCTATGATTGGACGCCGCCAAAAGCTCTACCAATAACTTACAACAACTTGAATATCAATAGTACCGTGTTACTAATCTTCAAGTGTGTTTTCTTTGAGAGAGAGCATGAACTAACAAATAAGTTACAAGTTCATGTATCAAAAACAACTAGTAGCAACTAGTAGTAACCAACCATGTTCCATAAGCTCATTTGAACTTATATAAACTCCACATTGAAGCCTATAACGTTTATAACCGATTTAGGAATTAATGGCTATCAATGTACATGAATACCCCATTAAACTAGTCTTAAAAAGCTAGTTTAATAGGCTGTTTCAACATGAGGCACGACCGTGCCTCACAGGGCACGGTCGTGCCAGCCCACTGGCACACCCAAGTCACGCCCGATTTGGGCTCGTGCTTTCGCACTAGGCACAACCGTACCTCCATGAGGCACGCCCGTGCCGGCCCCAATGGGTACGCCCTAGGCACGCCGGCCTTGGGCCCGTACTCGGCATAGGGCACGCCCGTACCTTCACAAGGCACGGCCGTGCCCGGCCCAACCAAAACCCATTTTGGTATTTTTCTCTCTCTTGTTCAAAGGTGTTGCCGGAATCAATACTTGGCGTGTGACCCAATAGGCCTATGCCTCATCGGCAGTGATACCAACTCGTGTGTGTCAGTGGGCATATTCCAACAAACTCCCACTTGAACATGACACACTCACGAAAGGTAACACCGACATAGAGCGGCCTCTAGCAAGGCATCTATGCCCCCAAGTCAGCATAGGGTATGTCGCCCATGACAAGTACCAACCTGTAAAGAATGGTCTTACAGATAAGTGATTATTCATCCCTTCGTTCACGATATCCATTATGAATGTAGGTCATGGAACATCATCAACCCCAAAACATCCACGATTATGTTTCTCGATCTAGACTAACTATGACGAACAAAACAAGTTGCAACATTGATCCACTATCAATTCAACTTGAGCACGGCCATGCATTTTGATGTCATCAGTTAAGTCAACGAGGGGCCCAGGGATATCTCTCTAAAGAGGAACGAATACCTTTGACTACATCGTTCCATCATAACAACATGTCCTTGCCTGAAAACTTCCCTTATAACAGCCAATTACGAACTGCGTTAGAAAGCAATCTAAACAAGACCATATCATTATTCAAGAACCAATGCATCTCTAGTAGAAGGACAAACAATATTATCATCCTGATTTACTTGTGATCATGTCCATGAAGTAAACTCAGGTGCGGGTCCTCCAATTACTTGATCACTATCAAGCACAGGCTAGTGTTGCGAAAACATGTACTCAATCCACTATGAATACTTTACCAACCACTTGCCTCGATCTTAATTCACTTCTTCCTTCCAATGAAGAACGACCGATCGTGGAGCATTTAGAATAAATAAATTTATTCAAGGAAGTAGTTAAACATGATAAGATGGAACACAATAAAGGCTAATGAAAGCACCCGCTCCGCGCGCATTATCAAATCTCCATTTGATAATCGATACAATCAAAGCACATTATTGCTTTAATGTTCCCAATTCAAAATATATCAAATTCAACTAAACAAACCCAAGCTAAAGCCACTTGTAAACCAAGTGTATGCAAGCCTAGTATGAAAACTCATCACTAGCTCACAACTAAAACTTAGTAAGCGGATTCACAAAGTGACATCCATGCATACTCTAACAATCACCATATCTTCTCTCGACCAAACACTTATAAAGTGTGCGCCGGCAAGACCATGGTCCTTTTGTCCAAGCCTTCGTGCTCTCATTGTTCTAAGGAACCAAATGGAGTCACAATGCGTAAGACTATGGTTCATATAAGCCATCATACTCTTATTTTATCAAAAGAACCCAATTAGAGTCAATGATGCTTAAAGAACCATTGTAATCGATAACGCTCCACTTAACAACACAATAATAACAATTCACCAAGAGTAATATATTACTCAAATTTCCTTGTTACCACCGAACATCAACTTGAAGAACAATGTACCAAGAGTTCTTCCAAGTATGTAAAAATTGAGAGAAAAGAAACCATGTGATAAACCAAGTTGCTAATTAAATTAACACACTAGTTCATCATATTTCAATATCACTCTCTTAGTTTTGTCACTCCGAAAAGTTCACGTTTGTATCTTCCAATTCTTCTTATGAAGCAATAATTTCTTAACTCCGGTCTTATGAACCACCAAGTTAGGATATTATCTTCAATAAGAAGTATATTATGGATACACAATTTAAGGAACACAAGCGCTCCCACTAGCTCTGACATACATCCAAGTTTAATCTTCCCTTTTCGAAAACTCAAATCTATGATTTTCTCATTAAAGTGAAGATTACAACCTTGCGATATTTATCCAAGTCTACGAGGATACTCTCAATGTACAAGACACTTTCGAACAGTGTTGAAACACTCTCCTCAAAATTCCTATGAAGGAATACGATCTTTACATTGTAGTGATAAACACATGTATCCGAGTAACCTTCAACATAACCACTAAGAAGATTTCCTTATTATACCATCCCCATGGTCAATCATAACGGAAAATTTATCATTAGTTGGTATTTGAAGTTCAAGTCCATGAATAAACTTATTGGGCTTGTAGACCTTTACGAGGATACTAATAATGTACAAGACTCTCGGAGAGTATTAAAACACTTCCTCAAAATTCCTATAAATGAATAGAGTCTCTTCATTTCACTATCATACCTTAATAATCAAGAAAAGGTAGTAATACACCATAAGTCATCCAAGTAGGCTTCAACATAACCACCAGGAAAAATTTCTTTTATGATACCGTCCTCATGGTCAATCATATTAGAATTTTTACCACCGGTCGGCATTTGAAGTGGTCTGCATCTCAATTCATGTATACCCCTAGGTTCACACCAAGGCATTGGATCATCCCAGTCCAATACTTGGATATCCTACATGGATTGCATCCCATTCTCATTACCTCTCTCCTCCTAGTAGACACTAGGCCCACTACGACTTCCAATAGTTGATGAATTCAACTAATCCATCATCGAGTTATCTTCCTCTAGATATAAAACATATATCTATCCGGCCTTACGACAACTCCTATTAGAAATAGGGAAAAGTAACGAGTTATGCCAGGTACTCCAGCATCGCCATGCTGAGTTCGAATCATTACAGATTGTATGCTAGTGCCAACATCAGATTTTACTCCCATTGGCTCCCATAGATATTAGACTTCCACTTGCTATTGAGCGACAAAACTTGTCCTCAAAAGTTCATGAAACAAATATCTCATGCCTAATGGAGTAGCATCTTTTGTCCCCAGATTCTTCCACCTCACGTCTACACGTAGGCTGGATAATCTAGGCTTTGAGATAGACACGTAAAGACACTCTTTCTAGTCTTTTCTCCTAAGATGCGTACTAAACCATCTTTGTTGATTTTACTCACTTTCTTCTTGTGTGTTTTCTAGATGCCATCAAATCCAACACACTTTAGATTCCCTAGACGCACCCGAGGTCTATGTGGTGGATGTCATTTTATTGGACCAACAAAAAGGGCCGTGAAGCCTTTTGGAGGGTTTCTCTTCACGACCCTGTCATGACCTGTGAAGGTCACAAAAACCCTAATTTCATATTCTCTCATGTTACGGTTTGTCTGTCGGAAGCATGTGACCCAATAGGCCCTTACCTCATTAGAAGTGATACTAGTGCTTGTGTATCCGTAGGCATACTCCAACAATGGGTACCAATGACCACAGATGTTAGGATGACTGTAACACCGCAAAAATTGAGAAGCTTGTTTTTTTTAATCCAAATTTTGAGTTTTGAAACTACGTAGATACAGCTGTAAATATAATATTTCCAAAACCTGCTTTTAACAAAATATTTATAGCTGACACAGCGGAAGTATTTAATAACTAATTTTAATATTTACAACTCATAACATAAGTTGGAACAAAAGATAAATAAAGAAGTTATCAAATATCGTTTCATCACTTATTTGTTAATTTGCCAAACGACTTACCGGAAAAACTAAAACCCGTTTTTCAAAATTAAGTCAGGCGCCATCCATAAGACGACACCACCAAATCTAAAGAAACTTGGATGATTGTCGAGCTTTAGCAAGAATCATTCCTTGTGGAGTTGTGTGGATGGTGAGTGTGGCAACTCGCAATATTGGTTGTCGAGCTTTAGCACGAGCCAATTATTGGTTAAGAGTACCAACGTGTGTCTTGATAGACGATTTACAAATTCTTTTAAGACACTTAAATGATGTCGAGTTCTAACCGAGTCATTTGAGGACAGCAAGGGAATTGGTGTAGGAACGGATCAAACATGCCTTAGACATAATGGATGTCGAAGGATCCTGCAAGGACCTAAGAGTTGTAAAATGGTTGCAATCGGTAAAATGGTTTCCGGCCTAAATAACTTGCTTTGTGATCCGTGGTAAACCCGTCACGAGGTAGAGTGAAATATTGTTCTTAGCCTTGTTGAATAATTGCTTTTCTTAACTACTTGGGTAATTATTTTACAAGGATTTTACAACAAGAATTGGTACTCTATTTTGTAGATGGCAACCAAGAATAACACCGCTTAAACTTCATCGAACTTTATTTCCCTGAAGTTGTTCCTTGAGAACGCTAAGCTCGATCACCAAAAGTTCATGGATTGGTTCATGCAACTAAGGAGAGCCCTTAGGTATGAACAAAAGATTGTTGGGATTCCATGGGGATCAAGGCACGCAACGGAAGCAACAAAAACACACAAAACGATCCCATGAAGTCCCAATGGTGGTGAAAACTTGTAAGAACAAACATGCAACCAAGAACAAGCACAAAGAGAAGAAGGGAAACAAATCATACCCTTGAAG
Organism: Dittrichia graveolens; assembly: GCA_038502395.1. Taxonomy (NCBI): domain Eukaryota; kingdom Viridiplantae; phylum Streptophyta; class Magnoliopsida; order Asterales; family Asteraceae; genus Dittrichia; species Dittrichia graveolens. The sequence goes on from JARJIL010000008.1 coordinate 24,282,761, forward strand.
ACTTTGATTAAAAGCTGGAACAATTCGGACTTGGGATGAATTCTTGAAACAAAAGGCTTCAAGCTCCAATGAAGTCCACACTAATCTAATCACCAACTTCCCTTGTACTAGCAAGCCAAAAACTGAACCAAGACAACTTGTTGGATTTCTGGAACAACACTTGAACACCAAGAACACACTCACAAAGATCTATTCTAACTCTCTAGCTAAAGCTCACCAATATGTGTGTATGTATGCAATATTGTCCAAGAGTGAAACAAGGAACAAATGAAGCTTCTTTTAAAGACCAATTCTTTGCTTCAAGTGCTCCAGGGTCGGACCAAATGGCACAAGATCATTGGACCAACAAGATGGTCCTATAAAATGCAAGTATCACTTAGACTTCTGCCTTCACGGGCTCTCACGGGCCGAGAAGGATAAATGCGCCACGACTGGCCATTAATCCTCCACGAGCCATGCCGCGCTGTGCAAGAATCGTGAGGGTTGTGCCTTCATGACCTCCTTCACGGGCTGTGTAGGGTCGTGAAGCCCACGACAGGACTCGTGTACACAAGCTGCTTCACGACCCGTGGAGCATCCTTCACGGTCGTGAAGCCTTAGTCAACTGGAATTTGACCATTTTGACCATTTCACTATAATTAGACTGCCGGAGTGGAAACTTGGCGTGTGACCCAATAGGCCTGCGCTTCATCGGCAGTGATGCCGGCATACGTGTGTCGGTGTGCAGATACCAACAAATTCCCACTTGCACATGACACACCGTACCCATGGGCACCACAGACAGGGAGCGGCCTCTAGCAAGGCATCCCTGCCCCAAACTAAACACGGGGTATGTCATCCCTGACAAGTACCAAGTCAAAACTAAAAGAGTTTGACATGGTCCTATAGATAAGTGATCAATCATCCTATTGTTCGTGATATCCAAGTGACACGAGACATGGTACAAAGTCATTCTCCGATTGTTCACGATTATGTTTCTCGATCAAGAATGGTGGTGACCAAAAAGTGAGTTGCAACTGATCAACAATCATTGCAAGCTTGAGCATAGCCATGCATTTTGGTGTCAGCTCCCAATCATCGAGGGGCCCAGGGATATCTCTCTAAACAGAGGAACAAATTACTTCGACTACATTTCCTCCAATACAATACTTTACCCAATTACCTCCTTTATAATAGCCAGTTACGGACTACGTTTGAAAGCAATCAGAATAAAGCAAACCAAAATAGTGAAACACATGCATCTCCGGTCTAAGGATAAAAGATGTTATCATCCTGATTTACTCTTGAGATGTACCATGAAGTAAGATCAGGTGCGGGTTATCCAATCACTTGAAACTCTTTTCAAGTATAGGCGAAATATTGCGTCCCTTTTATTTAATCCCATTGAACACTATGACCAATCATTTCCCTCGATCTTCGTTCATACTTCCTTCCATGAAGAATGACTTATCGTGGACTATTTAGAATGTAAAACATTCAAGGAAATGATATAACATGCAAAGTTGGAACACAATAATGATTTAAGGAAAGCATTCGCTGCACGCGTATCATTAAACTTCATTTAATAATCAACACATTCAAAAATACAATATTGCTTAATGTTCCCAATAGCATAGTAAATACATCGAATACAATAACTAATATACAACTCAAACCAAGTCACTAGAAAATCTAATCCCAATAGCACGTGTGTGGGCATCGTGCTTAGCTTGTGACAACGGTTTAGTGAACGGATCCGCCAAATTGCTATCCGTGTGTACTTTGCTGATGACGATTTCTCCGTTCTCGACCACGTCTCGGATAAAATGTTATTTCTACGGAATATGCCTCGTGCGTCGATGAGACCTCGGTTCCTTTGCTAAAGCAACGGCACCCTCATTGTCACAGAAGATCTCAACAGGGTCGCTGATGTTTGGAACCACTCCCAGATCAAGCAGAAATTTCCTCATCCATACGGACTCCTTAGCAGCTTCACTGGCCGCAATGTATTCCAACTCGGTAGTGAAATCGGCCACTATGTCTTGCTTGGAGCTCCTACAGGATATAGCACCGCCATTTAATAGGAACACGAACCCCGATTGTGATCGGCAGTCATCCCTATCGGTTTAGAAGCTTACGTCAGAGTAACCCTTTACTCTAAGCTCTTCCTCACCTCCGTACACCAAGAACATCTCCTTAGTCCTCCGAAGGTACTTAAGAATGCTCTTCACCGCTGTCCAATGAGCTTCGCCTGGATTGGCTTGATATCTACTCGTCATGCTCAAGGCACACGATACATCAGGCCTCGTACATAGCATGGCGTACATGATCAAGCCCACAGCCGAAGCATATGGCACTTGCTTCATTACTTCCCGTTCCTTTGGGGAACTAGGGGATTGAGTCTTACTCAATACCAAACCATGTGACATTGGAATGAACCTCTTCTTGGAGTCTTCCATCCTAAACCGCTTTAGGACTTTGTCAACGTATGTACTTTGGTTAAGCCAATTAGCCTCTTGGATCTATCTCTATACATTTTGATCCCAAGAATATAAGTCGCATCTCCTAGATCCTTCATTGAAAAACAATTCCCTAACCATGTTTTTACACCTTGAAGGGTCGGGATATCGTTCCCAATGAGGAGTATGTCAACGACATACAAGACTAGGAACACAACTATTCTCCCACTAGCCCTGACATATACGCATGGCTCATCCTTGCTTTTCGAAAAGCCAAACTCTTTGACTTTCTCATCAAAACACAGGTTCCAACTGCGCGATGCTTGCTTAAGTCCTTAAATGGACTTCTTAAGCTTGCAGACCTTATCCGGATGCTTGGCATGTACAAAACCCTCGGGTTGATTCATATAGACTTCCTCGCTTAGTGTCCCATTAAGGAAGGCGGTTTTTGCATCCATTTGCCAAATCTCATAATCATGAAACGCGGCAATTTCCATAAGTATTCGGATAGACTTCAACATAGCCACCAGGGAAAAGGTTTCATCGTAGTCTACACCATGAGTTTGCGTGAAACCCTTAGCCACCAGTCGGGCTTTGAAGGTGTCTACCTCTCCATCTATGCCGGTCTTTTTTTTTGAAGACCCATTTGCACCCCATGGGTCTACACCCGGGTACCGGATCTACCAAATCCCATACTTGGTTATCCGACATAGATTGCATCTCGGACTCCATTGCCTCTTTCCACCTAGCGGACTTAGGGCCCATCACGGCGTCCCGATAAGATGATGGTTCATCATGATCCACCACTAGGTAGCAGCCCTCAGACATGAGAAACCCATATCTCTCTGGCTCATTGCGACTCCTACCAGATCTCCTAAGAGGTAAAGGATCCGTGTCAGGTTCTCCAGCAGCGGCGTGCTGAGAATCATCTTGTGAACTAGCGCCAACTTCAGGTTGGTCATTGGAAGGTTCTTGAATTTCTTCAAGATCAACCTTTCTCCCACTAGCGTCTTTGGATAGCATCTCCCTTTCAAGGAAGACGGCCCTCCGAGCAACAAAACCTTGTTCTCGGAAGGTTTGTAAAACAAATATCCCATAGACCCAATAGGATATCCAATGAACAAACACCTCTCGGATCGGGATTCCAATTTGTCCTCTACCTCACGTCTCACGTAGGCAGGACAACCCCAAACCTTTAGATATGAAAGCGATGGAACCTTTCCATGCCACATCTTAAAGGGTGTCTTCTTGACCTTCTTAGTTGGTACGAGGTTAAGGATTCTAACGGCCGTTTCCAATGCATAGCCCCAAGAGCTAATGGGTACATCCGTACGACTCATAATACACCGGACCATATCCAACAATGTCCGGTTCCTCCTCTCGGCGACACCATTTAATTGTGGTGTCCTAGGAGGTGTCAATTGTGAAACAATTCCACAATCTTTTAGATAGTGACGGAATTCCGAACTTAGATACTCACCACCACGATCCGATCTGAGCATCTTAATGCGTTTACCCAATTGGTTCTCAACTTCGTTTTTGAAAGTCTTGAAAACCTCAAAGGTTTCCGACTTTTGTCTCACCAAGTAGACATACGCATACCTACTAAAGTCATCGGTAAAGGTTACCAAGTACCTTGAGTTATCCCTAGTGACATACTTGAACAGACCACACACATCTGTGTGAACGATATCCAACAAGTCTTTGCCCCTCTCACAAACGCCGGTGAAGGGTGCTTTGGTCATTTTGCCCAACAAGCAAGATTCGCATACATCATCCGACCCATGGTCAAATGATTCCAAGATCCCATCCGCTTGGAGCTTGGCGATGCGTTTCTTGTTTATGTGGCCCAAACGACCATGCCATAAAGATAACTTATACAAATCACATTTGGATTTAGAACCAACATTCATGATTGATCTATTACTTTGCAAGCATACGCTTGTCTTATATATGCCACGACATGGATGTGCTTTAAAATAAAATAAATCATTCTTAAAGCATGAAATAATTCCATTAGAGAAATTAAAATTAAATACATCGTCAACAAGCGCATAAAATGATAAAATGTTTTTGCCACGCAGGGCGAATAAGATACATTTAATAAAGTAATAAATAAGCCGGATGGAAAGGCGAGGTCCATGCTGATCTTCTCAACCGGGACAACCGCCTTGTTTCCCATGATGAGATCCAGCTCTCCATCAACCAAGTCCCTACTTCTACTTAGTACCTGCACATTATTAACTATGTGAGTACCACACCCGGTGTCCAAGACCCAAGCGTTAGAAGTAGAAGTGTTATGGAGTTCAATCATATACATACCGGAGGCGCCTTGTCCCTTGGCGCGTAGCCTCTTGAGCTCCTCCGTGTACTTAGGGCAACTACGCCGGTAGTGTCCCTTCTCCCCGTAGAAGAAGGAGGTGGCCTCTTCCGGTGAGGGGGCTATAGGAGCGGGTTCCTTCCCCTTCGGCTCCGGCACCGGGAGTGGTTTGGGCTTGGGTGTTGCCACCTTTGCCTTCCCCTTCCCCTTGCCCTTGGAACTTGAAGCGGGCCGCTTCCTCTTAGCACCACCCTCATGGATGGCTAGGATGGGTGCGGAGGTTGATGGCTTTGCCTTGGCCATGTTAGACTCGGCGGTCTTCAACATGCCGTGCAACTCCATCAAGGACTTGTACATATTATGCTTATGGTAGTTCACAATGAACGGACCATATGCTTGAGGTAAAGATTGGAGGATTATATCCTTAGCCAACTCCTTCCTAATAGGAAAGCCCAACCTCTCGAGCTGGTCCACGTATTGCTTCATACGAAGCACGTGAGAGCTCACGTTCCCGCCTTCCTGCATCCGGCACCCTATAAAGGCCTTGACATACCCGTAGAGTTCTTGCCTCGCTTGCTGCTGGAACATTTCCTTTTAGCTGCGAGATCATATTAAACGCACCAACGTCCTCGAATTGCCTTTGTAACTCGGAACTCATGGTCATTAACATGAGGCAAGTCACTTCATTGGTGTCTTTAAGGCGCTTCTCATAAGCATCCTTAATAGCCCACGTAGCGGTGGTAGTAGGAGCCTCCGAAAGAGGTTCCTCTAGGACGTACAACTTGCTTTCATGGCGCAAGACAATTCTCAATTGCCTATGTCAATCCATAAAGTTTAACCCTATGAGTTTCTCTTTCTCCAAAAATGGACGGAGTGACATGTGTGTCGCGGGGTTGCTTGTAGATGCCATCTAAAAGAAGGCAAAGCACACAAAAAGGTTAGTTCGACATATTTTAATCCTTGTTAAATAATTACCCAATATTTTAACACTTAAAACAAGGGCTAAGAACCCAACATAACTTCACTATATGACGGGTTTACCGCGGATCACTTTCGTGAAGGTATTTAGGCCGGTAAACGCTTTACCAATTGCAATCCGTGATTACAACTCTTAGACACTTGCGCGATCCATCGGTACTCATAGCACCGGTTTGGCATGTTTGATCCCTTCCCACACCGATTCCTCAATACGCCGCTTTGATAACTCGGTATATGCACGACAATTATCAAGGCGTATTAAATCGGAATTGCAAATCGTCCAACAAGATACACGATGACGCCCTTGACAATAATTGGCTCGTGCTAAGCTCGACAACCAAAAATTTCAAGACGCCACACGCACCTTCCACACAAGTCCACATGGAACAACTCGTGCTAAGCTCTACAATTGTCCTATGCTTCATTAGATTCGGGTGGTGTCATCTTTTGGATGGCGTGTGATTTACGTTTTTAAGAAAAACGGGACTTTTGTTTTTCCGGTTAAAAACCTCTTTTCGTTTTGATTAACAAATAAGTGACAAAACGCATTTTTCACCATTTGAACATAAACACTTTATATTCGTTTGTTAATCATGTCAGCGAGCGGGGTTTGTTAACCAATTAAGGAAAACTATATAGTTTTATTATTTTCAAAAGATTTTCTAGCATGCGAAGATCCTACAACCACGCAAGAAAATAAATAAATAAAACTACGTAACCACGCATACAAAACCGATTTGAGCCAACCTAAGTGTTCCCCAGTGAGCCAACCGAGGAACTAAGTCTAGTAAGGACAAGGAATCCAAGACTAGGTGGCGTGGTCCCACTCGATCCCGCGCCTCCGGATCCGAGGTAGCCAAAACGTCTCCCAAGACTCCCGTTGGTGCCTCCGGTCTTCCCTTCAAAATACATACATAATTTAAAGAGAAATGGCATGCAAGCCACATAATCTATTCTAAGCTAATTTACAAATTACAAAGAATAAATACTTCGGCGTGAAAGCCACAAATAAATAAATTATTACAAACCGGATTAAATAAATTAGTACAAACCAAATGTGGTACAAACCACCAAATGAATGAACAATAAATAAAGCAACCAAACAACCACACAAAGGTCTAGGCTCAAACCGGTGCTCACAAAAACGAAACAACCACAAAGCATGGTGTGCCACACCAAACCATCCACAAATCAATATCCCAATCAAGTTTATTCAAAAAACTAAAGGCACGAGAATAAACCTTGTACATATGCATTAGGATTCCAAACACTTTGAAATCCATATTCATATATACATAATATACATGTATGCATGTGTGCATTTTATGCCAAAACCACCCAATACATACATATACAAGAATTAGGATATTATGAGGCTTAATCTACAAGGCTAAAAAGCCTAAAATGATTCTGGAAACACCAAAACCATGTGTAAAAATCCATATCAAGTTTTCTTTTTCAAAAAGGCCAAAAACAGCCTGTTCCTGACGCCTTCACGAGCTACTGCACTTCACGGGCCCTCACGGGCCGTGAAGGCTACTCCACGACTCGTGAAACAGATTAAAAACCTTTCATGACCAACACCCCACGAGACTGGTCGTGTGTCCTTCATGACCCGTGAAGCAAGCTCTATGGCCCGTTAAGACCTTCTGGACAGAATGTCCAAAATCAAAAAAATGGATTTTCAAGCCACAAAGGTGCATGCATCTTACAAGTATGGCTCTAATACGACTGTTGGGATTCCATGGGGATCAAGGCACGCAACGGAAGCAACAGAAACACACAAAACGATCCCATGAAGTCCCAATGGTGGTGAAAACTTTTAAAAACAAACATGCAACCAAGAACAAGCACAAAGAGAAGAAGGGAAACAAATCATACCCTTGAAGAGTTTGATTAAAAGCTGGAACAATTCGGACTTGGGATGAATTCTTGAAACAAAAGGCTTCAAGCTCCAATGAAGTCCACACCAAGCTAATCACCAACTTCCCTTGTACTAACAAGCCAAAAACCGAACCAAGACAACTTGTTGGATTTCTGGAACAGCACTTGAACACCAATAACATACTCACAAAGGTCTCTTCTAACTCTCTAGCTAAAGATCACCAATATGTGTGTATGTATGCAATATTGTCCAAGAGTGAAACAAGGAACAAATGAAGCTTCTTTTAAAGACCAATTCTCTGCTTCAAGTGCTCCAGGGTCGGACCAAATGGCACAAGATCAGTGGACCAACAAGATGGTCCAATAAAATGCAAGTGTCACTTAGACTTCTGCCTTCACGACTTCTTCACCGGCTCTCACGGGCCGTGAAGGATAAATGCGCCACGACCGGCCATTAATCCTCCACGAGCCGTGCCGCGCTGTGCAAGAATCGTGAGGGTTGTGCCTTCACGACCTTCCTCACGGGCCGTTTAGGGTCGTGAAGCCCTAGGGTTTCATGAACCATGCGGCCCACGACAGGACTCGTGTACACAAGCTGCTTCACAACCCGTGGAGCATCCTTCACGGTCATGAAGCCTTGGTCAACTGGAATATGACCATTTTGACCCTTTCACTATAATTAGGCTGTTGGACTGGAAACTTGGCGTGTGACCCAATAGGCCCGTGCTTCATCGACAGTGATGCCGGCCTACGTGTGTTGGTGGGCAGATTCCAACAAAGATGTGGGTCATCGAGGAGCCTCTCCCGAAGCCTCCTGTGGGTAATGCAACTAGGGCAATCCGAGACATGCATGACAAGTGCGTAAAGGACACGAACGAAATGGCTTGCATCATGCTCTCTTCAATGACTCCCAAGCTCCAAAAGCAAATGGAGCATCTAGGGGCACATGATATTATTAACCAGCTAAAGGAAACGTTCCGTCAGCAGGCTAGGCAAGAGCGCTTCAAGTGCATGAAGTCCTTGTTTGATTGCTGCATTAGGAGCGTAGAAATATTAGTGTTGATGTGCTTAAGATGAAAGCATATGCGGATCGCTTGGAGAGGATGGGTTTTCCCTTTGAGAAGGAGTTGGCTACCTTTACTATCCTCCAATCCCTGCACGGTTCATACTCACAATTCATATGGAATTATCATATGCATAGTATGGACAAAACCCACATGAAGCTTCATGGCATGCTGAAGACGGTAGAGTCTAACATGGCCATGAAGCCGTCCACCTCTTCCACTTCCGTGTTATTCATCCAGGAAGGAAGGACCAAAAAGAAGAAGGACACTCCCCCTGTAAAGGGAAAGGGAATGTTAATGTTGGTGAACCCAAGCATAACCCAATCCCAGCCCCGAAGGGTAAGGGGAAGGGTCTGGTTCTGCAAGCAGAGGACCAGCAAAAGCCGAGTGCTTCTACTACAAGGAAATGGGGCATTGACGGCATTCATGCCCAAAGTACCTTGAGGAGTTCAAGTGAGTCAAGTGGAAGGGAGCTGGTACCTTAGGTATGTTTTGATTGAACCTCACAACACTGTTACTTCTAACGGCTGGGTTTTAGATACCGGTTGTGGCACTCACATTTGTAATATTGTGCAGGTACTAAAAGGAAGTAGGGTTTTGGGTGCTGGAGAGTTGGGCCTAATCATGGGGAACAAGGAGGTGGTCCCTATGGAGCAGATTGAGAGTGTGGATCTCGCCATTCCTTCAGACCTTTAACTTTGGTCAATGTTTGTTTTTTGCCGTGCATGGCAAAAAGCAATATCTCATTACATTCACTATTTGACAATGGTTTTGATTTTACCTTTAATGATGGGATTATTTGTTGTTTAAGAGATGGTGTTCGTTGTTTTAAGGCTTACCCTTGTCGTGGTATTTGTGAAACATGTGTGTGTTTGAATGGTAATAGATCAATTATTAATATTGATTCTAAGTCCAAAAATGGTTTGGACAAGTTGTCATTGTGGCATAGCCATCTTCACCATATAAACAAGAAACGTATCGCCAAACTCCAAGCGCATGGGATTTTGGAATTATTTGACCACGGGTCAAGTGACGTATGCGATTCTTGTTTATTAGGCAAGACGACTAAGGAACCCTTCACCGGCGTTAGTGAGAGGTGCAAAGACTTGTTGGATATCGTGCACACGGATGTGTGTGGTCCGTTCAAGTCTGTTACAAGAAACAACTACAAGTACTTCGTTATGTTTATCGATTTCAGTAGATAAGGTTATATTTTCTTGGTTAAACATAACTCTAAAACCTTTGAGGTGTTAAATACATACCAAAATGAAATGCATAATCAATTGGGCAAGCTGATTAAGATTCTCAGATCCGATAGGGGCGGTGAGTATCTTAGTTCCAAGTTTTGTGATCATCTCAAGGATTGTGGGATTATCTCACAATTTACTCCACCCAGGACACCACAATTAACTGGGGTCGCTGAGCAGAGGAACCAAAAACTATTGGGATATGGTTTGTCCTATGATGAGTCAATCAAAGCTACCCATTAGTTTTTAGGATTACACTTTGGAAACCACTGCCAGGATCTTGAACCGTATACCAACAAAGAACGTTACAAGTACACCTTTTGAGATGTGGCATGGAAGGGCTCCTTCATTTGCTTATCTCAAAGTCTTGGGTAGCAAGGCCTATGTGAGACGTGAGACGTGAGGCTCAAGACAAACTTGAACCTAGAGCCGAGAGGTGTATTTTCATCGGTTACCCAGCTGGACTATATGGGATATTTGTTTTACTAACCTACCGAGAACAAGGTTTTTGTTGCTCGAAGGGCGGTCTTCCTTGAGAGGGAGCTGATATCTATAGAGGTCTGTGGGAGGCAAGTCGAGGTCTTATTGTAACACCGCGATTTTAGGGTTAACTATTTACTTTTTAAAACCTAAATTCAAACATATTTTAGTTTGATAAACACAACAGGAAAAATCTTATCTTTATTCAAAACAACCAAAAAAGGTTTTAATTTTACAAATGGGTGTTACCAGCAATTAATATCGACCAACCATCATAACTTGCAACAAGCAATAAGTGTCCCAGCTAGGGGTGTTCAAAAATATCCGTATCCGATTCGAAATCCGAATCCCCGAAAAATCCGATCCGAAATTATCTGATAATTCGGATATCCGAAATTTCGGATACCCGAAATTCGGATATCTGAATTTTCGGATTCGGATAGCATTTTTCCATAATTTAGGATATTCGGATATCCGAAATATTTATTTTTTATTTTTTTAAATAACAAATATATAATATAAAAAAATCCCTAGATGTATAAACTCCAAATTGATATCATATATACTTGATGATCTAGTTTCTACATCGATCGATCGATTGATCTTGTTATTATATGTTTATTTTAGATACATTCAGACCAATTTTTGATATCTCTATTTTTGCTCTTCTTCATATAGAGATGATTGATTTCTAATCCTTAGTTTCCCCCTCGTTAATTATATTCTATATATTGCTTAAAGTTAAAGAATAATTAATTAATTCGATTGTACGTATATATAGTATAATTTGGTTGATGATCTAATTATGTGAAAGGTAGTTAATTAGTTTGTAAAGGTAGTTCTAGTTTGAAAAAAATAAATTAGCTTTTGAAGGAATTGAATGAAGTTTGTAAAAGTAGTTCTAGTTCTAATTAAATTAATATTTATGACATGTAATCTTAGTACTAAATTTCCGGGAGGAGCCTTAACCAGGAAAAACTTTTTGTAAAAAAAAACTTTGTATTACATTTCGGATATTTCGGATTATCCACTATCCGAAAATTTCAGATATCTGAAAATGAACACCCCTAGTCCCAACACCACAAAAGCAACCCGAGGCTCAAACAAGGTAAGCATCAGCAAAAGCATACATACTTGAAGGGGGTTAGCTCTAAAAACTAGTGAATACAAACTTAACCATGAGCATCATGTTGTACATAGGACATAACATTTTTAAATCATATCACATGGCAACACAAATAGTGCTATCATGTCACACAGTTGGAGTGCTAACAAGGTCAGTAAGAGTCATAACTTGCCGGATGGCTAGTTCAGCTCAATAACCCAAACGGGGGATCAGACACAACCATCCGCGCTAGTGGGTAAGCATATAGCACTCCACCAAGCATCGTTATGAAACTACAAGCTCCTTTGGGCTCAGCGAATAGCTGATTACCCCCAACTTTGTTAAGGAACGGTGGACCTGCAGAACTAACTACTCGGAATTGACCCTCGAGTAGTCACCGTTGATCCCGAACTATGACCCGATGCCCCCTGGGGTCCAGTCAATGACTGACCTTAACCAACATAGCCACAAGTGGTCCGCGATCAATCAATACGCATGCATATCAACAATTTCAACATGGTTGATCCAATTAGGATCCATAGCATGCATAACAACAAGTTTAGCATGGTTGATCCAATCAGGATCCATAGCATGCATATCAATGAGTTCAACATAGCTGATCCAATTAGGATCCAATAGCATGCATAACAACATGTATTGTAAAACAGTTTTACAATACAACCATCACATCGATCATATCATCATGCTCTTAAAAATATTAGGCATTTAGGTACACACCAGCCTAAATGTAACGCCCCAAATTATAAAACTGTTTTCTTAGATAAAAATTCACATAGTAATTTACATTCTAAAAACTTGACATAAAGCGAAAGCGTAACTGTTTCAAAAGTATTTATCCAAAATTACACATATGTGAAAGAACTACGAGTTTATCAAAAAAAACTTGTTCTGTACAACTAGGCGTTCATTTTCTTTATCAAATGAGTCAAACCGGAGCTTTGCCCTTGCCATAATCGTGACCTGCAAAATACATAAAATAATATCTGATAAGCTGCAAGTGCTTAGTGAGTAAACTAGACTGTAAATCATATATACACTTGAATATAATCACATTTTGAATATAGGCAACCACTGGTTCTAGACCCATAGTAGCAATCTCAGCCACAGTACTGCGCTAATTCTGAGCCACTACTGCACAAAGCAGCATGCTTTAAAACACATAAACGAATACATATAAGTATTCCTTCAAATAACATCATTATGAACATACGAAACATAGTCTAGAAGACTCACCTTATAAACTAAAGTATAATAACCTAATCCACAGAAGATACAGGCTCACGTATATGTCCTCAACTAGTCACTACAGTTATATAATAATGATATGTATTAAACATATTTTGAAAATAGAAGAAATCAAACTGATCAGGACAGGGGCACGCCCGTGCCCCGCATAGATATGCCCGTGCCCTATCATGGGTACCACCGTACCCTACCAAGGTACGATCATGCCTGGTAGTTCATCCGACCTTTCTCATCCGACCTATTCATCCGACCTTTCCATTCGACTTATATCATAAAAGTCGCACAACTAAGAGTCACGCCAGGGGCACGCCCGAGGCACGCCCCGGACCTCAAGAACATATGGCGGTCACGACCACAAGGCACGCCCATACCCTTTATGGGCACGCCCGTGCCTCCCCTTAGCTGAACCAGAACAGTTCGGCAACTTGCTGTTTTTCCGGCCCAATCCTCCAACAACTCATTCAAAACAGTTTATAAACATCTTTTGGATGGTTTCTAACATCCTTAACCATTTTAAACACTTAAAGCTCATATATAACATACTTTGATTCATATTCCAACCTTTGAATCACATAAACCCATTAAAACTTGAAAATCATTTAACCAATCATACATTAAGTAATAAAAGGTTGAAGATGATGATGATGACTTAAACTCTGCTTCTTTTGATCAAAAACTCCTGAAAACTAATTACTTACTCTTGAGTTTGAGAGAAACGTATACTGCTGTGAAGTAAATTGTAGTAATTCACTACAAAAGTCAATTTCATGTATATATATACATATGTTTCCTATGTTGACAAAAATAGTCCATTGAATATTCCTATTTAATAATTAACAACTTTAGTCCCTCTAGTTTACATTCATACTTCAATAAGTACAATTACTTATAACACATTTATTTTCTAGATGTTACAACTCTTACCCACTTGAAAAGATTTCGTCCCCGAAATCATTGGTCGAAGAGTTTTGGATAATTCTTCATCATATCTTGTTCAGGTTCCCACGTGAAATCTGATCCTCTTTCGTGCTTCCATTGGACTTTAACTAGCCCAATCTATTTATTGCGTAGAGTCTTAACTTTTCTTTCTACTATTGCCATAGGCTGTTCCACATAGTTAAGTTTTTCATCAATACAAACATCTTGCAGCGGTACAAATGCAGATTCGTCTCCTAGACATTTTCTGAGATGAGACACATGGAAGGTGTTATGAATCTGAGACAACTCTTCTGGTAATTCTAATCGGTAAGCAACCTTCCCCACACGTGCAATAATTTTGAATGCTCCAATAAATCTCGAACCAAGTTTTCCTCTCTTTCTGAATCTAATTACGCCCTTCCACGGTGACACTTTTAACAATACATAATCCCCCACCTGGAACTCAAGTGGTGATCTGCGTTTATCTGCATAGCCCTTCTGTCTACTCTGGGCAGTTAACAACCTATCTCGTATCTGGTGAATCTTTTCTGTTGTTTGTTGTACCACATCAATACTACCCAACTCTTTTTCACCGACCTCACCCCAACAGATTGGAGTTCGGCATTTTCTTCCATACAACATTTCATATGGTGGCATCCCGATGCTGGAATGATAACTATTGTTGTATGAGAACTCTGCCAAGGGAAGATACAATTCTCAGCTTCCACCAAAATCAATAACACATGCACGAAGCATATCTTCTAGCGTCTGAAAATTTCTTTCACTTTGGCCATCGGTCTGAGGGTGATAAGCTGTACTAAGATGAAGCTTAGTTCCCAATTCTTCATGAAATTTATTCCAAAAGCTGGAAGTGTATCTGGTATCCCTGTCTGACACAATAGAGACTGGCACGCCATGACGAGACACAATATCTTTTATATAAATATCTGCTAATCGTTTTGAGAAATAATTTTCTTTAATAGCAATAAAATGTGCACTTTTTGTTAACCTATCCACAATTACCTAGATAGCATCATAACTTCGTGGGGTTTTGGGTAACTTAGTAATTAACTCCATTGTTATATTTTCCCATTTCCAAATCGGTATCTCCAAAGGTTGTAACTTACCATGGGGTTTCTGATGTTCAGCTTTTACTTGCAAGCATGTAAGGAATTTCTCCACATATTAAGCTACATTACGTTTCATACCCGGCCACAAATAATCCTTTTTTAAATCTTTATACATCCTGGTAGCACCCGGATGAATAGAAAATCTTGATTTATGAGCTTCACTCAATAATGTCTGTCGTGTCTCCCCATAACTTGGCACCCATATACGACCATATCTAGTCAGAATATCACGACTATCTTTAAAAAGATTAATTACTTGGCACTTGATACGTTTTTGTTATGATTTTCACTTTTAACAGCTTCTATCTAAGATGTTCTTATCACATCAATCAAAGGCATTGTAACTGTCATATTTAAGGATTGATTCTTTATAAGCACTGTTCTTGACTTTCTACTCAAGGCATCGGCTACCACATTAACCTTGCCAGGATGATATAATATTTCACAGTCATAATCTTTTAACAATTTCAGCCATCGTCTACCTCATATTGAGATTCTTTTGATCCATAAAATATTTCAAGCTCTAGTGATCAGTATAAATCGTAAACCTTATGCCATACAAACAGTGACTCCATATTTTAAGCGCAAATACCACTGCTGCTAACTACTAAATCATGAGTCGGGTAATTACTTTCATGTGGTTTCAATTGTCTGGAAGCATAAACAATAACCCTATCCTTCTGCATCAAAACACATCCCAAACCACTGTATGAGGCATCACAATATACAATCATATTTTCAATCCCTTCTGGAAGTGCAAGAACTGGAGCTTTACATTGTTGGAATCTGCCCACCGACACACGTAGGCCGGCATCACTGCCAATGAAGCGCGGGCCTATCGGGTAACACGCCAAGTTTCAATCTCGACAACCTACTATAAGAGGAAAGAGTCAAAATGGTCAAATTCCAGTTGACCTAGGCTTCACGACCGTGAAGGATGCTCCACGGGTCGTGAAGCAGCTCGTGTCCACGAGTCCTGTCGTGGGCCGCATGGTTCGTGAAACCCTTGTGCTTCACGACCCTACACGGCCCGTGAAGGAGGTCGTGAAGGCACAAGCCTCACGATTCTTGCACAGCGCGGCACGGCTCCTGGAGGATTAATGGCCGGTCGTGGCGCATTTATCCTTCACGGCCCGTGAGAGCCCGTGAAGAAGTCGTGAAGGCAGAATTCTAAGTGACACTTGTATTTGGTTGGACCATTTTGTTGGTCCAATGATGGTATGCCACTTAGCTCCGACTTTGGACTCATTGAACAGATAGAATGCTTATAAAAGAGGTCTTCTTGGTGAATTTTATACTCTTGGTCATTTGGTGCATTACACATACATTGTGAGTTCTTCCATAGAGAGAGAGAGCAAGAGCAAGTGAAGGTGGTAAGTGCACAAGTGGTTACAAGGCTGTTCTAGAGGATTCTCATCAAGTGTTTGTGGTCCTTGGTTTGCTAGTACAAAGAGGTTGAAGATATTCTTGGTGTGGACTTGCATTAGGGCTTGGAGCCTTTTGTTTTAAGCTAACATCCCAAGTTCTCTTTTGTTCCAGAATATAATCAAAGTCTTCAAGGGTATGTTTTGATTCCCTTCTTCTCTTTGTGCTTGTTTTTTGTTGCATGTATGTTCTTCAAGGGTATGTTTTTGTTGCTCGGAGGGCCATCTTCCTTGAAAGGGAGATGCTATCCAAAGACGCTAGTGGGAGAAAGGTTAATCTTGAAGAAATTCAAGAACCTTCCAATGACCAACCTTAAGTTGGCGCTAGTTCACAAGATGATTCTCAGCACGGCGCTACTGGAGAACCTGACACGGATCCTTTACCTCTTAGGAGATCCGGTAGGAGTCGCAAAGAGCCAGAGAGATATGGGTTTCTCATGTCTAAGGGCTGCGACCTAGTGGTGGATCATGATGAACCATCATCTTATCGGAACACCGTGGTGGGCCCTGAGTCCGCTAGGTGGAAAGAGGCTATGGAGTCCGAGATGCAATATGTTGGTCCCAAAGAGGGTGAACAAGCAACCGATACAGTGTAGAAGGGGGGGTTAAATACACTTTAAACAATCAAACAAATTAATCAAATGTATATTCAATTATCAATCAGTACAATAACTTTTATCACTCTCTAATCAAATCAACAGGATGATTTGATATGACAATGATTATAACCTCAATTCTCTCTAAACACTCTTGAATCACAAACTAATTGATGATCGAACTTCTTGTTAAAACAGATTAACAAGAACTCTTGAAAACTCTCTCAATCTTTGAAATTATAAAGTTATCGCAACACACGCATATCAAGTATCACGATCACACGTACGTTTTGCAACTTATGCAGTCTTGCAACTTATGCAGTCGTCGTTGTGTATCGCGTATCTGTTCTCGTACACACGTAAGAACCTCTTATATAAAACCCATGAGAAGGTTTATACTTATACTTGATATATCTACGAGTAAATTGAAGTTTAAAGATAGAACTTATCTTTTCTTTAAAACCGTAACAAACTCCTTAATTAGAACATATCCAATTAATTTCGTTTGAGATTTCTATCCAACAAATAGATAGTTTAAATTAGGTTTAGATATCCTAATTTAAATGTCGTAGATATAGAGAGTTTATAACAGAATTTAGAACTTACTTAAATTCTGAACTAACTTCTGACGCTGAGCTGATATACTCAGTCTTGACCTTGTCAAGCTGACTTCTTGAATCTTGGATTATTGAATCTTCAAGTCTTCAAGTCTTCATTCTTAAGACCTATCTCAGCTTAGAAGTCACTGAGTTATCTAGTACTTACATAGAAAACTCTATATCTGTTTATACGCTGACTACTCAGCTGAAGCTGACTAGTCAGTCTATAACAGACTTACATAATTCCTAACTCTTAACCTATCATCTATACATATCGATAGTTTGTCTCATCAAATCTGACCATTCTAAATATGGGACTAACACAATCTATGTCGGATAACCAAGTCTGGGATTTCGTAGATCCGTTGCCCGGGTGTAGACCCGTATGGTGCAAATGGGTCTTTAAGAAAAAGACCGGCATAGATGGAGAGGTAGACACCTTCAAAGCCTGACTGGTGGCTAAGGGTTTCACGCAAACTCATGGTGTAGACTATGATGAAACCTTTTCCCCGGTGGCTATGTTGAATTCTATCCGGATACTCATGGCAATTGCCGCATTTCATGATTATGAGATTTGGCAAATGGATGTAAAAACTGTGTTCCTTAATGGGACACTTAGCGAGGAGGTCTATATGACTCAACCCGAGGGTTTTGTACATGTCAAGCATCCGGATAAGGTCTGCAGCTTAAGAAGTCCATTTATGGAGTTAAGCAAGCATCGCGCAGTTGGAACCTATGCTTTGTTGAGAAAGTCAAAGAGTTTGGCTTTTCGAAAAGCAAGGATGAGCCATGCGTATACGTCAGTGCTAGTGGGAGCATAGTTGTGTTCCTAGTCTTGTATGTCGATGACATACTCCTCACTGGGAACGATGTCCCGACCCTTCAAGGTGTAAAAACTTGGTTAGGCAATTGTTTTTCAATGAAGGATCTAGGAGATGCAACTTATATTCTTGGGATCAAAATCTATAAAGATAGATTCAAGAGGCTTATTGGGCTTAGCCAAAGTACATATGTTGACAAAGTTCTAAAGCGGTTTAGGATGGAAGACTCCAAGAAGGGGTTCATTCCAATGTCACATGGTTTGGTATTGAGTAAGAGTCAATCCCCTAGTTCCCCAGAGGAACGGGAAGTAATGAAGCGAGTGCCATATGCTTCGGATGTAGGCTCGATCATGTACGCCATGCTATGTACGAGGCCTGATGTATCGTGTGCCTTGAGCATGACGAGTAGATATCAAGCCAACCCTGGCGAATCTCATTGGATGGCGGTGAAGAGCATTCTCAAGTATCTTCGGAGGACTAAGGAGATGTTCTTGGTGTACGGAGGTGAGGAAGAGCTTAGAGTAAAGGGTTACTCTGATGCAAGCTTCCAAACCGATAGGGATGACTGCCGATCACAATCGGGGTTCGTGTTCCTATTAAACGGCGGTGCTATATCCTGGAGGAGCTCCAAGCAAGACACCGTGGCCAATTCCACTACCGAGTCGGAATACATTGCGACTAGTGAAGCTGCTAAGGAGACCGTATGGATGAGGAAATTTCTGCTTGATCTGGGAGTGGTTCCAAGCATCAGCGACCCTGTTGAGATCTTCTGTGACAACGAGGGTGACGTTGCTTTAGCAAAGGAACCGAGGTCTCATCGACGCACGAGGCATATTCCGCGGAAATATCATTTTATCCGGGACGTGGTCGAGAATGGAGACATCGTCATCAGCAAAGTACACACGGATAGCAATTTGGCGGATCCGTTCACTAAACCGTTGTCGCAAGCTAAGTACGATGCCCACACACGTGTAGTGAATCCGTTCATTTTATCCGAGACACGCAAGCTAAGTACGATCCGTTCATTTTATCGGGGACGTGGTCAAGAATGATACGCGTGTAGCGAATACTTTCTTTAAATCATTATTGTGTTCCAATTTTGCATGTTTTATCACTTCATTGAATGTTTTACATTCTAAATAGTCCACGATCGGTCATTCTTCATGGAAGGAAGTATGAACGAAGATCGAGGGAAATGATTTGTCATAGTGTTCAATGGGATTGAATACAAGGGACGCAATATTTCGCCTATACTTGAAAAGAGTTTCAAGTAATTGGACGACCCACACCTGATCTTACTTCATGGTACATGTCAAGAGTAAATCAGGATGATAATATCTTTTATCCTTAGACCGGAGATGCATGTGTTTCACTATTTTGGTTTGCTTTATTCTGACTGCTTTCAAACGTAGTCCGTAACTGGCTATCATAAAGGAGGTATTTGGGTAAAGTATTTCCATTGTATTGGAGGCAATGTAGTCGAAGGAATTTGTTCCTCTGTTAAGAGAGATATCCCCGGGCACCTCGATGATTGGGAGCTGACACCAAAAATGCATGGCCATGCTGAAGCTTGCAATGATTGTTGATTAGTTGCAACTTAACTTTTGGTCACCACCAATCTCGATCGAGAAACATAATCGTGAACGATCAGAGAATGACTTTGTACCATGTCTCGTTTTCACTTGGATATCGCGAACAATAAGATAATTGATCACTTATCTATAGGACCATGTCAAACTCTTTTAGTTTAATTTAGTACTTGTCAGGGATGACATACCCCGTGTCTAGTTGGGGGCATGGATGCCTTGCTTAGTCCCTCTAGTTTACATTCTAACCAATAATCAACACCAACTCATATTCATGCTAATAGTCTAACAACTATTCCAAGTAAATTACACATGTTCTATTGGGGAGATAATCACTTCACCCTAATAATCAACTCTACCTATCCTGAAACATAGAATTTTATGATAACCAAACCCTACATTCAGTATGACTTAGAAAGAATTCAAACATGTGTTGTTCAAACATGTGTTGTTTGAATTAGATTATGTAAAAATATGCCAAGTATGGAACCATCAGCTGACCATCAGCTGAGCATCAGATCCTACTCAAAGTATCAGCCAAGGGATATCAGCCAAGGAGCATCAGATGTAGAAAACAAGTAAAGAAGACCATCAGCTGAGGAAAAAAACGATTAGCTGCGTGAAGAAAGTTGATCAGCTGAGTGCCTACACCATCAGCTGAGCAAGGACTTTGCTCAGCTACTCCATCAGCTGAGTGAACAAATGGATTACACAAGTCATCTCCCCACATAAACTGATGTATTTGAATGATCAGCTGAGCATTCTTGATCAACTGGTCATACAAATACATGAGCTTATGCCCTCCTAAGTTTACTATTGATCAACTGAGAATCTATATGATCATCTGAGCAATATGTATCAACCGAGTCCTAGCAATAAGTGATCAACTGATATGTTTTTGTCAACTGAGTAGTGAAATTCAGAGTTCCGAGTACAATCTGTTAGCTGAGTCGTGCAAAACGTCAAATTTGCACTAACTTTTAAGATTGTAAGTCATATGTAAAAGGCATAACATGTTTTGTTCTATTATGCCTTAGATCTTTGTTTGTAAAAGTAAAATGCACTTTTTGGATCAAGTATGAGACAAAAAGGTTTGATCTTATCCTCTGGAAAAGGATAATGATACCTCAAACAGACGAAGATCTTGAATATTTGTTCAACAACTAAGTATGGCTGGCAATCCCATACTTGGTAAAGTCAAATCAAACAGAAGCATGGTGTTGATTAAAGTACAAGCATGGAAAGGGAAAGAAACTTATACACGACAGCAGATGTGGGTTTTAATATTTTATATTGTGAGTGTGTTGCACTTTTGCAAGAAAGTACAATTACTTTTATCAAACAGTTGATTAAAGTAACTTTACTTTTCACCCGCTAACTTTACAATTAAAATATTATATTTCCACATCCTCTTTGTCTCCTCCCTTCATGCAACTGGATTTACCAAGATTTCTATATATACTCATGCATGGTGGACATGCAAAATACAACATAGTGAAGTCTCTACTCCACAGAAAGAAAATCTCATCAGTTGAGAAATTTTGTAGAGTTTAAGCATTGTGTAGATTCAAACTTGTTCATGTGTTGAACACTCAATATACATTAGTTGTTTTAGAGTTAGCTTGTCTATGTGTTAGACAAATAGATTGCCATCTTTTATTGTACTTAGATTTTCCACTTCTAGTACATGTAATTCTTGATTAAATATCAATAAGAATTATATACAAGTATATCAATGTGTCTTTAAATTTTTAAAAAGCTAAAGTTTGTATTCAACCCCCCCCTTCTACAAACATTTGTTGTTGTGTACTCAATCTGGGACTAACAACTGGTATCGGAGCAGGTTAGATAATCAATATCTAGATCTGTTTTGCTTACTCTACAACTGCTTCTATCCCTCTCAAAATGGCCTCATCAGTAAACAACATAAACATCTCAAACACTGGGTCTTTCACAAGATGTCCCATGTTTGATGCCGAAAATTTCTCCATGTGGAAAAGTAGAGCACATCTTTTCTTATCCACCCTTGATATCCAAATGTTTGAAATAGTCACTGATGGTCCTTATGTTCCAACACCAGTGTTATCCACTCCATTAGAATCTGAAGGTCAAACCTCCACAACAGAAAGAATCATAACCAAACCCATGCATCTATGGATAGATGAAGATAAGAGGTTGGTTATCCACTCCTCAATAGAGAGTATGAATTCTTCTTTGCTCAGAAAGGTGAGAGTCTTACACAGACATACACCAGGTTCAACTACCTAGTTAATGACTTGAAAAGGGTAGACATAACCAAGAGCAACTTTGTTTTGGTGAACAAGTTTCTAGACTCCCTCCCTGAAACATGGGATCACTTTGTCACTGTATTAAGGCATAGTGAGAAGATAAAGGGAATGTCTCTGGTTGCTCTCTATGGTAACTTACTAAACCATGAGCAATCAGTCAAGCAAAGGAAGTTGTCATCTAAGGAGATGAAGCAGGTCGTGAAAGCTGCACCAACTGCCCTTGTATCAAGAGATACAAAGATGAGAAGCTTTGCAGCTATTGGTTCTGGTTCTGATGAAGAAGAAGATGAAGAGGAGAGTGCTAGAGAAAGTGATGAGGAGAATGATTGTGAGGAGAATAACTTGGAGGAGTTAGTTGAAGGTGTAGCAATGCTGGTTAAGAAGTTCAGACCTTTCAAGAAGGGAAAGGGTGTCAAGAGGTTCAACAAGAGGCCATCAAACTTTGTCAAGTCCAAATCTACATTTGATGCCTCCACAGCAGAGTGTTATAAGTATGGCAAGATTGGCAACATAGCCAGTGACTGTAAGTCCAAATATAACACTGGTTCTTCATCTGTGCCAAAGCAGGAGGGCAAAATTGATTATGAAGCCAAGTATAAGAAACTCCTTGCTGCTATCCTTGACAAGAAGAAGAAGAAGAATAAATCCCAGAGCCAAGTTCTTGTTGCTGAAGAAGAAGATTGGGCAGAAGAAGATCTTTCCATAGATGAAGATGAGGTGATCTCTACTCAGTTCTGCATGATGGCCAACAACAATGATGGTAGTTCCTTTGATGAAGACATGAAAAAGGCTGCAATAGCTTGTTCAACTACCAACTTGGATCCTTCTTCTATGTATCAGGTTGGAAAATGTATTAACTATGATGATAATGAGAAGAATGCTATGTTTGATTAATTGTGTATTGATTTCCAGTCTGCTATTCAAAGAGAGAAGAAGCTAAAACTAGGAGTAGAATCACTAAAGGAAAAATTAATTCTTAAAGACGAGAAACTTAAGCAGATAACAATCTTAAATGATGAGCTAGCTAATCAAATCATACGTAATGAGATCTTAGTAAAAGAAACTACTGAAGCAACTAAAAAGTTTAATGACCTCCAAAAAGTAGTAAAGTCTTAGTGTGTATCTGCAAAAAAGACCACTCAGTGTGTCATGAAGTAGATACCCAAACAAGTTCAAGATATTATTGGTGGAAATTACTCTAAGGCTGCTAACTATGTTGATTCTAATAAGAACCTTAATATCTTAGACAAAGCTGACATTTTGCCACAGACCTTTCACAAGACTGTTAAAGGCAAAAGTATGTTCACAAATAAGTTTGTTAGAAGCAAAAGTTCCTACTCAAAAGAATCAATTACTCCTTCTGTTGTATCATCCTCTAGTAAGATTTCAAAATGTAAAAATACTAAGAATACAAAGTCAAAGGATGTGAGTAAAGGAAAGGAATCATTGGTTGAGACCTCAGAGACATTATGTTGTCAAACCTTGAAAACAGATGACTTAAATCCTAGTATTTCACAAACTGAAGAATTATTAGCTAATACTACTTTATCAACTGATATGTTAGTAAATGATAAATGCTCAGCTGATCATAGCTCATCTTCTAAACAATCAGTTGATCTAGAAGTACAATAGAAGAAACTATGAGTAAAAAGAATAATGTTCACATTGTTCCCATTTCTGCCACTCCAAAGATTGGTCAAAAACTTTCTAAACACAAAGATCAATCCAAGGTGCCTGTAAATAAAGACCTAAGAAATTTACAGGATAAGCTTCATAAGCTTAATGGTCAAATTAGTCAAATGATGACTGATAATTGTCAAATGACTAATAAGAAAACTCATAGGCATTCAAACAATGTTGTTCAATGCTCCAAGGCCACAAAATCCCAAAACTGTTATAAATGTGGAAGCAAAGAGCATAAGGCATTTGAATGATCGTTAGAAGGGAATTCAAGACAGCGGACTGGTAATGATAACATAGTTGTTCCTCTCATACATAAGAAACCTGAGAGAAGTGGAAAGCTAGGTGCATTCCACAGGGATCCACTAAGTAGTGGATTCCTACTTGTGTCACTAACTCTTCTTTCATTCAATCTGTGCAAGGTGTTGGTTCATGGTTTCTTGACAGTGGATGTTCAAGATTTATGACAGGTAACAAGGCTCTGCTCAGTAACTACAAGAAAGAGGTCCAAGGGTGACTTTTGGTGACAAAAATCATGGGCAAACAAAAGGCTATGATGAACTTCATAATGGGAACCTCAAACTATCCAAAGTTTCATATGTCAAAGGGCTGAAATACAATCTCATAAGCATAAGCCAATTGTGTGATGGAGATAATGAAGTCCACTTCACTAAGACAGGAGGCTCCATAATAAATAAAGAAGGTATTACAGTGTTAAGTTCCAAGAGAACCAAGGATGTGTATACACTTGACATGTCCTCTAGTGACCCATCAAAGGAGACATGTTTGTACTCCAAAAATAATGAGGATACAAACTGGCTATGGCACAAGAGGCTTTCCCACCTTAATTTCAAAAATGTCAACAAGTTGAGCAAGGGTGAACTAGTGTCAGGACTGCCTTCTCTGACTTATCTTAAGCCTAAACCTTGCACTGCTTGTGAGAAGGGAAAGCAGCATAAGACATCATTTCCATCCAAGCAGGCCTTCTCAATTACAGAACCTTTCTATATGTTGCACATGGATCTCTTTGGTCCTGTTGCAACTGCTAGTATTGGTGGAAGTAAGTATGCTCTTGTATTGGTTGATGAATTATCAAGATACAATTGGATCTTCTTTCTTAAAGAAAAGAGTGAGGCTGCTAAAGAGATTATATGTTTTATCATGAAGATGGAAGTGTTGAATGACAATCTGGTGAGGAGTCTTAGAAGTGATCATGGAACTGAATTCAGAAATCAAACTCTAAAATCTTTCTGTGATAAGAAAGGGATATCTCAAAACTTCTCTACTCCAAGAACCCTACAACAAAATGGTGTAGCTGAAAGGAGAAATAGAACATTGATTGAAGGTGCCAGAACCATGTTGTGTGAGAGTGGGTTATCTTTCAATTTATGGGTTGAGGCTATAAGTTGTGCATGCTTCACACAGAACAGGTCCCTTATTATCAAGAGGCATAACAAAACTCCATATGAAGTGCTCAAGGGAAGAAAGTCAAGCATCAGCTTTCTGCATATGTTTGGTTGTCAATGTTTCATACTCAATCAAAAAGATAAATTGCAGAAGATTGCTCCAAAAGCTGATGAAGGAGTGTTTGTAGGTTACTCAGTGATTTCCAAAGCATACAGAGTATACAACCTCAGAACTAAAGTCATAGAAGAATCCATCAATGTAAGTTTTAATGAAAATGACTTTGTTGCTTCATGTTCTTCTAATCATGATTCTGGTGAAGAATTTAATTATCTCATGCAAACTGGAGAAGACTCTCCAGAGCAAGTTGATCTCTCTCCACCAACTTCTCATGATGTAGATGAACTTGTTCCTATCCAAATCTTTAACCATGTATAATCATCCTCATCCAATCCTATACCTCTACTGAATCATGTGGAAAATGACTCAACATCATTGGATTCTAATTCCATATCACACATTCCATCTTCAATAGAAATACCTACAGATTGCTACAATGAAGTTATATCAGCCACTCAAAATGAACTCATTTCTACTGCTGATAGCCAACATATATAACTGAAGATATTCATTTGGCAAAAACAAGTAGCAACTGAAGCAATATGTATAACAAAAATCGATGCCAAACTAGTGAATACACTCCCATGGACCAAAATCTAACAATTACATTGCAACTAATATGAACAAGATGAGAAGAAAGGTTATACCTCAATTGAACAAAACACAAGTTAACCTTCCTTGTCAAGTAGCTTAGAATCCAACAAAGAACTCCTCCAATGAAGTCCACCCCAAGCTTGTTTGATTCCCAAGTGCTAGCAAGTTGATGTGTAATCACCAAAGCAACAACCAAGTGTGTGTATATCTTGCTTCTTGTGCTCAAGAACACCAAGAACAAGATGAACAAGAGAAAGAGAGTTATAGTATCAACCAAGAGACCAAGTGATAGCCAAAAGCCTCAACAAAAGCAGATAACTCGTGGTCTCTTTGCCTACCACAATTATGAGAAGTTAACCCCATTAAACCAAGTGTTTAAGGCTGTTAATTCTGCTGTTACAGCGAACGTACACGGCCCGTGTAGGTCTACACGGCCGTGTAGGCCCAAAGTCCACGGCCCCAATTGGGCTAAGACGGCCCGTGTCTAACAGGCACTACATGGCCCGTGCTCATCTACACGGCCCGTGTGCCTCCCAAACTACACGACCTTGAATTGCGCTAATACGCCTCGTGTATGTTGGACTGGACACAGCCCGTGTTCAGGAACACGGCCCGTGTACCATCTTGCCAAAACCCATTTTGGCCTTTTCCTCTCTATTGCTTGATCGTGTTGCCGGAATCAATACTTGGTGTGTGACCCAATAGGCCTATACTTCATCGGTAGTGCCATTAACTCGTTTGTGTCAGCGGGCATAATCCAACAGACTCCCACTTGCACGTGACACGACTACGAAAAATAACACAAACATAGAGCGGCCTCTAGCAAGACATCTATGGTCCTAAGTTAGTATAGGGTATGCCACTCTTGACAAGATCCCCAATCATGAAATGATTGTCCTAAAGATAAATGAACATGTACATCCCTTTGTTCGCGATATCCAATGTGAACACAAGGCATGGAATATAGTCAACCTTCAGATCGTTCATGATTATGTTTCTCGATTCTAGATTAGTGGTGACCAACAAACCAAGTTAACATTGATCCATCATCAATGTAACTTGAGCACGGCCATGCATATGAACGTCAGCACTTAATCATCGAGGGGCCCATCGATATTCTCTCTATACATAGAGGAACAAATACCTTTCGACTACATAGTCCTGCCACATAGATAATTCTCTACCCAATCATCTCCCTTATAACGACCAGTTACGGACCACGTTAGAAAACGATCAAAGCAAAGCAAACCTATGCTTTGAGATCACATGTATGTCTAGTTTAAAGATGACATGTCATTACCATCCCGAGTTACTTATGACTAAAACCATGAAGTAAACTCGGGTGTGGGTCCTCCAATCACTTGAAACCCCTTTCAAGTATAGGCAAGAATCACATTTTATCAAAACCAATTCTTTACCTCAATCTTAATTCATATTTTCTTCCCACAAAGTATGACCGATTGTGGAGACTTAAAGATTGTAAAACAATCTAGGGAATAAATTAAACATGCAAAGATAGAACACAAAAAAGACTAAAAATGTAAGTAACCGCAACACGCGTATACATAGATCTCTACTATATAAATCGAAACAAACACTAGTAACATTATTGCTTAATGTTCCCAAATACATAACGGTCCAAACATAAATTAAAACTAAATCTAAACCAAGTTATGCGCAAATCTAACACCTATCGCCGTAGTGTGTGAATCATGAGAAGCTTGTGACAATGGTTTAGTAAACGGATCGGCCAAATTGCCTTCCGAGGTTACTCTACTAATAGCAACTTCACCATTTTCAACCATCTCTCTAATCAAGTGGTACATACGAGGTATATACCTCGTTCTCTTGTGAGCTCTCGGTTCCTTCGCTAAGGCTACCGCACCCTCATTGTCACAAAAGATCTCAATAGGGTCGGATATGCTAGGAACCACTCCAAGGTCTCGGATGAACTTCCTTATCCACACAGCTTCTTTAGCTGCTTCACTTGCCGCAATGTATTCTGACTTTGTAGTAGAATCAGCCACTGTGTCTTTCTTTGAACTTCTCCAAGTAATAGCCCCACCATTCAATAGGAACACAATGTTGGAATCTGCCCACCGACACACGTAGGCCAGCATCACTACCAATGAAGCGCGGGCCTATTGGGTCACACGCCAAGTTTCAATCTCGACAGCCTACTATAAGAAGAAAGAGTCAAAATGGTCAAATTCTAGTTGACCTAGGCTTCACGACCGTGAAGGATGCTCCACGGGTCGTGAAGCAACTCGTGTCCACGAGTCCTGTCGTGGGCCGCATGGTTCGTGAAACCCTAGGGCTTCACGACCCTACACGTCCCGTGAAGGAGGTCGTGAAGGCACAACCCTCACGATTCTTGCACAGCGCGGCACAGCTCGTGGAGGATTAATGGCCGGTCGTGGCGCATTTATCCTTCACGGCCCGTGAGAGCCCGTGAAGAAGTCGTGAAGGCAGAATTCTAAGTGACATTTGAATTTGGTTGGACCATTTTGTTGGTCCAATGAATGAGTGCTAATTAGCACGACTCTGGACTCTAAAGAACAGATGATATCTCTTTATAAGGGGCATTGTTTGTTCATTCAACACTCTTGGAAAAATTGTGCAAGCATACTTCATTTCTGAGTTCATACTAGTGAGAGTGAGCAAGAGCAAGAGGTCAAGGGCTGTGCACAGGTGATTTCAAGGCTGTTCCAGAAGAGATCCATCAAGTGTTGGTGGTGCTTCGGTTTGCTAGTACACTTAGGTTGGCTCAAATCAGTTTTGTATGCGTGGTTGTGTAGTTTTATTTATTCATTTTCTTGCGTGGTTGTAGGATCTTCGCATGCTAGAAAATCTTTTGTAAATAATAAAACTATATAGTTTTCCTTAATTGGTTAACAAACCCCGCTCACTCACATGATTAACAAACGAATATAAAGGGTTTATGTTGAATTGGTGAAAAATGCGTTTTGTCACTTATTTGTTAATCAAAACGAAACGAGGTTTTTAACTAGAAAAACAAAAGTCCCGTTTTTCTCAAAAACGTAAATCACACGCCATCCAAAAGATGACACCACCCGAATCTAATGAAGCGTGGGACAATTGTCAAGCTTAGCACGAGTTGTTCCATGTGGACTTGTTTGGAAGGTGCGTGTGGCGTCTTGAAATTTTTGGTTGTCGAGCTTAACACGAGTCAATTATTGTCAAGGGCGTCATCGTGTATCTTGTTGGACGATTTGCAATTCCAATTTAATACGACTTGATAATTGTCGTGCCTATACCGAGTTATCAAAGCGGCTTATTGAGGAATCGGTGTGGGAAGGGATCAAACATGCCAACCGGTGCTATGAGTACCGATGGATCCCGCAAGTGCCTAAGAGTTGTAATCACGGATTGCAATTTGTAAAGCGTTTACTGGCCTAAATACCTTCACGAAGTGATCAGCGGTAAACCCGTCATGTAGTGAAGTTATGTTGGGTTCTTAACCCTTGTTAAATTTAAGTGTTGAACTATTGGGTAATTATTTAACAAGGATTAAAATATGTCGAACTAACCTTTTTGTTTGCTTTGCCTTCTTTTAGATGGCATCTACAAGCAACACCACGACACACATTTCACTCCGTCCATTTTTCGAGAAAGAGAAACTCATAGGCGTAAACTCATGGATTGGCTTAGGCAATTGAGAATTGTCTTGCGCCATGAAAGCAAGTTGTACGTCCTAGAGGAACCTCTTCCGGAGGCTCCTGCTACCACTGCTACGCGGGCCATTAAGGATGCTTATGAAAAGCGCCTTAAAGACACTAACGAGGTGACTTGCCTCATGTTGACGACCATGAGTTCCGAATTGCAAAGGCAATTCGAGGACATTGGTGCGTTTGACATGATCTCGCAACTAAAGGAAATGTTCCAGCAGCAAGCGAGGCAAGAACTCTACGAGTGTGTCAAGGCCTTTGTAAGGTGTCGGATGCAGGAGGGCGGGAACGTGAGCTCCCACGTGCTTCGTATGAAGCAATACGTGGACCAGCTCGAGAGGTTGGGCTTTCCTATGGGGAAAGAGTTTTCTACGGAGATTATCCTCCAATCTTTGCCTCAAGCATATGGTCCGTTCATTGTGAACTACCATATGCATAATATGGATAAGTCCTTGATGGATTTGCACGGCATGTTGAAGACCGCCGAGTCTAACATGGCCAAGGCAAAGCCATCGACCTCCGCACCCGTCCTAGCCATCCATGAGGGTGGTGCTAAGAGGAAGCGTCCCGCTTCAAGCTCCAAGGGCAAGGGAAAGGGGAAGGCGAAGGTGGCAACACCCAAGCCCAAACCACTCCTGGCGCCGGAGGCGAAGGGGAAGGAACCCGCTCCTATAGCCCCCTCACCGGAAGAGGCCACCCGCTTCTTCTGCAGGGAGAAGGGACACTACCGGCGTAGTTGCCCCAAGTACACGGAGGAGCTCAAGAGACTTCGCGCCAAGGGACAAGGCGCCTCCGGTATGTATATGATTGAACTCCATAACACTTCTACTTCTAACGCTTGGGTCTTGTACACTGAGTGTGGTACTCACATAGTTAATAATGTGCAGGTACTAAGAAGAAGTAGGGACTTGGTTGATGGGGAGCTGGATCTCATCATTGGAAACAAGGCGGTTGTCCCGGTTGAGAAGATAGGGAGCGTGGACCTCGCCTTTCCATCCGGCTTATTTATTACTTTATTAAATGTATCTTATTCGCCCTGCGTGGCAAGAAACATTTTATCATTTTATGCACTTGTTGACGATGGATTCAATTTTAATTTCTCTAATGGAATTATTTCATGCTTTAAGAATGATTTATTTTATTTTAAAGCACATCCATGTCATGGCATATATAAGACAAGCGTATGCTTGCAAAGTAATAGATCAATCATGAATGTTGGTTCTAAATCCAAATGTGATTTGTATAAGTTATCTTTATGGCATGGTCGTTTGGGCCACATAAACAAGAAACGCATCGCCAAGCTCCAAGCGGATGGGATCTTGGAATCATTTGACCATGGGTCGGATGATGTATGCGAATCTTGCTTGTTGGGCAAAATGACCAAAGCACCCTTCACCGGCGTTTGTGAGAGGGGCAAAGACTTGTTGGATATCGTTCACATAGATGTGTGTGGTCTGTTCAAGTATGTCACTAGGGATAACTCAAGGTACTTGGTAACCTTTACCGATGACTTTAGTAGGTATGCGTATGTCTACTTGGTGAGACAAAAGTCGGAAACCTTTGAGGTTTTCAAGACTTTCAAAAACGAAGTTGAGAACCAATTGGGTAAACGCATTAAGATGCTCAGATCGGATCGTGGTGGTGAGTATCTAAGTTCGGAATTCCGTCACTATCTAAAAGATTGTGGAATTGTTTCACAATTGACACCTCCTAGGACACCACAATTAAATGGTGTCGCCGAGAGGAGGAACCGGACATTGTTGGATATGGTCCGGTGTATTATGAGTCGTACGGATGTACCCATTAGCTCTTGGGGCTATGCATTGGAAACGGCCGTTAGAATCCTTAACCTCGTACCAACTAAGAAGGTCAAGAAGACACCCTTTAAGATATGGCATGGAAAGGTTCCATCGCTTTCATATCTAAAGGTTTGGGGTTGTCCTGCCTACGTGAGACGTGAGGTAGAGGACAAATTGGAATCCCGATCCGAGAGGTGTTTGTTCATTGGATATCCTGCCGGGTCTATGGGATATTTGTTTTACAAACCGTTCGAGAACAAGATATTTGTTGCTCGGAGGGCCGTCTTTCTTGAAAGGGAGATGCTATCCAAAGACGCTAGTGGGAGAAAGGTAGATCTTGAAGAGATTCAAGAACCTTCCAATGACCAACCTGAAGTTGGCACTAGTTTACAAGATGATTCTCAGCATGGCGCTGCTGGAGAACCTGACACGGATCCTTTACCTCTTAGAAGATCCGGTAGGAGTCGCAACGAGCCAGAGAGATATGGGTTTCTCATGTCTGACGGTTGCGACCTAGTGGTGGATCATGATGAACCATCATCTTATCGGAACGCCGTGGTGGGCCCTGAGTCCGCTAGGTGGAAAGAGGCTATGGAGTCCGAGATGCAATCTATGTCGGATAACCAAGTCTGGGATTTGGTAGATCCGGTACCCGGGTGTAGACCCGTAGGGTGCAAGTGGGTCTTTATGAAAAAGACCGGCATAGATGGAGAGGTAGATACCTTCAAAGCCCGACTGGTGGCTAAGGGTTTCACGCAAACTCATGGTGTAGACTATGATGAAACCTTTTCCCCGGTGGCTATGTTGAAGTCTATCCAGATACTCATGGCAATTGCCGCATTTCATGATTATGAGATTTGGCAAATGGATGTAAAAACCGCGTTCCTTAATGGGACACTTAGCGAGGAGGTCTATATGACTCAACCCGAGGGTTTTGTACATGCCAAGCATCCGGATAAAGTCTGCAAGCTAAAGAAGTCCATTTATGGACTTAAGCAAGCATCGCGCAGTTGGAACCTGTGCTTTGATGAGAAAGTCAAAGAGTTTGGCTTTTCGAAAAGCAAGGATGAGCCATGCGTATATGTCAGGGCTAGTGGGAGCATCGTTGTGTTCCTAGTCTTGTATGTCGATGACATACTCCTCATTGGAAACGATGTCCCAACCCTTCAAGGTGTAAAAACTTGGTTAGCGAATTGTTTTTCAATGAAGGATCTAGGAGATGCGACTTATATTCTTGGGATCAAAATCTATAGAGATAGATCCAAGAGGCTTATTGGGCTTAGCCAAAGTACATATGTTGACAAAGTCCTAAAGCGATTTAGGATGGAAGACTCCAAGAAGGGGTTCATTCCAATGTCACATGGTTTGGTATTGAGTAAGACTCAATCCCCTAGTTCCCCATAGGAACGGGAAGTAATGAAGCGAGTGCCATATGCTTCGGCTGTGGGCTCGATCATGTACGCCATGCTATGTACGAGGCCTGATGTATCGTGTGCCTTGAGCATTACGAGTAGATATCAAACCAACCCTGGCGAAGCTCATTGGACGGCGGTGAAGAGCATTCTCAAGTATCTTCGGAGGACTAAGGAGATGTTCTTGGTGTACGGAGGTGAGGAAGAGCTTAGAGTGAAGGGTTACTCTGATACAAGCTTCCAAAACGATAGGGCTGACTGCCGATCACAATCGGGGTTCGTGTTCCTATTAAACGGCGGTGCTATATCCTGGAGGAGCTCCAAGCAAGACACCATGGCCGATTCCACTACCGAGTCGGAATACATTGCGGCCAGTGAAGCTGCTAAGGAGGCCGTATGGATGAGAAAATTTCTGCTTAATCTGGGAGTGGTTCCAAGCATCAGCGACCCTGTTGAGATCTTCTGTGACAACGAGGGTGCCGTCGCTTTAGCAAAGGAACCGAGGTCTCATATACACACGAGGCATATTCCGCAGAAATATCATTTTATCCGGGACGTGGTCGAAAATAGAGACATAATCATCAGCAAAGTACACACGGATAGCAATTTGGCGGATCCGTTCACTAAACCGTTGTCGCAAGCCAAGCACGATGCCAAAACACGTGCTATTGGGATTAGATTTGCTAGTGACTTGGTTTGAGTTGTATATTGGTTATTGTATTCGATGTATTTACCATGTTATTGGGAACATTAAGCAATATTGAATTTTTGAATGTATTGATTATTAAATGGAGATTTAATGATACGCGTGTAGCAAATACTTTCTTTAAATCATTATTGTGTTCCAACTTTGCATGTTTTATCACTTCCTTGAATGTTTTACATTCTAAACAGTCCACGATCTGTCATTCTTCAAGGAAGGAAGTATGAACGAAGATCGAGGGAAATGATTGGTCATAGTGTTCAATAGGGATTGAATACAAGGGACGCAATATTTCGCCTATACTTGAAAAGAGTTTCAAGTGATTGGACGACCCACACCTGATCTTACTTCATGATACATGTCAAGAGTAAATCAGGATGATAATATCTTTTATCCTTAGACCGGAGATGCATGTGTTTCACTATTTTGGTTTGCTTTATTCTGACTGCTTTCAAACGTAGTCCGTAACTGGCTATTATAAAGGAGGTATTTGGGTAAAGTATTGCCATTGTATTGGAGGCAATGTAGTCGAAGAAATTTGTTCCTCTGTAAAGAGAGATATCCCTGGGCCCCTCGATGATTGGGCGCTGACATCAAAATTGCATGGCCATGCTCAAGTTTGCAATGATTGTTGATCAGTTGCAACTCACCTTTTGGTCACCACCAATCTTGATCGAGAAACATAATCGTGAACGATCGGAGAATGACTTTGTACCATGTCTCGTGTTCACTCAGATATCGCGAACAATAAGATAATTGATCACTTATCTATAGGACCATGTCAAACTCTTTTAGTTTATCATGGTACTTGTCAGGGATGACATACCCCATGTTTAGTTGGGGGCATGGATGCCTTGCTAGAGGCCGCTCCCTGTCTGTGGTGCCCATGGATACGGTGTGTCATGTGCAAGTGGGAGTTTGTTGGAATCTGCCCACCGACACAGGTAGGCCAGCATCACTGCCAATGAAGCGCGGGCCTATTGAGTCACACGCCAAGTTTCAATCTCGACAGCTTACTATAAGAAGAAAGATTCAAAATGGTCAAATTCCAGTTGACCTAGGCTTCACGACCGTGAAGGATGCTCCACGGGTCGTGAAGCAGCTTGTGAAACCCTATGGCTTCACGACCCTACACGGCCCGTGAAGGAGGTCGTGAAGGCACAACCCTCACGATTCTTGCGCAGCGCGGTACGGCTCGTGGAGGATTAATGGCCGGTCGTGGCGCATTTATCCTTCACGGCCCGTGAGAGCCCGTGAAGAAGTCGTGAAGGCAGAATTCTAAGTGACACTTGAATTTGGTTGGACCATTTTGTTGAATGAGTGCCAATTAGCACGACTCTGGACTCTAAAGAATAGATGATATCTCTTTATAAGGGGCATTGTTTGTTCATTCAACACCCTTGGAAAAATTGTGCAAGCATACTTCATTTCTGAGTTCATACTAGTGAGAGTGAGCAAGAGCGAGAGGTCAAGGGCTGTGCACAAGTGATTTCAAGGCTATTCCAGAAGAGATCCATCAAGTGTTGGTGGTGCTTCGGTTTGCTAGTACAAAGAGGTTGAAGGTTTCTTGGTGTGGACTTGCATTAGGGCTTGGAGCCTTTTGTTTCAACCTTACATCCCAAATC
This sequence comes from Dittrichia graveolens, assembly GCA_038502395.1. Lineage (NCBI taxonomy): Eukaryota > Viridiplantae > Streptophyta > Magnoliopsida > Asterales > Asteraceae > Dittrichia > Dittrichia graveolens. The sequence continues at coordinate 24,317,931 of JARJIL010000008.1, forward strand.
CGATTTGTTCCAGCCAAGTATCAAAGTCTTCGAGGGTATGATTTGATCTCCTTCTTCTCTTTGTTCTTCTTTTCGGTTGCATGCATGTTCTTGCAAGTTTTCACCACCATTGGGAAATCATGGGATCATTTTGTGTGTTTTTGTTGCTTCCGTTGTGTGCTTTGATCCCCATGGATTCCCAACACACAAACCCCGATTGTGATCGGCAGTCATCCCTATCAGTTTGGAAGCTAGCATCAGAGTAACCCTTTACTTTGAGCTCTTCCTCACCACCAAAGATCAAGAACATTTCTTTAGTCCTCCTAAGATACTTAAGAATGTTCTTTACCGCAACCCAATGGGCTTGCCCTGGGTTTCCCTGATATCTACTAGTCAAGCTCAAAGCGCATGACACATCAGGACGAGTACATAACATGGCGTACATGATCGATCCCACGGCCGAAGCATATGGTACTTGCTTTATTACTTCTAGTTCCTCTTGAGAACTAGGACATTGAGTCTTACTCAATATCACTCCATGCGACATAGGAAGATTTCCTTTCTTGGAGTCCTCCATCTTGAACCGCTTCAAGACTTTGTCAATGTATGTACTTTGACTCAACCCGAGAAGTTTTCTAGATCTATCTCTATAAATCTTGATACCCAGAATGTATGCCGCTTCTACTAAGTCTTTCATTGAAAAGCATTTTCCAAGCCAAGTTTTGACACTTTGTAAGGTTGGATTATCTTTACCAATGAGTAGGATATCATCCACATACAAGACTAAGAAAACAACGACGCTCCCACTAGCCCTAACGTATACACATGGCTCGTCTACACTTTTTGAAAAACCAAACTCTTTGATTTTCTCATCAAAGCATGGATTCCAACTACGAGATGCTTGTTTAAGTCCATAAATGGACTACTTTAGTCTACACACTCTATTAGGATGCTTCGGAAGCACAAAACCCTCAGGCTGCGTCATATACACCTCTTCGGCGAGCTTCCCATTAAGGAAGGCGGTTTTGACATCCATTTGCCATATTTCGTAATCATGAAATGCGCCGATTGCCAAAAGTATTCTAGAACAAATATCCCATAGACCCAGCAGGATATCCAATGACCAAACATGTAACATCCTCAACTTGGGCCTAGTTGTAAATACCATGTACGTGTGCGTAATTAATGTAATAGGAGAGTGTTTTAGTCATATGATGTTAAGTTGATGTATATATGTATATATGTTATGTGTGTTTGTAAGTGTATATGTATGTACGTATATATGTACGTTAGATGTATGTATATATGTGTTTAATATGTAGTTAAAGAAAAAGAAGAAAAGAAATAGGAAATCCAGACGCAAACCGCCTCTGGAATATGTGTATGTATATAGATGTGTGAGTGTGATATAGTTGACCCAAAGTCAACGAAAAAGCAAAAACATAAAACACACACACTTCCCTCATTACTCTCTCTCTATATGCTCTCTTGGATTCTCAGAAGTAGAAGAAGATGAATTCGATTGTTGATTATAAAAGGTTAGTACTATAATTTAATTATGTTTAGAAGATTAGAATCAAGTGTTGTTATGTTAGAAACACAAATTCAAGCAAGAACACCTTGAAGAATATGGAAACTCATTTTCTAAGTGGATTTCCGATAGTATCGGATTCCATTGAGTCAAGTCAAAGATGCCCAAGTATCGGAATCCCCATGACTGTCGGATTTCCTAAGTGTCGGATTCTGCAATAAAGTGTCGGTTTTCTCAAAATCCGCAAGAGTTATCGGATTCCCCAAGTGGGTTTTCGGGTATCAATACCGACATGCATGTATTCCCCAAGTGGGGATCGTGACTACAAACGAATATAGAAACTAAAAGAAACGAGAGGGAGGAGAAATTATACCATCACGAGGCTGGAGCTATCCACCGAGCTAGGAAGATCTTCGAGAACTCAAAACCGAGCTCCTCTATTGATAGTCCACACCAAGTAGCCGAGATTCCGTCTTGCTAACGACCCGAGACACGAACCACACCGAGTCCTCATGAATCTGGAGCAGCCACAACACTTGAACAACTTGCCTTCACTTGATTACACACACCACCAACCCAACAGATGCTAAAGAACCATGTATATGTACACCCCCATTGGACCAACACAAAGGTCTAATAAAACAAAGGTGACACTTTGACTTCTGCCTTCACGGGCTCTCACGGGCCGTGAAGCACTCGTGAAGGCCTCATAGGCCGGGTTCCACCGCACACTCTAATTGGCCAACGAGTGGTCCAATAAAAGAATGGCGCCTGCCTTCACGGGCTCTCACGGGCCGTGAAGCCCTCGTGAAGGCAGTGCCCCCACGACTACATGTCCGGGTGGTGAAGGCTCGTGGAGGGTTCCCTTCACGACTTCTTCACGGCCCGTGAGGGCCCGTGAAGGTCGCCAGAAACCCTAATCTCATATTCTCTCTTGTTTGCGTTGTGCTGACGGAATCTACCCTTGGCGTGTGACCCAATAGGCTCGTACCTCATCAGTAGTGATGCCAGTACACGTGTATCAGTGGGCATATTCCAACAGACTCCCACTTGCAGATGATACAGCGTTACCAACACCACAGACAAGAAGCGGCTCTAGCAAAGCATACTTGCCCCCAAGTCGGTACGAGTTACGTCATCCTCGAAAAATCCTGGTAGCCTAGAAAGGCTAAAAGGTCCTATAGATAAGTGATCATAAACATCCCTTTGTTCGCGATATCCTTGTGAACACGAGACATGGAAAAATGTCAATCTCCAGATCGTTCATGATTCTGTTTCTCGATTCTAGATTGGTGGTGACCAAAATAACAAGTTTACAACTGATCTAAAATCATTCTAACTTGAGCACGGCCATGCATTTTTTTTTGGTGTCAGCACCCAATCATCGAGGGGCCAGGGATATCTCTCTAACCAGAGGAACAAATCCTTTTGACTACATAGCCCCGCCACATGCTTCATATTTTATTTGATAACTCCCTTTATAGCGGCCAGTTACGAACCACGTTGGAAAGTAATCAAAATAAAGCAGACTCATGCTTTGGATACACATGTATCTCCGGTCTAAGGATGAAATGATATTATCATCCCGAGTCACTTGTGACCATAATCCATGAAGTGAACTCAGGTGTGGGTCTTCCAATCACTTGAAACTCATTTCAAGTATAGGTTAGTTTTGCGTCACTTGCATTCAATCCTTGATTAATGCATGACCAAACCCTAACCTCAGTCTTAACTCAAACTTCCTTCCCTTGAAGAATGACTGACTGTGGAAATCTAGAATGCATAAGCACTCAGGGAAGTGGTTAAACATGCTAAGATGGAACACAGTAAAGACTAATGAAAGTAACCGCATCTGCGTATATATAGTCCCCACTATATATCGAAAGCAATCAAAAGTAACGATACTGCTTGCAGTTCCCAAAGCTAATATAAAACAATCAACAACTAAAACAATATTTCAAGTTAAATCGTATGCATAAGAAATGCTTCATGACCTAGTATGACAAACATCACTAGTCATTATGACTACGGCTTATTCAATGGATTTTCCATGCAACATCCATTTGTATTCTTGTTATCCTCTCAATTATCTTTTGACCAAACTACTTATTCAAAGTATCCGTCAAAGAGATCATATAACGAAGCACTAAAGTACTCATATCCTCATTGTTATAAAAGTTCACAATAGGATCAGTGATACTTAAGAACTTCTCTAATCAATAATTAACACCATATAGTAGGATCAAAGATTTCGATCAAGATCGACAATTATCCTATTAGAAATTAGTATTAGAGTAAAAACCTACTCCAAGGCTTATTTCTCGTCGTTAAACATTAAGAACATACACAAGTATTTCTTGTGATTCAAAATCTTGTATCTCCTAAGTATTATCATGATACAATAATTCCCTATTTTAGGTTCACAGAACACTTAATAATGGGACATTATCTTCAATCGATACATACTTCTAGGTATACAATAAAAGCTCCCACTAGCCCTGACATATGTAAAAGTCTTATCTATGCTCCTAGAAAACTCATGACTTTGATTTTCTCATGAAAGCAAAGATCTTTACGATGTTAGTATAAGTCCAAAGGACTTATTCACACTTGTAGACTTAATTTGTATACTACGGATATCTAAGACCCTCGGAGAGTGTGGTAAGCACTTCCTCAATACGAAGTTCCATAAAGGAACGTGGTCTTGTATATCCGTGTACTATCCTTTATTGCCGTAAGAAGGCAACAATAGCAACAAGTATCAAATGATCTTCAACATAGCCACTAGGAAAAGTTTCCACAATAACCATTATGAAACCTTTACCCTTAGTCGGTATTTGAAGTAGTCTACATTACAGTCCATGTTAATTCCATTTGCACCATCTAGGTTTGTACCTTGGTTTGAAATTAAGCAAAGTATTCACATACATAAAATGGATTTCATCTCATGATTAATTACTTATCATAACCTTAGTGAATGCAGGGCCCACCATGTCTTCCGATAGATGGTGATATGAACAAAACTCACCATCAAGTCATTGCCACTTAGATGTGAGGAACCCATATCTCTTTGGCTACATGACTTCTATCAGCCTTGAAAGTAGTTACTCATGGTCAGGATAACCGGCATTCTAATGCCGATATTTGATCATATGCTAGTGCCAACATAAAGTCTTTCATTTAAGTTGCACGTTCTTCCACTGGAATGCTTTAGTTATTATCTTCCTTTCGAGCAACAAAACATTGTTCTCGTAAGGTCAAATATCTAAAACCTATAAGAACCTTTTAAATGTATTAGCACCATTTAAGTCCTTCAATCTCCCACCAGATGTAGATTGAAAATCTCCAAACTTTGATATATATACAAGCAAAGAACTCTTTCAAGATATATCTCATAGTTGCCAAATAGACTTTCAAGTTGGATTAAAATTAAGGACTTGGCTCGTCACATTTAATGTGTATACTAACAAGTCGAATACACATATTTGACCCATTATTTACCAGATCATTTTCAACAATATCCGGTTTCCTTCAACGTGACACCATGTACAAATGTGTCTATGTTAAGGAACGAATTGTGAGATAATCCCGCAATTCATAATGTAGTCATTGATATAGATTTAAGGTATCTTAGCATCTTAACTAGATCTAAGCATCCTATCTATATGTCCCAATTGATTCTTTTAACTAGTTTCTCTTTGTTATGTGCTTGTACGGATTATCCACCAAAGGTGATCAATTTCTTACAAGCTAGCATCCCTCTCACATATACCATGAAGGGATTCATAATCATCTTACCCTTATAGATAAGATTAGCATCAAATGTTTAACCCGAGGTTAAACTAGTCCAAGATCCTAACCACATGGATCTAGGTGATACTTATCTTATTTACATGGTTAAGTAGATTATGACATAGAGCCGACTAATCCAAACTATTTTGGACTTAGAATCAATCATTCATGATTAATTATTACTTGTAACATGTATGTCTTGACATGGATAATTTTAATTTCTATCAATCAACAAATATTTTTCTAAAACAAGATTCAAATTTCAAGTATGAATTCATCGTCATCAAATGTAGAATGATGCGCCTTGAAGGCCAAAATAAAACATAAGCTATGACATGAACAAACTTCGAAATCGAATAAGTAATGCGAAAAAAACTTTTACAACCCAAAAAATTCAAAATCTCATACATCGTCTTCATGAATATACAACAAAAAACTAAACTTGCCTCGCAGGGCATCAAAAACAAAGTAATAATGAAACCGGTCAGAATAGGCGAGATCAAAACTCCCAATTCTCTTGTAGAGGTCAATTTTCCAAGTTAACTCTTTTAGAAACCCGGTTCTTCATGCTCTTGGTTCTTCTTTTAAATGGTACCTACACTTTGTAACAAAATTAATTTGTGACAAACGTGAGTTAATTAGCTCGGGTGAACAACCCAGCGAAATAAAAGAATTAGCAATGAATCATGAATGTACCCTGAGAGGGGAAATTAACTCTCTCTTTCCTTAGAAGTGTAATATCCTCTCGGCACGATGGGCATGCGTGACTGCCCCAATCTCCAAATCTTCCACACAAGTAGCAAACCACTTTTTCTCGAATCTCTTCTTGAGGCACACAATCATGGTCCTCAGATTCAATGTGGGGAATAGGCTTGGACACTCCAACCTTTTCCCTTCGTGTCGGTTTCTTCTTCTTTTTCTTTTGTTCCCTAGAACTCGTGGTAGGAATGGAAGAGGTGGATTCATGTTTGGCCATGTCAGACTCCGCAGTCTTCAACATACCATGCAATTCACCTAAGGTTTTCTCCATGTCATGCATGTGATAGTTCATGACAAACTGATCATATGATGCGGGCAGGGACTGGAGTACTATATCCACAGCAAGCTCCCTCCCCATGGGAAATCCTAGTCTCTCCATTTGGTCCACGTACGCCTTCATCTTAAGGACGTGGGCACTCACACTCCACCTTCTTGCATTCTACAACCGACTAGGTTTTTAACACACTCATAGTGTTCCTCCCTTACTTGTTGTTGGAACATGTCCTTCAACTTGTCCATCATATCGTACACACTCATGTGCTCAAAGTGTTTTTGCAACTCCGAGCTCATAGTTGACAACAGGAGGCGGGCAACATCGTGTGTGTCCTCAACACGCTTTTCATACGTGTATCGGACGGTCCAAGTCGCGTCGCTAGCAGGTGGTTCCGGAAGAGGTTCCTCAAGGATGTGCAACTTTGACTCATAGAGAAGGACAATTCTCAATTGCCTAAGCCAGTCAACGAAGTTCACTCCCGTGAGTTTCTCTCTATGTAGGAACATACGAACCGAATTGTTTGACATGGTGTTATTATCGTTTGACATCTATAAATAACAAGATTACACGTTTTAGTTAGTTTGATATAATCCTCGTTAAAATAATTACCCACTAAGTTTTAGAAAAACAATTTATCTTAACAAGGGCTAAGAACCATATTTCACCCCACTACATGACGGGTTTACCGCGGATCACTTCATGAAGCTATTTAGGCCAGTAACCATTTTACCGATTGCTATCTCCAATGCAACTCTTAGACACTTGCGGGATCCAACGACGTAAAACGGTCGGTTGGCATGTTTGATCCCTACTTACACCAATCCCAAATTAAAATTCTTGGTTGACTCGTGCTTAGCTCGACAATCAGTCAAGGATTTTATTTTGCAATTGTAAATCGTCCAACAAGATACATGGTAGCACACTCGACAATCATTGGCTCGTGCTAAGCTCGACAACCAATAACTCCAAGTCGCCACTCTCACCTTCCACACAGATCCACATGGAACAACTCGTGCTTAGCTAGACAATTATCCCATGCTTCACTAGAATCGGGTGTGTCATCTTATGGATGGTGCGTGATTTACGTTTTAGGAAACGGGCTTTTGTTTCTTGATTAAAACCAAGTTTTAATATTTGATTAACAAAGTAAGTGACAAAAACGATTTTCACTTTAAATATAAATACCAAGTTTATATTGTCTTGTTAATCGTGTACGCGCGAGAGTTTGTTAACCAATTTTTTTAAAAAAAAACTCTTGTGATTTTATTAACTTAGAAAAGTTATCAAGCATGCGAGGAAACATAAACAACCATGCAAGGAAAAATAAATCACATCACACGCATACAAGGGGTTGGTAACCATGCCAAAACCTATGCGTCCTACCCGCGAGCCAAGCCAGAAGGACTAGGTCTACTAAGGACACAAACCTAGACCATGGAGTGCTCCCACTGAATCCGCTACCTCCATCGGGACTAACCGAATCCAAGGTCTTCAAGACGTCTCCTCTTGACTCTTGATTGTGGTCTTCAAAACACAAGTACACAAAAGAAAGGAAATGGCATGCAAGCCACGCTCTTCCTATCAATCTAGTACAAGTACATATTAACAAATGAAACGGCATGCAAGCCGCGATAATTAATTACAAACCGAACGAATAATTAATTACATCACACGTGACACCAAGGTCACCAAATAAATCCAAACAACCAAACAAACCACAAGGCACAACCACAAGGTCTAGGGCGATGGTTACCAACTAAAAGCAACAAACAACAACTAAAAAGCATGGTGTGCCAAAACCGTGACCAAAGAATATTTCGGTAAGAATTTCCAACACAAACACTCAAGGCACAACAAGGAAATTCTTGTGCATATGCATTAGGGCACAAAACCAACTTTTATACCCATATTCATATATACACAACCTATGTGTATGCATGTATGCATCTCATGCCAAGACCATACCTTACATACCCAAATTTGTACCAAAATATTACGAGGGGCTAAACAAACGGAATCTGCCAAAAACCAGAAACACCTCCATGACCCGAAAAACCACGAAAAATTTTCTTTTAAGGACAAAAACTACCCAGAAGCTCCTTCACGGCCCCTCACGGCTCGTGACGCCCAAGGACCTCACGACCGATCACGGGTCAGAAGGGCTCGTGAGCCTAAAAACCAAGTTTCACGACTAAACTGTTCACGAGTGCCTTCACGACCGGTCACGGGCCATGAGGACTCGTGAAGCCTGAAAACACTTCCCACGACCAGACCCCTCACGAACACTAGTCGTGTGGCCTTCACGACTCGTGAAGAACACTTCACGACCCGTGAAGACCCGCTAGACAAAAACGAATCTTCCAAAAACGGTTTTTCGAGCCATTATCGTGTCATATCTTTGTAGCCTAGGCTCTGATACCACTGTAGGAAATCTATGCACGCCAACACCCGTACGCAGCGGAAGCAACGACATCAAAAACCGGGGTTTTCGGGTATCAAAACCGACATGCATGTATTCCCCAAGTGGGGATCGTGACTACAAACGAATATAGCAACTAAAAGAAACAAGAGGGAGGAGAAATTATACCATCACGAGGCTGGAGCTATCCACCGAGCTAGGAAGATCTTCGAGAACTTGAAACCGAGTTCCTCTATTGATAGTCCACACCAAGTAGCCGAGATTCCGTCTTGCTACGACCCGAGACACGAACCACACCGAGTCCTCGTGAATCTGGAGCAGCCACAACACTTGAACAACTTGCCTTCACTTGATTACACACACCACCAACCCAACAGATGCTAAAGAACCATGTATATGTGTTATGTGTGTTTAGAAGCAAGAGTTATGCCAAGAGAGAGTGCCAAGCCTTTTATAAACTCTGGAATTGGTCTTGGAGCCACCGGGGTCGGCCAACTAGGCATACCCTCATTGGACCAACACAAAGGTCCAATAAAACAAAGGTGACACTTTGACTTCTGCCTTCACGAGCTCTCACGGGCCGTGAAGCACTCGTGAAGGCCTCATAGGCCGGGTTCCACCGCACACTCTAATTGGCCAACGAGTGGTCCAATAAAAGAATGGCGCCTGCCTTCACGGGCTCTCACGGGCCGTGAAGCCCTCGTGAAGGCAGTGCCCCCACGACTACATGTCCGAATGGTGAAGGCTTGTGGAGGGTTCCCTTCACGACCTCTTCACGGCCCGTGAGGGCCCGTGAAGGTCGCCAGAAACCCTAATATCATATTCTCTCTTGTTTGCGTTGTGCTGCCGGAATCTACCCTTGGCGTGTGACTCAATAGGCTCGTACCTCATCAGTAGTGATGCCAGTACACGTGTATCAGTGGGCATATTCCAACAGATGTAAGTATGATATTCTAGGTGAACTTATTGTAGAGAAGTCAGATTCGGATACCTGTGCATAATAAACTGCTCAGGTGAGTACCTGCTTTCATGAGATTCAGTAGAGTAAGCCTTGCATGTTAGATGACTATGTAAATGTATTATGTATGTCTAACCTGTTTTTGCAGGTATGCTCAAGAAGGTGAATATAAGTTTTGAATGATGTTGTGATTGCCTGTAAGATGTGTAACAGGTGCATGCCAGCGGGTCCAGATTGGAACCGCTTAGTTAATATCTGATGATGTGCATGAATGATGAACTGTATGATGATGCATGTGAAAGTATGAATGAATGATTGTATGGTGGATCCCTATGGGATCCTATGTACGCTATATGATGATGATGATGATGGATCCCTATGGGATCAAATGTACGTATATGTGTATGTGAACTGTCTGTAGACTATCTGACCCATGGTTAAGGTCAGCCGGTTAGCTGGATCCCAAGGGGACTTCGGTCATAATTCGGGATTTAACGGTGATTCGGGGTGCATCCCGGATCGAGGTTCTGCAGAACCGCCATGCCTTAACGTGGGATTGTAATCAGCCTGGATCTGGCCGGGATTACTAGGGAACCTTTGTTTCCGTAAACGATGCTCGGTGGACTGCTTTATGCTCCCCACCAGCGCGGATGGTCGTGTCTGATACCCCGGTCTGAGTTATTGAGCAGGACAGACTCCTGTCAGGATCGTAGATAAACAAAATAAATAACAAGAATAATCTTTTACTAACTTAAATCATAGTTGTACTAAAAGACAATATTTGAATTTATTCACAATCAACTAAGAAGTTGCGGAATCACACTTAATTGATTTAATAAAGGTTTTAATCACACGAACAATTCAATCAATTCAAAGAATAACTTCAAAACACAAGATGTTTATTAATAACCAAAGATTATTACAATATTCACCAACACCTCCAATCTAACTCTTTTGTTAGACGAAGAACACAAACTGTTCTTAGGTTTCAGAGAAACTTGGAGGCTAATACACTTTCTGAAAACAATAAACAATACGAATACGTGTAAAACTATTGATCAAAATCAATACTAACAAACTATTCTAAACAGAGTATTTATAACCCTCTTGGTCTTTGAAGTTTGTTAATCTTCTATCTTTGCGAGATAATCTTGATAATCTTCAAATCTTGATAAGATATCTTTTAAATCCACTCAGATAGCAATTTCCATAAATATCTCAATAGAAACTGTTTGTTGAATAAACAGTTTTGAGTTTCTTCTAACAGTCTTCTCTTTATTGTCTTCCAACAGTTGTTACTATATAACTAACAGTTCTGAATCTTTTGTACTAACAGTTTCAAGAAACTGTTTTCTCAAAAATTTCTCCAACAGTTTTGCTTTTGCATGTTTAATAGTTTTAACTTACTTAGCCTATTTCCCAACAATCTCCCCCTAACTTAAGATATTGAACAATATACTTAAGTTGTTTTATAGGGTTCGACCATAGAAAACTTAACATAAGCAAATTATGAAAAACTATTTCAATCAAAACTTGAAATTTAACCTTTCTTGGACTGTAGGGATTCCAACCTTTCTTTGAGCCTCTGAAGAAGATTTTCTTTAACTTTAGCAGGGACAAAGAACTTTGCTTTTACCAAAGAGAGCTTTGTTTTGTTATGCTCTATGAATTCAAGATCAAATTATTGAGTCAGTGCATTTCCCATTACAATGTTGTAAGTCTTTGACTTAGCATACACCTTGACAGTACTTATTGGGAAAGCTTCCTCAACTATTAACATTGGCATTACGCTCAAAGGATCACATACACTTGCCAAATGTCTCATCATCACTCTGATTTCAATTCCAGCATCTTCTCCATAGTGTCTTAGACCATATTCATACAATTCTTGCACATCTCTCCTGGTCACACTATCCATCAACTGTAAGAAGCTTGCATAGCTTTCGATCAGTTCAATCTCTCTCACAATGGTTACTCCTTGCTTCCTAGTTTCAATTCTTAACAATTCAAATCTCCACTCAGTTATGTGAGATTTTTGTTCAAGTTGAGCTTCCACAAGCTTGTCTAGCTTCTGTTCAACCTCCATTCTAAGCCTATCTTGCAAAATTGTTTGAACCATACCAGCCTTTGCTTTTTCTTTTGATGTTTGAACTGTTTGGGATTGTTGAAGCTGTTTAGGTTGAGATATCTGTCTTTTCTTTGCAGCAGTTGGCTTTGAATTTGGAACTGTTTTCTTTCTTTCGATTTTCTTTCTTTTTACTCCCTTCTTTGTCTTTTCTTCTTCTTCAATTTCCTCAGCCATCTTTTGAGCTAATTCAAAATCTTTTTGCTTTTGTTGCTCCATCTCAGCGTTTAGCCTTTATGCAAGCTCATGATCATGCTCCTCTTGTTGTTCTTTTGAGAGTTTTAACTTTGGAATTTCAACAACAACTTCCTTTCCCTTTCCTAGCACAGAAGGCATCTTTTCATCTTTCTTTGACTCTTGAATCGCAATGCCTTTGAATCCTGGCTTAGGTGCAATTGGCTCTAGTTTAGACACTTTTCCATCCAGCCACCCATCATCAATCTTTTGTGCCATTTTGAATGTGCTAATGTTAAGCGTTTGAGCACCAACTTCAATCAAATGATTTTGCTTAGCTTTGGACCATGTTTTGAATGCCTCTGTTGTCGGATAATCCCCAGACATGATCATCCTATTGATCAACACTCTATCAACAGCAGACAATTTCTGTTCTTGTGATTGATCCCTTGCAACTGTTTGAGCAACTGTTGTTTGTGGAGTTGCAACTGTTAGTAGTTCTGGTGCAGTTGTTTGTGCACCTTGCACATCCTTCTCTTGCTCCTTTATGATTTCCTTCTCCCCCTTTTTGATTGGAACTGTTTGAGAGGGGGAGGCATGCATTTGTTTAAACATTTGATCATGCATTCGAAGAACATCCGTTGCTTGCAATAGAGAGGTTGACAAAGCCTTGATTTGATTGTGTTGCTGAATAATTAGCTCATTATGCTTGGCAAGCAGCTTGTCTTGTATGGTACTCCTCTTTTTGAGATAAAGAAAGGCAACAAGAAATGGTACTAGATCAGGATTCATCAATGCCTTGTGTTTCATGCTAGCCTCAATGTCAGCAAGTGTTGCCACTTCAAACATATCATCGACAGATAAAACTGGTGGGTTACTCCTAGAAGATCCCTCACCAGTACCCCTTTAATCTTGGAACTAGGGATTTCCAAAAGCTGTTTGACAAGCCTTTGTTGCCGTGGGTGAGGTCTTACTTATGTTAACACTACCCTGTTCACCCCTTGCGGATGAAACAGTAGTGTCAGCCTCAAGAACCACATGATCACTCTCCTTTGGAGTGATCACCTCCTCAGTGTGCTTGGGAGACAGCACAATGGGTTCCCTTTGGATATTCTGCACAGGTGAATGCACCTGTGCAGGGCTAACAGTTTGGGATGGTGGGACTGTGATGGAAGGAGCACCAACAGTTCTCTTTCTCTTTCTGAATGTTATAAGTGAGGGGGCTTGTGTTGTAGCTTGAGAAGTAGTAAAAGAGGGAGATATTTGTGTATCGTGAGCTGTGGGTTCAAGAGTTGGTGGTGTAGCAATAGTTTGGGCTTCATGCTCAACTCTGGCAGCTCTGTTTCTTGAAAGAAACTCCACCATTGCAGAGAGTGGTGGAGTGATGTTACTAGAGAAATTCTTCCCATTAATCAACAGTTTGCTCAATGTGGAGGCCACATGAGCAGAGGGAATCAGAACCCTCTTGTGAGTTTGAAGATTTGGCAATAAAAAGTTTAAACATGTTTGCACAAATCTGGGGTACATCAAAAAAAGATCATATTTGGTCCCGAGATGCTTTACCATACCATTAAAAATTAACTTAGAAAAGTTGAAGCGACGATTGTTGGCCAAACAGATTAAGGCCAAGGCAATGTTGCTTCCAAACTCATTCCAGCCAGTTCGTTTGGGACTTAAACATTGTCGCAAGGTATGTATTAAATATTTCCAGTGAGCGCAAAATTGGCCTTTGTAAAAGGTACCCTTTCCCCTAGGGCCCTCATACTCCAGTTTCATCAACTCCTCATGCAATAATTCCAAGGACACTGTATCAGAATACTCACCCTCAAGATCATTAAGTTGAAGGTGTTCACGGATGGTGTTCTCAGCGATTGAAACATCATGGCTATCTACCTTTGAAGTGATCCATTGCACTCCATCTATTTCAGTGAGCGTAGCATTTTTCCAGAACTGGTCAAGATGAGAAGCGTAAATGGTTGGATTGATGGTGAGAGCAGTATTGAGATTTGTCAGGGTAAGATTGATCATGTCATGAAAAACATGCAACTTAGCTGGTTTGGAGAGGAAGGCAAGCATGTTGTGTTCTTTGACAAACGGAAGGGGAGCCATGGCGATTTCGAAGAGAGGGTCTAGGGTTTTAGCGTGCAATTGAAGATTACTAAGCGTAAAGAAAACTGCGAGGAGGGAATAACTTATATATGTAATGCATATTAAATGCAATTCAAAATCCCTCAGAATATCTTCAAAGACTTAAATACCCTTGACTAACAGTTGACGGAAGATATGGAGCTAACAGTTGAAAACTGTTTGGTTAATGAACATCAACTGTACCACTCCCCCTTAACTAATTAGGCCGCTTGCCTAACAGTTGTAACACCAAAGTACTAACAGTTGACAACTGTTAGTTATAATTTGTACTATAAAGCCCTGAACACTTTCATAAACAGTTGTTAGACTTTAAGACTAACAGTTTCAAACTGTTAGTGTAAAAACACAAAACATAGAAGGAAAAGCTAACAAACTATTCTTCTAAGTTAATCATGCCAATATTTGAGATTAGAAAGTTAAATCTGCTCATATTAATGCTTTAGTGAACAGATCAGCTAACTGATCATCAGTATGAACTTTTAAAACTTGGATTAACTTTTTCTCATTGCAGTCTCTGATGAAATGAAACCTGATCTCTATGTGCTTTGTTTTTGAATGCTTCACAGGATTGTTAACAATGCTAATAGCACTTGTGTTATCAACATAGATAGGAGTATTCAAGAGAGTCATACCATAATCCAGAAGCTGATTCTGAATCCATAATACTTGTGAACAGCAACTTGGTGCAGCAATGTATTCAACCTCAGCTGTTGAAGTGGACACTGTTGTTTGTTTCTTGCACTGCCATGATACCAGTCTTGAGCCAAAGAATTGACATCCTCCAGATGTTGATTTTCTATCCACATTTGCTCCACCGTAGTCACTATCAGAATATGCCACTAATTCAAAAGGTACCTGAAAATCCTTTTTACAGCAAAGAGGTGTGACATCTTGGGACTACATTGAAACCTGGCACAAACACACATAGCAAACATTATATCTGGTCTAGAAGCAGTTAAGTACATTAATGTCTACATCCTCCCCCTCAGGATCTGCTCCCAACTGTTTGTGTGTTTCCATGGGAGTGCTTGCCGACTTTACATCTTGATAGCCAAACTTGTCCAGAATGTCTTTGACATACTTTGACTGACTGAGAAAGATACCAGATGACTTTTGTTTAACTTGTAACCCCAAGAAGAATGTAAGTTCCCCCATGCAGCTCATATGGAATCTCTTGTGCATGATGGCTTCAAATTCCTTGCAAAGATTGTCATTGGTAGATCGAAGGATTATATCATCAACATAGATCTGTGCAAGTAAGATCTCTGTTTCAACAATCTTTGTAAACAATGTTTTATCAATTGTGCCTCTTTTAAAACCATTCTCACTCAAATAAGATGACAATGTCTCATACCAAGCTCTAGGAGCCTGATGTAACCTATACAAGGCTTTATCCAACCTATATACCCTATCAAGATACTTTTAGTCTTCAAAACCAGGTGGTTGACACACATATACCTCCTCATCAATAGTTCCATAGAGGAAAGCTGACTTGACATCCATTTGATATACCTTAAATCCTTTGAAACTTGCATAGGCCAGGAACAATCTGATAGCTTCTATTCTGGCAACTGGTGCAAAGACATCATCATAATCTATGCCCTCTTCCTGAGTATAACCCTGTGCAATAAGTCTAGCCTTATTCTTGATGTCTATACCTCTTTCCTCCTTCTTATTTCTGAACACCCACTTGGTGCCAATAGCTCTTTTGCCTCTTGGGAGTTCTACTAGCTTCCACACTTGCTGAATTTGGAACTGTAAAAGTTCCTCTTGCATTGCTTCTACCCAAGAAGGGTCTCTCAATGCCTCTATTGCTTTCTTTGGTTCTATCTGAGACAGAAAGCAGGAATTCACATCAAACTGTTCAAGAGTTACACCACTGTTTTAATTTTGCAGCATACCCCTTGTTTGAATGGTTGTGACAGGATCACCTATAATCTGTATTGTAGGATGATTCTTGTGAACTCTTGATGTAGGAATGTTCTCTTCAGGCATGACATTCTCCAAATTTGACATATCAACCTTAGAGTTTCTTGCATTCCCAGAAGTGATACACACTTGGTCGGCAACTGTTTGATGTCCAGATGCATGGTGATGGGTAGGAACATGAGATTCCATGTCAGCATCATCATTTATTTGGCCATCAGCATTTGAAGAATTATTTTCAGTGAGAGGAAGCACCATAAAGTCTTTATTCACTGTGTTTTCATCAGTAGTTGTTGGATTTAAACAAACAGTCTCAAGACTATTGACACATTTGGAAACTGTTTGTTGATTTGAACCAACAGTTGTAGGAATATCAGTAGCTGTTTCTGTGGAAAACTCAAAAGGCAAAGATTTGGTTAATGCATCAATATCAAATAACCACTCAGGACCATTACCTGCAGCATTGATTTTATTCTCATTGAAAGATACATGCATACTCTCTTCTATGATCCTAGACACATTGTTGAAGACTCTATAGGCTTTGCTTTGAGTGGAATAGCCTACAAAGAATTCTTCTTCATCCTTGCTTTCAAACTTTCCTAATTGGGACTTGGTATTTAGGATGGTGCAGGGACATCCAAATGGTTTCAAAAAGTTGATCAATGGTTTTCTGTGAAGAAACAACGTATAGACTCTATTCTGAACATAGCAAGCAGTGTTCATAGCTTCTGCCCAAAATGTCATTGGGAGCCTAGAATCAGCTATCATTGATCTAGCAGCCTCTATCAAAGTCTTATTCCTTCTCTCAGCCACTCCATTCTGTTGTGGAGTCCTAGGAGCACTAAACTGTCTTTCAATCCCTTTCTCTTCACAGAAACTATTTAGCTCATAGTTCTTGAATTCAGACCCATTGTCAGACCTAATGACTTTCACCTTTAAATCAGACTGATTTTCAATTCTAAGAATAAGAGATTTAACTAACTCTGCAGTTTCATCCTCAGATCTAAGAAATTGAACCCAAGTGAATATGGTGAAGTCATCAACTATGACATAACAATAAGCTTTCTTCCCTATACTTACCACAGATGTAGGACCAAAAAGATCCATGTGCAATACTTGTAAAGGTGCAGAAATGGAAGAAACTTCTTTGGTCTTAAAAGAAGTTTTGTGTTGCTTGCCTTTGAGACAAGCAATACAATGATCATCACATGAGAATTCCTTTTGAGGTAAACCTCTTACCAAACTGTTTTTAGCTAACAGATTCATGGTTTTAAAGTTCATGTGACACATCCTTCTATGCCAAATGGCAGACTCATCATGAGATGCCTTGGAGAGTAAACAACTTAAAAACATTCTGCTAAGCAACCTTTTGTGTATCCAAGCAGTAAACATTATCCTTTCTTGGTGTTCTTAAAAGAATAACCTTTTCTGTTAACTTAAAATCTTTTGAAAGGATAATGCATTCCGTATCTGTAAACACTACTTTGTTTCCAATGTCACAGATTTGGGACACACTCAACAGATTGTATTTGAGTTGTTCAACAAAGTAAACATCATTAAAAGTAAGGTTACCTGCATCTACAGCTCCCTTACCTGTGATTCTACCTCCCTTTGGATTTCCTCCAAATGCTACATATCCTCCATTGATTCTTTTGAAATCCTTCAGGCGGTGTGGATTTCCAATCATGTGCCTTGAGCATCCACTATCCACATGCTAGATTGCTCCTTGATTGGCCCTATGAATGCTCTACACAAAACAAACTCATTTAGTAGTAGGAAGTACCCAGGCCATGCAGGTCTTGGGTACACCATTCATGTCATAATACTTAACCACAGATTGAGTTTTCTTAATTTCATCCCAATCATATTTCTCTATTTTGTGTGAAAAGTATTTAGTGAGAACATGTGGTTTCCAACTGTTGTGACTTACATGTGACTTGGTTTGGCTTTCAAAGGAATTATCAGATTTAGTTTCTTCAGAAACTGTTTGTTTTTGCACTTTTACCCAAGTCAAACAACCATTCTTTGTTTTTGGCTTAATAGTTGAAGAACTGTTAGAGTGTTTTGGCTTAGCAGTTGAAGAACTGTTAGACTGTTTTCTGATACTTGGTTTCTGAGTCCTATAAAGCTGTTGATTATGATAACAATTGTGATCCAAGTGATTTGCTTTCCCACAAATGTAACATTTTTTAGCTTTGACTATAGGTATCCCACTTCTTTGTGCCCATAATTGGTTTCTATTTCTTTGATTTCCCCGCAATGGTGCTGAAGGAGGAAACTTTTGCACACCATGCTGTTTGCATGTGCAAATAGGCACTTTTGTATGCTTCTTCACATGTTTGTTTTTGGATTCTGATTTTGAAGCTTCCTTCTTCTGTTTTGCAACTGCAACTTCATCAATCTCCTTCTTTCCTTTGATCTTAAAACTAACAGTTGAGGTTTTTGGATTCAAACTGTTTGGACTTTCCTTGGAACTGTCAGTGTAAAGATGGGGACTGTTTTCAATAGTAGTGAAACTGTTTATAGAAGTAACAGTTTTGAAGGGTTTTGGTTCACTGGTGGAGGGTTCTAAGGATGCTTTGACAAATATCACATGTTGTGAAGAAGAGTTAGGTGCTTTTTGTTCACAACAGATGTGATTTTCAATTGGAATGAATTCTTCTTTCTTCACATATCCCTCCTTCTCATCAATTACTTCATACACAACTCCCTCATCTTCACTCTCTAGCTGTGGATCTGCTGACTTCAATTCTTTCTCTAGAGGTTCATCAACATACCTTTCAGCTACATCAGTCATGGGAGTTATATAGGTGATTGTATGGAGGAGGAGTCTGTTTGTAGCATATACCTATTTTTATTTTATTTGAGATCTGTGATTTCAACACAGTTTCAAGCTTAAGAGATGAAGCTTTAAACATGCTCAAATCTATATCCACACCATTCAATTTCTTGGTTAATTCATCTATTTTATTCTCTTTCTCACTTAACTTCTCCTTAAGACTATCAATTTCTTCTTGAAGTTGCTCTTTCTCCCACTTATGATACTTTCTATCATAGTCCATTTTCAATTCATTAGCCTGAAAATCTTTGATTTTCTTTTCAAATCTCTCAATTACAGCACTAGTTTACCTTCTTTTTTCCATTTTGCTTAAAGCAGCACACACCTTTCTGTTGTGTTCACTAAACCTTTTAACTATAGCTCTACATTCACCAGGACATAGTTTAGAAGATACCTGAATGTCTTCTGTCTCTGATGAATCCATGTTGATGGAGGAGTCAGTCAATGCCATCAATGCTTTGTTGTGAGTTGCTTGCTCAGCCTGATCACTCCAATCAAACCCATAACCTTCTTGAGAGACCAATGCTGATGAGGTGGAAGTTGAATTTTGACTTTGATTCTGGCTTTGTCCACCAGATCTGCATTCTCTAGCAAAGTGACCATGCTGTTGACATTTAAAACATCTTACTTTGGATTTGTCAAATCCAGTCTGACCATCAGCCCTGAAGTTCATGTTTTGTCTTCCTGTTCTTTTGATGAATCTCTTTGCTCTTACAGTTAGCATAGCCATCTGCCATTTGAGATCCATCTCCTCAAGATCATCTAGATGCACTTGCTCAAGATCCTCATTTGTAAGGGTTGAATGTGCATGACTGGCTAAGAATGCTTCAAGTACTGCATCAGAAGTATTCATATCTACTCCAGTAACAGTACGTACACAACCATCAACAGAGTTAGTTAAAGAGAGATTTGAGTCCATACCTGAGGATGAGAGGAGAGCAGCATTGTGACTAGGGGTCATTGACTTCCTTTTTCCTTCAATTTCCCCTTCAAACACAATCAAACTGTTGTAGAGGTCATCTAATTCTATATCTTCCAAAGAATCCTTAGTCCTCCATTGTGCAACATATACTGTCCATTCATCACCTAAGGACCTAAGAAACTTTCTATTGATCTCATCTTGCTCTATTCTAACCTTTGCACTCTCAAGCTGACTTACCAGCTTATAGAACCTATCAAAGATCTGAGTGATACTCTCATTCTTTCCACTAGAAAAGTTCTCATAAGCTTGTTTGAGAAGATCCATTTGATTTCTTTTGGAACTTGCATTCCCTGCAAACCTTTTCTCTAATGCATTCCACAATTCATGAGCATTCTCAAACTTTTTGAACTGATGTTGATATTCATTAGGAATAGCAATCTAAAGAATGCTTAGAGCTTTCATCTCTAGCATCCTCTCTTTTCTTTCAGCATCTGTTTTTTGTGGTGGTTTCTTCCTAGGTTTTCCAGTTTCATCTAAATCAACAGGAGTTGTGGGCTCATTCTCAATGATTTCCCAAACAGCATAGTCCATCAATTGAACATGCTGCTTGATTCTCAGTTTCCACATCTCAAAATCAGTTTGTTTGAGCATGGGAACACGAATGTTTGACCCAGATCCAGTGTTATCAGAAGATCCACCATACTCCATTGCAATACAGTGATTGAGAAATCTCAATAAAACAGTAGAAAGACTTTTAAATCAATAAAACACAGCAGATTGTTTTTAACTGGTGATCAAAAGAACCTTAATGTTAAGGCTCTGATACCACTTGTCAGGATCGTAGATAAACAAAATAAATAACAAGAATTATCTTTTACTAACTTAAATCAAAGTTGTACTAAAAGACAATATTTGAATTTAATCACAATCAACTAAGAAGTTGCGGAATCATACTTAATTGATTTAATAAAGGTTTTAATCACACGAACAATTCAATCAATTCAAAGAATAACTTCAAAACACAAGATGTTTATTAATAACCAAAGATGATTACAATATTCACCAACACCTCCAATCTAACTCTTTTGTTAGACGAAGAACACAAACTGTTCTTAGGTTTCAGAGAAACTTGGAGGCTAATACACTTTCTGAAAACAATAAACAATACGAATACGTGTAAAACTATTGATCAAAATCAATACTAACAAACTATTCTAAACAGAGTATTTATAACCCTCTTGGTCTTTGAAGTTTGTTAATCTTGATAATCTTTGCGAGATAATCTTGATAATCTTCAAATCTTGATAAGATATCTTTTAAATCCACTCAGATAGCAATTTCCATAAATATCTCAACAGAAACTGTTTGTTGAATAAACGGTTTTGAGTTTCATCTAACAGTCTTCTCTTTATTGTCTTCCAACAGTTGTTACTATATAACTAACAGTTCTGAATCTTTTGTACTAACAGTTTCAAAACTGTTTTCTGAAAACTTTCTCCAACAGTTTTGCTTTTGCATGTTTAACAGTTTTAACTTAGTTAGCCTATTTCCTAACAACTCCCCTGCAAGACATGACTCTTACTGATCTTGTCAGCACACCGCTATGTGTTAAGCTAGCAATGTTTGCTTAAGTAGGATATGTATGATATCTATATGATGCATGACTTACTGTATTGATGCTTATGCTAAGTATGTACTCACTAGCTAAGTGTTAGCTAATGGTGCTATGATTTCCCTTTTCAGGTAAAGACTAGAAGGCTTGGTGAGGCGGGTGACTTTTTGATGAAAATGCCCCTTGTGGGTTGGAACACTTTATGTTGTAATGTAATTTGATATTATGGTCGATTCTTGTATGTTAGGTAACACCAATGAATGTTTTGGAAACAAAGATGATGTAATTAACCATTTGTTAATATTAAAAGAAAAAATTTCTGCTGCTAAACCTGAATTATTACTAAAGTAACTGTTTTCAGCAGCGGTGTTACAATTAGGTATCAGAGCCTAAGTTTGAGTGAATTGGGTACTTGTAAGAGTATTCGATCTCAAACTCGGGCCCGACCATAAAGAAGTGTTCCTATGGGGGAGTTTGAGTGAGAGTGTTATGTGTGTGCTATTTTGTACGATGACTTGTTAGTAAGAGAAGTAAGTAAGATAGAGTATTAACTGCTCTTTCTCTGTCATATAGAAAGTTAGAAAAGATGTCTGCCGAACGTGGCAATACTGAACATGCGTTGAAAGAAATGGAAGATGAGGCTTCTCATATGCCTCATCAGGCTGAGGATGAACCTTCTCAGCATAATGTCGGAGGTGGCAGGCCTGAGCCAGATCAGGCTGCCTATATCAAACGTTTGGAGGAAGAGCTACGTGTTACTAAACAGGTCTTATTGCAAGCCACATTGAACAAGCCCCGCAAGACTTGTTCATACAAGAAGTTTCTATCTTGCAAACCTCCTATGTTTGAGGGGAGTGATAAGCCCACCATCACTATTCAGTGGCTCCGGGTAATGGAGCAAACTTTCAAGTCGTGGGAATGCGAGCCAGAGTATTGTGTGAAATACACAGTACCTATGTTGAAAGGCCGTGCCATCTTTTGGTGGATACGGTAAAAGCTTCTGTCAGCAAAGAGGTGCTGAGTGCTCTGTCATGGAGCAATTCTCTGAGAAGTTGCTAAGGAAGTATTGTACAAAGTATGATATGGAACGGACGGAGAGGGAATTTACTTATCTCCAGAAGGGAGATAAGCCAATAGAAGAACATATCACCTCATTCACTGACAAGATGAGGTTTGTTCCCCATCTGATTCCTGATGAGACCACCAAACTAAGAAGATTTGTGGCAACTTTGCCACTGGAGTTTCTTCCTCACGTACGTGCAGCCGCTAATCTAGATCGGGCTTTTGAAATAGCCAGGCAAATGGAGGGAGATCGCATTCACTGCAAGGGCGAATCTGCAAGTGGAGGGTTAAAGCGAAAGTTTCAGCCAACTGACAAATCGGGTCTTTCTAAAGGACACTCAGCAGGTGGGAAAAGTGAGACTTCGAAGAAGCCGAGATCTGAAAATATTTGGTGTTCTCGGTGTTGCACGTTTTGGTGAGTGTTCTAGTGCTACCCAATGATGTTGGAGGTGCGGACAGAAGGGCCACTCTAGTTCTGAGTGTGGTTTTAAAGAGGATGTCTGCTACCGGTGCTATAAGCCTAGGCACAAGTTGATAGATATCCCGGAAAGACAGGGTGCCGGATCTAAGGGGTCTTCTAGGGGCCAAAAGAGAGAAGATGCAACTCGCGTGAAGGGGAGGGCATTTCAGATGACGGCGGAAGAGACCAGAGATGCGGGGGATGTCGTTACAGGTACATTCTTTACTAACTATTTCCCTACTATGTGTTCTTTGACTCTAGAGTTGATTACTCCTTTGTTTTTTTGTCTTGTTGTTAGAAGTTAAGATTACCTGTTTCGAAGATGATCAATCCATTTAATGTGGAAATTGCTAATAGTAAGGTAGTCTCTGTTACAGAGAAAGTTTCAATAGCTGTTCTTGGAGTCGAGGGAAGCAGTTTCCCTATCTCATTCTTTGTTATGCCTATTGTGGGCTTTGATGTTGTTATTGGGATGGATTGGCTCAGCAGTCGTAATGCTGAGATTTTCCATTCCCAAAGAAAAAGATGATTAAGATTCCTCTTTCTGATGAATCTTATGTTATAACTCGTGGAGAACGACAGGAGTCTGATATTCCTGTTATCTCCGTTGTTACAAAATTAGAAGTCTGTTTCAAAAGTTGTGACTCTTTCTTTGCATATTTATTGATGCCAAGATAGAGAAACGACCAGTCCAACATATCAGAGTAGTGTTTGATTACCCTGATGTGTTTTCTGAAGAACTGCCGGGTTTACCTCCGGTCAGTGATGTCAATTGTGAGATTGAGCTGTTTCGGGAGCGACTACAGTGGCTAGAGCTCCATCTTTGATATGTTCTCGAAATTATTAAATGAGAACAGTGGTACGTTAAAACTTTCTGAGTGTATGTTCTGGCTAAGGGAAATATATTTCCTTGGTCATATCATCTGTAAGAATGATGTCCAAGTAGATCCAGCTAAGGTAGAAGCTGTGATGAATTAGGGAGTTCCTCGCACTCCTTTTGAAATTAAAAGTTTCCTTGCCTTAGCTGGCTGCTATCGGCGGTTCATCCGCAATTTCTTGAAGTTTGCGAGTCCGTTGGCTAAACTGACTCGTAAAGATGTATCTGTTGTATGGTCGAAAGCTTAGGAGAGATCCTTTCAGCTTTTGATGCAATTATCGTGTGAAGCTCCGATCCTCACCTTGCTTGATGGTTCGGAAGACTTTACTGTCTGTTGTAAAATCTGTTACTACCCTGGTGAAGCCAGTGTTGTAACAAATGCTTTAAGCCGTAGAGGACCGTCAACGGGAGTTAGATTTATGAAGATCACGATGATGTCAGATGTGCACGCGAGTCGAGATGAGTACTAGAAACCTTGTGATCGTCCGAAACGATTTGATATTCCGGAATTGTTATTCATTTCTTAGCCAGAAATGAGTCTGTTTTGTTGACTCATTTGATTCAGTTTTATGTTGTTGATACTGTGTCACGTCACGGTCCTTTATGTGGGATTGTTTTGATTTTGACTATCTATTGTTGCTAGTTCTGGCAAAGTTTGCAACGTGAGTTAGGCACTTGTGTTCACCTGAACATTGCCTATCACTTGCAAACTAATGGCCAATCTAAACATACGATCCAGACGTTGGAGAATATGCTTCGTGTGTGTGTGTGTGCTTGAAATTTTCACCCTAAAGAGACGTTATTCGTCTTGGATGTAAGGGGAGAAGCTAAGTCCACGTTCTATAGACCCATTCAAAGTCGTGCGTAAAGTCAATGATCAGACGGTAACTCTTTCAAGATATATCTCATAAGGTGCTAAATAGACTTTCTAGTTGGATTAAGATTAAGGACTTGGCTCGTCACATTCAATGTGTATACTAACAAGTCGTATACACATATTTCACCCATTATTTACCAGATCATATTCATAAATATCTGGTTTCCTTTAGTGCAACACCATTTACGAATGTGTCAATGAAAGGAATGAATTGTGAGACAATCCCGAAATTCATAATGTGGTCATAGATATAGATTTAAGTTATCTTAGCATCTCAACTAGATCTAAGCATCCTATCTATATGTCCCAATTGATTCTTTTAATTAGTTTCTCTTTGTTATGTGCTTGTACGGATTATCCACCAAAGGTGATCAATATCTTACAAGCTAGCATCCCTCTCACATATACTGTGAAGGGTTTCATAATCATCATACCCTAATTGATAAGACTAGCATCAAATGTTTAACCCAAGGTTAAACTAGTCCAAGATCCTACCCACATGGATCTAGGCGATACTTGTCTTATTTATATGGTTAAGTAGATTATGACAGAGAGACAACTAATCCAAACTATTTTGGACTTAGAATCAACTATTCATGATTTTTATTACTTGTAACATGTATGTCGTGACATGGATAATTTTGATTTTTATCAATCAACAAATATTTTTCAAGAACAAGATTCAAATTTCAAGTATGAATTCATCATCATCAAATGTAGAATGATGCGCCTTGAAGGCCAAAATAAAACATAAGCTATGACATGAATAAACTTCGAAATTGAATAAGTAATGCGGAAAAATCTTTTCCAACCCAAAATTCAAAATCTCATCCATCGCTTTCATGAACAAACAACAAAAACTTAACTTGCATCGCAGGGCATCAAAATAAAGTAATAATTAAACCGGTAAGAATAGGCGAGATCAAAACTCCCAATTCTCTTGTAGAGGTCAATCTTCCGATTTCCTCTTTTAGAGATCCGGTTCTTTATGCTCTTGGTTCTTCTTTTAAATAGTACCTACACTTTGTAACAAAATAAATTTGTGACAAACGTGAGTTAATTAGCTCGGGTGAACAACCCAGCGAAATAGAAGAATTAGCAATGAATCGTGAATGTAGCGTGAGAGGAGAAATCAACTCTCTCTTTCGTTAGAAGTTTAATATCCTCTCGGCACGATGGGCATGCGTGACGGCCCCAATCTCCAAATCTTCCGCAGAAGTAGCAAACCACTTTTTCTTGAATCTCTTCTTGAGGCACACAATCATTGTCCTTGGATTCAATGTGGGGAATAGTCTTGGACATTCCAACCTTTTCCCTTCGTGTCGGTTTCTTCTTCTTTTTCTTTTGTTCCCTTGAACTTGTGGTAGGTATCGAAGAGGTGGATTCATGCTTGGCCATGTCAGACTCCACAGTCTTCAACATACCATGCAATTCACTGAAGGTTTTCTCCATGTCATGCATGCGATAGTTCATGACAAACTGATCATATGATGCGGGCAGGGACTGGAGTACTATATCCACAGCAAGCTCCCTCCCCATGGGAAATCCTAGTCTCTCCATTTAGTCCACGTACACCTTCACTTTAAGAACGTGGGCACTCACACTCCTACCTTCCTGCATTCTACAACCGACTAGGTTTTTAACACACTCATAGTGTTCCTCCCTAACTTGTTGTTGGAACATGTCCTTCAACTTGTTCATCATATCGTACACACTCATGTGCTCAAAGTGTTTTTGCAACTCCGAGCTCATAATTGACAACATGAGGCAGGTAACATCGTATGTGTCCTCAACACGCTTCTCATGCGCGTATCGGACGGACCAAGTCGCGTCGGTAGCAGGTTGCTCCGGAAGGGGTTGCTCAAGGATGTGCAACTTTGACTCATAGCAAATGACAATTCTCAATTGCCTAAGCCAGTAAATGAAGTCACTCCCGTGAGTTTCTCCCTATGTAGGAACATACGAAGCGAATAGTTTGACGTGGTGTTATTATGGTTTGACATCTATAAATAACAAGAACACAAGTTTTAGTTAGTTTGATATAATCCTCGTTAAAATTTTTGGAATCTGCCCACCGACACACGTAGGCCAGCATCACTGCCAATGAAGCGCGGGCCTATTGGGTCACACGCCAAGTTTCAATCTCGACAGCCTACTATAAGAAGAAAGAGTCAAAATGGTCAAATTCCAGTTGACCTAGGCTTCACGACCGTGAAGGATGCTCCACGGGTCGTGAAGCAGCTCGTGTCCACGAGTCTTGTCGTGGGCCGCATGGTTCGTTAAACCCTAGGGCTTCACGATCCTACACGGCCCGTGAAGGAGGTCGTGAAGGCACAACCCTCACGATTCTTGCACAGCGCGGCACGGCTCGTGGAGGATTAATGGCCGGTCATGGCACATTTATCCTTCACGGCCCGTGAAGAAGTCGTGAAGGCAGTATTCTAAGTGACACTTGAATTTGGTTGGACCATTTTGTTGGTCCAATGAATGAGTGCCAATTAGCACGACTCTGGACTCTAAAGAACAGATGATATCTCTTTATAAGGGGCATTGTTTGTTCATTCAACACTCTTGGAAAAATTGTGCAAGCATACTTCATTTGTGAGTTCATACTAGTGAGAGTGAGCAAGAGCAAGAGGTCAAGGGCTGTGCACAAGTGATTTCAAGGCTGTTCCAGAAGAGATCCATCAAGTGTTGGTGGTGCATCGGTTTGCTAGTACAAAGAGGTTGAAGGTTTCTTGGTGTGGACTTGCATTAGGGCTTGGAGCCTTTTGTTTCAAGCTTACATCCCAAATCCGATTTGTTCCAGCCAAGTATCAAAGTCTTCAAGGGTATGATTTGATCTCCTTCTTCTCTTTGTTCTTGTTTTCGGTTGCATGCATGTTCTTGCAAGTTTTCACCACCATTGGGAAATCATGGGATCATTTTGTGTGTTTTTGTTGCTTCCGTTTCGTGCTTTGATCCCCATGGATTCCCAACAAAAATAATTACCCATAAAGTTTTAGAAAAAGAATTTATCTTAACAAGGGCTAAGAACCATATTTCACTCCACTACATGACGGGTTTACCGCGGATCACCTCATGAAGCTATTTAGGCCAGTAACCATTTTACCGATTGCAATCTCTATTGCAACTCTTACACCAATCCCAAATTAAAATTCTTGGTTGACTCGTGCTTAGCTCGACAATCACACAAGGATTTTAGTTTGCAATTGTAACTCGTCCAACAAGATACGTGGTAGCACACTCGACAATCATTGGCTCGTGCTAAGCTCGACAACCAATAAATCCAAGTCGCCACTCTCACCTTCCACACAGATCCACATGGAATAACTCGTGCTTAGCTCGACAATTATCCCATGCTTCACTAGAATCGGGTGTGTCATCTTATGGATGGTGCGTGATTTACGTTTTTAGGAAACGGGCTTTTGTTTCTTGATTAAAACCAAGTTTTAATATTTGATTAACAAAGTATGTGACAAAACCGTTTTTTCATTTTAAATATAAATACCAAGTTTATATTGTCTTGTTAATCGTGTACGCGCAAGAGTTTGTTAACCAATTTAAAAACTCTTGTGATTTTATTAACTTAGAAATATAAATCACATCACACGTATACAAAGGGGTTGGTAACCATGCCAAAAACCTATGCGTCCTTCCCGCGAGCCAAGCCGGCAGGACTAGGTCTACTAAGGACACAAATCTAGACCATGGAGTGCTCCCACTGAATCCGCTACCTCCTCTGGACTTACCGGATCCAAGGTCTTCAAGACGTCTCTTCTTGACTCTTGATTGTGGTCTCCAAAACACAAGTACATAAAGGAGAGGAAATGGCATGCAAGCCACGCGCTTCCTATCAATCTAGTACAAGTACATATGGATGAATGAAACGGAATTCAAGCCGCGATAATTACACCAAGGTCACCGAATAAATTCAAACAAACAAACAAACCACAAAGCACCACCATAAGGTCTAGGGCAATGGTCACCTACCAAAAGAAACAAACAACAACCACAAAGCACGGTGTGCCAAAACCGTGACTAAACAAATATTTCGGTAAGAATTTACAACACAAACACTCAAGGCACAACAAGGAAATTCTTTTACATATGCATTAGGGCACAAAACCAATTTTCACACCCATATTCATATACACACAGCATATGTATATGCATGTATGCATCTCATGCCAAGACCATACCTTACATACCCATATTTGTACCAAAATATTAAAGGGGTTTCCAAATGGAATCTGCCAGAAAAACAGAAACTCTTCCACGACCCGAAAAACCATAAAATTTTCTTTTAAGGACAAAAACTGCCCAGAAGCTCCTTCACGACCCCTCACGGCTCGTGAAGCCCAAGGGCCTCACGACCAATCACGGGTCAGAAGGGCTCGTGAGCCTAAAAACCAAGTTTCATGACTATATTGTTCACGAGTGCCTTCACGACCCCTCACGGCTCGTGAAGCCCAAGAGCTTCACGACCTGTCACGGGCCATAAGGACTCGTGAAGTCTGAAAAACACTTCCCACGACCAGAACCCTCACGAACATTGGTCGTGTGGCCTTCATGACCCGTGAAGCACTCTTCACGACCCGCGAAGGCCTACTGGGCAGAAAAGCGAATCTTCCAAAAATGGTTTTTTGAGCAATTTTCGTGCTATATCTTTGTAGCCTAGGCTCTGATACCACTGTAGGAAATCCGTGCACGCCAACACCCGTACGCAGCAGAAGCAACAACATCAAAACCCGGGGTTTTCTTGTATCAAAAACCGACATGCATGTATTCCCCAAGTGGGGATTGTGACTACAAACGAATATAGCAACTAAAAACAAACGAGAGGGAAGAGAGATATACCATCTCGTGGCTGGAGCTATCCACCGAGCTAAGAAGATCTTCGAGAACCCGAAACCGAGCTCCTCTATTGATAGTCCACACTAAGTGAGCGAGATTCCGTCTTGCAAACGACCCGAGACACGAACCACACGATGTCCTCGTGAATCCGGAACAGCAACAACACCAAGAACCACTTGCCTACACTTGATACACCTCCTTGCTCTAGTAGAAGCCAACAATCATGTATGTATGTATGTAATGAACATGAAGCAAGAGTTATCACTTGAGAGAGTTATGAGCCTTTTATAAACTCTGGAAACAGTCATGGAGCCACCACGGTCAGCCAACAAGCCACACCCTCATTAGACCATCACAAAGGTCCAATAAAACAAAGGTGACACTTTGACTTCTGTCTTCACGTGCTCTCATGGGCCGTGAAGCACTCGTGAAGGCCTCATAGGCCGGGTTCCACCGGAAACTCTCATTGGGCCAATAAGAGGTCCAATAAAAGCATGGCGCCTGCCTTCACAGGCTCTCACGGGCCATGAAGCCCTCGTGAAGGCAGTGCTCCCACAACTTCTAGTCTGGGTGGTGAAGCCTCGTGGAGGGTTTCCCTTCACGACCTCTTCACGGCCTATGAAGGCCCGTGAAGGTCACCAGAAACCCTAATTTCATATTCTCTCATGTATGGGTTGTGCTGCCGGAATCTACCCTTGGCGTGTGACCCAAGAGGCCCGTGCCACATCAGAAGTGATGCTAGTGCACATGTATCAGTGGGCATATTCCAACAGTAAATGTCATCTAAAAGAAGGCAAAGCACACAAAAACGATAGTTCGACATATTTTAATCCTTGTTAAATAATTACCAAATAGTTTAACACTTAAATTTAACAATGGCTAAGAAGCCAACATAACTTCACTACATGACGGGTTTACCGCGGATCACTTCGTGAAGGTATTTAGGCCGGTAAACGCTTTACCAATTGCAATCCGTGATTACAACTCTTAGGCACTTGTGGGATCCATCGGTACTCATAGCACCGGTTTGGCATATTTGATCCCTTCCCACACCGATTCCTTAATAAGCCGCTTTGGTAACTCGGTATAGGCACGACAATTACCAAGGCGTATTAAATTGGAATTGCAAATCGTCCAACAATATACACAATGACGCCCTTGACAATAATTGGCTCGTGCTAAGCTCGACAACCAATAATTTCAAGACGCCACACTCACCTTCCACAGAAGTCCGCATGGAACAACTCGTGCTAAGCTCGACAATTGCCATATGCTTCATTAGATTCCGGTGGTGTCATCTTTTGGATGGCGTGTGATTCACGTTTTTAAGAAAAATAGGACTTTTGTTTTTCCAATTTAAATACCTCTTTTCGTTTAGATTAACAAATAAGTGACAAAACGCATTTTTCACCATTTGAACATAAAAACCTTATATTCGTTTGTTAATCATGTGAGCGAGCGGGGTTTGTTAACCAATTAAGAAAAACTATATAGTTTTATTATTTTCTAAACATTTTCTAGCATGTGAAAATCCTACAACTACGCAAGAAAATAAATAAATAAAACTACAAAACCACGCATACAAAACCGATTTGAGCCAACCTAAGTGTTCCCCGGTTAGCCAACCGAGGAACTAAGTCTACTAAGGACACACAATCCAAGACTTGGTGGCGTGTTCCCACTTGATCCCGCGCCTCCGGATCCGAGGTAGCCGATATGTCTCCCAAGACTCCCGATGGTGCCTCCGGTCTTCTCTTCAAAATTACATACATAATATAAAGATAAATGGCATGCAATCCACACAGTCTATTATAAGCTAATATACAAATTACAGAGAATAAATACTTTGGCATGCAAGCCACAAATAAACAAATTATTACAAACCAGATTAAATAAATTATTGCAAACCAAATGTGGTACAAACCACCAAATGAATGAATAACATACAAAGAAACCAAACAACCACACAAAGGTCTAAGGGTCAAACCGGTGCTCACAAAAATGAAACAACCACAAAGCATGGTGTGCCACACCAAACCATGCACAAAATAATATCCCAATCAAGTTTATTCAAAAACTAAATGCACAAGAATAAAACTTTCACATATGCATTCTGATTTGCAAACACTTTGAAATCCATATTCATATATAAACAATATACATGTATGCATGTGTGCATTTTATGCCAAAACCACCCAATACATACATGTACATGAATTAGGATATTATGGGGCTTATCTACAAGGCTAAAAAGCCAAAAATGATTCTGGAAAAACCAAAATCGGAATGCTAAAACCCATATCTAGTTTTCTTTTTCAAAACGCCAAAAACACCCTGTTCATGACACCTTCACGAGCTACTGCTCTTCACGGTCCCTCACGGCCCGTGAAGTGTAACACTGGAAACCAAAGCCATTTTTTTTAAACGCACTGCGGAAGCTTAATTAACAACTGTACATACAGTACAAGTAATTACAAACATCAATATCTGTTTAAAACAAACAAAAACAACTCTCTTGGTGTTACAATAAAAACTGACTCGTTTCCTTTTAAATCAAAATCTACCAGAGCAGGGTCGAGCTTTCCTTCTACAACCATAAAAAACTCACAAACCTGCAAAAGCATCAACGGAGGGGAATTAGCACAAAGCTAACTGAGAGGAAGCTTAAAACACAACAACAAGCAACTACAATCGATAGCAAAACATGTAATCACATAATCCAGAAGATCGGCGGTTCGGCGCAGAATCTACAACCAATGCCGGCCAAATCAAAGGTTTACCGATAGCCCACCGCCAATTGGTACAGTTAGATCACCTCCAATACAACGCATGCATGAGAGGGTCTATAACTGCTAAACCCATAGCGATCAGGCCCAGCCCAATTCTACGAGTAGCTGACTCCTTAAACGATACTCTATATCATACCTCGAGCACGTATCGGCTAAATAGTCACACAGCAGATATAAACATAAATCAACATGTAGTAAGCAATAAAACGATGAGCATCAAACTAAACAGTCTAGCTAAGAACAGACATATGCAGAGCATCAGACTAAATAGTCTAGCTAGACACAAACATGTGCATTACATCATCCATATCAATCATATACTTTACCATCTGTGAGATAACATCCACTCACCTCTGTCCTCAATCGCACTTGCTCA
The DNA here is from genome assembly GCA_038502395.1 of Dittrichia graveolens. Lineage (NCBI taxonomy): Eukaryota > Viridiplantae > Streptophyta > Magnoliopsida > Asterales > Asteraceae > Dittrichia > Dittrichia graveolens. The sequence goes on from JARJIL010000008.1 coordinate 24,350,687, forward strand.
GTTGTCTAATGTCACCGAGTCTTCGTAGTTCCTGAGAACACAACATACCGAAATCAGTCTCCGATTCATAAATATATATTCACATATATTTATATCCAATAAAACCATAACCAACATGCTAAATTTCACTTTTGAAACAAACATAAAAGGTCGGGCCCGTTGAGGTTGCACAGGGCCTAATTCGGGCCCGTTGAGGTTGCCTAAGGCCGGGGCCGGAGCCTAAAAGTCGGATGACCCGGGGCCGGGGCCTAAAAGTCGTATGACCCGGGGCCGGAGCCTAAAGACGGACCCTTATTAGCAAGAGTCGGATGGAACCGGGGCCTAAAGTAGGACCCTTATCAGCACGAGTCGGATCGGCCGGGTCCTAAAGTCGGACGACTTTAGCTTGCCCGAGGCCTAAGTCGGACCTACCCCTTTGAGCAAACCCGGGGCCAAAGTCGGACCCCTTTCAGCACATAACAATTTTATCATCTTCTTCCATGTTCTTTTTCTAGTGAAACATATACATACACACAATCTGAAATTGTATAAATCACTTAAAAATACATCCAAACTATTCACAAACTTCATATAACTCATAAACAAATATCATGAACACATCAAAACTATTAAAACACTCAAATAATCAAAACCCACTTCTCAAGTTTGACCTTCAAGCTCCATCAATGTGAATCTTCATATAACCATGTATTTCAACAGATTCAAGCATCAAAACGAATTATTACATGATATAAAACACATACTAACCTTAACTTTGATTTATAGAATCACAAATCTTCAAACAAAATTTTAAGTTTGCAAGCTTTTGAGAGGATTCTTCAACAACGGTTTTCTTACACAGACTTCACTTTCTTTTCTTGAAAATAATTACCAGACAACTTTCCATATATTCATAAATACATACACGTATACTTAAATTTCTCAAAACCAAAGCATGAGGTGGTTTCAAGACTTATCTACATTTTCATGCATGCATACATACATCTCTAACATACATACATAAATGCCTGCATAACTTTCCTTTCTTTTAACCAGTAAATAAATATATTTACAGATATAAATATGTTTAATCAATTCATCAATTAATTAACTCATAAATCATATAATCAATTTAGACACAATTAAACACGTACCGCAAACCCGCTAATCTACTAGCCCAGGTTTGCGGGTGTTACATGAAGACAGTACGCTCCACGACTCGTGAAACAGTTAAAAAACCTTTCACGACCAACACCCCACGAGACTGGTCATGTAGCCTTCACGACTCGTGAAGCAAGCTTCACAACTCATGAAGGCTCTCTAGACAGAATGTCCAAAATCGAAAATATGGATTTTCAAGCCACAAAGGTACATGCATCTTACAAGTATGGCTCTGATACCACAGTTGGGATTCAATGGGGATCAAAGCACGCAATGGAAGCAAGAAAAACACACAACAAAGATCCCATGAAGTCCCAATGGTGGTGAAAACTTGTAAGAAACAACATGCATCCAAAAAGAAAGACAAAGGAAAAGAGTCATGTTGTGCCGGGCAAGAATCCTGAGGGCATGTGTCTTCACGACCTCCTTTACGAGCCGTGTAGGGTCGTGAACCCCTAGAGTTTCATAGACCATGCGCCATGACAGGACACGTGTACACGAGCTGCGTCACGACCCATAGAGCATCCTTCACGGTCGTGAAGCTTAGGTCAAATTGAATTTGACCATTTTGACCCTTTCTCTTTTATTAGGCCGTCGGAGTGGAAACTTGGCGTGTGAGGGGAAATAACATATCCTTCTACAATCACCACCAACACTCACAAACCTGTAAAGCAATAACTGAGGGGAATAAGCACAAAGCTAAGTGAGTAGAAGCTAAACACAAAAGCAAACATTAACAGTCAATATCAAAGCATGTAATCATACAATCAAGAAGACCGGCGGTTCGGCGCAGAACCTACAACCAATACCGGCCAAAGCAAAGGTTTTCCGATAGCCCTATACTGAATTGGCACAGTGAAATTCCCCTCTGACACAACACATGCATGAGTAGGACTACCACTGTTCAAGCAACCAGTAAACGAGCCCACCCAAATTCCACGCATAGCTGACTTCTCAAACGCAACTCGATATCATCCAAAGAGTGCGTATCGGCCAAATAATCATGCAACAGATATAATCAATCAACAATCACAATCAACAATCAGACTCAACAGTCTATCATTCACAAACGCATGCATCACATCAATAACATTAACCATAATCTTTACAATCCGTGATTAACGTCCACTCACCTCGTGTTTTTATGCATCATCCTCTTCAAAACTCAGCCAACTCGAAATCCAAAATTTCTTATTCCAACTTCTGATTTCAACCCCAAACACTTCTAAAACATGTATAAACTATAAAGAACAAATCAAACATCATAAACATCTTAAAACTCATCAAAACATCAAAACACATAAAACCCACTTATCAAGTTTTGAGCTTCAAGCTTCATTAATGGTGGTTCTCTATATGTACATGTAACTCCACAGAAAAACATACCAAAATCATTCTAATCAGGCTAGAATCATATAATAACCTTGGTTTGAATTAACAATCAACAAATCCTATACTTTGAGATTTCAAGTTGCTACTTTCTTGAGAGTTTCTTCGACGAGAGGTTTTCTAACACACACAACACATTAACACTTTGATAAAAATGAGCAGAGGATTTACATGGTTAATACACGTATATAACTTCTCCACAATCCAAGCAGGAGGTGAAATTTCAAGTTTTATTCATTTTGCATGCTTACGTACATGGTTTTATTAACATACATGCATACATACTTACACATAATTACATTCTCATTTCTTCTAGTAACTCACAAATATATAAACATATAAATATATTTTCAATTAAATAACTTAATCAATTAACTTTAATTACCATATAATCAATTTAATTGCAAATAAGCACATACCGCTAACCCGCTAATCTACCAACCCAAGTTTGCGGGTGTTACAAATCTCCTCTCCACGGAGAGACTTTCAAATAAACAAGCTCACCGACATCAAACAATACCGGAAGACGTCGCGGATCCGCAAATATATTCTGCCTACCCCTGGCAGCTTTCAGCTTCTCTCTAGCAACCGCAACCTTATCAGCAGTTAACTGAACAATCTCTGGCCCTACAAACTCTTTCTCACCAGCCTCTAACCAATAAGCTGGAGTACGCTAGCGATGACCGTACAACATTTCATATGGATGTATTCCAATACTTGAGTGGTAAGAATTGTTATACGCAAACTCTATCAACAACAGGTGCGAATCCCAAGATCCACCATACTTAATTACACAGGCACGTAACATATCTTCGAGTGTCTATATTGTTCGTTCAGTCTGACCATCAGTTTGGGGATGATAAGCAGTACTTAAGTTAATCCTCGTCCCAAACTCTCTCTTTAAACTCCTCCAGAAGTTAGAAACAAACTTTGAGTCTTTGTCAGATTCTATTGATAACGGTATACCATGCCTCGCAACAATCTCGTCAATATACAACTGTGCTAACTTACTCAAAGAAGCTGTATCGCAAGTAGCTAGAAAGTGAGCACTCTTCGTCAATCGATCCACTACCACCCATATCATATCGTGGTTCTTCTAAGTACGCGGAAGTTTTGTTACAAAATCCATCGTTATGTGTTCCCACTTTCACTCGGGGATTTCCAACTGCTTCAAGGATCCATATAGCTTCTGATGTTCCGTTTTTACTTGCGCACGTATATGGCAAGATTCCACGAAATGTACCACATCTGATTTCATCGTTGGCCACCAGTAAAGCACTTTCAGGTCGTTATACATTTTGGTGCTTCCTGGGTGTACTGACAATCTCGACTTGTGTGCTTTTGTTAAAATTAACATCCTCAATTCTCCAATCATAGGCACCTAAACACGGGTCTTGTATATTTTCAATCCATGAGAATCGTCAGTTAGTTCATGTAACACCGGCTTTGCAATTACCAGATTTTAGCAAAAATTTGCGTTTTTAACAAACGTGAACTTAATCACGATTAGATAGCATTAAATTAAGCAGCGGAAGTTATTTACAAACAAACTTTGTATCAAGTGTTGGTGTTACTCTACAAACAACCGACCATAATGTACATATTACATCACAAGTGTTCCACCAAAAATACCCAGCAGGAGGTATCCCAGCTCACCAGGCAATCTAATCTCAATGTGCAAAAGCAGTTAACATGGCACCGTTAGTTACACTTAGCTAGTGTGCACAAACTTAACATAAGCATCATTAGAGCAAGTCATGCATAACAGGAATAAGCATACAATGCTATCCTAAGACATTGCAGTGCGCTGACATGATCGATATAAGTTGTTTCTTGAAGGATAGCTAGTCCCACTCAACACCAATACACCGGGGAATCAGACACGACCATCCGCGCTAGTGGGGGAGCATAAAGCAGTCCACCAAGCATCGTTTACGGAACCATAGGTTCCCTGGTAATCCCTGCCGGATACTGGCTGATTACAATCTCACGTTAAGGCACAACGGTTCTATAGAACCTCGACCTGGGATGCACCCCGAATCACCGTTAAATACCGAACCATGACCGAAGTCCTCTAGGATCCAACTATAGAGTTGACTTTAACCATGCTTCAGTTGTTCGCGAACATTTCATATACGTATATTGATCCAATTTGGATCATTCACTTAGCATGCACATTCATTTTCTTCTTCTAGCACGCATAATCATTTATTACATCATTATGGATCCAATTTGGATCCGTAGCATACATATCATTCATCTTAACTAGGCGGCTCCAATTCTGGATTCCGCTGGCATACACTTAACTTACATATGACAAGTATTTAGCATGGCATTGTGCATTAAGTAGCATGGCAATATTTATTCATTCACTTTTAAGCATTCGTGCACTTAAAACATTTAGTAGATAGATCTTCCTCTACTGAGGCTTACGGAAGTCGGTACTCACCTAAATGGCTTAAAACAGATAATTATCTCACTTCTGCTTTACATAGTACAACAAGTTCACCTAACACATTAGGACTTACATTAATCATCTTTGCATAAAGAATGGCTACTGAAACCGACATAGGAATCCCCAAATCCGGGCCTCACACAAATCCGACAAAACTCTCGGATTGTGGAAATCTGACACTTAGGGAAATTCGACACTTAGGAAATCCGACATATGAGGAAATCCGATACATCATAGGATTTCAATGCTTAACATTTATGGATCTAACATAATGGAATCCGACAATTTATCGGAATCCGATACTATGGAAATCTGACACTATCGGAATCTGAAACTATGGAAATCCAACACAATCGGATTTCGATATTTGTACATTTTCTAACTTGTGGACTTTGACAAACTAATGGAATCTGACATTCAATCTGAATCCGATACTTTGGGAGAAATCCGACACTTTGTCGGATTCCGACACTTCCAAGGAAATCCGATAAACACAAAGAAATCCGACACTTTGTCGGATTCTGACACTTATGAGGAAATCCGATACTTTATCGGATTTGACTAGCGGATTTTGGGCAACATGCAGATTCTGACACATTCAAGTCTCGGAATCCGACACCTTCAAAACACTGGAATTCTGCCACCTTCATTGGCTTATTTCCAGAATTTCTTTCTTGCTAGTTTTCCCATTCAAACACTTTAAACATCATGATTCATCCATTTTCATTTTATGAACACAATAACATGGTTTAAAAACATCAAACACACCAAACTTACATTCAAAGTAAGCTTGTGTGCTCTTAAATGTAATTTTACAAGGATTTCACTTTTAACCATGTTTTAAACACGAGGATGATATCATATATGTTTAAATTCAACAACAAACATAGGTTTACCTTAAAATCACGAAATCTTCAATCTTCAAGAAAATCCGAGAGCAAGAGAGAAAACCGAGAGAGAAAGCGAGAGAAGTGTTTGTCTGTTTTTGGGAACTTTGACCAATTTCACTTTTAAGTCAATACATACACATACACACTTATATATATGAGATTATATCTAGAGGCAAGCCTCTGGATTTTTCATTCATTTTCTTTTCTTTCTTTTAATATTTATATACATATATATACTACACATAACACATATAAACACATAACACACAATCACACAATTAACTCTTCTTATTAACACTACTAACATACAACTGGGACCCATTACATTATCTACTAACGTACATCCACACATGAACTACAACTAGGCCCAAATCGAGGATGTTACGGTTCATCTTTTTGTTTCTTCATTAACTCTGCCTTCATATTGTCTTCGTTTAATGTTTCCAACTGTGCAGATTTTAGTCTATCCACTAAATCTGATACTATCTCCATATGCATGAATAGGATAGGACTTCCAGTTTCGTTACGACTTAGGGCATCTGCCACCACGTTTGCCTTCCGAGGATGGTATCTGATCTCATGTTCAATTCTTTCTGGGTAAACACATACTATAGACTATTATGATGGGTGCAGATTACGCATTTGGTTCTACACAAGTAATGCCTCCATAGCTTAAGCGCAAATACCACAGCTGCTAACTCCAAGTCATGGGTCGGGTAATTCTTTTCATGAGGTTTCAATTTCCTTGAAGCATACGCAATCACCCGATCCCTCTGCATTAGCACACATCTTAAACCAGCAAACGATGCATCACAATACACAATAAAATCGTCTGATCCACTTGGCAAAGCAAGGATGGGAGCATGGCATAACAACTGCTTTAATGTCTAAAAAACTTTATCCTGTTCATCACTCCACAAAAACTTCACATCCTTCTAAGTTAACTTAGTCAACGGACCGGAAATCTTGGAGAAATTCTTGATAAATCTTTGATAGTATCCGGCCAATCCAAGAAAACTCTTTATCTCTGAGGGTGTCTTTGGAGCGTTCCAATTCATTACTGCATCTACTTTCGAAGGATCCACTTTCACTCCTTCACTACAGATCACATGCCCCAAGAACTGGACCTCTCTCAACCAGAATTCGCATTTTGAGAACTTCGCATACAAGTGTTATTTCTTCAGAGTCTCCAAAAGCTGTCTCAAATGCTGTTCATGTTCCAACTCAGTCTTTAAATAAATCAGAATATCGTCGATAAAGACAATGATTAAATTATCCAGAAATGGTCGACAGACTTTATTCCTCAAATCCATAAATATCGCACGTGCATTAGTTAAGCCGAATGGCATAACTAAGAATTCGTAGTGACCATAGTGCGTACGAAATGCTATCTTTGACACATCTTCTTCACATACACATACCTCATGATAACCCGATCTTAAATCAATCTTTGAAAAGAACGAAGCTCCCTATAGCTGGTCGAATAAGTCATCAACTCTAGGCAACGAATACTTATTCTTTATCGTCTTCTTATTCAACTCACGGTAGTCGATACACATACGCAACGTACCGTCTTTCTTCTTTACAAATAATACTGGCGCACCCCACGGAGAAGAACATGGACGAATAAAACCCTTGTCTAACAAATCCTGGATATGTGTCATCATCTCTCTGATGTGTGAAGGTGCCAATCTGTACGGAGATTTCGCCACTGCTAGAGTTCCAGGGATCAAGTCAATCTTGAACTCTACCCCACGAACGGGAGGCAACCCTGGCAATTCCTCTAGAAACACATCCGAGTATTCCGTTACCACCCGAATATCATTCATCATTTGCTTCTCTTTCTTTCCGCCAATAACATACGCCATGTATGATTCACATCCTCTATCCAATGCTTTCTTTGCTTTCAAACATGAAATAATTGGGATCACAAACCCAGCTTTCTCACCCCTTGCTACCACACGTGTGCCATCCGCCAATGGGAAGGAAATCAACTTCTTCTGGCATTTAATACTAGCTTGGTTCAAACTCAACCAGTCCATCCCGAGCACGACATCAAATCCAGAAAGGCATAACAAGAAAGTAAACAGGAAAACACACACCATCTATGTCAATTTTTCTCCAGCCACAGCAGTCGTGACCGGAACCATCATGCCATCAGCTACTTCTATTTCTATGGAATTAACAAGCTTAATAGCAGGCACATTTAATCTATACAGAATTCCACAGATACGAATGAGCGATTAGCTCCAAAATCAAATAACACTCTAGTAGGAGTAGAATTTATCAAAAACATACCGGTTATGACATCATTTGTGATGGGGGCATCATCCACCGTCATCTTAAATGCCCTACCCTCAGCAGTGGGCGTGTTCTTTCTTTTCTAACCTGTAGGTAAAGATGATCCCCCAGCCGTTCCCGCCCCTAACCCTGATCCTGTTTTCATACCCATCGGACACTCACCAACTCGGTACCCCTCTTTCTGACAATTCCAGCAGAGACTACTCGGTAATATGCAGTTCTTTAGATCATGGCCAAACTGGCCATATTTCACGCATCTCGGTGTCTGCGGCATACACTTCCCGTTGTGATCATACTTGCACCTATAACACCTAGGTGCCCGTTGAGTAGACCCACCCCAAGCAGGCCTCATATTCTGGTCTCCCTGCCTTGTACCACTGCTCTACCCTCCCTACCTATGCCGGGTGCTGTAGTGCTCCAACCTGGATTTCTGCGTAGAAATCCTATCCCGAATCAATTTGTCTCTCGCAAGGATATCACTTGAGCCGATTTCGCCAAAGTGAAAGCCCGGGATAATGTGATGGCCCATCTGGTTGCACTGCAATAGTCTGGATGCAAGGCTCCTACAAAATGATCAGTCTTTGATGCCTCATCTGGCACCAACTGTTTCACAAACCTTAACTTTTTGTTAAATCGCTTGATCAGGTCATTCATCGACATGTTTCCTAACATCTGCAGATCCATGAACTCTTTCTTGATTTTAGCAATCTCGAATGAACTAGAGTATTGTTCACACAATTTCTCCTGGAACTGGGTCCAGGTGATACTCTCCGGCTGTTCCTGGGTAAAATACCCTGTAATCAAATCCCACCATACCATAGCATCCCCTTTCAACATTCTTGTCGCATATTTCACTTTCAACTCATTTTCGCAATTGCAGGCTTCTAACGCCTTAACCATCTCTCTCAAACAGTTAAGGGTAACATTGGGATCAGAACTCCCTCGATAGTTTGAAGGTTTGCAATCTATGAATTGCTTGTACGTATAGGGTTGTTTGTATCCAGGAAACGCAAAAGGATAAGCTCCTTGTGGTCACTAGTAGAAAAAGGCTAATTTCCGACGCCGAAATCTATCGGAAATCCGTCGGAAATGATCGTTTCTAACGGATTTCCGACGGATATTGTGCGTAGGAAAAAACCTCGTCGGAAAAAAAATTTGCGACAAGTTTTCCCATGGAATGTAATATTTCCGACGAATATATCCGTCGGAAATCCGTCGTAAATTTTGGTTTACATGAGACATTTTAAAACAAATTTTCTAACGGGTTTCCAACGAACTTCCAATGCTTTACAAATGTGTTTTCAATGAATTTTCCGATGGATTTGCGACGGATTTCCGACAAAATACCGATATATTTCCAATGAACTTTCCTTTGAATTACGACAAAGCTGTAACAAATTTCCAACGAATTTCCAATGTAAGTTTGACGGATTTGCAACCACATTCTAATGGATTTGTGACGGATTTCTTACAAATTTCCGACAATTTTTAAGCATCTTGCGACGAAATTTGTCACAATTTTCTAAAGGAATTCCGACGGATTTCCAATGGATTTCTAACAGATTTCCGACTGATTTCTAAGAATTTCCGGAAGATTTTTGTCTGATTTTAAACATAATTTTTGACGTTCCTGTTAGATTTACAACCAAATTTCCGGAAAATATATAAATGGTTAATAATAAACATTGAATTTCGATAACAATAATAACATAACTATAGCACATATATAAACTATAAACGAATACCAAACATCAAAATTCAATAGCAAGCTTCGAATTTAGCTAATATCCAAGTGTTCCAAAAGGCATGTAGCTAGTTAATTTGCTAACCAACATTAAAGTACGCAAATAAGTTTTGTTTAAATAAAAATCGAGAGGAATAGTAGCTAGTTAGGAGGTGGGGGAGCCTCTCATTCAAAATCTTCAAAATATCATCCACCTTTTCATTTGTTTGCTTACTTTCTTCTTCTAATCGAGTCACCCGTTCTTCAGCATTATTCAACCTTTGTATCTACATATATAAACACATAAAAATTAGTAACCATCATGAATAACTTTGTAGTACATATCAAATTTTTACAAGTTACATACATCATTGTGAGTTTATAGATCCATTATATCACACTATGTGTGAATAAAGAAAATAAATATATACATGCTATGTCTACTTTTTCATATTTTTACATATCGACCCACATGTAATATATTAAGACTTGAAATACTAGGTATGTATGGGTCACATTGGCTGGAATGACTTGTATATGAACTATTATGACTTAAGTACAATATGGCAATAATATTTCTAAAATAACCATTACAACCCAATAGTGCATAAGATAACTCGCATAACCTAGTTCAAACTAAACCAGTCTATCCCGAGCACCACATCAAATCCAGAAAGAGGCATAACAAGAAAGTAAACAGGAAAACACACACCATCTATGTCAATTTTAGCTCCAGCCACAGCAGTCGTGACCGGAACCGTCATGCCATCTGCTATGTCTATTTCTAGGAAATTAACAAGCTTAATAACAGGCATATTTAATCTATCACAGAATTCCACAGATACGAATGAGCGATTAGCTCCAAAATCAAATAACACTGTAGCAGGATTAGAGTTTATGAGAAACATACCGGTTATGACATCATTTGTGGTGGTGGCATCATCCACCGTCATCTTAAATGCCCTACCCTCAACAGTGGGCGTGTTCTTTCTTTTCTGATCTGCAGCTAAAGATGATAGTGGACAATTTTTAAGCATCTTTCGACGAAATTTCTCACAATTTTCTAAAGGAATTCCGACGGATTTCCAATGGATTTCTAACAGATTTCCGACTGATTTCTAAGAATTTCCGGAAGATTTTGTTCTGATTTTAAACATAGTTTTCGACGTTTCCGTTAGATTTACACCCAAATTTCCGGAAAATATATAAAAGATTAATAATAAATATTGAATTTCGATAACAATAAATAACATAATTATAGCAGATATATAGCAAGCTTCGAATTTAGCTAATATCCAAGTGTTCCAAAAGGCATGTAGCTAGTTAATTTGCTAACAAACATTAAAGTACACAAATAAGTTTTGTTTAAATAACAATGGATAGGAATAGTAGCTAATTAGGAGGTGGGGGGAGCCTCGCATTCAAAATCTTCAAAATATCATCCACCTTTTCATTTGTTTGCTTATTTTCTTCTTCTAATCGAGTCACCCGTGCTTCAGCATTATTCAACCTTTGTATCTACATAACATACAAAATGGTAACCATCATGAATAACTTTGTAGTACATATCAAATTTTTACTAGTTACATACATCATTGTGAGTTTATAGATCCATTATATCACACTATGTGTGAATAAAGAAAATAAATATATACATGCTATGTCTACTTTTTCATAATTTTACATATTATGACCCACATGTAATATATTAAGACTTGAAATACTAGGTACGTATGGGTCACATTGGCTGGAATGACTTGTATATGTATTATAACTACAATATGGCAATAATATTTCTAAAATAACCATTACAACCCAATAGTGCACAAGATAACTCGCATAACCTAGTTCTAACTCAACCAGTCCATCCCGAGCACCACATCAAATCCAGAAAGAGGCATAACAAGAAAGTAAACAGGAAAACACACACCATCTATGTCAATTTGAGCTCCAGCCACAGAAGTCGTGACCGGAACCATCATGCCATCACCTACTTCTAATTCTAGGGAATTAACAAGCTTAATAACAGGCACATTTAATCTATCACAAAATTCCACAGATACGAATGAGCGTTTAGCTCCAAAATCAAATAACACTCTAGCAGGAGTAGAGTTTATCAGAAACATACCGGTTATGACATCATTTGTGGTGGTGGCATCATCCACCATCATCTTAAATACCCTACCCTCAGCAGTGGGCGAATTCTTTCTTTTCTGACCTGCAGCTAAAGATGATCCCCCAGCCGTTCCCACTCCTGATCCTGATCCTGTTTTCATACCCATTGGTCACTCACCAACTCGGTGCCCCTCTTTATAACAATTCCAGCAGAGACTACTCGGTAATCCGCAATTCTTTAGATCATGGCCAAACTGGCCACATTTCACGCACCTTGGTGTCTGCGGCATACACTTCCCGTTGTGATCAGACTTGCACCTACAACACCTAGGTGCCTGTTGAGTAGACCCACCCGAAGCAGGCCTCCTATTCTGGTCTCCCTGCCTTGTACCACTACTCTACCCTCCCTACCTATGCCGGGTGCTGTAGTGCTCCAACCTAGATTTCTGCGTAGAAATCCTATCCCGATTCAATTTGTCTCTCGCAAGGATATCCCCTTGAGCCAATTTCGTCAAAGTGAAAGCCTGGGAAAATGTGCTGGCCTATCTGGTTGCACTGGGATAGTCTGGATGTAAGGCTCCCACAAATTGAGCAATCTTTGATTCCTCATCTGGCACCCACTGTTTCACAAACCTTAACTTTTTGTTAAATCGCTTGATCAGGTCATTCACCGACATGTTTCCTATCATCTGCAGATCCATGAACTCTTTCTTGATTTAGCAATCTCAAATGAAATACAGTATTGTTCACACAATTTCTCCTAGAACTGGCTCCACGTGATACTCTCCTGTTGTTCCTGGGTAAAATGCCCTGTAATCAAATCCCACCACACCATAGCATCCCCTTTCAACATTATTGTCGCATATTTCACTTTCAACTCATTTTCGCAATTGCAGGCGTCTAACACCTTAACCATCTCTCTCAACCAATTAAGGGTAACATTGGGATCAGAACTCCCTCGATACTTCGAAGGTTTGAAATCTATGAATTGCTTGTACGTATAGGGTTGTTTGTATCCAGGAAACACAAAAGGATAAGCTCCCTCTGGTCACTACTAGAAAAAGGCTAATTTCCGACGCCAAAATTTATCGAAAATCCGTTGTCTGGATCGAATATAATCAAAATAAATAACAAGAATTACCTTTATGAATTTAAACCATAGTTGTATAAAAATATTTGAATTTGATCACAATCAACTAAGAAGTTGCGGAATCACACTTAATTGATTAATAAAGGTTTTAATCACAAGAACAATTTAATAACTTCAAAGAATAACTTCAAGGATGATTACAATATTCACCTACACCTCCAATCTAACTCTTTTGTTAGATGAAGAACACAATTTGTTCTGAGGTTTCAGAGAAACTTGGAGGCTAATACACTTTCTGAAAACTATAAGCAATACGAATAAGTGTAAACTATCGATCAATACTAACAAACTATTCTAAACAGAGTATTTATAATCTCTTGATCTTCCTTGAATAGTTGAAGTTTGTTAATCTTCTATCTTGCGAGATAATCTTGATAATCTTCAAATCTTGATAAGATATCTTTCAAATCCACAACATAAGTAGTTTCCATAAATATCTCAACAGAAACTGTTTGTTGAATAAACAGTTCTGAGTTTCTTCTAACAGTCTTCTCTTCAACATCTTATAACAGTTGTTAAGATATAACTAACAATTCTGGACCTTTTGTACTAACAGTTTCAAAACGGTTTTCTCAAAATTTCTCTAACAGTTTTGCCTTTGCATGTCTAACAGTTTTAAATTACTTAGCCAATTCCCCAACAATCTCCCCCTAACTTAAGATATTGAACAATATACTTAAGTTGTTTTATAGGGTTCAACCACAGAAAAATTAACATAAGCAAATAAAGTATGCAAAACTGTTTCAATCAAAACATGAAGATTAACCTTTCTTGGACTGTAGGGATTCCAACCTTTCTTTGAGCCTCTGAAGAAGATTTTCTTTAACTTTAGCAGGGCCAAAGAACTTTGCATTTAACAAATATGAGAGCTTTGTCTTGTTATGCTCTATGAATTTAATATCGAACCATTGAGTCAGTGCATTTCCCATCACAATGTGATAAGTCTTTGACTTAGCATACACCTTGACAGTACTTATTGGGAATGCCTCCTCAGCTATCAGCATCGGCATTACTCTTAGAGGATCACATATGCTTGTTAGATGTCTCATCAGCACTCTGATTTCAATACCAGCAGCTTCTCCATAGTGCCTTAGACCATATTCATACATTTTCTTGCACATCTCTTCTGGTCACACTTTCCATTAACTGCAAGAAGCTTGCATAGCTCTCAATAGGTTCATGCTCTCTCACAATGGTTACTCCTTGTTTCCCTGTTTCAATTCTTAACAATTCAAATCTCCACTCAGTTATGTGGGATTTTTGACCAAGTTGAGCTTCCACCAGCTTGTCTAATTTTTGTTCAACCTCCATTCTGAGCCTGTCTTGCAAGATAGTTTGAACCATACCAGCCTTTGCTTTCTCTTTAGATGTTTGAACTGTTTGGGATTGTTGAGACTGTTTAGGTTGAGATATTTGCTTTTTCTTTTCAGCTGTTTGCTTTGAAAGTGGAACTATTTTCTTTCTTTCAACTCTCTTTCTTTTCACTCCCTTATCTGGCTTCTTTGCCTTTTCTTCCTCATCAATTTCCTTTGTGATTTTAGTAGCCATCTCTTGAGCCAATTCAAAATCCTTTTGCTCTTGTTGCTCCATCTCAGCATTTAGCCTTTGTGCAAGCTCATGGTCATGCTCTTCTTGTTGTTCTTTTAAGAGTTTTAACTTTGGAATAAACACAACAACTTCCTTTCCCTTTCCTAGCACAAGAGACATCTTTTCATCTTTCTTTGATTCTTGAATTGCAATACCTTTGAACCCTGGCTTAGGTGCAATTGGCTCTAGTTTAGACACTTTTCCATCCAGCCACCCATCATCAATCTTTTGAGCCATTTTGAATGTGCTAATATTTAGTGTTTGAGCACCAACCTCAATCAAATGATTTTGTTTAGCTTTGGACCATGATTTGAATACCTCTGTTGTTGGATAATCCCCAGACATGATCATCCTATTGATCAAAACTCTATCAACAGCAGATAATTTATCTTCTTGTGATTGAGCAATTGCAGTTGTTTGAGCAACTGTTGTTTGTGGAGTTGCAACTTTTAGTAATTCTGGTGCAGCTGTTTGTGTACCTTGCACATCCTCCACTTGCTCTATTATGATTTCCTTCTCCCCCTTTTTGATTGGAACTATTTGAGAAGGAGTGGCATGAATCTGTTTGAACATTTGATCATGAATTCGAAGAACATCCGTAGCTTTCTTTAGAGTAGATGACAAAGCTTTGATTTGATTGTCTTGATGAATAATAAGTTCATTATGCTTGGCAAGCAGCTTGTCTTGTAAGGTGCTCCTCTTTTTGACGTAGAGGAAGGCAACAAGAAATGGTACAAGTTCAGGATTCGTCAATGCCTTTTGTTTCATGCTTGCCTCAATGTCAGCAAGTGTTGCCACTTCAAACATATCATCGGCAGATAGAACTAGTGGGTCACTCCTAGAAGTTCCCTCACCAGTACCCCTTTGTTCTTGGTACTGGGGATTTCGAAAAGCTGTTTGACCAGCCTTTGTTGCCGTGGTTGAGGTCTTACTTATGTTGACACTGCCCTGCTCACCCCTTGCGGATGAAACAGTAGTGTCAGCCTCAAGAACCACATGATCACCCTCCATTGGAGTGATCACCTCCTCAGTGTGCTTGGGAGACAGCACAATGGGTTCCCTTTGGATATTCTGCACATGTGAATGCACCTGTGCAGGGCTTACAGTTTGGGATGGTGGGACTGTGGTGGAAGGAGCACCAACAGTTCTTTTCCTCTTTCTGAATGTTATAAGTAAGGGGGCTTGTGTTGTAGCTCGAGAAATGGTAGCAGAGGGAGATATTTGAGTATCGTGAGCTGTGGGTTCCAGAGTTGGTGGTGTATCAATAGTTTGGGCTTCATGCTCAACTCTGACAGCTCTGTTTAGTGAAAGAAACTCCACCATTGCAGAGAGTAGTGGAGTGATGTTACCAGAGAAATTCTTCCCATTTATCAACAGTTTGCTCAATGTGGAGGCCACATGAGTAGAGGGAATCAGAACCCTCTTGTGAGTTTGAAGATTTGGCAATAAAAAGTTTAAACATGTTTGCACAAATCTGGGGTACATCAAAAAGAGACCATATTTGGTCCCGAGATGCTTTACCATAGCATTAAAGATTAATTTTGAAAAATTGAAGCGACGATTGTTAGACAAACAGATTAAGGCCAAAGCAATGTTCCTTCCAAACTCATTCCAGCCAGTTCTTTTGGGGCTTAGACATTGTTATAAGGTATGTATTACATATTTCCAGTGAGCACAAAATTGCCCTTTGTAGAAGGTACCCCATTCCCCTAGGGCCCTCATACCCCAGCTTAACCAACTCCTCATGCAAGAATTCCAAGGACACTGAATCAGAATACTCACCCTCAAGATCATTTAGGTGAAGGTGTTCACGGATGGTATTCTCAGAGACTGAAACATCATGGTTATCAACATTTGAAGTGATCCATTGTACTCCATCTATTTCAGTGAGCGTAGCATTTTTCCAGAACTAATCGAGATGAGAAGTGTAGATGGTTGGATTGATAGTGAGAGCAGTGTTGAGATTTTGACAGGGTAAGGTAGTCGATCATGTGATGAAAGACATGCAACTCAGCTGGTTTGGAGAGGAAGGCGAGCATGTTGTGTTCTTTGACAAACGGAAGGGGAGCCATGGCGATTTCGAAGAGAGCGTCTAGGGTTTAGCGTTCGATTGAAGTTTAGTAAGCGTAAAGAAAAATGCGAGGACAGAATGGCTTATATATGTAATGCATATTAAATGCAATTCAAAATCCCTCAGAATATCTTCAAAGACTTACCCTTGACTAACAGTTGAAGGAAGAATTAGAGCTAACAGTTGTAAACTGTTTGGTTAAAGAACTTCAACTGTAACACTCCCCCTTAACTGATTAGGCAGCTTGCCTAACAGTTGTGACACCTATGTACTAACAGTTGAAATCTGTTAGTTGCAATTTGTACTGTAGATTCCTGAACACTTACATAAACAGTTGTTAGACTGAAGACTAACAATTTCAAACTGTTAGTGTGAAAACACAAAAATCACAGAAAGAAAAGCTAACTAACCATTATTCTAAGTTAATCATGCCAATATTTGTGATTAGAAAGTTAAATCTGCTCACATCAAATGCTTTAGTGAACAGATCAGCTAACTGATCATCAGTATGAACTTTTAAAACTTGGATTAACTTTTTCTCATTACAGTCTCTGATGAAGTGAAACCTGATCTCTATGTGCTTTGTTTTTGTATGCTTTACCGGATTGTTAACAATGCTGATAGCACTTGTGTTATCAACATAGATAGGAGTATTCAAAAGAATCATACCATAATCCAGAAGCTGATTCTGAATCCATAATACTTGTGAACAGCAACTTGATGCGGCAATATATTCAGCCTCAGCTGTTGAAGTGGACACTGTTGTTTGTTTCTTGCATTGCCATGATACCAGCCTTAAGCCAAAAAATTGACATCCTCCAGAGGTTGATTTTCTATCCACATTAGCTCCACCATAGTCACTATCAGAGTATGCCACCAATTCAAATGGTGAATCCTTAAGATACCAAAGACCTAGCTTTTGTTGGCCTTTGAGGTTCCTAAAGATCCTTTTTACAACAAAGAGGTGTGACATTTTGGGATTTCATTGAAACCTGGCACAAACACACATAACAAACATTATATCTGGTCTAGAAGCAGTTAAGTACATTAATGAACCTATCATAGACCTATACAAGTGTATGTCTACATCCTCTCCCTCAGGATCTGCTCCCAACTGTTTATGTGTTTCCATGGGAGTGCTTGCAAGCTTTGCATCTTGATTGCCAAACTTGTCCAGAATGTCTTTGACATACTTTGACTGACTGAGAAAGATACCAGATGGCTTTTGCTTTACCTGTAACCCCAAGAAGAATGTAAGTTCTCCCATGGAACTCATCTGGAATCTCTTATGCATGATGGCTTCAAATTCCTTGCAAAGATTGTCATTGGTGGATCCAAAGATTATTGTAACACCGCCTTTGAAACCTTAAAAATCAGTTAAAATTCAAGTTTTCAAACTGCATGGGTACGTTTGTAAATTGAATGTTTACCTGTTAGTTATCCTAATCGAATTTCAAAAACAAAGCAGCGGAATTTTCAAAAACAATAAACAAACCCAAGCCTATTAAACTATTACAATTTAATCACGTGTTTGGCGTATAAACAAATATACAAAACAAAACTTGCCAAACACGACTACCGGTGTTACTTTAACTAAACCGACCATTGTATATATTATATACCAAAAGCAGTGTTCCTCAAAAGCCCGTACAAAAGCATAAGGGTTCCCGTCTTACCAGGCCTGCCTATACTTTGTCTGAAAAAAGGAAACAACAACAGGATTAGCTATATAAAATAGCTAGTGAATACAGACAGGTATAAGTGCAATAATAGCAAGTCATGAATCAAATATGAGCATATAATGCTATCCTAACAATTAACGGTAATGCTGACATGTCCAGCAGTGCTATATCTTGCCAGAGAGCTAGTCCGGCTCAATAACAACCACCGGGGGAATCAAACACTTCCAACCGTGCTAGTATCATCACATAAGTGACTCCACCTGCTCGTTACGGAGCCAAAGGCTCATTAGGCTCAGCCAGTTAAGGCAATCACCCCAAATGTTAAAGGAATGGCACTCGAGTACCATTAGTCCCGAACAATTGCCCGAAGCCCCCTGAGACCCAGCCGAAGCTGACCTTTCATGCACATATGTCCGGACTTTTCACATAGCTCATCATTATCTCATAAAAGAGATCATAGCATGCATGCTTTCACATATGAATTCATATTCATCAAAATATCACAATAAATATACATGTCAAATATATCATTCATCATGTCATTAATGGTTTTCTAAGCATATATACAAAAATAAACAAGTCTATATGCAAGAATTAGCATACCATGTTTGTTTAAACCAAATGGCATTCAAAACTTCCTTTATTGAATTCATACAAGTCGGTACTCACCTTGGTGCTCAAAACAACTTAAATATGTTCTTGGCCTTCCTTGATTGCTTAATTACCTATTGTTAACATATAAGCCCACTTAGATCACCACATATATACAAGTGTTGTTATTCCTACTTATGTGTTTAATGGAGTAAAATGTTCAAACCAACCTAAATATATCAAAATTGATCAAAAATGATTCAACCATAGCCCATATACCCTGAATTATGAAAAACAACATTCTGTTTGCTGCACAACCGGTCGCGCCGCGACATGCTTCCAGGGTCACGATTACAACCTCTGCACAGCCTATAACCATTCCAAAACTCAAGTTTGACATTTCTTTAATTAAGTCCAGGTTATGTACAAGCTTTGGGGCATTATTTGAAGTCTAAAAACATTAACATAACCTACTATAACAACAAATTCAAGATTAATCCATGAATTCTCCATTTAGGACCCATTTGATCAAATTCTTGAAACATAATCAAGTTGTCATTTTTAATACCTAAAATCAGTTCCAATCAACTCCTAAATGATCCTAGAACATATTACAATCCAAAAATCAAAGCTTGATTTACTAAATTCGTTTTACCCAATTTTGACCTAAGTTGCAAAAATGAAGAACAAGGGAGGAGAGCTTACAAGAAGTCAAGATAGATGATGAATTGAAGCTTATAAACAGACTTGGAACAAGATTGGAGCTTGATTTCAGTCCTTGATCCTGATTTGGTGGATGTTTCTCCTTCAATCTTCAAGAACAACAACCGACTTTGTGTGTTTTCCCGTATGTGTGTGTGTTGTGTGTGTGTTGGTGACTTAAAAACCTACTTTGGTTTTTAAGTTATCCACAAGGGGTATTTTGTTCCCCTTTTCAACATACAACACAACACCCGAGTAACCGTTTCAACTAACGAGGATATTTTTGGAAACCTCGTTTGAAACCAGTTATTATTTTACAATTCTTTTCTATTTTTATTACTATTTTTAATTTCACATTTATCTGGCCAATAGCTAATTTCTATTGATTTTACAAATATATTTACATTTAATTCGTTTAATTAAATTGACATACCAAATAGAGCACGCGAATAGGCCATATTTGAGGATGTTACAACTCTACCCCCTTAAGAAGATTTCGTCCTCGGAATCAGCTCAGCTGGAAATAAATGAGGGTAGCATGCCTTCTTGTCATCCTCGGTTTCCCATGTTAGGTTGGGACCTAGGCTGTGCTTCCACTTGACAAGAACCAGTCTGATCATCTTCTTACGCAACTTCTTTGTCTTCGCGTTAAGAATTTCAACTGGCTCCTCTACAAGGCGTTTAGCCGAATCAACCTTCAATTCTTGCAGAGGTAGAACTTGATTCTCCTCAACTTTACACTTTCTCAAATAGCATACATTGAAAGTGTTGTGAATACCAGATAACTCAGGAGGTAATTCAAGAGATACAGTCTGCTCGTTGACCTTTCGGGTAATTCTGAATGGACCAATATAACGTGGACTCAGCTTGCCTTTGCGTCCAAACCGAATTACACCCTTCCAAGGGATACCTTCAAGAATACCCTATCGCCTTCACTGAATTCAACAGGTCGGCGCATTGGGTCTGCATATACCTTTTGACGATCACGAGCTGCTTTTAGTTTCTCCAGAGCTATCTTGACTTTATCAGAAGTGATCTGCACAATTTTAGGTCCGGCATACTGCTTCTCACCCGGTTCAAGCCAACAAGTGGGAGTGCGACAACGCCTCCCGTATAACATCTCATATGGTGGAATCCCAATGCTAGAATGATAAGAGTTGTTATAAGCAAACTCTATCAAAGGGAGATGAGAATCCCAAGAACCACCATATTCAAGTACACATGCCCTAAGCATGTCTTCAAGAGTCTGAATTGTTCTTTCAGACTGACCATCCATTTGTGGATGATAAGCACTACTCAGATGAACCCGTGTGCCAAGCTCACGTTGCAAGCTTTGCCAGAAGTTAGACACGAAATGAGAGTCACAGTCAGAAACAATAGAACAACGTAAACCGTGACGAGTGACTATCTCGTTGATATAGAGTTGAGCTAGGCGTGTCAATGATGCAGATTCGTTTGTAGCAAGAAAATCTTTTGGTCAATCGGTCAACAATGACCCAAATCATATTATGCCCATTAAGTGTCTTGGGTAGCTTTGTGACAAAATCCATTGTAATATGATCCCACTTCCATTCTGGAATATCAAGCTGTTGCAGATTGCCATAAGGCCTTTGATGCTCGGTTTTGACCTATGCACATATTTGACACTTCTCCACGAATGAAGCAATGTCTCTTTTAAGAGTAGGCCACCAATACAGCTTCTTGAGATCATAATACATCTTTGTAATACCTGGATGAATAGACAACTTGGAGTTATGAGCTTCTTCTAGTATCAACTCACGGTTGCCTCCAATTAATGGTACCCAGATTCGGGATTGAAAAGTCTTCAAACCCCGACTATCTTCAGCTAGCTGATCTTTTATCTTCCTCATAGTCTCCGCTTTCAAATTCTCCTCTTGTAGAGCCAATTGCTGTGATTCTTTCAATTTTGTAATAATATCAGGAACCATAGTTAGCTTCATGAATTTGGCTTCAGTTGAAACCCCTTTTCCGCTCAAGGCATCAGCTACTACATTAGCTTTGCCTGGATGATAACGGATCTCACAATCATAGTCTTTGATTAACTCAATCCAGCGTCGTTGCCTCATATTGAGTTCTTTTTGAGAAAAGACATATTGTAAGCTTTTATGATCCGTGCATACGACGCATTTTGTGCCATATAAGTAATATCTCCACAGCTTCAATGCAAACATAACTGCTGCGAGTTCAAGATCATGTGTTGGGTAGTTCTTTTCGTGTGGTTTTAATTGCCTTGAAGCATAGGCAATCACATTGTCGCACTGCATTAGAACACAACCCAATCCAGAATAAGATGCATCACAATAGACGATAAAATCCTCTGACCCGTTTGGCAATGTAAGAATCGGAGCTTCACATAATAATCGCTTCAAAGTTTGAAAGGATTGCTTCTGTGCATCAGACCACACATAAGCAACATCCTTCCGTGTTAATTTAGTAAGAGGACCGGCAAGTTTAGAAAAGTCACGAATAAACCGCCGGTAATAGCCAGCTAGACCAAGAAAACTCTTGATCTCTGTAGGAGTTTTGGGAACCTCCCAATTCATCACTGCCTCTACTTTTGCAGGGTTTACTTTAACACCATCCCTGCAGATAACATGGCCAAGAAAATGCACCTCCCAAAGCCAAAACTCACATTTAGAAAGTTTGGCATACAGTTGTTCTCGCTTGAGAGTATCGAGAACTTGACGAAGGTGTGATTCATGTTCAGTTTCAGTTTTTGAAAAGATCAAGATGTCATCAATAAAGACTATCACGAACCTGTCCAGAAATGGACGACAAACTCGGTTCATGAGATCAATGAAGATAGCTGGTGCATTGGTTAAGCCGAATGGCATAACCAAGAATTCATAATGGCCGTAGCGTGTACGAAGGCAGTCTTCTGTATGTCTTCAGTATGAACCCATACCTGATGATACCCTGATCGAAGGTCAATCTTGGAAAAGCATGTTGCTCCCTGCAGTTGATGAAACAAATCATCTATGCGCGGGAGTGGGTATTTGTTCTTTACAGTTCGCTTATTAAGCTCCCGGTAATCTATGCACATTCGCATAGTGCCATCTTTCTTCTTGACGAATAAAACTAGAGCTCCCCAAGGAGAAGAGCTCGGGCGAATGAAGCCCTTGTCAAGTAGTTCTTGTATTTGGTTCATCATCTCGCGGATCTCTGAAGGAGCGAGACGATATGGAGCTTTAGCCACTAGAGTAGCTCCTGGAATAAGATCGATCTTGTACTCAACATCCCTGACTGGAGGTAGCCCGGGTAATTCATCTGAAAACACCTCAGGATATTCTGACACTACCCTAATGTCTTCAACTGGTTGCTTCTCCATCTTAGCATCAATTACATATGCTAAGTAGGATATACAACCTTTCGCCAATGATTTTGAAGCTTTGATAACCGAGATGATAGGAATGTCAGATTCCCGTCCTTCCCCCCTTGCTATTTTGCATAAGACCCGTCTGATAGAGGAAACTTAATAATTTTAGAACACAGGATCTCAGCATTGCGAGTACTGAGCCAGTCCATTCAAATCACTATATCAAACCCAGCAATAGGCATGATAAGGAATGAAATAGGAAAACTAATTCCATCAATGTAGATAACCGCGATAGGAACTTTATCAGCAACAGAAACTATTCTACCATTAGCGGTTTCTAATGTAATCGGATCAATTAATGCAGATGTAGGCAATTGCAGCTTATGACAAAAAGATACCGAGACAAAAGAATAAGTAGCCCCGGAATCAAACAATACACATGCTGGGGTATAATTAACAAAGAAAGTACTCGTAATCACATCCCCTGCAGTTTTGGCCTCCTCGGCCATCATCTGGAACGCATGCCCTATGAGCCTGAAAGAGCTAAAATCACTTATGAGTAAGAGAAATTAGCTCCTTGACTTCAGGAACATTCATGATCAAACTCCATTGCTCTTCTACTTCTAAAGGCTAGGTTTTGAACGCTAGCAATAACGCTCACGTTTGTCACAAATTTGTTTGTTACAAAGTGAAGGTGTTAAAAGAGAAGTAGGCGGATGAGGCATGGAGAGTTGGAATTCGAAAAGGGAAACATAGTTGTTGTCCCTATTGAGAGGATTTGAAGTTTGTATCTTGCCTTTCCTTCCAGCTATTCTATTACTTTATTGGATGTATGTTTATGCCATGTATGGCTAGAAACATTATATCTAAACGCCTTTGTTGACGATTGATATTACTTTGACTTTTGAAATTAGTGGTGATTTATTTCAAAGTTTATCCATGTCGTGGCATTTAAAGTAAGCTTTTGCTTAAGGAGTAATAGAACGATCATAAATGTACTGATAAGTTATCCTTATGTAGAAGTCGATTTAGCTATATAAACAAGACTTGCTTCACCAAGATCCGTGAGGTTTAGGAACTTGGAACCCTTTGACCATGGGTCAAATGTTGAATGCATATCTTGTTTATTAGGTTAATTGACTTAAACATCCTTCACTTGAGTATGTGAGAGGATTGAAAGCTTGTTGGATTTCGTTCACACTTTTAGTGTGTTGACCGTTCAAGCAAACATTAAGGAGTAACTTTAGATACCTTGTTATCTTTACCGGTGATGGTAGAAGGGGTGGTATGTCTATTTTAATGGACTAGTTTTTGAAACCTTAGAGGTGTTCAAAACTCACCATAACGAGGTACATGATAGAAAGGGCAATGCAACTATGATACTCGGATCTAGTTAAGATGTTGAGTACCTTAGTTTTATATTATGTGACTTGATAAGAATTATGGGATTGTCTCACAATTCATTCCTCTTAAGACACATTGTTACATGTGGTCGTCTAAAGGAGGAACCGGACATTTTGATATGATCCGACAAGTGATAGGTTACACTTTTATGTCCAAAATTGTTTTGGGTCATTCTCCAAATGGTGGGCATGAGTTCTAAATTTTATGAACAACAAAGATGGTCATGTAAACGCCTTAGAGGATATGACGGAAAGGAGGATCCTTGTTTGTCTATTCCAAAGTCTGGATTGTCTAGCCTACGTTTAGACGTGAGGTGGAGGAACCCAGGATCTAGAGGTATTTACTCCATTAGGTACTCCACTAAGACCATGGGATATTTGTCTTGACAAACCTTGTGAGAACTTATAAGTTGCTCAAAGGTAGAGTCTCTTAAGAAATTAATATCCATGGATGCCAGTGAGAGTAAAGTATACCTTGAATGGAAGAACCTGATGTTGACACTAGAATCCAATCATAAATGATTGAAACTCAACATGGCAATGCTGGAGAACCTGGCATAAGATCATTACCTCTTGGTGGAAGTTGTCATAAGACCAGAAAGATATAATTCGTTATATCTGAGGAAGACAACTTTATGATGATTCGTGATGAATGCGTCAACTACCAAAAAGCATAGTGGGCTTGGAGTCCGCTAGGAGAAAGGAGGAAATGATAAGATGAGATGCTATCCATGACGGATATCCAAGATTTCGACTTGGTTGATCCTACACCTGGGTGTGAACCCGCAAGGTGTGATTGGTTCCTTAAGGAGATAGACCAACATGGATAAGTTTGTAGACTACTTCAAATACCGACTAGTAGGAATGGTTTCACGATGATTATGTAGAAACATTCTCCCAGTGGTTATGTTGAAGCCCACACGGATACTTATTTTATAAGTGCCTTTTAGGCTGTAGTGGATGGAAGTGAAGACCACATTCCTTAAAAAGGAATTTTCTGAGGAAATGCTCACAACATTTTCGAGGGTCTTTTACTATCAATAAGTATCCTAATGAAATCTACAAATCCTAAGTAGTCCACTTGTGGACTTATGTTGCCATCTCAATGTTAAAGTCTTTGCTTTGATATGAAAATCATTTGTTTGAGTTTTCAAAAGGCAATGATAAAACATGGATGAATGCCAGAGCTAGTGGGAGAATTTTGTAATCCTATTCTAAATATGTCTAGCACATACAACGTATTGGAGATAATGTCCTGATCTTGCTTGGAAAAGCTTAGATCAAGAATTATGCATCCAGAACGATTATAGGATATACAAAACCTATGAAAGGAGTTAAAGAAATATTGAAATATGTTCTTGTTGATCTGTAGTAAGAAGCAACATAGAATAATTTGTTATTCAAATGCCTGCTTATATACTTCTTAGGATAACTGCCGATCTTTATCGGGGTTCGTGATCCTACTAAATATGGTGTTGTTAATAAGTATGATTCTCAAAGCATCGCTGACTCTATTGGGATCTTATGAGACAATGAGAGTACGATGGCTTGTGCAAGATAACCTTTATCTCAAGCATCCTTGATCTTATTGAGTTCTGATGAATCAATGAAGGTGCGATAGCTTGACAAAAGACCGTTATCTCACCAACGCACACTTTTGAGTGATTGGTTGTGGCAGAGATATGGTCATCTTACGAATACACACGGATAGCATGGTGGCGGATCCGTTTTGCTAAAGCCGTAGTTGCAAGATAGTGATGATTGACATACTAATGCTTGCAAAGACTTGGCTTGAGTTTGCTTTAGTTGAAATTTTGATATGCTGATTATGGGAACGTTAAGCAACATTGTGCTTCTGCTAGTATCGATTATCAAATGGGGATTTGTTAATACGCGTGTAGCGGGTACTCTCAGTTGCCTTTATTGTGTTCCATCTTAGCATGTTTACCACTTCCCTGAATGTTTTTTACATTCTAAATGTCCACAGTCAGTCACTCTTCATCGGAAGGAAGTTTGAACAAAGACTGAGGAAAAGCGTTGGTCGTGTATTCAATGGGGATTGGATACGAGAGACGCAATACTTTACCTATACTTGAAAAGATTTTCAAGTGATTGGACGACCCACACCTGAGTTTACTTCATGGTACATGTCAAGAGTAACTCAGGATGATAATATCATTTCGTCCTTAGACCGGAGATACATGTGTTTCCACGACATTGGTCTGCCTTGTTCTGATTGCTTTCAAACGCAGTCCGTAACTGGTTGTAATAAAGGAAGCTTTTGGGGAAGGTATTACCGATGTAATGGGGCAATGTAGTCGAAGGAATTTGTTCCTCTGCTTAGAGAGATATCCCTGTGCCCCTCTATGATTGGTCGCTGACACCAAAATGCACGGCCGTGCTCATGTTTGCAATGATAGTTGATCAGTTGCAACCTGCATATTTTGGTCACCACCAATCTTGACCGAGAAACATAATCGTGAATGATCGGAGAATGAATTTGTACCATGTCTCGTGTTCACTAGGATATCGCGAACAATAGGATGATTGATCACTTGTCTATAGGACCTTCTCAAACCCGTTTGGATTATGATTAGGTACTTGTCAGGGATGACATACCGCGTGTTGATTTGGGGGCAGGGATGTCTTGCTAGAGGCTGCTCCCTGTTGGTGATGCACTTGGGTACGGTGTGTCATGTGCAAGTGGGAGTTTGTTGGAATCTTCCCACTAACACACGTATGCCGGTATCACTGCTAATGAAGCGCGAGCCTATTGGGTCACACGCCAAGGATTGATCCCGACAGCTTAATGTGGAAGGAGAATGTCAAAGAATCAAAAGTTTTTTGACTCGGGGCTTCACGACCGTGAAGGATGCTCCACGGGTCGTGAAGCAGGCTACCCTAACGATTGTTCGACGGCCGCCACACGTCGTGATGCCTTTGGGCTTCACGGCCCGTGACGAGGTCGTGAGGGGTCGTGAAGGAGATGCCCTCTCGAGTCTCGACCGGGCGGCATGGCTCGTGGAGTTCTAAGTCCCCTCGTGGCGCACTTAGGCTTCACGGCCTGTGAGAGCCCGTGAGGGGTCGTGAAGAGGGTAGCTGCAGTGACACTTGTGTTTTATTGGACCATTTGATGGTCCAATCAAAACACACGCAATTTGGCTGAGTTTCTAGTGTGAATAGGCATTGTTTGAGGCTGTAGAACACAAGGCAACCACATACAAGTAATCTCTATTCCATTTTCTCTCTTGGTACTAAATGGGTTTCATGTTCACCCCAAATGTTAAAGGAATGGCACTCGAGTACCTTTAGTCCCGAACAATTGCCCGAAGGCCCCTGAGACCCATCCAAAGCTGACCTTTCATGCACATATGTCCGGACTTTTCACATAGCTCATCATTATCTCAAAAAAGAGATCATAGCATGCATGCTTTCACATATGAATTCATATTCATCAAAATATCACAATAAATATACATGTAATTATATACATGTCAAATATATCATTCATCATGTCATTAATGGTTTTCTAAGCATATATACAAAAAATAAACAAGTCTATATGCAAGAATTAGCATACCATGTTTGTTTAAACCAAATGGCATTCAAAACTTCCTTTATTGAATTCATACAATTCGGTACTCACCTTGGTGCTTAAAACAACTTAAATATGTTCTTGGCCTTCCTTGATTGCTTAATTACCTATTGTTAACATATAAGCCCACTTAGATCACCACATATATACACATATACTAAAACTAGTGTTGTTACTCCTACTTATGTGTTTAATGGAGTAAAATGTTCAAACCAACCTAAATATATCAAAATTGATCAAAAATGATTCAACCATAGCCCATATACCCTGAATATGAAAAACAACATTCTGTTTGCTGCACAACCGGTCGCGCGCGCGACATGCTTCCAGGGTCACGATTACAGCCTCTGCACAGCCTATAACCATTCCAAAACTCAAGTTTGACATTTCTTTAATTAAGTCCAGGTTATGTACAAGCTTTGGGGCATTATTTGAAGTCTAAAAACATTAACATAACCTACTATAACAACAAATTCAAGATTAATCCATGAATTCTCCATTTAGGACCCATTTGATCAAATTCTTGAAACACAATCAAGTTGTCATTTTTAATACCTAAAATCAGTTCCAATCAACTCCTAAATGATCCTAGAACAGATTACAATCCAAAAATCATAGCTTGATTTACTAAAATTTTTTACCCAAATTTAACCTAAGTTAAAAAAATGAAGAACAAGGGAGGAGAGCTTACAAGAAGTCAAGATAGATGATGAATTGAAGCTTATAAACAGGCTTGGAACAAGATTGGAGCTTGATTTCAGTCCTTGATCTTGATTTGGTGGATGTTTCTCCTTCAATCTTCAAGAACAACCAAGAAGTGAGTGTGTGTGTTTTCCCGTATGTGTGTGTGTGTTGTGTGTGTGTTGGTGACTTTAAAACTGACTTTGGTTTTTAAGTTATCCACAAGGGGTATTTTGTTCCCCTTTTCAACATACAACACAACACCCGAGTAACCGTTTCAACTAACGAGGATATTTTTGGAAACCTCGTTTGAAACCAGTTATTATTTTACAATTCTTTTCTATTTTTATTACTATTTTTAATTTCACATTTATCTGGCCAATAGCTAATTTCTATTGATTTTTACAAATATATTTACATTTAATTCGTTTAATTAAATTGACATACCAAATGGAGCACGCAAATAGGCCATATTTGAGGATGTTACAATTATATCATCAACATAGATTTGTACAAGTAAGATCTCTGTTTCAACAATCTTTGTAAACAATGTTTTATCAATTGTGCCTCTTTTAAAACCATTCTCAATTAAATGAGATGACAATGTCTCATACCAAGCTCTAGGAGCCTGATGTAACCCATACAATGCTTTATCCAACCTATATACCCTATCAGGATACTTTGAGTCTTCAAAACCAGGTGGTTGACACACATATACCTCCTCATCAATAGCGCCATAGAGAAAAGCTGATTTGACATCCATTTGATATACCTTAAATCCTTTGAAGCTTGCAAAGGCAAGGAACAATCTAATTGCTTCTATTCTAACAACTGGTGCAAAGACATCATCATAATCTATACCCTCCTCTTGAGTATAACCCTGTGCAACAAGTCTAGGCTTATTCTTGATGACTATACCTCTTTCATCCTTCTTATTTCTGAACACCCACTTGGTGCCAATTGCTCTTTTGCCACTAGGGAGTTCTACCAACTTCCACACTTGCTGAATTTGGAACTGTAAAAGTTCCTCTTGCATTGCTTCTACCCATGAAGGGTCTTTCAATGCCTCTATTGCTTTATTTGGTTCTATCTGAGATAGAAAGCAGGCATTCACATCAAACTGTTCAAGAGTTACACCACTGTTTTCATTTTGCAGCATAGCTCTTGTTTGAATAGAGGTGGTAGGATCACCTATAATCTGTATTGTAGGATGATTCTTGTGAACTTTTGACGTAGGGATGTTTTCTTCAGGCAGTACATTCTCCAAATTTGACATATCAACCTCAGAGTCTCTTTCATTCCCAGAAGTGTTACATACTTTATCAGCAACTGTTTGATGTCCAGATGCATGGTGTTGGTGAGGAACATGAGATTCCATGTCAGCATCATCATTTATTTGACCATTAGCAATGGAAAAGTTATTTTCAGACAAAGGAAGCACGACAAAGTCTTTAGGCACTGTGTTCTCATCAATAGTTGTTGGATTTAAACTAACAGTCTCAAAACTGTTGAAATTGTTGGAAACTGTTTGTTGGTCTGTACCAACAGTTATGGGAACATCTGCAACTATTTTCGTAGAAAACTCAAAAGACAAAGATTTGGTTAGTGCATCAATATCAAATAACCATTCAGGACCATTACCTGCAGCATTGATTCTATTCTCATTGAAAGATACATGCATACTCTCTTCTATGATACTAGACACATTGTTGAAGACTCTATATGCTTTGCTTTGAGTGGAGTATCCTACAAAGAATCCTTCTTCAGCCTTGCTTTCAAACTTTTCTAATTGGGACTTGGCATTAAGGATAGTGCAGGGACATCCAAATGGTTTCAAAAAGTTGATCAATGGCTTTCTGTTAAGAAACAACTCATAAGGAGTTTTCCCTTTGGACTTGACAACTTGTACTCTATTCTGAACATAGCAAGCAGTGTTCACAGCTTCTTCCCAAAATGTCATTGGGAGCCTAGAATCAGCTAGCATTGATCTAGCAGCCTCTATCAAAGTCCTATTCCTTCTCTCGGCCACTCCATTTTGTTGTGGAGTCCTAGGAGCACTAAACCGTCTTTCAATCCCTTTTTCTTCACAGAAACTATTTAGCTCATAGTTCTTGAACTCAGACCCATTGTCAGACCTAATGACTTTCACCTTTAAATCAAACTGGTTTTCAATTCTAAGAATAAGAGATTTAACTAACTCAGCAGTTTCATCCGTAGATCTAAGAAATTGAACCCAAGTAAATCTGGTGTAATCATCAACTATGACTAAACAATAAGCTTTCTTCCCTATACTGACCACGGATGTATGACCAAAAAGATCCATATGCAATAATTGTAAAGGTGCAGAGATGGAAGAAACTTCTTTGGTCTTAAAAGAAGTTTTGTGTTGCTTGCCTTTGAGACAAGCAATACAATGATCATCACATGAGAATTCCTTTTGAGGTAAACCTCTTACCAAACTGTTTTTAGCTAACAAATTCATGGTTTTAAAGTTCATGTGACACATTCTTCTATGCCAAATGGCAGACTCATCATGAGATGCCTTTGAGAGTAAACAACTTAAAACATTCAGCTGAGCAACTTTTTGTGTATCCAAACAGTAAACATTATCCTTTCTTGGTGTTCTTAAAAGAATATCCTTTTCAGTTAACTTAAAATCTTTTGAAAGGATAATGCATTCAGTATCTGTAAACAATACTTTGTTTCCAATGTCACAGATTTGGGACACACTCAACATATTGTATTTGAGTTGTTCAACAAAGTAAACATCATTAAAAGTAAGGTTACCTGCATCTACAACTCCCTTACCTGTGATTCTTCCTCCCTTTTGATTTCCTCCAAATGCTATATATCCTCCATTGATTCTTTTGAAATCCTTCAAGCAGTGTGGATTTCCAGTCATGTGCCTTGAGCATCCACTATCCACATGCCAGATTGCTCCTTGATTGGCCCTATGAATGCTCTGCACAAAACAAACTCAGTTAGTAGTAGGAAGTACCCAGGCCATGCAGGTCTTGGGTACACCATTCATGTCATAATACTTAACCACAAATTGAGTTTCCTTAATTTCATCCCAATTATATTTCTCTATTCTGTGTGAAGAGTATTTAGTTAGAACATGTGGTTTCCAACTGTTGTGATTAAAATGTGACTTGGTTTGACTTTCAGGAGGATTATTAGCTTTAGCCTCTTCAGAAACTGTTTGTTTCTATAATTTTACCCAAGCCAAACAAACATTCTTTGATTTTGGCTTAACAGTTGAGGAACTGTTAGACTGTTTTAGCTTAACAGTTGACGAACTGTTAGACTGTTTTCTGGTACTTGGTTTCTGGGTCCTATACAGTTGTTGGTTATGATAACAGTTGTGAGCCAAGTGATTGCTTTCCCACAAATGTAACATTTTTTGGTTTTGACTATAGGTAACCCATTTCTTTGTGCCCATAACTGTTTTCTATTTCTTTGATTTCCCCTCACTGGTGCTGAAGGAGGAAACGTTTGCACACCATGCTGTTTGCATGTGCAAATGGGCACTTCTATATGCTTCTTCACATGTTTGTTTTTGGATTTTGATTTTGAAGCTTCCTTCTTCTGCTTTGCAACTGCAATTTCATCAATCTTCTTCTTTCCTTTAGTCTTTATACTATCAGTTGAGATTTTTGGGTGACGATTGTTTGGTTTTTGTTTGGAACTGTTAGTGTATAGGTGGGGACTGTTTTCAACAGTAGTGGAACTGTTTATAGAAGTAACAGTTTTGAAAGGTTTTGGTTCACTGGTGCAGGGTTCAGGGAATGCTTTTTCAAACATCACATGTTTTGAAGAAGATTTAGGTGCTTTAGGTTCACAACAGATGTGATTTTCAATTGGAATAACTGTTGGGAATCCATGGGGATCAAAGCACGCAACGGAAGCAACAAAAACACACAAAAGGATCCCATGATTTCCTAATGGTGGTGAAAACTTGTAAGAACATGCATGCAACCAAAAACAAGAACAAAGAGAAGAAGGAGATCAAATCATACCCTCGAAGACTTTGATACTTGGCTGGAACAATTCGGATTTAGGATATAAGCTTGAAACAAAAGGCTCCAAGCCCTAATGCAAGTCCACACCAAGAAACCTTCAACCTCTTTGTACTAGCAAACCGAAGCACCACCAACACTTGATGGATATCTTCTGGAACAGCCTTGAAACACTTGTGCACAAATCACCAACACTTGATCTTGCTCTCTCTCTCAATGGAAGAACTCACAAGTATACGTATTGCACAAAATGGACCAAGAGTAGCTAATGAACTAAGAGAGCCCTTTTTAAAGACCTCCATTCTGTTCAAAAGAGCCAGAGTCGGACCCCAATGGCACCATATCATTGGACCAACTCAAATGGTCCAATAAAACACAAGTGTCACTTGGAATTCTGCCTTCACGACTTCTTCAAGGGCTCTCACGGGCCGTGAAGGATAAATGCGCCACGACCGGCCATTTATCCTCCACGAGTCGTGCCGCGCCGTGCAAGAATCGTGAGGGTTCGTGCCTTCACGACCTCCTTCACGGGCCGTGTAGGGTGCGGCCCACGACAGGACTCATGGACACGAGCTGCGTCGCGACCCGTGGAGCATCCTTCACGGTCGTGAAGCCTAGGTCAACTAGAATTTGACCATTTTGACTCTTTCTTCTTATAGTAGGCTGTCGAGATTGAAACTTGGCGTGTGACCCAATAGGCCTGCGCTTCATTGGCAGTGATGCTGGCCTACGTGTGTCAGTGGGCAGATACCAACAAACTCCCACTTGCACATGACACACCGTATCCATGGGCACCACAGACAGGAAGCGGCCTCTAGCAAGGCATCCCTGCCCCCAACTAAACATGGGGTATGTCATCCCTGACAAGTACCATGATAAACTAAAAGAGTTTGACATGGTCCTATAGATAAGTGATCAATTATCTTATTGTTCGCGATATCCTAGTGAACACGAGACATGGTACAAAGTCATTCTCCGATCGTTCACGATTATGTTTCTCGATCAAGATTGGTGGTGACCAAAAAGTGAGTTGCAACTGATCAACAATCATTGCAAACTCGAGCATGGCCATGCATTTTGGTGTTAGCGCCCAATCATCGAGGGGCAGAGATATCTCTCTTTACAGAGGAACAAATTCCTTCGACTACATTGCCTCCAATACAATGGCAATACTTTACCCAAATACCTCCTTTATAATAGCCAGTTACGGACTACGTTTGAAAGCATTTAGAATAAAGCAAACCAAAATAGTGAAACATATGCATCTCCGGTCTAAGGATAAAAGATATTATCATCCTGATTTACTCTTGACATGTACCATGAAGTAAGATCAGGTGTGAGTCGTCCAATCACTTGAAACTCTTTTCAAGTATAGGCGAAATATTGCGTCACTGTATTCAATCCCTATTGAACACTATGACCAATCATTTCCCTCGATCTTCGTTCATACTTCCTTCCTTGAAGAATGACCGATCGTGGACAGTTTAGAATGTAGATCATTCAAGGAAGTGATAAAACATGCAAAGTTGGAACACAATAATGATTTAAAGAAAGTATTCGCTACACGCGTATCATTAAATCTCCATTTAATAATCAATACTTTCAAAAATACAATATTGCTTAATGTTCCCAATAACATAGTAAATACATCGAATACAATAACCAATATACAACTCAAACCAAGTCGCTAGCAAATCTAATCCCAATAGCACGTGTGTGGGCATCGTGCTTGGCTTGTGACAACGGTTTAGTGAACGGATCCGCCAAATTGTTATCTGTGTGTACTTTGCTGATGACTATGTCTCCATTTTCGACCACGTTCCGGATAAAATGATATTTCCACGGAATATGCCTCGTGCGTCGATGAGACCTCGGTTCCTTTGCCAAAGCAACGGCACCCTCGTTGTCACAGAAGATCTCAACAGGGTCGCTGATGCTTAGAACAACTCCCAGATCAAGCAGAAATTTCCTTATCCATACGGCCTCTTTA
The DNA here is from genome assembly GCA_038502395.1 of Dittrichia graveolens. Classification (NCBI taxonomy): domain Eukaryota; kingdom Viridiplantae; phylum Streptophyta; class Magnoliopsida; order Asterales; family Asteraceae; genus Dittrichia; species Dittrichia graveolens. Next base: position 24,385,508 of record JARJIL010000008.1, read on the forward strand.
GCAGCTTCACTGGCCGCAATGTATTCCGACTCAGTAGTGGAATCGGCCACGGTGTCTTGCTTGGAGCTCCTCCAGGATATAGCACTGCCGTTTAATAGGAACACGAACCCCGATTGTGATCGGCAGTCATCCCTATCGGTTTGGAAGCTTGCATCAGAGTAACCCTTTACTCTAAGCTCTTCCTCACCTCCGTACACCAAGAACATCTCCTTAGTCCTCCGAAGATACTTGAGAATGCTCTTCACCGCCGTCCAATGAGCTTCGCCAGGGTTGGCTTGATATCTACTCGTCATGCTCAAGGCACACGATACATCAGGCCTTGTACATAACATGGCGTACATGATCGAGCCCACAGCCGAAGCATATGGCACTCGCTTCATTACTTCCCGTTCCTCTGGGGAATTAGGGGATTGAGTCTTACTCAATACCAAACCATGTGACATTGGAATGAATCCCTTCTTGGAGTCTTCCATCCTAAACCGCTTTAGGACTTTGTCAACATATGTACTTTGGCTAAGCCCAATAAGCCTCTTGGATCTATCTCTATAGATTTTGATCCCAAGAATATAAGTCGCATCTCCTAGATCCTTCATTGAAAAACAATTCCCTAACCAAGTTTTTACATCTTGAAGGGTCGGGACATCGTTTCCAATGAGGAGTATGTCATCGACATACAAGACTAGGAACACAACTATGCTCCCACTAGCCCTGACATATACGCATGGCTCATCCTTGCTTTTCGAAAAGCCAAACTCTTTGACTTTCTCATCAAAGCACAGGTTCCAACTGCGCGATGCTTGCTTAAGTCCATAAATGGACTTCTTAAGCTTGCAGACTTTATCCGGATGCTTGGCATGTACAAAACCCTAGGGTTGAGTCATATAGACCTCCTCGCTAAGTGTCCCATTAAGGAACGCGGTTTTTACATCCATTTGCCAAATCTCATAATCATGAAATGCGGCAATTGCCATGAGTATCCGGATAGACTTCAACATAGCCACCGGGGAAAAGGTTTCATCATAGTCTACACCATGAGTTTGCGTGAAACCCTTAGCCACCAGTCGGGCTTTGAAGGTGTCTACCTCTCCATCTATGCCGGTCTTTCTCTTAAAGACCCATTTGCACCCTACGGGTCTACACCTGGGTACCGGATCTACCAAATCCCAGACTTGGTTATCTGACATAGATTGCATCTCGGACTCCATAGCCTCTTTCCACCTAGCGGACTCAGGGCCCACCACGGGGTTCCGATAAGATGATGGTTCATCATGATCCACCACTAGGTCGCAGCCCTCAGACATGAAAAACCCATATCTCTCTGGCTCGTTGCGACTCCTACCGGATCTTCTAAGAGGTAAAGGATCCGTGTCAGGTTCTCCAGCAGCGCCGTGCTGAGAATCATCTTGTGAACTAGTGCCAACTTCAGGTTGGTCATTGGAAGGTTCTTGAATCTCTTCAAGATCTACCTTTCTCCCACTAGCGTCTTTGGATAGCATCTCCCTTTCAAGAAAGACGGCCCTCCGAGCAACAAATACCTTGTTCTCGGACGGTTTGTAAAACAAATATCCCATAGACCCGGCAGGGTATCCAATGAACAACCTCTCGGCTCGGGGTTTCAATTTGTCCTCCACCTCACGTCTCACGTAGGCAGGACAACCCCAAACCTTTAGATATGAAAGCGATGGAACTTTTCCATGCCACATCTCAAAGGGTGTCTTCTTGACCTTAGTTGGTACGAGGTTAAGGATTCTAACGGCCGTTTCCATTGCATAGCCCCAAAAGCTAATAGGTACATCCGTACGACTCATCATACACCGAACCATATCCAATAATGTCCGGTTCCTCCTTTCGGCGACACCATTTAATTGTGGTGTCCTAGGAGGTGTCAATTGCGAAACAATTCCACAATCTTTTAGATAGTCACGGAATTCCGAACTTAGATACTCACCACCACGATCCGATCTGAGCATCTTAATTCGTTTACCCAATTGGTTCTCAACTTCGTTTTTGAAAGTCTTGAAAACCTCAAAGGTTTCCGACTTTTGTCTCACCAAGTAGACATACCCATACCTACTAAAATCATCGGTAAAGGTTACGAAGTACCTTGAGTTATCTCTAGTGACATGCTTGAACGGACCACACACATCCGTGTGAACGATATCCAACAAGTCTTTGCCCCTCTCACAAACGCCGGTGAAGGGTGCTTTGGTCATTTTGCACAACAAGCAAGATTCGCATACATCATCCGACCCATGGTATTTGATTCCAAGATCCCATCCGCTTGGAGCTTGGCGATGCGCTTCTTGTTTATGTGGCCCAAACGACCATGCCATAAAGATAACTTATCCAAATCATATTTGGATTTAGAACCAACATTCATGATTGATCTATTACTTTGCAAGCATACGCTTGTCTCATATATGCCACGACATGGATGTGCTTTAAAATAAAATAAATCATTTTTAAAGCATGAAATAATTCCATTAGAGAAATTAAAGTCAAATTCATCGTCAACAAGTGCATAAAATGATAAAATGTTTCTTGCCACGCAGGGCGAATAAGATACATTTAATAAAGTAATAGATAAGCCGGATGGAAAGGCGAGGTTCACACTCCCTATCTTCTCAACCAGGACCACCACCTTGTTTCCCATGATGAGATCCAGCTCCCCATCAACCAAGTCCCTACTTCTTCTTAGTACCTGCACATTATTAACTATGTGAGTACCATACCCGGTGTCCAAGACCCAAGCGTTAGAAGTGGAAGTGTTATGGAGTTCAATCATGTACGTACCGGAGGCGCCTTGTCCCTTGGCGCGAAGCCTCTTGAGCTCCTCCGTGTACTTGGGGCAACTACGCCGGTAGTGTCCCTTCTCCCCGCAGAAGAAGCAGGTGGCCTCTTCCGGTGAGGGGGCTATAGGTGCGGGTTCCTTCCCCTTTGGCTCCGGCGCCGGGAGTGGTTTGGGCTTGGGTGTTGCCACCTTTGCCTTCCCATTTCCCTTGCCCTTGGAGCTTGAAGCGGGCCGCTTCCTCTTAGCACCTCCCTCATGGATGGCTAGGACGGGTGCGGAGGTCGATGGTTTTGCCTTGGCCATGTTAGACTCGGCGGTCTTCAACATGCCGTGCAACTCCATCAAGGACTTATCCATATTATGCATATGGTAGTTCACAATGAACGGACCATATGCTTGAGGCAAATATTGGAGGATAATCTCCGTAGCCAACTCTTTCTCCATAGGAAAGCCCAACCTCTCGAGCTGGTCCACGTATTGCTTCATTCGAAGCACATGGGAGCTCACGTTCCCGCCCTCCTGCATCTGACACCCTACAAAGGCCTTGACACATTCGTAGAGTTCTTGCCTCGCTTGCTGCTGGAACATTTCCTTTAGCTGCGAGATCATGTCAAACGCACCAACGTCCTCGAATTGCCTTTGCAATTCAGAACTCATGGTCGTCAACATGAGGCAAGTCACCTCATTAGTGTCTTTAAGGCGCTTCTCATAAGCATCCTTAATGGCCCGCGTAGCGGTGGTAGCAGGAGCCTCCGGAAGAGGTTCCTCTAGGACGTACAACTTGCTTTCATGGCGCAAGACAATTCTCAATTGCCTAAGCCAATCCATGAAGTTTACGCCTATGAGTTTCTCTTTCTCCAAAAATGGACGGAGTGAAATGTGTGTCGCGATGTTGCTTGTAGATGCCATCTAAAAGAAGGCAAAGCACATAAAAGGTTAGTTCGACGTATTTTAATCCTTGTTAAATAATTACCCAATAGTTTAACACTTAAATTTAACAAGGGCTAAGAACCCAACATAACTTCACTACATGACGGGTTTACCGCGGATCACTTCGTGAAGGTATTTAGGCCGGTAAATGCTTTACCAATTGCAATCCGTGATTACAACTCTTAGGCACTTGCGGGATCCTTCGGTACTCATAGCACCGGTTTGGCATGTTTGATCCCTTCCCACACCGATTCCTCAATAAGCCACTTTGATAACTCGGTATAGGCACTACAATTATCAAGGCGTATTAAATTGGAATTGCAAATCGTCCAACAAGATACACGATGACGCCCTTGACAATAATTGGCTCGTGCTAAGCTCGACAACCAAAGATTTCAAGACGCCACGCGCACCTTCCACACAAGTCCACATGGAACAACTCATGCTAAGCTCGACAATTGTCCCATGATTCATTAGACTCGGGTGGTGTCATCTTTTGGATGGCGTGTGATTTACGTTTTTAAGAAAAACGGGACTTTTGTTTTTCCGGTTAAAAACCTCTTTTCGTTTTGATTAACAAATAAGTGACAAAACGCATTTTTCACCAATTGAACATAAACACTTTATATTCGTTTGTTAATCATGTGAGCGAGCGGGGTTTGTTAACCAATTAAGGAAAACTATATAGTTTTGTTATTTTCAAAAGATTCTCTAGCATGCGAAGATCCTACAACCACGCAAGAAAAACAAATAAATAAAACTGTACAACCACGCATACAAAACCGATTTGAGCCAACCTAAGTGTTTCCCGGTGAGCCAACCGAGGAACTAAGTCTACTAAGGACAAACAATCCAAGACTTCGTGGTGTGCTCCCACTCGATCCCGCGCCTCCGGATCCGAGGTAGCCAAGACGTCTCCCAAGACTCCCGTTGGTGCCTCCGGTCTTCTCTTCTCATTACATACATAATTTAAAGAGAAATGGCATGCAAGCCACACAATCTATTCTATGCTAATATACAATTACCAAGAATAAATACTTTGGCGTGCAAGCCACAAATAAATAAATTATTACAAACCAGATTAAATAAATTATTACAAACCAAATGTGGTACAAACCACCAAATGAAAGAACAACAAATAAAGCAACCAAACAACCACACAAAGGTCTAGGCTCAAACCGGTGCTCACAAAAACGAAACAACCACAAAGCATGGTGTGCCACACCAAACCATGCACAAAACAATATCCCAATTAAGTTTATTCAAAAACTAAAGGCATAAGAATAAACCTTGTACATATGTATTAGGATTCCAAACACTTTGAAATCCATATTCATATATACACAATTTACATGTATGCATGTGTGCATTTTATGCCAAAACCACCCAATACATACATATAAAAGAATTAGGATATTATGGGGCTTAATCTACAAGGCTAAACAGCCTGAAATGATTCTGGAAATACCAAAATCAAATGCTAAAATCCATATCAAGTTTTCTTTTCCAAAATGGCCAAAAACAGCCTGTTCACGACGCCTTCACGAGCTACTGCTCTTCACGGGCCCTCACGGGCCGTGAAGGCAGTACGCTCCACGACTCGTGAAATAGATTAAAAACCTTTCACGACCACCACCCCACGAGACTAGTCGTGTGGCCTTCACGACCCGTGAAGACCTTCTGGACAGAATGTCCAAAATCGAAAATATGGATTTTCAAGCCAAAAAGGTGCATGCATCTTGCAAGTATGGCTCTGATACCACTGTTGGGAATCCATGGGGATCAAAGCACGCAACGGAAGCAACAAAAACACACAAAAGGATCCCATGATTTCCCAATGGTGGTGAAAACTTATAAGAACATGCATGCAACCAAAAACAAGAACAAAGAGAAGAAGGAGATCAAATCATACCCTCGAAGACTTTGATACTTGGCTGGAACAATTCGGATTTGGGATGTAAGCTTGAAACAAAAGGCTCCAAGCCCTAATGCAAGTCCACACCAAGAAACCTTCAACCTCTTTGTACTAGCAAACCGAAGCACCACCAACACTTGATGGATATCTTCTGGAACAGCCTTGAAACACTTGTGCACAAATCACCAACACTTGATCTTGCTCTCTCTCTCAATGGAAGAACTCACAAGTATACGTATTGCACAAAATGGACCAAGAGTAGCTAATGAACTAAGAGAGCCCTTTTTAAAGACCTCCATTCTGTTCAAAAGAGCCAGAGTCGGACCCCAATGGCACCATATCATTGGACCAACTCAAATGGTCCAATAAAACACAAGTGTCACTTGGAATTCTGCCTTCACGACTTCTTCACGGGCTCTCACGGGCCGTGAAGGATAAATGCGCCACGACCGGCCATTTATCCTCCACGAGTCATGCCGCGCCGTGCAAGAATCGTGAGGGTTCGTGCCTTCACGACCTCCTTCACGGGCCATGTAGGGTCGTGAAGCCCTAGGGTTTCACGAACCATGCGGCCCACGACAGGACTCGTGGACACGAGCTGCTTCACGACCCGTGGAGCATCCTTCACGGTCGTGAAGCCTAGGTCAACTGGAATTTGACCATTTTAACTCTTTCTTCTTATAGTAGGCTGTCGAGATTGAAACTTGGCGTGTGACCCAATAGGCCCGCGCTTCATTGGCAGTGATGCTGGCCTACGTGTGTCAGTGGGCAGATACCAACAATAACTTCATCTTTCTTTACACATCCCTCCTCCTTCTCATCAATCACCTCATACACAACTCCCTCATCTTCACTTTCAAGCAGTGGATCAGCCGACTTCAATTCTTCTTCAAGTGGTTCATTAACATACCTTTCAGCTACATCAGTCATGGGAGTTATATAGTTAAAGAAAGATTTAAGTCCATACCTGAGGATGAAAGAAGAGCAGCGTTGTGACTAGGGGTCATTGACTTCCTTTTTCCTTCAATTTCCCCTTCAAACACAATCAAACTGTTGTAGAGATCATCTAATTCTATATCTTCCAAAGAATCCTTAGTTCTCCATTGTGCAGCATACACTGTCCATTCGTCACCTAAGGACCTGAGAAACTTTCTATTGATCTCATCTTGCTCTATTCTAACCTTTACACTCTCAAGTTGACTTACCAGCTTATAGAACCTATCAAAGATCTGAGTGATACTCTCATTCTTTCCAATAGAAAAGTTCTCATAAACTTGTTTGAGAAGATCCCTTTGATTTCTTTTGGAACTTGCATTCCCTGCAAACCTTTTCTCTAATGCATTCCACAATTCATGAGCACTCTCAAACTTTTTAAACTGATGTTGATATTCATTTGGAATAGCAATCTGAAGAATGCTTAGAGCTTTCATCTCTAGCATCCTCTCTTTTCTTTCAGCATATGTTTTTGGTGGTGGTTTCTTCCTTGGTTTTTCAGTTTCATCTAAATCAACAGGAGTTGTGGGTTCATTCTCAATGATTTGCCAAATAGCATAGTCCATTAATTGAACATGCTGCTTGATTCTTAGTTTCTACATCTCAAAATCAATTGGTTTGAGCATGGGAACACGAATGTTTGACCCAGATCCAGTGTTATTAGAAGATCCACTAGACTCCATTGCAATACAGTGATTGAGAATTCACAATAAAACTATAGAAAGACTTTAAAACAATAAAACACAGCAGATCTGTGAAAAACCTTCAACTGGTGATCAATGAAACCTTAATGTTAAGGCTCTGATACCACTTGTCAGGATCGAATATAATCAAAATAAATAACAAGAATTACCTTTATGAATTTAAACCAGAGTTGTATAAAAATATTTGAATTTGATCACAATCAACTAAGAAGTTGCGGAATCACACTTAATTGATTAATAAAGGTTTTAATCACAAGAATAGTTTAATCAATTCAAAGAATAACTTCAAAACACAAGATGTTTATTAATAATCAAGGATGATTACAATATTCACCTACACCTCCAATCTAACTCTTTTGTTAGACGAAAAACACAATTTGTTCTTAGGTTTCAGAGAAACTTGGAGGCTAATACACTTTCTGAAAAACTATAAGCAATACGAATAAGTGTAAACTATCGATCAATACTAACAAACTATTCTAAACAGAGTATTTATAATCTCTTGATCTTCCTTGAATAGTTGAAGTTTGTTAATCTTCTATCTTGCGAGATAATCTTGATAATCTTCAAATCTTGATAAGATATCTTTCAAATCCACAAAGATAGTAGTTTCCATAAACAGTTGTTGAATAAACAGTTCTGAGTTTCTTCTAATAGTCTTCTCTTCAACATCTTATAACAGTTGTTAAGATATAACTAACAGTTCTGGACCTTTTGTACTAACAGTTTCAAAACTGTTTTCTCAAAATTTCTCTAACAGTTTTGCCTTTGCATGTCTAACAGTTTTAAATTACTTATCCAATTCCCCAACATCCGTCGGAAATGATCGTTTCTAACCGGATTTCCGACGGATATTGTCCGTAGGAAAAACCCTCGTCGGAAAAAAAATTTGCGACAAGTTTTCCGACGGAATGTAATATTTCCGACGAATATATCCGTCGGAAATTTTGGTTTACCTGAGGCATTTTAAAACAAATTTTCTAACGGGTTTCCAACGAACTTCCAATGCTTTACAGATGTGTTTTCAATGAATTTTCCGATGGATTTGAGACGGATTTCCGACAAAATACCGATATATTTCCAACGAACTTTCGATTGAATTACGACAAAGCTATAACAAATTTTCAACGAATTTCCAATGTAACTTTGACGGATTTGAAACCACATTCTAATGGATTTGTGATAGATCTCCGACAATTTTTAAGCATCTTGCGACGAAATCTCTCACAATTTTCTAAAGGAATTCCGACGGATTTCCAATGGATTTCTAACAAATTTCCGACTGATTTCTAAGAATTTCCGGAAGATTTTGGTCTGATTTTAAACATAATTTTCGACGTTCCTGTTAGATTTACAGCCAAATTTCTGGAAAATATATAAAAGATTAATAATAAATATTGAATTTCGATAACAATAAATAACATAATTATAGCAGATATAAACTATAAACGAATACCAAACATCAAAATTCAATAGCAAGATTCGAATTTAGCTAATATCCAAGTGTTCCAAAAGGCATGTAGCTAGTTAATTTGCTAACAAACATTAAAGTACGCAAATAAGTTTTGTTTAAATAACAATCAAGAAGAATAGTAGCTAGTTAGGAGGTGGGGGGAGCCTCTCATTCAAAATCTTAAAAATATCATCCACCTTTTCATTTGTTTGCTTACTTTCTTCTTCTAATCGAGTCACCCGTTCTTCAGCATTATTCAACCTTTGTATCTACATATATAAACACATACAAATTAGTAACCATCATGAATAACTTTGTAGTGTATCAAATTTTTACAAGTTACATACATCATTGTGACTTTATAGATACATTATATCACACTATGTGTGAATAAATAAAATAAATATATACATGCTATGTCTACTTCTTCATATTTTTACATATTATGAACCACATTAATATATTAAGACTTGAAATACTAGGTATGTATGGGTCAAATTGGCTGGAATGACTTGTATATGAACTATTATGACTTAACTACAATATAGCAATAATATTTCTAAAATAACCATTACAACCCAATAGTGCACAAGATAACTCGCATAACCTTGTTCAAATTCAACTAGTCCATCTCGAGCACCACATCAAATCCAGAAAGAGGCATAACAAGAAAGTAAACACGAAAACAAACACCATCTATGTAAATTTTAGCTCCAGCCACAGCAGTTGTGACCGGAACCATCATGCCATCACCTACTTCTATTTCTAGGGAATTAACAAGCTTAATAACAGGCACATTTAATCTATCACAGAATTCCACAGATACGAATGAGCGATTAGCTCCAAAATCAAATAACACTCTAGCAGGAGTAGAGTTTATCAGAAACATACCAGTTATGACATCATTTATGGTGGTGGCATCATCCACCGTCATCTTAAATACCCTACCCTCAGCAGTGGGCGGGTTCTTTCTTTTCTAACCTACAACTAAATATGATCCCCTAGTCGTTCCCTCTCCTGACCCTGATCCTATTTTCATACCCATGGGACACTCACCAACTCGGTGCCCCTCTTTCTGGCAATTCCAGCAGAGACTACTTGGTAATCTACAATTCTTTAGATCATGGCCAAACTGGCCACTTTTCACACATCTCGGTGTCTGCTACATACACTTCTCGTTGTGATCAGACTTGCACCTACAACACCTAGGTGCTCGTTGAGTAGACCCACCCGAATCAGGCCTCCTATTCTAGTCTCCCTGCCTTGTAACACCGCTCTACCCTCCCTACCTATGTCGGGTGCTGTCGTGCTCCAACCTTGATTTCTGCTTAGAAATCCTATCCCGACTCAATTTGTCTCTCGCAAGGATATCCCCTTGAGCCGATTTGGCCTAAGTGACTGGGATAATGTGCTGGCCCATCTGGTTGCACTGCCATAGTTTGGATGTAAGGCTCCCACAAAGTGAGCAATCTTTGATGCCTGATCTTGCACCCACTGTTTCACAAACCTTAACTTTTTGTTAAATCGCTTGATCAGGTCATTCACCGACATGTTTCCTGTCATCTGCAGATCCATGAACTCTTTCTTGATTTTAGCAATCTCGAATGAACTGTATTGTTCACACAATTTCTCCTAGAACTGGCTCCAGGTGATACTCTCCTGCTGTTCCCGGGTAAAATGCCCTGTAATCAAATCCCACCATACCATATCATCCCCTTTCAACATTCTTGTCGCATATTTCACTTTCAACTCATTTTCACAATTGCAGGCGTCTAACGCCTTAACCATCTCTCTCAACCAATTAAGGGTAACATTAGGATCAGAACTCCCTCGATACTTCGAAGGTTTGCAATCTATGAATCGCTTGTACGTATAGGGTTGTTTGTATCCAGGAAACGCAAAAGGATAAGCTCCCTGTGGTCACTACTAGAAAAAGGCTATTTTCCGACGCCGAAATCTATGGGAAATCCATCGGAAATGATCGTTTCTAACGGATTTCCGACGGTTATTGTCTGTAGGAAAAAACCTCTTCGGAAAAAAAAATTGCGACATGTTTTCCGACGGAATGTAATATTTCTGACAAATATATCCGTCGGAAATCCGTCGTAAATTTTAGTTTACATGAGGCATTTTAAAACAAATTTTCTAACGGGTTTCCAAGGAACTTCCAATGCTTTACAAATGTGTTTTCAATGAATTTTCTGATGGATTTGAGACGGATTTCCGACAAAATACCGATATATTTCCAACGAACTTTCGATTGAATTACGAAAAAACTATAACAAATTTCCGATGAATTTCCAATGTAACTTTGACGGATTTGCAATCACATTCTAATGGATTTGTGACGGATTTCCAACAAATTTTTGACAATTTTTAAGCATCTTGCGACGAAATTTCTCACAATTTTCTAAAGGAATTCCGACGGATTTCCAATGGATTTCTAACAGATTTCCGACTGATGTCTAGAAGATTTTTGTCTGATTTTAAACATAATTTTTGACGTTCCTGTTAGATTTACAGCCAAATTTCCGGAAAATATATAAAAGATTAATAATAAATATTGAATTTCGATAACAATAAATAACATAATTATAGCAGATATATAAACTATAAACTAATACCAAACATCAAAATTCAATAGCCAGCTTCGAATTTAGCTAATATCCAAGTGTTGCAAAAGGCATATAGCTAGTTAATTTGCTAACAAACATTAAAGTACTCAAATAAGTTTTGTTAAATAACAATCGAGAGGAATAGTAGCTAGTTAGGAGGTGGGGGGAGCCTCTCATTCAAAACCTTCAAAATATCATCCACCTTTTCATTTGTTTGCTTACTTTCTTCTTCTAATCGAGTCACCCGTTCTTCAGCATTATTCAACCTTTGTATCTACACATAAAAATTAGTAACCATCATGAATAACTTTGTAGTACATATCAAATTTTTACAAGTCACATTCATCATTGTGAGTTTATAGATCCGTTATATCACACTATGTGTGAATAAAGAAAATAAATATATACATACTATGTCTACTTTTTCATATTTTTACATATTATGACCCACATGTAATATATTAAGACTTGAAATACTAGGTATGTATGGGTCACATTGGCTGGAATGACTTGTATATGAACTATTATAACTACAATATGGCAATAATATTTCTAAAATAACCATTACAACCCAATAGTGCACAAGATAACTCGCATAACCTAGTTCAAACTCAACCAGTCCATCCCGAGCACCACATCAAATCCAGAAAGAGGCATAACAAGAAAGTAAATAAGAAAACAAACACCATCTATGTCAATTTTAGCTCCAGCCACAGCAGTCGTGACCGGAATCATCATGCCATCACCTACTTCTATTTCTAGGGATACGAATGAGCGATTAGCTCCAAAATCAAATAACACTCTAGCAGGAGTAGAGTTTATCAGAAACATACCGGTTATGACAACATATGTGGTGGTGGCATCATCCACCGTCATCTTAAATACCCTACCCTCAGCAGTGGGCGGATTCTTTCTTTTCTAACCTGCAGCTAAAGATGATCCCCCAGCCATTCCCCCTCCTAACCCTGATCCTGTTTTCATACTCATCGGACACTCACCAACTCGGTGCCCCTCTTTCTGACAATTCCATCAGAGACTACTCGGTAATCGGCAATTCTTTAGATCATGGCCAAACTTTCCACATTTCACGCATCTCGGTGTTTGCGGCATACACTTCCCGGTGTAATCAGACTTGCACCTACAACACCTAGGTTCCCGTTGAGTAGACCCTCCCGAAGCAGGCCTCTTATTCTGGTCTCCCTGCCTTGTACCACTACTCTACCCTCCCTACCTATGCAGGGTGCTGTAGTGTTCCAACCTAGATTTCTGCTTAGAAATCCTATCCCGACTCAATTTGTCTCTCGTAAGGATATCCCCTTGAGCCGATTTGGCCAAAGTGAAAGCCAGGGATATTGTGCTGGCCCATCTGGGTGCACTACGATAGTCTGGATGTAAGGCTCCCACAAAATGAGCAATCTTTGATGCCTCATCTGGCACCCACTGTTTCACAAACCTTAACTTTTTGTTAAATCGCTTGATCAGGTCATTCACCGACATGTTTCCTGTCATCTGCAGATCCATGAACTCTTTCTTGATTTTAGCAATCTCGAATGAACTACAATATTGGTCACATAATTTCTCCAGGAACTGGCTCCAGGTGATACTCTCCTGCTGTTCCTGGGTAAAATGCCCTGTAATCCTACTGTTCCTGGGTAAAATGCCCTGTAATCCTACTGTTCCTGGGTAAAATGCCCTGTAATCAAATCCCACCATACCATAGCATCCCCTTTCAACATTATTGTCGCATATTTCACTTTCAACTCATTTTCGCAATTGCAGGCGTCTAACGCCTTAACCATCTCTCTCAACCAATTAAGGGTAACATTGGGATTAGAACTCCCTCGATACTTCGACGGTTTGCAATCTATGAATTGCTTGTACGTATAGGGTTGTTTGTATCCAAGTAACGCAAAAGCATAAGCTCCCTGTGGTGACTACTAGAAAAAGGCTAATTTCCTGTAACATCCTGAGATCGGGCCTAGTAGAAACGTAGGCTTTGAGTATGTTACATGTGAATTATTATTTGATTAAGTATATTTTAATTCAAATTAGGTAACTTGATTAAGTGATTAATTGTTAATTATATATATTGTTGGTTATATGTATGTATGTATGTATACGGTTGTGTGTGTGTGCATGTGCTTAGTGTTTTAAAGCATTCCACCTCATGCTATCAATTGCATATACATGGGTTTTGTTAGAATATTACTTCACTTTGAAGCAATTTGCATGTGTGTATTGTGTGAAACCGAGAGCAAAAGAAGAAAGGAAGAACAAGGCAATCGGAATTCTGTGATTTCTTGATATTGTGAATTCAAGTTAGAAGGTTGTTGATTCTTCTTTTATTCTTGTTGTTATGCTTCAATTAGTATTAACATGCTACGGTTTTGAGTGGATTTGATATGAACATCATATGGATCATGCTTTATGTAGTTATTGGATTTGGTGTTCTTGGGGTATAAAGGTGTTTTGATGCATGTTTGGATGTTTAAACATGTTTATATGTGTTTCTATGAACTTGTATATGAATTGTATAATCTGGTTATGAGAATTATACAAGACTTAAAGTTATCGGATTATGGGGATGATGAAGGTGGCGGATTTTGATAATGATGGTGAAAACCAAATGTTAAAATCCGAGACTTGGGAAACCGATAGTGTGAAATCCGATACTCTTGAAATCCGATGGTGAATTCCAAGTATGAAATCCAATTGTGGATGTCAAGTTATGATGCAAGTGTGGAAATCCGAATGAGTTGCGGATTCCTTCAAATCCATTGGATGTATCGGATTACTTGAAATCCGATGGTGGTTGCGGATTCCGATAGTAATGTAGGATTTCTTAGGAAATCCGACAGTTTTGATTTATTGATTTGCATTGTTTAATGCTATGTGTTATATGTGTGTGCATATGTGATTAAAAGGATATAAATATATATGTTTGATATATATTTATGAATTAGATTCTGATTTCCGTTGGTTGTGTTCTCAGGAACATACAAGGCTCAGTAATATAAGATCACTGAGTGGAAAAGCTGAAAGCTTGAGGTGAGTGGATGTTTGCTCACGGGTGATATTAGTTGTACTGGTTTGGTTGCAACTATTGTTGGATAGATTGTATATTTGTTGGTTAATTAATTGTGTATGTTAATTGTTGTATTCTTTGATATGTATACATGTTGGAAGGGAAGTCAGTTTACGACTGGGCTTATGGGCTGGGTTCATTTGCTATTGCCTAAGCAGTATCAGGACCTTGGGATGCATTTGTTGCTACCAGAGGATGATACTGTGTGAGAATAGCAAATGGACTATCGGTAAACCTTTGCTTTGTCCGGCATTGGTTGTAGGTTCCTGCAGAACCGCCGGTCTTCCCAGGGTGCTTATTTGTGGTTGTTGATATCATGCGGTTCAGGCTGATATATCCGTTGTGTGTTACTCCATTCACTTAGCTTTGTGCTAATCCCCCACCTCTCACTCTTTTTACAGGTTTTGATAAGTCAGCAGCTCTGCTGAGAGTGGTTAGCTTGGGGAATAATCACCTAGGACTCTCATAGATTATTTGTGACGAGCCGTGTTTTGTAATACTGATATTTTGTAAACAGTGGTTTGTAATTAGTGACAATTACTTTGGTGTTTATAAACGCTTCCGCAGTGTAATTAAAAGTGAAAATTTTTGGGTTAAAAATACGGTGTTACAAGTTTGGTATCAGAGCCTTGGTTTGGCAGTGTAGGCACAGTGGAAGTGTTACATTCCCAAATCTTGGCTCGTGGTAGGTCGATTACTCCTTGGGTGTGGGATTGGGGTGAATTGGAGTGTGGTGGAGTTAGTATGTTGTGTACTAACGGATTTATCTAATAAATCGTGAGGTGATGTGATTGTTACAGATAACAATGGCTGGACGTGATTTCTGGACCGGTACCCCTACTGTCCCAACTACTGCTGAGGTCCCTACTGCTATAGTTGAAGTTCCTACCAACACAGGTACATTTGGTACAGCGGATGATGAGAGAGACGAATACATTTCCAATTGGAGGGTCAACTCCAAGATCTGAGAAAGGAGCTAGAGCAGCAAAGGCAGGCTCCTGCAGCACAACCACCGGTTATTCCAATAACATCAACTACTGTTGCGATACCCCCTATCTTTCCATCAGTTACTACATTGGCAGAGGTTCCTCCGATGTCAATGCCAATACCACCATTTACTCAACCGATGACTCAACCTTTCTACTATCCGTTGTTTCTTCAAGGACCCTATCCGCAAGGATCTATTCCACAGGGGTCGATGCCGCAAGTGTCGTACTCTTATCCATATATGGGATTTCCACCAGGCATGGGTTATAGGCAGCCGTGTACTTATAAACAATTTCTGGATTGTAAACCTGATGAATACCACGGCAGCACGGATCCCAATGTTACTCTGAACTGACTGAGGGATACTGCAAGAATCTTGGATGCTTGGAAATGTGAGGAGGAGATGCGAGTATGATTTGCTACCCGTATGTTGAAGGGCAAAGCGATGATGGATTCGATTACGTGGAATCAATTCAAAGATAAACTGTGCGAACAATACTGCAATGCCTTTGAATTGAATAAGATAAGGCAGGAATTCATGAAATTGAAGATGACGAGGAAGATGACTGTGGATGAACTGATTGAACAGTTCAATTCTAAACTGAGATTTGTAACTCAGTGGGTGCCTGATGAATCTTCCTAGGTTTAGCACTTTATTGGGGCATTGTTGCCAGAATACACGAGCACCACAAGATTGGCTGGATCTCTATCCCAGGCCTTCACCTTAGCAAAATCTGCTGAGGGGGACATCCAGGCCAAGGATAAACAGACCAAGGATGAGGCGGCTTTGCAGAAGCCGAGGTATGATCAGGCTGGGGGTGGCTAGCAAAAGAAGAAATGGCAGGGTAACCAGTCCCAGGGCAATCAAAATAGGAAGACATCTTTAGGGGATTTGGGGAATAAATCTCAATGGTGCACGAGGTGCAGGTCTTCTCACACTGGGCAGTGTACAGCTTAGACTATGCGATGTGTGAGATGTGGAACCCATGGTCATGAATCCAAGGATTGCCGATACCCTGAGAATGTATGTTGGAATTGTCATCAGGAGGGGCATAGGGCAGGTGATTGCCCTATAGGGAGAAGACCCGGGGCTGGGGCAGGGACAGGGGCAGAGGCGGTTGGTGGCTCGTCTGCAGCAGGAGGGCAGAAAAGGAAGAACCCTCTGACTCCGAAGGGAAGGGCGTTCCGGATGACAGTAGATGATGCTACTACCACTGATAATGTGGATCACTTGTACGTTCTTCATAAACTCCTTACCTGTTCGTGTATTATTTGATTCTGGAGCGAATCGCTCCTTTATTTCTGTAGCATTTTGTGCTAAGTTGAATTTGCCTACTACTAGTATCTCTGTGCCGATTGATATAGAAGTAGCAGATGGTAAGATAGTGCCTGTTACGACTTCTATAACGGGTGCTGAAATTGACATAGATGGTAAGTCTTTCCTGTATCATTCCTGTTGATGCCATTAATTGGGTTTGATGTGGTTTTGGGGATGGATTGGCTGAGTAAGCACAGGGCGAGTATTAAATGTCATAGGAAGCTGATTTCGTTTCCGTTATCTGATCGGTCGCGTGTGGTGGATCGAGGGGAAAGGAACAAGTCTGTGTTTCCTATCATTTCGATGTTGAAGGCCAAGAAATCCTTGAGTAAGGGATGTGAGTGTTTTCTAGCATATGCTATTGATGCTAAAAAGGAAAAACGGGCAGTTACTGATGTACGAGTTGTATCAGAATATCCTGAAGTATTTCCGGATGAGTTACGTGGGCTACCTCCCGTTCGAGAGGTAGAGTACAAGATTGATTTGATACCAGGTTCTAATCCAGTGGCTAGATCTCCTTACTGGTTGGCTCCTTCTGAGATAAGGGAGATGATGACACAGATCCAGGATTTGTTGTATCGGGGATTTATTCACCCGAGTTCTTCACCGTGGGGTGCACCAGTCTTGTTTGTGAAAAAGAAAGATGGTACTCTACGTATGTGTATTGACTACAGAGAACTAAATAAGAGGACAGTGAAGTATAAATACCCTCTGCCCAGGATTGATGATTTGTTTGATCAGTTGCAGGGTGCTTCGTATTTCTCGAAGATTGATTTGAGATCGGGTTATCACCAGCTACGAGTTTCTGACGGAGATGTTGCTAAGACTGCTTTCCGTACCAGGTATGGCCATTATGAGTTTTTAGTCATGCCATTCGGTTTGACTAACGCACCTGCAGTATTTATGGATTTGATGAACCGGGTTTGTCGACCGTTCTTGGATAAATTTGTGATAGTATTTACTGACGACATTCTGGTTTATTCTAAATCTGAAGTTGATCACGATATTCACTTGAGACAGGTTCTTGAAACATTAAAACGGGAACAATTGTATGCCAAGTACTCAAGGTGTGAATTCTGGATGCGAGAAGTTCACTTTCTGGGGCATGTCATTTGCAGTGATGGAGTCAAGGTTGATCCGGCAAAGATAGAAGTAGTAATGAACTAGGAGGCTCTGAAGTCGCCTTCTGAGATTAAAAGCTTCTTGGGATACTACGTTGGCTCAAAATATAAGGAGCAGTATGTAAAAAGTTCTTTCACAATGTATGACTCAACAATAGACACCTCAACCCTCGCTTTGTTTCTCACCGTTCTTTTCAACGATCCTAACTTCCTAAACAATTGAATAAGAAGTGTTAACAATATCTTTAAAATTGTTATAATTAAATTTTTAAATCAAAAAAATTACCTCTCATAAAGATACATCCATCTATATTGCACTGGACCAGCAAGAATAGCTTCATGCGTTAAATGTATAACAAGGTGTTCCAATGAGTCAAAAAATGAGGGTGGAAGTATTGTTTCTAACTTGCAAAGTGTAATTTTGATACTTTCTTGTAACTTCTGTAAGTCGTTTATGTAGAGCATGTTGGTCCCAAAGAGGGTAAACAAGCAACCGACACAGTGTAAAAGGGGGGGTTGAATACACTTTAAACAATCAATCAAATTAATCAAATGTAATAATAATCGAATAGAACAGTAACTATTATCACTCTCTAATCAAATCAACATGATGATTTGATATTACACTGATTATAAACTCAACTTTCTCTAAACACTCTTGTATCACAAACTAATTGATGATCAAACTTCTTGTTAAAACTGATTAACAAGAACTCTTGAAAACTCTCTTGAACTTTGAACTCACAAAGTTATCGCAACACACGCGTATCAAGTATGATGAACACACGTACGTTTTCAACTTATGCAGTCGTCGTTTTTTTTTTTTGAAATTCTGTGTTCTATATATGTATATTAAAACCCATAGGAAGGTTTATACTCATACTTGATATATCTACTAATAAATCGCAGTTTAAATAGAACTTATCTTTTCTTTAAAACCGTAACAAACTCCTTAATTAGAACATATCTAACTAATTCCGTTTGAGATCTCTATCCACCTAATAGATAGTTTAAATTAGGTTCAGATATCCTAATATAAAAGTCGTGGATACGGAGAATTAATAACAGAATTTAGAACTTACTTAAATTCTTGAACTGACTTCTGATGCTGAGTTGACTCACTTAGTCTAGACATCGTCAAGCTGAGTTCTTGACTCTTGGGTTCTTGAATCTTCAAGTCTTCACTCTTAACACCTATCTCAGCTTAGAAGTCACTGAGCTATCTAGTACTTACATAGAAAACTCTATATCAGTTTATACGCTGACTACTCAGCCTAAGCTGACTAGTCAGTCTATAACAGACTTACATAATTCTAGATTCTTAACCTATCATCTATACATAGCTATAGTTTGTCTCATCAAATCTAACTATTCTAAACATGAGACTAACAATCTCCCCCTATTTGATGATGACAAAATATTGAATCAAAGTACGTATAGGTTAACAGAATTATGTTGAACCACTCTGGAACTGACCAAAGTTGGTTCTTGAAATAAGTATTGAACTAATCCGTACTTATTGACCATATCTTGAACTTACAAGATGGTTATGTTACAAATCTATTATAAGACTTGTATTCTAAGTATTTTAGATATACAACTACTTAGATACTAAACTTATCAGAATTAATTTAAGTTCTGAACTCACAAAACATATACTACTGAACATTTCAGTTTATAATTGAGCACATCAATCCTCAGCTTGAACTTACAAAGCTGTCTATTTGAACATACCAAACATAATATTGAACATATCAAATAATAAACAGTTGAACATATCAAACTTGAATTTGTATTAATGAACAAATCATTTACATTGTAGCTTGATCATTATGATCAGCTTAGGCACACTTAGTGCTTACAAAATTATAGAACTAATCTATTTAATCAATAGGATCTCCAACTTCCAACCACATATCTAAACATTTAATTTCCCAGATGGCAACTTCCTTGATAGCATTATTCATAATCTCTTCACCTTCTGGCAACTCTTTCATTTCAGTTTTCTTTGATCTTACTTCTTTGTTGAGATGATACCTGAATACTGAGTTCTGAGTTGAGTCATCACATAGAATTCTCAAGTACAAAATCAATTCCAGATTTGCCAAATGAAGATCTGCTATTCTCAAGAAGCACTGATTACCTTCCACATCCAAGTATAGAAATCCTTCCAAAGGCTGAGTAATAAAAGTATTTTCTTTGAATTCAACTCCCTCTGGAACTTGTATACTGATATTTCTGTTGGCTCGCTGGCTTGCTGCTCTGACTCTTGCAGCTTTATTTCTGTTGAGGAAGGTATCATTCTCATCAGCTGGAATCTCTCCTAATTTATCAATTCTTAAGAAGAGAGTCTTGAGCACATCAACTATCTCTTGTCTGATTTGACTCTTTTTCATCCGTTTGATAGTTGTGGCTACGATTTTCAACTCTAAGAACCCCAACTTATACAGACATCTCATATCTAGACCAATTTCTTGTTTGTTGTCTAGTACAAAGTTGATTATCACCAATTCTCCTTTTCTACTCGGTGTGATGGATTAAATCTTGTGATTCAAATGTGTTCTTTTATAGCAATGCCTTAGATCAGCATCTGAGTAGGGAATTAGGGCAGCTCTGGGTCCAGAATAGTCAGCTTCAGCTTCAACTCTGGCAGCCTCAGCTTTAGCCTTTTCTCTTTGAAGCTCAGCTTGTTTTTGCTGCTCTTTCATCTCCTTCATAGTCATACCTAGTTCTTTAGCCATTTCTTGTAACATTTGCTCAGCAAGCATGTCACTGGCTTTCTGTGCTGCATCAGCTTCATCACTTGAGTCAGATTCATATGCAACTAGTTGATGTTGACCTTGTTGTTCTGGCTCAGGCTCAGCAATGATGACCTTTCTTCTCTTTGCTAAAAGCATAGCATTTGTTTTCTTTCTTTTTACCATATCAAACACCTTACTCTTCCCTTTATCTATTTGTGAAGTTGGAACGGACTCAGCTTCAAAAAATTTTGGCAATTCAGCTTGAGGAAGGTTGGTGTGAGCAGCTTGAAATGTTTCTTCATGTGGAGTGTCTGATTGAGCTTGTGAAGTTGTGATAATTTGGACTTTTAGAGCCTGTGGCTGAAGTTGGGAAGGCTGATCTACAGTGCTCACAAACTGATCATGAGCTTCTTCCTCAATTTGTACTTCCTCTGTATGCTCCCCCTCAACCTTATCATCATCTTTATTTGATTCTTCCTCCCCCTTTTTGTCATCATCAGTAGGGGAGGGTCTGAATTTGAGTACAAAGGTTTCCAAGTTGGCTATAGAGGTTGAAAGATCATTAAATTTGCGCATCAACTTGGCTTTATCATATTTCCTCTTCTTGTGTAGGAGCTCAAACTGCGTGTGTAAGTAATCCATAATGGCTTGGGCATCAGTGGCCATCAGCTTGGACTCCTCAGGTGTTCTCCTTACCTTAAAGTCCTCCTGTCCAGTGGAGGAGTGTATTTCCACCGTAGGAGTGGCTGTTGAGTGTTCCTCAATTGGCGAGAATGTGGGCCCCGTATCCAAAGGTTGGTGCTGACCTATGGAATCAAGGGGGCCAGATTGGGGACCCTGTAAACCTTCCTGGTGTATGAAAGGTTCATTGACAGGTCGTGCGAGAATGTGTAAGAATGGAAGAGAAGAGTGACCAATGTCATGAGGTATGGTAGTGGGGTGAGCTAGGCTAAGTGGTGAGGAAGGGGGTATTTAACCCTGGGGATTGGTCAGTTTTTCAATGTTACCTTCATGGGTCTGTGAAGGCACAGAAGTAGGCTCTCCCATGGCACTAGTATGTATGGGCTGAGTAGACACCATACCCAGTATAGACAGAATGGGTGAACTGAGCCTTAAGGTTAGCACCTTAAGAGAATGTGTCTCCCCCTCAGCTCCTGCCGGTGGAGGTATCAATGTGATATCAGCTCAAGAGTCCTTTTGAGGTGAAGGACCACCTTTGGCAGTTTTTCTAGCATAGGTGTAGGAGATATCCTTGGTAGTAGTGGGCTGACCAAGGTTGGCTGTAGAGTGTAAGATAGATGGACATATTTGAGGTGCGGGAGAGGGGTTAGACTGAATTGGGCTTGACTCAGTCTTATCTCCCAATTTTGGAGGTGGAGAAGTAAAAGAGAGAGAAGGAGATAAGGGATGCGAAGGTATACCTGCTGCACCTAGCAGTGGAGACTCAGGGCTAGGAAATAGACTTCTTTGCTCAGAACTCGAGGTGGTGGAGGAAATTCTTTGAGCACGGGGTCTGAGCTGAGTCCTAGGTTGTTTAGCTTGAGAGGACTCAGCCTCAGAATCAACATCGTCACCCACTTCTTCCGCAGCTTCCTCCTCTGTCTCAGCTTCACTTGACTCAGGAGTCGAAAGCTGTACATACATCCTCATCTGAGCACTCATTGTGGGGTGCTCAGGGAAAATATCATTTGTAAACATTCTGGAGCTGAGAATAGGAGTAGGGGTTGACTCAAATTGGGCAGTATATCTTCTACCCAACCTGTCCTCGATAACCATGGATATAAATCTTACGAAGGGCACTATTGTATCCCTCACACTTTTGGTCACCAGAGACTTGAGTGCCTCAAAGATCAACTCAGCATAGTCCATGTGTCAATCATAGAATATGTTATATAGCAGTTGCATTTCAAAATCGTTAACATTATCCAGTCCACCCACCTTGTATCCAAGTGAACGTACCACTGTGGACACCATGAACCCCCATGTAGTCTGGAAAACGGATTTCCTTATAACTCCAATAACTTGAGGATGACCCATTAAGGGTAAAACGCCTCGTGATGTTTCCCTAGAAACCATCGCCTCATACTGATTATGAACCGGGAGATGTAGAATTCGTCGGAGATAGTTTGCATCTATGTCAATTGCCACTTGTCCACTTAGGACTGTACCTCTTATTACTTGTTGATTTGCATCGAGTTTGCACGTGTACCAAAACTCGGTTAGGAGTTGTGGGATGAGCACCGCCACCACAAAGGAAAGCATGTGCCAGGCGTCCCTTTCGAGTGTATGAGACCCAGTCCTCATAGCCTCTGCAAATCTTGGACTTTGGTATGTCGACACAGGCGACAACATTGTTCTGTTTGTAGATGGGGAGTGCGTTGTTCTTGAAATTTCCACCACGGATCATTTGTTCAGTCAGATTAAGAGTATAACCCTCCATTGAGATCGAACTTATTGTATTGGATTGCACGTAGCAGTAGTAGGGTGTAGCACTGAGCAATGAACTCTGCACACAGCAAGGTTAGGGTTTAAGAAAGTGGAGAAGAATAGATAATATTTTAGAAGAGTAAACGAAATATGATGAAGAGTCTCTCTTATTTATACATTTTCAATGTGAGAGAAAAGTTACCGTTATCGGAGGGTAATAAATATGGCCGTTACAATAACAACCGGCTACGCAGTTTGTTATAACGGCTATATTTAATGTGACTTAATTAGACTGACTCTGTTACATTGATCCAAAATCATTCAAGATGAACTAAATTACCATCAAGATTCTCTTAAATAATTAATTTGTAAACGACTTACATTTATTTGAAACAGAACACACCGTAAATATGTTAGATTTACCATATTGTTGGATTTTCCATTTGTTAGGACTAACCTAGATATGTGGAACTGACCACACTTTAGAACGGAGTACTTAGCTTATCCTGAGTGCTCAGCTTATATGGAGCACTCAGTTTAGATGGAGCACTCAGCTCAGATTGAGCACTCAGCTCAGGTTGAGCACTCAGTCAAATGTAGCACTTAGCAAAAATGGAACAGAGATAAAGAAATGATGGAACATACCAAATTAAGGGTTGAGCATGCCAATCTTGCCAAGTAGAGTTGTAAATCTTGTGCCTTCAATTGGTTTAGTGAAGATATCTACAAGCTGATCTTCAGTCTCAATGAAGACTAACTCTATCTTTCCCTTTTCTACAATATCTCTGATGAAGTGATGTCTTATTTCAATGTGCTTGGTTCTTGAGTGAAACACTGGGTTGTGTGTAATGGCAATAGCACTTTGATTGTCACAAAATATGGGAGTCTTTGAATAATACAAGTCAAAGTCCTTAAGCTGATGTTGCATCCACAGTATTTGAGCACTACAGCTCCCTGCAGCCACATACTAAGCTTCAGCTGTGGAAATTGCCACTGAGTTTTGTTTCTTGCTTGTCTAGCTAACTAATTTTCCACCCAAAAGTTGACATCCTCCAGTAGTACTCTTTCTATCTAGACCACATCCTGCGAAGTCTGAATCTGAGTACCCTATCAGCTTAAATCCTGATCCTTTAGGATACCACAAACCTAAATTTGGTGTTCCCTCCAGATATTTGAGTATTCTTTTAACAGCTAGCAAGTGTGGTTCCTTTAGATCAGCCTGATATCGTGCACAAACACATGTAGCAAACATTATACTAGGTCTGCTTGCTGTTAAATAGAGTAATGAACCTATCATTCCTCTATATGTAGTCTGACATACAGATTTTCTATCAATGTCCTTGTGTAGCTTGACATTGTGTAACATTGGAGACTTTGCGGGATGGCTTGAGTCTAATCCATATTTCTTAATCAAATCAAAAACATACTTGCTCTGATTAATAAATATACCATCTTCTTTCTGATAGATTTGAAGTCCCAAAAAGTAAGTCATCTCACCCATCATGCTCATTCTGTATTGATTGGACATTATCTTAGAGAACCAATCACACAGACCTTGATTTGTTGAACCAAAAATAATGTCATCCACATAGATGAACCAGAATGACATGTCCACTACTCTTTCTTATGAATAGAGTTTTGTCAATACTTCCTCTAACAAAATCATTTGAGAGATATAGGTGGACAGTGTATCATACCAGGCTCTTGGAGCTTGCTTGAGTCCATACAGAGCCTTGTCTAACTTATAGACATAATCTGGATGTTTAGAATCAATAAAGCCAGGGGGTTGTTTCTCATAGACCTCCTCCTATAGTGCTCCATTTAGGAATGCACTTTTAACATCCATTTGATACAGTTTTTGAAGGCTGCATAGGCTAGAAACAACCTTATAGCTTCAATCCTTGCCATAGGGGCAAAGGTCTCATCATAATCAATACCTTCTTCTTGTCGATACCCCTGAGCTACTAGCCTTGCCTTGTTTCTAACCACTACTCCATCCTTGTCCATTTTATTTCTATAGACCCACTTAGTGCCTATAATTGTTTTTCTTTTGGGGGCAGGGACAAGGGTCTAGACCTTATTTCTTTGAAATTCTGTCAGCTCCTCTTGCATAGCATCAATCCAATCTTCATCTTTTAGAGCCTCTTCAGTCTTCTTTGGTTCCATTTGAGATAGAAAACTAGAGTAGGCAACATAGTTTGCATTTGCCTTAGATCTAGTTAACACACCATCTTTAATGTTCCCAATGACATCATCAAGAGGATGATCTTTTAATACTTTGAAGGTTGTAGTGGGAGACTATGGTTTTGGGTCTGAATCTGAGCAATGTCTCTCAGTCTGAATAGGACTTACTTCTTCAGTCTGAGTAGGGATTGAAAGATCACTTAGATTTTCAATCTAACATGTACCTGATGATTCATCGAGACTCTCAGCTTGATTATCTTCAATATTAATAGTTTCTTTTGATGATGCACATTTGTCAGATTTACCATCATCATCATCATTAGAACCATCCATAACATACATGGGATTTGATGTGAGATCTTCTTTGCTCCTCTCAAGCTCACTCAGACTAACTGGGTCAGCTTGAGCTTAGTCAGATTTGTCAATACTTGTTTCATCAAACGTAACATGTACTGACTCTTCAATTATCTTTCTTTTAAGATTAAAAACTCTGTGAGCTTTGGAGATTGAAGAATATCCAACAAATATACCTTGATCAGTTTTGGGTTCCAACTTATGGAGCTGATCTCTTTGGTTTAGCACATAGCATGTTGAACCAAAAATATGGAAGTATCCAATGTTAGGTTTTCTGCCATGATACATCTCATAAGGTGTTTTACCATGTCTTTTAACTATTATAGATCTATTCTGGGTATAACAGGTTGTATTTACAGCTTCTACCCAGAAGCTCAGCTTGAGCTTTATCTCACATAGCATGGTTCTAGCAGCTTCGATTAACGTTCTATTTCTCATTTCAGCAACTCCATTTTGTTGTGGAGTTCTTACAGATGAGAAATTTTGAATAATCCCCTTCTCTTCACAAAAGCCTTCAAGAGTTGAGTTCCTAAACTTTAAAGTGTATATATATATATTAAAACCCATAGGAAGGTTTATACTCATACTTGATATATCTACGAATAAATCGCAGTTTAAAGATAGAACTTATCTTTTCTTTAAAACCGTAACAAACTCGTTAATTAGAACATATCTAACTAATTCCGTTTGAGATCTCTATCCAAGTAATAGATAGTTTAAATTAGGTTCAGATATCCTAATTTAAAAGTCGTAGATACGGAGAACTAATAACAGAATTTAGAACTTACTTAAATTCTTGAACTAACTTCTGATGCTGAGCTGACTCACTCAGTCTTGACATCGTCAAGCTGAGTTCTTGAATCTTGGGTTCTTGAATCTTCAAGTCTTCACTCTTAACACCTATCTCAGCATAGAAGTCACTGAGCTATCTAGTACTTACATAGAAAACTCTATATCTGTTTATACGCTGACTACTCAGCCTAAGCTGACTAGTCAGTCTATAACAGACTTACATAATTCCTGATTCTTAACATATCATCTATACATAGCTATAGTTTGTCTCATCAAATCTAACTATTCTAAACATGAGACTAACAGAGCACCCTTGAGCATATTGTACAAAAAAATATGCACAATTCTGTTATGGCATCCCATATTAGATTTGGTATCATACCTCTCAAAGCAATAGACAGCAAGCGTTGCATCAATACATGACAATCATGACTTTTGAAACTATAAAAACGACAATCTGCCATATTTACACATCCTCCAATGTTTGAAGCATATCCGTCAGGGAATTTAACACTTTTCAACCATTCACATACTTTCTTCATTTGTGCTTTAGTCAAAGTATATGATGCTTTTGGTTTTAACACTTTGTTGTGGACATTGGATATATGCAATTGTGGTCGATTGCAATACAATTCGATATCCTTCCTTGCCTTCGTATTGCCTTTAGACTTTGTGGTATCCATGATTGTGTGAAAGAGATTTTCAAAAACATTTTTCTCAATGTGCATCACATCAAGATTGTGCCTAACTAACAAAGTGCGCCAATATGGCAACTCCCAAAATATGCTTCTCTTCACCCAGTTATGGGATTGGCCAAAACCTGTATGTTTTTTACTCTTTGGAGTGTATGGATGACCATTATAAACAGTTGGAAGGTTTTTGATCTTCTCCCAAATTTCATCACCGGTGAACTCTAGTGGTGGTTCCGATGATACAATTATTCCATCCATAAATCCTTTTTTATCATGACGAAATTTGTGATTTCTAGGTAAAAACCTTCGATGGCAATCAAACCAACATGGTTTCCCTCCATTTTGTAACTGAAATGAATCAATGGAACCCATGAAGTATGGGCAAGCAAGCCTGCCATGCGTGCTCCAACCTGATAACACTGCATAAGCAGGGAAGTCACTAACTGTCCACAAAAGTATAACTTTCATGACAAAATTATTTTTACGATAAGCGTCATAAGTATGAACACTATCCTCATATAACATTTTTAGCTCATCTATTACGGGTTGTAGAAACACGTCTAGGTTTTGACCTGGGCTCTTTTTCACTGGAATAACCATGGTCACGTTAACATTATCTTTCAAGCACATCCAAGGAGTTAAGTTATAAACTGTAAGGAAGACGGGCCATAACGAATAAGGACTTGAGGTTTGGCTATGTGGAGTAAATCCATCGATGCATAACCCAAGAAGAACATTTCGTATCTCTCCTGCAAATGAAGGATGCTTTGAGTCAAAATGCTTCCAGGCTGCACTATCACTTGGATGTACCATTTTATATGATTCTTTATGATGATCATAGTGCCACGTCATCTCTTTAGCTGTCTTTTTTGACATATACAACCTTTGAAACCTATCTGTAATCGGAAAATATGTCAACACTAAGTTAGGGACCTTACTTTGTCTTCCATTATCCTTGTAACGAGATGCTCCGCACACCGAACAACTACTTGAGTTTATATTTTCTTTATAGAACAACATGCAATGGTTTTTGCATGCATCAATCTTTTGTTTTGAAAGACTAAGTTTTGATAAATTTTTCTTTGTCTCATAGAAGTTTCTAGCTATATTATTTCCGAGAGGTAACATTTCTTTCAAATCTTGAAGAATTCTATTGTAGCTTGACTCTGGTATATTACATTCGGACTTCCAGTTCAACATCCGTGTGTTCCATTCTAATTTTGAAAATGTTTGACAACCTGGATATAAAGGCTCGTCAGCATCTTCCAACATGTCATAGAATCTCTTCACGGATGAATTCGGATTTTGTTCTTCCCAATTATTAAAATCAGTGGGACACATGTTATCTAACACCATGCGTGTGCACCCATCAACGTCATCATCATCATCCATGTGAATAGAACACCAGTCACTCTCATTAACAGTTGTGATTGCTTCACCATGTCCCCACCACGTAGTATAAGCAGGTTGAAACCCAAATTTCATCAAGTGTAATTGAATGTCATCTCTACTTTTGTACTTTTTGCATTTGCACCTAGAACAAGGACATCTGCTATGTAATATTATGGTTCCATCCACCGTTCTTCCTTTAGTAAGTGACTCGTTAGAAAAGACAAAGTCTAAAAATAGTTCATCTACCTTTTGTAAGCCATGTGCACCCGTGAGTCCCAGTTTACCAGGGCGAGTTGCAGATGGATGACGATTTTTGCTAGACTGTCTTGAAGTTTTTAAGATTGGTTCTTTTTGTGAATAATACAATTCATCTTTGTAGATTTTTGGTAAATGATAAATGAAGATGGGAGAGTTTTGGTAGCAGTATTATTTGCTTTTATTTCTTAAAGGTTGGTTACCTTTAAGTGAAGTGTTTCTTGTTTGACAATTAAGTTGTCATAATTTTGGCTTTAGTGTTTTTGTTTCCCTTCCTGGCTAAAAATAGTCTATAATAGTGAGCATAAAGATAATGGATTATGTCCAAGCTAAACTGACCAAAAAAACTAGTTTACTAAGGTGTATAGAGAAACATAAATCCTTGAGTTAGTTCATTCAGACATGTGGTTTCACATATTTTTCTGTTAGTACCATTTGACACCACAATATATAATTTCTGTATCATTATGAACAACTTTAAATCATAGTGTTATCAACCAAATAATTACACTTTATACTATGATTCCATAAACTTATAATATATACATTTATTTATTTGTTGAATTACAAGTGAAATTTAAATCATTTGAAAATATCTGTGTTATCAAATTTCTCATTTCAAATCATGTAGAGATTTCTTCAATTTAATTACCTTATTTTCATGACTAAGCAATGCAGTTGTCTTTAGTTGGATTATAGCAATAAGCTTTATACATGTTCCTATCAGAATGTGTGAATTCATATAAATTTCTAGACGTCAAGATTTTAGAAATTGACTTTTAAAGTCAATATTCCTTCTCTTTATGAAGTTGCAACTCATGGCCCATGTAATAATCTTATAATGAGTTCATCTTTTCCACATTTTCATCTGATGTACCTAGCATGCTTCTATGTTTTATATAATTAAATAAAGAATGTTCTTTAGTATAAAATTAACGATTAAATATAGGAATTTAGTTTAGTTCATGTTCTTTAGTTTTATTAGGATAAGAATTTAGTTTGATTAGCTATTGGTTCGATGATAAAGATTAACGATTACCACATTATTGCTCAAAAGACCTTTAATTTGGTTTGGGATTGCTTATTATAAGTTCTTTATCTAGTTGTTGGCTACTCTTAAAGCAAATAAGCAAATCAAGGTAGTGAATCATTCATTCATGAAGCTAAATAGTTAAAGAATGAGCAATTGATGTACCCTAAAACGTAATCCTAATTGCATTATGTTTTTTTTTGAATTGAAAATATATGGATACTACTAACCAGTAAGCACTCCAAAGATTGTGATTTGTGGGTGCAGTAACATGTAAAAAACCACAAGAATCAGTTTCGAGTTTGACTAACGTGTAAAGAAACACGAAATCGTGAGTTTAACAACCCAAAATCAAAACCAGAACACATAAGTTTGACAAACCTATAATGTTGTAACCAAACTTCAGCTTGACGACCCAAGCAAGTAAGCAACTACGAGAATCAGTTGAGGGAGCTGTTGCCAACAACGGAGGAGGGCTTGCCGCCGGCCAACAGTGGAGGAGGACTTGTCGACGTGAGGGGATGGAACCGTATGAGAGAAGTAGGGTAGGGGAGACGTGATCGAGAGAGAAATCTAAAAAAAGGGAGAGATCGTGGGATATATTGATATATTTAAATGAATTTTGATCCCATTAAAAAATTAATTAGTAAAATCATTAATTGATTATAATAAATATAGTTGGTAATGATCCAAACTCATATTTAAAATGTGAACCATTATCTTCTTATAAAATCAAAAAATACGCATTAAACATGTTTAAAAACTAGAAAATTTAATTCGTAATTTTCCTATATCTAACTCTTATAGTTACTTTACTAGACTAAATGCCCGTGTGATACATGGGTTTGTTTAAACGTTAATAAATATTAAACATTAATAAAAACGTATCAAATAATAATAAAACGCGAATTAAATAAGAATTTAAAAACTGACGATATACGGCATCAACACTCTAACAAACAGCGGAAATATCGACTTAAGTGGGAGGGCAAACTTGACGGCAGAAATATGGTATGATGATATGAAGAGACATGGTTATATTTTTTATATAAGTCATCAATTACTATTGTTACAATTAAGGGTAATAACTTTAAACATCATTGGTTATAATTAAAAAGGATTTTTAAAATGATTATAAAACATTTTAGAATGATAAAACTAAGAATTTGGTTAATTATGATATTTTTAAAATATTATAAAGGATAAATATGATATTTATAAATTAAAGTGGGCAAATACGATTTTATATGATTTAGTAAGGACATATATGAAATTATCTTTAATAATTTTGACTCTAAAAATTCAAAATTGATTTTTTGATTTTAAATGAACGAATGATCAAGATTAAACATTTTTTTAAATGATGGTTCAGACCGTCTAATAAATTTTATCAAATTAGTCTTTTATTTAATAAAGTTAAACGTTATTGGTTATAATTAAAAAGGACCACTAGAATGTGTGTGTATATAATGAAGAGCAAATTGTAGCAAAATATAATGAACTTTGTGTTAGTTATCATATTATGTATGACCAACTTTAAATTCTTAAAAATAATATAATCAACTTTCATAACTCTCCTATTGTACGCAAACAACTTTTTATCGTGTGTTACTTTTAGTTTCCATTGTATACAACAAACTTTGTCATAATTTTCATTATATACAACGTGTATACAATGCGAAGATTATAAAAATTGATTATGTTATTTCTTTAAAAAATAAAGTTGGTCGTATTCAATGAATATGTCAATATCAAACATGGCCATTTTAGTCAACATGGTTATATATGATCACACATGTTCGATAACTAACAATTTAGTCATTCGCTATCAATGTTTATGGAAATCAAATATATTATAGTCCAATATTATAAAAAACAACAATTAAATGAAAC
Source organism: Dittrichia graveolens (assembly GCA_038502395.1). NCBI lineage: Eukaryota > Viridiplantae > Streptophyta > Magnoliopsida > Asterales > Asteraceae > Dittrichia > Dittrichia graveolens. The sequence continues at coordinate 24,417,180 of JARJIL010000008.1, forward strand.
TTGATTAGATTGAAACAAATCGGTCAAAGTGAGACAACATTATCATTTTATCCAACTATCGTCACTCAAAACTATACTTGCTTAGTCATATACTTGGTCATTCACGGACGTACTTGGTTGAAAAGAGGTAAAATAGTAATCATAATTGATCTTATATCTAGTTGAAAGGTCAATAATAGTATAACATGTACATAAGTTGGTGAATATGTTCAATTGCAGTAAGTGTGAGATTCAAATGAAAATATATATTTAAGTGAGAATGATAGACTTAATCTTGACCTTTCACTTTGTTTGATTAGATGGTCTACATTTGACACTTCATTTTATTCATTACACAATCATGATTGATGGTTAAAAATTGTTTTCTCATTATCATGAATCGCAACGGGTGAATTGCAAATGTTAAATCTAATAGATGAATATCTAATTGATGGTTAAAATTTGTTTTCTCATTCTCACCTAAGTATATATTCTCATAATAACCCTTCCTTTTTGCAATGATATGTCTTTCTATTGATTCGTAATCGGAGTTGTTAATATAAGTCAATCACAATACAATACTATAACTCAAGGTCAATCATAAACATACTCAATCCAAAATGGTTAAAAGATTTCAATCATACTAATTACATTGGTCAACCACCATAAGAAACTTTATTTTTTCAACAAAATTTCAGTGGTCATTTTCTGTCAATAAAATAAAGTATAACTTCGTACATATTTTATAAGGACCACTTTTAGTCGAAAATTTAGCGTTTTACAATTAGCTACTCCACTATCGGAATTTTATTGGAATCATTTTAGGATAATTTTATATTTTCCAACATATTTCCTACGGATCAATATATACTTTGCAAAACCACTCTCGGAATTTCATCGAAAATTTGTTGAGAAGATTTATTATTTTCCGACAAATTTTCCTACAAAAAAATCTCCTCGAAACTTTGTCGGAAATCAGTCAGAATTCCATCATTATATACTTAGCTACTCTACGCTTGGAATTTCGTCAAAAATCCATCGGAAATTTTCCGACAGATTTCCTATGGATCACACTTTGCGGAAAAATCCGTCGGAAATCCGTCGTTACATAGTTAACTTCGCATCGTCGGAATTTCGTCAAAAATACGTTAGAAAATTTTAATATTTTCCAACGAATTTGCTACAGACCATTATACGTCAGAGATCCCTCGAAAATCTATCGGAAATGCGTCGTTATATACATAGATACTCTACGCTCGGAATTTCGTCAGAAATCCATTCGAATTATCGACGGACTTCCTACGTATCACAATTAGTCGGAAATCTATCAGAAAATCCATCGTTACATAGTTACGTACACTATCCTCGGAATTTCGTTAGAAATCCGTTATAAAATTTTAATATTTTCCAACAAATTTGCTACGGATCACTATTTGTCGGAAATCCGTTGATAAACCGTCACTAAATTTTTATCCACTCCACCGTCGAAATTTCGTCGGAAATCCCTCGGTATTTTTCGACGGAATATATCCGTCGGAAATATTTGTCGGAAAAAACCTTTTTTCTAGTAATGGGTGTATAAGGATAGTATAATGGTTGTTGCATCATCTGGGTTACGGGTGGTAATGGTGTTGTTACTGGTGCAGTGTTGGTGTGATGGATTGTGTTGGAATCGCAGTTGGGACTCGGGTTGGTTCAAGTTGAGTATGCCTCTGTTGCTCCAAACTATGAACCAAGTTTCGAAGATCTAATCACTCGTTCTCAAGCTTAAAAATGTATTCACTATGATCCTCTTCGTGTGTCTTGCCTGATGTTCCTACAACCTTTGTATTATCCAATTCTCAATCACTGGTGCTTTTGATGTAGCCTGGTTCACAGGAGGAAGGACGGGGATCTCTCTGTTAGCCATATGTGTTACAACCACATCATCTCACAATTTATTAGCAAAGACCATTAGTACTCAAAATACTAACTACCACAAGCACCTCCAACTCACTGTAATTCCCCCGAACAAAAGTTTGACCCGTCACGAGACATGATTTGGGAATGCAACACTCTAGCCGTGTGTAACACCCGTAAACCCGGGCTAGGAGATTAGCAGGTTTGTGGTACGTGTCTATCTGTTTTAATGCCAACTAAATGGTTAATTGATTATTTAAAATATATTTTAATATGAATGCATGTATTTTAATGTATGTATGTATGTATATGAATACGTGTTAGTATACATATAGGAATTGATAGGTGGATGCCACCTCCTGCTTGTGAGATTAATCATGCATGTATACATGTAGGTTAGTGTAGGTAATTGCAATTTACCAAAAAGTTAAGAAAGTGTAGTTTGTGTATTTTGTAAAATCCTCCGCCGAAGAACAAAGAAGAAAGAGAATCGGAATTCAAGAATTGTGTGATTTAAATCAAGTAAAGGTTAGATTTTGTTTTGAACATGCTTAAATGTTTATTTGGTATGATCTCTGATTAAATAACATGGATTTATGAAGAACAATAGAATCGTTTTTTTAGGAAACTTGGTTTTGTGTGTTCTTGTGATTTATATGTTTATATGATGTTTCAATGCATGAATATGTGTATAAATGTGTTGAAACATGTTTCTGGAAAGTTGAGAGGAGTTCATGAATTTTTGCATTTGATTGTATGGTGATATGAAGTTGGCGGATTTGGTTTAATGAAGAAGAACTGAAATCCGATGCTTGTAAAACCAAATGTGTCAAAACTGATGCTTGGAAATCTGAGAATATAGAATCCTACACTTGAGAAACCGACAACCATAATCCGAATACCCCAAAATCCGATACTTGGGAAAATGATCTTAGAATCCGAAACCTTAAAACCAATACACTTGAAATCCGGAAGTTTGTAAATCTGAGACTTGAAAACCTATACCCAAGAATCCGATATCATATCTAGAATCCGCTAAACTAAAATCCGAGAGACTTAAATCCGGAACTATTAGAATCCGATACATGTGAAATCCAAGCCTCAGAATCCGAGTGATTGTAATCCGATAATCTCAAATCCGGTGAAGTAAAATCCGATACTTGTGATTGGCGGATTCCTAAATCCGATAGTGCCAAATCCGATGGTTTAGGAAATCCGACATTTCATGTTTTGGACTTGTGATTGTTTATTGTTTGTTGTTTATTTGATGAATGAATTATAAATATATGTGGTCAGATATATTTATGAGATTGATACTGATTTGGTTATTGCTATGTTTCAGGCATTCCTAAGACTCAGTAATATTAGACTTCTGAGCTCGTGCTGAAATTGAGGTGAGTGGAAGTTAATCGCGGATGGTAAAGATTTCGGTTAATGTTATTGATGTGATGCATGATGTGATTGAGATTGGATTGATTGAACTATTGATTGTGATATTGATTGATGATATCTGTTGCATGACTATTTGGTCGATACGCGCTCTTAGGATGATTTTGAGTTGCGTTTGAGAAGTCAGCTATACGTGGAATTGGGTTGGGCTAGTTTACTGGTTGGTTGAACAGTGGTAGCCTTACTGTTGCATATGTTGCTTCAGAGGAGGATTTCACTATGCCACTTCAGTAGAGAGCTACTGGTAAACCTTTGCTTTGGCCGGCATTGGTTGTAAGTTCTGCGCCGAACTGCCAGTCTTCTTGGATATGTGATTACATGCTTTGATATTGATTGTGAATGTTTGATTTTGGTGTTTGGCCTCTACTCATTTAGCTTTGTGCTAATTCCCCTCAATTGATGTTTTTGCAGGTTCGTGTTTGTAGTTGAAGAAGGAAGAGTTGACCTCACTCTGATACTTTGTTTTAAAAGAGTCGAGCCAGTTATTTTTGTAACACCAAACAGTTGTAGTTGTTGTTGGTTTTTGAAAAAGTATTGTAAAATTTGTTAATATTGGTTTATATGTGATGAGTTTACTTAATATAGCTTCCGCAGTGCAATTTTAAAAAAAATGGCTTGTGGTTTTCTAGTGTTACAGTTTGGTATAAGAGCCTAGGTTTGGCGATGCATGCACGGCTAGAGTGTTGCATTCCCAAATCTTGACTCGTGACGGGTCAAGCTTTCCTTCGGGGGAATTAGGGTGAGTTAGAGTTGTCTGTAGTAGTTAGTATTTTGAGTACTAACGGTTTATGCTAATGAGCTATGAGGTGATGTGATTGTAACAGATTATGGCTAACAGAGAGACACCCATCCTTCCTCCTATGACCCAAGCTGCAGTAGAGGTGAATATTTGGATAATGTAAATCAAGCCGGAACGTCTGGCCAGAGCAAGAGGAAAATTAAAGTGAATATATCTTCAAATTGGAGAATGAACTGATGGATCTTAGAAATAAGGTTCAAAACATGACACATAGATTAAACCAACCTGAACCAACTCCGGTACCAACTGCGATTTCCACACAGGCAACCAAACCACCAGTGACAACACCTCTGCCACCAATGACACAGATGATGCAACAACCATTCTATTACCCATATCCACAACCAGGAGGTTATCCATTTATGTTTCATGGATACAAACAACCATGCACGTATAAACAATTCTTAGATTGTAAACCCTCAGAGTACAGAGGAAGTTCTGATCCTAACATCACATTGAACTGGCTGAGGCAGATGGTGAAGGCACTTGATGCCTGTAATTGCGAAAATGAACTGAAAGTGAAGTATGCATCGAGGATGCTGAAGGGAGATACCATGGTCTGGTGGGATTCGATTACCGGCCATTTCACTGAACCACAACAGGAAAGCATCACTTGGAATCATTTCCAGGAGAAACAGTGTGAACAATATTACAGTACCTTCGAGATTGCCAAAATCAAGAAGGAGTTCATGGATCTACAAATGACTAGGAACATGACAGTGGACGAACTGATCAAGCAATTCAACGAGAAGATGAGATTCGTGAAACATTGGGTGCCAGATGAAGAGTTGAAGATTGCCCATTTTGTTGGGGCATTGCATCCGGATCTCCGTAGCGCCACCTAGTGGGCTACCAAACCATCCCAGGCCTTCACTTTAGCCAAATTGGCTGAATGGGATATAATTGCGAGAAATAGGCTGAGTGGGGAAAGGATTTCTCAACAGAAATCGAGATTCTAACATTACAACACCCAGTAGAGGCAAGGAGGGCAGGGTAGTGGAAGTAGACAGGGGGAGCAAAATAGGAGGCCTACTTTAGGTGGGTCTACTCAGAGGGCAACTTGGTGTAGCAGGTGCAAATCTTATCACCATGGGCAGTGTACGCCCCAGACAATGCGATGTGTGAAGTGTGGCCAGTTTGGCCATGATCTGAAAAATTGTAGACTACCGAGGATTGTATGTTCGAATTGCCACAAGGAGGAGCATAGAGTTGGGGATTGTCCTCTGAGTAAGAAAACGGGGTCAGGGTCAGGAGGAGGAGCGGCTGGAGGATCGTCTTCAGCTGGCCAGAAAAGAAATAACCCACCCACTGCTGAGGGTTGGGCATTCATGATGACTGTGGATGATGCCACTACCACAGATGATGTCATAACTGATATGTTTTTGATAAACTCTACTCCTGCTAGAGTGTTATTTGACTCTGGGGCAAACCGCTCCTTTGTTTCTGTAGAATTCTGTGGTAGATTAAATGTGCCTGTAATTGAACTTGCTACTGCTTTAGAGATAGAGGTAGCTGATGGTATGATGGGTCCGGTCACGACTGCTGTGGCTGGATCTAAAATTGACATAGATGGTACATGTTTTCCTGTTTATTTTCTTGTAATGCCATTATCTGGGTTCGATGTGGTGCTCGGGATGGATTGGCTGAGTTTGAATCAAGCCAGTATCAAGTGCCATAAGAAGTTGATCTCGTTTCCATTGGCTGATGGCATAAGAGTAGTAGCAAGGGGAGAGAAAGCTGGGTCTGTAATTCCTATTATCTCCTGTTTGAAAGCAAAGAAAGCGTTGGATAGGGAATGTGAATCTTACTTGGCATACGCCATTGACGGGAAGAAAGAGAAGTAGGTGATAACAGAATACCCGGAAGTGTTTCCAGAAGAATTGCCAGGGTTGCCTCCAGTTCGTAAGGTAGAATTCAAGACTGATCTGATCCCTGGTTCTCGACCAGTGGCAAAGGCACCGTACAGGTTGGCACCTTCAGAGATTCGGGAGATGATGACTCAGATACAGGATCTGTTAGACAAAGGCTTCATTCGTCCAAGCTCATCTCCGTGGGGTGCAACAGTTTTGTTCGTAAAGAAGAAAGATGGTACGTTGCGTATGTGTATCGACTACCATGAACTGAATAAGAGAACGATAAAGAACAAGTATCCGTTGCCAAGAATTGATGATTTATTTGATCAACTACATGGAGCTTCGTTCTTTTCAAAGATTGACTTGAGATCGGGTTATCATCAGGTGCGTGTTTCAGAGGAAGATGTGTCAAAGACAGCCTTTCGTACGCGTTATGGCCATTATGAGTTCTTGGTTATTCCGTTCGGCTTAACCAATGCACCTGCGATCTTTATGGATTTGATGAATAGGGTCTGTCGACCATTTCTGGATAATTTTGTGATAGTCTTCATTGATGATATCCTGATTTATTCGAAGACTGAATTGGAACATGAACAGCATTTGAGACAGGTTCTGGAGACTTTGAAGAAAGAACATTTGTTTGCCAAGTTTTCAAAATGCGAAGTCTGGTTAAGAGAGGTACAGTTCTTGGGGCATGTGATTTGCAATGAAGGAGTGAAAGTGGATCCTTCAAAGGTAGAGGCAGAGATGAACTGGAATGCTCCAAGGACACCGTATGAGAAAAAGATTTTTCTTGGTTTAGCCGGGTACTACCGCAGGTTTATTAAAGATTTCTCTAAGATTGCGGGTCCGTTGACTAAGTTGACTTGGAAAGACATGAAGTTTATATGGGGTAGTGAACAAGATAAAGCCTTCCAAATGTTGAAACAGTTGTTGTGTCAGGCCCCCATTCTTGGATTTCCAAGTGGATCATATGACTTTATTGTATATTGCGATGCATCGTTTACTGGATTGGGCTGAGTGCTTATGCAGAGGGATCGGGTGATTGCGTATGATTCAAGACAGTTGAAACCTCATGAAAAGAATTACCTAACACATGATTTGGAGCTGGCAGCAGTTGTATTTGCCCTTAAGCTATGGAGACACTACCTGTATGGCACCAAGTGCGTGATTTGTACCGATCATAAGAGTCTTCAGTATGTGATTACACAGAAAGAGCTGAACATGAGACAAAGACGGTGGGTGGAGTTGATAAAGGATTATGATTGCGAAATCAGATATCACCCTAGGAAAACTAATGTGGTAGCAGATGCCCTGAGCCGCAAGGGAGCGGGAAGTTCTATCCAATTTATGCATATGGAAATTGTATCTGACTTAGTGGATAGAATGAAGTCTGCTCAGTTGGAATCTCTGAAAGAAGAAAACTTGAAGACTGAACTAATGAGAAAGCGTAAGGATGAACTTACTGATGATTCTCGTGGATTAAAAATATTTAAGACTCGTGTGTGTGTGCCTATGCTTGGAGAATTGAGAAAGCTGATTTTAATAGAAGCACACAAGTCGAGACTGTTTGTACACCCAGGAAGCACTAAAATGTACAACGATATGAAAGTGCTTTACTAGTGGCCTACGATGAAGGCAGATGTGACACACTTTGTAAAATCATGTCATATCCGTGAACAGGTGAAGGCAGAACATCAGAAGCCTTACGGATATTTGATCAGTTGGAGATTCTTGAGTGGAAATGGGAATATATAACGATGGACTTTGTGACGAAACTTCCGCGAACTCAGAAGAATCACGATATGATTTGGGTGATCGTGGATAGATTAACAAACAGCGCTCATTTTCTGGCTACGTGTGAGACGGCTTCTCTGAGTAAGTTGGCTCAACTATATATTAATGAAATAGTTGCGAGGCATGGTATAACATTGTCGATTGTGTCTAACAGAGACTCTAGGTTTGTTTCTAACTTCTGGAGGAGTTACAGAGGGAATTAGGGACGAGGATTAACTTGAGTACAACATATCATCCCCAGACTGACGGTCAGACTAAGCGAACCATACAAACACTCGAGGATATGTTGCGTGCTTGTGTGATTGAGTATGGTGGATCTTGGGATTCACACCTGCCATTGATAGAGTTTGCGTATAATAATTCTTACCAATCCAGTATTGGGATGCCTCCGTACGAAATGTTATACGGCCGTCGTTGCCATACTCTGACGTGTTGGTTAGAGGCTGGTGAGAAGCAGTTTGCAGGGCCCGAGATTGTTCAGTTAACTAAGGTTGTTATTGCTAGAGACAAGTTGAAAGCTGCCAGAGATAGACAGAAAATGTACGCAGATCCATGACGTCGCCCAGTTACGTTTGATGTGGGGGAGTTAGTGTATTTGAAGGTTTCTCCGTGGAAGGGCGTAATTTGTTTCGGTAAACGCGGGAAGTTGGCTCCCCGTTACATTGGTCCCTTCCACATTCGTCAGATAGTCAACGATCAGACACTTACACTCGATCTTCCAGCAGAGCTTGCAGGAATTCATGATACGTTCAATGTCTGTTATTTGAGAAAATGCAAAGTTGAAGATGAAAGCCAGATTCTCCCAGTATATGAACTAAAAGTTGATTCAAAGAAAAGATTGATAGAGGAACCTGTTGAACTATTGGATCGAAAGGTGAGCAAGCTCCGAAAGAAGTAGATAGCAATGGTGTTGGTCAAATGGAAGCACAGTTTAGGTTCAAACCTAACTTAGGAGACCGAGGCAGAGATGAGAGATATATATCCCCATTTGTTTGAGCAAGAAGGGATTCCGAGGACGGAATCCTCTTAAGGGGGATAGATTTGTAACACCCGCAAATTTGGGCTAGGAGATTAGCAGGTTTGTGGTACGTGTCTATCTGTTTTAATGCCAACTAAATGGTTAATTGATTATTTAAAATATATGTTAATATGAATGCATGTATTTTAATGTATGTATGTATGTATATGAATACGTGTTACTATACATATAGGAATTGATAGGTGGATGCCACCTCCTGCTTGTGAGATTAATCATGCATGTATACGTGTAGGTTATTGTAGGTAATTGCCATTTACCCAAAAGTTAAGAAAGTGTAGTGTGTGTATTTTGTAAAATCCTCTGCCGAAGAACAATGAAGAAAGAGAATCGGAATTCAAGAAATTGTATTATTTAAATTAAGTAAAGGTTAGATTTTATTTTTAACATGTTTAAATGTTTATTTGGTATGATCTCTAATTAAATAACATGGATTTATGAAGAACAATAGAATCGTTTTTTTAGGAAACTTGGTTTTGTGGGTTTTGTGGGTTTTGTTAGGTTTATTAATTGTATAGAATAGAATATTACATTTTGAGTGAAGTTTGCATTAATTAAAAACTAGAGGGTCTTAATTGTAAATATACTCATGGAGTATATAAGCCTATAATTAAGGCTAATCATGTATCAATTGCCATAATCAATGATATGAACTATGTGTTAATCAAGGTGTAATTAGTATTCTCTCATAGTTCTACACATACAATTGAAGATTAGCTTGATACTTGAAGAATTAAGGTATTATCAATTGGTATCAGAGCCTAAGGAGTGATTTTATTGAAGATTGGATCAAGAATTGCAAAAAATTTGAAGATTTTTTAAAAATTTTCGGATTATTTTTGGGCAGAAACTTTGAAAAATTCTAGAAAATTCATACGATCTTCATTTGATCTAATTTTTGGATATGTTGTTGTGTATGATTGCAGGAACCTACAGTAAAATTTTCAAGTGAAAAATCCGCTCCATGTGAGAGAAATCTAAGAATTACAAATCTGGGTTTTTGGAAGATGTTCTTGAAACTTGAATTTTGAAATTCGTGATTTAGTTGGAATTAATTGCTCAATTTTTGAATGAGTGTTAGCAATCATATCACGAATCAATCTACATAGTTTCATATCAATTCATCAATCATACATGAAGTAATTTGAAATTTTTGTGTTTGAAGGTTTCATGATGTTCTTGGTGAATTTTGGTTAAATTCGTGAGTGATTAATCCAAATTGTTGTAATATGAGAGTTTTAAAAGTGTTTGTTTAGGTGGAGATTGACGAATTTGAAGAGAAAATTCATTCTTGGTAAAGATTTGAAGATTCAAGTTAGATACGAGTCTATGTGTTCTTGATGTTCTTGAGAAGATGAAGTTATCGGATTTGGAAGATGAAGTTATCGGATTTCATTAATCCGATTAAGTGTTTATTGGATTTGACATTTGGCGGATTTGGTTTAGGCGGATTTCGAAATTATCGGATTTGAAAAGTGTCGGATTTAAAAGTACTGGATTTGGCTTCTACCGGATTTGAAAGTGTCGGATTTGAAAGTACCGGATTTTAAAGGGTCGGATTTGAAAGTGTCGGATTTGGGCGGATTTGAAAGTTTCGGGTTTGGACATGTTTGAAAGTGTCGGATTTGGGCATATTTGAAAGTGTCGGATTTGGACATATTTGAAAGTGTCGGATTTGGACATATTTGAAAGTGTCGGATTTGGACATATTTGAAAGTGTCGGATTTGGACATATTTTAAAGTGTCGGATTTGGACATATTTGAAAGTGTCGGATTTGGACATATTTTAAAGTGTCAGATTTTCTTTTTTCATAGCAATTTTAAATGGCTCAAAATTTGGTTGAAAATACAAAATTTGAATTTTCTTGCATTTTCTGATATAACAATTTTAACCAAAATAAAAATTTTCAAGTGCAACCTGGCGGCTCGACCCCAGCCAGGGGCTCTGCCCCTTGGACCGCGCCAGGGGTTGCAACCCCTTGGACCCTACTATTAGGGGCGCTGCCCCCAAACCCCCGTCGTCGTTGTGATTGAATAAGAATCAGATTTTCTCAACTCATAGTCACTTTAATTGATTCTCATACTAGACTTTTAATCATTGCTGGTCATTACCAACTCATTCTTAATTGAAAAAATCATTGTTGTTGATTAAATTCTTGATCAAATCAAATCATTCCTAAACGATCGTATATTTTTAAGGTATCAAGATAAATATCAAGATGTCAACGAAGATTCCACATGTTGGAGTAAATTTTGAGAAAAAGAAGGTAGACGGATTGGTTAATGAGAATATCCAGCTCAAAGAGAAGATTTCTTCAATGAACAAAGAGATTCACACATTGACACGGAGAAATACAATTTATGATGTAAGGATTGAACGTATATCAGATGATATAATCAAAAGGGAGAAACAGATGCAAATTCTGAGTGGAGAAAGTTCATTACTAAAAGAACAAGTTGAATTTGAAAAGAAAAGAGCAAGTGAATTACAAGCTGAAAAAGCTGAATTGCATGATAAGTTGAAACAACTTGAGTAACAACTACTTGTAAAAGTTGAGTTACAGAAAGAAACAAAGGTATTAGAGCTATAAAAGAGTTTGGAAAGTGAAAGGAAAATGTTTGAAGAAGAAAGAAGTAAGTTTGTGGAGAAAATTTCACAACTTGAAGTACATTCTAAAGAGGAGAATGTAAAGTATAAAATTGTATAAGAAATAGGAGTTTACTTGAGAAAATACTCGTAGAGTATAAATAGGGATATGACCCTTGTAATATGTGAGTTTTGCCATAATCAATGTTTAAGTCTTCATTCTCATCAACTGATGGGTTGCTTCAGTAGCAACCTCTGGTTCAATCTCTTCCTCTTCCTCATACTCACTCTCTATGTCTGACTCATCAAATCTGGCCATAAATCCAGAGTCATTTCCCACGATTTCATCTTCGCTTTCCCCATCGGTTTCCTCAAACTCACACTCCTCTACCTCAGCCATTAGAACAAATTGGGCGTGGACATTGGGATCTTCATCACTGTTATCGGTGTCAGATAAGAATTGACCCTCTTCTGCAAGTAATGCCCTCCCACTATTTCTTTGCTTGATGAGGTTGAGTTAAAGTCTTGTAATATTTTGAGTCCTTAACCTTGGGCTTTTTGCAATCCTTGATGAAATGCCCAGTTCCGCCACAGTTATAACATTTGCGCTCCTGGACAGTTTCTACTTTTCTTTCATACCTCCTTTCCAATCTCTGACCATCCTTCTTTGGGAATTGGTCATCTCTCCCTCTAGAGCCAGACGTGAACCTTTGCCTGTTGTTCGTCTTGTTCTTCAGAAACTTATTTTGCATCATGTTGGTTAAATAGGCCATTGCCTCCATGATCTTTTCATTATCAACCACATTCTCTTCCTCCGAATTTGAAGTTTCTGTCTCTATAACTTGTTTCATTTTAACAGACTTTGTTGAGCTCTTAACCCTTTTCTCATTCACCACCAGAGCCAGTGGATCTACAGTGTCTTTTTGTGTACATAAACCAACATCATCCTGATATTGATTTAATTCCTCAAAAATCATATGATGGGTAACTTTGTTGAGGTTCTTTTGATTCATTTGTCTGTAGATTGCCACTTGAGATCTTCATTCAATCCCTAGAGAGTTTAGAAACCTAGTATTCTTCGTGAGATTAGAGTAATCATCAAGTTTTTGGTTTCTGAGGTAATTGAGTAGTTAAAAGTAGCGATTGTAAGTTTCAATTAGTGCTTCCCCATCTCTAGCTTTGAAATGATCAAAGTAGTTAACCAGTGTAGTCTCCTTGATCCAGGCCCCTAACTCTGTGCCTTCCATCTGACTCTTAATCTCGTCCCATATCTTTTTTGCAGTGTTGAGGCCATTCACCTTGATGTAAAATTCTGAAGAAAGGCCATGTTTTAGATAGTATTTTGCTTTACGATCTGCTGTGGCTCTGTGTTTTTCCTCAGCTGTATACTTAGATGGAAGCTTTTCTCGGTGGATTTCATCCAAGGGTGGATTATGATGAGAATTTGCTTCTTGATCTATCCTAAAGACACCATTTCCTTCCAGTATGCTTTTCTTCATTTCCTCACCATATTGCTCATTGTTGTCTATAAAATCCATAAAACGACCTTTCCATACATGGTATTCTCCTCTGTAAAACACTGGTGACTTCGTGTCTGAACCGAATGAAAGTGTTTCACTATATGTACTCATTCTTGCTTTAGGATCTTTTCTTTGTAAGATATTTGATTGAAGAATTCTTGTGTAAACTGAAATCCGATACTCACTGAAATCCGAAACTCACTTGTCTAAAATCCAAGACTTAAAATCCGAATGAATTTGAAATCCTAGATAAATTCCGATAGTTGAGAAATCCAAACTTCAAAATCCGAGATTTAGAAATCCGATAAGTGAATTCCGATTGATTCAAAATCCGATAGATTTGAAATCCGAATGCTTTAACAATCCAAGGGAATCCGAGAGATTGAAAACCGAGTTAGAAATCCGGTTAACTCAAAATCCGAGAAATTCAAATCCGATAATTTGGAATCCGAGAGAATTCCTTCCAATTTTATAAATCCGATCAATCAAATCCGTTGAATAAATCCGTGACTCCAAAATCCGACACTTTGTAAATCCGAAACTCAAAACCAATGGCAAACTAAACAATCTGATTGCAAACCCCAAATCCGCAACTCAATCCTTGTATTCCCAAAATCCGTAACACAGAATCCGATAGAAAAGTATCGGAATCCGATAGAAATCTTCGGATTTTGTAAAATCCGATTGTTCTTGAGATCAAATCCGATAGTTCTTGTAACTGTTGTAACCGCCAACTTTCAAACTTCAAATTCCTCCGAATTTAGATCAAATTCGTGAATTTTTTCTTCCAGAGGGTTCGTACACACACGAATTACAATTCAGAATCAATTTTACAACAAAATTCAATCTCTAGAATACATTTTAGATCAATTTTTCTCGAAAACCGAAAAATACAAAATCTCAAATTCAACACAAACTGTTGTAGTGATTGATCGCGGACTTACACAGATTTATTTGAATGATGATTGCGAATCCAATAAGCTTCTAATCCTTCATTTTCATTCTCAATTCGATAGAAATCAGATTGCACAAAAAATCGACCAAAATACCTCAAATCTGACAAATTCCTTTGGATTGTTGCTGTTTTCTCTCAAATTCTTCAATCAAGAACCTTATTTTAGTAAAGATTAGGATCTGATACCAATTGTAGAGCAATCAAATGAATACACAATAGATTCAAGTAGAGAGAATGTATGGAAATACCTTAAAGTGTGTGTTTTCTATTCAATAATATGTCAAAAGGGTTACAAGGAAAGTAGGCTACAATACTATTTATACTAAATACAAAGTAAATCATAAAAGCACTAAATTGTGACTAGACTTTAAACACACATGTAACTCTAACATTATGTCATCGACGTATATTTGTACCAACACGTAATCATTTCCCATTTCCTTTTTGAACAGTGTGGTATCTGTTTTCCCTTTGACGTATCCCTCGTTTAGCATATGTTCTGACAACTCATCGCACCAAGCTCTCGGGGCTTGTTTTAATCCATATAGAGCTATGTCGAGAATGTAGACGTCATTGGGTCTGTTAGGATCTACAAAACCTTGAGGTTGACTGACGTACACTTCCTCTTTTAGTTTGCCATTAAGAAAGGCAGTCTTGACATCCATTTGGTAAATTGTGAAATTTTTTGTAGGAGGCATAGGCTAGGAAAAGTCTAATAGTTTCTATTCTTGCTACAGGGGAGAAGGTCTCGTCATAATCAATCCCTTCTCGTTGATTATACCCCTTAGCCACTAGCCTAGCTTTATTCCTAACTACCACACCTTCTGAATCCTTTTTGTTCTTGAAAACCCACTTTGTTCCGATAATTGATTTTCCTTCTAGTCGCGGAACTAGTCTCGAAACTTTGAGTCGGTCAAATTGGTTAAGCTCTTCTTGCATAGCTATAATCCAATCAGGATTAGCTAGAGCTTCCGACACTCTCGTGGGTTCGACCATGCTTAAAAAGCTTGAATGTTGGCATATATTAGTAGTAGCAGATCTAGTTTGAACACCGGCGTTCAAACTTCCAATGATTTGTGTCTCAGGATGACTCTTCATCCAAATAGGTTCGGGGGATTGAACCTGAATGTAGTCATTTATATTTTGAAGGTCGTTGGAGTTAATATCTTCTGTTGATTGGTCGTATCTTGGACTTTGTTCAGTTGCAGGAAAATTTGTAGCTTCAAACTCCGAGTTATCAGAATTTGTAGTCTGTTGAACTGTAGATACACTAGGTGGCTCAGTTATTGACACAGAGTCTTGCTGAATATCCTGCAAAACATTAGAGGAGTTATCATTCTTTTTAAAGAAATCAAACATAAAGTCCAAGCTTATATCTTCTTCATAACTGAATGACTCATATGTTTTGTTAATTTTAAAAATTGATTCTTTAGATGAGCTAGGTTTACTCGTTAAAGAATTTAGATTGACTAAATCGTCAAACGTAACATTAATGCTTTCGACAATCATGTTAGTTCTCAGATTCAGAATTATAAAACATTTTTGTCTATTGAGTAACCTAAAAATACTCCTTTGTCAGCTTTCGAATCAAACTTTGATAGGTTGTTCGATTCATTCTGTACAAAACACCTATTACCAAATACATGAAAGTATTTGATATTAGGTACTACTCCATTACATAGTTCGTATGGAGTTTTATTGAAGCGACGATGTATTAAAGATCGATTTTGGGTGTAGCATGTAGTATTCACAGCTTTAGCCCAGTAAGATGGTGGTAACTTCTAATACTGTAACATCGTTCGGGGAGCTTCAACCAATGTTCTGTTTTTCCTTTCGACTACTCCATTTTGTTCCGGAGTATATGCTGCCGAGAACTGATGTGTTATTCCTTCAGAGTCCAAGTAAGAGTCTAATGTTCTGTTTTTGAACTCTGTTCCATTATTAGTTCTAATACTCTTCACCGGTTGTCCGTTATGTGTCTTGTGTTTCTTCAGAAACAAAATCACTTGTTGTGGTACCTCACTCTTGTGACTCACAAACCGGACCCATGTGTACCGGGAATAATCATCCACCATCACCAGAATATATCTCTTCGCGTTTCTGGACTGGACTTTCACTGGTCCACAAAGGTCCATATGGATCAACTGTAAAGGTGCGGAAGTTGAAGAAATCTGACTAATTTTATGTGGGACTCTATTCATTTTACATGCTTCGCAGTCCTTACACAGATGATCTTTTTCAAATTTAAGCTTAGGTAGACCTCTGACCAAATTACCATTCACCAGCTTGTTCGTATTCTTGAAGTTTAGATGCGACAACTTGCGATGCCATGACAAGTTTAGATCTGATGAAGCTTTTGACAGCAGGCATACTGGTGCGCCAGAACCTTTCTCAGATAAGTCAATTGTATACAAATTTGACTTTCTGTTGCCCCCCAAAATCTCTGCTCCGTCTTCTGTTCTTAAAGAACATGAGCTTTTCTTAAAGACGATCTCCATTCCTTTATCGTAGAACTGTCCTATGCTAAACAGAATATGCCCTACACCATCAACATAGGACACCTTTCAATCTTTAGATTACCAGTCTCTATCACCCCATTGCCAAGAATCGGTGAAACTTGGTCATTCCCAAACTTAACATTTCCCTATGTACTTGCTCACATAATGTTTGAGAAGACCTTTGTTACTCCTCATATGTTTCGTGCAGTTGTTGCCAGATTGGAGAAAACTTCTTTCAAACAGAAATATAAGGGCAAACAAACTGACATGGTTAAGTTTGAGGAAACGAATGTGGCTGAGGTTGAGGTAGAGGATGAGGATTTGACGCTAGCCTTGTGGCTGAGCAAACAAGAGGTTGAAAAGCCTGTTGAAACTATTACTGAATCTGGGCTTGAAAAGTATAAATTGGAAAGTGTATTGCAAGTACATGAAGAAGTAACAGAACAGTTTCCGCCATCTCCTTGTAAATTCAGAACAACTCCTACAGACATCAGAAAACTGTTGGGTTTTCATGGTCTAAAATCGCAACGGAAGCAAAACGAGTAGAAAATAGTTTCAAAAATTGACCACGAATACGCCCACCAAATGGACGAAAACTCTAGACATGACTAAGCAACAAAATAAAACATACAAAGAGATAGAGTTATACCCTCGATGCTATCTTCTTGGTACGTGCGGTTTTGGAGTTTGGTAATCTTGTGCACTAACGTGTACACCTCTACCAAAGTCCACACCAAGCTACTATCGCCTCCCACTTGCTAGAGTGTTAGATAAGCCTATCTAAACACCACCAAGATGTCTACACAATAGAACCAAAGCCTTGGAACTACTTTGTGTGTTTGAGAGAGTTTATGCAAATATGTATATTCTAGAAAAACCAATTCTTGGAGCTTTACAACATTAGCATCATGGCCCTTATATAGACCTCAAAATCAGTTCAAATTTCGTGATCACTAATGTCAATTTCAGTTTCTAGAATAATGACAATTAACACCATACTTAACTAGCTTTCAAAGCCTAGTTAAGAGGCTGTTACTGCCTGAGGCACGGCCGTGCCTCATAAGGTATGGGCGTGCCAGCCCGAGAGGCCACGCCCAAGTCACGCCCGACTTGGGCTCGTGCCTGTCCATTAGGCATAGGGCACGGGCGTACCTAGCCACAGGCCACGCCCAAGTCACGCCTGACTTGGGCTCGTGCTTGCCCGTAGGGAACAACCGTACTTCATAGAGGTACGGGCGTGCCTTGGCCCACCATAACTAATTTCTAGTTTTCTCTCTCATTAGACCATCCGTGATGCCGGAATCGATACTTGGCGTGTGACCTAATAGGCCCTTGCTTCATCAACCATGATACCAACTCGTGTGTGTGTTAGTGGGCATAATCCAACAGACTCCCACTTGCACATGACAAACTCATGAAAGGCGTCATCAACATAGAGCGGCCTCTAGCAAGGCATCTATACCCCCAAGTTAGTACAGGGTTTGTCTTCCCACAACAAATACCTAACCAAAAGGAAAGGTCCTATAGATAAGTGATTATATACCCCTTCGTTCACGATATCCGTTGCGAATGCAGGTCATGGAACATGATTAACCCCATATCATTCACAATTATGTTTCTCGATATAGACTAACTATGACTAACAAAACAAGTTGCACAATTGATCCACTATCAATTCAACTTGAGCACGGCCATGCATTTTGGTTTGTCATCAGCTTAGTCAACGAGGGGCCCAAGGATATCTCTCAAAAGAGGAACGAATACCTTTGACTACACTGTCCTATCATAATAACAAGTTCTTGCCTGAAAACTTCCCTTATAACAGCCAGTTATGAACTGCGTTAGAAAGCAATCTAAACAAGTCCAAGTTAATAATCAAGCAACGCGTGCATCTCCAGTAGAATGATAAATAATATTATCATCCTGATTTAATCGTGATAATATCCACGAAGTAAACTCAGGTATGGGTCCTCCAATTACTTAATCACCATTAAGTACAGGCTAGTGTTGCGTAAACAAGTATTCAATCCAAGATGAAAACTTTACCAACCACTCGCCTCGATCTTAATTCACTTCTTCCTCCCAATGAAGAACGACCAATCGTGGAGTATTTAGAATAAACAAGTTTATTCATGGAAGTATTAAACATGCAAAGATAGAACACAATAATGTTTCATAAAGTAATCGCACCATGCGTATATTAAATCCCCATTAATAGTCATTACAATAAGAAATACATTATTGCTTTAATGTTCTCAATAACAAATACAACTAAAACAATTAAACCAAGTCACTAGCAAATCTAATACCAATAGACTTAGCATGAGAATCATGCTTAACTTCTGACAAAGGTTTGGTGAGTGGATCTGCCAAGTTCCCCTCAGTCGGTACTCTACTCACCACAATGTCACTATTCTCGATGATATCACGAATAAAATGATACTTTCGAGCAATGTGTCTCGTACGTCGATGCGCTCTTGGTTCCTTAGCTAGAGCTACTGCACCCTCATTGTCACAGAAGATCTCAATAGGGTTAGGGATGCTAGGAACAACTCCAAGGTCTTGAATGAATTTCTTCATCTAGACGGCTTCCTTAGCAGCCTCGCTTGCAGCAATATACTCTGACTCCGTGGTTGAATCGGCCACGGTATCTTGCTTGGAACTTCTCCAACTTATTGCTCCACCATTTAACAAGAATACAAATCCCGATTGAGACCGGCAATCATCCTTGTCCGTTTGGAAGCTAGCATCAGAATATCCAGTAACTCTGAGCTCCTCCGATCCACCGAACACTAAAAACATTTCCTTAGTTCTCCGAAGATATTTAAGGATGTTTTTAACCGCAACCCAATGACTTTGACCAGGGTTAGCCTGATATCGGCTCGTCATGCTCAAGGCATACGACACATCAGGCCGAGTACATAGCATAGCATACATGATCGATCCCACCGCCGAAGCATACAGGAATCGACTCATTTCCTCTAGTTCCTTTTGAGAACTAGGACATTGAGACTTGATCAACGCCATACCATGCAACATAGGCAAATTCCCTTTCTTGGAATCTTGCATCTTGAACCTCTTCAAGACTTTATCTATGTACGTACTCTAGCTCAAACCAATGAGTCTCTTAGATCTATCTCTATAGATCTTTATCCCCAAAATATATGCTGCTTCTCCCATGTCTTTCATAGAGAAGCAACTCCCAAGTCAGGTTTTCACTTCCTGCAAGGTAGTCACGTCACTTCCTATGAGTAGTATGTCATCTACATACAAGACTAGAAAAACTACAACACTCCCACTAGCCCTGACATACACACAAGGTTCATCCTTGCTTTTAGAAAAGCCAAACTCTTTGACCTTTTCATCAAAGCAAATGTTCCAACTCCGAGATGCTTGCTTAAGTCCATAAATGGAACTCTTAAGCTTGCAGACTTTATTAGGATATTTGGGGTTTGCGTAACCATCAGGTTGTGCCATGTAAACCTCCTCTACCAACTTCCCATTAAAGAAGGCAGTCTTGACATCCATCTGCCCTATTTCGTAATCGTAACATGCAGCGATAGCCATTAGTATCCTAATAGACTTCAACATAGCCACCGGAGAAAAGGTTTCATCATAGTCTACACCATGAGTTTGAGTGAAACCCTTTGCTACCAGTCGGGCTTTGAAGGTGTCTACTTTTCCATCCATGTTAGTCTTCTTCCTAAAGACCCATTTGCACCCTACAGGCTTATGGCCGGGTACTGGATCAACCAAGTCCCAGACTTGATTATCCGTCATGCATTGCATCTCACTGTCCATTGCCTCCTTCCACCTAGCAGACTCAGGGCCCGCTACGGCTTCCCGGTAGTTGGTCGGTTCACTATGATCCACCAATAGTTCGTCGCCCTCGGATATGAGAAACCCATATCTTTCCGGCTCATTACGAACTCTACCAGATCTACGGAGCTCTAATGGTTGTGTATCAGGTACCTCATCCACCATTGGTTGAGGTTCCACTTCTTCCGGTGCGCAGACCTCAGAAGCGGTACTAGTGCCAACATCTGGTTGATCATTGGTGTCATCTAGAATTTCTTCTAGATCGACTTGCCTCCCACTGGCTTCTGCAGATATCAGCTCCCTTTCAACGAAGACCGCCCTTCGAGCAACAAACACCTTGTTCTCCGAAGGTCTGTAAAACAAATATCCCATAAAACCAGTTGGGTAGCCAATGAAAATACACTTCTCGGCTCTGGGTTCAATTTTGTCTTGAGCTTCACGTCTCACGTAAGCCTCACAACCCCAGACCTTGAGATAGGCTAGCGAAGGAACCCTTCCATGCCACATCTCGAACGGTGTACTCGCAACCTTCTTTGTTGGTACAAGGTTTAAGGTCCTAGCAGTGGTTTCCAAAGCATAACCCCAAAAACTTGCGGGTAGCTTTGTACGACTCATCATGGGCCGAACCATATCCAATAAAGATCGGTTCCTCCTCTCAGCGACCTCATTTAATTGCGGTGTCCTGGGTGGAGTAAGTTGTGAAATAATTCCACAACCCCTAAGATGATCAAGAAACTCGGTACTAAGATACTCACCACCCCTATCGGATCTGAGAATCTTAATCCGCTTGCCCAATTGATTCTGCACTTCGTTTTGGTATGTCTTAAACACCTCAAAGATTTCAGACTTATGCTTAATCAAATAAACATAACCATACCTACTGAAATCATCAGTAAAAGTAACGAAGTACCTACAGTTGTTTCTTGTAGCAGACCTGAAAGGATCACACACATCCGTGTGAATAATGTCCAACAAGTCTTTGCCCCTTTCACTAACGCCGGTGAAGGGCGCTTTAGACATTTTGCCTAATAAACAAGAATCGCATACTTCGCTTGACCCGTGGTCAAACGATTATAAAATCCCATCCACTTGGAGTTTGGCGATACGTTTTTTGCTTATATGGCCAAGACGACTATGCCACAAAGACAACTTGTCCAATACACCTTTGGACTTAGAATCAATGTTCATGATTGATTTATTACCATCCAAACACACACTTGTTTCATAAATCCCACGACATGGATAAGCTTTAAAGTAATGAACATCATTTCTCAAACAAGAGATAATTCCATTATTAAAACCAAAATCATATCCATCGTCATACAAAGCGTGAAAGGAAATAATGTTTCGTGCCACGCAGGGCGAAAAACAAACATTTAACAAGGTAATAGCAAGTCCTGAAGGAAAGGCGAGATCAACACTCCCAATCCGTTCCACGGGAACCACATCCTTGTTTCCCATGATCAGGTCAAGCTCTCCAGCACCCAGCGCCCTACTTCTTTTTAGCACCTGCACATTATTACAAATATGAGTGCCACAACCGGTATCAAGTACCCAGCCGTTAGAAGTAGCGGTATTGTGGAGTTCGATCATAAACGTACCTGAGTTACCCGCTCCCTTCGGTTTTACCCGCTTAAGCTCCTCAAGGTACTTTGGGCAAGAACGCTGCCAATGCCCCTTTTCCTTGCAGTGGAAGCACTCGGCTTCCGCAGGGTCCTCGGCCGGTGGAACCATCACGGCTTTCCCCTTGCCCTTCGGAGCCGGACTCGGGTTAGGTCTTGCAACCTTCCCCTTACCCTATCCCTTAGAGGGGGGAGCGCCTTTTCTTTTGGTTCTGCCTCCCTGGATGGCTAGGACGGGTTTGGACGAGGAGGGCTTCTTGGACATGTCAGACTCGACGGTCTTTAACATTCCGTGAAGTTCCATTAGGGACTTGTCCATGCCATGGACATGATAGTTCCACACAAATTGTGAAAAGGAACTAGGAAGAGAACGGTGGATCACATCCACCGCCAACTCCCTCCCTAACGGGAATCCCAACCTCTCCAAGCGATCAACCAATGCTTTCATCTTAAGCACGTGAACGCTCACATTTCTGCCCTCCTGCATATGGCAATCGAAAAGGGACTTTAGGCACTCGAAGCGCTCTAGCTTAGCCTACTGTTAGAACATTTCCTTCAGCTGGTTAAGCATATCATATGCTCCTAAATGTTCCATTTGCTTTTGAAGCTCAGGGTTCATTGACGAGAGCATAATGCAAGCCACTTTGTTCGTTTCCTTGACACGCTTGTCATACGCGTCTCGGACCGCCCTAGTCGCATTAGCCGCAGGTGCCTCCGGCAAAGGCTCTTCGATGGCCCACATCTTTTGTTCATACCTAAGGGCTATCCTTAGTTGCATGAACCAATCCATGAAGTTTTGGCCATCGAGTTTGGCCTTTTCGAGGAACAACTTTAGGGAAATAGAGTTCGATGAAGATGTAGAAGCGTTGTTGGATGCCATCTACAAAATTTAGAGTACCAATTTTAGTTGTGAATCCTTGTAGAAATAATTACCCAATAGTTATAAAACTTAATTATTTGAACAAGGCTAAGAACCATATTTCACTCTATCTCGTGACGGGTTTACCGCGGATCATGAAATAAGTTATTTAGGCCGGTAGACAAATTACCAATTGCAACCATTACAACTCTTAGATCCTTGCGGGATCCTTTCGACATCAAACGTCTAAGGCATGTTTGATCCCTTCATACACCAATCCTTTTATCATTTCTTAAATGACTCAGCTAGAGATCGACATCATTTAAGCAACATAAAAGAACTTGTAAGTCGCCCGTCAAGACACACGTTGGTACCCTAGCCCAAGCATTGGTTTGTGCTTAAGCTCGACTACCAATATTGCGGGTTGCCACACTCACCTTCCACACAACTCCACAAGGCATGACTCGTGCTAATGCTCGACAATCATCCAAGTTTCGTTAGATTTGGGTGGTGTCGTCTTACGGGTGGCGCGTGACTTACTTTTCGAAAAACGGGTTTTTGTTTTTCCGGTCAAAATAATATTTTAACAATTTTGATGAATTAGCAATTTAATTGTTTTCCCCGTGAGCCAAAACGGGGAAAACATAGTCAATCTAGGGACAACACCAATGGACGCTCCGTCACGATCTCCACTCTGGCGAATCTCCCGGACTTGGTTCGTCAAGATGCCCACACCGTGTCTCCCAGTCGGTTTTGATGCAATATTACATATTTGAAATAATCTAAGTACGAGTACATAATAATAAGAAAACGACATGCAAGTCGCGATCCTAATAATCTATTACGAGTACAAAGATTTAAATAAATGACATGCAAGTCGCACCAAATATAAATATTACAACATTACGGCACGCAGGCCAAAACCAAAACCAAAACCAACCACAAACATCACAAAGTCTATGGGCATATCAGGTTACCGGGTTACCACAACAAACACGACCAAACGAAAGCAAATGGTGTGCCACAAAACCATGTCCAACAAAGATATATATATATATTTTGATCAAGATTGCAAAAAACACTTAAGGCACAACAAGCAATCCTTGTAAATATGCATTAACAATTTTACACCTTTAAAATTGCATATTCATATATACACCTAAAGATATATGTTTTTGTGATTCATGCCAAGTCACACAAAACATATAAAATTAGGAATCAAAATATAGTGGGGATAACAGAATCAAGACTAGTCTAAAACCCGGATTTTAATATATTTAAACATATTGTTTCAAAAACCAATTCTGACCAAAAAATCATTAGGCACGGGCGTACCCCAGAGGGTACGGGCGTGCGTGCCATTTTGTCAGTGTATAGTTTAAACAATTTTAAACAGTTTACGAATTCTGCCGGCACGGCTCATACCCCCACTGGTACGCCCGTGCCCCGGTCGCCGGCACGGCCCGTACCCCTAGAGGTACGACCGTGCCCGGTCACCGGAAAACCATTTTTGACAGAAAACTCAGAAAATCCGGTTTAACTCCAAAAGTGCAAAGCCATGTTAGAGATGGCTCTGATACCACTGTTGGGTTTTCGTGGTCTAAAATCGCAACGGAAGCAAAACGAGTAAAAAATAGTTTCAAAAATTGACCACGAATACGCCCACCAAATGGACCAAAACTCTAGACATGAGTAAGCAACAAAATAAAACATACAAAGAGATAGAGTTATACCCTCGATGCTATCTTCTTGGTACGTGCGGTTTTGGAGTTTGGAAGTCTTGTGCACTAACGTGTACACCTCTACCGAAGTCCACACCAAGCTACTATCGCCTCCCACTTGCTAGAGTGTTAGATAAGCCTATCTAAACACCACCAAGATGTCTACACAATAGAACCAAAGCCTTGGAACTACTTTGTGTGTTTGAGAGAGTTTATGCAAATATGTATATTCTAGAAAAACCAATTCTTGGAGCTTTACAACATTAGCATCATGGCCCTTATATAGACCTCAAAATCAGTTCAAATTTCGTGATCACTAATGTCAATTTCAGTTTCTAGAATAATGACAATTAACACCATACTTAACTAGCTTTCAAAGCCTAGTTAAGAGGCTGTTACTGCATGAGGCACGGCCGTGCCTCATAAGGTACGGGCGTGCCAGCCCGAGAGGCCACGCCCGACTTGGGCTCGTGCCTGTCCATTGGGCACAGGGCACGGGCGTACCTAGCCACAGGCCATGCCCAAGTCACGACTTAGGCTCGTGCCTGCCCGTAGGGCACGGCCGTACCTCATAAAGGTACAGGCGTGCCTTGGCCCACCAGAATCAATTTCTGGTTTTCTCTCTCATTAGACCATCCGTGATGCCGGAATCGATACTTGGCGTGTGACCCAATAGGCCCTTGCTTCATCAGCCATGATACCAACTCGTGTGTGTGTCAGTGGGCATAATCCAACAGAAACAACAACAAAAAGAAAGTCAAATTAGTGAACTGTCAAAACAATCTGAATGGAAAATTCCTAAAACCGCTCAAATAGATCCGGTTCACACTAGGTCTTTACCGAATGTGAAGAAAAGTTATGAGCTGACTAAGGAGGCCTTGAAAAAGTCCGTCAGAAACTGGAAGTACCAAGGTATTCCAGTAGCCTTCCTAGAAGAAAAGTTTGTCAACATCTACACCTATGAAATTCAAGAGATGTTGGATATAAATCTGATGGGTGCAAAGAATGCAGATGAAGTCAAAACAAAAATGATTCTCAATATGGACACCGGAAAGAAAAAAGAAATCAAATCAGCACACCAGATCATAAAGCTTAACTATGTTGGAATTCAGAAAGTCTTATTCAAAGATATGGTCAGCTTTCTCGTCACAAGGTCAGATATGAAGAGTTATACCATTGGGCATGTGTGAAGGCATTCATTTCGCAAATCAAGTAGCAACGGAAGCAAAGTATATAACAAAAATCGATGCCAAACAACGAATACTTCCCATGGACCAACATCTAACAATGAAATTGCAACTAAAAGATAAACAAGATGGGAAGAAAGATTTATACCTCAATGCAAATTACAAAGAAAAACCTTTCTTGTCAAAAAGCTAAGAATCCAAGTAGAATCCCTCTAGTAGTGTCCACCCCAAGCTTCCTTGATTCCCAAATGCTAGTTTATTGATGCACAATCACCAAAACAACAATCAAGTGTATGTATTTCTTGCTTCTTGTGCTCAAAAACACCAAGAACAAGATGAACAAGAGAGAGAGTTCTCGTATCAACTAAGAGACAAAGTGTATACTAAAAGCCTCACTTAGAGCAGATAACTTGTAGCCTCTCGTATCAACTAAGAGACAAACCTTTCTTGACCAACACGGGCCGTGTAGGCCCAAAGTACACGGCCCCAATTGGGCTAAGACGGCCCGTGTCTAACAGGCACAACACGGCCCGTGTAGGCCCAAACTACACGACCTTAAACTGGGCTAATACGCCTCGTGTATGTTGGACTGAACACGGCCCGTGTTCAGGAACACGGTCCGTGTACCATCCTGCCAAAACCCATTTTGGCCTTTTTCTCTCTTTTGCTTGATCGTGTTGCCGGAATCAATACTTGGCGTGTGACCCAATAGGCTTATACCTCATCGACAGTGCCATTAACTAGTTCGTGTCAGCGGGCATATTCCAACAAACTCCCACTCGCACCTGACACGACTACGAAAAACAACACAAACATAAAGCGGCCTCTAGCAAGACATCTATGCTCCCAAGTTAGTATAGAGTATGCCACTCTTGACAAGATCCCCAACCATAAAATGATTGTCCTAAAGATAAATGAACATGTACATCCCTTTGTTCGCGATATCCAATGTGAACACAAGGCATGGAATAGAGTCAACCTGCAGATCGTTCACAATTATGTTTCTCGATTCTAGATTAGTGGTGACGAGCAAACCAAGTTAACATTGATCCATCATCAATATAACTTGAACACGGCCATGCATATGAACGTCAGCACTCAATCATTGAGGGGCCCACGGATATTCTCTCTATACATAGAGGAAGAAATACCTTTCGACTACATAGTCCCGCCACATAGATGATACTCTACCCAATCATCTCCCTTATAACGACCAGTTATGGACCGCGTTAGAAAATGATCAAAGCAAAGCAGACCTATGCTTTGAGATCACATGCATCTCTAGTTTAAGGATGAAATGTCATTACCATCCCGAGTTACTTGTGACTAAAACCATGAAGTAAACTCGGGTGCGGGTCCTCCAATCACTTGAAACCCCTTTCAAGTATAGGAAAGAATCACGTTTTATCAAAACCAATTCGTTACCTCAATCTTAATTCATACTTCCTTCCCACAAAGTATGACCGATTGTGGAGACTTAAAGATAGAACACAATAAAGACTAAATGTAAGTAACTGTAACACGCGTATATATAGATCTCTACTATATAAATCGAAACAAACATTAGTAACATTATTGCTTAATGTTCCCAAATACATAATGGTCCAAACATAAATTAAAACTAAGTCTAAACCAAGTCATGAGCAAATCTAACACCTATCGCCGTAGTGTGAGAATCATGAGAAGCTTGTGATAATGGTTTAGTAAACGGATCGGCCAAATTGCCTTCCGAGGTTACTCTACTAATAGCGACTTCACCACTTTCAACCATCTCTCTAATCAAGTGGTACTTATGAGGTATATGCCTTGTTCTCTTGTGAGCTCTCGGTTCCTTCGCTAAGGCTACCGCACCCTCATTGTCACAAAAGATCTCAATAGGATCGGATATGCTAGGAACCACTCCAAGGTCTCGGATGAACTTCCTTATCCACACAGCTTCTTTAGCAGCTTCACTTGCCGCAATGTATTTTGACTTTGTAGTAGAATCAGCCACTGTGTTTTGCTTTGAACTTCTCCAAGTAATAGCCTCACCATTCAATAGGAATACAAACCCTGATTGTGATCGGTAGTCATCCCTATCAGTTTGGAAGCTAGCATCAAAGTAACCCTTTACTTTGAGCTCTTCCTCACCACTAAAGATCAAGAACATCTCTTTAGTCCTCCTAAGATACTTAAGAATGTTCTTTACTGCAACCTAATGGGCTTTCCCCGGGTTTCCCTGATATCTACTAGTCAAGCTCAAAGCACATGACACATCAGGACGAGTACATAACATGGCATACATGATCGAGCCCACGGCCGAAGCATATGGTACTCGCTTCATTACTTCTAGTTCCTCTTGAGAACTAGGACATTGATTCTTACTCAAATTTACTCCATGCGACATAGGAAGATTTCCTTTCTTGGAGTCTTCCATCTTGAACAGCTTCAAGACTTTGTCAATGTATGTACTTTGACTCAACCCGAGAAGTTTTCTAGATCTATCTCTATAGATCTTGATACCCAGAATATATGCCGCCTCTCCTAAGTCATTCATCGAAAAGCATTTTCCAAGCCAAGTTTTGACACTTTGCAAGGCTGGAATATCTTTTCCAATGAGTAGGATCCACATATAAGACCAAGAAAACAACGGCGCTCCCACTAGCCCTAACGTATACACATGGCTCGTCTACACTCTTCGAAAAACCAAACTCTTTGATTTTCTCATCAAAGCATAGATTCCAACTACGAGATGCTTGTTTAAGTCCATAATGGACTTCTTTAGTCTACACACTTTATTAGGATGCTTTGGATGTACAAAACCCTCAGGCTGCGTCATATACACCTCTTCGGAGAGCTTCTCATTAAGGAAGGCAGTTTTTACATCCATTTGCCATATTTCGTAATCATGAAATGCGGCAATTGCCAAAAGTATCCTAATAGATTTCAACATGGCCACTAGGAGAAAGTTTCATCATAATCGACACCATGTGTGTGGGTGAAACCTTTAGCCACCAGTCGGGCTTTGAAAGTGCTTACTTTTCCATCCATGTCAGTCTTCTTCTTGAAGACCCACTTACACCCTATTGGTTTACAACCGGGTGGGATCAACCAGTTCCCAAACATGGTTATCCTCCATGGATTGCATCTCGTTATCCATTGCCTCCTTCCATTTAGCAGACTCATGGCCCGTTGCCGCTTCCCAATAGTTGGTGGGCTCATTAAGATCCACCAATAGCTCATCGCCCTCAGATATGAGAAACCCATATCTCTCTGGCTCATGGCAAGTTCTACCGGATCTACGGGGAGGTAACGGATGTACGTTAGTCTCCGCATTGTCATGCTCAGACTCAGCCTCACTAGGTTGTTGGCTAGTGCCAACGTCAGGTCTTTCATCCATTGACTCTTGAATTTCTTCAAGATCAATCTTAGTCCCGCCTTGCTGATTGGATACTAATTCTCTTTCTAAAAAGACCGCTGTCCAAGCAACAAATACCTTGTTCTCGGAAGGTTTATAGAATATATATCCAATACCCGCAGCTGGATATCCGATGAAATAACACTTTTCGGATCGGGGCTCTAACTGGTCGTCTACCTCACGTCGTACGTAGGCTTGACAACCCCAAACTTTAGATAGGCAAGAACGGGAGGTTTCCCATGCCACATCTCGAAAGGTGTTTTATCAACCTTCTTCGTTGGAACGAGATTAAGGATTCTTGTTTCCGTTTCAAGAGCATAACCCCAAAGGCTTATAGGCACTTGGGTGCGAGTCATCATAGACCGAACCATATCTAGCAACGTTCGGTTCTTCCTCTCGGCGACACCATTTAATTGTGGTGTCCTAGGAGGTGTAAGTTGTGAGTTAATTCCACAACCCTTAAGATGATCACGAAACCCTTGACTAAGATACTCACCACCCCTATCAGATCTAAGTATCTTAATCTTTTTGCCCAATTGATTCTCTACTTCGTTTTGCAAAGTCTTAAGGACCTAAAAGGTCTCGGACTTTTGTCTAACCAAGTAGACATACCCATACCTACTATAATCATCTATAAAGGTAACGAAGTATCTAGAATTGTCTTTTGTGATATGCTTAAACGGACCACACACATCGGAATGTATAATGTCCAACAAGTCTTTACCCTTCTCATTCATGCCGGAAAAGGGTGCTTTAGTCTCTTGCCTAATTAACAAGATTCGCATACTTCATTTGACTCGTGGTTAAATGATTCCAAGATCCCATCCGCTTGGAGCTTGGCGATACGAGTCTTGTTTATATGGCCAAGTCGACCATGCCATAAAGACAATTTGTCTAAACCATTTTTAGACGTTGAATCAATATTCATGCTCGAACGATTATCACTAAGGTACGCATCTACTTCATAAATACCGCGACAAGGATAAGCTTTAAAATAACAAATATTATTTTTAAAACAAACAATAACTCCATTGTCAAAAGAAAAACCAAAACCATTGTCATGTAATGCATGAAAAGAGATAATGTTTCGCGCCACAAGCGGCGCATAGCATACGTTCAATAATAATATGGAAAAACCGGAATTAAAAGATAATTCAACTTCCCCTCGATCCTTGACCGGGACAATCTCCTTGTTTCCCATTATCAAGTCAAGCTCGCCACTCTCCATCCTTCTACTTTTCCTTAGCACCTGCACAATATTACAAACGTGAGTGCCATAGCCGGTATCTAATACCAACTAACAGATGTAGAAGTATGATGGAGTTCAATCATGTACGTACCTGAATCGGAAGTCCTCCAATGCTTAACCCCTTGAGCTTCTTAAGACCTTCTAGGTACCCCGGGCAATTACGGCGCCAATGGCCCTTCTTCCCGCAGAAGAAGCATTCCGCTTCATTCGGAGTTTTAGCTTAGGGAACCATCTTCCCCTTGCCTTTACCCTCCGAAGCGGGGCTAGACTTGGCAGCGCCAATCTTCCCCTTCCCCTTACCCTTAGGGGTATAAGCGGATCTCTTCTTCTTCTGGATTCTCCCCTCCCTTATAGCAAGAACGGGATTTGGAACGGCGGGCTTGTTTTTGGTCATGCTAGACTCCGTTGACTTAAGCATACCATGAAGCTCCATAATGGACTTATCCATACTATGCATATGATTACTCATAACGAATTGATCATACGCGGTGGGCAGGGACCATAGGATCAAATCCACCGCTAGCTCCCTCCCTATGGTAAATCCGAGCCGTTCCATGCACTCCACGTTTGCTTTCATGCGCAACACGTGAGCACTCACGTTCCCGCTATCGGCCATCTTACTACCAAGTACCGTCTTAAGACACTCAAACCTCTCTTGTCTCGCTTGCTGCTGGAACATTTCCTTAAGCTGAGCGATCAAGTCAAAAGCACTCAAATGATCCATTTGCTTTTGGAGCTCGGGGATCATAGTACTTAGGATGAGGCAAGTAATGTCCTCGGTATCCTTGACACGCTTCTCATAAGCATCTCGGATAGCTCGAGTGGCATTGGCAGCAGGAGCCTCAGGTAGGGCCTCCTCTATGGTAACCATCTTCCCTTCTTGGCGTAGGACAAGTTTAAGTTGCCTAAACCAATCCAAGAAGTTGTTACCATTGAGTTTCTCCTTCTCAAGGAAAACTCTAAGCGAAAAATGGTTGGTGGTGTTGGTGTTGCTTGAAGACGCCATCTAAATTAGCAAAGTAGTTTTAGTTAGTTTGAAAATCCTTGTTAAAATAAGTACCCATAGTTTTAAACAAGACAATTTATTTGTAACAAGGGCTAAGAACCTTATTTCACCTCGCACCGTGACGGGTTTACCGCGGATCACGTGGCGAAGCTATTTAGTCCGGAAACCATTTTACCAATTGTAATCTCTATTACAACTCTTAGACACTTGCGGGATCCGTTGACATCCATTATGTCGGTTGGCATGTTTGATCCCTATCTTACACCAATCTTAATATATATAATTTTTGTTTAGCTCGTGCTTAGCTCGACAGCTAACCAAGAATTATATACTAAAATTGTAAATCGTCCAACAAGACACATGGGTGGCACTCTCGACCATTAATTGGCTCGTGCTTAGCTCGAAAACCAATCATGCGAGTTACCCCACTCACCTTCCACACAACTACACAAGGAATGACTCGTGCTTAGCTCGACAATCATCCTTGCTTCGTTAGATTCGGGTGGTGTCATCTTACGGATGGTGCATGATTTACATTTTGAAAAACGGGATTTTGTTTCCGGTTTATAAAAACCCTTTTGTGAATTAACAAAGTAAGTGTCAGAACGATTTTAAGCACTTTTAATATAATACCACTTTTATATTTTCTTTGTCAATTCTATTCGCGCGCAATTGTTAACCATTTTAACAAACATTGTATTTTATTTAATTTTATAGAAAAATTGTCTAGCATGCGAATCCTAATCCATGCATAGAAAAATAAAATACAACCACACAAATATATATATATATATACATGATTCGGTAACATGCCCAAAATCCTATGCGTTTTCCCCGTTGTGCCAAAAATCTAAGGACAAGATATGGTCTCGTTGGGTGAGCTCCCACTAAATCCAACACCTCTAATAGCATGTTGATTCCTTCTCGCCAAGACGTCATCACCATGACTCCCATTGACTATTCCGGTTTTAATTCTATACTATATACAATACATAGAATATATATAAACGACACACAAGTCGCGATCCTATGTTATTTATACAAATACATAGAATGAAAGAAACGGCGTGCAAGCCGCACCAAAAAGTAAATAAACAAATATTGTTACAACAGTACAGCACGCAGGACACCAAAAACCAAAAAATAATCAACCACCATAACACATAGGTCTAAGGGCATATGTTGTTACCGAATCGAACCAAACATATCAAATAGAAACATGGTGTGCCACACATAACCATGATATATAAATATATATCTATATTTTAGTTACGATTGTCAAAACATCAAAGGCACCAAAAAGACAATCCTTGTACATATGCATTAGTGTACCAAACCATTTTTGAGACACATATTCATATATACATTTATAAGTATATATTTGTGTACACTTCATGCCAAGTTACAACAAATATATAAATATAAAAACTAAAATATATTAACAAGACTACGAATAAATCTATTCTAGCACAACAAGAGTCTCGATGAATAAATCTATTAACAAGACTACGAATATATTAAGAAATACTTTTATTATCCAAAACACTTTTATGGTTTTCCTAGACTCAATAGTGCAAAGCCATGTTAGATATGGTTCTGATACCACTCAAGGTATTCGTTTGGCAAATCAAGTAGCAACGGAAGCAAAGTATATAACAAAAATCGATGCCAAACAACGAATACTTCCCATGGACCAACATATAACAATGAAATTGCAACTAAAAGATAAACAAGATGGGAAGAAAGATTTATACCTCAATGCAAGTTACAAAGAAAAACCTTTCTTGTCAAGAAGCTAAGAATCCAAGTAGAATCCCTCTAGTAGTGTCCACCCCAAGCTTCCTTGATTCCCAAAGGCTAGTTTGTTGATGCACAATCATCAAAACAACAATCAAGTGTATGTATTTCTTGCTTCTTGTGCTCAAGAACACCAAGAACAAGATGAAAAAGAGAGAGAGAGTTCTCGTATCAACCAAGAGACAAAGTGTATGCTAAAAGCCTCACTTAGAGCAGATAACTCGAAGCGTCTTTGTCTACCACACTTATTAGAAGTTAAGCCCATTAAACTAAGTGTTTAAGGCTGTTAATTCTGCTGTTACAGGAGATGTACACGGCCCGTGTTGGTCAACACGGCCGTGTAGGCCCAAAGTCCACGGCCCCAATTGGGCTAAGACGGCCCGTGTCTAACAGGCACAACACGGCCCGTGTTCATCTACACGGCCCGTGTAGGCCCAAACTACACGACCTTGAATTGGGCTAATATGCCTCGTGTATGTTGGACTGAACACGGCCCGTGTTCAGGAACACGGTCCGTGTACCATCCTGCCAAAACCCATTTTGGCCTTTTTCTCTCTTTTGCTTGATCATGTTGCCGGAATCAATACTTGGCGCGTGACCCAATAGGCCTATACCTCATCGGCAGTGCCATTAACTCGTTCGTGTCAGCGGGCATATTCCAACAATGTGGACCTAAGATTTGTAAACCTTGGT
The DNA here is from genome assembly GCA_038502395.1 of Dittrichia graveolens. Lineage (NCBI taxonomy): Eukaryota > Viridiplantae > Streptophyta > Magnoliopsida > Asterales > Asteraceae > Dittrichia > Dittrichia graveolens. The sequence continues at coordinate 24,450,902 of JARJIL010000008.1, forward strand.
GACGTCAACTTTCTGCTAGAGCAACTCGAAGTAAAGTTAGAAAAGAATGCTGAGGATTTAGCTGGCTATCAAAAGCTCAGGGAGTTCATGAGACATCGATGTCAAATAGCAGAGTATACTGATCTTCAGTTGGGAGCTGAATCTGATAAAGCTAAAATCAATCTGTTAAAGCCGAACACAAATCATTCTAAAATAGTCCGAACACAAATCATTCTAAAATTGTCCAACTGGATATGTATCAAGTTCTCTGGAGTTGTGATGATGATTTTGAAGGAGATGAGGGGAGTGTTCTGTTCAACAGTAAAAAAGAAACGTTTATCCTAAGGTTCAAAGAAGTCAATGCTTACTCAGATGGATCTTTAAGAGTTTGGACGATTAAAATCAAAGAGTTTAGTATGAGTTTGAAAGAAGAACACTAGGCGCCTAGAGTTAGACTTACCGAAGTTATCAAACTCTTTGATGCCAAATGCGACGAACGAAAGATGATAAGACATTGGCAGGGAATGATTGGGCAAAGAAATACCAGTTAGACACAAACAAGGGGGAGATTATTAGAACTATATTTGTGTTTGTGGTCTAGATACATTTTAATGCTTATCTAGTTAATTTTGTACTTAGAATGTCACCTTTAATGATATGTATATAAGGTGACTTATACTTTATTTCAATGTAACCTTTGACATATATTCATATATACTACACACACTTAAAGGTGTTTTCTACCATATGCTCTCATCTTGATTCTACTTGTGCTCGTTTATTGCTCTATAGTTCACGTATATACTTGGTCTATCGCTGTAGTGTCTCTGCGCTGTTCCACTTTTCTAACTAGCTTTACCCCATCAAACAGGGGTCTTACACTTCCTATAAAGATGGACAAATGTAACATCTCGTATGGTAACACACTAACATTCAAAAAAGGTAACTGCTAACTAAAGAGCTCTACTAAGATGGACAAATGTCCTAACTACCACTGAAATCATCAACACATGATTAACGTCTGTCCCCTAGTACCTGTATCTTTCTCTCACTCTGTTCTTCCTCCCGAGGGTGGATTACTGAACTGAGGTGTAACAGAACCTCCATATCTGACTACTATCTTTTCCAACTAAACACCTCTCACTCTTTCTGAAGAATACACTTCCTTTACTAGAACAAAATATATATATTCCTGTGAATCTACTTACTGCTTCTTATATAACATCAAACCCCCAAGGAGTTCTATGTAATTTGTTAACATGATTACTTACATTCTCTTATTTTCATACTAATATTTTCAACAACTATAACCTCCCACATAACTTCTGGTGCTCTGCTCTCTCTCAATATGAGTTAGACGTATTCAATATACCTTGTTATATCATGTTTCAATCTTGACGATCATCTCTTACTAATTCTAACACTGAGCCTTTATTACACTACTACCGATTGCTTCCTTTATCTATTTCAATTGAACTACTTTAAACTTATCGAATTTGAGACTAACGGTTTCCATTCTTGTTCTATACATATGAATCTATATAGTTTATGTCTTTCTGCTTGAAATATCTGTAACCACATTAACTTTACTCAGGAGATTTAAAATCTCACAATCACCATCTTTGGAAGCTCTACTCACTATCACTAACACACACTTATATTTTACTGTTGTGGGAAATACCTGAGGCTACTATAATTTGAATAGCTAGTACACTTAACTTCATAAGGACAATGTCGTCCTATCTTAATAATAAAAACATCCACTATATGTTCTATATCATGAGTTGGGGAGTTACTTTCACATATCTTTAACTAGCAGTTAACATATACTATAACCTTTTCTCTATACAATCTAACCTTCACCAAAGGACATCACTATTAACCACCATGCCTTCCATTTCATCTAGTAATGCTGATACTCGAGTATTATATTAATCATACTTTAACATATCACCCACTTTCTACTGATCTTCATTTCTCCTGAATTCTTTGATCTTCCTAGTCAATGGACTTGGGGATACTGCTATCTTAGAAAAGTCTAGTATCACTCATCTGTAGTACTCTGCAAACTCTTAGAAACTTCTTACTTCTGTAGGATTCTGAGGCGGTTCCCACTTCATCACTGCTTTCACCTTGGCTGAATCTGTTTCAATCTTTTCTGGCTAACGATGCAATTAAAGGATTGCACTTCTTATAACTACACTTTAGATTTGGAGAATTTAACATACAATTTCACCCTGCATAACGTGTCTAATACTTCTCTGAAACTAACACCATGTACTTCTGAACTCTTGGAGCAATTAACTGATCATCGATAATCACAATTACTAATTTATTGAACATAATTCAACAAACTATACTCTTTAACTCTATAATCTGTACATATTTTGAACATGTCATCTTCCTCTTTTTCACAACTAATTCAATACACCTTACGGTAAGCTACTGGGTCAGATAAAACTTTTAGCCATCAACTCTTGCACTGACTTCAACAATTGTTGTATGTTTGAAATCTGCTTCGGCTTCCCTCTCCTTGCTAGAATTTCTCATAAAAGCTGATAACGTTTTACAATCAAAGACTATATACTTTCTTTCTTTTGTTAACAAACAGGCATAGTAGCTCTTATATATTTATCTTTACTAAACACTTCTTCCCCACTTGGGGTCTAAGGCCGTACTATTTATCTAAACTTGATACTGACTCAACCAATTCATACCAATAACTGCTCGAAACTCTTTAATCATGACTGATATAAGATCAATAGGAAACTGGTAATCATATCTCTTATCACATGATTCTTACACCTACTATTCTCAATAGTAGTCTCATCATCTATTGCTTTTTCTTAAAAAGGACACTCTATTATACTGTGTGGATACTCAACTGAACATAACATGGAACAACGACAAAGATCTACTTTAACAGAGTCAAATAATACTAGGGCAGGTGTACTATTAGCAACAAAAGGTACCTGCCAGTACACTCGGTTCCACCCTTTCCTTCATAGCTATGACCTACACTTTCACTTACTCATCACTACCCTTACTTAACAATAGTGTGGTAGAGGATCCACTATGCTTTTCTCTAGAGCTATCAACTTAGGGCAATAAGCTCAAAATGCCCAACAGCTAATAATGGTAACACCCTTAGAGCGAACTCTAACAATTTCTAGGCGCATGCCTCTGCTTCTCATACTTTCATACATCTAAGTAAGGAACTAACCTTCTTTACTGTAGTACAAATACCGATCTCTTGCTTGACGTATTTGCTGGCTCAACCCTTCACTTTTCCACTTAATAATCCCTATCTGATCAACTATTGCGCTTTCTTTGATACAAAACTCACCTTCTCTTCTGCTGTATTACCGATAACTGTCACTAAACCTTTCAGATATCACTTTTAAGTATCATAATGTGTCACTATATTTCATATGTTCAATAACAAAACACTCTGGACAAAATGAGTTATCTATCAACTTCTTGGTGATATCATTCACCACTCCTGTCATCTGTCATAGAGCTAAAAACCCTTCTGTAATCTTATCTATTCAAGCTTATTGGCGCGAATTGTACCTCTAACATTTCTTAAAACTGAGGTTTAATCGTTGCCTCCATCTGTACCTTTTCTTTCCCTGGTAACAATAAAGTCTACTGATCTTTTGTTGTTCCATACAACAAGCTCAAAACATGCATAACGTTTCATTCTATTGCACATCCGACTGTACGGAACGCCCCTTCCCTTTCTGCTAGTCAACAATTGTTCACAATCGAATCTACAACACCTTCCAAAAGGAGATGCTTTACCTGTCGAAAATCTCTGTAAACGGAAGCAAACAAGAAAGTAGCATGCAAGACAAAAAGAAAGCACACACAAAGCCCACAACTAGTTCCAATGGTGGAACACACTACAAAGCAAATTGCAACTAAAGAACAAGAAGAAGGAGTATAAAGTATACCTTCTTCCAGCTGGAAATCGAGCTCCATGTGTGGGGATGAACTTGAGGAAACAAAATGGCTTCCTCCTCCATTGCTAGTCCACACCAAGAAGAGTTTGATCCCATCGTACTAGCAATCCATTAGATGAACGTCCACCAAGACTTCACCATCTGGAACAGCCCAAAGATGTCCTCCTTTTGCATCAATGATCTTCATATGAACACTCAAGATCACCATCTTAGTGTTGTAGCATGAAACCCATTTTGTACCAAGAGAGAAAAATGGAGTAGAGATAAGTTGTATATGGTTGCTTGTGTTCTCCAGCCTCAAACCATGCCTATTGACACCAGAAACTCGGCCAAATTGCATGTCATTTGATTAGACCATCAAATGGTCCAATAAAACACAAGTGTCATTATAGCTACCCTCTTCACGACCCCTCACGGGCTCTCACGGGCCGTGAAGCCTAAGTGCGCCACGAGGGGACTTAGAACTCCACGAGCCGTGCCACCCGGTCGAGACTCGTAAGGGCATCTCCTTCACGACCCCTCATGACGACGCGTGGCGGCCGTCGAACAATCGTTAGGGTAGCCTGCTTCACGACCCGTGGAGCATCCTTCACGGTCGTGAAGCCCCGAATCAAAACAATTTTGATTATTTGACATTCTCCTTCCACATAAAGCTGTCGGGATCAATCCTTGGCGTGTGACCCAATAGGCTCGCGCTTCATTAGCAGTGATACCGGCATACGTGTGTCAGTGGGCAGATTCCAACAAGTGTACCCCTTTTAACTCCTATAACTGGTCTGTTCTGGCCTTGGTTCTCCTAACCCTTTGAACCTACATCACTGCAGCCTATACCGCTGCATCTACTTGTTTCTATAACATCACCTCTAGTCTCTCTGACACTTGCTCAACCACCTGGATGTTTGTATAAGGGATGTTTATCTTGCAATTCCTCTGTATCTGAAATCTTTCTAGTAATTACCCGAAGGTCTAACGGTTGGAGTAAGAATTGCATTCTAAATCATACCTATCTCTAGCTTCTCGAGGGCTACTTGCCTCAGACTACTATGTCTGACACATTCTAGCTCTTTCTTCATCCAAACTATACTGAGCTTGTTATATAAACATGCTATCACACATAATCCACATGGTTCATCATGATCTTGCCAAGCTTCAGTGTGTATCATGTGTTTATAACAATATTGGCCCTATATCATTATGAACACATTATACCTTACTTATGCTTAACTTAACCAATTAGGTTCCCGCTTCATAAAACAATATTGAGCACTTATTCACATAACTGTGTTGTATAAGCATATACAAGATGTCTCATGCTCAAACTACTAAAACAAATAATAATTGAAACTACTACTACTCGTATGCTCACCAAGGTTTTCTGCCCCAGGGATAGCTCCACTTAATCTCAAAACCATGGTTTAAGTTCAGACATCACACTCATGCATGTCCGAATCCCTTAAACCTGCCTCTGATACCAAGTTGTAACACCACTTTTCAGTTTTTCACTTAAAAACATTATCTTACGAATTAGCACCAAAAGATATCAGAGTTTCATAAAAATACTGTTTCTAAACATACACGTGCTAACATTTAGTAAAGTAGTGTCAAGGTCTGTTTCTTGAAAACCAGGAGCTATCCGGCTGAACATCGAACTGAGGCCTCACCTTGCTGGAATTGCCACCTGCAGACATAAAATACTGAAACATAAGCTAACGCTTAGTGAGCATACAAACTGAACATAAATAAACCTAAACATAAGTAAAGTCTTCCCAGATGTCTTGCATCCAAGCTGTAGCACCTGCAACCTGCATAAACTGTTACTGTTCTTGGTATACGGCGTAGCTGTACACCCTGTCTCTGTACTGGTACATAACTATGTACCCTGATACTGATCTTGTGCATAGCTACACCACCTGGTTAGCTATACACCTATGCTATACAACATATATACATATAAAGGCTATGTCTCATAAGAAGAATATCATGTTGTTTATCTGTACCATAGTAATAAGCTAAAGCATTAAAGGACTAGTACACTCACCTAGTAACTAGGTTGAATGCTAAACAGATAACTTGTGCTGTCAAGTCTTCAAATACCTTCCTGTACCAGAGAATAAGCTAAACATTACTAACTGCTTAAGCTGTGCTGAAAATGGGCCTACACGGGCCGTGTACCCTGTACGCTAAACGACCTATCTTGGCCACATGGCCTGTGCTGATACATCACCCTACACGGGCCATGTAACCCTACACTGACCGTGTATCCTTTATGCTACACGACCATGTATCCCTACATGGCCTAGCATCGCCTTTGACCTCTACACGGGCCGTGTAACCCTACACGGGCCATGTACCTTACATGCTACACGACCATGTTCAACTACATGGTCTATCACCGGCTTAAAACACATGTACACAGGCCGTGTAGACCTACACGAGCCATGTACACGACGACCTGCAACTTTCTACCAAGAACACAACTGCTGCTCTTGATCCAATTTTCACTTTAAATGCTTTCCAGAGCTTGTAAAACATAATACCACGTCTGGAAATGCTAAGTAACAATTAGAAACACTACTATTAACAACAATCTATGATTTCACCTTTGAAATCACCTTCTTGACTCAATACACATAAAACTTAATCAAGAACACTTACCTTGTTATTAGAAATCACTTGCAGGTTGTTATACCACTATAGTCTTGCTGATTTGATCTGAGAGAACATGAAGATGGGCTGTTCTTTGAAGGTGGCTGTGTAAAGATGGTGGTTTGACTTACTTGGTCATAGTTCCATCACATATATATAAGTAGTTTTCAAGAATAACCAAACAACCCCTGAACTTGACATCTTTCAAACTAAAAATTTTAACCCCTCTAGTTTTATAAACACCTCTAGACTTTGGGGCATTACAAAGCTGCCAGGTGGTCGAATAAGTCATCAATTCTAGGCAACGGATACTTATTCTTTATCATCTTCTTATTCAACTCACCCTAGTCCATACACATACGCAACGTACCGTCTTTCTTCTTTACAAATAATACAGGCGCACCCCACGGAGAAGAACATGGACGAATAAAACCCTTGTCTAACAAATCTTGGATTGTGTCATCATCTCTCTGATATGTGAAGGTGTCAATCTGTACGGAGACTTCGCCACTGCTTGTAACATCCTGACCTTGGGCCTAGTAGTGGCTTAGGCTTTAGGTACGTTTATACGCCATTAGTAATGGATTGATTGTTTAATTAGTATTTAATTAAATGATTAACTAATTTTATTATATGTTGGTATATATATATATACGGATATGTTTATGTGTGTGTGCATGTAATTGAGAATTAGAGGTTGCCACCTCCTGCTTCTTATTTTAATATACACATACGTGGGGATTTAAGGATTAACATTAGAAGATATGTTATCACTTTGAATTTCTTGTGTGTGTGTGTGTACTATATGTTTGCTGAGAGAAAAACAAAGAAGAACAAGAAGCGGATTTGGTGTTGAATTCTTGAAGTTGATAGATTCAAGCTAATGTTTGTATAAATCTTTTGATTATGATTGAATCATGTTAACATTCTATACTTTTGATTTATATCCTGCTGGGTTTTGTTTATGAACACCATGTATGAACTTGTATGCAAACTTGTGAAGAGGGTTTGATTGACTTGGTTATGTTCTTTAAGTTTTATGATGATCTTGATGCATGATAGCATGTTTATAGATGTCTGGTTATGTTTCTAGTAAGTTTACATTACTGGATATCTTGAGTTCTTTCATGGTTGAAGTTGGCGGATTGTTGATTTGAGAAGATGATAATGAAATCCTATTGTATGATAAATCCGCCAACAAGTGGAATCCGATGGTGGATTCCGATAGATTGAAATCCGAAACTTATGAATCCGGGAATTGTGAAATCCGGTTACCATAAATCCGACAAGAATCCGATTCTAACAAGATTGAATACCGACATTGTGACGGCTTGTCTTCAAATCCGACAGGGGTATCGGATTTCCTTGAATCCGATGATTTTAGCGGATTTTGCTTAAATCCGGTTGTATCGGATTTCCCTTGAAATCTGATGGTTTTGGGTGTTTGTTGATTATTTGATGCTATATGCTAAGTGTTTTTGCATATGTGAATCTAACATGATATGTTTGATTTAGAGATGATATAAATATCTGTTTGATATATATTTATCAATCAGATAGTGATGTCTGGTTGTTGTGTTCTCAGGAACAGACAAGGCTCGGTAAAATTAGATCACTGAGTAGAGAAGCTGAGAACTTGAGGTGAGTGGATGTTTACTCATAGATGTTATTAGTTGTAACTGGTTTGGTTGTAACTGTTATTGGTTTGACGCATGGATAGATTGTATATCTGATAATTGATTAACTGGTTGATTGTTAATTAATTGTTGCATCAGTGATATGTATACATGATGGTTGGGAAGTCAGTATTCGACCGGGCTTATGGGCTGGGTTTGTTTGCTCGGCTAATTAGTATTGGGATCTTTTGATGCATTTGTTGCAACTTAAGGTAATACTGTGTGAGAATAGCAAATGAACTATTGGTAAACCTTTGCTTTGGCCGGCATTGGTTGTAGGTTCCTGCAGAACCGCCAGTCTTCCCGGGACACGATTATCTGTTCTTTGTGGTTGTTGATATCATGCGGTTCTGGTTGATATATCTATTGTGGTTGTACTCCATTCACTTAGCTTTGTGCTAATCCCCCAGCTCTCGCTCTTTTTACAGGTTTTGGTAAGTTAGCGGCTCGGCTGAGAGTGGTTAGCTTGGGGAGTAATCATCTAGGCCTCTGATGTGTTATTTGTGACGAGCCGTAGTTTTTGTAATACTGTTATTTTAAGTCAGTTGGCTTTGTAAAATAGTGATTTGTGATTCGTTGTAAATACTATTAAGTATTTTAATCACTTCCGCAGTGTTATTTAAAATGAAAATTTTTGGTTGAAAATACGGTGTTACAAGTTTGGTATCAGAGCCTTGGTTTGGCGATGTAGGCATAGTGTAAGTGTTACATTCCCAAATCTTGGCTCGTGGTAGGTCGATTACTCCTTGGGTGTGGGATTGGGATGAATTGGAGTGTGGTGGAGTTTAGTATGTTATGTACTAACAGATTTACCTAGTAAATCGTGAGGTGATGTGATTGTTACATAAAACAATGGCTGGTTGTGATTACTCAACCGGTGCCCTTACTGTCCCGTCTACTGCCAAGGTTCCTGCTACGACAGTGGAAGTTCTACCCAATGCTGGTACAACTGGTACCGCTGGAGATGAGAGAGACGAATACATCTTCCAGCTTGAGGGTCGGTTACAGGATCTCAGAAAGGAACTAGAGCAACAGAGTTTGTCGACCTGGTATGAGTTTCTGATGAAGATGTTGCTAAAAATGCCATCCGTACCCGGTATGGTCATTATGAATTTTTAGTCATGTCGTTCGGTTTGACTAATGCACCTGCAGTGTTTATGGAATTGATGAACCAAGTTTGTCGACCGTTTTTGGATAAATCTGTGATAGTATTTATTGACGACATTCTGGTTTATTCTAAATTTGAAGCTGATCACGAGATTCATTTGAGACAGGTTCTTCAAACTCTAAAAGGGGAGCAATTGTATGCCAAGTATTCAAAGTGTGAATACTAGATGCGAGAAGTTCACTTTCTGGGGCATGTCATTTGAAGTGATGGAGTCAAAGTTGATCCGGCGAAGATAGAAGCAGTAATGAATTGGGAGGCTCCGAAGTCTCCTTCTTAGATTAAAAGCTTCTTGGGATTGGCAGGTTATTACAGACGGTTTATTAAAGACTTTTCTAAAATTGCGAATCACATGACTAAATTGACTCGCGAGGTTCCATTTAAGTGGAATGATTAACAGGAGAGGGATTTTTCAGATGCTGAAATGACTCTTATGTCAGACTCCTATTCTTGCTCTACCGGATAGCTCTAATGACTTCATAGTTTATTGTGATGCTTCACTTGCAGGGTTGGGTTGTGTATTAATGCAACGGGATAGAGTTATTGCGTATGCTTCTCGTCAATTGAAACCTAATGAGAAGAACTATCCAACCCATGATTTAGAACTGGCAGCTGTGGTTTTTTGCGTTAAAGTTATGGAGACATTATCTTTATGGTACAAAATGCGTTATTTGTACGGATCACAAAAACCTACAGTATGAATTTTCTCATAAAGAACTCAATATGCAATAGAGAGGATGGATGGAACTTGGTAAGGATTATGATTGCGAAATTCGTTATCATCCAGGAAAAGCCAACGTGTTAGCCGATGCTTTGAGTCGCAAGGGAGTCAGTGATAATATAAGATTTATGCGAATTGAAATAGTCTCTGACATGATTGACAGATTGGGGGCCGCTCAGTTGGAATCCTTGAAGGATGAAAATCTGAAGTTAGAAATTATGATAAAGAAAAAGAATGATTTGATTGATGATTATAAGGGATTGAAGGTTTATCAATCTCGTGTGTGGGTGCCATTGCTTGAAGGTCTCCGGAGTTTGATTCTAACTGATGCACATAAATCTAGACTATCTGTTCATCCAGGTAGCATGAAAATGTATAACGATCTGAAGGTGTTATATTGGTGGCCTACAATGAAGACAGATGTTGCATAGTTTATGTAGTCTTGCCATATCTGTACACAGGTTAGGGCAGAGCACCAGAAACCCTATGGATCATTGAAACAGTTGCAGATTCTAGAATGGACGTGGGAGCATATAACAATGGATTTCGTAACTAACCTTCCACGTACGCAGAGGAATCATGATATGATTTGGGTGATCGTTGATAGATTAACCAAGAGTGCTCACTTCTTGGCTACCAGTGAGACCACATCACTCGGTAAGTTGGCTCAGTTGTATATTGATGAAGTTGTTTCTCGACATGGAATACCGCTTTCGATCGTATCGGATAGAGATTCCAGGTTTGTGTCTAATTTTTGGAACCGTTTACAGCGGGAGTTGGGTACGCGTGTTAATCTGAGTACAACTTATCATCCTCAAACAGACGGGCAATCTGAATGAACTATTTAGACACTTGAGGATATGTTGCGTGCATGTGTGTTGGAATATAGAGGTTCTTGGGATTCCCACCTGCCGTTGATTGAATTTGCGTATAACAATTCTTACCATTCGAGTATCGGTATGCGACCTTATGAGATCTTATATGGGCGTCGCTGCCTTACTCCTTCGTGTTGGTTAGAGGCGGGTGAGAAACAATATGCAGGGTCTGATATTGCGCAGATCACCGTAGATAAAGTGGCTATTGAGCGAGAAAAGTTGAATGTTGCGAGAGATCGACAGAAGATGTATGCTAATCCACGTCGTAGATGAGTTGGATTTGCTGAGGGTGAATTGGTTTATTTGAATGTTTCGCCTTGGAAGGGGGTTATCCATTTCGGAAAGCGGGGAAAGCTAGCTCCTCGTTATATTGGGCCGTTTCGTGTCCAAAGGGTGTTTAGTTATCAGACGGTTACTCTTGATCTTCCTGTGGAATTATCAAGTATTCACAATACCTTCAACGTTTGTTACTTGCGGAAATGTAGAGTGGAGGATGAAAGTCAGATCCTTCCTTTACATGATCTTAAAGTGGATTCAAGCAAGAACATCGTGGAAGAACCCATTGAACTACTGGATCGGAAAGTGACAAAACTGCGTAGGAAACAGATTCCGATGGTTCTGGTTAAATGGAGACACAATTTGGGTTCAGATTTGACGTGGGAAACCGAGGCTGATATGAAAGGTTGTTACCCTAATTTGTTTGAAAGCAAATAGATTCCGAGGATGGCTTAGGCCACTGCTTGTAACATCCTGACCTTGGACCTAGTAGTGGCTTAGGCTTTGGGTACGTTTATACGCGATTAGTGATGGATTGATTGTTTAATTAGTATTTAATTAAATGGTTAACTAATTTGATTATATGTTGGTGTATATATATATATATATACACACGGATATGTTTATGTGTGTGTGCATGTAATTGAGAATTAGAGGTTACCACCTCCTGCTTCTTATTTTAATATACACATGCGTGGGGATTTAAGGATTAATATTAGAAGATATGTTATCACTTTGAATTTCTTGTGTGTGTGTACTGTGTGTTTGCCGAGAGAAAAACAAAGAAGAACAAGAATCGGATTTGGTGTTGAATTCTTGAAGTTGATAGATTCAAGCTAAGGTTTATATAAATCTTTTGATTATGATTGAATCATGTTAACATGCAATACTTTTGATTTATATCCTGCTGGGTTTTGTTTATGAACACAATGTATGAACTTGTATGTAAACTTGTCAAGAGGGTTGGATTGACTTGGTTATGTTCTTGAAGTTTTATGATGATCTTGATGCATGATAGCATGTTTATAGATGTGTGGTTATGTTTCTAGTAAGTTTACATTCCTGGATATCTTGAGTTCTTTCATGGTTGAAGTTGGTAGATTGTTGATTTGAGAAGATGATGATGAAATCCGATTGTATGATAAATCCGCCAACAAGTGGAATCCAATGGTGGATTCCGATAGATTGAAATTCAAAACTTATGAATCCGGGAATTGTGAAATCCGGTTACCATAACTCCGAAAAGAATCCGATTCTTACAAGATTGAATACCGACATTGTGGCGGATTGTCTTCAAATCCGACAGGGGTATCGGATTTTCTTGAATCCGATGATCTTAGCGGATTTTGCTTAAATCCGATGGTTGTATCGGATTTCCTGTAACAACCTCAGATTGGGCCTAGTCGTGTTCGAATTTGGTACGTCTAAAATTTCATTTAAATATTGAATAAAAGAAATTATATATAAATAATTGATTAATGGGGATAATAGAAGAAAATAATAAAGAAATGATAATATTAAAATATTATTATAAATAGATAAGAATAATGAATTATTAAATGGTTTAGAATGAGGTTTCCAAAAATATTCCCGTTAGTTAAAACGGGTACTCGTGCGTTAAGTTGTAAGTTGGAAAGGGGAACAAGGTACCCACTCGTGGATAATATTGACCACAAGTAGGCACCTCCTGTTGTAAACTGACGTGAAGCACAAAACACAGACAACTCTCTTTCCTTTCTCTCATTTTGTGTTCTTGTGTGTTTGACTTGAAGAAGAAGAGATTCATTGAAGAATCATCAAGTTATAAGATTTCTTGCTGCAAATTCAAAGTCCAATCTGCTGATAAATTCCATCTTCCTAATCTTCAAGTGAGTTCTTAATCCTTGTTCTTGATTTTCAAGTTTCACCAAGTTAAGGTTTTAATTGGGTTTGATTGAATTTGATCCCAATAGTTGATCTTGATGTTACCAATTTGTTTCTAATTGGTTTCTAAGTGTATAGAAATCAAAATCGGAATTATGATGATGATTTGAATGGAATTCAAGAATTAAATTGCTAAATGGGTTAAAATAGAGATTTTGGTCCGAAACCCTGAATTTGTTGTTTTGATGTGTAAAAATGATGTCTTTAGGGTGGTTTAGATGTGTTATTTCATATATGAACCATAGAAACCGATTGGTAATGTTCTAGTTGTGTTTTGGTAAATTTGGTTGGGAATACAGCAGGTTCTGCACGAACCTGCTGCTGTAAATAGAAAGGCACGGGTGTGCCTCTCAAGAACAGACCGTACCTCAGGGCGTACCTGGGAGGCACGACCGTACCTCCCAAGAGTACGGGTCGTGCCTAACCCTAGGAAGCCCGGGGGTGCCCTGTAGTCACGGGGTGTACCTGAGTATCAGGTATGGGGCGTACCCGGGGTGTGCCCTTCCTCTGACAGATTCTTTTTTGCAGTGTTTTAATATCTAGAAACCCTGTTTAGGTACTCCAGTTCTTCTAGAAGCTTCGGTATTGTAGAGTATTATAATTTAGCTCGTCAGGTGAGTGCCTAATAACATAACGGTTAATATATCTATAACATTAACTTGAAGGTATTCGTTTGGCATAAACAAGTAGCAACGGAAGCAATATGTATAACAAAAATTAACAAAGCCAAACCAACGAATACTTCCAAGGACCAAAATCTAACCATGACCTTGCAAGTATAAAGATAAACAAGATGGGAAGAAAAGATTATACCTCAATGCAAGTCACAAAGTAAACATTTCTTGTCAAGAAGCTTAGAATCCAACAAAGAACTCCTCCAATGAAGTCCATCCCAAGCTTGTGTGATTCCCAAATGCTAGTTAGTTGGTGTAAACACCACGACAATAATCAAGTACGTATCTTAGACTCTTGTGCACCAAAAATGATCACCAAGAACAAGAAGAAGTTAGAGAGAATTCTTGTGTAACAACCAAGAACAAAAGAACAAGCCAAAAGTCTGTTCTAGAGCATATAATTCGTTGCCTCTTTGTCTACCACAATAATTAGACATTAACACCATTAAACCAAGTGTTTAAGGCTATTAATTCTGCTGTTACAGCGAACGTACACGGCCCGTGTTGATCAACACGTCCGTGTAGGCCCAAAGTCCACGGCGCCAAATCCGGTGTCTAATAGGCACAACACGGCCCGTGTTTATCTACATGGCCGTGTCGGCCCAAACTACACGACCCTGAACTGGGCCAATACGCCCCGTGTATGTTAGACTAGACACGGCGCGTGTTCAAGCACACGACCCATTTACCATCCTGCCAAAACCCATTTTGGCCTTTTTCTCTCTTTTGCTTGATCGCGTTGCCGGAATCAATACTTGGTGTGTGACCCAATAGGCCAATACCTCATCGATAGTGTCATTAACTCGTTCGTGTCAGCGGGCATATTCCAACAGACTCCCACTTGCACGTGACACGACTACGAAAAATAACACAAACATAGAGCGGCCTCTAGCAAGACATCTATGCTCCCAAGTTAGTATAGGGTATGCCACTCTTGACAAGATCCTCAATCAAAAAATGATTGTCCTAAAGATAAACGAACATGTACATCCCTTTGTTCGCGATATCCAATATGAACACAAGGCATGGAATATAGTCAACCTTCAGATCGTTCACGATTATGTTTCCCGATTCTAGATTAGTGGTGACCAACAAACCAAGTTAACATTGATCCATCATCAATATAACTTGAGCACGACCATGCATATGAACGTCAACACTCAATCATTGAGGAGCCCATGGATATTCTCTCTATACATAGAGGAACAAATTCCTTTTGACTACATAGTCCCGCCACATAGATAATACTCCACCCAATCATTTCCCTTATAACGACCAGTTACGGACCGCGTTATAAAATGATCAAAGAAAAGTAGACCTATGCTTTGGAATCACATGTATCTCTAGTTTAAGGATGAAATGTCATTATCATCCCGAGTTACTTGTGATTAAAACCATGAAGTAAACTCGGGTGTGGGTCCTCCAATCACTTGAAACCCCTTTCAAGTATATGCAAGAATCACGTTTTATCAAAACTAATTCTTTGCCTCAATCTTAATTCATACTTCCTTCCCACAAAGTATGACCGATTGCGGAGATTTAAAGATTGTAAGACAATCTAGGGAAAAGAATAAACATGCAAAGATAGAACACAATAAAGACTAAATGTAAGTAACCGCAACACGCGTATATATAGATCTCTACTATATAAATCAAACAATCATTAGTTACATTACTGCTTAACGTTCCCAAATACATAATGGTCCAAACATAAATTAAAACTAAATCTAAACCAAGTCATGAGCAAATCTAACACCTATTGCCATAGTGTGAGAATCATGAGAAGCTTGTGACAACGGTTTAGTAAACGGATCGGCCAAATTGCCTTCCGAGGTTACTCTACTAATAGAGACTTCACCACTTTCAATCATTTCTCTAATCAAGTGGTACTTACGATGTACATGCCTCATTCTCTTGTGAGCTCTCGGTTCCTTCTCTAAGGCTACCTCACCCTCATTGTTACAAAAGATCTCAATAGGGTCGGATATGCTAGGAACAACTCCAAAGTCTCGGATGAACTTCCTTATCCACACAGCTTCTTTAGCAGCTTCACTTGCCGCAATGTATTCTGACTCTGAAGTAGAATCGGCTACTGTGTCTTGCTTTGAACTTCTCCAAGTAATAGCCCCACCATTCAATAGGAACACAAACCCCAATTGTGATCGGCAGTCATCCCTATCAGTTTGGAAGCTAGCATTAGAGTAACCCTTTACTTTGAGACCTTCTTCACCACCAAAGATCAAGAACATTTCTTTAGTCCTCCTAAGATACTTAAGAATGTTCTTTACCGCAACCCAATGGGCTTGCCCCGGGTTTCCCTGATATCTACTAGTCAAGCTCAAAGCGCATGACACATCAGGACGAGTACATAACATGGCGTATATGATCGAGCCCACGGCCGAAGCATATGGTACTCGCTTCATTACTTCTAGTTCCTCTTGAGAACTAGGACATTGAGTCTTACTCAATATCACTCCATGTGACATAGGAAGATTTCCTTTCTTGGAGTCCTCCATCTTGAACCGCTTCAAGACTTTGTCAATGTATGTACTTTGACTTAACCCAAGAAGTTTTCTAGATCTTGATACCCAGAATATATGCCGCTTCTCCTAAACCTTTCATCGAAAAGCATTTTCCAAGCCAAGTTTTAACACTTTGCAAGGTTGGAATATCTTTTCCAATGAGTAGGATATCATCCACATATAAGATTAAGAAAACAACGGCGCTCCCACTAGCCCTAACGTATACACATGGCTCGTCTACACTCTTTGAGAAACCAAACTCTTTGATTTTCTCATCAAACCATAGATTCCAACTACAAGACGCTTGCTTATGTCCATAAATGGACTTCTTTAGTCTACACACTATATTAGGATGCTTTGGATGTACAAAATCCTCAGGCTGCGTCATATACACCTCTTCGGAGAGCTTCCCATTAAGGAAGGCGGTTTTGACATACATTTGTCATATTTCATAATCATGAAATGCGGCGATTACCAAAAGTATCCTAATAGATTTCAACATGGCCACTGGGGAGAAAGTTTCATCGTAATCGACACCATGTCGGTCTTCTTCTTGAAGACCCATTTACACCCTATTGGCTTACAACCGGTTGTAGGATCAACTAGTTCCCAAACCTAGTTATCCTTCATGGATTGCATCTCGTTATCCATTGCCTCCTTCCATTTAGCAGACTTGTGGCCCGCTGCCGCTTCCCGATAATTGGTGGGGTCATTAAGATTCACCAATAGCTCGTCGCCCTCAGATATGAGAAACCCATATCTCTCTGGCTCATGGCGAGCTCTACCGGATCTACGGAGAGGTAATGGATGTACGCTAGTCTCCGCATTGTCATGCTCAAACTCAACCTCACTAGGTTGTTGGCTAGTGTCAACGTCAGGTCTTTGTTCCGTTGACGCTTGAACTTCTTCAAGGTCAATCTTGTTCCCGCCTTGCTGGTTGGATACCAATTCCCTTCTAAAAAAGACCGCCCTGCGAGCAACAAACACTTTGTTCTCGGAAGGTTTATAGAATATGTATCCAATACTCGCAGCCGGATATCCGATGAAATAACACTTTTCGGATCGGGGCACTAACTTGTCATCAACCTCACATCATACGTAGGCTTGACAACCCCAAACTTTTAGATAGGCAAGAACGGGAGGTTTCCCATGCCACATCTCAAAAGGTGTTTTCTCGACCTTCTTTGTTGGAACGAGATTAAGGATTCTTGTTGCCGTTTCAAGAGCATAACCCCAAAGGCTTATAGGCACTTGGGTGTGACTCATCATAGACCGAACCATATCTAACAATGTTCGGTTCTTCCTCTCTGCGACACCATTTAATTGTGGCGTGCTAGGAGGTGTAAGTTGTGAGATAATTCCACAACCCTTGAGATGATCACGAAACTCTTGACTAAGATACTCACCACCACTATCGGATTTAAGTATCTTAACCTTTTTGCCCAATTGATTCTCTACTTCGTTTTGGAAAGTCTTAAAGACCTCAAATGTCTCGGACTTTTGTCTAACCAAGTAGACATACCCGTACCTACTATAATCATCGATAAAGGTAACGAAGTCTCTAGAATTGTCTCTTGTGATGTGCTTAAACGGACCACACACATCCGAATGTATGATGTCCAATAAGTCTTTTCCCCTCTCATTCACGCCGGAAAAGGGTGCTTTAGTCATCTTGCCTAATAAACAAGATTCGCATACTTCATTTGACTCATGGTCATATGATTCCAAGATCCCATCCGCTTGGAGCTTGGTGATACGAGTCTTGTTTATATGGCCAAGTCGACCATGCCACAAAGACAATTTGTCTAAACCATTTTTAGACGTTGAATCAATATTCATGATTGGACGATTATTACTAACGTATGCATCTACTTCATAAATACCACGACAAGGATAAGCTTTAAAATAACAAATATTATTTTTAAAACATACGATAACCCCATTGTCAAAAGTAAAACCAAAACCATCATCGTGCAAAGCATGAAAAGAAATAATGTTTCGTGCCACAAGCGGCGAATAGCATACGTTTAACAGTAATATAGAAAAACCAGAATTAAATGATAATTCGGAGTTTTGGCTTGGGGAACCATCTTCCCCTTGCCTTTACCATCCGAAGCGGGGCCAGACTTGGCAGCGCCAATCTTCCCCTTCCCTTTACCCTTAGGGGTATAAGCGGACTTCTTCTTCTTCTGGATTCGCCCTTCCCTTATAGCAAGAACGGGATTTGGAACGGCGGGCTTGTTTTTGGTCATGCTAGACTCCGTTGTCTTAAGCATACCATGAAGCTCCATAATGGATTTATCCATACTATGCATATGATAACTCATGACGAATTTATCATACGCGATGGGCAGGGACCATAGGATCAAATCCACGGCTAGATCCCTCCTTATGGGAAATCCGAGCCGTTTCATGCGCTCCACGTTTGCTTTCATGCGCAACACGTGAGCACTCACATTCCCGCCATCAGCCATCTTGCTACCAAGTACCGTCTTAAGACACTCAAACCTCTATTGTCTCGCTTGCTGCTGGAACATTTCCTTAAGCTGAGCGATCAAGTCAAAAGCACTCAAATGATCCATTTGCTTTTGGAGCTCGGGGATCATAGTACTTAGGATGAGGCAAGTAATGTCCTCGGTATCCTTGACACGCTTCTCATAAGCGTCTCGGATAGCCCGAGTGGCATTGGCAGCAGGAGCCTCGGGTAGGGCCTCCTCTATGGTAACCATCTTCCCTTCTTGGCGTAAGACAAGCTTAAGTTGCCTAAATCAATCCAAGAAGTTGTTACCATTGAGTTTCTCCTTGTCAAGGACAACTCTAAGCGAAGAATGGTTGGTGGTGTTGGTGTTGCTTGAAGACGCCATCTAAAATAGCAAAGTAGTTTTAGTTAGTTTGGCAATCCTTGATAAAAGAAGTACCCATAGTTTTAAACAAAACAATTTATTTGTAACAAGGGCTAAGAACCTTATTTCACCTCGCACCGTGACGAGTTTACCGCGGATCACGTGGCAAAGCTATTTAGGCCGGCAACCATTTTACCAATTGTAATCTCTATTACAACTCTTAGACACTTGCGGGATCCGTTGACATCCATTATGTCGGTTGGCATGTTTGATCCCTTCCTTACACCAATCTTAATATATAATTTTTGTTTAGCTCGTGCTTAGCTCGACAACTAACCAAGAATTATATACTAAAATTGTAAATCGTCCGACAAGACACACGGGTGGCAGTCTCGACCATTAATTGGCTCGTGCTTAGCTCGACAACCAATCATGTGAGTTACCCCACTCACCTTCCACACAACTACACAAGGAATGACTCGTGCTTAGCTCGACAATCATCCTCGCTTCGTTAGATTCGGGTGGTGTCATCTTACGGATGGTGCGTGATTTACATTTTGAAAAACGGGATTTTGTTTCTGGTTTATAAAAAACCTTTTTGTGAATTAACAAAGTAAGTGTCAAAATGATTTTAAGCACTTTTAAATATAATACCATCTTTATATTTTCTTTGTCAATAATATTCGCGCGAGATTGTTAAGCATTTCAACAAATGTTGTATTTTATTTAATTTTTTTAAAGAAAAATTTTCTTGCATGCGAATCCTAATCCATGCATAGAAAATAAAATACAACCACGCATCACCATGACTCGGTAACATGCCCAAAATCTTATGCGTTTTCCCCATGAGCCACAACCGGGAAAACGAGACCAAAACCTAAGGACAAGGTATAGTCTCGTTGGGTGAGCTCCCACTGAATCCAACACCTCTTGTAGTGTGTTGATTCCTTCTCACCAAGATGTCATCACCATGACTCCCGTTGACTTCTCCGGGTTCTAATTCTATACTATATACAAATACATAGAATATATATATATATATAATATATATATATATACGACACGCAGGTCGCATTCCTATGCTATTTATACAAATACAAGGAATCAAAGAAACGGCGTGCAAGCCGCACCAACAAATAAATAAATAAATATTATTACAACAATACAGCACGCAGGCTGCAAAAAACCCAAATCAATCAACCACCACAACACATAGGTCTAAGGGCAAATCATGTTACCAAATCTAACCAAACATATCAAAGAGAAACATGGTGTGCCACACAAAACCATGATACAAATATATATATATATATATATATATATATATATATATATATTAGTTAAGATTGTCAAAAACATCAAAGGCACCAAAGTGACAATCCTTGTACATATACATTAGTGTACCAAACCATTTTTCAGATACATATTCATATATACATTAATAAGTATATATTTGTGTACACTTCATGCCAAGTTACAAATATATAAATATAAAAACTAAAATATTAACAAGACTACAAATATCAATTCTAGCCCAACAAGAGTCTCCATGAAAAACCATTTTAAGAAAACAATTTTCTTTATCAAATAAAATACTTTTATGGTTTTTCTAGACTCAATAGTGCAAAACCATGTTAGATAATGCTCTGATACCACTCAAGGTATTCGTTTGGCATAAACAAGAAGCAACGGAAGCAATATATATAACAAAAATTAACAAAGCCAAACCAACGAATACTTCCAAGGACCAAAATGTAACCATGAACTTGCAACTATAAAGATAAACAAGATGCGAAGAAATGATTATACCTCAATGCAAGTTAGAGAGAATTCTTGTGTAACAACCAAGAACAAAAGAACAAGCCAAAAGTCTGTTCTAGAGTAGAGAATTCATTGCCTCTTTGTCTACCACAATAATTAGACATTAACACCATTAAACCAAGTGTTTAAGGCTGTTAATTCTACTGTTATAGCGAACATACATGGCCCGTGTTGATCAACACAGCCGTGTAGGCCCAAAGTCCATGACCCCAAATGGGATAAGACGGCCCGTGTATAATAGGCACAACACGGCCCATGTTCATATACACGGACGTGTCGGCCCAAACTACACGACCCTGAACTGGGCCAATACGCCCCGTGTATGTTGGACTGGACACGGCCCGTGTTCAAGCACACGGCCCGTGTACCATCCTGCCAAAACCCATTTTGGCCTTTTTCTCTATTTTGCTTGATCGCGTTGCCGTAATCTATACTTGGTGTGTGACCCAATAGACCTATACCTCATCGGTTGTGCCATTAAATTGTTCGTGTCAGCGGGCATATTCCAACAATACTAACAATGATTACAGAATTGTATACCATAAATTGTACACGCACTTGTTTAAGTGTAGGTTGCATGTTGATGCTAGACATAACATGTTGACACGGTATAGTATGCACTTGATTAGGTGTATGCTATGATGATAAATGATTGTATGCGCGCATTGATGATCCGATTGGATTAGATTATTTGTTTGTGAATGGTCCGGATCTTAAGGACTAAGCTGTCCTGGACAAAGCTGTCCTACAATAAGAACAAAGTTGTTCTACTTTAAGGACAAAGTTGTCCTCTTGGGTATAGCTTATGGTTGTACAACAGAGGAATCGGTTGATTCCAAAACGTAATGGTGGACCGCTTTACAGCTCACCCACCGGAGCGGTTGATGTCTCTTGTACCCCAGTTTGGTGCATTGAGCCGGGTTAGCCCCCTGCGAGATATGTTACCTTCTGACTATGCCAGGTCATCGCGAGATGCTAGGATAGAACTATCTAAGCATGATTGATGATATGTGATATGTTTATATTGACTACATGCTATTTGGTACTTACTAGCTATTATAGCTAACAGATGCTACTCCTCACATGTGCAGGTGATCCTAAGTGAGCTTGAGACCCTGCGGGTAGTTGATTTTCTTTGGAGGAACACTGTCTTTTGTATAACTCTGATATTATGTATGTTTGTAACAGATAATGCTCCACCGGTTAAGTAACAGTAACACCAAACATCGTATGTGGCAATTTTTGAATGTATAATATTTGCCACTTGTTTTATATTTTGCTGCGTGTTTTTATATCAAAATTATAAATTAGTATTATAAAAGAAAATTTTGGTTCTTGAAAGCACGGTGTTACAAGCTGGTATTAGAGCCTAAGTTTGAGTAAATTGGGTATTTGACAGAGTACCCAGTCTCAAATTCAGGCTCGACCATTAATTAAAGTGTTCCTTGCGAGGTTATGGGATGTGAGAGAGATTGATATGATTGACATGACTGACATTGTTGTTGCTTATCTGCTTATTATGAATAAACAAGTATGATAAGTATACTAAGAATATATGACTTTAATGATCTAACAGAATTTAGAGACTAACAATGGCCGGTGGTGAAGATAGAGAGGCCTATATTCGTGACTTAGAAGCTCGTCTCAAAGCTTCTGAGGAACGAGCACATGAGAAAAAGATGGCTATGGGTTTGAAAGCCTTCATGATGTGTAAACCACCTACCTTTGATGGTAGCATGGAGCTGGTGGTCACGGAGAGATGGATCCATGATACAGAGTTTGCATTTGAGACTTGTGAAGCTAAGGATTCCAAGAAAGTGGCCTATGCTAGGAAAATGTTGTAGGGTCACGCGGTTTCTTGGTATGTTACTGTGATTGCATTTACACCAGCTGCAGTCTTAAATGCTATAACTTGGCCTGATTTTCTGAGAATTTTGCGGGCTAAATACTGTTCAGCCCAAGCACTAGAGATTGTGGATAATGAGTTCCGGGCCTTGACTAAAGGCAACAAATCAGTAGAGGAGCTCATTACCAGGTATACCGAATTGTTGCGATTTGTGCAGGGCTCCTTGCCTGATGAAGAGGCAAAGATTAACCGTTTTGCACTTGCTCTGCCACCTGAATATCGATCATCTATCCGGTTTGCTACTACTTTGGATAAGGCTTTTGATTTTGCTCGTTGGTACGAGAGTGATCATGCAGAACAGGCTGGGGGAACTTCCAAAAGGAAGTTTGAACAATCTTCGGGGTCAAAGGGTATAGGTGGAGGGTCGTGGCAGTGACAGCAACAACAACAACAATAGGGGGGTTCGAGGTACAGCCCTTCAGATGACTTGTGGTGTGCTCAGTGTCGTACTAAGCACACAAGGGATTGCACCAGGGATACTGCAAGGTCTCCTAAGTGCGGGGCAATAGGGTCCTAACCCTGGATCAGGAGGAGCTGGAGGATCTTCCTCAAGACGGGGGAAGAATGTTGTGCCTCATGCACCGGACAGGGCATTCCAGATGACTGCCGATGAGGCAAAGACAGCAGCTGATGTGATCACTAGCACCTTTCTCATTAATAATTCTCCTGCCTATGTTTTATTTGATTCAAGAGCAACATATTCTTTCATCTATGCATCCTTTTGTGCTAAATTGCAACTGCCTATCTGTACACTGATTGATCCATTAGGTGTTGAAGTTGATAGTGGTAGGATAGTCTCTGTTCTTCATAGAGTTTGTTGGAATATGCCCGCTGACACGAACGAGTTAATTGCACTACCAATGAGGTATAGGCCTATTGGGTCACACACCAAGTATTGATTCCGGCAATACGATCAAGCAAAACAGAGAGAAAGGCCAAAATGGGTTTTGGCAGGATGGTACATGGGCGTGTGCTTTGACACGGGCCGTGTCTAGTCCAACATACACAAAGCGTATTGGCCCAGTTCAAGGTCGTGTAGTTTGGGCCTACACGGGCCGTGTTGTGCCTATTAGACACAAGCCTTCTTAGCCCAATTTAGGCCGTGGACTTTGGGCTTACATGGCCGTGTTGATCAGCACGGGCCGTGTTCGTTCGCTGTAACAGCAGAATTAACAGCCTTAAACACTTGGTTTAATGGTGTTAACTTCTAATAATTGTGGTAGACAAAGGGACTACGAATTCTCTGCTCTAGTAGAGACTTTTGGCTTGTTCTTTGTCTCTTGGTTGATACAATAGTGGCAAGGGGAGAATAGGCTGGGTCTGTAATTCCGATTATCTCATGTTTAAAGGCTAGAAAGGCGTTGGATAAAGGTTGTGAATCGTATCTTGCCTATGTAATTGATGGAAAGAAAGAGAAATAGACAGTGAACGACATCCGGGTGGTAACGGAATACCTGGAGGTGTTTCCAGAGGAGTTACCAGGGCTACCTCCAGTTCGTGAGGTAGAGTTCAAGATAGATCTGATTCCTGGTTCCCGACCAGTGGCAAAGGCACCGTACAGGTTGGCACCGTTAGAAATCTGGGAGATGATGACTCAGATACAAGATCTGTTTAACAAGGGTTTTATTCGTCCAAGTTCATCTCCGTGGGGTACACCAGTGTTTTTTGTAAAAGATGACACATTGCGAATGTGTATCGACTATCGTGAGTTGAATAAGAGAACCATAAAGAACAAGTACCCACTGCCAAGAATAGATGATTTGTTTGATCAACTACAGGGAGCTTCATTCTTTTCTAAAATAGATTTGAGATCAGGGTATCACCAGGTGCGTGTTTCAGAGGAAGATGTATTAAAGACGGCTTTTCGTACGCGCTACGGGCATTACGAGTTTTTGGTTATGCCGTTTGGTCTAACCAATGCACCTGCAATTTTCATGGATCTAATGAACAGGGTGTGTCGACTATTCCTTGATGATTTTGGGATAGTTTTCATAGATGACATCCTGGTATATTCAAAGACTGAGGTGGAGCATGAACGGCATTTGAGACAGATTCTGGAGACTTTGAAGAGAGAGCATCTGTTTGCCAAGTTTTCAAAGTGCGAGTTCTGGTTAATAGAGGTTCAATTCTTGGGGCATGTGATCTGTGACGAGGGAGTAAAAGTGGATCCTTCGATAATGGAAGCAGTTATGAATTGGAACACTCCAAAGACACCGTCCGAGATTAAGAGTTTTCTGGGGTTAGCTGGATATTACCGTAGGTTTATTAAGACTTCTCCAAGATTGGGGGTCCGTTGACAAAGTTGACTCGAAAAGATGTGAAGTTTGTTTGGGGCAGTGAACATGATCAAGCTTTTTCAGATGTTGAAACAGTTATTATGTCAGGCCCCTACCCTTGCATTGCCAAGCGGATCAGAGCATTATATAGTTTATTGCGATGCATCGTTTGCTGGATTGGGTTGTGTACTTATGCAGAGGGAACGGGTGATTGCGTATGTTTCAAGGCAGTTGAAACCCCATGACAAGAATTACCCGACACATGACTTGGAGCTGGCAGCAGTTGTATTTGCCCTGAAACTGTGGAGACATTACTTATATGGCACCAAATGCGTAATTTGTACAGATCATAAGAGCCTGCAGTATGTGTTTACTCAGAAATAATTGAATATGAGACAGAGACGATGGGGGGAATTAATTAAAGACTATGATTGCGAAATCAGATATCATCCAGGGAAAGCAAACGTGGTAGCAGATGCCTTAAGCCGCAAAGGAGCAGGAAGTTCTATCCAATTTATGCGTATTGAGATTGTATCTGATCTAGTGGATAGACTAAAGTCTGCACAGTTGGAGGCTCTAAAAGAAGAAAATTTGAAGAATGAACTGATGAAGAAACGTAAGGACGAACTTGCCGAGGATTCTCGTGGATTGAAAACATATAAGACTCGTGTGTGGGTGCCTATGTTTGGAGATTTGAGGAAGCTGATTTTGACAGAATCACACAAGTCCAGATTGTCAGTACACCCAGGAAGCACTAAAATGTATAAGGACCTGAAAGTTCTTTACTGGTGGCCTACTATGAAAACAGATGTGGCACAGTTTGTGGAATCATGCCATATCTGTGCACAGGTGAAGGCAGAGCATCAGAAGCCTTATGGATCCTTAAAGCAATTGGAAATTCTTGAGTGGAAGTGGGAGCATATAACGATGGATTTCGTGACTAAACTTCTGCGAACTCAGAGAAATAATGATATGATTTGGGTGATTGTGGATCGGCTGACCAAGAGCGCTCACTTCCTAGCTACATGTGAGACAACTTCTCTGAGTAAGTTGGCTCAAATTTATGTGAACTTGTGCAATTGAGTATGGTGGATCATGGGATTCACACCTGCCATTGATAGAGTTTGCGTACAATAATTCTTACCACTCCAGTATTGGGATGCCTCCGTACGAAATGTTATACGGCCATCGCTGCCGTACTCCGACATGTTGGTTAGAAGCAGGTGAGAAGCAGTTTGCAGGACCCGAGATAGTTCAGATAACAGCTGATAAGGTTGCT
The DNA here is from genome assembly GCA_038502395.1 of Dittrichia graveolens. Taxonomy (NCBI): domain Eukaryota; kingdom Viridiplantae; phylum Streptophyta; class Magnoliopsida; order Asterales; family Asteraceae; genus Dittrichia; species Dittrichia graveolens. The sequence continues at coordinate 24,477,449 of JARJIL010000008.1, forward strand.
ATTGCCAGAGATAAGTTGAAAGCTGCTAGAGATAGACAGAAAATGTACGCAGATCCACGTCGTCGCCCAGTTAAGTTTGAGGTGGGAGAGTTAGTGTACTTGAAGGTTTCTCCGTGGAAGGGTGTGATTCGATTCGGTAGACGTGGGAAGTTAGCTCCCCGTTACATTGGTTCCTTCCGCATACGTCAGATTGTGAATGACCAGACGGTTACACTAGATCTTCCAGCAGAGCTTTGCAGGAATACATGATAGTTTTAACATCCGCTATCTGAAAAGTGCAAAGTAGAAGATGAAAACCAGATTCTCTCAGTGCAAGAAATCAAAGTTGATTCTAAGAAGAGATTGATAGAAGAACCGGTAGAACTGTTGGATCGAAAGGTGACCAAACTCCGAAAGAAGCAGATACCGATGGTGTTGGTCAAGTGGAAGCACAGTCTAGGTTCTGATTTGACTTGGGAGACTGAGACTGAGATGTGAGATATATATCCCCACTTTTTTGAGTGAGAAAGGATTCCGAGTACGGAATCCTCTTAAGGGGGAGAGATTTGTAACACCCTCAAACCCGGGCTAGGAGATTAGCGGGTTTGTGGTACGTATTTTATGGTTTAATATGACTAAATGGTTAAATATTGATTTAATACTAATGTGTGATTAAATTAATATGCAAGTATGTGTTGTATGTATGTATGTTGAACCGTATGCATGTATGTATTTCAATTGTATACGTGGATGTGTGTTAAGGAGGTTATGCCACCTCTTGCCATGCATATTGTATACGTGGTGATTAGTTAACAAAATAGTCATTATCTCAAATTTAGAAAAGTGTGTGTGTGTGTGTGTGTGTGTGAACTTGTGAAATCCTCTCGGCCAAAGAAGAAAACCAAAGAAAGAAAGAAAGAAACCATCGGATTATCCATTTGTGTGATTTGAATCCAAGTGTAAGGTTAGATATTTATATGATGTGTTTGCATGCTAATTTGATTAAGTTTAAGGATTAATATAACATGAATATATGAAGAACACCATGGCCGATTTTGGTAAAATATGTTTTTGATGGGTTTTTGTATGTTCATATGAGATACATGTTTATATGATGAAAAGGTACATGAATACATGTTCAAATGTGTTTAAATCATGAATCTGTAGATGAACTTATGATTTTCTGGGCATTGAATTGTGATGGCCGATTTGATGAATGAATGAACTGTCGGTTTTGGTGAAAGAGAAGAGAGGAATTCCGATTGTTTGGAAATCCGTATTGTAAAAACCGTTAGATAAAATCTGGAACCCCAAAACCGATACAAGCAAAACCAACACTAGAATTCTATACCCCAAAATCCTACACTTGAGAAACCGGGACCCAAATCCGACACATATGAAAACCGATTACCTTAAATCCGGAACTATTAGAATCCAAGTATTTGAAATCCGAGACATGATGTAATCCGATACAAGTGTAACCAAGATTTAATGAAATCCGATAGATTGAATCCGGTACTTGAAATCCGATTAAAGGAGAATCCGATAGTTGAGAATCCGAGACTTATGGGTGGCGGATTTCAAGAAATCCGCTAGTCTTGAAATCCGATAGTTTGTGTTTTGAACTTGTATTTGCTTATTATTTGATGTTTGTTTGATGAATGATTTATAAATATATGCATAAGATATATTTATGAGATTGAGACTGATTTGGTTATTGTTGTGTTTACAGGCAATCCAAAAGCTCAGTAAAATTAGATATCTGAGTTCAAGCTGAAACTGAGGTGAGTGGACGTTAAACACGGATCGTAAAGATTGCAGTTAATTTTATTAATGTGAAGCATGATTGTGGATTGAGATTGGATTGATTGAACTGCTGATTGTGATGATGATTGTTGTTAATTGCTACATGAATATTTGGTCTATACGCGCTCTTAGGATGATTTTGAGTTGCGTTTGAGAAGTCATCTATACGTAGACTTGGGCTGGGCTTATCTAACTGGTTGGTTGAATAGTAGTAGCCTTTCTGTTGCATTTGTTGCTCAGAGGAGAGTTTACTGTGCCAATCTAGTGGAAAGCTATCGGTAAACCTTTGCTTTTGCCGGCATTGGTTGTAGGTTCTGCGCCGAACCGCCAGTTTTCTCTGGATATGTGATTACATGATTGATGATTGATTGTGAATGTTTGCATTTGATGATTTAGTCTCTACTCACTTAGCTTTGGGCTAATTCCCCTCGGTTGATGTTTTGCAGGTTTGTGTATGATTTGAAGAAGGAAGAGTTGACCACACTCTGGTACTTATTTTGAAAAAGAGACGAGCCAGTTATTCTGTAACACCAAACATTTGATTATGATGTTGTTGTCTTTTGAACAAATGATTGTATATTTGTAAATGTTGGTTATATGTAATCAAGTTGGTTTTAATTAGCTTCCGCAGTGCGTTTTAAAAAAAATGGCTTGTGATTTTCCGGTGTTACATCTACCGGATCTACGTGGGGTAGGAAATGGAAGTGTGTCAGGAACCGCAGCTTCATCTTGCTCGGTATCAACCATTGATGGTTGATTGCTAGTGCCAACATCAAGTTCTTTATCGGGTGATTCTTGAAATTCTTCAAGATCGATTTCCTTTTGCCTCGGTGTGTTGGATATAAGTTCCCTCTCAAGGAAAACTACTTTTCGAGCAACAAAAACTTTGTTCTCAGAAGGTTTATAGAAAATATATCCAATACCGGCAGGAGGATATCCGATAAAGTAACACCTTTCGGAACGGGGTTCTAGTTTGTCATTTGCCGCACGTCTCACGTAGGCTCGACATCCCCATACACGAACATATGAGAGAGTAGGATTTTTCTTGCGCCACAACTCATATGGTGTTGTTTCAACTTTCTTTGTTGGTACGAGGTGAAGGATTCTTACCGCCGTCTCTAGAGCGTAACCCCAAAAACTAATGGGTACCTCCGTTTGACTCATCATAGAACAGACCATATCTAGCAATGTCCGATTTCTCCTTTCCGCAACTCCATTTAATTGTGGAGTCCTAGAAGGCGTCAATTGTGAGATAATCCCACATTTTCTAAGATGGTCTAGAAACTCGGAAGTAAGGTACTCACCGCCTCTATCCGAGCGTAGTATCTTAATCCTTTCGCCCAATTGATTCTCTACTTCACTTTGAAATGTCTTGAACGCCTCAAAGGTTTCAGACTTTTGTCTAATCAAGTAGATATATCCATACCTACTATAATCATCCGTGAAGGTAACGAAGTATCTAGTATTGTTCCTTGTGACATTTTTGAAAGGACCACACACATCGGTGTGAATGATATCCAAAAGATCCTTTCCCCTCTCACTAACTCCGGTGAAGGGTTCTTTAGTCAATTTGCCTAGCAAACAGATTCGCATACATCTTTTGACCCAAGGTCAAATGATTCCAAGATCCCATCGGCTTGGAGCTTGGTGATGCGAGTCTTGTTTACATGAGCAAGACGACCGTGCCATAAGGAATATTTATCCAAACAATTTTTGGATTGAGAATCAATACTCATGATAGGTCTCTTATTCTCAATGTATGCATCAACATCATATATGTCATGACATGGTAATGCTTTAAAATAACAAACATCATTTTTATAACACAAAATAGATCCATTCATAAATTTAAAGGAAAATCCATCATCATACAAAGCATGTAAAGAGATAATGTTTCTTGCCACGCATGGCGACTAGCATACATTAATAAGAACAATGGAAAGTCCGGTTCTAAAAGAGAGCTCAACACTCCCTTTTGCTTCTACGGGCACAACCTCTCGGTTCCCCATAATTAGATCCAGCTCTCCACGCTTCAAGCCTCTACTTCCCTTTAGCACCTGCACCATATTACAAATGTGAGTGCTGCAGCCGGTATCTAAAACCCAGCCCTTTGAAATAGAAGTTTGATGGAGCTCAATCATGAACGTAGCTTGGTTTGAAGGTCCCGAGATGCTCATTGTCTTGAGCTTCTTGAGGCCATCTTGGTACTATGGGCAGCTTCAGCGATAATGCCCCTTGTCCCCGCAAAAGAAGAACTCCGCATCCTCCGGGGCCTTCGCTTGGGGAGTCTTCCCTTTGCCCTTTCCCCACCGGGGTAGGGGTAGGCTTGGTTCCACCAACCTTACCCTTACCCTTTCCCTTATGTGAAGGAGTCGGCTTCTTCTTTTGGATGCAGCCCTCCGGGATAGCCAAGACGGGATTGGATGAGGTGGCCTTGGGCTTTGAGATGCTTGACTCCGCGGTCTTGAGCATCCCATGAAGCTCCATGAGGGTTTTGTCCATACTATGCATATGATAACTCACGGTGAATTGATCATATGCATTGGGCAAGGATTGGAGGATGAGATCAACCGCCATCTCCCTCCCTATGGTGAACCCTAACCTCTCCATGCGCTCCATGTTTGCTTTCATACGCAACCCTGAGCGCTTATGTTCCCGCTATCCTGGAGCTTGCAACCTAGGACAGACTTGAGGCATTCGCACCTTTCTTGCCTCGCTTGCTGTTGGAACATGTCCTTGAGCTGTGCGAGCAAGTCGTAAGCACATAAATGATCCATTTGCTTTTGCAAATCGGAGCTCATTGTGCTTAACATAAGGCACGTGATTTCCTCCGTGTCCTTGAGGTGTTTTTCATACGCCTCTCGGGCGGCCCTAGGTTCCGTAGTCACAGGGGCTTCGGGCAAGGCTTCCTCAATGGTATGCAGTTTCCCTTCATGGCATAGGACAATCCGAAGTTGCCTATGCCAATCCATGAAGTTGCTACCATCGAGTTTCTCCTTCTCAAGGAAAACTTGTAGAGAAATGTTGCTCGTGGTGGTGGTACTTTAAGATGCCATCTAAAATAGCAAAGTAGATTTGGTTAGTTTGATATTTAAATTTGTTAAAACAATTTACACAAAGAACAAATTAATTATTTTAACAAAGCCAAGAACCCTATTTCACTTCCACATATGACGGGTTTACCGTGGATCATACAAGTAAGTTATTTTGGGTTGACAACTATATTGCCAATTACAATCCATTATTGCAAATCTTTGGTCTTTGCGGGATCCTACGACAAGCACCGGTCGTTTGTCATGTTTGATCCCTTCTTACACCAATCCCAAGTTAGAATTGTTGATTGACTCGTGCTAAGCTCGACAATCTTTCAAGAATTCTAATTTGAAATTATAAATCGTCCATCAAGACATGCGGTAAGTACACTCAACAAGAATGGGTTCATGCTAAGCTCGACAACCAAGTTTGCAAGTTACCATGCTCACCTTCCACACAACTTCACAAAGATTGGCTCGTGCTAAGCTTGACAACCAATCATTGTGTTGTTAGATTTGGGTGGCATTGTCTTACGAATGATGCGTGATTTATGTTTTATGGAAAAACGGGCTTTCGTTTCCGATTAATTTTGATTAACATATTTAAGTGAGAAAATCTATTTTCACTTTAGTTGGTTTGTTAATCGTGTGCGCGCGCGAGAGAAATATAAACCAATTTTATAAAACTCTTGTGATTTAATTTATTGAAAAATTTTCTAGCACGCGAAAACCTAAACATCCATGCAAGAAATAAATCACAACACACAGATAGCAAGGGGTTGGTAACCAAGCCAAAACCTATGCGTTCTACCCGTGAGCCTACGGGAAGAACGTGGTCAACTAGGGACACAATACAAATAAAGTCATAGCTCCCACTTGATCCACCACCTTCAATGGGTATCACCGGATCCTCTATCTCCAAGACATCATCTTGATTCTTGATTGTGGTCTCCATGCTCAATGAATACAACAAGTACATGAAATAGAAATAAAATGGCATGCAAGCCACGAAAAATCTATCATCTATTACAAGTACACGGATAAATGAAACGGTATGCAAACCGCAATAATAATTACAATTAATCAATAAATAAATTATTATTACAAACCATGTGACACAAGGTATCCAAATTAAGGAACAACCACAAACAACCACAAGGTCTAAGACCAAGGTTACCAACAAAGAACAAGGCAAACAACCACAAAACAAGCAGTGTGCCAAAAACCGCAACAAGCAAATATTTTGATAAGAATTTCCAAATAAACACTCAAGGCACAATGAAAATTCTTGTACATATGCATTAGGGCATAAAACCAATTTTTAAACCCATATTCATATATACACACACATATGTGTATGCATCTAATGCCATGACCATACCATGCATACCCATAGTGGTACCAAAATATTGTTTGGGGATTTCTAGAAACATCTGAAAAAACAGAAACATAGCAATGAGTCGAAAAACCGAAAAAATCTTTTAAGGTCAAAAACACTGTTCATGAGCTCCTTCATGACCTTTCACGGCTCGTGAAGCACGAGAGCTTCACGACCGCTCACGGCCCGGAAGAACTCGTGACGCACCAAAAAAAACATTTCACTACTAGACCCCAAACTACACTGGTCGTGTAGCCATCACGACCCCTGAAGAGAACTCCACGGCCCGTGAAGGCTTACTGGATAGTTTACCAAAACTTCCAACAATCAATTTTTCGAGCCATTTTGTGCTATCATCTTGTAACAATGGCTCTGATACCACTGAAGGCTTCTCATGCACGTCATAAACCCAAGCACAACGGAAGCAAGAAGTAAAAACAAATGATTTTCGGGTTTACAAAAACACATGCACAAGGAACACTTAGTGGGATCTAGCTACAAGAGATGATAGCTACAAGAGGAACAAATGAAACCAGAAAACGAGACCATACCGTTGATGTCTCTGGTTGTTGTGATGTTGTAGATGCAATACTTGAACTCCAAATCGAGTTCCTCTATTGATATCTACACCAAGCTCTTTGTGAATCTCCTTTGATAAAGCTTAGGGTACTTCTACTTGCACTAAAGAACAGCACCAACATAACTCTTGCCCTTGTTAACTTACCCTCCAACTCAAAGAAAGCTCCTTGTAGTGTTTTAGTGTATAAGTTGCATCAATTGGCAAAAGGTTCTTTAGAGACATGTTAGAAGGGTTTATATAAGCAGTTGGGGAGCTCAAATGACACCAGGCTCGGCCAAAATGGCTAGCTCTGATTGGACCAAACAAAAGGTCCAATAAGATTAAAGTGTGACTTTGACTTCTGCTTTCACGGCTCTCACAGCCCGTGAGGAAGTCATGAAGGCATCACCCCCACGATCCTCGACCGGCCCATGAAGCGTCGTGAAGATCTTCACGTCACGACCTCTTCACGACCCGTGAAGGTCGACAAAAACCCTAATTTTATTCTCTTGACTTGTGCTGTCGGATTCAATGCTTGGGGTGTGACCCAATAGGCCCGTGCCTCATCGGCAGTGATCCAATATACGTGTATCAGTGGGCACATGTCCAACAGTTATGTATGTACAAGACCCTCAGGTTGCGTCATATACACCTCTTTAGAAAGCTTCCCATTAAGGAAGGCGGTTTTGACATCCATTTGCCATATTTCATAATCATGAAATGCAACGATTGCCAAAAGTATCCTAATAGTTTTCAACATGGCCACTAGGGAGAAAGTTTCATCATAATCGACACCGTGTGTCTGGGTGAAACCTTTAGCCACCAGTCGGGCTTTGAATGTGTTAACTTTTCCATCCATGTTGGTCTTCTTCGTAAAGACCCATTTACACCCTATTGGTCTACAACCGGGTGTAAGATCAACGAGTTCCCAAACCTGGTTATCCACCGTGGATTGCATCTCGTTATCCATTGGCTCTTTCCATTTAGCAGACTCGTGGCCCGCTACCGCTTCCCCATAGTTGGTGGGCTCACTATGATCCACCAATAGCTCGTTGCCCTAAGATATGAGAAACCCATATCTCTCTGGCTCATGGCGAGCTCTACCGGATCTACGGGGAGGTAATGGATGTACGTCAGTCTCTACATTTTCATGCTCAGACTCAACCTCACTAGGTTGTTGGCTAGTGCCAACATCAGGCCTTTCATCCGTTAGCCCTTGAACTTCTTCAAGGTCAATCTTATTTCTGTCTTACTGATCGGATACTAATTCTCTTTCTAAAAAGACTGCCCTTCGAGCAACAAATACTTTGTTATTGGAAGGTTTATAGAATATGTATCCAATACCCGCAGCTGAATATCCGATGAAATAACACTTTTCGGATCGGGGCTCTAATTTGTCATCAACCTCACGTCTCACGTAGGGTAGACAACCCGAAACTTTTAGATAGGCAAGAACGGGAGGTTTCCCATTACACATCTTGAAAGGTGTTTTTTTGACCTTCTTCGTTGGTATGAGATTAAGGATCCTTGTTACCGTTTCAAGAGCATATCCCCAGAAGCTTATAGGCACTTGGGTGTGACACATCTGTAACACCGGAAAATCACAAGCCATTTTTTTAAAACGTTGCGGAAGCTTAATTAAACAAACACATTAATTACATATGAACTAATATTTACAAATGTACATCACTTATTCAAAACCAACAACATCTATAATTGTTTTGGTGTTACAAAAATAACTGGCTCATCTCTTTTAAAACACAGTATCAGAGTGAGGTCAACTATTCATTCTGCAACTACAAACACGAACCTGCAAAATAACAACTGAGGGGAATTAGCACAAAGCTAAGTGAGTAGAGCTTAAACGTGAAAAGTAAACAATCACAATCAATATTAAAGCATGTGATCACATATCAAGAAGACCGGCGGTTCGGCGCAGAACCTACAACCAATGCCGGCCAAAGCAAAGGTTTACCGATATCTCTCTACTGAATTGGCATAGTGAACTCCACCTCTGAAGCAACATATGCAACAAAAGAGCTACCACTGTTCAACCAACCAGTAGCCTAAGTGTATAGCTGACTTCTCAAACGCAACTCAAAATCATGACGACCTAATAGTCATGCAGCAGATATCATCAATCAATATTACAATCAACAGTTCAATCAATCCAATCCACTCACAATCATGCATCACATCAATAACATTAACTGTAATCTTTACCATCCGCGATTAACGTCCACTCACCTCAATTTTAGCACGATCTCAGATGTCTAATACTAGTGAGCTTTTGGTTTGCCTGAAAACACAACAATAACCAAATCAATCTTAATCTCATAAATATATCTGATCTAATATATTTATAATCCATTCATCAAATAAAAAACTAACAATAAACAATCACAAGTGTAGGATTCTTCAAAGTATCGGATTTCACCATTGTCGGATTTAGGAATCCGATGGATTCCAAAACTGTCGGATTTCTGAGGCTTGGATTTGGGTCTCGGATTTTAGAAGTATCGGTTTTGACTTAATCGGATTTGAGTATAGGTTTTCTAGTCTCGGATTTTGGCATGAATCGGATTTAAGGTTCTCGGATTTCACATGTATCTTTTTGAGTGTCGGATTCTAAGTTATCATTTTCCATGTATTGGATTTCATAGTTATTGGATTTTGATCTCGGTTTTGGGTATTTGTTTCTGAAGTCTTGGATTTTAAGTAAAGGATTTGTGAGTGTCGGTTTTCAAAACTTCCGGATTTCATCATCTCTCGGTTTTCCTTTCATTCGGATTTCAAGTGTTGGTTTTCACCATCTTCTTCAATCAAATCCGATAACTTCATAACTTCATCAAAAGTCAAAACCCAGAAATTCATAAACTCGTCGAATCTTTCCAGAAACATGTTTTAACACTTTTAAACATATATTCATGCATTGAACCATCAAATAAACATATAGATTACAAGAACACACAAAACCGACTAAAACTCATGTTTTATTCAAATCCGATCATACTGTTCTTCATGTGATCATGTTAGTTCTATCAGAAATCATTCAAATAAACATTTAATCATGATAGAAAAAACATCTAACGTTTACTTGATTAAATCACCCAAAAACTTGAAAATCCGATGGTCTCTTCTTCTTTTGTTCTTCCCTCGGTCGAGAGAATACACAACACACACACTTTCACTTTTCTTTGTTTTAGGTGATAATGAAATGTTTAGCTAAACGCATACACGTATACAAATAATTAGCAGGAGGTGGCAATCACTTCTTTATTTACTCAACACACATACAAGTACACAAATACATGCATACATACACTAACATACATACATACGGTTACTAACATACATGCATATAATTATCATACTTTAAATTAAATAATTAAATAATTAACCACTTAATCACATTAAATCAAATAAGCATATACCACAAACCTGCTAATCTCCTAGCCCAGGTTTGCGGGTGTTACAACATCATAGACCGAATCATATCTAACAATGTTCAGTTCCTCCCCTCTGTGACACAATTTAATTGCGGCATCCTATGAGGTTTAAGTTGTGAAATAATCCTACAACTCTTAAGATGATCACGAAACTCTTGACTAAGATACTCACCACCCCTATTGGATCTATGTATCTTAATCTTTTTGCCCAATTGATTCTCTACTTCGTTTTGGAAAGTCTTAAAAACCTCAAACGTCCCGGACTTTTGTCTAACGAAGTAGACATACCCATACCTACTATAATCATCTATAAAGGTAACGAATTATCTACAATTATCCCTTGTGATGTGCTTAAACGGACCAAACACATCGGAATGTATGATGTCCAATAAGTCTTTACCCCTCTTATTCATGCCGGTAAAACACTTTCAAATCGTTGTACATTTTAGTCCTTCCTGGGTGTACAGATAGTCTAGACTTGTGTGCTTCTATTAAGATCAACTTCCTCAATTCTCCAAGCATAGGCACCCACACACAAGTCTTGTATAACTTCAATCCACGTGAATCATCGGTAAGTTCGTCCTTACGCTTTCTCATTAGTTCAGTCTTCAAGTTTTCTTTTTTCAGAGCTTCCAACTGTGCAGACTTCAGTCTATCCACTAAGTCAGATACAATCTCCATACGCATAAACTGTATAGAACTTCCCGCTCCCTTGCGGCTTAAGGCATCTGCTACCACATTCGCTTTTCCATGGTAGTATCTGATTTCGCAATTATAATCTTTTATTAACTCCACCCATCGTCTCTGTCTCATGTTCAGCTCTTTCTATGTAAACATATATTGAAGACACTTATGATCAGTACAAATCAAGCACTTGCTACCATACAGGTAGTGTCTCCACAGCTTAAGGGCAAATACAATTGCTGCAAGTTCCAAATCATGAGTCGGGTAATTCTTTTCATGTGGTTTCAACTGTCTTGAAGCATACGTAATCACCCGATCCCTCTGCATAAGTACACAGCCCAATCCAGCAAACGATGCATCACAATAAACAATAAAATCATCTAATCCACTTGGCAATGCAAGGATGGGAGCCTGACACAACAACTGTTTTAACATCTGGAAGGCTTTATCCTGTTCACTACCCCATACAAACTTCACGTCTTTTCGAGTCAACTTAGTCAACGGACCCGCAATCTTGGAGAAGTCTTTAATAAACCTACGGTAGTACCCAGCTAACCCAAGAAAACTCTTAATCTCAGACGTTGTCTTTGGAGCATTCCAGTTCATCACTGCCTCTACCTTTGAAGGATCCACTTTTACTCCATTGCAAATAACATGCCCCAAGAACTGAACTTCTCTCAACTAGAATTTGCACTTTCAGAACTTGGAAAAAAATGTTCCTTCTTTAGAGTCTCCAGAACCTGTCTCAAATGCTGTTCATGCTCCACCTCAGTCTTTGAATAGATCAGAATGTCATCGATGAAGACTATTACAAAATCATCAAGGAATGGTCGACAGACTCTGTTCATCAAATCCATAAATATTGCAGGTGCATTGGTTAAGCCGAATTGCATAACCAAGAACTCGTAGTGCCCGTAGCGCGTACGAAAAGCTATCTTTGACACATCTTCTTCTAAAACACACACCTGATGATAACCCGATCTCAAGTCTATCTTAGAAAAGAACGAAGCTCCCTGTAGTTGATCAAACAAATCATCTATTCTTGGCAACGAATACTTGTTCTTTATCGTTCTCTTATTCAGTTCACGGTAGTCGATACACATACGCAACGTACCGTCTTTCTTCTTTACAAACAGAACCGGTGCACCCCACGGAGATGAGCTTGGACGGATGAATCCTTTGTCTAACAGATCCTGTATCTCAGTCATCATCTCCCAAATCTTTGAAGGTGCCAACTTGTACGGAGCCTTCGCTACCGGTCGAGAACCATGAATTAAATCTATCTTAAACTCTACCTCTCGAACTGGAGGCAACCCTGGCAACTCTTCTGGAAACACATCCGGGTATTCTGTTACCACCCGAATGTCATTCATCGTGTGCTTCTCTTTCTTCCCGTCAATGACGTATGCCAAGTTAGATTCACATCCCTTATCCAACGCTTTCTTAGCCTTTAAACACGAAATAATAGGAATTATGGACCCAGCTTTCTCAACCCTTGCTACTACCCGTGTGCCATCCGCCAATGGAAACGAGATCAACTTCTTGTGGCACTTGATACTGGCTTGATTCAGACTCAGCCAATCCATCCCGAGCACCACATCAAATCCATATAGAGGCATTACAAGAAAATAAACAGGAAAGCGTGTACCATCTATGTCAATTTTAGCTCCAGCCACAACAGTCATGACCGGAACCATCATACCATCAGCCACCTCTATCTCTAAAGCAGTAGCAAGTTCAATTACAGGCACATTTAACCTACCACATAATTCTACAGACATAAAGGAGCGATTTTCTCTAGAATCAAACAATACTCTAGCAGGAGTAGAGTTTATCAGAAACATACCCGTTATGACATCGTCTGTGGTAGTGGCATCATCCACGGTTATTTTAAATGCCCGACCCTTAGTACTGGGTGGGTTCTTTCTCTTCTGAGCAGCTGAAGACGATTCCCCAGCTACTCCCCCTCCTGACCCTGACCCTGATTTCTTACTCAATGGGCAACCATGTGCCCCTCCTAGCAATTCCAGCATACACTCCTAGGTAGTCTATAATTTTTAAAGTCATGGCCAAACAGGCCATACTTCACACATCGCATTGACTGGGGCGTACACTGCCCATGGTGATAGGATTTGCATTTGTTACACCAAGGTGCCCTCTGAGTATACCCACCTGAAGTAGGCCTCCTATTCTGATCTCCCTGTCGATTCCCACTGCTCTACCCTCCTTGTTTCTGTTAAGTGTTATAGTGTTCGAATCTCAATTTCTGTTGGGAAATTCTTTCCTTACTCAACCTATTTCTCACAACAATATCCCCTTCAGCCCATTTGGCTTAAGTGAAGGCTTGGGATAGGGTAGTATCCCACCTAGTGGCACTACGGAGATCAGGATGCAACGCCCCGACAAAATGGGCAACCTTGGACTCTTCATCAGGTACCCGGTGCTTAACAAATCGCATCTTCTCATTGAATTGTTTAATCAGTTGATCCACAGTCATGTTCCCGGTCATCTGTAAATCCATAAATTCCTTCTTGATTTTGGCAATCTCGAAGGTACCACAATACTGTTCACATAATTTCTCCTAGAATTGACTCCAGGTGGTGTTCTACTGTTGTTGTTATGTGAAATGGCCGGTAATAGAATCCCACCAGACCATGGCATCTCCTTTAAGCATCCTCGATGCATACTTCACTTTGAGTTCATTTTCGCAATTACAGGCATCAAGTGCGTTCACCATCCCCCTTAGCCAGTTCAATGTGATATTGGGATCAGAACTCCCTCAGTACTCAGAAGGTTTACAGTCTAAGAATTTCTTGTATGTGCATGGTTGCTTGTACCCCGGAAACGCAAACAGATATGCTCTTGGTTGTGGATATTGGTAAAAAAAATGGTTGTTGCATCATTTGTGTCATTAGTGGCAGGGGTGCTGATACTGGTGGTATAGTTGCCTGTGTAGAAATCGCAACTGGTACTGGAGTTGGTTCTGGTTGGTTCAATCTTTGTTCCATGTTATGGACATTATTTCTAAAATCCATCAGTTCATTTTCCAGTTTGAAGATATATTCGCTCTGATCTTCCTCTTGTTCTTGACCAGACGTTCCAGCTTGGTTTACATTATCCAAATCTTCCATTACTGGTGCCTCTGCTGCAGCTTGGGTCATAGGAGATAGGATGGGAGTCTCTCTATCATCCATAATCTATTACAATCACATCACCTCATAGCTCATTAGCATAAACCGTTAGTACTCAAAATACTAAATACTACAGACAACTCTAACTCACCCTAATTCCCCCGAAGGAAAGCTTGACCCGTCACGAGCCCAGATTTGGGAATGCAACACTCTAGCCATGCATGCATCGCCAAACCTAGGCTCTGATACCAAACTGTAACACCGGAAAATCACAAGCCATTTTTTTTAAAACGCCGCGGAAGCTTAATTAAACAAACACATTAATTACATATGAACCAATATTTACATTACATCACTTGTTCCAAACCAACAACATCTATAACTGGTTTGGTGTTACAAAAATAAGTGGCTCGTCTCCTTTAAAACACAGTATCAGAGTGAGGTCAACACTTCCTTCTACAACTACAAACACGAACCAGTAAAACAACAACTGAGAGAAATTAGCACAAAGCTAAGTGAGTCGAGGCTAAACACCAAAAGCAAACAAACACAATCAATATCAAAGCACGTAATCATATATCCAAGAAGACCGGCGGTTCGGCGCAGAACCTACAACCAATGCCGGCAAAGCAAAGGTTTACGGATAGCTCTCTACTGAATTGGCACAGTGAACTCCACCTCTGAAAAAACATATGAAACATAAGGGCTACCACTATTCAACCGACTAGTAGACAAGCCCAGCCCAAGTCCATGTATAGTTGACTTCTCAAACGCAACTCAAAATCATCCTAAGAGTGCGTATCGACCAAATAGTCATGTAGCAGATATCATCAATCAATATCGCAATCAATAGTTCAATCAATCCAATCCAATCACAATCATGCATCACATCAATAACATTAACTGTAATCTTTACCATATGCGATTAACGTCCACTCACCTCAATTTTCGCACGAACTCAGATGTCTAATATTACTGAGCTTTTGGATTGCCTGAAAACACAGCAATAACCAAATCAGTTTCAATCTCATAAATATATTTGATCTAATATATTTATAATTCATTCATCAAATAACTAACAAACAATAAACAATCACAAGTCTAAACACCAAAATATCGGATTTCCAAGAATCCGCAAATCACTAGGATTCTTCAAAGTATCGGATTTCACCATTGTCGAATTTAGGAATTCGATGGATTCCAAAACTGTCAGATTTCTGAGGCTTGGATTTGGGTCTTGGATTTTAGAAGTATCGGTTTTGACTTAATTGTATTTGAGTATAGGTTTTCTAGTCTTGGATTTTGGCTTGAATCGGATTTAAAGTTCTCGGATTTCACATGTATCGGTTATGAGTATCGGATTCTAAGTTATCATTTTCCAAGTATTGGATTTCATAGTTATCAGATTTTGGTCTCGGTTTTGGGTATTGGTTTCTCAAGTCTTGGATTTCAAGTATAGGATTTGTGAGTGTCGGTTTTCAAAACTTCCGGATTTCATCATCTCTCGGTTTTCCTTTCATTCGTTTTCAGGTGTCGGTTTTCACCGTCTTCTTCAATCAAATCCGATAACTTCATAACTTTATCAAAACTCAAAACCGAGAAATTCATAAACTCATCTAATCTTTCCAGAAACATGTTTTAACACTTTTAAACATATATTCTACCATTGAAACATCAAATAAACATATAGATTACAAGAACACACAAAACCGACTAAAACTCATGTTTTCTTCAAATCCGATCATACTGTTCTTCATGTGATCATGTTAGTTCTATCAGAAATCATTCAAATAAACATTTAATCATGACAGAAATAACATCTAACCTTTACTTGATTAAATCACCCAAAAACTTGAAAATCCGATTGTCTCTCCTTCTTTTGTTCTTCCTTCGGTCGAGAGAATACACAACACACACACATTCACTTTTCTTTGTCTTAGGTGATATTGAAATGTTTAGATAAACCCATACACATATACAAATAATTAGCAGGAGGTGGCAATCACTTCTTTATTTACTCAACACACATACACGTACACAAATACATGCATACATACACTAACATACATACGGTTACTAATATACGCGCATATAATTATCATACTATAAATTAATTAATTAAATAATTAACCACTTAATCACATTAAATCAAATAAGCATATACCACAAACCTGCTAATCTCCTAGCCTAGGTTTGCGGGTGTTACAACATAATAGACCAAATCATATCTAACAATGTTGGGTTCCTCCTCTCGGCGACACAATTTAATTGCGGCGTCCTAGGAGGTGTAAGTTGTGAAATAATTCCACAACTCTTAAGATGATCACGAAACTCTTGACTAAGATACTCACCACCCCTATCGGATTAGGTATCTTAATCTTTTTGCCCAATTGATTCTCTACTTCGGTTTGGAAAGTCTTAAAGACCTCAAAAGTCTCGGACTTTTGTCTAACCAAGTAGACATACCCATACCTACTATAATCATCTATAAAGGTAACAAAGTATCTAGAATTGTCCCTTATGATGTGCTTAAACGGACCACACACATCGGAATGTATTATGTTCAATAAGTCTTTATCCCTCTCATTCACGCCGGTAAAGGGTGCTTTAGTCATCTTGCCTAATAAACAAGATTCACATATTTCATTCGACCAAGATCCCAGCTGCTTGGAGCTTGGCGATACGAGTCTTGTTTATATGGCCAAGTCGAACATGCCACAAAGACAATTTGTCTAAACCATTTTTAGACGTTGAATCAATATTCATGATTGATTGATTATTACTAATGTATGCATCTACTTCATAAATACCACAACAAGGATAAGCTTTGAAATAACAAATATTATTTTTAAAACATGTAATAACTCCATTGTCAAAAGAAAAACCAAATCCATCATCATGTAGTGCATGAAAAGAAATAATATTCCTCGTCACAAGTGGCAAGTAGCATACGTTCAATAATAATATAGAAAAACTAGAATTAAAAGATAATTCAACTTTTCCTCGAGCCTTGACCGGGACAATCACCTTGTTTCCCATTATCAAGTCAAGCTCTCCATTCTCCATCGTCCTACTTGCCTTTAGCACATGCACAATGTTACAAACGTGAGTGCCATAGCCAGTATCTAATACCCAACTTCCAAATGTAGAAGTATGATGGAGTTCAATCATGTACGTACCTGAATCGGAAGTTCCTCCGATGCTCAACCCTTTGAGCTTCTTGAGACCTTCTAGGTACTTCGGGCAGTTACGGTGCCAGGCGCCAGTGGCCCTTCTTCCCGCAGAAGAAGCATGTAACACCGTAAATTCCCAAGCCTTTTTTTAAACGCTGCGGAAGCATATACTTAATTTCATTAACTTAAACATCCACAAAGTACAAAGTACTTTTACAAATTACAATGTCCATTTGTGTTACAAAAGATTATAAATCATGGCTCTTCTTTTCTCAAAACACAATATCAGAGCGCTGGTCAAATTTCCCTTTCCACAAACAAAGCTAAACAACTACTCACGAAATCCTGCAAAAAGCAATCAACCGTGGGGGATTAGCACAAAGCTAAGTGAATGGAAGCTACAAACAAGCTAACAACAAACACAATTCACCAATGAACCTCTGAACATCAATCCTCAATCAATCCGTCAATTCAACAATCTCTTCAATCCTGAGGACCGGCGGTTCTGCCGAACCTACAACCAAAGCTGGCCAAAGCAAAGGTTTACCGATAGCTCCCTACCGATCGACACAGTGAAATTCCCCTCTGATACAACGCATGCATCAGGAGGACTACCACTGCTCAACCAACCGCAAGCGAGCCCAGCTCTTGCAACAGCAGCTGACCTCAACCAGCCCTTACACAGAAGCTGATCTCTACCAACCTGTTACCCAGAAGTTTGTAGCTTCCATTTACTTAGTTTTACACAAAAAAACAAACAAACTTCCTAAATTAAGCTCTGTCGCGCTACGACGCCATCGGATTTCAAATCCGGGGTTCAAGTCTCGGATTCTAGTGTCGGATTTCAAAAGAACCGGATTTCAGGGTCGGATTTGTAAATCTCTCAGATTTCCAAGGTCGGTTTGGAATCTTGCGGATTCTTAACAATCCGAATCAAATGTATCAGATTTTATGAAGGTCGCGCCGCGACACTTAGGCGTAGCGCCGCAACACACAGATTTCCAGCCCATCTTCTTCCTTTTGTCGGATTTTCAGCCATCAACTCTCGCTTATATTATACTCAACATATAATTTCTCAATTCAAAACACTTCTAACATATATATACAACATGCTATGAATTATTATGAACACTTTTAATCAATTAAAACAACAAGATTATCAAAACCCATTTCATCAATCTTTCTTCAAACTCATCAATGGTGATATCACATCAAAACCATCTGTAGTATGCTATAAACACAAACTAACCTTTGTTTTGATTTAACAAACAACAAATCTTCTCTTTGAATTTCCAAGTTTCTAACTTTTCTTTTTGTTCTTCTTTTTTTCCAGAGAAAATACACACACACACACACACACACTTCACTTTTCCTTTTCTTTTCAAATAGGCAAATGTCAACAGACAATATATACTCATACACACGTGTACTTCCTTAACCATTTTCACAAACATGAGGTGTCAAAATGCCTTTTACCATACATGCATACACATACCAATTTACATACATACATTACTTAAACTTTTCTTATCTTTCTTTTGTTGTCAGTAACAAACTTATTTACATTTATATTCTCAATTTGTTAATCTAATATAATTTACTCCAATTAACCACTTAATCAATCAAATGTAATTTAACACAAATACATACCTACCGCTAACTCGCTAATCAACTAGCCCAGGTTTGCGGGTGTTACAAATCTTCCCTTCTTCAGAGGATTCCGTCCTCGGAATCCTATAGCACACACATCAAACCGAAGTATATTCTTTTCATATTCATTTCTGGTTGCCCAGTCAATTTTGACATATATACTTTTCCATCTTACCATTATTCTCAGAAATTTGTTTCTACTTGTCTTTGTCATCTTATGATCATCGGAGTTTAAGGACTCTTCCTCATCTCAATCATATAACTCATAAACTCGAGAAACCTGTCTTTCAATCATTTTCTTTCACACTTATAATATCAACACATCACTTGAATACTTGTTCGCATCAATCTGTTTATCTCAACTAACAAATTCCATATATCTGTCATTCACTGTCTGCCATACAAAGGTATCCACATATCACTTCTCTCTTGTTCCCAACTAATATGACAAACATTACCATTATATGCGCATATCGACTCACCACTGATATCTTAACCTTCATCAGATAGAAATCACATCACGTTTGTCTAATCAATTTAATTATAAATTTCACAAATCATCAAAATCCAACACAAAACACATGTTCATTCTCCTATATCTATGCAATTCTTTCTGCCCGACCATCCCATAAAAATTCAGTTGTACCTCTCGTTTCTCATCTCAATTATTGTCATAAACTTTTCCAGAAATTTAGTCAATTCCTCCAATTCTCATAAAAAATCTCTTAGTATAGAAACATTATATCTTTTAAATCGTCTCATCAATACAATTCTTCTCAACCAATCAAGTTTCACTAGTGCTAATTATATCAATACTTCCTACCAATCAGTCATCTATCACCTGTGATATACCAAATTTCTTCTCATGCAGTACATTAGACATGAACTCCATCGTATCTTGTTATCACCATCACTCGGGTATCTCCAATTATTTCAACAATTATAAATCTGGATACTCTGCTTTAACTCATATACATTCATGTCACAATTCCACGAAAAATATACTATCATATCCACTCTTTTCTATAAGTCTTTCATTAATTACTTCATATGGCGTTATACTATTTAGCCCTTCCAAATGCATTGGCAATATAGTTTTATGTGTCTTGTTCAAAATGAATTTCCAGTTCCAAGCACAGTTACTTCCTAGCAAAGGCAAGTCATACATATGATTCATAAATCTTCGTTCCATATGCTCAGGCCATTACATTTCTCTTTTCTCATTGTCTCGCGAATTCAATCTGTCATTATAACTAGCTCTTTCTCATGTATGACTCTTTGTAATTAGTCATCAATTATATCTTTTATCCAAACAATTCTATACTTCTCAGACTTGCCCAAACTGTAGCAATCCACCTCCTTCTTTTACTTGATTAATTCAAATCATTGATCCACTAATTTCCAGCAAAGACAACTTCAATTCCATTACCAGGTCAATTTTACCTCAATTCGCTTAATTTCAATGTTTTCATCCTCAATTCCCTTGCATCTTAGCATGTCCAACAACAATTTATCTTTCCAATGTAATTTCAAACCTCTCAATCACATTTGTTGATTTATTCTAACCATCATATCTGCCATGTATCAAATTCATTCATATATATAGACATTTGCTACTTCTTTTAAAAATCTATTTCACATATCCTTCTTTATAATCAATATCTTTATATTATCAATACAAACGCATCTGCTGCAACTCCAAAGGCATGGATTAGATCATTTCTTTAAAGAATCTTCAACTGTCACAAGACGTAGACCATTCCTCCAATTTCATAGCATAGCATCATATATATCAATCCAACAAATACAATATCTCAATGAATCATTAATCTTCTCAAATTCATTAATCGATATCACAGATTATCTTCAATCGTTGGATTTACTAACAACTTGAAATATCCGTTATACATTTATCAACAACCTCTCTTGATCGTCACAATGCCTTCCAAACTTCATTAACTCATCCGCTTTCCTTCTTCTTTATACGAATACAAACATACATATACACATATATAAACACAAAAAGGCAAGACATCTCTTGCAACACATAACCTAGCATGCAATTCTACAAATCTGAAAACATCTTTCTAGGGTACTTCATACCCAATTCACATTATATCATGTATCTCATCCTTTACCGTCATATCACTTACTACCATATGCATCAGACAGTTTCACATTCAAATATCTCTACTTTCTAAAGAATCATACTCTTTAGAAACAATCAAACACACTTAACACACGTAGGCATCATACATTCTCAATTAATTCTAAGGTTAATAAACATACGTACAATTATAAAGGTTATCAAAACGTACCCGTTACATCGCCCTCAGTAGCGGCAATATCATCAGCCATCATGTGGAAATTTCTACCCTCTTGCTTAGAAGGGTTCTTTCGCTTCCGTCCACTTGCTGACGAGGATCCCCCACTCGCCACAGCTCCTGACCCTGACTCTAATTCTTTGCTAACTTTGCAATCTCTTGCTCGAGGATCTTCCTCAAAACAAATCCAACATACCTTTCGTGAGAAACGGCACTCTTTCATTTCATGGCCAAACTGCCCACAAGTCAGACACCGCATGGTCTGAGACGTACATGGTCCTGTGTGGTGAGACTTCCACTTCCCACACCGTGACACTCGTTGATTAGATTCATCAAACACGGGTCTATGCTTCAAATTTCTTTTACTATGGCTACCCTGCCCTCTTTGCTTTTCAACATTATACTGTGCCAATCGAAATTTCTGTTGAGAAACCTGATCTCGATTCATTCTATCTCTAGCCTTCAAATCATCTTTAGCCGACTTAGCTAGGGTAAATGTTTGCGATAGTGTACTAGCCCATCTGGTTGTACTTCGATACTCTGGAAGCAAAGCTCCTACAAAGTGTTGTATCTTTGACGCTTCATCAGGTACCCATTGCTTCATAAAACGCAATCTCTCATTAAATTGTTTGATTACTTCATCCACAGTCATGTATCTAGTCATACGCAACTCCATGAATTCTCTTTTGATACGAGCTATCTCAAAAGTATTGCAATACTTCTCACACAGTTTCTCCTGAAACGGATCCCAGGTCACACTATCTTGCTGTTGTTTAGAAAAATGCCCTGTAAGGGAATCCCACCAAACCATTGCAGCTCCTTTTAGCATACGAGTCGCAAAACAAACTCTCAGTCCATCCTCACAATTGCACGTTTCAAAAGCCTTTACCATTTTTCGCAACCAGTTCAAAGTTATATTAGGGTCTGTACTTCCATAGTACTCTGAAGGCTTACAATCCAAAAATGTCTTATACGTACATGTTGGTTTAAATGCTAGATATGCAAAAGGATAAGCTCCTTGGGTAGTAAAAGGATGAAAGCTCGATGGTTGTGCCACCTGTGATAGTGGCGGGAACGGAATCATTACTGACATAGTTGTAGTTTGAGTTGTGATAGATGTAGGAATCTGAATTCGTCCATTCTGGATAATCCTCTCTCGTTCCATATTACTCATAGCATTTCTTAGTTCCCACAGTTCATTCTCCAACTTGGAAATATATTCCCTCTCATCCATTCCTGATTCAAAACCTGAGGTACCAACTTGACTTGTTACATTTAAAACATCCACTGATAAAATTCCAGCCACTTCTTGGGTCACAGGAGTGTCAGCAGGGGTATCTCTGTCAGCCATATCTGTACAATCACATCATCTCACAAGTTCATTAGTTAAACCATTAGTACATAACATACTAACTATCACACAACAATTTCAATTCACTCTAAATCCCCCCAAAGGAAAGTTTGACCCAACATGAGCCAAGATTTGGGAATGCAACACTATAGCCGTGCCTGCATCGCCAAACCAAGGCTCTGATACCAACTTGTAACACCGTAAATTCACAAGCCTTTTTTTTAAAACGCTGCGGAAGCATATACTTAATTTCATTAACTTAAACATCCACAAAGTACAAAGTTCTTTTACAAATTACAACATCCATTTGTGTTACAAAAGATTATAAAACATGGCTCGTCTTTTCTCAAAACACAATATCAGAGCGCTGGTCAAATTTCCCTTTCCACAAACAAAGCTAAACAGCTACTTACGAAATCCTGCAAAAAGCAATCAGCCGTGGGGGATTAGCACAAAGCTAAGTGAATGGAAGCTACAAACAAGCTAACAACAAACACAGTTCACCAATGAACCTCGGAACATCAATCCTCATTCAATCCGTTAATTCAACAATCTCTTCAATCCCGAGGACCGGCGGTTCTGCCGAACCTACAACCAAAGCTGGCCAAAGCAAAGGTTTACCGATAGCTCCCTGCCGATCGGCACAGTGAAATTCCCCTCTAATACAACGCATGCATCAGGAGGACTAGCACTGCTCAACCAACCGCAAGCGAGCCCAGCTCTTGCAACAGCAGCTGACCTCAACCAGCCCTTACACAGAAGCTGATCTCTACCAACACGTTACCCTTCGGTTCTCAAACAATCCAGATACGCTTCTAATCACAATCACAATCAAAACTCTATCACATATAACATATAAGAACATATAATTCTCTTTTAACAAATAGCAGACTAAACAGTCTATCATGGTATATCAAACAATCTATCTTCGCATTTCAAATTCGTTAGTCAAAAACCACGTTTCATAAACAACAATTCATCATTGCATATCCATCATTTCTCGAATCAATCAACTCATAACATTACCATCAATACCACCCCTGAGTAAACTTTCACTCACCTCAGTCCTCGAATCACGCGTGCTTAGTTGTCTAAAATCACTGAGTCTGTGGTTTGCCTGAAAACCCAGCAACAACTGAATCAGTCTCGAATATATAAATATATCTTTCCACACATATTTATATCTCATATTCATGTAAACATCTTATTTTAATCATGCAATTGACTCCCCAACTTATTCCAAACAAACCACAAACAAAACAAACAAACTTCCTGAATTAACCTCTGTCGTGCTGCGACATACTATTGCGTCGCGCCGCGACGCCATCGGATTTCAAATCCGGGATTCAAGTCTCGGATTCTAGTGTCGGATTTCAAAAGAATCGGATTTCAGGGTCGGATTTGTAAATCTCTCGGATTTCCAAGGTCGGTTTGGAATCTTGCAGATTCTTAACAATGCGAATCAAATGTATCGGATTTTATGAAGGTCGCGCCGCGACACTTACGCGTAGCGCCGCGACACACGGATTTCCAGCCTATCTTCTTCCTTTTGTCGGATTTTCAGCCATCAACTCTCACGTATATTATATTCAACATATAATTTCTCAATTCAAAACACTTCTAACACACATATAGCTTCATACAACATGCTATGAATTATTATGAACACTTTTAATCAATTAAAAAAACAAGATTATCAAAACCCATTTCATCAATCTTTCTTCAAACTCTTCAAAATTCATCTGGAGTTTTGGCTTAGGGAATCATCTTCCCCTTGCCCTTACCCTCCGAAGTGGGGCTAGGATTGGCAACGCCAACCTTCCCCTTCCCCTTACTCTTAGGGGTATAAGCGGACTTCTTCTTCTTCTAGATTCGCCCTTCCCTTATAGCAAGAACGGGATTTGGAACGACGGGCTTGTGTTTGGTCATGCTAGACTCCGTTGTCTTAAGCATACCATGTAGCTCCATGATGGATTTATCCATACAATGCATATGATAACTCATGACGAATTGATCATATCCGGTGGGTAGGGACCATAGGATTAAATCCACGGATAGCTCACTCCCTATGGTAAATCACTTCACCTATACCGCTGCATCTACTCATTTCTATAACATCACCTCTAGTCTCTCTGATACTTGCTCAATTACCTGGTTGTTTATACAAGGGATGTTCATCTGTAAGGCTTTACCAAACTCTGTAGCTACCGTCTCTCTGGGTATACTATTCTCATATTCTTGCAATTTCTCTGTAACTGGAATCTTGCTAATAAAATTACCCGAAGGTCTAGTGGTTGGGATAGGAATTGCATTCTAGATCATACCTGTCTCTAGCTTCTCGAGGTCTACTTGCCTCAGGCTACTGCGTCTGACAAATTCTAACTCTTTCTACATTAAAACGATAGTGAGCTTGATATATACAACATGCTATCACACATAATCCACAGGGTTCATCATGAACTTAACAAGCTTCAGTATGTACCATGTGTTTATAACAATATGGGCCCTATATTATTATGAACACATTATACCTTACTTATGCTTAACTTAACCAATCAGATTCCTGCTACATAAATCAATAATGAACACTTATTGTTGCTCATGCATATACAAGATATCTCATGCTCAAGCTACTAAAACAGATATCAATTAAAAACTTCTACTACTCCTATGCTCATGAATGTTTACTACCCCAGGGATAGCTGCACTTAATCTCAAAACAATAGTTCAAGTTCAGACATCACACTCATGTGTGTCCGAATCCCTTAAACCTTGGCTCTAATACCAAGTTGTAACACCACTTTTCAGTTTTTAACTTAAAAATATTATCTTACGAGTTAGCACCAAAAGATATCGGAATTTCACAAAAAAACTGTTTCTAAACATACATGTGCTAACATTTACAAAAATAGTGTCAAAGTTTGCTTCTTGAAAACCAGTACCTATCCGGCTGAACACCGCACTAGGGCCTCACCTTTCTGTGGAACCTACCACCTGCAAACATAATATACTGAAACATAAGCTAACGTTTAGTGAGCATGCTAATTGAATATAAATAAACCTAAACAAAAGTAAAGTCTCCCTAGATGTCTCGCATCCATGCTATAACACTTGCAACATGCATAAACTGTTACAGTTCTTAGTATACACCATAGCTGTACACCTTGTTACTGATATGGTACATAACTAAGTACCTTAATATTGATCTTGTGCACAACTACACCACCTGGTTAGGTATACACTACTGCCATACAACATATATACATATCAAAACTATGCCTCATAGCAAGGATACCATGTTGTTCATTTAAATGATAATCATATGCTAAAAATGCTAAAGGACTAGTACACTCACCTGATAACTTAGTACTATGCTAAACAAGTAACGTCTGCTGTCAGGTATCCAACCACCTTCATGTTCCAGAGAATAAGCTAAACCTTATAAACTGATCAAACTGTATTGAAAAAATGGCCTACACGGGCCGTGTACCCTGTACACTACACGACCTAACTTTGCCACATGGCCTGTGCTGACATATCACCTCTACACGGGCCATATACCCTTTATGCTACACGACCATGTAACCGTACATGGCCTATCACCTCCTTTGACTTTTAGACGGGCCGTGTAACCCTACACAGGCCGTGTACCTTACATTTTACACGACCATGTTATCTACGTGGCCTATTACCATCTTAAAAACATGTACACAGGCCGTGTACACGACCGACCTGCAGTTTCTATAAAGAACACACCTGCTGTTCTTGGTTCTACACTTCATTTATAATTGATTTACATACTGTTGGCGTGTTTTCCTACACCACAAATAACTACTTACATCAAACAAACAACCACAAACACTTTCAATCTATGATCTAATCATTTGACCCATTAGGACTTCAAAAGCTACAACCAATCTTACCTTGAGCTACTATGAATATATGTGCTAATTATTTGATGCAATAACTGCTATCAAGCTTGATTAAATTGTAAGAAAAGACATGGCCAGCTGCACTGACGTATGTATGGAAGCTGTGAAATGAGTTTGCGCTATCACCTTGATTTAGAAAGTCAAACATATATACAAGTTACCTTAATTGCAGAAATGGTCCCTTGACTATTCAAGTACCGTTTTGACAGTTTTTTAGTCCCTCTAGTTTTATGAACACCTCTAGTATTTTATAACACTTAGTCATAACAAATTTGAACTTTGGGGCATTACAGTCTATATGGTTCGTTCAGTCTGACCATCAGTCTAGGGATGATAAGCAGTACTCAAGTTAATCCTCATCCCCAACACTCTCTGTAAACTCCTCTAGAAGTTAGAAACAAACCTGGAGTCTCTGTCAGATTCTATTGATAACGGTATACCATGCCTCGCAACAATCTCATCAATATACAGCTGTGCTAACTTACTTAAAGTAGCTGTCTCACAAGTAGACAGAAAGTGAACACTCTTCGTCAATCGATCCACTATCACCCATATCATATCGTGGTTCTTCTGAGTACGCGGAAGTTTCATTACAAAATCCATCGTTATGTGTACCCACTTTCACTCGGGGATTTCCAACTACTTCAAGGATCCATATGGCTTCTGATGTTCCGCTTTTACTTGCGCACATATATAACAAGATTCCACAAAATGTGCCACATCTGATTTTTATCGTTGGCCACCAGTAAACCATTTTCAGGTCGTTATATATTTTGGTGCTTCCTGGGTGTACTGACAATCTCAACTTGTGTGCTTCTGTTAAAATCCTCAATTCTTCAAGCATAGGCACCCAAACATGTAACATCATCAAAACGGGCCTAAACGTGTGCGAATATGGTACGTCAATTATTTAAACTACTTAAATAATAAATATATTTTAGAGAATGATATAAAATATGAAAAATAATAAATAAATGATTTATTAAAAATATTAATAAAAATAGATGAAGATTATAAAATATTTAACGGTTTCAAACAAGGATTCCAAAAATATCCTCGTTAGTTGAAACGATTAAACAAGAGACGACTTGTAAGTTGAAGGGAAAGTTGAGCCCGCGATTGGTCCATTCAGGATTATTCAAAAAGTCAACGAGCAGACGGTATCTTTGGATTCTAATACCTTTAATGTTTGCTATATTCACAAGTGCAAGGTAGATGAAGATCAGATTCTACCGACCTGAAAGTGGATTCTTCTGCACGGCTCGTGGAAGAAGCAATTGAAATCT
The DNA here is from genome assembly GCA_038502395.1 of Dittrichia graveolens. NCBI lineage: Eukaryota > Viridiplantae > Streptophyta > Magnoliopsida > Asterales > Asteraceae > Dittrichia > Dittrichia graveolens. The sequence goes on from JARJIL010000008.1 coordinate 24,505,183, forward strand.
TGAACACAAAGACTAAGCGGCTGAGGAAGAAGACAATTCGGCTAGTCTTGGTCAAATGGAAGCACAATCTCGGGTCAAACCTTACATGGGAGACCGAGGAGGATATGAAAGCACACTATCCCCATCTATTTTCTGAAAAGCAGATTCCAAGGACTGAATCTTCATAAGGGGGTAGATTTGTAACATCCTCAAAACGGGCCGAAACGTGTGCGAATATGGTACGTCAATTATTTAAATTAATTAAGTAATATATATTTTAGAGAATGATATAAAATATGAAAAATAATAAATAAATGGATTATTAAAAATATTAATAAAAATAGATAAAGATTATAAAATATCGAACGGTTTCAAACGAGTATTCCAAAAATATCCTCGTTAGTTGAAATGGTTAAACGAGAGACGACTTGTAAGTTGAAAAGGGGAACAAAATAACCACTTGTGGATAATATTTACCCACAAGTCGGTTTAGCTTTTCTCTTACATAGATAACTATACACACACACATGTATCAACACACATACCCTCACTTTGATTCTCTGCCTTTGCAAATTCAAGAAGAAGAAGTCAAGAGAGATTAAACAAGCTAAGTTCTAGCAGCAAATTGAAGTCTTAATCTGTCCAAGAACATCATCTTCTTCATCTCTAACCTTGTAAGCTCCATATCCATGGTTTTTCCTTCTATTCTTGATTTTGGGTTTTTGAAAGAAAAATCACTAAGCTTTGTTCCAGCAGTGAATTGAGCTTCTAATTGGTCCTACAAGTTGATTCTAAACATCCTTTGATCATTGTATGTGCCAATTCATCCTTGTTCTTGCTAGTGTTCTTCAAGACTTGAAATTTTAGGTTTAGAAGTGGGTTCTTTGATTTAGCAATCAAGAACTAAAATTAATGATTGAAATAAGTTCTAATATCATTGCTAAGTACATAGGAATCAATTCCATAAACTAAAGTAGTGATCTTGTTGAATTTTGAATTTTGGCTCAAATGGGTCAAAATTGGTCAAATACGGGTCAAACTGATTTTTACCTTCAAGAACTAAAATTTAGTGTTCAATAATTGATCTTATAACTTGTTAGAATTGATTAGAACTCAATTGGTGGATTAGAAGTGGTGTTTTTGCACAAGTCCAATATTTAGCCTAAATGGGTCAAAATGGCCAAAATGAGCTAAATCTGTTTTTACAAATCAAGAACTGATTTTTAAGGTACTAATAGGTTCATATGACTTGTATGAATTGATTAGAACATTGGTTTTGAATTGAAATGGTAGTTTTGATTGAATCGGCTAAAATAGTGAAAAATAGGCCAGAAATTGGCAAGAAATTGGAAAATGATACCAAACAAATACTTTAAAGGTTTTGGTCAGTTGCAACACCTTCAATACATCATATTAGGTGTATATGGTGTGTTGCAAGTGTTGGAATTGGTCTATACCATGTTTTGGCCATTATGCGCACATCTTTGTCCATTTAATTGTGATTTTCGTATGAATTAATTGGATAGGAGTTTTTGATGTTAGAAAGCTTCCACAAGTGTCAGATGGTCTTATGAAACACTATAATTTTACTAAAATTGATTTGGAGTTGAAATGAGCAAAAATGGTATTGTTGTGCACAAAACAGCAAGCTGTTTGTGCACTACAGGTGCCTCGCGGCGCGACCCAGAGGGGTGTCGCGGCACGACCCCCCTGCACACAGCCTATAGTGTTGTTTTATGCTATGTATTGTCATGTTGTTGCTTGGACTACTATAGTTAGTTAATAAATGGTTAAAGAACATCATTAGGGTATTGTTTCAAGTATCCTAGATGTTCCTTGCGTGTTCAAGTGATTAATGCGTAAGCATTGGTATTATAGGTCGAGTTGACAATCCGTGAGTGCCAAAGCAAGGTATTTGCTTATTCTAGCCTATGAGATTAGTGTCGAATGACATAACAATTAATATATCTATAACATATATTAACAATGATTACAAAATTGTTTACCATGATTTGTATACGCATTTGCTTAAGTGTAGGTTGCATGATGATGCTAGAATTTAACATGTTAACACAATGTAGTATGCACTTGATTAGGTGTATGCTATGATGATAATTGAATATATGCGCGCATTGATGATCCGATTGGATCAGATTATTTGTTTGTGAATGGTCTGGATCTTCATGGATAAAGCTGTCCTGGACAAAGCTGTCCTACAACAAGAACAAAGCTCTTCTACTTAAGGACAAAGCTGTCCTTTTCGGGTATGGCTTATGCTGTACAACAGAGTAACCGGTTGATTCCAAAACGCAATGGTGGACCGCTTTACAGCTCACCCACCGGAGCGGTTGATGTGTCTGGTACCCCAGTTCGGTGCATTGAGCCATGTTAGCTCCCCTACGAGATATACTACCTTCTGACTACTCCAGCTCATCGCGAGATGCTAGGATAGAACTATCTAAGCATGATTTATGATATGTGATGTACTTATATTGATTGCATGCTATTTGGTACTCACTAGCTATTATAGCTAACAGATGCTACACTCCACATGTGCAGGTGATCCTCAGTGAGCTCGGGAGCCTGCGGGTAGTTAATATGCTTTGGGAGGAACACTATTATTATGTTTAAAACTCTGATGAATCATGTTTATGTGTGTTTAAGATAATGGTCAGCCGGTTATGTATCCGTAACACCAACTATTGTCTGTGGCATCATTTTGACTGTTTATATAGCTTGCCACGTGTTTTTACTTCCGCTGCATTTTTAAATTATAAGACAGGTTTGATTGTTCTATTTACAGTCAAACTCGCGCAGTTCTAAAACTTAAATTGTATTTTAAAAAGAAAATTTTGGTTCTTAAAAGCACGGTGTTACAAGCTGGTATCATAGCCTATGTTTGAGTGAATTGGGTATTTGAAAGAGTACTCAGTCTCAAATTCAGGCTCGACCATTATTTAAAGTGTTCCTCAGGGGGTTAATGGTGTGAGAGAGATTGATATGATTCACATGACTAACACTGTTGTTGATTAACATGATTAATCAAGTATGGAAAAGTATACTAAGTATATCTGACTTTAATGATCTAACAGAATTTAGAGACTAACGATGTTGGGAAGCGACAATAGAGAGGCTTACATTCGTGACTTAGAGGCTCGTCTCAAAGCTTCTGAGGAACGAGCTCAAGAGAAAAAGATGGTCATGGGTTTAAAGGCCTTTATGATGTGCAAACCACCTACCTTTGATGGTAGTATGGATCTGGTAGTCACGGAGAGGTGGATCCGTGATATAGAGTTGGCATTTGAGACTAGTGAAGCTGAGGATGCCAAGAAAGTGGCATATGCAAGGAAGATGTTGCGGGGTCGCGCAGTTTCTTGGTATGATACTGTGATTGCATCTACACCAGCTGCAGTCCTAAATGCTATGACTTGTTCAGATTTTCTGAGGATTCTTCGGGCTAAATATTGTTCAGCTCAAGCACTAGAAGCTGTGGATAATGAGTTGAGGGCCTTGTCTAAAGAAAACAGATCAGTTGAAGAGCTCATTACCAGGTATACCGAGCTGATACGTTTTGTGCAAGGTTCCTTGCCTGATGAGGAGGCAAAGATCAACCGTTTTGCACTCGCTCCTGCCACCTGAGAATCGATCATCTATCCTGTTTGCAACTACTTTAGATAAGGCATTTGACTTTGCTCGCCGGTATGAGAGTGATCATGCACAGCAGGCTGGGGGAACATCCAAAAGGAAGTTTGAACGGTCTTCGGGGTCGAAGGGCACAGGTGGAGGGTTATGGCAGAGGCCACAACAGCTCCAGCAGCAACAGGGGAGTTCGAGGTACCGTCCCGCAGACGATTTATGGTGTGCTCAGTGTCAAACTAAGCACATAGGGCATTGCACCAGGGACACTGCAAGGTGTCCTAAATGCGGGCAGAAGGGGCATACAATGGATAAATGTGGGTTTAAAGATAATGTGTGCTACAAGTGCCTTAAGCCGGGACATCGATCAATTGACTGCAGATTGGGTCCTAACCCTGGATCAGGAGGAGCTGAAGGATCTTCCTCAGGATGGGGGAAGAATGTTGCGCCCCGTGCACCGGGCAAGGCATTCCAGATGACTGCCGATGAGGCAAAGACAACAGGTGATGTGATCACTGGCACCTTTCTCATTAATAATTCTCCTGCGTGTGTTTTATTTCATTCAGGAGCAACATATTCTTTCATCTCTACATTCTTATGTGCTAAACTGCAACTGCCTATCTGTACACTGTCTGCTCCATTAGGCGTTGAAGTTGTTAGTGGTAGGATAGTCTCTATTGTTCATAGAGTTCCTATTGCATTGATTGATGTTGACTGGACCAGTTTTCCTGTCCCATTTCTGTTTATGCCGATTGCTGGGTTTGATGTAGTAATCGGGATGGATTGGCTCAGCAAACATAATGCTGAGATTATTTGTTCTAAAAAGATTATCAAAATACCTTGCACTGACGGGTCATATGCTGTGGCTCATAGTGAGGGAAGAACTTCTGAAACTCCATTGATTTCTCTGATGAAAGCTCGCAAGTTTGTAGCCAAGGGATGTGAGTCCTATTTGGCTTATGTTATTGATACACACATGGAGAAGAAAGCTGTAAATGACATTCGGGTAGTTTCTAGATACTCGGGTGTTTTCCCTGATGAATTACCGGGGTTACCACCGGTAAGAGATGTAGAATATCAGATAGATCTTGTACCAGGTGCTACGCCTGTAGCAAGATCTCCTTATTGTCTTGCACTATCTGAGGTTCGTGAAATGATGACTCAGATATAGGAACTTCTTGATAGGGATTTCATTCGTCCCAGCTCTTCTCCTTAGGGAGCTCCAGTCTTGTTTGTTACAAAGAAAGACGGGACGATGCGGATGTGCATTGACTACAAAGAGCTGAATAAGTGAACTTTAAAGAACAAGTACCCTCTTCCTCGTATTTATGATCTGTTTGATCAACTTCAGGGTGCTACTTGCTTTTCAAAGATAGATCTTCATTCTGGTTATCATCAAGTCCGTGTACGCGATGAAGATATTCCAAAGTCGGCTTTTAGAATGAGATATGGGCATTATGAGTTTCTTGTGATGCCTTACGGATTGACGAACGCTACAGCAATATTTATGGATCTTATGAACCGTGTCTGTCATGCCTTTCTTGACAAATTTGTTATTGTATTCATCGATGACATTCTTATTTATTCCAGATCTAAAGCAGAACATGAGGCACATCTTCGCATAGTTCTTGACACTCTGATGCAAGAACAATTATATGCTAAATTCTCTAAATGCGAGTTCTGGCTCGAAAAGATACACTTCCTTGGGCATGTTATAAGCAAGGATGGTGTAATGGTTGAACCAGCCAAAGTTGAGGCGGTGATGAATTGGGGAATTCCCAAAACCCCATCTGATATTTGTAGCTTGTGAGGACTTGCCGGTTACTATCGGTTGTTCATCCAGAATTTTTCTAAGATTGCATGTCCTCTGACGAAGCTTACACGAAAGGATGTTCCCTATTCGTGATCTGATGAACAAGATAAGGCCTTCCAGACATTGAAGCAATTATTATGTCAAGCTCCAATTCTGACTCTGCCAAATGGGTCAGAAGATTTTATTGTTTATTGTGATGCTTCTTATGTAGGCTTGGGAAGTGTCCTTATGCAGAAGGACATGGTTATAGCTTATGCTTCCCGCCAACTAAAGCCACATGATAAGAGCTATCTGACTCATGATCTGGAGTTGGCAGCTGTTGTCTTTGCTCTGAAACTATGGTGTCACTACTTGTATGGCACCAAATGTGTGGTATTCACTGATCATAAGAGCCTCCAGTATGTTTCTACACAGAAGGAGCTCAATATGAGGCAACGCAGGTGGATAGGGTTGATAAATGACTATGATTGTAAAATCAAATACCACCCGAGCAAGGCTAATGTGGTTGCTAGTGCATTAAGCCGAAAGGGCTCCACAGATACCATCATACTCATGAAAATCACCATTGTCTCTGATCTTATTAATCGACTGAAGGAGGCTCAGCAAGAAGCCTTATTAGAAGCTAATCTAAAGGCAGAAGTTATGGCTAAATTGAAGGAGCAGCTACAAGATGACAGCATGGGATTGAAGACATACACGTCCCGAATCTGGGTACCTAGCATCGGAGGGAACCGGGATCTAATCTTGAAAGAGGCACATAATTTTTGTTTATCTGTTCATCCGGGGTGTACTAAAATGTACCATGATCTTAAGGCACTATACTGGTGGCCTACATTGAAATGTGACATTGCCTCCTATGGGGAGAAATGTCAGATCTGTGCACAGGTGAAGACCGAGCACCAAAGACCCTATGGTAATTTGCAACAATTACCAATTCCTGAATGGAAATGGGACAACATCACTATGTATTTTGTTACTAAATTTCCCAGGACTTCAAAAGGGCATGAAATGATCTGGGTGATTGTTGATAGACTCACTAAGAGTGCACACTTCCTAGCTGTGAATGAATAAACTTCTATGTCTCGTCTTGCTCGGCTATACATCAACGAGATAGTGGCCCGACACGGTGTTCCTCTATCTATTGTCTCTGATAGGGATACACGATTTGTCTCACACTTCTTGAGCAGTCTTCAGAGGGAGCTCGGTACTCGTGTTCATTTGAGTACCGCATATCATCCACAGACAGATGGACAGTCCGAAAGGACTATCCAAACTCTTGAAGACATGCTACGCGCATGTGTACTTGAATACGGTGGCTCGTGGGATTCTCATTTACCTTTGATTGAGTTTGCTTATAACAACTCATATCATTCTAGTATTGGTATGCCACCGTATGAGATGATTTATGGTAGGCGTTATCGCACACCTACCTGTTGGCTTGAACCAGGGGAGAAACAGTATGCTGGACCTGATCTGGTCCAGATTACTGCCGATAAAGTCAAGTTTGCACGAGACAAACTTAAAGCAGCCAGTGATAGGCAAAAGATGTATGCAGATCCAAAACGGAGGCCGGTTACCTTTGAAATAGGTGATTGGGTATTCTTCAAGGTTTCTCCATGGAAGGGTGTTATCAAGTTTGGTAAGAAGGGCAAGTTGAGCCCGTGATACATTGCTCCATTCAAGATTATTCAAAAAGTCAACGAGCAGATGGTATCTTTGGAACTACCTGCAGAGTTATCAGGTATTCATAATACCTTTAATGTTTGCTATCTTCGCAAGTGCACGGTAGATGAAGATCAGATTCTACCTCTGCAAGACATGAAAGTGGATTCTTCTGAACGACTCGTGGAAGAACCAATTGAAATCTTGAACACAAAGACTAAGCGGCTGAGGAAGAAGACAATTCAGCTAGTCTTGGTCAAATGGAAGCACAATCTTGGGTAAACCTTACATGGGAGACCAAGGAGGATATGAAAGCATGCTATCCCCATCTGTTTTCTGAAAAGCAGATTCCGAGGACGGAATCTTCTTAAGGGGGTAGATTTGTAACATCCTCAAAACGGGCCTAAACGTGTGCGAATATGGTACGTCAATTATTTAAATTAATTTAGTAATATATATATATATTTTAGAGAATGATATAAAATATGAAAAATAATAAATAAATGGATTATTAAAAATATTGATAAAAATAGATAAAGATTATAAAATATCGAACGGGTTCAAACGAGGATTCCAAAAATATCCTCGTTAGTTGAAATGGTTAAACGAGAGACAACTTGTAAGTTGAAAAGGGGAACAAAATACCCACTTGTGGATAATATTTACCCACAAGTCGGTTTTAGATTTTCTCTTACACAGACAACTATACACACACACACGTATCAACACACATACCCTCAATTTGATTCTCTGCCTTTGCAAATTCAAGAAGAAGAAGTCAAGGGAGATTAAACAAGCTAAGTTCCAGCAGCAAATTGAAGTCTTAATCTATCCAAGAACATCATCTTCTTCATCTCTAACCTTGTAAGCTCCATATCCATGGTTTTTCCTTCTATTCTTGATTTTGGGTTTTTGAAAGAATACTCACTAAGCTTTGTTCCAGCAGTGAATTGAGCTTCTAATTGGTCCTACAAGTTGATTCTAAACATCCTTTGATCATTGTAAGTTCCAATTCATCCTTGTTCTTGCTAGTGTTCTTCAAGACTTGAAATTTTAGGTTTACAAGTGGGTTCTTTGATTTAGTAATCAAGAACTGAAATTTATGATTGAAATAAGTTCTAATATAATTTCTAAGTACATAGGAATCAATTCCATGAATTAAAGTAGTGATCTTGTTGAGTTTTGAATTTTGGCTCAAATGGGTCAAAATTGGTAAAATACGGGTCAAACTGATTTTTACCTTCAAGAACTGAAATTTAGTGTTCTAATTGATCTTATAAATTGTTAGAATTGATTAGAACTCAATTGGTGGATTAGAAGTGGTTTTTTTGCACTAGTCCAATATTTAGCCTAAATGGGTCAAAATGGCCAAAATGAGCTAAATCTGTTTTTACAAATCAAGAACTGATTTATAAGGTACTAATAGGTTCATATGACTTGTATGAATTGATTAGAACATTGGTTTTGAATTGAAATGGTAGTTTTGATTGAACTGACTAAAATAGTGAAAAATAGGCCATAAATAGGCAAGAAATTGGAAAATGATACCAAACAAAGACTTTAAAGGTTTTGGTTAGTTGCAACACCTTCAATACATCATATTAGGTGTATATGTTGTGTTGCAAGTGTTGGAATTGGTCTATACCAAGTTTTGGCCATTATGCGCACATCTTTGTCTATTTAATTGTGATTTTCGTATGAATTAATTGGAGAGGAGTTTTTGATGTTAGAAAGCTTCCACAAGTGTCAAATGGTCTTATGAAACACTAGAATTTTACTAAAATTGATTTGGAGTTGAAATGAGCAAAAATGGCATTGTTGTGCACAAAACAACAAGCTGTTTGTGCATTGCAGGTGCCTCGCGGCGCGACCCAGAGGGGTGTAGCGGCACGACCCCCCTGCACACAGCCTATAGTGTTGTTTTGTGCTATGTATTCTCGTGTTGTTGCTTGGACTACTATAGTTAGTCAATAAATGGTTAAATAACATCATTAGGGTATTGTTTCAAGTATCCTAGATGTTCCTTGCGTGTTCAAGTGATTAATGCGTAAGCATTGGTATTATAGGTCGAGTTGACACTCCGTGAGTGCTAAAGAAAGGTATTTGCTTATTCTAGCCTATCAGATGATTGTCGAATGACATAACAATTAATATATATATATATATATAACACATATTAACAATGATTACATAATTGTTTACCATGATTTGTACACGCACTTGTTTAAGTGTAGGTTGTAGGATGATGCTAGAATTTAACATGTTACCACAATGTAGTATGCACTTGATTAGGTGTATGCTATGACGATAATTGAATATATGCGCGCATTGATGATCCGATTGGATCAGATTATTTGTTTGTGAATGGTCCGGATCTTTATGGACAAAGTTGTCCTGGACAAAGTTGTCCTACAACAAGAACAAAGCTATTCTACTTAAGGACAAAGCTGTCCTCTTCGGGTATGGCTTATGCTGTACAATAGAGGAACTGGTTGATTCCAAAACGCAATGGTGGACCGCTTTACAGCTCACCCACCGGAGCGGTTGATGTGTCTCGTACCCCTGTTTGGTGCATTGAGCCGGGTTAGCTCCCCTGCGAGATATACTACCTTCTGACTACACCAGCTCATCGCGAGATGCTAGGATAGAACTATCTGAGCATGATTTATGATATGTGATGTACTTATATTGATTGCATGCTATTTGGTACTCACTAGCTATTATAGCTAACAGATGCTACACTCCACATGTGCAGGTGATCCTCAGTGAGCTCGGGAGCCTGCGGGTAGTTTATATGCTTTGGGAGGAACACTATTATTATGTTTAAAGCTCTGTTGAATCATGTTTATGTTTGTTTAAGATAATGGTCATCCGGTTATGTATCCATAACACCAACTGTTGTTTGTGGCATCATTTTGACTGTTTATATAGTTTGCCACGTGTTTTTACTTTTGCTGCATTTTTAAATTATAAGACAGGTTTGATTGTTCTATTTACAGTCAAACCCACGTAGTTTGAAAACTTAAATTGTATTTTAAAAAGAAAAATTTGGTTCTCAAAAGCACGGTGTTACAAAACACGGGTCTTGTATACTTTCAATACACGAGAATCGTCAACGGAAGCATGAGTTGGATGGACTTCCAGTTCCTTTAAGACTTAGGGATTCTACCACTACGTTCGCCTTCCCAGGATGGTATCTAATTGTTGGGATTCCATGGGGATCAAATCACGTAACGGAAGCAAGAAAAACACACAACCAAGATCCCATGAAGTCCCAATGGTGGTGAAACTTGTAAGAAAGCTACATGCAACCAAAAACAAGAACAAATAGAAGAAGTCATACCCTTGAAGACTTTGGTTTCTTGGTTTGAACTTTGAAGAATCCGAAATGGGGATGATAGCTTGGAACAAATGGCTCCAAGTCCTAATGCAAGTCCACACCAAGCTTCTCTTCAATCTCCTTGTACTAGCAAGACAAGTAATCACCAACACTTGATGGAATACCATTGAAACAGCCTTAGAGAAAATGTGCACAGCAACCACCACTTGATGAACTCACAACTCTCTTATGTTTGAAATCAAAAGTATAGTGGTAATAGCACAAATGACCAAGAGTGGCTTAATGGAAAGGAGGAGAGCATATATAGAGGTACAAGACCCCAAGATCTGCTAACAAATCGTGCATGTGGCTTGTGCTTATTGGACCAACAAGCTGGTTCAATGAAACACAAGTGTCACTTGAACTTCTGCCTTCACGACTTCTTCATGGGCTCTCAGGGGCGGTGAATGATAAATCCTCCACGAGCCGTGCTGCGCCGGGCAAGAATCGTGAGGGCACTCCTTTTCACGACCTCTTTCACGAGCCCTGTAGGGTCGTGAAGCCCTAGGGTTTCACAAACCGACACATGTACATGAGCTGCTTCACGACCCGTGGAGTATCTTTCATGGTCGTGAAGCCTAGGTCAACTGGAATTTGACTATTTTCATCCTTTCCTTTTATAGCAGGCTGTCAATATTGAAACTTGGCGTGTGACCCAATAGGCCCGCGCTTCATCAGCAGTGATACCGGCCTACATGTGTCAGTGGGCAGATTCCAACAAACTCCCACTTGCAAATGGCACACCGTATCCATGGGCACCACAGACAGGGAGCGGCCTCTAGCAAGGCATCCTTGCACCTTAACTAAACACGGGGTATGCCATCCCTTACAAGTACCAAATCACAACCTCAGAGGTTTGAGATGGTCCTATAGATATGTGATCAATTATCCTATTGTTCGCGGTATCCAAGTGAACACGAGACATGGTACGAAGTCATTCACTGATCATTCATGATTACGTTTCTAGATCAAGATTGGTGGTGACCAAAAGGTGAGCTGCAACTGATCAACAATCATTGCAAGCTTGAGCATGGCCATGCATTTTTGGTGTCAGCGCCCAATCATCAAGGGGCCCAGGGATATCTCACTTATCAGAGGAACAAATTCCTTCAACTACATTACCCCAATACATTGGCAATACCTTACCCAAAAGCCTCCTTTATAATACGGACTACGTTTGAAAGCGATCAGAATAAAGTAGACAAAAATAGTGGAAACACATGCATCTCTGGTCTAAGGATAAATGATATTACCATCCTGATTTACTCTTGACATGTACCATGAAGTAAGATCAGGTGTGGGTCGTTGAATCACTTGAAACTCTTTTCAATTATAGGCAAAATATTGCATCCCTTGTATTCAATCTCATTGAATACTATGACCAATCATTTCCCTCAATCTTCGTTCATACTTCCTTCCAATGAATAATGACCGACAGTGGACAATTTAGAATGTTAAACATATAAGGAAATGATAAAACATGCAAAGTTGGAACACAATAATGATTTAAAGAAAGTATTCGCTACACGCGTATCATTAAATCTCCATTTAATAATCAATACATTCAAAAATACAATATTGCTTAATGTTCCCAATTACATAGCAAATATACCAACTACAATAACCAATATACAACTCAAACCAAGTCACTAGCAAATCTAATCCCAATAGCACGTGTGTGGGCATCATGCTTAGCTTGTGACAACGGTTTAGTGAACGGATCCGCCAAGTTGCTATTTGTCTTCACTCTGCTGATGACAATGTCTCCATTCTCGACCATGTCACGGATAAAATGATATTTTAACGGAATATGCCTCGTGTGTCGGTGAGACCTTGGTTCCTTTGCTAAAGCAACGGCACCCTCGTTGTCACATAAGATCTCAACAGGGTCGCTGATGCTAGGAACCACTCCCAAATCAAGCACAAATTTCCTCATCCATACGGCCTCCTTAGCAGCTTCACTGGCTGCAATGTATTCCGACTCTGTAGTGAAATCGGCCATGGTGTCTTGCTTGGAGCTCCTTTAGGATATAGAACCGCCGTTTAATAGGAACACAAACCCCGATTGTGATCGGCAGTCATCCCTATCAGTTTGGAAGCTTGCGTTAGACTAACCCTTTACTCAATGCTCTACCTCACCTCCATACACCAAGAACATCTCCTTAGTCCCGAAGCTACTTGAGAATGCTCTTCACCACCATCCAATGGGCTTCGCCTGGTTGGCTTGATATCTACTCATCACACTCAAATCACACGATACATCAGGCCTCGTACATAGCATGGCGTGTTAGAATCTGCCACTAACACGCGTATGCCGGTATCACTTCTAATGAAGCGCAAGCCTATTGGGTCACATGCCAAGGATTGATCCCGGTAGCTTTAAGGAGAAAGTTAAATAATCAAAAGTGTTTTCATTCGGGGCTTCACGACGGTAAAGGATGCTCCATAAGTCGTAACGCATGTTACCCTAATGATTGTTCCACGGCCTCCACGTGTCGTGATGTATTTGGGCTTCACGACCCGTGACAAGGTCGTGAGGGGTCGTGAAAGAGACACCCTCACGAATCCTCGACCGGGTGGCATGGCTCATGAAGCTCTAAGTCCCCTCGTGGCGCATTTAGGCTTCACGGCCCGTGAGAGCCCGTGAGGGGTCGTCAAGAGGGTAACTGAAGTGACACTTGTGTTTTATTGGACCATTTGATGGTCCAATTATATATCACCCTTTTGGCCGACCCTGGAGGGGTTTTGAGGTTGTTTTTTAGGCTAGTAACATAACACACATGCAACTAATCTCTCTCTACATGATATTCTCCCTTGGTACAAAGAAATACACATACACTAAGATGTTGGTTACTTGAGTGCTATGGTGAATTTCATGGTGTAAGAGGAGACTCTACATGGGTTGTTCCAGATGGTGGAGTCATGGTGGACGTTCATCTATGGATTGCTAGTACAATAGGATTAAGCATACCTGGTGTGGACTTACAATAGAGAAGAATCCATTTGTTTCTTCATCTTCATCCCACTGCAGATGATAAGCTCGATTTCCAGCTATGCTAAGGAGGTACTCTTTTCTCCTTCTCCTTGTTCTTAAGTTTCAATTTTCTTTGTAGTGTATTCCACCATTGGAACTTTGTTGTGGGTTTTGTGTGTGCTTTCGTTTTTGTCTTGCATGCTACTTTTCTTGTTTTCTTCCACTATGTTTGTGCCCACCACGAGTTCCAACAGTGGTATCAGAGCCATCTCTACAAAGAAATTGCACTTTGATGGCTTGAAAACCGAAAATGAACATTCTGTCCAGAATAGCTTCACGGGCCGTGGAGCTTTTGGCTTCACGGGTCATGAAGCCTATACGACATGTAACACCCGAACTACGAAAATAAATAAAAAGAATATTTTGTTGATAAATAATACTACGTTGAATTGTAGAATTAGTTGGGCTTGGATATATATATATATATATATATATATATATATATATATATATATATATGATTGGTTAATGGATTGGATACATGTATGTTATTGGATCTATTGATATTGGGCCCAACCAATGGGAAATGTGGGCTTAGGCCTTTTAGAGAATATATATATATATATGTATATATATATAGAGAGAGAGAGAGAGAAGAGTAGGGCACAACCCCCAACATCACCTGTTGGAACTCGTGGTGGGCACAAACGCAGCGGAAGCAAACAAGAAAGTAGCATGCAAGACATAAAATGAAAGCACACACAAAGCCCACAACTAGTTCCAATGATGGAACATACTACAAAGCAAATTGCAACTCAAGAACAAGAAGGAGAAGAAAGTACCTCCTTACCATGGCTGGAAATCGAGTTCCTTGAAGGTGGGATGAATCTCTGAGGAAACCTCCTCCATTGCTAGTCCACACCAAGTAGAACATGATCCCCAAATGCTAGTGAGCCATCATATAGACATCTATCACGATTCTACCTTCTAGAACAACTCATGTAGAGTCTCCTCTTGCACCATAAACACTCATCACACTCAAGAATACCTTACTTAGGGTATGTAAGTGCTTCCATGTTGTACCAAGAGAGAACTAGTGTATTGAGAGAGTTTTGTTATGTTAATTCAAAGTACCAGCCTTGAACACAGCCCCTAAACCTCTCCACGGTCGACTAAAAAGGTGGTTCTTGATTGGACCATCAAATGGTCCAATAAAACACAATTGTCACTACAGCTACCCTCTTCACGACCTCTCACGGCTCTCACGGGCCGTGAAGCCTAAGTGCGCCACGAGGGGACTTAGAACTTCACGAGCCATGCCGCCCGGTCGAGGACTCGTGAGGGCATCTCCTTCACGACCTCGTCACGGGCCGTGAAGCCCAAAGGTATCACGACGCGTGGCGGCCGTCAAACAATCGTTAGGGTAGCCTGCTTCACGACCCGTGGAGCATCCTTCACAGTCGTGAAGCCCCAAATCAAAACACTTTTGATTCTTTAACATTCTCCTTCCACATTAAGCTGTCAGGATCAATCCTTGGCGTGTGACCCAATAGGCTCGCGCTTCATTAGCAGTGATACTGGCATACGTGTGTTAGTAGGCAGATTCCAACAAACTCCCACTTACACATAACACACCGTACCCATATGCATCACAGATAGGGAGCGGCCTCTAGCAAGACATCCCTGCCCCCAAATCAACGCGAGGTATGTCATCCCTGACAAGTACCTAATCACAATCCAAACGGGTTTGCTAAGGTCCTAAAGATAAGTGATCAATCAGCCTATTGTTCGCGATATCCGGGTGAACACGAGACATGGTCCAAAGTCATTCTCCGATCGTTCACAATTATGTTTCTCGATCAAGTTGGTGGTGACCAAAATATGCAAGTTTGCAACTGATCAACTATCATTGCAAGCATGAGCACGACCGTGCATTTTGGTGTCAGCGCCCAATCATCGAGGGGCCCAAGGATATCTCTCTAAACAGAGGAACAAATTCCTTCGACTACATTGCCCCATTACATTGGTAATACTTTGCCCAAAAGCTTCCTTTATAACAACCAGTTACGGACTGTGTTTGAAAGCAATCAGAACAAGGCAGACCAATGTCGTGGAAACACATGTATCTCCGGTCAAAGGACAAAAGATATTATCATCCCGAGTTACTCTTGACATGTACCATGAAGTGAACTCAGGTGTGGGTTGTCCAATCACTTGAAACTCTTTTCAAGTATAGGTAAGGTGTTGCATCTCTCGTATCCAATCACCATTGAATACACGACCAACCCTTTCCCTCAGTCTTCGTTCAAACTTCCTTCCGATGAAGAGTGACTGACTGTGGACATTTAGAATGTAAAACATTAAGGGAAGTGGTAAACATGCTAAAATGGAACACAATAAAGGCAACTGAGAGTACCCGCTACACGCGTATTAACAAATCTCCATTTGATAATTGATACTAACAGAAGCACAATGTTGCTTAATGTTCCCAAAATCAGCATATCAAAAGTTAAACTAAAACAAACTCAAGCCAAGTCTTTGCAAGCATTAGTATGATAATCATCACTATCTTGAAACTACGGCTTTACCAAAACGGATCCGCTACCATGCCATCCATGTGTATTCGTAAGATAACCATATCTCTACCTCAACCAATCACTCAAAAGTGTGCGTTGGTGAGATAACGGTCTTTTGTCAAGCTATCGCACCTTCATTGATTCATCAGAACTCAATAAGATCAAAGATGCTTGAGATAAAGGTTATCTTGCACATGCCATCGTACTCTCATTGTCTCATAAGATCCCAATAGAGTCAGCGATGCTTTTAGAAGCATACTTATTAACAACACCATATTTAGTAGGATCACGAACCCCGATTAAGATCGGCAGTTATCCTAAGAAGTATATAAGCAAGCATTTGAATAACAACTTATTCTATGTTGCTTCTTACTATAGATCAACAAGAACATATTTCAATATTTCTTTACTCCTTTCATAGGTCTTGTATATTCTATAATCGTTCTAGATGCATAATTCTTGATCTAAGCTTTTCCAAGCAGATCAGGACATTATCTCCAATACGCTGTATGTGCTAGACATATTTAGAATAGGATTACAAAATGCTCCCACTAGCTCTGGCATTCATCCATGTTTTATCATTGCCTTTTGAAAACTCAAACAAATGATTTTCATATCAAAGCAAGGATTCTAACATTGAGATGGCAACATGAGTCCACAAGTGGACTACTTAGGGTTTGTAGATTTCATTAGGATACTTATGATAGTAAAAGACCTTCGAAAATGTTGTGAGCATTTCCTCAGAAAATTCCTATTAAGGAATGTGGTCTTCACTTCCATCCAACATAGCCTAAAAGGCACTTATAAAATAAGTATCCGTGTGGACTTCAACATAACCACCGGCACAATGTTTCTAGATGATACCTTCCTCATGGTCAATCATCGTGAAACCATTGCTACCAGTCGGTATTTGAAGTAGTCTATAAACTTATCCATGTTGGTCTATCTCATCAAAGAACCAATCACACCTTGAGGGTTCACACCCAGGTGTAGGATCAACCAAGTCGAAACCTTGGATATCCGCTATGGATAACATCTCATATTTTATAACCTCTTTTCTCCAAGCGGACTTTAAGCCCACTACGCTTTCCGGTAGTTGATGCATTCATCATGAATCATCATAAAGTTGTCTTCCTCGGATATAATGAATTATATCTTTCTGGTCTTATGACAACTTCTACCAAGAGGTAACGATTTTATGCGAGGTTCTCCAGCATCGCCATGCTGAGTTTCAATCATTTCTGATTGGGTGCTAGAGTCAAAATCAGGTCCTTCCATTCAAGGTATACTTTACTCTCACTAGCATCCATGGATATTAATTTCTTAAGAGACTCTACCTTTGAGCAACTTACAACTTCTCACAAGGTTTGTCAAGACAAATATCCCATGGACTTAGTAGAGTACCTAATGGAGTAAATACCTCTAGATCCTGGGTTCCTCCACCTCACGTCTAAATGTAGGCAAGACATTCCAGACTTTGGAATAGACAAACAAGGATCCTCCTTTTCCTCATATCCTCTAAGGCGTTTACATGACCATCTTTGTTGTTTATAGGATTTAGAACTCATGCCCACCATTTGGAGAATGACCCAAAAAATTTTTGGATATAAATGTAACATCCTCAACTTGCGCCTAGTTGTAATTAGTACGTACGTATGTATAGTTATTGTAATAAGAAGTATTTTGTGTGTACTTGTTGAATTAAATACATGCAAGTTATGTGATTATGTGTTTATATGTATGTAAGTACGTATGCATGTACAAATATATGTATGTATTAAGTATGTGTGTGTGTGATTAAATTAAGAAGAGGAAACCCTCATGTGAAGAAATGAGGCAACCGCCTCTGTAGTACGTGAGTATGTATGCATGTGGTAAGTTGAATAAAGTCAACATAGCAAAGACAAACACACAAAACCGCAAGCATACTTTCTCTCTTTTCTCTCTCGCTGCTGCTGCTCTCGGATTTCTAAAAGAAGAACAGAAGAAGTCGGTTGTTGATCTTAAAGGTTAGCAACATTATTTCGTTATGTTTAGAATATCAGAGTCATATGTAACATGCTAAGAAACATAAATCCACGAAAGAACATCTTGAAGAATATGGAAACTCACTTTCTAAGTGAGTTTTGCATAAATGGTGTTCTTGTTGGGATTTCATGTGTTTGTGATGATTAGATGATGATGTTATGATGTTCTATGATGTTTTGGGATTAAAACAAGCCAAAATGAAGTTGTTTAGATGATCAAATGATGTTATCGGAATTGCAGCTGATGAAGTTGTCGGATTCCGCAACTATGAAGTTGTCGGATTCCGCAACTATGAAGTTGTCGAAATCCGCATGTATTGGAAACCGAAGGAATTGTTGGAATCCGATAGAAGTGTCGGATTCCGCAACTCTGTCGGGTTTCATGTTTTTAGTCCTTTTAAATATGGAATCCGTAATTCCATCGGATTTCCATAGTTTCGGATTCTAAGTATTGGAATCCGATAGTATCGGATTTCATTGTATCGGTTTTCCAAGTGTCGGATTTCCCTCCATGTGTCGGAATCCGCAAGTGTCGGATTTCACATGCATGGTTGGAATTCCTAAGTGTTGGAATCCGATTGATTGAGTATCAGAATTTGGAGTCTAAGTGTCGGATTTCATGAATCCGACAGTCCTAGCGGATTTTTGTATGTCCAAAGTTAAATGTTGTTTTGTAAGTCTTGAATGCATATGTGAATGATGTAATTATAATATGCTAGGTGAACTTGTTAAAGGACTCAAGTCGAATACCTGTGCCTAGTAACAGCTCAGGTGAGTGCCTACGAACATGAGACTCAGTAGAGTAAAGCTTGCCTGCTAAGTGACTATGTGAATGTACTATGTATGACTAACTTGCTTTTGCAGGTATGTTCGACAAGGTAAATATATGATTGATATGATGTTAGAATATTTGTCAGGTGCATGCTAGTGGGTCAAGATTGGAACCACTTAGTTAATATATGATGATATGCTCATATGAATGACTGTAAGATGTTATATGTAAGATGAAGGATCCCTGTGGGATCAAATGAACGTATATGTGTATATGCACTGTCTGCAGACTATCTGACGCATGGTTAAGGTTAGTCGGTTGTAACTGGATCCTTCGGGATTGCATGGGGATTCAGGAGGCATCCTGGATCATAGGTTCTGCTGAACCACCGTGCCTTAACGTGAGTAGTGATCAGCCGGTTGTAGCTGGATTACCTATGGAGTCTTTGACTCTGTGAACGATGCTTGGTGGACTGCCTTGTGCTTCCCCACCAGCGCGGATTGGTTGTGTCTGATTCCCCGGTCTGAGTTGTTGAGCGGGATTGTATACCCTACAAGACACGACTCTTACCGATCTTGTCAGCACACCGCTATGTGTTAAGCTGGGATTGAATACCCTACAAGACACGACTCTTAGCGATCTTGTCAGCACACCGCTATGTGTTAAGCTAGCAATGACTGTTTATGATACGATGCATGACTTATTATATTGATGCTTATGATTGTATGTACTCACTAGCTAGTGTAGCTAATGATACTATGTTTCCCTTTTCAGGTAAAGATTAGATGGCCTGCGAGGTGGGTTGCTTTTGGGAATTGTATTGCCCCTTGTGGGTGGAACACTTGTAATTATATGTTATAATGTAATATGATACTATGGTCGGTTCCTGAACTAGGTAACACCTGGATGTTTTGAGAAGTTATTAATGTAAATAACTGCTTGGTTGTTTTAAATAAAAGAAAATTTTCCGCTGCTAAAACCTGTTTTGTCATTAAAGCAACTGAATTCAGAAGCAGTGGTACAATTAGGTATCAGAGTCTAAGTTTGAGTGAATTGGGTACTTGTAAGAGTATTCGATATCAAGCTCGGGCCCGACCATAAAGAAGTGTTCCTAAGGGGGGATTGAGTGAGAGTTACATGTATGCTAGTATTATATGATGATTTGTAAGTTCAGTCAGTGAGATTGAGTATTAACTGCTCTTTCTCTGTCGTATAGAAAGTTGATATAAGATGTCTGCCGAACATGGCAACACAGAGCAAGCTCTAAAAGAGATGGAAGATGAGGCTTCTCATATGCCTCATCAGGCTGAGGATCAGAGATCTCAGCCTAATGTTGGTAGTGGCAGACCTGAGCCAGATCAGGCTGCTATTATCAGGCGTTTGGAGGAGGAGCTTCATGTAACGAAGGAGCTCTTATTGCAGGCTACCTTGAACAAGCCCCGCAAGACTTGTTCGTATAAGAAGTTTCTGACTTGCGATCCTCCAACGTTTCAGGGGAGTGATAATCCCACTGTTACTATCCAATGGCTCCGGGAGATGGAGCAGGTGTTTGAATCTTGTGAATGTGAACCTGAGTACGGATGTTAAAAGGCCGTGCCATCTTTAGGTAGGATACGGTGAAAGCCTCTGTTAATAAGGAGGTGCTGAATGCTCTCACCTGGGAGCATTTTTCTGAGAAGGTGCTAAAGAAGTACTGCACCGATTATGATTTAGAAAGAATGGAGACGGATTTCAATGATCTCTAGAAAGGGGATAAACCGATCGAAGAACATATAACCGCGTTTACTGACAAGATGCTGTTTGTTCCCCATTTGATTCCAGATGAAACCACCAAGATAAGGCGGTTTGTGGCAACTCTGCCACTGGAATTTCGCCTTCATGTCCGGGCAGCTGTTGAACTGGATCGGGCTTTTGATATAGCCCAACAACTGGAAGGTGACCGTCTATACTGCAAGGGCGAATCTGCCGGTGCAGGGTCAAAGAGAAAATTTCAACCATCTGATAAATCGGGTCCTTCCAAAGGAAAATCCTCAGCAGGCGGGAAAATTGATTCCTCTAAGAAGCCGAGGCCTAATTCTCCTTGGCATAATCAGTGCCGTACATACCACTCTGGTGAGTGTTCTAACTCTACCAGACGTTGCTGGAGATGCGGACAGAAGGGCCACGCTACAACAGAGTGTGGTTTCAAAGAGAATGTATGTTATCGGTGCCACAAGCCCGGGCACAAACTGACTGACTGCCCGGAGAGGCAGAATACTGGAGCTAAAGGGTCTTCTTCTTCTAGGGGACCGAAAAGAGATGACGCGCCCTGCGCGAAAGGCAGCGCTTTTCAGATGACGGCGGATGAGGCCAAAGCAGCAGGGGATGTCGTCACGGGTACTTTTCTTATCAATTATATCCCTGCTAGTGTTTTATTTGATTCTGGAGCTACCTACTCCTTTGTATCTGTGGCCTGTCATAGAGGATTGCAATTACCTGTTGTTTCCCTAACTGAGCCGCTCAGAGTAGAGGTCGCTGATGGCAAAGTAGTCTCTGTTACAGAGAAAGTCCCAATAGCTGCGATTTATGTTGACGGAAGTAATATCCTTATTTCTTTCTTTGTTATGCCTATTGAGGGCTTTGATGTCGTGATCGGGATGGATTGGCTCAACAAGCGTGATGCTGAGATAATCTGTTCCAAAAATATGATTAAGATCCCTCTCTCTGATGGATCTTATGCTGTTGCACGTGGAGAGCGAAGGGATTCTGATATTCCTATTGTCTCCATGATAAAAGCTCAAAATTCGATTGCCAAAGGTTGTGACTCTTATCTGACATACGTTATTGATGCTACGATGGAGAAGCGACCAGTTCGTGATATTCGGGTGGTGTTTGACTACCCTGAGGTATTCCCCGAAGAACTTCTGGGTTTGCCTCCGATTCGTGATGTTGAATTCAAGATAGAGCTTATTCCAGGAGCTACACCTGTGGCTTGTTCTCCGTATCGTCTTGCTCCTTCTGAAATAAGAGAGATGATGACTCAAATTCAGGAGTTGCTAGACAAAGGTTTTATTCGTTCGAGTTCCTCTCCGTGGGGAGCTTCTGTATTGTTTGTGAAGAAGAAGGACGGAACAATGCGAATGTACATAGATTGCAGGGAGCTGAACAAGCGAACTATAAAGAATAAGTATCCGCTTCCTCGTATAGATGATCTTTTTAATCAGTTGCAGGGAGCTACATTCTTCTCTAAGATTGATCTCCGGTCGGGGTATCACCAGGTACGAGTTCGTGAAGAAGACGTGCCGAAGACTGCATTTCGAACTCGTTATGGTCATTATGAATTTTTGGTTATGTCGTTCGGCTTAACCAATGCCCCTGCCGTCTTCATGGATCTGATGAATCGGGTTTGTCGTCCATTTCTTGACAGATATGTGATTGTGTTTATTGATGAAATTCTTGTCTACTCGAAGACGGAAGCTGATCACGAGCTTCATCTTCGTCAGGTTCTCGAGACGTTAAAGCGAGAGCAATTGTATGCGAACTGTCCAAGTGTGAATTCTGGCCTAGGGAAGTTCATTTCCTCGGCCATGTTATATGTCAAGACGGTGTTAAAGTAGATCCAGCTAAGGTGGTGGCTGCGATGAATTGGGGAATTCCCTGGACTCCTTCTGAAATTATAAGCTTCCTTGGCTTGGCTGGCTACTATCGGCGGTTTATCCGCAATTTCTCGATGCTTGCGGGTCCGTTGACCTAACTAACTCTCAAGGATGTTGCTTTTATCTGGTCGGAAGCTCAAGAAGAAGCTCTCCAGACCTTGAAACGATTATTGTGTGAAGCTCCAATCCTTACTCTGCCTGAGGGTTTGGAGGACTTCATGGTTTATTGTGATGCGTCGTACGCGGGTTTGGGTTGTGTCCTGATGCAACGTGATAAAGTGATTGCCTACGCTCTAGGTAGTTGAAATCACACGAGCGGAACTACCCAACCCATGATCTGGAACTTGCTGCCGTTGTCTTTGCACTGAAGTTGTGGAGACATTATCTTTATGGCACAAAGTGTGTGATTTGCACAAATCACAAGAGTCTTCAATACGTCTTTTCTCAGAAAGAACTCAACATGCGGCAACGCCGTTGGTTGAGTTAATAAAAGACTATGATTGTGAGATCCGTTACCATCCTGGCAAGGACAATGTTGTAGCGGACGCTTTAAGCCGTAAAGGACCGACAACATAAGCTAAGTTTATGAGGATCACTATTGTCTCAGATTTGATTTCTAGACTGAAGGAAGCTCAGCAGACTGCATTGCAAGAAGAAAATCTTAAGGCTGAGACAATGAAGAAATTAAAGGATCAACTTGCTGAAGATAATCGTGGGTTGAAGACTTTTCAATCCAGGATTTGGGTACCTTCTGCGAGAGGTAACCGTGAGCTGATTCTGCAGGAGGCCCATAAGTCCAAACTATCTGTTCATCCAGGAATCACAAAGATGTACCACGATTTGAAGATGCTATACTGGTGGCCAACCCTGAAGAAAGACATCGCTTCATTCATGGAGAGATGTCAGATCTGCGCGCAAGTACAGACGGAGCACCAGAGACCTTATGGTAATCTGCAGCAACTGGATATTCCGGAGTGGAAATGGGATAATATCATGATGGATTTCGTGACGAAACTACCGAGGACGTCCAGAGGGCACGACATGATCTGGGTTATTGTTGATCGATTAACGAAGAGTGCTCATTTCTTGGCAACAAACGAGTCTGCTTCGCTGACCCATTTAGCCCAGTTGTATATTGATGAGATTATGTCACGTCACGGTCTTCCTTGTTGTATTGTATCTGATCGTGACTCTCGGTTTGTCTCGAATTTTTGGCAGAGTCTGCAACGCGAACTCGGCACTCGCGTTCATGTGAGCACTGCCTACCATCCGCAGACTGATGGCCGATCTGAACGTACGATACAGACATTAGAAGACATGCTTCGTGCCTGTGTACTCGAATTTGGTGGATCATGGGATTCTCATCTCCCATTGATTGAATTTGCTTACAACAATTCATATCATTCCAGCATTGGAATGCCACCATACGAGATGCTTTACGGAAGACGATGTCGCACTCTGACTTGTTGGTTGGAGCCTGGCGAGAAGCAGTTCGCTGGACCTGAAATTGTCCAGATTACTTCTGATAAAGTGAATGTGGCTCTTGAAAAGCTAAAAGCAGCTCGGGATCGACAGAAGTGTATGCGGATCCAAAGCTTCGTCCCGCTACATTCGAAGTCGGTGACCGTGTTTTCCTAAAAGTTTCTCCTTGGAAAGGCGTCATTCGTTTCGGGCGTAAGGGGAAGCTAAGTCCACGTTTCATTGGCCCATTCAAAGTTGTACGCAAAGTATATGATCAGACGGTGACTCTAGAGCTGCCGCCTGAACTATCTGGAATACACGACACCTTTAACGTGTGCTACTTACGCAAGTGCCACGTTGAGGAAGAACAGATTATTTCTTTGCAGGAATTGAAGGATGACTCTTCCAAGCGACTAGTTGAAGAACCTGTTGAGATTCTTGACACGAAGGTCAAGAAGCTACGCAAGAAGATGATTAAACTAGTCCTTGTAAAGTGGAAGCACAATCTGGGTCCAAACCTGACGTGGGAAGTTGAGGACGAGATGAAGACAAGGTACCCTCGCCTGTTTATCACTGAGTAGATTCCGAGGACGGAATCTTCTTAAGGGGGTAGATTTGTAACATCCTCAACTTGCGCCTAGTTGTAATTAGTACGTACGTATGTATAGTTATTGTAATAAGAAGTATTTTGTGTGTACTTGTTGAATTAAATAAATGCAAGTTTTGTGATTATGTGTTTATAGGTATGTAAGTACGTATGCATGTACAAATATATGTATGTATTAAGTATGTGTGTGTGATTAAATTAAGAAGAGTAAACCCTCATGTGAAGAAATGAGGCAACCGCCTCTTTAGTACGTGAGTATGTATGCATGTGGTATGTTGACTAAAGTCAACATAGCAAATACAAACACACAAAACCACAAGCATACTTTCTCTCTTTTCTCTCTCGTTACTGTTGCTCTCGGATTTCTAAAAGAAGAACAGAAGAAGTCGGTTGTTGATCTTAAAGGTTAGCAACATGATTCTGATATGTTTAGAAGATCAGAGTCATATGTAACATGCTAAGAAACATAAATCCATCCATGAACATCTTGAAGAATATGGAAACTCACTTTCTAAGTGAGTTTTGCATAAATGGTGTTCTTGTTGGGATTTCATGTGTTTGTGATGATAGATGATGATGTTATGATGTTCTATGATGTTTTGGGCTTAAATCAAGCCAAAATGAAGTTGTTTAGATGATCAAATGATGTTATCGGAATTGCAGCTGATGAAGTTGTCGGAATCTGCATGTATTGGAAACCGAAGGAATTGTCGGAATCCGATAGAAGTGTCGGATTCCGTAACTCTGTCGGGTTTCATGTTTGTAGTCCTTTTAAATATGGAATCCGTAAGTCCATCGGATTTCCATAGTTTCGGATTCTAAGTATCGGAATCCGATAGTATCGGATTTCATTGTATCGGATTTCCAAGTGTCGGATTTCCCTCCATGTGTCGGAATCCGCAAGTGTCGGATTTCAAATGCATGGTTGGAATTCCTAAGTGTTGGAATCCGATTGATTGAGTATCGGAATTTGGAGTCTAAGTGTCGGATTTTATGAATCCGACAGAACCATCGGACTTCCCCAAATCCGACAGTCCTAGCGGATTTGTGTATGTCCAAAGTTAAATGTTGTTTGGTAAGTCTTGAATGCACATGTGAATGATGTAAGTATATTATGCTAGGGGAACTTGTTAAAGGCCTCAAGTCTAATACCTGTGCCTAGTAACAGCTCAAGTGAGTGCCTATGAACATGAGACTCAGTAGAGTAAGGCTTGCCTTCTAAGTGACTATGTGAATGTACTATGTATGACTAACTTGCTTTTGCAGGTACGTTTGAGAAGGTAAATATATGATTGATATGATGTTAAGAATATTTGTCAAGTGCATGCCAGTAGGTCCAGATTGGAACCACTTAGTTAATATATGATGATATGCTCATATGAATGATTGTAAGATGTTATATCTAAGATGAAGGATCCTTGTGGGATCAAATGAACGTATATGTGTATATGCACTGTCTGCAGACTATCTGACGCATGGATAAGGTCAGTCGGTTGTAACTGGATCCTTCGGGATTTCATATCATAGGTTCTGCAGAACCACCGTGCCTTAACGTGAGTGGTGATCAGCCGGTTGTAGCTGGATTACCTGTGGAGTCTTTGACTCTGTGAACGATGCTTGGTGGACTGCCTTGTGCTCCTCCACTAGCGCGGATTGGTCGTGTCTGATTCCCCGGTCTGAGTTGTTGAACGGGATTGATTACCCTGCAAGACACGACTCTTACCGATCTTGTCAGCACACCGCTATGTGTTAAGCTAGCAATGACTGTTTATGATACGATGCATGACTTATTATATTGATGCTATGATTGTATGTACTCACTAGCTAGTGTAGCTAATGATACTATGTTTCCCTTTTCAAGTAAAGATTAGATGGCCTGCGAGGCGGGTTGCTTTTGGGAATTGGATTGCCCCTTGTGGGTGGAACACTTGTAATTATATGTTATAATGTAATATGATACTATGGTCGGTTCCTGAACTAGGTAACACCTGGATGTTTTGAGAAGTTATTAATGTAAATAATTGCTTGGTTGTTTTAAATAAAAGAAAATTTTCCGCTACTAAAACTTGTTTTGTCATTAAAGCAACTGAATTCAGAAGCGGTGTTACAATTAAAGTGTAACCTATCACTTGTCGGACCATATCAAAATGTCCGGTTCCTCCTTTAGACGACCACATGTAACAATGTGTCTTAAGAGGATTGAATTGTGAGACAATCCCATAATTCTTATGATAGTCACATAATATAAAGCTAAGGTACTCAGCATCTTAACTAGATTTGAGTATCATACTTGCATTGCCCTCTCTATCATTAACCTCGTTATGGTGAGTTTTGAACACCTCTAAGGTTTCAAAAACTAGTCCATTAAAATAGACATACCATCCCTTCTACCATCACCGGTAAGGGTAACAACGTATCTAAAGTTACTCCTTATTGTTTGCTTGAATGGTCAACACCCTAGAAGTGTGAACGATATCCAATAAGCTTTCAATCCTCTCACCTACTTAAGTGAAGGATGTTTAAGTCATTTAGCCTAATAAACAAGATATGCGTTCAACATTTGACCCATGATCAAAGGGTTCCAAGTTCCTAAACCTCTCGGATCTTGGTGAAGCAAGTCTTGTTTATATAGCAAAATCGACTTCTACATAAGGATAACTTATCAATACATTTTTGATCGTTCTATTACTTCTTAAGCAAAAGCGTACTTTAAATGCCACGACATGGATAAACTTTAAAATAAATTTCAAAAGTCAAAGTAATATCCATCGTCAACAAAGGCATTTAGATATAATGTTTCTAGCCATACATGGCGTAAACGTACATCCAATAATGTAATAGAATAGCTGGAAGGAACAGCAAGATACAAACTTCCAATCCTCTCATTAGGGATAACAACTATGTTTCCCTTTTTGAATTCCAACTCTCCATGCCTCACCTGCCTACTTCTCTTTTAACACCTTCACTTTGTGTAACAAACAAATTTGTGACAAATGTGAGCGTCATTGCTAGGGCAGGCGTGGTGGCGCCAATTTCCAATCTTTCCGTAGAAGTAGCAAATTACCCCTCGTGGAGTCTTATATTGAGGCGCAACCTCATTGCCCTCGAACTTCACAAA
This sequence comes from Dittrichia graveolens, assembly GCA_038502395.1. NCBI lineage: Eukaryota > Viridiplantae > Streptophyta > Magnoliopsida > Asterales > Asteraceae > Dittrichia > Dittrichia graveolens. The sequence continues at coordinate 24,532,822 of JARJIL010000008.1, forward strand.
TAAGGTAGGTTTGGTAAAACCAAACTTTCCATTTGAGTTCAATTTCTTCTTCTCGGTTTCCTGTTCCTTTATAATGTTAGCGGGAGTTGGGGAGGCAAGCCATACTTTGGCCATGTAAGACTTAGCAGTCCACAACATGCCATAATGCTTTATCAAGGACTTCTCCATATTGTGCATGTGATAGTTCACAATGAACCATTTACATCATGTGAGCAGGGACTTTTAAGAATTTACATTCACCACAAGCTCCTTCCCTATGGGGAATCCATGCCTCTCCTTTAGGTCCACATACGCCTTCATCTCAAGGACATGGACACTAATATTCCCGTCTTCATGCATCCTTCAACCAATCAAGGCCACGATGCACTTTTACATGCATATGGAGGTCTTAGGTCGCGTTGGTAGCAATTTGGCTCTAGAAGGGATTTCTCTAAAATGTGCAACTTTGACTCATGGTGGAGGACAAGCCTCAACAACCAATCCTAGTCCACGAAGTCCACACATTAGTATTTCCTTCTTTAGGAACGAACGGAGTTTTAAGTTGAAGCGGTGTCGTTAACATTTGCCAATTAAAGATATACGAATACACGTTTTAGTTAGTTTTGATACAATCCTCGTTACGATAATTACCCATTTAGTTTTAAGAAAACCAATTATCTTAACGAGGGCTAAGAACCTTATTTCACTTCACTACATGACGGGTTTTCCGCGGATCACTTCATGAAGTTATTTAGACCGGTAAACGCTTTACCAATTGTAATCCGATACTACAACTCTTGGACACTTGCGGGACCCATCAACACTCATAGCGTCTGTTTGGCATGTTTGATCCCTTCTCAAACCAATTCCTCGTTAAGCCGCTTTGGCAACTCAGTATAGGCACGACAGTTACCAAGGCGTATTAAGTTGGAATTGTAAATCGTCCGTCAAGATACACGGTGACACCCTTGACAATCATTGGCTCGTGTTAATCTCGATAACCAATAATTTCAAGTCGCCACACTTACCTTCCACACAAATCCACATGGAACAACTCGTGCTTAGCTCGACAATTACCCCATGCATCACTAGATTCGGGTGGTGTCATCTTACGGGTGGCGTGTGATTTACGTTTGAGAAAAACGGGACTTTTGCTTTTCCGGTTTAAAAAACCTCTTTTCAAGTTGATTAACAAACAAGTGACAAAACGCATTTTTCACTTTAATATAAACCAATTTATATTTATTTGTTAATAGTGAGCGTGCGGGGTTTGTTAAACAATTTAACAACTCTTGTGACTTTATTATTTTGAAAAGTTTTCTAGCATGCGAAGATCCTAACAACCATGCAAGAAAATAACAAAATAAATCACAACCACGCACAAAGCAAATATCCGGTAACACGCCCCTAAACCCTATGCGCCCTCCCCGTGAGCCAAACAGAGAGAGCAAGGCCAAACTAAGGACACAACCAAATGGCCTCGCCGGAAGTGCTCCCACTGAATCCGTCATCTCCAAATGATCCACCGGATCCAATATAGCCGAGACGTCTCCTCCACGAATTACGGCATGCAAGCCGCGATTGCTATTCTAATCTACTTACAACAAGTACAAAGGAAAGCAATGGCATGCAAGCCATAATAAATTTAAAAATTTACAAACCGAATTAAATATTATTACAAACCATTGTGACTAAAAGTCACCAAATGAATGAATACATAAATGAACAACCAAACAACCAACACATAGGTCTAACGGGAAAGGCGTTACCGGACACAACAACAACCACAAACAAAAACATGGTGTGCCACAACAAAAACATGCAAAATGTATCTCAATTAAGATTGTTCAAACAGGCAAAGCACTCAAGGCACAAAAAGGAACAATCCTTGTACATATGCATTAGTATCCCAAACACTTTGAGAACACATATTCATATATACACAATATAAGTATATGCATGTGTGCATTTTATGCCAAAACCACCCAATACATATAAATATACGAATCAAGACACATAAACGGGGCTTTTCAAATGTCCAAACAAAAGGACAGATTCTGGAAAAACAGAATCAAAAGGTGCTAAAACCGAAAATTTATTTCTTTTAATAAACAAGGATAAAAACACTGTTCACGAGACCTTCACGGCCCAGAAGCCTTCACGGGCCCTCACGGCCCGTTAAGCCCATGAGCTCCACGACTCTGACACAGTCAAAACCTTTCACGAGCGACACCGCATGAAGCCACTCGTGTAGGCTTCACGACCCGTGAAGCCAAAGCCAAAAGCTCCACGGCCCGTGAAGCAATTCTGGACAGAATGTCCATTTTCGGTTTTCAAGCCATCAAAGTGCAATGTCTTTGTAGAGATGGCTCTGATACCACTGTTGGAACTCGTGGTGGGCACAAACGCAGCGGAAGCAAACAAGAAAGTAGCATGCAAGAAAAAAAGAAAGCACACACAAAGCCCACAACTAGTTCCAATGGTGGAACACACTACAAAGCAAATTACAACTAAAGAACAAGAAGAAGGAGTAGAAAGTATACCTTCTTCCAGCTAGAAATCGAGCTCCATGTGTGGGGATGAACTTGAGAAAAACGGGACTTTTGTCTTTCCGGTTTAAAAAATCTCTTTTCAAGTTGATTAACAAACAAGTGACAAAACACATTTTTCACTTTAATATAAACCAATTTATATTTATTTGTTAATTGTAAGCGTGCGGGGTTTGTTAAACAATTTAACAACTCTTGTGATTTTATTATTTTGAAAAGCTTTCTAGCATGCGAAGATCCTAAACAACCACGCAAGAAAATAACAAAATAAATCACAACCACTAACAAAGCAAATATCCGGTAACATGCCCCTAAACCCTATGCGCTCTCCCCGTGAGCCAAACGGAGAGAGCATGACCAAACTAAGGACACAACCAAATGGCCTCACTGGAAGTGCTCCCACTCAATCCGTCATCTCCAAATGATCCACCGGATCCAACATAGCCGAGACGTCTCTTCCACGACTCTCGACGATTGTCTTCGGTCTTCTTTTCACAATTACGAACAATTTTGAATAGAAACGACATGCAAGCCGCGATTACTATTCTAAGCTACTTGCCTCAAGTACAAAGGAAAGCAATGGCATGCATGCCACAATAAATTTACAAATTTACAAACCGAATTAAATATTATTACAAACCATTGTGACTAAAAGTCACCAAATGAATGAATACATAAATAAACAACCAAACAACCAACACATAGGTCTAACGGGCAAGGCGTTACCGGATGATGTGTGTGAATCAGATCAGGTTTTATATTTATAAACTGGAATCACCAAAATCTGAATACAACACAAATAGGCAAGTGTACCTAATCGTATCGCAGTATAGTTCTGGTAAGACCGAGTGTCGAACACTTGGGGAACGAGTATGATTTCAGATTTAAAAGATTTAATTATTAATTAGCCTAAGAAAGCAATTGAATGGGGGAATTGGGAATAAATAAAAAATGCGATAAAATATTAACTAGACAAAAAAAACAACCCAAAAGTAAGATAAAGCTGAGAGCTTGGAATGGAAACAATCAATACGAAGTATTCTCACCTAGACTCGATTACCCCCTCGTCTATGGCCAATCTCATGCAAGTGCAATGGATATTATTCATTGTATACCGGTTTCTAAATTAGCTAGATCTCTTGGTCAGACTCACTAGCCCTATAATTATAGAAACATTAACCCGATGGTCATGGCATTAACTGTCCCTATAATTAGTCAATAAATTCGTATCAAGCTAGACTTAATCTATTGATTTGTATTGGTTACGAAATCAATCAATTAACACCGAATGGTTATCGCATGCAATTGTCAAACACATTAAAGTTAATTACCTTATAACCTAACCCTAGGATTTGGTCAATCACTAGTCATGAATCCTAATGGTCATAAAAACTCATGATTAAAGCAAACATAGATAGAATGGTCATCTCAACTATGAAATACTTAGCAATAGGCATAATGATCAAAACTTTAACACGAATGGATCTTTGAAAAAGCTAAACATGATAGATTAAACGATTAATAAACATCCGGGTCCAAAGAAATCAAACAAATAAACAAGGGTTCATCTAATCAAGGTGAAAAGCAGAAAACGTAGCCCATAGACAGGCTAGAACACATCAAAAACAAAAAAGTATAGAACTTGCAAACCATTATAGAACGATGGTGGCAAACCCGAGTCACTCCCGTCAAAGTTGTGGTTTTCCTCTTCGTTATTGAGCTCCAAACCATCTCTCAGGCCTTGAAATCACTTTTAGACGTCCTCAGCCGCCATATTGGAACCCTAGAATCGCATGTATGTTCCTTGGGTCGGAAATAGGGTTCTATTTATAGATTTCACGTTTCGGCGCGGACGTGTCGCGTCGGACAATCAATTCCCGACATTTTCGAACTTCTGCGCGGACGCGTCACGTTGGACCTTATAACGCGTCGCGTTCTCGACTAATGCAATATTCTCTCCAGCATGATTGTAGCTCTCTGAGTCTAGTTTCCGAGGCCTTTTGAATCACCTCAATCCGAGCTCGTATGAGTGAGATATGATCAAAATAGTGGAGGTGTGTGGAAGCTGACAGCTTTTCTTATTTTCTTCAATTTCTTCCGTTCTTGCTCAAAACCTTTCATGATCCGCCTTTTTAACCTAAAAACAAACAATTTAAGATATTAAGTATCTTTTGAACCATTTACGAACAATATTTGGTTAAATATAAGTACGGTATCGCATAAAATATATATCTAAATACGGCAATATCACCGGACACAACAACAACCACAAACAAAACATGGTGTGCCACAATAAAACCATGCAAAATATATCTCGATTTACATTGTTCAAACAAGCAAAGCACTCAAGGAACAAAAAGAACAATCCTTGTACATATGCATTAGTATCCCAAACACTTTGAAAACACATATTCATATATACACAATATAAGTATATGCATGTGTGCATTTTATGCCAAAACCACCCAATACATATAAATATACGAATCAAGACACATAAACAGGGCTTTTCAAGTGTCCAAACAAATGGACAGATTCTGGAAAAACAGAATCGAAAGGTGCTAAAACCAAAAATTTATTTCTTTTTATAAACAAGGATAAAAACACTGTTCACGAGACCTTCACGGCCTAAAAGCCTTCACGGGCCATCACGGCCCGTGAAGCCCATGAGCTCCATGACTCTGACACAGTCAAAACCTTTCACGAGCGACACCCCATGAAGCCACTCGTGCAGGCTTCACGACCCGTGAAGCCAAAAGCTCCACGGCCCGTGAAGCTCTTCTGGACAGAATGTCCATTTTTGGTTTTCAAGCCATCAAAGTGCAATTTCTTTGTAGAGATGACTCTTATACCACTGTTGGAACTCGTGGTGGGCACAAACGCAGTGGAAGCAAACAAGAAAGTAGCATGCAAGACATAAAATGAAAGCACACACAAAGCCCACAACTAGTTCCGATGGTGGAACATACTATTGGATTATGCCCACTGACACACACACGAGTTGGTATCATGGCTGATGAAGCAAGGGCCTATTGGGTCACACGCCAAGTATCGATTCCGGCATCACGGATGGTCTAATTAGAGAGAAAACCAGAAACTGGTTCTGGTGGGCTAAGGCACGCCCGTGCCTCTATGAGGTATGGCCGTGCCCTACGGGCAGGCACGAGCACAAGTCGGGCGTGACTTGGTCATGGCATGTGGCTAGGTACGCCCGTGCCCTGTGCCCAGTGGACAGGCACGAGCCCAAGTCGGGCGTGACTTGGGCGTGGCCTTTTGGGCTGGTACGCCCGTGCCTTGTGAGGCACGGTCGTGCCCCGTGCAGTTACAGTCTTCTTAAACAGCTTTCAAAGCTGTTTATGAAGGAGATTATGGGGTTTTAATTGGTAATTGATGGATTATCAATGCATGCACGTTTTTAATCTCTTTTTTGGAGTCTATATAATGTGGTGCTTGATTTCTTTATTGGGTTATTAGCTTTTGAAAGGCATAAAACACATATTGCACACTTCTCTCTCTCTCAAGCACACAAAAGCAATCCAAGGTTTTGGTTCTTTTGTGTAGATCATATTTGTGGTGTTTAGGTTGGCTACCAAACACTCTAGCAAGTGGGAAAAGATAAAGACTTGGTGTGGACTTCAATAGAGGTGTACACGTTAGTACACAAACTTCCAAACTTCCAAACTCGTTTGACTAAGGGACATAGCTTCAAGGGTATGAACTTACTCCTTCTTGTCGTTATTTTGATGTTTCGCCATGTCTAGAGTTTTGGTCCATATGGTGGGCACATTCGTGGTCACTACAAAGCAAATTGCAACTCAAGAACAAGAAGGAGAAGAAAGTACCTCCTTACCATGGCTAGAAATCGAGTTCCTTGAAGGTGGGATGAATCTCTGAGGAAACATGAGGCTTCCTGCTCCATTGCTAGTCCACACCAAGTAGAACATGATCCCCAAATGCTAGCGAACCACCATGTAGACATCCATCACGATTCTACCTTCTGGAACAGCTCATGTAGAGTCTCCTCTTGCACCATAAACACTCATCACACTTAAGAATACCTTACTTAGTGTATGTAAGTGCTTCCATGTTGTACCAAGATAGAACTAGTGTATTGAGAGAGTTGTGTTATGTTAATTCAAAGTACCAGCCTTGAACACAGCCCCTAAACCCCTCTAGGGTCGGCCAAAAAGGTGCTTCTTGATTGGACCATCAAATGGCCCAATAAAACACAAGTGTCACTACAGCTACAGTCTTCACGACCCCTCACGGGCTCTCATGGGCCGTGAAGCCTAAGTGCGCCACGAGGGGACTTAGAACTTCACGAGTCGTGCCACCCGGTCGAGGACTCGTGAGGGCATCTCCTTCACGACCCCTCACGACCTCGATACAACAATAAGCTTCATGAACTTTGCCTCTGCTGCTGGCCCCTTACGGCTCAAAGCATCCGCTACAATGTTGGCTATACCCGGGTGGTAGCGGATCTCACAGTCATAGTCTTTGATTAACTCCAACCAACGGCGCTGCCGCCTGTTAAGTTCTTTCTGTGTAAAGACGTACTGTAAGCTTTTGTGATCAGTACATATCACACACTTAGTGCCATAAAGGTAATGCCTCTACAATTTTAGTGCGAAGACAACAGCAGCAAGTTCGAGATCGTGAGTTGGGTAGTTCCTTTCGTGAGATTTAAGTTACCGAGAAGCATAATCAATCACTTTATCTCTCTACGTAAGGACACAACCCAACCCCGCATAAGAGGCATCACAATAGACTACGAAGTCCTCCGAACCCTCCGGTAAGGTGAGAATCGGAGCTTCGCACAATAATCGCTTTAAGGTCTGGAACGCTTCTTCTTGAGCTTCCGACCAGACAAACGCAACATCCTTATGGGTCAGCTTAGTCAACGGACCCGCAAGTTTCGAGAAATTACAAATGAATCGCCGATATTAGCCATCCAAGCCAAGGAAACTCTTTATTTCAGAGGGAGTTCGAGGAACCTCCAAATTCATCACTGCTTCCAGCTTAGCCGTATCTACTTTAACGCCTTCTTGACAGATAACATGGCCAAGGAAATGTACTTCCCTAAGCCAGAATTCACATTTAGAGAACTTGGCGTACAAATGTTTTCGTTTAAGAGTCTCGAGAACCTGACGAAAATGAAGCTCGTGATCAACCTCAGTCTTCGAGTAGACAAGAATGTCGTCAATAAAAACAATCATAGATTTATCAAGAAAGGGAGGACAGACGCGATTCATTAAATCCATGAATATGGCAGGAGCATTGGTTAAGCCGAATGGCATCACCAAAAATTCATAATGACCGTAACGAGTCCAAAAAGCCGTCTTCGGAATGTCTTCTTCGTGAACTCGCACCTGATGATACCCCGAATGGAGATCAATCTTCGAGAAATACGTAGCTCCCTGCAACTGATCAAAGAGATCGTCTATACGCGGTAGAGGATACTTATTCTTTAGAGTTCGCTTATTCAGCTTCCTGTAACCAATGCACATCCTCATGGTTCCATCCTTCTTTTCAACGAATAGGACAGGAGCTCCCCAAGGTGAGGAACTTGGACGAATGAAACCCTTCTCTAGTAACTCCTGGATTGAGTCATCATCTCGCGGATTTCAGAAGGAGCGAGACGATAGGGAGATCTAGCTATAGGTATAGCTCCAGGAATAAGCTCGATCTTGTATTCGACATCTCTTACCAGAGGTAAACCCGGTAAATCATCAGGAAAGACTTCAGGGAATTCAGAAACTACCCTGATATCTCGAACTGATCGCTTTTCCATCGTAGCATCAATAACATATGCCAGGAACGAATCACAGCAATTTTTGAAATAGATTTCTGAGCTTTAATGACGGAGATAACAGTAATATCAGTCTCCCATCGTTCTCCTCGAGCAACTGCATAAGACCCATCAGCAAGAGGGATCTTAATCATCTTCATGGAACAGAGAATCTCAGCATCACGCTTGCTAAGCTAATCCATTACAATTACAACATCGAAGCACGCAATAGGCATAACAAAGAATGAGATAGGAATACTACTCCCATCAATATAAATAACGGTAATGGGGACTTTCTAGGTAACCGAGACTACATTGCCGTTAGCAACTTCTACATTAAGAGGCTCATCTAAAGGCACAACAGGTAACTAGAGTCTTTTATGGCAAGCAACAGAAACAAAAGAATATGTTGCTCTTGAATCAAATAGTACACTAGCAGGAATATAATTAATAAGAAATGTACCAGCAACGACGTCACCTGCAGCCTTTGCCTCGTCTGTAGTCATCTAAAATGTCCGCCCTTTGGCACGAGGGGCATTGTCTTTCTTCCGCCCTCCAGAACACCCAGCTGCTCTGGAGCTTTGTCGGTCAGGGCACTCTACCATTTTGGGACCGGGTTTGTGACACCGGTAACAAACGTCTTCTTTGTATCGGCATTCATTCACCGAATGCCCTCTCTGCCCACACCTGCCACACCTCCTGGTTGCTACAGAGCATTCCCCAGAATGGTATGTATGGCATGAAGAACACCAAGGATCATTAGGTGTTGGTTTCTTAGGAGATTCAGTCTTCCCATCTCCTGAGCATTGCCCTTTTGAAGAGCCCGGTTTGAGAGATGGCTGAAGCTTCCTTTTACCGCTCCCACTGGCAAATTCACCCCGACACTGTATACGATCACCTTCAATTTGTCGGGCAACTTGAAACGCCCGATCTAGTGTTAGAGCTGCCCGCACATGGGCACGAAATTCCAGTGGCAGAGTCGCCACAAACCTTCTAATCTTGGTAACTTCATCTGGAATCAGGTGTGGAAGAAACCTCATCTTATCAGTGAATGAGGTTATGTGCTCCTCGATCGGTTTATCTCCCTTCCGGTGATCTGTAAACTCTCTTTCCATTCGCTCCATATCATACTCAATAAAGTATTTATGGAGAACCTTTTTAGAAAATTACTCCCAAGAGAGAGAACTTAATACCTCTTTGCTGACCGAGGCCTTTACAGTATCCCACTAGAAAATAACACGACCCTTTAACATACGTACCTCGTAGTTCACACGATACTCTGGCTCGCACTCGCAAGATTCAAAAGTTTGCTCCATTTCACGGAGCCATTGGATAGTAACAGTGGGGTTATCACTCCCCTCAGAAGTTGGTGGCTTACATGACAAGAACTTTTTGTACGAACATGTCTTGCGTGGTTTGCCGAGAGTAGACTGTAACAAGAGCTCTTTAGCAAGACGGAGCTCTTCCTCCAGATGCTTTATATACGCGAGTTAGTCTGGATCAGGTCTTGCGCCATCAGCATTATGTTGAGAACGTTGATCTTCTGCTTGGTGAGGCATGTGAGAAGCCTCATCTTCCATCTCTTTGAGCGCTTGCTAGTATTTGCTCTATCAGCAGACATTTTCTTTAACTTAACTCTTCTATATAACACAGAAGAGTAATTAGTACTTTATAATCATGTAACTCTCATACTCAATCCCCCCCAAAGGAACACTTATTATGGTCGGGCCCTTGTTTGAGATTGAATACTTTTGCAAGTACCTAATTCCCTCAAACGTAGGCTTTGATACCTACTTGTAACACCCCCTTTGCATATACCAGATTTTAGCAAAAATTTACATTTTTAAACAAACTTGAACTTAATCACGGTTCAGTAACATTAATATAAGCAGCGGAAATATTTACAGCAAGCTTTGTTTTAGTATCTGGTGTTACTCTATAACAACCGACCATAATGTATTCATTACAACATAAGTGTTCCAGCAAAAATATCCAGAGGCAGGGGACCCGGCTCACCAGGCAATCTAACTTCAATCTGCAAAAGCAGTTAACATGGCACCGTTAGCTACACTTAGCTAGTGAGCACAAACTTAGCATAAGCATCATAAGAGTAAGTCATGCATATCAGGAATAAGCATACAATGCTATCCTATCACATTGCGGTGTGCTGACACGATCGGTATAAGTTGTTTCTTGCAGGATAGCTAGTCCCACTCAACACCAATACACCAGGGGATCAGACACAACCCTCCGCGCTGGTGGGGGAGCATAAAGTAATCCACCAAGCATCGTTAACGGAACCAGAGGCTCCTTAGGTAACTCAGCTACAACCGGCTGATTACCCCTCATGATATAAGGCATGGTGGTTCTGCACAACCTATGATCCGGAATGTTACCTCGAATCACCGTTAAATCCCGAATCTCCTGATCAAGGGTCCCTGGGATCCAGCTATCCGGCTGACCTTAACCATGCTTGAAAATGTCCGCGAACACATATCTTGATCATTTACTTAGCATGCATGTTCAAGTACTTCCTTTAACAGGCATTTACATTTACTTACTTCATTATGGATCTAATCTGGATCCCTAGCATACATATCATTATATCTTCACTTAATTGATTCATTCAGAATCAATATTATGCATAGCATTCATTTGACTAAGCAGTTCCAGTTCTGGATTTCGCTGGCATGCACTTAACTTACACATAACGAGTATTTAACATGGCATCATACATTAAGTAACATGGCAATTCTTATTCACGTACTTATAACACATAACACAATTCTTCCTCTGCTGAGGCTTATGGAAGTCGGTACTCACTTGGGCAACTTAAAACAGATTGTTATTTTATCTCTGCCTTGTCTAGGGTGTCAAGTTCACCTAGAACATTAGGACTTGTATTAATTAACTTATGTAGAGCAATCAAACGAGTACACAATAGATTCAAGTAGAGAGAATGTATGGGAACACCTTAAAGTGTGTGTTTTCTATTCAATAATATGTCTAAAGGTTACATGCAAAGAAGGTTACAATACTATTTATACTAAGTACAATGTAAACTATAAAAACACTAGATTGAAACTAGACATTAAACACAAATGCAGTTCTAACATTCTCCCCCTTGTTTAAGTCTAGCTTGTATTTCTTTGACCCATGTTTCTCTACCAATGTCTAATCATTTTTCTTTCATCGCGTTTGGCATCAAATAGTTTTATAACTTCAGTTAGTCTGACTCTGGGCGCTTGGTCTACTTCATCATTTAAGCTCATACTATATTCCAAAATTTTTAAGGTCCAAATCTTTAAAGATCCATCTGAATAGGCACTGACTTCTTTGAACCTTAAGAAGAATTTTTCTCTTTTACTGTTGAACTAAACAATCCCTTCATCTCCCTCAAACTCTTCATCATCACTCCAGACAACTTGAAACATCTTCAGTTGGCCAATTTTTAAATGGTTCGTGTTTGGCTCCAGCAAATTTATTTTGGCTTTAATAGATTCAGCTCCCAACTAAAGATCAGTGTATTCTGCTATTTGACATTGGTGCCTGATGAACTCCCTGAGCTTCTTATAACCAGCTGAATCCTCAACATTCTTTTCTAATTTCACCTCGAGCTCCTCTAGCAGAAAATTGACGTCACTAAGGTTTAAGAATTTTAGGTCCACATGCCCAATCGTATAACTCCTCATATCCGACCTTGTGACGAGATAGCTAGTCATTTCTTTGTATACAACTCTCTGAACTCCAACAAAATTGAGTTTTATGATCTGGTGTTTCGATTTGATTTCTTCTTTATTTGTTGTGTGCATATTGAGAATCATCTTAGCTTTAGCATCCTCTACACTTTTTGCACCCATCATATTCACGTCCAACATCTCTTCGATTTCATCTGTGTAGATGTCGACAAAATTTTCTTCTAGAAAGGCCACTGGAATATCTTGGTACATCCAGTTTCTTACTGTCTTCTTTAGGGCCTCCCTAGTCAACACATAGCTTTTCTTTACATTCTGTAAAGACCCAATGTGAACCGGATCTATTTGTGCAGTTTTAGGGATATTCCATTCTGATTGTTTTGATAGTTCATCGATTCGACTTTCTTTCAGCTGTTGTTTTCTGATGTCTGAAGGAGTGATTCTGAATTTCTTAGGAGATGGCGGAAGTTGTTCTGTCACTTCTTTATGCACTTGCATCACACTTTCCAAATTATATATTTCAAGCCCTGATTCATCAACAATCTAAGGAGAAGGCTTTTCAACCTCTTGCTTGCTCAGCCACAAGGCTAGCGTCAAATCATCATCTTCTACCTCAACCTCAGGCACATTTGACTCCTCAAATTCAACCATTTCAGTCTGCTTGCCCTTATATTTTTGTTTGAACGAAGTTTCCTCCAATCTGGCAGCAACTGCACCAATTCGCTGAGCAGCCGGGGTATCAAAATAAGTTTTTAAATGTTTCTCCCACTCAGGACGATCGGTGTCTGAGTCATCATCGTCATGCCTAGGTCGTTTTGATGACCCGGCAACAACTTTACAAGTAGACTCCACTTCAGTTCTCAATAATAATAAGATATCTAAATCCTCTGAACTGCTATTACTCTTGCCAATCAATTTAACCATCAATAAACTCTTTAACTCATCCACTGACAAAGCATCTGTAACCTTATCCTTCACTGCCATTTCTTTCTTTTCTACTAAATCATCCAATTTCTTTTCAATTCTGGTCAGTCTGTCAAGTTGTAATCATTAGATATCATCGATACGCACATGTAAATGCTCAAGAGCAGCATCAAAATCAGCCTTGGAAACGAATTCCTTAGCCAATTCGGATTCAGATGGTGTAACACCGGGATCACTTAGATTACCCATTGAGGTTGCAGCACCTCCAGAAACAAATTCTGTAGATGAAGGACCACCCACTTTCACAGCTGGATTTACGTTGGCTGTGGTAGTATTTCCTACTAATACTCAGATATGACCTGTGAAGGGTTCACGTATAGTAGTTCCAGCTGGTCTATCACCGAAGAAACTAGTTATTGCCTCAAGTGTATCCCTGTGTTTTGAAAGAAAATCATCAATCTGTTGATAGTTATCAATGTGCGCAGAAACGACAGGTGTGGCTTGGAGAGGAATGCCACTTGTTTCAATAACAGTTTCCTCCAAATGAGGATCCGTTAGATTATGTGCTTGATCTCCGTGAGATGAAACAATATCCTGTTGAAAGGATACTAAGTGGCTTGGAGGGGTTTGTGCATGCTCTGGTGGGAAGCCAGAGTCTTTTTCAATGCCAGGTATAAACCCGACAGTGGATGTGGTGTCCCGGCTAGAAATGGCTGGGGGAATCTCAGCACTCACATATTCTTTTCTCACACCACTCACTCCCTCACTTTGTTTTTGCCTCTCAGCATCTTCATCTACATTAAGCGCACTAATATCATCATACATCAATTGCCTATCAACATCCGAAAAGTCCATCATGTGGTCATAATCAGGTAAACTAGAATGTACTCTTTCACCATCAGGACCCAACTCCTCCTCAATCTGTTTAGGAAACATTTTCTCGGTATGTTTTTGAAACGAATCAGTATCACTTTCAGATGTGTCCAGAGCAACTCCCTCTCTAAGCTCACTTACACCTTCACTTACTTCTCCACCCCTCTCAATTATTTTTTCTTTTTGAACTCCCCTGTCAGCTTCTCCCACAAAAGACTCACTCCTAATATCACTAGCACTCGGGGATCCTAACGTTCTTGGGGTAGGATCAACAGGCTCTTGTCGATCCATAAGAATAATGTTATTTACTCTCACATACTCCTCGACCACTTTACTTTCCAAATCCAACAAATGCACTAACTCAGCAGGTATCACGAACGGTTGAATATCAGGCATCGCCGGGATTTTGTATAGTTTTATCATCATCTGAATCTGCACTGCTGGCTCACCATCACGCCTCGAGATATCAGTATCTCTGACCATCACCCGTTGAATTATTATAGAAAGAAACCGTGGAAATGGTAAGAAATTACGTCTTTTTCCGGGCATTACTTTCCCCCTCACCACGTTGGCTATCTCCACAAATAATAATTCTACATAGTCAAAATGAAAATGCTTAGCCATTCCAACCAACACCTTCAATGCAAAGGCATTGGCACCATCTATTCCTTTTGTCACGCTGGTCAAACAACGCATGATTATAGCTTATAAAGTTTGCCACTGAGGAACAAGTCTTGAATGTTTGAATTTTGACATGCCAGTCAGTTCATCTCATCTTCATCCGAGGTCCATCACATGGGTTAGAATTTGTTTGTCGGTGGGGATGGGATCAAAGTCAGCCTTTGTTGGATAAGAGTTTGATTTTGGTAGTCTAAGAATTCTGCGAATGCTTTCAATGCCCATCTCAAATTCTACTTGTTCTATTTGACCTGCGAGTACGGGAAGACCTTCAGTACTTTCGGTTAAAGATAGAGAACTCCATAATTGTTGTACGTACACCTCTGGAACATGAGGGAAGGATGCAGAAGGATTGAAAGTGAATATGTGGTTCAAAGGGTAAGAAGTTATGAGTTCGGTGATTATCGGGTATTCAATTTTGTTTACATCTGGTAGGAAGTAGGCGTTATTCAGTTGGTTTGGAAGGTAATTGGCTTGAGGGTAAAGTGTATTTGAAGGAATTTGAGCCATCTGTGAAATAAAACAATTAGTACAAATCTCAAAAATTTGAAATTTTTTTGAAAATTCCTAAGTATTGGCAAAAACCGACACTTAGAAATCCGACATATATGATATATGTGAAATCCGACAACACCCTTTTTGTTCCAAAATCCGACATTAGTTAAAATCTGATAAAGAGTAACTTCAAAATCTGATAAGTTACAAAATCCGATGAAGATGAAAAACCGACACTTATAATTTTCAAATTCCGATGGAATTGAAAAACCGACACTCATTTGAGATGAAGAAAAAAATATTTTTGAATTTTGTTTGTTTTGTAAATGTTTTTGATTTTTCATTTAACATATATACAAAACCTGATATGTTTTCTCCCCCTACAAGTATGAACCCTCAGTGATTCATAACTTGTATTTGATTTGTCTGTCCTTTTGAATTTGACATGCACAACTAGCACATACCATGTAAGATCTATTGATTCAGAATGTTATGTTAGACTGTCAAATTCAACATTCCTAATCTTGACACTAAAGCATTAAAACGAGATTCGTCTAACCCTTTGGTGAAAATATCAGCAAGTTGATTACCTGTTTGAACATATTTTAATTCAATGAAACCTTTTCAGCATAGTCTTTTATAAAGTTGTATCTGATGTCAATATGTTTCGTTTTAGAGTGATGTACCAGATTGCATGTAATTGCAATGGCACTTTGAGAATCATACATTAAAGGGATTTTGTTATATACCAGACCAAAGTCGGAAAGCTGAGTCCGAATCCAAAGGCATTGTGAACAGCAGCAATGTACTCCGCTTCAGCCATTGATGATGAAACACAATTCTGCTTCTTGGACCCCCAGCAGACCAGTCTGTCTCCCAAAAAATGTGCACTCCCAGATGTGCTCTTTTGGTCTAGCATGCGTCCGGCATAATCTGCATCAGAATAGGAAATTAGCTCAAACCCAGAATCCCTAGGATACCACAAATCCGACATAGCAATGAACCTATCATCCCTCTATTCCGACCTACTAGCTGTTAAATATAGCAATGATCCTATCATCCCTCTATATGTTTTCAAATCTAATGCTTTTCCTTCTGGATGAGCAAATAGTTTGGTTCGAGAAGCCATGGGTGTTGATATTGATGAACAACCAGTCATATCAAATCTCTTTAACAAATCTTTGATATACTTAGCTTGATTTATAAAAATTCCATGGCTAAATTGTTTAATTTGCAATCCGAGGAAAAAATTAACTTCCCCCATCATGCTCATTTCAAATCTCTTTTTCATAGTGTTTGAAAATTCATTGCCATACTTAGGATTCGTAAATCCAAATATTATGTCATCGACATATATTTGTACCAATACATAATCGTTTCCAATTTCCTTTTTAAACAATATGGTGTCAGTTTTCCCTTTGACGTATCCTTCATTTAGCAGATATTCTGCCAGCTCATCGTACCAAGCTCTCGGGGCTTGTTTTAAACCACATAGAGCTTTGTCCAGAATGTAGACGTCATTGGGTCTATTAGGGTCTACGAAACCTTTAGGTTGACTAACATACACTTCCTCTTTCAGTTTTCCATTGAGGAAGGCAGTCTTCACATCCATTTGATACACCGCGAAGTTTCTGTAGGAAGCATAGGCTAGGAAAAGTCGAATTGCTTCTATCCGTGCTACAGGGGCGAAGGTCTCATCATAATCAATCCCTTCCTGTTGATTATACCCCTTAGCCACTAGCCTAGCTTTATTCCTAACCACCATACCATCAGAATCCTTTTTGTTCTTAAACACCCGCTTCGTTCCAACAATAGATTTGCCTTCAGGTCGCGGAACTAATCTCTAGACTTTGAGTCGGTCAAACTGATTTAGCTCTTCTTGCATAGCTATAATCCAATCACGATCAGCTAGAGCTTCCGACACTCGTGTGGTTTCGACCATGCTTAGAAAGCTAGAGTGTTGACATATATTTGCTGTGGCAGATCTAGTTTGAACACCGGAGTACAAACTTCCTATGATTTGTCTTTGGATGACTTTTCAGCCAAACAGGTTCGGGGGATTGAACCTGAATGTAGTCATTAAGATTTTGAAGATCGTTTGAATTAATATCTTCTGCTGCTTGATCATATCTTGGACTTTGTTCGGTTGCAGGGATATTTGTAGCTTCAAACTCCGAGGTATCAGAATTTGTAGTCTGTTGAAGTGTAGATACACTAGGTGGCTCAGTTATTGACACAGACTCCTGCTGAATATCCTGCAAGACAGTAGATGTGTTATCATTCTTTTTAAAGAAATCAAACATAAAATCCAAGCTTATATCTTCTGCATGTGTGAATGACTCATCTGTTTTGTTATTTGTAAAAATTGAATGTTTAGATGAGGTAGGTTTACTTGTTAAGGAATTTAAATTGACTAAATCATCAAACATAACATTCATGCTTTCGACAATCATGTTAGTTCTCCCATTCAGAATTCTAAAATCCTTTTTATCCATTGAGTAACCTTAAAAGACTCCTTCATCGGCTTTCGAATCAAACTTTGACAGTTTGTTCGATTCATTCAGTACAAAGCACCTATTACCAAATACATGAAAGTATTTGATATTAGGTACTACTCCATTACATAATTCTTATGGAGTTTTATTAAAACGACGATGTATTAAGGATCTGTTTTGGGTTTAGCATGCAGTATTCACGGCTTCAGCCCAGTAGGATGGTGGTAGCTTTGAGTATTGTAACATTATTCTGGCAGCTTCAACCAATGTTCTATTTTTCCTTTCAACTACTCCATTCTGCTCGGGAGTATATGCTGCCTAGAACTGATGAGTAATTCCCTTAGAATCCAAGTAGGAATCTAAAGTTCTGTTTTTGAACTCTGTCCCATTGTCAGTTCGAATACTCTTCACCGGTTGTCCGTTCTAAGTCTTGTGTTTCTTTAGAAATAGAATCACTTGTTATGGAACCTCACTCTTGTGACTCACGAACCGGACCCATGTGTACCGGGAATAATAATCCACCATCACCAGAATATATCTCTTCGCGTTTCTGGACTAGACTTTCAATTGGTCCGTAGAGGTCAATGTGGATCAGCTGTAAAGGTGCGGTAGTTGAAGATATCTGACTCACTTTATGTGAAACTCTCTTCATTTTTCCTGTTTCACAGTCCTTACAGAGATGATCTTTCTCAAATTTAAGCTTCGGTAGACCTCTGACCAAATTACCATTCACCAGCTTGTTTATATTTTTGAAATTCAAATGCGACAACTTGCGATGCCATGACCAGTTTAGATCTGATGATGCTTTTGACAGCAGGCATACTGGTGCGCCAGAACCTTTCTCAGACAAGTCAATTGTATACAAATTTGACTTTCTGTTGCCACCCAAAATTTTTGCTCCATCTTCAGTTCTTAACAAACACGAGCTTTTCTTGAAAACGACCTCCATTCCTTTATCGCTGAATTGTCCTATGCTAAACAGATTGTGGCCTAAGCCTTCCACATAGGACACCTTTTCTATCTTCAAATTTCCTATTTCTATTACCCCGTGGCCTAAGATCGGTGAAACTTGGTCATTCCCAAACTTTACATTTCGTGTGTACTTGCTCAGAAAGTGTTTAAGAAGACCTTCGTTCCCTGTCATATGTTTTGTGCAGCCCGAGTCCATGTACCAAAGATGATCTTTCTGCACATGGAAAAGAAACTAGTTTGATTTGTTGTGTTAGATGTTTCAGGTGTTTTAACAACATTCAAACTTTCTTTGTTAACCATTTTCTTTACAATCCATTTCTCATTTCATTTGATCAATGGTGAAAACTGCTTGTTTTTTTCAACATACACGCTTTTCACTTTGGGATGATATTACAAAGTTTTATTCATCATTTGTTTCTGGTTCTTCTTTGAATTTGATATTATTGATGAATATGAAACAGCTTTCTGTTGAACTTGTTTGAAAGATGTGAATTTGTTATGATTTGATGGAGTTGGTGACTATTTTTGATTGCCATTCATTATGTTCAGATGTTCTCTCCACTGTCCTAGGCGGACTGGTATCTTTCTGTTAGCATACCTTTCTAACAATCCGGCTTTTTAATGTTTGTGAATCCATTGGTGAATAATGAATCCATTCTTGTTTAAAAATCAAAATAGAGTTTTTTCATCATTGGAATTCTTCCAGTTTTTGTTGGATTTTAATCCTCTTTTCATTTTATTTTGATGATACTCATATTTGAACTCACATTGTCCTTCAGGACAGCCAACTCCAGTACAACACATTTTGTTATCAAGTATTTTTGCTTTTGAGCTTTCTGGTTTGACTTTCCAAGAAAACATTGACTCACAATTTTTATTGCAGTATGATTTATGAATGTTACAAAACGGTTTAACTTTGTTCTTTGAAACATAATTGATTACATGCACTTTCTTTTTCTCTTTTTCTTTCAGATCTTCTTTTGGAATCCACTTCATTTGTGTCTTTGTCGTCTCTCTATTCTTCACATTTTTTATGTTTGACTTCTTCACGCTTTTGCTTGAAATTTCTTTTTCTTTTGACTGGTCTGATTTTCTTTCAAAAAAGAAGTTTTGTTAGAAACAAGAAGTGATTGAACATATTTTAAATCATGCACAGTTGTTGACTTTTTGATTTTTGGCATTTCAAGAATTTGCTTTGTTTTCGAAGATGATCCTTTCCCTGTATTAGTGTTTGGATAACAAAATTGATTGCATTTATGTGACATGAACTCCCTTCAAGCCTTCGGACACTATGGATATACAATATCCAAATACCTGTCCAATTTAGTTAGCAATCTTTCCACCTTCTCTTCAAGCATTCTTCGTTCAATTCCATTTGAAATAAATTGTGGAATTAGGTATTGTGCAATATCAGAATTTTTAACTTTTTCATCAGTTATTTCAAACTTTATTTCAGATGCAGCGGAATTTAACTTCTTGTTAAGATTGAAGATTGTTTCTTTTAAAACACAATTTTCCACATCAAATTTAATTTTCTAATCGATGCATGCTACTTCAAGCAATTCCTACCTTCTCTGCAGTTCCATATGTGGAATATAAATTCTTGTAGTTCCATTGTTTACTTCTTCAACAGCTTTCTTCACTGCAGGTGGGATAGGAATGAAACATTCTTCTAATGAACAACCACTACTCTTCTCAGTGTATGCGTATGACGCGTTCAGTTCATTATAATTAATTGAGTTTTGCCTTTACTTTATTGTTTTTCTTTTAAGTTCTTCTTCATGTTTGATATCTTCCTCTCCTACAAACACCATCTTTGAAGTCCAACCTTGATTCATTCTTTCTAATTGATACAGTTGAGTGCAATTAATCTTTGAGAAAAAATTGTGTTCGTCATACCCTAAACCTTTATATATGTTCCTCACATTTGGTTCAAGGTTTTTAAAGATAGTGTGACGTGTAGTGACTTGCTTTTTAACTCTTTCCTCAAGATGTTGAACTTTTTCATCAAGGTTCTTTTTCTCCTTCATTATTAAATTAAGATTTATCTCTGCCGACAGTTTGGATGCATTCAAGTCATGCACTTTTAACTCTGTTTCTTTTTGTAACTTGTTGAGTGCACTTTCTTTGTCTGTTATTTCTTGTTGATGTTGTTCTATTTTTGAGAATTGAGTTTTTAGTTCAACTTCACTTTTCGTTGCTTGTTCCATTTTTAGACTTAAATTCTTTTCATGCAGCTTCTAGTTCTTGTTCGTGAGTGATTGAGTCTGTGAAGTTAAGATCTCCACCTGTTACATAAGAGTTAGTATATACTCAGTAGGAAATTCAGAGTCATCTATCAATACCTTCTCTTCATTCTCAGCAACAGATGGGTTGGTGCCTTCAGTAGCAACCTCAGGTTCAATCTCTTCCTCTTTTACATACTTACTTTCCATGTCTGACTCATCAAATCTGGCCATAAATCCAGAGTCATTTCCCATGATTTCATCTTCGCTTTCCCCATCGGTTTTCTCGAACTCACACTCCTCTACCTCAGCCATTAGAACAAACTGGGCGTGGACATTGGGATCTTCATCACTGTTATCAGTGTCAGATAAGAGTTGATCCTCTTCAGAAAGTAATGCCCTCCCATTGTTTCTTTGCTTGATGAGGTTGAGTTTAGTCTTGTAATATTCAGAGTCCTTAACCTTGGGCTTTTTGAAATCCTTAATAAAATGCCTAGTTCCGCCATAGTTGTAGCATTTGCGCTCCTGGGCAGTTTCTACTTTTCTTTCATACCTCCTTTCCAACCTCTGACCATCCTTCTTTGGGAATTGGTCATCTCTCCTTCTAGAACCAGATGTGAACCTTTGCCTGTTGTTCGTTTTGTCCTTCAGAAACTTATTTTGCATCATGTTGGCTAAATAGGCCATTGCCTCCATGATTTTCTCATTATCAACCATACTCTCTTCCTCCGAATCTGAAGATTCTGACTCTTTAACTTGTTTCATCTTAACAGATTTTGTTGAGCTCTTGACCCTTTTCTCATTAACCACCAGAGCCAGTGGATCTACAGTGTCTTTTTGTGTCCCCAAACCAACATCATCCTAATATTGATTTAGTTCCTCAAAAATTATACAGTGAGTTACTTTGTTGAGATTCTTTTGATTCATCTGTCTGTAGATTGCCACTTGGGATCTCCATTCAGTCCCTAGAGAGTTTAGAAACCTTGTATTCTTCGTGAGATTAGAGTAATCATCAAGTTTCTGGTTTCTAAGGTCATTGAGTAATTTACAGTAGCAACTGTAAGTTTCAATAAGCGCTTCCCCATCTCTAGCCTTGAAATGATCAAAGGAGTTAACCAGTGTAGTTTCCTTGATCCAGACCCCAGACTCAGTGCCTTCCATTTGGCTCTTTATCTCGTCCATATCTCCTTGGCAGTGTTTAGACCCATTCACCAAAATGTAAAATTCTGAAGAAAGGCCATGTTTTAGATAGTATTTTGCTTTATGATCTGTTGTGGCTCTATGTTTTCCTCAGCTGTACACTCACATGGAAGCTTTTCTCGGTGGATTTCATCCAAGGGTGGATTATGATGAGGGTTTGCTTCTTGATCAATCCTGAAGATACCATTACCTTCCAGTATGCTTTTCTTCATCTCCTCACCATATTGCTCGTTGTTGTCTATAAAATCCATGAAACGACCTTTCCATACATGGTACTCTCCTCTGTACAATACAGGTGACTTCGTGTCTGAACCGAACGAAAGTGTTTCACTATATGTACTCATTCTTGCTTTAGGATCTTTTCTCTGTAAGATATATGATTGAAGAATTCTTGTTTCAACTGAAATCCGATACTAACTCACTGAAATCCGAAACTTTGCTTTAAATCCGATACTTGTTAAAACTCTAAAATCTGAGACTTAAAATCAGAGTGAATTTGAAATCATAGATTCAAATTCCGACAGTTGAGAGATCCAAACTTCAAAATCCGATGTTTTGGAATCCGATAGAATTGAGTTCCGATTGATTCAAATCCGACTAGTGTGGAAATCCGATTGCTTAACAATCCAATGTTGGAAATCCGAGAGATTGAAATCCGAGTAATTCAAAATCCGATTATTTGAAATCCGAAAGAATTCCTTCCAACTTTGGAAATCCGATAGATACTTTGGAAATCCGATCAATCAAATCCGTAAGTGATTAAATCCGTGAAACTCCAAAATCCGATATTTTGGGAAATCCAAAACTCAAAACCAATAGCAATCTAATCAATCCGATAGCAAACAAACTCCAAATCCACAACTCAATCCTTGTAATCCCAAAATCCGCAACACAAAATCCGAATGTCAAAATCCGACACTTAGAAAAGTATCGGAATCCGGTAGAAATCTTCGGATTTTGTAAAATGCGATTGTTCTTGAGACTAAATCAGATAGTTCTTGCAACAGTTGTAACCGCCAACTTTCAAACTTCAAATTCCTCTGAATTTTGATCAAATTCGTGAATTTCTTCTTCTAGAAGGTTCGTAAACAATCAAATTACAATTCAAAATCAATTTTACAACAAAATTCAACCTCTAGAATACATTTTCGATCAAGTTTTTCTCAAACACGAAAAATACAAAATTTCAAATTCAATACAAAATTTTGTAATGATCGATCGCGGACTTACACAGATTACTCCACTGTTGATTGCGAATCTAATAGGCTAATAAACTTCCATTTTCAGTCTTGATTCGATAGAAATCAGATCTCACCCAAAAATCGACCAAAAACCTTCAAATCTGACAAATTGCTTCGAATTGTTGCTGTTTTCTCTCAAATTCTTCAATCAAGAACCTTATCTTAGCGAAGATTAGGCTCTGATACCAATTGTAGAGCAATCAAACGAGTACACAATAGATTCAAGTAGAGAGAATGTATGTAAACACCTTAAACTGTGTGTTTTCTATTCAATAATATGTTTAAAGGTTACATGCAAAGAAGGTTACAATACTATTTATACTAAACTATAAAAACACTAGATTGAAACTAGACATTAAACACAAATGCAGTTCTAACATCTTAACATACTTAAAATGGCTTAAAATCAACAAAGGAAATCCCAAAAATCCGGATTCCACACAAAATCCGACAAACTGTCGGATTGTGGGAAATCCGACACAACCGGTCGGATAACATGAAATCCGACATTCTCGAGGAAATCCGATACTATGTGAAATCCGACACTTATCGGATTTCAACACATGGACTTAGCAACACAATGGAATCCGATACTTTAATTAGAATCCGACACATAGGAGAAATCCGACACTTATCGAATTTGACTTGCGAATTTTACACGAACTTTAGGAAATCCGATACTCCATCGGATTTAGAACAATTATGCGGATTTGAACCACATGCGGATTCCGACACTATCGGATTTAGCAACTTACGGATTTGGGCAACCATGCGGATTCCGAAAAGTTCATGTCTCGGAATCCGACAGCTTCATTGATGGGAATCCGCCAACTTCAATGGCTTATTTCCAGAACTTGTTCTTGTCAAGTTTTACATTTCAACACTTTTAAAACATCACATTTCATTCATATAAACTTTTTAAACACCCCAAACCCAAACAATAACACCAAACAAACAAAACCCACTTTCAAAGTAAGCTTTGAATGCCCTTTCATGGTGTTTTGCATGAATTCGGGTTTTAAACATATTTCAAACATAAAAATCATTTCACACATGTTAAATCTTAACAGCAAACACATGCTTACCTTTATTTGAGATTAAAAACCACCAAATCTTCACTTCAAGAAAATCCGCAAGATTGTAGAGAGATAGACGAGAGAAAACCGAGACTTTGTGTTTGTGTTCTATTTTGCAACTTTGAACTTAAGTAAAAGTTTCTCAATTTTATACTCATTCATTTCCAGAGGCGGTGCCTCTAGAATTTCAAACTCTTCTCTTTTCTTTTAATTGGTATTTCTAATACACATATATACAAAACACATTAAGAACACATAAAACACAAATGTACAATTTACTTTCCTCATTTATATGATTAACTTACAACTTGGATTCCTTACAAGACTACTAACTTAAATACACTTAGATACACTTAATAGCTAGGCCCAAATCGAGGATGTTACCTGACGGTTACGACTTCACTGTTCGAATCGATTTTAGCACATAACTATTGATCTAATAACGAAACTACCGAAAACACTGAGGAACTATGATGCGATCTGGGTAGTGGTGGACCGATTGACGAAAAGCGCTCATTTCATACCGATCCAAGAGGCTAGTTCGACCGAGAGATTGGCTGACATCAACGTTAAAGAGATAGTTTCAAGGCACGGAGTGCCAGTGACAATCATTCCTGATAGGGTGAACTTGAGTACGGCATATTGTTGGAGAATGCCCACTAACATACACGAGTTGGTATCACTGTTGATGAGGCATAGGCCTATTGGGTCACACTCCAAGTATTGATTCCGGCAACACCTTTGAACAAGAGAGTGAAAAATGCCAAAATGGTTTTTGGTAGGGGCGGACACGGCCGTGCCTTGTGAAGGTACGGGCATGCCCTATGCCGGGTACGGACCCAAAGCCGGCGTGCCTAGGGCGTACCTATTGGGGCCAGCACGGGCGTGTTGGAATCTGCCCACTGACACACGTATGCCGGTATCATTGCTAATGAAGCGCGAGCCTATTGGGTCACACGCCAAGGATTGATCCCGATAGCACGTTTAGAAAAAGAGGAGTAAAATGGTGGTTTTGGTTGTCAATGGGTGCTTCATGACCATGAAGGTTTGTGCTTCATGGGTTATGAAGGCTAGGTGCTTCATGACCATGAAGCTGATTGCTTCATGCGCTGTGAAGGCTAGGTGCTTCACGACCATGAAGCTGTCTTCATGGGCCGTGAAGGCTATGAGCTTCACGGGCCATGAAGAGGCAGTTGAAGTGTCACTCGTGTTTTATTGGACCATTTGATGGTCCAATCAGAATGCTTGCTTTTTGGCGGATTTCTGGTGTGAAATGGCAGTTTTTGAGACTTGAGAATACATGCAAACACATCACAACTCTTTCTACTCCATTTTTCTCTCTTGGCACCAAAAAGGATTCATGCTAAAACACTAAGATGGTGATCTTGAGTGTTCATATGAAGATCAATGGTGCAAGAGGAGAACCATTTTGGGTTGTTCCAGATGGTGGAGTCAACATGGATGTTCACCTAATGGCTCACTAGCATTTGGGGATCAAACTCTTCTTGGTGTGGACTAGCAATGGAGGAGGAAGCCTTTTGTTTCCTCAAGTTCATCCCACATTTGAAGATCTCAATTTCCAGCCATGGTAAGAAGGTATTTTTCTTCCTTCTTCTTCTTCTTCTTTTAAGTTGCAATTTACTTTGTAGTGTATTCCTCCATTGGAACTAGTTGTGGGTTTTGTGTGTGCTTTCGTTTTATGTATTGCATGCTACTTTTCTTGTGTGCTTCCACTGTGTTTGTGCCCACCGCGAGTTCCACAATGGTATCAGAGTCATCTCTACAAAGAAATTGCACTTTGATGGCTTGAAAACCGAAAATGGACATTGTGTCCAGAACAGCTTCACGGGCCGTGGAGGTTTTGTCTTCACGGGTCGTGAAGCCTATACGAGTGCCTTCATGGGGTGTGGCTCGTGAATGGTTTTGACTGTGTCAGAGTTGTGGAGCTCATGGGCTTCATGGGTCATGATGGCCCGTGAAGGCTTCTAGGCCGTGAAAGTCTTCGTGAACAGTGTTTTTATCCTTGTTTATAAAAAGAAATAAATTTTCGGTTTTAGCACCTTTCGATTCTGTTTTTCTAGAATCTGTCCTTGTTTTTTGGACACTTGAAAAGCCCCTTTTATGTGTCTTGATTCATATATTTATATGTATTGGGTGGTTTTGGCATAAAATGCACACATGCATACACTTATATTGTGTATATATGAATATGTGTTCTCAAAGTGTTTGGGATACTAATGCATATGTACAAGGATTGTTCCTTTTGTGCCTTGAGTGCTTTGCTTGTTTGAACAATCTTAATTGAGATAGATTTTTGCATTGTTTTGTTGTGGCACACCATGTTTTTGTTTGTGGTTGTTGTTGTGTCCGGTAACAACTTGCCCGTTAGACCTATGTGTTGGTTGTTTATTTATGTATTCATTCATTTGGTGACTTTTGGTCACAATGGTTTTTTATAATATTTATTCGGTTTGTAAATTTGTAAATTTATTGTGGCTTGCATGTCATTGCTTTCCTTTGTACTTATTGTAAGTAGCTAAGAATAGCAATCGCGGCTTGCATGCCGTTTCTTTTCAAATTGTTTGTAATTGTGAAAAGAAGACCGAAGACAACCATTGAGAGTCGTGGAGGAGATGTCTCGGCTATCTTGGACCCAGTGGATCATTTGGAAATGACGGATTCAGTGGGAGCACATTCGGCGAGGCCATTTGGTTGTGTCCTTAGTTTGGCCTTGCTCTCTCCGTTTGGATCACGGGGAGGGCACATAGGGTTTAGGGGCATGTTACCTGACATTTGCTTTGTGCGTGGTTGTGATTTATTTTGTTATTTTCTTGTGTGGTTGTTTAGGATCTTCGCATGCTAGAAAACTTTTCAAAATAATAAAATCACAAGAGTTTTTAAATTGTTTAACAAACCCCGCGCGCTCACGATTAACACATAAATATAAATGGTTTATATTAAATTGTAAAATGCGTTTTGTCGCTTGTTTGTTAATCAACTTGAAAAGAGGTTTTTTAAACCGGAAAGACAAAAGTCCCGTTTTTCTCCAACGTAAATCACACGCCACCCGTAAAATGACACCACCCGAATCTAATAAAGCATGGGATGATTGTCGAGCTAAGCACGAGTTAGTCCATGTGAATCTGTGTAGAAGGTGAGTGTGGCGACTTGAAATTGTTGGTTGTCGAGCTTAGCACGAGCCAATGATTGTCAATGGTGTCACCGTGTATCTTGACGGACGATTTACAATTCCAACTTAATACACCTTGGTAATTGTCGTGCCTATACTGAGTTGCCAAAGCGGCATAACGAGGAGTTGGTGTGAGAAGGGTTCAAACATGCCAAACCAACGCTATGAGTGTTGATGGATCCCGCAAGTGTCTAAGAGTTGCAATCTCGGATTACAATTGGTAAAGCATTTACCGGCCTAAATAACTTCATTAAGTGATCCGCGGCAAACCCGTCATGTAGTGAAGTGAAATAAGGTTCTTAGCCCTTGTTAAGATAATTGTTTTTCTTAAAACTAAATGGGTAATATCGTAACGAGGATTGTATCAAAACTAACTAAAACGTGTATTCTTATATCTTTAATTGGCAAACGTTAACGACACCGCTTCAACTTAAAACTCCGTTCGTTCCTAAAGAAGGCGAGACTCATTAGTGTGGATTTCGTGGACTAGGATTGGTTGTTGAGGCTTGTCCTCCACCATGAGTCAAAGTTGCACATTTTAGAGAAATCCCTTCTAGAGCCAAAATGCTACCAACGCGACCTAGACCTCTATATGCATGTAAAAGTGCATCGTGGCCTTGATCGGTTGAAGGATGCATGAAGGCGGGAATATTAGTGTCCATGTCCTTGAGATGAAGGTGTATGTGAACCAAAAGGAGAGGCATGGATTTCCCATACGGAGGGAGCTTGTGGTGAATGTAAATTCTCCAAAGTCCCTACTCACGTGATGTAAATGGTTCATTGTGAACTATCACATGCACAATATGGAGAAGTCCTTGATAAAGCATTCTGGCATGTTCTGGACTGCTAAGTCTTACATGGCCAAAGTATGGCTCGCCTCACCAACTCCCGCTAACATTGTAAAGGAACTAGAAGCCGAGAAGAAGAAATTGACCTTAAATATAAAAGTTTGGTTTTACCAAACCTACCTTATTTGTGAAGTTTGGAGGCAATGAGGTTGCGCCTCAAGATAAGACTCCACAAGGGGTAATTTGCTACTTCTACGGAAAGATTGGAAATTGGCGCCACCACGCCTGACGTATGAGCCTGAAAGAGTTAAAATCACTTATGAGTAAGAGAAATTAGCTCCTTGACTTCAGGAACATTCATGATCAAACTCCATTGCTCTTCTACTTCTAAAGGCTAGGTTTTGAACGCTAGCAATGACGCTCATGTTTGTCACAAATTTGTTTGTTACAAAGTGAAGGTGTTAAAAGAGAAGTAGGCGGATGAGGCATGGAGAGTTCGAATTCGAAAAAGGAAACATAGTTGTTGTCCCTATTGAGAGGATTGGAAGTTTGTATCTTGCCTTTCCTTCCAGCTATTCTATTACTTTATTGGATGTATGTTTTACGCCATGTGAGGCCACAAACATTATATCTAAAATGCCTTTGTTGACGATGGATATTACTTTGATTTTTGAAATTAGTGGTGATTTATTTCAAAGTTTATCCATGTCGTGGCATTTAAAGTAAGCTTTTGCTTAAGGAGTAATAGAACGATCATAAATGTATTGATTAGTTATCCTTACGTAGAAGTCGATTTAGCTATATAAACAAGACTAGCTTCACCAAGATCCGTGAGGTTTAGGAACTTGGAACCCTTTGACCATGGGTCAAATGTTGAATGCATATCTTGTTTGTTATGCTAGATGACTTAAACGTCCTTCACTTGAGTATGTGAAAGGATTCAAAGCTTGTTGGATTTCGTTCACACTTTTAGTGTGTTGACCGTTCAAGCAAACAAAAAGGAGTAACTTAAGATACCTCGTAAGCTTTACCGATGATGGTAAAAGGGATGGTATGTCTATGGACTATTTTTGAAACCTTAGAGGTATTCAAAACTCACCATAGCGAGGTACATGATAGAGAGGGCAATGCAACTATGATACTCGAATCTAGTTAAGATGTTGAGTGCCTTAGTTTTATATTTTGTAACTATCATAAGAATTATGGGATGGTCTCACAATTCATTCCTCACGGGACACATTGTTATATGTGGTCGTCTAATGGAAGAAGCGGACATTTTGATATGGTCCGATAAGTGATAGGTTACACTTGTATATCGAAAACTGTTTTGGATCATTCACAAGATGGTGGGCAAAAGTTCTAAATCTTATAAACACCAAAGATGGTCATACCTTAGAGGATGTGATGAAAAGGAGGATCCTTGTTTGTCTATTCCAAAGTCTGGATTGTCTAACCTACGTTTAGACGTGAGGTGGAGGAACCCAGGATCTAGAGGTATTTACTCCATTAGGTACTCTACTAAGACCATGGGATATTTGTTTTGACAAACCTTGTGAGAACATGATGTTAGTTGCTCAAAGGTAGAGTCTCGTAAATTAATATCCATGGATGTATGTGAGAGTAAGTATACCTTGAATGGAAGGACCTGATGGTGACACTAGAATCCAATTAGAAATGATTGAAGCTTAGCGTGGAAATTCTGGAGAACTTGGCATAAAATTCATTACCTCTTGGTAGAAGTTGTCATAAGACAAGAAAGACATAATTCATTATGTCTGAGGAAGACAACTTTATGATGATTCATGATGAATGCGTCCACTACCGGAAAGCGTAGTGGGCTTGGAGTCCGCTAGGAGGAAGGAGGTTATGATAAGATGAGATGCTATCCATGACGGATGTCCAAGGTTTTGACTTGCTTGATCCTACACCTGGGTATGAACCCTCAAGGTGTGATTGGTTCTTTGATGAGATAGACCAACATGGATAAGTTTGTAGACTACTTCAAATACCGACTAGTAGGAATGGTTTCACGATGATTAACCATGAGGAAGGTATCATCTAGAAACATTCTCCCAGTGGTTATGTTGAAGTCCACATGGATACTTATTTTATAAGTGCCTTTTAGGCTATATTGAATGGAAGTGAAGACCACATTCCTTAATAGGAATTTTCTGAGGAAATGCTCACAACATTTTTGAGGGTCTTTTACTATCATAAGTATCCTAATGATATATACAAACTCTAAGTAGTCCACTTGTGGACTTATGTTGCCATCTCAATGTTAGAATCTTTGCCTTGATATGAAAATCATTTGTTTGAGTTTTCAAAATAGCAATGATGAAACATGGATGAACGCCAGAGCTAGTAGGAGCATTTTGTAATCCTATTCTAAATATGTCTAGTACATACATCGTGTTGGAGATAATGTCCCGATTTCGGTTGAAAAAAGCTTAAATCAAGAATTATGCATCCATAACGATTACAGGATATACAAAACTAGTGAAAGGAGTTAAAGAAATATTGAAACATGTTCATGTTGATCTATAGTAAGAAGCAGCATAGATTAAATTGTTATTCAAATGCTTGCTTATATACTTCTTAGGATAACTGCCGATCTTTATTAGGGTTCGTGATCCTACCAAATATGGTTTTGTTAATAAGTATGCTTGTCAAACCATCGCTAACTCTATTGGGATCTTATGAGACAATGAGAGTAAGATGGCTTGTGCAAGATAACCTTTATCTTAAGCATCTTTGATCTTATTGAGTTCTGATGAATCAATGAAGGTATGATAGCTTGACAAAGGACCGTTATCTCACCAACGCACACTTTTAAGTGATTGGTTGAGGTAGAGATAGGATCATCTTACGAATACACACGGATAGCATGGTGGCGGATCCATTTTACTAAAGCCGAAGTTGTAAGATAGTGATGACTTTCATACTAATGCTTGCAATGACTTGGCTTGAGTTTGCTTTAGTTGAAATTTTGATATGCTTGTTTTGGGAACGTTAAGCAACATTGCGCTTCTATCAGTATCGATTATCAAATGGAGATCTGGTAAAACGCGTGTAGTGGGTACTCTCAGTTGCCTTTATTGTGTTCCATCTTAGCATGTCTAACACTTCCTTGAATGTTTTTACATTCTAAATGTCCACAGTCAGTCACTCTTTATAAAGGAAGGAAGTTTGAACGAAGACTGAGCGAAAGCGTTGATCGTGTATTCAATGGGATTCGATACGAGAGACGCAACACTTTACCTATACTTGAAAAGAGTTTCAAGTGATTAGATGACCCACACCTGAGTTTACTTCATGGTACATGTCAAGAGTAACTCAGTATGATAATATCTTTTGTCCTTTGACTGGAGATACATGTGTTTCCATGACATTGGTCTGCCTTGTTCTGATTGCTTTCAAACGCAGTCCATAACTGGTTGTTATAAAGGAAGCTTTTGGGCAAAGTATTATCGATGTAATGGGGCAATGTAGTCGAAGGAATTTGTTCCTCTGTTTAAGAGAGATATCCTTGGGCCCCTCGATGATTGGGCGCTGACACCAAATTGCACGGCCATGCTCATGCTTACAATGATAGTTGATCAGTTGCAACTTGCATATTTTGGTCACCACCAATCTTAATCGAGAAACATAATCGTGAACGATCGGAGAATGACTTTGTACCATGTCTCGTGTTCACCCGGATATCGCGAACAATAGGATGATTGATCACTTATTTGTAGGACCTTATCAAACCCGCTTGGATTGTGATTAGGTACTTGTCAGGGATGACATACCTCGTGTAGATTTGGGGGCAGGGATGTCTTGCTAGAGGCCGCTCCCTGTCTGTGATGCACATGGGTACGGTGTGTCATGTGCAAGTGAGAGTTTGTTGGAATCTGCCCACTGACACACGTTTGCCGGTACCACTGCTAATGAAGCGCGAGCCTATTGGGTCACATTCCAAGGATTGATCCCCACATCACGTTTAGAAAGAGAGGAGTAAAATGGTGGGTTTGGTTGTCAATGGGTGCTTCATAACCATGAAGGTTTGTGCTTCATGGGTTGTGAAGGCTAGGTGCTTCATGACCATGAAGCTGATTACTTCATGGGCTGTGAAGGCTGGGTGCTTTATGACCATGAAGCTTCATGGGCTGTGAAGGCTATGAGCTTCACGGGTCGTGAAGAGGCAGCTGAAGTGTCACTTGTGTTTTATTGGACCATTTGATGGTCCAATCAGAATGCTTGCTTTTTGGCCGGATTTCTGGTGTCTAATGGTTGTTTTTGAGACTTGAGAATACATGCAAACACAACACAACTCTTTCTACTCCATTTTTCTCTGTTGGTACCAAAAAGGATTCATGCTAAAACACTAAGATGGTGATCTTGAGTGTTCATATGAAGATCAATGGTGACTTGGGTGTGCCCGTGGGTTGGCACGGGCGTGTCCTGTGAGGCATGGTCGTGCCTCATGCTGAAACAGCCTATTAAACTAGCCTTTTAAGCCTAGATTAATGAGGTATTCATGATCATTGATGACCATTAGTAACAAGGCACTATTGATATTCAAGTTGTTGTAAGTTATTGCTGGAGCTTTTGGTGACGTCCAAACATAGCTAGCACGTGGGGATCACTAACACTTGGTGCGGATACCGATAGTGGTACACTACTTTGTGTACAAATCTTCCAAGGCAACAAGGAGAAATTCTTTTGTATGGTATAATTTCTTGTCCTTGTTCTTCTTCTTTTAGTTGCATTGCTATTGTCTAGAGTTTGCTCCATTAGGTGGTGTGTTGGTGGCATAAAACTGAAATTGTTTTATACTTGTTTTGTTTCCGCTGCGTTGTCTTGATGCCACCAAAACCCAACAGTGGTATAAGAGCCATCTCTAACATGGCTTTGCACTGAAACCGGAATTTTGATTTTTCTGTCAAAATCTGATTTTCCGGTGACCGGGCACGGCCGTACCTCTTGGGGTACAGGGCGTGCCGGTGGCCGGGGCACGGCCGTACTAGTGGGGGTACAGGCCGTGCCGGCAGAATATTCGTATGCTTAAAACTGTTTAAACTGTACACTGACAAAAGGGCAGGCACGCCCGTACCTTTTGGGGTACGCCCGTGCCTTGTGGTTTTTGGTCAGAATTTTGTTCTTGAAACATTGTTTTAAAATTATATTTAAATTCCGGATTTGTTGGTTGGACTAGTCTTGGATCTAGTTTTTTTCCCCACTATATTTTGATTCCTTGAATTATATATTTTGTATGGCTTGGCATGAAGTGCATAAATATATATATATATATATATATATATATATATATATTTAAAGGTGTATATATGAATATGTAATTTTAAAGGTGTATTAAAATTACTAATGCATATGTACAAGGATTGCCTTTTGTGCCTTGGGTGTTTTGTTGGCAATCTTAATCGATATGTTTGAAATGGTTTTGTGGCACACCATGGTTTTGCCTTGGTTTTGTTTGTTTATGGTTTGGTAACTAGATGCCCTTTAGACCTATGTGTTGTGGTGGTTGGTTTATTTGGTTTTGGTGGCCTGCGTGCCATATTGTTGTTATTTTTATAATTATTATTTGGTGCGGCTTGCGTGCCGTTTATTTATTCCTTTGTACTTGTATTAGTAGCATAAGGATTGTGGCTTGCATGCCATTTCTTCTTCTATGTATTTGTAAAATAGTTTAGAAGTTGATAGAAGATATGCTCCGTGCCTGTGTACTCGAGTTTGGTGGATCGTGGGATTCTCACCTCCCATTGATTGAATTTGCTTATAATAATTGATATCATTCCAGCATTGGAATGCCACCATACGAGATGCTTTATGGAAGACGATGTCGCACTCCGACCTGTTGGTTGGAGCCTGGTGAGAAGCAGTTCGCTGGACCTAAAATTGTCCAGATTACTTCTGACAAAGTGAATGTGGCTCTTGAAAAGCTAAAAGCAGCTCGGGATCGACATAAGATGTACGCGGATCCAAAGCATCGCCCCACGACATTTGATGTTGGTGACCGTGTGTTCTTAAAAGTTTCTCCTTGGAAGGGTGTCATTCGTTTCGGGCGCAAGGGAAAGCTAAGTCCACGTGTCATTGTCCCATTCAAGATTATACGCAAAGTGAATGATCAGACGGTAACTCTAGAGCTGCCGCCTAAGCTATCTGGAATACACGACACCTTTAACATATGTTATTTACGCAAGTTCCACGTTGAAGAAGAACAGATTATTTCTTTGCAGGAATTGAAAGTTGACTCTTCCAAGCGACTAGTTGAAGAACCTGTTGAAATTCTTGACACGAAGGTCAAGAAACTACGCAAGAAAATGATCAAACTAGTCCTTGTGTAGTGGAAGCACAACCTATGTCCAAACCTGACGTGGGAAGTTGAGGACGAAATGAAGACAAGGTACCCTCACCTGTTTATCACTGAGCGGATTCCGAGGATGGAATCCTTTTAAGGGGGGTAGATTTGTAACATCCTCAACTTGGTCCTAGTTGTAATTGTACGTACGTATGTGTAGTCAATGTAATCGAAGTAATTTCTTTGTATTTGATGAGTTAAGTGAATATGTATATATGTATTTGTGTTTATATGTGTGTGTATATGTAATTAATTAAGGGAAAGAGAGGTGACTTCATCGAGAGGCAACTGCCTCTAGAAAGTCGAAGATATATATATATATATATATATATATATATATATATATATATGTATGCATGTGTTTTAGTTTGACTTTACGAAGTCAAAGCTTAAAAACAAAACACACACTTTCTCTCTTTTCTCTCGGTGCTTTCTCTCGGATTTTCATAGAAGAACAAGAAGCTCTCGATTGTAATCTGCAAAAGGTTAGCAACATAATTCTAAGATGTTTAGAAGATTAGAAGCATGTATAAAATGTTAAGAACTATGAATCCATGCATGAACACCTTGAAGAAACATGGAAGACTCACTTTGAAAGTGGGTTTCGCATGAATGATGTTCTTATGTGGATTTAATGCGTTTATGATGAAGATATGAATAGAATGTGACATCCTACGATGTTCTGGGATTGAAACCAATGAATTCGAAATTGTTAGAGTGAATTAAGAGTGTATCGGAATTACAGGCTATGAAGTTATCGGATTCCGAAACTATGAAGTTGTTGGAATCCGCATATGGTAAAAACCGAAGGATTTGTCGGAATCCGATGGTAGTGTCAGATTCCGCATATTTATCGGATTTCATGTCCTGTAGTTCCTAAGTTCCGGATTGTATGTCGGATTTGGTGATTGTCGGATTCCAAGTGTTGAAATCCGACAGTATCGGATTTCAACTCAAAGAATCGGATTTCCAAGTCTCGGATTACCTTCAATGTGTCGGAATCCGCAAGTGTCGGTTTCTGTGTGCATGGTTGGAATTCCTAAGTGTTGGAATCCGATTGATTGAGTATCGGAATTTGAAGTCTATGTGTCGGATTTCATGAATCCGACAGGATCATCGAATTTCCCCAAATCCGACAGTCCTGGCGGATTTGTGTTATGTCCAATGTTAAATGTTGTTCTATGAGTCTTGAATGCACATGTGAATGATTGAAGTAAATGTGATATGTTAGGTGAACTTGTATTGTTTGAGGAGTCAAAACTTAATACTTGTGCGTAGCAAATACCTGTGATCATGAGACTCAGTAGAGTAATGCTTGCCTGCTAGATGACTATGTGAGTGTGTTATGTATGACTAACTTGCTTTTGTAGGTACGCTCGAGGAGGTAAGTGTATGACTTACATGATGTTAGAATATATGTCAAGAGCATGCCGGTGGGTCCAGATTGGAACCACTTAGTTGATACGTGATGATATGAACGTATGAATAACTGTATGATGTTATATGTGAGATGATGGATCCCTGTGGGATCAAATGTACGTACATGTGTATGTGAACTGTCTGTAGACTATCTGACACATGGGTAAGGTCAGTCGGTTGTAACTAGATCCTTCGGGATTTCACGGTGATACAAGAGGCATCCTGGATCATAGGTTCTGCAGAACCGCTGTGCCTTAACGTGAGTAGTGATCAGCAGGTTGTAGCTGGATTACCTGTTGAGCCTCTGGCTCTGTGAACGATGTTTGGTGGACTGCTTTATGCTCCCTCACCAGCGCGGATTGGTCATGTCTAATCCCCCGGCCTGAGTTGTTGAGCGGGATTGATTACCCTGCAAGACACGACTCTTACTGATCTTGTCAGCACACCGCTATGTGCTAAGCTAGCAATGATTGTTATGATATGACACATGACTTACTATATTGATTCTTGTGTTTGTATGTACTCACTAGATAGTGTAGCTAATGATGCTATGTTTCCCTTTCCAGGTAAAGACTAGGTGAGGAGCGAGGCGGGTTAATTTTGGGAAATACATTGCCCCTTGTGGGTGGAACACTTGTGAATTATATGTTGTAATGTAATGTGATACAATGGTCGGTTCATGTACTTGGTAACACCAATGATGTTTTGGAAGTAATGATAATGTAAATAACAGTTAATGTTGTTTAAAAAGAAAAATTTCTGCTACTAAAACCTGATTTGCCATTAAAGTAACTGAATTCAGAAGCGGTGTTACAGTATTTGCCCTTAAACTGTGGAGACACTACCTGTGTGGCACCAAGTGCGTAATTTGTACTGATCATAAGAATCTTGATTATGTGTTTACACAGAAAAAGCTGAACATGAGACAAAGACAATGGGTGGAGTTGATAAAGGATTATGATTGCGAAATCAGATATCACCCTAGGAAAATGCCCTAAGCCATAAGGGAGGGGGAAGTCCTATTCAATTTATGCGTATGGAGATTGTATCTGACTTAGTGGATAGACTGAAGTCTGCTTAGTTGGAAGCTCAAAAGGGAGAAAATTTGAAGACTGAATTGATGAGGAAATGTAAGGATGAACTTACTAATGATACACGTGGATTGAAATTATTTAAGACTCCTGTGTGGGTGCCTATGCTTGGGGAATTGAGGAAATTGATCTTAACAGAAGCACACAAGTCAAGAGTGTCTATACACCAGGAAGCACTAAAATGTATAACGATCTAAAAGTGCTTTACTGGTGGCCTAGGATGAAGGCGGATGTTGCACACTTTATAGAATCATGTCATATTTGTGCACAAGTGAAAGCAGGACATCAGAAGCCTTATGGATCTTTGAAACAGTTGGAGATTCCTGAGTGGAACTGGGAACATATAATGATGGATTTTGTGACAAAACTTCCGCGAACTCAGAAGAATCATGATATGATTTGGGTGATCGTGGATCGACTGACTAAAAGTGCTCACTTTCTGCCTACTTGTGAGACGGCTTCTTTGAGTAAATTGGCTCAACTATACATAGATGAGATTGTTGCGAGGCATGGTACCATTGTCTATCGTGTCGGACAGAGACTCCAGGTTTTTTTCTAACTTCTGGAGAAGTTTATAGAGGGAATTTGGGACGAGGATTAATTTGAGTACTGCTTATCATCCCCAGACTGATGGTCAGACTGAACGAACCATACAGACACTCGAAGATATGTTACGTGCTTGTGTGATTGAGTATGGTGGATCTTGGGATTCACACCTGCCATTGATAGAGTTTGCGTATAATAATTCTTACCACTCCAGTATTGGAATGCCTCCGTATGAAATGTTGTACGGTCGTCGCTGCCGTACTCCAACGTGTGGATCAGAGGCTTGTGAGAAACAATTTGCAGGGCCTGAGATTGTTCAGTTAACTACTGATGAGGATCCACGATGTCGTTAAGTAACGTTTGATGTGGGGGAGTTGGTGTATCTAAAGGTCTCTTCGTGGAAGGGCGTGATTTGTTTTGGTAAACGCGGGAAGTTGGCTCCCCGTTTTATTGGTCCCTTCCGTATTCGTCAGATAGTAAATGACCAGACAGTTACACTGGATCTTCCGGCAGAACTTGCAGGTATTCATGATACATTCAATGTCTGTTATCTGAGGAAATGTAAGGTTGACGACGAAAGCAAGATTCTCCTAGTACGTGATTTGAAAGTTGATTAAAAGAAGAGATTGATAGAGGAACCTATTGAACTGTTGGATCGTAAAGTGACCAAACTCCGTAAGAAGCAGATTCCAATGGTATTGGTCAAGTGGAAGCATAGTTTAGGTTCTGACATAACTTGGGAAACTGAGGCGGATATGAAAGAAAGATATCCCCGGTTGTTTGAACGAGAAGGGATTCCGAGGACGGAATCCTCTTAAGGAGGGGAGATTTGTAACACCCGCAAACCTGGGCTAGGAGATTAGCGGGTTAACGGTATGTGTTTAATTCTTTTAAACATGATTATATGTTTATTTTAAGTTTGATAATCAAATTAATTAAATGAGATTATATATGTGTTAGTATGTGTTTGTATACGTGTAAGAGTATAAGGGAATTAAGAGGTGGATTGCCACCTCCTGCTTAGAATTGCAAGTAAACGTGTGAGGCAAAATTTAATGGATCATTATTACCAAAATTAAGAAAGTGTTGTGTGTGTTTATGTGAAACTCTCTACCGAAGAACAAAAGAAGGAAAGAATCGGATTTTCAAGATTGTGTGTTTTAATTCAAGCAAAGGTTAGTTGGTGTTTATATTATATTAATGATTTTGTTGGATATGAGTTCTCTTGAGTTTGGAAATGGTATGCTAAGAACACCATGATCGGTTTTTGGAATAAACATGATTTTATGGGTTATATGTCTATATATGATGATATTATGCATGAATATGTGTTTAAATATGTTTAAACATGTTTCTGAAAAGTTTTGATGAATCTATAAACTTCTGGGTTTGAGTTATGATGACGAAGTTGGCGGTTTTGAGGAAGAAGATGATAGAATCCGATTGTGTAATAAAAACAGACACTTGGGAATCCGGGATTGAAATCTGAATACCTTAAAACCGATACATGTGAAATCCGAATACCCAAATCCGCTAAACCCAAAATCCGAGACTTTGAAATCCGAAACTCCCAAATCCGACTGTAGTGAATCCGGTACTTTGAAAACCTATATATTTATATGAAATCCAACTAAGCCAAATCCTACACTTGAAATCCGAGAACCTATAATCCAATGCAACCCACATCCGATAATTGCTAGAAATTCGACAGTCCCAAATCCGAGAGCAAAGAATCTGATAGTTTGAAATCCCATGGTTTAGGAAATCTTACATTTTGTGTTTGGACTGGTTATTGTTTGTTGTTTATTTGATGAATGATTAATCTATAAATATATGTGGGTAAATATATTTATATATTCGAGACTGATTTGACTGTTGATGTGTTTTCAGGCAATCAAAAGACTCAGTGATATTAGACATCTGAGTTCGTGCTAATTTTGAGGTGAGTGGACGTTAATCGTGAATGGTAAAGATTATGGTTAATGTTAATGATGTAATGCATGATTGTGATTGGAAGGATTGATTGATTGAACTGTTGATTGTGATATTGATTGTTGATATCTGATGCATGACTATTTGGTCGATACGCGCTCTTAGGATGATTTTGAGTTGCGTTTGAGAAGTCAGCTATATGTAGAATTGGGCTAGGCTCATTCACTGGTTGGTTGAACAGTGTTAGCCTTACTGGTGCATACGTTGCATCAGAAGGGGATTTTCACTGTGCCAATTCAGTGGAGAGCTATCGGTAAACCTTTGCTTTTGTTGGCATTGGTTGTAGGTTTTGCGCTGAACCGCCGGTCTTCTTGGATATGTGATTACATGCTTTGATATTGACTGTTGATGTTTGCTTTTGTGCTTAGCCTCTACTCACTTAGCTTTGTGCTAATTCCCCTCAGTTGTTTCTTTTGAAGGTTTGTGTTGTTGAGATTGTAGAAGGAAGAGTTGACCCCGCTCTGATACTCTGTTTTAAATGAAATGAGTCAGATTATTTTTGTAACACCATGACATTGTTGGTTGTTTTTGAACAAATGTTGTAAATTTGTATTTATGGGTTTGTATGTAAAAAGAGTTGTTTAATTTAGCTTCCGCAGTGCAATTTAAAAAAATGGCTTGAATTTTCCAGTGTTACAAAAACCATCGTCGTGTAATGCCTGAAAGGAAATAATGTTGCACGCCATGCAAGATGAAAAATAAACATTAAGCAAGGTAGTAGCAAGGCCTGAAGGAAAGGCGAGATCAACACTCCCAATACACTACACATGAATCACCTCTTTGTTCCCCATGATCAGGTCAAGCTCACCAGCATCCAGAACCCTACTTCTTTTTAGCACCTGCATATTTTTACAAATATGAGTCCCACAACCGGTGTCAAGAACCCATCCGTCAGAAGTAGTGGTGTTGTGAATTTCAATAACAAATGTACCTGAGTTACCAGCTCCCTTCGGTTTTACCCGTTTGAGCTTCTCGAGGTACTTTGGGCAAGAACGCCGCCAATGCCCCTTTTCCTTGCAGTGGAAACACTCGGCTTCCTCAGGGTCCTTAACCGATGAAACCATCACGGCTTTCCCCTTACCCTTCGGGGCCGGAATCGGGTTCGGTGTTGCAACTTTCCCCTTTCCCTTTCCCTTAGAGGGGAAGTTCCTTTTCTTTTGGTTCCACCTCCCTGGATAGCTAGGACGGATTTAGACGAGGAGGGTTTCTTGGACATGTCAGACTCAACGGTCTTTAACATTCCGTGAAGCTCCATTAGGGATTTGTCCATGCCATGGACATGATAGTTCCACACAAATTTTGAGAAGGAACTGGGCAGAGAATTGAGGATCACATCCCCCGCTAACTCCCTCCCTAATCGAAACCCTAACCTCTTTAAGCGATCAACCAATGCTTTCATCTTAAGCACGTGAATGCTAACATTTCCGCCCTGGTCCATGTGGCTGTCGAATAGGGACTTTAGGTATTCGAAGCGCCCAAGCTTAGCCTGTTGTTGGAACATTTCCTTCAGTTGGTTAAGCATGTCATATGCCCCTAGATGTTCCATTTGCTTTTGAAGCTTAGGAATCATCAAAGAGAGCATGATGCAAGCCACTTCATTCGTTTCCTTAACGCGCTTGTCATGCGCGTCTTGGACCGCCCTAGTCGCACTCGCCACAGGTGCTTCCGGAAGAGGCTCCTCGATGGCCCACATTTTCTGCTCATACCTAAGGGCTATCCTTAGTTGCATGAACCAGTCCATGATGTTTTGGCCATCGAGTGTGGCCTTTTCAAGGAACAATTTTAGGGAAATCGAGTTCGATGATGTAGAAGCGTTGTTGGATGGCATCTACAAAATTAGAGTACCAATTTTAGTTTTCAAATCCTTGTAGAAATAATTACCCAATAGTTATAAAACCAATTATCTGAACAAGGCTAAGAACAATATTTCACTCTATCTCGTGACGGGTTTACCGCGGATCACGAAATAAGTTATTTAGGCAGCTAACCATTTTACCTAATGCAACCATTGCAACTCTTAGATCCTTGTGGGGTCCTTTTGACATCAAATGTTTAAGGCATGTTTGATCCCTTCTTACACCAACAATTTTATTATTCTTAAATGACTCGGCTAAATATCGACATCATTTAAGCGCTATAAAAGAATTTGTAAGTCGTCCATCAAGACACACGTTGGTACTCTAGCTCAATCATTGGTTCGTGCTTAAGCTCGACAGTCAATATTGCGAGTTGCCACGTTCACCTTCCACGCAACTCTACAAGGCATGACTCATGCTAATGCTTGACAATCATCCAAGTTTCGTTAGATTTGGGTGGTGTCGTCTTACGGATGGCGTGTGACCTAGTTTTGAGAAACAAGTTTTTGTTTTTCCGGATAAAAGAATAATTTAACATTTTCGCGAATTAAAAATTTAAGTGACAAAAACACTTTTCGACCACTTTTAATATAATCACAATTTATATTAATATAGTTAATTCTTATGCGTGAAGAAATATAAACTCATTTATAAATCTCTTTGTTTTTATATATTTTTCAAAAAATTTCTACCATTCTAATCCTGAAAAACCATGCAAGAAATAAATATAAAAACAATTACACATATAAAATAAACAAATACCGG
Source organism: Dittrichia graveolens (assembly GCA_038502395.1). Lineage (NCBI taxonomy): Eukaryota > Viridiplantae > Streptophyta > Magnoliopsida > Asterales > Asteraceae > Dittrichia > Dittrichia graveolens. The sequence continues at coordinate 24,575,023 of JARJIL010000008.1, forward strand.
TAATATGCCCAAATCCTATACGTTTTCCCCGTGAGCCAATACGGGGAAAACAAGGTCATCTAGGGACAACAAAATGCTCCGTCATGATAGTGCCTCAACATCGGCAAATCTCCCGGAATACACTCGTCAAGATGCCCATAGCATATCTCTCGATTGGCTTGATGCAATATATATTTTAAAATAAACTATGTACAATTACATAATAATAAGAAAATCACACGCATGTCGCGATCCTAATTAGACTATTACGAGTACAAAGATATCAAATAAATGACATGCAAGTCGCACCAAAATATAAATATTACAATCATACGGAACGTAGGCCTAACCATAACCAATCAATACAAAGGCTAGGGGCATATCAAGTTACCCGGAAACCATAACCAAACGAAACCAATGTTGTGCCACAAAACCATGTCAAACAAAATATATTTTGATCAAGATTGCATAATAACATTTAAGGCACAACAAACAATCCTTGTACATATGCATTAGTAATTTTAATACACCTTTAGAATTACATATTCATATATACACCTAAAAATATATGTTTTTATGGACTTCATGCCAAACCATACAAAACATATAGAATTAGGAACCAAAATAATGTGGGGATATCTAGAACTAAGACTAGTCCAAAACCAACAAAACCGGAATTTAATTTTGATTTTAAACTTACTGTTTCAAATACAAAATCTAACCAAAAAGACAAAAGGCACGGGCGTACCCTAAAGGGTACGTGCATGCCCGCCCTTTTGTCATTGTACAGTTTAAAAAGTTTTAAGCGTTTAAAAACATTCTGCCGGCACGGCCTGTACCCCCACTAGTACGGCCGTGATCCGGCCGCCGGCACGCCACGTACCCCTAGAGGTACAGCCGTGCCCGGTCGCCAGAAAACCAATTTTTGACAGAAACCGAAAAATTCCGGTTTCACTCTAAATGTGCAAAGCCATGTTAGAGATGACTCTCATACCACTGTTGGGTTTTTGTGGTTCAAAAAATCACAGTGGAAGCAAAAGGTAGAAAATAATTTTTAATTGTGAACCACGCAACACCCACCAAGCGGACCAAAACTCTAGACATGATAAAGCAACAAAAGAAAGAGAAGAAGAGATAGTATCATACCCTTGATGGTAAGTTCTTCTTGCAATTGAGATTGAGCCTTGGAAGGTATGTGTACTAAGATGTACACCTCTAATGAAGTCCATACTAAGATGTTATCAACTCCCACTTGCAAGAGTGCTAGATGTGTGAATCTAAACACCACCAAATGATTAACACAAAGGAACTACAAAGCGTTGTATTCCTTTTCTTCTTTGAGAGAGTATTATGCAAATGTGTATCAACTTAGTGTATTCAAATCAAGCAACCAAACTCATATGACATCATGTGGCTTATATAGAACTAAAAAATGAGTTTAAAAATGTGCAACATTAAGTTCTATAGATGTTACAAGATTAATGCGCATAAACACACCTTAACTAGCTTTAAGAACCTAATAAAGAGGCTATTACTGCATAGGGCATGACCGTGGCTCTAACCGGGCACGGGCGTGCCAACCCAAAAGGCCATGCCCATGTCACGCCTAACTTGGGCTCGTGCCTATCCACTGGGCACCGGGCATGGACATGCCTCTAAGAGGCACAGGCGTACCTAGACACAGGCCTCGCCCAAGTCACGCCCGACTTAGGCTCGTCCCTGCCTGTAGGGCATGGCCGTACCTCATAGAGGCACGGGTGTGCCTTGGCCCACCAGAACCAATTTTTGTTTTTCTCTCTCATTTGACCATATGTGATGTTGGAATTGATACTTGATGTGTCAACAATAGGCGGTTGCTTCATCAGCCATGATGCCAACTCGTGTGTGTCAGTCAGCATAGTCTAAGAGAAACAATAGAAGTAGGGACTCCATGTCTAGTTACTATCTCTTTTAATTTACTATCGTGTGTGTCAGCATAGTCTAAGAGAAACAATAGAAGTAGGGACTCCATGCCAACTTGTGCTTCATCAGCCATGATGCCAACTCGTGTGTGTCAGTCAGCATAAGAATATGCTTCCTTTATTGAAACAAAATGTGCACTCTTCATGAGTCTAACAACTACTTCCCATGTAGCATCAAACCCCCAAGGAGTTTTAGGTAGTCTGGAATTCAAATTCACTATAACATTCTCTTACTTTCTCACTAATATCTCCGATGGCTGCAACTTTCCATGTAGCTTCTCGTGCTCTACTTTTACATCAAGACAAGTTAGACATCTTTCGACATGCCTTGCTATATCACGTTTCATTCTTGGCGATTAACTCCTACTAACTTTGACACTTAACCTTTAATGCGCTACTTTTGATGGCTTTCTTTATCAGCTTCAACCTGAGCTACTTTCAACTTATCAAGTATATAATTAATAGTTTCCATTCTTATTGTATGCATATGTATGTGTATACTCTTGGTATATGCCCACTGACACATATGAGTTAATAGCACTGCTGATGAGGTATAAGCCTATTGGGTCACACACCAAGTATTGATTCCCGCAACACGATCAAGCAATACAGAGAAAAGGCCAAAATTGGTTTTAGCGGGGTGAGGCACGGGCGTGCCTGATCCAACAGGCACGGGGGTACCGGCCTTGGGCTGGACCGTGGTCTGTTGGGCCGGCACGGCCGTGCCATATAACGCACGGGCATGCCCATTGTAGGATATATGCCCACTGATACACGTATATTGGATCACTACCGATGAGGCACGGGCCTATTGGGTCACACGCCAAGCGTTGAATCCGACAGCACATGTCAAGAGAGAGAATTAGGGTTTCTTGTGGCCTTCAAGGGCCCTCACGGGTCGTGAAGAGGTCGTGACGTGAAGCCCTTCACGAGGCTTCATGGGCCGGGCGGGGATCATGGGGGTGAAGCCTTCATGACTTCCTCACGGGCCGTGAGAGCCCATGAAGGCAGAAGGCTAAGTGACACTTTGGTATTATTGGACCTTTTGTTTGGTCCAATGGGAGGGTGCCATTATGGCCGACCCTGGTGCCTCACAGACTTCCCTTCTGCTTATAAAAGTCCATGTTTTCTCTCATGAAAGAACCTTTTGCCATTTTGACTAACCTACATACTTGAGAAAGCTTGTGAGATACATAGAAGCTTTGAGAGAGAGTTTGTGTGGGTGTTGTCAAGAGTTCATCTGCTATTCTTGAGCCCTTGTTCACGTGGTGCAAGCATAGTGGTTCAAGCTTTAGCAAAGGTGGTTCACGCAAGGCTTGGTGTGGATATCAATAGAGGGACTCGTCTTGGAGTACAAGCATTACATCCACTACAACAAATCAACCAGAGACATCAAGGGTATGGTCTCACTTTCTGGTTTCATTTGTTCTTTTTGTTGCCATCGTCTTTTGTAGTTTGATCCCACTATGTGTTTCTTGTGCATGAGCTTTGAAAACCCGAAATGAACTTGTTTTTAACTTCATGCTTCCGTTGTGCTTGGGTTTTGTTGTGCATTAGAAACCTTCAGTGGTATCAGAGCCATTGCTACAAGATGATGGCACAAAATGGCTCGAAAAATCGATTTTTTGGAAGTTTTAGCATTCTGTCTAGAAAAGCCTTCACGAGCCGTGAAGTTCTCTTCACGGGTCGTGAAGGTCACACGACCAGTGTAGTTTGGGGTCTGGTCGTGAAATGGTTTTTTGGTGCTTCACGAGTTCATCCGAGCCGTGAGCGGACGTGAAGCCCTCGGGCTTCACGAGCCGTGAAGGGTCGTGAAGGAGCTCGTGAACAGTGTTTTTGACCTTAAAAGAAAATTTTCAATTTTTCAAGTCATTGCTGTGTTTCTGTTTTAGTTCAGATGATTCTGGAAATCCCCAAATAATATTTTGGTACCACTATGGGTATGCATGGTATGGTCATGGCATTAGATGCATACATGCATACACATACGTGTGTGTATATATGAATATAGGTTTTAAAAATTGGTTTTATGCCTTAATGCATATGTACAAGAATTTCCATTGTGCCTTGAGTGTTTGTTTGGAAATTCTTATCAAAATATTTGCTTGTTGCGGTTTTTGGCACACCGTTTGTTTTTGTGGTTGTTTGCCTTGTTCTTTGTTGGTAACCTTGGCCATAGACCTTGTGGTTGTTTGTGGTTCCTCCCTTTTATTTGGTGACTTAGAGTCACATGGTTTGTAATAATTATTTATTTATTGATTATTGTAATTATTATTGCGGTTTGCATACCGTTTCATTTATCCATGTACTTGTAATAGATGATAGAATTTTCGTGGCTTGCATGCCATTTCATTTCTATTTTATGTACTTGTACTTATGGAGCATGGAGACCACAATCAAGAATCAAGGATGATGTCTTGAAAATAGAAGATCCGGTGATTCCTGTTGGAGATGGCGGATCAAGTGGGATCTATGACTTTTTGTATTGTGTCCCTAGTTGACCACCTTCTTCCCGTAGGCTCACGGGTAGAACGCATAGGTTTTGGCTTGGTTACCAACCCCTTGCTATGCGTGTGTTGTGATTTATTTCTTGCATGGACTGTTTAGGTTTTCGCATGCTAGAATTTTTTTTTAATAAATTAAATCACAAGAATTTTATAAAAATTGGTTTATATTTCTCTCGCGCGCGCTCATGATTAACAAACCAACTAAAGTGAAAAATAAGTTTTTGTCACTCAAATATGTTAATCAAAATTAATCGGAAACAAAAGCCCGTTTTTCCGTAAAACATAAATCACGCACCATCCGTGAGACGATGCCACCCAAATCTAACAACACGATGATTGGTTGTCGAGCTTAGCACGAGCCAATCTTTGTGAAGTTGTGTGGAAGGTGAGCGTAGTAACTCGCAAACTTGGTCGTCGAGCTTAGCACGAGCCAATTCTTGTGGAGTGTGTTGGAATATGCCCACTGATACACGTGTACTAGCATCACTGCTGATGAGGTACGGGCCTATTGGGTCACACGCCAAGGGTAGATTCCGGCAGCACAACGCAAACATGAGAGAATATGATATTAGGGTTTCTGGCGACCTTCACGGGCCGTGAAGAGGTCGTGAAGGGAAACCTGTTGGTATCTGCCCACTGACACACGTAGGCCAGCATCACTGCCAATGAAGCGCGGGCCTATTGGGTCACACGCCAAGTTTCAATCTCGACAGCCTACTATAAGAAGAAAGAGTCAAAATGGTCAAATTACATTTGACCTAGGCTTCACGACCGTGAAGGATGCTCCACGGGTCGTGAAGCAGCTTGTGTCCACGAGTCCTGTCGTGGGCCGCATGGTTCGTGAAACCCTAGGGCTTCACGACCCTACATGGCCCGTGAAGGAGGTCGTGAAGGCACAACCCTCACGATTCTTGCGCAGGGCGGCACGGCTCGTGGAGGATTAATGGTTGGTCGTGGCACATTTATCCTTCACGGCCCGTGAGAGCCCGTGAAGAAGTCGTGAAGGCAGAATTCTAAGTGACACTTGTATTTGGTTGGACCATTTTGTTGGTCCAATGATGGTGTGCCACTTAGCTCCGACTCTGGGCTCTTTGAACAGATAGAATGCTTATAAAAGAGGTCCTTTTGGTGCATTATATACTCTTGGTCATTTTGTGCATTACACACATATTGTGAGTTCTTCCATAGAGAGAGAGAGAGCAAGAACAAGTGAAGGTGGTAAGTGCACAAGTGGTTACAAGGTTGTTCCAGAATCAAACCCTCAAGTGTTGGTGGTTTGGTGGCTTGCTAGTACAAGGAGAAAGAAGGTTAGCTTGCTATGGACTTCTTTGGTGCTTGAATCCTTTTGTTTCAAGAGCTCATCCCAAATCTCCAAGTTGTTCCAGAATTATCAAAGTCTTCAAGAGTATGGATTGCTTACCTTCTTCTCTTTGTGTTTGTTTTTGGTTGCATGCATGTTCTTGCAAGTTTTCACCACCATTGGGAAATCATGGGATCCTTTTGTGTGTTTTTGTTGCTTCCGTTGCGTGCTTTGATCCCCATGGATTCCCAACAAAACCCTCCACGAGGCTTCACCACCCGGACTGGTAGTCGTGGGAGCATAACCTTCACGAGGGCTTCACGGCCCGTGAGAGCCCGTGAAGGCAGGCGCCATTCTTTTAATTGGACCACTCATTGGCCCAATGAGAGTGTGCGGTGGAACCTGGCCTATGAGGCCTTCACGAGTGCTTCACGGCCCGTGAGAGCCCGTGAAGCCTTGTCAAAGTGTCACCTTTGTTTTATTGGACCTTTGTGATGGTCCAATGAATGTGTGACAATTTGGTCGACTCTGGTTGCCTTAATATGAATTCCAGAGTTTATAAAAGGCTTGGCACTCTCTCATGGCATAACTCTTGCTTCTATACACACATAACACATATACATGGTTCTTTAGCATCTAGTGGGTTGGTGGTGTATGTAAACTCGTGAAGGCAAGTAGTTCTTGGTATTGTAGCTGCTCCAGAAGCACGACGACATTGCGTGGTTCGTGTCTCGGGTCATTAGCAAGACGGGATCTCGGCTACTTGGTGTGGACTATCAATAGAAGAGCTCGGTTTCGAGTTATCGAAGATCTCTCTAGCTCGGTGGATAGCTCCAGCCTCGTGATGGTATATTTCTCCTCCCTCTTGTTTGTTTTTGGTTGCTATACTCGTTTATAGTCACGATCCCCACTTGGGGAATACATGCATGTCGGTTTAAATAACCGAAAACCCCGGTTTTTGATGTCGTTGCTTCCGCTGCGTACGGGTGTTGGCGTGCATGGATTACCTACAGTAGTATCAGAGCCTAGGCTACAAAGATATAGCACGAAAATGGCTCGAAAAACCGTTTTTGGAAGATTCGTTTTTCTGTCCAGTAGGCCTTCACGGGCCGTGAAGTGTTCTTCACGAGTCGTGGAGGCCACACGACCAGTGTTCGTGAGGGGTCTGGTCGTGGGAAGTGATTTTCAGGCTTCACGGGTCCTCATGGCCCGTGACCGGTCGTGAAGCTCTTGGGCTTCACGAGCCGTGAGGGGTCGTGAAGGCACTCGTGAACAGTTTAATCGTGAAACTTGGTTTTTAGGATCACGAGCCCTTCTGACCCGTGATCGGTCGTAAGGCCCTTGGGCTTCACGAGCCGTGAGGGGCCGTGAAGGGGCTTCTGGGCAGTTTTTGTCCTTAAAAGAAAATTTCGTGGTTTTTCGTGTCATGGAGGAGTTTCTGGTTTTCTGGCAGATTCCGTTTGGTTAACCCCTCGTAATATTTTGGTACAAATATGGGTATGTAAGGTATGGTCTTGGCATGAGATGCATACATGCATACACATATATTGTGTATATATGAATACGGGTATAAAAGTTGGTTTTGTGCCCTAATGCATATGTACAAGAATTTCCTTGTTGTACCTTTGGTGTTTGTGTTGGAAATTCTTACCGAAATATTCCTTTGGTCACGGTTTTGGCACACCGTGCTTTGTAGTTGTTGTTTGTTGCTGTTAGTTGGTAACCATCGCCCTAGACCTTGTGGTTGTGAATTGTGGTTTGTTTGGTTGTTTGGATTTATTTGGTGACCTTAGTGTCACATGTGATGTAATTTCATTCGGTTTGTAATTAATTATCGCGGCTTGCATGCCATTTCATTTATCCATATGTACTTGTACTAGATTGATAGGAAGCACGTGGCTTGCATGTCATTTCCTTTCTTTTGTGTACTTATGCTTTGAAGACCACAATCAAGAGTCAAGAGGAGACATCTTGAAGACCTTGGATCCGGTTAGTCCCGATGGAGGTAGCGGATTCAGTGGGAGCACTCCATGGTCTAGGTTTGTGTCCTTAGTAGACATTCTCCTCCCGGCTTGGCTCGCGGGTAGGACGCATAGGTTTTTGGCATGGTTATCAACCCCTTTGTATGCGTGTGATGTGATTTATATTTCTTGCGTGGTTGTTTATGTTTCTTCGCATGCTTGATAACTTTTCTAAGTTAATAAAATCACAAGTGTTTTTAAATTGGTTAACAAACTCTTGCGCGTTCACGATTAACAAGACAATATAAACTTGGTATTTATATTTAAAGTGAAAATCGTTTTTGGCACTTACTTTGTTAATCAAATATTAAAACTTGGTTTTAATCAAGAATCAAAAGCCCGTTTCCTAAAATGTAAATCACGCACGATCCATAAGATGACACACCCGATTCTAGTGAAGCATGGGATAGTTGTCGAGCTAAGCACGAGTTATTCCATGTGGATCTGTGTGGAAGGTGAGAGTGGCGACTTGGAGTTATTGGTTGTCGAGCTTAGCACGAGCCAATGATTGTCGAGTGTGCTACCATGTATCTTGTTGGACGATTTACAATTGCAAACTAAAATCCTTGTGTGATTGTCGAGCTAAGCACGAGTCAACCAAGAATTTTAATTTGGGATTGGTGTAAGTAGGGATCAAACATGCCAACCGACCGTTTTACGTCGTTGGATCCCGCAAATGTCTAAGAGTTGCAATGGAGATTGCAATTGGCAAAATGGTTACCGGCCTAAATAGCTTCATGAAGTGATCTGCGGTAAACCCGTCATGTAGTGGAGTAAAATATGGTTCTTAGCCCTTGTTAAGATAAATTGTTTTTCCAAAACTTTATGGGTAATTATTTTAACGAGGATTATATCAAACTAACTAAAACGTGTATTCTTGTTATTTATAGATGTCAAACGATAATAACACCATGTCAAACAATTCGCTTCGTATGTTCCTACGTAGGGAGAAACTCACGGGAGTAAACTTCGTTGACTGGCTTAGGCAATTGAGAATTTTCCTTCGCTATGAGTCAAAGTTGCACATCCTTGAGGAACCTCTTCCGGAACCACCTGCTAGCGACGCGACTTGGTCCGTCCGATACACGTATGAAAAGCGTGTTGAGGACACACACGATGTTGCCTGCCTCATGTTGTCAACTATGAGCTCGGAGTTGCAAAAGCACATTGAGCACATGAGTGTGCACGATATGATGGACAAGTTGAAGTACATGTTCCAATAACAAGTTAGGGAGGAACACTATGAGTGTGTTAAAAACCTAGTCGGTTGTAGAATGCAGGAAGGTAGGAGTGTGAGTGCCCACGTCCTTAAGATGAAGGCGTACGTGGACCAAATGGAGAGATTGGGTTTTCCCATGGGGAGGGAGCTTGTTGTGGATATAGTACTCCAGTTTTTCCCATGGGGAGGGAGCTTGTTGTGGATATAGTACTCCAGTCCCTGCCCGCATCATATGATCAGTTTGTCATGAGCTATCACATGCATGACATGGAGAAAACCTTAGGTGAAATGCATGGTATGTTGAAGACTGCGGAGTCTGACATGGCCAAACATGAATCCACCTCTTCCATTCCTACCACGAGTTCTAGGGAACAAAAGAAAAAGAAGAAGAAACCAACACAAAGGGAAAAGGTTAGAGTGTCCAAGCCTATTCCCCATGTTGAATCTGAGGACAATGATTGTGTGCCTCATGAAGAGATTCAAGAAAAAGTGGTTTGCTACTTCTGTGGAAGATTTGGAGATTGGGGCCGTCACGCATGCCCATCGTGCCGAGAGGATATTAAACTTCTAAGGAAAGAGAGAGTTAATTTCCCCTCTCAAGGTACATTCATGATTCATTGCTAATTCTTCTATTTCGCTGGGTTGTTCACCCGAGCTAATTAACTCACGTTTGTCACAAATTTATTTTGTTACAAAGTGTAGGTACCCTTTAAAAGAAGAAAGAAGAGCATGAAGAACCGGATCTCTAAAAGAGGTATATCGGAAGACTGACCTCTACAAGAGAATTGGGAGTTTTGATCTCGCCTATTCTTATCGGTTCAATTATTACTTTGTTGTTGATGCCCTGCGAGGCAAGTTGAGCTTTTATTGTATGTTCATGAAGACGATGGATGAGATTTTGAATTTTGGGTTGTAAAAGATTTTTCCGCATTGCTTATTCGATTTCGAAGTTTGTTCATGTCATAGCTTATGTTTTATTTTGGCCTTCAAGGCGCATCATTCTACATTTGATGACGATGAATTCACACTTGAAACTTGAATCTTGTTTTTGAAAAATATTTGTTGATTGATAAAAATTAAAATTATCCATGTCATGACGTACATGTTACAAGTAATATTTAATCATGAATGATTGATTATAAGTCCAAAATAGTTTGGATTAGTCGACTCTTTGTCATAATCTACTTAACCATATAAATAAGACAAGTATCGCCTAGATCCATGTGGTTAGGATCTTGGAATAGTTTAACATTGGGTTAAACATTTGATGCTAGTCTTATCTATTAGGGTAAGATGATTATGAAACCATTCACGGTATATGTGAGAGGGATGCTAGCTTGTAAGACATTGATCACCTTTGGTGGATAATCCGAACAAGCACATAACAAAGAGAAACTAATTAAAAGAATCAATTGGGACATATAGATAGGATGCTTAGATCTAGTTGAGATGCTAAGATACCTTAAATCTATATCAATGACCACATTATGAATTGTGGGATTATCTCGCAATTTGTTCCTTAACATAGATACATTTGTACATGGTATCACGTTGAAGGAAACCGGATATTGTTGAAAATGATCTGGTAAATAATGGGTCAAGTATGTGTATTCGACTTGTTAATACACATTGAATGTGACGAGCCAAGTCCTTAATCTTAATCCAACTTGAAAGTCCATTTAGCACCTTATGTGATGTATCTTGAAAGAGTTAATTGCTTGTATATATCAAAGTTTGGAGATTTTCAATCTACATATGGTGGGAGATTGAAGAACTTAAATGGTGCTAATACATTTAAAAGGTTCTTATATGTTTTGGATATTTGACCTTACGAGAACAATGTTTTGTTGCTCGAAAGGAAGATAATAACTAAAGCATTCCAGTGGAAGAACGTGCAACTTAAATGAAAGACTTGATGTTGGCACTAGCATATGATCAAATATCGGCATGAGAATGCTGGTTATCCTGACCATGAGTAATTACTTTCAAGGTTGATAGAAGTCATGTAACCAAAGAGATATGGGTTCCTCACATCTAAGTGGCAATGACTTGATGGTGAGTATTGTTCATATCACCATCTATCGGAAGACATAGTGGGCCCTGTGTTCACTAAGGTTATGAGAAGTAATTAATCATGAGATGAAATCCATTTTAAGTATGTGAATACTTTGCTTAATTCCATACCAAGGTGCAAACCGAGATGGTGTATATGGAATTAACATGGATTGTATTGTAGACTGCTTTAAATACCGACTAGGGGTAAAGGTTTCATGATGGTTATTGTGGAAACTTTTCCTAGTGGTCATGTTGAAGGTCATTTGATACTCGTTGCTATTGTTGCCTTCTTATGGCAATAAAAGATAATACACGGATATGCAAGACCGCGTTCCTTTATGGAACTATGTATTGAGGAAGTGCTTACCACACTCTCCGAGGGTCTTAGATATCCGTAGTATCCAAATTAAGTCACAAAGTATGGATAAGTCCCTTTACTTATACTAACATCGTAAAAGTAAGATCTTTGCTTTCATGTGAAAATCAAAGTCATGAGTTTTCTAGGAGCATAGATAAGACTTTTACACATGTCAGGGCTAGTAGGAGCTTTTGTTGTATACCTAGAAGTATGTATCGATTGAAGATAATGTCCCATTGTTAAGTGTTCTATGAACCTAAAATAGGGAATTATTGTATCATGATAATACTTAGGAGATACAAGATTTTGAATTACAAGAAATACTTGTGTATGTTCTTGATGTTTGACGACAAGAAATAAGCCTTAGAGTAAGTTTTTACTCTAATACTGATTTCTAATAGGATAATTGTCGATCTTGATCGAAGTATATGATCCTACTTTGTGGTGTTAATTATTGATTAGAGAATTTCTTAAGTATCACTGATCCTATTGTGAACTTTTGTAACAATGAGGATATGAGTACTTTAGTGGCTCGTTATATGATCTCTTTGACGGATACTTTGAATAGTAGTTTGGTCAAAAGATAATTGGGAGGATAACAAGAATACAAATGGATGTTGCATGGCAAATCCATTGAATAAGCCTTTATCATAATGACTAGTGATGTTAGACATACTAGGTCATGTAGCATTTCTTATGCATAAGATTTGGCTTGAAATATTGTTTTAGTTGTTGATAGTTTTATATTTGCTTTGGGAACTGCAAGCAGTATCGTTGCTTTTGATTGCTTTCGATATATAGTGGGGACTATATATACGCAGATGCGGTTACTTTCATTAGTCTTTACTGTGTTCCATCTTAGCATGTTTAACCACTTTCCTGAGTGCTTAAGCATTCTAGATTTCCACAGTCAGTCACTCTTCAAGGGAAGGAAGTTTGAACTAAGACTGAGGTTAGGGTTTTGTCATGCTAATATCAAGGATTGAATGCAAGTGACGCAAGACTAACCTGTGCTTGAAATGAGTTTCAAGTGATTGGAAGACCCACACCTGAGTTCACTTCATGGATTATGGTCTCAAGTGACTCGGGATGATAATATCATTTCATCCTTAGACCGGAGATACATGTGTATCCAAAGCATGTGTCTGCTTTATTTTGATTATTTTCAAACGTGGTTCGTAACTAGCCACTATAAAGGGAGTTCTCAAATAAAGTATGAAGCATGTGGCGGGGCTATGTAGTCAAAAGGATTTTTTCCTCTGGTTAGACAGATATCCCTGGGCCCCTCGATGATTGGGCGCTGACACCAAAAATGCATGGCCGTGCTCAAGTTACAATGATTTTAGATCAGTTGCAAACTTGTTATTTTGGTCACCACCAATCTAGAATCGAGAAACAGAATCGTGAACGATCTGGAGATTGACATTTTTCCATGTCTCGTGTTCACAAGGATATCGTGAACAAAGGGATGTTTATGATCACTTATCTATAGGGCCTTTTAGCCTTTCTAGGCTACCCGGATTTGTCGAGGATGACGTAACTCGTACCGACTCGGGGGCAAGTATGCTTTGCTAGAGCCGCTGCTTGTTTGCGGTGTTGGTAACGCTGTATCATGTGCAAGTGGGAGTCTGTTGGAATATGCCCACCGATACACGTGTACTAGCATCACTGCTGATGAGGTACGGGCCTATTGGGTCACACGCCAAGGGTAGATTCCGGCAGCACAACGCAAACATGAGAGAATATGATATTAGGGTTTCTGGCGACCTTCATGAGCCTTCACGGGCCGTGAAGAGGTCGTGAAGGGAAACCCTCCACGAGGCTTCACCACCCGGACTGGTAGTTGTGGGAGCATAACCTTCACGAGGGCTTCACGGCCCGTGAGAGCCCTTAAAGGCAGGCGCCATTCTCTTAATTGGACCACTCATTAGCCCAATGAGAGTGTGCGGTGGAACCCGGCCTATGAGGCCTTCACGAGTGCTTCACGGCCCGTGAGAGCCCGTGAAGGCAGAAGTCAAAGTGTCACCTTTGTTTTATTGGACCTTTGTGATGGTCCAATGAATGTGTGACAATTTGGCCGACTCTGGTTGCCTTAATATGAATTCCAGAGTTTATAAAAGGCTTGGCACTCTCTCATGGTATAACTCTTGCTTCTATACACACATAACACATATACATGGTTCTTTAGCATCTAGTGGGTTGGTGGTGTATGTAAACTCGTGAAGGCAAGTAGTTCTTGGTATTGTAGCTGCTCTAGAAGCACGACGACATTGCGTGGTTCGTGTCTCGGGTCATTAGCAAGACGGGATCTCGGCTACTTGGTGTGGACTATCAATAGAGGAGCTCAGTTTCGAGTTCTCGAAGATCTCTCTAGCTCAGTGGATAGCTCCAGCCTCGTGATGGTATATTTCTCCTCCCTCTTGTTTGTTTTTGGTTGCTATACTCGTTTGTAGTCACGATCCCCATTTGGGGAATACATGCATGTCGGTTTAAATACCCGAAAACCCCGGTTTTTGATGTCGTTGCTTCTGCTGCGTACGGGTGTTGGCGTGCATGGATTACCTATAGAGTGTACTTACCGCATGTCTTGACGGACGATTTATAATTTCAAATTAGAATTCTTGAAAGATTGTCGAGCTTAGCACGAGTCAATCAACAATTCTAAATTGGGATTGGTGAAAGAAGGGATTAAACATGCCAAACGACCGGTGCTTGTCGTAGGATCCCGCAAAGACCAAAGAGTTGCAATAATGGATTGCAATTGGCAATATGGTTGCCAACCCGAAATAACTTCCTTGTATGATCCGCGGTAAACTGGTCATATACGGAAGTGAAATAAGGTTCTTGGCTTTGTTAAAATAATTAAAATTTGTTTTGGGTAAATTGTTTTAACAAACATAAATATCAAACTAACCAAATCTACTTTGCTATTTTAGATGGCATCTTCAAGTACCACCACCACGAGCAACATTTCTCTACGAGTTTTCCTTGAGAAGCAGAAACTCGACGGTAGCAACTTCATGGATTGGCATAGGCAACTTCGGATTGTCCTACGCCATGAAGGGAAATTGCATATCATTGAGGAAGCCTTGCCCGAAGCCCCTGCGACTACAGCACCTAGGGCCGCCCGAGAGGCATATGAAAAACGCCTCAAGGACACGGAGGAAATTACGTGCCTTATGTAAGGCACAATGAGCTCCGATTTGCAAAAGCAAATGGATCATTTAAGTGCTTTCGACTTGCTCGCGCAGCTCAAGGACTTGTTCCAACAGCAAGCGAGGCAAGAAAGGTACGAATGCCTCAAGTCCGTCATAGGTTGCAAGCTCCAGGATGGTGGGAACGTAAGCGCTCATGTGTTGCGTATGAAAGCAAACATGGAGCGCATGGAGAGGTTAGGGTTCACCATAGGGAGGGAGATGGCGGTTGATCTCATCCTCCAATCCTTGCCCAATGCATATGATCAATTCATCGTGAGTTATCATATGCATAGTATGGACAAAACCGTCATGTAGCTTCATGGGATGCTCAAGACCGCGGAGTCAAGCATCTCGAAGCCCAAGGCCACCTCATCCAATCCCGTCTTGGCTATCCGGGAGGGCCGCATCCAAAAGAAGAAGCTGAATCCTTCCCATAAGGGAAAGGGTAAGGGCAAGGTTGGTGCCACCAAGCCTACCCCTACCCCGGTGGCAAAGGGCAAGGGGAAGATTCCCCAAGCCAAGGCCCCGGAGGATGCGCAATGCTTCTTTTGCGGGGACAAGGGGCATTATCGCCAAAGCTGCCTAAAGTACCAAGATGGCCTCAAGAAGCTCAAGGCAATGAGCATCTCGGGACCTTCAAACCAAGGTACGTTCGTGATTGAGCTCCATCAAACTTCTATTTCAAATGGCTGGGTTTTAGATACCGGCTGCGGCACTCACATTTGTAATATGGTGCAGGTGCTAAGGGAAAGTAGAGGCTTGGAGCGTGGAGAGCTGGATCTAATTATGGGGAACCGAGAGGTTGTGCCCGTAGAAGCAAAAGGGAGTGTCGAGCTCTCTTTTAGAACCGGTCTTTCCATTGTTCTTATTAATGTATGCTATTCACCCTACGTGGCAAGAAACATTTTATCCTTACATGCTTTGTATGACGATGGTTTTTCTTTTAAATATATGGATGGATCTATTTTATGTTATAAAAATGATGTTTGTTATTTCAAAGCTTTACCATGTCATGGCAAATATGAAGTTGATGCATACATTGAAAATAAGAGACCTATCATGAATATTGATTCTCAATCCAAAAATTGTTTGGATAAGTATTCCTTATGGCACGGTTGTCTTGCTCATAGGCAATTGACAAGTGTTTCGCCATGAGTCAAAGTTGCACATCCTTCAGGAACCCCTTCCAGAGCCACCTGCTACCAATGCGACTTGGGCCATCCGATACGGATATGAAAAACGTATTCAGCACACACATGATGTTGCCTGCGTCATGCTGTCAACTATTGTAACATCCTCAGCTTGGGCCTAGTTGTAATTAGTATCTGAGTGTATATAGTTATTGTAATAGGAAGTATTCTATGTATGTACTTGTTGAATTTAGATGAATAAATGTATATGTGTTTATGTGTTAGACTATGTACGTATGTATGTATATTAAGTATGTGTATATATGTAGTTAATTAAAAAGAAAAGGAAAACCCTTACTGAAGCAAGAGGCAACCGCCTCTTGAATTAGAAAGTATATGTATGTGTGTGCATGTGTTGTGTTGACTTTACTAAGTCAAAGTTGGCACAAAAGAAATCACACACTCTCGTCTCTCTACTCTCTCGCTCTCTCGGATTTCTAAAGAAGAACAAGAAACAGTCGATCGTTGATCTCGAAGGTGAGCCATATGATTTAGATGTGTTTAGAAGATTAGAATCGTGTGTAACATGTTAAGAATCATGAATCCATGCATGAGCACCATGAAGAACATGCTAAAGTTTACTTTAAAGTAGGTTTTGGTATTTATGGTGTTCTTGTTGGGATTTCATATGTTCATGATGATTAGATGACGATGTTATAATCTTCTAATCAGTTCTGGGCTTGAAACTAATGAATTTGAAATTGTTAGGATGAATTATGAGTGTGTCGGAATTATAGATGATGAAGCTGTCGGATTCCACAACTATGAAGTTGTCGGAATCCGCATGTGGCAAAAACCACATGATTTATCGAAATCCGATGTAAGTGTCGGATTCCGCAATTCTGTCGGATTTAGTGTTTTGAAGTTCCGTTTTAAGTTGGAATCCGCAAGTTGTCAGATTCCCAAAATCCACAAGTTGTCGCATTTCCAATGTTCCGGATTCGTCGGAATCCGATAAGTATCGGATTTCATTGAAAACATCGGATTTCCTTTTATGTATCGGAATCCGCAAGTGTCGGATTTTGTGTGCATGGTTGGAATTCCTAAGTGTTGGAATCCGATTGATGAATATCGGATTTGTATGTAAGTAAATGTCGGGTTTCATGAATCCGACAGAACCATCGGATTTCCCCAAATCCGACAGTCCTGGCATAGTTAAGTCCAAAGTTAAATGTTATTTTGTAAGTCTTAAATGCACATGTGAATGATTGATGTAAATATGATATGCTAGGTGAACTTGTTGTATTTGTGGAGTCAAAACCAAATAGGTAAAGAGCTCAAGTGAGTGTCTGCTTTCATGAGACTCGGTAGAGTAAGGCTTGCATGCTAAATGACTATATGAATGATTTGTATGTATCTAACTTGCTTTTGCAGGTACGCTCGAGGTGGTAAGTGTATGATTTGGATGATTTTAGAATATGTGTCAGGTGCATGCCAGTGGGTCCAGATTGGAACCACTTAGTTAATACATGATGATGTGTACGAATAATTATATGATGTTATATATAAAATGATGGATCCTTGTGTGATCGAATGTACGTATATGTTTGCAGACTATCTGATGCATGGCTAAGGTTAGTCGGTTGTAACTGGATCCTTCGGGATTTCACGGTGATTCAGGAGGCATCCTGGATCATAGGTTCTGCAGAACCGCCGTACCTTAACGTGAGTGGTGATCAGCCGGTTGTAGGTGGATTACATGTAGAGCCTCTGGCTCTGTGAACGATGCTTGGTGAACTGCTTTATGCTCCCCCACAAGCGCGGATTAGTCGTGTCTAATCCCCCGGTCTGAGTTGTTGAGCGGGATTGATTACCCTGCAAGACACGACTCTTACTGATCTTGTCAGCACACTGCTATGTGCTAAACTAGCAATGATTGTTTATGATGTGATGCATGACTTACTGTATTGATTCTTGTGATTGTATGTACTCACTAGCTAAGTGTTACCTAATGATACAATGTTTCCCTTTTCAGGTAAAGACTAGGAGTCCTGTGAGGCGGGGAAATTTTGATGTACATTGCCCCTTGTGGGTAGAACAGCTGATAATTATTATGATATTAGTAAATAGATACAATGGTCGGTTCCTGTACTTGGTAACACCAATGTTGTTTTGAGAAGTTATTAATGTAAATAACAGTTTGTCGTTTTAAAAAGAAAAATTTCCGCTCCTAAAACCTGATTTTCTATTAAAGTAACTGAATTCAGAAGCGGTGTTAGGTATCAGAGCCTAAGTTTGAGCGAATTGGGTACTTGAAAGAGTATTCGACCTCAAGCTCGGGCCCGACCATAAAGAAGTGTTCCTATGGGGGGGTTGTGTTAGAGTGTTATATGTATGCTAGCATTATATGATGAGTTGTTAGTAACTAAAGTAAGTAAGATAGAGTATTAACTGCTCTTTCTCTGTCATCTAGAAAGATGTCTGCCGAACGTGGCCATACCGAACAAGCTATTAAAGAATTAGAGGATGAGGCTTCTCATATGCCTTATCAGGCTGAAGATCAAAGATCTCAGCACAATGCTGGAGAGGGCAGACCTGAGCCCGATCAGGCTGCCTATATTTAGCGATTGGAGGAAGAGCTTCGAGTAACAAAGGAGCTCTTGTTGCAAGCTACACTGAACAAGCCCCGCAAGACTTGTTCATACAAGAAATTTCTAACTTGCAATCCTCCGACATTCCAGGGAAGTGATAACCCTACCGTTCCTATCCAATGGCTCCGGGTAATGGAGCAAGTGTTTGAGTCGTGTGAATGCGAACCTGAGTACTGTGTCAAGTATGTAGTACGTATGTTAAAAGGCCGTGACATCTTCTGGTGGGATATGGTAAAAGCCTCTGTTAACAAGGAGGTGCTGAGTGCTCTTACCTGGGAGTAGTTCTCTGAGAAGGTGCTGAAAAAGTATTGTACCGAATACGATCTGGAACGAATGGAGAGGGAATTCTCTAATCTCTATAAAGGGGATAAGCCAATCGAAGAACACATAACCACGTTCACTGATAAGATGCCGTTTGTTCCCCATCTAATCCTAGACGAGACCACCAAGATAAGGCGGTTTGTGGGGACTCTGCCACTGAATTTCGCCCACACGTGCAGGCTGCTGCTGATCTGGATCGGGCGTTTGATATAGCCCGACAATTGGAAGGTGATCGTTTATACTGCAAGGGCGAATCTGCAAGTGCAGGGTCAAAGAGGAAGTTTCAGCCATCTGATAAATCGGGTCCTTCCAAAGGATAATCATCTGCAGGCGAAAATACTGATTCCTCTAAGAAGCCGAGGCCTGAATCTCCTTGGTGTTCTCAGTGCCGTACATACCACTCTGGTAAGTGTTCTAACTCTACCAGACGTTGCTGGAAGTGCGGGAAGAAGGGCTACGCTACAACTAAGTGTGGTTTTAAAGAGGACGTATGTTATCGGTATCACAAGCCCGGGCACAAGTTGACCTACTGCCCAGAGAGACAAAGTGCACGAACAAAGGGGTCTTCTTCTTTTCGAGGCCCGAAAAGAGATGACGCGCCCCGCGCGAAAGGCAGGGCTTTTTAGATGACGGCGGACGAGGCCAAAGCAGCAGGGTATGTCGTCACGGGTACTTTTCTTATTAATTATATCCCTGCTAGCATTTTATTTGATTCTGGAACTACCTACTCCTTTGTATCTGTGGCGTGTCGTAGAAGATTACAGTTGCCTGTTGTTCCTTTAACTGAGCCCCTCAGAGTAGAGGTCGCGACGGCAAAGTAGTCTCTGTTACAGAGAAAGTCCCAATAGCTATGATTTATATTGATGGGAGTAGTATCCCTATTTCTTTCTTTATTATTCCTATTGTGGGCTTTGATGTCGTGATCGGGATGGATTGGCTCAACAAGCGTGATGCTAAGATTATCTGTTGCAAACAGATGATCAAGATCCCTCTCTCTGATGGATCTTATGCTGTTGCAC
The DNA here is from genome assembly GCA_038502395.1 of Dittrichia graveolens. Taxonomy (NCBI): domain Eukaryota; kingdom Viridiplantae; phylum Streptophyta; class Magnoliopsida; order Asterales; family Asteraceae; genus Dittrichia; species Dittrichia graveolens. The sequence continues at coordinate 24,594,741 of JARJIL010000008.1, forward strand.
GTGGAGAATGACGGGATTCTGATATTCCTATTGTCTCCATGATTAAAGCTCAGAAGTCGATTGCTAAGGGTTGTGACTCTTATCTGGCATATGTTATTGATGCTAGGATGGAGAAGCGACCAGTTCGTGATATTCGGGTGGTGTTTGACTACCCTGAGGTATTCCCTAAAGAACTTCTGGGTTTACCTCCAATTCGTGATGTTGAGTTCAACATAGAGCTTATTCCAGGAGCTACACCTATGGCTCGTTCTCCGTATCGTCTTGCTCCTTCTAAAATAAGAGAGATGATGACTCAAATTCAGGAGTTGCTCGACAAAGGTTTCATTCGTTCGAGTTCCTCACCGTGGGGAGCTCCTGTGTTATTTGTAAAGAAGAAGGACGGAACAATGCGAATGTGCATAAATTACAGGGAGCTTAACAAGCGAACTGTAAAGAATAAGTATCCGCTTCCTCGAATAGATGACCTATTTGATTAGTTGCAGGGGGCTACATGCTTCTCTAAGATCGATCTCCGGTCGGGGTATCACCAAGTACGAGTTCATGAAGAAGATATTCCGAAGACTGCATTCCGAACTCGTTATGGTCATTACGAATTTCTAGTTATGCCGTTCGGTTTAACCAATGCCCCCGCCGTCTTCATGGATCTGATGAATAGGGTTTGCCGTCCGTTTCTTGATAGATCCGTGATTGTATTTATTGATGACATTCTTGTTTACTCAAAGACGGAAGCTGATCACGAGCTTCATCTTCGTCAGGTTCTCGAGACTCTAAAGCGAGAACAGTTGTACGCCAAGTTCTCTAAATGTGAATTCTGGCTTAAGGAAGTTCATTTCCTCGGCCATGTTATATGTCATGATGGTGTCAAAGTAGATCCGGCTAAGGTAGAAGCTGTGATGAATTGGGGAGTTCCTCGGACTCCTTCTGAAATTAAAAGCTTCCTTGGCTTGGCTGGCTACTATCGGCGGTTTATCCGCGATTTCTCAAAACTTGCGTGTCCGTTGACCAAACTAACTCGCAAGGATGTTGCTTTTATCTGGTCGGAAGCTCAAGAGGAAGCCTTCCAGACCTTGAAACGATTGTTATGTGAAGCTCCGGTCCTTACTTTGCCTGAGGGTTCGGAGGACTTCACGGTATATTGTGACGCTTCTTACGCGGGTTTGGGTTGCGTCCTGATGCAACGTGATAGAGTGATTGCCTACGCTTCTAGGCAGTTGAAATCACACGAACAGAACTACCAACCCATGATCTGGAGCTTGTTGTTGTTATATTTGCCTTGAAGTTGTGGAGACATATCTTTATGGCAGAAAGTGTGTGATTTGCACAGATCACAAAAGTCTCCAGTATGACTTTTCTCTGAAAGAACTCAACATGCGGCAACGCCGTTGGTTGGAGTTAATAAAAGACTATGATTGTAAGATCCGTTACCATCCTGGCAAGGCCAATATTGTAGCAGACGCTTTAAGCCGTAAATGATCGACAATAGAAGCTAAGTTTATGAGAATCGTGATTGTGCCAGACTTGATTTCTAAACTGAAGGAAGCTCAGTAGACTACATTGCAAGAAGAGATTCTAAAGGCTGAGAAGATGAAGAAGTTAAAGGCTCTTGAAAAGCTTAAAGCAGCTCGGGATCGACGGAAGATGTACCGCCTCTTGAATTAGAAAGTATATGTATGTGTGTGCATGTGTTGTGTTGACTTTACAAAGTCAAAGTTGGCACAAAAGAAAACACACACTCTCGTCTCTCTGCTCTCTCGCTCTCTCGGATTTCTAAGAAGAACAAGAAACAGTCAATCGTTGATCTTGAAGCTGAGCCATATGATTTAGATGTGTTTAGAAGATTAGAATCGTGTGTAACATGTTAAGAACCATGAATACATGCATGAGCACCATGAAGAACATGCAAAAGTTTACTTTAAAGTGGGTTTTGGTATTTATGGTGTTCTTGTTGGCATTTCATATGTTCATGATGATTAGATGATGATGTTATAATGTTCTAATGAGTTCTGGGCTTGAAACTAACGAATTCGAAATTGTTTGGATAAATTATGAGTGTGTCGGAATTATAGATGATGAAGCTGTCAGATTCCGCAACTATGAAGTTGTCGGAATCCGCATGTGGCAAAAACCGCATGATTTATCGAAATCCGATGTAAGTGTCGGAATCCGCAATTATGTCGGATTTAGTGTTTTGAAGTTCCGTTTTAAGTTGGAATCCGCAAGTTGTAAGATTCCTTAAATCCACACGTTATTGGATTTCCAATGTTCCGGATTCTAAATGTCGAAATCAGCTAAGTATCGGATTTCATTGAAAGCATCGGATTTCCTTCTATGTTTCGGAATCCGCAAGTGTCGGATTTTGTGTGCATGGTTGGAATTCCTATGTGTTGGAATCCGATTGATGAATATCGGATTTGTATGTAAGTAAATGTCGGGTTTCATGAATCCGACAGAACCATCGGATTTCCCCAAATTCGACAGTCCTGGCGGATTTGTGTTAAGTCCAAAGTTAAATGTTATTTTGTAAGTCTTGAATGCACATGTGAATGATTGATGTAAATATGATATGCTAGGTGAACTTGTTGTATTTGTGGAGTAAAAACCAAATACTTGTGCATTGTAAAGAGCTCAAGTGAGTGTCTGCTTTCATGAGACTCAGTAGAGTAAGGCTTGCATGCTAAATGACTATATGAATGATTTGTATGTATCTATCTAGCTTTTGCAGGTATGCTCGAGGTGGTAAATGTATGACTTGGATGATTTTAGAATATGTGTCAGGTGCAGGCCAGTGGGTCCAGATTGGAACCACTTAGTTAATACATGATGATGTGTACGAATACCTATATGATGTAATATATAAAATGATGGATCCCTGTGGGATCGAATGTACGTATATGTGTATGTGAACTATTTGCAGACTATCTGACGCATGGTTAAGGTCAGTCGGTTGTAACTGGATCCTTCGGGATTTCATGGTGATTCAGGAGGCATCCTGGATCATAGGATCTGCAGAACCGCCGTGCCTTAACGTGAGTGGTGATCAGCCGGTTGTAGCTGGATTACCTGTGGAGCCTCTAGCTCTATGAACGATGCTTGGTGGACTGCTTTATGCTCCCCCACCAGCGCGGATTGGTCGTGTCTGATCCCCCGGTCTGTGTTGTTGAACGGGATTGATTACCCTACAAGACACGACTCTTACTAATCTTGTCAGCACACCGCTATGTGCTAGGCTAGCAATGATTGTTTATGATGTGATGCATGACTTACTGTATTGATGCTTGTGATTGTATGTACTCACTAGCTAAGTGTTAGCTAATGAAACTATGTTTCCCTTTTCAGGTAAAGACTAGGAGTCATGTGAGGCGGGGAACTTTTGATGTACATTTCCCCTTGTGGGTGGAACACTTGATAGTTATTATGATGTAATGCAAATAGATACAATGGTTGGTTTCTGACTTGGTAACGCCAACGTTGTTTTGAGAAGTTATTAATGTAAATAACAGTTTGTCGTTTTAAAAAGAAAAATTTCCGCTGCTAAAACCTGATTTGCCATTAAAGTAAATGAATTCAGAAGCGGTGTTAGATATCAGAGCCTAAGTTTGAGCGAATTGGGTACTTGAAAGAGTATTCGACCTCAAGCTCGCGCCCGAACATAAAGAAGAGTTCCTATGGGGGGTTGTGTGAGAGTGTTATATGTATGCTAGCATTATATGATGACTTGTTTGTAAGTAAAGTAAGTGAGATAGAGTATTAACTGCTCTTTCTCTGTCATCTAGAAGGATGTCTGCCGAACGTGGCCATACCGAACAAGCTATTAAAGAATTAGAGGATGAAGCTTCTCATGTGCCTCATCAGGCTGAAGATCAAAGATCTCAGCACAATGCTGGAGAGGGCAGACCTGAGCCAGATCAGGCTGCCTATATTAGGCTACCTAGTCGGTTGTAGGATGCAAGAAGGCGGGAATGTAAGTCTCCACGTTCTCAAGATGAAGGCTAACGTGGACGAAATGGAGAGGTTAGGATTTCCTGTTGTGAGGGAGCTCGCTGTGGGTATTGTACTCCAGTCTGTGCCCGCATCATATGATCAGTTTGTCATAAACTATCACATGAAAGGAATGGAGAAATCCTTAAGTGAAATTGCATGGCATGTTGAAGTCTGCGGAGTCTGACATGGCTAAGCATAATTCCACCTCATCCACTCCCGTCTTGGATTTAAAGAAACAAAAGAAAACGAAGAAGAAACCGACCCTAAAAGGAAAGATTGGAGCTTCCAAGCCTATCCTTGAAATTGAGTCGAAGGACATAGAAAATGTGCCTCAAGAAGAGACTCAAGAAAAGGTGGTTTGCTACTTTTGTGGAAGATTTGGAAATTAGGGCCGTCACGCCTGCCCTACGTGCCGAGAGGATATAAAACTTCTAAGGAAAGAGAGAGTTACCTTTCCCTCTGAAGTTACGTTCATTATTCATTGCTATTCTTCAATAAGTTGTGTTGTTGACCCGAGCTGATTGACTCACGTTTGTCACAAATTTATTTTGTTACAAACTGTAGGTCCTTGGTGGAAGAAAGAAAAGTATGAAGAACCGGATCTCGGATGAGGAAACCAGGATGATTGTCGTTTAAGAGAAAATAAGGAGACTTGATCTCGCTTTTGTCGCCGGTTTATTTATTACTTTATTTTGCTACCCTGCGTGGCAAGTAACATTTCTTTGTATGCTCGTTTCCGAAGACAATGGATATAATTTTGAAGTTTTAAGACTTGATGTAAAACCTTATTAGCATCGTTTGTTCAAAGTTTATTCATGTCATAGTTTATGTGTTGCTTTGCCCTGCGTGGCACACAACTGTACATTTGATGACGATGAATTTATCCTTGAAATATGAAATTTGTTATAAAATTTTGTTATGAGATATTTGTTATAGTAAAAAATTATCCGTGTCACGGCATACACAAGATTTTGTTACAAGTGATAGAATATTAATGAATAACTGATTCTGAATCTAAAATAGTTTGGATAAGTTATCTTTGTGAGATAATTAACATTACCACATAAACAAGAAACGTGTCACCTAGTTCCATGTGGTTGGGATCTCAGGATTGTTTAACCTCGGGCTAAACATTTGATGCTGATCTTGTTTATTAAGCTAAGATGATTATGAGATCCTTTACCGGAGTTTGCAAGAGGATTGAAGGCTTGTTGGATATTGATCACACTTTTGTAGATAATCCGTTCAAGCACACCACAAAGAATGACGAAAGAGAAAATTCTTCATCACTACCTTGATGGTAGTAGTTGCGAGACGTTTACTAGTTTAGGTATATGTCTGAAACCTTGTTGGTGTTCAGAATTAGCCAAAACGACTTTCAGAATCAATAGGGCATATAGATCAAGATACTTAGATCTAGTTCAGATGCTAAGATACTTTCTATCTATATTGAATGACCATATAGTGAATTGTGAAATTGTCTCACAATTCATATCCTACTAAGATACATTGGTACATAGTGTCTTGGTGTAGGGAACCGGATGTTACTGATAATGATCCGATTTATGATGGGTCAAGGATGTATGTCCGATTTGTTAGTACATTCATTTAACGTGATGAGTAAGTCCTCAAATCTAAATTCAATTAATGGTCTACTTAGAACTTAATAAGATATGACTAGAAAGGTTCTTTGCTTGTCTATCTTATAGTTCAAAGTTATCTAATCTACATTCAGTGGGAGATGGATGAACTTGAAATCAAGAAGTGCTAATACATTTGAAGAGTTCTTCTAAGTTTTAGATATTTAACCTTTCGAGAACAATGTTTTGTTGCTTAAAAGGGGACAATAGCTAAGGCATTCCAGTGGAAGAACGTGGAACTTAAATAAAAGACCTGATGTTGACACTAGCATATAATCAGGTATCATTGATTGTTGATCGGCATGGATATGCCGGTATACCTGAGTAAGAATCGTTACTTCTTTTCTGATAAGAGTCATATAGAGCCAAAGAGATATGGGTTTCTCATATCTAAGTGGCAATGACCTAATGATGAGTCATGTTGAGTTCACTATCTATCGGAGGACATAGTGGATCTGGAATTCACTAAGTTAAAAGAAGTAAATGATAATGGGATGCAATCCATTTGAAATGTCCAAGTACTTGACTTGGCTTAATCCCATACCTAGGCAATAGTAATGGGATTAACATGGATGGAATTGTAGACAACTTCAAATACTGACTAGTTGTAAAGTTTTCATGATGGTTATGGAGAAACTTTTCCTAGTGTCTATGTTGAAGAATATTTGATACTCGTGGATATTATTGACCGTGTTCCGTCATGGAACAATATTATGAGGAAGTACTTATAACACTCTCCAAGGGTTATATATATCCGTTGTATCCGAATTAAGTCTACAAAAGTGAATAAGTCCACTTCGGACTTATGCTAGCATCTTAAAAGAAAGATCTTTGCTTATTATTAGAAAATCAAAGTGATGAGTTTTTTAGAAGCATAGATAAATCGTTTTAAATATGTCAGGGCTAGTGGGAGCTTTGTTGTATTCCTAATGTTATGTGTCTATTGAAGATAATGTCCCGATATTAGGTTATCTGTGAACCTAATTAAGGAATTACTGCTTCATAAGGACACTTAGGAGGTACAAAATTGGATAATATTTAGTTCAAGAAACATCGAGATATGTTCTTGATGTTTGACGAATAGAATAGGTTTGGAGTAAGTATTTACTCTAATGTGTGTTCCTACTAGGATAACTCTTGATCTTGATCAAAGTTTATGATCCTAACTTGTGGTGTTGATTGTTGGTTCTTAAGTATCACTAATCCTATTGTGGGCTTTTGAGACAATGAGGGTGTGATTACTTTACCCTTTTGAAAAATAAGATCACTTTGATGCATACCTTTAAAATAGTCTTATCAAAAGAGATATAAGTAAATAACAAAAGTAAATGTGGATGTTGTGTTACAAATCCACTAGTTAAGCCGTTGTTATAGACTAGTGATGTTTATCATACTAGGTCAAATAGCATTTCTAATGCATATGACTTGGCTTGAATATTGTTTTAGTTTATGTTTGATTTGTAATTATATTTTGGGGACATTAAGCAGTATTGTAATTCATACTATATCGATTAATAAATGGAGATTAAATAATACGCGGAGGGCGGGTATTTTACGAATCCTTATTGTGTTCCATCTTAGCATGTTTAAACACTTCTGAGAATGTTTTTCATTCTAAATCTCCACAATCGGTTATACTTTATGGGAAGAGAGTATAAATTAAGATTGAGGTAAAGAATTGGTTTTGATAAACGTGATTCTTGCCTGTACTTGAAAGGGGTTTCAAGTGATTGGAGGACCCGCACCCGAGATCACTTCATGGTTCTGATCATAAGTAACTTGGGATGATAATGGCATTTTATCCTTGAACTAGAGATACATGTTATTCCAAAGCATAGGCTTACTTTGCTTTAATCGTTTTACTAACGCGGTCCGTAACTGGTCGTTATAAGGGAGATGATTGGGTAGAGGATTATCTATATGGCGGGACTATGTAGTCAAAAGGAATTTGTTCCTCTATGTATAGAGAAGATATCCATGGGCCCCTCGATGATTGAGTGCTGACGCTCATATGCATGGTCGTGCTCAAGTTATATTGATGATGGATCAATGTTAACTTGGTTTGTTGGTCACCACTAATCTAGAATCGATAAACATAACCGTGAACGATATGAAGGTTGACTTTATTTCATGCCTTGTGTTCACATAGGATATCACGAACAAAAGGATGTCCATGATTATTTATCTTTAGGACAATCATTTTATGATTGGGATCTTGTCAAGAATGGTATACCCTATACTGACTTGGGAGCATAGATGTCTTGCTAGAGACCGCTCTATGTTTGTGTTATTTTTCGTATCCGTCTCACGTGCAAGTGGGAGTCTGTTGGTATATGCCTGCTAACACGTATGAGTTAATAGCACTGCTGATGAGGTATATGCATAGAGAGAAAAGGCCAAAATGGGTTTTGGTGGGGTGAGGCACGACCGTACCTTGTGAGGCACGGGCGTGCCTGATCCAACAGGCACGGGGGTACCGACCTTGGGCTGGACCGTGGTCTGTTGGGCCGGCACGGGCGTGCCCGTATGTAACAGCGGAATCAATAGTCTTAATCACTCATTTTAATGGGATTAAAGGTGTAGTTAATGAGTATTAATTGATCTACGGTTTTGGAGTTTTTTGAACATACTACTGATAGAAAATTCTTGCTAGTTCATGCACGTTTTCTCTCTAACTCATACTAACACTTTGTGATCAAGATTTTGATGCACAAAGATGTTACACATACTTTAATCTTCTGTTTTGGTGGTTACACCAACCTACTAGCATTGGGGTGGACTACACTAGAGGAGTTCTTGTTGAATTCTACATACTTGCCAAGAAAAGTTGATATAGTGATCTTGCTGAAAGGTATAACCAATTCTTCCTTCTTGTTCCTTTTTAGTTGCAATACCATGTCTAGATTTTTGTCCATTGGGAAGTATTTGTTTGGTTTCTTTTGAAATTTTGTTCAGTGTTATGCTTCCGCTTCGTCTTGATTATACCAAACAAATACCTTCATATACTTCTTGCTTTTCTGCTTAAAACATCTACAACCGTATTGGCTTTACGTGGGTGGTTAAAAATTTCACAAACACAATCTTTTAAAATCTCTAACCACTTACTCTGACATATGTTCTTATTCTTCTGTTCCAGGAAATACTTAAAGCTTTTATGATATGAATAAATAGTACAGTTAACTTCATAAAGACAATGTTGCCCTGTCCTAAGAGCAAAAACAACTGTTGTCTATTCTGAATCATGTGTTGGGGAGTTGCTCTCATGTATCTTTAACAGGCGAGAAACATAAACAATATCCTTCTATTTCTATACAACCCAACCCCCGTAAAAGGAATCACTATAGACCACCATGCCTCCCACTCCATCTGGCAATGTTAGTACTAGAGCATTACATAAATTATACCTCAATGTATCAAACACTTAATGCTGATCATCTTTCCACTTGAATTACATGTTCTCTTTAGTCAATTGGGTGGGTACTACTGTCTTCGAAAAGTCTTGTATAGAACATCTATAGTACCCTGCAAGCTCAAGGAAACTTCTTACTTTTGTAGGATTGTGAGGCGGTTCCCATTTAATTACTGCTTCTACCTTGGTTGGATCTGCTTTAATCCCCAAGGATTAGACCTCTCGTAACTAAAGTTCACACTTGGAAAATTTCGCATACAATTTCCCCGTGCGTAGTATTTCTAATACCTCTCTAAAATGAACACCATGTGGTACTTAAGTTATAAAGTAAATAGCATATCATCAATAAACACAATCACCAATTTATTGAGCATGGGTCGACAAACTAAAATCATTAACTCTGTAATCTATACACATTCTTAACATACCATCTTTCTCATTTTCATAATTAAACTCAACGCACCCCGTGGTAAGCTACTAAGTCGGATAAAACCTTTATTCGTCAATTCTTGCAATTGCTTCATCAATTCCTGCATTTCAGGTGGTGGCAATCTATAGGAATCTTTAGCTTTTGGTTCCGCTCCTGGTACTAAATAAATCTTGAATTACACTTGTCGAGAATGTGGAATCCCTCACAAGTCATCGGTTAAAACATCAGGGTAGTCACAATTACCGATATATATATGGAACATGCTACTGCTTTTTCTCTCTTATAAGATCTCCTAGAAAGGCTAATATTGTTGTACAACCAAGGACTAGATACTTTCTTACTATTACTAACGAAGAAACAGAAAATACTGGCTCTTCTAGTTTCACCTCTAATAAACAATTCTTCCCCACTTCCGGTATGAACCAGTACTGTTCTCTGTTCACTGAGGGAACTCTATTATACTAGGTGGAATACTCAACTAAACATAAAATGAAATAGCATCAAAGGATCTAGTTGCACTATAGTCGAATAATGCTAGGGCAGGTATACAATTAATAATGAAGGTGCCTACCACCACGTATTTACAAAAAAAAAAGTGGGATACACGTATTTAAAAAAAATGTTCTATATTGCACCAAAGGAGCATTATTGTTATAAAATATGTTTTACTCAGCCAACAGTTAAACTGGGGCCTTGCTCTTGCGTCATCACGACATGCAAAAATAGAAGACAGTATTTGCTAAGCTACAAAACTTAGTTTGAATGCTAAACTATAAATCATATAAGCATATTCATAAACATAAACAAATGTCACAACAGTTCTTATGGATACAGTAGTGTAGAATCTTAGCACCGCCCATAAGGCTAAATGCTACTTGTAACCCGTACTACACAGAGCAGCATGCTACCTTTACATTGATCCGTTGATCAATAATAATATACATTGCAATCCATCACACATATCACATATATGAATTCGAGTTTAGCAAACTTACCTCGGCAATCAGTTAAAAACAGAGTGATTTGCGAGAAATATCTCTGAGTATATGCCAACAATAACGTCCTACACATAATATACAATTATGGTACTAAACACATAACAATATTGGAAATTAATAAACCGAATAGGACTAAAGCATGCCCGTGTTTCATAGAAGCACGCCCGTGCCCCCACAGTCCAGGCCCAAAGTATGGCACATCTAAACATCTGCGTACGGGGTTGAACACGCCCATACCATAGATAGGTACGCCTGTTCTCCAGCACGCCCGGACCTCATGAAAAAGTGGTCATGGTCTCTAGGCACGACCGTACCACCAAAGGCACGCCTGTCCCTTTCTTGTTTCAGCAACAGTTCACCAACCGTTATAATTACCAAACCACCAAAATATTCCGTTATAATTAATTCTAATGCTACAACCGTGTTTTCCTACACCCCAAACAACTTCTAACTAACAAATAACAACAATAACATGTTAATTCTTGATTCAATCCTTGAATCACATTTAAACCCATTAAAACTCAAGAAAAATGGCTATAAATTCATACCTCATGCTTTTAAGGTTGCTAGGATGGGTTTGAACTACTTGGAAGTGCTGTTCATTATCAAGAAAATGAAAGGAAATTGGGCAGCTGTTGGTGTACGTGTTATTTGTGTAGTTGACTAGAATATGATCAAAGCTAGCGCATATATATACATATATATGTATATGTATATGTGTGTATATATATATATGTATATATACATCTTTGCTTTAATTACACAAATGGCCCCTCAACCTTTTATTTTTTGTTTTGACATCATTAACCCCTCAAGTTTTTAATCATCTCCTAGTCTCAAAATAGGCAACCCGTTATAACTAGACACTTATTTAATTTATTTTATTAATTAGGGAATATCCAAGTTTGGGTTTTACAACTACAGAGGAATTTGGATAACCACACATCACCTCTATCTCGGGTTTCTCACTATAATCCGACCACTTTCTGTGTTTCTGTTGGACCTTAACTAGTCCAATATGTTCATTATAAATGCTTATGTTTTCCAATGGTATTTACGTATGCAGATTCTTCTGCTATACACTCTCTTTGAAATGAAACATGGAAGCTATTAAGAATTATGACAATTTTTGTAGCAACTTACAGTTTGAACGCAACCTTTTCGCACGAGCAATAATTCTCAATGGCCCAATAAACATCATAACTAATTTCCCCCTCTTTTTGAATATAATTAGGCCCTTTCACGGTAAGATTTTTAATAATACACTGTCTCTGACCTTACACTCAAACGGAGACTTAGGATTATCAGTGTAGCTCTTTTATCTACTTTGGCTACTAACAATATGTTTCCTATCCGTTGATTTTGTTTTATCATTCGTAGTACCACTTCTATGCTTCTCAGCTCTTTCTGATCCACCTCACCCCAACACCCTGGAGTTTAGCATTTCTACCATACAACATTTCATACGGTGGCATCCCAATACACGAATGATGATTGTCGTTATATAAATATTTCACAAAGAGTAGATATGCATTCCAAGTTTTCACCTGTGTCAATAACACACTCGCACAATATAACTTCAAGTGTTTGAATTATTCTCTCACTTTGACCATCTAGCTGTGGTTAAAACGTCGTACTAAAGTAAAGCAGGGTCCTCATCTCTTCAAGAAATTTGTTTCATAAACTAAAAGTGAACCATATATCCCCCTCTGATATAATGTAAGTTGGGACATGTCACACCCCACTGAAGCAGAAACACGAGACGTAATTGTAACATCCTCGATTTGGGCCTAGCTGTTAGACATGTATTTAACGTTAGTTATGTTAATAAGAAAGAATTAGATGTATGTATGTGTGTTTTGTGTTTAAGGTACTTAATATATATATGTATATATATTGGGAAAAGAAAGGAAAAGAATTAAAATGAAATCCAGAGGCAGTGCCTCTGGATTGAGATATGTATAAATGTAAGAAAAAGTCAAATGTGGTAAAAGACCACAAGAAGCAAACCCAAAACAGAAACTCTCGGATTCTCTCGTCTCTTTCTCTCTGCACTCTCTCGGTTTTTCTTGAAGAATAGAACTTGGTGGTTTTGATTCCACGAAAAGGTAAATACTTGTTTGTTGTTAAGATTCAATACGTATGAAACTGTTTTTATGATTAAAAGCATGATTGAAACTCAAATTCTTGCAAAACATCACTTAGAACATTCAAAGCTTACTTTACAAGTGGGTTTTGGTTGTTTAGTGTTATTGTGTGGGTTTGATGTGTTTTCAAAGCCATACCAACGAAAATGAGTGTTTTCAGAATGTATAAATGTCAAAACAAACAAGAAACAAGCTCTGGAAATAAGCCAATGAAGATGGCGGTTTCCATGTTAGAACAGTCGGATTCCGAGACATGAAGGTGTCGGAACCCGCATGTTGACAAATCCGATAAAGTGTCGGATTCCGAGACTTAAGGTGTTGGAATCTGCATCAAGTCTAAATCTGCATGTCTAAATCCGTGTTATTGGTCTAAATCCGATAAGTATCGGATTCCCAAAGTCCGTGTAAATTGCAAGTCAAAATCCGAAAGAATCGGATTTCTACAAAAGTGTCGGATTCCGACAAAAGTGTCGGATTCCGATAGAAGTACCGGATTCCGATTGAAGGTCGGATTTCCAATTTGTATGTCAAGTTTTCCAAGTTCATAAGTGTTGAAATCCGATGAGTGTCGGATTTCGCAAAGTATCGGATTTCCCTTGATGTGTCGGATTTCATGAAATCCGACAGTCTGTCGGATTTATGTGGGATCCGGATTTTGGGGATTTCTTTTGTTGGCTTTGTAGCTATTTTAAGTATGTTAAGATGATTAATGTAAATCCTAATGTTCTAGGTGAACTTGATATCCTAGACAAGGCATGAAGTTAAATAACTATCTGTTAAGTTACTCAGGTGAGTACCGACTTCCATAAGCCTAAGTAGAGGTAGAATTATGTGTTAAGTGATTTGAGTACAATTGTGCTCATAAGTTGATAAGTAAGAATTTCCATGTTATTTAAAGTACAATGTCATGTTAAATACTTGTCGTATATAAAGTTAAGTGCATGAATTACCGGGTTTACCTCTAGTAAGAGACGTTGAATATAAGATTGAATTGATTCCTGGAGCTACACCTGTAGCTAGATCTCCATATCGTCTTGCTCCTTCTGAGATTCGTGAGATGATGACGAAAATCCAGGAATTACTCGAAAAAGGTTTCATTCGTCCTAGTTCCTCACCTTGGGGAGCTCCTGTCTTGTTTGTTAAAAAGAAGGATGGAACCATGAGGATGTGTATCGATTACAGGGAGCTGAATAAGCGAACTGTAAAGAATAAGTCTCCTCTTCCACGTATCGACGATCTTTTCGATCTGTTGCAGGGAGTTACGTATTTCTCAAAGATTGATCTCCGTTCGGGGTATCATCAAGTACGAGTCCATGAAGAAGACATTCCAAAGACGGCTTTCCGAACTCGTTACGGTCATTATGAATTCTTGGTTATGTCATTCGGTTTGACCAATGCTCCTGCCATATTTATGGATTTGATGAATCGTGTCTGTCGTCCTTTTCGTGATAAATCCGTGATTGTTTTCATTGACGACATTCTTGTCTACTCGAAGACTGAGGCTGTTCACGAGCTTCATCTTCTTCAGGTTCTCGAGACTCTTAAACGAGAACAACTGTACGCTAAGTTTTCTAAATGTGAATTCTGGCTTAGGGAAGTTCATTTCCTTGGCCATGTTATCTGTCAAGAAGGCGTTAAAGTAGATCCGGCTAAGGTGGAGGCGGTGATGAATTGGGAGGTTCCTCGAACTCCCTCTGAAATAAAGAGTTTCCTTGGCTTGGCCGGCTACTATCGGCGATTTATTCGCAACTTTTCATAACTTGCAGGTCCGTTGACCAAGCTGACCCGTAAGGATGTTGCATTTGTCTGGTCGGAACCTCAAGAAGAAGCGTTCCAGACCTTAAAGCGATTGTTATGCGAAGCTCCGATTCTTACCTTGCCAGAGGGTTCGGAAGACTTTGTTGTTTATTGTGATGCCTCTTATGCGGGGTTGGGTCGTGTTCTTATGCAAAGAGATAAAGTAATCGCTTATGCCTCTCGGCAACTGAAATCTCACGAAAGGAACTACCCAACTCACGATCTCGAACCTGCTGCTGTGGTCTTCTCACTAAAATTGTGGAGGCACTACCTTTATGGAACTAAGTGTGTGATATGCACAGATCACAAAAGCTTGCAGTATGTCTTTACACAGAAAGAACTCAACATGCGGCAGCGCCGTTGGTTGGTGTTAACTAAAGACTATGCACAGATCACAAAAGCTTGCAGTATGTCTTTACACAGAAAGAACTCAACATGCGGCAGCGCCGTTGGTTGGTGTTAATTAAAGACTACGACTGTGAGATTCGCTACCATCCCGGTAAAGCCAATATTGTAGCGGATGCTTTGAGCCGTAAGGGGCCAGCAGCTGAGGCAAAGTTCATGAAGCTTACAGTTGTATCAGATTTGATTGCAAAGTTAAAAGATGCCCAAGAGTTAGCTTTGCAAGATGACAATCTGAAATCTGAAACGATGAAGAAGTTAAAAGACCAACTGGGTGAAGATAATCGTGGGTTGAAGACTTTTCAATCCAGGATTTGGGTGCCTCTTTTGGGAGGTAATCGTGAGCTGATTCTGCAAGAAGCTCACAAGTCTAGACTGTTTATCCATCCGGGTACCACCAAGATGTATAACGACCTGAAAAGGTTGTATTGGTGGCCCACTCTGAAGAAAGACATTGCTTCTTTCGTGGAGAAATGTCAGATATGTGCCCAAGTCAAGACAGAGCATCAAAGGCCTTATGGCAATTTGCAACAGCTTGACATTCCGGAATGGAAATGGTATCACATCACGATGGATTTCGTGACTAAGTTGCCAAAGACGTTCAGAGGGCATGATATGATTTGCGTCATTGTTGACCGACTGACTAAAAGTGCTCATTTCTTGGCAACCAACGAGTCGGCTTCATTGACTCGTTTGGCACAACTTTATATTGCTGAGATAGTAACACGTCACGGTCTTCCTTGTTCAATTGTTTCTAATCGTGACTCCAGATTTGTATATAATTTCTGGCAAAGTTTGCAACGTGAGTTAGGCACTCGTGTGCATTTGAGCACTGCCTATCACCCGCAGACCGATGGCCAATCAGAAAGAACGATTTAGACTCTTGAAGACATGCTTCGAGCGTGTGTACTTGAATACGGTGGATCATGGGATTCTCATCTCCCGTTGATTGAATTTGCCTATAATAATTCGTATCATCCCAGTATTGGAATGCTACCGTACGAAATGCTCTACGGGAGACGATGTCGTACTCCGACTTGCTGGTTGAAGCCCGGAGAGAAACAGTTTGCTGGACCTGAGATTGTCCAGATGACCTCAGATAAAGTAAATGTGGCTTTAGAAAAGCTTAAAGCAGCCCGTGATCGACAGAAGATGTATGCGGATCCTAAGCATCGTCCCGCTACATTCGATGTCGGTGACCGTGTATTCTTGAAGCTTTCCCCTTGGAAGGGCATTATTCGTTTTGGGCGCAAAGGGAAACTAAGTCCACATTTCATAGGCCCATTCAAAATCATACGCAAGGTCAATGATCAGACGGTAACTCTTGAGCTGCCGCTTGAGCTATCAGGAATCCATGATACCTTCAACGTATGCTACTTGCGTAAGTGCAACGTTGAAGAGGAACAGATTGTTCCGTTACAAGAACTGAAGGTTGACTCTTCTAAGCGACTCGTAGAAGAACCCGTTGAAATTCTTGACACGAAGGTCAAGAAGCAACGAAAGAAGATGATCAAGCTAGTTCTTGTTAAGTGGAAACACAGTTTAGGTCCGAACCTGACGTGGGAAATCGAGGACGAGATGAAGACAAGATACCCTCACCTGTTTATCACTGAGTAGATTCCGAGGACAGAATCTTCTTAAGGGGGGTAGATTTGTAACATCCTCGATTTGGGCCTAGCTGTTAGACATGTATTTAACGTTAGTTATGTTAATAAGAAAGAATTAGATGTATGTATGTGTGTTTTGTGTTTAAGGTGCTTAATATATATGTATATATATTAGGAAAAGAAAGGAAAAGAATTAAAATGAAATCCAGAGGCGGTGCCTCTGGATTGTGATATGTATAAATGTAAGAAAAAGTCAAATGTGGTCAAAGACCACAAGAAGCAAACCCAAAACAGAAACTCTCAGATTCTCTCGTCTCTTTCTCTCTGCACTCTCCCGGTTTTTCTTGAAGAATAGAACTTGGTGGTTTTGATTCCACGAAAAGGTAAATACTTGTTTGTTGTTAAGATTCAATACGTATGAAACTGTTTTTATGATTAAAAGCATGATTGAAACTCAAATTCTTGCAAAACATCACTCAGAACATTCAAAGCTTACTTTGCAAGTGGGTTTTGGTTGTTTGGTGTTATTGTGTGGGTTTGATGTGTTTTCAAAGCCATATCAACGAAAATGAGTGTTTTCAAAATGTATATGTCAAAACAAACAAGAAACAAGCTCTGGAAATAAGCCAATGAAGATGGCGGTTTCCATGTTAGAACATTCGGATTCCGAGACATGAAGGTGTCGGAATCCGCATGTTGACAAATCCGATAAAGTGTCGGATTCCGAGACTTCGGGTGTCAGAATCAGCATCAAGTCTAAATCCGCATGTCTAAATCCGTGTTATTGGTCTAAATCCGATAACTATCGGATTTCCCAAAGTCCGTGTAAATTGCAAGTCAAAATCTGAAAGAATCGGATTTCTACAAAAGTGTCGGATTCCGACAAAAGTGTCGGATTCCGATAGAAGTACCGGATTCCGATTGAAGGCCGGATTTCCAATTTGTATGTCAAATTTTCCAAGTTCATAAGTGTTGAAATCCGATGAGTGTCGGATTTCGCAAAGTATCGGATTTCCCTTGATGTGTCGGATTTCATGAAATCTGACAGTCTGTAAGATTTATGTGGGATTCGGATTTTGGGGATTTCCTTTGTTGGATTTGTAGCTATTTTAAGTATGTTAAGATGATTAATGTAAATCCTAATGTTCTAGGTGAACTTGATATCCTAGACAAGGCAAGAAGTTAAATAACTATTTGTTAAGTTACTCAGGTGAGTACCGACTTCCATAAGCCGCAGTAGAGGTAGAATTATGTGTTAAGTGATTTGAGTACAATTGTGCTCATAAGTTGATAAGTAAGAATTGCCATGTTATTTAAAGTACAATGCCATGTTAAATATTTGTCATATATAAAGTTAAGTGCATGCCAGCGGGATCCAGTACTGGAACCACTTAGTTAAGTAAATGCTATGCATGATACTGATTCTGAATGACAGAATCAGTTAAGTAAAGATATGATGATATACATGCTAGGATCCATATTGGATCCGTAAAGAAGTAAATGAATGTAAATGCATGCTGAAAGAAGTAAATGAATATGCATGCTAAGTAAATGAACAAGATATGTGTTTGTGTTCGCGAACATCAGCAAACATGGTTAAGGTCAGCCGGTTAGCTGGATCCCAGGGACCCTTGATCAGGAGATTCGGGATTTAACGGTGATTCGAGGTAATATTCCGGATCGTAGGTTCTGCAGAACCGCCGTGCCTTATATCATGAGGGTTAATCAGTCAGAAATGGCTGAGTTACCTAAGGAGCCTCTGGTTCTGTTAACGATGCTTGGTGGACTACTTATGCTCCCCCACCAGCGCGGAGGGTTGTACCTGATCCCCCGGTGTATTGGTGTTGAGCGGGACTAGCTATCCTGCAAGAAACAACTTATACCGATCGTGTCAGCACACCACAATGTGATAGGATAGCATTGTATGCTCATTCTTGATATGCATGTTCTACTCTAATGAAGTTTATGCCAAGTTTGTGCTCACTAGCTAAGTGTAGCTAATGGTGCCATGTTAACTGCTTTTGCAGATCAAAGATAGATTGACTGGTGAGCTGGGTCCCCTGCCTCTCGATATTTTGCTGGAACACTTATGTTGTAATAATTACATTATGGTCGGTTGTTTTGTAGCGTAACCCCAGATACAAAAACAAATTTTATTGTAAATATTCCGCTGCTTAATGATATATGATCGTGATTAAGTTCACGTTTGTTTAAAAACGCAAAATTTTGCTAAAATCTAGTATATGCAAAGCCGGTGTTACAAGTAGGTTACAGATGATTTCCTGAATAGGATGATAAAGAGAATGTCAAAAACGTTCATCACTTACTGGTGAGATCCCAGGTTTTGATATGCAATAAAATAAGATTTTAATGCCAAAAATGTTCATCACTTAACAAGGAGTAAGTAAATTGGTTGTTTAGTTTGCACGTGGTATACGTATATGAAGAGCTTGTTTCACAGTAGTTATGCACTTACACAAGTAAGTGGACTGTCAACCTAATAGCGCTATCCATATATTACTAACTGCTCGATGCAATGAGTTAATAGGTGGTGTCAAATGGTTGGACTTACATAAAGAGAGAAACTCATAATTGTTAACATAAGCATATATACCAAAGGGCAAATATAAGATAACAGTTTGATAAATAGATAAACTGATCATTTAAATAGTAGCATGTTTTTCCCTCAACAATATTCAAAACAATAAAAAGTGGGGCGGTGAATACTCACTTGTCAAAACTTAATGCGATCTTAAAACGATTCAGAAATTCTGGAGTTCCCGCGGTGCTTCCTTCCTAGTGAAATAATATCCTATTATTAGTCCCCGAATTCTAATTATTAAAATTAATAATTAATTTTTGTATTATTTATATTGATTTTTTATAGTGATATTGTTATATGTTGCAATTATATATGTATATACATATATATATATATATCCAACTTTCTTTTATGTGAAAACAATTATATTTTATATATTATATTAACTTTTTAGGTGTTTCTATCTTATTTGAATGATTTTTATACTTAAATTGTAAATTCAAGTCCCAATATTAAAGATTTCATTTTCCTGTATTTACTGTACAAATTCTTTTCTATCAACTTCGTGAGTTATACTTTGGTGTAATGCTTTAGTACCTTAACAAATTATTTAAGATTCCAAATTTGTGTATGTTATTATTCTTTGTCTTTAGAGCATACTGTAAAAAGTTTAGTATTTTTTAAGATTTATAGATATTTTATTTGATTTAATTAAATTTTGGGGTCATTGCTCAAAATCAAGTTAACTCTCTTATGTTGTGTTAAGGGTTTGAGTGGTCAAACGACCTTATTTTTAGATGATTCAAATTGGGTAAAATTTCTGACTCAATAATGTAACTTTAAAAAAATGGTTGACCATTTTAACTTTGTGTGGACCAATTTATGATCAATTAAAGTTCATCCATGAAATTGTCCAAATTTCTCAGTTTTTTGCATGCAATTTACTTTGCATAGTTAATGGGTCAAAAATTATTATTTTTGAGTGAGGTTAATCTCCATGAAATCTTGAATTTCCACTTGGAGGGTCAAATATCCATGAAATCTTGAACTTACTTTATTGATCAGTGACATTTCTGACCTATATTTTTGAGTGAGGTTAATCTCCATGAAATCTTGAATTTCCACTTGGAGGGTCAAATATCCATGAAATCTTGAACTTACTTTATTGATCAGTGACATTTCTGACCTATCTGACTTGTACGTGTGGTTGGAGGGTCAAATCTCCATGAAATCTTGAATTTCCACTTGGAGATGAAACTCAACCCAAATATAAAACTTTTTAAAAAAAATCAACTCGTTTGGTTAAGTGTTTATTAAGTTATGGTTATTTTAATTCAACACAAGTTTTCTGTCAGGATCAAATACTTACTCTATATCACTTAATAACTTACATTTTGTGTTCATCACCACCAATATTATGTTTTTACCATATTGTTTGCTTGATTACTCATATATTCCAGATTTCATATAAAAAATTCCATGCATGAACATATCATGCATGATTCTTCAAAGAAAATCACATGCATGTGCAAAAACCCACATGCATGTCCATAAAACACCAATTTCCTGAGTTCTTTTTGCGTGAATCATAAAATTTTGCTTTGAGTGGAACATTTTTGTAACATCCTCGATTTGGGCCTAGTTGTAAATCACTTGTAAACGTACGTAAGCTAGTAGATTATGTAAAGGGACCAAGTTGTATAATTGTATGTGAGTTAATTATATTAACGAAAATGTATTTGTGTTATTGTTAAATTATATATATATATATATATATATATATATATATATATATATATATATATATATTTGTGTGGTGGTGTCTTAGTAAAGTAAATATATAAGTATATATATATATATGTGTGTATCTATATTAATTAAGAAAAGAAGGAATAAAGAATTAAAAGAAAAAAAATCCAGAGGTGGTTGCCTCTAGATAAGATTATAAATAGATATGTATGTGTTTACTTTGACTAAGATTAGTCAAAGTTGATAAACAAGAAACACACACTTGCTCTCTTCTCTCGTGAGCTTTTAGAAACGAAAGGATTGAAGATTGTTGTTTTGAATCCAACGAAGGTGAGTATGTGTTTGTTGTAGAGTCTAAACATGTTTGATGTTGGTTTTGTGTTTAAATTATGGCTGGAAACTCAAATTCATGCAAGAACACCATTGAAGAACATATAAAGCTTACTTCACAAGTGGATTTTGTTTGTTTGGTGTTCTTGTTTGGATTTGATGAATTTATAAAGCTTGTATGAATGTTATGTGAAGTTTAAAAGTGTTTTGGAAGTAAAATTAACAAGCTTAAGATTCTGGTTTGTTTTGAAAATGATCAGGAGTAACTGTCAGACGGGTCATGCGACCTATGGTCTGACTGTCGCATGAATGCATGCGACTGTCGCATGAAGCCATGCGACTCTTGCTGATCATGCGACTTTCTGATTTGTAATATACCATGCGACACGAGCTTAAGTCACACCACCATTTCATGCGACCTTCGCATGGGAGCCATGCGACTTTTGCGTATTCCATACGAATTTTGTTTGGGTGGTGAGCAAGCCATGCGACAGTTGTAGCTATGTCATGCGACTTTCGCATAGTATAGCACGACGCGGCACGTCCGGTGCTTGGACGCGACGCGTTGGGTGAAAATCAGATATGTTCACTTTTTAAAGTTAAATGTTTTAAAAGCACAAGTCGTGCTAGGTCATGTAAATTTGAGCTAGGGTGTTAGAAGACTTAGATAAGTCTTGTAAGGGTTCTAGTAATGGAATCCCATATGTGTGAACGCTTAGCGCGATTAATAATGATTCTAGGTAAACTTGCCGAATTAGTTGAACCAGAGTTAAGGTAATCTGGTTATATAAGCTACTCAGGTGAGTACCGACTTCCATAAGCCTCAGTAGAGGGAGACTTGCTTGCTATATGTATTGAATGTGATTCAAAGATGTTTTAAGTTGCATGTATGCTTAAAAGTAAATAACTAAGTCTTGCCATGCTACTTTATCGTATTAAGCCATGTTAAGTACTTGTTGTATGTAAGCTAAGTGCATGCCAACGGAATCCAGAATTGAGCCGCCTAGTTAAGATGAATAAAAGCTATGATACTAATCATGAATGGATCAACTATGTGAAAGATTAATGATATGTATGCTAGGGATCCAGATTGGATCCGCAATGATGAAATGAATGAATATGCATGCTTAATGAATGAATATGCATGCTAAGTGAATGATCTAGATTGGATGAGCTATGTGTATGTGAAAAGTTCGCGGACATCTTCAAGCATGGTTAAGGTCAACTCTGTAGTTAGGTTCTAGGGATACTTGATCAGGTGATTCGGGACTTAACGGTGATTTGAGGTAACATTCCGGATCATAGGTTCTGCAGAACCGCCGTACCTTATATCATGAGATGTATAAGACTCGTGTGTGGGTGCCTATGCTTGGAGAATTGAGAAAATTGATTTTAACCGAAGCACACAAGTCGAGACTGTTTGTACACCGAGGAAGCACTAAAATATATAACGATTTGAAAGTGCTTTATTGGTGGCCTACTATGACGGTAGATGTGGCACATTTTGTGCAGTCATGCCATATTTGTGCACAGGTGAAAGCAGAACATCAGAAGCCTTACGGAAGTGGGAGCATATAACTATGGATTTCGTGACGAAACATCTGGGAACTCAGAAGAACCACGATATGATTTGGGTGATCGTGGATAGACTAACAAAGAGCGCTCATTTTATGGCTACATGTGAGACGGCTTCTCTGAGTAAGTTTGCTCAACTGTATATTGACAAGATTGTTGCAAGGCATGGTATACCGTTGTCGATTGTATTTGACAGAGACTCCAGGTTTGTTTCTAACTTCTGGAGGAGTTTACAGAGGGAATTGGGGACGAGGATTAACTTGAGTACCGCTTATCATCCCCAGACTGACGGTCAGACTGAACGAACCATTTAGACACTCGAAGATATGTTACGTGCCTGTGTACTTGAGTATGGTGGATCTTGGGATTCACACATGCCTTTGATAGAGTTTGCGTATAATAATTATTACCACTCTAGTATTGGGATGCCTCCATACGAAATGTTATACGTCCGTCGCTGCCGTACTCCGACGTGTTGGTTAAAGGCTAGTGAGAAGCAATTTGCAGGGCCCGAGATTGTTCAGTTAACTGCTGACAAAGTTGCTATTGCTAGAGACAAGTTGAAAGATGCTAGAGATACACAGAAAATGTATGCAGATCCACGACATCGGCCAGTTACGTTTGATGTGGGGGGAGTTAGTATATTTGAAGGTCTCTCCATGGAAGGGCGTGATTCGTTTCGGTAAACGCGGGAAGTTGGCTCCTAGTTAAATTGGTCCCTTCCGCGTTCGTCAGATAGTTAACGATCAGACAGTTACACTGGATCTTCCAGTAGAACTTGCACGTATTCACAACACGTTCAACGTTTGATCCAAGTAAAAGGTAAGGTTTTGTTTATAACATGTTGAATGATCGCCTTGAATGATTTCTGATAGAACTAACATGATCACATGAAGAACAATATAATCAGATTTGAAGAAATATGAGTTTTGGTGGGTTTTGTGTGTTCATATGATTTATATGTTTATATGATGTTTCAATGCATGAATATGTGTTTAAATGTGTTAAAACATGTTTCTGGATAGATTAAGATGAGTTTATGAATTTCTGGGTTTTGAGTTTTGATGAAGTTATGAAGTTATCGGATTTGATTGAAGAAGATGATGAAAACCGGTAGTCTTAAAACCGATTGTGAGAAAACCGGAAGCAAATCCGACACTCTTGAATCCGAAAACTATGAAATCCGAATACCCCAGATCCAACACTTGTAAATCCGAAACAATTGCGAAATCCGATAAGTGTTAGAATCCGGAAGTTTGAAATCCGAGAACCTTAAATACGGTTCATGCCAAAATCCGAGACTAGAAAACCTATACTCAAATCCGATTAAGTCAAATCCGACACTTCTAAAATCCGAGACCCAAATCCGAGCCTCAGAAATCCGACGGTTTTGGAATCCGTCGGATTCCTAAATCCGACTATGGTGAAATCCAATACTTTGAAGAATCCGACACTTGTGATTTTCAGATTCTTGGAAATCCGATTTTTTGGTGTTTGGACTTGTGATTGTTTATTGTTTGTTGTTTATTTGATGAATGAATTATAAATATATGAGATCAGATATATTTATGAGATTGAGACTGATTTGATTATTGGTGTGTTTTCAGGCAATCCCTCAGTAATATTAGACTTCTGAGCTCGTGCTGAAATTGAGGTGAGTGGACGTTAATCGCGGATGGTAAAGATTGCAGTTAATGTTATTGATGTGATGCATGATTGTGATTGAGATTGGATTGATTGAACTGTTATTCGTGATATTGATTGTTGATATCTGTTGCATGACTATTTAGTCGATACGCGCTCTTAGTATGATTTTGAGTTGCGTTTTAGAAGTCAGCAATACGTGGACTTAGGCTGGGCTCGTCTACTAGTTGGTTGAACAGTGGTATCCCTTCTGTTGCATATGTTGCTTCAGAGGTGGAGTTCACTGTGCCAATTCAGTAGAGAGCTATCGGTAAACCTTTGCTTTGGCCGGCATTGGTTGTAGGTTCTGCGTCGAACCGCCGGTCTTCTTGGATATGTGATTACATGCTTTGATATTGATTGTGAATGGTTGCCTTTGGTGTTTAGCCTGTACTCACTTAGCTTTGTGCGAATTCCCCTCTGTTGATGTTTTGCAGGTTCGTGTTTAAGATTGTAGAAGGAAGAGTTGACCTTTCTCTGATACTATGTTTTAAAGAGACGAGCCAGTCATTTTTTGTAACACCAAAATAGCTGTAGATGATGTTGGTTTTGAACAAGTGATGTAAATTTGTAAATATTGGTTTATATGTAATGTGTTTGTTTAATAAAGCTTCCGCAGTGTTTTAAAAAAAATGGCTCGTGATTTTCCGGTGTTACACCTATGGTTCCGTAAACGATGGTTGTGGACTGCTTTATGCTCCCTCACCAGCGCGGATGGTTGTGTCTGATCCCCCGGTTTATTGTTGTTGAGTGAGACTGGCTATCCTGCAAGAAATAACTTATACTGATCTTGTTAGCACACCGCAATGTGATAGGATAGCATTGTATGCTTATTCCTATGATACATGACTTTCTTTATTGATGCTTATGTTAGGTTTGTACTCACTAGCTATGTGTATAGCTAATGGTGCTACTTTGACCCTTTTTGCAGATAAATAATAGGTGGCCAGTTGTAACACCCAAGGTTCGAAATTCCTAAATTAATAATGTAATAGGAGTTGTTATATGTTTATACAAGTTGCCTATATGAGATTAGGTGTGTTTATAAAACTAGAAGGGCCTAAAGTGTCATTTTACAAGTTGAAATAGTCCAGGGACCATTCATGTAATTATGCAAAAGTTATAGATATATATGGCTTGTCATGAACATGGACTTTAATTACTACAAACACAGCAGCAAAACTTCATCTTCCTTTGGCGATTTTGATCTTAGAACACAGCCATAACATCATTTTGATAGCATCATAACAGCCTAGTATAGTTAAGGTATGTATGGTTTGAATTGTTTTTGTGTTCTTCGATTTCTTTTGAGTCAAGAATTGATCACAAGGATCATAGTATGTTAATTTATGGTATGTTATGTTATTTAGCTGTTAGGGGTGTAGGAAAACACCCCATATATGTTTTTAGATTTTTCGGAATAGAGTTATGTGATTTTTGGCCGGATTTACAGCTCCTGTCGGTCAGAGCTGTGCAGACCAGGGGAGGGCACGGGCGTACCCAAGGAGGGTACGGGCGTGCCTTTCGCCCCGTGGCAAACCCTAGTTCTTCAGGTACCCCCTTGCTTAGAGGCATAGGCACGGGCGTACCTTAGATAGGCACGGACGTGACTGCAGAATAGGTACGCCCATGCCTAAGATAAGTTTGGTCGTGTCTTAGTTGAAGGCACGGGCGTGCCTTTGCCAGGTACGGCCATGCCCTAGCCCTGTTCAGTTTATTATAATTAGTCAGCAGGTGTTGATACATACACTATTGATATTATGTTGTAGAAACAAGTTGTGGACCTATTCACTGAACCATTATCATTTGTGGATCATTTCATATCATAAATATCAGAAGGTGAGTCTTCTAGACTTCACTTCATATCAGCAGCATGTGTCATTTCATATCAGATTACTAACATGCTATGTTATTCATGTGTATAGGTAAGTGTACTGCTATGTGAAGTAAGGCTCAGATGTGGTACAGTACTGTGACCTATGTTGTTGCCCTGGGTCTAGAACTAGAGGCTAGCATTTATTGCCAGACATACGTGTATTATCTTTATATGATTGTATACGTGTGTTTATATGATGTTTTGTTTAGATTACTCACTAAGCTCTCGTAGCATATCAGATACTGTTTTTAAAATGTTTGCAGGACGCAACAAGGACAAGAACAAAGCTCCTGTTTGACTGGTTTTAAGTTTTAAACAATAAACACTTAACCCCCGTTTGTGTAAATATTTAACTTTGATAGTACACTAAGTTTGTACTTATGGGTGTATCTTTTGATACCAGTACGGTTTTACTTCGAAAACCCTTCCGCTTATGAAATTCAAATGTTATGCGTGCTTTTATGAAAATATTCTACTTTTATATCTTTTAGTGAAATTGGGGCGTTACACCTAGTGAGCGGGGTTGCCTTCTGCTGCATATTTATGTGAAGATGGAACACTTATGAACATTGTAATTAAATGATATTATGGTCGGTCATTGTGTTAGAGTAACACCACAGTCAATATAGTGTTTTGGTTGTAAATATTTTATGTATAACCTTTTTGGTTAACAGTTTCCTCTGCTAATATAATGACAACAAATAGTGAATGACTTCACGTTTATGAAAAACGCAAATTTTTGCTAATTTTGTCGTTTTGCCTGATGGTTCGGAGGACTTCACCTTCTATTGTGATGGCTCGTACGCGGGTTTGGGTTGTGTCCTCATGCAGCATGATAAAGTTATTGCTTATGCCTCTCGGCAATTGAAATCACACGAAAGGAACTACCCAATCCATGATCTTGAACTTGCTGTTCTGGTGTTTGCACTGAAGTTATGGAGGCATTACCTTTATGGCAGGAAGTGTGTGATATACACTGATCACAACAGTTTGCAGTATGTCTTTTCCCATAAAGAACTCAACATGCGACAACGCCGTTGGTTGGAGTTAATTAAAGACTATGATTGAGAAATCCGTTACCATCCTGGTAAAGCCAATGTTGTAGCGGATGCTTTGAGCGGTAAAGGACCAGCAACAGAAGTAAAGTTTATGATGTTCACAGTGATATCAGATTTGATTGCAAAGCTAAAAGAAGCCCAACAGTTAGCTTTGCAAGAAGACAATCTGAAAGCTGAAACGATGAAAAAGTTGAAAGACCAGCTGGGTGAAGATCATCGTGGGTTAAAGACTTTTCAATCCAGAATTTGGGTACCTCTTGTTGGAGGTAATCGTGAGCTAATTTTGCAAGAAGCCCATAAGTCCAAGTTATCTGTCCATCCGGGAATCACCAAGATGTATTATGACCTGAAAAGGTTGTATTGGTGGCCAACTCTTAAGAAGGACATCGCTTCATTTGTGGAGAGATATCAGATATGTGCGCAAGTCAAGACGGAACACCAAAGGCCTTATGGCAATCAGCAACAACTTGATATTCCGGAATGGAAGTGGGATCATATCACGATGGATTTCATGATGAAGCTACCTAAGACATTCATAGGGCATGCTATGATATGGGTTATTGTTGACCGATTGACTAAAAGTGCTCACTTCTTAGCAACCAATGAGTCTGCTTCGTTGACTCGATTGGCTCAGCTTTATATCGACGAGATTGTATCACGTCACGGTCTTCCTTGTTCAATTGTTTCTGATCGTGACTCTCGATTTGTATCCAATTTCTAGTAAAGTTTGCAACGTGAGTTAGGCACTCGTGTTCATCTGAGCACTACCTATCACCCGCAGGCCGATGGCCAATCTGAACGAACAATCCGGACATTAGAAGATATGCTTCGTGCGTGTGTACTCGAGTTCGGTGGTTCATGGGATTCTCATCTCCCATTGATTGAATTTCCTTATAATAATTCATATCATTCTAATATTGGAATGCCACCATACAAAGTGTTATATGGAAGACGTTGTCGTACTCCAACTTGTTGGTTGTGTTGGATTATGCCCACTGACACACACACGAGTTGGCATCATGGCTGATGAAGCAAGGGCCTATTGGGTCACACGCCAAGTATCGATTCCGGCATCACGGATGGTCTAATGAGAGAGAAAACCAGAAACTGGTTTTGGTGGGCTAAGGCACGCCCGTGCCTCTATGAGGTACGGCCGTGCCCTACAGGCAGGCACAAGCCCAAGTCGGGCGTGACTTGGGCGAGGCCTGTGGCTAGGTATGCCTGTGCCTCTGGGAGGCACAAGCCCAAGGTTTTCACTTCCATTTATGGACTTAAGCAAGCATCTCGGAGTTGGAACATTTTCTTTGATGAAAAGGTCAAAGAGTTTGGCTTTTCTAATAGCAAGGATGAACCTTGTGTATATGTCAGGGCTAGTGGGAGTGCTGTAGTTTTTCTGGTCTTGTATGTAGATGACATACTACTCATAGGAAGTGACGTGACTACCTTGCAGGAAGTGAAAACCTAGCTTGGGAGTTGCTTCTCTATGAAAGACATGGGAGAAGCAGCATATATTTTGGAGATACAGATCTATAGAGATAGATCTAAAAGACTCATTGGTTTAAGCTAGAGTACATACATAGATAAAGTCTTGAAGAGGTTCAAGATGCAAGATTCCAAGAAAGGGAATTTGCCTATGTTGCATGGTATGGCATTGAGCAAGTCTCAATGTCCTAGTTCTCAATAGGAACTAGAGGAAATGAGTCGAGTCCCGTATGCTTCGGCAGTAGGCGATCATGTATGCTATGCTATGTACTCGGCCTGATGTGCCATATGCCTTGAGCATGACGAGCCGATATTAGGCTAACCCTGGTCAAAGTCATTGGGTTGCGGTTAAAAACATCCTTAAATATCTTCGGAGAACTAAGGAAATGTTTTTAGTGTTCGGTGGATCGGAGGAGCTCAGAGTTACTGGATATTCTAATGCTAGCTTCCAAACGGACAAGGATGATTGCCGGTCTCAATCGGGATTTGTATTCTTGTTAAATGGTGGAGCAATAAGTTGGAGAAGTTCCAAGCAAGATACCGTGGCCGATTCAACCACGGAGTCAGAGTATATTGCTGCAAGCGAGGCTGCTAAGGAAGCTGTCTGGATGAAGAAATTTATTCAAGACCTTGGAGTTGTTCCTAGCATCGCTAACCCTATTGAGATCTTCTGTGACAATGTGGGTGCAGTAGCTCTAGCTAAGGAACCAAGAGCGCATCGACGTACGAGACACATTCCTCGGAAATATCATTTTATTCGTGATATCATCGAGAATGGTGACATTGTGGTTAGTAGAGTACCGACTGAGGGGAACTTGGCAGATCCGCTCACCAAACCTTTGTCACAAGTTAAGCATGATTCTCATGCTAAGTCTATTGGTATTAGATTTTCTAGTGACTTGGTTTAATTGCTTTAGTTGTATTTGTTATTGAGAACATTAAAGCAATAATGTATTTCTTATTGTAATGACTATTAAATGGGGATTTAATATACGCATGGTGCGATTACTTTATGAAACATTATTGTGTTCTATCTTTGCATGTTTAATACTTCCATGAATAAACTTGTTTATTCTAAATACTCCACGATCGGTCGTTCTTCATTGGAAGGAAGAAGTGAATTATGATCGAGGCGAGTGGTTGGTAAAGTTTTCATCTTGGATTGAATACTTGTTTACGCAACACTAGCCTGTACTTAATGGTGATTAAGTAATTGGAGGACCCGTACCTGAGTTTACTTCATGGATATTATCACGAGTAAATCAGGATGATAATATTATTTATCCTTTTACTGGAGATGCACGCGTTGCTTGATTTTTAGCATGGACTTGTTTAGATTGCTTTCTAACGCAGTTCGTAACTGGCTGTTATAAGGGAAGTTTTCTGGCAAGAACTTGTTATTATGATAGGACGGTGTAGTCAAAAGTATTCGTTCCTCTTTTGAGAGATATCCTTGGGCCCCTCGTTGACTAAGCTGATGACAAATCATCAAAATGCATGGCCGTGCTCAAGTTGAATTGATAATGGATCAATTGTGCAACTTGTATTGTTAGTCATAGTTAGTCTATATCGAGAAACATAATCGTGAATGATTTAGAGTTGATCATGTTCCATGACCTGCATTCACAACGGATATTGTGAACGAAGGGATAAGTAATCACTTATCTATAGGACCTTTCCTTTTGGTAAGGTATTTCTTTCAGGAAGACAAACCCTGTGCTGACTTGGGGGCATAGATGCCTTGCTAGAGGCCGCTCTATGTCAATGACGCCTTTCGTGAGTTTGTCATGTGCAAGTGGGAGTCTGTTGGATTATGCCCACTGACACACACATGAGTTGGCATCATGGCTGATGAAGCAAGGGCCTATTGGGTCACACGCCAAGTATCGATTTCGGCATGACGGATGGTCTAATGAGAGAGAAAACCAGAAACTGGTTCTGGTGGGCTAAGGCACGCTCGTGCCCTACGGGCAGCCACGAGCCCAAGTCGGGCATGACTTGGGCCTGGCCTGTGGCTAGGTACGCCCGTGCCTCTGGGAGGCACGCCCGTGCCCTGTGCCCAATGGACGGGCACGAGCCTAAGTCGGGCGTGACTTGGGCGTGGTCTCTTAGGCTGGCATGGCCGTGCCTTATTGAGTAATAGCCTCTTTACTAGGCTTTCAAAGCTAGTTAAAGTGTGTTTATGTGTATTGATCATGTAACAGCCATGAGATTAATTGTTGCACATTTTTTGAACTCAATTTTGAGTTCTATATAAACCACATGAAGTCATATAATTTGCACAAAGTTGATATAATGATATAATTTGCATAACTCTCTCAAACACACAAAATACATCCAAGGCTTTGGTTCTTTTGTGTAGATCATATTTGTGGTGTTTAGGTTGGCACACCTAACACTCTAGCAAGTGGGAAAATATCAAGACTTGGTGTGGACTTCGATAGAGGTGTACACGTTAGTACACACACTTCCAAACTCCAAATTCGTTTGACTAAGGGACATAGCTTCAAGGGTATGAACTTATTCCTTCTTGTCTTTATTTAGTTGCTTATCCATGTTTAGAGTTTTGGTCCATATGATGGGCGCGTTCGTGGTCAATTTCTAAAATTCCTTTTCTACTCGTTTTGCTTCCGTTGCGATTTTAGACCACGAAAACCCAACAGGTTGGACACTAGGGAGAAGAAATTTGCTCGACCTAAGATTGTCTAGATCACATCTGACAAAGTAAATGTGGCTTTAGAAAAGCTAAAAGCAGCCCGAGACCGACCAAAGATGTATGCGCACCCCAAACGTTGTCCCGCTACATTTGATGTTGGTGATCGTGTATTCTTGAAGGTTTCTCCTTGGAAAGGCGTCATACATTTTGGGCGTAAGGGGAAGATAAGTCCATGTTTCATAGGCCCATTCAAAGTCGTGCGTAAAGTCAATGCTCAGACGGTAACTCTTGAGTTTCCGCCTGAGCTAGGTGGAATCCATGATACCTTTAACGTATGCTACTTACGCAAGTGCAACGTTGAAGATGAGCAGTTTCTACCATTGCAAGAACTCAAGGTTGACTCTTCTAAGCGAATCATAGAAGAACCTATTGAAATTCTTGACACGAAGGTCAAGAAGCTACGAAAGAAGATGATCAAGCTAGTTCTTGTGAAATGAAAGCACAGCTTAGGTCCAAACCTAACGTGGGAAGTCGTGGACGAGATGAAGACAAGATACCCTCACCTGTTTATCACTGAGCGGATTCCGAGGACGGAATCTTCTTAAGAGGGGTAGATTTGTAACATCCTCGATTTGGGCCTAGTTGTAAATCGCTTGTAAACGTACGTAAGCTAGTAGATTATGTAAAGGGTCCAAGTTGTAAAATTGTGTGTAAGTTAATTATATTAATGAAAATGTATTTGTGTTAATTGTTAAATGAAATATATATATATATATATATATATATATCTATCTTTGTGTGTTGGTGTCTTATTAAAGTAAATATATATATGTGTGTGTATATATCTATATTAATTAAGAAAAGAAGGAATAAAGAATTAAAAGAAAAAGAATCCAGAGGCGGTTGCCTATGGATAAGATTATAAATAGATATGTATGTGTTTACTTTGACTAAGATTAGTCAAAGTTGATAAACAGGAAACACACACAAAAACACACACTTGCTCTCTTCTCTCGTGAGCTTATGGAAAGGAAAGGATTGAAGATTGTTGTTTTGAATCCAAAGAAGGTGAGCATGTGTTTGTTGTAGAGTCTAAACATGTTTGATGTTGGTTTTGTGTTTAAATTATGGCTAGAAACTCAAATTCATGCAAGAACACCATTCAAGAACATATAAAGCTTACTTCACAAGTGGGTTTTGTTTGTTTGGTGTTCTTGTTTGGATTTGATGAATTTATGAAGCTTGTATGAGTGTTATGTGAAGTTTAAAAGTGTTTTGGATGTAAAATTAACAAGCTTAGGATTCTGGTTTGTTTTGAAAATGATCAGGAGTAACTGTCAGACGGGTCTTGCAACCTATGGTCTGACTGTCGCATGAAGTCATGCGACATTTGATCAGATAGTCACATGAGCCATGCAACTCTTGCTGGTCATGCGACTTTCTGATTTGTAATATACCATGCAGCACTAGCTTAAGTCATGCCACCATTTCATGCGACTATCGCATGGGAGGCATGCGACTTTTGCTTATTCCATGCGAATTTTGTTTGGATGGTGAGCAAGCCATGTGACAGTTGTAGCTTAGTCTTGCGACTTTCGCATAGTATAGCACGATGTGACGTGTCCGGTGCTTGGACGCGACACGTTGGGTGAAAATCAGAAATGTTCACTTTTTAAAGTTAAATGTTTTAAAAGCACAAGTCGTGCTAGGTCATGTATGTTTAAGCTAGGGTGTTAAAAGCCTTAGATAAGTCTTGTAAGGGTTCTAGTAATGGAATCCCATATATGTGAACGCTTAACGCGATTAATAATGATTCAAGGTAAACTTGTCGAATTAGCTAAACCGGAGTTAAAGTAATCTGGTTATATAAGCTACTCAGGTAAGTACCGACTTCCGTAAGCCTTAGTAGAGGGAGACTTTCTTGCTAAATGTATTGAATGTGATTCAAAGATGTTTTAAGTTGCATGTATGCTTAAAAGTAAATAAGTAAGTCTTGCCATGCTACTTTATCACATGTATGATACTGATCCTGAATGGATCAACTATGTGAAAGACTAATGATATGTATGACAAAGATCCAGATTGGATCCGCAATGATGAAATGAATGAATATGCATGCTAAGTGAATGATCCAGATTGGATCAGCTATGTGTATGTGAAAAGTTCGTAGACATCTTCAAGCATGGTTAAGGTCAACTCTATAGTTGGGTTCTAGGGATCCTTGAGGTGATTTGGTACTTAACGGTGATTTGAGGTAACATTCCGGATCGTAGGTTCTGCAGAACCGTCGTGCCTTATATCATGAGAGGTAATCAGCCGGATGTAGCTGAGTTGCCTAAGGAACTTATGGTTCCGTAAACGATGCATGGTGGACTGCTTTATGCTCTCCCACCAGCGCGGATGGTTGTGTCTGATCCCCTGGTTTATTGTTGTTGAGTGGGACTGTCTATCCTGCAAGAAATAACTTATACCGACCTTGTCAGCACACCGCAATGCGATAGGATAGCATTGTATGCTTATTCATGTGATACATGACTTTCTTTATGGATGCTTATATTAACTTTGTACTCACTAGCTATGTGTATAGCTAATGCCGCCACGTTGACCCTTTTTGAAGATAAAGAATAGATGGCCTGGTGAGCGGGGTTGCCTTCTGCTGGATATTTATGTGGGGATGGAACACTTATGAACATTGTAATTAAATGATATTATGGTCGGTCATTGTGTTAGAGTACCACCACAGTCAATATAGTGTTTTGGTTGTAAATATTTTATGTATAACCTTCTTGGTTAACAGTTTCCGCTGCTAATATAATGACAACCAATCGTGAATGAGTTCACGTTTATGAAAAACGCAAATTTTTGCTGATTTTGTCGTTTTACAAAGCCGGTGTTACAAGTTTTATGTTTTTAGTGAATACATTACCATAAAAACACTTTGATGTTCATAAGAATTCAGAAACTCAAGAAATCTTGAAGAAAAAGTAAGAAAAATGCAAGAAATGAAGACATTACCCAAGAGATTGCTACCTACGCTTGTTTAACTTGAATCCTTTGCTTCAAACCTTCAAGAACACTTCAAAGATTGCAAGTTTATAATGATTTGGAGCTGGTTTGAGGGCTGCAATATAGAGAGAAGGAGGAGAGAATGAGTTTGGAGAGAGAGAGAGAGAGAGGGGTTTGGGCAAGGAGGCAGAGTGTGTAAGTGACTTTGAGTGTAGGTATAGGGATGGCCGATTTTGGCTATTATTATTATTATTATTATTATTATTATTTTGTTATTTAATTAATGTGTATAAGTGTGTGTGTGTGTGTGTGTGTGTGTTGGATGTATTTTGTATATTGGTGGTTCAGTTAAAATCAATACTTACAAGTTCTTGATTATTTTTGCTGGCATTTACATAAATTTTATATTTTGGATAAATCATATATGTAGTGATGTATTTTATTATTGTTATTTAGATTGTTTTATAAGATTTATAAATGTTGACTTTTAATCAGTCGGTTTTACTGATTTTTCGATTTTTTGAAGGTTTTAAGCACATGGTCGGGATTTTTAGGGAATATAAGGTTTCTACCAAATAATTTTATGTAATTAATAATATTTGTAGCTATTAAAAACCTATATTAGAGTTTTCTAGAAGCTAACATGAAATTTTAATTAATTGTTATCACAGTCTCCCCTAGTTGAAAGAATTTCGTCCCGAAATTAACTTTTGATATCCTCGAATTGCTTCTGAGCAAAGAGGTGAGAATATTTAAGTTTCATATAATCCTCTCGTTCCCATCTATATTCTCATCCATGCCTTGAGTTCCAGCGAACTTTTAAAATCGGAATCATCTTTCGTCTAAGTCTCTTGATCTTTCGGTCGTGAATTTCGATTGGTTCTTCTTTGAACAAAATCTTCTCGTCAACTTGAATATATTCTAAGGGTTGGACTAGTGATTCATCATCTATACACTTCTTGAGATTCGATACATGGAATATATTATGTATGGCATCCATTTCCTGAGGTAGTTTGAGTTTATATGCTACCGGACCGATCCTTTCAGTGATCTCAAATGGTTCAACGTACCTGGGGCTTAATTTTTCCTTCTTTCCAAAACGCACTAGCCCTTTCCATGGCGACACCTTTAGAAGTACTTTATCCCTGACTTGGAATTCTAAAGGCTTTCTACGATTATCTACATAACTTTTCTCATGATCCCTCGCGGTTTTAATTCTATCTTTAATGATCGAAATCTTGTCTGTTGTTTCTTGCACAATGTCAGGTCCAATTAATTGTTTATCACCAGCTTCACACCAACTAAGTGGTGAACGATACTTCCGTCCATACAAAGCTTCATAAGGAGCACAGTGAATACTGGTATGATAGTTATTGTTGTATGAAAATTCCACCAGAA
This sequence comes from Dittrichia graveolens, assembly GCA_038502395.1. Classification (NCBI taxonomy): domain Eukaryota; kingdom Viridiplantae; phylum Streptophyta; class Magnoliopsida; order Asterales; family Asteraceae; genus Dittrichia; species Dittrichia graveolens. The sequence continues at coordinate 24,630,507 of JARJIL010000008.1, forward strand.
GTAAGTGAGAATCCCAACTTCCACCAAAATCTATCACACAAGCCCTTAACATGTCCAACATTTGTATAGTTCGCTCAGTCTGTTGGTTTGTGGATGGTCAGTTGTGGTCAAATTTAATCAGGTACAAAGTGCTTTCTGAAATGACTGCCAAAATCGAGACGTGAAGCAGCTATCTCTATCTGAAATGATTGAAATTGCCACTCCATGGCATGTAACGATTTCATCAATGTAAATTTGGGCAAGCTTCTCCATCTTGTAACTTTCTTTGATAGGAATGAAATGTGCAAACTTTGTCAATCGATCCACTATTACCCAAATTGCATAGTGACTCCTAACTATCGTCGGTAATTTGGTTACGATGTCCATGGAAATTTGTTCCCATTTCTACTGTGGAATCTCTGGTTGCTGCAACAAACCAGATGGCTTTTGATTTTCTTTTACTTTTGAACATGTCAAACACTTTCTCACATAAAAAGCTACGTCCTTCTTCATTCTTGGCCACCAATAATATTCCTTGAGATCCTTGTACATTTTGTCTGCCCCGGGATGAATCGAATACCTAGATTTATGAGCTTTGTCTAGGATTGTTGATTGCAAGTTGTTAATCTTTGGTATCCATACTCTGTCTTCGAAGTAACTGACTCCATCATATTTAGTTTCGAATCTATGTTCGAGTTGGTGCAAGGTCTCATTCCTCAAGTTTTTTTCCTTTTAACGCCTGATCCTGAGCTTCAAGGATTCTAGTCTTTAGACTTGTCTGAACAAGTGCTCCTAATGCTCGTACTCTTGAAGGTTTAGCCCTTACCTTCCTACTAAGCGTGTCGGCTATCACATTAGCCTTGCCTGGGTGATATTTAATTTCGCAATCATAATCGTTGAGTAACTCCACCCATCTTCTTTGCCTCATGTTGAGAATTTTCTGATCAAGGATGTGTTGAAGACTCTTATGATCGGTGAAGATAGTGCACTTAGTGTCATACAAATAATTTCCCCAAATTTTAAGTTCAAAAAGTACTGCTCCAAGTTCTAGATCATGAGTTGTGTAGTTCTTCTCGTGAACTTTAAGTTTTCTTGAAGCATATGCTATAACTTTGTCTTTTTGCATCAATATACATCCCAAACCTTGATGAGAGGTATCACAATACACTTCAAAGTTCTCCGATCCTTCTAGCAATGCCGGAATTGGTGCATTGCATTGCTTGTGCTTTAGCTCCTGGAATGCTTTGTCCTGCTTGTCACCCCAACTAAACTTCTTATCTTTTTGAGTTAACGAGGTTAGTGGCTGGGCAATCTTAGAAAAGTCCTTAATGAATCGTTGGTAATTGTAACATCCTCGAATTGGGCCTAGTTGTATATGATTGATACGTGTATGTAAATTAATTAAAATAAAAATAAAGTATGTATGTTTATTGTTATATGTTTTAGTTGTTATGTGTTTAAGTTGTTATATGATAAATTATAAAAGTAGTAGTAATATATATAAGATAGATATTTAGTAAACGTTTTAAGTAAGGATCCCGAAAATATCCCTGTTAGTTGAAACGGTTACAAGGGTTAAGTTGTGTATTGAAAAGGGGAACGAAATACCCCTTGTGGATAGACTTAAACCCAAAGTCGGTCTAAGCCTATGTAAACCCACGTATGGGTTTGTCAAACACAAACACAGGCACATTACACAACTCTCTCTGTTGTTCTTGAGCTTGGAAAAAATATTGAAGAACCATTTGTGTTGAATCCATAATCTATAGTAGATTCAAGTTCCTACTTCATCTTCATCTTCTTCCTTTATTGTAAGTTCAAGGTTCTTCCTCTTCCATGTTTTTGGGTGTTAAAGGTCAAAAATGGGTTAAGCATAAATTAACCCAATGAACTGAAATTAGTGCTTTAGATTGTTCTTGTTGTTCATATGAATGGATTGGAACATCAAACAAAGCTTGAAATGGTAATTTATTAAGTTTATGAAAATTGATTGAAATGGGTCAAATGACTAAATTTGATCCCAAATCTTGTATAAGCTGTTATAAATGGTGAAATGGATGTTTTTTAGACTCATATGGATGTTCCCCATGAAGTATGAACAGTGGAAATAGTTTAGAAACTCATTTTATGAAGTTTGTAAAGAAAACAGTCGAAACAGGGGGTTGTAGCCGACCTGTTCTGATACAAGTTTGCTTGCGGGTGCAAGACTTTGCGGCCGCAAGAGGACTTCGCATGGTCAGTTCGAAGGGTGCTTGCGGGCTCAAGGAAGTGCCCTTGCGGCCGTAAGCATTGCTTCGCATTAGTGGTTCGAAAGGTCGTTCGAACTAGCTTCAATTATGTTTACTATCACAAAGACCAATCGTTGCAGCCGTAAGTGAGACTTCGAATTGGTGATTCGAAGTGACTTCGAACGGATGGTTCGAAGGGACTTCGAATGGTGCTTGCGGCCGCAAGGGGTGATTTTTTAGTAACAGTTCACAAATTGTTTAAATTCTGTGTTGTTACGTATAAAAGGTCGATATGGCCTTGTAGGTGGATCTAAGGTGTCTTTAGGGGTTTCTACCCTTGTTCTAGTAGTAATACCTTGTGTGTGTAAACACTTAACGTGAATAATAATGATTCTAGGTAAACTTACCGAATTAGCTGAACCGGAGTTAAAGTAATCTAGTAATATAAGCTACTTAGATGAGTACCGACTTTCATAAGTCTTAATAGAGGGAGACTTGCTTGCTAAATGAATTGTATGTATTTTAGAGATGTTTAAAGTTGTATGTATGATTAAAAGTAAATACGTAAGCATTGCCATGCTACTTTAATGCACTTTGCCATGTTAAATACTTGTTGGATATGTATTAAGTGCATGCCAGCGGAATCTAGAATTGGAGCCGCCTAGTTAAGATTGATGATATGTATGCTAAGGATCCAGATTGGATCCGCCTCAATGAAATGAATGAATATGCATGCTTAACAAATGAATATGCATGCTAAGTGAATGATCTAGATTGGATCAGCTATGTGTATGTGAAAAGTTCGAAGACATCTTCGAGCATGGTTAAGCTCAACTCTGTAGTTGGGTTCCAAGGATCCTTGATCAGGTGATTCGGGACTTAACGGTGATTTGAGGTAACATTCCGGATCGTAGGTTCTGCAGAACCGCCGTGCCTTATATCATGAGGGGTGATCAGTTGGAAGTGGCTGAATTTCCTAAGGAGCCTATGGTTCCATAAAGATGCTTGATGGACTGCTTTATGCTCCCCCACCAGCGCGGATGGTTGTGTCTGATCCCCCGGTTTATTGTTGTTGAGCGGGACTAGCTATCCTGCAAGAAATGACTTATACCGATCTTGTCAGTACACTACAATGTGATAGGATAGCATTCTATGCTAATTCTTGTGATGTATGACTTGCTTTATTGATACTTATGCTAAGTTTGTACTCATTAGCTATGTGTATAGCTAATGGTGCCACGTTGACCCTTTTTGTAGATAAAGATTAGGTGGTCTGGTGAGGAGGGTTGCCTTCTGCTAGATGTTTAATTTGGGATGGAACACTTTTTGTATTGATATGACTATATGGCCGGTCGTTATGTTAGAGTAACACCAAACAACTAATATGAAATTCTGATTGTAAATATCTAATGTAAAACCTTTTGGTTTAATTTTCCGCTGCTTAACTCAATGATATTTAATTGTGAATGAGTTCACGTTTATGAAAATGCAAATTTTTGCTAATTTTGTTCTTTTGCAAAGTCGGTGTTACAGTAATACCCAACTATACCCAAAAATTGACGTATTTCCGTTGGAGTCTTTGCTGGATCTACGTGAATCCCTTTTTCGCCAACAATGTGCCCAATAAATTGTACTTCCCGAATCCAAAATTCACATTTGAAGAATTTGGTATACAAATTCTGGTCCTTGAGAAATTCCAGCACTAGCTTCAAATGTTTTCGTGATCTTCTTTGCTACAGGAATAGATTAATGTATCATCTAAGAAAACTATAACAAACTTGTCTAAATAGGGTCTGCAGACTCTACTCATCAGATCAATGAACACATTTGGGGTGTTTGTTAAACCAAAAGGCATAATCAGAAACTCGTAATGTCCATAACGAGTTCGAAAAGCCGTTTTGGGTATGTCTTCTTCGCGAACCCCCAATTGATGATATCATGAACAGAGATCGATTTTTGAATGATATGATGCACTTTGCAGTTGGTTAAATAGATCATCGATTCAAGAAAGGGGATATCGATTTTTAAATGTCAATTTATTTAATTCGCGATAATCAATTCACATTCTAAACGAACCGTCTTTCTTCTTGATGAATAACATTGGCACTCTCCCCACGGTGAGGAACTCGACCGTATAAACCCTTTATCCAAATGTTCCTGAAGTTGGCTTGACAATTCCTGCATCTCAGCTAGCGATAGGCGATACGGCGCTTTGGCTATGGTGCTGCTTCAAGAACTAAATCGATTTTGAATTCGACTTGTCTTGATGAAAGTAAACCAGGTAGATCATCCGAGAATACTTCTGGATAGTCTCTAACTACGGGGATATCCTGGATCCGTTTCTCCTTTGACTTCTTATCCATGACATGAGCCAAAAATGCAACACATTTCTTCCTCAAACCTTTGTGAATCTTCATACACGATACAATCCTCAAACCTTTCCCCGGCTTATCTCCTTGTATAACAAGAGTGTCACTGCTTATAAGAGGTATATTCACGACCTTTTCGGAGCAACAAAATTCTGCTCAATTTTTGGACAACCAATCCATACCCACAACTATGTCGAAACTTCCCAAGTTAATAGGTATAAGATTGATATTAAATAACTTATCACCTAATTTCAAAGTGCAATTAATTAGGACATCACTAGCCTTAGTTTCATGACCATTGGCAAATTCAATTATATAGGCGTATTCCAGTTTCTTAGCTTTCATATTGATCATGGATCTAAATTCTGTAGAAATGAAACTCCTATCCGCTCCAGAGTCAAATAATACAGATACATAATGATCGTTAAGGAGAAACGCACCGATTATCACGTTTTGCTTTTGTTTCACTTATTCGGCTCTTATGACAAATGCTCATCCTTGCGCTTGGTTTCCGGCAAAAGGTTTAGTCCTCTAATCAGCTTAGGACATGTGTTTCGAAAGTGATCACGACTTCCGCATTCAAATCATGCCCCTTTTACTTCGTTCGTTTCTTTGGTTGCCTTGCAATATTTGGTGATGTGTCCAATCTTCTTGCAATTGGTACAGGTAGGGCAAACATCCCCATGATAAAAGTTGCATTTGTTACACTTGGGGTGTGGGCCGCTGTAACGTCCAATCTCTTGAATTTGGACTCCAAAGTTCTTTTCTCCCTTGAATTTCTTGTCAGGCCTACCACCGGCCTTTTACCCTGATTGGTTTTCCCACCTCCTTTTCCCTTCATCCTTCGTATCGGCAAACTTTTCTCATCAGACCGCATCATTGGTCAATAGATTTGCTAAACTCACAGCACTTTGAATAGTTGTAGGGTTTGCCAAGGTAGCCATTCCTCGGATTTCGGGTGATAACCCCCAAATATACCTCTCGATTTTATTCTCTTCAGGTGTAACCAGTCGAGGTACTAGTTTTACGAGTTCGTGAAAATGGTCAGTGTATTTACAAATCTCCATCTCCACCATTGTATGGTTCCAGAACTCAACTTCCAACTTTTGAATTAGGTCTCTTGGGCAGAACTCTTCCATGAGCAATTTCTTGAAATCTTCCCAGCTTAATCTGTTTGCTTCTTCTTGCCCACGGGTTTGGACCTACATGTTCCACCAAGTTAACGCTCTGTTCTGAAGTAGGCAAACTACAAACTCTACCTTGCAATCATCAGAGCACTTGCTAATGCTGAGTACGGATTCCATACTCTTTATCCTTTGTAGCAATCCAATAGCACCTTCTTTCCCATGGAATTCCTTTGGATTGCAGGCTCTAAACGTCTTATAGGTACACCCAACATTGTTGTTGTTGTTGTTACGTCCTCCTCCACCTTCATTGTTTCTATTCCCGTTATCATTTCCCCCTCTGTTGTTATTCCCTTGGTTAGCATTAATACCCACCGTGACTTGGTTGACAATGTTCCGTATTGCGGCAGCGATCTGTTGAGCCTCTAATTATGCCAGGTCGATTTCTTGGTCATTGTTCTTCCTTCGTGTGATTCTTTTTGGTAGCATGATTCTAGAAACACATTCATAAATATTTATTTTAATGAAAAGTTTGTCACAATTTTGACCATAAGAAAATTTTAATTTAGTTAATACAACAAGATACGAAATTTTGAATTAATAATAACGAACTACATAAATATGACAATAAGAAGGACATTCATTTTCACAATACACGAGTACATAGTTCATACATATTTTTGCATTTACAATGAAAGTACAAAATTTGATGTGAACTTACATCAATGCGATAATTTTAAATCCCATCAGATGAAATTGTCTTAAAACCTGAATACATAACTGATATGACTATCCTCCAATCAGTACCACCACAAATAAACAACCGCAAACAACACCGTGGTCACAAGAACCAATCCTCCAATCTGTCGACATAGGAACTCCATCATCCTCACAGCACGCAAGGCCTCATCAGCCATTTCCTCAGACCGGTTCGAAGTCTGCAACAGATGATGGTTAAGCTTCGTTGCAGCAGATACAATATGCTGCTAATAGGCTAATGTCTGACAGAGGTCTGCAACCTTGGACATCAATCGTGAAGATATATGTTTGGCATAATCAAGAGGTAGCGGAAGCATAGTATAGTTCAAAATTTCAAATGAATCCAAACAAACACATCCGTGGACCAAAATCTATGCATGCTATTGCAACTAAAATAAATATAAGCAGGATAAGAAGTGTCAAGATGCAAGAATCCCACCAAGAACTCCTCTAGTGTAGTCCACCCGAAGATATGTTGATTCCCAAATGCTAGTGTGTTGGTGTTAGACACCAAAGCAACAAACAATGTATGTATATCTCACTCTTTTGTGCACTAAAACATAATCACCAAAAGAGAGTATCAACTAGAGAGAATGTTAGCATGAGCCAACTCTTTGTTAGACTCACAAGTCTGTTCAAATGCCAAGAAAAACATCACATTGAAGCTGCCAAATTAATTGACATAAACCCCATTAAACATAGTGTTTAAGGCTGTTGATTCTACAGTTACAGTGTACGGGCACGCCCGTGCCTTAGATGGCACTGCCGTGACGGCCCAACATACCACGGTCCAGCCCAAGGCCAGTACCCCCGTTCCCGTTGGGTCAGGCACGCTCGTGCCTCAGAAGGTACGGCCGTGCCTCAACCTGCCAAAACCCATTTTGGCCTTTTCTCTCTTTTGCTTGATTGTGTTACCGGCATCAATACTTGGTGTGTGACCCAATAGGCCTATACCTCATCAGCAGTGCTATTAACTCGTGCGTGTTAGCGGGCATATACCAACAGACTCCCACTTGCACGTGACAGAACTACAAAAAATTACACAAACACAGAGCGGTCTCTAGCAAGACATCTGTGCTCCCAAGTCAGTATAGGGTATGCTACTCTTAACAAGATACCAATCATAAAATGATTATCCTAAAGATAAATGATCAAGTACATCCCTTTGTTCACGATATCCTATGTGACCACAAGGCATGGAATAAAGTCAACCTTCAGATCATTCACGATTATGTTTCTCCATTCTAGATTAGTGATGACCAACAATCCAAGTAACATTGATGCATCATCAATATAACTTGAGCACGACCATGCATATGAACGTCAACACTCAATCATCAAGGGGCCCAATATCTTCTCTATACATAGAGGAACAAATTCCTATTGACTACATAGCCCCGCCCATAGATAATACTCTACCCAATCAACGCCCTTATTACGACCAGTTACGGACTGCGTTAGAAAACAATCAAAGCAGAGAAAACCTATGCTTTGGAATCACATGTATCTCTAGTTTAAGGATGAAACGACATTATCATCCCGAGGTACTTATGACTAAAACCACGGAGTGCATTCGGGTGCGGGTCCTCCAATCACTTGAAACCCCTTTCAAGTATAGGCAAGAATCACGTTTATCAAAACCAATTATTTACCTCAATCTTAATTCCTACTTCCATCCCACAAAGGATGACCGATTGTGGAGATTTAAAGATTGTAAAACAACCTTGGGAAGAGGCTAAACATGCAAAGATAAAACACAATAAAGACTAAATGTAAGTAACTGCAACATGCGTATATATAGATCTTTACTATATAAATCGAAACAAACATTAGTAACATTACTGCTTAACGTTCCCAAATACAAAATGATCTAAACATAAATTAAAACTCAATCTAAACCAAGTCATGAGCAAATCTAACACCTACTGCCATAGTGTGAGAATCATGAGAAGCTTGTGACAACGGTTTAGTAAACGAATCGGCCAAATTTCCTTCCGAGGTTACCCTACTAATAGAGACTTCACCACTTTCAACCATCTCTCTGATCAAGTGGTACTTACGAGGTATATGCCTCATTCTCTTGTGAGATCTAGGTTCCTTCGCTAAGGCTACCGCACCCTCATTGTGATAGAAGATCTCAATAGGGTCGGAGATGCTTGGAACCACTCCAAGGTCTCGGATGAATTTCCTTATCCACACAGCTTCTTTAGCAGCTTCACTTGCCGCAATGTATTATGACTCTGTAGTAGAATCAGCTACTGTGTCTTGCTTTGAACTTCTCCAAGTAATAGCTCCACCATTTAATAGGAACACAAACCCCGATTGTGATCGGCAGTCATCCCTATCAGTTTGGAAGCTAACATCAGAGTAACCCTTTACTTTGAGCTCTTCCTCACCACCAAAGATCAAGAACATTTCTTTAGTTCTCCTAAGATACTTAAGAATGTTATTTACCGCAACACAATAGGCTTGCCCTGGATTACCCTGATATCTACTAGTCATGATGAAAGCGCATGACACATCAGGACGAGTACATAACATGGCGTACATGATCGAGCCCACGGCCGAAGCATATGGTACTCGCCTCATTACTTCTAGTTCCTCTTGAGAACTAGGACATTGAGTCTTACTCAATATCACTTGTGGCATAGGAAGATTTCCTTTCATGGAATCCTCCATCTTGAATCACTTCAAGACTTTGTTAATGTATGTACTTTGGCTCAACCCAAGAAGTTTTCTAGATCTATCTCTATAGATCTTGATACCCAGAATATATGCCGCTTCTCCTAAGTCTTTCATTGAGAAACATTTTCCAAGCCAAGTTTTAACACTTTGCAAGGTTGAAATATCCTTTCCAATGAGTAGGATTTCATCCACATATAAGACTAAGAAAACAACGGCGCTCCCACTAGCCCTAACGTATACACATGGCTCATCTACGCTCTTCGAAAAACCAAACTCTTTGATTTTCTCGTCAAAACATAGATTCCAGCTACAAGATGCTTGTTTAAGTCCATAAATGGACTTCTCTAGTCTAGACACTCTATTAGGATGCATTGGAAGTACAAAACCCTCAGGTTGCGTTATATACACCTCTTCGGAAAGCTTCCCATTAAGGAAGGCGGTTTTGACATCCATTTGCCATATTTCATAGTCATGAAATGCGGTAATTGCTAAAAGTATCCTAATAGATTTCAACATGGCCACTGGGGAGAAAGTTTCATCATAATAGACACCGTGTGTCTGAGTGAAACCTTTAGCCACCAATCGGGCTTTGAACGTGTTAACTTTTCCATCCATGTCGGTCTTCTTCTTGAAAACCCATTTACACCCTATTGGTTTACAACCGGGTGTAAGATCAACCAGTTCCCAAACCTGGTTATCCGCCATGGATTGCATCTCGTTATCCATTGCCTCTTTCCATTTAGCAGACTCGTGGCCCGCTACCGCTTCCCGATAGTTGGTGGGCTCACTATGATCCACCAATAGCTCGTCGCCCTCAGATATGAGAAATCCATATTTCTCTGGCTCATGGCGAGCTCTACCGGATCTACGGGGAGGTAATGGATGTACGTTAGTCTCTGCATTTTCATGCTCAGACTCAACCTCACTAGGTTGTTGGCTAGTGCCAACATCAGGCCTTTCATCCGTTAGCCCTTGAACTTCTTCAAGGTCAATCTTATTTCTGTTTTACTGATCGGATACTAATTCTCTTTCTAAAAAGACTGCCCTTCGAGCAACAAATATTTTGTTATTGGAAGGTTTATAGAATATGTATCCAATACCCGCAGCTGAATATCCGATGAAATAACACTTTTCGGATCGGGGCTCTAATTTGTCATCAACCTCACGTCTCACGTAGGGTAGACAACCCGAAACTTTTAGATAGGCAAGAACGGGAGGTTTCCCATCACACATCTTGAAAGGTGTTTTTTTGACCTTCTTCGTTAGTATGAGATTAAGGATCCTTGTTATCGTTTCAAGAGCATATCCCCAGAAGCTTATAGGCACTTGGGTGTGACACATCATAGACCGAATCATATCTAACAATGTTTGGTTCCTTCTCTCGGCGACACCATTTAATTGCGGCATCCTAGGAGGTGTAAGTTGTGAAATAATCCCACAAATCTTAAGATGATCACGAAACTCTTGACTAAGATACTCACCACCCCTATCGGATCTAAGTATCTTAATTTTTTTGCCCAATTGATTCTCTACTTTGTTTTAGAAAGTCTTAAAGACCTCAAAAGTCTCGGACTTTTGTCTAACCAAGTACACATACCCATACCTACTATAATCATCTATAAAGGTAACGAAGTATCTAGAATTGTCCCTTGTGGTATGCTTAAACGGACCACACACATCGGAATGTATGATGTTCAATAAGTCTTTACCCCTCTCATTCACGCCGGTAAAGGGTGCTTTACTCATCTTGCCTAATAAACAAGATTCACATTCCAAGATCCCAGCCGCTTGGAGCTTGGCGATACGAGTCTTGTTTATATGGCCAAGTCGACCATGCCACAAAGACAATTTGTCTGAACCATTTTTAGACGTTGAATCAATATTCATGATTGATTGATTATTACTAATGTATGCATCTACTTCCTAAATACCACGACAAGGATAAGCTTTGAAATAACAAATATTATTTTTAAAACATATAATAACTGTTGGAATATGCCCGCTGACACGAACGAGTTAATGACACTACCGATGAGGTATAGGCCTATTGGGTCACACACCAAGTATTGATTCCGGCAACACGATCAAGCAATGGAGAGGAAAAGGCCAAAATGGATTTTGGCAGGGTGGTACACAGGCCGTGTTCCTGAACACAGGCCGTGTCCAGTCCAACGTACACGAGGCGTATTGGCCCAATTCAAGGTCGTGTAGTTTGGGCCTACACGGGCCGTGTAGTGCCTGTTAGACACGGGCCGTCTTAGCCCAATTGGGGCCGTGGACTTTGGGCCTACACGACCGTGTATACCTACACGGGCCATGTACGTTCGCTGTAACAGCAAAATTAACATCCTTAAACACTTGGTTTAATGGGGTTAACTTCTCATAATGATGGTAGACAAAGAGACCACGAGTTATCTGCTCTTGTAGAGGCTTTTGGCTATCACTTGGTCCCTTGGTTGACATTAGAACTCTCTCTCTCTCTCTCTTATTCTTGGTTTTCTTAAACACAAGAAGCAAACATACACTAACTTGATTGTTGTTTTGGTGGTCATACATCAACTTGCTAGCACTTGGGAATCAAGGAAGCTTGGGGTGGACTTCATTGGAAGAGTTCTTTGTTAGACTCTAAGCCACTTGACTAGGAAGGTTACTTTGTGTTTTGCACCATTGAGGTATAATCTTTCTTCTCATCTTGTTTATATATTTTAGTTGCAATTCCATTGTTAGATTTTGGTCCATGGGAAGTATTCGTTGTTTGGCATCGATTTTTGTTATGTACTTTGCTTCCGTTGCTACTTGATTTTGCCAAACGAAGACCTTCAGTGGTATCAGAGCCATATCTAACATGGCTTTGCACTATTGAGTCTAGAAAAACCATAAAAGTGTTTTGGATAAGAAAAGTTTTTTCTTAAAATTGGTTTTTCAATTGAGACTCTTGATGTGCTAGAATAGATTTATTCGTAGACGTGTTAATATATTTTAGTTTTTATATTTATATATTTGTTGTAACTTGACATGAAGTGTACACAAATACATACTTATAAATGTATATATGAATATGTGTCTCAACAATGGTTTGATACACTAATGCATATGTACAAGGATTGTCTTTTTAGTGCCTTTGATGTTTTGACAATTTTAACTAAAATATAGATATATATTTATATATCATGGTTATGTGTGTCACACCATGTTTCTATTTGATATACTTGGTTTGATTCGGTAACAAGAGATGCCCCTAGACCTATGTGTTGTGAAGATTGATTATTTTTTGGTTTTTGGCGGCCTGTGTGCTGTATTGTTGTAACAATATTTGTTTATTTACTTATTGGTGCGGCTTGCACGCCGTTTCTTTTATTCTATGTATTTGTATTTATATATCATGGTAATGTGTGTCACACCATGTTTCTATTTGATATACTTGGTTTGATTCGGTAACAAGAGATGCCCCTAGACCTATGTGTTGTGAAGATTGATTATTTTTTGGTTTTTGGCGGCCTGCGTGCTGTATTGTTGTAACAATATTTGTTTATTTACTTATTGGTGCGGCTTGCACGCCGTTTCTTTTATTCTATGTATTTGTATAAATAGTATAGGATTGCGACCTGTGTGTCGTTTATATATATTCTATGTATTTGTGTATAGTATAGATTTAAAACCAAAATAGTCAACGGGAGTCATGGTGATGACGTCTTGGCGAGAAGGAATCAGCATGCTATTGGAGGTGTTGGATTCAGTGGGAGCTCATCCAACGAGACCATATCTTGTCCTTAGATTTTTGGCCTCGTTTTCCCCGTTGTGGCTCACGGGGAAAACGCATAGGAATTTTGGGCATGTTACCGAATCATATGTATATATATTTGCGTGGTTGTATTTTATTATTCTATGCATGGATTAGGATTCGCATGCTAGATAATTTTTCTATAAAATTAAATAAAATACAATGTTTGTTAAAATGGTTAACAATTGCGTACAAATAGAATTGACAAAGAAAATATAAAAATGGTATTATATTAAAGTGCTTAAAATCGTTTTGACACTTACTTTGTTAATTCACAAAAGGGTTTTATAAACCGGAAACAAAATCCTGTTTTCCAAAATGTAAATCACGCACCATCCATAAGATGACACCACCCGAATCTAACGAAGCAAAGGATGATTGTCGAGCTAAGCACGAGTCATTCCTTGTGTAGTTGTGTGGAAGGTGAGTGGGGTAAATCGCATGATTGGTTGTCGAGCTAAGCACGAGCCAATTAATGGTCGAGAGTGCCACCCGTGTGTCTTGTCGGACGATTTACAATTTTAGTATATAATTCTTGGTTAGTTGTCGAGCTAAGCACGAGCTAAACAAAACTTATATATTAAGATTGGTGTAAGATAGGGATCAAACATGCCAACCGACATAATGGATGTCAACGGGTCCCGCAAGTGTCTAAGAGTTGTAATAGAGATTACAATTGGTAAAATGGTTGCCGGCCTAAATAGCTTCGCCACGTGATCCGCGGTAAACCCGTCACGGTGCAAGGTGAAATATGGTTCTTAGCCCTTGTTACGAATAAATTGTTTTGTTTAAAACTATGGGTACTTATTTTAACAAGGATTTCCAAACTAATTAAAATTACTTTGCTATTTTAGATGGCGTCTTCAAGCAACACCAACAACACCAACCATTTTTCACTTAGAGTTTTCTTGAGAAGGAGAAACTCAATGGTAACAACTTCTTGGATTGGTTAAGGAAACTTAAACTTGTCCTACGCCAAGAAGGGAAGATGGTTACCATAAAAGAGGCCCTACCCGAGGCTCCTGCTACCAATGCCACTCGGGCTATCCGAGACGCTTATGAGAAGCGTGTCAAGGATACCGAGGACATTACTTGCCTCATCCTAAGTACTATGATCCCTGAGCTCCAAAAGCAAATGGATCATTTGAGTGCTTTTGACTTGATCTCTCATCTTAAGGAAATGTTCCAGCAGCAAGCGAGACAAGAGAGGTTTGAGTGTCTTAAGACGGTACTTGGTAGCAAGATGGCCGATGGCGGGAATGTGAGTGCTCACGTGTTGTGCATAAAAGCAAACGTGGAGCGCATGGAACGGCTCGGATTTACCATAGGGAGGGAGCTAGCCGTGGATTTGATCCTATGGTCCCTGCCCACCGCGTATGATCAATTCGTCATGAGTTATCATATGCATAGTATGGATAAATCCATTATGGAGCTTCACGGTATGCTTAAGATAACCGAGTCTAGCATGACCAAAAATAAGCCCGCCGTTCCAAATTCCGTTCTTGCTATAAGGGAGGGGCGAATCCAGAAGAAGAAGAGATCCGCTTATACCCCTAAGGGTAAGGGGAAGGGGAAGATTGACGCTTCCAAGTCTAGCCCCGCTTCGGAGGGTAAAGGCAAGGGGAAGATGGTTCCCCAACCTAAGACTCCAAACGAAGCGGAATGCTTCTTCTGTGGAAAGAAGGGCCATTGGCGCCGTAACTGCCCGGGGTACCTAGAAGGTCTTAAGAAGCTCAAGGGGTTCAGCATCACAGGAACTTCCGACTCAGGTACGTACATGATTGAACTCCATCATACTTCTACATCTGGTAGTTGGGTATTAGATACCGGCTGTGGCACTCACGTTTGTAATATTGTGCAGGTGCTAAGGACAAGTAGAAGGATGGAGAATGGCGAGCTTGACTTGATTATGGGAAACAAGGAGATTGTCCCGGTCAAGGATCAAGGAGAAGTTGAATTATCTTTTAATTCCGGTTTTTCCATATTATTATTGAACGTATGCTATTCGCCGCTTGTGGCACGAAACATTATTTCTTTTCATGCATTACACGACAATGGTTTTGGTTTTTCTTTTGAGAATGGGGTTATTGTTTGTTTTAAAAATGGTATTTGTTATTTTAAAGCTTATCCTTGTCGTGGTATTTATGAAATAGATGCATACGTTAGTCATAATCGTTCAATCATGAATATTGATTCAACGTCTAAAAATGATTTAGACAAATTGTCATTGTGACACGGTCGACTTGGCCATATAAACAAGACTCGTATCGCCAAGCTCCAAGCGGATGGGATCTTGGAATCATTTGACCATGAGTCAAATGAAGTATGTGAATCTTGTTTATTAGGCAAGATGAATAAAGCACCCTTTTGCGGCGTGAATGAGAGGGGAAAAGACTTATTGGACATTATACATTCCAATGTGTGTGGTCCGTTTAAGCACATCACAAGAGATAATTCTAGATACTTCGTTACCTTTATATGATTATAGTAGGTATGGGTATGTCTACATGGTTAGACAAAAGTCCGAGACCTTTGAGGTCTTTAAGACTTTCCAAAACGAAGTAGAGAATCAATTGGGCAAAAAGATTAAGATACTTAGATCCGATAGGGGTGGTGAGTATCTTAGTCAAGAGTTTCGTGATCATCTTAAGGGTTGTGGAATTATCTCACAACTTACACCTCCTAGGACGCCACAATTAAATGGTGTCGCCGAGAGGAAGAACCGAACATTGTTAGATATGGTTCGGTCTATGATGAGTCACACCCAAGTGCCTATAAGCCTTTGGGGTTATGCTCTTGAAACGGCAACAAGGATCCTTAATCTCGTTCCAACGAAGAAGGTCGATAAAACACCTTTCGAGATGTGGCATGGGAAACCTCCCGTTCTTGCCTATCTAAAGGTTTGGGGTTGTCAAGCCTACGTACGACGTGAGGTAGATGACAAGTTGGAGCCCCGATCCGAAAAGTGTTATTTCATCGGATATCCAGCTGCGGGTATTGGATATATATTCTATAAACCTTCCGAGAACAACGTATTTGTTGCTCGGAGGGCGTTCTTTTTAGAAAGAGTATTAGTATCTAATCAGCAAGGCGGGACTAAGATTGATCTTGAAGAAATTCAAGAATCAACGGATGAAAGACCTGACGTTGGCACTAGCCAACAATCTAGTGAGGTTGAGTCTGAGCATGACAATGCGGAGACTAACGTACATCCGTTACATCCCCGTAGATCCGGTAGAACTCGCCATGAGCCAGAGAGATATGGGTTTCTCATATCTGAGGGCGACGAGTTATTGGTGGATCGTAATGAGCCCACCAACTATCGGGAAGCGGCAGCAGGCCACGAGTCTGCTAAATGGAAGGAGGCAATGGATAACGAGATGCAATCCATGGAGGATAACCAGGTTTGGGAACTGGTTGATCCCACACCCGGTCGTAAACCAATAGGGTGTAAGTGGGTCTTCAAGAAGAAGACTGACATGGATGGAAAAGTAAACACTTTCAAAGCCCGACTGGTGGCTAAAGGTTTCACCCAGACACATGGTGTCGACTATGATGAAACTTTCTCCCCAGTGGCCATGTAGAAATCTATTAGGATACTTTTGGCAATTGCCGCATTTCATGATTACGAAATATGGCAAATGGATGTCAAAACCGCCTTCCTTAATGGGAAGCTCTCCGAAGAGGTGTATATGATGCAGCCTGAGGGTTTTGTACATCCGAAGCATCCTAATAGAGTGTGTAGATTAAAGAAGTCCATTTATGGACTTAAACAAGAATCTCGTAGTTGGAATCTCTGCTTTGATGAGAAAATCAAAGAGTTTGGTTTTTCGAAAAGTGTAGACGAGCCATGTGTATACGTTAGGGCTAGTGGGAGCGCCGTTGTTTTCTTAGTCTTGTATGTGGATGATATCCTACTCATTGGTAAAGATATTCCAACCTTGCAAAGTGTCAAAACTTGGTTTGGAAAATGCTTTTCAATGAAAGACTTAGGAGAAGCGGCATACATTCTGGGTATCAAGATCTATAGAGATAGATCTAGAAAACTTCTCGGGTTGAGTCAAGTACATACATTGACAAAGTCTTGAAGCGGTTCAAGATGGAGGACTCCAAGAAAGGAAATCTTCCTATGTCGCATGGAGTGATATTGAGTAAAACTCAATGACCTAGTTCTCAAGAGGAACTAGAAGTAATGAAGCGAGTACCATATGCCTCGGCCGTGGGCTCGATCATGTACGCCATGTTATGTACTTGTCCTGATGTATCATGTGCTTTGAGCTTGACTAGTAGATATCAGGGAAACCTGGGGCAAGCCCATTGGGTTGCGGTAAAGAACATTCTTAAGTATCTTAGGAGGACTAAAGAGATGTTCTTGATCTTTGGTGGTGAGGAAGAGCTCAAAATAAAGGGTTACTCTGATGCTAGCTTCTAAACTTATAGGGATGAGTGCCGATCACAATCGGGGTTTGTGTTCCTATTGAATGGTGGGGCTATTACTTGGACAAGTTCAAAGCAAGACACAGTGGCTGATTCTACTACAAAGTTAGAATACATTGCGGCAAGTGAAGCTGCTAAAGAAGCTGTGTGGATAAGGAAGTTCATCCGAGACCTTGGAGTGGTTCCTAGCATATCCGACCCTATTGAGATCTTTTGTGACAATGAGGGTGCGGTAGCCTTAGCGAAGGAACCGAGAGCTCACAATAGAACGAGGCATATACCTTGTAAGTACCACTTGATTAGAGAGATGGTTGAAAGTGGTGAAGTCGCTATTAGTAGAGTAACCTCGAAGGCAATTTGGCCGATCCGTTTACTAAACCATTGTCACAAGCTTCTCATGATTCTCACACTACGGCGATAGGTGTTAGATTTGCTCATGGCTTGGTTTAGGTTTAGTTTTAATTTATGTTTGGATCGTTATGTATTTGGGAACATTAAGCAATAATGTTACTAATGTTTGTTTCGATTTATATAGTAGAGTTCTATTATATATACGCGTGTTGTGGTTACTTACATTTAGTCTTTATTGTGTTCTATCTTTGCATGTTTAATTTATTCCCTAGATTGTTTTACAATCTTTTGGTCTCCACAATCGGTCATACTTTGTGGGAATGAAGTATGAATTAAGATTGAGGTAAAGAATTGGTTTTGATAAAACGTGATTCTTGCCTATACTTGAAAGGGGTTTCAAGTGATTGAAGGACCCACACCCGAGTTTACTTCATGGTTTTAGTCACAAGTAACTCAGGATGGTAATGACATTGCATCCATAAACTAGAGATACATGTGATCCCAAAGCGTAGGTCTGCTTTGCTTTGATCGTTTTCTAACGCGGTCCGTAACTGGTCGTTATAAGGGAGATGATTGGGTAAAGTATTATCTATGTGGCGGGACTATGTAGTTGAAAGGTATTTGTTCCTCTATGTATAGAGAGAATATCCATGGGCCCCTCGATGATTGAGTGCTGACGTTCATATGCATGGCCGTGCTCAAGTTACATTGATGATGGATCAATGTTAACTTGGTTTGTTGGTCACCACTAATCTAGAATCGAGAAACATAATCGTGAACGATCTGTAGGTTGACTATATTCCATGCCTTGTGTTCACATTGGATATCGCAAACAAAGGGATGTACATGTTCATTTATCTTTAGGACAATCATTTTATGATTGGGGATCTTGTCAAGAGTGGCATACCCTATACTGACTTGGGAAAATAGATGTCTTGCTAGAGGCCGCTCTATGTTTGTGTTATTTTTTCGTAGTCGTGTCACGTGCAAGTGGGAGTCTGTTGGAATATGCCCGCTGACACGAACGAGTTAATGACACTACCGATGAGGTATAGGCCTATTGGGTCACACACCAAGTATTGATTCCGGCAACACGATCAAGCAATAGAGAGGAAAAGGCCAAAATGGGTTTTGGCAGGGTGGTACACGGGCCGTGTTCCTAAACACGGGCCATGTCCAGTCCAACGTACACGAGGCATATTGGCCCAATTCAAGGTCGTGTAGTTTGGGCCTACACAGGCCGTGTAGATGAACACGGTCCGTGTAGTGCCTGTTAGGCACGGGCCGTCTTAGCCCAAGTGGGGCCGTGGACTTTGGGCCTACACGGCCGTGTAGACCTACACGGGACGTGTACGTTCGCTGTAACAGCAGAATTAACAGCCTTAAACACTTGGTTTAATGGGGTTAACTTCTCATAATGATGGTAGACAAAGAGACCACGAGTTATCTACTCTTGTAGAGGCTTTTGGCTATCACTTGGTCCCTTGGTTGACATTAGAACTCTCTCTCTCTCTTGTTCTTGGTGTTCTTGAACACAAGAAGCAAACATACACTTACTTGATTGTTGTTTTGGTGGTCATACATCAACTTGCTAGCACTTGGGAATCAAGGAAGCTTGGGGTGGACTTCATTGGAGGAGTTCTTTGTTGGACTCTAAGCCACTTGACTAGGAAGGTTACTTTGTGTTTTGCACCATTGAGGTATAACCTTTCTTCTCATCTTGTTTATATATTTTAGATGCAATTCCATTGTTAGATTTTAGTCCATGGAAAGTATTCATTGTTTGGCATCGATTTTTGTTATGTACTTTGCTTACGTTGCTACTTGATTTTGCCAAACGAAGACCTTCAATAACTCCATTATCAAAAGTAAAACCAAATCCATCGTCATGTACTGTGTGAAAAGAAATAATATTCCTCACCACAAGCGGCGGGTGCATACGTTCAATAATTATATAGAAAAACCAGAATTAACAGATAATTCAACTTTTCCTCGAACCTTGACCGGGACAACCTCCTTGTTTCCCATTATCAAGTCAAGCTCTCCATTCTCCATCCTCCTACTTGCCTTTAGCACCTGCACAATGTTACAAACATGAGTGCCACAGCCGGTATCTAATACCCAACTTCCAGATGTAGAAGTGTGATGGAGTTCAATCATGTAAGTACCTGAATCAGAAGTTCCTCCGATGCTCAACCCTTTGAGCTTCTTGAGACCTTCTAGGTACCCCGGGCAGTTACGACGCTAATGGCCCTTCTTCCCGCAGAAGAAGCATTCCACTTCATCCGGAGTTTTTGCTTAGGGAATTGTCTTCCCCTTGCCCTTACCCTCCGAAGCGGGGCTAGACTTGGCAGCGCCAACCTTCCCCTTACCCTTAGGGGTATAAGCGGACTTTTTCTTCTTCTGGATTCGCCCTTCCTTTATAGCAAGAACGGGATTTGGAACGGCGGGCTTGTGTTTGGTCATGCTAGGCTCCGTCGTCTTAAGCATACCATGTAGCTCCATGATGGATTTATCCATACTATGCATATGATAACTCATGACGAATTGATCATATGCGCTGGGTAGGGACCATAGGAACAAATCCATGGCTAGCTCCCTCCATCGCTCCACGTTTGCTTTCATGCGCAACACGTGAGCACTCACATTCCCGCCATCGGACATCTTGCTACCAAGAACCGTCTTAAGACACTCAAACATCTCTTGTCTCGCTTGTTGTTGGAACATTTCCTTAAGCTGGGCAATCAAGTCAAAAGCACTTAAATGATCCATTTGCTTTTGGAGCTCGGGAATCATAATACTTAAGAGGAGGCAAGTGATGTCCTTGGTATCCTTGACACGCTTCTCATAAGCATCTTGGATAGCCCGAGTGGCATTAGCAGCACGAGCCTCGGGTTGGGCCTCTTCTATGGTAACCAACTTTCCTTCTTGGCGTAAGACAAGCTTGAGTTGCCTAAACCAATCCAAGAAGTTGTTACCATTGAGTTTCTCCTTCTCAAGGAAAACTCTTAGTGAAAAATGGTTGGTGGTGTTGGTGTTTCTTGAAGATGCCATCTAAAATAGCAAAGTACTTTTAGTTAGTTTGGAAATCCTTGTTAAAATAAGTACCCATAGTTTTAAGAAAATGATTATTTACAACAAGGTCTAAGAAACTTATTTCACCTCACACCGTTACGGGTTTACCGCGGATCACGTGGCGAAGCTATTTAGGCCGACAACCATTTCACCAATTGTAATCTATATTACAACTCTTAGACACTTGCGGGATCCATTGACATCCATTATGTTGGTTGGCATGTTTGATCCCTTTCTTACACCAATCTTAATATATAATTTTTGTTTTAGCTCGTGCTTAGCTCGACAACTAACCAAAAATTATATACTAAAATTGTAAATCGTCCGACAAGACACACGGGTGGCACTCTTGACCATTATTTGGCTCGTGCTTAGCTCGAAAACCAATCATGCGAGTTACCCCACTCACCTTCCACACAGTTAGGAATGACTCATGCTTAGCTCGACAATCATCATTGTTTCGTTAGATTCGGGTGGTGTCATCTTACGGATGGTGCGTGATTTACGTTTTGAAAACGGGATTTTGTTTTCGGTTTATAAAAACCTTTGTGAATTAACAAAGTGAGTGTCAAAACTATTTTAAGAACTTTTAAATATAATACCATCTTTATATTTTCTTTGTCAATTCTATTCGTGCGAGATTGTTAACCATTCTAACAAACGTTGTATTTTATTTAATTTTTAAAGAAAAATTGTCTAGCATGTGAATCCTAAACCATGAATAGAAAATAAAACACAACCACACAAATAAATACAATTCGATAACATGCCCAAAATCCTATACATTTTCCCCATGAGTCACAACGGGGAAAACAAGGCCAAAACCTAAGGACAAGGTAATGTCTCGTTGGGTGAGCTCCTACTGAATCCGACACATCCAATAGCGTGTGGACTCCGCCTCGCCAAGACATCATCATCATGACTCCCGTTGACATCTCCGGTTCAAATTCTATACTATTTACAAATACATAGAATATACAAACGACACGCAGGTCTCATTCCTACACCATTTATACAAATACAAGGAATAAAAGAAACGGCATGCAAGACGCACCAATAAATAAATAAATAAATTATTATTACATCAATACGGCATGCAGGTCACCAAAACCAAAAAATCAACCACCACAACACATAGGTCTAAGGGCATATCTTGTTACCGAATTAAAGCAAACGCATCAAAAAGAAACATGGTGTGCCACACAAAACCAAGATACATAAATATATATATTTTAGTTAGGATTGTCTAAAACATCAAAGGCACAAAATGACAATCCTTGTTAGGCATTAGTGAACCAAACCAATTTTGAAACACATATTCATATATACATTTATAAGTATATATTTGTGACACTTCATGCCAAGTTACAACAAATATATAAATATAAAAACTAAGATATTATGGGGCAACAGATATATCAAGACCAATCCAAAAACCAGTCAACAAAAGTCAAACCGAAAAACCATAGCAAGAAAAAAAATTCTTATAATTTTGTGAAAAATAAATTTTTCAAAAAACCAGACACGACCGTACCTCAGAAGTCACGGCTGTACCCTACGGTACGCCCTCGAGCACGAGGCGTACCTAGACCAAATGCATCTGGTGATAGGCACGCCCGTACCCCCATAAGTACGGCCATGCCTCCCTTCTGCCACTTGACAAATTACAAATTTTATGGTTTTTCTTGACTTCTTAGTGCAAAGCCATGTTATATATGGCTCTGATACCGCTGAAGGTATATGTTTGGCATAATCAATAGGTAGCGGAAGCATAGTATAGTTCAAAATTTCAAATCAATATAAACAAACACATCCGTGGACCAAAATCTATGCATGGTATTGCAACTAAAATAAATATAAGCAAGATAAGAAGTGTTATACCACAATGCAAAGCACAAAGAACTTCTTTCTTGTCAAGATGCGAGAATCCAACCAAGAACTCCTCTAGTGTCCACCCCAAGATATGTTGATTCCCAAATGCTAGTGTGTTGGTGTTAGACACCAAAGCAACAAACAATGTATGTATATCTCACTCTTTTGTGCACCAAAACTTGATCACCAAAAGAGAGTATCAACTAGAGAGAATGTTAGCATGAACCAACTCTTTGTTAGACTCACAAGCCTGTTCAAATGCCTAGAAAAATGTCACATTGAAGCTACCAAATTAATTGACATAAACCCCATTAAACATAGTGTTTAAGGCTGTTGATTCCATAGTTACAGTGTACGGGCACGCCAGTGCCTTATATGGCACGGTCGTGATGGCCCAACAGACCACGGTCCAGCCCAAGGCCAGTACCCCCGTGCCTGTTGGATCAAGCACGCTCGTGCCTCACACGGTACGGCCATGCCTCACCCTGCCAAAACCCATTTTGGCCTTTTCTCTCTTTTGCTTGATCGTGTTGCCAGAATCAATACTTGGTGTGTGACCCAATAGGCCTATACCTCATCAGCAATGCTATTAACTCGTGCATGTCAGCGGGCATATACCAACAAATCCCCGTAAGTAATACACCTCCTCACGGGTCATACTAGGAGCGTGTCCGATAGGGACACTAGTAACAGTTGTGGAAGGTCCTGCCTACCCTCGCATGGATGTCATTGCTTTCGCCTTCATAGGGATAGGGTCCCTTTCAAGGCGTCATCCAGATAGGTGCCAACGAGGTAGAGCAGTAGTGGGCTCCGGTGGGATAGGTAAGACGGGGCAGGTGGCTCCTGTGGAATGTCAGTAGGATTACTACCACTTGATACTTCATGCTCCGACCCATGATCATCAAATGGGTCCTCCTCTTCAGAGGTAGAAGGGTTGTGTTGTAGGTAACGTCCGGTAACATAGCCGGACTCATGAGCAGAGTATACCGAATGGGAAGATGACGAAGACATAATGCTACTAAGATAAAGGTATCCTTAGTCACTAACAATGTATTAACATAGGGGTCAAGTGTAATTAAAGCACTATAGGTATAAGAATGACATCTATAATGTGATGTGTCATGCAACTATTCATGCAGTGATTACACACACAAAAACGCATGCTACTTAAGTTTAAAGATAAAAGTCAACTTAAACAAACTTCTAATATAACTATTTCAAGCGTTGCACTATCTTTACTAAATTAAACATAGGTGATCAAGCTTTACTTAATTATGGTCCGACAGTGTAATACTCAACTTAATTACACTAGTAATTTGTTTAGTAGTTTTGAATGTTATTTCCATCTTTAGGCTATAGTTTATGTTTTCTAAAAGAAAACCGGTATTCTCTATAACCTTCAGCTTTGATACCAAATCTGTCACACCCTGCAAAAGCGGAAACACGAGATGTAACAGTTTACGGTTTCATAGCATAAGGTACAAGATCACACCAATCATAGATAATTAAAAGTAGTACAATTGCTTACAAAAAGTATTGATAATTTGTTTAAAAATTTGGAAATTGACATAGTGTAAGATGCTAGATAGTGCTGCCACACACATGCTGAACAGGTACTGACCACTTAATGATAATTTCCTGAGAAGCATGATAAAGAGAATGTCAACTGTAGAAATCGTTGGCGAGATCACGGGTTTTGATAAGCAATAAAATAACATTTTAATGCCAAAGACGTTCATCACTTAATGAGGAGTAAGTAAATCCGTTGTTTAGTTTGCACGTAGTATACGTATATGCAAAATGTTAATGCAAAGAGCCCACTACCTAAGCCTACTGATTGAATGCCCATAGAACAATAAATAGAGCTTGTTTCACAGTAATTATGCACTTACACAAGTAAGTGGAGTGTCAACCCTTATAGCACTATCCATAGATTACTAACGGCTTGATGCAATGAGTTAATAAGTAGTGTCAAATGGTGGCAATTACATAAAGAGAGAAAGTCATAATCATTAAAACATAATCATATATACCAAAGTGCGAATATAAGACAACAGTTTGATAAATAGATAAACCGATAGTTTAAATAGTAGCATGCTTTTCCCCCAAAAATATTCAAATAAAAAGTGGGGCCGTGAATACTCACTTGTCAAAACTTAATGCAATCTTAAAACGATTCGGAAATTCTAGAGTGCCCGTGGTGCTTCCTTCCTAGTGAAATAATATCCTATTACTAGTCCCCAAATTCTAATTATTAAAATTAATAATTATTTTTTGTATTTTTTTATATTGATTTTTTATAGTGATATAGTTATATGTTGCAATTATATATGTATATATTTATATATATATTTATTTATTTATCCAAATTTCTTTTAATGTTAAAACAATTATATATTATATATTATATTTACTTTTTAGGAGTTTCTATCTTATTTGTATGATTTTTATACTTAAATTGTTATTTTTCAAGTCCAAATCTTAAAAATTTCATTTTCCTTTATTTACTATGCAAATTCCTTTCTTTCAGCTTCTCGCGTTGTACTTTGGTGCAATGTTTTAGTACCCTAACGAATTATTTAAGGTTCCAAATTTTTTTATGTTATTATTATATGTCTTTAGAGCATACTGGTAAAATATTAGAGTTTCTAAAGATTTATACATATTTTATATGATTAAACTTAATTTAGAGGTCAATTGTCAAAATCTAGTTAACTCTCTTATGTTGTGTTAAGGGTTTGAATGGTCAAGAGACCTTATTTTTAGATGATTCAAATTGGGTTAAATTTTTAACTCAATAATGTAACTTAAAAAAAAGGTTGACCATTGTTAACTGGACATTTCTCACACGGATGTGTGTGATCCGTTTAAGTCTACCACAAGAAACGACTGTAGGTACATCATTACTTTCACCGTTGATTTCAGTAGGTATGGTTATGTTTATTTAATTAAGCATAAGTCTGAAACCTTTGAGTTTTAAGACATAGCAAAACGAAGTGCAGAATCATTTGGGCAAGCGGATTAAGATTCTCATATCCGATAGGGCTGGTGAGTATCTTAGTACTGAGTTTCTTGATCATGTTAGGGCTTGTGGAATTATTTCACAAGTTACTCCACCCAGGACACCACAATTAAATGAGGTCACTAAAAGGAGGAACCGAACCTTATTGGATATGGTTCGGCCCATGATGAGTCGCACAAAGCTACCAGCAAGTTTTTGGGGCTATGCTTTGGAAACTATTGCTAGGACCTTAAACGTTGTACCAACAAAGAAAGTTGCAAGTATGTAACACCGTATTTTCGACCAAAAATTTTCATTTAACAAACCACATTGCGGAAGATTTTTAGAATACTAATAGTATTTACAACTGAAAACATACAACAGTTTCCATAACCATCCATAGTTCAAATATCAGTATTGCAAAAATTATGGCTCTTCACAAATATACACATCAGAGGCCTAGGTGATTACTCCCCAAGCTAACCACTCTCAGCCGAGCCGCTGACTTACCAGAACCTGTAAAAAGAGTGAGAGGTGGGGGATTAGCATAAAGCTAAGTGAATGGAGTAAAACCACAACATATATATAAGCCAGAACCGCATGATATCAACAACACCAGATAACAGATAATCGTGCCCCGGGAAGACCGGCGGTTCTGCATGAACCTACAACCAATGCCGGCCAAAGCAAAGGTTTACCGATAGTTCATTAGCTATTCTCACACAGTATTACCTTAAGTTGCAACAAATGCATCAAAAGATCCCAATACTGATTAGCCGATAGCAAATAAACCCAGCCCATATGTCCAGTCGAAACTGACTTCCCAACCATCATGTATACATATCACTGACGTAACAATTAATTGACAATCAACCAGTTAATCAATTATCAGATATAAAATCTATCCATGCGTCAAACCATAAACAGTTGCAACCAAACCAGTTACAACTAACATCATGTGTGAGTAAACATCCACTCACCTCAAGTTCTCAGCTTTTCCACTCAGTGATCTAATTTTACTGAGACTTGTTTGTTCTTGAGAAAACAACAACCAAACATCATTATCTGATTCATAAATATATATATATATATATATATATATATATATCAAACATATATTTATATCATCTTTAAATCAAACAAAGCATGTTAGATTCACATATGCATGAACACTTAGCATATAGCATCAAATAATCAACACACAACCAAAACCATCGGATTTCAAGGGAAATCCGATACAACCATCGGAATCCGCCAAAATCATCGGATTTCTAGAAATCTGATACCTCAATGTCGGATTTAAGGAAATCCGCTTTAACCGTCGGAATTTAACTTGTAGGAATCCACCATCGCATTTCTTATCAGATTCAAAGCTATCGGAATTCAACATGTAGGATTTCACCATTAGCGGTTTTAACATTGGAATACACCATCGGATTCCCTCCCTGTCTGTCACACCCCGCTAAAGTGGAAACGCGAGGTGTCACAACACAAGGTCTCATCGCACAAGGTAGTAGACAATGACCAACCATATTTAAATAACCAAAATAAAAGATTCGGATACATCCTTAAGTAGAAAGATACATAACCAAATAAAATTTAAAGACATTGTTTGGAACGATGCGTAAATTAAATGGAAATTGTTTTTAAAATATGAAAATGAAGATGCCACTCATCATGCTTCTACGTGCTATACCTAATGGTTGTCACCTGAAAGCATGGGTAAAAGAAAGGGGCAACTACTAGAGTTGGTGAGATCATAGGTTTTTATTATGCGCAAGATAACTTTTTAATGCGGAAAAGTTTAATAATAAATGATAGAAATTTTGAGTAAAATAAAAGTATGCACAAATTATAGGTGATGCATTATGTTGCCCAATACACTACACGTGGTAAGAATATACTATGATGTTTATAGCTTGAGCCATTATCCAACCTAACCGACAACCAATTTCCCAAGAACAAACCTAACGCCCATATTAAATGAAATTAGTGGTGGTAAAGTACATCTATAGTTCGTCAACCATAAATGGGAGACGTCGGAATCTCCAAATAGCGCTACTTACAAATACCATCGGCTCACTAGTGGAGTTAATGGATAATGTCTTAAAAGGGGGGTCTTACAAACGATAACCCAAGCACATCAAAGAATAATACCATAGTGCAACAAAATCATGTTTAAAATATATAAGAAGTTAGGCAATCAAATTTTCATGAAATGTACACACATGCTTTCACCCCAAAACGGTAATAAGTACGATAAAAATGGGCTATGATACTCACTTGGTATGGTAACGTGTTAATTTTGTAAATGGTTTCTCGATTCTACCGAAGCTCTCTATTTGGTTTACTATTTTATTTATTAATTTGTATTATATCCAATTATTTGTTATTAATTCATTTTTTATTTTTAAAGGCTTTTCTCTATTTTCTTTAAGTTATAGATGTTTACTAAGATTTATGCACTTTTTAAGTTAAACTTTAGAAATTTAATCTGTATTCTAGAAATCATATTAAGGCTCAATATTTTAACATAACCTCAATGCATGTTTCTAGAGTACTAAGTAAAAATATAGGAATTTATAATCTATATTTAATATTTTTAAAAATTAAAAGTATATTAAGTGTTCACTGATCAGTGTCCGGATGATACACTGTTACTAAAAGTCTGTTTAGGGCTCATACGACCTCATTTGTACATGATTCAAAAGGAGAAGTAACCACAACTCAAAGATGAAACTTTAAAAAAAACTAGACGTATTTTGACCCAAGAATTGTCAAGTTATACGCGTTTAAAGTGTACCTCTTTTAATCTGTCAGATTTCCAGATTCAACATATGTGTCTTAATAAATACGTTTGAAGGATCAAACCTTCATGATAATTAGTGAATCCAGGTTCAAATGAAATGTAACACTTTAAACTAATTTTTTTTGGTCATTACTATATTACAACTTATTATTAATGATTAATCATCTAATATAAACATAAAAATAGAAAATCCATGTGTTTCTTACAACAATGGTAGGATGATAACACATTTTCATGTGTTCCTTACAACATTGATAGGATGATAACACATGCATGATCAAAGTTCTTATTTTCTTGAGTTTTAGTTGTATGGATCATGGATTCTCACCATTTTTGAACATTTTCATATCTTTGGTGAAAAATCTACCATATATGTGCATGATTACTCATGCATTCTTACTTCTTCAAGAAATAAGATGAAAAAAAACAAAGGAATCTAAGAAAATAAAAAGAAAGAAAGGTAGAAGAGTGGAATGATCTTGAGGTATATATTATTATTATTATTATTATGATTATTATTATTATTATTATTATTATGATTATTATTATTATTATTATTATTATTATTATTATTATTATTATTATTATTATTATTGCATATGTTTTATAAATCTTGGCTTTTAATAAATCGGTTTTACGAGCTAATGAAGGTTCTAACCACATAGACGGAATTTCTAGGGAATCCAAGATTATTATTAATATATTTAAATCATAATTAATATTTTTAGTTATACCAGACTTATGTTTAGAGTTTCTAATGGCTAACCTATGAATTTAGTTGACGGTTTTCACAGTCTCCCCTGGTTAAAAGAATTTCGTCGCGAAATTAATCGTTGACGTCTTGGACTTGCTTTTTGGCAAAGAGATGCGGATATTTGAGTTTCATATAATCCCCTCGTTCCCAAGTGTATTCAGGCCCGTGCATTGAGTTCCATCGAATCTTCAAAATAGGGATCTTGCTTCTTCTCAGTGTTTTGACCTCCCGGTCAAAGACTTCGATTGGTTCTTCTACGAAGTGCAAGCGGTTATCAACTTGTACATCTTTTAAGGGTAAGACTAAGGATTCATCAGTTTGGCATTTATTTAAATTCGACACATGGCACGTGTCATGGATGGCGCTCAATTCTTGTGGCAGTTTAAGCTTGTAAGCTACCGATCCAATCCTTTCAATTATCTCAAATGGCCCAACATACCTAGGACGTAATTTGTTCTTTTTCCCAAAACGTACTATTCCTTTCCAAGGTGATATCTTCAGTAGAACTCTATCGCCAACTTGAAACTCTAGGGGTTTCCTATGATTGTCGGCGTAGCTCTTCTGTCGATCCCTAGCGGTTTTTCAGCCTTTCCTTGATAATCTTGATCTTATCAGTGGTCTCCTGTACGACACCTGGGCTTGACAATTGCCGATCCCCAATCTCTAACCAGCTGAGCGGGGATCTACACTTGCGTCCGTACAGGGTTTCATAGGGTGCATAGTGGATACTGGTGTGATAACTATTATTGTATGAAAATTCAACCAGTGGTAAATGCGAATCCCAGCTTCCGCCAAAATCTAACACACAAGCACGTAACATATCCTCTAGTGTTTGAATAGTTCTTTTCGATTGACCGTCTGTTTGAGGGTGGTAGGAGGTGCTTAAATTGACTCGTGTTCCCAGTGCCCTCTGAAGCGATTGCTAAAAACGCGAAGTGAAGCGACTATCCCTATCCAAAATGATCGAGATGGGCACTCCATGTCGCATGACGATCTCATTGATTTATATTCAAGCCAGTTTTTCCATGTAATCTTCACGAATGGGAAGAAAGTGTGCCGACTTCGTCAGTCTATCTACTATCACCCAGATGGTATCGAACCTTTAGCGGATCGGGGCAACTTAGTCACAAAATCCATAGTTATCTGATCCCATTTCCATTCCGGAATTTCTGGTTGTTGCAGTAATCCAGATGGTTTCTAGTGTTCTTCCTTAATGCTTGCAAAAGTTAAACATTTCCCCACGTATAAGGCGATATCCTTGTTCATTCCGGGCCACCAATAGTATTCCTTCATATCCTTGTACATTTTATCGGCTCCGGGATGAATAGAATACTTAGATTTATGTGCCTTGTCCAATATCATTAACCGCATGTTAATCGCCTTAGGTATCCAAACCTTGTTTTCGAAGTAACGTACTCCATCAGCTCCAATCTCGAATCTGTGCTCCAAATGACGGAGAGTTTCCTCCTTCAGATTCTCTGATTTTAATGCTTGCTCCTGAGCTTGTAAAGCAATAGATGAGCACAAGATAGAATCAAGATGAGATCATATGGCAAAAACACCTTTAAGTGTGTGTAGTATATTTGAGTAAATGCCAAAGGTTACAAGATGAAAGGCTAATGTCACTATTTATACATATACCTAATAGTGACATATTAAGTACAAAATTAACTATTAAAGCACTAAAAAGTAACTAGACCACAAACATATAATATAGTTCTAACAATCTCCCCCTTGTTTTTGTCTAGCTGATATTTCTCTGCCTGATCTTTCTTTGCCAATGTCTGATCAATTTTCATTCGTCGCGTTTGACATCAAACATTTTGATAACTTCAATAAGTCTAACTCTGGGCGCTTGATCAACTTCTTCCTTCAAACTCATATTATACTCTTTGATTTTCAAGGACCAAATCTTCAGAGATCCATCTGAGTAAGCACTGATTTCATTAAACTTCAAGAAAAACTTTCCTCCTTTACTGTTGAACAGAAAGATTCCCTCATCTCCTTCAAATTCTTCATCACAACTCAGATCACTTGATACATCTCCAGTTGGTCAATTTTAGAATGATTCGTGTTCGGCTTTAACAGATTGATTTTAGCTTTGTCAGATTCTTCTCCCAACTGAAGATTAGTGTATTCTGCAATTTGACATCTATGTCTTATAAACACCCTGAGCTTTTGATATCCAGCTGAATCCTCAGCATTCTTTTCCATTTTTACCTCAAGTTGCTCGGGTAGGAAGTTTATGTCACCCAGGTTTACAAATTTTAGGTCTACATGCCCAATAGTATAGCTCTTCATTTCTGACCTGGTGACGAGAAAGCTGATCATATCATTGAATAAGAATCTCTAAATTCCAACATAGTTTAGCTTTATGATCTGGTGTGCTGATTCAATTTCCTCTTTCTTGCTGGTGTGCATACTGAGAATTAATTTCACTCTAGCTTCTTCTGCATTCTTTGCTTCCATCAAATTTATATACAACATCTCTTCGATTTCATCAGTGTAGATGTTGACAAAATTTTCTTCTAGGAAGGCCACTGGTATATCTTGATACCTCCAGTTTCTTACTGTCTTCTTCAAGGCCGTCAGCACATAACTCTTTTTCACATTTGGCAAAGACCAAGTGTGAACCAGATCTATTTGAGCGGTTTTAGGAATTTTCGATTCAGATTGTTTTTGATAACTCACTGATTTGCGTTTCTTTTTGTTGTTGTTTTCTGATGTAAGCAGGAGTTGTTTTGAATTTACTAGGAGATGGAGGTTCTAGTATTTCTTCATGTACTTGCATTACACTTTCCAATTTGTACTTATCAAGATCAGACTCAGCAATAGTTTCAGTAGGCTTTTAAACCTCTTGTTTACTTAGCCATAAGGCTAGTGTTAAATCCTCATCCTCTGCCTCAACCTCAGGCACATTTATTTCCTCAAACTCAATAATCTCAGTTTGCTTGCCCTTGTATTTTTGTTTGAATGAAGTTTTCTCCAATCTGGCAGCAACTGCACCGATTCGCTGAGCAGCCGGGGTATCAAAATAAATCTTTAATCTTTTCTCCCCCTCAGGACGATCGGTGTCAGAGTCATCGTCGTCATGCCTAGGTCTTTTTGATGACCCGGCAGCTGTTTTACATGTTGACTCTACTTCTGTTCTTAACAATGATAGAATATCCAAATCCTCTTAAGAACTATCACCTTTCCCAATCAACTTTACTAGCAGAAGGCTTTTTAATTCATCAACAGATAAAGCATCAGTAACCTTATCTTTCATCTCAGTTTCTTTCTTTTCAACCAAATCATCCAATTTTTTCTCAATTATGGTCAATCCGTCAAGTTGTAATCTTTGGATATCATCAATAAGTACATGCAAGTGCTCCATAGCAGCATCAAAATATGCCTTGGAAACAAATTCCTTAGCCGACTCCGATTCAGTGTGGGTAACTCCGGGATCACTTAGATTACTCGTTGAGGTTCCATCACCTCCAGAAACTAATTCTGAAGATGAAGGACCACCCACATTCACAGCTGGATTGACGTTGACTGTGGTGGGTTTTCCTACTAATCCTTGGATATGGCCTGTTAAGCTTCACCTATAGTAGTTCCAGTTGGTCTATCTTTGAATAAACCAGTTATTGCCATAAGTGTTTGCCTGTGTTTAGAAAGAAAATCAACAATTTGTTGATAGTTATCGATGCGCGCAGAAACAACAGGCGTGGCATGGAGAGGAGTGCCACTAGTTTCAATAACAGTATCCTCCGAATGAGGAACCGTTAGATTATGTGTAAAGTCTCCCTGAAATGAAACAATATTCTTTGGAGAGAATACTGAGTGGCTGGGTGGGGTTTGTGTGTGCTCTGGTGGGAAGCCAGAGTCTTTTTCAATGTCAGGTATAAACCCAACAGTAGATGTGGTGTCCCGGCTTAAAATTGCTGGAGGAATCTCGGCACTCTCTTTTTCTTTTCTCACATCTCGCACTCCCTCACTTTGCTTTTGCCTCTCAGCATCTTCCTCTACGTTAAGCGCACTAACATCATCATATAACATTTGAGTATCAATATTTTCAAATTCATAAGACAAGTCCATCATTTGGTCATATTCAGGTATACTTTGATGTATTCTTTGACCATCAGGACCCAACTCCTCCTCTATTTGTTCATCTTTGTTTTGAAACATTTTGTGAATATACTTTTGGAATGAATCGGTCTCACTATCAGAGGTGTCCAGAGCAACTCTCTCTCTAATCTCACTTTCACCTTCACCAACTTCACCACCCCTCTCAGATATTTTTTCTCTATGCTCTTCCTTGTCAGCTTCTCCCATAGAAGTCTGACTCCTAGATACACTATCACTCGGGGATCCTAGCGTTCTTGGGGTAGGATCAGCAGGTTCTTGCCGATCCAGAAGAAGAATATCATTAATTCTCACATACTCCATGACAACCTCACTTTCTAAATCCAATAAATGTACCAATTCTGCAGGAATTATGAAGGTTTGAACATCAGGCATCGCCGGAATTTTATAGAGCTTTATCATCATCTGAATTTGTATGGCTGGCTCATCATCACGCCTAGAGATATCATGGAAAGAAACCGTGGAAACGGTAGAAAATTACGTCTTTTGCCGGGCATCACCTTCTTTATGACTACCTTTGCTATTCCAATAAAAATCAACTCTGCATAATCAAAATGCAAGGGTTTAGCCATTCCAACCAAAACTTTCATTTCAAAAGTGTTGGCCCCATCAATTCCTTTCGTGACACTCATCAAACATCTCATAATAATCGCGTAAAGTGACCACTAGGGAACCAAACCAGAACGTTTAAATTTGGACATCCCCGTTAGTTCATCCCCCTCCATCCGAGATCCATCACATGTGTTAGGATTTGTTTGTCAGTGGGTATTGGATCAAAATTAGGTTTGGATGGGTAAGTGTTTGGTTTGGGTAGTTGGAGAATTCGTCTTATGCTTTCCAATCCCATTTCAAATTCGACTTGATCGATTTGGCCTGCAATGACTGGATTTCCTTCTATACTTTCAGTCAGGGTAAGGGAACCCCACAGTTGTTGCACATAAACTTCCGGGACATGAGGTACACTTTCAGTAGGGTTAAAGGTAAAGACATGGTTTAATGGGTGGGAGGTGATAAGTTCAATGATGATTGGGTATTCAATTTTGGTAACATCGGGTAGGAAGTAGGCATTGTTAAGTTGGTTTAGAAGGTAATTGGCTCGGGGGTAAAGGGTATTCGAGGGAATTTGTACCATCTGGATAAAACTGTTAGAATATGCCCACTAACATAAACGAGTTGGTATAACTGCCGATGAGCATAGACCTACTGTGTCACACGCCAAGTATTGATTCCGGCAACACCTTTGAACAAGAGAGAGAGAAAATACCAAAATGAGTTTTGGTTGGGCCGGGCACGGCCGTGCCTTGAGAAGGTACGGGCGTGCCCTATGCCAGGTACGGGCCCAAGGCCGGCGTGCCTAAGGCGTACCCATTGGGGTCGGCACGGGCGTGCCTCGTCGAGGTACGGCCGTGCCTAATGCGAAAGCACGAGCCCAAGTCGGCCGTGACTTGGGTGTACCCGTGACTGGCACGGGCATGCCTTGTGAGGCACGACCGTGCCTCATGCTGTAACAGCCTCTTAAACTAGTCTTTTATGACTAGGTTAATGGGGTATTCATGGCTCATGATGGTCATTGATGCTAGGACCAAACATAGCTAGCACGTGGGGATCATCAACACTTGGTGTTGATACCAATGATGGTATTCATGAACGTTTCTAGGCCTCATTTTATGGTCTATAAAAGGTTCTAGTAGTCTAATGTGACATGGTTAGCCATATTAATCATCATCACAAAGTCATGCAACATATGAACTTGTGATTTGTCAATTAGTTCATACTCTCTCAAACAATACACACTTGAAGATAGATTGGCATATCAATCTTCAAGTTGGAGTTGAGTGTTTGGTGAAGCTTTTGGCGGCTTCCAAACATAGCTAGCACGTGGGGATCATCAACACTTGGTGTTGATACCAATAGTGGTACACTATTTTGTGTACAAACCTTCCAAGGCAACAAGGAGTAATATATATATTTATATGGTATAATATCTTGTCCTTGTTTTCCTTCTTTTGTTGCATTGCTATTGTCTAGAGTGTGGTCCATTGGGTGGTGTGTTGGTGGCATAAAATGTAATTGTTTTTACTTGTTTTTGTTTCCGCTGCGTTTTCTAGATGCCACCAAAACCCAAAAGTGGTATTAGAGCCATCTCTAACATGGCTTTGCACTGAAACCGGAATTTTGAGTTTTCTCTCAAAATCTGATTTTCCGGTGTCCTGGCACGGCCGTACCTCTTGGGGAACGGGGCGTGCCGGCGGCCGGGGCACAACCGTACCAGTGGGGTACGGGCCATGCTGGCAGAATTGTTTTAAGGCTTAAACTGTTTAAACTGTAAACTGGAAATGGACGGGCACGCCCGTACCTTTAGAGGGTACGCCCGTGCCTTTCACATTTTTGGCCAGAAACTGTTTTTGAAACATGTTTTAAAATTATATTTAAATTCCGGATTTGTTTGTTGGACTAGTCTTTGATCTAGTTTTTCCCTACTATATATTTGATTCTTTGAATTTATATATTTTGTATGGATTGGCATGAAGTGCATAGAAATATATATATTTAAAGGTGTATATATGAATATGTAATTTTAAAGGTTTATTAAAATTACTAATGCATATGTACAAGGATTGCTTTTGTGTCTTGGGTGTCTTGTTGGCAATCTTAATCAAAATATGTTTGACATGGTTTTGTGGCACACCATGGTTTTGCTTTGGTTGTGGTTCGGTAACTAGATGCCCTTTAGACCTATATGTTGTGGTGTTTGGTTTATTTGGTTTTGGTGGCCTGCGTGCCGTATTGTTGTAATTTTATTATTATTATTTGGTGCGACTTGCATGCCGTTTATTTATTCCTTTGTACATGTATTAGTAGCATAGGATTGTGGCTTGCATGCCATTTCTTCTTCTATGTATTTGTAAAATAGTATAGAAGTTGATTTTGTATGTAATAAACCAACGGGAATCACGGCGTTGATGTCTCGGCAACGTGGAGTCCGGATTGCTTTTTGGAGATGCCGGCTTCAGTGGGAGCACACCCGACTGGGTACTTTGGATCTTGGATTCTATAGTTGATCTTGTTTTCCCCGTGTGGATCGCAGGGAAAACGCATAGGATTTGGGCATGTTACCGAACTATTGTGTATGCATGGTTGTTTTATATGTTTTATTATTTTGCATGGATGTGTAGGATATCGCATGCTAGATAATTTTTCAAAAATATATAAAACGCAAAGATTTATAAAATTGGTTTATATTTATTTCCATGCATATAGAATTAACAAGATAATATAAATTTGTATTATATTATAAGTGGATAAAAATTTATCACGCGCCATCCGTAAGACGACACCACCTGAATGGGTTAAAATTGTTTTAACCGGGAAAAACGAAATCCTGTTTTTTAAAATGTAAATCACGCGCCATCAGTAAGACGACACCACCCGAATCTAGTGAAACTTGGATGATTGTCGAGCTTTAGCACGAGTCATGCCGAGTGGAACTGTGTAGAAGGTGAGTGTGGTAACTTGCAATATTGGTTGTCGAGCTTAGCACGAGCCAATTATTGGCAAGAGTTCCACCGTGTGTCTTGACGGACGGTTTACAATTCTTTTTGTGACACTTAGGTGGCGTCGAGCTCTAGCCGATTCATTTAAGGGATCAAGTTGGATTGGTGCGAGAAGGGATTAAACATGCCAAAAGACATTTTGATTGTCAATGGATCCCGCAAGGATCTAGAAGTTGCAAAGTGTTTGCAATCGGTAAAATGGTTACCGGCCTAAATTGCTTTGCTTTGTGATCCGTGGTAAACCAGACATAAGTTAAAGTGAAATATGGTTTCTAGCCTTGTTTAAATAATTGGTTTTGAAAACTATTTGGGTAATTATTTATACATGGATTATATCTAAATTCACTAAAACGTGTACTCTAAAAATTGTAGATGACAAACATTAACAACACAACACCGAATTTATCTCTCCGTTCGTTCCTAGAAAAGGAGAAACAAGTAGGTGTGAACTTTGTGGATTGGTATAGGAAATTGTGAATTGTCCTTCGCCATGAATCTAAGTTGCACATCCTCGAGGAACCTTTTCCGAAACCACCTGCTACCAAGACAAGTTGGGCCACTAGATACGCCTTTAAAAAGCGTATCGAAGACGCAAAAGATGTTTCTACTTTCATGTTGTCGACTATGAGCTGCGAGCTGCGTAAGCAACTTGGGCACATGAGTGTGTATGACATGATTAATCGGTTGAAGGACTTGTTCCAACATCAAATTAGAGAGGAACACTTTATGTGTGTCAAGGCCCTTGTCGGTTGCCGGATGTAGGAAGGTGGGAAGGTTAGTGTAATGCGCTTCGTATGAAGGCATCCATTGACCAAATGGAAATACTAGGATTTCCCATTAGAAGGGAGCTTGCGGTGAATATGATTCTCCAGTCCCTGCCCACATCTTATGATGAGTTTATCAAAAACTATCAAAAGGACAAAATGGTAGAATCCTTAGACGAGTTGCTTGGAATTCTTAAGACTTTCGAGTCTAACATGGTCAAACGCAAGTTCGTTCCCACCAGATTTTTTGAGGAACGTAGAACCGAGAAAGAGAATACGACTCCTAAGGGAGAATTTTGCTATTTCTGCGGTAAATATGGAGATTGGCGCTGCCACGTTTGTCCTGAGTGTTCGGAGGAGTTAAAGCTTCCTATGAGGCAAGGGAATAGCTCCTCGTCATCAAGTACATTCATGATTAGCTTCATTGCTTTGCTACTTCTTAGCTAGATTTATTGAAATGCTGGCTATAACACTCACGTTTGTTGCAAAATTGTTTTGTTAGAAAGTGTAGGTGTTAAACGGAAGAAGTGGCTGATAAAGCATGGAGAGCTAGAGCTCAAGATTGAGAAACTTGGACGTTGTCTCGATTGAGAGGATTGGGAGTTTTGATCTCGCCATTTCTTCTAGCTATTTAATACTTTAATAGATTAATATATTATCTACCATGCGTGGCGAGAGAAATATTAAGTCTATTATGCATTGGTTGACGATGGATATTACTTTGTATTTGATATATATATATATATTAGTGGTTTATTTCAAAGTTTATCCATGTCATGGCGTTTATAAGCTTTTGCTTAAAAGTAATAAAGTAATCATGAATAATGTGTTTAAATCCAAAAATGGTTTGGATTAGTTATCCAAATGACAAGATTATTTAGCTATGTAAACAAGACTTACGTCACCAAGTTCCATGTGGTTTGGAGTCTTGGATGCATTTGATAATTGATCAAATGTTGAGTGTGAGAATTGTTTATTAGGCTAAATGACTTGTACATCTTTCATCGGCATATGTAAGAGGATTGAGAGCTTGTTGTAATTAGTTCACACTTGTGTGTTTAATTCATTCAAGGAAATCCATGGGGATAACTACATGCACTTCGTTATCTTTACCCGTCGTGGTGGTAGGGATAGGTATATTTGAAACCTTTGAGGTGTTCATTGATTACCTTAACAAGGTTTGTGGACGAAAGGTTAAGTTACTTAAAAGATGTTGAGTATCTTAATATATGAATTTTGTGATCATCATAAGAATTGTGGGATTTGTCTCCTAAATTATTTCTCCTAGGACACATTGGCATATGGGTCACATAAAGGAGAAACCGAATATTCTTGGATATGTTCGGGTCTTGATGGATGGCAAATTCATACCCAATGTGTTGGGATGCTTAAGTATGGCGGGCAATTTTCTATTTATAAAATCAACAAAGATGGTTTGGTACACATCTTAGGAGAAAAGACTAGAAAGAGTGTCTTTGCTTGTCTATCTCAAAACCTACATTATCCAGCCTACGTGTAGATGTGAGGTGGTAGAATCCTGGGACTAAAGATGCTACTCCGTTGGGCATGAGATATTTGTTTCACGAACTTTTGAGGACAAGTTTTGTCGCTCTATAGCAAGTGGAA
This sequence comes from Dittrichia graveolens, assembly GCA_038502395.1. Taxonomy (NCBI): domain Eukaryota; kingdom Viridiplantae; phylum Streptophyta; class Magnoliopsida; order Asterales; family Asteraceae; genus Dittrichia; species Dittrichia graveolens. Next base: position 24,669,803 of record JARJIL010000008.1, read on the forward strand.
GCCTAATATCTATGGGAACTAGTGGGAGTAAATAAAACCTGATGTTGGCACTAGCATATAATCTGTAATGATTGGAACTCAGCAGGGCGATGCTGGAGTACCTGGCATAATTTGTTACTCTTCCTATTTCTGATAGGAGTTGTCGTAAGGCCGGATGGATATATGTTTTATATCTAGAGGAAGATAACTCGATGATGATTTAGTTGAATTCATCAACTATCCGAAGTCGTAGTGGGCCTAGTGTCTACTAGAAGGAGAGAGGTAATGAGAATGGGATGCAATCCATGTAGGATATCCAAGTATTGGACATGGTTGATCCATGCCTTGGTGTAAACCTAAGGTATGCATGGATTGAGATGTAGACAACTTCAAATGCCGACTGGTGGTAAAAATTCTAATATGATTGACCATGAGGACGGTATCATAAAAGAGTTTTTCCGGGTGGTTATGTTGAAGTCTTCTTGGATGACTTACGGTGTATCGCTGCCTTTTCTTGATTATGAAGGTATGACAGTGAAATGAAAAGACTCTATTCCTTTATAGGAATTTTAAGGGAGTGTTTTAGTACTCTCCGAGAGTCTTGTACAGTATTAGTATCCTCGTATGGTCTACAAGCCCAAGAAGTCTATTCATGGACTTGAACTTCAAATACCAACTAATGATAAATGTTCTGTTATGATTGACCATGAAGATGGTATCATAAGGAAATCTTTTTGTGGTTATGTTGAAGGTTACTCGGATACATGTGTTTTTCACTACAATGTAAAGATCGTATTCCTTCATGGGAATTTTGAGGAAGAGTGTTTCAACACTATCCGAAAGTGTCTTGTACATTGAAAGTATCCTCGTAGACTTGGATAAATATCGCAAGGTTGTAATTTTCACTTTAATGAGAAAATCATAGATTTGAGTTTTCGAAAAGGGAAGATTAGACTTGGATGCATGCTAGAGCTAGTGGGAGCGCTTCTGTTCCTCAAATTGCGTATCCATAACACACTTCTTGTTGGAGATAATATCCTAACTTGGCGGTTCATAAAATCGGGGTTGAGAAATTATTGCTTCATAAGAAGAATTGGAAGATACGAACGTGAACTTTTCGGAGTGACAAAACTAAGAGAGTGACATTGAAACATGATGGACTAGTGTGTTAATTTAATTACCAACTTGGTTTATCACATGGTTTCTTTACTCTCATTTTGACATACTTGGAAGAACTCTTGGTACATTGTTCTTCAAGTTGATGTTCGGTGGTAACAAGAAACTTTGAGTAATGTATTATTCTTGGTGAATTGTTATTTTTGTGTTGTTAAGTGGAATGTTATCAACTAGAATGGTTCTTTAAGCATTATTGACTCTAATTGGGTTCTTTTGAGAAAATAAGAGTATGATGGCTTATATATATGTGAACCATGGTCTTGTGCATTGTGACTCCATGTCCCTTGGAACAATGAGAGCACAAATGCTTGGACAATGGACCATGATCTTGCCAACGCACACTTTATAAGTGTTTGGTCGAGAGAAGATATGGTGATTGTTAGAGTACGCATGGATGTCATTTTGTGAATCCGCTTACTAAGATTTAGTCACAAGCTAGTGATGAACTTTCATACTAGGCTTGTGTACACTTGGTTTACAAGTGGCTTTGGCTTGAGTTTGTTTTAGTTGAAGTAGATATGTTTTAAGTTGGGAACATTAAAGCAATAATGTTCTTTGATTGTATCGATTATAAAATGGGGATTTGATAATGCGCGTGGAGCGGGTACTCTCGTTAGCCTTTATTGTGTTCCATCTTAGCATGTTTAGCTACTTCCATGAATAAATTTATTTATTCTAAATGCTCCACGATCGGTCGTTCTCCATTGAAAGGAAGAGGTGAATTAAGATCGAGGCACGTGATTGGTAAAGTATTCATACTGATTTGAATACATGTTTATGCAACACAAGCCTGTACTTGATAGTGATCAAGTCATTGGAGGACCCGCACCTGAGTTTACTTCATGGACATGATCACGAGTAAATCAGGATGATAATATTGTTTGTCCTTTTACCAGAGATACATGGGCTTCTTGAATAATGATATGGTCTTGTTTAAATTGTGTAACGCCGGTCTTTCAAATATCAGAGTATATATTTTTTTTATTCAAAACGCATGCGGAAGCGAATTATTTATTCACATTATACAACTTATATAAATATAAGTTGTAATTACAAAAGTATTGTTTAACAAAGTTTCCAACGTTACGAACTAGATCAACCATTACACTAAACATTTACTATTACATAACATTGTCTTATTACAGTGTTCCCCAAAAACCTAACATGTCACCCCAGCAGGTACCCGTACTCACTTTCAATCATTTACCAACATATGGAATGAACATGAGAGGGTTAGCTATAAATAGCTAGTGAATAACAATTAAAGCAAGAGCAGTACATTAACAGTATCATAACATATTTCATGCAACACATAACTTCATTCAAGTCTATCCTAACACACGTTGAAACATCGGTTGTCAGCAGGCATCACGTCTTGCAAGGTTATAAGCCCAACTCAATGATCCTCACTCGGGAAACCGTTGCTTCTTCCGCGTCGGTGGAGAAGCGGGTAGCGGTCCACCATTGCGTTCTTTGGGATCATATCCCATTTAGGATCAGTGGGAAAACTGAGAGCCCCGAGTTAGTATTGAGGGCGGCGGTTTAGCTAGAACCAAGATTCGTGATCATCGAATCCCGCACAACAATCTCTACAATGTAGTACCGGCACTTAAACAATGGCCTACTCTAGCCTCATCACAAACACATTGGCCTACTCCGGCCCTTTACATATCAAGAGTGACCTTTACAGGCCTTTTCACTTGTCAATTATGACCTACAAGGTCTTTCACATGCATACATATCATTTGATACTCATAATATGTTCATAAACCTCTAAACATGCATATCTACAATTTCATGGATTGTAACATACAAAACATCTTCTAATACTATTAATATTATACACGAGTTAACTGTTACTCACCTGTTGAGCTATAACAGGTTAGCACTACGTTACAGATGATTCTTGATCAACTGGTACACCTAGACAAACATCCCAAATATCAAAACAATGCGAGACAGCAAACTGTGTACTGGAACAGAGCTCCTTGCGGCCACAAGCAACATTGCTTGCGCCTGTAAAGACTGACAAGTCCCTTGCGCCCGCAAGGCAGGCCTTACGGCCGTAAGCAAGGACCTTTGCGGCCGCAAGGGTATTCCTTGCGCCCGCAAGGACTGCTGTGCAGACCTGCGATTTCCAGCCTCTGTTCTTGCAGATTTTATACCCAAAACTCAACCAAGTGGCTCCAAATCAAATTCCAGTGTTCACATATGAAATGGTAAATACAACTAAGCTAGAAACAACACTTATTACACACTTTAACATACAATTAAATGATTTGGACCAAAATCACCATTTCTTGACCCATTTAAGCTTTCTAACTAAATTCCATCAAAAACAACCCTTTAATTCACAAATCAGATTGTAACACACTTAGAAATGATCTTGAAACATGTAGGAATCATTGATTTCAGTTGGGTATATCAATTTGAGTTTTTGACAAATTTGACCTAAAAGTCAAACTACCAAGAACATGGTGAAATGGAAGAACACTTACCAAAAACAAGATGGAGAAGATGAAGACAGCAGCTGGAGACTTGAATTAATCTTGAATCACAGCAGATTACAAGCTTTGTTAATCTCTTTCTTGCTTTCTCCTTCAATGCTCTAGTCAAGAACACAAACACACAAAGAGGATAATGAGTTCTCTGTGTGTTTCACGTGAATAAGGAACCAAAACCGACTTGTGGGTTTCATTTATCCACAAGTGGGTATTTTGCTCCCCTTTTCAACTTACAACTTAACGCACGAGTACCCGTTTTAACTAACGGGGATATTTTTGGAAACCTCGTTCTAAACCATTTAATATTCTTTTATTCTATTATATTTTTCTCAATATTTTATTTATTCATTAAAATATCTATTTTAGTTATTTTTCTTTGATATCTTTAAATATATATATATATATATATATATATATTATTCAATTTACTAATTTAATATACATACCACGTCAGCATGCGTCTAGGCACTTTCTAAGGATGTTACAAATCTACCCCCCTTCAGAAGATTCCGTCCTCGGAATCTGCTCAGTAGCGAACAAATGCGGGTAGCGTGCTTTCATCTCATCCTCAGTCTCCCATGTCAAGTTAGGACCCAGATTATGCTTCTATTTGACGAGTACTAACTTGATCATCTTTTTACGCAGCTTCTTGATTTTGGATTCCAAAATCTCAACAGGTTCCTCCACAATGCGTTTAGCTGATTCAACTTTCAACTCTTGCAGAGGTAAGATCTGATCATCATCAACCTTGCACTTCCTCAAATAGCACACATTGAATGTGTTATGAATACCAGATAGCTCTGGAGGAAGTTCAAGTGATACTGTCTGCTCGTTGACCCGTTGTAGAATCTTAAACGGACCAATATATCTAGGGCTTAGCTTACCCTTTCGACCAAATCGAATCACCCCTTTCCAAGGTGAAACCTTCAAGAATACCCGGTCACCCACTTCAAAAGTAACGGGCCTCCGTTTTGGATCCGCGTACATTTTCTGCCTGTCTCGTGCAGCTTTCAGCTTTTCACGTGCCATCTTGACTTTATCAGCTGTCATCTGCACAATGTCAGGACCTGCGTATTGCTTTTTGCCAGGTTCTAACCAACATGTAGGTGTACAGCATCGTCTACCGTATAGTATCTCATATGGTGGCATGCCTATACTCGAATGATAGGAGTTGTTATAGGCAAATTCAATCAAGGGAAGATGTGGTACCAAGAACCACCAAATTCCAATATACAAGCTCTCAGCATATCTTCAAGAGTTTGAATAGTCCTTTCGGACTGTCCGTCTGTCTGGGGATGGTATGTTGTGCTAAGATTCACCCGCGTACCAAGTTCACGTTGAAGACTGTGCCAAAAGTTAGATGTGAACCGTGAATCACGATCAGAAACAATAGATAGAGGTATGCCATGTCGGGACACCACCTCATTAATGTACAATTGAGCTAAACGATTCATAGGTGCAGACTCATTAGTCGCGAGAAAATGTGCACTCTTTGTGAGGCGATCAACCACAACCCAAATCATATCATGCCCCTTTGCAGTTCGGGGTAGCTTAGTAACAAAGTCCATGGTAATATGAATCCATTTCCACTTCGGGATGTCTAATTGTTGTAGACTACCATAGGGCTTTTGATGTTCGGTTTTGACTTGTGCGTATACTTGGCATTTTTCTACATATGAAGCTATGTCACGCTTCAATTTAGGCCACCAATACAAAGACTTCAAGTCTTGATACATTTTCGTGCTTCCGGGATGAATAGACAATCTAGATTTATGTGCCTCGTGTAAGATTGTCTCCCAATTGCCACCAAGACTCGGTACCCAGATTCGGGATTGAAATGTCTTCAGACCCCGACTATCTTCTCCCAATTACTTAGATATCTTAACCATTGTCTCAGCTTTCAAGTTGTTTTCTTGCAAAGCTTCTTGTTGTGCCATTTTTAACTGAGCAATGATATCAGATTCAACAGTTATCTTCATAAATTTAGCCGTTGCAGGAGAGTTCTTTCGACTCAATGCATCAGCTACTACATTCGCCTTGCCCGGATGATATTTAATTTCACAATCATAATCTTTGATCAGCTCCAACCAACGCCTTTGTCTCATGTTTAACTCTTTCTGCGTGAACACATACTGCAGACTCTTATGATCTGTGCATACAATACCTTTGGTGCCATACAGATAATGACACCATATCTTCAAAGCAAATACCATAGCTGCTAGCTCCAGATCATGTGTAGGATAATTCTTCTTGTGTATCTTCAGTTGACGAGAAGCATATGCAATTACCTTGTCTCGTTGCATCAAAACAGAACCTAGACCTGCATATGAAGCATGACAATAGACAATAATGTCTTCAGACCCATTAGGCAATGTTAGAATTGGTGCCTAACATAATAATTGCTTCAGAGTCTGGAATGCTTTCTCCTGATCTTCACTCCATACATATGCAACATCTTTGCGGGTCAATTTGGTCAATGGACCAGAATGTTTAGAAAAATTCTGGATAAAACGTCTGTAGTATCCAGCAAGACCTAAGAAACTCTTTATCTCAGTAGGATTCTGAGGAGTTCCCCAGTTCATAACGGCTTCAATCTTCACAGGATCAACTTTGACACCTTCCTTGCATATAACATGGCCCAAGAAATGGACCTCCTTAAGCCAGAACTCACATTTAGATAGCTTTGTGTAGAGTTGTTCTCGCTTAAGTGTCTCCAGAATAAGACGAAGGTGTTGCTCGTGTTCCACCTCGGACTTAGAATAGATAAGAATATCATCAATGAACACGATCACAAATTTATCAAGAAAAGGGCGACATACGCGATTCATCATGTCCATAAAGATAGCAGGAGCATTGGTTAAGCCGAATGGCATAACCAAGAATTCGTAGTGCCCATATCGTGTTCTGAACGCAGTCATCATCTTCCCAAACTCGGACTTAATGATAGCCAGAACGTAAATCAATCTTTGAAAAGCACGTGGCACCTTGCAATTGATCAAACAGATCATCTATGCGAGGTAACGGATATTTGTTCTTTACAGGTCGCTTGTTAAGCTCCCTGTAATCAATACACATTCTGAGAGTCCCGTCTTTCTTCTTAACAAACAGAACAGGAGCTCCCCATGGTGAAGCACTTGGGCAAATAAAGTACTTATCAAGTAGTTCCTGGATTTGAGACATCATCTCCCGGATTTCAGATGGAGCGAGACGATCGGGAGATTTGGCTACAGGCGTAGCTCCAGGAACAAGATCAATCCGGTATTCTACATCCCTGACAGGAGGCAAACCCGGTAATTCTTCAGGAAATACATCAGGGTATTCAGAAACAACCCTGATATTATCAACAGTCTTTGCTCCTATCTCAGCATTAATCACATATGCAAAGTAGGAGATACAGTCTTTTGAAATTAATTTCTGAGCTTTAATCACAGAAATCACAGGAATGGCAGAGTCCCTCTTCTCCCTTCGAGCTATAGCAAATGAACCGTCGGATAAAGGGAATCTGATCAACTTCTTAGAACACAAAATCTCAGCATCTCGACTACTGAGCCAATCCATACTGATAACAGCATCAAACCCTGCTATCGGCATCACAAGAAAGGAAATAGTGAAACTATTCCCGTCAACATATAGAATTGCTGTTGGAACTTTTTCAGTAATATATATACTACCTTACCATCAGCTACTTCAACTTTAATAGAATAGATAATTGAGAAACAGGCAATTGAAGCTTTTCACGATAAGATTTAGAGATAAAGGAGTATGTAGCTCTCGGATCAAACAAAACACATGCAGGAATATTATTAATTAGATAAGTGCTTGTAATCACATCACCTGCATCCTTGGCTTCTTCAGCCGTCATCTGAAAGGCTCTCCCTGGTGCACGAGGAGCGCCTCCCTGGTTCGGAGCCGTAGCTCTAGAAGAACCTCCAGCACCCGTGGCTCGCCATGTAGGGCATAGTGCAATTTGGTGTCTAGGTTTATGACACCTGTAACACACACTTTCCTTGTACCTGCACTCCTTATATTGATGCCCCTTCTTCCCACATTTAGTACACTTCACTTACCAGTCTCCAGACTTTAGGGATGTATTACCACGTGACTTACCACCAGAACCGCTATCACCTCCTTTCTGACTTGACTGCTGCTCAAACTTTCTTTTACCTGCCCCAGATTGTTGTTATTGTTGTTGAGATCTAGCCCTTCGTGCATAATCGTCATCTGTGGTTCTAGCATTATCAAATGCTTCATCCAGAGTTGCTGCAGATCTCACAGCTTCTCGATATTCCAGTGGCAGAGTATTGGCAAAATGGGCAATCTTTGCCTTTTCATTTGGCAAAAGATGAGTAACAAACCTCATTTTATCAGTGAATTTGGAGATTAGATCCTCCAAAGGCTTGTCACCCTTTTCAAGTGCACTAAATTCATTGTCAATCCTCATCATATCATAGTCAGAACAATACTTTCCCCGAATCTTCTCTTTAAATCCATCCTAGGTCATGGCCTCCAGTGTGGCTGATGGTGTGACAACAATCACCGTATCCCACCAAGCCAATGCACGACCTTTGAACATTCTTTTGGCAAAATTTACCTTCTTGTCTTCGTCGCACTCGCTAGACTCAAAGGTGTTTTGCATATCTCTAATCCAGGTCTCAACTGTTGACGGATCATTCGTTGGACCATGGAAGACAGGAGGTTGACAATTCAGAAATGTCTTAAACTTCGTGGTCTTATGTGTTTCCTTGCTCGTTCTCGTAGATTCACGCTCGTTGGCTTGTTTGAGTTGAGCCTCTAACTTAAGGATATATGCATCCTTGTCTCCAGAAGACCCTTCCATTATGTATCAAACTTCTATACACATTTAAAATAAAACTTCAGTATACTTCATATATATATATAACTCTTACCTTATCTTAACTCTTACTTAACTCATAGCATGAAACCATTAATCACTCTTCACACCCCAATACCACCCTTTGGGAACACTTAGTAATGGTCGAATATGAACCCGAGTTTGAGACTGAATACGATATATAGTACTCAATTCACTCAAACTAAGGCTCTGATACCAACTTGTAACGCCGGTCTTTCAAATATCAGAGTATATTTTTTTTATTCAAAACGCATGCGGAAGCGAATTATTTATTCACATTATACAACTTATATAAATATAAGTTGTAATTACAAAAGTATTGTTTAACAAAGTTTCCAACGTTACGAACTAGATCAACCATTACACTAAACATTTACTATTACATAACATTGTCTTATTACAGTGTTCCCTAAAAACCTAACATGTCACCCCAGCAGGTACCCGTACTCCCTTTCAATCATTTACCTGCATATGGAATGAACATGAGAGGGTTAGCTATAAATAGCTAGTGAATAACAATTAAAGCAAGAGCAGTACATTAACAGTATCATAACATATTTCATGCAACACATAACTTCATTCAAGTCTATCCTAACACACGTTGAAACACCGGTTGTCAGCAGGCATCACGTCTTGCAGGGTTATAAGCCCGGCTCAATGATCCTCACTTGGGAAACCGTTGCTTCTTCCGCGCCGGTGGAGAAGCGGGTAGCGGTCCACCATTGCATTCTTCGGGATCATATCCCATTTGGGATCAGTGGGAAAACTGAGAGCCCCGAGTTAGTATTGAGGGCGGCGGCTTAGCTAGAACCAAGATTCGTGATCATCGAATCCCGCACAACAATCTCTACAATGTAGTACCGGCACTCAAACAATGGCCTACTCTAGCCTCATCACAAACACATTGGCCTACTCCGGCCCTTTCCATATCAAGAGTGACCTTTACAGGCCTTTTCACTTTTCAATTATGACCTACAAGGTCTTTCACATGCATACATATCATTTGGTACTCATAATAGGTTCATAAACCTCTAAACATGCATATCTACAATTTCATGGATTGTAACATACAAAACATCTTCTAATACTATTAATATCATACTCGAGTTAACTGTTACGCACCTGTTGAGCTATAACAGGTTAGCACTACGTTACAGATGATTCTTGATCAACTGGTACACCTAAACAAACATCCCAAATATCAAAACAATGCGAGACAGCAAACTGTGTACTGGAATAGAGCTCCTTGCGGCCACAAGCAACATTGCTTGCGCCCGCAAAGATTGACAGGTCCCTTGCGCCCGCAAGGCAGGCCTTACGGCCGTAAGCAAGGACCTTTGCGGCCGTAAGGGTATTCCTTGCGCCCGCTAGGACTGCTGTGCAGACCTGCGATTTCCAGCCTCCTTTCTTACAGATTTTATACCCAAAACTGAACCAAATGGTTCCAAATCAAATTCCAGTGTTCACATATGAAATGGTCAATATAACTAAGCTAGAAACAACACTTATTACACACTTTAACATACAATTGAATGATTTGGACCAAATCACCATTTCTTGACCCATTTAAGCTTTCTAACTAAATTCCATCAAAAACAACCCTTTAATTCACAAATCAGATCGTAACACACTTAGAAATGATCTTGAAACATGTAGGAATCATTGATTTCAGTTGGGTATATCAATTTGAGTTTTTGATAAATTTGACCTAAAAGTCAAACTACCAAGAACATGGTGAAATGGAAGAACACTTACCAAAAACAAGATGGAGAAGATGAAGACAGTAGATGGAGACTTGAATTAATCTTGAATCACAGCAGATTACAAGCTTGGTTGATCTCTTTCTTGCTTTTTCCTTCAATGCTCTAGTCAAGAACACAAACACACAAAGAGGATAATGAGTTCTCTGTGTGTTTCACGTGAATAAGGAACCAAAATTGACTTGTGGGTTTCATTTATCCACAAGTGGGTATTTTGCTCCCCTTTTCAACTTACAACTTAACGCACGAGTACCCGTTTTAACTAACGGGGATATTTTTGGAAACCTCGTTCTAAACCACTTAATATTCTTTTATTCTTTTATATTTTTCTCAATATTTTATTTATTCATTAAAATAACTATTTTAGTTATTTTTCTTTGATATCTTTAAATATATATATTTTATTCAATTTACTAATTTAATATACGTACCACGTTAGCATGCGTCTAGGCCCTATCTGAGGATGTTACAATTGCTTTCTAACACAGTTCGTAACTGGCTGTTACAATTGCTTTCTAACACAGTTCGTAACTGGCTGTTATAAGGAAAGTTTTCAGGCAAGAACTTATTATTATGACGGAACGATGTAGTCAAAGGTATTCGTTCATCTTTAGAGATATCCTTGGGCCCCTCGTTGACTGAACTGATGACATCAAAATGCATGGCCGTGCTCAAGTTGAATTGATAATGGATCAATTTTGCAACTTGTATTGTTCGTCATAGTTAGTCTAGATCGAGAAACATAATTGTAGATGTTTTGGGGTTGATGATGTTCCATGACCTGCATTCACAACGGATATCGTGAACGAAGGGATGAATAATCACTTATCTGTAGGACAATTCTTTACAGGTTGGTACTTGTCATGGGCGACATACCCTATGCCGACTTGGGGGCATAGATGCCTTGATAGAGGCCGCTCTATGTCGGTGTTACCTTTCGTGGGTGTGTCATGTTCAAGTGGGAGTTTGTTGGAATATGCCTACTGACACACACGAGTTGGTATCACTCCCGATGAAGCATAGGCCTATTGGGTCACACGCCAAGTATTAATTCTAGCAACACTTTTGAAAAAGAGAGAGAGAAAATACCAAAATGAGTTTTGGTTGGGCCGGGCACGGCCGTGCCTTGAGAAGGTACGGGCGTGCCCTATGCCAGGTACGGGCCCAAGGCTGGCATGCCTAGGGCGTACCCATTGGGGCCGGCACGGGCGTGCCTCGTCGAGGTACGGCCATGCCTAGTGCGAAAGCACGAGCCTAAGTCGGGCGTGACTTGGGTGTACCCGTGGGCTGGCACGGGCGTGCCTTGTGAGGTACGGCCATGCCTCATGCTGTAACAACCTCTTAAACTAGTCTTTTAAGACTAGGTTAATGGGGTATTCATGGCTCATGATGGACATTGATGCTAGGACTGTTATGAACGTTTCTAGGCCTCATTTTGTGGTTTATAAAAGGTTCTAGTAGTCTAATGTGACATGGTTAGCCATATGAATCATCATCACAAAGTAATGCAACATATGAACTTGTGATTTGTCAATTAGTTCATACTCTCTCAAACAATACACACTTGAAGATAGATTGGCATATCAATCTTCAAGTTGGAGTTGAGTCTTTGGTGAAGCTTTTGGCGGCTTCCAAACATAGCTAGCACGTGGGGATCATCAACACTTGGTGTGGATACCAATAGTGGTACACTATTTTGTGTACAAACCTTCCAAGGCAACAAGGAGTAATATATATATTTATATGGTATAATATCTTGTCCTTGTTTTCCTTCATTTGTTGCATTGCTATTGTCTAGAGTGTGGTCCATTGGGTGGTGTGTTGGTGGCATAAAATGTAATTGTTTTTACTCGTTTTTGTTTCCGCTGCGTTTTCTAGATGCCACCAAAACCCAACAAAAATAGCTAGTGATAAATTCAAAAATTTCAATGTTTTTGAAAATTCCTAAGTGTTGGATGAAATCCAACACTTAGAATTCCGACAAATATGTTTTTGGCAAAAATCCGACACTTATTTTCTTCCAAAATCCGATATCATTGAAAATCCGACATCCATTTACTTCCAAAATCCGACATTGAAAATCCGACACTCATTAACTTCCAAAATCCGATGTTCGAAAATCCGACACTCGAGAATTTCAAAATTCGTTGATTGAAATTCTGATACATTTAATATCCGGTATTTTCAAAATCCGACAAGTCAAAATCCGGTATTTTGAAATTCCGATAAACTTGAACATCGACATGAAATTCGTTAGTTTTAAAATCCGACTAACTTCCCAATTTTATCAAACTATCGGATTTAACACAAAATCCGACAACCTTGAAATCCGATAAACTATCGGATTTACAAGAATTCCGATAGTTCATCCATATGAATAACCTTTCAAGTTTTCGAAATTCCCATAGATTCAAAACATCCATTTTGTCCACTTAACACTTAACACCCAAAACATTTATGCAATTAACCCCGATCTAAGGACTCCTTTCGACTCAATCAACACATTCAACATCTAAACACCTTCCTCGGTGGTTTGAAAAATCCCGATCAAACTTTGAAAAACCGACAATCTAAAATCTAAGAAATACACATCCCAAAAGTCGATTATCTTAAAATCAAAACTCATCCCACTAATCTATATCCAAAACCGAGTCTAACAATGTAAACAAAACACTTAAATTCATGGATTTGTTCGTCGAAAATTTCGAGGGTTTTGAAGTGAAATAATCCGATTAAAAACCATATAAATGTTGATTAAACCTCAAATGAATTATACCTTTAGAATCAGGAAAGAATTGCGATCAAGGATCTAACATCAGAATACTCAACAAACACATTGAAAATCTTCGATTTCTTGGAAGGAACTCTCGGATTTTTCGTCTATTCGGAAATCCGATAATGTAATCGGATTTTGTTTTTATAGGAAAATGAAAAAATCCGACCCATTGAAATCCGAATACAAACAATCTGATCCATAGAAATGTACAACAATTTGAGATGAAGAAAAAAAATATTTTTGAATTTTCTTTGTTTTGTTTGTTTTTGATTTTTTCTTTGAATATTTACAAAACCTAATTTAAATTTTCCCCCTACAAGTATGAACGCTCAGTGATTCATAACTTGTATTTGATATGTCTATCCTTCAACTGTAATTTGACCTGCACCACTAACATATACCATGTAAGATCTGTTAAATCAAAATGATCTGTTAAACCGTCAAATTCAACATTCTTAATCTTGACACTAAAGCATTAAAACGAGATCCGTCTAACGCTTGTGTGAAAATATCAGCAAGTTGATTATCTGTTTGAACATATTTTTTAATTCTATTAGCCCTTTTTCTACATAGTCTTTGATAAAATGGTATCTGATATCTATATCTTTTGCTTTCGAATGATGTACCGGATTGTACGTAATTGCAATGACACTTTGAGAATCACATATTAAAGGGATTTTGTTGTATACCAGACCAAAGTCAGAAAGCTAAGTCCGAATCCAAAGGCATTGTGAGCAGCAGTTAGCAGCAACAATGTGCTCTGCTTCAGCCGTTGATGATGAAACACAATTTTGCTTTTTGGATCTCCAGCAGACTAGTATATCTCCTAAAAAATGTGCACTCCCAAATGTGCTCTTTTGATCTAGCATGCATCCGGCATAATCTACATCAGAATAGGAAATCAGTTCAAATCCTGAATCCCTAGAATACCACAAACCAAGATCTGGGGTACCCTTAAGATATCTAAAAATGCGTTTTACCGCCAGAAGATGGGATTCTTTGGGATTTGCCTGAAATCTGGCACAAAGACATGTAGAATACATAATATCAGGCATACTAGCTGATAGGTTCCTCTATATGTTTTCAAATCTACTGCTTTTCCTTTCGGATCAACAAATAGTTTTGTTCTCGAAGCCATGGGTGTTGTAATTGATGAATAGCCAGTCATATCAAATCTCTTTAATAGATCTTTGATATTCTTAGCCTGATTAATAAAAATTCCATGGCTGAACTGTTTGATTTGCAATCCGAGGAAAAAATTAACTTCCCCATCATGCTCATTTCAAATCTCTTTTTCATCGTATTTGAAAATTCATTGCCATACTTAGGGTTCGTAGAGCCAAATATTATGTCATCGACATATATTTGTACCAACACGTAATCATTTTCCATTTCCTTTTTAAATAGTGTGGTGTCTGTTTTCCCTTTGACGTATCCCTCGTTGAGAAGATGTTCTAACAGCTCATTGTACCAAGCTCTCGGGGCTTGTTTTAATCCATACAGAGCTTTGTCGAGAATATAAACATCATTAGGTCTGTTGAGATCTACAAAACCTACAGGTTAGGTTTTTGTAGGAGTCATAGGCTAGGAAAAGTCTAATAGCTTCTATTCTTGCTACAGGGGCGAATGTCTCGTCGTAATCAATCCCTTCCTATTGATTATACCCCTTAGCCACTAGCCTAGCTTTATTCCTAACCACCACACCATGTGAATCCTTTTTGTTTTTGAAAACCCATTTAGTTCCGACAATTGATTTTTCTTCTAGACGCGGAACTAATCTCCAAACTTTCAGTTGGTCAAATTGGTTAAGCTCTTCTTGCATAGCTATAATCCAATTAGGATCAGCTAGAGCTTCCGACACTCTCGTGGGTTCGAACATGCTTAAAAAACTTGAATGTTGGCATTCATTAGCAGTAGTAGATCTAGTTTGAACACCGGCGTTCAAACTGCCTATGACTTGAGTCTCAGGATGACTCTTCAGCCAAACAGGTTCGGGGGATTGAACCTGAATGTAGTCATTTATATTTTGAAGTTCGTTGGAGTTAATATCTTCTGTTGATTGGTCGTATCTTGGACTTTGTTCAGTTGCAGGAATATTCGTAGCTTCAAACTCCGAGTTGTCAGAATTTGTAGTCTGTTGAACCGTAGATACACTGGGTGGCTCAGTTATTGACACAATCTCTTGCTGAATATCCTGCAAAATAGTATATGAGTTATCATTCTTTTTAATGAAATCAAACATAAAGTCCAAGCTTATATGTGAGACTTTCTTCATTTTACCCGCTTCACAGTCCTTACACAGATGATCTTTTTCAAATTTAAGCTTTGGTAGACCTCTAACCAAATTACCATTCACCAGCTTGTTCATATTCTTGAAATTTAGATGCGACAACTTGCGATGCCATGACCAGTTTAGATCTGATGAAGCTTTTGACAACAGGCATACTGGTGCGCCGGAACCTTTCTCAGATAAGTCAATTGTATACAAATTTGACTTTCTGTTGCCACCCAAAATCTCTACTCCGTCTTCCGTTCTTAATGAACAGAAGCTTTTCGTAAAGACAACCTCCATTCCTTTATCGCAAAACTGTCCTATGCTAAACAGATTATGCCTTAAGCCTTCAACATAGGACACATTTTCAATCTTCAAATTGCCAGTCCCTATGACTCCATGGCCAAGAATCGGTGAAACTTGGTCGTTCCCAAACTTAACATTTCCCGTGTACTTGCTCACAAAATGTTTGAGAAGACCTTTGTTACCCGTCATATGTTTCGTGCAGCCAGAGTCCATGTACCTGATATGATCCTTCTGCACATGGAAAAGAAACTTGTTTGATCTTTTCTGTTAGAGACTTCAGATGTTGTATCAAGATTTGATCTTTTCACTATCCATTTCTCAGTTGGAATTGCTCTTTTGTTGAGTGATAAATTTGTTTTATCATTCTTTTGTTTGTTTACAGGAGTAAACAACTTTGGTTTTTCCACATATATTGTTTTCACATTTGACTTGTTTGACAAAGGTGTATTCATCATTTTTCTCTGATTTTTCTGTGATTTTGGTGTTATTGATGAATGAGAATCAACTTTCATTGGAACTTGTTTGTTTTGTATGAATTTGTTTTGTTGCATTTGTTTCAATGGAGTTGTTGGAAGTTTTTTATTTGCGGTCATGATTTTGAGATGTTCCTTCCATTGTCCTAGTCGGACAGGTATCTTTCGATTAGCATACCTTTTCAAAAATCCCATTCGTTGATATTTGTGGATTCATTGATGAATTAGGAATCTATTTTTATTGACAAACCAGAATAGAATTTTATCCTCGTTAGGATTTTTGAAGTTTTTCTTTGAATTCAATCCTTTCTTCGTCCGAGCTTGATGATAAGCACATTTGAATTCGCAATGACCTTCAACACAACCAACTCCAGCACAAAACATGCTTTTCTCGGAAATTTGAGTTTTTGAAATTTCATTTTTGACTTTCCATGCAAACGAAGATTCACAGTTTTTATTACAATACGATTTCTGAATATTACAGAAAGATTTCACTTTTGCTTTTGATACAGATTTTTCAGTCTTGACTTGTTTGTCTCTCAATCTGTCCTTTTCAATCCACCTCATTTGAGCCGTTGTTGCTCTACCAGTCTTCACATCTTTGCTTGACCTTCCTTTTCCTATTTGTTGATCTAATTTTAATTTAGAAAAGGAAGTTTTGTCAGTGACATGAAGTGGTTTAATAGTCTTCGAAACATGTGGAGAAGATGAATTTTTGATTTTAACTTTCAGCATTTTAGGAACTTGTTTTATTCTTGATGACGATCCTTTCTCACGAATGCTGTTGGAATCACAAAATTGATTGCATTTATGTGACATGAAATCCCTACAAGCTTTTGGACATTGAGGATATACTATATCAAGATATCGGTCCAACTCAGTTAACAACCTTTCAATTTTCTCTTCTTGCATCCTTCTTTCAATAGCATTTGAGACAAATTGTGGTATCAAGAATTGTGCAAAATCAGAATTATTTATTTCTTCTTCATTCATTTCAATCTTAATCTTAGTTGCAGCGGAAGTTGACTTTTTGTTCAGATTAAAGATTTTTTCTTTTAGAATATGATTTTCAACTTCAAATTTTATTTTCTTATCTATGCATGCCAACTCATACAGTTCTTGCCTCCTTTGCAATTCCATGTGTGGAATGTAAATTCTTGCAGTTGGATTTTCCTCTTCAGCACTTTTCTTTACTTCAGGCGGGTGAGGAATGAAGCACTCTTCAGAAGAACAACCACCACTTTTCTCAGTAGCTGCATATGACGCATTTAGTTCATCATAATTGAGTGAGTTTTGCATTTTTGTTGTGGTTTTTCTTTTCAGTTCTTCTTCCTGTTTTATTTCCTCTTCACTCACAAACACCATTTTAGATGTCCATCCCTAATTCATTCTCTCTAGTTGGTACAGTTGTGTGCAATTTATCTTTGAGAAAAATTTGTTTTCGTCATAACCTAAACCTTTATATCTTTTCTTAACACCAGGTTGAAGGTTTTTAATGATTGTATGACGAGTTGTGACTTGCTTCTTTACTATTTCCTCAAGATTTTGTACCTTAACATCTAGATTATTCTTCTCTTTCGTGATTAAATTAAGATTAATTTCCGCAGACAATTTCGCTGCATTCAAATCATGCACTTTTAGTTCTGTTTCTTTTTGCAACTTGATGAGTTCGTTTTCTTTGTCTTTTATTTCCTTTTGAAGTTGTACTACTTTTGATGTTTGATTTGATTGTTCAACTTCAGTTTTAGATGCTTGTTCCATTTTGAGATTTAAGTTCTTCTGTTGCAGCTTTTGATTCTTGGACGTTAAGATCTCCACCTTCTCTCCAATATCTTGTTGATCTGCAATAGTTGGGTTTGTGCTTTCATTAGCAACCTCAGCTTCTATCTCTTCTTCTTCTTCATATTCACTTTCAATGTCTGATTCATCAAATCTAGCAATGAATCCAGAATCAGCTTCCACAATTTCATCTTCGCTTTCACCATCAGTTTCCTCGAACTCAAATTCTTCTACCTCAGCCATCAAGACAAACCGGGCATGAACATTAGGATCTTCGTCACTGTTGTTAGTGTCAGAAAGAAATTGATCCTCTTTAGCAAGTAATGCCTTCCCATTGTTTCTCTGCTTAATCGGGTTGAGTTTAGCCTTGTAGTACTCTGAATCTTTGATCTTGGGCTTTTTGCAGTCTTTAATGAAATGCCAAGTGCCACCACAGTTGTAGCACTTTCGTTCCTGGGCAGTTTCAACTTTCCGCTCATATCTCCTTTACAGTCTTTGACCATCCTTCTTTTGGAATTCGTCTTCCCTTCTTCTCGATCCAGATGTGAACCTTTGTCTGTTGTTAGTCTTGTTTTTAAGAAACTTGTTTTGCATCATGTTTGTGAGATAGGACATAGCCTCCATGATTTTGTCATTATCAACTTGAGTTTCTTCTTCTGAATCTGAACTTTCAGTCTCTTGAATTTGTTTTAGTTTGACTGATTTTGAAGAACTCTTGATCCTCTTATCATTCACCACCAAAGCCAGTGGATTTGCATTTTCCTTCTGTGTACCCAGACCAACATCATCTTGATATTGGTTTAGTTCCTCAAAGATCATATGATGAGTAACTTTATTGAGGTTTTTCTGGTTCGTCTGTCTGTAGATGGCCACTTGGGACTTTCATCCTGACCCAAAAGAGTTAAGAAACCTTGTGTTCTTTGTTAGGTTAGAATAATCATCCAGTTTCTTGTTTCTCAAATCATTCAGCAGTTTATAGTATCGACTGTAAGTTTCAATTAATGCCTCACCCTCTCTTGCTTTAAAGTGGTCAAATGAGTTGACCAAGGTAGTCTCTTTAATCCAGACCCCAGATTCAGTGCCTTTCATCTGGCTTTTTATCTCATCCCATATTTCTTTTGTTGTGTTCAGGCCATTAACTTTAATATAGAACTCTGATGAAAGACCATGTTTCAAATAATATTTTGCCTTTTGATCTGCAGTGGCCCTGTGCTTTTCTTCAGCTGTATATTCATATGGAAGCTTTTCCCTGTGAATTTCATCTAATGGTGGATTATGGTGAGGGTTAGCTTCTTGATCAATTCTGAAGATTCCATTTCCTTCAAGTATACTTTTCTTCATCTCTTCACCATACTGCTCGTTGTTATCAATGAAGTCTATGAAACGTCCCTTCCAGATATGATACTCACCTCTGTACAAGACAGGTGATTTAGTGTCAAAACCAAAAGAAAGGGTTTCACTGTATGTACTCATTCTTGCTTTAGGATCTTTTCTTTGTAAGATATTGATTGAAGAATCCTTGTTTTAACACAAATCCGTCAAACACAAATTCCGATGATTTGAAATCCGAGAATTCAAATCCGATGACTTGAAATCCGAGAGAATTGGAAATCCAATTGCTTGTGGAAATCCGACAATTTGAAAATCCGAGAATTTCCAAAAATCCGATGATCTTGAAAATCCGATTGTGAAAATCCCGAGAACTAAATTCCGATTCTTTGAAATCCGATTGTATAAATCCGATAATTTCCAAATTCCGATAATTTGGAAATCCGATGTGTAAATCCGAGAACTTCCAAATTCCTTTGAAAATCCGTGAACCAAAATCTGGAACTTAAATCCGATAATTCCCAAAACCAATCAATTCCTATAGTACCCAAATTCAATCAAATCCGTTAGTAGCCAAATCCAATCAACTCCAAATCCGATCCTTAAATCTGATACTTAGGATAAATTGCAAAAATCCGACACATAGAAAAGTATCGGAATCCGATGAAAACCTTCAGATTTGAGAAATCCGATAGTTCTCCAAATCCGCAAGTTCCTTGACAGTGAATCCCCCAACTTCCAAAATTCAAATTCCTTCGAATTTCGACCAAATTTGAGAATTTCTTCTTCCACAAGGATTGTATACTAGCGAATTACAGTTTAGAAACAACTTTACAACAAAACTCAAATACTAGAATACATTTTCGATCAAAATCGTCTCAAACTTGAAAAATACAAAAATTCCAATTCAGTACAAACTGTTGTAATAAACGGTCGCGGACTTACACAGACTCAATCCAATGATGAATGCGAGTCTAACAAGCTACTAATCTTCCATTTTCAGTCTCGAATTGATTGAAACCAGAATTCTACAAAAGTCGACCAAAACCTCTTCAAATCCGATGATTTGCTTCAAATGTTGCTGTTTTCACTTGAATTCCTCAATCACGAGCCATATCTTATCAAAGATTAGTGTAACACCCCGGTCAGCGCTGACCACCCTCTTCGTGGCGCTACCCATTCCGGAATTTTAGGTCCGCATCCCAATACACCCCAACCCCTCTGGTAGCCAATTTAATTAATTTGGACCTCACCTGGGTTGTTGCCAGAGGGGATGGGGTGTATTGGGCTGTGGACCTAACATTCCGGATTGGGTAGCGCCACGAAGAGGGTGGTCAGCGCCGACCGGGGTGTTACAAAAGAGTGCACTTTTTTGTAACACTCCGCCGCCCCGTAAACGAGGCTTACCCCTCGACACGAGCTTAAGTCGCGCGGCAGCCAACGGCGATGTCAGATCTACAACTCAATACACCCCAACCCTTCCCCTGGAATAAATCCCAGAGTAGGTTGTTGGTGAGACTTGAACCCAAGACCTCACTCTTTAATAACACTCTTTCAAGGGTGCTATCACCAATTGAGCTGTGTAACGACCTGAAAATATTGTAAATATTCTTAGACGTGAATTATATATTTATGGAATTTAAGGATATACAAATAATAGAAATATATTTTTTGAATATATTAAGAATGTTTTTACTCCTAAGATACGCGTATATATATTAGTATTATACGTATAATAATACTGCCAATATATATATATATATATATTTATATACTTTGTATTCAAGGAGTTTGAGGATAGATATTTTAATAGAGTTATTAAATTACGTCATAGAAAGAAATTAAATTAAAAGATTAAGGTTGAAGGTTTAATAAAATTCAAACCTAACTTAAAGGAATGAAAGTATAAATTAAGGGGGCCTAAGTGTAACTTGTAAATTCAATATTGAATTCACACGTGACATTGCTTGTATCAGATGGTTTTCCCTTTTTCAGCTTTTTTCTTTTACAGCTTTTCCCTTTTTACTTTATGCTTTATACATATATATATATACATCGATTCTATATATATAGAGAGTGGAGTAGAAGGAGTTACAAAAAAATAGAGAAACACAGTGAGGAAATAGTGAGGTATTTTGAGCAGAGTCACGTTTGTACTCGTATAGAAGTTACGGGAGACCGAAAATATTGTTACGAGCATAGCTTCGATCGAGGTTTTGCGAGAATTGATCGGAGAGGTATATTTACGCTTCTATTTCGACTATGAAGATGTTTAGGCTACATGCATGTCGAGTTTATGCGTTTCTATGAAGTTTCTAAGCACGTGAAGTGATAATCTTGGGTCGGGAGTTGTTATTTTGCATGTCTAAGTATTCTAAGCTAGTTTAGACCTCTCTAGAATCTTTGGATCGTGTTTTTAACGTAGTAACATTCAATAGGTTATTGGTGGCGTTTGAGTTCACGTTCTTGACGATCCGTGAGTGTTATTTGTCTTTTCAAGCTCGTGTGTTTCGTTATCTGGACTGAGGTGAGTTCAATATTTCTCAAAACCGAGTACTAGACAAAAATGATATATTTTCAAAAGTAATGATTTACTATAAAATGGTAATATGTGTTTATATATTACCTATGCATGAAATATGTGATATATATATACATATATATATATGATTGTTACGTGTTATGAAATCGTATGATGATTATGCTATGTTATGAAGTTATGAGTTTTAACGTAATATTTATTTACGAGACCTTGGGATAGG
Organism: Dittrichia graveolens; assembly: GCA_038502395.1. Classification (NCBI taxonomy): domain Eukaryota; kingdom Viridiplantae; phylum Streptophyta; class Magnoliopsida; order Asterales; family Asteraceae; genus Dittrichia; species Dittrichia graveolens. Next base: position 24,691,792 of record JARJIL010000008.1, read on the forward strand.
GGTAGTCCAATCCTTATTAATGATGCCTAGTAGGTTGAACCTTCTAGGAAAAGTGCTAGCCATTTGTGGGTTACCGGATGTTCATGACAAGTCCGGGACAACGTGATGATGTATTTATACTCATTGGAATGATATTTGGTACTAGAGGTTGTACCTTATTAAATATCATGCGGGTGTGAGGAGGTGTAAGAGGTAAAACACCGTTATTACTTCACCTTAACGGCATTGTGGAATACGTTGTATACCACGTCGCCGGAGTAACGATAGCGGGAGATGTTGCGGTCTAAGAATTATTGGAAGTTGCGCTCTAATGATTCTTAGACGGGTAATAACGTAACTCGTGAACCGGGTCTATATCTTGGGTTAAGATAATATCTCTAGACCATTAATGATGATTGTGATGATGACGATAGTTATGATTTAAAGAATTACGATAACGGAGTATATGAAATAACTGTTTGAGGTACTATGATTAGTTGACCGTTATGTGCAAAATGTCAAATGATTGGTTGGTCAACTATGTGAATGGGTGGGAATGGATTATTATTTATTCTGATATTACCGCCTAAAGTATGTTATGTTTTAATTGAATCTTTTCTTAACTCTATTGACTCACGAGGCTTTAAGCTGACACTTGTTTCTTAAAATGTGTCTTGTACTCGTGCAGGTTGCTTAGAGTTTGCTTGTGAGACAGAGACTTTGGGTAGTGTACTGTCTTAGAAGATACCATTTTGTTTTATCGCATCAAACAATTTATGTCTTTATGATTAATGTTTATGAACGTGATGTCGTGATTTTCAAACTGATGTAATCTCTTATCGTTTCGGTAAGATGTATTTTATGGCTAAAGACTCCCGTTGCATGTTTTCTGATAAAATGGCAAGATTTTTGTAAATCGTAAATTTTGAGAAATCGCGGTCATCACAAGTTGGTTTCAGAGCCGCGTTGTGAGCAAACTAAGCATTGAGTCCGATGCTTAGACTTACAACTGTTAACGGCTCGTTAAGAAAGAACAAGACTTCTAAGGGGGGAGGGTGTGTACTGAGTGCTATAGGAATTCTAGATCTTTTCCTTATAGTTTAACTCTACCTCTTTTCCTTATAAGAATTCTTGTACATATCTACGAACTTAAGAAGTATATTTTCGACTCATTTCTTGTGTCCTCCATAGCACGAGGATGAGGATGTGGGAAGTTTTCACTCATAACCACATGTTGAAACAGTTCCAACTACTATCGAAGGGACTGCGTCTACTAAGGAGTATATGGAAAGGAGTAGCTATAGTGGAGCTAGCACAATCAAAATTGCTTCTTTGGAGCAACAGTTGAAGATTTGAGACAATCAAATAGCTCAAATGAGGGAGGCTATGAATACTAAGACTTATGTGCCTCATCCAATATCGTTAACCGTATGTTATTCGCCTTGGGTATCCAAACCTTCTTTTCGAAGTAACGTACTCCATCAGTTCCAATCTCGAATCTGTGCTCCAAATGACGGAGGGTTTCCTCTTTTAGATTTTCTACTTTTAATGCTTGCTCCTGAGCTTCAAGGATCCTTCCTTTCAGACTTGTTTGCACAACAGCTCCTAATGCTCGTACTCGCGTTGGTTTTACTCTTTCCTTCCTACTCAACGCGTCGGCTACCACATTGGCCTTGCCTGGGTGATATTTGATTTCGCAATCATAATCATTAAGTAGTTCTACCCATCGCCTTTGTCTCATATTGAGCATCTTTTGATCAAAAATATGCTGGAGACTCTTATGGTCAGTGTAGACGGTACACTTGGTGCCATATAAGTAGTGTCTCCATATTTTGAGTGCAAACACTACCGCTCCTAGCTCCAAATCATGAGTAGTGTAGTTTTTCTCACGAACCTTCAATTGTCTCGAAGCGTAGGCGATAACTTTGTCTTTTTGCATTAAAACACATTCCAACCCTTGGTGTGATGCGTCGCAATAGACCACAAAGTTTTCTGTTCCAGTTTGCAATGCCAAGATAGGTGCGTTGCATAGCTTCTGCTTTAAGGTTTGAAAGGCTTCTTCTTGCTTATCTCCCTAAATGAATTTCTTATCCTTCTGAGTCAGAGTCGTTAGTGGTTGAGCCACGCGTGAAAAGTTTTCGATGAATCGCCTATAATATCCTGCCAAACCAAGAAATTGTCGGATCTCAGTTGGCGTCTTTGGTTTCTTCCCACTTTTTGATTGCCTCGATCTTTGCTGGATCGACATGAATTCCATTTGAATTAACTACGTGACCAAGGAAGTGTACTTCTCGGATCCAAAATTCACACTTGGAGAATTTGGCATACAACTTCTGCTCCTTCAGTAGTGTTAAGATTAATTTCAAATGTTGCTCATGATCTTCCTTACGTCGTGAATAGATGAGAATGTCGTCTATGAACACTATTTCAAACTTATCTAAATATGGTCTACATACCCTATTCATTAAGTCCATAAATACTGCTGGAGCATTAGTCAACCCAAAAGGCATAACTAAGAACTCGTAATGTCCATAGCGGGTTCTAAAGGCGGTCTTAGGGACGTCTTCTTCACGAACTCTCAACTGGTGATATCCCGAGTGAAGATCAATTGTTGAAAAATAGTTGGCGCCTTCAAGTTGGTCGAACAGGTCATCGATTCGAGGGAGAGGGTATCGGTTCTTGATAGTTAACTTGTTGAGTTCCCGATAGTCGATACACATTCGTAGCGATCCATCTTTCTTTTTTGACGAATAGGACTAGGGCTCCCCATGGTGAGGTACTTGGTCGAATAATTCCTTTGTCGAGTAGCTCTTGAAGATGTGCAGACAATTCCTACATTTCCAACGGGGCTAACCGATATGGTGCCTTTGCTACGGGCGCGGCTCCAGGGATTAAATCAATCCAAATTTGTCTTGTCTAACTGACGGTAATCCAAATTTGTAATTCATCCGGAAACACCTTGGGAGAATCCCGAACGATTGGAAAATTGTGAATGTGCTTTTCCTATACCTCCGTTTCTACAACGTGCGCGAATAATGCGATATAGTCCTTTCCTAAATATTTTTGCATTTTCATGCATGATACCACCTTGACGTTCTTCCTGTTCTTTTCTCCTTATACCACAAGCGTTTCGTCTTGTGGTAGTGGAATCTGAATTATCTTTGCAAAACAATATTTCAGCTTGATTTTTGGATAGCCAATACATACCAACAACTATATCAAAGTTCCTTAGTTTGATTAGTCTACGTTAAAGTTTTTGCTGGCTAAGTTCAAGGTACACTTAGTGATTATATCTCTAGTCTTGACTTCTTGTCCATTAGCAATTTCCATGATATAGGCCTCTTTCAATATTTGAAATTTTAGATTGAGCTTTGGCCTAAAAACTAGTGGTACGAAGCTTCTATATATTCTAGAGTCAGATAGCATTGATGCATTATAATTGTTCAGAAGAAACATACTAGTAATCACATCCGGGTCTCTCCTTTGTATAAATTCTACTTAGCTAGGTTATGGTGATCCTAAGATATAAGGTCTAACAACTAACACTCCCGTTCAATCATATAGCAATGCATGTAAAATTTTAAAATTTTACATTTCATAACATGATTTAAGCAACACATGTTCAATCATATAGTTCCCGTTACTACTCAGGGTGCCTCTATGTGCTCCCTAAATCAACAGTTCTCTCCCTCCTAATGAAAAGGTCACGATGTTACTCTCGTTGGTAAGGGGACTCTTTTCCTAGCCGTGAGCCTAACACATGTTTCACAGGAAGTTGGTGTTGATAATACACTAGGTCGTGAAACTCGGGGACTCTCCTACTAAGTTTCTATTCTAACCTCCATGGATAAAGAATATGTAATCTTAGTGCGTCAACCTAATGATGACATTACAGACTTCGATATATAAAAAATTGGTTACTAAGTGTGCTAATATATGCAAGTACTTATGATATGCCATGCTTATGCACACACACAATAATCATGTTCTAGAAAGAAGATAAATAACTAACCTAAGTCCCATATTGTACATAGCTAAATTAGACATAGGTGATCAAGCTTTATCTAATTGAGGTATAACAATGTGGTACTCAACTTGATTATATTATCAACACACTTGATGCATTTTAAAAAAAATTATTTTGAAAATCATTTTTATAAACCTTTGGTTATAGTTGGTGTTTTCCCCCCATAAGGAAAACAGCATTCTCTATAACCTTCGGCTCTGATACCAAATCTGTCACACCCCGCTAAAGCGGAAATACGAGGTGTCACAGCACAAGATATCATCGCACAAGGTATATAGACAATAACCATTATATTAACTTAACAAAAATAAATAGTTCAACATAAATAAAAGTTACACAACCGAATAATAATTAAATGACATTGTCTTGTACGATACGAAAATAAAATAGATATTGTTTTTATAAAATGTGACGATGAAGATGAAGATGCCACACATCATGCTTCTATGCATAAGGTACCTAACGTCGATCACCTGAAAGCACGGGTAAAAGAAAGAAACGGTCAACTACTAGAGTTGGTGAGTTCATAGGTTTTCTTAATATATGCACAAAATAACTTTTAAATGAGAAAAGTTTAAATAATTGATGGAGGTTTTTGGAATAAAATAAAAGTATGCGCGAATGATAGAAGGTGTATTATATTGCCCAATACGTTGCACATGGTAGTAATAGACTATGATGATTGTTGCTTGAGCCATTATCCAACCTAGCCGACAACCAATTGCCATGATAAACCTAACGCCTATATTAAATGACGTTAGTAGTGGTAAAGTACATTTATAGTTCGTCAACCATAAATGGGAGACGCCGAAATCTCCAAATAGCGCTACTTACAAATACCATCGGCTCACTAGCGGAGTTAAGGGATAATGTCCAACGAAAGGGCCTTACAACGATCACCCAAGCACATCAAAGAATAATACCATAAGTGCTCAAAATAATACTTGAAATAAATAAGAAGATAGGAAATAAACTTTTCATGAAATATATACACATGCTTTCACCCCAAAATAATATGAAATACGGTAAAAAGGGGGCTATGTTACTCACTCGGTATGCAAATGTGTTCACTCGTAAGGATTTCTTGTTCCTACCGAAGCTCCTTTCCTAATATAAGAGGTATGTAGCTCTATTAGACTTATTTTATTTATTATTTTGTATTATATATTTATTGTTAACTTATTTATTAAATAGTTAAAGGTTGTCTCTATTTTTCCATAAATCATAAGTGTTCACTAGAATTTTTAGTTCTTTAAGTTGAACTTTAAAAATTAAAAACTGTATTTTAGGAGTCATAAGGCTTGATATTTTAATATAATCTTAATACACGTTTCTAGAATGTCTAGTAAAAATATAGGAATTTATAATCCATGTTTAGTATTTTTCATAATTAAAAGTGTATAAGATGTCCACTGATCAGTGTCTAGATGACATGTTGTTACTAAAACGTCTATTTAGGGCTCATACGACCTCGTTTTTACATGATTCAAACTGAGAATTAACCACGACTCAAAAACGAAACGTTTAAAAAAAACTAGACGTATTTTAACCCAAGGATGAGTAAGTTACACGCGTTTAAAGTGTACCCTTTTAAATATTCCAGATTTCCAGATTCAACATAGGTGTATTTTTAATTATGTTTGAAGGATCAAATGTTCATGAAAATTAGTGAATCTAGGTTTAAATGAAAGGTGACACTTTAAACTAAGATTAGCAAAAAGAATCAACTGATTTTGATGCCTAGAACTCCAGATATAACAAAAACAAATGGGGAGTTCTAACATCAGAATCTGCCAGATTTGTGATTCTTTTTGCTTATGGGTCATAACTTTTATATAACATGTTTATATTCATGATTAATCATCTTGTATGAGTATAAGCTTTGATAATCCATGTGTTCTTACAACAATGGTAGGATGATACACATTTTATGTGTTCCTTACAACATTTGTTAAGATGAAACACATGCATGATCAAAGTCTTATTTTCTTGATTTTTAGTTGATTAAGTTCCATACAACAATGGTAGGATGATGGACATTTCATGTGCTCCTTACAACATTGGTAGGATGTTTATATTTACATGATTATAGATATATATAAAGGAAATAAGATGAACATCAAAGAAAATAAATAAAAAGAAAGAAGAAAAGAAGAAAGGTAGAAGAGTAGAGATGAGTGTTTTATGATCATCTTACTAACTCTTGCCTTTGATTATCTGTTGGATCTTTACAAGATGAAAAATTCTTGATTTTCTTGGGAGATTTTTGGTGGTGAAAGAAGAAGAGAGAAAAGAGAAGAGATGGAGTGTGGTGGTAAAGGAAATGATGAAGAGAGGAAGGGGGATTATATAGAACATGGGGGAGATCAAGGGGTGGTTTCTTGGGAAGAGAAAGAGGCAAGAGAATTATGAGGGGGGGGGGGTTTCTTTTATTTATTTATTTATTTTGAATAATTATGTGTAATTTGTTTAAATAAATTTTGTATAATTGGTGATTTTGTTTAAATCTTTTAATTACTTTTATGAGTTTATATATATATGTTTTATATTTTAACTTATTTATATTTATTATGATGTATTTAATTATTTTTATTGATATTATTTTTATTATTGTACATGATTTGTAATTCTTGACTTTTAATAATTCGATTTTTCGAGCTCGGGAAGGTTCTAACCATATAGGCGGGATTTCTATGAAATCTAATATTATTATGGATGTATTTAAATCATAAATACTATTTTTAGTCATACTAGGATTAAAATTAGAATTTCTAATGGCTAACCTGGGAAATTTGTTGCCGAATGTCCCAAAAATGAAGTTGTTTAGATGACCGAATGATGTTATCGGAATTACAGTTGATGAAGTTGTCGGATTACGCAACTATGAAGTTGTCGGAATCCGCAACTGTTGGATTTCACATGCATGGTTGGACTTCCGAAGTGTTGGAATCCGATTGATTGAGTATCGGAGTATGAAGTCTAAGTGTCGGATTTCATGAATCCGACAGACCCATCGGATTTCCCCCAAATCCGACGGTTTTGGCGGATTTGTGAAATGTCCAAAGTTGAATGTTGTTTTGGGAAGTCTTGAATGCACATGTGAATGATTGAAGTCAATGTGATATGCTAGGTGAACTTATTGTATCTATGAAGTCAAAGTCAAATACCTGTGCCTAGTAACAGCTCAGGTGAGTGCCTACGAACACGAGACTCAGTGGAGTAAGGCTTGCCTGCTAAGTGACTATGTGAATGTACTATGTATGACTAACTTGCTTTTGCAGCTATGTTCGAGAAGGTAAATGTATATGATTGATATGATGTTAGAATATTTGTCAGGTGCATGCCAGTGGGTCCAGTTTGGAACCATTTAGTTAGTATATGATGCTATGCATGAATAACTGCCTAATGATGTTAGATGTAAGATAATGGATCCCTGTGGAATCAAATGTACGTATATGTGTGTATGTGACCTGTCTGCAGACTATCTGACGCATGGTTAAGGTCAGCCGGTTAGCTGGATCCTAACAGTAATTTGTTCATTTCTGGATTTAACGGTGATTCGGGGTGCATCCCGGGTCGAGGTTCTGCAGAACCACCGTGCCTTAAAGTGAGTGGTGATCAGCCGGTTGTAGCTGGATTACGTGTGGATTCTTTGACTCTGTGAACGATGCTTGGTGGACTACCTTGTGCTCCACCACCAGCGCGGATTGGTCGTGTCTGATTCCCCGGTCTGAGTTGTTGAGCGGGATTAATTACCCTGCAAGGCACATCTCTTACCGATCTTGTCAGCACACCGCTATGTGCTAAGCTAGCAATGATTGTTTATGATATGACGCATGACTTACTATATTGATGCTTATGATTGTATGTACTCACTAGCTAGTGTAGCAAATAGTACTATGTTTCCCTTTTCAGGTAAAGACTTGATGGCCTGCGAGGCGGGTTACTTTTGGGAAATACATTGCCCCTTGTGGGTGGAGCACTTATATTTTATGTTGTAATGTAATATGATACTGTGGTCGGTTCCTAAACTAGGTAACACCTGGATGTTTTAAGAAGTTATTAATGTAAATAACTGTTTGGTTGTTTTAAAAAGAAAAATTTCCGCTGCTAAAACCTGATTTGTCATTAAGATAACTGAATTCAGAAGCGGTGTTACACTTACTTACTATCTAAACCTAATGATGTACGTGATTGACGTTGTTGTATGCTATATGAACTGATGAATAGATGATGTGTCATGTTATGCAAAATAATGGGACCGTTCACTTTGGTGACGAGAATGATGGGACCGGTCACTTCGGTGACGAGAATGATTGGACCGTTCACTTAGGTGACGGGAATGATTGGACCGTTCACTTCAGTGACGGGAATGATTGGACCGTTCACTTCGGTGGCGGGAATGATTGGATGGTTCACTCCGGTGACTGGAATGTGGGACCGACTACTACGGTAGCGGGAATGTAGAACCGATTACTACGGTAGCAGGAATGAAAGATGTAACATGATGACGGAAATGAATGCTTGATGTCATATGGTTGATTGTAAGTAAAAGTACTCACTAATCTTCGTGCTTACGGTTGTTGCTTAACCTTTTTTTCAGGCGATGACCACGGCGGGGCTCTAGCACGCGGTTGATAGCTCATTCCTCACAAGCTTCCGCAATGTTTTAACTATTTCGATCTTACTGATGTATTCCAAAAACTATTACAATTGAATCTAAGCTTTTATGGGTGATCACCCTGGGTTGTAACTAAAGTTATACAATGATTTAATTAAGGTAGACTATTAATCGTACGCTTGGGTATGTGTTTATTTGTTTAAAAAAAATTAGGACGTTACAACTTGGTATCAGAGCCTTGGTTTAAGAGATTCGAATGCGTTTCCGCGTGTTTGAACGTAAACCTTGGTTCATGAAAGATTTTAGACAAGGTTTTGAAAAAAATTCAAATGTTAAATGTTACGATGAGCTATCGGCTGGAGCTAGTCCGAGTGGTCGCATGCGAGTACAAGGTATGAAATCATGATATGATGGCTATGCTAGCTGAGATTTGAAATTTAAAATGCTTTACTAGAATCAGCACAGGATGACATGATAATGCTTATTTGATAACTAACTATATGCTTGATGAGATGATTGATACATGGCCCAAGTAAGTGAATCGGAATTCCTATTGGTAATGACCAGATTCAACACGTGTAGTGTGTTTGTAATAATAGGGCCCATATTATTATCTACACATGACACTTGTTGAAACTTGTCAAAATCCGGGGAATCTTGTGAATCCGGTGAGGGGTACTTGTAGAGATAAGATGCCTGTAGCTAGGGTGCCTTAGATATTATCATTCTGATTTACTCTTGACATGTACCATGAAGTAAGATCAGGTGTTGATCGTCCAATCACTTGAAACTCTTTTCAAGTATAGGCGAAATATTGCGTCCCTTGTATTCAATCCCCACTAAACACCATGACCAATCATTTCTCTCAATCTTCGTTCACACTTCCTTCCGATGAAGATTGACTGACCGTGGTCAATTTAGAATGTAAAACATTCAAGGAAGTGATAAAACATGCAAAGTTGGAACACAATAATGATTTAAAGAAAGTATTCGCCACACGCGTATCATTAAATCTCCTTTTAATAATGAATACATTCAAAAATACAATATTGCTTAATGTTCCCAATTACATAGCAAATATATCAAATACAATAACCAATATACAACTCAGACCAAATCACTAGCAAATCTAATCCCAATAGCCCGTGTGTATTCTGCTGATGACAATGTCTCCATTTTCGACCACGTCCCGGATAAAATGATATTTCCGCGGAATATGCCTCGTGCGTCGGTGAGACCTTGGTTCCTTTGCTAAAGCAACAACACCCTCCTTGTCACAGAAGATCTTAACAGGGTCGCTGATGCTAGGAACCACTCCCAAATCAAGCACAAATTTCCTCATCCATACGGCCTCCTTAGCAGCTTCACTAGCCACAATGTATTCCGACTCTGTAGTTGAATCGGCCACGGTGTCTTACTTAAAGCTCCTCCATAATATAGCACCGCCGTTTAACAGGAACACGAATCCCGATTGTGATCGGCAGTCATCGCTATCGGTTTGGAAGCTTGCGTTAGAGTAACCCTTTACTCTAAGCTCTTCCTCACCTCCGTACACCAAGAACATCTCGTTAGTCCTCCGGAGATACTTGAGAATGCTCTTCACCGCCTTCCAATGGCCTTCGCCTGGGTTGGCTTTATATCTACTCGTCATGCTCAAAGCACACAATACATCAGGCCTCGTACATAGCATGGCGTACATGATCGAGCCCACAGCCGAAGCATATGGTACCCGCTTCATTAGTTCCCATTCCTCAGTGGAACTAGGGGATTGAGTGTTACTCAATACCAAACCATGTGACATACGAATGAACCCCTTCTTGGAGTCTTCCATCCTAAATCTCTTAAGGACTTTGTCAACATATGTACGTTGGCTATGCCCAATTAGCCTCTTGGATCTATCTCTATAGATTTTGATCCCAAGAATGTAAGTCGCATCTCCTAGATCCTTCATTGAAAAACAAATTCCTAACCAGGTTTTTACACCGAAGGGTCGGGATATCATTCCCAATGAGGAGTATGTCATCGACATGTTGGAATATGCCCACTGCTACACGTGTACTAGCATCACTACTGATGAGGTACGAGCCTATTGGGTCACACGCCAAGGGTAGATTCCAGCAGCACAACACAAACATGAGAGAATATGAAATTAGGGTTTCTGGCGACCTTCACGGGCCGTGAAGAGAAACCCTCCACGAGCTTTCACGACACGGACAAGTAGTCGTGGGAGCAGGGCCTTCACGAGTGCTTCACGGCCCATGAGAGCCCGTGAAGGCAGGCGCCATTCTTTTAATTGGACCACTCGATGGCCCAATGAGAATGAACGATGGAACCCGGCCTATGAGGCCTTCACGAGCGCTTCACGGCCCGTGAGAGCCCGTGAAGGCAGAAGTCAAAGTGACACTTTATTTCTATTGGACCTTTGTGTTGGTCCAATGGATGAGTGGCATGACAGCCGACTCTGGTGGCATTTTAACTTCTCCAGACTTTATAAAAGGCATATGACTCTCTCTCATTTGGTGCTCTTGCCATTTTGTACATACACACACATAATATACTACTTGAAGTGATATAGTGAGTTGAGTGAGTGTATCAAGAGCAAGAGGAGTTCTATTAGTGTTGTTGCTGCTCCAGAAGCACGAGGACTTTGTGTGGCTCGTGTGTCGGGTCAATAGCAAGACGGGATCTCGGCTACTTGGTGTGGACTATCAATAGAGGAGCTCGGTTTCGGGTTCTCGAAGATCTTTCTAGCTCGGTGGATAGCTCCAGCCACGTGATGGTATAATTTCTCCTCCCTCTCGTTTCTTTTAGTTGCTATATTCGTTTGTAGTCACGATCCCCACTTGGGGAATACATGCATGTCGGTTTTGATACCCGAAAACCCCGGTTTTTTGATGTCGTTGCTTCCGCTGCGTACGGGTGTTGGCGTGCATGGATTTCCTACAGTGGTATCAGAGTCTAGGCTACAAAGATATAGCACGATAATGGCTCGAAAAACCTTTTTTGGAAGATTCGTTTTTCTGTCCAGTAGGTCTTCACGGGCCGTGAAGTGTTCTTCACGAACCGTGAAGGCCACACGACCAGTGTTCTTGAGGGGTCTGGTCGTGGGAAGTGTTTTCAGACTTCACGAGTCCTCATGGCCCCTGACCGGTCGTGAAGGCACTCGTGAACAGTTTAGTCGTGAAACTTGGTTTTTAGGCTCTCGAGCCCTTCTGACCCGTGATCGACCGTGAGGCCCTTGGGCTTCACGAGCCGTGAGGGGCCGTGAAGGAGCTTCTGGGCAGTTTTTGTCCTTAAAAGAAAATTTTTCGTGGTTTTTCGGGTCATGGAGGAGTTTCTGTTTTCTGGAAGATTCCGTTTGTTTAGCCCCTTGTAATATTTTGGTACAAATATGGGTATGTAAGGTATGGTCTTGGCATGAGATGCATACATGCATACACATATGTTGTGTATACATGAATATGGGTATAAAAGTTGGTTTTGTGCCCTAATGCATATGTACAAAAATTTCCTTGTTGTGCCTTGAGTGTTTGTGTTGGAAATTCTTACCGAAATATTCTTTGGTCACGGTTTTGGCACACCGTGCTTTGTAGTTGTTGTTTGTTGCTTTTAGTTGGTAACCATCGCCCTAGACCTTGTGGTTGTGCCTTGTGGTTTGTTTGGTTGTTTGGATTTATTTGGTGACCTTGGTGTCACGTGTGATGTAATTAATCATTTATTCGTTCGGTTTGTAATTAATTATCGCGGCTTGCATGCCGTTTCATTTATTCATATGTACTTGTACTAGATTGATAGGAAGCGCGTGGCTTGCATGCCATTTCCTTTCTTTTGTGTACTTGTGTTTTGAAGACCACAATAAAGAGTCAAGAGGAGACGTCTTGAAGACCTTGGATCCGGTTAGTCCCGATGGAAGTAGCGGATTCAGTGGGAGCACTCCATGGTCTAGGTTTGTGTCCTTAGTAGACCTAGTCCTCCCGGCTTGGCTCGCGGGTAGGACGCATAGGTTTTTGGCATGGTTACCAACCTCTTTGTATGCGTGTGATGTGATTTATATTTCTTGCATGGTTGTTTATGTTTCTTCGCATGCTTGATAATTTTTCTAAGTTAACAAAATCACAATAGTTTTTAAATTGGTTAACAAACTCTCGCGCATACACGATTAACAAAACATTATAAACTTGGTATTTATATTTAAAGTGAAAATCGTTGTTGTCACTTACTTTGTTAATCAAATATTAAAACTTGGTTTTAATCAAGAAACAAAAGCCCGTTTCCTAAAACGTAAATCACGCACCATCCATAAGATGACACACCCGATTCTAGTGAAGCATGGGATAATTGTCGAGCTAAGCACGAGTTATTCCATGTGGATCTGTGTGGAAGGTGAGAGTGGCGACTTGGAGTTATTGGTTGTCGAGCTTAGCATGAGCCAATGATTGTCGAGTGTGCTACCATGTATCTTGTTGGACGATTTACAATTGCAAACTAAAATCCTTGTGTGATTGTCGAGCTAAGCACGAGTCAACCAAGAATTTTAATTTGAGATTGGTGTAAGTAGGGATCAAACATGCCAACCGACCCTTTTACGTCGTTGGATCCCGCAAGTGTCTAAGAGTTGCAATGGAGATTGCAATCGGTAAAATGGTTACCGGCCTAAATAGCTTCATGAAGTGATCCGCGGTAAACCCGTCATGTAGTGGAGTAAAATATGGTTCTTAGCCCTTGTTGAGATAAATTGTTTTTTATAAAACTTTATGGGTAATTATTTTAATGAGGATTATATCAAACTAACTAAAACGTGTATTCTTGTTATTTATAGATGTCAAACGATAATAACACCACGTCAAACAATTTGCTTCGTATGTTCCTACATAGGGAGAAACTCGCGGGAGTGAACTTCGTTGACTGGCTTAGGCAATTGAGAATTGTCCTTCGCTATGAGTCAAAGTTGCACATCCTTGAGGAACCTCTTCCGGAACCACCTGCTAGCGACGCGACTTGGTCCGTCCGATACACGTATGAAAAGCGTGTTGAGGACACACACGATGTTGCCTGCCTCATGTTGTCAACTATGAGCTCGGAGTTGCAAAAACACTTTGAGCACATGAGTGTGTACGATATGATGGACAAGTTGAAGGACATGTTCCAACAACAAGTAAGGGAGGAACACTATGAGTGTGTTAAAAACCTAGTCGGTTGTCGAATGCAGGAAGGTAGGAGTGTGAGTGCCCACGTCCTTAAGATGAAGGCGTATGTGAATCAAATGGAGAGACTAGGATTTCCCATGGGGAGGGAGCTTGCTGTGGATATAGTACTCTAGTCCCTGCCCGCATCAAATGATCAGTTTGTCATGAACTATCACATGCATGACATGGAGAAAACCTTAGGTGAATTGCATGGTATGTTGAAGACTACGGAGTCTGACATGGCCAAACATGAATCCACCTCTTCCATTCCTACCACGAGTTCTAGGGAACAAAAGAAAAGGAAGAAGAAACCAACACGAAGGGAAAAGGTTGGAGTGTCCAAGCATATTCCCCACATTGAATCTGAGGACCATGATTGTGTGCCTCAAGAAGAGATTCAAGAAAAAGTGGTTTGCTACTTCTGTGGAAGATTTGGAGATTGGGGCCGTCACGCATGCCCATCGTGCCAAGAGGATATTAAACTTCTAAGGAAAGAGAGAGTTAATTTCCCCTGTCAAGGTACATTCATGATTCATTGCTAATTCTTCTATTGCGATGGGTTGTTCAACCGAGCTAATTAACTCACGTTTGTCATAAATTAATTTTTGTTACAAAGTGTAGGTACCATTTAAAAGAAGAACCAAGAGCATGAAGAACCGGGTCTCTAAAAGAGGTAACTCGGAAGATTAACCTCTACAAGAGAATTGGGAGTTTTGATCTCGCCTATTCTTACCGGTTTCATTATTACTTTGTTTTTGATGCCCTGTGAGTCAAGTTTAGTTTTTGTTGTATGTTCATGAAGACGATGGATGAGTTTTTGAATTTTTTGGGTTGTAAAAGATTTTTTCTCATTACTTATTCGATTTCGAAGTTTGTTCATGTCATAGCTTATGTTTTATTTTGGCCTTCAAGGTGCATCATTCTACATTTGATGACGATGAATTCGTACTTGAAATTTGAATATTGTTTTAGAAAAATATTTGTTGATTGATAGAAATTAAAATTATTCATGTCAAGACATACATGTCACAAGTAATAATTAATCATGAATGATTGATTCTAAGTCCAAAATAGTTTGGATTAGTCGGCTCTTTGTCATAATCTACTTAACCATGTAAATAAGATAAGTATCACCTAGATCCATGTGGTTAGGATCTTGGACTAGTTTAACCTCGGGTTAAACATTTGATGCTAGTCCTATCTATAAGGGTAAGATGATTATGAATCCCTTCACGGTATATGTGAAAGGGATGCTAGCTTGTAAGATATTGATCACCTTTGGTGGATAATCCGTACAAGCACATAACAAAGAGAAACTAATTAAAAGAATCAATTAGGACATATAGATAGGATGCTTAGATAGTTAAGATGCTAAGATACCTTAAATCTATATCAATGACTACATTATGAATTGCGGGATTATCTCACAATTCGTTCCTTAACATAGACACATTTGTACATGGTGTCACGTTGAAGGAATCCGGATATTGTTGAAAATGATCTGGTAAATAATGGGTCAAATATGTGTATTCGACTTGTTAGTATACACATTGAATGTGACGAGCCAAGTCCTTAATCTTAATCCAACTTGAAAGTCTATTTAGCAACTATGAGATATATCTTCAAAGAGTTCTTTGCTTGTATATCAAAGTTTGGAGATTTTCAATCTACATTTGGTGGGTGATTGAAGATTTTAAATGCTGCTAATACATTTAAAAGGCTCTTATAGGTTTTGGATATTTGACCTTACGAGAACAATGCTTTGTTGCTCGAAAGGAAGATAATAACTAAAGCATTCCAGTGGAAGAACGTGCAACTTAAATGAAAGACTTGATGTTGGCACTAGCATATGATCAAATATCGGCATGAGAATGCCGGTTATCCTGACCATGAGTAATTACTTTCAAGGCTGATAGAAGTCATGTAGCCAAAGAGATATGGGTTCCTCACATCTAAGTGGCAATGACTTGATGGTGAGTTTTGCTCATATCACCATCTATCGGAAGACATGGTGGGCCCTGCGTTCACTAAGGTTATGAGAAGTAATTAATCATGAGATGAAATCCATTTTAAGTATGTGAATACTTTGCTTAATTCCATACCAAGGTGCAAACCGAGAAGGTGTAAATGGAATTAACATGGATTGTATTGTAGACTACTTCAAATACCGACTAGGGGTAAAGGTTTCGTGATGGGTTTTGTGGAAGCTTTTCCTAGTGGCTAGGTTGAAGATCATTTGATACTTGTTGCTATTGTTTCCTTCTTACGGCAATAAAGGATAGTACACGGATATACAAGACCGCGTTCCTTTATGGAACTTCGTATTGAGGAAGTGTTTACCACACTCTCCGAGGGTCTTAGATATCCGTAGTATCCAAATTAAGTCTACAAGTGTGAATAAGTCCTTTGGACTTATACTAACATCGTAAAAGTAAGATCTTTGCTTTCATGAGAAAATCAAAGTCATGAGTTTTCTAGGAGCATAGATAAGACTTTTACATATGTCAGGGCTAGTGGGAGCTTTTATTGTATACCTAGAAGTATGTATCGATTGAAGATAATGTCCCATTGTTAAGTGTTCTATGAACCTAAAATAAGGAATTATTGTATCATGATAATACTTAAGGAGATACATGATTTTGAATTACAAGAAATACTTATGTATGTTCTTAATATTTGACGACAAGAAATAAGCCTTAGAGTAAGTTTTTTACTCTAATACTAATTTCTAATAGGATAACTGTCGATCTTGATCGAAGTCTTTGATCCTACTATATGGTGTTAATTATTGATTAGAGAAGTTCTTAAGTATCACTGATCCTATTGTAAACTTTTTGTAACAATGAGGATATGAGTACCCTAGTTCTTCGTCATATGATCTCTTTGACGGATACTTTGAATAAGTAGTTTGGTCAAAAGATAATTGAGAAGATAACAAGAATACAAATGGATGTTGCATGGCAAATCCATTGAATAAGCCTTTATCATAATGACTAGTGATGTTTGACATACTAGGTCATGTAGCATTTCTTATGCATATGATTTGGCTTTAAATATTGTTTTAGTTGTTGATTGTTTTATATTTGCTTTGGGAACTGCAAGCAGTATCGTTACTTTTGATTGCTTTCGATATATAGTGGGGACTATATATACGCAGATGCGGTTACTTTCATTAGTCTTTACTGTGTTCCATCTTAGCATGTTTAACCACTTCCCTGAGTGCTTATGCATTATAGATTTCCACAGTCAGTCATTCTTCAAGGGAAGGAAGTTTGAGTTAAGACTGAGGTTAGGGTTTGGTCATGCATTAATCAAGGATTGAATACAAGTGACACAAAACTAACCTGTGCTTGAAATGAGTTTCAAGTGATTAGAAGACCCACACCTGAGTTCACTTCATGGATTATGGTCACAAGTGACTCAGGATGATAATATCATTTCATCCTTAGACCGGAGATACATGTGTATCCAAAGCATGAGTCTGCTTTATTTTGATTACTTTCAAACGTGGTTCGTAACTGGCCACTATAAATGGAGTTATCAAATAAAGTAAGAAGCATGTGGCGGGGCTATGTAGTCAAAAGGATTTGTTCCTCTAGTTAGAGAGATATCCCTGGGCCCCTCGATGATTGGGCGCTGACACCAAAAATGCATGCCGTACTCAAGTTACAATGATTTTAGATCAGTTGTAAACTTGTTATTTTGGTCACCACCAATCTAGAATCGAGAAACAGAATCGTGAACGATCTGGAGATTGACATTTTTCCATGTCTCGTGTTCACACAGATATCGCGAACAAAGGGATGTTTATGATCACTTATCTATAGGACCTTTTAGCCTTTCTAGGCTACCAGGATTTGTCGAGGATGATGTAACTCGTACCGACTTGGGGGCAAGTATGCTTTGCTAGAGCCGCTGCTTGTCTGTGGTGTTGGTAACGCTGTATCATGTGCAAGTGGGAGTCTGTTGGAATATGCCCACTGATACACGTGTACTAGCATCACTACTGATGAGGTACGAGCCTATTGGGTCACACGCCAAGGGTAGATTCCGGTAGCACAACACAAACATGAGAGAATATGAAATTAGGGTTTCTGGCGACCTTCACGGGCCGTGAAAAGGTCGTGAAGAGAAACCCTCCACGAGCTTTCACGACACGGACAAGTAGTCGTGGGAGCAGGGCCTTCACGAGTGCTTCATGGCCCGTGAGAGCCCGTGAAGGCAGGCACCATTCTTTTAATTGGACCACTCGATGGCCCAATGAGAATGAACGGTGGAACCCGGCCTATAAGGCCTTCACGAGCGCTTCACGGCCCGTGAGAGCCCGTGAAGGCAGAAGTCAAAGTGACACTTTATTTCTATTGGACCTTTGTGTTGGTCTAATGGATGAGTGGCATGACAGCCGACTCTAGTGGCATTTTAACTTCTCCAGACTTTATAAAAGGCATATGATTCTCTCTCATTTGGTGCTCTTGACATTTTGTACATACACACACATAATATACTACTTGAAGTGATATAGTGAGTTGAGTGAGTGTATCAAGAGCAAGAGGAGTTCTATTAGTGTTGTTGCTGCTCCAGAAGCACGAGGACTTTGTGTGGCTCGTGTGTCGGGTCAATAGCAAGACGGGATCTCGGCTACTTGGTGTGGACTATCAATAGAGGAGCTCGGTTTCGGGTTCTCGAAGATCTTTCTAGCTCGGTGGATAGCTCCAGCCACGTGATGGTATAATTTCTCCTCCCTCTCGTTTCTTTTAGTTGCTATATTCGTTTGTAGTCACGATCTCCACTTGGGGAATACATGCATGTCGGTTTTGATACCCGAAAACCCCGGTTTTTTGATGTCGTTGCTTCCGCTGCGTACGGGTGTTGGCGTGCATGGATTTCCTACACGACATACAAGACTAGGAATACAACTATGCTCCCACTAGCCCTTACATATATGCATGGCTCATCCTTGCTTTTCGAAAAGCCAAACTCTTTGACTTTCTCCTCAAAACACTCGGGTTGAGTCATATAGACTTCCTCGCTTAGTGTCCCATTAAGGAACACTGTTTTTACATCCATTTGCCAAATCCCATAATAATGAAATGAAGCAATTGCCATGAGTATCCGGATAGATTTCAACATAGCCACCGGGGAAAAGGTTTCATCGTACTCTACACCATGAGTAATAGTTTGCGTGAAACATTTAGCCACCAGTCGGGCTTTTAAGGTGTCTACCTCTCCACCTATGCCGGTCTATTTTTTAAAGACCCATTTGCACTCTACGGGTCTACACCCGGGTACTGGATCTACCAAATCCAAGACTTGGTTTTCCGACATAGATTGCATCTCGGACTCCATCGCCTCTTTCCACCTAGCGGACTCAGGGTCCACCACGGCGTCCCGATAAGATGATGGTTCATCATGATCCACCACTAGGTCGCAACCCTCAGACATGAGAAACCCATATCTCTCAGGCTCATTGCGACTCCTATCGGATCTCCTAAGAGGTAAAGGATCCGTGTCAGGTTCTCCAGCAGCGCCGTGCTAAGAATCATTTTGTGAACTAGTGCCAACTTCAGGTTGGTCATTGGAAGGTTCTTGAATTTCTTCAAGATCTACCTTTCTCCCACTAGCGTCTTTGGATAGCATCTCCCTTTCAAGGAAGATGGCCCTCCGAGCAACAAATACCTTATTCTTAGAAGGTTTGTAGAACAAATATCCAATAGACCCGGTAGGATATCTAATAAACAAACACTTCTCGGCTCGGGTTCCAATTTGTCATAAACACCACGTCTCACGTAGGTAGGACAACCCCAAACCTTTAGATATGAAAGTGATGGAACCTTTCCATGCCACATCTCAAAGGGTGTTTTCTTGAACTTCTTAGTTGGTACAAGGTTAAGGATTCTAACGGCCATTTCCAGTGCATAGCCCCAAAAGCTAATGGGTACATACGTACGACTCATCATACACCGGACCATATCCAACAATGTCCGGTTCCTCCTTGTTGGATTATGCCCACTGACACACACATGAGTTGGCATCATGGCTGATGAAACAAGGGCCTATTGGGTCACACGTCAAGTATCGATTCTGGCATCACGGATGGTTGAATGAGAGAGAAAACCAGAAACTGGTTCTGGTGGGCCAAGGCACGCCCATGCCCTACGGGCAGGCACGAGCCCAAGTCGGGCGTGAGTTGGGCATGGCATGTGGCCAGGTACGCCCGTGCCATGAGCCCAATGGATAGGCACGAGCCAAAGTCAGGCGTGGCCTTTTGGGCTGGTACGCCCGTGCCCTGGTAAAGGCACGGTCGTGCCTTATGTAGTAACAACCTCTTTACTAGGCTTTCAAAGTTAGTTAAAGTGTGTTTATGTGCATTGATCTTGTAACAGCCATGAGACTTATTGTTGCACGTTTTTTAACTCATTTTTGAGTTCTATATAAACCACATGAAGTCATATGAGTTTGGTTACTTGATTGAAATACACTAAGTTGATACAAATTGAAAATTCTCTCAAACACACAAAGAAGTATTCAAGGCTTTGGTATTCTTGTGTTGATCATCTTGGTGGTGTTTAGATTGACATATCTAACACTTTAGCAAGTGGGAGATGATCACTTCTTGGCGTGGACTTCGATAGAGGTGTACACGTTAGTACACGAAATTTCAAAACTCCAAATCCGCTTATACAAAGAAGATAGCTTCAAGGGTATAACCCTATTTCTTTGTATCTTTATTTTGTTGCTTAATCATGTTTAGAGTTTTGGTCCATGTGGTGGGCTTATTCATGGTCAAATTTTGAAACATATTTTCTACTTGTTTTGCTTCCGCTGTGTTTTTGGACCACGAAAACCCAACAGTGGTATCAGAGTCATCTCTAACATGGCTTTAAACTTTTGGAGTTAAACCGGATTTTTAAGTTTTCTGTCAAAAATGGCTTTTCTGGTGACCGGGCACGGTCGTACCTCTAGGGGTACGGGCCGTGCCGGCCGCCGGGGCACGGACGTACTAGTGGGGGTACGGGCCGTGCCGGAAGAATTCGTGAATTGTTTAAAATTGTTTAAACTGTACACTGACGAAAGGGCAGGCACGCCCGTACCCTTTGGGGTATGCTCGTGCCTTCTGGCTTTTTGGTCAAAATTAGTTTTTGAAACAATATGTTTAAATATATTAAAATCCGGGTTTTGGACTAGTCTTGATTCTGTTGATCCCCACAATATTTTGATTCCTAATTCTATGTGTTTTGTATGGCTTGGCATGAAGTTCATAAAAACATATATTTTTAGGTGTATATATGAATACGCAATTTTAAAGGTGTATTAAAATTGCTAATGCACATGTACAAGGCTTGCTTGTGCCTTAAATGTTGCTTTGCAATCTTGATCAAGATATATATATATATATATATATATATATATATATATATATATATTTGTTTGACATGGTTTTGTGGCACACCATTGGTTTCGTTTTGTTGTGTTTGTTGTGGTTGCTCGGTAACTTGATATGCCCATAGCCTTTGTGATGTTTGTGATTTGTTTTGGTTTTGGCATACGTGCCGTATTGTTGTAATATTTATATTTGGTGCGACTTGCATGTCGTTTGTTTAAATCTTTGTACTCGTAATAGATTATTAGGATCTCGACTTGCATGTCATTTTCTTATTATTTTGTACTCGTACTTAGATTATTTCAAATATGTAAATATTACATCAAACCAATGGGGAGACACGGTGTTGGCGTCTTGACGAACCAAATCCGGGAGATTCGCCGGTGTGGAGATCGTAACGGAGCACTATTTGTTGTTGTCCCCAGATTGACCATGTTTTCCCCGTTTTGACTCACGGGGAGAACACTTAGGATTTGGGAATGTTACCGGGTCGTTGTTTATCTTTTATACGTGGTTGTTTTATATTTAAATTCATTAGGATTTGCATGCTAGAGAATTTTTGAAAATATATAAAACAAAGAGATTTATAAATGAGTTGATATTTCTACGCGCATAAGAATTGGCAATATTAATATAAAAGTTGATTATATTAAATGGTGATTAAAAATGAGTTTTTGTCACTTAAATTGTTAATTCGAAAAATTGTTAAAATATTATTTTAACCGGAAAACAAAAACCCGTTTTTCAAAAGTAAGTCACGCGCCACCCGTAAGACGACACCACCCAAATCTAACGAAACTTGGATGATTGTCGAGGATTAGCACGAGTCATGCCTTGTGGAGTTGTGTGGAAGGTGAGTGTGGCAACCCAAAATATTAGTAGTCGAGCTTAAGCACGAACCAATGATTGGGCTAGGGTACCAACGTGTGTCTTGAGGGGCGACTTACAAATTCTTTTATAACGCTTAAATGATGTCGATCTCTAGCTGAGTCATTTAAAGAATAATAAAAGGATTGGTGTATGAAGGGATCAAACATGCCTTAGACATTTGATGTCAAAAGGAATCCGCAAGGATCTAAGAGTTGCAATGGTTGCAATCGGTAAATTGTTTACTGGCCTAAATAACTTATTTAGTGATCTGTGGTAAACCCGTCATGGGATAGAGTGAAATACGGTTCTTAGCCTTGTTCAAATAATTGAGTTTTATAACTATTGGGTAATTATTTCTACAAAGATTTGACAACTAAAATTGGTACTCTAATTTTGTAGATGGCATCCAACAACGCTTCTACATCATCATCAAACTCAATATCCCTAAAATTTTTCCTCGAAAAGGCCAAACTCGATGGCCAAAACTTTATGGATTGGTTCATGCAACTAAGGATAGCCCTTAGGTATGAACAAAAGATGTGTACCATCGAGGAGCCTTTGCACCTGCGGCTAGTGCGACTCGGGCGGTCCGAGACGTGTATGAAAAGTATGTAAAGGAAACAAACGAAGTGGCTTGTATTATGCTCTCGTCAATGATTCCTAAGCTTCAAAAGCAAATGGAACATTTAGGGGCATATGACATGCTTAACTATAACACTGTACATTCTTAAGCCATTTTTTTTAAAACGCTGCGGAAGCATATACTTAATTTCATTTAACATAAACAACCACAAAGTACAAAGTACTTTTACAAATTACAACATCCGTTTGTGTTAAAAAAATATTTATAAAACGTTGCTCGTCTCTTCTCAAAACACAATATCAGAGTATTGGTCAAATTCCGCTTTCCACGAACAAGCTAAACAACTACTCACATAATCCTGCAAAAAGCAATCAACCGTGGGGTGTAAGCACAAAGCTAAGTGAATGGAAGCTACAAACAAGCTAACAACAAACATAGTTCCCAACGGAACCTCCGAACAATAATCAACCATCAATCCATCAATTCAACAATCTCTTCAATCCCGAGGACCGGCGGTTCTGCCGAACCTACAACCAAATCCGTCCAAAGCAAAGGTTTACCGATAGCTCCCTGCCGATCGGTACAGTGAAATTCCCCTCTGATACAACGCATGCATCAGGAGCACTACCACTGCTCAACCAACCGCAGGCGAGCCTAACTCTTGCAACAGCAGCTGACCCCACCAGCCCTTACACAGAAGCTGATCTCTACCAACCCGTTACACAGAAGTTGGTTATCAAACAAATCCAGATACGCTTTCAGTCACAATCACAATCAAACTCTACATATATCATATATGAACATAATTCTCGTTGGACAAATAGCAGACTTAACAGTCTATCATGGCATATTAATCAATCCATCTTCGCATAATGAACTTATTAGTCAATAATCTCATATTCGAATCAACAATCAATCATTGCATTCAAACATTCCTTCAACCAATCAATTCATAATGTTACCACCAAAACCACCCATGAGTAAACTTCCACTCACCTCAGCATCGAATCACGCGTGCTCAGTTGTCTAATATCACTGAGTCTGTGGATTGCCTGAAAACACAGCAAAAACAGAATCAGTCTTGAATATAAATATATCTTTCCACATATATTTATACCTGATATTCATAATAACAACTTAATTTAATCATATATTTGATAATCCAATTTATTCCAAACAAAATACAAGCAAAACAAGCAATCCTCCTGAAATAGGTCCCGTCGCGCCGCGACGCTATCGGATTTCGAATTCGGAACTCAACAATCGGATTTTAGTGTCGGATTTACAAAGAATCGGATTTCAGGGTCGGATTTGCACATTTGTCGGATTTCCAAGGTCGGTTTTGGAATTTCTCGGATTCTTACAATCCGAATCAAAAGCATCGGATTTCATAAGGGTCGCGCCGTGACGCTCAAACGTAGCGCCGCGACTTGTGGATTTTGAGACCGTCTCCTTCCTTTTGTCGAACTTTCAGCTATCAACTTCTCTTGTAAACCTTCCTAACTTCATCTTTCTTCATTCTAAACTCATATATATCATATATCATGCATATATAATATCATAAACACCTTTTTAATCA
Organism: Dittrichia graveolens; assembly: GCA_038502395.1. Classification (NCBI taxonomy): domain Eukaryota; kingdom Viridiplantae; phylum Streptophyta; class Magnoliopsida; order Asterales; family Asteraceae; genus Dittrichia; species Dittrichia graveolens. The sequence continues at coordinate 24,716,018 of JARJIL010000008.1, forward strand.
ATTAGAACAGCAAGATCATCAAAACCCATTTCATCCATTTTCTTCATAAACCATCAATGGTGTTTCTCATTAAACACATGAAAACACAATAAAAAACACAACCAAATAATCAGTAACATGTAATGATCATAAGCTAACTTTTGTTTTGAATTACTAATGACCAAATCTCTACTTTACAATATCAAGTTTCCTTTTTTTCTTTGTTCTTCTTTCTCTAGAGAAAAACACACACACACACACATTCTCACATTCAAAAAAATGAGCAGATACTACATATACATACACACATGTATTTTTTATCAAGCTTCACAAAATATTAGGTGTCATTACCTAACATGAATACTCACATCAATTTGCATATATACATGATCCCATACATATAATCACATACATACATACAATTGCTTACATACATAACCTTTTTCTTTTCTTTCCATTTCCAGTATCACACACATTATTTTATCGAATTCATCAATTAATTTATTTACTCCCAATTAACCATTTAACCAATTAACTTAACATACAGTCGAGGTATTTTCTACAACCCTCGTACCAAACTCAATCTTATTTAATCATAAACACATACAATATCAGATACTTGTTTAATCACATGACAAATCTTTAAATATGCATAATTAAACACATTTCAATTTACCATTAACCCGCCTACTACTAGGCCGGGTTTTCGGATGTTACAAATCTTCCCTCCTTTAGAGGATTCCGTCCTCGGAATCCTATAGCATATCTCAAATGGAAAACCCATTCTTCATATTCATTCATTCCAGGTTGTCAGGTCCTTTGTAACGCATATCCATATCCATCTTATTACCATTCACTGACATTCATTTCTACTCATCTGTTGTCATCTCATAGTCATCAGAGTTTAACAACTCTTCTTCAATTTAGTCATATAACTCATAAACTTGTCTTTCAATCATTTTCCTTCACACTTACACATTTAATCAAATTTACAACGTTTCTTGAATACTTGTTCACATCAATCCGTTTATCTCAATTAATAAATTCCACATATATGTTATTCACTGTTTGTCATATCTAAATTATCCACACATCTCTTCTTTCTTTTGTTTCCAATATGTGAAACATTACTATATTTACATATCAACTCATCGTTGATACTTTAGCATCCATCAGATAGTAATCACATCATGTTTGTCTAACCGGTTTAATTATAGATTCCAGAAATCATCAAAATCCAACACAAGACACCTGTTCATCCTCATATATCTGCGCAACTCTTTCTGCCCGACCATCCCATAAAATTCAGTTGTACTTCTCGTTTCTCACCTCAATTCTTGTCATAAACTCTTCTAGTATTTTAGTCAATTCCTTCAATTCTCGTTAAAAATCCCCAAGTATAGAAACATCATATCTTTTAAATCATCTCATCAATATAATTCTTCTCAACAGCTTACGTTCCATTGATGCCAATAATACCAACGCTTCTTACTAATCAGTCGATAATCACCGGTGATACACCAAATTCCTTTTCATGTAGTACATTAGACATCAACTCCATCGTATCTTGTTATCACCATCACTCGGGTATCTCAAATTATCTCAACAGTTATAAATTTCTGAAACCATAACTCTGGTATCATATACACTGCTCTTAGTAAGTCATCAATCCATTATTTCATATGTCATTTTACTATTTAGCCCTTCCAAATGCATTGGTAATTAATTTTCGTGAGTCCGGTTCAAATTAAGTTTCCAATTCCAAGCACAAGTACTCCCTAGAAAAGGCAATTCATACATATGATTCACAAATCTTCATTCCATAAGCTTAGGCCATTACATTTATCTTCTCTCATTGTCTAATGAATTCAATCTGTCATTCTTCAATTCACATATATCTTCAAGTCATAAGCATCAACTATAATTATAACTAGCTCTTCCTCATATATCCTTGTTATTAGGAACCCATAACATTCTTTATTTAAACAATTATATACATCTCAGACTTACTCAATCTGTAACAATCCATCTCTTTCTTATATTTGATATAATATCAATCATTCATGTTATCAATTTCTAATAAGGGTAATTTCAATTTCATCCATCAAGTCAAGTACGCGTCGACTCACATAATCTTCAAGGTTACCGTCATAAATTCCCTCACATTCCCACATATCTGACAATAATTGTCTTCCCAATGTAATATCAAATTTCTCAATTACAATCTTTGATTCATTCTAACCATCATCTCTATCACATGTTAAGTTCATTCATATATATATATATATATATATATATATATATATATATATAAATATCTGTTACTTCTTTTAATACTCAAATCAATTTCACATATCTTTCTTTATAATCAATATCTTCATATTATCAATGCAAACGCATCTGCTGCAACTTCAAGGCATGGATTAGATAATTCCTCTCAAGAATCTTCAATTGTCACAAGACATAGACCATTCCTCCATTTTCATAGCTTAGCATCTTTTATATCAATCCAAAAAATGCAATATCTCAACGAATCATCAATCTTCTCAGGTTCAATAATCGATATCACAGATTATCTTCAATCATTAGATTCACCAACAACTTGTAATCTCCGTTATACATTTATTAACAACGTTTCTTGGTTATCACAAACTTTCCAAGCTTCTATATCTTATCCACTCTTCTTCTTCTTTATACAAACACATACGTATACATATAAGCATATATAAACACAGAAGGCAAGACAACTCTTGCAACATATTACTTAGCATGCAATTCTACAAATCTACAAACATCTTTCTAGGGTACTTCATACCCAATTCACGTCATGTCATATGTCTCATCATTTACCGTCATATCACTTTCTACCATATGCATCAGACAATTTCTCGATCATATATCTCTACTTTCTAAAGAATCATACTCTTTTAAAAACAATCAAACATACTTAGCACACATAGGCATCATACATTCTCGTTTAACTCTAAAGTTAATAAACATACGCACAAATATAAAGGTTATCAATACGTACCCGTTACATCATCAGTAGTGGCAATATCATCAACCATCGTGTTGAAATTTCTACCCTCTTGCTCCGAAGGGTCTTTTCTCTTTCGTCCACTTGCTGACGAGGATCCCCCACCCGCTAACTTTGCAATCTCTTGCTTGATAATCTTCTTCAAAACAAATTCAGCATACCTTTCGCGAGAAACGACACTCTTTCATTTCTCGGCCAAACTGTCCACAAGTGAGAGACCGCATAGTCTAAGTCGTACATGGTCCTGTGTGATGAGACTTACACTTACCACATCGTGACACTCGTTGATTAGGTTCACCAAATGCAGATCTATGTTTCAGGTTTCTTTTACTTTGGCTACCCTGCCCTCTTTGCTTTTCAACATTATATTGTTCCAATCGAAATTTCTGCTGAGATATCTCATCTCGATTCGTTCTATCTTTAGCCTTCAAATCATCTTTAGCCTACTTGGCCAAGGTAAATGCCTGCGACAGTGTACTAGCCCATCTGGTAGTACTTCAATACTCTGGAAGCAAAGCTCCCACAAAGTGTTGTATCTTTCATGCCTCATCAGGTACCCATTGCTTCATAAAACGCAATATCTCATTAAATTGTTTGATTACTTCATTCGCAGTCATATCTCTAGTCATACGCAACTCCATGAATTCTCTTTTAATACGAGCTATCTCGAAAGTATTGCAATACCGATCACACAGTTTCTCCTGAAACTGATCCCAGGTCACACTATCTTGCTGTTGTTTAGAAAAATGCCTTGTAAGGGAATCCCACCAAACCATTGCATCTCCTTTAAGCATACGGGTCGCAAAGCAAACTCTCAATTCGTCCTCGCAATTGCACGCTTCAAAAGCCTTTACCATCTCTCGCAACCAATTCAAAGTTATATTGGGGTCTGTACTTCCATAGTACTCTGACGGCTTACAATCCAAAAATTGCTTATACGTACATGGTGGTTTAAATCCTGGATACGCAAAAGGATAAGCTCCTTGGGTAGTAAAAGGATGAAAGTTGGATGGTTGTGCCACTTGTGATATAGGAGGAAACGGAATCGTTACTGGCACAGTTGTAGCTTGAGTTGTAATAGATGTAGGAATCTGAATTCGTTCATTCCGAATAATCCTCTCTCGTTCCATGTTGCCCATAGTGTTTCTGAGTTCCCGCAGTTCATTTTCCAACTTAGAAATATATTCTCTATGATCCATTCCAGATTCAAAACCTGAAGTACCCACTTGACCTGTTACATTCAGAACATCCACTGATGTAGTTCCAGCCACTTCCTGGGTCACAAGAGTGTCAGCAGGGGTATCTCTGTCAGCCATAACTGTACAATCACATCATCTCACAAGCTCATTAGATAAACCGTTAGTACATAACATACTAACTATCACACAACAATTCCAATTCACTCTAAATCCCCCCAAAGGAAAGTTTGACCCAACACGAGACAAGATTTGGGAATGCAACACTCTAGCCGTGCCTGCATCGCCAAACGTAGGCTCAGATACCAACTTGTAACACCGTAAATTCTCAAGCAATTTTTTTTAAAACGCCGCGGAAGCATATACTTAATTTCATTTAACATAACCAACCACAAAGTACAAAGTACTTTTACAAATTACAACATCCGTTTGTGTTACAAAAGATTTATAAAACGTGGCTCGTCTCTTCTCAAAACACAATATCAGAGTATTGGTCAAATTCCCCTTTCCACAAACAAGCTAAACACCTACTCACATAATCCTGCAAAACCAATCAACGGTGGGGGGTTAGCACAAAGCTAAGTGAATGGAAGCCACAAACAAGCTAACAACAAACATAGTTCCCAACGGAACCTCCGAACAATAATCAACCATCAATCCGTCAAATCAACAATCTCTTCAATCCCGAGGATCGGCGGTTCTGCCGAACCTACAACCAAAGCCATCCAAAGCAAAGGTTTACCGATAGCTCCCTGCCGATCGGCACAGTGAAATTCCCCTCTGATACAACGCATGCATCAGGAGGACTACCACTGCTCAACCAACCGCAGGCGAGCCCAGCTCTTGCAACAGTAGCTGACCCCAACCAGCCCTTACACAAATGCTGATCTCTACCAACCCGTTACACAAAAGTTGGTTCTCAAACAAATCGAGATACGCTTTTAGTCACAATCACAATCAAACTCTACATATATCATATATGAACATAATTCTCGTTGGACAAATTGCAATCTTAACAGTCTATCATGGCATATTAATCAATCCATCTTCGCATAACGAACTTATCGGCCAATAATCTCATATTCGAATCAACAATCAATCATTGCATTCAAATATTCCTTCAACCAATCAATTCATAATGTTACCACTAAAACCACCCGTGAGTAAACTTCCACTCACCTCAGTCCTCGAATCATGCGTGCTCAGTTGTCTAATATCACTGAGTCTGTGGATTGCTTGAAAACACAGCAACAGCCGAATCAGTCTCGAATATAAATATATCTTTCCACATATATTTATACCTTATATTCATAATAACAACTTAATTTAATCATATATTTGATAATCCAATTTATTCCAAACAAAATACAAGCAAAAGAAACAATCCTCCTAAAATAGGTCCCGTTGCGCCACGACATATCCTGCATCACGCCGCGACGCCATCGGATTTCGAATCCAGAACTCAACAATCGTATTTTAGTGTCGGATTGACAAAGAATCGGATTTCAGGGTCGGATTTGCACATTTGTCGGATTTCCAAGGTCGGTTTTGGAATTTCTCGGATTCTTACAATCCAAATCAAAAGCACGGATTTCATGAGGATCGCGCCGCGACGCTCAAACGTTGCGCCTCGACACACGGATTTCCAGACCGTCTCCTACCTTTTGTCGGATTTCAGCTATCAACTTCTCTTGTAAACCTTCCTAACTTCATCTTTCTTCATTCTAAACTCATATATATCGTATATCATACATATATAACATCATAAACACCTTTTTAATCAATTAGAACAACAAGATCATCAAAACCCATTTCATCCATTTTCTTCATAAACCATCAATGGTGTTTCTCATAAAACACATGAAAACACAACCAAATAATTAATAACATGTAATGATCATAAGCTAACATTTGTTTTGAATTACTAATCACCAAATCTCTACTTTGCAATATCAAGTTTCCTTCTTTTCTTTGTTCTTCTTTCTCCAGAGAAACACACACACACACACACACTTTCTCAGATTAAAAATAATGAGCAGATACTACACATACATACACACGTGTATTTTTTATTAAGCTTCTCAAAATATTAGGTGTCATTACCTAACATGAATACTCACATCAATTTGCATATATACATGATCCCATACATATAATCACATACATACATACAATTGCTTACATACATAACCTTTTTCTTTTCTTTCCATTTCCAGTATCACACACATTATTTTATCCAATTCATCAATTAATTTATTTACTCCCAATTAACCACTTAACCAATTAAGTTAACATACAATCAAGGTATTTTCTACAACTCTCGTACCAAACTCAATCTTATTTAATCATAAACACATACGATATCAAATACTCGTTTAATCACAAAACAAATCTTTAAATATGCATAATTAAACACATTTCAATTTACCATTAACCCGCCTACTACTAGGCCAGGTTTTTGGATGTTACATTAACCAGCTGAAGGAAATGTTCTAACAGAAGGCTAAACTAGAGCGCTTCGAGTGCCTAAAGTCCCTTTTCGACTGCCACATGAAGAAGGGTGGAAATGTGAGCGTTCACGTGCTTAAGATGAAAGCATTGGTTGATCGCTTGGAGAGGTTGGGATTCCCGTTAGGGAGGGAGTTGGCGATGGATGTGATCCTCCGTTCTCTTCTTAGTTCCTTTTCACAATTTGTGTGGAACTATCATGTCCATGGCATGGACAAGTCCCTAACGGAGCATCACGGAATGTTGAAGACCGTCGAGTCTGACATGTCCAAGAAGCCCTCCTCGTCCAAACCCGTCCTTGCTATCCAGGGAGGCGGAACCAAAAGGAAAGGCGCTCCTCTCTCCAAGGGAAAGGGTAAGAGGAAGGTTGCAAAACCAAACCTGAGTCCGGCCCCGAAGGGCAAGGGGAAAGCCGTGATGGTTCCACCGGCCGAGGACCCTGCGGAAGCAGAGTGCTTCCACTACAAGGAAAAGGGGCATTGGCGGCTTTCTTGCCCAAAGTACCTCGAGGATCTCAAGCGGGCAAAACCGAAGGGAGCTGGTAACTCAGGTACGTTTATGATTGAACTCCACAATACCGCTACTTCTAACGGCTGGGTACTTGATACCAGTTGTGGTACTCATATTTGTAATAATATGCAGGTGCTAAATAGAAGTAGGGCTCTGGGTGCTGGAGAGCTTGACCTGATCATGGGAAACAAGGATGTGGTTCCCGTGGAGCGGATAGGGAGTGTTGATATTGTTGGAATATGCCCGTTGACACGAACGAGTTAATAGTACTGCTGATGAAGTATAGGCCTATTGGGTCACACACCAAGTATTGATTCCGGCAACACGATCAAGCAAAAGAGAGAAAAAGGCCAAAATGGGTTTTGGCAGCATGGTACACGGGCCGTGTCCAGCCCAACTAGCACGGGGCGTTTTGGCCCGAGTAGAGACCGTGTGTTTTGGGCCTACACGGCCGTGTAGGTGAACACGGGCCGTGTTGGGCCTGTTGGACACGGGCTATCTTGGCCCAATTGAGGCCGTGTTGACCAACACGGGCCGTGTACAGATGGTGTAACAGCAGAATTGATTGGTTTTAAAGCTCATTTTAGTGGGATTAAGTATTCATTCAATTTCGCAGTTTCAAACACCACGAATTCTCTGTGTTCTTTGGAGAAAAATGGCTATGAAGAACATATGAAGAATATACACACTTTCTCTCTAGAGTTGATACACTTTGTGATCAATTTTTGATGCACAAAGTGGTTAAACATATTTTATCTTGTTGTTTTGGTGGCTACACCAACCTACTAGCATTGGGGAATCAAGTGTGCTTGGGGTGGACTTCACTAGAGGAATTCTTCTTGAATTCTACACACTTTGACAAAGAAGAAAGCTTGTGGTGATCTTGTATGATGGTATAATCTTTCTTCTACCTTGTTCATTATATTCTAGTTGCAACTTCATGTTTAGATGTTGGTCCATGGCATGTGTGTTTGTTTGGCTAGTTTAGTTTTGTATTATATCTTGCTTCCGTTGCTACTCGTTTATGCCAAACAAATACCTTGAGTGGTATCAGAGCCATATCTAACATGGCTTTGCACTAACGAGTCTAGAAAAACCATATGAATATTTTATATAAGAAAATTGTTTTCTTGAAATGATCTTTCGTGTAGATGGTTGCTAGGCTAAATTTGGTATATTTGTAGCCTACATAATATTCATATAAATATTTTTATATTAGAAAATTGTTTTCTAGAAATGGTTTTTCATGTAGATATTTTTTAGGCTAAAATTGGTATATTTGTAACCTACCTAATATGTTAGTTTTTACATCGAGTCTAGAAAATCCATATAAATACTTTTATATAAGAGAAATTGTTTTCTTAAAATTGGTTTTTCATTGAGACTCTTGTTGTGCTAGAACTGTTATATTTGTAGCCTTGTTAATATTTTAGTTTTTATATTTATATATTTTTTGTAACTTGGCATGAAGTGTACACAAATATATACTTATAAATGTATATATGAATATGTGTCACAAAAATGGTTTGGTACACTAATGCATATGTACAAGGATTGTCATTTTGGTGCCTTTGATGATGTTGTCAATCTTGACTAAAATACATTTGTATCATGGTTTTGTGTGGCACACCATGTTTTTATTTGTTGCGTTTGGTTTGATTCGGTAACGTGATAAACCTATGTGTTGTGGTGGTTGATTGATTTGGTTTTTGGTGGCCTGCGCGCCGTATTGATGTAATATAATTTATTTATTTATTTATTGGTGCGGCTTGCATGTCGTTTCTTTTATTCCGTGAATTTGTATAAATGGTGTAGGAATGCGACCTGCGTGTCGTTTATATATATATTCTATGTATTTGAAAATAGTGTAGAATTAGAACCGGAGAAATCAACGGGAGTCATGGTGATGACGTCTTGGCGAGAAGGAATCAACACGCTATTGGAGGTGTTGGATTCAATGGGAGCTCACCCAACGAGACTTTACCTTGTCCTTAGATTTTGGCCTGATTTTCCCCGTTGTGGCTCACGGGGAAGATGAATAGGATTTTTGGGCATGTTACCTAATTATATATATATATATATATATATATATATTGCGTGGTTGTGTTTTATATTTCTATGCATGGATTAGAATTCGCATGCTAGACAATTTTCATATAAAATTAAATAAAACACAACGTTTGTTAAAATGGTTAACAATCACGCGCGAATAGAATTGACAAAGAAAATACAAACTTGGTATTATATTTAAAAAGTGCTTAAAATCGTTTTGACACTTACTTTGTTAATTAACAAGAAGGCTCTTATAAACCGAAAACAAAATCCCGTTTTTCCAAAATGTAAACCACGCACCATCCGTAAGACGACACCACCCGAATCTAACGAAACAAGGATGATTGTCGAGCTAAGCACGAGTCATTCCTTGCGTAGTTGTGTGGAAGGTGAGTGGGGTAACTCGCATGATTGGTTGTCGAGCTAAGCACGAGCCAATTGATGGTCGAGAAGTGCCACCCGTGTGTCTTGTCGGGCGGTTTACAATTTTAGTATATAATTATTGATTAGTTGTCGAGCTAAGCACGAGCTAAACAAAAATTATATATTAAGATTGGTGTAAGGAAGGGATCAAACATGCCAACCAACATAATGGATGTCAACGGATCCTGCAAGTGTCTAAGAGTTGTAATTGAGATTACAATTGGTAAAATGGTTGTTGGCCTAAATAGCTTCGCCACGTGATCCGTGGCAAACCGGTCACGGTGCGAGGTGAAATAAGGTTCTTAGCCCTTGTTACGAATAATTGTTTTTTATCTAAAACTATGGGGTAATTATTTTTAACAAGGTTTATCTAAACTAACCAAGACTCGTATCATTGTTATTTATAGATGTGAAACCAAAACAACACTGTGTCAAACATCTCACTTCGTGTGTTTCTGGAAAGGGAGAAACTCACGGGGATAAACTTTATTGCAAGGCTTAGGCAATTGAGGATTGTCCTTTGCCATGAGTCAAAGTTGCACATCCTTGAGGAACCCCTTCCGGAGCCACCTGCTACCAACACGACTTGGCCGTCCAATATGGGTATGAAAAATGTGTTGAGGACACGCACGATGTTGCCTACCTTATGTTGTCAACTATGAGCTCGGGGTTGCGAAAGCAGCTCGAGCACATGAGTGTGTACACTATGCTAAACGAGCTCAAGGACATGTTCCAACAGCAAGTTAGGCAGGAACACTATGAGTGTGTTAAAAGCCTAGTCGGTTTTAGGCTGCAGCAAGGCGGGAATGTTGGTCTTCACATCCTTAAGATGAAGGCGAGCGTGGACCAAATGGAGAGGTTAGGATTTCCTATTGGGAGAAAGCTCGTTGTGGATATTGTACTGTTGGTCCCAAAGAGGGTAAACAAGCAACCGATACAGTGTAGAAGGGGGGGATGAATACACTTTAAACAACCAATCAAATTTAATCAAATGTATATTGACTAATCAAATGAACTAATTACAATTTTTACTGTCTAATCAAATCAACAATATGATTTGATATTACACTGATTATAAACTCAACTTCTCTCTAAACACTCTTGGATCACAAACTAATTGATAATCGAACTTCTTGTTAAAACTGATTAACAAGAATTCTGGAAAACTCTCTTTAACTTTGAACTCACAAACTTATCGCAACACACGCGTATCAAGTATGAACACAGGCTTCGCAATTTATGTTGTTCTTGCTCTGTGTATCACATGCTGTGTGTAAACCCATAAAAGGTTTATACTTATACTTGATGTATCTACGAATAAATCGCAGTTTAAAGATACAACTTATCTTTTCTTTAATACCGTAACAAACTCCTTAATTAGACATATCTAACTAAATCCGTTTGAGATTTCTATCCAACTAATAGATAGTTTAAATTAGGTTCAGATACTCTAATTTAAATGCCGTAGATATTGAGAGTTTATGGCAGAATTTAAAACTTACTTAAATTTTTTAAACTTACTTCTGGCGCTGATCTGACTTACTCAGCTTGACATTGTCAAGCTGAGTTCTTGAATCCTTGGTTCTTGAATCTTCAAGTCTTCAATTCTTCAAGTCTTCACTCTTGAAACCTATCTCAGCTTAGAATTCACTGAGTTATCTAGTACTTACATAGAAAACTCTATATCTGTTTGTACGCTGACTACTCAGCCTAAGCTGACTAGTCAGTCTACAACAGACTTACATAATTCCTAATATTTAACCTATCATCTATACATATCTATGGTTTGTCTCATCAAATCTAACTTTTCTGAACATAGGACTAACAATCTCCCCCTATTTGATGATGACAAAATATTGAATCAAAGTAAGTATAGGTTAAAGAATTATGTTGAACAACTCTGGAACTGACCAAAGTTAGTTCTTGAAATAAGTATTGAACTGATCTATACCTTTTCATCATTTCTTGAACTTACAAGACTTTAGGTTACAAATCTACTCTAAGACTTGTATTATAAGTATTTGAACATACATTTACTTAGACACTGAACTTATCAGAATTTATTTAACTTCTGAACTTACAAAACTTTTAACACTGAACTTATCAGTTTATACTTGAACATATCAATAGTTAGCTTAAACTTACTAAGCTGTTTATTTGAGCACATCAAACCGTTGAACATATCAAACTTGAATTTTCATTAATAAACATATCATTTACATTTTAGCTTGATCATTTTGATCAGCTTATGCACACTTAGTGCTTACAAAAATTTATAGAACTAATCTATTTAATCAACAGGATCTCCAAATTCTAACCACACATCATAACACTTAAGCTCCCAGGTGGCTGCTTCATTGATTGCACTGATAAGAGTTTCTTCACCATCTTGATATTCTTTCATCTCATCCCTTCTGGACCTAATAACCCTGTTAAGCTGATATCTGAATGGTGAGTTCTGAACTGAGTCATCACATAGAATCCTCAGATACAGAATTTGCTCCAAGCTAGCCAAGTGCATACTGGCTTCCTCCAAGAAACATTTATTTCCTTCGACATCTAAGTACATGAAGCCTGCTAGGGGTTGATCAATATATGTATTCTCCTTGAATTCAACACCCTTGCGAACTTGTAAGCTGAGAGTTCTATCTTTTCTTTGCCTTGCTGCTCTTTCTCTTGCAGCTTTGTTTCTGTTTAAGAAGACATCGAACTCAACTGTGGGAACTTCTCCAAGCAGATCAATTTTAATAAATATTCTCTTCAGCTCATCAATGACCTCTTGTTTGATCTGACTTTTATTCATCTTTCACACAATTGAGGCCACTATTTTTAACTCCCAGAATCCCAACTTGTATAATCTTCTCAGATCCAATCCTACTTCAGCTTTGTTTTCTAATACAAAGTTGAGTAGCACCAACTCACCTTTTCTGCTCAAAGTTAGAGTTTTAATCTTATGACCAAAATATTTTCTCTTGTAGCAGTATCTGAGATCGTCGTCAGTGTATGTAATTGGCTCACCTCTAGGTCCAAAATAGTCAGCCTCAGCTTCAGCTAGTGCAGCATCAGCTTTGGCCTGTTCTCTTTGTAGTTCAGCTTGCCTCTGCTGTTCTTTCAACTCTTCTAATGACATACCCAGTTCTTTGGCCATTTCTTGTAACATTTGTTCAGCTAATATATTACTGGCCTTCTGTGCTGCATCAACTTCATCACTAGAGTCAGAGTCAGCTTCAGCAACTTGGGACTGACCTTGTTGCTCAGGCTCTGAAATGATGACTTTCCTTCTCTTGGCTTGAGACTTAATACTTGTTCTTTTCTTTCTCTTTACCGTCTCAAACACCTTGCTTTTCCTTTTATCCATTTGTGAAGTTGGAACAGACTCAGCTTCAACAAACTTTGGTAGCTCAGCTTGAGGGATCATAGCAAGTGGAATGTCTAGTTGAATGCTGTTGAGAGGGTTGATCTACGGTACTCATGAACTGATCATGAGTTTCTTCTTCTATTTGCACTTCCTCGGTATTCTCCCCCTTAACTGTATCATCATCTTTCTTTGATTCTTCCTCCCCCTTATTGTCATCATCAATAGGGGAGGGTCTTAGTTTTAGCAGAAAGTTCTCCAAGTTGGCTACAGAGTTTGATAGATCAGTCAGCTTGCGCATCAACTTGGCTTTATCACTCTTCCCCTTCTTGTGCAAAAGCTCAAATTGAGCTTGTAGATACACCATGATGGAGTTAACATCAGTGTGTTCAGCAACTATGGGCTCCACCCGTTTCTTTGTAAACTCAAAGTCCTCCTGTCCAGTGGAGGAATGTAGTTCTACTGTAGGAGTGGCTGTTGAGTATTCCTGAATAGGTGAGAATGTGGGCCCCATATCCATAGGTTGGTGCTGACCTAAGGAATCAAGGGGGCCAGACTGGGGACCCTGTAAACCTTCCTGGTGTATGAAAGATTCATTGACGGGTCGTGCAATAGGGTGTGAGAAGAGAAATGAAGTAGAAGGACCAATGTCGTGTGTTTGGGTGATAGGTTGGGCTAGTCTGAGTGGTGAGGAGGGGGTTAGTTGATCCTGGGGAGAGATCAATTGTTCAATGTAACCTTCATGGGTCTGTGACGGCACAGTAGCGGGTTCTCCCATGGTTAGGATAGGTATGGGTTGAGTAGACACCATACCCGGCTTAGGCTGACTGGTTGAACTGAGATTCGAGGTTGGCACCTTAAGAGAAGGTGTCTCCCCCTTAGCTCCTGCCGGTAGAGGTGTCAATGTGACATCAGCTCCAAGGTCCTTTTGAGATGAAGGACCACCTTTGGCAGTTTTTCTGGTATAGGTGTGAGATATAACCTTGGTAGCAGTGGGCCGACCAAGGTGGGATGTAGAGTGTAAGATAGATGGAGAAGTTTGTGGTGGAGGAGAGGGGTTAGACCGAGTTGGGCTTGACTTTGTCTCATCTCCTTGTTTAGGTGATGTAGAAATATGAGAGAAAGAAGGAGAGGAGGGAAGAGAAGTTATACCTGCACCAATTAGCGGGGACTCTGAGCTAGGGAACATACTCTCTTGCTTAGAGCTGGATGTGGAGGACTTAGCTTCAGAAGCATTGATGCTTTCTGTTTTCTCCTCATCATTTGTAACTTCCTCAGCTTCACTCGACTCCAGGGTCGGAAGCTGTGCATACACCCTCATCTGAGCACTCATTGTAGGATGCCCCGGGAAGATGTCATCCTTGAACATTCTGGGGCTGAGGGCAGGGGTTGGAGTGGTTTCATATCTGTTTGCATATAGGTCCAAGCCTGTCTTCGAACACCATTGATAGAAAGCGGATGAAAGGCACATTGACATCTCTCACCGCTTTGGTGACTTGTGATCTGAGAACTTCAAAGATTAACTCTGCATAATCTACATTTCTCCCATAATACATGTTGTATATGAGCTGCATCTCGAAGTCGTTTACATTATCAAGACCACCAACCTTGTACCCCAGTGAATGTACCACTGTAGATACCATAAAGCCCCAACCGGTTTGGAAGACTGACTTCTTGATTACACCGGTTATGTGCGGACGACCCAAGAGTGGGAGCACACTTCTGGCTGTTTCCCTAGAAACAGGGGCATCATAATGATTAACAATAGGCAGTTGTAAGATCCTTCGTAAAACATTAACATCAACCATCATTCCTTGTTGTCCACTTAGGACAGTTCCCCTTATTACTCGTAGATCAGCTTCATAGCGACAGGTATACCAGAACTCTGTCAACAATTGAGGAACTAGGACGTCAGGACCATCAAGAAAGATAGAGGTCCTTTGCGAATGTAGGAGACCCACTCCTCATATCCGTGACCTCGTTTTGATTGAGGAATGTCGATGCACGCTTGTACATTGTTCTGCTTGTACACCGGAAGGGCATTGTTCTTAAACGTCCCTCCTCGGATCATCTGATTTGTTAGATTTAGAGTGTAGCCCTCCATTGATTTCGAACTGATCGTATTTGATTCCACTTAGCAGTAGTAGGGGTTAGCACAGAGCAATGATGCTACAATAAGCGCGATTAGGGTTTTAGAGAATAGAGAAGGAGATTGAAAATTTGGAAGAGATGAGAAGACTCTCTGATTTATATGTTTTCAATGTGAGAGAAAAGTTACCGTTGTCAGACGGTAATAAATATGACCGTTACTGTAACACCCGGCTAAGCAGTTTGTTATAACGGCTATATTCAATGTAAGTTACCCAAACTTACACTGTTTTAATCCGAATTTTATCAAGATCAGTGGAATTACTTTGAAGAACAAATCTTTAAAAAAAATTATAAACGACTTACGCTTATTTTAAAATAGGACATACCGTTAATATTTTGGACTTACCATTTGTTAGGACTAACCTAGGCATGTGGAACTGACCACACTTCAGGACTGATTGCTCAGCTCAGATTTAGCACTCAGCTCAGAATGAGCACTTAGTCAAGGTTAGCACTTAGCATATATTAAACAGAGATAGAGAATTAATGGAACATACCAAATTAAGGGTTGAGCATGCCAAGCTTGCCAAGTAGAGTTGTGAATCTTGTGCCTTCAATTGTTTTAGTGAAGATATCTGCAAGCTGATCTTCAGTCTCAATGAAGACTAACTCTATCTATCCCTTTTCAACTATGTCTCTGATGAAGTGATGTCTTATCTCAATGTGATTTGTTCTTGTCAGCAGATCTTGATCTTCAACTTACGAAGAAACTTGCTCTGATACCAGTTGTTGGTCCCAAAGAGGGTAAACAATCAACTGATACAGTGTAGAAGGGGGGGGATGAATACATTTTAAACAACCAATCAAATTTAATCAAATGTATATTGACTAATCAAATGAACTGATTACAATTTTTACTCTCTAATCAAATCAACGGGATGATTTGATATTACACTGATTATAAACTCAACTTCTCTCTAAACACTCTTGGATCACAAACTAATTGATGATCGAACTTCTTGTTAAAACTGATTAACAAGAATTCAGGAAAAACTCTCTTTAACTTTGAACTCACAAAGTTATCGCAACACACGCGTATCAAGTATGAACACAGGCTTCGCAACTTATGCTGTTCTTGCTCTGTGTATCACATGCTGCGTGTAAACCCATAAAAGGTTTATACTTATACTTGATGTATCTACGAATAAATCGCAGTTTAAAGATAGAACTTATCTTTTCTTTAAAACCGTAACAAACTCCTTAATTAGAACATATCTAACTAATTCCGTTTGAGATTTCTATCCAACTAATAGATAGTTTACGTTAGGTTCAGATACTCTAATTTAAATGCCGCAGATATTGAGAGTTTATGGCAGAATTTAAAACTTACTTAAATTCTTTAAACTGACTTCTGGCGCTGATCTGACTTACTCAGCTTGACATTGTCAAGCTGAGTTCTTGAATCCTTGGTTCTTGAATCTTCAAGTCTTCAATTCTTCAAGTCTTCACTCTTGAAACCTATCTCAGCTTAGAAGTCACTGAGTTATCTAGTACTTACATAGAAAACTCTATATCTGTTTGTACGCTGACTACTCAGCATAAGCTGACTAGTCAGTCTACAATAGACTTACATAATTCCTAATATTAAACTATCATCTATACATATCTATGGTTTGTCTCATCATATCTAACTTTTCTGAACATAGGACAAACAATCTCCCCCTATTTGATGATGACAAAATATTGAATCGAAGTAAGTATAGGTTAAAGAATTATGTTGAACAACTCTGGAACTGACCAAAGTTAGTTCTTGAAATAAGTATTGAACTGATCTATACCTTTTCATCATTTCTTGAACTTACAAGACTTTAGGTTACAAATCTACTCTAAGACTTGTATTCTAAGTATTTGAACATACATTTACTTAGACACTGAACTTATCAGATATTTAAGTTCTGAACTTACAAAACTTTTAACACTGAACTTATCTGTTTATACTTGAACATATCAATAGTCAGCTTAAACTTACTAAGCTGTTTATATCAACACATCAAACCGTTAAACATATCAAACTTGAATTTTCATTAATAAACATATCATTTACATTTTAGCTTGATCATTTTGATCAGCTTATGCACACGTAGTGCTTACAAAAATTTATAGAACTAATCTATTTAATCAACAGGATCTCCAAATTCTAACCACGTATCATAACACTTAAGCTCCCAGATGGCTGCTTTTTTGATTGCACTGATAAGAGTTTCTTCACCATCTTGATATTCTTTCATCTCATCCCTTCTGGACCTGATAGCCCTGTTAAGATGATATCTGAATGGTAAGTTCTGAACTGAGTCATCACATAGAATCCTCAGATACAGAATTTGCTCCAAGCTAGCCAAGTGCATACTGGCTTCCTCCAAGAAACATTTATTTCCTTCGACATCCAAGTACATGAAGCATGCTAGGGGTTGATCAATATATGTATTCTCCTTGAATTCAACACCCTTGGGAACTTGTAAGCTGAGAGTTCTGTCTTTTCTTTGCCTTGCCGCTCTTTCTCTTGCAGCTTTGTTTCTGTTTAAGAAGACATCGAACTCAGCTATGGGAACTTCTCCAAGCTGATCAATTTTAATAAATATTCTCTTCAGCTCATCAAAGACCTCTTGTTTGATTTGACTTTTATTCATCTTTCGCACAATTGAGGCCACTATTTTTAACTCGGAGAATCCCAACTTGTATAATCTTCTCAGATCCAATCCTACTTCAGCTTTGTTTTCTAATACAAAGTTGAGTAGCACCAACTCACCTTTTCTGCTCAAAGTTAGAGTTTTAATCTTATGACCAAAATATTTTCTCTTGTAGCAGTATCTGAGATCATCGTCAGTGTATGTAATTGGCTCAGCTCTAGGTCCAAAATAGTCAGCCTCAGCTTCAGCTAGTGCAGCATCAGCTTTGGCCTGTTCTCTTTGTAGTTCAGCTTGCCTCTGCTGTTCTTTCAACTCTTCTAATGACATACCCAGTTCTTTGGCCATTTCTTGTAACATTTGTTCAGCTAATATATTACTGGCCTTCTGTGCTGCATCAACTTCATCACTAGAGTCAGAGTCAGCTTCAGCAACTTGGGATTGACCTTGTTGCTCAGGCTCTGAAATGATGACTTTCCTTCTCTTGGCTTGAGACTTAGTACTTGTTCTTTTCTTTCTCTTTACCGTCTCAAACACCTTGCTTTTACTTGATTTGGTATGTGCTGGTTGATAAATTTTTCTGCTTCCCTTGATGACTTACACCAAGATTCACAGATCTTTCTTAGATTGTCAGCTTGTTCTTTTGATTCTTGTAATTCTTCACTTAGAAGTTTGTTAATATGAAGCTGACACTCATAATCACTTTGAGTCTTTTTACCAGCATTTATGAGAGTTTCAGAGTGTTTAAGTTCATCTTTTAATTTTGATATTTCAGTTTTGAAATCAGATTGAACATTGAGAGAGGTTTTGAAATCATTCAACAAATAATTGAACATTAAACATTTTTGTTCATCAGTGTAAAAGCTGAAGTTATTTACCTTATACATTGAGGCAGGATCCCAGTTGTTGGTTTGCTTACTCAGCTTAGCCGCTTCTGCTAGATCCTCATCAAAGGAACTATCTTCTAACTCATAGTCAACTTGTTCCTCTTCATCCTCAATGGCCATCAAACACCTATTTGGCTCATCATCATCTGAGGTAGATGATTCAGTATCCCAAGTCTCAGCAAGAAGACCTTTGGTGTTTTCTTCTGGCTTGGCTTTGAGTCTTTGATATTTCTTTTTATATTTATCAGCTCTATAGGCATTCTTGTCAGCCACTGAAGCTGATTCTCCCTTCTTAACTCTGCACTCAGCAACTACGTGTCCTATCTTCTGACAATTGTAGCACTTAGCTTTCTTAGGATCAAAAGTAGACTTACCACCTTTGCTTCTGTCAGATTGACCCCGTCCTCTTCTGAATTTTCTAAAATTCCTTGCTAACATTGCCATTTGTTCAGTAAGAGCATCCATCTCTTCATCATCTAAATCTGAGTTAGGACTTACTTCTTCAGATTCAGATTCAGAGTCAGTCTCAGCTTGAGACTTTTTAGATCCTTTCTTCTTCTTTTCTACAACTAATGCAGATCAAGCATTATTGATAGATTCTTTTAGTTGTTGCTGGGCCACTTTCTTCTGTTCCATGATCTGTTGATGATTTAGAAGGAAACCATAGATAGATCTGAGATCATATTTTCCTAAGGTTCCTCCAGCATGAAGCGCAATGGTGATCTCATTGAATTGTTCTGGTAACACATCCAAGAACTTGAGTATCAACTCACTCTCATCTTTCTTGATACCTACCAAGAGCAGATCATTAATCAAGCATTGAAATCTGGTAAACAGATCAGCCAGAGTTTCATTCCTTTTGGCAAAGAAAGTCTCATAAGAACGACTCAGATTTGTCTTCTTATGTTGCTTGACCAAGTCAGTGCCTTCATACGTAACACTGAGAGTATCCCACATCTCTTTTGCAGTTTGGCACCCAGCCACAGTATGTAGAAGAGGGTTTGTCAAAGCATTTGCTATAATGCTTTGTGCCTTTTCATCAAGGTTGAATAGTTTACGTTCTTCTTCAGTCCAAGATGTTTCAGGCTTGGGAGTTTCTCCAGAGGGAACAGATTTGTCAGGGGCAGTAATATGGATCATGGGTATTATAGGGCCATCTTGAATCACGGTACTCATCCTGTGATCCACGGACTTCAGATATAGCATAGCTCTGAACTTCCACATAGGAAAGTCAGTGCCATAAAAAATAGGACACCCTTTTGCCGACATTGTTGGGATATGACTTGATTGCTTGTTAGTAGACATCTTACCTTCTTGTCAGCGGATCTTGATCTTCAACTTACGAAGAAACTTGCTCTGATACTAGTTGTTGGTCCCAAAGAGGGTAAACAAGCAACCGATACAGTGTAGAAGGGTGGGGGATGAATACACTTTAAACAACCAATCAAATTTAATCAAATGTATATTGACTAATCAAATGAACTGATTACAATTTTTACTCTCTAATCAAATCAACAGGATGATTTGATATTACACTGATTATAAACTCAACTTCTCTCTAAACACTCTTGGATCACAAACTAATTGATGATCGAACTTCTTGTTAAAACTGATTAACAAGAATTCTGGAAAACTCTCTTTAACTTTGAACTCACTAAGTTATCGCAACACACGCGTATCAAGTATGAACACAGGCTTCGTAACTTATGATGTTCTTGCTCTGTGTATCACAGGCTGCGTGTAAACCCATAAAAGGTTTATACTTATACTTGATGTATCTACGACTAAATCGCAGTTTAAAGATAGAACTTATCTTTTCTTTAAAACCGTAACAAACTCCTTAATTAGAACATATCTAACTAATTCCGTTTGAGATTTCTATCCAACTAATAGATAGTTTACGTTAGGTTCAGATACTCTAATTTAAATACCGTAGATATTGAGAGTTTATGGCAGAATTTAAAACTTACTTAAATTCTTTAAACTGACTTCTGGCGCTGATCTGACTTACTCAGCTTGACATTGTCAAGCTGAGTTCTTGAATCCTTGGTTCTTGAATCTTCAAGTCTTCAATTCTTCAAGACTTCACTTTTGAAACCTATCTCAGCTTATAAGTCACTGAGTTATCTAGTACTTACATAGAAAACTCTATATCTGTTTGTACGCTAACTACTCAGCCTAAGCTGACTAGTCAGCCTACAACAGACTTACATAATTCCTAATATTTAACCTATCATCTATACATATCTATGGTTTGTCTCATCAAATCTAAATTTTCTGAACATGTTGGTCCCAAAGAGGTTAAACAAGCAACCGATACAGTGTAGAAGGGGGGGGGATGAATACACTTTAAACAACCAATCAAATTTAATCAAATGTATATTGACTAATCAAATGAACTGATTACAATTTTTACTATCTAATCAAATCAACAAGATGATTTGATATTACACTGATTATAAACTCAACTTCTCTCTAAACACTCTTGGATCACAAACTAATTGATGATCGAACTTCTTGTTAAAACTGATTAACAAGAATTCTGGAAAACTCTCTTTAACTTTGAACTCACTAAGTTATCGCAACACACGCGTATCAAGTATGAACATAGGCTTCGCAACTTATGTTGTTCTTGCTCTGTGTATCACATGCTGCGTGTAAACCCATAAAAGGTTTATACTTATACTTGACGTATCTACGAAAAAATCGCAGTTTAAAGATAGAACTTATCTTTTCTTTAAAACCGTAACAAACGCCTTAATTAGAACATATTTAACTAATTCCGTTTGAGATTTCTATCCAACTAATAGATAGTTTATGTTAGGTTCAGATACTCTAATTTAAATGCCGTAGATATTGAGAGTTTAAGGCAGAATTTAAAACTTACTTAAATTCTTTAAACTGACTTCTGACACTGATCTGACTTACTCAGCTTGACATTGTCAAGCTGAGTTCTTGAATCTTCAAGTCTTCAATTCTTCAAGTCTTCACTCTTGAAACCTATCTCAGCTTAGAAGTCACTGAGTTATCTAGTACTTACATAGAAAACTCTATATCTGTTTGTACGCTAACTACTCAGCCTAAGCTGACTAGTCAGTCTACAACAGACTTACATAATTCCTAATATTTAACCTATCATCTATACATATCTATGGTTTGTCTCATCAAATCTAACTTTTCTGAACATGTTGGTGTTGGAATATGCCCGCTGACACGAACGAGTTAATGACACTACCGATGAGGTGTAGGCCTATTGGGGCACACACCAAGTATGATTCCGGCAACACGATCAAGCAATAGAGAGTAAAAGGCCAAAATGGGTTTTGGCAGGGTGGTACACGGGCCGTGTTCCTGAACACGGACCGTGTCCAGTCCAACGTACACGGGGCGTATTGGCCCAATCCAAGGTCGTGTAGTTTGGGCCTACACGGCCGTGTAGATCTACACGGGCCGTGTACGTTCGCTGTAACTGCAGAATTAACAGCCTTAAACACTTGGTTTAATGGGGTTAACTTATAATAATGATGGTAGACAAAGAGACCACGAGTTATCTGCTCTTGTAGAGGCTTTTGGCTATCACTTGGTCCCTTAGTTGACACTTGAACTCTCTCTCTTGTTCTTGGTGTTCTTGGTGTTCTTGAACACAAGAAGCAAACATACACATACTTGATTGTTGTTTTGGTGGTCATACATCAACTTGCTAGCACTTGGGAATCAAGAAAGCTTGGGGTGGACTTCATTGGAGGAGTTCTTTGTTGGACTCTAAGCCACTTGACTAGGAAGGTTACTTTGTGTTTTGCACCATTGAGGTATAGCCTTTCTTCTCATCTTGTTTATATATATTTTAGTTGCAACTCCATTGTTAGATTTTGGTCCATGGGAAGTATTCATTGTTTGGCATCGATTTTTGTTATGTACTTTGCTTCCGTTGCTACTTGATTTTGCCAAACGAATACCTTCAGTGGTATCAGAGCCAGGTCTAACATGGCTTTGCACTATTGAGTCTAGAAAAACCATAAAAGTGTTTTTGGATAAGAAAAGTGTTTTCTTAAAATTGGTTTTTCCATTGAGACTCTTGTTGTGCTAGAATAAATTTATTCGTAGACGTGTTAATATATTCTAGTTTTTATATTTATATATTTGTTGTAACTTGGCATGAAGTGTACACAAATATATACTTATAAATGTATATATGAATATGTGTCTCAAAATGTTTGATACACTAATCCATATGTACAAGGATTGTCCTTTTAGTGCCTTTGGTGTTTTGACAATCTTAACTAAAATATAGATATATATTGATATATCATGGTTATGTGTGGCACACCATGTTTCTATTTGATATACTTGGTTTGATTCGTTAACAAGATATGCCCCTAGACCTATGTGTTGTGATGATTGATTATTTTTGGCGGCTTGCGTGCTGTATTGTTGTAATAATATTAATTTATTTACTTATTGGTGCGGCTTGCACGCCGTTTCTTTTATTCAATGTATTTGTATAAATAGTATAGGATTGCGACCTGCGTGTCGTTTATATATGTTCTATGTATTTGTATATAGTATAGATTTAAAACCAAAATAGTCAACGGGAGTCATGGTGATGACGTCTTGGCGAGAAGGTATCAACGTGCTATTGGAGGCGTTGGATTCAGTGGGAGCTCATCCAACGAGACCATATCTTGTCCTTAGATTTTTGGCCTCGTTTTCGCCGTTGTGGCTCACGGGGAAAACGCATAGGAATTATGGGCATGTTACCGAATCGTATGTATAGATATTTGCGTGGTTGTATTTTATTATTCTACGCATGGATTAGGATTCGCATGCTAGATAATTTTTCTATAAAAATTAAATAAAATACAATGTTTGTTAAAATGGTTAACAATTGCGCGCGAATAGAATTGACAAAGGAAATATAAAAATGGTATTATATTAAAAGTGCTTAAAATCGTTTTGACACTTACTTTGTTAATTCACAAAAGGGTTTTATAAACCGGAAACAAAATCCCGTTTTTCAAAATGTAAATCACGCACCATCCATAAGATGACACCACCCGAATCTAACGAAGCAAGGATGATTGTCGAGCTAAGCACGAGTCATTCCTTGTGTAGTTGTGTGGAAGGTGAGTGGGGTAACTTGCATGATTGGTTGTCGAGCTAAGCACGAGCCAATTGATGGTCGAGAGTGCCACCCGTGTGTCTTGTCGGACGATTTACAATTTTAGTATATAATTCTTGGTTAGTTGTCGAGCTAAGCACGAGCTAAACAAAAATTATATATTAAGATTGGTGTAAGATAGGGATCAAACATGCCAACCGACATAATGGATGTCAACGGATCCCGCAAGTGTCTAAGAGTTGTAATAGAGATTACAATTAGTAAAGTGGTTGCCCGCCTAAATAGCTTCGCCACGTGATCCGCGGTAAACCCGTCACGGTGCGAGGTGAAATAAGGTTCTTAGCCCTTGTTACAAATAAATTGTTTCGTTTAAAACTATGGGTACTTATTTTAACAAGGATTTCCAAACTAATTAAAACTACTTTGCTATTTTAGATGGCGTCTTCAAGCAACACCAACACCACCAACCATTTTTCACTTAGAGTTTTCCTTGAGAAGGAGAAACTCAATTGTAACAACTTCTTGGATTGGTTTAGGCAACTTAAACTTGTCCTACGCCAAGAAGGGAAGATGGTTACCATAGAGGAGGCCCTACCCGAGGCTCCTGCTGCCAATGCCACTCGGGCTATCTGAGACGCTTGTGAGAAGCGTGTCAAGGATACCGAGGACATTACTTGCCTCATCCTAAGTACTAAGATCCCCGAGCTCCAAAAGCAAATGGATCATTTGAGTGCTTTTGACTTGATCGCTCAGCTTAAGGAAATGTTCCAGCAGCAAGCGAGAAAAGAGAGGTTTGAGTGTCTTAAGACGGTACTTGGTAGCAAGATGGCCGATGGCGGGAATGTGAGTGCACACGTGTTGCGCATGAAAGCAAACGTGGAGCGCATGGAACGGCTCGGATTTACCATAGGGAGGGAGCTAGCTGTGGATTTGATCCTATGGTCCCTGCCCACCGCGTATGATCAATTCGTTATGAGTTATCATATGCATAGTATGGATAAGTCCATCATGGAGCTTCATGGTATGCTTAAGACAATGGAGTCTAGCATGACCAAAAACAAGCCCGCCGTTCCAAATCCCGTTCTTGCTATAAGGGAGGGGCGAATCCAGAAGAAGAAGAGGACCGCTTATACCCCTAAGGGTAAGGGGAAGGGGAAGATTGGCGCTGCCAAGTCTGGCCCCGCTTCGGAGGGTAAAGGCAAGGGGAAGATGGTTCCCTAAGCTAAGACTCCGAACGAAGCGGAATGCTTCTTCTGCGGGAAGAAGGGCCATTGGCGCAGTAATTGCCCGGGGTACCTAGAAGGTCTTAAGAAGCTCAAGGGGTTGAGCATCACAGGAACTTCCGACTTAGGTACGTACATGATTGAACTCCATCATACTTCTACATCTGGTAGTTGGGTATTAGATACCAGCTGTGGCACTCACGTTTGTAATATTGTGCAGGTGCTAAGGACAAGTAGAAGGATGGAGAATGGCGAGCTTGACTTGATTATGGGAAACAAGGAGATTGTCCCGGTCAAGGCTCAAGGAGAAGTTGAATTATCTTTTAATTCCGGTTTTTCCATATTATTATTGAACGTATGCTATTCGCCGCTTGTGGCACGGAACATTATTTCTTTTCATGCATTACACGACAATGGTTTTGGTTTTTCTTTTGACAATGGGGTTATTGTTTGTTTTAAAAATGGTATTTGTTATTTTAAAGCTTATCCTTGTCGTGGTATTTATGAAGTAGATGCGTACGTTAGTGATAATCGTTCAATCATGAATATTGATTCAACGTCTAAAAATAGTTTAGACAAATTGTCTTTGTGGCATGGTCGACTTGGCCATATAAACAAGACTCGTATCGCCAAGCTCCAAGCGGATGGGATCTTGGAATCATTTGACCACGAGTTGAATGAAGTATGCGAATCTTGTTTATTAGGCAAGATGACTAAAGCACCCTTTTCCGGCGTGAATGAGAGGGGAAAAGACTTATTGGACATTATACATTCCGATGTGTGTGGTCCGTTTAAGCACATCACAAGAGACAATTCTAGATACTTCGTTACCTTTATAGATGATTATAGTAGGTATGGGTATGTCTACTTGGTTAGACAAAAGTCCGAGACCTTTGAGGTCTTTAAGACTTTCCAAAACGAAGTAGAGAATCAACAGGGCAAGAAGATTAAGATACTTAGATCCGATAGGGGTGGTGAGTATCTTAGTCAAGAGTTTCGTGATCATCTTAAGGGTTGTGGAATTATCTCACAACTTACACCTCCTAGGACGCCACAATTAAATGGTGTCGCCGAGAGGAAGAACCGAACATTGTTAGATATGGTTCGGTCTATGATGAGTCACACCCAAGTGCCTATAAGCCTTTGGGGTTATGCTCTTGAAACGGCAACAAGAATCCTTAATCTCGTTCCAACGAAGAAGGTCGAGAAAACACCTTTCGAGATGTGGCATGGGAAACCTCCCGTTCTTGCCTATCTAAAGGTTTGGGGTTGTCAAGCCTACGTACGACGTGAGGTAGATGACAAGTTGGAGCCCCGATCCAAAAAGTGTTATTTCATCGGATATCCAGCTGCGGGTATTGGATATATATTCTATAAACCTTCCGAGAACAAGGTATTTGTTGCTCGGAGGGCGGTCTTTTTAGAAAGAGAATTAGTATCCAATCAGCATGGCAGGATTAAGATTGATCTTGAAGAAGTTCAAGAGTCAACGGATGAAAGACCTGACATTGACACTAGCCAACAACCCGGTGAGGTTGAGTCTGAGCATGACAATGCGGAGACTAACGTACATCCGTTACCTCCCCGTAGATCCGGTAGAGCTCGCCATGAGCCAGAGAGATATGGATTTCTCATATCTGAGGGTGACAAGTTATTGGTGGATCTTAATGAGCCCACCAACTATCGGGAAGCGTCAGCGGGCCACGAGTCTGCTAAATGGAAGGAGGCAATGGATAACGAGATGCAATCCATGAAGGATAACCAGGTTTGGGAATTGGTTGATCCCACACCCGGTTGTAAACCAATAGGGTGTAAGTGGGTCTTCAAAAATAATACCGACATGGATGGAAAATTAAACACTTTCAAAGCCCGACTGGTGGCTAAAGGTTTCACCCAGACACATGGTGTCGACTATGATGAAACTTTCTCCCCAGTGGCCATGTTGACATCTATTAGGATACTTTTGGCAATTGCCGCATTTCATGATTACGAAATATGGCAAATGGATGTCAAAACCGCCTTCCTTAATGGGAAGCTCTCCAAAGAGGTGTATATGACGCAGCCTGAGGGTTTTGTGCATCCGAAGCATCCTAATAGAGTGTGTAGATTAAAGAAGTCCATTTATGGACTTAAACAAGCATCTCGTAGTTGGAATCTATGCTTTGATGAGAAAATCAAAGAGTTAGGTTTTTCGAAAAGTGTAGACGAGCCATGTGTATACGTTAGGGCTAGTGGGAGCGCTGTTGTTTTCTTAGTCTTGTATGTGGATGATATCCTACTCATTGGTAAAGATGTTCCAACCTTGCAAAGTGTCAAAATTTGGCTTGGAAAATGTTTTTCAATGAAAGACTTAGGAGAAACGACATACATTCTGGGTATCAAGATCTATAGAGATAGGTCTAGAAAACTTCTCAGGTTGAGTCAAAGTACATACATTGACAAAGTCTTGAAGCGGTTCAAGATGGAGGACTCCAAGAAAGGAAATCTTCCTATGTCGCATGGAGTGATATTGAGTAAAACTCAATGTCCTAGTTCTCAAGAGGAACTAGAAGTAATGAAGAGAGTACCATATGCTTCGGCCGTGGGCTCGATCATGTACGCCATGTTATGTACCCGTCCCGATGTGTCATGTGCTTTGAGCTTGACTAGTAGATATCAGGCAAACCCGGGGCAAGCCCATTGGGTTGCGGTAAAGAACATTCTTAAGTATCTTAGGAGGACTAAAGAGATGTTCTTGATATTTGGTGGTGAGGAAGAGCTCAAAGTAAAGGGTTACTCTGATGCTAGTTTCCAAACTGATAGGGATGACTGCCGATCACAATCGGGGTTTGTGTTCCTATTGAATGGTGGGGCTATTACTTGGAGAAGTTCAAAGCAAGACACAGTGGCTGATTCTACTACAGAGTCAGAATACATTGCGGCAAATGAAGCTGCTAAAGAAGTTGTGTGGATAAGGAAGTTCATCCGAGACCTTGGAGTGGTTCCTAGCATATCCGACCCTATTGAGATCTTTTGTGACAATGAGGGTGCGGTAGCCTTGGCGAAGGAACCAAGAGCTCACAAGAGAACGAGGCATATACCTCGTAAGTACCACTTGATTAGAGAGATGGTTGAAAGTGGTGAAGTCGCTATTAGTAGAGTAACCTCGGAAGGCAATTTGGCCGATCCGTTTACTAAACCATTGTCACAAGCTTCTCATGATTCTCACACTACGGCGATAGGTATTAGATTTGCTCATGACTTGGTTTAGATTTAGTTTTAATTTATGTTTGGACCATTATGTATTTGGGAAAATTAAGCAATAATATTACTAATGTTTGTTTCGATTTATATAGTAAAGATCTATATATATGCGTGTTGCGGTCACTCACATTTAGTCTTTATTGTGTTCTATCTTTGCATGTTTAACTTATTCCCTAGATTGTTTTACAATCTTTAAGTCTCCACAATCGGTCGTACTTTGTGGGAAGAAAGTATGAATTAAGATTGAGGTAAAGAATTGGTTTTGATAAAACGTGATTCTTGCCTATACTTGAAAGGGGTTTCAAGTGATTGGAGGACCCGCACCCGAGTTTACTTCATGGTTTTAGTCACAAGTAACTCGGGATGGTAATGACATTTCATCCTTAAACTAGAGATACATGTGATCCCAAAGCATAGGTCTGCTTTGCTTTGATCATTTTCTAACGCGGTCCATAACTGGTCGTTATAAGGGAGATGATTGGGTAGAGTATTGTCTATGTGGTGGGACTATGTAGTCGAAAGGGTATTTGTTCCTCTATGTATAGAGAGAATATCCATGGGCCACTCGATGATTGAGTGCTGAAGTTCATATGCATGGCCGTGCTCAGGTTACATTGATGATGGATCAATGTTAACTTGGTTTGTTGGTCACCACTAATCTAGAATCGAGAAACATAATCGTGAACGATCTGAAGGTTGACTATGTTCCATGCCTTGTGTTCACATTGGATATCCCGAACAAAGGGATGTACATGTTCATTTATCTTTAGGACAATCATTTTATGATTGGGGATCTTGTCAAGAGTGGCATACCCTATATTGACTTGGGAGCGTAGATGTCTTGCTAGAGGCCGCTTTATGTTTGTGTTATTTTTCGTAGTCGTGCCACGTGCAAGTGGGAGTCTGTCGGAATATGCCCGCTGACACGAACGAGTTAATGACACTACCGATGAGGTGTAAGCCTATTGGGTCACACACCAAGTATTGATTCCGGCAACACGATCAACAGTCCAACGTACACGAGGCGTATTGGCCCAATCCAAGGTCGTGTAGTTTGGGCCTACACGGCCGTGTAGATCTACACGGGCCGTGTACGTTTGCTGTAACAGTAGAATTAACAGCCTTAAACACTTGGTTTAATGGGGTTAACTTCTAATAATGATGGTAGACAAAGAGACCACTAGTTATCTGCTCTTGTAGAGGCTTTTGGCTATCACTTGGTCCCTTGGTTGACACTTGAACTCTCTCTTTCTTGTTCCTGGTGTTCTTGAACACAAGAAGCAAACGTACACATACTTGATTGTTGTTTTGGTGGTCATACATCAACTTGCTAGCACTTGGGAATCAAGAAAGCTTGGGGTGGACTTCATTGGAGGAGTTTTTTGTTGGACTCTAAGCCACTTGACTAGGAAGGTTACTTTGTGTTTTGCACCATTGAGGTATAGCCTTTCTTCTCATCTTGTTTATATATATTTTAGTTGCAACTCCATTGTTAGTTTTGGTCCATGGGAAGTATTCATTGTTTGGCATCGATTTTTGTTATGTAATTTGCTTCCGTTGCTACTTGATTTTGCCAAATGAATACCTTCAGTTGGTCCCAAAGAGGGTAAACAAGCAACCGATACAGTGTAGAAAGGTGGGGATGAATACACTTTAAACAACCAATCAAATTTAATCAAATGTATATTGACTAATCAAATGAACTGATTACAATTTTTACTCTCTAATCAAATCAACAGGATGATTTGATATTACACTGATTATAAACTCAACTTCTCTCTAAACACTCTTGGATCACAAACTAATTGATGATCGAACTTCTTGTTAAAACTGATTAACAAGAATTCTGGAAAACTCTCTTTAACTTTGAACTCACTAAGTTATCGCAACACACGAGTATCAAGTATGAACATAGGCTTTGCAACTTATGTTGTTCTTGCTCTGTGTATCACATGTTGCGTGTAAACCCATAAAAGGTTTATACTTATACTTGATGTATCTATGAATAAATCGCAGTTTAAAGATAGAACTTATCTTTTCTTTAAAACCGTAACAAACTCCTTAATTAGAACATATCTAACTAATTCCGTTTGAGATTTCTATCCAACTAATAGATAGTTTACGTTAGGTTCAGATACTCTAATTTAAATGCCGTAGATATTGAGAGTTTATGGCAGAATTTAAAACTTACTTAAATTCTTTAAACTGACTTCTGGCGCTCATCTGACTTACTCAGCTTGACATTGTCAAGCTGAGTTCTTGAATCTTCAAGTCTTCAATTCTTCAAGTCTTCACTCTTGAAACCTATCTCAGCTTAGAAGTCACTGAGTTATCTAGTACTTACATAGAAAATTCTATATCTGTTTGTACGCTAACTACTCAGCCTAAGCTGACTAGTCAGTCTACAATAGACTTACATTATTCATAATATTTAACCTATCATATATACATATCTATGGTTTGTCTCATCAAATCTAACTTTTCTGAACATGTTGGTCCCAAAGAGGGTAAACAAGCAACCGATACAGTGTAGAAGGGGGGGGGGGATGAATACACTTTAAACAACCAATCAAATTTATCAAATGTATATTGACTAATTAAATGAACTGATTACAATTTTTACTCTCTAATCAAATCAACAGGATGATTTGATATTACACTGATTATAAACTCAACTTCTCTCTAAACACTCTTGGATCACAAACTAATTGATGATCGAAATTCTTGTTAAACTGATTAACAAGAATTCTGGAAGACTCTCTTTAACTTTGAACTCACTAAGTTATCGCAACACACGCGTATGAACATAGGCTTCGCAACTTATGTTGTTCTTGCTCTGTGTATCACATGCTGCGTGTAAACCCATAAAAGGTTTATACTTATACTTGATGTATCTACGAATAAATCGCAGCTTAAAGATAGAACTTATCTTTTCTTTAAAACCGTAACAAACGCCTTAATTAGAACATATCTAACTAATTCCGTTTGAGATTTCTATCCAACTAATAGATAGTTTACGTTAGGTTCAGATACTCTAATTTAAATGCCGTAGATATTGAGAGTTTATGGCAGAATTTAAAACATACTTAAATTCTTTAAACTGACTTCTGGCGCTTATCTGACTTACTCAGCTTGACATTGTCAAGCTGAGTTCTTGAATCCTTGGTTCTTGAATCTTCAAGTCTTCAATTCTTCAAGTCTTCACTCTTGAAACCTATCTCAGCTTAGAAGTCACTGAGTTATCTAGTACTTACATAGAAAACTCTATATCTGTTTGTACGCTGACTACTCAGCCTAAGCTGACTAGTCAGTCTACAACAGCCTTACATAATTCCTAATATTTAACCTATCATCTATACATATCTATGGTTTGTATCATCAAATCTAACTTTTCTGAACATAGGACTAACATGTACTCCAGTCTCTGCCCGCATCATATGATTAGTTTGTCACAAACTATCATATGCAAGGAATGGAGAAGTCCTTAAGCGAATTGCATGGCATGTTGAAGTCTGCGGAGTCTGACATGGCCAAGCATAATTCCACCTCAACCACTCCCCTCTTGGGCTTAAAGAAACAAAAGAAAAGGAAGAAGAAACCGACCCTAAAAGGAAAGGTTGGAGTTTCCAAGCCTATCCTTGATATTGAGTCGAAGGACATAGAGGATGTGCCTCAAGAAGAGACTCAAGAAAAGGTGGTTTGCTACTTCTGTGGAAGATTTGGAAATTGGGGCCATCACGCCTGCCCTACGTGCCGAGAGGATATAAAACTTCTCAGGAAAGAGAGAGTTAACTTTCCATCTTCAGGTACATTCATGATTCATTGCTATTCTTCTATAAGCTGGGTTGTTGACCCGAGCTGATTGACTCACGTTTGTCACAAATTTGTTTGTTACAAAGTGTAGGTCCTTTGGTGAAAGAAAAGCATGAAGAACCGGATCTCGGGCGAGGAAAGCATGATGATTGTCCTCTAACAGAAGATAAGGAGACTTGATCTCGCTTTTGTCGTCGGTTTATTCATTACTTTATTTTATTGCCCTGCGTGGCAAGTAACATCTCTTTGTATGTTCGCTTAATTTACGGTGAACAAAAATTTTGAAGTTTTAAGAATTGACGTTAAACCTTTTAAGCATTGTTTATTCAAGGTTTATTGATGTCCTAACTCATGTGTTGTTTTGCCCTGCGTGGCATGCAACTTAACATGTGGTGATGATGAGTTTATTCTTAAAATATGAAATTTATTATGAAAATCTGTTGTGAGATATTTTGTTCAAAATTTCCCATGTCATGGCATACACAAGGTTTTGTTACAAGTAATAGAATATTCATGAATAGTTGATTCTGAATCCAAAATAGTTTGGATGAGTTATCTTTGTGTGATAATCAACTTAACCACATAAACAAGAGATATATCACCTAGATCCATGTGGTTAGGATCTCGGAATAGTTTCGCCTTGAGCTAAACGTTTTGATGTTCATCTTGTTTATAAGGCTAAGGGGATTGTGTGATCCTTCACCGGAGTTGGTGAGAGGATTGAAGGCTTGTTGGATATTGATCACATTTTTTGGATAATCCGTTCAAGCACACCACAAAGAATAACGAAAGCGAAACTTCTTCGTCACTACCTTGATGGTAGTAGTTGCGAGACGTTTATTAGTTTGGGTATATGTCTGAAACCTTGTTGGTGTTCAGAATTAACCAAGACAAATTTCAGAATCAATAGGGCATATAGATTAAGGTACTTAGATCTAGTGGAGATGCTAAGCTACTTACTATATATATTGGATGACCATATAGTGAATTGTGGAATTGTTTCACAATTCATATCCTACTAAGACACATTGGTACATGGTGTCATGGAGTAGGGAACCGGGTGTTATTGATCCAGTCTATGACGGGTCAAGAATGTGTGTCCGATTTGTTGGGATATTCACTTACCATTTTGACTAAGTCCTCAAATCCAAAATTTAATTGATAGTCTATTTAGCATTTATTGAGATACGACTAGAATGGTTCTTTGCCTATCTATCTTATAGTTCAAAGTTATCCATTCTACATTCAGTGGGAGATGGATAAACTTGAAATCGAGAAGTGCTAATACATTTGAGAAGTTCTTCTAAGTTTTAGTTATTTAACCTTTTGAGAACAATGTTTGTTGCTTAAAAGGGGAAGAATAAAGAAACTAAAACTAAGGCATTCTAGTGGAAAAACGTGAAACTTAAATGAAAGACTTGATGATGATACTAGCTTATAATCTGATATCTTTGATAGATGATCATCATGGTTATGTTGGTATGCCTGACTAGGAGTCATTACTTCTTTTAATTCTGATAAGGGTCATATAGAGCCAAAGAGATATGGGTTTCTCATATCTAAGTGGCAATGACTTGATGGTGAGTCATGTTGAGTTCACCACCTACCAGAAGATGTAGTGGATCCAGAATTCGCTAAAAATAAAAGAAGTAAATGATAAAGAGATGCAATCCATATACCAAGGTGGTAGTGATGGGATTAACATGGATGGAATTGTAGACAACTTCAAATACCGACTAGTGGTAAAGTTTTCATGATGGTTATGGAGAAACTTGTCCTAGTGGCTATGTTGAAGAATGTGTGATACTCGTGGATATTAATGAGCGCGTTTCGTCATGGAACAATATGATGAGGAAGTGCTTATAACACTCTCCGAGGGTCTTAATATACGTCCGTAGTATCCGAATTATGTCTACAAAAGTGGATAAGACCACTTCGGACTTATTCTTGCATCTTGAAGGAAAGATCTTTGCTTACTAATAGAAAATGAAAGTGATGAGTTTTCTAGAAGCGTAGATAAAACCTTTTATATATGTCAGGGCTAGTGGGAGCTTTGTTGTATTCCTAGTGTTAAATGTCTATTGAAGATAATGTCCCGGTATTAGGTTATCTGCGAACCTAATTCAGGAATTATTGCTTCATAAGGGCATTTAGGAGATACAAAAATTGGATAGTATTTAGTTCAAGAAATATAGAGATATGTTCTTGGTGTTTGACGACTAGAATAGGCTTGGAGTAAGTAGTTACTCTAATGCGTGTTTCTGCTAGGATAACTGTTGATCTTTGGTCAAAGTTGATGATCCTAACTTGTGGTGTTGTTTATTGGTTCTTAAAGTATCACTAACCTTATTGTGGGCTTTTGAGACAATGAGGGTGTGATTACTTTAACTTTTTGAAAAGTTGAGATCTTTTTGATGCATACTTTTGAAGTAGTCTTGTCAAAAGAGATATAATTGAATAACAAAAGTACTAGTAGATGTTGTGGTACAAATCCACTAGTTAAGCCGTTGTTATGGACTAGTGATGTTTACCATACTAGGTCATTAGCATTTCTAATGCATGTAACTTGGCTTGAATATGTTTTGGTTCATGTTTGATTTGTACTTATATTTTGGGGACGTTAAGCAGTATTGCAATTCATACTATATCGATTATTAAATGGACATTTAATAATACGCCGAGGGCGGGTATTTCATGAATCCATATTGTGTTCCATATTAGCATGTTTAAATACTTTCGAGAATGCTTTCCATTCTAAAATCTCTAGAATCGGTTATACTTTATGGGAAGGAAGTATAAATTAAGATTGAGGTAAAGAATTGGTTTTGTTAAATGTGATTCTTGCCTATACTTGAAAGGGGTTTCAAGTGATTGGAGGACCTGAACCCGAGTTCGCTTCATGGTTCTGGTCATAAGTAACTCGGGATGATGATGGTGTTTTATCCTTAAACTAGAGATACATGTGATTCCAAAGCATATGACTGCTTTGCTTTGATCGTTTTCTAACGTGGTCCGTAACTGGTCGTTATAAGGGAGATGATTTGGTAGAGTATTATCTATGTGGCAGGACTATGTAGTCGAAAGGTATTTGTTCCTCTATGTATAGAGAGAATATCCATGGGCCCCTCGATGATTGAGTGCTGACGTTCGTATGCATGGCCGTGCTCAAGTTATATTGATGATGGATCAATGTTAACTTGTTTTGTTGGTCACCACTAATCTAGAGTCGAGAAACATAATCGTGAATGATCTGAAGGTTGACTATATTCCATGCCTTGTGTTCACTTTGGATATCGCGAACAAAGGGATGTACATGTTCATTTATCTTTAAGACAATCATTTTATGATTGGGATCTTGTCAAGAGTGGCATACCCTATACTGACTTGGGAGCATACATGTCTTGCTAGAGGCCGCTCTATGTTTGTGTTATTTTTCGTAGTCGTGCCACGTGCAAGTGGGAGTCTGTTGGAATATGCCCGCTGACACGAACGAGTTAATAGTATTGCTGATGAATTATAGGCCTATTGGGTCACACACCAAGTATTGATTCCGGCAACACGATCAAGCAAAAGAGAGAAAAAGGCCAAAATGGGTTTTGGCAGCATGGTACACGGGCTGTGTCCAGCCCAACTAGCACGGGGCGTTTTGGCCCGAGTACAGACCATGTGCTTTGGGCCTACACGGCCGTGTAGGTGAACATGGGCCGTGTTGGGCCTGTTGGACACGGGCTATCTTGGCCTAATTGAGGCCGTGGACCTTGGGCCTACACGGCCGTGTTGACCAACACGGCCCGTGTATAGATGTTGTAACAGCAGAATTGATTGGTTTTAAAGCTCATTTTAATGGGATTAAGTATTCATTCAATTTGGCAGTTTCAAACACCACGAATTCTCTGTGTTCTTTGGAGAAAAATGGCTATGAAGAACATATGAAGAATATACACACTTTCTCTCTAGAGTTGATACACTTTGTGATCAAGTTTTGATGCACAAAGTGGTTAGACATATTTTATCTTGTTGTTTTGGTGGCTACACCAACCTACTAGCATTGGGGAATCAAGTGTGCTTGGGGTGGGCTTCACTAGAGAAATTCTTCTTGAATTCTACACACTTTGACAAAGAAGAAAGCTTGTGATGATCTTGTATGATGGTATAATCTTTCTTCTACCTTGTTCATTATATTCTAGTTACAACTTCATGTTTAGATGTTGGTCCATGGCATGTGTGTTTGTTTGGCTAGTTTAGTTTTGTATTATATCTTGCTTCTATTGCTACTCGTTTATGCCAAACAAATACCTTCAGATATTGCCTTTCCTTCTGGCATTGCTATTACCTTGTTAAATGTTTTTTTTCGGCCTGCGTGGCACGAAACATTATTTCCTTTCATGCATTGTTTGACGATGGTTTTAAGTTTAATTTTGATAATGGAATTATTTCTTGTTTAAGAGATGATGTTCATTACTTTAAAGCTTATCCATGTCATGGGATTTATGAAACAAGTGTGTGTTTGGATGGTAATAAATCAATCATGAACATTGATTCTAAGTCCAAAGGTGTATTGGACAAGTTGTCTTTGTGGCATAGTCGTCTTGGCCACATAAACAAGATAACGTATCGCCAAACTCTAAGTGGATGGGATTTTGGAATCGTTTGTTCACGGGTCAAGCGAAGTATGCGATTTTTGTTTATTAGGCAAAATGACTAAAGCACTCTTCACCGGCGTTAGTGAGAGGGGCAAAGACTTGTTGGACATTGTTCACACGGATGTGTGTGGTCCGTTCAGGTCTACTACAAGAAACAACTGTAGGTACTTCGTTACTTTTACTGATGATTTCAGTTGGTATGATTATGTTTATTTGATCAAGCATCAGTCTGAAACCTTTGAGGTGTTTAAGACATACCAAAATGAAGTGCAGAATCAATTGGGAAAGCGGATTAAGATTCTGTGATCCGATAGGGGTGGTGAGTATCTTAGTACTGAGTTTCTTGATCATCTTAGGGGTTGTGGAATTATTTCACAACTTACTCCACCCAGGACACCACAATTAAATGGGGTCGCTGAAAGGAGGAACCGAACGTTATTGGATATGGTTCGGCCCATGATGAGTCGTACAAAGCTACCCACAAGTTTTTGGGGTTATGTTTCGGAAACCGCTGCTAGGACCTTAAACCTTGTACCAACAAAGAAGGATGCAAGTACACCGTTCGAGATGTGGCGTGGAAGGGTTCCTTCGCTAGCTTATCTCAAGGTCTAGGGTTGTGAAACTGATGTGAGACGTGAAGCTCGAGATAAACTTGAACCCAGAGCTGAGAAGTGTATTTTCATTGGCTAC
Organism: Dittrichia graveolens; assembly: GCA_038502395.1. Taxonomy (NCBI): domain Eukaryota; kingdom Viridiplantae; phylum Streptophyta; class Magnoliopsida; order Asterales; family Asteraceae; genus Dittrichia; species Dittrichia graveolens. Next base: position 24,753,471 of record JARJIL010000008.1, read on the forward strand.
CCAGCTAGTTCTATGGGATATTTGTTTTACAAACCTTGGGAGAACAAGGTGTTTGTTGCTCGAAGGGTGGTCTTCCTTTAAAGGGAGCTGATATCTGCAGAAGCCGGTGGGAGGCAAGTCGATCTAGAAGAAATTCTAGATGGCACCAATGTTCAACCTGATGTTGGCACTAGTACCGCTTCTGAGGTCGGTGTACCAGAAGAAGTGGAACCTCAACCATTGGAGGATGAGGCACCTGACACGCAGCCATTAGAGCTCCATGGTAGAGTTCGTAATGAGCCGAAAAGATATGGGTTTCTAATATCCGAGGGCGACGAACTATTGGTGGATCATAGTGAACCGACCAACTACCGGGAAGCCGTAGCGGGCCCTGAGTCTACTAGGTGGAAGGAGGCAATGGACAGTGAGATGCAATCCATGGCGGATAATCAAGTTTGGGACTTGGTTGATCTAGTACCCGGCCATAAGCCAGTAGGGTGCAAGTGGGTCTTCAGGAAGAAGACTAACATGGATGGAAAAGTAGACACATTCAAAGCCCGACTGGTAGCAAAGGGTTTCACTCAAACTCATGGTGTAGACTATGATGAAACCTTTTCTCTAGTGGCTATGTTGAAGTCTATTAGGATATTAATGGCTATTGCTGCATATTATGATTACGAAATATGGCAGATGGAGGTTTACATGGCACAACCTGATGGTTACGTAAACCCCAAATATCCTAATAAAGTCTGCAAGCTTAAGAGTTCCATTACTTAAGCAAGCATCTCGGAGTTGGAACATTTGCTTTGATGAAAAGGTCAATGAGTTTGGCTTTTCTAAAAGCAAGGATGAACCTTGTGTATATGTCAGGGCTAGTGGGAGTGTTGTAGTTTTCCTAGTCTTGTATGTAGATGACATACTACTCATAGGAAGTGGCGTGACTACCTTGCAGGAAGTGAAAACCTGGCTTGGGAGTTGCTTCTCTATGAATGACATGGGAGAAGCAACATATATTTTAGGGATAAAGATCTATAGAGATAGATCTAAGAGACTCATCGGTTTGAGCCAAAGTACGTACATAGATAAAGTCTTGAAGAGGTTCAAGATGCAAGATTCCAAGAAAGGGAATTTGCCTATGTTGCATGGTATGGCGTTGAGCAAGTCTCAATGTCCTACTTCTCAAAAGGAACTAGAGGAGTCGAGTTCCGTATGCTTCGGCAGTGGCATCGATCATGTATGATATGCTATGTACTCGGCCTGATGTGTGGTATGCCTTGAGCATGACGAGTCGATATCAGGCTAACCCTGGTCAAAGTCATTGGGTTGCGGTTAAAAACATCCTTAAATATCTTCGGAGAACTAAGGAAATGTTTTTAGTGTTCGGTGGATCGGAGGAGCTCAGAGTTACTGGATATTCTGATGTTAGCTTCCAAACGGACAAGGATGATTGCCGGTCTCAATCGGGATTTGTATTCTTGTTAAATGGTGGAGCAATAAGTTGGCGAAGTTCCAAGCAAGATACCGTGACCGATTCAACCACGGAGTCAGAGAATATTGCTGCAAGCGAGGCTGCTAAGGAAGCCGTATGGATGAAGAAATTCATTCAAAACATTGGAGTTGTTCCTAGCATCGCTAACCCTATTGAGATCTTCGATGACAATGAGGGTGCAGTAGCTCTAGCTAAGGAACCAAGAGCGCATCGATGTAAAAGACACATTGCTCGGAAATATCATTTTATCCGTGATATCATCGAGAATGAAGACATTGTTGTTAGTAGAGTACCGACTGAGGGGAACTTGGCAGATCCACTCACCAAACCTTTGTCACAAGTTAAGCATGATTCTCATGCTAAGTCTATTGGTATTAGATTTGCTAGTGGCTTGGTTTAATTATTTTAGTTGTATTTGTTATTGAGAACATTAAAGCAATAATGTATTTCTTATTGTAATGACTATTAAATGGGGATTTAATATACGCGTGATGCGATTACTTTATGAAACATTATTGTGTTCTATCTTTGCATGTTTAATACTTCCTTGAATAAACTTGTTTATTCTAAATACTCCACGATCGGTCGTTCTTCATTGGAAGGAAGAAGTGAATTAAGATCAAGGCGAGTGGTTGGTAAAGTATTCATCTTGGATTGAATACTTGTTTACGCAACACTAGCCTGTACTTAATGGTGATTAAGTAATTGGAGGACCCGTACCTGAGTTTACTTCATGGATATAATCACGAGTAGATCAGGATGATAATATTATTTATCCTTTTACTGGAGATGCATGCGTTGATTGATTATTAACATGGACTTGTTTAGATTGCTGTCTAACGAAGTTCGTAACTGGCTGTTATAAGGGATGTTTTCAGGCAAGAACTTGTTATTATGATAGGGCGATGTAGTCAAAGGTATTCGTTCCTCTTTGGAGATATATCCTTAAGCCCCTCGTTGACTAAGCTGATGACAAATCAAAATGCATGGCCGTGCTCAAGTTGAATTGATAATGGATCAATTGTGCAACTTGTATTGTTAGTCATAATTAGTCTATATCAAGAAACATAATCGTGAATGATTTGGGGTTGATCATGTTCCATGACCTGCATTCATAGCGGATATCGTGAACGAAGGGATAAGTAATCACTTATCTGTATGACCTTTCGTTTTGGTGAGGTATTTGTTTTGGGAAGACAAACCCTGTGCTGACTTGGGGCATAGATGCCTTGCTAGAGGCCGCTCTATGTGGGTGACGCCTTTCGTGAGTTATTGAAATACATGTTTATGAACTTATTGTTGCACGTTTTTGAACTCATTTTTGAGTTCTATATAAACCTCATGAAGTCATATGAGTTTGGTTACTTGAGTTAAATACACTAAGTTGATACAAATTGCATAATTCTCTCAAAAACACAAAGAAGTATTCAAGGCTTTGGTATTCTTGTGTTGATCATCTTGGTGGTGTTTAGATTGGCATATCTAACACTCGAACGGTAGGGCTCCAACACTTCCAAACTCCTAATCCACTTATTCAAAGAAGATAGCTTCACGGGTAGGGCTCTCACGCGCCTTGAAGTATAAATGCGCCACGACTGGCCATTAATCCTCCACGAGCCGTGCCGCGCCGTGCAAGAATCGTGAGGGTTGTGCCTTCACGGGCCGTGTAGGGTCGTGAAGCCCTAGGGTTTCACGAACCATGCGGCCCACGACAGGACTTGTGGACATGAGCTGCTTCACGACCCGTGGAGCATCCTTCACGGTCGTGAAGACTTGGTAAACTAGAATTTGACCATTTTGACTCTTTCCTCTTATAGTATGCTGTCGAGATTGAAACTTGGTGTGTGACCCAATAGGCTCGCTCCTCATTGGCAGTGATGCCGGCCTACGTGTGTCGGTGGGCAGATTCCAACACTTCCTTCCAATGAAGAACGACCAATCGTGGAGTATTTAGAATAAATAAATTTATTCAAGGAAGTATTAAACATGCAAAGATAGAACACAATAATGATTCATAAAGTAATCGCATCATGCGTATATTAAATCCCCATTTAATAGTCATTACAAGGAAGTATTAAACATGCAAAGATAGAACACAATAATGATTCAATAACAAATACAGCTAAAATATTTAAACCAAGTCACTAGCAAATCTAATCCCAATAGACTTAGCATGAGAATCATGCTTAACTTGTGACAAAGGTTTGGTGAGTGGATCTGCCAAGTTCCCCTCAATCGGTACTCTACTAACCACAATGTCTCCATTCTCGATAATATCACGGATAAAATGATATTTCCGAGCAATGTGTATTGTACGTTGATGCGCTCTTGGTTCCTTAGCTAGAGCTACTACACCCTCATTGGCACTGAAGATCTCAATAGGGTTAGCGATGCTAGGAACAAGTCCAAAGTCTTGAATGAATTTCTTCATCTAGACGGCTTCCTTAGCATCCTCGCTTGCAACAATATACTCTGACTCCGTGGTTGAATCGGTCACGGTATCATTTTATCCGAAGATATTTAAGGATGTTTTTAACTGCAACCCAATGACTTTGACCAGGGTTGCCCTGATATCAGCTCGTCATGCTCAAGGCATACGACACATCAGGCCGTGTACATAGCATAGCATACATGATTGATCCCACTGCCGAAGCATACGGGACTCGACTCATTTCCTCTAGTTCCTTTTGAGAACTAGGACATTGAGACTTGCTCAACGCCATACCATGCAACATAGGCAAATTCCCTTTCTTGGAATCTTGCATCTTGAACCTCTTGAAGACTTTATCTATGTAGATACTCTGGCTTAAACCAATGAGTCTCTTAGATCTATCTCTATAGATCTTTATCCCCAAAATATATGCCGCTTCTCCCATGTCTTTCATAGAAAAGCAACTCCCAAGCCAGGTTTTCACTTCCTGCAAGGTAGTCACGTCACTTCCTATGAGTAGTATGTCATCTACATACAAGACTAGGAAAACTACAGCACTCCAACTAGCCCTGACATATACACAAGGTTCATCCTTGCTTTTAGAAAAGCCAAACTCTTTGACCTTTTCATCAAAGCAAATGTTCCAACTCCGAGATGCTTGCTTAAGTCCATAAATGGACCTCTTAAGCTTGAAGACTTTATTATGATACTTGGGGTTTTCGTAATCGTAATATGCAGCGATAGCCATTAATATCCTAATAGACTTCAACATAGCCACTGGAGAAAAGGTTTCATCATAGTCTACACCATGAGTTTGAGTGAAACCCTTTGCTACTAGTCGGGCTTTAAAGGTGTCTACTTTTCCATCCATGTTAGTCTTCTTCCTGAAGAGCCATTTGCACCCTACTGGTTTATGGACAAGTACTGGATCAACCAAGTCCCAGACTTGATTATCCGCCATGGATTGCATCTCATTGTCCATTGCCTCCTTCCACCTAGCAGACTCAGGGCCTTCTACGGCTTCCCAATAGTTGGTCAGTTCACTATGATCCACCAATAGTTCGTCGCGCTCGGATATGAGAAACCCATATCTTTCTGGCTCATTACGAACTCTACCAGATCTACGAAGCTCTAATGGCTATGTTTCAGGTACCTCATCCTCCACTAGATGAGGTTTTACTTATTCTAGTATGCCGACCTCAGAAGCAGTACTAGTGCCAACATCAGGTTGAAAATTGGTGTCATCTAGAATTTCTACTACATCGACTTGCCTCCCACTAGCTTCTACATATATCAGCTCCCTTTCAAGGAACACCGCCCTTCAAGCAACAAACACCATGTTCTCCGAAGGTTTGTAAAACAAATATCCCATAGAACCAGCGGGGTAGCCAATGAAAATACACTACTTGGCTCTGGGTTCAAGTTTGTCTTGAGCTTCACGTCTCACATAAGCTTCACAACCCCAGACCTTGAGATAGGCTAGCGAAGGAACCCTTCAATGCCACATCTCGAATGGTGTACTTGCAACCTTCTTTGTTGGTACAAGGTTTAAGGTCCTAGCAGCAGATTCCAAAGCATAACCCCAAAAACTTGCGGGTAGCTTTGTACGACTCATCATGGGCCGAACCATATCCAATAAAGTTCGGTTCCTCTTTTCAGCGACCCCATTTAATTGTGGTGTCCTGGGTGGAGTAAGTTGTGAAATAATTCCACAACCCCTAAGATGATCAAGAAACTTGGTACTAAGATACTCACCACCCCTATCGGATCTGAGAATCTTAATCCGCTTGCACAATTGATTCTACACTTCGTTTTGGTATGTCCTAAACACCTCGAAGGTTTCAGACTTATGCTTAATCAAATAAACATAACCATACCTACTGAAATCATCAGTAAAAGTAACGAAGTACCTATAGTTATTTCTTGTAGCAGACCTGAACGGACCACACACATCCGTGTGAACAATGTCCAACAAGTCTTTGCCCCTCTCAATAACGCTGGTGAAGGATGCTTTAGTCATTTTGCCTAATAAACAAGAATAGCATACTTCGCTTGACCCGTGATCAAACGATTCCAAAATCCCATCCACTTGGAGTTTGGCGATACGTTTCTTGTTTATATGGCCAAGACGACTATGCCACAAAGACAACTTGTCCAATACACCTTTGGACTTAGAATCAATGTTCATGATTGATTTATTACCATCCAAACACACACTTGTTTCATAAATACCATGATATGGATAAGCTTTAAAGTAATGAACATCATCTTTCAAACAAGAAATAATTCCATCATCAAAATTAAACTAATAACCATCATCAAACAAAGCGTGAAAGGAAATAATGTTTCGTGCCACACATGGCTGCAAGTCCTGAAGGAAGGGCGAGATCAACACTCCCTATCCGCTCCACGGGAACCACATCCTTGTTTCCCATGATCAGGTCAAGCTCTCCAGCACCCAGCGCTCTAATTCTTTTTAGCACCTGCACATTTTTACAAATATGAGTGCCACAACCGGTATCAAGTACCCACCCGTTAGAAGTAGCGGTATTGTGGAGTTCAATCATAAACGTACCTAAGTTACCCGCTCCCTTCGGTTTTACCTGCTTAAGCTCCTCAAGGTACTTTGGGCAAGAACGCCGCCAATGCCCCTTTTCCTTGCAGTGGAAGCACTCGGCTTCCGTAGGGTCCTCGGCCGGTGGAACCATTATGGATTTCCCCTTGCCCATCGGGGCTGGACTCGGGTTAGGTTTTGCAACCTTCCCCTTACCCTTTCCCTTGGAGGGGGGAACGCCTTTCCTTTTGGTTCCGCCTCCCTGGATAGCTAGGACGGGTTTGGAGGAGGAGGGCTTCTTGGACATGTCAGACTCGACGGTCTTTAACATTCCGTGAAGCTCCATTAGGGACTTGTCCATGCCATGGACATGATAGTTCCACACAAACTGTGAAAAGGAACTAGGAAGAGAACGGAGGATCACATCCACCGCTAACTCCCTCCCTAACGGAAATCCCAAGCTCTCCAAGCGATCAACCAATGATTTCATCTTAAGCACGTGAACGCTCACATTTCCGCCCTCCTGCATATGGAAGTCGAAAAGGGACTTTAGGCACTCGAAGCGCTCTAGCTTAGCCTGCAATTGGAACATTTCCTTCAGCTGGTTAAGCATGTCATATGCCTCTCAATGTTCCATTTGCTTTTGAAGCTCAGGAATCATTGACGAGAGCATAATGTAAGCCACTTCGTTTGTTTCCTTGACGCGCTTATCATACTCGTCTCGGACCGCCCTAGTCATACTAGCCGCAGGTGCTTCCGGCAAAGGCTCCTCGATGGCCCACATAACGTTTTGGCCATCGAGTTTGGAATCATCGAACTCAATTTCCTTAGTTGCATGAACCAATCCATAAAGTTTTGGCCATTGAGTTTGGCCTTTTCGAGGAACAATTTTAGGGAAATTGAGTTCGATGATGATGTAGAAGCGTTGTTGGATGCCATCTACAAAATTAGAGTACCAATTTTAGTTGTCAAATCCTTGTAGAGATAATTACCCTATAGTTATAAAAACTCAATCATTTGAACAAGGCTAAGAACCGTATTTCACTCTATCTCCTGACGGGTTTACCGCGGATCATGAAATAAGTTATTTAGGCCGGTAGACAATTTACCGATTACAACTATTGCAACTCTTAGATCCTTGCGGGATCCTTTTGACATCAAATGTCTAAGGTATGTTTGATCCCTTCATACACCAATCCTGTTATTATTCTTAAATGACTCGGCTAGAGATCGACATCATTTAAGCGTCATCAAAGAATTTGTAAGTCGCCCGTCAAGACACACGTTGGTACCCTAGCCCAATCATTGGTTCGTGCTTAAGCTCGACTACCAATATTGCGGGTTGCCACACTCACCTTCCACACAACTCCGCAAGGCATGACTCGTGCTAATGCTCAACAATCATCCAAGTTTCGTTAGATTTGGGTGGTGTCGTCTTACGGGTGGCGCGTGACTTACTTTCGAAAAAGGGTTTTTGTTTTTCCGGTTAAAATAATATTTTAACAAGTTTCCGAATTAACAATTTGAGTGAAAAAAACTCCTTTTAACCACCATTTTAATATAAACAACCTTTATATTAATATTGTCAATTCTTATAAGCGTAGAAATATAAACTCATTTATAAATCTCTTTGTTTTATATATTTTCAAAAACTCTCTAGCATGCAAATCCTAAACAATTCAAATATAAAACAACCACGCATAAAAGATAAATAACGACCCGGTAAAATGCCAAAATCCTAAGTGTTCTCCCCGTGAGAAAAAACGGGGAAAACATAGTGAATCTAGGGAAAACACCAAGGAATGCTCCGTCACGATCTCCACACCGGCGAATCTCCCGGATTTGGTTCGGCAAGACGCCAACACCGTGTCTCCCGGTTGGTTTGATGCAACATTTACATATTTGAAATAATATAAGTACGAGTACATAATAATAAGAAAACGACATGCAAGTCGTGATCCTAATAATCTATTACAAATACAAAGATTCAAATAAACGACATGCAAGTCGCACCAAATAGAAATATTACAACAATACGGCACGCAAGCCAAAACCAAAATCAACCACAAACATCACAAAGGCTATGGGCATATCAAGTTACCGGGCAAGCACAACAAACACAACCAAACGAAAACAATGGTGTGCCACAAAACCATGTCAAACAAAATTATATTTTGATCATGATTGCAAAACAACACTTAAGGCACAACAAGCAATCCTTGTACATATGCATTAGCAATTTTAATACACTTTTAAAATTGCATATTCATATATACACCTAAAAATATAAGTTTTTACGAACTTCATGCCAAGTCATACAAAACATATAGAATTAGGTACCAAAATATAGTGGGGATCAACATAATCAAGACTAATCCAAAACCCGGATTTTAATACATCTAAACATATTGTTTCAAAAACCAATTCTGACCAAAATACCAGAAGGCACGGGCGTACCCCAGAGGGTACGGGCGTGTCTGTCCTTTTGTGAGTGTACAGTTTAAACAATTTTATACAATTCACGAATTCTGCCGGCACAGCCCGTACCCCTACTGGTACGCCGTGCCCCGGTCGTCGGCACGGCCCGTACCCCTCGAGGTACGACCGTGCCCGGTCACCGGAAAACCATTTTTGATAGAAAACTAAGAAAATCCGTTTTAACTCCAAAAGTGCAAAGCCATGTTAGAGATGACTCTGATACCACTAAAGGGTTTTCGTGGTCCAAAATCATAGCGGAAGCAAAACGAGTAGAAAAGATTTTCAAAATTTTACCACGAATGTGCCCACCATATGGACCAAAACTCTAAACATGGTTAAGCAACAAAATAAAGACAGTAAGAAATAGATTCATTCCCTTGAAGCTATGTTCCTTGATCAAATGGATTTGGAGTTTGGAAATGCGTGTACTAACGTGTACACCTCTATCGTAGTCCACACCAAGACTTGATCGTCTCCCACTTGCTAGAGTGTTATGTATGCCAACCTAAACACCACAAAATGCCTAGCACACAAAGTATCAAAGCCTTGAGATCCTCTTTGTGTGTATGAGAGAATTATGTCCAATATGTATATATTTGTGAATCAAGTTCAAGGAACATAACACTAGAACTTCGTGTGGCTTTTATAGAGCTCCAATTTGAACTTAAAACAATCCATCCTCATGCCACAATCAGTTACTAGAGTTATGGTCATAAACACCACCATAATCATCCTTGAAAGCTGGTTAAAGAAGCTGTTACTTCATAAGGCACGGCCGTGCCTTACTAGGTACGGGCGTGCCAGCCCAAAAGGTCACGCCCAAGTCACGCCTGACTTGGGCTCGTGCCTGGGCACAGGGCACGGGCGTGCCTCCCAGAGGCACGGGCGTACGTAGCCACTGGCCACGCCCAAGTACGCCTGACTTGGGCTTGTGCCCGCCCGTAGGGCACGGGCGTGCCTTAGCCCACCAAAACCAGTTTCTAATTTTCTCTCTCATTAGACCATCCGTGTTGCCGGAATCGTTACTTGGCGTGTGACCCAATAGGCCCTTGCTTCATCAGCCATGATACCAACTCGTGTGTGTGTGTCAGTTGGCATAATCCAACAGTTAGGACCCAAATTGTCGTAGAGGTAGGATTTTGTCATCATCGACCTTCCACAAGGCGTTTAGCTGAATCGACTTTCAATTCTCGTAGAGGTAGGATTTTGTCATCATCGACCTTGCACTTCCTTAGATAGAACACATTGAATGTGTTATGAATACCAAATAGCTCAGGAGGAAGTTCAAGTAATACAGTCTGGTCATTGACCCGTTGTAGAATTTTAAACGGACCAATATACCTCGGGCTTAGCTTACCCTTACGACCAAATCGAATCACCCCTTTCAAGGGTGAAACCTTTAAGAAAGCCCGGTCACCCACTTCAAAAGTAATGGGTCGCCGTTTAGAATCTGCGTACATCTTTTGCCTGTCTCGTGTAGCTTTCAGCTTTTCTCGTGCCATCTTCACCTTATCAGCTATCATCTACACAATGTCAGGACCTGCATATTGCTTTTCACCAGGTTCTAACCATCATGTAGGTGTACGGCATCGCCTACTATACAACATTTCACATGGTGGCATGCCTATACTCGAATGATAAGAGTTGTTATAGGCAAATTCAATCAAGGGAAGATGAGAATCCCAAGAACCACCAAATTCAAGAATACAAGCTCTCGGCATATCTTCAAGAGTTTAAATAGTCCTTTCGGACTGTCTGTCTATTTGAGGATGGTATGCTGTGCTAAGATTTACTCGCGTACCAAGTTCACGCTGAAGACTATGCTAGAAATTAGATGTGAACCGTGAATCTCGATCCGAAACAATAGATAGAGGTATGCCATGTCGTGATACAACCTCATTGATATACAAATGAGCCAAACGATTCATAGGTGCAGATTCATTAGTTGCAAGAAAATGAGCACTCTTAGTAAGGTGATCAACTACAACCCATATCATATCATGCCCCTTTGCAGTTCGGGGTAATTTGGTAACAAAGTCCATGGTAATATGATCCCATTTCCACTCCGGGATGTCTAATTGTTGTAAATTACCATAGGGCTTTTGGTGTTCGGTTTTGACTTGCGCGCAGACTTGACATATTTCTACAAATGAAGCTATGTCATGCTTCAATGTAGGCCACCAATACAATGATTTCAAGTCTTGGTACATTTTTGTGCTTCCGGGATGAACAGACAATATAGATTTGTTTGCTTCATGTAAGATTGTCTCTCGATTGCCACTCGGACTCGGTACCCCGATTTAGGATTGAAATGTCTTTAGACCCCGACTATCTTCTCCAAACTACTTTGATTTCTTTGTCATTCTCTCAGCTTTCAAGTTGTTTTCTTGAAATGCTTCTTGTTGTGCTACTTTAAGCTGAGCAATTATATCAGATTCTACAGTGAGTCTCATGAATTTAGCTACTCCAGGAGAGTTCTTTCGACTCAATGCATCAACTACCACGTTCGCCTTACCGGGATGATTCTTGATCTCACAATCATAGTCTTTTATTAGTTCCAACCAATGCCGTTGTCTCATGTTAAGCTCTTTCTGTGTGAACACATATTGTAGACTCTTGTGATCTGTGCATACAATACATTTGGTGCCATACAAGTATTGATGCCATATTTTCAAAGAAAATACCATAGTTGCAAGCTCCAGATCATGTGTGGGATAATTCTTCTCGTGTGGCTTCAATTGATGAGAATCATATGCAATCACATCGTCTCGTTGCATCAAAACACAACCTAGACCTGCATATGAAGCATCACAATAGACAATAAAGTCTTCTGACCCATTAGATAATGTTAGAATAGGTGCTTGACATAACAATTGCTTCAGAGTCTAAAATGTTTTCTCTTGCTCTTCACTCCACACATAAGCAACATCCTTGCGGGTCAATTTAGTCAATGGACCAACAAGTTTAGAAAAGTTCTGTATGAACTGCATGTAATAACCAGCAAGTCCTAAGAAACTCTTTATCTCAGAATGATTTTGAGGAGTTTCCCATTTCATAACAGCTTCAATCTTCATGGGATTAAATTTAACACCTTCATTACATATAACATGGCCCATGAAATGGACCTCCTTAAGCCAGAACTCACATTTAGAGAGCTTCGCATAGAGTTGTTCTTGCTTAAGTGTCTCCAGAATTAAATGAAGATGTTGGTCGTGTTCCGCCTCTATTTTAGAATAAATGAGAATATCATCGATGAACACGATCATAAATTTGTCAAGGTAAGGGCGACATACACGATTCATCATATCCATGAAAATAGCTGGAGCATTGGTTAAGCCGAATGGCATAACAAAGAATTCATAGTGCCCATATTGAGTTCTAAACGTAGTTTTAGTGATATCATCTTCTCGAACACGGACTTGATGATAGCTAGAATGTAGATCAATCTTGGAAAAGCATGTGGCACCTTGCAATTGATCAAACGGATCATCTATGTGAGGTAATGGATATTTATTCTTTACAGTTCGCTTGTTAAGATCCAAGTAATCGATACACATTCGGAGAGTCCCGTCCTTCTTTTTAACAAGCAAAACAGGAGCTCCCCATGGTGAAGAACTTGGGCGAATAAATCCCTTGTCAAGTAGTTATTGGATTTGGGTCATCATCTCCTGAATTTCAGATGCAGCGAGATGATAGGGAGATTTTGCTACAGGCGTAGCACCAGAAACAAAATCAATCCGGTATTCTACATCCCTGACAGAAGGTAAACCCGGTAAATCTTTAAGAAAGACATCAGGGTATTCTGAAACAACACTGATATCCCCAACATTTTTTGCTCCTATCTCAGCAATAATCACATATGCAAAGTAGGAGATAAAATCCTTTGCAATCAATTTCTGAACTTTAATCACAGAAATAACAGGAATGGCGGACTCCCTTTTCTCCCCTCGAGCTATAGCATAAGAACAATCGGACAAAGGAAATCTAATTATGTTTTTAGAACACAAGATCTCAGCATCTCGACTACTGAGCCAATCCATACCAATAACAGCATCAAAGCCCACGATAGGCATGATAAGAAACGAAATAGTGAAACTATTCCCATCGATATAAAGAACAGATATCGGAACATTCTCGGTAACATAGACTTCTTTACCATCAGCTACTTCTACTTTAATTAGATCAGATTATAGGGAAACAGGCAATTGCAGCTTTTCACGATAAGATACGGAGACAAAGGAGTAAGTAGCTCCTGAGTCAAATAAAATACAAGCAGAAGTACTGTTAATTAGAAAAGTGTCTGTAATTACATCACCTGTATCTTTGGCTTCATCAGCCGTAATCTGGAAAGCCCTCTCTTGTGCACGAGGAGCGCCTCCCTGTTTCGGACCTATGTTGCTGATGAAACCCCAGCACCTTTGTTTTGCCACAACGGGCTGACTGAAATATGGTGCCCAGGTTTATGGCACTTGTAGCACACGTTCTCCTTGTACCTGCAATCATGAGTTTGGTGCCCCTTTTTCCCGCACCTACCACACTTCAACAAGTCCCAATCTGACTTCTGGGATGTATGCACACGCTGCTTACCACCAGTTCCACTATCACCTCCCTTCTGAGTTGCTTGCTGATCAAACTTTCTCTTACCTCCACCAGATTGTTGTTGCTGTAGTTGCTGAGATCTCGCCCTCTGTTTGTAATCGTCATCAGAGATTCTAGCATTATCAAATGCTTCATCAAGGGTTGCTGCAAATCTCACAGTAGATCGATACTCCAGGGGCAAAGTGTTTGCAAAGTAAGTGATCTTTGCCTTTTCATTGGGTAACAAGTGAGGAACAAACCTCATTTTGTTAGTGAACTTGGATATAAGATCATCCAAAGGCTTATCACCCTTCTTTAGTGCCCTGAACTCATTATCAATCCTCACCATGTCATAGTCAGAACAGGCTTATCACCCTTCTTTAGTGCCCTGAACTCATTATCAATCCTCACCATGTCATAGTCAGAACAATACTACCCCTGATATTATCTTTGAAACCATCCCAAGTCATCGCCTCCAAAGTAGCTGGTGGTGTAATAGCAATTACAGTATGCCACCAGGCCAAAGCACGCCCCCTGAACATACGTTTAGCAAAATTCACCTTTTTTTATCATCACATTCACTGGATTCAAAGGTATTTTGTTTCTCCCTGATCAAGGTTCCTACTATAGAGGGATCATTAGTTGCGCTAGCAAAAGTAGGAGGCTGACAACTCAGAAAAGTTTTGAAAGTCGTGGACTTATGAGTATCCTTTTCCATCCGTGTAAACTCATGCTCATTTGCTTGCTTTAGTGGAGCCTCTAGTTTTAGGATGTAAGCATCCTTATAACCATCTCCAGAAGAACCCGCCATGTCGAGTTAGATTTCTATATATGTTTGGATTCCATGGGGATCAAGGCACGCAACGGAAACAAGAAAAAAACACACAAACGATCCCATGAAGTCCTAATGGTTGTGAAAACTTGTAAGACCCTACATGCAACCGAAACAAGAAAAAAGAGAAGAAGGAAAATAGAGTCATACCCTTGTAGACCTTGATTCTTGGCTGGAACAAAACGGATTTGGGATGTAAACTTGAAACAAGTGGCTCCAAGTCCTAATGCAAGTCCAGACCAAGAAAGCGTTCAATCCCTTTGTACTAGCAAACCGAAGAAACCACCAACACTTCATGGTACACTTCTGGAACAGCCCTTAGACTTGATTGTGCACAGCCAAAAACATTTGCTCTTGCTCACTTACACTAGTTTATGAACTCACAATGTAGTATGCTTGCACAAATTAACCAAGAGAGGAAAATGAACTTAGTATGTATCTTTTAAAGACACTACCTCTATTCAAAAGAGCACAGAGTCGGACCACATGGCTACCTCTCATTGGACCAACTCAAATGGTCCAATAAAACACAAGTGTCATTTGGAATTCTGCCTTCATGAATTCTTCACAGGCTCTCACAGGCCATGAAGGATGAATGCGCCACGACTGACCATTAATCCTCCACGAGCCATGTTGCGCCATGCAAGAATCGTGAGGGTTCGTGCCTTTACGACCTCCTTCACGATCCGTGTAGGGTCGTGAAGCTCTAGGGTTTCATGAACCATGCGTCCATGACAGGACACATGTACACGAGCTGCTTCACGACCCGTAGAGCATCCTTCACGGTCGTGAAGCTTATGTCAGATTGAATTTGACCATTTTGACCCTTTCCACTTATACCAGGCTGTCGAGATTGAAACTTGGCGTGTGACCCAATAGGCCCGTGCTTCATCGGCAATGATGCCGGCGTACGTGTGTCAGTGGGCAGATTCCAACAAACTCCCACTTGCACATGACACACCGTAACCATGGGCACCACAGACAAGGACCGGCCTCTAGCAAGGTATCCCTGGCCCCAACTAAACACGGGGTATGTCATCAATGACAAGTACCAAGTCAAAACTAAAAAATTTTGACATGGTCCTATAGATAAGTGATCAATCATCCTATTATTCACGATATCCAAGTGAACACGAGATATGGTACAAAGTCATTCTCCGATCGTTCACGATTATGTTTCTCGATCAAGATTGGTGGTGACCAAAAGGTGAGAGGCAATTGATTAACAATCATTGCAAGCTCAAGCATGGCCATGCATTATTGGTATTAGCACCCAATCATCGAGGGCCCCAGGGATATCTCTCTAAATAGAGGAACAAATTCCTTCGACTACATTGCCTCCAATACATTGGTAATACTTTACCCAAAAGCCTCCTTTATAATCGCCAGTTACGGACTACATTTGAAAGCACTCAGAATAAAGCAAACCAAAATAGTGAAACACATGCATCTCTTGTCTAAAGATAAAAGATATTATCATCCTGATTTACTCTTGACATGTACCATGAAGCAAGATCAGGTGTGGGTCGTCCAATCACTTGAAACCCTTTTCAAGTATAGGCGAAATATTGCGTCCCTTGTATTCAATTCCCATTGAACACTTTGACCAATTATTTCCCTCGATCTTCTTTCATACTTCCTTCCAATGAAGTGATAAAACATGAAAAGTCGGAACACAATAATGATATAAAGAAAGTATTCGCTACACGCGTATCATTAAATCTACATTTAATAATCAATACATTCAAAATACAATATTGCTTAATGTTCGTAATTACATAGCAAATATACCGAATACAATAACCAATATACAACTCAAACCATGTCATTGCAAATGTAATCCCAATAGCACGTGTGTGGGCATCGTGCTTAGCTTGTGACAACGGTATAGTGAACGGATCCGCCAAATTGTTATCCGTGTGTACTCTGCTGATGACAATGTCTCCATTCTTGACCACGTCCCGGATAAAATGATATCTCCGCGGAATATGCCTCGTGCATTGGTGAGACCTTGGTTCCTTAGCTAAAGAAACGGCACCCTAGTTGTCACAAAAGATCTCAACAGGGTCACTAATGCTAGGAACCACTCCCAAATCAAGCACAAATTTCCTCATCGATAAGGCCTCCTTAGTAGCTTTACTCGCAGCAATACATTCCGACTCCGTAGTGGAATCGGCCACGGTGTCTTGCTTGGAGCTCCTCCAGGATATAACACCGCCGTTTAATAGGAACACGAACCCCAATTGTGATCGGCAGTCATCCCTATCGGTTTGGGAGCTTGCGTCAGAGTAACCATTTACTCTAAGCTCTTCCTCACCTCCGTACACTAAGAACATCTCCTTAGTCCTTCGAAGATACTTGAGAATGCTCTTCACTGCCGTCCAATGGGTTTCGCCTGGGTTGGCTTGATATCTACTCGTCATGCTCAAAGCACACGATACATCAGGCCTCGTACATAGAATGGTATACATGATCGAGCCCACAGCCAAAGCATATGGCACCCGCTTCATTACTTCCCGTTCCTCTTGGAAACTAGGGGATCGAGTCTTACTCAATACCAAACCATGTGACATAGGAATGAACCCCTTCTTGGAGTCTTCCATCCTAAACCGCTTTAGGACTTTGTCAACATATGTACTTTGGCTAAGCCCAATTAGCATCTTGGATCTATATCTATAGATTTTGATCCCAAGAATATAAGTCGCATCTCCTAGATCCTTGATTAAAAAACAATTCCCTAACCAAGCTTTTACACCTTGAAGGGTCGGGACATCGTTCCTAATAAGGAGTATGTCATCGACATACAAGACTAGGAATACAACTATGCTCCCACTAGCCCTGACATATACGCATGGCTCATCCTTGCTTTTCAAAAAGCCAAACTCTTTGACTTTCTCATCAAAGCACAGGTTCCAGCTGCGTGATGCTTGCTTAGGTCCATAAATGGACTTCTTAAGCTTGCCGACCTTATCCGGATGCTTGGCATATACAAAACCCTCGGGTTGAGTCATATAGACTTCCTCGCTTAATGTCCTATTAAGTAACACGGTTTTTACATCCATTTGCCAAATCTCATAATCATGAAATGCAGCAATTGCCATGAGTATCAGGATAGACTTCAATATAGCCACCGGAGAAAAGGTTTCATCATAGTCTACATCATGAGTTTGCGTGAAAACCTTAGCCACCAGTCGGGCTTTGAAGGTGTCTACCTCTCCATCTATGCCGGTATTTTTCTTAAAGACCCATTTGCACCCTACGGGTCTACACCCGGGCACCGGATATACCAAATTCCAGACTTGGTTATCCGACATAGATTGCATCTCGGACTCCATTGCCTCTTTCCACCTAGTAGACTCAGGACCCACCATGGCGTCCCGATAAGATGATGGTTCATCATGATCCACCACTAGGTCGCAACCCTCAAACATGAGAAACCCATATCTCTCTTGCTCATTGTGACTCCTATCGGATCTCCTAAGAGGTAAAGGATCCGTGTTAGGTTCTCCAGCAGTGCCGTGCTGAGAATCATCTTGTGAACTAGTGCCAACTTCAGGTTGGTCATTGGAAGGTTCTTGAATTTCTTCAAGATCAACCTTTCTCCCACTAGCGTCTTTGGATAGCATCTCCCTTTCATGGAAGACGGCCCTCCGAGCTACAAATATCTTGTTCTCGGAAGGTTTGTAAAACAAATATCCCATAGACCCGGCATGATATCCAATGAACAAACACCTCTTGGCTCGGGGTTCTAACATGTCCTCCACCTCACGTCTCACGTTGGCAAGACAACCCCAAACCTTTAGATATGAAAGAGATGGAACCTTTCCGTGCCACATCTCAAAGGGTGTCTTCTTGACCTTCTTAGTTGGTACGAGGTTAAGGATTCTAACGGCCATTTCCAATGCATAATCCCAAAAGCTAATGGGTACATCCGTACGACTCATCATACACCGGACCAAGGTTAACAATGTCCGGTTTCTCCTCTCGGCGACACCATTTAATTGTGGTGTCCTAGGAGGTGTCAATTGCGAAACAATTCCACAATTTTTTAGATAGTCACGGAATTCCAAACCTAGATACTCACCACCACGATCCGATCTGAGCATCTTAATTCGTTTACCCAATTGGTTCTCAACTTCGTTTTTGAATGTCTTGAAAACCTCAAAGGTTTCCGACTTTTGTCTTAATAAGTACACATACCTATACCTACTAAAATCATCGGTAAAGGTTACGAAGTACCTTGAGTTATCCCTAGTGACATGCTTGAATGGACCACACACATCCGTGTGAACGATATCCAACAAGTCTTGGCCCCTCTCACAAACTCCGGTGAAGGGTGCTTTGGTCTGCCCAATAAGCAAGATTTGCATACATCATCTGACCCATGGTCAAATGATTCCAAGATCCCATCCGCTTGGACCTTGGAGATGCGTTTCTTGTTTATGTGGCCCAAACGACCATGCCATAAGGATAACTTATCCAAATCACTTTTGGATTTAGAACCAACATTCATGATTGATCTATTACTTTGCAAGCATACGCTTGTTTCATATATGCCTAAAGGTATTTGTTTGGCATAACCGAGTAGCAACGGAAGCAAGATATAATACAAAAATCTAAGTTAACCAAACAAACACACATCCCATGGACCAAAATCTAACTATGAACTTGCAACTAAATAAAAGAACAAGATAGATAGAAATGTACCACAATGCAAGTACAACAATCTTCCCCTTGTCAAGCTTCAAGAATCCAAACAAGTCAAGCTTCAAGAATCCAAACAAGGATTCCTCTAATGAAGTCCACCCCAAGTTGTGTTTATTCCCAAATGCTAGTAGGTTGGTATGTAACCACTAAGACAACAATCAAGAACAATATGTGTGTATTTCTTCACTTAGTATTGATCACCAAGAACTAGAAGAACCAAGAGAGAGTCTCAACTTCCAAGAACCTCTTGAACTCTCTTAAGTCTGTTCATGTGTAGAGAAAAACGTAGCTAGCATTAACATTCACTTAATCCCATTAAAATGTGAGTTTAAAGATGTTAATTCTGCTGTTACAACGATCATACACGGCCCGTGTTGGTCAACACGGCCGTGTAGGCCTAAAGCCCACGGCCTCAGTTGGGCCATGATAGCCCGTGTCTGATAGGTCCAACACGGCCCATGTTCATCTACACGGCCGTGTATGCCCAAAGCACACGGCTTCTACATGGGCCAAAACGTCCCATGCTAGTTAGGCTGGACACGGCCCGTGTTCAAGAACACGGCCCGTGTACCATGCTGCCAAAACCCATTTTGGCCTTTTTCTCTCTTTTGCTTGATCGTGTTGTCGGAATCAATACTTGGTGTGTGACCCAATAGGCCTATACTTCATCAGCAGTGCTATTAACTCGTTCGTGTCAGCGGGCATATTCCGACAGACTCCCACTTGCACGTGGCACGACTACGAAAAATAACACAAACATAAAGCGGCCTCTAGCAAGACATCTATGCTCCCAAGTCAATATAGGGTATGCCACTCTTGACAAGATCCCCAATCATAAAATGATTGTCCTAAAGATAAATGAACATGTACATCCCTTTGTTCGCGATATCCAATGTGAACACAAGGCATGGAATATAGTCAACCTTCAGATGGTTCACGATTATGTTTCTCGATTCTAGATTAGTGGTGACCAACAAACCAAGTTAACATTGATCCATCATCAATATAACTTGAGCACGGCCATGCATATGAACGTCAGCACTCAACCATCGAGGGGCCCAAGGATATTCTCTCTATACATAGAGGAACAAATACCTTTCGACTACATAGTCCCGCCACATAAATAATATTCTACCCAATCGAGGGGCCCAAGGATAATCTCTCTATACATATGGTAGTTCACAATGAACGGACCATATGCTTGAGGCAAATATTGGAGGATAATATCCGTAGCAAACTCTTTCCCCATTGGAAAGCCTAACCTCTCGAGCTGTTCCACATATTGCTTCATATGAAGCACGTGGGAGCTCACGTTCCCGCCCTCTTGCATCCGGCACCCTATGAAGGCCTTGACACCCTCATAGAGTTCTTGCCTCGCTTGCTGTTGGAACATTTCCTTAAGATGCGAGATCATGTCGTACGCACCAAAGTCCTCGAATTGCCTTTGCAACTCGGAACTCATGGTCATCAACATGAGGCAAGTCACCTCATTTGTGTCTTTAAGGCGGTTTTCATAAGTGTCTTTAACGGCCCGCGTAGCGGTGGTAGCAGGAGCCTCCGAAAGAGGACCCTCTAGGATGTACAACTTGCTTTCATGGCGTAAGAAAACTCTCAATTGCCTATGCCAATCCATAAAATTTACTCCTACGAGTTTCTCTTTCTCCAAAAATGGACGGAGTGACATGTGTGTCGCGGTGTTGCTTGTAGATGTCATCTAAAAGAAGGCAAAGCACACAAAAAGGTTAGTTCGACATATTTTACATCTTGTTAAATAGTTACCCAATAGTTTAACACTTAAATTTAACAAGGGCTAAGAGCCCAACATAACTTCACTACATGACGGGTTTACCGCGGATCACTTCGTGAAGGTATTTAGGCCGGAATATGCTTTACCAATTGCAATCCGTGATTACAACTCTTAGGCACTTGCGGGATCCATCGGTACTCAAAGCACCGGTTTGGCATGTTTGATCCCTTCCCACACCGATTCCTCAATAAGCCGCTTTGGTAACTCGATATAGGCACGACAGTTAGCAAGGCGTATTAAATTGGAATTGCAAATCGTCCAACAAGATACACGATGACGCCCTTAACAATAATTGGCTCGTGCTAAGCTCGACAACCAAAAATTTCAAGACGCCACACTCACCTTCCACACAAGTCCACATGGAACAACTCGTGCTAAGCTCGACAATTGTCCCATGCTTCATTAGATTCGGGTGGTGTCATCTTTTGGATGGCGTGTGATTTACGTTTTTAAGAAAAACGGGACTTTTGTTTTTTCCGGTTAAAAACCTCTTTTCGTTTTGATTAACAAATAAGTGACAAAACGCATTTGTCACCATTTGAACATAAACACTTTATATTCGTTTGTTAATCATGTGAGCGAGAGGGGTTTGTTAACCAATTAAGGAAAACTATGTAGTTTTATTATTTTCAAAACATTTTCTAGCTTGCGAAGATCCTACAACCACGCAAGAAAGTAAATAAATAAAACTACACAACCACGCATACAAAACCGATTTGAGTCACCCTAAGTGTTCCCCGGTGAGCCAATCACGGAACTAAGTCTAAAAAGGACAAACAATCCAAGACTTGGTGGCGTGCTCCCACTCGATCCCGCGCCTCCGGATCCGAGATAGCCAAGACGTCTCCCAAGACTCCCGTTGGTGCCTCCGGTATTCTCTTCTTCATTACATACATATTTAAAGAGAAATGGCATGCAAGCCACACAATCTATTCTAAGCTAACTTACAAATTACAAAGAACAAATACTTTGGCATGCAAGCCACAAATAAATAAATTATTACAAACCAGATTAAATAAATTATTACAAACCAAATGTGGTACAAACCACCAAATGAATGAATAAAATACAAAGAAACCAAACAACCACACAAAGGTCTAGGCTCAAACCGGTGCTCACAACAACGAAACAACCCCAAAGTATGGTGTGCCACACCAAACCAAGCACAAAACAATATCCCAATCAAGTTTATTCAAAAACTAAAGGCACAAGAATAAACCTTGTACATATGCATTAGGATTCCAAACACTTTGAAATCCATATTCATATATACACAATATACATGTATGTGAAGGTATTGGTTTGACATAATCGAGTAGCAATGGAAGCAAGATAGAATACAAAAACTAAACTAGCGAAACAAACATTTCCCATGAACCAACATTATACCATAATCCAAGATCACCAAAAGCTTTCTTCTTTGTCAAAGTGTGTAGAATTCAAGGAAGAATTCCTCTAGTGTAGTCCACCCCAAGCACACTTGATTCCCCAATGCTAGTAGGTTAATGTAGCCACCAAAACAATAAGATACAATAACATATAACACCTTTGTGCATCAATCTTAGATCACAAAGTGCATAACACCTTCTTTTGTGCATCAAACTTGACCACCAAAGAAGAAGTATCATTAGAGAGAATATGAACATGCATAAGGCTCTAGAACTTCCCCAAGTTCTGTTCCAGAGACATCTAAAATGTAGCCTAGCATTCACACATATTAATCACATTAAAATGAGTGTTTAAAGTTGTTTATTCTGCGGTTATAGAGCATGTACATGGCCCGTGTTGGTCAATACGGCCATGTAGCTCCAAAGCCCACGGCCTCAATTGGGCCAAGATAGCCTGTGTCAAATAGGCTGAACATGGCCCGTGTACAGCTACACGGCCTTGTTGGCCTAAAGCACACGACCTCTAATTGGACCAAAACGCCCCGTGTGCATTGGACTAGACACGGCCCGTGTACCATCCTGCCAAAACCCATTTTGGCTCCTTTCTCTCTCTTGCTTCATCATGTTGCCGGAATCAATACTTGGTGTGTGACCCAATAGGCCTATACCTCATCGGTAGTGCCATTAACTCGTTCGTGTCAGCGGGCATATTCCAACAGACTCCCATTTGCACATGACACGGCTACGAAAAATAACACAAACATAGAGCGGCCTCTAGCAAGACATCTATGCTCCCAAGTTAGTATAGGGTATGCCACTCTTGACAAGATCCCTATCATAAAATGATTGTCCTAAAGACAAATGAACATGTACATCCCTTTGTTCGCGACATCCTATGTGAACACACGGCATGGAATATAGTCAACCTTCAGATCGTTCACGATTATGTTTCTCGATTCTAGATTAGTGGTGACCAACAAACCAAGTTAGCATTGATCCATCATCAATACAACTTGAGCACGACCATGCATATGAACGTTAGCACTCAATCATCGAGGGGCCCATGGATATCTTCTCTATACATAGAGGAACAAATCCCTTTCGACTACATAGTCCCGCCACATAGATAATACTCCACCCAATCATCTCCCTTATAACGACCAGTTACGTACCGCGTTAGAAAAAAATCAAAGCAAAGCAGACCTATGCTTTGGAATCACATGTATCTCTAGTTCAAGGATGAAACGCCATCATCATCCCGAGTTACTTATTACTAGAACCATGAAGCGAACTCAGGTGCGGGTCCTCCAATTACTTGAAACCCCTTTCAAGTATAGGCAAGAATTACGTTTAACAAAACCAATTCTTTACCTCAATCTTAATTTATACTTCCTTCCCATAAAGTATAACCAATTGTGGAGATTTTAGAATGGAAAACATTCTCGGAAGTGTTTACACATGCTAAGATGGAACACAATAAGGATTCATAAAATATCCGCCCTCGGCGTATTATTAAATCTCCATTTAATAATCGAGATAGCATGAATTGCAATACTGCTTAACATCCCCAAAATATAAGTACAAATCAAACACAAACCAAAACATATTCAAGCCAAGTAATATGCATTAGAAATGCTAATTGACCTAGCATGATAAACATCACTAGTCCATAACAACGGCTTAACTAGTGGATTTGTACCACAACATCCACAAGTATTTTTTGTTATTGAATTATATCTCTTTTGACAAGACTACTTCAAAAGTATGCATCAAAGAGATCTTACTTTACAAAAGGTTAAAGTAATCACACCCTCATTGTCTCGAAAGCCCACAATAGGGTTAGTGACACTTAAGAATCAACAAACAACACCACAAGTTAGAATCATCAACTTTGATTAAAGATCAACAGTTATCCTAGCAGAAACACGCATTAGAGTAACTACTTACTACAAGCCTATTCAAGTCGTCATACTTCAAGAACATATCTTTATATTTCTTGAACTAAATACTATCCAATTTTGTATCTCCTAAATGCCCTTATGAAGCAGTAATTCCTGAATTAGGTTTGTAGATAACCTAATATCAGGACATTGTCTTCAATAGACATTTAACACGAGAAATACAACAAAGCTCCCACTAGCCCTGACACATATAAAAGGTTTTATCTATGCTTCTAGAAAACTCATCACTTTGATTTTCTAATAGTAAGCAAAGATATTTCCTTTAAGATGCTGGCATAAGTCCGAATTGGACTTATCCACTTTTGTAGACATTATACGAATACTAAGGATGTATATTAAGACCCTCGGAGAGTGTTATAAGCACTTACTCATCATATTGTTCCATGACGGAACGCGGTCATTAATATCCACAAGTATCAAACATTCTTCAACACAACCACTAGGACAAGTTTCTCCATAACCATCATGAAAACTTTACCACTAGTCGGTATTTGAAGTTGTCTACAACTCCATCGATGTTAATCCCATCACTACCACCTTGGTGTACACCTAGGCATGGGATTAAGTCAAGTCAAGTACTTGGACATTTCAAATGGATTGCATCTCTTTATCATTTACTTCTTTTATCTTTAGTGAATTCTGGATCCACTACGTCTTCCGATAGGTGGTGAACTCAACATGTCTCACCATCAAGTCATTGCCACTTAGATATGAGAAACACATATCTCTTTGGCTCTATATGACTCTTATCAGAGTCAGGCATACCAGCATAACCATGCTGATCATCTATCAAAGATATCAGATTATATGCTAGTATCATCATCAAGTCTTTCACTTAAGGTCCGCGTTCTTCCACTAGAATGCCTTAGTTTTAGTTTTTCTTCTTCTCCCCCTTTTAAGCAACAAACATTGTTCTCAAAAGGTTAAATAGCTAAAACTTAGAAGAACTCCTCAAATGTATTAGCATTTCTTGATTTCAAGTTTATCCATCTCCCACTGAATGTAGAATAGATAACTTCGAACTATAAGATAAATAAGCAAGGAACCTTTCTAGTCGTATCTTAATAAATTCTAAATAGACTTTCAATTGAATTTGGATTTGAGGACATAGTCACAATGGTAAATGAATGTCCCAACAAATTGGACATACATTCTTGACTCGTCATAAACCGGATCATTACCAATAATACCCGGTTCCCTACACCATGACACCATGTACCAATATGTCTTAGTAGAGATATGAATTGTGAGACAACTCCACAATTCACTATATAGTCATTCAATATAGAAAGTAAGTACCTTAGCATCTTAACTAGACCTAAGTACCTTGATCTATATGCCCTATTGATTCTGAAAGTCGTTTTGGCTAATTCTGAGCACCAACAAGGATTCAGACATATACCTAAACTAGTAAACGTCTCGCAACTACTACCATCAAAGTAGCAACGAAGAAGTTTCTCTTTCGTTATTCGTTGTGATGTGCTTGAACGGTTTATCCACAAAATGTGATCAATATCCAACAAGCCTTTAATACTCTCACAAACTCCGGTGAAGGATCACATAATCATCTTAGCCTAATAAACAAGATCAATATCAAACGTTTAGCGCAAGGCTAAACTATCCCAAGATCCTAACCACGCGGATCTAGGCGATATACATCTCTTGTTTACGTGGTAATGTTGATCATCACACAAAGATAATTAATCCAAACTATTTTGGATTCAAAATCAATTATTCATGAATATTCTATTACTTGTAACCAAACCTTGTGTATGCCATGACATGGAAAATTTTGAACAAAATATCTCACAATAAATTTTCATAATAAATTTCATATTTTAAGAATAAACTCATCGTCACCACATGTAAAGTTGTGTACCATGCAGGGCAAGACAACACATGAGCTATGATATAAAAACCTTGAATAAATAACGCTTAAAAAAGGTTTTACATCAATTCTTAAAACTTCAAAATTTTGTTCATCTTAATCAAAGCGAGCATACAAAGAGATGTTACTTGCCACGCAGGGCAATAAAACAAAGTAATAAATAAACCGGCGACAAAAGCGAGATCAAGTCTCCTTATCTTCTCTTAGAGGACAATCATCATGGTTTCCTCGCCCGAGATCCGGTTCTTCATGCTTTTCTTTCACCAAAGGACCTACACTTTGTACCAAAATAAATTTGTGACAAACGTGAGTTAATCAGCTCGGGTCAACAACCCACTTATAGAAGAATAGAAATGAATCATGAACGAACCTGAAGATGGAAAGTTAACTCTCTCCTTCCAGAGAGGTTTTATATCCTCTCGGCACGTAGGGCATGCGTGACAGCCCCAATTCCTAAATCTTCCATAGAAGTAGCAAACCACCTTTTCTTGAGTCTCTTCTTGAGGCACATTCTCTATGTCCCTCGACTCAATATCAAGGATAGGCTTGGAAACTCCAACCTTTCCTTTTAGGGTCGGTTTCTTCATCCTTTTCCTTTGTTTCTTTAAACCCAAGACGGGAGTGGTTGAGGTGGAACTTGTTGGGAATCCATGGGGATCAAAGCACGCAACGGAAGCACACAAAAACACACAAAGTGATCCCATGATTTCCCAATGGTGGTGAAAACTTGCAAGAACATGCATGCAACTAAAAACAAGAACAAAGAGAAGAAGGAGATCAAATCATACCCTCGAAGACTTTGATACTTGGCTAGAACAATTCGGATTTGGGATGTAAGCTTGAAACAAAAGGCTCCAAGCCCTAATGCAAGTCCACACCAAGAAACCTTCAACCTCTTTGTACTAGCAAACCGAAGCACCACCAACACTTGATGGATCTCTTCTGGAACAGCCTTGAAACACTTGTGCACAAATCACCAACACTTGATCTTGCTCTCTCTCTCAATGGAAGAACTCACAAATATATGTATTGCACAAGAATGGACCAAGAGTATGAAATGAACAAAGAGACCCTCTTTTAAAGGCCTCTAGTCAGTTCAAAAGAGCCAGAATCGAACCCCAATGGCACCATATCATTGGACCAACTCAAATGGTCCAATGAAACACAAGTGTCACTTGGAATTCTTCCTTCACGACTTCTTCACGGGCTCTCACGGGCCGTGAAGGATAAATGCGCCACGAACGGCCATTTATCCTCCACGAGTCGTGCCGCGCCGTGCAAGAATCGTGAGGGTTCGTGCCTTTACGACCTCCTTCACGGGCCATGTAGGGTCGTGAAGCCCTAGGGTTTCACGAACCATGCGGCCCACGACAGGACTCTTGGACACGAGCTGCTTCACGACCCGTGGAGCATCCTTCACGGTCGTGAAGCCTAGGTCAACTGGAATTTGAACATTTTGACTCTTTCTTCTTATAGTAGGCTGTCGAGTTTGAAACTTGGCGTGTGACCCAATAGGCCCACACTTTATTGGCAGTGATGCTGGCCTACGTGTGTCGGTGGGCAGATTCCAACAAACTCCCACTTGCACATGACACATCGTATCCATGGGCACCACAGACAGGGAGTGGCCTCTAGCAAGGCATCCCTGCCCCCAATTAAACATGGGGTATGTCATCCGTGACAAGTACCATGATAAACTAAAAGAGTTTGACATGGTCCTATAGATAAGTGATCAATTATCTTATTGTTCGCGATATCCAAGTGAACACGAGACATGGTACAAAGTCATTCTCCGATCGTTCACGATTATGTTTCTCGATCAAGATTGGTGGTGACCAAAAGGTGAGTTGCAACTGATCAACAATCGTTGCAAGCTCGAGCATGGTCATGCAATTTTGGTGTCAGCGTCCAATCATCGAGGGGCCAGGGATATCTCTCTTAACAGAGGAACAAATTCCTTCGACTACATTGCCTCCAATACAATGGCAATACTTTACCCAAATACCTCCTTTATAATAGCCAGTTACGGACTACGTTTGAAAGCAGTCAGAATAAAGCAAACCAAAATAGTGAAACACATGCATCTCCGGTCTAAGGATAAAAGATATTATTATCCTGATTTACTCTTGACATGTACCATGAAGTAAGATCAGGTGTGGGTCGTCCAATCACTTGAAACTCCTTTCAAGTATAGGCGAAATATTGCGTCCCTTGTATTCAATCCCTATTGAACACTATGACCAATCATTTCCCTCGATGTTCGTTCATACTTCCTTCCTTGAAGAATGACTGATCGTGGACAGTTTAGAATGTAAAACATTCAAGGAAGTGATAAAACATGCAAAGTTGGAACACAATAATGATTTAAAGAAAGCATTCGCTACACGCGTATTATTAAATCTCCATTTAATAATCAATACATTCAAAAAAATACAATATTGCTTAATGTTCCCAATAACATAGTAAATACATCGAATACAATAACCAATATACAACTCAAACCAAGTCACTAGCAAATCTAATCCCAATAGCACGTGTGTGAGCATCGTGCTTGGCTTGCGACAACGGTTTAGTGAACGGATCCGCCAAATTGCTATCCGTGTGTACTTTGCTGATGACGATGTCTCCATTTTCGACCACGTCCCGGATAAAATGATATTTCTGCGGAATATGCCTCGTGCGTCGATGAGACCTCGGTTCCTTTGCTAAAGCAACAGCACCCTCGTTGTCACAGAAGATCTCAACAGGGTCGCTGATGCTTGGAACCACTCCCAGATCAAGCAGAAATTTTCTCATCCATACGGCCTCCTTAGCAGCTTCAATGGCCGCAATGTATTCCGACTCGGTAGTGGAATCGGCCACGGTGTCTTGCTTGGAGCTCCTCCAGGATATAGCACCGCCGTTTAATAGGAACACGAACCCCGATTGTGATCGGCGGTCATCCCTATCGGGTTGGAAGCTTGCATCAGAGTAACCCTTTACTCTAAGCTCTTCCTCACCTCCGTACACCAAGAACATCTCCTTAGTCCTCCGAAGATACTTGAGAATGCTCTTCACCGCCGTCCAATGAGCTTCGCCAGGGTTGGCTTGATATCTACTCGTCATGTTCAAGGCACACGATACATCAGGCCTCATACATAGCATGGCGTACATGATCGAGCCTACAGCCAAAGCATATGGCACTCGTTTCATTACTTCCCGTTCCTCTGGGGAACTAGGGGATTGAGTCTTACTCAATACCAAACCATGTGACATTGGAATGAACCCCTTCTTGGAGTCTTCCATCCTAAACCGCTTTAGGACTTTGTCAACATATGTACTTTGGCTAAGCCCAATAAGCCTCTTGGATCTATCTCTATAGATTTTGATCCCAAGAATATAAGTCGCATCTCCTAGATCCTTCATTGAAAAACAATTCCCTAACCAAGTTTTTACACCTTGAAGGGTCGGGACATCGTTTCCAATGAGTATGTCATCAACATACAAGACTAGGAACACAACTATGCTCCCACTAGCCCTGACATATACGCATGACTCATCCTTGCTTTTCGAAAAGCCAAACTCTTTGACTTTCTCATCAAAGCACAGGTTCCAACTGCGCGATGCTTGCTTAAGTCCATAAATGGACCTCTTAAGCTTGCAAACTTTATCCGGATGCTTGGCATGTACAAAACCCTCGGGTTGAGTCATATAGACCTCCTCGCTAAGTGTCCCATTAAGGAATGCGGTTCTTACATCCATTTGCCAAATCTCATAATCATGAAATGCGGCAATTGCCATGAGTATCCGGATAGACTTCAACATAGCCACCGGGGAAAAGGTTTCATCATAGTCTACACCATGAGTTTGTGTGAAACCCTTAGCCACCAGTCGGGCTTTGAAGGTGTCTACCTCTCCATCTATGCCGGTCTTTTTCTTAAAGACCCATTTGCACCCTACGGGTTTACACCCGGGCACCGGATCTACCAAATCCCAGACTTGGTTATCCGACATAGATTGCATCTCGGACTCCATAGCCTCTTTCCACTTAGCGGACTCAGGGCCCACCACGGTGTTCCGATAAGATGATGGTTCATCATGATCCACCACTAGGTCGCAGCCCTCAGACATGAGAAACCCATATCTCTCTGGCTCGTTGCGACTCCTACCGGATCTTCTAAGAGGTAAAGGATCCGTGTCAGGTTCTCCAGCAGCGCCGTGCTGAGAATCATCTTGTGAACTAGTGCCAACTTCAAGTTGGTCATTGGAGGGTTCTTGAATCTCTTCAAGATCTACCTTTCTCCCACTAGCGTCTTTGGATAGCATCTCCCTTTCAAGAAAGACGGCCCTCCGAGCAACAAATACCTTGTTCTCGGACGGTTTGTAAAACAAATATCCCATAGACCCGGCAGGGTATCCAATGAACAAACACCTTTCGGCTCGGGGTTTCAATTTGTCCTCCACCTCACGTCTCACGTAGGCAGGACAACCCCAAACCTTTAGATATGAAAGCGATGGAACCTTTCCATGCCACATCTCAAAGGGTGTCTTCTTGACCTTCTTAGTTGGTACGAGGTTAAGGATTCTAACGGCCGTTTCCAATGCATAGCCCCAAAAGCTAATGGGTACATCCGTACGACTCATCATACACCGAACCATATCCAATAATGTTCGGTTCCTCCTCTCGGCGAAACCATTTAATTGTGGTGTCCTAGGAGGTGTCAATTGCGAAACAATTCCACAATCTTTTAGATAGTCACGGAATTCCGAACTTAGATACTCACCACCATGATCCGATCTGAGCATCTTAATTCGTTTACCCAATTGGTTTATCAACTTCGTTTTTGAAAGTCTTGAAAACCTCAAAGGTTTCCGACTTTTGTCTCACGAAGTAGACATAACCATACCTACTAAAATCATCGGTAAAGGTTACGAAGTACCTTGAGTTATCCCTAGTGACATGCTTGAACGGACCACACACATCCGTGTGAACGATATCCAACAAGTCTTTGCCCCTCTCACAAACGCCGGTGAAGGGTGCTTTGGTCATTTTGCCCAACAAGCAAGATTCGCATACATCATCCGACCCATGGTCAAATGATTCCAAGATCCCATCCGCTTGGAGCTTGGCGATGCGTTTCTTGTTTATGTGGCCCAAACGACCATGCCATAAAGATAACTTATCCAAATCACATTTGGATTTGGAACCAACATTCATGATTGATCTATTACTTTGAAAGCATACGCTTGTCTCATATATGCCACGACATGGATGTGCTTTAAAATAAAATAAATCATTTTTAAAGCATGAAATAATTCCATTAGAGAAATTAAAGTTAAATCCATCGTCAACAAGTGCATAAAATGATAAAATGTTTCTTGCCACGCAGGGCGAATAAGATACATTTAATAAAGTAATAGATAAGCCGGATTGAAAGGCGAGGTCCACGCTCCCTATCTTCTCAACCGGGACAACCACCTTGTTTCCCATGATGAGATACAGCTCCCCATCAACCAAGTCTCTACTTCTTCTTAGTACCTGCACATTATGAACTATGTGAGTACCACACCCGGTGTCCAAGACCCAAGCGTTAGAAGTAGAAGTGTTATGGAGTTCAATCATATACATACCGTAGGCGCCTTGTCCCTTAGCGCGAAGCCTCTTGAGCTCCTCCGTGTACTTGGGGCAACTACGCCGGTAGTGTCCCTTCTCCCAGCAGAAGAAGCAGGTGGCATCTTCCGATGAGGGGGCTATAGGAGCGGGTTCCTTCCCCTTCGGCTTCGGCGCCGGGAGTGGCTTGGGCTTGGGTGTTGCCGCCTTCGCCTTCCCCTTTCCCTTGCCCTTGGAGCCTGAAGCGGGCCGCTTCCTCTTAGCACCACCCTCGTGGATGGCTAGGACGGGTGCGGAGGTCGATGGTTTTGCCTTGGCCATGTTAGACTCGGTGGTCTTCAACATGCCGAGCAACTCCATCAAGGACTTATCCATATTATGCATATGGTAGTTCACAATGAACGGACCATATGCTTGAGGCAAAGATTGGAGGATAATTTCCGTAGCCAACTCTTTCCCCATAGGAAAGCCCAACCTCTCGAGCTGGTCCACGTATTGCTTCATACGAAGCACGTGGGAGCTCACGTTCCCGCCCTCCTGCATCCTACACCATACAAAGGCCTTGACACACTCGTAGAGTTCTTGCCTCGCTTGCTGCTGGAACATTTCCTTTAGCTGCGAGATCATGTCAAACGCACCAACGTCCTCGAATTGCCTTTGCAATTCGGAACTCATGGTCGTCAACATGAGGCAAGTCACCTCATTAGTGTCTTTAAGGTGCTTTTCATAAGCATCCTGAATGGCCCGCGTAGCGGTGGTAGCAGGAGCCTCCGGAAGAGGTTCCTCTAGGACGTACAACTTGCTTTCATGGCGCAAGACAATTCTCAATTGCTTAAGCCAATCCATGAAGTTTACGCCTATGAGTTTCTCTTTCTTCAAAAATGGACGGAGTGAAATGTGTGTCGCGGTGTTGCTTGTAGATGCCATCTAAAAGAAGGCAAAGCACACAAAAGGTTAGTTCGACGTATTTTAATCCTTGTTAAATAATTACCCAATAGTTTAACACTTAAATTTAACTAGGGCTAAGAACCCAACATAACTTCACTACATGACGGGTTTACCACGGATCACTTCGTGAAGATATTTAGGCCGGTAAACGCTTTACCAATTGCAATCCGTGATTACAACTCTTAGGCACTTGCGGGATCCTTCGGTACTCATAGCACCGGTTTGACATGTTTGATCCCTTCCCACACCAATTCCTCAATAAGCCGCTTTGATAACTCGATATAGGCACGACAATTATCAAGGCGTATTAAATTGGAATTGCAAATCGTCCAACAAGATACACGATGACGCCCTTGACAATAATTGGCTCGTGCTAAGCTCGACAAACAAAGATTTCAAGACGCCACACGCACCTTCCACACAAGTCCACATGGAACAACTCGTGCTAAGCTCGACAATTGTCCCATGCTTTATTAGATTCGGGTGGTGTCATCTTTTGGATGGTGTGTGATTTACGTTTTTAAGAAAAACGGGACTTTTGTCTTTCCGGTTAAAAACCTCTTTTCTTTTTGATTAACAAATAAGTGACAAAACGCATTTTTCACCAATTGAACATAAACACTTTATATTCGTTTGTTAATCATGTGAGCGAGCGGGGTTTGTTAACCAATTTAGCAAAACTATATAGTTTTATTATTTTCAAAAGATTTTCTAGCATGCGAAGATCCCTTCAACCACGCAAGAAAAACAAATAAATAAAACTACACAACCACGCATACAAAACCGATTGGAGCCAATCTAAGTGTTCCCCGGTGAGCCAACCGAGGAACTAAGTCTACTAAGGACAAACAATCCAAGACTTCGTGGTGTGCTCCCACTCGATTCCGCGCCTCCGGATCTGAGGTAGCCAAGACGTCTCCCAAGACTCCCGTTGGTGCCTCCAGTCTTCTCTTCTCATTACATACATAATTTAAAGAGAAATGGCATGCAAGCCACACAATCTATTCTAAGCTAATATACAATTACAAAGAATAAATACTTTGGGGTGCAAGCCACAAATAAATAAATAAATTATTACAAACCGGATTAAATAAATTATTACAAACCAAATGTGATACAAACCACCAAATGAATGAACAACAAATAAAGCAACCAAACAACCACACAAAGGTCTAGGCTCAAACCGGTGCTCACAAAAATGAAACAACCACAAAGCATGGTGTGCCACACCAAACCATGCACAAAAAAATATCCCAATTAAGTTTATTCAAAAACTAAAGGCACAAGAATAAACATTGTACATATGCATTAGGATTCCAAACACTTTGAAATCCATATTCATATATACACAATTTACATGTATGCATGTGTGCATTTTATGCCAAAACCACCCAATACATACATATAAAAGAATTAGGATATTATGGGGTTTAAACTACAAGGCAAAACAGCCTAAAATGATTCTGGAAACACCAAAATCATGTGCCAAAATCCATATCAAGTTTTCTTTTTCAAAAAGGCCAAAAACAGCCTGTTCACGACGCCTTCACGAGCTACTGCTCTTCACGGGCCCTCACGGGTCGTGAAGGCAGTACGCTCCACGATTCGTGAAACAAATTAAAAACCTTTCACGACTACCACCCCACGAGATTGGTCGTGTGGCCTTCACGACCCGTGAAGCAAGCTCCACGGCCCGTGAAGACCTTCTGGACAGAATGTCCAAAATCAAAAATATGGATTTTCAAGCCACAAAGGTGCATGCATCTTGCAAGTATGGCTCTGATACAACTGTTGGGAATCCATGGGGATTAAAGCACGCAACAGAAGCACACAAAAACACACAAAGTGATCCCATGATTTCCCAATGGTGGTGAAAACTTGCAAGAACATGCATGCAACCAAAAACAAGAACAAAGAGAAGAACGAGATCAAATCATACCCTCGAAGACTTTGATACTTGGCTGGAACAATTCGGATTTGGGATGTAAGCTTGAAACAAAAGGCTCCAAGCCCTAATGCAAGTCCACACCAAGAAACCTTCAACCTCTTTGTACTAGCAAACCGAAGCACCACCAACACTTGATGGATCTCTTCTGGAACAGCCTTGAAACACTTGTGCACAAATCACCAACACTTGATCTTGCTCTCTCTCTCAATGGAAGAACTCACAAATATATGTATTGCACAAGAATGGACCAAGAGTATGAAATGAACAAAGAGACCCTCTTTTAAAGGCCTCTAGTCAGTTCAAAAGAGCCAGAATCGAACCCCAATGGCACCATATCATTGGACCAACTCAAATGGTCCAATGAAACACAAGTGTCACTTGGAATTCTTCCTTCACGACTTCTTCACGGGCTCTCACGGGCCGTGAAGGATAAATGCGCCACGAACGGCCATTTATCCTCCACGAGTCGTGCCGCGCCGTGCAAGAATCGTGAGGGTTCGTGCCTTTACGACCTCCTTCACGGGCCATGTAGGGTCGTGAAGCCCTAGGGTTTCACGAACCATGCGGCCCACGACAGGACTCTTGGACACGAGCTGCTTCACGACCCGTGGAGCATCCTTCACGGTCGTGAAGCCTAGGTCAACTGGAATTTGAACATTTTGACTCTTTCTTCTTATAGTAGGCTGTCGAGTTTGAAACTTGGCGTGTGACCCAATAGGCCCACGCTTTATTGGCCGTGATGCTGGCCTACGTGTGTCGGTGAGCAGATTTCAACAGAAGTATGCTTGGTCATGTCAAACTCCGCAGACTTCAACATGCCATGCAATTCGCTTAGAGATTTCTCCATTCCTTGCATATGATAATTTGTGACAAATTGATCATATGATTTGGGCAGAGACTAGAGTACAATATCCACAGCAAGCTCTCTCCCAATAGGAAATCCTAACCTCTCCATTTGGGCCACGTTTGCCTTCATCTTAAGGACGTGAAGACCAATATTCCCGCCTTCTTGCAACGTACAACTGACTAGGATTTTAACACACTCATAGTGTTCCTGCCTAACATGTCCTTGAGCTTGTTTAACATATTGTACAAACTCATGTGCTCGAGCTGCTTGTGCAACTCCGAGCTCATAGTTCACAACATGAGGCGAGTAACATCGTGCGTGTCCTCAACATGTTTTTCATATCCATATCGGACGACCCAAGTCGCGTTGGTAGCAGGTGGCTCCAGAAGGGGTTCCTCAAGGATGTGCAACTTTGACTCATGCCGAAGGACAATCCTCAATTGTCTAAGCCATGCAATAAAGTTCACCCCCGTGAGTTTCTCCCTTTCTAGGAACACACGAAGTGAGATGTTTGACGTGGTGTTGTTACGGTTTGTCATCTATAAATAACAATAATACGAGTTTTGGTTTGTTTAGATAAACCTTGTTAAAATAATTACCCCATAGTTTTAGATAAAAACAATTATTTGTAACAAGGGCTAAGAACCTTATTTCACCTCGCACCGTGACGGGTTTACCGCGGATCACGTGGCGAAGCTATTTAGGCCGGTAACCATTTCATCAATTGTAATCTCTATTACAACTCTTAGACACTTGCGGGATC
This sequence comes from Dittrichia graveolens, assembly GCA_038502395.1. Lineage (NCBI taxonomy): Eukaryota > Viridiplantae > Streptophyta > Magnoliopsida > Asterales > Asteraceae > Dittrichia > Dittrichia graveolens. The sequence goes on from JARJIL010000008.1 coordinate 24,789,659, forward strand.
CGTTGACATCCATTATGTCGGTTGGCATGTTTGATCCCTTCCTTACACCAATCTTAATATATAATTTGTGGTTAGCTCGTGCTTAGCTCGACAACTAATCAAGAATTATACACTAAAATTGTAAACCGTCCGACAAGACACACGGGTGGCACTCTCGACCATCAATTGGCTCGTGCTTAGCTTGACAACCAATCATGCGAGTTACCCCACTCACCTTCCACACAACTACGCAAGAAATGACTCGTGCTTAGCTTGACAATCATCCTTGTTTCGTTAGATTCGGGTGGTGTCGTCTTACGGATGATGCGTGATTTACATTATGAAAACGGGATTTTGTTTCCGGTTTATAAAAACCTTTTTGTGATTTAACAAAGTAAGTGTCAAAATGATTTTAAGCACTTTTAAATATAATACCAAGTTTATATTTTCTTTGTCAATTCTATTCGCGCGAGATTGTTAACCATTTTAACAAACGTTGTATTTTATTTAATTTTATAGAAAAATTGTCTAGCATGCGAATCCTAATCCATGCATAGAAAATAAAACACAACCACGCAAATATATAAATAATTCGGTAACATGCCCAAAAATCCTATGCGTTTTCCCCGTGAGCCACAACGGGGAAAACAAGGCCAAAACCTAGGGACAAGGTAAAGTCTTGTTGGGTGAGCTCCCACCGAATCCAACACCTCCAATAGCGTGTTGATTCCTTCTCGCCAAGACGTCATCACCATGACTCCCGTTGACTTCTCCGGTTCTAATTCTATACTATTAATGAATACATATAATATATATATATAAACGACACGCAGGTCGCATCCCTACACTATTTATACAAATATACGGAATAAAAGAAACGGCATACAAGCCGCACCAACAAATAAATAAATAAATAATTACATCAATACGGCACGCAGGCGACCAAAAACCCAAATCAATCAACCACCACAACACATAGGTCTAAGGGCATATCATGTTACCGAATCAAACCAAGCACAACAAATAAATGAAACATGGTGTGCCACACAAAACCATGATACAAATATATATCAATATTTTAGTTAAGATTGTCAACATCATCAAAGGCACCATAATGACAATCCTTGTACATATGCATTAGTGTACCAAACCATTTTTGTGACACATATTCATATATACATTTATAAGTATATATTTGTGTACACTTCATGCCAAGTTACAACAAATATATAAATCTAAAAACTAAAATATTAACAAGACTACAAATATAACAATTTTTTTTGTCCAACAAGAGTCTCAATGAAAAACCAATTTTAAGAAAATAGTTTTCTTATATAAAAGTATTTATATGGTTTTTCTCGACTCGATGTAAAAACTAAAATATTAGGTAGGCTACAAATATACAATTTTAGCCTAACAAGAATCTACATGAAAAGCCATTTCAAGAAAACAATTTTCTAATATAAAAATATTTATATGTTTATGGTTTTTCTAGAGTCAATAGTGCAAAGCCATGTTAGATATGGCTCTGATACCACTTAAGGTATTTGTTTGACATAATTGAGTAGCAACGGAAGAAAGATAGAATACAAAAACTAAACTAGCCAAACAAACACTTCCCATGGACCAACATCTAGACATGGAATTTGCAACTAGAATATAATAAACAAGATGGAAGAAAGATTGTACCATAATCCATGATCACCAAAAGCTTTCTTCTTTGTCAAAGTATGTAGAATTCAAGGAAGAATTCCTCTAGTGTAGTCTACCCCAAGCACATTTGATTCCCCAATGCTAGTAGGTATCATGTAGCCACCAAAACAACAAGATACAATAACATATAACACCTTTGTGCATCAATCTTAGATCGCAAAGTGCATAACACCTTCTTTTGTGCATCAAACTTGATCACCAAAGAAGAAGTATCATTAGAGAGAATATGAACATGCATAAGGCTCTAGAACTTCCCCAAGTTTTGTTCCAGAGACATATAAAACGTAGCCTAGCATTCACACATATTAATCACATTAAAATGAGTGTTTAAAGTTGTTTATTCTGCTGTTACAGAGCATTTACACGGCCCGTGTTGGTCAACACGGCCGTGTAGTCCCAAAGCCCACGGCCTCAATTGGGCCAAGATAGCCCGTGCCAAATAGGCTGAACACGGCCCGTGTACAGCTACACGGCCGTGTTGGCCCAAAGCACACGACCTCTAATTGGACCAAAACGCCCCGTGTGCATTGGACTGGACACGGCCCGTGTACCATCCTGCCGAAACCCATTTTGGCTCCTTTCTCTCTCTTGCTTGATCATGTTGCCGGAATCAATACTTGGTGTGTGACCCAATAGGCTTATACCTTATCGGTAGTGCCATTAACTCATTCGTGTTAGCGGGCATATTCCAACAGTATGCATGTGTGCATTTTATGCCAAAACCACCCAATACATACATATACAAGAATTAGGATATTATGGGGCTAAACTACAAGTCTAAAAAGCCTAAAATGATTCTGGAAACACCAAAACGAGATGCTAAAATTGTTGGGATTCCATGGGGATCAAAGCACGCAACGGAAGCAACAAAAACACACAAAACGATCCTATGAAGTCCCAATGGTGGTTAAAACTTGTAAGAAGCTACATGCAACCAAGAACAAGCACAAAGAGAAGAAGGGAATCAAAACATTCCTTGAAGACTTTGATTAAAAGCTGGAACAAATCAGACTTGGGATGAATCCTTAAAACAAGAGGCTCCAAGCTCAAATGAAGTCCACACCAAGCTAATCACCAACTTCCCTTGTACTAGCAAGCCAAAACCAAACCAAGAACACTTGTTTGATTTCTGGAACAGCACTTGAACACCAAGAACACACACTCACAATGGTCTCTTCTAACTCTCTAGCTATAACTCACCAATATGTGTGTATGTATGCAATATTGTCCAAGAGTGAAACAAGGAACAAATGAAGCCTCTTTTAAAGGACAAAACTCTGCTTCAATTGCTCCAGGGTCGGACCTAATGGCACAAGATAATTTGATTAAAAAAGATGGTCCAATAAAATGCAAGTGTCATTTAGAATTTTGCCTTCACGACTTCTTCACGGGCTCTCACGGGCCGTGAAGGATTAATGCGCCACGACCGGCCATTAATCCTCCACGAGCCGTGCCGTGCCGTGCAAGACTCGTGAAGGTTGTGCCTTCACGACCTCCTTCACGAGCCGTGTAGGGTCGTGAAGCCCTACGGTTTCATGAGCCATGCGGCCCACGATTGGACTCATGGACACGAGCTGCTTCACGACCCGTGGAGCATCCCTCACGGTCGTGAAGCCTTGGTCAATTGGAATTTAACCATTTTGACCCTTTCCCTTTTATAAGGCTGTCGGAGTGGAAACTTGGCGTGTGACCCAATAGGCCCGCTCTTCATTGGCAGTGATGCCGGCCTACGTGTGTCGGTGGGCAGATTCTAACAAACTCCCACTTGCACATGACACACCGTACCCATGGGCACCACAGATAGGGAGCGGCCTCTAGCAAGTCATCCCTGCCACCAACTAAACACGGGGTATGTCATCCCTAACAAGTAACCAAGTTAAACTAAAACAGTTTGACATGGTACTATAGATAAGTGATCAATTATATTATTGTTTGCGATATCCAAGTGAACACGAGACATGGTACAAAGTCATTATCCGATCATTCACGATTATGTTTCTCGATCAAGATTGGTGGTGACCAAAAGGGTGAGTTGCAACTGATGAACAAGCATTGCAAGCTCGAGCATGGCCATGCATTTTTGGTGTCAGCGCCCAATCATCGAGGGGCCCAGGGATATCTCTTTTAACAGAGGAACAAATTCCTTCGACTACATTGCCTCCAATACAATGGCAATTCTTTACCCAAATACCTCCTTTATGATAGCCAGTTACGGACTACGTTTGAAAGCAGTCAGAATAAAGCAAACCAAAATAGTGAAACACATGTATCTCCGGTCTAAGGATAAAAGATATTATCATCCTGATTTACTCTTGACATGTACCATGAAGTAAGAGTGTGGGTCGTCCAATCACTTGAAACTCTTTTCAAGTATAGGCGAAATATTGCGTCCCTAGTATTCAATCCCATTGAACACTATGACCAATCATTTCCCTCGATCTTCGTTCATACTTCCCTCCATGAAGAATGACCGATCGTGGACTATTTAGAATGTAAAACATTCAAGGAAGTGATAAAACATGCAAAGTTGGAACACAATAATGATTTAAAGAAAGTATTCGCTACACGCGTATCATTAAATCTCCATTTAATAATCAATACATTCAAAAATACAATATTGCTTAATGTTCCCAATAACATAGTAAATACATCGAATACAATAACCAATATACAACTCAAACCAAGTCACTAGCAAATCTAATCCCAATAGCACGTGTGTGGGCATCGTGCTTAGCTTGCGACAACGGTTTAGTGAACGGATCCGCCAAATTGCTATCCGTGTGTACTTTGCTGATGGCGATGTCTCCATTTTCGACCACGTCCCGGATAAAATGATATTTCCGCGGAATATGCCTCGTGCGTCGATGAGACCTTGGTTCCTTTGCTAAAGCAACGGCACCCTCGTTGTCACAAAAGATCTCAACAGGGTCACTGATGCTTGGAACCACTCCTAGATCAAGCAGAAATTTCCTCATCCATACGGCCTCCTTAGCAGCTTCACTAGCCGCAATGTATTCCGACTCGGTAGTGGAATCGGCCATGGTGTCTTGCTTGGAGCTCCTCCAGGATATAGCATCGCCGTTTAATAGGAGCACGAACCCCGATTGTGATCGGCAGTCATCCCTATCGGTTTGGAAGCTTGCATCAAAGTAACCCTTTACTGTAAGCTCTTCCTCACCTCCGTACTCCAAGAACATCTCCTTAGTCCTCCGAAGATACTTGAGAATTCTCTTCACCGCCGTACAATGAGCTTCGCCAGGGTTGGCTTGATATCTACTCGTCATGCTCAAGGCACACGATACATCAGGCCTCGTACATAGCATGGCGTACATGATCGAGCCCACAGCCGAAGCATATGGCACTCGCTTCATTACTTCCCGTTCCTCTGGGGAACTAGGGGATTGAGTCTTACTCAATACCAAACCATGTGTCATTGGAATGAACCCCTTCTTGGAGTCTTCCATCCTAAACCGCTTTAGGACTTTGTCAACCTATGTACTTTGGCTAAGCCCAATAAGCCTCTTGGATCTATATCTTTAGATTTTGATCCCAAGAATATAAGTCGCATCTCCTAGATCCTTCATTGAAAAACAATTCCCTAACCAAGTTTTTACACCTTGAAGGGTCGGGACATCGTTCCCAATGAGGAGTATGTCATCGACATACAAGACTAGGAATACAACTATGCTCCCACTAGCCCTAACTTATATGCATGACTCATCCTTGCTTTTCGAAAAGCCAAACTCTTTGACATTCTCATCAAAGCACAAGTTCCAACTGCGCGATGCTTGCTTAAGTCCATAAATGGACTTCTTAAGCTTGCAGACTTTATCCGGATGCTTGGCATGTACAAAACCCTCGGGTTGAGTCATATAGACCTCCTCGCTAAGTGTCCCATTAAGGAACACGGTTTTTACATCCATTTGCCAAATCTCATAATCATGAAATGCGGCAATTTCCATGAGTATCCAGATAGACTTCAACATAGCCACTGGGGAAAAGGTTTCATCATAGTCTACACCATGAGTTTGCGTGAAACCCTTAGCCACCAGTCGGGCTTTGAAGGTGTCTACCTCTCCATCTATGCCGGTCTTTTTCTTAAAGACCCATTTGCACCCTACGGGTGTACACCCGGGCACCGGATCTACCAAATCCCAGACTTGGTTATCGGACATAGATTGCATCTCGGACTCCATAGCCTCTTTCTACCTAGCGGACTCAGGGCCCACCACGGCGTTCCGATAAGATGATGGTTCATCATGATCCACCACTTGGTCGCAGCCCTCGGACATGAGAAACCCATATCTCTCTGGCTCATTGCGACTCCTACCGGATCTCCTAAGAGGTAAAGGATCCGTGTCAGGTTCTCCAGCAGCGCCGTGCTGAGAATCATCTTGTGAACTAGCGCCAACTTCAGGTTGGTCACTGGAAGGTTCTTGAATTTCTTCAAGATCAACCTTTCTCCCACTAGCGTCTTTGGATAGCATCTCCCTTTCAAAGAAGAAGGCCCTCCGAGCAACAAATGCCTTGTTCTCGGACGGTTTGTAAAACAAATATCCCATGGACCCGGCAGGATATCCAATGAAGAAACACCTCTCGGCTCGAGGTTTGAATTTGTCCTCCACCTCACGTCTCACGTAGGCAGGACAACCCCAAACCTTTAGATATGAAAGCGAAGGAACCTTTCCATGCCACATCTCAAAAGGTGTCTTCTTGACCTTCTTAGTTGGTACGAGGTTAAGGATTCTAACGGCCGTTTCCAATGCATAGCCCCAAAAGCTAATGGGTACATCCGTACGACTCATTATACACCGAACCATATCCAACAATGTCCGGTTCCTCCTCTCGGTGACACCATTTAATTGTGGTGTCCTAGGAGGTGTCAGTTGCGAAACAATTCCACAATCTTTTAGATAGTCACGGAATTCCGAACTTAGATACTCACCACCACGATCTGATCTGAGCATCTTAATTCGTTTACCCAATTGGTTCTCAACTTCGTTCTTCAAAGTCTTGAAAACCTCAAAGGTTTCCGACTTTTGTCTCACCAAGTAGACATACCCATACCTACTAAAGTCATCGGTAAAGGTTACGAAGTACCTTGAGTTATCCCTAGTGACATGCTTGAACGGACCACACACATCCGTGTGAACGATATCCAACAAGTCTTTGCCCCTCTCACAAACGCCGGTGAAGGGTGCTTTGGTCATTTTCCCCAACAAGCAAGATTCGCATACATCATCCGACCCATGGTCAAATGATTCCAAGATCCCATCCGCTTGGAGCTTGGCGATGCGTTTCTTGTTTATGTGGCCCAAACGACCATGCCATAAAGATAACTTATCCAAATTACATTTGGATTTAGAACCAACATTCATGATTGATCTATTACTTTGCAAGCATACGCTTGTCTCATATATGCCACGACATGGATGTGCTTTCATATAAAATAAATCAATCTTAAAGCATGAAATAATTCCATTAGAGAAATTTAAATTGAATCCATCGTCAACAAGTGCATAAAATGATAAAATGTTTCTTGCCACGCAGGGCGAATAATATACATTGAATAAAGTAATAAATAAGCCGGATGGAAAGGCGAGGTCCACACTCCCTATCTTCTCAACCGGGACAACCGCCTTGTTTCCCATGATGAGATCCAGCTCCCCATCAACCAAGTCTCTACTTCTTCTTAGTACCTGCACATTATTAACTATGTGAGTACCACACCCGATGTCCAAGACCCAAGCGTTAGAAGTAGAAGTGTTATGGAGTTCAATCATATACATACCAGAGGCGCCTTGTCCCTTGACGCGAAACCTCTTGAGCTCCTCCGTGTACTTGGGGCAGCTACGCCGGTAGTGTCCCTTCTCCCCGCAGAAGAAGCAGGTGGCCTCTTCCGGTGAGGGGGCTATAGGTGCGGGTTCCTTCCTCTTCGGCTCCGGCGCCGGGAGTGGTTTGGGCTTGGGTGTTGCCACCTTTGCCTTCCCCTTTCTCTTGCCCTTGGAGCTTGAAGCGGGCCGCTTCCTCTTAGCACCACCCTCATGGATGGCTTGGACGGGTGCGGAGGTCGATGGCTTTGCCTTGGCCATGTTAGACTCAGCGGTCTTCAACATGCCGTGCAATTCCATCAAGGACTTATCCATATTATGCATATGGTAGTTCACAATGAACGGACCATATGCTTGAGGCAAAGATTGGAGGATTATATCCGTAGCCAACTCTTTCCCTATTGGAAAGCCCAACCGTTGGTAGCAGGAGCCTCCAGAAGAGGTTCCTCTAGGACGTACAACTAGCTTTTATGGCGCAAGACAATTCTCAATTGCCTATGCCAATCCATAGTTTACGCCTATGAGTTTCTTTTTCTCCAAAAATGGACGGAGTGACGTGTGTCGCGGTGTTGCTTGTAGATGCCATCTAAAAGAAGGCAAAGCACACAAAAAAGGTTAGTTCGACATATTTTAATCCTTGTTAAATAATTACCCAATAGTTTAACACTGAATTTTAACAAGGGCTAAGAACCCAACATAACTTCACTACATGACGGGTTTACCGCGGATCACTTCGTGAAGGTATTTAGGCCGGTAAACGCTTTACCAATTACAGTCCGTGATTACAACTCTTAGGCACTTGCGGGATCCATCGGTACTCATAGCACCGGTTTGGCATGTTTGATCCCTTCCCACACCGATTCCTCAATAAGCCTCTTTGATAACTCGGTATAGGCATGACAATTATTAAGGCGTATTAAATTGGAATTGCAAATCGTCCAACAAGATACACGATAACGCCATTGACAATAATTGGCTTGTGCTAAGCTCGACAACCAAAGATTTCAAGACGCCACACGCACCTTCCACACAAGTCCACATGGAACAACTCGTGCTAAGCTCGTCAATTGTCCCATGCTTCATTATATTCGGGTGGTGTCATCTTTTGGATGACGTGTGATTTACGTTTTTAAGAAAAACGGGACTTTTGTTTTTCCGGTTAAAAACCTCTTTTCGTATTGATTAACAAATAAGTGACAAAAAGCATTTTTCACCAATTGAACATAAACACTTTATATTCGTTTGTTAATCATGTGAGCGAGCGGGGTTTGTTAACCAATTAAGGAAAACTATATAGTTTTATTATTTTCAAAAGATTTTCTAGCATGCGAAGATCCTACAACCACGCATACAAAACAGATTTGAGCCAACCTAAGTGTTCCCCGGTGAGCCAACCGAGGAACTAAGTCTACTAAGGACAATGAATCCAAGACTTCGTGGCGTGCTCCCACTTGATCCCATGCCTCCGGATCCAAGATAGCTGAGACGTCTCCCAAGACTCCCATTGGTGACTCCGGTCTTCTCTTCTCATTACATACATAATTCAAAGAGAAATGGCATGCAAGACACACAATCTATTCTAAGCTAATATACAAATTACAAAGAATAAATATATTGGCGTGCAAGCCTCAAATAAATAAATTATTACAAACCGGATTAAATAAATTATTACAAACCAAATGTGGTACAAAACACCAAATGAATGAATAAACAAATAAAGAAACCAAACAACCACACAAAGGTCTAGGTTCAAACCGGTGCTCACAACAACGAAACAACCACAAAGCATGGTGTGCCACACCAAACCATGCACAAAACAATATCCCAATTAAGTTTATTCAAAAACTAAAGGCACAAGAATAAACCTTGTACATATGCATTAGGATTCCAAACACTTTGAAATCCATATTCATATATACACAATATACATGTATGCATGTGTGCATTTTATGCCAAAATCACCCAATACATACATATATAAGAATTAGGATATTATGGGGCTTAATCTACAAGGCTAAACAGCCTATAATGATTCTGGAAAGCTTAAAATCAAATGCTAAAATCCATATCAAGTTTTCTTTTTCAAAAAGGCCAAAAACAGCCTGTTCACGATTCCTTCACGAGCTACTGCTCTTCACGGGCCCTCACGGGCCGTGAAGGCAGTACGCTCCACGACTCGTGAAACAGATTAAAAACCTTTCACGACCACCACCCCACGAGACTGGTCGTGTGGCCTTCACGACCCGTGAAGCAAGCTCCACGGCCCGTGAAGACCTTCTGGACAGAATGTCCAAAATCGAAAATATGGATTTTCAAGCCACAAAGGTGCATGCATCTTACAAGTATGGCTCTGATACCACTGTTGGGATTCAATGGGAATCAAAGTACGCAACGGAAGCAACAAAAACACACAAAACGATCCCACGAAGTCCCAGTGGTAGTTAAAACTTGTAAGAAGCTACATGCAACCAAGAACAAGCACAAAGAGAAGAAGGGAATCAAAACATACCCTTGAAGACTTTGATTAAAAGGTGGAACAAATCGGACCTGGGATGAATCCTTGAAACAAAAGGCTCCAAGCTCTAATGAAGTCCACACGAAGCTAATCACCAACTTCCCTTGTACTAGCAAGCCAAAACCAAACCAAGAACACTTGTTTGATTTCTGGAACAGCACTTGAACACCAAGAACACACACTCACAATGGTCTCTTCTAACTCTGTAGCTAAAACTCACCAATATGTGTGTATGTATGCAATATTGTCCAAGAGTGAAACAAGGAACAAATGAAACCTCTTTTAAAGACCAAAACTCTGCTTCAATTGCTCCAGGGTCGGACCTATTGGCACAAGATAATTGGACCAAAAAAGATGGTCCAATAAAGTGCAAGTGTCACTTAGAATTCTGCCGTCACGACTTCTTCACGGGCTCTCACGGGCTGTGAAGGATTAATGCGCCACGACCGGCCATTAATCCTCCACTAGTCGTGCCGCGCCGTGCAAGACTCGTGAGGGTTGTGCCGTCACGACCTCCTTCACGGGCCGTGTAGGGTCGTGAAGCCCTAGGGTTTCACGAACCATGCGGACCACGACTGGACTCGTGGACACGAGCTGCTTCATGACCCGTGGAGCATCCCTCATGGTTCTGAAGCCTTGGTCAATTGGAATTTGACCATTTTGACCCTTTCAATTTTATTAGGCTGTCGGAGTGGAAACTTGGCTTGTGACCCAATAGGCCCGCGCTTCATTGACAGTGATGCCCGCCTACGTCTGTCGGTGGGAAGATTCCAACAAAAATCCATATCAAGTTCTCTTTTTCATAAACGCCAAAAACAGCCTATTCACGACGCCTTCACGAGCTACTGCTCTTCATGGGCCCTCACGGGCCGTGAAGCCAGTACGCTCTACTACTCGTGAAACAATTAAAAAACCTTTCACGAGCAACACCCCACGAGACTGGTCGTGTAGCCTTCACGACACTTGAAGCAAGCTCCACGGCCCGTGAAGACTCTCTAGACCATATGTCCAAAATAAAAAATATGGATTTTCAAGCCACAAAGGTACATGCATCTTACAAGTATGGCTCTGATACCACTGTTGGGATTCCATGGGGATCAAAGCACGCAACGGAAGCAACAAAAAACACACACAAACGATCCCATGAAGTCCCAGTGATGGTGAAAACTTGTTAGAGGCTACATGCAACCAAAACAAGAACAAAGAGAAGAAGGAAATCAAATCATACCCTTGAAAACTTTGATACTTGGCTGGAACAACTCGGATTTGGGATGATAACTTGAAACAAAAGGCTCCAAGTCCTAGTGCAAGTCCACACCAAGCTATGCTTCACTCTCCTTGTACTAGCAAGCTACCAAATCACCAACACAAGATGATTATGTTCTGGAACAGCCTTGAAATCGATTGTGCATGGCCCTTGAACACTTGCTCTTGCTCACTCACACTAGTTAATGAACTCACAATGTATATGCTTGCACAAATTGACCAAGAGTATGTTATGAACAAAGAAAGCCTCTTTTAAAGACCTATGTTCTGTTCAAATGAGCCAGAGTAGGACCAAATGGCAACCTATCATTGGACCAACTCAAATGGTCCAATAAAACACAAGTGTCATTTGGAATTCTACCTTCACGACTTCTTCACGGCCTCTCACGGGCCGTGAAGGATTAACACACCACGACCGGCCATTCATCCTCCACGAGCCATGCCGCTCCGTGCAAGAATCATGAGGGTTCATGCCTTCACGACCTCCTTCACGGGCCGTGTAGGGTCGTGAAGACCTAGGGTTTCACAAACCATGCGGCCATGACAGGACACGTGTATACGAGCTGCTTCACGACCCGTGGAGCATCCTTCACGGTCGTGAAGCTTAGGTCAGATTGAACTTGACCATTTTGACCCTTTCCTCTTATAGCAGGCTGTCGAGATTGAAACTTGGTGTGTGACCCAATAGGCGCGTACTTCATCGGAAGTGATACCGGCCTACGTGTGTTAGTGGGCAGATTCCAACACTCACGGGCCATGAAGGATAAATACGCCACGAATGACCATTAATCCTCCACGAGCCGTGCCGCGCCGGGCAAGAATCGTGAGGGCATGTGTCTTCACGACCTCCTTCACGAGCCGTGTAGGGTCGTGAAGCCTTAGGGTTACACGAACCATGCGGCCATGACAGGACACGTGTACGCAAGCTGCTTTACGACCCGTGGAGCATCCTTCACGGTCGTGAAGCTTAGGTCAACTTGAATTTGACCATTTTGACCCTTTCTTCTTATAGCAGGTTGTCGAGATAGAAACTTGGTGTGTGACCCACTAGGCCCGTGCTTCATCGGTAGTGATACCGGCCTACATGTGTTATTGGGCAGATCCCTGTTGGAACTCGTGGTCGGCACAAACACAGCGGAAGCAAACAAGATATGTAGCATGCAATACCAAACAAACAAGCACAAGAAAACCCACAACCAAGTACCAATCGTGGAATACACTACAAAGCAAATTGCATGTCAAAAGAAGAAGAAGGAATAGAAATTATACCTTCACAACATCTGGAAATCGAGCTCATCAAATGGTTTGGGATAAACATGAGGAAACATGAGGCCTCTCCTCCATTTCTAGTCCACACCAAGAAGAACATGATCTCTAAATGCTAGTGAGCCATATATGAACATCCTCATTGATTTCACCATCTGGAACAGCCCATGTAGTGTCTCCTCTTGCACCATAGATCCTCACAAGAACACTCAAGATCACCATCTTAGTGTATTTCTGTTGGATTATGCCCACTTACACACACACGAGTTGGTATCATGGCTGATGAAGCAAGGGCCTATTGGGTCACACGCCAACTATCGATTCCGGTATCACGGATGGTCTAATGAGAGAGAAAACCAGAAACTGGTTCTGGTGGGCAAAGGCACACCCGTGCCTCTATGAGGTACGGCCGTGCACTACGGGCAGGCACGAGCCCAAGTCAGGCGTGACTTGGGCGTGGCCTGTGGCTAGGTACACCCGTGCCTCTTGGAGGCACGCCCGTGCCCTGTGCCCTGTGGGCAGGCACGAGCCCAAGTTGGGCGTGACTTGGGGTTGGCCTTTTGGGCTGGCACGCCCGTGCCTTATGAGGCACGCCTGTGCTTTGTGATGCACGGCCTTGCCTTGTGCAGTAATAGCTTCTTTAATCAGCTTTCAAGTCTGGTTATGGTGGTGTTTATGGCCATAACTGTAGTAACTGAATGTGGCTTAATGATGGACGGTTTTGAGTTCAAAATAGAGCTCTATAAAAGGCACAAGAAGTTCTAGTGTGAGGTTCCTTGAACTTGATTCGTAATTATATACATATTGCACATAATTCTCTCATATACACAAAGAGGTTCTCAAGGCTTTGAAACTTTGTGTGTTAGACATACTTGTGGTGTTTAGGTTGGCACACCTAACACTTTAGCAAGTGGGAAATGATCAAGATTTGGTGTGGACTTGGATAGAGGTGTACACGTTAGTACACGTGCTTCCAATCTCCAAATCTACTTGACTAAGGAACGTAACTTCAAGGGTATGAACCTATTCCTTCTTGTCTTTATTTTGTTGCTTATCCATGTTTAGAGTTTTGGTCCATTTGGTGGGCGTATTCGTGGTCAAATTTTGAAACTCTTTTTCTACTCATTTTGCTTCCGTTGCGATTTTGGACCACGAAAACACAACAGTGGTATCAGATCCATCTCTAACATGGCTTTGCACTTTTGGAGTTAAACCGGAATTTCTGAGTTTTCTGTCAAAAATGGTTTTCTGGTGACCAGGCACGGTCGTACCTCTAGGGGTACGGGCCGTGCCGGCGACCGGGGCACGGGCGTACCAGTGGGGGTACGGGCCGTGCCGGCAGAATTTGTAAACTGTTTAAAATTGTTTAAATTGTACACTGACAAATGGGCAAGCACGCCCGTACGCTCTGGGGTACGCCCGTGCCTTCTGGTTTTTTGGTCAGAATTGGTTTTTGAAACAATATGTTTAAATATATTAAAATCCGAGTTTTGGACTAGTCTTGATTCTGTTGATCCCCACTATATTTTGGTTCCTAATTCTATATGTTTTGTGTGACTTGGCATGAAGTTTACAAAAATGTATATTCATAGCTGTATATATGAATATGCAATTTTAAAGGTGCATTAAAATTGCTAATGCATATGTACAAGGATTGCTTGTTGTGCCTTAAATGTTGTTTTGCAATCTTGATCAAAATATATATATGTTGGACATGGTTTTGTGGCACACCATTGTTTTCGTTTGGTTGTGTTTGTTGTGGAAGCCCGGTAACTTGTTTTGCCCATAGCCCTTTGTGTTGTTTTTGGTTGGTTTTGGTTTTGGCCTGCGTGCCGTAATGTTGTAATATTTATATTTGGTGTGACTTGCATGTCGTTTATTTGAATCTTTGTACTCGTAATAGATTACTAGGATCGCGACTTGCATGTCGTTTTCTTATTATTATGTACTCGTACTTACATTATTTCGAATATGTAAGTATTGCTTCAAACCAACCGGGAGACACGGTGTTGGCGTCTTGACGAACCAAATCTGGGAGATTCGTCGGTGTGGAGATCGTGACGGGACATTCCTTGGTGTTGTCCCTAGATTGACTATGTTTTCTTCGTTTTGGCTCATGGGGAAAACACTTAGGATTTGGGCATGTTACTGGGTCTTTATTTATATTTATGCGTGGTTGTTTTATATTTGAATTCTTTAGGATGCATGCTAGAGAATTTTTGGAAAATATATAAAACAAAGAGATTTATAAATGGATTTATATTTCTACGCGCATAAGAATTGGCAAACATTAATATAAAAAAGTGTTTATATTAAACGGTGATTAAAAAGGAGTTTTTGTCACATAAATTGCTAATTCGTCAAAGTTGTTAAAATTTTATTTTAACCGGAAAAACAAAAACCCGTTTTTCGAGTAGTAACTCACGCGCCACCCGTAAGATGACACCACCCAAATCTAACAAAACTTGGATGATTGTCGAGCATTAGCACCAGTCATGCCTTGTGGAGTTGTGTGGAAGGTGAGTGTGGCAACCCGCAATATTAGTAGTCGAGCTTAAGCATGAACCAATGATTGGGCTAGGGTACCAACGTGTGTCTTGACGGACGACTTACAAATTCTTTTATGACGCTTAAATGATGTCGATCTCTAGCCGAGTCATTTAAGAATAATAAAAGGATTGGTGTATGATGGGATCAAACATGCCTTAGATATTTGATGTCGAAAGGATCCCGCAAGGATCTAAGAGTTGCAATGGTTACAATCGGTAATTTGTCTACCGCCCTAAATAACTTATTTCGTGATCCGTGGTAAACCCGTCACGAGATAGAGTGAAATACGGTTCTTAGCCTTGTTCAAATAATTGAGTTTTTATAACTATTGGGTAATTATTTCTACAAGGACTTGACAACTAAAATTGGTACTCTAATTTTGTAGATGGCATCCAATAACACTTCTACATCATCATCGAACTCAATTTCCCTATAATTGTTCCTCGAAAAGGCCGAACTTGATGGCCAAAACTTCATGGATTGGTTCATGAAACTAAGGAAAGCCCTTAGGTATGAACAAAAGATGTGGGCCATCGAGGAGCCTTTGCCGGAAGCACCTGCAGCCAACGCGACTAGGGCGGTCCGAGACACGTATGATAAGCGCTTCAAGGAAACGAACGAAGTGGCTTGCATTATGCTCTCATCAATGATTCCTGAGCTTCAAAAGCAAATGGAACATTTAGGGGCATATGACATGCTTAACCAGCTGAATGAAATGTTCCAATAGCAGGCTAAGCTAGAGCCCTTCGAGTGCCTAAAGTCCCTTTTCGATTGCCATATGCGGGAGGGAGGAAATGTGAGCGTTCACATGCTTAAGATGAAAGCATTGGTTGATCACTTGGAGAGGTTGGGATTCCCGTTAGGGAGGGAGTTGGCGGTGGATGTGATCCTCCGTTCTCTTCCTAGTTCATTTTCACAATTTGTGTGGAACTATCATGACCATGGCATGGACAAGTCCCTAATGGAGCTTCACGGATTGTTAAAGACCGTCGAGTCCGACATGTCCAAGAAGCCCTCCTCGTCCAAACTTGTCCTAGCTATCTAGGGAGGCGGAACCAAAAGGAAAGGCGCTCCCCCTTTAAGGGAAAGGGTAAGGGGAAGGTTGCAAAACCTAACCCGAGTCCGGCCCCGAAGGGCAAGGGGAAAGCCGTGATGGTTCCACCGGCCAAGGACCCTGCGGAAGCCAAGTGTTTCCACTGCAAGGAAAAGGGGCATTGGCGGCGTTCTTGCCCAATGTTCCTGGAGGAGCTCAAGCGGGTAAAACCCAAGGGAGCAGATAACTGAGGTACGTTTATGATTGAACTCCACAATACCGCTACTTCTAACTGCTGGGTACTTGATACCGGTTGTGGCACTCATATTTGTAATAATGTGCAGGTGCTAAAAAGAAGTAGGGCGCTGGGTGCTGGAGAGCTTGACCTGATCATGGGAAACAAGGTTGTGGCACTCATATTTGTAAAATGTTTGCTTTTCACCCTGCGTGGCACAATACATTATTTCCTTTCACGCTTTGTTTGACGATGGTTATGAGTTTAATTTTAATAATGGAATTATTTCTTTTTTGAGAAATGATGTTCATTACTTTAAAGCTTATCCATGTCGTGGGATTTACGAAACAAGTGTGTGTTTGGATTCTAAGTCCAAAGGTGTATTGGACAAGTTGTCTTTGTGGCATAGTCGTCTTGGCCATATAAGCAAGAAACGTATCACCAAACTCCAAGTGGATGGGATTTTGGAATCGTTTGACCACGGGTCAAGCGAAATATGCGATTCTTGTTTATTAGGCAAAATGACTAAAGCGCCCTTCACCGACGTTAGTGAAAGGGGCAAAGACTTGTTGGACATTATTCACACGGATGTGTATGGTCCGTTCAGGTCTGCTACAAGAAACAACTATATGTACTTCGTTACTTTTACTGATGGTTTCAGTAGGTATGGTTATGTTTATTTGATTAAGCATAAGTCTGAAACCTTTGAGGTATTTACGACATACCAAAACGATGTGCAGAATCAATTGGGCAAGCGGATTAAGATTCTCAGATCCGATAGGGGTGGTGAGTATCTTAGTACCGAGTTTCTTGATCATCTTAGGGGTTGTGGAATTATTTCACAACTTACTCCACCCAGGACACCACAAGTAAATGGGGTCGCCGAAAGGAGGAATCGAACTTTATTGGATATGGTTCGACCCATGATGAGTCGTACAAAGCTAGCCGCAAGTTTTGGGGTTATACTTTGGAAACTACTGCTAGGACCTTAAACCTAGTACCAACAAAGAAGGTTGCGAGTATACCATTCGAGATGTGGCATGGAAAGTTCCTTCGCTTGCCTATCTCAAGGTCTGGGGTTGTGAGGCTTACGTAAGACATGAGGCTCAAGACAAACTTGAACCCAGAGCCGAGATGTGTATTTTCATTGGCTACCCAGCTGGTTCTATGGGATATTTGTTTTACAAACCTTCGGAGAACAAGGTGTTTGTTGCTCGAAGGGCGGAAGTCGATCTAGAAGAAATTCTAGATGACACCAATGATCAACCTGGTGTTGGCACTAGTACCGCTTCTGAGGTCGGCGTACCGGAAGTAGTGGAACCTCAACCATTGGTGGATGAGGTGCCTGATACACAACCATTAGAGCTCCGTAGATCTGGTAGAGTTCGTAATGAGCCGGAAAGATATGGGTTTCTCATATCCGAGGGAGACGAACCATTGGTGGATCATAGTGAACCGACCAACTACCGGGAAGCCGTAGCGGGCCTTGAGTCTGCTAGGTGGAAGGAGGCAATGGACAGTGAGATGCAATCCATGGCGGATAATCAAGTTTGGGACTTGGTTGATCCAGTACCTGGCCACAAGCCAGTAGGGTGCAAATGGGTCTTCACGAAGAAGACTAACATGGATGGAAAGATAGACACCTTCAATGCCCGATTGGTGGCAAAGGGTTCACTCAAACTCAGGGTGTAGACTATGATGAAACCTTTTCTCCAGTGGCTATGTTGAAGTCTATTAGGATATTAATGGCTATCGCTGCATATTACGATTACGAAATATGGCAGATGGATGTCAAGACTGCCTTCCTTAACGGGAAGTTGGCAGAGGAGGTTTACATAGCACAAGCTAATGGTTACGTAAACCCCAAACATCCTAATAAAGTCAGCAAGCTTAAGAGATCCATTTATGGACTTAAGCAAGCATCTCGGAGTTGGACATTTGCTTTGATAAAAAGGTCAGAGTTTGGCTTTTTTAAAAGCAAGGATAAACATTGTGTATATGTCAGGGCTAGTAGGAGTGCTGTAGTTTTCCTAGTCTTGTATGTAGATGACATACTACTCATAGGAAGTGACGTGACTACCTTGCAGGAAGTGAAAACCTGGATTGGGAGTTGCTTCTCTATGAAAGACATGGGAGAAGCAGCATATATTTTGGGGATAAAGGTCTATAGAGATAGATCTAAAAGACTCATTGGTTTGAGCCAGAGTACGTACATAGATAAAGTCTTGGAGAGGTTCAAGATGCAAGATTCCAAGAAACGGAATTTACCTATGTTGCATGGTATGGC
Organism: Dittrichia graveolens; assembly: GCA_038502395.1. Classification (NCBI taxonomy): domain Eukaryota; kingdom Viridiplantae; phylum Streptophyta; class Magnoliopsida; order Asterales; family Asteraceae; genus Dittrichia; species Dittrichia graveolens. The sequence continues at coordinate 24,808,334 of JARJIL010000008.1, forward strand.
GTTGAGCAACTCTCAATGTACTAGTTCGCAAAAGGAACTAGAGGAAATGAGTCGAGTCCCGTATGCTTCGGCAGTGGGATTGATCATGTATGCTATACAATGTACTCGGCCTGATGTGTCGTATGACTTGAGCATGACGAGCCGATATCAGGCTAACCCTGGTCAAAGTCATTGGATTGCGGTTAAAAACATCCTTAAATATCTTCGGAGAACTAAGGAAATGTTTTTAGTGTTCGGTGGATCGGAGGAGCTCGGAGTTACTGGATATTCTGATGCTAGCTTCCAAACGGACAAGGATGATTGCCGGTCTCAATCGGGATTTGTATTCTTGTTAAATGGTGGAGCAATAAGTTGGAGAAGTTCCAAGGTGGCCGTTTCAACCACGGAGTTAGAGTATATTGCTGCAAGCGAGGCTGCTAAGGAAGCCGTCTGGATGAAGAAATTCATTCAAGACCTTGGAGTTGTTCCTAGCATCGCTAACCCTATTGAGATCTTCTGTGACAATGAGGGTGCAGTAGCTCTAGCTAAGGAACCAAGAGCGCATTGACGTACAAGACACATTGCTCAGAAATATCATTTTATCCGTGATATTATCGAGAATGGAGACATTGTGGTTAGTAGAGTACCGATTGAGGGGAACTTGGCAGATCCACTCACCAAACCTATGTCACAAGTTAAGCATGATTCTCATGCTAAATCTATTGGTATTAGATTAGCTAGTGACTTGGTTTAATTATTTTAGTTGTATATGTTATTGAGAACATTAAAGCAATAATGTATTTCGTATTGTAATGACTATTAAATGGGGATTTAACATACGCATGGTGCGATTACTTTATGAAACATTATTGTGTTCTATCTTTGCATGTTTAATACTTCCAGGAATAAACTTGTTTATTCTAAATACTCTACGATCGGTCGTTCTTCATTGGAAGGAAGAAGTGAATTAAGATCGAGGCGAGTGGTTGGTAAAGTTTCATCTTGGATTGAATACTTGTTTACGCAACATTAGCCTATACTTAATGGTGATTAAGTAATTGGAGGACCCGTACATGAGTTTACTTCATGGATATTATCATGAGTAAATCAGGATGATAATATTGTTTATCCTTTTACTGGAGATACACGCGTTTCTTGATTATTAACATGGACTTGTTTAGATTGCTTTCTAACGCAGTTCATAACTGGCTGTTATAAGGGAAGTTTTCAGGCAAGAACTTGTTATTATGATAGGGCGGTGTAGTTAAAAGTATTCGTTCCTCTTTTGAGAGATATCCTTGGGCCCCTCGTTGACTAAGCTGATGACAAATCAAAATGCATGGCCATGCTCAAGTTGAATTGATAATGGATCAATTGTGCAACTTGTATTGTTAGTCATAGTTAGTTTATATCAAGAAACATAATCGTGAATGATTTGGGGTTGATCATGTTCCATGACCTGCATTCACATCGTATATCGTGAACGAAGGGATAAGTAATCACTTTGCAGGACCTTTCCTTTTGGTGAGGTATTTGTTTTGGGAAGATAAACCCTATGCTGACTTGGGGGCATAGATGCCTTGCTAGAGGCCGCTCTATGTCGGTGACGCCTTTCGTGAGTTTGTCATCTGCAAGTGGGAGTCTGTTGGATTATGGCCACTGACACACACACACGAATTGGTATCATGGCTGATGAAGCAAGGGCCTATTGAGTCACACGCCAAGTATCGATTTCGGCATCACGAATGGTCTAATGAGAGTGAAAACAAGAAACTGGTTCTGGTGGGCTAAGGCACGCCCGTGCCTCTATGAGGTACGGTCGTGCCCTACGGGCAAGCACGAGCCCAAGTCGGGCGTGACTTGGGTGTGGCGTGTGGCTAGGTACGCCCGTGCCTTGTGCCCAGGGAACAGGCATGAGCCCAAGTCTGGCGTGACTTGGGTATGGCCTTTTGGGCTGGCACGCCCGTGCCTTGTGTAGTAACAGCTTCTTTAATTAGCTTTCAAGGCTGGTTATGGTGGTGTTTATGGCCATAACTCTAGTAACTGAATGTGGCATAATGATGGACGGTTTTTAGTTCAAAATGGAGCTCTATAAAAGGCACAAGAAGTTCTAGTGTGAGGTTCCTTGAACTTGATTCATAAATATATACATATTGCACATAATTCTCTCATATACACAAAGAGGTTCTCAAGGCTTTGAAACTTTGTGGGTTAGACATACTTGTGGTGTTTAGTTTGGCACACCTAACACTCTAGCAAGTGGGAAACGATCAAGACTTAGTGTGGACTTCGATAGAGGTGTACACGTTAGTACATGTGCTTCCAATCTCCAAATCCACTTGACTATGGAACGTAACTTCAAGGGTATGAACCTATTCCTTCTTGTCTTTATTTTGTTTCTTATCCATGTTTAGAGTTTTGGTCTATTTGGTGGGCGTATTCGTGGTCAAATTTTGAAACTATTTTTCTACTCGTTTTGCTTCCATTGCGATTTTAGACCACGAAAACCAAACAATTTCTTGTCTTCAAATTGTACTAAGAGAGAACTAGGAGTAGAGAGAGTGTTGTGTTATGGTCATATATTGATTTCTGCTTCATACCAGCCTCTAAACCCCTCCAGGGTCAGCCAAAAAGCAACGGTCTTGATTGGACCAATAAAAGGTCCAATAAAAACAAAGTGACACTTTAGCTGCCTCTTGACGGCCCGTGAAGCGCATAGAACACAAATCTGGTCAAGCAACAAAGTGACACTTCAGTGTCACTTATGAAGGCACTGACCTGGTCAAGCAACATAAGAACACAAATCTAAGTAGTTCTTATGAGACTTTCTTTGCTAAAAAGGATGAAACTCTGGCTGATCTGTTTACCAGGTTTCAATGCTTGATTAATGATCTGATCTTGGTAGGTGTCAAGAAAGATGAAAATGAGTTGGTGCTTAAGTTGTTGGTTGTGTTACCAGAACAATTCAATGAGATAACCATTGCTCTTCATGCTAGAGGAACCTAAAGTAAATATGATCTTAGATCTATCTATGGTTTTCTTCTAAATCATCAACAGATCATGGAACAGAAGAAAGTGGCTCAGCTACAGTTGAAAGAATCTATCAATAGTGCTGGATCTGCATTGATTGCAGAAAAGAAGAAGGGGTCTAGAAAGTCTCAAGTTGAGGATGACTCTGAATCTGAATCTGAGGAGGTAAGTCCTAACTCAGACTCAGATGATGAAGAGATGGATGCTCTTACTAAACAAATGTCAATGTTAGCAAGTAATTTTAGAAAGTTCAGAAGAGGAAGGGGTCAATTTGATAAAAGCAAAAATGGTAAGTCTACTTTTGATCCTAAGATAGCTATGTGCTACAACTATCAGAAGATGGGACACATAGCTGCTGATGCAGAGCTAAGAAAGGAGAATAACCTTTAGTGGCTAACAAGAATGCATACAGAGCTAATAAATATAAAAAGAAATATCAGAAACTCAAGCCAAGCCAGATGAAAACACCAAAGGTCTTTTTGCCGAGACCTGGGATACTGAATCATCTACTTCAGATGATGATGAGCCAAATAGGTGTTTGATGTCCATTGAGGATGAAAAGGAACAGGTTGATTATGAATTGGAAGAAAGTTCCTTTGATGAGGATCTAGCGGAAGTTGCTAAGCTAAGTAAGCAGACCAACAACTGGGTTCCTACCTCAATGTACAAGGTAAACAACTTTTGCTCTTACACTGATAAACATAAATGCTTAATGTTCAACTATTTGGGGAATTACTTCAAAACCTCTCGTACTGTTCAATCTAATTTGAAGACTGAAATTTCAAAATTAAAAGATGAACTTAAACACTCTGAAACTTTCATAAATGTTGGGAAAAAGACTCAAAGTCATTTTGAGTGTCAGCTTCACATCAACAAACTTCTAAGTGAAGAGTTACAAGAATCAAAGGAGCAAGCTGACAATCTAAGAAAAATTTGTGAATCTTGGTGTAAGTCATCAAGAGAAGCAGAAAAATGTATCAACCAACATATACCAAATCAAGTAAAAGCAGTGCTAGGGGGAGATTACAGTGGTGCTACTGACGAAATTGACAAAGATCGAGTCAGTCTTGAAGATAAAAATGTGGAATCTCATGATATACTTCCAAAAACATTTTTAAGAAACAATGATGGTAAGCAGGTCAAAACCAATAAGTTTGTGAGACCAACCCAAATCCCCCAGGTTATTAATACAAACCATCAAACTGAGTGCTCTAAATCCAACAGAAACTGTAAATCAGTTTTCAAAAGATTGGATTACAATCCTGTGAGAACAACTGTCTTTGACAGAATAACTCATATCAACTCAAATAGACATAACTCTCAAGTCAGGTATGAAAGGATGTCTAAGAACTGGAAGTTGTCTGTAAGTCAGACTTCACCAAATAAGAGTAACCATAAATCTGACAAAGGTATGTCCAAAGTCAGAGAAAGTCAAATAGACAAACTGTCTAAGAAGATTGAAAAGTTATCCACAACTCTTGACCCTAAAACTGAATCCAAATTTAATGTTGGAAAACTTAAAGAGATCACCCAAACACCTACTTTCAGAAGAAAATGTTATAAGCGTGGTGACAGAGGTCATAAAGCCAAGAATTGTATAAGTTCCAATCTGGGGCCTGAGAAAATAGAGGATGATCAGGACTCATAATCTGTTCAAGCTGATCAGTCAGCCTGTAAAGGATTAGCTAAGTGCTCATCCTCATAACCCACCAAACAGTGGGTTCCTAAAAGAAACAAATATGTTTAGTTGATCATGTGTAGGGCTCCTACAAGTGGTACTTAGACAGTGGATGCTCAAGGCACATGACAGGAAGCAAAGGGATTCTAACTGAATTCCAAAAGACTGAAGGACCCAAGGTGACATTTGGGGATAATTCTCAAGGAATGACTAAAGGCTATGGAAAGATAACTGCTGGAACAGTCACTTTTAGAAAGGTAGCATATGTTGAAGTCCTTAAACACAATCTGATAAGTATCCGTCAATTATGTGATGAGGATTATGAAGTCACCTTCAGAAAGCATGCAGGAACAATTTATGATAAGAAGGGAAAGCCAATATTAATGGCGAAAAGAGAAAGAGATATCTACTTGTTAGATCCCAGCTTAGCAGATCCTTTAATAGAAACCTGCCTGCATTCTGACAGAACTCCCAAGCTGAGTTGGTTGTGGCACAAGAGACTGTCACACCTGAATTTCAAATATATTAACAAATTATCTAGCAAAGAGTTAGTCTCTGGTCTACCAAAGATCACATTTGCCAAAGACAAACTTTACTCAGCCTGTGAGATGGGAAAACATCACAAAGGATCCTTCAAGTCCAAACAGAGTTTCTCAATTATAGAAACATTGCATATGTTGCATTTGGATCTATTTTGACCTATAAGCACCCCAAGCCTAAGTGGTAAAAAGTATACCCTAGTGATTGTTGATGAGTTCATAGGGTTCACTTGGGTGATCTTCTTAAAAGCCAAAAGTGAAGCTGCTAATGAGTTAATTAGCTTCATAAAACAAGAAGAGTTGCAGAAAGGTAAGTCCATCAAGCAGCTCAGGAGTGATCATGGGACTAAGCTTAGAAACTCAACCCTGGAAAGCTTTTGTGAAGATAAGGGAATTATCCAGAATTTCTCATCTGTAGGAACTCCACAACAAAATGGAGTTGCTGAAAGTAGAAATAGAACCTTAATTGAAGCTGCCAGAACCATGTTATGTGAAGCAAAGCTCAAGCTGAGCTTTTGGGCAGAAGTTGTAAGTATAGCTTGCTATACACAGAACAGATCTATAATAGTTAAAAGACATGGTAAAACACCCTATGAGATGTATCATGGCAGAAAACCTAATATTGGATATTTTCACATCTTTCGTTCAACATGCTATGTGCTAAACCAAAGAGATCAACTCCATAAGTTGGAACCTAAAGCTGATCAAGGCTTATTTGTTGGATATTCTTCAATTTCCAAACCCTACAGAGTCTATAATCTTAAAAGAAAGGTAATTGAAGAGTCAGTACATGTTACGTTTGATGAGACAAGTATTGACAAATCTGACAAAGCTCAAGCTGACCCGATTAGTCTGAGTGAGCTTGAAAGGAGCAAAGAAGATCTCACATCAAATCCAATGTATGTTATAGATGATTCTGATGGATGAAAATGATGGTAAGTCTAATAAAACAGTGTTACCTATAACAGCCATCAACATTGAAGAAGATCACACAGATGAGGTCTGTGAATCTGATCATCAGCATAAGAATCTAGGTGAATCTTCAGGTACAAATCAAATTGAGGATCTTAGTGATTTCTCAATTCCACCTCAGACTGAAGAGGTCAGTCCCATTCAGCCTAAAAGATACTACTCAGATTCAGACTCAGAACCACAGTCTCCCACTACAACCTTCAAAGTGGTAAAAGATCATCCTCTTGATTACATTATTGGTAACATTGAAGACGGTGTGTTAACTAGATTTAAGGCAAATGCAAACTATGTTGCCTACTCTAGTTTTCTATCTCAAATGGAACCAAAGAAGACTGAATAGGCACTAAAAGATGAAGATTGGATTGAAGCTGTGCAAGAGGAGCTGTAACATCCTATGTTTGGTCCTAGTAGACATGTAGGCTCGAGTACGTTTATACGCGATTAGTATTGGATTTATTGTTTAATTAGTGTTTAGTTAAATGATTAATTAAAAAGATTATGTGTTGGTTTATATATGTATATATGTACGGATGTGAGTTTGTGTGTGTGCATGTGATTAAAATTGTTTTAACATGCCACCTCCTACTTTGTTTACTTCAATAAGCATACGTGGGTTATATAGGAATTAAATCTGATGATTAATTCTCACTTTGAACCCTTTGCTAAGTGTGTGTGAATTGAGTGAAAACCGAGAGCAAGAAGAAGAACAAAGCAATCGGATTTGGTGATTTGATTTGGTAGATTCAAGTAAAAATTTGGTTTGATTCTTGTTTTACTATTGAAACATGATTCTTGTTCACATGCTATGGTTTTAGTTAATAACATGCTGAGTTTTTATATGAACACCAAGTATGAACATGATAGAAACCTTTGTTAGTGGGTTTTGTATGTTTCAAGTGATTATGTGGTTTAAAGGTGTTTAGGATGCATGATAGCATGTTTAATCATGTTTGTACATGTTTTGGCAAGTTTTTATATGAATTGTATGAGCTAGAAATATGATTCATGGGAGACTTGAAGTTGGCGGATTGTTGATTAGAGAAGATGATGAAGTTGGCGGATTCTTATTGAATATGGTGATAAATCCGACAACTTGGGAAACCGACAGTGATGAATCGGATTTTGAAATCCGAATATATCAAAACCGATACAAAGAATCCGAGATTTGTCAAATCCGGATAGGGGATGAAATCCGATGGTGGGTTCCATGAGTGAATTCCGATTGATTGAAATCCGAGATTCAATCTGATAGTTGTGGCGGGTTCCTTCAAATCCGACAGGGGTATCGGATTCTTAGAAATCCGATGGTTTTAGCGTATTCCGACGGTTGTATCGGATTTCCCTTGAAATCCGATAGTTTTGGGTGTTTGTTGATTATTTGATGCTATATGCTAAGTGTTTATGCATATGTGAATCTAACATGATATGTTTTATTTAAAGATGATATAAATATATGTTTGATATATATATATATATATATATTTATGAGTTGGATACTAATGTTTGGTTGTTGTGTTCTTAGGAACAGACAAGGCTCAGTAAATATAGATCATTGAGTGGAGATGCTGAGAACTTGAGGTGAGTGGATGTTTACTCACAGGTGATATTAGTTGTAGCTGGTTTGGTTGCAACTGTTATTGGTTTGATGCATGGATTGACTGTTTGTCTGATAATTGATTAACTAGTTGATTGTTAATTAATTGTTGTGTCAGTGATATGTATAAACGATGGTTGGGAAGTCAGTTTTCGACTGGGCTTATGGGCTAGGTTTGTTTGCTATCGGCTAATCAGTATCGGGATCTTTTGATACATTTGTTGCAACTGAAGGTAATACTGTGTGAGAATAGCAAATGAACTATCGGTAAACCTTTGCTTTGGCCAGCATTGGTTGTAGGTTCCTGTAGAATCGTCGGTCTTCCTAGGGTGTTTATTTGTGGTTGTTGAATTCATGCGGTTCTGGTTGATATATCTGTTGTGGGTGTACTCCATTCACTTAGCTTTGTGCTGATCCCCCACCTCTCACTCTTTTTACAGGTTTTGGTAAGTCAGCAACTCGGCTGAGAGTGGTTAGTTTGGGGAGTAATCACCTAGGCCTCTGATGTGTTATTTGTGACGAGTCGTAGTTTTGTAATACTGATATTTTGAACAAGTTGGTTTTGTAAACAGTGGTTTATGTACAGTTGTAAGTACTTTTAGTATTTAATCGCTTCCGCAATGTATTTAAAGTGAAAAATTTTATGGGTGAAAATACAGTGTTACAAGTTTGGTATCAGAGCCTTGGTTTGACGATGTAGGCACAGTGGAAGTGTTACATTCCCAAATCTTGGCTCTTGGTAGGTCGATTACTCCTTGGGTGCGGGATTGGGGTGAATTGGAGTGTGGTGGAGTTTAGTATGTTATGTACTAACGGATTTATCTAATAAATCGTGAGGTGATGTGATTGTTACAGAAAACAATGGTTGGACGTGATTACTCAACCGGTGCCCCTACTGTCCCGTCTACTGGTGTAACACCGGAAAATCACAAGCCATTTTTTTTAAATCGCACTGCAGAAGCTAATTAAACCAACTTGATTACATATAACCATAATTACAAATTTACAATCATTTGATTCAAAGATAACAACAACATCATCAATTTGTTATGGTGTTACCAAAATACTGGCTCGTCTTTTTTTCAAAATAGTATCAGAGTGTGGTCAACTCTTCCTTCTTCATCTACAAACAGCAACGCTATACATCAACTGAGGGGAATTAGCACTAACCTAAGTGAGTAGAGGATAAATCAACAAATGCAAACATTCACAATCAATCATTAATCATGTAATCACATATCCAGAGAAGACCGGCGGTTCGGCGCAGAACCTACAACCAATGCCGGCCAAAGCAAAGGTTTACCGATAGCTTTCCACTAGATTGACACAGTAAACTCCCCTCTGAGCAACAAATGCAACAGAAAGGCTACTACTGTTCAACCAACCAGTTAGACAAGCGCAGCCCAAGTCCACGTATAGCTGACTTCGCAACGCAACTCAAAATCATCCTAAGAGTGCGTATCGACCATATATTCATGTAGCAGTTATCAACATTTCATTATCACAATCAACAGTACAATCAATCCAATCTCAAACCACAATCATGCTTCACATCAATAAAATTAACTCCAATCTTTACCATCCGTGTTCAACGTCCACTCACCTCAATTTCAGCACGAGCTCAGAAGTCTAATATTACTGAGTCTTAGGATTGCCTGTAAACACAGCAATAATCAAATTAGTCCCAATCTTATAAATATATCTTATCCATATATTTATAATTCGTTCATCAATCAAACTTTAAACAATAAACAAATACAAGTTCAAAACACAAGTATCGGATTTCGCCAAAACTATCGGATTTCAAGAATCCGTAACTCATGTCTTGGATTTTACTAATATCGGATTTGGGAATCCGATGGATTCCATACTGTCGGATTTTCCTTAATTGAATTCCAAATACTCGGATTTCACTTCAATCGGATTTCTTAGGCCTGGATTATATCAATCGGATTTTAGGAGTTTCGGATTCAATCATTCGGATTTATGTTTTCCGGATTTAAAGTCTCGGATTTCATATGTATCGGATTACAAGTACTTGGTTTACAACAATCGGATTTAAGGTTTAGGTTTCTCAAGTATAGGATTCTGGGTGTCGGTTTATGGGTTCCGGATTTCAAGTTCCGGTTTTTTACAAACTATCGGTTTCCAACACTCGGTTTTCTAATCAATCGGAATTCATCTTCTTCCTTACCAAAACCGACAGTTCATACTCTCATTGATTCTACCATCTTCGAAACTTTATATTCCAAACCCAGATTTCACAATGTTCATAAAATCATATCAACAACATATTCTAATATCCTAAAACACATATTTCATGAATCAAAACACCATTTTAACATGTATTTCATGTAAACACAAAACCCATCAAACTCCTAGTTCTTTTAAAAACCAATTCTATAGTATTTATTCATAAAAAACATGTTATTCAATTAGAACCTATTCTAGATTCAGTATGAAAACAAAACAGAAACAAATCTAAACTTGATCTTGACTTAAATCACATAACTTGTAAAATCCGATTAATCTTGCTTGTTCTACCTTCGGTTTCTTCAGCAGAGAACACCACACACACACTTTCACTTTTCTTAATTATGAGATAATGCATGCTAAATTTTGACAAGCCCCACATATACACAATAAAATAGGAGGTGGCATACTCACCTCTTCCCATCAATACGTGCACACAAAATACATGCATACATACGGTTACATATATACATACAATTGAACACACATACATGTAAAAGTACTTATAATTAATTAAATCATATAAGAACAAATAATCACATACCGCAAACCCTGCTAACCTCCTAGCCCAGGTTTGCGGGTGTTACAAATCTCTCCCCCTTAAGAGGATTCCGTCCTCGGAATACTTTCTTGCTCAATCAAATGGGGATATCTATCCTTCATCTCTGACTCAGTCTCCCAAGTTAAATCAGAACCTAGACTGTGCTTCCACTTGACCAATACGATTGGTATCTGCTTCTTTCGAAGCATGGTCACTTTTCGATCCAACAGTTCTACTGGTTCTTCTATCAGTCTTTTCTTTGCATCAACTTTCAACTCTTGTACTGGAGAATCTGGTTTTCATCATCAACCTTGCACTATCTCAGATAGCAGACGTTAAAAGTATCATGTATTCCCGCAAGTTCTGCTGGAAGATCTAATGTAACAGTATGATTATTTACAACTTGACGTATGCGGAAGGGACCAATGTAACGGGGAGCTAACTTCCCGCGTTTACCGAATCGAATCACACCCTTCCACAGAGAAACCTTCAAGTATACTAACTCTCCCACCTCAAACTTAACTGGACGACGACGTGGATCTGCGTACATTTTTTGTCTATCTCTGGCTACTTTCAACTTATCTCTGGCAATAGCAACCTTATCAGCTGTCATCTGAACTATCTCAAGTCCTGCAAACTGTTTCTCACCAGCCTCTAACCAACAAGTCGGAGTACGGCAGCGACGACCGTATAACATTTCGTACGGAGGCATCCCTATACTGGAGTGGTAAGAATTATTATACGCAAACTCAATTAACGGCAGGTGTGAATCCCAAGATCCACCATACTCAATCACACAAGCTCGCAACATATCTTCAAGTGTCTGTATGGTTCGTTCAGTCTGACCATTAGTTTGGGGATGATAAGCAGTACTCAGGTTAATCCTCGTCCCCAATTCCCTCTATAAACTTCTCCAGAAATTAGAAACAAATCTGGAATCTCTGTCAGATACTATTGATAATGGCATGCCATGCCTCGCAACAATCTCGTTCACATAAAGTTGAGCCAACTTACTCAGGGAAGTCGTCTCACACGTAGCCAGAAAGTGAGCACTCTTGGTCAGCCGATCCACAATCACCCAAATCATATCATTATTCCTCTGAGTTTGCGGAAATTTAGTCACAAAATCCATCGTTATATGTTCCCACTTCCACTCAGGGATTTCTAACTGTTTTAAGGATCCATAAGGCTTCTGATGCTCTGCCTTCACCTGTGCACATATATGGCATGATTCCACAAACTGCGCCACATCTGTTTTCATAGTAGGCCACCAGTAAAGCACTTTCAGGTCGTTGTACATTTTTGTGTTTCGTGGGTGTACTGACAATCTAGACTTATGTGCTTCTGTCAAAATCAGCTTCCTCAAGTCTCCAAGCATAGGTACCCACACTCGAGTTTTGTATACTTTTAATCCACGAGAGTCATCAGCAAGTTCGTCTTTACGTTTCTTCATCAATTCATCTTTCAAGTGTTCCTCTTTCAAAGCTTCCAACTGTGCAGACTTGAGTCTATCCACTAGATCAGATACAATCTCATTGCGCATAAATTGGTTAGAACTTCCCGCTCCCTTGCGGCTTAAGGCATCTGCTACCACGTTTGCTTTGTCTGGGTGATATCTTATTTCGCAAGTCATAGTCTTTAATCAATTCTACCCAGCATCTCTGTCTCATATTCAACTCTTTCTGTGTAAATACATACTGTAGGCTCTTATGGTCGGTACAAATCACGCACTTGGTGCCATATAAGTAGTGTCTCCACAGCTTTAGGGCAAATACAACTGCTGCCAATTCCAAGTCATGTGTCGGGTAATTCTTTTCATGAGGTTTCAACTGTCTAGAAGCATATGCAATCACCCGATCCCTCTGCATAAGTACACAACCCAATCCCGCAAATGACGCATCGCAATAAACTACGAAATCCTCTGAGCCACTTGGCAGTGCTAGAATAGGGGCCTGACATAACAACTGTTTCAACATCTGGAAAGCTTTATCCTGATCACTGCCCCATATAAATTTCACATCTTTTCAAGTCAACTTAGTCAATGGACCCGCAATCTTGGAGAAGTCTTTTATAAACATGCGGTAGTATCCAACTAACCCCAGAAAACTCTTGATCTCGGACGGTGTCTTCGGAGCGTTCCAATTCATAACTGCCTCCACCTTCAAGGGATCCACTTTTACCCCCTCGTCACAGATCACATGCCCCAAAAACTGTACCTCTATAAACCAGAATTTGCACTAAGAGAACTTAGCAAACAAATGCTCTTTCTTCAATGTTTCCAAAATCTGTCTCAAATGCTTCTCGTGCTCGTCCTCAGTCTTTGAATATACCAGGATGTCATCAATGAAGACTATTACAAAATCATCAAGGAATGGTCGACAGACTCTGTTCATTAAATCCATGAAAATAGCAGGTGCATTGGTTAAGCCGAACGGCATAACCAAGAACTCATAGTGCCCGTAGCGCGTACGAAAAGCCGTCTTTGACACGTCTTCCTCTGAAACCCGCACCTGGTGATATCCTGATCTCAAATCTATCTTAGAAAAGAACGAAGCCCCCTGTAATTGATCAAACAAATCATCTATTCTTGGCAACGGATACTTGTTCTTTATCGTTCTCTTGTTCATCTCACGGTAGTCGATGCACATACGCAACGTACCGTCTTTCTTCTTTACAAATAATACCGCTGCTCCCCACGGAGACGAACTTGGACGGATGAAACCTTTATCTAACAAATCTTGTATTTGTGTCATCATTTCCCGAATCCTTGAAGGTGCTAACCTGTATGGTGCTTTTGCCACTGGTCGGGAACCAGGAATCAGGTCTATCTTGAACTCCACCTCACGAACTGGAGGCAATCCTGGCAATTCTTCTGGAAACACCTCCGGGTATTCCGTTACCACCCGGATGTCGTTCACTGTTTGTTTCTCTTTCTTTCCATCAATAACATAAGCCAGATACGATTCACAACCTTTATCCAACGCCTTTCTAGCCTTCAAACAGGAGATAATCAGAATTACAGATCCAGCCTTCTCACCCCTTGCTACTACTCTTGTGCCATCAGCCAATGGGAATGAAATCAACTTCTTGTGGCATTTAATGCTGGTCTGATTCAAACTCAGCCAATCCATCCCAAGCACCACATCGAACCCATATAACGGTATTACAAGGAAATAAACAGGAAAACAAATACCGTTTATATCTATCTTGGCTCCAGCCACAGCAGTCGTGACCGGAACCATCATACATACAATCAGCTACCTCAATTTCTAAAGAAGTAGCAAGTACAGTTAAAGGCACTTTCAACCTACCACAGAATTCTACAGATACAAAGGAGCGATTTGCTCCTGAATCAAATAGTACTCTAGCAGGAGTAGAGTTTATCAGAAACACACCGGTTATCACATCATCTGTGGTAGTGGCATCATCCATAGTCATCCTAAATGCCCGACCCTCAGTAGTGGGTGGGTTCTTTCTTTTCTGTCCTGCTGAAGATGATACCCCAGCACCTCCCCCTCCTGACCCGGATCCCGCTTTCTTAGTCAACAGGCAATCACCAACCCGATGTCCCTCTTTTCGACAATTCCAACAGACGCTCCTCGGCAGTCTGCAATTCTTCAAGTCATGGCCAAAATGACCACACTTAACACATCTCATGGACTGGGGCGTACACTGCCCATGATGATAAGACTTACACCTGTTGCACCATGGTGCCCTCTGAGCAGAACCACCTGCAGTAGTTGCTCTATTCTGATTACCTTGACGGTTACCACTACCCTACCCTCCTTGCCTCTGTTGAGTGTTATAATGTTCAAACTTTGATTTCTATTGGGAAATCCTTTCCCCACTCAACCTGTTTCTTGCTATCAGATCTCCTTCAGCCGATTTGGCTAAAGTGAATGCTTGGGATAGAGTAGTAGCCCACCTAGTGGTGCTACAGAGATCCGGATGCAGTGCCCCCACAAAATGGGCAATCTTCGATTCTTCGTCAGGCACCCAGTGTTTGGCAAACCTCATCTTTTCATTAAATTTACTGATGAGTTGATCCACGGTCATGTTTCCAGTCATTTGCAACTCCATATATTCTCTCTTTATCTTAGCAATCTCAAAAGTTCCACAATACTGTTTGCATAACTTCTCCTCGAATTGACTCCAAGTGATACTTTCCTGTTGTTGCTGTTGGGAATCCATGGGGATCAAAGCACCGAAAGCAACAAAAACACACAAAAGGATCCCATGATTTCCCAATGGTGGTGAAAACTTGCAAGAACATGCATGCAACCAAAAACAAGAACAAAGAGAAGAAGGAGATCAAATCATACCCTCGAAGACTTTGATACTTGGCTGGATCAATTCGGATTTGGGATGTAAGCTTGAAACAAAAGGCTTCAAGCCCTAATGCAAGTCCGCACCAAGAAACCTTCAACCTCTTTGTACTAGCAAACCGAAGCACCACCAACACTTATCTTCTGGAATAGCCTTGAAACACTTGTGCACAAATCACTAACACTTGATCTTGCTCTCTCTCTCTCAATGGAAGAACTCACAAGTATATGTATTGCACAAAATGGACCAAGAGTATGAAATGAACAAAGAGACCCTCTTTTAAAGACCTCTAGTCAGTTCAAAAGAGCCAGAGTCAGACCCCAATGGCACCATATCATTGGACCAACTCAAATGGTCCAATGAAACACAAGTGTCACTTGGAATTCTGCCTTCACGACTTCTTCACGGGCTCTCACGGGCCGTGAAGGATAAATGCGCCACGACCGGCCATTTATCCTCCATGAGTCATGCCGCGCCGTGCAAGAATCGTGAGGGTTCGTGCCTTCATGACCTCCTTCACCGGCCGTGTAGGGTCGTGAATCCCTAGGGTTTCACGAACCATGCGGCCCACGAAAGGACTCGTGGACACGAGCAGCTTCACGACCCGTGGAGCATCCTTCACGGTCGTGAAGCCTAGGTCAACTGGAATTTGACCATTTTGACTCTTTCTTCTTATAGTAGGCTGTCGAGATTGAAACTTGGCGTGTGACCCAATAGGCCCGCGCTTCATTGGCAGTGATGCTGGCCTACGTGTGTTAGTGGGCAGATACCAACAAACTCCCACTTGCACATGACACACCATATCCATGGGCACCACAGACAGGGAGCGGCCTCTAGCAAGGCATCCCTGCCCCCAACTAAACATGAGGTATGTCATCCCTGACAAGTACCATGATAAACTAAAAGAGTTTGACATGGTCCTATAGATAAGTGATCAATTATCTTATTGTTCACGATATCCAAGTGAACACTAGACATGGTACAAAGTCATTCTCCGATCGTTCATGATTATGTTTCTCGATCAAGATTGGTGTGACCAAAAGGTGAGTTGCAACTGATCAACAATCATTGCAAACTCGAGCATGGCCATGCATTTTGGTGTCAGCGCCCAATCATCGAGGGGCCCAGGGATATCTCTCTTTACAGAGGAACAAATTCCTTCGACTACATTGCCTCCAATACAATGGCAATACTTTACCCAAATACCTCCTTTATAATAGCCAGTTACGGACTACGTTTGAAAGCAGTCAGAATAAAGCAAACCAAAATAGTGAAACACATGCATCTCCGGTCTAAGGATAAAAGATATTATCATCCTGATTTACTCTTGACAGGTACCATGAAGTAAGATCAGGTGTTGGTCGTCCAATCACTTGAAACTCTTTTCAAGTATAGGCGAAATATTGCGTCCCTTGTATTCAATCCCTATTGAACACTATGACCAATCATTTCCCTCGATCTTCGTTCATACTTCCTTGAAGAATGACCGATCGTGGACAGTTTAGAATGTAGAACATTCAAGGAAGCGATAAAACATGCAAAGTTGGAACACAATAATGATTTAAAGAAAGTATTCACTACACACGTATTATTAAATCTCTATTTAATAATCAATACATTCAAAAATACAATATTGCTTAATGTTCCCAATAACATAGTAAATACATCGAATACAATAACCAATATACAACTCAAACCAAGTCACTAGCAAATCTAATCCCAATAGCACGTGTGTGGGCATCGTGCTTGGCTTGCGACAACGGTTTAGTGAACGGATCCGCCAAATTGCTATCCGTGTGTACTTTGCTGATGACGATGTCTCCATTTTCGACCATGTCCCGGATAAAATGATATTTCCGCGGAATATGCCTCGTGCGTCGATGAGACCTTGGTTCCTTTGCTAAAGCAACGGCACCCTCGTTGTCACATAAGATCTCAACAGGGTCGCTTATGCTTGGAACCACTCCCAGATCAAGCAAAAATTTCCTTATCCGTACGGCCTCCTTAGCAGCTTCACTGGCCGCAATGTATTCCGACTTGGTAGTGGAATCGGCCACGGTGTCTTGCTTGGAGCTCCTCCAGGATATAGCACCGCCATTTAATAGGAACACGAACCCCGATTGTGATCGGCAGTCATCCCTATCGGTTTGGAAGCTTGCATCAGAGCAACCCTTTACTCTAAGCTCTTCCTCACCTTCGTACACCAAGAACATCTCCTTAGTCCTCCGAAGATACTTGAGAATGCTCTTCACCGCCGTCCAATGAGCTTCGCCAGGGTTGGCTTGATATCTACTCGTCATGCTCAAGGCACACGATACATCAGGCCTAGTACATAGCATGGCATACATGATCGAGCCCACAGCCGAAGCATATGGCACTCGCTTCATTACTTCCCGTTCCTCTGGGGAACTAGGGGATTGAGTCTTACTCAATACCAAACCATGTGACATTGGAATGAACCCCTTCTTGGAGTCTTCCATCCTAAACCGCTTTAGGACTTTGTCAACATATGTACTTTGGCTAAGCCCAATAAGCCTCTTGGATCTATCTCTATAGATTTTGATCCCAAGAATATAAGTCGCATCTCCTAGATCCTTCATTGAAATACAATTCCCTAACCAAGTTTTTACACCTTGAAGGGTCGGGACATCGTTTCCAATAAGGAGTATGTCATCGACATACAAGACTAGGAACACAACTATGCTCCCACTAGCCCTGACATATACGCATGGTTCATCCTTGCTTTTCGAAAAGCCAAACTCTTTGACTTTCTCATCAAAGCACAGGTTCCAACTGCGCGATGCTTGCTTAAGTCCATAAATGGACTTCTTAAGCCTGCAGACTTTATCCGGATGCTTGGCATGTACAAAACCCTCGGGTTGAGTCATATAGACCTCCTCGCTAAGTGTCCCATTAAGGAACGCGGTTTTTACATCCATTTGCCAAATCTCATAATCATGAAATGCGGCAATTGCCATGAGTATCCGGATTTTAACATAGCCACCGGGGAGAAGGTTTCATCATAGTCTACACCATGAGTTTGCGTGAAACCCTTAGCCACCAGTCGGGCTTTGAAGGTGTCTACCTCTCCATCTATGCTGGTCTTTCTCTTAAAGACCCATTTGCACCCTATGGGTCTACACCCGGGTACCGGATCTACCAAATCCCAGACTTGGTTATCCGACATAGATTGCATCTCGGACTCCATAGCCTCTTTCCACCTAGCGGACTCAGGGCCCACCACGGCGTTCCGATAAGATGATGGTTCATCATGATCCACCACTAGGTCGCAGCCCTCAGACATGAGAAACCCATATCTCTCTGGCTCGTTGCGACTCCTACCGGATCTCCTAAGAGGTAAAGGATCCGTGTCAGGTTCTCCAGCAGCGCCGTGCTGAGAATCATCTTGTGAACTAGTGCCAACTTCAGGTTGGTCATTGGAAGGTTCTTGAATTTCTTCAAGATCTACCTTTCTCCCACTAGCGTCTTTGGATAGCATCTCCCTTTCAAGAAAGACGGCCCTACGAGCAACAAATACCTTGTTCTTGGACGGTTTGTAAAACAAATATCCCATAGACCCGACAGGATATCCAATGAACAAACACGTCTCGGCTCGGGGTTTCAATTTGTCCTCCACCTCACGTCTCACGTAGGCAGGACAACCCCAAACCTTTAGATATGAAAGCGATGGAACCTTTCCATGCCACATCTCAAAGGGTGTCTTCTTGACCTTCTTAGTTGGTACGAGGTTAAGGATTCTAACGGCCGTTTCCAATGCATAGCCCCAAAAGCTAAGGGGTACATCCGTACGACTCATCATACACCGAACCATATCCAATAATGTTCGGTTCCTCCTCTCGGCGACACCATTTAATTGTGGTGTCCTAGGAGGTGTCAATTGCGAAACAATTCCACAATCTTTTAGATAGTCACGGAATTCCGAACTTAGATACTCACCACCACGATCCGATCTGAGCATCTTAATTCGTTTACCCAATTGGTTCTCAACTTCATTTTTGAAAGTCTTGAAAACCTCAAAGGTTTCCGACTTTTGTCTCACCAAGTAGACATACCCATACCTACTGAAATCATCGGTAAAGGTTACGAAGTACCTTGAGTTATCCCTAGTGACATGCTTGAACGGACCACACACATCCGTGTGAACGATATCCAACAAGTCTTTGCCCCTCTCACATACGCCGGTGAAGGGTGCTTTGGTCATTTTTCCCAACAAGCAAGATTCGCATACATCATCCGGCCCATGGTCAAATGATTCCAAGATCCCATCCGCTTGGAGCTTGGCGATGCGTTTCTTGTTTATGTGGCCCAAACGACCATGCCATAAAGATAACTTATCCAAATCACATCTGGATTTAGAACCAACATTCATGATTGATGTATTACTTTGCAAGCATACGCTTGTCTCATATATGCCACGACATGGATGTGCTTTAAAATAAAATAAATCATTCTTAAAGCATGAAATAATTCCATTAGAGAAATTAAAGTCAAATCCATCGTCAACAAGTGCATAAAATGATAAAATGTTTCTTGCCACGCAGGGCGAATAAGATACATTTAATAAAGTAATAGATAAGCCGGATGGAAAGGTGAGGTCCACGCTCCCTATCTTCTCAACCGGGACAACCTCCTTGTTCCCCATGATGAGATCCAGCTCCCCATCAACCAAGTCCCTACTTCTTCTTAGTACCTGCACATTATTAACTATGTGAGTACCACACCCGCTGTCCAAGACCCAAGTGTTAGAAGTGGAAGTGTTATGGAGTTCAATCATGTACGTACCGAAGGCGCCTTGTCCCTTGTCGCGAAGCCTCTTGAGCTCCTCCGTGTACTTGGGGCAACTACGCCGGTAGTGTCCCTTCTCCCCGCAGAAGAAGCAGGTGGCCTCTTCCGGTGAGGGGGCTATAGGAGCGGGTTCCTTCCCCTTCGGCTCCGGCGCCGGGAGTGGCTTGGGTGTTGCCACCTTCGCCTTCCCCTTTCCCTTGCCCTTGGAGGTTGAAGCGGGCCGCTTCCTCTTAGCACCACCCTCATGGATGGCTAGGACGGGTGCGGAGGTCGATGGTTTTGCCTTGGCCATGTTAGACTCGGCGGTCTTCAACATGCCGTGCAACTCCATCAAGGATTTATCCATGTTATGCATATGGTAGTTCACAATGAACGGACCATATGCTTGAGGCAAATATTGGAGGATAATTTCCGTAGCCAACTCTTTCCCCATAGGAAAGCCCAACCTCTCAAGCTGGTCCACGTATTGCTTCATACGAAGCACGTGGGAGCTCACGTTCCCACCCTCCTACATCCGACACCCCACAAAGGCCTTGACACACTCGTAGAGTTCTTGCCTCGCTTGCTACTGGAACATTTCCTTTAGCTGCGAGATCATGTCAAACGCACCAACGTCCTCGAATTGCCTTTGCAATTCAGAACTCATGGTCGTCAACATGAGGCAAGTCACCTCATTAGTGTCTTTAAGGCGCTTCTCATAAGCATCCTTAATGGCCCGCGTAGCGGTGGTAGCAGGAGCCTCCGGAAGAGGTTCCTCTAGGACGTACAACTTACTTTCATGGGGCAAGACAATCCTCAATTGCCTAAGCCAATCCATGAAGTTTACGCCTATGAGTTTCTCTTTCTCCAAAAATGGACGGAGTGAAATGTGTGTCGCGGTGTTGCTTGTAGATGCCATCTAAAAGAAGGCAAAGCACACAAAAGGTTAGTTCGACATATTTTAATCCTTGTTAAATAATTACCCAATAGTTTAACACTTAAATTTAACAAGGGCTAAGAACCCAACATAACTTTACTACATGACGGGTTTACCGCGGATCACTTCGTGAAGGTATTTAGGCCGGTAAACGCTTTACCAATTGCAATCCGTGATTACAACTCTTAGGCACTTGCGGGATCCTTCGGTACTCATAGCACCGGTTTGGCATGTTTGATCCCTTCCCACACCGATTCCTCAATAAGCCTCTTTGATAACTCGGTATAGGCACGACAATTATCAAGGCGTATTAAATTGGAATTGCAAATCGTCCAACAAGATACATGATGATGCCCTTGACAATAATTGGCTCGTGCTAAGCTCGACAACCAAAGATTTCAAGACGCCACACGCACCTTCCACACAAGTCCACATGGAACAGCTCGTGCTAAGCTCGACAATTGTCCCATGCTTCATTAGATTCGGGTGGTGTCATCTTTTGGATGGCGTGTCGTTTTTAAGAAAAACGGGACTTTTGTTTTTCCGGTTAAAAAACCTCTTTTCGTTTTGATTAACAAATAAGTGACAAAACGTATTTTTCACCAATTTAACATAAACACTTTATATTCGTTTGTTAATCATGTGAGCGAGCGGGGTTTGTTAACCAATTAAGGAAAACTATATAGTTTTATTATTTTCAAAAGATTTTCTAGCATGCGAAGATCCTACAACCACGCAAGAAAAACAAATAAATAAAACTACACGTATACAAAACCGATTTGAGCCAACCTAAGTGTTCCCCGGTGAGCCAACCGAAGAACTAAGTCTACTAAGGACAATGAATCCAAGACTTCGTGGCGTGCTCTTACTCGATCCCATGCCTCCGGATCCGAGATAGCCGAGACGTCTCCCAAGACTCCCATTGGTGACTCCGGTCTTCTCTTCTCATTACATACATAATTTAAAGAGAAATGGCATGCAAGCCACACAATCTATTCTAAGCTAATATACAATTACAAAGAATAAATACTTTGGCGTGCAAGCCACACAATCTATTCTAAGCTAATATACAATTACAAAGAATAAATACTTTGGCGTGCAAGCCACACAATCTATTCTAAGCTAATATACAATTACAAAGAATAAATACTTTGGCGTGCAAGCCACAAATAAATAAATTATTACAAACCGGATTAAATAAATTATTACAAACCAAATGTGGTACAAACCACCAAATGAATGAACAACAAATAAAGCAACCAAACAACCACACAAAGGTCTAGGCTCAAACCGGTGCTCACAAAAACGAAACAACCACAAAGCATGGTGTGCCACACCAAACCATGCACAAAACAATATCCCAATTAAGTTTATTCAAAAACTAAAGGCACAAGAATAAACTTTGTACATATGCATTAGGATTCCAAACACTTTGAAATCCATATTCATACATACACAATTTACATGTATGCATGTGTGCATTTTATGCCAAAACCACCCAATACATACATATAAAAGAATTAGGATATTATGGGGCTTAATCTACAAGGCTAAACAGCCTGAAATGATTCTGGAAACACCAAAACCATGTGCCAAAATCCATATCAAGTTTTCTTTTCCAAAAAGGCCAAAAACAGCCTGTTCACTACGCCTTCACGAGCTACTGCTCTTCACGGGCCCTCACAGGCCGTGAAGGCAGTACGCTCCACGACTCGTGAAACAGATTAAAAACCTTTCACGACCACCACCCCACGAGATTGGTCGTGTGGTCTTCATGACCCGTGAAAAGCACGCAACGGAAGCAACAAAAACACACAAAAGGATCCCATGATTTCCCAATGGTGGTGAAAACTTGCAAGAACATGCATGCAACCAAAAACAAGAACAAAGAGAAGAAGGAGATCAAATCATACCCTCGAAGACTTTGATACTTGGCTGGATCAATTCGGATTTCGGATGTAAGCTTGAAACAAAAGGCTTCAAGCCCTAATGCAAGTCAACACCAAGAAACCTTCAACCTCTTTGTACTAGCAAACTGAAGCACCACCAACACTTGATGGATATCTTCTGGAACAGCCTTGAAACACTTGTGCACAAATCACTAACACTTGATCTTGCTCTCTCTCTCAATGGAAGAACTCACAAGTATATGTATTACACAAAATGGACCAAGAGTATGAAATGAACAAAGAGACCCTCTTTTAAAGACCTCTAGTCAGTTCAAAAGAGCCAGAGTCGGACCCCAATGGCACCATATCATTGGACCAACTCAAATGGTCCAATGAAACACAAGTGTCACTTGGAATTCTGCCTTCACGACTTCTTCACGGGCTCTCACGGGCCGTGAAGGATAAATGCGCCACGACCGGCCATTTATCCTCCACGAGTCGTGCCGTGCCGTGCAATAATTGTGAGGGTTCGTGCCTTCACGACCTCCTTCACGGGCCGTGTAGGGTCGTGAAGCCCTAGGGTTTCACGAACCATGCGGCCCACGACAGGACTCGTGGACACGAGCTGCTTAACGACCCGTGGAGCATCCTTCACGGTCGTGAAGCCTAGGTCAACTGGAATTTGACCATTTTGACTCTTTCTTCTTATAGTAGGCTGTCGAGATTGAAACTTGGCGTGTGACCCAATAGGCCCGCGCTTCATTGGCAGTGATGCTGGCCTACGTGTGTCAGTGTGCAGATACCAACAGTTGCTCGATAAAATGGCCAGTAATTGAATCCCACCAGACCATAGCATCTGTTTTCAACATCTTTGAGGCATATTTTACCTTCAGTTCATTCTCACAGTTGCAAGCATCTAATGTATTCGTCATTTCCCTAAGCCAATTCAAGGTGATACTGGGGTCAAAACTTCCCCGGTATTCAGAAGGCTTGCAATCAAGGAATTGTTTATAGGTGCAGGGTTGTTTGTATCCTGGAAACGCAAATGGATAACCTCCAGGTTGTGGATACGGATAAAAGAAAGGTTGTTGCATCATCTGTATCATTGGTGGTATAGGTACTGACACTGGTGGTACTGTTGCTTGTGTGGTTATCGCAATTGGTACAGGTGGTGGTTCTGGTTGGTTTAATCTCTGCTCCATGTTCAGGACTTTATTTCGAAGATCCATTAACTCATTTTCCAGTTTAAAGATGTATTCGCTTTGATCTTCCTCTTGTTCTTGACCTGATGTTCCTGCTTGGTTTACATTACTCAAGTCTTCAATTACTGGAGCCTCTGATACAGCTTGGGTCACAGGAGGTAGGATGGGAGTCTCTCTATCAGCCATAATCTGTTACAATCACATCACCTCATAGCTCATTAGCATAAACCGTTAGTATCCAAAATACTAACTACTACAACAACTCTAACTCACTCTAATTCCCCCGAAGGAAAGCTTGACCCGTCACGAGCCAATATTTAGGAATGCAACACTCTAGCTGTGCATGCATCGCCAAACGTAAGCTCTGATACCAAACTGTAACACCGGAAAATCAAAAGCCATTTTTTTTAAAACGCACAGCGGAAGCTAATTAAACCAACTTGATTACATATAACCATAATTACAAAGTTACAATCATTTGATTCAAAGATAACAACAACATCATCAATTTGTTATGGTGTTACAAAAATACTGGCTCGTTTCTTTTTCAAAATAGTATCAGAGTGTGGTCAACTCTTCCTTCTTCATCTACAAACACCAACATGCAATACATCAACTGAGGGGAATTAGCACTAAGCTAAGTGAGCAGAGGCTAAAGCAACAAACGCAAACATTCACAATCAATCATTAATCATGTAATCACATATCCAGAGAAGACCGGTGGTTCTGCGCAGAACCTACAACCAATGCCGGCCAAAGCAAAGGTTTACCGATAGCTTTCCACTAGATTGGCACTGTAAACTTCCCTCTGAGCAACAAATGCAACAGAAAGGCTACTACTGTTCAACCAACCAGTTAGACAAGCCCAGCCCAAGTCCACGTATAGCTGACTTCTCAACGCAACTCAAAATCATCCTAATAGTGCATATCGACCAAATATTCATGCAGCATTTATCAACATTTCATTATCACAATCAACAGTTCAATCAATCCAATCTCAAACCACAATCATGCTTCACATCAATAAAATTAACTGCAATCTTTACCATCCGTGTTCAACGTCCAGTCACCTCAATTTCAGCACGAGCTCAGAAGTCTAATATTACTGAGTCTTAGGATTGCCTGTAAACACAGCAATAATCAAATTAGTCCCAATCTTATAAATATATCTTATCCATATATTTATAAATCGTTCATCAATCAAACATCAAACAATGAACAAATATAAGTTCAAAACACAAGTATCGGATTTCTCCAAAACTATCGGATTTCAAGAATCCATAACTCATGTCTCGGATTTTACTAATATCGGACTTGGGAATCCGATGGATTCCATACTGTCGGATTTTCCTTAACTGAATTCCAAATACTCGGATTTCACTTCAATCGGATTTCTTAGGCCCGGATTATATCAATCGGATTTTAGGAGTTTCGGATTCAATCATTCGGATTTATGGTTTCCGGATTTAAAGTCTCGGATTTCATATGTATCGGATTACAAGTACTTGGTTTACAACAATCGGATTTAAGGTTTCGGTTTCTCAAGTATAGGATTCTGGGTGTCGGTTTATGGGTTCCGGATTTCAAGTTCCGGTTTTTTCCAAACTATCGGTTTCCAACACTCGATTTTCTAATCGATCGGAATTCATCTTCTTCCTTACCAAAACCGAAAGTTCATACTCTTATTGATTCTACCATCTTCGAAACTTTATATTCCAAACCCAAATTTCACAATGTTCATAAAATCATATCAACAGCATATTCTAATATCCTAAAACACATATTTCATGAATCAAAACACCATTTTAACATGTATTTCATGTGAACACAAAACCCATCAAACTCCTAGTTCTTTTAAAAACCAATTCTATAGTATTTCTTCATAAAAAAACATGTTATTAAATTAGAACCTATTCCAGATTCAGTATGAAAACAAAATAGAAACAAATCTAACCTTTGATCTTGACTTAAATCACATAACTTGTAAAATCCAATTAATCTTGCTTGTTCTACCTTCGGTTTCTTCAGCAGAGAACATCACACACACACTTTCACTTTTCTTAATTATGAGATAATGCATTCTAAATTTTGACATGCCCCACGTATACACAATAAAATAAGAGGTGGCATACTCACCTCTTCCCATCCACACGTGCACACAAAATACATGCATACATACGGTTACATATATACATACAATTGAACACACATACATGTAAAAATACTTATAATTAATTAAATCATTTAATTAATCACTAAATCATATAAGAACAAATAATCACGTACCGCAAACCATGCTAACCTCCTAGCCCAGGTTTGCGGGTGTTACAACTGGTGAAGTCCCTACTAAAACAGTGGAAGTTCTAACCAATGCTGGTACATCTGGTACAGCTAGAGATGAGAGGGATGAATATATCTTCCAGCTTGAGGGCCAACTTCAAGATTTGACAAAGGAACTGGAGCAACAGAGGCAAGTTTTTGCAACACAACCACTGGTTATTCCTACAGTTTTAACTACACTTGAGATACCACCAATCTTCCTGGTAATTACTACTTTGGCTGAGATTCTTCCAGTATCGGTACCGTTACCACCAGTATCTCAACCGACATCTCAACCATTCTTCTACCCGTTATTTCCTCTAGGGTCTATGCCTCAGGGATCGTATTCTTATCCTTATATGGGATTTCCGCCCAGCATGGGATACAGGCAGCCGTGTATATACAAGCAGTTTTTGGATTACAAACCTGATGAGTATCATGGAAGCACGGATCCTAATGTTACCTTAAACTGGTTGCGAGATACTGCAAGAATTTTGGATACTTGCAACTGCGAGGATGAAATGAGAGTATGCTTTGCTATGAGGATGTTTAAGGCAAGGTGATGGTTTGGTGGGATTCCATTTCCACACATCTATCTAGAGCTCAGATGGATGCAATCACATGGAATCAATTTCGAGATAAATTGTACGAGCAATACTACAACACCTATGAATTGAATAAGATAAGGCAGGAATTCATGGAATTGAGAATGACCAAGAAGATGAAAGTGGATGAGTTGATTGAAAAATTCAATGCGAAGTTGAGGTTTGTGACTCAGTGGGTGCCTGATGAACCTTCCCAGGTTTAACATTTTATAGGAGCATTGTTGCCAGAGTACAGAAGTACAACACATCTAGCTGGATCGTTGTCCTAGGCTTTCACCTTGGCAAAATCTGCTAAGGGGGCATCCAGGCTAAGGATAAACAGAATAGAGATGAGGCGGCTTTGCAAAAGCCGAAGTATGATCAATCGGGTAGCCAGTAGAAAAAGAGATGGCAGGTAACCAGTCCCATGGAAACCAGAGCAGGAGGGTATCCACAAGGGATTCGTGTGTGAAATCGCAGTGGTGTACGAGATGTAGATCTACCCACCCAGACCATGTGGTGTGTGCGATGCGGAACCCATGGGCATGAGTCG
This sequence comes from Dittrichia graveolens, assembly GCA_038502395.1. NCBI lineage: Eukaryota > Viridiplantae > Streptophyta > Magnoliopsida > Asterales > Asteraceae > Dittrichia > Dittrichia graveolens. The sequence goes on from JARJIL010000008.1 coordinate 24,835,515, forward strand.
AAGGATTGTCGATTCCCTAGGAATGTTTGCTGGAACTGCGAGAAGGAAGGGCATAGGGCAGGTGATTGCACTATAGGGAGGAGGGCATTGACTGGGACAGGGGCAGGGACAGGGTAGGGGCGGTTAGGGGATCATCTGTTGGATTATGCCCACTTACACACACACGAGTTGGTATCATGGCTGATGAAGCAAGGGCCTATTGGGTCACACGCCAAGTATCGATTCCGGCATCACGGATGGTCAAATGAGAGAGAAAACCAGAAACTGGTTCTAGTGGGCTAAGGCACGCCCGTCCCTCTATGAGGTACGGCCGTGCTCTACGGGCAGGAACGAGGCCAAGTCGGGTGTGACTTGGGCGTGGCATGTGGCTAGGTACGCCCGTGCCTTGTGCCCAGTGGACAGGCATGAGCCCAAGTCCGAAGTGACTTGGGCGTGGCCTTTTGGGCTGGTACGCCCGTGCCTTGTGAGACACGGCCGTGCCCCGTGCAGTTAAAGTCTTCTTAAAAAGCTTTCAAAGCTGTTTATGAAGGAGATTATGGCGTTTTAATTGGTAATTGATGGATTATCAATGCATGCACGTTTTTATTCTCTTTAGCGGAGTCTATATAATGTGGTGCTTGATTTCTTTATTGGGTTACTAGCTTTTGAAAGGCATAAAACACATATTGCACACTTCTCTCTCTCAAGCACACAAAAGCAATCCAAGGTTTTGGTTCTTATGTGTAGATCATATTTGTGGTGTTTAGGTTGGCACACTTAACACTCTAGCAAGTGGGAAAAGATCAAGACTTGGTGTGGACTTCAATAGAGGTGTACACGTTAGCATACACACTTCCAAACTCCAAACTCGTTTGACTAAGGGACATAGCTTCAAGGGTATGAACTTACTCCTTCTTGTCTTTATTTTGATGCTTAGCCATGTCTAGAGTTTTGGTCCATATGGTGGCCACATTCGTGGTCAATTTTTGAAAATATTTTCTACTCGTTTTGTTTCCGGTGCGATTTTAGACCACGAAAACCCAACATCATCATCCCCAGGTGGACAGGAGAGAAAGAATCCTCCGACACCGGAGGGTAGGGCGTTTCGCATGACAGTAGATGATGCTACTGCTACCGATGAAGTTATCACCGATATGTTTCTAATAAACTCCTTACCTGCGCGTGTGTTATTTGATTTAGGAGCGAATCACTCCTTTATTTCTGTGGCTTTTTGTGATAAATTAAAACTGCCTAATACTGTTATTTCTGTACCGCTTGAAATAGAAGTAGCAGATGGTAAGATAATGTCTGTTACAACTTCTGTGACGGGGGCTGAGATTGATATAGATGGTAAATACTTCCCAGTGTCAAACCTACTTATGCCTTTGGCTGGTTTTGATGTAGTTTTAGGGATGGACTGGTTAAGTAAGCATAGGACGAGCATTAAATGTCATAGGAAGCTGATTTCTTTTCAATTGTCTGATGGGTCGCATGTGGTGGCTCGAGGAGAAAGAAACAAGTCCGTGTTTCCTATTATTTCTATGTTAAAAGCTAAGAAATCATTGAGTATGGGATGTGAGTGTTTTCTGGCATATGCTATTCATGCTGGAAAGGAGAAGCAGGTAATTACTGATGTGCGAGTCGTATCAGATTATCCTGAAGTGTTTCCGGATGAGTTACCTGGGCTACCTCCCGTTCAAGAGGTGGAGTACAACTTATCATCCTCAGACAGATGGGCAATCTGAATGAACTATTCAGACACTTGAGGATAGGCTGCGTGCATGTGTGTTGGAATATGGAGGTTCTTGGGATTCCCATCTGCCGTTGATTGAATTTGCGTACAACAATTCTAACCATTCGAGTATCAGTATGCCACCTTATGAGATGTTATATGGTCGTCATTGCCGTACTCCTACGTGTTGGTTAGAAGCGAGTGAGAAATAGTATGCATGGCCTGATATTGTGTAGATCACCGCAGACAAAGTGGCTATTGCGCGAGAAAAGTTGAAAGCTGCGAGGGATCGACAGAAGATGTATGTTGATCCAAGTCGTAGATCTGTGGTGTTTATTGAGGATGAATTGGTTTATCTGATGGTTTCAACTTGGAAGGGGGTTATCCGTTTTCGAAAGCGGGGAAAGCTGGATCCTCGTTATATTGGGCCATTTTGTGTCCAACGGGTGGTTAATGATCAGACGGTTACTCTTGATCTTCCAATAGAATTATCAGGTATTCACAATACCTTCAACGTTTGTTACTTGCGGAAATGTAGAGTTGAGGATGAGAGTCAGATTCTTCCTCTACATGATCTTAAAGTGGATTCAAGAAAGAAGTTAGTAGAAGAACCCATTGAATTACTAGATCGGAAAGTGACAAAACTGCGTAAGAAACAGATTCCGATGGTTCTAGTTAAATGGAGGCACAGTTTGGGTTCAGATTTGACGTGGGAAACCGAGGCCGATATGAAAGCTCGTTACCCTCATTTGTTTGGAAGTGAATAGATTCCAAGGACGGAATCCATTTTAAGGAGGGAGGATTTGTAACATCCTGAGTTTGGGCCTAGTAGACACGTAGGCTTGGGTACATTTATATGCGATTAGTATTGGATTTATTGTTTAATTAGTGTTTACTTAATGATTAATTAAAATGATTATGTGTTGGTTTATATATGTATATGTGTACGGATGTAAGTTTGTGTGTGTGCGTGTGATTAAATATTTTTTAACATGCCACCTCCTGCTTTGTTTACTTCAATAAGCATACGTGGGTTATATAGGAATTAAATCTGATGATTAATTCTCACTTTGAACCCTTTGGTGTGTGTGAATTGTGTGAAAACCGAGAGCAAGAAGAAGAACAAAGCAATCGGATTTGGTGATTTGATTTGGTAGATTCAAGTAAAAGGTTGGTTTGATTCTTGTTTTACTATTGAAACATGATTCTTGTTAACATGCTATGGTTTTGGTTAATAACATGCTGGGTTTTTATATGAACACCAAGTATGAACATGATAGAAACCTTTGTTAGTGGGTTTTGTATGTTTCAAGTGATTATGTGGTTTAAAGGTGTTTGTGATGCATGATAGCATGTTTAATCATGTTTGTACATGTTTTGGCAAGTTTTTATATGAATTGTATGAGCTGGAAATATGATTCATGGGAGACTTGAATTTGGCGGATTGTTGATTTAAGAAGATGATGAAGTTGGCGGATTCTTATTGAAGATGGTGATAAATCCGACAACTTGGGAAACCGACAGTGATGAATCGGATTTTGAAATCCGAATATATCAAAACCAATACAAAGAATCCGAGATTTGTGAAATCCGGATACGGGATGAAATCCGACATATTGAAATCCGATGGTGGGTTCCATGAGTGAATTCTGATTGATTGAAATCCGAGATTAAATCCGACAGTTGTTTCGGATTCCTTCAAATCCGACATGGGTATCGGATTCTTAGAAATCCGACGGTTTTAGCGGATTCCGACAGTTGTATCGGATTTCCCTTGAAATCCGATAGTTTTGGGTGTTTATTGATTATTTGATGTTATATGCTAAGTGTTTATGCATATGAGTTGGATACTGATGTTTGGTTTTGTGTTCTTAGGAACAAACAAGGCTCAGTAAAATTAGATCACTGAGTGGAGAAGCTGAGAACTTGAGGTGAGTGGATGTTTACTCACCGGTGATATTAGTTGTAGCTGGTTTGATTGCAACTGTTATTGGTTTGATGCATGGATAGACTGTTTGTCTGATAATTGATTAACTGGTTGATTGTTAATTAATTGTTACGTCAGTGATATGTATACATGATGGTTGGGAAGTCAGTTTTCGACTGGGCTTATGGGCTAGGTTTGTTTGCTATCGGCTAATCAGTATCGGGATCTTTTGATGCATTTGTTGCAACTGAAGGTAATACTGTGTGAGAATAGCAAATGAACTATCGGTAAACCTTTGCTGTGGCCGGCATTGGTTGTAGGTTCCTTTAGAACCGCCGGTCTTCCTAGGGTGTTTATTTGTGGTTGTTGATATCATGCAGTTCTGGCTGATATATCTGTTGTGGTTGTACTCCATTCACTTAGCTTTGTGCTAATCCCCCACCTCTCACTCTTTTTACAGGTTTTGGTAAGTCAGCGGCTCGGCTGAGAGTGGTTAGCTTGGGGAGTAATCACCTACGCCTCTTATGTGTTATTTGTGACGAGCCGTAGTTTTGTAATACTGATATTTTGAACAAGTTGGTTTTGTAAACAGTGGTTTATGTATAGTTGTAAATACTTTTAGTATTTAATCGCTTCCGCAATGTATTTAAAGTGAAAACTTTTATGGGTGAAAATACGGTGTTATAGGAGTTGACAGAATTTTAAAGAAATAAGGTATGGACCCTTGTCCCTGCTCCTAAAGGAAAAACGGTTATAGGCACTAAGTGAGTCTATAGAAATAAAATGGTTAAGGATGGAGTAGTGATCAAAAATAAGGCAAGGCTAGTAGCTCAGGGGTATCGACAAGAAGAAGCTATTGATTATGATGAGACATTTCCCCCTGTTGCAAGGATTGAAGCTATAAGACTATTTCTAGCCTATGCAGCCTTCAAGAATTTTAAAGTGTATCAAATGGATGTTAAAAGTGCATTCCTGAATGGAGCACTATAGGAGGAGGTGTATGTAAAACAACCCCCTTGTTTTGTTGATCCTAAACATCCAGATTATGTCTATAAGTTGGACAAGGCTCTGTATGGACTCAAGCAAGCACCAAGAGCCTGGTATGATACACTGTCCACCTATCTGCTTTCAAACGATTTTATTAGAGGAAGCATTGATAAAACCTTATTTATAAGAAAAAGCAGAGGACATGTCATTCTGGTTCAAGTCTATGTAGATGACATTATCTTTGGTTCATCTAACCAAAATCTATGTGATTGGTTCTCTAAGATAATGTCTAATCAATACAGAATGAGCATGATGGGTGAGATGACTTACTTTTTGGGACTTCAAATTAACCAGAAAGAAGATGGTATATTTATTAATCAGAGCAAGTATGTGTTTGATCTAATTAGGAAATATGTACTAGATTCAAGCCATCCTGCAAAGTCACCAATGTTACACAATGTCAAGCTGAGTAAGGACTTGATGGAAAATATGTATGTCAGACTGCATATAGAGGAATTATAAGTTCATTACTCTATTTGATAGCAAGCAGACCTGATATAATGTTTGCTACATGTGTTTGTGCATGATATCAGGTTGATCCAAATGAATCACACTTGCAGGCTGTCAAAAGAATACTCAAATATATGAAGGGAACACCTAATTTAGGTTTGTGGTATCCCAAAGGATCAGGATTTGAGTTGATAGGGTACTCAGACTTAGACTTCACCGGTTGTGGTCTAGACAGAAAGAGTACTACTGGAGGATGTCAGCCGTTGGGTGGTAAGTTAGTCAGCTAGACAAGCAAGAAACAAAATTCAGTAGCAATTTCCATAGCTGAAGCTGAGTATGTTGCAGCAGGGAGCTGTTGTGCCCAAATATTGTGGATGCAACATCAACTTAGGGACTTTGATTTACATTATTCAAAGACTCCCATATTCTGTGACAAACAAAGTGCAATTGCCATTACACACAATCCAGTTTTCCACTCAAGAACAAAACATATTGAGATACGGCATCATTTCATCAGAGACATAGTATAAAAGGGCAAGGTAGAGTTAGCCTTTATTGACACTGAAAATCAGCTTGCAGATATCTTCACTAAACCAATTGAAGGCACAAGATTCACAACTCTACTTGGCAAGCTTGGAATGCTCAACCCTTAATTTGGTATGTTCTATTATTCTTTTGTCTCTGTTCATTATTTGCTAAGTGCTAAGCTGACTAAGTGTCAATCTGAGCTGAGTGCTCAATCTGAGCTGAGTGCTTAATCTAAGCTGAGTGCTCAGTCTATGTTGAGTAATCAGTTCTAAGGTGTGGTTAGTTCCACATGTCTAGGTTAGTCCTAACAAATGGTAAGTCCAACACTATGGTAAGTCTAAAATATTAACGTTACGTCCTTTTTAAAATAAACGTAAGTTGTTTATAATTTTTTTAAAAGATATGTTCTTAAAAGTAATTCCATTGATCTTGATAAAATACAGATCAATGTAACAGTGTTTGTTTAGGTAACTTACACCAAAAAGAGCCGTTGTAACCGAATTGGTAATTATTTTTTTACTGTAACGGCTATATTTATTATCATTTAATAATGCTAACTTTTCTCTCACATTGAAAAGGTATAAATAGAGAGACTCTTCACTGTTTTTCGCTTACTCTCCCAAATCTTATTCTTACCTCTCTATTTTTCTTAAACCCTAGTCGTGCTTTCTTGCTTTGTGCAGAATTATTCGCTCAGTGTGAAACCCTAATTTCTTTGTAATATTAAGAATCGATCAGTTCGATATTAAATGGAAGGCTTTACGCTTCATCTTACTCAACAAATGATCCAAGGCGGTAACTTCAACAATAATTCACTCCCCGTCTACAAAGAGAACAATGTCGTGGCATGCATCGACATTACGAAATCATAGGTTGGCAGGGGATATAAGGAGTGGGTCTCCTGTCGTGATCATTACACAACTCCTTACAGAGTTTTGGTACACGTGCAAACTTGATGCTACTCAAAATGTTATACGCGGAATAGTCCTAAGTGAACAAATGGCAATCGATGTAGACACAAATCGTCTACGAAGAATACTACATCTTCCCGTTCACAATCAATATGATGCCATGGTTTCTAGGGAAACTTCAAGGAGTGTATTACCTTTAATGGGTCATCCTCAAGTAGTTCGAGTAATCAGGAAATTTGTTTTCCAAGCAGCATGGGGATTCATGGTGTCCATGGTGATTTGTTCACTTGGATACAAAGTGGGTGGACTTGACAACATCAATGACTTTGAGATGCAACTACTATATAACATGTTCAATGAACGAAGATTGGACTATGCTGAGTTGATCTTTGAGGCACTCAAGTCACTAGTGACTAAAACTGTGAGGGATAACATTGTGCCCTTTATAAGATTTTTGTCTATGGTTATCCACGACAGAATGGGTGACAGATACACTGTACAATATGAGTCAACCCCTACCCCTGTTCTTAGTCCTAGAATGTTTGCCCATGACATATTCCCTAAGCATCCCACTATGAGAGCTCAGATGAGAGTGTATGCACAGCTTCCAACTCCTGAGTCAAGTGAAGCTGAGGAGGATGATGAAGTTGAGGAGGAAGAAGGTGGAACTGATAATTCTGAGGCTGAGTCCTCCCAAGCTGAACCTCCAAGGACTCAGCTCAGACCTCGTGCCCAAAGGATTTCCTCCACCACTTCTAGCTCTGAGCAAAGGAGTATGTATCCTAGCTCTGAGTCTCCACTGCTAGGAGCAGCAGGTATAAATTTTCTTCCCTAATCTCCTTCTTTCTCTCTTAATTCTTGACCTCCTAAACAGGGAGATAAGACTGAGTCAAACCCAGCTCAGTCTAGCCCTTCTCTCCTACCCCAAAAATCTCCATCTATTATCCACTCTGAAACCAACCTTGGTCAGCCCACTTCTACCAAGGAAATTGCCCAAACCTATACTCGTAAAACTACCAAAGGTGGTCCTTCACCTAAAAAGGATCATGAAGCTGATGTCACACTGACACCTCCACTAGCAGGGGCCGAGGGGGAGACACCTTATCTTAAGGTGCCAACCTCAAGGCTCACTTCACCTAGTCAGGTTATACCGGGTATGGTGTCTACTCAGCCCATACCTACTCTAGCCATGGGAGAACCCATTTATGTGTCTTCATAGACACATGAAGGTTACATTGAACATCTGACCTCTCCCCAGGGTCAAATACCCCCTCCTCACCACTCAGCTCAGCCCACCCTTTCACCAAAGTACACGATTATGGTCCTTCTCCTTCATTTATTTTCTCACACCCTCTTGCACAACCTGTCAATGATCCTCCAAGACACCAGGAAGGATTACAGGGTCCACATTCTGGCCCCTTTGATTCCAGAGGTCAGCACCAACCTTTGGATATGGGGCCCACAGTTCACCCCAGGAGGAATACTCAAGAGCCTCTCCTACAATGGAAATTCACTCATCCACTAGCCAGGGGGACTTTGAGTTTAAACAAAGAACGGAGGAGCCACAGTCTGATACTACAGCACTGGACACACATCTTATTTTGAAACATCTACATCTCCAATTTGAGCTACTTCATACGAAAAGGAAGAACGACAAAGCTAAGTTGATGGCTAAATTGGATGCTCTGTCCAAATCAGTGGAAGAATTGCAGGGTATTGTACTTAAGGTCAAACCCTCCCCTATTGATGATGACAAAAAGGGGGAGGAAGAATCAAAGATAACAGAAGATGTGGTTGAGGGGGAGCATACAGAGGAAGTAAACATTGAAGAAGAAGCTCATGATCGGTTCATGAGTACCGTAGATCAACCTCCTCAACAAAAGATAATTGCAAAAGGTCCACAAGCTCCAGCAGTCCAAACAATCACAGTTTCACAAGTTCAATCAGTTCCATAACAAGTTCCACGTGTAGAAACTTCTCAAGCTGAGCCTGCTGAAATCCCTCAAGCTGAATTCAGAAAGAAAAGTGAAGCTGAGTCTATTGCAGTTCCACATATTGATAAAGGGAAAGGCAAGGTTGAAGAGACTAGGAAAAGAAAGAAAAGAATATGTACAAAGTCTCCAGCTAAGAGAAGGAAAGTCATCATTGTTGAACCTGAGCTAGAGCAACAAGATCAGTCCCACGGTGTTGAATCTGACACTGAATCAGGTGATGAAGTTGATGCTGCACAGAAGGCCAGTGACATGTTAGCAGAACAGATGTTACAGGAGATGGCCAAGGAACTGGGTATGTCTGTGGAGGAATTGAAAGAACAACAAATACAAGTTGAGCTACAAAGAGAACAAGCTAAAGCTGAGGCTGCCAGAGCTATAGTTGAAGCTGATTATCATGGACCAAGAGCTGTCCCAATTCCCTACTTAGATGCTGATCTAAGACATTGCTACAAGAGAACATTCTTTGATCACAAGATTGAATCTCTTACATTGAGTAGAAAGGGAGAATTGGTGATAATCAACTTTCTACTACACAATAAACAAGAGATTGGTCAAGATATGAGATGTTTGTACAAGTTGGGTTTCTCAGAGTTAAAAATTGTAGCCACAACTATTAAAAAATGAAAAAGATGTTGGGAATCCATGGGGATCAAAGCATGCAACGGAAGCAACAAAACACACAAAAAGGATCCTATGATTTTCCAATGGTGGTGAAAACTTGCAAGAACATGCATGCAACCAAAAAACAAACACAAAGAGAAGAAGGTAAGCAATCCATACCCTTGAAGACTTTGATAATTCTGGAACAACTTGGAGATTTGGGATGAGTTCTTCAAACAAAAGGCTTCAAGCACCAAAGAAGTCCACACCAAGCTAACCTTCTTTCTCCTTGTACTAGCAAGCCACCAAACCACCAACACTTGAGGGTTTGATTCTGGAACAGCCTTGTAACCACTTGTGCACTTACCACCTTCACTTTTTCTTGCTCTCTCTCTCTCTATGGAAGAACTCACAATATGTGTGTAATGCACAAAATGACCAAGAGTAGCTAATGAACTAAGAGAGTCCCTTTTAAAGACCTCCATTCTGTTCAAAAGAGCCAGAGTCGGACCCCAATGGCACCATATCATTGGACCAACTCAAATGGTCCAATGAAACACAAGTGTCACTTGGAATTCTTCCTTCACGACTTCTTCACGGGCTCTCACGGGCCGTGAAGGATAAATGCGCCACGACCGGCCATTTATCCTCCACGAGTCGTGCCGAGCCGTGCAAGAATCGTGAGGGTTCGTGCCTTCACGACCTCCTTCACGGGCCGTGTAGGGTCGTGAAGCCCTAGGGTTTCACGAACCATGCGGCCCACGACAGGACTCGTGGACACGAGCTGCTTCACGACCCGTGGAGCATCCTTCACGGTCGTGAAGCCTAGGTCAACTGGAATTTGACCATTTTGACTCTTTCTTCTTATAGTAGGCTGTCGAGATTGAAACTTGGCGTGTGACCCAATAGGCCCGCGCTTCATTGGCAGTGATGCTAGCCTACGTGTGTCAGTGGGCAGATACCAACAAACTCCCACTTGCACATGACACACCATATCCATGGGCACCACAGACGGAGCGGCCTCTAGCAAGGCATCCCTGCCCCCAACTAAACATGGGGTATGTCATCCCTGACAAGTACCATGATAAACTAAAAGAGTTTGACATGGTCCTATAGATAAGTGATCAATTATCTTATTGTTCGCGATATCCAAGTGAATACGAGACATGGTACAAAGTCATTCTCCGATCGTTCACGATTATGTTTCTCAATCAAGATTGGTGGTGACCAAAAGGTGAGTTGCAACTGATCAACAATCATTGCAAACTCGAGCATGGCCATGCATTTTGGTGTCAACTCCCAATCATCGAGGGGCCCAGGGATATCTCTCTTTACAGAGGAACAAATTCCTTCGACTACATTGCCTCCAATACAATGGCAATACTTTACCCAAATGCCTCCTTTATAATAGCTAGTTACGGACTACGTTTGAAAGCAGTCAGAATAAAGCAAACCAAAATAGTGAAACACATGCATCTCCGGTCTAAGGATAAAAGATATTATCATCCTGATTTACTCTTGACATGTACCATGAAGTAAGATCAGGTGTGGGTCGTCCAATCACTTGAAACGCATTTCCCAATACATCGAATACAATAACCAATATTTAACTCAAACCAAGTCACTAGCAAATCTAATCCCAATAGCACGTGTGTGGGCATCGTGCTTCGCTTGCGACAATGGTTTAGTGAACGGATCCGCCAAATTGCTATCCGTGTGTACTTTGCTGATGACGATGTCTCCATTTTCGACCACGTCCCGGATAAAATGATATTTCCGCGGAATATGCCTCGTGCGTCGATGAGACCTCGGTTCCTTTGCCAAAACAACGGCACCCTCGTTGTCACAGAAGATCTCAACAGGGTCGCTGATGCTTGGAACCACTCCCAGATCAAGCAGAAATTTCCTTATCTATACGGCCTCCTTAGCAGCTTCACTGGCCGCAATGTATTCCGACTCAGTAGTGGAATCGGCCATGGTGTCTTGCTTGGAGCTCCTCCAGGATATAGCACCGCTGTTTAATAGGAACACGAACCCCGATTGTGATCGGCAGTCATCCCTATCGGTTTGGAAGCTTGCATCAGAGTAACCCTTTACTCTAAGCTCTTCCTCACCTCCGTACACCAAGAATATCTCCTTAGTCCTCCGAAGATACTTGAGAATGATCTTCACCGCCGTCCAATGAGCTTCGCCAGGGTTGGCTTGATATCTACTCGTCATGCTCAAGGCACACGATACATCAGGCCTTGTACATAGCATGGCGTACAGGATCGAGCCCACAGCCGAAGCATATGGCACTCGCTTCATTACTTCCCGTTCCTCTTGGGAACTAGGGGATTGAGTCTTACTCAATACCAAACCATGTGACATTGGAATGAACCCCTTCTTGGAGTCTTCCATCCTAAACCGCTTTAGGAGTTTGTCAACATATGTACTTTGGCTAAGCCCAATAAGCCTCTTGGATCTATCTCTATAGATTTTGATCCCAAGAATATAAGTCGCATCTCCTAGATCCTTCATTGAAAAACAATTCCCTAACCAAGTTTTTACACCTTGAAGGGTCGGGACATCGTTTCCAATGAGGAGTATGTCATCGACATACAAGACTAGGAACACAACTATGCTCCCACTAGCCCTGACATATACTCATGGCTCATCCTTGCTTTTCGAAAAGCCAAACTCTTTGACTTTCTCATCAAAGCACAGGTTCCAACTGCGCGATGCTTGTTTAAGTCCATAAATGGACTTCTTAAGCTTGCAGACTTTATCCGGATGCTTGGCATGTACAAAACCCTCGGGTTGAGTCATATAGACCTCCTCGCTTAGTGTCCCATTAAGGAACGCGGTTTTTACATCCATTTGCCAAATCTCATAATCATGAAATGCGGCAATTGCCATAAGTATCCGGATAGACTTCAACATAGCCACCGGGGAAAAGGTTTCATCATAGTCTACACCATGAGTTTGCGTGAAACCCTTAGCCACCAGTCGGGCTTTGAAGGTGTCTACCTCTCCATCTATACCGGTCTTTCTCTTAAAGACCCATTTGCACCCTACGGGTCTACACCCGGGCACCGGATCTACCAAATCCCAGACTTGGTTATCCGTAGATTGCATCTCGGACTCCATAGCCTTTTTCCATCTAGCGGACTCAGGGCCCACCACGGCGTTCCGATAAGATGATGGTTCATCATGATCCACCACTAGGTCGCAGCCCTCAGACATGAGAAACCCATATCTCTCTGGCTCGTTGCGACTCCTACCGGATCTTTTAAGAGGTAAAGGATCCATGTCAGGTTCTCCAGCAGCGCCGTGCTGAGAATCATCTTGTGAACTAGTGCCAACTTCAGGTTGGTCATTGGAAGGTTCTTGAATCTCTTCAAGATCTACCATTCTCCCACTAGCGTCTTTGGATAGCATCTCCCTTTCAAGAAAGACGGCCCTCCGAGCAACAAATACCTTGTTCTCAGACGGTTTGTAAAACAAATATCCTATAGACCCGGCAGGGTATCCAATGAACAAACACCTCTCTGCTCGGGGTTTCAATTTGTCCTCCACCTCACGTCTCACGTAGGCAGGACAACCCCAAACCTGTAGATATGAGAGTGATGGAACCTTTCCATGCCACATCTCAAAGGGTTTCTTCTTGACCTTCTTAGTTGGTACGAGGTTAAGGATTCTAACGGCCGTTTCCAATGCATAGCCCCAAAAGCTAATGGGTACACCCGTACGACTCATCATACACCGAACCATATCCAATAATGTTCGGTTCCTCCTCTCGGCGACACCATTTAATTGTGGTGTCCTAGGAGGTGTCAATTGCGAAACAATTCCACAATCTTTTAGATAGTCACGGAATTCCAAACTTAGATACTCACCACCACGATCCGATCTGAGCATCTTAATTCGTTTACCCAATTGGTTCTCAACTTCGTTTTTGAAAGTCTTGAAAACCTCAAAGGTTTCCGACTTTTGTCTCACCAAGTAGACATACCCATACCTACTAAAATTATCGGTAAAGGTTACGAAGTACCTTGAGTTATCCCTAGTGACATGCTTGAACGGACCACACACATCCGTGTGAACGATATCCAACAAGTCTTTGCCCCTCTCACAAACGCCGGTGAAGGGTGCTTTGGTCATTTTGCCCAACAAGCAAGATTCGCATACATCATCCGACCCATGGTCAAATGATTCCAAGATCCCATCCGCTTGGAGCTTGGCGATGCGTTTCTTGTTTATGTGGCCCAAACGACCATGCCATAAAGATAACTTATCCAAATCACATTTGGATTTAGAACCAACGTTCATGATTGATCTGTTACTTTGCAAGCATACGCTTGTCTCATATATGCCACGACATGGATGTGCTTTAAAATAAAATAAATCATTTTTAAAGCATGAAATAATTCCATTAGAGAAATTAAAGTCAAATCCATCGTCAACAAGTGCATAAAATGATAAAATGTTTCTTGCCACGCAGGGCGAATAAGATATATTTAATAAAGTAATAGATAAGCCGGATGGAAAGGCAAGGTCCACGCTCCCTATCTTCTCAACCGGGACAACTACTTTGTTTCCCATGATGAGATCCAGCTCCCCATCAACCAAGTACCTACTTCTTTTTAGTACCTGCACATTATTAACTATGTGAGTACCACACCCGGTGTCCAAGACCCAAGCGTTAGAAGTAGAAGTGTTATGGAGTTCAATCATATACGTACCGGAGGCGCCTTGTCCCTTGGCGCGAAGCCTCTTGAGCTCCTCCGTGTACTTGGGGCAACTACGCCGGTAGTGTCCCTTCTCCCCGCAGAAGAAGCAGGTGGCCTCTTCCGGTGAGGGGGCTGTAGGAGCGGGTTCCTTCCCCTTCGGCTCCGGCGCCAGGAGTGGCTTGGGCTTGGGTGTTGCTACCTTTGCCTTTCCCTTGCCCTTGGAGCTTGAAGCGTGCCGCTTCCTCTTAGCACCACCCTCATGGATGGCTAGGACGGGTGCGGAGGTCGATGGTTTTGCCTTAGCCATGTTAGACACGGCGGTCTTCAACATGCCGTGCAACTCCATCAAGGACTTATCCATATTATGCATATGGTAGTTCACAATGAACGGACCATATGCTTGAGGCAAAGATTGGAGGATAATCTCCGTAGCCAACTCTTTCCCCATAGGAAAGCCCAACCTCTCGAGCTGGTCCACATATTGCTTCATACAAAGCACGTGGGAACTCACGTTCCCGCCCTCCTGCATCCGACACCCTACAAAGGCCTTGACACACTCGTAGAGTTCTTGCCTCGCTTGCTGCTGGAACATTTCCTTTAGCTGCGAGATCATGTCAAACGCACCAACGTCCTCGAATTGCCTTTGCAATTCAGAACTCATGGTCGTCAACATGAGGCAAGTCACCTCATTAGTGTCTTTAAGGCGCTTCTCATAAGCATCCTTAATGGCCCGCGTAGCGGTGGTAGCAGGAGCCTCCGGAAGAGGTTCCTCTAGGACGTACAACTTACTTTCATGGCGTAAGACAATTCTCAATTGCCTAAGCCAATCTATGAAGTTTACGCCTACGAGTTTCTCTTTTTCCAAAAATGGACAGAGTGAAATGTGTGTCGCGGTATTGCTTGTAGATGCCATCTAAAAGAAGGCAAAGCACACAAAAGGTTAGTTCGACATATTTTAATCCTTGTTAAATAATTACCCAATAGTTTAACACTTAAATTTAACAAGGGCTAAGAACCCAACATAACTTCACTACATAACGGGTTTACCGCGGATCACTTCGTGAAGGCATTTAGGCCGGTAAACGCTTTACCAATTGCAATCCGTGATTACAACTCTTAGGCACTTGCGGGATCCTTCGGTACTCATAGCACCGGTTTGGCATGTTTGATCCCTTCCCACACCGATTCCTCAATAAGCCGTTTTGATAACTCGGTATAGGCACGACAATTATCAAGGCGTATTAAATTGGAATTGCAAATCGTCCAACAAGATACACGATGACGCCCTTGACAATAATTGACTCGTGCTAAGCTCGACAACCAAAGATTTCAAGATGCCACACGCACCTTCCACACAAGTCCACATGGAACAACTCATGCTAAGCTCGACAATTGTCCCATGCTTCATTAGATTCGGGTGGTGTCATCTTTTGGATGGCGTGTGATTTACGTTTTAAAGAAAAACGGAACTTTTGTTTTTCCGGTTAACAACCTCTTTTCGTTTTGATTAACAAATAAGTGACAAAACGCATTTTTCACCAATTGAACATAAACACTTTATATTCGTTTAGTAATCATGTGAGCGAGTGGGATTTGTTAACCAATTAAGGAAAACTATATAGTTTTATTATTTTCAAAAGATTTTCTAGCATGCGAAGATCCTACAACTACGCAAGAAAAACAAATAAATAAAACTACACAACCACGCATACAAAACCGATTTGAGCCAACCTAAGTGTTCCTCGGTGAGCCAACCGAGGAACTAAGTCTACTAAGGACAAATAATCCAAGACTTCGTGGCATGCTCCCACTCGATCCCGCGCCTCCGGATCCGAGGTAGCCAAGACGTCTCCCAAGACTCCCGTTGGTGCCTCCGGTCTTCTCTTCTCATTACATACATAATTTAAAGAGAAATGACATGCAAGCCACACAATCTATTCTAAGCTAATATACAATTACAAAGAATAAATAATTTGGCGTGCAAGCCACAAATAAATAAATTATTACAACCCGGATTAAATAAATTATTACAAACCAAATGTGGTACAAACCACCAAATGAATGAACAACAAATAAAGCAACCAAACAACCACACAAAGGTCTAGGCTCAAACCGGTGCTCACGAAAACGAAACAACCACAAAGCATGGTGTGCCACACCAAACCATGCACAAAACAATATCCCAATTAAGTTTACTCAAAAACTAAAGGCACAAGAATAAACCTTGTACATATGCATTAGGATTCCAAACACTTTGAAATCCATATTCATATATACACAATTTATATGTATGCATGTGTGCATTTTATGCCAAAACCACCCAATACATACACATAAAAGAATTAGGATATTATGGGGCTTAATCTACAAGGCTAAACAGCCTAAAATGATTCTGGAAACACCAAAATCAGGTGGCAAAATCCATATCAAGTTTTCTTTTCCAAAAAGGCCAAAAACAGCCTGTTCACGACGCCTTCACGAGCTACTGCTCTTCACGGGCCGTGAAGGCAGTACGCTCCACGACTCGTGAAACAGATTAAAAACCTTTCACGACCACAACCCCACGAGACTGGTCGTGTGGCCTTCACGACTCGTGAAGCAAGCTCCACGGCCCGTGAAGGCCTTCTAGACAGAATGTCCAAAATCAAAAATATGGATTTTCAAGCCACAAAGGTGCATGCATCTTACAAGTATGGCTCTGATACCACTGTTGGGAATCCATGGGGATCAAAGCATGCAACGGAAGCAACAAAACACACAAAAAGGATCCTATGATTTCCCAATGGTGGTGAAAACTTGCAAGAACATGCATGCAACCAAAAAACAAACACAAAGAGAAGAAGGTAAGCAATCCATACCCTTGAAGACTTTGATAATTCTGGAACAACTTGGAGATTTGGGATGAGCTCTTGAAACAAAAGGCTTCAAGCACCAAAGAAGTCCACACCAAGCTAACCTTCTTTCTCCTTGTACTAGCAAGCCACCAAACCACCAACACTTGAGGGTTTGATTCTGGAACAGCCTTGTAACCACTTGTGCACTTACCACCTTCACTTGTTCTTGCTCTCTCTCTATGGAAGAACTCACAATATGTGTGTAATGCACAAAATGACCAAGAGTAGCTAATGAACTAAGAGAGCCCCTTTTAAAGACCTCCATTCTGTTCAAAAGAGCCAGAGTCGGACCCCAATGGCACCATATCATTAGACCAACTCAAATGGTCCAATGAAACACAAGTGTCACTTGGAATTCTGCCTTCACGACTTCTTCACGGGCTCTCACGGGCCGTGAAGGATAAATGCGCTACGACCGGCCATTTATCCTCCACGAGTCGTGCCGAGCCGTGCAAGAATCGTGAGGGTTCGTGCCTTCATGACCTCCTTCACGGGCCGTGTAGGGTCGTGAAGCCCTAGGGTTTCACGAACCATGCGGCCCACGACAGGACTCGTGGACACGAGCTGCTTCACGACCCGTGGAGCATCCTTCACGGTCGTGAAGCCTAGGTCAACTGGAATTTGACCATTTTGACTCTTTCTTCTTATAGTAGGCTGTCGAGATTGAAACTTGGCGTGTGACCCAATAGGCCCGCGCTTCATTGGCAGTGATGCTGGCCTACGTGTGTCAGTGGGCAGATACCAACAAAAGAGTCGGATCAGACAAAAAATAGTTGATGTGCTCAAGACACTCTTCATAAGAATTGATCAATTAGGGGAAATTCATGCTGATGAGATTGATACCTTCTTAAACAGAAATAAAGCTGCAAGAATGAGAGCAGCAAATCAACGAGCTAAAAGAGACTTCAATTTACAAGTTCTAGAGGGAGTTGAATTTAGAGAAAATACTTATATAACTCAACCTTTGGAAGGATTCTTGTATTTCGATGTGGAAGGTAATCAGTGCTTCTTGAAGGTAGCAGATCTTTACTTGGAAAATTTGGAATTGATTCTGTATTTGAGAATTCTATGTGATGACTCAAGTCAGAACTCAATATTCAGATATCAACTAAACAAAGAAATCAGATCTAGAAAAACTGAGATAAGAGAGCTGCCAGAAGGTGAAGAAATTTTAAACAGTGCTATAAGAGAAGCAGCTATCTGGGAACTTAAATGGTCGGATATGTGGTTGGAAGCTGAGGATCCTATAGATTAAAACTTTGAAGTTATATATTTTGTAAGCACTGAGTTTGCATAAGCTGATCATAATAATCAAGCTACAATGTAAATGATATGTTCATAAATGAAAATTCATGTTTGATATGTTCAACTATTTATTATTTGATATGTTCAAATTATGTTTGGTGTGTTCAAACAAACGGCTTTGTAAGTTCAAGCTGAGAATTGAGATGTTCAAGTATAAACTGATAAGTTAAGTAGAATAAGTTTTGTAAGTGCAGAACTTAAATTAACTCTGATAAGTTTAGTATCTAAGTAGTTGTCTGTTCAAATACTTAGAATACAAGTCTTATAATAGATTTGTAAAATAACAAATCTTGTAAGTTCTAGACATGGTGAATAAGTATGAATCAGTTCAATACTTATTTTAGAAATAACTTTGGTCAGTTCCAGAGTTGATCAACATAATTATGTTAATCTATGCTTATTTTGATTCAATGTTTTGTCATCATCAAATAGGGGGAGATTGTTAGTCCCATGCTTAGAATAGTTAGATTTGATGAGACAAACCATAGCTATGTATTAATAATAGGTTAAGTGTTAGGAATTATGTAAGTCTGTTGTATACTGACTAGTCAGCTTAGGCTAAGTAGTCAGCATACAAACATATATAGAGTTTTCTATGTATGTACTAGATAGCTCAGTGACTTCTTGTTAGTCCCTTAGAAGAAAGCAACTGAAGGAGTATTCTTTATTCTTCTATAAACTGTTCTAACGCACCATCTAAAGAAAGAAGCCTAAAGTTCATCTGAAGATTTGTTCTGAAGTGAACGTCAACTGAAGTTAGTCTTCAGTTATCAAAGGGTTTTCTACACTGAAAATACATCTAACTACCAAAATCTTCCTGTTATGTAAAGTGCACGATTTGCGCATCTGAAGGAGCTTGAAACGGCAATCTTCTTTTCTGTTCCTAATTTTGTGAAGAGCGGTACACGTGTAATTAAATTAGATGGTCAGGATTAGTTTACTTAGCCTATAAATACCTTCTCGTTGTTCGAGTAAAGGCTAAGCGTTTGTTCGCTAATTTTCATTCAAGTTTGTTCTTGATTTAGTTTGTACTCGGTGCTCAAGTTTGTTCTTGTGCACTCTTTGAAGTCTGGTTATTAATATAATCTTACTTTGAAAACTTTCATGTGTTCGTTTTTAAAACTATTTCCGCACTTTGATTTTAATCATTGTTAGTTTTACACTTTATTGGGAAAAACAATTGGTATCAGGGTCCTAATTTAATTTATAAATTAGTGATTTGTTCAATATGTCGAATTTTGATTACATCGAAAATTGCTCCTCTGCCAAACCACCAAAGTTTTCAATCGAACATTTTCAAATTGGAAAAATAGAATGTTACTGTATTTGGAAAATCTTGATTGCAACTCTCTTATTATTTTGGAGGAAGGTCTCTTCATTCCTCATACCATCTCCATGGAGACTGGTTCTACTGAAACCTCTATTCCCTCTCGTCCAAAACCAAGATCTCAATGGACAGAGGAGGAGAAGAAGCTTGTTGGTTTAGATGCCAAGATACGAAACAATATAGTTATTGCTTTACCTAACGAAATATTCCATACTGTTTTCAATCTGAAAACTACTAAGGATATGTGGGAGAGCATATGCATATCGTTTGAAGGAACTGTTGACGTTCGTGAGAACAGAGAGACCAACATCATACGCAAGTATGAAAGCTTCTGTGCTAAAGACTCAGAGTCTCTCACTGATGTTTACACAAGATTTACATGTCTACTAAATGACATGGCTGAAGTTGGAGTTGTCAGGGAGCATATCCAAATCCTAAACAGATTTCTGGATTCTTTTCCGTCTGAATGGGATACTATGTGCATGATCCTGAGAACCAACAACATGCTCAGGGATATGAACATGCATAAACTATACGGAATTCTGCTGAACGATGAACAAACCCGCATTCAGAAAATTGATCTGAAGAAGGCCTTCAAGAAAACTCTGGCCCTCGTTGCTGAAAATCCTCAAAGAGTCAAGTACAGGTCAACTAAAGACTCTGATTCTGAAGATGAGCCTTAGATGAATGACGCTGAGGAGGAAGAAAGATCTGACGAAAAGCCTTCATCATGAAATATTATAAAAAGTTTCAGAAGTTCAAATCTGATGGAAGAAGAAAGTTTGATAAGAAGTTCTCATCAGAGAAAAAAGACTCATCTAAAGGGTCCAAAAATGAATTCTTCAAATGTGGGAAGCTTGGTCACTATGCAGCTGAGTGCTTTGTGAAATAGACTTCTTCAAATCCAAAGAAAGGGTTTCTGTCTAAGGCTGATAAATACAAAACCAAGTATAAGACCCTGAAAGCTTCCAGTGAGAAGAAGAAGAAAGAATAGGCCATGATTGCTGATGACCTTAACTAGACAGATTCTGAAACTTCTTCAGATGAGGAAGAAGAGAATGAAGTTAGAGAAAAGTGCCTGGTGGCTGAAGAAATCCTCGGAACTGCACATCCTAAAATGTGTTTAATGGCTACTAAAAGCAAGTTCAGTAGTAATCTTGCTGAGACTGAATAATTGAGCTCTGCAGAAGGATGGAATCCCACCATGATGTATAAGGTATCTAATTTCAAAAATTATTCAATGAATGAAAAGGATGATATGTTTGCTTATTTGTGTTCTGATCTGACAGTTGCTCATAACAATTAAAACAAATCTAAACAAACTATCACCAAGCTCACTTCTGAAATAAATGTTGTTGAAAAGGAAAATGAAAAGTTTCTTCAAGAATCATATACCTTAAGAAATCATCTTGAATTTTTATAAAATGAACTCAAAAATGTGAAAAAGGATTTGCAAGACTCTAACGAAAAAGTGAAAGATCGTCAGTCGATTATTGATCTATGGTTGAGTCCTAATAAACTAGCATTTGAGAGTATAAATCCTCAGTTACTTCATATGGATCTCTTTCGTCCGGTAAGCTCACCTAGTATGGGAGGCAAGAAATATACCTTGGTGGTTGTTGATGAATACACCAGGTTCACATGGGTATTCTTCTTGCGCAATAAAAGTGATACTGCTGACATTCTGATGAGCTTCATTCAACACGTTCAAAGACAGTTTGACATGCAAGTTAAACAACTTTGAAGTGATCATAGAACAGAGTTCAGGAACTCAACTCTTCAAGACTTTTGTGATGAAAACGGTATCATCCAAAATTTCTCAGCTCCATATACCCCTCAGCAAAATGGGGTTGCTGAAAGGAGAAATAGAACTCTGATTGAAGCAGCCCGAACTATGCTAGCTGAAGCATCTCTGAAAGGGCATTTCTAGGCTGAAGCTATTAATGCTGCTTGCTACACTCAGAACAGATCCATAATTGTCAAGCGACACAGTAAAACTCCCTACGAGTTACTGTATCTGAAGTCACCCAACGTTGGATACTTCAAAGTTTTTGGAAGCACATGCTTCATCCTGAACACCAAAGATCAAAAAAGCAAATTTGATCCAAAAGGGGAACAAGGGGTGTTTCTGGGTTATTCTAACATCTCTAAAGCTTATCGTGTGTTTCTTCCCAAGATAAACTCTGTGGTTGAAACAATAAATGTCACTTTTGATGAATTCGATGCTCAGTCAACCTCAAATCATACTGATCAAGTTGTCTCTGAAGAATTTGATGCTCTTTTACAAGAGTCATTCAATGATGATTTGGATGACTACTCTCAAGAGGTAAAAACTGACGATAATATTGTGTCTGTTGATGTGAATCAGGTCACTGAAGATCTATTGGAATCAAACGTCTCTTCTGCTGATAAACAACATGAGTAACCAACACGAGTCACAAAATGGACTCGAGCTCATCCCATCACAAATGTGATTGGTAATCCAAACACTAGAGTGCAAACCCGAAATTCGATTACCACTGCATTCTGCATGTTCTCTAAATTCATATCACAAATCGAGCCAAAGAAAGTTGATGAAGCTCTGAAGGATCCAAACTGGGTGGTCGCTATGCAAGACGAGTTTAACGAATTCAAAAGGAACAAGGTCTGGAAGCTAATTGCCCCACCTGAAGACAAGTCCATTATTGGCACAAAATGGGTCTTCAGAAACAAACGTGATGAAACAGGGTCAGTGGTGCGTTCTGCATGTTCTCTAAATTCATATCACAAATCGAGCCAAAAAAAGTCGATGAAGCTCTGAAGGATCCAAACTGGGTGGTCGCTATGCAAGACGAGTTTAACGAATTCAAAAGGAACAAGGTTTGGAAGCTAATTGCCCCACCTGAAGACAAGTCCATTATTGGCACAAAATGGGTCTTCAGAAACAAACGTGATGAAACAGGGTCAGTGGTGCGTAACAAGGCCGGATTGATTGCAAAGGGTTACTGTCAAGAGGAAGGGATAGATAATGATGAAACATTTGCTCCAGTTGCTCGTCTGGAGGCAATACGCATGTTCCTCGCCTTTGCAAAGTTCAAGGGATTCAAGGTCTTTCAGATGGATGTTAAAAGCGCCTTTCTAAATAGAGAACTTCAAGAATAAGTTTTTGTTCAACAACCTCCTGGATTTGAAAGTTCCAAGTTTCCAAACTATGTGTATAAACTCGACAAAGCTCTCTATGGACTGAAGCAAGCTCCGCGTGCATGGTATGATACATTGTCCACTCATCTTCTGAAGAATGGATTTCAGAGAGGGAACATCGACAAAACTCTGTTTCTATGTAGAGAAAAAGGTGAACTCATTCTAGTTCAAATTTATGTTGAGCATATTATTTTTGGTTCTACTTACAATCGTTTGTGCAAGAAGTTTGAGAAAATCATGTCAGAGAAGTTCAAAATGAGCATGATGGGAGAACTGAGCTTCTTCCTTGGGCTTCGGACTAAGCAATCTGACCAAGGCATCTTCATCAATCAAGGGAAATATGTCAATGACTTACTCAAAAAGTTCAACTTTTCAGACTCCTCCCCGATGAAGACTCCCATTGTACCAAAAACCAAGCTCACATCTGATCCAAACGGGAAAGCAGTTGATCTTCCCACGTTTAGAGGGATGATCGGATCCTTGCTATATCTGACAGCTAGTCGTCTTGACATAATGTTTTCCACACGCCTATGTGCAAGGTTTCAGGCGAATCCAAAGGAATCACATCTGACATCTGTCAGAAGGATTTTCAGATACCTGAAAGGTACACCTGAACTAGGGCTATGGTACTCCAGAGACTCCGGCTTTGATCTAATTGGATTTTCAAATTCAGATTATGCCGGATGTCAGATTGATAAAAAGAGTACAACTGGTGGTTGTCAGTTACTAGGTGGTAAGTTAGTAAGCTGGCAAAACAAAAAGCAAAACTCCATCTCCTTATCCACCGCTAAAGCTATTAACATTTAAGTTGGGAGTTGTTGTGCACAAGTCCTATGGATGCAACATCAGCTCGCTGACTATGGCATCTCCTTTCAGCGCACTCCCATTTATTGTGATAACACCAGTGCTATTGCAATTTCCAATAATCCTGTGCTTCATTCTTGCACAAAGCACATTGATGTACGCCATCATTTCATTCGAGATCACATAGAAAAGAATGAAATCGAGCTTTGTTTCATCTCTATTGAACATCAGCTCACTGACATCTTCACTAAAGCCCTGGATGAACACCGGTTCAACCTACTAGTTGCAAAAATTGAAATGCTAAATCCTTCAGAAATGTAGCTATTCCAGGTAAATTTGATTATTACTATTCATTATTTCTTGTCACATTTAATGCCGGCCACCCTAATAGCTAAGCTTGAATAATTACTTTTATCCCGTCTCTCTCTGACTGTCAAATCATCTCTGAAGAGTAATCATGAGTAATTTTCCTTATAAACCACCAAAGATTTTCTTTCCTTTTTCATCTTCTGCAAAATTTCAAAGAAAATCTTTCACTTTTTTGACAACTCATGGAATTCACTATTACGTTCGTCTTCTTTCCGGTTTGCTATGTGATCACCGTTCGTATTCCTGGTGAAGGGATTGGGAATGATGTATCATCTCAAATATATATCTTATCCTAAACATTGTTGTAATTTTTCTTTTTTGGCAGTCAATGTAAATCATGATTAAAATCATATACTCATCTTTTGTTTATATGGAATTAGTAATATCCAAGCTTAGTTCTTATTCTTGTTGGCATTGTGTTTCTTCTTAATATTGACTTCCGTTTCCTTTTATCTTTCTTGAGATTAAAAATTTCCGATGCAAAGTTTGGATATTTTTTATCCCTTTGCCTTGTGAAGTTTTATCTCCTCGCTAATGATTTGATGATGAAGCTTAGTTGTTTCCACGATTACACCGGGTAAAATGGTTTAACCTATAACTGCTTGACATCACAAAAGTTATCCTTGCGTATTTTCCGCAATCACGCGCCCATTTTCACCCTAGATTCACTCAACCGCTTAGATTGCCTCAGTTTAAACCCCTTTAAAACCCCCAAATCTCCCTTTCAAGTTCTTTATCTGCAAATCATCTTCTTCGGCGATTTTTCTTTGTTCAAAATTACAAACAATCTTTTTGCTTGCTCCCATGGCTCCCAAGATTGCTTCTGCTAAGGTGACTCTCCCAAGTGATGTTGTTCCCAAAATTCCCCTGGTGTCCATCTGCTTCAAGGACAACAACTACGCCGCTGACCTCACCATCCCTCCTCCATCCTCACCACTTCACCAAATCATGACCTACTTTCATAACTGCCTATTGAACTTTTCTCTCTCAGCAAAGGTTCCGATGTTCGAAGAACATCTCTTTGAGTTCTAGATGACCGATGAAGTCATTAACCCCAAAACCTCCAGCGAAACTATTCACTTCAGTATCCTCTCTAGTAGCAAGCCTGCTGAAATCTCCAAGGATTTCCTTGCATCTATTCTCCATCTTCCTCGCCGGGAACTCACATCATCCACTACCAACGCTAAGGAGCTGCTCTTCACCTTCTTTCAATACGCTAATGAGCACAAAGTGAAAGGAAACTCCATGGTTCGCACTCATCTCCCAAAGGAGTGGAATTGTCTGATTGCTCATCTGAACTTCTGTATAACCAGCAAAAACGGTGGTCTTGACCAGGTCAATGAAGCAGTTCTAAAAATGGCTTATGCCATCATTCATGGTCACAACATTGACTATGCTGACCTTATCCTCGAATGCCTTGTGGTCTCACTGACGGCTCGCTCAAGGTCTCAACACATTCCTTTTCCCGGGTTTGTGTCCTTGGTTATCTACTCCTTGTTGACAATTGAAGAATACAACTCTGCTTTAGTTCTGCTTCCATACCCTTCACTACCAGGTTTAGTATGGACAGGATCTTTGTTTGCCTTCAACCCTGCATTAACCACACCAATGCTTGCACTTGTCTCTCTGAAGCCTTCTCTTACCATCCCTTTGCCATATTCAGGATTATCAACTGAAACTGCACCCTCTTCAACCCAAAACCCTGTGCTTCAGTCCTCCCCTTCTAAAACAAAGAAAAGGAAACTGATATCCACTTCTTCTAAGCTATCCCTCAAACCTTCAACTGTTCCAAAATCAACCACCACCACAAAATCAACCACAACCACAAAACCAACCCCTACCACAACTAAACCATCCAAAACACTCCGAACCGCTAAATGCCAAAAATCCACCATTTCTTCAAGTCCTATACTCTCATACCCTGCTTTAGGTGAAGACTCTGCTGATGAAACTCCCTTGGTTCTTCGGAAATCTCAGATTCAAAAGACCAAACCAACTAACGATGTTCAGGTAAGATCTCCTTTACTTAAGTTTTCTAAACCCAGTCTGACTGGTGAAGAGATACCTCAAACCCAGGTTGTCCCTGAGGTCCCACTTCCACAAAAACAAGTTCAGGACACTAACAAACACAAGTCAGCCTAGACATTATCTATCCCCACCAATGAGTCTGCTAGCACACCCACTACAACTCAGGTACCTCCAGTGCAAGGAACTACCATTCGTGCTTTTGCTGAAATTTCCCCTCTATCCTTTGATGCGTCAGTAAACCTAACTGATGCTATGATATAGACAAAGCACATGATGTGTCAGCCTCCAAACCAGCTGACTCTGATGCTCAGCCTACTACCAATGATGAAACTACAATTCCCCTAGTTTTTGAGGTCCAACCAGTTGATGACTCTTCAGTCCTCAGAAGATGAAACTAAACCTAAATCACTTGATGTGTCACAAAACCCAAATGACACTATGGATTCAACTAGGGCAGAGGATTTATTAGTTCCACACCAACCTGAGAGTGATGCCCAACCTTCCAAAATCAATGAGACTGAAGTTCAACCTCCTTCAGTTGAGATTACCCATGCTAATGAAGACACAGTCTTAAACCAGACTGTAACTGAAGCAACTGTGCCCAAGGCCCTTGATGTATCAGTCACTCCTACTGATGCTACAGCCTCCACATCCCTTCTAAACAAAATCTTTGATCTTACATCTCCTGAAACAACTGTCAATCCTTTTGATGATAGTGATGCTTTTGATTTTCTTCAATCCCCCAAGTCTGTGCATTCCCAACCTTCTGAGTCTTCAATAGAAATTGCTTCCTCCCTGGAAAGTCTATCTGAAGTTGTTCTTTCCCTTTCTCAACTAGTCAAGACCAATACTTTTGAAGGGTCTTGTATATCCAATAATCAAACCAAGCTCGAAACTGAGCTCTACTCACTTCTTGATTCTCTCAACAATCAGTTCACAACTCTCACCCAAACCATTGACTGTCAAAATCTGACACGTCATGGGATGTTCAAACAATTTCAGAATCTTGTGAAAACTATGGTTGATTCTGCCACCATTGAGTTCTCTAAACTAAACACCCAACTCTCCGCTCTCTCTCAATCTGTAAATTCTCTGTCCTCCAAGGTTGCCAACATTCATGCTATCAATCTTTCCGAAGCAGCAACCCGTCAGTTGCAGGATTAGTTTGCTCCCTCCTTCTTTGGCCTCTCTAATGAGATTTTGGCCCTGTCCCAATCGATAGAAGCTTCAGGGATCTCTGCAGCTTCTAAGGGGGAGAAACGAAGATAGTCCAAAATATATCAGATTATTAGAAGGAAAGCTGCCGCTGATCGGAAATTTATCAAATGGCAAAGAAAGTATTCACGAGTTGAAGCCATGCAAAGATTACAAGATGAAGTGGCTCACCTCAAAGCCGCTGAAGAGAATAAGAATAAAGCCTTGATCGATTTTGAGGCCAGGCTAGCCAAAGCTGAAGAAGCTAAGGCACTTGCTGAGGGGGATCTCAAGCGTCTTCTTGATCAGAGAAAAGCTGAAACTGAACTCTTCAGTTAGATGGAGCTGAATGTCAGCAAATAATAAGAGACGCTAAAGCCTCTCAGATTCCCACTCAATCAGTTGCTCTATCATCGAGTGATCAACCAAGCCGTGCTGATAAAGGTAAAGGGAAAGAAATAATTAGTTCTCCGGATGATCTAATGAGTAAAGGTATATATGATGATGATGACTCAAATGATGAAAATCCGAAAGCCAAAGAAAACAGAGTGGCTGATGAACTTGGAAGATTAGCAGCAGAGAAATTGGCACTAGAAGAAGTTGCTGCAAATAAGATTGGTCTCTCTCCTTTGGAACACCAAAAACAGATTCAGGAGGAGATCGAAGCTGAAAAAAGCTTTACTAGAAAAGAAGAAAAAGCTCTTAGATGCTAAAGAAGAACAGTGGATATGCTCTTGGCATCAAAGAATACCTCTAGATCAGATCACTTCAGTTAGACTAAAGAAAGTCAAGGATGAAATTTTTCTGAACATTCAGTGCAAAAATCACCCTCTCTTTAGTATATACACAGTCAGGCAAGTCAAGCTCCAATGTGCAGTTTCTGAATGGGCTGAAATAATGGTTTGTTTATCAAAACGCAAGCTGACTGATGATGTTGAGTTTGTTCAACGAGAAATCACCAAAGTAATTGAATTTTACGAAGAGGAAGTGAGAAAGAGGGGATTTGATGCTGAAGTCTTGCCTCAGAAGGAAAAACTCACAAGAGCTGAAAAGCTGAAATTTCAGAGAAGGAGGCTCACACACAAAAAGTCTCAGCAACAAATCTTAGAGCTGATATCTCTTGGGGA
This sequence comes from Dittrichia graveolens, assembly GCA_038502395.1. Lineage (NCBI taxonomy): Eukaryota > Viridiplantae > Streptophyta > Magnoliopsida > Asterales > Asteraceae > Dittrichia > Dittrichia graveolens. Next base: position 24,863,623 of record JARJIL010000008.1, read on the forward strand.
ACTTCCAAATTGCAAAGGCTTTGATACTTGCTTACCTTCTGGATTCATTCTTGAAGTGGGTAAAGTTCTCTCAAATCCAAGGGGATTTTACTTTCTTGATGCATACGATAAGATTTGTTTTCAGAGAGTTTCAGATTTCGCCAAGGCGGATAGGCTTCATCTGAAATCTCTAAGATACTTCATAGACCATAAAGATCCGGCTGTCAAAGACATTCTGAATGAATACATGAATCAAATGGAGCACAAAACTCCAAATGAAATCATTCCTGAGGAGTTCAAACCGGTTATTTAGATTAGTATTTCATTTATTCATTTATTCTTTATTCTTTATTGATGTTGTAAATAGTCATGGATTATAAACAAATAGGGGGAGATTGTTAGTCCTTTATTTGTATATATTACATTTCTGAAGGAGCTTTCGAAGAAAGCAACTGAAGGTGTATTCTTTATTCTTTTGTAAACTGTTCTGATGCACCATTTGAAGAAAGAAGCCTAAAGTTCATCTGAAGATTTGTTCTGAAGTGAACGTCAACTAAAGTTAGTCTTCAGTTATCAAAGGGTCTTCTACACTAAAGATACATCTGACTACCAGAATCTTCCTGTTATGTAAAGTGCACGATCTGCGCATCTGAAGGAGCTTGAAACAGCAATCTTATTTTCTATTCCTAATTTTGTAAAGAGCGGTACACATGTAATTAAATTAGATGGTTAGGATTAGTTTACTTAGCCTATAAATACCTTCTCGTTGTTCGAGTAAAGGTTAAGCGTTTGTTCGCTAATTTTCATTCAAGTTTGTTCTTGATTTAGTTTGTACTCGGTGCTCAAGTTTGTTCTTGTGCACTCTTTGAAGTATGGTTATTAATATAATCTTACTTTGAAAACTTTCGTGTGTTTGTTTTTAAAACTATTTCCACACTTTGATTTTAATCATTGTTAGTTTTACACTTTATTGGGAAAAACACTTCTAAGCTGAGATAGGTTTCAAGAGTGAAGACTTGAAGATTTGAAGATTCAAGAACTCAGCTTGATGATGTCAAGACTGAGTGAGTCAGCTCAGCGCCAGAAGTCAGTTTAGGAATTTAAATAAGTTTTAAATTATGTTATTAACTCTCGATATCTATGACATTTAAATCACGATTTGTTCGTAGATAAATCAAGTATAAGTATAAACCTTCTTTTGGGTTTACAAGAATATAGAGTTCTACATAAGTTGCAAAACGTACGTGTGTTTGTCATACTTGATACGCGTGTGTTGCGATAACTTTGTGAGTTGAAAGTTTAAGAGAGTTTTCCATAGTTCTTGTTAATCACTTTTAACAAGAAGTTCGATCATCAATTAGTTGGTGATTCAAGAGTGTTTAGAGAGAGTTGAATTTATAATCAGTGTAACATCAAATCATCCTGTTGATTTGATTAAAGAGTGATATTGTAATTCCTTGATTGATTATTGAATATATTCTTATTGAATTGTTTTATTATTGATTAAGTGTATCCTGTTGATTTGATTAAAGAGTGATATTGTAATTCCTTGATTGATTATTGAATATATTCTTATTGAATTGTTTTATTATTGATTAAGTGTATTCAACCCCCCCTTCTACACTATATCGGTTTCTTGTTTACCCTCTTTGGGACCAACACTTCACAAATCAGCCTTTCTTTGCTACTCCAGCTCTTTTTATCTCTATTTGTCTAAAGTTCCAGCCAAAAATTGTCAAGTGTGGGTATATGTCTACTCACTATTTTCAATTTTTGGCCCCTAAGTTTCTTTCCTTATCATTTGACCACAAACACTATTAATTCAAAGTTTGGCCACTAATCTCTATTAACCATACATGATACTTCATAATAATAATAATACTCGCATCATTTTATTTAATACATACTTATATTTAATACAAATAGTGTCATTTTTAAAGATATGGAACGTATATAAACTAAAATTAGGGCACAAGGCCCAATTAACCATACTGTAGTTGTCTATTAGTGTGTGTTAGAGGCGTTTGTGCATCTTCTTCGTGAAACCTGAGTAGGAGTTTCAAGCTACCATCGCTTATGAGCATTTACTTAGCGGGAGAATTTTGAGTCCGATTTTATGACTGTCGAACATATGGAACAAACTGAGAACTAAATCTAATGTTTAGGTGGGTGAAAGGTAATGAAAACTTAATCAGTTGGTAAGAATTAAGTTGGACATTGTTACGGATCGATGAGAATTGGAATTTATGAAATTGCTTAAGGAAATGATTATTAATGAGTTAGAAAATGTAGATTGTGTTAGGAGCAATCGTGAAGTTCTTGAGATTTATCTTGAATCGTAAATTATGAATTGGTGTACAATCGAAAAGATGGTAAATGTTGGAAGGAATCTAAAACTAACCCCACTCACAATCTGTTTCCAAAATTCTAGAATCGTAAATCAAGGCCAAACCAAATAACAAATCTCCTTTGATGGGACAATCGTAAATCAGCAAGGTAATAGAAAAACCCCTAGTGGGCAAGGAATTGTAAAACTGTAATATCCAAGATTTATTAATAAATTTTATACGAGAAATGTACAAAGTGTTATATGAATTTTAAATTGATGTATGAGTGTAACACCATCAAACCTGGCCTAGGAGATTAGCGGGTTTGTGGTATGTGCTTATCAGTTTTATTTTGATTAAGTGATTAATTAAATGTTAATTGATTTAATTAAGAGTAATTATATGTATGTATGCTACTTGCCGTATGTATATTGTTGTATACATATGCATGAAATGGGACAACTCCTACTTCGGTTTGTGTGAATGTATACGTGTGTGTGTATATGATAACATGGGAATAATTAGTTGTCATTATCACCTAAGCAAAGAAACTATAGTGTGTGTGTGTGTGTGTGTTTGTGAACTCTCTCTCTCTCTCTGCCGAAGAACAAAGAAGAAAGAAAGAATCGGATTCAATAATTTTTGTTTGCAAATTTCAGGTGAAAGGTTAGATTTGTTTCTGTTATGTTCTCATGCTAACTTGGAATGATTTTTAATTGAAATAACATGTTTTTAGGGAGAATCACTATGATTGGATTTTTGGAAGTATGATTTATGGGTTTTATTGTTCTTGTGATATAAGAACTTATGGTAGGTTATGATTCATGAAATATGTGTTTTATCATGTTAAATATGTTTCTGGAATGTTTTGATGAGCTCGTTAAAAATTTGGGTTTTAAGTTATGATGATATGAAGTTGGCGGATTTGGTGGGATGAAAAAGATGATGAAAACCGATTGTTGTAAATCCGAGATTAAAGAAACCGATACTTGTAAATCCGGGACTTGAAAACCTATACCCAAAATCTGATACACTTCAAATCTGAGAATATAGAATCCTACATTTGTGAAACCTACAACCATAATCCGAATACCCTAAAATCTGATACTTGAAAAATGATAACTTAGAATCCGATACCTTAAAACCGATACAGTTGAAATCCGATTAAATCAAATCCGATAGCCTTAAATCGGGAACTCCCAAATCCGGTGGTGAATCCAATAGTGCCAAAATCTGATAGTGCCAAAATCTGATGGTTTTGGAAATCCGACACTTTGTGTTTTGGATTTGTATTTGTTTATTGTTTGTTTGTTTTCATGAATGAATTATAAATATATGTGGTCAGATATTTATGAGATTGAGACTGATTGGTTATTGCTGTGTTTTCAGGCAATCCAAAGACTCAGTAATATTAGACTTTTGAGCTCGTGCTGAAATTGAGGTGAGTTGAAGTTAATCACAGATGGTAAAGATTACAGTTAATGTTATTGATGTGATGCATGATGTGATTGATATTGGATTGATTGAACTATTGATTGTGTTATTGATTGTTGATATCTGTTGCATGAATATTTGGTCGATACGCGCTCTTATGATAATTTTGAGTTGCGTTTGAGAAGTCAGCTATACGTGAACTTGGGCTAGGCTCGTCTACTGGTTGGTTGAACACTGGTAGCCTTACTGTTGCATATGTTGCTTCAGAGGAAGATTTCACTGTGCCAATTCAGTAGAGAGCTATCGGTAAACCTTTGCTTTAGCCGACATTGGTTGTAGGTTCTGCGCCGAACCGCCGGTCTTCTTGGATATGTGATTACATGCTTTGATATTGATTGTGAATGTTTGCTTTTGGTGTTTAGTCTCTACTCACTTAGATTTGTGCTAATTCCCCTCAGTTGATGATTTTGCAGGTTCGTGTTTGTGAGTAGAGAAGGAAGTGTTGACCTCACTCTGATACTTTGTTTTAAAAGAGACGAGCCAGTTATTTTTGTAACACCAAACCGTTGTAGTTGTTGTTGGTTTTTGAACAAGTATTGTACAATTTGTTAATACTGATTTGTATGTAATTAAGTTTGTTTAATTAAAGCTTCCGCAGTGCAAAATTTAAAAAAATGGCTCGATTTTTCCGGTGTTACAGTTTGGTATTAGAGCCTCGGTTTGGCGATGCATGCACAGCTAGAGTGTTGCATTCCCAAATCTTGGCTCATGATGGGTCAAGCTTTCCTTCGGGGGAATTAGGGTATGTTAGAGTTGTTTGAAGTAGTTAGTATTTTAGTGCTAACGGTTTATGCTAATGAGCTATGGGGTGATGTGATTGTAACACATTATGGCTGACAGAGAGAAAAGGATCAAAGTGATTATGTGTAGCAACTAGAGAATGAACTGGTAGAACTCAAGAATAAAGCCCATAGCATGGAGCAGCAGCACCAGTTGCAATTCCCACACAGGCAACCATACCACCAGTGATAACACCTTTACCACCAATGACACAAATGATGCAACAACCATTCTATTACCCATATCCACAACCAAGAGCTTATCCCTTTGCGTTTCCTGGATACAAACAACCATGCACGTACAAACATTCTTGGATTGTAAACCCTCAGAGTACAGAGGAAGTTCTGATCCCAACATCACCCCGAACTGCCTGAGAGAGATGGTGAAGGCACTTGATGCCTGTAATTGCGAAAATGAACTGAAAGTGAAGTATGCATCGAGGATGCTGAAGGGAGATGCTATGGTCTGGTGGGATTCGATTACCGGACATTTCACCGAACAACAACAGGAAAGCATCACCTGGAGTCAGTTTCAGGAGAAACTGTGTGAACAATATTGCAGTATCTTTGAGATTGCCAAAATCAAAAAGGAGTTCATGGATCTGCAAATGATTGGGAACATGACAGTGGATGATCTGATTAAACAACTTAACGAAAAGATGAGATTTTTCAAACACTGGGTACCTGATGAAGAGTCCAAAAATGCCCATTTTGTTGGAGCCTTGCACCATGATCTCCGTAGTGCCACTAGGTGTGCTACTACCCTATCCCAGGCCTTCACTTTAGCCAAATCGGCTAAAGGGGATATTATTGTGAGGAACAGACTGAGCGGGGAGAGAATCTCCCAACAGAAATCCTGATTTGAACATTATAACGCTCAATAGAAGTAGGGAGGACAGAGTAGTGGAAGTAGGCAGGGGGAGCAGAATAGGAGGCCTACTTCAGAGGGCACCTTGGTGTAATAGGTGCAAATCTTATCATCACGGGCAGTGTACGCCCTAGACAATGAGATGTGTAAAGTGTGACCAGTTTGGCCATGATTTGAAGAATTGCAAATTACCGAGGAGTGTCTGCTGGAATTGCCAGAAGGAGGGGCACAGGGTTGGAGACTGCCCATTGAGTAAGAAGCCTGGGTCAGGGTTAGGAGGGGGCGGAGTTGGGGGATCATCTTCAGCTGGTCAGAAAAGGAAGAACCCACCCACTGCTGAGGGTCGGGCATTCAAGATGACTGTGGATGATGCCACTACCATAGATGACGTTATAACTGATATGTTTTAATAAACTCTACTCCTGCTAGAGTGTTATTTGACTCTGGGGAAAATGGCTTCTTTGTTTCTGTGGAATTCTGTGGTAGATTAAATGTGCCTATTATTAGACTTGCTACTGCTTTAGAGATGGAGGTAGCTGATGGTATGATGGTTCCTATCACGATTGCTGTGGTTGGAGCTAAAATTGACATAGATGGTACATGTTTTCCTGTTTATTTTCTGGTTATGCCTCCAGCTAGGTTTGATGTGGTGCTCGGAATGGATTAGCTGAGTTTGAATCAAGCCAATATAAAGTGCCACAAAAAGTTGATCTCTTTCCCGTTGGCGGATGGTACATGGGTAGTAGCAAGGGGAGAGAAAGCTGGGTTTGTAATTTCTATTATCTCCTGTTTGAAAGCAAAGAAAGCTTTGGATAGAGGATGCGAATCGTACTTGGCATATGTGATTGATGGGAAGAAAGAGAAGCAAGTGATGAACGACATACGGGTAGTAACGGAATACCTAGATGTGTTTCCAGAAGAATTGCCAGGATTGCCTCCAGTTCGTGAGGTGGAGTTCATGATAGATTTAATTCCTGGTTCTCGACCAGTGGCAAAGGCTCCGTACAGGTTGGCACCTTCAGAGATTCGGGAGATGATAACTCAGATACAGGATCTGTTAGACAAAGGCTTAATTCGTCCAAGCTCATCTCCGTGGGGTGCACCAGTTTTGTTTGTAAAGAAGAAAGACGGTACGTTGCGTATGTGTATCGACTACCATGAACTAAATAAGAGAACGATAAAGAACAAGTATCCGTTGCCAAGAATTGATGATTTATTTGATCAACTACAGGGAGCTTCGTTCTTTTCAAAGATTGACTTGAGATTGGGTTATCATCATGTGCGTGTTTCAGAGGAAGATGTGTAAAAAACAGCCTTTCGAACGCGTTATGGCCATTATGAGTTATTGGTTATGCTGTTCGGCTTAACCAATGCACCTGCGATCTTTATGGATTTGATGAATAGGGTCTGTCGACCATTTCTGGATAATTTTGTGATAGTCTTCATTGATGATATCCTGATTTATTCGAAGACTGAATTGGAACATGAACAGCATTTGAGACAGGTTCTGGAGACTTTGAAGAAAGGACATTTGTTTGCCAAGTTCTCAAAGTGCGAATTCTGGTTAAGAGAGGTACAGTTCTTAGGGCATGTGATTTGCAATGAAGGAGTGAAAGTGGATCCTTCAAAGGTAGAGGCAGTGATGAACTGGAATGCTGCAAAGACACCGTCTGAGATAAAGAGTTTTCTTGGTTTTGGCCGGGTACTACCACAGATTTATTAAAGATTTCTCCAAGATTGCGGGTCCGTTGACTAAGTTGACTTGGAAAGATGTGAAGTTCGTATGGGGTAGTGAACAAGATAAAGCCTTCCAAATGTTGAAACAGTTGTTGTGTCAGGCTCCTATCCTTGCATTGCCAAGTGAATTAGATGACTTTATTGTCTATTGCGATGCGTCGTTTGTTGGATTGGGATGTGTACTTATGCAGAGGGATCAGGTGATTGCGTATTCTTCAAGACAGTTGAAACCTCATGAAAAGAATTACCCGACACATTATTTGGAGCTGCCAGCAGTTGTATTTGCCCTTAACCTGTGGAGACACTATCATGACACCAAGTGCGTGATTTGTACTGATCATAAGAGTCTTCAATATGTGTTTACGCAGAAAGAGCTGAACATGAGACAAAGACGATGGGTGGAGTTGGTAAAAGATTATGATTGCGAGATCAGATGCCACCCTGGGAAAGCAAATGTGGTAGTAGGTGCCCTGAGCCACAAGGGAGCGGGAAGTTCTATCCAGTTTATGCGCATGGAAATTATATCTGATTTAGTGGATAGATTGAAGTCTGTCTGGTTGGAAGCTCTAAAGGAAGAAAATTTGAAGACTGAATTGATGAAGAAGCGTAAGAATGACTTACTGATGATACACGTGGATTGAAAGTATATAAGACTCGTGTGTGGGTGCCTATGCTTGGAGAATTGAGGAAGTTAGTTTTAACTGAAGCATACAAGTCGAGACTGTCTGTACACCCAGGAAGCACTAAAATGTATAACGATTTGAAAGTGCTTTACTGGTGGCCTACTATGAGGTAAATGTGGCACATTTTGTGGAGTCATGCCATATTTGTGCACAAGTGAAGGCAGAACATCAGAAGCCTTACGGGTCTTTGAAACAGTTGGAGATTCCTGAGTGGAAGTGGGAACATATAACAATGGATTTCGTGACAAAACTTCCGCGAACTCAGAAGAATCATGATATGATTTGGGTGATCGTGGATCGACTGACGAACAGTGCCCATTTTCTGGCTACATGTGAGACGGCTTCTCTGAGTAAGTTGGCTTAACTGTATATTGATGAGATTGTAACGAGGCACAGTACACCATTGTCGATTGTATCTGACAGAGACTACAGGTTTGTTTCTAACTTCTAGAGAAGTTTACAGAGAGAGTTGGTGACGAGAATTAACTAGAGTACAACTTATCATCCCCAGATTGACGGTCAGACTAAACGAACCATAGAAACATTCGAGGATATGTTGCATGCTTGTGTGATTGAATATGGTGGATCTTGGGATTTACACCCGCCCTTGATAGAGTTTGTGTATAATAATTCCTACCACTCCAGTATAGGGATGCCTCCGTAAGAAATGTTATACAGCCGTCGCTGCCGTACTCTAAGGTGTTGGTTAGAGGCTGGTGAGAAACAGTTCGCAGGGCCCAAGATTGTTCAGATGACTGCTAACAAGGTTGCTATTGCAAGAGACAAGTTGAAAGCTGCCAGAGATAGACAGAAAATGTATGCGGATTCACGACGTCGTCCAGTAAAGCTTGATGTGGGGGAGTTAGTGTATTTGAAGGTCTCTCCATGGAAAGGAGTGATTCGTTTTGGCAAACGCGGGAAGTTGGCTCCCCATTACATTGGTCCTTTCCGTATACGTCAGATAGTAAATGATCAGACCGTTACACTTGATCTTCCAGCAGAACTTGCAGGCATTCACGATATGTTCAATGTTTGTTATCTGAGGAAATGCAAGGTTGAAGATGAAAGCCAGATCCTCCCAATACATGAACTGAAAGTTGATTCAAAGAAGAGATTGATAGAGGAACCTGTTGAACTGTTGGATCGAAAAGTGACCAAGCTCTGAAAGAAGCAGATACCAATAGTGTTGGTCAAATGGAAGCACAATTTAGGTTCTAACCTAACTTGAGAGACTGAGGCAGAGGTGAGAGAAAGATATCCACGGTTGTTTAAGCAAGAAGGGATTCCGAGGACGGAATCCTCTTAAGGAGGGGAGATTTGTAACACCCGCAAACCTGGGCTAGGAGATTAGCGGGTTTGTGGTATGTGCTTATGTGTTTTAATTTGATTAAGTGATTAATTAAATGTTAATTGATTTAATTAAGAGTAATTATATATATATATGTATGTATATTACTTGCCGTATGTATGTATATAGTTGTATACGTATACATGAAATGGGACACCTCCTACTTCGGTTTGTGTGAATGTATACGTGTGTGTATATGTTAACATGGGAATAATTACTTGTCATTATCACCTAAGAAAATAAAGTGTAGTATGTGTGTTTGTGAACTCTCTCTCTCTCTCTGCCGAAGAACAAAGAAGAAAGAAAGAATCGGATTCCATAATTTTTGTTTGCAAATTTCAAGTGAAAGTTTAGATTTGTTTCTGTTATGTTCTCATGCTAACTTGGAATGATTTCTAATTGAAATAACATGTTTTTATGGAGAATCACTATGATCGGAGTTTGGAATTATGATTTATGGGTTTTATTGTTCTTGTGATATAAGAACTTATGGTAGGTTATGATTCATGAAATATGTGTTTTATTATGTTAAATATGTTTCTGGACTGTTTTGATGAACTTGTTAAAAATTTGGGTTTTAAGTTATGATGATATGAAGTTGGCGGATTTGGTGGGATGAAGAAGACGATGAAAACCGATTGTTGTAAATCCGAGATTAAAGAAACCGATACTTGTAAATCCAGGACTTGAAAACCTATAACCAAAATCCGATACACTTCAAATCCGAGAATATAGAATCCTACATTTGAGAAACCGACAACCATAATCCGAATACCCCAAAATCTGATACTTGGAAAATGATAACTTAGAATCCGATACCATAAAACCGATACACTTGAAATCCGATCAAGTCAAATCCGGAACTCCCAAATCCGGTGGTGAAATTTGATGCATGGTGAAATCCGATACTTTGATAGTATCCAACACTTGTGATTTGCGGATTCTTGGAAATCCGATAATGCCAAAATCCGACACTTTGTGTTTTGGATTTGTATTTGTTTATTGTTTGATTGTTTTCGTGAATGAATTATAAATATATGTGGTCAGATATATTTATAAGATTGAGACTGATTGGTTATTCTTGTGTTTTCTGGCAATCCAAAGACTTAGTAATATTAGACTTCTGAGCTCGTGCTGAAATTGAGGTGAGTGGACGTTAATCACGGATGGTAAAGATTAAAGTTAATGTTATTGATGTGATGCATGATATGATTGAGATTGGATTGATTGAACTGTTGATTGTGTTATTGATTGTTGATATCTGATGCATGAATATTTGGTCGATACGCGCTCTTATGATGATTTTGAGTTGCGTTTGAGAAGTCAGCTGTACGTGGACTTGGGCTGGGCTCGTCCACTGGTTGGTTGAACAGTGGTAGCCTTACTGTTGCATATGTTGCTTCAGGGGAGGATTTAACTGTGCCAATTCTGTAGAGAGCTATCGGTAAACCTTTGCTTTGGCCGGCATTGGTTGTAGGTTCTGCGCTGAACCGCGGGTCTTCTTGAATTTGTGATTACATACTTTGATATTGATTGTGAATGTTAGCTTTTGGTGTTTGGTCTCTACTCACTTAGCTTTGTGCTAATTCCCCTCAGTTGATGTTTTTGCAGGTTCGTGTTTGTGAGTAGAGAAGGAAGTGTTTACCTCACTCTGATACTTTGTTTTAAAAGAGACGAGCCAGTTATTTTTGTAACACCAAACAGTTCTAGTTGTTGTTGGTTTTCGAACAAGTGTTGTACAACTTGTTAATTCTGATTTGTATGTAATTAAGTTTGTTTAATTAAAGCTTCCGCAATGCAAAATTTAAAAAAAATGGTTTGAGTTTTCCGGTGTTACAATGAGATAAGATATGGTTATAAACTAGAGCGGCCAAAACCGTCAGAATGGAGCTGTAATAGTCAAGGGAGTATTTATGCAATTATGGAAACTTATGTGTGTGTGTCTATATATATATATGTGTGTGTGTGTGTGTGTGTGTGTTTGACTTCTTAGTGACAAACTAACCAAAACATGTTTAAAGTACATACATACATACGAGACTATTAGTTTTAATCTCCTATGTTTTGAATTGTGAACAAGAAATCAGTGTTGTGAAATCATCATCATCATCTCCTTCAAAGAACTTAAGGTATGGTTTGTATTTGGGTTTTCGAGCTTCGAATGGGTCAAGCATACATTTTAACGATCAAAGTATGTTATTTTTAAAGATTAGATGTTGTTTATGGTTGTTGGGGTGTAGGAGAACTCCCATGTACAGTTTGAATGTTTAAAAGATAAGTTCTATGGGTTTTTCGCCAAAAAATAGCATGTTAGGCGACCAAACTGGTTCAGAGTAAGGGAGGCATGGGCGTGCCTAGTGACCATGACCACCATAAGTTCATAAGATCCGGGCGTACCCGGGTACAGGCGTGCCCCTTTCCTGTTCAATTTTCTAGCATCAGATTCAGCCTATGATTAATATATTATTGGTATTATTTCATGTAGAGACTTATTATTGGCGTGTTTAGTATACTATTGTCAATTGTGGACTGTTATACAACATTACTAATTATAAGGTGAGTCTTCTATACTGTTATTCATATGTGCAATATGTGTGTTATTACATTGGAATACGATCATGTGTTCATTACATGTGTTATTCAGCATGCTACTATGTACAGTAGTGAGCTCAGAAAATAGCACAATACCGTGGCTTAGTTTGCTACACTAGGCCTAGAACCAGTGGCTGGCAGGTTATCATTATATCTCACAGCCTATCAGATATTATTTTAAAATACTTTGCAGGTTTTAGCAAAGACGAAGGCAAAGCTTCAGTTTGACTACATTTTGATAGATGTTTTAGAAACAATTAACGCCTGGTTTGTAAATGATAAGTTTTGGTTTTAAACTTATGATAGTACATATGTGAGTATCTTTTGATACAGCACATTTTCGAATAGTTTACGCTTCCGATTTTATGAAAAACTTACAGAGGTGAATGTTCAGATGTGGTTTTATTGTAAATGTCAGTTTTATTAACTTGGGGCGTTACAACTTGGTAGCAGAGCCACGGTTTGAGGGATCTGGATGTGTTTTATGCATAGTCTGGACTTGAACCATGGTTTTAAAAATTGTCAAACTATAGGCTTGAAGCTTGGTGAGTATACTAGCAATTATACAGATTATGTATTATGTGAAAATCATATTCGAGTACATGAAGTGTTTAGAACAAATATGTTATATGTGTATACAACTGGAAAGAGTTGGTTTTATATGTACATTAATGATGAATTAAATTGTTATATGAATATGTGAAAGCATAATGTATAGATGGTGTGTAGCCCGCAGTACGGGTTTTTGATGGTGAAAAGCTTTGATACACACTTATTTTAAATTTATAAAAACGATATTACTAAGCAGGCACTACACACGACACATGCAAGTATGACCTGGTCAAAGAGCAGTATAGACTCAGCAAGACCGGATATCAAACCACAGGGACAGGAAGCTATCAGTACTCTAACATCATTGTTGTTTGATCGGAAGAATAATTAGCATGTGAGTAACAAGTAAACTAATTAAACAAGCAAGACAATTCAGATTAAACACCGAAGAAGCAGAGAGGCAGAACAATCAGATACAGATTCACTCAGACTTTCGAATCATCCTAACTAGTCATGGCAATAACTATAACAAACCGGATAATGAAGACTTGACGAATATGATAGATTAAGCACAGAGCATGTTGTTCTACTACTTATCACAACCATATCATCATGTAATGAATCATCACTCGAGTTATCAAGACTCAGACTCAACAATCAAACATAATAAGACAAACAGTAGCATATCCAAGTTTTCACATAGGACATGTAGACTAGTATTTCACTACAGATTCGCCAGATTGCGTTCAAATCAGACTACAATGAACATACATCTTTTCAAATGACACATTCAGTAGTCGTCATAACCTAAAAAGGTGTTAAAGTGGTTAAACACAGTCAAAACAATGAAAAACAGCAAACTGGTGAAACAGAGGGCCTAACGGGCGCAAGGAGTTATCCTTGCGGCCGCAAGGGTTTAGATGCCTACGCCCACAAGCAATAATGCTTGTGCCCGCAAGGGCTACACTGATAGAACACCTCATTTTTGCACAAAGAGATTCAACAACAAATACAATCTAGACTTTTATCTAAGATCATAAACACATGTAAATAGGTACAATGAAGTCATAAACTCTGCAAAACTCACACCACACATTGGATTTAAGATTAAGCCAAATGCATTTCTAAGATATAAATATATTAACATGCCATTTCTAGCAAGATTAATACATTTAAATCATATACATGTGAATATGCACAATGAACACTTCAAACATATCATTCATAGCATATATGTGAGCTTATTTCAACACTTAACATACTACTAAACATATCATGAATTCTCTATCCATATAAATAGCATATTTGACCCATTAGTACACCAAAACTCCTAAATTTGCATTTAAAGTGCTAAGGCATGCATAAAAACCACAATATAAATGATACAACCAACATGGACAGATCTGAAATGCTCTAAAGGATGTTCCAAAAGTGTTTTCAATAATCAATCATGCACAATGTACCATTTCTAGTAACAAAGTAACATGAAATCTTGTAAAATCAACATCCATTCTTGAATATCCACATATTTTATAATATGGTATTACACCAACACATCATCAAATGTGAATATGATTGTATCAGACACATTAACATGATTAAATACACTTGTATTGAAGATCAAACATGCATGTTCATATCAAGTCAACATAAAAGTCAAAATAAACATTATATTGCCATAACTAGCTAAGAATCATCTTGGCCCAAGTGAAATGAGTTTAGCTACTCATATACAACAGTTTAAGTAAAAACACATCTGGATTACATGAATACATGATAACAAATCAAAAATAGAAAGAGAATACCAAGCTAAATACACTTTGACTTTGTGACTCCAAGCTTCCAAATGTAAATCCAAGCCTCCTAGAAAGCTCTCCCTCCTTTGATATCACCAAAATATGCTTCTGGACTGATTATGGTCGTGGGAGAGTGTGTGGGTGGTGAAAAATCCGAAAAGGTGCCTTTTTCTCAAATGCACAGAATGCAATCTTTATAACAATGGAACAGGGGTCCTTGCGGCCGTAAGCAAGCCTTTACGGCCGTAAGATGGGCAGTGGATTTGACGTTTGCTAGGTGCAAGTTGTCAAGTGGGCCTTTTCTAGATTATAGGCCCTTGCGGCTGTAAGGAGCCTTTTTTCACTATGTCTTCATTTTTCTGCTGTTTAACACCGGATTTGTCCATATATCTCATGTTAGGCCTTTTTAACCTGCATGTGAATTATAAGCAATTCAGATCATTAAACATACGATTCACCTTGGAAAATGAGGCGTTTCGGCATGTAAAACATGCATAAAAATGCATATATCAATAGACTTTGACCTAAGCTTGTGAAGTAAGGTATTGAGTGGTGAAAGTTAAGATTTGGTATGTACAGTGAATTTGAAGTAGTAACGGGGCCCATACTACTACAATTACACGGTATATGCTAGAGCTTGACGGAATCATGGTTGTAACCTATCCAGTGGATCACGAAGCTGGGGCCTTTGCTGGAACCCGTGGCACCTGCAACAAACAAAACTGAAACATAAGCTAACGCTTAGTGAGCATACCAGCTGATCATAAAACATCAAACATAAGTAACATCTTCCAAGGATATCTCGCATCCAATATAACAATAGAAGTAAAGTCTAACCAGGATGTCTCGCATCCAAACTGTATCACCTACAAACCTACACAAACTGTTAACTATGTTGGGGCTTATCTACACCTCGGTGTAGCCTATCCCCAGTTGCTCTTCGTATACAGCTCGTTGTATGCCCTTTTTTAATAGGAGTAACAACTCCCCAGGGTGCCTCGCATCCAACTAACATGAGTAATAACTCTCCAGGATGACTCGCGTCCAACTAACAAGAGTAAGAACTCCCCAGAATGACTCGCACCCAACTAACAGGAGTAACAACTCCCCAGGATGATTCACATCCAACTAACATGAGTAACAACTCCCCAGGATGACTTGCATCCAACTAACAGGACTAACAACTCCCCAGGATGACTTGCATCCAACTAACAGGTAAAACATTTAAACATATATCACACTGTTAACCTTGCACATATATACATATTATAGCACATTCACATAACAACAATATCACATATTAGAACTTATGCATACTTACACTCTTTAGTAATCAACTATACCACGTGCGTAGCTGTATATCATAACACAGTTCTCGGTACAAAGTTACACTTCGCACGTGACTCGGTACCCTGCTGCTTCTTATTGAATACATATAACAATTATATCACATATGCAAATATCATGTTGTTCACTAAAGCATATTCATATGGTACTCATACTAAAGAAATAGTATACTCACCTCAGTAACGAGGATGGTTCAAACAACAGCTCAAATATCGATTATAAAGTCAACGAATGCGTCGACAAATAGTACCTACGAGCAATATATAGAAATTATACAAATTCTAAATATTGCAAGCTAGGCACACCCTATGCATGGTTGTGCCTTCCACAGGCATGGCTATGCCTTTCCTAGGCAGGCTGTTCCCTCAAGCACGCCTGTTCTTTCTACCAAAAAGCACGAGAAGCACCTTATGAACTAGGTTTTTCCACGGGGCATTAGGCACGCCCGTACCCTCCATAGGCACGCCTGTGCCTCCCTGGTATGCACCAGAAAGTCGGCCAGAACACTGTTTTCCTACCAAAACTCAACCAGAATCATTTCTAATCAAATTTAAACATCATACGGGTGTTTCTCAACACCCCAAACAGCTTATAATTTCAAAACTAACTACAATAACTCATTTTGATCAATGATTCAACCCATTGAACCATTTGACCCAATAGAACATCAAAACTACTAACCAATCTTACCTTGTGCTATATAGGATTGATAAGGTGATTTAAAGAACTCTAATTCTGCGGTAATTCATGCTCCAAAGCTATCCAAAAATCGCAGTTGTGGTTTTGGAAGTGTATGAGTATGCATATGTCTTGCTAGACTATTACAAGTCACGTAAATCTACAAGTATCAAGTTATGATAAAACAGCCCATGGACTTCTTTCACTTTTGTTTTGACAGTTTTAGCCCCTCTAGTTTTATAAACATCTTTAATCTTTAATAACACTTAGCCATTATCAACTTTTGAACTTGGGGCGTTACAAGTCTTCCCCACTTGGAACGATTTCGTCCCCAAAATCTGTTATACAAATAACTCTGCCTCATTCCAAGCTGAATGCTACCGTAGCGCACTAACAGTAGTCTTACATCTCCTCATCTCTGAATGCTATCGTAGCATGCTAACGATAGTCTTACATTACATACTATCCGCTATCGAGATAGACGGTCTGCAACATACTGATCATGAAACACGCACCACACATAACATGACATTCCCATATACAAGTGTAATCTAAACCCTTTCTATGCTTTCAATATACCTTTACAAGTTCTATCCATTCATTACATAAACTCTTAACCTTTTCTCTCTAAAATAGACACTGGTTGTTTTATATAACTGATCATCTCATCCATTAGCCCATCATATAGAGGAACCACTGCTGATTCATCTGCTAACCACCCACAAAGGTGGAACATCTCTGGTAATTCCAGTCTGTATACTACTTTACCTCATCTTTCGAGGATCCACTAAATTTCTACCACGGTGCCACTCTTAACAATTCATAGTCCTCAATCTAGAACTCTAATCGTGATCTCCTCTTATCTATATAACTTTTCTGTCTATAATGAACTACTTTATATTGCTCACATATCTACTGTATATACTCAAGTCATTTACTGTACTATTTATGTACTGCTCAACTCTCTCTAACCAACTTTACCCTAACAAACCGGGGTCTTACACTTTAGCTCGTATGGTAACATGCCAACACCTAAATAGTAACCGTTACTATAAAAGAACTCTGCTAATGGTAGATAGGTATCCCAACTACCACTTACATTAGTAACACATGATCTAAGTCTGTCCTCTGATATCTTTATATATCTTTCTCTCACTCTATTCTTCCTCCCGAGGGTGGAATACTATACTGAGGTGTAACAAAACCTCTACATCTGGCTACTATCTCTTTCAAATAAGCATCTATGATTCTTTCTGAAGAATACACTTCCTTTACTATAACAGAGTTTACATTTTTTTGAGTCTATCAATTACTTCTCATATAACATCAAACCCCCAAGGAGTTCCATGTAATCTAACAATTAAATTTACTGTAACTTCCTTATCGTTTTTGCATAGCTTCTATCTTTTTGCTTAAAACATGTGCTACTATACTGACTTTAGCTTTACAACCGCTGTTAATTCTGAATCATGAGTTGGGGGAGTTACTTTCATGATTCTTTAGATGTCGAGAGGCATAAGAAATAACTTTTCCCTTCTGCATAAGTACACAACCCAACCCTCTATAGGAAGCATCACAGAAGACCACCATATTTTCCATACTATCTGGTAGTGTAAGTACCTAAGCAATACATATCTTGTGCTTCAGAGTATCAAATGCTTTCTGTTGATCATCTTCCACTGAAATCCTACGTCCTTCTTAGTCAACTGAGTTAAGGGTACTTCTATCTTAGCGAAATCTTCGATAAAGCGTCTATAGTTGTAAAACCCGTAATTTTGTAAAATTATAGAAAAATATATATATGCAATATTAAAGGAGAAATTGATAAATTGGGTGTATGTTGTGTTATATGTTATGTATTTATGTAATATTGGAGTATATGTGTTTTATAAACTTAAAATGGTAACAAAAATGTCAAGGGGATGAAAGATGGAGGACCAATATTGTAAATATGTGTATATATATACATATATCATTTGACTTCAATAATTGAAGTCAATAGAAAGAAAGAAAGAAGAATCTGGAGAAAAGGAGAGAGAGAGAGAGAGAGAGAGACGTGAGCAAGAGTGGGGAGAGAGTTCTAGAGGAAAATCAAGAAAAGAAGAAATCAAGGAGAAAATGGATGTTTGGTGTGTTTTGACTCAAGATTGTGATGCTTGAACACCATATTCTTCATCCTTGAGCTTGGATTGAAGCAAGAAGATGGAAATCAAGTTGGGGTTACAAGACAAGTAAGTTCTAAGCTTGATTTGTGTTTGATTTTAAGTTTGGGAGGTGGGTTGTTATGATCTTTGACTTCTTATGTTGAAAAATTATGTCAAATGGGTCAAAGTTGGGGTAATTGTTGAAGTTATGGTTTGAGTGATCAAATGTGTTTAAAATGTTGATAATTGAGTTTGATAATGGTTTTATGTGTTATGATGGTGAATTGATAGTTGAAATTGTGTTGATTTGGTGAAATAAGTCAAGAACTTGAAAATGGAAGAAGTGAGGGTAATTGATGATTTAATTGTGGTCAAAATGGTTGGAAATGGTTATGATATAGTTATGAAGTAGTTTAGTTGTAGTTTTGAAGTTTATATTTGAAGCTAAGGTTTTTGGCTTTGAAAAATATAAGAAAATCGGACCTGCAGCAAAGTAAAAGGCCCAGAATCACTGTTCACAAGAGTGTCGCGGCGCGACCCCCTTAGTGTCGCGGCGCGACGTTCATTTTTGGCAAAGGTGACTTTTCCAGAGATTTTCTCCTCGCGCGAGGCACCTTGTCTCGCGGAGCGAGGACCCCTGGAAGGTCCAAAAAACTTGTTTTTGACCCCATTTGACCTTGTAATTGGTTGGGGATTGTTTCTAATGGTTTTAGGGAGTCCAAAGGGAGTCCGAAAGACCCGAAATGAGCTGTTAAGTTGTGTTTTGAGTTCATACTTGACTTCCATGTATGGTTAACTTAACTAAGTTAACCTTGTGTTTTGGTGATCATAGGTTTATGATCAAGTGTTTAAGCTTTGGTTTGGATGGGGTTGTGATCCTCATCACACCCTCAGGTGAGTACACCCTGCGGATACCTAACTGTTGTTAAAAATCACAAGTCATCATGTTGTGTTTCGATTGTTTGGCAAAGGTTTATGAAACTTGATGAATCAAAGTTTGTGGAACCAATGAATTGTTTTATGATGCGAGTAACATGATTTGAAATTGTTTATGAGTTTTGAACTTATAAAATGTGTTAACCATGTATTGTTTTATACTATGGTTTTTGTGAGGTGTAAATGCTTTATGAAACCTTTGGGTTTATGAATGTGGAATTGTGAATTTGATTCAAGATGTGTTTAAATGATGTATTTTGAGAAATGGTTTTCAAATATGACCATTGCTCCATTTTGGAGATGGTCTTTGTTAAAGCTTGTTTTACATGACGGTTTTGAAACTGATACTCCATGATTGGAGTAAGCTTTGTGCTGGTAATAAAGAATATGGTTTTGGAAACATAACACTCCATGTGGGAGTAAGCTTCGATTTTGAAACAAAAGACATGGTTTGAGTAATGAATTTCATGTTTTCAATTAAGATGTACCTTAGGCACTGAGATGCCAACTATGAAACGATTTTGGATAAATAAAGATACGTTTATACCACTAATGTTTTGGGGCATTGAGATGCCAAAAGTGATTATATGACCCTTCGGGGTATGAGATTTTATGACCCTTCGGGGTAAGTGATTCTATGACCCTTCGGAGTAAGTGATTTTATGACCCTTCGGGGTATGTAATTATATGACCCCTCGGGGTATGAGATTTTTTGACCCTTCGGGGTATGTGATTATGTGTCCCTTCGGGGAATGTGCTTATGTGACCCTTCGGGGTATACGTGCTTCGGTCCGGACCACTGTGTGATTAACTCTGTAACATAGGGTTCCTAGTCATTGACACGTACACAGAGGTTCCTGTGGCTTTGGCAATTAGGGGGACCGCGAGGTACGCGTGGCTGGGGGATCGGTGCAGAGAGTGGAGGGGTATGTCAGTAAGCCATCATGACCGTGTGGGTTCACTAGGCTGACGAGCTACCGAACCCGGGGCAACACGTGTGAATTTGGTGAACAGGGCTTACACTCCAGATAACCGTTGTATGGTGGACTGCTTCGTGCATCCTCCACCTTGACGGGGTGATGTGGTTATCCCCCATGTGGGCATGTGTTGACCGTGGCTAGCTACCACGTGGATACATTGTGGCCCAATGGACAGACCCGCATCCTTATGTGCTATTGTGTATGCTTTGAAAGCTTAATTGATTGCCAAACTTGTGTTTTCAAAAAGTGAAAAGGATGACTTGGTTTTGATAAAAAGATGTTTTTGGATGTACTCACTAGCTATGTTTATAGCTAACTTTGTGTGTGAAAATGTTTTGTATCTGCAGGTTGTACAAAGGCCTTGGTGAGGCGGGTAGATGCCTTGGGCATAGTTTTGGCTGCATTTCCGGTAAACTTGGATTTCCTACTTTATTATGTCTATGGTCGTGAGATTGACTGTGGTAACACCCAAGGCTTTGGATTATAAATGTTGTAAATGTTTATTGTTGAGATATTTACAGAAAATGAAAATGCTTCCGCAATTTTTGAGAAAAATGTTTTCCAAAATGAGGTTTGAAAAAGTTTAAATTTGGACTGAAAATCAGGGTGTTACAATAGTATCCAGCAAGCTCGAGGAAACTTCTAACTTCCGTAGGGTTTTGAGGTGGTTCCCACTTCATCGCAGCTTCAACTTGAGCATGCTCTACTTTTAATCCCAGTTTGATTGATAAGATGGACCAAAAACTACACCTCTCTTAACCAAAACTCACACTTGGAGATGAGCACCATGTGCTTCTAATATCTTAGAGTAAATAAGGCTATCATCTATAAATACAATCACAGATTTATCAAGCATGGATCGACAAACTCTATTCATCAAATCCATAAATGTTGTAGGAGTACTGGTAAGACAGAATGGCATAACCACAAACTCAAAGTGCCCATAACGTGTTCTAAAAGCTGTCTTAGATACATCTTCATCTCTAATCCTGAGCTAATGATAGCATAATCGTAAATCTATCTTTGAAAACCATGATGCACCCTGTAGCTAAGCGAACAAATCATTTATTCTAGGAAGTGGGTACTTATTTTTAATTATCACCTTATTAAGCTCTATGTAATCTATACACATTCTAAATGTGCCATCTTTCTTTTTCAAAACATAACCTGTGCATCCCACGGTGAAGTATTGGGCCGAATAAAACCTTTATCCGTCAATTCTTGCAATTGCTTCATCAATTGTTGTATATCTAAAATCTGCTACTTCTTTTACTCTCCCTGCTAGAATCTCCCACAAAAGCTGATAATGTTGTACCACAAGGGACTAGATACTTCTACTAACAAACTAAGATATTGGATCTTATACTTTTACCTTTACTAAACCGTTCTTTTCCACTTAGGGTCTGAACCAGTACCGTTCTCTATTCACTGACTACCTGAACTTGATACTGGCTCAACCAATGCATACCAACAACTGCTCGAAACTCTTTCATCATGATTGGCACAAGTTTGATGGGAAAATTAGCAATTGTCTATCTTTATCACATTATCCTTACACATTCATCATCTGCTGCTTCTTCCTCAAGAGGAGATTCTGTTAAACGGGATGGAACACTCAACTATTTATAACATGAAACAATATCAGGGATCTATTTTACCAATGTCAAATGATACTAGAGCAGGTGTACTATTTGTAACATTCTCGACTTGGACCTAAATGTTAATAATACATAGATAATGTAATAGGAAGTATTGTATGTATGTATTGTTGCATTAAATGAATATATATATATATATATATATATATTTATGTGTTTTAAGTGTATGTATTATATGTATGTATGTTAAGTATGTGTAAATAGGCTTAATTAAGATTAAAAAGAAATAGGAAAACCAAATCCAGAGGTCACCACCTCTGGATTGATTATATATATATATATATATATATATTTGGGTGCATGCCAGTGGGTCCAGACTGGAACCACTTAGTAGTATATGATGTTATGCATGAATAACTACCTGGAAGATGTTATGTATTAAAGGATGCATCCCTATGGGATCGAATGTACGTATATGTGTATGTGCACTGTCTGCAGACTATCTGACACATGGTTAAGGTCAGTCGGTTGTAACTGGATCCTTCGGGATTTCGCGGTGATTCAAGAGGCATCCTGGATCATAGGTTATGCAGAACCGCTGTGCCTTAACGTGAGGGGTGATCAGCCGGTTGTAGCTGGATTACCTATGGAGCCTTTGGCACTGTGAACGATGTTTGGTGAACTGCTTTATGCTCCCCCACCAGCACGGTTGGTCGTATCTGATCCCCCGGTCTGAGTTGTTGAGCGGGATTGATTACCCTGCAAGACACGACTTTTACTAATCTTGTCAGCACACCGCTATGTGCTAAGCTAGCAATGATTGTATATGATATGATGCATGACTTATTGTATTGATACTTATGACTGTATGTACTCACTAGCTAAGTGTTAGCTAATGTTGTTATGATTTCCCTTTTCAGGTAAAGACTAGATGTCCTGCGAGACGGGTAACTTTTGGGAAGTACATTCCCCTTGTGGGTGGACCACTTGATAATTATTATGTTGTAATGTAAATAGATACAATGGTCGGTTCCTGTACTTGGTAACACCAATGTTGTTTTGAGAAGTGGGTAATGTAAATAACAGTTTGTTGTTTTAAAAAGAAAAAGAAAAATTTCCGCTGCAAAAACCTGATTGTCATTAAAGTAACTGAATTCAGTAGCGGTGTTACACTATTAACAACAAAGGTACCTGGCACTACATCCTGAAGGTATTTGTTTGGCATAATCAAGACGAAGCGGAAGCATAACACGGGACAAAATTTCAAAAGAAACCCAACAAATACTTCCCAATGGACCAAAATCTAGACATGATATTAATGCAACAAAAAAGGAACAAGAAGGAAGAAATGGTTATACCTTTAAGCAATATCACTATATCAACTTTTCTTGTCAAAAATGTAGAATTCAACAAGAACTCCTCTAATGTAGTCCACCCCAAGCTATCTTGATTCCCTAATGCTAGTAGGTTGGTGTAACCACCAAAACAACAAGATTAAAGTATGTGTAACATCTTTGTGCATCAAAATCTTGATCACAAAGTGTTAGTATGAGTTAGAGAGAAAACTTGCATGAACTAGCAAGAATTGGCTATCACTAGTATGTTCAAAAATATCCAAAACCGTAGCTCAATTAACAGTCATTAACCACACCTTTAATCCCACTAAAAAGAATGATTAAGACTGTTAATTCTGCTGTTACAACATACGGGCACACCTGTGCCTTATATGGCACGGCCTTGCCGGCCCAACAGACCACGGTCCAGCCCAAGGCCGGTACCCCCGTGCCTCACAAGGTATGGTCGTGCCTCACTCTGCCAAAACCCATTTTGGCCTTTTCTCTCTATTGTTGATCGTGTTGCCAAAATCAATACTTCTTGTGTGACCCAATAGGCCTATACCTCATCAGTAGTGCTATTAACTCATACGTGTCAGCGGGCATATACCAACAGACTCCCACTTGCACGTGACACGTGACACGGCTATGAAAAATAACACAAACATAGAGCGGTCTCTAGCAAGACATCTATGCTCCCAAGTCTGTATAGGGTATGCCACTCTTGACAAGATCCCAATCATAAAATGATTGTCCTAAAGATAAATGATCATGTACACCCCTTTGTTCACGATATCCTATGTGAACACAAGGCATGGAATAAAGTCGACCTTCAGATCATTCACGATTATGTTTCCCGATTCTAGATTAGTGGTGACCAACAAACCAAGTTAACATTGATCCATCATCAATATAACTTGAGCACGGCCATGCATATGAACGTCAGCACTCAATCATCGAGGGGCCCATGGATATCTTCTCTATACATAGAGGAACAAATTCCTTTTGACTACATAGTCCCGCCACATAGATAATCCTCTACCCATCTCCCTTATAACGACCAGTTACGGACCGCTTTAGAAAACGATCAAAGCAAAGTAAACCTATGCTTTGGAATCACATGCATCTCTAGTTCAAGGATGAAACACCATTATCATCCCAAGTTACTTATGACCAGAACCATGAAGTGAACTCGGGTGCGGGTCCTCCAATCACTTGAAACCCCTTTCAAGTACAGGCAAGAATCACGTTTATCAAAACCAATTATTTAGCTCAATCTTAATTTATACTCTCTTCCCATAAAGTATAACCGATCGTGGAGATTTAGAATGAAAAACATTCTCGGAAGTGTTTAAACATGCTAAGATGGAACACAATAAGGATTCGTAAAATACTCGCCCTCGGCGTATTATTAAATCTCCATTTATTAATCGATATAGTATGAATTACAATACTGCTTAATGTCCCCAAAATATAAGTACAAATCAAACATTAACCAAAACAATATTCAAGCCAAGTCATATGCATTAGAAATGCTAGTTGACATAATATGATAAACATCACTAGTCTATAACAACGGCTTAACTAGTGGATTTGTAACACAACATCCACATGTACTTTTGTTATTTACTTATATCTCTTTTGATAAGATTACTTTAAAGGTATGCATCAAAGAGATCTTATTTTTCAAAAGGTTAGAGTAATCACACCCTCATTGTCTCAAAAGCCCACAATAGGGTTAGTGATACTTAACAACCAACGATCAACACCACAAGTTAGGACCATAAACTTTAATCAAGATCAACAGTTATCTGTAATGCCCTAATTTTCAAAAACATAAATAAACCATACCTCAAGTTCTTTTAGAAATAAAAGAGTTATTTTACAAATAAGCGGAAGCAACAAAACTGTTTTGAACCCTCGGGTCATAAAAAAGCCTGAAAGATACATATTTACATCAAAAGATGCTTTCTCGCTAAACAACTGGGCGTTAAGTTTCAAAACACTGTTTTCTTAAATACATGACAACCATCAAACTGAAGCTTTGCCCTTGTCTTTGATAAAACCTGCAAAACATTTTAGAAAAATATATCTGATAAGCTGCGAGAGCTTAGTGAGTAAACTAGACTGCCAATCATATAGACACATGAATATAATCATATGATAAACACTGACAATAATTGATAGTAAATCTCTGAGTAATTAACTGAGCCACTACTACACAAGGCTGCTTTCTGATATCTGATTAATTAACTGAGCCCCACAACTGTGCTATTTCTGAGCCACTACTGCACAAAGCAGCATGCTTATATTAACTGAGCCTTACTATACATGGCAGTAAGCTTAACACACATAAACATATACTGTAACATTACTGAACCTTACTGAGTATTGCACCCATATTTGAGTGATCTAACATATCAATAACCTGATATAATAACATACATGCCGTAAATATGAATAATAGTCTAGAAGACTCACCTTATAGTCTGTGATGCTAAGATCTCCAACTGATACTGATTCTGATACAAGATCAATCACCTCCCTATATATACCATACAACAAAGTATCACTTAAAGCAATCTGATCTGAAACATAGCCTACACGGGCCGTGTACGCCTACACGGGCCGTGTCCCTTAAACACTACACTTCCTGAGCTGGCTACATAGCCAGTGTTGACCAGTCATCCTACACGGGCTGTGTACCTCTCCTGCTACACGACCATGTCTTGGCTACATGGCCGGTGTTGACAACTCACCTACACAGGCCGTGTAGACCTACACGGGCCGTGTGCCTTATACTCTACACGATCATGTATACCAACATGGCCCTGTGACCGCCTTCTACTCTACACGGGCCGTGTACCATACAGACCCAGCGACTGTTTGCTGAAACACCGGCCAAACCACCCACAAAACTCACTTATAATTCAAGAAAACAGTACTGGGGTGTTTCCCTACACCCCAAACAACTACTAAACTGAAAACAACAACATAAACAAGCTTACTTCATGATTCACCATTGAATCACTTGAAAACCCCATAAAACTTGAAGAACATGGTCAAGAACTCTTACCTCCAAGTTGTGGTTAGCTAAATCTGTTGTAGGCACTTGTTTCCAACTGAACTTGCTCCAAACCTCAGAGAAAACACAACACTTTAGTTTCTACGTGACTTTAGTTCTTGCAAATGAAGACTTTGACTTCAAATAGTCAAAGATGGCAATATATATATATATAACTATGGACTAATTGCAAAATTAGTTCCTCAACCTTTCCAAGTTCCGTTTTGACGGTTTTAGTCCCTCTAGTTTATAACCACACACTAATACATATATCCATTCGTAAGTCATATACCACTTAGTACATTCCTCGTGTTAACTTAATAATAGAATTTCCGGGTGTTACAACTCTTCCCCACTTGAAATGATTTCGTCCCCGAAATCAACTGCCGTAAAGTTCTGGATAAATATCATCATTTCCTGTACAAGCCCTCATGCATATACTGACCCCTCTTTTATACCTTTACCGGTTCCTTGACCCTTCTACTCTGTTTATTAGATTCAACTGCTAACATCTGCTAAAATATAACACACAAAAGGTGTTCTGAATTTATAACTCTTCTGATAACTCGGTTCTACAACTGCTCTTCCCCACATGTACAATAATTCTGAATAATTGATTGAATTCCGGGCTTAGTCTTCTCTCCTTTCTGAATCTGATCATCTCTTTCACAATATCACTATCAATAATACATACTTCTTCATTGAAACCGATGTGATGATCTCTGTTTATCTGTATAACCCCTCTGTCTATCCTGAATATCTTACAATCTATTACATACCTTCTGAATCTGTTCTGTATTTCGCTGTATCATTTATGTACTACCCCACTCTGTCTGACTCACATCATCCAATACGGTGAAGTTCAATATTAATATCATACATTGGCATCCTGGTGCTGGACTGGTATCTGTTATAACACTAATTTCTGTCAAACAAATTTACACCCCCGGTTTTCCTTCTGAATCAATAACACAATCATAACATATGCTTTCCATCAACTGTATATTCCTTTCATTCTGACTGTACTGGGATAAGACTTATCCCTCAACTCAATATGAAATTTGTTCCAAATTCTGAAAACACAACTGGCATCCCTGTCTGATTCAGTAGAAACTGATGTACTACCACAAGATACAATTTCTTTCACACACACCTCTGTTAACTGTTCTGCATAACAAGTTTCTCTAACGGAAACAAGTTATATATCCTTAATGATATTTTCCCCACTTGTCTGGCTATAACTGGTTTCATCTCCAGCTATCAATAATTCACTCTTAGGTATTCATACCCTTAGTAACTTCTAGCTACATCACCACTATAAACTTATGAATTTCATATAGGTGTGTCTTACACGCACCCCCATAACCTGAGACTCATATACGACCATATCTGATTAACATATCATAATTGTTTTTAAACTGATTGACTACTTGTCCCCTTTTATCCCTTCGTTGTAATACTTTTCACCTTTGATTACTTTTCACTGAACTGTTCTTATCATCTCTGAATAAGAGTGTCGTAACTGTCATTTAGATAATTATTTCACATCAGTACTATTTCTGATTTGCTGTTCAAACTGTTGGCTATAACATTAGTCTTACTCTGAATAACATAATATTCTATTCACAATCCTCTACTGATTCTAACCACTGTTTCTGTCACCTTTACAGGTCTTTCTCACTTAACCATTATTTCCAACTGTTATAATTTAGTGTAAACAACACTTCACATATAAACACATAATCTCATCATACCATACTGAATGCTACTATAACATACTAACAGTAGTCTTACATCTACTCATCTCTAAATGCTATCGCAGCGCACTGACGATAGTCTTATATCACCTATGAATGCTATTGCGGCGCACCGACAATAGTCTTACATCCACATATCCACCCACTTTCGATGCATAACCATCACATATCATATACATAACATGCCACATATACTACTATCAAGTGCAAGTCGGTGTATTCATTCTCATCCTATTTCAACTGCCTAAAAGTGTAAGCAATAATTCTGCCCCTCTGCATTTAAACACAATCCCTGCCACTGTACAAAGCAAACTCAAACTACTGTCATTTCTTCAATCAATTCAGGTAGTGCAAAAACTGTCATTTCACAAAATGTCTATTAACAATCCCATAATGATACTGACTACAATCTGCCTGTCTGATGGTAACCCTGGGTACTTCCTCGGTTTACACGTCAAATATTTGTATACTACTTTCGCATCTTTAAAACTCATTTGTTTCTTCTCTAACTATTACTCATAACACAATATAAAGAAATAGTATATCCATACTGAGGATACTTCCTATTTATATAAACTAAACACACATATAACTTTTTGGTTTTTGGTACTAACACATACACTTAGTTCTTCCCCACTTGGGATATGAACTCATATCACTTTCTGTTCACATAATACTGTAGCCTGGTTACTATCAAACCAGTCTATTCCAATTACTGTTTGGAATTCTCTCATAATCTTGGCTATAGTTTCAACAAGGAATCTAACTGTATCTACTTCTAAAACACTTGACTGAAATCTTTACAGAATAACTAAATACTAATAATTTACTTGTAGCAGAATCAAATAACATACGAGCAGACGACTGTTGACAGAATATATACCTGGAACTACACCTGGCTTTGTTTATACTCCTTCTCCTTCCTCATCTCAGAATATGCGTGGACGGTAAAGTTGAAGTAGACTTGAGATCGATAAGCGTCATTGTTGCGGTTGGATTGGGACATTTAGACTTCTGATGACCTGACTGATAACAATTATAACACACTTTGATCGGATTCTTGCAATCTCTGCTCCAGTGATCAGGTTTCCCACATTTATAACACGCCAAGGAACCAACCCTACATTCTCCCAAATGACGTTTCTCGCACAATGAACATACTGGATATGTCTTTTGCATCACCATCTTTTCTTGAGTTTCAACTCTCAGTTTCTTATACACTGGCATCACCTTCTCCACTGACTTCTTCTTTGTTTCCTGTCTGATCAACTCTAACTCTCTAGCCCTTGCAGCATCCATCATGGATTTCACCGTTTGATGCTTACTAGCATAAATAAACTCTCGAATGCTAGGCTTGAGCACCATCATGTACCTATACATCTTCATATTTTCATTTGCCACATAGTCTGGGCAAAAACGAGCCTTCTCCATAAACTTTGCATTAATCTCTGGTACAGTCTCCTTTGTCTGTTTCAATTTGTGGAATTCATCCACAATCTTATCAACTTCTGCCTGTGGTACAAATTGTTCGAAAACAATTTCTTTAAACTCTTCCCATGTCATAACTTCTATCTGAACATAACCTCTTTGTTTTACCTCCATATCCCACCATTCCTTAGCTGCACTTCTCAGTTGATTGGTTGCATATCTCACTTTATTCTCAGGTTCACACGAACAGGTGTGAAACGCACCTTCAATTTCGGAGATCCATATGTGACTGACGACTGGATCAGTTGCCCCATGAAACAACGGTGGTGCAAAGTCTCTGAACGTACAGCTTTTCGGGGCTTCACGTATAATAACTTGAGGTTGAGGATTAACCCCAACACCTGCAGCAGTTAGCCTAGCTGCGACTTCCTGCCCAATCACTTCCTTATTCTGATCATTTACCTGATCTACAACCTGTTTTATGATATAAGGAATACTGCGTTCCAACGCTTTACTAATTTACCTTGCTACAATTTCTCTAATTGCAGCTTCTGGCATTTCCTGATTTATCTCCGGGGCTTCTCCCTCCCCATCATGCTGTGTTCCTAAAAGAACATGCTCATCTGTCACACTGGTCTCTACCCCTTCGGGTCTACGACTGGGACAACCCTTAACATTATTAACTGCTTTTGAACCTCTTGTATTAACCATTCTGGTAGTATAGATAAAGCATTAAGGAAAAGGTAGCTCTATCACACCATCCTCTATAACAAACAGTTACTAGTACATCCAACATATCAGTACACCTATCATCTGATCCAAAGTATTTCTGCATATACTAAGGCATTCTATACATCTTTAATCTCAGGTGTACTACTTCTACAAGTACCCCTCACCAGATTCACAAGATTCCTCATGATTTCATTAAGTTCCAACATGTATCATATGTTTGTAATAATATGAGCTCTTATATTATTATAAACACATTACACACGTTCGATCTTAACTTTACCACAAAAAGTCCCGATTCACAAGCTTAGGCCATGTATCTCTAATAAAATATATCACATATTCATGTCATAATTTATCTCATACTGACTGCACATGTAAAATCAACTCTTAACAGTTGCAAACACACATATCATATTCGTCCTGAACACATCATGCACTGACACATAATGCTCGCATAACACATATCAATATAATTACTAGTATACTCACTAAGCTGCAAGCCTCCAGTTTGACTAACTCCGTAGAACCATGGTTTAAGTCCAGATGATGCATAACACACCTCCAGATCCCTCAAACTGTGGCTCTGATATCAAGTTGTAACGCCCCAATTTTCAAAAACATAAATAAAGCCATACCTCAAGTTCTTTTAGAAATAAAAGAGTTATTTTACAAATAAGCGGAAGCAACAAAACTGTTTTGAACCCTCGGTTCATACAAAAGCCTGAAAGATACATATTTACATCAAAAGATGCTTTCTCGCTAAACAACTGGGCGTTAAGTTTCAAAACACTGTTTTCTTAAATACATGACAACCGTCAAACTGATGCTTTGCCCTTGTCTTTGATAAAACCTGCATTTTAGAAAAATATATCTGATAAGCTGCGAGAGCTTAGTGAGTAAACTAGACTGCCAATCATATAAACTCACGAATATAATCATATGATAAACACTGACAATAACTGATAGTAAATCTCTGAGTAATTAACTGAGCCACTACTACACAAGGCAGTATGCTTTCTGATATCTGATTAATTAACTGAGCCCCAGTACTGTGCTATTTCTGAGCCACTACTGCACAAAGCAGCATGCTTATATTAACTGGGCCTTACTGTACATGGCAGTAAGCTTAACACACATAAACATATACTGTAACATTACTGAGTATAGCACCCATATCTGAGTGATCTAACATATCAATAACCTGATATAATAACATACATGCCGTAAATATGAATAATAGTCTAGAAGACTCACCTTATAGTCTGTGATGCTAAGATCTCGAACTGACACTGATTATGATACTAGGTCAATCACCTCCCTATATATACCATACAACAAAGTATCACTTAAAGCAATATGATCTGAAACATAGCCTACACGGGCCGTGTCCCTTAAACACTACACGTCCTGAGTTGGCTACATAGCCAGTGTTGACTAGTCATCCTACACGGGCCGTGTACCCCTCCTGCTACACGACCATGTCTTGGCTACATGGCCGGTGTTGACAACTCACCTACATAGGCCGTGTAGACCTACACGGGCCGTGTGCCTCATACTCTACACGACCATGTATACCAACATGGCCCTGTGACCGCCTTCTACTCTACACGGGCCGTGTACCATACAGAACCAATGACTGTTTGCTGAAACACCGGCCAAACCACCCACAAAACTCATTTATAATTCAAGAAAACGGTACTGGGGTGTTTCCCTACACCCCAAACAACTACTAAACTGAAAACAAAAACATAAACAAGCTTACTCCATGATTCACCATTAAATCACTTGAAAAACCCCTAAAAGTTGAAGAACATGCTCAAGAACTCTTACCTCCAAGTTGTGGTTAGCTAAAATCTGTTGTAGGCACTTGTTTCCAACTGAACTTGCTCCAAACCTCAGAAAAAACACAACACTTCAGTTTCTATGTGACTTTAGTTCTTGCAAATGAAGACTTTGACTTCAAATAGTCAAAGATGGCAATGTATATATATATATATATATATATATATATATAACTATGGACTAATTGCACAATTAGTCCCTCAACCTTTCCAAGTTCCATTTTGATGGTTTTAGCCCCTCTTGTTTATAACCACACACTAATACATATATCCATTCGTAACTCATATACCACTTAGTACATTCCTCATGTTAACTCTTACAACACTAGCCCTGACGTATTTAAAAGGTTTTATCTATACTTCTAGAAAACTCATCACTTTGATTTTCTAATAATAAGCAAAGATCTTCTTTTAAGATGCTAGCATAAGTCCTAAGTGGACTTATTCACTTTTGTAGACTTAATTCGGATACTACGGATATATATAATGTCACAGCCCGCTAAAGCGGAAACACGAGGTGTCACAGCACAAGGGATCATCGCACAAGGTAAATAGACAATAACCAATATATTATATTAAAAAAGTAAGTAGTTTGGATAAAACATAAGTAAAAGTTACACAACCAAATAATGTTTAAAGGACATTGTCTTGTACGATGTATAAATAAAATAGAAATTGTTTTTATAATGTGACGATGAAGATGAAGATGCCACACATCGTGCTTCTATGCATAATGTACCTAACGACGATCACCTGAAAGCATGGGTAAAAGAAAAACGGTCAACTACTAGAGTTGGTGAGTTCATAGGTTTTTAATATGCATAATATAACTTCTAAATGAGAAAAAGTTTAAATAAATGATGGAGGTTTTTGAATAAAATCCAAGTATGTAATAATGATAGAAGATGCATTATATTGCCCAATACATTGCACATGGTAGTAATATACTACGATGATTATTGCTTGAGTCATTATCCAACCTAGCCGACAACCAATTGCCTATGAATAAACCTAACGCCCATATTAAATGACGTTAGTAGTGGTAAAGTACATCTATAATTCGTCAACCATAAATTGAAGACGTCGGAATCTCCAAATAGCGCTACTTACAAATACCATTGGCTCACTAGCGGAGTTAAAGTATAATGTCCAACGAAGGGCCTTACAACGATAACCCAAGCACATCAAAGAATAATACCATAAGTGCTCAAAATAATATTTGAAATATATAAGAAGATAGGCAATAAACATTTCATGAAATATATACACATGCTTTCACCCCAAAAATAATATGAAATACGGTAAAAAGGGGCTATGATACTCACTCGGTATGCAAATGTGTTAACTTGTAAGGGTTTCTCGTTTCTACCGAAGCTCCTTTCCTAATATAAGAAGTATGTAGCTCTATTAGACTTATTTTATTTATTATTTTGTATTATTTATTTGTTATTAACTTATTTATTAAATTTTTAAAGGTTGTCTCTATTTTCCTTAAATCATAGGTGTTCACTGGAATATTTATTTCCTTAAGTTAAACTTTAAAAATTTAAAACTGTATTTTAGGAGTCATATTAAGGCTTAATATTTTAATATAACCTTAATACATGTTTCTAGAATGTCTAGTAAAAATATAGGAATTTATAATCCATGTTTAATATTTTTAATAATTAAATGAATATAAGATGTCCACTGATCAGTGTCTGGATGACATATTGTTACTAAAAAGTCTGTTTAGGGCTCATACGACCTCATTTTTACATGATTCAAAATGAGAATTAACCACGACTCAAAGATAAAACTTTTAATAAAAACTAGACGTATTTTGACCCAAGAATGAGTAAGTTATACACGTTTAAAGTGTACCTTTTTAAATCTGTCAGATTTCCAGATTCAACATATGTGTCTTATTAAATATGTTTGAAGCATCAAACCTTCATGAAAATTAGTGAATCCAGGTTTAAATGAAAGGTAACACTTTAAACTAAGATTATCAAAAAGAATCAATTGATTTTGATACATAGAACTCCAGATATAACAAAAACAATGGGGGAGTTCTAGCATCAGAATCTGCTAGATTTATGATTTCTCTTTGCTTATGGGTCATAACTTTAATATAACATATTTATATTCATGATTAATCATCTTGTATAAGTATAAGCTTTGATAATCCATGTGTTCCTTACAACAATGGTAGGATGATACACATTTTATGTGTGCCTTACAACATTTGGTAAGATGATACACATGCATGATCAAAGTCTTATTTTCTTGATTTTTAGTTGATTATGTTCCATACAACAATGGTAGGATGATGCACATTTCATGTGCTCCTTACAACATTGGTAGTATGTTTATATTTACATGATTATTGATATATACAAGAAATAAGATGAACATCAAAGAAAATAAATAAAAAGAAAGAAGAAAAAAAGAAAGGTAGAAGAGTAGAGATGGGTTTGTTATGATCATCTTACCAACTCTTTTTCTTTGATTTTGTCTTTGATCTTCACAAGATGAACAAGAGTTTGATGTTCTTGGTAGATTTTTGTTGGTGAAAGAAGAAGAGAGAAAAGAGAAGGGATGGAGTGTGGTGGTAAAGAAAATGATGAAGAGTAGTAAGGGGCTTATATAGAGCATGGGGGAGTTCAAGTTGTGAGTCTTGGGAAGAGAAGGATGCAAGAGAAAAGAGAGAGGGGGGGTAGGCATGGCCGGCCTTGGGGGGGGTTTCTTTTATTTATTTATTTTTTAAATATTATGTGTAATTAGTTTAAATAATTTTTGTATAAATGGTGATTTTGTTTAAATCTTTTAATTAACAAAGTTTTAATTACTTTTATGAGTTTATATATATATATGTTTTGTATTTTAACTTATTTATATTTATTATGATGTATTTAATTATTATTATTATTATTATTATTATTATTATTGTATATGATTTGTAATTCTTGACTTTTAATAATTCGGTTTTTCGAGCTCGTGAAGGTTCTAACCATGTAGCTGGGATTTCTATGGAATCTAATATTATTATTGATGTATTTAAATCATAACTAATATTTTTAGTCATACTAGGCTTAAAGTTAGAACTTCTAATGGCTAACCTGGGAAATTTGTTGCCGATTGTCACATATAACCCTTGGAGAGTGTTATAAGTACTTCGTCATAATATTGTTCCATGACGGAACGCAGTCAATAATATCCACAAGTATCAAATATTCTTCAACACGGCCACTAGGAAAAGTTTCCCCATAACCATCATGAAAACTTTACAACTAGTCGGTATTTGAAGTTGTCTACAATTCCATCCATGTTAATCCCATTACTACTGCCTAGGTATGGGATTAAGCCAAGTCAAGTACTTGGACATTTCAAATGGATTGCATCCCATTATCATTTACTTCTTTTATCTTAGTGAATTCCAGACCACTATGTCCTCCGATAGATTGTGAACTCAACATGACTCATCATCAGGTCATTGCCACTTAGATATGAGAAACCCATGTCTCTTTGGCTCTATATGACTCTTATAAGAAAAGAAGTAATGATTCTTAGTCAGGTATACCAGCATATTCATGTCGATCAACAATGAATGATATCTGATTATATGCTAGTGTCAACATCAGGTCTTTTATTTAAGTTCCACGTTCTTCCACTGGAATGCCTTAGCTATTGTCCCCTTTTAAGCAACAAAATATTGTTCGCGAAAGGTTAAATATCTAAAACTTAGAATTACTCCTCAAATGTGTTAGCACTTCTTGATTTCAAGTTCATCCATCTCCCACCGAATGTAGATTGGATAACTTCGAACTATAAGATAGACAAGCAAAGAACCTTTCTAGTCATATCTTATTAAGTTCTAAGTAGACCATTAATTGAATTTAGATTTGAGGACATACTCATCACGTTAAATGAATGTACCAACAAATCGGACATACATCCTTGACCCGTCATAAATCGGATCATTATCAGTAATATCCCGTTCCGTACACCATGACACCATATACTAATGTGTGTTAGTAGGATATGAATTGTGAGACAATTCCACAATTCACTATATGGTCATTCAATATAGATAGAAAGTATCTTAGCATCTTAACTAGATCTAAGTATCTTGATCTATATGCTCTATTGATTCTGAAAGTTGTTTTGGCTAATTCTGAACACCAACAAGGTTTCAGACATATACCTAAACTAGTAAACGTCTCGCAACTACTACCATCAAGGTAGTGATGAAGAAGTTTCTCTTTCGTCATTCTTTGTGGTGTGCTTGAACGGATTATCCACAAAAGTGTGATCAATATCCAACAAGTCTTCAATCCTCTCACAAAGTCCGGTGAAGGATCTCATAATCATCTTAGCTTAATAAACAAGATCAGCATCAAATGTTTAGCCCGAGGTTAAACTATCCCGAGATCCCAACCACATGGAACTAGGTGACACGTTTCTTCTTTATGTGGTAAAGTTAATTATCTCACAAAGATAACTTATCCAAACTATTTTGGATCCAGAATCAGTTATTCATGAATATTCTATCACTTGTAACAAAATCTTGCGTATGCCGTGACACAGATAATTTTTTACTATAACAAATATCTCATAACAAAATTTTATAACAAATTTCATATTTCAAGGATAAATTCATCATCATCAAATGTACACTTGTGTGCCACGCAGGGCAAAGCAACACATAAGCTATGACATGAATAAACTTTGAACAAGCGATGCTAAAAAGGTTTTACATCATGTCTTAAAACTCCAAAATTATATCCATTGTCTTCAAAAACGGGCATACAAAGAAATGTTACTTGCCACGCAGGGTAGCAAAATAAAGTAATAAATAAACCGGCGACAAAAGCGAGATCAAGTCTCCTTATTTTCTCTTAGAGGACAATCATCCTGGTTTCCTCATATAAGATCCGGTTCTTCATGCTTTTTCTTTCTTCTACCAAGGACCTACACTTTGTAACAAAATAAATGTGTGACAAACGTGAGTCAATCAGCTCGGGTCAACAACCCAGCTTATAGAAGAATAGCAATGAATTATGAACGTACCTTCAGAGGGAAAGGTAACTCTCTCTTTCCTTAAAAGTTTTATATCCTCTCGGCACGTAGGGCAGGCGTGACGGCCCCAATTTCCAAATCTTCCACAGAAGTAGCAAACCACCTTTTCTTGAGTCTCTTCTTGAGGCACATTTTCTATGTCCTTCGACTCAATTTCAAGGATAGGCTTGGAAGCTCCAATCTTTCCTTTTAGGGTCGGTTTCTTCTTCCTTTTCTTTTGTTTCTTTAAACCCAAGACGGGAATGGATGAGGTGGAATTATGCTTGGCCATGTCAGCCTCCGCAGACTTCAACATGCCATGCAATTCTGTTGGTCCCAAAGAGGGTGAACAAGCAAGCGATACAGTGTAGAAGGGGGGGTTAAATACACTTTGAACAAATAATCAAATTAATCAAACGTATATTCAATGATCAAACAGAACAATAACTATTATCACTCTCTAATCAAATCAACAGGATGATTTGATATTACAATGATTATAACCTCAACTCTCTCTAAACACTCTTGAATCACAAACTAATTGATGATCGAACTTCTTGTTAAAACTGATTAACAAGAACTCTTGAAAACTCTCTTGAACTTTGAACTCACAAAGTTATCGCAACACATGCGTATCAAGTATGACGAACACTCGTACGTTTTGCAACTTATGCAGTATTGCAACTTATGCAGTATCACGTACTTGTTATCGTGTATATTCTCACATTCGTTCGTCTGTGTATTCGTCTATTTTAAACCCATAAGAAGGTTTATACTTATACTTGATATATCTACGAACAAATCGCAGTTTAAAGATAGAACTTATCTTTTCTTTAAAACCGTAACAAACTCCTTAATTAGAACATATCTAATTAATTCCATTTGAGATATCTATCCAACTAATAGATAGTTTAAATTGGGTTTAGATATCCTAATTTAAATGTCGTAGATATGGAGAGTTTATAACAGAATTTAGAACTTACTTAAATTCTTGAACTGACTTCTGACGCTGAGCTGACTCACTCAGTCTTGACCTTGTCAAGTTGAGTTCTTGAATCTTGGGTTCTTGAATCTTCAAGTCTCCAAGTCTTTACTCCTAAAACCTATCTCAGCTTAGAAGTCACTGAGCTATCTAGTACTTTCATAGAAAATTCTATATATGTTTATACATTGACTACTCAGCCTAAGCTGACTAGTTAGTCTATAACAGACTTACATAATTCCTAACTCTTAACCTATTATCTATACATATCTATAGTTTGTCTCATCAAATCTAATTATTCTAAAAATGAGACTAACAATCTCCCCCTATTATTCATCATATCTTGAACTTATAAGATTTTTATATTACAAATCTATTATAAGACTTGTATTCTAAGTATTTGTATATACAACTACTTAGATACTGAACTTATCAGAATTAATTTAAGTTCTGAAGTTACAAAAACTTATACAACTGAACATATCAGTTTCTAATTGAACATATCAATCATCAGCTTAACTTACAAAGCTGTTTGTTTGAACATATTAAACATAATTTTGAACATATCAAATAATAAAACAGTTAAACATATCAAACTTGAGTTTGTATTAATGAACATATCATTTACATTGTAGCTTAGTCATTATGAATCAGCTTCTACACACTTAGTGCTTACAAAATTATATAACTCATCTATTTAATCAATAGGATCTCCAACTTCTAACCACATATCATAACATTTAAGTTCCCAGATTGCAGCTTTCTTGATAGCATCATTCACAATCTCTTCACCTTCTGGCAGCTCTCTCATCTCAGTTTTTCTTGATCTGATTTCTTTGTGGAGATGATATCTGAATACTGAGTTCTGAGTTGAGTCATCACATAGAATTCTCAAGTACAAAATCAATTCCATATTTGCCAAATGAAGATATGCTACTCTCAAAAAACATTGATTACCTTCCACATCAAGATACAAGAATCCTTCCAAAGGTTGAGTGATATAAGTGTTTTCTCTAAATTCAACTCCCTTTGGAACTTGTAGACCGATGTTTCTTTTAGCTCGCTGGCTTGCTGCTCTAACTCTTGCAGCTTTGCCTCGATTTAGGAAAGTATCAATTTCATCAGCAGGAATCTCACATAACTGATCAATTCTAATGAAGAGTGTCTTAAGCACATCAACTATCTCTTGTCTGATTTGACTCTTTTTCATCTACTTGATAGTTGTAGCTACGATCTTTAACTCTAAGAACCCCAACTTGTACAAACATCTCATATCTAGACCAATGTCTTGTTTGTTGTCTAATACAAAGTTGATAATTACCAATTCTCCTTTTCTACTCAGTGTAATTGATTCAATCTTGTGAGTAAAATGTGTTCTTTTATAACAATGCCTTAGATCCACATCTGAGTTGGGAATTGGGGCAGCTCTAGGTCCAGAGTAGTCAGCTTCAGCTTCAGCTCTGGCAGCCTCATCTTTAGCCTTTTCTCGTTGAATTACAACTTGTCGTTGCTGCTCTTTCATTTCCTCCACTGTTATGCCTAGTTCTTTAGCCATCTCTTGTAACATTTGCTCAGCAATCATGTCACTGGCTTTCTGTGCTGCATCAGCTTCATCACTTGAGTCAGATTCATATGCAACTAGTTGAGACTTACCTTGTTGCTCTGGCTCAGGCTCAGCAATAATGACCTTTCTTCTCTTTGCTAGAGTCATAACACTTCTTTTCTTTCTTTTTACCATCTCAAACACCTTACTCTTCCCTTTATCTATTTGTGAAGTTGGAACGGACTCAGCTTCAACAAATTTTGGCAAATTAGCTTGAGGAAGGTTGGTGTGAGCAGCTTGAGATGTTTCTTCATGTGGAGTTTCTGGTTGAGCTTGTGAAGTTGTGGTAATTTGGACTGTTAGAGCCTGTTGTTATTGGGAAGGCTGATCTACAGTACTCATAAACTTATCATGAGCTTGTTCCTCAAATTGTACTTCCTCTGTATGCTCCCCCTCAACCTTATTGTCAC
Source organism: Dittrichia graveolens (assembly GCA_038502395.1). NCBI lineage: Eukaryota > Viridiplantae > Streptophyta > Magnoliopsida > Asterales > Asteraceae > Dittrichia > Dittrichia graveolens. The sequence goes on from JARJIL010000008.1 coordinate 24,903,652, forward strand.
ACTTCTTTGATTCTTCCCCCCCTTTTTGTCATCATCAATAGGGGAGGGTCTGAATTTGAGCACGAAGCTTTCCAAGTTGGCTACTGAAGTCAAAAGATCATGAAGTTTACGCATCAACTTGGCTTTATCATTTCTCCTCTTTTTATGCAGGAGTTCAAACTGAGATTGTAGATATTCCATAATGACTTGAGCATCGGTGGTCATAAACTTGAGCTCCTCAGGTCTTTTTCTTACCTCAAAGTCCTCCTGTCCAGTGGAGGAGTGTATTTCCACCGTAGGAGTGGCTGTTGAGTGTTCCTCAATAGGTGAGAATGTGGGTCCCATATCCAAAGGTTGGTGCTGACCTATGGAATCAAGGGGGCCAGAATGCGGACCCTGTAAACCTTCCTGGTGTATTAAAGGTTCATTGACAGGTCGTGCTAGAGTGTGTAAGAATGGAAGAGAAGAATGACCAATGTCGTGAGGTATGGTAGTGGGGCAAGCTAGGCTTAGTGGTGAGGAGGGGGGGTATTTTACCCTGGGGATTGGTCAGTATTTCAATGTTAGCTTCATGGGGCTGTGAAGGCACATAAGTAGGCTCTCCTATAGCACTAGTAAGTATGGGCTGAGTAGACACCATACCCGGTATAGGTATAAGGGTTGAACTGAGCCTAGAGATTTGCACCTTAAGAGAAGGTGTCTCCCCCTCAGCTCCTGCCGGTGGAGGTATCAATGTGATATCAGCTCCAGTGTCCTTTTGAGGTGAAGGACCTCCTTTGGCAGACTTTCTAGCATAGGTGTAGGATATATCCTTGGTAGCAATGGGCTGACCAAGGTTGGCTGTAGATTGTAAGATAGATGGAGATGTGTGAGGTGGAGGAGAGGGGTTAGACTGAGTTGGGCTTGACTCAATCTTATCTCCCAATTTTGGAGGTGGAAAAGTAAAAGAGAGAGAAGGAGATAAGGGATGCGAAAGTATACCTGTTGCACCTAGCAGTGGAGACTCAGAGCTAGGAAACAGACTCCTTTGCTCAGAACTCGAAGTGGTGGATGAAATTATTTGAGCACGGGGTCTGAGCTGAGTCCTAGGTTGATCAGCTTGAGAGGAATCAGCCTCAGAACTAACACCGTCACCCACTTCGTTCGCAGCTTCCTCCTCTGTCTCAGCTTCACTTGACTCAGGAGTCGGAAGCTGTACATACACCCTCATCTGAGCACACATTGTGGGGTGCTGAGGGAAAATATCATGAGCGAACATTCTATAGCTGAGAACAGGAGTAAGGATTGACTCATATTGAGCAGTATATCTTCTACTCAATCTGTCCTCGATGACCATGGATATAAATCTTGCAAAGGGCACAGTGGTGTCCCTTATGTTCTTGGTCAACAATGACTTGAATTCCTCAAAGATCAACTCAGCGTAATCCAATCGTCGATCAGAAAATAAGTTGTATAATAGTTGCATTTCAAAGTCATTAACATTATCCAGGCCACCTACCTTGTATCCAAGGGAACGAACCACAGTGGATACCATAAATCTCCATGCCGTCTGGAAAACAGATTTGTATATTACGCCAATAACGTGAGGATGACCCATTGAAGGTAAAACGCTTAGTGATTTTTCCCTAGAAACCGTCGCTTCATACTGATTATGAACCGGGAGATGAAGAATTCTGCGGAGACAATTTGCATCGACTTCTATCGCCACTTGTCCACTTAGGACTGTTCCCCGAATGACCGGTTGAGTTGCATCCAGTTTACACGTATACCAGAATTCCGTGAGAAGTTGAGGGATGAGCACAGCAGGACCATGAAGAAATGCATGTGCCAGGGGTCCCTTGCGAATGTAGGAGACCCACTCCTCATATCCCTTGCCAATTTTGGACTTTGGAATGTCGATACAGACGATTACATTGTTTTGTTTGTAGATGGGGAGTGCGTTGTTCTTGAAATTGCCACCACGGATCATTTGTTTAGTCAGATTAAGAGTATAAACCTCCATTGAAATCGAACTTATCGTATTGGATTGCACTGAGCAGTAGTAGGGATTAGCCCTGAGCAATGAACTCTTTTCAATGTGAGAGAAAAGTTACCGTTATCGGAGGGTAATAAATATGACCGTTACTGTAAAAACGTCTACGCAGTTTGTTACAACGGCTAAATTTATTGTAAATTACCCAGACGCACACTGTTATATTGAAATGATATTTTTATGATAAGAATATATCAGAAAAAAATTCTAAACGACTGACATTTATTTACAGGACACACCGTATATATGTTGGACTTACCATATTATTGGACATACCATTTGTTAGGACTAACCTAGACATGTGGAACTGACCACACTTTGGAACGGAGTACTCAGCTGATCCTGAGTGTTCAGCTTAGATGGAGCACTCAGCTTCAGATTTAGCACTCAGCTCAGATTGAGCACTCAGCTCAGATTTAGACACTTAGTCGAATATAGCACTTAGCACAAATTAAACAGAGATAAAGAATGGAACATACCAATTAAGGGTTTAGCATGTCAAGCTTGCCGAGTGGAGTTGTAAATCTTGTGCCTTCAATTGGTTTAGTGAAGATATCTGCAAGCTGATTTTCTATCTCAATGAAGATTAGCTCTATCTTTCCCTTTTCTACAATATCTCTGATGAAGTGATGTCTTATCTCAATGTGTTTGGTTCTTGAGTGAAACACTAGGTTGTGTGTAATGGCAATAGCACTTTGATTGTCACAAAATATGAGAGTCTTTGAATAATGCAAATCAAAGTCCTTAAGTTGATGTTGCATCCATAGTATTTGAGCACAACAGCTCCCTGTAGCTACATATTCAGCTTCAGCTGTTGAAATTGCCACTGAGTTTTGTTTCTTGCTTGTCCAGCTAACTAATTTTCCACCCAAAAGTTGACATCCTCCAGTAGTACTCTTTCTATCAAGACTACATCCTGCGAAGTCTGAATCTGAGTACCCTATCAGCTCAAATCCTGATCCTTTTGGATACCATAAACCTAAGTTTGGTGTTCCCTTCAAATATTTGAGTATTCTTTTAACTGCTAGCAAGTGTGATTCCTTTGGATCAGCCTGATATCGTGCACAAACACATGTAGCAAACAGTATATCAGGTCTGCTTGTTGTTAAATAGAGTAATGAACCTATCATTCCTCTATATGTAGTCTGACATACATATTTTCCATCAATGTCCTTGTGTAGCTTGACATTGTTTAACATTGGAGACTTTACGGGATGGATTGAGTCTAATCCATATTTCTTAATCAGATCAAAGACATACTTGCTCTGATTAATAAATATACCATCTTCTTTCTGATAGATTTGAAGTCCCAAAAAGTAAGTCATCTCACCCATCATGCTCATTCTATATTGATTGTACATTATCTTAGAGAACCAATCACACAGACCTTGGTTTGTTGAACCAAAGATAATGTCATCCACATAGATTTGAACAAGAATGACATGTCCTCTGCTCTTTCTTATGAATAGAGTTTTGTCAATGCTTCCTCTAACAAAATCATTTGAGAGCAAATAGGTGGATAGTGTATCATACCAGGCTCTTGGAGCTTGCTTGAGTCCATACAAAGCCTTGTCTAACTTATAGACATAATCTGGATGTTTAGAATCAATAAAACCAGGGGGTTGTTTCACATAGACCTCCTCCTGTAGTGCTCCATTTAGGAATGTACTTTTAACATCCATTTGATACACTTTAAAGTTTTTGAAGGCTGCATAGGCTAGAAAAAACCTTATAGCTTCAATCCTTGCAACAGGGAAAAAGGTCTCATCATAATCAATACCTTCTTCTTGTCGATACCCCTGAGCTAATAGCCTTGCCTTGTTTCTAATCACTACTCTATCCTTGTCCATTTTATTTCTATAGACCCACTTAGTGCCTATAATTGTTTTTCCTTTGGGGGCAGGGACAACGGTCCAGACCTTATTTCTTTGAAACTCTGTCAGCTCCTCTTGTATAGCCTCAATCCAATCTTCATCTTTTAGAGCCTCTTCAGTCTTCTTTGGTTCCATTTGAGATAGAAAACTAGAGTAGGCAGCATAATTTGCATTTGCCTTATATCTAGTTAACACACCATCTTCAATGTTTGTAATGACATCATCAAGAGGATGATCTTTTAATACTCTGAAGGTTGTAGTAGGAGACTGAGGTTCTGGGTTTGGGTCTGAGCAGTGTCTCTCAGGCTGAATAGGACCTACTTCTTTAGACTGAGTAGGAATTGAAAGATCACTTATATCTTCAATCTGACATGTACCTGATGATTCACCGAGACTCTCAAGCTGATTATCTTCAATATTGATAATTTCTTTCGATTTTGCACATTTGTCAGATTTATCATCATCTTCAGAATCATCCATAACATACATGGGATTTGATGTGAGATCTTCTTTGTTCCTCTCCAGCTCACTCAGACTAACTGGGTCAACTTGAGCTCTTTCAGATTCGTCAATACTTGTTTCATCAAATGTAACATGTACTGATTCTTCAATTACTTTTCTTTTAATATTAAAAACTCTATAAGCTTTGGAGATTGAAGAATATCCAACAAATATACCTTGATCAGCTTTGGGTTCCAACTTATGGAGCTGATCTCTTTGGTTTAGCACATAGCATGTTGAACCAAAAATGTGGAAGTATCCAATGTTGGGTTTTCTACCATGATACATCTCATAAGATGTTTTACCATTTCTTTTAACAATTATTGATCTATTCTGGGTATAGCAGGTTGTACTTACAGCTTCTGCCCAGAAGCTCAGCTTGAGCTTTGCCTCACATAGCATGGTTCTGGTAGCTTCAATTAAGGTTCTATTTCTCCTTTTAGCAACTCCATTTTGTTGTGGAGTTCTTACAGATGAGAAGTTTTGGATAATTCCCTTCTCTTCACAAAAGCCTTCAAGGGTTGAGTTTCTAAACTCAGTCCCATGATAACTTCTGAGCTGTTTAAGAGACTTACCCTTTTGCAACTCTTCTTGTCTTATGAAGCTGATTAACTCATATGCAGCTTCACTTTTGGTTTTTAAGAAGACTACCCAAGTGAATCTTGTGAACTCATCAACAATTACTAGAATATACTTTTTGCCACTTAGGCTTGGGGTGCTAATGGGTCCAAATAGGTCCAAATGCAACATATGCAATGGTTCTGTAATTGAAAAATTCTGTTTGGACTTGAAGGATCCCTTATGGTGTTTTCCCATTTCACAAGCTGAGCAGAGTTTGTCTTTAGAAAATGTGATCTTAGGCAGACCAGAGACTAACTCTTTGATAGACAACTTGTTAATATATTTGAAATTTAAATGAGATAGTCTCTTGTGCCATAACCAACTCAGCTTGGGAGATAAGTCAGAATACAAGCAAGTTTCAGTTGAAGGATCTGCGGAGCTGAGATCTAACAAATAGATATCTCTCTCTCTTTTTGCCATTAATATTGGTTTTCCTTTCTTAGCATAAATTGTCTCTGCATGCTTTCTGAAGGTGACTTCATAATCCTCATCACACAGTTGACTGATACTTATCAGATTGTGTTTAAAGCCTTCAACATATGCTACCTTTTTGAAAGTGACTTTTCCAGCAGTTATCTTTCCATAACCTTTAGTCCTTCCTTGAGAATTATCCCCAAATGTCACCTTGGGTCCTTCATTGTTTTGGAATTCACTTAGAAACCCCTTGCTTCCTGTCATGTGCCTTGAGCATCCATTGTCTAAATACCACTTGTAGGAGCCCTGCACATGATCAACTAAACATATTAGTTTCTTTTTGAAACCTACTGTTTGGTGAGTTCTGAGGATGAGCACTTAGCTGATCCTTTAGAGTTTGACTGATCAGATCAAACAGATTCTGGGTTTGTTTTGGACGGATCATCCTTTACATTTTCAGGTCTAAGATTGGTACTCAAATAATCTTTGGCCTCATGACCTCTATCACCACACTTATAGCATTTTCTTCTAAAGATGGGTGTTTGGGTGATTTCTTTGAGTTTTCCAACATTAAATTTGGATTCAGTTTTAGGGTCATAAGATGTGGATAACCTTTCAATCCTTTTAGACAGTTTGTCTACTTGATTTTCACTGACTTTGGACTTACCTTTGTCAGCTTTATGGTTACCCTTATTTGGTGAAGTCTGACTTACAGACAACTTCCTGTTCTTAGACATCCTTTCATATTTGGCTTGAGAGTTATGTCTTTTTGAGTTGACGTGAGATATTTTGTCAAAAACAGTTGTTCTCACAGGATTGTAATCCAATCTTTTGAAAAGTGACTTACAGTTTCTGTTGGATCTGGAACATTCAGCTTGATGGTTTGTATGAATAACCTGGGGACTTTGGGTTGGTCTCACAAACTTATTGGTTTTGACCTCTTTTCCATCCTTGTTCCTTAAAAATGTTTTTGGGAGTATATCATCTGATTTCATCGTTTTGTTTTCAAGACTGACTTGATCTTCGATGATTTCATCAGCAACAGCACTATAATCTCCCCTAGCACTGCTTTTACTTGATTTGGTATCTACTAGTTAATACATTTTTCTGCTTCTCTTGATGACTTACACCAAGATTCATAGATCTTTCTTAGATTATCAGCTTGTTCTTTTGATTCTAGTAGTTCTTCACTTAGAAGTTTGTTAAATGAAGTTGACATTCATAATCACTTTGAGTCTTTTTACCAGCATTTTAGAGAGTTTCAGAGTGTTTAAGTTCATCTTTTAATTTTGAAATTTCAGTTTTCAAACTAGATTGAACTGTGAGAGAGGTTTTGAAGTCATTCAACAAATAGTTGAGCATTAGACACTTTTGCTCATTAGTGTAAGAGCTAAAGTTATTTACCTTATACATTGAGGCAGGATCCCAGTTACTGGTTTGCTTAATCAGCTTAGCCACTTCTGCTAGATCCTCATCAAAGAAACTGTCTTCTAACTCATAGTCAACTTGTTCCTCTTCATCCTCAATTGCCATCAAACACCTATTTGGCTCATCATCATCCGAAGTAGATGATTCAGTGTCCCAAGTCTCAGCAAGAAGACCTTTGGTATTTTCATCTGGCTTGCCTTTGAGTCTTTGATATTTCTTTTTATATTTATCAGCTCTGTAGGCATTCTTGTCAGCTACTGAAGCTGATTCTCCCTTCTTAACTCTGCACTCAACAGCTATGTGTCCTATCCTTTGACAGTTATAGCACTTAGCTTTCTTAGGATCAAAAGTAGACTTACCACTTTTGCTTCTGTCAGGTTGACCCCTTCCTCTTCTGAACTTTCTAAAGTTTCTTGCTAACATTGCCATTTGTTCAATAAAAGCATCCATCTCGTCATTATCTGAACCGGAGTTAGGACTTACTTCCTCAGATTCAGATTCAAAGTCAGTCTCAGCTAGAGACTTTTTAGATCTCTTCTTCTTCTTTTCTGCAATTAATGCAGATCCAACATTATTTATAGATTCTTTTAGTTGTTGCTGGGCCACTTTCTTCTGTTCCATGATCTGTTGATGATTTAGAAGGAAACCATAGATACATCTGAGATCATATTTTCCTAAGGTTCCTCCAGCATGAAGTGCAATGGTGATCTCATTGAATTGTTCTAGTAACACATCCAAGAACTTGAGTACCAACTCATTCTCATCTTTCTTGACACCTACCAAGATCAGATCATTTATCAAGCATTGAAATCTGGTAAACAAATCTGACAGAGTTTCATTATTTTTAGCAAAGAAAGTCTCATAAGAACGACTCAAATTTGTCTTCGTATGTTGCTTGACCAAGTCAGTGCCTTCATACGTAACACTGAGAGTATCCCACATCTCTTTTGTAGTTTGGCACCTAGCCACAATATGCAGAAGAGGATTTGTCAAAGCATTTTCTATAATGCTTTGTGCCTTGTCATCAAGGTTGAACATTTTACGATCTTCCTCAGTCCAAGATGCTTCGGGCTTGGTAGTTTCTCTAGAGGGAACAGTTTTGTCAGTTGCAGTAATATGGATCATTGGTATGATTGGGCCATCTTGAATCACGGTACTTATCCTGTGATCCACAGACTTCAGATATAGCATAGCTCTAAACTTCCACATAGGATAGTCAGTGCCATAAAAAAATAGGACACCCTTTTGCCGCCATTGTTGGTATATGACTTGATTGCTTGCTAGTTGACATCTTAACCTCTTGACAGCGGATCTTGATCTTCAACTTATGAAGAAACTTGCTCTGATACTAGTTGTTGGTCCCAAAGAGGGTGAACAAGCAACCGATACAGTGTAGAAGGGGGAGTTGAATACACTTTAAACAAATAATCAAATTAATCAAACGTATATTCAATGATCAAATAGAACAATAACTATTATCACACTCTAATAAAATCAATAGGATGATTTGATATTACAATGATTATAACCTCAACTCTCTCTAAACACTCTTGAATCACAAACTAATTGATGATCAAACTTCTTGTTAAAACTGATTAACAAGAACTCTTGAAAACTCTCTTGAACTTTGAACTCAAAAAGTTATCGCAACACTCACATATCAAGTATGACAAACACTCGTACGTTTTGCAACTTATGCAGTCTTGCAACTTATGCAGTATCACATACTTGTTATCGTGTATATTCGCACATTCGTTTGTCTGTGTATTCGTCTATTTTAAACCCGTAAGAAGGTTTATACTTATACTTGATATATCTACGAACAAATCGCAGTTTAAAGATAGAACTTATCTTTTCTTTAAAACCGTAACAAACTCCTTAATTAGAACATATCTAATTAATTCCGTTTGAGATCTCTATCCAACTAATAGATAGTTTAAATTAGGTTTAGATATTATAATTTAAATGTCGTAGATATGGAGAGTTTATAACAGAATTTAGAACTTACTTAAATTCTTGAACTGACTTCTGACACTGAGTTGACTCACTCAGTCTTGACCTTGTCAAGCTGAGTTCTTGAATCTTGGGTTCTTGATTCTTCTAGTCTTCAAGTCTTTATTCCTAAAACCTATCTCAGCTTAGAAGTCACTGAGCTATCTAGTACTTACATAGAAAACTCTATATCTGTTTATATGCTGACTACTCAGCCTAAGCTGACTAGTTAGTCTATAACAGACTTACATAATTCCTAACTCTTAACCTATTATCTATACATATCTATAGTTTTTCTCATCAAATCTAATTATTCTAAACATGAGACTAACAAATTCACATAAGGATTTCTCCATTCCTTTCACGTGATAGTTTATGACAAACTGTAACACCTAGAATTTTATCATTAAATTTATGCAAGAAAAGTACAAGGTGTTACCCGAGTTATAAATGGATATACGTGATAAGATGTGGTTTTAAAACTAGAGGGGATAAAATCGTCAAATAGCAACTTGATTAAGTCCAGGGGCTATTGTGTCAATAGTTGAAACTTATATATATATTCACCAACTTTGACTATATAGAAGTCAAAGATTGTAATTCTTTTCTCTGCAACTCACGAGCACAAGAACCAACTTCTGGCAACTCTTAATTTCTTTGAAGTAACAGCAGAATCACTAGCTTATTCAAGAATATAGCAAGTATACAACTTGAGGTAAGCATTCAAACTTTGTTTTTGAAGTTTTGTATGTTAAAACACATGATTCAATGGTGAATTCATGTTAGGATTGTTTCATATGGTTTAGATTATGTATATTAGTTGTAGGAGGTGTAGGAAAACACCTCTAGTTAATTTTATGAGGAAACTATCGGATTATTTGGTGAAATCCGACAGTTGTTGATAAGAACAGTCTGCTGGTCTGTAGTGTACACGCCCCGTGTAGCAGTACACGGCCGTGTAGTAGTAAAGGCGGTCACAGGGCAATGTAAGGTTACATGGTCGTGTAGCATGAGTGGTACACGGCCCGTGTAGGATGATTAGACCACACTGGCCATGTTGCCAGCTTAGGTCGTGTAGCATATAAGGGACAAGGCCCGTGTAGGGATACACGGCCCGTGTAGGTCCTATTTCAGATCAGAATGTCCTTATGTGATATTTATGTATTGTTTATATAGGAGATGATTGGCATAGTACCGGTATCATTGACATCTATGGATCAATTCATGATATTATAATCAGAAGGTGAGTCTTGTAGACTTCACTTCATATCTACAGCATGTATGCTATTATATCATATTACTAACATGTAATGTTATTCATATGTGTGTATAAGCTTGCTGCTATGTGCAGTAAGTCTCAGAGGTGGGGTGCTTACTGCTACATCCAGTAAGGCTCAATTATGGTCCAGTACTGTGACCTATGTTGCTGCCCTGGGTCTAGAACCAGAGGCTAGCATTGTTTGCCAGACATACGTGTATTATCTTCATATGATTTTATACGTGGGTTTATATGATATTTAGTCCGGTTTACTCACTAAGCTCTCATAGCTTATCATATACTATTTTTAAAATATTTTGCAGGTTTTAACAAAGGCAAGGGCAAAGCTTCGGTCTGACTTCCAATTGTTAAACTCTTTGAAATTAACGCCTGGTTTATAAACATCAAGTTTTCGGTACCAAACTTATGATAGTGTTTATGTGCGTATCTATTGATACATCAGTATTTCAAACAAGTATTGCTTCCGCTTTTATGTCAAACTTTTAGATGTGGACACTTATATGTGTTTGATCTATTTATTTCAAATTTTGTAATTTGGGGCGTTACAACTTGGTATCAGAGCCACGGTTTGAGGGATCTGCATATGTACAAGACACATTCTGGACTTAAACCATGGTTCTGCAGATTTTGAAAATTGTCAAACTGGAGGCTTACAGCTTGGTGAGTATACTAACAATTATACCGAATATGTATTATGTGACCATTGTATGCGAGTACAGGATATGCTTAAGACAGATATGTTATATGTGTATACAACTGTTAAGAGTTAGTTTTATGTGAGCATTCATGATAAATTAAATTGTTATATGAATATGTGATATAATTCATTAGTGATACATGGCCTAAGCCTGTGAATTGGTATTTCTTGTGATTAAGTTAAGATCAAACGTGTGTAGTGTGTTTAGAGTAATATAAGGGCACATATTATTACAAACACATGATACATGTTGGAACTTAATGGAATCATGAGGAATCTTGTGAATCGGGTGAGGGGTACTTGTAAAGTTAGTGCACCTGAGAATATATGTAGAATGCCTTAGTATGTATAGAAATACTTTGGATCTGATGATAGGTGTACTAATATGTGGATATACAAGTAACTGTGTGTTATATAGGATAGTGTGATAAAGCCACTTTTTGCTTTAATGCTTTATCTATACTACGAGAATGATATATACAAGAGGTTCAAGAGTAGTGTATAATCCTAAGGGTGATTTTAGTCACAGACATGTAAGGATAAATATCAGTATTACAAGTGAATGTATCCTTATAAGGATATAGTATGACGGGGTGTATGGAGCCTAGATTTAAATCGTCAAATAACAGAATCTATATTTGGAAAAATTCAGTGCCGAATTTAGTAAAGTGATGAGGTAGAGTTTATGCCAGATATTATCATATGAGTTGCAACACAGACGAAAGAACAAGGAAGTGATTAGATAAGAGTCAGTATCAAGATTAGCTATACAAAGTGAAAGGGTTCATTATTAACCCTAAGTTATCATTCGTGAAGTATCAGAAGTTGTACATTCAAAGATTTTCCGCGTGTCCACCAACGATGTATTAAAGGTTAGCAAATCGACTGTTAATCATAAGTAAATTTCAGAGGCCGAGGGTGCATTTCATATATGTACGTATGCACCTGGAGATAAAGTGAAATATGTAATAGATTAGATGAGGAGTGAAGATGAATTGAGAGCATGACGTGAAAAGAGTTTAAAGACATTATAATTGGGCGGTTGGTGCCACAGTCAGAGATAGACAGAGTTATGGATGAATTCCACAAGTAGAACAGACATGAAAGACAATTTCAAAAATCGATACGAGGTTTCAGAAATTTGCATATTTTATTCAGATTATCTTAGTAATGAAAAGATAAAAAAAATATATAGGTATATGGTAGCATTCCAGTCCAGTATATGAGAATTTATAGACGTTTGTAAACACCAAGATGTGAAATTCCTGATGGAGGCAGCCGGAATTAGAGAGACATAAAAGAAAGGAAACCGATAGAGAAAGTTGTATTGATGTTTAGAAAAACAAGAATGGAGGTTCGAAAGAAGAAAAAGATGCAAAAGGTCTACCTATCTACTCAACATACAAGAAACGTCGACTGGGGGAAAGCAGGTTTGATTCACTAATATGTTTTAAAAATGGAAACCGGATCATATGAGTAAGAATTGTGGGAACCCAAGAAAGTGAAAGAGAAGAGTATGTCAAATAATCAGAAGTGAGAGTTTTATAGATACTAACCGAAGACGCTAGAACAGAATCAAGTATTGTTACAGGAAGATCGGATGCGTATAAGTATAATGTGACAGAAATAAGTATTATCAAATTCTTTAGTGAATTTGTATCTGTGAATATGAGTGAGTTCCAAATAGTAGTTGGAATGGACTGGTTATATTATAACCAGGTTATGATATTATGTGAACAGAAGTGATACGAATTCATATCCCAAGTGGGGAAGAACTAATTATATGTGCTAAAAGCAAAACAGGTAGGTTATATGGGGGTACAGTTTCAAAAGCTGGGGAGTGTCTTCAGTATGGATACATTATTTTTCCCAACCTATGTTATAAATATTAACTTATAGAAGAATAGATGAGCTAGAAAGATATGAAAGTAATATGTGAGTATCTTGATATGTAATTCAAGTAATTGCCAAGGTTACTGCCAGACAGACAGAGTATGTTTAAAATTGTGTGGTGTTGAAAGCTTCACTTGTTACGAGAACTACGTACAGACTCACTCCTTCAGAGATACAGGAATTATTAAAACGATTTCAAGAATTGTTAAATGAGGGGTTTATAAGTCCCAGTAGCTTTTCATGAGGTGTATTTATATTATGTGTATTAATTAGTATGAGCTCAATAAAGTGATCAAGAATATATGTCTGTTGTTCAAAATATGTGAATTATTTGATCAGTTATAATGGGGTAAAGTGGTTGTCAAAGCTGACTCAAGGTCGGAATTTCTTCAGCCTAAGATCAGAATGGATGACATTTCTTAAACTGTGTTCAAAAAACCTTTAGATATTTTGAAGTGGTTATGATACCTTTTGGCCTTGCTAATGCATCAGCAGTGATTATGTATTAAATGAATAGGGTGTATAAGCCAATGTTAAGTAAGTCAGTAATTATGTTCATCAACGATATACATATTTATTTCAGAGGTTTATCAGATCATGAGAATCATGTTTGAAAAGTCTTGGTGACACAGAGCAGAGAATAGTTATATGTTAAGTTTTAAATGTGAATTCCAAGATATATGGAATGAAATTCGTTAGAAAGTTTATTAGTAGGAATGGGATCGAGATGAATTCTGAAAAATAGAGAAGGTGATGAATTGGGAGCCGCCAAAGAACCCGACAGTAATCAACAGTTCTATGGGATTATTTGCAGAAATTATGTGAAGCAACAATTTGCACTACTTGAATTGATTGAAGAGATGATAGCATTGTGTGATGCCTGGTACAGTGGTTTGGATGAATGCAGAGGGGCAGAGTTATTGTTTGCTCTTCTAGACAGTTAAAATCGTATGAGAATGAATACAAAGACTCGCATTTGATAGTAGTATATGTGGTATGTAATTTATATGATACGTGAGGATTATACCTCGATAGTGGGTGGATATGTGGATGTAAGACTATTGTTGGTGCGCCACAATAACATTCATATGTGGTGTAAGACTACCGCTAGTATGCTACGGTAGCATTCAGTATGATATGATGAGATTATGTGTTTATATGTGAAGTGTTGTTTACACGAAATTATAAAAGTTAGAAATAATTGTTGAATGAGAAAGACCTTTAAAGGCGACAGAAATACTGGTCAGAATCAGTGAAGGATTGTGAGTAGAATATTATATTATTCAGGGTAAGGCTAATGATATAGCCGACAGTTTGAACAGGAAATCAGAAATAATACTTGTATGAATTAATTATCTAAATGACAGTTACGACACTCTTACTCATAGGTCAGTGAAAAGTGATCAAAGGTGAAAAGTATCTTAAAGAATGGATAAAAAGGGGACAAGTAGTTAACCCGTTTAAAAATAGTCATGACATATTAATTGGATATGATCATATATGAGTATTAGGTTACGAAGATGTGTATAAGACACATCCATATGAAGTTCATAAGTTTATAATGGTGGTGTAGCCAGGAGTTAATAAGGGTATGAATACCTAATGATAGATTATTGATAGTTGGAGGTGAAACTAGATATGGTCAGACAAGTGGAGAAATATCATTAGAGATATATAACTTGTTTCCATTAGAGAAACTTATTAATCAGAACAGTTAACAAAGGTGCGTGTGAGAGAAATTGTATATGGAAGTAGTACATCAGTCTCTAATGATTCAGACAATGATACCAGATCCACTTCTAGAATTCGGAACAGATTTCATATAAAGTTAAGGATTAAGCTTCATCTCAATACAGTCAGAATGAAAGAAATATACAGATGATCGAAAGCATATTTTATGATTGTGTTATTAATTCAGAAGAAAACTGGGGTATATATTCGCTTGATAGAGTTTTGTATTACAACAGATACTAGCTCAGCACCGAGATGCCAATAAATGAAATTTGTATGATATTACTACCAAACTTTAGTGTATTGGGTGACGTGGGTCAGAAAGTGTGGGGTAGCACAGAAATGATATAGCGAAAGACAGAACAGATTCAGAAGGTATGTAGTAGATTGTTTGACGCCCAGAATAGACAGAAGGGTTATACAGATAAACAGCGGTTACCACATCAGTTTTGTAGGGGAGTATGTATCATTGGCAGTAACATTGTGGAAAAACATGATCAGATTCAGAAAAGAGAGAAAACTAAGCCCGGAATTTAATCAGTAATTCAGAATTATTGTATATGTGGGTAAAGACTGTTTATAGATCAGAGTTATCAGAAGAATTATCATATATTCTTTCCTGTTGTGTATTATATTTCAGAAAGTGTTTATCAGATGGGTCTGCAATCGTGTTGTTGGAAACTTTTAGTAATAATGATAAACTATACTACGAGGAACAGTTTACAGCAATTTTGAAAGGATGAAGTTTTACTCAATAGTCAGATTAGACTAGTCAAGAATCAGTAAAAGCATATAAAAGGTTCAGATTATATATAGAAACCTGAACAGATTATGAAGAGTAATTATCCAGAACCCTTCGGTAGTTGATTTCGGGGACGAAATCATTTAAAGTGGGGAAGAGTTGTAACACCCAAAATTTTATTATTAAATTTATACAAGAAAAGTACAAGGTGTTACCCGAGTTATAAATGGATATACGTGATGAGATGTGGTTTTAAAACTAGAGGGGCTAAAATCGTCAAATAGCAACTTGATTAAGTGCAGGGGCTGTTGTGTCAATAATTGAAACTTATATATATATATATATTCACCAAATTTGACTATATAGAAGTCAAAGATTGTAATTCTTTTCTCTGCAACTCACGAGCACAAGAACCAACTTCTGGCAACTCTTAATTTCATTGAAGTAACAGCAGAATCACTAGCTTATTCAAGAATATAGCAAGTATACAACTTGAGGTAAGCATTCAAACCTTGTTTTTGAAGTTTTGTATGTTAAAACACATGATTCAATGGTGAATTCATGTTAGGGTTGTTTCATATGGTTTAGATTATGTATATCAGTTGTAGGAGGTGTAGGAAAACACCTCTAGTTGATTTTATGAGGAAACTATCGGATTATTTGGTGAAATCCGACAGTTCTTGATAAGAACAGTCTGCTGGTCTGTAGTGTACACGACCCGTGTAGCGGTACACGGCCGTGTAGTAGTAAAGGCGGTCACAGGGCCATGTAAGGTTACATGGTCATGTAGCATGAGTGGTACACGGCCCGTGTAGAGGTACACGGCCCGTGTAGGATGATTAGACCACACTGGCCATGTTGCCAGCTTAGGTCGTGTAGCATATAAGGGACACAGCCCGTGTAGGTCCTATTTCAGATCAGAATGTCCTTATGTGATATTTATGTATTGTTTATATAGGAGATGATTGGCATAGTACCGGTATCATTGACATCTGTGGATCAATTCATGATATTATAATCAGAAGGTGAGTCTTCTAGACTTCACTTCATATCTGCAGCATGTATGTTATTATATCAGACTACTGACATGTAATGTTATTCATATGTGTGTATAAGCTTGCTGCTATGTAACACCGCAAATTCTAAGCCATTTTTTGTTTAAACCGCTGCGGAAGCGTTAGCTGATTTCATTTAATCAAATACAAAGTACAAAGTACTGTTTACGAACATCACGTCAAGTTGTGTTAAAAAATAATTACAAACGTGGCTCGTCTCTTCTCAAAACATAATATCAGAGTATTGGTTAAACTTCCCTTCCCCACAAACAAAGCTAAACAGCCAGACCTGCAAAAAGTAATCAACCGAGGGGAATTATCACAAAGCTAAGTGAATGGAAGCTACAAACAAGCATCCTCAACCAACAAGCACAAGCAACGAGATCTCAACAGATCAAACAATCAATCACAAACCAATCCAATCTCCAGAGAAACGGCGGTTCTGTATAACCTGCAACCGATGCGGGCCAAAGCAAAGGTTTACCGTTAGCTATTTGCTACTTGGTACAGTTAAAGCCCCTTCTACTACAACAAATGCATAGAAAGTCTAGAACTGTGCAACCAATAGCAGATAGCCCAACCCAAAACATGCGATAGCTGACCCCCAACCATGCACGCATATAATTAACCATGCGTACAAGTCTTGCCACATGCACACATAATTAACCATGTGCACTAGCCACGCAACAATCCAAACAATCCCAATCAACAAGCAACAGTCCACTATCAACGAATAACAATTACACAGTCTGTCGACACATATCAAGTAATACATTTCATACTGGCAATTCAACTTAAACAGTGCCTCATGACATCTTGGATTTAACAGTCTAACATGACATCTTAGACTAAACAGTCTATCAAAGCATCTCAGACTAAACAGTCTAGCAAGGCAACTCAGACTAAACAGTCTAGCAAGGCAACTTAGACTACACAGTCTAGCAAGGCAACTTAGACTCAACAGTCTAGCAAGGCAACTTAGACTCAACAGTCTATCATGGCATCTCAGATCATAAGAATATCTCAATTCATGTAACCACAAATGTTACCACCATCACCACTCGTGAGTACACTTCCACTCACCTCAGTCCACGTTCCCGTCTTCTCAGTTGTCTAATATCACTGAGTCTTTGCAAATCTTGAGAACACAACAAACCGAAGTTAATCTCTGATAAATATATATCCATAATATATATTTATATCTCTATATAACTTGTAAACAACGTACAATAATCATACAAACCATAATCCATCACATCCCACATGAATACAAAGCAAAACAAACAAATCTCCTAAAAATGGTCTGTCGCGCCGCGACCAAGGCATGTGTCGCGCCGCGACGCACTCGGTTTAGGGTATCGGATTTGGAGTATCGGATTCCGGGTTTGTGGATTCTTGGATTTCCCGGATTTGAGTATCGGATTTCAAAGGATGCGGATTTCAGGGTGTCGCGCCGCGACGCGTCGGATTTCACTTTCTTCTTCCTTTGAACTATCGGATTTCCAGCCAACTTCTCATATTTATTTCATATTCAACATTAATTTTCTCAACTCAAAACACTTCCAACACCCATGAAACTTCATATAACATCACAACAAACATATATAACTCATCAAATCTAATTAAAACCCATTATCCATCAAAACCCATTTAACACTTTTGAGCTTCAAGTTCCTATCATGGTAGTTCTTCATTCAAACATGTATTTTATCATATAAAAACATCAAAACAATCTGTAACATCATACAAACACATACTAACCTTCAGTTTGATTTATGAATCACAAATTCTCTACTTTGAATTTCCAAGTTGCTTGTTTTTTTCTAGCTTTCTTCAACAGGAAGGTTTTGACACACAAACGCACACTTTCACACTTTACTATGTGCTGGTGAATATGAACCCCACGTATACATACTCATTTATTCAAGTAGGAGGTGGCTTTTCTTTCATTTCTTATTCTTTTCACATGCATGCATACATACATACTTACTTACACATACATAACATACCTACTTAACTTTTCTTTCTTTTTATTTCCTTTACTCCAGTAACACAAAGATACATATATATATATATATATATATATTCATAAATATATTCTTTCAATTCCAATCAAATATGGATTCAATTAATCACATAATCGACTCACGCAAATTAAATACGAAATCACCTGCCGCTAGCCCGCTAATCAACTAGCTCGGGTTTGCGGATGTTACAAATCTTCCCTCCTTTAGGGGATTCCGTCCTCGGAATCCTATAGCACACATCAAACAGATTCTCCACGCTTCATATTCATTCATCACTGATTGTCAATTCAATTGTAACTTATACATATCTTCATCTTACTACCAGCCACCTACATCTCTTTCTACCGGTCTTTCTCAGTTTACAATCATCAGTTCTTTATCAATTTATCCTTCAAACTTCTTCTTTAGTGCCACATTCAACTCAACACTTAACTCGTAGATTCAATTAGTCTGTCTTTCAACTCATTCTCTTTCACATTCATTCATATAGACCATGTTAATGCATTTCTCAAATATTCACTCACAGTACCCTGTTTATCTTAAATAACAAGTCTCGCGTACATTTCATTCACTGTGTGTCATGTAAAATACTCACATATAGCTTTCTTCTTACTTCCAACAAACATGTCGGTACAATACTCCGATATTCACATAACAACTCACAATTGATATGTTAACATCCATTTGATAAAATTCACATCCCGTCAGTCTAATAAATTATTTATAAATTTCACGAAACATCAAAATCCAGTACAACCACAAGTTCATTTACACATATCTGCACAGCTCTTTTACTGCACTATCCTCAAGGATTCAATCATACTGTTCATTTCACGTCTCAATTCTTGTAATAAAATCATTTAGAGATTATTCACTGCATTTCAATCTTTCATCTAGCAGCCTCAACATATAAAATATCATATCTTCAAATCATCTTATCACAATATAACTTTGCCCAACCAAGGCTATCTCACTGGTGATGTAATACAAGCGCTTCTTACTGATCTATAATCACTCGTGATATATCCAATTTCCTTCTTATACAATAAATCGGGCATCAACTCCATCGTAACTTGTTTTCACAATCATTCTGATATTTCAAATTATCTCGTTAGTACACAATCCTGCTCAACAATGTCGTCTTACTGGCAATTACCCGTAATATATCCATATGTCATCATATAAGGTAGTTTACATATAAATTCCATCCTCACCGTTCTAGTATCTCAAGTATCTCAACAGTTCATAATTCTCTGATACTTCGCTTTAACCCATACACAACCCTGTCATTTCTACTAAATATATCATGTCCACTTCTTCTGTAACTCATCCATTGAATACTTTGTATGGCATTATTCTATTAGCCCTTCAAGTGCACTGGCAATTAGTTTCATAAGTCCTGTCAAATTAAGTTTCCAATTCCAAGCAAAGGCACTTTCCGAGGAAAGGCAATTCATACATAAAGTTCACAAGTCTTCATTCCACATGTTCAGACCATTACATCATTCTTTAAATCACATATGTCTTCAGTTCACAGATGACCACTATCATTTAGTCAATTCTTTCATATTCATCACTTCTTATAATTAGATATCAATTACATCTTTTACTCAAACAATCTTGTACATTTCAGATTTATCCAATTTGTAGCAATCAATCTCTTTCTCATATTTCAGTCATTAAGTCATCCATTTCCAGTAAAGGCAATTTCAATTTCATTCATCAAGTCGCGTATACTTCAATCCATATAACTCCAATGTTATCATCATAAACTCCCTCGTATTTTCACATGTCTACTAACAATTATCCCTCCCAGATAATATTCAAATCCCTCATTCACATTCTTCTATTCATTCTAAATTCTGTCTTTGTCAGATATTCAATTCATCTTTATATAAGCATTCGTTTCTTCATTTAATACTCATGTCAATCACACATACCATTCTTTACAATCAACACTTTCCACATAGTCAATACAAACATATCATGTACAGTCTTCAAGTCATGGGTTAAATTATTCTTCTCAAAATCTTTACTATAAGACATAAATCACTCTTTAATCCCATAACATATCATCATTTATTGATCCAACAGTTTCCATATCTCAACATACTCTAATCTTTTCAGATTCATCATTCATCATCATAAATTATCTTTACCGTGTAGATTTAATATCAATAGTCCGTAATCTCAATCATATCTTTATTAAAACATTTCTTGGTTAACACCAATTTCTTCTAAACCTCAACAATTTATTCTCTTCCCCTCATCTTCGCATAACACATAAACACATTTATATACATATACAAACACAACATTCCTATGCACATAAACAAATACTATTTGTAAAACAATCTTACAACACATTGCATAGCATGCAATTTTAACTAATCTGGAATATTCTTAGCATATCATACTCAATTCCCATTATTTCAAATATCACATACATGCCATCATATCATTTCCTGACAATAATACTAGATAATTTCACGATAACATAATATCAATTATCTTTACTTCTAAAGAATCATGCTCTTTCAGAAGTAAGCATATACACTTAGCACTCATAGACATCAAGCATCAACAATTAACTCTAAAGTTAATAAACACATGCACAAATATAAAAGTCATTAAAACGTACCCGTCGAATCTGTTGGGAATCCATGGGGATCAAAGCACGCAACGGAAGCAACAAAAACACACAAAATGATCCCATGATTTCCCAATGGTGGTGAAAACTTGCAAGAACATGCATGCAACCAAAAACAAGCACAAAGAGAAGAAGGGAAGTGAATCATACCCTTGAAGACTTTGATAATTCTCTGGAACAAAAGGAACTTGGGATGTAAGCTTGAAACAAAAGGCTCCAAGCCCTAAAGCAAGTCCACACCAAGGAAGTCTTCAATCCCTTTGTACTAGCAAACCAAAGAAGACACCAACACTTGATGATCTTCTGGAACAGCCTTGTTAACCACTTGTGCACTAACCACCTTCAATTGATCTTGCTCTCTCACTCTATGGAAGAACTCACAATATGTGTCTAATGCACCAAAATGTCCAAGAGTATACAACGAACAAAGAACACCTCTAATATAAGCATTCTCTATGTTCAAAGAGTCCAGAGTCGGAGCTAAGTGGCACTACATCATTGGACCAACAAAATGGTCCAACCAAATACAAGTGTCACTTAGAATTCTGCCTTCACGACTTCTTCACGGGCTCTCACGGGCCGTGAAGGATAAATGCGCCACGACCGGCCATTAATCCTCCACGAGCCATGTCGCGCACTATAAGAATCATGAGGGTTGTGCCTTCACGACCTCCTTCACGGGCCGTGTAGGGTCGTGAAACCCTAGGGTTTCATGAACCATGCAGCCCACGACAGGACACGTGGACACGAGCTGCTTCACGACCCGTGGAGCATCCTTCACGGTCGTGAAGCCTTGGTCAACTGGATTTTGACCATTTTGACTCTTTCCTCTTATAGTAGGCTGTCGAGATTGAAACTTGGCGTGTGACCCAATAGGCCCGCGCTTCATTAGCAGTGATGTCGGCCTACGTGTGTCGGTGGGCAGATTCCAACAAACTCCCACTTGCACATGACACACTGTACCCATGGGCACCATAAACAGGGAGCGGCCTCTAGCAAGGCATCCCTGCCCCCAACTAAACACGGGGTATGTCATCCCTGACAAGTACCAAGTTAAACTAAAAGAGTTTGACATGGTCCTATAGATAAATGATCAATTATCTTATTGTTCGCGATATCCAAGTGAACACGAGACATGGTACAAAGTCATTCTCCGATCGTTCACGATTATGTTTCTCGATCAAGATTGGTGGTGACCAAAAAGGTGAGTTGCAACTGATCAACAATCATTGCAAGCTCGAGCATGGCCATGCATTTTTGGTGTCAGCGCCCAATCATCGAGGGGCCCAGGGATATCTCTCTTTACAGAGGAACAAATTCCTTCGACTACATTGCCTCCAATACAATGGCACTACTTTACCCAAATACCTCCTTTATAATAGCCAGTTACGGACTACGTTTGAAAGCAGTCAGAATAAAGCAAACCAAAATAGTGAAACACATGCATCTCCGGTCTAAGGATAAAAGATATTATCATCCTGATTTACTCTTGACATGTACCATGAAGTAAGATCAGGTGTGGGTCGTCCAATCACTTGAAACTCTTCTCAAGTATAGGCGAAATATTGCGTCCCTTGTATTCAATCCCATTGAACACTATGACCAATCATTTCCCTCGATCTTCGTTCATACTTCCTTCCATGAAGAATGACTGATCATGGACAATTTTGAATGTTAAAACATTCAAGGAAGTGATAAAACATGCAAAGTTGGAACACAATAATGATTTAAAGAAAGTATTCGCTACACGCGTATCATTAAATCTCCATTTAATAATCAATACATTCAAAAACACAATATTGCTTAACGTTCCCAATAACATAGTAAATACATCGAATACAATAACCAATATACAACTCAAACCAAGTCACTAGCAAATCTAATCCCAATAGCATGTGTGTGGGCATCGTGCTTAGCTTGCGACAACGGTTTAGTGAATGGATCCGCCAAATTGCTATCCGTGTGTACTTTGCTGATGACGATGTATCCATTTTCGACCACGTCCCGGATAAAATGATATTTCCGCGGAATATGCCTTGTGCGTCGATGAGACCTTGGTTCCTTCGCTAAAGCAACGGCACCCTCGTTGTCATAGAAGATCTCAACAGGGTCGCTGATGCTTGGAACCACTCCCAGATCAAGCATAAATTTCCTCATCCATACGGCCTCCTTAGCAGCTTCACTGGCAGCAATGTATTCCGACTCGGTAGTGGAATCGGCCACGGTGTCTTGCTTGGAGCTCCTCCAGGATATAGCACCGCCGTTTAATAGGAACACAAACCCCGATTGTGATCGGCAGTCATCCCTATCGGTTTGGAAGCTTGCATCAGAGTAACCCTTTACTCTAAGCTCTTCCTCACCTCCGTACACCAAGAACATCTCCTTAGTCCTCCGAAGATACTTAAGAATGCTCTTCACTGCCGTCCAATGAGCTTCGCCAGGGTTGGCTTGATATCTACTCGTCATGCTCAAGGCACACGATACATCAGGCCTCGTACATAGCATGGCGTACATGATCGAGCCTACAGCCGAAGCATATGGCACTCGCTTCATTACTTCCCGTTCCTCTAGGAAACTAGAGGATTGAGTCTTACTCAATACCAAACCATGTGACATTGGAATGAACCCCTTCTTGGAGTCTTCCATCCTAAACCGCTTTAGGACTTTGTCAACATATGTACTTTGGCTAAGCCCAATAAGCTTCTTGGATCTATCTCTATAGATTTTGATCCCAAGAATATAAGTTGCATCTCCTAGATCCTTCATTGAAAAACAATTCCCTAACCAAGTTTTTACACCTTGAAGGGTCGGGACTTCGTTCCCAATGAGGAGTATGTCATCGACATACAAGACTAGGAACACAACTATGCTCCCACTAGCCCTGACGTATACGCATGGCTCATCCTTGCTTTTCGAAAAACCAAACTCTTTGACTTTCTCATCAAAGCACAGGTTCCAGCTACGTGATGCTTGCTTAAGTCCATAAATGGACTTCTTAAGCTTGCAGACTTTATCCGGATGCTTGGTATGTACAAAACCCTCGGGTTGAGTCATATAGACCTCCTCGCTTAGTGTCCCATTAAGGAACGCGGTTTTTACATCCATTTGCCAAATCTCATAATCATGAAATGCGGCAATTGCCATGAGTATCCGGATAGACTTCAACATAGCCACCGGGGAAAAAGTTTCATCATAGTCTACATTATGAGTTTGCGTGAAACCCTTAGCTACCAGTCGGGCTTTGAAGGTGTCTACCTCGCCATCTATGCCGGTCTTTTTCTTAAAGACCCACTTGCACCCTACGGGTCTACACCTAGGTACCGGATCTACCAAATCCCAGACTTGATTATCCGACATAGATTGCATCTCGGACTCCATAGCCTCTTTCCACCTAGCGGACTCAGGGCCCACCACGGCGTTCCGATAAGATGATGCTTCATCATGATCCACCACTATGTCGCAGCCCTCAGACATGAGAAATCCATATCTCTCTGGCTTGTTGCGACTCCTACCGGATCTCCTAAGAGGTAAAGGATCTGTGTCAGGTTCTCCAGCAGCGCTGTGCTGAGAATCATCTTGTGAACTAGTGCCAACTTCAGGTTGGTCATTGGAAGGTTCTTGAATCTCTTCAAGATCTACCTTTCTCCCACTAGCGTCTTTGGATAGCATCTCCCTTTCAAGGAAGATGGCCCTCCGAGCAACAAATACCTTGTTCTCGGACGGTTTGTAGAACAAATATCCCATAGACCCAGCAGGATATCCAATAAACAAACACCTCTCGGCTCGGGGTTCTAATTTGTCCTCCACCTCACGTCTCACGTAGGCAGGACAACCCCAAACCTTTAGATATGAAAGCGATGGAACCTTTCCATGCCACATCTCAAAAGGTGTCTTCTTGACCTTCTTAGTTGGTACGAGGTTAAGGATTCTAACGGCCGTTTCCAATGCATAGCCCCAAAAGCTAATGGGTATATCCGTACGACTCATCATACACCGAACCATATCCAACAATGTCCGGTTCCTCCTCTCGGCGACACCATTTGATTGTGGTGTCCTAGGAGGTGTCAATTGCGAAACAATTCCAATCTTTTAGATAGTCTCGGAACTCCGAACTTAGATACTCACCACCACGATCCGATCTGAGCATCTTAATTCGTTTACCCAATTGGTTCTCAACTTCGTTCTTGAAAGTCTTGAAAACCTCAAAGGTTTCCGACTTTTGTCTCACCAAGTAGACATACCCTTACCTACTAAAGTCATCGGTAAAGGTTACGAAGTACCTTGAGTTATCCCTAGTGACATTCTTGAACGGACCACACACATCCGTGTGAACGATATCCAACAAGTCTTTGCCCCTCTCACAAACGCCGGTGAAGGGTGCTTTAGTCATTTTGCCCAATAAGCAAGATTCGCATACATCATCCGATCCATGGTCAAATGATTCCAAGATCCCATCCGCTTGGAGCTTGGCGATGCGTTTCTTGTTTATGTGGCCCAAACGACCATGCCATAAAGATAACTTATCTAAATCACATTTGGATTTAGAACCAAAATTCATGATTGATTTATTACTTTGCAAGCATACGCTTGTCTCATATATGCCACGACATGGATGTGCTTTAAAATAAAATAAATCATTCTTAAAGCATGAAATAATTCCATTAGAGAAATTAAAGTTAAATCCATCGTCAACGAGTGCATAAAATGATAAAATGTTTCTTGCCACGCAGGGCGAATAAGATACATTTAATAAAGTAATAAATAAGCCGGATGGAAAGGCGAGGTCCATGCTCCCTATCTTCTCAACCGGGACAACCTCCTTGTTTCCCATGATGAGATCTAGCTCCCCATCAACCAAGTCCCTACTTCTTCTTAGTACCTGCACATTATTAACTATGTGAGTACCACACCCGGTGTCCAAGACCCAAGCGTTAGAAGTAGAAGTGTTATGGACTTCAATCATATACATACCGGAGGTGCCTTGTCCCTTGGCGCGAAGCCTCTTGAGCTCCTCCGTGTACTTGGGGCAATTACGCCGGTAGTGTCCCTTCTCCCCGCAGAAGAAGCAGGTGGCCTCTCCCGTGAGGGGGCTATAGGAGCGGGTTCCTTCCCCTTCGGCTCCGGCGCCGGGAGTGGTTTGGGCTTGGGTGTTGCCACCTTCGCCTTCCCCTTCCCTTTGCCCTTGGAGCTTGAAGCGGGACGCTTCCTCTTAGCACCACCCTCATGGATGGCTAGGACGGGTGCGGAGGTCGATGGCTTTGCCTTGGCCATGTTAGACTCGGCGGTCTTCAACATGCCGTGCAACTCCATCAAGGACTTGTCCATGTTATGCATATGGTAGTTCACAATGAACGGACCATATAATGAACTGCAATATTGCTCGCACAGCTTCTCTTGAAATTGATTCCAAGTAATACTTTCCTGTTGTGTTTCAGTAAAATGCCCAGTTAATGAATCCCACCATACCATCGCATCACCTTTAAGCATACGAGTCGCAAATTTAACTCTGGATTCATCCTCGCATCTGCGCGCATCAAGAGTTCTTACCATCTCTCGCAACCAATTCAAAGTCTCGTTCGGATCAGTACTCCCATGATATCTAGATGGTTTACAATCCAAAACTGCTTGTACGAACAAGGTTGCTTAAATCCCGGATATCCAAAAGGATAGTCTCCCTGTAAGATGGAAGGATTGAAAAATAACGGTTGTGTCACTGACGTTACCGGAGGAAACGGAGCGGTAACCGGCAAAGTAGTAGATAAAGGTATTTGTTCGGCACAATCGAGTAGCAACGGAAGCAAGATATAGAACAAAAACAAAACTCGCCAAACAAACACACATGCCATGGACC
This sequence comes from Dittrichia graveolens, assembly GCA_038502395.1. NCBI lineage: Eukaryota > Viridiplantae > Streptophyta > Magnoliopsida > Asterales > Asteraceae > Dittrichia > Dittrichia graveolens. The sequence continues at coordinate 24,930,418 of JARJIL010000008.1, forward strand.
AACATCTAGACATGGAATTGCAACTAAACAAAAGAACAAGATGGATAGAAATGTACCACTATGCAAGTACGATAATCTTCCTCTTGTCAAGCTTCAAGAATCCAACCAAGTCAAGCTTCAAAAATCCAAACTAGGATTTCTCTAGTGAAGTCCACCCAAGTTGTGTTGATTCCCAAATGCTAGTAGGTTGGTGTGTAATCACCAAGACAACAATCAAGTATATCTTTCACTCTTGTGCATCAAAAGTACACCAAGAAGATCAAGTTCTAGAGAAAACTCTTAGGATGAACTAACTCCAAGCACCACCCAAAAGTCTGTGTTTTGCAGAGAAAAACGTTGCCTTTTGGTCTACCAAAGTTAATACCATAAACCCCATTAAACATAGTGTTTAAGGCAGTTACTTCTGCTGTCACAACGGACGTACACGGCCCGTGTTGGTCAACACGGCCGTGTAGGCCCAAAGCCCACGGCCTCAATTGGGCCTAGTTAGCCCGTGTCTAACAGACCCAACACGGGCCGTGTTTATCTACACGGCCGTGTAGGCCCAAAGCACACGGTCTCTACTTGGGCCAAAACGCCCCGTGCTAGTTGGGCTGGACACGGCCCGTGTTCAAGAACACGGCCCGTGTACAATGCTGCCAAAACCCATTTTGGCCTTTTCTCTCTCTTTTGCTTGATCGTGTTGCCGGAATCAATACTTGGTGTGTGACCCAATAGGCCTATACTTCATCAGCAGTGCTATTAACTCGTTCGTGTTAGCGGGCATATTCCAACAGACTCCCACTTGCACGTGGCACGACTACGAAAAATAACACAAACATAGAGCGGCCTCTAGCAAGACATCTATGCTCCCAAGTCAGTATAGGGTATGCCACTCTTGACAAGATCCCAATCATAAAATGATTGTCCTAAAGATAACTGAACATATACATCCCCTTGTTCGCGATATCCTATGTGAACATAAGGCATGGAATAAAGTCAACCTTCAGATCGTTCACGATTATGTTTCTCGATTCTAGATTAGTGGTGACCAACAAACCAAGTTAACATTGATCCATCATCAATATAACTTGAGCACGGCCATGCATATGAACGTCAGCACTCAACATCGAAGGGCCCATGGATATCTTCTCTATACATAGAGGTACAAATTCCTTTCGACTACATAGTCCCGCCACATAGATAATACTCTACCCAATCATCTCCCTTATAATGACCAGTTACGGACCGCGTTAGAAAACGATCAAAGCAAAGCAGATCTATGCTTTGGAATCACATGCATTTCTTTTTAAGGATGAAACGTTATCATCATCCCGAGTTTCTTATGACTAGAACCATGAAGCGAACTCGGGTGCGGGTCCTCCAATCACTTGAAACCCCTTTCAAGTATAGGCAAGAATCACGTTTTAACAAAACCAATTCTTTACCTCAACCTTAATTTATACGTCCTTCCCATAAAGTATAACCGATTGTGGAGATTTTAGAATGGAAACCATTCTCGGAAGTCTTTAAACATGCTAAGATGGAACACAATAAGGATTCATAAAATACCCGCCCTCGGCGTATTATTAAATCTCCATTTAATAATCGATATAGTATGAATTGCAATACTGCTTAACGTCCCCAAAACATAAGTACAAATCAATCATAAACCAAAACATATTCAAGCCAAGTTATACGCATTAGACATGCTAATGGACCTAGTATGACAAACACCACTAGTCCATAACAACGGCTTAACTAGTGGATTTGTTCCACAACATCCACAAGTACTTTTGTTATTCAATTGTATCTTGTAACACCGGGAAATCACAAGCCAATTTTTTTTATACGCTGCGGAAGCTTTTTAAACAAACAAACCATTTACATATAAATCAAGATTAACAACTGTACAAACATTGTTCACAAAATAAGTATCATTGTTGTGTTATAAAAGCTACAGGCTTGTTTCATTCAAAAATAATATCAGAGTCAGGTAATCTCGTTCCTTTTGCCAAACTTACAAACACAAACCTGCAAAAGCAACAACTGAAGGTAATTAGCACAAAGCTAAGTGAGTAGAGGCTAAACACCAAAAGCAAACATCACGATCAATATCAAACCATGTAACCACGTATCCCGAGAAGACCGGCGGTTCGGCGCAGAACCTACAACCAATGCCGGCCAAAGCAAAGGTTTACCGATAGCCCTCCACCGAATTGGCACAATGCACTCCCCCTCTGGTGCAACATATGCACCAGTAAGGCTAACATTGTTCAACCAATCAGTGAACGAGCCCAGCCCAATTCTACGTATAGCTGACTTCCCAACGCAACTCGAAATCATACTAAGAGTGCGTATCGACCAAATATTCATGCAACAGATATCAACAATCAATATCACAATCAACAGTTCAATCAATCCAATGCAATCACAATCATGCATCACACCAATAACATTAACCGAAATCTTTACCATCTGCGATCAACGCCCACTCACCTCAAAATCAACACGTGCTCAGAAGTCTAATCTTACTGAGTCTTTGGATTGCCTGAAATCACAGCAACAATCAAATCAGTCACGAATATATAAATATATTTCCCACATATTTTCATACTTCAATTCATATAACAAGTCCATAAAACATATACACATAAAACACAATCAAAATATATAGCAAACAAAGTTCATAATTCTGAAAATCGCCGGACGCGTCGCGTCCAAAGATCCGACGCGTCGCGTCGCCCAATGTGTCGGATTTCCTCAATCGGATTTCACAAATTATCGGATTTCCGGGTCGGATTTCAACTCTCGGGTTTAGTCTCGGATTTCAGTTAGTCGGATTCTCAATAATCGGATTTTGGACTTCGGATTTGAACTATCGGATTGGCTTCGGATGCTCAAAGAATCCGATTAAAATCAAGAACACGTCGCGTCCAAGCAATAAACGCGTCGCGTCGCAACGAACTCTGTATCATCTTCTTCATTTTTCCAACAGACTCAAACTTTCAAACTTCATTTCAACCTCTGATTTTCGATCCAAAACACTTCCAAACATGTATAATCATAACATAACATGTATACAACTATCATAAACATCCTAGAACTCATTAAATCATCATTTCATGCAAAACCCATTTACTAGTTTGAGCTTGAAGCTCCAACAATGGTGTAACCTCACATATTCATGTTTTTCAACAGATTCAAGCATCAAGACAACTTCTAACATGTTACAAACATATGCTTACCTTCTTTTTGAATTAAAGATCACAAGATCTTGACTTTAGGATTTCAAGTTTTGAACTTTTCTTCACAAATGGTTTTGCTCTCAAGAACACACACACTTGCACCTTTTTCCACTTTAAGATAATGAGCAGATACATATACACACGTACACATATACTTGACACAAATTTAAGCAGGAGGTGGCAAAAAGAAATTCTATTCTTTTAATTTACTTATGCATACCTACATACATACATATTAACATACATGTACACTTGTACGTTCCTTTCCTCTTATTTTCAAACAGCAACATTTATATATATTTATAAACTCATAGGCAAATTAATTTTATTAACTCATAAGAAACACATAATCAAATAAGGCAAACCAATCACGTACCGCCAACCCGTTAATTTCCTAGCCCAGGGTTGCGGGTGTTACAAATCTCCCTTCCTTAAGAGGATTCCGTCCTCGGGATCCTTTCCGGTTCAAACAAATGAGGGTATTTATCCTTCATTTCTGCCTCAGTCTCACACATCAAATCAGAACCTAAACTGTGTTTCCACTTGACCAATACCATTGGTATCTGCTTTTTTCGGAGCTGGGTCACTTTGCGATCTAACAGTTCAACAGGTTCTTCAATCAATCTCTTCTTTGAATCCACTTTCAGTTCGTGCACTGGGAGAATCTGAATCTCGTCTTCAACTTTACATTTTCTCAAGTAGCAGACATTGAACGTATCATGAATACCTGCAAGCTCTGCTGGGAGATCTAATGTAACTGTCTGATCATTTACAATCTGACGAATCCTGAAAGGACCAATATAACGGGGAGCTAACTTCCCGCGTTTGCCAAACCGAATCACGCCCTTCCACGGAGAGACCTTCAAATACACTAACTCCCCCACATCAAATGATACTAGACGACGCCGTGGATCTGCATACATTTTCTGTCTATCTCTGGCCGCTTTCAACTTCTCTCTGGCTATAGCAATTTTGTCAGCTGTCATCTGAACAATCTCAGGCCCTGCAAATTGTTTCTCACCAGCCTCTAACCAACACGTCGGAATACGGCAACGACGACCGTACAACATCTCATATGGAGGCATTCCAATACTGGAGTGGTAAGAATTATTATACGCAAACTCTATCAATGGCAGGTGCGAATCCCAAGATCCACCATACTCAATTACACAGGCACGTAGCATATCTTCGAGTGTCTGTATGGTTCGTTCAGTTTGACCGTCAGTCTGGGGATGATAAGCAGTACTCAAATTAATTCTCGTCCCCAACTCTCTCTGTAGACTCCTCCAGAAGTTAGAAACAAATCTGGAGTCTCTGTCAGATACTATTGACAACAGTATACCATGTCTTGCTACAATCTCATCAATGTACAACTGAGCCAACTTGCTAAGAGAAGCCGTCTCACAGGTAGCCAGAAAATGGGCACTCTTCGTCAATCGATCCACAATCACCAAATCATATCATGGTTTCTCTGAGTTCACGGAAGTTTAGTCACGAAATCCATCGTTACATGTTCCCACTTCCACTCAGGAATTTCCAACTGTTTCAAAGATCCGTAGGGCTTTGATGCTCTGCTTTCACTTGAGCACAGATATGGCATGACTCCACAAAATGAGCCACATCTGCCTTCATAGTAGGCCACCAGTAAATCACTTTCAAATCGTGGTACATTTTGGTGCTTCCTGGGTGAACAGATAATCTCGACTTGTGTGCTTCAGTTAAAATCAACTTTCTCAATTCTCCAAGCATAGGCACCCACACACGAGTCTTATACACTTTCAATCCACGAGAATCATCAGTAAGCTCATCTTTACTTTTCTTCACTAATTCGTTCTTCAAGTTCTCCTCTTTCAAAGCTTCCAACTGTGCAGACTTTATTCTATCCACTAAATCAGATACAATCTCCATACACATGAATTTAATGGAATTCCCCGCTCCCTTGCGGCTCAAAGCGTCTGCTACCACGTTCGCTTTCCCCGGGTGGTATCTAATCTCGCAATCATAATCTTTTATCACCTCCACCCATCGCCTCTGTCTCATGTTCAACTCTTTCTGTGTAAACACATATTGAAGACTTTTACGATCAGTACAAATCACACACTTGGTGCCATACAAATAGTGTCTCCACAGCTTTAGGGCAAATACGACAGCTGCCAGTTCTAGATCATGACTCGGGTAATTCTTTTCATGTGGTTTTAACTGTCTTGAAGCATACGCAATCACCCGATCTCTCTACATAAGTACACATCCCAATCCCGCAAACGATGCATCGCAGTAAACAGTAAAATCATTCGTTTCACTTGGCAACGCAAGAATGGGAGCCTGGCATAATAACTGCTTCAAAGTTTGAAAAGCCTTATCTTGTTGACTACTCCAAACAAACTTCACGTCTTTCTGAGTTAACTTAGTTAACGGACCTGCAATCTTCGAAAAATCTTTAATAAACCTGCGGTAGTATCCAGCCAAACCCAGAAAACTCTTTATCTCAGATGGTGTCTTTGGAGCAATCCAGTTCATCACTGCTTCCACTTTAGAAGGATCCACTTTCACTCCTTCGTTACAGATAACATGCCCCAAAAATTGAACTTCCCTCAACTAGAACTCGTACTTTGAGAACTTAGCAAATAAATGTTCTTTCTTCAAAGTTTCCAAAACCTGTCTCAAATGCTGCTCGTGCTCCTGTTCAGTCTTCGAATAAATTAAAATATCATCAATAAGGACTATCACAAAGTCATCCAAGAATGGTCAACAGACCCTGTTCATCAGATCCATAAAAATCGCAGGTGCATTGGTTAAGCCGAACGGCATAACCAAGAACTCGTAGTGCCCGTAGCGCGTACGAAATGCTGTCTTTGACACATCCTCCTCAGATACTCGTACCTGATGATATCCCGATCTCAAATCGATTTTAGAAAAGAACGAAGCTCCTTGCAGCTGATCAAACAAATCATCGATTCTCGGCAACGGATACTTGTTCTTGATCGTTCTCTTATTCAACTCACGGTAGTCGATATACATACGCAACGTACCGTCTTTCTTCTTGACAAACAATACCGGTGCTCCCCACGGGGACGAACTCGGACGAATAAACCCTTTATCAAGCAGATCCTGAATCTGCGTCATCATCTCCCGGACCTCCGAAGGTACCAACCTGTACGGAGCCTTTGCTACTGGTCTAGAACCAAGTATTAAGTCTATTTTAAATTCCACTTCACGAACCGGAGGCAATCCTGGCAACTCTTCTGGAAACACTTCCGGGTATTCCGTTACCACTCGGATATCGGTCATCGCTTGTTTCTCTTTCTTCCCATCAATCACATATGCCAGATACGATTCACACCCCTTACCCAACGCTTTCCTTGCTTTTAAACATGAAATCATAGGGATCACTGACCCTGCCTTCTCTCCCCTTGCTATTACTCGTGAACCATCAGCTAGTGGAAACGAGATCAACTTCTTATGACACTTGATACTGGCTTTATTCAGACTCAGCCAATCTATCCCAAGCACTACGTCAAACCCAGACAATGGCATTACAAGAAAATAAACAGGAAAACACACGCCATCTATATCAATTTTAGCCCCAACCACAACAGTCATGACCAGAACCATCATACCATCGGCTACTTCTATTTCTAAAGCAGTAGAAAGTTCAATCACAGGCACAATTAATCTATCACAGAATTCCACAGAAACAAAGGAGTGAGTTGCTCCTGAATCAAACAATACTCTAGCAGGAGTAGAGTTTATTATAAACATACCCGTGATCACGTCGTCAGTGGTGGTGGCATCATCCACTGTTATTTTGAACGCCCGACCCTTCGCAGTGGGTGGGTTCTTTCACTTCTGACCTGCTGAAGATGACCCTCCAGCTCCTCCTCCTCCAGACCCTGACCCTGTCTTCTTGCCCATCGGGCAATCACCAACACGGTGCCCTACCCTCTAGCAATTCCAGCACATACTCCTCGGAAACCTACAGTTCTTCAAGTCATGGCTAAACTGGCCACAATTCATGCACCTCCTCGTTTGGGCCGTACACTGCTCATTATGATAGGATTTGCACCTGCTACACCAAGGTGCCCGTTGAGTATACCCACCCGAAGTAGGTCTTCTATTCTGATCTCCTTGCCTACCACCGTTGCTCTGCCCTCCCTGTCTCTGTTGAGCGTAATGTTCAAATCGCGACTTCTGTTGGGAAAGTTTCTCCTCGCTCAACTTGTTTCGTGCAACAATATCCCCTTCAGCCAATTTGGCTAAAGTGAAAGCCTGGGACAGTGTGGTAGCCCACCTGGTGGCGCCTCTATAATCTGGGTGCAATGCCCCTATGAAACGGGCAATCTTCGATTCTTCATCCGGTACCCAATGTTTGGCAAATCTCATCTTTTCGTTGAATTGTTTTATCAATTGATATACAGTCATATTCCCCGTCATTTGTAGATCCATAAACTCTTTCTTGATCTTGGCCATCTCAAAACATCCACAGTATTGTTCACATATCTTTTCCTGGAATTGACTCCAGGTTATACTCCCCTGCTGTTGTTCAGTAAAGTGGCCGGTAATGGAATCCCACCAGACCAATGCATCCCCTCTCAACATTCTTGACGCATACTTGACCTTCAATTCATCCTTGCAATTACTGGCATCAAGTGCCTTTGACATCTCCCTCAACCAATTCAATGTCGCATTGGGATCAGTACTCCCATGATACTCCGATGGTTTACAATCAAGAAACTGTTTATAGGTGCACGGTTGTTTATATCCAGGAAACGCAAACGGATAAGCTCCTGGTTGTGGATAAGGATAGAAGAAGGGTTTCTGCATCATCTGAGTCATTGGTGGCAGCGGTGTTGTAACTGGTGCAGTTGTCGACTGTGTAGGAATCGCAATCGGCACTGGGGTTGGTTCAGGTTGCTGTTGTTGTTGTTGTTCCATCCTTTGAATCTTATCTCTGAGTTCAACTAACTCGTTTTCTAACTGATAAACATAGTCACTATGCTCCTCTTCTTGAGCCTGACCCGATGTTCCCGCAGTAGCCGTGTTACTCAAATATTCAGTCGTTGGAGCTTCAGATGTATTTTGGGTCGTAGGAGGAAGGATTGGAGTATCTCTGTCAGCCATTATCTGTTACAATCACATCAACTCATAACTCATTATCATAAACCGTTAGTATCCAAAATACTAACTACAACCGACAACTCTAACTCACTCTAATTCCCCCGAAGGAATGCTTGACCCGTCACGAGCCAAGATTTGGGAATGCAACACTCTAGCCGTGCATGCGTTGCCAAACCTAGGCTCTGATACCAAACTATAACACCGGAAAATCACAAGCCATTTTTTTTATACACTGCGTTTTAAACAAACAAACCATTTACATATAAATCAAGATTAACAACTGTACAAACATTGTTCACAAAATAAGTATCATTGTTGTGTTACAAAAGCTACAGGCTCGTTACATTCAAAAATAATATCAGAGTCAGGTACTCTCTTTCCTTCTGCCAAACTCACAAACACGAACCTGCAAAAGCAACAACTGAGGGGAATTAGCACAAAGCTAAGTGAGTAGAGGCTAAACACCAAAAGCAAACATCACGATCAATATCAAACCATGTAACCACGTATCCCGAGAAGACCGGCGGTTCGGCGTAGAACCTACAACCAATGTCGGCCAAAGCAAAGGTTTACCGATAGCCCTCCACCGAATTGGCACAATCCACTCCCCCTCTGGTGCAACATATGCACCAGTAAGGCTAACATTGTTCAACCAATCAATGAACGAGCCCAGCCCAATTCTACGTATAGCTGACTTCCCAACGCAACTCGAAATCATACTAAGAGTGCGTATCGACCAAATATTCATGCAGCAGATATCAACAATCAATATCACAATCAACAGTTCAATCAATCAATCCAATCACAATCATTCATCACACCAATAACATTAACCGAAATCTTTACCATCTGCGATCAACGCCCACTCACCTCAAAATCAACACGGGCTCAGAAGTCTAATCTTACTGAGTCTTTGGATTGCCTGAAATCACAGCAACAATCAAATCAGTTGCGAATATATAAATATATTTCCCACATATTTTCATACTTCAATTCATATAACAAGTCCATAAAACATATACACATAAAACACAATCAAAATATATAGCAAACAAAGTTCATAATTCTGAAAATCGCCGGACGCGTCGCGTCCAAAGATCCGACGCGTCGCGTCGCCCAATGTGTCGGATTTCACAAACTATCGGATTTCCGGGTCGGATTTCAACTCTCGGGTTTAGTCTCGGATTTCAGTTAGTCGGATTCTCAATTATCGGATTTTGGACTTCGGATTTGAACTATCGGATTGGCTTCGGATTCTCAAAGAATCCGATTAAAATCAAGAACGCGTCACGTCCAAGCAATAAACGCGTCGCGTCGCGACCAACTCTGTATCATCTTCTTCATTTTTCCAGCAGACTCAAACTTTCAAACTTCATTTCAACCTCTGATTTTCGATCCAAAACACTTCCAAACATGTATAATCATAATATAACATGTATACAACTATCATAAACATCCTAGAACTCATTAAATCATCATTTCATGCAAAACCCATTTACTAGTTTGAGCTTGAAGCTCCAACAATGGTGTAACCTCACATATTCATGTTTTTCAACATATTCAAGCATCAAGACAACTTCGAACATGTTACAAACATATGCTTACCTTCTTTTTGAATTAAAGATCACAAGATCTTGACTTTAGGATTTCAAGTTTTGAACTTTTCTTCACAAATGGTTTTGCTCTCAAGAACACACACACTTGCACCTTTTTCCACTTTAAGATAATGAGCAGAGACATATACTTGACACAAATTTAAGCAGGAGGTGGCAAAAAGAAATTCTATTCTTTTAATTTACTCATTCATACCTACATACATACATATTAACATACATGCACACTTGTACTTTCATTTCCTCTTATTTTCCAACAGCAACATTTATATATATTTATAAACTCATAGGCAAATTAATTTTATTAACTCATAAGAAACACATAATCAAATAAGGCAAACCAATCACTTACCGCCAACCCGCTAATTTCCTAGCCCAGGGTTGCAGGTGTTACATATCTCTTTTGACAAGACTAGTTCAAAAGTATGCATCAAAGAGATCTTACTTTTCAAAAAGGTTAAAGTAATCACACCCTCATTGTCTCAAAAGCCTACAATATGGTTAGTGACAGTTAAGAATCAACAAATAACATCACAAGTTAAGATCATCAACTTTGATCAAAGATCAACCGTTATCCAAGCAGAAACACGCATTAGAGTAACTACTTACTCCAAGCCTCTTCAAGTCGCCAAACATCAAGAACATATCTCTATATTTCTTGAACTAAATACTATCCAATTTTGTATCCCTTAAATGCCCCTATGAAGCAGTAATTCCTAAATTAGGTTTACAGATAACCTAATATCGGGACATTATCTTCCATAGACATTTAACACTGGGAATACAACAAAGCTCCCACTAGCCCTGACATACGTAAAAGGTTTTATCTATGCTTCTAGAAAACTCGTCACTATGATTTTCTAATAGTAAGCAAAGATATTTCCTTTAAGACGCAAGCATAAGGCCGAATCGGACTTATCCACTTCCCTAGACACAATACGGATACTACGGATGTATTTTAAGACCCTCAGAGAGTGTTACAAGCACTTCCTCATCATATTGTTCCATGACGGAACGCGGTCATTAATATCCACGAGTATCAAACATTCTTCAACATAACCACTAGGACAAGTTTCTCCATAACCATACCACTAGTCGGTATTTGAAGTTGTCTACAATTCCATCCATGTTAATCCCATCACTGCCACCTTGGGTTACACCTAGATATGGGATCAAGTCAAGTCAAGTACTTGGACATTTCAAATGGATTGCATCTCTTTATCATTTACTTCTTTTATTTTTAGCGAATTCTGGATCCACTACGTCTTCTGATAGGTGGTGAACTCAACATGACTCACCATCAAGTCATTGCCACTTAGATACGAGAAACCCATATCTCTTTGGCTCTATATGACTCTAATCAGAATTAAAAGAAGTAATGATTCTTAGTCAGGCATACCAGCATAACCATGCTGATCATCTATCAAAGATATTAGATTATATGCTAGTATCATCATCAAGTCTTTCATTTAAGTTCCACGTTCTTCCACTGGAATGCCTTAGTTTTAGTTTCTTTCTTCTTCCCCTTTTAAGAAACAAACATTGTTCTCAAAAGGTTAAATAACTAAAACTTAGAAGAACTCCTCAAATGTATTAGCACTTCTCGATTTCAAGTTTATCCACCTCCCACTGAATGTAGAATGGATAACTTTGAACTATTAAGATAGACAAGCAAAGAACCTTTCTAGTCATATCTTAATAAATGCTAAATAGACCATCAATTGAATTTGGATTTGAGGACTTAGTCACAATGGCAAATGAATATCCCGACAAACCGGACACACATTCTTGACCCGTCATAAACCGTACCAATAACACCCGGTTCCCTACTCTATGACACCATGTACCAATGTGTCTTAGTAGGATATGAATTGTGAAACAATTTCACAATTCAATATACGGTCATCCAATATATATAGTAAGTAGCTTAGCATCTCCACTAGATCTAAGTACCTTAATCTATATGCCCTATTGATTCTGAAATTTGTATTGGTTAATTCTGAACACCAACAAGGTTTCAGACATATACCCAAACTAATAAATGTCTCGCAACTACTACCATCAAGGTAGTGACGAAGAAGTTTCGCTTTCGTTATTCTTTGTGGTGTGCTTGAATGGATTATCCACAAAGTGTGATCAATATCCAACAAGCTTATAATCCTCTCACAGACTCCGGTGAAGGATCACATAATCATCTTAGCCTAATAAACAAGATCAAGATCAAAACGTTTAGCCCGAGGCTAAACTATTCCCAGATCTTAACCACATGGATCTAGGCAATATATTTCTTGTTTATGTGAATAAGTTGATTATCACACAAAGATAACTCATCCAAACTATTTTGGATTCAGAATCAATTATCCATGAATATCCTATTACTTGTAACAAATCCTTGTGTATGCCAGGACATGGAAATTTTTGAACAAAATATCTCACAATAGCTTTTCGTAATAAATTTCGTATTTTAAGAATAAACACATCGTCACCATATGTAAAGTTGTACGCCACGCAGGGCAAAACAACACATGAGCTATGACATAAAAACCTTGAATAAATAACGTTTAAAAAGGTTCAACATCAATTCTTAAAACTTCAAAATTTTTGTTCACCGTAATTAAAGCGAGCATACAAAGAGATGTTACTTGCCACGCAGGGCAATAAAATAAAGTAATAAATAAACCGGCGACACAAGCGAGATCAAGTCTCCTTATCTTCTCTTGGAGGACTATCACCATGGTTTCCTCGTTCGAGATCCGGTTCTTCATGCTTTTCTTTCACCAAAGGACCTACACTTTGTAACAAACAAATTTGTGACAAACGTGAGTCAATCAGCTCGGGTCAACAACCCAGCTTATAGAAGAATAGCAATGAATCATGAACGTACCTGAAGATGGAAAGTTAACTCTCTCTTTCCTAAGAAGTTTTATATCCTCGCGGCACGTAAGGCAGGCGTGACGGCCCCAACTTCCAAATCTTCCACAGAAGTAGCAAACCACCTTTTCTTGAGTCTCTTCTTGAGGCACATTCCCTATGTCCTTCGACTCAATATCAAGGATAGGCTTGGAAACTCCAACCTTTCTTTTTAGGGTCGGTTTCTTCTTCCTTTTCTTTTGTTTCTTTAAGCCCAATACAGGAGTGGTTGAGGTGGAATTATGCTTGGCCATGTCAGACTCTGCAGACTTCAACATGCCATGCAATTCGCTTAAGGATTTCTCCATTCCTTGCATATGATAGTTTGTGACAAACTGATCATATGATGCGGGTAGAGACTGAAGTACAATATCCATAACGAGCTCTCTCCCAATAGGAAATCCTAACCTCTCCATTTGGTCCACGTTCGCCTTCATCTTAAGGACGTGAAGACCAACATTCCCGCCTTCCTGCAGCCTACAGCCGACTAGGCTTTTAACACACTCATAGTGTTCCTGCCTAACTTGCTGTTGGAACATGTCCTTTAGCTTGTTTAACATATTGTACACACTCATGTGCTCGAGCTGCTTTCACAAATCCGAGCTCATAGTTGACAACATGAGGCTGGCAACATCGTGTGTGTCCTCAACACGTTTTTCATACCCGTATCGGACGGCCCAAGTCGCGTTGGTAGCAGGTGGCTCCGGAAGGGGTTTCTCAAGGATGTGCAACTTTGATTCATGGCGTAGGACAATTCTCAATTGCCTAAGCCATGCAATAAAGTTCACCCCCGTGAGTTTCTCCCTTTCTAGGAACACACGAAGTGAGATGTTTGACGGGTTTGCCATCTATAAATAACAATAATACGAGTTTTGGTTAGATAAGATAAACCTTGTTAAAAATAATTACCCCATAGTTTTAGATAAAAACAATTATTCGTAACAAGGGCTAAGAACCTTATTTCACCTCGCACCGTGACAGGTTTGCCGCGGATCTCGTGGCGAAGCTATTTAGGCCGGCAACCATTTTACCAATTGTAATCTCTATTACAACTCTTAGACACTTGCGGGATCCATTGACATCCATTATGTCGGTTGGCATGTTTGATCTCTTCCTTACACCAATCTTAATATATAGTTTTTGTTTAGCTCGTGCTTAGCTCGACAACTAATCAAGAATTATATACTAAAATTGTAAACCGTCCGACAAGACACACGGGTGGCACTCCCGACCATTAATTGGCTCGTGCTTAGCTCAACAACCAATCATGTGAGTTTCCCCACTCACCTTCCACACAACTACGCAAGGAATGACTCGTGCTTAGCTCGACAATCATCATTATTTCGTTAGATTCGGGTGGTGTCATCTTACGGATGGTGCATGATTTACATTTTAAAAACGGGATTTTGTTTCCGGTTTATAAAAACCTTTTTGTGAATTAACAAAGTAAGTGTCAAAAAGATTTTAAGCACTACTTAAATATAATACCAAGTTTATATTTTCTTTGTCAATTCTATTCGCGCGAGATTGTTAACCATTTTAACAAACGTTGTATTTTATTTAATTTTATAGAAAAATTGTCTAGCATGCGAATCCTAATCCATGCATAGTAAAATAAAACACAACCACGCAAATATATATATGTATAATTCGGTAACATGCCCAAAAATCCTATGCGTTTTCCCCGTGAGCCACAACGGGGAAAACGAGACCAAAACCTAAGGACAAGGTAAAGTCTCGTTGGGTGAGCTCCCACCGAATCCAACACCTCCAATAGTGTGTTGATTCCTTCTCGCCAAGACGTCATCACCATGACTCCCGTTGACTTCTCCGGTTATAATTCTATACTATTTACAAATACATAGAATATATATATATATATATATATATAAACGACACGCAGGTCGCATTCCTACACTATTTATACAAATACACGGAATAAAATAAACGGCGTGCAAGCCGCACCAACAAATATATAAATAAATATTTACATCAATACGGCACGCAGGCTACCAAAAAAAACGAATCAATCAACCACCACAACACATAGGTCTTTAGGGCATATCGTGTTACCGAATTAACCAAACGCAACATAAGTGAAACATGGTGTGCCACACAAAACCATGATATAAATATATATCTATATTTTAGTCAAGATTGTCAACAACATCAAAGGCACCAAAATAACAATCCTTGTACATATGCATTAGTGTACCAAACCATTTTTGTGACACATATTCATATATACATTTATAAGTATATATTTGTGTACACTTCATGCCAAGTTACAACAAATATATAAATATAAAAACTAAAATATTAACAAGGCTACAAATATAACAATTCTAGCACAACAAGAGTCTCAATGAAAAACAAATTTTAAGAAAACAATTTTTTCTTATATAAAAGTATTTTTATGGCTTTTCTAGACTCGATGTAAAGCTAACATATTAAGTAGGCTACAAATATACCAATTTTAGCCTAACAAAGATCTACATGAAAAACCATTTCTAGAAAACAATTTTCTAATATAAAAATACTTATATAAATATTAGGTAGACTATAAATATATCAATTTTAGCCTAACAAAGATCTACACGAAAAACTTTCAAGAAAACAATTTTCTTGTATAAAATATTCATATGGTTTTTCTAGACTCATTAGTGCAAAGCCATGTTAGATATGGCTCTAATACCACTGAAGTTATTTGTTTGGCACAATCGAGTAGCAACGGAAGCAAGATATAGAACAAAAACAAAAGTCGCCAAACAAACACACATGCCATGGACCAACATCTAGACATGGAATTGCAACTAAACAAAAGAACAAGATGGATAGAAATGTACCACTATGCAAGTACGATAATCTTCCTCTTGTCAAGCTTCAAGAATCCAACCAAGTCAAGCTTCAAAAATCCAAACTAGGATTTCTCTAGTGAAGTCCACCCCAAGTTGTGTTGATTCCCAAATGCTAGTAGGTTGGTGTGTAATCACCAAGACAACAATCAAGTATATCTTTCACTCTTGTGCATCAAAAGTACACCAAGAAGATCAAGTTCTAGAGAAAACTCTTAGGATGAACTAACTCCAAGCACCACCCAAAAGTCTGTGTTTTGCAGAGAAAAACGTTGCCTTTTGGTCTACCAAAGTTAATACCATAAACCCCATTAAACATAGTGTTTAAGGCAGTTACTTCTGCTGTCACAACGGACGTACACGGCCCGTGTTGGTCAACATGGCCGTGTAGGCCCAAAGCCCACGGCCTCAATTGGGCCTAGTTAGCCCGTGTCTAACAGACCCAACACGGGCCGTGTTTATCTACACGGCCGTGTAGGCCCAAAGCACACGGTCTCTACTTGGGCCAAAAAGCCCCGTGCTAGTTGAGCTGGACACGGCCCGTGTTCAAGAACATGGCCCGTGTACAATGCTTCCACAACCCATTTTGGCCTTTTCTCTCTCTTTTGCTTGATCGTGTTGCCGGAATCAATACTTGGTGTGTGACCTGACCCAATAGGCCTATACTTCATCAGCAGTGCTATTAACTCGTTCGTGTCAGCGAGCATATTCCAACAGTAGATTGGGTAACAACAGTTGTTGGTATCTGTGATGACATATTCGGATTAATCCTCTCTCTTCCGATACCACGAACTATATTCCTGAGTTCCTGATGTTCATCCTCTAACTTGCGAATATATGCTTCTCGATCATTTTCCTGTTCATAACCTGAAGTACCCACACGATTCGTCATATTTACAATATCAATCACTGAAGTCTCAACCACCGTTTGGGTCATAGAAGGATCAGCAGGGCTATCTCTGTTAGCCATATCTGTACAATCACATCATCTCACAATCTCATTAGATAAACCGTTAGTACATAACATACTAACTAACAAACAGCTTCACCAATTCACTCTAATTCCCCCAAGGAAAATTTGACCCAACACGAGCCAAGATTTGGGAATGCAACACTCTAGTCGTGCCTGCATCGCCAAACCTAGGCTGTGATACCAACTTGTAACACCGCAAATTCTAAGCCATTTTTTAAAACCACTGCGGAAGCATTAACTGATTTCATTTAATCAAATACAAAGTACTGTTTACAAACATCACGTCAAGTTGTGTTACAAAATAATTACAAACGTGGCTCGTCTCTTCTTAAAACATAATATCAGAGTATTGGTCAAATTTCCCTTCCCCACAAACAAAGCTAAACAGCCAGACCTGCAAAAAGTAATCAACCGAGGGGAATTAGCACAAAGCTAAGTGAATGGAAGCTACAAACAAGCATCCTCAACCAACAAGCACAAGCAACCAGATCTCAACAGATCAAACAATCAATCACAAACCAATTCAATCTCTAGAGGAACGGCGGTTCTGCAGAACCTACAACCGATGCGGGCCAAAGCAAAGGTTTACCGTTAGATATTTGCTACTTGGTACACTTAAAGCCCCTTCTACTGCAACAAATGCATAGAAAGTATAGAACTGTGCAACCAATAGCAGATAGCCCAGCCCAAAACATGCGATAGCTGACCCCCAACCATGCACGCATATAATTAACCATGCGTACAGGTCTCTCCACGTGCACACATAATTAACCATGTGCACTGGCCACGCAACAATCCAAACAATCCCAATCAACAAGCAACAGTCCACTATCAACGAATAACAATTACACAGTCTGTCGACACATATCAAGTAATACATTTCATACTGGCAATTCAACTTAAACAGTTCCACATGACATCTTGGATTTAACAGTCTAACATGGCATCTTAGACTAAACAGTCTATCAAAGCATCTCAGACTAAACAGTTTAGCAAGGCAACTCAGACTAAAACAGTCTAGCAAGGCAACTTAGACTCAACAATCTATCATGGCATCTCAGATCATAAGAATATCTCAATTCATGTAACCACAAATGTTACCACCATCACCACTCGTGAGTAAACTTCCACTCACTTCAGTCCAAGTTCCCATCTACTCAGTTGTCTAATATCACTGAGTCTTTGCAAATCCTGAGATCACAACAAACCGAAGTTAATCTTTGATAAATATAGATCCATAATATATATTTATATCTCTATATAACTTGTAAACAACGTACAATAATCATACAAACCATAATCCATCAATCCCACATGAATACAAAGCAAAACAAACAAATCTCCTAAAAATGGCCTGTCGCGCCGCGACCAAGCCATGTGACGCGCCGCGACGCACTCGGTTTAGGGTATCGGATTTGGAGTATTGAATTCCGGGTTTGCGGATTCTTGGATTTCCCTGATTTGAGTATCGTATTTCAAAGGATGCGGATTTCAGGTTGTCGCGCCGCGACGCGTCGGATTTCACTTTCTTCTTCCTTTGAACTATAGGATTTCCAGCCAACTTCTCATATATATTTCATATTCAACATTAATTTTCTCAACTCAAAACACTTCCAACACCCATGAAACTTCATATAGCATCACAACAAACATATATAACTCATCAAATCTAATTAAAACCCATTATCCATCAAAACCCATTTAACACTTTTGAACTTCAAGTTCCTATCATGGTAGTTCTTCATTCAAACATGTATTTTATCATATAAACACATCAAAACAAGCTGTAACATCATATAAACACATACTAACCTTCAGTTTGATTTATGAATCACAAATTCTCTACTTTGAATTTCCAAGTTGCTTGTTTTTTTCTAGCTTTCTTCAACAGGAAGGTTTTGACACACAAACACACTTTCACACTTTACTATGTGCTTGTGAATATGAACCCCACGTATACATAATCATTTATTCAAGTAGGAGGTGGCTTTTCTTTCATTTCTTATTCTTTTCACATGCATGCATACATACATACTTACTTACACATACATAACATACCTACTTAACTTTTCTTTCTTTTTATTTCCTTTACTCCAGTAACACAAACATACATATATATATATATTCATAAATACATACATGCATACATACATACTCACTTATTACAAGGGTCATGTCTCTATTTATACTCTATGAGTATTTTCTCAAGTAACCTCCTATTTCTATACAATTGTATACTTTACATTTTCCCCCTTTGTATTGAAATAGGAGTGTAAACGCCAGTAACCTAAGGACTGTCTTCCTTAGATTATATAAGCAGTTTTGGATGTAGCGTTCCACCAAATACATCAGTCTGAAACAATGCTTTATGTTGAGCTTTTGACAGCGGAAGCATAAACACTTTTGATGTGTTGAGAAGAATCTTCTTTTTGTCTCCCCCTACAATGTAGCTCAGATTGTTCCCTTGTCTTCATAAGTCTGACAATCTTGACTCCCCCTAGACATGATATAGATTGACGTTTCTTTGTCTCTCTCCCCCTTGAGTAGGCACAATAACTTTTCAATATGTTCTTTTACTCTCCCTCAACAACAACTGAATCAACAATGTAAAATTTCTTTACTTATTTTTCAATATGTTCTTTTACTTATTTTTAAATATGTAAAATTGCTCTACAATTGGTATCAGAGCCAAATCTTTGTGAAGATAAGGCTCTTGATTGAAGATTTAGAGTGATAATAGCAACAATCCGAAGGAATTTGTCAGATTTTGAGGTATTTTGGTTGACTTTGAGTATAATCTCATTTCTATCGATTTGTGTATGAAAATGGAGGATTAGAAGTTTATTGGATTCGCAATCATCATTAGAATTAATCTGTGTGAGTCCGCGATCAATCATTACAACAGTTAGTGTCGAATTTGAGATTTTGTATTTTTCGGTTTTTGAGAAAAATTGATCTAAAATGTATTCTAGAGGTTGTATTTTGTTGTAATTTTGATTCTGAATTGTAATTAGTGTGTATACGAAACCTTTGGAAAAAAAAATTCGCGAATTTGATCTAAATTCGGAAGATTTTGAAGTTTGAAAGTTGGCGGTTACAACAGTTGCAAGAACTTGCGGATTTGATCTCAAGAACAATCGGATTTATCAAAATCCGAAGATTTCAATCGGATTCCGATACTTCTCTATCGGATTCTGAGTTGCGGATTTTTAAAATACAAGAACTGAGTTGCGGATTTGGGGTTTGTAATCGGATTTAGTTTGCCATTGGTTGAGTTTCGGATTTGCAAAGTATCAGATTTTGGAGTTACGGATTTAATCAACGGATTTGGTTGATCGGATTTACAAAGTTGGAATTAACTCGGATTTCAAATCATAGGATTAGAATCTTTCGGATTTTGAATCATTCGGATTTCAAATCGGTTTTTCCAATCTCTCGGATTTTGAAACATCCGGATTTCAAAATATAATCGGATTTCTAAACATTCGGATTTTGAATCCATCGGATTTCACTTCAATCGGATTTTGACTAGGATTTCAAATTCATTCGGTTTTCTAAGTCTCGGATTTTGAAGTTTTGATAGGAATCGGATTTTAAGACTCGGATTTTAGACAAGTGAGTTTCGGATTTCCGTGAGTATTGAATTTCAGATTACAAAAGAATTCTTCAATCAATTATCTTACAAACAAAAGATCCTCAAAGCAAGAATGAGTACATACAGTGAAACACTTTCATTCGGTTCAGACACGAAGTCACCAGTGTTGTACAGAGGAGAATATCATGTATGGAAAGGTCGGTTTATGGATTTTATAGACAACAATGAGCAATATGGTGAGGAAATGAAGAAAAGCATATTGGAAGGAAATGGTATTTTTAGGATAGATCAAGAAGCAGATTCTCATCATAATCCGCCTTTGGATGAAATCCACCGAGAAAAACTTCCATCTGAATATATTGCTGAAGAAAAACACAGAGCCACTGCTGATCGGAAAGCAAAGTACTACCTAAAACATGGCCTTTCGTCAGAATTTTACATCAAGGTGAATGGTCTCAACACTGCAAAAGAGATATGGGACGAAATTAAGAGTCAGATGGAAGGCACAGAGTCAGGGGTATGGATCAAGGAGACTACACTGGTTAACTCCTTTGATCATTTCAAAGCCAGAGAAGGGGAAGTACTGATTGAAACGTACAGTCGCTACTGTAAACTACTCAATGACCTCAGAAATCAAAAACTCGATGATTACTCAAATCTAACGAAGAATACTAGGTTTCTAAACTCTTTAGGGTCTGAATGGAGATCCCAAGTGGCGATTTACAGACAAATGAATCAAAAGCACCTCAACAAGGTTACCCATCATATGATCTTTGAGGAACTAAATCAATATCAGTATGATGTTGGTTTAGGTACACAAAAAGACAATGTAGATCCATTGGCTCTGGTGGTAAATGAGAAAAGAGGTAAGAGTTCAACGAAGTCTGTTAAACTGAAACAAGTTATAGAAACAGAAACTTCAGATTCAGAGGAAGAAAATGTGGTAGACAATGAAAAGATCATGGAGTCAATGGCTTATTTGACCAACATGATGCAAAATAAGTTTCTGAAGAACAAGACAAACAACAGACAGAGGTTCACGTCTGGCTCAAGAAGGAGAGATGACCAATTCCTAAAGAAGGATGGTCAGAGATTAGATAGGAGATATGAAAGAAAAGAAGAAACTGCCCAGGAGCGCAAATGTTATAACTGTGGCGGAACTGGGCATTTCATCAAGGATTGCAAAAAGCCCAAGGTGAAGGACTCAGAATATTACAAGACAAAACTCAACCTCATCAAACAAAGAAATAGTGGGAGGGCATTACTTGCAGAAGAGGATCAAATCTTGTCTGACACTGATAACAGTGATGAGGATCCCAATGTCCATGCCCAATTTGTTCTAATGGCTGAGGTTGAGGAATGCCAGTTTGAGGAAACCGATGGGGAGAGTGAAGATGAAATCGTGGGAAATGACTCTGGTTTTATGGCTAGATTTGATGAGTCAGACATGGAGAGTGAATATGAGGAAGAGGAAGAGATTGAATCAGAGGTTGCTACTCAAGGCACCAATCCATCAGTTGCTGAGAAAGAAGAGAAGGTATTAACAGATGACTCTGAATTTCCTACTAAGTATATACTAACTCTTATGCAACAGGTGGAGATCTTAACTTCCAAGAATCAATCTCTCATGAATAAGAATCAGAAGTTGAATGAAAAGAATATAAATCTAAAAATGGAACATGCAATGAAAAGTGAAGTTGAACTAAAAACTCAATTCTCAAAAATAGAACAACTTCAACAAGAAATAAAAGACAAAGAAAATGCACTCAACATATTCCAAAAAGAATCAGAGTTAAAAGTGCATGACTTGAATGCAGCCAAACTGTCTGTAGAGATAAACCTAAATTTAATAATGAAGGAGAAAAGGAATCTTGATGAGAAAGTTCAACATCTTGAAGATATAGTTAAAAAGCAAGTAACTACACATCATAGTATTTTCAAACACCTTGAACCAAATGTCAAGAACAAATATAAAGGGTTAGGGTATGATGAAAATAACTTCTTCTCAAAGATCAATTGCACTCAACTGTATCAATTAGAACGGATGAATCAAGGTTGGACTTCAAAAATGGTATTTGTGGGAGAGGAAGAAATTAAGCATGAAGAGGAACTCAAAAGAAAAACAACAAAGAAAATGCGAAACACAATTAATTATGATGAACTGAACGCGTCGTACGTGGACACTGAGAAGAGTGGTGGTTGTGCATTAGAAGAATGCTTCATTCCTATCCCACCTGCAGTAAAGAAAGCTGTTGAAGAAGCAAATGATGGAAATGCTCGAGTGTATATTCCACACATGGAATTACAAAGGAGGCAGGAATTGCTTGAAGTTGCATGCATCGATCAGAAAATTAAATTTGATGTGGAAAATTGTGTTTTGAAAGAAACAATCTTTAATCTTAACAAGAAAATCAATTCCGCTGCTTCTGAGATAAAGATTGAAATATCTGATGAAAAAGGTAAAAATTCTGATATTGCACAATTTCTTATTCCACAATTTATTTCCAATGGAATCGAACGGAGGATGCTTGAAGAAAAGGTGGAAAGATTGCTAACCGAATTGGACAGGTATCTGGATATTGTGTATCCACAGTGTCCGAAGGCTTGCAGAGACTTCTTGTCACATAAATGCAATCAGTTTTGTGATTAAAACAGTATTATAGAAAAAGGATCATCTTCAAGCACAAAGCAGATTCCTCAAATGTCAAAAATCAAAAAGACATCAAATGTGCATGCTTTAAAATCTATTAAATCACTTCACATGTCTAATAAAAATTCCTTGTCTGAATCAAAATCAGCTCAATCAAAAAGGAAAGAAGGTTCAAGCAACAACATGAAGAAGTCAAACATCAAAGATGTGAAGAAAAGAGAGACAAAAACATCAAGGAAGTGGATTGCGAAGGAAGATCTGAAAGAGATAGAGAAGAAGAAAGCACATGTAGTCAATACTGATTCCAAGAAAAAAGTGAAACCATTTTGTAAGATCCATAAATCCTACTGTAATAAAAATTGTGAGTTACTTTTTTCATGGAATGTCAAAAGAAAGAGCTCAAAAGCCAAAATAGTTGATAACAAAATGTGTTGTGTTGGAAATGGCTGTCCTGAAGGACAATGTAAGTTCAAATGTGAAAATCATCAAAATAAACTGAAAAGTGAATTAAAATCCAACAAAAACTGGAAGAATTCAAATTATAATAAAATTTTGTTTTGGTTCATCAATAAGAATGGATTCATTATTCACCAATGGGTTCACAAACATCAAAAAGCAGGGCTATTAAAAAGGTATGGCAACCGAAAAATACCAGTCCGTCCAGGACAGTGGAGAGAACATATGAACATAATGAACAACAATCAAACACATTCTCCAACTCCAGCAGTTCATAACAAATTCACATCCTTTACCCAATCTCAACAGAGAGTTGTTTTCAATTCAGCATATCAATCATATTCAATGAAGAATCGAAAACAGATGATGAATACACCTGTGTTATATCAACCCATAACAAAAAGCGTGTATGTTGTCAAAAACAAGCATTTCTCACCTGTGATCAAATCAACTGAGAAATCAACTGGGAAATGGATTGTAAAGAAAATGCTTAACAAAGAAAGTTTGAATGTTGTCAAAACACCTGAAACATCTAACACAACAAATCAAACGAGTTTCTTTTCCATGTGTAGAAAGATCATCTATGGTACATGGACTCGGGCTGCACTAAACATATGACGGGGAACAAAGGCCTTCTCAAACACTTCGTGAGCAAGTATACTGGGAATGTAAAGTTTGGGAATGACCAAGTCTCGCCGATCTTAGGCCACGGGGTAATAGAAACAAGAAATTTGAAAATAGAAAAAGTATCCTATGTAGAAGGCTTAGGCCACAATCTTTTTAGCGTAGGACAATTTTGTGATAAGGGTATGGAAGTAGTTTTCAAGAAAAGCTCCTGTTCATTAAGAACTGAAGATGGAGCAGATATTTTGGGTGGCAACAGAAAGTCAAACTTGTACACAATTGACTTGTCTGAGAAAGGTTCCGGCACACCAGTATGCCTGTTGTCTAAAGCATCAACAGACCTAAACTAGTCATGGCATCGCAAGTTGTCACACTTGAATTTCAAAAACATAAACAAGCTGGTGAATGGTAACTTGGTCAGAGGTCTACCGAAGCTTAAATTTGAAAAATATCATCTCTGTAAGGACTGCGAAGCGGGCAAAATGAAGAGAGTTCCACACAAAGTAAGTCAGATATCTTCAACTACCGCGCCTTTACGGTTGATTTACATGGATCTCTGCGGACCAATGAAAGTCCAATCAAGAAATGCAAAAAGATATATCTTGGTGATGGTGGATGATTATTCCCGGTACACTTGGGTCCGGTTCGTGAGTCATAAGAGTGAGGTACCACAACAAGTAATTCTATTTCTAAAGAAACACAAGACTCAGGACGGACAACCGGTGAAGATTGTTCGAACAGAAAGTGGGACTGAGTTCAAAAATAGAACTTTAGATTCCTATTTAGATTCTGAGGGAATTAATCATCAGTTCTCGGCAGCATATACTCCGGAGCAGAATGGAGTAGCTGAGAGGAAAAATAGAACTTTGGTTGAAGCTACCAGAACAATGCTGCAATACTCAAAGCTACCACCATCCTACTGGGCTGAAGCCGTGAATACTGCATGCTACACCCAGAACAGATCACTAATTCATCGTCGCTTTAATAAAACTCCATACGAATTATGTAATGGAGTAGTACCTAATATCAAATACTTTCATGTATTTGGTAATAGGTGCTTTGTACTGAATGAGTCGAACAAACTATCAAAGTTTGATTCGAAAGCCGATGAAGGAGTCTTTTTAGGTTACTCAATGGATAAGAAAGCTTTTAGAATTCTAAATCGGAGAACTAACTTGATTGTTGAAAGCATAAATGTTACGTTTGACGATTTAGTCAATTTAAATTCCTTAACGAGTAAACCTAACTCATCCAAACACTGAATTTTTACAAATAACAAAACAGATGAGTCATCCGCACATTCAGAAGATATAAGCTTGGATTTTATGTTTGATTTCTTTAAAAAGAATGATAATACATCTACTGTCTTGCAGGATATTCAGCAGGAGTCTGTGTCAATAACTGAGCCACCAAGTGTATCTACAGTTCAACATACTACAAATTCTGCTAATTCGGAGTTTGAAGCTACAAATATTCCTGCAAATGACCAAAGTCCAAGATATGATCAAGCAGCAGAAGACATTATTTCAACTGATCTTCAAAATCTTAACGACTTCATTCAGGTTCAATCCCCCGAACCTGTTTGGTTGAAGAGTCATCCAGAGACTCAAATCATAGGAAGTTTGGACTCCGGTGTTCAAACTCGATCTGCCACAGCTAACATATGTCAACACTCTAGTTTTCTAAGCATGGTCGAACCCACACGAGTGTCGAAAGCTCTAGCTGATCCTGATTGGATTATTGCTATGCAAGAAGAGCTAAATCAGTTTGACCGACTCAAAGTCTGGAGACTAGTTCCACGACCTGAAGGCAAATCTATTGTTGGAACGAAGTGGGTATTTAAGAATAAGAAGGATTCTGATGGTGTGGTGGTTAGGAATAAAGCTAGGCTAGTGGCTAAGGGGTATAATCAACAAGAAGGGATAGATTATGATGACACCTTCGCCCCTGTAGCTAGAATAGAAGCAACTCGACTGTTCCTAGCCTATGCTTCCTACAGAAATTTCACTGTCTATCAAATGGATGTGAAGACTGCCTTCCTCAATGGCAAATTGAAAGAGGAAGTGTATGTCAGTCAACCTGAAGGTTTCGTAGATCCTAACAGACCCAATGACGTCTATATTCTGGACAAGGCTTTATATGGTTTAAAACAAGTCCCGAGAGCTTGGTACGATGAGCTGTCAGAACACCTGCTTAACGAAGGATACGTGAAAGGGAAAATTGATACCACATTGTTCAAAAAGGAGATTGGAAACGATTATGTGTTGGTACAAATATATATCGATGACATAATATCTGGTTCTACAAATCCTAAATCTGGCAATGAATTTTCAAATACAATGAAAAAGCGCTTTGAAATGAGCATGATGGGGGAAGTTAATTTTTTCCTCGGATTGCAAATTAAACAATTTAGCCATGGAATTTTTATAAATCAAGCTAAGTATATCAAAGATCTGTTACAGAGATTTGATATGACTGGTTGTTCATCAATCTCAACACCCATGACTTCTAGAACAAAACTATTTGCTGATCCGGAAGGAAAAGTAGTAGATTTGAAAACTTATAGAGGAATGATATGTTCATTGCTATATTCCAAGCAAATCCTAAAGAATATCATCTTCTGGCGGTAAAACGCATATTTAGATATCTTAAGGGTACCCCAGATCTAGGTTTGTGGTATCCTAGGGATTCTGGGTTTGAACTAATTTCCTATTCTGATGCAGATTATGCCGGTTGCATGCTAGACCGAAAGAGCACATCTGGGAGTGCACATTTTTTGGGAGACAGACTGGTTTGCTGGGATCCAAGAAGCAGAACTGTGTTTCCTCATCAACAGCTGAAGCAGAGTACATTGCTGCTGCTAGCTGTTGTTCTCAATGTCTTTGGATTCGGACTCAGCTTTCCGACTTTGGTCTGGTATATAACAAAATCCCTGTAATGTGTGATTCTCAAAGTGCCGTTGCAATTTCATGCAATCCGGTACATCATTCTAAAACGAAACATATTGACATCAGATATCATTTTATAAAAGACTATGCTGAAAAAGGTTTAATTGAATTAAAATATGTTCAAACAGATAATCAACTTGCTGATATTTTCACCAAAGCGTTAGACGAATCTCGTTTTAATGCTCTAGTGTCAAGATTAGGAATGTTGAATTTGACAGTTTAACATAACATTCTGAATCAACAGATCTTACACGGTATATGTTAGTTGTGCAGTACAAATTTGGTCAATGGACAGACAGAGCTAATACAAGTTATGAATCACTGAGGGTTCATACTTGTAGGGAGAGAAAATATATCAGGTTTTGTATTTATTAAATGAAAAATCAAAAACATGTACAAAACACACAAAACTTAAAAACATTTTTTTTCTTCATCTCAAATTATTGTACATTTGTGCATAATTTGAGGGAGAGTTTTATTTTTTTTGTTTTTAAATTAAAATTGACAAATATTTGAAAAGGTTCATCTTTTTATTCAAAGAATTATTTTTAAAGATGAAATATTATGTTTATGTTGAGGTGTTGAAAATCCGATAAAAGTTGTCGGATTCCGATACTTGAATCGGATTTTGACCAAAACCGAATGTTTTATCGGTTTTGTGGGTTCCGGATTTCTTATGGATCGGATTTTACCCATTTGGATTTTGTGGGTCGGTTTTTCCTATAAAAACAAAAATCCGATTTCATTATTGGTTTTCCAAACCTTTCAAGAATCCGAGAGTTCAAAGAA
Source organism: Dittrichia graveolens (assembly GCA_038502395.1). Taxonomy (NCBI): domain Eukaryota; kingdom Viridiplantae; phylum Streptophyta; class Magnoliopsida; order Asterales; family Asteraceae; genus Dittrichia; species Dittrichia graveolens. Next base: position 24,958,173 of record JARJIL010000008.1, read on the forward strand.
TCCGAAAATTTCAAAGTGTTTTGTTGTGCAAACAAACAACAAATCCAAGGTCGCATTACCTTTTTTATTCCAAAGGTATACTATGTTTTCATTTTCATCAACGTTTAAGTGGCTTTTAATCGATTCTTTTGACTGAAATAACCCTCGAAACACTTCATGTTCAAATCTTCAAATCATATGTGTTTGTTAACATGATTGGACTCGGTTTTAGTTGTACTTTAATGGGTTGTATGTTGATTTCAAGATACTCGATCTTTGAATTGGTTTTTGAATGATTTTGAATCTGTCGGTTTTGTTCGAGTTTAATCGGAAATGTTGGTTCAAACGAGGAAGGATTTTAGTTGTTATTTGTGTTGTTTGATCCAAAAGAATTTCTTAGTTTATGTTTAATTGCACAAATATGTTGATTTTTAAGTGATAAATGAACGAAGTGAAGATTTTTGGAAGAATCGGATTGTCGAACTACTTGCTCTGTTCATTGAACATGAACTGTCGGATTTCATGGAAATCCGATAGTTAATCGGATTTCATGGAAATCCGATAGTTAATCGGATTTCATGTTCAATCGGATTTTGACAAATCCGAATGTTCACTTTGACAAGTATCGGATTTAATAAACAAACAAAACAAAGGATTTCAACATTATCAGATTTTATATAAATCCGAATGGTTGTCGGATTTTATATAAATCCGAATGTTTGTCGGATTTCATATAAATCTGAGTGGTTGTCGGATTTTAACACAATCGGATTTCATATAAATCCGAGAGGTTGTCGGATTTTAACACAACCGGATTTTCAAATATCATCGGATTTTGAAAGTGTCGGCTTTTCATACTTAACAGATTTCAAATTCAAAAGACTCGGATTTTTGAAATAAACGAGTGTCGGTTTTTCAAAGTCATCGGATTTTGAATAACATTGACAGTCGGATTTTAACATGTGTCGGATTTTCAAATAACTCAATCGGATTTTAACATGTGTCGGATTTTGAAACAAAAAGGGTGTCGGATTTCATCTTATTGGATTTCTAAGTGTCGGTTTTTGCCAACACTTAGGAGTTTTCAAAAAAAAATTTGGAAATTTTTGAGATTTGTACTAATTGTTTTATTTCACAGATGGCTCAAATTCCATCAAATACCCTTTTCCCTCAAGCCAATTACCTACCAAACCAACTGAACAACGTCTACTTTGTACCAGACATTACCAAAATCGAATACCCAATAATCACCGAACTTATAACATCTCACCAATTAAACCACATATTCACTTTTAACCCTACCGAAGCCTTCCCTCATGTCCCGGAGGTGTACATACAACAACTCTGGAGTTCATTATCATTAACTGAAAGTGCTGAAGGCCTTCCTGTACTTGCTGGCCAAATAGAGCAAGTTGAATTTGAGATGGGTATCGAAAGCATACGCAAAATACTAAGACTACCCAAATCCACCTCTTATCCACCAAAACGTGACTTTGATCCAATCCCTACCGACAAACAAATTCTAACTCATGTGATGGATCTTGGATGGAGAGGAGATGAATTAACTCGTGTATCAAAGTTCAAACGTTCAGGATTGGTTCCTCAATGGCAAACTCTATATGCAATAATCATGCGGTGTTTGACAAGTGTAACCAAAGGGATAGATGGGGCCAATATCTTTGCATTGAAAGTACTGGTTAGAATGGCTAAGCATTTTCATTTTGATTATACAGAATTATTGTTCATTGAAATAGCCAAGGTGGCCTGGGAGAAAGTGATACCTGGTAAAAGACGTAACTTCTTACCGTTTCTACGGTTTTTGTCTATGATTATTTAACGGGCGATGGCCAGAGATACTGATATCTCGAGGCATGATGATGAACCAGCAGTGCAGATTCAAATGATGATCAAATTATACAAAATCCCGGTGATGCCTGATATTCAACCATTTGTGATGCCTGCTGAGTTAGTGCATTTATTGGATCTGGAAAGCGATGTGGTCCAGGAGTATGTGAGAGAAAATAACATTGTTCTTATAGGTCGACAAGAGCCTGTTGATCCTGCCCCAAGAACGTTAGGATCCCCGAGTGCTAGTGATATTAGGAGTCAATCTTCTACAGGAGAAGCTAACAGGGGAGAGTTAAGAGAAAAAATAATCGAAAGGGGTGGAGAAGAAAGTGAAGGTGTTGGTGAGTTTAGAGAGGGTGTTGCTCTGGACACATCTGAAAGTGACACTGATTCATTCCAAAAGCATATTGAGAAAATGTTTCCAGATCAGATAGAGGAGGAGTTAGATCCTGATGGTCAAAGAGTACATACTAGTTTACCTGATTATGACCAAATGATGGATTTTTCTGATATTGATACGCAAATGATGTATGATGATATTATTGCGCTTAATGTTGATGAAGATGCTGAGAGGCAAAAACAAAGTGAGGGAGTGAGTGAAGTAAGAAAAGAATATGTGAGTGCTGGGATTCCTCCAGCCATTTTTAACCGGGAAACCTCATCTACTGTCGGGTTTATACCTGGCATTGAAAAAGACTCTGGCTTCCCACCAGAGCATGCACAAACCCCTCCAAGCCACTCAGTATCCTCTCAACAGGATATTGTTTCATCACACGGAGATAAAGCACAAAATCTATCGGTTCCTCATTTAGAGGAAACCGTTATTGAGACAAGTGGCACTCCTCTCCATGCCACACCTGTCGTTTCTGCGCACATTGATAACTATCAACAGATTGTTGATTTTCTTTCTAAACACAGGGAAACACTTGAAGCAATAACTAGTCTATTCAGTGATAGACCAGCTGGAACTACTATAGGTGAAGCCTTCATAGGCCATATCCGAGGATTAGTAGGAAATCCCACCACAGCCAACGTCAATCCAGCTGTGAAAGTGGGTGGTCCTTCATCTACAGCATTTGTTTCTGGAGATGCTGGAACCTCAACGGGTAATCTAAGTGATCCCAGTGTTACAACTTCTGAATCTGAATCGGCTAAGGAGTTCATTTCCAAGGCTGATTTTGATGCTGCTCTTGAACATTTGCACGTCAGAATTGATGATATTCAAAGATTACAACTTGACAGACTCACCAGAATCGAAAAGAAATTGGATGATCTAGTCGAACAGAAAGAAATGGACGTAAAAGATAAAGTTACAGATGCCTTGTTAGTGGATGAATTAAAAAGCTTGTTAATGGTTAAACTGATTGGCAAGGGTGATAGCAGTTCTGAGGATTTAGATATCTTATCATTGTTGAGAACAGATGTGGAGTCTACATGCAAAGCTGCTGCCGGGTCATCAAAACGACCTAGGCATGACGATGATGATTCAGACACCGATCGTCCCGAGGGGGAGAAACGTTTGAAAACTTATTTTGATACCCCGGCTGCTCAGTGAATCGGTGCAGTTGCTGCCAGATTGGAGGAAACATTGTTTAAACAAAAATATAAGGGCAAGCAGACTGTGGTTGAGTTTGAAGAGTCAAATGTGCCTGAGGTTGAGGCAGAGGATGAGGATATGAACCTAGCCTTATGGCTGAGCAAGCAAGAGGTTGAAAAGCCTTCTTCTGAGATAGTTAATGAATCTGGGCTTGAAAGTTATAATTTGGATAGTGTGTTGAAAGTACATAAAGAAGTAACAGAACAATTTCTGCCATCTTCCAAGCAATTCAGAGTCACTCCTTCAGACATCAGAAAACAACAATTGAAAGAAAGTCAAATCAGAGAAATATCTAAAAAGTCAGAATGTAATATTCCTAAAACTGCTCAAATAGATCCGGTTCACACTGGGTCTTTACCAAATGTAAAGAAAAGTTATGTGCTAACTAGGGAGGCCCTGAAGAAAACCGTCAGAAGCTGGAGATACCAAGATATACCAGTGGCCTTTCTAGAAGAAAAATTTGTTGACATCTACGTAGAGGAAATAGAAGAAATGTTAGATGTGAATATGATGGGTGCCAAAGATGCAGAAGATGTTAAAGCAAAGATGATACTCAATATGCATACTGCAAAGAAAGAGGAAGTCATATCAAAATATCAGATTATAAAGCTCAATTTTGTTGGAGTTCAGAGAGTTGTTTACAAAGAGATGATCAACTATTTAGTCACAAGGTCGGATATGAAGAGCTATACAATCGGGCATGTGGACCTAAAATTCTTAAACCTTAGTGATGTTAACTTTCTGCTAGAGGGGCTTGAAATGAAAATAGAAAAGAATGCTGAAGATTCAGCTGGTTATAAGAAGCTCAGGGAGTTCATCAGGCACTGATGTCAGATTGCTGAGTATACAGATCTTCAGTTGGGAGCCGAATCTGATAAAGCCAAAATCAATCTACTAAAGCCAAACACAAAACATTCAAAAATTGACCAACTGAAGATGTTTCAAGTTGTCTGGAGTGATGAAGAAGAGTTCGAGGGAGATAAAGGAATTGTCTTGTTTAATAGCAAAAGAGAAAAGTTTTTCTTAAGGTTCAAAGAAATTAATGCTTACTCAGACGGATCGTTGAAGATTTGGACTTTAAAAGTTATGGATTATAGCATGAGCCTAAAGGATGAAGTAGACCAAGCGCCAAGAGTCAGATTAACAGAAGTCATAAAGCTATTTGATGCCAAACGAGATGAACGAAGGATGATCAGACATTGGCAGAGAAAGATGGGTCAAAGAAACATGAGCTAGACTTAAACAAGGGGGAGATTCTTAGAGTTAAATTTGTGTTTAAGTCTAGTCACAATTTAATGTTTTTTTGTTTTACTTTGTACTTAGTATATATAGTAGTGTTGTCTTTCTTCCTTGTAACCCTTGAATATTATATTGAATAGAAAACACACACATTAAGGTGTTTCCATACTTTTCTCTCTACTTGAATCACTTGTGTATTCATTGAATTGCTCTACACAAACTTATGATAGTATTTATGTGCGTATCTATTGATACATCAGTATTTCAAACAAGTATTGCTTCAGCTTTTATGTCAAACTTTTAGATATGGACACTTATATGTGTTTGATCTATTTATTTCAAATTTTGTAATTTGGGGCATTACACAAACTGATTATATGATGCGGGCAGGGACTGGAGTACAATATCCACAGTGAGCTCCCTCCCAACAGGAAATCCTAACCTCTCCATTTGGTCCACGTTCACCTTCATCTTGAGGACGTGGAGACTTACATTCCCGCCTTCTTGCATCCTATAACTGACTAGGTTTTTAACACACTTATAATGTTCTAACCTAATTTTCTGTTGGAACATGTCCTTGAGCTTGTTTACCATATTGTACACACTCATGTGCTCGAGCTACATTTGCAACTTTGAGCTCATAGCTGACAACATGAGGCAGGCAACATCATGCGTGTCCTGAATACGTTTTTCATATCCGTATCGGACGGCCCAAGTCGCGTTGGTAGCAGGTGTCTCTAGAAGGGGTTCCTCAAGGATGTGCAACTTTGACTCATGGCGAAAGACCATCCTCAATTGCCTAAGCCAGTCAATAAAGTTCACTCCAGTGAGTTTCTCCCTTTCTAGGAACATACGAAGTGTGATGTTTGACGTGGTGTTATTATGGTTTGACAAATATAAATAACAAGAATGCGAGTTTTGGTTAGTTAGATAAACCTTGTTAAAAATAATTACCCCATATGTTTAAGAAAAACAATTATTTAGCAAGGGCTAAGAACCTTATTTCACCCTGCACCGTGATGGGTTTTCCGCGAATCACGTGGCGAAGCTATTTAGGCCGGTAACCATTTTACCAATTGTAATCTCTATTACAACTCTTAGACACTTGCGGGATCCATTGACATCCACTATGTCGGTTGGCACGTTTGATACCTTCCTCACACCAATCTCAATATATAATTTTGTTTAGCTCGTGCTTAGCTTGACAACTAACCAAGAATTGTATACCAAAATTGTAAATCGTCCGACTAGACACATGGGTGGCACTCTAGACCATCAATTGGCTCGTGCTTAGCTCGATAACCAATCATGCGAGTTACCCCACTCACCTTCCACATAACTACGCAAGGAATGACTCGTGCTTAGCTCGACAATCATCCTTGTTTCGTTAGATTCGGGTGGTTTCGTCTTACGGATGGTGCATGTTTTACGTTTTAAAAAACGGGATTTTGTTTCCGGTTTGAAAAACCTTTTGTGAATTAACAAAGTAAGTGTCAAAACGATTTTAAGCACTTTATAAATATAATACCAACTTTATATCTTCTTTGTCAATTCTATTCGCGCGAGATTGTTAACCATTTTTGTTGGCAATCCATGGGGATCAAAGCACGCAACGGAAGCAACAAAAACACACAAAATGATCCCATGATTTCCCAATGGTGGTGAAAACTTGCAAGAACATGCATGCAACCAAAAACAAGAACAAAGAGAAGAAGGAAATCAAATCATACCCTCGAAGACTTTGATACTTGGCTGGAACAACTCGGATTTGGGATGTAAGCTTGAAACAAAAGGCTCCAAGCCCTAATGCAAGTCCATACCAAGAAACCTTCAACCTATTTGTACTAGAAAACCGAAGCACCACCAACACTTGATGGATCTCTTCTGGAACAGCCTTGAAATCACTTTTGCACAGCCCTTGACCTCTTGCTCTTGCTCACTCTCACTAGTATGAACTCACAAATGAAGTATGCTTGCACAATTTGACCAAGAGTATTGAATGAACAAACAATGCCCCTTATAAAGAGATATCATCTGTACTTTAGAGTTCAGAGTCGTGCTAATTGGCACCCATTCATTGGACCAACAAAATGCTCCAACCAAATTCAAGTGTCACTTAGAATTCTGCCTTCACGACTTCTTCACGGGCTCTCACGGGTCGTGAAGAATAAATGCACCACGACCGGCCATTAATCCTCTACGATCCGTGCCGCGCTGTGCAAGAATCGTGAGGGTTGTGCCTTCATGACCTCCTTCACGGGCCGTGTAGGGTCGTGAAGCCCTAGGGTTTCATGAACCATGCTGCCCACGACAGGACTCGTGGACACGAGTTGCTTCACGAGCCATGGAGCATCCTTCACGGTCGTGAAGCCTAGGTCAACTGGAACTTGACCATTTTGACACTTTCTTCTTATAGTAGGCTGTCGAGATTGAAACTTGGCGTGTGACCCAATAGGCCCGCGCTTCATTGGCAGTGATGCTTGCCTATGTGTGTTGGTGGGCAGATTCCAACAAACTCCCACTTGCACATGACACACTGTACCCATGGGCACCACAGACAGGGAGCGGCCTCTAGCAAGGCATCCCTGCCCCCAACTAAACACGGGGTATGTCATCCCTGACAAGTACCATGTTAAACTAAAAGAGTTTGACATGGTCCTATAGGTAAGTGATCAATTATCTTATTGTTCGCGATATCCAAGTGAACACGAGACATGGTACAAAGTCATTCTCCGATCGTTCACGATTATATTTCTCAATCAAGATTGGTGGTGACCAAAAAGGTGAGTTGCAACTTATCAACAATCATTGCAAGCTCGAGCATGGCCATGCATTTTTGGTGTCAGCGCCCAATCATCGAGGGGCCCAGGGATATCTCTCTTTATAGAGGAACAAATTCCTTCGACTACATTGCCTCCAATACAATGGCAATGCTTTACCCAAATGCCTCCTTTATAATAGCCAGTTACAGACTACGTTTAAAAGCAGTCAGAATAAAGCAAACCAAAAGAGTGAAACACATGCATCTCCGGTCTAAGGAAAAAAGATATTATCATCCTGATTTACTCTTGACATGTACCATGAAGTAAGATCAGGTGTGGGTCGTCCAATCACTTGAAACTCTTTTCAAGTATAGGCGAAATATTGCGTCCCTTGTATTCAATCCCATTGAACACTATGACCAATCATTTCTCTCGATCTTCGTTCATACTTCCTTCCATGAAGAATGACCGATCGTGGACGGTTTAGAATGTAAAACATTCAAGGAAGTGATAAAACATGCAAAGTTGGAACACAATAATGATTTAAAGAAAGTATTCGCTACACGCGTATCATTAAATCTCCATTTAATAATCAATACATTCAAAAATACAATATTTCTTAATGTTCCCAATAACATAGTAAATACATCGAATACAATAACCAATATACAACTCAAACCAAGTCACTAGCAAATCTAATCCTAATAGCACGTGTGTTGGCAACGTGCTTAGCTTGCGACAACGGTTTAGTGAACGGATCCGCCAAATTGCTATCCGTGTGTACTTTGCTGATGACGATGTCTCCATTTTCGACCACGTCCCGGATAAAATGATATTTCCGCGGAATATGCCTCGTGCGTCGATGAGACCTTGCTTCCTTTGCTAAAGCAACGGCACCCTCGTTGTCACAGAAGATCTCAATAGGGTCGCTGATGCTTGGAACCACTCCCAGATCAAGCAGAAATTTCCTCATCCATACGGCCTCCTTAGCAGCTTCACTGGCCGCAATGTATTCCGACTCGGTAGTGGAATCAGCCACGGTGTCTTGCTTGGAGCTCCTCCAGGATATAGCACCGCCGTTTAATAGGAACACGAACCCCGATTGTGATCGGCAGCCATCCCTATCGGTTTGGAAGCTTGCATCAGAGTAACCCTTTACTCTAAGCTCTTCCACACCTCTGTACACCAAGAACATCTCCTTAGTCCTTCGAAGATACTTGAGAATGCTCTTCACCGCCGTTTAATGAGCTTCGCCAGGGTTGGCTTGATATCTACTCGTCATGCTTAAGGCACACGATACATCAGGCCTCGTACATAGCATGGCGTACATGATCGACCCCATAGCCGAAGCATATGGCACTCGCTTCATTACTTCCCGTTCCTCTGGGGAACTAGGGGATTAAGTCTTACTCAATACCAAACCATGTGACATTGGAATGAACCCCTTCTTGGAGTCTTCCATCCTAAACCGCTTTAGGACTTTGTCAACATATGTACTTTGGCTAAGCCCAATAAGCCTCTTGGATCTATCTCTATAGATTTTGATCCCAAGAATATAAGTCGCATCTCCTAGATCCTTCATTGAAAACCAATTCCCTAACCAAGTTTTTACACCTTCAAGGGTCGGGACATCGTTCCCAATGAGGAGTATGTAATCGACATACAAGAGTAGGAACACAACTATGCTCCCACTAGCCCTGACATATACGCATGGCTCATTCTTGCTTTTCAAAAAGCCAAACTCTTTGACTTTCTCATCAAAGCACAGGTTCTAACTGCGCGATGCTTGCTTAAGTCCATAAATAGACTTCTTAAGCTTGCTGACTTTATCCGGATGCTTGGCATGTACAAAACCCTCGGGTTGAGTCATATAGACCTCTTCGCTAAGTGTCCCATTAAGGAACGCGGTTTTTACATCCATTTGCCAAATCTCATAATCATGAAATGCGGAAATTACCATGAGTATCCAGATAGACTTCAACATAGCCACCAGGGAAAAGGTTTTATCATAGTCTACACCATTAGTTTGCGTGAAACCCTTAGCCACCAGTAGGGCTTTGAAGGTGTCTACCTCTCCATCTTTGCCGGTCTTTTTCTTAAAGACCCATTTGCACCCTACGGGTCCACACCCGGGTACCGGATCTACCAAATCCCAGACTTGGTTATCCGACATAGATTGCATCTCGGACTCCATAGCCTCTTTCCACCTAGCGGACTCAGGGCCCACTACGGCGTTCCGATAAGATGATGGTTCATCATGATCCACCACTAGGTCGCAGCCCTCAGACATGAGAAACCCATATCTCTCTGGCTCGTTGCGACTCCTACCGGATCTCCTAAGAGGTAAAGGATCCGTGTCAGGTTCTCCAGCAGCGTCGTGCTGAGAATCATCTTGTGAACTAGCGCCAACTTCAGGTTCTTGAATCTCTTCAAGATCCACCTTTCTCCCACTAGCGTCTTTGGATAGCATCTCCCTTTCAAGGCAGACGGTCCTCCGAGCAACAAATACCTTGTTCTCGGACGGTTTGTAAAACAAATATCCCATAGACCCGGCAGGATATCCAATGAACAAACACCTCTCGGCTCGGGGTTCCAATTTGTCCTCCACCTCACATCTCACGTAGGCAGGATAACCCCAAACCTTTAGATATGAAAGCGATGGAACCTTTCCATGCCACATCTCAAAGGGTGTCTTCTTTACCTTCTTAGTTGGTACAAGGTTAAGGATTCTAACGGCCGTTTCCAATGCATAGCCCCAAAAGCTAATGGGTACATCCGTACGACTTATCATACACCGAACCATATCCAATAATGTCCGGTTCCTCCTCTCGGCGACACCATTTAATTGTGGTGTCATAGGAGGTGTCAATTATGAAACAATTCCACAATCTTTTAGATAGTCTTGGAATTCCGAACTTAGATACTCACCACCCCGATCCGATCTGAGCATCTTAATTCGTTTACCTAATTGGTTCTCAACTTCGTTTTTGAAAATCTTGAAAACCTCAAAGGTTTCCGAATTTTGTCTCACCAAGTACCTTGAGTTATCCCTAGTGACATGCTTGAACGGACAATACACATCCGTGTGAACGATATCCAACAAGTCTTTGCCCCTCTCACAAACGCCGGTGAAGGGTGCTTTGGTCATTTTGCCCAACAAGCAAGATTCGCATACATCATCCGACTCATGGTCAAATGATTCCAAGATCCCATCCGCTTGGAGCTTGGCGATGCGTTTCTTGTTTATGTGGCCCAAACGACCATCCCATAAAGATAACTTATCCAAATCACATTTGGATTTAGAACCAACATTCATGATTGATCTATTACTTTGCAAGCATACGCTTGTCTCGTATATGCCACGACATGGATGTGCTTTAAAATAAAATAAATCATTCTTAAACCATGAAATAATTCCATTAGAGAAATTAAAGTTAAATCCATCGTCAACGAGTGCATAAAATGATAAAATGTTTATTGCCACGCAGGGCGAATAAGATACATTTAGTAAAGTAATAAATAAGCCGGATGGAAAGGCGAGGTCCACGCTCCCTATCTTCTCAATTGGGACAACCGCCTTGTTTCGCATGATGAGATCCAGCTCCCCATCAACCAAGTCCCTACTTCTTCTTAGTACCTGCACATTATTAACTATGTGAGTACCAAACCCGGTGTCCAAGACCCAAGCGTTAGAAGTAGAAGTGTTATGGAGTTCAATCATATACATACCGGAGGCGCCTTGTCCCTTGGCGCGAAGCCTCTTGAGCTCCTCCGTGTACTTGGGGCAACTACGCCGGTAGTGTCCCTTCTCCCCGCAGAAGAAGCAGGTGGCCTCTTTCGGTGAGGGGGCTATAGGAGCGGGTTCGTTCCCCTTCGGCTCCGGCGCCGGGAGTTGCTTGGGCTTGGGTGTTGCTACCTTCACCATCCCCTTTCCCTTGCCCTTGGAGCTTGAAGCGGGCCGCTTCCTCTTAGCACCACCCTCGTTGATGGCTAGGACGGGTGCGGAGGTCAATGGCTTTGCCTTGGCCATGTTAGACTCGGCGGTTTTCAACACGCCGTGCAACTCCATCAAGGACTTATCCATATTATGCATATGGTAGTTCACAATGAACGGACCATATGCTTGAGGCAAAGATTGGAGAATAATATCCGTAGCCAACTCTTTCCCCATAGGAAAGCCCAACCTCTCGAGCTGGTCCACGTATTGCTTCATAAGAAGCACGTGGGAGCTCACGTTCCCGCCCTCCTGCATCCGACACCCTATAAAGGCCTTGACACACTCGTAGAGTTCTTGCCTCGCTTGCTGCTGGAACATTTCCTTTAGCTGCGAGATCATGTCAAACGCACCAACGTCCTCGAATTGCCTTTGCAATTCGGAACTCATGGTCGTCAACATGAGGCAAGTCACCTCATTAGTGTCTTTAAGGCGCTTCTCATAAGCATCCTTAATGGCCCGCGTAGCGGTGGTAGCAGGAGCCTCCGGAAGAGGCTCCTCTAGGACGTACAACTTGCTCTCATGGCGCAAGACAATTCTCAATTGCCTATGCCAATCCATAAAGTTTACGCCTATGAGTTTCTCTTTTTCCAAAAATGGACGGAGTGACATGTGTGTCGCGGTGTTGCTTGTAGATGCCATCTAAAAGAAGGCAAAGCACACAAAGGTTAGTTCGACATATTTTAATCCTTGTTAAATAATTACCCAATAGTTTAACACTTAAATTTAACAAGGGCTAAGAACCCAACATAACTTCACTACATGACGGGTTTACCGCGGATCACTTCGTGAAGGTATTTAGGCCGGTAAACGCTTTACCAATTGCAATCCGTGATTACAACTCTTAGGACCCGTTTGGTTGGAAGGAATCTGTGGGATTTCATAGGAATTGGAATCCAATTTCCAAGAATTCCATTGTTTGGTTGTAAGTGGGAATGGAATTTTATGGAATTGAAATCCCTCATAGGAGGGAAAATGAAATCCTTCCAATGAAGGATGGAATTTAAAATCTACACCTAAAGGAATCTCAGAAATTACTATTATACCCTCCAAATCCTCTCTTTAAACAATCCACAAAACACACAGATACTCCATTCGTTCTGCTCGTATGTAAAAAAAAAAGCCCTGGCTCCTTTGTTCGTCGCCTTCCCTATCGAGATCTCCTCCCGTTCGGAGGCCGCCGCTCATTGCTCACTGCTCGTCGTGTCGTTCGTCGCCTGCAGTTCGGTCCAAGTTGTTCGTCACCTGCGGTTCGGTCCAAGTTGTTCTTCGCCTGCGGTTCGGTCCAAGTTGTTCCCCGTTCGTCACCTAGCTGTTCGTTCCTCTGCTGTTCGTCGCCTGCGCTCCTCCGCCGGTCGTAGCTGCTACTCCTCCTCCGCCGCCGGTAAGTTCTCTTTCTCTGCTCTCTCCCTCACTCTCTCCCCTGTATATATGTCTCCTCTCTCTCCCTTTCTCTTGAAAATCATAGCCTTGAAAATCTCACTGATGATTTTGTGGGTAACTTGTTATCTCAACTTATATGTTATGATTATGTGGGTTTGATGATTTTGCAAGAACTTGTTATCTCAACTTATATGCAAATTTGGTTGAATGTTTTTCTGTTAGCTGCACATATATGTTTGTAGGAACAGAGATGGCCATATATAACATTTTGTTTTTCTGTTAGCTGCACATATATGTTTATAGAAACAGAGATGTCCATATATAACATTTGTATTTGAATGTTTTAGTGTTAGCTGATTTTTTTAACAGGAAGTAAATTTGGTTGTTCAAATTTGTAGAAACAGAAATTGTGTGATTCTTAACATTTGTAGAAACGGAAATTGTGGCTTTGTTTTTAGTGAGTTTTGTGGATTTGTTTTTAGTGGATTTATTTGTTTTTAGATCAAGTGAAATACATTGCCAATTGACTTTGATTGGTCTTGTTAGTTTGCACAAGACTAAATCATTAAATAGATTTTGATTGTGTGATTCTTAAATTAGGATGTCAACTGATTGATTGTGTGGTTAATTGATGATTTTGGCCTCAACTAATGATTTTGTGTGTAACTTATTTGTGTATAGGAACATGCTAATTAAAGATACTAATCTGAATGTAGTTATATGTTCTAGATTTACACAAAATTCTCATTAAAATGACAATCGGTAAATACAAGAGGGAAAAAAATAAGTATTACATATATATATATACATATCACAATTTATATCTTATTAAAAATAACAATCTATAACAATCTATTGATATGTTATCTCAACTACTGATTTGTATGTGCAGGAAAAAATGTCCCGACTTAATTTAACAACACAAAATCGTAGACAACGACAAACATCATTGATTTTGACATGGTGGAACGTGGTTTTGCACATTGTTGTAGTCCTCTTGTTAATGATGTTTAAAAAACATAGAGATAGACCACGTCTTAAACATTTTCCTTCAAATGTAGATCGATACCTGATTCTACATAGATATGTTTATGAGAGTGACACCATGTCAATATCACAAATTAGGATGTCTCGAAGTTGTTTTACGAAGTTGTGTCATATGCTTGAAATATTCGGAGGCCTAAAACCAAGTAGGAATATGAATATCGATGAACAAGTTGCTATTTTTCTCCATATTCTTGCTCACAATGTTAAAAATCATGTCATCATATGTCGATTTCGCCGTTCGGGAGAAACAATTAGTAGACATTTTTCTCGAGTTTGTAATGCAGTCATACGATTGCATACTCGTTTGCTTAAGAAACCTGAACCGGTGCCCGATAACTCTACCGATCAAAGATGGAAATGGTTTAAGAATTGTTTAGGAGCTTTAGATGGAACGTATATAACGTGTCTAGTACCAGCCGAAGAAAAGCCTAGATATAGAACAAGAAAAAATGACATTGCGACAAACGTTCTAGGGGTTTGTTCCCAAGATATGCAATTTATATACGTGTTAACGGGATGGGAGGGGTCAGCCGCAGATGGTAGAGTTCTTCGGGATGCTCTTCTTAGACCACATGGATTAAAAGTTCCAAGACCGGGTATGGAAATATACGTATTAACTACAATTTATCACTTAAATGGTTATTAACTATAAATCTGATATATAGGTTATTATCTGGTTGATGCCGGATACACAAATGGAGAGGGTTTTCTAGCCCCTTATAGAGATCAAAGGTATCACTTAAATGAGTGGCGTGATGGACACCAACCAACTACAGCAAGAGAATTCTTCAATATGAAACATTCTTCAGCAAGAAATGTTATCGAACGATGTTTTGGCCTTTTGAAGGGAAGATGGGGAATATTGAAGGACAATTCGTATTATCCAATTGATACTAAAAATAAGATAATAATGGCATGTTGTTTGCTTCATAACTTCATAAGACAAGAAATGGAAGTAGATCCATTTGACATCGTATGTACAAACGATGAGGGAACATGAGATCTTGGACATGATGATGTGGATAATATTAATTCTATTGGGACTTCAAACGAATGGGCCACGTTTAGAGATAATTTAGCCGAGTCTATGTTTGCATCTAGGGGCACTGCTGATTAAATGTATTGTATTGTATTGATTACCTCTAAACTTATCTATAAATAATGTATTGTTGGATTATTTTGGTGGATTATTTATGTTATAATTGGTTAATTGAAATATTGTTGGATTATTTTGTTGAATTTATTTTGTTGGGTTATTGAAATATTATCTTTATGTTTATAGGTATGACAAGTCAAGTTAGAAAATATAGGCCATGGACAAGTAATGAAGAAGCAAAGCTAGTTGAGGCTATGGTGAATATGACAAATGCGGGAGGATTTAAAGCCGATAATGGTTTCAAATCAGGTTACTTAGCATATTTAGAGCATGCCTTGAAACAATCACTTCCAAATTCCGGTATTTTAGGTAATCCACATATTGCATCGAAGATAAAAACTATGAAAAACGATTGGAAATGTGTGTATGACATGGTAAACGGTTCAAACACGAGTGGGTTTGGCTATGACCCCGTAAAACAATGTGTTACTGCGGAGGAACCGGTTTGGGAAGCATACCTTCAGGTACGAATTATAATAATTATATTGTTACTTAATAAGCGACTAAATGAAAATATTACACTTCTTGATTTTTATATAAATAATAATGTTGAAATATAGGTGCATAAGGATGCGTCTAGATGGAAAAACAAAACATTTCCTTACTATGAAGATCTTTGCATTGTTTTTGGGAAAGACCGAGCACAAGGAAATAGAGCTAAAGATTTTGTTGAGATGGAGCAAGAGGTGAACTTGGAACATTCACAAGAGTCGGATGATGATTTGCTTGATTCAGACAATGCCGTTAGCCGTAATATGAACGTGCAACATGATGAGACTTCGCCAAGTGTTCATTCAAGGAAGAGGAAGAGTCGAAGTGACGACGAGTTTAACAATGCGGTTGGGTTGATTACAGAAAGTCTTAAAGAAATATCAAAAGACTTGAGCCAAGGTATTAAATTTGACATGAAGATCAATGATTTGAGTGAGAAGATCCCTCCCGAGATTTTAAAGATGAATTCACTAACCCAATTCGAGAAGTTCAAAGCTTTGACCAAGATAAGAAGCGACCCTATTAACGTACAAAACTTTTGGCAATTGAAAGAAAGCGATAGAGAGGCTTGGGTCAAATACATCTTGGAAGCGTAGTATTTGATTGCTTAATTGGGATGTTATTTTGGATGTTGATTGATGTTGGATATGTAAGTTTTTGATAACTATATTTTGGTAAATCATCCCAAGTATATCGAACGATGGATGTATCGAAAGATGACTAGATTATTAGCATGTTTATTATATTAACATTAACATGTAATGATTTTATCTTATTATGTTTATTAACATGTTTATTAGCATGATTTTATAATTTATATTTGTGTTTTCTTTACATAAAAGTAATAAAACAAACTAAAATTAAGTAAAAAAACAAGAAGGGCAATTCTGTCTTTTTACATTACTGAAATCAAATTCATCTACATTATCGGCCAACCAAACAGAGTATGGAATTTGATTCAAATTCCATTTCCTGCCAACCAAACAGATTACAGATTCAAATTCCAATTCCTGACAGATTCCGATTCCTTCAGAAACATTCTGCGAACCAAACGCCACCTTAGGCACTTGCGGGATCCATCGGTACTCATAGCACCGGTTTGGCATGTTTGATCCCTTCCCACACCGATTCCACAATAAGCCGCTTTGATAACTCGGTATAGGCACGACAATTATCAAGGCGTATTAAATTGGAATTGCAAATCGTCCAACAAGATACACGATGACGTCATTGACAATAATTGGCTCGTGCTAAGCTCGACAACCAAAGATTTCAAGACGCCACACGCACCTTCCACACAAGTCCACATGGAACAACTCGTGCTAAGCTCGACAATTGTCCCATGCTTCATTAGATTCGGGTGGTGTCATCTTTTGGATGGTGTGTGATTTACGTTTTTAAGAAAAACGGGACTTTTGTTTTTCCGGTTAAAAAACCTCTTTTCATTTTGATTAACAAATAAGTGAAAATATGCATTTTTCACCAATTGAACATAAACACTTTATATTCGTTTGTTAATCATGTGAGCGAGCGGGGTTTGTTAACCAATTAAGGAAAACTATATAGTTTTATTATTTTCAAAAGATTTTCTAGCATGCGAAGATCCTACAACCACGCAAGAAAATAAATAAATAAAACTACACAACCACTCATACAAAACCGATTTGAGCCAACCTAAGTGTTCCCTGGTGAGCCAACCGGGGAACTAAGTCTACTAAGGACAAACAATCCAAGACTTCGTGGCGTGCTCCCACTTGATCCCGCGCCTCCGGATCCGAGGTAGCCAACACGTCTCCCAAGATTCCCGTTGGTGCCTCCGGTCTTCTCTTCTCATTACATACATAATTTAAAGAGAAATGGCATGCAAGCCACACAATCTATTCTAAGCTAATATACAATTATAAAGATTAAATACTTTGGCGTGCAAGCCACAAATAAATAAATTATTACAAACCGGATTAAATAAATTATTACAAACCAAATGTGGTACAAACCACCAAATGAATGAACAACAAATAAAGCAACCAAACAACCACACAAAGGTCTAGGCTCAAACCGGTGCTCACAAAACGAAACAACCACAAAGCATGGTGTGTCACACCAAACCATGCACAAAACAATATCCCAATTAAGTTTATTCAAAAACTAAAGGCACAAGAATAAACCTTGTACATATGCATTAGGATTCCAAACACTTTGAAATCCATATTCATATATACACAATATACATGTATGCATGTGTGCATTTTATGCCAAAACCACCCAATACATACATATAAAAGAATTAGGATATTATGGGGCTTAAACTAAAAGGCTAAACAGCCTAAAATGATTCTGGAAACACCAAAATCATGTGCCAAAATCCATATCAAGTTTTCTTTTTCAAAAAGGCCAAAAAACAGCATGTTCACGACGCCTTCACGAGCTACTGCTCTTCACGGGCCCTCACGTGCCGTGAAGGCAGTACGCTCCACGACTCGTGAAACAGATTAAAAACCTTTCACGACCACCACCCCACGAGACTGGTCGTGTGGCCTTCACGACCTGTGAAGCAAGCTCCACGGCCCGTGAAGACCTTCTGGACAGAATGTCCAAAATCGAAAATATGGATTTTCAAGCCACAAAGGTGCATGCATCTTGCAAGTATGGCTCTGATACCACTGTTGGCAATCCATGGGGATCAAAGCACACAACGGAAGCAACAAAAACACACAAAATGATCCCATGATTTCCCAATGGTGGTGAAAACTTGCAAGAACATGCATGCAACCAAAAACAAGAACAAAGAGAAGAAGGAAATCAAATCATACCCTCGAAGACTTTGATACTTGGCTGGAACAACTCGGATTTGGGATGTAAGTTTGAAACAAAAGGCTCCAAGCCCTAATGCAAGTCCACATCAATAAACCTTCAACCTCTTTGTACTAGCAAACCGAAGCACCACCAACACTTGACGGATCTCTTCTGGAACAGCCTTGAAATCACTTGTGCACAGCCATTGACCTCTTGCTCTTGCTCACTCTCACTAGTATGAACTCACAAATGAAGTATGCTTGCACAATTTCACCAAGAGTATTGAATGAACAAACAATGCCCCTTATAAAGAGATATCATCTGTTCTTTAGAGTCCAGAGTCGTGCTAATTGGCACCCATTCATTGGACCAACAAAATGGTCCAACCAAATTCAAGTGTCACTTACAATTCTGCCTTCACGACTTTTTCACGGGCTCTCACGGGCCGTGAAGGATAAATGCGCCACGACCGGCCATTAATCCTCTACGAGCCGTGTCGCGCTGTGCAACAATCGTAAGGGTTGTGCCTTCACGAACTCCTTCACGGGCCGTGTAGGGTCGTGAAGCCCTAGGGTTTCACGAACCATGCGGCCCACGACAAGACTCGTGGACACGAGCTGCTTCACAACCCGTGGAGCATCCTTCACGGCCGTGAAGCCTAGGTCAACTGGAATTTGACCATTTTGGCTCTTTCTTCTTATAGTAGGCTATCGAGATTGAAACTTGGTGTGTGACCCAATAGGCCCGCGCTTCATTGGCAGTGATGCCGGCCTACATGTGTCGGTGGGCAGATTCCAACAATTTTAACAAACGTTGTATTTTATTTAAATTTTAAAGAAAAATTGTGTAGCATGCGAATCCTAAACCATGCATAGAAAATAAAATACAACCACGCAAATAAATACAATTCGGTAACATGCCCAAAATCCTATGTCTTTTCCCCATGAGCCACAACGGGGAAAACAAGGCCAAAACTTAAGGTAATATCTTGTTGGGTGAGCTCCCACTGAATCCGACACCTCCAATAGCGTGTAGACTCCGCCTCGCCAAGAAATCATCATCATGACTCCCGTTGACATCTCCGGTTCAAATTCTATACTATTTACAAATACATAGAATATAAAAACGACATGCAGGTCCCATTCCTACACTATTTATACAAATATACGGAATAAAAGAAACGGCGTGCAAGCCGCACCAAGAAATCATCATCAATAAGGCACGTAGGCCACCAAAAACCAAAAAATCAACCACCACAACACATAGGTCTAAGGGCATATCTTGTTACCGAATTAAAGCAAACGCATCAAAATGAAACTGGTGTGCCACAAAAAACCATGATACATATATATATTTCAGTTAAGATTGTCTAAAACATCAAAGGCATAAAAAGACAATCCTTGTACATGCGCATTAGTGAACCAAACCAATTTTGAAACACATATTCATATATACATTTATAAGTATATATTTGTGTACACTTCATGCCAAGTTACAACAAATATATAATTATAAAAACTAAAATATTATGGGAAAA
Organism: Dittrichia graveolens; assembly: GCA_038502395.1. NCBI lineage: Eukaryota > Viridiplantae > Streptophyta > Magnoliopsida > Asterales > Asteraceae > Dittrichia > Dittrichia graveolens. The sequence continues at coordinate 24,978,000 of JARJIL010000008.1, forward strand.
CAAATATATCAAGACCAGTCCAAAAACTAGTCAACAAAAGTCAAACCTAAAAACCATAGCAAGAAAACAATTTTCTTATAATTTTATGAAAACTAAATTTAAAAAAAAACCAGGCACGACCGTATCTCAGAAGTCACTAAAGGTATTCGTTTGGCAGAATCTAGTAGCAACGGAAGCAATATGTATAACAAAGTCAAAGCCAAACAAACGAATAGACTCCCATGGACCAAAATCTAACAATGAAATTGCAACTAAAATATAAAGAAGATGGGAAGAAAAGTTTATACCTCAATGCAAATCACAAAGAAAACCTTTCTTGTCAAGAAGCTAAAAATCCAAATAAGAATCCCTCTAGTGTTGTCCACCCCAAGCTTCCTTGATTCCCAAATGCTAGTTTGTTGATGCAAAAACACCAAAGCAACAATCAAGTATCTATCCTAGACTCTTGTGCACCAATAAGAACACCAAGAACAAGATGAAGTTTTTGGAGCGTTTTCTTGTATCAACCAAGAGACAAAGAACAAGCCAAAAGTCTCAACTAGAGCAGAGAATTCGTAGTCCCTTTGTCTACCACAATTATTATAAGTTAACACCATTAAACCAAGTGTTTAAGGCTGTTAATTCTGCCGTTACAGCGAACGTACATGGCCCGTGTTGATCAACACGGCCGTGTAGGCCCAAAGTCCACGGCCCCAATTGGGCTAAGACGGCCCGTGTCTAATAGGCACAACACGGACCGTGTTCAACTACACGGCCCGTGTAGGCCAAACTACATGACCTTGAACTGGGCCAATACGCCTCGTGTATGTTGGACTGGACACAGCCCGTGTACGATCCTGCTAAAACCCATTTTGGCCTTTCTCTCTCTTTTGCTTGATCGTGTTGCCGGAATCAATACTTGGTGTGTGACCCAATAGGGCTATACCTCATCAGTAGTGACATTAACTCGTTCGTGTCAGCGGGCATATTCCAACAGACTCCCACTTGCACATGATACGACTACGAAAAATAACACAAACATAGAGCGGCCTCGAGCAAGATATTTATGCTCCCAAGTTAGTATAGGGTATGCCACTCTTAAGAAGATCCCCAATCATAAAATAATTGTCCTAAAGATAAATGAACATGTACATCCCTTTGTTCGTGATATCCAATGTGAACACAAGGCATGGAATATAGTCAACCTTCAGATCGTCACGATTATGTTTCTCGATTCTAGATTAGTGGTGACCAACAAATCAAATTAACATTGATCCATTATTAATATAACTTAAGCACGGCCATGCATATGAACGTCAGCACGTAATCATCAATGGGCCCATGGATATTCTCTCTATTCATAGAGGAACAAATACCTTTCGACTACATAGTCCCGCCACATAGACAATACTCTACCCAATCATCTCCCTTATAACGACCAGTTACGGACCGCGTTAGAAAATGATCAAAGCAAAGCAGACCTATGCTTTGAGATCACATGTATCTCTAGTTTAAGGATGAAATGTCATTACCATCCCGAGTTACTTGTGACTAAAACCATGAAGTAAACTCGGGTGTGGGTCCTCCAATCACTTGAAACCCTTTTCAAGTATAGGCAAGAATCACGTTTTATCAAAACCAATTCTTTACCTCAATCTTAATTCATACTTCTTTCCCACAAAGTATGACCGGTTGTGGAGATTTAAAGATTGTAAAAACAATTTAGGGAAGAAATTAAACATGCAAAGATAGAACACAATAAAAACTAAATGTAAGTAACCGCAACACGCGTATATATAGATCTCTACTATATAAATCGAAACAAACATTAGTTACATTACTTCTTAACGTTCCCAAATACATAATGGTCCAAACATAAATTAAAACTAGATCTAAACCAAGTCATGAGCAAATCTAACACCTATTGCCATAGTGTGAGAATCATGAGAAGCGGCCAAATTGCCTTCCGAGGTTACTCTACTAATAGCGACTTCACCACTTTCAATCATCTCTCTAATCAAGTGGTACTTACGAGGTATATGCCTTGTTCTCTTGTGAGCTCTCGGTTCCTTTGCTAAGGCTACCGCACCCCCGTTGTCACAAAAGATCTCAATAGGGTTGGATATGCTCGGAACCACTCCAAGGTCTCGGATGAACTTCCTTATCCACATAGCTTCTTTAGCGGCTTCACTTGCTGCAATATATTCTGACTCTGTAATAGAATCAGCTACTGTGTCTTTGTTTTGTAACACCGTATTTTTACCCATAAAATTTTCATTTAAATTAACACTGCGGAAGCGTTTACCAAAACATAAAAGGATTTACAACTAAAGATAAACCACTGTTTATCAAAACCAATCAGTTTAAAATACAGTATTACAAAAACTACGAATCGTCACAATTCCAATCAGAGTGCCAGTCAATTATTCCCCAGGATACACCCCCTCACAACTGAACCGCAGAACATACCAGCCACCTGTAAAAGTAGTGAGAGGTGGGGGATTAGCACAAAGCTAAGTGAATAGAAGTAAACCACCACAGATATACTAGCAAATAACTGCATGATATCAACAACAGTAAACACATAATCACCCTTTGCCTCACGAGAAGACCGGCGGTTCTGCAGGAACCTACAACCAATGCCGGCCAAAGCAAAGGTTTACCGATAGTTCATTTGGTATTCTCACATAGTATTATCTTAAGTTGCAACAAATGCATCAAAAGATCACAATACTGATTAGCCGATAGCAAACAAACCCAACCCAATATGCCCAGCCGTTAGCTGACTTCACCACAGGCGCAACAATCAATTAACATAACACAGTTAATCAATTAGCAGACAAACAGTCTATCCATGCATCAATCCACATAGAGTTGGAACCAAACCAGTTACAACTAATATCACCCGTGAGTAAACATCCACTCACCTAGAGCTCTCGAACTCCTACTCAGTGGTCTAATATTACTGAGCCTTGTCCTTTCCTGAGATCAAAATAAAATGAAATCAGTAACCGATTAATAAATATATACCAAACACATATATTTATATCCTTTTAAATCAAACATCACATGTAAGATTCACATATGCACAACATAACCCATAGCTTTAAACAAAGCAAACAACCAAGAAAATACTCAAAACCGCGGACGCGTCGCGTCCAAGCAACCGACACGTCGTGCTGCACCCAAATGTCGGATTTCACATATCCGATACCCATGTGTCTGATTTCGAGTCCCGGACTTCAAGTTCCGGATTTCCACTGTCGGATTTCACTCGTCCGGATTCCCATCATCGGATTTTGGGTCCGGATTTCAATAATCAGATTTCTAATCGGATTTCCACAATAATTCGCCAATAAACAAGAACGCGTCGCGTTCTCTTCTCGGACGCGTCGCGTTGCGACAGACTCTGCATCATCTTCTTCAACATCCAGCCAACTTACAACTTTTCAAAATCCGATTTAAACACTTGAAATCCAATATGAACACTTCTATAACATGTATAAACATCTTATGACATGTATCTAACATCAAGAACACATCAATAAAAAGAAAAAAAAACAAATTCACACAAAACCCATTTGTCAAGTATGGAGCTTCAAGCTCCATTCATGGTGTTTCATCATATACACATGTATAACATCAGAAAGACATATCAATATAGTTCTGATCATGCTATAAACATATACTAACCTCTGTTTTGATTTAACAATCAATAACTCTTCAATCCAAAAGTTCAAGTTTGCTACTTGGTTCCTTTCACGAGAGGTTTTCTTTGAAAAACACACACTTCACGTTTATTCTTGAAACACAAATGACCAGGTATGTCATCTAGAACCCACGTATACATATTCTCCCAAAACCAAGCAGGAAGTGTGTTTCAATATTCTTATCCTTGTTTAGGCATGCATACATACTCACATACATACATGCTTGCACACATACATGCTTGCACACATACACACAAATCTTTAGTATATATATTTTCCACATACATATACCTTTTCTTAATTTATTTACTAACTCTAATTAATACCATTAATTAAAATCATTTAATTAAATGCTAAACAAGCAAATAATCAAACATTAATCACGAATAAACGTACCTTGGCCTACGTAACAACTAGGTCCAGAATCAGGATGTTACAAATCCTCCCTCCTTAAAAGGATTCGTCCTCGGAATCTCACTGTATACACATCCACCATGATGTCAAGATAAACCCTATCGCACTTTCAACTGTTAATATATAACCACAGAAGCCTTACAGCTTATCCTTCTAAATTCATTTAATACCAACAGTTAGTTGATAAATCCTGTCTTCAAGCATCCCCTGAATTTATGCCTAACCCAATCATAAATCCCAATAGTTTCCAATCATTTATCATCTGTCATACCAAAGCATTCACATATAGTTTATTACTTACTTCAAGTCAACAGGTTGAAGTATTATCACCACAATCTCATAACTTCACACAAAGTATTCTGATATCTCATCGTCAGAATTTAGTTCACCCACACAATTATTGTGTTTCAATCCCACCTTTGGTTATCCATCAGGAAAATCTTGTAACATCGTCCAACTCTTGTTTCAATCTTTGTTTGTAAACTCTTCATAAGTTTAAGCCATTGCAATCCTCTTCTCTCTTTTCATTCTCAAAGGCTTCAACCTTTTCATTCTTCAAGGCTTTCTTACAATAGAAATCTTGGTTCATCCACTAAGTCAGAGATACTTCCAACTCGCATATACAAGATGTTATTCTCACTAGCTCTTTCACAGATCAACACATTTGTCATCACGTCGTCTTTCAAGGTAACATCAAATTCCATTATCACTTTCTCTGATTTAATCTGATCACCGTCGCAATCATTTGGATAACTTCTTCTAATTAGGCATCTAATATATCTCCATTGACCAAGTCAATCACACATGTCTTCTCTTACAATTAATATATTCATATCATCACTGTAATCATATCAACTGTAACCTCCAAGTCAGGGTTAATATTTTTGTCTCATGATATCTCAATTAACACAAGATATCCACTATACATCCAATTTCAAAGCATAGCATCACATTTCAAACCAACAATTGCGATTTTCCGTCATACCACAAAATTCGTTAAAAATCATTATGCATCCTCATGAATCAACTGTACTCAGTAGATTAAATATCCACTTATATCTTTACCTGAACAATATTGCACATCCCAGACTCGCCCAATATGCAGCAATCCATCTCTTTCTTCTTTCTTTGCATAATTAAATTCACATAAACACATAATGTATATATAAATCATATTATGCACATTACATCATGTAATTCAATTAATCTATATATATATATCTCTATGGTATATCATGCTCACTTAGCATTTAATCAAGTATCACACATACTTATTATCATACCATATCTTGATATATAACACACAACTCATAATAGAAAATCATCTATTATCATTTAGTTCTATTTCTAAAGAATCAGTCTCATCTAAAATAAACTCAAAAATTTTAGCACATACTATGCATAAAATATTCACAATTAACTTAAAAGTTAATTAACACACACACACCGGTATAAAGTTTTATCAAAACATACTCGTTTCATCTTCATCGGCGGTGGCGTTATCACTGGCCATCATATTGTACACCCCACCCTCTCGCACAGTAGGGTTCTTTCTCTTTTGCCCTGCTGATGATGATCCCCTAACCGCTTCTGCCCCAGTCCCCGTCCCAGTTTTCCTCCTAGAAGGACACTCACCAGCCCTATGTCCCTCATTCTAACAGCTCTAGCACACACTTCAGGGAAAACCACATTCCCTAGGTTCATGCCCTAACGTTCCACAACGCATACATTGCATGATCTGAGCAGTACACTACCCAGAATGGGTAGATCTACACCGTCCACACCATTGCGGTCTCTGATCAGAACCCTCAGTGGTTATCTCACCGTTCTGACTTCCCTGTGACTGGTTTCCTTGCCAACTCCTCTTTTGCTGATTACCAGTCTGTTCATACCTCGGCTTTTGCAAAGACGCCTCATCTCGGGTTTGCTTATCTCTTGCCTGTATGTCCCCCTCAGCAGACTTTGCCAAGGTGAAAGCCTGGGACAACGATCCAGCTAATCGAGTTGTGCTCCTGTACTCAGGAAGTAAGGCTCCAATGAAATGTTGAACCTGGGAAGGTTCATCAGGCACCCACTGAGTCACAAATCTAAGTTTCGAATTGAACTGCTCAATCAATTCATCCACAGACATCTTTTTCGTCATACGCGGTTCCATGAACTCCTGCCTTATCTTGTTCAACTCAAAAGCATTGCAATATTGTTCACACAATTTATTTTGAAATTGATCCCAAGTAATTGCATTCATCTGAGCTTTCGATAAATGTGTAGTGATAGAATCCCACTATACCATCGCTTTTCCCTACAACATCCTTGTAGCAAACCAAACCCTCATTTCTTCTTCACAATTGCAAGCATCCATAATTCTAGAAATATCTCGCAACCAATTCAAGGTAACATTTGGATGTGTGCTACCATGATACTCCTCGGGATTACAATCCAAAAACTGTTTATAAGTACACGGATTGTCTAAATCCCATACCAGGTGGAAATCCCATGAAAGGATATGGCACTGATCCTTGTGAAAACATCGGGTAATAGAATGGTTGAGACACTAGTGGAAATGGTATCGATGCAGAAGGCATCCCCGTATACATAGTATTGGTTGGAAAAATGTATGGTATTTCAAGTGTAGTAGAAGCTACTGTAACAACCGGTGGTTGACTCGCAAAATCTTGTCTCTGTTGATCCAACTTCTTTCTTAAATCTTGTAATTGACCCTCAAGCTGAAAGATGTATTCATCCCTCTCATCTCCAGCTGTACCAGATGTACCAACACCCTGTAGAGTTTCCACTGTTACTGGGACAATAGGGGCGCCGGTTGAGTTCTCATTATTAACCATTGTTTCTATAACAATCACAACATCTCGCCAACTGATTAGTTTAAAACCGTTAGTATAACACATACTAACCACCCAAGCAATATTCCCATTCACCCTAATCCCACACTCAAGGAATAATTGACCCTCACTCGAGCCAAGATTTGGGAATGCAACACTTGCACTGTGCCTACATCGCCAAACCAAGGCTCTGATACCAAACTTGTAACACCGTATTTTCACCCATAAAATTTTCATTTAAATTAACACTGCGGAAGCGTTTACCAAAACATAAAAGGATTTACAACTAAAGATAAACCACTGTTTATCAAAACCAATCAGTTTAAAATACAGTATTACAAAAACTACGAATCGTCACAATTCTAATCAGAGTGCCAGTCAATTATTCCCCAGGATACACCCCCTCACAACTGAACCGCAGAACATACCAGCCACCTGTAAAAGTAGTGAGAGGTGGGGGATTAGCACAAAGCTAAGTGAATAGAAGTAAACCACCACAGATATACTAGCAAATAACTGCATGATATCAACAACAGTAAACACATAATCACCCTTTGCCTCACGAGAAGACCGGCGGTTCTGCAGGAACCTACAACCAATGCCGGCCAAAGCAAAGGTTTACCGATAGTTCATTTGGTATTCTCACATAGTATTATCTTAAGTTGCAACAAATGCATCAAAAGATCACAATACTGATTAGCCGATAGCAAACAAACCCAACCCAATATGCCCAGCCGTTAGCTGACTTCACCACAGGCGCAACAATCAATTAACATAACACAGTTAATCAATTAGCAGACAAACAGTCTATCCATGCATCAATCCACATAGAGTTGGAACCAAACCAGTTACAACTAATATCACCCGTGAGTAAACATCCACTCACCTAGAGCTCTCGAACTCCTACTCAGTGGTCTAATATTACTGAGCCTTGTCCTTTCCTGAGATCAAAATAAAATGAAATCAGTAACCGATTAATAAATATATACCAAACACATATATTTATATCCTTTTAAATCAAACATCACATGTAAGATTCACATATGCACAACATAACCCATAGCTTTAAACAAAGCAAACAACCAAGAAAATACTCAAAACCGCGGACGCGTCGCGTCCAAGCAACCGACACGTCGTGTTGCACCCAAATGTCGGATTTCACAAATCCGATACCCATGTGTCGGATTTCGAGTCCCGGACTTCAAGTTCTGGATTTCCATTGTCGGATTTCACTCCTCCGGATTCCCATCATCGGATTTTGGGTCCGGATTTCACCAATCGGATTTCTAATCGGATTTCCACAAGAATCCGCCAATAAACAAGAACGCGTCGCGTTCTTTTCCCGGACGCGTCGCGTCGCGACAGACTCTGCATCATCTTCTTCAACATCCAGCCGACTTACAACTTTCAAAATCCGATTTAAAAACTTGAAATCGAATATGAACACTTCTATAACATGTATAAACATCTTATGACATGTATCTAGCATCAAGAACACATCAATAACAATTAAAACACCAATTCACACAAAACCCATTTGTCAAGTATGGATCATCAAGCTCCATTCATGGTGTTTCATCATATACACATGTATAACATCAGAAAGACATATCAATATAGTTCTGATCATGCTAGAAACATATACTAACCTCTGTTTTGATTTAACAATGAATAACTCTTCAATCCACAAGTTCAAGTTTGCTACTTGGTTTCTTTCAAGAGAGGTTTTCTTTGAAAAACACACACTTCATCTTTATTCTTGAAACACAAATGACCAGGTATTTCATCTAGAACCCACGTATACATATTCTCCCAAAACCAAGCAGGAAGTGTGTTTCAATATTCTTATCCTTGTTTAGGCATGCATACATACTCACATACATACATGCTTGCACACATACACACAAATCTTCAGTATATATATTTTCCACATACATATACCTTTTCTTAATTTACTAACTTTAATTAATACCATTAATTAAAATCATTTAATTAAATGCTAAACAAGCAAATAATCAAACATTAATCACGTATAAACGTACCTTGGCCTACGTAACAACTAGGCCCAGAATCAGGATGTTACAGCTTTGAACTTCTTCAAGTAATAGCCCCACCATTCAATAGGAACACAAACCCCGATTGTGATCGGCAGTCATCCCTATCAGTTTGGAAGCTAGCATTAGAGTAACCCTTTAATTTGAGCTCTTCCTCACCACCAAAGATCAAGAACATCTCTTTAGTCCTCCTAAGATACTTAAGAATGTTCTTTACCGCAACCCAATGGGCTTGCCCCGGGTTTCCCTGATATCTACTAGTCAAGCTCAAAGCGCATGACACATCAGGACGAGTACATAACATGGTGTACATGATCGAGCCCACAGCCGAAGCATATGGTACTCGCTTCATTACTTCTAGTTCCTCTTGAGAACTAGGACATCGAGTCTTACTCAGTATCACTCCATGCGACATAGGAAGACTTCCTTTCTTGGAGTCCTCCATCTTGAACCGCTTCAAGACTTTGTCAATGTATGTACTTTGACTCAACCCGAGAAGTTTTCTAGATCTATCTCTATAGATCTTGATACCCAGAATATATGCCGCTTCTCCTAAGTCTTTCATTGAAAAGCATTTTTCAAGCCAAGTTTTAACACTTTGCAAGGTTGGAATATCTTTTCCAATGAGTACGATATCATCCACATATAAGACTAAGAAAACAACGGCGCTCCCACTAGCCCTAATGTATACGCATGGCTCGTCTACGCTTTTTGAAAAACCAAACTCTTTGATTTTCTCGTCAAAGCATATATTCAAACTACGAGATGCTTGCTTAAGTCCATAAATGGACTTCTTTAGTCTACACACTCTATTAGGATGCTTTGGATGTACAAAACCCTCAGCCTGCGTCATATACACCTCCGCGGAGAGCTTCCCATTAAGGAAGGCGGTTTTGACATCCATTTGCCATATTTCGTAATCATGAAATGCGGCGATTGCCAAAAGTATCCTAATAGATTTCAACATGGCCACTGGGGAGAAAGTTTCATCATAATCGACACCATGTGTCTGGGTGAAACCTTTAGCCACCAGTCGGGCTTTGAAAGTGCTAACTTTTCCATCCATGTCGGTCTTCTTCTTGAAGACCCATTTACACCCTATTGGTTTACAACCAGGCGTAGGATCAACCAGTTCCCAAACCTGGTTATCCGCCATGGATTGCATCTCGTTATCCATTGCCTCTTTCCATTTAGCAGACTCGTGGCCCGCTACCGCTTCCCGATAGTTGGTGGGCTCATTAAGATCCACCAACAACTCGTCGCCCTTAAATATGAGAAACCCATATCTCTCTGGCTCATGGCGAACTCTACCGGATCTACAGGGAGGTAATGGATGTAATTAGTCTCCGCATTGTCATGCTTAGACTCAACCTCACTAGGTTGTTGGCTAGTGCCAACGTGAGGTCTTTCACCCGTTGACCCTTGAACTTCATCAAGGTCAATCTTGTTCCCGCCTTGCTGATTGGATATTAATTCTCTTTCTAAAAAGTCCGCCCTCCGAGCATCAAATATTTTGTTCTCGAAAGGTTTGTAGAATATGTATCCAATACCTGCAGCTGGATATCCGATGAAATAACACTTTTCGGATCGGGGCTCTAACTTGTCATCAACCTCACGTCTTACGTAGGCTTGACAACTCCAAACCTTTAGATAGGCAAGAACGGGAGGTTTCCCATGCCATATCTCAAAAGGTGTTTTCTCGACCTTCTTTGTCGGAGTGAGATTAAGGATTCTTGTTGCCGTTTCAAGAGCATAACCCCAAAGACTTATAGGCACTTGGGTGTGACTCATCATAGACCGAATCATATCTAACAATGTGCGGTTCCTCCTCTCGGCGACACCATTTAATTATGGCGTCCTAGGAGGTGTAAGTTGTGAAATAATTCCACAACCATTGAGATGATCACGAAACTCTTGACTAAGATATTCTCCACCCCTATCGGATCTAAGTATCTTAATATTTTTGCCCAATTGATTCTCTACTTCGTTTTGGAAAGTCTTAAAGACCTCAAAGGTCTCGGACTTTTGTCTAACCAAGTAGACATACCCATACCTACTATAATCATCTATAAAGGTAACGAAGTATATAGAATTGTCTCATGTGATGTGCTTAAACGGACCACACACATTGGAATGTATGATGTCCAATAAGTCTTTACCCCTCTCATTCACGTCGTAAAAGGGTGCTTTAGTCATCTTGCCTAATAAACAAGATTCACACACTTCATTTGACTCGTGGTCAAATGATTCCAAGATCCCAACCGCTTAGACCTTGGCGATACGAGTCTTGTTTATATGGCCAAGTCGACCATGCCACAAAGACAATTTGTCTAAACCATTTTTAGACGTTGAATCAATATTCATGATTGAATGATTTTTACTAACGTATGCATCTACTTCATAAATACCACGACAAGGATAAGCTTTAAAATAAAAAATATTATTTTTAAAACAAACGATAACCCCATTGTCAAGTGTAAAACCAAAACCATTCTTGTGAAGAGCATGAAAAGAAATAATATTCCTAGCCACAAGCGGCGAGTAGCATATGTTCAACAATAATATAGAAAAACCAGAATTAAACGATAATTCAACTTCTCCACGAGCCTTAACCAGGACAATCTCCTTGTTTCCCATTATCAAGTGAAGCTCGCCATTCTTCATTCTTCTACTTGTCTTTAGCACCTGCACAATATTACAAATGTAAGTGCTATAGCCGGTATCTAATACCCAACTACCAGATGTAGAAGTATGATGGAGTTCAATCATGTACGTACCTGAGTCGGAAGTTCCTCCAATGCTCAACCCCTTGAGCTTCTTAAGACCTTCTAGGTACCCCGGGCAGTTACGGCGCCAATGGCCCTTCTTCCCGCACAAGAAGCATTCCGCTTCATTCGGAGTTTTGGCTTGGGGAACCATATTCCCCTTGCCTTTACCCTCCGAGGCGAGGCTAGAATTGGCAGCGCCAATCTTCCCCTTCCCCTCACCCTTAGGGGTATAAGCGGACTTCTTCTTCTTCTGGATTCGCCCCTCCCTTATAGCAAGAACGGAATTTGGAACGGTGGGCTTGTTTTTGGTCATGCTAGACTCCGTTGTCTTAAGCATACCTTGAAGCTCCATAATGGACTTATCCATACTATGCATATGATAACTCATAACGAATTGATCATACGCGGTGGGCAGGGACCATAGGATCAAATCCACGGCTAGCTCCCTCCCTATGGTAAATCCGAGCCGTTCCATGCGCTCCACGTTTGCTTTCATGCGCAACACATGAGCACTCACATTCCCGCCATCGGCCATCTTGCTACCAAGTACCATCTTAAGACACTCGAACCTCTCTTGTCTCGCTTGCTGCTGGAACATTTCCTTAAGCTGAGCGATCAAGTCAAAAGCACTCAAATGATCCATTTGCTTTTGGAGCTCGGGGATCATAGTACTTAGGATGAGGCAAGTAATGTCCTCGGTATCCTTGACACGCTTCTCATAAGCGTCTCAGATAGCTCGAGTGGCATTGGTAGCAGGAGCCTCGGGTAGGGCCTCCTCAATGGTAAACATGTTCCCTTCTTAGCGTAAGACAAGTTTAAGTTGCCTAAACTAATCCAAGAAGTTGTTACCATTGAGTTTCTCCTTCTCAAGGAAAACTCTAAGCAAAAAATGATTGGTGGTGTAGGTGTTGCTTGAAGACGCCATCTAAAATAGCAAAGTAGTTTTAGTTAGTTTGGAAATCCTTGTTAAAATAAGTACCCATAGTTTTAAACAAAAAAAATTATTTGTAACAAGGACTAAGAACCTTATTTCACCTCGCACCGTGACAGGTTTACCGCAGATCACGTGGTGAAGCTATTTAGGCCGGCAACCATTTTACCAATTGTAATCTCTATTACAACTCTTAGACACTTGCGGGATCCGTTGACATCCATTATGTCGGTTGGCATGTTTGATCCCTATCTTACACCAATCTTAATATATAATATTTGTTTAGCTCGTGCTTAGCTCGACAACTAACCAAGAATTATATACTAAAATTGTAAATTGTCTGACAAGCCACACGGGTGGCACTCTCGAACATTAATTGGCTCGTGATTAGCTCGACAACCAATCATGCGAGTTACCCCACTCACCATCCACACAACTACACAAGGAATGACTCGTGCTTAGCTCGACAATCATCCTTGCTTCGTTAGATTCGGGTGGTGTCAACTTACGAATGGTGCGTGATTTACTTTTTTGAAAAACGGGACTTTGTTTCCGGTTTATAAAAACCCTTTTAGTGAATTAACAAAGTAAGTGTCAAAACGATTTTAATTTAAATATAATACCATCTTTATATTTTCTTTGTCAATTCTATTCACGCGAGATTGTTAACCATTTTAACAAATGTTGTATTTTATTTAATTTTATAGAAAAATTATCTAGCATGCGAATCCTAATCCATGCATAGGAAAAATAAAATACAACCACGCAAATATATATGTATATAATTCGGCAACATGCCCAAAAATCCTATGCGTTTTCCCCGTGAGCCACAACAGGGAAAACGAGGCCAAAATCTACGGACAAGATATAGTCTCGTTGGGTGAGCTCCCACTGAATCCAACACCTCCAATAGCATGTTGATTCCTTCTCGCCAAGACATCATCACCATGACTCCCGTTGACTATTACGGTTTTAATTCTATACTACATACAAATACATAGAATATATATAAACGACACGCAGGTCGCACTCCTATGCTATTTACACAAATACATAGAATAAAGGAAATGGCATGCAAGCCGCACCAATAAATAAATAAATATTGTTACAACAATACAGCACGCAGGCCGCCAAAAACCAAAATAATCAACCATCACAACACATAGGTCTAAGGGCATATCATGTTACCGAATCAAACCAAAACATATCACATAGAAACATGGTGTGCCACACATAACCATGATACATAAATATATATCTATATTTTAGTTAAGATTGTCAAACCATCAAAGACACCAAAAAGACAATCCTTGTACATATGCATTAGTGTACCAAATCATTTTTGAGACACATATTCATATATACATTTATAAGTATATATTTGTGTACACTTCATCCCAAGTTACAACAAATATATAAATATAAAAACTAAAATATTAACAAGTCTACGAATAAATCTATTCTAGCACAACAACAGTCACAATGAAAAACCAATTTTAAGAAAACACTTTTCTTATCAAAAAACTTTTATGGTTTTTCTAGACTCAATAGTGCAAAGCCATGTTAGATATGGCTCTGATATCACTAAAGGTACTCGTTTGGCAGAATCTAGTAGCAACGGAAGCAATATGTATAACAAAGTCAAAGCCAAACAAACGAATACACTCCAATGGACCAAAATCTAACAATGAAATTTCAACTAAAATATAAAGAAGACGGGAAGAAAAGTTTATACCTCAATGCAAATCACAAAGAAAAACTTTCTTGTCAAGAAGCTAAGAATCCCTCTAGTGTTGTCCACCCCAAGCTTCTTTGATTCCCTAATGCTAGTTTGTTGATGCAAAAACACCAAAGCAACAATCAAGTATCTATCTTAGACTCTTGTGCACCAATAAGAACACCAAGAACAAGATGAAGTTTTTGGAGAGTTTTCTTGTATCAACCAAGAGACAAAGAACAAGCCAAAAGTCTCTACTAGAGCAGAGAATTCGTAGTCCCTTTGTCTACCACAATTATTAGAAGTTAACGCCATTAAACCAAGTGTTTAAGCTGTTAATTATGCTGTTACAGCGAACGTACAGGGCCCGTGTTGATCAACAGGGCCGTGTAGGCCCAGAGTCCACGGCCCCAATTGGGCTAAGACGGCCTGTGTCTAATAGGCACAACACGGCCCGTGTAGGCCCAAACTACACGACCTTGAACGGGGCTAATATGCCTCGTGTATGTTGGATTGGACACGACCCGTGTACCATCCTGCCAAAACCCATTTTGGCCTTTCTCTCTCTTTTGCTTGATCGTGTTGCCGGAATCAATACTTGGTGTGTGACCCAATAGGCCTATACCTCATCGGTAGTGCCATTAACTCGTTCGTGTCAGCGGGCATATTCCAACAGTCATAGCCGTACCCTATGGTACGCCCTCGAGCACGAGGTGTATCTAGACCAAATGCATCTGGCGATAGGCACACCCGTACCCCCATAGGTACGGTCGTGCCTCCCTTATGCCGTTTGACAAATTACAAATTTTATGGTTTTTCTTGACTTGTTAGTGCAAAGCCATGTTAGATATGGCTCTGATACCACTAAAGGTATTTGTTTGGCATAATCAAGACGAAGCGAAGCATAACACGGAACAAAATTTCAAAAGAAACCAAACAAATACTTCCTAATGGACCAAAATCTAGACATGGTATTGCGACTAAAAATGAACAAGAAGGAAGAAATGGTTATACCTTTAAGCAAGATCACTATTTCAGCTTTTCTTGTTAAGTATGTAGAATTCAACAAGAACTCCTCTAGTGTAGTCCACCCCAAGCTTGTTGGAATCTGCCCACCGACACATGTAGGCAGGCATCACTGCCGATGAAGCGCGGGCCTATTGGGTCACACGCCAAGTTTCAATCTCGACAGCCTGCTATAAGTTTCATTCTTGACACCCTGCCGATGAAGCGTAGGCCTATTGGGTCACTGCTGATGAAGCGCAGGCCTATGAAGCGTGAAGGATGCTCCACGGGTCGTGAGGCAGCTCGTGTACATGAGTCCTGTCGTGGCCGCATGGTTCGTGAAACCGTAGGGCTTCACGACCCTACACGAAGGAGGTCGTGAAGGCACAAACCCTCACGATTCTTGTACGGCGCGGCACGGCTCGTGGAGGATTGATGGCTGGTCGTGGCGCATTCATCCTTCACGGCCCATGAGAGCCCGTGAAGAAGTCGTGAAGACAGAATTCTAAGTGACACTTGTATTTGGTTGGACCATTTTTTTGGTCTAATGAATCGGTGCCATTTGAGTCCGACTCTGGTTCCTTTGAACAGAAAGAATGTCTTTAAAAGAGGCCTTCTTTGTTCATTTGTTACTCTTGGTCCATTTGTGCAAGATATACACTTTGTGAGTTCTTACATTGTGAGAGAGAGCAAGAACAAGTGTTCTAGGGCTGTGTACATACGATTTCAAGGCTGTTCCAGAACCTAATCATCAAGTGTTGGTGGTTTAGTGGCTTGCTAGTACAAGGAGAAAGAAGCTTAGCTTGGTGTGGACTTCTTTGGTGCTTGGAGCCTTTTGTTTCAAGAGCTCATCCCAAGACCGAGCTGTTCCAGCAATTAATCAAAGTCTTCAAGGGTATGATTTGATTTCTTTCTTCTCTTTGTTCTTGTTTTGGTTGCATGTTTGATCTTACAAGTTTTCACCACCATTGGGACTTCATGGGATCGTTTGTGTGTTTTTTTGTTGCTTCCGTTGCGTGCTTTGATCCCCATGGAATCCCAACAGTGGTATCAGAGCCATACTTGTAAGATGCATGCACCTTTGTGGCTTGAACATCCGTATTTTCGATTTTGGACATTCTGTCTAGAAGGTCTTCACGGGCCGTGGAGCTTGCTTCACGGGCCGTGGAGCTTGCTTCACGGGTCATGAAGGCCACACGACCAGTCTCGTGGGGTGTTGGTCGTGAAAGATTTTTTAAATGTTTCACGAGTCGTGGAGAGTACTGGCTTCACGGCCCGTGAGGGCCCGTGAAGAGCAATAGCCGTCGTGAACAGGCTGTTTTTGGCCTTTTTGAAAAAGAAAACTTGATATGGATTTTAGCATTTGGTTTTGGTGTTTCCAGAATCATTTTAGGCTTGTTAGCCTTGTAGTTTAAGCCACACATGCATATATGTATATCGTGTATATATGAATATGGATTTCAAAGTGTTTGGAACCCTAATGCAAACATACAAGGTTTATTCTTGTGCCTTTAGTTTTTGAATAAACTTGATTGGGATATTGTTTTGTGCATGGTTTGGTTTGGCACACCATGCTTTGTGGTTGTTTCGTTTTTGTGAGCACCGGTTTGAGCGTAGACCTTTGTGTGGTTGTTTGGTTGCTTTATTTGTTGTTCATTCATTTGGTGGTTTGTGCCACATTTGGTTTGTAAATTAGCTTAGAATAGATTGTGTTGCTTGCATGTCATTTCTCTTTAAATTATGTATGTATTTTGAAGAGAAGACCGGAGGCACCAACGGGAGTCTTGGGAGACGTCTTGGCTACCTCGGATCCGGAGGCGCGGGATCGAGTGGTAGCACACCACCAAGTCTTGGATTGTTTGTCCTTAGTAGACTTTGTTCCTCGGTTGGCTCACCGGGGAACACTTAGGTTGGCTCAAATCGGTTTTGTATGCGTGGTTGTGTAGTTTTATTTATTTATTTTCTTGCATGGTTGTAGGATATTCACATGCTAGAAAATCTTTAGAAAATAATAAAACTATATAGTTTTCCTTAATTGGTTAACAAACCTCGCTCGCTCACATGATTAACATACGAATATAAAGTGTTTATGTTCAAATGGTGAAAAATGCGTTTTGTCACTTATTTGTTAATCAAAACGAAAAGAGGTTTTTAACCCGAAAAACAAAAGTCCCGTTTTTTTTAAAACGTAAATTACACGTCATCCAAAAGATGACACCACCCGAATCTAATGAAGCATGGGACAATTGTTCTATGTGGACTTGTGAGGAAGGTGCGTGTGGCGTCTTGAAGTTTTTGGTTGTCGAGCTTAGCACGAGTCAATTATTGTCAAGGGCGTCATCGTGTATCTTGTTGAACGATATGCTATTCCAATTTAATACGCCTTGGTGATTGTTGTGCCTATACCGAGTTACCAAAGCAGCTTATTGAGGAATCGGTGTGGGAAGGGAACAAACATGCCAAACCGGTGCTATGAGTACCGATGGATGCCGCAAGTGCCTAAGAGTTGTAATCACGGATTACAATTGGTAAAGCGTTTACCGGCCTAAATACCTTCACGAAGTGATCCGCGGTAAACCCGTCATTTAGTGAAGTTATGTTGGGTTCTTAGCCCTTGTTAAATTTAAGTGTTAAACTATTAGGTAATTATTTAACAAGGATTAAAATATGTCGAACTAATCTTTTTGTGTGCTTTGCCTTCTTTTAGATGGCATCTACAAGCAACACCGCGACACACATGTCACTCCGTCCATTTTTGGAGAAAGAGAAACTCATAGGAGTAAACTCTATGGATTGGCATAGGCAATTGAGAATTGTCTTACGCCATAAAAGCAAGTTGTACGTCCTATAGGGACCTCTTCCGGAGGCTCCTGCTACCACCGCTACGCGGGCCATTAAGGATGCTTATGAGAAGCGCCTTAAAGGCACCAATTAGGTGACTTGCCTCATGTTGACGACCATGAGTTCCGAGTTGCAAAGGCAATTCGAGGACGTTGGTGCGTATGACATGATTTCGTAGCTAAAGGAAATGTTCCAACAACAAGTGAGGCAAGAACTCTACGAGTGTGTCAAGGCCTTCATAGGGTGCCGGATGCAGGAGGGCGGGAACGTGAGCTCTCACGTGCTTTGTATGAAGCAATACGTGGACCAGCTCGAGAGGTTGGGCTTTCCTATGGGGAAAGAGTTGGCTACGGATATTATCCTCCAATCTTTGCCTCAAGCATATGGTTCGTTCATTGTGAACTACCATATGCATAACATGGACAAGTCCTTGATGGAGTTGCACGGCATGTTGAAGACCGCCGAGTCTAACTTGGCCAAGGCAAAACCATTGACCTCTACACCCGTCCTAGCCATCCATGAAGGTGGTGCTAAGAGGAAGCGGCCCACTTCAAGCTCCAAGGGCAAAGGGAAGGGAAAGGTCAAGGTGGAAACACCTAAGCCCAAACCACTCCCGGCGCCGGAGCCAAAGGGGAAGGAACCCGCTCCTATAGCCCCCTCACCAAAAGAGGCCACCTGCTTCTTCTGCAGGGAGAAGGGACACTACTGGCATAGCTGCCCCAAGTACACGGAGGAGCTCAAGAGGCTTCGCGCCAAGGGACAAGGCCCCTCCGGTATGTATATGATTGAACTCCATAACACTTCTACTTATAACGCTTGGGTCTTGGACACCGTGTGTGGTACTCATATAGTTAATAATGTGCAGGTACTATGAAGAAGTAGGGACTTGGTTGATAGGGAGCTGGATCTCATCATGGGAAACAAGGCGGTTGTCCCGGTTGAGAAGATAGGGAGCGTGGAACTCGCCTTTCCATCCGGCTTATTTATTACTTTATTAAATGTATCTTATTCGCCCTGCGTGGAAAGAAACATTTTATCATTTTATGCACTTGTTGACGATGGATTTAATTTTAATTTCTCTAATGGAATTATTTCTTGCTTTAAGAACAATATATGTGTATTTCTTCTTTTTGTGCACCAAAGAACTTGATCACAAAAGCAAGAAGAACCAAGAGAGAATATGAACTTCAACCAACCTCTTGAACTCTCTCAAGTCTGTTCATATGCAGAGAAAAACGTAGCTAGCATTAACATCCACTTAATCCCATTAAAATGAGAGTTTAAAGATGTTAATTCTGCTGTTACAGCGAACGTACACGGCCCGTGTTCATCAACACGGCCGTGTAGGCCCAAGGTCCACGGCCCCAAATTGGCTAAGAAGGCCCGCGTCTAATAGGCTAGACACGGCCCATGTTCATCTACACGGCCGTCTCGGCCCAAACTACACGACCTTGAATTGGGCTAAAACGTCCCGTGTATGTTGTACTGGACACGGCCCATGTTCAGCCACACGGCCCGTGTACCATCCTGCCAAAACCCATTTTGGCCTTTTTCTCTCTTTTGCTTGATCGTGTTGTCGGAATCAGTACTCGGTGTGTGACCCAATAGGCCTATAGAGGACCGGTAACGCCATTAACTCGTTCATGTCATCGGGCATATTCCAACACCTTCCAATGATCAACCTGAAGTTGGCGCTAGTTCACAAGATGATTCTCAGCACGGCGCTGTTGGAAAAACTGACACAGATCCTTTACCTCTAAGAAGATCTGGTAGGAGTCGCAATGAGCTAGAGAGATATGGGTTTCTCATGTCTGAGGGCTGTGACCTAGTGGTGGATCATGATGAACCATCATCTTATCAGGACGTTGTGGTGGGCCCTTAGTCCGCTAGGTGGAAAGAGGCAAAGGAGTCCGAGATGCAATCTATGTCGGATAACCAAGTCTGGGATTTGGTAGATCCAGTACCCGGGTGTAGACCCGTGGGGTGCAAATGGGTCTTTAAGAAAACGACCGGCATGTATGGAGAGGTAGACACCTTTAAAGCCCGACTGGTGGCTAAAGGTTTCACGCAAACTCATGGTGTAGACTATGATGAAACCTTTTCCCCGGTGGCTATGTTGAAGTCTATCCGGATACTCATGGCAATTGCCGCATTTCATGATTATGAGATTTGGCAAATGGATGTAAAAACCGCGTTCCTTAATGGGACACTAAGCGGGGAAGTCCATATGACTCAACCCGAGGGTTTTGTACATGCCAAGCATCCGGATAAGGTCTGTAAGCTTAAGAAGTCCATTTATGGACTTAAGCAAGCATTGCGCAGCTGGAACCTGTGCTTTGATGAGAAAGTCAAAGAGTTTGGCTTTTCAAAAAGCAAGGATGAGCCATGCGTATATGTCAGGGCTAGTGGGAGCATAGTTGTATTCCTAGTCTTGTATGTCGATGACATACTCTTCATTGGGAACGATGTCCCGACCCTTCAAGATGTAAAAACCGGGTTAGGCAATTGTTTTTCGATGAAGGATCTAGGAGATGCAACTTATATTCTTGGGATCAAAATCTATAGAGATAGATCCAAGGGGCTAATTTGGCTTAGCCAAAGTACATATGTTGACAAAGTCCTAAAGCGGTTTAGGATGGAAGACTCCAAGAAGGGGTTCATTCCTATGTCACATGGTTTGGTATTGAGTAAGACTCAATCCCCTAGTTCCCCAGAGGAACGGGAAGTAATGAAGTAGGTGCCATATGCTTCGGCTGTGGGCTCAATCATGTACGCCATGCTATGTACGAGGCCTGATGTACTGTGTGCTTTGAGCATGACGAGTAGATATCAAGCCAACCCAGGCGAAGCTCATTGGATGGCAGTGAAGAGCAGTCTCAAGTATCTTCAAAGGACTAAGGAGATGTTATTGGTGTACGGAGGTGAGGAAGAGCTTAGAGTAAAGGGTTACTCTGATGCAAGCTTCCAAACCAATAGGGATGACTGTCGATCACAATCGGAGTTCGTGTTCCTATTAAACGACGGTGCTATATCTTGGTGGAGCTCCAAGCAAGATACCGTGGCTGATTCCACTACAGAGTCGGAATATATTGCGGCCAGTGAAGCTGCTAAGGAGGCCGTATGGATGAGGAAATTTCTGCTTGATCTGGGAGTGGTTCCAAGCATCAGCGACCCTGTTGAGATCTTCTGTGACAACGAGGGTGTCGTTGCTTTAGCAAAGGAACCGAGGTCTCATCGACACACGAGGCATATTCCGCGGAAATATCATTTTATCCGGGACGTGGTCAAGAATGGAGACATCGTCATCAGCAAAGTACACACGGATAGCAATTTGGCAGATCCGTTCACCAAACCGTTGTCACAAGCTAAGCACGATGCCCACACATGTGCTATTGGGATTAGATTTGCTAGTGACTTGGTTTGAGTTGTATATTGGTTATTGTATTCGATGTATTTACTATGTTATTGGGAACATTAAGAAATATAGTATTTTTGAATGTATTGATTATTAAATGGAGATTTAATGATACGCGTGTAGCGAATACTTTCTTTAAATCATTTTTGTGTTCCAACTTTGCATGTTTATCTCTTCCTTGAATGTTTTACATTCTAAATTATCCACGGTCGGTCATTCTTCATTGGGAGGAAGTATGAACGAAGATCGAGGGAAGTGATTGGTCATAGTGTTCAATGGGATTGAATACAAGGGACGCAATATTCCGCCTATATTTGAAAAGAGTTTCAAGTGATTGGACGACCCACACCTGATCTTACTTCATGGTACATGTCAAGAGTAAATCAGGATGAGAATATCTTTTATCCTTAGACCGGAGATGCATGTGTTTCACTATTTTGGTTTGCTTTATTCAACTGCTTTCAAACGTAGTCTGTAAGTGGCTATTATAAAGGAGGCATTTGGGTGGATTATTGCCAATACATTGGAGGCAATGTAGTTGAAGGAATTTGTTCCTCTGTTTAGAGAGATATCCCTGGGCCCCTCGGTGATTGGGCGCTGACACCAAAAACGTGAAGGATGCTCCACGGGTCGTGAAGCAGCTCGTGTACACAAGTCCTGTCGTGGCCGCATGGTTCGTGAAACCCTAGGGCTTCACGACCTTACATGGCCCGTGAAGGAGGTCAGGAAGGCATGAACTCTCATGATTCTTGCACGGCATGGCACGGCTCGTGGAGGATTAATGGCCGGTCGTCGCGCATTCATTCTTCACGACCCGTGAGAACTCGTGAAGAAGTCGTGAAGGCAGAATTCTAAGTGACACTTGTATTTGGTTGGACCATTTTGTTGGTCCAATGAATGGGTGCCATTTGAGTCCGACTCTGGTTCCTTTGAACAAAAAAATGTCTTTAAAAGAGGCCCTCTTTGTTCATTTGTTACTCTTGGTCCATTTGTGCAAGATATACACTTTGTGAGTTCTTCCATTGTAAGAGAGAGCAAGAACAAGTGTTCTAAGGCTATGCACATACGATTTCAAGGCTGTTCTAGAACCTAATCATCAAGTGTTGGTGGTTTGGTGGCCTGCTAGTACAAGGAGAAAGAAGCTTAGCTTGGTGTGGACTTCTTTGGTGCTTGGAGCCTTTTGTTTCAAGAGCTCATCCCAAAACCGAGTTGTTCCAGCAATTAATCAGAGTCTTCAAGGGTATGATTTGATTTCTTTCTTCTCCTTGTTCTTGTTTTTGTTGCATGTTTGATCTTACAAGTTTTCACCACCATCGGGACTTTATGGGATCGTTTGTGTGTGTGTGTTTTTGTTGCTTCCGTTGCGTGCTTTGATCCCCATGGAATCGCAACAAAGCTATCTTGATTCCCCAATGCTAGTAGGTTTGTGTAACCACCAAAACAACAAGATTAAAGTATGTGTAACATCTTTGTGCATCAAAATCTTGATCACAAAGTGTTAGTATGAGTTAGAGAGAAAACTTGCATGAACTAGCAAGAATTGTATATCACTAGTATGTTCAAAAAGCTCCAAAACCGTAGCTCAATTAACTGTCATTAACCACACCTTTAATCCCATTAAAAAGAGTGATTAAGACTGTTGATTCTGTTGTTACAACATACAGGCACGCCCGTGCCTTATATGGCATGGCCTTTCCGGCCCAACAGACCACGGTCCAGCACAAGGCCGGTACCCCTGTGCCTGTTGGATCAGGCACGCCCGTGCCTCACCCCGCCAAAACCCATTTTGGCCCTTTCTCTCTATTGCTTGATCGTGTTGCGGGAATCAATAATTGGTGTGTGGCCCAATAGGCCTATACCTCATCAGCAGTGTTATTAACTCATAAGTATCAGCGGGCATATACCAACACATCCGATTCCACCATTTCCTGCACGGTCATAACTTGCACTTTCACTTACTCATCCATACCCCTGCTAAAACAGATTAGGGGTAGAGGATTCACTGTACTTCTCTCTAAAATTGTCAACTTAGGACAACAAGCTCTAAGTACCAAGACTGATAAGAATGATAACTCACCTAGAGTGAGCTATTACAATCTTTAGCCACAGACCTCTTCTTCTCACACTTTCACACATTTGTTTAAGGAACTACCCATCCTCACTTTAGTACAAACACTGATCTCATGCTTAACACATTTGCTAGCTCAACCTTTCACTTTTCATTTGGTACTCCCTACCTGATCAACCACTGTTCATTCTTTTATACATAACTCATCATTTCATTTGTTGGGTTACAAGTAATCGTTACTAAACTTTACATATATCATTTCTGAGTATCAAAATGTATCGCTGCATTTCATAAGCTTAAAGGAACATACTCTATACAAAGATGAGCCATTTCTAACAACCTTCCTGGTGAAATTATCCACCGCTTCTGTTATGTGTCATAGGGCTAAAAACTCTTTTGTGATCTCATCTACTCAAGCTTCTTGATGCAAACTGCACCTCTAACACTTCTTTAAACTGAGGCGTAATGATGGCCTCCATCTATTTCTTCTCTTTCCTTGGTAACAACAAAATCCAATGATCTTTTACTGGTCCACACAACAAGTTCAAAACATACACAATTTTTCATTCTTTTAGACAAATGACTATACGGAACGCCCCTTCCATATTTACTAGCCAACGGTTATTCACAACCAAATCTATAATCCCCTCCGAGAAGAGGTGCCTTGCTTACTGAAAAATCTCTGTAATTACCCTTTATAACTCTTATAACCGACCCATTCTTGCTTTGGATCTCCTAACCCTCTGAACATACATCATTGCAGCCTACACCGCTGCATCTACTTGTTTCTATTACATTACTTCCAGTCTCTCTTATATTTGCTCAACCACTTGGTTGCTTATACAGGGAACATTTATCTGTAGGGATTTACCTAACTCTGTAGCAACTGTCTCTCTTACTGAACTGTTCTCATACTCTTGCAATTCCTCTATAACTGGAATCTTTCACATACTACCCCCAGGTCTAATGGTTGGGATAGGAATTGCATCTGAATCATACAAGAGTCTAACTTCCCGAGGTCTACTTGCCTCAAGCTACTGTATCATTCACATACTAACTTTTCTACATACTCTCTTTTAAAAATCAGAAATCATTAACATACAATACAATAACAACTTTCTTTGTACCATCACAGGTATACTGGTCTACATACATAATCATCATGCTATCAAACACATAATCCGCAGGGTCCATCATGATCTTGCTGAGCTTAAGTATGTATCATGTGTTTATAATAATATGGGCCCTACATAATTATGAACAGACTATACCTTAGCTCTGATACCAAGTTGTACATGCACAAACAGGCTAACTGTTGTACATGCACAAATAGGCTAACTCATACTCAATCTATAAAACAGTTATTAATCATAAACTTCTACTAACCGTATGCTCACCAAGGTTTACTACCCAGAGATAGCTCCACTAAACCTCAAAACCATGGTTTAAGTCCAGACATCACACTCATGTGTGTCCAAATCCCTTAAACCTTAGCTCTGGTACCAAGTTGTAACACCACTTTTTCAGTTTTAATTTAAAAACATTATCTAACGAGTTAGCACCCAAAAGATATAAGAGTGTCACAAAAAACGGTTTCTAAAGATACACGTGCTAACATTTACATAAGTAGTGTTAAATATTCTTTCTCTAAAGCCAGGAGCTATCCAGTGGATCACGAAGTCGGGGCCTTACCCTTGCTGGAACCCGTGGACCTGCAACAAACAAAACTTAAACATAAGATAACGATTACTGAGCATATCAGTTAAGCATAAAACATCATATAAAAGTAACATCTCCCGAGGATATCTCGCATCCAAGCTATAAGAAATGGAGTAAAGTCTCCCCAGGATGTCTTGCATCTAAACTGTATCACCTACAAACCTACACAAACTGTTCACTATGCTAGGGCTTATCTACACCACAGTGTAGCCTATCCCAAGTTGCTCTTGGTATACAGCTAGTTGTATGCTCTGCTTTAACAGGAGTAAAAACTCTCCAGGATGCCTCACATCCAACTAACTAGAGTAATTACTCCCCAGGATTACTCGCATCAAACTAACATGAGTAACATCTCTCCAGGATGACTCGCATCTAACTAACAGGAGTAACAACTCCCCGGGATGATTCGCATCCAACTAACAAGAGTAACAACTCCCTAGGATAACTTGCATCCAACTAACAGGACTAACAACTCTCCAGGATGACTTGCATCCAACTAACAGGTAAAACACTTAATACAGATATCACACTGTTAACCTTGCACACACATACATATTATAGCATATTCACATAACAACAATATCACATATTACAACTTATTCATACTTACACTCTTTACTAATCAACTACACCACCTATGTAGTTGTATATCATAACACGATTCTCACTACAAAGTTACACTTCAAGCGTAACTCGATACCATGCTGCTTCTCATTGAATACATATAATAATTATATGTAACACCCGAAGTTTGAAATTTTGTGATTTAACAATTAAACGAATATTATAGTTTTAGTGATTTCCTATTTAAGATTAGGATGTGTTTAGAAGCTTGAGGGGTTAAAGTCGTTAAAACAAAAGATTTCAAGTTAATTGACCATTTGTGTCATTACTTCAAATTTATATATATATATATATATATATACACACACATATATATATACTCATCTTTGACTTTAGTCTAGTCAAACCACACAAACAAACATACAAACTCACGTAACTTCTAGATCAGCCCCATTTTCCTTCTTCTTTTGATAAAAAACAACAACTACAGGTAATATCAACTAATCCTAGCATCATACAAGCTTGAGGTAATGATTTCTATTTATTTTCTTGAGTTTTAAGTTGAATCATGTTTTAGCATGTTATTGATGTTTTTTTATGATTAGAAGATGTTTGGGGGGTAGGAAAACACCCCTATAATGTTTATAGTGATTTTATTGTGTTCTTGTTGAGTTTTGGCCAGAAACAGCGTCTGTGAAGAACACAGTCGGTTGAGTATGTAGGTTACACGGCCCGTGTAGCGGTACACGGCCCACGTAGAGTGGAAGGTGGTCACATGGCCATGTTGGTATACATGGTCGTGTAGAGTTTGAGGTACACGGCCCGTGTAGGTGATTTGTCAACACCGACCATGTAGCCAAGACATGGTCGTGTAACATGTAGTGTATACGGCCCGTGTAGAGGTACACGGCCCATGTAGGTCCTGAGTGCCCATCCCCTGTTCATTGTGTTAAGTGCTGAGTTTGATTATATGAATAATACCATGATTATATATCTGTAGGAATCACTGTTTGACGTGTTCTGAGTATATCTGGCATAACTCTGTGTGGTATTAATTGCTGAGGTGAGTTTTCTAAACTCTGATTCATATATGTGATATGTGTGTTTCAATGCAATGTGTTATATTAGTGATCATAGGATCAAGGAGAGAGAGCTGTAGCGTGCTGCTTCATGCAGTAATAGCTACAGACAGCGTTTTAGCCTTCTTGGCGGATGCTAATTTGGTGTAGTACTGTATCCATAAGAACTGTTGTAGCATTCGTATATGTGTATGCACATGATTATATGATTTATCATTGGCTTTCTCACTAAGCTCTCGTAGCTTAGCAGATACTGCTTGTTGTTCTGGAGGTTGTGTTAGCACCAAGGCAAGGCCCCGATTTGACTGTTGATGATTGGCTGCTTAAAACGTATTTTGTCATCATAACGCTTCTAGTTGTGAAATGGAATCATTTTCAATTTAAATGCGCGCATAACTTTTATACAAATCCGAGTGTCTTTAACGAAATGTTTTATTTTCTTCCGCTGATATCCAGCTTGTTGGAAACTGCTTTTGTTATAATCGTGGTGGTACCACTTTTTGTATGAACTAGAGGGTTCAAATATATTTTTGTGTTTCCATCAGCTTATTAAATTATGTTTTTAGTCAAATAGCTTTGGTTTAAAGCTTTCTTTCGAGATTTGAAAATCGGGGCGTTACAACTTGGTATCAGAGCCAAGGTTTGAGGGATCTGGAGGTGTGTTATGCATCGTCTGGACTTAAACCATGGTTCTGCTGATTTTGGTCAAACTGGAGTCTTGCAGCTTGGCGAGTATATTATGTATTCTACAGAGATTGTGCTAACTATGCATATTGTTATGATTGGTATTGTAATACCTGAGATATTGATGATTGATGCACTTTTAAGTGCAATGATTTGATATGTGAGTAAATGTTATGCATCAATTTGATACATAAGATTCAATAGAGATATTATCTTATGATTTATGTGGCTAGTGTTGAACGCTTATAGGTAATGCATGAGACTAGATTGATAAAGGAGGTGTTGGTTATACCTAATATGTTGTATTGTAATTAACAATGTGATACAAGGCCTAAGCCTGTGAATCGGGACTTCTTGTGGTAAAGTCAAGATCGAATGTGTATAGTGTGTTCGGAGTAATATAAGGGCCCATATTATTGTTGACACATGATATATGTTGGAACTTGATGAAATCATGGAGAATCTTGTGAATCGGGTGAGGGGTACTTGTAGGAGGTAGTACACCTATAACACTGGAGTGCCTTAGTATGAACAAGGCTATTTCAGATTTGAGAATAGGTGTATGGATATGTTGATTGAGTATGAACTGTTTGATATAGAGGATAGTGTGGTAAAGTTACCTTATGTTTTAAATGCTTTATCTACGCTTCCAGAGTAATGAATACGAGAAGTCATAATGAGTTAGAAGGAAACTTGAGTAGTTTTCTGTCATAAGAGTCATGCTTTACATAAGTTCTAGTGTGATGAATATAAGAAATTCTTGAGTAAGTAATATTCTAATAGATGATCCTAATAGTAGGCCAGAGAGAACAGAATCAGTGTGACTGGTGAGAGAACACCAATAAAAGTATAACTTATTAAAGTAAGGTGTATATTGAATCAGATAATGAGATATTGTCAGAAAGACATGCTAATAAAAGTTGATAATATAAATGATGAAGATGGTATGGTATACCTTAATAAGACGGAAAAATGATATGGGGCTTGACTAAGCCTAGAATTGAGTATGAATAAAATAGTACGAGATACTATAAACTATGTGGTGTTATAAAATATATTATTGTGAAAAGTATTATATAAAGAGAACAAGAAATCATGTTTATGAGGAAGGTGTATAGATGACTGAATAAAATGCGAATTGGTAATAAATATTATACTACTTAATTGTAGTAATCGATTGATTATAAGAAAAGGTGATAATAGAGAAAAACAATTAAATATGTAATGACTGCGATAGTCAAAATTAAATTAATACCAGCAAGAAGGTATGTAACGAGAAAACATAAGTATGTTTAATTGAGAAAGAGGTCATACTCTGAAATGCAAATGAGAATAAAATGATTATGATTTAATAAACTCTTTTAAAAGAGTAAGTGGTTTAATCCTATAAATATAAATGAGATGAAGAAGGGTTATGAAATAAAGACGAAAATGAATATTACGATTGTGAAGGTATAATAATTACTGAAACTCTATGTTTCAAGAGATAATGTAATATATGATGTATTGATAAGAGTGGTAATAAAGCAAAATATACAGATGTCATGTACATGAAATTATTATGAGAACTATGAGAAGTAAATTAACAGAAAGTGGAAAGAGGTATAAGTTGGTATGAATCTATAATATTATTCAAAGGCGGTAAAAGAGTATAGCGTATGTGAAACAAAGACGAGATTAAATGATAAGAGTTATAATTGATATTATGAATGATCAAGAATTGTTTTGTTTCAGTGTCATGGATCCTAATGCGAATCCTAGAACAGAGAATGAAGTAAGGAACAAATAAAGCCCTAACATGATTACCATAGGAGAAGTTGAAAATTATATTTCCCTTTATGGGGAAAGGCGTGGAGCCATACCTACTAGATACCTCAGGAGTGTCATCGCGGACGAGTTTGGAAAATGTGTTAAGATAGTATGACGGAAATGAAGAATGAGATAAGAAGTGCAGTTCGAGAAGAATTCCACATATTAAAGGATGAAATGATTAATGAAATGAAAGAAGATAAAGTAGAGGTTAAGGCTGAGGGATCCCATAGAAGATCAGGATGTGAAACTTGTGGTAAGAACCATACGGGTCAGTGTAAATATTAGACCAAAGGTTGTTATACGTGTGGAGAAGTAGGACATAATTATAAGGATTGTTTATCCTTAGGAAAGTTTTTTTATGACTGTGCTCAGTACGGGCATGAGTCCTCAGAATGTCCTAACTAGTTGAAATTTATTAGTCGCTATGTTAAATAAATAAGTAGATATAGAGTAAGGTTTCTTTTAAAATATATGTAAATTATGTAGAACCGGTATGTACTTTTCTTATATAATAAAAAGTCGAAGGAGGCAGAATCAAGAAAGATTTTGTGTTATTGATTGAAGTACGGGTGATGAGTATTTTGTATGTATATTATGAATTGACTCCAAGTGGGAGAGTAGTGTGAAAAGATTTGTAATGATTAAATATATTAAAACAATTCATATTGACAACCGTGATTGTGGTAGAAATGAGTATTGATAAAAGTTACAGAATCAAATGAAGAAATTGCATAACATTGAATTGGAAGAGAAATTTAAAGCCACAATATTTAATGTTGAATGATTGGTAAAATGAGTAAAGAGTAAATGAAAGAGATTACTATCTCCGAGTAAATAAAATATGGCAGTGATTTATATTATTACATAGAAAATTTGAGTGAGTAATGAATAAAATGTTGATTAATTAATCATACTAATTGAAGTAAAGTATAATGATGAGTCATGTATGTGTTGATTATCATAAATAATTCAACAATAATACCAAAAGAGAACAGGATGGAAGTAATGTGAAAAACTTAAAACCTATGGGCCTTTGGCCTAGGTATGAGGTGGAGTATATGAGTTTGAATAGAAGGTCGGGTGTTTACCTGACAGATAATTGAGCACGATAACTGTATTATCGATTATTATCATGAGAGTAAAATTTGTTGCTCGAAAAAGAGCGGGAACAGTTAAAACATAATTATTCTTGAAAATGTAATTTCTACCCAGCAGAGTTAAATTTAAGAAATGAATCCTTAAGTAAGATCAAAATTATATCCTTAACTATTAAAATATGAAATACACAATTGAAATAGTAAAGATGAAAACCATGGCAAAAGTGGATCGAGTAACATGCAATTAACCCTAATGGGAATGATTATGAATTATTAAATTATTATAATTGAATACAAGCACCTAGTGGTGGAAAGCTAAATAAAGCTTTTTGAGCAGAGAACACAGAATTAAAATTTTTATTTATCTGAAACGATTAAGAGGTATAAAGAATTAAAAGTGAAATATTGTTAGTCCCAGATTGAGTACGCAACAACAAATGTTTGTAGCAGGAGGATTGAATACAAACTTTAGCATTTTTAAATTTAAAGACACACCATTATACTTTTATATAATTCTTATTGATATGAATCAAGAATTACTTGTACTAGAAGCGGAAATTCTAAGTACAATAAAAGGTGGCAATTAATTTGTTTAACACATAGACAAGCTAACTCTAAAACAACTAATGTTTAGGAGTGTTCAACACATGAACAAGTTTGGTTCTACACAATTGCTAAACTCTACGATTTTTTCTCAACTAATGAGATTGCTATTGAGTTGTATAGAAGCTTTTTCGGTTGGTTTTTGCATGTCCACCATGCATGAATGTTTATAGAAGCTTGGGCATCCGGTTGCATGAAGGAAAGAGACAAAGAGTGTGTGGAAATATAATATTTTAATTGTAAAGTTAGTGGGTAAAAAGTAAAGTTACTTTAATCAACTGTTTGATAAAAGTAATTGTACTTTTTTGAAAAAGTGCAACCCACTCATAATATAAAATATTAAATCTCACACCTTTTGCCTTGTAAGACTGTCTTTCCCTTTTCATGCTTGTACTTTATACAACAGCCATGCTTCTTCTAGATTTGACTTTACCAAGTATAGAATTGCCAGCAATACTTAGTTGTTGAAACAAATCTTCGAGATCTTCATGTGTTTGAGGTATCTTTCTCCTTTTCCATAAGATAAGATCAAACCTTTTTGTCTCGTACTTGATCCAAAAAGTGCTTTATACTTTTACAAATAAAGATCTAAGGCATAATAGAACAACACATGTTCTGCCTTTTACATATGAAACTTAAAATCTGAAAGGAAGAGCAGATTTGACATTTTGCTCGACTCAGCTAACAGAAAGTACTAAGAACTTTAACTTTCACTACTCAGTTGAAACAATAGATCAGTTGATCATTTTTGCTAAGACTCAGTTGATACCTATTGCTCATCTGATCATACAAATGCTCAGTTGATCAATAGTTATCTTAGGAAGGCATAAGCTTATGTATTGATATGATCAGTTGACCAAGTATGCTAAGCTGATCATTTAAATACACCAGTTTATGTAGGAAGATGACTTTTGTTTAGAAGGACTTACTTAGCTGATGCTATGGGCCTTAGCTTATCCAATATTCACTTAGCTAATGGTATAGCTGATTAAGATCCTTACTCAGCTGATGGTGTAAACACTCAGCAGATCAATTTTCTTCACTTAGCAGATAGATGATTTTCCTCAGCTGATGGTCTTCTACACTTGTTTCTTCATCTGATATTCCTCAGCTGATGTCTTCGGCTGATGCTCTTGAGTAATGGCTGCTTATTAGCTGATTGTTCCATACTTAGCATATTTTCTTGAATCTGATTCAAACAACACATGTTTGAATGCTTTCTAAGTCATACTGAAGGTAGGGTTTAGTTATCATCAAATTCTATGTTTTGAAATAGACAAAGTTGATTATTAAGGTAAAGTGGTTATCTTCCCAACAATCTCCCCTATTTGATGATGACAAAACCTTTTTCTTTTTGAAGAATCAGTTTGACTTCGAATACAAAATATTTAAACTTTTAAGTGCATTTGGCTACCCAGCTATCTGTTTTTAGTAGCTTTTTTTATTTTGAACCTTGTTCTGTTTTTGGTTTCTTTTCTAGTGTTCCATTTTGTTCTGTTTTTGTGCAATCTTTTTCTTTGTTGTACCATTTTGTTCTTTTTTGTGGTATCTTTTCATTTTTTCATTTTTATATGTTTTTGATTTTCTAATTTACATAAACATCACTTGAATAACAGAATAAGGAAAGTAACAAAAGTATATACATGAGATTAACTACTAACTATACTAGTCTAAACAGAATATACAATCAACTAGAGTAATCAATAAGTCTTCAGAGATAGATCAGTCTTTAATTCCACCATTCTTCTTCTTAAACCTCAAAGGTTTTTGCTAGAGGATCTGCTTCGGCTAAGACTTCACATTGAGCTTGGAAAAGGGCTTCAAATTGGTCATTTCCAGTTTTGCCTCTTGTAGATACTCTTAGCCCGAAGAGAAAACTCTTGCTTGCTTTAGGAATCTCAGACTGTCTAAAGAACCTCCATGTGCCTCCTCTGTCCAGGAAGAAGATGCCCTCAACAGGTATGGATATGAACTTGAAGAGCTCAGGGATGATGGTGAGTGGCAAAGCTGTGTTGAGACCCTCAAAATCATATAGATATTTATGTTGGGGCAATACCTCTCTTAGCTCAAAAGGTTTAAAGGGCTTGGAGCCTTTCTTGTGTAGATTTTCCACTGTATGCACATGCCTGTAGTAGTCATCAGGAGTGAAGGCCTTTTGTGACACAACTAGAGCTATCCAAGTTTGAATCTTTCAAATGAATTGCACTTTACGCTTGCTCTTGGATTTGTAGAGAAGGTACAGGATCTCAACCAGTTCTGTGAACCCATAAACATGGCATCTTTCATATGATACAACTTCACAGTTGTTGAAGTTGTTTTGCCTTATGGCTTTGAGGTAGGGTTCACCATCACCTTTATGGACAGAGACTCTTGTGATAGGAGTTGGCTCGGTTCTGTTTCTCAGGATGTTGATTCTTTCTCTGAAGCTTTGAATCCTCTGTTGACGTAGATTATAGGGAGCAGATAGATCAAGGCTGAGGATGGTTCTGATTGCATTCACATGGGATCTAGCTTTGAGCAGCTCCGCTTGAGACTTCTCCCTTGCCAATTTTGTTTGAGCAGCAGCTTGAACTTGTTGTTTTTCTTGTTCTTGTGCAAATGCTAGCTCTTTGGCTTGGTAGATTTCGTCCCCTAGAACACCTAAGGCTTGAGCCATTTGGATATTCTCCCTTTCCTCTTGTTCTTTGAGCTCAAGCTCCCTTTTTCTGTTGATTTTTTCTTCAACTTCCTTTATCCTTAGGAGCAGAGGTTGAAGACTTTTGGATTGAGGGAGATGGTTGGATTGATGGAGTAGGGGATGATTTGGGGCTTTGTCTTCTTCTTCTGAGGATGTCAGATAATGGAGTATCATCCTCATCATCAGAATCAGACTGTATGTTGATGGTTTTTGGAGAGCAACCCACAGCAACTTTCTTTGTAGGCTTTGGCCTATTTGCCATTCGTTTTAATCTTTTTGGGAACTTTTGCTCCCCCTCAGCTGATGCTTTTCTTTTAGGAGCAGTAGGAGCTGTTGCTTTGGGTGCTTCCTGCTGTTAGATTTTGGTTGCTGTTTCAGAATAGGCAGCATTGATTTCCTATGAATCAGGATCATCCTCCCTTGTGGGACTGGAAGATTTCTCCCCCGTTTTGGCATCATCAAAAGGAGGAGGGGAGTCACCTGTGGTTGGTTTTGGGGATGGGTTAGGGGCAGGGGTAGGTGTATGGGTTGAGGAAGGAGTGGTGGAGATTTTTGAGATTTGAAGGGAGAGGTCATCCTTGAGATCCCGGAGAGGCTTTCATAATGAAAGGTGGCTCATTCGGCTTTATTTAGTGAGGGCTTGTATATCATCAAGGATACCTTTTAGGAATGAGGGCATGGGTAGGAGTTGTTCTTGTATGGATACAGAAATGTTTGGGTTTATTGGTCTTATAGTTTGAAGTTGGATGAGAAGATTTGAGATGGTTTGGTTTAGAGAGGATAGGGTAGTGTGGGGTAATATAGGCGTTTGTGTTTGAGAGGGAAGAAGGGTAGATAAATGTTCTATTTTGGCTAGGATTGGGGTAAGATCAGTGGAAGGTGTAGGGGGTGCAGGGGAGGTTTGGGTTGGGAGTTTAAGTGACTCAATGTCCTTTGCAAGCTTGGACAGTTGAGTATTTGTTTGGGTTTGGAAGGTATGGAAGGTTGGAGCTAGGTTATCAAGGTTGTGGTTGATTGTTTGAAGAAGGGTATGGTTTTGGTTTAGGGTAGAGGTAGAGGGTTAAGAGGAGGAGGAGGTTGAGATGGGTTCAAAGAAATTGGGTATGGATTGGGTTTCCTCATCTGAGCCTTGGTGTATAAGCTCAAATTCATTGGGAAAGACTGTTGAGCTTTGTACAAGTGGTTGGTTTGTACCACTAGCATTGGCAGGCTATGCATGTGTAAGAAATGAATAGTTTATATCCACTAGCATAGGTGCAAGGTATGTGGAGTGAGTATGGGATGCACTCAGTACTAGGGAATCCCATATTGGATCCACATTCTGTTGGGAGAATGTGAATGGCATAGGCTGACTCAAAATGTGGGTAGACACAGTGTGTAACCTTGGGAGGAGGTCTGTCTTTCAATGAGAGCACCTTTTTGGGAGGATGTCTCAGATTGCGGTTTAAATCCCATTTTTACAAATGCATCATGTTGGGAGGATACATCCACTGGCTCAGGGTGTGTAACATCCAATGGCCCCCTCAACATGAGAAGGTGTAACACCGGAAAATTACAAGCCATTTTTTTAATTAATTGCATCGCGGAAGCTAATTTTAAAACAACCTAATTACATTAAAACAATATTTACAAATGTACAATCATTGTTCAAAAGTCAACATCATCATTCTATCACTGTTTGGTGTTACAAAATAGTTGGCTCGTCTCTTTTAAAACAAGTATTAGAGTATGGTCAACTCTTCCTTCTTCAACTCAAACACGAACCTGCAAAACAACAACTGAGGGGAATTAGCACAAAACTAAGTGAGTAGAGGCTAAACATCAAATGCAAACATTCACAATCGACATCAAAACATGTAATCATATATCCTGAGAAGACCGGCAGTTTGGCGCAGAACCTACAACCAATGCCGGCCAAAGCAAAGGTTTACCGATAGCTTTCCACTGAATTGGCACAGTAAACTCCACCTCTGAGCAATATATGCAACAGAGGGCTACTACTGTTCAACCAACCAGTAGACAAGCCCAGCCCAAGTCCACGTATAGCTGACTTCTCAAACGCAACTCAAAATCATCCTAAGAGCGTGTATCGACCAAATAGTCATGCAACAGATATCAATATTCAATATCACAATCAACAGTTCAATCAATCAATCCAATCTCATCACATCATGCATCACATCAATAACATTAACTGTAATCTTTACCATCCGAGATTAACGTCCACTCACCTCTATTTCAGCACGTACTCAGTTGTCTAATATTATTGAGCTTTTGGATTGCCTGAAAACACAGCAATAACCAAATCAGCCTCAACCTCATAAATATATCTATCCATATATTTATAAATCATTCATCATACAATAACAAACAATAACAAATACAAATTCCA
Organism: Dittrichia graveolens; assembly: GCA_038502395.1. Classification (NCBI taxonomy): domain Eukaryota; kingdom Viridiplantae; phylum Streptophyta; class Magnoliopsida; order Asterales; family Asteraceae; genus Dittrichia; species Dittrichia graveolens. The sequence continues at coordinate 25,014,366 of JARJIL010000008.1, forward strand.
AACACAAAGTATCGGATTCTTCAAAACTGTCGGATTTCTAGAAATCCGCTACTTAATGTCGGATTTCCCAAAACTATCGGATTTCATCAAAGTCCCAAATTTTACTTCACCGGATTTGGGTTTGTTGGATTTCCATCACTCGGATTCTAGGGTATCGGATTTGACTTGATAGAATTTAGATTTTGGATTCCAACTCTCGGATTTAGGATTGTATCGGTTTTCTAAGTCATCTATTTCCAGGTATAGGATTTCATGGTTATCAGATTTACAAGGGTCGGTTTATAGGTTTCCGGATTCCAAACTTCCGGATTATGGATTTATCGGATTTTAAGCTTTGGTTTTACAAGTATCGGTTTTACCATCTTCTTCATCAAATCTGAGAGTTTCATAACTTCATCAAATCCGCCATCTTCAAAACATCATAACTCAAACCCAGAAATTATGAATTCATCAAATCATCTCAGAATCATATTTAAACACTTCTACACACATATTTCATGCATCAAAACACCGTATTATCATACAAATCATATGAACACAAAAACCCATCAAAACTCATAGTTCTTCAAAAACCGATTCTATAGTTCATCATGTAATCATGTTAGTTCTATCATAATTCAATCTAGTAAACATATAATCATGATGTGTTATTCTAACCTTGACTTGGATTAAATCTCCCAAAAACCTGCAAATCCGATTCTTCTTAATTCTTCTTATTCATCTTCAACCGAGAGAAATACAAAGTACACACATACACACTTTCTTGAATTTAGATTAAATGAGCAGATTATTGCATGTCCTTTGCCTTGATTAACACATACACACATAACAAGTATGAGGTGGCAAACCCACCTCTTAGAATCATCACCTAATTACACGTGTACAAACATAAATACATACATGCATACATACGGTTACATACATACACACAATTAAACACATAATAGAATTAATTAATCATGCTATTAACCATTTAATCACATTGATTCGGATAAGCACTTACCACAAACCTGCTATTCTCCTAGCCCAGGTTTGCGGGTGTTACAGAAGGGCCCATTGGTTTTGAGGTCAGAGGTGTAGATGTTACTACCTCAAAGGGATCATTATGAGCATCCTCTATTGACCTTGTATATAGGGGCTACGAACTAGAGTAGAACTAGTGAACACTAGAGGTTCACTAGATCTTGGCTGTTGGATTTGTGTTTGGACAGGGGATGAGGATGGGCTATCAAAGGTTGGGACTACCATTTGAATATCCTCAGAGGTTGAATCAGAGTATTCCATACCTTGGGAGATGATGTGCCTGCTTCTATCAATGAGCTCAAGCAGTTGCTCAGAGATTTCTTGTTCTGGTTGATCTAGCACAGCAGCATCACTAAGGGGGCTCATGATCATTGGACTTGAAGGAGCAAAACCAAAATCACCAAAGTCACCACCATCACCAGCATCACTATCATCACCATTATCACTAGTGCCATTTGCAGCACTATCATTGTCAATACCATCATCACCATCTATATCATCACCATCAACATCATCTACATTTGCCTCAGCAGCAGCATCAATCAATTCTTGCATTTGGGCAGTGATTGCAGGACCTCTATCTGCCCTTCGAAAATGAAAGACTTTTTCTCCCATGGCAGGTACACGTATACTGTCTAGATGTTCATTTAACCCAACATAATCATTTTCACCAATCACCAGCATTGCAACCAGGCTTAAAAATCGAATGTAAGGCACCAGAGAAATGGAGGATTTTTTGTTGGTGCTCTGAGTTATCTTATCAACAAGGTCAGAGAAGATGACCTGAGCAAAATCAATATTTACCCCCAAACACTAGGGCATATAGTACTAGCAACTCAGTTTGGTTGATGAGATGATGACTACCAAATTTGGGACCAAAGAAACGTATAACCATGTTTGTTAAATACTTCTAGGGGTGCGCTAGGGCAGAGACTTTCACTTGGCCATGCATAATAAGCTCATCGTAGCCTATGGCTGGGAGAACAGTTTGAACTTTGGCTCTAGATGGGAAAGCAGTGTAAGGAGCAAAGTTGGGAATGCCAACTGCTTCTCTGAGAGTTTCAGGGGTGATTTGTAGGTGGTAATATCCTTGGGCTAGGGTACAATGGATGGAATTGTCGTTGATGTTATAGGTGGCGGAGTACTAGATTTCTCCAATGATTGTGGGGAAAATATAGTGAGGATCAGCAATAAGACATTCGAAAAGAGGGTGAGCTAGAAGGAACTGCACCATTGGTTCGTATCCCTAGTTTTTACGAGAGGCAGGGATGGAGGTGCACAAAATAATGTTGTTTGGAGTGATATTCATTGGTTGGTTGGGTGCAACATTCTCACCAGGGTTGACTGCAGGATCAGAGATGTAGGTTTCCATGGAACAAGGATGATGAACAATGAGAGTGATATAGAAATTGTGAGAGAGAAGGTTAGGGTAATGCTTTTTAGTGAGAGGGAGAGGGAATTGTAGAATTTGAACAGGTAAAGAGAAGTGAGAGAGGAAGTGGGGTATTTATGAAGTGTAGTTAACAGAGATCGTTAGATGCTGACAAAACTTCTAACAGAAAACATAATAATAAGCTATTAAATGAAATCTGACAGACGGAGTAAATAACCACGGTTAAAAAGCATTAACTGAGCATAAATGAGAAAAATTGACTAAGTGTTGAGTCAGTGTTTGGAATGTATCAGTTAAGAGACATCAGCTGATGGAAAAGCATCAGCTGATAGAAAGAATTTAGATACATCCGCTGATAGAGCTACTTAGCCGAGCATTTCTTCCTTAGCTGAGTATGATCAACTGAGTAACTTTGGTCAACTGATAGGTATTAGCTTATCAATTTTACTTAGCTAACACAATATCAATAAAGCTAAGAGATGCTTAGATAAGTAAAACATGATATTCAATACTTATCAATTAACAGAAACACGACTACTACAAATCTAGAAATTAAGCATACCAAGATTGGATATTAGGAAATTGAACCTTGCTTCATACAATGGTTTGTTGAACAAGTCTGCAAGTTACAAATCAGTGTTAATGTAATGCAGAGATACCTTTTTCTTTTGCACATTATCTCTTAGAAAGTGATGTCTGATTTCAATATGCTTTTGTCTTTGAATGCATGGCTGGATTATTTGAGATGGAGATGGCACTTGTATTGTCACACAGAATTGGGGTGTATTCAAACTTCACATCATAGTCAAGTAATTAATTTTCTAACCACAGAATTTGAGCACAACAGCTTCCTGCAGCAATATATCTTATACCTCTGCAGTAGATGTTGACACTGAATTCTGTTTCTTACTAGACCAACTTATTAATCTTCCTCCTAGAAGTTGACATCCACCTGAGGTACTCTTTCTGTCTAATGTACATCCTGCAAAATCAGAATTAGAATATCCAACTAACTCAAAATCTGAGTCTTTGGGATACCAAAGACCAACATTAGGAGTTCCTTTGAGATATCTGAAAATTCTTTTAACAGAAGCAAGATGTGATTCCTTTGGATCTGCTTGATATCTTGTACAGAGACATGTTTAAAACATTATATCTGGTCTACTTGTAGTGAGGTATAAAAGTGACCCAATCATTCCTTTACTAGTGGGGTACCCGCGCAATGCGGTGGCGGCAAATAAAGAGGGATGATGGTAAGTTCGTGATCCTCTACAATAGATAAGACATGGCAATGACAGACTAACAGTGGCAAATGGTGTCTGACGGCGAAATCGTGTTACAATATATTTGGTGTAAATTAGATGGAGCAATTTAACATTCATCACATCTAGTTTATATGGAAGTTTGATGTTAATATTGTGGTACTAAAAAGAAATAGATTTAGTGTTGATAACTTAAATAGATGACAATCCGGATGACTACATTTCCACATAATTTTCTATTTCTAAGTAGGAAAAATAAACATCAACGTTGTCAAATCTATCCACAATGTCAATCATAGTGTAAAAAGATGTATAAACACCATATATCCTGCAAGAAAAATATAATGATTATTATATATAGATGTTGGGAAATATGTATAAGAATAAAAAGTAAATATTACCTTATTCGTCACGTAAAACTTCCTTATAGACCAAATTTGATGTGTAAACACCATCCTGGGTGACTGTAGTGTCAGGTTTAACTAATACCTTCGTATTTTGACGGGATGTTCCTCTAGAGAGTGCCATGTAAAGCTGGCCGTGCGAGAACACCGATTGTGGTAGATATACGCCGATGTTAGGAATTCTCTGTCCCTGAGCTTTATTAATTGTCATAGCGAAGCTAAGCCTAACAGGAAACTGTTTTCTCTTTAATTTGAACGGGAACATGTCATCTTCCGATGGACAAAGAGGAATTCTTGGAAAAAAAACCCTTTTACCAGAATGTTGGCCGACGGCTATTTCTGCATCAATGGCATTATGTTGAAAACCTCTCCATATTAATCTGGTACCATTACATAACCCATCTGAAGGATCAATATTCCGTAGCAGTATTATCGGACATCCAATTTTAAGACGAAGGACATGAGGGGGCAAACCACTAACAGTTAGAGAGTTTAAGAATTCCACAGGGTAAAAGTTGTTTATATCATCTTCAGCGTGGTCGAAACTGTAATAGATTTTTTCCTCTCCACTGAAACGATCAATTAACTGATCGTTAATCTCATCAACATTATCATTTTTAGTTGATAGTATTGCCCTGGAAATGATATAATCCGAACAATTGCCATTCAACTGCATAGATGGAAAGATAGCATCAACCAAAGCATCTAAAGACTTAGCTTTATCAGTGTACGAAATAGTCATATCATCGGGTATGCGAATAAAGGTTTTCTCAATCGTTTCTTCGTGCCTGTCACCGACTCGCAATAGAAAATCAGAAAACCATGGATCAGTTTTTGCTCTCATGTTCATGGTTAAGCGCAGCTTTTTAATTGATGGCCATTGTGGCGACATCCGTATGCTAGAGTCTACAATCTGTGCTCGTGTGCCACGTCTCACAACTGGTAACACCTGTCTAAAATCTCCCCCCAAAATCATTATTTTTCCACCAAATGGAAGTGTCACTCCTGTAAGGTCTTGCATTGTGCGATCGACTGCCTCTACCACTTGCCTCTTAGCCATTGAGGCTTCATCCCATATGACTATTTTTGCATCTTGAAGTAGTTTATCAGCTCCACTTTGTTTTTTGATGTTGCACACAGAGTTATTGTTAAGGTTGATTGGAATCTTAAATCGGGAGTGAGCTGTTCTCCCCCCTGACATGTTATTTGCAGCAGCACCAGATGAAGCAGTCGCTAATGCAATAAGGCCACGAGAGCGAACTTTTACATTTAATGCTTTGTAAAGAAATGTTCTCCCAGTTCCACCTGGACCATCTATGAAAAATACACCTGGATAATCACCATCCACATGTCTCATGATCTCATCATATGCGTATTTCTGGTCAGCATTTAGAGAGTCACTGGCACGTAAATGTTCATCTTTAACAACTATTGAGTACTCCTCTTGTACCTCATGAAAACCTCCGGATTCTATATTCATATCTACATTGACATGCGGAAGATCAAAGTCATTGAGACTCTTACCCATAGATTGGAGAAATACTGTGATGTTTGTAAGAACCATATCGACTTGGTCAGCATTTTCCCACTCTCTCTTATAATCCTCTGAAAGTGCATCATAGTGGTCATCCCATAACTTGCGAACATCTCCCGGCTCACAGTAAATTAATATAGTTGCGAATAGCCTCCTAAGAGCGGTAGGAAACTGAAATAAGGAGGCTTCAGCAAGGCATTGTGACAAGCTATCGTCACTCTCTATTAACCCTCTCTCCAGAGCTGATTTTCGAAAAGTTTTTCGAGTTTCTCCATTGGCCCACTAGAGATCATCATAACTTTTAGGCCCACAAACATGTGTCAAAAGTAGTCGTAGGTAGTACCTTTCACCTTCAGCAGGATTAGCAGACACCAATCTTCCTCTCATTGATCCCTTTTTACGAGGATTCCATTGACGCGAGCTCGCATTCCATGTGTAGTGTTTTGGAAAATCTTTATACAAATATTGTCTCACATTTTCATCCAATTTATTCCTCTCAAAGAAAGCGGTCAACATCGATCTTTTATCTTTTTCCCGAGCAAGAACGTCTCTCATCCTATCATGATGATTGAAATTAACTAATTGCTTATTTGGAAGATGGATATGCAACGATATCACAAAAGGATGTATTTGAGAAAGTGAGAAGCTAAAAATCCGCCACATTGCTTCAGGTGGAGAGACATAACGTGCATCTTGAAACCTTTTTATCTCATTAACAACAACGCCTTCTGCATCCGGATCAATGTGGATAACTTGTTTGTCATGACCTTTATAAACATACTTGAAGACATATTTCACTAATACAATACTCGAGCAAACCTCAACATTTATGTGACAGTTGTACATCATTAGCAATTTTGGGTTGTATGGAACCACCCATCTATTATCCAAAGTCTTTCCACGTACTTTTGCATTCATTCCATTATTTCTCCTCCGATACAATGGGTATGAGTCATCTGCCTGTGTTGTAGTGTCACTAAATTGCTTAGGATACCTAATACGGCATTTTTTTTGGCTCACCTTGCATACAAGGACTGGACTCTCGTAAATGACCACATGGACCATGAATCATGTGCTTAAGGACCAACTCATGTAATTTCGGATACTTCAACGGGTTTGGAATTTCAGCACAAACAACCTTATCATACTGGTTTGGATTGGTCATCTTATGTTCTGGCCTCATTATGAGGAGGAAATGAGCGTGTGGTAAACCATGTTTTTGAAATTCGATGACATATACATAAGCGTCGACCACGCCAAGTATATGCTTTTTAAAGAGTTGTTCCTTCATATATTCTAATTTGGCTCGAAACACTCTTGCTACAAGATCTGGGCGATCTTGTGTAGTTTGTCCAGGCTCAAGTTCACCAACGATTTCATCCCAATTTGGATTGCACGTCATAGTAAGGAAAAAATCTGGTTTCCCATCATCTTGAACTAAAGTCATGGCATCGAGGAACCGTCTACGCATGTCACGCGGCCCTCCAACAAAAGATGCAGGAAACACAACCCTCTGACCAATTCTATTTGGTTGAACCTCGCCAGCATTGATGCAATCCACAATACCCTGGCACAAATCCGCTCTTATCTTTGATTGATTTTGACCACAAAAAACCAAACATGAAGTCTCAAGCTTAATGTATACATCAACCACAAATTGTTGTAATAGTCTCCCCCCTAAAAGAATCAAATTTGTGTTTGATCGGATCTGAAACTTATAACAGTAGTATTCCCGCATAGTTACAGTCTTCCTGTGACTTTTAGTGTTAGTCTCTGCATGATGGTTAAGTTTTAAAAATTATATATTGTAATTATATGTACACTTTAGATTAAAAAACATGCTTATACCAAAAGTAAGAGTTTGTTTTAATAATATGTGTGTTTATACCTTCTGAATCCTCATCTTCAATATTTTCATTGTCATTGAAGATCTCATTGATGGAGACTCCATCCCTTGGTATTTTTGGATGCCATCCAGGCTCTCCGTTGGGAAAGAATAAAGGATAGGACAACCGATCATAACAAGCATGGTAAGGTTGAATCTGTTGACTATAGTTAGACCTTCCATACACCACAATACTTCTCTTGTATGCAGTGATGTTATCATTACCTTCAACCCAAATACCAGCAACCTACAGTTTGGTACAACTCAATGTGGTTTACGACTTTAAATATACAAGGTATGTAAATATGCAATATTGGTTTTAGATATTCAAACCTCAGAAGTCGTTGGACGGTTGTAGACCCTTTGATCAAGCTCTACAGATGCATTCAGAGTAACTCTATAGTTGTCAAGGGGTCCAAGCTCAGAAAGACTTCGAAATGTTTTCACATAGAGATTTTCACGAAGGGCACCAGTCAAACTTTCGACTATATTGGTCAAACTCAGATTCAGCATCATAGAAATACAATTGTAAGTACCTCGGCTGACCATCCCTTGGAACTAACTGATCGATTCTATGATAAATCCCTCCTTGGACACGAAAGGTATATACTCCGGCTGTCATATTGTTCATCGTAGTATCCAAAGATACACCCATCGATGTGAAGGAAAAGTTTGTGTTGTATGCACGTATGTTATTCCTAAACAATTTTCCTAATTCATCTTGTGCCGTAAATAAATCGAATAATTCTTGAGGAATGTGATGGTTTTCCAGTTTTGTCTTCCCACCCATGCAACAAAACGTCGGGAATTCAAATTTTATCCGCTTTGCTCCACATTTAACACATTTTTTTTATTCTTCAAGACACGGTGTTCTTTAGGGATATCAACATGTCTTTCAACATCTAAGTCAATTGAATTTTTAATATTTGTTAGTATGGAGTAACCACACTTTGCATAATCAATTAAATAATTTTGATTACTTTTATTAAAACAATAAATTAAATACTAACTTGTTGATGATTGATCGATGACTTCATCAAATAGGGCTAGAAGTATATTTTGTTGACATTGTGTGTGGGAAAAGATATATAAAAAAGACAATTATTTAATAAATATATGCAATGAGAAATTTTATATAGCATGTGGTTCATACCGTTGACGCTTTCACATGTCAATCCTGAAGCAAATTGGGTCATGCCTTGGGTGTTCATAACATTCTTCTCATTGTTATTATGGGTGGTACTTATCATTAGTTGACTAAACTCTTCTTTGTTAGCACTTGTTGCCGTCTTGTTCTTTTCCTTACTTTGCTGATAATAGTTTCTATTACGAATTTTTCTCGCCTCAGCAGCTTTACTGGAATGTGTAAGATTTTCTAGATCTTTGTATTCGTTAATAACATGTGTTGGAGACGGGCTGGTATTTTCTTTGTGTCCTGCTACAATATCACGAGGCATTGTTGCATTTTCTACCCTTAATGTTGCACCTCCGATTTCAATATTATTAGCAAAATTTGGCATATCAAGTATTCTTATTGTCTCTTGCAATATTCTTAATGGTGCCCTCTCATGTTGTACTAATTTCATCTGAGTCACATTCCCCACCATCATATTTGGCCTAAGTTTTGTATTTGTACTATTTCTTCACCGTTGGCCAATTTTGTAATTCTAATCTTCTCCTTTTGTTGTGCATAATACCATCGACTGTATTCCTTTCGATGTTCTAAACGGAAATTTGGTATAATAAGATTAGAATCACTATATAGACCTAAATATAACATATCAGAGATTTTATATGTTACTAATACCTTTTTGTATGTTTACATCAGCTTGTGATATATCACCGTTAACAGTCTTTCTCTTATTGTTCTTCTCTTTTTTCAACACATAAAATCTTTTGTTGTATTCTTTTCGTTTTTCTGCAACATATTTTTTGTTGATACATGTTTTATTGAATATCCTTTTACATCAATAGAAAACCTAGAGAATATAAATATTCAATATAAATAAATAAAATACCTTTTTTGTGTGTCTATATAAATTTGAGTGACATCAACCAGCATTTTCATCATTTGTAACCATCATTTCAAACTACAACATCATAAAGTAAAAAAGATATATGTTAAATATTATATGTAATAAATAATCCGCTTATGATGAGATATGAAAAACATATCTAAAATTTTATTATTTTGTATCAATAATTTTAAAATATGAATTTCAATTAAGGATAACAATTATTCCATCTCTTAAAGGTCTTTATGTTGGGTTTTTTTTTTATAGTTTTAACATATATTATAATGTTCATACTTAACAAGAAAAATGTTTTATCAATGATACATAAATCATGTTGATATATAAATTCAACGGAAATATAAGATCTATCGATTTTTTTTGTTTCAATGTAGTTCAATTCGCTTTGTATACCGTATAAGAATATTAATAAATTTTTATTTACATAAATTTAAATAGGCATTAATAACCATATAGGAGTCAAACATAAAGGAATACCAAAAAGATCAGCAAACATAAATTTCTGATTTAAGTTAAAGATATCACACCAAAAATGTTCTAAAAACAAATTCTTAAAAAAAACAAACCAAAGAATAAACATAAATGTAATATGTTCGCAACATAACACTTTAGCCTATCAGCGATCAAAGGGCAGGGTAAAGGTTCGAATATTGATATATAGCAAAAACTTAAATCAAGAGATCTCGCATTCCTTCAGCTTCCGTAATATTCGGTTCAAACTCTATAGTGGACAGATCCGTGCAAATCAATATATTTTCTGAAAGTAAAGTGTTTGTGAGATAAAATAGAATAGTTTGTTGGTTAATAATTAAAGCAGGTTATTGATTAAACGTAAATGTAGTGCTTACTTTCTCTTGTAGGGTCAACTTTTACTCGACTAATGAATATAACCAAATGATCTCGAACTGCTCGTGCGAGAGGTATCGGAAGATGAGAACTCCATGGATCATACAATTTTAATTTTAACTCTTTGCCCCTGTGCATGAACAACCTCTAGATTTAGTTTAAGAAAATATATTTGTTTTGGTGTAGTATAAACCATAAATATAAATATAAATATAGCTTATGTTAAATAGTTGTAAAATATTTATTAAATAGCTTACGAAAAATCCTTTAATAATAATTCTAGACACGCAGGACCATGTGCATTCCATGGCTCCCTGAATCTTTTCAGTGTCCTCAGACGATTTTTCCTACATCTATTAAAAAATTACCATGTAAGATACCGTTAAAAGTATATATGTTTTTTTAGTTTAAAATGAAAAGGAAAAGGAAATTAATATACCTATCAACATTTTTACTTTCACACCAGCAAGAAAGCCAAATGAATAAAATTTTGGATAATACGGAAGCTCAAACCCAACTGATGTACTATTCAATGGTAGCTTTGTCTTTTTGTAAATCCGAAGCTCATACTCGTCACGATGGAGAGGATAAGTTTCATACCTCGGGAAGTCGTCACACCCAATTCCATAGAATTGAAAAGACTCTATTGAAAATATACCACCTTCTAAGTTCATTGGCTCGTAAGTTTGCATTAAACCGGAAGGAACAACCGCAACAATTCTGTCTCTCTATTATAATATATTTTATTAATTATTAGATTAAATTCCATGTATATAATAGTCAATTTAAGATATCTCTGAATAAATGTCTAATTACTTACATTCTTATCGAGTAAAAACAAATACAATTGATTTTGTTGAACATCCTTGTAGACATATTGAACCCTCACTGCTTTTATTGTGAACCAATCATTACGTGGTTGAAATTCTGAAAAAACTTCATACGAATACGGATCCCTCCACTATAAAAGCATTCGAATGAGAACTCTAATAGAAGTGACCAAAAAATTAATTTGCAAAACAAATACGGTTATACCTAAACATACGTAAATCCTTATACAAACAATTAAATAATTTCATAATAGGGGTAATATAAAAATTAACTTAAAAGTACAAGGCTTATAAAATTATTTATTTTATTTGCCTATTATTTGTTGTGTAGAAAGAATGTTTATGTTCGTGAGGCATATATGTGAGGTATAGTAATATAATATGTGTTATAATAGAACAACATAAATCAAAGCGAAATTTATATGCATTAGCATTAATTAAAGTATTATTCTCCAAATTCGTTACAAGACTCTTTAAAATATAGAATGTTGATAATATTCATCACAATAGGAAATAAGCTAATCAAAGTTATATTCGTTTTCTTCAGATTCATCTATCAATCTATAAACTTTGTTTCGGCTACACATCGAGATTTGGTTTCTTTTTTGTCTTTTCGCATTCTTCATAGTCAAAGTTTCATCATCAGAAATGTCAACGTCAATAACATCATTCCAGTCCCAGTTTAATAGATTTTCTTCTCTTTTTTTTCTTTTTGATAATCTGAACAATATTACTTCCTAAGGCCTTTCATAATAACTTCATATACGCGTTTATTTGTAATTAAGTAAAAGTTTTCATGCAATTTGGTTTGGCGTTAACTTCCCCGGACATCTTCCGACTATTGAACTGGAATTAAAATCTGGAACTGGTCTAAGCTATTAGAATCCATGCAAACAGATAAAGAACCATCAAGATTCTACTTGAAACTTTATAAATAAAAAACAAGAGATGGATCATTTAGATAAAACAATTAATTTAACCTCGTTGGTGATATATCTTGCAAAAAATATATATATATATATCTTTTTTATAAACCTAAAAGGAGGTGTTGGAAACTTTAAGCCTAGGAAAACATCCTTCACAGAACTGGGATGACAAAAATAAGCTTACTTTATTGGATTTTGCTACTAGGTTATATACTATTTGACCTGTCTAGCTTAGTTTCAGCATGACATGTGAAATATATATATGTTTACAATCAACCTTGCAAAAATGTAATGATATGTTATTCGCGCGATTCAATGTCACGGTATAAATGTTTATATAAATAACCATAAAAATAGGTAGATGTATTTACTAATGATTTGAATAAATGTGAGTTAAAATATTTAATTATTAACAAACTAAATCACTTAAACATGTAATCCTATGTATACATTTTGGGAGAATTTCGTTTATATCCTTACAAACTTCCTTAATTACGTATATATCCTTATAAACTTTGAAACTACATATATATCCTTATAAAATCTATAAAGTCACATATATACCCAAACACTTAATTTAATAATAATTATTCTATTTAAAAACTAAAAACTCTATTTTAAATTAAACTGTTATTTTTAAAAATCTGTAATATTACAATATTACCCTTTTCCTAAATTAAAAGAACTTATCCATAATACTCCATCGTCCCAATGTTAAATCGAGTGCCATCGTTCAAACAAATCCATCTGTTTAATATAGTACCAGATCAAATCAATTATAGGGTTATGGTTGATCCAAATCATCCAAAATATCAATCCATTGAGAAGGTTATGCTTGATTAACAGGACTTTGGTTTGATTTGTAATAGGTTATGGTTCGATTGAACCCTAAAATTCCTAAATCGGTATGATGTGTAGATTATATATGGTTCGATTCTAGAGCGATTATGATTCATTTGCAAATCGATATATGGATTTCATATGGTTCGATTGAACCACTAATTTGTTAGGGAGAAGGTCATAATTAATGGATTTTGCAACAGTTAAATGGACTTATGAATTCTCTTATGCAGAAGGTCATGATTAATTTGGGCCTTTGTTGTCATTGGTTTTTTTATTGGCAAAGTGATATTTCTAGTGTTAAGTTTTTTAAGAGTATTCATTTAGCATGGGGAACAGAACAGTTATTGGGTTTCTATTCCTTTTCTGATGCAACAGTTGGCTAGTTTTATTCATGTTTGTTGTAACATGTTGTTTTGGAGATTATCCAAGTTTTCATGTATGAATTAGAGATTTCATGTCTATTGTTATATAAACTGGTGACTTCTCTGCTGCAACTGGGCTATGGGTTTGCAAAGTATTGATTAGGTTTAACAATATGTGGATTTTATATGGTTCGATTGAACCACTAATTTGTTTCGAATAAGCATATTGATGTCCATAGTATATATGGTTTGATTGAATTAGGATTGTTATTCTTAGGGAGAAGGTCATAATTAATGGATTTTGCAACAGTTAAATGGACTTATGAATTCTCTTATGCAGAAGGTCATGATTAATTTGGGCCTTTGTTGTCTTGGTTTTTTATTGGCAAAGTGATATTTCTAGTGTTAAGTTTTTTTAAGAGTATTTATTTAGCATGGGGAACAAAGCAGTTATTGGGTTTCTATTCCTTTTCTGATGCAACAGTTGGCTAGTTTTATTCATGTTTGTTGTAACATGTTGTTTTGGAGATTGTCCAAGTTTTCATGTATGAATTAGAGATTTCATGTCTATTGTTATATGAACTGGTGACTTCTTTGCTACAACTGGGCTATGGGTTTGCATATTATTGATTAGGTTTAAGAATATGAAGCGACAGATATTACCAGGTTGTGAACAAGGAAGGAGAACAGGAGGTTAAAGAAAATATTATGGGTATTTTAGTAATTTAGTTATAATCTAACTTAAAAATAATGTTTCTAAGTTTTTAAATATAATAATTATTACTAAACTAAGTGTTTGGGTATATATGTGAATTTATAAGTTTTATAAGGATATATATATGTAGTTTCAAAGTTTACAAGGATATATTCGTAATTAACAAAGTTTCTAAGGATATAAACGAAATTCTCCCTATATTTTAAATCAAAGTACACAAACGCAGATACACCTTAAAACAAAGTGAAACAAAGAATTCTAAACCCAAACATAGAATCACTACACGATGGGACTTATGATCCGGAAATCTAGTTAGAGGTTGCAATTTCAACTCATTTACTGGTTAATCCATTAGCAGTTGGACAAAAAGTGGGCATGATATTCTAAATGTAATCAAAGTCAATTAAGTGAAACATGATAAAATAATTACATTTATTTTTTCAATTCTTTCTTAGGTGTTAAGTTATAATAAATAAATTACCACAGTATGGGTAACCTATGTGTTTCACTGTTTTGTGTCTTCATTATTCTTATTATTTGCTAATCATGCTTATAATTATTGTTTAAAGCTATAAAGTCTTGTGAATGATACAGAATTATTTGTAACTTATAACTTAATCAGCAATTATAAAAAATCAGCATTTCCATATTTTGGATCGATGTCTTACCTGTTGGATATCATTTGTTGCAACAGCATTATGAACAATTACTTCACTTACGGGAGCAATGTCAGTGTTCATAGGAGCAATGTCTTCAATCATAAGAGTGTATTCTATGGTAGGAGTGTCTTCTATCATAGGAGCAGGGTTTCAACCTCTTCATGAATGTTAACTTCTTCCATAACATTGTTGAGGTTAATTTGGGAGTTCATATTGCTGTCAGAGTTAAGAGACAAAAGAAAAAACAATTATTTGTAAATAAAAAACAAAGAATTCAATAAACAACACAAGAAAAAGATAAATGTTGTGTTTACCTGAGCTTTTGTAATGAAGATTGCTTTTACAATTTAGAGAATAATGTTGATATATTTCTGTAGAAAACTATATAACACATATAAAGTTTTAGAAAAGAATGAGCATTTAATGCTATTTACCTAACTTAGTTCCCTTGGTTACTCAACAGTCTCGATTTAAACTTCCTAGGACAACAATAAGTGTTAATTTAAACTTCCTACGACAACAATAAGTGTTGATTTAAACTTCCTAGGACAACAATAATTTAATTAGAGACTCTTCTACTTCTTAGTAGTAAAAAAGAAGACAAAATTATAAAGTTAAAACAATATTAATAATTAAAATTTAACATCTATATTATATTGTTATATTTTTAGTATTTGTTATATTTTTTAGATGCAATATTATAATTTTTTCAAGTTTCAACCCCATCTTGCTTAATGTTATGTCACTTTTCATAAACCATCTTTAAAATGAATAAGGGACTGCTAATTGTACTTGCTTTATAAGAATCCTTCATGAATTAAGTGATAGTGTCAAGTTATACTTATATTGTTTACTTTAGTTTCCTTTACTAAAAAACTTTAAACGACTAATTCACCTTGCTTAAAATAAAAAAGAGCGGATATGTAGTGAAGGCATATTAACTTGGTGAGCATTGCATCATACTTGAGAAAAATCAATTTAGAAATTAGAAGCAAGTAGATACTAAAAACTTGAAGTCCTTGAATCAAATTAGAGAATGGACAAGATTGTGAATTCGTGATTAATTAAACCGAAAGAAATTTAAGTTAAAAGTTTTTCATAACTCTTGTGCCGGAGTATGCATTAGATAAAAAAAATTTACACACACACGCACAAAAGAATTAGGGAAGTAAAACCGGTTTAAGACCAGATTCAAGCACAAATGAATACTAATAGTCTAATAATCACGAAAATAAAACAATACCTCAGAATGTCAATCGATCCTTCAACTCATCAAAAAAGATCATTTCAATCAATCCTTCAACTCATCAATCAATCAATCAGGTAAGGAGCTGGATATTTCCTGCAAGAAATGGATTTTCAAATATCAAGATTCTTGTAACAAACCATTTAATCTAAAATGTACAGAAACATAATAAACATATATCAACCCCATTTAAGTTTCATTTTATGGAATCTGACTTTAAAGTTCAAGAATGGGTCTCACTTAGATATGTGCAAAGATTATTAAAACATTTTCAAGGTATATTATGCTTACAGGCTGATTTTAGCATGATGATATCCCTGTATGTGCTGCATGTTTCATGAAAAACAGACGGAGACACACCAATTCATCAAGCCCTTTTTACAAATCATGGGCCTTTGTTTAATCGCAAAAGGTTAAACTTAAAAACTACACATCGTTAGTTATAAATCAGCATTAAACTAATAGAATTCTGTTATCATGATCTTTGCTTCAATGGTGTGTGCTCTCTTGCTGGTTCTCTCTTCTAGGCTAATGCACTTTTCTTATATAAGTGGGGGCGGGTTGGGTAATGGGTCAAAACAGGCGACCTTTTTGTAACCGTGTCAAATTGGGTTAACCGTAAACACTTAAACAGGCTAATGCACTTTTCAAGCACACCAAGTGTTAGTATTCACATAAAGATCAAAAGAGTAAGTTTCTCCAAATGTATGTAACTGAGTAAGGGAATAAAATAATACAAAATTCTACTTACAGTTAGTTCACTACCAGACCAACTGTCATCAGAATCAGAGAGATTATCAAGAATGCTCTCATCATAGTCAGAAGACAATTGACCATTATCTACACACTCTTGTTGCTGAGGAGGAGAGGGCACAAGACATGAGTTGAGTTCATCAGTAGACTCTTCAAGAGCCTGTAGCATCAATAAAACACATTAATACTACCGCAGGATCAGGCTGGTTAAAATTTGGTTCATCCATGTTAGCCTTCCATAGTGCAATAATCGTGCGAGGTTTGGCATCCTGCTTATTCATAAAAACACAGATTAATCGACTAGAAGTTTCAGTAAGTAGTCCTCAATCATTCAACAAGTAGTCAAGAATTTTCAAACGTTTAAAGATAAACAAGCAGCCATCCTTGAGTTTTGCTTATCTGGGTGGCTGCAAGCATGTATACCTGTAAACCGGAATATACCGCAAGTTCCAACTTGAAAGGTTTTGTAAGGCTACGAGCTCCACATGGTAGTATAACTACCCACATGTAGTTAATTAAGAAATAAAATGCCGGTTGGACATGAGATATAACAAAGTAAAACGACATATCACATTATCATATACATTCATCCTAACCAACGAGACCATGCCCTACCCCACTAAGTTTAACCATTGAACATAAGCTTAATACACGAAGAATCTAGAAATGAAGACCAGGTAAATATTAAGGGGGTATTTGGAAATATTACTTTAAAAACAATTATGAGATATTGAATAAGCAGTTCCAGAAACAACAGTAGTATATTAACAAAGAAAATTAGAGTAAGACAGAGGGGTAAATAATTAATCATAAAATATCTTAAATAGTTAATTTTATAGCACATATCGAAACACACCCGAAACATAGTTGACTCTGTGTGTTCACAAACCAGTGGAACCACATAATTCACAAACCTTGGTTACGGATATGATTACTCAGTAGTACTCCATCCAAATGATAACGTTACAATAATGAAGATATAATGTACCTACACTTTTCTAGAAAGTAGCTGAGGAGCAAGAACTTCAAGAAAGCCTGGCCCATAAAGCTCTTGCAGCCAACCAAAGAATAAGCAGATATGGTTCTAAAACAATTGCATTAAACCCAACATAAGATCATTCATTTTCAAATATCAAAACCTGACAAGATAAAGAGAAAACAAAAGCAAAGAGATTCAGTGAACATCAGAATCACGTTTTAACTTGTGAGATAAAATGCGAATGTACCTCAATTGCACGGACAACATTGATGAATCCCTTGACTCTTGCAACATCAATTGCAGTTTGACAGTCATCATTCATCACCAGTGCATTAGCTAAAAATGAGGCAGTAGATAATATATAATCAATACTAAATTAGTAAACTGAAACATGTGATCCATTATTAAAGCAATCAATGTCAGCAAAGCCCAATTTGAAAACAAGCACACACCGCCGTGTGACAGCAATAGCTTAATCATCTGCTCTAGGCCTCTTTTTGCTGCATGATGCAGAGGAGTTCCAGCATGACGACCTGAAAGAATATTATACTTAGCTTCAAGTAAAAATTTATATCCTTGTAAGTTGTAACACATGAATCAAATCAAAAACATATTGCATACATGAATCTAAGGGGGGGAAAGCTCACCTGGACGATAGGCATTGACATTGGCACCCAATTCTATCAAAGTTTTCGCAACATCATATAACTGAGGATTCATGGAAGCCAGTATCAGAGGAGTCTTTCCTTCCTTATCCATCCACTGCACCAGAAACAATAGTTTACATATGGTTAAACACATAACTTCACCATTAAGGCTGTTTGAAGTTGCTTATCAAAAATCTTTGTCTGCTTATTAATAATGTAAGCAGAGACTCAAGTATTGATTCTGTGTTGGCCTCCCCTAGCAAAGCTAGCATATTTTATCAGCAAATAAACAACTTAGAGTCGCTAATCTGTCATATAAAATGCAACAAGCTTAGAGACACATGTATGGTAATTCGCTCCTTTGCTTTCTACCCTAATTTTACACCTTAAACATCGCAAGTGAAGAATCAAATTTTGATTAAACCCAGGTTGATCGATTAAACAATAACGCAAATCAGAAAAGATAGAGTTATCATATGAATCAGTTAGAAACTAAAAGAAAGAAAACAAAAACCTTAAATTAGTTACCGATTACGATGCTCGAGAAGGGAAATCCGTCCTGTGATGCTTAGAAGCATAAAGCGATGAGGTTTCGAGGGTTCCAAGTGTTGAACAATCAGCAGAGAGCAAGTCAGCTAGACATCGAAACAAAAGAGAGAGAAGGGGGTAAACAATAACGCAAATCAGAAAAGATAGAGTTATCATATGAATCAGTTAGAAATTAAAAGAAAGAAAACAAAAACCTTAAATTAGTTACCGATTTCGATGCTCGAGAAGGGAAATCCGTCCTGTGATGCTTAGAAGCATAAAGCGATGAGGTTTCGAGGGTTCCAAGTGTTGAACAATCAGCAGAGAGCAAGTCAGCTAGGCATCGAAACAAAAGAGAGACAAGGAGGTAAAGAGGAATCTGGGCAAACTTAGGCGAAACGAAGGCGAAGCGGCGGCGAGATCGGAGCGAAGGGGCGGTAGAGGGCGACTTTGGTACGCATCTTGGGGAAGAGTGGAAATGGAGCAGCGACGGGGC
This sequence comes from Dittrichia graveolens, assembly GCA_038502395.1. NCBI lineage: Eukaryota > Viridiplantae > Streptophyta > Magnoliopsida > Asterales > Asteraceae > Dittrichia > Dittrichia graveolens. Next base: position 25,033,730 of record JARJIL010000008.1, read on the forward strand.
GAGGGGCATGAGGTTATTATTAGAATGTGATTGGATAGATGAGATTAGTGCATAAAAAATGAAAGGCTAGGATTTTAGGATGATTGAAAATTAAGAAGTTTTAATTTTTTAAAGGAGAGAGAGAGGTGTATGTTTAATATAGTAGTATAGATAAGCAGTAATGTTCATTGATTTTTTATCAGTGTCCTTTCCTAACTCAATAGAAGTAGACATAGGTGTTTTCATTGAAGAACAATTTTCAAAATCAAATTTTTTGAGTAAATCTTTGACATATTTTGTTTGATGAATGAAAATACCATCAACTTCTTGTTTAATTTGTAAACCAAGAAAATAGTTTATTTCACCCATCATGCTCATCTGATAGTTATCAGACATGAGTTTAGAAAAATTTTTGCATAGTTCCAAACTAGTAGACCCAAATATTATGTCATCTACATATATCTGCAAAAATATCACATCACCTTTGTACTTCCTTATAAACAAAGTGCTATCAATGCATCCCCTTGTAAAACCTTTGTTAATGAGAAAAAGAAGAGAGGGTATCAAACCAGGCTCTTGTAACTTGCTTAAGACCATATAAAGCTTTGTTGAGAAAGAATACATGATCAGGTAAGCTTGACTCTTCAAAACCTGGAGGTTGTTTGACATACACATCTTCCTTCAGATCTCCATTCAGAAATACACTCTTCACATCCATTTGGAATACTTTGAAGTTCTTGAAGGCAGCATAGGCTAGAAATAATCTGATAGCTTCCAATCTTGCAACAGGGGCAAAGGTTTCATCAAAATCAATACCTTCTTCTTGACAATACCCCTGTGCCACCAGCCTTGCTTTGTTTCTGATGATCTGCCCATGTTCATCTAGCTTGTTTCTGAACACCCACTTTGTTCCAATGATGGTTTTATCCTTTGGTTTAGGTACCCAGGTCCATACATTATTTCTTTTGAATTCTGCCAGTTCTTCTTGCATAGCAGTCACCCAGTGAGGATCATTAAGGGCTTTATCAACCTTCTTTAGTTCAATCATAGAGACAAATCCATAATAAAAACAAATGTTGCATGTTTTTGATCTTGTTATAACTGGATCCTCTATATTGCCTATAACCAGATTATGATGATGATATTTGTGATCTTTGAAGGCTTGTTGGATTGTTTGGGAATTGGGATGAATTTGGATTTGGGGAGGTGAAGTTATGTTTTGACTATCAGCAATTGAAATTATTTCATTTTGATTGGCTGATATAACTTCATTTTCACAATCTGTGGGTGTCTCTACTGAAGAGGGAATGTGTGATATGGAATTAGAATCTAATGATGTTGAGTCATTTCCTACATGATTTAGTAGATGTATGTGATTGGATGAGGTTGGTTGTACATGGTTGAAGATTTGGATGGGAACAAGTTCATCCACATCATGAGCAATTGGTGGAGAGGGATCAACTTGCTCTACAGTGGTCTCTCCAGTTTGCATAAGATCATTAAACTCTTCACCTGAAACATGATTAGAAGAACAAGAAGCAACAAAGTCATTTTCATTAAAACTTACATTGATAGATTCTTCTATGACTTTTGTTCTGAGGTTGTATACTTTGTATGCTTTGGAAATCACTGAGTAACCTACAAACACTCCTTTATCAGCCTTTGGAGCAAACTTCATCCTTCTGATTGAGGATAAAGCATTGACATCCAAAAATATGTAGAAAACTGATGCTTGGCTTGCTTCCCTTGAGCACTTCATATGGAGTCTTGTTGTGCCTTTTGATGATAAGGGATCTGTTCTGTGTGAAACATGCATAACTTACAACCTCAGCCCAAAAGTTAAAGGGAAACCCACTTTCACACAACATGGTTCTGGTAGCTTTTATCAATATTATGTTTCTTCTTTCAGCTACACCATTCTGTTGCGAGGTTCTTGGAGCAGAGAAGTTTTGAGATATCTCTTTCTTATCACAGAAAGTTTCCTGACTTTGATTTCTGAATTCAGTTCCATGATCACTTCTAAGACTCCTCACCAGATTGCCATTCAACACTTCCATCCTCTTAATAAAGCATATGATCTCTTCAACAGCCTCACTCTTTGCTTTAAGAAAGAAAACCCAAGTATATCTTGAGAATTTATCAACCAATACAAGAGCATACTTACTTCCACCAATACTAGCAGTTACAACAGGACCAAATAGATCCATGTGCAACATATAGAAAGGTTTAGTAATGAAGAAGGCCTGCTTGGATGGAAATGTTGTCTTATGTTGCTTTCCCTTCTCACAAGCAGTGCAAGGTTTAGGCTTAGAATAAGTCAAATAAGGCAATCCTGACACTAGTTCACATTTGCACAACTTGTTGATATTTTTGAAATTATAGTGGGAAAGCCTCTTGTGCCACAGCCAGTTTATATCCTCAATGGTTTTAGAATACAAACAATGTTTCCTTTGAAGGGTAACCAGAGGACATGTCAAGAGTGTACACATCCTTGGTTCTCTTGGCACTTAACACTATATTACCTTCTTTATTTATGATAGAACCTCATGTCTTTATGAAGTGGACTTCATTATCTCCATCACACAACTGACTTATGCTTATGAGATTGTATTTCAGCCCTTTGACATATGATACTTTGGACAGTTTGAGGTTCCCATTATGAAGTTCTCCGTAGCCTTTAGTTTGCCCATGATTGTTGTCACCAAAAGTCACCCTTGGACCTTTCTCTTTCTTATAGTTACTGAGCAAAGCCTTGTTACCTGTCATAGTTCTAGAACATCCACTATCAAGAAAATATGAACCAACACCCTGCACAGATTTAATGAAAGAAGAGTTAGTGAAAAAAGTAGGAATCCACTACTCAGTAGATCCCTGTGGAATGCACCTAGCTTTCCACTTCATTTCAGGTTTCTTATGAACAAAAGGAATAGCTATGTTATCATTACAAGTCCGCTATCTTGAATTCCTTTCTAAAGAACATTCAAATGCCTTATGCTCCTTGCTTCCACACTTGTAACATTTTCGAGATTTTATGGTTTTGGAGCATTGAACAACATTATTTGAATGCCTATGAGTTTTCTTATTAGTCTTATGACAATTATTAGTTATCAGTTGACTAACTTGACCATTCAGCTTATGGAGCTTATCCTGTAAATCTCTTAGGTCTTTATTTACAGGCACCTTGGATTGATCTTTGGATTTAGAAAGTTTTTGACCAATCTTTAGGGTGGCAGAAATGGGAACAATGTTAACATCCTTCTTTTTACTCATAGTTTCTTCTATTGAAAGAGAGTTGATTACTTCTAGATCAGCTGAGTGTTTGGAAGACGAGCTATGATCAGCTGACAGACCATCAGCTGAGCATTTACCATCTTCTAACAAATCAGTTGATAAAGTAGTATTAGACAATGATTTTTCAGTTCGAGAAATACTAAGATTTAAGTCATCTATTTTCAAAGTTTGACAACATAATGTCTCTTTGGTTTCAACTAATAATTCCTTTCTTTTACTCAGATCCTTTGACTTTGTGTTCTTAGTATTTTTACATTCTGAAATCTTACTAGAAGATGATTCAACAGAAGGAATAATTGACTCTTTTACATGGGAGCTTTTGCTTTTAACAAATTTATTTGTGAACACACTTTTGCCTTTAAAAGTCTTGTGAAAGGTTTGTGGCAAAATGTCAGCATTGTCTAAGATATTAAGGTTCTTATTAGAATCAACATAGTTAGCAGCCTTAGAGTAATTTCCACCAATAATAGCTTGAACTTGTTTGGGTATCTGCTCTTTGCACACTGAGTGGTCTTTTCAGCAGATACACACCAAGACTTTACTATCTTCTGGAGGTCATTGAACTTTTTGGTTGCTTCACTAGTTTCTCTTACTAAGATCTCATTATGTATCTTTTGATTTGCTAGCTCATCATTTTAAATTGTTATTTGCTTAAGTTCCCCATCTTTAAGAATTAATTTTTCCTTTAGTGATTCTACTTATTGTTTTAGCTTCTTCTCTCTTTAAATAGCAGACTGGAAATCAATAGACAAGTAATCAAACATAGCATTCTTTTCATTATCATTATAGTTAATAAACTTGCTAACCTGATACATTGAAGAAGGATCCCAATTGGTAGTTGAACAAGCTTTTGCAGCCTTTTTCATGTCTTCATCAAAAGAACTACCATCATCATTGTTGGCCATCATGCAGAACTGAGCAGAGATCACCTCATCTTCATCTGAGGAAAGATCTTCTTCTGCCTAATCTTCTTCTTCTGCTACAAGAACTTGGCCCTGGGCTTTCTTCTTCTTCTTGTCAAGGACAGCAGCAAGGAGTTTCTTATACTTGGCATCATAATCAATTTTGCCCTCTTGCTTTGGCATAGCTGAAGAACTAGTGTTAGTTTTGGACTTACAGTCACTGGCTATGTGGCCAATCTTGCCACATTTGTAACACTCTGTTGTGGAGGCATCAAAAGTAGATTTGGATTTGACAAACTTTGATGGCCTCTTGCTGAACCTCTTGACACCCTTTCCCTTATTGAAAGGTTTGAACTTCCTAACCAGCAAGGCTACTCCTTCAACCAGATCTTCCAGACTACTCTCCTTATCACCTTTCTCTTCTTCACTTTCTCCAACACTCTCTTCTTCATCTCCTTCTTCATCAGAACCAGAATCAATAGCTGCAAAACTTTTTATCTTTGTATCTCTTAATACAAGGGCAGTTGGTGCACCTTTCACAACTTCCTTCGTCTCCTTGGATGACAACTTCCTTTGCTTGACTGATTGATCATGGTTAAGTAAGTTACCATAGAGAGCAACCAGAGACATTCCCTTGATCTTTTCACTATGCCTTAAAACAGTGACAAAGTGATCCCATATTTCAGGGAGTGAGTCTAGAAACTTGTTCACCAAGACAAAGTTGCTCTTGGATATGTCTTCCCTCTTTAAATCATTTACTAGGCAGTTGAACCTGGTGTATGTCTGAGTAAGACTCTCACCTTTATGAGCAAAGAAGAATTCATACTCTTTGTTGAGGAAGAGCTTCTTGTTTTCCTTCACCTCTTCAGTCCCTTCATATGCAACTATGAGTGTATCTAACATCTCTTTAGTAGAAGTACAATTAAGCACTTGATGATAGATCTCATTGGGTAGTGCAGAGACAAGAGCTGATCTAGCCTTAACATCAAGGCTAACCAACATCTTATCTTCATCTGTCCACAGATGCATGGGTTGTAATGATTCTTTCTGTTGTAGAGGTTTGACCTTCAGATTCTGATGGAATGGATAATACTGATGTGGGAACATAAGGACCCTCAGTAACAATTTCAAGCATTTGGATATCAAGGGTGGATAAAAAGAGATGTGCTCTACTCTTCCACATGGAGAAGTTTTCAACATCAAACATAGGACATCTTGTTAAAGACCCAGTGTTTGAGATGTTCATGTTGATTGAGGATGAGGCCATTTTGAAAGGGATAGAAGCAATTGTAGAGTAAGCAAACCAGATCTAGATATTGATTATCTAACATGCTCTGATACCAGTTGTTAGTCCCGGATTTAGTACGCAACAACAACTGTTTGTAGAAGGGGGGTTGTATACAAACTTTAGCTTTTTGAAATTTAAGGACACACCATTATACATTTATATAATTCTTATTGATATGAATCAAGAATTACATGTGCTAGAAGCGGAAATTCTAAGTACAATAAAAGGTGGCAATTAATTTTTCTAACACATAGACAAGCTAACTCTAAAACAACTAATGTTTAAGAGTGTTCAACACATGAACAAGTTTGGTTATACACAATAGCTAAACTCTACGAATTTTTCTCAACTAATGAGATTGCTATTGAGTTGTATAGAAGCTTTTTCGGTTGGTTTTTGCATGTCCACCATGCATGAATATTTATAGAAGCTTGGGCATCCGGTTGCATGAAGGAAGGAGACAAAGAGTGTGTGGAAATATAATATTTTAATTGTAAAGTTAGTGGATGAAAAGTAAAGTTACTTTAATCAACTGTTTGATAAAAGTAATTGTACTTTTATGAAAAAGTGCAACCCACTCACAATATAAAATGTTAAACCTCACACATTTTTCCTTGTAAGACTGTCTTTCCTTTTCCACGCTTGTTCTTTATACAACAGTCATGCTTCTTCTAGATTTGACTTTACCAGGTATGGAATTGTCAGCCATACTTAGTTGTTGAAACAAATCTTCGAGATCTTCATCTGTTTGAGGTATCTTTCTCCTTTTTCAGAGGATAAGGTCAAACCTTTTTGTTTCGTACTTGATCCAAAAAGTGTTTTATACTTTTACAAACAAAGATCTAAGGCATAATAGAACAACACATGTTCTGCCTTTTACATATGAAACTTAGAATCTGAAAGGAAGAGCAGATTTGACATTTTGCTCGACTCAGCTAACACAAAGTACTAAGAACTTTAACTTTCACTACTCAATTGAAATAATAGATCAGTTGATCATTTTTGCTAAGACTCAGTTGATACCTATTGCTCATCTGATCATACAAATGCTTAGTTGATCAATAGTTATCTTAGGAAGGCATAAGCTTATGTATTGATATGATCAGTTGACCAAGTATGCTCAGCTGATCATTTAAATACATCAGTTTATGTAGGAAGATGACTTGTGTTTAGAATGACTTACTTAGCTAATGCCCTGGGCCTCGGCTTATCCAATATTCACTCAACTGTTGGTATACTTGATTAAGATCCTTGCTCAGCTGATGGTGTAAACACTCAGCTGATCAATTTTCTTCACTCAGCTGATAGATGATTTTCCTCAGCTGATGGTCTTCTAGACTTGTTTTCTTCATCTGATATTCCTCAGCTGATGTCTTTGGCTGATGCTCTTGAGTAGTGGCTGCTTATCAACTGATGGATCCATACTTAGCATATTTTCTTGAATCTAATTCAAACAACACATTTTTGAATGCTTTCTAAGTCATACTGAAGGTAAGGTTTGGTTATTATCAAATTCTATGTTTTGAGATAGACAGAGTTAATTATTAGGATAAAGTGATTATCTCCCCAACAAATATTGATGGCTAGAGATGAAGCCAGAGGTAGCCAAGTATGTGGCAAACGTGTTGCAAAGTTTGAAAATGAAGGATGTATATCAAAACATATGAGAAGTTCCAACCTGGTTGGATTATAATATGATATGAGTGGTTGTAAGCACACTATTTTAAAAAAAATGTACATTTTAGTTGCATCAAGAAAATTTTATTTCTCTAAAAGTTAGTTGAGGTTATGTAAAGAAATTATTTTTGTTTATGTGTCCCTGTTTTGTTATGTCAGAAAACTGATTTAATCCAAATTTTAAAAAAAGATTTATGAAGAGATGAGAAGCACGTTTTATTATAAGCGTAAAGTGAGAAAACAATTCAATCAATTGAAAGTATTGGTGTATGTATGTTGTAAATTTGAAAGAAACCGGAGTTTTAAATTGGTGAAAGCCAAATTTTTAATCGGGTTGTCGCCCTACGGCGTATTATGTGGTAAGAGAGGTCAAACTCAGGATCAGAAAGAAATGAATAACAATGAGGTGGTACAGTGAATAAAACAACAATTTATTAAATGAGAAATATGTTGTTAATAGCCCAAATTGATAAAAGAGCTATACAAATAATCGTATATCATCGATGAGTGACAAGTGGGAAAACTATGCTATTTTAATATGTCACTATAAAAGGGCAATAATAAATTCAGAATAATGTGGAAATTAGGTCCGATGTTAATTGGATCATGTAGAGTTATTGCTTATATGGGAAAGGTTACGTGTAGACTAAGAGTCACCGGAGTATTTATCACGAGTTATAACTCAAAACATGTTGAGCAGACGAGTCTGCATATGTATTTATATTATTGGAAATATGAGTATTGGGAATAATGGATTGGACTAGATAAGGTCCAATGGAAATATAAGGGTGGTTCTGAGAAACCTGAGAAAGAGATAACATGTAGTTATCCAAAAACACACCAGCAGTTGATTTCGAGGACGAAATCTATTTCAAGTGGAGAGAGTTGTAACACCCGAAGTTTGAAATTTCGTGATTTAGTAATTAAACGAGTATTACAGTTTTAGTGATTTCCTAATTAAGATTATGATGTATTTAGAAATTTGAGGGGTTAAAGTCGTTAAAACAAAAGATTTGAAGTTGAGGGACCATTTGTGTCATTACTTCAAAGTTATATATATACTCATCTTTGACTTTAGTCTAGTCAAACCACACAAACACACATACAAACTCACGTAACTTCTGGAGTAGCCCCATTTTCCTACTTCTTTTGATCAAAAACAGCAACTAGAGATAATATCAACTGATCCTAGCATCATATAAGCTTCAAGTAAGGATTTCTAGTTATTTTCTTGAGTTTTTAAATGAGTTTTAATTTGATTCAAGGATTAAATCATGTTTGAGCATGTTATTGATGTTATTTGATGATTAGAAGATGTTTGGGGTGTAGGAAAACACCCCTATAATGTTTATAGTGATTTTAGTGAGTTCTTGTTGAGTTTTGGCCGGAAACAGCGTCTGTGAAGAACACAGTCGGCTGAGTCTGTATGTTACATGGACCGTGTAGCGGTACACGGCCCGTGTATAGTGGAAGGCGGTCACAGGTCCATGTTGGTATACATGGTCATGTAGAGTTTGAGGTACACGGCCCGTGTGGGACTACACGGCCCGTGTACGTGATTTGTCAACACTGGCCATGTAGCCAAGACATGGTCGTTTAGCATGTAGTGTATACGGCCCGTGTAGGTCCTGAGTGCCCATCCCCTGTTCATTGTGTTAAGTGTTGAGTTTGATTATATGAATAATACCATGATTATATATCTGTAGGAATCAATGTTTGACGTGTTCTGAGTATATCTAGCATAACTCTGTGTGGTATTAGTTGCTGAGGTGAGTTTTTGAAACTCTGATTCATATCTGTGATATGTGTATTGCATTGCAATGTGTTATATTAGTGATCAGAGGATCACAGAGAGAGCTGTAGCATGCTGCTTCGTGCAGTAATAGCTAAAGACGGCGTTTTAGCCTTCTTGGCGGATGCTAAGATGGTGCAGTACTGTATCCATAAGAATTGTTGTAGCATTCGTATATGTGTATGCGCATGCTTATATGATTTACAGTTTAGCTTTCTCACAAAGCTCTCCTAGCTTAGAAGATACTGCTTATTGTTGTTCTGCAGGATGTGTTAGTACCAAGGCAAGGCCCCGGTTTGACTGTTGATGATTGGCTGCTTAAAACGTATTTTGTAATCATAACGCTCCTAGTTGTGAAATGGAATCATTTTCAATTTAAATGCGCGGATAACTTTTAAACAAGCCCGAGGGTTTTATACGAAATGTTTTATTTGCTTCTGCTGATAGCAAGCTTGTTGGAAACTGCTCTTGTTATAATCGTGGTGGTACCACTTTTTGTATGAACTAGAGGGTTCAAATATATTTTTGTGTTTCCAACAACTTATTAAATTATGTTTTTAATCAAATAACTTTGGTTTAAAGCTTTCTTTCGAGATTTGAAAATTGGGGCGTTACATTATATCACATATGCAAATATCATGCTATTCACTAAAGCATATTCATATGCTATTCATACTAAAGAAATAGTATACTCACCTCAGTAACGAGGATGGTTCAAACAACAGCTCAAATACCGATTATAAAGTCACCGCATGCGTCGACAAATAATACCTACAAGCAATATATATATAAATTATACAAATTCTAAATATTGCAAATTGTGCACACCGTAGGTATGGATATGCCTTCCCCCAGGCATGGTTGTGCCTTTCCTAAGCATGGTTGTGCCTTTCCCTTAAGCACGCCCATGCCTTTCTCACGCACGCCCGTGTCTCAACCAAAAAGCACGAGAAGTACCTTATGAACTAGGTTTTGTCACGGGGCATTAGGCACGCCCGTACCCTCCATAGGCACGCCCGTGCCTCCCTTGGTCTGCATCAGAAAGTCGGCCACAACACTGTTTTCCGACCAAAACTCAACAAGAATCATTTCTAATCAAATTTTAACATCATAGGGGTGTTTCTCAACACCCCAAACAGCTTATAATATCAAAACTAACTACAGTAACTCATTTTGATCAATGATTCAACCAATTAAACAATTTGACCCATTAAAACATCAAAACTACTAACCAATCTTACCTTGTGCTATATAGGATTGACAACGTGATTGAAAGAACTCTAATTCTGTTGTAATTCATGCTCCAAAGCTAGCCAAAAATCGCAGCTGTGGTTTTGGAAATGTATAAGTATGCATATGTCTTGCTTATTGACTATTACAAGTCAATATAAATCTACAAGTATCAAGATAAGACAAAACAGCCCCTGGACTCCTTTCACTTTTGTTTTGACAGTTTTAGCCCCTCTAGTTTTATAAACACCTCTAATCTTTAATAACACTTAGCCATTATCAACTTTTGAACTTGGGGCGTTACAGGTGTGTTAAAACAAAAAGCTAATATATGTTGATTGCACTTTTCTTCAATTAGTAGAGAATATATGTGAATGATATACCAAGTGTTTACAGCAACATAAGAGTGAAAATTGTTAGAACTCAGAGAATATATATATATATATATATATGTGCGTGTGTGTGTATGTGTGTATGTGTGTCTGTATGTCTGTTTATACAGAGCTAATTTTATGTTAAAAGTTCAAAATGGATAGTACAAGAGGTTAAAGAGCAGTAAATAACCCTAAGGATGGTTCTAGTCATCGACCCAAAGGGATAGAAACCAGTATCAGAAGTGAATGTATTCTTATCAATATATAGCATGATGGGGGTGTGAAAGCCCAGATTTAAATTGTTAAGTATCAAAATCTTCACTTGGAGAATCCAGTGTAGGAAAACTTAGTAAAGTGATGGAGTAGAGTATATGTCATATAACATTGCATAAGTTGTGGAATAGATGAAAGATCAAAACAACAAAGTGATCAGATAAGAGCTAGTAACAAGGTTATTTATAAGGAGTGAAAGGGTTAATTATTAACCCCAAGTTATTATTCGTGAAGTATCAAAGGGTTGTACGTTCAAGGATTTTCCACGTGTCAACAGATTTGATTGTCAGTCATAAGTTGATTTCAGTGATGAAGGGTGTGTTTCATATGTGTACGTATGCACCTGAGAATAAAGTGAATTATGCAGTAGAATAGATGAGAAGTGCGACAAAAGATTAGTACAATACAAAAGAATTACAGGTAAATTGAGAGTATGACGTGGGTAGAGTTTAAAGAAATTATAATTAGGCGGTTTGTGCCATAGTAAAAGATAAGCAGGATTATGAATGACTTCATAGGTAGAAGAACAGACAATTAAGACAATTCCATAAATCAATGTGAAATTTCAGAAGAACACATATTTTGTTTAGATTATGTTGTCAATGAAAAGATAAAAATGTACAGGTATATGATGACATTCCAGCGTAGCATGTGAGAAATTATAGACGTTTGTAAACACCAAAACGTGAAATCCATTATGGATGCAGCCGGAGTTAGAGAGGCAGAAAAGAAAGGAAACCGATAGAGAAAGTTGTACCGGTGTTTGAGAAACAAGAATGGAGGTTCTAGAAAAGAAAATGATGCGAACGATCTACCATATCTGCTCAGCATACAAGAAACGTCGATTGGGGGAAACATGTTTGATTCATTAACATGTTTTTAAATATGGAAACCGGGTCATATGAGTATCAATTGTGAGAACCCAAGAAAGTGAATGAAGAGAATATATCAATAGCCAAAAGTGAGAGTTTTCCAGACTACGACCGAAGAAGCTAGAACAGAATCAAGTATGGCTGTAGAAATATCAGATGTGTATAAGCATAATGTGACAGAAATGGATACTATTAAATTCCTTAGTGAATTTATACCTATGAATATGAGGGAATTCCGAATAGTGATTGGAATGGACTGGTTAATTGTACCAGGCTACGATATTATGTGAATAGAAAGTGATACGAGTTCATTTCCCAAGTGGGGAAGAACTAACTATATGTGGTAATGTCAAAACCGGAAAGTCATATGTGTGGAGTTTCTAAAAATAGGAAGTATCTTCAGCATGGTACACTGCTTCCTTAGTTTATGTTATAAATATTAAATTGCAGAAGAAACAAATGAGTTTAAAAGATGTGAAAGTAGTATGTGAGTATTTTGATGTGTTTTCCGAAGTTTTACCGGGGGTACTGCTAGACAGATAGGTTGAGTTTAGAATTGAATTAGCAACAGGAACTTCACTGATTATGAGAGTTTCGTACAAACTTGCTCCTCCAGAGATGCAAGAATTAATGAAACAACTCTAAGAGCTGGTAAACAAGGGGTTTTATAAGACCCAATAGTTCTCTATGGGGTGCGCCTATATTATGTGTGAAAAAGAAGGATGGTACCTTTTATATGTGTATTAATTAATGTGAGCTTAATAAAATGATCATCAAGAATATATATCCGTTGTTCAGAATATGTGAATTACTTGATCAATTATTATGGGTATCGTGGTTTTCAAAAATCGACTTGAGGTCGGGTTATAATCAGCTTAAAATCAAGACGGGGGACATTCTTTAAACCATGTTCTAAAAATATTTGGGCATTTTGAATTGCTGTGATACTTTGTACAGTGGATTAATACAAAGGGGCAAAATTATTGCCTACACTTCTAGACAATTAAAATCGCATGGAAGTAATTACCTAACTCATGATTTAGAGCTAGCAGTAGTGGTTCTTGTACTTAAGATGTGGAGATATTGTTATTATTACGATGTGAAGTGTACCGGTTACACTAATCATAAGAGTTTGAGATATGATCGTATATGGGTACCAGGTTATCGAAATGCACGTCAGACACATCTAAATGAAATTCATAAGTTTAGATTTTCTATTCAGCCAGGAGCTACAAAATGTATAAAGACCCGAGGAAAGATTATTGGTGGTCAGATATAAAGCGACATGTAGTCAGATAAGGGGAGAAATGTCTTTAAATTTGTACAAATGAAAGCTAAACGTCAGAAACCATATGAGAAGTTATTATTTATGGAGATACCGGTCTAGAAATGAGAAAATGTTACTATTGACCTGAATACCAAATTACCCAAAACCATACGAGGTTATAATGTGATACGGGTGATTGTAGACATGTTAAGTAAAAGTGTAATACCCGAATTCTTGTATATAAATAAACAGAATATTTTATTGAGAAATATAAATTGGGTTGGATTGTGCATTTAGTTATGATATATATTAGATATTATGGGCTTGAATGAATAAATAAAGTGGATTAGGACTAGGTATGTGTATGTTATTGGATTAGTGGAACATGGGCTTAAGTGATAAATATGGGCTTGGCCTTTAAGAGAGGTGGTATATAAAGCCATTAGGGCACAGCCCCCAACATTTCTACTGTTCCATTCATTCAACCAAGAGTTTTGTGTGTTGGTGTGTGTGTGCGTAAACCCTACGAGAAGAAGAAGGAGCTATCAAGATTGTTGGAAACTCAAGGAATTTGCAAGAAAATAATTAGGTAATGATTCCTATCTCATTGTGGTAGTGTAGCTATAAGTTTTATCCTGTTTGAATGATGCTAGCTTGGGTTTTTGATCTGGGTTTTTGAAGTTATGGGTTTATGAAGAACTAGAGAAAGAATTTATGATATGATCTTTGTTACTTGGTGAAATGTAGTTAAATCTTGAAAGAAGTAACTAAATGAATGGAGAAATGTTTTGAAACAAAAATAAAGTGATTTGGTTAAGTTTTGAAAGAGTTAGATTTTGGCTATGGAGTCTGGGTTTTAGAAAATATCGAACTGATGAAGATGTTAGTGTTCCATGCGACTTACATGTTACTGCCATGCGACTTTTGTAAGGTTCATGCGACTTTTGGTACTTGCATGCCTCATGCGACCTTTGTATGACATTCCATGCGACTTATGATAATTCATGCGACTTTTATGATTGCCATGCGACTTATAGTGTTTCATGCGACTTTGTGATTACCATACGACTTACATTCTGTGTCATGCAACTTTCAATTGGCTTATGCGACTGTCGGACAGTATGCCATGCGACTTACAGTTTGTCCATGCGACTTTTATGACTTTCATGCGACTTACCATTTGGTTCATGCGACCTTCGGATAGTAAGCCCATGCGACTTATAGTTCGGTTTCATGCGACTTATAGTGTTTCATGCGACTTTTATGATGATTCATACGACCTTCTGATAGTAAGCCCATGCGACTTATAGTTTTGATTCATGCGACTTATAGTTTTGATCCCATGCGACTTCTATTATTCGTGCCACACTAGGCCCCAAATCCGATAGTTGAGCCCGGATTCTTGAAATCCGATAGTTGAGCCGGATTCTTGAAATCCGATAGTTGAGGCCGGATTTTGAAATCCGACACTTTTACTTGACGCGACGCGTCCCCGGTTTTGTGGACTTTTATGATTGCATTCTGTATTGTTACGAGTCTATGAGAACTTGTGTTATGCCTGTCAGACTTGTAGAAGTTGTGTTAGTAAATCTGGGTTATTGCCCGGTACTGATTTGTCAGACTTGGATCAGGTGACAGTTAAAGTTAGAGGAACCAAGTAAAGTTTCAGTAAGAACCAGTAACAGCTGCCAGGTGAGTATTCTTACTTGCACACCCAACCAGTGGAGAATGTGAATGTGTTATGACCCTCTGCTTCGGCAGCGGGTAGTATGACCGTCTGCTTCAGCAGCGGGTAGTATGACTGTCTGCTTCGTCAGCGGGTAGTTATGACGGTCTGCTTCGGCAGCTGGTAGTATGACCGTCTGCTTCGACAGCGGGTAGTATGACCGTCTGCTTTGTCAGCGGGTAGTTATGACCGTCCGCTGCAGCGGCGGGTAGCATGACCGTATGCTTCGGCATCGGGTAGATATGACTGACCACCATGGTGGCGGGTAGAAAGTGCATGATTGTGATTATTGTGAATTGTCGTAGGTTGCAGTAACTTACTCACTAAGCTTCGCGCTTACCGTTGTTAATCTTCCTATCTTTCAGGTCGGGACCATGGTAGAGCTCCAGGGCAGTGACGACAGCTTAAAGTCAAAAGAATTCCAACTTGTTTTAAAACTTATTCCTGTTGAACTAATGTAGAATTTAAGTTTGGATATTGTAGTTGAACTCGTAATGTCTTTGATACTTCCGCATTTACTCTAAAATGAAATGACGTTATATTTACGTGTGTTTTGCAAAAAAAAAAAAAATTGGGTCCTTACAACTTGGTATCAGAGCCTAGGTTTAAGGGATTCGGATGCGCTTCTGCGTGTTTGAACTTAAACCTTTGTTCTAAAGAAATTTTTAACAAATATTTTATTAACGTTTAAACGACAAACTTCGTGAAGAGCTGTCGACTGGAGCCTGGTACCGATAAGTGTAAGGTGGAGTATGGTACGACACGATGATATTGGTAAGAGTAACCGATGACTATCTCCGTGTTTAGGCAAATCATGGATACTATATACTGTGTACAATGATAACCGTACAAGTTTAGAGTGGATGACTTGATCTTATTTAATGTTCTCGTTTGATGTTAGGGTAGGGAAGAATCAAACACTCGACTGCTTATACGATTTAGCATTTTACACGGATGTATACATGGTTTACTTAAACTAGGATATAACGAATCGAATGTGAATCCATTATGCTATGTGATACCCTGGCAGTAGAAGAGCCTACAGATGCATATACATGAAAGAATACACTCTCAGCTAGTATACCTTGTTAGCCACAGATAGGCTAGACTTACACATGTGGTTATACGTGGCAAGTGATACATGGCCTAAGCCTATGAATCGGGATTTCGAGGGGTAACAACAAGACCTGATGCGGGTAATGTGCTGGGAATAATATACGGGCCCATATTATTAACGGCACATGACACGTGTTAGAACTTGTCGGAATCAGGGGAAATCTTGTGAATCAGGTGAGGGGTACTTGTAGAACAACCATTTTGCTTATAGAGTAGAAGTGCCTCAGCATGATTAGGACTGCTTTAGGAATAAGAAAGCATGCTAGACTTACGTGCAAGATATGAATGCGGACTGTGATAGTAGGACAGTGTGGTAAAGCCACCTAACACTTTAATGCTTTACCAATACTTCCAGAATGGTTAACACGAGAAGGAGACGAGACCTGTCATCCGCAAGAGCGGGAACCAACCATGCACCCGATGGATTTGAAACGAGTGTTACCGGCGAGTCTGACCCTCGCCAACAACCGATCTTGAACGAAGGAACACATGAGGTACCCGACCCGAGGAACGTAACACCGGTAACTGCTGTTCCCGATACGGAGGAAGAAGAGGGGGAAGAGGATATAGATAGAGAGGCTATGATAACGGCAAAGGTGACTGCCGACGTGATGAAGGAATTGAAAGACATGCTGTCACAGATCGTGACGGAGATAAAGGAAGACATGGGAACCATGATCGACCAAAAGCTAAGTGCCCTATGGGCAACAAGGGAAGCTGTAGCAACCCAAACCACTAACCGCACGACAAACCAGCCACAGCAAGGGGGTAGCTACCGGGATTTTTCTGCTTGTCAACCACATACCTTCGAGGGGACCCCGGACCCCGTGAAGAGTACTCAGTGGGTATCTGAAGTGGAGGGAGCCTTCCGCACCTGCCGTTGTGCGGATGAGAACAAGGTATGGTTTGCGTCCAATCTTCTGAGGGGAAAGGCAAAGACCTGGTGGAACTTGCTGAGACAGTTGAAGGGGGAGACGATTTCCACCATGACCTGGGAGGAGTTTACAAAGTTGTTCACTGAACAGTTTGCGCCAAGGGTAGAATGGGAAAGATTGTTGAATGAGTTCCTAAAGCTGGAACAAACTACTGAATCGGTTAACGAGATCACCGCGATTTTTAAGGAGAAGATCATGTTCTGCCCCGCCTATGTGGTAGATGAGAGCTTGCAGATGAACCGTTATGCACAGATGCTGAAGGAGGAGATCCGAGAGTTTGTTACAACTGGTAGATGCTCGACGCTAGAGGAGATGATCGAGGTTTCTAGAAAAAGGTAAATGGATTTGGAGTTGAGAGCCAAAAAGCGGACGGCTGGTTGGGCTGCCTTGGGGCACGCGCAGGGAAGACAGTTTGTCAAGAAACCAAACACCGGTGGCACCGGGTCTGCGGGGAAGAATATGGGAAGGAGATGCCACAAGTGTGGAAGGGGGCATGCCGGATAGGAATGGATATCTGTTTTCGATGTGGAAAGAGTGGGCATCTAGGAAGAGACTGTAAAGCTTTCGTCAACGTGTGCTTTGGGTGCAACCAACCGGGGAAACGCATTGCAGAATGTCCCCGAGCAACAGGAGCGGAGAGACCAGCTGGGCAACAGCCACTCCGGATTACGGATGGGAGGGACGGCAAGAAAGCTGAGGTGCTGAGAGCAAGGAGGCGTGCCTTCCAAATGACGGTTGAGGAGGCGGTCAAAGAACCCGACGTCATAACAGGTACCTTTATCGTCAACTCTTCACCTGCACTCGTGTTATTTGATTCCGGGGCCAGTAGGTCCTTTGTATCTTCTTCTTTTTGTAAAAGTTTTGTAACTACGCCGGTAAAGCTAGAAACACTATTAGAAGTAGAGATAGCTGACGATAAGACCTTAAGTGTATTTACCGTGTATAGGAACAGTGTATTAGTTATAGATGATGTAAAATTTCCTATAGACCTCATTCCAACACCAATGCGAGAATTTCAAGCGATCGTGGGAATGGATTGGCTGGGCCGGCAACAGGCCAGCATATTGTGCAGTCAGGGAATCATCCGTATCCGAAACCCAAGTGGGGGAGAAGTTATCATCTACAGGAGACGCAAGAAGGGGGTGACGGCTTTTTGCACTGTGGCAAAAGTAGCCAAATATCTACACAAGGGTTGTGAAGCCTTTATCGCCCACGTAGTAAATAGTAAGATGGAAAGGGGAAAGCTGACAGTGGCAGACTTGCCGATAGTACGAGAGTACCCAGAGGTTTTTCCTGAAAATCTATCAGGAATCCCATCCGACCGACAAGTAGAGTTTCGAATAGACCTCACACCCGGAGTAGCACCAATTGCTAAAGCACCGTATCTCCTAGCGCCACCACAAATGCAAGAGCTCATGTCGCAATTACAAGAACTGCTGGATAAGGGGTTCATCCGGCCAAGTAGTTCACCGTGGGGAGCGCCAGTATTGTTTGTTAAGAAGAAGGATGGAACCTTCCGGATGTGCATCGACTATCGGGAGTTGAACAAGGTAACCATAAAGAACCGGTACCCATTGCCTAGGATCGACGACTTGTTCGACCAACTGCAAGGGGTGGCCTGGTTCTCTAAGATCGACCTGCGGTCAGGTTATCACCAATTGAAAGTTTGAAAAGAAGATGTAGCAAAGACAGCGTTCCGCACCCGTTACGGGCATTTTGAATTCGTAGCCATGCCTTTTGGCCTCACAAACGCTCCTGCAGCCTTCATGGATTTAATGAATAGGGTTTGCCGACCGATGATGGACAAGTCCGTAATAGTTTTCATTGATGACATTTTGATCTACTCCAAGACCCGAGGGGAACACGAGGATCATCTAAGAGAGGTATTGAGGACGCTAAAGAACGAGAGGCTATACGCCAAGTTTTCAAAGTGTGAATTCTGGTTACGGGAAGTGCAATTCTTTGGACATTTGGTGAACAAGGATGACATCAAGGTAGACCCAGCAAAGGTCGAAGTAGTAATGAAGTGGGAAGTACCCAAGAGCCCAACAGAAATTAGGAGCTTTTTAGGATTGGCCGACTACTATAGAAGGTTCGTCCAGAACTTCTCCAAGATTGCAGTGCCACTGACGAAATTAAATAAGAAAACTGTATAATTCAACTGGGGATGGGAGCAACAACAGGCTTTTGAAACACTACGAGAGAGACTGTGTGAAGCGCCAATCCTGAGGTTACCGGATGGAATGGAGGATTTTGTGGTCTATTGTGATGCCTCACACGTAGGCCTGGGGTGTGTCTTGATGCAGCGAGGGAAGGTTATAGCATACGCATCGCGACAACTAAAGCCATATGAGAGCAACTACCCAACCCACAATTTGGAGTTGGCGGCTGTGGTATTTGCGTTGAAAATTTGGAGGCACTATTTGTATGGGGTCAAGTGCACGATCTACACCGACCATAAGAGCCTGAAATACTTCGCCGACTAGAAGAATTTGAATATGAGGCAGCAGAGGTGGTTGGATTTAGTCAAGGATTACGAGTGCGAGATTCTTTACCACCCAGGAAAGGCGAATGTGGTGGCAGACGCCTTGAGCCGTAAGACCAGTTACGAGAGGCTACCGGTGGCTTGCATGAGAATGACTGTGTCCACAACACTACTTGAGTCAATTAGGGGCGCGCAAGAGGAAGTGATGACGGAAGAAAACCAGAAAGCAGAGCGGATAAAGGGGCAGGTAGTGCATATGACGAAAGATAGTAGAGGGTTGATGGTTCGATACAACCGCGTTTGGGTACCGAAAGCGTTAGGTTCGCGATACGTTACTCGAAGTAGCTCATAAGTCCAAATTCTCAATTCATCTAGGGGCAACCAAGATGTATAGGGACTTGAAGACGGATTATTGGTGGCCGGGTATGAAAAGAGAAGTAGCAAAGCATGTAGAAAAGTGTTTAACCTGTTTACGAGTCAAAACCGAGCACCAGAGGCCTCATGGGAAATTGCAACCGTTGGAAATACAAGTATGGAAATCGGAGCACATAAATGGATCTGATCATGACGAAGACGCCAAGGAACCTTGATGCAATCTGGGTCGTCGTGGACCGACTCACAAAGAGTGCTCATTTCATAACTATAAAGGAAGCGTTTTCCGCAGAAAAGATGGCAGAAGTGTACGTAAAGGAGGTGGTATCGCGGCATGGACTGCTAGTTTCTATTGTTTCCGACCGAGACGTACGTTTTACTTCCAGATTTTGGGAGAAGTTTCATCAAGATTTGGGTACCCGGGTCAATCTCAGTACAGCTTACCACCCTCAAAACGACGGACAAAGCGAAACAATGATACAGACACCGGAGGATATGCTGCGAGCATGTGTCATAGACTTCGGTGGAAGCTGGGATTCCTACTTACCGCTAGCAGAATTCTCATACAATAACAACTATCATGCGAGTATTGGAATGCCGCCTTACGAAATGATGTATGGGAGAAAGTGCAGAACCCCCATTTGCTGGGGAGAGGTTGGGCAGAGGGAGCTCGGCAGCACTGAGATAGTGTAGAGAACTACAAAATACATACAGCGAGTTCGTGAAAGGTTAAAAGAGACTCAGAGTCGCCAGAAGATTTACGCGGATAAACGAAGATCCCCTCTAGAATTTCAGGTTGGGGATTTTGTACTACTCAAGGTGTCCTCGTGGAAGGGTGTGATACGATTTAGGAAACGGGGAAAGTTGAATCCGAGGTTTATCGGGCCGTTCAAAGTGATTGCAAGAGTCGGCAAGGTAGCCTATCGATTGGAATTACCCGAGGAATTATCAAGGATACACAACACCTTCCATGTGTCCCACTTAAGGAAATGCTTAGCCGACGAGACGGCTTTTGTGCCCACTGTGGATGAGAAGTTGAACTATGTTGAAAGACCGGTTGCAATCATCGATAGAAAAACCAAGCAGTTACGCAACAAACAAGTGGGAATGGTTAAGATACAGTGGGAACACCGTAAGGGGTCGGAATGGACTTGGGAGTCCGAAGACGAAATGAAAAGAGACTATCCAGCGTTGTTTGATTAAAGATTTCGAGGATGAAATCGTGGTTAAGTGGGGGAGAGTTGTAATACTCGAATTCTTGTATATAAATAAAAAGAATATTTTTTTGAGAAATATAAGTTGTGTTGGATTGTGCATTTAGTTATGAAATATATTAGATATTACGGGCTTGAATGAATAAATAAAGTGGATTATGGACTAGGTATGTGTATGTTATTGGATTAGTGGAACATGGGCTTAAGTGATAAATATGGGCTTGGCCTTTAAGAGAGGTAGTATATAAAGCCATTAGGGCATAGCCCCCAACATTTCTACTGTTCCATTCATTCAACCAAGAGTTTTGTGTGTTGGTGTGTGTGTGCTTAAACCCCACGAGAAGAAGAAGAAGGAGCTATGAAGATTGTTGGAAACTTAAGGAATTTGCAAAGAAATCATCAGGTAATGATTCCTATCTCATTGTGGTAGTGGAGCTATAAGTTTTATCCTGTTTGAATGATGCTAGCTTGGGTTTTTGATCTGGGTTTTTGAAGTTATGGGTTTATGAAGAACTAGAGAGAGAATTTATGATATGATCTTTGTTACTTGGTGAAATGTACTTAAATCTTGAAATAAGTAACTAAATGAATGGTGAAATGTTTTGAAACAAAAATAAAGTGATTTGGTTAAGTTTTGAAAGAGTTGGATTTTGGCTATGGAGTCTGGGTTTTAGAAAATATCGAACTGATGAAGATGATAGTGTTCCATGTGACTTACATGTTACTGCCATGCGACTTTTGTAAGGTTCATGCGACTTTTGGTACTTGCATGCCTCATGCGACCTTTGTATGACATTCCATGCGACTTATGATAATTCATGCAACTTTTATGATTGCCATGCGACTTATAGTGTTTCATTCGACTTTGTGATTTCCATGCGACTTACATTCTGTGTCATGCGACTTTTAATTGGCTCATGCGACTGTCGGACAGTATGCCATGCGTCTT
Source organism: Dittrichia graveolens (assembly GCA_038502395.1). NCBI lineage: Eukaryota > Viridiplantae > Streptophyta > Magnoliopsida > Asterales > Asteraceae > Dittrichia > Dittrichia graveolens. The sequence continues at coordinate 25,055,472 of JARJIL010000008.1, forward strand.
ACAGTTTATCCATGCGACTTTTATGACTTTCATGCGACTTACCATTTGGTTCATGCGACCTTCAGATAGTAAGCCCATGCGACTTATAGTTTTGATTCCATGCGACTTATAGTTTTGATCCCATGCGACTTCTATTATTCATGCCACACTAGGCCTCAAATCCGATAGTTGAGCCCGGATTCTTGAAATCTGATAGTTGAGCCGGATTCTTGAAATCCGATAGTTGAGCCCGGATTCTTGAAATCCGATAGTTGAGGCCGGATTTTGAAATTCAACACTTTTACTCGACGCGACGCGTCGGCTTGGAGGACGCGACGCGTCCCCGGTTTTGTGGACTTTGATGATTGCATTATGTATTGTTACGAGTCTATGAGAACTTGTGTTATGCCTGTCAGACTTGTAGAAGATGTGTTAGTAAATCTGGGTTATTGCCCGGTACTGATTTGTCAGACTTGGATCAGGTGACAGTTAAAGTTAGAGGAACCAAATAAAGTTTCAGTAAGAACCAGTAACAGCTGCCAGGTGAGTATTCTTACTTGCACACCCAACCAGTGGAGAATGTGAATGTGTTATGACCGTCTGCTTCGGTAGCGGGTAGTATGACCGTCTGCTTCGGCAGCGGGTAGTATGACCGTCTGCTTCGGCAATGTGTAGTATGACCGTCTGCTTAGGCAGCGGGTAGTTATTACCGTCTGCTTCGGCAGCGGGTAGTATGACCGTCTGCTTCGGCAGCGGGTTGTATGACCATCTGCTTCGGCAGCGGGTTGTATGACCGTCTGCTTCGGCAGCGGGTAGTTATGACCGTCCGCTGCAGCGGCGGGTAGCATGACCGTATGCTTCGGCATCGGGTAGATATGACCGACCACCTTGGTAGCGGGTAGAAAGTGCATGATTGTGATTATTGTGAATTGTCATAGGTTGGAGTAACTTACTCACTAAGCTTCGTACTTACCGTTGTTAATCTTCCTATCTTTCAGATCGGGACCATGGTAGAGCTCCAGGGCAGTGACGACAGCTTACAGTCAAAAGAATTCCAACTTGTTTTAAAACTTATTCCTGTTGAACTAATGTAGAATTTAAGCTTGGATATTGTAGTTGAACTCGTAATGTCTTTGATACTTCCGCATTTACTCTAATATGAAATGACGTTATATTTACATGTGTTTTGCAAAAAAAATGGGGACGTTACGGGTACCAGGTTATGGAAATGCACGTTAGACACATCTAAATGAAATTCATAAGTTTAGATTTTCTATTCATCCAGGAGCTACAAAATGTATAAAGACCCGAGGAAACATTATTGGTGGTCAGATATAAAGTGACATGTAGTCAGATAAGTGGAGAAATGTCTTTAAATTTGTACAAATGAAAGCTAAACGTCAGAAACCATATGAGAAGTTATTATTTATGGATATACCGGTCTAGAAATGAGAAAATGTTACTATGAACCTGAATACCAAATTACCCAAAACCATACTTTAAAGTATAAAATTGTATAGAAATAGGAGTTTACTTGAGAAAATGCTCATAGAGTATAAATAGGGATATGACCCTTGTAATAAGTGAGTTTTGCCATAATCAATGTTTATGTGTGTGTTTTGAACGGTGTAAATCTTCTACACACTACATTCTTGCATCCATTCATACTCGAACCATTTGGGACTAACAAGTGGTATCAGAGCCTAAGGAGTGTGATTTGATTCTGAATTCAACATACAAGTTCAAGATTCTTGAAGAATTTGAAGAAAACCGAGAACATATTTTGAGATTTTTGGGTTTTCGTCAAATTTTGTGATTTTCGTGAAGATTATGGTTGATTGATGCTCGATTATCATTTTAGAATCATTCTGGAGTGAACGAGATCAAAATAACATCAAAACAGCAAGCAAATCGAAGATTTATGTATGTTTTGTGAAAAATGAGTTTTGGTGAAAATCGTCTAATTCTATATCAATTCGTTGTTGTTTATCAGAAAAATTGATATAGGATTGATTGAAGTTGATAGGCGAAGTGATCTGGGCAAGAAATATATAGATTCGTGCAAATTTGAAGAATTATTGAATCTGAACGGGTTGAAGATGAAGGTACCGGATTTTGAATATGAATGTATCGGATTTTGAAGATGAAGTTATCGGATTTCATAAATCCGATTGTGTTTACCGGATTTGGTTTATGCGGATTTGAAAATTATCGGATTTCAAATTTGGCGGATTTCAAAGTCTCGAATTTGGTTTCTTCTGGATTTCAAATTCTCGGATTTGGTTTCTTCCGGATTTCAAAGTCTCGGATTTGGTTTCTTCCGGAGTTGAAAGTGTCGGATTTGGCTTCTTCCGGATTTGAAAGTGTCGGATTTGGCTTCATCCGGATTTGAAAGTACCGGATTTTGCTTCTTCCGGATTTCAAAGTATCGGATTTCAAAGTACCGGATTTGGGATTTGGCGGATTTGGGTTTTGAGCGGATTTGGGAAGATCTTCAATTTTTCTATCATCAGCTCGACCCCAACCAGGGGCTCTGCCCCTTGGACCCCGCTATCAGGGGCGCTGCCCCCGAACACCCGTAGTCGTTGTGACTGAATTATCTGATCACCTTGATTCCTAAGACAAGTGTTTGGATTTTTTGGCTGAGTCAGGAGTTCTCAAAGATTCAGTTATCATTCTGATGTTTTTAGATTTGGTCTACTTTGGGTCATTGCTACCATATGCTGAATGTCTAGTACTTTATGTCTAGTCATCCTACCCTTTCCTAACATTTTGGTCCTTCTTTCTTAGTGTCACCAATTTTTGGTCTCACAACCAGATTTTGGCCATCTATTCCTTGTTTCTTTTGAATCTTGGTTATCTTATATCAGTCATTTTTGACAACCCAGATCACATTGTTGGTGAAATTGTTTGAAGGATTGACCAACATCAAATTACTTCAGGTTTTTGAGAAAAATTTGTATTACATGCGTATGCTCTTGAGTAAGGATGGATTCGACTCACTGATTATTATATCAAAGTCACCTACTCACTTATGTGTACCCAAGTTCTTTTGCACCCGTATGTCTTCCAAATTTTTTTTGGGACTTGCGGTGATTTGGTCAAGGTTGATTACACGGTATTAGGAGACTTACTTGACAATATTAATCTCCAATATCAGGTTACATCCAACACAAAGTTATAAATCTTCACGAGTTCAGATCAAATCATTACCACTCCTTAACGATCAAGAGTGGTTCGAGTATCTACTCATGTCATACAACAAATGGAGATCTTTTTGACATGAATATGTAGGATCCTCCCCATCCATTTTCCATGTTTGTTACAACTGAATCTCCTAGTGATGGCCTTTATGCATGATGCTCATAATGTATCATAATCATCATGAGGGGGAGAATAAAAAAAAAATAAGTAAAGAAATTTTACATTGTTGATTCAGTTGTTGAGGGAGAGTAAAAGAACATATTGAAAAGTTATTGTGTCTACTCAAGGGGGAGAGAGACAAAGAAACGTTAGTCTATATCATGTCTAGGGGGAGTCAAGATTGTCGGACTTATGAAGACATGGGAACAATCCGAGCTACATTGTAGTGGGAGACAAAAAGAAGATTCTTCCCAACACATCAAAAGTATTTATGCTTCCGCTGTCAAAAGCTCAAGATAAAGCATTGTTTCAGACTGATGTATTTGGTGGGACGCTACATCCAAAACTGCTTATATAATCTAAGGAAGACAGTCCTTAGGTTACTAGCGTTTACACTCCTATTTCAATACAAAGGGGGACAATGTAAAGTATAAAATTGTATAGAAATAGGAGTTTACTTGAAAAAAATGCTCATAGAGTATAAATAGGGATATGACCCTTGTAATAAGTGAGTTTTGCCATAATCAATGTTTAAGTGTGTATTTTGTACGGTGTAAATCTTCTACACACTACATTCTTGCATTACTCCATTCATACTCGAACCATTTAGGACTAACACATACGAGGTTATAATGTGATACGGGTGACTGTAGACATGTTAAGCAAAAGTGTATATCTTATGTCCATTAGAGAGACTTATTCTTTGGAACGTTTAACAAAAGTGTATGTGGAAGAGATTGTATCTCATCATAGTGTACCAGTCTCTATTGTATCAAACAGGGATATCAGATTCACTTCCAGGATTTGAAACAGATTTCATATAAACATAGGAATTGAGTTTCATCTTAGCACAATTAGATTGAAAGAAATATACAGACGATAGAAAGCACATTTTACGAGTGTGTTATTGAGTCAGAAGAAAACTGGGGTACATATTTGCTTTTGACAGAGTTTCGTATTATAACAGATACCCGTCCAGCATCGGGATGCCAAGCTATGAAATTTTGTATGATATTAATGTCGAACTCGAGTGTATTGTGTTAGTTTTATATGCCCAGGACGCAACTTAAGACGATATTGCTAATAATAAATAAACCTATAGGGTCGCACATAAAGAGCAAATAGACGCTAATTATATGTTTTGAATACGATTCAAAATATAATCAACCCTAATATATATTTATTGTACGCATTATTATTTAAGTGAAATAATAATCTTATGATAAATATATATATATATATATATATATATTGTCACACCCCGCTAAAGCGGAAACACGAGGTGTCACAGCACAATGTTTCATCGCACAAGGTCGTAGACAATTACCAACCATAATAATGTATGAAAGATTAATCAAAACATATGTAATATTGTTTACAACAATTTTCCCAAAATCAAATGAGTTTAAACAACATAAGACGTGAGTAAAATAATGTTTGTGAGGTTGACGCCACACAAGATGCACCCATGCCAAACTCTTACTTGTTATTACCTGAAAAGCATAATTTAAGAATGAGTGTCAACTAAAAATAGTTTGTGAGATCATAGGTTTTCGTATGCAAAAAAAATAAATTTTAATGCAAAACAATTTCTTCTAAGGTGAAACATTGTCACCAAAGGTACAAGATATTTCAAGTTGTTCTCCACTTTAAGCACAAAAGTTAAGTACTTTAGCAACATCGGCCATGAGCCCCTACCAAACCATTAAGACAACGATGCCCAAAAAACAAATTCATTCCAAGTATTTTTTTCAGTAACGTACACCTAAGGTTCGTCAACCGTAAGTGGGGGCGTCCCTACCCCTATAGCGCTATCCATAAAACTATAGGCCCTCAACCGGGTTAATAGTAGTGTAACAATTAATTATCACAATCCGGGACTTACACTTATAAACTTAGGCATTGCATATACAAGTACAAACAAGTGCTAAGTTATTTAGATCATATATTTTCATAGAACAACCATATAAAAATTTATATTATGCTTTTCACCCCTAAAAATAATAAGAAGTACGGTAAAAATGTGTTATGATACTCTCTCGGTATGGTAACGTGTTAGCTTTGTAAATGGTTTCTCGATTCTACCGAAGCTCCTTTCGTAATATAAGAAATATGTAACTCTATTAGATTTACTATTTTAGTTATTAATTTGTATTATTTCCAATTATTTGTTATTAATTAATTTTTAAAGGTTTTTCTCTATTTTCTTTATGTTATAGATGTTTACTGAAATTTATATACTTTTAAGTTAAACTTTAAAAATTATAATATGTATTCTAGAAATCATATTAAGGTTCAATAGTTTAACATAACATCAATGCATGATTCTAGAATACTCAATAAAAATATAGGAATTTATAATCTATATTTAATATTTTTAATAATTAAAAGTATATTAAGTGTTCACTGATCAGTGTCTGGATGACACACCGTTACTAAAAAGGATGTTTGAGGCTCATACGACCTCATTTTTACATGATTCATAAAGGAAACTATCCTCAACTCAATAATGAAACTTTTAAAAAAATAGACTTATTTTGACCCAAGAATGACCAAGTTATACACGTTTAAAGTGTACCTCTTTTAATCTGCCAGATTTCTAGATTCAACATATGTGTCTTATAAATACGTTTGAAGGATCAAACCTTCAAAAAAATTAGTGAATCCAGATTCAAATGAAAAATAACACTTCAAACTAAGATTAGCAAAAAGAATCAAATAATTTTGATACCTAGAACTCCAGATATAACAAAAACAAGCGAGGAGTTCCACTATTAAAATCTGCCAGATTGTTAGATTCTTAACTTTTTGGGTCATTACTCGAATATATATCTTATTGTTTATGATTAATCATCTAATATAAACATAAAAATAGAAAATCCATGTGTTCCTTATATCAATGGTAGGATGATAACACATTTTCATGTGTTTCTTACATCATTGGTAGGATGATAACACATGCATAATCAAAGTTCTTATTTTCTTGAGTTTTTAGTTGTATGGATCATGGATTTTCACCATTTTTGAACATTTTTATGTCTTTGGTGTAAAATCTACCATCTAAGTGCATGATTACTCATGCATTCTTAGTTCTTCAAGAAATAAGATGAAAAACAAAGGAAATCTAAGAAAAATAAGAAGAAATGTAGAATAGTAGAGAGAGATCTTGTTGTATAAACATCTTACCATGCTTTTCCTTTTTGATCTATATTTTGATCTTCAAAAATCTAAGTTTTTGATGGATTTAAATCTGATTTCTTGATGTAGTAAGGGAGAAAGAAGGAGTAGAAGATGAAAGTAGAGAGTATTTGTAAAAGTGTGAAGTGAAGAGGAGGGTGGTGCTTATATAGAGCAAAGAGAAGTTCAAATGGCAAGTAGGTGAAGTGGCAAGAAGGGGGGTTTAAAAATTTTTTTTTTATTAATTATTGTGTATAAAAAGGGTAGGATAAAATTTGTATAAATTGGTTATTTGATTAAAACTTATATTTAATAGGGTTTTAATCACTTTTATAAGTTTTTATATAAGTTTTATTTTTTTAACTTATCTATTATTATTATTATTTGTATTATTATTATTATTATTATTATTATTATTATATATGATTTATAAATCTTGACTTTTGATAAATCGGTTTTACGAGTTGGTGAAGATTTTAAGTACATAGACGGATTTTCTAGGGAATTCAAGACTACTATTGATATATTTAAATCATAACTAATATTTTTAGCTATATCAGACTTATATTAGAGTTTCTAATGGCTAACCTGTGAATTTTGTTGACGGTTTTCACAGTCTCCACTGATTAAAAGAATTTCGTCCCGAAATTAATCGTTGACGTCTTAGACTTGCCTTTTGGCAAAGAGATGCGGATATTTGAGTTTCATATAATCCTCTCGTTCCCAAGTGTATTCAGGTCTGTGCCTTGAGTTCCATCGAACTTTTATAATTGGAATCTTACTTTTTATAATCTGTTTGACCTTACGGTCAAGAATTTCAATTGGTTCCTATACGAAATTTAACCGATCATCTATCTGAACATACTTTTAGGGGTAGTACTAGAGTTTCATCAGCTAATAATTTCTTTAGATTTGACACATGGAAGGCATCGAGTATGGCATTTAGTTCTTGTGGCAATTTAAGCATATACGCCACTCGCCTAATTCTTCTAGTTATCTCAAATGGTCTAATGAATCTAGGATATAGTTTTCCTCTCTTTCTAAAATGTACTATTCCCTTCCATGGCAATACCTTTAGAAGAACTTTTATCGCCCACTTGGGACTCTAAAGGGCTACAGCGATTATTAGCGTAAATTTTCTAACGATCTCTGGCTGTCTTAAAGCTATCCTTTATAATTGTGATCTTGTCAGTGGTCTCTTGCAATGATATCAGGTCTAGTCAATTTCCTATCGCTAATTCCAACAAATTGAGCGGGGATGTACACTTGTGCCCATACAAGACTTCATATGGTTCACACTGGATGCTAGTGTGAGACCTATTATTCTAAGAAAACTTAACTAATAGTAGATGTGAATCTCAAGTTCCAACAAAATTTATTACACGTGCACACAACATGTCTTCTAGTTTTTAAATCGTTCTCTCCGACTGCCCATCTGTTTGAGGGTGGTAGGTGTTGCTCGGGTTTACTTGTGTACCTAACGCCTTTTGAGACGATTGCCAAAATCGGGATGTGAACCGACTATCTCTATCGGATATTATTGAAATTGGTACTGCGTGTCGAGCAACAACTTTGTTAATATAAATCTAAGCCAGCTTTTCCATTTTGTAATCTACCCGTATAAGAAGAAAATGTGCCGATTTCATGAGTCGATCTACTATAACCCAAATGGAATCGTACCTTTTGCTGATCGGGGTAATTTAGTTACGAAATCCATGCTTATATGTTCCAATTCCATTCTGGCTGTTGCAACAAACCGGATGGCTTCTGGTGTTCTGCCTTAACCCTTGCGCAAGTTAAATATTTCCCACGAACAAGGTGATGTCTTTCTTTATTCCAGGCCTACCAAGTATTCCTTGAGACCCCTGTACATTTTTTCGGCTCCCGGGTGGATTGAATATTATAAGCCTCGTCTAAAATAGTTGATTAAAGGTTATTAAACTTAGCTATCCAAATTCTGTTTTCAAAGTGGTGCACTCCATGTGACCTGTTTTGAATCATCGCTACAAGTGATATAGGGTCCCATTCTTCAAATTTTCCATCTTTGATGCTTCTTTTTGAGCTTCAAGTATTCTTTCCTTTAGGCTTGTTTGAATGATTTCTCCTAAAGCTTGTACCCTTGATGGATTCACTCTTTTGTTCCTTCTTAGAGCATCAACGATCATGTTGGCCTTGATAGTATGTTATTTGATTTCACAATCATAGTCACTAAGCAATTCCACTCATCTTCTCCGTCTCATATCGAGCATCTTTGGATCAAGAATGTGCCGAAGACTCTTGTGGTATGTATAAATACTTCACTTAGTACTATAAAGGTAATATCTCCAGTTTTTTTTGTAGGGGCAAATACTATGGCTCCTAACTCTAAGTTGTGGATAGTAAATTTCTTCTCATGAACTTTGAACTGTCTCGAATCATATCAATGACTTTCTCTTTTTGCAATAACACACAACCCAAGCCTTGGTGTAACGCATCGCAATATACCACGAAGTTATATATTCCTTCGGGTAACGCCAAAATTTGTGCATTGCTAACTTATCCTTAAGCGTAGAAAATGTTTCTTTTTTTATCTCACCAAACAAACTTATTATCCTCTTGAGTTAATGCCGCGAGTGGTTGCGCAAATTTTGAGAAATTTGCTATAAATTAACGTGCTAAACCGAGAAATTTACAATTTCAGTCGGGATATCTGGGGTTCCTATTTCTTTATGGCTTCGATCTTTGTTGGGTCAACATGAATTCCCTTCTCATTAATTACATGGCCTAGAAAACGTAATTCCCATATCTTGAATTCGAATTTAGAAAATTTTGCATACAACTTCTGATCCTTAAGTAACTTCAATGTCAACCTTAAATGCTTTTCATGGTTGCTCTTTTGTCGCATGTAAATGAGTATATCATCAACAAACACAATCACAACTTATCTAAGTATAGTCTGCATACTCGGTTCATTATGTCCATGAAGACAATTGGTGCGTTTGTCAATCCAAAGGGCATAACTATAAATCATAGTGATCGTAACGTGTTCTAAACGCAGTTTTGGGCACGTCCTCTTCACAGACTCTTAATTGATGATATCCAGATTGAATATCGATTTTAGAAAAATAGGTAGCACCTTGAAGTTGATCAAAAAGGTCATCAATTCAAGGAAGAGGGTATTGATTTTTGATGGTCAATTTGTTAAGTTCCCTATAATAGATGCACATTCGCAGCAATCCATCTTTCTTTTTGAAGAATAGGACTAGGTCTCCCCATGGTGAGGTACTTGGTCGAATAAATCCTTTGTCGAATAGCTCTTGAAGATGTGCAGGCAATGCCTGCATTTCTAACGGGGCTAACCTATACGGTGCCTTTGCTACAGGTGCAGCTCTAGGGATTAAATCAATGCCAAATTCAACTTGTCTAATTTGGGGTAATCTAGGTAGTTCATCTTGAATACCTCTGGAAAATCTCAAACGGTTGGAAAATCCTAAATGTGCTTTTCTTCAACCTCCTTGTCAACAACATGAGCTAAGAATGCGATATTGTCTTTTCTTACGTATTTTTGCATTCATGCACTATAACACCTTGACGTTCTTCCCAATCTTCCCCATGCATAGCTGTTTCACCCTTTGGTAGTGGGATTCGGATGGTCTTTTTATAACAACATATTTTAGCTTGATTTCTGGATAATTAATCCATGCCTACAACTACATTAAAGCTTCCTAATCCGATTGGAATAAGGTCTATGCTAAAGTCTTTATTAGCTAGGTTCAAGGTATAGTGTAATTATATCCTTAGTCTTGACTTCTTCTCCATTAGCAAATTCAATGATATAGGCCTCTTTCAATTTTTGAGAGTTTAGATTGAGCTTTGGCCTAAATACTAGTAATACGAAGCTTCTATTCGTTCCAGAGTCAAGTAGCACTGATGCGTGATAATTATTCAGAAGAAACATACTAGTAATCACATTCGGGTCTTTCCTTTGTACAAATTTTACTTAGCTAGGTTATGGTGATCCTAAGATATAAGGTCTAACAACTAACAATCTCATTCAAACATATAGCAATGCATGTAAAATTTTAAAATCATACATTTCATAATGTGATTTAAGCAACACATGTTCAATCATATAGTTCCCAAAAGTACCAAAATAATTTCCCAAAAGACATCAAGTGATTAATGTTTAACAAACCATCAAAATAAACCACCTAGTTTAATAATCAAAAGAAACTCCAAATACTTCACTAATTCAACCTCCTTAAAAGCAACCCTAGCGCACCATCATACTCACTAGCAATCTCACCATCACTATAAAAAAAAAAAATACTCCGAAGCACATATATAATTACATCATCTACACGGCCCTCCTTGTTGCAATGGTGGTCCCCATAGCTCTTAACGCTTCACGGTGTTGCGACTCCGAGAGCATAGAAAAATTACATTGGACATGGTGCCGGTGGTCTAACCTAGTATGATGAATACTCAGTTCTAGTGATATGCTTTGTACCCACCTTCCCTCTTTGGGGTCACCCTTAATGTCCTTACGGGGGTTCCCGTTACTACTCAGGGTGCCTCTATGTGCTCCCTAAATCAGCAGTTCTCTTCCTCCTAATGAAAAGGTCACGAGGTCACTCTCGTTGGTGAGGGGACTCTTTTCCTAGCCGTGAGCCTAACACATGCTGCACGGGAAGTCGGTGTTGTTAATACACTAGGTCGTGAAACTCGGGGACTCTCCCACTAAGTTTCTATTCTAACCTCCATGGGTAAACAATATGTACTCTTAGTGCGTCAACCTAATGATGACATTACAAACTACGATATATATAAAATTGGTTACTAAGTGTGTTAATATATGCAAGTACTTATGATATGACATGCTTATGCACACACAATAATCGTGCTCCAGAAAGAAAATAAATGAAAAATGTTTCTAAGTATATTTTTATTATAACTAACCTAAGTCCCATATCGTACATAGCTAAATTAGACATAGGTGATCAAGCTTTGTCTATTTGAGGTATAACAATGTGGTACTCAGCTTAATTACGTTATCAATACACTTAATACATTTCAAACAAAATTATTTTGAAAAACATTTTTATAAACCTTTGGTTATAGTTTGAGTTTTCCATTTAGGAAAACCGGTATTCTCTATAACCTTAGGCTCTGATACCAAATCTGTCACACCCCGCTAAAGCGGAAACACGAGGTGTCACAGCACAAGGTTTCATCGCACAAGGTAGTAGACAATTACCAACCATAATAATGTATGAAAGATTAATCAAAACATAATTTAGTATTGTTTACAACAATTTTCCCAAAATCAAATGAGTTTAAACAACATAAGACGTGAGTAAAATAATGTTTGTGAGGTTGACGCCACACAAGATGCACCCATGCCAAACTTTTACTTGTTATTACCTGAAAAGCATAATTTAAGAATGAGTGTCAACTAAAAATAGTTGGTGAGATCATAGGTTTTCGTATGCAAAAAAAATAAATTTTAATTGCAGAAAAATTTCTTCTAAGGTGAAACATTGTCACCAAAAAAACAAGATATTTCAAGTTGTTCTCCACATTAAGCACAAAAGTTAAGTACTTTAGCAACTTCCGCCATGAGTCTCTACCAAACCATTCAGACAACGATGCAAAAAAATTTACAAATTTATTCCAAGTATTTTCTTCAGTAATGTACATCTAAGGTTCGTCAACCCTAAGTGGGGGCGTCCCTACCCCTATAATGCTATCCACAAAACTATAGGCCATCAATCGGGTTAATGGTAGTGTAACAATTAATTATCACAATCCGGGACTTACACTTTTAAACTCAGGCATTGCATATACAAGTACAAACAAGTGCTAAGTTATTTAGAACATATATTTTCATAGAAAAACCATATAAAAATTTATATTATGCTTTTCACCCCAAAAAATAATAAGTACGGTAAAAAGTGGCTATGATACTCACTCGGTATGGTAACGTGTTAGCTTTGTAAATGGTTTCTCGATTCTACCGAAGCTCCTTTCCTAATATAAGAAATATGTAACTCTATTAGATTTACTATTTTAGTCATTAATTTGTATTATTTCCAATTATTTGTTATTAATTAATTTTTAAAGGCTTTTCTCTATTTTCTTTATGTTATAGATGTTTATTGAAATTTATATACTTTTAAAAGGCTTGTTACGTGTACTAAACGCATCTTGCGTCCTTTAGAAGTCAATTTTTGAAAATGCTTAGTCAATTGTTTGATTATGCGTGTATGCTTGACTTTCGTGCTAGGAAATTTATATTTCTGTATTTGTTAGTTAATTTTAGTTTGCTTAGCTTGTTTACATGTCCAATTCAAAAATTCACTTGAAAATGCGGAATGTGGTAAGCTTAGTGTTAACGTTTGCGCGCAGAAAATGTACACGAACTCGTATATCTATGTTTTCTGCGTTTGAACTACATTTGGTGGTATTTGATTGAGATTATAGACTGTTGAAACAAGTGTGTTGGTAATTTCCTGGGCTGTTGTAGTATTAAACAGAAAACAGAACTCTGCAACTCTGTAAATGGGTCAGGCACGGCCGTGCCCCACAAGGGTACGCCCGTGCCTTATGTCACGACCACCAAAAAGCCTGGGCACCCCCCATACCCACACACAGCACACAAATCTCTCTTCTTCTTCTTCGAGATGATTTCCGGCGATTCTCGCACCTCCTCTCGTTTCTTCTCGCTTTCACTCGTTGAAGCTCACATTTGGTACGTATTTCATGTCTAGAACACTCGTAGCTACTTAGATTCAACTTTAGATTGTTAGATTTGGGTTTTAAGTTGGTTTCTCGAAGGGTTTAAAGCCCTGTTCGTCGTTCACCATGAAGCACGACCGTACCTTTAAAGGGTACGCCCGTGCCTTTCGTAATCAGAAACCCTAATTTTCAGAAAGCACGCCCGTACCCCAAAAAGGTACGGACGTGCCTTCTAGAGTTAGGCACCCGGTGTGCTTCTAAAAGCACGGGGGTACCCTAAGCCCCGACCTGGCCGTACCGTCTAGGGTCACGGCCATGCCTGCCCCGTTTTTCACGTTTTTGACCCGTTTTCAATTCTACGACCCACGAACATGCGTTCTACGCGTATTTTTGGGCCTGTACTTTTTTAGGTCATTTTCTGGGCAATCTATCTATTTCGGCTCGTACTTTTGACCATTGTCGGTCCGTTTAGCATTACAATAGACGAGCCGAACCTTTGTTTTAAACCCATTTAGATCCTTATTATTGCTTCTATTCTGATGCTGAATTTATACACTTTTCAGACCTATGGCATCTGCCTCTGATTCTGGTTTGCGTCTTGGGCCCGGGAGGGGCAAGCGTAGACTCCCATCCCCGCCATCTGATCCAGAGCACTCTTCACCGTCATCTTCGTCTTCAGAGGACGGGCCGCAGGTTCACCCACGGCTTTTGTTTGAGGACTAGCACACTATAGAACGACTAGAGATCCTCTGCCAGAGGAATTTCGAGACTCCTCACACTCTTTGCTGGGACACACTAGAGGCGCTGCATCTGGCAGCGCGGGCCAGGGAGATGCTAGGCCCTGTCTGGGAGAGATTTTTCGGCATCATCAGGCCTACATTCCAGGAGCTCAGCTTCGAGTTCCTCGCATCATACCAGTTCCACCTCCCACTACCCAGCGCCACCAGCACACGAGCCATCACTTTCAGGATGGGTGGTGTGTAGAGGGAGCTGTCTCTCGCAGATTTTGTAGTCCGTATGGGCTTATTTACTCTGGAGGAGTTGCAGACCGATCTATTCCGAGAGACCATTATCGGTTTTCCACAGGGCCTGTCACCGGCCCTGTTCTAGCCACAGATTGGTGAGGGGGCTTACAATCCTAAAAGGACCAAGAGCACAGCCATCCGCGATCCATTACTACGCATTCTACACAGGGCAGTCGTGCACTCCATCAACGGGAGGCGCGAGAGTACAGGGGTGGTGTCATTGACTGACATGCTTTATCTCTACAGTTTCTCTGCCCCAGCCACGTGCAACGTGGCGTATTAGTTGGCCTTGTACCTGCAGTCCGTTGCAGGAAAGCGTGCCAACAGTAGCATCTGTGGAGGTTCGTTTATCACCCGGCTGGCAGAGTCATACGACAATGTTCTTACCGCCGTCACTATCGAGGGTTTGATAGCGCACCCGTCCACCAGGCCGATTGACACTGCTGTGCTGCTTCATGTGGCAGTTATTCGCGAGAGGCCTCAGGGAGGATATAGATTTTGGACGGCCATGGACAACCATGGCCGCAGGTGTAGCATGAGGAGCAGCAAGGAGGTGGGGACCCACACATGCAGCATGTTGACCCTTTGGTCCCGCCACCTCTTCCTCCCCCACCAGATCGGCTCGAGATATTATCTGCCCAGATACACTGGATGACTCAGGTGCTGATAGCTATGGCTGAGCGTCAGGGTTTACAGGTTCCACCACCCCTAGCATTCGGAGCCCTAGAGGAGCAGCCGCAGCAGCATGACCCGCCACAGCCACCACCACCACCCACATGAGGGGCCTAGTCTGATGGCCCCGTCTCACATATTTTATATATTTTTGGACTTAGCTTGAGGTTGTACCGATTTTGTTTTTGTATGTGTACAAGCCTCGTAGTAGTTTGTATTAGTCTAGCTTTTGGCTAACTTTCATGGTTGTACGGTTTTGGTAATTATATTTGTACGAACCATGTTATTATATTATTATTATTCGGGTATCTATGTGTTTCTATTTGTTTGTTTGTGTTGCTTCTTTTTGTGCTAATCCGTTCTTTTTGTCCCTTGCTTGAGGAACCATTGGCATTGGATTGTATTATGATACGCCGTTTTGTTGAGGAATTTTGAACGAAATATGGACCGCCTGTTCTGTCAACTTCATAAAACAGGGGAGTTTCTCGATTCCCTTTCTCCTGCACTATTTTGGTTATTGCTTATCTTTTTGTACATTGAGGACAATGTACAACTTAAGTGTGGGGAGGGATTTATATTTTGCCATTTTCTTGCTGCGTTTGCCCTTTTGTATACTTTTGCGTGCATAACAGCTCAGAAATGGATTTTAACCAAAAATTTTCGCAAAATTGTATCATCTTGAACAATTTTAGATCCTCTTGCATGACAGATTGTTAAGTAAAGTGACACTAGGAGGATTGCACCACAAATAACTTTCATGAAGCTTCCTTTTCACAAATCACTTGAGTTTTGTTGATTATCTGACTTCAATTGCACATCCGCACCTACACTTGCATTTCTGAGCATTTGAGCCACAACACTTCATTTCTTGATTCAGTTAGCTTACGGAATTGCTCATATACATGCTGATTGTTGCTTTGATGACAAAACTTGCTTATAACATGCATTTCAAGATCATGAACTAAATGTGTGCATTTACATGATAGAGGCACTAGGAAACCCCAACTTTTCATCCATTTTTCCCTTAGTTGCCAATTTGAGCCTTAGCCTTTCATTTCACCACCTTTGTAATCCATGTTTTTGTTTTATTTTTGTTTTTAAGTGTTCAGAACCAATTTGACCCGTTTGAGCTACTTAGTTACGTTTAGTTGTATTCTACCCTTCAGTTGGTCATGCACCGATTAGCGGGACATGGAAAGTTCGTTTGTCCCTCGCTTTGTTCTGTTTATGTTGTGTGCGACTGAGTTTGAAAATCGAAAAATAAAAAAATAGAAAATGAGAAAAATGAGAACTTCGGTTGCTTGACATGCTTTTCCTTGGCTATTTTTGAAGCCTGTCATACATTGAGTTGCAGTTTTTTTTGTCAGTCTTATCTGAGTGTTAGCCATCATTTGGTTGAGTCTGATTTCACTTCTTCTCGGTGAACTGTGTTCTTCAGCAAAAATATTGTAGTGTTTCATTTTAGTCAATAACAGCAGCTTAGATGGTTTTAAATTCGGTTTCTGGATTCTGTTTTAGCTACCTTTATATTCCGTCTATCCTACCCATAGCCACAGCCACGTTACAACCCAATCAAAGACCTCTTGATATTTGCATATGTTCATGTTATTTGGTGGAGATTTGATGTATGATCAAGCTTATGTTTATCTCTGCTTTAATTAAGCATCACTACACTTATACACATGCCATGATATACATACAGATTTAGTGCTTGAGAGACCACCTGGTGAGGTATAAAGTCAGGTACTTGTCAGAGTTCTTGTGTGCGTGTTAGGCTTGCTTAGATATGAAAGTGTGTCCTCAGTCCTTTGCTCAGATATTTGTTATGCCTTTAGATCTTTAATTTGTCGGAAGGATACCTTTTTGCACTAATTGAGGTTATTTGATGTTTTCTGAGTTGATTGTTACATTAGAGTTTGCTTGAGGACAAGCAAAGCTTAAGTGTGGGGATTTTGATATGCACTGAATTATACATATTTATTATAATGGATTTCCAGCATTTTGGCACTTTTATTGGCAGATTTACGCGATTTGATGCCTAATATCTTATAAATCTGTGTTGTAGGCAAAGAATGATGACTTGATGATAAAAGAAGCTAAAATAGAAGAAAACTGTGAAAGATATCAAGTCTTGCGAGAAACTGTGTAGGGCACACCCTAAGGCATGCCCATGCCCCCAAAAGCACGCCCAAGGCACGGCCGTGCCCTAGGTCGTGCCTCTCAAAACTTGGGCCCAGAGGTTGGGCCGTCACCCCCTAAGCACGGGGGTACCTCACTTAAGTGGCACGACCGTGCTTCCAAAAGGCACGGCCGTGCCTTATCCTTTGAAGCAGATTTAAGTAGTGGCTCGACGGCAGAACAGGGGAGATTAGGTTTTTGTTCGTTTTTTCTCGCTTCCAGGAGCTCAGAAGCTCCTCCTTTCATCTCAAATGATTGGGGGTGATTCCTTGATGCATTGGAGGTGATTCAAGCTTAGAAGGGAGTGTGTAGCTCATTGTACATCCCATTTTGTCAATATTTCGGGTTTGGTATAATCTCTCCTTTTTGATTATGTTGAATCCGATTGTTTGTATGATTTGGGTTTGTTTTTAGGAACTATGAGTTGTATACTTTGATCCATTTGGATTAGACATGTTCTAGTTGTTTGTATTATGTATTTATGATGGTTTGACTTTTGTTGACTTGGATGATATTGTGTTTTGATTCAATGACAACTAATATTGGTGGTATTGATGTGATTTCCATCCCATGTGAGTGTTTTATGCATTTATGTTAGGTTGACTTTATGTGTGAAATGCTTATCTTCAAGTGTATGTATATTTAAACAAGTTTAAGTTATGTTAAGATTGGCACTAGGTTGATGGATCTTCGTGTAGTTAGACTTGGTATGTGCATTTGTGGCATTACATGAGGTTCGTGGATGATGGTTTGGGATTTCGGATATTAAACAAAGTATGTTTCCTTATGCTATGAGAAGTTATGCTCATTTTTGTTTGGTGTGTTGTTTGAATCATCAAGAAGTTATGCTTATGATTTAGCCAATCACGGGTTGAGTTATGATATCTTATCTCCATATATGATCGGGTATTTAGTATTATTTTCCAGTTTAAAAGCCTTATGCATCAAGAAGTTATGCTTATGTGTTTGGTGAAATTCTTTGTGTCTATAGATGAATTACTAATTGGAACATGTATACTTCATAGCCTTTGTGCTTAATAAGTCAATATAGTCGTATCACATGATTGTAATACCCACATCTTAAAATGTACAAGAATGTTTTAATGAATATTATTGGTGATTTACGCACAATGTGATTGGAAATTATTTAAGTAATGGGAGTTATGTTGTTGTATGTATATATATATATATATATATATATATATATTTATATGTATATAAACTATGGATGATGATTCACTAAGAAGGATTGGGCTTAAATATGTTTCATCCATTGAGAAATTATGATTGCATTGGACTTGGAGGTTTAAGTTGGGCTTAGGCCCACAAGAGGTTGGAAAATGAGTATAAATAGAAGTTAGGGCACAGCCTCCCACACATTCTCTATCACTTCACTGTTCCATTGAAAGGTTTTGTGTGTGAGTGCTGGTGCCATTGAAGTCACGAGAAAGAGGAAGAAAGAGTTGCTTCAATTTGTGGAAACTTGAGATTTTCAGCAAAGAAATCATCAGGTAACATTTCTCTACTCCTTAGAATCATGTAGACGTCATTCTTGCTACATTAAAGTGATGATTGAATGTTTCAGAATATGGGTTTTTGGGTTTGAAGGTTTAAGAAAAACCCAGGAGAAAGTCTAACCTAGAACACCTTGAAAGTTGATATAATATGGTTTTAAATTTAAAGGAAAGTTTTATATGAATGGAGAAATGTTTTGCAACAAGTTTGAGTTAAGTTGGTTGAGTTTTTAGAAAGCTTGAAAATGGCTATGGAGTCTGGGTTTTTCAGACGTTGAACCTTCAGGGGTGAAGTTCCACCATGCGACAGTCGCATGGGCACTGGGTATGTGCCATGCGACTTTCAGTTGAGCTGTATGTTGTTTCATGCGACTTTCAGGCCTAGTAGATATGTCATGCGACTTTAATTGTATGAATATTATGCCATGCGACTTTCATGTGATAGATAACAGTTCATGCGACTTTTAGTAGTGTATGAGTAACCATGCGACTTTCAGACCTAGTTTGTGTGTTCATGCGACTTTGGCACTTTGTATGTTATTCCATGTGACTTTGGTATATTGAATAGTAGTCCATGCGACTTTTAGTGTTAGTCCATGCGACTTTCTGCTTTTGATGTTGTGCCATGCGACTTTTAGTGTTAGTCCATGCGACTTTCAGCTTCTGATGTTGTGCCATGCGACTTTTAGTGTTAGTCCATGCGACTTTCAGCTTCTGATGTTGTGCCATGCGACTTTAGTGCTATGCCATGCGACTTTAAGCCCTTGGTACATTCCATGCGACTTTCATGTGACATATATGCTAGTTCATGCGATTTTCAGTTGGCTTAGGATATAGCCATGCGACTTTCATGTACTGTGTGCCAGTTCATGCGACTTTCAGGCCATGCATGCATGGCATGTGACTTTCAGTAAGTAATAGTTAAATAAAGTAGTAACCAATGTTTAGACTTGGTCAGGTAGCAGTCAGTTACAGAGCTAAACAAGGAGAGTCCTTCAGTAGGAACTGAGTAGCTAAGACAGCTAACAGGTGAGTATTCTCACTTATAACTTGAATACATTCCAGATGCTATGTATGTATGTGAATAACAGATATGTATGAATATACAAGTTATAGTTGATTGTACTTAGACCATTTACTTCGGTAACGGGTATGCTTAGACCGTACACTTTGGTGTGGGGTATGTTTAGACCGTTCACACTCCGGTGACGGGTATGTTTAGACCGTTCACTCCGGTGACGGGTATGTTAGACCGTACACTTCGGTGTCGGGTATGTTAGACCGTACACTTCGGTGTCGGGTATGTTAGACCGTACACTTCGGTGTCGGGTATGAGACCAGCACTCCGGTGCCGGGTATGTTAGACCGTTGTGACGACAACGGGTGAGACGAGACCGTCCTAGTGACGGGTATGATGAGACCACTTACTACGGTAGTGGGTATGAGTCGAGTAGTATGTGAACTATTTTGGTTGTAAGTAGTATACTCGCTAAGCCTTGGGCTTACAGATGTTGTTTCATATCTTTTTAGGTAAGAACCATGGCGGGGCACCAGCTCAGTGAATGATAGCTCAAACTCAAGCTTCCGCATGCGAGAATTTAGTTTAAATATTAATAGTTTCCAAAACAAACAAGGATGATTGTAATTTACTCAATACTATGTGATATTTGATTTCCAACGTGGCATGTAATATTGTTATCATGGACTACGGATATCCTTTATGAATGAATTATGCAAAAAAAAATAAATTTTTTTGGGACGTTACAACTTGGTATCAGAGCCTAGGTTTAAGGGATCTAGATGCGTTCCGGCGTGTTTAGACTTAAACCTTGGTTCTTAAAACATTTTCCAACAAAGTTTATAACTTGCAAATGATAAAAGTTTTCAATGAGCTATCAGCTGGAGCTAGTCCGAGTGGTCACGTGCGAGGTACAAGGTACTTACAGTATTATATTATATGCTAGTTTGTATATGATTTCTGACAGTAGGCTGCTCTAGAAGGGTAGCAAGGGGCTAGTGAGACCTTTACATGATTACTATACGTGAGAGCCAGATGCTGTAGAAAGTGATGATACATGGCCCAAGCAAGTGAATCGGGGTTTTCAAGGGTAATGCTAGGATCCAGTACGTATAGTGTGTTGGTAATAATAGGGCCCAAATTATTAGTTGCACACGATGCTTACCGGAACCTACCGGAATCCAAGGGAATCTTGTGAATCTGGTGAGGGGTACTTGTAAAGGTAAGATGCATGTAGCTAGGGTGCCTTAGAATTACTAGGGTTGCCTGCTAGCTAGGTCTTGACATGTGATACTTGATATATGCTTTGATATTAGTGAGGACTGTATGGCAATGTCGCCTATTGATTAGTGCACTGTCTATACATCCAGTATGGTGAACACGAGAAACCGAAGAGTGATACCCGCAGAAAGAGTTTTTGAAAACCCGCCAGACGGGGAAAACGCCAGTGTAACCGGGGAAAGTGACCCCCGCATGCAACCAGTTGTCAACCAGCCACTTCCTGAGAACGTGGCTCCTGAGAACGCAGTACCGAATGACCCTGAAAGTGAAGAGTTCGGGGAAGCAGACATGACTGAATTGGTAATCACAGCGGTGACCAATGCATTGAAAGAACTTCTACCAAAGGTGGTAGAGGACCTGAAACAGGATATGAGCACCATGATAGACCAGAAACTAGGTGCTCTGTGGGCCGCAAAAGAAGCAAGTTTGACAGCGGCAAACACCCACCTGGCGACACCAACTGTTCATCAGGTAACTTCAGGAGGTACTTTCCGAGACTTCTCGGCATGTCAGCCGCCGACTTTTGAGGGTCTGCCAGACCCCGTACTAAGTACCATATGGATTGCAGCAGTGGAGGGGGCGTTCTTCACCTGCAAGTGTGCCGACGATGTGAAAGTTTGGTATGCGTCTAACTTCTTGAGAGGAGCAGCTAAGGATTGGTGGAATTTGCTGCGTAAGATGAAAGGCGAGGCAATCGCCAGGATGAAGTGGGAGGAGTTTACCGAGTTGTTCTATGCTGATTATGCACCAAAGGTTGAGGTAGAAAGGGTCATGGATGAGTTCATGAAGCTAGAGCAGACCACAGAGACGGTCAACCTGATTACTACGGTGTTCAAGGAGAAGTTGCTGTATTGCCCGGCCTATGCCGGTGATGAGGGATTGCAGATGCACAGGTACACCCAGATGTTGAGGGAGGATATCCGTGAGTTTGTGGCCAATGGTCAGTATTCCACCCTCGAGCAGCTTATTGAAGGAGCCCGTAAGAGAAAGCTCTATCTGACAGAAAGGAACAGGAAGCGTACTGCAGAGCGGGCCGCTCTCGATAGCCACCAGGGGAAACAACCAGCTAAGAAACCGAACGTAGGGTCCAGGTGTGGACGATGCGGTAAAACGCATATTGGGAATTGTCGACAAGGTGTGGATAGGTGCTACAGATGCGGGAGAGGTGGGCACCATGGGAAGGATTGCAAAGCCCACCTCAACATGTGTTTTAAATGCAATAAGCCGGGACACCGGATGGCAGAGTGCCCCGAAGCGACTGGGAGCAGTGGAAAGACAACCTAGCAGCCGCCACTCAGGATCACCGATAGGGAGAAAGGGAAGAGGCCCGAAGCACCTACACCAAGGGGCCGCGCTTTCCAGATGACAGTGGAGGAAGCCAAGAAGGAACCGGATGTGATAGCAGGTACTTTCATCGTTAACTCTTTACCTGCGCTTGTACTTTTTGATGCCGGGGCTAGCAAGTCCTTTGTATCCTTGTCGTTTTGTAAAAGTTTTGTTGTAGAACCAGTGAAGCTAGAAATGCCACTAGAGGTAGAAATAGCCGATGATAAGGCTTTGAGTGTATCTACCAATTATAGGGACAATGTAATAGTAATAGACTATGTAAAGTTTCCTATAGACTTACTGCCGACCCCGATGCGGGGATTTCAAGTAACTGTCGGAATGGACTGGCTGGGGCGTCACCAGGCCAGTATCTTGTGCAAGCAGGGCATCATACGGATCCAAAATCTGAGTGGGGGAGAAATCTCCATCTATGGCCAGAAACAGAAAGGAACGACAGCATGCTGCACCGTAACCAAAGCCGCAAAGTATTTACGCAAAGGGTGCGCCGTGTTTATCGTGCACGTCATCGACTCGAGGAAAGAAAAGAAACAGCTAGAAGTGTCTGACGTACCAGTGGTGTATGAATACCCCGAGGTATTCCCGGAGATGCATGAGTTAATGACGCAACTGCGCCTATCACAAAAGCGATGCATGAGTTAATGACGCAACTGCTTGGCACCGCCAGAGATGCATGAGTTAATGACGCAACTGCAAGGATTGCTTGACAAGGGTTTCATCTGACCTAGTAGCTCGCCTTGGGGAGCCCCGATTTTGTTTGTTAAGAAAAAGGACGGAACGTTCAGAATGTGCATCAATTACCGAGAGCTCAACAAGGTAACCGTGAAGAATAGGTATCCATTACCTCGAATAGATGACCTGTTTGACCAGTTACAAGGTGCGTCCTGCTTTTCAAAGATAGACTTGCGGTCGGGTTATCATCAGCTCAAGGTCCGAGAAGAAGATGTAGCAAAGACAGCATTTCGAACGAGATACGGGCACTTCGAGTTCGTGGTGATGCCATTCGGCGTCACCAACGCGCCCGCAGCTTTCATGGATCTATTGAATCGGGGTTGCCGACCGATGCTTGATAAGTCAGTGATTGTGTTCATCGATGACATCCTAGTCTACTCCAAGACCGAGGCGGAACATGAGAAACATCTTCGAGAGGTACTAGAGACGTTAAAAAGGGAGAAGTTGTACGCAAAATTCTCAAAATGTGAGTTCTGGTTAAAGGAGGTGCAATTTCTCGGGCACCTGGTGAACCGCGAGGGAATCAAAGTGGACCCAGCAAAGATAGAGGCCGTAATGAGATGGGAAACGCCGAAGAGTCCGACGGAGATCTAGAGCTTTTTGGGCTTAGCCGGTTACTACAGACGATTCATCAAGGATTTCTCGAAGCTAGCAGTGCCACTGACAAAACTGACGAAGAAGAATACCCCTTTTAGTTGGGGAGCCGATCAACAGAAAGCATTTGAGACCCTTCCGGGCAAGCTATGCGAAGCTCCGATACTGACCTTGCCCGATGGAATGGAAGACTTAGTGGTGTATTGTGATGCCTCTCATGTCGGGCTGAGATGTGTTCTTATGCAGAGAGGGAAAGTTATCGCTTATACTTCAAGACAGCTGAAACCTCACGAGCTGGAGTTGGCAGCAGTCGTGTTCGCGCTCAAGATCTGGCGACACTACTTATACGGAGTGTAATGCACCATCTACACAGACCACAAAAGCTTAAAGTATTTTGCCGACCAAAAGAATTTGAACATGCGACAGCGGAGGTGGCTAGACCTCATCAAGGACTATGACTGTGAAATCTTGTATCACCCAGGAAAGGCCAACGTGGTGGCAGACGCTTTAAGTCGTAAGACAAGCCAGTTGCAGTTCAGCGTAAAATGTCTAAGAATGACTGTTACA
Source organism: Dittrichia graveolens (assembly GCA_038502395.1). NCBI lineage: Eukaryota > Viridiplantae > Streptophyta > Magnoliopsida > Asterales > Asteraceae > Dittrichia > Dittrichia graveolens. The sequence goes on from JARJIL010000008.1 coordinate 25,079,633, forward strand.
ACCTCACTATTCGAGATGATTTTGACGGCCCAGGTTGAGGCAGCAAAGGAGGAAAACCAAAAAGCGGAATGGATTAAGGGTCAGTTGGCCTTCATGGCCAAGGTCAGTCGGGGATTGAGGACCCGTTACGGAAGGATTTGGGTGCAGAAACCTACAGAGGTTCGAAGTGTTATCTTAGATGAAGCCCACAAGTCGAAATTTTCTATACACCCGGGGGCTACCAAGATGTACCGAGACTTAAAAATGGATTACTGGTGGCCAGGGATGAAGAGCGACGTGGCGAGTTACGTAGAAAAGTGTCTAACGTGTCTACGGGTGAAAGCAGAACACCAGAGACCACACGGTAAGCTGCAACCGTTAGAGATACCGGTGTGGAAATGGGAACACGTAACCATGGACCTGATAACAAAGCTGCCTAAGACACCAAGAAATTTTGACGCCATTTGGGTCGTGGTGGATAGATTAACCAAGAGCGCGCACTTCATACCCATCCGAGAGGCTAGCTCGGTAGAAAGATTGGCATATATTTACGTGAAGGAGATAATCTCAAGGCACGGAGTGCCAGTTTCGATCATTTTGGACCGGGATGTGCGGTTCACATCCAGGTTTTGGAACAAGTTTCACGAGGATCTGGGCACGAGGATAAATCTCAGCACAGCTTACCACCCGTAAACCGACGGGCAGAGCGAGAGAACCATACAGACTCTTGAAGATATGTTAAGAGCTTGCGTGATCGACTTCGGGGGAAGTTGGGATTTTTACTTACCTCTCGCAGAATTCTCTTACAACAACAGTTATCACGCCAGCATCGGGATGCCGCCTTATGAGATGCTGTACGGGAGGAAGTGTAGGACCCCGATCTGTTAGGGGGAAGTGGGACAGAAAGAGCTTGGTAACACCGAGATAGTTCAGAAAACGTCAGAGTACGTGCAACAAGTTCACGAACGGTTGAAAGCGGCTTAGAGCCGGCAGAAAAGTTATGCAGATAAGCGGAGATCGTTATTAGAATTTCAAGTGGGCGACCATGTGTTACTCAAGGTATCCCTAGCCTTTAGTAATTAATATTTTGTTAAATTAAAATAAAGGGTTATCAATTTTAAAGGATAAATATCGAAAATACTAAAATTTGACTTTATTATTTTGTCGATGATTATTAACTAATTATTGTGATTCGTTCTTTTAAAGAACAAATTTAAATTGTACTAATTTTCTTGTCGGGTATCATGACTTGAGAAATGTTCCATAACATGAAAAAGAAACTATTAGTACACATTTAATTGGTTAAGTCATTTAGAAACGTTATTAAAATTGTGGAGATACTTATGAGAAGTATTTAAACAACTTTATTGATATTACTTTTCTCATGGTTGATTCCACAAGACTTGGACCTTTTTTAAGGGCTTTGACTTATTGGAAATCTATGATATTTTGATATCATTAAAGAAAAGGTTGCATGAGAATAGTCAAAGCGTTTCAAAGTATAAAACTCTCGAGTTTTATCAAGTGGCTAGAGGTGAATCGTTTAAACATTTACATCATGTTGATGCGGTGTTATATAGATTACCTTAATCAGCTTGATCATCCATAATTTAGGTTCATTACAAAATCATGTAACTTTTAGATTATGATTTTAGTATAAACTAGTTATGGAGAATTCTTTTATGTAAGAAGAATTCCAAGCGAAGTCAAAAGGGTTGACTTTGATCAAAAAGATAACTTGAATGTTTTTAAGATAAGGGTAAGCATTGGGTCGAAAGGTTCTACCGCAAACCTTACTCTAAGGCAAACTTAAAAGAGACATTCCTAAAGTGTTGTAGTTTGTTCTTGTTTTCAATACGATTGAATGTTTGAATCAAAACTACATTATTTACTTGAAAGAGCTGAAAGATAAAGATTTGCTTATGTAAAATCTTTATGTATCTATATGATAGATATTATAAGTTCATGATAATCCTTAGTATATGATACAAATGGATTAAGCATGACTTAGTCGACTTACTATTATTATCTCCCATCTTTATAAAAAATGCATTATTAAAGCCCAAGTGGATAGGACTTTCAGATCATTAACCTTGAGTTAGATGATATATGCAAGTCTTATGGATTGGTAAGATAAGTGCTACAATCCTTTTACTATTTTTGGTAATTAGGATAAATAGTTGAACGGCCGATACATTTCATGTATGTGAGTTTTCTATTCTATGTAGCACTAGTAGATCATCGTGCTTTAACTAATCTCTCTGTGTTCAGAAGATTGTTTTATGTCTACTTGTTGAGACATACATATGGAACTTTTGAATTGTTCAAAAGGTTACATAATAAAGTATTATTTCAGCTAGGCAAGACAATATATGTTATTCGATCTTTTCGAGTTGGCAAATGTTTGAGCCGGTAGTATGACGAGTCATACTATACATTCGTTGTAAATTGTGGGATATGCTTTAGACTATGAACATAATCGTTATGATAGATTCCAACCAAATGATTAATAGGACTCTATATTTGATATATATTGGAAATGAGTTCCAAGTTTATCTTATGTAATCTAAGATTGTAATGCCTTAATGACATTTGACAATCATAAGGATGTTGCTTTACCACATTGTGAGAATCTATTCTTGCAAGCTCGATTAAGAACAACTTGGTTGTCACTTATATGATTCTTTTATGAAAGGTATTTTCATTCCATAAGAATCAGTGGGATCATTGTGAATTTCAAAAGGAGTTTGAATGACCCACTAAATAGAACCTATGGTTGGTGCTATTATTCGACTATGAGTTGTTAGACCTAACTTGCTTAGGTACTTGCCATATTCATGATATTGGTAAAATTATAAAAGATCCGAGAAATGTTATTTCACATATCAAGTAATAATTTAATGATTCTTTGTGATGACGCCATCTACCCTATGCAATAATAATATTGCATTAGATCATGAGTATTGAGATGCATTTCATGTCCAAGAACCAAGTTTTGGAACTTGGTAATTGCACATGCGAATAGCATGGCTATTATATGCAATTAATCTTTTGAGAAATATTATCATGGACAAGAAGTGGACACAAGTTCATACACTACCAACATGTAAGTATTCTTGTAGCTAATTGTGTTTACAATGAGTAGAACTTCTCATGGTTGGTTATAGATGAACTAATTAGAATAAACTTTGCAACACAAGTATAGTTTACTATCTTTTATTGGAAAGTGTGTGTGGATGCTATTTACTTTTAGGAAATCAAAGTGAGGATGAATAATTGATATAATTAAAGCATCACACAAGGTATTCTAAATGTGTAAGTTGCAAGTAATCTATTTGTGGATTATAGCAATTATCTCAAAACAGAATCTATGATTAAATAAAAATCAACTTGCTTGATTTTATCAATTGTTTTAGATTTGACAAGTGTTCAATATAGTAATAGAAAAGCATAGTAATATTTCTTATGTAATTATGTGGGAGACATAATTATCATTAGAAAATATTTCCAATATTGTAAGATGGAATATCTTAGATTGGAAGTTATTTTCAAATGATAGAAATGGAAGAAGGGAGCCTATAATCTTGAAACATGATCCTTAGGGAAAGATCAAATCAAAGTACCAGATTGAAGCATAGTGTACACAAGTGACTGCATCTTGAAGTAATTCAAGATATAAAACTCAACGGGAGTTTTCCTTTTAAGTCACTTAGCATAAATCTGAGTATTACACAGTATTCTTGCTCACCGATTGAGGAAGATCGCATGATGAATATTGTTTTAACAAATGGTTTTGTTATGCATGCTACACATTAGGGCTCTTATCTTATGTACTTTGAGGATTACCATCAAAACAAACTTATGTGTGCTTGAGTCACAATAAGCGTGTATTTGAATAGAGATTTGTGCGTAAAGGGGTTACACACAAGACGGTTTCAAACAAATGGATATTGTATCCATAATCGGAATAGAGTTAATAATCTTACGAAATGTATTGTAAAGAGTTCCAAACCAAGTGTATAGTACCATTGGATGCTACTATAAAACCGTTGTATGATGAAGTGTTTCATCATGTATATCATGTTTGGTATAAAGGCAAATCCTTCCCACGGGATTACCTTGAAGACTTGAGTTCTTTGTTAAGAACATAATACTTAACGGTTTCATGCTAAAACACTTGGATGTTATCAAACCATAGAATTTATCGGTGAAAGATAACACTAAAATAAAGTCCGAAAAGGATTAAGTTCCTATAGATCCTTTGGTTATCAATCATTGTGGACTAAACATTATTGTTGTGTCTAATATGAATTCTATTCATATATGATTGATTTGTAATCATACTTTTAGTATTTGGATATTATGGAACAACAAGCAATATTATCTTACCTAATATGGTGATGTCTCGTGGGATGAGCACGTATTGATTACGACCACATTCATTAATAATATTGTGTTCTATATTAGCATGTTTAATCCTTGAATAACCTTGTTATTCTAAATGGTCCATGGTCTGTCATAACTACGGGAGCAATTATGAATGAAGACTATTGTGAATGGATTGGTTGATTTTCATAGGTGATGAAAATAGGCAAAAGGTTTGCAGCCAAATTCACAAGTGTTTGTAGAGTACAAACATTGGACTTGACCCACTTTCAAGATCACTTCATGGATCGGTGTCATAAGTGATTCTTGTGAAAATGGTGATATCTTGGTATCCTTTGACCTGAGATACATATCGGGACTCAAGTGTGAGGAGTATTATGCTTTAATATGGTTAAATGCTATCTTTAACCAGGTAGTTATAAAGGCCATCATTAGGTGTGATATGAATCATATGAGAGACATATGTAGTCAATATGGGATTTGTTCCTCTCACTAAATTGAGAACTAGACATCTAGACGCTCTACTACAGTTGAACTTTATGAGATTGATGACGATCCATGTCTCATGTTTAATAGGATGTCAGAAACAAAGGGATAACTGATACATTGCCTAAAATACTAATTTGTAGCTTGTGAGCTAAGAGATTAGTGGATGCTATAAACGGCACATCTTTGTTTATTATCAGGGGCAGTGGGATGTTGCTAGATGTTCTTACCACTGTCTATATCGACTTAAGTTGTATCTTGTGCAAGTGGGATATTGTTGGTTTATATGCCCAAGACGCAACTTAAGACGATATTGCTGATAATAAATAAACCTATAGGGTCGCACATAAAGAGCAAATAGACGCTAATTATATGTTTTGAATACGATTCAAAATATAATCAACCCTAATATATATTTATTGGACGCATTATTATTTAAGTGAAATAATAATCTTATGATATATATATATATATCAATTTTGAGTAAACTTGTTACTCATGATATATATATATATATATACACACACACACATATTATATATTTTGTCTTAAGAAAATACATTTAGATGTATCCCCTTAATGTGTGGCAAGTATTTATGTTTTGTTTTATAGGATAAAAACATAAATAACTAACACATGGGATGGGCACTCTCCTTTGCTTGCATGTATGTATGTATGTATGTATGTATGGAATAGAGGACATGACCATGTCTTGATTCAAATACACATACAAGACATTAGACATTGGTGTCCCATCCCCATTTTGTGGAGTTGCCCTTAGTTTCAAGTAATAAAGAAGGGGCTCTCCTTTTTTTTTGTTTACCTACCTTAATGTACAAGGGTTCATGGGAGCCCCCCCTCTCTTCTCCCCTTTATTTTTAGATGAGGAGTCATTATGATATTGTAGTTGTGTGGGTGTGTGTTGTGAGCTATATATAAGAAAAGAATGTTTTTCATTAGCGGGTTAATCTACGGCTCCACATTCATTATCAAAAACAATTGTGGTGATTTTTTGTTTTAAATGGAGAATACTCATTTTGTAGTCTACAACTTGCATAAGAAAACAATATGAAGAGTTTTTTTTTCTAAAAAAATCAAATTCTCTCTTGTTTTCTTGTGAGTGTATGTTGGTTGTTTAAGTAGAGACTTGAACAAATATTGTAACATCCTCGATTTGGGCCTAGCTGTTAAACGTGTATTAAGTTAATAGACTTGTAAGTTAATTATGTAAATGAGAAGTAATTGAATATATATGTGTGTTAATGTGTTAATGTGTATATATGTATACAAATATATGAAATTAAAAGAAAGAAAAGAAATTAAAAGGAAATCCAGAGGCGGTGCCTCTGGATTGTAAAAGATGTATATATTGACTTAGAAAGTCAATATGGTCAAAGTTATTCAAAACAAGCCCAAGCACAAAGAAAACGATCGGAATTCTCTGCACTCTCGGTTTTCCTCTTCATTTTCTTGAAGCCAAAGATTTGGTGGTTTTAAATCCACACAAAGGTAAATACTTGTTTGTTGTTAAGATTCAAAACATATGAAACTGTTTTTATGATTAAAAGCATGATTGAAACTCAAATCCTTGCAAAACATCACTTAGAACATTCAAAGCTTACTTTGCAAGTGGGTTTTGGTTGTTTGGTGTTATTGTGTGGATTTGATGTGTTTTCAAAGTCATACCAACGAAAATGAGTGTTTTCAGAATGTATAAATGTCAAAACAAACAAGAACGAAATCTGGAAATAAGCCAAGATAGAGCTGGCGGATTTCCAGCCATGAATCTATCGGATTCCGGAACTTGACAGTGTCGGAATCCGCATGTTGACAAATCCGATAAAGTGTCGGATTCTGAGACTTTAGGGTGTCGGAATCCGCATGTCTAAATCCGTGTTGTTGGTCTAAATCCGATAAGTATCGGATTTCCCAAAGTTCACATGTAAATTGCAAGTCAAAAATCCGAAAGTATCGAATTTCTGTGTGTTGGAACTCGTGGTGGGCACAAACGCAACGGAAGCAAACAAGAAAGTAGCATGCAAGACAAAAAGGAAAGGACACACAAAGCCCACAACTAGTTCCAATGGTGGAATACACTACAAAGCAAATTGCAACTCAAAACAAGAAGAAGGAGGAAGAGAGTATACCTTCTTCTAGCTGGAAATCGAGCTCCATGTGTGGGGATGAACTTGAGGAAACAAAATGGCTTCCTCCTCCATTGCTAGTCCACACCAAGAAGAGTTTGATCCTATTGTACTAGAAATCCATTAGATCAACATCCACCAAGACTTCACCATCTGGAACAGCCCAAAGATGTTCTCTTCTTGCAGCAATGATCTTCATACTAACACTCAAGATCACCATCTTAGTGTTGTAGCATAAACCCATTTAATACCAAGAGAAAAAATGGAATAGAGATAAGTTGTATATGGTTGCCTTTTGTTCTACAGCCTCAAACAATGCCTATTCACACCAGAAACTCGGCCAAATTGCATGTCCTTTGATTGGACCATCAAATGGTCCAATAAAACACAAGTGTCACTGCAGCTACCCTCTTCACGACCCCTCACGGGCTCTCACGGGCCGTGAAGCCTAAGTGCGCCACGAGGGGACTTAGAACTCCACGAGCCGTGCCGCCTGGTCGAGACTCGTGAGGGCATCTCCTTCACGACCCCTCACGACCTCGTCACGGGCCGTGAAGCCCAAAGGCATCACGACGCGTGGCGGCCGTCGAACAATCGTTAGGGTAGCCTGCTTCACGACCCGTGGAGCATTCTTCACGGTTGTGAAGCCCCAAATCAAAACACTTTTGATTCTTTGACATTCTCCTTCCACATTAAGCTGTCGGGATCAATCCTTGGCGTGTGACCCAATAGGCCCGCACTTCATTAGTAGTGATACCGGCATACGTGTGTTAGTGGGCAGATTCCAACAAACTCCCACTTGCACATGACACACCATACCCATATGCATCACAGACGGGGAGCGGCCTCTAGCAAGACATCCCTACCCCCAAATCAACGCGAGGTATGTCATCCCTGACAAGTACCTAATCACAATCGAAACGGGTTTGAAAAGGTCCTACAGATAAGTGATCAATCATCCTATTGTTCGCGATATCCGGGTGAACACGAGACATGGTACAAAGTCATTCTCCGATCGTTCACGATTATGTTTCTCGATCAAGATTGGTGGTGACCAAAATTTGCAAGTTTGCAACTGATAAACTATCATTGCAAGCATGAGCACGGCCGTGCATTTTGGTGTCAGCGCCCAATCATCGAGGGGCCAAGGGATATCTCTCTAAGCAGAGGAACAAATTCCTTCGACTACATTGCCCCATTACATCGGTAATACCTTCCCCAAAAGCTTCCTTATAACAACCAATTACAGACTGCGTTAGAAAGCAATCAGAACAAGGCAGACCAATGTCGTGGAAACACATGTATCTCTGGTCTACGGACGAAATGATATTATCATCCTGAGTTACTCTTGACATGTACCATGAAGTAAACTCAGGTGTGGGTCGTCCAATCACTTGAAACTCTTTTCAAGTATAGGTAAAGTATTACGTCTCTTGTATCCAATCCCCATTGAATACACGACCAATGCTTTCCCTCAGTCTTCGTTCAAACTTCCTTCCGATGAAGAGTGATTGACTGTGGACATTTAGAATGTAAAAAACATTCAGGGAAGTGGTAAACATGCTAAGATGGAACACAATAAAGGCAACTGAGTGTACCCGCTACATGCGTATTAACAAATCCCCATTTGATAATCGATACTAGCAGAAGCACAATGTTGCTTAACATTCCCATAATCAGCATATCAAAATTTCAACTAAAACAAACTCAAGCCAAGTCTTTGCAAGCATTAGTATGTCAATCATCACTATCTTGCAACTACGGCTTTAGCAAAACGGATCCGCCACCATGCTATCCGTGTGTATTCGTAAAATGACCATATCTCTACCTCAACCAATCACTCAAAAGTGTGCGTTGGTGAGATAACGGTCTTTTGTCAAGCTATCGCACCTTCATTGATTCATCAGAACTCAATAAGATCAAGGATGCTTGAGATAAAGGTTATCTTGCACAAGCCATCGTACTCTCATTGTCTCATAAGATCCCAATAGAGTCAGCGATGCTTTGAGAATCATACTTATTAACAACACCATATTTAGTAGGATCACGAACCCCGATAAAGATCGGCAGTTATCCTAAGAAGTATATAAGCAAGCATTTGAATAATAATTTATTCTATGTTGCTTCTTACTATAGATCAACAAGAACATATTTCAATATTTCTTTAACTCCTTCCAAAGATTTTGTATATCCTATAATCGTTATGGATGCATAATTCTTGATTTAAGCTTTTCCAAGCAAGATCAGGACATTATCTCCAATACGTTGTATATGCTAGACATATTTAGAATAGGACTACAAAATGCTCCCACTAGCTCTGGCATTCTTCCATGTTTCATCATTGCTATTTGAAAACTCAAACAAATGATTTTCATATCAACGCAAAGATTCTAACATTGAGATGGCAACATAAGTCCACAAGTGGACTACTTAGGGTTTGTAGATTTCATTAGGATACTTATTGATAGTAAAAGACCCTCGAAAATGTTGTGAGCATTTCCTCAGAAAATTCCTTTTTAAGGAATGTGGTCTTCACTTCCATCCACTACAGCCTAAAAGGCACTTATAAAATAAGTATCCGTGTGGGCTTCAACATAACCATTGGGAGAATGTTTCTAGATGATACCTTCCTCATGGTCAATCATCGTGAAACCATTCCTACTAGTCGGTATTTGAAGTAGTCTACAAACTTATCCATGTTGGTCTATCTCCATAAGGAACCAATCACACCTTGCGGGTTCACACCCAGGTGTAGGATCAACCAAGTCGAAATCTTGGATATCCGTCATGGATAGCATCTCATCTTATCATTTCCTCCTTTCTCCTAGCGGACTCCAAGCCCACTATGCTTTCCGGTAGTTGACGCATTCATCACGAATCATCATAAAGTTGTCTTCCTCAGATATAACGAATTATATCTTTCTGGTCTTATGACAACTTCCACCAAGAGGTAATGATCTTATGCCAAGTTCTCCAGCATTGCCATGCTGAGTTTCAATCATTTCTGATTGGATTCTAGTGTCAACATCAGGTTCTTCCATTCAAGGTATGCTTTAGTCTCACTGGCATCCATGGATATTAATTTCTTAAGAGACTCTACCTTTGAGCAACTTACAAGTAATCACAAGGTTTGTCAAGACAAATATCCCATGGTCTTAGTGGAGTACCTAATGGAGTAAATACCTCTAGATCCTGGGTTCCTCCACCTCACGTCTAAACGTAGGCTAGACAATCCAGACTTTGAAATAGACAAACAAGGATCCTCCTTTCCGTCATATCCTCTAAGGCGTTTACATGACCATCTTTGTTGTTCATAAAATTTAGAACTCATGCCCACCATTTGGAGAATGATGCAAAACAATTTTGGACATAAAAGTGTAACCTATCAATTGTCGGACCATATCAAAATGTCCAGTTTCTCATTTAGACGACCACATGTAACAATGTGTCTTAAGAGGAATGAATTGTGAGACAATCCCATAATTCTTATGATAGTCACATAATATAAAATTAAGGTACTTAACATCTTAACTAGATTCAAGTATCATAGTTGCATTGCCCTCTCTATCATGTACCTCGTTATGGTGAGTTTTGAACACCTCTAAGGTTTCAAAAACTAGTCCATTAAAATAGACATACCATCCCTTCTACCATCACCGGTAAAGGTAACAAGGTATCTAAAGTTACTCCTTAATGTTTTCTTGAACGGTCAACACACTAAAAGTGTGAACGAAATCCAACAAGCTTTCAATCCTCTCACATACTCAAGTGAAGGATGTTTAAGTCATTTAACCTAATAAACAAGGTATGCATTCAACATTTGACCCATGGTCAAAGGGTTCCAAGTTCCTAAACCTCACGGATCTTGGTGAAGCAAGTCTTGTTTATATAGCTAAATCGACTTCTACATAAGGATAACTTATCAGTACATTTATGATCGTTCTATTACTCCTTAAACAAAAGCTTACTTTAAATGCCACGACATGGATAAACTTTGAAATAAATCACCACTAATTTCAAAAGTCAAAGTAATATCCATCGTCAACAAAGGCGTTTAGATATAATGTTTCTAGCCATACATGACATAAACATTCATCCAATAAAGTAATAGAATAGCTGGAAGGAAAGGCAAGATACAAACTTCCAATCCTCTCAATAGGGACAACAACTATGTTTCCCTTTTCGAATTCCAACTCTCCATGCCTCATCCGCCTACTTCTCTTTTAACACCTTCACTTTGTAACAAACAAATTTGTGACAAACGTAAGCGTTATTGCTAGCGTTTAAAACCTAGCCTTAGTAGTAGAAGAGCAATGGAGTTTGATCATGAATGTTCCTGAAGTTAAGGAGCTAATTTCTCTTACTCATAAGTGACTTTAGCTCTTTCAGGCTCATAGGGCAGGCGTGGTGGCGCCAATTTTCCAATCTTTCCGTAGAATTAGCAAATTACCCCTTGTGGAGTCTTATCTTGAGGCACAACGCCATTGCCCTCGAACTTCACAAATAAGGTAGGTTTAGTAAAACCAAACTTTGCTTTTGAGGTCAATTTCTTCTTCTCGGTTTCTTGTTCCTTTATAGTGTAAGCGGGAGTCAGTGAGGCGAGCCATACTTTGGCCATGCAAGCCTTAGCAGTCCACAACATGCCATAATGCTCTATCAAGGACTTCTCCATATTGTGCATGTGATAGTTCACAATGAACTATTTACATCACGTGGGCAGGGACTTTGGAGAATTTTCATTCACCACAAGCTCCCTCCCAATGGAGAATTCATGCCTCTCCTTTAGGTCCACATACGCCTTCATATCAAGGATATGGACACTAATATTCCCGCCTTCATGCATCCTTCAACCGATCAAGGCCACGAAGCACTTTTACATGCATATAGAGGTGTAGGTCGCGTTGGTAGCATTTTGGCTCTAGAAGGGATTTCTCTAAAATGTGCAACTTTGACTCATGGTGGAGGACAAGCTTCAACGACCAATCCTAGTCCACGAAGTCCACACTAATGAGTATCTCCGTCTTTAGGAACGAACGGAGTTTTAAGTTGAAGCGGTGTCGTTAACGTTTGCCAATTAAAGATATAAGAATACACGTTTTAGTTAGTTTTGATACAATCCTTGTTACGATAATTACCCATTTAGTTTTAAGAAAACCAATTATCTTAACAAGGGCTAAGAACCTTATTTCACTTCACTACATGACGGGTTTGCCGCGGATCACTTCATGAAGTTATTTAGGCCGGTAAACGCTTTACCAATTGCAATCCGAGATTACAACTCTTAGACACTTGCGGGATCCATCAACACTCATAGCGTCGGTTTGGCATGTTTGATCCCTTCTCACACCAATTCCTTGTTAAGCCGCTTTGGCAACTCGGTATAGGCACCACAATTACCAAGGCGTATTAAGTTGGAATTGTAAATCGTCCGTCAAGATACACGATGACACCCTTGACAATCATTGGCTCGTGCTAAGCTCGACAACCAATAATTTCAAGTCGACACACCAATAATTAAGCTCGATAATTCCTTGTTAATTAATTGTTGCGTCTGTGTTATGTATACAAACAAGTGACAAAACGCATTTTTCACTTTAATATAAACCAATTTATATTTATTTGTTAATCGTGAGCGCGCGGGGTTTGTTAAACAATTTAACAACTCTTGTGATTTTATTATTTTGAAAAGTTTTCTAGCATGCGAAGATCCTAAACAACCATGCAAGAAAATAACAAAATAAATCACAACCACGCACAAAGCAAATATCCGGTAACGCGCCCCTAAACCCTATGCGCCCTCCCCGTGAGCCAAACGGAGAGAGCAAGGCCAAACTAAGGACACAACCAAAAGGCCTCGCCGGATGTGCTCCCACTGAATCCGTCATCTCCAAATGATCCACCGGATCCAATATAGCCGAGACGTCTCCTCCACGACTCTCGATGGTTGTCTTCGGTCTTCTTTTCACAATTACAAACAATTTGAAAAGAAACGGCATGCAAGCCGCGATTGCCATTCTAAGCTACTTACAACAAGTACAAAGGAAAGCAATGGCATGCAAGCCATAATAAATTTACAAATTTACAAACCGAATTAAATATTATTACAAACCATTGTGACTAAAAGTCACCAAATGAATGAATACATAAATGAACAACCAAACAACCAATACATAGGTCTAACGGGCAAGGCGTTACCGGACACAACAACAACTACAAACAAAACATGGTGTGCCACAACAAAACCATGCAAAATGTATCTCAATTAAGATTGTTCAAACAAGCAAAGCACTCAAGGCACAAAAGGAACAATCCTTGTACATATGCATTAGTATCCCAAACACTTTGAGAACACATATTTATATATACACAATATAAGTATATGCATGTGTGCATTTTATGCCAAAACCACCAATACATATAAATATATGAATCAAGACACATAAACGGGGCTTTTCAAGTGTCCAAACAAAAGGACAGATTCTGGAAAAACAGAATCGAAAGGTGCTAAAACCGAAAATTTATTTCTTTTATAAACAAGGATAAAAACACTGTTCACGAGACCTTCACGGGCCCTCACGGCCCGTGAAGCCCATGAGCTCCACGACTCTGACACAGTCAAAACCTTTCACGAGCGACACCCCATGAAGCCACTCGTGTAGGATTCACGACCCGTGAAGCCAAAAGGTCTACGGCCCGTGAAGCACTTCTGGACAGAATGTCCATTTTCGGTTTTCAAGCTGTCAAAGTGCAATTTCTTTGTAGAGATGGCTCTGATACCACTGTTGGAACTCGTGGTGGGCACAAACGCAACGGAAGCAAACAAGAAAGTAGCATGCAAGACAAAAAGGAAAGCACACACAAAGCCCACAACTAGTTCCAATGGTGGAATACACTACAAAGCAAATTGCAACTCAAAACAAGAAGAAGGAGAAAGAGAGTATACCTTCTTCCAGCTGGAAACCGAGCTCAATGTGTGGGGATGAACTTGAAGAAACAAAATGGCTTCTTCCTCCATTGCTAGTCCACACCAAGAAGAGTTTGATCCCATTGTATTAGCAATCCATTAGATGAACGTCCACCAAGACTTCACCATCTAGAACAGCCCAAAGATGTTCTCCTCTTGCACCAATGATCTTCATATGAACACTCAAGATCACCATCTTAGTGTTGTAGCATAAAACCCATTTAGTACCAAGAGGGAAAATGGAATAGAGATAAGTTGTATATGGTTGCCTTTTGTTCTACAGCCTCAAACAATGCCTATTCACACCAGAAACTCAGCCAAATTGCATGTCCTTTGATTGGACCATCAAATGGTCCAATAAAACACAAGTGTCACTGCAGCTACCCTCTTTACGACCCCTCACGGGCTCTCACGGGCTGTGAAGCCTAAGTGTGCCACGAGGGGACTTAGAACTCCACGAGCCGTGCCGCCCGGTCGAGACTCGTGAGGGCATCTCCTTCACGACCCCTCACGACCTCGTCACGGGCCATGAAGCCCAAAGGCATCACGACGCGTGGCGGCCGTTGAACAATCGTTAGGGTAGCCTGCTTCACGACCCGTGGAGCATTCTTCACGGTCGTAAAGCCCCGAATCAAAACACTTTTGATTCTTTGACATTCTCCTTCCACATTAAGCTGTCAGGATCAATCCTTGGCGTGTGACCCAATAGGCCCGCGCTTCATTAGTAGTGATACCGGCATACGTGTGTCAGTGGGCAGATTCCAACAAACTCCCACTTGCACATGACACACCATACCCATATGCATCACCGACGGGGAGCGGCCTCTAGCAAGACATCCCTACCCCCAAATCAACGCGAGGTATGTCATCCCTGACAAGTACCTAATCACAATCCAAACGGGTTTGAAAAGGTCCTACAGATAAGTGATCAATCATCCTATTGTTTGCGATATCCGGGTGAACACGAGACATGGTACAAAGTCATTCTCCGATCGTTCACGATTATGTTTCTCGATCAAGATTTATGGTGACCAAAATATGCAAGTTTGCAACTGATAAACTCTCATTGCAAGCATGAGCACGGCCGTGCATTTTGGTGTCAGCGCCCAATCATCGAGGGGCCCAGGGATATCTCTCGAAGCAGAGGAACAAATTCCTTCGACTACATTGCCCCATTACATCGGTTATACCTTCCCCAAAAGCTTCCTTTGTAACAACCAGTTACGGAATGCGTTTGAAAGCAATCAAAACAAGGCAGACCAAAGGCATCACGACGCGTGGTGGCCATCGAACAATCGTTAGGGTAGCCTGCTTCACGACCCGTGGAGCATTCTTCACGGTCGTGAAGCCCCGAATCAAAACACTTTTCATTCTTTGACATTCTCCTTCCACATTAAGCTGTCGGGATCAATCCTTGGTGTGTGACCCAATAGGCCCGCGCTTCATTAGTAGTGTTACCGGCATACGTGTGTCAGTGGGCAGATTCCAACACTTTGAAAGTGTTGGATTCCGACAAAAGTGTCGGATTCCGATAGATGTATCAGATTTCCCTTAAAGTATCGGATTTCATGAAATCCGACAGTCTGTCGGATTTATGTGGAATCTGGATTTGGGGATTTCCTATGTTGGCTTTGTAGCTAGTTTAAGTATGCTAAGATGTTAATGTAAATCCTAATCTTCTAGGTGAACTTGAAACCCTAGACAAGGCAAGAAGTAAATAACTATCTGATAAGTTACTCAGGTGAGTACCGACTTCCATAAGCCTCAGTAGAGGAAGAATTATATGCTAAGTGAATTGAGTGCAGTTTGTGCTCATAAGTGAATGAATAAGAATTGTCATGTTACTTAAAGTTCAATGCCATGCTAAGTACTTGTTGTATATAAAGTTAAGTGCATGCCAGCGGGATCCAGAATTGGAACCGCTTAGTTAAGTGAATGCTATGCATGATACTGATTCTGAATGAATCAGTTAAGTAAAGATATGATGATATGTATGCTAGGGATCCAGATTGGATCCATAAAGAAGTAACTGAATGTAAATGCATGCTAAAAGAAGTAAATGAATATGCATGCTAAGTAAATGAACAAGATATGTGTTTGTGTTCGCGAACATCAGCAAGCATGGTTAAGGTCAGCCGGTTAGCTGGATCCCAGGGACCCTTGATCAGGAGATTCGGGATTTAACGGTGATTCGAGGTAGCATTCCGGATCGTAAGTTCAGCAGAACCGCCGTGCCTTATATCATGAGGGTTAATCAGTCAGAAACGGCTGAGTTACCTAAGGAGCCTCTGGTTCCGTTAACGATGCTTGGTGGACTGCTTTATGCTCCCTCACCAGCGCGGAGGGTTGTGTCTGATCCCCCGGTGTATTGGTGTTGAGTGGGACTAGCTATCCTGCAAGAAACAACTTATACCGATCATGTCAGCACACCACAATGTGATAGGATAGCATTGTATGTTTATTCCTGATATGCATGTTCTACTCTAATGAAGTTTATGACAAGTTTGTGCTCACTAGCTAAGTATAGCTAACGGTGCCATGTTAACTTCTTTTGCAGATCAAAGTTAGATTGTCTGGTGAGCCGGGTCCCCTGCCTCTGGATATTTGCCGGAACACTTTTGTTGTAATAAGTACATTATGGTCGGTTGTGGTAGAGTAACACCAGATACTGAAACGATGCTTTATGTAAATATTTCCGCTTCTTAATGTTAATTAATCGTGATTAAGTTCACGTTTGTTTAAAAACGCAATTTTTTGCTAAATTCTGGTAATTGCAAGCCCGGTGTTACAAATATTAACCAACTTGTTCTCCTTCTCATACAACACATATACAAGACTTATGTTGTTGGTGCTTTTCAAGGAGTTGAAAGAACTACAACAATTATTAGACTTGAACACAAGTTAGGAAGAAGAAAAGGGTTTTCTTGCTTCTACGTGATGTTGTCTACATATAGGGTTGAAAGGGCTAGCACTCGGTTGGTGTTGGATGATGCTCGTGTGTGGATACCATATAAGGAAGCTACAAATGTTGTATTTCTTAAACCCCCTATGGTTGTTTTAGTTTTCTTATTACATGCATATGGATCTTGGTGGGGAGTTTTAAAGAGTTTAAAATTGTTGTACACGTGTTTACGCTTCCGTTGCTATTAAAATTGGTGTACACGTGTTTAAAATTGTTGTACACGAAAGGTTAAGGCTTTATGTAATTAAAAATTGGACTGGTTAAGGTCCAATGAAAGTACAGAAAAGGATCAGACTACACATGGGAACCTGAATAAGATATGTTGAGAAATTATCCAGAACTCTTCGGCAGTTGATTTCGGGGACGAAATCATTCCAAGTGGGGAAAAGTTGTAACATCGAGGATTTATTAATAAATTTTATACGAGAAATGTACAAAGTGTTATATGAGTTATAAATTGATGTATGAGATAAGATGTAGTTATAAACTAGAGGGGCCAAAACCGTCAGAATGGAGCTGTAATAGTCAAGGGACTATTTATGAAATTATGGAAACTTATATATTGTAACACCCTAAAATGGGCCTAGTTGTACCCCTTGTATTTAGGGTTGTACCCTTGTGAAATAAATAAGAATTCGAAGTTTATAGGAGGACGATATGTATATTGTTATTACTAAATGAGGTGTTGATAAAAGTTGATGAAAACGAATAATAGTTATTAATTATTGAATGGTTTGAAATAACGATTTCAAATATATCCTCGTTAGAATTTACGGATAGCGTTTGAATAAGTTGTAAGTTAAAAAGGGGAACGAGATACCGGCCGAAAAAGAGCCACCACCTAAGAGGCGGCAACCCTTTTTTCCCCATATTCTTTTCACTTGCCCATTCTTATCTATTCTTTTCTTCCTTCCTTTCTTTCTTTCTTCTTTCTTTTTCTTTCTTGCTAACGTAGACATACAAACATACAATTTACATAGAAGTAAATCAAGAGTTGATATCAAGAATCATCATCACTAATATCCTTCTTAATTAGTAAGTATTCTTATCCAATCCTTTTATTGTTTTAAAAGGTTTGAAGTGTTAATGGGTATTTAACCCAAATCTTGAAAGGATTGTTCAAATAAGTTTTAATATATGTTAGTAGACTCCTTAAGAGGATAGGAGAGTGTACAAATGATTAAGTTTCAATTATAAATTGATTGGAGTTCTTGAATCAAATCTTGATTCTTTCAATTAAGTGGTGTTAGGAGGTCTCCTATTGATTCCTATAACTTAGATAGACTATTTTTATGTAAATAAGTGAATATAAGATCAATACTGATGTATTTGAGTCTAAACTATTTTAATGAGATTATTTTGATTTTGATGTTATAAAGAGCCTAAATAATCCCAAACAAGCTTTGTAAGTGTTAGGAGATGTTTGGGATTGATTTAGATGATATTTGGTCGAGTTTTAATCTGTAGAAAATAATGGCGGTTAGTTACTATTTTAGCGACGCGACGCGTCCGGGGCGTTAGTTAGCAGTTTTACTGTTTGTCGCGTATTGATGCTTGGGTTATTATTATAGAATTATATATGGACTAAAGGCATCGTTAGAAGATTAATACAAGCATCTTGGACTCGGGTGAGTACCGACTTAACTTGTAACCATTATGCAGTATATACGGATTTATTGTTTACCATTAGGTATATACAAAATGCGATAGTTACGAGTATGATTAGTAAGATTGTAAAGTAAGTTTAAACTGGTGTTTATAGAAACACGAAGTATAGATGCCTGTATGGTTTATGTTTATAATAATAATGAACGAATACTTATTATATGATATGTATGCATGTTGATGGATCCGGATTGGATCCGCCTCGTTAAAGTTGTTAGTTATTGTAGAGTGCATGCCAGCGGATCCAAGTTGGATCCGCCTAGTTAAACTTGATGATAGGTATGTTATGTTGGATTGTGATTAGTTTGCAAATGTATGGATCCTGATTGGATCACCCATGTTGTGCTTATGAATTTTACTTATTGAATGTAAGTAGAACTTGTTGTTATACCTGCTATGGATCCTAATTGGATCAACCATGTGGAATTATTGATATGCTAGACATGTATTTAAGTACATGTGCATATATTGGGATATATAAATGAATACAAGTTATATGTAAATGCAAGCATGCTATTGTCCCTACAAAGGGTTATTGATGAGCTATGTGAGTGTCCGGACATATATGTGTATGGAAGGTCAGCTTCGGCTGGGTCTCAGGGGCCTTCGGGAAATTGTTCGGGACCAATGGTACTCGAGTGCCGTTCCTTAAAACTCTTGGGGTGATTGCCTTAACTGGCTGAGCCTAATGAGCCTTTGGCTCCGTAATGAGCAGGTAGATTCACTTATGTGATGAAACCAGCACGGATGGTAGTGTCTGATTCCTTGGTGGAAAATTATTGAGCTTGATTAGCTACCCGGCAAGATATGATGCCTGCCGGTTGGGTCAGCACTACGCTATGTGATAGGATAGCATTGTTTGCTAAATCTTGTGTTATATGACTCGCATGTATCTATGTTTCCATGTTGCTATGCTTATGATGTGAAGTATATGATGCCCTATGTGCTGCATGATGCTTAGGGTTAAGTTTGTATTCACTAGCTTTTAAAGCTAACCCCCTCCCAGTATATATGAATGTTTTTGCAGATGTATGCTTAGCCTGGGCATGGGAGTGCTTTTATTGTGCTGGGACATTTGTTGCTTAATGCAGGTATGGTCGGTCGGTATTTTATTGGTAACACCTGTTTGTAAATAAATGAAAATGTTTTTAAAGACTTCCGCTGTTTTGTTATCAAACTAAAATAATGTTTGACTTTTAGTTTTAATAAGACTAAAATTGACTCTGAAATAGCGGTGTTACATATATATATATATATATATATATATATATATATTTGTGTGTGTGTGTGTGTTTGACTTCTTAGTGTCAAACTAACCAAAACAATTTTATAGTACATACATACTTGACTATCAGTTTTTATCTCCTAAGTTGTGAGTTGTTAACAAGAAATCAGTGTTGTGAAATCATCATCATCGTCTCCTTCAAAGAACTTGAGGTATGGTTTGTATTTGGGTTTTCAAGCTTCAAATGGGTCAAGCATGTATTTAAGGATCAAAGTGTGTTATTTTTAAAGATTAGATGTGTTTTATGGTTGTTGGGGTGTAGGAGAACTCCCATGTACCGTTTCTATCGGGGTGCAATTCTATCGGGGTCGCGCCGCGATCATCGAATTTCCAGATTTTCATCTTCCTTATTCAACATGCATGTGACTCTCACTTTCCAACTTAAAAACCCAAATTTCTAAAACATGTCTTTTTCACTTTTTAAACACTTCTAAGCTTCATATATCACCTATATGAACCTTATAAACACTTTAGAATCTTTTAAAAATATCAAACATGAGAAACCCACTTAGAAAGTAAGCTTCATGTTTATCCATGGTGTTTTCCATCTCTAACACTATTTCCAGCCTCTAAACACCCATGTTTCTAGCATAATATAAGTATAATATAAATTACAAACATCATACTAACCTCACTTTGAGTCTAGAACTTCAAATCATTCAATAACTTCTTCAAGAACCTCACGAGAGCTTATCAAGTGTGTGTGTTTTTCACCTTTGCCAATCTTTGACTATTCTTGGTCAAACAACACACATACATATCTATACAAATCTTATCCAGAGGCAAACCGCCTCTGGACAAATATCTTCTTTTCTTTTTTTCTATTTCTTTTTTTCTTTCTTCTTTTCTTTATTCTTTTAACTAGTACACAAATATGTACATATATACTTAACATATATATATATACATACACACTCTAACATGTATATATATATATATAAACATTAACTCATTTAGTTACTCGTCTATTATACTAATCACGCACTAATTACAACTAGGCCCAAATCGAGGATGTTACAGCAAAGCTTCGGTTTGACTACATTTTGATAAACGTTTTAGAAATAATTAACGCCTGATTTGTAAATGACAAGTTTTGGTTTTAAGCTTGTGATAGTACATATGTGAGTATCTTTTGATACAGCAGATTTTCGAATAGTTTACGCTTCCGCTTTTATGAAAAACTTGCAGAGGTGAATGTTCAGATGTGGTTTTATTGCAAATATCAGTTTTATTAATTTGGGGCGTTTCAAAATCACTTAAGGACACTACTAGTCAACCGAAAACTAAATGGAATCGTAAATTAGGCCATGAATCTTAATCTCATATCATAGAAGGGATGTACATGAATCATAATCTGTTTTAATAGCAAAATAGAGCGCTATGATGCAATCGCAAATGTCTGAATATGTGAAATAATCGAATCAAAATTTCGGCCTTGACCCAAATTGAAAATTGGGGAAAACTTATAATTGTAGTATGATTAAGGTTAGGTTTCACAATGTTACTGATTAATATAATGGGAAACCTGACTTGTAGGTGATTGCCGGTAGACTTTATCTCCTGGGTATTTTACTATCGTTGCTTGATGATTGATTGTGCTGCTGTCAGGAGAACTACACTAACATGCTCAATATACTATTGTGATTGTACGTGTTGTTATAAAATGAATGTGTAACTTATGTGAATTGATGATGTGAAGTAAAGTGAAGAGTTGTGTAAATGGAGTAAAAACATAAGTCGGACACAAGAAAAGATGTAAAGCCCCTTGGTGCCTTAGGTAGTTAACTATGATTTCAAAAGAGACATAAAATCTCTGGGTTGCCTTGGGCAGTCAAGTGTAATTCCAAAAGAGACGTAAACCCTGTCGTGGGTAGTCGTAAAGAGTGAAATCATCGTCGGTGCACTACCAAGATTTAGTGAATTTTATTGATGTGAATCATATATGTTGTGATAACTTGTACATGTCTAGTGTGGTGTATAAGTAGGTATGATCGCTAAGCTTTATGCTTACTTTTGTTTGTTTAATCCTTTTCAGGACAGGACCGTGAGAAAGCTCCGGCATAGTGAAGATGGCTCATAGTCAAAGAATGTTTTTTCGTAAATTTATTTCAAACTATCTCAAATGTTTACTTTCATATTCTCGATAATTAAGAGTTGTAATAAGACGTAGTTTGGCTGTGAACCTCATTTTCAATTTGTGTAAATGGAAGTTTACTTTTACTATGATATTTATTTTCAAAAAAAATTGGGGTGTTACAAGTTGAGTCTAAATCTGAGTTCGTAGGTGACAAACTCCTTTGCTGAAACTCCAATCCATTACCCTTTGGGGATACAAATGGAATCACCTCATTAGCAGGACTTGAGTGTGAAAAGATGGTGAGATTGAGTCCATTATAACTAAAGGTTGGTGTCTATCTTTGGAATCTAGGGTGGAAAGACTTATTGATAAGTCGTGAAAAGATTCAGTAGGGGAATGGAATGGTGATTTGGCTTTTTCAACAGGGCTACAAGGGGATAATTGACCCCGGGGATTGGTCAATTTTTCAATGTTATCTTCATGTTCCTTTGAAGGCACAGTCACAATCTCCTATGGCTTTGGAAGATGTAGGCTGAGTAGACACCACACTTTAGCTAAGCTATATATTGACTTTGTTTTTAGGTTTTTATATAAAAATTGAAGAGACGATACGTGAACATAACGGAAATGAAAAAAAAGGGAAGATGCACATGAACGATAATTTATGGCTACACTTTGCTTATGAACATGACGGAATTAGGTATATATGTTTATGGTTGCACATTTTTTATGCGCGGGTTTAGATACTTTTATGGCATCACTTTGTTCGTTAATGGTCATGGTTTATGGCTGTACTTTTATGAATGATTTATAGCTCCACTTTGTTCGTTAATGGTTATTGTTTGGTTTTTATCACGATTTGAGTTCCATCTTCCATATACACAAAGGGGGCTTATATATGCGCACATACTGTAGGAAATCCATGCACGCCAACACCCGTACGTAGCGGAATCAACAACATAAAAACCGGGGTTTTCGGGTATCAAAACCCACATGCATGTATTCCCCAAGTGGGGATCGTGACTACAAAGCAATATAGCAACTGAAACAAAAGAGAAGGGAGGAGAAATATAACATCACGGGGCTGGAGCTATCCATCAAGCTAGGAAGGTCTTTGAGAACTTGAACCCGAGCTCCTCTATTGATAGTCCACACCAAGTGAGCGAGATCCCATCTTGCTAACGACCCGAAAGCACGAGCCACGCTATGTCCTCATGAATCTGGAACAACCACAACCTCATGCAACTTTCCTTCACTTGATACACACACTTAACTCGCCATGTAGGTTCAAGTATCATCTTATATGTGTAATATTGTGTGTAGAAGCAAGATTCCTCAAATGAGAGAATCAAGTGCCTTTTATAAAGGCTGGAAGAAGCACTAAAGGCACCAGAGTCGGCCACCTTTTCACTCACTCATTGGACAAACACAAAGGTCCAATAAGCACAAAGTGACACTTTGACTTCATGGGCTCTCACCGGCTGTGAAGCTCTCGTGAAGGTCTCATAGGCCGGGTTCCACCGCACATTCTCATTGGGCCAGCGAGTGGTCCAATAAGAGCATGGCGCTTACCTTCACGGGCCGTGAAGACCTCGTGAAGGCAGTGTCCCCACGACTACCTGTCTAGGTTGTGAAGCCTCATGAAGGGTTTCTCTTCACGACCTCTGCACGGGCCGTGAAGCTCGCAGAAACCCTTATTTTGAATTCTCTCATGTTTTGGGTTGTGCTGCCGGAATCTACCCTTGGCGTGCGACCCAATAAGCCCGTACCTCATCAGCAGTGATGCTAGTGCACGTGTATAAGTGGGCATATACCAACAGACTCCCACTTGCACATGATATAGTGTTAATAACACCACGGACAAGCAGCGGCTCTAGCAAAGCATACTTGCCCCCAAGTCGGTATGAGTTACGTCATCCTTGACAAAAACCTGGTAGCCTAAAAAGGCTAAAAGGTCCTATAGATAAGTGATCATAAACATCCCTTTGTTCGTGATATCCTTGTGAACACGAGACATGGATAAATGTCAATCTCTAGATCGTTCACTATTGTGTTTCTCGATTCTAGATTGGTGGTGACCAAAATAACAAGGTGCAACTAATCTAAAATCATTGCAGCTTGAGCACGGCCATGCATATTTGATGTCAGCGCCCAATCATCTAGGGGCCAGGGCTATCTCTCTTACCAAAGGAACAAATCCTTTTGACTACATAGCCCCGCCATATGCTTCATACTTTATTTGAAAACTCCCTTTATAGCGGCCAATTACGAACCACGTTTGAAAGCAATCAAAATAAAGTAGACTCATATTATGGATACACATGTATCTCCGGTCTAAGGATGAAATGATATTATCATCCCGAGTCACTTGTGACCATGATCCATGAAGTGAACTAAGGTGTGGGTCTTCCAATCACTTGAAACTCATTTCAAGCACAGGTTAGTTTTGCGTCACTTGCATTCAATCCTTGATTAATGCATGACCAAACCCTAACCTCAGTCTTAGTTCAAACTTCCTTCCCATGAAGAAAGACTGACTGTGGAAATCTAGAATGCATAAGCATTCAAGGAAGTAGTTAAACATGCTAAGATGGAACACTAGTAAAGACTAATGAAAGAAAATGCATCTGCGTATATATAGTCCCACTATATATCAAAAGCAATCAAAAGTTATGATACTGTTTGTAGTTCCCAAAGTTAACATAAAACATTCAACTACTAAAACAATATTTCAAGCCAAACCATTTGCATAAGAAATGCTACATGACCTAGTATGACAATGATCACTAGTGATTATGATAATGGCTTATCTAATGGATTTGTCATGCAACATCCATTTGTATTCTTGTTATCTTCACAACTATCTTTTGACTAGACTACTATTCAAAGTATCCGTCAAAGAGATCATATAACAAAGTGCTAAAGTACTCATATCCTCATTGTAAGAAAAGTCCACAATATGATTATTGATACTTAAGAACTTTTCTAATCAATAATCAACACCACAAGGTAAGATTCAAGATTGATAGTTATCCTATCAGAAATTAGTATTAGAGAAAAATCTTACTCCAAGGCTTATTTCTTATCGTCAAACATCAAGAACATATACAAATATTTCTTGCAATTTAAAAAAATTCTAAACTTGTATCTCCTAAGTATTATCATGAAACAATAATTCCCTATTTCAGGTTAATAGAACACCTAACAATGGGACATTATCTTCAATCGATACATACTTCTATGCATTCAACAAAAACTCCCACCAGCCCCAACATGTGTAAAGGTATCATCTATGCTTCTAGAAAACTTATGACTTTGATTTTTCTCATGAAAGCAAAGATCTTACTTTTAAGATGTCCAGATTTGTAGACATAATTTGGATACTCGGAGATCTAAGACCCTCAACAAGTGTGGTAAGCACTTCCTCAATACATGGTTCCAAGGAGGAACGCGGTCTTGTATATCAGTGTGCTATCTCATATTGCCATAAGAAGGCAATAATAGCTATGAGTATCAAATAATCTTCAACATGGCCACTAGGAAAACTTTCCACAATAACCATCATGAAACCTTTACCTCTAGTCGGTATTTGAAGTAGTCTACAATACAATCCGTGTTAATTCCATTTACACCATCTCGGTTTGCACCTTGGTATGGAATTAAGTAAAGTATTTGCATACTTAAAATGGATTTCATCTCATGATTAATTACTTCTCATATTTTGAGTGAACACAGGACCTACTATGCCTTTCGATAAATGGCGTCATCGACAAGACTCACCATCAAGTCATTGCCACTTAGATGTGGGAAACCCTGTTGGAGAATATCCACTGACACACACGAGTTGGTATTACTGCCGATGAGGCATAGGCCTATTGGGTCACACACCAAGTATTGATTCCGGCAACACCTTTAAACGAGAGAGATAAAAACGCCAAAATGGGTTTTAGTAGGGCCAGGCACGACCATGTCTTGTGAAGGTATGGGCGTGGCCTATGCCAGGTACGGGCCCATGGCCGGCGTGTCTATGGCGTACCCATTGGGGACGGCACGGGAGTACCTCTTGGAGGTACGGCCGTGCCTAGTGCGAAAGCACGAGCCCAAGTCGGGCATGACTTGGGTGTACCCATGGGCTGGCACGGGTGTGCCCTGTGAGGCAAGGCCATGCCTCATGCTGAAACAGCCTATTAAACTAGCCTTTTAAGACTAGATTAATGGGGTATTCATGGTTATTGATGGCCATTACTACTAGATCGGTTATGAACGTTTTAGGCTCCAATTTGGAGTCTATATAAGCTCAAATGAGCTTATGGAACATGGTTGGTTACAACTAATTGCTACTAGTTATTTTCATACATGAACTTGTAACTTAATTTGTTAGTTCATCCTCTCTCTCAAAGTAAACACACTTGAATATTAGTAACAAGGCACTATTAATATTCAAGTTGTTGTAAGTTATTGGTGGAGCTTTTGGCGGCGTCCAAACATAGCTAGCACGTGGGGATCATCAACACTTGGTGTGGATACCGATAGTGGTACACTACTTTGTGTACAAATTTTCCAAGGCAACAAGGAGAAAGCATTTTGTATGGTATAATTTCTTGTCCTTGTTCTCCTTCTTTTAGTTACATTGCTATTGTTTATAGTGTGGTCCATTGGGTGGTGTGATTGGTGGCATAAAATATAAATTGTTTTATACTCGTTTCTTTCTGCTGCGTTTTTCTGGATGTCACCAAAACCCAAAAGTGGTATAAGAGCCATCTCTAACATGGCTTTGTACTTTTGGATTGATACCGGAATTTTTTATTTTCTGTTAAAATCTGGTTTTCCGGTGACCGGGCACGGCCGTACCTCTTGGGGTACGGGACGCGCCGGCGGCCGGGGCACGGCCGTACCAGTGGGGGTATGGGCCGTACCGGCAGAATATTTGTATGCTTAAAACTGTTTAATCTATACACTGACAAAAGGGCAGACACGCCTGTACCCTTTGGGATACGCCCGTTCCTTCTGGTTTTTGGCCAGAATTTTGTTTCTGAAAAATTAAGTTTGAAACTGAAATTATATTTAAATTCCGGATTTGTTAGTTGGACTATCTTTGATCTAGTTTTTCCCCACCATATTTTGATTTCTTGAATTTATATATTTTGTATGGCTTGGCATGAAGTACATAAAAATATATATATTTAATGGTGTATATATGAATATGTAATTTTAAAGGTGTATTAAAATTACTAATGCATATGTACAAGGATTGCCTTTTGTGCCTAGGGTGTTTTGTTGGCAATCTTAATCAAAATATGTTTGACATGGTTTTGTGGAACACCATGGTTTTGCTTTGGTTGTGTTTGATTATGGTTCGGTAACTAGATGCCTTTTAGACCTATGTGTTGTGGTGGTTGGTTTATTTGGTTTTGGTGACCTGTGTGCCGTATTGTTGTAATTTGTATTATTATTATTTGGTGCGGCTTGCATGCCGTTTATTTATTCCTTTGTACTTGTATTAGTAGCATAGGATTGTGGCTTGCATGTCATTTCTTCTTCTATGTATTTGTAAAATAGTATAGAAGTTGATTTTGTATGTAATAAACCAACAGGAATCACGACGTTGATGTCTTGGCAACATGGAGTCCGGATTGCCTTTTGGAGATGCCGGCTTCAGTGGGAGCACATCAGGCTAGGTGCTTTGGATATTGGATTCCTTAGTTGACCTTGTTTTCCTCATATGGCTCATGGGGAAAACGCATAGGATTTGGGCTTGTTACCGAACTATTGTGTATGCGTAGTTGTTTTATATATTTATTATTTTGCATGGATGTGTAGGATATCACATGCTAGATAATTTTTTCAAAAAATATATAAAACGCAAAGATTTATAAAATTGGTTTATATTTCTTTCCGCGCGTATAGAATTAACAAGATAATATAAATTTGTATTATATTATAAGTGGATAAAAAAAATTGTATTTATCACTTGATTTGTTAATTCGCTCAATGGGTTAAAATTGTTTTAACCGGAAAAACGAAATCCTGTTTTTAAATGTAAATCACGCGCCATCCGTAAGACGACACCACCCGAATCTAGTGAAACTTGGATGATTGTCGAGCTTTAGCACGAGTCATGCTGAGTGGAACTGTGTGGAAGGCGAGTGTGGTAACTCGCAATATTGATTGTCGAGCTTAGCACGAGCCAACTATTGGCGAGGGTTCCACCGTGTGTCTTGACGGGCGGTTTACAATTCTTTTTGTGATACTTAGGTGGAGTCAAGCTCTAGCCGAGTCATTGAAGGGGATCAAGTTAGGATTGGTGCGAGAAGGGATCAAACATGCCAAAAGACATTTTGATTGTCAATGGATCCCGCAAGGATCTAGAAGTTGCAAAATGTTTGCAATCGGTAAAATGGTTACCGGCCTAAATAGCTTTGCTTTGTGATCCGCGGTAAACCCGTCATAAGATAAAGTGAAATATGGTTTCAAGCCTTGTTTAAATAATTGGTTTTGAAAACTATTTGGGTAATTATTTCTACAAGGATTATATCTAAATTCACTAAAACGTGTACTCTAAAATTGTAGATGACAAACGTTAACAACGCAACACCAAATTTATCTCTCCGTTCGTTCCTAGAAAAGGAGAAACTCGTAGGCGTGAACTTTGTGATTGGTATAGGCAATTGCGAATTGTCCTTCACCATGAATCTAAGTTGCACATCCTCGAGGAACCTCTTCCGAAACCACCTGCTACCAACACAATTTGGGCCACTAGATACTCCTTTGAAAAGCGTGTCGAAAACGCAAAAGATGTTTCTACTTTCATGTTATCGACTATGAGCTGCGAGCTGCGTAAGCAACTTGGGCATATGAGTGCGTATGACATGATTAATCGGTTGAAGGACATGTTCCAACATCAGATTAGAGAGGAATACTTTATGTGTGTCAAGGCCCTTGTAGGTTGCCGGATGCAGGAAGTAGGGAAGGTTAGTGTTCATGTGCTTCGTATGAAAGCATACATTGACCAAATGGAAATACTAGGATTTCCCATTGGGAGGGAGCTTGTAGTGAATATGATTCTCCAGTCCCTGCCCGCGTCTTATGATGAGTTTATCAAAAACTATTAAAAGGACAAAATGGTAGAATCCTTAGACGAGTTGCAAGGCATGCTTAAGAGTTTCGAGTCTAACATGGCCAAACGCAAGTTCGTTCCCACCTAGTTATTTAAGGAATGCAAAACCGAGAAAGAGAATACGACTCCTAAAGGAGAAGTTTTCTATTTCTGCGGCAAATATGGAGATTGGTGCCGCCATGCTTGTCCTGAGTGTTTAGAGGGGTTAAAGCTTCCTATGAGGCAAGGAAATAGCTCCTCGTCATTAGGTACATTTATGATTAGCTCCATTGCTTTTCTACTTCTTACCTAGATTTATTGAAATGCTGGCTATAACACTCACGTTTGTTGCAAAATTGTTTTGTTATAAAGTGTAGGTGTTAAACGGAACAAGTAGCTGATAGGGCATGGAGAGCTAGAGCTCAAGATTGGGAAAATTGGACGTTGTCTCGATTGAGATGATTGGGAGTTTTGATCTCGCCATTTCATCTAGCTATTTTATTACTTTATTAGATTAATATATTATCTGCCCTCCGTGGCGAGAGAAATATTAAGTCTATTATGCATTGGTTGACGATGGATATTACTTTGTATTTGATATATATATTAGTGGTTTATTTCAAAGTTTATCCATGTCATGATATTTATAAGCTTTTGCTTAAAAGTAATAAAGTAATCATGAATAATGTGTTTAAATCCAAAAATGGTTTGGATTAGTTATCCAAGTGACAAGATTATTTAGCTATGTAAACAAGACTTGTTTCGCCAAGTTCCATGTGGTTTGGAATCTTGCATGCATTTGATAATTGATCAATTGTTGAGTGCGAGAATTGTTTATTAGGCTAAATGACTTGTACATCTTTCATCAGCGTATGTAAGAGGATTGAGAGCTTGTTGTAATTAGTTCACACTTGTGTGTTTAATTCGTTCAAGCAAATCCATGGTAATAACTACATGCACTTCGTTACCTTTACCCATGGTGGTAGTAGGGATAGGTATATTTGAAACCTTTGAGGTGTTCAATGATTACCTTAACGAGGTTTGTGGACGAAAGGTTAAGTTACTTAAATCTTGTAAAGATGTTGAGTATCTTAATATATGGTCTTGTGTCCATCATAAGAATTGTGGGATTTATCTCTCCTAGGACACATTGGCATATGGGTCGCAAAGAGGAGGAACCGAATATTCTTGGATATGTTCGGGTCTTGATGGATCACAAATTCATACCCAATGTGTTGGGATGCTTAAGTATGGCGGGCAATATTCTATATATATAAAATCAACAAAGATGGTTTAGTACGCATCTTTGGAGAAAAGACTAGAAAGAGTGTCTTTGCTTGTCTATCTCAAAACCTAGATTATCCAGCCTACGTGTAGACGTGAGATGGTAGAATCCGGGGACTAAAGATGCTACTCCATTAGGCATGAGTTATTTGTTTCACGAACTTTTGAGGACAAGTTTTGTCGCTCAATAGCAAGTGGAAGCCTAATATCTATGGGAGCCGGTGGGAGTAAAACCTGATGTTGGCACTAGCATACAATCAATAATGATTGGAACTCAGCATGGCGATGATGGAGTACCTGGCATAATTTGTTACTCTTCCTATTTCTGATAGGAGTTATCGTAAGGCCGGATAGATATATGTTTTATATCTAAAGGAAGATAACTCGATGATGGATTAGTTAAATTCATCAACTATCGGAAGTCGTGGCAGGCCTAGTGTCTACTAGAAGGAGAGAGGTAATGAGAATGGGATGCAATTCACGAGGATATCCAAGTATTGGACTTGGTTGATCCGATGCCTTGGTGCAAACCTAAGGGTATGCATGGATTGAGTTGTAGACAACTTCAAATACCGACTGGTGGTAAGAATTCTTATATGATTGACCATGAGGACGGTATCATAAAAGTGTTTTTTCCCCTCTGGTGGTTATTTT
The DNA here is from genome assembly GCA_038502395.1 of Dittrichia graveolens. Lineage (NCBI taxonomy): Eukaryota > Viridiplantae > Streptophyta > Magnoliopsida > Asterales > Asteraceae > Dittrichia > Dittrichia graveolens. The sequence continues at coordinate 25,110,615 of JARJIL010000008.1, forward strand.
GAAGTTTACTTGGATGACATATGGTATATCACTATCTTCTCATGGCTATGAAAATATGGCAGTGAATTGAAAAGACTCTGTTTCTTTATAGAAACTTTGAGGAAGTGTTTTAACACTTTCCGAGAGTCTTGTACATTGTTAGTATCCTCATACGGTCTACAAGCCCAAGAAGTCTTTTTATGGACTTGAACTTCAAATACCAACTAATGATAAATGTTCCGTTATGATTGACCATGAGGATGGTATCATAAGGAAATTATCCTAGTGGTTATGTTGAAGGTTACTCGGATACATGTGTTTATCACTGCAATGTAAAGATCGTATTCCTTCATGGGAATTTTGAGGAAGAGTGTTTCAACACTATCCGAAAGTGTCTTGTACATTGAAAGTATCCTCGTAGACTTGGATAAATATCGCAAGGTTGTAATCTTCACTTTAATGAGAAAATCATAGATTTGAGTTTTCAAAAAGGGAAGATTAAACTTAGATGTATGCTAGAGCTAGTGGGAGCACTTGTGTTCCTTAAATTGTGTATCCATAATATACTTCTTATTGAAGATAATATCCTAACTTGGCGGTTCATAAAACCGGGGTTGAGAAATTATTGCTTCATAAGAAGAATTGGAAGAAACGAAGGTGAACTTTTCGGAGTGACAAAACTAAGAGAGTGATATTGAAACATGGACTAGTGTATTAATTTAATTAGCAACTTGGTTTATCACATGGTTTCTTTTCTCTAATTTTAACATACTTGGAAGAACTCTTGGCACATTGTTCTTCAAGTTGATGTTCGGTGGTAACAAGGAACTTTGAGTAATGTATTAATCCTGGTGAAATTGTTGTTGTGTTGTTGAGTGAACGTTATCGACAAGGTTGGTTGTGATGGCTTATATATGAACCATAAGTCTTGTGCATTGTGACTCTATTGGGTTCTTTGAAACAATGAGAGCACGAAGGCTTGAACAAAGGACCATGATCTTGCCGACGCACACTTTATAAGTGGCTGGTCGAGAGAAGATATGGTGATTGTTAGAGTACGCATGGATGTCACTTTGTGAATCTGCTTACTAAGCTTTAGTCGCGAGCTGGTGATGAGTTTTCATACTAGGCTTGCATACACTTGGTTTTCAAGTGGCTTTGGCTTGAGTTTGTTTTAGTTGAATTTGATATGTTTTGAGTTGGGAACATTAGAGTGATAATGTGCTTTGATTGTATCGATTATCAAATGGGGATTTGATAATGCGCACGGAGCGGGTACCTTCATTAGCCTTTATTGTGTTCCATCTTGGGTGTGCCAGTGGGCTGGCACGGGCATTCCATGTGAAGCACGGTCGTGCCTCATGCTAAAACAACCTATTAAACTAGCCTTTTAGGACTAGATTAATGGGGTATTCATGGTTATTGATGGCCATTACTCCTAGATCGGTTATGAATGTTTTAGGCTTCAATTTGGAGTCTATATAAGTTCAAATGAGCTTATGGAACATGGTTGGTTACAAGTAGTTGCTACTAGTTGTTTTTATACATGAACTTGTAACTTATTTTGTTAGTTCATGCTCTCTCTCAAAACAAACACACTTGAAGATTAGTAACAAGGCACTATTGATATTCAAGTTGTTGTAAGTTATTGGTGGAGCTTTTGGCGGCGTCCAAACATAGCTAGCACGTGGGGATCATCAACACTTGGTGTGGATACCGTGTAACACCGTAAATCTTAAGCCATTTTTTTAAAAAATGTTGCGGAAGCATATTCTACTTTCATTTAACATAAATGTAACAACCTCAAAATGGGCCTAGTCGTGTTCGAATCTGGTACGTCTAAAATGCTTATTAAATATTGAATAAAAGGAATTATATATATATAATTGATTATTTGGGAAAAATATAAGAAAATAATAAAGAAATGGTAATATTAAAATATTATGATAAATAGATAAGAATAATAAATTATTAAATGGTTTAAAACGAGGTTTTCAAAAATATCCCCGTTAGTTAAAACGGGTACTCGTGCGTTAAGTTGTAAGTTAGAAAGGGGAACAAGATACCCACTTGTGGATATTCACAACCCACAAGCAGGTATCCCTTTGCCTCTCCACGTATACACACAAACACAAACATTGTTTTGGTTCTTTCTTTCATTCCTTGTTCTTGTGTTGGCTTTTGAAGAAGAAGAAGAATTCATTGAGGGATCATTGAACAAGCTGATTCTTGCTGATTTCTAATACAAATCCAAGCCTCTAATCTGCTGCAAGTTACCAAATCCTAATCTTCACTTTGTTGTAAGTAAATTCTTCAAGTTCTTCACTTTCTTGAAGTTGGGCTTCAATTGGGTTTAATCTGATTTGGACTCAATAAATGTTTATGATGTTACCAATCTGTTCCTAGATGATTTCTAAGTTCATAGGAATTGTCCCAAGTACTGAATTTGTTGTTTAGATGCATAAAAATGGTGTTTTTAAGTTGCCATTGATGAGTATTTTTCACATATGAACCATAGAAACCGATTGGTAATGTCTTGGAATTGTTTTGGTAAAGTTTTGGAAGGAAACAGCAAGTTCTGCACGAACCTGTTACTGTATATTGAAGGGCACAGGCGTGCCTCTCAAGAACAGACCGTACCTCAGGGCGTACCTGGGAGGCACGGCCGTACCTCTCAAGGGTACCCTAACCCTAGCAAGCCCGGGGGTACCCTGAAGTCATGGGGTGTATCTGAGAACCAGGTACGGGGTGTACCCGGGGCGTGCCACACCAGGCACGGGCGCGCCTTGGCAAGGTACGGGCGTGCCCTACCCCTGGCAGAATCTGTTTTACAAGGTTTTAATAGCTGTAAACCTTGTTTAGGTATTCCAGTTGATCCAGAAGCTTCAGTATCGTTTAGTAAAGTATTCTAGCTCGACAGGTGAGTGCTTGATAACATAACGATTAATATATCTATAACATATATTAACAATGATCACGGAATTGTATACTATTGATTTGTACACGCACTTGTTTAAGTGTAGGATTGCATGATAATGCTAGAATATAGCATGTTGACACAATGTAGTCTGCACTTGATTAGGTGTATGCTATGATGATAATTGAATATATGCGCACATTGATTGATGATTCGATTGAATCAAATTGTTTGTTTGTGATTGGTCCGGATCCTTCTGGACAAAGCTGTCCTACAAGAACAAAGATGTTCTACTTAAGGACAAAGTTGTCCTCTTTGGGTATAGTTGCGGCTGTACAACAGAGGAATCGGTTGATTCCAAAACGCAACGGTGGACGCTATATAGCTCCCCCACCGGCGCGGTTGATGTGTCTGGTACCCCAGTTTGGTGCATTGAGCCGGGTTAGCTCCCCTGCAAGATATGTTACCTCCTGACTACGCCAGCTCATCGCGAGATGCTAGGATAGAACTATCTGAGCATGATTGATGATATGTGACGTATTTATGTTGATCGCATGCTATTTGAGTACTCACTAGCTATTATAGCTAACAGATGCTACACCCTACATGTGTAGGTGATCCTCAGTGAGCTCGGGACCCTGCGGGTAGTTTGATTTCTTAGGAGGAACACTGTGTTTGTAATAACTCTGATATTATGTTTGTTTGTATTTGATAATGGTCGACCGGATATGTAACAGTAACACCAAACTTGTATGTGGCATCTTTTGATTGTAATATATTTGCCACGTGTTTTCTATTTCCGCTACAAGTTTTTAATTGAAAAAGATAAACTAATGTTTTAAAAAGAAAAATTTGGGTCTCGAAACCCCGGTGTTACAAGCTGGTATCAGAGCCTAAGTTTGAGTGAATTGGGTACTTGAAAAAGTATTCAGTCTCAAATTCAGGTTCTCGACCATTATTTAAGTGTTCCTCGGGAGGTGTTGGGGTGTGAGAGAGAGATTGATATGATTCACATGACTAACACAGTTGTTGATTATTTGTTTATTTGATTAACATGATTAATCAAGTATGGAAAAGTATACTAAGTATGTTTGACTTTAATGATCTAACAGAACTTAGAGATTGAATATGTCGGGAAACGATGACAGAGAGGCGTATATTCGTGACTTGGAGGCTCGTCTTAAAGCCTCTGAGGAACGAGTTCCCGAAAAGAAGATGGCCATGGGATTAAATGCCTTCATGATGTGTTCACCACCTACTTTTGAAGGTAATATGGATATGGTAGTCGCGGAGCGGTGGATCCGCGATACTGAATTGGCGTTTGAAATTTGTGAGGCTGAAGAGACCAAGAAGGTGGCATATGCAAGAAAGATGCTGCGAGGTCGAGCTGTTTCCTAGTATGATACGGTGATAGCTTCTACACCTGTCGCCGTCCTTAATTCCATGACATGGACGGATTTTCTGAGGATCTTAAAGGCTAAATACTGTTCAGCCAAGGCAGTAGATGTAACACCGGCTTTGCATATACTAGATTTTAGCAAAAATTTGCGTTTTTAAACAAACGTGAACTTAATCACGATTTAATTACATTGAGCAGCGGAAATATTTACTATAAACATAGTTTCTGTATCTGGTGTTACTCTACAAAACAACCGACCATAATGTACATATTACAATACAAGCGTTCCAACCAAATATCCAGAGGCAGGGGACCCGGCTCACCAGGCAATCTATCTTTGATCTGCAAAAGTAGTTAACATGGCACCGTTAGCTACACTTAGATAGTGAGCACAAACTTGGCATAAACTTCATTAGAGTAAGAACATGCATATCAGGAATAAGCATACAATGCTATCCTATCATATTGTGGTGTGCTGACACGATCGGTATAAGTTGTTTCTTGCAGGATAGCTAGTCCCGCTCAACACCAATACACCGGGGGATCAGACACAACCCTCCGTGCTGGTGGGGGAGCATAAAGCAGTCCACCAAGCATTGATAATGGAACCAGAGGCTCCTTAGGTAACTCAGCCATTTCTGACCGATTAACCCTCATGATATAAGGCACGGCGGTTCTTCAAAACCTACAATCCGGAATGTTACCTCGAATCACCGTTAAATCCCGAATCTCCTGATCAAGGGTCCCTGGGATCCAGCTAACCGGCTGACCTTAACCATGCTTGCTGATGTTCGCGAACAAATACACATAGCTTGTTCATTTACTTAGCATGCATATTCATTTACTTCTTTTAGCATGCATTGTCATTCAGTTATTTTTTTATAGATCCAATCTAGATCCCTAGCATGTATATCATCATATCTTTACTTAACTGGTTCATTCAGAATCAGCATAAGGTATAGCATTCATATAACTAAGCGGTTCCAGTCCTGGATCCCGCTGGCATGCACTTAACTTACTTACGACAGGTATTTAGCATGGCATTGTACTTTTAAGTAACATGGCAATTCTTACTAATCAACTTATGAGCACAATCGTACTCAATTCACTTAACACATAATTCCTGCTCTACTGAGGCTTATGGAAGTCGGTACTCAACTGAGTAGCTTAACAGATAGTTATTTAACTTCTTGCCTTGTCTAGGGTTTCAAGTTCACCTAGAACATTAGGATTTACATTAATCATCTTAGCATACTTAGAATAGCTACAAAGCCAACATAGGAAATCCCCAAATCCGGATTCCATGCAAATCCGACAGACTGTCGGATTTCATGAAATGCGACACTTGTAAAGGAAATCCGACACTTTGCGAAATCCGATACTTATCGGATTTCAACACTTATGCACTTGGAAACTTGGTCACCAAAATGGAAATCCGACTTTCAATCGGAATCCGATTCTTTTATCGGAATCCGACACTTTTGTCGGAATCCGACACTTACATAGAAATCCAATTCTTTCAGATTTTGACTTGCAATTTACATGTAGACTTAGGGAAATCCGATACTTTCGGATTTAGACCCTTAGCACGGATTTAAACACGTGGATTTATCATGCGGATTCCGACACCGTGTCTCGGAATCCGACACTTAATCGGATTTGGGCAACATGCGGATTCCGACACCTTCATGTCTCGGAATCCGACTGTTTCAACCCAGAAATCGCCATCTTCATCTATGGCTTATTTTCCAGAATTCGATTCATCGTTTATACATTTTTGCATTCTAAAAACATCCATTTTCCTCAACAATACTTTATAAACACATCAAGCCCACACAATAACACCAAACAACCAAAACCCACTTGCAAAGTAAGCTTTGAATGTTCTAAGTGATGTTTTGCAAGGATTTGAGTTTCAATCATGATTTTAATCATAAAAACAGTTTCATATGTATTAGATCTTAACAACAACAAGTAGCTACCTTTGTGTGGAATCAAGACCACCAAAATCCTATTCTTCAAGAACTCAAGAGGAAATCCGAGAGAGTAGAGAGAGAAAGAGAGAATTCCGAGAGTTGGTTTTGCTTTTTGGAAACTTTGACAACATTTGACTTTTTCTATATATATATATATATCACAATCCAGAGGCACCGCCTCTGGATTTCATTTTCTTTCCTTTTCTTTTAATTTCACTTATTTGTATACATATACACCTTTACACATAACACACATATACACATTTAACTTTTTCATTTACATAACTAACTCACAACTTTAATTACATATCTAACAGCTAGGCCCAAATCGAGGATGTTACACAGTAGAAGTAGTGGATAACGAGTTCCGAGCCTTGTCTAAAGGCAATCGATCAATTGAGGAACTCATTACCAGGTATACCGAATTGCTTCGTTTCGTGCAGGGTTCTTTACCTGACGAGGATGCAAAGATTAATCGCTTTGCACTCGCTCTGCCACTGGTGTATCGATCATCCGTCCGTTTTGCCACCACTCTGGATAGGGCATTTGATATTGCACGCTGATATGAGACTGATCATGCTTCACAGGCTGGGGGAACTTCCAAAAGGAAGTTTGAACAGTCTTCAGGGTCGAAGGCTTCAGGTGGAGGATCATGGCAGAGGCAACCACAGCAACACCAGCAGCAACAAGGGAGCTCAAGGTATAGTCATTCTGATGATCTATGGTGTGCTTCGTGTCGATCTAGGCATACCGGGCATTGTACTAAGGATACTGCAAGGTGTCCTAAATGTGGTTAAAAGGGGCATACAGCTGAAAGCTGTAAACATAAAGACAACGTGTGCTATAAGTGCTTCAAGCCTGGACACCGATCGGTTGATTGTAGGTCGGGTTCCAACACTGGATCGGGAGGAGCTGGTGGATCATCCTCGGGTCGGGGGAAGAATGTTGCACCACGTGCACCAGGCAGGGCATTTCAGATGACAGCCGATGAGGCTAAGGCTGCAGGTGATGTTATCATTGGCACATTTCTTATTAATAATTCTCCTGCCTGTGTTTTATTTGATTCAGGAGCAACATATTCTTTCATCTCTGCATTCTTATGTGCTAAACTGCAACTGCCTATCTTTACACTGACTGATCCATTAAGCGTTGAAGTTGCTAGTGGTAGGATAGTCTCTGTTGTTCATAGAGTTCCTATCGCACGGATTGATATTGACGGGACTAGTTTCCCTGTTACTTTTCTGGTTATGCCGATGGCTAGGTTTGATGTAGTAATCGGGATGGATTGGCTCAGCAATCAAAATGCTGAGATTATTTGCTCGAAGAAGATTATTAAAATTCGTTTCTCTGACGGGTCATATGCTGTGGCTCGTGGTGAAGGAAGAACTTCTAAAACTCCATTGATTTCTCTTATGAAAGCTCGCAAATTTGTAGCCAAAGGATGTGAGTCCTATTTGGCTTATGTTGTTGATACACACATGGAGAAGAAAGTTGTAAATGACATTCGGGTAGTTTCTGAATATCCGGGTGTTTTTCCTGATGAATTACCGGGTTTGCCACCGGTAAGAGATGTAGAATATCAGATAGATCTTGTACCAGGTCCTACGCCTGTAGCAAGATCTCCTTATCATCTTGCACCATCTGAGTTCCGTGAGATGATGACTCAGATACAGGAACTTCTTGATAGAGGTTTCATTCGTCACAACTCTTCGCCTTGGGGAGCTCTAGTCTTGTTTGGTAAAAAGAAAGATGGGACGATGCGGATGTGCATTGACTACAGGGAGCTGAATAAGCGAACTATAAAGAACAAGTAGCCTTTTCCTCGTATTGATGATCTGTTTGATCAACTACAGGGTGCTACTTGCTTTTCAAAGATAGATCTTCGTTCTGGTTATCATCAAGTCTGTGTACGCGATGAAGATATTCCAAAGACGGCTTTTAGAACGAGATATGGGCATTATGAGTTTCTTGTGATGCCTTTCGGATTGACGAATGCTCCAGCGATATTTATGGATCTTATGAACCGTGTCTGTCGTGCCTTTCTGGACAAATTTGTCATTGTATTCATCGATGACATTCTTATTTATTCCAGATCTAAAGCAGAACACGAGACACATCTTCGCATAGTTCTTGACACGCTGATGCGAGAACAATTGTATGCAAAATTCTCTAAATACGAGTTCTGGTTCGAAAAGATACACTTCCTTGGGCATGTGATAAGCAAGGATGGTGTAATGGTTGATCCAGCCAAAGTTGAGGCAGTGATGAATTGGGGAATTCCCAAAACCCCATCCGAGATTCGTAGCTTCTTAGGACTTGCCGGGTACTATCGGCGATTCATCCAGAATTTCTCAAAGATTGCAGGTCCTTTGACGAAGCTTACACGAAAGGATGTTCCCTATTCGTGGTCTGATGAACAAGACAATGCATTCCAGACTCTGAAACAACTCTTATGTCAAGTTCCAATTCTAACTCTGCCAGACGGGTCAGAAGATTTTATTGTTTACTGTGATGCTTCATACGCAGGTTTGGGAAGTGTCCTTATGCAGAAGGACAAGGTTATATCTTATGCTTCCCGCCAACTGAAGCCACATGAGAAGAGCTATCCGACTCATGATCTGGAGTTGGCAACTGTTGTCTTTGCTCTGAAACTATGGCGCCACTACTTGTATGGCACCAAATGTGTGGTATTCACTGATCATAAGAGTCTTCAATATGTTTCTACACGGAAGGAGCTCAATATGAGGCAACACAGGTGATTGAGTTAATTAATGATTATGATTGTGAAATCAAATACCACCCGGGCAAGGCTAACGTGGTGGCTGATGCATTAAGCCGAAAGGGCTCCACAGAAACCGTTAAATTCATGAAAATCACTATTGTTTCTGATCCTATTACTCGATTAAAGGAGGCTAAGCAAGAAGCCTTAACAGAAGCTAATCTGAAGGCTAAGGTTATGTCAAAGATGAAAGAGCAGCTACAAGATGACAGCAGGGGATTGAAGACATACAGGTCCCGAATCTGGGTACCTAGCATCGGAGGGAACCGGGATCTAATCTTGAAGGAGGCGCACAGTTCTCGTCTATCTGTTCATCCTAGGTGCACTAAAATGTACCATGATCTTAAGGCACTTAACTGGTGGCCTACATTGAAACGTGACATTGCCTCCTATGTGGAGAAATGTCAGATTTGTGCACAGGTGAAGACCGAGCACCAAAGACCCTATGGTAATTTGCAACAATTACCAATTCCAGAATGGAAATGGGACAACATTACCATGGATTTTGTTATTAAACTGCCCAGGACTTCAAAAGGGCATGACATGATCTGGGTGATTGTTGACAGACTCACCAAGAGTGCACACTTCCTAGCTGTGAATGAATCTTCTTCTATGCCCAGACTTGCTCAGATCTATATAAATGAAATTGTTGCTCGACGCGGTGTTCCTCTATCTATTGTCTCTGATAGAGATACACGCTTTGTTTCACACTTCTGGAACAGTCTTCAACGGGAGCTCGGTACTCGTGTTCATTTGAGTACCGCATATCATCCACAGACAGACGGACAGTCCGAAAGGACTATCCAAACTCTTGAAGACATGTTGCGCGCATGTATGCTCGAATACGGTGGCTCGTGGGATTCTCATTTGCCTTTGATTGAGTTTGCTTATAATAACTCATATCATTCTAGTATCGGTATGCCACCGTATGAGATGCTTTATGGTAGGCGTTGTCGCACACCTACCTGTTGGCTTGAACCAGGGGAGAAGCAATATGCTAGACCTGATCTGGTCCAGATTACGGCAAATAAAGTTAAGCTTGCACGTGAGAAGCTTAAAGCAGCCAGGGATATGCAAAAGATGTATGCTAATCCTAAACGCAGGCCGGTTACCTTTGAAATTGGCGATCGGGTATTCTTGAAGGTTTCTCCCTGGAAGGGTGTTATCAGATTCGGCAAGAAGGGAAAGCTGAGTCCGAGATATATTGGTCCTTTCAGAATTATCCAGAAAGTTAATGAGCAGACAGTATCTTTGGAGTTACCTCCAGAGCTATCAGGTATTCATAATACCTTCAATGTTTGCTATCTTCGTAAGTGCAAGGTGGATAAAGATCAGATTCTACCCTTGCATGATCAGAAAGTTGATTCTTCTACGCGGCTCGTGGAAGAACCCGTCGAGATTCTGAACACGAAGACCAAACGGCTGAGAAAGAAGACTATTAAGCTAGTCTTGGTCAAATGGAAGCACAACCTCAGGTCAAACCTGACGTAGGAGACCGAGGAGGATATGAGGGCCCGCTATCCCCATCTGTTCACTTAAAGTAGATTCCGAGGACGGAATCTTTTTAAGGTGGGTAGATTTGTAACAACCTCAAAATGGGCCTAGTCGTGTTCGAATCTGGTACATCTAAAATGCTTATTAAATATTGAATAAAAGGAATTATGTATATATAATTGATTATTTGGGAAAATATAAGAAAATAATAAAGAAATGATAATATTAAAATATTATGATAAATAGATAAGAATAATAAATTATTAAATGGTTTAGAACGTGGTTTCCAAAAATATCCCTGTTAGTTAAAACGGGTACTCGTGCGTTAAGTTGTAAGTTGGAAAGGTGTAACACTGCGATTTCGAGAACCAAATAATTCTTTTTAAAATACTAATTTATCATTTTCATTCAAAATACGCAGCGGAATATAAAACAAGTGGCTAATATTTTACATTTAAAAATTGCCACATACTAGGTTTGGTGTTATAGTTACTGAACCGGCCGACCATTATCTGCTACAAGATAAACATAACATTAGAGCTAAACAAAATACAGTGTTTCTCCTAAAACATGCAACTACCCGCAGGCACCCGAGCTCACAGCCTAAGGAACACCTGCACATGTGGAGAGTAGTATCTGTTAGCTATAATAGCTAGTGAGTACACGATAGCATGCAATCAATATAAACATACCACATATCATCAATCATGCTCAAATAGTTCTATCCTAGCATCTCGCGATGAGCTAGCGTAGTCAGGAGGTAGCATATCTCGCAGGGGGATCAACCCGGCTCAATGCACCAAACTGGGGTACCAGACTCATCAACCGCTCCGATGGGGGAGCTGTTAAGCGTCCACCGTTGTGTTTTGGAATCAACAGATTCCTCTGTTGTACAGCCGCAACTATACCCGAAAAGGACCACTTGTTCCGGGGCAAACCTTGCACATTAAGTAGGATCACTTGTTCCGGGACAAACCTTGCCCAATAGGTTGGACAGCTTTGTCCGGGCAAACCTTGCCCAATCACAAACACACAATCTGATTCAACCGAATCATCAATCAATCAATAATCATGTCCACATAACATACACCTAAACAGATGCATATTAATTATACCAATCAAATATCTAGCATCATCATGCCATTCATTCTTTACCTCATTGCACGCACGCAATAATGTATACATCTATCATCATAACATACACTTAATCAAGTGCATGCTATTATGTATCAATAAGTTAAGCCTAGCATCATCATGCTATACAATCTACACTTAAAAAAGTGCGTATCATACTGTGTCAACATGTTAAGTCTAGCATTGTCATGCTTCACTAACCACACTTAATCAAGTGCATATAATATCCTGATAATCAGTTATCATACATACTACAAGGTATTCAACCTTTTATCAACATATTCAATCGCTTTATCGATGGTGTACAAATCATTGTATTCAATTCAATTCATTGTTAATATATGTTATAGATATATTAATTGTTATGTTATCAGGCACTCACCTGACGAGCTTAAATTGCTAATTATACGTTCCGGGTCTTCGGTTGTTAGGCTCACCTAAACAAACACCCCGAATATAAGAACAACGTGAATCAATAAATTTTCTGTAGAAACAGCGCTCCTTGTGGCCACAAGCAACCTGCTTGCACCCACAAGTGCAGAATATTGCTTATACCCACAAGGGCAGAACCACGGTTGTGCCCACAAGCAGAAAACCCTTTGCGGCCGTAAGCAGATACCCCCTTGCGGCCGTAAGCAGACACCCCCTTACGGCCACAAGGGTGGTCCTTGCGCCCGCAAGCACGCCTGCACAGACCAGTGCGATTTTTCAGCCTCTGTTTTGGCCATTTCAACCCCAAAACTCAACCAATCGATTCCAATCCAATTTCCAGTGTTCATATATGAATTAGACACTTAATCTAAGCTAGAAACAACAATCATTTCATACTTTAACTTCAATTTCAAGGATTGGGTTCAAAATCTCCATTTTGACCCATATGAACTTTAATTCAAGAACTCAATCAAAAACTCAACTGTAATTCAAGAATCTGATTGTTTACAACTTAGAAATTATATAGAAACTGATTTGAATCAATAGAATCAATTGTAGAGATCAATTTGTAAATTTGACCCATTTGACCTAAATGGTCAAAACTCAAGAACATGGTGATTCAAGGAAGAAAGCTTACTAGTTGGAAGTGGAGATGAGAAAGATGAAGTCTATCCACAGATTATAACTTGAATTCAGCAAGAAATCAGATTGCTTGGTGATTACTTGATGAATTTCTTCTTGAATTCCCTTCAAAGCCAAGAACACCCAATTGAGAGAACAAATAAAAGTATGTGTTTGTGAAGAGGTGGCTGTACACGTGATTATACTGCCATGTGCCCACTTGTGGGTTATTATTATCCACAAGTGGGTATCTTGTTCCCCTTTCCGACTTACAACTTAACGCACGAATACCCGTTTTAACTAACGGGGATATTTTTGGAAACCTCGTTCTAATCCATTTAATAATTCATTATTCTTATCTATTTATAATAATATTTTAATATTATCATTTCTTCTTATTTTCTTAAATAATCAATTATTTAAATATAATTTCTTTTATTCAATATTTAATTAGAATTTTTTGACGTATCAGATTCGAACACGACTAGGCCCAACATGAGGATGTTACAAATCTACCCCCCTTAAAAAGATTCTGTCCTCGGAATCTACTTTAAGTGAACATATGGGGATAGCGGGCCCTCATATCTTCCTCGGTCTCCTACATCAAGTTTGACCCGAGGTTGTGCTTCCATTTGACCAAGACCAGCTGAATAGTCTTCTCTCTCAGCCGCTTAGTCTTCGTGTTCAGAATCTCAACTGGTTCTTCCACAAGTCGTGTAGAAGAATCCACTTACAGATCTTGCAAGGGTAGAATCTGATCTTCACCTACCTTGCACTTACAAAGATATCAAACACTGAAGGTATTATGAATACCTAATAACTCTGGAGGCAACTCCAAAGATACTGTATGCTCAGTGACTTTCTAGATTATTCTGAAAGAACCAATATATCACGGACTCCGTTTGCCCTTTCTGCCGAATCTAATAACACCCTTCCAGAGAGAAACTTTCAAAAATACCCGATCACCTAATTCAAAGGTAACCGGCCTGCGTTTCGGATCATCATACAACTTTTGCCTATCCCTGGCTAGTTTAAGCTTCTCACGTGCAAGCTTAACTTATCTGCAGTAATCTGGACCAAATCAGGTCCAGCATACTGTTTCTCCCCTGACTCAAGCCAACAGGTAGATGTACAACAACGCCTACCATAAAACATTTCATACGGTGGCATACCGATACTAGAATGATATGAGTTATTATAAGCAAACTCAATCAAAGGTAAATGAGAATCCCATGAGCCACCGTATTCGAGCACACATGCGCGTAGCATGTCTTCAAGAGTTTGGATAGTCCTTTCGGACTGTTCGTTTGTCTGTGGATGACATGCGGTACTTAAATGAACGCGAGTACCGAGTTCCTATTGAAAACTACTCCAGAATTGTGAAACAAATCGTGTATCCCTATCAGAAGCAATAGATAGAGGAACACCGTGTCGAGCAACAATTTCATTGATACAAATCTGAGCAAGTCTAGGCATAGAAGAAGATTCCTTAACTGCTAGGAAGTGTGCACTCTTGGTGAGTCTATCAATAATCACCCAGATCATGTCATGCCCTTTTTGAATTCCTGGGCAATTTAGTAACAAAATCCATGGTGATGTTGTCCCATTTCCATTCAGGAATTGGTAATTGTTGCAAATTACCATAGGATAGTTGGTGCTCGGTCTTCACCTGTGCATAGATCTGACATTTCTCCACATAGGAGGCAATGTCATGTTTCAAAGTAGGCCACTAATAAAGTGCCTTAACATCATGGTACATTTTCGTGCACCCATAATGAACATATAGAAGAGAATTATGCACCTCCTTCAAGATTAACTCTCGGTTCCCTCCGATGCTAGGTACCCAGATTTGGGACCTGTATATCTTCAATCCTCTGCTGTCATCTTGTAGCTGCTCCTTCATCTTGAACATAACTTCAGCCTTCAGATTAGCTTCTGCTAAGGCTTTTTTTTACTGAGCCTCCTTCAATCGAGTGATAAGATCAGAAACAATAGTGATTTTCATGAATTTAATGGTATATGTGGAGCCCTTTCGGCTCAAAGCATTAACCACCACATTAGCCTTGCCCGGGTTGTATTTGATTTCACAATCATAGTCCTTAATCAATTCCATCCACCTGCATTGCCTCATATAGAGCTCCTTCTGTGTAGAAACATACTGGAGGCTCTTATGATCAGTGAATACCACACTTTTGGTGCCATACAAGTAGTGGGGCCATGGTTTTAGAGCAAAGACAACAACTGCCAACTCCAGATCATGAGTCGGATAGCTCTTCTCATGTGGCTTCAGTTGGCGGGAAGCATAAGCTATCCCTTTGTCCTTCTGCCTAAGGACACTTCCCAAACCTATGTAAGAAGCATCACAACAAACGATAGAATCTTCTGACCCATTTAGCAGAGTCAGAATTTGAGCTTAACATAATAATCGTTTCAATGTCTGAAAGACATTATCTTGTTCATTAGACCACGAATAGGTAACATCCTTTCGTGCAAGCTTCGTCATAAGATCTACTATTTTAGAAAAATTCTGGATGAACCGCCGATAGTAACCGGCAAGTCCTAAGAAAACTGCGAATTTCTAATGGGGTTTTGGGAATTCCCCAATTCATCACTGCCTCGACCTTTACTAGATCAACCATAACACTATCCTTGCATATAACATGACCAAGGAAGTGTATTTCTTCAAATCAGACCAAAGGTCTATCTTTGAAAATCAAGTAACACCATGTAGTTGATCAAACAGATCATCAATGCGAGGAATAGGGTACTTGTTCTTTACAGTTCGCTTATTCAGCTCCCTGTAATCAATGCACATCCGCATCGTCCCGTCTTTCTTTTTAACTAACTAGACTGGAGTTCCCTAAGGTGAAGAGATGGGACAAATGAAACCTCTATCAAGAAGATCCTGAATCTAAGGCATTACCTCATGAACCTCAGATGATGCAAAACGATAAAGAGATCGAGCTACAGGCATAGCACCTGGAATAAGATCAATCTGATATTCTACTTCTCTTACCGGTGGCAATTCCTGTAATTCATCAAGGAAAACATTAGGGTATTCAAAAACTACCCTAATGTCGTTAATAGCCTTCTTCTCCATCTTTGTATCAACAACATAAGCCAAATAGGAATCACATCCCTTGGCTACGAATTTACGAGCTCTCACCAGTTATATCAATGGAATTTCAGAAATTCTTGCCTCACCACGAGTCACAACATATGACCCGTCGGACTGAGGAATTTTAATCACCTTTTCAAACAAAGAATCTCAGCATTTTGGTTACTGAGCCAATCCCTTCAAATTACAACATCAAATGCCGCAATGGGCATAACAAGAAACGAAATGGGAAAACTATTCCCGTCAATATCAATTACCGCCACAAGAACACTATCAGTGCCTTACTGCTAAGAACTTCCACTTTCAGTGGATCACTCAACGCGAAAACAGATAATTGCTATTAAGCACCAAAAATACGCAGAGACAAAAGAATACATAGCTCCTTGCTTTCACCGGTTTCGAATACTAACTCTATATCCCGTATTCATCTCTCGATCACCGCCGGATCCGTTGTACCCTTAAAGGTATATATGGTTATGACTGAAAAAAAAACCTCAAGACATGTGGTCATTCTGTGCTATGGAATAGGAACAACTAACATATGTTCCTCAATTGTCATTATTCGTTTTTTAGATCTCATCATTTACTATATGCTACTTTCATAGGAACTGAGGACAGTTCCTTTGTTTATCATAATACTAGTAGTACACAAGACTACTATTACTTCAGCTATTCTTTTGGCATCACTCTTTTATCTAACATTATCAATCTGATTACATCAGATTGATCTAAACATCTCTTGATTCTGTTAGACCATTAAAGCCATAATATACTTACTATACTTATCTTGTTTGATTAATCATGTTAATAAATTAAGCAATTAATCAACAACTATGTTAGTCATGTGAATCATATCAATCTCTCTCACACCCCAATACCTCCCGACGAACACTTTAAATAATGGTCGAGAACCTGAATTTGAGACTGGATACTCTTTCAAGTATCCAATTCACTCAAACTTAGGCTCTGATACCAGCTTGTAACACCGAGATTTCGAGAACCAAATTTTTCTTTTTAAAATACTAATTTATCATTTTCATTCAAAATACGCAGCGGAATATAAAACAAGTGGCTAATATTTTACATTTAGAAAATACTAGGTTTGGTGTTATAGTTACCGAACCGGCCGACCATTATCTGCTACAAGATAAACATAACATCAGAGCTAAACAAAATACAGTGTTCCTCCTAAAACATGCAACTACCCGCAGGCACCCGAGCTCACAGCCTAAGGAACACCTGCACATGTGGAGAGTAGTATCTATTAGCTATAATAGCTAGTGAGTACACGATAGCATGCAATCAATATAAACATACCACATATCATCAATCATGCTCAAATAGTTCTATCCTAGCATCTCGCGATGAGCTGGCATAGTTAGGAGGTAGCATATCTTGCAGGGGGGTTAACCCGGCTCAATTCACCAAACTGGGGTACCAGACTCATCAACCGCTCCGATGGGGGAGCTGTTTAGCGTCCACCGTTGCGTTTTGGAATCAACAGATTCCTCTGTTGTACAGTCGCAGCTATACCCAAAAAGGACCACTTGTTCTGGGGCAAACCTTGCCCATTAAGTAGGATCACTTGTTCCGGGGCAAACCTTGCCCAATAGGTTGGACAGCTTTGTCCGGGCAAACCTTGCCCAATCACAAACACATAATCTGATTCAACCGAATCATCAATCAATCAATAATCATGTCCATATAACATACACCTAAACAGATGCATATTATTTATACCAATCAAATATCTAGCATCATCATGCCATTCATTCTTTACCTCATTGCACGCACACAATAATGTATATATCTATCATCATAACATACACCTAATCAAGTGCATGCTATTATGTATCAATAAGTTAAGCCTCGCATCATCATGCTATACAATCTACACTTAAACAAGTGCGTATCATACTGTGTCAACATGTTAAGTCTAGCATTGTCATGCTTCACTAACCACACTTAATCAAGTGCGTATAATATCCTGATAATCATTTATCATACATACTACAAGGTATTCAACCTTTTATCAACATATTTAATCGCTTTATCGATGGTGTACAAATCATTGTATTCAAATCAATTCATTGTTAATATATGTTATAGATATATTAATTGTTATGTTATCAGGCACTCACCTGACGAGCTTAAATTGCTAATTATACGTTCCGGGTCTTCGGTTGTTAGGATCACCTAAACAAACGCCCCGAATATAAGAACAACGCGAATCAATAAATTTTCTGTAGAAACAGCGCTCCTTGTGGCCTTAAGCAAACTGCTTGCACCCACAAGGGCAGAATATTGCTTATACCCACAAGAGCAAAACCATGCTTGCGCCCACAAGCAGAAAACCCTTTGCGGCCGTAAGCAAATACCCCCTTGCGGCCGTAAGCAGACACCCCCTTGCGGCCACAAGGGTGGTCCTTGCACCCGCAAGCACGCCTGCACAGACCAGTGCGATTTTTCAGCCTCTGTTTTGGCCATTTCAACCCCAAAACTCAACCAATCGATTCCAATCCAATTTCCAGTGTTCATATATGAATTAGACACTTAATCTAAGCTAGAAACAACAATCATTTCATACTTTAACTTCAATTTCAAGGATTGGGTTCAAAATCTCCATTTTGACCCATTTGAACTTTAATTCAAGAACTCAATCAAAAACTCAACTTTAATTCAAGAATCTGATTGTTTACAACTTAGAAATGATATAGAAACTGATTTGAATCAATAGAATCAATTGTAGAGATCAATTTGTAAATTTGACCCATTTGACCTAAATGGTCAAAACTCAAGAACATGGTGATTCAAGGAAGAAAGCTTACTAGTTGGAAGTGGAGATGAGGAAGATGAAGTCTATCCATAGATTATAACTTGAATTCAGCAAGAAATCAGATTGCTAGGTGATTACTTGATGAATTTCTTCTTGAATTCCCTTCAAAGCCAAGAACACCCAATTGAGAGAACTAACAAAAGTCTGTGTTTGTGAAGAGGTGGTTGTACACGTGATTATACTGCCATGTGCCCACTTGTGGGTTATTATTATCCACAAGTGGGTATCTTGTTCCCCTTTCCGACTTACAACTTAACGCACGAATACCCGTTTTAACTAACGGGGATATTTTTGGAAACCTCGTTCTAATCCATTTAATAATTCATTATTCTTATCTATTTATAATAATATTTTAATATTATCATTTCTTATTATTTTTTTAAATAATCAATTATTTAAATATAATTTCTTTTATTCAATATTTAATTAGAATTTCTTGACGTATCATATTCGAATACGACTAGGCCCAACATGAGGATGTTACAAAAGGGGAACAAGATACCCACTTGTGTATATTCACAACCCACAAGCAGGTATCCCTTTGCCTCTCCACGTATACTATAACACCGGAAATTCACAAGCCATTTTTTTAAACACCCTGCGGAAGCTATATAAAACAACTTCATTACATATAACCAATATTTACAAATACAATCATTTGTTCAAAAGATAACAACATCATCATTATGTTTTGGTGTTACAAAAATAATGGCTCGTCTCTTTTTCAAAATAGTATCAGAGTGTGGCCAACTCTTCCTTCTTCAAAACTAACACGAAACTGCAAAACATCAACTAAGGGGATTTAGCACAAAGCTAAGTGAGAAGAGGTTAAAGCAACAAATGCAAATATTCACAATCAATCATCAATCATGTAATCACATATCCAGAGAAGACCGGCGGTTCGGCACAGAACCTACAACCAATGCCGGCCAAAGCAAAGGTTTCCCGATAGCTTTCCACTAGATTGGCACAGTAAACTCCCCTCTGAGCAACAAGTGCAACAGAAAGGCTACTACTGTTCAACCAACCAGTTAAACAAGCCCAGCCCAAGTCCACATATAGCTAACTTCTCAACGCAACTCAAAATCATCCTAAGAGTGCGTATCGACCAAATATTCATGCAGCAGTTATCAACATTTCAATATCACAATCAGCAGTTCAATCAATCCAATCTCAATCCACAATCATGCTTCACATCAATAAAATTAACTGCAATCTTTACCATCCGTGTTTAACGTCCACTCACCTCAATTTCAGCCTTGAACTCAGATATCTAATTTTACTGAGCTTTTGGATTGCCTGTAAACACAGCAATAACCAAGTCAGTCTTAATCTCATAAATATATCCATCCCTATATTTATAAATTATTCATTAAACAAATATCAATCAATAAACAAATTCAAGTTCAAAACACAAGTATCGGATTTCTCCAAAACTATCGGATTTCAAGAATCCGCAACTCATGTCTCGGATTCTACTAATATCGGATTTGGGAATCCGATGGATTCCATACTGTCGGATTTTCCTTTACTAAATTCTAAATACTCGGATTTCACTTCAATCGGATTTGCTTCTCGGATTTGGGTATAGGATTTCCAGTCTCGGATTAGGTTCTCGGATTTCATATACTTGAACTTTAATAGTTCCGGATTTAAAATGAATCGGATTTAAGGTCTCGGTTTACAAAAATCGGATTCTTGGTTAAACAAGTGTAGGATTTTGAGTTTCGGATTCTAAAGTATAGGATTCTAACTTGTCGGTTTTGGAGTTCCGGATTTCAAGGTCCGGTTTTCCAAACTATCGGTTTCCAACACTCGGTTTTCTAATTAATCGGAATTTATCCTCTTCCTTACCAAAACCGACAGTTCATATTCTCATTGATTCTACCATCTTCGAAACTTCATATTCCAAACCCAGATTTCACAATGTTCATAAATCCATATCGACAACTTATTCTAACATCCTAAAACACATATTTCATAAACCAAAACACCATTTTAACATGTATTTCACATGAACACAAAACCCATCAAACTCCTAGTTCTTCAAAAACCGATTCTATAGTATTTCTTTATAAAAACATGTTATTCAATTAGAACCTATTCAAGATTCAGTATGAAAACAAAATAGAAACAAATCTAACCTTAGTTTGAATTTAAACACACACAAAATCTGAATTCCGATTGTTTCCTTCTTTGTTCTTCTTCGGTTTCTTCAATCAAAGAAAAATGCCATACACACACACACTTTCACCTTTCTTAATTTTCACCCCACATATACAAACTTGAAAGCAAGAGGTGGCACACACACTCCTAACACACATACACGTGCACACCCTTATACATGCATAAATACATACATACGGTATCATGCATACATACAATACCATTTATTTTATGTAATTAACTTAATTAACCAATTAACATTTAATTAACCACTTTATCATGTTAAAACAATTAAGCACGTACCACAAACCTGCTAATCTTCTAGCCCGGGTTTGAGGGTGTTACAAATCTCTCCCCCTTAAGAGGATTCCGTCCTCGGAATCCTTTCCTGTTCAAACAAACGGGGGTATCTTTCCTTCATCTCTGACTTAGTGTCCCAAGTTAAATCGGAACCTAAATTATGCTTCCACTTGACCAACACCATCGGTATCTGCTTCTTTCGGAGCTTGGTCACTTTTCAATCCAACAGTTCTACCAGTTCTTCGATCAGTCTCTTCTTTGAATCAACTTTCAACTCTTGTACCGGGAGAATCTGACTTTCATCATCAATCTTGCATTTTCTCAGATAGCAAACGTTAAAAGTATCATGTATTCCTGCAAGTTCTGCTAGAAGATCTAGTGTAACAGTCTGATCATTCACAATCTGACGTATGTGGAAGGGACCAATGTAACGGGGAGCTAACTTCCCGCGTTTACCGAATCGAATCACACCCTTCCACGGAGAAACCTTCAGGTATACTAACTTTCCCACATAAAACTTAACTGGACGACGACGTGGATCTGCGTACATTTTCTGTCTATCTCTGGCTGCTTTCAACTTATCTCTGGCAATAGCAACCTTATCAGCTGTCATCTGAACTATCTCAGGTCCTGCAAACTGTTTCTCACCACCCTCTAACCAACAAGTCGGAGTACGGCAATGACGACCGTATAACATTTCGTATGGAGGCATCCCAATACTTGAGTGGTAAGAATTATTATACGCAAACTCAATTAACGGCAGATGCGAATCCCAAGATCCACCATATTCAATTACACAAGCACGCAACATATCTTCAAGTGTTTGTATGGTTCGCTCTGTCTGACCGTCTGTCTGGGGATGATAAGCAGTACTTAGGTTAATTCTTGTCCCCAATTCCCTCTATAAACTCCTCCAGAAGTTAGAAACGAATCTGGAGTCTCTGTTAGATACTATTGATAATGGCATACCATGCCTCGCAACAATCTCGTTCACATAAAGTTGAGCCAACTTACTCAGAGAAGCCGTCTCACATGTAGCCAGAAAGTGAGCGCTCTTGGTCAGCCGATCCACAATCACCCAAATCATATCATTATTCTTCTGTGTTCACGGAAGTTTGGTCACGAAATCCATCGTTATATGTTCCCACTTCCACTCAGGGATTTCCAACTGTTTTAAGGATCTATAAGGCCTCTGATGCTCCGCCTTCACCTGTGTACAGATATGGCATGATTCCTCAAACTGTGCCACATCTGTTTTCATAGTAGGCCACCAGTAAAGCACTTTCAGGTCGTTATACATTTTAGTGCTTCCTGGGTGTACTAACAATCTGGACTTGTGTGCCTCTGTCAAAATCAGCCTCCTCAAGTCTCCAAGCATAGGCACCCACAAACGAGTCTTGTATACTTTTAATCCACAAGAGTCATTAGCAAGTTCGTCTTTACGTTTCTTCATCAGTTCGTTCTTTAAGTGTTCTTCCTTCAGAGCCTCTAACTGTGCAGACTTTAGTCTATCCACTATATCATATACAATCTCAATACGCATAAACTGGATAGAACTTCCCGCTCCCTTGCGGCTTAAGGCATCTGCCACCATGTTTGCTTTGCCTGGGTGATATCTAATTTCGCAATCATAATCTTTAATTAATTCCACCCAGCGTCTCTATCTCATATTCAACTCTTTCTGTGTAAATACATAATGTAGGCTCTTATGGTCAGTACAAACCATGCACTTGGTGCCATACAAGTAGTGTCTCCATAACTTTAGGGCAAATACAACTGCTGCCAATTCCAAGTCATGTGTCAGGTAATTCTTCTCATGGGGTTTCAACTGTCTTGAAGCATATGCAATCACCCGATCCCTCTGCATAAGTACACAACCCAATCCCGCAAATGATGCATCGCAATAAACTATGAAATCCTCTGAGCCACTTGGCAATGCAAGAATAGGGGCTTGACATAACAACTGTTTCAACACCTGGAATGCTTTATCCTGTTCACTGCCCCATACAAATTTCACATCTTTTCGAGTCAACTTAGTCAACAGACCCACAATCTTGGAGAAGTCTTTTATAAACCTGCGGTAGTATCCAGCTAACCCCAGAAAACTCTTGATTTCGGACGGTGTCTTCGGAGCGTTCCAATTCATAACGGCATCCACTTTCGTAGGATCCACTTTCACCCCCTCGTCACAAATCACATGCCCCAAAAATTGTACCTCTCTCAACCAGAATTCGCATTTTGAGAACTTAGCGAACAGATGCTCTTTCTTCAGTGTTTCCAAAATCTGTCTCAAATGCTGTTCATGATCCACTTCTGTTTTTGAGTATACCAATATATCGTCAATGAAGACTACCACAAAATTATCAAGAAATGGTCAACAGACTCTGTTCATTAAATCCATGAAAATCGCAGGTGCGTTGGTTAAGCCGAACGGCATAACCAAAAACTCGTAGTGCCCGTAACGCGTACGGAAAGCCGTCTTTGACACGTCTTCCTCTGAAACCCGCACCTTGTGATACCCTGATCTCAAATCAATTTTGGAAAAGAATGAAGCTCCCTGTAGTTGATCAAACAAATCATCTATTCTTGGCAACGGATACTTGTTCTTTATCGTCCTCTTGTTTAGCTCACGGTAGTCGATACACATACGCAACGTATCGTCTTTCTTCTTCACAAATAATACCGTTGCTCCCCACGGAGACGAACTTGGACGGATGAAACCCTTATCTAACAAATATTATATCTGTGTCATCATTTCCCGAATCTCTGAAGGTGCTAACCTGTATGGTGCTTTTACCACTGGTCGGGAACCAGGAATCAGATCTATCTTAAACTCCACCTCACGAACTAGAGGTAATCCCGGCAATTCTTCTGGAAACACCTCCGGGTATTCCGTTACCACCCGGATGTCGTTCACTGTCTGTTTCTCTTTCTTTCCATCAATAACATAATCCAGATACGATTCACAACCTTTATCCAATGCCTTTCTAGCCTTCAACATGAGATGATCGGAATTACAGACCCAGCCTTCTCACCCCTTTCTACTACTCTTGTGCCATCAGCCAACGGGAATGAAATCAACTTCTTGTGACACTTGATACTGGCTTGATTCAAACTCAGCCTAAACATCCCGAGCACCACATCGAACCCAGATAACGGCATTACAAGAAAATAAACAGGAACACAAATACCGTCTATATCTATCTTGGCTCCAGCCACAGCAGTCGTGACCGGAACCATCATACCATCAGCTAGCTCAATTTCTAAAGCAGTAGCTAATTCAGTTAAAGGCACATTCAACCTACCACGAAATTCTACAGATACAAAGGAGCGGTTTGCCCTCGAATCAAATAACACTCTAGCAGGAGTAGAGTTTATCAGAAACATACCAGTTATAACATCGTCTGTGGTAGTGGCATCATCCACTGTCATTCTAAATGCCCGACCCTCAGTAGTGGATGGGTTCTTCCGTTTCTGCCTAGCTGTAGATGATCCTCCAGCACCTCCCCCTCCTGACCCAGATCCCGCTTTCTTGCTTAATGGGCAATCACCAACTCGGTGCCCCTCTTTCTGACAATTCCAGCAGACGCTCCTTGGCAGTCTGCAATTCTTCAAGTCATGGCCAAACTGACCACACTTAACACATCTCATGGACTGGGGCGTACACTGCCCATGATGATAAGACTTACACCTGTTGCACCACGGTGCCCTCTAAGCAGACCCACCTGCAGTAGTTGCTCTATTATGATTTCCCTAACGGTTACCACTGCTCTGCCCTCCTTGCCTCTGTTGAGTATTATATTGTTCAAACTTTGATTTTTGTTGGGAAATTCTTTCCCCACTCAACCGATTCCTTGCTATCAAATCCCCTTCAGCCGATTTGGCTAAAGTGAATGCCTGGGATAAAGTGGTAGCCTACCTAGTGGCACTACGGAGATCTGGATGCAGTGCCCCCACAAAATAGGCAATCTTCGATTCTTCATCAGGCACCCAGTGTTTGGCAAACCTCATCTTTTCATTGAATTTACTGATGAGTTGATCCACGGTCATATTTCCTGTCATTTGCAACTCCATAAATTCTCTCTTTATCTTAGCAATCTCAAAAGTTCCACAATATTGCTCGCATAGTTTCTCCTGGAATTGGCTCCAGGTGATGCTTTCCTGTTGTTGCTCGATAAAATGGCCGGTAATTGAATCCCACCAGACCATAGCATCTGCTTTCAACATCCTCGAGGCATATTTTACTTTCAGTTCATTCTCACAGTTGCAAGCATCTAATGTCTTTGTCATTTCCCTAAGCCAATTCAGAGTGATACTGGGATCAGAACTTCCCCGGTATTCAGAAGGCTTGCAATCAAGGAATTGTTTATAGGTGCAGGGTTGTTTGTATCCTGGAAACGCAAATGGATCACCTCCAGGTTGTGGATACAGATAAAAGAAAGGTTGTTGCATCATCTGTGTCATTGGTGGTAGAGGTACTAACACTGGTGGTACTATTGCTTGTGTGGTTATCGCAATTGGTACAGGTGGTGGTTCTGGTTGGTTTAATCTCTGCTCCATGTTCAGGACTTTATTTCGAAGATCCATCAATTCGTTCTCCAGTTTAAAGATATATTCACTCTGGTCTTCCTCTTGCTCTTGCCCAGATGTTCCAGCTTGGTTTACATCTTCAATAACCGGTGCCTCTGTAGATTGGGTCATAGGAGGTAGGATGGGAGTCTCTTTATCAGCCATAATCTATTACAATCACATCACCTCATAGCTCATTAGCATAAACCGTTAGTATCCAAAATACTAACTACTACTGACAACTCTAACTCACCCTAATTCTCCCGAAGGAAAGCTTGACCCGTCACGAGCCAATATTTGGGAATGCAACACTCTAGCCGTGCATGCATCGCCAAACCTAGGCTCTGATACCAAACTGTAACACCAGAAATTCACAAGCCATTTTTTTAAACGCACTGCGGAAGCTAATTAAAACAACTTGATTACATATAACCAATATTTACAAATACAATCATTTGTTCAAAAGATAACAACAACATCATCATTATGTTTTGGTGTTACAAAAATACTGGCTCGTCTCTTTTTCAAAATAGTATCAGAGTGTGGCCAACTCTTCCTTCTTCAAAACTAACACGAACCTGCAAAACATCAACTGAGGGGAATTAGCACAAAGCTAAGTGAGAAGAGGTTAAAGCAACAAATGCAAATATTCATAATCAATCATCAATCATGTAATCACATATCCAGAGAAGACCGGCGTGTCACACCCCGCTAAAGCGGAAACACGAGGTGTCACAGCACAAGATATCATCGCACAAGGCATAAAGACTAACCATTATATTAACTTAACAAAAATAAATAGTTTGGGTTAAACATAAATAAAAGTTACATAACCGAATAATAATTAAATGACATTGTCTTGTACGATGCGTAAATAAAATAGATAGTGTTTTCATAAAATGTGACGATGAAGATGGAAATGCCACACATCATGCTTGTATGCATAAGGTAACTAACGTCGATCACCTGAAAGCACATGTAAAAGAAAGAAACGGTCAACTACTAGAGTTGGTGAGTTCATAGGTTTTCTTAATATATGCACAAAATAACTTTTAAATGAGAAAAGTTTAAATAATTGATGGAAGTTTTTGGAATAAAATAAAAGTATGCGCGAATGATAGAAGATGTATTATATTGCCCAATATGTTGCACATGGTAGTAATAGACTATGATGATTGTTGCTTGAGCCATTATCCAACCTAGCCGACAACCAATTGCCCATGATAAACCTAACGCCTATATTAAATGACGTTAGTAGTGGTAAAGTACATCTATAGTTCGTCAACCATAAATGGGAGACGTCGGAATCTCCAAATAGCGCTACCTACAAATACCATCGGCTCACTAGCGGAGTTAAGGAATAATGTCCAACAAAAGGGCCTTACAACGATCACCCAAGCACATCAAAGAATAATACCATAAGTGCTCAAAATAATATTTGAAATAAATAAGAAGTTAGGCAATAAACTTTTCATGAAATGTATACACATGCTTTCACCCCAAAAATAATATGAAATACGGTAAAAAGGGGGCTATGATACTCACTCGGTATGCAAAGGTGTTCACTCGTAAGGATTTCTTGTTCCTACCGAAGCTCCCTTCCTAATATAAGATGTATGTAGCTCTATTAGACTTATTTTATTTATTATTTTGTATTATTTATTTGTTGTTAACTTATTTATTAAATAGTTAAAGGTTGTCTTTATTTTTCCATAAATCATAAGTGTTCACAGGAATTTTTCAGTTCTTTAAGTTGAACTTTAAAAATTAAAAACTGTGGTTTAGGGGTCATATTAAGGCTTGATATTTTAATATAATCTTAATACATGTTTCTAGAATGTCCAGTGAAAATATAAGAATTTATAATCCATGTTTATTATTTTTTATAATTAAAAGTGTATAAGATGTCCACTGATCAGTGTCTGGATGATATGTTGTTACTAAAACGTCTGTTTAGGGCCCATACGACCTCGTTTTTACATGATTCAAAATGGGAATTAACCATGGTTCAAGGATGAAACTTTTAAAAAAAACTAGACGTATTTTGACTCAAAAATGAGTAAGTTACACGCGTTTAAAGTGTACCCTTCTAAATCTGTCAGATTTCCAGATTCAACATATGGGTCTTTTTAAATATGTTTGAAGGATCAAACGTTGATGAAAATTAGTGAATCCAGGTTTAAATGAAAGGTAACACTTTAAACTAAGATTAGCAAAAAGAATAAACTGATTTTGATACCTAGAACTCCAGATATAACAAAAATAAATGGGGAGTTCTAGCATCAGAATCTGCCAGATTGTTATTCTTTTTGTTTATGGGTCATAACTTTAATATAACATGTTTATATTCATGAATAATCATATTGTATGAGTATAAGCTTTGATAATCTATGTGTTCTTACAACAATGGTAGGATGATACACATTTTATGTGTTCCTTACAACATTTGTTAAGATGAAACACATGCATGATCAAAGTCTTATTTTCTTGATTTTTAGTTGATTAAGTTCCGTACAACAATGGTAGGATGATGCACATTTCATGTGCTCCTTACAACATTGGTAGGATGTTTATATTTACATGATATATATATAAAGGAAATAAGATGAACAACAAAGAAGATAAATAAAAGAAAGAAGAAAAGTAGAAGAGTAGAAGAGTAGAGTTGAGTGTTATATGATCATCTTACCAACTATTGCCTTTGATTTGGTGTTGGATCTTCACAAGATGAACAATTCTTGTTGTTCTTGGGAGATTTTTGGTGGTGAAAGAGAAGAGAGAAAAGAGAAGAAATTGAGTGTGGTGGTAAAGGAAATGATGAGGAGAGTAAAGGGGGTTATATAGAGTATGTGGGAGATCAAGAGGTGCTTCTTGGGAAGAGAAGGAAATCAAGAGAATTATGAGGGGGGGGGGGGGGTAGGGTGGCCGGCCTTAGGGGGGTTTCTTTTATGTTTATTTTTTTGAATAATAAAGTGTAATTTGTTTAAATAAATTTTGTATAATTGGTGATTTTGTTTAAATCTTTTAATTACAAAGTTTTAATTACTTTTATGAGTTTATATATATATGTTTTATATTTTAACTTATTTATATTTATTATGATGTATTTAATTATTTTAATTGATATTATTTTTATTATTGTACAAGATTTGTAATTCTTGACTCTTAATAATTCGATTTTTTGAGCTCGGGAAGGTTCTAACCATATAGGCGAGATTTCTATGAAATCTAATATTATTATGGATGTATTTAAATCATAAATACTATTTTTAGTCTTACTAGGCTTAAAAATTAGAATTTCTAATGGCTAACCTGGGAAATTTGTTGCCGAATGTCACACGGTGATTCGGCGCAGAACCTACAACCAATGCCGACCAAAGCAAAGGTTTACCGATAGCTTTCCACTAGATTGGCACAGTAAACTCCCCTCTGAGCAACAAGTGCAACAGAAAGGCTACTACTGTTCAACCAAATAGTTAGACAAGCCCAGCCCAAGTCCACGTATAGCTGACTTCTCAACGCAACTCAAAATCATCCTAAGAGTGCGTATCGACCAAATATTCATGCAACAGTTATCAACATTTCAATATCACAATCAGCAGTTCAATCAATCCAATCTCAATCCACAATCATGCTTCAAATCAATAAAATTAACTGCAATCTTTACCATCCGTGTTTAACGTCCACTCACCTCAGTTTCAGTCTTGAACTCGGATATCTAATTTTACTGAGCTTTTGGATTGCCTGTAAACACAGCAATAACCAAGTCAGTCTTAATCTCATAAATATATCCATCCCTATATTTATAAATTACTCATTAAACAAATATCAATCAATAAACAAATTCAAGTTTAAAACACAAGTATCGGATTTCTCCAAAACTATCGGATTTCAAGAATTCGCAACTCATGTCTCGGATTCTACTAATATCGGATTTGGGAATCCGATGGATTCCATACTGTCGGATTTTCCTTTACTAAATTATAAATACTCGGATTTCACTTCAATCGGATTTGCTTCTCGGATTTGGGTATAGGATTTCCAGTCTCGGATTAGGTTCTCGGATTTCATATACTTGAACTTTAATAGTTCTGGATTTAAAATGAATCGGATTTAAGGTCTCGGTTTACAACAATCGGATTCTTGGTTAAACAAGTGTAGGATTTTGAGTTTTGGATTCTAAAGTATAGGATTCTAACTTGTCGGTTTTAGAGTTCCGGATTTCAAGTTCCGGTTTTCCAAACTATCGGTTTCCAACACTCGGTTTTCTAATCAATCGGAATTCATCATCTTCCTTACCAAAACCGACAGTTCATATTCTCATTGATTCTACCATCTTCGAAACTTCATATTCCAAACCCAGATTTCACAATGTTCATAAAACCATATCGACAACATATTATAACATCCTAAAACACATATGTCATAAACCAAAACACCATTTTAACATGTATTTCACATGAACACAAAACCCATCAAACTCCTAGTTCTTCAAAAACCGATTCTATAGTATTTCTTTATAAAAACATGTTATTCAATTAGAACCTATTCCAGATTCAGTATGAAAACAAAATAGAAACAAATCTAACCTTAGTTTGAATTTAAACACACACAAAATCTGAATTCCGATTGTTTCCTTCTTTGTTCTTCTTCGGTTTCTTCAATCAAAGAAAAATGCCACACACACACACTTTCACCTTTCTTAATTTTGAATAATGCATGCTAAATCTTTGACAAGCCCCACATATACAAACTTGAAAGCAAGAGGTGGCACACACACTCCTAACACACATACACGTGCACACCCTTATAAATGCATAAATACATACATACGTTATCATGCATACATACAATACCATTTATTTTATGTAATTAACCAATTAACATTTAATTAACCACTTTATCATGTTACAACAATTAAGCACGTACCATAAACCACTAATATTCTAGGTCGGGTTTGAGGGTGTTACATATACACACAAACACAAACATTGTTTTGGTTCTTTCTTTCATTCCTTGTTCTTGTGTTGGCTTTTGAAGAAGAAGAAGAATTCATTGAGGGATCATTGAACAAGCTGATTCTTGTTGATTTCTGATACAAATCCAAGCCTCTAATCTGCTGCAAGTTACCAGATCCTAATCTTTACTTTGTTGTAAGTAAATTCTTCAAGTTCTTCACTTTCTTGAAGTTGGGCTTCAATTGGGTTTAATCTGATTTGGACTCAATAAATGTTTATGATGTTACCAATCTGTTCCTAGATGATTTCTAAGTTCATAAGAATTGAATTCTGTAATTAAAATGATGGTTTAGTGTGGATTTAGAAATTAAAGTGTTAAAATGGGTCAAAGTGGTGATCTTGTCCCAAGTACTGAATTTGTTGTTTAGATGCATAAAAATGGTGTTTTTAAGTTGCCATTGATGAGTATTTTCACATATGAACCATAGAAACCGATTGGTAATGTCTTGGAATTGTTTTGGTAAAGTTTTGGAAGGAAATAACAGGTTCTGCACGAACCTGCTACTGTATATTGAAGGGCACGGGCGTGCCTCTCAAGAACAGACCGTACCTCAGGGCGTACCTGGGAGGCACGGCCGTACCTCTCAAGGGTACGGGGCGTGCCTAACCCTAATGAGCCCGGGGGTACCCTGAAGTCACGGGGTATATCTGAGAACCAGGTACGGGGCGTACCTGGGGCATGCCTTGGCAAGGTACGGGCGTGCCCTGCTTCGGTATCGTTTAGTAAAGTATTCTAGCTCCACAGGTGAGTGCTTGATAACATAACGATTAATATATCTATAACATATATTTACAATGATCATGGAATTGTATACTATTGATTTGTACACGCACTTGTTTAAGTGTAGGATTGCATGATAATGCTAGAATATACCATGTTGACACAATGTAGTATGCACTTGATTAGGTGTATGCTATGATGATAATTTAATATATGCGCGCATTGATTGATGATTCGATTGAATCAAATTGTTTGTTTGTGATTGGTCCGGATCCTTCTGGACAAAGCTGTCCTACAAGAACAAAGCTGTTCTACTTAAGGACAAAGCTGTCCTCTTTGGGTATAGCTGCGGCTGTACAACAGAGGAATCGGTTGATTCCAAAACGCAATGGTGGACGCTATACAGCTCCCCCACCGGCGCGGTTGATGTGTCTGGTACCCCAGTTTGGTGCATTGAGCCGGGTTAGCTCCCCTGCAAGATATGTTACCTCCTGACTACGCCAGCTCATCGCGAGATGCTAGGATAGAACTATCTGAGCATGATTGATGATATGTGATGTATTTATGTTGATCGCATGCTATTTGAGTACTCACTAGCTATTATAGCTAACAGATGCTACTCCCTACATGTGCAGGTGATCCTCAGTGAGCTCGGGACCCTGCGGGTAGTTTGATTTCTTAGGAGGAACACCGTGTTTGTAATAACTCTGATATTATGTTTGTTTGTATTTGATAATGGTCGACCGGATAAGTAACAGTAACACCAAACTTGTATGTGGCATCTTTTGATTGTAATATATTTGCCACGTGTTTTCTATTTCCGCTGCAAGTTTTTAATTGAAAAAGATAAACTAATGTTTTAAAAAGAAAAATTTGGGTCTCGAAACCCCGGTTTTACAATAAACATCCACAAATTACAAAGTACTTTTACAAATTACAACATCGGTTTGTGTTACAAAAGATTATAAAAACATGGCTCGTCTCTTTTCAAACACAATATCAGAGTATTGGTCAAATTTCCCTTTCCACAAACAAAGCTAAACAGCTACTCACATAATCCTGCAAAAAGCAATCAACCGTGGGGAGTTAGCACAAAGCTAAGTGAATGGAAGCAACAAACAAGCTAACAACAAACACAGTTCACAACAGAACCTCTGAACAACAATCATCAATCAATCCGTCAATTCAACAATCTCTTCAATCCCGAGGATCGGCGGTTCTGCTGAACCTACAACCAATGCTGGCCAAAACAAAGGTTTACCGATAGCTCCCTGCCGATTGGCATAGTGAAATTCCCCTCTGATACAACGCATGCATCAGGAGGACTACAACTGCTCAACCAACCGCAGACGAGCCCAGCTCTTGCAACAGTAGTTGACCCCAACCAGCCCTTTCACAGAAGCTGATCTCTACCAACCCGTTACACAGAAGTTGGTTCTCAAACAATCCAGATACACTTCCAGTCACAATCGCAATCAAAACTCTATCACATATATCATATAAGAACACATAATTATCGTTTGACAAATAACAGACTTAACAGTCTATCATGGCATATCAATCAATCTATCTTCGCATATTGAACTCATCAATCAATAATCACATATTCAAAACAACAATCAAACATTGCAATCAAACATTCCTTGAATCAAACAAATCATCACGTTACCACTAATACCACCCGTGAGTAAACTTCCACTCACCTCAGTCCTCGAATCACGCGTGCTCAGTTGTCTAATATCACCGAGTCTGTGGATTGCCTGAAAACAAAGCAACAACCGAATCAGTCTCGAATATATAAATATATCTTTCCACATATATTTATATCTCATATTCATGTAAACAACTAAATTTAATCATACAATTAATAATCCAACTTATTCCAAATAAAACACAAACAAAACAAACAATATTTCTGAAACAGGTCCTGTCGTGCCGCGACGTCATCGGATTTCGAATTCCGGATTTGAGTGTCGGATTTGGGCACCGGATTTGAATTTCCTAGATTTGGGGGTCGGATTTCATGTTCCGGATTGCAAGTATCGGATTTCTAGGTTTCGGATTTGTAACTTTCGGATTTCCACAAACCGACTTGATTTGTCAGATTTCAACAAGGTCGCGCCGCGACCTTCATTGTAGCGCCGCGACACTCATCGGATTTCAGATCATCTTCTTCAATTTTGAATTTCAGCCAACTTAGATTACTTGTAAACATTACCAACATCATATTTCTCCATACTAAGCTCATATATACCATATATCATGCATATAAAACATCATAAACACCTTTTAATCAATCAAACAACAAAATCATCAAAACCCATTTCATCCATCTTCTTCAAAAACCCATGAATGGTGAAACTCTATATAACCATGTAATCAATCAAATAAACACATAATGATGAACCATAGCATGCTATAAACATATCCTCACCTTCTATTTGAATTATAAACCACAATTCTTAAATTTCAAGAATTCAAGTTCCCTTCTTTCTTGCTCTTCTTTCTTCCAGGAAACCCACACGCACATACATACACACTTCTTTCTTTTCTTTCAAAATGAGCAGATTTCTTCAAGTAGTGACATGCTCACACACACACACACGTGTAATTTTATAAAACTTCTCAAATATTAGGTGTCATCACCTAGAATAAATTTACATACATAATGCTTATTTAACATACATACATACCATCACATACATGCATACAATCACTTACATACATACATAACCTTTTTCCTTTTCTTTCCATTTCCAGTGTCACACACATTATTTTATCCAAATCATTAATTAATTTAATTATTCCCAAATAACCATTTAACCAAATAAATACAATTTAACACCAATACATACGCACCGCTAACCCGCTAATCAACTAGCCCGGGTTTGCGGGTGTTACATACCGATAGTGGTACACTACTTTGTGTACAAATTTTCCAAGGCAACAAGGAGAAAGCATTTTGTATGGTATAATTTCTTGTCCTTGTTCTCCTTCTTTTAGTTGCATTGCTATTGTTTAGAGTGTGGTCCATTGGGTGATGTGATTGGTGGCATAAAATATAAATTGTTTTATACTCGTTTCTTTCCGCTGCGTTTTTCTGGATGTCACCAAAACCCAACAAACCCATATCTCTTTGGCTATATGACTTCTATCAGCTTTGAAAGTAATTAGTCATGGTCAAGATAACCGACATTCTCATGCCGATACTTGATCATATGCTATTGCCAGTATCAAGTCTTTCATTTAAGTTACACGTTCTTCCACTGGAATGTCTTATTATCTTGCTTTGGAGCAACAAAACATTGTTCTCGCAAGGTTAAATATCTAAAACCTAGAAGAACTCATTGAATGTATTAGCACCATTTAAGTTCTTCAATCTCCTACTAAATGTAGATTGAACAAACTTTGAGATACATAAGCAAAGAACTCTTTCAAGACATATCTCATAAGGTGCTAAGTAGACTTTTAAGTTGGATTAAGATTAAAGACTTGGCTCGTCACATTCAATGTGTATACTAACAAGTCGAATACACGTATTTGACCCATTATCCCGCAATTCATAATGTGGTCATAGATATAGATTTAAGGTGTCTTAGCATCTCAAGTAGATCTAAGTATCCTATCTATATATATCCTATTGATTCTTTAATAAGTTTCTCTAAATTATGTGCTTGTATGGATTATCCACCAAGGGTGATCAATATCTTACAAGCATGCATCCCTCTCACAAACACGGTGAAGGGTTTCATAATTATCTTACCCTCATAGATAAGACTAGCATCAAGTGAACCCAAGGTTAAACCATTCCAAGATCCTAAGTACGTGGATCTAGACGATACTTGTCTTATTTATATGGTTAAGTTGATTACGACATAGAGACAACTAATCCAAACTATTTTGGACTTAGAATCAATTATTCATGATTTTTAATTTTTTATTACTTGTAGCACGTATGTCGTGACATGGATAATTTTGATTTTATCAACAAAATATTTTTCAAAACAAGATTCGAATTTTAAGTATAAATTCATCGTCATCAAATGTAGAATGATGCGTCATGAAGGCCAAAATAAAACATAAGCTATGACATGAATAAACTCTGAAATTGAATAAGTAATGCGAAAAATCTTTTACAACAAATCCAAAATTCAAAATTTCATCCATCGTCATCATGAGCATACAAATGAACACTAGTTGCCTCGCAGGATATCAAAACAAAGTAATAATTAAACCGGCAACAATAGGTGAGATATAAACTCTCAATTCTCTTTTAAAGGACAATCTACCGAGTTTCCTCTTTTAGAGATCCGGTTCTTCATGTTGTTCTTTCTTTTATTAATTAGTACCTACACTTTCTAACAAAACAAATTTGTGACAAAAGTGAGTCAATTAGCTCGGGTCAAAGTCTAGGGATGTAAATGAGCCGAGCTACACGTGAGCTACTCGAGCTCGGATCGCTAAAAGCTCAAAACGAGCCGAGCCTTAACGAGCTCGAGCTCGAGCCTAGATTAAAGCTCATTTAATAAACGAGCCAAGCTCGAGCTCCAAAGAGTGGGCTCGCGAGCTTAAACGAGCCTAAACGAGCCGAGCCCAAGCTTTATAAATATTAAACGAGCCGAGCTCGAGCTCCGCATCTAAAGCTCTAAACGAGCCGAGCTCGAGCTTAAAAAATCCTAAACGTGCCCGGCTCGATAAGTGTCTAGCTCGGCTCGGCTCGGCTCGTTTACATCCCTAGGTCAAACAACCCAGCTTTTAGAAGAATTAGCAATGAATCATGAATGTACCTTAAGAAGGGAAATTAACTCTCTCTTTCCTTAGAATTTTAATATCCTCTCGGCACGAAGGGCAGGTGTGACGGCCCCAATCTCCAAATCTTCAACAGAAGTAGCAAACTACTCCTTGAATCTCTTCATGAGGAACACAACCCACGTCCTCAGATTCAATGTTGAGGATAGGCTTGGACACTCCAACCTTACCTGTTTATGTTGGTTTCTTCTTCCTTTTCTCTTGTTCCCTTGAACTCGTGGTAGGAATGGAAGAGGTGGATCATGCTTGGCCATGTCAGATTCTGCAATCTGCAACATGCCATGCAATTCACCTAAGGTTTTCTCCATATTATGCATGTGATAGTTCATGACAAACTGATCATATGATGCGGGCAGGGATTGGAGTACTATATCCACAGCAAGCTCCCTCCCAATGGGAAAACCAAGTCTTTCAATTTGGTCCACGTATGCCTTCATCTTAAGGACGTAGGCACTTACACTCCTACCTTCCTGCATTCTACAACCGACTAGGTTTTTAACACACTCATAGTGTTCCTCCCTAACTTGTTGTTGAAACATGTCCTTCAATTTGTTCATCATGTCGTATACACTCATGTGCTCAAAGTGCTTTTGCAACTCCAAGCTCATAGTTGACAACATGAGGCAAGAAACATCGTGTGTGTCCTCAATACGCTTCTCATACGCGTATCGGACAAACCAAGTCACATCGGTAGCAGGCGGCTCTAGAAGGGGTTCCTTAAGGATGTGCAATTTTGACTCATAGCGAAGGGAAATTCTCAATTGCCTAAGCCAATCAACGAAGTTCACTCCCGTGAGTTTCTCCCTATGTAGGAACATACGAAGCGAATAGTTTGACGTGACATCTATTAACACAAGAACACAAGTTTTAGTTAGTTTGATATAATCCTTGTTAAAATAATTACCCATAAAGTTTTAGAAAAACAATTTATCTTAACAAGGGCTAAGAACCATATTTCACTCCACTATATGACGGGTTTACCGCGGATCACTTCATGAAGCTATTTAGGCCGGTAACCATTTTACCGATTGCAATCTCTATTGCAACTCTTAAACACTTGCGGGATCCAACGACATAAAACGGTCGGTTGGCATGTTTGATCCCTACTTACACCAATCCCAAATTAAAATTCTTGGTTGACTCGTGCTTAGCTCGACAATCACACAAGGATTTTGGTTTGCAGTTGTAAATCATCCAACAAGATACACGGTAGCACACTCGACAATCATTGGCTCGTGATAAGCTCGACAACCAACAACCCCAAGTTGCCACACTCACCTTCCACACAGATCCACATGAAATAACTCGTGCTAAGCTCGACAATTATCCCATGCTTCACTAGAATCGGGTGGTGTCATCTTATGGATGGTGTGTGATTTACGTTTTTAGGAAAGGGCTTTTGTTTCTTGATTAAAACCAAGTTTTAATATTTGATTAACAAAGAAAGTGACAAAACCGATTTTCACTTTAAATATAATATCAAGATTATATGGTCTTGTTAATCGTGTACGCGCGAGAGTTTGTTAACCAATTTAAAAACTCTTGTGATTTTATTAACTTTAGAAAAGTTATCAAGCATGCGAAGAAACATAAATCACATAACACACATACAAAGAGGTTGGTAACCAAGCCAAAAACATATGCGTCCTACCCGCGAGCCAAGCCGGGAGGACTAGGTCTACTAAGGACACAAACCTAGACCATGGAGTGCTCCCACTGAATCTGCTACCTCCATCGGGATTAACCGGATCCAAGGTCTTTAGGATGTCACCTCTTGACTCTTGATTGTGGTCTTCAAAACACAAGTACATAAAAGAAAGGAAATGGCATGCAAGCCACACGCTTCCTATCAATCTAGTACAAGTACATATGGATGAATGAAACGGCATGCAAGCCGCGATAACTAATTACATACGAAATGAATGAATAATTAATTACAACACATGTGACACTAAGGCCACTAAATAAATCAAAACAAACACAAACCACAAGGCACAACCACAAGGTCTAGGGCAATGGTTACCAACCAAAAGCAACAAATAACAACCACAAAGCACGGTGTGCCAAAACCGCGACTAAAGGAATATTTCGGTAAGAATTTCCAACCCAAACACTCAAGGCACAACAAGGAAATTCTTGTATATATGCATTAGGGCACAAAACCAATTTTTATACCCATATTCATATACACACAACATATGTGTATGCATGTATGCATCTCATGCCAAGACCATACCTTACATACCCATATTTGTACCAAAATATTAAAAGGGGATTTCAACCGGAATCTGCCAGAAAACCAGAAACTCCTCCATGACCCGAAAAACCAGAAAATTTTCTTTTAAGGACAAAAACTGCCCAGGAGCTCCTTCATGGCCCCTCACGGCCTGTGAAGCCCAAGGGGTTCACGACCGATCATGGGTCAGAAAGGCTCGTGAGCCTAAAAACCTGGTTTCA
The DNA here is from genome assembly GCA_038502395.1 of Dittrichia graveolens. Lineage (NCBI taxonomy): Eukaryota > Viridiplantae > Streptophyta > Magnoliopsida > Asterales > Asteraceae > Dittrichia > Dittrichia graveolens. Next base: position 25,149,340 of record JARJIL010000008.1, read on the forward strand.
TGACTATACTATTCACGAGAGGCTTCACGACCCCTCACGGCTCGTGAAGCCCGAGAGCACCACCACCCGTCACGGGCCAGAATCACTCATGAAGTCTGAAAACACTTCCTACAACCAGACCCCTCACGAACACTAGTCGTGTGGCCTTCACGACTCGTGAAGAAACCTTCACGGCCCGTGAAGGCCTGCTGGACAGAAAAACAAATCTTCCAAAACGGTTTTTCGAGCCATTTTCATGTTATATCTTGTAGCCTTGTCTCTAATACCACTGTAGGAAATCCATGCATGCCAACACCCGTACGCAGCGGAAGCAACGACATCAAAAACTGGGGTTTTCGGGTATCAAAACCGACATGCATGTATTCCCCAAGTGGGGATCGTGACTACAAAGCAATATAGCAACTGAAACAAAAGAGAAGGGAGGAGAATTATACCATCACAGGGCTGGAGCTATCTATCAAGCTAGGAAGGTCTTCGAGAACTCAAACCCCGGCTCCTCTATTGATAGTCCACACCAAGTGATCGAGATCCCGTCTTGCTAACGACTCGAAAGCATGAGCCACACTATGTCCTCGTGAATCTGGAACAACCACAACCTCATGCAACTTTCCTTCATTTGATACACACACTTAACTCACCATGTAGGTTCAAGTATCATCTTATATGTGTAATATTGTGTGTAGAAGCAAGAGTCCTCAAATGAGAGAATCAAGTGCCTTTTATAAAGGCTGGAGGAAGCACTAAAGCCATCAAAGTCAGCCACCTTGCCACTCACTCATTAGACCAACACAAAGGTCCAATAAGCACAAAATGACACTTTGACTTATGCCTTCACGGGCTCTCACGGACCGTGAAGCCCACATGAAGGTCTCATAGGCTGGGTTCCACCACACACTCTCATTGGGCCAGCGAGTGGTCCAATAAGAGCATGGCGCTTACCTTCACGGGCTCTCACGGGCCGTGAAGACCTCGTGAAGGCAGTGCCCCCACGACTACCTGTCTGGGTTGTGAAGCCTCGTGAAGGGTTTCTCTTCACGACCTCTTCACGGCCCGTGAAGCTCGCAGAAACCCTAATTTTGTATTTTCTCATGTTTTGGGTTGTGCTGCTGGAATCTACCCTTGGCGTGTGACTCAATAGGCCCGTACCTCATCAGCAGTGATGCTAGTGCACATGTATCAGTGGGCATATACCAACACATACAAGAAACAAGAACTATGACAAAAGAGAATATAAACAATTACACAATTTCAAATGATTTCTTTTAGGGGAGGAAGGCATGTCTCACCAAAGAAAGAGGCATTAAGGGGTTTCTAAAATGAGATGGTATATTTCATCTAAGTACTTAAATATTAAGGAGTATATCCAAAATCATATTGGTCCTAGTTCAGTTATATAGCACCGAAATCCTGAATGGACACCGACACTAAACCATTACCGTATATATGCATTCGCTTTTGTTTTCATTTTAAAAAATAATCTCATCCGGTTGCAGTTCATATCGGTTTGGTGCGGTTCCCGGACCATTCTCACTCATACCCCATTTTTCACCTCCCATGTGTTCGGTGACAAGATTATAAGCGCTTGAAATTTTAGTTTTACAATCTCAATCTATAAGCCTCGCTCATTATTAAAATTTTAAAGGAATTATAAAAAATAGAATTCTTCATAATCCATTATAATCTCCAAAACAGAATCTTTTAAAAATAGATTGTAAATTACAAAATCCATAAGCTTTATCTCTAACCTAAGCCTAGCCTAACTTTAGTACCGGCTTTAGCTTTAGCTCGTTTAGCCTAAAACACCTTAGATTAATGAATAAGTAGAAGGATAATTTAGAAATGAGATGTGATATATATATATATATATCCTACCACTTTTTTCTCCTATTTATCATTCTACTCACAAGATAAACACAAATGTTAAAATCAATGAAGGAGGTGAGCAAAGAGAATTAATGGATTTTACATGTAATCTTGTAATAAGTAGGAGGATAAAGTAGAAAAAAAAAGTAGAGGCAACCCCCTCACCCATTGTCGGTTGATCACGTGTTACATAAGACAAATATTGTATAAGGGGAGGGTTCAAACGAGAACTGTTTTTCGTACGAGAACTGTGAGAACCAATCTTGGTCGTTCATTTTGGATAATAGAATTCATGAATGAAGAGCGTGGGGGGATTGAGTGTGGCATGGTGCATGTAAGGAATTCATGAGTGGACAATCCAATTGAAAGAGGGAGAATTGGACGGTTAAGATTGGTTCTCGTGATTCTCGTACGAAAAACAGTTTTCGTTCAAACTTTTACCTATTATATAATTATTAAACATTTGGTAATTTTTTCCATACCCCTATATAAATAACCCAATATATCATTTTTCTTTAGAAAAATATATAGTAATTCTTTTTTTGATTTTCAATTTCAATATTTTGCTTTTTTCTTGGTCCTGGTCCCACAAAAACGAGTAGAAATGTCACCATCAGATAACCTGTCGCTTGTCAAATGTGAATCCATGGAAGAAAAAGAAATTTCCTCGCATCTTCCTCTGTTTCCAGTAAACGGGCAGCTGAGTCGTCTTCGAATCATCACTCCCCTTCAAAGATGATGAAACAATTACAAGTTTCTTAATTCATCATCTTCTTCGTTACCCACTTTCTCTCTCTCGATTTACATCCATCAAATTCAATCTTACAGAGAGAGAAAAATGGCTTCTGGTGGTGATGAAGATCACTCTCAATTGACAAGTGTTGTTATAATCACACTTCCTCCTCCAAACAACCCTTCTTTAGGCAAAACCATTACCGCTTTCACACTTTCCGACCCACCAAATCCGCCACCAGAACAACCGTCGCCACCGCCACCACCGTCGTCGCCACCGTCACACCTTCCAATTTCATTCCATCGTTCAAGAACAACTCAGTTCGCACACGAAAGAAGAAGAATCTCTTGGACTCTATTTGGTATCGCTCTTTTTGCACTACTAACTCTTTGTTCCTTACAATCCCCGCAAACGCTTATCAAATTTACGAGTTCTGAGTCGTCTAGTGAAACTGATCGAGATGACGACGACGAAAAACCTAATTCTTTTATCTTCCCATTGTATCCCAAATTGGGGTTTGGGGAAATGTCGAAAACGCGAGACATGGAAGTTAAATTGGGGAAATTTTTGAAGTTTGGTGCTAAAAGTGCGGTTTTACCTCTTGATGATGGAGAAGTGGTCAAGAAGCTTATTGCTACTAGTAGTGCAGCTTTGCCTATCATTGGGGATGAGTTACGAGATGGGTATGGATTATTATAACAAAATGCTCATAGTTTGTTATATACCAAAATGTACAAGTTAGTTGAGAGTTGTCATGTGTAATCAATAAACAGGGAAGGTTTGAGACATTAGAGGCAGCTTATAACAAATAGAAATATCATATCTCTGTATATGTATCTCTCTCTGTTCATCAGTGGAATTCTTTAGCTCTCCATCTTTAATTTCTACTTCAGTTCTTAGAAATTCTAGATTGATTGCTATCAATTCTTCGATCAACATCTGATCCTGGAATTGAATCATTACCATTGGTAGTAGAAATTGAAGATGGAGAGCTACAGAATTCCATTGATGAACAGAGAGAGATACAGATCCAGAGATATGATATTTCTATTTGTCATAAGCTGCCTCTAATGTCTCTAACCTTCCCTATTTATTGATTACACATGACAACTCTCAACTAACTCTCAACTGACTTGTACATTTTGGTATATAACATAGTTTTGCTAGTTAATTTAGTTTTTTAAGGTGTGACTATGTATTAATGATCATGTGTGCGTGTGTTCCAAAAATCATACACATAAAAGAAAAGTTATTAAATGATTCATGAATTGTTACGATGTAATCAGTTGTTAGAATTTGATCAAAGGGGGTTATGATCCTGTTTTACGATTGTTTAGGGTCAAATTAGTTGAAGAAATTGGTAAGGCCTAGACCACGAGTTACCAATTATTGATATACATCTAAATTTACTTAACTTAAACTCGATGCTTTAATAGTATTTGCTATGAAACAATCATTGGAAGAAATGTAAAATCATTACCTGATTTTTCAATGAACTTCATTATCTGATTCTGACTATGTATGGGTGTAATCGAGTCAAGCCAACTCACGAGCTGTTAGATAACAAATCAGAACATATTCAAATTGACTCGATTTAACTCAAATCTCGACTTTCAGTTCAAACTCAGAATGTTAAAAACCTGAACTCGCAAGCCTTATTGAGCTCGTGTTATTGTTACCCTTTGTGTATGTGTACATGTATAAATTTGCGACTTTTGTGTTGAGCTAATGAAGTTTTTCCTTCATTTCCTATTTTGCTTTCAGTTGATCACAGTTACATTTTACAGGTTGTATTACACAGAGATTCAAGTTGGAAACCCTCCAAGACCGTATTTCCTTGACATAGATACCGGTAGTGACTTGACATGGATTCAATGTGATGCCCCATGCTCTAGCTGTGCCAAGGTAAAAGTTAAACTAAAATCTAGTGATTTGCAAGAGATATTTGTAAATGTGGCGAAATGGGTGTCTTGTAACAGATTTTTTTATACAGGTTGAAACCGGTCACATTGGGTTGTCCAAAAAAAACTTTTTTGTCCAAATTTTTTTTTATACATTTCTTTAAATAATTAGCGAATCAAATCATCACGATATTTACGTTACTTCAATACTAATATAATCATTTGAATAAATGATTAGGGGATTTTACGTATTATAAATACACCTTGGGCGTCTTTTGGTCCTTATAACCCTTTTGAACTTGTTTATCTTACTTGTGTGTCTCTGTTAGATATAAACCATAATCTGAAGTCACCCTGTCCCCTTGATAAGAATGGTTGAAATTCCACCTCTAGGAGTTTTAAGTGTACTAGGATTGGTTTTGGGCAAAATGCCCCTTAATCGAAGTTAGTACTATCATGTAATGACTGGATATAAATCATACTAAAAGGGAAATGTTTAATAATTTCTGGGGAAATGTCCAAAAAGAAACATGCTATACTTTTTTGGGGATGGAGGGAGTATTAATCATAAGCAACAATGGGAAGAAACCACTAAAATGATTAGATGGTATCAAATAATATGAATTTGATTACTAGTTGTAAACATAGTGCACAAAATAGTGTTTGGATTTGCTTTTGCTGCATGAAGAAGATGTAATAATCGCTTTTGATGGTGCTAAGTGTTAACTCTTGAGCAAATTTTGATTAATCAAGGAAACAGGTGATCATCATATAACTGTAAATAATGGAATTACTTCACCATTGAACTATCGATTTTCTTGCAGCTAATATGAAACTGATTATAGACACCTAAGATGAACGCATGTTATGTTATCATTTTAATATTTTTGAAATGTATATGCAAAAATCCTTATCATATAACAAGATGTGTGAATGCAGGGAGCACACCCTTACTACAAGCCGTCTAGAGGAAATATCTTGTCTTTTAGAGATTCATTCTGTTTTGATGTTCAACAAATCAGCAAATCTGGATTGTGCGATTCTTGCAGTCAGTGTGATTATCAAATTGAGTATGCTGATGATAGCTCTTCTTTGGGGGTACTCTCAAGGGATGAACTTTGTTTGGTAGATATAAATGGAACATCAGTTAATTCTCAAGTTATCATTGGGTATAATTCCTCTGTTTTATATATGTGGCAATTTTGACCAGTTTACTTACGAACGGGTTGATTTTAGTTGTCTTTAATCTCTAACAGGTAAATTAAAAAAAAAAATAGCTTAAAAGAAAAAGAGTCTGATAAGAACCAAATTCTTAATCTAAGAGAAACAAGGAATAATAGATGGAATCGAGTAGAAAACAGAAAAATTGGGTACGGTTGTTATATTGATTTGGAGATCATAGAATTACAAAGAAGAATAAAAGAAATTAGAAGGAGATTGATGAGATACTCCCCTGCCTTAAATCAGAAAAGACTACCTAGTCTTCCTGCCCAAGCTTACACAGCTGACAACTTCTAATCTGAATTCACGATGCCCTCCTCTGTCCTCCTTCAGCCATTTATATGATCTATTCTTTTACTCACCTTGGGCCCATTGGGCTGGGCCTCTAGTAGTGGGTATGGAACATAAGAATATGGACTACTAGCATTTTCTCTATCAGAGTCGAACGGGCCGAAGGCCTCCGAAAGTGTATTTTAAGTGCTTAATACTTCCTATATCGTTTTATTTTAAAATATTAAATTATATGTTGAAAGAATGTATATTTTTTTAGTCATACTAGACACTAAACATAGGAGTAAAAGTGTTTGGCGCAAGCCTTACATTTCGAGCTATATAAACATTACCCAATTCAACTTGAGCCCGTGTAGACCCCTTACCCAAAATGCTTGATATTCCCATTTTGCTACCTCTAATCCTTGATCTTTAAACTTTTCCTGAGAAATATTTGTTTGATTTACATGAAAATAAGATGATTAATATCTATCTTTACTGTGTCATAGGTGTGCATACGATCAACAAGGCATACTCTTAAACTCTTTGACAAAAACAGACGGGATTCTTGGTCTTAGCAGGGCTAAAGTGAGTTTGCCTTCTCAATTAGCAAAACAAGGTACTATTGACAATGTGATCGGGCATTGTCTTACATCTGATTCCACGAATGGTGGATACATGTTCTTAGGAGGTGATTTTGTGCCACAAGCAAAGATTTCTTGGGTTCCCATGCTCAATGATGCTTCCATGTGAGCATTTGATCTTTAATTTATGTTTCTTTTTGTAATTATTGGGAATTTTATTTATTTATTAAATTTTTTATTTTATAAGCCCTTTAGTGGCAACGTCTATCAAGTATCATAAACACAAATGATAGAAATGCAACACGGTCTCGCTTTTCTAACCTTAGTTTATAAATATTTTATTTTTCACTTAGAGATGGCAACCCCTGCACATTCACTTGTGAATGACTTGATTTGGTTTATGTTTTATCTTTAACGAATCAAATGCGCTGAAAGTCTCCAGATGTGTATATTAAATGCATATAATTCTTGTATAAATTATAATCAAATTTGTGTGTGTATAACTGAGCCTCCAAAATAATAATAATCAAATTTGTCATCCTGTTAACACACTTAACAATTATAAAAAAGTATTCAATGTCGACCTAACTAAAAATTCTACCAAACTTCAACCTGTTATCCAAACTGCCCAGTTTGCCACCTCTAAATTTGATTATTATTATTTTGGAGGCTCAGTTATACACATACAAATTGCCATAGTCGCGTTTATTTATTTATTCATGTGAAATTTCTGGTGTACATTGGTTTTTTGGTTCATTATTTTCTCATCATTTTTTCCATTTGTTTTGCCTCTCTCTCTCTCTCTCTCTCCTTATACGCTTCATTTTCTGATATCTATCTTTCTATTTTTAAGGAATTATCTTGCAGAAGTTGCTAAAGTGACATATGGATCTAAGCAACTAGGTTTAGACAGTCTAAAACGGGGAAATGGACGAATAGTGTTTGATAGTGGGAGTTCTTATACATACTTCACAAAACAAGCTTATTCTGATCTGGTCGATATGGTAAGTAACTTACTCTCATAGTCGTCAACAAATATAACTTTTCTTTAATCTAATTCGTTCTCTCTTAACATTTCAAGTGCTTAACTTGCAGCTTAAAGATGTCTCCGGTGATGGCTTCAGTCAGGATGCTTCCGATACAACACTGCCCATTTGTTGGCAATCTGAAACTCCAATAAGGTACTTTGAATAATGTGAAGGGGTATACAAATTGATTATATATATATATATATATATATATATATAGGCAAAAGTTCAAACGAGAACTGTTCTCGTACGAAAAACAGTTCTCGTTTAAACTTTTGCATATAGTGAAAGGTTCATTTGAGAACCGTTTTTATTGCGAGAACCGCGAGAACCAATTTTAGCCGTCCAATTCCCCCTCCTTCAATTGGATTGCCCACCCATGAATTCCTTACATGCACCCTACCACACTCAATCCCCCCACGCACTTCATCCATTAATTCCATTATCCAAAATGAACGACTAAGATTGGTTCTCGCGGTTCTCACAATAAAAACGGTTCTCAAATGAACCCTCCCCTATATATATATATAGGGGAGGGTTCATTTGAGAACCGTTTTTATTGCGAGAACCAATCTTGTATATATATATATATATATATATATAGGGGAAGGTTCATTTGAGAACCGTTTTTATTGCGAGAACCGCGAGAACCAATCTTGACCGTTCATTTTGGATAATGGAATTCATGGATGAAGAGTGTGGGGGGATTGAGTGTGGCAGGGTGCATGTAAGGAATTCATGGATGGGCAATCCAATTGAAGGAGGGGGAATTGGACGGTTAATGATAATATTTTACTATATACATCAACTAATAATTGTTAGTTTATCATCTTTATTGATTAAAACTAGTTATTCATCGATTTTTTTTATGAATCCAACATATTTATCAGTTTTTAGATGAAAGCATTTTGTTCATCAACAAATTATTCCAAAATTTTGGTTTCAGAATCTGTATTTGAAAATATCTTTTCTCTGTAAAAAGTGATGAATATGTTGGATTCATCAAAAATAAATCGATAAAAAACTAGTTTTAATCAATAAAAAGGATTTTTATCGTTGCCTTTTACTCTTTTTACCATAAAATCCTTTTACTTGATCTCTACCCTATATATATATATATATATATATATATATATATATATCTTACTCCTATATAATGCATCTACCACCTAAAAAACTTATAATTTTAAGAAGAGTAAATTTACTAAAATACCCCTCCTTTATACCTCTCCTTTACCCCTCATTTAAGTCTACAATTAATGAATTTAAACAAATAAATATTGAAAACATAACCGACAATTAATGAATTTAAACAAATACTTATAACTGAATTATTTCTAACCATATATTTTTAATATTAACTTTTGATTCATGAGATCACCTAAATTCCTGTTTTCAATAAATTTAGTTAGATTTCACAAACACCAAACAAATGAAAGAGTCAAAGAGTTAAAATTTATAAACATTGCATTCTAACTCAATTACATAATAATTGAAAATATGAAACATTACACACACACATATACATACATTTATATAAACAACAACTTTATGATTCAGCCATGCGACAAAACTTTTCCAACAAACTGAAACACAAATAACTCAGAGTTATCAATTTAATTCTTAATTTCAAAGTGGCTCTCGCAAAGAATCTTCACAAACTCATATTATCTTCATCTCGCAAAGAATCTTCACAAACTCATATTAGCTCTTTGTGATTATTCTGCACAAAACTCATCACAACCTCCTCTTTATTCGTCGCCGCCGCCGCATTGCGCGGGTACCCCACTAGTATATATATAGGGGAGGGTTCATTTGAGAATCGTTTTTACTGCGAGAACCAATCTTAGCCGTTCATTTTGGATAATATAATTCATGGATGAAGAGTGTGGGGGAATTGAGTGTGGCAGGGTGCATGTAAGAAATTTATGGGTAGGCAATCCAATTGAAGGAGGGGGAATTGAATGGCTAGGATTGGTTCTCGCAATAAAAACGGTTCTTAAATGAACTTTTCACTATATATATATATATATATATATATATATATATATAGTGGGAGGTTCAAATGAGAATGGATGTTTAAGTGAGAATTGGAGACTTAATTCTCACCCTTCATTTTAATTTAATCGGATAGTCTTCATTTGACCCTTTATTTTATTCATTACCCAACTATGAATTGCGACGGGTGAATTGTGACCATTAGATCTAATTTCATCTAATAGATCACATTTAATTGATGACTAAGGTTGTGTTTGGTATGTATGAATCAAAGACGGAATGGAACAGATCATTACGATGGAATAAGAAAAACGTGTTTGTTACTCTCTTAGGAATGGAATGGATACTATAAGGAATGTCATTCCCTCATTTTCATTCCTTGAAGAGGTGAAGTTTTTAACTTATTCCTTCTAGGAATGGAATGAGAATTTATAATTAAATCTTTTTTTAGTTTTACAACATAATTATAATTTTAGAAAATTATTATTTTTTCATAATTTTCTGTAAATTTTTTTTCTTAATCTTCTTTATGCTTAATTTTCTATATAACATGAAAATTTGATACAATACAAAACTATCCAACTATAATATATTAATAAACAATGACTTTAAAAACATGTTATGTGATTAAATTTCATTACTGATGCAAACCAAACATGATAAAGGAATGGAATGAATCATTTTATTCCACCACTTATTCCATTCCCCCATTTATTCCATTCCTTTCTCTTTTCGTTCCGTCCAACCAAACACACCCTAAGATTTGTCCTCCCATTCTCACCTAAATATTCATTCTCACAATAACCCTCCCTTATCCCTCTCTCTCTCTCTCTCTCTATGTATATATACATATATATGTATATATATATATAGAGGGGAGGGTTCAAACGAGAACTGTTTTTCGTATGAGAACTGCGAGAACCAATCTTGCCCATTCAATTGGTAAGTGGAATTCATGGATGAAGAGCGCGGGGGGATTGAGTGTGGCAAGGTGCATGTAAGGAATTCATGAGTGGGCAATCCAATTGAAGGAAGGGGAATTGGACAGCTAAAATTGGTTTTGCGGTTCTCGCAATAAAAACGGCTCTCAAATGATTTTTTCACTATATATATAAACGGTTCTCGCAATAAAAATGGTTCTTACGGTTCTCGCAATCTTAGCCGTCCAATTCCCCTCCTTCAATTGGATTGCCCATTCATAAATTCCTTACATACACCTTGTCACACTCAATCCCCACGTTTTTCATCAATGAATCTCACTTATAAAATAAACGGCTAAGACTGGTTCTCACGGTTCTCGCAATAAAAATGGTTCTTAAATGAACCCTCTCCTATAAAAACTCTTAATTTTAAGAAGAGTAAATTTACTAAAATACCCCTCCTTTATACCTCTCCTTTACCCCTCCTTTAAGTCCATAATTAATGAATTTAAACAAATAATTATTGAAAACATAACCGACAATTAATTAATTTAAACCAATACTTATAACTGAATTATTTTAACCGTATATTTTTAATATTAACTTTTGATTCATGAGATCACCTAAATTCTTGTTTTCAATAAATTAAGTTTAGGAGATTTCACAAACACCAAACAAATGAAAGAGTCAAAGAGTTGAAATTTATAAACATTGCATTCTAACTTAATTACATAATAATTGGAACTATGAAACATTACACACACACATATACATACATATATGTAATCAGTAACTTCATGATTCAGCCACGCGACAAAATTCTTCCAACAAACTGAAAGACAAATAACTCAGAGTTAGCAATTTAATTCTTAATTTCAAAGTGACACTCGCAAAGAATCTTCACAAACTCATATTATCTTCTTTTCGCAAGGAATCTTCACAAACTCATATTAGCTCTTTGTGATTATTCTGCACAAAACTCATCACAACCTCCTCTTTATTCGTCGCCGTCGCATTGCGCGGGTACCCCACTAGTATATATATATTGTTTTTTTTTGAGGGGCAATACATTTTGATGACCTATTGATTTTAAAATCTGTTTCTGAACTCGAGCCATTATGATTGGATTGGAGAAAAATATTTTTTTTGTATGTACTAAAATAGAAAGTCGTTTTAATTTCGGGTTTTAGTGTACTTTAGTTTACTATAATCAGAAGTGGTAAACATTAAATTGCTTACAGATCTGTTAAAGATGTTAGCAAATTCTTCAAACCGTTGACTCTTCAGTTTGGGAGAAAATGGTGGACTATTTCAACATATCTACAAATACCTCCAGAGGGCTACTTGATCATAAGTGTAAGAATTGTGTTGTAATTCTTTTTTATTGAATTTCATATTGCAAAGCCTCATTATAGCTTAACAAACGCATGATCTGTTTGTAGAACAAGGGTAATGTGTGCTTAGGGATCCTTGATGCTAGTGATTTGCTTGACGGATCACATTTTGTTCTTGGAGGTATGGTTCAATTACTATTATCACTACATGTTCAGTCCTCAATTCCTCGATAATCGCAATACTCGTCTAATTATGCGATTTTGATTATTCATGTTATATCCAAACCCCCCCCCCCCCCCCTTAGATTGCGTTCCCGAGTTTGGGTATGAAGGAAAAGAATAGAAAACAAAATTGAGGAGAGAAGAAAAAGAGTGTGTGTCTGAGTTGAAGAGAAATGAAAGAAAATGAGTATTTTACAACAATACCTTTATTTTCTAAAACTTTTAGTTATAATCAGGGGTAAATTAGTCACTAACGAAAAATCATTAATCTTTTTCTTTCTTTTATTTCCAAATCTTCTTTCTTATAACATGCACATGCATACTTTGTAGCGGCGAGAATTGGTGCATTAGTCATTCTAGCATGAAATCTTACCGAAAAACTTTATTTCCTTTTTCAGACATCTCGATGCGTGGAAATCTAATCGTGTATGATAATGTGAAGCAGAAAATTGGTTGGATGAAATCAGAATGTGTGAATCCAAAGCAATATGTGAAATCTCTTCCATCTTTTTGAAGTCATGATACTCTCTTCATTCCCATTGTACATAACATCTTGTAAATATTAAGTTCGAAATATTCTAACGTTTCCTCTACTGAACTTGAATAGTATTCCTTGTCAACTAAGTATAGCGTTGGATCGACCCCTTTTTGTTGTTTTAGAACAAATTTGTCGGGTGTATGCTATGCTATGCATACATGTTTTTGCAGTCTGTAATAGTAATTATGTTATGAGCAACTTTTAACTTGGTCAATCGTCGTGATACTGTTGCTTTGACTTCATGCTGTTCAATTTGTTAACCAAATTGGTATGATGGGGAATGTACCCTTGTGGTATCATTTATTTATTTATTTTTTTACACATCGAGTGACCAAAGCACAATATCTATATACCCAAAGCACAAGTTTTCTATATATAAAGTATAATGGTCTTAAAGCATTGATGAACTTCGTTTAAATCATCAAAAACCAACTTAAATGACCTAGTATAGGATAAGTGGGTATCGTTCTTATCCGGGAGTCAGAGGTTAAGAGTCTGAATTACACTAATTAAGTGTTTAATAATTAAATTAATTGAATTACTACTCAAAGAATATCAAGAAACAAGCAAGACATGACAAAACGAAACTGCTGTATAGAAAATTATTTAAAGAAACACGAGCAGAAACTATGTCTAAGAAACTCAGAAAAATCCAGAAAAATTACTGAAGCTAAATTATGATATTAACTAACTACTGACCAAAAATCACATAAAAATAAAATCCTTAAGGCCCTGAAACAGTCCTCTAAACACAGCCGACCTGAATATGACAGCAAGCGTAAACTGATATTTGAAACACGTTTTGAACACCTAAACGGACACAAATTGATCTGAAACTTATACTGGACCTAAACACATGTGCTAAGAACGTTCACACAAAAATCTAAACAAAAACTTAACCGTTTAGTACCCGAAACAACCCTCGAAACAGAAAGATATATTGCTGCCAACAAAGCCGAAACAATAAATATTCCAATTTCTAAGATAATTTCGAGCAACAAAACCGAAGCGAATATAAACTAAAGTACTGATTTTATTAAAACTAAGCTTTCTAAGACGAGTAACTAAAATATGCTTAGTTAAACTAAACAAAAAAATTACGAACTAAACTAAACGATCAATTACTAAACTAAAACTAAAGTTAAAATCTTTTTGGGTTTTTATAAAAACTTGAACTTTAAGATTAGAAAACAATAATGACGAAATGAAATCACCAATTTAGAATTTTATTAATCAAAAACCGTTTTAATCATGCACGTGATATTAATTAAACTATTAATAGTAAATCCAACTCTCTGGCATAATCCATGTATATCCAAACCAACCGTCTTCTCACCTATACTAACTAATCTACTTGTGATTGGCACGGTCGGAGGATATCGATGGACTATATTCAGTATTGCCAATTAACTATTCAATGAAGAAAATAATAACACATATATGAAAAACATGCAAATATATCTATTCAAATCAATTGTGTGTCACTTACAATAATCCGATGTTCACCATATACTAACACAAAGAAAAAGATAAATGATAACAAAAACTAAACGAATAGAACCTTGGTTTTCGTCTCCGAATGATCTCTAAAAGCTTTAGCCCCTCATGTCTTCAAGATCCATAAAAATAATACTTGGTAGTATTGATCTTGAATAATGGTTGAAGGATTATAACTTCAAAGAAATTTGATAATCAAAAGTTGGGTTCTGCCGTTCGTGAGCTTCTCTTTGCCGGTCGTATGTTTCTGGATTTTTTATTTGTTGAACGTAGCCTCCCTTTTCTGCCGTGATTATTTTATATATATATATATAGGGAACGGTTCAAACAATAACTGTTTTTCGTACGAGAACTGCGAGAATCATTCTTGGCCAATCATTTAATTTCCTGTCTTTTTTATTTATTTTAAATAGAAAAGGGTAGTATGGACATTTTTATATTACCTCCTATTTTCTAAAACTAATATATCTCTCAAATGGAAAGATGTTAAATTACGAAAATTATACTAAATTAACGAGAAAATTGTACTCTTTAATTTGAGACCGCTCTTCCTGTATTTTTTCAAAAAAAAAAAATTCGCATTTGCTGGGCTTTTTTTTCCACAGCTCTCGACATATGCACATGTGCAAAATTTGCACAAGTGCATATATTTGCACATGTGCAAATGTCGAGCTGTGCTGGAAAAAAACCCAGCAAATACAAAAAAAATTCAAAAAAATCTAGCTAGATCGGTCTCAAATTAAAGAGCATATGTGTGTGTATATATATATATATATATATATATATATATATATATAGTGAAAGGTTCATTTGAGAACCGTTTTTATTGCGAGAACCAATCTTAGCTGTCCAATTCCCACTCCTTCAATTGGATTGCCTACCCATGAATTCCTTACATGCACCCTGCCACACTCAATCTCCCCACGCTCTTCATCCATTAATTCCATTATCCAAAATGAATGGTTAAGATTGGTTCTCGCAATAAAAATTGTTCTCAAATAAACCTTCCCATATATATATATATATATATATATATATATATATATATATCCTTGCAAAACATCACTTAGAACATTCAAAGCTTACTTTGCAAGTGGGTTTTGGTTGTTTGGTGTTATTGTGTGGGCTTGATGTGTTTATAAAGTCATGTTGACGAAAATGGATGTTTTTAGAATGCAAAAATGTATAAACGGTGAATCGAATTCTGGAAAATAAGCCATAGATGAAGATGACGATTTTTGGGTTGAAACAGTCGGATTCCGAGACATGAAGGTGTCGGAATCCGCATGGTGTCGGAATCCGCATGATAAATCTGCGTGTTTAAATCCGTGCTACGGGTCTAAATCCGAAAGTATCGGATTTCCCTAAGTCTACATGTAAATTGCAAGTCAAATTCCGAAAGAATCGGATTTCTATGTAAGTGTCGGATTCCGACAAAAGTGTCGGATTCCGATAAAAGAATCGGATTCCGATTGAAAGTCGGATTTCCATTTTGGTGACCAAGTTTCCAAATGCATGTGTTGAAATCCGATAAGTATCGGATTTCATAAAATGTCAGATTTCCCTTAAAGGTATCGGATTTCGTGAAATCCGACAGATTGTCGGATTTGTGTGGGATCCGGATGTTGGGGATTTCCTATGTTGGCTTTGTAGCTAATTTAAGTATACTAAGATATTGATATAAATCCTAATGATCTAGGCGAACTTGAAACCTTAGACCAGCAGGAAGTTAAATAGCTATCTGTTAAGCTACTCAGGTGAGTACCGACTTCCATAAGCCTCAGTAGAGCAGGAATTATGTGTTAAGTAATTTGAGTATGATTGTGCTCATAAGTTGATAAGTAAGAATTGTCATGTTATTTAAAGTACAATGCCATGTTAAATACCTGATGTAAGTAAGTTAAGTGTATGCCAACGGGATCTAGTACTGGAACCGCTTAGTTAAGTAAATGCTATGCATGATACTGATTCTGAATGAATCAGTTAAGTAAAGATGTAATGATATGTATGCTAGGGATCCAGATTGGATCCATAAAGAAGTAACTGAATGTGATTGCATGTTAAAAGAAGTAAATGAATATGCATGCTAAGAAAATGAACAAGATATGTGTATGTGTTCGCGAACATCAGCAAGCATGGTTAAGGTCAGCCGGTTAGCTGGATCCCAGGGACCCTTGATCAGGAGGTTCAGGATTTAACGGTGATTCGAGGTAACATTCCGGATCATAGGTTCTGCAGAACCGCCGTGCCTTATATCATGAGGGTTAATCAGTCAGAAATGGCTGAGTTACCTAAGGAGCCTCTGGTTCCGTTAACGATGCTTGGTGGACTGCTTTATGCTCCCCCACTAGCGCGGAGGGTTGTGCCTGATCCCCCGATATATTGGTGTTGAGCGGGACTAGCTATTCTGCGAGAAACAACTTATACCGATCGTGTCAGCACACCACAATGTTGTTATATATATATATATATATTGTTGTTGGCCATTTTTTCTACGTACGTTTCTTTAACTTCAAATTGCTATCTCTTCCTTTGATAGTCATCCATTATAAAGTGGTAATCTCTATTCCTTTCAAATTTGAATTTTTAATACTCTCGTCTTTTAATTGCCATATATCATGGCCACGCTTCTTTCTTCTTTTATTAAATTAAAATAGTTATATAATATATAAGATGAGTTTTGTTCAATATAGTCATAATTTAAATCAGTCCTGAGGAACAATTTCTAGCTATTAGATTTCAAGATTTAATGGTCCAGATTTAATCTTAGATAATAATCAAAATTGATATGAGGGAGGACAATTCTGACTTTTTGCTTATTGGTCTCCACTTCTATCTCCTCTAATTTATTTAAAATTAATTATCTCACAAACCGTTAATCGTTAAATGAAACGAATTATACCGTTGCGATCCTCGTGTTCCCATATTTTATTAGAGAGGTCACTTGATATACTTTCGACAATTTTTTTTTCATTTTACTAGGTTGTACTTAAATTTTATTAATGTATAATTACATGTGATTCATAACAATATTACATGTGTTGTTTGTTGCTTCCGTAGGTCCTGGTAAGCTTCTCCGGTGATCTACAAAACAGACAAAGGGTTAGCCTCGTCACGAGTGTTTGGACCCGTGACCAAGCTCGGGCATGCGAGTAAGTATGTGTGTATGTATTAATGGTGGAAGAGTTAAATGCAGAGAATGTTTGTAGTGAGATATTAGATGAGGGATAGAGTTCTGTGTTGTGTACCTGTGCTCTGGCTCTTTTATATTAATTCACCTGGTCCTTGTCCAAAGGTTTTGTCCGATGGTTATGCGGTCTAACTGGTCCATAGACGAAAGTTGGTATGCGCCAGGTCTGCGATTTACTGTGTTTGTCGGGTAGTGGCCGCCTTTCCATTTAATGCCTTATTAATAAGGATCTTTATAAGCCATGCTTGGAGATTTGCATGGTGAACATGTTTGTATTATTTTAATTTGTAAATACTTTTGGTAGATTCATATCCCAGAGGATGGTTTGCATGTTCCTTCGGATGGTCCAACCTTCGGACGATATGTCATCAAGTCCCCCCAGTCTGAGGTTTCTTTTGAAAAAGTCTTTCTTCTTTTGAGAAAGAAAGGTCAGACTCAGAGATTTGTAAGTCGAGATGTTTTTCATTTTGTGTTTTTTTTTCTTTTTGATAATAATGACAAGGGGCACGTGTCTGGCATTTATGGTGAGGAGAGAGAAAATGGTGTCTTCCCTATGCAATGATGGTCTGACTTTGAAGTGATAGTTTGGCAATTACATTTTGAATTTTAAAAGGGGAGAGAAGGAGAAAAAGGGGCGCCGGTTTCAAATTGCTTTTTCTCTCTGAATTTTTCGTCGACTTCTCTCAGGAATTTCCGCCATTTTTGAGGGCTTCGCTTCCATTCGCCGTCGTCTTTCTTCAGGTTTGCTTCATCTTTCAATGTCGTTCAAAGAAAATTTAGGCCTAATGCGTTCTGTTGTCGATGAAGAGTATCTAAGGTCTGTCTGTTCTTCTTATAATATTGAACCTGCTTTCGATCCTCGTTGTCCTTCATCGTCTGAGACTATTAGGGATCTTCCTGTAGGGTATATTGGTTTTTATGTGGATTTGTTTGATTTTGGTAACTTGCGTCTTCCATTTTCTAAGTTTTTCCTTGATGTCATCAAGTATTTTGGCGTCCATCTATCGCAATTGTCTCCACTGGGGGTTATTAAGATTATTAGTTTCAAAGTTCACTGTCGGTCGCTGAAAGGTGTTCCTACGGTGGCCTTGTTTCGTAGATTCTTCAAGTTGGGTAGGGCAGACGATTGGATAACCACTGAGAAGCGAGAAGCTCCTTCTCCGACTTGCATTCTGAGTTACCCGGATGGGTTGAAAAGGTGGAAAAATCGTTTTTTCTGGGTTAAGGAATCTGTCATACAGTTTAAAATGGTTTGGCGAGATAAGAGTATTCCTGTTACTGATTCTGTTCCTCATGATTATGAGATTGATATTGACTTGTTCGATTTGTTGAGATCAAACCCTATTAAAGTTCGTACTTTTCCCGAGGAGGTTTTGATCGTGAGTGGCTTAAGTTCTTCTGGTTCCCTGGAGACTACTGTGCTCAGGCACAAGGGTGTGGGTACGAAGGGGCTATCTTTGTTGTGATTTTGGTTATGTTGATGTTTTATCGCTTCTTATCTTCTTTTTTTTTGTTGCGGTGATGGATCTCCTAGAATTTCTTCAACTACCGTCGTTCGACGAAGAGGAGACGGATGGAATGAGCGATGCGGGAACGAAAGCCGTTGTTGCTGTCGAAGATGTTACATCTGTGGGTCAGAGGGTTGTTCGTCGGTCTAGGGATGCCTCTGCTATTGGTGAGTCAAAAAGAAAAGTCGTTGTTGCTGTTGGAGCTGCTGCTGCGAAGAAGATGAGGAAAGATGAAAGTCCGGTCGATGTGTCTGTGAAGGTGCCTAAGGAAACTTTGGATGTTGATAGTAATGGCGAACAACCTCCTGGGTTCGAGGGGGGAGCTGCTGAGGCTTCCCCAAGGGCTGTTGATGTAGCGGGTTCAAGCAAGGTTACTCCTGTGAAGGGTAAAGGGAAAGTTCAACAAAGAAAGAAGCTTGTATTGAAGAAAAGAAAAGTTGTTCACAATGTTTCTTCTAGTGGAGAAAGTGGTTCACCAGAGGGGGACTCTTTTGCTTCTCTTTCTGATCTTTCCCCCATGGAAGAGAAGTTTGTTGAGTCCTTGTTTGTTCCTTCTTTTCGTAAGCTAAAAAACAAATCCATGTATGATAATGCCAAGGCTTGTAAGGATCTTCTTAAGGGTCTTCCTACTCCTGCGGAAGAAAGGAGGATGTCCTGTATTTCCAACTCCTTTCTGACCAATCACTTGTATTTCTTCCTTTCCCAATTGTGTCTTATTGCTCCGGAGATTAAGAAGAGGTGGTCTGGCATCTATTATGATTCTATGGAGCAGGGGAGAAGCTGGAAGAATTGCGGGCCAAGAATGACTACTTGGAGGCCAAGATTGAAGCTGGTGAGCAGGCTCTGTTAAATAAGGTTATGTGGAAGAAGAAAGTAGAGGATTTACAATTGGAGGTGGTGATGAAAGAGAAGAGATTGAAGGAGGTTATTTCTGAGAAGGAGGCATTAGTGAAGTGTGGTCATGATAATATTCGTTTGTCTGAGAAAGTGGAGTCCTTGGAGCGTGGTATGGCTGCTGTTTTGGAGGAGAGATCGTGGTTGGCTCGAGAGGGTTTTGGGTACTTCCTTGGCAAGCTTCAGAAAAGCTCTGAGTTCCTTTCGTCCCTTGGGTTTTTGCAGAAAAAATGCTTTCTTGCAGGTTATCACAAGGGTCTGATTTCTGGAGAGCGTTGCGCGAAACGTGATATGCCTATTACTGGTGCTGCACATTTTGATCCAGAGGCCCAAAAGAAGTTGAGAGACGCCATGGGTGACTTTGTGCGCACTCCGTACCCTTTTGTTCAGAAAATTGCAGGTCATGCTAATCTTCCCTTGGAGCAATTGAAGGCCTTGGAGCCTGAAGGTGGCACGGTGGCTGTTGGTGCTCCTGCCTTGTCTGTAGACGTTTCCTCTGTTCCCACTTAAAACTCTTTTTATTGTTGGTTACTTGGTTTGTGTTGGCCAAGTTGTGTTATTTTGTTGAACAATGATTTCTCCGATCTGTTTGCTACACTTTTAACTGCTGATGGTAGGTTGTGCTTTTGTTCCCTTGGTTTGTTTGATATAGTTGGGATCATCGTGAATTGCTAATCATTAGTTATGTTTTAATTGCATTCCCTAGCTTGGTATGTTATGCATGGAAAGTTATTTGCAAGAAATCCTTCCATGTGATCAGCAGTGAGTCCTTGGTTGCGCTTCTACCAAGGTTTTGTTTGTATTGTAGATCTTGCAGTTATGTGAAGTGTTTGTTTCACGTTTTATGCATTTGTAAAGAGCTTTCTGAAAAGTGTTGATGTCACGTTTTTGTATTGCGAAGACCTTTTCTCCCCCTGACCAGGATCCATTGGCTTCAAGGGGTACTTCATACCTTTCCGGAGATGAAGTAGAGTTTGCTCGTGGTCGTATGGACGCTATTGAGCTTTTCTCTTACACTTATACGTTGGTAATAGGGAAGAAATGAAATTGTTTTTCACTGTGTTTCGACGTAGCTACGTATTGTTTGTTTAACCGGTGTTTGTTTATTGCTATTGTTTGATATTACCTTTGTACTATAGCACAATAAGGTTGATTTGAAATAACACTTTAGATTACGATCGTTCGTGTTTTTCTAGCAATTTATGTGATGTGAGTGAGTCGACTTTTGTAAAGTACCACTTTTGCAACTTGGTTCAAGCTAAGGATGCGGAAAGTTTCGTAAAAAGGTTGATCCCCCTAACTTGGATCAAACGATGGACACAGAATGTTTTCACAAAAAGATTGGACTTTCACAACTTGGAACAAGCTATGGATACAAAATGTTTTACAAAAAGGATATATTTTCCTAACTTGGATCAAACGATGGATACAAAGGTTGATTTTACAAAAGGATGGATTTTCCTAACCTGGATCAAGCTATGGATACAAAATGTTTCACAAAAAGATGGATTGTGCTTATTTTTAATTTTTTTGCTTGACCTTTGAACTTGCCAAAATGAGGAGTATGGAATAATAATTTTTAAAGATAGCACCTTTTGAGGTTCATTCCATTCCAAGTTCGTGGTATCATCCTTCCGTGTATATCCTGAAGCTCATACGAACCGTTGGGATGTGCTATTGTCACCTTATATGGGCCTTCCCAGTTTGGTCCTAGCTTCCCTTGTCCTTCGACTCTGCTAGCCTCATTTTTCCTCCATACGTAATCGTTCGGTTTGAATGTTGTTTTCCGAACTCTTCTGTTGTAATATTGTTCCACTTTACGTTTGTACTTAGCTTCTCTGATGGCAGCTATTTCCCTTCTTTCGGTAAGTGCCTCGAGATTAAAGCAGAGACTGTTGTTGTTCTCTTCTTCTGATTTATCTGCGCATCTTTGCGTGGGGATTCCAATTTCTGGTGGTATCACCGCTTCAGTGCCGTAGGTTAGGCTAAAGGGAGTATCCCTGTGGCTCGTCTTTACCATCGTTCGGTGAGCCCATAGAACATGACTTAGCTGATCCATCCAGTCTCTTCCTTCGGCGGCTAAGCGTGTCTTTATTTCTTCCACCAGGCTTCAGTTCATTCTTTCGACTTGACCGTTAGCTTGTGGATGTGCTACGGAAGTGAAGTTTTGCTGAATCCGAAGGTCTTTACACCATTCTTTAAATGGATTGTCCACGAATTGCTTTCCATTGTCGCTCACAATCTCCTTCGGTATACCAAATCGGCAAACAATGTTATCCCATACAAATTTCATGACTTGTTGATATCGTCAAATTTAGATATATATTTTAAGCGATATCTGATTTATTTTAGCCTGATATTATTCGTAAATAAGTAAAAGACACTTAATTATCTTAATTTATTGAATTACATGTTAAAAAGGCGGAATATGAAAAGTTTTGAGCAAAAAAAACGAAAGAAACCGAAGAAATATGAAAAGCTGTCCGCGCCGATACACCTCGACTGTTTTGATCATATGTCACTCATACGAACTCGGATTGAGGTGATTCATAAGGCCACGGAAACTAGACCCAGAGGGATACAATTTCACTTTTATGGTCAAAGTCTAAAAAAGCGATGTCGCGGCGCGACGCGACCTGATAAGAAAATTTTCAAATTCTAAAAGAGTTTTGGATCGCGTCAAACTCACACATCCCGACGCGAAACTTACCCGTCGCGATACGACACCCCTGTTTTCAGTTTTCTATATAAACGAACATCCAGATCGGTTTTGGGGTGAACAACCCAACTTATACTACCCAAATACTATCAAAACACATCCAAAAGTGTTCTAGAGACTTGAGGAGCTTAATTTGGAGGATTGAAGCATCAATTTGAAGAATCAAGGCTTGGAATCATAGTTTTTATACGGTTTTGTCATTCCTTCTTTATTCTTATGTTTATTCTTAATTTACAGAGGTTTGACATGATCATTATAGGCTAGTTCTTTCCTGTTTTCCTCCCTAGAGGAGATGAACCTCAATAAAGTTGATTAATTTATGTTAATTTGGACATGTTTGCTATATAATTTGTCTTGTATTGCTTAATTGATGATCCACATGTGTTCTTGTTTCTGTTTTTAAAGTTTATTTACTGAGTTTATACAAGTTGGAGGACAAATCCACTTGTGTAACTTGAATCTTGATTGTTTAGGACCAATAGACAATTTAGACTAGTGATAGACCAATCCTAGGTTAAATTGCTAAAAAAAGAAACTTTAATGTGTGTGATTAATATATATAATGACCATTTATATGTTAATACATGTTTTGTTAACCTAAACAAACATAAAGATTAAGTCTTTCTTGACACGAACTTAAAATCGGCTAATTATGTGTTTTGATCAATCTTATGACCATTTTGTTAAAACCATAATTATAGAGTTATAATCTGACCATGAGTATAACTAATATAGGAATCGGTATATAGTGATTATATGTCCATTGCACGCATTAATTGAATTAATTAACTAAAAAGAGGTGAAATCGAGTCTAGGGAGGGAACCTTCATATTTGATAGTTAAATCCAAACAAAGTTTAGTGTTTTTCAATCTCTTTGGTTTTCTTTTGGAGTTTAATAGTGTTAGTAGTAATTTAGAGTGGTAAAGTTTGGATCTTTATTGATAAGATTCTAAATTTCCCCTTTTAGTTGCTTTTATTAGTTTAATATTTAATTAGTAGAGTTATATTCAAAATCATACTCATTCCCCTTGTGTTTGACACCTGTAC
Organism: Dittrichia graveolens; assembly: GCA_038502395.1. Lineage (NCBI taxonomy): Eukaryota > Viridiplantae > Streptophyta > Magnoliopsida > Asterales > Asteraceae > Dittrichia > Dittrichia graveolens. The sequence goes on from JARJIL010000008.1 coordinate 25,172,808, forward strand.
TTATTTACTATACTACGATACGATTAGGTTCTCTTGCCTATTTGTGTTGTAGTCGTGCTAAATAATTCGGATTTATAAATTTAAAACTAGTACGCTATACGCACATCATGTTTTTGGTGCTGCTGCCGGGGAACGGTTTTATTTTGGTATAACCTGACTAATTATTTATTAAACGATCCTTCCCGAGATTTTCGGCTCAAAAGGAAGTTACTTTTCATATTTTAGTATTTAGTGCCTAGTCTAGTCGTTTCATGCGCTATTCTAGTTTTCTTCCATGTCTCTTTTGTGAATATGTATTGGCCCGAGGATCATCCGATCTGTTGGGATTCCTTCCTTAAAGATTTATTGAATGAATTTTACGAAGATGACATCGAACGGGATGATTACGATTTTATCCCAAAAGATGATGAGAATGACCACCCGATTGGCTCTCCTGATGAACCACATGTTAGTCCTGAACCGTATTATTCAGACGACTCCAATTCTGATGACAGTATACATTTTGATCCTTGTGTGGAGGTGGAGTCAAGAGAAGATGCTCAGTCTGATGGAGATATTCTGGAGTGTCTCGCCGGCCTGCTTGAGGAACCAGAAGAATATCTAGAGGATGAATCGTCGACCCTCGTTCAACCAACACCCACGTTAGGTTTAGAATCAAAACCCGTATGGGGACCCTCCCTTCTTGAGAGAGAAGCCGTGGAGAATTGTGCAGATGAAATCTTGGACTATCTGGAATTTCTACTCTTCAAGGAGGACGCTCCGAAATCAGAAAATGAGGTAACCACGGGATCGAGTGAGGAGTTGGAGTCGCATTATGGAATTCCTTTGGTGCCGGGAATTCTGTGGGGTACTTCAAGTGTAGAAAAGGATAAGGAGGATAACTTAGACAACATCGGAAGCCAGTTGGAGTCTTTGCTTGAGTCACAATCAAGTTCACAATCAGTAGGAGGATCTAAAATTCAGAACATGAGAGAGTTGTTTGTAGAGATCGAGAGAGCGTCGTGGAACACAACACTAGTAGCAGTATCCGAATCGGTAATTTATATATATTGTCACTTACATATAAATATTACCACCCGCATTTGATTGCAAGTGTGGGGTCATTCGTTCAAAGTCACAAGAAATAAATTCGGAGTCAAGCTAGAGACTCAGACAAAAACAAGCGCTTCTCGGGAGGCAACCCGTGTTTAGTTTAGGTTTTCCTTTCTTATTTATTTTTGTATTTCATTTCCTTTCTGTTCAACTTTGTGGGTGTGTTGCCTAGAAGCCCTCACGAGACTATAACTCGTCCACTCGGGCTACCGAGGGGTTTAAAGGCTTGTTGCATACGCTAAATGCAACTGTGATTTCTACGAAAGTGAGTTAGGTTTTTCTTTTTGTTTGTCGTTTTTAGGGAATCCTAGCCTAGATAATTCTTCATATATGCTTCTGGAATCCTTCATATACAATCATATTCAGACATTACTATCCTTTGATGTTTATATTTCTATGTGTCTGACGATATGTTTTGAGTAGTTTGTATTTCAGTGGGGGCTTTTAATTTATGGAGTATGCGCGTATATACTGACATCTATCTGCTCCAATCGACTAATTATACCCAGGAAGTTTTTCTAACCTTTTTCTACCTTGTTATATTTTTGTTGTGTACTATGAGGACATTGTACAATTTAAGTGTGGGGTAAGGGGTTAGAAAATATTTTCTCGCTTGAAATTTATTTGTCCTCGTGTTAAATTATTATTTTATTTGAGCGTTAAATTTTAAAATTTTTAATTCCATTCGAGTTAAAAATCAGATATTATTTAAGTATGTCAAGTTTGTTGATTTGTTGATTTGTAAACAATTTATAGTTATATCTAGCTTTTATGCATAGTGCTTGTGGCTTTTCGTCATTTCTTAGAAATTTGTGTTTATAGTAACCAAACTTTAATTTTTGAATTGCTGCAATAATTAAAAAGGTTAAACCCTTTTTGAGTCTAAGCTTGACAAAAATAGACTGAGTTGAATATTCAAATTTTATAAACATATGTTTAAAAAAGAAAAAAAAAAGTAAAAAAGCCAATGTGCAAAAATGAAAAACATATGCAAAAGTGCTAGAAAAATATATATAAGTCAAATAAATGACCTTTAGAACTCGAATTAGTAAACTCTTAGGGGTGTTTGACACCTAGCCACCTAAAGCTAACTGGTTTGGGATCGGTTGAGTTGAGGATTCGCTACATGGGTTCCATAGAAAGTCATAGACTTATAAAAAAGAGCTGAAAAGATGAAAAAGCATATGTGAAAATAAAGTTGGAAATCTACCATAAGTCTTGAGGTTGGGGGATTCCTAAAGGGTAAATTAACCAATTTAAATATAAATGCAATTCATAAATTAAAGTTTGGGTATTTATAAACGGAGAGATTATTTAGGATGGTTGAAAAGTAAATAAGGATCAAATCATGGGTATATGCATAAGTCTAGATATAACTTATGTTTTGTTTCTAATTAATCTTTTTGACATTTATAAGTAATGTTTAATTTTTCAAAGAATGATATTGATTATTTAAAATTTATAGCCTGGATAGAATTGTGATTTGCTTGGGGACAAGCAAAGTTCAAGTGTGGGGTATTTTGATATCGTCAAATTTAGATATATATATTTTAAGCGATATCTGTTTTATTTTAGCCTGTTATTATTCGTAAATAAGTAAAAGACACTTAATTATCTTAATTTATTGAATTACAGGTTAAAAAGTCGGAATATGAAAAGTTTTGAGCAAAAAAACGGAAGAAACCGAAGAAATATGAAAAGCTGTCCGCGCCGACACACCTCCACTGTTTTGATCATATCTCACTCATACGAACTCGGATTGAGGTGATTCAAAAAGCCACGGAAACTAGACTCAGAAGGATACAATTTCACTTTTATGGTCAAAGTCTAAAAAAGCGATGTCGCGGCGCGACCGTTAAGTATATCACGGCGCGACGCGACCTGATAAGAAAATTTTCAAATTTTAAAAGAGGTTTGGATCGCGTCAAACTCACCCGTCGCAACGCGAAACTTACCCGTCGCGACGTGACGCCCCTGTTTTCAGTTTTCTATATAAACGAACATCCAGATCGGTTTTGGGGTGAACAACACAACTTATACTACCCAAATAATGCCAAAACACGTCCAAAAGTGTTCTAGAGGCTTGAGGAGCTTAATTTGGAGGATTGAAGCATCAATTTGAAGAATCAAGGCTTGGATTCATAGTTTTTATACGGTTTTGTCATTCCTTCTTTATTCTTATGTTTATTCTTAATTTATAGAGGTTTGACATGATCATTATTGGCTAGTTCTTTCCTGTTTTCCTCCCTAGAGGAGATGAACCTCAATAAAGTTGATTAATTTATGTTAATTTGGACATGTTTGCTATATAATTTGTCTTGTATTTTTTAATTGATGATCCACATGTGTTCTTGTTTCTGTTTTTAAAGTTTATTTACTGAGTTTATACAAGTTGGAGGACCAATCCACTTGTGTAACTTGAATCTTGATTGTTTAGGACCAATAGACAATCTAGACTAGTGATAGACCAATCCTAGGTTAAATTTCTAAAAAAAGAAACTTTAATGTGTGTGATTAATATATATAATGACCATTTATATGTTAATACATGTTTTGTTAACCTAAACAAACATAAAGATTAAGTATTTCCTGACACAGACTTAAAATTGGCTAATTATGTGTTTTGATCAATCTTATGACCATAAGGTTTGTTAAAACTATAATTATAGAGTTATAATCTGGCCATGAGTATAATTAATATAGGAATCGGTATATAGTGATTATATATCCATTGCACGCATTAAGTGAATTAATTAACTAAAAAGAGGTGAAATCGAGTCTAGGGAGGGAACCTTCATATTTGATAGTTAAATCCAAACAAAGTTTAGTGCTTTTCAATCTCTTTGGTTTGCTTTTGGAGTTTAATAGTGTTAGTAGTAATTTAGAGTGGTAAAGTTTGGATTTTTATTGATAAGATTATAAATTTCCCCTTTTAGTTGCTTTTATTAGTTTAATATTTAATTAGTAGAGTTATATTCAAAATCATACTCGTTCCCTTTGTGTTCGACACCCGTACTTATTTACTATACTACGATACGATTAGGTTCTCTTGCCTATTTGTGTTGTAGTCGTGCTAAATAACTCGGATTTATAAATTTAAAACTGGTACGCTATACGCACATCACCTGTCTTTCGGTTATTGTTGCCACTAGCTTAGCCTCGCACCATTTGGTGAAATAATCGATTGCTACAATTAGGAACTTTAATCGTCCAACAGCTTCGGGGAAATGTCCCACTGTGTCTATTCCCCATTTTTGAAATGGCCAAGCTGCCATAATGGATACCAAGTGTTGCTTTGGCTGCCTAGCTATTGGAGCATGGATTTGACAGGCCCTGCATCGCTTTACTTCTTCAAATGCGTTCCTGTGCATAGATGGCCAGTAGTATTCTACTTGCATGGCCTTAGCAACCACGGAGCGAGCTCCGGCGTGGAGACCACAAGCTCCTTCGTGTATTTCCCTTATTATGTACTTTGCCTGAAGGGGACCTACGCACCTTAGAAGTGTCCCAAATATGATTTTCGATAAAGGACATCGTCTATTAGTTGATATTTAACAGCTTCGTGACGGATCATACTTCCTTCGTTGCCTTCCGAAACTGCGCTTGTCTTGAGGAAGTTGATTATAGGAGTCATCCAATTGTCTCCTTCCTCTTAAAAAATGGTATTTACCTCACCAGGATTTCTTTTGTTAGGTGCGCGAAGGCTACAGAAGCTAGCTTGCTTAGAGCATCCACCTTTTTGTTTTTGCTACGAGGAACTTGTTTTATTGAGCATTTCTTGAATGACTTTATCATTTCTATTGCTTTTGCTAAGTACCTTCTCATGCTTCCTTCTTTTGCTTCATAAGACCCGTTGATCTGATTGGCTACTAGCATGGAATCCACAATTACTTTCAGGTTCTATATTTTCATAGCAGAGGCTATTCGAAGTCCTGCTAACAAGGCCTCGTATTTGGCTTCGTTGTTAGATGCTCGAAAATTAAAACGGAGGGCATAAGTGTATTCAGTTCCTGAAGGACTGGTAATCACGAGTCCTGCTCCTCCTCCATCGGTGCTTGATGCTCCGTCAGTATGTAATCTCCAAACCTCTGGAGATTCTTCTGTGTTTTTCTTTTCTCCTTCGTATCCGCCTTTCTCCAACGTCTGTGTTGTTGGGATAGTGATTTCTTTGTTCTTTGTTTCTTGTACGGCTTCATCTCTTCCTTCGGTGATTGCTTTAGCCTATTCATCGGCTATCTCAGTCAGAAAATCAACTAAGATTTGCTCTTTCACCGACGTTCTTGGTTCGTAACGAATGTCATATGCTCCAAGTTCTATTGTCGTATTGGTTGATCTGTTAGTACTCATACTGGGTGAGCTTGGAAATATCTTTTCAGTCACCTAGAAGCGTGGACAAGATACAACGCTAGTCTTTCCATGGAAGAGTAGTTGACCTCCGGCCCTTGCGTCACCCTGCTAACGAAGTAAACCGGAATATGCTTTTCTTGTCTTTCGGCCATCAGTACTGCACTTAAGTTTTGCTTTGATGCCGCTAAATACAAAATCAATGTTTCTCCGTTTATTGGCGCCGTGAGCATTGGCAGCTCAGATTTCTTTAATCTTTCAGAAAGCCTCCTCTGCCTCTTGGGTCTACTTGAAATCATTCTTGCTTAGACAGTTTTTCATCGTTTTGAAGATTGGGAGAGACTTCTCTGCGACCTTGGAGGTGTATCAGTGGAGCGCTGCTAATTTTCCGCATAAGCTCTGAACTTGCTTTAGCGTTTTTGGAGATTCTAGATCCATGATGGCTTTAGTCTTTTCCGGATTCACCTTGATACCTTCGGGTGTTATTAGGTGTCCTAGGAACTTTCCTTCTTCGGGTGTTATTAGGTGTCCTAGGAACATTTTCTTGTAACAAAATACTCTTTTATCGGTATGAAAGGCTGTCTTGTCCTCATCATCTTCGGACATTTGGATTTGGTGATACCCTTTGTATGTGTTGAAGCAAGAGGTCCGGCGAAAGGCTTCAGCACGTGTTACCAAGGGACGTCCGGATCAGGGAGAAAGCTTGGACCAGCACCACACTAAGGACTTCTGTATGATGGTAAGCTAATTTCGGAGGGTATGACAGCTTCCGTCCCATAGGTGAGACTAAACGGTGTTTCACCATTGCTTGTTTTGACCATCGTCCGATGTGCCCATAGAACATGACCTAGGTGGTTGACCCATCTACCACCGTCTTTAGTGAGTCTTGCTTTGATTCCTGTAACAATTCTTCTGTTCATCCGTTCCACCTGCCCGTTAGCTTGAGGGTGGGCAACAGAGGTGAAACGCTGCTTAATGTTCATATCTTTGCACCAGGAGTAAAATGGTTCACCCGCGAATTGCCTCCCGTTATCGGTGATGAACTCCTTAGGCAGTCCGAACCTACAAACGATATTATCCCATGCAAACTTGATAACCTGTGACCCTGTGATGGCGGCAAGCGGTTTCGCCTCGCACCACTTTGTAAAATAATCAATTGCTACAAGCAAGAACTTCAATCTTCCTGGGGCTTTAGGGAATGGACCAACAATGTCCATACCCCACTTCATGAAGGGCCACACAGATGTTATGGAGATCATACGTTTGGGTAATTTGGGAAGCGGAGAGTAAACTTGGCACGCCACACATTTCTTTACTTCCTCAAAGGTGTGTCGATGCATGCTGGGCCAATAGTATCCGATTTGCATCGCCTTTGCTACTATCGATCTGGGCCCTGCATGCAAGTCGCCCCGCAGAAGAGAAGCCATACCCTTAGGAAGCTTACCCAACTACCCACAGGAACCCTCATGTATCTCCCTTGTAACATCCTCAGATCGGGCCTAGTAGTTTAGGTGGCTTTGGTATGTTAATTTGTGATTAATGGTGATTAATTACTTGTTAATATTAAGTTACATGGTTTTAATTAAATTGATTAATTAAATATATGAATTATATATATATAGTTTAAAATATATATATATATATATATATATGTATGTGTATGTACGGTTGTGTGTGTGCATGTGTTTAGAATGCCACCTCATGCTACGTTTTGTATATACGTGGGACTAAGGGGAGATGACTTCATCTAGAAGTTTGCATGTGTGTGTTTTAGTGTGTAAACCGAGAGAAAGCAAGAAAGAACAGACGATCGGATTCGTGGTTTCTTGATTGTGTGATTCAAGTTTAGAAGGTTGTTGATTATTTCATGATTCTTGATTAACATGCTATTGATTGTTATGAGCATGCTACGGTTTTTAATCTTGCTAGGTTTTAGTATGAACATCATATGATCATGCTTATGAAGTTATCGGATCTGGTATTCTTGGGATATAAAGGTGTTTTGATGCATGCTTGAATGTGTAAACATGTTTATAAGTGTTATTGGTAAACTTGTATATGCTTGGTATGATTGGGAAATAAGATTTATAGGTTTGAAGTTATCGGATTCTAGAAATATTGAAGGTGGCAGATTTTGGTGTTGATGGTGAAAACCGATACAATAAATCCGATTCTAGTGGAATCCGGAACTTAGAATCCGATACTCGTGGAATCCAGATATGTGAAATCCTAGTATCGAAATCCGATGGTTTGAATCCAAGGGTGGAATCCTAAACATGAAATCCGATTAGCATGGAAGAATCCGATTGTGGAAGCCAAGTTGAGATGCAAGTGTGGAAATCCGATGGATGTATCAGATTCCTTCAAATCCGATACAAAGTAGCGGATTCCGATGGTGGTTGCGGATTTGGTGCAAATCCGATAGTAGTGTCGGATTTCATGTCAAATCCGACAGTTTTGGTTTGTTGATTTGCATTGTTTAAATGCTATGTTATATGTGCATGCATATGTGAATCTTACATGTTATGTTTGATTAAAAGGATATAAATTTACGTGTTTGGCATATATTTATGAATCGTTACTGATTTCAGTTTGTTGTGTTCTCAGGAACAAACAAGGCTCAGTAATATAAGATCACTGAGTGGAGAAACTGAAAGCTTGAGGTGAGTGGACGTTTACTCACAGATGTTATTAGTTGTAACTGGATTGGGTTGCAACTGCTATTGGTTTGACGCATAGATAGATTGTGCATCTGATAATTGATTAACTGTTGATCGTTAATTAATTGTGCGTCAGTCATATGTATACATGAGGTTTGGGAAGTCAGCTTCGGCTGGGCATATGGGCTGGGTTTGTTTGCTATCGGCGAATCAGTATTGGGATCTTTTGATGCATTTGTTGCAACTTAAGGTAATACTGTGTGAGAATGGCAAATGAACTATCGGTAAACCTTTGCTTTGGCCGGCATTGGTTGAAGGTTCCTGCAGAACCGCCGGTCTTCCCGGGGCATGATTATCTGTTATGTGTTGTTGATATTGATGCGGTTACTTGCTGATATATCTGTTGTGGTTTTACTCCATTCACTTAGCTTTGAGCTAATCCCCCACCCCTCACTCTTTTTACAGGTTTTAGTAAGTCAGCGGCTCGACTGAGAGTGGTTAGCTTGGGGAGTAATCACCCAGGACTCTGATATATTATTTTGTGACGAGCCGTCTTTTGTAATACTGATATTTAAACAGTAGTGTTTGTACAGTTGTAAACACTTTGGTTGTTTAATTCGCTTCCGCAATGATTATGAAAATGAAAATTTTTGGGTTAAAAATACAGTGTTACATCCCTTATCATGTGCTTAACTTCCGATGGTCCTAGGCACCGAAGGTCCGGCCCCAAGAATGATTTTTTGTACAGTATCCCATCGATTAGCTTATATCGACTTGCCATTCTCTTTGTTTTCTCGTCATCCACGCCTGTTTCTCCATACTTTAGGTACTTGACGATGGGAGTCACCATGTGCTTTCTTCGTCCTCAGTCACAACGTGCACCTTCTTTTCCTCGATGGACCTCCTGCGTATGACCTCCACCAATATTTCTTTTGTTAAGTGAGAAAATGTCACCGATGCTAATTTGCTAAGAGCATTTGCTTTTTTGTTTTGGCTTCGTAGCACATGTTTGATGGTGCATTTTTGGAACTTGGAGATGATTTCCTTAGCATTAGCCAGGTACTTCTTCATATTTGGCTCCTTCGCCTCATAAGAGCCATTTATTTGTGACTTTACTAATTTCGAGTCCACATACACCTTTAAGCGCTGTATCTTCATAGTGGAAGCTATGCGTAACCCTGCCAATAAAGCTTCGTATTCCGATTCATTGTTGGAGCTTGCAAAGTTGAACCGAAGTGCTTTAGTGAGTTCAATCCCTGTGGGACTTGTGAGGATTAAACCTCCGCCTGCTCCTTCGTTACTGGAAGCTCCATTTGTGTATAATTTCCACGTTCCTTTCACGTCACTTTCCTCAATGACTGGATTGTTTGCCTCGTCTGATTCGATTAGGAAGTCCGCGAGGATTTGCCCCTTCATAGAGACCCTGGCCTCATATATGATGTCAAAGGTTCCCAATTCCACGGCCCATTTGGCTAATCGATCAGACACCTCTGGCTTGCTCAATACACGTTTGATCGGTGCATCAGTGATGACTTTAACTTGGTGGGCTTGGAAGTACCTCCTTAGTCTTCTGGCGGCAAAGACAAACATAGGGCTATCTTCTCTAAAGAAGGATATTGGACCTCTGGACCTTGTAACACCTTGCTTATGAAATAAATAGGCATTTGTTTTTTATTTCTCTCTGCCATTAATACTGCTCCTAAGGTACTGGAAGAAGCAGCTAGATAAAGGATGAGGGGTTCACCTTTTTTGGGCGCTGTGAGTGAAGGAAGGTTTGAAATGGCTTGCTTTAGCTTCTGGAAAGCATCCTCCGCCTCTTCTGTCCAACGGAAGTCTTTCTTGTTAACACAATTTTTGAGTGTTTTGAGTATCGGCAGGGAGTGTTCCGCAGCTCGTGACATATACCTGTGTAGTGCGGCTATCTTCCCGTTCAGACTTTGCGATTTCTTTATCGTTTTTGGAGATTGAAGATCCATTATAGCTTTTATCTTATCGAGATATGCCTTGATTCCATCGGGCATGATCACATGCCCCAAGAATCGTCCCTGTTCTAGTCCGAAAGAGCATTTCTTCGGGTTCAACTTCATGTTGGCTTGTTGCAAGTTTACGAATGTTTCTTGAATGTCTTTGAGCATCTCCCTCTCTGTCGTGCTTTTGATCACCACATCATCTACATAGGCTTCTATATTTCTTCCAATTTGATTTTTGAAGACCTTGTCAATGAGTCGTTGGTAGGTTGCTCCTGCGTTCTTTAAACCGAAGGGCATATTTTTGTAACAATAGACGCCCTGATCCGTGTGGAAACCGGTCTTATCTTCGTCTTCTCTTGCCATCTGGATTTGGTGGTACCCTTTATACGCATCCAGAAAACATCTGAAGCGGTATCCATGTAACGACTCTATCTTGAGATTTATTTTGGGCAAGGGATACGGATCTTTCTGGCAGACTTTGTTGAGATCCGTGAAGTCAACACACATTCTTCACGTGCCGTCCTTCTTTTTGACCAGGATGGGGTTTGCTACCCATGATTGGTAATGTACCTCTCGAAGGATCCCTGCTTCCGTCAACTTATCAACTTCTATGCACGCTGCCCTGCTACGATACGGAGCTAGTCCCCTCTTTCGTTGGATCACCGGCTTTGTCTTGTTAGGTATCCCCAGCTTATGTTCAATCAGATCTCTGGGGATTCCGGTCATGTCAGAAGGTTCCCACGCAAAAACGTCTTTGTTGGCTCGTAGCAGCTTTATCAATTCTTCTTGACATGCTTGGCTCAAGGAGGTTCCTATTGTTACCGGTTGTTCGGGGTATCTACCATTTATCACGACCTTCTTCTCGTCTTTGCTTGGTGCTTCCTTCCTTTGGCTTCGTTGTTCCTCCCTTTCTGTTCGTAAGCCTTCTTTGGATATTTCCCTTTCTGAATGAGTGGTAGCCACCCCCGATGGCGTTGGAAATTTGATAAGGGAGTGTATAGTGACGTTGATCGAACTACTAGAAATCATAGCCTCACTGTTCTGCTCAAGGGATAGCTCCCAATCGTGAAAGGTAGCACTAACTCCCCTATAGGCCACACAACTTCTCCAGCGAACCCAATGAGGGGAATAGTTGCTTCCATCAGTCGTGCCTTGACCTCTAACCTCATCTTTAGGAAGCAATGTTCATACATAATTTCAGATGAGCTTCCTCGGTCAATATACGCCCGGTGTATTTCATATCCTGCCACAACGGCTCGTACAACGATCGGACTAACAATTGCTCCCGCGTGTCCGATCGGGGGGAAATCAATCCTCTGGTTTATCCAACTTTCATACTCTCTTTCGATTCTCTTTCTCTCTTCCCTCGGCATCCGTATCATGAATATCTCCTTCTCTTTTCCCTTTCTGGTGGTTGGTTGCTTGTTACCGCGACTTTGGTATTTAGGAGGTGGCTACTTTATTTCTTTTACTAAATGTGCGAGTTGACCCATCTTTACAGCCTCCTCAATTTGCCTTTTCAACTGAATGTGCGAGTTGGTTTGGTGCCGCTTATCCGCATGAAATTCACAGTATTTCTCTTGATTCCTCTTTTCGAGAGGAGCCAACATAGGTCTGAGTGGTAAGAAGCTATGACTTGCTTCTTCTGTGGCTAGTATCTCCTGGGGTGTTTTGGTTAGTGGTGTGAAGTGAGGTTTTCTACTTTCTCCACTTTGATACGGAGCTCCCCTACGAGCTTCGGAAACCCTTCTGTCGTTAAAAGGGATTGGGGAAAAAGATGGGGTGAAACTTCTTCTTGGAGCTCCGGCTTTCCATAGGCCTGGCTTGGTTGGAGGTCCCTTTCTTGACATCTCGTCCAACTGTCCCGCTACTTCTTTCCCCCTAATGAATGCTCTTGCCACCTCCATCATTTCGTCAACCGTTTTGGGCACATTGTTGCAATACTTTTCTATCAGCTGCTTAGACTTTATCCCGTGAAAGAAACTAGAGATCCTCATCTTTTCATCAGCTCCTCCGATTTCTTGGCTCTCTTTCAAGTAACGTGCCATGAAAGCCCATAATGTCTCTCCTTCCTTCTGTTTGATGTTATGAATCTCAACTGGGTCTCTTGTATATCTTTTTTGTTGCATGAAGCTAGACAAAAAACTCTTTCTGAGGCTTTCGAAAGTGTCAACGCTTCCCTCCGGGAGATGGTCGAACCACACTCGTGCTGGCCTTATAAGAGTTTGTGCAAACATGTGACACCACACAGGCATGGACTAGCGTTCTACTTCAGCCGCCCCCATGAATATCCGAAGGTGATCCTCCGGGTCAGTTGTTCCTTCATACATTTTCACGTGAGATGGCATTTTGATTCTTCCACGAATTTGAAGCGAGTTATCCTCTGAGTAAATTTCGTTGACTCAGAGGGACGATAAGGATGCATGAGTTCATCTTCCTCTAGGCTGTTTGTAAGTGGTTCGGTAGGGGTGTGTTGAGTGGAAGGGTTTGACATTGTGTTAGTTAGTGAGTTGGTACGAGGGATGGTTATGGAGGTGGTAGGTCCTGTCATGGGTGGTTCTTCTCCGAAGTGCAACCTAGTCTGGACCTCCTTCAGTCTTTCTTCCTTTTCATGACTTTCAACAAGTGTTTTGAGTAGGTGGTAGTTTTGTCGAACTACTTCGGGGAATATTTGCAAGGGGTTTTCCGAGACATAAAGGGTTTGTGTCATTGTAATGATGGATTGGACCGTTGGAGTAACGGGAAGGGTGGTGGTGGTGGTGTTTCCGGACGAACCAAGGATAAGGAAATCGAGAGGTGGAACTGGAGAAGGTTCCATGACAACGAGTCCCACAGATGGCGCCAAATGTTGAAGCAAGAGGTCCGGCCAAAGGCTTCAGCACGTGTTACCAAGGGACGTCCGGATCAAGGAGAAAGCTTAGACCAGCACCACACTAAGGACTCCTGCAAAACAGACCAAAGTTAGCCTCGCCACGAGGGAGGGGGTTGGCCTCGTGACCAAGCTCCGGCGCAAGAGTAAGTATAATGTATGAGGAAGAGAGGTAAGTTAAGCTAAAGAAATGAGAAGAAAGTGTATTCTGGAGGATTGCTTACCTTCTGCCGTTACTTGTGTTCTCATTTTATAGGCAAATGGGTGAGGGATGTGTTCCCCTTTCATCCATCAGTCCTTGTGAGGACCTTCTACCTTGGTCAGACAAGAGTTCACTAAGCCCTGCAAGTGATGTGACCTCTCATAGAGGTTGACCTTCTGCTTTGCCATCTCTGGCATGATCTGATGCATCCTTTTTAGAGTTCCTAACCTTAAACACCCTTTTAGTAACCTCTGCCACAAAAGGTTAAGAAGCACTTCCAATTGTGCTTGTCTACCTTTCCTTATTTGTTGATTACATTACCAATGGTTGCAGTGTGCTTGGTCCCGAGGACCTTGGTGAGCAAGGTTCCAGATTTCCTCTAGAAGCTGAAGTGTCGGCTGAAGCTTTAAGAGACGAAGCTTCGGACGTTCGGCTTCTTGTTGGAGGGCGAAGCTTTGGACGTCCATCGGATAGCCTAGGTCCGGCTGAGGTTTTGGGGGGTGGAGGTCCAGACATACCTCATCAGTATGCATCCAAGAAGCATTTGAACTTAAACCCAGGTAGAGATTCTACCTTCAGGTCTACCTCTGGCAGCGGGTACGGATCTTTCAGACAAGCTTTGTTTAAGCTAGTAAAGTCGATACACATCCTCCACAATCCATCTTTCTTTCTTACCATGACGGGATTTGCAACCCAACTCTGGTACTTTATTTCGCGCAATACTTTTGCTTGTAAAAGTTTATCAACCTCCGTGCATACAATCTGACTTCGGTCTAGGGCTAGACCTCTCTTTTTCTGCACGATGAGCTTCACATCCTTTGGAATACCAAGCTTATGTTCTGCTATGTTCCTTGGTATTCCGGTCATATCGCCAGGGGTCCATGCAAAGACATCTACGTATTTCTTCAAGAGGGATTCAAGTTGTTGTTGACATTTTGGGGTTAGTGACTAGCCGATGGTTACTTCTTGTTCCGGATGGCTTTCGTTCACCCTTATGCGTTTTTCTACGGCCTTGGCTTCTTCTTTTCTTGCCGTCATTTCCCATTCGATGCTGAGGCATTCTTGTACATCTTTTCTCTCACTTTGTACTGTTGCTATACCTCTAGGTGTAAGGAACTTCATTGCCGAATGTATGGTGGATACTACTGCTTTTAGCTGTCGTAGACTAGATCTTCCTAAAATGACATTATATATGGATATGGTTTTTACAACCATGAACTTCAGGTATACCATTCTTTCTAAGGGGGGTGTTCCGAAGGTGACTGGAAGCTTTATTTCCCCCAATGGCCAAACGGTTTCCCCTGAAAAACCAACAAGGGGAACCGACGCTTTTACGAGGAGAGAGCGAATGTTGGGATGAAACTTCATGAAACATTGTTCGTACATAATTTCTGAGGAACTTCCTCCGCCGACCATGATCCGATGGACTTCGTACCCGGCTATTCTTCCTCGAAGGACCACCGGACCGACTTCTGGAGAGGCTAGATCATCATTTTTGAACTCAATGGTTGCCTTCTCCCATCTCTTTCCTTGTCATGGAGTCTGGATCATGAGGATTTCCTTGGATTCTTTGTCTTTGCTTTCTTGTTTTTGGTGCCTTCCTCTGGTGGGGCCCTTGTTAGCGTGTTGCCTTATTTCCTTCACCAGATGAGATAACTTTCCCATCTTTACAGCTTCTTCGATTTGCTTTTTTAGCTGGTAGCACTCATTGGAATCATGCCCTCGATCGGCATGGAACTCGTAGAAACGTTCCATGTTCCGTTTTTTGGGAGGCCCTGTCATGGATCTTGGTGGTGTAAAACTCTTGCACGCTTCTTCCGTAAGCAGAATTTCATGTGGCGACTTGGTAAGTGGAGTGAACTGAGGCTTCCTTCGGTCGTCATGCGTGTACGGGGGCTTCTTGGTTTCGGGGTATTTTCCGAGGGAAGGGTCTCCACCTAGAAACCTTCTGAGGGTAACTTCCCCTTCTAGCGGACTCTTCGTATCCTCCCGTGGCTTCTTTCCTCCTTATGAAAGATCTTCCTTTTTCCATGACTTCGTCCAAAGTTTTTGGTATTTCATTACAGTACTTCTCCACCAGTTGTTGCGATTTGATGCCATGATTGAAGCCTGAAATCTTCACTTTTTCGTCGGCACCACCTATTTCTTGGCATTCTTTCAAGTATCTCCCCATGAAATCCCAAAGGGTTTCTCCTTCCCTTTGTTTTATGTTGTGGATTTCTACCGGATCCCTTATGTATCTTTTCTGTTGCATAAAGCTTACAAGGAAACGACCTTGTAGTTCTTGGAAGCTGTTAATACTTGCGTTTGGAAGGTGGTCGAACCATATTCTAGCAGGACCTGTCAAGGTCTGTACGAATATGTAGCACCATATAGGCATCGGCCATTGTTCTACTCCGGGCGCTCCTGAGAAGATCCTTAAGTGATCCTCCGGATTCGTGGTTCCTTCGTACATTTTAACATGGCTTGGAATCTTTATCTTTCCGGAGAATCGGAAGGTGGCTATCCTTCTTGTGAACTTTGTAACTTCCGAAGGTCTATAGGGTCTGGCCAACTCTTCCTCGTCTTGGTCTAGCTCAATCGTTTCCTGAAAACGACTTTGCCCATTAGGCCCAGTGTTGTATCGAAAGCTTTGGGATTCTCCATGTCTTGGGGTAGTGAACGAGTTGAACCGAGGGGTTGCAAACCCTTGGCTAGGCTGATTAGAAGCTCCAATGAATGGTATCTAGACTCCTGACGTTGGGACTCCTTCAGTTCTTCCGAAATCCAACCTTGCTTAGATTTCTCCCCATTGAGTCTCCCTCTCATGCTCTTCCATCAGCCTTCTTAGAAGTGAGAAATTTTGTCGTACCAAGTCTGGCGTCATTCTTGCACTAGTCTCCTCTGATGCATTTTGCGTAGCACCAGGCCTCGAGGAGGGGCTTGTGTCAAAGATAGATCGACGCAACATGGATGAGGTGGCGTTAACAGTTACTACGGTAGCTTCAGTGTTTGAAGAGGTGAAGGTGACGATGCCTTCGGTGGACGGAACCGCACTCATGACTATAACGTATGCGGTCCCACGGATGGCTCCAATGTTGCTTCCGTAGGTCCTGGTGAGCTTCTCCGGTGATCTACAAAACAGACAAAGGGTTAGCCTTGTCACGGGTGTTTGGATCCATGACCAAGCTCGGGCGTGCAATTAAGTATGTGTGTATGTATTAATGGCGGAAGAGTTAAATGCAGAGAATGTTTGTAGTGAGATATTAAATGAGGGAGAGAGTTGTATGTTGTGTACCTGTGCTCTGGCTCTTTTATATTAATTAACCTGGTCCTTGTCCAAAGGTTTTGTCCGATGGTTATGCGGTCTAACTGGTCCATAGATGAAAGTTGGTATGCGCCAGGTCTGCGATTTACTGTGTTTGTCGGGTAGCGGCCGCCTTTCCATTTAATGCCTCATTAATGAGGATCATTATAAGCCATGCTTGGAGATTTGCATGGGGAACATGTTTGTATTATTTTAATTTGTAAATACTTTTGGCAGATTCATATCCCAGAGGATGGTTTGCATGTTCCTTCGGATGGTCCAACCTTCGGATCATATATCATCATTGTTTTATTAATTTTTTTATCTACTTGAATTGTATATCATTTAAAGTTTACTAATTTAGAATGTTTTCTTAAAAAATCAACATTTACTTAAAACCGTTTATACATGTATGTACATATTCAACAGCCGAGAGATCCAAATGGATTCTCAGTAAACCGTAATAAACTTTAAATATCTGCTTATGGATTTGTTGATTAACAAGTAGAACCTATCATTCATGGAGTCACGAGATTTAATTGGGTTCGATTTCATTTTAGAGCCATGTTCTTTTTAGCTTGATTTGAATGAAAGGAAAACAGTAAATGCAACTGATGATGCTCACGAATTGGAAACTTCTCATGCTAACCAATAATGGACGGGAAATTCAATTGAAAACATTAATGGGCCTGAAATTAATTGAAAAGCTGTCGGGTCTTGAGTTGCAAATTAAGGGGATAGGGTTTGAATTTCATGTTTATATATACTAGCATGATACCCGCGCAATGCGGCGGCGACGAATAATTTCTAGTTGCTAACATGTCAGTTTTTAAGACTTATGGAGTATAATATTCATGTAATACGATAACAACGAATAATTTTTATTGGATAACATGCCCAATTTCTTTATCTTTTTCCATTGCATTACTTTTTTGTTCTCTATAATTGAAAAAAAAAGTTATGAAAATATTTTTTAATAATTAAGTTAATTTGTATTTGCTTTGACTTTCAAAAAAATGGTATCGACTTTGATTTTCTTAAATACATAAAGTTTAGTTATTAAAATGGAATATAAGAATCTTATTAACTATATATAATAGTTACTCAATTTAGTTTATATGAAGGGTAATTTAGTAATTTAAAACACTTCAAATTTAAGAGTTTAAGCAAAAAGCCTAAATGTTTTATAATATAGTATAAATAAATAAATAGATATATATATATATATATTTAGGATCAAATGAGAACACTTTTAAAATGTACGACACTTAGAACACTTTTGGGCCTTTGATTTCATTGATCGGATAGTTTAAAAATTGTCACATTTCTTTTGGACCTTAGATTTCATTGGTCGGATATTTAAAAGTTGCAACGTTTTATGATCATTTGTTTGACTATATACATGATGCATCAATGCATACAAACGTGTTTGTGATCTGATGCATCAATGCATACAAATCTTTAAATTGTTAATATTATAGAAATAATTTTGATTTTATGATTTAGGATGTAAACTTGACTTTTGGATAGTTATATGTGAACATAAACGTAAAGAAGAAATACTAAATTATAAGTTTACTCAGGTTCTCACCGTCGTGCATTTTAAAAGGGTTCTCCCTTGAACCTCACCCTATATATATATAATGGTTTGGAATGTTTGATTCAAAGATGGTTCAAACAAGTTTCGTTTTAGTTCATAAATGGATATAGATCGATGATGTTTTTGAGAGTTTTGGTTGAATTGAAAACTTTACAAATCTTGGGTTTAATTGAAAACTGAGATGTAAAGAGGAATTGAAAACTTTAGGGTTCAGTCCCTACCAAGGGTTTCCCCAATTGAATCGTTCGTTTTATGGTCTCGACTTAAAGCCTTTACGGGTTGGATTGAAAACTTGGGTTTTCAAGTGAGTTGAAAACTGGAGTTTTCAATTGGATAGAAGACTTGGGTTCTCAATTGAACTGAAGACTTAGGTTTTCAATCCAAATCAAACGGGATTTCATGTATCGATCATAAACTGAATAGTTAGGGCATGTAAGTGGGCCTAAACCCACTCGACTGAAGTTCGGGTTCAGTCGAGAGTTTCGTATAACGGTTACGGGAATAAAATAGAATAAAGAAATGAAATACATAATCGGAGATAAAAGAATATTGATTTTTGCTGGAACCGCTATTGTAGGTGTTTACCGGTAGAGATGAAACCTACGGTTACGTGATTTATTTCTATTGAGTATTGTGTGCTGCAACCAGGTGAGTTACACTAACTTATACATTATACTAGTGTTAAATGTGTGTAACTGTTGTATGGTTAATTGTATAACTTACATGAATTATTGATATTTGAAGTGAAGGGTTGTGTTATATTATGGTGAAAACACAACTCGGGCACAGCGAGACACGTGAAATCCTTGGTATGGTTGGATAGTCAACTGTGACCCAAAGTGTGAAATCGTGGACAGTGCACTACGTCGGTATTATGTGATTTGATTGTATGTGTGAATGTGTAAATGATATGTGGATATGTGAAGTGAAGGGTTGCGTTATATTGTGGTGAAAATGTAACTCGGGCACAGTCAGACACGTGAAATCCTTGGTATGACTTGGATAGTCAATTGTGACACAAAGTGTGAAATCTTCGTCAGGGCATTGCGTCGGTATTATGTGAATTGATATGTGATGATGGATTGCTATGTGTTATGTATATGCCTAGTGTGGTGTGTAAGCTACTGTGCTCGCTAAGCTTTATGCTTACTGTTGTTGACTTATTCTTTTTAGGATCTGATCGTGGGAAAGCTCTAGTAGTGTGAAGACGGCTCATCTTTTATCAAACGTTTCCGCTATTTAGTAAAACAGGTATTTATTGAATCTCATAATTGTAATTTAATTACTTTAAAGAATTATTATTGTACGACGTGTAGTTCCGGGTGCGGGACCTTGTCTGGATTTTTTGTCAGAATGACTACAGTTATTTATGTGATATATATATATATATATATATATATATAAATTTATACTTATTATACTTGTTCCTTTAAAAAAAATTTGGGACGTTACAACTTGGTATCAGAGGTGTGTTTGGACTTAAACCTTGGTTCTAATAATTTTCAAAGATCAAAATTGTAATATTTAAAAAAATAATAATAATATATAATTTTGTAGGGTTGAGGACTGTAACTAGGGTTCCTTGCGTGTTGTTGTTGATTGCTGCATAGAATCCGATTTACGATACGAAACCTGACTAAGGTTTTCAAACACGAATGATGAGTTGTTAGCTGGAGCTTGGTCCTAGTGAGCACAAGGTGAAGCATGGTATATGTATTGTTTAGTGAAACATGCCGTGAAACTGAATCATTGATATTTGTGGAAGTGTTAATGACCATATCCATGTTTAGGCAAATCGTGAATACTGTGTACTGTGTATAATGGTAACCATATAGGACTAGAATGGATGATTTGGCCTTATTTCATGTTCTCGTTTGATGTTGGGTTAGGGTAGAATCAAACACTCGACCACTTATATGAATTAACATTATGCACGGATGTATACATGATCTGCTTCAACTAGGATATGATGAATTGGATGTGAAACATTTTATGCTTGTATGATTTTGTGACAGTATAAGAGCATTAAAGTACATGTGGATGAAGTGATATATACTTTTAGCTAGTATGCTTTAGTATAAGGATAAATGGGTATTGGCCTATATGTGAAACTATGTGATAAAGTGATGCATGGCCTAAGCTTGTGAATCAGGATTTCGAGTGGTAATGACAAGACTCGGTATGTGTAATGTGTTTAGAATAATATAGGGCCCATATTATTACAAGCACATGATACATGTCGGAGCTTGTCAAAATCATGAGAAATCTTATGAATCAGGTGATGGGTACTTGTAGGACAGTAGTATGCCTGTAGAGTAAGAGTGCCTTAGTACAAGTAGGGGTACTTAAGATGTGAGAAAGGCATGCTAGGAATACATACATCATGTGAATATGAAATACGATCTGCTTAAGATAGTATGGTAAAGCCACCTGTTGAGGAGTGCATTATCTATACTTCCAAATGATGATGGAGGAGGCAAGAGTATAATGTGACATCATTGCGGGCGTCGGTAATGTATCGGTGAAACTAGAAACACCTTGAGAGGTGGAGAAAGCATACGGAAAGGCCTTAAATGTATCCATTATTTATAGAAACAATGTAATGGGGGGAGGTGATGTCAAACTCCAAATGGATTTTATTCCACTTCCCATGCGGGAGTTTCAAGTAGTGGTGGATATGGAATGGCTCGGTCGTCGCCAAGTCAACATAAAAACAAGGATCCGTGCGGGTTCACACCCCAAGTGGGGGAGGAATTCTAATCTACAGTGAACACAAGGTGAAACTACAATCTAATTCTCGCTAGAACCGGAACTAGCTATGATGGGATTGAGACCAGTGTTACTAGTGAGGCCAATCCTCTCCGACAGCCAATACTGAATGAAGAGGTGTACAGGAAGGAAAATGAGGAAATTGAGAGGGAAGCTGTTATAACTTCTAAAGTAATAGCCGACGAGATGAAAGAGCTAGGGGAAGTGATACCCCGGATAGTGACTAAGATAAAGGAGGGTATACGAAAGATGATTGATCAGAAGTTGAGCACGTGATGGGTCGTACGAGAGGCTACAATTGTTATTCCAGCAGCAGATTAGATATAGAGGAATTGCATTTATAGAGACTCTTCCGCATATCAACCACCGACCTTCGAGGGGATTAAAGACCCCAGTGAGAGCGATCAATTGACTTTGAGGTGGAGGAAGCTTTCCTATATATATCACTGTACAGAAGAAAGTAAAGTATGGTTTGTATCGAACCTGTTAGGGGGAAATACTACAGGCACTGAAAGAAGAAAAGTTATACGCGAAATCCTCGATATATGAATTCTGGTTGCAAGAGATTCAATTCCTAGGGCAAGTAGTGATTCGAGAAGGCGTTAAAGTTGACTCTGCTAAGATTGAAACGGTTATGAAGTGGGAAGTGTCAACGGGCCCTACTAAAATTTGGAGTTTTCTGGGTTTGGCTGGGTATTACCAAAGATCTATTCAAAACTTCTTTAAGATCGCAGTACCTTTGACGAAAATGACTAAGAAAAGTGTACGATTTGATTGGGGAAAAGAACAACAACAAGCGTTCGAGAGACTACGGGGAAAATTATACGAAGCGCCGATATTAACCCAACCGAGGGAATGGAAGATATGGTGGGCTAATGCGACGCGTCACATGTAGGGCTTGGATGTGTATTAATGCAACGAGGCAAGGTAATCGCATATGCTTCATGACCGCTAAAACCACACAAATGTAATTATCCGACCCATGATTTGAAACTAGCAGCAGCGGTGTTCGCCTTAAAGATATGTAGATACTATCTGTATGGCGTTAAGTGTACCATCTACACGGAGCACAAGAGTTTAAAATACTTCGCGGATCAAAATAATTTGAACATGAGATAGAGGAGGTGGATTGATCTGGTAAAGGACTACGAATGCGGGATATTATATCACCCGGGAAAGGCCAACATAGTGGCGGATGCCTTAAGCAGGAAGACCAGTTTCCTATTATTGAAGGTGCAGTGCATGAGATTATCGATAACTACAACCGTGTTAGACTCAATCCAAGCCGCTCAACAAGAAGCTCTGAAGGAAGAGAACCAGAATCAGGAGCGAATCAAGGGTTAGAAGGGGTGGATGACTAGAGATAGCCGCGGATTTATGACACAGTATTGGTGTATCTAGGTACCGAAGATTACGGACGTTCACACGGTGTTGCTAGATAGGCACACATAACGAGGAATTCGGTCACAAAAATACCAAGAACTCCGAGAAACTTCTATGCAAATTGAGTAATAATGGATCGTCTGGTTAAAAGTGCTCATTTTAGTCCTACAAGAGAGGCCTTTTCAGTGGAAAAGACA
The DNA here is from genome assembly GCA_038502395.1 of Dittrichia graveolens. NCBI lineage: Eukaryota > Viridiplantae > Streptophyta > Magnoliopsida > Asterales > Asteraceae > Dittrichia > Dittrichia graveolens. Next base: position 25,195,180 of record JARJIL010000008.1, read on the forward strand.
GCGGAGGTACCTGTTATAAAGGTAATATCATGACGAGGGGTGCTAATCCTATTGTGTCTGATCGAGATGTACGACTCACTTCTAGGTTCTAGAAGAAATTTCATGAGGATTTAGGGACAAGGGTCAACCTCAGAACGGATTATCACCCTCAGATTGATGGGCAAGATGAGAGAACGATACAAACACCAGAGGACATGTTACTAGCATGTGTAATGTACTTCGGGGGACACGGGGATTCGTATCTGACGTTAGCGGAATTTTCAAACAACAATAGTTATCACTCGAGTATAGGAATGCTTCCGTATGAAATGTTGTATGAGAGGAAGTGTAGAATCTTTATTGCTAGGTAGAAGTGGGGTCAACGGGAGCTTGAAAGACGTCACAGTGGATGAGAATTGCATTGTGTTGAGAGACCGTGGAACGAAAGATCAAATAGTTGCGTAACAAATAGATTACAACAGTCAAGGTTCAGTGGTAGCACCGTTGAGGATCGGAGTGGGCTTGGGAGCCCGAGTGGGAGATGCCAAGGAGCTACCCAGCACTCTTCGAGTAGAGATTTCGAGGACGAAATTGATTCTAAGTGGGAGAGAGTTGTAATATCCGTTCCCGATTATCATTATTATTATATATATATATATATATATATTTAAAGTTATTATTAGTGTTATTATTATTAACTTGCTAATACCAAGTATTATACGTGTTGGTTAATGATTCTTGAAACCAAGTGTTGGCAAATAATAATTAGTCCATGTGGGCTTAGTACTTTCTAACATGTGGTTGGGCTTATTTGTTGCTAAGAGGGCCTTGGGCCATTAACAGTTAAATAAGGGAATTGGATGGGAGTGCCCTAGAGATAGAGAGAGAGCTGATTGTGTTTTGGCTCTGAGTGTGTGCGTATACTGCCATCGAGAAAGAGAGGATCGGAGCTGCTGCTATCTCCATTAAATCGAGCAAAACGAAGGGGTATTTGTTGGAATCTGCCCACCGACAAACGTAGGCCGGCATCACTGCCAATGAAGCACGGGCCTATTGGGTCACACACCAAGTTTCAAGCTCGACAGCCTGCTATAAGAGGAAAGGGTCAAAATGGTCAAATTCCAGTTGACCAAGGCTTCACGACCGTGAAGAATGCTCCACGGGTCGTGAAGCAGCTCGTGTCGACGAGTCCTGTCGTGGGCCGCATGGTTCGTAAAACCCTAGGGCTTCACGACCCTACACGGCCCGTGAAGGAGGTCGTGAAGGCACAACCATCACAATTCTTGCACGGCGTGGCACGGCTCGTAAAGGATTAATGGCCGGTCGTGGCACATTTATCCTTCACAGCCCGTGAGAGCCTGTGAAGAAGTCGTGAAGGCAGAATTCTAAGTGACACTTGCATTTTATTGGACCATCTTGTTGGTCCAATGATAGAATGCCCTTGTGTCCGACCCTGGAGAAGAATGAACAGAATAATACTCTATAATAGGTGTGTTCTTGGTTCATTAGTCATTCTTGGTTAGTTCTTGCATTGGCACACATTAGAGTGATACACAAGTGAGTGTTCTAAGTTGAGAGAAGCACAAGACCTTGTGTTGGTGATCTTCTAGTGTTGTTCAAGGGTTGTTCCAGAATCAAACCCTCAAGTGTTGGTGGTTTAGTGGCTTGCTAATACAAAGAGAAAGAAGGTTAGCTTGGTGTGGACTTCTTTGGTGCTTGAGGCCTTTTGTTTCAAGAGCTCATCCCAAATCTCGAAGTTGTTCCAGAATTATCAAAGTCTTCAAGGGTATGGCTTGCTTCCCTTCTTCTCTTTGTGTTTGTTTTGGTTGCATGTATGTTCTTGCAAGTTTTCACCACCATTGGGAATTCATGGGATCGTTTTGTGTGTTTTTGTTGCTTCCGTTACGTGCCTTGATCCCCATGGAATCCCAACAGTATTATCTCTAGCCTTTTGCGAGTTATTCAGCTAAGGTCCTTTAGCATTTAATCAAGTTCTGTGGTGATCTTTTCATATGTCGTGTTCGACGGGCGTAGCAAGAAGGGAGCCGATGACCATGATGAAATCCAGTAGGTCTAGAAGAAAACCTCACCCACGTAAGTCTCTTTTAAACATTTAGCAACCTGTGTATGAACTTGACATCAATCGATCAAGAATTTGCTCGGGATTTGTGGGTTGGGGCTGTAGAGCATCGAATTTCTGTTTCTAACTTAAACAGATGGTGGAAATTTGTTTTTGGATCAAGGAGCAATTTGTGTGACTTGAATAAGGAGACTCGATTAGGAAAGGCGAATTTGAAACTCGTTTATATCTGTTGTAAGGAAACAGGGGGTGATGGAACATGTTCAACAGCCGAGAGATCCAAATGGATTCTCAGTAAACCGTAATAAACTTTAAATATCTGCTTATGGATTTGTTTATTAACAAGTAGAACCTATCATTCATGGAGTCACGAGATTTAGTTGGGTTCGATTTCATTTTAGAGCCGTGTTCTTTTTAGCTTGATTTGAATGAAAGGAAAACAGTAAATGCAACTGATGATGCTCACGAATTGGAAAGTTCTCATGCTAACCAATATAGGACGGGAAATTCAATTGAAAACATTAATGGGCCTGAAATTAATTGAAAAGCTGTCGGGTCTTGAGTTGCAAATAAAGGGGATAGGGTTTGAATTTCATATATATATATATATATATATCTATGTACGTGTATATATGCGTGTTACTTCTTTCAATCTCAAATGAATCACAATGGGAATGGTATATGGATATATATATAATTGTAGGCTCTTGAAAGGGTAAAAGTGTGGTTTTAATCTGATTAGAAACTTAATGGTTTGGAACGTTTGATTCAAAGATGGTTCAAACAAGTTTCGTTTTAGTTCATAAATGGATATAGATCGATGATGTTTTTGAGAGTTTTGGTTGAAATGAAAACTTTACAAATCTTGGGTTTAATTGAAAACTGAGATGTAAAGAGGAATTGAAAACTTTAGGGTTCAGTCCCTACCAAGGGTTTCCCCAATTGAATCGTTCGTTTTATGGTCTCGACTTAAAGCCTTTACGGGTTGGATTGAAAACTTGGGTTTTCAAGTGAGTTGAAAACTGGAGTTTTCAATTGGATAGAAGACTTGGGTTCTCAATTGAACTGAAGACTTAGGTTTTCAATCCAAATCAAATGGGAATTCATGTATCGATCATAAACCGAATAGTTAGGGCATGTAAGTGGGCCTAGACCCACTCGACTGGAGTTCGGGTTCAGTCGAGAGTTTTGTATAACGGTTACGGGAATAAAATAGAATAAAGAAATGAAATACAAAATCGGAGATAAAAGAATATTGATTTTTGCTGGAACCGCTATTGTAGGTGTTTACCAGTAGAGACGAAACCTACGGTTACGTGATTTATTTCTATTGAGTATTGTGTGCTGCAACCAGGTGAGTTACACTAATTTATACATTATACTAGTGTTAAATGTGTGTAACTGTTGTATGATTAATTGTATAACTTACATGAATTATTGATATGTGAATTGAAGGGTTGTGTTATATTATGGTGAAAACACAACTCGGGCACAGCGAGACACGTGAAATCCTTGGTACGGCTTGGATAGTCAACTGTGACCCAAAGTGTGAAATCGTCGACAGTGCACTACGTCGGTATTATGTGATTTGATTGTATGTGTGAATGTGTAAATGATGTGTGGATATGTGAAGTGAAGGGTTACGTTATATTGCGGTGAATACGTAACTCGGGCATAGTCAGACACGTGAAATCCTTGGTACAGCTTGGATAGTCAACTGTGACCCAAAGTGTGAAATCGTCGTTAGTGCACTACGTCGGTATTATGTGAATTGATATGTGATGATGGATTGCTATGTGTTATGTACATGCCTAGTGTGGTGTGTAAGCTAGTGTACTCGCTAAGCTTTATGCTTACTGTTGTTGACTTATTCTTTTCAAGATCTGATCGTGGTAAAGCTCCAGCAGTGTGAAGACGGCTCATCTTTTATCAAACGTTTCCGCTATTTAGTAAAACAGATATTTATTGAATCTCATAATTGTAATTTAATTACGTTAAAGAATTATTATTGTACGACGTGTAGTTCCGGGTGCGGGACCTCGTCTGGATTTTTGTCAGAATGACTGCAGTTATATATGTGATATATATATATATATATTGTTGGGGAGATAATCACTTCATCCTAATAATCAACTCTGCCTATTCTAAAACATGATTAGAAGAACAAGAAGCAACAAAGTCATTTTCATTGAAACTTACATTGATGGATTCCTCTATGACTTTGGTTCTGAGGTTGTATACTCTGTATGCTTTAGAAATCACTGAGTAACCTACAAACACTCCTTCATCAGCTTTAGGAGCAAACTTCTACAATTGATCTTTTGGACTGAGTATGAAACATTGACAACCAAAAATATAGAAAGCTGATGCTTGGCTTCCTTCCCTTGAGCACTTCATATGGAGTTTTGTTGTGCCTTTTGATAATAAGGGACCTGTTCTGTGTGAAACATGCACAACTTACAGCCTCAGCCCAGAAATTAAATGGTAACCCACCTTCACACAACATGGTTCTGGCAGCTTTAATCAATATTCTATTTCTTCTTTCAGCTACACCATTTTGTTGTAGGGTTCTTGGAGCAGAAAAGTTTTGAGATATCCCTTTCTCATCACAGAAGGATTCCAGAGTTTGATTTCTGAATTCAGTTCCATGATCACTTCCAAGACTCCTCACCAAATTGCGATTCAACACTTCCATCTTCTTGATAAAACAAACAATTTCTTCAACAGTCTCACTCTTTGCTTTAAGAAAGAAAAACCAAGTGTATCTTGAGAATTCATCAACCAATACAAGAGCATACTTACTTCCACCAATACTAGTAGTTGCAACAAGACCAAAGAGATCCATGTGCAACATACAGAAAGGTTCTGTAATTGAGAAGGCCTGCTTGGATGGAAATGATGTCTTATGCTGCTTTCCCTTCTCACAAGCAGCGCAAGGTTTAGGCTTAAGATAAGTCAGAGAAGGTAGTCCTGACACTAGTTCACCCTTGCTCAACTTGTTGATATTTTTGAAATTAAGGTGGGAAAGCCTCTTGTGCCACAGCCAATTTGTATCCTCATTATTCTTGGAGTACAAACATGTTTCCTTTGAAGGGTCACCAGAAGACATGTCAAGTGTATACACATCCTTGGTTCTCTTGGCACTAAACACTGTATTGCCTTCTTTATTTATAATGGAGCCTCCTGTCTTTGTGAAGTGGACTTCATTATCTCCATCACACAATTGACTTATGCTTATGAGATTATATTTCAGCCCTTTGACATATGAAACTTTGGACCACTTGAGGTTCTCATTATGAAGTTGTAACGCCCCAAAAACCAAATTTGAAATATTAAGATCAAACACCTATAAGTGTTCGCATCTCAAAGTTTATCATAAAAGCGGAAGCAATACTTGATTGAAAAACTGATGTATCAATAGATACGCACAGAAATACTAACATAAGTTTGGTACCAAAAACTTGATATTTACAAACCAGGAGTTAATTTCAAAGAGTTTATCAAATGCTAGTCAAACCGAAGCTTTGCCCTTGTCTTTGTTAAAACCTGCAAAACATTTTAAAAATAGTATCTGATAAGCTACGAGAGCTTAGTGAGTAAACCGGACTAAACATCATATAAACCCACATATAAAATCATATAAAGATAAAACACGTATGTCTGGCAAACAATGCTAGCCTCTGGTTCTAGACTCAGGGCAGCAACATGGGTCACAGTACTGTACCATAGTTGAGCCTTACTGGACTTAGCAGTAAGCATCCCACCTCTGAGACTTACTGCACATAGCAGCAAGCTTATACACATATGAATAACATGACATGTCAATAATTTGATATAATAGCATACATGCTGCACATATGAAGTGAAGTCTAGAAGACTCACCTTCTAATCATAATATCATGAATTGATCCACAGATGTCAGTGATACAGGTAATATGCCAATCACCTACTATATAAACAATTCATAAAATCACATAAGGCATTCTGATCTGAAATATGGCCTACACGGGCCGTATATCCCTACACGGGCCGTGTCCTATTAATGCTACACGTCCATGTAACCCTACATGGCCCTATGACCGCCTTACACACTACACGGCCGTGTACCTCTTATACTACACGACCATGTAACCTTACATGGCCCTGTGACCGCCATAACTACTACACGGCCGTGTACCGCTACACGGGCCGTGTACATCACAGACCCAGCAGACTGTTCTTAGCAAGAACTGCCGGATTTTACCATAAATCTGCTAATATAATCATCATATTGCCTAGAGGTGTTTTCCTACACCTTATACAGCTGATAAACATGATCTAAACACTACAAAACATTTCTAAAATGATTTCACCATTGAATCATGTATATATACCCATAAACTTCAAGAAAATGATGAGAGTTTCTTACCTTAAGTGCATACAATTGCTATGATCTTGCTAGAGCTGCTTGTTCTACTGAGTTGATCAAAGAAAATGAAGAAGTTAGGGGCTGGTGATTGTTCTCGTGAACTTGCAGAGAAAACATGTAAACCTTTGACTTCTCTAGTCAAAGGTGGTGGTATATATATATATATATATATATATATATATATATATATATATATATATACTTTCAACTATTGACACAACAGCCCCTGGACTTAATCAAGTTACAATCTGACGGTTTTAGCCCCTCTAGTTTAAAACCCCATCTTATCACATATATCTGTTTATAACTCGTTCATCACTTTATACATTTTCTCGTTTTAACTTACAATAAAATTCTGGGTGTTACAACTCTTCCCCACTTGAAATCAACTGCCGAAATGTTCTGAATAAATATCATCATTTTCTGTTCAGACCCTCGTACATATTCTGACCCCTTTCTATACTTTTACTGGTCCTTGACCCATTTACTCAATTTCTTACAGATTCAACTGCTAAATACCTTCCAAGATATAATACACTAAAAGTGTTATGAATATAAGACAATTCTTCTGATAACTCTGATCTATAAACAGCTCTTCCTCCATATGCAATAATTCTGAATTACTAATTAAATTCCAGGCTTAGTTTTCTCTCTTTTCTGAATCTGACCACGTTTTTCCCACAGTGCTACTGTCACTGATACATACTCCCCACAAAACTTATGCGGTAACCTCTGTTCATTTGTATAACCCTTCTATCTATTCTGGGCGTCAAACAATCTACTATATACCTTCTGAATCTGTTCTGTCTTTCGCTGTATCATTTCCATGCTACCCCACACTTCCTGACCCACGTCACTGAATACACTGAAGTTTTGCAGTAATATCATACAATTTCATACGTTGGTATCCCGGTGCTGAACTGGTATTTATTGTAATACAAAACTCTGTCAAGTAAATATGTACCCCAGTTTTCTTCTGAACTAATAACACAATCATAAAACATGCTTTCTATCATTTGTATAATTCTTTCATTCTGACTGTACTGAGATGAAACTTAATCCTTAACTTTATATGAAATTTGTTCCGAATTGTAGAAGTGGATCTGATATCATTGTTTGAATCAATAAACGCTGATATGCTATGACATAACACAATCTGTTTCACATACACATCTGTTAACTGTTTCGATTAATAAATTTCTCTAATGGAACAAGCTATATACCTTTAATGATGTTCCTCCACTTGTCTGACCATATCTAGTTTCACCTCCAGCTATCATTAATCTATCCTTTAGGTATTCATACCCTTATTAACTTCTGGCTACACCACCATTATAAACTTATGAACTCCATATAGATGTGTCTTATACGCATCCCCATAACCTGATACTCATATACGATCATATCCAATTAATTTGTCATGACTACTTTTACCGGATTAACTACTTGTCCCCTTTTATTCATCTTTTAAGATACTTTTCTCCTTTGATCACTTTTCACTGAACTGTTCTTATCACGTCTGAGTAAGAGTGTCGTAATTGTCATCTAGATAATTAATTCATACAAGTCTTATTTCTGATTTCCTGTTCAAACTGTCGGCTATATCATTAGCCTTACCCTGAATAATATAATATTCTACTCATAATCTTTCACTGATTCTGACCAAGGTTTCTGTTGCCTTTAAAGGCCTTTCTCATTCAACAGTTATTTCTAACTTTTACAATTTCGTGCAAACAACATTTCACATATAAACACATATTCTCATCATACCATATTGAATGCTACCGTAGCGCACTAGCGGTAGTCTTACACCACCTATGAATGCTATTACGGCGCACCAACAATAGTCTTACATCCACATATCCACCCACTATCGAGGTGTAGTCCTCACGTATCGTATAAATAACATGCCACATATACTACTATCAGGTGCGAATCTGTATATTCATTCTCATACGGTTAAACTGTCTAGAAGTGCAAATAATAATTCTGCCCCTCTGCATTCATTCTGACCACTGTACCAGGTATCATACACTGCTATCATCTCTTCAATCAATTCAGGTAGTGCAAACTGTTGCTTCACATAATTTCTGTAAATAATCCCATACAACTGTTGATTATTGTCGGGTTCTTTGGCGGCTCCCAATTCATCACCTTCTCTATTTCTCAGAATTCGTCTCGATCCCATTTCTGCTAATAAATTATCTAAAGAATTTCATTCCTCATATCTTGAAACTCACCTTGAAAACTTAACATATAACTATTTTCTACTCTGTGTCACTAAAACTTTTCAAACATGATTTTCAGGATCTGCTAAACCCCTGATAAATACGTATATTGTTGAAGAGCACAATTACTGACTTACTTGACATTGGCCTATACACCCTATTCATTTACTACATAATCACTGCTGGTGTGTTAGCAAGGTCAAAAGTATTATAACCACTTCAAAATATCTAAACATTTCTGAACACAGTTTGAGAAATACCATCCCTTCTGATCTTAGGCTGAAGAAAATCCGATCCTGAGTCAGCTTTGACAACCACTATACCCCATAATAACCGATCAAGTAATTCACATATTCTGAACACTGGACATATATTCATTATCACTTTATTGAACTCATAATAATTAATACACATACATGAATACACCTCATAAAAAGCTACTAGGTCTTATAAACCCCCCACATGTAATAATTCTTAAAATCAATTCAATAATTCCTGTATCTCTGAAGAAGCAAGTCTGTACGTAGTTCTCGTAATCAGTGAAGCTTTCAACACCACACAAATTCTAAACATACTCTGTCTGTCTAGCAGTAACCTTGGCAATTTCTTGAATTACATAACAAGATACTCACATATCACTTTCACATCTTCTAAACTCATCTGCTCTTCTTTATTTTAATACCTATACATAAGTTGAGAGAATAATGTATCCACACTGAAGACACTCTCCAACTTTTGGAACTGAACACCCATATAACCTACCTGTTTTGATTTTTAACACATATAATTAGTTCTTCCCCACTTGGGATATGAACTCGTATCACTTCTACTCACATAATATCATAACCTGGTTACAGTGTAACCAGTCCGTTCCAATTTCTATTTGGAACTCACTCATATTCATAGATACAAATTCACTAATGAATTTGATAATACTCATTTCTGTCACATTATACTTATACATATCCAATCTTCCTGTAACCATACTTGATTTTGTTCTAGCGTCTTCGGTTGGTATCTAGAAAACTCTCACTTCTGATTCTTGACATACTCTTCTCTTTCACTTTCCTGGGTTCCCACAATTCTTACTCATATGATCAGGTTTCCATATTTAAAACATATTAGTAAATCAAACCTGCATTCCTCTAGTCGACGTTTCTTGTATGTTGAGTAGATAGGTAGACCTTTTGCATCATTTTCTTCTTTCGAACCTCCATTCTTATTTTCCTAAACATCAATACAGCTTTCTTTATCGGTTTCCTTTCTTTTCTGTCTCTCTAATGCCGGCTGCCTCCATTAGGGATTTCACATCTTGGTGTTTACAAACGTCTATAAATTCTCATATGCTGGACTGAAATGCTACCATATACATATATATTTTTATCTTTTCATTACTAAGATAACCTGAATAAAATATACATTTTTCTGAAACCTCGTATCGATTTCTGTAATTGTCTTTCATGTCTATTCTACTTGTGGAATTCATCCATAACTCTGTTTATCTCTGTCTGTGGCACCAACCGCCCGATTATAATGTCTTTAAACTCTTTTCACGTCATGCTCTCAATTCGTATGCACTTCTAATCTAATCTATTACATATTTCACTTAATTTCCAGGTGCATACGTACATATATGAAATGCACCCTCGATCTCTGAAATTACTTATGATTAACAGTCGATTTGCTAACCTCAATACATCGTTGGTTGACACACAGAAAATTCTTGAACGTACAACATTCTGATACTTCACGAATAATAACTTAGGGTTAATAATGAACCCTTTCGCTTTGTATAGGTAATCTTGATACTGACTCTTATCTGATCACTTCCTTGTTCTTTCATCTGTGCTGCCACTCATACAATAATATCTGGCATAAACTCTACCTCATCAGTTTACTAAGTTTTCGGCACTGAACTTTTCCAAATATAGATTCTGTTACTTGACGATTTAAATCTAGGCTCCATACACCCCGTCAAGCTATATCCTTATAAGGATACGTTCACTTGTAATACTGACATTTATCCCTTCGTGTTTGTGACTAAAATCCCCCTTACGGTTATACACTACTCTTGAACCTCTTATATATATCATTCTGGTAGTATAGATAAAGCATTAAAGCAAAAGGTGACTTTATCACACTATCCTATATAACAAACAGTTACTTGTATATCCACATATCAGTACACCTATCATCAGATCCAAAGTATTTCTATACATACTCAGGCATTCTACATATATTCTCAGGTGTACTACCTTACAAGTCCCCTCACCCGATTCACAAGATTTCTCATGATTTCCTTAAGTTCCAACATGTATCATGTGTTTGTAATAATATGGGCCCTTATATTACCCTAAACACATTACACACGTTTGATCTTAACTTTATCACAAAAATTCCCGATTCACAGGCTTAGGCCAAAGTTTATACATCATGCTCTCATATATTCATATAACAATTTAATTTATCATAAATGCTCACATAAAACCAACTCTTAACAGTTGTATACGCATATAACATATCTGTCTTAAGCATATCCTGTACTCGCACACAATACTCACATAATACATAATCAATATAACTGTTAGTATACTCACCAAGCTACAAGCCTCCAGTTTGACAATTTTCGAAATCCGCAGAACCATGGTTTAAGTCCAGAATATGTCTTGTACACATCCAGATCCCTCAAACCGTGGCTCTGATACCAAGTTGTTACGCCCCAAAAACCAAATTTGAAATATTAAGATCAAACACCTATAAGTGTTCGCATCTCAAAGTTTATCATAAAAGCGGAAGCAATACTTGATTGAAAAACTGATGTATCAATAGATACACAAAAAAATACTAACATAAGTTTGGTACCAAAAACTTGATATTTACAAACCAGGCGTTAATTTCAAAGAGTTTATCAAATGCTAGTCAAACCGAAGCTTTACCCTTGTCTTTGTTAAAACCTGCAAAACATTTTAAAAATAGTATCTGATAAGCTACGAGAGCTTAGTGAGTAAACCGGACTAAACATCATATAAACCCACGTATAAAATCATATAAAGATAATACACGTATGTCTGGAAAACAATGCTAGCCTCTGGTTCTAGACCCAGGGCAGCAACATGGGTCATAGTACTGTACCATAGTTGAGCCTAACTGGACTTAGCAGTAAGCATCCCACCTCTGAGACTTACTGCACATAGCAGCAAGCTTATACACATATGAATAACATGACATGTCAATAATTTGATATAATAGCATACATGTTGCACATATGAAGTGAAGTCTAGAAGACTCACCTTCTGATCATAATATCATGAATTGATCCACAGATGTCAGTGATACAGGTAATACGCCAATCACCTCCTATATAAACAATTCATAAAATCACATAAGGCATTCTGATCTGAAATATGGCCTACACGGGCCGTATATCCCTACACGGGCCGTGTCCCATTAATGCTACACGGCCATGTAACCCTACATGGCCCTATGACCACCTTACACACTACACGGCCGTGTACCGCTACACAGGCCGTGTACCTCTTATACTACACGACCATGTAACCTTACATGGCCCTGTGACCGCCATAACAACTACACGGCCGTGTACCGCTACACGGGCCATGTACATCACAGACCCAGCAGACTGTTCTTAGCAAGAACTGCCGGATTTTACCATAAATCTGCTAATATAATCATCATATTGCCTAGAGATGTTTTCCTACACCTCATACAGCTGATAAACATGATCTAAACACTACAAAACATTTCTAACATGATTTCACCATTGAATCATGTATATATACCCATAAACTTCAAGAAAATGATGAGAGTTTCTTACCTTAAGTGCATACAATTGCTATGATCCTTCTAGAGCTGCTTGTTCTACTGAGTTGATCAAAGAAAATGAAGAAGTTAGGGGCTGGTGATTGTTCTCGTGAACTTGCAGAGAAAACATGTAAACCTTTGACTAGAGAATATATATATATATATATATATATATATATATATATATATATATATATATATATATATACTTTCAACTATTGACACAACAACCCCTGGACTTAATCAAGTTACAATCTGACGGTTTTAGCCCCTCTAGTTTAAAACCCCATCTTATCACGTATATCCGTTTATAACTCATTCATCACTTTATACATTTTCTCGTTTTAACTTTTAATAAAATTCTGGGTGTTACAGAAGTTCACCATAGCCTTTTGTTTGCCCATGGTTGTTGTCACCAAAGGTCACCCTTGGACCTTTCTCTTTCTTGTAGTTACTGAGCAATGCCTTGTTACCTGTCATGGTTCTTGAACATCCACTGTCAAGAAACCAAGAACCAACACCCTGCACAGATTTGAATAAAAGAAGAGTTAGTAACACAAGTAGGAATCCACTACTTAGTGGATCCCTGTGGAATGCACCTAGCTTTCCACTTCATCTCAGGTTTCTTATGTATGAGAGGAATGACTATGTTATCATCACATGTCCGTTGTCTTGAATTTCCTTCTAAAGAACATTCAAATGCCTTATGCTCTTTGCTTCCACATGTATAACATTTTTGAGATTTTGTGGCCTTGGAGCATTGAACAACATAGTTTGAATGCCTATGAGATTTCTTATTAGTCATCATTTGACTAACTTGACCATTCAGCTTATGAAGCTTATCCTGTAAATTTCTTAGGCCTTTATTTACAGGCACCTTAAATTGATCTTTGTTTTTAGAAAGTTTTTGACCAATCTTTGGAGTGGCAGAAATGGGAACAATGTGAACATCATTCTTTTTACTCATAGTTTCTTCTATTGAAAGAGAGTTGATTACTTCTAGATCAACTGATTGTTTAGAAGATGAGCTATGATCAGCTGACAGGTTATCAGCTAAGCATTTATCATCTACTAACCTATCAGTTGACGGAGTAGTATTAGCTAACGATTCTTCAGTTTGTGAAATGCTAAGATTTAAGTCATCTGTTTTCAAGGTTTGACAACATAATGTCTCTGAGGTTTCAACTAATGATTCCTTTCCTTTACTCACATCCTTTGACTTTATATTATTAGTATTTTTACATTCTGAAATCTTACTAGAGGATGATTCAACAGAAGGAATAATTGATTCTTTTGAGTGGGAACTCTTGCTTCTAACAAACTTATTTGTGAACACAGTTTTGTCTTTAACAGTTTTGTGAAAAGTCTGTGGCAAAATGTCAGCTTTGTCTAAAATATTAAGGTTCTTATCAGAATCAACATAGTTAGCAGCCTTAGAGTAATTTCCACCAATAATAGCTTGAACTTGTTTGGGTATCTGCTCCTTGACACACTGAGTGGTCTTTTCTGCAGATACACACCAAGACTTTACTACTTTTTGGAGGTCATTAAACTTTTTGGTTGCTTCACTAGTTTCTTTTACTAAGATCTCATTAAGTATCTTTTGATTAGCTAGTTCCTCATTTAAAATTGTTATCTGCTTAAGTTCCTCATCCTTAAGAATTAACTTTTCCTTTAGTGATTCTACTTCTAGTTTTAGCTTCTTCTCCCTTTGAATAGCAGACTGGAAATCAATACACAAGTAATCAAACATAGCATTCTTCTCATTATCATCATAGTTAATAAATTTTCCAACCTGATACATAGAAGAAGGATCCCAGTTCGTAGTTGAACAAACTTTTGCAGCCTTTTTCATGTCTTCATCAAAGGAACTACCATCATTGTAGTTGGCCATCATGCACAGCTGAGCAGAGATCACCTCATCTTCATCTGAGGAGAGATCTTCTTCTGCCCAATCGTCTTCTTCAGCAACAAGAACTTGGCCCTGGGCTTTCTTCTTCTTCTTCTTGTCAAGGACAGCAGCAAGGAGTTTCTTATACTTTGCTTCATAATTAATTTTGCCCTCCTGCTTTTGCACAGATGAAGAACCAGTGTTATATTTGGACTTACAGTCACTAGCTATGTGGCCAATCTTGCCACACTTATAACACTCTGTTGTAGAAGAATTAAATGTGGATTTGGTCTTGACAAACTTTGATGACCTCTTGCTGAACCTCTTGACACCTTTTCCCTTCTTGAATGGTCTGAACTTCTTAACTAGCATTGCTACACCTTCAACCAACTCCTCCAGGTTACTCTCCTCACAATCATTCTCCTCATCACTTTCTCCAGCACTTTCCTCTTCATCTCCTTCTTCATCAGAACAAGAATCAATAGCTGCAAAGCTTCTCATCTTTGTATCTCTTGATATAAGGGCAGTTGGTGCAGCTTTCACGACCTCCTTCATCTCCTTGGATGACAACTTCCTTTGTTTGACTGATTGCTCATGGTTTAGTAAGTTACCATAGAGAGCAATCAGAGACATTCCCTTAATCTTCTCACTATGTCTTAGAATAGTGACAAAGTGATCCCATGTTTCAGGGAGGGAGTCTAGAAACTTGTTCACCAAAACAAAGTTTCTCTTGGTTATGTCTGCCCTTTTCAAGTCATTAACTAGGCAGTTGAACCTGGTGTATGTCTGTGTAAGACTCTCACCTTTCTGAGCAAAGAAGAATTCATACTCTCTGTTGAGGAGGAGCTTCTTGTTCTCCTTCACCTCTTCAGTCCCTTCATATTCAACTATGAGTGTATGTAACATCTCTTTAGCAGAAGAACAGTTAAGTACTTGATGATAGATTTCATTAGGTAGTGCAGAGACAAGAGCTGATCTAGCCTTAACATCTAGGCTAACCAACCTCTTATCTTCATCTTTCCACAGATGCATGGGTTTGGTTATGATTCTTTCTGTTGTAGAGGTTTGACCTTCAGATTCTGATAGAATGGATAACACTGATGTTGGAACATAAGGACCATCAGTGACTATTTCAAGCATTTGGATATCAAGGGTGGATAAGAAAAGATGTGTTCTACTTTTCCACATGGAGAAATTTTCTGCATCAAACATGGGGCATCTTGTTAAGGACCCAGTGTTTAAGATATTCATGTTATTTGCTGATGAGGCCATATTGAGAGGGGTAGAAGCAGTTGTAGAGTAAACAAAACAGATCTAGATATTGATTATCTAACCTGCTCTGATACCAGTTCTGCCTCTTGTAGATATCCTTAGTCCAAAGAGAAACTTCTTGCTAGCTTTGAGGATTTCAGACTGTCTAAAGAACCTCCAAGTGCCAACTCTTTCCAGAAAGAATATACCTTCAACAGGCATAACTATAAACTTGTACAGCTCAGGGGTGATGTTCAATGGCAGAGATGTGTTGAGACCCTCAAAGTCAGATAAGTATTCATGCTGGGGTAGTACCTCTCTTAGCTCAAATGGTTTAAAGGGCTTGGAGCCTTTCATGTGAAGATTATCAACTGTGTGCACATGTCTGTAATAGTCATCTGGAGTGAAGGCTTTTTGTGACACAGCTAGAGCTATCCAATTTTGAATTTTCTGAATGAATTGAACCTTGAGCTTGGATTTGGATTTGAAGAGAAGGTACAGGATCTCAACTAACTCTGTGAACCCATAGATATGACACCTCTCATAGGATACAACTTCACAGTTGTTGAAGTTGTTTTGTTTTATAGCTTTGAGGTAAGGTTCACCATCACCTTTGTGGACAGTAGCTCTTGTTATTGGAGTTGGTTCTGTTCTGTTTCTTAGAATGTTGATCTTTTCTTTGAAGCTTTGAAGCCTTTGTTGACTTAGATTGTAGGGGGCAGATAGATCAAGGTTGAAGAGGGTTTTGATAGCATCCGCATGAGATCTAGCTTTGAGCAGTTCAGACTGAGATTTCTCCCTTGCCAATTTGTGTTGAGCAGCAGCTTGATTTTGAACTTGTTCTTGTTCTTGCTGATATGCTAGCTCCTTGGCTTGGTAGATCTCTTCAACTGAAACACCCAATGCTTGAGGCATTTGGGCATTTTCCCTTTCTTCTTGCTCTTTAAGTGCAAGCTCCCTTTTCATTTGTTCATCTACTTCAACTTGCTCAGATGTCATTTTCTGTTTGCCTTTGTCCTTAGGAGCAGAGGTTGAAGCCTTTTAGACTGATGGGGTTGATTGGACTGGTGGAGCAGATGGTTTTGGGCTCTGTCTTCTTCTTCTGAGGATGTCAGAGAGTGGAGTATCATCCTCATCATCAGAATCAGACTCAATGGCTATTGGTGGAGAGCAGCCCTCAGCAACTTTTCTTCTTTGCTTTGGCCTATTAGCCATTCTTTTTAATCTTTTTGGAAACCTTTGCTCCCACTCAAAAGATGCTTTTCTTTTGAGAGTAGGAGGAGCTGTTGCTTTGGGTGCTTCCTGCTGTAAAATTTTTGTGGCAGTTTCATTGTAAGCAGCATCAATGTCCTCAGAGTCAGGATCATCCTCCCTAGAAGAACTTGAGAATTTCTCAAGAGCAAGTAGATCCCTCTCCACCAGCTGCTCATGATGTAGATGAACCTGTTCCTATCCAAATCTTTAACCATGTACAACCATCCTCATCTAATCCTATACCTCTACTGAATCATGTGGAAAATGACTCAACATCATTGGATTCAAATTCCATATCACTCATTCCCTCTTTAGTAGAGATACCCACAGATTGCAACAATGAAGTTATATCAGCCACTCAAAATGAACTCATTTCTACTGCTGATAGCCACCATATAACTTCAACTTCTCAAATCCAAATGAATCCCAATTCCCAAGCAATCCAAAAAGCCTTCAAAGACCACAAGCACCATCGTCATATTTGGTGATAGGCAAGATAGATGATCCAGTTAGAACAAGATCAAGAGATTGCAACATCTGCTTGTATTCTGGATTTGTCTCAATAATTGAACCAAAGAAGGTTGATGAAGCTCTTAATGATCCCCACTGGGTGTCTGCCATGGAAGAGGAACTGGCAGAATTCAAAAGAAATAATGTATGGACTTTGGTACCCAAACCAAAGGATAAATCCATCATTGGAACAAAGTGGGTGTTCAGAAATAAGCTAGATGAAAATGGGCAAATCATAAGAAACAAAGCAAGGCTAGTGGCACAGGGGTATTGTCAAGAAGAAGGTATTGATTTTGAAGAAACCTTTGCCCCTGTTGCAAGATTGGAAGCTATCAGACTATTCCTAGCCTATACTGCCTTCAAAAACTTTAAGGTGTTCCAAATGGATGTAAAGAGTGCATTTCTGAATGGAGATCTGAAAGAAGAGGTGTATGTAAAACAACCTCCTGGTTTTGAGGAGTCAAGCTTAATTGATCATGTTTACTTTCTAAACAAAGCTTTATATGGTCTTAAGCAAGCTCCAAGAGCCTGGTATGATACCCTCTCTTCTTTTCTCATTAACAAAGGTTTTACAAGAGGATGCATTGATAGCACTTTATTTATTAGGAAGTACAAAGGTGATGTGATACTTGTGCAGATATATGTAGATGATATAATATTTGGGTCTACTAATTTGGAACTATGCAAAAAGTTTTCTAAACTCATGTTTGATAATTATCAGATGAACATGATGGGCGAGTTAAACTACTTTCTTGGTTTGCAAATTAAACAAGAGGTTGATGGTATTTTCATTCATCAAACAAAGTATGTCAAAGATTTACTCAAGAAGTTTGATTTTGAAAACTGTTCTTCAATGAAAACACCTATGTCTACTTCTATCAAGTTAGGAAAGAACACTGATGGTAAATCAGTGAACATTACTACTTATAGAGGAATGATTGGGTCACTTTTATACCTCACTACAAGTAGACCAGATATAATGTTTTTAACATGTCTCTGTGCAAGATATCAAGCAGATCCTAAGGAATCACATCTTACTGCTGTTAAGAGAATATTCAGATATCTCAAAGGAACTCCTAATCTTGGTCTTTGGTACCCCAAAGACTCAGATTTTGAGTTAGTTGGATATTGTGATTCTGATTTTGCAGGATGTACATTAGACAGAAAAAGTACTTCAGGTGGTTGTCAACTTCTAGGAGGAAGATTGATTAGTTGGTCTAGTAAGAAACAGAATTCAGTGTCGACATCCACTGCAGAGACAAAATACATTGCTGCAGGAAGCTGTTGAGCTCAAATTTTGTGGTTACAAAATCAACTACTTGACTATGATGTGAAGTTTGAAGGCACCCCAATTCTATGTGACAATACAAGTGCAATCTCCATCTCAAATAATCCAGTCATGCATTCAAAGAAAAAGCATATTGAAATCAGACATCATTTTCTCAGAGATAATGTGCAAAAGAAGAAGGTAACTTTGCACTACATCAACACTGATTTGCAACTTGCAGATTTATTCACAAAGCCATTAGATGAAGCAAGGTTCAATTTCCTAATATCCAAACTAGGTATGCTTAATTTTTAGTTTAGAATAGTGATAATTTAGTTTGTGTTAATTTATAAGCTACTTATTTAAGCATATCTAAGTCTTACTTAATTTGTGCAAACTGAGTAACTATGCTCAGCTGATCAAACTTACTCAGCTGATCACTCTAAGATAAGAAAGACATGCTCAGCTAAGTACTTTTCTCAGCTGATACTCCAAATTTTCACTATCAACTGATAGTTTTTCATCAACTGATACCCCTCAGCTGATACATTTCTATGATCAGCTGATGGTTCTACACTTAGTAATTTTTCACTTTTTACACTCATTTAATGAATTTTAACCCTAGTTATTAACTACGTTTGTCAGATTTCATTTAATAGCTAATTAATTTGTTTTCCGTTAGAATTTTTGTCAGTATCTAACGATTTCTGTTAACTAACCTTCATAAATATCCCACTTTCTCTCTCATTCACCTTTACATGTTCAAACTTTCCAAATTCCCTCTCTCTACAAAGAACTACCATACCTTCTCTCTCGATACTCACTGTTCATCATCCCTACCAAATGGCCACCTATATTCCAGACCCTGTTGTCAACCCTGGTGAGAATGTTGCACCCAATCAACCAATGAATATCACTCCAAACAACATTCTACTCTGCACCACCATCCCTGCCTCGCGAGAAAACCAAGGTTATGAACCAATGGTTCAGTTTCTTCAGGCTCATCCTTTGTTCGATAGTCTCACTGCTGATCCACACTACATATACCCTACCATTATCGGTGAGCTATGGTACTCCGCAACCTACAACCTAAACAACAACACCATCCACTACACCGTAGCCCAAGGAAACTACCATCTCCAAATCACCACAGAAACACTTCGCGAAGCCACTGGTATTCCTCACTTCCCACTTTACACAGCTTTTCCCTCCAGAGCAGAAGTTCAAACAGTTCTGCAAACCATCGGCTACAATGAACCTGTAGTGCATGGTCAAGTAAAAGTCTCTGCTCTTTCTCATCCGTGGAAGTATTTGGCCAACATGGTCATACGTTGTTTCGGTCCAAAATCTGGAAGCCACCATCTCATCAATCAAACCGAGCTTCTAGTGCTCTATGCCCTAGTCTTTGGGGTAAACATCGACTTTGCTCAAGTCATATTTTCTGATCTTATTGATAAAATCACTCAGAGCACAAACAAGAAATCCTCAAGGTCTCAGGTGCCCTACATTCAGTTCTTAAGCCTGATAGCTATGAGGGAGATTGGAGAAAATGATTACGTGGGCTTAATTGAACATCAAGAGCATATTCCTGTCCCTGCCATGGGTGAAAAGATATTCTACTTTCTAAAGGCAAACAGAGGTCCTCCAATCACTGCCCAAATGCAAGAGTTAATAGATGCTGCAAACGACAATGTTGATGCTGGTAATGATGATGAAAATGATGATGATAATGATGGTGATGATGATGCTGATGAAAGCCACACCCGCACTAATAATGAAGATGATGATGCTGATGATGGTGATGCTGGTGAATTTACTCCAATCAGTCCAATGGTGTTAAGTCCTCTTGGTGATGATGGTGATGCCCAAGAACAAGAAATTTCTGAGCAACTTCTGGAGCTCATTGATAGAAGCAGGCACATCATGTCCCAAGGTAAGGACAGTTCTGATTCCACCTCGGAGGATATTCAAATGTAGTCCCAACCTTTGATAGCCCATCCTCCTCTCCAGTCCATACACCAATCCAACAGCCAAGCTCTAGTGAACCTCATGTGGTCACTAGTTCTACTCCCATTCGTAGCCTCATATATACAAGGTCACCAGAAGTGACTCATTATGAGCACTTTGAGGGAGTGCAATCCACACCTCTGACCTCAACTCCAATTACCTTTCCTCATGTTGCGGGGGAGCCATTGGATGTTGCAACCTTTAAGCCGGTGGATGTATCCTCACAACAGGATACATCTATAAAAATGGGATCTAAGCCGCTAGTTGAGACAACCTCCCAATAGGTTGATCTCATTGAAAGACAGACCTCAACCCAAGGTCATACTGTGTCTCTCCTACTATTGAGTCAGCCTATACCATTCACATTCTCACAACAGAATGTGGATCCAATAAGGGATTCCCTATTATTGAGTGCATCCCACACTCAGTCCACTTATCTTGCACCCTTTATCAATTCATTTCTTACACAAGCACAGCTTGCCAATGCTAGTGGTACAAACCAACCACTTGTACAGGGCTAACACTCCTTTCCAATGAATTTGAGCTTATACACCAAGGCTCAAATGAGGGGACACAAACCTTACCAAATTTCTTTGAACCTATCTCCACCTCTTCCACCTCTCAACCATCTACTTCTACCCAAACACCAAACCTTACCCTTATCCAAACCATAAACCAAAACCTTGATAACCTAACCCAAACCTTCCAAGCCTTCCAAACCCAAACCTCTACTCAACTGTCTAGACTTGCAAAACACATTGAGTCCCTCAAGACCCCACCCCAACCCTCTCCTACATCCATTGATCTTACCCCCCTCCTAACCAAACTAGACCATCTCTCTACCCTTCTCCCATCTCAATCACTCAATCCCATCCTTCCTTAATCCACTATCTCTTCCCTCAACCAAACCATCTCCAACCTACTATCCCAACTTCAAACCCTCCGCCCAATAAACCCAAACATTTCTGTCCCTATCCCAGACCAACTCCTACCCATGCCTTCCTACCTTAAAGGCATCCTTGATGACATTGATGTAGGATTATGCCTACTGACGCACACACGAGTTGGTATCATGGCTGATGAAGCAAGGGCCTATTTGGTCACACGCTAAGTATCGATTCCGGCATCACAGATGGTCTAATGAGAGAGAGAACCAGAAACTGGTTCTGGTGGGCCAAGGCACGCCCGTGCCTCTTTGAGGTACGGCCGTGCTCTACGGGCAGGCACGAGCCCAAGTCGGGCGTGACTTGGGCGTGGCCTGTGGCTAGGTACGCCCGTGCCTTTATGAGGCACGCCCGTGCCCTGTGCCCAATGGACAGGCACGAGCCCAAGTCGGGCGTGACTTGGGCGTGGCCTCTCGGGCTGGCACGCCCGTACCTTATGAGGCACGGCCGTGCCTCAGGCAGTAACAGCCTCTTAACTAGGCTTTGAAAGCTAGTTAAGCATGGTGTTAATTGTCATTATTCTAGAAACTGAAAATGACATTAGTGATCACGAAATTTGAACTGATTTTGAGGTCTATATAAGAGCCATGATGCTAATGTTGTGAAGGTCCAAGAATTGGTTTTTCTAGAATATACATATTTGCATAAAACTCTCTCAAACACACAAAGTAGTTCCAAGGCTTTGGTTCTATTGTGTAGACATCTTTGTGGTGTTTAGGTTGGCGTACCTAACACTCTAGCAAGTGGGAAAAGATCAAGACTTGGTGTGGACTTCGATAGAGGTGTACACGTTAGTGCACAACACTCCCGAACTCCAAACTTGCGCGTACAAAGAAGATTGCATCGAGGGTATACTTCTAGTTCTTTGTTTGTTCTATTTTGTTGCTTAGCCATGTCTAGAGTTTTGGTCCATTTGGTGGGCGTATTCGTGGTCAAATTTTGAAACTATTTTCTACTCGTTTTGCTTCCGTTGCGATTTTAGACCACGAAAACCCAACAATTGAAGCCTTAACTGAACAATCCAGAATGAGTCATCTCTCATTATGGAAAGCCCTAAAAGATCTCAAGGATGACCTCTCCCTTCAGCTTTCTAAACGTACCTCTACCCCAACTTATACCCATTCCTCAACCCCTACCTCTAACCACTTCCCTAAACCAACAGCAGGTGACTCCCCTCCTCCTTTTGATGATGCCAAAAAGAGGGAGAAATTCTCAAGTTCTTCTAGGGAGGATAATCCTGTCTCTGAGTACATTGATGCTGCTTACAATGAAACTGCCACAAAAATTTTGTAGCAGGAAGCATCCAAAGCAACAGCTCCTCCTACTCTCAAAAGAAAAGCATCTTTTAAAGGGGAGCAAAGGTTTCCAAAAAGATTAAAAAGAATGGCTAATAGGCCAAAGCCAAGAAGAAAAGTTGCTGAGGGCTGCTCTCCACCAATAGCCATTGATAAGGATGATACTCCACTCTCTGACATCCTCAGAAGAAAAAGGCAGAGCCCAAAACCATCTGCTCCACCAGTCCAATCAACCCCATCAGTCCAAAAGGCTTCAACCTCTTCTCCTAAGGACAAAGGCAAACAGAAAATGACATCTGAGCAAGTTGAAGCAGATGAACAAATGAAAAGGGAGCTTGCACTTAAAGAGCAAGAAGAAAGGGAAAATGCTCAAATGGCTCAAGCATTGGGTGTTTCAGTTGAAGAGATCTACCAAGCCAAGGAGCTAGCATATCAGCAAGAACAAGAACAAGTTCAAAATCAAGCTGCTGCTCAACACAAATTGGTAAAGGATAAATCTCAGTCTGAACTGCTCAAAGCTAGATCTCATGTGGATGCTATCAAAACCCTCTTCAACCTTGATCTATCTGCCCCCTACAATCTAAGTCAACAAAGGCTTCAAAGCTTCAGAGAAAAGATCAACATTCTAAGAAATAGAACAGAACCAACTCCAATTTCAAGAGCTACTGTCCACAAAGGTGATGGTGAACCCTACCTCAAAGCTATAAGGCAAAACAACTTCAACAGCTGTGAAGTTGTATCCTATGAGAGGTGTCATATCTATGGGTTCACAGAGTTAGTTGAGATCCTGTACCTTCTCTTCAAATCCAAATCCAAGCTCAAAGTTCAATTCATTCGGAAAATTCAAAATTGGATAGCTCTAGCTGTGTCACAAAACGCCTTCACTCCAGATGACTATTACAGACATGTGCACACGGTTGATAATCTTCACAAGAAAGGCCCCAAGCCCTTTAAACCATTTGAGCTAAGAGAGGTACTACCCCAGCATGAATACTTATCTGACTTTGAGGGTCTCAACACATCTCTGCCATTAAACATCACCCCTGAGCTGTACAAGTTTATAGTTATGCCTGTTGAAGGTATATTCTTTCTGGACAGAGTTGGCACTTGGAGGTTCTTTAGACAGTCTGAAATCCTCAAAGCTAGCAAGAAGTTTCTCTTTAGACTAAGGATATCTACAAGAGGCAGAACTGGAAATGAACATTTTGAAGCCCTTGTACAAGCCCAATGTGAAGTCTTAGCTGAAGCAGATCCCCATGCCAAAGATTTTGAAGTAAAAGAAGAACCATGGTGGGATGATTGAAGACTGATTCTAACTCTGAAGATTTGTTGATATCTAGTTGATTGTATATTATAGACTAGTTAGTTAGTAGTTAATCTCTGTAAATACTTTTGTACATTTCTTCATTCTGTTATTTCAAGTGATGTTTATGTATATCAGAAAATCAAAAACATATAAAAATGGAAAAATGAAAAGATACCACAAAAACAGAACAAAATGGTACAACACAGAAAAGGATTCCACAAAAACAAAACAAAATGGAACACTAGAAAAGAAACCAAAAATAGAACAAGGTTCAAAATAAAAAGAGCTACCAAAAACAGATAGCTAGGTAGCCAAATGTACTTAAAAGTTCAAATCTTTTGTATTCGAAGTCAAACTGATTCTTCAAAAAAAAAAGGTTTTGTCATCATCAAATAGGGGGAGATTGTTGGGGAGATAATCACTTTATCCTAATAATCAACTCTGCCTATTCTAAAACATAGAATTTGATGATAACCAAACCCTACATTCAGTATGACTTAGAAAGAATTCAAACATGTGATGTTTGAATCAGGTTATGTAAAAATATGCTAAGTATAGAACCATCAGCTGACCATCAGATCCTACTTAATATATCAGCCAAGGAGCATTAGATGAAGAAAACAAGTAAAGAAGACCATCAGCTGAGGAAAACAAACCATCAGCTGAGTGGACAAGTTGATCAGCTGGGGAAAATACTCCATCAGCTGAGTGAACAAATTGATCAGCTGAGTGCCTACTCCATAAGCTGAGTGAACAAATGGATCAGCTGAGGCCCAGAGCATCGGCTAAGTAAGTCTTTCTTTACACAAGTCATCTCCCCTCATAAACTGATGTATTTGAATGATCAGTTGAGCATCTATATGATCAGCTGAGCAATATTATCAACTGAGTCCTAGAAAAAAGTGATCAACTGATATATTTTGTCAACTGAGTAGTGAATATCAGAGTTCCTAGTATAATCTGTTAGCTGAGTCGTGCAAAATGTCAAATCTACTCTATCTTTTCAGATTGTAAGTCATATGTAAAAGGCAGAACATGTGTTGTTCTATTATGCCTTAGATCTTTGTTTGTAAAAGTAAAAATGCACTTTTTAGATCAAGTATGAGACAAAAAGGTTTGATCTTATCCTCTGGAAAAGGATAATGATACCTCAAACAGACGAAGATCTTGAAGATTTGTTCAAACAACTAAGTATGGCTGGCAATCCCATACTTGGTAAAGTCAAATCAAACAGAAGCATGGTGTTGATTAAAGTACAAGCATGGAAAGGGAAAGAAACTTCTACACGACAGTAGATGTGGGTTTTAATATTTTATATTGTGTATGGGTTGCACTTTTATAGAAAAGTACAATTACTTTTATCAAACAGTTGATTAAAGTAACTTTACTTTTCACCCACTACCTTTACAATTAAAATATTATATTTCCACATCCTCTTTGTCTCTTACCTTCATGCAACCGGATTCATCAAGATTTCTATATATACTTATGCATGGTGGACATGCAAAAGACAACACAGTGAAGTCTCTACTCCACAGAAAGAAAATCTCATCAGTTGAGAAATTCGTAGAGTTTAAGCATTGTGTAGAATGAAACTTGTTCATGTGTTGAACACTCTATGTACATTAGTTTTTCTAGAGTTAGCTTGTCTATGTGTTAGACAAATAGATTGCCACCTTTTATTGTACTTAGAATTTCCGCTTCTAGTACATATAATTCTTGATTTAATATCAATAAGAATTATATAAAAGTATATCAGTGTGTCTTTAAATTTTTAAAAGCTAAAGTTTGTATTCAACCCCCCCTTCTACAAACATTTGTTGTTGTGTAGTCAATCTGGGACTAACTATATATATATATATATATATATATATATATAAATTTATACTTATTATACTTGTTCCTTTAAAAAAAATTGGGACTTTACATTTCGTTTGAACAATCCCCTATGCAATCACATATGATTGAATACCAAATCTCATGTTTTTTGGTATTCAAATCTGTACAAACTCTCGTGCGATTCTGTATAAAATCACAGGTGATTAAATATGCAATCATATGTGATTGAATACCAAATTTTATGTTTTTGGTATTCAATTACATGTGATTCTGTACAAATTTTCATGTGATTCTGTACAAAATCACATGTGATTGAATACGCAATCACATGTGATTGATTCTGTCAAACCTGTGACATAAAAATGTTATATTTAATCAAATCACACTTGATTATGTGCATGTATAAGAAATAGATAATCACATGTGTTATGAAACAATTAATAATTTAGAATCACTTTCAATTGTTGATTTTTTGTTACTAAACCATAGAACTTTGCCAGATTATCAAACACCAAACTATAATTTTTATAAAGACTCTATTGAGCACACCTTTATGAATCACATATGAATCATATTTTAATAAAATTTAAGTCAAACCTAACAAAATGAAAAAAAATTGTCGAAAGTATATCAAATGACCTCTCTAATAAAAGAGGGGAACACGAGGATTGTAACGGTATAATTCGTTTCGTCTAACGATTAGCGGTTTGTGAGATAATTAATTTTAAATAAACTAGAGGAGAGATAAAGTGGGTACCAATAGTTAAAAAGTCGAAAATGCCCTCATTCATACAAATATATCAATTTTGATTATTATATAAGATTGAATCTGGACCATTGAATCTTAAAATCTAATGGCTATAAATTGTCTCTCATGACTATGAATTAAATTAGTACTGAACATTTGTCTATATAAGATATATAATATAATAATATCTATTATTTAAGATATATATACATATAAATTATATAAAATATATACTATCTCAACTATATTTTTACACCCTTCTTTGACCCATTTAGTTGTTGATGACTAAAAAGTTTTGTTTGATTACTCTCCTGATTCAATCAACTTGGTCAACTCATTAAATAATTGTATCAATTTAGCTCCTTTTGCTCCTTAACCTACAAAACAATAAAATGAATCAAAGTAGTATATTTTATCCTCTATCGGTGCATAAAGTAATCAAATAAAGCATCATAATATAGATATAAAATGCACCGATCAAGCATGCTTTAGGTATATAAGATATTTGCACTTTAAGATGGGGTAAATATGTATGCGAGGGGGAAGGGTAAACGTGACGACTGGGTAGAGACGTAATTATGTTACTAGCTTGTATGTGAGGGGAAGGGCAGTCTACAATAGTAATGATGTTATTGGCTTGTACGGAAGGGAAGGGCAAACATAACGGTATAAAAATGGTTTCATGATATGAAGAGATGCGATTGTATTTGTTGTAAAGGTTATTGATCACTATTGTTACAATTAGGTACAATATGTCTGTATTGGTTAAATATGATACTTTGAAATGTTATAAAGGATTGTTATGATATTTGTAAGTTAGGATGGATAAATATAATATTTAATATTTAAAAAGAGAATATATGAAATTGTTAATAACTTTAATTAAAATTAAAGTCCAAATTCAACAAAATTTTAAACAAAAAAGTCAAAATTGAATTTTAATTTTTATCAAAATGGATGATACAAATTTGATAATTAAAATTATTGTTTAAATAAATGAATATGATTATTTACTAAATTTTATTAATTGTCAACTTATCACGTCATATTTTAACCTTCATTATTAACATTATTATTTAACTTAAATAACAATGAAAAAAATAGAACATAACTTTGGAAAAACACATGTTAGTCAAATGACTTTATTAGTTTGGATTTGATTAGATAAAATAAAGCTTGAAAGATAGTTCTTAATATATGCAAAACAAATTATGTGACGTCTATCAAACTAACTAGCTAACTCAAACTCAGCTTCAAAACAAAAATGGAGTTTCTAAGTAAGTTTAAAATAACTCAAATAACTTCTTAAGTTGAGTATGAGTTTTTACATATATGTACATATATGTACATGTGGAGAATTGATGATTAAATCATGAATTTAACTTGATAAGTATCAAGCTAAGTAACTCAGTCCAACAGAGAGGTCAGCCTGAAAAGAGTTGGAATATGTTTTAAACACATAACGCTTTATCTACGGTTGAATAAGAAGATTCAAGTTTCAAGTAGGGATAAGCATGCGGCCGATAGACCGAAAAAACCGACAAACAGAACCTAACCGAACCGAATCGAGCCTGGTCGGTTTGGTCTTTGGTCCTTGTTTTTTTATAGATTTCGGTTTCAGTCCGATCCGGTTTCATTTTGATACAATGTATAAAACAACGAATAGACAAAAAAACCCGATGAACCAAACCAAACCAGACCGGACCAAGACCTATTTGGATTTAGACCGGTCGCTTGGTCTTCAGTCCTAGTTTTTAATAGATTTCGGGTTCAGTTTGATCTTTTTCGGTCCGATCCGGTTTTAAACCAATCTCACCCCTAGTAAAATTGAGCCTTTTGAAATAGCTCAAGTTATTTCAAATAAGCTTTACATAAAGGGCTTAGTATATTTATTCACAACCGATCAAAATACATATAGTATGCCCCGTCAACGTGGTTTTTACGCTGCCATAACTCTTCCTCAGCTAGGATGGGGCCGAATAGTAGAGCAGGTACAAATATTAGTAGCATAACAAAAATGTGTTCCTCATCATTCATAAAAGATTTTAGGTAACCCAGCCATGAGGTCTTTCCTCGACCAGTCTTACGACCCTCATGAAGTCTGTAAATTACGTAACTCATAGCTAAAAAAAGCATGTGTGAGGGTTTGATCTTAAACCTTCACTCTGCATTTCATGTCTGAAACCACTAAGCAACCATTACTTTGGATAGATTTCAAAATATTAATGGAAACTTGAAAAAAGAAAAAAGAAAAAAACAGAATAAGATTGAAAGAAAGTAAGAAAGATCCCTTTATTTCGTGACTACTATCTAAGGTTAGAACAATTTTTCCACGGCTGGAATACCAAATCCTATTCAGAGTTACAATTCTAGAGTCTAAACCATCACAGCTCTCTGGAAAAATTCCAAAAAAAAAAAGATCTTTCTTATCTGTTTTACTTTTACACCTAAACTAACAAGTTTTCATTTCTGTTTTTAGGCTTTACATACCTCCAAAATCTTGTACAGACCCCACAACTCTCCTCTTCCATCTTTTCCTCTGCTGTTGGAGCCTTAAACTTAGCTTGCTCACTCAATTCTTCAAATGCAACCACCAGATTCCCAAGCCTCGCGACGAATTCAATCAAAAGAGATGTAAACGTCACCAAAGAAAGCACACTTGCGCTCTTATACGTGTCTGCTTCATCTTGTATCACCATTCTTTCAGGTTTATAAGAGAATTGTCGAGTCAATGATTTGTGTTGACCGTTTGTAACTTCAAAAGGTAAATTCGTACTTTCCCTTTCTGTTATACTTGATGTTCCAAGATCGAGACGTGCTTCGCTAAACGAGTGGAACCCATGGTACATAGGCGGTTCTTCGATCTTCATGAAGTCTTGTGGATCATGAAGCTCCATTGGTGGTTTCCCGATTTCCCAGCTGTTTGAGTCGACAAGAAGGTATGACTTTTGGTCAACCTTTTTTTGTAAGTCTTCAGCAGCTTTCAAAACTTCATCGAGTATATTTAACGACCCAAGTTTCTCCATTTTCTTGACTTTGTTACCAAGTTCACGCAGTACTTTAGCACTAGCTGTGCCTACCCTTTGAAGCTCGTTTTGGAAAACCCGTCTCCTATCTGCAGGAGCCTGCGTATATTACGTAAAACATAGTAAACGATCTCCTTTATACAACAACAGCAGCACCAATAATACGTCAGTACGTAATTCCACGTGGGCAGGGTTATACTATACCCAATGGTAGAGAGATGGCTTCCAAAAGGATCTTCAGCTTATAGTGTCAAATCTCCGTAATCATGTTAGTCAACTAAATGCAGCACAAAGGTGGCCAGATGGACAAGTCGGGCCGTTTGCGTAAACATGTTTAAACAGATTCCCGATTGAAGACCAGTTATATTTTAAAATAAAGCAGGTTGAGTTAACCAGCAAAGACTTTTTTCATCCATCTTTAAAATCTTCTAAATTTGTGTGGAGAAAGTAATTGAATAAAACATTTTACGAGGTTGGACGAATTAATATAAGATCTTTGGGCATCTTTTAACCCGCTTGACCAGTTTGAGATAAACTACAACCAAAATCGACAATTTAAGGCTGTCAATTCAGGTCGGGTTTGTGTTATCAGGTTCGTGTCGTTCGAGTTAGGGTCAGTTTCGTGTCGAACCAATTTTGACCAATTTATTTTCGTGTCAGATTTAGGTCGTGTCAGTTTTTTCGTGTCGGGTTCATATCAATCTTTGGTCAACCCATTTAGGCCAAATGTGATCGGCGAATTTTTTTTTGGTTTTCGAGTATGATTTTCGAATACGGTTTTTCGTTTTGACTAAGATTTTCTTTATCAAAATTTCAAATTCCATGTTCGTTTTTCAACTTTCGATAAAAATTTTGAAAATGATTTTCGTTTATATTCTAACTTCAATATTCAATGTTCGTTTTGATTGTATTCGAACTTTAAATTCGGTATTTGTTACGGTTTGATTCGAATTTTGATTTTACTTTTGTATTCAACTTATATAAATAAATATAATAAAAAATGTGACGTACTACTATTCTACCAAATATCAATAAATAATGTCATTAAACAATCGAATAATTTAAAAAATTCATCATTAAATAGAATTATGAATCGAATTCATAATACTAAAGTACCACTTATTAAATAATCAAATGTCATAGTATCAAAATCATACAGTCAAAATAACAAATACAAAAATGATATACTATTGTTTTAACTGTAAATCCTCTATTGTTTATTTTAAGTTTTTGATTTTGTACTTTTGTTTAACGGGTTTTATTGTCATAAGATGTCACTCTCTTATTTGAATTCACAATCTTCTTTTCAAAATTTAAATTTTAAGAATTAAAGAAAATTTATAATGTTAAAGTTTTACCCATCAACAGGTTATACGGGTCACTTCCGGGTTAACCCTAACCATACCCATTTATTTTCGTGTCGATTTCGTGTCAACCCACTTTTGACCCGTTTCGGGTTTGTGTTGGGTTCGTGTCAGGTTTGGGTTAGGTTTCGTTTTGACTCAAAAATTTTGAGCCTTACTCGACATATCCATAAGTAAAAGGGTCATAATTGGCACCTTTAGCAATAATTATTCTTTTTCTTTTGATAAATAATACTGTAAAAATATTATCCATAAGTAAAAGTGTAGCCTATATGGTAAGTGAAAGTACCTGTATTTCTGATAGTATGCATCCATGCAATGCCATAACCATGAACGAGCAATGTCTAAGCGCACCACTAAGTTTCACAAAGTTTCTCCAAGGATAATTGGGAATCTTGTAAGCACCATGGGGTGGCTCCCAGATAGCAAATCCCAACTAAACACAACAAACACACAAACACGTTTGACTTTTCAAAGTTAGTAACTACTTTTTAACTTCAATATCATTAAATAATACTTATTATAGCATCGAAGCTTATGATAGATAATACAAATTGAAAATCATATATGTTAATCAATTACTAATTAAGACCATATGATTTTATAGAAAACAAGGTTTGGATTTGAAGTGTAATATACCAATGTATCCTCTTGGCTTGTAGATTCCACAGCTGATCTATAGCCGCTATAAAGCCGATCTTCATAAGCTTGGTAGGTAAGGATTTTTGAAGGAATCCTTTTATATTCAACACAATCAAGATATTGACTGATACAACCTGCAATGATCCATAACAAAAGGTTTAACAAACCAAATTTCCAAAAAAAAGGCAAACTTTGACTTTTAAAGTCAAAGAAACTACTTTTAAACTTCAAAGTTCACATGGATTCTTTGGATTTCCAGCAAAATATGAACAACTATGCTCCAGATTTTCATAAAAGATGACAAAAACTAAAACTTACCATGTTTAAATATAACAAAATCCATATGAGCTTTGAAGTTGACACTTTTATGTCTGACCTCAAAAGAATAGGTCTTGAATTAAACTTAAGACAGAGTAAACATTTTATTGAACCTTCAAGGGAGTTAGCAACACCAAAGAAGTTCTTAACAACCAAATTATGCAAATCTTCACCAGCCCAGATGGGATATATGCCAACATTCACTAGCAGACTGACACCAGCACCCAGTGCAATTAGCAAAAAACGACTTACAGCTGTATCTATAAATTCATTTGTGCGATATCCAGATGCCATTATGTAACAATAGGTCAATGTGAAAACTCTGAATCCATATTCATAGGCCTTCAATGTGGGGTACAGTTTTGCAAAAGTAGCAAGTGATCCTACAAAAGATGTACATTCACATACCAAGAAAAATGTATAAATTATCAATTTAAGAAGCCAGATCAAGTATTGTAAACATATAGGTGATAATTTAGCCCCATTCAGCTTTAAATAGGCCGATTCGGGTTATGTTATCTCTATCAGGTCACAAACTAAAATAAAAAACTTGGCCTGAATAGAAAGGTGGGATTATGTTATCTCTAAAACGGTTCTCAAATGAACCTTCCCCTATATATATATATATATATATATATATATATATATATATAGGGGAAGGTTCATTTGAGAACCGTTTTTATTGCGAGAACCGCGAGAACCAATCCTAGCCGTCCAATTCCCCCTTCAATTGGATTGCCCGCCCATGAATTCCTTACATGCACCCTGCCACACCCAATCCCCCTACGCTCTTCATCCATGAATTCCATTATCCAAAATGAACGGCTAAGATTGGTTCTCGCGGTTCTCGCAATAAAAACGGTTCTCAAATGAACCTTCCCCTATATATATATATATATATATATATATATATATATATATATATATAGACATATAGGGAAAAGTTCAAACGAGAACTGTTTTTCGTAAAAAAACTGCGAGAACCAATCTTAGCCGTCCAATTCCCCCTCCTTCAATTGGATTGCCCACCCATGAATTCCTTACATACACCCTGCCACACTCAATCCCCCCACGCTCTTCATCCATGAATTCCGTTATCCAAAATGAACGGCTAAGATTGGTTCTCGCAGTTTTCGTAAGAAAAATAGTTCTCGTTTGAACCGTCCCCTATACATACACACACACGCACGCACATATATATATATATATATATATATATATATATATATATATATATCACAAACTATTTGGTTACCGATTGTAAATATGCTGACTACAATAACGACTTCATCCCATGGCTCGCCAGCTTTTTCACATAAGTGAGCTAACTCAGCCATGGCAAGAGCAAGTGCACCAGCTGATAAAGTTCCTAATCCACGGTTAAATCCTTTGCTAAATGTTGCTCCTGTAGAAGAAAAAAACAATTCAAGTAATTATTGTAATCAAAATCAGAATAAGAATTACATAATTAAGTAATCAGATAGCTTAAAGTTAAGGATAGTTAAGTGATTTTACATTTCTCTAAGCAATTAGTTGTTTTTACAGCAACTTCTTACTTGCTTCATCATACATATATTTTAAATAAGCAGAATATCATATTCAAGAACCTTTTTTTTTTTTGCCAAAACTGGTTCTTATGAAATGGTCAAAATATATCCTTTCATGCATGTGAATAAATAATCAACCTAACTTTTTAAAAGGGTTGCTAGACAATAGAATATAAATCATTACCATAAAAGAGTATGCAACTTAGAGAATCAAATCAAATTCAAGAAAAAGTTAAGTATATGCAACTAGAAAACTAGTTATATATCTAACAAAAAACCTTCCCAAAATAAAATAAAATGCAATAATCGTTGTTCTTGATATCAAATTGAGATGAGTGGATAGGATATAACAAGCCATCCCTTCTCTACCCCACACCGGCACACCCTCACCCCAACCCCCAAAACCCCACTCCTTCCTTAACAAGCAAACAAATACGAACAATGGTTAACTATCTTGATTTTAATGCCATCCTAGATTTCCCCGCATAAATTTGAAGCTGCATTAAATTCCATCAATTGCTGTAAAAACTGGAAAAAGTTGGTATTAATTAGAGTAATTGAATTCTGCTAACCAAGGGGTCAAATAATCAGCTTGATAATAGCTGCAGCGTTGTTACTCATCAAAAGAAAAGGTAAAATTATCTATATATACACTTATTTGATATATTAGACTATTATTCCCTTAAATAATCAAAAAATTTCCAAATACTCAACAACATAAAGAAAAAAAAACTCAAGAAGCAGATGCCCACCTCAAGTTTTATCATGCTGTTTAGGTGGCTATTTAATAACAAAATCACTTTCTGAGACACACCCCTTTTCAACAAATTCATACCAATTTGAAGATGGCACTAGGTTAACATAAAGATTCAAATAGCAGCTCTTGTTAAAAAACAAATGAAGATAGCATTCAATTTCAATCAAGAAACTTAAACCAAGAAAAGGGTATCAAATTCATATCAATTTCTCATTCCATATTACTAGGTTAACATATATATTCAAATTACAACCCAAAACAGGTTAACATAACATGCAAATCCAATAAAGAATCATGTTATAGACAAAAGGGTATCAAATAAAGCACTGAAGTAATAGTTACCTATACTGAATTCAAAGACAACCACGACAGTAAGTATAGCCCAAACATAGTGTTCACTGATATCAGGAAAAGGCTCTTTCCAAAATATCAACAATGAAATCAAAGACAAAGCCAATCCCAATTTCGCAGAAAACACAACCTTTCGAGGGTCCGATCGAGCCATCACCCAAGCCTTAATCATCACCCCTCGCAAATTACTCCATAAACCCTCAAATTTCTTTCGAATTGAACTAAAACAACCGCCATTATCATCATCAATTAGACAGTCTGGTTGTCCTAATGAGGTAGAAACCAATCTCTCTCTTTCAAGGTTCCCTAACAAAACTTGTTTATTATCCATTTCAATGGAGTTGGTGAACACTGAACTTGTAGCAATCGAGTTTAATTGGAGATTATGATCCTCTTGATTCTGTTATTCGGCCTTGTCGGAAGAACCCAGTTAAATTGACGATAGAAGAAACCATTTTTGTGTAAAATCATTCATATTGATGAGGAGGTTATTGTACGGACTTCGAGAGGAAGAAAGGAGACAATGACACAAGACCGTAGCGACAGCTTCGAGGAAAGAGGAGAAAATGCCTTAAAGCAAGAGTCAGCATTCCCTTAATTGACTTTTAGCTTTGGGCAGGGTTACACCCACTTTTGACGAAACTTTTTTCTAATTAAAAAAATTAAGTGATAACGACCGTCTACTTTATTTAAGGCTAGTATTTTGTTAAAAGTAGTTATAACATAACAAATAACATAACAATGCTTAAGACCACCCGCATCCGTGAATAAACCCGAGATTGGATTTAATCGGGTATCATAGGAACACCATCGAGGCACTTTGGGTTCCATTGGATTCCCAACCTATCTAGTCCTCCAACCCGATGGCTTCCCTCTTACATTTAATATATTTAATATATATATATATATATATATATATATATTTTATTAATATTTGATGTGGGGTTAAATAGGGTTGGATGTGGAGATTTATGAGGTAAGTTGGGTTGAAGGTGAAAGATGATGTGGATGCTGATGTGACAGTAGGGTAAGTTAGATAAGTTGGGTTGGATGCTGGTTGTCTAATATTGTATCATGTTACTATTTAGCTTCATTCCTCTCATATATTTATATGTCAATTATATATAACTTTTAATATAATTTTTTTACTTATAAATATCACATTAAGAGAGTCATTTATACGATGTGGGTACCAATAGAATCACCTAATATATTAATATAAAAATGTGTGTAGTATATTTTTATGTATAAGATGATGAATGCTTAAGATGATTTTTTTTCATTCTTAATGTAACACCGTTTTTATAAATTAGTGAATTTAGTAAAATTCGAGTTTTGAAACTCAGTTAGTCCATTTGTAAATAGAATTTTTCCTTAACCTGTTAGTTGAATCAAACAACCTCAAAACAAGCAACGAAAATTTAAACAAAATCTACTATTTATTACACATTTCAAAACAAGGATTTGGCATTTAATTTATACAACTCAAAATTGCCAAATCTAAAATCTCTTAGTATTACTCTTACCATACCATATTAAAGTATCAACCAAGAAGTGTTCCTCCAAAAGATATACACAACCACTTTCACGTAACCTATTCTCACCATGTAACATTCGCAAACCTGGGCTAGTCGTTAGCGGTTTGGTAGTATATGTTTATTTTTGTTGGGAATCCATGGGGATCAAAGCACGCAACGGAAGCAACAAAAACACACAAAAGGATCCCATGATTTCCCAATGGTGGTGAAAACTTGCAAGAACATGCATGCAACCAAAAACAAACACAAAGAGAAGAAGGTAAGCAATCCATACCCTTAAAGACTTTGATAATTCTGGAACAACTTGGAGATTTGGGATGAGCTCTTGAAACAAAAGGCTTCAAGCACCAAGGAAGTCCATACCAAGCTAACCTTCTTTCTCCTTGTACTAGCAAGCCACCAAACCACCAACACTTGAGGGTTTGATTCTGGAACAGCCTTGTAACCACTTGTGCACTTACCACCTTCACTTGTTCTTGCTCTCTCTCTCTCTATGGAAGAACTCACAATATGTGTGTAATGCACAAAAATGACCAAGAAGTAGCTAATGAACTAAGAGAGCCCCTTTTAAAGACCTCCATTCTGTTCAAAGGAGCCAGAGTCGGACCCCAATGGCACCATATCATTGGACCAACTCAAATGGTCCAATGAAACACAAGTGTCACTTGGAATTTTGCCTTCACGACTTCTTCACGGGCTCTCACGGGCCGTAAAGGATAAATGCGCCACGACCGGCCATTTATCCTCCACGAGTCGTGCAGCGCCGTGCAAGAATCGTGAGGATTCGTGCCTTCACGACCTCTTTCACGGGCCGTGTAGGGTCGTGAAGCCCTAGGGTTTCACGAACCATGCGGCCCACGACAGGACTCGTGGACACGAGCTGCTTCACGACCCGTGGAGCATTCTTCACGGTCGTGAAGCCTAGGTCAACTGGAATTTGACCATTTTGACTCTTTCTTCTTATAGTAGGCTGTCGAGATTGAAACTTGGCGTGTGACCCAATAGGCCCGCGCTTCATTGGCAGTGATGCTGGCCTACGTGTGTCAGTGGGCAAATACCAACAAACTCCCACTTGCACATGACACACCGTATCCATGGGCACCACAGACAGGGAGCGGCCTCTAGCAAGGCATCCCTGCCCCTAACTAAACATGGGGTATGTCATCCCTGACAAGTACCATGATAAAATAAAAGAGTTTGACATGGTCCTATAGATAAGTGATCAATTATCTTATTGTTCGCGATATCCAAGTGAACACGAGACATGGTACAAAGTCATTCTCCGATCGTTCACGATTATGTTTCTCGATCAAGATTGGTGGTGACCAAAAGGTGAGTTGCAACTGATCAACAATCATTGCAAACTCGAGCATGGCCATGCATTTTGGTGTCAGCTCCCAATCATCGAGGGGCCCAGGGATATCTCTCTTTACAGAGGAACAAATTCCTTCGACTACATTGCCTCCAATACAATGGCAATACTTTACCCAAATGCCTCCTTTATAATAGCCAGTTACGGACTACGTTTGAAAGCAGTCAGAATAAAGCAAACCAAAATAGTGAAACACATGCATCTCCGGTCTAAGGATAAAAGATATTATCATCCTGATTTACTCTTGACATGTACCATGAAGTAAGATCAGGTGTGGGTCGTCTAATCACTTGAAACTCTTTTCAAGTATAGGCGAAATATTGCGTCCCTTGTATTCAATCCCTATTGAACACTATGACCAATCATTTCCCTCGATCTTTCATACTTCCTTCCTTGAAGAATGACTGATCGTGGACAGTTTAGAATGTAAAACATTCAAGGAAGTGATAAAACATGCAAAGTTGGAACACAATAATGATTTAAAGAAAGTATTTGCTACACGCGTATCATTAAATCTCCATTTAATAATCAATACATTCAAAAATACAATATTGCTTAATGTTCCCAATATCACAGTAAATACATCGAATACAATAACCAATATTTAACTCAAACCAAGTCACTAGCAAACCTAATCCCAATAGCACGTATGTGGGCATCGTGTTTCGCTTGCGACAACGGTTTAGTGAACGGATCCGCCAAATTGCTATCCGTGTGTACTTTGCTGATGACGATGTCTCCATTTTCGACCACGTCCCGGATAAAATGATATTTCTGCGGAATATGCCTCGTGCGTCGATGAGACCTCGGTTCCTTTGCCAAAGCAACGGCACCCTCGTTGTCACAGAAGATCTCAACAGGGTCGCTGATGCTTGGAACCACTCCCAGATCAAGTAGAAATTTCCTTATCCATACGGCCTCCTTAGCAGCTTCATTGGCCGCAATGTATTCCGACTCAGTAGTGGAATCGGCCACGGTGTCTTGCTTGGAGCTCCTCCAGGATATAGCACCGCCGTTTAATAGGAACACGAACCCCGATTGTGATCGGCAGTCATCCCTATCGGTTTGGAAGCTTGCATCAGAGTAACCCTTTACTCTAAGCTCTTCCTCACCTCCGTACACCAAGAACATCTCCTTAGTCCTCCGAAGATACTTGAGAATGCTCTTCACCGCTGTCCAATGAGCTTCGCCAGGGTTGGCTTGATATCTACTCGTCATGCTTAAGGCACACGATACATCAGGCCTTCTACATAGCATGGCGTACATGATCGAGCCCACAGCCGAAGCATATGGCACTCGCTTCATTACTTCCCGTTCCTCTGGGGAACTAGGGGATTGAGTCTTACTCAATACCAAACCATGTGACATTGGAATGAACCCCTTCTTAGAGTCTTCCATCCTAAACCGCTTTAGGACTTTGTCAACATATGTACTTTGGCTAAGCCCAATAAGCCTCTTGGATCTATCTCTATAGATTTTGATCCCAAGAATATAAGTCGCATCTCCTAGATCCTTCATTGAAAAACAATTCCCTAACCAAGTTTTTACACCTTGAAGGGTCGGAACATCGTTTCCAATGAGGAGTATGTCATCGACATACAAGACTAGGAACACAACTATGCTCCCACTAGCCCTGACATATACGCATGGCTCATCCTTGCTTTTCGAAAAGCCAAACTCTTTGACTTTCTCATCAAAGCACAGGTTCCATCTGCGCGATGCTTTCTTAAGTCCATAAATGGACTTCTTAAGCTTGCAGACTTTATCCGGATGCTTGGCATGTACAAAACCCTCGGGTTGAGTCATATAGACCTCCTCGCTTAGTGTCCCATTAAGGAACGCGGTTTTTACATCCATTTGCCAAATCTCATAATCATGAAATGCGGCAATTGCCATAAGTATCCGGATAGACTTCAACATAGCCACGGGGAAAAGGTTTCATCATAGTCTACACCATGAGTTTGCGTGAAACCCTTAGCCACCAGTCGGGATTTGAAGGTGTCTACCTCTCCATCTATGCCGGTCTTTCTCTTAAAGACCCATTTGCACCCTACGGGTCTACACCCGGGCACCGGATCTACCAAATCCCAGACTTGGTTATCCGACATAGATTGCATCTCGGACTCCATAGCCTCTTTCCACCTAGCGGACTCAGGGCCCACCACGGCGTTCCGATAAGATGATGGTTCATCATGATCCACCACTAGGTCGCAGCCCTCAGACATGAGAAACCCATATCTCTCTGGCTCGTTGTGACTCCTACCGGATCTCCTAAGAGGTAAAGGATCCGTGTCAGGTTCTCCAGCAGCGCCGTGTTGAGAATCATCTTGTGAACTAGTGCCAACTTCAGGTTGGTCATTGGAGGGTTCTTGAATCTCTTCAAGATCTACCTTTCTCCCACTAGCGTCTTTGGATAGCATCTCCCTTTCAAGAAAGACGGCCCTCCGAGCAACAAATACCTTGTTCTCGGACGGTTTGTAAAACAAATATCCCATTGACCCGGCAGGGTATCCAATGAACAAACACCTCTCTGCTCAGGGTTTCACTTTGTCCTCCACCTCACGTCTCACGTAGGCAGGACAACACCAAACCTTTAGATATGAGAGCGATGGAACCTTTCCATGCCACATCTCAAAGGGTGTCTTCTTGACCTTCTTAGTTGGTACGAGGTTAAGGATTCTAACGGCCGTTTCCAATGCATAGCCCCAAAAGCTAATGGGTACATCCGTACGACTCATCATACACCGAACCATATCTAATAATGTTCGGTTCCTCCTCTCGGCGACACCATTTAATTGTGGTGTCCTAGGAGGTGTCAATTGCGAAACAATTCCACAATCTTTTAGATAGTCACGGAATTCCGAACTTAGATACTCACCACCACGATCCGATCTGAGCATCTTAATTCGTTTACCCAATTGGTTCTCAACTTCGTTTTTGAAAGTCTTGAAAAACTCAAAGGTTTCCGACTTTTGTCTCACCAAGTAGACATACCCATACCTACTAAAATCATCGGTAAAGGTTACGAAGTACCTTGAGTTATCCCTAGTGACATGCTTGAACGGACCACACACATCCGTGTGAACGATATCCAACAAGTCTTTGCCCCTCTCACAAACGCCGGTGAAGGGTGCTTTGGTCATTTTGCCCAACAAGCAAGATTCGCATACATCATCCGACCCATGGTCAAATGATTCCAAGATCCCATCCGCTTGGAGCTTGGCGATGCGTTTCTTGTTTATGTGGCCCAAACGACCATGCCATAAAGATAACTTATCCAAATCACATTTGGATTTAGAACCAACATTCATGATTGATCTATTACTTTGCAAGCATACGCTTGTCTCATATATGCCACGACATGGATGTGCTTTAAAATAAAATAAATCATTTTTAAAGCATGAAATAATTCCATTAGAGAAATTAAAGTCAAATCCATCGTCAACAAGTGCATAAAATGATAAAATGTTTCTTGCCACGCAGGGCGAATAAGATACATTTAATAAAGTAATAGATAAGCCGGATGGAAAGGCGAGGTCCACGCTCCCTATCTTCTCAACTGGGACAACCACTTTGTTTCCCATGATGAGATCCAGCTCCCCATCAACCAAGTCCCTACTTCTTCTTAGTACCTGAACATTATTAACTATGTGAGTACCACACCCGGTGTCCAAGACCCAAGCATTAGAAGTAGAAGTGTTATGGAGTTCAATCATATACGTACCGGAGGCGCCTTGTCCCTTGGCGCGAAGCCTCTTGAGCTCCTCCGTGTACTTGGGGCAACTACGCCGGTAGTGTCCCTTCTCCCCGCAGAAGAAGCAGGTGGCCTCTTCCGGTGAGGGGGCTATAGGAGCGGGTTCCTTCCCCTTCGGCTCCGGCGCCGGGAGTGGCTTGGGCTTGGGTGTTGCCACCTTCTCCTTTCCCTTTCCCTTGCCCTTGGAGCTTGAAGCAGGCCGCTTCCTCTTAGCACCACCCTCATGGATGGCTAGGACGGGTGCGGAGGTCGATGGCTTTGCCTTGGCCATGTTAGACTCGGCGGTCTTCAACATGCCGTGCAACTCCATCAAGGACTTATCCATATTATGCATATGGTAGTTCACAATGAACGGACCATATGCTTGAGGCAAAGATTGGAGGATAATCTCCGTAGCCAACTCTTTCCCCATAGGAAAGCCCAACCTCTCGAGCTGGTCCACGTATTGCTTCATACGAAGCACGTGGGAGCTCACGTTCCCGCCCTCCTGCATCCGACACCCTACAAAGGCCTTGACACACTCGTAGAGTTCTTGCCTCGCTTGCTGCTGGAACATTTCCTTTAGCTGCGAGATCATGTCAAATGCACCAACGTCCTCGAATTGCCTTTGCAATTCAAAACTCATGGTCGTCAACATGAGGCAAGTCACCTCATTAGTGTCTTTAAGGCGCTTCTCATAAGCATCCTTAATGGCCCGCGTAGCGGTGGTAGCAGGAGCCTCCGGAAGAGGTTCCTCTAGGACGTACAACTTACTTTCATGGCGTAAGACAATTCTCAATTGCCTAAGC
This sequence comes from Dittrichia graveolens, assembly GCA_038502395.1. Lineage (NCBI taxonomy): Eukaryota > Viridiplantae > Streptophyta > Magnoliopsida > Asterales > Asteraceae > Dittrichia > Dittrichia graveolens. The sequence continues at coordinate 25,237,466 of JARJIL010000008.1, forward strand.
CAATCCATAAAGTTTACGCCTACGAGTTTCTCTTTTTCCAAAAATGGACGGAGTGAAATGTGTGTCGCGGTGTTGCTTGTAGATGCCATCTAAAAGAAGGCAAAGCACACAAAAGGTTAGTTCGACATATTTTAATCCTTGTTAAATAATTACCCAATAGTTTAACACTTAAATTTAACAAGGGCTAAGAACCCAACATAACTTCACTACATGACGGGTTTACCGCGGATCACTTCGTGAAGGCATTTAGGTCGGTAAACGCTTTACCAATTGCAATCCGTGATTACAACTCATAGCACCGGTTTGGCATATTTGATACCTTCCCACACCGATTTCTCAATAAGCCGCTTTGATAACTCGGTATAGGCACGACAATTATCAAGGCGTATTAAAATGGAATTGCAAATCGTCCAACAAGATACACGATGACGCCCTTGACAATAATTGGCTCGTGCTAAGCTCGACAACCAAAGATTTCAAGACGCCACACGCACCTTCCACACAAGTCCACATGGAACAACTCGTGCTAAGCTCTACAATTGTCCCATGCTTCATTAGATTCGGGTGGTGTCATCTTTTGGATGGCGTGTGATTTACGTTTTTAAGGAAAACGGGACTTTTGTTTTTCCGGTTAAAAACCTCTTTTCGTTTTGATTAACAAATAAGTGACAAAACACATTTTTCACCAATTGAACATAAACACTTTATATTCGTTTGTTAATCATGTGAGCGAGCGGGGTTTGTTAACCAATTAAGGAAAACTATATAGTTTTATTATTTTCAAAAGATTTTCTAGCATGCGAAGATCCTACAACCACGCAAGAAAAACAAATAAATAAAACTACACAACCACGCATACAAAACCGATTTGAGCCAACCTAAGTGTTCCCCGGTGAGCCAACCGAGGAACTAAGTCTACTAAGGACAAATAATCCAAGACTTCGTGCTGTGCTCCCACTCGATCCCGCGCCTCCGGATCCGAGGTAGCCAAGACGTCTCCTAAGACTCCCGTTGGTGCCTCCGTTCTTCTCTTCTCATTACATACATAATTTAAAAAGAAATGGCATGCAAGCCACACAATCTATTATAAGCTAATATACAATTACAAAGAATAAATACTTTGGCGTGCAAGCCACAAATAAATAAATTATTACAAACCGGATTAAATAAATTATTACAAACCAAATGTGGTACAAACCACCAAATGAAAGAACAACAAATAAAGCAACCAAACAACCACACAAAGGTCTAGGCTCAAACCGGTGCTCACGAAAACGAAACAATCCACAAAGCATGGTGTGCCACACCAAACCTTGCACAAAACAATATCCCAATTAAGTTTACTCAAAAACTAAAGGCACAAGAATAAACCTTGTACATATGCATTAGGATTCCAAACACTTTGAAATCCATATTCATATATACACAATTTATATGTATGCATGGGTGCATTTTATGCCAAAACCACCCAATACATACACATAAAAGAATTAGGATATTATGGGGCTTAATCTACAAGGCTAAACAGCCTAAAATGATTCTAGAAACACCAAAATCATGTGCCAAAATCCATATCAAGTTTTCTTTTCCAAAAAGGCCAAAAACAGCCTGTTCACGACGCCTTCACGAGCTACTGCTCTTCACGGGCCCTCACGGGCCGTGAAGGCAGTACGCTCCACGACTCGTGAAACAGATTAAAAAACCTTTCACGACCACCACCCCACGAGACTGGTCGTGTGGCCTTCACGACTCGTGAAGCAAGCTCCACGGCCCGTGAAGGCCTTCTAGACAGAATGTCCAAAATCAAAAATATGGATTTTCAAGCCACAAAGGTGCATGCATCTTACAAATATGACTCTGATACCACTGTTGGGAATCCATGGGGATCAAAGCACGCAACGTAAGCAACAAAAACACACAAAAGGATCCCATGATTTCCCAATGGTGGTGAAAACTTGCAAGAACATGCATGCAACCAAAAACAAACACAAAGAGAAGAAGGTAAGCAATCCATACCCTTGAAGACTTTGATAATTCTGAAATAACTTGGAGATTTGGGATGAGCTCTTGAAACAAAAGGCTTCAAGCACCAAGGAAGTCCACACCAAGCTAACCTTCTTTCTCCTTGTACTAGCAAGCCACCAAACCACCAACACTTGAGGGTTTGATTCTGGAACATCCTTGTAACCACTTGTGCACTTACCACCTTCACTTGTTCTTGCTCTCACTCTCTCTATGGAAGAACTCACAATATGTGTGTAATGCACAAAAATGACCAAGAAGTAGCTAATGAACTAAGAGAGCCCCTTTTAAAGACCGCCATTCTGTTCAAAGGAGCCAGAGTCGGACCCCAATGGCACCATATCATTGGACCAACTCAAATGGTCCAATGAAACACAAGTGTCACTTGGAATTCTGCCTTCACGACTTCTTCACGGGCTCTCACGGGCCGTGAAGGATAAATGCGCCACGAACGGCCATTTATCCTCCACGTGTCGTGCCGTGCCGTGCAAGAATCGTGAGGATTCGTGTAGGGTCGTGAAGCCCTAGGGTTTCACGAACCATGCGGCCCACGACAGGACTCGTGGACACGAGCTGCTTCACGACCCGTGGAGCATTCTTCACGGTCGTGAAGCCTAGGTCAACTAGAATTTGACCATTTTGACTCTTTCTTCTTATAGTAGGCTGTCAAGATTGAAATTGGCGTGTGACCCAATAGGCCCGCGCTTCATTGGCAGTGATGCTGGCCTACGTTTGTCAGTGGGCAGATACCAACAATTTTAATAATATAATTATGTGATTATATTGATTAGTTAATATTCATGATAATTAAGTTAATTGATTAAATAACTTAATTAATTAATAGGTATGTACGTATGCATGTATAAGTGAATAAGTGGATAAGTGTATGTATAACACCTCATGCTTAGATATATGAGTTAGTGTGTACGTGTATATGGAGAGAGTTTAGACTATCACCTGATCATTTGAAACAAAATTTGAAAGGTGTTGTGTGTGTGCATTTGTTTCTTTGTGAAGAAACCTCAAGAACTTGCTAAACTTGAAAGTTGGATTTGAAGAGTTGTTGATTATTAAATTAAAACTAAGGTTAGCTTGTGATTACAGCATGGTTATGATTACTTTCACATGTTTTTGTTGGGTTTTTATGTTTATACATGAAGAATCACCATTGATGAGCTTGAAGCTCAAACTTACCAAATGGGTTTTTGATTATTTTGATGTTAAACATGGATTTGATGTGTTCTTGATTCATGTATACATGTTATTTGAAGTTATTATGGGTTAAGAAGTGTTAGAAATCATTTTTCAGCTTTAAATATTTGTTGGTTCGAGATTGGTTGGAGCTGGAAGATGAAGAAAAGTTGCAGGTCTCGACTAGAAACCACGCGATGCGACGCGTCCAAGGAAGGAACGCGTGGTGTTGACTTCGAATTCGAAGTCTATGGTGGTTGTAATTGAGGCACTCGAAGTGAACTACGGTTCGAAGAGGGCCGCTCGAAGTCAACTACGGTTCGAAGGGGGGCCGCTTGAAATGAACTACGGTTCGAAGGCTCGCTTGAAGCCTCCATGAGAAGTGGGGGGCTGCTCGAAGCCCGACGCGTCGAGTTGTTGGATGCGACGTGTCCGACGATTTTCAGGATGTGGAATTTTAATTGTTGGATCTTTTGGAGTGTGTTATATGTGTTTATGTTATATGGGTTCATTATGAGTATATGTGATATAAATATATGTGGGTATATATATTTATGAATCAGAAACTAATTTCGGTGTTGCTGTGTTTCAGACAATACCAAGACTTAGTGATATTAGATATCTGAGTGCAGCGTTTAAGAACAAGAGGCGAGTGGATGTTAAATCACGGATGGTAAAGGTTATGATTGATATGATTGATGTGATGCATGTGTTTGTGATTTCTAGACTATTGAGTCTGATGCTTGTTGTTTGTTGATTATATCTGTTGTGTGTTTATCTGGCCGATACGTGCTCGAGGTATGATATCGAGTATCGTTTAAGGAGTCAGCTATACGTGAAATTGGGCTGGGCCTGATCGCTATTGGTTGTGTGGAATTGAGGGGATCAAACTGTGCCGATTGTGTAACGCCGGTCCTAAATTTGAGCAGTCTTTTTTTAATAATAAACCCGATTTGAGTTTTGAAACTGCATGGGTACAGCTATAAATACAGTATTTCCAAAACCTGTTTATTTAAAAGTTTATAAAGCTGTCACAGCGGAAGCTTATAAACTAGTTTAATAATTTACAACCTAATATTAAGTTGCAATCAAAATATACCAAGGCGTTACCAAATTCGTTCGACCATTACAAATTCAACAAACAGCAAAGTACATAAACAAGTGTTCACAAAGTGTTCCCAAAACATAACATGTAATCTCAGCAGGTACCTATCCTCACCAGCAATTCTATTTACCTGCGTAAGGAATATACATGAGAGGGTTACCTACGAATAGCTAGTGAATAACAATTAACCGGAAGCATCATATCATAGTATCATATATATATATATATATATATCTCATGCATAATATATCAAGATTCAAGTCTACCCTAACACATTGTGAAGCAACGGTTAGTAAGCAGAAACCACGTCTTGTAGGGTTATAAGCCCGACTCAGTGATCCTGACTGGGGAAACCGATACTTCCTCCGCGCCAGTGGAGAAGAGGATAGCGGTCCACCATTGCGTTATCGGGGAACTGTACCCCACTTGGGATCAGCGGGAACTGGGAGCCCATTATAGTGTTGAGGGGCGGAGGTTCTGCAGGAACCAAGATTCGTGATCATCGAATCACCGCACATCATAGCTGGCGGCACAAGGCCCCAACTAGATCTAGACAAGCTGGCCCCAAACATCCAACAAAGTACCGGTATAACACACATTGGCCTACAAAAAGCCACAACATAAACACAATTGGCCTACAAAAGCCATAACATCATAATTGCCCTACAAAAGCCATAGTATAACAAGTTGGCCTACAAAAAGCCATAGCATATTAACTTAGGCCTAAAAAGGCATTAACATGCATACATAACAATTTAACAAATCAGTGGGCTTATAAGAGCCTTAAACATGCATAACTAACAATTCTTTGGTTTGTAACATACAAACATCTATATAACACTATCAATATCATACTTAAGTTAACTGTTACTCACCTGTTGAGCTATAACAGGTAATTATAAGATTCCAGCTCGCCTTAATTGTCCTTAGTACCTATATCAAACCATTTACATTTAGACATTTAAACACGCAAGGAAATCATCAAGACATATAAAATAATGTCCTAACATTGTTCCTAACTTGTTTACTAACTTATAACCATGACCCAAACACTTATACGCGAAAGAACAACACAAAACAGCAATATGTGCAGAAATTGCATGGACGCGTCGCGTCCATGCCCTTGACGCGTCGCGTCGCGTGTAGCAGGCCACTATGGCTGTTTCTACACAGCAGTGCCATTTTGGTCCAAACCAATACCAAATCAATTCTAACCAATTTTCAGTGTTCCATAACTTCATTTGGCACTTATAGGTGCTTTCTAACATTCCTAACACTTAACCAATTAATTCTTACAAAATTCAACCTTTAATTAGCAAATATGTGTCCAACATGGCCAAAACTTGAAATACATCAATTCCAACACTTTCAATGCATCATTCACACTCCAACATGGCCAAAACTTGAAATACATCAATTCCAACACTTTCAATGCATCATTCACACTCCAAATGACTTATTGAAGCTATTGGAACTAACCAATTCATTTAAAACTTCTGTTTGGTAGCATTTTCCAATTTTTGGCTATTTAAAGCCTATTTTAGCACTATTTTACCAATTCAAGCAAAACTACCATTTTAATTCAAAACCATTGTTCTAATCAATTCATACAAGTCATATGAACCTATTAGAACTTAAAAATCAGTCCTTTATGTGTAAAAACAGATTCAACTCATTTTGGTCATTTTGACCCATTTAGGCCAATTTTGAATATGTGCATAAACATCACCTCTAATCTAACATTGACTTCTAATCAATCCTAACAAGTTATAAGAACAATTAGAACACTAAATTTTAGTTCTTGAAGGTCAAATTCAGTTTGACCCGTTTTTGGCAATTTTGACCAATTTGGTCAAATCTTGATTTTTAGCAAATCATCCAATTTCAATCCATAACATGTGTTCGTAAGCATCAATATAAGTTTTAGGAAGCATTAGAAGTGAAGAAATCAGTTCACAAATGGTCAATTCGGGTTTGACCCATTTGTGACCTAAAAACCCATTAAAGTTTAAGAACAATGGAAGAACTTGGAAGAACACTCACAGGAGATGATTAGATGATGAAGATGGATTAAGAACAGATTATAGCTCACGAATTTGATGCTGGAGCAATTGTTGGATTGCTTTTTCTTGATTTCTCTCTTTCAAGTCTTCAAAGAACAAGGAGGTGTGTGTGTGTCTGTGTTTGAAAAGGGAGGACCGACTTGTGGGTAATATTTATCCACAAGTGGGTATCTTGTTCCCCGTTTCAACTTACAACTTGACACCCGTTTACCCGTTTCAACTAACGGGGATATTTTCGTAACCCTTATCTTAAACCGTTTAATATCTTATCATTTTTATCTATTTTTATTAATATTTAATCATCTCATTTAATAACTATTTTTATAACTTATGCCAATAACTAACGAATATATATTTAATTTAATTTAATTTAATTATTTAACGTACCACTTTTGCGCGCGTCTAGGCCCTTATTGAGGATGTTACAGATTGGCGGTGGGCTATCGGTAAACCTTTGCTTTGGCCGGTATTGGTTGAAGGTTCTGCGCCAAACCGTCGGTCTTCTGGATTATGTGATTACTGCTTTGATATCGATTGATGATGCTTGTTTTTGTGTTTAGCTTCCTTTCATTTAGTGTAACGTCCCAAATTTTTTTTATATTTCATATAAAATAGTAAGTCGTTAAATAAACATTTAGTTCATAATCAGTCGTCAACCAGCCCAACACACGGGACTTACGGCACAAAATACATGTTTGGTCAATAAGAATTTAAATCAGAGTTCAAGTAACGTTTAACGGAAACAGCTGTCATGCGGGAGCCTTCCCCTTGTCAGCACGTGACGGTCCTGAAAGGATCAACAACAACGGGTTAAGCACAAAGCTTAGTGAGCACACAATGCTCATACATTACATCAGAACACATCTACAGATAATGCACAACACATCAATTACGACACACAGGCGGGGTGGCCCAGCTACCAAATGAGCCCAGCCGCTCAAGACACAACCTCCGTGTCACATCAATTGCATAAAGGCGGGGTGGCCCAACTTCCAAATGAGCACAGCTGCTCAAGACACAACCTCCGTGTCACATCAAACACAATATCACGTAGAGCACGTATCACAACATAATATAAGAGTTAGTGAAACTTACCTGTTCAACAACAAAGCAATAGATCACAGTAATAGTCAAGGCAATTGGGACTGCTCAGCAGCAAGAACCTACAGTACATCTATCGAATCAATACCGGTACAAGTCCCTGAATTATAAGGAACACACGCACACCCTAGGTCCTAAGGTCGAACCACCCGAAAATCGGATCAACTAAAGGTCGCATGAGGTATACTTAGTGAAAGTCGCATGAAACCACCCTTAATATTGAAAGTCGCATGGACCAAAAGTGAAAGTCGCATGACTCTACCTAATCACCAACTGAAAGTCGCATGACTCTACCCAACACCAACGGAAAGTCGCATGACTCTACCCAACACCAACTGAAAGTCACATGACTCTACCCAACACCAACTGAAAGTCGCATGACTCTACCCAACACCAACTGAAAGTCGCATGACTCTACCCAACACCAACTGAAAGTCGCATGACTCTACCTAATCACCAACTGAAAGTCACATGACTCTACCCAATACCAACTGAAAGTCGCATGACTCTACCCAACACCAACTGAAAGTCGCATGAAATGCCCTTGAGCTTATGCGACTGTCGCATGGACTAGTCACGTGTCCATGTGACTTTCGCATGAGGGTGTCTTCTTCCCTGACAGTTCATCCTTTTGAAAACCCAGGCTCCACGGCCAGAAATCAAGTTTTCTCAAAACTCCATCAATTCCTTTTATTCTTGTTTCTAAAGATTCTAAACAACTAAAGAACAACTCCTTATCAAACAACCCAGTTAATACTACCAACTGGTGGTCTAAAAATGGATTTCTTTCTTTAATATGGGTTTCATAAAACTTCAAGAACAGGGATGAAACTACCCAACTTTTCAACCCAAAACTCACCCAAAAAGTCTAAACTAACATCAACTACGAATGTTAGAATTCATACCTTGAATTTCTTCAAAGATTGCTTCAAGACTCAACTTCTTGCTCCTCCTTCTTCCTCTTCACGATGATACACCACCATAGAGCACTCTCTTTCTCTAAGTTTTGAAACTCAATGGAACAATAGAATGCTTGGGAGGCTGTGCCCTAATATAATATATATACTTGTCTTCTTGGGCCAAGCCCATCCAATTCGTTTCTCTTTTAATATTAAAGCTTAAGCCCAAGTCCATACTTTGTTAGGTTATAAATGAGGGCCCATGATTAAACATACACATTTATATCAATTAACCACGTCACCCACACATCAAATAAATTCATCCTCTCGAATTCGATTAAAATGGTGAAAATGTTGATAATCCAACTTACATTGTCTTAATAATTACATATGGAAAACGGGTATTACATTTAGCTTTGTGCTAATTCCCCACAGTGATTGTTTTTGCAGGTTCGTGAGTTTTAAGATGTTGTTAAAGGAAAGCTTGACCTCCTGCTCTGATATTGATTTTGTTTTGAAACGAACACAATGAAGGATAATATGTTTGTATTTGTAAACAGATGTTTATATTCGTGTTTTAATGTAAATCCTTGTTGAAGCTTCCGCAACGTGTTTAAAAAAAAGGGGCTTAGGATTTTACGGTGTTACAGTTTGGTATCAGAGCCTTGGTTTGGCGATGTAAGCACGGCTAGAGTATTGCATTCCCAACTCTTAGCTTGTGTTGGGTCAAACATTCCTTCGGGGGAATTAGAGTGATTGGAGATGCTTTATGGTAGTTAGTATTTTGTGTACTAACGGGTTATTCTAATGAATTATGAGATGATGTGATTGTTACGGATATAGCTGATAGAGAGATCCCCATTCTTCCTCCTGTGACCCAAGCAACAACAGAGGCACTAGTAATTGAGAATTTGAATACTGCTGAGTTAGCAGGAACTTCTGGACAAGAGCACGAAGAAGATTAGAGTGAGTACACTTATAAACTTGAGAATGAACTACTGGAGCTTTGAAACATAGTTCATAACCTAGAGGAGCATAGGCAGACTCAGGCTGAACAAATTCAGATTCCTACTGCGATTAAAACACAATCAACAACGTTGACAGTGACGGTACCTCTTCCTCCGGTGACACAGTGAAAGCTCCGATTTGAATCAAGTGTTGTATAGAATAGATGAGTTCTAGAGAGAAACACACACAAACACCTTGGCTAATGCTTTTAATGAGACTTGATTAATTTTGCAAAAGCTTACACTACCACTAGCCATATCCCTATTTATAGGCATAAGGATAGGCGTGGCTATTTCTTTATTTAATACATACTAACAATCTCCCCCTAATGGAGAAATAGCCTATTACAAAAAAGAAATTAAAGATATTACAATAGAGATCTGTTTCTCATGTCGAACATGACTTGCCACCTCCTGATGATCCTCCGGCATCTAGTGTTCTTTTGATAGCTTCAATCGACCTGTTCAACCCAACCTTTTCTGCTTCACTTAAGTTTAATTGTTCATTGTGAGCCCTTTCCTGAAGTCTGTGATGTAGAATCTTTAAAGTACCATCTGAGTATGCCATCATATCAACCATCTTGATGAAAATTTTCTATTTCTATTGGTTTCTAAAGATGACACCTCTGTGACCAGCAAAATCTATATGATGTTCATCAATGACAGTTAGTTCATCTAGATTTTGAAGATTTGGATGGCTCTGCACCGGTCTGAGTAAATTGACTTCAAGTTGATTACTTTCAGCTCCTAGTTGTAGATCATGCTCTTGAATGAACTGGATGAATCTCTTCATATATTTCATTAACGCCCCTCTTCCATTTTGCTCCTCATATGACTTTTTTAGCTTGGTAGACAACTCCTCATATATAAACTCTATGTCATGGAGTTTAACATGTCGGAAGTCTGCTTCGTTTAGAGAAATCCTTTGACCATCAACTCTTTCCACATCATACACAACAAACTTGTACCTAAATGATTTCTCCATAGAAACTATGAGGACTTTGCGGATTAGATATTCCGATATGATTTACTCTTTGGGAGTTTTGTATTAGTTGAATATGTGCTCATATCTTCTCTGTTGATTATCATCTAGATCCCTTAGTTATGGGGGTATTTTATCTTTGATTTGAGTTGCATAAATTTAAGGAATCCGATCTTCAAGAAAAGCGGTATTCACCCCATATTTACCACACAACGGATTTTTCATTACTTCCTAGGTGAACATGTTATTTCTGTCAAGGCCTGGGTCTGTTGATGTGAACACTGGAGGAGCTGGTTGAACATTAGGAGGTAGTGACCAGTTTGATGTTGTCTGAAGTTGTGTTGACTGCTCCGCTCTTAAATTTTTCCTCAAGATGTCGGCAGCTGACACCTGGAATTGTTTTGGTTTTAGAGGAAATAGATTATGAACTTACTCTGATAGACTCTGAAGGACCCTTGTAATATTTAGCTTTCTGATGGCGTCCTCCATTTGCTTCTTGGTTACATGCTCTTTCGCAGGCTTTGCAATCTTTGAACTAGCAGTGTTTTTGGGCATCTGCAATGGCATATCATCAAATCTATCTACAATCTGCACTTGTGCTCTTTCCTTTGGAAAATTTTCAAATGTGAATTCATCTATCTGTTTCAATAGTTCATCAGACTCATCTCTATCCCCTTCATCAAAAGTTTTAGTTTCAAATTCGAACTCTGGGATGTCTGATTCATGCAGTTGTTGAGCTTCTTGTTGTACTTGTTGCTGCTTTTTCTGATGTTGTTCAGTTAAAGTTTGAGCAGATTTAGCCCTAACACCCATTTCCGCTGCAAGTCTTTCTGTTAGAGGGATAAAGGTCAAAACATGAGCAAGTTTCTCCCCCTTATGACGATCATGGTCGGGATCATCATCGTCATGTTTGTGTTTTAACCCTGCTGCTTGGGCTTTGCACATGGATTCAAGAATAGTCAGTCGGTTTTCCACTGCATCCATTTTCTAATAAAATCCATTACCTAGATCCTCCATGGAATTTTGAATATGCTCTTTAAATTTGTCCATGTTACTCCCCTTATAAATTTGCTCTTTTTGAAGGGTTTGGATTAGGTCAAGGTTCTGCTCACTGTACAGGGCTCGTTCAAGTAGTTTACCAAGCAACAGAGATTTTAAAGTATCGACGGATAAGCCCGTGCCGTCATCAACCTTGGGTTTGAGAGATGCAAGAGTTTGTTTGATGTCATCTAATTTTTCGTTTATCGGGTTGAGCGTTGCTTGCAACTGTTCTTGGATAACATACCAGGAATCACTAAGAGTTCCCGATGAAGATTCTGCCACTGAGGCAGAACTACTCACATTCGGGGCTAGAGTAGGGTTGACCCCGATAAGATTTCAACCCAATCCTAGAATGACACCTTCAGTGGTCCCACCTACGGGTGTTCCGGACGGCTGTCGAGTGAACAACGTCGTTATGTATGCGAGTGTTTCTTTGTGTTTAGAAAGAAATGCAGATATCTGTGGTATATTTATGTGCTCATAAACAACGGTCAAGGTTAGGAGAGGCAGACCTCTTGATTCAATACCGGCCATCTCCGAATGACAAGCCGATAGAGTCTGTGACAAAGCTCCGTGAGGTGAAACAAGTATCTGTTGAGAGATACCTGAGTAGTTGGGGGGGGGGGGTTAAAGTGCACTGCTAGGATGACAGTGACTATTTCAATACCAGAGCTAACAATGTCAGCTCCGGTAGCAGATATGGCTTCCCGGCTTAGTATGGCTGGGGTCCCTCAGCACTCATTGTTTCTTTTCTCCCGACACTCTCACTCTCATTTTCTTATTCTATCTTACTCACTTCTTCTTCATACTCCTCATATACATCCATATCAACATCAATGTCACGAGATACAGTCTCAGTATCAAGAGGACCCGGTTTATAGCCATATAGAAACTCAATATCATAATCTAAGGCATCCGGTAGGCCTGGCAATATATCAGTAAAGCTCACGTCCTCCTCTTCAGCCACCACTGGGGTTTTAGCCTTTTATTGCTGTGAGTTGTCAATGACCAGTGGTGCTGCTCCGGGCACTGCGGTAGTCATGGCGAAAGTATCGGTTTCAAGGTCAGGCGCCACCGCTCTAGAATGAAATTCAGATGTAGGAGATACAACACGTTGCTCTGGTTCTGGAAGGACATTGGAAACACTATCAATCTTAGCTTGGATCTACCCTGGGTCATATTCTGCCCCTCCCTCACTATACATATCACCTTCACCATCTCTACCACCCCTCTCAATGCTTTTCTCTCTCAACTCTTCCCTCTCAGCATCTCCCGCAGATGAATGAATCCTACCTTCTATATTCTCACTAGGTGCTACTGCCCCTGGGGTAGGTAAGAACGGATCTGGTCGAACCATGGGGGCCAGTCATACACTCTACCTATACTCACGCACAATCTGATTCTGCTCATAAAGATCTAGCAAGGAGACAGAAAACGGTTGAGGTTCAACAGGATGCACTCCGGTTAATGATTTAACATATAAAAATTGCTTTGGCCGGATAGAACTGTGGTTTGACTGCCAGCGGATTTCGTCATTGCGATCCATTGCAAAATTGTATCATCATGGGCAAGAACTGTAGGTGGGGCAAGAATCTACCTTTTGTACGTTTAAGATTAGATAGTTTTCCTTCCACAGATTGTGTAACACCAGAAAATCCTAAGCCATTTTTTTTAAAACGCATTGCGGAAGAGCATTTAAACAAGGATTTGCGTAAGGTACAATATTTACAAACATCAAAAACATCTGTTCACAAAATAACACAACATTCGTCTTGGTGTTTAAAAAAATACACATGGCTCGTTTCCATATACAACATACCCGTGATGACATCATCAGTGGTGGTGGCATCATCCACCGTCATTTTAAACGCCCTACCCTCAGCCGTAGGTAGGTTCTTTCTTTTCTGACCTGCAGCTGAAGATGATCCCCTAGCCATTCCCGCTCGTGACCCTGAACCTGTTTTCTTTCCCATTGGGCACTCACCAACTCTGTGCCCCTCTTTCTAGCAATTCCAACAGACACTCCTTAGAAATCTACAATTCTTAATCATGGCCAAACTAGCCACATTTCACGCATCTCAATGTCTGCGGCGTACACTGACCGTTGTGATAGGACTTACACCTATCACACCAAGGTGCCCGTTGAGTTGATGCACCTGAAGTAGGTCTCCTGTTCTGATCTCCCTGTCTTGAACCACTCTGCCTTCCCTGCCTCTGTTGGGTGTTGTAGTGTTCAAACCTGGATTTCTGTTGAGAAATCCTATCCCTACTCAACTTATCTCTCGCTTTAATATCCCCTTTAGACGACTTGGCTAAAGTGAAAGCCCGGGATAAAGTACTGGCCCATCTGGTGGTGCTGCGGTAGTCATGGAGCAAAGCCCCCACAAAATGCTCAATCTGGGATGCCTCATCTGGCACCCACTACTTAACAAACCGTAATCTCTTGTTGAATTGTCGTATTAAATCCTCATCCGACATGTTTCCAGTCATCTGTAGATCCATAAACTCTTTCTTGATCTTGGCAATCTCAAAAGAACTACAATATTGCTCGCACAATTTCCCCTGAAATTGGTTCCAAGTTATATTCTCCTGTTGTTGCTTTGTGAAATGCCCTGTCAATGAATCCCACCATACCATCGCATCCCCTTTCAACATTCTCGTCGCAAACTTCACCTTTGACTCTTCTTTAGAATTACAAGCATCCAACGCCTTAACCATTTCCCGCAACCAGTTCAAGGTGATGTTAGGGTCAGAGCTTCCTTTGTACTCTAATGGCTTACAATCCAGGAATTGTTTATAAGTACTTGGTTGCCTGTATCCGGAAAACGCAAAAGGAAAAGCTCCCTGTGACGTAAACGGATTATAGAATGGTTGTGGCATAACCTGGGTTACAGGTGGTAGTGGTGTTGTTACTGGTATGGTGGTTGATTGTGTTGTTATAGCAGTTCGAATCTCTATCGGTTTAGTTTGAGTCTGCCTCTGCTGCTCCAAATTGTGAACCATGCTTCGAAGATCAAATAACTCATTCTCAAGTTTAAATATATACTCACTTTGATCCTCCTCGTGTGTTTGACCCGAAGTTCCTGCTATCTCTGTAGTATCCAGATTCTCGATTATCGGTGCTTCTGCTGTCGCTTAGGTCACAGGAGGAAGGATAGGGATCTCTCTATCAGCTATATATGTAACAGTCACATCATCTCACAATTCATTAGCATAAACCGTTAGTACACAATTACTAACTACCACAAAGCATCTCCAACTCACTCTAATTCCCCAAGGAAAGTTTGACCCATCACGAGCCAAGATTTGGGAATGCAACACTCTAGTCGTGCTCGCATCGCCAAATCAAGGCTCTGATACCAAGTTGTAACACCGGAAAATCCTAAGCCCTTTTTTTAAAACGCTTTACGGAAGCATTTAAACAAGGTTTTGAATAAGGTACAATATTTACAAACATCAAAAACATATGTTCACAAAACAACATGGCTCGTTTCCATATAAAACACATATCAGAGCGGAGTCAAGCTTTCCTTCAACAAACACTAACAACTCACAAACCTGCAAAAACAAACAACTATGGGGAATTAGCACAAAGCTAAGTGAAAGGAAGCTAATTACAAAAGCAAACTTCATCAATCGATACAAAAGCATGTAAGCACACAATCAAGAAGACCGACGGTTCGGTGTAGAACCTACAACCAATGCTGGCCAAAGCAAAGGTTTAGCGATAGCCCTCCGCTGAATTGGCACAGTCAAATTCCGTTGTGACACAACATATGCATCAGTAGGACTACAACTGTTCAACCAATCAGCAGACGAGCCCAGCCCAATTCCACGTATAGCTGACTTCTCAAACGCAAATCAATATCATCCAAAGAGTGCATATCGGCCAATAATCATGCAATCAGACATAATCAAACAACATGCTATAAACATAATCTAACCTTGTTCTTGATTTATAGAATACCAAATCTTCAAATCAAATATTCAAGTCTTGCAACTCTAGAGGTTTCTTCACTATGAAGTTAAGAACACACACATTTCACCTTTTCACTTTGAAGTAAATGAGCTGATGACTTTCTAGATTAACAAACATATACTCACACACTTTTCAACCTAAGCATAAGGTGTTGCCATTCTTATCGATATTATACATGCAACATACATGCTTAAATATATACATACTACTTCCAGCATAACCATATATAACTTAATTTCCATTTAGTTAATAGACTAACTAAGCATGATATATAAATATATATTATTTTCCAATTTAAAACTCATAATAAATTAAACACAAATAAGCACGTACCGCTAACCCGCTAACGACTAGCCTGGGTTTGCGGGTGTTACGAATTGTACAAGATCAAAGAAAAGTAAGCTAGCATAATCCACGTTTAGGTTATTAGCAGCTGCAAAGAGAAGTTTGATCTGATTCAAATTCGGGTATTTATAACCCGTATGCTTTGGAGTAAGACACTGCTGTCAGATAGTCATGAAAGTGTAATAAAGCGGGTAAAGGTTAGCACGTTTAAAATGTGACCACATTTGTAAGTCAACATTATAGCCCATGGCTCTTATTCCCTCCAAAGCTGTTGTCTCATCAGAAATCTCTTGAAATTCAGCAAACAGAGGTCTGCTCCCGGTAGTGGGCAGCCTCAAGATTTCTCTTAACCAACTTGTGGTTATGCTGATTGTGAAGTGGTCGACATCACCACGAACGGACACACGGCCAGTGTCAGGGTTTGTATGGATGTGGGCCGTATGCCAAAATTGTTGAACATACAGCTCAGGTACATGGGTGCCAGAAGTATAAGGGTCATATGTCAGGGCATGATTTAGTGAGTGAACTCGAAGAATTTCTGAGATGATGGGGAAATTTGGGTTTCTGAAGTTTGTGAAACTTATATAGTGGTTGTTGTCATGGGTTATAACTGACACAGATTTATATGAGGTTAAGAGTTGGTCATCGGGGTTGTGGCTTAGGCTAGCTGTCGATGAACGGTATGAGACAGTATCATCTTCCTGATTAGCCATTTTCCCATTGAAACAGTAAAAAGATTAGCCATTATGAACATGTAGCAAAGAAAGATATATTGACAAATCGCAAAATTAGTCCAATATTGATTAAACTCGACCTTTTAATCAATAATTGACTTATATTGACCCCTTAGCAGAACTTTGTAAACTTTCAAAAAAATGATCTCTGAAAATTGCATAGACAAAATGGTATTCAATGTAACAAAAATATATTTTGACACATGTTTCTCAATGAATTCATGTATCTAAACACATTTGTAACACTGAAATTTTTCGAGTTAGTGCATAACATGAAGATTTTGTACAAAATTGAAATTAAACCCCAATCTTCATCCACCCGAAGAACACGAAGAACACATTTTTGATTTTCAAGTTTTTGTTGTTTGAAAACATTCTTCAAGTGTTTCTAAGGTCTTTTGCAAGAATTCTACACATTAACAACATCATTTTGATGTCAAAAAAAACATTTAAAGTGTTCGAAACTGTCTTCCGAGTTGCACAGTGAATTTCAAATTTTTGGTTTTAACTCTGATTTAAACATGATTTGTACACATACATGATGTATACCTTATGTTCTTGGGCAACTTAAGCACAAAAAGTGTAAATTTTGGCAGCAATGTTGATCGAAATATGAGAATTTATGTAACAAGTGTTTTTGAATTCAGAAAGCAAGAACAAGTTCGCAAGAAGAAGAAGCATTGTTCGAAGCAACTATTTATACAACTAAGCAAAATCACGCTCGAAGTACAAAGGAATTCGAGAAGTCGGGCGCTTAAAGTCTACATGCTTCGAATGAGAAAACGCGCTCGAAGTGAACTGAGAAGCACTTTTTTGAATTCGAAGTAAGAAGACTTCATTCGAAATGTGAATACTTCGAATGTGAAGGAACTCTGTTGATGGGCGTTCGAAGTGAACTGTTAGTTCACTGTTTCGAGTTCGAAGTGCAAAAACTTCGAATGCGAAGGCGATCGAAGCCTTCTTGAATATGTTGATTTCGAGTTCGAAGTCCATACGAAAATAAAAGGCACGCTCAAATTCTACATGAGCAGATAGATTTCAAATGCGAAGTCAATGCTAAGAATAAGAGTTCGAATTCGAAGGCTAATTTGTGAATTCGAAGGCATGACACTTGCATATATTTCGAATTCGTGGTCTTAATGTAAACTTGATATTTGTAATTGGCACACATGAATGCGCTCGAAGTCAAGGGACTTCACCCATTTCGAATTCGAAGTATGGTTTTAAATTCGAAGGGTATATTTTGAAATTATTTCGAATGAAATATTTGAGCAAATAAAAGTATTTTTGGATTTTTCATTTCACAACAATTTTTCAATTTTTGTATGTTTCTATTTAACAAGAAAACAAAGTTATTTTTGGATTTTCTATTTTGAAGAGAAAAATAAGAATCTTTTCAACAATCACCAAGATATACTTCTTTCCACTGCGTGTTTGGACTCCCATCGGACCACGTAAATCCAAGTGCAGAAGCTCCATTGTATTCTTGGTACTCGAGACTTGTTTTTTTTTGTGAGAGGATCTCTTCATCTTACCTTTCACATAATTTGCACACAAGTGGTCTTTGTTGAATTTTAACTTAGGCAGGCCTCTCACCTGATCACCAGTTACTAGTTTGTTGATGTTGTTGAAGTTGAGGTGAGAGAGTTTTTTGTGCCATTGCCAAGTTAGATCCGATGAGGCCTTGCTTAGAAGACAAATAGAGGTCTTTGCATTGTGGTTGTTCAAGTCAATTGAATAGAGATTGGACTTCCATGTTCCAGCTAGAATTACATCTCCTATTTCTGTCGTGACTGAACATGAATTCTTCTTGAATGTGACCTCCAAATCTTTATCATAGAATTGGCCGATGCTGAATAAATTGTGGCCCAGTCCTTCCACAAAGGAAACCTTTTTGATTTTTATGCTTTTCTTTATTATATCTCTGTACCCTAGAATTGGTGCCACGTTGTCATTTCCAAAGCGAACATTCCCGGAGTATTTGGGAACGAAGTTTTGAAGAAGATTCTTGTTGCCAGTCATATGCTTTGTGCACCCTGAGTCCAGGTACCAGAGATTAGGCTCCTGCACACAGAAAAGAAAGAGGATTTAGGTCCCCATGTAGTAATAGGTCCTTGTGTGTTAGTTTGACCTGAATCAACAACCTCTTTTCTGATATAGTGAATGTTTTTCTATGATTTCCACTGAATCTTTTGTTCTTCAGGATTGAACTTGGAGTTTTTAACCCAAAATGAATCTAGAACAGTTTGAGTCACAATTTTAAGTGGAATTTCCCCTTTTTCCAGCATTGGGGATTGTGTTGTTTCTTTAGGTTTCCATGCTTGAACCATTTCTTTTTGTTTCCATACTTGAACCAGTTTTGGTTGACATTTGTTTTGAGAATTGGGTATTGATTTTGATTTGAAAACATTGGTGATTGATTTTGGTGGTTTTACCATGTGTTTGGCTTTTGATTTCTGTGGCATTGATTTTGACTTTGAGATTGAAGCATGTTGGTTGTTAGGAAAACTAGATGATTTTGTTCTTGCTGTACGTGAAGAATTTTGTTTCCATGATTGAGTTTTAGTGGCATTCCAAGCCTTGAGGAATTCCTTGTATCCACCACGCCTGTATGCCTCTAGTTCTTAGATTGTGATTAAGCGGTTTGTGTAATTCCAGTGATTCATTAGGTTTAATGCATGCTTAGAGACCCATTCATGAACAATTAGATCTCTTGAAGTGATGAATAGAGCATTGCATTGACTTGCATATTGAGCTCTCCAACTTTCACATGGTCGGATTCCAAAAGATTTTCTGAGTTTATCGTATTCACATTTGAATTCGCAATGACCATGTAGACAACCATTACTCACACAGAAAGAAGTGGATGCTTTCATTTCATTTGCATTTAAAGAAGTACAATTATTTGTAAAAGTGGAAATGTGATGACACTTGTGAGAAAAATTAGTGCAAAACCTAGCAGATCTAGGTGTATCTTCACTCCAAGTTTCTTTCCTTTCAACCTCTTATGTTGTGTTGTCAGTTGTCCTCACATCTGAAACATGAACAAAGTGATTAGTTGTGCTTTGGTGTGAACGATGTTTGACAAACTTGACATGAGATTTTTGTTTATTTGTGTGAGTTGATTTGAGATTTGACTTTGAAATTGCATGGGTTGCCTACTCGTAGATGGTTGATTATGATGGTGTGATTTCGGAATCCATTGTTGAGGAGTAATTTCCTCTACTTTCATCTTGCCTTTTTTTTCTCTTGAAGCCTTCCTAGTGGGTTGGGGAGTAGAAGTAATTGTTGAAGTTTGTTTGAAGATTTTCTTTTGACAGTGACAAGAAAGAACTTTTTCTGATTCATTTATTGTGTTTTCAAAATGACTCATGATGATTGTTTCAAAATAGAAAGCCTCAAGTGCTTCGAGTATCCGTTGTAATACCATATGTGGGATATAAACTCTGGCTTCTCGAATTACTTTGGGCTTTTTCAAGTCATCCGGATATGGAAGCGTTGAATCATGTGAGTCACTGGCTTCTCGAATTACTTTGGGCTTTTTCAAGTCATCCGGATATGGAAGCGTTGAATCATGTGAGTCACTGGGTTTTCAAGTAATTACTTTGGGCTTCTCGAATTACTTTGGGCTATCTCTAACTCAGATTCTAACGAGTCAGATTCTATCAAAAGGTATTTTCATTTTTAATTTTGAATTTCTTTTATAATCTTCTTCAACTACTTCTTCCTCTTGTCCAACAAACACCATGTTCTTCGTGATTCCATCGTCCATGAAATTAAAATTGTACAGTTGCTTGGCAGTCACTCTCTCACTTATTCTTGGGTTTTCAAAACCCAGATCATCATAGGTCTATTTGGAGAATTTTCCTTCCTTGGATTTGTTGAGAAAGATTGTTTGTTTTGTTTGGCCTCGTTTGATCAATGTATCTTTCAATTCTTTTATTTTTGAAAAGAGTTCTCTTTTTTCTTTGATTATAAATTCAGTGTCCTTTTCAGTACTGATCTTTTCTGCTTTAAGATCATGGATTTGTGTGCTCATTGAAGCAGTTAATTCAATCAGTCATTTTCTTTTTCACTGAATTTTGTGTTGAGACTGGATAACTCTTGTTTAGATTGCTGAATCAGTTGTTGAGTTTCCATCTCCTGAGTGATTATGGCTTTCATTTTATCTCTTTTTATGTGTGACTTTTGTAATTTTCTTTCCAATTTCTGCATGCGTTTAATTATTATTTGAACATGTTCCTTGCTCAGTCCTACATCATAAATTGAGTTAGAATGTACCTTTGTTTCATGCTCTGCCTCAAAGATCTTCTTCTAAGTTGTCATATTGTGCCTCTAGCTCATCTTCATTGTCTATGAATTCTTCTTCTACAGCAACCATGAGACAGAATTAGGCTTGAGCATCTTCTTATAGATCACTGTCATCAGTGTCTAACAGGAATTGATCTTCCTCCACCATCATGGCCCTACCTGCACTTTTCTTTTTGGATAGTTTGAGTTTTTATTTGTAATACTCAGCATCCTTCTTCTTCTTTTGTGTGCGGTCTTTGATGTAGTAGCCATTTCCCCCATAGTTGTAACACTTGCGTTCATCCTTCTTCTCCTCTTTAACAAATCTCGGTTTATCTATAACCTTGAAGGTATCTGGTCTACGAGACCCAGATGTGTATCTTTGACAGTTGGTGGTTTTGGAGTACTGGTTCTTGAATGCTTTTGTTATGAAGGACATGGCTTTGATTAGTTTTTCCATTTCAGTTTCATGTGACTCGTTAGAATCTGAGTTAGAGATAGCCACTTGTTTGAACTATTGGGATCTTGAAGGTTCACGGGGGCTTTGCTCAGCTGCTACAAGTGTAAGGGGATCGGCAGACATCTTGGATGATGATTTCGAGACCTCATCTTGATATTGTTGGAGGTCTTCGAAGATGTTGTGGTAGGTAACTATCCTCAGATTTCTATTTATATGCTAGTATAGTTTGACGTGCTCCTTCCATTCTGGACCCAAAGCCCTTAAGAAAATACAGTTAATGTCCAAATCAGTTCTCTCCACTTTCTTTGTTCTCAGTTCGTTTTTGTATTAATCAACAATTCATTTTCTTTGGCACATAACTCGTGGAACATGTTGACAAGTTGAGTTCGTTTAATGTGTTCTCCCTGCTCTCTTCTTTGGAGTTGTCTTTTGATCTCATCCCAGATTTCTTTAGAAGTGGCCAAACTATCTACCTTCATGTACATTTCTGATAATAGACCTTGTTTCAAGTAGTATTTGGCCAGTCGGCCTTGCTTTCTTTCTTTCCTTCTCAGCTGCTATGAGTTCATTAGGTGTTTTCTCCCTTGCTACACCTGGGATTGGAGGATTATTGTCGGGTTGTGTGTTGATGATCCTATAGAATTTCTTATCTCCATTTAAGATACAATCGATCATCATCTCTCCATAGGTCTCATTGTGTTCAAGGAAATCCATAAACCTACCCTTCCATTCGATGTAGTCGTTACGGAATGGGCATGGGATTTTGAATCAGTACCAATTGCAAGGATTTCATTTGAGCTCGACATCTTTCTTTACTTGATTACCAATTGATCGTTGACTTGAAAAGTTAGGTGTGATTGTATTCGAATTAATGAATTCGAAGTGGTCTTTGAAAGTACTGTTCGAAGAGTGTTTAAGGTTTGTTTCGAATGGTTTGAAGATGGTTTGACACTTAGATCGAAATGTGCTTTGGTTCAAAGTGGGAGTTGAAATGATTCGAAGTGATGGAGATTGGTTCAAAGTGAACAGAATTTTTTGGTTCGAAGGACTTGTGATAATTCGAAGTAGGTTGAGGGAATTCGAAGTAAATTGTATTAGTTCGAAGTTCATTTGAAATGGTGGTTTTGAATGCGGAATGACCTTGGTGAGTTTTGAATTTAGTTACGAATTCGAAATTGTAACTTGAGCTTCGAATTTGATTTTGAATTTTAAGATGGGTTGTTAAGGTTCGAATTTTGACTTCGAGTTCGAAGAGAACTTGAATAATCCAAAGTATTTCACACGCTCGAAGTTGTCTAAACTTTCTTCGAAGTAAGAGGCTTTGAGTTTGAAATGTGAAGGTCTAGTTATTGAGGTGCACTGACAATCAATGAACCCGCTCGAAGTCAAAGGATGTCAACAAAATTAGTTTTTGAAGTCTATTGACTTCGTCTTCGAAACCCAAATGTCAGTTCGAAGTCTATTGACTTCGTATTTGAAGTGATCTGAACTTCGAATTTGAAGGATTTTATCCGCTCGAAGTCTTCTTCCTTGACCAATTCCTGGATTTTCAAGGATTTGTTTGTAACTGACAAGCTCGAAATGAATAGGGGTGTAACTTACAAGCTGGAAGTCCACGTACAAACACTTTTCCTTTGAATTAACAACCAATATCGATCAAAAACTCATATCTGAGTTGTTCTTCATCATCTTCAAGTGTTTTTCACCAAAATTTTGAATATCAATGAAAAACTATGAATAAACCTTCGAGACTGATCCCTTGGATTCGCAATTCACTGATCTTAATCAATATCCAACCAATTCCATCTTCCACTTGGTTTTAAATGGAATTTAAAGGCAAAAACCGCAAGAACACTTCATGAAAAACCTTTAAACACCGATCTGATTAGTTTCAAATCATTCCATGATGGATTGTATTTGATTCTAAGACCAATTTCGAGTAGAACAAAATCAAAATCAGCGATAAAACACTTAAACCTTCATCTTCGAATTCTAAACAGTGTCTCTTTCATTTTCTGCACAGTATTGATGATTAATTCTGATCTTCGATCGATGAAACCACAATCACGATCCTACTTTGATCAAGCATGGCTTTGATACAAATTGAAAGCTCCGATTTGAATCAAGTGTTGTATAGAAAAGATAAGTTCTAGAGAGAAACACACACAAACGCCTTGGCTAATGCTTTTAGTAAGACTTGATTAATTTTACAAAAGATTACACTACCACTAGCCATATCCCTATTTATAGGCATAAGGATAGGCTTGGCTATTTCTCCATTTAATACATACTAACACATAGGTTATGCCACAACCATTCTTCTACCCTTTCACATCACAAGGAACTTTTCCTTTTGCGTATCCTGGATTTAGGCAACCATGCACGTATAAATAATTTATGGATAGCAAGCGAGCAGAGTATCGAGGAAGTTCTAACTCTAATATTACTCTTAATTGGCTGAGGGAAATGGTTAAGGCTTTGGATGCTTGTAATTGCGAGGAAGAATCGAAGGTGAAATTTGCTACGAGAATTTTGAATGGAGACGCTATGGTTTGGTGGGACTCTCTTAAAGGGCATTTCACCAAACAGCAACAGGATAGCATTACGTGGGATCAATTTCAAGAGAAGCTCTACGAGCAATACTGCAGTCCTTTCGAGAGCGCCAGGACCAAGAAGGAATTTATGGATCTGCAGATGACGGGAAATATGTCAGTTGATGACTTGATTAGACAATTCAACGAAAGATTGAGATTCGTGAAACAATGGGTGCCTGATGAGGCATCTCAGATTCAACACTTCATGGGAGCTCTACTCCCTGACCATCGCAACGCCACTATATGGGCCAGTACGTTATCCCAGGCATTCACTTTAGCTAAATCGGCTGAAGGGGATATCAGGGTGAGGGACAATATACGATTGCTCAGCAGAAAATTTGATTTGAACAGTATGGCAATCAACAGAGACAGGGAGGACAGAGCAGCCAGAAACCGAATAATCAGAATCGAAGACCTACGACTGGTGGGTCTGGTCAACGGGCACCTTGGTGCAGCAAATGTAAATCTTTTCATACGCGGCCTTACACACTCCAGACTTTACGATGTGTCAAGTGTGGCAAGTTTGGGCACGAGCTTAAGGATTGTTGATTTCCATACAACATGTGATGGAATTGCCAGAAGGAGGGACACCGGGCAGGTGAGTGCCGTGTGGATAAAAAGACTGGTTTTGGGTTAGGAGAAGGAATGGCTGGGGGATCATCTTCAGCTACGGGCGAAAAGAGAAAGAAATCTCCCACGCCTGAGGGTAGGGCTTTCAGAATGATTGTAGATGATGCCACCACCACAGATGATGTTATCATGGGTATGTTTTTAATAAACTTTACTCCTGCTAGAGTATTATTTGATTCTGGAGCTAATCGGTCATTTATCTCTGTGGAATTTTGTGCTAAACTTAACATGCCTGTTTCTAAGCTTACCGATTCCTTAGAAATAGAAGTAGCAGATGGTATGGTGGTTCCGGTCACAACTACTTTAGCTGGAGCTAAAATTGATATAGATGGTGCATGGTTTCCTATTTATTTCCTTGTTATGCCTCTATCTGGGTTCGATATAGTTCTTGGTATGGATTGGTTAAGCTTGAATTAGGCTAGTATTAAATGTCATAAGAAGTTAATCTCGTTTCCTTTGGCGGATGGCTCACGTGTTATGGCAAGGGGTGAGAAAGCTGGGTCTGTCATCCCAATAATTTCCTATTTAAAGGCTAAAAAGGCGTTGGATAATGGATGTGTTTCTTACATGGCTTATATTATTGATGGGAGAAAGAAAAGCAGACTGTGAATGACATTCGGGTGGTAGCGGAATACTCAGATGTGTTTCTAGATGAATTGTTGGGATTACCTCATGTTTGAGAGGTACAATTCAAGATTGATTTAATCCCTTGGTCTCGACCAGTGGCAAAATATCTGTATAGATTGGCACCTTCAAAAATTCGAGAGATAATGACGCAGATCTAGGAGTTGTTAGATAAAGGCTTTATCCGTCCGAGTTCATCTTCGTGGGCTGCGCCGGTTTTATTTGTAAAGAAGAAAGACGGTACCTTGAGAATGTGTATTAACTATCGTGAGTTGAACAAGAAGACAATAAAGAATAAGTATCCATTGCCTAGAATTGATGATTTGTTCGATCGGTTACAAGGTGCTTCATTCTTTTCTAAAATAGATTTGAGATCCGGCTACCATCAGGCTCGTGTATCTGATGAAGATGTTCCCAAAACAGCTTTTCGCACGCGTTATGGACATTACAAATTCTTAGCTATGCCGTTCGGCTTACGTAATGCACCTGTGGTATTCATGGATCTGATGAACAGAGTCTGTCGATCATTCTTGGATGAGTTTGTGATTGTCTTCATCGATGATATTCTGATCTATTTAAAGACTGAGTTAGAGCATGAAATGCACTTGAGATAGGTTTTGGAAACTTTAAAGAAAGAACAATTGTATGCCAAGTTCTCGAAGTGTGAATTCTGGTTGAGAGAAGTCCAGTTCTTGGGGTATGCGATTTGCAATGAAGGAGTGAAAGTTGATCCTTCCAAAGTTGAAGCGGTTATGAACTGGAATGCTCCAAAGACACCCTCAGAGATAAAGAGTTTTCATGGTTTGGCTGGGTATTACCGCAGATTTATAAAAGATTTTTCCATGATTGTTGGTCCGTTGACCAAGTTGACTCGGAAAGATGTTCAGTTTGTATGGAGTAATGATCTGAATATGGATTTTTAGACTTTAAAGCAATTATTATGTCAAGCTCCCATCCTTGCTTTGCCTTGTGGATCGAATGATTTTATTGTATACTACGATGCATCGTTTGCTGGTTTAGGATACGTTTTAAGCAAAGAGATCGGGTGATTGCGTATGCTTCACGTCAATTAAAACCGTAAGAAAAGAATTACATGACCCATGATTTGGAACTAGCAGCTGTTGTTTTTGCACTCAAACTATGGAGACATTATCAATACGGTACCAAATGCGTGATTTGTACCGACCACAAAAGCCTACAATACGTGTTTATTCAGAAGGAATTGAATATGAGACAAAGGCGATGACTGGAGCTAATTAAAGATTATGATTGTGAGATAAGATACCATTCTGGAAAGGCAAATGTGGTGGTGGATGCCTTAAGTCGTAAAGGAGCTGAAAATCATATCTAATTTATGCGAATGGAGATTGTATCAGATTTAGTGGATAGAATGAAATCCGCTCAGTTGGAAGCTTTGAAGGAAGAGAATCTGAAAGCTGAATTAGTGAAGAAGAGAAAGGGGGAATTGACTGACAATTCTCGTGGATTAAAAATGTTCAAGACTCGTGTTTGGGTGCCTATGCTTGGAGAATTGAGGAAGTTGATCTTAACGGAAGCACATTAGTCTAGATTGTCAGTATATCCAGGAAGCACTGAAATGTATAACGACTTGAAGTTGCTATACTGGTGGCCAAGTATAAAGTGGATGTGGCACATTTTGTTGAATCCTTTCATGTATGTGCACAAGTGAAAGCAGAACATCAGAAGCCATATGGATTATTAAAAAAGTTGGAGATCCCCGAGTGGAAATAGAAACACATAACGATGGATTTTGTAACAAAACTCCCGCGTACTCAGAAAAATCATGACATGATATGGGTGATTGTGGATTGTCTAACAAAGAGTGCTCACTTTCTAGCTACATGTGAGACAACATCTTTGAGCAAACTGGCACAACTGTACATTGATGAGATTGTTTCAGGACATGGCATACCATTATCTATTGTATCTGACCGAGACTCCACATTCATTTTTAACTTCTGGAGGAGTTTATAGAGAGAATTGGGGACGAGAATTAACTTGAGTACTGCTTATCATCACCAGACCAATGGTCCGACTGAATGAACCATACAGACACTTGAAGATATGTTATGTGTCTGTGTAATTGAGTATGCTGGCTCATGGGATTTGCACCTGCCATTGATTGAATTTACGTATAATAAATCTTACCAGTCAAGTATTGGGATTTCTCCATATGAAATGTTATATGGCCATCATTGCCGTACCTCGACTTCTGGTTTGAGGCTGGTGAGAAGTAGAGAAAAGTTGAAAGCTGCCAGAGATAGGCAGAAAATGTATGCAGATCCACGTCGTCGCGCTGTATCGTTTGTGGTGGGTGAGCTGGTGTACTTAAAAGTCTTACCATGGAAAGGCGTTATCCGTTTTGGCAAGTGTGGAAAACTAGCTCCTCGTTTTATTGGTCCTTTCTGTCTACGGAAAATAGTGAACGATCAAACAGTCACGTTGGATCTTCTTTCTGAATTGAGAGGTACTAACGACATGTTCAATGTGTGTTATTTGCGAAAGTGTAAAGTAGAGGATGAGAGTCAGATTCTCCCGGTGCATGATTTAAAAGTAGATTCGAAGAAAAGACTTGTAGAAGAACTCGTTGAACTTTTGGACCGAAAAGTGACCAAGCTTCACAAAAAGCAAATACCTATGGTGTTAGTCAAGTGGAAACACAATTTTGGTTCTGATTTAACCTAGGAGACTGAGACTGATATGAAGGACCGTTACCCTTAGTTGTTTGAATGAGAAGGGATTCCGAGGACGGAATCCTCTTAAGGAGGGGAGATTTGTAATACCCGCAAACCCGGTTAGTCGTCGGTTTGGCAGTATGTGTTTATGCGTTTATTTTAATAATATAATTATGTGATTATATTGATTAGTTAATTTTCATGATAATTAAGTTAATTGATTAAATGAGTTAATTAATTAATAGGTATGTACGTATGCATGTATAAGTGAATAAGTGGATAAGTGTATGTATAACACCTCATGCTTAGATATATGAGTTAGTGTGTACGTGTATATGGAGAGAGTTTAGACTATCACCTGCTCATTTTGAAACAAAATTTGAAAGGTGTTGTGTGTGTGTGTGTGTATTTGCTTCTTTGTGAAGAAACCTCAACAACTTGCTAAACTTGAAAGTAGTATTTGAAAAGTTGTTGATTGTTAAATCAAAACTAAGGTTAGCTTGTGATTCTAGCATGTTTATGATTACTTTCACACGTTTTTGTTGGGTTTTTATGTTTATACATGAAGAATCTGTTGGAGTATGCCCACTGACACACATATGCCAATATCACTACCGATGATGCATAGGCCTATTGGGTCACACACCGGGGATTGATCTCGACAACAACCTAAGTAAAAGGGATAAAAAGAATCAACTGCATTTGCATTCCAAATTGAAGTGGGCCAGAAAGAGTTCACGGGGTGAACTATTGTGCAAACTGCTGTCAGCTTTTGCATGTTGCCAACCACTTCAACCAATGCATGTCTATCTTCACCAAGAGTCTTTGGCCGGCCTTAGGGAACTGAGGGGTCATCTTTGGGTTGTATATAGACATTGCATGAGCTCCTAAACCTCTCTTGAACATCCTTACGCATATATACACTCAGATAAAATTGTTAGGTGATTTCCATGCGTGTTCCTTGTGTATTCATGCAAGAGGTTTACCAAGAGACATTAAGGTATTGAGTTGTTGTTCCAGAAGTGATTACAAGTCCTTATAGATCACTTGGAGGCTTGCTAGTACAAGGAGATTGAGCAAACTCGGTGTGGAATATCGATAGAGGAAGGCTTGGTTTAGCTTTCTAGTTCATCCATCAAGTTCTATTTCTCCAGCTCCAAATTGTGTATAGTATAACTTCTTCTCCCTTGTTTTTCTTGTTGCATTACTTGCATGTAGAGCTTGGTCCATGTGGTGGGTTTTAATGGCATTTTGGTTCTTTGAACCACTTGGTTTTGTTTGATTCTTGTTCTCTTGCTTCTGTTGCGTGCCATGCTAAAACCCAACAGTGGTAAGAGCCACCTCTACAACAGTTTTGCACTTGGTTGCCTAAAAACCGAAAAATCAAAGATTTTGAAATCTGACAAAACTACTTCACGCACGCCGTGAAGTGGATAATTGTTTCGCAGATTGCTGTCACCTTTTGCATGTTGCCACCCAGTTTAAACAATGCATGTCTATGTTCACCAAGAGTCTTTGGCCGGCCTTATGGAACTGAGGGGGCATCTTTGGGGTTATATATAGAGATTTCATGAGTTCCTAAACCTTTCTTGAACATCCTTACACATATATACACTTAGATAAACTTGTAAGGTGATTTCCATGAGTGTTTCTTGTGTATTCATGCAAGAGGTTTACCAAGAGGCATGAAGGTACTAAGTTGTTGTTCCAGAAGTGATTACATGTCCTTGTAGATCACTTTGAGGCTTGCTAGTACAAGGAGATTGAGCAAAGTTGGTGTGGACTATCGATAGAGGAAGGCTTGGTTTAGCTTTCTAGTTCGTCCATCAAGTTTATATTTCTCTAGCTCCAAATCGTGTATGATATAACTTCTTCTCCCTTGTTTTTCTTGTTGCATTATTTGCATGTAGAGCTTTGTCCATGTGGTGGGTTTTAATGGCATTTTGGTTCTTTGAACCACTTGGTTTTGTTTGATTCTTGTTTTCTTGCTTCCGTTGTGTGCCATGCTAAAACCTAACAGTGGTATTAGAGCCACTTCTACATCAGTTTTGCACTTGGTGGCCTAAAAACCGAAAAATCAAAGATTTTGAAATCTGGCAGAACTACTTCATGCCGTGAACTTCCTATAGTGTCTATTTTTTTAGTTTTTCAAATTTCAATCTATTTTGGTTCTTTGGTTTTTGGCCCTTTCGTGATTGTTTCTGGATTTTTCCAGTTGGTAGATATATTGTGATGATCTTTTTGCCTTTTATCTTAGTTTGTATATTTACATGTGGATTATGATTTTGGCATGAAATGCATAATTGCATGTTCTTATATTATGTATATATGAATATGTTTCACTAACAATGGTTTGGTGTTACTAATGCATACGTACATGGGTTTATTTTTTGATGTGCCTTGAGTTTATAAAATAAACTTAACCAAGATAAAAATAGTTGCATGGTTTTGTGGCACACCATGCTTGTATGCTTTCTTTTGTTGTTTAGATAGCATGTTTTGGTAACCATTTTTCCCAAGGCCTTTGGTTGTGATGTTTGGTTGCTTGTTGTATTGATTCATTCATTTGGTGATTTTATATTACATGGTTTGTAATTAAATATTTATTTATTTGGTATTTTAATTTTTATTTGTGGCTTGCATGCCAATTTATTTGCATATTTGTAAAAGTACTAGAAAATAGAATTTTGTGGCTTGCATGCCATTTCTATCTTTTCGACGTATTTGTTATTTGGAGGCAACCATCGGGAGTCATGGCAATGACGTCTTGGTGATTACAAATCCAGGAGGCCCAATGGAGGTAGCAGGTTTAGTAAGAGCACATCTAAGTCATTGAAAGTTTTTCCTTAGTTGACTTTGTTTTCCCGTTTTGGCTCACGGGAAAACGCATAGGCTTAGGGGCATGGTTACCAATTTTTTATGCGTGTGAGGTGTATTATTGTTTATGCATGGATGTTATGTTTTATTGCATGCTAGAGAACTTTTTATAATAATAAAAACACAAGAGTTTTAAAAATGGTTTACAAACTCGCGCACACATAAGATTAACAAAGAAGATATCAAAATGGTTTATATTCAAAGTGAAAATTTGGTTTTGTCACCAAATTTGTTAATCAAATCAAAAGATGACACCACCCGAATCTAGTCACGTAAGGAATGGTTGTCGAGCTTTAGCCGAGTCAAACCTTACGTGAGCTGTGTGGAAAGTGATGGTGGCAACTCCTAAGATTGGTTGTCGAGCTCTAGATGATCCAATTGTTGGGCAAGAGTACCACCGTGTATCTTGATGGTTGATTTACAATTTCGAAATAGAATTTTGAATGATTGTTGAGCTTTAGCCGAGATTATTCAAAATTTTAGTTTGAAGTTGGTGTGGAGGGATCAAACATGCCAATACGACATAATGGTTGTCAAATTGGATACCGTAAGGAACTAAGAGTTGCAATAATGGGTTGCAATTGGAAAAATGGTTACCGGCCTAAATAGCTTTACTACATGATCCGCGGAAAACCCGTCACGGTGTAATGTGAAATATGGTTCTTAACCCTTGTTAAGATAATTGTTTTTCTTAAAACATATGGGGTAATTATTTTAACAAGGATTATATCAAACTAACAAAAACTTGTACTCTTGTTATTTATAGATGTCAAACCATAATAACACCACGTCAAACATTTCACTTCGTATGTTTCTAGAAAGGGAGAAACTCACGGGAGTGAAGTTTATTGACTGGCTTAGGAAATTGAAGATTGTCCTTCACCATGAGTCAAAGTTGCACATACTTGAGGAACCCCTTCTGGAACCACCTGCTACCAACGCGACTTGGGCCGTGCGATACGCATATGAAAAGCGTGTTGAGGACAAACACGACATTACCTGCCTCATGTTGTCAACTATGAGCTCAAAGCTGCAAAAGCAGTTCAAGAACATGAGTGTGTACAATATGATAAACAAGCTTAAGGACATGTTCCAAAAGCAAGTTAGGCAGGAACACTATGAGTGTGTTAAAAACCTAGCCGGTTGTAGGATGCAGGAAAGCGGGAATGTTGGTGTCCACGTCCTTAACATGAAGGCGTACGTGGACCAAATGGAGAGGCTAGGATTTCCCATTGGGAGGGAGCTCGCTGTGGATATTGTATTGCGGTCCCTGCCCGCATCATATGATCAGTTCATCATGAACTATCACATGCATGGAATGGAAATATCCTTAACTGAATTACATGGCATGTTGAAGACTGCGGAGTCAGACATGGCTAAGCATAATTCCACCTAATCCATTCCCATCTTGTGTTCAAAGGAACAAAAGAAAAGGAAGAAGAAACCGACCCCAAAAGGAAAGGTTGGGGTATCCAAGCCAATCCTTAACATTGAGTCCAAGGACATA
The DNA here is from genome assembly GCA_038502395.1 of Dittrichia graveolens. Lineage (NCBI taxonomy): Eukaryota > Viridiplantae > Streptophyta > Magnoliopsida > Asterales > Asteraceae > Dittrichia > Dittrichia graveolens. The sequence continues at coordinate 25,269,613 of JARJIL010000008.1, forward strand.
GATAATGTGCCTCAAGAATCTCAAAGGGTGGTTTGCTACTTTTGTGGATGATTTGGAGATTGGGGCCATCATGCCTGTCCTACGTGCTAAAGGGATATAAAACTTCTAAGTAAAGAGAGAGTTACATTTCCCTCTTCAGCTACATTCATGATTCATTTCTACTCTTCTAAAAGCTGGGATTGTTGACCCGAGCTAATTGACTCACGTTTGTTACAAATTTATTTTTGATACAAAGTGTAGGTCCTTGATGGTAGGAAGAGAAGCATGAAGAACTAGATCTCAAATGAGGAAACTTGGATGCTTGTCCTCTACTAGAAAGTTGGGATATTTGATCTCATCTTTATCACCGGTTTATTTGTTACTTGTATTTTGTTGCCCTGCGTGGCAAGTGATGTTTCTTTGTATGCTTGTTTCGAAGACGATGGATATAATTTTGAAAGTTATGAGATTTGATGTAAAAATTTGTCGTATTCATGTCAAAGTTTATGTGTTGTTTTGTCCTGCGTGACACACAACTTTACTTTTGATGACTATGAATCTTTTTCTTGAAATATGAAGATTGTTATGAAAAATATTTTGAGATGATTGTTGGATTAAAAAATTATCCATGTGACGGCATACACAAATTTTTTGTTGCAAGTAACAAAATATTCATGAATATATGATCCTGGATCCAAAATAGTTTGGAGAAGTTATCTTTGTGAAATAATCAACTTTACCATATAAACAAGAAAAGTATCACCTAGATCCATGTGGTTACGATCTCGGGATAGTTTAACCTCGGGTTAGACATTAGATGCTAATCTTGTTTATTAGGCTAAGATGATTATGAGACCCTTCATTGTCATGTGTGAGAAGGATGAAAGATTGTTGGATATTGATCACACTTTTGTGGATAATCTGTTCAAGCACAACACAAAGAATAACTAAAGGGAAACATCTTCATCACTACCTTCTTGTAGCAATTGAGGAAAGTTTTCTATTTTGAGTAAATGTCTGAAACCTTGTCGATGTTCAGGATTAACCAAAACTTCTTCCAGAATCTATAGGGCATATAGATCAAGATATTTAGATCTAGCTTAGATGCTAATATACCTTGTATCTATAATAAATGACCATATAATGAATTGTGATATTTTCACATAATTCATTTCCTACTAAGACACATTGGTACATGGTGTCATGTTGTGGAAAACCATATATTAGTGAAACATGATCTGGTTTATGATGCGTCATAAATGTGTATCCAGCTTATTGGTACACTCACTTAACATGGCGGACTAAGTCCTCAAATATAAAGCCAATCGATGGTCTAATTAGCACTTTTTAGGATATGACTAGAAAGAGTTCCTTGCTTGTCTATCTCATAGTTTAAAGTTATCCCATCTACATTCAGTGGGAGATGGATCAACTTGAAAACACAAGGTGCTAATACATTTGAAAAGTTCTTCAAAGTTCTAGATATTTAAACCTTCTGAGAACGGTGTTTTGTTGCTCTAAAAGGAGAAAATAACAAAAACATTCTAGTGGAAGAACGTGGAATTTAAATGAAAGACCCAATGATTGACACTAGCAAATAGTCAATCTTCATTGATTGAGAACCAGCATTAATGTGCCGGTATACCTGACTATGTATCATTACTTTTAAGTCATATGAAGGCAAAGGGATATGGGTCTCTCATATCTAAGCAGCGATGACTTGATGGTGAGTCATGTTGAGGTCACCATCTATTGGGAGACAAAGTGGGCCTAGAGTTCACCAAGAAAAAGAAATAATTGATCATGAGATACAATCCATTTGATATATCTAAGTACATGACTTGGGTTAATCCCATACCAAGCTGAGAACCGAGAAGGTATTAGTAGGATTAACATAGAATGGATAGATTTGTAGACAACTTTAAATATCGACTAGATGTAAGGGTTTCATATTGATTATATGGAAACTTTTTCTAGTGGTTATATTGAAGAATACTTGATACTCGTGGCTATTATTACCTTTTCATGGCAATAAGAGATAGCACACGAACATACAAGACAACGTTCCTTTCATAGAACATTATTTTGAGGAAGTGCTTACAACACTCTCCGTGGGTCTTATATATAATGTCAAGTATCCAAATTAAGTCTACAAGCGTATATAAATCCACTTCAGATTTATGCTTGCATCTTAAAAGGTAAGATCTTTGCTTTTTATGAAGAAATCTAGTGATGATGTTCTAGAAGCATGGATGAGACTTTTACATACGTCAGGGCTAGTGGGGGCTTTGGTGTATTCCTAAGTATATGTGTATTGAAGATAATGTCCCGATATTAAGTTTTTTGTTGACCTAATTCAGGAATTAGTGCTTCATAGGGACACTTAGGAGATACAAAATAGAATATTTTGGGTCCAAGAAATATCGAGATATGTTCTTGATGTTTGATGACTAAAATAGGCTTAGAGTAAGTATTTACTGTTATACGAGTTTCTATTAGGATAACTGTCGATCTTGATCGAAGTTTATGATCCTACCTTGTGGTGTTAATTGTTAGTTCTTAAGTATCACTTACCCTATTGTGGGATTTTGTGACAATGAGGGTCTGGTTACTTTAGCAATTTATATTATGATATCTTTGACAGACACTTTAAGAGTGGTCTGTTCAGTAGAGATATAAGTAAATAACAAAAGTACATGTGGGTGTTGTGTTACAAACCCACTAGTTAAGCCGTTGTTATTGACTAGTGATGTTTATCATACTAGGTCAGCTTACATTTCTAAGTGCATGTAACTTGGCTTAAATATTGTTTTGGTTTATGTTTGATTTGTGTTTATCTATTTGGGGAACATTAAGCGGTATTGTATTGCATACTATATTGATTATTAAATGGAGATATAATAATACGCCGAGGGCGGGTATTGTCTTGAATCCTTACTGTGTTCCATCTTAGCATGTTTAACCACTTCCGAGAATGCTTTGTCATTCTAAATGTCCACAGTCAGTCATTCTTTATGGGGAGGAAGTTTGAATTAAGACTGAGGGAAGGGGTTGGTCACGTATCCAATAATGGATTGGATACAAGGGACGCAACACTTCGCCTATGCTTGAATTCTTCAAGTGATTGGACGACCCACACCTGAAGTTACTTCATGGTTTCTATCACAAGTAACTCAGGATGATAATATCATTTCGTACTTAGACCGTAGATACATGTGTGTCAAAGCATGTGCCTGCTTTACTTTGATTGCTTTCAAACGCAGTTCGTAACTGGCTGTTATAAAGGGAGTTTTTGGGTAAAGTATGGTGTATGTGGCGAAATAATGTAGTCAAAGGATTTTGTTCCTCTAGTTTTAGAGAGATGTCCATGGGCCCCTCGATGATTGAGCGCTGACGTTAAAATGCATGGCCGTGCTGATGTTGCAATGATGTTTGATCGACGCAACTAAATTTTTTGGTCACCCTCAATCTTGATCCAGAAACATAATCGTGAACGATCTAAAGACTGAAATATAACCATGTCTCGTGTTCACAAGGATATCGCGAACAAAGGGATAATTTGATCACTTATCTATAGGGCCATTTCATACTTATGTTCGAGATTTGGCATTTGTTTAGGATGGCATAACCTATGCTGACTTGGGGGCAAATATGACTTGCTAGAGGCCGCTCTTTGTATGTGCTACTATGGGTACGGTATGTCATGTGCAAGTGGGAGTCTGTTGGAGTATGCCCACTGACACACGTACGCCAATATCACTACCGATGATGCATAGGCCTATTGGGTCACACATCGGGGATTGATCTCGACAACAACCTAAGTAAAGGGGCTAAAAAGAATCAATTGCATTTGAGATCCAAATTGAAGTGGGCCAGAGAGAATTTATGGTGTGAATTGTTGCGCAGCCTGCTGTCAGGTTTTGCATGTTGCCACCCACTTTAACCAATGCATGTCTATCTTCACCAAGAGTCTTTGGCCGGCCTTAGGGAACTGAGGGGGCATCTTTGGGGTTATATATAGACATTGCATGAGCTCCTAAACCTCTCTTGAACATCCTTACACAAATATACACTTAGATAAACTTGTGAGGTGATTTCCATGAGTGTTCCTTGTGTATTTATGCAAGAGGTTTACCAAGAGGCATTAAGGTACTGAGTTGTTCTCGAAGTGATTACATGTACTTGTAGATCACTTGGAGGCTTGATAGTACAAGGAGATTGAGCAAACTTGGTGTGGATTATCGATAGAGGAAGGCTTGGTTTAGCTTTCTAGTTCATCCATCAAGTTCTATTTCTCCAGCTCCAAATCGTGTATGTTATAACTTCTTCTCCCTTGTTTTTCTTGTTGCATTACTTGTATGTAGAGCTTGGTCCATGTGGCGGGTTTTAATGACATTTTGGTTCTTTGAACCACTTGGTTTTGTTTGATTCTTATTCTCTTGCTTATGTTGCGTGACATGCTAATACCCAACAGAATCATCATTGATGAGCTTGAAGCTCAAACTTACCAAATGGGTTTTGATTATTTTGACGTTAAACATGGATTTGATGTGTTCTTGATACATGTATATGAAGGTTTCTCATGCACAACAAAAACCCAAGCACAACGGTAGCATGAAGATAAAACAAACTAATTTCGGGTTTACAATCACATGCACAAGAAACACTAAGTGTGATCTAGCTACAAAGCATGATAGCAACGAGAAAAACAAGAGAAACTAGGAAAAGAGACCATACCCTTGATGTCTCTGGTGGTTGTGATGTGGTAGATGCAATGCTTGAACTCCAAGACGAGTTCCTCTATTGATATCCACACCAAGCTCTTCGTGAATCGCCTTTGCTAAAGCTTGAATCACCAAAGCTTGCACCCACGTGAATGATGCTTCAAGAACAGCAGATGAACTCTTTGCAAACACCCACACAAACTCTCTCAAAGCTTCTATGTGTCTCACAAGCTTTCTATAGTGTGTAGGTTATCAAAGTGACAAAAGGTTCATACAAGAGAGAAAAGATGGACTTTTATAAGCTGGAGGGAAGTCTGATTGGCACCAGGGTCGGCCATAATGGCACCCTCTTATTGGACCAAACAATAGGTCCAATAATATCAAAGTGTCACTTAGACTTCTGCCTTCACAGGCTCTCACGGCCCGTGAGGAAGTCGTGAAGGCATCACCCCCACGATCCCCGACCGGCCCATGAAGCCTCATAAACCTCTTCATGTCACTGAAGGTATTCGTTTGGCAAAATCAAGTAGCAACGGAAGCAAAGTACATAACAAAAATCGATGCTAAACAACGAATACTTCCCATGGACCAAAATCTAACAATGGAATTGCAACTAAAATATATAAACAAGTTGAGAAGAAAGGTTATACCTCAATGGTGCAAAACACAAAGTAACCTTCCTAGTCAAGTGGCTTAGAGTCCAACAAAGAACTCCTCCAATGAAGTCCACCCCAAGCTTCCTTGATTCCCAATTGCTAGCAAGTTGATGTATGACCACCAAAACAACAATCAAGTGTGTGTATGTTTGCTTCTTGTGTTCAAGAACAACAAGAACACCAAGAACAAGAGAGAGAGAGAGTTCTAATGTCAACCAAGGGACAAACTGATAGCCAAAAGCCTCTACAAGAGTAGATAACTCATGGTCTTTTTGTCTACCATCATTATGAGAAGTTAACCCCATTAAACCAAGTGTTTAAGGCTGTTAATTCTGCTGTTACAGCGAACGTACACGGCCCGTGTAGATCTACACGGCCGTGTAGGCCCAAAGTCCACGACCCCAATTGGGCTCAGACAGCCCGTGTCTAACAGGCACTACACGGCACATGTTCATCTACACGGCCCATGTAGGCCCAAACTACACGACCTTGAATCGGGCCAATACGCCTCGTGTACGTTGGACTAGACATGGCCCGTGTACCAGCCTGTCAAAACCCATTTTGGCCTTTTCCTCTCTATTGCTTGATCGTGTTGCCAGAATCAATACTTGGTGTGTGACCCAATAGGCCTATACCTCATCGGTAGTGTCATTAACTCGTTCGAGTCAGCGGGCATATTCCAACAGACTCCCACTTGCACGTGACACGACTACGAAAAATAACACAAACATAGAGTGGCCTCTAGCAAGACAGAGCTCCCAAGTCAGTATAGGGTATGCCACTCTTGACAAGATCCCCAATCACGAAATGATTGTCCTAAAGATAAATGAACATGTACATCCCTTTGTTCGCGATATCCAATGTGAACACAAGGCATGGAATATAGTCAACCTACAGATCGTTCACGATTATGTTTCTCGATTCTAGATTAGTGGTGACCAACAAACCAAGTTAACATTGATCCATCATCAATGTAACTTGAGCACGGCCATGCATATGAATGTCAGCACTCAATCATCGAGGGGCCCATGGATATTCTCTCTATACATAGAGGAACAAATACCTTTCGACTACATAGTCCCGCCGCATAGATAATACTTTACCCAATCATCTCCCTTATAACGACCAGTTATGGACCGCGTTAGAAAACGATCAAAGCAAAGCAGACCTATGCTTTGGGATCACCTGTATCTCTAGTTTAAGGATGCAACGTCATTACCATCCCGAGTTACTTGTGACTAAAACCATGAAGTAAACTCGGGTGCGGGTCCTCCAATCACTTGAAACCCCTTTCAAGTATAGGCAAGAATCACGTTTTATCAAAACCAATTCTTTACCTCAATCTTAATTCATACTTTCTTCCCACAAAGTATGACCGATTGTGGAGACTTAAAGATTGCAAAACAATCTAGGGAATAAGTTAAACATGCAAAGATAGAACACAATAAAGACTAAATGTGATTAACCGCAACACGCGTATATATAGATCTCTACTATATAAATCGAAACAAACATTAGTAATATTATTGCTTAATGTTCCCAAATACATAATGGTCCAAACATAAATTAAAACTAAACCTTAACCAAGTCATGAGCAAATCTAACACCTATCGCCGTAGTGTGAGAATCATGAGAAGCTTGTGACAATGGTTTAGTAAACGGATCGGCCAAATTGCCTTCCGAGGTTACTCTACTAATAGCAACTTCACCATTTTCAACCATCTCTCTAATCAAGTGGTACTTACGAGGTATATGCCTCGTTCTCTTGTGAGCTCTCGGTTCCTTCGCTAAGGCTACCGCACCCTCATTTGCACAAAAGATCTCAATAGGGTCGGATATGCTAGGAACCACTCCAAGGTCTCGGATGAACTTCCTTATCCACACAGCCTCTTTAGCAGCTTCACTTGCCGCAATGTATTCTGACTCTGTAGTAGAATCAGCCATTGTGTCTTGCTTTGAACTTCTCCAAGTAATAGCCCCACCATTCAATAGGAACACAAACCCCGATTGTGATCGGCAGTCATCCCTATCAGTTTGGAAGCTAGCATCAGAGTAACCCTTTACTTTGAGCTCTTCCTCACCACCAAAGATCAAGAACATCTCTTTAGTCCTCCTAAGATACTTAAGAATGTTCTTTACCGCAACCCAATGGGCTTGCCCTGGGTTTCCCTGATATCTACTAGTCAAGCTCAAAGCACATGACACATCAGGACGGGTACATAACATGGCGTACATGATCGAGCCCACGGCCGAAGCATATGGTACTCGCTTCATTACTTCTAGTTCCTCTTGAGAACTAGGACATTGAGTTTACTCAATATCACTCCATGCGACATAGGAAGATTTCCTTTCTTGGAGTCCTCCATCTTGAACCGCTTCAAGACTTTGTCAATGTATGTACTTTGACTCAACCCGAGAAGTTTTCTAGATCTATCTCTATAGATCTTGATACCCAGAATGTATGCCGCTTCTCCTAAGTCTTTCATTGAAAAGCATTTTCCAAGCCAAGTTTTGACACTTTGCAAGGTTGGAATGTCTTTACCAATGAGTAGGATATCATCCACATACAAGACTAAGAAAACAACGGCGCTCCCACTAGCCCTAACGTATACACATGGCTCGTCTACACTTTTCGAAAAACCAAACTCTTTGATTTTCTCATCAAAGAATAGATTCCAACTATGAGATGCTTGTTTAAGTCCATAAATGGACTTCTTTAGTCTACACACTCTATTAGGATGCTTCGGATGCACAAAACCCTCAGGCTGCATCATATACACCTATTCAGAGAGCTTCCCATTAAGGAAGGCGGTTTTGACATCCATTTTCCTGATTTCGTAATCATGAAATGCGGCGATTGCCAAAAGTATCCTAATAGATTTCAACATGGCCACTGGGGAGAAAGTTTCATCATAGTCGACACCATGTGTCTGGGTGAAACCTTTAGCCACCAGTCGGGCTTTGAAAGTGTTTACTTTTCCATCCATGTCGGTCTTCTTCTTGAAGACCCACTTACACCCTATTGGTTTACAACCGGGTGTGGGATCAACCAATTCCCAAACCTGGTTATCCTCCATTGATTGTATCTCGTTATCCATTGCCTCCTTCCATTTAGCAGACTCGTGGCCCGCTGCCGTCGCCCTCAGATATGAGAAACCCATATCTCTCTCACTCATGGCGAGTTCTACTGGATCTACGGGGAGGTAATGGATGTACGTTAGTCTCCGCATTGTCATGCTCAGACTCAACCTCACTAGGTTGTTGGCTAGTGCCAACGTCAGGTCTTTCATCCGTTGACTCTTGAACTTCTTCAAGATCAATCTTAATCCCGCCATGCTGATTGGATACTAATTCTCTTTCTATAAAGACCGCCCTCCGAGAAACAAATACCTTGTTCTCGGAAGGTTTATAGAATATATATCCAATAACCGCAGCTGGATATCCGATGAAATAACACCTTTCGGATCGGGGCTCCAACTTGTCATCTACCTCACGTCGTACATAGGCTTGACAACCCCAAACCTTTAGATAGGCAAGAACGGGAGGTTTCCCATGCCACATCTCGAAAGGTGTTTTCTCGACCTTCTTCATTGGAACGAGATTAAGGATTCTTGTTGCCGTTTCAAGAGCATAACCCCAAAGGCTTATAGGCACTTGGGTGTGACTCATCATAGACCGAACCATATCTAACAATGTTCGGTTCTTCCTCTCGGCGACACCATTTAATTGTGGCATCCTAGGAGGTGTAAGTTGTGAGATAATTCCACAACCCTTAAGATGATCACGAAACTCTTGACTAAGATACTCACCACCCTTATCGGATCTAAGAATCTTAATCTTTTTGCCCAATTGATTCTCTACTTCGTTTTGGAAAGTCTTAAAGACCTCAATGGTCTCGAACTTTTGTCTAACCAAGTAGACATACCCATACCTACTATAATCATCTATAAAGATAACGAAGTATCTAGAATTGTCTCTTGTGATGTGCTTAAACGGACCACACACATCGGAATGTATAATGTCCAATAAGTCTTTTCCCCTCTCATTCACGCCGGAAAAGGGTGCTTTAGTCATCTTGCCTAATAAACAAGATTTGCATACTTCATTCGACTCGTGGTCAAATGATTCCAAGATCCCATCCGCTTGGAGCTTGGCGATACGAGTCTTGTTTATATGGCCAAGTCGACCATGCCACAAAGACAATTTGTCTAAACCATTTTTAGACGTTGAATCAATATTCATGATTGAACGATTATCACTAACGTACGCATCTACTTCGTAAATACCAAGACAAGGATAAGCTTTAAAATAACAAATACCATTTTTAAAACAAACAGTAACCCCATTGTCAAAAGAAAAACCAAAACCATTGCCGTGTAATGCATGAAAAGAATTAATGTTTCGTGCCACAAGCGGCGAATAGCATACGTTCAATAATAATATGGAAAAACCGGAATTAAAAGATAATTCAACTTCTCCTCGAGCCTTGACCGGGACAATCTCCTTGTTTCCCATAATCAAGTCAAGCTCGCCATTCTCCATCCTTCTACTTGTCCTTAGCACCTGCACAATATTACAAACATGAGTGCCACAGCCGGTATCTAATACCCAACTACCAGATGTAGAAGTATGATGGAGTTCAATCATGTACGTACCTGAGTCGGAAGTTCCTGCGATGCTTAACCCCTTGAGCTTCTTAAGACCTTCTAGGTACCCCGGGCAGTTACGGCGCCAATGGCCCTTCTTCCCGCAGAAGAAGCATTCCGCTTTGTTCGGAGTCTTAGCTTGGGGAACCATCTTTCCCTTGCCTTTACCCTTCGAAGCGGGGCTAGACTTGGCAGCGCCAACCTTCCCCTTCCCCTTACCCTTAGGGGTATAAGCGGATCTCTTCTTCTTCTGGATTCGCCCCTCCCTTATAGCAAGAACGGGATTTGGAACGGCGGGCTTGTTTTTGGTCATGCTAGACTCCGTTGTCTTAAGCATACCATGAAGCTCCATGATGGACTTATCCATACTATGCATATGATAGCTCATAACGAATTGATCATACGCGGTGGGCAGGGACCATAGGATCAAATCCACGGCTAGCTCCCTCCCTATGGTAAATCCGAGCCGTTCCATGCGCTCCACGTTTGCTTTCATGCGCGCCGTGCTCAAGTTGAATTGATAATGGATCAATTGTGCAACTTATTTTGTTAGTTATAGTTAGTCTATATCGAGAAACATAATCGTGAATGATTTGGGGATGATCATGTTCCATGACCATTCATTCACATCGGATATCGTGAATGAAGGGATAAGTAATCACTTATCTGTAGGACCTTTCCTTTTGGAGAGGTACTTGTTTTTGGATAACAAACCCTATGCTGACTTGGGGGCATAGATGCCTTGCTAGAGGCCGCTATATGTCGGTGACGCCTTTCGTGAGTTTGTCATGTGCAAGTGGGAGTCTGTTGGATTATGTCCACTGACACACACACGAGTTGGTATCATGGCTGATGAAGCAAGGGCCTATTGGGTCACACGCCAAGTATCAATTCTGGCATCATGGATGGTCTAATGAGATAGAAAACCAGAAACTGGTTTTGGTGGGCTAAGGCACGCCCGTGCCTCTATGAGGTACGGCCGTGCCCTACAGGCAGGCACGAGCCCAAGTCGAGCGTGACTTGGGAGTGGCATATGGCTAGGTACGCCTGTGCCTCTGGGAGGCACGCCCGTGCCCTGTGCCCAATGGACAAGCACGAGCCCAAGTCGGGCGTGTCTTGGGCGTGGCCTTTTGGGCTAGCACGCCCGTGCCTTGTGCGGTAACTGCTTCTTTAATCAGCTTTCAAGGCTGGTTATGGTGGTTTTTATGGCCATAACTCTAGTAACTGAATGTGGCATAATGATGGACGGTTTTGAGATGAAAATGAAGCTCTATAAAAGCCACAAGAAGTTCTAGTGTGAGGTTCCTTGAACTTGATTCACAAATATATACATATTGCACATAATTCTCTCATACACACAAAGAGGACATCAAGGCTTTGATACTTTGTGGGTTAGGCTATTTGTGGTGTTTATGTTGGCACACCTAACACTCTAGCAAGTGGGAAACGATCAAGACTTGGTGTGGATTTCGATAGAGGTGTACACGTTAGTGCACGAAACTTCCAAACTCCAATCTCGCTATTACAAAGAAGATAGCATCAAGGGTATGACACTATTTCTTTGTATCTTTATTTTGTTGCTTAACCATGTTTAGAGTTTTGGTCCATTTGGTGGGCGTATTCATGATCAAATTTTGAAACTCTTTTTCTACTCGTTTTGCATCCGTTGCGATTTTAGGCCACGAAAACCTAACACATAAACCCTTGTGGGTTGGAACACTTCATTTTATGTTGTAATAAGGTAATTATGGTCGGTTCCTGTTGTAGGTAACACTAGTGTATATTTTGGAAACGATAATGATGAAATTACCGTTGTTACTTTAAAAAGAAAATTTCCACTGTAAAACTAATGTTTTGAGTTGGTCGAATTGATATACTCATAACCATTGATTGAATTATCACTAAAGTAGCTGCTTCAGAAGCGGTGTTACAACTAGGTATCAGAGCCTAAGTTTGAGGGAATTGGGTACTTGTAGAAGTATTCGATCTCAAACTCGGGCGCGACTATAAATAAGTGTTCCTATGGGGGGGATTGAGTGAGAGTGTTGTATGAATATTAAATATTGTAGGATAGCTTGTAAGTAAGGTAAGTAAGTAAGATAGAGTGCTAATTGCTCTTGCTCTGTCATATAGAAGTTTGAAAGATGTGTGCCGAACGTGGCAATACTAAACAAGCGTTAAATGAGATGGAAGATGAGGCTTCTCATATGCCTCATCAAGTTGAGGATGAGCGTTCTAAACACAATGCCGGAGGTGGCAGACCTGAGCCAGATCAGGCTGCCTATATAAGGCGTCTGGAAGAAGAGATGCGTATAGCCAAACAGCTCTTATTACAGACCACGTTGAACAAGCACCGCAAGACTTGTTCTCATAAGAAATTCTTATCTTGCAAGCCTCCAACATTCGAGGGGAGTGATAACCCCACAGTAACCATCCAGTGGCTCCGTGAAATGGAGTAATTGTTTGAATTATATGACTTTGAACTGGAGTATTGCATGAAATACGCAGTACGTATGCTGAAAGGCCGTGCCATCTTCTGGTGGGATATGGTAAAAGCTTCTGTTGATAAAGAAGTGTTGAGTGCTCTATCTTGGGAGCAATTCTTTGAAAAGTTGCTGAAGAAGTACTGCACCGAGTACAATATGGAGAGAATGGAACGTGAATTTAATAATCTCCAAAAAGGGGATGAGACCATGGAGGAACTCATCACCACTTTTACTAACAAGATGAGCTTCGTTCCGCATCTGATCCCCGATGAGACCACCAAGATAAGGAGGTTTGTGGCAACATTGCCATTGGAGTTTCGTCCTCATGTACGAGCTACTGTTAATCTGGATTGGGCATTTGAAGTGGCCCGACAAATGGAGGAAGATTGTATTCACTGCAAGGGTGAATCTGCCAGTAGGGGTTAAAGAGAATGTATTAGCCATCTGATAAATCGGGTCCTTCCAAAGGACAATCCTCAGCAGGTGGGAAGACTGAGACTTCAAAGAAGCCGAGACATGACACTCCTTGGTGTTCTTAGTGTCGTACATACTATTCTGGTGAGTGTTCGAATGCTAGCAGAAGGTGTTGGAGGTGCGGGCAGAAGGGATATGCTAGTACTGAGTGTGGTTTCAAAGAGGATGTCTGTTACCGGTGCCACAAACCTGGGCACAAGATGAGGGATTGCCCGGAGAGACAGGGTGCTGGAACAAAAGGGTCTTCTAGAGGCCAGAAGAAGGAAGATGCGCCTCGCGTGAAGGGGAGGGCATTTTAGATGACGGCAGAAGAGGTCAAAGTAGCGGGGGATGTTATTACGGGTACATTCCTTATTAATTATATCCCTGCTTGTGTATTATTTAATTCTGGAGCTACATACTCCTTTGTATCTGTGGCGTGTCGTAAAAGATTGCAATTACCTGTTGTTCCGTTAACTGAATCGCTCAGAGTAGAGGTTGCCGACGGTAAAGTAGTCTCTATTACAGAGAAAGTTCCTACCGCTTGATTTACATTGATGGGAGAAGTATCCCGATTTCCTTTTTCATTATGCCTATTGTGGGCTTCGATATAGTGATCGGAATGGATTGGCTCAGCAAGCGCGATGCTGAGATTCTCTGTTCCAAAAAGATGATTAAGGACGGGAGTCTGATATCCCCATTATCTCCGTTATTAAAGCTCAGAAGTCTATTTCCAAATGTTGTGACTCTTATTTAGCATATGTTATTGATGCTACAATGGAGAAGCGACCAGTCCGAGATATCAGGGTAGTGTCTGATTACCCTGAGGTATTCCCTGAAGAACATCCGGGTTTGCCTCCGATTAGAGATGTTGAATATAAGATTGAGCTTATTCCAGGAGCTACACCTGTGGCTCGATTTCCTTATCGTCTTGCTCCTTTTGAAATTAGAGAGATGATGACTCAAATTCATGAGTTGCTTGACAAAGGTTTTATTCGTTAGAGTTCCTTACCGTGGGGAGCTCCTGTATTGTTTGACAAAGAATAAGTATCCTCTTCCTTGAATTGACGATCTCTTTGATCAATTGTAGGGAGCTACATGTTTTTCTAAGATTGATATTCGGTCGGGGTACCATCAAGTACGAGTTAATGAAGAAGATATCTCGAAGATTGCTTTCCGAACTCGTTACGGTCATTACGAATTTTTGGTTATGCCATTCGGCTTAACCAATGCCCCTGCCGTCTTCATGTATCTAATCAATCGTGTTTGTCGTCCATTCATTGATAGATCCATGATTGTATTTATTGATTATATTCTTGTCTATTCGAAGACGGAAGCTGATCATGAGCTTCATCTTCGTCAGGTTCTCAAAACTCTTAAATGAGAACAGTTGTACGCCAAGTTGTCCAAGTGTGAATTATGGCGTAACTTCATTTCCTTGGCCATGTCATATGTAGATATGGTGTCAAAGTAGATCCAGCTAAGGTGAAGGCTGTGATGAATTGGGGGGGTTCCTCGAACTCCTTCCGAGATTAAAAGTTTCCTTGGCTTGGTTGGCTACTATCGGCGGTTTATCCGCGATTTCTCTAAGCTTGCGGGTCCATTAACCAAACTGACTCGTAAGGATGTAGCGTTTGTCTGGTCGGAAGCTCAGGAGGAAGCTTTTCAGACCCTATAGCGATTGTTATGTGAAGCTCCGGTCCTTACTTTGCCTGAGGGTTCGGAGGACTTTACAGTTTATTATGATGCCTCGTACGCGGGTTTGGGTTCCGTCCTGATGCAGCGTGATAGAGTGATTGCCTATGCTTCTAGGCAATTGAAATCACACGAAAGGAACTACCCAACACATGATCTTGAGCTTGCTGCTGTTGTGTTTGCGTTGAAGTTGTGGAGGCATTACCTTTATGGAACGAAGTGTGTGATATGCACTGATCACAAAAGTCTACAGTATGTCTTTTCCCAGAAAGAACTCAACATGCGGAAGCGCCGTTGGTTGGAGTTAATTAAAGACTACGATTGTGAGATCCGTTACCATCCTGGTAAAGCCAATGTTGTAGCGGACGCTTTAAGCCATAAAGGACCGACAGCAGAAGCAAAGTTTATGAACATTGTAGTAGTACCAGATTTGATTTCTAAGTTGAAGGAAGCTCAACATATAGCATTGCAAGAAGAAAATCTTAAAGCTGAGACAATGAAGAGATTAAACGATCATCTAGGTGAAGATAATCGTGCATTGAAGACTTTTTAAACCAGGATTTGGGCACCTCTTGTTGGAGGTAACTAGGAGCTGATTCTGCAAGAAGCCCATAAATCCATACTGTCCGTCTATCCAGGAATTAAGAAGATGTACCATGACCTGAAGATGTTATACTTGTGACCGACTCTCAAGAAAGACATTGCTTCTTTTGTGGAGAGATGCCAAATATGCGCGCAAGAGGACAGAACACTAGAGACCATATGGTAATCTACAACAACTAGATGTTCCAGAGTGGAAATGGGATCACATCACGATGGATTTCGTGACGAAGCTACCGAAGACTTTCAGAGGGCACGATATGATATGGGTCATCGTTGACCGATTAACAAAAAGTGCTCATTTCCTAGCAACGAACGAGTCTGCTTCGCTGACTCGTTTAGCTATATATCGATGAGATTGTGTCACATCACGGTCTTCCTTGCTCGATTGTTACTGATCGTGACTCTCGGTTTGTCTCGAATTTTTGGCAAAGTTTGTGGCGTGAACTTGGCACTCGTGTTCATCTAAGCACTACCTATCATCCGCAGACTGATGGCCAATGTGAACCTACAATCCAAACGTTGGAAGATATGCTTCGTTCTTGTGTACTCGAGTTTGGTGGATCATGGGATTCTCATCTCCCATTGATTGAATTTGCTTATAATAATTCATATCATTCCAGCATTAGAATGCCACCATACGAGATGCTTTATGGAAGATGCTATCGTACTCTAACTTGCTGGTTGGAACCTGGTGAAAAGCAGTTTGCTGGAACAGAGATTGTCCAGATAACTTCTAATAAAGTGAATGTGGCTCTTGAAAAGCTGAAGGCAACTCGTGACCAACAAAAGATGTATGCGGATCCCAAGCGTCATCCCTCTACATTTAAGTTTGGTGATCACGTGTTCTTGAAGGTTTCTCCTTGGAAAGGCGTCATTCGTTTTGGGCGCAAGGGGAAGCTAAGTCCACGTTTCATTGGCCCATTCAAGATTGTGCGTAATGATCAAACGGTAACTCTAGAGCTGCCGCCTGAGCTAACTGGTATTCATGATACGTTTAACGTGTGCTACTTATGCAAGTGCCACGTTGAAGAGGAGCAGATTATTCTGTTTCAAGAGTTGAAGGTTGACGCTTCTAAGAGACTAGTTGAAGAACCTGTTGAGATTCTTGACACGAAGGTCAAGAAACTGCGCAAGAAGATGATCAAGCTAGTCCTTGTGAAGTGGAAGCACAACTTAGGTCCGAACCTGACTTGGGAAGTTGAGGACCAGATGAAGACAAGATACCCTCGGCTGTTTATCACTGAGCGGATTCCGATGACGGAATCCTCTTAAGGGGGGTAGATTTGTAACATCCTCAACTTGGGCCTAGTTGTAAATAGTGTGTATGCGTGTGTAGTTAATATGATAGGAGGATGTTTTATTTACATGGAATATTAAGAGTAATTGAACATATGTAAGTTTATGTGTTTTAAGTATGTATTAAATATGTGGTAATTAAAAGAAAGAAAATAAAGAAAGAGAAATAGGTCCAGACGCAAACCGCCTATGGATAGTGTGTGTATATATGTAAGTGTGTGTGTAGGGAACACTCTTCTTTCTTCAAGTCAGGCTAATGCTGAACACAATAACATGTGAAATGGACTGCAGGGAACACTCTTCTTTCTTCAAGTCAGGAGATTGAAATTGTTAGCATACTGAACACAATTTACTTTTCAACGTATTCCGAATGATCTTCATTGTGTTCCAACAATGTCTCTGACTAATCTGCAAAACAGATTAAGCACACTTTGGTACCCACTT
Organism: Dittrichia graveolens; assembly: GCA_038502395.1. Classification (NCBI taxonomy): domain Eukaryota; kingdom Viridiplantae; phylum Streptophyta; class Magnoliopsida; order Asterales; family Asteraceae; genus Dittrichia; species Dittrichia graveolens. The sequence goes on from JARJIL010000008.1 coordinate 25,286,595, forward strand.
TAAGTTGGGTCCAGCTATGTTAGGTTTATGAACCTTTCTATGCATTGGGCCTGTGTGCCATTGGGGAATACTATTTTGAACAACAAATTTATGATTTGTTCTTGAAGTTTTACAAATCTTCTCTTTTGAAAGTCTGACTAAGTGCTTGACTGAGTATACCACAAAAGGATATTTGACATCAGTTTTGAGAATAAAATTTCCATTATGCTTTGCTTTAGAAAGGAATTTGGTATTTAGATGTTTAAATGAATGATATTGCATATCAGCATGATTGTCCTTACCAGAATGATGTTGTCTATGCATTCTTCTTTGTGGTACAGCATTGGACTTAAATCCATCATTGATGACATTCTTCATTCGAAACTCAGATACTCTAGGTTTAGTTTCTGAAGATGTCCTAGTAGGTATTGTGTTGGATGAGAATTCATCAGTTATGACATTTTTAATATGGAATTCTGATGATGAAAAACATGCATTTGAATGCACATGATTGATTGAACCACATGGTGAATTAAATATTGAGGTTTCTATGGTTTTCTTCTTTTCAGTCCAGAATGATGATATCTTTACAAACATGTCACCTAGATTCTTCTTTGTAATCCAAGCTTGTTTAGTCTTTGGTAAAGAATCATTTAAGCTTACTAAAAATTCAGAATCAATATAACTTGAATAAGATGCATTATGTTAACTTCTGAATTCAGTTTCTTTTGACTTTTGAGAAGAAGTAGTTGCTTTGGGAGTAGAAGCATCAATGAAATCGTCATCTGATTTTCTACTTTCAGCATCTACAACAGAAAAATAAGAGTCAGTATCGCTACCACAATGTGTTTCTAAATCAAAATTGATATTGTCAGCGGAAGTCTTGGTAGATTCAGAAGCTTTTTCAGCAAGAAGCATTGCGAACTTGAGTTTAGCCAAAAACTTTAGTCTCTCTTTTTCCAATGTTTTCTTCTCTGTGTCTAGAGTCTTCTAAAGCTCAGATATTTTGTTTTTCAGAACTGAGATGGGAATATATAGTTTAGAAGAGGCAATAAGTTGTTGCTCAAGTCCTGTGACTTTTCTTTGCAATTCAGCCTTTTCAATACCTAAACTCGCTATCAACTTATCATCATTCTGCAACATCCTTTGAAAATCTTGATGTTCAACAGAAAATTCAGATATAAGGTGTTTAAACTTGGCATTCTCTTCTGACAAAATTTCTGCTTTCTTTTTCTCCTCTTTAGAATGTACTTCAAGTTGTGAAATTTTCTCTACAAACTTACTTCTTTCTTCTTCAAACATTTTCTTTTCACTTTCCAAACTCTTTTCTAGGTCTAATACCTTTGTTTCTTTCTGTAACTCATCTTTTTCAACAAGTAACTGTTGCTTAAGTTGTTTCAACTTATCATGCAATTCAGCTTTTTCAACTTGTAATTCACTTGCTCTTTTCTTTTCAAATTCAACTTGTTCTTTTAGTAATGAACTTTCTCCACTCAGAATTTGCATCTGTTTCTCCTTTTTGATTATATCATCTGATATACGTTCAATCGTTACATCATAAATTGTATTTCTCCGTGTCAATGTGTGAATCTCTTTGTTCAGTGAAGAAATCTTCTCTTTGAGATGGATATTCTCATTAACCAATCCGTCTACCTTCTTTTTCTCAAAATTTACTTCACCTTGTGGAATCTTCGTTGACATCTTGATATTTATCTTGATACCTGAAAACTATACGATCGTTTAGGAATGATTTGATTTGATCAAAAATTTAATCAATAATAATGATTTGAAAGTGTAGTATGAGAATCAATTAGAGTGACTATGAGTTGAGAAAGATTGATTCTAATTCAGTCACAACGACGACGGGGGTTCGGGGGCAGCGCCCCGGATAGTGGCGTCCAAGGGGTGGCAACCCCTGGCGGGGTCCAAGGGGCAGAGCCCCTGGCTTGGGTCGAGCTTTCAAATTCCGAAATCCGCTCAAAATTGCTTAAAATTGCTATGGAGAAAATGATAGAAAAATTGAAAATCTTCCCAAATCCGCTCAAAACCCAAATCCGCCAAATTCCAAATCCGGTACTTTGAAATCCGAGAAAATTTCAAATTCTGACAATTTGAAAATCCGATTGAAGAGGAAATCCGATTCCTTCAAAATTGACAATTTTGAATTCCGATTGGTGGAAATCCTAGAGATGTAAAATCCGATAATTTTTGAAATCCGAAGTGTAAATCCGATAATTTCAAATTCCGAAGACTTTGAAATCCGAAGATCACAATCCGAGAACTCAAATCCGATAACTTGATAATCCGAGGACTTGAAATTCCGATAACTTGGAAATCCGGTAAACACTTAATCGGATTTATGAAATCCGATAGCTTCAACTTTGAAATCTGGTACCTTCAAATTCTAAATCCGACAACTTCATATTCATCCCGCTTAGATTCAAAAGTTCATCAAATTTGCACAAATCTGTATATTTCTTGCCTAGATCACTCCGCCTATCAATTTCAATCAATCCTATATCAATTTTTCTGATAAACAACAACGAATTGATATCGAATTAGACGATTTTCCACAAAACTCGTTTTTCACAAAACATACATAAATCTTCGATTTGCTTGCTGTTTTGATGTTAATTTGATCTCCTTCACTCCAGAATGATTCTAAAATGATAATCGAGCATCAATCAACCATAATCTTCACGAAAATCACAAAATTTGATGAAAACCCAAAAATCTCAAAATTTGATGAATTTAGAATCAAATCACACTCCTTAGGCTCTGATACCACTTGTTAGTCCCAAGTGGTTCGAGTATGAATGGAGTAATGCAAGAATGTAGTGTGTAGAAGATTTACACCGTACAAAACACACACTTAAACATTGATTATGGCAAAACTCACTTATTACAAGGGTCATATCCCTATTTATACTCTCTGAGTATTTTCTCAAGTAAACTCCAATTTCTATACAATTTTATACTTTACAAGAGGAAGTACACCAACTCTTTCCTCCAGAACCTAAGAAATTCCAGGCGTCAGCTGCCGACTTCCTAAGGAAAAACACTCAAGCTGAGCAGGCTCAACAACTTCAACAAACATCAGAATGGCCTATCCCTTCAAATGTCCAACCAGCTCCTCCAGTCCTAACATCTTCAGACCCAGGCCTAGACAGACACAATATGTTCACGAGGGATGCAATGAAAAACCCTATTTGGGGTAAATATGGGGTGAATGCTTCTTACCTCGAGGATCGAATTCCTAACATTTTTTCTACACAAATCAAAGACATGATTCCTCCTGAACTGAGGGGTCTTGATGAGGTTCACAGGAGATGATACAACCACATCTTCAATGAATATAAAACACCGAGGGAGTAGATTGTGTCAGAGTACCCTATCAGCAAAGTACTTCGGGTTATAATCCAAAAATCATTAAGGTACAGGTTTGCAGTGTATGATTTGCAACGGGAAAATGGTCAAAAGATCTCTTTGAATGAGGCTGACTTTCAACATGTCAAGCTTCATGATATTGAGTTCATATATGAATAGCTTTCAACAAAGATCAACAAGTCCTATGAGGAACTTCAAAAGAACTCTTTGAATGAGGCTGACTTTCAACATGTCAAGCTTCATGATATTGAGTTCATATATCAATAGCTTTCAACAAAGATCAACAAGTCCTATGAGGAACAGCAAGAACGATCTGCACTTATGAAATATATGAGAAAATTCATACAATTTATTCAGGAGCATGACCTTCAATTGGGAGCCGGGAGTAATCAACTCGAGGTGAATCTGCTCAGGCCACTACAAAACCATCCAAACCTACAAACCCTGGAAGAGCTAACCATAGTAGATGAAAATCATCCAAGCTTCACGGGTCAAAGAGGTGTCATATTCATCAACCAACGTAGACGAAAGATCTTCATTAGAATGGTGGACATGATGGCATACTCAGATGGTACTCTTAAGTTGTTCCACAAACTCCATGAAAGGGTTAATCAAGATCAATCTTCACTTAGTGAGTCAGACTGATGAGGACAATAGATGCTATAAAAAGTACGCTAGATAGTCGTCGAATAATTCGGAGGTGACAAATGATGGTTGGTATTAGAAACAGATCTTTATTGTAATAAATTTCATTATGTATTTCTTTCTTTCATGTAATAGGCTTTCTCTCCATTTAGGGGGAGATTATTAAAAAAATGTAGAAAAGCCTTTTTAGGCGTTGCCTATAAATAGGCACAAGGCCCTTGGCCTTTGTACGCTTGACCATTCACTTAATGCAATATCAATATTCAAGCCAAAAGGTGTAGTGTGTTTCTGTCAATTCATCTTCTCTCTACATTCATCCTTGAAAGGATAATCGGGCATCTTTCAGTAAGATCAGTAACAAGGTTAGATAATAGTACTATAGCGAGACAAGTCTTTGTGAGATGATAAGCATTGACTTTCAAAGTCAATCACCCTAGTTGGAAAATGTTGACTTATTTTGACCTAAAAAATGTTGACTATAAGTCAAACTTGGAAAGAGTCAAACACTTGTTGAAAAATTGTAACTCCAAAACCTCCATTGACAAAGTGGTATTTCTTGTAAACAAAAATGTGTTTTGACACATGTTTTACAATGAATTCATGTATCTAAACAACTTTGTAACACTGAAATTTTTGTCAATCATTCCATAACATGAAGATTTGGATCAAAATGGAATCAAACCCCAATCTTCATCCACTCAAAGAACACTTTTCAAATTTTTCGAGATTTTATTCAATGAAAACATGGTCTAAGTGCCCCTAAGTTCCATCGCAAACCATTTGTGCATTAACACCATTGTTTAGAAGTCGACAAAAGCATGTTAAGTTCTCGAATTAGACTTCCGAGTTGAACAGTACCAAGTGTATTTTTGGCATTAAATTCGTTTTTAACATGATTTTGTTACTTATTTGAGGTATACCTTGAGTAAAAGAGCAACTTGAACACAAACGTAGAAAATTTTAGCAGCAACTAAGATCAAATCGTTCGAAAATAAGTAACCAGAGTGTTGAAGATTTAAATTTCTTTTGAATGCGTGAGGAACAAGTGAACTACGAAGCAACTATTTATGGAAAATAAGCGTAACGGTTCAAAAATGGTGAGACACGCTCGAAGTGTACAGATGTTCGAATGGTAAAAACGTGCTCGAAGTGCACTGTGTGCACTGTTCAGACTTCGAAGTCTGAAGGCTTAAAATTCGAAGTGTGAGGACTTCGAATTCGAAGTGTGATTAATTCGACTTCGAAAGTTATCACTGTGCGCACTCGAAGTGTATTGAGAGACAACTGTTTCATGTTCGAAGTGCGCAGACTTCGAATGCGAAGGTAGGAATGCGCTCGAAGCCTTCATGCATTTGAAGTTTCGTTGTTCGAAGACTTCGAATGCGAAAGCAAGAAAGGCCCTCGAAGCCCTCTTGTGTTTGTGTGTTTCGAATGCGAAGGCCAATTCGAAGGTTTGAATTTGAAGTCTTGCCTACGATCTTCAAGGCCCTATTCATTACCCATTTCGAATTTGAAATGTTATATATCGGATTCGAAGAGAATTGAAAACATTATTTAATCTGAAAAACTTTTTCATCTTTCCTTTTAGCTCAAATATTTTTGGATTTTTGAAATTTAAAACATATAAACATAAATATTTTTGGTCTTTTCATCATTTTGTAAATGTTTTTGGTATTTTCATCATTTGTGAATGTTTTTGTAATTTTCTCTTTTTGTGAATGTTTTTTGTAATTTTCTCCCCCCTACAAGCATGTGTAGCTTGTACGTATGATTGACACTCCCCCTCAGATTATGCTTTATTTCCCTACAAAATGAACAAACATAGTGAAATATCCACTCAAAACAAATGACAGATCGTCAGACCTTATAATTCAACATACCTAGTTTGGATACTAACTCATTAAAACGAGTATCATCTAATGGTTTAGTAAACAAATCAGCCAGTTGATCTTTAGTCTTAACATATTGTAGCTCTATTCGACTTTTTTCCACATTATCTTTAATAAAATCATATTGTATGTAAAACACAATGTGTTTGGTCTTGGAGTGGTGAACTGGATTGCATGAGATGGTTATGACAGATTATGAATCACATAACAATGGGATCTTCTCATAGTGTAGACCAAAGTCAGAGAGCTGAGTCCTTACCCACAAACTCTGAGAGTAGCACATTGCATCAGCAACATATTCAGCCTCAGTAGTTGAAGTGGATACACAGTTTTGATTCTTAGAAGCCTAGCATACTAACCTATCTCCCAGAAAGTGTGCACTGCCAGAGGTGCTTTTTCTATCTAGCATGCAACCAGCATAGTCTGCATCTGAATAGGCATAGAGGTTTAAACTTGAATCCCTTGGATACCATAGACCTAGATCAGAAGTACCCTTGAGATATTTGAAATTTCGTTTCACTGCCAACAGATGTGATTCCTTTGGATTAGCCTGGAATCTAGCACATGGACATGTAGAAAACATGATATCTGGCCTACTAGCCATCAGATACAGTAATGAGCCTATCATACCCCGGTACGTTTTTAAATCAGCGGCTTTTCCCTCAAGATCAGCAGACAACTTTGTTTTTGAGGACATAGGGCTTGACAGTGATGAACAACTGAGCATGTCATACTTTTTCAACAAGTCTTTAATGTACTTAGATTGATTAATAAAAATGCCATGGCTCAGCTGTTTCACTTGTAATCCAAGAAAGAAATTCATCTCTCCCATCGTACTCATTTGAAAACGATTTTGCATTGTCAATGCAAACTCATCATTGTACTTAGGGTTTGTAGAACCAAAGATGATGTCATCCACATAAATCTGTACCAAGATTAGATATTTTCCTTTGGCTTTTGTGAACAAAGTGGTATTCATTTTTCCTTTGTTGTATCCCTCACTCAATAGTTATTCAGACAGGACATTATACCAAGCTCTTGGGGCTTGTTTTAGTCCATATAGGGCTTTTTCTAGATAAAACACATGATGCGGGAGTTTGGAATTGACAAATCCTTCAAGTTGAGATACACACACTTCCTCTTTGAGTATACCATTAAGGAAGGCAGTCTTAACGTACATCTGGAAAACCTTAAAGCCTCTATGAGCAGCATAGGCTAAGAATAATCGAATTGCTTCTATCCTAGCTACAGGAGCGAATGTTTCATCATAGTCTATCCCTTCCGGTTGGTTATACCCTTTTGTAACCAGCCTGGCTTTATTTCTTACCACTGTTCCATCAGAATCCCGTTTATTCTTAAAAATCCACTTGGTACCCACTATTGATTTATCTTCTGGAAGTGGTACCAATCTCCATACCTTGAGTCATTTAAATTGACTGGGTTCTTCTTGCATAGCAACAACCCAATCAGGATCTTGTAACGCATCGGAGACGTTGGTGGGTTCTATCATACTAAGGAAACTAGAGTGAAGGTACTCATTTGCCATTTAAGAACGAGTCCTTACTCCATCATGAATGTTTCATATAATCTGAGATTCTAGATGGGATTGTGTCCATCTTATTCCTCGGGGGTTTTGAATTGGAGGAAATAATTCATCTAATCTTCTTGCAAGTTCAGTGTCTTCCTCATTAACTGTCGGTTCTGAATCATAGATAGGAGTACTCTCATAAACTGGCTCATGAAGTACTACTGCTAGACTAACAGCTGATGTAGACGGAGAATCCACGGTTGGATAGGATAACGAATTGTCAACCTCAGTTGCAGTTGTAGTAGGAGAAACTGCATTATTCCTTTCACCAGCATTAGAAACATTAGATTCAGATTGAATGAAATCAAATAGAAAATCTAAATTATGTTCTGAAGAATTCAGATTTGTATTTGTTTCTTTTATTTGAAGAACTGATTCTGAACTGATATGTCCAGAAACAACTTCATTTTGTTTTTGAAGAAGTTTAACATCCAACATATCATCAAATGTTACATTTATGCTTTCAACAACACAGTTTGTCCTTTTGTTCAAAACTATGTAGGCTTTAGACTCTTGAGAATAACCGAGGAAAATTGTTTCATCAGCCTTGGTCTCAAATTTTCCTAGTTTATTTTTTTCATTGAGTACAAAGCACCTTTTACCAAATATATGAAGATATTTGATATTAGGCACAATGCCATTTGCAAATTCGTATGGAGTTTTATTAAAGCGTTTATGAATAAAGAAACGATTCTGTGTGTAACACGCCGTGCTGACAGCTTCAGCCCAATAGGAGGGCGGGAGACCCGAATATGAAAGCATTGTACGATTAGCCTCAACCAGAGTTCGGTTGCATCGTTCTACCACCCCATTCTGTTGTGGAGTGTATGCTGCTGAGAATTGATGCGTGATCCCCACCAAGTCAAGATAAGCAGACAAGGTCTTGTTTTTTTTTAACTCAGTTCCACTATTAGTTCGAATAGCACCGACATTGTGTTCAAACTTGTTCTGTTGTTGTTTGATGAAGCTGATAATACCAGGAGTGGTTTCATCTTTTGATCTTAGAAACTTGACCTAAGTATACCGTGAATAGTCATCGGTAATCACTAGGATATACTTCTTCCCATTGCGTGTTTGGACTCTCATCGGACCACAGAAGTCCATGTGTAGAAGCTCCATTGTGTTTTTGGTGCTTGATACTTGCTTGGTTTTGTGAGAAGATCTTTTCATCTTGCCTTTCTCACTATCTGCACACAAGTGATCCTTGTTGAACTTCAACTTTGGCAGGCCTCTCACCAAATCTCTAGTTACTAACTTGTTAATGTTGTGAAAGTTGAGATGAGAGAGTTTTTTGTGCCATTGCCAAGTTAAGTCTGATGAGGCCTTGCTTAAAAGACAAACTGAGGTCTTCGAGTTGTAATTGTTCAAGTCAATGGAGTACAAATTGGACTTCCTAGTTCCAGCTAGAAGTACATCACTCGTTTATGTTTTGACTGAACATGAGTTTTTCTTGAACGTGACCTCCAAGTCTTTGTCACAGAACTGGCCTATGCTAAACAAATTGTGGCCCACTCCTTCCACAAACAAAATCTTATTAATTTTAATGCTTTTTCTAACTATATCTCCGTACCCCAGAATTGGTGCTACATTTTCATTCTGAAAACGAACATTCCCGGAGTACTTGGGAACGATGTTTTGCAGAATTACTCGTGTTGCCGGCCATATGTTTTGTGCACCCGGAATCCAGCTACAAGAGATTTGGTTCCTACACACAGAAAATAAAGAAGGTTTAGGTCCCCATGTAGAAATGGGTCCCTGAGTGTTAGTTTCCTTTGAATTCACAACTTCTTTGAATATGCAATGAATGTTTTTCTGTGTTTTCCATTGATTCTTTTGTTCTTCTGGATTCAACTTTGAACTTTTAATCCACAATGGATCTCGAACAATTTTAGATTCAATGTGAAGGGGAATTTCTCCCTTTTCATGAATTAATGACTGTGTTGTGCAGTTAGGTTCCCACATTTGAACCATTTCCTTTCTTTCCCAAACTTAAACCACTTTTGGTTGTGAAATTGTTTTGGATCTCAATGTTGATGGTTGTTTGGTACTTACCGGTTTGTACACTTTTGTGTTGGTCTTTTCTTTTGAGATTGTTGACTTTGTTTAACGTCCCAAAAATTTTTTTAAAACATAATTCATTCAAAAGGATATTCAAAATCACTAATAGCGTAATTACACAACAAATTGTTCGCGGCATAAACACCCATAATCCATGAAATTACAATCATTCTCATTGTCTATAATTGAAACTATTGCTGTTGAAAGCTATGTTAAAAGATTTGTGGAAGCTTGGAATTAGAGCTATCAACCCTGTGCTAGAGCCCCGCCATAGTCCTTACCTGAAAAGATATGAAACAACAACAGTAAGCTCAAGGCTTAGCGAGTATACTACTTACAACCAAAATAGTTCACATACTACTCAAATCATACCCACTACTGTAGTAAGTGGTCTCATAATACCCATCACTAGGACGGTCTCGTCTCACCCGTTGTCGTCACAACGGTCTAATATACCCGGCACCGGAGTGCTGGTCTCATACCCGACACCGCAGTGTACGGTCTAACATACCCGTCACCGGAGTGAGAGGTCTAAACATACCCGTCACCGGAGTGAACGGTCTAAACATACCCGTCACCGGAGTGAACGATCTAAACATACCCGACACCGAAGCGTACGGTCTAAGCATACCCGTTACCGAAGTAAACGGTCTAAGTACAATCAACTATAACTCGTATATTCATACATATATGTTATTTACATACATACATACATAGCATCTGGAATCTATTCCAGTTATAAGTGAGAATACTCACATGTCAGCTATCTTAGTTATTTGATTCATACTGAAAGACTCTCCTTGTTTTACTCTGTCACTGACTGATACCTGACCAAGTCTAAGCAGTGGTTAATACTGGGTTTAACTGTTACTTACTTAAGTCGCATGGACTTATGCCTGCTATATGAAAGTCGCATGGACTACTATGAAAGTCGCATGGACTACTATACATCACCTAAAAGTCACATGAACTGCTACATGATACTGAAAGTCGCATGAGGCATGCTGAAAGTCGCATGGGACTACACTAAGTCGCATGGAACAACATAAATTCAATCTGAAAGTCGCATGACATACAAGCATGGTCTAAAAGTCTCATGAACTACAGATACGACTCATCTGAAGGTCGCATGAACATACACAGGAGCTGAAAGTCGCATGGCATAGAATGTTAAGAACTGAAAGTCGCATGGCACTATCCTGGGCTCATGCGACTGTCGCATGGCACCCCTAGGTGTCCATGTGACTGTCGCATAGCCCTCTTTCTTCACTGGAAGTTCATCCTTTGAAAAACCCAGAATCCATAGCCATAATCAAACTTTCTAAAACCTCAATAAATTCAACTCAAACTTGTTGCAAAACATTTAATCCACTTATATAAAACTTTCCTTTAAACTTAAAACCATATTTTATCAAGTTTATAGGGTGTTCTTGACTAAATATTCTCCTGGGTTTTTCTTAAACCCTTAACCCAAAAACCCATATTCTGAAACATTCAATCACCACTCAAACATGGCAAAAATGATGTCTATATGATTCTAAAGAATAGAAAAACATTACCTGATGATTCCTCTTCTAAAAATCTCAAGTCTTCACAAGATGAAGCAACTCCTTCCTCTCGTAGCTTTCAACAGGGCTCTCCACACACACACAAACTAGAATGGATGGAACAGTGATTTGAGGGTTTGTGTGGGAGGTTGTGCTCTAAACTACTATTTATACTCACTTTCAAATCTCTAGTGGTCCTAAGCCCAACTTAAGCCTCCATGTCCATATTCAATCATAATTCTTTTTGGGTTATAACATATGTAAGCCCAATCCTACTTAATATGTTTCCATCCACAACATACACATAAATATAAGACATAAGTTCATCACTTAAATAATTCCCCATCAACATGTGCATAAATCACCATTAAAATTCCTTAAAAATATTCTTGTACATTTTTAAAATGTGGGTATTACAACTCTCCCCTTCGAATAATGTCGGATAGTTTCTCTTCATCTCGTTTTCGGACTCCCAGGTCCACTCTGATCCTTTCCGATGCTCCCACTACACCTTAACCATCCCTACTTGTTTGTTGCATAACTGCTTGACTCTTCTTTCGATGATCGCTACTGGTTTCTCCACATAGTTCAAAGTTTCGTCCACGGTGACGTCTACCAAGGGCACAAATGCCGACTCATCGGCTAAGCATTTCCTCAAATGCGAAACATGAAAGGTGTTGTGTATTTTCGATAACTCTTCCGGTAGCTCCAAACGATAGGCCACCTTGCCAACTCTCGCAATGACCTTAAACGGTCCTATGAACCTAGGATTCAACTTCCCACGCTTCCTGAAACGAATCACCCCCTTCCATGGGGATACCTTAAGTAGAACATGGTCGCCCACCTGAAATTCTAATAACGTTCTCCGCTTATCTTTATAGCTTTTCTGCCGGCTCTGAGCCGCTTTCAACCGTTCGCGGACTTGTTGTACGTACTCTGACTTTTTCTGAACTATCTCTGTGTTACCAAGCTCTTTCTGTCCCACCTCCCCCAACAGATTGGGGTTCTACACTTTCTTCCATACAGCATCTCATAAGGTGGCATTCCGATGCTGGCGTGATAACTGTTGTTGTAAGAGAATTCTGCGAGAGGTAAGTACAAATCCCAACTTCCCCCGAAGTCGATCACGCAAGCTCTTAAAATATCTTCAAGAGTCTGTATGGTTCTCTCGCTCTGCACGTCGGTTTGCGGGTGGTAAGCTGTGCTGAGATTTATCCTCGTGCCCAGATCCTCGTGAAACTTGTTCCAAAACCTGGATGTGAACCGCACATCCCGGTCCGAAATGATCGAAACTGACACTCCGTGCCTCGAGATTATCTCCTTCACCTAAATATCTGCTAATCTCTCTACCGAGCTAGCTTCTCGGATGGGTATGAAATGCGCGCTCTTGGTCAATCTATCCACCACAACCGAAATGGCGTCGAAATTTCTTGCTGTCTTGGGCAGCTTTGTTATCAAATCCATGGTTACGTGTTCCCATTTCCACACCGGTATCTCTAATGGTTGCAGCTTACCATATGGTCTCTGGTGTTCTGCTTTCACTCGTAAACACGTTACACACTTTTCCACATAACTCGCCACGTCTCTTTTCATCCCTGGCCACTAGTAATCCAATTTTAAGTCTTGGTACATCTTAGTAGCCCCTGGGTGTATAGAAAATTTCGACTAGTGGGCTTCATCTAAGATAACACTTTGAACCTCTGTAGCTTTCGGCACCCAAATCCTTCTGTAACGGGTCCACAATCCCCGATTGTCCTTGGCCATGAAGGTCAAATGACCCTTAATCCGTTCCGCCTTCTGGTTTTCCTCCTTTACGGCCTCAACCTGGGCCGACAAAATCATCTCGAGTAGTGAGGTTGTAACCGTCATCCTTAGACATTTAACGCTGAACTGCAACTGGCTCGTCTTACGACTCAACGCGTCCGCCACCACATTGGCCTTCCCTGGGTGGTACAAGATTTCACAGTCATAATCTATAATGAGGTCTAGCCACCTCCGCTGTCGCATGTTCAAATTCTTCTGATCGGCGAAATACTTCATGCTTTTGTGATCTGTGTAGATGGTGAATCTAACCCCGTATAAGTAGTGTCGCCAAATCTTGAGCGCGAACACAACTGCTGCCAACTCCAGGTCGTGAGTTGGATAATTACACTCGTGAGGTTTTTGCTGTCTTGAAGCATAAGCGATAACCTTCCCCCTCTGCATAAGAACACACCCGAGCCCCACATGAGAGGCATCACAATACACCACTAAATCTTCCATTCCTTCGGGTAAGGTCAGTATCGGAGCATCACATAGTTTGTCCCGAAGGGTCTCGAATGCTTTCTGCTGATCGGCCCCAAACTAAAAGGGGTATTCTTCTTCGTCAGTTTAGTCAGTGGCACTGCCAGCTTCGAGAAATCTTTAATGAATCGTCTATAATAACCGGCTAAACCCAAGAAGCTTCGGATCTCTGTCGGACTCTTCGGCGTTTCCCATCTCATTACGGCCTCTATCTTGGCCGGGTCAACCTTGATTCATTTGCGGTTCACCAGGTGCTCGAGAAACTGCACTTCCTTTAACCAGAACTCGTATTTTGAAACTTTTGCGTACTTCTCCCTTTTTAACGTCTCTAGCACCTCTCGAAGATGCTTCTCATGTTCCGCCTCGGTCTTGGAGTAGACTAGGATGTCATCGATGAACACAATTACTGACTTATAAAGCATCGGTCAGCAAACCCGATTCATTAGGTCCATGAAATCTGCGGGCGCGTTGGTGAGGCCGAATGGCATCACCACGAACTCGAAGTGCCTGTATCTCGTTCGGAATGCCGTCTTTGCTACATCTTCTTCTCGGACTTTGAGCTGATGATAACCCAGCCGTAAATCTATCTTTGAAAAACAGGACGCACCTTCAGCTGATCAAACAGGTCGTCTATTCGAGGTAATGGATACCTATTCTTCATTGGTACCTTATTGAGCTCTCGGTAGTCGATGCACATTCTGAAAGTTCCATCCTTTTTCTTTACAAATAGAATCGGGCCTACCCAAGGTGAGCTACTAGGTCGGATGAAACCCTTGTCAAGTAATTCTTGTAGTTGCGTCATTAACTCCTATATTTCTGGCAGCGCTAAACAGTATGGTGCCTTCGCGATAGGTGCTGCTCCCTTTACCAGATCTATATGGAATTCTACTTGTCGGTCTGGTGGTATCCCTGACAGATCTTCTGGGAATACCTCGGGGTATTCACACACCACTGGTACGTCGGACACCTCTAACTATTTCTTTTCCTTCCTCGAATCTATGACGTGTGCGATAAATGAAGCGCACCCTTTGTGTAAATACTTTGCGGCTTTGGTTACGGTGCAGCATGCTGTCGTTCCTTTCTGTTTCTGGCCATAGATGGAGATCTCTCCCCCACTCGGATTTTGGATCCGTATGATGCCCTGCTTGCACAAAATACTGGCCTCGTGACGCCCCAGCCAGTCCATTCCCACAATTACTTGAAATTCCCGCATCGGGGTTAGCAGTAAGTCTATAGGGAACTTTACATCGTCTATTACTATTACATTGTCCCTATAAATGGTGGATACACTCAAAGCCTTATCATCGGCTATTTCTACCTGTAGAGGCATTTCTAGTTTCACCGGTTCTACAACAAAACTTTTACAAAACGACCAAGATACAAAGGACTTGCTAGCCCTTGAATCAAAAAAGTACAAGTGCAGGTAAAGAGTTAACGATGAAAGTACCTGCAATCACATCCGGTTCTTTCTTAGCCTCTTCCACTGTCATCTTGAAGGCACGACCCCGCGGCTTAGGTGCTTCGGGCCTCTTTCCCTTCTCCCCATCAGTGATTCTGAGTGGCGGCTGTCCGCTTGCCTTCCCACTTCCCCAGTTGCTTCGGGGCACTCTACCATCTGTTGTCCCGGCTTATTGCATTTAAAACACACGTTGAGGTACGCTTTGCAATCCTTTCCATGGTGCCCACCTCTCCCGCATCTGTAGCACCTATCCACACCTTGTTGACAGTTTCCAACATGCGTTTTACCGCATCGCCCACACCTGGACCCTACATTCAGTTTCTTAACTGGCTGCTTCCCCTGGTGACTGCCGAGAGCGGCCCGCTCTGCAGTACGCTTCTTGTTCCTTTCTGTCAAATACAACTCTCTCTTTTGTGCCCCTTCAATCAGCTGGTCTAGGGTGGAATATTGACCGTTAGCTACGAATCGCGGATATCCTCTCTCAACATTTGGGTGTACCTGTGCATCTATAACCCCTCATCATTAGAGTAAGCTGGACAGTAAAGCAGCTTTTCCTTGAATACCGCAGTGATCTGATTGACCGTCTCCGTGGTCTGCTCTAACTTCATGAACTCATCCATGACCCTCTCTACTTCAACCTTTGGTGCATACTCAGCATAGAACAATTCAGTAAACTCTTCCCATTTCATCCTAGCGATAGACTCTCCCTTCATCTTACGCAGCAAGTTCCACCAGTCTTTGGCAGCTCCCCTCAAGAAGTTGGATGCGAACCAAACCTTCGCATCGTCAGCACACTTGCAGGTGAAGAACGCTCCTTCCAGGGCTGCAATCCATCTGGTACTTAGCACTAGGTCTGGCAGACCCTCAAAAGTCGGTGGCTGACATGCCGAGAAGTCTCGAAAGGTACCTCCTTGAGTTACCTGGTTAGCAGTTGGTATCACTAGCTGGGTGTTTGCCGCTATTAAACTTGCTTCCTTCGCGGCCCACAGAGCACCCAGTTTCTAGTCTATCATTGTGCTCATATCATGCTTCAGGTCCTCTACCACCTTAGGTAGAAGTTCTTTCAAAGCATTGGTCACCGTTGTGGTTACCAATTCAGTTATGTCTGCTTCCCTGAACTCTTCACTTTCAGGGTTGTTCGGTACAGCGTTCTCAGGAGCCACGTTCTCAGGAAGTGGCTGGTTGACAATTGTTTGAATGCGGGGGTCACTCTCCCTGGTCACACTAGCATTTTCCCCATCTGGTGGGTTTTCAAAAACTCTTTCTGCTAGAATAACTCTTCGGTTTCTCGTGTTCACCATACTGGATGTATAGACAGTGCACTAATCAATAGGCGGCATTGCCATACAATCCTCACTAATATATCAAGGCATATATCAAGTACCACAAGTCAAAACCTAGCTAGCTTTCAACCCTAGTCTTTCTAAGGCACCCTAGCTACAGGCATCTTACCTCTACAAGTACCCCTCACCGGATTCACAAGATCCCCTTGGATGCTGGTAGGTTCCCGTAAGTATCGTGTGCAACTAATAATATGAGCCCTATTATTACCAACACACTATACGTACGGGATCCTAGCATTACCCGTGAAAATCCCGATTCACTGGATTGGGCCATGTATCATCACTTCTATAGTATCTGGTTCTCACGTATAGTAATCATGTAAAAGGTCTCACTAACCCCTTTCTACCCTTCTAGAGCAGCCTACTATCAGAAATCATATACAAACTAGCATATATTATAATACTATAAGTACCTTGTACCTCGCACATGACCACTCGGACTAGCTCCAGCTGATAGCTCATTGAAAGCTTTTGTCAATTGCAAGTTATGAACTTCGTTTGAAAATTCTTTAAGAACCAAGGTTTAAGTCTAAACACGCAGGAACGCATCTAGATCCCTTAAACCTAGGCTGTGATACCAAGTTGTAACGTCCCAAATTTTTTTTTAAAACATAATTCATTCAAAACGATATTCAAAATCATTAATAGCGTAATTACACAACAAATTGTTCGCGGGATAAACACCCATAATCCATGAAATTACAATCATTCTCATTGTCTATAATTGAAACTATTGCTGTTGAAAGCTATGTTAAAAGATTTCCGGAAACTTGGAATTAGAGCTATCAACGCTGTACTGGAGCACCGTCATGGTCCTTACCTGAAAAGATATGAAACAACAGTATGCTCAAGGCTTAGCGAGTATACTACTTACATCCAAAATAGTTCATATACTACTCAACTCATACCCACTACCGTAGTAAGTGGTCTCATCATACCCGTCACTAGGACGGTCTCGTCTCACCCGTTGTCGTGACAACGGTCTAACATACCCGGCACCGGAGTGTTGGTCTCATACCCGACACCAAAGTTTACGGTCTAACATACCCGTCACCGGAGTGAGCGGTCTAAACATACCCGTCACCGGAGTGAACGGTCTAAACATATCCGTCACCGGAGTGAACGTTCTAAAGATACCCGACACTGAAGCGTACGGTCTAAGCATACCCGTTATCGGAGAAAACGGTCTAAGTACAATCAACTATAACTCGTGTATTCATACATATCTGTTATTTACATACATACATAGCATCTGGAATCTTTTCAAGTTATAAGTGAGAATACTCACTTGTCAGCTGTCTTAGTTACTTGATTCTTACTGAAAGACTCTCCTTGTTTTACTCTGTCACTGACTGCTACCTGACCAAGTCTAAGCATTGGTTAATACTGGGTTTAACTGTTACTTACTGAAGTCGCATGGAATTATACCTGCTATATGAAAGTCGCATGGACTTATACCTGCTATATGAAAGTCGCATGGACTACTATGAAAGTCGCATGGACTACTGTACATCACCTAAAAGTCACATCAACTGCTACAGGATACTGAAAGCCGCATGGGGCATGCTGAAAGTCGCATGGGACTACACTAAGTCGCATGGAACAACATAAATTCAATCTAAAAGTCGCATGACATACAAGCATGGTCTAAAAGTCGCATGAACTACAGTTACGACTCATATGAAGGAAACATTAACATACATAGGAGCTGAAAGTCGCATGGCATAGAATGTTAAGAACTGAAAGTCGCATGGCACTATCCTGGGCTCATGCGACTGTCGAATGGCACCCCCAGGTGTCCATGTGACTTCGCATAGCCCTCCTTCTTCACAATAAGTTTATCCTTTGAAAAACCCAGACTCCATAGCCATAATCAAACTTTCTAAAAACTCAATCAATTCAACTCAAACTTGTTGCAAAACATTTCTCCACTTATATAAAACTTTCCTTTAAACTTAAAACCATATTTTATAAACTTTATAGGGTGTTCTTGACTAAATATTCTCCTAGGTTTTTCTTAAACCCTTAACCCAAAAACCCATATTCTGAAACATTCAATCACCACTCAAACATGGCAAGAAATGATGTCTATATGATTCTAAAGAATAGAAAAACATTACCTGATATTCCTCTGCTAAAAATCTCAAGTCTCCACAAGATGAAGCAACTCCTTCGTCTCGTAGCTTTCAACAGGGCTCTCCACACACACACACAAACTAGAATGGATGGAAAAGTGATTTGAGTGTTTGTGTGGGAGGCTGTGCCCTAAATTACTATTTATACTCACTTTCAAATCTCTAGTGGGCCTAAGCCCAACTTAATCCTCCAAGTCCATATTCAATCATAATTCTTATTGGGTTATAACATATGTATGCCCAATCCTACTTAATAAGTTTCCATCCACAACATACACATAAATATAAGACATAAGTTCATCACTTAAATATTTCCCCATCAACATGTGCATAAATCACCAATAATATTCCTTAAAAATATTCTTGCTCATTATCCTTGGCACTGAACTCATGAATCATGTTCGCCAGTTGAGTTCTTTTGATGTGCTCCCCTTTCTCTGTTCCTTGCAATTGCCGCTTAATCTCATCCCAGATTTCTTTTGTAGATGCTAGACTGTCTACCTTCATGTACATTTCTGATGAAAACCCTTGTTTTAGGTAGAATTTGGCAAGCCTATCTGCCTTCTTCCTTTCTTTCTCTGCTGCTGTAAGCTCGTCGGGTATTTTCTCTCTAGCCACACCAGGTATCGGAGGATCATTATCTGTTTGGGCATTGATGATTCTATAGAATTTCTTGTCACCATTAAGTATATAGTCAATCATCATCTCTCTGTATGTCTCGTTATGTTCAAGAAAGTCCATGAACCTCCCTTTCCATACGATATAATTGTTGCGGAATAGGACATGGGGTTTCGAATCTGTTCCGATGACAAGGATCTCATTAGAGTTTGACATTTTTGTTACTTGAATTTGGTATTGATCGTTGACTTGAAAAATTGTAATTGGGTTCAAATTTGAAGAATTTGAAATGTGAATGTTTCGAATTCGAAGTGTGCTTGAGTTGTTCGAAGTTGGTTTTTCTTGAAAGTTGGATTCAAAGTGTGCGTGAGTTCGAGTATTTTTGAATTCGAAGTGTGTTGTGCTTAATAGGAAATTCAAAGTGAAAAAGGAATTTTTAATTCGAAAGGAAACTTGGTGAATTTTTGTTTTCGAAATTCACTTTTGTTCTAAGTGGTAAGTTCAATTTAGATCTCGAATTCGAAGTGCAAGTGGTTTAAAAAATGAGTTCGAAGTAGTTAGTCTTGGAATGGAAACACACTCAAAGTTGACTTAGAAGGAGTTTGAAGTAGTGATCTTCGAATACGAGGCGTATTGGCTTAGTTTTCGAAGTGGTCTTTGGAGATCAAAAACACGGTCGAAGTCAATAGGATGGTTTTCGAAGCTCAAAGTTTTAATTCGAAGTGTATAGATTTCGAACTCGAAGAGTGTTGATCTCGAATTCGAAGTGTGTTGATTTCTAACTAGAAGTGTGTTGATCTCGATTTCGAAGTCTTTTGCTTGTAACAATACCCTGATTTTGAGGATTGTGTTTGCAATTGCCAAGCTTGAAGTCTGCAGTAGTGTAACTGACAAACTCGAAGTCCAAAGGCAAACACCAAAATGTTCTAATTTTTCCCAAAATGAATCAAACTTTAGATCCGAGCTGTTCTTCATGTGTTCTTCACTAAAAATTTGAATTCTTCTGAAAACCAATGAATAAACTTCCAAATTTTGTATCCTTGAACTCGCAAATCACCGTACGCAACTATAATCCAATCAATTCCATAATTCAAATGATTTATTATGAAATTTTAAGGCAAAAACCATAGAGAATATCCACGAAAAACCTTCAAACTTCAATCAAATTTGATCCAAATCAATCCATATCGAATTGTAATTGATTCTAGAATTGATTCCGAGAATAATAGAACCAAACACAACAATTAAATCACTCAAACCTTCATCTTTGATACGGAAATAGTAAATTGTTCTATCACAATGCTTTACCTTCGTTGATTCTGTTTTTCTTCGATTGAAACTCCAATCACGAGCCAACTTAGATCAAGTTTGGCTCTTATACCAAATGGACTAGTTTGATTTAATTGGACTATATATGTATATATATATATATATATATATATGAGAATAGGGCACAACCCCAATAACCTTGTTACTGTTTCATTAGTTCAAAAGAGAATAGTGTGTGTTGTGTGTAAAAACCCTCTAGAAGAACAAAGGAAGAAGGAACCAAGAATCGTTTGTGGATTTAAGAAATTTTTTTAAGGATCATCAGGTAATGTTTCCTACCCCAAACGAACCAAGAATGGTATTGTAGATATCAATCTTATCTTGTTTGAGTGCTGATAGAACAAGTTAGCATCTGGGTTTTGGGTGTATGAAGAACAAGAGAAAAGAATTTGACATATGAGCTTTAATACTTGATGAAACATGAATATATTTTGAAGGAAGTGTTCAAATGAATGGAGAAATGTTTTGTAACAAGAATGAAATGATTTCGTTAAGTTTTGAAAGAACGTGATTTTGGCTATGGAGCCTGTATGTTGAAAATGATAAACTGACAAGTATAAAATGTCCCATGCGACTCTTATGTTTAAGTCATGCGACACTTCCCTAATAACCCCATGCGACCTTTGATCTTGTATCCATGCGACTTTCCACTTGAAACTTCCATGCGACACTTACCTTGAAATACCATGCGACACTTACCTTGAATATACCCATGCAACCTTCACATGGTTATTTCATGCGACATTCACTTCTAAGCCATCTATGCGACTTTCGCATGGTACATCCATGCGACCTTCACCAAACACCCATGTGACTTTCACCCTATGTACATATACCATGCGACTTATACCAAAGAAAATACCCCATGCGACTTATGCCAATAACACTCATGGGACTTTCAGACGTAAATATATGTTCATGCGACTTTTAAGGTGTGCATGTGGACTCATGCTCCTTTCATACTTATGCCATGCGACTTACATATAGTCCATGTTACTTTTACATGTTTAACCCATCCGACTTTGAGGACCTTTGGTGGTGCAAGTTATGAACAAGGTCCAATGTGAGACTCGAATGAATTATGTGAACAAACGAACAAAGGTTTCGTACACGGTATTGATTTAAGTAGACCTATTATAGGTAACGGCTGACTGGCAAGTAACCACAAGTGTACTAGTGGACTAAGATTGTGTAACTAAGACTGGGAAACATGTGAGTATTCTTACTTACTATCTAGACCTAATGATGTACGTGATTTGACGTGTTATGTGTATATGATTTGATGAACCCATGAATTGATGAATTGATATGCTATGCTCAATGAATTGGACCATTCAATTCGGTGGCGAGAATGATGGGACCGTTCACTTCGGTGATGGGAATGATTGGACCGTTTACTTTGGTGATGGGAATGATTGGACCGTACACTTCGGTGACGGGAATGATTGGACCGACTACTACGGTAGCGGGAATGAAAGATGTAAATGATGATGGAAACAAATGCTTAATGTCATATCGTCGATTGTAAGTAAAAGTACTCGCTAAGATTCATGCTTACGGTTGTTGTTTAACCTTCTTTTCAGGTGATGGCCACGGCGGGGCTCCAGCACACGGTTGATAGCTCATCTCCCATAAGCTTCCGCTTTGTTTAACTATTTAAATTTTTACTAATGTATTCCAAAAACCATTACAACTGAATTTAAGCTTTTATGGGTTATCACCCAGGGTTGTAATTAAAGTTATATACAATGTTTTAATTATGGTAGACTACTAATCGTACGCTTTGGTATTTGTTTCTTTGTTTTAAAAAGAAAAAAAATTTTGGGACGTTACAACTTGGTATCACAACCTTGGTTTAAGAGATTCGAATGTGTTTCCGCGTGTTTGAACTTAAACCTTGGTTCGTGAATGATTTTAGATAAAGTTTTGAAACTTTTTCAAATGATAAATGTTACGATGAGCTATCGGCTGGAGCTAGTCCAAGTGGTCACACGCGAGTATAAGGTATGCATTTATGATATGATGATCATGTTAACTGAGATGTTGGAATTGAACTTCCTTAGTAGAACCAGAATAGAATGACATGATTATGCTTATTTGATAACTGACTATATGATTGATGAAATGATTGATACATGGCCCAAGCTAGTGAATTGGGATTCCTAGTGATAATGACTAGATGCAATACGTGTAGCGTGTTTGTAATAATAGGGCCCATATTATTATCTGCACACGACACTTGTTGGAAACCTGTCAAAATCCGGGGGATCTTGTGAATCCGGTGAGGGGTACTTGTAGAGATAAGATGCCTGTAGCTAGAGTGCCTTAGAATGACTAGGGTTGCCTGATAACTGTACTTATGACATGAAATACGTGAAATATGAACTGATATAGTGATGAGGACTATGTGGCAATGCCGCCTGTTAACTAAGTGCATTGTTTATACATCCAGTATAGTGACTACAAGAAACCGATCTGTGATACCAATGGGTTTTGAGAACCCACCTGATGGAGAAAATGCTAGTGCGACGGGAGAGAGTGACCCCCGTGCACAACCGATCTTGAACCAAACTGGGAATGTGACTCAAGAAAATGTTGTACCGGAAAATGCGCTGAATGATGAGGAATACCGGGATTCGACCATGACCGAGTTGGTGACTACTGTGGTTACCAACACACTGAAGGAGCTATTGCCCAAGATTGTGGAGGACTTGAGGCAAGATATGGTCACTATGATTGATCAAAAACTGGGAGCTTTGTGGGCTGCCAAAGAAGCTACTGCGGCTGTTGTAGTCGCCCAGCAGGTAACACCGACTGCTAATCCAGTGACCCCTGGAGGAACTTTCCGGGACTTCTTGGCTTGTCAGCCGCTTGTTTTGTATGGAGTGCCAGACCCGGTGTGGAGCACCAAATGGGTCTCGGTAATAGAGGGAGCTTTCTTTACCAGCCGTTGTGCTGAGAAATCAAAAGTTTGGTTTGCTTCTAACTTCCTTAGGGGAGCAGCCAAGGATTGGTGGAATCTACTGAGGAAAATGAAGGGCAAGGCGATTACGAGAATGACGTGGGAAGAATTCACGAAATTGTTCTATGAGGAGTATGCTCCCAAGGTTGAAGTGGAGCGAGTGATGGGTGAGTTCATGAAACTCAAGCAAACCACTGAAACGCTTACTCAGATAACTGCAACATTCAAGGAAAAGCTGCTACACTGTCCAGCTTACGCAAGAGACGAGCGGTTGCAAATTCACAGGTACACGTAAATGTTGCGAGAGGATATCCAAGAGTTTGTTTCAAATGGCTAGTATGCTACACTGGACCAACTGATTGAGGGAGCAAGAAAGAGGGAACTGTATCTGATAGAAAGAAACAAGAAGAGGTCCACGGAGCGGGCTACACTGGGAGGAAATGCAAGCACACAACCATTCAAGAAACCGAACGTCGGAGGTATGAAGCCCGCCGTTAGAAACCCGGGAGCAAGGTGCGGAAAATGTGGAAAGGGGCACGCTGGGGAGAGCCGGGCAGGAACTGTAAACTGTTTTGTGTGCGGGAAAAGTGGGCACTATGGAAAAGATTGTAGAGTTTACTTGAATGTGTTC
This sequence comes from Dittrichia graveolens, assembly GCA_038502395.1. Classification (NCBI taxonomy): domain Eukaryota; kingdom Viridiplantae; phylum Streptophyta; class Magnoliopsida; order Asterales; family Asteraceae; genus Dittrichia; species Dittrichia graveolens. The sequence continues at coordinate 25,310,448 of JARJIL010000008.1, forward strand.
TTCAAGTTCAACAAACCAGGGCATCGTATGGCTGAATGCCCAGAAGCGACTGGATGCAGCGGGGGACATGCCTGGCAACCACCGCTAAGGATTACCGACGGGGAAAAGGGAAGGAAGCCCGAGGTTCCAAAGCCTCGGGGGCGTGCTTTCCAAATGACCATGGAGGAGGCAAAGAAAGTGCCCGATGTGATTGCAGGTACATTTATTTTTAACTTTCTGCCTACACTTGTACTATTTGATTCCGGGGCGAGTAAGTCCTTTGTATCTTCTACTTTTTGTAATGAATTTGTAATAGCACCGGTGAAGTTAGAAATGCCATTAGAGGTAGAAAGAGTCGATGATAAGGCTTTGTGTGTCACCACGATCTATAGGGATAATGTAATAGTGATAGATGATGTACAGTTTACTATAGATCTACCGCTGACTCCTATGAGGGAGTTCTAAGTGATAGTGGGAATGGATTGGCTGGGGCATCACCAGGCTAACATCTTGTGCAAGCAAGGGATTATACGGATCCAGAGTCCAAGTGGGGGAGAAATCTCCATCTACGGTAAACGACAAAATGGGTTGACGACATGCTGCACCGTGACCAAAGCGGCAAAGTATCTACGCAAGGGTTGCGCGGCCTTTATAGCTCATGTGGTTTACTCGAGAATGGTAAAGAAGAAATTGACAGTTTCCAATGTACCTGTTGTGTGTGATTACCCGGAAGTATTTCCGGAGGAACTGCCGGGGAATTCCGCCAGACATACAAGTGGAGTTTCGTATAGACCTAGTGCCGGGAGTTGCACCTATCGCCAAGGCACCGTATCGACTAGTACCACCAGAAATGCAAGAGCTGATGTCACAACTTTAGGAACTACTTGATAAGGGCTTCATACGCCCAAGTAGCTCATTGAGGGGGGGGGGGCATCGATCCTTTTTGTGAAAAAGAAACACGAAACCTTCAGAATGTGCATAGATTATCGCGAGCTCAACAAGGTGATAATTAAGAATCGTTATCCGTTGCCAAGGATAGACGACTGGTTCGATGAACTGTAAGGAGCGGCCTGTTTCTCAAAGATAGGCTTACAGTCGAGATATCATCAACTCAAGGTCCGGGAGGAGGATATTTCCATGACGGCTTTTCGTACGGGCTATGGGCACTATGAGTTTGTCGTCATGACTTTCGGTCTCACAAACGCGCCGGCAGCATTCATGGATCTGATGAACCAAGTCTGCAGACCAATGCTTGACAAGTCCGTGATTGAATTCATCAATGACAACTTGGTTTACTCAAAGACCGAGGCCGAGCACGAGCTACACCTACGGGAAGTACTTGAGACGTTGAAGAGGGAGAAATTACGCGAAGTTTTCCAAGTGTGAATTTTGGCTGCAGGAGGTCCAATTTCTCGGGCATTTGGTTAATCAGGAAGGGATTAAGGTCGACCCCGCAAAGATCGAGGCTGTGATGAAATGGGAAACGCCGAAGAGAGCTACAGAGATCCAAAGTTTTCTAGGGTTGGCCGGCTACTAAAGGAGGTTTATTAAGGACTTCTCGAAGATAGCGGTGCCACTGACAAAGTTGACAAAGAAAAAGTGTTCGTTTTGATTGGGGAGAAAAGCAATAGAAAGCATTCGAGACCCTTCGAGGTAAATTGTGTGAAGCCCCGATACTTGCCTTACCGGAAGGAATGCTTGGTAGTTTATTGCGACGCGTCCCATGTGGGACTTGGCTGTGTTTTGATGCAAAGGGAAAAAGTGATTGCCTACGCCTCACGACAATTAAAACCGCATGAGTGCAACTACCCGACTCATGATTTGGAGCTAGCCATTGTGCTGATCGCACTCAAGTTGTGGAGACATTATTTGTACGGAGTCAAGTGCATGATATACATGGATCACAAAAGTTTAAAGCATTTCGCTGATCAAAAGAATCTGAATATGCGCCAGCGGAGATGGCTAGACCCCAAGGACTACGACTGTGATATCTTGTGTCATCCGGGGAATGTTGACGTTGTAGCAGACACGCTAAGCCGTAAGGCAAACCATGTGCGGTTGAATGTGAAATGTTTAGGATGACTGTTACAACTTCACTATTCGAATCGATTTCGGCAGCCCAAAGTGAAGCAATCAAAGAGGAAAACCAGAAAACCAAGAGGGTAAAGGGGCAATTGGCGTTGATGGTTAAGGATAGCCACGGGTTCTGGACCGATAAGGACGAATTTGGATATCAAAAATCACAGATGTCCGAAATCTCATTCTTGATGAAGCGAACAAGTCGAAATTTTCTATACATCCGGGAGCCACGAAAATGTACAGAGACTTGAAAATGGACTACTAGTGGCCAGGGATGAAGAGAGATGTGGCTAAGTAGGTCGAAAGGTGCCTCACATGTCTACGAGTGAAAGCTGAACACCAGCGACCGCATGGTAAATTGCAATCGCTGGAGATACCTGTATGGAAATGGGAACACATAACTATGGATCTGATAACGAAGCTACTGAAAACACCAAGGAGCTATGATGCAATCTGGGTAGTGGTTGATCGGTTAACGAAAAGCGCCCATTTCATACCGATCATAGAAGCTAGTTCGGTCGAGAAATTGGCTGATATCTATGTAAAAGAGATAGTTTCAAGGCACGGGGTGCCGGTAACTATCATTTCTGATAGGGATGTACGATTCACATCCAGATTTTGGTACAAGTTTCATGAGGATTTAGGCACAAGGGTTCACTTGAGTACAGCGTATCACCCCCAAACTGATGGACAAAGTGAATGGACGATCCAAACGCTAGAAGATATGCTAAGGTCTTGTGTGATAGACTTTGGGGAAAGCTGGGATTTGTACTTACCCTTAGCAGAATTTTCGTATAACAACAGCTACCACGCGAGTATCGGTATGCCACCGTACGAGATGTTGTATGGTAGGAAATGTAGAACCCCGATCTGTTGGGGTGAGGTTGGACAGAAAGAGCTTGGCAACATGGAAATAGTATAGAAAACCTCCGAGTATGTACAACAAGTTTGTGAACGACTTAAAGCGGCTCAAAGCCGGCAGAAAAGCTATAAGGATAAGCGCAGATCATTACTAGAATTCCAAGTTGGTGACTGTGTTACTAAAGGTATCTCCATGGAAGGGAGTAATACGATTCAGAAAGCGAGGAAAACTGAACCCAAGATTTGTTGGGCCTTTCGAAGTTATCGTGAGGATTGGTAAGGTGGTTTACCGTTTGGAGCTACCCGAGGAGTTATCGAAGATACACAACACCTTTCATGTATCTCATCTAAGAAAGTGTTTAGCCGACGAGTCGGCATTTATACCATTGGAGGACATCACCATAGATGAGAAATTGAACTACATCGAGGGACCGGTCGCGATCCTTGAAAGAAAGACCAAACGACTGCGCAACAGACAAGTGGGAATGATGAAGGTGCAGTGGGAGCACCGCAAGGGTTCGGAGTGGACGTGGGAGTTCGAGGAAGAAATGAGAAAGAACTACCCCGCAATGTACGAATGAAGATTTCGAGGACGAAATCATGTTTAAGTGGGGGAGAGTTGTAAACTTACAGAGGAATGATTGGTTCATTGTTGTATTTGACCGCAAGTAGGCCGGATATTATGTACTCAACATGTCTTTGTGCCTGATTTCAAGCAAATCCGAAAGAATCTCATCTTTTGGCGGTAAAACACATATTTAGATATCTTAAGGGTACCCCAGATCTTCATTTGTCGTATCCTAGGGATTAGGATTTGAACTTATTTCGTATTCTGATGCAGACTATGCAGGATGCATGCTAGACCAAAAAAGTACATCTAGGAGTGCACACTTTCTCGGAGACAGACTGGTGTTCTAGGGATCAAAGAAGCAGAACTGTGTATCGTCGTCAACAGCTGAAGCAGAGTACATTGCTGCTGCAAACTACTGTTCACAGTGTCTCTGGATTAGGACCCAGTTGTCTGACTTTGGTCTGGAATACAACAAAATCCCATTGATGTGTGATTCTCATAGTGCCATTGTAATTACATGTAATCTGGTACATCATTCTAAAACCAAACATATTGACATCAGATGTTCAAACTAAGCATCAACTTGTTGATATTTTCACAAAAGTGTTAGAAGAATCTCGTTTTAATGCTTTGGTGTCAAGATTAGGAATGTTGAATTTGACTGTTTATACATATCATGTTTTTAACAGATCTTACACGGTATTTGTTAGTGGTGCAGGTTTTAATGACTGAGTCAAAGGATTGAAACATCAAATACAAGTTATGAATCACAGATGGTTCATACTTGTGGGGGGAGAGAAAATATAACAGGTTTTGTATATAATCAATGACAAATCAAAACATTTACAAAACAATAAAATTCAAAAATATTTTTTTCTTCATCTAAAATTGATTTACTTTCGTGCATGATTTGAAGGGGAGTTTTTGTTTGTTTTTCTTTGAATTTGAATTTTGAACTTTTCATGATCATAGTTTGGATATTAAAGATGAAATGTTGAGTTCAGGAGGAGTGTGTTACTTTAAAAGAACAAAATTTTGGTATTAAGTGCTCAAAATCCGCAAATATTGTCGGATTGAGTCAAAATCCGCCATATTGTGTCGGCTTCATTCATAAACCGTTGCTTGTGTTGGATTCACACCAAATTCGAGTGGTTTGTCGGTTTTTAAATCAAATCCGAAACTTTTAGTATCGGATTTCAATGGGTCGGATTTTAACCCATGGATATCGGATTTTTATTTTTTCTATAAAAGAGAAAATCTGATTATTTCATCGGTTTTCTGAAATCCGAGACCTACAACTCTCTCTCAAAAAGCAAGAATTTCGAAGTTGATTGTTTGTGTGTTCTTATAACAGATCTGTGATCGCATTCTCTTTCTGATTCAAAAGGTATAATTTTCTTGAATTTTCATGAACGTTTACTTGGTTTTTAATCGGTTTTTGTAACTTCAAAACCTCGAAGCAGTCGGAATTAAAATCATAAAATCAAGTGTTGTGTTTGAATGGTTAGACTCAGATTGAGTGATATATTAGTTGAGTTATGATTTCAAGTAAATGAAACTTTGAAATGATTATCGTTGAATTTCAGATTGTCGGTTTTTTAAGGTTTCGAGAAACTTGCGTTTTTTTAACTTGAATAATCTGATGTATAGGGGTTTTTAAGTCGATTGATGCAAAAGGATTGTTTTAATCAAGTTTAATTACATAAAACTTTGGATTTTAGTTGGTTACTATAAAGAAATCAAAGGTTTGATAGTTTCGGTTTGTCGAAAACTTGGAAGATTCTTCAAAATGGATGAACTATCGGATTTTCAGAGAATCCGATAGTGTGTTAAAAATGTCGGATTTAAGTTGTTCAGATTTTGAGACAAATCCGATACTTGAGTAATCTTGTGATGGATAATCGGATTTTTGGATTTAACGGATTTTGAAAATATCGGATTTTACAAGTATAGGATTGTCGGATTTCAAACTTATCGGATTTTTAAGATAAGGGATACCGGATTCTTCTACTTGTCGGATTTTTAAAGAAAAAGGGCTGTTGGATTTTACAAACTAATGAAGGATTTGGGACTGTCGGATTTTCAAAGGATTTCATTGTGTCGGTTTTTCAAACAAATCCGATAAATGTAGTCCGATTACTGTGTTTCGGAATTCTGAGTGTCGGATTTCACTCCACACTTCGGACTTTTTGAAAAGTTTGAAAATTTTCACAAATTTTTTTTGTTTTGAATTGAATACTAATTGTTTGATCTTACAGATGGCACAAATTCTCTCTGATACACTTTCCCCAAAGCCAATTACCTTCCCAATCAATAGAACAACGCCTATTTTGTACCTGATATAACAAAAATCGAATACCCAATCATAACCAAGCTGATTTTTTCACACCCACTTAACCATATTTTAACCTTTAACCCTCTTGATGCTTAACCTCATGTCCCGGGGGTGTATGTACAACAGTTGTGGGATTCTTTATCCTAAACCGAAAGTGAGCAAGGAAACCCAATGATTTTAGGGAGAATCGACCAAGTTGAATTTGAGATGGGTATTGAAAGTGTTAGACGCATTCTTCGACTACCTAAACAAAAGACCTACCCATCCAAACCTGATTTTGATCCAATACCTTCTGATAAACAAATTTTACCCCATGTGATGGATCTTGGCTGGAATGGAGATGAACTTACCGGGATGTCTAAGTTCAAACGATCTGGTTTGGTTCCGCAATGGCAAACCCTATACGCCATTATCATGTGGTGCTTAACAAGGGTAGCTAAAGGAATTGATGGTGCAAATGCCTTTGCTCTAATAGTGTTGGTTGGAATGGCAAAGCATCTGCATTTTGATTATGCAGAGTTGATTTTTGTTGAAATATCAAAAGTTATTTGGGAGAAGGTGATTCCTAGTAAAAGGCGTAATTTCCTACCCTTTCCATGGTTTTTGACAACGATTATCTAGAGGTTGATGGCGAGAGATACTGAGATCTCTAGGCGTGATGATGAACCAGCTTCTTAAATTCAAATGATGATGAAGTTATACAAAATACTAGAGATGCCTAACGTTAATGCTTTTGTAATGCCTGTTGAATTAGTACAGCTATTGGATCTTGAAAGTGAAAGCGTCCAGCAGTACGTAAGAGAAAACAATATTGTTCTTATGGATCGGCAAGAGCCTACCGATTCTACCCCAAGAACGCTAGGTCCCGATAGTAGTAATTCTAGGAGTCAGTCTTCTATCGGAAAAGTTGACAGGGATGTACGAAGCGAAAACATTATTGAGAGGAGTGGCAAAGTTGGTGAAGGTGGTGAGAATAGAGATGGAAGTTCCGTGGACGTTAGTGAAATTGTTCAACAAGTGGTTCAATCAGTGCATAGTTCTCAATCGAGTGAAAACGATTCATTTCAAAGAGACATTGACAAAATGTTTAGCAAGTTAATGAGGAGTGTGAGGAGGAATTGGGTCCTGATGGTTAGAAAGTTCATCAAATTCTATATGACAACCAAGTGATGGATGTTAATTTTGATTTTGAGACTCCAAAATTATATGAAAATATTAGTGTACTAAACGTACAAGAAAAGAGAGAAGCGAGAAAAGAAAACAAGAGTGCTGAGGGTTCCCCAACCATTTTAAGCCGCGACATCACATCTGCTGTTGGGTGTATACCTAACATTGAAAAAGACTCTGGCTTCCCACCAGAGCATGCACAAACCCCTCCCAGCCACTTAATTTTCTCTCAAAAGAAAATTGTTTCACATCACGGAGATTTAGCACATGATCTATCGGTTTCTCACTCGGAGGGTACTGATATTGAAATAAGTGACAAGCAGCTCCATGCCATGCCCGTTCATTCTTCGCACATCGAAAACTATTAACGAATTGTTGATCTTCTTTCAAAACAGAAGCAGACACTTGATGCGCTAAGCAGTCTATTCAGTGATAGACCTGCCGGTACTACCATAGGTGAAGCCCTAACAGGCCATATCCGAGGATTGGTAGGAAGTCCCGTCATAGTTACCACAAATCTAGCTGTGAATTTGGGTGGCCCTTCAAGTTCTAAATTCATTTTAGAAAGTGTTGGTGCTTCAACGGGTAATCTACGTGATCCCGGAGTTACCCAAACTGAAACAGAGTCGGCTAAGGAATTTGTTTCCAAGGCTAATTTTGTTGTTGCTATTGAACACTTACATGTCAGACTTGATGATACACGACGATTGCAAGTTGAAAGATTGAATGAATTGAAAAGGCAAAATGATAGAACTGAGGCTGTAACACCGCCTCTGAAAACAACTAATTTAGTGATAATTTGACTTTTAATTATGAGTAGATCTATTCGACTAACTCAAAACATTAGATTTAGCAGCGGAAATTTCTTTGCAAAAGGTTTCATCAAATATTTACATCATTATCGTCTCAAACAATCGTTCGTGTTACCTAACACAGGAACTGACCATAAGTATCATATTACGTCATAAAACAAAGTGTTCCAACCCACAAGGGTTATGTACCACAAAAGAAAACCGCCTCACCAGGCCTTCTAGTCTTTACCTGAAAAGGGGCAACATAGCACCATTAGCTAAACAACATAGCTAGTGAGTACATACTTATCATAAGCATCAATAAAGCAAGTCATGCAACAAATAAATCATCAATCATTGCTATCTTATCACATTGTGGTATGCTGACAAGATTAGTAAGAGTCATGTCTTGTAGGGTAATTAATCCCACTCAACAACTCAGACCGGGGAATCAGACACAACCAACCGTGCTGTTGGGGGAGCATAAAGCAGTCCACCAAGCATCGTTTCAGAGCCAATGGCTCCTCAGAAATCCAGCTGCAACTGGCTGATTTCTTCTCAGGTTAAGGCACGACGGTTCTGTAGAACCTAAGATCCGGAATGCCTTCCGAATCACCATTTAATCCCGAATCATGACCGAAGTTCTCATGGGATCCAGTTACAACCGATTGACCTTAACCATGCTTCAGATAGTCTTCCGACAATGCACATACATACATACATACATATGATCCCATAGGGGTCCATCATCTTGCATACTTCATCATTCAGTTAGTCATTCTTGCATGTCATCATACCTTAACTAAGCGGTTCCAATCTGGACCCGCTGGCATGCACCTAATACATACTCTTCAAATATTAGGCGTAGCCTATTAACATCATATAAAACTTACTCTTACATTCTTGAGCATACATGCAATAACAAGTTAGACATACACAATACAATAATTTATAATTAATCAGATAGTCATCCAGCAAACAAGTGTCACTCTATTGAGACTTAAGAAAGCGGGTACTCACCTGGGAAACTTACGACGTACAGGTATCTTGTTTTGACATCACTAATACGACAGGTTCACCTAGGACATTATTACTCACATTAATGATATATACATACAAAGTAAGACTACTAAACAACCATAGGAACCTAGGTCCGGACTTAGCATAAATCTACCAAAACTTGCGGATTTGGGGAAATCCAATACACACATGTGGAATCCGACACTTGCCTTGCGGATTCCAACACGAGGGAATCCGACATGCATATGGAATCCGACACTCTTGCGGATTCTGACACATGGAAGGAAATCCGACAGATACGGAATCCGACATTCTAGCGGATTCCGACACACATGCGGATTTCGACAGTCATGCGGATTCCGACACCTTCATAGGTCTCGGAATCCGACACCTTGTAACTCTGAAATTCCGACACCTACTTAAACCATTTTAAGAATTACATACTTGTTAGTTTTATATTTAAAACACTTCAGAGCTTCATGTTCTACCCATATAACCTTCACAAATTCATCAACATCATTTAAAAACATCAAACATACAAAACCCACTTTATAAGTAAGCTTTGTAGTTCAACCATGGAGTTCTTCACTCCAACGTGATTTTCCAGCCCCAACACACACATACTTATAGCAAATCATGTTTAATATTTATTACAAACATGATACTCAACTTTGTCTGATTCTACAACTTCAAATCTTCCAATCTTCAAAACTCTTCAAGAACAAAAGAGAGAGAACTGTATTGTGTGTTTGCTAGTTTGAGATTTCACCAACCTTGACTTTGTGAGTCAATTTTAAACACCACATACATATAATATACACTATCCAGAGGCAAACCGCCTCTGGACTAACTATCTCTTCTTTTATTTCTTTTCTTAATTTATTTCTTAATATATACATATATTATACTTATATACATATTTAATGCCACAAATTCATAAAAATATATATATACATTTAATCGATCTTAATATCTCAAATACATAGAATATCTTCCTATTATATTAATTACATACGCGTACATACTATTTACAACTAGGCCCAAGTCGAGGATGTTACAAATCTACCCCTCTTAAGGGGATTCCGTCCTCGGAATCCGCTCAGTGATAAACAGGTGAGGGTATCTTGTCTTCATCTCGTACTCAACTTCCCACGTCAGGTTTGGACCTAAGTTGTCTTTCAACTTTACAAGGACTAGCTTGATCATCTTCTTGCGTAGTTTCTTGACCTTTGTGTCAAGAAATTCAATAGGTTCTTCAACAAGTCGCTTAGAAGATTCAACCTTGAGTTCTCGCAACGGAATAATCTGCTCCTCTTCAACGTGGAACTTGTGTAACTAGCACACGTTAACGGTATTGTGAATACCAGCTAGCTTATGCGGAAGCTCTAGAGTTACCGTCTGATCATTAACCTTACGTATAACTTTGAATGGGCCCTTCCAATACTGGAATGATATGAATTATTATAAGCAAATTCAACCAATGGGAGATGAGAATCCCATGATCCACCAAACTCAAGTACACACGTATGAAGCATATCTTCAAACGTTTGGATTGTTCACTCACATTGGCCATCAGTTTGTAGATGATAGGCAGTGCTCAGATGAACACGGGTGTCAAGTTCACACTGCAAACTTTGCAAGAAATTCGAAACAAATCGAGAGTCACGATCAGAAACAATTTAACAAGGAAGACCGTGACGTGACAAAATCTCATCAATATACAATTGAGCTAAACGATTCAACGAAGCAGACTCGTTTGTTGCTAAGAAATGAACACTTTTCGGAAATCGGTCAACGATGACCCATATCATATCGTGTCCTCTGAACGTCTTTGGTAGCTTCCTCATAAAATCCATCGTGATATGATCCCATTTCCACTCTGGAATATCCAGTTGTTGCAGATTACCATATGGTCTTTGGTGTTCCGTCTTCACTTGCGCGCATATCTGACATCTCTCCACAAATGAAGCGATGTCCTTTTTGAGAGTCGGCCACCAGTATAACATCTTCAGGTCATGGTACATCTTCGTAATTCCTGGATGGATGGAAACTTGGACTTATAGGCTTCTTGTAGAAACAGCTCACGGTTATCTCCAACAAGAGGTACCCAAATCCTGGATTGAAAAGTCTTCAATCCACGATTATACTCACCCAGCTGATCTCTTAATTTCTTCATCGTCTCTGCCTTTAGATTATCTTCTTCCAGTGCTACCTGCTGAGCTTCCTTCAACTTAGAAATCAAGTTTGGCACCACTACGATCTTCATAAACTTTGCTTCTGCTGTCGGTCCTTTACGGATCAAAGTATCCGCTACAACATTGGCTTTACCAGGATGGTAACGGATTTAGTCTTTAATTAACTCCAACCAACAGTGTTGCCGCATGTTGAGTTCTTTCTGGGAAAAGATATACTACAGACTTTTGTGATAAGTGCATATCACACACTTCGTGCCATAAAGGTAATGCCTCCACAACTTCAATGCAAACACAACAGCAACAAGCTCCAGTTCATGGGTTGGGTAGTTCCTTTCGTGTGATTTGAACTTCCTAGAAGCATAGGCAATCACTCTATCACGCTGCATTAGGACGCAACCCAAACCTACATACAAAGCATCACAATATACTGTAAAGTGTTTCGAACCCTCGGGTAAGGTACGGACCGGAGCTTCACATAACAATCGCTTCAAGGTCTTAAAGGCTCCCTCCTGAGCTTCCGACCATACAAAAGCATCATCTTTGCGAGTCAGTTTGGTCAACGGACCCGCAAGCTTAGAAAAATCGCGGATAAACCGCCGATAATAGCCAGCCAAGCCAAGAAAACTTTTAATCTTGGAAGGAGTTCGAGGAACCCCCCAATTCATCACAGCCTCCACCTTAGCTGGATCTACTTTGACACCATCCTTACATATGACATGGCCGAGGAAATGAACTTCCCTAAGCTAGAATTCACACTTGGACAACTTTGCATACAACTGTTCTCGTTTAAGAGTTCCGAGAACCTGACGAAGATGGATCTCGTGGTCAGTTTCAGTCTTCGAGTAGACAAGAATATCATCGATAAAAACAATCACGGATCTATCAAGGAATGGATGACAAACACGATTCATTAGATCCATGAAGATAGCAGGAGCATTGGTTAAGCCGAATGGCATAACCAAGAATTCGTAATGACCGTAACGAGTTCGGAAAGCAGTCTTCGGGATATCTTCTTCATGAACTCGTACTTGATGGTACCCCGACCGAAGATAAATTTTAGAGAAATACGTCGCTCCCTGGAATTGATCGAAGATATCGTCGATTTGAGGAAGAGGATACTTATTCTTTACAGTTCGCTTGTTATGCTCCCTGTAATTTATACACATACGCATCGTTCCTGAAGGTATTTGTTTGGCAATTTCAAGATATAACGGAAGAAAAATATAGATAAAAAATTTAAAGAATACAAACAAATACTTCTATGGACCAAAATCTAGACATGGTTATGCAACTAAAATAAATAATAAAGTAGAAGGAAAGGTTATACCACAATGCAAGATCACAAAAGCTTTCCTCCTTGTCAAGTTGTTAGAATTCAAACAAGAATTCCTTTAGTGTTTTCCACCCCAAGCACACTTGATTCCCAAATGCTAATAAGTTGGTGTAGATCACCAAAGCAACAAACAATGTGTAAAAAACCTTCCTTTGTGCACCAAAACTTGATCACCAAAAGGAACATCAACTAGAGAGAACGTTGGGATGAACAAAAACACTTGAACTCCCCAAGTTTTGTTCTAGAGCTCTGAAAACCGTAGCATGCATTAACCACACTTTTAATCCCATTAAAATGAGTGTTTAAGACTGTTAATTCTGCTGTTATGATGTACGGGCATGGCCGTGCCTCATATGGCACGGCCGTGCCGGCCCAATAGACCACGGTCCAGCCCAAGGCCGGTACCCCCATGCCTGATGGATCAGGCACGCCTGTTCCTCACAAGGTACGGCAGTGCCTCACCCTACCAAAACCCATTTTGGCCATTTCCCTCAATTTGCTTGATCGTGTTGCCGGAATCAATACTTGGCGTGTGACCCAATAGGCCTACACCTCATCGGTAGTGTCATTAACTCGTTCGTGTCAGCGGGCATATACCAACAGACTCGCACCTGCACATGACACGACTACGAAAATAACACAAACATAGAGCGGCCTCTAGCAAGACATCTATGCTCCCAAGTCAGTATAGGGTATGCCACTCTTGACAAGATCCCAATCATAAAATGATTGTCCTAAAGATAAATGATCAAGTACATCCCTTTGTTCGCGATATTCTATGTGAACACAAGGCATGGAATAAAGTCAACCTTTAAATCGTTCACGATTATGTTTCTCGATTCTATATTAGTGGTGACCAATAAACCAAGTAACATTGATCCATCATCAATATAACTTGAGCACGGCCATGCATATGAATGTCAGCACTCAATCATCGAGGGGCCCATGAATATCTTCTATATACATAGAGGAACAATTTCCTATCGACTACATAGTCCCGCCGCATAGATAATACTCTACCCAATCATCTCCCTTATGATAACCAGTTACGGACCGCGTTAGAAAACAATCAAAGCAGAGCAAACCTATGCTTTGGAATCACATGTATCTCTAGTTTAAGGATGAAATGTCATTATCATCCCGAGTTAGTTATGACTAGAACCATGAAGTAAACTCGAGTGCAGGTCCTCCAATCACTTGAAACCACTTTCAAGTATAGCCAAGAATCACGTTTATCAAAACCAATTCTTTACCTCAATCTCAATTCATACTTCCTTCCCACAAAGTATGACCGATTGTGGAGATTTAAAGATTGTGAAACAACCTTGGGAAGAGGTTTAAACATGTAAAGATAGAACACAGTAAACACTAAATATAAGTAACCGCAACATGCGTATATATAGATCTCTACTATATACATCGAAACAAACATAAGTAACATTACTGCTTAATGTTCCCAAATATAAAATGATCCAAACATAAACTAAAACTTAATTTAAACCAAGTCATGAGCAATTCTAACACCTATTGCCATTGTGTGAGAGTCATGAGAAGCTTGTGACAACGCTTTAGTAAACGGATCGGCCAAATTGCCTTCCGAGGTTACCCTACTAATAGGGACTTCACCACTTTCAACCATCTCTCTGATCAAGTGGTACTTTTGAGGTATATGCCTCGTTCTCTTGGGAGCTCTAGGTTCCTTCACTAAGGCTACCGCACCCTCATTGTCACAGAAGATCTCGATAGGGCCGGAGATGCTTGGAACCACTCCAAGTCTCGGATGAACTTCCTTATCCACACAGCTTCTTTCGCAGCTTCACTTGCCGCATTGTATTCTGACTTTGTAGTAGAATCAGCTAATGTGTCTTGCTTTGAACTTCTCCAAGTAATAGCTCCACCATTTAATAGGAACACAAACCCCGATTGCGACTGGCAGTCATCGCTATCAGCTTGGAAGCTAGCATCAGAGTAACCCTTTACTTTGAGCTCTTCCTCACCACCAAAGATCAAGAACATTTCTTTAGTTCTCCTAAGATACTTAAGAATGTTATTTACCGCAACCCAATGGGCTTGCCCTGGGTTACCCTGATATCTACTAGTGAAGCTCAAAGCGCATGACACATCATGACGAGTACATAACATGGCGTACATGATCGAGCCCATGGCCGAAGCATATGGTACTCACTTCATTACTTCTAGTTCCTCTTGAGAACTAGGACATTGAGTCTTACTCAATATCACTCCATGTGACATAGGAAGATTTCCTTTCTTGGAATCCTCCATCTTGAATCGCTTCAAGATTTTGTCAATGTATGTACTTTGACTTAACCCAAGAAGCTTTCTAGATCTATCTCTTTAGATCTTGATACCCAGAATATATGCCGCTTATCATAAGTCTTTCATTGAGAAACATTTTGCAAGCCAAGTTTTAACACTTTTCAATGTTGGAATATCTTTTCCAATGAGTAGGATATCATCCACATATAAGACTAAGACAACAACGGCGCTACTACTAGCCCTAACGTATACACATGGCTCGTCTACGCTCTTCGAAAAACTAAACTCTTTGATTTTCTCGTCATAACATAGATTCCAGCTACGAGATGCTTCTTTAAGTCCATAAATAGACTTCTTTAGTCTATACACTCTATTAGAATGCTTTGGATGTACAAAACCCTCAGGTTGCGTCATATGCAGCAAGTGCCAAAAGTATCATAATAGATTTCAACATGGCCACTAGGGAGAAAGTTTCATCATAATCGACACCATGTGTCCGGGTGAAACCTTTAGCCACCAGACGGGCTTTGAATGTGTTAACTTTTCCATCCATGTTGGTCTTCTTCTTGAAGACCCATTTACACCCTATTGGTTTACAACCGGGTATAAGATCAACCAGTTCCCAAACCTGGTTATCCGCCATGGATTGCATCTCGTGATCCATTGTCTCTTTCCATTTAGAAGACTCGTGGCCCGCTACCACTTCTCGATAGTTGGTGGGCTCATTAAGATCCACCAAAAGCTCGTCGCCCTCAGATGTGAGAAACCCATATCTCTCTGGCTCATGGTGAGCTCTACCGGATCTACGGGGAGGTAATGGATGTACATTAGTCTCTGCGTTTTCATGCTCAGACTCAACCTCACTAGTTTGTTGGCTAGTGCCAACGTCAGGCCTTTCATCCGTTGACCCTTGAACTTCTTCAAGGTCAATCTTATTTCCATCTTGCTGATTGGATACTAATTCTCTTTCTAATAAGACGGCCATACGAGTAACAAATACTTTGTTCTCGGAAGGTTTATAGAATACGTATCCAATACCCGCAGCTGGATATCCGATGAAATAACACTTTTCGGATCGGGGCTCTAATTTGTCATCAACCTCATGTCTCATGTAGGCTAAACAACCCCAAACTTTTAGATAAGCAAGAACGGGAGGTTTCCCATGCGACATCTCAAAAGGTGTTTTCTCTACCTTCTTCGTTGGTACGAGATTAAGGATCCTTGTTGCCGTTTCAAGAGCATAACCCCAAAAGCTTATAGGCACCTGGGTGCGACTCATGATAGACCGAATCATATCTAACAATGTTTGATTTCTCCTCTCGTGGACACCATTTAATTGCGGCATCCTAGGAGGTGTAAGTTGTGAGATAATTCCGCAACTCTTAAGATGATCACAAAACTCTTTACTAAGATACTCTCCACCCCTATCGGATCTAAGTACCTTAATCTTTTTGCCCAATTGATTCTCTACTTCGTTTTGGAAAGTCTTAAAGATCTCAAAGGTCTCGGATTTTTGTCTAACCAAGTAGACATAACCATACCTACTATAATCATCTATAAAGGTAATGAAGTATCTAGAATTGTCTCTTGTGATGTCCTTAAACCGATCACACACACCGGAATGTATGATATCCAATAAGTCTTTACCCCTCTCATTCACGCCGGTAAAGGGTGCTTTAGTCATCTTGCCTAAAAACAAGATTCGCATACTTCATTTGACTCATGGTCAAATGATTCCAAGATCCCAACCGCTTGGAGCATGGCGATATGAGTCTTGTTTATATGGCTAAGTCGACCATGCCACAAAGACAATTTGTCTAAACCATTTTTAGACGTTGAATCAATATTCGTGATTGATTGATTATTACTAATGTATGCATCTACTTCATAAATACCACGACAAGGATAAGCTTTGAAATAACAAATATTATTTTTAAAACATATAATAACCCCATTATCAAAAGTAAAACCAAATCCATTGTCATGTAGTGCATGAAAAGAAATAATATTCCTCACCACAAGAGGCGAGTAGCATACATTCAATAATAATATAGAATACCAGAATTAAAAGATAATTCAACTTTTCCTCGAGCCTTGATCGGGACAATCTCCTTGTTTCCCATTATCAAGTCAAGCTCTCCATTCTCCATCCTCCATCCTCCTACTTGCCTTTAGCACCTGCACAATGTTACAAACGTGAGTGCCATAGCCGGTATCTAATACCCAACTTCCAGATGTGGAAGTATGATGGAGTTCAATCATGTACGTACCTGAATCGGAAGTTCCTCTGATGCTCAACCCTTTGAGCTTCTTAAGACCTTCGCTTCATCCAGAGTTTTGGCTTGGGGAACCATCTTTCCCTTGCTTTTACCCTCCGAAGCGGGGCTAGGCTTGGCAGCGCCAACCTTCCCCTTCCCCTTTCCCTTAGGGGTATAAGCGGATTTCTTCTTCTTCTTCTGGATTCGCCCTTTCTTATAGCAAGAACGGGATTTGGAACGGCGGGCTTGTGTTTGATCATGCTAGACTCCGTTGTCTTAAGCATACCATGTAGCTCCATGATGGATTTATCCATACTATGCATATGATAACTCATGACGAATTGATCATACGCAGTGGGCAGAGACCATAGGATTAAATCCACGGCTAGCTCCCTTCCTATGGTAACTCCAAGCCGTTCCATACGCTCCACATTTGCTTTCATATGCAACATGTGAGCACTCACATTCCCGCCATCGGACATCTTTCTACCAAGAACTGTCTTAAGACACTCAAACCTCTCTTGTCTCGCTTGCTGCTGGAACATTTCCTTAAGCTGAGCGATCAAGTCAAAAGCACTCAAATGATCCATTTGCTTTTGAAGCTCAAGAATCATAGTACTTAAGATGAGGCAAGTAATGTCCTCGGTATCCTTGACACGCTTCTCATAAGCGTCTCGGATAGCCAGAGTGGCATTGGTAGCAGGAGCCTCGGGAAAGGCCTCTTCTATGGTAACCAACTTTCCTTCTTGGCGTAAGACAAGCTTGAGTTGTCTAAACCAATCCAAAAAGTTGTTACCATTGAGTTTCTCCTTCTCAAGGAAAACTCTTAGCGAAAAGTGGTTGATGGTGTTGGTGTTACTTGAAGACGCCATCTAAAATAGCAAAGTAGTTTTAGTTAGTTTGGAAATCCATGTTAAAATAAGTACCTATAGTTTTAAACAAAACAATTATTTATCACAAGGGCAAAGAACCTTATTTCACCTCACACCGTGATAGGTTTACTGTGGATCACGTGGCGAAGTTATTTAGGCCGGTAACCATTTTATCAATTGTAATCTCCATTACAACTCTTAGCGACTTGCGAGATCTATTGACATCCATTACGTCGGTTGACATATTTGATCCCTACCTTACACCAATCTTAATATATAATTTTTGTTTAGCTTGACAACTAACCAAGAATTATATACTAAAATTGTAAGTCGTCCGACACGGCACATGGGTAGCACTCTATGTAACACTACTTCTGAATTCAGTTGCTTTAATGACAAAACAGATGGTAGCAGTGGAAATTTTTCTTTTTAACACAACCAAACAGTTATTTATATTAATAACTTCTTAAAACATCCAGGTGTTACCTAGTTCAGGAACCGACCATAGTATCATATTACATTACAACATATAATTACAAGTGTTCCACCCACAAGGGGCAATACAATTCCCAAAAGCAACCCGCCTCGCAGGCAATCTAATCTTTACCTGAAAAGGGAAACATAGTATCATTAGCTACACTAGCTAGTGAGTACATACAATCATAAGCATCAATATAGCAAGTCATGCGTCCTTTCATAAACAATCATTGCTAGCTTAGCACATAGCGGTGTGCTGATAAGATCGGTAAGAGTCGTGTCTCGCAGGGTAATTAATCCCGCTCAACAACTCAGACCGGGGGATTAGACACGACCATTCCGCGCTGGTGGGGGAGCACAAGGCAGTCCACCAAGCATCGTTCACAGAGTCAACGACTCCACAGGTAATCCAGCTACAACCGGCTGATCACCGCTCACGTTAAGGCACGGCGGTTCTGCAGAACCTCGACCCAGGATGCACCCCGAGTCACCGTTAAATCCAAAAATGACCGAAGTCCTATTAGGATCTAGCTAACCGGCTGACCTTAACCATGCGTCTGATAGTCTTCAGATAGTGCACATACGCATATACTTACATTTGATCCCACAAGGATCCATCATCTTACATATAACATCATTAGGCAGTTATTCATGCATAGCATCATATACCAACTAAGTGGTTCCAAACTGGACCCACTGGCATGCTCCTGACACATATTCTAACATCATACAAGTCATATACTTACCTCTTTGAGCGTACCAGCAAAAGCAAGTTCGTCATAATACATTCACACAGTCACTTAGCAGGCAAGCCTTACTCTACGGAGTCTCATGATCGTAGGCACTCACCTGAGCTGTTACTAGGCACAGGTATTCGACTTGAGTCCTCTAACAAGTTCACCTAGCATATTATACTTACATCAATCATTCACATGTGCATTCAAGACTTACGAAAAACAACATTCAACTTTGGACATTACATAAATCCGCCAGAATTGTCGGATTTGGTAAATCTGATGATTCTGTCAGATTCATGAAATCCAACACATTCAACCATGAAATCCCATACTTAACATTCGGATTCCAACACTTAGGAATTCCAACTATGCACACAAAATCCGACACTTGTGGATTCCGATACATAGAAGGAAATCCAATTCTTCCAATGAAATCCGAAACTTATCGGATTCCGACACTTAGAATCCGAAACCAAGGAAATCCGATAGACTTGCGGATTCCAATGGCTAAAAAACATGAAACCCGACAGAGTTGCGTAACCGACACTTCTATCGGATTCCGACATTTCTTTCGGTTTTCATCACATGCGGATTCCGACAACTTCATAGTTGTGGAATCCGACAACTTCATCAACTGTAATTGATAACATCATTTGATCATCTAAACAACTTCATTTTGGCTTGTTTTAAGCCCAGAACATCATAGAATATCACTCTCTATCCATATAGCCATCATAAACACAACAAATCATATAAGAACACCAAATATACCAAAACCCATTTTAAAAGTAAGCTTTTGCATGTTCTGCATGGTGTTCTTGCATGATTCCATGATTCTAATATTCATGCAACCTTCTAACATCAATGATTCTAAGTTGCTAACCTTTTGCAGATTAAACAATCGGGAATCCTTGTTCTTCTTTCTTCTTTTCTAGAAATCCGAGAGTGCAACGAGAGAGGAAAAGGTGTATGCGGTTTTTGTGTGTTTTCTCTTCTTTGACTTTCAGTCAACTAACCACGCACACATACGTATATTCTCCTGTAAAAACAGTGGCAGTTGCCCCTTTCTTCACATGAGGGTTTCCTCTTAATTAACTATGTACACACATACTTAATACATACACATATTTGTACATGCATACGTACACACATACATGTAAACACATATATATTTAATTAAACAAGTATATACATAAAACATTTCTTATTACAATAACTTCGTACTAACTACAACTAGGCCCAAGTTGAGGATGCTACAAATCTTCCCCCCTTAAGAAGATTCCGTCCTCGGAATCTACTAAGTGATAAACAGGTGAGGGTATATTGTCTTCATCTCGTTCTCAACTTCCCACGTCAGGTTTGGACCTAGGTTGTGCTTCCACTTCACAAGGACTATTTTAATCATCTTCTTACGTAGCTTCTTGACCTTCGTGTCAAGAATCTCAACAGGGTCTTCAACTAGTCGCTTGGAAGAGTCGACTTTCAATTCCTACAAAGGAATAATCTGTCCTTCCTCAACGTGGCACTTGCGTAAGTAGCACACGTTAAAGGTGTCGTGTATTCCAGATAATTCAGGCGGCAGCTCTAGAGTTACCGTCTGATCATTCACTTTGCGTATAATCTTGAATGGGCCAATGAAACGTGGACTTAGCTTCCCCTTGCGCCCGAAACGAATGACGCCTTTCCAAGGAGAAACCTTCAAGAACACACGGTCACCGACTTCAAATGTAGCGGGACGACGCTTTGGATCCGCATACATCTTCTGTCGATCTCGAGCTGCTTTTAGCTTTTCAAGAGCCACATTCACTTTGTCAGAAGTAATCTGGACAATTTCAGGTCTAGCGAATTGCTTCTCACCAGGCTCCAACCAACAAGTCAGAGTGCGACATTGTCTTCTGTAAAGCAACTCGTATGGTGGCATTCCAATGCTGGAATGATATGAATTGTTATAAGAAAATTCAATCAATGGGAGATGAGAATCCCACGATCCACCAAATTCGAGTACACAGGCACGAAGCATATCTTCTAACGTCTGTATCGTACTTCAGATTCGCCGTTGGTCTGCGGATGATAGGCAGTGCTCAAATGAACACGAGTGCCAAGTTCGCGTTGCAGACTCTGACAAAAATTCGAGACAAACCGAGAGTCACGATCAGATACAATTGAACAAGGAAGACCGTAACGTGACACAATCTCATCGATATACAATTGGTCTAAACGGGTCAGCGAAGCAGATTCGTTCGTTGCCAAGAAATGAGCACTCTTCATTAGTCGATCAATGATGACCCAAATCATGTCGTGCCCTCTGGACGTTCTCAGTAGCTTTGTCACGAAATCCATCGTGATATTATCCCATTTCCACTCCGGAATATCCAATTGTTGCAGATTACCGTATGGTCTCTAGTGCTCCGTCTTCACTTGCACGTAGATCTGACATCTCTCCACGAATGAAGCGATGTCTTTCTTTAGAGTTAGCCACAAGTATAACATCTTCACGTCGTGGTACATCTTTGTAATTCCCAGATGGACAGATAATTTTGACTTATGGGCCTCCTGCAGAATCAGCTCACGGTTACCTCCCGTAGAAGGTACCCAAATCCTGGATTGAAAAGTCTTCAACCCACGATTATCTTCTGCAAGCTGATCCTTTAGTTTCTTCATTGTCTTAACCTTGAGATTTTCTTCTTGCAATGCAGTCTGCTGAGCTTCCTTCAGTCTATAAATCAAATCTGACACAATCGTGATTCTCATAAACTTAGCTTCTGTTGTCGGTCATTTACGGCTTAAAGCGTCCGCTACAACATTGGCCTTGCTAGGATGGTAACGGATCTCACAATTGTAGTCTTTTATTAACTCCAACCAACGGCGTTGCCGCATGTTGAGTTCTTTCTTAGAAAAGACATACTGCAGACTTTTGTGATCTGTGCAAATCACACACTTTGTGCTATAAAGATAATGTCTCCACAACTTCAGTGCAAAGACAACGGCAGCATGTTCCAAATCATGGATTGGGTAGTTCCGCTCATGTGATTTTAACTGCCTAGAAGCGTAGGCAATCACTTTATCATGTTGCATCAGGACGCAACCCAAACCTGCATACGAGGCATCACAATAAACCGTGAAGTCCTCCGAACCCTCAGGCAAAGTAAGGATTGGAGCTTCACACAATAATCGTTTCAAGGTCTGAAAAGCTTCTTCTTGAGCTTCCGACCAGATAAAAGCAACATCCTTGCGAGTTAGTTTGGTCAACGGACCCACAAGCTTTGAGAAATCGCGGATAAACCGCCGATAGTTGCCAGCCAAGCCAAGGAAACTTTTAATTTCGGAAGGAGTCCGAGGAACTCCCTAGTTCATCACAGCCTCCACCTTAGCTGGATCTAATTTAACACCATCATGACATATAACATGGCCAAGGAAATGAACTTTCTTAAGCCAGAATTCACACTTAGATAGCTTAGCATACAATTGTTCTCGCTTTAGAGTCTCGAGAACCTAACGAAGATGAAGCTCGTGATCAGCTTCTGTCTTCGAGTAAACAAGAATGTAAATAAACACAATCACGGATCTGTCAAGAAACGGACGACAAACCCAATTCATCAGATGCATGAAGACGACAGAGGCATTGGTTAAACCGAACTGCATAACCAGAAATTCGTAGTGACCATAACGAGTTCGGAATCCAGTCTTCGGCACGTCTTCTTCACGAACTCGTACTTGGTGATACCCCGACTGAAGATCAATCTTAGAGAAGCATGTACCTCCCTGCAACTGATCAAAAAGATCATCTATACGAGGAAGCGGATACTTATTCTTTACAGTTCGCTTGTTCAGCTCCCTGTAATTTATGCACATTCGCATCGTTCCGTCCTTCTTCTTCACAAATAGCACAGGAGCTCCCCATGACGAGGAACTCGAACGAATAAAACCTTTGTCTAGCAACTCCTGAATTTGTGTCATCATCTCTCTTATTTCAGAAGGTGCAAGACGATACGGAGAACGACCCACATGTGTAGCTCCTGGAATCAGTTCTATCTTGAATTCAACATCACGAATCGGAGGCAAACCCGGAAGTTCTTCAGGGAATACCTCAGGGTAGTCAGACACCACCCGAATATCACAAACTGGTCGCTTCTCCATCGTAGCATTAATAACATATGCCAGATAAGAGTCACAACCTTTAGCAATCAACTTTTGAGCTTTTATCATGGAGACAATGGGAATATCAGAATCCCGTCTCTCTCCACGTGCAACAACATAAGATCCACTAGAAAGAGGGATCTTGATCATCTTTTTGGAACAGATAATCTCAGCTCCACGCTTGCTGAGCCAATCCATCCCGATCACGACATCAAAGCCCGTAATAGGCATAACAAAGAAAGAAATAGGAATATTACTCCGGTCAATATATATCGTAGCTATTGGGACTTTCTCTGTAACAGAGACTACTTTGCCGTCAGCGACCTCTACTCTGAGCGGCTCAATCAAAGGGACAACAGGCAATTGTAATCTTCTACGACAAACCACAGATACAAAGGAGTAGGTAGCTCCAGAATCAAATAAAACACTAGCAAGGATATAATTAATAAGAAAAGTGCCCGTAACGACATCCCCTGCTGCTTTGGCCTCGTCGGCCGTCATCTGAAAAGCCCTGCCTTTCGCGCGGGGTGTGTCATCTCTTTTCGCTCCTCTAGAAGAAGAAGACCCTTGAGCTCTAGGACTTTGCCTGTCTGGGTAGTCAGTCAGCTTGTTCCCAGGCTTGTGGCACCGGTAACACACGTCCTCTTTAAAACCACACTCTGCCGTAGCGTGGCCCTTTTGCCCGCACCTCCAGCAACGTCTGGTAGAGTTAGAACACTCACCAGAGTGGTAGGTACGGCACTAATTACACCAAAGAGAATTAGGCCTCGGCTTCTTAAAGGAATCAGTCTTCCCGCCTGCAGTGGATTGTCCTTTGGAAGGACCCGATTTATCAGACGGATTGAACTTCCTCTTTGACCCTGCACCGGCAGATTCGCCCTTGCAGTATAAGCGTTCACCTTCCAGTTGTCGGGCTATATCAAAAGCCCGATCCAGTTCAACAGCTGCCCCAACATGAGGGCGAAATTCCAGTGGCAGAGTTGCCACAAACCGCCTTATCTTGGTGGTCTCGTTAGGGATCAAATGGGGAACAAACCGCATCTTGTTAGTAAACGCGGTTATATGTTCTTCGATCGGCTTATTCCCTTTCTGGAGATCATTGAAATCCCTCTCCATTCTTTCCAAATCATAATCGGTGCAGTACTTCTTCAACACCTTCACAGAAAATTGCTCCTAGGTGAGAGCACTCAACACTTCCTTATTAACAGAGGCTTTCACCGTGTCCCACCAAAAGATGGCACGGCCCTTTAACATCAGTACTGCATACTTGACACAGTACTCCGGTTCACATTCACAAGATTTAAACACCTGCTCCATCTCCCAGAGCCATTGGATAGTAACTGTGGGGTTATCACTCCCTTGAAATGTCGGAGGATGGCAAGTTAGAAACTTCTTATATGAACAAGTTTCGCAGGGCTTGTTCAAGGTAGCCTGCAATAAGAGCTCCTTCGTTACTCGAAGCTCCTCCTCCAGACGCCTGATAATAGCAGCCTGATCTGGCTCAGGTCTGCCACCACCAACATTATGCTGAGATCTCAGATCCTCAGCCTGATGAGGCATATGAGAAGCCTCAGCTTCCATTTCTTTCAGAGCTTGCTCTGTATTGCCACGTTCGGCAGACATCTTAGTTCAACTTTCTATATGACAGAGAAAGAGCAGTTAATACTCAATCTCACTAACTGAACTTACCAATCATCATATAATATTATTATACATATAACTCTCACTCAATCCCCCCCTTAGGAACACTTCTTTATGGTCGGGCCCGAGCTTGAGATCGAATACTCTTACAAGTACCCAATTCACACAAACTTAGGCTCTAATACCTAATTGTAACACCGCTTCTGAATTCAGTTGCTTTAATGACAAAACAGATTGTAGCAGCGGAAATTTTTATTTTTAAAACAACCAAATAGTTATTTATATTAATAACTTCTTAAAACATCCAGGTGTTACCTAGTTCAGCAACCGACCATAGTATCATATTACATTACAACATATAATTACAAGTGTTCCACCCACAAGGGGCAATACAATTCCCAAAAGCAACCCGCCTCGCAGGCCATCTAATCTTAACCTGAAAAGGGAAACATAGTATCATTAGAGACACTAGCTAGTGAGTATATACAATCATAAGCATCAATATAGCAACTCATGCATCATTTCATAAACAATCATTGCTAGCTTAGCACATAGCGGTGTGCTGACAAGATCGGTAAGAGTCGTGTCTTGCAGGGTAATTAATCCCGCTTAATAACTCAGACCGGGTGATCAGACACGACCATCACGCGCTGGTGAGGGAGCACAAGGCAGTCTACCAAGCATCGTTCACAGAGTCAACGACTCCACACGTAATCCAGCTACAACCGGCTGATCACCGCTCACGTTAAGGCACGGCGGTTCTGCATAACCTCGACCCGGGATGCACCTCGAGTCACCGTTAAATCTAGAAATGACCGAAGTCTTGTTAGGATCCAGATAACCGGCTGACCTTAACCATGCGTCAGATAGTCTATAGACAGTGCACATACACATATACATACATTTGATCCCACAGGGATCCATCATCTTACATATAACATCATTAGGAAGTTATTCATGAATAGCATCATATACCAACTTAGTGCTTCCAAACTGGACCCACTGGCATGCTCCTGACACATATTCTAACATCATACAAGTCACATACTTACCTCTTTGAGCGTACCTACAAAAGCAAGTTAGTCATAATACATTCACAAAGTCACTTAGTAGGCAAGCCTTACTGTACTGAGTCTCATGATCGTAGGCACTCGCCTAAGTTGTTACTAGGCATAGGTATTCGACTTGAGTCCTCTAAAAAGTTCACCTAGCATATTATACTTACATCAATCATTCACATGTGCATTCAAGACTTACGAAAAACAACATTCAACTTTGGACATTACATAAATCCGCCAGAATTGTCGGATTTGGTAAATCTGATGATTCTATCAGATTCATGAAATCCAACACATTCAACCATGAAATCCCATACTTAACATTCGGATTCCAACACTTAGGAATTCCAACCATGCACACAAAATCCGACACTTGTGGATTCCGATACATAGAAGGAAATCCAATTCTTCCAATGAAATCCGATACTTATCGGATTCCGACACTTAGAATCCGATACCAAGGAAATCCGATAGACTTGCAAATTCCAATGGCTACAAAACATGAAACCCGACAGAGTTGCGGAATCCGACACTTCTATCGGATTCCGACACCTCTTTCGGTTTTCATCACATGCGGATTCCGACAACTTCATAGTTGCGGAATCCGACAACTTCATCAACTGTAATTCCGATAACATCATTTGATCATCTAAACAACTTCATTTTGGCTTGTTTTAAGCCCATAACATCATAGAATATAGTGCTCTATCCATCTAGCCATCATAAACACATCAAATCATATAAGAACACCAAATATTCCAAAACCCACTTTAAAGTATGCTTTTGCATGTTCTGCATGGTGTTCTTGCATGATTCCATGATTCTAATATTCATGCAACCTTCTAACATCAATGATTCTAAGTTGCTAACCTTTTGCAGATTAAACAATCGAGAATCCTTGTTCTTCTTTCTTCTTTTCTAGAAATCCGAGAGAGCAACGAGAGAGGAAAAGGAGTATGCGGTTTTTTTGTGTTTTCTCTTCTTTGACTTTCAGTCAACTAACCACGCACACATACATATATTCTCCTGTAAAAACAGTGGCAGTTGCCCCTTTCTTCACATGAGGGTTTCCTCTTAATTAACTATGTACACACATACTTAATACATACATATATTCGTACATGCATACGTACACACATACATGTAAACACATATACATTTAATTCAACAAATATATACATAAAATATTTCTTATTACAATAACTTCGTACTAACTACAACTAGGCCCAAGTTGAGGATGTTACACTCTAGGTCATTAATTGGCTCGTCTTTAGCTCGACAACCAATCATGCGAGTTACCCCATTCACCTTCCACACAACTACACAAGGAATGACTCATGCTTAGCTCGACAGTCATCCTTGCTTCATTAGATTCGGGTGGTGTCATCTTACGGATGGTGCGTGATTTACGTTTTGAAAAATGGGATTTTGTTTCCGGTTTATAAAAATCCTTTTATGAATTAACAAAGTAAGTGTCAAAACGATTTTAAGCACTTTTAAATATAATACCATCTTTATATTTTCTTTGTCAATTCTATTCGAACGAGATTGTTAACCATTTTAACAAACGTTTTATTTTATTTAATTTCTAAAGAAAAATTGTCTAGCATGCGAATCCTAAACCATGCATAGAAAATAAAATACAACCACGCAAATAAATAAAATTCGGTAACATGCCCAAAATCCTATGCGATTTCCCCGTGAGCCACAACGAGGAAAAGAATGCCAAAACCTAAGGACAAGGTAAGGTCTCGTTGGGTGAGCTCCCACTGAATCCGACATCTCCAATAGTGAGTAGACTTCACCTCACCAAGACATCATCATCATGACTCTCATTGACATCTCCAGTTCAAATTCTATACTATTTACAAATACATATAATATACAAATGACACACAGGTCACATTTCTACACTATTTATACAAATACACGGAATAAAAGAAACGGCATGCAAGCCGCACCAATAAATAAATAAATTACTATTACATCAATACGGCATGCAGGCCACCAAAAACCAAAGAATCAACCACCACAACGCATAGGTCTAAGGGTATATCTTGTTACCGAATTAAAGCAAACGCATCAAAAAAACATGGTGTGCCACACAAAACCATGATACAAATATATCTATATTTTAGTTAAGATTGTCTAAAACATCAAAGCCACAAAAAGACAATCCTTGTACATATACATTAGTGAACCAAATCAATTTTGAAACACATATTCATATATACATTTATAAGTATATATTTGTGTACACTTGATGCCAAGTTACAATAAATATATAAATATAAAAACTAAAATATTATGGGGCAACAAATATATCAAGACCAGTCCAAAAACTAGTTAACAAAAGTTAAACCGAAAAACCATTACAAGAAAACAATTTTCTTATAATTTTTAAAAACAAATCTTTCAAAAATTACCAGGCACGACCATACCTCAAAAGTCACAGCCGTACCCTACAGTACGCCCTTGAGTACGAGGCGTACCTAGAAGAAATGCATCCGGCGATAGGCACGCCCGTACTCCCATAGGTACGGCCGTGCCTCCCTTCTGCCATTTGACAAATTATAAATTTTATGGTTTTTCTGGACTTGTTAGTGCAAAGCCATGTTAGATATGGCTCTGATACCACTGAAGGTATTTGTTTGGCATATTCAAGAGATAGAGGAACCAAAATATAGATCAAACATTTAAAGAATCCAAACAAATACTTCTATGGACCAAAATCTAGACATGCTTATGCAACTAAAATAAGTAAACAAAGTAGAAGGAAAGGTTATACCACAATGCAAAATCACAAAAGCTTTCCTCCTTGTCAAGTTGTTAGAATTCAAACAAGAATTCCTCTAGTGTTGTCCACCCCAAGCACACTTGATTCCCAAATGCTAGTAAGTTGGTGTAGATCACCAAAGCAACAAACAATGTGTAAAAAACCTTCCTTTGTGCACCAAAACTTGATCACCAAAAGGAATATCAACTAGAGAGAAAGTTGGCATGAACAAAAACACTTAAACTCCCCAAGTTCTGTTCTAGAGCTCTCAAAACCATAGCATTCATTAACCACACTTTTAATCCCATTAAAATGAGTGTTTAAGACTGTTAATTCTGCTGTTACTATGTACGGGCACGGCCGTGCCTCATATGGCACGACCGTGCCGGCCCAACAAAACACGGTCCAGCCCAAGGCCGGTACCCCCATGAAGGTATTTGTTTGGCACATACGAGAAGCAACGGAAGCAAGATATAATACAAAAATAAAGAAGCCAAACAAACACACATGCCATGGACCAATATCTAGACATGGAAATGCAACTAAATAAAAGAACAAGATGGATAGAGATGTACCTGTTAGAAAATAAGGCTAAGTAAGTTAAAACTGTTGAACATGCAAAAAGCAAAACTGTTGGAGTAAGTTTTGAGAAAACAGTTTCAAAGCTGTTAGTACAAAAAGATTCAGAACTGTTAGTTATATCACATCAACTGTTGGAAGAGAATGAAGAGAAGACTGTTAGAAGAAACTCAGAACTGTTTATTCAACAAACAGTTTCTGTTGAGATATTTATGGAAATTGCTATCTTCGTGGATTTAAAAGATATCTTATCAAGTTTTGAAGATTATCAAGATTATCTCACAAAGATAGAAGATTAACAAACTTCAAAAACCTAAAGGGTTATAAATACTCTGTGTAGATTAGTTTGTTAGGATTGCTTTTGATTTACACTTATTCGTATTGTTTTAATATTTTCAGAAAGTGTATTAGCCTCCAAGTTTCTCTGAAACCTAAGAACAGTTTGTGTTCTTCGTCTAACAAAAGAGTTAGATTGGAGGTGTTGGTGAATATTGTAATCATCGTTCATTATTAATAAACATCTTGTGTTTAAAGTTAGTTTGAATTGATTAAATTGTTCTTGTGATTAAAACCTTTATTAAAATCAATTAAGTGTGATTCCGTAACTTCTTAGTTAATTGTGATTAAATTCAAATGTTGTTTTTTCATACATGTCTGATTTAAGATCGTAAAAGATAATTCTTGTTATTTTGTTTATTTACGATCTTGGCATGTGGTATCAGAGCCTTAACATTAAGGTTCTCTTAATCACCAGTTAAAGGTTTTTCACAATCTGATGTGTTCTTATTGATTTAAAGTCTGTTTATTGTTTAATTGAGAATTCTCAATCACTGAATTACAATGGAGTCTGGTGGATCTTCTGAAAACACTGGATCTGGGTCAAACATTCGTGTTCCCATGCTCAAACCAACTGATTTTGAGATGTGGAAACTGAGAATCAAGCAGCATGTTCAATTCATGGACTATGCTGTTTGGGAAATCATTGAGAATCAGCCCATAACTCCTGTTGATTTAGTTGAAACTAGAAAACCTAGGAAGAAACCACCACCTAAAACAGATGCTGAAAGAAAAGAGAGGATGCTAGAGATGAAAGCTCTAAGCATTCTTCAGATTTCTATTCCTAATGAATATCAACATCAGTTTAAGAAGTTTGAGAATGCTCATGAATTGTGGAATGCATTAGAGAAAAGGTTTGCAGGGAATGCAAGCTCCAAAACAAATCAAAGGGATCTTCTCAAACAAGCTTATGAGAACTTTTCCAGTGGAAAGAATGAGAGCATCACTTAGATCTTTGATAGGTTCTATAAGCTAGTAAGTCAACTTGAGAGTGCAAAGGTTAGAATAGAGCAAGATGAAATCAATAGAAAGTTCCTTAGGTCTTTAGGTGATGAGTGGACAGTATATGCTGCACAATGGAGGACTAAGGACTCTTTGGAGAATATAGAATTAGATGATCTCTACAACAGTTTAATTGTTTTTGAAGGGGAAATTGAAGGAAAAAGGAAGTCAATGATCCCTAGTCACAATGCTGCTCTTCTCTCATCCTCAGGTATGGACTCAAATCTTTCTTTAACTAACTCTGCTGATGGTTGTGTAGGTGCTGTTACTGGAGTAGATATGAATACTTCTGATGCAGTGCTTGAAGCATTCTTAGCAAGTCATGCACATTCAACCCTTACAAATGAGGATCTTGAGCAAGTGCATCCAGATGATCTTGAGGAGATGGAGCTCAAATGGCAGATGGCTATGCTGACTGTAAGAGCAAAAAGGTTCATCAAAAGAACAGGAAGACAAAACATGAACTTCAGGGCTGATGGTCAGACTGGATTTGACAACTCCAAAGTAAGATGTTTCAAATGTCAACAGCATGGTCACTTTGCTAGAGAATGCAGATCTGGTGGACAAAGCCAGAATCAAGGTCAAAATTCAACTCCCACATCATCAGCATTGGTCTCTCAAGAAGGTTATGGGTTTGATTGGAGTGATCAGGTTGAGCAAGAAACTCACAACAAAGCATTGATGGCATTGACTGACTCCTCCATCAACATGGATTCATCAGAGACAGAAGACATTCAGGTATCTTCTAAACTATGTCCTGGTGAATGTAGAGCTATAGTTAAAAGGTTTAGAGAACACAACAGAAAGGTGTGTGCTGCTCTAAGCAAAATGGAAGAAAGAAGGTATGAAACCAGTGCTGTAATTGAGAGCTTTGAAAAGAAAATAAAAGATTATCAGGCTAATGAATTGCAAATGGACTATGATAGAAAGTATCACAAATGGGAGAAAGAGCAACTTCAAGAAGAGATTGATAGTCTTAAGGAGAAGTTGAGTGAGAAAGAGAATAAAATAGATGAATTAACCAAGAAATTGAATGGTGTGGAAATAGATTTGAACATGTTTAAAGCTTCATCCCTTAAGCTTGAAACTGTTTTCAAATCACATATCTCAAATAAAATAAAATCAGGCATAGGCTACAAACAGACTCCTCCTCCATACAATCACACCTATATAACTCCCATGACTGATGTAGCTGAAAGATATGTTGATGAACCACTAGAGGAAGAACTGAAGTCAGCAGATCCACAGCTAGAAAGTGAAGATGAGGGAGTTGTATATGAGATAATTGATGAAAAGAAGGAAGGATTTGTGAAGAAAGAGGAAATCATTCCAATCGAAAATGACATCTGTTGTGAACCAAAAGCACCTAACTCTTCTTCACAACATGTGATGTTTGTAAAAGCATCCTCAGAACCATCCACCAGTGAACCAAAACCCTTCAAAGCTGTTACTTCTATAAACAGTTTCACTACTGTTTAAAAAAGTCCCCATCATTACACTAACAGTTCCAAGGAAAGTCCAAACAGTTTTCATCCAAAAACTTCAACTGTTAGTATTAACACCAAAGGAAAGAAGGAGATTGATGAAGTTGCAGTTGCAAAATAGAAGAAGAAGGCTTCAAAATTAAAATCCAAAAACAAACATGTGAAGAAGCATAGAGAAATGTCTATTTGCGCATGCAAACAGCATGGTGTGCAAAAGTTTCCTCCTTCAACAACAGTAAGGGGGAATCAAAGAAATAAAAACAAATTACGGGCACAAAGAAGTGGGATACCTATAGTCAAAGCTAAAAATTGTTACATTTGTGGGAAAGCAAATCACTTGGCTCACAACTGTTATCATAATCAACAGCTATATAGGACCCAAAAACCAAGTACCAGAAACCAATCTAACAGTTCTTCAACTGTTAAGCCAAAACAGTCTAGCAGTTCTTCAACTGTTAAGCCAAAACAGTCTAACAGTTCTTCAACTGTTAAGCCAAAACAGTCTAATGGTTCTTCAACTGTTAAGCCAAAGACAAAGAATGGTTGTTCGGCTTAGGTAAAAGTGCAAAAACAAACAGTTTCTGAAGAAACTAAATCTGATAATTCTTCAGAAAGACAAACCAAGTCACATGTAAATCACAACACTTGGAAACCATATGTTCTCACTAAATATTCTTCACACAGAATAGAGAAATATGATTGGGATGAAATTAAGAAAACTCAATCTGTTGTTAAATACTATGACATGAATGGTGTACCCAAGACCTGCATGGCTTGGGTACTTCCTACTACTAACTGAGTTTATTTTGTGTAGAGCATTCATAGGGCCAATCAATGAGCAATCTGGCATGTGGATAGTGGATGCTCAAGGCACATGACTGGAAATCCACACTGCTTGAAAGATTTCAAAAGAATCAATGGAGGATTTATAGCATTTGGAGGAAATCCAAAGGGAGGAAGAATCACGGGTAAGGGAGCTGTAGATGCAGGTAACCTTACTTTTAATGATGTTTACAATGTTGAACAACTCAAATACAATCTGTTGAGTGTATCCCAAATCTGTGACATTGGAAACAAAGTAGTGTTTACAGATACTGAATGCATTATCCTTTCAAAAGATTTTAAGTTATCAGAAAAGGACATTCATTTGAGAACACCAAGAAAGGATAATGTTTAGTGCTTGGATACACAAAAGGTTGCTCAGCGGAATGTTTTAAGTTGTTTACTCTCCAAGGCATCTTAGGATGAGTCTGCCACTTGGCATAGAAGGATGTGTCACATGAATTTTAAAACCATGAATTTGTTAGCTAAAAACAGTTTGGTAAGAGGTTTACCTCAAAAGGAATTCTCATGTGATGATCATTGTATTGCTTGTCTCAAAGGCAAGCAACACAAAACTTCTTTTAAGACCAAAGAAGTTTCTTCCATCTCTACACCTTTACAGTTATTGCACATGGATCTTTTTGGTCCTACATCTGTAGTTAGTATAGGGAAGAAAGCTTATTGTTTAGTCATAGTTGATGACTTCACCATATTTACTTGGGTTCGATTTCTTAGATCTAAGGATGAAACAGCAGAGTTAGTTAAATCCCTTATTCTTAGAATTGAAAATCAGTCCGATTTAAAGGTGAAAGTCATTAGGTCTGACAATGGGTCTGAATTCAAGAACTATGAGCTAAACAGTTTCTGTGAAGAGAAAGGGATTGAAAGATAGTTTAGTGCTCCTAGGAGTCCACAACAGAATGGAGTGGCTGAAAGAAGGAATAGGACTTTGATAGAAGCTGCTAGATCAATGCTAGCTGATTCTAGGCTCCCAATGACATTTTGGGCAGAAGCTGTGAACACTGCTTGCTATGTTCAGAATAGAGTACAAGTTGTCAAGTCCAAAGGGAAAACTCCCTATGAGTTATTTCTTCACAGAAAGCCATTGATCAATTTTGTTGAAACCATTTGGATGTCCCTGTACTATCCTAAATACCAAGTCCCAATTAGGAAAGTTTGAAAGCAAGGCTGAAGAAGGATTCTTTGTAGGCTATTCCACTCAAAGCAAAGCCTATAGAGTCTTCAACAATGTGTCTAGGATCATAGAAGAGAGTATGCATGTATCTTTCAATGAGAATAAAATTAATGCAGCAGGTAATGGTCCCGAGTGGTTATTTGATATTGATGCACTAACCAAATCTTTGTCTTTTGAGTTTTCCACAGAAACAACTGCTGATATTCCTACAACTGTTGGTACAAATCAACAAACAGTTTCCAACAGTGTCAACAGTGTTGAGACTGTTTGTTTGAATCCAACAACTGTTGATGAAAACACGGTGAATAAAGACTTTGTGGTGCTTCCTCTCACTGAAAATAATTCTTCAAGTGCTGATGGCCAAATAAATGATGATGCTGACAAGGAATTTCATGTTCCTACCCATCACCATGCATCTGAACATCAAACCGTTGCCGACCAAGTGTGTATCACTTCTGGGAATGCAAGAAACTCTGAGGTTGATATGTCAAATTTGGAGAATTCCTTGCCTGAAGAGAACATTACTACATCAAGAATTCACAAGAATCATCCTCCAATATAGATTATAGGTGATCATGCCACAACCATTCAAACAAGGGATATGCTGCAAAGTGAAAACAGTGGCGTAACTCTTGACCAGTTTGATGTGAATGCCTGCTTTCTATCATAGATAGAACCAAAGAAAGCAATAGAGGCATTGAGAGACCCTTCTTGGGTAGAAGCTATGTAAGAGGAACTTTTACAGTTCCAAATTCAGCAAGTGTGGACGCTGGTAGAAATCCCTCGAGGCAAACGAGCAATTGGCACCAAATGGGTGTTCAGAAATAAGAAGGATGAAAGAGGAATAGTCATCAAGAATAAGGCTAGACTTGTTGCACATGGTTATACTCGGGAAGAGGGTATAGATTATGATGATGTCTTTGCCCCAGTTGCCAGAATAGAAGCTATCAGATTGTTCCTTGCCTATGCAAGTTTCAAAGGATTTAAGGTATATCAAATGGATGTCAAATCAGCTTTTCTCTATGGAACCATTGATGAGGAAGTGTATGTATGTCAACCACCTGGTTTTGAAGACTCAAAGTATCCTGATAGGGTATATAGGTTGGATAAAGCCTTGTATGGGTTACATCAGGCTCCTAGAGCTTGGTATGAGACATTGTCATCTCATTTGATTGAGAATGGGTTTAAAATAGGCACAATTGATAAAACTTTGTTTACAAAGATAGTTTAAATAGAGATCTTACTTGTACAGATCTATGTTGATGATATAATCTTTGGATCTACCAATGATAATCTTTGCAAGGAATTTGAAGCCATCATGCATAAGATATTCTAGATGAGCTCCATGGGGGAACTTACATTCTTCTTGGGGTTACAGGTTAAGCAAAAGCCATATGGTATCTTTCTCAGTCAGTCAAAGTATGTCAAACACATTTTGGACAAGTTTGGCTATCAAGATGTAAAGCTGGCAAGCACTCCCATAGAAACACACAAACAGTTGGGAGCAGATCCTGAGGGGGAGAATGTAGACATACACTTGTATGGGTCTATGATAGGTTCATTAATGTACTTAACTGCTTCTAGACTAGATATAATGTTTCCTGTGTGTGTTTGTGCCAGGTTTCAATGTAGTCCCAAGATGTTACATCTCTTTGCTGTAAAAAGGATCTTTAGGTACCTCAAAGGCCAACAAAAGTTAGGTCTGTGGTATCCTAAGGATTCACCTTTTGAATTAGTGGCATATTCTGACAGTGACTATGGTGGAGCAAATGTGGATAGAAAATCAATGTCTGGAGGATGTCAATTCTTTGGCTCAAGACTGGTGTCATGGCAGTGCAAGAAACAAACAACAGTGTCCACTTCAACAGCTGAGGCTGAGTACATTGCTGCATCAAGTTGCTGTTCTCAAGTATTATGGATTCAGAATCAGCTTCTGGATTATGGTATGACTCTTTTGAATACTCCTATCTATGTTGATAACACTAATGCTATCAGCATTGTGAACAATCCAGTGAAGCATTCAAAAACAAAACACATAGAAATCAGGTTTCACTTCATCAGAGACTGCAATGAGAAAAGGTTAATCCAAGTTTTAAAAGTACATACTGATGATCAGTTAGCTGATCTGTTTACCAAAGCATTTGATGTAAGCAGATTTAACTTTCTAATCTCAAATATTGGTATGATTAATTTAGAATAACGCTTTGTTAGCTATTCTGTCTATGATTTTTGTGTTTTCACACTAACAGTTTGAAACTGTTAGTTGTCAGTCTAACAACTATTTATGAAAGTGTTTAGGGCTTTATAGTACAAATTATAACTAACAGTTGTCAACTGTTAGTACTTTGGTGTTACAACTGTTAGGTAAGCGGCCTAATCAGTTATGGGGGAGTGTTACAGTTGAAGTTCATTAGCCAAACAGTTGTCAACTGTTAGCTCCATACTCTCCGTCAATTGTTAGTCAAGGGTATTTAAGTCTTTGAAGATATTCTGAGTAATTTTGAATTGCATTTAATATGCATTACATATATAAGTCATTCCCTCCTCGCAGTTTCCTTTACGCTTACTAACCTTCAATCAAACGCTAAAACCCTAGACGCTCTCTTCTAAATCGCCATGGCTCCCCTTCCATTTGTCAAAGAACACAACATGCTTGCCTTCCTCTCCAAACCAGCTGAGTTGCATGTCTTTCATGACATGATCGACTATCTTACCCTGTCAAATCTTAATACTGCTCTCACCATCAATCCAACCATTTACACTTCTGATCTTGATCAGTTCTGGAAAAATGCTATGCTCACTGAAATAGATGGAGTGCAATGGATCATTTCAAGTGTAGATAGCCATGATGTTTCAATCGCTGAGAATACCATTCGTGAACACCTTCAACTTAATGATCTTGAGGGCGAGTATTCTGATTCAGTCTCCTTGGAATTCTTGCATGAGGAGTTGATTAAACTGGGGTATGAGGGCCCTAGGGAAAGGGTACCTTTTACAAAGGACAATTTTGCGCTCACTGGAAATATTTAATACATACCCTACAACAATGTTTAAGTCCTAAAAGAACCGGCTGGAATGAGTTTGGAAGCAACATTGCCTTGGCCTTAATCTGTTTGGCCAACAATCGCTGATTCAACTTTTCTAAGCTAATTTTTAATGGAATGGTAAAGCATCTCGGGACCAAATATGGTCTCTTTTTGATGTACCCCAGATTTGTGCACACATGTTTAAACTTATTATTGCCAAATCTTCAAACTCACTAGAGGGTTCTGATTCCCTCTTCTCATGTGGCCTCCACATTGAGCAAACTGTTGATAAATGGGAAGAATTTTTCGGGTAACATCACTCCACCACTCTCTGCAATGGTAGAGTTTCTTTCAAGAAACAGAGCTGCCAGAGTTGAGCATGAAGCCCAAACTATTGCTACACCACCAACTCTGGAACCCACAGCTCACGATACTCAAATATCTCCCTCTGCTACTCCTTCTAAAGCTACTACACAAGCCCCCTCACTTATAACATTCAGAAAAAGGAAAAGAACTGTTGGTGCTCCTTCCACCACAGTCCCATCATCCCATACTGTAAGCCCTGCACAGGTGCATTCACCTGTGTAGAATATCCAAAGGGAACCTATTGTGCTGTCTCCCAAGCACACTGAGGAGGTGATCACTCCTAAAGAGGGTGATCATGTGGTTCTTGAGACTGACACTACTGTTTCATCTGCAAGGGGTGAACAGGGCAGTGTTAACA
The DNA here is from genome assembly GCA_038502395.1 of Dittrichia graveolens. NCBI lineage: Eukaryota > Viridiplantae > Streptophyta > Magnoliopsida > Asterales > Asteraceae > Dittrichia > Dittrichia graveolens. The sequence goes on from JARJIL010000008.1 coordinate 25,348,180, forward strand.
TAAGTAAGACCTCACCCACGGCAACAAAGGCTGGTCAAACAGCTTTTGGAAGTCCCCAGTACCAAGAACAAAGGGGTACTGGTGAGGGATCTTCTAGGAGTGAACCACCAGTTTTATCTGTCGATCATACGTTTGAAGTGGCAACACTTGCTGACATTGAGGCTAGCATGAAACACAAAGCATTGACGAATTCTGATCTAGTACCATTTCTTGCTGCCTTTCTTTATCTCAAAAAGAGGAGTACCTTACAAGACAAGCTGCTTGCCAAGCATAATGAGCTAATTATTCAGCAACACAATCAAATCAAGGCTTTGTCAACCTCTCTATTGCAAGCAACAGAGGTTCTTCGAATGCATGATCAAATGTTTCAACAAATGCATGCCTCTCCCTCTCAATCAGTTCCAATCAAAAAGGGGGGGAAGGAAATCATAAAGGAGCAAGAGAAGGATGTGCAAGGTACTTCAACAGCTGCACCAGAACTACAAACAGTTGCAACTCCACAAACAACAGTTCCTCAAACAATTGCAAGGGATCGATCACAAGAAGAGAAACTGTCTGCTGTTGATAGAGTGTTGATCAATAGGATGATCATGTCTGGGGATTATTCGACAACAGAAGTATTCAAATCGTAGTCTAAATCTAAACAAAATCATTTGATTGAGGTTGGTGCTCAAACGCTTAATATTAGCACATTCAAAATGGCCCAAAAGATTGATGATGGGTGGATGGATGGGAAAGTATCTAAACTAGAGCCGATTGCACCTAAGCCAGGATTCAAAGGCATTGCAATTCAAGAATCAATGAAAGATGAAAAAATGCCTCCTACGCTAGGAAAGGGAAAGGAAGTTGTTGTTGATATTCCAAAGTTAAAACTTTCAAAGGAACAACAAGAGGAGTATGATCATGAGCTTGCTCAGAGGCTAAATGCTGAGATGGAGCAACAAGAGCAAAAAGATTTTAAATTAGCTCAAGAGATGGCTGCTGAAATAACAAAGGAGATTGAGGAGGAAGAAAAGGCAAAGAAGGCTGATAAGGGAGTGAAAAGAAAGAGAATTGAAAGAAAGAAAACAGTTACACTTTCAAAGCAAACAGCTGAAAGTAAAAAGCAGATATCTAAACCTAAACAGCTTCAACAATCCCAAACAGTTCAAACATCAAAAGAAAAATCAAAGGCTGGTATGGTACAAATCATTTTGCAAGATAAGCTCAGAATAGAGGTTGAACAGAAGCTAGGTCAGCTTGTGGAAGCTCAACTCGAACAAAAATCTCATATAACTGAATGGAGATTTGAATTGTTAAGAATTGAAACTGGGAAGCAAGGAGTAACAATTGTGAGAGAGATTGAACCAATTGAAAGCTATGCAAGCTTCTTACAATTGATGGATAGTGTGACCAGGAGAGATGTGCAAGAAATGTATGAATATGGTCTAAGGCACTATGGAGAAGCTGATGGTAATGAAATCAGAGTGTTGATGAGACATTTAACAAACATATGTGACCCTCTGAGAGTAATGCAGATGTTAATAGCTGAGGAAGCATTCCCAATAAGTACTGTCAAGGTGTATGCTAAGTCAAAGATTTATCACATTGTGATGGGAAATGCACTGACTCAATGGTTTGTTCTTGAGTTCATAGAGCATAACAAAACAAAGCTCTCATATTTGATAAAAGCAAAGTTCTTTGGCCCTGCTAAAGTTAAAGAAAATCTTCTTCAGAGGCTCAAAGAAACATTGGAATCCCTACAGTCCAAGAAAGGTTAACTTTCAAGTTTTGATTGAAACAGTTTTGCATAAGTTACTTATGTTAAGTTTTCTGTGGTCGAACCCTATAAACAACTTAAGTATATTGTTCAATATCTTAATTAGGGGGAGATTGTTGGGAAATAAGGCTAAGTAAGTTAAAACTGTTGAACATGCAAAAAGCAAAACTGTTGGAGTAAGTTTTGAGAAAACAGTTTCAAAGCTGTTAGTACAAAAAGATTCAGAACTGTTAGTTATATCACATCAACTGTTGGAAGAGTAAGAAGAGAAGACTGTTAGAAGAAACTCAGAACTGTTTATTCAACAAACAATTTCTGTTGAGATATTTATGGAAATTGCTATCTTCGTGGATTTAAAAGATATCTTATCAAGTTTTGAAGATTATCAAGATTATCTCACAAAGATAGAAGATTAACAAACTTCAAAAACCTAAAGGGTTATAAATACTCTGTGTAGATTAGTTTGTTAGGATTGCTTTTGATTTACACTTATTCGTATTGTTTTAATATTTTCAGAAAGTGTATTAGCCTCCAAGTTTCTCTGAAACCTAAGAACAGTTTGTGTTGTTCGTCTAACAAAAGAGTTAGATTGGAGGTGTTGGTGAATATTGTAATCATCGTTGATTATTAATAAACATATTGTGTTTAAAGTTAGTTTGAATTGATTAAATTGTTCTTGTGATTAAAACCTTTATTAAAATCAATTAAGTGTGATTCCGCAACTTCTTAGTTGATTGTGATTAAATTCAAATGTTGTCTTTTCATACAAGTCTGATTTAAGATAGTAAAAGATAATTCTTGTTATTTTGTTTATTTACGATCCTGACAGTACCACAATGCAAGTACCACAATCCCTTCTTGTCAAGCTTCAAGAATCAAACAAGTCAGGCTTCAAAATCCAAGCTAGGATTTCTCTAGTGAAGTCCACCCCAAGTTGTGTTGATTCCCAAATGCTAGTAGGTTGGTGTGTAACCACCAAGACAACAATCAAGTATATTCTTACACTCTTGTGCACCCAAAAGAATACCAAGAAGAAGGTCAAGTTTGAGAGAACTTTCTTGTGCATAGACTAACTCCATGAAGAACCAAAAGTCTGTCCTTGATCAGAGAAAAACTTAACTCTTAGTCTAGCCAAGTTAATGACATAAACACTATTAAATCAAGTGTTTAAGGTTGTTAATTATGCTGTTATAAGGACTGTACACGGCCCGTGTTGGTCAACACGGCCGTGTAGGCCCAAAGCCCACGGCCTCAATTGGGCGAAGTTAGCCCGTGTCTAACAGACCCAACACGGCCCGTGTTCATCTACACAGCCGTGTAGGCCCAAAGCACACGGTCTCTACTTGGGCCAAAACGCCCCGTGCTAGTTAGGCTTGACACGGCCCGTGTTCAACAACAGGGCCCGTGTACCATCCTGCCAAAACCCATTTTGGCCTTTTCTCTCTCTTTTGCTTGATCGTGTTGCCGGAATCAATACTTGGTGTGTGACCTAATAGGCCTATACTTCATCAGTAGTGCTATTAACTCATTCGTGTCAGCGGGCATATTCCAACAGACTCCCACTTGCACGTGGCACAACTACGAAAAATAACACAAACATAGAGCGGCCTCTAGCAAGACATTTATGTTCCCAAGTCAGTATAGGGTATGCCACTCTTGACAAGCTCCCAATCATAAAATGATTGTCCTAAAGACAAATGAACATATACATCCCATTGTTCGCGATATCCTATGTGAACACAAGGCATGGAATAAAGTCAACCTTCAGATCGTTCATGATTATTTTTCTCGATTCTAGATTAGTGGTAACCAACAAACCAAGTTAACATTGATCCATCATCAATATAACTTGAGCACGGCCATGCATATGAACGTCAGCACTCAATCATCGAGGGGCCCATGGATATCTTCTCTATACATAGAGGAACAAATTCCTTTCGACTACATAGTCCCACCACGTAGATAATAACACTCTACCCAATCATCGCCCTTATAACGACTAGTTACGGACCGCGTTAGAAAACGATCAAAGCAAAGCAGATCTATACTTTGGAATCACATGTATCTCTAGTTTAAGGATGAAACGTCATCATCATCCCGAGTTTCTTATGACTAGAACCATGAAGCGAACTCGTGTGCGGGTCCTCCAATCACTTGAAACCCCTTTCAAGTATAGGCAAGAATCACGTTTAACAAAACCGATTCTTTACCTCAATCTTAATTTATACTTCCTTCCCATAAAGTATAACCAATTATGGAGATTTTAGAATGATAAACATTCTCGGAAGCGTTTAAACATGCTAAGATGGAACACAATAAGGATTCATAAAATACCCGCCCTCGGCGTATTATTAAATCTCCATTTAATAATCGATATGGTATGAATTGCAATATTGCTTAATGTCCCCAAAATATAAGTACAAATCAAACATAAACCAAAACATATTCACGCCAAGTTATACGCATTAGACATGCTGATGGACCTAGTATGACAAACACCACTAGTCCATAACAACGGCTTAACTAGGGGATTTGTCCCACAACATCCACAAGTTCTTTTGTTATTCAATTATATCTCTTTTGACAAGACTACTTCAAAAGTATGCATCAAAGAGACCTTACTTTTCAAAAAGGTTAAAGTAATCACACCCTCATTGTCTCAAAAGCCCACAATAGGGTTAGTGATACTTAAGAATCAACAAACAACACCACAAGTTAGGATCATCAACTTTGATCAAAGATCAACCGTTATCCTAGCAGAAACACGCAATAGAGTAACTACTTACTCCAAGCCTATTCAAGTCGTCAAACATCAAGAACATATCTATATATTTCTTGAACTAAATACTATCCAATTTTGCATCTCTTAAATGCCCCTATGAAGTAGTAATTCCGGAATTAGGTTTGCAGACAACCTAATATCGGGACATTATCTTCCATAGACATTTAACACTAGGAATACAACAAAGCTCCCACTAGCCCTGACATACGTAAAAGGATTTTATCTATGTTTTTAGAAAACTCATCACTATGATCTTCTAATAGTAAGCAAAGATATCTTTCCTTCAAGATGCAAGAATAAGCCCGAAGTGGTCTTATCCACTTTTGTAGACATAATTCGGATGTACATTAAGACCCTCGGAGAATGTTATAAGCAGTTCCTCGTTATATTGTTCCATGACGGAACGCGGTCATTAATATCCACGAGTACCAAACATTCTTCAACATAGCCACTAGGACAAGTTTCTCCATAACCATCATGAAAACTTTACCACTAGTCGGTATTTGAAGTTGTCTACAATTCCATCCATGTTAATCCCATCACAACCACCTTGGTTTACACCTAGGTATGGGATCAAGTCAAGTCAAGTACTTGGACATTTCAAATGGATTGCATCTCTTTATCATTTACTTCTTTTATTTTAGTGACTCCTAGATCCACTAAGTCTTCTGATATGTGGCGAACTCAACAAGACTCACCATCAAGTCATTACAACTTAGATATGAGAAACTCGTATCTCTTTGGCTCTATATGACTCTAATCAGAATTAAAAGAAGTAATGATTCTGAGTCAGGCATACCAGCATAACCATGCTGATCATCTATCAAAGATATCAGATTATATGCTAGTATCATCATCAAGTCTTTCATTTAAGTTTCACGTTCTTCCACCGGAATACCTTAGTTTTAGTTTCTTTCTTCTTCCCCTTTTAAGCAACAAACATTGTTCGCAAAAGGTTAAAAAACTAAAACTTAGAAGAACTCCTCAAATGTATTAGCACTCCTCAATTTCAAGTTTATCCTTCTCCCACTTAATATAGAATGGATAACTTCGAACTATTAAGATAGAAAAGCAAAGAACCTTTCTAGTCATATCTTAATAAATGCTAAATAGACTATCAATTTGTAACATCCTCAGAAAGGGCCTAGACGCATGCTGACATGGTACGTGTATTTAATTAATAAATTGAATAAAATATATATGTTTAAAGATATTAAAAGAAATATAACTAAAATAGTTACTTAAATGAATATATAAAATATTGATATAAATATAAAAGAATAAAAGAATATTAAGTGGTTTAGAACGAGGTTTCCAAAAATATCCCCGTTAGTTAAAACGGGTATTCGTGCGTTAAGTTGTAGGTTGAAAGGGGGAACAAGATACTGTGTTGTGGATAACTTAGAAGCTGAAAGCAATTCTAAGTTATACACATACACAGATACGTGTTATACACACACACTTTCAAGAACTCATTTCTTCCTTTGTGTGTGTTCCTTGTGTTCAAGCTCTCAAGAGGGATTCAAGAAGTGATCTGCTATAAATCCAAGGATTAAATCAAGTTCTAATCTACCTTAATCATCCTTCTAATCCAATCTATAATTTTGTAAGTTAATGTTCTTCCCCTTATGCAAGTTTCTAAGTTTTGGTTGTTGGGTGTTTTGAGCCAAGATCACCAATTGATGCCTAAGATAGAATTAAATGTTACCAATTGATTTATATAGTGATTTCAGATTCACAGAAGTTAATTTTGTGAATTAAAGACTTGATTTTGATTAGTTTTGTGAATTAAAGTCCAAATGGGTCAAAATAGAGAAATTGACTCTAAGGTCTGAATTGATGTTTAAATGATGTAAGAGTTGTGTCTATAGCTTGTATTTTATGTGTTAGTTCATATGTGAACCATAGATTTTGACTGGAAATCGAATTGGTATGTTTTGGTGATGTATTGGCTTGGAAACAGAAGGTTCTGGTCGAACCTGCTGCTACAAATAGAAAGGCACGGGCGTGCCTCTCAAGAACAGACCGTGACCTTGGGCGTACCCGGGGAGGCACGGGCGTACCTCCAAAAGGTACGGGCGTGCCTAACCCTAGAAGGTCCGGGGGAGTGTTTCTAGCCACGGGGCGTACCTGAGTATCAGGTACGGGGCGTGCTTGCCCAAGTCCGGTCGTGCCTCGCCAGGCACGAGCGTGCCTTGGCAAGGTACGGCCGTACCCTGCTTCTGGCAGATTCTGTTTTAAGTGTTGAATGGCATGTTTTGATTTATTTAGGTGTACCAGTTGATCAAGGATCACCTGTAACGTAATACCTACTTGTTATAGCTCAACAGGTGAGTAACAGTTAACTCGAGTATGATATTAATAGTATTAGACGATGTTTTGTATGTTACAATCCATGAATTTGTAGATATGCATGATAAGAAGTTTATATGCATGTTTAGAGGTTTATGAACCAAATATGAGAACCAAATGATATGTATGCAAGTAAATGACCTTGTAGGTCATTGTTGAAATGTGAAAAGGCTTGTTTAGGTCACTCTTGGTATGTAAAGGGCCGGAGTAGGCCATTGTGTTTGTGATGAGGCCAGAGTAGGCCATTGTTTGAGTGCCGGTACTACATTGTAGAGATTGTGGTTTGGGATTCGATGATCACGAATCTTGTTTCTAGCTAAACCACCGCCCTCAATACTAACTCGGGGCTCTCAGTTTTCCCACTGATCCCAAATGGGATATGTTCCCGAATAACGCAATGATGGACCGCTACCCGCTTCTCCACCGGCACGGAGGAAGTAACGGTTTCCCCAGTGAGGATCATTGAGCCGGGCTTATAACCATGCAAGACGTGATGCCTGCTGACAACCGGTACTTCAACGTGTGTTGAGATAGACTTGAATGAAGTTATGTGATGCATGGGATATGTTATGATACTGTTAATGTACTGCTTTGGCTTTAATTGTTATTCACTAGCTATTTATAGCTAACCCTCTCATGTTCATTCCTAATGCAGGTAAATAGACTAAAGGTGAGCACGGGTACCTGCAGGAGTGACATGTTAGGTTCTTGGGGAACACTGTAATAAGACAATGTTATGTAATGTTTAGTGTAATGGTCGATCTAGTTCGTAACGTTGGAAAGTTTGTTAAACAATACCTTTGTAATTACAACTTATATTTATATAAGTTGTATAATGTGAATAAATAATTCGCTTTCGCACGCGTTTTGATAAAAAAACATACTCTGAAATTTGAAAGACCGGCGTTACAAGTTGGTATCAGAGCCTTAGTTTGAGTGAATTGAGTACTATGTATAGTATTCAGTCTCAAACTCGGGTTCATATTCGACCGTTACTAAGTGTTCTCAAAGGGTGGTATTGGGGTGTGAAGAGTGATTTATAAGTTTCATGCTATGTCTTAAGTAAAAGTTAAGATAAGATAAGAGTTATATATATATATATATATATGATGTATACTGAAGGTTTTGTTTTGAATGTGTATAGAATTCTGATTCCTTATGGAGGGATCTTCTGGTGATAAGGATGCGTATATCCTTAAATTAGAGGCTCAACTCAAACAATCCAACGAGCGTGAGTCTACTCGATCGGGCAAGGAAACACATAAGCCTACGAAGTTTAAGACATTTCTGAATTGTCAACCTCCTGTTTTCCATGGTCCAACCAATGATCCGTCAGCAGGTGAGACCTGGATTAGAGATATGCAAAACACCTTTGAGTCTAGCGAGTACGACGAAGACAAGACGGTAAATTTTGCTAAGAGAATGTTCAGAGGTCGTGCATTGGCTTGGTGGGATATGGTGATTGCTGTCACACCATCAGCCACACTGGAGGCCATGATCTGGGATGGGTTTAAAGAGAAGATCCGAGGGAAGTACTGTTCTGACTATGATATGATGAGGATTGACAATGAATTCAGGGCACTTGAAAAGGGTGACAAGCCTTTGGAGGATCTAATCTCCAAATTTACTAATAAAATGAGGTTTGTTACTCATCTTTTGCCTAATGAAAAGGCAAAGATCGCCCATTTTGCCAATACTCTGCCACTGGAATATCGAGCAGCTGTGAGATCTGCAGCAACTGGATGAAGCATTTGATAATGCTCGAACCACCGATGATGATTATACATGAAGGGCAAGATCTCAACGGCAACAACAACAATCTGGGGTAGGTAAAAGAAAGTTTGAGCAGCAGTCAAGTCAGAAAGGAGGTGATAGTGGTTCGGGTGGTAAGTCACGTGGTAATACATCCCATAAGTCTGGAGACTGGGAAGTGAAGTGTACTAAATGTGGGAAGAAGGGGCATCAATATAAGGAGTGTAGGTACAAGGAAAGTGTGTGTTACAGGTGTTACAGGAAGCGCTCCTCGTGCACCAGGGAGAGCCTTTCAGATGACGGCTAAAGAAGCCAAGGATGCAGGTGATGTGATTACAGGCACTTATCTTATTAATAATATTCCTGCATGTGTTTTGTTTGATTCGGGAGCTACATACTCCTTTATCCCTAAATCTTATCGTGAAAAACTTCAATTGCCTGTTTCTCAATTATCTGATTCTGTTAAAGTTGAAGTAGTTGATGGTAAGGTAGTATATATTACCGAAAAAGTTCCAACAGCAATTCTGTATGTCGACGGGAATAGTTTCACTATTTCCTTTCTTGTGATGCCGATCACGGGGTTTGATGTTGTTATCGGTATGGATTGGCTCAGTAGTCAAGATGCTGAGATCTTGTGTTCTAAAAAGTTGGTCATATTCCCTTTATCCGACGGTTCATTTGCTATAGCTCGAGGGGAGAAGAGGGATTCTGCCATTCCTGTGATTTCTGTGATTAAAGCTTAGAAATTGATTTCAAAAGAATGTATCTCCTACTTTGCATATGTGATTAATGCAGAGATAGGAGCAAAGACTGTTGATGATATCAGGGTTGTCTCTGAATACCCTGATGTCTTTCATGAAGAATTACGGGGTTTGCCTCATGTCAGGGATGTAGAATACCGGATTGATCTTGTTCCTGGAGCTACGCCTGTAGCAAAATCTCCCTATCGCCTCGCTCCATCTGAAATCCGGGAGATGATGTCCCAAATCCAGGAATTACTTGATAAGGGCTTTATTCGCCCTAGTGCTTCACCGTGGGGAGCTCCTTTTCTGTTTGTTAAGAAGAAGGACGAGACTCTCAGAATGTGTATCAATTACAGGGAGCTTAACAAGCGAACTGTAAAGAACAAATATCCGTTACCTCGCATAGATGATCTATTTGATCAATTGCAAGGTGCCACATGCTTTTCAAAGATTGATTTACATTCTAGCTATCATCAAGTCTGAGTTCGGAAAGATGATATTACAAAGACTGCATTCAGAACACGATATGGGCACTACGAATTCTTGGTTATGCCATTCGGCTTAACCAATGCTCCTGCTATCTTTATGGATATGATGAATCGCGTATGTCACCCTTTTATTGATTAATTTATGATCGTGTTCATTGATGATATTCTTATCTATTCTAAGTCCGAGGCAGAACACGAGCAACACCTTCGTCTTATTCTGGAGACACTTAAGCGAGAACAACTCTACGCAAAGCTATCTAAATGTGAGTTCTGGCTTAAGGAGGTCCATTTCTTGGGCCATGTTATATGCAAGGAAGGTGTTAAAGTTGATCCTGTGAAAATTGAAGCGGTTATGAATTGGGGAACTCCTCAGAATCCTACTGAGATAAAGAGTTTCTTAGGTCTTGCTGGATATTACAGACGTTTTATCCAGAATTTTTCTAAACTTGCTGGTCCATTGACCAAATTGACCCGCAAAGATGTGGTGTATGTGTGGAGTGAAGATCAGGAGAAAGCATTTCAGACTCTGAAGCAATTATTATGTCAGGCACCAATTCTAACATTTCCTAATGGGTTTGAAGACTTTATTGTCTATTGTGATGCTTCATATGCAAGTCTAGGTTGTCTTTTGATGCAACGAGACAAGGTGATTGCATATGCTTCTCGTCAATTGAAGATACACGAGAAGAATTATCCTACACATGATCTGGAACTTGGTGCTGTGGTATTTGCATTGAAAATATGGCGTCATTATCTGTATGGCACCAAATGTATTGTATGCACAGATCATAAGAGTTTGCAGTATGTGTTCACGCAGAAAGAGCTTAACATGAGACAAAGGCGATGGTTGGAGTTAATCAAAGATTATGACTGTGAAATTAAATATCATCCGGGCAAGGCGAATGTAGTAGCTGATGCACTTAGTCGAAAGAACTCACCTGCAATGGCTAAATTCATGAAGATGACTGTTGAATCTGATATCATTGTTCAGTTGAAAGTGGCACAACAACAAGCTTTGCAATAAAACAACTTGAAAGCTGAGACAATGGTTAAGATATTTAAGCAATTGGGAGAAGACAGTCGGGGTCTTAAGACATTTCAGTCCCGAATCTGGGTACCTAGTCTTGGTGGCAATCGGGAGACAATCTTACAAGAGGTACACAAATCTAGATTGTCTATTCATCCCGGAAGCACGAAAATGTATCAAGACTCTAAGTCTCTGTATTGGTGGCCTACATTGAAGCGTGACATAGCTTCATATGTAGAAAAATGCCAAGTCAGCGCGCAAGTCAAAACTGAACATCAAAAGCCCTATGGTAGTCTATAACAACTAGACATCCCGGAGTGGAAATGAGATCATATTACCATGGACTTTGTTACTAAGCTACCCCGAACTGCAAAGGGACATGATATGATTTGGGTTATAGTTTATCGCCTCACGAAGAGTGCACATTTTCTCGCGACTAATGAGTCTGCACCTATGAATCGTTTGGCACAATTGTATATCAATGAGGTGGTGTCACGACATGGCATACCTCTATCTATTGTTTCTGATCGTGATTCACGGTTCACATCTAACTTTTGGCATAGTCTTCAACATGAACTTGGTACGCTGGTGAATCTTAGCACATCATACCATCCCCAGACAGACGGACAGTCCGAAAGGACTATTCAAACTCTTGAAGATATCCTGAGAGCTTGTATTATGGAATTTGGTGGTTCTTGGGATTCACATCTTCCCTTGATTGAATTTGCCCATAAAAACTCCTATCATTCGAGTATAGGCATGCCACCATATGAAATGCTATACGGTAGGCGATGCGGTACACCTACATGTTGGTTAGAACCTAGCGAAAAGTAATACGCAGGTCCTGACATTGTGCAGATAACAGCTGATAAAGTCAAGATGGCATGTGAAAAGCTGAAAGCTGCACGAGACAGGCATAAAATGTACGCGGATCCAAAACGGAGGCCCATTACTTTTCAAGTGGGTGACCGGGTATTCTTTAAGGTTTCACCTTGGAAAGGGGTGATTCGATTTGGTCGAAAGGGTACGCTAAGCCCTAGATATATTTGTCCGTTTAAAGTTCTACAACGGGTCAATGAACAGACAGTATCACTTGAACTTCCTCCAGAGCTATCTTGTATTCATAACACATTCAATGTGTGCTATTTGAGGAAGTGCAAGGTTGATGATGATCAGATCCTACCTCTGCAAGAGTTGAAAGTTGATTCAGCTAAACGCATCGTGGAGGAACCTGTAGAGATTTTGGAATCCAAAATCAAGAAGGTGCGTAAGAAGATGATCAAGTTAGTACTCGTCAAAAGGAAGCACAATCTGGGTCCTAACTTGACATGGGAGACTGAGGATGAGATGAAAGCACGCTACCCGCATTTGTTCGGGGGGGGGGGGGGGGGTAGATTTGTAACATCCTCAGAAAAAGCCTAGACGCATGCTGACGTGGTACGTGTATTTAATTAATAAATTGAATAAAATATATATGTTTACAGATATTAAAAGAAAAATAACTAAAATAGTTATTTAAATGAATATATAAAATATTGATAAAAATATAAAAGAATAAAAGAATATTAAGTGGTTTAGAACGAGGTTTCCAAAAATATCCCCGTTATTTAAAACGGGTATTCGTGCGTTAAGTTGTAGGTTGAAAGGGGGAACAAGATACTGTGTTGTGGATAAATTAGAAGCTAAAAGCAATTCTAAGTTATACACATACACAGATACGTGTCATACACACACACTTTCAAAAACTCATTTCTTCCTTTGTGTGTGTTCCTTGTGTTCAAGCTCTCAAGAGGGATTCAAGAAGTGATCTGCTGTAAATCCAAGGATTAAATCAAGTTCTAATCTGCCTTAATCATCCTTCTAATCCAATCTATAATTTTGTAAGTTACTGTTCTTCCCCTTATGCAAGTTTCTAAGTTTTGGGTGTTGGGTGTTTTGAGCCAAGATCACCAATTGATGCCTAAGATAGAATTAAATGTTACCAATTGATTTATATAGTGATTTCAGATTCACAGAAGTTAATTTTGTGAATTAAAGACTTGATTTTGATTAGTTTTGTGAATTAAAGTCCAAATGGGTGAAAATAGAGAAATTGACTCTAAGGTCTGAATTGATGTTTAAATGATGTAAAAGTTGTGTCTATAGCTTGTATTTTATGTGTTAGTTCATTTGTGAACCATAGCTTTTGACTGGAAATCGAATTGGTATGTTTTGGTGATGTATTGGCTAGGAAACAGCAGGTTCTGGTCGAACCTGCTTCTGCAAATAGAAAGGCACGGGCGTGCCTTTCAAGAACAGACCGTGACCTTGGGCGTACCCAGGGAGGCATGGGCGTACCTCCAAAAGGTACGGGCGTGCCTAACCCTAGAAGGTCCGGGGGAGTGTTTCTAGCCACGGGGCGTACCTGAGTATCAGGTACGGGGCGTGCTTGCCCAAGTCCGGTCGTGCCTCGCCAGGCACGAGCGTGCCTTGGCAAGGTACGGCCGTACCCTGCTTCTGGCAGATTCTGTTTTAAGTGTTGAATGGCATGTTTTGATTTATTTAGGTGTACCAGTTGATCAAGGATCACCTGTAACGTAATACCTACTTGTTATAGCTCAACAGGTGAGTAACAGTTAACTCGAGTATGATATTAATAGTATTAGACGATGTTTTGTATGTTACAACCCATGAATTTGTAGATATGCATGATTAGAAGTTTATATGCATGTTTAGAGGTTTATGAACCAAATATGAGAACCAAATGATATGTATGCAAGTAAAAGACCTTGTAGGTCATTGTTGAAATGTGAAAAGGCCTGTTTAGGTCACTCTTGGTATGTAAAGGGCCGGAGTAGCACTACAAGAAACAGGGCGATTTCCGACGGAAAAATCCGTCGGAAAACGGCGTTATAGACGGATTTCAGACGGAATAAGGTCCTTGAAAAAAGGGGCCTCGGAAAACGGTTTCCGTCAGCTTTCCGACGGATATTTCCGACGGTTTTCCGACGGACTCGTTTTCAGACCGATTTGAGACGGACACGCTTTCAGACGGATTTCCGACGGAACCATTTTCAGACGGATTTTCGACCAACCAATTTGAGACGGATTTCAGATGGTGTATTTGAGACGGATTTCAGACGAACTCATTTCCGACGGTTTTCCGACGGAACCATTTTCAGACGGATTTTCGACCAACCTATTTGAGACGGATTTCAGATGGAATATTTGAGACGGACTTCAGACGAACGCATTTCCGATGTATTTCAGACAAACTTCATTTTCAGACGGAATTCCGACGGATGTTTAAGACAGAATTCCGACGGGATTTCTAGACGGATTTCCGACAAAGCCGTCGTAAATCCGTCGGAAATTATTTTTGTATAAAAAAAATTTTGGACAAATATTGCAGTTATCCATTTCTTTTCTCCTGTATACAAAACCAAAACACATTGCAAAAACCAAAATAGTACGCTATTTTCATCCAAAATATTATGTTGCTACAAGCTTCGTCCAAAATATCATGTTGCTACAGGCTTCGTAAACAAATATTCAAGATACATCAAAGTTTCAAAATATAAGATTACACAAAACATCCAAAATAAAGCGTTTAAGACGACGGCGGTGTATAATTTATAAACTTCATCATATTAGCAATCTTTTCATTCATTTCATTCCTTACCGATTCGGCATTTTCTTTACTTTCTCTTTGAGTCTCTCCTCACGTTCCCTCATCTCCGCTCTTTCTCTCTCTCTTTCTTCTTGCATCTCTGCTCTCTCTCTCTCTCTCTCTTTCTTCTTGCATCTCTGCTCTCTCTCTCTCTCTCTCGCTCTCTTTCTTCTTCTATGTCCGCCAACTTTTGTGTCAATGTTTCCATCTACAAAAACAAACATATAAATAAATATGCATAAACGGTTGATTTAAATGTCACAAAAAACTATTACAATCTAGGTTAGTCTTGGTAAAAATTTAAAAACTTTATCCTATTGAAGGAAGATTATGACTCCCTTTTGTCATTAGCTAGAGAGGCAAATGCTCAAAAAAAATGTTAATGATTTTAATGACAAAATATTATCTACTAATACACTATGTGTGCGTAGTTTGATATATATATATATATATATATATATAGGGATGAGTTCAGGAGAGATGTATTTTAAGAAGAGATGTAAAAGAGGGATTATCAACCATAGGATCTTTATCAAAAGTTTAAAAAAATGGTTAAAATTGGTTGTTAGTAGCTGCACTTTAAATATGATTTAAGGGCAATTTAGGAATTTAAACATTTCCCTTAAATCACGTTCAACTTCAAATTTCTTGTTTTTTTGGTTCAAATAGAAAAAAGAAAATCCATCATATGCACAACAATAAATCAACTAAGAAAATTGATGCCCAACTCATATTTGTTCATGCTGATAATAAAATTACAGTGGATAATATCTATAAAAATCTTAACATGGTTATTATCTTATGATAGGTTTTTCCAATATACCCGAACACCGCACGGGTATTATACTAGTTATTATAATAGGAGAAAACATGGACAATTAAAATATCTAACACCAGACCTAAACCTAGCGAACAAAAACCTACAAATATTATTATAAGCATAGCATCAATAACAAAGAATAAATAAACCTGGGAATGTAGAAATGTAGAATATGAACTAGTAGAGCTCGAGCTGCTTTGCGTGGAGGGTCTACCTGTCAACACATAAGAAGGATCTAAAGATGTGCCAGACCCATAACTTCTCCCTTTCTTCCTGCCTCCGGTACATTGATCCCAACATTCTTGATCAAATGGTGGGTGTTGAGCTTTGTCAGCACCATACTTCTCAATCAGTAGACTTCTATACTTTTCTTATGATATACAGTAACAAATTGAAATGTAGATAATATTACATGTAACAATGAAGACCCTAACATATAGCTAATCACAAGGACATAACAAAGTTACCACAACTGTCTGTGCCCTCTCATCGACATACACAACCTCCGAATCGCTACTTGACCCATCCAATGGCCATTTCCCTTTTCTTGCATGAGCATGTGTAAATGACTCACTAGCCTCGAGCTCACGCCACAATAGTTTTTCCTAACGGAGACATATTCAGTAAATAATAATAACGATACATTATTTAGAAGAATTAATTAACTTTAAGATCTCTTACCAATCGTCATCTACACACATCATATCCTACTGATCCCGTAGTATGGTAGCCACCAGTTAAGCATTTCCGGTTTTCCATGTTAACAGTTGACACTTTTTGCCATTCAGGTGTATTCCAAAGCTCGGCAACAAGTGTGACCCAAAACTGTTGCCTCATCCAGGGCGGGTTGTATGGATGCAAGATAGAATAATCATTCCCAATTATGGCACCGGCGGCTCTAGCTTTTGCAAATGCGGCTTTTCCAGCAAGATAAATATTTTCAGAAAGTCTCTTTGAACAAAGAGCATTAAACAACTTACATATAAATATCTCAATTTCTGGTTCCCATTGAAATTGTGCCTGCACATAAATAACTAGTTAACTAAGATATATCACTTGGAAATATATTTTGAAAGCATGAGGTTATATATATAATGCTATAAGTAAACCTTGAAACGCTCAAACATCCGATCTTTATGCTCATTCGGGACTTTTACCCATGAAGACCAAGCTCCACAATACATGTTCTTCACAATAGGGGCGATAGCACGACTTGCTTCACCTTCGTCATCAAAACTACAATGAAAACAATGCAACATAACTAATATTTTTAAAATGTTTTCTCTTAAATATAAAGAATATTTAAACATTTGTACATACTATTTGCCATCCGGAGTAAGTCCAATCCATTTCCTAAGTGATGTACCACGTGATGCATTTGAAGGTAGTGACTCCGGTTGGAACGCAGAAACCTCGTCATCATCCATAGTGTTCATACCATCTAACCCGTCACGAGAGATCTCATAATCTGCTCCCACATTAACATGTCCGCCACCGCTATTACTAACTAAATCTCTTCGACTACCGCCACGTATAGCATTGCTAGTAGTAGTTATATCTCCACGGATACCGCCATGTATACCGGTGCTAGTACTATCTTTATATCCTTGGCTTTGTCCCCCACTGCTAGAACTTCCTCTACCTCCTCCGCTAGTTCTATCTCGACCTCGACTCCGTGCCACGCCACGACCTGTCATGAAATCTACAATAAAAATAATTAGTTGCAACTATATATATATATATATATAACAATTCATAACTATATGTGTAGATTAATTATTCATATATATTCAAGAATGTAAAAACATTTTGGGGTTAAGGTAATCATAATACACTTAAATTAAGTACATACTCATTAGTCGGAAGAATGATCAGATAAATAAAGATCCGTATCCTCATCCGAATCATCGTTTGTAACTACTAATTCCTCCTCGGTATCGTCCTCGTCATCGTCATCGTCGTCGTCGTCATTTCTATTATTACCAACATCATTTGTAGTTAATACTTCTTCTATCTCTCCTTGTCCAAGATAAATGGGTCTCGTATCCTCAATTGTACTTGTACATATCAACCTATCATTCTCTTGATAAACCTGTTCTTCATCCTCATTATTATCATCATGTTCTGCCAGTTCATAAATACCCCTTGCATTCGTCTTTACAACAGCCCACCAATCTTTCAAATCTCTTGTCATTGATGGATAAGATGCGTAATACATTTGTTCGGCTTGTGAGGCAAGGATAAACGGGTCATCGATGCATCCATTAGACTTATGTTTGACATCAACTAAATTGCGATTGTGGTCAAATCTTACTCCATGGGTAGGATTAAACCATTGACATTTGAACACCACTACGATGCAAGGTCCTAAAGGACTATGATATTCTACCTCTAAGATATCCTCCAACAATCCATAGTAGTCAATTTCATGTTGGTCATAACAAGCACCTTTCACGCATTACCATGTGACCCAAAGCATTACCATCACTAGGATGTACCATGCTACCCTCATTTGTTTTGTGATATGAGTGCCAATTCTGACATATACAACCTTTGAAGTCTTGGACCAATCGGCATGTATGTCAACACCAAATTAGGGACTTTGTTTCTTTTATAACGAGGTTCTCCACAATGTCGACAATGGGTCAACTGTAAATCTTCATCCTTATAGAATAACATGCAATGGTTTTTACAAGCATGAATTCTACGTTTTGGTAGATTAAGTTCCTTTAGAACAAACTTTGTTTCATAGAAGTTAGAAGGTAGTACATTATCCTTTGGGAGCATACTTTTAAATAGGGGAAGTATATGATTAAAGGCAGACTCAGGTACGTTGTAGTCTGACTTCCAATTCAATAAGCTCGTGGCAGCTTGTAATTTTGACCAATCTTCACACCCATTATACAAAGGTTCATCTGCGTCTTCCAACATGTCATAAAACCTCTTGGCTTTTGTGTTTGGAATGTGTTCTTCTGAAGTATTTGATCCCTGATTAGTTTGATGTGTTGGATTAAATCCATTGGCATACATGTTCTCCCACACCATTCGTGTCATATGATCAAGGTCATCATCAACTTCTATTTGAGTAGAACTTTGTCCCACCTCTACAATTTCTGGTTCCCCATGTTCATACCATTGTGTATAACCAGGCATGAACCCTCTTGAAATCAAGTGATGCTTGACTGTATCTCTTTTAAGGTAGGGGTATTTTTACATCTAGTACAAGGACATTTGATTAGAAATTCTAACTTTCCTTCTATAGTTAACTTCCTTTCAACGATCGTTTCATTTGAATAGGCGAAATCCAAAAACCTATTCACTTTGTCACAATAATCCATGCTAAGAAACCCGCTACTATCAATCATCTTATACATCCATCCCCGATCAATACTTGACGACATGGTCGGAACTAAAAAGTCAAAACCAACTCTCTAAAAGTCATCATCAATATGTATAATAGCATAATCAAATGTATATCTAAGATTTTCAAATAAACAATTTAGATATTTAGAACCTACCATATATAAATATTAAAAAAAATGATATGGAAAAGATTATATATATATTTCAGAATTTATATCTTCTCGGTTTAACCAATATATTAACCTGACCTTGCTCTATCAAAACTAGCTCATTAAAGATTTCTATAACATAAGTAGAATTTCCGTTACCTATTCTTCTTAATAGTTAGTTATTAAAACACAACTAAAAGCCATTTTAATTTGTAAAGAGCTCCAACAACAATTACATGTCAAATACATTTTCACTTCCAAAGAAACATGACAAACAACCCAACAAATAGTCCTAAAACTTAGTCTAAAGAATGAAACATCCCCAGCAACAGTCCTAAAACATATTTACAGTTTGAATAAAAAAACTTGAAATAAGTAAACAGCCCCAAAACACACTTCGAACTAACAGTAGAAAGAAATAAACAGCCTCAGCTACCCATGATTATATACACATACATACATACATATATATAAACACATATCCATGTTTGCAAAAAAACAACAAACAAAAACAAATATGGGTACAGGTCGACGACTTGCAGTAACCAAATGCAAGGGATACTAGATTGTAGTTGATTATTTAACTATAGAATTTTACCGGTTTGTAGTTGTCGACTGACTTGCAATCGAGGGATACCGGTCGACGACTAACCACGTTGAAGAAGCCAAATGCGATGACTACAGCTCGAAGGAGAAGGTCAAGAGACGATTGCAGACCCTCGACTTTGGGTGATTAACGGAAACTTCTTTCAATAGATTTTGGGACCTCCATTTTCTCTCTTCGCTTCTCTCTGTGGAAGCCCTAGAAACTCACCCTTTGGGATAAGGTTGGAAAACAGATGGGAAAAGTGTTTTCAAATGTTTTAGAAAACTGTTTTCTTTTTTTATTAAAAAAAGATGATACGCCACACAAAATCAGGGCAATCTCAATTTATATTTTTTAACAAAATTCTAATTATAATAGATATTAATTGCCACACAAGTGTTACTTAGTTAACGTGACATTATTTTTAATAGTTTTAAAATATTTTGAACTTTTAATAAAATTATATTTCTAAAAGATAATAATATCTTAATTTTAAAAGTTTTCGACGTATATTTGGACACGTTAACACATATACATACACGTATAAGTATTCCCCTTAAGATATATACTAAATTTTTTCGTGCCATACACACACGCATATACTCTACGTCTCTACACGTACACATATATTTATATGCAATTGACATTTATACTTAAAAACATTATTAATTTGAGGTTATGTACACATGTATAGAAAATCGTGATAAGAAATACCTAAAATATGCAAAAATTAGTAGACGGATTTCCGACGGCCTTCTCATAATATCGTTTATTTTTAGAGTTTTTGACGCATTTTCTCACACATTAACATACATATACACATGCATGTGTATTATCCTTAAAATATATACTAAATTCTTTCATGTCGTACACTCATACATATATGTGGATATTTATACGTCACTATACTTACACACATTTATATGCAACTATACATGGATACGTATACGACTATGTGTTTTGACTCATGTACACATGGGCATTTATGCATATAAACCTTCTATTTTGAGTCTATGCATAAATGTATAGAAAATGGTGGTGATAAATACCTAAAATATGCAAAAAGTCTTAACCTCCGTCGGAAATCCGTTGGAAATTTCCAACGGATTTCCGACGGGCTTTTCTTAATATCATTTATTTTGGTAGTTTTCGGCGCATTTTTTCGCTCATTAACATACTTACACACATATATGTGTATTCCTCTTAAAATATATACTAAACTTTTTCATGCCGTACACTCGTCCCCATGCACATATGTATACGCCTCTACATGTACACATATATTTATATGCTATTATACACGGATACGTATACGACTGCTGTGTCGACTATTATAAATTGACATTTATACATAAAATTATTATTAATTTGAGGTTATGTACACATGTATAGAAAATCATGATAAGAAATACCTAAAATATGCAACAATTAGTAACTGCCGTCGGAAATCCTTCGGAAATTTCCGACGGATTTCCGACGGTCTTCGCATAATATCGTTTAATTTTAGACTTTTTTTAGCATTTTCTCACACATTAACATACATATATACATGTATGTGTATTACCCTTAAAATATATACTAAATTCTTTCGTATCATACACTCGTACATATACGTGGATATTTATACGTCACTATACTTACACACGTTTATATGCAACTATACATGGATACGTATACGACTACGTGTTTCGACTAATGTACACATGGGCATTTATGCATATAAACACATCTATTTTGAGTATATGCACAAATGCATAGAAAATAGTGGTGATAAATACACAAATTATGCAAAAAATAGTAAAGTCAGTCGGAAATCCGTCGGAAATTTCCGACGGATTTTCGATGACTTGCTTTCTTCACAGACCCGTCTCTAATCCGTCGGTTATAGCAATCTCTTCCGACGGATTTCCGACGACGTCTCACCCGTCGCAAATTCCATCTAAAATTTGTCGTTAATACGCAGGAAAGTAGGTCCGACCCAAATCCGTCGGTAATCTATCGGAAATTTTCCGACGGATTTTGTCCTTCAGAAATTCTGTCGGAAATAAGGGATTTTCTAGTAGTGTAGGCCATTGTGTTTGTGATGAGGCCAGAGTAGGCCATTGTTTGAGTGCCGGTACTACATTGTAGAGATTGTGGTTCGGGATTCGATGATCACGAATCTAGGTTCTAGCTAAACCACCGCCCTCAATACTAACTCGGGGCTCTCAGTTTTCCCACTAATCCCAAATGGGATATGTTCCCGAAGAACGCAATGGTGGACCGCTACCCGCTTCTCCACCGGCACGGAGGAAGTAACGGTTTCCCCAATGAGGATCATTGAGCCGGGCTTATAACCATGCAAGACATGATGCCTGCTGACAACCGGTACTTCAACGTGTGTTAGCATAGACTTGAATGAAGTTATGTGATGCATGAGATATGTTATGATACTGTTAATGTACTGCTCTTGCTTTAATTGTTATTCACTAGCTATTTATAGCTTACCCTCTCATGTTCATTCCTAATGCAGGTAAATAGACTAAAGGTGAGCACGGGTACCTGCAGGAGTGACATGTTAGGTTCTTGGGGAACACTGTAATAAGACAATGTTATGTAATGTTCAGTGTAATGGTCGATCTAGTTCGTAACGTTGGAATGTTTGTTAAACAATACCTTTGTAATTACAACTTATATTTATATAAGTTGTATAATGTGAATAAATAACCGCTTCCGCACGCGTTTTGATAAAAAAAATATACTCTGAAATTTGAAAGACCAGCGTTACACAATTGAATTTGGATTTGAGGACTTAGTCACCATGGCGAATGAATATCTCGACAAACCGGACACACGTTCTTGACCCGTCATAAACCGGATCAATAACACCCAGTTCTCTACTCCATCACACCATGTACCAATGTGTCTTAGTAGGATATGAATTGTGAAACAATTCCACAATTCACAATATGGTCATCCAATATATAGATAATAGATACCTTAGCATCTTAACTAGATCTAAGTACCTTGATCTATACGCCCTATTGATTCTCAAATTTTTCTTGATTAATTCTGAACACCAACAAGGTTTCAGACATATACCCAAACTAATAAACGTCTCGCAACTACTACCATCAAGGTGGTGATGAAGAAGTTTCGCTTTCGTTATTCTTTGTGGTGTGCTTGAACGGATTATCCACACAACGTGATTAATATCCAACAAGCTTATAATCCTCTCACAAACTCCGGTGAAGGGTCTCATAATCATCTTAGCCTAATAAACAAGATCAACATCAAAGCGTTTAGCCCGAGACTAAACCATTCCGAGATCCTAACCACATGGATCTAGGCGATATATTTCTTGTTTATGTGGTTGAGTTGATTATCACACAAAGATAACTTATCCAAACTATTTTGGATTCAGAATCAATTATTCATGAATATTCTATTACTAGTACAATTCCTTATGTATGCCATGACATGGGAAATTTTGAACAAAACATCTCACAATAGATAATAAATCTCATATTTTAAGAATAAACTCATCGTCACCCCATGTTAAGTCAAAACAACACACGCGCTATGACATAAGAAAAACCTTGAATAAACAACGCTTAAAAAGGTTTCACACCAATTCTTAAAAAATATTTGTTCACCGTAATTAAAGCGAGCATACAAAGCGATGTTACCTACCACGCAGGGCAATAAAATAATAAATAAACCGGCGTCACAAGCGAGATCAAGTCTCCTTATCTTCTCTTGGAGGACAATCACCACGGTTTCCTCGTTCGAGATCCTGTTCTTTATGCTTTTCTTTCAACAAAGGACCTACACTTTGTAACAAACAAATTTGTGACAAACGTGAGTCAATCAGCTCGGGTCAACAACCCAGCTTATAGAAGAATAGCAATGAATCATGAACGTACCTGAAGATGGAAAGTTAACTCTCTCTTTTCTAAGAAGTTTTATATCCTCTCGGCACGTAGGGCAGGCGTGACGGCCCCAATTTCCAAATCTTCCACAGAAGTAGCAAACCACCTTTTCTTGAGTCTCATCTTGAGGCACATTCTCTATGTCCTTCGACTCAATATTAAGGATAGGCTTGGAAATTCCAACCTTTCCTTTTAGGGTCGGTTTCTTCTTCCTTTTCTTTTGTTTCTTTAAGCCCAAGATGGAAGTGGTTGAGGTGGAATTATGCTTGGCCATGTCGGACTCCGCAGACTTCAACATGCCATGCAATTCGCTTAAGGACTTCTCCATTCCTTGCATATGATAGTTTGTGACAAACTGATCATATGATGCGGGCAGAGACTGGAGTACAATATCCATAGCGAGCTCTCTCCCAATAGGAAATCCTAACCTCTCCATTTGGTCCACGTTCGCCTTCATCTTAAGGACGTGAAGCCCAACATTCCCGCCTTCCTGCAGCCTACAACCGACTAGGCTTTTAACACACTCATAGTGTTCCTGCCTAACTTGCTGTCGGAACAGTCCTTGAGCTTGTTTAACATATTGTACACACTCATGTGCTCGAGCTGCTTTCGCAACTCCGAACTCATAGTTGACAACATGAGGCAGGCAACATCGTGCGTGTCCTCAACACGTTTTTCATACCCGTATCGGTCGGCCCAAGTCGCGTTCGTAGAAGGTGTCTCCGGAAGGGGTTCCTCAAGGATGTGCAACTTTGATTCATGGCGAAGGACAATCCTCAATTGCCTAAGCCACGCAATAAAGTTCACCCCCATGAGTTTCTCCCTTTCTAGGAACACACGAAGTGAGATGTTTGGCGTAGTGTTGTTTTGGTTTGACATCTATAAATAACAATAATACAAGTTTTGGTTAGTTTAGATGAACCTTGTTAAAATAATTACCCCATAGTTTTAGATAAAACAATTATTTATAACAAGGGCTAAGAACCTTATTTCACCTCGCACTGTGACGGGTTTACCGCGGATCACGTGGCGAAGCTATTTAGGCCAGCAACCATTTAAACAATTGTAATCTCTATTACAACTCTTAGAGACTTGCGGGATCCGTTGACATCCATTATGTCGGTTGGCATGTTTGATCCCTTCCTTACACCAATCTTAATATATAATTTTTGTTTAGCTCGTGCTTAGCTCGACAACTAATCAAGAATTATATACTAAAATTGTAAACCGTCCGACAATACACATGGCTGGCACTCCCGACAATCAATTGGCTCGTGCTTAGCTCGACAACCAACCATGCGAGTTACCCCACTCACCTTCCACACAACTACGCAAGGAATGACTCGTGCTTAGCTCGACAATCATCCTTGTTTCGGTAGATTCAGGTGGTGTCGTCTTACGGATGGTGCGTGATTTACAATTTTGAAAAACGGGATTTTGTTTCCGGTTTATAAAAAACTTTTGTGAATTAACAAAGTAAGTGTCAAAACGATTTTAGGCACTACTTAAATATAATACCAAGTTTATATTTTCTTTGTCAATTCTATTTGCGTGAGATTGTTAACCATTTTAACAAACGTTGAATTTTATTTAATTTTTATTGAAAAATTGTCTAGCATGCAAATCCTAATCCATGCATAGAAAAAAAAAAACACAACCACGCAAATATATATACATATGATTCGGTAACATGCCCAAAAATTCCTATGCGTTTTCCTCATGAGCCACAACAGGGAAAACGAGTCCAAAAATCTAAGGACAAGATATGGTCTCGTTGGATGAGCTCACACTGAATCCAACACCTCCAATAGCATGTTGATTCCTTCTCGCCAATACGTCATCACCATGACTCCCGTTGACTATTTTGGTTTTAAATCTATACTATATACAAATACATAGAATATATATAAACGACACGCAGGTCGCAATCCTATACTATTTATACAAATACATAGAATAAAAGAAATGGCATGCAAGCCACACCAATAAGTAAATAAGCAAATATTGTTACAACAATACAACACGCAGGCCGCCATAAACCAAAAATAATCAATCATCACAACACATAGGTCTAGGGGTACATCTTGTTACCGAATCAAACCAAGCATATCAAATAGAAACATGGTGTGCCACACATAACCATGATATATAAATATATATATATATATATATATTAGTTAAGATTGTCAAAACATCAAAGGCACCAAAAAGACAATCCTTGTACATATGCATTAGTGTACCAAACCATTTTTGAGACACATATTCATATATACATTTATAAATATATATTTGTATACACTTCATGCCAAGTTACAACAAATATATAAATATAAAAACTAAAATATATTAACACGTCTACGAATAAATCTATTCTAGCATTACAAGAGTCTCAATGGAAAAACCAATCATTTTAAGAAAATAATTTTCTTAACATGAATCTACATGATGTAAAACTAACATCTTAGGTAGGCTACAAATATACCAATTTTAGCCTAACATGAATCTACATAAAAAACCATTTCTAGAAAATAATTTTCCTTATATAAAATATTTATATGAATATTATGTAGGCTACAAATACATCAATTTTAGCCTAGAAATCATCCATACCAAAAATCATTTCAAGAAAACAATTTCCTTGTATAAAATATTTATATGGTTTTTCTAGACTCGCTAGTGTAAAGCCATGTTAGATATGGCTCTAATACCACTAAAGGTATTTGTTTGGCACATACGAGAAGCAACGGAAGCAAGATATAATACAAAAATAAACAAGCCAAACAAACACACATGCCATGGACCAATATCTAGACATGGAAATGCAACTAAATAAAAGAACAAGATGGATAGAGATGTACCACAATGCAAGTACCACAATCCCTTCTTGTCAAGCTTCAAGAATCAAACAAGTCAAGCTTCATAATCCAAGCTAGGATTTCTCTAGTGAAGTCCACCCAAAGTTGTGTTGATTCCCAAATGCTAGTAGGTTGGTGTGTAACCACCAAGACAACAATCAAGTATATTCTTACACTCTAGTGCACCCAAAAGAACACCAAGAAGATGGTCAAGTTTGAGAGAACTTTCTTGTGCATGGACTAACTCCAAGAAGAACCAAAAGTCTGTCCTTGATCAGAGAAAAACGTAGCCTCTTAGTCTACCCAAGTTAATGACATAAACACCATTAAATCAAGTGTTTAAGGCTGTTAATTCTGCTATTACAGCGACTGTACACGGCCCGTGTTGGTTAACACGGCCGTGTAGGCCCAAAGCCCACGGCCTCTATTGGGCCAAGTTAGCCCGTGTCTAACAGACCTAACACGGCCTGTGTTCATCTACATGGCCGTGTAGGCCCAAAGCACACGGTCTCTACTTGGGCCAAAACGCCCCGTGCTAGTTGGGCTGGACACGGCCCGTGTACCATCCTGCCAAAACCCATTTTGGCATTTTCTCTCTCTTTTGCTTGATTGTGTTGCCAGAATCAATACTTGGTGTGTGACCTAATAGGCCTATACTTCATAAGTAGTGCTATTAACTCGTTCGTGTCAGCGGGCATATTCGAACACCCCGTGCCTGTTGGATTAGGCACGCCTGTGCCTCACAAGGTTCGGCTGTGCCTCACCCTGCCAAAACCCATTTTGGCAATTTCTCTCTATTTGCTAGATCATGTTGCCAAAATCAATACTTGGCGTGTGACCCAATAGGCCTATACCTCATCAGCAGTGCTATTAACTCGTATGTGTTAGCGGACATATACCAACAGTTCCATCGTTCTTCTTAACAAATAATACAGGAGCTCCCCACGGCGAGGAACTCGAACGAATAAAACCTTTGTTAAGCATCTCCTGAATTTGAGTCATCATCTCACGAATTTCAGAAGGAGCAAGACGATACGGAGATCGAGCCACAGGTGTAGCTCCAGGAATAAGCTCAATCTTGTATTCAACATCTCTGACCGGAGGCAAACCTTGAAGTTCTTCAGGGAATACCTCAGGGCAATCAAACACTACCCTGATGTCTCGGACTGGTCGCTTCTCCATTGTAGCATCAATACCATATGCTAAATCAGAGTCACAACCATTGGAAATATATTTCTGAGCTTTAATAACGGAGACAATGGGAATATCAGAATCCCGTCATTCTCCTCTAGCAACATCATAAGATCCATCAGAAAAAGGAATCTTAATCATCATTTTGGAACAGAGAATCTTAGCATCATGACTGCTTTAAGTGATAGGAACTTTTTCTGTAACATAGACTACTTTACCGTCAGCAATCTCAACTTTAAGCGGCTCAGTTAACGGGACAACAGGTAATTGCAATCTCTTACGACACGCCATAGAAACAAAGGAGTAAGTAGCTCCAGAGTCAAATCACACACAAGCAGGGATATAGTTAATAAGGAATGTACCCGTGATGACATCCCCCGCTGCTTTAGCTTCTTCCGCCATCATATGGAATGCCCTCCCTTTTGCGCGAGGTGCATCTTCCCTCTTCTAGCCCCTAGAAGATCCTTTGGTTCCAGCACCCTGTCTCTCCGGGCAATCAGTCATCTTGTGCCAAGGCTTGTGACACCGATAACAGACATCCTCTTTAAAACCACACTCTGCACTAGCATGGCCCTTTTGCCCGCACCTCCAACACCTCCAGGCAGCATTTGAACACTCCCCATAATGATATGTATGGCATTGAGAGCACCAAGGAGTTTCATATTTAGGCTTCTTAGAAGTGTCAGTCTTCCCACCTGCTGAAGATTATGCTTTGGAAGGACCCGATTTCCCAGACGGTTGAAACTTACTTTTTAAACTACCACTGGCATATTCGCCCTTACAATGGATACGATCTCCCTTCATTTGTCGGGCTACTTCAAATGCGTGATCCAGATTTACTGCTGCTCGTATACGAGGACGAAACTCTAACGGCAAGGTCGCCACAAATCTTCTTATCTTGGTGGTTTCATCAGGGATCAGATGTGGAACGAACCTCATCTTGTCAGTGAAAGAAGTGAGAGACATCAGTATCCCTGGCCATCACCCGTTGTATAATCATAGAAAGAAACCATGGAAACGGTAGAAAATTTCGTCTTTTGCTAGGCATCACCTTCTCTCTGACCACCTTTGCTATTTCAATAAAAATCAACTCTACATAATCAAAATGCAAGTGTTTAGCTATTACAACTAAAACATTCATTTCAAAACCAAAACTTTCATTGCAAAAGTGTTGGCACCATCGATTTCTTTCGTTACGCTTGTCAAACATCTCATAATAATCGCATACAGTGTCTGCCACTAGGGAACCAAGCCAGAA
Source organism: Dittrichia graveolens (assembly GCA_038502395.1). Classification (NCBI taxonomy): domain Eukaryota; kingdom Viridiplantae; phylum Streptophyta; class Magnoliopsida; order Asterales; family Asteraceae; genus Dittrichia; species Dittrichia graveolens. The sequence goes on from JARJIL010000008.1 coordinate 25,376,865, forward strand.
CGTTTAAACTTGGACATCCCCGTCAGTTCATCCCCCCTCCATCCGAGATCCATCACATGTGTTAGGATTTGTTTGTCAGTGGGTATTGGATCAAAAGTAGGTTTAGATGGATAAGTGTTTTGTTTGGGTAGTCTGAGAATTCGTCTTATGCTTTCCAATCCCATTTCAAATTCAACTTGATCTATTTGGGCTGAAAGGACTGGATTTCCTTCTACACTTTCAGTTAGGGTAAGGGAACCCCACAGTTGTTGCACATAAACCTCCGGGACATGAGGTACACTTTCAGTAGGGTTGAAGGTAAAAACATGGTTTAATGGATGAGAAGTAATAAGTTCAGTGATTATTGGGTATTCAATTTTGGTGACATCTGGTAGAAAGTAGGCATTGTTTAGTTGGTTTGGAAGGTAATTGGCTCGGGGGTAAAAGGTATTTGAGGGAATTTGCGCCATCTGTAAGATAAAACAGTTAGTACAAAATTAAAAATTTTCAAAATTTTTTGAAAATTCCTAAGTGTTGAATGAAATCCGATACTTAGAAATCCGATAAATATGATGTTTGGCAAATCCGACACCCTTTTACTTCCAAAATCCGATATCATTTAATTTCAAAATCCGATATCAACGAAAATCCGACACTCATGTAATTCAAAATCCGATAGAATTGAAATTCCGACACTCATGTATTTTAAAATCTAGTGAAAGAGAAAATCCGACACTCATGTATTTCAAAATCCAATGAAATTGAAAATCCAACAAGTCATTTACTTGAGAATCCGACAAGTCAAAATCCGGTATTTTCAAAATCCGACAATCTTTAACAAACCGACATGAAATCTAATCATCTTGAAATCCGATAAACTTGAAATCCGTTAGTTTTAAAATCCGACTAACTTCCCAATTTTAACAAACTATCGGATTCAACACAAAATCCGATAACCTTGAAATCTGATAAACTATCGGATTTACTGGAAATCCGACGGTTCATCCATATGAACAACCTTTCATGTTTTTGAAATCCCGACACATTGAAGAACATCCATTTTTTCACTTAACACTTCAACACCCAAAACATTTATGCAATTAACGCCAATCTAAGAACTCCTTTCAACTCAAACAACACATTTAACAACTAAACACCTTCCTCGTTAAATTTAAAAATCCCGATCAAACTTTGAAAAACCGACAATCTCAAATCTAAGAAATTCGCATCCCAAAAGTCGATTATTTTGAAATCAAAACTCATCCCACTAATCTATATCCAAAACCGAGTGTATCAATGTAAGCAAAACACTTAAATTTATACATTTGTATTTCGAAAGTTTTTAGAGTTTTGAAGTCAAAGAATCCGATTAAAAAGCATGTAAACATTGATGAAATCTCAAAAGAATTATACCTTTTGAATCAGGAAAGAATTGCAATCAAGGATCTGTGATTTGTTCGCACAAATAAACAATTTGAAAATTTTGATTTCTTTGAAGGAACTCTCGGATTTTTCGGAAAACCGACAATGTAGTCGGATTTTGTTTTAATAGGAAAATGATAAATCCGACCCATTGAAATCCGAATACTAATAATCCGATCCATAGAAATCCGAAACCAAACAAAAACTGTAACGACCTCAGATTGAGCCTAGTCGTGTTCGAATCCGGTACGTCTAAAATTCTAATTAAATATTGAATAAAAGAAATTATATATAAATAATTGATTATTTGGAAAATAGAAGAAAATAATAAAGAAATGATAATATTAAAATATTATTAAAAATATATAAGAGTAATAAAATATTAAATGGTTTAGAACGAGGTTTCCAAAAATATCCCCGTTAGTTAAAACGGGTACTCGTGCATAAAGTTGTAAATTGGAAAGAGGAACAAGATACCCACAAGCAAGTACCCTTGTTGCCTCTCCACGTATACTCAAACACACATACACAGATAATTCATTTCTTTGTGTTCTTGTGTGTTAATCTTCAAGAGAAACTCAAAGAAGAAGAAATTCAATGAAAGGATTTAATCAAGCTCAAGTGTTGCTACTGAATTCAAGTACAATATGCTGATAAAATTATATCGTCCTAATCTTCAAGTGAGTTCTTAGTTCTTGTGTCTGTTCTTCATTTTTCACCAAGTTGAGTTTCAATTGGGTTTTATTGAAATTAATCCCAATCATTGATTCTAATGTTACCAATCGGTTTCTAATTGGTTTCTAAGTATATAGGAATCAAAATCTGTAATTATACTAATGGTTTGGTTTGATTTTAGAAATTAAAGTGGTAAATGGATCAAAAGGGTGAATTGATCCCAAATTCTGGTTTTGGATGTTTAAATGTGAATGATGTCTTTGAGTTGGTTTAGACATGTTATTTCTTATATGAACAATAGAAACCAATTGGTAAAGTATTGGAAATATTTTGGTGAGTTTTGGATGGAAAATAGCAGGTTCTGCACGAACCTGCTGCTGTAAGTTGAAAGGCACGGGCGTGCCTCTCAAGAACAGACCGTACCTCAGGGCGTACCTAGGAGGCACGTCCGTACCTCCCAAGGGTACGGGGCGAGCCTAACACTAGCAAACCCGGGGGTGCCCTGAAGTCACGAGGTGTACGTGGGTATGAGGTACGGGGCGTGCCTCGCCAGGCACGGGCGTGCCTTGGCAAGGTACGGGCGTGCCCTGCCTCTGGCTGAATATGTTTTACGAGGTTTTGATATCTGTAAACCCTGTTTACGTATTCCAGTTGGTCCAGAAGCTTCAGTATCATAGAGTATTATAATTTAGATCGTCAGGTGAGTGCCTGATAACATAACAACTAATATATCTATAGCATATATTAACAATGAATTGAATTGAATACAATGATTTGTATACCTTGTAGTATGTATGATAATTGATTATCATGATATTATACGCACTTGATTAAGTGTAGTTTGTAAAGCATGATGATGTTAGACTTAACATGTTGACACAGTCTGATACGCACTTGAGTAAGTGTAGATTGTATAGCATGATGATGCTAGGTTTAACTTATTGATATATAATAGCATGCACTTGATTAGGTGTATGTTATGATGATATATATATATATCTATATTATTGCATGCGCGTAATGAAGTATAGAATGAATGGCATGATAATGCTAGATATTTGATTGATACATATAGTATGCATCTGTTTAGGTGTATGTTATGTGGATATGATTATGCATGCATGCAATGATGATCCGATTGGATCAGATATGTGTTTGTGGTTGATCCGGATCCTATGGACAAAGTTGTCCTAGACAAAGCTGTCCTACAATAAGAACAAAGTTGTTCTACTTTAAGGACAAAGCTGTCCTCTTCGGGTATAGCTTATGCTGTGCAACAGAGGAATCGGTTGATTCCAAAACACAATGGTGGACCGCCTTACAGCTCACCCACAAGAGCAGTTGATGTGTCTGGTACCCCAGTTTGGTGTATTGAGCCGGGTTCACTACCCTGCAAAATATGTCGCCTTCTAACTACACCAGCTCATCACGAGATGCTAGGATAGAACTATTTGAGCATGATTGATGATATGTGATATGTTTATATTGATTGCATGCTATCGTGTACTCACTAGCTTTTATAGCTAATAGATACTACTCCTATCTCATGTGCAGGTGATCCTTAGGCTGTGAGCTCGGGTGCTTGCGGGTAGTTGCATGTTTTAGGAGGAACACTGTCTTTTGTATAACTCTGATATAATGTATGTTTGTAACAGATAATGGTCGACCGGTTAAGTAATAGTAACACCAAACTGATTATGTGGCAATTGTTGATTGTATAATATTTGCCACTTGTTTCTAATTCTGCTGCGTGTTTTTAAATGAAAATGATAAATAAGCATTTTAAAAAGAAAAATTTGGTTCTCGAAAGCAAGGTGTTACAAGCTGGTATCAGAGCCTAAGTTTGAGTGAATTGGGTATTTGAAAGAATACTCAGTCTCAAATTCAGGCTCGATCATTATTTAAAGTGTTCTTCAGGAGGTATTGGGGTGTGAGAGAGATTAATATGACTGACATTATTGTTGCTTGATTGCTTATTTGATTAACATGTTTAATCAAGTATGATAAGTATACTAAGTATATTATGACTTTAATGGTCTAATAGAATCAAGAGATGTTTAGATCAATCTGATGTAATCAGATTGATAATGTTAGATAAAAAGTGATGCCAAAAGAACAGTTGAAGTAATAGTAGTCTTGTGGACTACTAGTATTAAGATAAACAAGGGAACTGTCCTCAGTTCCTATGACAGTAGCATATAGTAAATGATGAAATCTAAAACGATTAATGAGAATTGAGGAAGATATGCTAGTTGTTCCTATTCCATAGCACAGAATGGTCACAGGTCTTAAGGCTTTTTCTGCCATGTAAACCATATATACATTTGAGGGCACGACGAATCCGGCGGTGACTGAAAGATGGATACGGGATATAGAGTTGGTATTCGAAACCGGTGAAAGCAAGGAGCTACATATTCTTTTGTCTCTGCGTCTTTTCTTGCTTAATAGCAAATACCTGTTTTCGCGTTGATTAATCCACTGAAAGTGGAAGTTATTAGCGGTAAGGCACTAATAGTGTTCCCATGCCTGTAATTGATATTGACGGGAATAGTTTTCCCATTTCGTTTCTTGTTATACCATTGCGGGATTTGATATAGTATTTTGAGGGGATTGGCTCAGTAACCGAGATGCTGAGATTCTTTGTTCGAAAAGATGATTAAAATTTCTCGGTCGGACGGGACATATGCTGTGGCTCGTGGTGAAGGAAGAATTTCTGAAACTCCATTGATTTCTCTAATGAAAGCTCGCAAGTTTGTAGCAAAAGGATGTGAGTCCTATTTTGCTTATGTTATTGATACACACATGGAGAAGAAAGCTGTTAATGACATTCGGGTAGTTTCTGAATACCCTAATGTTTTTCCTGATGAATTACCGGGTTTGCCTCTCGTAAGAGATGTTGAATACTGAATTGCTCTTGTTCTAGGTGCTACGCCTGTAGCTAGATCTCCTTATCGTCTTGCACCATCTGAGGTTTGCGAGATGATGACTCAGATTCAGGAACTTCTAGATAGAGGTTTCATTCGTCGGAGCTCTTCACCTAGGGGAGCTCCAGTTTTATTTGTCAGAAAGAAAGATGGTACTATGCGAATGTGCATTGATTAAAGGGAGCTGAATAAGCGAACTGTAAAGAACAAGTACCCTCTTCCACGTATCGATGATCTGCTGGATCAACTTCAGGGTGCTACTTGCTTTTCAAAGATAGATATTTGTTCTGGTTATCATCAAGTCCTTGTACGCGATGAAGATATTCCAAAGACGGTTTTCAGAACGAGATATGTGCATTATGAGTTTCTTGTGATGCCTTTCAGATTGACGAATGCTCTAGCTACATACATGGATCTTATGAACCGTGTTTTTTCGTGCGTTTCTTGACAAATTTGTCACTGTATTCATCGATGACATTCTGATTTATTCTAGATTTGAAGTAGAACATGAGACACACCTTCGTATTGTGTTTAACATTTTGATGCAAGAACACTTATATGCTAAATTCTCTAAATGCGATTTCTGGCTTGAAGAAATACACTTCCTTGGTCATGTTATATGCAAGGATAGTGTTATGGTTGATTAAGTAAGGGTCGAGGCGTTAATGAATTAGGTAATTCCCAAAACCCCATCTGATATTTGTAGCTTTCTAGGACTTGTCGGTTACTATAGGCGGTTCATTCAGAATTTTTATAAAATAGTAGGTCCTATGACGAAGCTTACACGAAAGGATGTTGCCTATTCGAGGTATGATGAACAAGATATTGCTTCCAGACATTGAAACAATTGTTATGTCAAGCTACAATTCTGACCCTGCCAAATGGGTCAGAAGATTTTATCGTCTATTATGATGCTTCTTACGCAGGTTTGGGAAGTGTCCTTATATAGAAGGACAAAGTGATATCATATGCTTCCCGCCAACTGAAGCCACATGAGAAGAGCTATCCGACTCATTATTTGGAGTTGGCAGTTGTTGTCTTTGCTCTGAAACTATGGCGCCACTACTTGTATGGCACCAAATGTGTGGTATTCACTGATTATAAGAGCCTGCTTTATGTTTCTACACAAAAGGAACTCAATATGAGGCAACGCAGGTGGATAGAGTTAATAAATGATTATGATTGTGAAATCAAATACCACTCGGGCAAGGCTAAGGTGGTGGCTGATGCATTAAGCAGGAAGGGCTCTACAGATGTAACACCAGAAAACTCAAGCCATTTTTTTTAAATACGATGCGGAAGCTTTAAGTAAACAACTCATTTACATACAAACAAATATTAACAAATGTACAAACATTGTTCAAACAAAAATATCATTGTTGTGTTACAAAAGCTACAGGCTCATTTCATTTTAAAAACTAATATCAGAGTCAGGTCAACTTCTCCTTCAACCAACCTCACAAACACGAACCTGCAAAAGCAACAACTGAGGGGAATTAGCACAAAGCGAAGTGAGTAGAGGCTAAACACCAAAAGCAAACATCCACAGTCAATATCAAAGCATGTAATCACATATCCCGAGAAGACCGGCGGTTCGGCGCAAAACCTACAACCAATGCCGGCCAAAGCAAAGGTTTACCGATAGCCCTCCACTGAATTGGCACAGTAAACTCCACCTCTGAAGCAACATATGCAACATAAGGGCTACTACTGTTCAACCAACCAGTAAACGAGCCCAGCCCAATTCTACGTATAGCTGACTTCCCAACGCAACTCAAAATCATCCCAAGCTCCCTGCAACTGGTTAAACAAATCATCGATTCTCGGCAACGGATACTTGTTCTTTATCGTCCACTTATTTAGTTCACGGTAGTCGATACACATACGCAACATACCATCTTTCTTCTTTACAAACAATACCGGTGCTCCCCACGGGGACGAACTCGGACGAATAAACCCCATATCTAGTAGATCCTGAATCTGCGTCATCATCTCCCGAATCTCTGAAGATGCCAACCTGTACGGAGCCTTCGCTACTGGTTTAGAACCAGGTATTAAATCTATTTTGAACTCCGCTTCACGAACCGGAGGCAATCCCGGCAACTCTTCTGGAAACACTTCCGGGTATTCCGTTACCACCCGGATATCAGTCATTGCTTGCGTTTCTTTCTTTCCATCAATCACATACGCCAAGTAAGATTCACTTCCCTTGCCCAACGCCTTCTTTGCTTTCAAACACGTGATAATAGGAATCACAGACCCAGCCTTCTTTCCTCTGGCTACTACCCGTGTACCATCCGCTAACGGAAAAGAAATCAACTTTTTGTGACACTTGATACTGGCTTGATTCAGACTCAGCCAATCCATCCCAAGCACCACATCAAACCCAGACAATGGCATAACAAGAAAATAAACAGGAAAACACATGCCATCTATATCAATTTTAGCTCCAGCCACAACAGTCGTGACCGGAACCATCATGCCATCTGCTACTTCTATCTCTAAAGCAGTATCAAGTCTAATTACAGGCATATTCAACTTTTCACAAAATTCCACAGAAACAAAGGAGCGATTTGCTCTAGAATCAAACAATACTCTAGCAGGAGTAGAGCTTATTAGAAACATACCCGTGATCACGTCGTCGGTGGTGGTGGCATCATCCACCGTCATTTTGAACGCCCGACGCTCAGTAGTGGATGGGTTCTTTCGCTTCTGACCTGCTGAAGACGATCCACCAGCTCCTCCCACTCCTGACCCTAATCAAGTCTTCTTACTCATCTGGCAATCATTAACTTTGTGCCCCTCCCTCTGACAATTCCAACAAACACTCCTCGGAAACTTGCAGTTCTTCAAATCATGGCCAAACTGGCCACATTTCACGCATCTCAAAGTGTGGGGCATACACTGCCCATTGTGATAAGATTTGCACCTACCACACCAAGGTGCCCGTTGAGTGGACCCACCCAAAGTAGGTCTTCTATTATGCTCCCCCTGCTTGCTCCCACTGCTCTACCCTCCCCGCCTCTGTTGAGCGTTGTAATGTTCATATCTCGATTTTTGTTGGGAGATCTTCTCCCCGCTCAACCTATTTCTTGCAATGATGTCCCCTTCAGCCAATTTGGCTAAAGTGAAAGCCTAGGACAGTGTAGTAGCCCACCTGGTGGCGCTACGTAGATCAGGGTGCAGTGACCCCACAAAATGGGCAATCTTTGATTCCTCATCCAGTACCCAGTGTTTGGCAAACCTCATTTTCTCATTAAATTGCTTGATTAATTTATCCACAGTCATGTTCCCGGTCATCTGCAGATCCATAAATTCTTTCTTGATTTTGGCTATCTCAAAGGTTCCACAATATTGTTCACATAACTTTTCCTGGAATTGACTCCAGGTGATGCTCTCCTGTTGCTGTTCGGTAAAATGGCCGGTAATGGAATCCCACCAGACCAATGCGTCTCCTCTCAACATCCGAGTTGCATATTTGACTTTTAATTCGTTCTCGCAATTACAGGCATCAAATGCCTTTGCCATCTCCCTCAACCAATTCAACATTGCATTGGGATCAGAACTCCCATGATACTCAGATGGTTTACAATCAAGGAATTGCTTATAGGTGCATGGTTGTTTATATCCTAGGAACGCAAATGGATAGGCTCCTGGTTGTGGATATGGATAATAAAATGGCGGTTGCATCATATGTGTCATAGGTGGTAGCGGTGTTGTCACTGGTGTAGTTGTCGCCTGTGTAGGAATCGCAGTCGGCACTGGGGTTAGTTCAGGTTGCTGTTGTTGTTGTTGCTGCTCCATTCTCTAAATTTATTTCTGAGTTCCTCCAACTCATTTTCCAACTGGTACACATAATCACTATGATATTCTTCCCGGGCTTGACCCGACGTTCCCGCAGTCTCAGTATTCCCCAAGTACTCAGTTACTGGAGCTTTAGTTGTAGCTTGGGTCGTAGGAGGAAGGGTAGGAGTATCTCTGTTAGCCATTATCTGTTACAATCACATCACCTCATAACTCATTAGCATAAACCGTTAGTCATCCTAAGAGTGCGTATCGACCAAATAGGAGGCTCTGACACCAAACTGTAAAACCAGAAAACTCAAGCTACAGATGTACAATCATTTACATAAAAACCAATATTAACAAATGTACAATCATTGTTCAAACAAAAATATCATTGTTGTGTTACAAAAGCTACAGGCTCGTTTCATTTTAAAAACTAATATCAGAGTCAGGTGAACTTCTTCTTCAGCCAACCTCACAAACACGAACCTTCAAAAGCAACAACTAAGGGGAATTAGCACAAAGCTAAGTGAGTAGAGGCTAAACACCCAAAGTAAACATCCACAGTCAATATCAAAGCATGTAATCACATATCCCGAGTAGACCGGCGGTTCGGCGCAAAACCTACAACCAATGCCGGCCAAAGCAAAGGTTTACCGATAGCCCTCCACTGAATTGGCACAGTAAACTCCACCTCTGAAGCAACATATGCAACAGAAGGGCTATACCGGTGGCCTACTCTAAAACGTGACATTGCCTCTTATGTGGAGAAATGTTAGATCTGTGCATAGGTGAAGACCGAACACCAACGACCCTATGGTAATTTGCAACAATTACCAATTCCAGAATGGAAATGGGACAACATCACCATGGATTTTGTTACAAAACTGCCCAGGACTTCAAAAGGGTATGACATGATCTGGGTGATTGTTGATATACTCACCAAGAGTGCACACTTTCTAGCGATGAATGAATCATCTTCCATGCCTCGTCTTGCTCAGATATATATCAATGAAATCGTCGGCCGACACGGTGTTCCTTTATCTATTGTCTCTGATAGGGATACGCGATTTGTCTCACACTTTTGGAGCAGTCTTCAACGTGAGCTGATACTCGTGTTCATTTGAGTACCGCATACTATCCACAAACAGATGGACAGTCCGAAAGGACTATCCAAACTCTTGAAGACATGCTACGCGCATGTGTACTTGAATACGGTGGCTCATGGGATTCTCATTTGCCTTTTATTGAGTTTGCTTATAATAACTCATATCATTCCAGTATCGGTATGCCACCGTATAAGATGCTTTATGGTAGGCGTTGTCGCACACCTACCTGTTGGCTTGAACCAGGGGACAAACAGTATGCTGGACCTGATCTGGTCCAGATTACTGCTGATAAAGGTAAGCTTGCATGGGAGAACCTTAAAGCAGCTAGAGACAGACTAAAGATATATGTTGATCCAAAACGCAGGCCGGTTACCTTTGAAATAGGTGATCGGGTACTCTTGAAGGTTTATCCCTGGAAGGGTGTTATCAGATTCGGCAAAAAGGGAAAGCTGAATCCGCGATACATTGGTCCTTTCTGAATTATCCAAAAAAAAGTCAATGAGTAGACATTATCTTTGGAGTTACCTCCAGAGCTATCAGGTATTCATAATACCTTCAGTATTTGCTATCTTCGTAAGTGCAAGGTGGATGAAGATCAGATTCTACCCTTCCACGATCTGAAAGTTGATTCTTCTACACGGCTCGTGGAAGAATCAGTTGAGATTCTGAACACGAAGACTAAGCGGCTGAGAAAGAAGACTATTCAGCTAGTCTTGGTCAAATGGAAGCATAACCTCGGGTCAAACCTGACCTAGGAGACCAAGGAGGATATGTGGGCCCGCTATCTCCATTTGTTTTCTTAAAGTAGATTCCGAGGATGGAATCTTTTTAAGGGGGGTAGATTTGTAACAACCTATGATTGGGCCTAGCCGTGTTCGAATCCGGTACGTCTAAAATTCTAATTAAATATTGAATAAAAGAAATTATATATAAATAATTAATTATTTGTAAAATAAAAGAAAATAATAAAGAAATGATAATATTATTAAATGGTTAAGAACGAGGTTTCCAAAAATATCCCCGTTAGTTAAAATGGGTACTCGTGCGTAAAGTTTTAAATTGGAAAGGGGAACAAGATACCCACTTGTGGATATGATTAACCCACAAGCATGTACCCTTGTTGCCTCTCAACATATACTCAAACACACATACACAAACAATTCATTTCTTTGTGTTCTTGCATGTTAAGCTTCAAGAGAAACTCAAGAAAAAGAAATTCATTGAAGGGATTTAATCAAGCTCAAGTGTTGCGATTGAATTCAAGTACAATTTGGGAATGCAACATTCTAGCCGTGCATGCATCGCCAAACCTAGGCTCTGACACCAAACTGTAAAACCAGAAAACTCAAGCCATATTTTTTTTAAATACACTGCGGAAGCTTTAAGTAAACAACTCATTTACATAAAAACCAATATTAACAAATGTACAATCATTGTTCAAACAAAAATATCATTGTTGTGTTACAAAAGCTACAGGCTCGTTTCATTTTAAAAACTAATATCAGAGTCAGGTGAACTTCTTCTTCAGCCAACCTCACAAACACGAACCTTCAAAAGCAACAACTAAGGGGAATTAGCACAAAGCTAAGTGAGTAGAGGCTAAACACCCAAAGTAAACATCCACAGTCAATATCAAAGCATGTAATCACATATCCCGAGAAGACCGGCGGTTCGGCGCAAAACCTACAACCAATGCCGGCCAAAGCAAAGGTTTACCGATAGCCCTCCACTGAATTGGCACAGTAAACTCCACCTCTGAAGCAACAGAAGGGCTACTACTGTTCAACCAACCAGTAAACGAGCCCAGCCCAATTCTACGTATAGCTGACTTCCCAACGCAACTCAAAATCATCCTAAGAGTGCGTATCGACCAAATAGTCATGCAGCAGATATCAATAATCAATATCACAATCAACAGTTCAATCAATCAATCCAATCTCAATCACAAGCATGCATCACATCAATAAAATTAACCGAAATCTTTACCATCCGCGATTAACGTCCACTCACCTCAAAATCAACACGGGCTCAGAAATCTAATTTTACTGAGTCTTTTGATTGCCTGAAAACACAGCAACAATCAAATCAGTCTCGAATATATAAATATACCTTCTCATATATATTTATACCTTAAATTCATAAAAACAATTTAATAAAATCACATAAATAATACGCCAAGTTATTCCATTCAAAGTACATTAAAAAAATAAGAAACATTCTGAATTATCCCCAGTCGCGCCGCGACATAGGCCTGCGTCGCACCGCGACCATACCGGATTTCAAATCCGGAAATTAACACTCGGATTTTGGTGTCGGTTTTCTAAAGTGTCGGATTTCAGGGTTGGATTTGCAAACTCTTGGATTTCCAAGGGTCGGATTTGCAAACTTCCGGATTCTTGCAAATCCCAATCAAAATGTCGGATTTTTACCCACGCCGTGCCGCGACTTTAGAGCGTAGCGCCGCAACGTGCATGGTCACAGACCCATCTTCTTCATTTGTGTCGGATTTCCAGCCAACATAACTTACTTATAAACCTTTTTAACCTCATTTTTCTTCAAACAAAATACATATATAATATGTATCATGTCTACAAAACATCATAAACACTTTTTAACTCAATTATAACTACAAAATATACAAAACCCATAATTCAAGCTTTCTTCCAAACTTATCAATGGTGAAATTGCATAAACTCATGCTTTTCAATATATAAACATACCAATACCATTCATATCAAGCCATAAACACTTTCTTACCTTCTTTTTGAATTAAAACACACAAAGTCTTGATTCCACAAATTCAAGTTTGTAGCTTTCCTTCACTTGGAGGTTTTCGTTCAAAAAAACACACATACACCTTCACATATTTGTTTAAACCAAGCACGAGGTGGCAAAAAGAATTATTAATTTTTCATGCATACATACATACTTACCATCTTACATGCACATATACTTGTACTTTCTCTCCTTTTTCAAAATTCACCAGTAACATATATACACATTTATATATTCATATTAATCAATTAACTTAACAAAACACATAATCAATTTGAAAACACAATTAATCACATATTGCCAACCTACTAATCTCCTAGCCCAGGTTTGCGGGTGTTACAACAGATACCATGAAGTTCATGAAAATCACTATTGTTTCTAAGCTTATCACTCGATTGAAGGAGGCTCAACAAGAAGCCTTAACAGGAGCTAACCTGAAGGCTGAAGTTTTGTCCAAGATGAAGGAGCAGCTACAAGATGACAGCAGGGGATTGAAGACTTACAGGTCCCGAATCTGGGTACCTAGCATCGGAGGAAACCGGGATCTTATCTTGAAGGAGGCACATAATTCTCGTTTATCTATTCATCCTGGGTGCACAAAAATGTACCATGATCTTAAAGCACTATACCGGTGGCCTACTCTAAAACGTGACATTGCCTCTTATGTGGAGAAATGTTAGATCTGTGCATAGGTGAAGACCGAACACCAACGACCCTATGGTAATTTGCAACAATTACCAATTCCAGAATGGAAATGGGACAACATCACCATGGATTTTGTTACAAAACTGCCCAGGACTTCAAAAGGGTATGACATGATCTGGGTGATTGTTGATATACTCACCAAGAGTGCACACTTTCTAGCGATGAATGAATCATCTTCCATGCCTCGTCTTGCTCAGATATATATCAATGAAATCGTCGGCCGACACGGTGTTCCTCTATCTATTGTCTCTGATAGGGATACGCGATTTGTCTCACACTTTTGGAGCAGTCTTCAACGTGAGCTGATACTCGTGTTCATTTGAGTACCGCATACCATCCACAAACAGATGGACAGTCCGAAAGGACTATCCAAACTCTTGAAGACATGCTACGCGCATGTGTACTTGAATACGGTGGCTCATGGGATTCTCATTTGCCTTTTATTGAGTTTGCTTATAATAACTCATATCATTCCAGTATCGGTATGCCACCGTATAAGATGCTTTATGGTAGGCGTTGTCGCACACCTACCTGTTGGCTTGAACCAGGGGACAAACAGTATGCTGGACCTGACCTGGTCCAGATTACTGCTGATAAAGGTAAGCTTGCATGGGAGAACCTTAAAGCAGCCAGAGACAGACTAAAGATATATGTTGATCCGAAACGCAGGCCGGTTACCTTTGAAATAGGTGATCGGGTACTCTTGAAGGTTTCTCCCTGGAAGGGTGTTATCAGATTCGGCAAAAAGGGAAAGCTGAATCCGCGATACATTGGTCCTTTCTGAATTATCCAAAAAAAAGTCAATGAGTAGACATTATCTTTGGAGTTACCTCCAGAGCTATCAGGTATTCATAATACCTTCAGTATTTGCTATCTTCGTAAGTGCAAGGTGGATGAAGATCAGATTCTACCCTTCCACGATCTGAAAGTTGATTCTTCTACACGGCTCGTGGAAGAATCAGTTGAGATTCTGAACACGAAGACTAAGCGGCTGAGAAAGAAGACTATTCAGCTAGTCTTGGTCAAATGGAAGCATAACCTCGGGTCAAACCTGACCTAGGAGATCAAGGAGGATATGTGGGCCCGCTATCTCCATTTGTTTTCTTAAAGTAGATTCCGAGGATGGAATCTTTTTAAGGGGGGTAGATTTGTAACAACCTATGATTGCGCCTAGCCGTGTTCGAATCCGGTACGTCTAAAATTCTAATTAAATATTGAATAAAAGAAATTATATATAAATAATTAATTATTTGTAAAATAAAAGAAAATAATAAAGAAATGATAATATTATTAAATGGTTAAAAACGAGGTTTCCAAAAATATCCCCGTTAGTTAAAATGGGTACTCGTGCGTAAAGTTTTAAATTGGAAAGGGGAACAAGATACCCACTTGTGGATATGATTAACCCACAAGCATGTACCCTTGTTGCCTCTCAACATATACTCAAAGACACATACACAAACAATTCATTTCATTGTGTTCTTGCATGTTAAGCTTCAAGAGAAACTCAAGAAAAAGAAATTCATTGAAGGGATTTAATCAAGCTCAAGTGTTGCGATTGAATTCAAGTACAATCTGGGAATGCAACATTCTAGCCGTGCATGCATCGCCAAACCTAGGCTCTGACACCAAACTGTAAAACCAGAAAACTCAAGCCATATTTTTTTTAAATACACTGCGGAAGCTTTAAGTAAACAACTCATTTACATAAAAACCAATATTAACAAATGTACAATCATTGTTCAAACAAAAATATCATTGTTGTGTTACAAAAGCTACAGGCTCGTTTCATTTTAAAAACTAATATCAGAGTCAGGTGAACTTCTTCTTCAGCCAACCTCACAAACACGAACCTTCAAAAGCAACAACTAAGGGGAATTAGCACAAAGCTAAGTGAGTAGAGGCTAAACACCCAAAGTAAACATCCACAGTCAATATCAAAGCATGTAATCACATATCCCGAGAAGACCGGCGGTTCGGCGCAAAACCTACAACCAATGCCGGCCAAAGCAAAGGTTTACCGATAGCCCTCCACTGAATTGGCACAGTAAACTCCACCTCTGAAGCAACATATGCAACAGAAGGGCTACTACTGTTCAACCAACCAGTAAACGAGCCCAGCCCAATTCTACGTATAGCTGACTTCCCAACGCAACTCAAAATCATCCTAAGTGTGCGTATCGACCAAATAGTCATGCAGCAGATATCAATAATCAATATCACAATCAACAGTTCAATCAATCAATCCAATCTCAATCACAAGCATGCATCACATCAATAAAATTAACCGAAATCTTTACCATCCGCGATTAACGTCCACTCACCTCAAAATCAACACGGGCTCAGAAATCTAATTTTACTGAGTCTTTTGATTGCCTGAAAACACAGCAACAATCAAATCAGTCTCGAATATATAAATATACCTTCTCATATATATTTGTACCTTAAATTCATAAAAACAATTTAATAAAATCACATAAATAATACGCCAAGTTATTCCATTCAAAGTACATTAAAAAAATAAGAAACATTCTGAATTATCCCCAGTCGCGCCGCGACATAGGCCTGCGTCGCACCGCGACCATACCGGATTTCAAATCCGGAAATTAACACTCGGATTTTGGTGTCGGTTTTCTAAAGTGTCGGATTTCAGGGTTGGATTTGCAAACTCTTGGATTTCCAAGGGTCGGATTTGCAAACTTCCGGATTCTTGCAAATCCCAATCAAAATGTCGGATTTTTAACCACGCCGTGCCGCGACTTTAGAGCGTAGCGCCGCAACGTGCATGGTCACAGACCCATCTTCTTCATTTGTGTCGGATTTCCAGCCCACATAACTTACTTATAAACCTTTTTAACCTCATTTTTCTTCAAACAAAATACATATATAATATGTATCATGTCTACAAAACATCATAAACACTTTTTAACTCAATTATAACTACAAAATCTACAAAACCCATAATTCAAGCTTTCTTCCAAACTTATCAATGGTGAAATTGCATAAACTCATGCTTTTCAATATATAAACATACCAATACCATTCATATCAAGCCATAAACACTTTCTTACCTTCTTTTTGAATTAAAACACACAAAGTCTTGATTCCACAAATTCAAGTTTGTAGCTTTCCTTCACTTGGAGGTTTTCGTTCAAAAAAACACACATACACCTTCACATATTTGTTTAAACCAAGCACGAGGTGGCAAAAAGAATTATTAATTTTTCATGCATACATACATACTTACCATCTTACATGCGCATATACTTGTACTTTCTCTCCTTCTTCAAAATTCACCAGTAACATATATACACATTTATATATTCATATTAAACAATTAACTTAACAAAACACATAATCAATTTGAAAACACAATTAATCACATATCGACAACCTGCTAATCTCCTAGCCCAGGTTTGCGGGTGTTACAACAGATACCATGAAGTTCATGAAAATCACTATTGTTTCTAAGCTTATCACTCGATTGAAGGAGGCTCAACAAGAAGCCTTAACAGGAGCTAACCTGAAGGCTGAAGTTATGTCCAAGATGAAGGAGCAGCTACAAGATGACAGTAGGGGATTGAAGACTTACAGGTCCCGAATCTGGGTACCTAGCATCGGAGGAAACCGGGATCTTATCTTGAAGGAGGCACATAATTCTCGTTTATCTATTCATCCTGGGTGCACAAAAATGTACCATGATCTTAAAGCACTATACCGGTGGCCTACTCTAAAACGTGACATTGCCTCTTATGTGGAGAAATGTTAGATCTGTGCATAGGTGAAGACCGAACACCAACGACCCTATGGTAATTTGCAACAATTACCAATTCTAGAATCGAAATGGGACAACATCACCATGAATTTTGTTACAAAACTGCCCAGGACTTCAAAAGCGATGAATGAATCATCTTCCATGCCTCGTCTTGCTCAGATATATATCAATGAAATCGTCGGCCGACACGGTGTTCCTCTATCTATTGTCTCTGATAGGGATACGCGATTTGTCTCACACTTTTGGAGCAGTCTTCAACGTGAGCTGATACTCGTGTTCATTTGAGTACCGCATACCATCCACAAACAGATGGACAGTCCGAAAGGACTATCCAAACTCTTGAAGACATGCTACGCGCATGTGTACTTGAATACGGTGGCTCATGGGATTCTCATTTGCCTTTTATTGAGTTTGCTTATAATAACTCATATCATTCCAGTATCGGTATGCCACCGTATAAGATGCTTTATGGTAGGCGTTGTCGCACACCTACCTGTTGGCTTGAACCAGGGGACAAACAGTATGCTGGACCTGACCTGGTCCAGATTACTACTGATAAAGGTAAGCTTGCATGGGAGAACCTTAAAGCAGCCAGAGACAGACTAAAGATATATGTTGATCCAAAACGCAGGCCGGTTACCTTTGAAATAGGTGATCGGGTACTCTTGAAGGTTTACCCCTGGAAGGGTGTTATCAGATTCGGCAAAAAGGGAAAGCTGAATCCGCGATACATTGGTCCTTTCTGAATTATCCAAAAAAAAGTCAATGAGTAGACATTATCTTTGGAGTTACCTCCAGAGCTATCAGGTATTCATAATACCTTCAGTATTTGCTATCTTCGTAAGTGCAAGGTGGATGAAGATCAGATTCTACCCTTCCACGATCTGAAAGTTGATTCTTCTACACGGCTCGTGGAAGAATCAGTTGAGATTCTGAACACGAAGACTAAGCGGCTGAGAAAGAAGACTATTCAGCTAGTCTTGGTCAAATGGAAGCATAACCTCGGGTCAAACCTGACCTAGGAGACCAAGGAGGATATGTGGGCCCGCTATCTCCATTTGTTTTCTTAAAGTAGATTCCGAGGATGGAATCTTTTTAAGGGGGGTAGATTTGTAACAACCTATGATTGCGCCTAGCCGTGTTCGAATCCGGTACGTCTAAAATTCTAATTAAATATTGAATAAAAGAAATTATATATAAATAATAAATTATTTGTAAAATAAAAGAAAATAATAAAGAAATGATAATATTATTAAATGGTTAAGAACGAGGTTTCCAAAAATATCCCCGTTAGTTAAAATGGGTACTCGTGCGTAAAGTTTTAAATTGGAAAGGGGAACAAGATACCCACTTGTGGATATGATTAACTCACAAGCATGTACCCTTGTTGCCTCTCAACATATACTCAAACACACATACACAAACAATTCATTTCTTTGTGTTCTTGCATGTTAAGCTTCAAGAGAAACTCAAGAAAAAGAAATTCATTGAAGGGATTTAATCAAGCTCAAGTGTTGCTATTGAATTCAAGTACAATCTGGGAATGCAACACTCTAGCCGTGCATGCATAGCCAAACCTAGGCTCTGACACCAAACTGTAAAACCAGAAAACTCAAGCCATATTTTTTTTAAATACACTGCGGAAGCTTTAAGTAAACAACTCATTTACATACAAACCAATATTAACAAATGTACAATCATTGTTCAAACAAAAATATCATTGTTGTATTACAAAAGCTACAGGCTCGTTTCATTTTAAAAACTAATATCAGAGTCAGGTGAACTTCTTCTTCAGCCAACCTCACAAACACGAACCTTCACAATCAACAACTAAGGGGAATTAGCACAAAGCTAAGTGAGTAGAGGCTAAACACCCAAAGTAAACATCCACAGTCAATATCAAAGCATGTAATCACATATCCCGAGAAGACCGGCGGTTCGGCGCAAAACCTACAACCAATGCCGGCCAAAGCAAAGGTTTACCGATAGCCCTCCACTGAATTGGCACAGTAAACTCCACCTCTGAAGCAACATATGCAACAGAAGGGCTACTACTGTTCAACCAACCAGTAAACGAGCCCAGCCCAATTCTACGTATAGCTGACTTCCCAACGCACCTCAAAATCATCCTAAGAGTGCGTATCGACCAAATAGTCATGCAGCAGATATCAATAATCAATATCACAATCAACTGTTCAATCAATCAATCCAATCTCAATCACAAGCATGCATCACATCAATAAAATTAACCGAAATCTTTACCATCCGCGATTAACGTCCACTCACCTCAAAATCAACACGGGCTCAGAAATCTAATTTTACTGAGTCTTTTGATTGCCTGAAAACACAGCAACAATCAAATCAATCTCGAATATATAAATATACCTTCTCATATATATTTATACCTTAAATTCATAAAAACAATTTAATAAAATCACATAAATAATACGCCAAGTTATTCCATTCAAAGTACATTAAAAAAATAAGAAACATTCTAAATTATCCCCAGTCGCGCCGCGACATAGGCCTGCGTCGCACCGCGACCATACCGGATTTCAAATCCGGAAATTAACACTCGGATTTTGGTGTCGGTTTTCTAAAGTGTCGGATTTCAGGGTTGGATTTGCAAACTCTTGGATTTCCAAGGGTCGGATTTGCAAACTTCCGGATTCTTGCAAATCCGAATCAAAATGTCGGATTTTTAACCACGCTGTGCCGCGACTTTAGAGCGTAGCGCCGCAACGTGCATGGTCACAGACCCATCTTCTTCATTTGTGTCGGATTTCCAGCCCACATAACTTACTTATAAACCTTTTTAACCTCATTTTTCTTCAAACAAAATACATATATAATATATATCATGTCTACAAAACATCATAAACACTTTTTAACTCAATTATAACTACAAAATCTACAAAACCCATAATTCAAGCTTTCTTCCAAACTTATCAATGGTGAAATTGCATAAACTCATGCTTTTCAATATATAAACATACCAATACCATTCATATAAAGCCATAAACACTTTCTTACCTTCTTTTTGAATTAAAACACACAAAGTCTTGATTCCACAAATTCAAGTTTGTAGCTTTCCTTCACTTGGAGGTTTTCGTTCAAAAAAACACACATACACCTTCACATATTTGTTTAAACCAAGCACGAGGTGGCAAAGAGAATTATTAATTTTTCATGCATACATACATACTTACCATCTTACATGCACATATACTTGTACTTTCTCTCCTTTTTCAAAATTCACCAGTAACATATATACACATTTATATATTCATATTAATCAATTAACTTAACAAAACACATAATCAATTTGAAAACACAATTAATCACATATCGACAACCTGCTAATCTCCTAGCCCAGGTTTGCGGGTGTTACAACAGATACCATGAAGTTCATGAAAATCACTATTGTTTCTAAGCTTATCACTCGATTGAAGGAGGCTCAACAAGAAGCCTTAACAGGAGCTAACCTGAAGGCTGAAGTTATGTCCAAGATGAAGGAGCAGCTACAAGATGACTGCAGGGGATTGAAGACTTACAGGTCCCGAATCTGGGTACCTAGCATCGGAGGAAACCGGGATCTTATCTTGAAGGAGGCACATAATTCTCGTTTATCTATTCATCCTGGGTGCAGAAAAATGTACCATGATCTTAAAGCACTTTACCGGTGGCCTACTCTAAAACGTGACATTGCCTCTTATGTGGAGAAATGTTAGATCTGTGCACAGGTGAAGACCGAACACCAACGACCCTATGGTAATTTGAAACAATTACCAATTCCAGAATGGAAATGGGACAACATCACCATGGATTTTGTTACAAAACTGCCCAGGACTTCAAAAGGGTATGACATGATCTGGGTGATTGTTGATATACTCACCAAGAGTGCACACTTTCTAGTGATGAAAGAATCATCTTCCATGCCTCGTCTTGCTCTGATATATATCAATGAAATCGTCGGCCGAAACGGTGTTCCTCTATCTATTGTCTCTGATAGGGATACGCGATTTGTCTCACACTTTTGGAGCAGTCTTCAATGTGAGCTGATACTCGTGTTCATTTGAGTACCGCATACCATCCATAAACAGATGGACAGTCCGAAAGGACTATCCAAACTCTTAAAGACATGCTACGCGCATGTGTACTTGAATACGGTGGCTCATGGGATTCTCATTTGCCTTTTATTGAGTTTGTTTATAATAACTCATATCATTCCAGTATCGGTATTCCACCGTATAAGATGCTTTATGGTAGGCGTTGTCGCACACCTAACTGTTGGCTTGAACCAGGGGACAAACAATATGCTGGACCTGATCTGGTCCAGATTACTGCTGATAAAGTTAAGCTTGCATGGGAGAACCTTAAAGCAGCCAGAGACAGACTAAAGATATATGTTGATCCGAGACGCAGGCCGGTTACCTTTGAAATAGGTGATCGGGTACTCTTGAAGGTTTCTCCCTATAAGGGTGTTATCAGATTCGGCAAAAAGGGAAAGCTGAATCCGCGATACCTTGGTCCTTTCTGAATTATCCAAAAAAAAAGTCAATGAGTAGACATTATCTTTGGAGTTACCTCAAGAGCTATCAGGTATTCATAATACCTTCAGTATTTGCTATCTTCGTAAGTGCAAGGTGGATGAAGATCAGATTCTACCCTTCCACGATCTGAAAGTTGATTCTTCTACACGGCTCGTGGAAGAATCAGTTGAGATTCTGAACACGAAGACTAAGCGGCTGAGAAAGAAGACTATTCAGCTGCTCTTGGTCAAATGGAAGCATAACCTCGGGTCAAACATGACCTAGGAGACCAAGGAGGATATGTGGGCCCGCTATATCCATTTGTTTTCTTAAAGTAGATTCCGAGGATGGAATCTTTTTAAGGGGGGTAGATTTGTAACAACCTATGATTGGGCCTAGCCGTGTTCGAATCTGGTACGTCTAAAATTCTATTTAAATATTGAATAAAAGAAATTATATATAAATAATTAATTATTTGTAAAATAGAAGAAAATAATAAAGAAATTATAATATTATTAAATGGTTAAGAACGAGATTTCCAAAAATATCCCCGTTAGTTAAAATGGGTACTCGTGCATAAAGTTTTAAATTGGAAAGGGGAACAAGATACCCACTTGTGGATATTATTAACCCACAAGCATGTACCCTTGTTGCCTCTCAACATATACTCAAACACACATACACAAACAATTCATTTCTTTGTGTTCTTGCATGTTAAGCTTCAAGAGAAACTCAAGAAAAAGAAATTCATTGAAGGGATTTAATCAAGCTCAAGTGTTGCTATTGAATTCAAGTACAATCTGCTGATAAAATTCTATCTTCCTAATCTTCAAGTTATTTCTTAGTTATTGTGTGTGTACTTCATTTTTCACCAAGTTGAGTTTCAATTGGGTTTTATTGAAATTAATCCCGGTAATTGATTCTAATGTTACCAATCTGTTTCTAATTGGTTTCTAAGTATATAGGAATCAAAATCTGTAATTATAATAATGGTTTGGTTTGATTTTAGAAATTAAAGTGGTATATGGGTCAAAAGGCTGAATTGATCCCAAATTTTGGTTTTGGATGTTTAAATGTGTAAAAATGATGTCTTTGGGTTGGTTTAGACATGTTATTTCATATATGAAGAATTGAAACCGATTGGTAAAGTATTGGAAATGTTTTGGTGAGTTTTGCATGGAAAACAGCAGGTTCTACACGAACGTGCTGCTTTAAGTTGAATGGCATGGGCGTGCCTCCCAAGAACAAACCGTACCTCAGGGCGTACCTGGGAGGCATAGCCGTACCTCCCAAGGGTACGGGGCGTGCTTAACCCTAGCAAGCCCGGGGGGTGCCCTGAAGTCACGGGGTGTACCTGGGTATCAGGTACGGGGCATACCCACGGCGTTCCTCGCCAGGCACGGGCGTGCCTTGGCAAGGAATGGGCATGCCCTGCCTATAGCAGAATATGTTTTACGAGGTTTTGATATCTGTAAACCCTGTTTCGGTATTCCAGTTGGTCCAGATGCTTCAGTATCGTAGAGTATTATAATTTAGCTCGTGAGGTGAGTGCCTAATAACATAACAATTAATATATCTATAACATATATTAACAATGAATTGAATTGAATACCATGATTTGTATACCTTGTAGTATGTATGATAATTGATTATCATGATATTATACGCACTTGATTAAGTGTTGTTTGTAAAGCATGATGATGCTAGACTTAACATGTTGACACAGTATGATACGCACTTGAGTAAGTGTAGATTGTATAGCATGATGATGCTAGGTTTAACTTATTGATATATAGTAGCATGCACTTGATTAGGTGTATGTTATGATATATATATATATATATAGATATATATTATTGTGTGCGCGCAATGAAGTAAAGAATGAATGGCATGATAATGCTATATATTTGATTGATACAAATAATATGCATCTTTTTAGGTGTATGTTATGTGGATATGATTATGCATGCATGCAATGATGATCCGATTCGATCAGATATGTGTTTGTGGTTGATCCGGATCCTATGGACAAAGTTGTTCTACAATAAGAACAAAGATGTTCTACTTTAAGGACAAAGCTGTCCTTTTCCTGTATAGCTTACTTTAAACGCAATGGTGGACCGCCTTACAGCTCATGCACCGGAGCGGTTGATGTGTCTAGTACCCCAGTTTGGTGCATTGAGCCGGGTTCGCGACCCTGCGAGATATGTCGCCTTCTGACTACGCTAGCTCATCGTGAGATGCTAGGATAGAACTATTTGAGCATGATTGATGATATGTGATATGTTTCTATTGATTGCATGCTATCGTGTACTCACTAGCTTTTATAGCTAACAGATACTACTCCTAGTCATGTGAAGGTGATCCTTAGGCTGTGAGCTCAGGTGCCTGCGGGTAGTTGCATGTTTTAGGAGGAACACTATCTTTTGTATAACTCTGATACAATGTATGTTTGTAACAGATAATGGTCGACCCGTTAAGTAATAGTAACACCAAACTGATTATGTGGCAATTGTTGATTGTATAATATTTGCCACTTGTTTCTAATTCCACTGCGTGTTTTTAAATGAAAATGATAAATAAGCATTTCAAAAAGAAAAATTTGGTTCTCGAAAGCAAGGTGTTACAAAAACCGACAAACTATTCGGTTTGTCTAAATCCGATAGAAGTATTGGAATCCGATAAAAGTATCGGAATCCAATAAAAGTATCGGATTTTGACTCAATCCGACAACCTTTGCGGATTTTTAACACTTGACATCAAAATTTTGTTCTTTCAAAGCATTACTCTCCCCCTTAACAGCACATTTCATCTTTAACAATAATTCTTTGATCATGAAGATGAAAAATTTTCAAAATTTGAATTTTAATTCAAAAACAAAAATAAAACTCCCCCTCAAATAATGCACAAATGTACATCAATTTGAGATGAAAAAAAAAATATATTGGAATTTTCTTTGTTTTGTAAATGTTCTTTATTTTTCATTGAATATTTACAAAACCTGATTTACATTGTCCCCCTACAAGTATGAACCCTCTGTGATCTATAACTTGTATTTGATATGTCTATCCTTCGACTATAGTTTGACCTGCACCACTAACACATACCGTGTAAGATATGTTTAATCATAATGATATGTTAAACCGTCAAATTCAACATTCCTAATCTTGACACTAAAGCATTAAAACGAGAATCGTCTAACGCTTTTGTGCAAATATCAGCAAGTTGATTATCTGTTTGAACATATTTTAATTCTATTAGGCCTTTTTCTACATAGTCTTTGATAAAATGGTATCTGATGTCTATATGTTTTGTTTTCGAATGATGTACCGGATTGCATGTAATTGCAATGGCACTCTGAGAATCACACATTAAAGGGATTTTGTTGTATACCAGACCAAAGTTAGAAAGCTTAGTCCGAATCCAAAGGCATTGTGAGCAGCAGTTAGCAGCAGTAATGTACTCTTCTTCAGCCGTTGATGATGAAACACAATTTTGCTTCTTGGATCCCCAGCATACTAGTCTGTCTCCTAAAAAGTGTGCACTCCCAGATGTGCTCTTTCGATCTAGCATGCATCCGGCATAATCAAGCTCTCGAGGCTTGTTTTAATCCATACAGAGCTTTGTCGAGAATATACACGTCATCGGGTCTGTTAGGATCTACAAAACCTTTAGGTTGACTGACGTACACTTCCTCTTTTAGTTTCCCATTGAGGAAGGCAGTCTTAACATCCATTTGGTAAACTGTGAAGTTTTTGTAGGAGGCATAGGCTAGGAACAGTTTAACAGCTTCTATCCTTGCTACAGGGGCGAATGTCTCATCGTAACCACCACACCATCTGAATAATTTTTGTTTTTGAAAACCCACTTAGTTCCGACAATCGATTTGCCTTCTCGTCGCAGAACTAATCTCCAAACTTTGAGTTGGTCAAATTGGTTTAGCTCTTCCTGCATAGCTATAATCCAATCAGGATCAGCTAGAGCTTCCGACACTCTTGTGGGTTCGACCATGCTTAAAAAACTTGAATGTTGGCATTCATTAGCAGTAGCAGATCTAGTTTGAACACCGGCGTTCAAACTGCCTATGACTTGAGTCTTAGGATGACTCTTCAGCCAAACAGGTTTGGAGGATTGAACCTGAATATAGTCATTTATATTTTGAAGATCGTTGGAGTTAATCTCTTCTATTGATTGATCGTATCTTGGACTTTGTTCAGTTGCAGGAATATTCGTAGCTTCAAACTCTGAAGTGTCAGAATTTGTTGTCTGTTGAACTGTAGATACACTGTGTGGCTCAGTTATTGACACAGACTCTTGCTGAATATCCTGCAAAATAGTAGATGAGTTATCATTCTTTTTAAAGAAATCAAACATAAAGTCCAAGCTAATATCTTCTTCATTACTGAATGACTCATCTATTTTATTTGTTTTGAAAATTGGTTCTTTTGACGAGCTAGGTTTACTCGTTAAAGAATTTAGATTGACTAAATCGTCAAACGTAACATTCATGCTTTCGATAATCATGTTAGTTCTTCAATTCAGAATTCTAAAAGCCTTTTTTCCATTGAGTAACCTAAAAATACTCGTTTGTCTGCTTTTGAATCAAACTTTGACAGTTTGTTCGATTCATTCAGTACAAAACACCTATTACCAAATACATGAAAGTATTTGATATTAGGCACTACTCCATTACATAGTTCGTATGGAGTTTTAAAGATCGATTTTGGGTGTAGCATGAAGTATTCACGGCTTAAGCCTAGTAAGATGGTGGTAACTTCGAATACTGTAACATCGTTCAGGCAGCTTCAACCAGTGTTCTGTTTTTCCTTTCCGCTACTCCATTCTGTTCCGGAGTATATGCTGCCAAGAACTGATGTGTTATTCCTTCAGAGTCCAAGTAAGAGTTTAACATTTTGTTTTTGAACTCTGTCCCATTATCAGTTCTAATGCCTTTCACCGGTTGTCCGTTCTGAGTCTTGTGTTTCTTCAGAAACAAACACTTGTCAAGGTACTTCACTCTTGTGACTCATAAACCGGACCCATGTGCACCGGGAATAATCATCCACCATCACCAGAATGTATCTCTTTGCGCGTCTGGACTGGACTTTCATTGGTCCACACAAAGGTCCATATGAATCAACTACAAAGGTGCGGTAGTTAAAGAAATCTGACTAACTTTATGTGAGACTCTCTTCATTTTACCCGCTTCACAATCCTTACACAGATCATCTTTTTCAAATTTTAGCTTTGGTAGACCTCTGACCAAATTACCATTCACCAGCTTGTTCATATTTTTGAAATTTAGATGTGACAACTAGCGATGACAAGACCAATTTAGATCTGATGAAGCTTTTGACAGCAGGCATACAGGTGCGCCGGAACCTTTCTCAGATAAGTCAATTGTATACAAATTTGACTTTCTGTTGCCACCCAAAATCTCTTCTCCCTCTTCTGTCGTTAAAGAACATGAGCTTTTCTTAAATACAACCTCCATTCCTTTATCGCAAAACTATCTTATGCTAAACAAATTATGCCCTAAGCTGTAACACCCGCAACCCTGGGCTAGGAGATTAGCAAGTTTGTGGTATGTGCTTACCTGTTTTAATATGATTAAGTGGTTAATTAATTAAAGTAGGTATGTGTTAATATTTATGCATGATGTTTTGTGTATGTA
This sequence comes from Dittrichia graveolens, assembly GCA_038502395.1. Taxonomy (NCBI): domain Eukaryota; kingdom Viridiplantae; phylum Streptophyta; class Magnoliopsida; order Asterales; family Asteraceae; genus Dittrichia; species Dittrichia graveolens. The sequence goes on from JARJIL010000008.1 coordinate 25,404,221, forward strand.
AGTTAGAAACCATATGTTTGTATGTATGTATGTATATAGGTATACGTATGCATGCATGTGTATTTTTAGGAATTACACCTCATGCCTTGGTAAGATAAATTAGTATGAGTACGTGTATGTATAAGGTGTAATGCAAGTTACCTGCTCATTTTATCAAAGAAAAGAAAGTGTAAGTCTGTGTTTGTGAACTCTCTCTACCGAAGGAAGAAAAAAAAGAACAAGAAAGGAATAGGATTTCCAAGCTTTGTGTAATTTAAGTCAAGTCAAGGTTAGATTTGTTCTTATAAGTTTAAATGTTAACTTGATAATATTGATGATTGAATAACATGAATTTATGAAGAACACTATAATCAGTTTTGAAGAAACATGGTTTTGATGGGTTTTGTGTGTTCTTGTGATTTATGTGTTTATAAGATGATATGATCCATGAATATGTGTTCAAATATGTTAAAATATGTTTCTGGCATGTTTTGATGAATGAGATAAGTTCTGGGTTTAGCTATTGATGATGATTTGAAGTTGTCGGATTTGGTGTTGGATAAGAAGGTGAAATCCGATTAAGACAAAACCGATCGATGATGAAAACCGACACTTGTGAAACTGAGACTTTGAAATTCGAATGTAGGAAAACCGATACTAGGGAAACCGATTGTTGTAAATCCGATACATATAAAACCGATAGACTTGAAATCCGATTACCGTTAACCGAGAGATTGAAATCCGACATATCCCGAATCCGATTGTTATGAAATTCTACATAGTCAAAATCCCTTCACTTGAAAACCGAGAACCTAGAATCCGATTGATGGAAATCCGACAATATGAAATCCGGGACCCAAATCCGAGACTGAAATCCGATAGTGCCAAAATCCGATGGTTTTGGAAATACGACATTTTATGTTTCGATTTGTAATTGTTGTTGTTTATTTGATAAATGATTAACCAATATATATATGTGGAAAGATATATTTATGAGATTGAGACTGATTTGGTTGTTGCTATGTTTTCAGGCAATCCAAAAGCTCAGTAATATTAGACATCTGAGTTCGTGCTGAATTTGAGGTGAGTGGACGTTAATCGCGGATGGTAAATATTACGGTTAATGTTATTGATGTGATGCATGATGTGATTGGGATTGGATTGGTTAATTGAACTATTGATTGTGATATTGATTGTTGATATTTGTTGCATGACTATTTGGTCGATTTGCACTCTTAGGATGATTTTGATTTGCGTTTGAGAAGTCACCTATACGTGGAATTGGGCTGGGCTCGTTTACTGGTTGGTTGAACAGTGGTAGCCTTACTGTTGCATATGTTGCTTCAGAGGAGGATTTCATTATGCCGATTCAGTAGAGAGCTATCGGTAAACCTTTGCTTTGGCCAGCATTGGTTGTAGGTTATGCGCCGAACCGCCGGTCTTCTTGGATATGTGATTACATGCTTTTATATTGACTGTGGATATTTGCTTTTGGTGTTTAGCCTCTACTCACTTAGCTTTGTGCTAATTCCCCTCAGTTAATGTTTTGCAGGTTCGGGTTCGTGATTGTAGAAGGAAGAGTTGACCTCACTCTGATACTTTGTTTTAAAAAAGACGAGCGAATTATTTTTGTAACACCAAACAGTTGTAGTTGTTGTTGGTTGTTTTTGAACACATGTTGTACATTTGTAATTATTAGTTTGAATGTAAATGAGTTGGTTTTAATTAAAGCTTCCGCAGTGCAATTAAAAAAAATGGCTTGAGTTTTCTTGTGTTACGGTTTGGTATCAGAGCCTAGGTTTAGCGATGCATGCACGACTAGAGTGTTGCATTTCCAAATCTTCGCTCGTGACGGGTCAAGCTTTCCTTCAGGGGGAATTAGGGTAAGTTAGAGTTGTTTGTAGTAGTTAGTATTTCGAGTACTAACGCTTTGTGCTAATGATGTGAGGTGATGTGATTGTAACATATTATGGCTTACAGAGATACTCCCATCCTACCTCCTATGACCCAAGCTACAAATGAAGCACCGGTGATTCAACAGTTGAGAAATATTGAGACTGCTGGAACATCGGGTCAAGCCCATGAAGAGGATCAAAGTGAGTATGTGTACCAACTGGAGAATGCACTGGTAGAACTCAGGAATAAATTCCATAGCATGGAGCAGCAGCAAAAAAACCAACCAGAACCAACTCCAGTACCAGTTGCGATTCCCGCACATGCAACCATACCACCAGTGGCAACACCTTAACCACCGATGACACAAATGATGCAACAACCGTTTTACTACCCGTATCCTCAACCAAGAGCTTATCCGTTTGCGTTTGTTGGGTACAAGCAACCGTCTACATATAAAAAATTATTGGACTGTAAACCTTCTGAGTATAGAGGAAGTTCTGATCCTAACATCACCCTGAACTGGCTGAGAGAGATGGTGAAGGCATTAGATGTCTGTAATTGCGAGAACGAACTGAAAGTGAAATACGCATCGAGGATGTTAAAGGGAGATGAGATGGTCTGGTGGGATTTGATTACCGGCCATTTCACCAAACAACAATAGGAAAGCATCACCTGGAGTCAATTCCAGGATAAACTGTGTGAACAATATTGTAGTACCTTTGAGATTGCCAAAATCCAGAAGGAGTTTATGGATTTACAGATGTCGGGGAACATGACAGTTGATGATTTAATCAAACAGTTTAATGAGAAGATGCGATTTGTCAAGCATTGGGTGCCAGATGAAGAGTAGAAGATTGCCCATTTTGTTGGGGCAATGCATCCGGATCTCTGTAGTGCCACTAGGTGGGCTACCACAGTATCCCAGGCCTTCACTTTAGCCAAATCGGCTGAAGGGGATATTATTGCAAGAAATAGACTGAGCGGGGAGAGAATTTCCCAACAAAAATAGAGGTTTGAACACTATAACGCTCAGCAGAGGCACGGAGGGCAGAGAAGTGGAAGCAGGCAGGGAGAGCAGAACAGAAGGCCTACTTCAGGTGGGTCTACTCAACCGGCACCTTGGTGTGGTAGGTGTAAATCGTATCATAATGGGCAGTGTACGCCCAAACAATGCGATGCGTAAAGTGTGGCCAGTTTGGCCATGATCAGAAAAATTGCAAACTACCAAGGAGTGTATGTTGGAATTGCCACAAGGAGGGGCAAAGAGTTGGGGATTGTCCGCTGAGTAAGAAAACGGGATCAGGGTCAAGAGGAGGAGCGGCTGGAGGATCGTCTTCAGCTAGCCAGAAAAGAAAGAACCCACCCACTGCTGAGGGTTGGGCATTCAAGATGACTGTGGATGATGCCACTACCACAGATGATATCATAACGGGTATGTTTCTGATAAACTCTACTCCTGCTAGAGTGTTATTTGACACAGGGGCAAACCGCTCCTTTGTTTCTGTAGAATTCTGTGGTAGATTAAATGTGCATGTAATTGAACTTGCTACTGCTTTGGAGATAGAGGTAGCTGATGGTATGATGGTTCCGGTCACGACTGCTGTGGCTGGAGCTAAAATTGACATATATTGTAACACCGCTTCTGAAAAAAGTTGCTTTAGTGATAACTCAGGTTTAGGAGCGGAAATTTTTCTTTTTAATATTAACAAACAGTTAATTACCTCGTCTTTGTTTCCAAAACATTCGTTGGTGTTACCTAACATACAGGAACCGACCATAGTTTCGTACATACATTACAACATTTAAGTACAAGTGTTCCACCCATAAGGGGACAAGTACATCCCAAAAGTAACCCGCCTCGCAGGCCATCTAGTCCTTACCTGAAAAGGGAAACATAGTACCATTAGCTACACTAGCTAGTGAGTACATACTTAGCATAAGCATCAATACAGTGAGTCATGCATCAAACACATCATACATATCATATCATACACATCGTATCGTACACATCTTATCATACATAAGCACACATTGCTAGCTTAACACATAACGGTGTGCTGACAAGATCAGTAAGAGTCATGTCTTGCAAGGGTGTCCTGCGCAACAACTCAGACCGGGGAAATCAGTCACAACCAATCCGCTGATGGGGGAGCATAAAGCAGTCCACCAAGCATCATTTATTGAACACAAGGTTCCTGAGTAATCACGGCCAGATCCTGGCTGATTACGGTCTTACGTTAAGGCACGGCGGTTCTGCAGAACCTCGATCCGGGATGCACCCCGAATCACCGTGAATCCAGAAATGACCGAAGTCCTGTTAGGATCTAGCTAGTCGGCTGACCTTAACCATATGTCAGATAGTCTGCAGAGATGACAGAAATATCAGACTCCTGTCGTTCTTCACGAACTATAACATAAGATTCATCACGCTTGCTGAGTTAATCCATTCCAATTACCGCACCAGAGCCCGCACTAGGCATAACAAAGAACGAGATAGAAAAACTACTTCCCTTGGCACTAAAGACAACTTTTGGAGTTTTCTCCGTAACAAACTATCTTACCGTTAACAACCTTCATATTAAACGAATTACCCCACTTGAAAACAGGTAATTTCAACCTTTACAACAACAAAAACAGAGACAAAGGAGTAATTAGCTCTAGAGTCAAACAAAACAAAAACAAGATTACAACTAGTAAGGAATGCACTCGGAATAACGTCCCCCGTTGCTTTCACCTCTTCCGTTGTCATTTAGTACAATGCCTTCCTTTTATCACGAGATGCATTACCTTGCTTTTGCCTTCGGGAAGGCCCACCAATTTTAGGATTCTGTTTACCAGGACAGTCAATCCTCCTGTGACCAGGCTTGTAACATTGATAACAAACAGCTTCCGGGTATACAAATTCAGTATTTTCATGACCTATCTGTCCGCATCTCCAACATTTTCTAGTGGCTTTGGAGCATTCACCTGAATGACAGGTACGACACTGGGAACACCAAAGGTTGCCAGATTTTGGTTTCTTAGAAGTGTCGACCTTATCCCCTCTAGTGGTTTTCCTTCTGGTAGAACCAGATTTCGGCAATGGCTGTAACTTCCTTTTACAGCCCTTGCTAATAGCTTCATGCCCGCACTGTACAGTAATCACGGGGTTATCACTCCCCTTGATTGTTAGAGACTTATTTGACAAGAACTTCGAATCCGCCTTGCGCGTCTTATTTAACATGGTATGCAACAAGAACTCCTTGGCTAACCGAAGCTCTTCCTCCAGACGGTGTATATAAATTATCTGATCTAACTCAGATCTACCACTTTCAGCATTGCACTGAAAATGTTCATTCTCAAGTTGATGAGGCACATGTGAAGAAGCCACATCTTCCACATCTTTCAGCGCTTGCTCTATATTGCCACATTCGGCAGACATCTTTTCTAGACTTCTATATGGCAGAGAAAGAGTAGTTAATACTCAATCTCATTATCTCAACTTACAAACAAGTCATCATACAAAGCAAGTTATCACATAACACTCTCACTCAATCCCCCCCCTTAGGAACACTTCTTTATGGTCGTGCCCGAGCTTGAGATCGAATACTCTTACAAGTACTCAATTCACTCAAACTTAGGCTCTGATACCTAATTGTAACACCGCTTCTGAAAACAGTTGCTTTAGTGATAACTCAGGTTTAGCAGCGGAAATTTTTCTTTTTAATGTTAACAAACAGTTAATTACCTCGTCTTTGTTTCCAAAACATTCGTTGGTGTTACCTAACATACAGGAACCGACCATAGGTTCATACATACATTACAACATTTAAGTACAAGTGTTCCACCCACAAGGGGAAAAGTACATCCCAAAAGTAACCCGCCTCGCAGGCCATCTAGTCCTTACCTGAAAAGGGAAACATATTACCATTAGCTACACAAGCTAGTGAGTACATACTTAGCATAAGCATCAATACAGTGAGTCATGCCTCAAACACATCATACATATCATATCATACACATTGTATCGTACACATCTTATCATACATAAGCACACATTGCTAGCTTAACACATAGCGGTGTGCTGATAAGATCAGTAAGAGTCATGTCTTGCAGGGGTGTCATGCACAACAACTCAGACCGGGGAAATCAGTCACAACCAATCCGCTGGTGGGGGAGCATAAAGTAGTCCACCAAGCATCATTTACAAAACACAAGGTTCCCGAGTAATCACGGCCAGATCCTGGCTGATTACGGTCTTACGTTAAGGCACGGCGGTTCTGCAGAACCTTGATCCGGGATGCACCCCGAATCACCGTGAATCCAGAAATGACCGAAGTCCTATTAGGATCCAGCTAGTCGGCTGATCTTAACCATATGTCAGATAGTTTGCAGACAGTTCACACACACGTATACGTACATTCGATCCCACAGGGATCCATTTTTATCATTCATTCACACTTTCACATGAAATCATCATACAGTCCATCATTCATGCACATTATCAATGTTAACTAAGCGGTTCCATTCTGGACCCGCTGGCATGCACCTATTATACATCTTACATGCAATCATAACGTCAATCAGAAAGTCACCCTCATCTTCTTAAGCGTACCTTCATAAACAGGTTAGTCATACATACATACACATTCACACATTCACATAGTCATCTTACAAGAAAGACTTACTCATACTGAGTCTCGTGAAAGTAGGCACTCACCTGTTTCGCTTACAACGTTCGTTCACTCAATTCTGGTTCAGCTGACACGTTTACCTAAGACATCGGCAATCGCGTTAAGTGTTTGCACGCGTTAGGTTCTATTTCTAGAATACTAACAACCTTCTTAATAGTCTTAAACCATTTATTAAACTTACTTTGAATAGTACATAACCTAATCAACAAGAACATGTTAATCAAAACGAATCCTTGCTGAAAAGGCTATGTCGCGCCGCGACACCCGGAAGTCGGACCAGACGAGAAAAGCTCATGCGAAAGTCGGACCAAGTAGCTTCATAGGATATCCGACAGTCGGACCATCAAGTCGGATGGACCATCCGACTTTCGGACCAAATGTTGGACCACACATCCGAATGTCGGATGAAATAAGTCGCATGGTTCAAATTCACGCGGCGTCGCGCCGCGACGATGGATTTTCCAGAATATCATCTTCTTTATTCAACATGCATGCGACTTTCAGTTAACTTTCTCAAAAACCCATATTCTTAAACACAACTTTTTCATACTTTAAACATTTCTAAGCTTTATATATCATCTATATGAACCTTATAAACACTTTAACACCATTTAAAACATCAAAACATGAGAAACCCACTTATCAAGTAAGCTCTCATGTTCTTTCATGGAGTTCTTCACTCCAACACCAATTTCCAGCCATGAAACCCACATGTTTCTTGCATAATACATAACAAATCTTTACTACAAACAACATACTAACCTTGTTTAAGGTCTAGGACTTCAAATCTTATGAATTCTTCTTCAAGATTCTTACGAGCAGAGAGTTGTGTTTGTGGGTTTGCTTTGCAACTTTCACTATATTTGACTTTTGTGAGTCAAATAACACAATACACACACATATATAACTTTTCCAGAGGCAAACCGCCTCTGGATAAAATGTCTAATTTTTTCTTTATCCTTTTCTTTCTTCTTTTTCTTTCTTTATTCTTTTCTTTCTTCTTTAATTCTTCTAGTACATACATACATATATATATATATATACACATACTTACATATTAACTCCTCTTATTCCACACGTATTTATAATTACCTACAACAATTGTTCGTCTATTGAACTAATCACGTACTCTCACGTACTAATTACAACTAGGCCCAAATCGAGGATGTTACATAGATGGTATATGTTTTCCTTTTATTTTCTGGTAATGCCTCTATTTAGGTTTGATGTGGTGCTCGGAATTGATTGGCTAAGTTTGAATCAAGCCAGTATCAAGTGCCACAATAAGTTGATCTCCTTTCCATTGGCTGATGGGACAAGAGTAATAGCAAGGGGAGAGAAAGCTGAATCTGTGATCCCGATTATTTTGTGTTTGAATGCTAAGAAAGCATTGGATAGGGGATGTAAATCATACATGGCATATGTTATTGACGGGAAGAAGGAAAAGCGAGCTATGACAGATATACGGGTGATAACGGAATACTCGGATGTGTTTCTAGAAGTATTGATAGGATTGCCTCCAGTTCGTGAGGTGGAGATCAAGAGAGATTTAATTCCTGGTTCTCGACCAGTGGCGAAGGCTCCGTACAGGTTGTCACCTTCGGAAATCCGGGAGATGATGATGCAGATTCAAAATCTGTTAGACAAAGGCTTCATTCGTCCAAGCTCGTCTCCGTGGGGTGCACCGGTTTTGTTTGTAAAAAAGAAAGACGGTACGTTGCATATGTGTATCGACTACCGTGAAGTGAGTAAGAGAACGATAAAGAACAAGTATACATTGCCAAGAATCAATGGTTTGTTTGATCAGCTATAGGGAGCTTCATTCTTTTCCAAGATTGACTTGAGATCAGGTTATCATAAGGTACGTGTTTCAGAGGAAGATGTGTCAAATACAGCCTTTCGTACGCGCTACGGGCACTACGAATTCTTGGTTATGCCGTTCGGCTTAACCAATGCACCTGCAATATTTATGGATTTGATGAACAGGGTCTGTCGACCATTTCTGGATAATTTCTGAGGAAGAACATTTGTTTGCTAAGTTCTCAAAGTGCAAATTCTAGTTAAGAGAGGTACAGTTATTGGGGCATGTGATTTGCAATGGAGTGAAAGTAGATCCTTCAAAGGTAGAGGCAGTGATGAACTGGAATGCTCCAAAGACACCGTCCGAGATAAAGAGTTTCCTTGGTTTGGCCGAGTACTACCATAGGTTTATTAAAGATTTCTCCAAGATTGTGGGTCCGTTGACTAAGTTAACTCAAAGAGACGTGAAGTTTGTATGTGGTAATGAACAAGATAAAGCCTTCCAGATGTTGAAACTGTTATTGTGTTAGGCTCCTATCCTTACATTGCCAAGTGGATCAGATGACTTTATTGTTTATTGCGATGCATCGTTTTCTGGATTGGGCTGTGTACTTATACAAAGGGATCGGGTGATTGCGTATGCTTCAAGATAGTTGAAACCACATGAAAAGAATTACCGACTCATGAATTGGAGCTGGCAGCAGTTGTATTTGCCCTTAAGCTGCGGAGACACTACTTGTATGGCACCAAGTGCGTGATTTGTACTGACCATAAGAGTCTTCAGTAAGTGTTTACACAGAAAGAGCTGAACATGAGACAAAGACGATGGGTGGGGTTGATAAAAGATTATGATTGCGAGATTAGATATCACCCCGAAAAAGCGAACGTGGTAGCAGATGCCCTGAGTCGTAAGGGAGCTGGAAGTTCTATCCAGTTTATGTGTATGGAAATTGTATCTGACTTAGAGGCTAGACTGAAGTGTGTTCAGTTGAAAGCTCTAAAGGAAGAAAAAACTGAACACTGAACTGATAAAGAAGTGTAAAGATGAACTTAATGATGATTCTTGTGGATTAAAAATATTTAAGACTCGTGTGTGGGTGCCTATGCTTGGAGAATTGAGGAAGTTGATTTTAACTGAATCACACAAGTCAAGATTGTCTGTACATCCAGGAAGCACTAAAATGTACAAAGACTTGAAAGTGCTTTACTGGTGGCCTACTATGAAGGCATATGAGGCACATTTTGTGGAGTCATGTCATATCTATGCACAAGTAAAGGCAGAACATCAGAAACCATATAAGTCTTTGAAATAGTTGGAGATTCCTGAGTGGAAGTGGGAACATATAATGATCGATTTTGTGCAAAGCTTCTGTGAACTCAACAGAATCACGATATGATTTGGGTGATCGTGGATAGACTAACAAAGAGCGCTCATTTTCTGGCTACATGTGAGACGACTTCTCTGAGTTAGTTGGCTCAACTGTATATTGATGAAATAGTTGCGAGGCATGGCATACCATTGTCGATTGTATCTGACAGAGACTCCAGGTTTGTTTCTAACTTCTGGAGAAGTTTACAGAGTGAATTAGGGACGAGGATTAACTTGAGTACAGCTTATCATCCCCAGACTGACAGTCAGTCTGAGCGAACCATATAGACACTCGAAGATATGTTATGTGCCTGTGTAATTGAGTATGGTGGATCTTGGGATTCGCACCTGCCATTGATAGAGTTTGCGTATAATAATTCTTACCACTCCAGTATTGGGATGCCTCCGTACGAAATGTTATATGGCCGTCGCGGCTGTACTCCGACGTGTTGGTTAGAGGCTGGTGAGAAGCAGGTTGCATGGCCCGAGATTGTTCAGTTAACTGCTGACAAGGTTGCTATTGCCAAAGAAAAGTTGAAGGCAACCAGAGATAGACAGAAAATGTATGCGGATCCACGACGTCGTCAAGTAAAGTTTGATGCGGGGGAGTTAGTGTATTTAAAGGTCTCTCCATGGAAAGGAGTGATTTGTTTTGGCAAACGCGGGAAATTGGCTCCCCGTTACATTGGTCCTTTCCTTATACGTCAGATAGTAAATGATTAGACCGTTACACTGGATCTCCCCACAGAGCTTGCAGGAATTCATGATACATTCAATGTCTGTTATCTGATGAAATGCAAGGTTGAAGATGAAAACCAGATTCTCCCGGTACATGAACTGAAAGTTGATTCAAAGAAAAGACTAATAGAAGAACCTGTTGAACTATTGGATTGAAAGGTGACCAAGGTCCGAAAGAAGCAGATACCAATGGTGTTGGTCAGAGTGGAAGCACAGTTTAGGTTCTTATTTGACTTGGGAGACTGAAGCTGAGATGAGGACAGATATCCTCATTCGTTTGAGCGAGAAGGGATTCCGAGGACGGAGTCCTCTTAAGGAGAGGAGATTTGTAACACCCGCGAACCTGGGCTAGGAGATTAGCAGGTTTGTGGTATGTGCTTACCAGTTTTAATATGATTAAGTGTTTAATTAAATGGTTAATTAATTAAAGTAGGTATGTGTTAATATTTATGCATGATGTTTTGTGTATGTATGTTAGAAACCATTTGTATGTATGTATATAGGTATACGTATGCATGCATGTGTATTTTGAGGAATTACACCTCATGCCTTGGTAAGATAAATTAGTATTGTACGTGTATGTATAAGGTGTAATGCAATTTACCTGCTCATTTTATCAAAGCAAAGAAAGTGTAAGTGTGTGCTTGTGAACTCTCTCTTCTGAAGGAAGAAAAGAAAGAACAAGAAAGGGATCGGATTTCCAAGCTTTGTGTGATTTAAGTCAAGTCAAGGTTAGATTTGTTCTTATATGTTTAAATGTTAACTTGATAAGATTGATGATTGAATAACATGAATTTATGAAGAACACTATAATCGGTTTTGAAGAAACATGGTGTTGGTGGGTTTTGTGTGTTATTGTGATTTATGTGTTTATAAGATGATATGATCCATGAATATGTGTTCAAAGATGTTAAAATATGTTTCTGGCATGTTTTGATGAATGAGATAAGTTATGGGTTTAGCTATTGATGATGATTTGAAGTGGTCGGATTTGGTGTTGGAGAAGAAGGTGAAATCCGATTGAAACAAAACCGATCGATGATGAAAATCGACACTTTTGAAACCGAGACTTTGAAATCCAAATGTAGGAAAACCGATTGTTGTAAATCCGATACATATAAAACCGATAGACTTGAAACCCGATTACCTTAAACCGAGAGATTGAAATCCGACATATCCCGAATCCGATTGTTATGAAATTCTACATAGTCAAAATCCTATACTTGAAAACTGAGAACCTAGAATCCGATACATGTGAAATCCGATTGATGGAAATCCGACAGTATGAAATCCGGGACCCAAATCCAAGACTAAAATCCGATAGTGCCAAAATCCGATGGTTTTGGAAATCTGACATTTTATGTTTAGATTTGTAATTGTTGTTGTTTATTTGATGAATGATTAACCTATAAATATATGTGGACAGATATATTTATGAGATTGAGATTGATTTGGTTGTTGCTGTGTTTTCAGGCAATCCAAAAGCTCAGTAATATTAGACATCTGAGTTCGTGCTGAATTTGAGGTGAGTGGACGTTAATCTCGGATGGTAAAGATTACGGTTAATGTTATTGATGTGATGCATGATGTGATTGGGATTGGATTAATTGATTGATCTGTTGATTGTGATATTGATTCTTGATATCTGTTGCATGATTATTTGGTCGATACGCGTTTTTAGGATGATTTTGAGTTGCGTTTGAGAAGTCAGCTATACGTGGAATTGGGCTGGGCTCGTTTACTGGTTGGTTGAATAGTGGTAGACTTACTGTTGCATATGTTGCTTCAGAGGAGGATTTCACTGTACCGATTCAGTAGAGAGCTATCGGTAAACGTTTGCTTTGGCCAGCATTTGTTGTATGTTCTGCGCCGAACCGCCGGTCTTCTTGGATATGTGATTACATGCTTTGATATTGACTGTGGATTTTTGCTTTTGGTGTTTAGCCTCTACTCATTTAGCTTTGTGCTAATTTCCCTCAGTTAATGTTTTGCAGGTTCGGGTTCGTGATTGTAGAAGGAAGAGTTGACCTCACTCTGATACTTTGTTTTAAAAGAGACGAGCCAATTATTTTTGTAACACCAAACAGTTGTAGTTGTTGTTGGTTGTTTTTTAACACATGGATTTGTAATTATTATTTTGAATATAAATGAGTTGGTTTTAATTAAAGCTTCCGCAGTGCAATTAAAAAAAATGACTTGAGTTTTCTGGTGTTACATAAACCTTCAACATAGAACACTTATTTAATCTTTACATTGCAAGTCTCTATCACTCCATGCCCGAGAATCGGAGAAACTTGGTCGTTCCCAAACTTAACATTTCCAGTGTACTTGCTTACAAAATGTTTGAGAATACCTTTGTTACCCGTCGTATGCTTCGTGCAGCTAGAGTCCATGTACTAGAGATGATCCTTCTGCACATGGAAAAGAAATGTGATTGATCTTTTCTGTTAGAGACTTCAGTTATCGTATCAAGATTGTCATTTTTACTATCCATTTCTCAGTCGAAATTGTTCTTTTATTGAGTGACAGAGTTGTTTTATCATTCTTTTGTTTGTTTACAGGAGTAAACAACTTTGCTTTTTTCACATACTTTGTTTTCACATCAGATCTGTTTGAAACAAGTGTATTCATCATTTGTCTTTGAGTTTTCTTTGATTTTGGTGTCATTGATGAATAAGAATCAACTTTCATTGGAACCCGTTTGTTTGATGTGAAGTTGTTTTGACAAATTTGTTTCAATGGAGTTGTTGGAAGTTTTTGATTTGCGTTCATGATTTTGAGATGTTCCTTCCATTCACTTGGTCGGACAGGTATCTTTCGATTAGCATACCTTTTCAAAAATCTCATTCGTTGATATTTGTGAATCCATTGATAAATTATGAATCCATTTTTATTGACAAACCATAATAGAATTTTATCTTCGTTAGGATTTTTCCTGTTTTTCTTTGAATTCAATCCTTTCTTCATCCGAGCTTGATGATAATCACATTTTAATTCACAATGACCTTCAGCACATCAAAACATGTTTCTCTCAGAAATTTTAGCTTTTGAACTTTCATTTTTTTCTTTTGCTTTGGATACGACTTGTGAATATTACAAAAAGGTTTCACTTTTGCTTTGGATACATATTTTCCAGTCATCACTTCTTTGTCTTTCAATCTGTCCTTTTCAATCCACCTCATCTGAGCCGTTGTTGCTCTACCAATATTCACATCTTTGCTTGATCCTCCTTTTCCCTTTTGTTGATCCGATTTTAATTTAGAAAAGGAAGTTTTGTCAGTGACATGAAGCGGTTTAATATTCTTGGAAACTTGTGGAGAAGATGATTTTTTTATTTTAGCATTCAGTATTTTAGGAACTTCTTTTGTTCCTGATGACGATCCTTTCTCACGAACAATGTTTTGATCACATAACTGATTACATTTGTGTGACATGAAATCCCTGCAAGCTTTTGGACATTGAGGATATGCAATATCAAGATATCGGTCCAACTCAGTTAACAACCTTTCAATTTTCTCTTCTTGTATTTTTCTTTCAATAGCATTTGAGACAAATTGTGGTATCAAGAATTGTGCAAAATCAGAATGATTTATTTCTTCTCCATTCATTTCAATCTTAATCTTAGTTGCAGTGGAAGTTATCTTTTTGTTTAGATTAAAGATTGTTTCTTTTAGAATTAGATTTTCTACTTCAAATTGTATTTTCTGATCTATGCACGCCAATTCAAATAGTTCCTGCCTCTTCTGCAACTCCATGTGTGGAATGTAAATTCTTGCAGTTGGCTTTTCTTCTTCAAAATTTTCTTTATTTCTGGTGAGTGAGGAATGAAGCACTCTTCAAAACAACAACCACTGCTTCTTTCAGCATCTGCATATGACGCATTGAGTACATCATAATTGAGTGAGTTTTGCATTTTTGTTGTGGTTTTTCTTTTTAGTTCTTCTTCCTGTTTTATTTCTTCCTCTCCCACAAACACCATTTTGGATCTTCATCCTTGATTCATCCTCTCTAGTTGATACAGTTGTGTGCAGTTTATCTTCGAGAAAAAATTGTTTTCGTCATAACCTAAACCTATATATATTTTCTTAACATCAGGTTGAAGGTTTTTAAAGATTGCGTGACGAGTTTTGACTTGCTTCTTTAATATTTCCTCAAGGTTTTCTACCTTAACATCCATGTTCTTTTTCTCTTTCATGATTAAATTATAATTAATTTCGCAGACAATGTTGCTGCATTCAAATCATGCACTTTTACTTCTGTTTTTTTTTTTCAATTTGATGAGTTCATTTTCTTTGTCTTTTATATCCTGTTGAAGTTGTACTATCTTTGATGTTTGATTTGATTGTTCAACTTCAGTTTTAGATGCTTGTTCCATTTTCAGACTTAAGTTCTTCTTTTGCAGCTTTTGGTTCCTGGATGTTAAGAGCTCCACCTGTTGCATGAGAGTTAGAACATATTCAGTAGGAAAATCAGAATCATGAGTCATTACCTTCTCTCCAATGTCTTGTTGATCAACAACAGTTGGGTTTTTGCCTTCAGTAGCAACTGCAGCCTCTATTTCTTCTTCTTCTTCTTCTTCTTCTTCACTTTCAATATCTGATTCATCAAATCTAGCCATGAATCCAGAATCAGCTCACACAATTTCATCTTCACTTTCATCTTCAGTTTTTTCGAACTCAAATTCTTCTACCTCCGCCATCAGGACAAACTGGGCATGAACATTAGGATCCTCATCACTATTGTCAGTGTCAGAAAGAAATTAATCCTCTTCTGCAAGTAATGCCTTCCCATTGTTTCTTTGCTTAATCAGGTTGAGTTTAGCCTTGTAGTATTTAGAATCTTTAAACTCGGGCTTTTTGCAGTCTTTAATGAAATGCCCAGTGCCACCACAGTTGTAGCACTTTCATTCCTGGGTAGTTTCTACTTTCCGTTCATATCTCATTTCCTGTCGTTAACCATCCTTCTTCTGGAATTGGTCTTCCCTTCGTCTCGATCCAGATGTGAACCTTTGTCTGTTGTTTGTCTTGTTTTCAAGAAACTTGTTCTGCATCATGTTTGTGAGATAGGCCATGGCTTCCATGATTTTATCATTATCAACTTGAGTTTCTTCTTCCAAGTCTAAACTTTCAGTGTCTTGAATTTGTTTCAGCTTGACTGATTTAGAAGAACTTTTGGCCGTCTTTTCATTCACCACCAAAGCCAGTGGATCTACATTTTCCTTCTGTGTACCCAGACAAACATCATCTTGATATTGGTTCAGTTCCTCAAATACCATATGATGAGTAACTTTATTGTGTTTTTTCTGGTTTATCTGTCTGTAGATGGCCACTTGGGACTTCCATTCTGGTCCAAGAGAGTTAAGAAGCCTTGTGTTCTTCGTTAGGTTAGAATAATCATTCAGCTTCTGGTTTCTCAAATCATTCAGCAGTTTACAATATCGACTATAAGTTTCTATTAATGCCTCACCCTCCCTGGCTTTAAAATGGTCAAAAGAGTTTACCAAAGTTGTATATTTAATCCAGACCCCAGATTCAATTCCTTCCATCTGGCTTTTTATCTCATCCCATATCTCTTTAGCTGTGTTCAGGCCATTAACCTTAGTATAGAATTCTGATAAAAGACCATGTTTCAAGTAATATTTTGCCTTTCGATCTGCAGTGGCTCCGTGCTTTTGTTCAGCTGTATATTCTGATGGAAGCTTTTCCGAATGGATTTCGTCCAATGGTTGATTACGATTAAGGTTAGCTTCCTGATCAATTCTAAAAATTCCATTTCCTTCAAGTATACTTTTCTTCATCTCCTCACCATACTGCTCGTTGTTATCAATGAAGTCCATGAAACGTCCCTTCCAGAAATGATACTCATCTCTATACAAGACATGTGATTTAGTTTCAGAACCAAACGAAAGGGTTTCACTGTATATACTCATTCTTGCTTTAGGATCTTTTCTTTGTAAGATATTGATTGAAGAATCCGATATTATGAAATCCAATAAACCCAAATATGCAAATCAGAGAATTCAAATCCGATGACTTGAAATCCGAGAAAATTGGAAATCTGATTGCTTGACAATCCTACAACTTGGAAATCCGATTGAAAATCTGAGAAATTCCAAAATCCGATAATTTGGAAATCCGAAGTGTAAATCCGAGAATTTCCAAATTCCGATACTTGGAAATCCGTTTAATGTGAATCCGAGATCTTTCAAATTCCAATTCTTTGGAAATCCGATTATATAAATCGGATACTCAAATCTGAGAACCAAATCCGAGTAAGCAAATCCACAAAATTCGATAACAATCAATCCAACAAAATCCGATAATACCCAAATCCAATCAAATCAACTCCAAATCCGCAACTCCAAATCCAATTACCAATATCTGACACTTAGAAGAGTATCGGAATCCGATGAAAACCTTCAAATTTCAAATTCCTTCAAATTTTGATCAAATTTGAGAATTTCTTCTTCCACAAGGTTCGTATACTAGCGAATTACATTTTAGAAACAACTTTACAAAAAAAAATCAAACAATAGAATACATTTCTGATCGAAATTGTTTCAAACTCGAAAAACACAAAAATTCCAATTCACAACAATCTGTTGTAATACACGATCGCGGACTTACACAGACTTAATCCAATGATGAATGCGAGTTTAACAAGCTACTAATCTTCCATTTTCAGGTACGAATTGATTGAAATCAGAATATATCAAAAAGTCGACCAATACATCTTCAAATCCGATAATTTGAACTGAATGTTGCTGTTTTCACTAGAATTCTTCAATCACGAGCCTTTTCTTATCAAAGATTAGGCTCTGATACCTAATGTAGAGCAAAAGATGAGCACAAGATAGAATCAAGATGAGAGGAATTGGTAAAAACACCTTTAAGTGTGTGTTGTATTACTTGAGTAAATGTCATAGGTTACAAGATAGAAAGGCTAATGTCACTATTTATACATATCCCTAATAGTGACATATTAGGTACAAAATTAACTATTAAAGCACTAAAATGTATCTAGACCACAAACATAAAATAGTTCTAACACCTTTTTAAACTACCACTGGCAGATTCGCGTTTACAATGGATACGATCTCCCTCCATTTTTCGGGCTACTTCAAATGCCAATCCAGATTTACTGCTGCTCGTATATGGTGATGAAACTCCAACGTCAAGGTCGCCACAAATCTTCTTATCTTGGTGGTTTCACCAGGGATCAGATGTGGAACGAACCTCATCTTGTTAGTGAAAGAAGTGATGAGTTCCTCCATTGTCATATCCCCTTTCTGGAGATTATTAAATTCTCTCTCCATCCTCTCCATATCGTACTCGGTGTAGTACTTCTTCAACAGTTTCTCAGAACATTGCTCCCAAGACAGAGCACTCAACACCAACTTATTAACAGAGGCTTTTACCGTATCTCACTAGAAGATGGCACGACCTTTCAGCATACGTATTGCGTATTTCATGCAATACTCTGGTTCGCATTCACATGATTCAAACACTTGCTCCATCTCACGGAGCCACTGTATGGTTACGGTGGGGTTATCGCTCCCCTCAAATGTTGGAGGCTTGCAAGACAAAAACTTCTTGTGGGAACAAGTCTTGCGTGGCTTGTTCAACGTGGTCTGCAACAAGAGCTCTTTAGCTATTCGCAGCTCTTCTTCCAGACGCCTTATATAGGCAGCCTGGTTTGGCTCTATTCTGCCACTTCCAGCATTGTGTTGAGAATGCTCATCCTTAGCTTGATGAGGCATATGAGAAGCCTCATCTTCCATCTCTTTTAGGGCTTGTTCAGTACACGTCCGGCAGACATATTTTCAACTTTCTATGTAATAGAGAAAAAGCATTTAACACTCTATCTCACTTACTTATCTTACTAGCAGGCTATCTTACAATAAATAACATTCATACAACACTCACACTCAACCCCCACCATAGGATCACTTATTTATGGTCGGGCCCGAGTTTGAGATCGGATACTCTTGTTGGAATATGCCCACTGATACACCTGCACTAGCATCACATCTGATGAGGTACGGGCCTATTGGGTCACACGCCAAGGGTAGATTCCGGTAGCACAACCCAAACATGAGCGAATATGAAATTAGGGTTTCTGGCGACCTTCACGGGCCGTGGAGAGGTCGTGAAAAGAAACCCTCCATGAGGCTTCACCACCCGGACAAGTAGTCATGGGGCACTGCCTTTATGAGGGCTTCACGGCCTGTGAGAGCCAGTGAAGGCAGGTGCCATGCTTTTATTGGACCACTCGTTGGCCTAATGAGAGTATGCGGTGGAACCCGGCCTATGAGGCCTTCACGAGTGCTTCACGGCCCGTGAGAGCCCGTGAAGGCAGAAGTCAAAGTGTCACTTGGTTGTTATTGGACCTTTGTGTTGGTCTAATGAGGTTGTGGCTAGTTGGCCGACTTTGGGGGATCCAAGACCATTTCTAGACTTTATAAAAGGCTTTGAACTCTCTCATTTGGTGCTTCTTGCTTCATGATACATTACACACACATATATGGTTCTTGAGTTCTATTAGAGCTAAGATTGGTGTATCAAGTGAAGGCAAGTTCTCCTAGAGTTGTGGTTGTTCCAGATTCACGATGGCATCGTGTGGTTCGTGTCTCGGGTTTTTAGCAAGACAGAATCTCGCTCACTTGATGTGGACTATCAATAGAGGAGGTTGGCTTCGAGTTCTCGAAGATCTTCCTAGCTCGGTGGATAGCTCCAGCCCCGTGATGGTATATCTCCTCCCTCTTGTTTGTTTTAGTTGTTATATTTGTTTATACTCACGATCCCCACTTGGGGAATACATGCATGTCGGTTTTAATACCCGAAAACCCCGGTTTTTGATGTCGTTGCTTCCGCTGTGTACGGGTGTTCGCGTGCATGGATTTCCTACAGTGGTATCAGAGCCTAGGCTACAAAGATGTAGAATGGAAATGGCTCAAAAAACCGTTTTGAAAGATTCGTTTTTCTGTCCAGTAGGCCTTCACGGCTCGTGAAGAGTTCTTCACGAGCCGTGAAGGCCACACAACCAGTGTTCGTAAGGGGTCTAGTCGTGGGAAGTGTTTTCAGACTTCACGAGTGATTCTAGCCCGTGACCGGTCGTGAAGCTCTTGGGCTTCACGAGCCGTGAGGGGCCGTGAAGCCTCTCGTGAACAGTATAGTCATGAAACTTGGTTTTTAGGCTCACGAGCCTTTCTGATCCGTGATCGGTTGTGAAGCCCTTGGGCGTCACAAGCCGTGAGGGGTCGTGAAGGTGCTCATGGGTAGTTTTTGTCCTTAAAATAAAATATTCTGATTTTTTCGAGTCATGGAGGAGTTTCTGTTTTTCTGGCAGATTCCGGTTGTAAACCCCTTTAATATTTTTGGTACAAATATGGGTATGTAAGGTATGGTCTTGGCATGAGATGCATACATGCATACACATATGTTGTGTTTATATGAATATGGGTGTGAAAATTGGTTTTGTACCCTAATGCATATGTACAAGAATTTCCTTGAAGTGCCTTGACTGTTTGTGATGGAAATTCTTACGGAAATATTTGTTTAGTCACGGTTTTGGCACACTGTGCTTTGTGGTTGTTGTTTGTTGCTTTTGGTTGGTAACCATCTCCGTAGACCTTGTAGTTGTGCCTTGTGGTTTGTTTGATTGTTTGGATTTATTTGGTGACCATAGAGTCACGTGTGATGTAATTAATTATTTTATTCATTTGGTATGTAATTAATTATCGCTGCTTGCATGCCGTTTCATTTATCCATATGTACATGTACTAGATTGATAGGAAGCGTGTGGCTTACATGCCATTTCCTCTCTTTTATGCACTTATGTTTGGAAGACCGCAATCAAGAGTCAAGAGGAGACGTCTTGAAGACCTTGGATCCGGTTAGTCCCGATGGAGGTAGCGGATTCAGTGGGAGCACTCAATGGTCTAGGTTTGTGTCCTTAGTAGACCTAGTCCTCCCGGCTTGACTCGCGGGTAGGACGCATAGGTTTTTGACATGGTTACCAACCCCTTTGTATGCATGTGGTGTGATTTATATTTCTTGCATGGTTACTTATGTTTCTTCGCATGCTTGATAACTTTTCTAAGTTAATAAAATCACAAGAGTTTTTTAAATTGGTTAACAAACTCTCGCGTGTATACGATTAACAAGACAATATAAACTTGGTGTTATAATTAAAGTTAAAATAGGTTTTGTCACTTACTTTGTTAATCAATTATTAAAAATTGATTTTAATAAAGAAACAAAAGCTCGTTTCCTAAAAACGTAAATCACGTACCATCCATAAGATGAAACCACCTGATTCTAGTGAAGCATGGGATAATTGTCGAGATAAGCACGAGTTATTCCATGTGGATCTGTGTGGAAGGTGAGAGTGGCGACTTGGGGTTATTGGTTGTCGAGCTTAGCACGAGCCAATGATTTTCAAGTGTGCTACCATGTATCTTGTTGGACGATTTACAATTGCAAACTAAAATCCTTGTGTGATTGTCGAGCTAAGCACGAGTCAACCAAGAATTTTAATTTGGGATTGGTGTAAGTAGGGATCAAACATGCCAACCGATCGATAGTGTGGTTGGATCCCACAAGTGTTTAAGAGTTGCAATATAGATTGCAATCGGTAAAATGGTTACCGGCTTAAATAGCTTCATGAAGTGATCCGCGGTAAACCCGTCATGTAGTCGAGTAAAATATGGTTCTTAGCCCTTGTTAAGATAAATTGTTTTTCTAAAACTTTGTGGGTAATTATTTTAACGAGGATTATATCGAACTAACTAAAACTTGTATTCTTGTGTTAATAGATGTCAAACCATAATAACACCACGTCAAACCATTCACTTCGTATGTTCCTACATAGGGAGAAACTCACGGGAGTGAACTTCGTTGACTGGCTTAGGCAATTGAGAATTGTCCTTCTCTATGAGTCAAAGCTGCACATCCTTGAGGAACCTCTTCCAGAGCCACCTACTACCGACGCGACTTGGTCCGTCTGATACACGTATGAAAAGCGTGTTGAGGACACACACGATGTTGCCTGCCTCATGTTGTCAACTATTAGCTCGGAGTTGTAAAAGCACTTTGAGCACATGAGTATGTACGATATGATGAACAAGTTGAAGAATATGTTCCATTAACAAGTTAGGGATGACCACTATGAGTGTGTTAAAAACCTAGTCGGTTGTAGAATGCAGGAAGGTAGGAGTGTGAGTGCCCACATCCTTAAGATGAAGGCGTACGTGGACCAAATGGAGAGACTAGGATTTCTCATGGGGAGGGAGCTTGCTGTGGATATAGTACTCCAGTCCCTACCCGCATCATATGATCAGTTTGTTATGAACTATCACATGCATAATATGGAGAATACCTTAGGTGAATTACATGGGATGTTGAAGATTGCCGAGTCTGACATGGCCAAGCATTAATCCACCTCTTCCATTCCAACCACAAGTTCATGGGAACAATAGAAAAGGAAGAAGAAACCAACACAAATAGGAAATGTTGGAGTGTCCAAGCCTATCCTCAACGTTGAATATGAGGACATAGGTTATGTGCCTCATGAAGAGATTCAAGGAGTGGTTTGCTACTTCTGTGGAAGATTTGGAGATTGGTGCCGTCATGCATGTCCTTCGTGCCGAGAGGATATTAAACTTCTAAGGAAAGAGAGAGTTAATTTCCTCTCTTAAGGTACATTCATGATTCATTGCTAATTCTTCTATTTCGCTGGGTTGTTCACCCGAGATTATTAACTCACATTTGTCACAAATTTATTTTGTTACAGAGTGTAGGTACTATTTAAAAGATGAAAGAAGAGCATGATGAACCGGATCTCTAAAAGAGGAAACTTGAAAGATTGACCTCTAAAAGAGAATTGGGAGTTGATATCTCGCCTATTGTTACCGGTTTAATTATTACTTTCTTTTGATGTCCTGCGAGGCAAGTTGAGTTTTTATTGTATGTTCATGAAGATGATGTATGAAATTTTGAATTTTGGGTTGTAAAACTTTTTCGCATTTCTTATTCATTTTCGAAGTTTATTCATGTCATAGCTTATGTTTTATTTTGTCCTTAAAGGCGCATCATTCTACATTTGATGACGATGAATTCATACTTGAAATTTGAATCTTGTTTTTGAAAAATATATGTTGATTGATAAAATTCAAAATTATCCATGTCACGACATACATATTCCAAGTAATAAAAATCATGAATAATTGATTCTAAATCCTAAGTAGTTTGGATTAGTTGTTGCTATGTCATAATCTACTTGGCCATATAAATAAGACAAGTATCGCCTAGATCCATGTGGTTCGGATCTTGGAATGGTTTAACCTCGGGTTAAACATTTGATGCTAATCTTATTTATTAGGGTAAGATGATTATGAAACCCTTCACCGTGTTTAATGTGATAGGGATGCTTGCTTGTAAGATATTGATTACACTTCGTTGAAAATTCGGTACAAGCGCATAACAAAGAGAAACTAATTAAATGGGACATATAGATAGGATGCTTAGATCTAGTTGAGATGTTAAGATACCTTAACTCTATATATATGACCACATTAAGAATTGCGGGATTATCTCACAATTCATTCCTTACAAAGACACATTCATACATGGTGTCGCACTAAAGAAAACCAGATATTATTGAATATGATCTGGTACATAATGGGTCAAATATGTGTATTCGACTTGTTAGTATACACATTGAACGTGACGAGCTAAGTCCTTAATCTTAAACCAAGCTAAAAGTCTATTTAGCACCGTATGAGATATGTCTTGAAAGAGTTCTTTGCTTGTATATCTTAAGGTTTGTTCAATCTACATGTAGTGGGAGATTGAAGAACTTAAATGGTGCGAATACATTTAAGGAGTTCTTATAGGTTTTAGATATTTGACCTTGCGAGAAAAATATTTTGTTACTCTAAAGGAAGATAATAACTAAAACATTCTAGTGGAAGAACATGAAATTTAAATGAAAGTCTTGATGTTGGCACTAGCATATGATCATGTTTCGGCATGAAAATGTCGGTTATCCTGACCATGAGAAATTACTTTCAAGGCTGATATAAGTCATGTAGCCAAAGAGACATGGGTTCCTCACATCTAAGTGGCAATGATTTGATGGTAAATGTAACACCCGCAAACCTGGGCTAGTAGATTAGCGGGTTCACGGTATGTGTTTATTGTGTTTTAATGATTAATTGATTTTATGAAATTATTTAATTGATTAAATTAATTATGTAATTAGATTTCTAAATGGGTATTGAATTTGTTTTATGTTATTAGGCGAAAATGATAGTATGTATGTATCAACGCGAGTATGTATGCATGCATAATTGTGGGTTACACGTGGGATGTGAGTTTGGAGTCGGTGACACCTATTTGCATGTAAACATATGTGTGTGTGTGTGTCACCTGCTCCCATTATCTCAAATTCAAGAGAGTGTGTATGTGTGTGTATTTCTCTACCAAAGAAGAAACCGAAGAAGAAGAAGAACCATCGGAATTTCAGATTTCTGTGTTTTAAATTCAAGTTAAAGGCTAGATATTTATATGATGTATTTGCATGCTAGTTTGATTAGCTTGATAGTTAAATAAACATGAATATATGTAGAACACTAGAATCGGATTTGTTAGAAACATGATGTTGGTCCCAAAGAGAGTAAACAAGCAACCGATACAGTGTAGAAGCGGGGGATGAATACACTTTAAACAACCAATCAAATTTAATTAAATGTATATTGACTAATCAAATGAGCTGATTACAATTTTTACTCTCTAAACAAATCAACAGGATGATTTGATATTACACTGATTATAAACTCAACTTCTCTCTAAACACTCTTGGATCACAAACTAATTGATGATCGAACTTCTTGTTAAAACTGATTAACAAGAATTCTGGAAAACTCTCTTTAACTTTGAACTCACAAAGTTATCGCAACACACGCGTATCAAGGATGAACACAGGCTTCGCAACTTATGCTGTTCTTGCTCTGTGTATCACATGCTACGTGTAAACCCATAAAAGGTTTATACTTATACTTGATGTATCTACGAATAAATCACAGTTTAAAGATAGAACTTATCTTTTCTTTAAAACCGTAACAAACTCCTTAATTAGAACATATCTAACTAATTCCGTTTGATATTTCTATCCAACTAATAGATAGTTTAAATTAGGTTCAGATACTCTAATTTAAATGCCGTAGATATTGAGAGTTTATGGGAGAATTTAAAACTTACTTAAATTCTTTAAACTGACTTCTGGTGCTGATCTGACTTACTCAGCTTGACATTGTCAAGCTGAGTTCTTGAATCCTTGGTTCTTGAATCTTCAAGTCTTCAATTCTTCAAGTCTTCACTCTTGAAACCTATCTCAGCTTAGAAGTCACTGAGTTATCTAGTACTTACATAGAAAGCTCTATATCTCTTTGTACGCTGACTACTCAGCCTAAGCTTACTAGTCAGTCTACAACAGACTTATATAATTCCTAATATTTAACCTATCATCTATACATATCTATGGTTTGTCTCATCAAATCTAACTTTTCTGAACATAGGACTAACAATCTCCCCCTATTTGATGATGACAAAATATTGAATCAAAGTGAGTATAGGTTAAAGAATTATGTTGAACAACTCTAGAACTGACCAAAGTTAGTTCTTGAAATAAGTATTGAACTGATCTATACCTTTTCATCATTTCTTGAACTTACAAGACTTTAGGTTGCAAATCTACTCTAAGACTTGTATTCTAAGTATTTGAACATACATTTACTTAGACACTGAACTTATCAGAATTTATTTAAGTTCTGAACTTACAAAACTTTTAACACTGAACTTATCAGTTTATACTTGAACATATCAATAGTCAGCTTAAACTTACTAAGCTGTTTATTTGAACACATCAAACCGTTGAACATATCAAACTTGAATTTTCATTAATAAACATATCATTTACATTTTAGCTTGATCATTTTGATCAGCTTATGCACACTTAGTGCTTACAAAAATTTATAGAACTAATCTATTATATAACAGGATCTCCAAATTCTAACCACATATCATAACACTTAAGCTCCCAGATGGCTGCTTCTTTGATAGCACTGATAAGAGTTTCTTCACCATCTTGATATTCTTTCATCTCATCCCTTCTGGACCTGATAGCCCTGTTAAGCTGATATCTGAATGGTGAGTTCTGAACTGAGTCATCACATAGAATCCTCAGATACAGAATTTGCTCCAAGCTAGCCAAGTGCATACTGGCTTCCTCCAAGAAACATTTATTTCCTTCGACATCCAAGTACATGAATCCTGCTAGGGGTTGATCAATATATGTATTCTCCTTGAATTCAACACCCTTGGGAACTTGTAAGCTGAGAGTTCTGTCTTTTCTTTGCCTTGCTGCTCTTTCTCTTGCAGCTTTATTTCTGTTTAAGAAGACATCGAACTCAGCTGTGGGAATTTCTCCAAGCTGATCAATTTTAATAAATATTCTCTTCAGCTCATCAATGACCTCTTGTTTGATCTGACTTTTATTCATCTTTCGCACAATTGAGGCCACTATTTTTAACTCGGAGAATCCCAACTTGTATCATCTTCTCAGATCCAATCCTACTTCAGCTTTGTTTTCTAATACAAAGTTGAGTAGCACCAACTCACCTTTTCTGCTCAAAGTTAGAGTTTTAATCTTATGACCAAAATATTTTCTCTTGTAGCAGTATTTGAGATCATCGTCAGTGTATGTAATTGGCTCAGCTCTAGGTCCAAAATAGTCAGCCTCAGCTTTAGCTAGTGCAGCATCAGCTTTGGCATGTTCTCTCTGTAGTTCAGCTTGCCTCTACTGTTCTTTCAACTCTTCTAATGACATACCCAGTTCTTTGGCCATTTCTTGTAACATTTGTTCAGCTAATATATTACTGGCCTTCTGTGCTGCATCAACTTCATCACTAGAGTCAGAGTCAGCTTCAGCAACTTGGGACTGACCTTGTTGCTCAGGCTCTGAAATGATGAATTTCTTTCTCTTGGCTTGAGACTTAGTACTTGTTCTTTTCTTTCTCTTTACCGTCTCAAACACCTTGCTTTTCCCTTTATCCATTTGTGAAGTTGGAATAGACTCAGCTTCAACAAACTTTGGTAGCTCATCTTGAAAGGGTTCAGCTTGAGGGATCACAGCAAGTGGAATGTCTGGTTGAGTTGAATACTGTTGAGAGGGTTGATCTACGGTACTCATGAACTGATCATGAGTTTCTTCTTCTATTTGCACTTCCTCAGTATCCTCCCCCTCAACTATATCATCATCTTTCTTTGATTCTTCATCCCCCTTTTTGTCATCATCAATAGGGGAGGGTCTTAGTTTTAGCACAAAGTTCTCCAAGTTGTCTACAGAGTTTGATAGATCAGTCAGCTTGCGTATCAACTTGGCTTTATCACTCTTCCTCTTCTTGTGCAAAAGCTCAAATTGAGCTTGTAGATACACCATGATGGAGTTAACATCAGTGTGTTCAGCAACTATGGGCTCCACCGGTTTCTTTGTAAACTCAAAGTCCTCCTGTCCAGTGGAGGAATGTAGTTCCACTGTAGGAGTGGCTGTTGAGTATTCCTCATATAGGTGAGAATGTGGGCCTTATATCCATAGGTTGGTGCTGACCTAAGGAATCAAGGGGGCCAGACTGGGGACCCTGTAAACCTTCCTGGTGTATGAAAGATTCATTGACAGGTCGTGCAATAGGGTGTGAGAAGAGAAATGAAGTAGAAGGACCAATGTCGTGTGTTTGGGTGATAGGTTGTGCTAATCTGACTGGTGAGGAGGGGGTTATTTGATCCTGGGGAGAGATCAATTGTTCAATGTAACCTTCATGGGTGTGTGAAGGCACAGTAGCGGGTTCTCCCATGGCTAGGATAGGTATGGGTTGAGTAGACACCATACCCGGCTTAGGCTGACTGGTTGAACTGAGCTTCGAGGTTGGCACCTTAAGAGAAGGTGTCTCCCCCTAAGCTCCTGCCGGTAGAGGTGTCAATGTGACATCAGCTCCAAAGTCCTTTTGAGGTGAAGGACCACCTTTGGCAGTTTTTCTGGTATATGTGTGAGATATAACCTTGGTAGCAGTGGGCTGACCAAGGTCGGCTTTAGAGTGTAAGATAGATGGAGAAGTTTGTGGTGGAGGAGAGGGGTTAGACCGAGTGGGGCTTGACTCAGTCTCATCTCCTTGTTTAGGTGATGGAGAAATATGAGAGAAAGAAGGAGAGGAGGGAAGAGAAGTTATACCTGCATCAATTAGCGGGGACTCTGAGCTAGGGAACATACTCTCTTGCTCAGAGCTGGATGTGGAGGACTCAGCTTCAGAAGCATTGATGCTTTCTGTTTTCTCATCATCATTTGTAACTTCTTCAGCTTCACTCGACTCTGGGGTCGGAAGCTGTGCATACACCCTCATCTGAGCACTCATTGTAGGATGCCCCAGGAAGATGTCATCCTTGAACATTCTGGGGCAGAGGGCAGGGGTTGGAGTGGTTTCATATCTTCTTGCATATAGGACTCCAAGCCTGTCTTCGAACACCATTGATAGAAAGCGGATGAAAGGCACATTGACATCTCTCACCGCTTTGGTGACTTGTGATCTGAGAACTTCAAAGATTAACTCTGCATAATCTACATTTCTCCCATAATACATGTTGTATATGAGCTGCATCTCAAAGTCGTTTACATTATCAAGACCACCAACCTTGTACCCCAGTGAACGTACCACTATAGATACCATAAAGCCCCAACCGGTTTGGAAGACTGACTTCTTGATTACACCGGTTATGTGCGGATGACCCAAGAGTGGGAGCACACTTCTGGCTGTTTCCCTAGAAACAGGGTCATCATAATGATTAACAATAGGTAGTTGTAAGATCCTTCATAAAACATTAACATCAACCATCATTCCTCGTTGTCCACTTAGGACAATTCCCCTTATTACTCGTAGATCAGCTTCATAGCGACAGGTATACCAGAACTCTGTCAACAATTGAGGAACTAGGACGTGAGGACCATCAAGAAAGGCATGAGATAGAGGTCCTGTGCGAATGTAGGAGACCCACTCCTCATATCCGTGACCTTGTTTTGATTGAGGAATTTCGATGCACGCTTGTACATTGTTCTGTTTGTACACCGGAAGGGCATTGTTCTTAAACGTCCCTCCTCGGATCATCTGATTTGTCAGATTTAGAGTGTAGCCCTCCATTGATTTCGAACTGATCGTATTTGATTGCACTTAGCAGTAGTAGGGGTTAGCACACATCAATGATGCTGCAATAAGCGCGATTAGGGTTTTAGATAATAGAGAAGGAGATGGAAAATTTGGAAGAGTAAACGAAATAAGATGAGAAGACTCTCTGATTTATACGTTTTCAATGTGAGAGAAAAGTTACCGTTGTCAGACGGTAATAAATATAACCGGTACTGTAACACCCGGCTAAGCAGTTTGTTATAACGGCTATATTCAATGTAAGTTACCCAAACTTACACTGTTATATTAATCCGAATTTTATCAAGATCAGTGGAATTACTTTGAAGAACAAATCTTTTAAAAAAAATTATAAACGACTTACGCTTATTTTAAAATTGGACATACCGTTAATATTTTGAAATTACCATAGGGTTGAACTGACCATTTGTTAGGACTAACCTAGACATGTGGAACTGACCACACTTTTGAACTGATTGCTCAGCTCATATTAAGCACTCAGCTCGGAATGAGCACTTAGCATATATGAAATAAAGATAGAGAATTAATGGAACATACCAAATTAAGGGTTGAGCATGCCAAGCTTGCCAAGTAGAGTTGTGAATCTTGTGCCTTCAATTGGTTTAGTGAAGATATCTGCTAGCTGATCTTCAGTCTCAATAAAGACTAACTCTATCTTTCCCTTTTCAACTATGTCTCTGATGAAGTGATGTCTTATCTCAATGTGCTTTGTTCTTGAGTGGAAAACTGGATTGTGTGTAATGGCAATAGCACTTTGATTATCACAGAATATGGGAGTCTTTGAATAAAGCAAATCAAAATCCCTTAGCTGATGTTGCATCCACAGTATTTGAGCACAACAGCTCCCTGCTGCAACATACTCAGCTTCAGTTGTGGAGATTGCCACTGAGTTTTGTTTCTTACTTGTCAAGCTAACTAACTTACCACCCAACAGTTGACATCCTCCAGTAGTACTCTTTCTGTCTAGACCACAACCTGCAAAGTCTGAATCCGAGTACCCTATCAACTCAAATCCTGATCCTTTGGGATACTACAAACCTAAATTAGGTGTTCCCTTCAGATATTTGAGAATTCGTTTAACAGCTAGCAAGTGTGATTCCTTTGGATTAGCCTGATATCGTGCACAAACACATGTAGCAAACATTATATCAGGTCTGCTTGCTGTCAAATAGAGTAATGAACCTATCATTCCTCTATAAGTAGTCTGACATACAGATTTCCCATCAATGTCCTTGTGCAACTTGACATTGTGTAACATTGGAGACTTTGTAGGATGACTTGAGTCTAATCCATATTTCTTAATCAGATCAAAAACATACTTGCTCTGATTAATGAATATACCATCTTCTTTCTAGTTAATTTGAAGTCCCAAAAAATAAGTCATCTCACCCATCATGCTGATTCTGTATTGATTAGACATTATCTTTGAAAACCAATCACATAGACCTTGGTTTGTTGAACCAAAGATAATGTCATCCACATAGATTTGAACCAGAATGACATGTCCTCTACTTTTTCTTATAAATAGAGTTTTATCAATGCTTCCTCTAATAAAATCATTTGAAAGTAGATAGGTGGACAGTGTATCATACCATGCTCTTGGAGCTTGTTTGTGTCCATACTTATAGACATAATCTGGATGTTTAGGATCAACAAACCCAGGAGGTTGTTTCACATAGACTTCCTCCTGTAATGCTCCATTTAGAAAAGCACTTTTAACATCCATTTGATACACTTTAAAATTTTTGAAGGCTGCATAGGCTAGAAACAATCTTACGGCTTCAATCCTTGCAACAGGGGCAAAGGTCTCATCATAGTCGATACCTTCTTCTTGTCTATACCCCTGAGCTACTAGCCTTGCCTTATTTCTGATCACTACTCCATCCTTGTCCATTTTGTTTCTATAGACCCACTTAGTGACTATAATTGTCTTTTCTTTTGGGGCAGGGACAAGGGTCCAGACCTTATTTCTTTGAAATTTTGTCAGCTCCTCTTGCATAGCCTCAATCCAATCTTCATCTTTTAGAGCTTCTTCAGTCTTCTTTGGTTCCATTTGAGAAAGAAAACTAGAGTAGGAAACATGGTTTGCATTTGCCTTAGATCTAGTTTACACACCATCTTCAATGTTACCGATAATGTCATCAAGTGGATGATCTTTTAATACTTTGAAAGTTATATTAGGAGACTGTGGTTCTGGGTCTGAATCTGAGCAGTGTCTCTCAGGCTGAACATGACTTACTTCTTCAGTCTGAGTAGGGATTGAGAGATCACTTAGATTTTCAATCTGACTTATACCTGATGATTCACCTAGTTTCTCAGGCTGATGATCAGTTTCAACAGAATTATTGATGTGATCATCTTCAATATTTGTGGCTTCTTTAGTTGATATTACCTTTTCAGATTTGCCACCATCCTCATCATCAGAATCATCCATAATATACATGGGATTTGATGTGAGATCTTCTTTGCTTCTTTCAAACTCACTCAGACTAACTGGGTCAGCTTGAGCTTCGTCAGATCGATCAATACTTGTCTCATCAAACGTAACATGTACTGACTCTTCAATGACCTTTCTTTTAAAATTATAGACTCTGTAAGCTTTGGAGATTGAAGAATATCCAACAAATATGCCTTGATCAGCTTTGGATTCCAACTTATGGAGCTGATCTCTTTGGTTTAGCACATAGCATGTTGAACCAAAAATATGAAAATATCCAATATTAGGTTTTCTGCCATGATACATCTCATAGGATGTTTTACCATGTATTTTAACTATTATATATCTATTCTGGGTATAACAGGTTGTACTTACAGCTTCTCCCCAGAAGCTCAGCTTAAGCTTTGCTCCACATAATATAGTTCTGGCAGCTTCAATTAAAGTTCTATTCCTCCTTTCAGCAACTCCATTTTGTTGTGGAGTTCTTACAGATGAGAAATTCTGGATGATTCGACTTTCTTCACAAAAGCCTTCCAGAACTGAGTTTCTAAACTCAGTTCCATGATCACTCCTGAGCTGCTTAAGAGACTTACACTTCTGCAACTCTTCTTGTCTTATGAAGCTTATTAACTCATACGCAACTTCACTTTTGGCTTTTAAGAAGATTACCCAAGTAAATCTTGTAAACTCATCAACAATCACTAGGGTATACTTTTTTCCACTTAGGCTTAGGGTGCTTATAGGTCCAAATAAGTCCAAATGCAACATATGCAATGGTTCTGTAATTGAAAAATTCTGCTTGGACTTG
The DNA here is from genome assembly GCA_038502395.1 of Dittrichia graveolens. Taxonomy (NCBI): domain Eukaryota; kingdom Viridiplantae; phylum Streptophyta; class Magnoliopsida; order Asterales; family Asteraceae; genus Dittrichia; species Dittrichia graveolens. Next base: position 25,436,192 of record JARJIL010000008.1, read on the forward strand.
AAAGATCCCTTATGATGTTTTCCCATCTCATAAGCTGAACAAAGTTTGTCCTTAGCCAATGTGATCTTTGGTAGACCAGAAACTAATTCTTTGCTAGACAATTTGTTAATATATTTGAAATTTAGGTGTGACAGTCTTTTGTGCCACAACCAACTCAGCTTGGGGGTTGAGTCAGAATACAAACAGGTTTCAGTTGAAGGATTTGAAGAGCTGATATCTAACAAATAGATATCTCTCTCTATTGGTGCCATCAGTATTGGCTTTCCCTTCTTATCATAAATTGTTCCTGCATGCTTTCTGAAGGTGACTTCATAATCCTCATCACACAGTTGACTGATACTTATCAAATTGTGTTTAAGGCCTTCAACGTATGCTACCTTTTTGAAAGTAAATGTTCCAACAGTTATCTTTCCATAACCTTTAGTCCTTCCTTGAGAATTATCCCTAAATGTCACCTTGGGTCCTTCATTATTTTGGAATTCACTTAGAATCTCCTTGCTTCCTGTCATGTGCCTTGAGCATCCACTGTCTAGGTACCACTTATAGGAGCCCTGCACATGATCAACTAAACATATTAGTTACTTTTAGGAACCCTCTGTTTGGTGGGTTCTGAGGATGAGCACTTAGCTAATCCATTGGAAGCTGACTGATCAGCTTGAACAGATTATGAGTCTGTTTTAGACTGATCATCCTTTACTTTTTCAGGCCTAAGATTGGTACTTACACAATCTTTGGCTTCATGACCTCTGTCACCACACTTATAGCATTTCCTTCTAAATATAGGTGTTTGGGTGATTTCTTTAAGTTTTTCAACATTAAATTTGGATTCAGTTCTAGACAGATTGTCTACTTGTTTTCTCTGACCTTGGACTTACCTTTGTCAGCTTTATGGTTACCCTTATTTGGTGAAGTCTGACTTAAAGACAACATCCTGTTTTTATAACTTCTTTCATAACTAACCAGAGAGTTATTTATCTTTGACTTATTTGGAGTTATTCTGTCAAAGACAGTTGTTCTAACAGGATTGTAATCCAATCTTTTGAAACTGACTTACAGTTTCTGTTGGATGTGGAACATTCAGCTTGATGGTTTGTATGAATAACCTGGGGGCTTTAGATTGGTCTCACAAACTTATTGGTTTTGACCTGTTTTCCATCCTTGATCCTTAAAAATGTCTTTGGAAGTATTTCATCCGATTTCACATTTTTGTCTTCAAGACTGACTTGTTCTTTGATGATCTCGTCAGCTGCAGCACTATAATCTCCCCCAAGCACTGCTGTTACTTGATTAGGTATCTGCTGGTTGATACATTTTTCTGCTTCCCTTGATGACTTACACCAAGATTCACAGATCTTTCTTAGATTGTCAGCTTGTTCTTTTGATTCTTGTAATTCTTCACTTAGAAGTTTGTTAATATGAAGCTGACACTCATAATCACTTTGAGTCTTTTTACCAGCATTTATGAGAGTTTCAGAGTGTTTATGTTCATCTTTTAATTTTGATATTTCAGTTTTTAAATCAGATTGAACATTGAGAGTTAAGTTCATCTTTTAATTTTGATATTTCAGTTTTTAAATCAGATTGAACATTGAGAGAGGTTTTGAAATCATTCAACAAATAAGTGAACATTAAACATTTTTGTTCATCAGTGTAAGAGCTGAAGTTATTTACCTTATACATTGAGGCAGGATACCAGTTGTTGGTTTTCTTACTCAGCTTAGCCGCTTCTGCTAGATCCTCATCAAAGGAACTATCTTCTAACTCATAGTCAACTTGTTCCTCTTCATCCTCAATGGCCATCAAACACCTATTTGGCTCATCATCATCTGAGGTAGATGATTCAGTATCCCAAGTCTCAGCAAGAAGACCTTTAGTGTTTTCATCTGGCTTGGCTTTGAGTCTTTGATATTTCTTTTTATATTTATCAACTCTGTAGGGATTCTTGTAAGCCACTGAAGCTGATTCTCCCTTCTTAACTCTGCACTCAGCAGCTATATGTCCTATCTTCTAATAGTTGTAGCACTTAGCTTTCTTAGGATCAAAAGTAGACTTACCACCTTTGCTTCTGTCAGATTGACCCCTTCCTCTTCTGAATTTTCTAAAATTCCTTGCTAACATTGCCATTTGTTCAGTAAGAGCATCCATCTCTTCATCATCTGAATCTGAGTTAGGACTTACTTCTTCAGATTCAGATTCAAAGTCAGTCTCAGCTTGAGACTTTTTAGATCCTTTCTTCTTCTTTTTTTGCAACTAATGCAGATCCAACATTATTGATAGATTCTTTTAGTTGTTGTTGGGCCACTTTCTTCTCTTCCATGATCTGTTGATGATTTAGAAGGAAACCATAGATAGATCCGAGATCATATTTTCCTAAGGTTCCTCCAGCATGAAGTGCAATGGTGATCTCATTGAATTGTTCTGGTAACACATCCAAGAACTTAAGTACCAACTCACTCTCATCTTTCTTGACACCTACCAAGAGCAGATCATTAATCAAGCATTGAAATCTGGTAAACAGATCAGCGAGAGTTTCATTCCTTTTGGAAAAGAAAGTCTCATAAGAACAACTCAAATTTGTCTTCTTATGTTGCTTGACCAAGTCAGTGCCTTCATACGTAACACTGAGAGTATCCAACATCTCTTTTGCAGTTTGGCACCCAGCCACAGTATGCAGAAGAGGGTTTGTCAAAGCATTTGCTATAATGCTCTGTGCCTTGTCATCAACGTTGAATAGTTTACGATCTTCTTCAGTCCAAGATGCTTGAGGCTTGGGAGTTTCTCCAGAGGGAACAGATTTGTCAGGGGCAGTAATATGGATCTTCGGTATTATTGGGCCATCTTGAATCACGATACTCATCCTGTGATCCACGGACTTCAGATATAGCATAGCTCCGAACTTGCACATAGGATAGTCAGTGCCATCAAAAATAGGACACCCTTTTGCCGCCATTGTTGGAATATGACTTGATTGCTTGTTATTCGACATCTTAACTTCTTGTCAGCGGATCTTGATCTTCAACTTACGAAGAAACTTGCTTTGATACCAGTTGTTGGTCCCAAAGAGGGTAAACAAGCAACCGATAAAGTGTAGAAGGGGGGGATGAATACACTTTAAACAACCAATCAAATTTAATCAAATGTATATTGACTAATCAAATGAACTGATTACAATTTTTACTCTCTAATCAAATTAACAGGATGATTTGATATTACACTGATTATAAACTCAACTTCTCTATAAACACTCTTGGATCACAAACTAATTGATGATCGAACTTCTTGTTAAAACTGATTAACAAGAATTCTGGAAAACTCTCTTTAACTTTGAACTCACAAAGTTATCGCAACACACGCGTATCTAGTATGAACACAGGCTTCGCAACTTATGTTGTTCTTGCTCTATGTATCACATGCTGCGTGTAAACCCATAAAAGGTTTATACTTATACTTGATGTATCTACGAAAAAATCGCAGTTTAAAGATAGAACTTATCTTTTCTTTAAAACCGTAACAAACTCCTTAATTAGAACATATTTAACTAATTCCGTTTGAGATTTCTATCCAACTAATAGATAGTTTAAATTAGGTTCAGATACTCTAATTTAAATGCCGTAGATATTGAGAGTTTATGGGAGAATTTAAAACTTACTTAAATTCTTTAAACTGACTTCTGGTGCTGATCTGACTTACTCAGCTTGACATTGTCAAGCTGAGTTCTTGAATCCTTGGTTCTTGAATCTTCAAGTCTTCAATTCTTCAAGTCTTCACTCTTGAAACCTATCTCAGCTTAGAAGTCACTGAGTTATCTAGTACTTACATAGAAAGCTCTATATCTCTTTGTACGCTGACTACTCAGCCTAAGCTTACTAGTCAGTCTACAACAGACTTATATAATTCCTAATATTTAACCTATCATCTATACATATCTATGGTTTGTCTCATCAAATCTAACTTTTCTGAACATAGGACTAACACATGAGCTTAATGGGTTTTTTTGTAATCATATGAAATACGTGTTAATATGATGTTTAGATGCATGAAATATGTGTTTTATGATGATAAAACATGTTTTGAATGATTAATGAATTTATTAAATTTGGGTTTGAGTTATGATGTTTTGAAGATGGCGGATTTGATGAGTTATGATGTTGTCGGATTTTGATAAAGAAGACAGTGTAAAACCGATAGTCCAAATCCGAAAGTTTGGAAATCCTATAACCTTAAAACCGAGACTGGAAATTCTAAACTCAAATCCTACACTTTAATAACCAAAACATAGGAATCCGATACATATGAAATCCGAGACTTTAAATCCAGAAACCATGAAATCCGATGGAAGCGAAACCGATACTCACAATCCGCTAGCAACGAAATCCTATACTTGGAAGTGATAACTTAGAATCCGATAATTGGTGAAATTTGATACTCAGGTTACGGATTTCTAAGAATCCGATGGTACCAAATCCGATAGTTGGGAAATCCGATAGTTTCAAGAAATCCGATACTTTGTGTTTTGATTTATATTTGTTTATTGATTGTTGATATTATGAATGAATTATAAATATATGTCAGATATATTTATAAGATTTGGACTGATTGGTTGCTATTGTGTTTTCAAGCAATCCAAAGGCTCAGTAACATTAGAATTCTAAGTGCTCCCTCTAAGATTGAAAGGTGAGTGGATGTTGAATGCGAATGGTAAAGATTATGGTTAAGTTACTAATTGTGATGCATGATTGTATTTGATGGTTTAATATTGGAACTATTGATTGTGATTATTATTTATTGATGTCTGCCGCATGACTATTTGATCGATACACACTCTTAGTATGATTTTGAGTTGTGTTTGAGAAGTCAGCTACACGTGGAGTTGGGCTGGGCTCGTTTACTAGTTGGTTGAACAGTGGTAGCCTTACTGTTGCATATGTTGCTTCAGAGTGGGATTTCACTGTGCCAATTCAGTAGAGGGCTATCAGTAAACCTTTGCTTTGGCCGACATTGGTTGTAGGTTCTGCGCCGAACCGCCGGTCATCTTAGATTCGTGATTACATGATTAGTATTGACTTGATGTTTGGTTTTGGGTTTGACTTCTACTCACTTTAGCTTTGTGATAATCCACCATAGTTGTTGCTCTTTGCAGGTTTGTGCGTGTGAGTGTTTGATTGAAGGAGAAGTTGACCTAACTCTGATGTCAAGATTTTAAATGAAACGAGCCAGTCTTTTTGTAACACAGAGTTTATGTTTGTTGAATTTAAAGAACAGTTATTTTGTTATGTAAATGAAATGTATGTTTAATTAATTATAGCTTCCGCAACGCAAATAAAAAAATGGCTTAGAATTTATGGTGTTACAGTTTGGTATCAGAGCCTAGGTTTGGCGATGCAGGCACGACAAGAGTGTTGCATTTCCAAATCTTGGCTCATGACAGGTCAAGCTTTCCTTCAGGAGAAATTAGAGTGAGTTAGAGTTGTTTGTAGTAGTTAGTATTTTGAGTACTAACGGTTTATGCTAATAAGTTATGAGATGATGTGATTGTAACAAATATGGCTGAAAGAGAGACCCCTATCCTCCCTCCTGTGACCCAATCATCTGTAGAGGCACCTGTAATAGAAGATTTGGATGCTACTAACCGCGCAGGAACATCTGGTAATAATCAGGAAGAAGACCAAAGCGAATACATATTCAAGTTGGAGAACGAACTATTGGATCTTAGAACTAAAATACATAACTTGGAACAAAGATTAACCCAACCTGAACAAACTCCAGTTCCAACTTCAATCGCTACTCACGCGACCATACCACAAGTATCAATGCCCCTACCACCTGCTGGATTATGCCCATTAACGCACACACGAGTTGGTATCATGGCTGATGAAGCAAGGGCCTATTGGGTCACACGCCAAGTATCGATTCTGGCATCACAGATGGTCTAATGAGAGAGACAACCAGAAACTATTTCTGGTGGGCCAAGGCACGCCCGTGCCTCTATGAGGTAAGAAAGTGCTCTACGGACAGGCACGAGCCCAAGTCAGGCGTGACTTGGGCGTGGCCTGTGGCTAGGTACGCTCGTGCCTTTACGAGGCACGCCCGTGCCCTGTGCCCAATGGACAGGCACGAGCCCAAGTCGAGCGTGACTTGGGCGTGGCCTCTTGGGCTAGCACGCCCGTACCTTATGAGGCACGGTCGTGCCTCAGGCAGTAACAACCTCTTAACTAGGCTTTGAAAGCTAGTTAAGCATGGTGTTAATTGTCATTATTCTAGAAACTGAAAATGACATTAGTGATCACGAAATTTGAACTGATTTTGAGGTCTATATAAGAGCCATGATGATAATGTTGTGAGGTTCCAAGAATTGGTTTTTCTAGAATATACATATTTGCATAAAACTCTCTCAAACACACAAAGTAGTTACAAGGCTTTGGTTCTATTGTGTAGTCATCTTTATGGTGTTTAGGTTGGCGTACCTAACACTCTAGCAAGTGGGAAAAGATCAAGACTTGGTGTGGACTTCGATAGAGGTGTACACGTTAGTGCACAACACTCCCGAACTCCAAACTTGCGTGTACAAAGAAGATTGCATCGAGGGTATACTTCTAGTTCTTTGTTTGTTCTATTTTGTTGCTTAGTCATGTCTAGAGTTTTGGTCCATTTGGTGGGCGTATTCATGGTCAAATTTTGAAACTATTTTCTACTCGTTTTGCTTCCGTTGCGATTTTAGACCACGAAAACCCAACAGTGGTATCAGAGCCATCTCTAACATGGCTTTGCACTTTTGGAGTTAAACCGGATTTTCTGAGTTTTCTGTCAAAAATGGTTTTCCGGTGACCGGGCACGGTCGTACCTCTAGGGGTACGGGCCGTGCCGGCGACCGGGGCACGGGCGTACCAGTGGGGGTACGGGCCGTGTCGGCAGAATTCGTAAACTGTTTAAAATTATTTAAACTGTGCACTGACAAAATGGCAGGCACGCCCATACCCTCTGGGGTACGCCCGTGACTAATGGTTTTTTGGTCAGAATTAGTTTTTGAAACAATATGTTTAAATATATTAAAATCCTAGTTTTAGACTAGTCTTGATTCTGTTGATCCCCACTATATTTTGATTCCTAATTTTATATGTTTTGTGTGGCTTGGCATGAAGTTCACAAAAACATATATCTTTAGGTGTATATATGAATATGCAATTTTAAAGGTGTATTAAAATTGTTAATGCATATGTACAAGGGTTGCTTGTTGTGCCTTGAGTGTTTTTGCAATCTTGATCAAAATATATATATCCTTGTTGGACATGGTTTTGTGGCACACCATTGCTTTCGTTTGGTTGTGTTTGTTTGTGGTAGCCCGGTAACCTGATTTGCCCATAGCCCTTTGTGTTGTTTGTGGTTGGTTTTGGTTTTGGCCTGCGTGCCGTAATGTTGTAATATTTATATTTGGTGCGACTTGCATGTCGTTTATTTAAATCTTTGTACTCGTAATAGATTATTAGGATCGCGACTTGCATGTCATTTTCTTATTATTATGTACTCGTACTTAATTTATTTCAAATATGTAATATTGCACCAAAACCGACCGGGAGACACGGTGTTGGCGTCTTGACGAACCAAGTCCGGGAGATTCGCCGGAATGGAGATCGTGACAGAGCATCCATTGATGTTGTCCTTAGATTGACTATGTTTCCCTGTTTTGGCTCACGGGGAAAACACTTAGGATTTGGGCATGTTACCGGGTCTTTATTTATCTATATTTATGCGTGGTTGTTTTATATTTGAATTCTTTAGGATTTGCATGCTAGAGAATTTTTTGAAAATATATAAAACAAAAGAGATTTATAAATAAGTTTATATTTCTACGCGCATAAGAATTGGCAAATATTAATATAAAAGTGTTTATATTAAATGGTGAATAAAAAGGAGTTTTTGTCACTTAAATTGCTAATTCGTCAAAAGTTGTTAAAATATTATCTTAACCGGAAAAACAAAAACCCGTTTTTCGAAAAGTAAGTCACGCGCCACCCGTAAGACGACACCACCCAAATCTAACGGAACTTGGATGATTTTCGAGCATTAGCACGAGTCATGCCTTGTGGGGTTGTGTGGAAGGTGAGTGTGGCAACCCGCAATATTGGTAGTCGAGCTTAAGTACGAACCAATGATTGGGCTAGGGTACCAACGTGTATCTTGACGGGCGATTTACAAGTTCTTTTATGTTGCTTAAATGATATCGATCTCTAGCCGAGTCATTTAAGAAATAATAAAAGGATTGGTGTATGAAGGGATCAAACATGCCTTAGACATTTGATGTCGAAAGGATCCCGCAAGGATCTAAGAGTTGCAATGGTTGCAATTGGTAATTTGTCTACCGGCCTAAATAACTTATTTCATGATCCGCGGTAAACCCGTCATGAGATAGAGTGAAATATGGTTCTTAGCCTTGTTCAAATAATTAAGTCTTATAACTATTGGGTAATTATTTCTACAAGGATTTACAACTAAAATTGGTACTCTAAAATTTTGTAGATGGCATCCAACAACGCTTCTACATCTTCATCGAACTCTATTTCCCTAAAGTTGTTCCTCGAAAAGGCCAAACTCGATGGCCAAAACTTCATGGATTGGTTCATGCAAATAAGGATAGCCCTTAGGTATGAGCAAAAGATGTGGGCCATCGAGGAGCCTTTGCCGGAGGCCCCTGCGGCTAATGTGACTAGGGCGGTCCAAGACGCGTATGACAAGCGTGTCAAGGAAACGAATGAAGTGGCTTGCATTATGCTCTCGTCAATGATTCCTGAGCTTTAAAAGCAAATGGAACATTTAGGAGCATATGATATGCTAACCAGCTGAAGGAAATTTTCCAACAGCAGGCCGCTTCGAGTACCTAAAGTCCCTTTTCGATTTCCATATGCAGGAGGGTGGAAATGTGAGCGTTCACATGCTTAAGATGAAAGTATTAGTTGATCGCTTGGAGAGGTTGGGATTCCCGTTAGGGAGGGAGTTAGCGGTAGATGTGATCCTCTGTTCTCTTCCTAGTTCCTTTTCACAATTTGTGTGGAACTATCATGTCCATGGCATGGACAAGTCCCTAATGGAACTTCACGGAATGTTGAAGACCGTCGAGTCTGACATGTCCAAGAAGCCCTCTTCGTCCAAACCCGTCCTAGCCATCCCGGGAGGCGGAACCAAAAGACAAGGCGCTCCCCCCTCTAAGGGAAAGGGTAAGGGGAAGGTTGCAAAACCTAACCCGAGTCCGGCCCCGAAGGGCAAGGGGAAAGACGTGATGGTTCCACCGGCCGAGGATCCTGCGGAAGCCGAGTGCTTCCACTGCAAGGAAAAGGGGCATTGGCGGCGTTCTTGCCCAAAGTACCTTGAGGAGCTCAAGCGGCGTTCTTATCCATGTCGTGAGATTTATGAAACAAGTGTGTGTTTGGATGGTAATAAATCAATCATGAACATTGATTCTAAGTCCAAAGGTGTATTGGACAAGTTGTCTTGGCCATATAAGCAAGAAACGTATCACCAAACTCCAAGTGGATGGGCTTTTGGAATCGTTTGACCACGGGTCAAGAGAAGTATGCGATTCTTGTTTATTAGGCAAAATGACTAAAGCACCCTTCACCGGCGTTAGTGAAAGGGGCAAATACTTGTTGGACATTATTCACACGGATGTGTGTGGTCCGTTCAGGTCTGCTACAAGAAACAACTGTAGGTACTTCGTTACTTTTACTGATGATTTCAGTAGGTATGGTTATGTTTATTTGATGAAGCATAAGTCTGAAACCTTTGAGGTGTTCAAGACATACCAAAACGAAGTGCAGAATCAATTGGGCAAGCGGATTAAGATTCTCAGATCCGATAGGGGTGGTGAGTATCTTAGTACCGTGTTTTGTTGATCATCTTAGGGGTTGTGGAATTATTTCACAACTTACTCCACCCAGGACACCACAATTAAATGGGGTCGCTGAGAGAAGGAACCGAACTTTATTGGATATGGTTCGGCCCATGATGAGTCGTACAAAGGTACTCGCAAGTTTTTGGGGTTTTGCTTTGGAAACCGCTGCTAGGACCTTAAACCTTGTACCAACAAAGAAGGTTGCAAGTACACCGTTCGAGTTGTGGCATGGAAGGGTTCCTTCGCTAGCCTATCTCAAGGTCTGGGGTTGTGAGGCTTACGTGAGACGTGAAGCTCAAGAGAAACTTGAACCCAGAGCCGAGAAGTGTATTTTCATTGACTACCCAGCTGGTTCTATGGGGTATTTGTTTTACAAACCTTCGGAGAACAAGGTGTTTGTTGCTCGAAGGGCAGTCTTCCTTGAAAGGGAGCTGATATCTGCAGAAGCCAGTGGAGGCAAGTCGATCTAGAAGAAATTCTAGATGACACCAATGATCAACCTGATGTTGGCACTAGTACCGCTTATGAGGTCGGCGCACCAGAAGAAGTGGAATCTCAACCAATAGTGGATGAGGTGCCTGATACACAACCATTAGAGCTCCGTAGATCTGGTAGAGTTCGTAATGAGCCGGAAAGATATGGGTTTCTCATATCCGAGGGCGACGAACTATTGGTGGATCATAGTGAACCGGCCAACTACTGGGAAGCCGTAGTGGGCCTTGAGTCTGCTAGGTGGAAGGAGGCCACAGTGAGATGCAATCCATGGCGGATAATCAAGTCTGGGACTTTGTTGATCCGGTACCCGGCCACAAGCCTGTAGGGTGCAAATGGGTCTTTAGGAAGAAGACTAACATGGATGGAAAAGTAGACACCTTCAAAGCCCGACTGGTAGCAAAGGGTTTCACTCAAACTCATGGTGTAGACTATGATAAAACCTTTTCTCCGGTGGCTATGTTGAATCTATTAGGATACTAATGGCTATCGCTGCATATTACGATTACGAAATATGGCAGATGGATGTCAAGACTGCCTTCTTTAATGGGAAGTTGGCAGAGGAGGTTTACATGGCACAACCTGATGGTTACGTAAACCCCAAATATCCTAATAGAGTCTGCAAGCTTAAGAGGTCCATTTATGGACTTAAGCAAGCTTCTCGGAGTTGGAACATTTGCTTTGATGAAAAGGTCAAAGAGTTTGGCTTTTCTAAAAGCAAGGATGAACCTTGTGTATATGTCAGGGCTAGTGGGAGTGCTGTAGTTTTCCTAGTCTTGTATGTAGATGATATACTACGAAGTGACGTGACAACCTTGCAGGAAGTAAAAACCTGGCTTGGGAGTTGCTTCTCTATGAAAGACATGGGAGAAGCAGCATATATTTTGGGGATAAAGATCTATAGAGATAGATCTAAGAGACTCATTGGTTTGAGCCAGAGTACGTACATAGATAAAGTCTTGAAGAGGTTCAAGATGCAAGATTCCAAGAAAGGGAATTTGCCTATGTTGCATGGTATGGCGTTGAGCAAGTCTCAATGTCCTAGTTCTCAAAAGGAACTAGAGGAAATGAGTCGAGTCCCGTATGCTTCGGCAGTGGGATCGATCATGTATGCTCTGCTATGTACTCGGCCTGATGTGTCATATGCCTTGAGCATGACGAGCCGATATCAGGCTAACCCTGGTTAAAGTCATTGGGTTGCGGTTAAAAACATCCTTAAATATCTTCGGTGAACTAAGGAAATGTTTTTAGTGTTCGGTGGATCGGAGGAGCTCAGAGTTACTGGATATTCTCATGCTAGCTTCCAAACGGACAAGGATGATTACCGGTCTCCATCGGGATTTGTATTCTAGTTAAATGGTGGAGAAATAAGTTGGAGAAGTTCCAAGCAAGATACCGTGGCCGATTCAACCACGGAGTCAGAGTATATTGCTGCGAGCGAGGCTGCTAAGGAAGCCATCTGGATGAAGAAATTCATTCAAGACCTTTGAGTTGTTCCTAGCATTGCTAACCCTATTGAGATCTTCTGTGACAATGAGGGTGCAGTAGCTCTAGCTAAGGAACCAAGAGCGCATCGACGTACGAGACACATTGCTCGAAACTATCATTTTATTCGTGATATCATCGAGAATGGTGACTTTGTGGTTAACAGAGTACCAACTGAGGGGAACCTGGCAGATCCACTCACCAAGCCTTTGTCACAAGTTAAGCATAATTCTCATGCTAAATCTATTTGTATTATATTTGCTAGTGACTTGGTTTAGTTGTTTTAGTTGTATTTGTTATTGAGAACATTAAAGCAATAATGTATTTCTTATTGTAATGACTATTAAATGGGGATTTAATATACGCATGGTGCGATTACTTTACGAAACATTATTGTGTTCTGTCTTTGCATCTTTAATACTTCCATGAATAAACTTGTTTATTCTAAATACTCCACGATCGGTCATTCTTCATTGGGAGGAAGAAGTGAATTAAGATCGAGGCGAGTGGTTGGTAAAGTTTTCATCTTGGATTCAATACTTGTTTACGCAACACTAGCCTGTACTTAATGGTGATTAAGTAATCGGAGGACCCGTACCTGAGTTTACTTCATGGATATTATCACGAGTAAATCAGGATGATAATATTATTTATCCTTTTACTGGAGATGCACGCGTTGCTTGATTATTAACTTGGACTTGTTTAGATTGCTTTCTAACGCAGTTCGTAATTGGCTGTTATAAGAGAAGTTTTCAGGCAAGAACTTGTCATTATGATAGGGCGGTGTAGTCAAAGGTATTCGTTCCTCTTTTGAGAGATATCCTTGGGCCCCTCGTTGACTAAGCTGATGAAAAACCAAAAATGCATGGGCGTGCTCAAGTTGAATTGATGGTGGATCAATTATGCAACTTGTTTTGTTAGTCATAGTTAGTCTATATCGAGAAACATAATCGTGAATGATTTGGGGATGATCATGTTCCATGACCTGCATTCACAACGGATTTCGTGAACGAAGGGGTATATAATCACTTATCTATAGGACCTTTCCTTTTGGTTAGGTATTTGTTGTGGTAAGACAAACCCTGTGCTGACTTGGGGGTATAGATGGCTTGCTAGAGGCCGCTCTATGTCGGTGACGCCTTTCGTGAGTTTGTCATGTGCAAGTGGGAGTCTGTTGGATTATGCCCAACACACACACGAGTTGGCATCATGGTTGATGAAGCAAGGGCGTATTGGGTCACACGTCAAGTATCGATTCCGGCATCACGGATGGTCTAATGAGAGACTTTATCTATGTACGTAGGCAAGGTTGTCATGGAAGTATATGTTGGAATCTTGCATCTCAAGGTCTGGGATGATCATGTTCCATGACCTGCATTCACACGTCAAGTATCGATTCCGCCATACCATGCAACATAGGCAAATTCCTTTTCTTGGAATCTTGCATCTTGAACCTCTTCAAGACTTTATCTATGTATGTACTCTGGCTCAAACCAATGAGTCTCTTAGATCTATCTCTATTGATCTTTATCCCCAAAATATATGTTGCTTCTCCCATGTCTTTCATAGAGAAGCAACTCCCAAGCCAGGTTTTTACTTCCTGCAAGGTTGTCACGTCACTTTCTATGAGTAGTATGTCATCTACATACAAGACTAGGAAAACTACAGCACTCCCACTAGACCTGATTAACAAAGTCCCAGACTTGATTATCCGCCATGGATTGCATCTCACTGTCCATTGCCTCCTTCCACCTAGCAGACTCAGGGCCCACTACGGCTTCCCGGTAATTGGTCGGTTCACTATGATCCACCAATAGTTCGTCGCCCTCGGATATGAGGAACCCATATCTTTCCGGCTCATTACGAACTCTACCAGATCTACGGAGCTCTAATGGTTGTGTATCAGACACCTCATCCACCGTTGTTTGAGGTTCGACTTCTTCTGGTGCACCGACCTCAGAAGCGGTACTAGTGCCAACATCAGGTTGATCATTGGTGTCATCTGGAATTTCTTCTAGATCGACTTGCCTCCCACTGGCTTCTGCAGGTATCAGCTCCCTTTCAAGGAAGACCGCCCTTCGAGCAACAAACACCTTGTTTTCCGAAGGCTTGTAAAACAAATATCCCATTGAACCAGCTGGGTAGCCAATGAAAATACACTTCTCGGCTCTGGGTTCAAGTTTGTCTTGAGCTTCACGTCTCACGTAAGCCTCACAACCCCAGACCTTGAGATAGGCTAGCGAAGGAACCCTTCCATGCCAAAACTCGAACGGTGTACTTGCAACCTTCTTTGTTGGTACAAGGTTTAAGGTCCTAGCAGCGGTTTCCAAAGCATAACCCCAAAAACTTGCGGGTAACTTTGTACAACTCATCATGGGCCGAACCATATCCAATAAAGTCCGGTTCCTCCTCTCAGCGACCTCATTTAATTGTGGTGTCCTGGGTGTAGTAAGTTGTGAAATAATTCCACAACCCCTAAGATGATCAAGAAACTCGGTATTAAGATACTCACCACCCCTATCGAATCTGAGAATCTTAATCCGCTTGCCTAATTGATTCTGCACTTCGTTTTGGTATGTCTTGAACACCTCAAAGGTTTCAGACTTATGCTTAATCAAATAAACATAACCATACCTACTGAAATCATCAGTAAAAGTAACGAAGTACCTACAGTTGTTTCTTGTAGCAGACCTGAACGGACCACACACATCCGTGTGAATAATGTCCAACAAGTCTTTGCCCCTTTCACTAACGCCGGTGAAGGGCGCTTTAGTCATTTTGCCTAATAAACAAGTATCGCACACTTCGCTTGACCCGTGGTCAAACGATTCCAAAATCCCATCCACTTGGAGTTTGGTGATACGTTTCTTGCTTATATGGCCAAGACGACTATGCCACAAAGACAACTTGTGTCCAATACACCTTTGGACTTAGAATCAATGATCATGATTGATTTATTACCATCCAAACACACACTTGTTTCATAAATCCCACGACATGGATAAGCTTTAACGTAATGAACATCATTTCTCAAACAAGAGATAATTCCATTATTAAAACGTAAATCATATCCATCGTCATACAAAGCGTGAAAGGAAATAATGTTTCATGCCACGCAGGGCGAAAAACAAACATTTAATAAGGTAATAGCAAGCCCTAAAGGAAAGGCGAGATCAACACTCCCAATCCGCTCCACGGGAACCACATCCTTGTTTCCCATGATCAGGTCAAGCTCTCCAGCATCTAGCGCCCTACTTCTTTTTAGCACCTGCACATTATTACAAATATGAGTGCCACAACCGGTATCAAGTACCCAGCCGTTAGAAGTAGCGGTATTGTGGAGTTCAATCATAAACGTACCAGAGTTACCCCCTCCCTTCGGTTTTACCTGCTTGAGCTCCTCAAGGTACTTTAGGAAAGAATGCCGCCAATGCCCCTTTTCCTTGCAGTGGAAGCACTCGGCTTCCGCAGGGTCCTCGGCCGGTGGAACCATCACGGCTTTCCCCTTGCCCTTCGGGACCGGACTCGGGTTTGGTTTTGCAACCTTCCCCTTACCCTTTCCCTTAGAGGGGGGAGCGCCTTTTCTTTTGGTTCCGCCTCCTTGGATGGCTAGGATGGGTTTGGACGAAGAGGACTTCTTGGACATGTCAGACTCGATGGTCTTCAACATTCCGTGAAGTTCCATTAGGGACTTGTCCATGCCATGGACATGATAGTTCCACACAAATTGTGAAAAGGAACTAGGAAGAGAACGGAGGATCACATCCACTGCCAACTCCCTCCCTAACCGGAATCCCAACCTCTCCAAGCGATCAACCAATGCTTTCATCTTAAGCACGTGAACGCTCACATTTCCGCCCTCCTACATATGGAAATCAAAAAGGGACTTTAGGCACTCGAAGCGCTATAGCTTAGCCTGCTGTTGGAACATTTCCTTCAGCTGGTTAAGCATATCATATGCTCCTAAATGTTCCATTTGCTTTTGAAGCTCAGGAATCATTGACGAGAGCATAATGCAAGCCACTTCGTTCGTTTCCTTGACACGCTTGTCATACGCGTCTCGGACCGCCCTAGTTGCATTAGCCGCAGATGCCTCCGGCAAAGGCTCCTCGATGGCCCACGTCTTTTGCTCATACCTAAGGGCTATCCTTAGTTGCATGAACCAATCCATGAAGTTTTGGCCATTGAGTTTGGCCTTTTCGAGGAACAACTTTAGGGAAATAGAGTTCGATGAAGATGTAGAAGCGTTGTTGGATGCCATCTACAAAATTGAGAGTACCAATTTTAGTTGTAAATCCTTGAAGAAATAATTACCCAATAGTTATAAGACTTAATTATTTGAACAAGGCTAAGAACCATATTTCACTCTATCTCATGATGGGTTTACCGCGGATCATGAAATAAGTTATTTAGGCCGGTAGACAAATTACCAATTGCAACCATTGCAACTCTTATATCCTTGCGGGATCCTTTCGACATCAAATGTCTAAGGCATGTTTGATCCCTTCATACACCAATCCTTTTATTATTTCTTAAATGACTTGGCTAGAGATCGACATCATTTAAGCAACATAAAATAACTTGTAAGTCGCCCGTCAAGACACACGTTGGTACCCTAGCCCAATCATTGGTTCGTGCTTAAGCTCGACTACCAATATTGCGGGTTGCAACACTCACCTTCCACACAACTCCACAAGGCATGACTCGTGCTAATGCTCGACAATCATCCAAGTTTCGTTAGATTTGGGTGGTGTCGTCTTACGGGTGGCGCGTGACTTACTTTTCGAAAAACGGGTTTTTGTTTTTCCGGTTAAAATAATATTTTAACAACTTTTGACGAATTAGCAATTTAAGTGACAAAAACTCCTTTTTATTCATCATTTAATATAAACACTTTTATATTAATATTTGCCAATTCTTATGTGCGTAGGAATATAAACTCATTTATAAATCTCTTTTGTTTTATATATTTTCAAAAATTTTCTAGCATGCAAATCCTAAAGAATTCAAATATAAAACAACCACGCATAAATATAGAAAAATAGAGACCCGGTAATATGCCCAAATCCTAAGTGTTTTCCCCGTGAGCCAAAACGGGGAAAACATAGTCAATCTAGGGACAACATCAATGGATGCTCCGTCACGATCTCCACTCCGGCGAATCTCCCGGACTTGGTTCGTCAAGACGCCAACACCGTGTCTCCCGGTCGGTTTTGGTGCAATATTACATATTTGAAATAATCTAAGTACGAGTACATAATAATAAGAAAACGACATGCAAGTCGCGATCCTAATAATGTATTACAAGTACAAAGATTTAAATAAACGACATGCAAGTCGCACCAAATATAAATATTACAACATTACGGCACGCAGGCCAAAACTAAAACCAACCACAAACAACACAAAGGGCTATGGGCAAATCAAGTTACCGGGCTACCACATACAAACACAACCAAGCGAAAACAATGGTGTGCCACAAAACCATGCCCAACAAGGATACATATTTTTTGATCAGGATTGCAAAAAACACTCAAGGCACAACAAGCAACCCTTGTACATATGCATTAACAATTTTAATACACCTTTAAAATTGCATATTCATATGTACACCTAAAGATATATGTTTTTGTGAACTTCATGCCAAGTCACACAAAACATATAAAATTAGGAATCAAAATATAGTGGGGTTCAACAGAATCAAGACTAGTCTAAAACCCGGATTTTAATATATTTAAACATATTGTTTCAAAAACTAATTCTGACCAAAAAACCATTAGGCACGGGCGTACCCCAGAGGGTACGGGCGTGCCTGCCATTTTGTCAGTGCACAGTTTAAACAATTTTAAAAAGTTTACGAATTCTGCCGGCACAGCCCGTACCCCCACTAGTACGCCCGTGCCTCGGTCGCCGGCACGGCCTGTACCCCTAGAGGTACGACCGTGCCCGGTCACCGGAAAACAATTTTTGACAGAAAACTCAGAAAATCCGGTTTAATTCCAAAAGTGCAAAGCCATGTTAGAGATGGCTCTGATACCACTGTTGGGTTTTCGTGGTCTTAAATCGCAACGGAAGCAAAAAGAGTAGAATATAGTTTCAAAAATTGACCACGAATACGCCCACCAAATGGACCAAAACTCTAGACATGAGTAAGCAACAAATTAAAACATACAAAGAGATAGAGTTATACCCTTGATGCTATCTTCTCGGTACGTGCGGTTTTGGAGTTTGAGAGTCTTGTGCACTAACGTGTACACCTCTACCGAAGTCCACGCCAAGCTACTATCGTTTCCCACTTGCTAGAGTGTTAGATAAGTCTATCTAAACACCACCAAGATGTCTACACAATATAGAACCAAAGCCTTGGAACTAGTTTGAGTGTTTGAGATAGAGAAGTGTTCAATGTGTGGTTTTTGCCTTTCAAGAACTTGTAACCCAACAAAGGAATCATGTACCACCTTTAATAGACTCTTCGACAGAGAATAAAAACGTGCATGCATTGATAATCCATCAATAAGCAATAACACACCATAATCTTCTTCATAAATAGCTTTGAAAGCTCTTTAAGAAGACTGTAACTGCACGGGGCACAGCCGTGCCTCACAAGGCACGGGCGTACCAGCCCAAAAGGCCACGCCCAAGTCACGCCTGACTTGGGCTCGTGCCTGTCCACTAGGCACAGGGCACGGGCATGCCTTATAGAGGCACGGGCATACCTAGCCACAGGCCACGCCCAAGTCACGCCCGACTTAGGCTCGTGCCTGCCCGTAGGGCACGGCCGTACCTCATAGAGGCACGGGCGTGCCTTGGCCCACCAGAACCAGTTTCTGGTTTTCTCTCTCATTAGACCATCCGTGATGCCAGAATCGATACTTGGCGTGTGACCCAATAGGCCCTTGCTTCATCAGCCATGATGCCAACTCGTGTGCGTGTCAGTGGGCATAATCCAACAGATTTGATCAAACAATTTAATCAGAAAATGAGGTTTGTTAAGCACTGGTTACCTAATGAAGAGTCTAAGATCGCTCACTTTGTTGGAGCATTGCACCCCGATCTTCGTAGCGCCACTAGGTGGGCTACCACCTTATTAAAGGCTTTCACCTTAGCCAAGATAGTAGAAGGGGATTTGATTGCCAAGAATAGACTAAGTGGGGAGAAGATTGCCCAACAAAAATCGAGGATTGATCATTATAATTCTTAATATAGACAAGGTGGGCAAGGCAGTGGGAATAGACAGGGAGACCAAAATAGGAGGTCAAATGTGAGTGGGTCGACACAGAGGGCACCGTGGTGTGGTCGGTGCAAGTCATACTACAATGGGCAGTGTACGCCCCAAACAAGGAGATGTGTTAAGTATGGCCAGTTTGGCTATGATTTGAAGGATTGTAGGTTCCCACGCAGTGTTTGTTGGAACTGCTAAAAGGAATGACACAGAGTGGGAGAGTGCCCGGTAGGAAAGAAAGCGGGGTCTGGAACAGGGACGGGGACAGCTGGGGGATCATCTTCAGCTGGTCAAAAGAGGAAGAATCCACCTACTACCGAGGGTAGGGCTTTTAAAATGACGGTGGAGGATGCCACCATTACTGACAATGTTATAACTTGTATGTTCTTGATTAACTCTATCCCTGCAAGAGTATTATTTGATTCTGGAGCTAATCGCTCATTTGTGTATGTGGAGTTTTGTGGTAGATTAAATGTACCTATTATTAAACTTGCTTGTACCCTAGAGATAGAAGTAGTTGATGACATGATGATTCAAGTCATGACTGCCGTGGCTGGAGCTAAAATTGATATAGATGGTGTGTGTTTTCCTGTTTATTTTCTTGTCATGCCTCTATCTAGTTTTGATGTGGTACTGGGTATGGATTGGCTGAGTTTGAATCAAGAAAGTATAAAATGCCACAAGAAGTTGATCTCGTTTCCTTTAGTGGATGGTAAAAGGGTGATAGCAAGGGGTGAGAAAGCCGGGTCTGCAATTTCAAAAATTTCATGTTTAAAGGCTAAGAAAGCATTGAATAAAGGTTGTGACTCGTATATAGCATATGTGATTGATGGAAAGAAGGAGAAGCAAGCTATGATAGACATCCGGGTGGTAACAGGATACCCGAAGGTGTTTCCAGAGGAATTACCAGGGCTGCCTCTAGTTCGAGAGGTAGAATTCAAGATAGATTTGATTCCTGGTTCTCGACCAGTGGCTAAAGCACCGTATAGACTGGCACCTTCAGAAATCAGTGAAATGATGACACATATTCAAGACTTACTAGATAAAGGCTTTATTCGTCCAAGTTCATCTCCATGGGGTGCACCAGTATTATTTATAAAGAAGAAAGATGGTATATTGCGTATGTGCATTGATTACTAGGAATTGAACAAGAGAACGATAAACAATAAGTACCCATTGCCCAGAATTGATGATTTGTTAGATCAACTACAAGGAGCTTCTTTCTTCTTAAAGATTGATTTAAGATTGGGTTACCATCAGGTACGGTTGTCAAAGGAAGATGTGTCAAAGACAGCTTTCCGTACGCGATATGGTCACTATGAGTTCCTGGTTATGCCATTTGGTCTAACTAATGCACCTGCGATATTTAAGGATCTCATGAACAGGGTATGTCGACCGTTTCTTGATAAGTTTGTTATTGTCTTCATAGATGACATTTTGATTTATTCGAAGACTGAATTAGAGCATGAACAACATTTGTGACAGATCTTGGAAACCCTGAAGAAAGAACAGTTGTATGCGAAGTTCTCGAAATGTGAATTCTGGTTAAGAGAAGTACAATTTTTGGGGCACATAATTTGTAATAATGGGGTAAAAGTGGATCCATCGAAGGTGGAGGTAGTAATGAACTGGAATGCTCCAAGAACACCACCAGAGATAAAGAGTTTTCTGGGTTTGGCTGGATATTACCGCAGATTTAGCAAAGACTTTTCCAAAATTGTGGGTCCGTTAACCAAGCTAACTCGGAAAGACGTGAAGTTTGTGTGGGGTAATGATCAAGATAGAGCTTTTCAGATGTTAAAAGAATTGTTGTGTCAGGCTCCAATCCTTGCTTTGCCAAATGGATCGGAAGATTTTAGAGTATATTGTGATGCGTCGTTGGCTGGTTTAGGATGTGTATTAATGCATAGGGATCGGGTGATTGCTTATGCTTCCAGACAATTAAAACCTCATGAAATGAATTACCCGACTCACGATTTGGAGCTAGCAGCTGTAATATTTGCGCTCAAACTGTGAAGACATTACTTGTACGGCACCAAATGCGTAATTTGTATAGATCATAAGAGCCTACAATATGTGTTTACTCAGAAAGAATTGATTATGAGACAGAGGCGATGGGTGAAATTGATATAAGACTATGACTGTGAGATTAGACATCACCCTGGAAAGGCAAACGTGGTGGTAGATGCCCCAAGTCGAAAAGGAACGGGAAGTCCAATTCAATTTATGCGTATTGAGATAGTATCTGACTTGGTAGATAAACTGAAGTCTGCTCAATTGGAAGCACTGAAGGAAGAAAATTTAAGGATCGAGTTAATGGGGAAGCGAAAAGAGGAACTAAATGACAATTCTCATGGATTAAAAATGTTTAAAACTCGTGTGTGGGTGCCTAAGCTTGGAGAATTGAGACAATTAATTTTGACAGAAGCACACAAGTCGAGATTATCTATACACCTAGGAAGCACTAAAATGTATAACGATCTGAAAGTGCTTTACTGGTGGCACTTTGTGGAATCATGTCATTCTTGTGCGCAAGTGAAGGCAGAACATCAGAAGCCTTACGGGTCTTTGAAACAGTAAGAGATTCCTGAGTGGAAGTGGGAACACATCACGATGGATTTTGTAACAAAACTTCCGTGAACTCAGAAGAATCATGATATGATATGGGTGATAGTAGATCGACTGACAAAATGTGATCACTTTTTGGCTACTTGCGAGACGGCTTCATTGGGTAAATTGGCACAACTATACATAGATGAGATCGTTACGAGGCATGGTATACCGTTGTCAATTGTGTCTGGCAGAGATTCAAGGTTTGCATCCAATTTTTAGAGGAGTTTGCAAAGAGAATTGGGAACAAGGATTAATTTGAGTACAGCTTACCATCCTCAGACCGACGGTCAAACTGAACGAACCATACAGACACTTGAGGATATGTTGCGAGATTGTGTATTAGAGTATGGTGGATCTTGGGATTCACACCTGCCTTTGATAGAATTTGCATACAACAACTCTCATAAACTCTAGTATTGGAATGCCTCCGTATGAAATGTTGTACGGTCGTCGCTACCGTACTCCGACTTGTTGGTTAGAGGCTGGTGAGAAACAGTTTGCAGGTCCCGAGATAGTAACGTTGACTACTGACAAAGTTGCTATAGCCAGAGATAAGTTGAATGCAGCTAGAGATAGACAAAGAATGTATGCTAATCTGAAACGATTTCTAGTAAAGTTTGATGTGGGGGAGTTAGTGTACTTGAAGGTTTCTCCGTGGAAAGGGGTAATCTGTTTCAGCAAACGTGGGAAGTTAGCTCTCAGTTCCATTAGTCCTTTCCGTATTCGTTAGGTTGTAAATGATCAAGCAGTTAAACTAGATCTTCCTACAGAGCTTGCTGGAATTCACGATACATTTAATGTCTGTTATCTGAGAAAATGTAAGATTGATGATGAAAGTCAGATTCTCCCCGTGCATGAATTGAAGGTTGATTCAAAGAAGAGACTGATTGAAGAACCGATTGAACTATTAGTGTTGGAATATGCCCGCTGACACGAACGATTTAATGGCACTACCGATGAGGTATAGGCCTATTGGGTCACACACCAAGTTATGATTCTGGCAACACGATCAAGCAATAGAGAGGAAAACGCCAAAATGGGTTTTGGTAGGATGGTACACGAGCCGTGTTCCTGAACACGGGCCGTGTCCAGTCCAACATACATGAGGCGTATTAGCCCAATTCAAGGTCGTGTAGTTTGGGCCTACACGGCCCGTGTAGATGGACACGGGCCGTGTAGTGCCTGTAGGACACGGGCCGTCTTAGCCCAATTGGAGCCGTGGACTTTGGGCCTACACGGCCGTGTAGACCTACACGGGCCGTGTATGTTCGCTGTAACAACAGAATTAACAGCCTTAAACACTTGGTTTAATGGGGTTAACTTCTCATATTTGTGGTAGACAAAGAGACCACGAGTTATCTGCTCTTGTAGAGGCTTTTGGCTATCACTTGGTCTCTTGGTTGATACTAGAACTCTCTATCTCTCTTGTTCTTGGTGTTCTTGAGCAGAAGAAGCAAACATACACACACTTGATTGTTGTTTTGGTGGTTGTGCATCAACAAACTAGCATTTGGGAATCAAGGAAGCTTGGGGTGGACAACACTAGAGGGATTTTATTTGGATTCTTAGCTTCTTGACAAGGAAGGGTAACTTGTGTTTTGATCAATTGAGGTATAACCTTTCTTCCCATCTTGTTCGTGTATTTTAGTTGCAATTTCTATGTTAGATGTTGGTCCATGGGAAGTATTCATTGTTTGGCATCGATTTTTGTTATATACTTTGCTTCCGTTGCTACTTGATTTTGCCAAACGAATACCTTGAGTGGTATCAGAGCCATATCTAACATGGCTTTGCACTATTGAGTCTAAAAAAACCATAAAAGTGTTTTTGAATAAGAAAAGATTTTTATTAAAATTGGTTTTTCCATTGAGACTCTTGTTGTGCTAGAATAGATTTATTCGTAGACGTGTTAATATATTTTAGTTTTTATATTTATATATTTGTTGTAACTTGGCATGAAGTGTACACAAATGTATACTTATAAATGTATATATGAATATGTGTCTCAAAAATGATTTGATACACTAATTCATATGTACAAGGATTGTCCTTTTAGTGCCTTTGATGTTTTGACAATCTTAACTAAAATATAGATATATTTATATATCATGGTTATGTGTGGCACACCATGTTTCTATGTGATATGTTTGGTTTGATTCGGTAACGAGATATGTCCCTAGACATATGTGTTGTGGTGATTGATTATTTTTGGGTTTGGCGGCCTGCGTGTTGTATTGTTGTAACAATATTTATTTACTTTTTGGTGCGGCTTGCATGCCGTTTCTTTTGTTCTATGTATTTGTATAAATAGCATAGGATTGCGGCCTGCGTGTCGTTTATATATATTCTATGTATTTGTATATAGTATAGAATTAAAACCAAAATAGTCAACGGGAGTCATGGTGATGACGTCTTGGCGAGAAGGAATCAACATGCTATTTGAGGTGTTGGATTCAGTGGGAGCTCATCCAACGAGACCATATCTTGTCCTTAGATTTTTTGCCTCGTTTTCCCCGTTGTGGCTCACGGGGAAAACGCATAGGAATTATGGGCATGTTACCGAATCGTATGTATAGATATTTGCGTGTATTTTATTATTCTATGCATGGATTAGGATTCGCATGCTAGATAATTTTTCTATAAAATTAAATAAAATACAATGTTTGTTAAAATGGTTAACAATTGCGCGTAAATAGAATTGACAAAAGAAATATAAAAATGGTATTATATTAAAAGTGCTTAAAATCGTTTTGACACTTACTTTGTTAATTCACAAAATGGTTTTATAAACCGGAAACAAAATCCCGTTTTTCAAAATGTAAATCACGCACCATCCATAAGATGACACCACCCAAATCTAACAAAGGAAGGATGATTGTCGAGCTAATCGCGAGTCATTCCTTGTGTAGTTGTGTGGAAGGTGAGTGGGGTAACTCGCATGATTGGTTGTCGAGATAAGCACAAGCCAATTAATGGTCAAGAGTGCCACGCGTGTGTCTTGTCGGAGGATTTACAATTTTAGTATATAATTCTTGGTTAGTTGTCGAGCTAAGCATGAGCTAAACAAAAATTATATATTAAGATTGGTGTAAGACAGGGATCAAACATGCCTACCACATAATGGATGTCAACCGATCCCGCAAGTGTCTACGAGTTGTAATAGAGATTACAATTGGTAAAATGGTTGCCGGCCTAAATAGCTTCGCCACGTGATCCGCGGTAAACCCGTCACGGTGTAAGGTGAAATAAGGTTCTTAGCCCTTGTTACAAATAAATTGTTTTGTTTAAAACTATGGGTACTTATTGTAACAAGGATTTCCAAACTAATTAAAACTACTTTGCTATTTTAGATGGCGTCTTCAAGCAACACCAACACCACCAACCATTTTTCAATTAGAGTTTTCCTTGAGAAGGAGAAACTCAATAGTAACAACTTCTTGGATTGGTTTAGGCAACTTAAACTCGTCCTACGCCAAGAAGGGTAGATGGTTACCATAGAGGAGGCCCTACCTGAGGCTCCTACTGCCAATGCCACTTGGGCTATCCGAGACGCTTATGAGAAGCGTGTCAAGGATACCGAGGACATTACTTGCCTCATCCTAAGTACTATGATCCCCGAGCTCCAAAAGCAAATGGATCATTTGAGTGCTTTTGACTTGATTGCTCAGCTTAAGGAAATGTTCCAGCAGCAAGCGAGACAAGAGAGGTTTGAATGTCTCAAGACGGTGCTTGGTAGTAAGATGGCCGATGGCGGGAATGTGAGTGCTCACGTGTTGCGTATGAAAGCAAACGTGGAGCGCATGGAATGGCTCGAATTTACCATAGGGAGGGAGCTAGCCGTGGATTTGATCCTATGGTCCCTGCCCACCGCGTATGATCAATTCGTTATAAGTTATCATATGCATAGTATGGATAAGTCCATTATGGAGCTTCACGGTATGCTTAAGACAACCGAGTCTAGCATGACCAAAAATAAGCCCGTCGTTCCAAATCCCATTCTTGCTATAAGGGAGGGGCGAATCCAGAAGAAGAAGAGGTCCGCTTATACCCCTAAGGGTAAGGGGAAGGGGAAGATTGGCGCTGCCAAGTCTGGCCCCGCTTCGGAGGGTAAAGGCAAGGGGAAGATGGTTCCCCAAGCTAAAACTCCGAACGAAGCGGAATGCTTCTTCTGCGGGAAGAAGGGCCATTGGCGCCGTAACTGCCCGGGGTACCTGGAAGGTCTTAAGAAGCTCAAAGGGTTGAGCATCGCAGGAACTTCCGACTCAGGTATGTACATGATTGAACTCCATCATACTTCTACATCTGGTAGTTGGGTATTAGATATCGGCTGTGGCACTCACGTTTGTAATATTGTGTAGGTGCTAAGGAGAAGTAGAAGGATGGAGAATGGCGAGCTTGACTTGATTATGGGAAACAAGGAGATTGTCCTGATCAAGGCTCGAGGAGAAGTTGAATTATCTTTTAATTCCGGTTTTTCCATATTATTATTGAACGTATGTTATTCGCCGCTTGTGGCACGAAACATTATTTCTTTTCATGCATTACATGAAAATGGTTTTGGTTTTATTTTGACAATGGGGTTATTGTTTATTTTAAAAATGGTATTTGTTATTTTAAAGCTTATCCTTGTCGTGGTATTTATGAAGTAGATGCGTACGTTAGTTGTAATCGTTTAATCATGAATATTGATTCAACATCTAAAAATGGTTTAGACAAATTGTCTTTGTGGCATGGTCGACTTGGCCATATAAACAAGACTCGTATCGCCAAGCTCCAAGCGGGTGGGATCTTGGAATCATTTAACCATGAGTCAAATGAAGTATGTGAATCTTGTTTATTAGGCAAGATGACTAAAGCACCCTTTTCCGGCGTGAATGAGAGGGGAAAAGACTTATTGGACATTATACATTCCGATGTGTGTGGTCCGTTTAAACACATCACAAGAGACAATTCTAGATACTTCGTTACCTTTATAGATGATTATAGTAGGTATGGGTATGTCTACTTGGTTAGACAAAAGTCCAAGACCTTTGAGGTCTTTAAGACTTTCCAAAACGAAGTAGAGAATCAATTGGGCAAAAAGATTAAGATACTTAGATCCGATAGGGGTGGTGAGTATCTTAGTCAAGAGTTTCGTGATCATCTCAAGGGTTGTGGAATTATTTCACAACTTACACCTCCTAGGACGCCACAATTAAATTGTGTCGCCGAGAGGAAGAACCGAACATTGTTAGATATGGTTCGGTCTATGATGAGTCACACCCAAGTGCCTAAAGCCTTTGGGGTTATGCTCTTGAAACGGCAACAAGAATCCTTAATCTCGTTCCAACGAAGAAGGTCGATAAAACACCTTTCGAGATGTGGCATGGGAAACCTCCCGTTCTTGCCTATCTAAAGGTTTGCGGTTGTCAAGCCTACGTACCACGTGAGGTAGATGACAAGTTGGAGCCTCAATCCGAAAAGTGTTATTTCATCGGATATCCAGCTGCGGGTATTGGATATATATTCTATAAACCTTCCGAGAACAAGGTATTTGTTGCTCGGAGGGCGGTCCTGTTAGAAAGAGAATTAGTATCCAATCATGACGTTGGCACTAGCCAACAACCCAGTGAGGTTGAGTCTGAGCATGACAATGCGGAGACTAACATACATCCATTACCTCCCCGTAGATCCGGTAGAACTCGCGATGAGCCAGAGAGATATGGGTTTCTCATATCTGAGGGCGACGAGTTATTGGTGGATCTTAATGAGCCCACCAACTATCGGGAAGCGGCAGCGGGCCACAAGTCTGCTAAATGGAAGGAGGCAACGGATAACGAGATGCAATCCATGGAGGATAACCAGGTTTGGGAACTGGTTGATCCCGCACCCGGTTGTAAACCAATAGGGTGTAAGTGGGTCTTCAAGAAGAAGACCGACATAGATGGAAAAGTAAACACTTTCAAAGCCCGACTGGTGGCTAAAGGTTTCACCCAGACACATGGTGTCGACTATGATGAAACTTTCTCTCCAGTGGCCATGTTGAAATCTATTAGGATACTTTTGGCAATTGCCGCATTTCATGATTACGAAATATGGCAAATGGATGTCAAAACCGCCTTCCTTAATGGGAAGCTCTCTGAAGAGGTGTATATCACGCAGCCTGAGGGTTTTGTACATCCGAAGCATCCTAATAAAGTATGTAGACTAATGAAGTCCATTTATGGGCTTAAACAAGCATCTCCTAGTTGGAATCTATGCTTTGATGAAAAAATCAAAGAGTTTGGTTTTTCCAAAAGTGTAGACGAGCCATGTGTATACGTTAGGGCTAGTGGGAGCGCCGTTGATTCCTTAGTCTTGTATGTGGATGATATCCTACTCATTGGTAAAGACATTCCAACCTTGCAAAATGTCAAAACTT
The DNA here is from genome assembly GCA_038502395.1 of Dittrichia graveolens. NCBI lineage: Eukaryota > Viridiplantae > Streptophyta > Magnoliopsida > Asterales > Asteraceae > Dittrichia > Dittrichia graveolens. Next base: position 25,464,287 of record JARJIL010000008.1, read on the forward strand.
GGCTTGGAAAATGCTTTTCAATGAAAGACTTAGGAGAAGCGGCATACATTATGGGTATCAAGATCTATAGAGATAGATCTAGAAAACTTCTCAGGTTGAGTCAAAGTACATACATTGACAAAGTCTTGAAGCGGTTCAAGATGGAGGACTCCAAGAAAGGAAATCTTCCTATTTCGCATGGAGTGATATTGAGTAAGACTCAATGTCCTAGTTCTCAAGAGGAACTAGAAGTAATGAAGCGAGTACCATATGCTTCGGCCGTCGGATCGATCGTGTACGCCATGTTATGTACTCGTCCTGGTGTGTCATGCGCTTTGAGCTTGACTAGTAGATATCAGGGAAACCCAGGGAAAGCCCATTGGGTTGCGGTAAAGAACATTCTTAAGTATCTTAGGAGGACTAAAGAAATGTTCTTGATCTTTGGTGGTGAGGAAGAGCTCAAAGTAACGGGTTACTCTGATGCTAGCTTCCAAACTGATAGGGATGACTATCGGTCACAATCGGGGTTTGTGTTCCTATTGAATGGTGGTACTATTACTTGGAGAAGTTCAAAGCAAGACACAGTGGCTGATTCTACTAGAGTCAGAATACATTGCGGGAGTGAAGCTGCTAAAGAAGTTGTGTGGATAAGGAAGTTCATCCGAGACCTTGGAGTGGTTCCTAGCATATCCGACCCTATTGAGATCTTTTGTGACAATGAGGGTGCGGTAACCTTAGCGAAGGAACCGAGAGCTCACAAGAGAACGAGGGATATACCTCGTAAGTACCACTTGATTAGAGAGATGAGTGAAAGTGGTGAAGTCGCTATTAGTAGAGTAACCTCGGAAGGCAATTTGGCCGATCCGTTTACTAAGCCTTTGTCACAAGCTTCTCATGATTCTCACACTACGGCGATAGGTGTTAGATTTGCTGATGACTTGGTTTAGATTTAGTTTTAATTTATGTTTGGACCATTGTGTATTTGGGAACGTTAAGCAATAATTTTACTAATGTTTGTTTCGATTTATATAGTAGGGATCTATATATACGCATGTTGCGGTAACTTACATTTAGTCTTTATTGTGTTCTATCTTTGCATGTTTAATTTATTCCCTAGATTGTTTTACAATCTTTAAGTCTCCACGATCGGTCATACTTTGTGGAATGGAAGTATGAATTAAGATTGAGGTAAAGAATTGGTTTTGATAAAACGTGATTCTTGCCTATACTTGAAAAGGGTTTCAAGTGATTGGAGGACCCGCACCCGAGTTTACTTCATGGTTTTAGTCACAAGTAACTCGGGATGGTAATGACATTTCATCCTTAAACTAGAGATGCATGTGATCTCAAAGCATAGGTTTGCTTTCCTTTGATCGTTTTCTAACGCGGTCCGTAACTGGTCGTTATAAGGGAGATGATTGGGTAGAGTATTATCTATGTGGCGGGACTATGTAGTCGAAAGGTATTTGTTCCTCTATGTATAGAGAGAATATCCATGGGCCCCTCGGTGATTGAGTGCTGACGTTCATATGCATGGCCGTGCTCAAGTTACATTGATGATGGATCAATGTTAGCTTGGTTTGTTGGTCACCACTAATCTAGAATCGAGAAACATAATCGTGAACGATCTGAAGGTTGACTATATTCCATGCCTTGTGTTCACATTGGATATCGCGAACAAAGGGATGGACATGTTCATTTATCTTTAGGACAATCATCTTATGATTGGGGATCTTGTCAAGAGTGGCATACCCTATACTAACTTGGGAGCATAGATATCTTGCTAGAGGCCGCTCTATGTTTGTGTAATTTTTCGTAGTCGTGTCACGTGCAAGTGGGAGTCTGTTGGAATATGACCACTGATACGAACAAGTTAATGGCACTACCGATGAGGTATAGGCCTATTGGGTCACACACCAAGTATTGATTCCGGCAACACGATGGTACATGTGTCGTGTTCCTGAACACGGGCCGTGTCCAGTCCAACATACACGAGGCGTATTATCCCAATTCAAGGTCGTGCAGTTTGGGCCTACACGGGCCGTGTAGATGGACACGGGCCGTGTAGTGCCTGTTAGACACGGGCCGTCTTAGCCCTATTGGGGCCGTGTAGACCTACACGGGCCGTGTATGTTTGCTGTAACAGTAGAATTAACAGCCGTAAACACTTGGTTTAATGGGGTTAACTTCTCATATTTGTGGTAGACAAAGAGACCACGAGTTATCTGCTCTTGTAGAGGCTTTTGGCTATCACTTTGTCTCTTGGTTGATACTAGAACTCTCTCTCTCTCTCTTGTTCTTGGTGTTCTTGGTGTTCTTAGTGTTCTTGAGCACGAGAAGCAAACATACACACACTTGATTGTTGTTTTGGTGGTTGTGCATCAACAAACTAGCATTTGGGAATCAAGGAAGCTTGGTGTGGACAACACTAGAGGGATTCTATTTGGATTCTTAGCTTCTTGATAAGGAAGGGTAACTTGTGTTTTGATCAATTGAGGTATAACCTTTCTTCCCATCTTATTCATGTATTTTAGTTGTAATTTCTATGTTAGATGTTGGTCCATGGGAAGTATTAATTGTTTGGCATCGATTTTTGTTATATACTTTGCTTCCGTTGCTACTTGATTTTGCCAAACGAATACCTTCAGTTAGATCGAAAGGTCACCAAACATCGAAAGAAGCAGATACCAATGGTGTTGGTCAAATGGAAACACAGTTTAGGTTCTGATCTAACTTGGGAGACTGAGGCAGAAATGAAAGAAAGATATCCCCATTTATTTGAGCAAGAAAGCATTCCGAGGACGAAATCCTCTTAAGGAGAGGAGATTTGTAACACCCGCAAACCTGGGCTAGTAGATTAGCGGGTTTACGGTATGTGTTTATCGTGTTTTAATTGATTAATTTATTTTATGAAATTATTTAATTGATTAAATTAATTAAGTAATTAGATTTCTAAATGGGTATTAAATTTGTTTTATGTTATTAGGCAAAAATGATAGTATGTATGTATAACGTGAGTATGTATGCATGCATAATTGTGGGTTACACGTGGGATGTGAGTTTGGAGTTGGTGACACCTATTTGCATGTAAACATATTGTGTGTGTGTGTCACCAGCTCCCATTATCTCAAATTCAAGAGTGTTTGTGTGTGTATTTCTCTACCAAAGAAGAAACCGAAGAAGAAGAAGAACCATCGGAATTTCATATTTGTGTGTTTTAAATTCAAGTTAAAGGTTAGATATTTATATGATGTATTTGCATGCTAGTTTGATTAGCTTGATAGATAAATAAACATGAATATATGTAAAACACTAGAATCAGATTTGTTAGAAACATGAGCTTAATGGGTTTTATGTAATCATATGAAATACATGTTAATATGATGTTTAGATGCATGAAATATGTGTTTTATGATGATAAAACATGTTTTGAATGCTTTTAATGAATTTATGAAATTTGGGTTTGAGTTATGATGTTTTGAAGACGGCGGATTTGATGAGTTATGATGTTGTCGGATTTGGATAAAGAAGACGGTGTCAAACCGATAGTCCAAATCCGAAAGTTTGGAAATCCTATAACCTTAAAACCGAGACTGGAAATCCTAAACTAAAATCCTACACTTGAATAACCAAAACTTAGGAATCCGATACATATGAAATCCGAGACTTTAAATCCGGAAACCATGAAATCCGATGGAAGCAAAACAGATACTGACAATTTGCTAGCAACGAAATCCTATACTTGGAAGTGATAACTTAGAATCTGATAATTGGTGAAATCCGATACTCAGGTTACGGATTTCTAAGAATCCGATGGTACCAAATCCGATAGTTTCAAGAAATCCGATACTTTGTGTTTTGATTTATATTTGTTTATTGATTGTTTATGTTATGAATGAATTATAAATATACGTCAGATATATTTATAAGATTTGGATTGATTGGTTGCTATTGTGTTTTGAGGCAATCCAAAAGCTCAATAACATTAGAATTCTGAGTGCTCCCTATGAGATTGAAAGGTGAGTTGATGTTGAATGCGAATGGTAAAGATTATGGTTAATGTTACTGATTGTGATGCATGATTGTATTTGATGGTTTGATATTGGAACTATTGATTGTGATTATTATTTATTGATGTCTGCCGCATGACTATTTGATCGATACACACTCTTAGTATGATTTTAATTTGCGTTTGAGAAGTCAGCTACACGTGTAATTGGGCTGGGCTCGTTTACTAGTTGGTTGAACAGTCGTAGCCTTACTGTTGCCTATGTTGCTTCAGAGTGGGATTTTGTAACATCCTCGATTTGGGCCTAGCTGTTTGTTGTGTATAAGTATGTTTAAGTTAATGTTTATGTAAGAAGTCCAAGTTGTGAGTCATTAGTATGTTAATATGAAGAGGTAAATGTATATATATATATATATATATGCGTGTGTGTGTGTTTTATGTGTAAGGTGCTTAATGTATATATATGTATATATATAAAAGTAGTTAAGTTTAAATGAAAGAAAAGAAAAAGAATTAAAAGAAATCCAGAGGCAGTGCCTCTGGATTGTGAAAGATATATATGTGTAAAAAGTCAAATAATGGTCAAACATCATAAAAATAACCACATACGCTCTAGCTCTCGGATTCTCTCTACTCTCTCTCTCTCGGTTTTCTTGAAGCAACAAGGATTTGGTGCTTTTGATATCAAGTAAAGGTAAACACTTGTTTGTTGTTAAGATTTAACCTATATGGAATGGTTTTTATGTTTAAAACATGATTAAATCCTCAAATCCTCGCAAAACACCATTTAGAACATTCAAGGCTTACTTTGCAAGTGGGTTTTGGTTGTTTTGTGTTCTTGTCTGGGTTTGATGTGTTTTTGGGATCATACTAATGAAAATGAGTGTTTTCAGAATGTATAAATGTCAAAACAATCAAGAACGAAATCTGGAAATAAACCAAGATAAAGGTGGCGGATTTCCAGCCATGAATCTATCGGATTCCAGGACATGATAGTGTCGGAATCCGCATGTTTCCAAATCCGATAAGTGTCGGATTCCGGGACTTAGTGGTGTCGGAATTCGCATCAAGTGTAAATCTGAGTTATTGTTCTAAATCCAAAAAGTATCGGATTTCCCAGAGTTTATATATAAATTGCAAGTCAAATCCGAAAGTATCGGATTCATTTGGAAATGTCGGATTCCAACAAAAGTGTCGGATTCCGATTGAGGGTCAGATTTCCATCTTTGTGTCAAAGTTGCCAAGTTCATAAGTGTTGAAATCCGATGAGTGTCGGATTTTACAATGTATTGGATTTTCCTTGTGAGTGTCGGATTTCTTGTAATCCGACATATTGAGTCTGATTTCCTACAATCCGACAGTTTGTCGGATTTATGTGGAATCCGGACTTTGGGACTTGATTTGTTGGCTTTGTAGCTATTTTGAGTTTGTTAAGGTAATTGATACAATTCCTAATGTTCTAGGTGAACTTAATACCCTAGACAAGGAAGGAAATTAAATAACTATTTGTTTAAGCCACGCAGGTGAGTACCGACTTCCATAAGCCTCAGTAGAGGACGAATTATGTGTTAAGTAAATGACTAAGTATTGCCATGCCACTTTAAGTACAATGCCATTCTAAATAAATGTCATACGGTTAAGTGCATGCCAGCAGGATCCAGAATTGGAACCGTCATAAGGTATGTAAATGTAAATGCATGATAAAAGAAGTAATTGAAAATGCATGCTAAGTAAATGATCAAGATATGTGTATGTGTTCGTGGACATCTTCAAGCATGGTTAAGGTCAGCCGGATAACTAGATCCTAGGGACCCTTGATCAGGAGATTCGGGATTTAATGGTGATTCGAGGTAACATTCCGGATCATAGGTTCTGAAGAACTGCCGTGCCTTATATCATGGGAGGTAATCAATCATAAATGGCTTAGTTACCTAAGGAGCCTCTGGTTCTGTTAACGATGCTTGGTGGACTACTTTATGCTCCACCACCAGCGTGGAGGGTTGTGCCTGATCCCCCGGTGTATTGGTGTTGAGTGGGACTAGCTATCCTGCAAGAAGCAACTTATACCGATCGTGTCACAACACCGCAATGTGATAGGATAGCATTGTACGCTTATTCCTGATATGTATGACTTACTCTAATGATGCTTATGGTAAGTTTGTGCTCACTAGCTATGTGTAGCTAACGGTGCCATGTTGACTGCTTTTGTAGATCGAAGTTAGATTGCCTGGTGAGCCGGGTCTCCTGCCTCTAGATATTTTGCTGGAACACTTATGTTGTACTAAATACATTATGGTCGGTTATTGTAGACCAACACCAGATACTGAAACAATGTTTATTGTAAATATTTCTGCTGCTCAATGCTATATGATCGTGATTAAGTTCACGTTTGTTTAAAAACACAAATTTTTGGTAAAATCTGGTATATGCAAAGCCGGTGTTACAGATTTCACTATGCCAATTCAGTAGAAGGCTATCGGTAAATGTTTGCATTGGCCGGCATTGGTTGTAGGTTCTGCGCCGAACCATCGGTCTTCATAGATTCGTGATTACATGATTAGTATTGACTTGATGTTTGCTTTTGGGTTTGATTTCTACTCACTTAGCTTTGTGCTAATCCACCATAGTTGTTGCTTTTTGCAGGTTTGTGCATGTGAGTGTTTGATTGAAGGAGAAGTTGACCTAACTCTAATGTCAAGATTTTAAATGAAACGAGCCAGTCTTTTTGTAACACAGAGTTTATGTTTGTTGAATTTAAAGAACAGATATTTTGTTATGTAAATGTTTGTGAATGAAATGTATGTTTAATTAATTAAACCTTCCGCAGCGCAAATAAAAAAATGGCTTAGAATTTATGGTGTTACAGTAATCTCGTCGATGTCACCATCTATCAGAAGGCATAGTGGGCCCTATGTTCACTAAAGTTATGAGAATTAATTAATATTGAGATAAAATCTATTTTAAGTATGTGAATACTTTGCTTAATTCCATACCAAGGTGCAAACCGAGATGGTGTAAATGGAATTAACATGGATTGTATTGTAGACTACTTCAAATGCCGACTAGGGGTAAAGGTTTGATGATGGTTATTGTGGAACTTTTCCTAGTGATCATGTTGAAGGTCATTTGATACTCGTTGCTATTGTTGCCTTCTTATGGCAATAAGATATAGTTAACGGATATACAAGACCGCGTTCCTTCATGGAACTATGTATTGAGGAAGTGCCTATCACACTCTCCAAGGGTCTTAAGATATCCGTAGTATCCAAATTAAGTCTACAAGTATGGATAAGTCGTTTGGAACTTATACTAACATCGTAAAAGTAAGATCTTTGCTTTCATGAGAAGATCAAAGTCATGACTTTCTAGAAGTATTGATAAGACTTTTACATATGTCAGGGCTAGTGGGACCTTTTGTTGTATACATAGAAGTATGTATCGATTGAACATAATATCCCACTGTTAAGCGTTCTATGAACCTAAAATGTGGAATTATTGCTTCATGATAATACTTAAAGATACAAAATTTGAAATTTTGAAAGTTCAAGAAATATTAGAATATGTTCTTGATGTTTGACGACAAGAAATAAGCCTTGGAGTAGGTTTATACTCTAATACTAATTTCTAAAAGGATAACTGTCGATCTTGATCGAAGTCTACGATCCTACTTTGTGGTGTTGATTATTGATTAGAAAATTTCTTCAGTATCACTGATCCTATTGTGAACTTTTGTGGCAATAAGGATATGAGTACTTTAGCACTTTATTATATAATCTCTTTGACGGATACTTTGAATAGTAGTTTGGTCAAAAGATAGTTGTGAAGATAACAAGAATACAAATGGATGTTTCATGGCAAATCCATTAGATAAGCCTTTATCATAATGACTAGTGATGTTTTGTAACATTCTCGATTTGGGCGTAGCTGTTAAACATGTATTTAAGATTAATAGACTTGTAATTTAGCTATATAAATGAAAGGTTAATTGTATATATATGTTGTTATGTGTTTTGTGCATATGTGTATATATATATAAGTAAAGTTGAAAATAACGAAAAGAATTAAAAGAATCCAGAGGCGGTGCCTCTGGATTGGGAAAGCATATATATGTATTAGAAAATCAATATGGTCAAAGTTACAAGAAGCAAACACACACAAACAAACTCTCGGTTTTCTCTCTATGCTCTACACTCTCTCGGATTCTCTTCAAAGCCAAGAATTTGGTGGTTTTTGTTGGAATATGCCCGCTGACACAAACGAGTTAATAGCACTGCTGATGAAGTATAGGTATATTGGGTCACACACCAAGTATTGATTCCGACAACACGATCAAGCAAAAGAGAGAAAAAGGCAAAAATGGGTTTTGGCAGCATGGTACACGGGCGTGTTCTTGAACACGGGCTGTGTCCAGCCCAACTAGCACGGGCCATTCTGGCCCAGGTAGAGACCGTGTGCTTTAGGCCTACACGTCCGTGTAGATGAACACGGGCCGTGTTGGGTCTATTAGACACGGGCTGACTTGACCCAATTGAGGCCGTAGGCTTTGGGCCTACACGGCCGTGTTGACCAACATGGGCCGTGTACAATGCCTGTAATAGCAGAATTAACATCTTTTAACTCACTTTTAATGGGATTAACTAGAGGTTAATGGTTGCTACGTTTTTCTCTGCATATGAACAGACTTGAGAGAGTTCAAGAGGTTCTTGGAAGTTCATATTCTCTCTTGGTTGTTCTTCTTGAAGGTGATCAAGTTTGATGCACTAGAGAAGGGAATACAGACTTTGTGATCAAGCTTTGATGCACAAAGGTGTTGCTTGTTCTTGATTGCTGTCTTGGTGATTACACGCCAGCCTACTAGAATTTTGGAATCAACACAACTTGGGGTGGACTTCACTAGAGAAATCCTAGCTTGGATTTTTGAAGCTTGACTTGTTTGATTCTTGAAGCTTGATAAGAGGGAGATTGTGGTACTTGCATTGTGGTACATTTCTTTCCATCTTGTTCTTTTATTTTAGTTGCAATTCCATGTCTAGATATTGGTCCATGGCATGTGTGTTTGTTTGGCTAGTTTAGTTTTTGTATTGTATTTTGCTTCCATTGCTACTTGATTATGCCAAACGAATACCTTCAGTGGTATCAGAGACATATCTAACATGGCTTTGCTCTAATGAGTCTAGAAAAACCATATGAATATTTTATACAAGAAAATTGTTTTCTTGAAAGTTTTTCGTGTAGATCTTTTTTAGGCTAAAATTGATATATTTGTAGCCTACATAAAATTCATATAAAAATTTCATATTAGGAAAATTATTTTCAAGAAATGGTTTTTCATGTAGATTCATGTTAGGCTAAAATTGGTATATTTGTAGCCTACCTAATATGTTAGTTTTTACATCAAGTCTCAAAAACCATATAAATACATTTGTATAAGAAAGTTGTTTTCTTAAAATTGGTTTTTCCATTGAGGCTCTTGATGTGCTAGAATAGATTTATTCGTCGTCATGTTAATATATTTTAGTTTTTATATTTATATATTTGTTGTAACTTGGCATGAAGTGTACACAAATATATATTTATAAATGTATATATGAATATGTGTCTCAAAAATGGTTTGGTACACTAATGCATATGTACAAGGATTGTCCTTTTGGTGCATTTGATGTTTTGACAATCTTGACTAAAATATAGATATACATTTATATCATGGTTTTGTGTGGCACACCATGTTTCACTTATGTTGCGTTTGGTTAATTCGGTAACACGATATGCCCTTAGACCTATGTGTTGTGGTGGTTGATTGATTCGGTTTTTTGGTGGCCTGCGTGCCGTATTGATGTAAATACTTATTTATATATTTGTTGGTGCGGCTTGCACGCCGTTTATTTTATTCCGTGTATTTGTATAAATAGTGTAGGAATGTGAACTGCGTGTCGTGCATATATAGATTCTATGTATTTGTAAATAGTATAGGATTAGAACCGGAGAAATCAACGGGAGTCATGGTGATGACGTCTTAGCGAGAAGGAATCAACACGCTATTGGAGGTGTTGGATTCGGTGGGAGCTCACCCAACGAGACTCTACCGTGTCCTTAGGTTTTGGCCTCGTTTTCCCCGTTGTGGCTCACGTGAAAAACACATAGGATTTTTTGGGCATGTTACCGAATTATACATATATATATATATATATATATTTGCGTGGTTGTGTTTTATTTTTCTATGCATGGATTAGGTTTCGCATGCTAGACAATTTTTCTATAAAATTAAATAAAATACAACGTTTGTTAAAGTGGTTAACAATCTCGCGCGAATAGAATTGACAAAGAAAATATAAACTTGGTATTATATTTAAGTAGTGCTTAAAATCGTTTTGACACTTACTTTGTTAATTCACAAAAAGGTTTTTTATAAACCGCAAACAAAATCCCGTTTTTAAAATGTAAATCACGCACCATCCATAAGATGACACCACCCGCATCGAACGAAACAAGTATGATTGTCGAGCTAAGCACGAGTCATTCCTTGCGTAGTTGTGTGGAAGGTAAATGGGGTAACTCGCATGATTGGTTGTCGAGCTAAGCACGAGCCAATTGATGGTCGGGAGTGCCACCCGTGTGTCTTGTCGGACGGTTTACAATTTTAGTAAATAATTCTTGATTAGTTGTCGAGCTAAGCACGAGCTAAACAAAAATTATATATTAAGATTGGTGTAAGGAAGGGATCAAACTTGCCAACTGACATAATGGATGTCAACGGATCCCACAAGTGTCTAAGAGTTGTAATATAGATTACAATTGGTAAAATGGTTGCCGGCCTAAATAGCTTCGCCACGTGATCCGCGACAAACCCGTCACGGTGCGAGGTGAAATAAGGTTCTTAGCCCTTGTTACGAATAATTGTTTTATCTAAAAATATGGGGTAATTATTTTTAACAAGGTTTATCTAAACTAACCAAAACTCGTATTATTGTTATTTATAGATGTCAAACCAAAACAACACAACGTCAAACATCTCACTTCGTGTGTTCCTAGAAAGGGAGAAACTCACGGGGGTGAATTTTATTGCATGGCTTAGGCGATTGAGAATTGTCCTACGCCATGAATCAAAGATGCACATCCTTGAGGAACCCCTTCCGGAGCCACCTGCTACCAACGTGACTTGGGCCGTCCGATACGGGTATGAAAAACGTATTGAGGATAAGCACGATGTTTCCTGCCTCATGTTGTCAACTATGAGCTAGGAGTTACGAAAGCAGCTCGAGCACATGAGTTTTTACAATATGTTAAACAAGCTCAAGGACATGTTCCGACAGCAAGTTAGGCAGCAACACTATGAATGTGTTAAAAGCCTAGTCGGTTATAGGCTGCAGGAAGGCGGGAATGTTGGTTTTCACGTCCTTAAGATAAAGGCAAACGTGGACCAAATGGAGAGGTTAGGATTTCCTATTGGGAGAGAGCTCGCTGTGGATATTGTACTCTAGTCTCTGCCCGCATCATATGGTCAGTTTGTCACAAACTATCATATGCAAGGAATGGAGAAGTCTTTAAGCGAATTGCATGACATGTTGAAATCTGTAGAATCTGACATGGCCAAGCATACTTCCACCTCAACCACTCCCGTCTTGGGCTTAAAGAAACAAAAGAAAAGGATGAAGAAACCGACCCTAAAAGGAAAGGTTGGAGTTTCCAAGCCTATCCTTAATATTGAGTCGAAGGACATAGAGGATGTGCCTCAAGAAGAGACCCAAGAAAAGGTGGTTTACTACTTCTGTAGAAGATTTGGAAATTGGGGCCGTCACGCCTGCCCTACGTGCCGAGAGGATATAAAACTTCTCAGAAAAGAGAGAGTTAACTTTCCATCTTCAGGTACGTTCATGATTGATTGCTATTCTTATATATGCTGGGTAGTTGACCCGAGCTGATTGGCTCACGTTTGTCACAAATTTGTTTGTTACAAAGTGTAGGTCCTTTGGTAAAATAAAAGCGTGAAGAACCGGATCTCGAACGAGGAAACCATGGTGATTGTCATCCAAGAGAAGATAAGCAGACTTGATCTCGCTTGTGTCGCCGGTTTATTTATTACTCTAATTTATTGCCCTGCGTGGCAATTAACATCTCTTTGTATGCTCGCTTTAATTATGGTGAACAAAAATTTTGAAGTTTCAAGAATTGATGTTGAACCTTTTTAAGCATTATTTATTCAAGGTTTTATGTCGTAGCTCATGTGTTGTTTTTCCCTGCGTGGCGTACAACTTTACATGTGGTGACGATGAGTTTATTCTTAAAATACGAAATTTATTATGAAAATCTATTGTGAGATATTTTGTTCAAAATTTCCCATGTCATGGCATACACAAGGATTTGTTACAAGTAATAGAATATTCATGAATAATTGATTCTGAATCCAAAATAGTTTGGATGAGTTATCTTTGTGTGATAATCAACTTAACCACATAAACAAGAAATATATCATCTAGATCCATGTGGTTAGGATCTCGGAATAGTTTAGTCTCGGGCTAAACGCTTTGATGTTGATCTTGTTTATTAGGCTAAGATGATTATGAGATCCTTCGCCGGAGTTTGTGAGAGGATTATAAGCTTGTTGGATATTGATCACACTTTGTGGATAATCCGTTCAAGCACACCACAAAGAATAACGTAAGAGAAACCTCTTCATCACTACCTTGATGGTAGTAATTGTGAGACGTTTATTAGTTTCGGCATATGTCTGAAACCATGTTGGTGTTTAGAATTAGCCAAAACAACTTTAAGAATCAATAGGGCATATAGATCAAGGTACTTAGATCTAGTTAAGATGCTAAGGTATCTATTATCTATATATTGGATGACCATATTGTGAATTGTGGAATTGTTTCACAATTCATTTCCTACTAAGACGCATTGGTACATGGTGTCAGGGAGTAGGGAACCGGGTGTTGTTGGTCCGGTTTATGGTGGGTCAAGAATGTGTGTCCGATTTGTTGGGATATTCATTTGCCATTGTGACTAAGTCCTCAAATTCAAATTCAATAGATAGTCTATTTAGCATTTATTGAGATACGACTAGAAAGGCTCTTTGCTTGTCTATCTTCTAAGTTTTAGTTATTTAACCTTTTAAGAACAATGTTTGTTACTTAAAAGGGGAAGAAGAACGAAACTAAAACTAAGGCATTCGAGTGGAAGAACGTGGAACTTAAATGAAAGACTTGATGATGATACTAGCATATAATCTGATATCTTTGAAAGATGATATGCTAGTATGCCTGACTAGGAGTCATTACTTATTTTAATTCTGATTAGAGTCATATAGAGCCAAAGAGATATGGGTTTCTCATATCTAAGTGGTAATGACTTGATGGTGAGTCTTGTTGAGTTCGCCACCTATCGGAAGACGTAGTGGATCCAGAATTCACTGAAATAAAAGAAGTAAATGATAAGGAGATGCAATCCATTTGAAATGTCCAAGTACTTGACTTGACTTGATCCCATACTTAGGTGTAAACCAAGGTGGTAGTGATGGGATAACATGGATGGAATTGTAGACAACTTCAAATACCGACTAGTGGTAAAGTTTTCATGATGGTTATGGAGAAACTTGTCCTAGTGGCTATGTTGAAGAATGTTTGGTACTCGTGGATATTAATGACCGCGTTCCGTCTTGGAACAATATGATGAGGAAGTGCTTATAACACTCTCCGAGGGTCTTAATATACGTCCGTAGTAACCGAATTATGTTTACAAAAGTGGATAAGACCACTTCGGGCTTATTCTTGCATCTTGAAGGAAAGATATCTTTGCTTACTATTAGAAGATCATAGTGATGAGTTTTCTGAAAGCATAGATAAAACCTTTTACGTGTGTCAGGGCTAGTGTGAGCTTTGTTGTATTCCTAGTGTTAAATGTCTATAGAAGATAATGTCCCGATATTAGGTTGTCTGCAAACCTAATTCCGGAATTACTGCTTCATAGGGGCATTTAAGAGATACAAAATTGGATAGTATTTAGTTCAAGAAATATAGAGGTATGTTCTTGATGTTTAACGACTTGAATAGGCTTGGAGTAAATAGTTACTCTAATGCGTGTTTCTGCTAGGATAACGGTTGGTATTTGATCGAAGTTGATGATCCTAACTTGTGGTGTTGTTTGTTGATTCTTAAGTATCACTAACCCTATTGTGGGCTTTTGAGACAATGAGGGTGTGATTACTTTAACCTTTTTGAAAAGTAAGATCTCTTTGATGCATACTTTTGAAGTAGTCTTGTCAAAAGAGATATAATTGAATAACAAAAGTACTTGTGGATGTTGTGGAACGAATCCACTAGTTAAGCCGTTGTTATGGACTAGTGATGTTTATCATACTAGGTCAATTAGCGTTTCTAAAGTGTATAACTTGGCTTGAATATGTTTTGGTTTATGATTGATTTGTACTTATGTTTTGGGGACGTTGAGCAGTATTGCAATTCATACTATATCGATTATTAAATGGAGATTTAATAATACGCCGAGGGCGGGTATTTTATGAATCCTTATTGTGTTCCATCTTAGCATGTTTAAAGACTTCCGAGAATGGTTTCCATTCTAAAATCTCCACAATTGGTTATACCTTATGGGAAGGAAGTATAAATTAAGATTGAGGTAAAGAATTGGTTTTGTTAAAACGTGATTCTTGCCTATACTTGAAAGGGGTTTCAAGTGATTGGAGGACCCGCACCCGAGTTCGCTTCATGGTTCTAGTCATAAGAAACTCGGGATGATGATGACGTTTCATCCTTAAACTAGAGATGCATGTGATTCCAAAGCATAGATCTGCTTTGCTTTGATCGTTTTCTAACGCGGTCCGTAACTGGTCGTTATAAGGGAGATGATTGGGTAGAGTATTATCTATGTGGCGGGACTATGTAGTCGAAAGGAATTTGTTCCTCTATGTATAGAGAAGATATCCATGGGCCCCTCGATGATTGAGTGCTGACGTTCATATGCATGGCCGTGCTCAAGTTATATTGATGATGGATCAATGTTAACTTGATTTGTTGGTCACCACTAATTTAGAATCGAGAAACATAATCGTGAACGATCTGAAGGTTGACTTTATTCCATGCCTTGTGTTCACATAGGATATCGCGAACAAAGGGATGTACATGTTCATTTATCTTTATGATAATCATTTTATGATTGGGATCTTGTCAAGAGTGGCATACCCTATACTGACTTGGGAGCATAGATGTCTTGCTAGAGGCCGCTCTATGTTTGTGTTATTTTTGGTAGTCGTGCCACGTGCAAGTGGGAGTCTGTTGGAATATGCCCGCTGACATGAACAAGTTAATAGCACTGCTGATGAAGTATAGGCCTATTGGGTCACACACCAAGTATTGATTCCGACAACACGATCAAGCAAAAGATAGAAAAAGGCTTAAATGGGTTTTGGCAGCATGGTACACGGGCGTGTTCTTGAACACGGGTCGTGTCTAGCCCAACTAGCATGGGGCGTTTTGGCCCAAGTAGAGACCGTGTGCTTTGGGCCTACACGGCCGTGTAGATGAACACGGGCCGTGTTGGGTCTGTTAGACACGAGCTGACTTGGTCCAATTAAGGCCGTGGGCTTTGTGCCTACACGGCCGTGTTGACCAACACGGGTCGTTTACAGTGCCTGTAACAGCAGGATTAACATCTTTTAACTCACTTTTAATGGGATTAACTAGAGGTTAATGGTTGCTATGTTTTTCTCTGCATATGAACAGACTTGAGAGAGTTCAAGAGGTTCTTGGAAGTTCATATTCTCTCTTGGTTGTTCTTCTTGAAGGTGATCAAGTTTGATGCACTAGAGAAGGGAATACACACTTTGTGATCAAGCTTTGATGCATAAAGGTGTTGCTTGTTCTTGATTGTTGTGTTGGTGATTACACGCCAGCCTACTAGCATTTGGGAATCAACACAACTTGGGGTGGGCTTCACTAGAGAAATCCTAGCTTGGATTTTTGAAGCTTGACTTGTTTGATTCTTGAAGCTTGACAAGAGGGAGATTGTGGTACTTGCATAGTGGTACATTTCTTTCCATCTTGTTCTTTTATTTTAGTTGCAATTCCATGTCTAGATATTGGTCCATGGCATGTGTGTTTGTTTGGCAAGTTTAGTTTGTGTATTGTATTTTGCTTCCATTGCTACTTGATTATGCCAAACGAATACCTTCAGTTTTAAATCAAGTGAACGTAAACACTTGTTTGTTGTTAAGATTTAACATATATGAAATGGTTTTTATGTTTAAAACGTGTTTAAATCATCAAATGCTTTGCAAAACACCACTTAGAACATTCAAAACTTACTTTGCATGTGATTTTTGGTTGTTTGATGTTATTGTGTGGATTTGATGTGTTTTCAAAGCTATACTAACGAAAATGGATATTTTTAGAATGTGAAAATGTATAAACCATGAATGAAATTCTGGAAAATAAGCCATAGATGAAGACGGCGGTTTCTGGGTTGAAACTGTCGGATTCCGAGACTTGATAATGTCGGAATCCGCTAGTTGCCCAAATCCGATAAGTGTCGGATTCCGGGACTTAGTGGTGTCGGAATCCGCATCAAGTCTAAATCCGAGTTATTAGTCTGAATCCGATAATTATCGGATTTCCTAAAGTTTATATGTATAATTGCAAGGCAAATCCAAAAGAATCGGATTCCTTTGAAAGTGTCGGATTTTGACAAAAGTGTCGGATTCCGTTAAATGTATAGGATTCAGATTGAAGGTCGAATTTCCAAATTTGTGACCAAGTTTCCAAGTTCATGTGTTGAAATCCGATGAGTGTCGGATTTCACAATGTATCGGATTTCCCTTGGGTGTCGGATTTCATGTAATCCGACAGTCTGTCGGATTTATGTAGAATCCGGATTTTGGGATTTCCATTGTTGGCTTTGTAGCATTTCTAAGTATGTTAAGATAATTAATGTAAATCATAATGTTCTAGGTGAACTGACACCCTAGACAAGGTAGAAGTAAATTAACTATCTGTTTTAAGCGACTCAGGTGAGTACCGACTTCCATAAGCCTCAGTAGAGGAAGAATTATGTGCTAAGTGATTTGAGTGCATTTGTGCTCATAAGTAATTGAATAAGAATTGCCATGTTATTTAAAGTACAATACCATGCTAAATACTTGTCGAATATAAAGTTAAGTGCATGCTAGCGGGATCCAGAACTGGAACCGTTTAGTATAGTAAATGCAATGCATGATACTGATTCTGAATGAATCAGTTAAGTAAAGATATGATGATATGTATGCTAGGGATTCATATTTGATCCATAAAGAAGTAACTGAATGTAAATGCATGCTAAAAGAAGTAAATGAATATGTATGCTAAGTAAATGATCAAGATATGTGTATGTGTTCGCGAACATCTGCAAGCATGGTTAAGGTCAGTCGGTTAGCTGGATCCCAGGGACCCTTGTTCAGGAGATTCGGGATTTAACGGTGATTCGAGGTAACATTCTGGATCGTAGGTTCTGCAAAACCGCTGTGCCTTATATCATGAGGGTTAATCAGTTAGAAATGGCTGAGTTACCTTAGGAGCCTCTGGTTCCGTCAACGATGCTTGGTGGACTGCTTTATGCTCCCCCACCAGCGTGGAGGGTTGTGTCTAATCCCCCAGTGTATTGGTGTTGAGCGGGACTAGCTATCCTGCAAGAAACAACTTATACCGATCGTGTCAGCACACCACTATGTGATAGGATAGCATTATATGCTTATTCCTAATATGTATGACTTTCTCTAATGATGCTTATGCTAAGTTTGTGCTCACTAGCTAAGTGTAGCTAACGGTGCCATGTTAACTACTTTTGCAGATCGAAGTTAGATTGCCTGGTGAGCCGGGTCCCCTGCCTCTGGATATTTTGCGGGAACACTTAGTGTTGTAATAAATACATTATGGTCGGTTGTGATAGAGTAACACCAGATACTGTAATAATACTTTTTGTAAATATTTCCGCTGCTTAATGATAATTGTTCGTGATTAAGTTCACGTTTGTTTAAAAACACAAATTTTTGCTAAAATCTTGTATATGCAAAGCCGGTGTTACATGTTTGTCATACTAGGTCATGTATCATTTCTTATGCATGTGATTTGGCTTGAAATATTGTTTTAGTAGTTGATTGTTTTATGTTAGCTTTGGGAACTGCAAGTAGTATCGTAACTTTTGATAGCTTTCGATATATAGTGGGGACTATATATACGCAGATGCGGTAACTTTCATTAGTCTTTACTGTGTTCCATCTTAGCATGTTTAACCACTTCCCTAAGTGCTTATGCATTCTAAATTTTCACAGTCAGTCATTCGTCATGGGAAGGAAGTTTGAGCTAAGACTGAGGTTAGGTTTTGGTCATGCATTAATCAAGGATTGAATGCAAGTGACGCAAAAACTAACATGTACTTGAAATGAGTTTCAAGTCATTGGAATACCCACACCTGAGTTCACTTCATGGATCATGGTCACAAGTGACTCGGGATGGTAATATCATTTCATCCTTAGACCGGAGATACATGTGTATCCAAAGCACGAGTCTGCTTTATTTTGATTGCTTTCAAACGTGGTTCGTAACTGGCCGCTGTAAAGGGAGTTATCAAATAAAGTATGAAACATGTGGCAGGGCTATGTAGTCAAAAGGATTTGTTCCTCTGCTTAATGAGATATCCCTGAGCCTCTCCATGATTGGGCGCTGACACCAAATCTGCATGGCCGTGCTCAAGTTACAATAATTTTAGATCAGTTGCAAACTTGTTATTTTGGTCACCACCAATCTAGAATCGAGAAACACAATTGTGAACGATCTGGAGATTGACATTTTTCCATGTCTCGTGTTCACACGGATATCGCAAACAAAGGGATGTTTATGATCACTTATCTATAGTACCTTTTAGCCTTTCTAGGCTACTAGGATTTGTCGAAGATGACGTAACTCGTACCGAATTGGGGGCAAGTATGCTTTGCTAGACCCGCTGCTTGTCTGTGATGTTAGCAACACTGTATCATGTGCAAGTGGGAGTCTGTTGAAATATGCCCACTGATACACGTGCACTAGCATCACTGCTGATGAGGTACGGGCCTATTGGGTCACACGCCAAGGGTAGATTTCGCCAGCACAACCCAAACATGAGGGAATATGAAATTAGGGTTTCTAGTGACCTTCACGGGCCGTGAAGAGAAACCCTCCACGAGGCTTCACCACCCGGAAAAGTAGTCATGGGGCACTGCCTTCCACGAGGGCTTCACGGCCTGTGAGAGCCCGTGAAGGCAGGCGCCATGCTTTTGTTGGACCACTCATTGGCCCAATGAGAGTTTGCGGTGGAACCTGGCCTATGAGGCCTTCATGAGTGCTTCACGGCCCGTCAGAGCCCGTGAAGGCAGAAGTCAAAGTGTCACTTGGTTTTTATTGGACCTTTGTGTTGGTCCAATGAGGGTGTGGCTAGTTGGCCGACCCTGGTTGGTCCAATGAGGGTGTGGCTAGTTGGCCGACCCTGGTTGCTCCAAGACCATTTCCAGACTTTATAAAAGGCTTTGAACTCTCTCATTTGGTGCTTCTTGCTTCATGGTACAATACACACACATATATGGTTCTTGAGTTCTATTAGAGCTAAGATTGGTGTATCAAGTGAAGGCAAGTTCTCCTAGAGTTGTGGTTGTTCCAGATTCACGAGGACATCGTGTGGTTCGTGTCTTGGGTCGTTAGCAAGACAGAATCTCTCTCACTTGGTGTGGACTATCAATAGAGGAGCTCGGTTTCGAGTTCTCGAAGATCTTCCTAGCTCGGTGGATATCTCCAACCCCGTGATGGTATATTTCTCCTCCCATTCATTTGTTTTAGTTGCTATATTCGTTTGTAGTCACGATCCCCACTTGGGGAATACATGCATGTAAGTTTTAATACCCGAAAACCCCGGTTTTTTATGTCGTTGCTTCCACTATGTAGGGGTGTTAGCGTGCATGGATTTCCTACAACTCTTACAAGTACCCAGTTCCCTCAAACTTAGCCTCTGATACCTAATTGTAATACTGCCTCTGAAAACAGCTAATTTAGTGATAATTCGACTTTTAATTATGAGTAGATCTATTCGACTAACTCAAAACATCAGATTTAGCAGCGGAAATTTCTTTGCAAAAGGTTTTATCAAATATTTACATCATTATCATCTCAAAACAACCGTTGGTGTTACCTAACACAAGAACCGACCATAAGTATCATATTAAATCATAAAACAAAGTGTTCCAACCCCTAAGGGTTATGTAAAACAAAAGCAACCCGCTCACCAGGCCTTCTAGTCTTTACCTGAAAAGGGGCAACATAGCACCATTAGGTAAACAACATAGCTAGTGAGTACGTACTTATCATAAGCATCAATAAAGTAAGTCATGCAACAAATAGATCATCAATCATTGCTATCTTATCACATTGTGGTGTGCTGACAAGATCAGTAAGAGTCATGTATTGCAGGGTAATTAATCCCGCTCAAAAACTCAGACCGGGGAATCAGACACAACCAACCGTGCTGGTGGGGGAGCATAAAGCAGTCCACCAAGCATCGTTTCAGAGCCAATGGCTCCTCAGAAATCCAGCTACAACCGGCTGATTTATACTCATGTTAAGGCACGGCGGTGTTGGAATATGCCCGCTGACACGAACGAGTTAATGACACTACCGATGAGGTGTAGGCCTATTGGGTCACACACCAAGTATTAATTCTGGCAACACGATCAAGCAATAGAGAGGAAAAGGCCAAAATGGGTTTTGGCAGGGTGGTACACGGGCCGTGTTCTTGAACACGGACCGTGTCCAGTCCAACGTACACGAGGCGTATTGGCCCAATCCAAGGTCATGTAGTTTGGGCCTACACGGGCCGTGTAGTGCCTGTTAGACACGGGCCGTCTTAGCCCAATTGGGGCCGTGGACTTTGGGCCTACACGGCCGTGTAGATCTACATGGGCCGTGTACGTTCGCTGTAACAGCAGAATTAATAGCCTTAAACACTTGGTTTAATGGGGTTAACTTCCAATAATGATGGTAGACAAAGAGACCAGGAGTTATCTGCTCTTGTAGAGGCTTTTGGCTATCACTTGGTCCTTTGGTTGACACTTGAACTCTCTCTCTCTCTCTTGTTCTTGGTATTCTTGAACACAAGAAGCAAACATACACATACTTGATTGTTGTTTTGGTGGTCATACATCAACTTGCTAGCACTTGGGAATCAAGAAAGCTTGGGGTGGACTACATTGGAGGAGTTCTTTGTTGGACTGTAAGCCACTTGACTAGGAAGGTTACTTTGTGTTTTGTACCATTGAGGTATAGCCTTTCTTCTCATCTTGTTTATATATATTTTAGTTGCAACTCCATTGTTAGATTTTCGTCCATGGGAAGTATTCATTGTTTGGCATCGATTTTTGTTATGTACTTTGCTTCCGTTGCTACTTGATTTTGCCAAACGAATACCTTCAGTGGTATCAGAGCCATATCTAACATGGCTTTGCACTATTGAGTCTAGAAAAACCATAAAAGTGTTTTTGAATAAGAAAAGTGTTTTCTTAAAATTGGTTTTTCCATTGAGACTCTTGTTGTGCTAGAATAAATTTATTCGTAGACGTGTTAATATATTCTAGTTTTTATATTTATATATTTGTTGTAACTTGGCATGAAGTGTACACAAATATATACTTATAAATGTATATATGAATATGTGTCTCAAAATGTTTGATACACTAATGCATATGTACAAGGATTGTCCTTTTAGTGCCTTTGGTGTTTTGACAATCTTAACTAAAATATAGATATATATTGATATATCATGGTTATGTGTGGCACACCATGTTTCTATTTGATATACTTGGTTTGATTCGGTAACAAGATAAGCCCCTAGACCTATGTGTTGTGATGATTGATTATTTTTAGTTTTTTGGCGGCCTGCGTGCTGTATTGTTGTAATAATATTAATTTATTTACTTATTGGTGCTGCTTGCACGCCGTTTCTTTTATTCTATGTATTTGTATAAATAGTATAGGATTGCGACCTGCGTGTCGTTTATATATGTTCTATGTATTTGTATATAGTATAGATTTAAAACCAAAATAGTCAACGGGAGTCATGGTGATGACGTCTTGGTGAGAAGGAATCAACATGTTATTGGAGGTGTTGGATTCAGTGGGAGCTCATCCAACGAGACCATATCTTGTTCTTAGATTTTTTGCCTCGTTTTCCCCGTTGTGGCTCACGGGGAAAACGCATAGGAATTATGGGCATGTTACCGAATCGTATGTATAGATATTTGCGTGGTTGTATTTTATTATTCTACGCATGGATTAGGATTCGCATGCGAGATAATTTTTCTATAAAAATTAAATAAAATACAATGTTTGTTAAAATGGTTAACAATTGCGCGCGAATAGAATTGACAAAGGAAATATAAAATGGTATTATATTAAAAGTGCTTAAAATCGTTTTGACACTTACTTTGTTAATTCACAAAAGGGTTTTATAAACCGGAAACAAAATCCCGTTTTTCAAAATGTAAATCACGCACCATCCATTAGATGACACCACCCGAATCTAACGAAGCAAGGATGATTGTCGAGCTAAGCACGAGTCATTCCTTGTGTAGTTGTGTGGAAGGTGAGTGGGGTAACTCGCATGATTGGTTGTCGAGCTAAGCACGAGCCAATTGATGGTCGAGAGTGCCACCCGTGTGTCTTGTCGGACGATTTACAATTTTAGTATATAATTCTTGGTTAGTTGTCGAGCTAAGCACGAGCTAAACAAAAAATATATATTAAGATTGGTGTAAGATAGGGATCAAACATGCCAACCGACATAATGGATGTCAACGGATCCCGCAAGTGTCTAAGAGTTATAATAGAGATTACAATTAGTAAAGTGGTTGCCGGCCTAATTAGCTTCGCCACGTGATCCGCGGTAAACCCGTCACGGTGCAAGGTGAAATAAGGTTCTTAGCCCTTGTTACAAATAAATTGTTTTGTTTAAAACTCTGGGTACTTATTTTAACAAGGATTTCCAAACTAATTAAAACTACTTTGCTATTTTAGATGGCGTCTTCAAGCAACACCAACACCACCAACCATTTTTCACTTAGAGTTTTCCTTGAGAAGGAGAAACTCAATGGTAATAACTTCTTGGATTGGTTTAGGCAACTTAAACTTGTCCTACGCCAAGAAGGGAAGATGGTTACCATAGAGGAGGCCCTACCCGAGGCTCCTGCTGCCAATGCCACTCGGGCTATCCGAGACGCTTATGAGAAGCGTGTCAAGGATACCGAGGACATTACTTGCCTCATCCTAAGTACTATGATCCTCGAGCTCCAAAAGCAAATGGATCATTTGAGTGCTTTTGACTTGATCGCTCAGCTTAAGGAAATGTTCCAGCAACAAGCGAGACAAGAGAGGTTTGAGTGTCTTAAGACGGTACTTGGTAGCAAGATGGCCGATGGCGGGAATGTGAGTGCACACGTGTTGCGCATGAAAGCAAACGTGGAGCGCATGGAACGGCTCTGATTTACCATAGGGAGGGAGCTAGTCGTGGATTTGATCCTATGGTCCCTGCCCACCGCGTATGATCAATTCGTTATGAGTTATCATATGCATAGTATGGATAAGTCCATCATGGAGCTTCATGGTATGCTTAAGACAACGGAGTCTAGCATGACAAAAAACAAGCCCGCCGTTCCAAATCCCGTTCTTGCTATAAGGAAGGGGCGAATCTAGAAGAAGAAGAGATCTGCCAAGTCTAGCCCTGCTTCGGAGGGTAAAGGCAAGGGGAAGATGGTTCCCCAAGCTAAGACTCCGAACGAAGCGGAATGCTTCTTCTACAGGAAGAAGGGCCATTGGCGCCGTAATTGCCCGGGGTACCTAGAAGGTCTTAAGAAGCTCAAGGGGTTGAGCATCACAGGAACTTCCGACTCAGGTACGTACATGTTTGAACTCCATCATACTTCTACATCTGGTAGTTGGGTATTAGATACCGGCTGTGGCACTCACGTTTGTAATATTGTGCAGGTGCTAAGGACAAGTAGAAGGATGGAGAATGGCGAGCTTGACTTGATTATGGGAAACAAGGAGATTGTCCCGGTCAAGGCTCGAGGAGAAGTTGAATTATCTTTTAATTCCGGTTTTTCCATATTATTATTGAACGTATGCTATTCGCCGCTTGTGGCACGAAACATTATTTCTTTTCATGCATTACACGACAATGGTTTTGGTTTTTCTTTTGACAATGGGGTTATTGTTTGTTTTAAAAATGGTATTTGTTATTTTAAAGCTTATCCTTGTCGTGGTATTTATGAAGTAGATGCGTACGTTAGTGATAATCGTTCAATCATGAATATTGATTCAACGTCTAAAATTAGTTTAGACAAATTGTCTTTGTGGCATGGTCGACTTGGCCATATAAACAAGACTCGTATCGCCAAGTTCCAAGCGGATGGGATCTTGGAATCATTTGACCACAAGTCGAATGAAGTATGCGAATCTTGTTTATTAGGCAAGATGACTAAAGCACCCTTTTCCGGCGTGAATGAGAGGGGAAAAGACTTATTGGACATTATACATTCCGATGTGTGTGGTCCGTTTAAGCACATCACAAGAGACAATTCTAAATACTTCGTTACCTTTATAGATGATTATAGTAGGTATGGGTATGTCTACTTGGTTAGACAAAAGTTCGAGACCTTTGAGGTCTTTAAGACTTTCCAAAACGAAGTAGAGAATCAACTGGGCAAAAAGATTAAGTTACTTAGATCCGATAGGGGTGGTGAGTATCTTAGTCAAGAGTTTCGTGATCATCTTAAGGGTTGTGGAATTATCTCACAACTTACACCTCCTAGGACGCCACAATTAAATGGTGTCGCCGAGAGGAAGAACCGAACATTGTTAGATATGGTTCGGTCTATGATGAGTCACACCCAAGTGCCTATAAGCCTTTGGGGTTATGCTCTTGAAACGGCAACAAGAATCCTTAATCTCGTTCCAACGAAGAAGGTCGAGAAAACACCTTTCGAGATGTGGCATGGGAAACCTTCCGTTCTTGCCTATCAAAAGGTTTGGGGTTGTCAAACCTACGTACGACGTGAGGTAGATGACAAGTTGGAGCCCCGATCCGAAAAGTGTTATTTCATCGGATATCCAGCTGCGGGTATTGGATATATATTCTATAAACCTTCCGAGAACAAGGTAGTTCTTGCTCGGAGGGCGGTCTTTTTAGAAAGAGAATTAGTATCCAATCAGCATGGCGGGATTAAGATTGATCTTGAAGAAGTTCAAGAGTCAACGGATGAAAGACCTGACGTTGGCACTAGCCAACAACCCAGTGAGGTTGAGTTTGAGCATGACAATGCGGAGACTAATGTACATCCGTTACCTCCCCAGATCCGGTAGAGCTCGCCATGAGCCAGAGAGATATGGATTTCTCATATCTGAGGGCGACGAGTTATTGATGGATCTTAATGAGCCCACCAACTATCGGGAAGCGGCAGCGGGCCACGAGTCTGCTAAATGGAAGGAGGCAAAGTAAAGGGTTACTCTGATGCTAGTTTCCAAACTGATAGGGATGACTGCCGATCACAATTGGGGTTTGTGTTCCTATTCAATGGTCGGGGTTATTACTTGGAGAAGTTCAAAGCAAGACAAAGTGGCTGATTCTACTACAGAGTCAAAATACATTGCGGCAAGTGAAGCTGCTAAAGAAGCTATGTGGATAAGGAAGTTCATCCGAGACCTTAGAGTGGTTCCTAGCATATCCGACCCTATCGAGATCTTTTGTGACAATGAAGGTGCGGTAGCCTTGGCGAAGGAACCAAGAGCTCACAAGAGAACGAGGCATATACCTCGTAAGTACCACTTGATTAGAGAGATGGTTGAAAGTGGTGAAGTCACTATTAGTAGAGTAACCTCGGAAGGCAATTTGGCCGATCCGTTTACTAAACCATTGTCACAAGCTTCTCATGATTCTCACACTACGGCGATAGGTGTTAGATTTGCTCATGACTTGGTTTAGATTTAGTTTTAATTTATGTTTGGACCATTATGTATTTGGGAACATTAAGCAATAATATTACTAATGTTTGTTTCGATTTATACAGTAGAGATCTATATATACGCGTGTTACAGTCACTCACATTTAGTCTTTATTGTGTTCTATCTTTGCATGTTTAACTTATTCCCTAGATTGTTTTACAATCTTTAAGTCTCCACAATCGGTCGTACTTTGTGGGAAGAAAGTATGAATTAAGATTGAGGTAAAGAATTGGTTTTGATAAAACGTGATTCTTGCGTATACTTGAAAGGGGTTTCAAGTGATTGGAGGACCCGCACCCGAGTTTACTTCATGGTTTTAGTCACAAGTAACTCGGGATGGTAATGACATTTCATCCTTAAACTAGAGATACATGTGATCCCAAAGCATAGGTCTGCTTTGCTTTGATCATTTTCTAACGCGGTCCTTAACTGGTCATTATAAGGGAGATGATTGGATAGAGTATTGTCTATGTGGCGGGACTATGTAGTCGAAAGGGTATTTGTTCCTCTATGTAAAGAGAGAATATCCATGGGCCCCTCGATGATTGAGTGCTGACGTTCATATGCATGGTCGTGCTCAGGTTACATTGATGATGGATCAATGTTAACTTGGTTTGTTGGTCACCACTAATCTAGAATCGAGAAACATAATCGTGAATGATCTGAAGGTTGACTATATTCCGTGCCTTGTGTTCACATTGGATATCGCGAACAAAGGGATGTACATGTTCATTTATCTTTAGGACAATTATTTTATGATTGGGGATCTTGTCAAGAGTGGCATACCCTATACTGACTTGGGAGCATAGATGTCTTGCTAGAGGACGCTCTATGTTTGTGTTATTTTTCATAGTCATGTCACGTGCAAGTGGGAGTCTGTTGGAATATGCCCGCTGACACGAACGAGTTAATGACACTACCGATGAGGTGTAGGCCTATTGGGTCACACACAAGTATTGATTCCGGCAACACGATCAAGCAATAGAGAGGAAAATGCCAAAATGGGTTTTGGCAGGGTGGTACACGGGCCGTGTTCCTGAACACGGACCGTGTCCCGTCCAACGTACACGAGGCGTATTGGCCCAATCCAAGGTCGTCTAGTTTGGGCCTACACGGGCCTTGTAGATGAACACGGGCCGTGTAGTGCCTGTTAGACACGGGCCGTCTTAGCCCAATTGGGGCCGTGGACTTTGGGCCTACACGGCCGTGTAGATCTACACGGGCCGTGTACGTTCGCTGTAATAGCAAAATTAACAGCCTTAAACACTTGCTTTAATGGGGTTAACTTCTAATAATGATGGTAGACAAAGAGACCACAAGTTATCTGCTCTTGTAGAGGCTTTTGGCTATCACTTGGTCCCTTGGTTGACACTTGAACTCTCTCTCTCTCTTGTTCTAGGTGTTCTTGGTGTTCTTGAACACAAGAAGCAAACATACACATACTTGATTGTTGTTTTGGTGGTCATACATCGACTTGCTAGCACTTGGGAATCAAGAAAGCTTGGGGTGGACTTCATTGGAGGAGTTCTTTGTTGGATTGTAAGCCACTTGACTAGGAAGGTTACTTTGTGTTTTGCACCATTGAGGTATAGCCTTCCTTCTCATCTTGTTTATACATATTTTAGTTGCAACTCCATTGTTAGATTTTGGTCCATGGGAAGTATTCATTGTTTGGCATCGATTTTTGTTATGTACTTTGCTTCCGTTGCTACTTGATTTTGCCAAACGAATACCTTCAGGCGGTTCTACAGAACCTAAGATCCGGAATGCCTTCGGAATCACCATTAAATCCCGAATCATGACCGAAGTTCTCATGGGATCTAGTTACAACCGACTGACCTTAACCATGCTTCAGATAGTCTACAGACAATGCACATACATACATACATACATATGATCTCATAGGCATCCATCATCTTGCATACATTATCATTTAGTTAGTCATTCTTCCATGTCATCATACCTTAACTAAGCGGTTCCAATCTGGACCCGCTGGCATGCACCTAATACATACTCTACAAATATTAGGCATAACCTATTAACATCATATAAAAGTTAGTCTTACATTATTGAGCATACCTGCAATAACAAGTTAGACATACACAATACAATCATGTTTAATTAACTAGATAGTCATCCAGCAAACAAGTCTCACTCTATTGAGACTTATGAAAGTGGGTACTCACGTAGGTAACTTACGATATACATGTATCTTCTTTTGACTTCACTAATATGACAGGTTCACCTAGAACATTATTACTCACATTAATGATCTATACATACAAAGTAAAACTACTAAACAACCATAGGAACCTAAGTCCGGACATAGCATAAATCCGCTAAAACTTGCAGATTTGGGGAAATCCAATACACACATGCGGAATCTGACACTTGCCTTGCGGATTCCAACTCGAGGGTATCCGACATGCATACGGAATCCGACACTCGTGCGGAGTCCGACACATGGAAGGAAATCCGACAGATACGGAATCTAACATTCTAGAGGATTCTGACACCGAGAAAGAAATCCGACAGGCATGCGGAATCTGACATTCTAGCGGATTCCGACACACATGCGGATTTCGACAGTCCTGCGGATTCCGACACCTTCATAGGTGTCGGAATCCGACACCTTCATATGTGTCGGAATCCGACACCGTGTAAGTCTGAATTTACGACACCTACTTAAACCATTTTAAGAATTACATACTTGTTAGTTTTATATTTAAAACACTTCATAGCTTCATGTTCTACCCATATAACCTTCACAAATTCATCAACATCATTTAAAAACATCAACCATACAAAACCCATTTATAAGTAAGCTTTGTAGTTCAACCATGGAGTTCTTCACTCCAACGTGAGTTTCCAGCCCCAACACTGTAACATCCTCGATTTGGGCCTTGCTGTTAGACATGTATTTAATGTTAGTTATGTTAATAAGAAAGAATTAAATGTATGTATGTGTGTTTTGTGTTTAAGGTGCTTAATGTATATATGTATATATATATATATATATCAGGAAAAGAAAGGAAAAGAATTAAAAGGAAATCCAGAGGCAGTGCCTCTGGATTGTAACATATATATATATATATATATATGTGTGTGTGTGTGTGTGAAAAGTCACCTATGGTCAAACATTGCAAAAGCAAACATATAGAAACTCTCGGATTTCTCTCTCTCGATTTCTTGAGGCAAAGGATTTGGTGTTTTTGATTCGAAGTAAAGGTAAATACTTGTTTGTTGTTATGATTCAATACATATGAAACTGTTTTTATGATTAAAAGCATGATTGAAACTCAAATCCTTGCAAAACATCACTTAGAACATTCAAAGCTTACTTTGCAAGTGGGTTTTGGTTGTTTGGTGTTATTGTGTGGGTTTGATGTGTTTTCAAAGCCATACCAACGAAAATGAGTGTTTTCAGAATGTATAAATGTCAAAACAAACAAGAAACAAGCTCTGGAAATAAGCCAATAAAGATGGCGGTTTCCATGTTAGAACAGTCGGATTCCGAGATATGAATGTGTCGGAATCCGCATGTTGACAAATCCGATAAAGTGTCGGATTCCGAGACTTAGGGTGTCGGAATCCGCATCAAGTTTAAATCCGCATGTCTAAATCCGAGTTATTGATCTAAATCCGATAAGTATCGGATTTCCCAAAGTCCACATGTAAATTGCAAGTCAAAATCCGAAAGTATCGGATTTCTTTTAAAGTGTCGGATTCCGACAAAAGTGTCATATTCCGATAAAAGTATCGGATTCCGATAAAAGGTCGGATTTCCAACTTTGTGACCAAGTTTCCAAGTTTATAAGTGTTGAAATCCGATGAGTATCGGATTTTGCAAAGTATCGGATTTCCCTTAAAGTATCGGATTTCATGAAATCCGATAGTCTGTCGGATTTAGGTGGAATCCGGATTTGGGGATTTCCTATGTTGGCTTTGTAGCTATTCTAAGAATGTTAACATAATTAATGTAAATCCTAATGTTCTAGGTGAACTGAATCCCTAGACAAGGCAAGAAGTTAAATAACTATATGTCAAGTTACTCAGTTGAGTACCAACTTTCATAAGCCTCAGTAGAGGAAGAATTATGTGTTAAGTGATTTGAGCACGATTGTGCTCATAAGTTAATGAATAAGAATTGCCATGTTACTTTAAGTTCAATTCCATGTTAAGTACTTGTCGTATGTAAGTTAAGTGCATGCCAGCAGGATACAGTACTAGAACCGCTTAGTTAAAAGAATGCTATGCATGATACTGATTCTGAATGAATCAGATAAGTAAAGATATGATGATATACATGTTAGGGATCCAGATTGGATCCGTAATGAAGTAACTGCTTGTAAATGCACACTAAAAGAAGTAAATGAATATGCATGCTAAGTGAATGAACAAGATATGTGTATGTGTTCGCGAACATCAGCAAGCATGGTTAAGGTCAGCCGGTTAGCTGGATCCCAGGGACCCTTGATCAGGAGATTCGGGATTTAACGGTGATTCGAGGTAAAATTCCAGATCGTAGGTTCTGCAGAACCGTCGTGCCTTATATCATGAGGGTTAATCAGTCAGAAATGGCTGAGTTACCTAAGGAGCCTCTCGTTCCGTTAACGATGCTTGGTGGACTGCTTTATGCTCCCCCACCAGCGCGGAGGGTTGTGTCTGTTCCCCTGGTGTATTGGTGTTAAGTGGGATTAGCTATCCTACAAGAAACAACTTATACCGATCGTGTCAGAACACCACAATGTGATAGGATAACATTGTATGCCTATTCCACATATGCATGTTCTACTCTAATGAAGTTTATGCCAAGTTGTGCTCACTAGCTAAGTGTAGCTAATGGTGCCATGTTAACTACTTTTGCAGATCAAAGATAGATTGCCTGGTGAGCCGGGTCCCCTGCCTCTGGATATTTTGCGGGAACACATATGTTGTAATGAATACATTATGGTCGGTTATTTTGTAGAATAACACCAGATACTGAAACATGTTTAAGAATTGCCATGTTACTTAAATTTCAATGCCATGTTAAGTACTTGTCGTATGTAAGTTAAGTGCATGCCAGCAGGATCCAGTACTGGAACCGCTTAGTTAAAAGAATGCTATGCATTATACTGATTCTGAATGAATCAGATAAGTAAAGATATGATGATATACATGTTAGGGATCCATATTGGATCCGTAACGAAGTAACTGAATGTAAATGCATACTAAAAGAAATAAATGAATATGCATGCTAAGTAAATGAACAAGATATGTGTATGTGTTCGCGAACATCAGCAAGCATGGTTAAGGTCAGCCGGTTAGCTGGATCCCAGGGATCCTTGATCAGGAGATTCGAGATTTAACGGTAATTCGAGGTAACATTACGGATCGTAGGTTCTGCAAAACCGCCGTGCCTTATATCATGAGGGTTAATCAGTCAGAAATGGCTGAGTTACATAAGGAGCCTCTGGTTCTGTTAACGATGCTTGGTGGACTGCTTTATGCTCCCCCATCAACGCGGAGGGTTGTGTCTGTTCCCCCGGTGTATTGGTGTTAAGTGGGATTAGCTATCCTGCAAGAAACAACTTATACCGATCGTGTCAGAACACCACAATGTGATAGGATAGCATTGTATGCCTATTCCAGATATGCATGTTCTACACTAATGAAGTTTATGCCAAGTTGTGCTCACTAGATAAGTGTAGCTAATGGTGCCATGTTAACTACTTTTGCAGATCAAAGATAGATTGCCTGGTGAGCTGGGTCCCCTGCCTCTAGATATTTTGCGGGAACACTAATGTTGTAATAAATACATTATGGTCGGTTATTTTGTAGAGTAACACCAGATACTGAAACATGTTTATTGTAAATATTTCCGCTGCTCAATGGTAATTGATTGTGATTAAGTTCACGTATGTTTAAAAACGCAAATTTTTGCTAAAATCTAGTATATGCAAAGCCGGTGTTACAAGTAGGTATCAGAGCCTGAGTTTGAGGGAATTGGATACTTGTAAGAGTATTCAATCTCAAACACCCAACCATAATAAGTGTTCCTTTGGGGGGGGGGGGAAATGAGTATGAGAGTTATATGAGTATTACTTGCTATGATATAGCTTGTCAGATATGACAAGTAAGATTGACTAAGTACTGATTACTCTTCTGTGTTATCAATCCCTATTGAACACTATGACCAATCATTTCCCTCGATCTTTGTTCATACTTCCTTCCTTGAAGAATGACCGATCATGGACAGTTTAGAATGTAAAACATTCAAGGAAGTGATAAAGCATGCAAAGTTGGAACACAATAATGATTTAAAGAAAGTATTCGCAACACGCGTATCATTAAATCTCCATTTAATAATCAATACATTCAAAAATACAATATTGCTTAATGTTCCCAATAACATAGTAAATACATCGAATACAATAACCAATATACAACTCAAACCAAGTCACTAGAAAATCTAATCCTAATAGCACGTGTGTGGGCATCGTGCTTGGCTTGCGACAATGGTTTAGTGAACGGATCAGCCAAATTGCTATCCGTGTGTACTTTGCTGATGACGATGTCTCCATTTTCGACCACGTCCCGGATAAAATGATATTTCCGCAGAATATGCCTCGTGCATCGATCAGACCTCGGTTCCTTTGCTTAAGAAACGGCACCCTCGTTGTCACAGAAGATCTCAACAGGGTCGCTGATGCTTGGAACCACTCCCAGATCAAGCAGAAATTTTCTCATCCGTACGGCCTCCTTAGCAGCTTCACTGGCCGCAATGTATTCCGACTCGGTAGTGGAATCAGCCACGGTGTCTTGCTTGGAGCTCCTGCAGGATATAGCACCGCCGTTTAATAGGAACATGAACCCCGTTTGTGATCGGCAGTCATCCCTATCGGTTTGGAAGCTTGCATCAGAGTAACCCGTTACTCTAAGCTCTTCCTCACCTCCGTACACCAAGAACATCTCCTTAGTCCTCCGAAGATACTTGAGAATGCTCTTCACCGCCGTCTAATGAGCTTCACCAGGGTTGGCTTGATATCTACTCGTCATGCTCAAGGCACACGATACATCAAGCCTTGTACATAGCATGGCGTACATGATCTAGCCCACAGCCAAAGCATATGGCACTCGCTTCATTACTTCCCGTTCCTCTGGGGAACTAGGGGATTGAGTCTTACTCAATACCAAACCATGTGACATTGGAATGAACCCCTTCTTGGAGTCTTCCATCCTAAACCGCTTTAGGACTTTGTCAACATATGTACTTTGGCTAGCCCAATAAGCCTCTTGGATCTATCTCTATAGATTTTTATCCCAAGAATATAAGTCGCATCTCCTAGATCCTTCATTGAAAAACAATTCCCTAACCAAGTTTTTACACCTTGAAGGGTCGGGACATCGTTTCCAATGAGGAGTATGTCATCGACATATATGCATGGCTCATCCTTGCTTTTTGAAAAGCCAAACTCATTGACTTTCTCATCAAAGCATAGGTTCCAACTGCGCGATGCTTGCTTAAGTCCATAAATTGACTTTTTTAGCTTACAGACTTTATCCGGATGCTTGGCATGTACAAAACCCTCGGGTTGAGTCATATAGACCTCCTCGCTAAGTGTCCCATTAAGGAACGCGGTTTTTACATCCATTTGCCAAATCTCATAATCATGAAATGCGGCAATTGCCATGAGTATCCGGATAGACTTCAACATAGCCACCGGGGAAAAGGTTTCATCATAGTCTACACCATGAGTTTGCGTGAAACCCTTCGCCACCAGTCGGGCTTTGAAGGTGTCTACCTCTCCATCTATGCCGGTCTTTTTCTTAAAGACCCATTTGCACCTTACGGGTCTACACCCGGGTACCGGATCTAATCCCAGACTTGGTTATCTGACATAGATTGCATCTCGGACTCTATAGCCTCTTTCCACCTAGCGGACTCAGGGCCCACCACGGCGTTCCGATAAGATGATGGTTCATCATGATCCACCACTAGGTCGCAGCCCTCAGACATGAGAAACCCATATATCTTTGGCTCGTTGCGACTCCTACCGGATCTTCTAAGAGGTAAAGGATCCGTGTCAGGTTCTCCAGCAGCGCCGTGCTGAGAATCATCTTGTGAACTAGTGCCAACTTCAGGTTGGTCATTGGAAGGTTCTTGAATCTCTTCAAGATCTACCTTTCTCCCACTAGCGTCTTTGAATAGCAACTCCCTTTCAAGAAAGATGGCCCTCCGAGCAACAAATACCTTGTTCTTGGACGGTTTGTAAAACATATATCCCATAGACCCGGCACGATATCCAATGAACAAACACCTCTCGGCTCAGGATTCCAATTTGTCCTCCACCTCACGTCTCACGTAGGCAGGACAACCCCAAACTTTTAGATATGAAAGCGATGGAACCTTTCCATGCCACATCTCAAAGGGTGTCTTCTTGACCTTCTTAGTTGGTACGAGGTTAAGGATTCTAACGGCCGTTTCCAATGCATAGCCCCAAAATCTAATGGGTACATCCGTACGACTCATCATACACCGAACCATATCCAATAATGTTTGGTTCCTCCTCTCGGCGACACCATTTAATTGTGGTGTACTAGGAGGTGTTAATTGCGAAACAATTCCACAATCTTTTAGATAGTCACGGAATTCCGAACTTAGATACTCACCACCACGATCCGATCTGAGCATCTTAATTCATTTACCCAATTGGTTCTCAACTTCGTTTTTGAAAGTCTTGAAAACCTCAAATGTTTCCGACTTTTGTCTTACCAAGTAGACATACCCATACCTACTAAAATCCTTGGTAAAGGTTACGAAGTACCTTGAGTTATCCCTAGTGACAAATTTGTCAAGAAAAGCATGACAGACACGGTTCATAACATCCATAAATATTGCTGGAGCATTCGTCAATCCGAAAGGCATCACAAGAAACTCATAATGCCCATATCTCGTTCTAAAAGCCGTCTTTGGAATATCTTCATCGCGTACACGGACTTGATGAAAACTAGAACGAAGATCTATCTTTGAAAAGCAAGTAGCACCCTGAAGTTGATCAAACAAATCATCAATACGAGAAAGTGGGTACTTGTTCTTACAGTTCGCTTATTCAGCTCCCTGTAATCAATTCACATCCGCATCGTCCCGTCTTTCTTTTTAACAAACAATACTGGAGCTCCCCAAGGCGAAGAGCTGGGACGAATGAAATCTCTATCAAGAAGTTCCTGTATCTGAGTTATCATCTCGCGAACCTCAGATGGTGGAAGACGATAAGGAGATCTTGCTACTGGCGTAGCATCTGGTACAAGATCTATCTGATATTCTACATCTCTTACCGGTGGCAAACCCGGTAATTCATCAGGGAAAACACCCGGGTATTCAGAAACTACCCGAATGTCATTTACAGCTTTCTTCTCCATGTGTGTATCAATAACATAAGCCAAATAGGACTCACATCCCTTGGCTACAAACTTGCGAGCTTTCATCAAAGAAATCAATGGAGTTTCAGAAGTTCTTCCTTCACCACGAGCCACCGCATATGACCCGTCAGAGTAAGGAATTTTAATAATCTTCTTCGAGCAAATAATCTCAGCATTTTGATTGCTGAGCCAATCCATCCCGATTACTACATCAAACCCAGCAATTGGCATAAGTAGAAAAGAAATAGGGAAACTAGTCCCGTCAATATCAATCAGTGCAATAGGAACTCTATGAACAACAGAGACTATCCTACCACTAGCAACTTCAACGCTTAACGGATCAGTTAGTGTACAGATAGGCAATTGCAGTTTAGCACATAAGAATGTGGAGATGAAAGAATATGTTGCTCCTGAATCAAATAAAACAGGCAGGAGAGTTATTAATAAGAAAGGTGCCAGTGATAACATGACCTGCAGCCTTAGCCTCATCAGCCGTCATCTGAAAGGCCCTGCCTGGTGCACATGGGGCAACATTCTTTCCCCGACCCGAGGAAGATCCACCAGCTCCTCTTGATCCGGTGTTGGAGCCCAACCAACAATCAACCGATCGGTGTCCCGGCTTGAGACATTTATAGCACACATTGTCTTTATATTTACAGCTTTCAGCTATATGCCCCTTTTGCCCACATTTAGGACACCTTAAAGTATCCTTGGTACAATGCCCGGTATGCCTAGATCGACACGAAGCACACCACAGATCATCAGAAGGACTATACCTGGAACCCCCTTGTTGCTGCTGGTGTTGCTGAGGCTATCTGTGCCATGATCCTCCACCTGTAGCCTTCGACCCAGAAGACTATTCAAACTTCCTTTTGGAAGTTCCCCCAGCTTGTGAAGCATGATCAGTCTCATACCGGCATGCAATATTAAATGCCCTATCCAGAGTGGTGGCAAACTGGACGGATGATCGATACTCCGGTGGCAGAGCGAGTGCAAAGCGATTAATCTTTGCATCCTCATCCGGTAAAGAACCCTGCACGAAACGAACCAATTCGGTATACCTGGTGATGAGTTCCTCAAACGATCGATTGCCTTTAGACAAGGCTCGGAACTCATTATCCACTGCTTCTACTGCTTGGGCTGAACAATATTTAGTTCTCATGATCCTCATAAAATCCGACCATGTCATAGAATTGAGGACAGATGCCGGTGTAGAAGCTATCACCGTATCATACCAGGACACCGCTCTACCTCGCAGCATCTTTCGTGCATATGCCAACTTCTTGGATTCATCAGCCTCACATGTCTCAAATGCCAATTCAGTATCGCGGATCCACCGTTCCGCGACCACCATATCCATATCACCATCAAAAGTAGGTGGTGAACACATCATGAAGGCCTTTAATCCTGTAACACCGTGATTTTGAGAACCAAATTTTTCTTTTTAAAATACAATTTAAGATTTCAAACTGCGTGGGTTTGACTGTAAATAGAACAATCAAACCTGTCTTATAATTTAAAAATGCAGCGAAAGTAAAAACACGTGGCAAACTATATAAGCATTCAAAATGATGCAACAAACGACACTTGGTGTTACGGAATACATAACCGGCTGACCATTATCTTAAACAGACATAAACATAGTTCAACAGAGTTTAAACATAAAAGCAGTGTTCCTCCCAAAGCAATTAACTACCCGCAGGCTCCCGAGCTCACTGAGGATTACCTGCACATGTGGAGTGTAGCATCTGTTAGCTATAATAGCTAGTGAGTACCAAATAGCATGCAATCAATATAAGTACATCACATATCATCAATCATGCTCAGATAGTTCTATCCTAGCATCTCGCGATGAGCTAGCGTAGTCAGGAGGTAGCATATCTTGCAGGGGAGCTAACCCGGCTCAATGCACCAAACTGGGGTACCAGACACATCAACCGCGCCGGTGGGGGAGCTGTTAAGCGTCGACCGTTGCATTTTGGAATCAACAGATTCCTCTATTGTACAGCCGCAGCTATACCCGAAGAGGAC
Organism: Dittrichia graveolens; assembly: GCA_038502395.1. Taxonomy (NCBI): domain Eukaryota; kingdom Viridiplantae; phylum Streptophyta; class Magnoliopsida; order Asterales; family Asteraceae; genus Dittrichia; species Dittrichia graveolens. The sequence goes on from JARJIL010000008.1 coordinate 25,501,769, forward strand.
AAACCTTGTCCGGGGCAAACCTTGCCCAATAAGTAGGACAACTTGGTCCGGGGCAAACCTTGCCCAATAGATCCGTACTGATCACAAACAGATAGTATGATTCAACCGAATCATCAATCAATCAATCATCAATGCGAGCATATATTCATTTATCATCATAGCATACACCTAAACAAGTGCATACTACATTGTGTCAACATGGTAAGTTCTAGCATTATCATGCAATCCTACACTTAAACAAGTGCGTGTACAAATCATGGTATACAATTCTGTGATCATTGTTAATATATGTTATAGGTATATTAATTGTTATGTCATTCACCACTCACTAGGCTAGAATAAGCAAAGACCTTGCTTTGGCACACACAGATTGTCAATTCAACCTATAATACCAAGACTTACGCATCAATCATTTGAATACGCGAGGAACGTTTAGGATACTTGAAACAATACCCTAATGATGCTATTTTACAATTTATTAACTAACTATAGTAGCCCAAGCAACAACACGCGAATACGTGGCACAAAACAACAAACAAAGCTGTGTGCAGGGGTGTCACGCCGCGACACAGCCTTGTGTCGCGCCGCGACCAGTCTGCAGAACTGCAGCTGGTGCTTGTATTGTGCACAGCATGCTCATTTTTGCTCATTTCAATTCCAAATCAATTTTGGTAAAATTCTAGTCTTCAATAAGACCATTTGACACTTGTTGAAGCTTTCTAACATCAAAAACTCCTATCCAATTAATTCATACAAAAATCACAATTAAATGGACAAAGACGTGTGCATAATGGCCAAAACTTGGTGTAGACCAATTCCAACACTTGCAACACACCATATACACCTAATATAATGTATTGAAGGTGTTGCAACTAACCAAAACCTTTAAACTCTTTGTTTGGTATCATTTTCCAATTTCTTGCCTATTTATGGCCTATTTTTCACTATTTTAGCCAATTCAAGCAAAACAACCATTCCAATTCAAAACCAATGTTCTAATCAATTCATACAAGTCATATGAACCTATTAGAACCTTAAAAATTAGTTCTTGATGTGTAAAAACAGATTTAGGCCATTTCGGCCATTTTGACCCATTTAGGCTAAATATTGGATTTGTGCATAAACACCACTTCTAGTGCACCAATTGAGTTCTAATCAATCCTAACAAGTTATAAGATCAATTAGAACACTAAATTTCAGTTCTTGAAGGTCAAAACCAGTTTGACCCGTATTTGACCAATTTTGACCCATTTGAGCCAAAATTCAAAACTCATCAAGAACACTACTTTAATTCATGGAATTGGTTCCTATACACTTATAAATGATATTAGAACTTATTTCAATCATAAATTTCAGTTCTTGATTGCTAAATCAAAGAACCCACTTGTAAACCTAGAATTTCAAGTCTTGAAAGGCATAATCAAGAACAAGGATGAATTGGCACTTACAATGATCAAAGAATGATTAGAAACAACTTGTGGGATGATTTTGATCCTTATTTATCTGCTGGAACAAGATTTTTATGAGTTTTCTTCAAAAACCCAAAATTCAAGAATGAAGAAAAAGCTATGGAGATGAAGCTTACTATGGTAGAGATGAAGAAGATGATGTTCTAGGATGGATTTAGCCTTTAGTTTGCTGCTGGAACTTGTCTCAATCGATTCCTTCTTGATCTCCTTCTTCAAATTTGCAAGAACTGAAGATAAGTTTGAGGTGTATGTGTGTATACGTATGAGAGTAAGAGTCCGTGTTTGTAAAAAGGGGTTCCCACGTGAAGAAGCTGCCATATGCCCACTTGTGGGTTATTATTATCCACAAGTGGGTATTTTGTTCCCCTTTCCAACTTACAACTCATCTCTTGTTTAATCGTTTCAACTAACGAGGATATTTTTGGAATCCACGTTTGAAACCGTTCGATATTTTATAATCTTTATCTATATTTATTAATATTTTTAATAACCCTTTTATTTATTATTTTTCATATTTTATATCATTTCCTAGAATATATATTTATATTATTTAATTAAATTAAATAATTGACGTACCATATTCGAACACGTCTAGGCCCGTTTTGAGGATGTTACAAATCCCATGGCCATCTTCTTTTCGGGAACACGTTCCTCAGAGGTCTTAAGACGAGCCTCCAAGTCACGAATATACGCCTCTCTGTCATTGCTTCCGACATATTCAATCTCTAAGTTCTGTTAGATCATTAAAGCCAAACATACTTAGTATACTTTTCCATACTTGATTAATCATGTTAATCAAATAAACAAATAATCAACAACTGTGTTAGTCATTTGAATCATATCAATCTCTCTCACACCCCAATACCACCCGAGGAACACTTTAAATAATGGTCGAGAACCTGAATTTGAGACTGAATACTCTTCCAAGTATCCAATTCACTCAAACTTAGGCTCTGATACCAGCTTGTAACACCGCCGTTTCGAGAACCAGATTTTTCTTTTTAAAATATCAATTTATCATTTTCATTTGAAATTACGCAGCGGAAATAGAAAACAGGTGGCAAAGATATTACAATCAAAAGTTGCCACATACGAGTTTGGTGTTACTGTTACTTATCCGGTCGACCATTATTAAATACAACAAACATTATATCAGAGTTATTACAGACAAAGTGTTCCTCCTGTGAAATCAAACTACCTGTAGGGTCCCAAGCTCACTAAGGATCACCTGCACATGTAGGGTGTAGCATCTGTTAGCTATAATAGCTAGTGAGTACTCAAATAGCATGCGATCAACATAAACACATCACATATCATCAATCATGCTCAGATAATTCTATCCTAGCATCTTGTGATGAGTTGGCGTGGTCAGGTGGTAACATATCTTGTAGGGGAGCTAACCCGGCTCAATGTACCAAACTGGGGTACCAAACACATCAACCGCTCCGGTGGGGGAGCTGTTAAGCGTCCACTGTTGCGTTTTGGAATCAACCGATTCCTCTATTGTACAGCCGCAGCTATACCCGAAGAGGATAAACCTTGTCCGGGGTAAACCTTGCCCAATAAGTAGGACAACTTGGTCCGGGGCAAACCTTGCCCAATAGATCCGTACCGATCACAAACAGATAGTATGATTCAATTGAATCATCAACCAATCAATCATCAATGCGCGCATATATTCAATTATCATCATAGCATACACCTAATCAAGTGCATACTATACCATGTCAACATGTTATATTCTAGCATCATCATGCAACCTACACTTAAACAAGTGCGTGTACAAATCGTGGTATACAATCTAGTAATCATTGTTAACATATGTTATAGATATATTAATCGTTATGTTATCAGACACTCACCTGTCGAGTTAGAATACTAAACTCTTCTTTACAGAAACTCCTGGATCAACTGAAGTACCTAAACAAACATCCCATATATAATTACAACCCGAAACAGCAAACCGTATGCTGGAACAGGGTCCTTTACGGCCACAAGCATGTCTGCTTGCGCCCACGAGGGCTTGGAATTGCTTGCGCCCGCAAGGCAATCCCTTGCGCCCGTAAGCCGTGCCCTTGCGGCCGCAAGGGTGGTCCTTGCGCCCGCAAGCATGTCTCCACAGATAGTGCGATTCCAGCCCCCTACTTTTGGCCATTTCAACCCCAAAACATACCAAATCGATTCCAATCCTATTTTCAGTGTTCACAAACTACTTTGGCACTTAAACTAAGCTACAAACAAGTATCAATTCACATTTTAACACCAAATTCAAAGATTGGGATCAAAATCTCCATTTTGACCCATTTGCACTTTAATTCAAGAACACCATCAAAAACACTAATTTAATTCAAGAATTTGATTGATTATAACTTAGAAATGGTATAGGAACAGATTGGAATCACTAGAACAAATTATAGAGGTCAATTGCAAATTTAACCCATTTGACCTAAATGGTCAAAAACATGAGGAACATGGTGATGAAGCTTACTTGAACAAAGTGGAGATGATGAAGATGATTTGCAGCAGATAAAACTTGAGATTAACACTTGGATTCAGCAATAAAATCAGATTGCAAGATGATCTTCTTGATTCCTCTCTTCCAAAAGCAAGAATACAAAGTCAAGAGTTTGAGAAAGTGTATGTGTTGGCTCAAGAGGTGGCTCACGTGAGCTGTAAACTTGATACCTGCTTGTGGGTTATTGTTATCCACAAGTGGGTATCTTGTTCCCCTTTCCAACTTACAATTTAACGCCCGAGTACCCGTTTTAACTAACGGGGATATTTTTGGAAACCTCGTTCTAAATAATTTAATAATTTATTATTCTTATCTATTTATCATAATACTTTAATATTATCATTTCTTTATTATTTTCTTATATTTTTCCCAATTAATCAATTATATATATTTAATCCCTTTTTATTCAATATTTAATAGGAATTCTAGACGTACCAGATTCGAACACGACTAGGCCCATTTTGAGGTTGTTACATCATCTCCCATTGATTGAATTTTCTTATAATAATTCGTATCATTCTAGTATTGGCATGCCACCGTACGAAATGCTCTACGAGAGACAATGTCATACTCCGACTTGCTGGTTGGAGCCCGGAGAGAAACAGTTTACTGGACCTGAGATTGTCCAGATGACCTCAGATAAAGTGAATGTGGCTTTAGAAAAGCTTAAAGCAGCACGAGACCGACAGAAGATGTATGCGGATCCTAAACGTCGTCCCGCTACATTCGATGTCGGTGATCGTGTATTCTTGAAGGTTTCCCCTTGGAAGGGCGTTATTCGCTTTGGACGCAAAGGGAAACTAAGTCTACGTTTCATAGGCCCATTCAAGATTGTGCGTAAAGTCAATGATTGTAACACCGTATTTTCACCCATAAAATTTTCATTTAAATTAACACTGCGGAAGCGTTTGCCAAACCATAAAAGTATTTACAAGTGAAGTTAAACCACTGTTTAACAAAACCGACCAGTTCAAAATACAGTATTACAAAAACTACGGCTCGTCACAATTCTAATCAGAGTGCCTGTCAATTATTCCTCAGACTACACCCCCTCACGACTAAACCGCAGAACTCACCAGCCACCTGTAAAAGTAATGAGAGGTGGGGGATTAGCACAAAGCTAAGTGAATGGAAGTAAACCAACACAGATATACTAGCAAATAACCGCATAATATCAACAACGGTAAACAAATAATCACCCTTTGCCTCACAAGAAGACCGGCGGTTCTGCAGCAACCTACAACCAATGCCGGCCAAGCAAAGGTTTACCGATAGTCTATTTGCTATTCTCACACAGTGTTATCTTAAGTTGCAACGAATGCATGAAAAGACCACAATACTGATTAGCCGATAGCAAACAAACCCAGCCCAATATGCCCAGCCGATAGCTGACTTCACAATAGGCGCAACAATCAATTAACATATTACAATTAATCAATTAATAGAAAACAGTCTATCTATGCATCAATCCGATAACAGTTGCAACCCAAGCCAGTTACAACTAATAACACCCGTGAGTAAACATCCACTCACCTCGAATTCTCGAACTCCCACTCAGTGGTCTAATATTACTAAGCCTTATCCTTTCCTGAGATCAGAATAAACTTAAATCAATAATCGATTCATAAATATATATCACACATATATTTATATCTCTATATAACTTAATATCAACATGAAATAACCATAAAATGGTAATTCATCACATCCCAAACAAGTAAGCATCAAAACAATCAAAATCCTAAAAAAATCACCCTGTCGCGCCGCGACCAACTCGCGTGTCGCGCCGCGACACTATCAGATTTAGGTTCCGGATTTTGAGTATCGGATTTTGGGTTGCGGATTCTTGGTATCTGATTTCCTTTTGTCGGATTCTCACAAAACACGGATTCGCGGGGTTGTGCCGCGACCCTGAAACGTCGCGCCGCGATGTCGTATTTCCAGCCTCCTTCTTCCTTTAAATTGTCGGATTTGCAGCTACATCCACTTTTTCAAAATCCGATTAAACAATAGGATTCCCACAAGAACACTTCCAAAACATGTATAACCATATTATAACATGTAATCATCAACAAGAACACATCATAACCAATTAATACACCAATTCAACCAAAACCCATTTGTCAAGTTTACACATAAACTCCATCCATGGCATCTTCATGAAACCAATACAAGTTTAACAACAAAACATGACAAAATGATCAACATCATGCAAGAAACATCATCATACCTTTGTTTTGGATTAACACCCACAAATCCAATCTTTCACTTTTCCAAGTTTACACTTTTCTTGCTTTTTCTTTCAAAACACACACAACACACACACTGTCGGTTTTCAAATGAGATATAATCAGATGATAATTCCCTTATAATACATGTATGGTTTCTCAAGCATGAGGTGTCCATATTAGCTTATAAATATCTCATAACACATGCAATCATGCATACTATATACATAAATAAATATAACCGTAGATATCCATGTATATACACATATCAAAACATAATTCATATGTTTTTCTTAATTAATCCAGCTAATTAAAACCAGATAATTAATATTAACAAGCAATTAATCACCATTAATCACAAATTAACATACCAAGGTCATTAAAGCTATTAGGCCCGATCTGAGGATGTTACAATGATTAGACGGTAACTCTTGAGCTACCGCCTGAGCTATCAGGAATCCACGATACCTTCAACGTATGCTACTTGCGTAAGTGCAATGTTGAAGAGGAACTGATTGTTCCATTACAAAAACTGAAGGTTGAATCTTCTAAGCGACTCGTAGAAGAACCTGTTGAAATTCTTGACACGAAGGTCAAGAAGCTACGAAAGAAGATGATCAAGCTAGTTCTTGTTAAGTGGAAACACAGTTTAGGTCTGAACCTGACGTTGGAAGTCGAGGACGAGATGAAAACAAGAACCCCTCACATGTTTATCACTGAGTAGATTCCAAGGAAGGAATCTTCTTAAGGGGGGTAGATTTGTAACATCCTCGATTTGGGCCTAGCTGTTAGACATGTATTTAACGTTAGTTATGTTAATAAGAAAGAATTAAATGTATCTATGTGTGTTTTGTGTTTAAGGTGCTTAATGTATATATGTACATATATATTAGGAAAAGAAATGAAAAGAATTAAAAGGAAATCCAGAGGTGGTGCCTCTGGATTGTGACATATATATATGTGAAAAGTCAAATATGGTCAAACATTGCAAAAGCAAACATACACTTAGAAACTCTCGGATTTCTCTCTCTCGGTTTTCTCTCTCTATTTCTTGAAGCAAAGGATTTGGTGTTTTTGATTCCAAGTAAAGGTAAATACTTGTTTGTTGTTAAGATTCAATACATATGAAACTGTTTTTATGATTAAAAGCATGATTGAAACTCAAATCCTTGCAACATAACTTAGAACATTCAAAGCTTACTTTGCAAGTGAGTTTTGGTTGTTTGGTGTTATTGTGTGGGTTTGATGTGTTTTCAAAGCCATACAAATGAAAATGAGTGTTTTCAGAATGTATAAATGTCAAAACAAACAAGAAACAAGCTTTGGAAATAAGCCAATAAAGATGGCGGTTTCCATGTTAGTACAGTCGGATTCCGAGACATGAAGGTGTCGGAATCCGAATGTTGACGAATCCAATAAAGTGTCGGATTCCGAGACCTAGGGTGTCGGAATCCGCATCAAGTTTAAATCCGCATGTCTAAATACGAGTTATTGATCTAAATCCGATAAGTATCGGATTTCCCAAAGTCCACATGTAAATTGCACGTCAAAATCCGAAAGTATCGGATTTCTTTGAAAGTGTCGGATTCCGACAAAAGTGTCGGATTCCGATAAAAGTATCGGATTCCGATAGAAGGTCGGATTTCCAACTTTGTGACCAAGTTTCCAAGTTCATAAGTGTTGAAATCCGATGAGTATCGGATTTTGCAAAGCATCGGATTTCCCTTAAAGTATCGGATTTCATGAAATCCGACAATCTGTCGGATTTAGGTGGAATCCGGATTTGGGGATTTCCTATGTTGGCTTTGTAGCTATTATAAGAATGTTAAGATAATTAATGTAAATCATAATGTTCTAGGTGAACTGAAACCCTAGACAAAGCAAGAAGTTAAATAACTATCTGTTAAGTTACTCAGGTGAGTACCGACTTTCATAAGCCTCAGTAGAGGAAGAATTATGTGTTAAGTGATTTGAGCACGATTGTGCTCATAAGTTAATGAATAAGAATTGCCATGTTACTTAAAGTTCAATGCCATGTTAAGTACTTGTCGTATGTAAGTTAAGTGCATGCCAGCGGGATCCAGTACTGGAACCGCTTAGTTAAAAGAATGCTATGCATGATACTGATTCTGAATGAAACAGATAAGTAAAGATATGATGATATACATGTTAGGGATCCAGATTGGATCCGTAACGAAGTAACTGAATGTAAATGCATGCTAAAAGAAGTAAATGAATATGCATGCTAAGTAAATGAACAAGATATGTGTATGTGTTCGCGAACATCAGCAAGCATGGTTAAGGTCAGCCGGTTAGCTAGATCCTAGGGACCCTTGATCAGGAGATTCGGGATTTAACGGTGATTCGAGGTAACATTCCGGATCGTAGGTTCTACAGAACCTCCGTGCCTTATATCATGAGGGTTAATCAGTCAGAAATGGCTGAGTTACCTAAGGAGCCTCTGGTTCCGTTAACGATGCTTGGTGGACTGCTTTATGCTCCCACACCAGCACGGAGGGTTGTGTCTGATCCCCCGGTGTATTAGTGTTGAGTGGGACTAGCTATCATGCAAGAAACAACTTATATCGATCGTGTCAACACACCACAATGTGATAGGATAGCATTGTATGCCTATTCCTGATATGCATGTTCTACTCTAATGAAGTTTATGCCAAGTTGTGATCACTAGCTAAGTGTAGCTAATGGTGCCATGTTAACTGCTTTTGCAGATCAAAGATAGATTGCCTGGTGAGCCGGGTGCCCTGCCTCTGGATATTTTATGGGGATACTTATGTTGTAATGAATACATTATGGTCGGTTGTTTTGTAGAGTAACACCAGATACGGAAACATGTTTATTGTAAATATTTCCGCTGCTCAATGATAATTGATCGTGATTAAGTTCACGTTTGTTTAAAAACGCAAATTTTTGCTAAAATCTAGTATATGCAAAGCCGGTGTTACAAACACACACATACTTATAGCAAATCATGTTTAAACTTTATTACAAACATGATACTCACCTTTGTCTGATTCTACAACCTCAAATCTTCCAATCTTCAAAACTCTTCAAGAACAAAAGAGAGAGAACTGTATGTGTGTGTTTGCTAGTTTGAGATTTCACCAACCTTGACTTTGAGAGTCATGTTTAAACACCACATACATACATATATTTACACTATCCAGAGGCAAACCGCCTCTTGACTAACTATCTCTTCTTTTATTTCTTTTCTTAATATATACAAATATTATACTTAACAAATTAGTAAACATCTATATACATTTAATTGATCATAATATGTCAAATACATAGAATATCTTCCTATTATATTAATTACATTTGCGTACATACTATTTACAACTAGGCCCAAGTCGAGGATGTTACAAATCTACCCCCCTTAAGAGGATTCCGTCCTCGGAATCCGCTCAGTGATAAATAGGTGAGGGTATCTTCTCTTCTTTCCGTTCTCAACTTCCCATGTCAGGTTTGGACCTAAGTTATGCTTCTACTTTACAAGGACTAGCTTGATCATCTTCTTTCGTATTTTCTTGACCTTTGTGTCAAGAATTTCAACAGTTTCTTCAACAAGTCGCTTAGAAGAGTCAACCTTGAGTTCTCGCAATGGAATATCCTGCTCCTCTTCAACATGGCACTTGCGTAATTAGCACACGTTATAGGTATTTTGAATACCAGCTAGCTTAGGTGGCAGCTCTAGAATTACCGTCTGATCATTAACCTTACGTACGACTTTGAATGGGCCAATGAAACGTGGACTTAGCTTCCCCTTGCACCCAAAACGAATGACACCTTTCCAAGGAGAAACCTTCAAGAACACGCGATCACCAACATCAAATGTAGCGGGGTGACGTTTAGGATCCGCATACATCTTTTGTCGGTCTCGATGTAACAACCTAAATGTGGGCCTAGTAATTACTTAGGCTTTGGTACGTTAATACGTGATTGGTATTTGATAAAATGCTTATGTATCTATTATTATGAAATTACTTAATTAAGTTTTGATATTAATTAAGTAAAGTGATATATATATATATATACGGAAGTGTGTGTGCTTGTAATTGAAAATTAGGGGATGACACCTCGTGCTTTAATTTGATCAATTGTGCATGCGTGGATTTTTGGGATTTAAGCTTTGATTCCTGCTAAGTCACCTCCTCAGTTAACATTTAGTAGTGTGTGAACTGTGTGTGTGTGCCGAGAGAAAAAGAAGAACAAAGAATCGGATTTGGTGCTTTGAATTTGTTAGATTCAAATAAAGGTTTGTATGATTCTTATACTGTTATTGAATCATATATTCATGCTATAGTTTTGATTAACAACATGCTGGGTTTTGGTATATGAACACCATGTATGAACTTGTATGTGAACTTGACAAGTGGGTTTGATTGACTTTGTTTTGTTCTTGGGTTTTTATGGTGTTCTTGTTGATAATAAGCATGTTTTAGATAGTTTCAACATGATTAGACATGATTTCTGGTACATTTATGTTGCTGGATAATTAATTCATGGGGGCATGAAGTTGGCAGATTTCGATTGAGGAAGATGAAAAGGAATTCCGATATATTGGATTCTGTTACTATGATGAAATCCGGGAACTTTAGAAATTCGATCACCTTGAATACGACAGAGGAAATCCGATGGTGTGTTCCAAGTGAATTCCGATTGATTGAAATCCGATGGTGAATCCGCTAGTGGTTGAAATCCGAAATTTCGATCAGATTCTCTTAAGTCCGACAGTGTATCAGATTTCTTTAAATCTGACATATGGACCGGATTCTCTTGAATCCGATAGTTGAATTGGATTTCCATGAATCCGACATATTTGGTGATGGTTTACATTCTTTGATGATATATGCTATGTGTTACATGTATGTACATATGTGAATCTAATATGTTTATGTTTGATCAAGGGAGATATAAATATATGTGAGTGGTATATATTTATGAATTATATACTGATATTGGTTTGTTGTGTTCTCAGGAACATACAAGGCTCAGTAATATAAGATAACTGAGTGGGAGTTTGAGAACTCAAGGTGAGTGGATGTTTACTCACAGATGATGTTAGTTGTAACTAGTTTGGTTGTAACTGTTTATGATTTGATGCATGGACATATGTTATATCTGATAATTGATTAACTGGTTGATTGTTCATTAATTGTTGTGTTAGTGTTATGTATACATGATGGTTGGGAAGTCAGTTATGGCTTGGCACATGGTATGGGTTCATTTGCTATCGGCTAATCAGTATTAGAACCTTTTGATGCATTTGTTGCAACTTAAGGATAATACTGTGTGAGAATAGCAAATGAACTATCGGTAAACCTTTGCTTTGGCCGGCATTGGTTGTAGGTTCCTGCAAAACCGCCGGTCTTCCCGGGACACGATTATCTGTTATTTGTTGTTGTTGGTATCATGTGGTTGTGGCTGATATATCTGTTGTGGTTTTACTCCATTCACTTAGCTTTATGCTAATCCCCCACCTCTCACTTTTTTTACAGGTTTTGGTAAGTCAGCAGCTCGGCTGAGAGTGGTTAGCTTAGGAAGTAATTGCCTAGGACTCTGATATTTATATTTGTGACGAGCCGTAATTTTGTAATACTGATATTTGAACTACATGTTGGTTGTGGAAACTTTTGTATGTTTTCGGTTGTAAATGCTATTAGTATTTTAAATCGCTTCCGCAGTGTGGTTTGTAAAATGAAAATTTTTTGGTTGAAAATACGGTGTTACACTCGAGCTGCTTTTAGCTTTTCAAGAGCCACATTTACTTTATCAGAAGTTATCTGGACAATCTCAGGTCCAGCAAACTGCTTCTCACTAGGTTCCAACCAGCAAGTTGGAGTACGACAGCTTCTTCCGTAGAGCATCTCGTATGGTGGCATTCCAATGATGGAATGATATGAATTATTATAAGCAAATTCAACCCATGGGAGATGAGAATCCCATGATCCACCAATCTCGAGTATACACGCACAAAGCATATCTTCCAACGTTTGGATTGTTCGCTCAGATTGGCCATCAGTTTGCGGATGATAGGCAGTGCTCAGATGAACACGGGTGCCAAGTTCACGCTGCAAACTTTGCTAGAAATTTGAAACAAATCGAGAGTCACGATCAGAAACAATTGAACAAGGAAGACCGTAACGTGACACAATCTGATCTATATACAATTGAGCTAAACCAGTCAACGAAGCAGACTCACTAAGAAATGAGCACTTTTCGTCAATCGGTCAATGATGACCCATATCATATCGTGCCCTCTGAACGCCTTTGGTAGCTTCGTCACAAAATCCATCGTGATATGATCCCATTTCCACTCCGGGTCAGTCTTCACTTGCGCACACATCTGACATCTCTTCACAAATGAAGCGATCTCCTTATTGAGAGTCGGCCACCAGTATAACATCTTCAGGTCATGGTATATCTTCGTAATTCCTGGATGGATGGACAACTTGGACTTATGGGCTTCTTGTAGAATCAGCTCATGGTTATCTCCAACAAGAGGTACCCAAATCCTGGATTGAAAAGTCATCAATCCACGATTATCTTCACCCAGCTAATCTTTTAATTTCTTCATCGTCTCAGCCTTTAGATTATCTTCTTGCAGTGCTACCTGCTGAGCTTCCTTCAGCTTAGAAATCAAGTTTGGCACCACTACGTTCTTCATAACCTTTGCTTCTGCTGTCGGTCCTTTACGGCTCAAAGCATCCGCTACAACATTGGCTTTACTAGGATGGTAAAGGATTTCACAATCGTAGTCTTTAATTAACTCCAACCAACAGCGCTGCCGCATGTTGAGTTCTTTCTTGGAAAAGACATACTGCAGACTTTTGTGATAAGTGCATATCACATACTTCGTGCCATAAAGGTAATGCCTCCACAACTTCAATGCAAACACAACAGCAACAAGCTCCAGATCATGGGTTGGGAAGTTCCTTTCATGTGATTTCAACTGCCTAGAAGCGTAGGTAATCACTCTATCACCCTGCATTAGGACGCAACCCAAACCTGCATACAAGGAATCACAATATACTGTAAAGTCTTCCGAACCCTCAGGTATGGTAAGGACCGGAGCTTCGCATAACAATCGCTTCAAGGTCTGAAAGGCTCCCTCCTGAGTTTCTGACCATACAAAAGCTACATCTCTGCGAGTCAGTTTGGTCAGCGGACCCGCAAGCTTAAAAAAATCGCGGATAAATCGCCAATAGTAGCCAGCCAAGCCAAGGAAACTTTAAATCTCGGAAGGAGTTCGAGGGACCCTCCAATTCATCACAGCCTCCACCTTAGCTGGATCTACTTTGACACCATCCTTACTATGACATGGCCGAGGAAATGAACTTCCTTAAGTCAGAATTCACACTTGGACAACTTTGCATACAACTGTTATTGTTTAAGAGTTTCGAGAACCTGACGAAGATGGAGCTCGTGGTCAGCTTTAGTCTTCGAGTAGACAAGAATATCATCGATAAAAATAATCACGGATCTTTCAAGGAATGGACGACAAACACGGTTCATTAGATCCATGAAGATTGCAAGAGCATTGGTTAAGCCGAATGGCATAACCAACAATTCGTAATGACCGTAACGAGTTCGGAAAGCACTCTTCAGGATATCTTCTCCATGAACTCGTACTTGATGGTACCCCGACCGAAGATCAATTTTAGAGAAATACATCGCTCCCTGCAATTGATCGAAGAGATCGTCGATTCGAGGAAGAGGATACTTATTCTTTACAGTTTACTTGTTATGCTCCGTGTAATCTATACACTTACGCATCGTTCCATCCTTCTTCTTAACAAACAATACAGGAGATCGCCACGACGAGGAACTCGAATGAATAAAACCTTTATCAAGCAACTCCTGAATTTGAGTCATCATCTCACGAATTTCAGAAGGAGCAAGACGATACGGAGATCGAGCCACAGGTGTAGCTCCTGGAATAAGCTCAATCTTATATTCAACATCTCTGACCGGTGGCAAACTTGGAAGTTCTTCAAGGAATACCTCAGGGTAATCAGACACTACCCTGATGTCTCGGACTGGTCGCTTCTCCATTGTAGCATCAATAACATACGCTAAATAAGAGTCACAAACTTTGGAAATAGATTTCTGAGCTTTAATAACAGAGACAATGGGAATATCAGAATCCCGTCGTTCTCCTCGAGCAACATCATAAGATCCATCAGAAAGAGGAATCTTAATCATCGTTTTGGAACAGAGAATCTCAGCATCACGACTATTGAGCCAATCCATTCCGATCACTAAATCAATGCCCACAATAGGCATAATGAAAAATGAAATAGGGATACTACTCCCATCAATGTAAATAACAGCGATAGGAACTTTTTCTGTAACAGAGACTACTTTACCGTCAGCAACCTCTACTTTAAGCGGCTCAGTTAATGGGACAACAGGTAATTGCAATCTCTCACGACACGCCACAGAAACAAAGGAGTATGTAGCTCCAGAGTCAAATAACACACAGGCAGGGATATAGTTAATAAGGAATGTACCGGTGATGACATCCCCCGCTACTTTAGCTTCTTCCACCGTCATTCGGATTGCCCTCCCTTTTGCGCGAGGCGCATCTTCCCTCTTGTGGCCCCTAGAAGACCCTTTGGTTCTAGCACCCTGTCTCGCCAGGAAATCACCCATCTTGTGACCAAGCTTGTGGCACTAATAACAAACATCCTCTTTAAAACCACACTCTGCACTAGCATGGCCCTTCTGCCCGCACCTCCAACACCTCCAGGTATCATTTGAACACTCCCCAGAATGATATGTACGACATTGAGAGCATCAAGGAGTTCAAGATTTAGGCTTCTTGAAGGTGTCAGTCTTCCCACCTGTTGAAGATTGTCCTTTGGAAGGACTTGATTTTCCAGACGGCTGAAACTTCCTTTTTAAACTACCACTGGCAAGGACGCCACAAATCTTCTTATCTTGGTGGTTGTGTCAGGGGTCAGATGTGGAACGAACCTCATCTTGTCATTGAAAGCAGTGATGAGTTCCTCCATTGTCTTATCCCCTTTTTGGAGATTATTAAATTCTCTCTCCATCCTCTCCATATCGTACTCGGTGTAGTACTTCTTCAACAGTTTCTCAGAAAATTGCTTCCAAGACAGAGCACTCAGCACCTCCTTATTAACAGAGGCTTTTACCGTATCCCACCAGAAGATGGCACGGCCTTTCAACATACGTACCGCGTATTCCACGCAATACTCCGGTTCGCATTCACATGATTCAAACACTTTATCCATCTCACGGAGCCACAATATGGTTACGATGGAGTTATCACTCCCCTCAAACGTTGGAGGCTTGCAAGACAAAAACATCTTGTAGGAACAAGTTTTGCGTGGCTTGTTTAACGTGTTCCGCAACAATAGCTCTTTAGCTATTCGCAGCTCTTCTTCCAGACGCCTTATATAGGCAGCCTGGTCTCATCCTCAGCTTGATGAGGAATATGAGAAGCCTCATCTTCTATCTCTTTTAGGGCTTTTTCAGTATTTTCATGTCCGGCAGACATCTTTTCAACTTTCTATATAACAGAGAAAGAGCATTTAACACTCTATCTCACTTACTTATCTTACTAACATGCTATCTTACAATCAATAACATTCATACAACACTCACACTCAACCCCCCATAGGAACACTTATTTATGGCCGGGCCCATGTTTGAGATCGGATACTCTTACAAGTACCCAATTCCCTCAAACTGAGGCTCTGATACCTAATTGTAACACCGCCTTTGAAGACAGCTAATTTAGTGATAATTCGACTTTTAATTATGAGTAGATCTATTCAATCAACTCATAACATCAGATTTAGCAGTGGAAATTTCTATGCGAAAGGTTTCATCAAATATTTACATCATTATCGTCTCAAAGCAACCGTTGGTGTTACCTAACACAGGAACCGACCATAAGTATCATATTACATCATAAAACAAAGTGTTCCAACCCACAAGGGTTATGTACAACAAAAGCAACCCGCCTCACCAGGCCTTCTAGTCTTTACCTGAAAAGGGGCAACATAGCACCATTAGCTAAACAACATAGCTAGTGAGTACGAACTTATCATAAGCATCAATAAAGCAAGTCATGCAACAAATAGATCAACAATCATTGCTATGTTATCACATTGTGGTGTGCTGACAAGATCAGTAAGAGTCATGTCTTGCACGGTATTTAATCCTACTCAACAACTCAAACCGGGGAATCAGACACAACCAACCGTGTTGGTGGGGGAGCATAAAGCAGTCGACCAAGCATCGTTTCAAAGCCAATGGCTCCTCAGAAATCCAGCTACAACCGAATGATTTCTACTCATGTTAAGGCACGGTGGTTCTACAGAACCTAAGATCCGGAATGCCTTCCGAATCACCGTTAAATCCCGAATCATGACCGAAGTTCTCATGGGATCCAGTTACAACCGACTGACCTTAACCATGCTTCAGATAGTCTGCAGACAATGCACATATATACATACATTCATACATATGATCCCATAGGGATCCATCTGAAAGGTATTCGTTTGGCAAAATCAAGTAGCAACGGAAGCAAAGTATATAACAAAAAATTCAAAGCCAACAAACGAATACTTCCCATGGACCAACATCTAACAATAAAATTGCAACTAAACGATAAACATGATGGGAAGAAAGGTTTATACCTTAAAATAAGTAATGAAGAAAAACCTTTCTTGTCAAGAAGCTAAGAATCCAAATAGAATCCCTCTAGTGTTGTCCACCCCAAGCTTCCTTGATTCCCAAATGCTAGTTTGTTGATGCAAAACACCAAAACAACAATCAAGAGTATGTTACTTGCTTCTTGTGCACCAAAACCACCAAGAAGAAGATGAACAAGAGAGAGAGAGAGAGAGAGAGTTCTAGTGTGAACCAAGAGCCTAAGCACCAGCCAAAAGCCTCTACTAGAGCAGATAACTCGTAGCCTCTTTGTCTACCACAATTATTAGAAGTTAACACCATTAAACCAAGTGTGTAAGGCTGTTAATTTTGCTGTTACAGCAGACGTACACGGCACGTGTTGGCCCAAAGTCAACGACCCCAATTGGGCTAAGACGGCCCGTGTTTAACAGGCACAACACGGCCCATGTAGGCCCAAACTACACGACCTTGAACTAGGCCAATACGCCTCGTGTATGTTGGACTATACACGGGCCGTGTTTAGGAACACGGCCCGTGTACCATCTTTCCAAAACCCATTTTGGCTTTTCTCTCTATTTTGCTTGATCATGTTGCCGGAATCAATACTTGGTGTGTGACCCAATAGGCCTATACCTCATCGGTGGTGCAATTAACTCGTTCGTTTCAGCGGGCATATTCCAACAGACTACCACTTACACATGACACGACTACGAAAAATAACACAAACATAGAGCGTCCTCTAGCAAGACATCTATGCTCCCAAGCTAGTATAGGGTACGCCACTCTTGACAAGATCCCCAATCATAAAATGATTGTCCTAAAGATAAATGAACATGTACATCCCTTTGTCCGCGATATCCATTGTGAACACAAGGCATGGAATATAGTCAACCTTCATATCGTTCACGACTATGTTTCTCGATTCTAGATTAGTAGTGACCAACAAATCAAGTTAACATTGATCCATCATCAATATAACTTGAGCACGGCCATGCATATGAACGTCAGCACTCAATCATCGAGGGGCCCACGGATATTCTCTCTATACATAGAGAAACAAATACCTTTCGACTACATAGTCCCGCTACATAGATAATACTCTACCCAATCATCTCCCTTATAACGACCAGTTACGGACCGCGTTAGAAAACGATCAAAGCAAAGCAGACCTATGCTTTGCGCTCACATGTATCTCTAGTTTATGGATGAAATGTCATTACCATCCCGAGTTACTTGTGACTAAAACCATGAAGTAAACTCGGGTGCGGGTCCTCCAATCACTTGAAACCCCTTTCAAGTATAGGCAAGAATCATGTTTTATCAAAACCAATTCTTTACCTCAATCTTAGTTCATACTTCCTTCCCTCAAAGTATGCCCGATTTTGGAGATTTAAAGATTATAAAACAATCTAGGGAAGGATTTAAACATGCAAAGATAGAACACAATAACGACTAAATGTAAGTAACCGCAACACGCGTATATATAGATCTCTACTATATAAATCGAAAGAAACATTAGTGACATTACTGCTTAATGTTCCCAAATACAAAATGGTCCAAACGTAAATTAAAACTAAATCTATACCAAGTCATGAGCAAATCCAACACCTATCGCCATAGTGTGAGAATCATGAGAAGCTTAGGACAATGGTTTAGTAAACGGATCGGGCCAAATTGCCTTCCGAGGTTACTCTACTAATAGCGACTTCACCACTTTCAATCATCTCTCTAATTAAGTGGAACTTACGAGGTATATGCCTCGTTCTCTTGTGATCTCTAGGTTCCTTCGCTAAGGCTACCGCACCCTCATTGTCACAAAAGGTCTCAATAGGGTCGGATATGCTAGGAACCACTCCAAGGTCTCGGATGAACTTCCTTATCCACACATCTTCTTTAGCAGCTTCACTTGCCGCAATGTATTCTGACTCTGTAGTAGAATCAACTATTGTGTCTTGCTTAGAACTTCTCTAAGTATGAGCCCCACCATTCAATAGGAACACAAACCCCGATTGTGATCGGCAGTCATCCCTATCAGTTTGGAAGCTGGCATCAGAGTAACCCTTTACTTTAAGCTCTTCCTCACCACCAAAAATCAAGAACATTTCTTTAGTCCTCCTAAGATACTTAAGAATGTTCTTTACCGCAACCCAATGGGCTTGCCCCGGGTTTCCCTGATATCTACTAGTCAAGCTCAAAGCGCATGACACATCAGGACGAGTACATAACATGGCGTACATGATTGAGCGCACGGCCGAAGCATATGACACTCGCTTCATTACTTCTAGTTCCTCTTGAGAACTAGGACATTGAGTCTTACTCAATATCACTCCATGCGACATAGGAAGATTTCCTTTTATGGAATCCTCCATCTTGAACTGCTTCAAGACTTTGTCAATGTATGTACTTTGACTCAACCCGAGAAGTTTTCTAGATCTATCTCTATAGATCTTGATACCCATAATATATGCCGCCTCTCCCAAGTCTTTCATCGAAAAGCACTTTCCAAGCCAAGTTTTAACACTTTGCATGGTTAGAATTCCAACTACGTGATGCTTGTTTAAGTCCATAAATGGACTTCTTTAGTCTACACACTCAATTAGGATGCTTCGGATGTACAAAACCCTCAGGCTACGTCATATACACCTCTTCGAAGAGCTTCCCATTAAGGAAGGCGGTTTTGACATCCAATTGCTATATTTCATAATCATGAAAAGCGGCGATTGCTAAAAGTATCCTAATAGTTTTCAACATGGCCATTGGGGAGAAAGTTTCATCATAATCGACACGATGTGTCTGGATGAAACCTTTAGCCACCAGTCGGGCTTTGAAAGTGTTGACCTTTCCATCCATGTCGGTCTTCTTCTTGAAGACCATTTACACCCTATTGGTTCATAACCGGGTGTAGGATCAACCAGTTCCCAAACCTGGTTATCCTCCATGGATTGCATCTCGTTATCCATTGCCTCCTTCCACTTAGCAGACTCGTGCCCCGCTGCCGCTTCCCGATAGTTGGTGGGCTCATTAAGATCCACCAATAACTCGTCGCCCTCAGATATGAGAAACCCATATCTCTCTGGCTCATGGCGAGTTCTACCAGACCTACGGGGACGTAACTGATGTATGTTAGTCTCCGCATTGTCATGCTCAGACTCAACCTCACTAAGTTGTTGGCTAGTGCCAACGTCAGGTCTTTCATCCGTTGACTCTTGAACTTTTTCAAGATCAACCTTAGTCCCGCCTTGCTGATTGGATATTAATTATCTTTCTAAAAAGACCGCCCTCCGAGCAACAAATACTTTGGTCTCGGAAGGTTTATAGAACATATATCCAATACCCGTAGCTGGATATCCGATAAAATAACAATTTTCGGATCGGGGCTCTAACTTGTCATTTACCTCACGTCGTACGTAGGCTTGACAACCCCAAACCTTTAGATAGGCAAGAACGGGAGGTTTCCCATGCCACATCTCGAAAGTTGTTTTCTCGACCTTCTTCGTTGGTACGAGATTAAGGATTCTTGTTTCCGTTTCAAGAGCATAACCCCAAAGGCTTATAGGCACTTGGGTGTGACTCATCATAGGCCGAACTGTAACACCGTATTTTTAACCCAAAATTTTTCACTTTTAATTACATCGCGGAAGCGTGTTAAACACCACAGTAATTACAACTAATTACAAACCACTGTTTGCAAAATATCAGTATTACAAAACACGGCTCGTCCGAAACACTTTATCAGAGTCCTAGGTGATTACTCAACAAACTAACCACTCTCAGCTGAGCCGCTGACTTACCAAAACCTGTAAAAAGAGTGAGAGGTGGGGGATTAGCACAAAGCTAAGTGAATGGAGTAACACACAACAGATATATCAGCCTGAACCGTATAATATCAACAACCACAAATAAGCACCCTGGGAAGACCGGCGGTTCTGTAGGAACTGACAACCAATGCCGTCAAAAGCAAAGGTTTACCGATAGTCCATTTGCTATCCTCACACAGTATCATCCTCTGGTAGCAACAAATTGTAACACCCTCAAACCTGGGCTAGGAGATTAGCGGGTTTGTGGTACGTGTTTAATTGTTTTAGTTATGATTAAGTGTTTAATTGGTTGGTTAATTAATTAAATAAGTATGTTTATATGCAAGTGCAGTATGTATGTATGGATCCATATGTATGCATGTATGTATTTTGTTTGTACACGTGTGAAGAGGTGGGTTTTGCCACCTCTTGCCTAAGTTTATGTGTATTGGAGTACATGCAACTTCTCTGCTCACTTATCATCAAAACAAAGAAAGTATTGTGTGTGTGTGTTGTGTGTTTCTCTCGGTCGAAGAACAAGAACAAGGAAACAATCGGATTTTCAGAATTAGTTTGTGTATTCAAGATTCAAGGTTAGAAATATACTTTGTTATGATCACATGTTAAATTGATAAAAACTTTGAATGATTAAACATGAAATTCGTAAGGAACAGTAGGATTGGATTTGAAAACATAAGTTTGGGTTAGTTTTTGTGTTCATATGATTTGTATGTTAATATGGTGTATTGATGCATGAATATGTGTTTAAAAGTGTTTTATTATGATTCTGAGATGATATGATGAATTTACGAAATCTGGATTTGAGATATAATGTTTTGAAAATGGTGGATTAAAGGAGTTATGAACTGGCGGATTTGGTTGTGGAAGAAGACTAAAACCGATATATGAAATCCTAATGTTAGAAAACCGATAGTTTGGAAAACCGTAATTTGAAATCGGGAACACCAAATCCGAATGTTGCAAATCCTATATTAAAATCTGATTAATGGATGTGAAATCTTACACTTAAGAAACCGATACTAGAATCATGTACTCCATAGTTCACTTATTAAATCCGATTTTTGTAAACCGAGACCCTAAATCCGATTTATTTGAGATTGGATTTATTGACTGCTGTTTGTTGCTTTAGCCTTTACTCACTTAGCTTTGGGCTAATTCCCCTCAGTTGATGCTTTGCAGGTGGTGTTTGTAGTTGAAGAAGGAAGAGTTGACCACACTCTGATACTATTTTGAAAAAGAGACGAGTCAGTATTTTTGTAACACCAAAACAAATGGATGATGTTGTTGTTATCTTTTGAACAAATGATTGTATATTTGTAATGATGGTTATATGTAAACAAGTTGGTTTAATTAGCTTCCGCGGTGCATTTAAAAAAATGGCTTGTGATTTTCCGGTGTTACACAAATGCATCCCAAGGTCCTGATACTGCTTAGCCAATAGCAAATGAACCCAACCCATAAGCCCAGTCGTAAACTGACTTCCCTTCCAACATGTATACATATCACAGAATACAACAATTAACATTCATAGTTAATTAATCATCAACTAAGCTTCAAACCATCAATAGTTGCAACCAAACCAGTACAACTAATATCACCCTTGAGTAAACATCCACTCACCTCAAGCTTTCAGTTTTTCCACTCAGTGATCTAATTTTACTGAGCCTTGTCTGTCCCTAAGAACACAACAAACTGAAATCAGTATCCAATTCATAAATATACATCAAACATATATATTTATATCCTTTTAATCAAACATGAACATGTAAGATTCACATATGCATACACATATAACACATAGTATTAAACAATGCAAACAACAGCCAAATTATCGGATTTCATGAGAAATCCGATACTACCATCGGATTTCACCAAATCCGCAACACTTCATCGGATTTCAAACAATCCGATTGATCCATCGGATTTGAAGACAATCCGCCACTAGAGTTGGAATTTCACCCTTGATATCCACAATCGGATTTCACAATGGGAATCCACCATCGGATTCATACCATCGGATTTTAACATGTTCCGGATTGTAAGTTCCGGTTTCACAAGTATCGGATTTCTAAAGTACCAGATTCAACACCCGGTTTTCCGTACTCGGATTTCATCATCAACTTCACAATCTGCCATCTTCAAGCTCCCTATAATCCGATAACTTCAAACCTTGCATACATCTCATATCCAGATCATAAAAAAGTTCATAAAAACACATATAAACATGTTTAAACACACAAGCATGCATCAAAACACCTTTGTACCACAGAACACCAAATCCGACAACTTCATGGTGCACATAACAAAACCCAACAAGATTAAAACCGAAGCATGCTTATCAACTTTAAGATGCATAGCATGTTACAAGAATCATGGTTTCAAGAACAAATCAATTAAACATATAAACCTTGTTATCGTGAATCACAAATTCACAATCACCACACAATCCAATTGTTGCTCTTCTTGTTTGCTCTCGGTTCACACAATTCACACACACATGCAATAACTTCAAAGTGAAGAAAAGAAAGTGAAACCCACCTATATACATAATCAAGCATGAGGTGTCATGGTTGAGACTCACTAAGCATGCACACACAATCCGCATATATACATATGTATATATACATATCAACACTCATATTACATTTAATTTAAATTATTAACAATCAATTTGTTAGTCCTATGTTCAAAAAAGTTAGATTTGATGAGACAAACCATAGATATGTATAGATGATAGGTTAAATATTAGGAATTATGTAAGTCTGTTGTAGACTGACTAGTCAGCTTAGGCTGAGTAGTCAGTGTACAAACAGATATAGAGTTTTCTATGTAAGTACTAGATAACTCAGTGACTTCTAAGCTGAGATAGGTTTCAAGAGTGAAGACTGGAAGATTAAAGAACTCAGCTTGACAATGTCAAGCTGAGTAAGTCAGATCAGCGCCAGAAGTCAGTTTAAAGAATTTAAGTAAGTTTTAAATTCTGCAATAAACTCTCAATATCTATGGCATTTAAATTAGAGTATCTGAACCTAATTTAAACTATCTATTAGTTGGATAGAAATCTCAAACGGAATTAGTTAGATATGTTCTAATTAAGGAGTTTGTTACGGTTTTATAGAAAAGATAAGTTCTATCTTTAAACTGCGATTTATTCATAGATTCATCAAGTATATGTATAAACCTTTTATGGGTTTACACGCAGTATGTGATACACAGAGCAAGAACAGCATAAGTTGTGAAGCCTGTGTTCATACTTGATACGTGTGTGTTGCGATAACTTTGTGAGTTCAAAGTTAAAGAGAGTTTTCCAGAATTCTTGTTAATCAGTTTTAACAAGAAGTTTGATCATCAATTAGTTTGTGATCCAAGAGTGTTTAGAGAAAAGTTGAGTTTATAATCAGTGTAATATCAAATCATCCTGTTGATTTGATTAGAAAGTAAAAATTGTAATCAGTTCATTTGATTAGTCAATATACATTTGATTAAATTTGATTGGTTGTTTAAAGTGTATTCAACCCCCCCTTCTACATTGTATCGGTTGCTTGTTTACCCTATTTGGGACCAAGAACTGGTATTAGATCAAGTTTCTTCGTAAGTTGAAGATCAAGATCCGCTGATAAGAAGTTAAGATGTCGACTAACAAGCAATCAAGTCATATTCCAACAATGGCGGCAAAAGGGTGTCCTATTTTTGATGGCACTGACTATCCTTTGTGGAAGTTCAGAGCTATGCTATATCTGAATTCCGTGGATCACAGGATGAGTATCGTGATTCAAGATGGCCCAATAGTACCCAAGATCCATATTACCGCCCCTGACAAATTTATTCCCTCTGGAGAAACTCCCAAGCCTGAAGCATCTTCGACTGAAGAAGATCGTAAACTATTCAACCTTGATAACAAGGCACAGAGCATTATAGCAAATGCTTTGACAAACCCTGTTCTGCATACTGTGGCTGGGTGCCAAACTGCAAAAGAGATGTGGGATACTCTCTGTGTTACGTATGAAGGCACTGACTTGGTCAAGCAACATAAGAAGACAAATCTGAGTCGTTCTTATGAGACTTTCTTTGCCAAAAGGAATGAAACTCTGGCTGATCTGTTTACCAGATTTCAATGCTTGATTAATGATATGCTCTTGGTAGGTGTCAAGAAAGATGAGAGTGAGTTGGTACTCAAGTTCTTAGGTGTGTTACCAGAACAATTCAATGAGATCACCATTGCACTTCATGCTGGAGGAACCTTAGGAAAATATGATCTCAGATCTATCTACGGTTTCCTTCTAAATCATCAACAGATCATGGAACAGAAGAAAGTGGCCCAGCAACAACTAAAAGAATCTATCAATAATGTTGGATCTGCATTAGTTGTAGAAAAGAAGAAGAAAGGATCTAACAAGTCTTAGGCTGAGACTGACTCTGAATCTGAATCTGAAGAAGTAAGTCCTAACTCAGATTCAGATGATGAAGAGATGGATGCTCCTACTGAACAAATGGCAATGTTAGCAAGGAATTTTAGAAAATTCAGAAGAGGAAGGGGTCAATCTGACAGAAGCAAAGGTGGTAAGTCTACTTTTGATCCTAAGAAAGCTAAGTGCTACAACTGTCAGAAGATAGGACACATAGCTGCTGAGTACAGCGTTAAGAAGGGAGAATCAGCTTCAGTGGGTGACAAGAATGCCTATAGAGCTGATAAATATAAAAAGAAATATCAAAGACTCAAAGCCAAGCCAGATGAAAACACTAAAGGTCTTCTTGCTAAGACTTGGGATACTGAATCATCTACCTCAGATGATGATGAGCCAAATAGGTGTTTGATGGCCATTGAGGATGAAGAGGAACAAGTTGACTATGAGTTAGAAGATAGTTCCTTTGATGAGGATCTAGCAGAAGCGGCTAAGCTGAGTAAGCAAACCAACAACTGGGATCCTGCCTCAATGCATAAGGTAAATAACTTCAGCTCTCTCAATGTTCAATCTGATTTAAAAACTGAAATATCAAAATTAAAAAAAGAACCTAAACACTCTGAAACTCTCATAAATGCTGGTAAAAAGACTCAATTATGAGTGTCAGCTTCATATTAACAAACTTCTAAGTGAAGAATTACAAGAATCAAAAGAACAAGCTGACAATCTAAGAAAGATCTGTGAATCTTGGTGTAAGTCATCAAGGGAAGCAGAAAAATGTATCAAGCAGCAGATACCTAATCAAGTAAAAACAGTGCTTGGGGGAGATTATAGTGCTGCAGCTCACGAGATCATCAAAGACAAGTCAGTCTTGAAGACAAAAATGTGAAATCGGATGAAATACTTCCAAAGACATTTTTAAGGAACAAGGATGGAAAACAGGTCAAAAGCAATAAGTTTGTGAGACCAATCCAAGGCCCCCATGTTATTCATACAAACCATCAAGCTGAATGTTCCAGATCCAACAGAAACTGTAAGTCAGTTTTCAAAAGATTGGATTACAATCCTGTTAGAACAACTGTCTTTGACAGAATAACTCCAAATAAGTCAAAGAGAAATAACTCTCTGGTTAGTTCTGAAAGAAGTTATAAAAACAGGAAGTTGTCTATAAGTCAGACTTCACCAAATAAGGGTAACCATAAAGCTGAAAAGGTAAGTCCAAGGTCAGAGAAAATCAAGTAGACAATCTGTCTAGAAGGATTGAAAGGTTATCCACATCCTATGACCCTAAAATTGAATCCAAATTTAATGTTGGAAAACTTAAGGAAATCACCCAAACACCTATATTTAGAAGAAAATGCTATAAGTGTGGTGACATAGGTCATGAAGCCAAAGATTGTGTAAGTACCAATCTTAGGTCTGAAAAAGTAAAGGATGATCAGTCTAAAACAGACTCAGAATCTGTTTAAGCTTATCAGTCAGCTTCCAATGGATTAGCTAAGTGCTCATCCTCAGAACCCACCAAACAGTGGGTTCCTAAAAGTAACTAATATGTTTAGTTGATCATGTGCAGGGCTCCTATAAGTGGTACCTAGACAGTGGATGCTCAAGGCACATGACAGGAAGCATGGAAATTCTAAGTGAATTCCAAAATAATGAAGGACCCAAGGTGATATTTGGGGATAATTCTCAAGGAAGGACTAAGGTTATGGAAAGATAACTGCTGGAACAGTTACTTTCAAAAAGGTAGCATACGTTGAAGGCCTTAAACACAATCTGATAAGTATCAGTCAACTGTGTGATGCGGATTATGAAGTCACCTTCAGAAAGCATGTAGGAACAATTTGTGATAAGAAAGGAAAGCCAATACAAATGGCACAAAGAGAGAGAGATATATCTATTTGTTAGATATTAGCTCTGCAGATCCTTCAACTGAAACCTGTTTGTATTCTGACTCAACCCCCAAGCTGAGTTGGTTGTGGCACAAAAGATTGTCACACCTAAATTTCAAATATATTAACAAATTGTCTAGCAAAGAATTAGTATCTGGTCTACCAAAGATCACATTTGCTAAGGACAAACTTTGTTCAGCTTGTGAGATGGGAAAACATCATAAGGGATCTTTCAAGTCCCAGCAGAATTTTTCAATTACAGAACCATTGCATATGTTGCATTTGGACTTATTTGGACCTATAAGCACCCCAAGCCTAAGTGGCAAAAAGTATACCCTAGTGATTGTTTATGAGTTTACAAGATTTACTTAGGTAATCTTCTTAAAAGCCAAAAGTGAAGCTGCGTATGAGTTAATTAGCTTCATAAGACAAGAAGAGTTGCAGAAGGGTAAGTCTCTTAAGCAGCTCAGGAGTGATCATGGAACTGAGTTTAGAAACTCAGTTCTGGAAGGCTTTTGTGAAGAAAAGGGAATCATCCAGAATTTCTCATATGTAAGAACTCCACAACAAAATGGAGTTGTTGAAAGGAGGAATAGAACTTTAATTGAAGCTGCCAGAACTATGTTATGTGGAGCAAAGCTTAAGCTGAGCTTCTGGGCAGAAGCTGTAAGTACAGCCTGTTATACCCAGAATAGATCTATAATAGTTAAAAGACATGGTAAAACATCCTATGAGATGTATCATGGCAGAAAACCTAATATTGGATATTTCCATATTTTTGGTTCAACATGCTATGTGCTAAACCAAAGAGATCAGCTCCATAAGTTGGAACCCAAAGCTGATCAAGGCATATTTGTTGGATATTCTTCAATCTCCAAAGCTTACAGAGTCTATAATTTTAAAAGAAAGGTCATTGAAGAGTTAGTACATGTTACGTTTGATGAGACAAGTATTGATCGATCTGACAAAGCTCAAGCTGACCCAGTTAGTCTGAGTGAGCTTGAAAGAAGCAAAGATAATCTCACATCAAATCCCATGTATGTTATGGATGATTCTAATGATGAGGATGGTGGCAAATCTGAAAAGGTAATATCAACTAAAGAAGCCACAAATATTGAAGATGATCACATCAATAATTCTGTTGAAACTAATCATCAGCCTGAGAATCTAGGTGAATCATCAGGTACAAGTCAGATTGAAAATCTAAGTGATCTCTCAATCTCTACTCAGACTGGAGAAGTAAGTCCTGTTCAGCCTGAGAGACACTGCTCAGATTCAGACCCAGAACCACAGTCTCCTAATATAACTTTCAAAGTATTAAAAGATCATCCACTTGATGACATTATCGGTAAGATTGAAGATGGTGTGTTAACTAGATCTAAGGCAAATGCAAACTATGTTGTCTACTCTAGTTTTCTATCTCAAATGGAACCAAAGAAGACTGAAGAAGCTCTAAGAGATGAAGATTGGATTGAGGCTATGCAAGAGGAGCTGACAGAATTTCAAAGAAATAAGGTCTGGACCCTTGTCCTTGCCCCCAAAGGAAAGAGAATTATAGGCACTAAGTGGGTCTATAGAAACAAAATGGACAAGGATGGAGTAGTGATCAGAAATAAGGCAAGGCTAGTAGCTCAGGGGTATAGACAAGAAGAAGGTATCAACTATGATGAGACCTTTGCCCCTATTGCAAGGATTGAAGCCATAAGATTGTTTCTAGCCGATGCAGCCTTCAAAAATTTTAAAGTGTATTAAATGGATGATAAAAGTGCTTTTCTAAATGGAGCATTACAGGAGGAAGTCTATGTGAAACAACCTCCTGGGTTTGTTGATCCTAAACATCCAGATTATGTCTATAAGTTAGGCAAGGCTTTGTATGGACTCAAACAAACTCCAAGATCATGGTATGATACACTGTCCACCTATCTACTTTCAAATGATTTTATTAGAGGAAGCATTGATAAACCTTTATTTATAAGAAAAAGCAGAGGACATGTCATTCTGGTTCAAATCTATGTGGATGACATTATCTTTGGTTCAACAAACCAAGGTCTATGTGATTGGTTTTCAAAGATAATGTCTAATCAATACAGAATGAGCATGATGGGTGAGATGACTTATTTTTTGGGACTTCAAATTAACCAGAAAGAAGATGGTATATTCATTAATCAGAGCAAGTATGTTTTTGATCTGATTAAGAAATATGGATTAGACTCAAGCCATCCTGCAAAGTCTCCAATGTTACACAATGTCAAGTTGCACAAGGACATTGATGGGAAATCTGTATGTCAGACTACTTATAGAGTAATGATAGGTTCATTACTCTACTTGGCAGCAAGCAGACCTGATATAATATTTGCTACATGTGTTTGTGCACGATATCAGGCTGATCCAAAGGAATCACACTTGCTAGCTGTTAAAAGAATTCTCAAATATCTGAAGGGAACACCTAATTTAGGTTTGTGGTATCCCAAAGGATCAGGATTTGAGTTGATAGGGTACTCGGATTCAGACTTTGCAGGTTGTGGTCTAGACAGAAAGAGTACTATTGGAGGATGTCAACTGTTGGGTGGTAAGTTAGTCAGCTGGACAAGTAAGAAACAAAACTCAGTGGCAATCTCCACAGCTGAAGCTGAGTATGTTGCAGCACGGAGCTGTTGTGCTCAAATACTGTGGATGCAACATCAGCTAAGGGATTTTGATTTGCTTTATTCAAAGACTCCCATATCCTGTGATAATCAAAGTGCTATTGCCATTACACACAATCTAGTTTTCCACTCAAGAACAAAGCACATTGAGATAAGACATCACTTCATCAGAGACAATGTTGAAAAGGGAAAGATAGAGTTAGTCTTCATTGAGACTGAAGATCAGCTTGCAGATATCTTCACTAAACCAATTGAAGGCACAAGATTCACAACTCTACTTGGCAAGCTTGGCATGCTCAACCCTTAATTTGGTATGTTCCATTAATTCTCTATCTCTGTTTAGTATATGCTAAGTGCTAACCTTGACTAAGTGTCACAGTTTGAGCTGAGTGCTCATTCCGAGCTGAGTGCTCAATCTGGGCTGAGCAATCAGTTCAAAAGTGTGGTCAGTTCCACATGTCTAGGTTAGTCCTAACAAATGGTCAGTCCAACCCTATGGTAAGTCCAAAATATTAACGGTATGTCCTATTTTAACATAAGCGTAAGTCGTTTATAATTTTTCTTAAAGATTTGTTCTTCAAAGTAATTCCACCGATCTTGATAAAATTTAGATTAATATAATAGTGTAAGTTTGGGTAACTTACATTGAATTTAGCCGTTATAACAAACTGCTTAGCCGGGTGTTACAGTAACGGTCATATTTATTACCGTTTGACAACGGTAACTTTTCTCTCACATTGAAAACATATACATCAGAGAGTCTTCTCATCTCTTCCAAATTTTATATCTCCTTCTCTATTCTCTAAAACCGTAATCGCGCCTATTCCAGCATCATTGCTCTGTGCTAACCCATACTGCTGCTAAGTGCAATCAAATACGATCAGTTCGAAATCAATGGAGGGCTAAACTCTAAATCTGACAAATCAGATGATCCGAGGAGGGACGTTTAAGAACAATGCCCTTCCGGTGTACAAACAGAACAATGTACAAGCGTGCATCGACATTCCTCAATCAAAACGAGGTCACGGATATGAGGAGTGGGTATCCTACATTCGCAAAGGACCTCTATCTCATGCCTTTCTTGATGGTACTGACATCCTAGTTCCTCAATTGTTGACAGAGTTCTGGTATACCTGTCGCTATGAAGCTGATCTACGAGTAATAAGGGGAACTGTCCTAAGTGGACAACAAGGAATGATGGTTGATGTTAATGTTTTACGAAGGATCTTACAACTGCCTATTGTTAATCATTATGATGCCCCTGTTTCTAGGGCAATAGCTAGAAGTGTGCTCCCACTCTTGGGTCATCCGCACATAACCGGTGTAATCAAGAAGTCAGTCTTCCAAACCGGTTGGGGCTTTATGGTAAACGACTTCGAGATGCAGCTCATATACAACATGTATTATGGGAGAAATGTAGATTATGCAGAGTTAATCTTTGAAATTCTCAGATCACAAGTCACCAAAGCGGTGAGAGATGTCAATGTGCCTTTCATCCGCTTTCTATCAATGGTGTTCGAAGACAGGCTTGGAGTCCTATATGCAAGCAGATATGAAACCACTCCAACCCCTGCCCTCAGCCCCAGAATGTTCAAGGATGACATCTTCCCAGGGCATCCTACAATGAGTGCTCAGATGAGGGTGTATGCATAGCTTCCGACCCCAGAGTCGAGTGAAGCTGAGGAAGTTACAAATGATGAGGAGAAAACATAAAGCATCAATGCTTCTGAAGCTGAGTCCTCCACATCCAGCTCTGAGCAAGAGAGTATGTTTCCTAGCAAGAGGTATAACTTCTCTTCCCTCCTCTCCTTCTTTCTCTCATATTTCTCCATCACCTAAACAAGGAGATGAGACTGAGTCAAGCCTAACTCGGTCTAACCCCTCTCCTCTACCACATAATTCTCCATCTATCTTACACTCTAAAGCCCACCTTCGTCAGCCCACTGCTACCAAGGTTATATCTCACACATATACCAGAAAAACTACCAAAGGTGGTTCTTCACCTCAAAAGGACCTTGGAGCTGATGTCACATTGACATCTCTACCGGCAGGAGCTGAGGGGGAGACACCATCTCTTAAGGTGCCAAACTCGAAGCTCAGTTCAACCAGTCAACCTAAGCCGGGTATGGTTTCTACTCAACCCATACCTATCCTAACCATGGGAGAACCCGCTACTATGCCTTCACAGACACATGAAGGTTACATTGAACAATTGATCTCTCCCCAGGATCAACTAACCCCCTCCTCACCACTCAGACTAGCCCAACCTATCACCCAAACACACGACATTGGTCCTTCTACTTCATTTCTCTTCTCACACCCTATTGCACGACCTGTCAATGAATCTTTCATACACCAGGAAGGTTTATAGGGTCCCCAGTCTGGCCCCCTTGATTCCTTAGGTCAGAACCAACCTATGGATATGGGGCCCATATTCTCACCTATTGAGGAATACTTAACAGCCACTCCTACAGTGGAACTACATTCCTCCACTGGACAGGAGGACTTTGAGTTTACAAAGAAACCAGTGGAGCCCATAGTTGCTGAACACACTGATGTTAACTCCATCATGGTGTATCTACAAGCTCAATTTGAGCTTTTGCACAAGAAGAGGGAGAGTGTTAAAGCCAAGTTGATGCGCAAGCTGACTGATCTATCAAAGTCTGTAGCTAACTTGGAGAACTTTGTGCTAAAACTAAGACCCTCCCCTATTGATGATGACAAAAAGGGGGAGGAAGAATCAAAGAAAGATGATGATATAGTTGAGGGGGAGAATATTGAGGAAGTGCAAATAGAAGAAGAAATTCATGATCAGTTCATGAGTACCGTAGATCAACCCTCTCAATAGCATTCAACTCAACCAGACATTCCACTTGCTGTGAT
Source organism: Dittrichia graveolens (assembly GCA_038502395.1). Lineage (NCBI taxonomy): Eukaryota > Viridiplantae > Streptophyta > Magnoliopsida > Asterales > Asteraceae > Dittrichia > Dittrichia graveolens. The sequence continues at coordinate 25,534,311 of JARJIL010000008.1, forward strand.
CCCTCAAGCTGAGCTACCAAAGTTTGTTGAAGTTGAGTCTGTTCCAACTTCACAAATGGATAAAGGGAAAAGCAAGGTGTTTGAGATGGTAAAGAGAAAGAAAAGAACAAGTATTAAGTCCAAAGCCAAGAGAAGGAAAGTCATAATTTCAGAGCCTGAGCAACAAGGCCAGTCCCAAGTTGCTGAAGCTGACTGTGTGTCTATTGATGAAGTTGATGCAGCACATAAGGCAAGTAATATATTAGCTGAACAAATGTTACAAGAAATGGCCAAAGAACTGGGTATGTCATTAGAAGAGTTGAAAGAACAACAGAGGCAAGCTGAACTACAAAGAGAACAGGCCAAAGCTGATGCTGCACTAGCTGAAGCTGAGGCTGACTATTTTGGACCTAGAGCTGAGCCAATTACATACACTGACGATAATCTCAGATACTGCTACAAGAGAAAATATTTTGGTCATAAGATTAAAACTCTAACTTTGAGCAGAAAAGGTGAGTTGGTGCTACTCATCTTTGTATTAGAAAACAAAGCTGAAGTAGGATTGGATCTGAGAAGATTATACAAGTTGGGATTCTCCGAGTTAAAAATAGTGGCCTCAATTGTGCGAAAGATGAATAAAAGTCAGATCAAACAAGAGGTCATTGATGAGCTGAAGAGAATTTTATTAAAATTGATCAGCTTGGAGAAGTTCCCACAGCTGAGTTCGATGTCTTCTTAAACAGAAACAAAGCTGCAAGAGAAAGAGCTGCAAGGCAAAGAAAAGACAGAACTCTCAGCTTACAAGTTCCCAAGTGTTGGAATATGCCCACCGACACACGTAGGCCAGCATCACTGCCAATGAAGTGCGGGCCTATTGGGTCACACGCCAGGTTTCAATCTCGACAGCCTACTATAAGAAGAAAGAGTCAAAATGGTCAAATTCCAGTTGACCTAGGCTTCACAACCATGAAGGATGCTCCACGGGTCGTGAAGCAGCTCGTGTCCACGAGTCCTGTTATGGGCCGCATGGTTCATGAAACCCTAGGGCTTCACGACACTACACGGCCCATGAAGGAGGTTGTGAAGGCACAACCCTCACGATTCTTGCACAGCGCGGCACGGCTCGTGGAGGATTAATAGCCGGTCGTGGCGCATTTATCCTTCACGGCCCGTGAGAGCCCGTGAAGAAGTCGTAAAGGCAGAATTCTAAGTGACACTTGAATTTGGTTGGACCATTTTGTTGGTCCAATGAATGAGTGCCAATTAGCACGACTCTGGACTCTAAAGAACAGATGATATCTCTTTTTAAGGGGCATTGTTTGTTCATTCAACACTCTTGGATAAATTGTGCAAGCATACTTCATTTGTGAGTCCATACTAGTGAGAGTGAGCAAGAGCAAGAGGTCAAGGGCTGTGCACAAGTGTTTTCAAGGCTGTTCCAGAAGAGATCCATCAAGTGTTGGTTGTGCTTCGGTTTGCTAGTACAATGAGATTGAAGGTTTCTTGGTGTGGCATTGCATTCGGGCTTGTAGCCTTTTGTTTCAAGCTTACATCCCAAATCCGGTTTGTTCCATCCAAGTATCAAAGTCTTCGAGGGTATGATTTGATCTCCTTCTTCTCTTTGTTCTTGTTTTTGGTTGCATGCATGTTCTTGTAAGTTTTCACCACCATTGGGAAATCATGGGATCTTTTTGTGTGTTTTTGTTGCTTCCGTTGCATGCTTTGATCCCCATGGATTCCCTCCAGTGTTATCAGAGCCATACTTGTAAGATGTATGCACCTTTGTGGCTTGAAAATCCATATTTTCGATTTTGGACATTCTGTCCAGAAGGTCTTCACGGGCCGTGGAGCTTGCTTCACGGGTCGTGAAGGCCACACGACCAGTCTCGTGGGGTGGTGGTCGTGAAAGGTTTTTAATCTGTTTCACTAGTCGTGGAGCGTACTGCCTTCACGGCCCGTGAGGGCCCATGAAGAGCAGTAGCTCGTGAAGGCGTCGTGAACAGGCTGTTTTTGGCCTTTTTGAAAAAGAAAACTTGATATGGATTTTGGCATATGATTTTGGTGTTTCGAGAATCATTTTAGGCTGTTTAGCCTTGTAGTTTAAGCCCCATAATATCCTAATTCTTTTATATGTATGTATTGGGTGGCTTTGGCATAAAATGCACACATGCATACATGTAAATTGTGTATATATGAATATGGATTTCAAAGTGTTTGAAATCCTAATGCATGTGTACAAGGTTTATTCTCGTGCCTTTAGTTTTTGAATAAACTTAATTGGGATATTGTTTTGCGCATGGTTTGGTGTGGCACACCATGCTTTTTGGTTGTTTCGTTTTTGTGAGCACCGGTTTGAGCCTAGACCTTTGTGTGGTTGTTTGGTTGCTTTATTTGTTGTTCATTCATTTGGTGGTTTGTACCACATTTGGTTTGTAATAATTTATTTAATCCGGTTTGTAATAATTTATTTATTTGTGGCTTACACGCCAAAGTATTTATTCTTTGTAATTGCATATTAGCTTAGAATAGATTGTGTGGCTTGCATGCCATTTCTCTTTAATTATGTATGTAATGAGAAGAGAAGACCGGAGGCACCAACGGGAGTCTTGGGAGACGTCTTGGCTACCTCGGATCCGGAGGCGCGGGATCGAGTGGGAGCACGCCACGAAGTCTTGGATTATTTGTCCTTAGTAGACTTAGTTCCTCGGTTGGCTCACCGGGGAACACTTAGGTTGGCTCAAATCGATTTTGTATGCGTGGTTGTGTAGTTTTATTTATTTGCTTTTCTTGCATGGTTGTAGGATCTTCGCATGCTAGAAAATCTTTTGAAAATAATAAAACTATATAGTTTTCCTTAATTGGTTAACAAACCCCGCTCGCTCACATGATTAACAAACGAATATAAAGTGTTTATGTTCAATTGGTGAAAATGCGTTTTGTCACTTACTTAATCAAAACGAAAAGAGGTTTTTAACCGGAAAAACAAAAGTCCCGTTTTTCTTAATAACGTAAATCACACGCCATCCAAAAGATAACACCACCCAAATCTAATGAAGCATGGGACAATTGTCGAGCTTAGCACGAGTTGTTCCATGTGGACTTGTGTGGAAGGTGCGTGTGGCGTCTTGAAATCTTTGGTTGTCGAGCTTAGCATGAGTCAATTATTGTCAAGGGCGTCATCGTGTATCTTGTTGGACGATTTGCAATTCCAATTTAATACGCCTTGATAATTGTCGTGCCTATACCGAGTTATCAAAGCGGCTTATTGAGAAATCGGTGTGGGAAGGGATCAAACATGCCAAACCGGTGCTATGAGTACCGATGGATCCCGCAAGTGCCTAAGAGTTGTAATCACGGATTGCAATTGGCAAAGTGTTTACCGGCCTAAATACCTTCACGAAGTGATCCGCGGTAAACCCGTCATGTAGTGAAGTTATGTTGGGTTCTTAGCCCTTGTTAAATATAAGTGTTAAACTATTGGGTAATTATGTAACAAGGATTAAAATATGTCGAACTAACCTTTTTGTGTGCTTTGCATTCTTTTAGATGGCATCTACAAGCAACACCGCGACACACATATCACTCCGTCCATTTTTGGAGAAAGAGAAACTCATAGGCGTACACTTCATGGATTGGCTTAGGCAATTGAGAATTGTCTTGCGCCATGAAAGCAAGTTGTACGTCCTAGAGGAACCTCTTCCGGAGGCTCCTGCTACCACCGCTACAAGGGCCATTAAGGATGCTTATGATAAGCGCCTTAAAGACACCAATGAGGTGACTTGCCTCATGTTGACGACCATGAGTTCCGAGTTGCAAAGGCAATTCGAGGACGTTGGTGCGTTTGACATGATCTCGCAGCTAAAGGAAATGTTCCAGCAGCAAGCTAGGCAAGAACTCTACAAGTGTGTCAAGGCCTTTGTAGGGTGTCGGATGCAAGAGGCCGGGAACGTGAGCTCCCACGTGCTTCGTATGAAGCAATACATGGACCAGCTCGAGAGGTTGGGCTTTCCTATGGGGAAAGAGTTGGCTACGGAGATTATCCTCCAATCTTTGCCTCAAGCATATGGTCCGTTCATTGTGAACTACCATATGCATAATATGGATAAGTCCTTGATGCAGTTGCACGGCATGTTGAAGACCGCCGAGTCTAACATGGCTAAGGCAAAGCCATCGACCTCCGCACCCGTCCTAGCCATCCATGAGGGTCGTGCTAAGAGGAAGCGGCCCATTTCAAGCTCCAAGGGCAAGGGAAAGGGGAAGGCGAAGGTGGCAACACCCAAGCCCAAGCCACTCCCGGCGCCGGAGCCGAAGGGGAAGGAACCCGCTCCTATAGCCCCCTCACCGGAAGAGGCCACCTGCTTCTTCTGCGGGGAGAAGGGACACTACCGGCGTAGTTGCCCCAACTATACGGAGGAGCTCAAGAGGCTTCGTGCCAAGGGACAAGGCGCCTCCGGTATGTATATGATTGTACTCCATAACACTTCTACTTCTAATGCTTGGGTCTTGGAAACCGTGTGTGGTACTCACATAGTTAATAATGTGCAGGTACTAAGAAGAAGTAGGGACTTGGTTGATGGGGAGCTGGATCTCATCATGGGAAACAAGGCGGTTGTCCCGGTTGAGAAGATAGGGAGCGTGGACCTCGCCTTTCCATCCGGCTTATTTATTACTTTATTAAATGTATCTTATTCGCCCTGCGTGGCAAGAAACATTTTATCATTTTATGCACTTGTTGACGATGGATTTAACTTTAATTTCTCTAATGGAATTATTTCATGCTTTAAGAATGATTTATTTTATTTTAAAGCACATCCATGTCGTGGCATATATGAGACAAGCGTATGCTTGCAAAGTAATAGATCAATCATGAATGTTGGTTCTAAATCCAAATGTGATTTGGATAAGTTATCTTTATGGCATGGTCGTTTGGGCCATATAAACAAGAAACGCATTACCAAGCTCCAAGCGGATGGGATCTTGGAATCATTTGACCATGGGTCGGGTGATGTATGCGAATCTTGCTTGTTGGGCAAAATGACCAAAGCACCCTTCACCGGCGTTTGTGAGAGGGGCAAAGAATTGTTGGATATCGTTCACACGGATGTGTGTGGTCTGTTCAAGCATGTCACTAGTGATAACTCAAGGTACTCCGTGACCTTTACCGATGATTTTAGTAGGTATGGGTATGTCTACTTGGTGAGACAAAAGTCCGAAACCTTTGAGGTTTTCAAGACTTTCAAAAATGAAGTTGAGAACCAATTGGGTAAATGAATTAAGATGCTCAGATCGGATCGTGGTGGTGAGTATCTAAGTTCGGAATTCCGTGACTATCTAAAACATTATGGAATTGTTTCGCAATTGACACCTCCTAGGACACCACAATTAAATGGTGTCGCCAAGAGCAGGAACCGGACATTATTGGATATGGTTCGGTGTATGATGAGTCGTACGGATGTACCCATTAGCTTTTGGGGCTATGCATTGGAAACGGCTGTTAGAATACTTAACCTCGTACCAACTAAGAAGGTCAAGAAAACACTCTTTGAGATGTGGCATGGAAAGGTTCCATCGCTTTCATATCTAAAGGTTTGGGGTTGTCCTGCCTACATGAGACGTGAGGTGGAGGGCAAATTGGAACCCCGAGCCGAGAGGTGTTTGTTCATTGGATATCCTGCCGGGTCTATGGGATATTTGTTTTACAAACCGTCCGAGAACAAGGTATTTGTTGCTCGGAGGGCCGTCTTCCTTGAAAGGGAGATGCTATCCAAAGACGCTTGTGGGAGAAAGGTAGATCTTGAAGAGATTCAAGAACCTTCCAATGACCAACCTGAAGTTGGCACTAGTTCACAAGATGATTCTCAGCACGGCCCTGCTGGAGAACCTGACACGGATCCTTTACCTCTTAGAAGATCCGGTAGGAGTCGCAACGAGCCAGAGAGATATGGGTTTCTCATGTCTGAGGGCTGCGACCTAGTGATGGATCATGATGAACCATCATCTTATCGGAACGCCGTGGTGGGCCCTGAGTCCGCTAGGTGGAAAGAGGCTATGGATTCCGAGATGCAATCTATGTCGGATAACCAAGTCTGGGATTTGGTAGATCCGGTACCCGGATGTAGACCCGTAGGGTGCAAGTGGGTCTTTAAGAAAAAGACCGGCATAGATGGAGAGGTAGACACCTTCAAAGCCCGACTGGTGGCTAAGGGTTTCACACAAACTCATGGTGTAGACTATGATGAAACCTTTTCCCCGGTGGCTATGTTGAAGTCTATCCGGATACTCATGGCAATTGCCGCATTTCATGATTATGAGATTTGACAAATTGATGTAAAAACCGCGTTCCTTAATGGGTCACTTAGCGAGGAGGTCTATATGACTCAACCCGAGGGTTTTATACATGCCAAGCATCCGGATAAAGTCTGCAAGCTAAAGAAGTCCATTTATGGACTTAAGCAAGCATCACGCAGTTGGAACCTGTGCTTTTATGAGAAAGTCAAAGAGTTTGGCTTTTCGAAAATCAAGGACGAGCCATGCGTATATGTCAGGGCTAGTGGGAGCATAGTTGTGCTCCTAGTCTTGTATGTCGATGACATACTCCTCATTGGAAACGATGTCCCGACCCTTCAAGGTGTAATAACTTAGTTAGGGAATTGTTTTTCAATGAAGGATCTAGGAGATGCGACTTATATTCTTGGGATCAAAATCTATAGAGATAGATCCAAGAGGATTATTGGGCTTAGCCAAAGTACATATGTTGACAAAGTCCTAAAGCGGTTTAGGATGGAAGACTCCAAGAAGGGGTTCATTCCAATGTGACATGGTTTGGTATTGAGTAAGACTCAATCCCCTAGTTCCCCAGAGGAACGGAAAGTAATGAAGCGAGTGCCATATGCTTCGGCTATGGGATCGATCATGTACGCCATGCTATGTACAAGGCCTGATGTATCGTGTGCCTTGAGCATGACGAGTAGATATCAAGCCATCCCTGGCGAAGCTCATTGGACGGCGGTGAAGAGCATTCTCAAGTATCTTCGGATGACTAAGGAGATGTTCTCGGTGTACGGAGGTGAGGAAGAGCTTAGAGTAAAGGGTTACTCCGATGCAAGCTTCCAAACCGATAGGGATGACTGCCGATCACAATCGGGGTTCATGTTCCTATTAAACGGCGGTGCTATATCCTGGAGGAGCACCAAGCAAGACACCGTGGCCGATTCCACTACCGAGTCGGAATACATTGCGGCCAATGAAGCTGCTAAGGAGGCCGTATGGATGAGAAAATTTCTGCTTGATCTAGGAGTGGTTGCAAGCATCAGCGACCCTGTTGAGATCTTCTGTGACAACGAGGGTGCCGTTGCTTTAGCAAAGGAACCGAGGTCTCATCGACGCACGAGGCATATTCCACGGAAATATCATTTTATCCAGGACGTGGTCGAAAATGGAGACATCGTCTTCAGCAAAGTACACACGGATAGCAATTTGGCGGATCCGTTCACTAAACCGTTGTCGCAAGCCAAGCACGATGCCCACACACGTGCTATTGGGATTAGATTTGCTAGTGACTTGGTTTGAGTTGTATATTGGTTATTGTATTCGATGTACTTACTATGTTATTGGGAACATTAAGCAATATTGTATTTCTGAATGTATTGATTATTAAATAGAGGTTTAATGATACATGTGTAGCGAATACTTTCTTTAAATCATTATTATGTTCTAACTTTGCATGTTTTATCACTTCCTTGAATGTTTAACATTCAAAATTGTCCATGATCGGTCATTCTTCAAGGAAGGAAATATGAACGAAGATCGAGGGAAATGATTGGTCATAGTGTTCAATAGGGATTGAATACAAGGGACGCAATATTTTGCCTATACTTGAAAAGAGTTTCAAGTGATTGGACGACCCACACCTGATCTTACTTCATGGTACATGTCAAGAGTAAAGCAGGATGATAATATCTTTTATCCTTAGACCGGAGATGTATGTGTTTCACTATTTTGGTTTGCTTTATTCTGACTGCTTTCAAACGTAGTCCGTAACTGGCTATTATAAAGGAGGTATTTGGGTAAAGTATTGCCATTGTATTGGAGGCAATGTAGTCGAAGGAATTTGTTCCTCTGTAAAGAGAGATATCCCTGGGCCCCTCGATGATTGGGCGCTGACACCAAAGTTGCATGGCCATGCTCGAGCTTGCAATGATTGTTGATCAGTTGCAACTCACCTTTTGGTCACCACCAATCTTGATCGAGAAGCATAATCGTGAACGATCGGAGAATGACTTTGTACCATGTCTCGTGTTCACTTGGATATCGCGAACAATAAGATAATTGATCACTTATCTATAGGACCATGTCAAACTCTTTTAGTTTATCATGGTACTTGTCAGGGATGACATACCCCATGTTTAGTTGGGGGCAGGGATGCCTTGCTAGAGGCCGCTCCCTGTCTGTGGTGCCCATGGATACGGTGTGTCATGTGCAAGTGGGAGTTTGTTAGAATCTGCCCACCGACACACGTAGGCCAGCATCATTGCCAATGAAGCGCGGGCCTATTGGGTCACACGCCAGGTTTCAATCTCGACAGCCTACTATAAGAAGAAAGAGTCAAAATGGTCAAATTTCAGTTGACCTAGGCTTCACAACCATGAAGGATTCTCCACGGGTCGTGAAGCAGCTCGTGTCCACGAGTCCTGTCGTGGGCCGAATGGTTCGTGAAACCCTAGGCTTCACGACCCTACACAGCCCGTGAAGGAGGTCGTGAAGGCACAACCCTCACGATTCTTGCACAGCACGGCACGGCTCGTGGAGGATTAATAGCCGGTCGTGGCGCATTTATCCTTCACGGCCTGTGAGAGCCCGTGAAGAAGTCATGAAGGCAGAATTCTAAGTGACACTTGAATTTGGTTGGACCATTTTGTTGGTCCAATGAATGAGTGCCAATTAGCACGACTCTGGACTCTAAAGAACAGATGATATCTCTTTTTAAGGGGCATTGTTTGTTCATTCAACACTCTTGGATAAATTGTGCAAGCATACTTCATTTGTGAGTCCATACTAGTGAGAGTGAGCAAGAGCAAGAGGTCAAGGGCTGTGCACAAGTATTTTCAAGGCTGTTCCAGAAGAGATCCATCAAGTGTTGGTGGTGCTTCGGTTTGCTAGTACAAAGAGGTTGAAGGTATCTTGGTGTAGACTTGCTTAGGGCTTGGAGCCTTTTGTTTCAAGCTTACATCTCAAATCCGGTTTGTTCCAGCCAAGTATCAAAGTCTTTGAGGGTATGATTTGATCTCCTTCTTCTCTTTGTTATTGTTTTTGGTTGCATGCATGTTGTTGCAAGTTTTCACCACCATTGGGAAATCATGGGATCTTTTTGTGTGTTTTTGTTGCTTCCGTTGCGTGCTTTGATCCCCATGGATTCCCAACACCAATGGTGTTGAATTCAAGGAGAATACATATATCGATCAACCCCTAGCAGGCTTCATGTACTTGGATGTCGAAGGAAATAAATGTTTCTTGGAGGAAGCCAGTATGCACTTGGCTAGCTTCGAGCAAATTCTGTATCTGAGGATTCTATGTGATGACTCAGTTCAGAACTCACCATTCAGATATCAGCTTAACAGGGCTATCAGGTCCAAAAGGGATGAGATGAAAGAATATCAAGATGGTGAAGAAACTCTTATCAGTGCTATCAAAGAAGCAACCATCTGGGAGCTTAAGTGTTATGATATGTGGTTAGAATTTGGAGATCCTGTTGATTAAATAGATTAGTTCTATAAATTTTTGTAAGCACTAAGTGTGCATAAGCTGATCAAAATGATCAAGCTAAAATGTAAATGATATGTTTATTAATGAAAATTCAAGTTTGATATGTTCAACGGTTTGATGTGTTCAAATAAATAGCTTAGTAAGTTTAAGCTGACTATTGATATGTTCAAGTATAAACTGATTAGTTCAGTGTTAAAAGTTTTGTAAGTTTAGAACTTAAATAAATTCTGATAAGTTCAGTGTCTAAGTAAATGTATGTTCAAATACTTAGAATACAAGTCTTAGAGTAGATTTGTAACCTAAAGTCTTGTAAGTTCAAGAAATGATGAAAAGGTATAGATCAGTTCAATACTTATTTCAAGAACTAACTTTGGTCAGTTCCAGAGTTGTTCAACATAATTTTTTAACCTATACTTACTTTGATTCAATATTTTGTCATCATCAAATAGGGGGAGATATTAGTCCTATGTTCAGAAAAGTTAGATTTGATGAGACAAACCATGGATATGTATAGATGATAGGTTAAATATTAGGAATTATGTAAGTCTGTTGTAGACTGACTAGTCAGCTTAGGCTGAGTAGTCAGCGTACAAACAGATATAGAGTTTTCTATGTAAGTACTAGATAACTCAGTGACTTCAAAACTGAGATAGGTTTCAAGAATGAAGACTTGAAGAATTGAAGACTTGAAGATTCAAGAACTCAGCTTGACAATGTCAAGCTGAGTAAGTCAGATCAGCGCCAGAAGTCAGTTTAAAGAATTTAAGTAAGTTTTAAATTCTGCCATAAACTCTCAATATCTACGGGATTTAAATTAGAGTATCTGAACCTAATTTAAACTATCTATTAGTTGGATAGAAATCTGAAACGGAATTAGTTAGATATGTTCTAATTAAGGAGTTTGTTACGGTTTTAAAGAAAAGATAAGTTCTATCCTTAAACTACGATTTATTCGTAGATACATCAAGTATAAGTATAAACCTTTTATGGGTTTACACGCAGTATGTGATACACAGAGCAAGAACAGCATAAGTTGCGAAGCCTGTGTTCATACTTGATACACGTGTGTTGCGATTTGTGAGTTCAAAGTTAAAGAGAGTTTTCCAGAATTCTTGTTAATCAGTTTTAACAAGAAGTTCGATCATCAATTAGTTTGTGATCCAAGAGTGTTTAGAGAGAAGTTGAGTTTATAATCAGTGTAATATCAAATCATCCTGTTGATTTGATTAGAAAGTAAAAATTGTAATCAGTTCATTTGATTAGCCAATATACATTTGATTAAATTTGATTGGTTGTTTAAAGTGTATTCAACCCCCCCTTCTACACTGTATCGGTTGCTTGTTTACCCTCTTTGGGACCAACACAATTAAATATAAATCAAAGCGAAGTATAATTCACGTGTCACATACCCAAAGCCCATGTTTCTACTATGCCCAATCTCAGGATGTTACAAATCTTCCCCCTTAAACTCGATTCCGTCCTCGGAATCTATGCATTTTCAAACAACTGCAGGTCGCGAGCTTTCATGTCGGCCTCGGTTTCCCACGTCAAATATGAACCCAAACTGTGTTTCCACTTTACTAGAACCATGGGAATTTGTTTCTTTCGCAGTTTCGTCACTTTCCGATGCAATAGTTCAATGGGTTCTTCCACCAACCTCTTGCTAGAATACAGTTTAAGATCATGTAGAGGTAGAATCTGACTCTCATCCTCAACTCTACATTTCCACAAATAACACACGTTGAAGGTATTGTGAATACCTGACAATTCTGCCGGAAGGTCAAGGGTAACTGTCTGATCATTAACCACCCGTTGGACACGAAACGGTCCAATATACCGCGGAGCTAGCTTTCCCCGCTTCCCAAAACGGATAACCCCCTTCCACGGAGAAAGTTTCAGATAAACCAACTCCCCCTCAACGAATACAACTGACCTACGACGTGGATCAGCATAAATCTTTTGTCGATCCCTCGCAGCTTTCAATTTTTCTCGCGCAATAGCCACCTTATCTGCGGTGATCTGCACAATATCAGCCCTTGCATACTGTTTCTCACCCGCCTCTAACCAACACGTAGGAGTACGGCAACGACGACCATATAACTTCTCATAAGGTGGCATACCGATACTCGAATGGTAGGAATTGTTATACGCGAATTCAATCAACGGTAGGTAAGAATCCCAAGAACCTCCATATTCTAACACACATGCCCGCAGCATATCCTCAAGTGTTTGAATAGTTCGCTCAGATTGCTCGTCTGTCTGTGGATGGTAAGCTGTGCTCAAATTCACCCGTGTACCCAACTCCCACTGTAAACTGTTCCAGAAGTTCGACACAAACCTGGAATCTCTGTCTGACATGATCGAAAGCGGTATACAATGTCGGGAAACAAATTCATCTATATACAACTGAGCCAACTTACTGAGTGATGCCGTCTCACTGGTAGCCAAGAAGTGAGAACTCTTGGTTAATCTGTCAACGATCACCCAAATCATATCATTATTCCTCTGCGTATGTGGAAGTTTAGTTACGAAATCCATCGTTATGTGCTCCTACTTCCACTCTGGAATCTGCAACTGTTTAAGTGATCCATAGGGTTTCTGGTGCTCTGCCTTAACCTGTGCACAAATATTGCAAGACTCCACAGACTGTGCTACATCCGTTTTCATTGTAGGCCACCAATACAGCACCTTTAGATCGTTATACTTTTTTGTGCTACGTGGATGAACAGATAGTCTAGACTTGTGAGCTTCAGTCATAATCAAAATCCGAAGACCTCCAAGCAAAGGCACCTAAACACGAGATTGATAAACCTTCAATCCCCTAGAATCATTAGTCAAGTCATTCTTTTTCTTAGTCATAATCTCAGACTTCAGGTTTTCATCCTTCAAGGCTTCCAACTGAGCTGCCTTTAATCTATCAATCAATTCGGAGACTATTTCAATTCGCATAAACTTGACATGTTCACTAACTTCCTTGCGACTCAAAGCATCGGCTACCACGTTGGCTTTCCTTGGATAATAGCGAATCTCGCAATCATAATCTTTAACAAGTTCAGCCATCGCCTCTATCGCATAATGAGCTCTTTCTTTGAAAATACATACTGTAGATTTTTGTAATCCGTACAAATGACGCACTTTGTACCATAAAGATAGTGTCCACAATTTTAACGCAAAAACCATAGCTGCCAGTTCTAAATCATGGGTTGGATAGTTCTTCTCATTAGGTTTCAACTGTCGAGAAGCATACGCAATCACTCTATCCTGTTGCATCAACACGGAACCCAACCCTGCCAATGACGCGTCACAGTAAACTATGAAGTCATCTGACCCATCCGGTAAAGCAAGAATAGGAGCCTTGCACAAGAGTTGTTTCAACGTCTGCAAAGCTCTCTCCTGTTCATCACTCCATTTAAATCGAACCTCCTTGCGAGTTAATTTAGTCATGGGATTCGCAATCTTAGAAAAGTCTTTAATGAATCTTCTATAATACCCAGCCAATCCCAAGAAGCTTTTAATCTCAGAAGGCGATTTCGGAGCCTCCCAGTTCATCACTGCTTCTATCTTTGTTGGATCAACTTTGACTCCATCACTACAAATGACATGCCCTAGAAAGTGAAATTCCCGCATCCTGAATTCACACTTCGAATACTTGGCATACAATTGCTCCCGTTTTAGAGTTTCAAGAACCTGTTTCAAATGAATCTCGTGATCACCCTCGGATTTAGAATAAACCAGAATGTCGTCAATAAATACTATCATAGATTTATCCAAGAACGGTCGGCAAACCCGGTTCATCAAATCCATAAACACTGCAGGTGCATTAGTCAAACCGAACGGCATGACTAAAAACTCATAATGGCCATACCTGGTAAGGAAAGCAGTCTTAGCAACATCCTCGTCAGAAACCCGTACTTGGTGATAACCCGATCTCAGATCAATCTTCGAGAAATACGAAGCACCCTGCAACTGATCAAATAAATCATCAATCTTGGGCAGAGGGTATTTATTTTTCATTGTCCGCTTATTCAGTTCTCTATAATCAATACACATTTGCAGAGTACCATCTTTCTTTTTCACAAACAAGGCTGGTGCACCCAACGGTGAAGAACTCGGACGAATAAATCCCCGATCCAACAAATCCTGAATCTGTGTCATCATCTCCCTTATCTCAGAAGGAGCCAACCGATAACGAGATCTAGCCACTGGATTAGAACCTGGTATCAAATCAATCTTGTACTCTACCTCTCGAACAGGAGGTAGCCCAGGTAACTCATCCGGAAACACCTCAGGAAATTCTGATACAACTCGTACATCAGTAACTCCCCTTTTTTCCTTTCTAGCATCAATAGCATATGCTAGAAAACACTCACATACCTTACTCAAGGATTTCTTGGCTTTCAACATAGAAATGATAGGAAACGCAGAGTTGTTCCTTTCCCCACGAGCCACCACACGCGACCCATCTAATAACGGAAACGAAATCAGCTTCCTATGACATTTAATACTCGCCCGGTGCTTACTCAGTCAATCCATCCCCAACACCACATCAAAACCCGCTAATGGCATCAACAGGAATGATACAGGAAAGCACTTACCATCTATGTCAATTTCAGCACGTGTCACAGAAGTCGTAAAAGGTACTATCTTACCATCTGCTACTTCTATTTCAATCAGCACAGTGATAATAGTAGTAGGCAAATTCAACTTAGCACAAAATGCTACAGAAATAAAGGACCGATTCGCACTAGAATCAAATAACACACGAGCAGGTAAGGAGTTTATAAAGAACGTACCAGTGATCACATCGTCAGTGGCAGTAGCATCATCTACTGTCATCCGGAATTCCCTGCCCTCCGGAGTCGGATGATTCTTCCTTTTCTACCCTCCTGCTGCAGACGAGCCCCCAACCGCCCCTGCCCCTGTCCCTGACCCTGTCCCAGCCCCGGGTCTTCTCCCTCTAGGGCAATCACCTGCCCTGTGCCCCTCCTGGTGACAATTCCATCATACATTCCGACGGTATCGGCAATCCTTGGATTCATGCCCGTGAGTTCCGCATCTCACACAACACATAGTCTGGGTTGTACACTGCCCCGTATGAGAAGAACTGCACCTCGTGCACCATTGTACTTTATTCCCCGAATCCCCTGTAGGTACCTTTCTATTCTGGTTGCCCTGGGATTGGTTACCCTGATACTTCTTCTTTTGCTGGCTACCCCTAGCCTGGTCATACCTCGGCTTCTACAAAGCCGCCTCATCTTTACTCTGTTTGTCTTTGGCCTGGATGTCCCCCTCAGCAGATTTTGCCAAGGTCAAGGCCTGGGACGGAGATCCAACCAATCTCGTGGTGCTCCTGTACTCTGGCAATAATGCCCCAATAAAGTGCTGAACCTGGGAAGATTCGTCAGGCACCCACTGAGTTACAAATCTCAGTTTAGAATTGAATTGTTCAATCAGTTCATCCACAGTCATATTCCTTGTCATCTTTAGTTCCATGATCTCCTGCCTTATCTTATTCAATTCGAAGGCGTTGCAGTATTGTTCACATAACTTATCCCGAAATTGATTCCACGTGATAGAATCCATTTTCGCTCTCGATAAATGGGTGGTAATGGAATCCCACCAAACCATCGCTTTGCCCTTGAGCTTCCGAGTGGCAAAACATACTCTCATCTCATCTTCACAATTGCAAGCATCCAAGATTCTTGTAGTATCCCTCAGCTAGTTCAAAGTAACATTGGGATCCGTGCTACCATGGTATTCATCCGGTTTACAATCCAAAAACTGCTTGTAAATACACGGCTGCCTATATCCCATACCTGGTGGAAATCCCATAAACGGATACAAGTAAGATCCAGATCCTTGTGGCATTGACCAAGGTGGAACAGATCCTTGCGGATAGGGCCCCTGAGGAAATAACGGATAATAAAAGGGTTGTGTCATCAGTTGAATAAATGGTGGTATTGGAATTGACATCGGAGGAACCTCTGCCAATGTAGTCACTGCTGGAAAGATAGGGGATATCGCAACCGTAGTTGATGTTATAGGAATAACTGGTGGTTGTGCTGCAGGAGCCTGCCTCTGCTGCCCTAGTTCTGTTCTCAAATCTAGCAGCTGACCCTCCAGTTGGAATATGTACTCATCCCTCTCATCAACCGCTGTACTATATGGGCAGCGCTAGTTAGAACTTCCACTGTTGCAGTAGGGACTTTAGCAGTGGTTGGGACAGTAGGGGTACCGGTCGATAAATCACGTCCAGCCATTGCTATCTGTAACAATCACATCACCTCATGATTAATTAGATAAATCCGTTAGTACACAACATACTAACTCCACCACACTCCAATTCACCCCAATCCCACACCCAAGGAGTAATCGATGTACCACGAGCCAAGATTTGGGAATGTAACACTTCCACTATGCCTACACTGCCAAACCTAGGCTCTGATACCAAACTTGTAACACCGTATTTTTAACCCAAAAATTTTCACTTTTAATTACATCGCGGAAGCATTTTAAACACCACAGTAATTACAACTAATTACAAACCACTATTTACAAAATATCGGTATTACAAAACACGGCTCGTCACAAATACTTTATCAGAGTCCTAGGTGATTACTCCCCAAGCTAACCACTCTCAGCTGAGCCGCTGACTTACCAAAACCTGTAAAAACAGTCAGAGGTGGGGGATTAGCACAAATCTAAGTGAATGGATTAACACACAACAGATATATCAGCCTGAACCGCATGATATCAACAACCACAAATAAGCACCCTAGGAAGACCGGCGGTTCCGCGGGAACCTACAACCAGTGCCGGCCAAAGCAAAGGTTTACCGATAGTCCATTTGCTATCCTGGCATAGTATCATCCTCTGGTAGCAACAAATGTATCCCAAGGTCCTGATACTGCTTAGCCAATAGCAAATGAACCCAACCCATAAGCCTAGTCGTAAACTGACTTCCCTTCCAACATGTATACATATCACATAATACAACAATTAACATTCACAGTTAATTAATCATCAACTAAGCTTCAAACCATCAATAGTTGCAGCCAAACCAGTACAACTAATTTCACCGTGAGTAAACATCCACTCACCTCAAGCTTTCAGCTTTTCCACTCAGTAATCTAATTTTACTGAGCCTTGTCTGTCCCTGAGAACACAACAAACTGAAATCAGTATCCAATTCATAAATATATATCAAACATATATATTTATACCCTTTAATCAAACATGAACATGTAAGATTCACATATGCATACACATATAACACATAGTATTAAACAATGCAAACAACAGCCAAACTATTGGATTTCATGAGAAATCCGATACTACCATCGGATTTCACCAAATCCGCAACACTTCATCGGATTTCAAACAATCTGATACATCCATCGGATTTGAAGACAATCCGCCACTAGAGTCGGAATTTCACACTTGTATTACCTTGACATCCACAATCGGATTTCACAATTGGAATCCACCATCGGATTTTAACATGTTCCGAGTTCTAAGTTCCGGTTTCACAAGTATCGAATTTCTAAAGTACTGGATTCAACACCCGGTTTTCCAGACTCGGGATTTCATCATCAACTTCACAATCTGCCAACTTCAAGCTCCCCATAATCCGATAACTTCAAACCTTGCATACATCTCATATCTAGATCATAAACAAGTTCATAAAAACACATATAAACATGTTTAAACACACAAGCATGCATCCAAACACCTTTGTACCCCAAGAACACCAAATCCGACAACTTCATGGTGCTCATAACAAAACCCAACAAGATTAAAACCAAAGCATGCTTATCAACTTTAAGATGCATAGCATGTTACAAGAATCATGGTTTCAAGAACAAATCAATTAAACATACAAACCTTGTTAGCGTGAATCACAAATTCACAATCATCACACAATCCGATTGTTGCTCTTCTTGTTTGCTCTCGGTACACACAATTCACACACACATGCAATAACTTCAAAGTGAAGAAAGGAAAGTGAAACCCACGTATATACATAATCAAGCATGAGGTGTCATGGTTTAGACTCACTAAGCACGTGCACACACATACACACACAATCCACATATATACATATATATACATATCAAAACTCATATAACATTTAATTTAAATGATTAACAATCAATTAAATATAAATCAAATCGAGTTATAATTCACGTGTAACAAACCCAAAGCCCACGTTTATACTATGTAACACCGTAAAACTTAAGCCATTTTTTTAAAACGCTGCGGAAGCTTTCTTTAATTTCATTTAACATAAACATCCACAAAGTACAAAGTATTTTTACAAATCACAACATTCGTTTGTGTTACAAAAGATTATAAAACGTGGCTCGTCCCTTCTCAAAATACACTATCAGAGTATCGGTCAAATTTCCCTTTCCACAACAAAGCTAAATAGCTATACACAAAAACCTGCAAAAAGCAACCAACTGTGGGGGGTTAGCACAAAGCTAAGTGAATGGAAGCTACAAACAAGCATACAACAATCTCAGTTCACAACTGAATCTCTAATCAACAATCACATCAATCAATCCGTCAATTCAACAATCTCTTTCATCCCGAGGACCGGCGGTTCTGCCGAACCTACAACCAAAGATGGCCAAAGCAAAGGTTTACCGATAGCTCCCTGCCGATTGGCACAATAAAATCACCTCTAAGCACAAATGCAACAGAAGGGCTACTACTATACCACCAACCGCGAGCGAGCCTAGCTCTTGCATCAACAGCTAACCCCTGAAGGTATTCGTTTGGCATAATCAAGTAGCAACGGAAGCAAAATACAATACAAAAACTAAACTAGCGAAACAAACACACATGCCATGGACCAATATCTAGACATGGAATTTCAACTAAAATAAAAGAACAAGATGGAAAGAAACGTACCACTATGCAAGTACCACAATCTCTCTCTTGTCAAGCTTCAAGAATCAAACAAGTCAAGCTTCAAAATTCCAAGCTAGGATTTCCCTAGTGAAGTCCACCCCAAATTGTGTTGATTCCCAAATGCTAGTAGGTTGGCGTGTAATCACCAAGATAACAATCAAGAACAAGCAACACCTTTGTGCATCAAAGCTTGATCACAAAGTGTGTATTCACTTCTCTAGTGCATCAAACTTGATCACCTTCAAGAAGAACACCCAAGAGAGAATATGAACTTCCAAGAACCTCTTGAACTCTCTCAAGTCTGTTCATATGCAGAGAAAAACGTAGCAACCATTAACCTCTAGTTAATCCCATTAAAAGTGAGTTAAAAGATGTTAATTCTGCTGTTACAGGCATTATACACGGCCCGTGTTGGTCAACACGGCCGTGTAGGCCCAAAGCCGACGGCCTCAATTGGGCTAAGTCAGCCCGTGTCTAACAGACCCAACACGGCCCGTGTTCATCTACACGGCCGTGTAGGCCCAAAGCACATGGTCTCTACTTGGGCCAAAACGCCCCGTGCTAGTTGGACTGGACACGGCCCGTGTTCAAGAACACGCCCGTGTACCATGCTGCCAAAACCCATTTTGGCCTTTTACTCTCTTTTGCTTGATCGTGTTGTCGGAATCAATACTTGGTGTGTGACCCAATAGGCCAATACTTTATCAGCAGTGCTATTAACTCGTTCGTGTCAGCGGGCATATTCCAACAGACTCCTACTTGCACGTGGCACGACTACGAAAAATAACACAAACATAGAGCAGCCTCTAGCAAGACGTCTATGCTCCCAAGTCGGTATAGGGTATGCCACTATTGACAAGATCCCAATCATAAAATGATTGCCCTAAAGATAAATGAACATGTACATCCCTTTGTTCGCGATATCCTATGTGAACACAAGGCATGGAATAAATTCAACCTTCAGATCGTTCACGATTATGTTTCTCGATTCTAGATTAGTGGTGACCAACAAATCAAGTTAACATTGATCCATCATCAATATAACTTGAGCACGGCCATGCATATGAACGTCAGCACTCAACCATCAAGGGGCCCATGGATATCTTCCCTATACATAGAGGAACAAATTCCTTTCAACTTCATAGTCCTGCCACATAGATAATACTCTACCCAATCATCTCCCTTATAACGACTAGTTACGGACCGCGTTAGAAAACGATCAAAGCAAAGCAGATCTATGCTTTGGAATCACATGCATCTCTAGTTTAAGGATGAAAAGTCATCATCATCCCGAGTTTCTTATGACTAGAACCATGAAGTGAACTCGGGTGCGGGTCCTCCAATCATTTGAAACCCCTTTCAAGTATAGGCAAGAATCACGTTTTAACAAAACCAATTATTTACCTTAATCTTAATTTATACTTCCTTCCCATAAGGTATAACCGATTGTGGAGATTTTAGAATGGAAACCATTCTAGGAAGTCTTTAAACATGCTAAGATGGAACACAATAAGGATTCATAAAATACCCGCCCTCGGCATATTATTAAATCTCCATTTAATAATCGATATAGTATGAATTACAATACTGCTCAACGTCCCCAAAACATAAGTAGAAATCAATCATAAACCAAAACATATTCAAGCCAAGTTATACGCATTAGAAACGCTAATTGACCTAGTACGATAAACATCACTAGTCCATAACAACGGCTTAACTAGTGGATTTGTTCCACAACATCCACAAGTACTTTTGTTACTCAATTATATCTCTTTTGACAAGACTACTTCAAAAGTATGCATCAAAGAGATCTTACTTTTCAAAAAGGTTAAAGTAATCACACCCTCATAGTCTCAAAAGCCCACAAGTTAGGATCATCAACTTCGATCAAAGACCAACCGTTATCCTAGCAGAAACACGCATTAGAGTAACTACTTACTCCAAGCCTATTCAAGTCGTATAACATCAAGAACATACCTCTATATTTCTTGAACTAAATACTATCCAATTTTGTATCTCTTAAATGCCCCTACGAAGCAGTAATTCCGGAATTAGGTTTGCAGACAACCTAATATCGGGACATTATCTTCTATAGACATTTAACACTACGAATACAACAAAGCTCCTACTAGCCCTGACACACGTAAAAGGTTTTATCTATGCTTTCAGAAAACTCATCACTATGATCTTCTAATAGTAAGCAAAGATATCTTTCCTTCAAGATGCAAGAATAAGCCCGAAGTGGTCTTATCCACTTTTGTAAACATAATTCGGATACTACGGACATATATTAAGACCCTCGGAGAGTGTTATAAGCACTTCCTCATCCTATTGTTCCAAGACGGAACGCGGTCATTAATATCCACGAGTACCAAACGTTCTTCAACATAGCCACTAGGACAAGTTTCTCCATAACCATCATGAAAACTTTACCACTAGTCGGTATTTGAAGTTGTCTACAATTCCATCCATGTTATCCCATCACTACCACCTTGGTTTACACCTAGGTATGGGATCAAGTCAAGTCAAGTACTTGGACATTTCAAATGGATTGAATCTCCTTATCATTTACTTCTTTTATTTTAGTGAATTCTGGATCCACTACGTCTTCCAATAGGTGGCGAACATAACAAGACTCACCGTCAAATCATTACCACTTAGATATGAGAAACCCATATCTCTTTGGCTCTATATGACTCTAATCAGAATTAAAAGAAGTAATGACTCCTAGTCAGGCATACTAGCATATCATCTATCAAAGATATCAGATTATATGCTAGTATCATCATCAAGTCTTTCATTTAAGTTCCACGTTCTTCCACTGGAATGCCTTAGTTTTAGTTTTGTTCTTCTTCCCCTTTTAAGCAACAATCATTGTTCTTAAAAGGTTAAATAACTAAAAATTAGAAGAACTCCTCACTACTCGATTTCAAGTTTATCCTTCTCCCACTGAATGTAGAATGGATAACTTCGAACTATAAGATAGACAAGCAAAGAACCTTTCTAGTCGTATCTCAATAAATGCTAAATAGACTATCTATTGAATTTGGATTTGAGGACTTAGTCACAATGGCAAATGAATATCCCAACAAATCGGACACACATTCTTGACCCTCCATAAACCGGACCAACAACACCCGGTTCCCTACTCCATGACACCATGTACCAATGCGTCTTAGTAGGAAATGAATTGTGAAACAATTCCACAATTAACAATAAGGTCATCCAATATATAGATAATAGATACCTTAGCATCTTAACTAGATCTAAGTACCTTGATCTATATGCCCTATTGATTCTTAAAGTTGTTTTGGCTAATTCTGAACACCAACAAGGTTTCAGACATATGCCTAAACTAATAAATGTCTCACAATTACTACCATCAAGGTACTGATGAAGAGGTTTCTCTTTCGTTATTCTTTGTGGTGTGCTTGAACGGATTATCCACAAAGTGTGATCAATATCCAACAAGCTTATAATCCTCTCACAAACTCCGGCGAAGGATCTCATAACCATCTTAGCCTAATAAACAAGATCAACATCAAAGCGTTTAGCCCGAGACTAAATTATTCCGAGATCCTAACCACATGGATATAGGCGATATATTTCTTGTTTATGTGGTTATGTTGATTATCACACAAAGATAACTCATGCAAACTATTTTGGATTCAGAATAAATTATTCATGAATATTCTATTACTTGTAACAAATCCTTGTGTATGCCATGACATGGGAAATTTTGAACAAAATATCTCACAATATATTTTCATAATAAATTTCGTATTTTAAGAATAAACTCATCATCACCACATGTAAAGTTGTACGCCACGCAGGGCAAAACAACACATGAGATACGACATAAAACCTTGAATAAATAACACTTAAAAAGGTTCAACATCAATTCTTAAAACTTCAAAATATTTGTTCACCGTAATTAAAGCGAGCATACAAAGAGATGTTACTTGCCACGCAGGGCAATAAAATAAAGTAATAAATAAACCGGCGACACAAGCGAGATCAAGTCTCCTTATCTTCTCTTCGAGGACAATCACCATGGTTTCCTCGTTCGAGATCCAGTTCTTCACGCTTTTCTTTTACCAAAGGACCAACACTTTGTAACAAACAAATTTGTGACAAACGTGAGCCAATCAGCTCGGGTCAACTACCCAGCGTATATAAGAATAGCAATGAATCATGAACGTACCTGAAGATGGAAAGTTAACTCTCTCTTTTCTAAGAAGTTTTATATCCTCTCGGCACGTAGGGCAGGCGTGACGGCCCCAATTTCCAAATCTTCCACAGAAGTAGCAAACCACCTTTTCTTGAGTCTCTTCTTGAGGCACATCCTCTATGTCCTTCGACTCAATATTAAGGATAGGCTTGGAAACCCCAACCTTTCCTTTTAGGGTCGGTTTCTTCATCCTTTTCTTTTGTTTCTTTAAGCCCAAGACGGGAGTGGTTGAGGTGGAAGTATGCTTGGCCATGTCAGATTCCGCATATTTCAACATGTCATGCAATTCGCTTAAGGACTTCTCCATTCCTTGCATATGATAGTTTGTGACAAACTGACCATATGATGCAGGCAGAGACTGGAGTACAATATCCACAGCGAGCTCTCTCCCAATAGGAAATCCTAACCTCTCCATTTGGTCCACGTTTGCTTTCATCTTAAGGACGTGAAGACCAACATTCCCGCCTTCCTACAGCCTACAATCGACTAGGCTTTTAACACACTCATTATGTTGTTCCTGCCTAACTTGCTGTCGGAACATGTCCTTGATCTTGTTTAACATATTCTACACACTCATGTGCTCGAGCTGCTTTCGCAACTCCGAGCTCATAGTTGACAACATGAGGCAAGCAACATCATGTGTATCCTCAATACGTTTTTCATACCCGTATCAGACGGCCCAAGTCGCATTGGTAGTAGGTGGCTCCGGAAGGGGTTCCTCAAGGATGTGCATCTTTGATTCATGGCGTAGGACAATTCTCAATTGCCTAAGCCATGCAATAAAATTCACCCCCATGAGTTTCTCCCTTTCTAGGAACACACGAAGTGAGATGTTTGACGTTGTGTTGTTTTGGTTTGACATCTATAAATAACAATAATACGAGTTTTGGTTAGTTTAGATAAACCTTGTTAAAAATAATTACCCCATAGTTTTAGATAAAACAATTATTCGTAACAAGGGCTAAGAACCTTATTTCACCTCGCACCGTGACGGGTTTGCCGCGGATTACGTGGCGAAGCTATTTAGGCCGGCAACCATTTTACCTATTGTAATCTCTATTACAACTCTTAGACACTTGTGGGATCCGTTGACATCCATTATGTCGGTTGGCATGTTTGATCCCTTCCTTACACCAATCTTAATATATAATTTTAGTTTAGCTCGTGCTTAGCTCGACAACTAATCAAGAATTATATACTAAAATTCTAAACCGTCCGACAATACACACGGGTGGCACTCCCGACCATCAATTGGCTCGTGCTTAGCTCGACAACCAATCATGCGAGTTACCCCACTCACCTTCCACACAACTACGCAAGGAATGACTCGTGCTTAGCTCGACAGTCATCCTTGTTTTGTTAGATTCGGGTGGTGTCATCTTACGGATGGTGCGTGATTTACATTTTAAAAACGGGATTTTGTTTCTGGTTTATAAAAACCTTTTTGTGAATTAACAAAGTAAATGTCAAAACGATTTTAAGCACTACTTAAATATATAATACCAAGTTTATATTTTCTTTGTCAATTCTATTCGCGCGAGATTGTTAACCACTTTAACAAACGTTGTATTTTATTTAATATTATAGAAAAATTGTCTAGCATGCGAATTCTAATCCATGCATAGAAAAATAAAACAAAACCACGCAAATATATATGTATAATTCGGTAACATACCCAAAAAAACCTATGCGTTTTCCCCGTGAGCCACAACGGGGAAAACGAGGCCAAAACCTAAGGACACGGTAGAGTCTCGTTGGGTGAGCTCCCACCGAATCCAACACCTCCAATAGCGTGTTGATTCCTTCTCGCCAAGACGTCATCACCATGACTCCCGTTGATTTCTCCGGTTCTAATCCTGTACTATTTACAAATACATAGAATCTATATATAAACGACACGCAGGTCGCATTCCTACACTATTTATACAAATACACGAAATAAAATAAACGGCGTGCAAGCCGCACCAACAAATATATAAATAAATATTTACATCCATACGGCACGCAGGCCACCAAAAAACGAATCAATCAACCACCACAACACATAGGTCTAAGGGCATATCGTGTTACCGAATTAACCAAACGCAACATAAGTGAAACATGGTGTGCCACACAAAACCATGATATAAATGTATATCTATATTTTAGTCAAGATTGTCAAAGCATCAAAGGCACCAAAAGGACAATCCTTGTACATATGCATTAGTGTACCAAACCATTTTTGAGACACATTCATATATACATTTATAAGTATACATTTGTGTACACTTCATGCCAAGTTACAACAAATATATAAATATAAAAACTAAAATATATTAACACGTCTACGAATAAATCTACTCTAGCACAACAAGAGTCTCAATGGAAAAACCAATTTTAAGAAAACACTTTTCTTATTCAAAAACACTTTTATGGTTTTTCTAGACTCAATAGTGCAAAGCCATGTTAGATATGGCTCTGATACCACTCAAGGTATTCGTTTGGCATCAAACTTGATCACCTTCAAGAAGAACAATGAAGAGAGAATATGAACTTCCAAGAACCTCTTGAACTCTCTCAAGTCTGTTCATATGTAGAGAAAAACGTAGCAACCATTAACCTCTAGTTAATCCCATTAAAAGTGAGTTAAAAGATGTTAATTCTGCTGTTACAGGCACTGTACACGGCCCTTGTTGGTCAACACGGCTGTGTAGGCCCAAAGCCCACAGCCTCAATTGGGCCAATTCAGCCCGTGTCTAACAGACCCAACACGGCCCGTGTTCATCTACACGGCCGTGTAGGCCCAAAGCACACGGTCTCTACTTGGGCCAAAACGCCACGTGCTATTGGGATGGACACGGCCCGTGTTCAAGAACACGCCCGTGTACCATGCTGCCAAAACCCATTTTGGCCTTTTTCTCTCTTTTGCTTGATCGTGTTGTCGGAATCAATACTTGGTGTTTGACCCAATAGGCCTATACTTCATTAGCAGTGCTATTAACTCATTATCAAAGTGTCACTTAGACTTCTGCCTTCACAGGCTCTCACGGCCCGTGAGGAAGTCGTGAAGGCATCACACCCACGATCCCCGACCGGGCCATGAAGCCTCGTGAAGGGCTTCACGTCACGACCTCTTCACGACCCGTGAGGGCCCGTGAAGGTCGACAGAAACCCTAATTCTCGCTCTTGACATGTGCTGTCGGATTCAACGCCTGGCGTGTGACCCAATAGGCCCGTGCCTGATCGGCAGTGATCCAATATACGTGTATCAGTGGGCATATTTCCAACAGACTCCCACTTGCACATGATACATCGTCACATATTAATCAGAGACAAAGAGTGGCTCTAGCTAACCATCAATGCCCCGAAGTCGGCGTGAGTTTTCATCTTCGACAAAAACCTAATAGCCTTAAAGGCTTACGAGGTTCTATAGATAAGTGATCATGTGTATCCTTTTGTTCGCGATATTCTTGTGAACACGAGACATGGAATATGTCAATCTCCAGATCGTTCACTATTATGTTTCTCGATTACAGATTGGTGGTGACCAAATAGACAAGTTGCATCTGATCTAAAATCAATGTAACTTGAGCACGGTCATGCATATTTGATGTCAGCTCCCAATCACCGAGGGGCCCAGGGATATCTCTCTTATTATAGGAACAAATCCTTTCGACCACATAGTCCCATCATATGTTTCATACTTTACCCAATCATTTCCTTTATAACAGCCAGTTACGAACTGCGTTTGAAGATAACTAGAGTAAGGCAGATTCATACTCTTGTAACCTATGCGTCTCAAGTCTAAGGATGAAATGATATTATCATCTCGAGATACTTGTGACTAGTAGATCCATGAAGTAAACTCAGGTGTGGGTCTTCTGGTCACTTGAAACACCTTTCAAGCACAAGTAAGTCTTGCACCCTTATTCAACCATTTTGAATACCGGGCCAACCACTTACTTCAATCTTATTTCATTCTTCCTCCCATATGAAGAATAACCGATTGCAGAAGGTTTTAGAATGTTAAACATTCGAGGAAGTGTTTAAACATGCTAAGATGGAACACGGTATGGACTTGATGATTGTGACCGCAACAAGCGTATATATAAATCTCTATTCATATATCGAAACAAACATAAGTTACAATAATAAATACAAATACAAATCAAACAAACCAAATACATAGGTCAAGCCAAATCACTAGCGAATCTAACACCTATAGCTTTAGCGTGAGAATCATGAGCAGCTTGTGATAATGGCTTAGTGAATGGGTCCGCAAGGTTTCCATCCGTCAGTACTCTGCTTATGGCAACGTCACCATTCTCGATTACTTCTCTAATGAAGTGATATTTTCGAAGAATGTGTCTTGTCCTCTTGTGAGCTCTTGGTTCCTTTGCCAAAGCCACCGCACCCTCATTGTCACAAAAAATCTCAATAGGGTCGGTGACGCTTGGAACCACTCCTAGATCTTGGATGAAATTCTTTATCTACACAGATTCCTTAGCAGCTTCACTTGCTGCAATATATTCTGACTCGGTTGTTGAATCAGCAACTGTGTCTTGCTTTGAGCTCCTCCAGCTTACTGCACCACCATTCAATAGGAACACGAACCCAGATTGAGATCGGCAGTCGTCCCTATCGGTTTGGAAGCTAGCGTCAGAGTAACCCTTTACTCTAAGCTCTTCCTCACCACCGTATACCAAGAACATTTCCTTTGTACGCCTAAGGTACTTTAGAATGTTTTTCACAGCCCTCCAGTGAGCCTCTCCCGGATTTGCCTAATATCTACTAGTCATGCTCGAGGCACATGAGACATCGGGGCGTGTGCATAACATGGCATACATGATCGATCCCACAGGCGAAGCGTATAGAACTCTCTTCATTATGTTCAACTCCTTTTGGGAGTTGGGGCATTGAGCTTTGCTTAATGCCAATCCATGCATCATGGGGAGATTCCTTTTCTTAGAATTCTCCATGTTAAATCGTTTAACGACTTTATCCACATATGCACTTTGGCTTAAACCAATAAGCCTTCTAGACCTATCCCTATAGATCTGAATTCTAAGAATGCATCCCGCATTTCCCAAGTCTTTCATAGAAAAGCAATTCCCAAGCCAATCCTTGACACTACGCAAGGTTGGGATATGATTTCCTATGAGTAGAATATCATCTACATATAAAACTAGGAAAACTATTGAGCTCCCACTAGCCCTAACATACACGCATGGTTCATCTTCGTTTTTCAAAAATCCAAATTCCTTGATCTTTTCATCAAAACAAAGATTTCAACTACGAGAGGCTTTCTTAAGTCCATAAATGGACTTCTTAAGCCTACATACCTTGTTAGGATACTTAGGATGTATAAAACCTTCAGGTTGTGTCATATACACTTCTTGAGAAAGCTTCCCGTTAAGGAAAACGGTTTTTACATCCATTTGCTATATCTCATAATCATGAAAAGCAGCTATGGCATGGAGGATCCTAATGGACTTCAACATGGCCACTGGTGAAAAAGTTTCATCATAGTCAACACCCGGTGTTTGCGTGAAACCTTTTGCCACCAATCGGGCTTTGAAAGTGTCCAAGGTATTATCCATGTTGGTTTTCTTCTTGAAAACCCATTTACACCAACGGGTCGAAACCCGGGTGTTGGATCAACCAGTTCCCAAACCTAGTTATCCGACATTGAGTCTATCTCGCTTTCCATTGCCTCCCTCCACTTGGCAGACTCAGGGCCCGCCATTGTGTCTCGGTAGTTGGTGGGTTCATCTTGATCCACCAATAGCTCATTGCCCTCAGATATGAGAAATCCATATCTCTCTCGCTCATGATGAGCTCTACCAAATCTACGTGGGGTAGGAAGTGGAAGTGTGTCAGGTACCGCAACTTCACTTTGCTCGGTGTCAACCATTGATGGTTGATTGCTTGTGCCAACATCAAGTTTTTTATCGGTGTTTCTTGAATTTCTTCAAGATCTATTTCCTTTTGCCTCGGTACATTGGATATAAGTTCCCTTTCAAGGAAAACGGCTGTTCAAGCAACAAAAACTTTGTTCTCTGAAGGTTTGTAGAAAATATATCCAATACCGGCAGGAGGATATCCGATAAAATAACACCTTTCAGAACGAGGTTCTAGTTTGTCATTCGCCTCACGTCTCACGTAGGCTAGACATCCCCATACACGAAGATATGAGAGAGTGGGCTTTTTCTTGTGCCGCAACTCATATGGTGTTGTTTCAAATTTCTTTGTTGGTACGAGATTAAGGATTCTTACCGCCGTCTCTAGAGCGTAACCCCAAAAACTAATGGGTACCTCCGTTTGACTCATCATAGAACGGACCATATCTAATAATGTCCGATTTCTCCTTTCGGCAACTCCATTTAATTGTGGAGTCCTAGGAGGAGTTAATTGTGAGATAATCCCACATTTTCTAAGATGGTCTAGAAACTCCGAAGTAAGATACTCACCGCCTCTATCCGAGCGTAGTATCTTAATCTTCTTACCCGATTGATTCTCTACTTCACTTTGAAATGTCTTGAACACCTCAAAGGTTTCAGACTATTGTCTAATCAAGTAGATATATCCATACCTACTATAATCATCCGTGAAGGTAACGAAATATCTAGTATTGTTCCTTGTGACATTTTTTAAAGGACCACACACATCGGTGTGAATGACTTCCAAAAGATCCTTTCCCCTCTCACTTACTCCGGTGAAGGGTTCTTTGGTCATTTTGCCTAGTAAACAAGATTCGCATACATCTTTTGACCCAAGGTCAAATGATTCCAAGATCCTGTCCGCTTGGTGCTTGGTGATGCGAGTCTTGTTTACATGAGCAAGACGACCGTGCCATAAGGAATATTTATCCAAACAATTTTTGGATTGAGAATCAATATTCATGATAGGTCTCTTATTTTCAATGTATGCATCAACTTCATATATGCCATGACATGGTAAAGCTTTAAAATAACAAACATCATTTTTATAACATAAAATAGATCCATCCATAAATTTAAAAGAAAAATCATCGTCATACAAAGCATGTAAAGATAAAATGTTTCTTGCCACGTAGGGCGAATAGCATATATTAATAAGAACAATGGAAAGACCAGTTCTAAAAGAGAGATTGACACTCCCTTTTGCTTCTACGGGCACAACCTCTCGGTTCCCCATAATTAGATCCAACTCTCCACGCTCCAAGCCTCTACTTTCCCTTTGCACCTGCACCATATTACAAATGTGAGTGCCGCAGCCGGTATCTAAAACCCAGCCGTTTGAAATAGAAGTTTGATGGAGCTCAATCATGAACGTACCTTTGTTTGAAGGTCCCGAGATGCTCATTGCCTTGAGCTTCTTGAGGCCATCTTGGTACTTTGGGCAGCTTCGATGATAATGTCCCTTGTCCTCGCAAAAGAAGAATTGCGCATCCTCCGGGACCTTGGCTTGGGGAATCTTCCCCTTGCCCTTTGCCACCGGGGTAGGGGTAGGCTTGGTGGCACCAACCTTTCCCTTACCCTTTCCCATATGGGAAGGATTTGGCTTCTTCTTTTGGATGCGGCCCTCCCGGATAGCCAAGACGGGATTGGATGAGGTGGCCTTGGGCTTCGAGATGCTTGACTCCACGGTCTTGAGCGTCCCATGAAGCTCCATGAGGGTTTTGTCCATACTATGCATATGATAACTCACGATGAATTGATCACATGCATTGGGCAAGGATTGGAGGATGAGATCAACCGCCATCTCCCTCCCTATGGAGAACCCCAACCTCTCCATGCGCTCCATGTTTGCTTTCATATGCAACACATGAGCGCTTACGTTCCCGCCATCCTGGAGCTTGCAACCTAGGACGGACTTGAGGCATTCGTACCTTTCTTGCCTCGCTTGCTGTTGGAACATGTACTTGAGCTGCGCGAGCAAGTCGAAAGCACTTAAATGATCCATTTGCTTTTGCAAATCGGAGCTCATTGTGCTAAGCATAAGGCACGTTATTTCCTCCGTGTCCTTGAGGCGTTTTTCATGTGCCTCTCGGGCGGCCCTAGGTTTCGTAGTCACAGGGGCTTCGGGCAAGGCTTCCTCAATGATATGCAATTTCCCTTCATGGCGTAGGACAATCCAAAGTTGCCTATGCCAATCCATGAAATTGCTACCGTCGAGTTTCTCCTTCTCAAGGAACACTCGTAGAGAAATGTTGCTCGTGGTGGTGGTACTTGAAGATGCCATCTATAATAGCAAAGTAGATTTGGTTAGTTTGATATTTAAGTTTGTTAAAACAATTTACCCAAAACAAATTTTTAATTATTTTAACAAAGACAAGATCCTTATTTCACTTCCGTATATGACGTGTTTACTGCAGATCACATAAGGAAGTTATTTCGGGTTGGCAACCATATTGCCAATTGCAATCCATTATTGCAACTCTTTGGTCTTTGCGGGATCCTACGACAAGCATCGGTCGTTTGGAATGTTTAATCCCTTCTTACACCAATCCCAATTTAGAATTGTTGATTGACTCGTGCTAAGCTCGACAATCTTTCAAGAATTCTTACTTGAAATTATAAATCATCCCTCAAGACATGCGGTAAGTACACTCCACAAGAATTGGCTCGTGCTAAGCTCGACAACCAATTTTGCGAGTTACTACGCTCACCTTCCACACAACTCCACAAATATTGGCTCGTGCTAAGCTCGACAACCAATCATTGTGTTGTTAGATTTGGGTGGCATCATCTTACGGATGGTGCGTGATTTATGTTTTATGGAAAAACGGGCTTTTGTTTCCGATTAATTTTGATTAACATATTTGAGTGACAAAAACTTATTTTTCACTTTAGTTCGTTTGTTAATCATGAGCGCGCGCGAGAGAAATATAAACCAATTTTATAAAACTCTTGTGATTTAATTTATTGAAAAATTTTCTAGCATGCGAAATCCTAAACAATCCATGCAAGAAATAAATCACAACACACGCATAGCAAGGGGTTGGTAACCAAGCCAAAACCTATGCGTTCTACCCGTGAGCCTACGGGAAGAACGTGGTCAACTAGGGACACAATACAAAAAGTCATAGCTCCCACTTGATCCGCCATCTCCAACGGGATTCACCGGATCTTCTATTTTCAAGACATCATCCTTGATTCTTGATTGTGGTCTCCATGCTCCATGAGTACAAGTACATAAAAATAGAAATGAAATGGCATGCAAGCCACGAAAATTCTTTCATCTATTTACAAGTACACGAATAAATGAAACGGTATACAAACCGCAATAATAATTACAAAAATCAATAAATAAATAATTATTACAAACCATGTGACTCCAAGTCACCAAATAAAAGGGGAGCAACCACAAACAACCACAAGGTCTAAGGCCAAGGTTACCAACAAAGAACAAGGCAAACAACCACAAAACAAACGGTGTGCCAAAAACCGCAACAAGCAAATATTTTGATAAGAATTTCCAAACAAGCACTCAAGGCACAATGGAAATTCTTGTACATATGCATTATGGCATAAAACAAAATTTTAAAACCTATATTCATATATACACACACATGTGTGTATGCATGTATGCATCTAATGCCATGACCATACCATGCATACCCATAGTGGTACCAAAATATTATTTAGGGATTTCTAGAATTATCTGAACAAAAACAGAAACACAGCAACGACTCGAAAAACCGAAAAATTTCTTTTAAGGTCAAAAAACACTGTTCAGGAGCTCCTTCATGACCGCTCAGCGCCCAGATGAACTCGTGAAGCACCAAAAAACCATTTCATGACCAGAACCCAAACTACACTGGTCGTGTGACCTTCACGACCCGTGAAGAGAACTTCACGGCTCGTGAAGGCCTTCTAGACAGAATGCCAAAACTTCCAAAAATCTATTTTTCGAGCCATTTAGTGCTATCATCTCGTAGCAATGGCTCTGATACCACTGAAGGTTTCTCATGCACAACAAAACCCCAAGCACAACGGAAGCATGAAGATAAAAACAAGTTCATTTCGGGTTTTCAAAACTCATGCACAAGAAACACATAGTGGGATCTAGCTACAAAGGATGATAGCAACAAGAACAACAAAAGAAATCAGAAAGTGAGACCATACCCTTGATGTCTCTGGTTATTTTGTTGTTGTAGATGAAAAGCTTGAACTCCAAGATGAGTTCCTCTATTGATATCCACTCCAAGCAAACCGTGAATCTCCTTTGCTAAAGCTTGAGATACTCTAACTTGCACTCAAGAACAACACCAGAACTCTTGCTCACAACCAACACAAACTCCTTTTCTAAAAGACTCCTACAAGGCTCTCTTTAGTGTCTGTGCTTGTGAATTTGGCAAAAGGTTCTTTAGAGAGAATTGAGAGGGGTTTATATAAGGAGATTACCTCTCTAGGTGACACCAGGGTCGGCCATAATGGCACCCTCCCATTGGACCAAACAAAAGGTCCAATAATATCAAAGTGTCACTTAGACTTCTGCCTTAACGGGCTCTCACGGCCCGTGAGGAAGTCGTGAAGGCATCACCCCCACGATCCCCGAAACACAAATATTTTTCCACATATATTTATATCTCATAATCATGTAAATAACTTGATTTAATCACATAATTAATAATTTAACTTATCCCAAACGAAACACAAATAAAACAAACAAACTTTCTGAAACAGGCCTCGTCGCACCGTGACCAACCTATGTGTCGTGCCGTGACACTGTCGGATTTCAACTTCCGGATTCAAGTGTCGGATTTGAGCATCGGATTTTCATTCCCGGATTTGGTTGTCGGATTTCAAGCACTCGGATTTCTAGGATCGGATTTCATGGTTAATGATTTGTAACAATTGGATTTCTCCACAAACCGACCCAAACTTCCAGATTTCATGAAGGTCGCACCGCGACCCTCTCTTTAGCGCCGTGACATTCATCAGATTTCAAGGTTTCTTCTTCAATTTCGAATTCCAGCCAACTTAAATTATTTGTAATCATTTCCAACATTATATTTCTTCAATCTTAGCTCAAATATACTATATATCATGCATATATAACATCATAAACACCTTTTTAACCAATCAAACAACAAAATCATCAAAACCCATTTTATTCATCTTCTTCAAAACCCATCAATGGTTGAACTTCTATATAACCATGTAAACACAATCAAAAGTATAACCAAATGATCACTAACATGTATGAATTATCAGCTAACTGTAATACCCACATTTTAAAAATGTACAATAATATTTTTAAAGAATATTATTGGTGATTTATGCACATGTTGATGGGGAATTATTTAAGTGATGAACTTATGTCTTATATTTATGTGTATGTTGTGGATGGAAACGTATTAAGTAGGATTCGGATTACATATGTTATAACCCAATAAGAATTATGATTGAATATGGACTTGGAGGCTTAAGTTGGGCTTAGGCCCACTAGAGATTTGAAAGTGAGTATAAATAGTAGTTTAGGCCACAGCCTCCCACATAAACCCTCAAATCACTGTTCCATCCATTCTAGTTTGTGTGTGTGTGGAGAGCCCTGTTGAAAGCTACGAGAGGAAGAAGGAGTTGCTTCATCTTGTGGAGACTTGGATTTTTAGCAGAGGAATCATCAGGTAATGTTTTTCTATTCTTTAGAATCATATAGACATCATTTCTTGACATGTTTGAGTGGTGATTGAATGTTTCAGAATATGGGTTTTTGGGTTGAGGGTTTAAGAAAAACCTAGGAGAATATTTAGTCAAGAACACCCTATAAAGTTAATAAAATATGGTTTCAAGTTTAAAGGAAAGTTTTATATAAGTGGAGAAATGTTTTGCAACAAGTTTGAGTTAAATTGATTGAGTCCTTAGAAAGTTTGATTATGGCTATGGAGTCTGGGTTTTTCAAAAGATGAACTTACAGTGAAGAAGGGGGGCTATGCGACAGTCACATGGGACACCTGGGGTGCCATGCGACAGTCGGATGAGCCCAGGATAGTGCCATGCGACTTTCAGTTGATGTAGGAATGAGTTCATGCGACTTTGGCACTTTGTATCTGATTCCATGCGACTTTCATGTAGTGAGTAGTACCTCATGCGACTTTCAGTTCTTAACATTCTATGCCATGCGACTTTCATTTGGCTCAATGCCAGTTCATGTGACTTTCACATGATGAATAGGTATCCATTACCTCGAATAGACGACCTGTTTGGCTCAATAAGGTAACAGTGAAGAATAGGTATCCATTACCTCGAATAGATGACCTGTTTGATCAGCTGCAAGGTGCGTCCTATTTTTCAAAGATAGATATACGGTCGGGTTATCATCAGCTCAAAGTCCGAGAAGAAGATGTAGCAAAGACGGCATTCCGAACAAGATACGGGCACTTCGAGTTCGTGGTGATGCCATTCGGCCTCACCAATGCGCCCGCAGCTTTCATGGACCTAATGAATTGGGTTTGCCGACCGATGCTTGATAAGTCAGAAATTGTGTTCATCGATGACATCCTAGTCTACTCCAACACCGAGGCAGAACATGAGAAGCACCTTCGAGAGGTGCTAGAGACGTTGAGAAGGGAAAAGTTGTACGCGAAGTTTTCGAAGTGCAAATTTTGGCTAAAGGAGGTGCAGTTTCTCGGACACCTGGTATACCGCGAAGGAATCAAAGTGGAACCGGCAAAGATAGAGGCCGTGAGGAGATGGGAAACACCGAAAAGTCCGACGGAGATCCGAAGCTTCTTGGGTTTAGCCGGTTACTACAGAAGATTCATCAAGGTTTTCTCGAAGCTGGAAGTGCCACTGACAA
The DNA here is from genome assembly GCA_038502395.1 of Dittrichia graveolens. Classification (NCBI taxonomy): domain Eukaryota; kingdom Viridiplantae; phylum Streptophyta; class Magnoliopsida; order Asterales; family Asteraceae; genus Dittrichia; species Dittrichia graveolens. The sequence continues at coordinate 25,569,964 of JARJIL010000008.1, forward strand.
AACAGACAAAGAAGAATACCCCTTTTAGTTGGGGAGCCGATCAGCAGAAAGCATTTGAAACCCTTTGGGGCAAACTATGCGAAGCTCCGATACTAACCTTACCTGAAGGAATGGAAGATTTAGTGGTGTATTGTGATGCCTCTCATGTGGGGCTCTGGTGTGTTCTTATGGAAAGGGGGAAGGTTATCGCTTATGCTTCAAGACAGCTAAAACCTCACGAGTGTAATTATCCAACTCACGACCTGGAGTTGGCAGCAGTAGTTTTCGCACTCAAGATTTGGCGACACTACTTATACGGAGTTAAATGCACCATCTACACATATCACAAAAGCTTGAAGTATTTCACCGATCAGAAGAATTTGAACATGCGACAGCGGAGGTGGCTAGACCTCGTCAAGGATTATGACTGTGAAATCTTGTACCACCAAGGGAAGGCCAACGTGGTGGCGGACGCGTTGAGTCGTAAGACGAGCCAGTTGGAGTTCAGCGTTAAAAGTATAAGGATGACGGTTACAACCTCACTACTCGAGATGATTTTGTCGGCCTAGGTTGTGGCCGTAAAGGAGGAAAACCAGAAGGCGGAACCGATTAAAGGTCAGTTGGCCCTCATGGCCAAGGACAGTCGGGGATTGTGGACCCATTACGGAAGGATTTGGGTGCTGAAAGCTAAAGAGGTTCGAAGTGTGATCCTAGATGAAGCCTACAAGTCAAAATTTTCTATACACCCAGGGGCTACTAAGATGTACAGAGACTTAAAAATGGATTATTGGTGGCCAAGGATGAAGAGAGACGTGGCGAGTTACGTAGAAAAGTGCTTAACGTGTCTACGGGTGAAAGCAGAACACCAGAGACCACACGGTAAGCTGCAACCGTTAGAGATACCGGTGTGGAAGTGGGAGCACGTAACCATGGATTTGATAACAAAGCTGCCTAAGACACCAAGAAATTTTGACGCCATTTGGGTTGTAGTGGATAGATTGACCAAGAGCGCGCACTTCATACCCATCCGAGAAGCTAGATCGGTAGAGAAATTGGCAGATATTTACGTGAAGGAGATAATCTCAAGGCACGGAGTGCTAGTTAATATCATTTTAGATCGGGATGTGCGGTTCACATCTAGGTTTTGGAACAAGTTTCACGAGGATCTGGGCACGAGGATAAATCTCAGCACAGCTTACCACCCGCAAACCGATGGGCAGAGCGAGAGAACCATATAGACTCTTGAAGATATGTTAAGAGCTTGCGTGATCGACTTCGGAGGAAGTTGGGATTTGTACTTACCTCTCGCAGAATTCTCTTACAACAACAGTTATCACGCCAGCATCGGAATGCCGCCTTATGAGATGTTGTACGGAAGAAAGTGTAAAACCCCAATTTGTTGGGGGGAGGTGGGACAGAAAGAGCTTGGTAACACAGAGATAGTTCAGAAAAAGTCGGAGTACGTACAACAAGTCCGCGAATGGTTGAAAGCGGCTCAGAGTCGGCAGAAAAGCTTTGCAGATAAGCGGAGATCGTTATTAGAATTTCAGGTGGGCGACCATGTGCTACTCGAGGTATCCCCATGGAAGGGGGTGATTCGTTTCAGGAAGCGTGATAAGTTGAATCCCAGGTTCATAGGACCGTTTAAGGTCATTGCGAGAGTTGGCAAGGTGGCCTATCGTTTGGAGCTACCGGAAGAGTTATCAAAAATACACAACACCTTTCATGTTTTCCATTTGAGGAAATGCTTATCCGATGAGTCGGCATTTGTGCCCTTGGTAGACATCACCGTGGACGAAAATTTGAACTATGTGGAGAAACCTGTAGCGATCATCGAATGAAGAGTCAAACAGTTACGCAACAAACAAGTAGGGATGGTTAAGATGCAGTGGAAGCACCGGAAAGGATCAGAGTAGACGTGGGAGTCCGAAGACCAAGGTTTCTTCTTCAATTTCGAATTCCAGCCAACTTAAATTATTTGTAATCATTTCCAACATTATATTTCTTCAATCTTAGCTCAAATATACTATATATCATGCATATATAACATCATAAACACCTTTTTAACCAAACAAACAACAAAATCATCAAAACCCATTTTATTCATCTTCTTCAAAACCCATCAATGGGGGAACTACTATATAACCATGTAAACACAATCAAAAGCATAACCAAATGATCAGTAACATGTATGGATTATCAGCTAACCGTTATTTGAATTTTGCATCACAAAATCTCTGTTTTTGAAATTCCAAGTTTTCTTCTTCTTGTTCTTCTTTCTTCTAGGGAGAAACACATACACATACACACTTAACTTTTCTTTCTTTTCAAAATAATTGGTATATAGTCATATACACACAAACACACGTGTTCTTCCATAAAGTCTTCAAACATGAGGTGTCATCTTGCTACATGCATACCAATTTTACATACATACATACCTACATGCTTATCTTCATACATGCATACATACATAACTAAACTCTCTTTTCTTTCTTTTATCAGTAAACAAATATACTATATACATATAATAAACTAAACCAATGAATTAATTTAATTAATCCCACAAAAACCACTTAACCAAATAAATGCAATTTAATCATAAATACACACGCACCACTAACCCGCCAAACAACTAGCCCGGGTTTATGGGCGTTACATACTAGGCCCAATCTCAGGATGTTACACGAACCATATCTAACAACGTTAGGTTCATCCTCTCGGCAACACCATTTAATTGTGGCATCCTAGGAGGTGTAAGTTGTGAAATAATTCCACAACCCTTGAGATGATCACGAAACTCTTGACTAAGATACTCACCACCCCTATCGGATCTAAGTATCTTAATCTTTTTGCCCAATTGATTCTCTACTTCGTTTTGGGATGTCTTAAAAACCTCAAAGGTCTCGGACTTTTGTCTAACCAAGTAGACATATCCATACCTGCTATAATCATCTATAAAGGTAACGAAGTATCTAGAATTTTTTTCTTGTGATATGCTTAAACGGACCACACACATCGGAATGTATGATGTCCAATAAGTCTTTTCCCCTCCCATTCACGCCGGAAAAGGGCGCTTTTGTCATCTTGCCTAATAAACAAGATCCCCATACTTAATTTCCGCATACGAGTCTTGTTTATATGGCCAAGTCAACCATGCCACAAAGACAATTTTTCTAAACCATTTTCAGACGTTGAATCAATATTCCTGATTGAACGATTATCACTAACGTACGCATCTACTTCATAAATACCACGACAAGGATAAGCTTTAAAATAACAAATATACTTTTTAAAACAAACAATAACTCCATTGTCAAAAGAAAACCCAAAACCATTGAAGTGTAGTGCATGAAAAGAGATAAAGTTTCGTGCCACAAGCGGCGAATAGCATACGTTCAATAATAATATGGAAAAACCGGAATTAAAAGATAATTCAACTTCTCCTCGAGGCTTGACCTGGACAATCTCCTTGTTTCCCATTATCAAGTCAAGCTCGCCACTCTCCATCCTTCTACTTGTCCTTAGCACCTGCACAATATTACAAACGTGAGTGCCACAGAACTACCAGATGTACACGTATGATGTAGTTCAATCATGTACGTACCTGAATCGGAAGTTCCTCCGATGTTCAACCCCTTGAGCTTCTTAAGACCTTCTAGGTACCCCAGGCAGTTATCGCACCGTGACGGGTTTACCGCGGATCACGTGGCGAAGCTATTTAGGCCGGCAACCATTTTACCAATTGTAATCTCTATTACAACTCTTAGACACTTGCGGGATCCGTTGACACACGGGTGGCACTCTTAGACACTTGCATGTTTGATCCCTATGTTACACCAATCTTAATATATAATTTTTGTTTAGCTCGTACTTAGCTCGACAACTAACCAAGAATTATATACTAAAATTGTAAATCGTCCGACAAGACACACGTGTGGCACTCTCGACCATCAATTGGCTCGTGCTTAGCTCGACAACCAATCATGCGAGTTATCCCACTCACCTTCCACACAACTACACAAGGAATGACTCGTGTTTAGCTCGACAATCATCCTTGCTTCGTTAGATTCGAGTGGTGTCATCTTACGGATGGTGCGTGATTTACATTTTGAAAGACGGGATTTTGTTTCCGGTTTATAAAAACCCTTTTGGTGAATTAACAAAGTAAGTGACAAAACGATTTTAAGCACTTTTAAATAATACCATTTTTATATTTTCTTTGTCAATTCTATTCGCGCGCAATTGTTAACCAATTTAACAAACATTGTATTTTATTTAATTTTATAGAAAAATTGTCTAACATGCGAATCCTAAACCATGCATAGAAAATAAAATACAACCACGCAAATATATATATATATATATATATATATATGTGTTATTCGGTAACATGCCCAAAAAATTCTACGCGTTTTCCCCGTGAGCCACAACGGAGAAAACGAGGCCAAAATCTAACGACAAGATATAGACTCGTTGGGTGAGCTCCCACTAAATCTAACATCTCCACTAGCATCTCCCGTTGACTATTCCGGTTTTAAATCTATACTATATACAAATACATAGAATATTTATAAACAACACGCAGGTCGCATTCCTATGCTATTTATACAAATACATAGAATAAAAGAAACGGTATGCAAGCCGCACCAATAAGTATATAAACAAATATTGCTACAACAATACAGCACGCAGGTTGCCAAAAACCAAAAAATAATCAACCACCACAACACATAGGTCTAAGGGCATATATTGTTACCGAATCAAACCAAACATATCAAATAGAAACATGGTGTGCCACACATAACCATGATATATATATATATATATATATATATATATATATATATATATATTAGTTAACATTGTCAAAACATCAAAGTCACCAAAAAGAAAATCCTTGTACATATGTATTAGTGTACCAAACCATTTTTAAGAAACATATTCGTATATACATTTATAAGTATATATTTGTGTACACTTCATGCCAAGTTACAACAAATATATAAATATAAAAACTAAAATATATTATCAAGACTACGAATAAATCTATTCTAGCACAACAAGAGTCTCAATGGAAAAACAAATTTTAAGAAAACTCTTTTTCTTATCAAAAACTTTTATGGTTTTTATAGACTCAATAGTGCAAAGTCATGTTAGATATGGCTCTAATACCACTAAAAGGTATTCGTTTGGCAAAATCAAGTAGCAACGGAAGCAAAGTATATAACAAAAAATTCAAAGCCAACCAATGAATACTTCCCATGGACCAACATATAACAATATAATTGAAACTAAAAGATAAACAAGATAGGAAGAAAGGTTTATACCTTAAAACAAGTCACAAAGAAAAACCTTTCTTGTCAAGAAGCTAAGAATCCAAATAGAATCCCTCTAGTGTTGTCCACCCCAAGCTTCCTTGATTCCCAAATGCTAGTTTGTTGATGCAAAACACCAAAACAACAATCTAGAGTATGTTACATGCTTCTTGTGCACCAAAATCACCAAGAACAAGATGAACAAGAGAGAGAGAGAGAGTTCTAGTGTCAACCAAGAGCCTAAGCACCAGCCAAAAGCCTCTACTAGAGCAGATAACCCGTAGCCTCTTTGTCTACCACAATTATTAGAAGTTAACACCATTAAACCAAGTGTTTAAGGCTGTTAATTCTACTGTTACAGCAGACGTACACGGCCCGTTTTGGTCAACACGGCCGTGTAGGCCCAAAGTCCATGGCCCGAATTGGGCTAAGACGGCCAGTGTCTAACAGGCACAACACGGCCTCTGTTCATCTACACGGCCCGTATAGGCCCAAACTACACGACCTTCAACTGGGCCAAGACCCCTCGTGTATGTTGGACTGTATACGGCCCGTGTTCAGGAACACAGCTCGTGTACGATCCTGCCTAAATCCATTTTGGCCTTTCTCTCTATTTTGCTTGATCATATTGCCGGAATCAATACTTCGTGTGTAACCCAATAGGCCTATACCTCATTGGTAGTGCAATTAACTCGTTCGTGTCAACGGGCATATTCCAACACCATCATGTTGCATACATCATCATTCAGTTAGTCATTCATGTGTGTCATCATACCTTAACTAAGCGGTTCCAATCTGGACCCGCTGGCATGCACCTAATACATACTCTACAGATATTAGGCGTAGCCTATTAACATCATATAAAACTTACTCTTACATTCTTGAGCATACCTGCAATAACAAGTTAGACATACACAATACAATCATGTATAATTAATCAGATAGTCATCAAGCAAACAAGTCTCACTCTATTGAGATTTATGAAAGCGGGTACTCACTTGGGTAACTTACGACGTACAGGTATCTTGTTTTGACTTCACTATTACAGCAGGTCCACCTGGAACATTATTACTCACATTAATCATCTATACATAAAAAGTAAGACTACTAAACAACCATAGGAACCTAAGTCCGGACTTAGCATAAATCCGCCAAAACTTGCGGATTTAAGGAAATCCAATACACACATGCGGAATCCGACACTTGCCTTGTGGATTCCAACACGAGGGAATCCAACATGCATACGGAATCCGAATCTCTTCCGGATTCCGACACATGGTAGGAAATCTGACAGATACGGAATCCGACATTCTAGCGGATTCCGACATACATGTAGATTTCGACAGTCCTACGGATTCCGACACCTTCATAGGTCTAGGAATCCAACACCTTGTAAGTTTGAAATTCCGACACCTACTTAACCCATTTTAAGAATTACATACTTGTTAGTTTTATGTTTAAAACACTTCAGAGCTTCATGTTCTACCCATATAACTTTCACAAATTCATCAACATCATTTAAAAACATCAAACATAGAAAATCCACTTTATAAGTAAGCTTTGTAGTTCAACCATGGAGTTCTTCACTCCAACGTGAGTTTCCAGCCCCAACCCACACATACTTATAGCAAACCATGTTTAACCTTTATTAGAAACATGATACTCACCTTTGTCTGATTCTACAACCTCAAATCTTCCAATCTTCAAAACTCTTCAAGAACAAATGAGAGAGAACTATATGTGTGTGTTTGCTAGTTTGAGATTTCACCAACCTTGACTTTGTGACTCAAGTTTAAAAACCACATACATATATATACACTATCCAGAGGAAAACAGCCTCTGGACTAACTATCTCTTCTTTTATTTCTTTTCTTAATTTATTTCTTAACATATACATATATTATACTTATATACATATTTAATGCCAAAAATTAGTAAACATCTATATACATTTAATCGATCTTAATATGTCAAATACATAGAATATCTTCCTATTATATTAATTACATACGAGTACATACTACTTACAACTAGGCCCAAGTCGAGGATGTTACAGAGGCTAAGTTGGATGAGCTTATTAAAAAAGGGAGAATGAAATCAAACAGAAGGTGACTGATGCCTTGACAGATGATGATCTGAAAAGCCTGTTACTTGTTAAATTGATTGGTAATGCAGGTAGTGCCTCAGAGGAGTTTGATTTGTTAAAATTATTGAGAAGAGAGGTTGAATTAAAGTGCAAAACTGCTGCCGGGTCATCAAAAAAGGCCTAGGCATGACGATGATGATTCAGACATCGATCGTCCTGAGGCACTTAGTGAATTGGTGCAGTTGCTGCCAGATTGGAGGAAACCTCATTTAAACAGAAATAAAAATGCAAGAAGACTGAGTTGGACGTTGTGGAGAAAGGATTTGAGTTTGAAAATATTGATACTTCTTAGGATGAGGATCTAACTCTCGCATTGTGGCTAAGCAAGTAGAAGGTTGAAAAGCCTGAACTTGAAAAATTTAAGTTGGAAAGTTTGTTGAAAGTACATAAAGAAGTAACAGAACAATTTCCGCCATCTCCTGTGAAATTCATAACAACTCCGGCTGATATCATCAGACAACAATAAAAGGAAGCTTAAATATCTGAATTATCTAAAGATTCTGATTGGGAAATCACTTTGACTACTCAAATAGATCTAGTTCATACTGGATCTTTGCCGAATGTAAGAAAAAGCTATGTGCTGACCAGAGAGGCCTTGAAAAAGAAAGTCTGAAACTGGAGATACCAGCATATATCTGTGGCCTTTCTGGAGGAGAAACTTGTCAACATCTATGCAGATCAGATAGAGGAAATGATGGATATCAACTTGATGGGTGCTAAAAATGTTAATGATGCTCGAATGAAATTATTTCTTAGCGTGCATACTGCAAAGAAAGAAGATGTTGAATCAGCACATCAGATCATTAAGCTTAATCCTGTTGCAATTCAAAAGGTTCTATTACATGATATGATCTACTATCATGTCACAAGGTCTGATTTAAAAAGTTACTAATTTGGACATGTCGACCTGAAATTTCTGAGCCTGGCCGATGTAAACTTCCTGGTAGAGCAGCTTGAATCAAAATTAGAAAATAATGTGGAGCAATCTGCAGGTTATCAAAAGCTCTGGGAGTTTATAAGGCATAGAAGCAAAAGAGCAGAGGAAACTGATCTTCAGTTGGGAGCAGAAGCTGGTAAGAAAAAAATCAATGTGCTGAAACCGAAAATAGATCATTCAAAGCTCGACCAACTGGAGATGTTTCAGATGATATGGAGTAGTGATGATGAGTTTGAAGGATATGAGGGGATCGTTCTGTTTAATAGCAAAAATGATAAATTCTTTATGAGGTTTGATGAGGTCAATGCGTACTCAGACGGCTCATTGAAAATCCGGTCCATCAAAATTAAGGAGTACAGCACGAGCTTAAAAGAAAATATTGATCAAGCGCCAAGAGTCAGACTAACAGAGGTGATAAAATTGTTTGATGCCAAACGTGATGAAAGAAAGATGATAAGGCATTGGCAGAGAACAACTGGGCAGAGGAACATAGACTAGACACAAACAAGGGGGAGATTGTTATAATTAGACTTTGTGTTTGTGTTCTAGTTATATTTTGTGCTTAATTAGCTAATATTGTACTTAGAAGGTCATATATAGGGATATGTATATATAGTGACCGTAGGCATTATTCCTTGTAACTTTGGCATATTATCAAATATATCTACACACACATTAAGGTGTATTTTGGCCATTTGCTCTCATCTTGAATCTTCATTGTACTCATTTTTGCTCCTACAAGTAGTGTACCTCTACCGGTATCCACACCAAGTTTCGTTTGATCCTCACTTGCTAGAGTGCTTGTGTGCCAACAAGAACACCAACACTATAGAACTAGCATCACTTGAAGATTGGTAGTGCCTATACTATCTTCCAGGTGTGTATTGAGAGAGTTATGAACTAACGTGAAGTTACAAGTTCATATGCTTTGTTACTAAGAATCAAGAAGATTCATATGCCATATTCAAGTGGTAAGAACAAGTCTATAGATCAAATCGACAACCAAAAACGTTCAATAAGTTACTAGTATGAATAACCATAAATCCACATTAAATATAGGCTTAAAAGTCCAATTGAATTTGCTGTTACAGCGTGAAGCACGGCCGTGCCAAATAAAGCACGGCCCTTTCAGCCCAAACAAGCACACCCCAAGTCAAACTTGATTTGGGCCCGTACCCTGACCATAAGCACAGCCGTACCATCAAGAAGCACGGCCATGTTCGACACACCACGACCGTACCAAGAAGAAGTATGACCATGCATAGCACCACCAAAACCATTATTGGCATTTTTCTCTCTCTCGTTCAAAGGTGTTGTCGGAATCAATACTTGGCGTGTGACCCAATAGGCCTATGCCTCATCGGCAGTAGTACCAACTCATGTGTGTTAGTGGGCATATTCCAACAAACTCCCACTTGAACATGACACACCTACGAAAGGTAACACCGACATAGAGCGGCCTCTAGCAAGGCATCTATGCCCCTAAGTTAGCATAGGGTATGTCACCCATGACAAGTACCAACCTATAATGAATGGTCCTATAGATAAGTGATTGTTCATCCCTTCGTTCACGATATCCATTGTGAATGTAGGTCATGGAACACCGTCAACCCAAAACACCCACTATTATGTTTCTCGATCTAGACTAACTATGGCAAACAATACAAGTTGCAAAATTGATCCATTATCAATTCAACTTGAGCACGGCCATGCATTTTGATGCCATCAGCTTAGTCAACGAGTGGCCCAGGGATATCTCTCTAAGGAGGAACGAATACCTTTGACTACATTGTTTTGTCACAATAACAAGTTCTTACGTGAAAACTTCCCTTATAACTGCTAGTTACAAACTGCGTTAGAAAGCAATCTAAACAAGACCATATCATTATTCAAGAAGCACATGTATCTCCAGTAAAAAGACAAATAATATTATCATCCTGATTTACTCGTGATCATGTGCATGAAGTAAACTTAGGTGTAGGTCCTCCATTTACTTGATCACTATCAAGTACAGCCTAGTGTTACGTAAACATGTATTCGATTCACTATGAATACTTTACCAACCACTTCCCTCGATCTTAATTCACTTCTTCCTTGCAATGAAGAACGATCAATCGTGGAGCACTTAGAATAAATAAATTTATTCATGGAAGTGATTAAACATGCTAAGATAAAACACAATAAAGGCTAACAAAAGTACCCGCTCCGCGCGCATTATCAAATCCCCATTTGATAATCAATACAATCAAAGCACATTATTGCTTAATATGCCCAACTTAATCATATCAAATTCAACTAAAACTCAAGCCAAATCCAAGTGTACGCAAGCCTAGTATGAAAACTCATCACTAGCTTGCAACTAAAGCTTAGTAAATGGATTCACAAGGTGACATCCATGCGTACTCTACCAATCACCATATCTTCTCTCGACCAATCACTTATAAAGTGTGCGTCGGCAAGACCATGGTCCTTTGTTCAAGCCTTCGTGCTCTCATTGTTTCAAAGAATCCAATAGAGTCAACGATGCAATAGTTCTCGTCTATGAGCCATTGTACTCTCATTGTTTCAAAGAACCCAATAAAGTCACAATGCACAAGACAATGGTTCATATATATAAGCCATCATACTCTCATTGTCTCAAGAGAACCCAAATAGAGTCAATGATGCTTAAAGAAACATTCTAGTCGATGACATTCCACTTAACAACACAAGAATAACAATTTCACCAAGAGTAATATATTACTCTAAGCTCCTTGTCACCACCGAACATCCACTTGAAGAACAATGTACCAAAAGTTCCTCCAAGTATGTCAAAATGACAAACAAGAAACCATGTGATAAACCAAGTTGCCAATTAAATTAACAAACTAGTCCATCATGTTTTGGTATCATTCTCTTAGTTTTATCCCTCCGAAAAGACCACGTTCATATTTTCCAATTCTTCTTATGAAGCAATAATTCCTCAACCCTGGTTTTATGAACCGCCAAGTTAGGATATTATCCTCAATAAGAGGTATATCATGGATACACAATATTTGGAACATAAGTGCTCCCACTAGCTCTGGCATACATACAAGTTTAATCTTCCCTTTTCAAAAACTCAAACCTATGATTTTCTCGTTAAAGTGAAGATTACAACCTTGAGATGTTTATTCAAGTCTATGAGGATACTTTCAATGTACAAGACTTTTGGAAAGTGTTAAAACACTCTTCCTCAAAATTCCCATGAAGGAATACGATCTTTACATTGCAGTGATGAACACATGTATCCGAGTAATCTTCAACGTAAACACTAGGAAAATTTTCTTATGATACCATCCTCATGGTCAATCATAACGAAACATTTATCCTTAGTTGGTATTTGAAATTCAAGTCCACGAATAGAATTCTTGGGCTTGTAGACCTTACAAGGATATTTATAATGTACAAGACTGTTGGGGAGTGTTAAAACACTCCTCAAAATTCCTATAAAGAACTACGGTCTTTACATTTTACTGCCATACTTTCATAGCAATGAAAAGACAGTGATACACCATAAGTCATACAAGTAGATTTCAACATAACCACCGGGAAAAAGTTTCTTTTATGATACCATCCTCATGGGCAATCATATCAGAACTTCTACCACTAGTCGGTATTTGAGGTTGTCTGCATCTTAAACCATGTACACCCTTAGGTTTACACAGAGGCATCGGATCAACCAAATCCAATACTTGGATATCCAACATGGATTGCATCCTATCCTTATTACCTCTCTCCTTCTAGTAGACTCTAGGCCCACTACGACTTCCGATAGTTGATGAATTCAACTAATCCATCATCGAGTTATCTTCCTCTAGTTATAAAACATATATCTATCCGGCCTTACGACAACTCCTATCAGATATTGGAAGAGTAATGAATTATGCCAGGTACCCCAGCATCGCCATGCTGAGCTCCAATCATTATTGATTGCATGCTAGTGCCAACATCAGGTTTTACCATTCAAGGCTCTGTTTACTCCCACTGGCTCCCATAGATATTAGGTTTCCACTTGCTATTGAGCGACAAAAACTTATCTTCAAAAGTTTGTGAAACAAATATTTCATGGTCTCAGCAGAATGCCTAATGGAGTAGCATCTCTGGTCCCCGGATTCTTCCACCTCATGTCTACACGTAGGATGGACAATCTAGGTTTTGAGATAGACAAGCAAAGATACTCTTCCTAGTTTTATCTACTAAGATCCATACTAGTCCATCTTTGTTGAATTTATATGTGGAACATTGTCCGCCACATTTGAGCATCCTAGCATTTTGGGTATAAATTTGCGATCCATCAAGACCTGAGCATATCTAAGAATGTTCGATTCCTCCTCTATGCGACCCCATTTGACAATGTGTCCTAGGAGAAATAAATTATGAGATAAATCCCATAACTCTTATGATGGTCACAAAATTCACAAATTAAGATACTTAACATCTTTACAAGATTTAAGTAACTTAACCTTTCGCCCACAAACCTTGTTAAGGTAATTATTGAACACCTCAAAAGGTTTCAAATATACTCATCCCTACTACCACTACAAGTAAAGGTTGTAGAGCAATCAAATGAATACACAATAGATTCAAGTAGAGAGAAATGTATGCAAACACCTTAATGTGTGTGTTTTCTATTCATATTATATCAAAGGTTACAAGGAAGGAAGACAACACTACTATATATACTAAGTACAAAGTATTGTGAATAGACTTAAACACAAATATAACTCTAACATTCTCCCACTTGTTTAAGTCTAGCTCATATTTCTTTGACCCATCTTTCTCTGCCAATGTCTGATCATCTTTCGTTCATCTCGTTTGGCATCGAATAGCTTTATGACTTCTGTTAATCTGACTCTGGGCGCTTGGTCTACTTCATCGTTTAGGCTCATACTATAATCCAAAATTTTTAAGGTCCAAATCTTCAAAGATCCATCTGAGTAAGCATTAACTTCTTTGAACCTTAAGAAGAACTTTTCTCTTTTGCTATTAAACAAGACAATCCCTTCATCTCCCTCGAACTCTTCATCATCACTCCAGATAACTTGAAACATCTTTAGTTGGTCAATTTTTGAAACAAGACAATCCCTTCATCTCCCTCGAACTCTTCATCATCACTCCTGAGCTTCTTATGACCAGCTGAATCTTCAGCATTCTTTTCTAGTTTCATTTCAAGCTCCTCTAGAAGAAAGTTAACGTCACTAAGATTTAAGAATTTTAGGTCCACATGCCCAATTGTATAACTCTTCATATCCGACCTTGTGACTAGATAACTGATCATTTCTGTGTAGACAACTCTCTGAACTCCAACAAAATTGAGTCTTATGATCTGATATTTTGAATTGACTTCCTCTTTCTTTGTAGTATGCATATTGAGAATCATCTTTGCTTTAACATCTTATGCATCTTTGGCACCCATCATATTCACATCTAACATCTCTTCTATTTCCTCTACATAGATGTCGATGAATCTTTCTTCTAGAAAGGCCACTGGTATATCTTGGTATCTCAAGTTTCTGACGGTTTTCTTTAGGGCCTCCCTAGTTAGCACATAGCTTTTCTTTACGTTTGGTAAAGACCCAGTGTGAACCGGATGTATTTGAGCAGTTTTAGGAATATTCCATTCTGACTGTTTAGATATTTCTCTGATTTGACTTCCTTTCAGTTGTTGTTTTCTAATGTCTGAAGGAGTGACTCTGAATTGCTTAGGAGATGGCGGAAATTGTTCTGTTACTTCTTTATGCACTTTCAACACACTATCCAAATTGTAACTTTCAAGCCCAGATTCATCAACTATCTCGGAAGAAGGCTTTTCAACCTCTTGCTTGCTCAGCCATAAGGCTAGCGTCAGATCCTCATCCTCTCCCTCAATCTCAGGCACATTTGACTCAAATTCTACCACAGTCTGCTTGCCTTTATATTTTTGTTTAAACGATGTTTCCTCCAATCTGGCAACAACTGCACCGATTCGCATAGAAGCCGGGGTATCAAAATAAGTTTTCAAACATTTCTCCCCTCAGGATGATCAGTTTCTGAATCATCATCATCATGCCTAGGTCATTTTGATGATCCGGCAGCAGCTTTGCATGTAGACTCCACCTCAATTCTCAACAATGATAAGATATCTAAATCCTTAGAACTGCTATCACCCTTCCCAATCAGTTTAACCATTAATAAGCTTTTTAACTCATCCATTGACAAGGCATCTGTAACTTTATCTTTTACGTCCATTTCTTTTTATTCTACTAAATCATCCAACTTCTTCTCGATTCTGGTAAGTCTGTCAAGTTGAAATCTTTGAATATCATCAATTCTGACTTTCAAATGTTCAAAAGCAGCATCAAAATCAGCCTTGGAAACGAATTCCTTAGCCGATTCAGATTCAGAAGTTGTAACACCGGGATCACTTAGATTACCCGTTGAGGTTCTAGCATCTCTAGAAACGAATTCTGTATATGAAGGACCACCCAGATTCATAGCTGGATTAACGTTGGCTGTGGTGGGGTTTCCTACAAATCCTTGGATATGGCCTGTGAAGGCTTCACCTATAGTAGTTCCAGCTGGTCTATCACTAAATAGACCAGTTATTGCTTCAAGTGTTTCCCTGTGTTTTGAAAGAAAATCAACAATCTGTTGATAGTTATCGATGTGTGAAGAAACGACAGGTGTGGCATGGAGAGAAGTGCCACTTGTTTCAATAACAGTTTCCTCCAAATGAGGAACCGTTATATTATGTGCTTTATCTCCGTGTGATGAAATAATATCCTATTGAGAGGATACTGAGTGGCTTGGAGGGGTTTTTGCATGCTCCGGTGGGAAGCCAGAGTCTTTTTCAATGCCAGGTATAAACCCGACAGTAGATGTGGTTTCCCAGCTAAAAATGGTTGGAGGAATCTCAGCAGTCACATATTCTTTTCTTACAACACTTACTCCCTCACTTTGTTTTTGCCTCTCAGCATCTTCATCTACATTAAGCGCAGTAATATCATCATACATCATTTGCGTATCACTATCTGAAAAATCCATCATTTGGTCATAATCAGGTAAACTCGTATGTACTCTTTGACCATTAGGACCTAACTCCTCCTCAATCTGATCTGGAAACATTTTCTCGATATGTTTTTGGAACGAATCAGTGTAACTTTCAGATGTGTCCAGAGCAACTCCCCCTCTAAACTCACCAACACCTTCACTTTCTTCTCCACCCCTCTCAATTATTTTTTCTCTTAACTCTCCTCTGTCAGCTTCTCCCGTAGAAGACTGACTCCTAATATCACTAGCACTTGGGGATCCTAACGTTCTTGGGGTAGGATCAACAGGCTCTTGTCGATCCATAAGAACAATGTTATGCAATCTCACATACTCCTGGACCACCTCGCTTTCCAAATCCAACAAATGTACTAACTCAGCAGGCATCACGAATGGTTGAATATCAGGCATCGCCGGGATTTTTTATAATTTGATCATCATTTGAATCTGCACTACTGGTTCACCATCACGCCTCGAGATATCAGTATCTCTGGTCATCACCCGTTGAAAAATCATAGACAGAAACCATGGAAACGGTAAGAAGTTACGTCTTTTACAAGGTATCACTTTCTCCCTGACCATCTTGGCTATCTCAATAAAAAACAATTCTGCATAGTCAAAATGAAAATGCTTAGCCATTCCAACTATTACTTTCAATGCAAAGATATTGGCCCCATCTATCCCTTTGGTTACACTCGTCAAACACCGTATGATTATAGCATATAGAGTTTGCCATTGAGGAACAAGTCCTGAACGTTTGAACTTTGACACGCAAGTTAATTCATCTCCTCTCCATCCAATATCCATCACATGGGTTAGAATTGAAGGTTTCTCATGCACACCAAAACCCATGCACAACGGAAGAATGAAGATAAAAACAAGTTCATTTCGGGTTTTCAAAACTCATGCACAAGAAAAACATAGTGGGAACTGGCTACAAGACATGATAGCAACAAGAAGAACAAATGAAACCAGAAAGTGAGACCATACCCTTGATGTCTCTGGTTGATTTGTTGTAGTAGATGTAATACTTGAACTCCAAGACGAGTCCCTCTATTGATATCCACACCAAGCCTTGCGTGAACCACCTTTGCTAAAGCTTGAACCACTATGCTTCCACCACGTGAACAAGGGCTCAAGAACAGCAGATGAACTCTTGACAACACCCACACAAACTCTCTCTCAAAGCTTCTATGTATCTCACAAGCTCTCTCAAATGTGTAGGTTAGTCAAATGGCAAAAGGTTCTTTCAAGAGAGAAAACATGCACTTTTATAAGTAGAAGGGAAGTCTGTGAGGCACCAGGGTCGGCCATAATGGCACCCTTCTATTGGACCAAACAAAAGGTCCAATAATATCAAAGTGTCACTTAGACTTCTGCCTTCACGGGTTCTCACGGCCCGTGAGGAAGTCGTGAAGGCATCACCCCCACAATCCCCGACCGGCCCATGAAGCCTCGTGAAGGGCTTCACGTCACGACCTCTTCACGACCCGTGAGGGCCCGTGAAGGTCGACAAAAACCCTAATTATCTCTCTTGACATGTGCTGTCGGATTCAACGCTTGGCGTGTGACCCAATAGGCCCATGCCTCATCGGCAGTGATCCAATATACGTGTATCAGTGGGCATATATCCAACAGACTCCCACTTGCACATGATACATCGTCATATATTAATCACAGACAAAGAGCGGCTCTAGCTAACCATCAATGCCCCCAAGTCGGCGTGAGTTGTCATCTTCGACAAAAACCTAATAGCCTTAAAGGCGTATGAGGTTCTATAGATAAGTGATCATGTGCATCCTTTTGTTCGCGATATCCTTGTGAACACGGGACATGGAATATGTCAATCTCCACATGGTTCACTATTATGTTTCTCGATTACAGATTGGTGGTGACCAAATAGACAAGTTGCATCTGATCTAAAATCAATGTAACTTGTGCACGGCCATGCATATTTGATGTCAGCTCCCAATCATCGAGGGGCCCAGGGATATCTCTCTTATTAGAGGAACAAATCCTTTCGACCACATAGTCCCATTATATGTTTCCTACTTTACCCAATTATTTCCTTTATAACAGCCAGTTACGAACTACGTTTGAAGATAACTAGAGTAAGGCAGATTCATACTCTGGTAACCTATGCATCTCAAGTCTAAGGATGAAATGATATTATCATCCTGAGATACTTGTGACTAATAGATCCATGAAGTAAACTTAGGTGTGGGTCTTCTGGTCACTTGAAACACCTTTCAAGCACAAGTAAGTCTTGCACCCTTATTCAACCATTTTGAATACCGGGCCAACCACTTACTTCAATCTTACTTCATTCTTCCTCCCATATGAAGAATAACCGATTGCAGAAGGTTTTAGAATGATAAACATTCAAGGAAGCGTTTAAACATGCTAAGATGGAACACGGTATGGACTTGATGATTGTGACCGCAACAAGCGTATATATAAATCTCTATTCATATATCAAAACAAACATAAGTGACAATACCGTTTAAATGTTCCCATAAATACAAATACAAATCAAACAAACCAAATACATGGGTCAAGCCAAATCACTAGCGAATCTAACACCTATAGCTTTAGCGTGTGAATCATGAGCAACTTGTGATAATCGCTTAGTGAATGGGTCCGCAAGGTTCCCATCCGTCGGTACTCTACTTATGGCAACATCACCATTCTCGATTACTTCTCTAATGAAGTGATATTTTCGAAGAATGTGTCTTGTCCTCTTGTGAGCTCTTGGTTCCTTTGCCAAAGCCACCGCACACTCATTGTCACAAAAAATCTCAAAAGGTTCGGTGATGCTCGGAACCACTCCTAGATCTTGGATGAATTTCTTCATCCACGCAGCTTCCTTAGCAGCTTCACTTGCTGCAATATATTCTGACTCGTTTGTTGAATCAGCAACTGTGTCTTGCTTTGAGCTCCTCCAGCTTACTGCACCACCATTCAATAGGAACACGAACCCCGATTGAGATCGTCAGTCGTCCCTATCGGTTTGGAAGCTAGCATCAGAGTAACCCTTTACACTAAGCTCTTCCTCACCACCGTATACCAAGAACATTTCCTTTGTACGCCTAAGGTACTTTAGAATGTTCTTCACAGCTCTCCAGTGAGCCTCTCCCGGATTCGCCTGATATCTACTAGTCATGCTCAAGGCATATGAGACATCGGGGCGTGTGCATAACATGGCATACATGATCGATCCCACAGCCGAAGCGTATGGGACTCGCTTCATTATGTTCAACTCCTTTTGGGAGTTGGGGCATTGAGCCTTACTTAATGCCAATCCATGCATCATGGGGAGATTCCCTTTCTTAGAATCCTCCATCTTAAATCGTTTAACGACTTTATCCACATATGCACTTTGGCTTAATCCTATAAGCCTTCTAGACCTATCCCTATAGATCTTAATTCCGAGAATGCATCCCGCATTTCCCAAGTCTTTCATAGAAAACCAATTCCCAAGCCAATCCTTGACACTACGCAAGGTTGGGATATGATTTCCTATGAGTAGAATATCATCTACATATAAAACTAGGAAAACTATTGAGCTCCCACTAGCCCTGACATACACGCATGGTTCATCTTTGTTTTTCAAAAATCCAAATTCCTTGATCTTTTCATCCAAACAAAGATTCCAACTACGAGACGCTTGCTTAAGTCCATAAATGGACTTCTTAAGCCTACATACCTTGTTAGGATACTTAGGATGTACAAAACCTTCAGGTTGTGTCATATATACCTCTTCAGAAAGCTTCCCGTTAAGGAAGGCGGTTTTTACATCCATTTGCCATATCTCATAATCATGAAAAGCAGCTATGGCAAGGAGGATCCTAATGGACTTCAACATAGCCACTGGTGAAAAAGTTTCATCATAGTCAACACCCGGTGTTTGCGTGAAACCTTTTGCCACCAATCGGGCTTTGAAAGTGTCCAAGGTATTGTCCATGTTGGTTTTCTTCTTGAAAACCCATTTACACCCAACGGGTCGAAATCCGGGTGTTGGATCAACCAGTTCCCAAACCTGGTTATCCGACATGGAGTTTATTTCACTTTCCATTACCTCCCTCCACTTGGCAGACTCAGGGCCCGCCATTACTTCTCGGTAGCTGGTGGGTTCATCTTGATCCACCAATAGCTCATTGCCCTCAGATATGAGAAATCCACATCTCTCTGGCTCATGATGAGCTCTACCAGATCTACGTGGGGTAGGAAGTGGAAGTGTGTCAGGTACCGTAGCTTCACTTTGCTCGGTGTCAACCATTGATGGTTGATTGCTAGTGCCAACATCAAGTTCTTTATCGGGTGTACCTTGAATTTCTTCAAGGTCTATTTCCTTTTGCCTCGGTACGTTGGATATAAGTTCCCTTTCAAGGAAAACGGCTCTTCGAGCAAGAAAAACTTTGTTCTCTGAAGGTTGTAGAAAATATATCCAATACCGGCAGGAAGATATCCGATAAAATAACACCTTTCGGAACGGGGTTCTAGTTTGTCATTCGTCTCACGTCTCACGTAGGCTAGACATCCCCATACACGAAGATATGAGAGAGTGGGCCTTTTCTTGTGCCACAACTCATATGGTGTTGTTTCAACTTTCTTTGTTGGTACGAGGTTAAGGATTCTTACCGCCGTCTTTAGAGCGTAACCCCAAAAACTAATGGGTACCTCCGTTTGACTCATCATAGAACGGACCATATCTAATAATGTCCGATTTCTCCTTTCGGCAACTCCATTTAATTGTGGAGTCCTAGGAAGAGTTAATTGTGAGATAATCCCACATTTTCTAAGATGGTCCAGAAACTCCGAAGTAAGATACTCACCGCCTCTATCCGATCGTAGTATCTTAATTTTCTTACCCGATTGATTCTCTACTTCACTTTGAAATGTCTTGAACACCTCAAAGGTTTCAGACTTTTATCTAATCAAGTAGATATATCCATACCTACTATAATCATCCGTGAAGGTAACGAAATATCTAGTATTGTTCCTTGTGACATTTTTGAAAGGACCACACACAACGGTGTGAATGACTTCCAAAAGATCCTTTCCCCTCTCACTAACTCCGGTGAAGGGTTCTTTGGTCATTTTGCCTAGTAAACAAGATTCGCATACATCTTTTGACCCAAGGTCAAATGATTCCAAGATCCCGTCTGCTTGGAGCTTGGAGATGCGGGTCTTGTTTACATGAGCAAGACGACCGTGCCATAAGGAATATTTATCCAAACAATTTTTGGATTGAGAATCAATATTCATGATAGGTCTCTTATTTTCAATGTATGCATCAACTTCATATATGCCATGACATGGTAAAGCTTTAAAATAATAAACATCATTTTTATAACATAAAATAGATCCTTCCATAAATTTAAAAGAAAAACCATCGTCATACAAAGCATGTAAAGATAAAATGTTTCTTGCCACGTAGGGCAAATAGCATACATTAATAAGAACAATGGAAAGACCAATTCTAAAAGAGAGCTTGACACTCCCTTTTGCTTCTACGGGCACAACCTCTCGGTTCCCCATAATTAGATCCAGCTCTCCACGCTCCAAGCCTCTACTTTCCCTTAGCACCTGCACCATATTACAAATGTGAGTGCTGTAGCCGGTATCTAAAACCCAGCCCTTTGAAATAGAAGTTTGATGGAGATCAATCATGAACGTACCTTGGTTTGAAGGTCCCGAGATGCTCATTGCCTTGAGCTTCTTGAGGCCATCTTGGTACTTTGGGCAGCTTCGGCGATAATGCCCCTTGTCCCCGCAAAAGAAGCATTGCGCATCCTCCGGGGCCTTGGCTTGGGGAATCTTCCCCTTGCCCTTTGTCACCGGGGTAGGGGTAGGCTTGGTGGCACCAAACTTGCCCTTACCCTTTCCCTTATGGGAAGGATTCGGCTTCTTTTTTTGGATGTGGCCCTCCCGGATAGCCAAGACGGGGTTGGATGAGGTGGCCTTGGGCTTCGAGATGCTTGACTCCGCGGTCTTGAGCATCCCATGAAGCTCCATGAGGGTTTTGTCCTAGGACGGACTTGAGGCATTCGTACCTTTCTTGCCTCGCTTGCTGTTGGAACATGTCCTTGAGTTGCGTGAGCAAGTCGAAAGCACTTAAATGATCCATTTGCTTTTGCAAATCGGAGCTCATTGTGCTAAGCATAAGGCACGTTATTTCCTCCGTGTCCTTGAGGCGTTTTTCATGTGCCTCTCGGTTGGCCCTAGGTGCCGTAGTCGCAGGGGCTTCGGGCAAGGCTTCCTCAATGATATGCAATTTCCTTTCATGGCGTAGGACAATCCGAAGTTGCCTATGCCAATCCATGTAATTGCTACCGTCGAGTTTCTCCTTCTCAAGGAAAACTCGTAGAGAAATGTTGCTCGTTGTGGTGGTACTTGAAGATGCCATCTATAATAGCAAAGTAGATTTGGTTAGTTTGATATTTAAGTTTGTTAAAACAATTTACTCAAAAAAAATTTTAATTATTTTAACAAAGCCAAGAACCTTATTTCACTTCCGTATACGATGGGTTTACCGCGGATCACATAAGGAAGTTATTTCGGGTTGGAAACCATATTGCCAATTGCAATCTATCATTGCAACTCTTTGGTCTTTGCGGGATCCTACGACAAGCATCGGTCGTTTGGCATGTTTGATCTCTTCTTACACAAATCCCAATTTAGAATTGTTGATTGACTCGTGCTAAGCTCGACAATCTTTCAAGAATTCTAATTTGAAATTATAAATCGTCCCCCAAGACATGCGGTAAGTACACTCCACAAGAATTGGCTCGTGCTAAGCTCGACAACCAAGTTTGCGAGTTACTACGCTCACCTTCCACACAACTCCACAAAGATCGGCTCGTGCTAAGCTCGACAACCAATCATTGTGTTGTTAGATTTGGGTGGCATCGTCTTATGGATGGTGCGTGATTTATGTTTCATGGAAAAAACGGGCTTTTGTTTCCGATTAATTTTGATTATATTTTAGTGACAAAAACTTATTTTTCACTTTACTTGGTTTGCTAATCATGAGCGCGCGTGAGAGAAAAATAAACCAATTATATAAAACTCTTGTGATTTAATTTATTGAAAAATTTTCTAGCATGCGAAAACCTAAACAATCCATGCAAGAAATAAATCACAACACACGCATAGCAAGGGGTTGGTAACCAAGCCAAAACATATGTGTTCTACCCGTGAGCCTACGGGAAGAACGTGGTCAACTAGGGACACAATACAAAAAGTCATAGCTCCCACTTGATCCGCCATCTCCAACAGGATTCACCGGATCTTCTATTTTCAAGACACCATCTTTGATTCTTGATTGTGGTCTCCATGCTCCATGAGTACAAGTACATAAAAATAGAAATGAAATGGCATGCAAGCCACGAATATTCTATCATCTATTACAAGTACACGGATAAATGAAACGGTATGCAAACCGCAATAATAATTACAATAATCAATAAATAAATAATTATTACAAACCAAGTGACTCTAAGCCACCAAATAAAAGGGAGCAACCACAAGGTCTAAGGCCAAGGTTACCAACAAAGAACAAGGCAAACAACCACAAAAACAAACGGTGTGCCAAAAACCGCAACAAGCAAATATTTTGATAAGAATTTACAAGCAAACACTCAAGGCACAATGGAAATTCTTGTACATATGCATTAAGGTATAAAACCAATTTTTAAAACCTATATTCATATATACACACACATATGTGTATGCATCTAATGCCATGACAATACCATGCATACCCATAGTGGTACCAAAATATTATTTGGGGATTTCCAAAAACATATGAACTAAAACAGAAACACAGCAATGACTCGAAAAACCGAAAAATTTCTTTTAAGGTCAAAAATACTGTTCACGAGCTCCTTCACGACCCTTCACGGCTCGTGAGGCCCGAGGGCTTCACGACCTCTCATGGCCCGGATGAACTCGTGAAGCACCAAAAAACCATTTCATGACCAGACCCCAAACTACACTGGTCGTGTGACCTTCACGACCCGTGAAGAGAACTTCACGGCTCGTGAAGCCCTTCTGGACAGAATGCCAAAACATCCAAAAAACGATATTTCGAGCCGTTTTGTGCTATCATCTTGTAACAATGGCTCTGATACCACTGAAGGTTTCTCATGCACAACAAAACCCAATCACAACGGAAGCATGAAGATAAAAACAAGTTCATTTCGGGTTTTCAAAACTCATGCACAAGAAACACATAGTGGGATCTGGCTACAAGACATGATAGCAACAAGAAGAACAAATGAAACCAGATAGTGAGACCATACCCTTGATGTCTCTGGTTGATTTGTTGTAGTAAATGTAATACTTGAACTCCAAGACGAGTCCCTCTCTTGATATCCACACCAAGCCTTGCGTGAACCACCTTTGCTAAAGCTTGAACCACTATGCTTCCACCACGTGAACAAGGGCTCAAAAACAGCAGATGAACTCTTGACAACACCCACACAAACTCTCTCTCAAAGCTTCTATGTATCTCACAAGCTCTCTCAAGTGTGTAGGTTAGTCAAATGGCAAAAGGTTCTTTCAAGAGAGAAAACATTCACTTTTATAAGTATAAGGGAAGTCTATGAGGCACCAGGGTCGGCCATAATGGCACTCTTTCATTGGACCAAACAAAAGGTCCAATAATATCAAAGTGTCACTTAGACTTCTGCCTTCACGGGCTCTCACGGCCCGTGAGGAAGTCGTGAAGGCATCACCCCCACGATCCCCGACCGGCCCATGAAGCCTCGTGAAGGGCTTCATGTCACGACCTCTTCACGACCCGTGAGGGCCCGTGAAGGTCGACAAAAACCCTAATTATCTCTCTTGACATGTGCTGTCGGATTCAACGCTTGGCATGTGACCCAATAGGCCCGTGCCTCATCGGCAGTGATCCAATATACGTGTATCAGTGGGCATATATCCAACAAGAATTTGTTTATCAGTAGGGATTGGATCAAAGTCAGGTTTTTGTGGATAAGAGGTTGATTTGGGTAGTCTTAGGATTTTGTGAATGCTTTTGATACCCATCTCAAATTCAACTTGCTCTATTTGGCCAGCAAGTACAAGAAGGACTTCAGCACTTTCAGTCAAAGATAAGGAACTCCATAATTGTTGTACGTACACCTTCGGAACATGAGGGAAGGCTTCAGTAGGATTAAAAGTGAATACGTGGTTTAATGGGTGAGATGTCATAAGTTCAGTGATTATCGGGTATTCGATTTTGGTAATGTCTGGTACGAAGTAGGCGTTGTTCAGTTGATTTGGTAAGTAATTGGCTTGAGGAAAAAGGATATTGGATGAAATTTGAGCCATCTGTGAAATAAAACGATTAATACAAAACTCAAAAATTTCAAAAATTTTTGAAAATTCCTAAGTGTTGGCAAAAACCAACACTTAGAAATCCGACACCCTTTTTGTTTTAAAATCCGACAAATGTTAAAATCCGATTGAATTCTTTGAAAATCCGACACAAGTTTAAATCCGATAGTCAATGTTATTCAAAATCCGATGACTTTGAAAAACCGACACTCATTTATCTCAAAAATCCGAGTCTTTTGAAAAACTGACACTTTCAAAATCCGATGATATTTTAAAATCCGGTTGTGTTAAAATCCGACAACCACTCAGATTTACATGAAATCCGACAACAACTCTGATTTACATAAATCCGACAACCACTCGGATTTACATGAAATCCGACAACCATTCGGATTTATATAAAATCCGATAACTTTGAAATCCTTTGCTTTGTTTGTTTATTAAATCTGACACTTGTCAATGTGAACATTCGGATTTGTCAAAATCCGATTGAACATGAAATCCGATTAACTATTGGATTTTCATGAAATCCGACAGTTCATGTTCATGAACAGAGCGACTAGTTCGACAATCCGATTCTTCCAAAAATCTTCACTTCGTTCATTTATCACTTAAAAATCAACATATTTGAGCAATTAAACCTAAACTAAGAACTCCTTTTGGATCAAACAACACAAATAACAACTAGAACCCTTCCTCGTTTGAACCAACATTTCCGATTAAACTCGAACAAAAACCGACAGATTCAAAATCATTCAAAAACCAACTCAAAGATCGAGTATCTTGAAATCGACATACAACCCATTAATGTACAACTAAAACCGAGTCCAATCATGTTAACAACACATATGATTTGAAGATTTGAGCATCAAGTGTTTCGAGGGTTTTTCAATCAAAAGAATCGATTAAAAACCAATCAAACGTTGATGAAAATGCAAACAAAGTATACCTTTGGAATCAGAAAGGTAATGCGACCTTGGATCTGTTGTTTGTATGCACAAATAAACACTTCGAAATTCTCGGATTCTTTGAACTCTCGGATTCTTGAAAAGCTTTGGAAAACCGATAATGAAATCGAATTTTTGTTTTTATAGGAAAAACCGACCCACGAAATCCGAATGGGTAAAATTCGATCCATAAGAAATCCGGAACCCACAAAACCGATAAAAACACTCGGTTTTTGGTTAAAATCGGATTAAAGTATCGGAATCCGACAACTTTTAGCGGATTTTCAATACTTCTCATTAAAAATTTGATTTTTCAAATCATTCCACTCCCCCTAAACTTTATATTTCATCTTTAAAAATAATTCTTTGAATATGAAGATGAAATTTTCAAAAATTTGACAATTTTAATTCAAAAACAAAAAATAAAACTCCATATCAAATTATGCACAAATGTACAACAATTTGAGATGAAGAAAAAAAATATTTTTGAGTTTTGTGTGTTTTGTACATGATTTTGATTTTTCATTTAAAATATACAAAACCTGATATATTTTCTCCCCCTACAAGTATGAACCCTCAGTGATTCATAACTTGTATTTGTTCTATCTGTCCATTGACCAAATTTGACCTGCACAACTAGCATATACCGTGTAAGATCTGTTGATTCAGAATGTTATGTTAAACTGTCAAATTCAACATTCCTAATCTTGACACTAAAGCATTAAAACGAGATTCATCTAACGCTTTGGTGAAAATATCAGCAAGTTGATTATCTGTTTAAACATATTTTAATTCAATTAAACCTTTTTCAGCATAGTCTTTTATCAAATGATATCTGATGTCAATATGTTTCGTTTTAGAATGATGTACCGGATTGCATGTAATTGCAATAGCACTTTGAGAATCACGCATTAGAGGGATTTTGTTATATGCCAGACCAAAGTCGGAAAGCTGAGTCCGAATCTAAAGAATCCAAAGACATTGAGAACAGTAGCTAGCAGCAGCAATGTACTCTGCTTCAGCTGTTGATGATGAAACATAGTTCTGCTTCTTGGACCCCCAGCAAACCAGTCTGTCTCCCAAAAATGTGCACTCCCAGGTGTGCTCTTTCGGTCTAGCATGCAACCGGAATAATCTGCATCAGAATAGGAAATTAACTCAAACCCAGAATCCCTAGGATACCATAAACCTAGATCTGCGGTACCCTTAAGATATCTAAATATGCGTTTTACCGCCAGAAGGTGACATTCTTTAGGATTTGCTTGGAATCTGGCACAAAGACATGTAGAATACATAATATCCGGCCTACTAGCTGTTAAATATAGCAATGATCCTATCATTCCTCTATAAGTTTTCAAATCTACTGCTTTTCCTTCCGGATCAGTAAATAGTTTTGTTCGAGAAGCCATGGGTGTTGAGATTGATGAACAGCCAGTCATATCAAATCTCTTTAACAGATCTTTGATATACTTAGCTTGATTTATAAAAATTCCATGGCTAAATTGTTTAATTTGAAATCCGAGGAAAAAAATAACTTCCCCCATCATGCTCATTTCAAAGCGCTTTTCATAGTATTCGAAAATTCATTGCCATATTTAGGATTTGTAGAACCAAATATTATGTCATCGACATATATTTGTACCAACACATAGTCGTTTCCAATCTCCTTTTTTGAACAATGTGGTGTCAGTTTTCCCTTTGACATATCCTTCGTTAAGTAAGTGTTCTGACAGCTCATCGTACCAAGCTCTCGGGGCTTATTTTAAACCATATAGAGCTTTGTCCAGAATGTAGACGTCATTGGGCCTGTTAGGATCTACGAAACCTTCAGGTTGACTGACATACACTTCCTCTTTCAATTTGCCATTAAGGAAGGCAGTCTTCACATCCATTTGATATACAGTGAAGTTTCTGAAGGAAGCATAGGCTAGGAAGAGTCGAATTGCTTCTATCCTTGCTACAGGGGCGAAGGTCTCATCATAATCTATCCCTTCCTGTTGATTATACCCCTTAGCCACTAGCATAGCTTTATTCCTAACCACCACACCATCAGAATCCTTCTTATTCTTAACTACCCACTTCATTCCAACAATTGATTTGCCTTCAGGTCGTGGAACTATTCTCCAGACTTTGACTCGGTCAAACTGATTTAGCTCTTCTTGCATAGCTATAATCCAATCAGGATCAGCTAGAGCTTCCGACACTCATGTGGATTCGACCATGCTTAGAAAAATAGAGTGTTGACATATGTTAGCTGTGGCAGATCTAGTTTGAACACCGAAGTCCAAACTTCCTATGATTTGAGTCTCTGGATGACTCTTCAACCAAACAGGTTTGGGGGATTGAACCTGAATGAAGTCATTAAGATTTTGAAGATCAATTGAATTAATGTCTTCTGCTGCTTGATCATATTTTGGACTTTGTTCATTTGCTGGATATTTGTAGCTTCAAACTCCGACTTATCAGAATTTGTAGTCTGTTGAACTGTAGATACAAGGCTCAGTTATTGACACAAATTCCTACTGAATATCCTGCAAGACAGTAGATGTGTTATCATTCTTTTTAAAGAAATCAAACATAAAATCCAAGCTTATATCTTCTGAATGTGCGAATGACTCATCTGTTTTGTTATTTGTAAAAATTGAATGTTTGGATGAGTTAGGTTTACTCGTTAAGGAATTTAAATTGACTAAATCATCAAACGTAACATTTATGCTTTCGAAAATCATGTTAGTTCTCCGATTTAGAATTCTAAAAGTCTTTTTATCCATTGAGTAACCTAAAAAGACTCCTTCATCGGCTTTCGAATCAAACTTTGACAGTTTGTTCGATTCATTCAGCACAAGCACCTATTAACAAATACATGGAAGTATTTGATATAAGGTACTACTCCATTACATAATTCGTATGGAGTTTTATTAAAACGACGATGAATTAAGGATCTGTTTTGGGTGTAGCATGCAGTATTCACGGCTTCAGCCCAGTAGGATGGTGAGAGCTTTGAGTATTAAAACATTGTTGTGGCAGCTTCAACCAAAGTTCTATTTTTCCTCTCAACTACTCCATTCTGCTCTGGAGTATATGCTGCCGAGAACTGATGATTAATTCCCTCAGAATCTAAGCAGGAATCTAAAGTTCTATTTTTGAACTCTGTCCCATTGTCTGTTCGAACACTCTTCACCGGTTGTCCGTTCTGAGTCTTGTGTTTCTTTAGAAATAAAATCACTTGTTGTGGTACCTCACTCTTATGACTCACGAACCGGACCCAAGTGTACCGGGAATAATCATCCACCATCACCAGAATATATCGCTTTGAGTTTCTTGACTGGACTTTCATTGGTCCGTAGAGGTCCATGTGAATCAACTTTAAAGGCGTGGTAATTGATGATATCTGATTTACTTTGTGTGGAACTCTCTTCATTTTCCCGCTTCGCAGTCCTTACAGAGATGATCTTTCTTAAATTTAAGCTTCGGTAGACCTCTGACCAAGTTACCATTCACCAGCTTGTTTATGTTTTTGAAATTCAAGTGCGACAACTTGCGATGCCATGACCAGTTTAGGTCTGATGATGCTTTAGACAGCAGGCATACTGGTGCGCCGGAACCTTTCTCAGACAAGTCAATTGTATACAAGTTTGACTTTCTGTTGCCACCCAAAATTTCTACTCCATCTTCAGTTCTTAATGAACAAGAGCTTTTCTTGAAAACTACTTCCATACCCTTATCACATAATTGTCCTATGCTAAAAAGATTGTGGCCTAAGCCTTCCACATAGGATACTTTTTCTATCTTCAAATTTCCTGTTTCTATTACCCCGTGGCCTAAGATCGGAGAGACTTGGTCATTCCTAAACTATACATTCCCTGTATACTTGCTCACAAAGTGTTTGAGAAGACCTTTGTTCTCCGTCATATGTTTTGTGTAGCCCGAGTCCATGTACCAAAGATGATCTTTCTGCACATGGAAAAGAAACTCATTTGATTTGCTGTGTTAGATGTTTCAGGTGTTTTGACAACATTCAAACTTTCTTTGTTAAGCATTTTCTTTACAATCCATTTCCCAGTTGATTTTTCAGTGGATTTG
This sequence comes from Dittrichia graveolens, assembly GCA_038502395.1. NCBI lineage: Eukaryota > Viridiplantae > Streptophyta > Magnoliopsida > Asterales > Asteraceae > Dittrichia > Dittrichia graveolens. The sequence continues at coordinate 25,599,766 of JARJIL010000008.1, forward strand.
ATCACAGGTGAGAAATGCTTGTTTTTGACAACATATACGCTTTTCGTTATGGGTTGATATGACACAGGTGTATTTAGCATCTGTTTTTGATTTTTCGTTGAATATGTTGTATATAATGAATTTGAAACAGCTTTCTGTTGAGATTGGTTAAAAGATGTGAATTTGTTACGAACTACTGGAGTAGGAGAATGTGTTTGATTGTTATTCATTATGTTCATATGTTCTCTCCACTGTCCTGGACGGACTGGTATCTTTCGGTTACCATACCTTTTTAATAACCCTGCTTTTTGATGTTTGTGAATCCATTGGTGAATAATGAATCCATTCTTATTGATGAACCAAAACAGAATTTTATTATCATTTGAATTCTTCCAGTTTTTGTTGGATTTTAATCCACTTTTCAGTTTATTTTGATGATTTTTACATTTGAACTTACATTATCCTTCAGGACAGCCATTTCCAGCACAACACATTTTGTTATCAACTATTTTTGCTTTTGAGCTCTCTATTTTGACTTTCCATGAAAAATGTAACTCGTAATTTTTATTACAGTATGATTTATGGATCTTACAAAATGGTTTCACTTTTTTCTTGGAATCAACATTGATTACATGTGCTTTGTTTTTCTCTATTTCTTGCAGATCTTTCTTCGCAATCCACTTCATTGGTGCTTTTTTCATCTTTCTTTTCTTCACATCTTTGATGTTTGACTTCTTCATGCTGTTGCTTGAACCTTCTTTCCTTTTTGATTGAGCTGATTTTGATTCAGACAAGGAATTTTTGATAGACACTTGAAGTGATTTAACAGATTTTAAAGCATGCAAAGTTGATGACTTTTTGATTTTTGGCATTTCAGGAATCTGCTTTGTGTTTGAAAATGATCCTTTCTCTGTAATACTATTTGGATCACAAAATTGATTGCATTTATGTGACATGAACTCTCTACAAGCCTTCGAACACTGTGGATACACGATATCCAGATACCTGTCCAATTCAGTTAGCAATCTTTCCACCTTTTCTTCAAGCATCCTCCGTTCGATTCCATTTGAAATAAATTGTGGAATAAGATATTGTGCAATATCAGAATTTTTATCTTTTTCATCATATATTTCAATCTTTATCTCAGATGCAACGGAATTTATTTTCTTGTTAAGATTGAAGATTGTTTCTTTTAAAACACAATTTTCCACATCAAATTTCTGATCGATGCATGCAACTTCAAGCAATTCCTGTCTCCTTTGTAATTCCATGTTTGGAATATACACTCGAGCATTTCCATCATTTTCTTATTCAACAGCTTTCTTTACTGTGGGTGGAATAGGAATGAAACATTCTTCTAACGCACAACCACCACTCTTCTTAGTGTCTGCGTACGATGCGTTCAGTTCATCATAATTAATTGAGTTTTGCATTTTCTTTGTTGTTTTTCTTTTGAGTTCTTCTTCATTCTTAATTTCTTCCTCTCCCACAAACACCATTTTTGAAGTCCAACCTTGATTCATTCTTTCTAATCGATACAGTTGAGAGCAATTGATCTTCGAGAAGAAGTTATTTTCATCATACCCTAACCCTTTATATTTGTTTTTGACATTTGGTTCAAGGTGTTTGAAAATACTATGAAGTGTAGTTACTTGTTTTTTAACTATATCCTGAAGATGGTTAACTTTCTCATCAAGATTCATTTTCTCCTTCATTATTAAATTTAAGTTTATCTCTGCCGACAGTTTGGCTGCATTCAAGTCATGCACTTTTAACTCCGTTTCTTTTTGGAATTTGTTGAGTGCATTTTCTTTGTCTTTTATTTCTTGTTGAAGTCGTTCTATTTTCGAGAATGAGTTTTTAGTTCAACTTCACTTTTCGTTGCTTGTTCCATTTTTAGATTTATATTCTTTTCATGCAACTTATGGTTCTTGTTCGTGAGAGATTGATTCTAGGAAGTTAGGATCTCCACCTGTTGCAAAAGAGTTAGTATATACTCAGTAGGAAATTCAGAGTCATCTGTCAATACCTTCTCTTCATTCTCTGCAACTGATGGGTTGGTGTCTTCAGTAGCAACCTCTAGTTCAATCTCTTCCTCTTCCTCATATTCACTCTCCATGTCTGACTCATCAAATCTAGCCATAAAACCAGAGTCATTTCCCACGATTTCATCTTCACTCTCCCCATCGGTTTCCTCAAACTGACATTCCTCTACCTCAACCATTAGAACAAATTGGGCATGGACATTGGGATCTTCATCACTGTTATCAGTGTCAGACAAGAATTGATCCTCTTCTACAAGTAATGCCCTCCCACTATTTCTTTGTTTGATGAGGTTGAGTTTACTCTTGTAATATTCTGAGTCCTTAACCTTGGGCTTTCTGCAATCCTTGATGAAATGCCCAGTTCCTCCACAGTTATAACCTTGGGCTTTCTGTTGTTTGTCTTGTTCTTCAGAAACTTATTCTGCGTCATGTTGGTCAAATAGGCCATTGCCTCCATGATCTTTTCATTATCAACCACATTTTCTTCCTCCGAATATGAAGTTTCTGTCTCTATAACTTGTTTCAGTTTAACAGACTTCGTTGAGCTCTTAACTCTTTTCTCATTTACCACCAGAGCCAGTGGATCTACAGTGTCTTTTTGTGTACCTAAACCAACATCATACTGATATTGATTTAGTTCCTCAAAAATCATATGATGTGTGACTTTGCTGAGGTTCTTTTGATTCATTTGTCTGTAGATTGCCACTTGGGATCTCCATTCAGACCCTAGAGAGTTTAGAAATCTAGTATTCTTCGTTAGATTTGAGTAATCATCAAGTTTCTAGTTTATGAGGTCATTGAGTAGTTTAAAGTAGCGACTATAAGTTTCAATCAGTGCTTCCCCTTCTCTGGCTTTGAAATGATCAAAGGAGTTAACCAGTGTAGTCTCCTTAATCCATACCCCTGACTCTGTGCCTTCCATGTAAAATTTTGAAGAAAGGCCATGTTTTAGATAGTATTTTGCTTTCCTATCTGTTGTGGCTCTATGTTTTTCCTCAGCTGTATACTCAGATGGAAGTTTTTCTCGGTGGATTTCATCCAAAGGTGGATTATGATGAGAATCTACTTCTTGATCTATCCTAAAAACACCATTTCCTTCCAGTATGCTTTTCTTCATTTCCTCACCATATTGCTCATTGTTATCTATAAAATCCATAAACCGACCTTTCGATAGATGATATTCTCCTCTGTACAACACTGGTGACTTTGTGTCTGAACCGAATGAAAGTGTTTCACTGTATGTACTCATTCTTGCTTTGAGGATCTTTTGTTTGTAAGATATTTGATTGAAGAATTCTTTTGTAATCTGAAATCCGATACTCACTGAAATCCGAAACTCACTTGTCTAAAATCCGAGACTTAAAATCCGTTTCCTATCAAAACTTCAAAATCCGAGACTTAAAAAACCGAGTGAATTTGAAATCCTAGGGTCAAAATCCGATAGTTGAAATCCGATAGAAGTGAATTCCGATAGATTCAAAAACCGATAGATTTGAAATCCGATAATGTTTTGAAATCCGAATGATTCAAAATCCGATAAATTCAAATCCGATGATTTGAAATCCGAGATAATTCCAACTTTGTAAATCTGATCAATCAAATCCGTTGATTAAATCCGTGACTTCAAAAATCCGATACTTTGTAAATCTGAAACTCAACCAATGGCAAACTAAATCCGATTGCAAATCCCAAATCCTCAACTCAATCCTTGTATTTCCAAAATCCGCAACACATAATCCAATAGAAAAGTATCGGAATCCAATAGAAATCTTCGGATTTTGTAAAATCCGATTGTTCTTGAGATCAAATCCGCAAGTTCTTGCAACTGTTGTAACCGCCAACTTTCAAACTTCAAATTCTTTCAAATTTAGATCAAATTCGTGAATTTTTTCTTCCAGAGGGTTCGTATACACACGAATTACAATTTAGAATCAAGTTTACAACAAAATTCAACCTCTAGAATACATTTTAGATCAATTTTTCTCAAAAACTGAAAAATACAAAATCTCAAATTCAACACAAACTGTTGTAGTGATTGATCGCGGACTTACACAGATTAATTCTAATGATGATTGCGAATTCAATAAACTTCTAATCCTCCATTTTCATACACAATTCGATAGAAATCATATTATACTCAAAGTCGACCAAAATACCTCAAAATCTAACAAATTCCTTCTGATTGTTGCTGTTATCTCTCGAAATCTTCAATCAAGAGCCTTATCTTAGCAATGATTAGGCTCTCATACCAATTGTAGAGCAATAAAATGAATACACAATAGATTCAAGTAGAGAGAAATGTATGGAAACACCTTAATGTGTGTGTTTTCTATTCAATATTATATCAAAGGTCACAAGGAAGGAAGACAACACTACTATATATACTAAGTACAAAGTATTGTGACTAGACTTAAACACAAATATAACTCTAACAAAGGTAACGAAGTACATGTAGTTATCCCCATTGATTTGATTGAACGAATTAAATACACAAGTGTGAACTAATTACAACAACCTCTCAATCCTCTTACATGCGCCGATGAAAGATGTACAAGTCATTTAGCCCAATAAATATTTCTTGCAACCAACAGTCGAACAACTATCAAATGTATCCAAGATACCAAACCACACGGACCTTGGTGACGCAAGTCTCACTTATTTGGCTAATTTGACCTTGCCACTATGGATAACTTGTCCAAACCATTTTTTGGATTTAAACATATTATTCATGATTATTTTATTACTTTTAAGCAAAAGCTTATAAATGTCATGACATGGATAAACTTTGGAATAAATAAACCACAAATATATATCAAATACAAAGTAACATCCATCGTCAACCAATACATAATAGACTTAATATTTCTCCACCACGCAGGGCAGATAATATATTAATCTAATAAAGTAATAAAATAGCTAGATGAAATGGTGAGATCTAAACTCATAATCCTCTCAATCGAGACAACGTCCAAGTTTCCCAATCTTGAGCTCTAGCTCTCCATACCTTATCCGTTACTTCTTTCGTTTAACACCTACACTTTCTAACAAAACAATTTTGCAACAAACATGAGTGTTATAGCCATCATTTCAAAAATCTAGCTAAGAAGTAGAAAAGCAATACAGTTAACCATGAATGCACCTGATGAAAAGGAGCTATTCCTTTGCCTCATAGGAAGCTTTAACTCCATCGTACACTCAGGACAAGCGTGGTGGCGCCAATCTCCATATTTACGGCAGAAATAGCAAACTTCTCCCTTAGGAGTCGTATTCTCTTTCTTGGCTTTTCGTTCTGTAAATAACCGGGTAGGAACGAACTTATGCTTGGCTATGTTAGACTAGAAAGTCTTCAGCATGCCATGCAACTCGTCTAAAGATTCCGCCATTTTGTACTTTTGATAGTTTTTTATAAACTCATCATAAGACGCGGGCAGGGACTAGAGAATCATATTCACCCCAAGCTCCCTCCCAATGGGAAATCCTAGCATTTCTATTTGGTAAATGTATGGCTTCATACGAAAGACATGAACATTTATCTTCCCACGTTCCTGCAGCCGACAACCGACAAGAGCCTTGACACACATAAAATGTTCCTTTCTAATCTGCTGTTGGAACATGTCCTTCAACCGATTAATCACGTCATGCGCACTCATATGCTGGATAACATGAAAGAAGAAACATCTTTTGTGTCCTTGACACGATTTTCAAAGGCATATCTAGTGGCCCAACTCGCATTGGTAGTAGGTGGTTCCGGAAAGGATTCCTCAAGGATGTGCAACTTAGATTCATGGCCAAGGACAATTCGCAATTTCCTATGACAATCCACAAAGTTCACACATATGAGTTTCTCCATCTCTAGGAACGAACAGAGTGATAAATTCGGTGTTGCGTTGTTAACGTTTGTCATCTACAATTTCAGAGTACATGTTTTAGTTAATTTAGATATAATCCTTGTAGAAATAATTACCCAAATAGTTTTTCAAAACCAATTATTTAAACAAGGCTAAAAACCATATTTCACTTACCTTATGACTGGTTTGAGGGAATTTAATGGCCATCTCACGCACGCAGCGGAAGTAGAAGTGGTGATGTACATGATGCCATTAAGTCCCCTTAGTGGAACAAAATCTACATACAAGCATTGCAAACAAAATAAAATAGATGGGAAGCGAAATATACCCTTCTCCAAGTTGTTTTCTATGATGAACTCGGAAGTCACAAAGTAACAACTCTCTATTGCAAGTCCACACCAAGTTTGCTTGATTCCTAGATGCTAGTATGCCACTTGTGATCTTCAAACACTTTAAATCACATTGGAACAGCACACACTATATTTCCAGATGTTGGAAGTTGCTCAAGAACTCAGTCAAGAGTATGCAAGCCTTCAAAGTTGAGAGAATAATGTGTTTTTGCCTTGTGTTGTGATCCCAACAAAAGCCACTCACATGTATACTTATTGCTAGCAGAACAAGGCTCAGTCAATGACAGATAAGTCGTTCATGCAGCCCCCAAGACAACCAATAAGTGTAACATTGAGCCTTGCAAAAACATTAAATGCTGTCTGACAGATGGCCCTTGCGGCCGTAAGCCATAACCTTGCGGCCGTAAGGCTCCCTTGCGGCCGCAAGGATCATCCCTTGCGGCCGTAAGGACTTAGAAGACACATTTCTCTCCTGGTTCGCGATATCTGCTGTCGGAATCAATCCTTGGCGTGTGACCCAATAGGCTCATTTCCAATCGGAATTAATACAGACCTACGTTGTGTCAGTGGGAATAATCTAGTAGACTCTCACTTGCACATAACGTAGCATCCCATAAGTATCATAGACTGATAGCGGCCTCTAGCAAGGCATCTCAGCCCGCAAGTCGACACGAGTTATGTCATCCCAGACAAATACCAAATCACAACACAACAGGCTGTGATGGTCCTATAGATAAGTGATCAATCATCCCTTTGTTCGCGATATCCTTTATGAACACGAGACATGGAACATAGTCAATCTCCAGGTCACTCACGATTATGTTTTTCGATCAAGATTAGTGGTGAACACAAAACAAGTGCTCATTGATCTCTATCAATGTGACTTGAGCATGGCCATGCATTTTGACATCAGAAGTCAATCGTCGAGGGGCCCAGTGATATCTCTCTAAACAGATGAACAAATCCTTTGACTACACAGCTCTGCCACATGAAATATACTATACCCAAAAACTTCCTTTATAACAGCCAGTTACGAACTGCTTTAGAAAGCAATCAAGGTAAAGCAAATCTATGCTTTGGAATCTCGTGTACCTTCAGTCTAAGGATGAAATGATATTATTATCCTAATTCATCTGTGATAGTATCCATGAAGTGAACTCAGGTGTGGGTCTTCTAGTCACTTGAAACTCCTTTCAAGTACAGTTAAATATTGCATCCATAGTATTCCATTAATACTTGACCAATCATTTAACTCAGTCTTAATTCAGACTTCCTTCCCATGAAGTGTGACCGACTTTGGAATGTTTAAATTACATAAGCAATTCCGGAAGTGGTTAATCATGCAAAGATAGGAACACAGTAAAGACTAAATGAAAATAACTGCTACAAGCATATATATAGTCCCCAATATATATCGAAATAATCACAAGTACAATACTGCTTAATGTTCCTCAAAACATATACATATATATATATATATATATCAAACATAAAGTAAAACAATGCTTAAGCTAAGTCACTTGCTAATCTAACACCTATCGCAATAGTGTGAGAATCATGTATAGCTTGTGACAACGGTTTAGTAAACGGACCGGCAAGATTCTTTTCCGAAGATACTCTGCTAATGGCAATTTCACCACTCTCAATAACATCTCTAATGAAGTGGTATTTTCGAGGAATATGTCTAGTCCTCTTATGAGCTCTTGGTTCCTTGGCTAGAGCCTTTGTACACAGCTTCCTTAGCAGCTTCACTTGCCGCAATGTATTCCGACTATGTAGTCGAATCAGCAACTGTGTCTTGCTTGGAGCTTCTCCAACTAATTGCACTACCGTTTAATAGAAACATGAACCCTGATTGAGATCGGCACTCGTCTTTATCAGTTTGGAAACTAGCGTCAGAGTAGCCCTTTACTCTTAGTTCCTTTTCACCACCAAAGATTAAGAACATCTCTTTCGTCCTCCGAAGATACTTAAGAATGTTCTTAACCGCAGTCGAGTGAGCTTGGCTGGGGTTACCCTGATATCTGCTTGTAATGCTCAAAGCATACGATACATCAGGTCAAGTGCATAACATGGTGTACATGATCGATCCCACAGCCGAAGCGTAAGGGACATGCCTCATTACCTCTAGTTCGTTAGGAGAACTAGGACATTGAGCCTTGCTCCATATCGTACCATGCGTCATAGGGAGATTCCCTTTCGTGGAATCCTCCATTCTTGAATCGCTTCATCATTGTCTATGTATGCACTTTGACTTAACCCAAGAAGCCTCCTTGATCTATCTCTATAGATCTTGATACCTATAATGTATGCAGCATTTCCCAAATCCTTCATATAGAAGAAATTCCCAAGAAAGGTTTTGACACCTTGCAAAGGTGGACATTGTTCCCAATGAGTAGAATATCATCTACATATAGGACTAGAAATGCTACGTCCATCTCACTAGCCCTGACATACACACACGGTTCATCTTTGCTTTTCGAAAATCCAAACCTCTTGATATTCTCATCAAAACAAAGATTCCAGCTACGAGATGTTTGTTTAAGCCCGTAAATGGACTTTTTGAGCCTACACACTCTATTGGGATACTTAGGATGTTCAAAACCCTCAGATTGTTGCATATACACCTCTTTAGAAAGCTCCCCATTAAGGAAGGCAGTTTTAACATCCATTTGCCATATTTCATAATCATAAAATGCAGCAATCGCTAATAGTATTCTGATAGATTTGAACATAGCCACTGGGGAGAAAGTTTCATCATAATCAATTTCTTGAGTCTGAGTGAAAACTTTCGCCACCAGTCATGCTTTGAATGTGTCTATTGCTCCATCCATGCCAATTTTCTTCTTGAAGACCCATTTACACCCTACAAGCTTATAGCCGGGTTTAGCATCAACCAAGTCCCATACTTGATGGTCTGACATGGACAGCATCTCGACTTCCATTGTCTCCTTCCATTTGGTAGACTCTGGGCCCACCATAGCTTCCTGCTAGTTGGTCGGTTTATCATGATCCACAAATAGCTCGTTTCCCTCAGATATGAGAAAACCATATCTCTCTAGCTCAATACGAGTTCTACCAGATCTGCAAAGAGGTAATGGATATATGTCAGTCACCACACCATCATCATGCTTGATCTCAACCATCTCTGGTTGAGTGCTAGTGCCAACATCAGGTCCTTCATCAGGTGATCCTAGAGATTCCTCTAGATCTATCATCTTCCCTGTTGGTTGATTGGATATCAGTTCCCTTTCCAGGAAAACTGCCCTTAGAGCAACAAATATCTTGTTCTCAGAAGGTTTGTGAAACAAATATCCAATTCCAGCAGCGGGATACCCAATGAAATAACACTTTTCAGATCGGGGTTCCAATTTGTCATCAACCTCACGTCTCACGTAGGCTTGACAACCCCAGACTCTTAGATATGATAGAATGGGTTTCTTCCCATGCCATATCTCGAAAGGTGTTTTTCCGACCTTCTTTGTTGGTGCGAGATTAAGGATTCTAACCGCTGTTTCAAGAGCGTATCCCAAAAAACTCAACGGTATTTAGGTACGAGTCATCATAGATCGGACCATGTCTAACAATGTCTGATTCCTCCTCTCAGCCACTCAATTTAATTGTGGAGTCCTCGGAGGTGTAAGTTGTGAAATAATTCCACAACTTTTAAGATGATCTCGGAACTCTTGACTAAGATACTCATCACCTCTATCAGATCTGAGTATGTAACACCATAAAATCAAAACCATTTTTTTTAATTGCGTTGCGGAAGCTTAATTAATTAAACATACATTTCATTCACAATCATTTACATAACAAAATATTTGTTCTTTAAATCCAACAAACATAAACTATGTGTTACAAAACAGACTAGGTAGTTTCGTTTATAAGTTTAGACATCAGAGTTAGGTCAACTTCTCCTTCAACGAACACTCACAAGCACAAACCTGCAAAAAGCAACAGCTGTGGGGAATTAGCACAAAGCTAAGTGAGTAGAGACTAAACCCAAAAGCAAACATCAAGCCAATACTAAACATGTAATCACAAATTCAAGAACACCAGCGGTTCGGCGCAGAACCTACAACCAATGCCGGCCAAAGAAAAAGTTTACGGGTAGCCCTCTACTGAATTGGCATAGTGAAATTCCACTCTGATGCAACAAATGCATCAGTAAGGGTACCACTGTTCAACCAACCAGTAGACGAGCCCAGCCCAATTCCACGTGTAGCTGACTTCCCAAACGCAACACAAAATGATACTAAGAGTACATAACGATCAAATAGTCATGCAACAGACATCAATAAATTTATTCACAGTCAACAGTTCTAATATTAATCTATCAAACACAATCATGCATCACATCAATAATATTAACCATAATTTTTACCATTCACATTCAACATCCACTCACCTTTCAATTTCAAATGAATTACTCAGAATACTAATGTTACTGAGTTTTTGGATTGCCTGAAAACACAATAACAATCAATCAGTCCCAATTACATAATTATATATAGCCATATATAATTATAAATAAATCATTCATCAAATAAACAATAAACAATTACAAATTCAAATACAAAGTATCGGATTTCCCAAATTATCGGATTCTCGGAAATCCGCCGGATTTCAAACTGTCGGATTCTGAGTTATCGGATTTCCCACTTCTCAGATTTCATAAGTTCCGGATTTCAAGAGTTCCGGATTATCGAGTGTAGGATTTCTCATACAACAATCGGATTTGGTTTCATATATCGGATTCTAGTATAGGACCAGAGTATAAGTTTATAGGCTTCCGGATAAAGGACTCGGATTTTCCATGTATCGGATTCTAAGTTATCACTTCCAAATATAGGATTTTGTCATAAGGACTTCAATGTCTCGGTTTTCCAAGTGTCGGTTTTCAAGACTTTCCGATTTAAGCAAGAATCGGATTTCTATCATCTTCTTCATGCAAATCCGATAACATCATAATTCATCTAATCCGCCATCTTCAAAACATCATAACTCAAACCCAGATTTTCATAAATTCATAACATCATTCCAGAAACATAATTTAAACTTTTTTAAACACCTTTTCTGTAACACCCGCAACCTGGGCTAGGAGATTAGCGGGTTGGCCGTATGTGATTTATTGTGTTAAACTTGTTATGTGTTTATTTAAAAAACTAAATGAATTAAGTAATTTAAATTAATTTAAATTATTATATATGTTTGTTGGTTAGAAAGGACAAGAAAAGAAAGTTAAGTATGTAACATGTATGTATGGTATGTTAAGTATGCATGATATTATGAGATTTCAATAACCACCTCCTGCTTAGATTAAAACAATTATGTGTGAACGTGGTGATGAAAGACCATTTGCTCATTTTATTCTGAAAGTGCAAAGTGTGAAGTGTGTGTTTTGGAGAGAAAACCTTCAAAAGAAGAAACCTTACGAAGTTGCTAACTTGAATTTGTGGAATCAAGATCTAGGGTGCTTTAATTCAAAAAGAAGGTGAGTTCATGTTTGTAGCATGTTATAAGTCATCTTGATGTTTGTATCTAATTGATTTCGAAGTAACATAGAGTTTCACCATTGATGGAGCTTCAAAGCTCAAACTAGTAATGTGTTTTGCATAAAAAGATGATATGATGAGTTCTAGGATGTTCATAATAGTTGTATACATGCTATATTATGTTTGGAAGTGTTCTGGATCAAAAATCAGAGGGTAAAATGAAGCTTGAAGGATTGAGTCGGCTGGAAAAATTGGAGATGATGATGCAGGGTTCGTCGCGATGCGACGCGTCATAGCCATGGATGCGACGCGTTCTTTTTTTTATCGGATTATTTGTAAATCCGAAGCCAAATCCGATAGTTCAAATCCGAGGTCCAAAATCCGATCCTTGACAAACCGACAATTGAATTCCGACACTAAATCCGAGATTTGAAATCCGACCCGGAAATCCGATGTTTTGTGAAATCCGATACCATGGTCGACGCGACGCGTTGGAGACTTGGACGTGACGTGTCTGGTGTATTTCAGAATTATGAACTTAGTTTCATTTATATTTTGATTGTGTTTCATGTGTTTATGTTTTATGGACTTGTTACATGAATTGAAGTATAAATATGTGTTGGTGAATATATTTATTTATTCGAGACTGATTTGATTGTTGTTGTGTTTTCAGGCAATCAAAAGACTCGGTAATATTAGATCTCTTTGCTCGTGGTGATTTTGAGGTTAGTGGACGTTAATCACGGATGACAAAGATTACAGTTAATGTTGTTGATGTGATGCATGATGTGATTGACATTAGATTGATTGATTGAACTGTTGTTTGTGATATTGATTGTTGATATCTGTTGCATGACTATTTGGTCGATACGCGCTCTTAGTATGATTTTGAGTTGCGTTGGGAAGTCAACTATAAATAGACTTGGGCTGGGCTCGTTTACTGGTTGGTTGAACAGTAGAAGCCCTTCTGTTGCATATGTTGCTTTAGAGGTGGAGTTTACTGTGCCAATTCAGTGGAGGGCTATCGGTAAACCTTTGCTTTGGCCGGCATTGGTTGTTGGTTCTGCACCGAACCGTCGGTCTTCTCGGATACATGATTACATGCTTTGATATTGATTGTGAATGTTTGCTTTTGATGTTTAGCATCTACTCACTTAGCTTTGTGCTAATTCCCCTCAGTTGTGGTTTTGCAGGTTCGTGTTTGTAAGGTTTGCTGAAAGAGAAGTTGACCTGAATCTGATATTTGATTTTAAAAAGAATGAACCTGTTTATTGTGTAACACCAAAACAGATGATACTTTTGTTTGTGAACAGTGATTGTACATTTGTTAATATTGGTTTATATGTAAATGAGTTTGTTTACTTAATGCTTCCGCAGTGCATTTAAAAAAATGGCTTGTGAATTTGTGGTGTTAAAGTTTTGTATTAGAGCCTAGGTTTGGCGATGCATGCACGGATAGAGTGTTGCATTCCCAAATCTTGGCTCGTGACGGGTCAAGCTTTCCTTCAGTGGAATTAGGGTGAGTTAGAGTTGTTTGTAATAGTTAGTATTTTGGATACTAACAGTTTATGCTAATGAGCTATGAGGTGATGTGATTGTAACAGATTATGGCTGACAGCGAAACTCCCATCCTTCCTCCTATGACCCAAGCTACAAATGAAGCCCCAGTGATTGAGCAATTGGGGAATAGTGAAACTACTCGAACATCAGGTCAAGCCCGGGAAGAGGATTATAGTGATTATGTGTATCAGTTGGAAAATGAGTTAGTAGAACTCAGAAACAAAGTCCAGAGTATGGAGCAACAACAACAAAGCCAACCATAACCAACTCCAGTACCAGTTGCGATTCCCACACAGGCAGCCATACCACCATTAACAACACCTTTACCACCTATGACACAGATGATGCAACAACCATTTTACTACTCGTATCCACAACCGGGAGCTTATCCCTTTGCGTTTCCCGGATACAAACAACCGTGCACATACAAGCAATTGCTAGATCGCAAACCTTCTAAGTACCACAGGAGTTCTGATCCCAACGTTACCTTGAATTTGTTGAGAGAGATGGTAAAGGCACTTGATGCCTGTAATTGTGAAAACGAATTAATGGTGAAGTATGCAACATGAATGTTGAGAGGAGACGCAATGGTCTGGTGGGATTCTATTACCGGCCATTTCACCGAGCAGCAAAAGGAGAGCAACACCTACAGTCAATTTCAGGAAAAGTTATGTGAACAATATTGCGGTACCTTCGAGATTGCCAAAATCAAGAAGAAATTTATGGATTTAAAGATGAGCGGGAATATGACTATGGATCAACTCATCAAGCAATTTAACGAAAAGATGAGATTTGTTAGACACCGGGTGCCTGATGAAGAATCGAAGATTGCCCATTTCGTGGGGGCACTGCACCCAGATCTGTTAGAACTCGAGGTGAGCACAAACGCAGCGGAAGGAAACAAGAAAGTAGCATGCAAGACATAAAATGAAAGCACACACAAAGCCCACAACTAGTTCCAATGGTGGAACATACTACAAAGCAAATTGCAACAACAAGAACAAGAAGGAGAAGAAAGTACCTCATTACCATGGCTGGAAATCGAGCTCTACATGTGGATTGGGATGAAGATGAAGAAACAAATGGCTTCTTCTCCATTGCAAGTCCACACCAAGTATGCTTAATCCCATTGTACTAGCAATCCATAGATGAACGTCCACCATGACTCCATCATCTGGAACAGCCTTTGTAGATCTCCTCTTGCACCATGGAACACTCACCATCACACTCAAGAATGCCTCACTTAGTGTATGTGTATCTTTTTCCTTTGGAGACAAGAGAGAGCTAGTGTCAAGAGAGAGTTCTTCATGTGTTCTCCTAGTATATCTGCCTCAATGACCAGCATATAACCTCAAAAACCCGGCCATAAAGCATGGATATTGATTGGACCATCAAATGGTCCAATAAAACACAAGTGTCATAACAGCTACCCTCTTCACGACCCCTCACGGGCTCTCACGGGCTGTGAAGCCTAAGTGCGCCACGAGGGGACTTAGAACTCCACGAGCCGTGCCGCCCGGTCGAGACTCGTGAGGGCATCTCCTTCACGACCTCTCACGACCTCGTCACGGGCCGTGAAGCCCAAAGGCATCACGACGCGTGGCGGCTGTCGAACAATCGTTAGGGTAGCCTGCTTCACGATCCGTGGAGCATCCTTCACGGTCGTGAAGCCCCGAATCAAAACACTTTTGATTCTTTGACATTCTCCTTCCATATTAAGCTGTCAGGACCAATCCTTGGCGTGTGACCTAATAGGCTCGCGCTTCATTAGCAGTGATACCGGCATACATGTGTCAGTGGGCAGATTCCAACAAACTCCCACTTGCACATGACACACCGTACGCATATGCATCACAGACAGGGAGCGGCCTCTAGCAAGACATCCCTGCCCCCAAATCAACGCGAGGTATATCATCCCTGACAAGTACCTAATCACAATCCAAACAAGTTTGAAAAGGTCCTACAGATAAGTGATCAATCCTCCTATTGTTCGCGATATCCGGGTCAACACGAGACATGGTACAAAGTCATTCTCCGATCGTTCACGAAAATGTTTCTCGATTAAGATTGGTGGTGACCAAAATATGCAAGTTGCAACTGATCAACTATCATTGCAAGCATGAGCACGACCGTGCATTTTGGTGTCAGCGCCCAATCATCGAGGGGCCCAGGGATATCTCTCTAAGCAGAGGAACAAATTCCTTCGACTACATTGCCCCATTACATCGGTAATACCTTCCCCAAAAGCTTCCTTTATAACAACCAGTTACGGACTGCGTTTGAAAGCAATCAGAACAAAGCAGACCAATGTCGTGGAAACACATGTATCTCCGGTCTAAGGTGTGGGTCGTCCAATCACTTGAAACTCTTTTCAAGTATAGGTAAAGTGTTGCGTCTCTTGTATCCAATCACCATTGAATACACGACCAACCCTTTCCCTCAGTCTTCGTTCAAACTTCCTTCCGTTGAAGAGTGACTGACTGTGGACATTTAGAATGTAAAACATTCAGGGAAGTGGTAAACATGCTAAGATGGAACACAATAAAGGCAATTGAGAGTACCCGCTACACGCGTATTAACAAATCCCCATTTGATAATCGATACTAGCAGAAGCACAATGTTGCTTAACGTTCCCATAATCAACATATCAAAATTTCAACTAAAACAAACTCAAGCCAAGTCTTTGCAAGCGTTAGTATGACAATCATCACTATCTTGCAACTACGGCTTTAGCAAAACAGATCCGCCACCATGCTATCCGTGTGTATTCGTAAGATCACCATATCTCTACCTCAACCAATCACTCAAAAGTGTGCGTTGGTGAGATAACGGCCTTTTGTCAAGCTATTGCACCTTCATTGATTCATCAGAACTCAATAAGATCAAGGATGCTTGAGATAAAGGTTATCTTGCACAAGCCATCGTACTCTCATTGTCTCATAAGATCCTAATAGAGTCAGCGATGCTTTGAGAATCATACTTATTAACAACACCATATTTAGTAGGATCACGAACCCCGATAAAGATTGGCAGTTATCCTAAGAAGTATATACGCAAGCATTTGAATAACAACTTATTCTATGTTGCTTCTTACTACAGATCAACAAGAACATATTTCAATATTTCTTTAACTCCTTTCATTGGTTTTGTATATCCTATAATCGTTCTGGATGCATAATTCTTGATCTAAGTTTTTCCAAGCAAAATTAGGACATTATCTCCAATACGTTGTATGTGCTAGACATATTTAGAATAGGATTACAAAATGCTCCCACTAGCTCTGGCATTCATCCATGTTTTATCATTGCCTTTTGAAAACTCAAACAAGTTATTTTCATATCAAAGCAAAGACTCCAACATTGAGATTGCAACATAAGTCCACAAGTGGACTACTTAGGGTTTGTAGATTTCATTAGGATACTTATTGATAGTAAAAGACCCTCGAAAATGTTGTGAGCATTTCCTTAGAAAATTCCTATTTAAGGAATGTGGTCTTCACTTCCATCCACTACAGCCTAAAAGGCACTTATAAAATAAGTATCCGTGTGGGCTTCAACATAACCATTGGGAGAATGTTTCTAGATGATACCTTCCTCATGGTCAATCATCGTGAAACCATTCCTACCAGTCGGTATTTGAAGTAGTCTACAAACTTATCCATGTTTGGTCTATTTCCTCAAATAACCAATCACACCTCGCGGGTTCACACCCAGGTGTAGGATCAACCAAGTCGAAACCTTGGATATCTGTCATGGATAGCATCTCATCTTATCATTTCCTCCTTTCTCCTAGCGGACTCCAAGCCCACTATGCTTTCCGGTAGTTGACGCATTCATCACGAATCATCATAAACTTGTCTTCCTCAGATATAACGAATTATATCTTTCTGGTATTATGACAACTTCCACCAAGAGGTAATGATCTTATGCTAGGTTCTCCAGCATTGCCATGCTGAGTTTCAATCATTTCTGATTGGATTCTAGTTTCAACATCAGGTTCTTCCATTCAAGGTATACTTTACTCTCACTGGCATCCATGGATATTAATTTCTTAAGAGACTCTACCTTTGAGCAACTTACAAGTTCTCACAAGGTTTGTCAAGACAAATATCCCATGGTCTTAGTGGAGTACCTAATGGAGTAAATACCACTAGATCCTGGGTTCCTCCACCTCACGTCTAAACGTAGGCTAGACAATCCAGACTTTGGAATAGACAAACAAGGATCCTCCTTTCCGTCATATCCTCTAAGGCGTTTACATGACCATCCTTGTTGTTCATGAAATTTAGAACTCATGCCCACCATATGGAGAATGACCCAAAACAATTTTGGACATAAAAGTGTAACCTATCACTTGTCGGACCATATCAAAATGTCCAGTTCCTCCTTTAGATGACCACATGTACAATGTGTCTTAAGAGGAATGAATTGTGAGACAATCCCATAAATCTTATGATATTCACATAAAATATAAAACTAAGGTACTCAGCATCTTAACTAGATCCGAGTATCATAGTTGCATTGCCCTCTCTTTCATGTACCTCGTTATGGTGAGTTTTGAACACCTCTAAGGTTTCAAAAACTAGTCCATTAAAAATAAACATACCATCCCTTCTACCATCACCGGTAAAGGTAACAAGGTATCTAAAGTTACTCCTTAATGTTTGCTTGAACGGTCAACACACTAAAAGTGTGAACGAAATCCAACAAGCTTTAAATGCTTTCACATACTCAAGTGAAGGATGTTTAAGTCATTTAACCTAATAAACAAGATACGCATTCAACATTTGACCCATGGTCAAAGGGTTCCAAGTTCCTAAACCTCACTGATCTTGGTGAAGCAAGTCTTGTTTATATAGCTAAATCGACATCTACATAAGGATAACTTATCATTACATTTATGATCGTTCTATTACTCCTTAAGCAAAAGCTTACTTTGAATGCCACGACATGGATAAACTTTGAAATAAATCACCACTAATTTCAAAAGTCAAAGTAATATCCATCGTCAACAAAGGCGTTTAGATATAATGTTTCTATCCATACATGGCATAAACATACATCCAATAGAGTAATAGAATAGTTGGAAGGAAAGGCAAGATACAAACTTCCAATCCTCTTAATAGGGACAACAACTCTGTTTCCCTTTTCGAATTCCAACTCTCCATGCCTCATCCGCCTACTTCTCTTTTAACATCTTCACTTTGTAACAAACAAGTTTGTGACAAACGTGAGTGTTATTGCTAGCGTTCAAAACCTAGCCTTTAGAAGTAGAAGAGCAATGGAGTTTGATCATGAATGTTCCTGAAGTCAAGGAGCTAATTTCTCTTACTCATAAGTGATTTTAGATCTTTCAGTCTCATAGGGCAGGCGTGGTGGCGCCAATTTTCCAATCTTTCCGTAGAAGTAGCAAATTAACCCTTGTGGAGTCTTATCTTGAGTCGCAATCTCATTGCTCTCGAACTTCACATATATGGTAGGTTTGGTAAAACCAAACTTTCCATTTGAAGTCAATTTCTTCTTCTCGGTTTCTTGTTCCTTTATAATGTTAGCAGGAGTTGGTGAGGCAAGTCATACTTTGGTCATGCAGGACTTAGCAGTCCATAACATGCCATAATGCTTTATCAAGGACTTCTCCATATTGTGCATGTGATAGTTCACAATGAACTATTTACATCACGTGGGTAGGGACTTTGGAGAATTTTCATTCACCACAAGCTCCCTCCCTATGGCGAATCCATGCCTCTCCTTTAGGTCCACGTACCTCTCTAACTCAAGGATATGGACACTAATTTTCCCGCCTTCATGCATCCTACAACCGATCAAGACCACGATGCACTTTTACATGCATGTAGAGGTCTAGGTCGCGTTGGTAGCATTTTGGCTCTAGAAGGGATTTCTCTATAATGTGCAACTTTGACTCATGGTGGAAAACAATCCTCAACAACCAATCCTAGTCCATGAAGTCCACATTAGTGAGTCTCACCTTCTTTAGGAACGAACGGAGTTTTAAGTTAAAGCGGTGTCGTTAACGTTTGCCAATTAAAGATATAAGAATACACGTTTTAGTTAGTTTTGATACAATCCTCGTTCCGATAATTACCCATTTAGTTTTAAGAAAACCAATTATCTTAACAAGTGCTAAGAACCTTATTTAACTTCACTACATGACGGGTTTGCCGCGCATCACTTCATGAAGTTATTTAGGCCGGTAAACGCTTTACCAATTGCAATCCGAGATTATAACTCTTAGACACTTGCGGGATCCATCAACAGTCATAGCGTCGGTTTGGCATGTTTGATCCCTTCTCACACCAATTCCTCGTTAAGCCGCTTTGCCAACTCGGTATAGGCACGACAATTACCAAGGCGTATTAAGTTGGAATTGTAAATCTTCCGTCAAGATACACGGTGACACCCTTGACAATCATCGGCTCGTGCTAAGCTCGACAACCACTAATTTCAAGTCGCCACACTCACCTTCCACATAGATCCACATGGAACAACTCGTGCTTAGCTAGACAATCATCCCATGGCTCACTAGATTCGGGTGGTGTCATCTTACAGGTGGCGTGTGATTTACGTTTGAGAAAAACGGGACTTTTGTCTTTCCGGTTTAAAAAACCTCTTTTCAAGTTGATTAACAAACAAGTGACAAAACGCATTTTTCACTTTAATATAAACCAATTTATATTTATTTGTTAATAGTGAGCGCGCGGGGTTTGTTAAACAATTTAACAACTCTTGTGATTTTATTATTTTGAAAAGTTTTCTAGCATGCGAAGATCCTAAACAACCACGCAAGAAAATAACAAAATAAATCACAACCACGCACAAAGCAAATATCCGGTAACACGCCCCTAAACCCTATGCGCCCTCCCCGTGAGCCAAACGGAGAGAGCAAGGCCAAACTAAGGACACAACCAAATGGCCTCGCCGGAAGTGCTCCCACTGAATCCGTCATCTCCAAATGATCCACCGGATCCAATATAGCCGAGACGTCTCCTCCACGACTCTCGATGGTTGTCTTCGGTCTTCTTTTACGATTACAAACAATTTGAAAGGAAACGGCATGCAAGCCGCGATTGCTATTCTAAGCTACTTACAACAACTACAAAGGAAAGCAATGGCATGAAAGCCATAATAAATTTATAAATTTACAAACCGAATTAATTATTATTACAAACCATTGTGACTAAAAGTCACCCAATGAATGAATACATAAATGAACAACCAAACAACCAACACATAGGTCTAACGGGAAAGGCGTTACCGGACAAAATAACAACCACAAACAAAACATGGTGTGCCACAACAAAACCATGCAAAATGTATCTCAATTAAGATTGTTCAAACAAGCAAAGCACTCAAGGCACAAAAGGAACAATCCTTGTACATATGCATTAGTATCCTAAACACTTTGAGAACCATATTCATATATACACAATATAAGTATATGCATGTGTGCATTTTATGCCAAAACCACCCAATACATATAAATATATGAATCAAGACACATAAACGGGGCTTTTCAAGTGTCCAAACAAAAGGACAGATTCTGGAAAAACAGAATCGAAAGGTGCTAAAACCAAAAATTTATTTCTTTTATGAACAAGGATAAAAACAATGTTCACTAGACCTTCACGGCCCAGAAGCCTTCACGAGCCCTCAAGGCCCGTGAAGCCCATGAGCTTCATGACTCTGACACAGTCAAAACCTTGCACGAGCAACACCCCATGAAGCCACTCGTGTACGCTTCACGACCCGTGAAGCCAAAAGCTCCACGGCCCGTGAAGCTCTTCTGGACAGAATGTCCAATTTCGGTTTTCAAGCCATCAAAGTGCAATTTCTTTGTAGAGATGGATCTGATACCAATGTTGGAACTCGTGGTGGGCACAAACGCAGCGGAAGCAAACAAGAAAGTAGCATGCAAGACATAAAAAGAAAGCACACACAAAACCCACAACCAGTTCCAATGGTGGAACACACTACAAAGCAAATTGCAACTAAAGAACAAGAAGAAGGAGTAGAAAGTACCTTCTTACCATGGCTGGAATTCGAGCTCTACATGTGGACTGGGATGAAGATGAAGAAACAAAAGGCTTCTTCTCCATTGCAAGTCCACACCAAGTATGCTTAATCCCATTGTACTAGCAACCCATAGATGAACGTCCACCATAACTCCATCATCTGGAACAGCCCATGTAGATCTCCTCTTGCACCATGAAACACTTGCCACACTCAAGAATACCTCACTTAGTGAATGTGTATCTTTTCCTTTGGAGCCAAGAGAGAGCTAGAATCAAGAGAGAGTTCTTCATGTGTTCTATTAGTCTCCATGCCTCAATGACCAGCATCTAACCTCAAAAACCCGCCCATAAAGCATGGATATTGATTGGACCATCATCTGGTCCAATAAAGCACAAGTGTCATAACAGCTACCCACTTCACGACCCCTTACGGGCTCTCACGGGCGGTGAAGCCTAAGTGCGCCACGAGGGGACTTAGAACTCCACGAGCCGTGCCACCCAGTCGAGACTCGTGAGGGCATCTCCTTCACGACCTCGTCACGGGCCGTGAAGCCCAAAGGCATCACGACGCGTGGCGGCCGTCGAACAATTGTTAGGGTACCCTGCTTCACGACCCGTGGAGCATCCTTCACGGTCGTGAAGCCCCGAATCAAAACACTTTTGATTCTTTGACATTCTCCTTCCATATTAAGCTGTCGGGATCAATCCTTGGCGTGTGACCCAATAGGCTCGCGCTACATTAGCAGTGATACCGGCATACGTGTGTTAGTGGGCAGATTCCAACACTTATCATTTCCTCCTTTCTCCTAGCGGACTCCAAGCCCACTACGCTTTCCGGTAGTTAACGCATTCATCATGAATCATCATTAAGTTGTCTTCCTCAGATATAACGAATTATATCTTTCTGGTATTATGACAACTTCCACCAAGAGGTAATGATCTTATGCTAGGTTCTCCAGCATTGCCATGCTGAGTTTCAATCATTTTTGATTGGATTCTAGTGTCAACATCAGGTTCTTCCATTCAAGGTATACTTTACTCTCACTGGCATCCATGGATATTAATTTCTTAAGAGACTCTACCTTTGAGCAACTTACAAGTTCTCACAAGGTTTGTCAAGACAAATATCCCATGGTCTTAGTAGAGTACTAATGGAGTAAATACCTATAGATCCTGGGTTTCTCCACCTCACGTCTAAACGTAGGCTAGACAATCCAGTCTTTGGAATAGACAAACAAGGATCCTCCTTTTCGTCATATCCTCTAAGGCGTTTACATGACCATCTTTGTTGTTCATAAAATTTAGAACTCATGCCCACCAATTTGAGAATGACCCAAAACAATTTTGGGCATAAAAGTGTAACCTATCACTTGTCGGACCATATCAAAATGTATGGTTCCTCCTTTAGACGACCACATGTAACAAAGTGTCTTAAGAGAAATGAATTGTGAGACAATCCCATAATTCTTATGATAGTCACATAAAATATAAAACTATGGTACTCAGCATCTTAACTAGATCCGAGTATCATAGTTGCATTGCCCTCTCTTTCATGTACCTCGTTATGGTGAGTTTTGAACACCTCTAAGGTTTCAAAAACTATTCCATTAAAAATGGACATACCATCTCTTCTACCATCACCGGTAAGGTAACAAGGTATCTAAAGTTACTCCTTAATGTTTGCTTGAACGGTCAACACACTAAAAGTGTGAACGAAATCCAACAAGTTTTCAATCCTCTCACATACACAAGTGAAGGGTGTTTAAGTCATTTAACCTAATAAACAAGATATGCATTCAACATTTGACCCATGGTCAAAGGGTTCCAAGTTCCTAAACCTCACGGATCTTGGTGAAGCAAGTCTTGTTTATATAGCTAAATCGACTTCTACATAAGGACAACTTATCAGTACATTTATGATCATTCTATTACTCCTTAAGCAAAAGCTTCCTTTAAATGCCACGACATGGATAAACTTTGAAATAAATCACCACTAATTTCAAAAGTCAAAGTAATATCCATCGTCAACAAAGGCGTTTAGATATAATGTTTCTAGCCATACATGGCATAAACATACATCCAATAAAGTAATAGAATAGCTGGAAGGAAAGACAAGATACAAACTTCCAATCCTCTCAATAGGGACAACAACTATGTTTCCCACTTTTGAATTCCAGTTCTCCATGCCTCATCCGCCTACTTCTCTTTTAACACCTTCACTTTGTAACAAACAAATTTGTAACAAACGTGAGCATTATTGCTAGCGTTCAAAACCTAGTCTTTAGAAGTAGAAGAGCAATGGAGTTTGATCATGGATGTTCCTGAAGTCAAGGAGCTAATTTCTCTTACTCATAAGTGATTTTAGCTCTTTCAGGCTCATAGGGCAGGCGTGGTGGCGCCAATTTTCCAATATTTCCGCAGAAGTAGTAAATTACCCCTTGTGGAGTCATATCTTGAGGCACAATCTCATTGCCCTCTAACTTCATATATATGTAGGTTTGGCAAAACCAAACTTTCCACTTGAGGTCAATTTTTTCTTCTCGGATTCTTGTTCCTTAATAATGTTAGCAGGAGTTGGTGAGGCAAGTCATACTTTGGCCATGCAGGACTTAGCAGTCTATAACATGCCATAATGCTTTATCAAGGACTTATCCATATTGTGCATGTGATAGTTCACAATGAACTATTTACATCACGTGGACAGGGACTTTGGAGTATATACATTCACCACAAGCTCCCTCCCTATGGAGAATCCATGCCTCTTCTTTAGGTCCACATACGCCTTCATCTCAAGGATATGGACACTAATATTCCCGCCT
Organism: Dittrichia graveolens; assembly: GCA_038502395.1. Classification (NCBI taxonomy): domain Eukaryota; kingdom Viridiplantae; phylum Streptophyta; class Magnoliopsida; order Asterales; family Asteraceae; genus Dittrichia; species Dittrichia graveolens. The sequence continues at coordinate 25,623,894 of JARJIL010000008.1, forward strand.
TCATGCATCCTTCAACTGATCAAGGGCACCATGCACTTTTACATGCATTTAGAGGTCTAGGTCGCGTTGGTAGCATTTTGGCTCTAGAAGGGATTTCTTTAAAATGTGCAACTTTGACTCATGGTGGAGGACAAGCCTCAACGACCAATCCTAGTCCACGAAGTCCACACTAATGAGTATCTCCTTCTTTAGGAACGAACGGAGTTTTAAGTTGAAGCGGTGTCGTTAACGTTTGCCAATTAAAGATATAAGAATACACGTTTTAGTTAGTTTTGATACAATCCTGTTACGATAATTACCCATTTAGTTTTATGCAAACAAATTATCTTAACAAGAGCTAAGAACCTTATTTCACTTCATGAAGTTTTTTAGGCCGGTAAACACTTTACCAATTGCAATCCGAGATTACAACTCTTAGACACTTGCGGATCCATCAACACTCATAGCGTCGGTTTGGCATGTTTGATCCCTTCTCACACCAATTCCTCATTAAGCCGCTTTGGAAACTCGGTATAGGCACGACAATTACCAAGGCGTATTAAGTTGGAATTGTAAATCGTCCGTCAAGATACACGGTGACACCCTTGACAATCATTGGCTCGTGCTTAGCACGACAACCAATAATTTCAAGTCGCCATACTTACCTTCCACACAGATCCACATGGAACAACTCGTGCTTAGCTCGACAATCATCCCATGCATCACTAGATTCGGGTGGTGTCATCTTACGGGTGGCGTGTGATTTATATTAGAGAAAAACGGGACTTTTGTCTTTCCGGTTTAAAAAACCTCTTTTCAAGTTGATTAACAAACAAGATACAAAACGCATTTTTCACTTTAATATAAACCAATTTATATTTATTTGTTAATCGTGAGCGCGCGGGGTTTGTTAAACAATTTAACAACTCTTGTGATTTTATTATTTTGAAAAGTTTTCTAGCATGCGAAGATCCTAAACAACCACGCAAGAAAATAACAAAATAAATCACAACCACGCACAAAGCAAATATCCGGTAACACGCCCCTAAACCCTATGCGCCCTCCCCGTGAGTCAAACGGAGAGAGCAAGGCCAAACTAAGGACACAACCAAATGGCCTCGCCGGAAGTGCTCCCACTGAATCCGTCATCTCTACCGGATCTAAGGTAGCCAAGACGTCTCCTCCACGACTCTCGATGGTTGTCTTCGGTCTTCTTTTCACAATTACAAACAATTTGAAAAGAAAAGGCATGCAAGCCGCGATTGCTATTCTAAGCTACTTACAACAAGTACAAAGGAAAGCAATGGCATGCAAGCCATAATAAATTTACAAATTTACAAACCGGATTAAATATTATTACAAACCATTGTGACTAAACGTCACCAAATGAATGAATACATAAAAAAACAACCAAACAACCAACACATAGGTCTAACGGGCAAGGCGTTAGCGGACACAACAACAACCACAAACAAAACATGGTGTGCCACAACAAAACCATGCAAAATGTATCTCAATTAAGATTGTTCAAACAAGCAAAGCACTCAAGGCACAAAAGGAACAATCCTTGTACATATGCATTAGTATCCCAAACACTTTGAGAACACATATTCATATATACACAATATAAATATATGCATGTGTGCATTTTATGCCAAAACCACCCAATACATATAAATATATGAATCAAGACACATAAACGGGGCTTTTCAAGTGTTCAAACAAAAGGACATATTCTGGAAAAACAGAATCGAAAGGTGCTAAAACCGAATTTTTTTTTCTTTTATAAACAAGGATAAAAACACTGTTCACGAGACCTTCACGGCCCAGAAGCCCTCACGGCCTGTGAAGCACATGAGCTCCACCACTCTGACACAGTCAAAACCTTTCACGAGTGACATCCCATGAAGCCACTCTTGTAGGCTTCATGACCCGTGAAGCCAAAAGCTCCACAGCCCGTGAAGCTGTTCTGGACAGAATGTCGATTTTCGGTTTTCAAGCCATCAAAGTGCAATTTCTTTGTAGAGCTGGCTCTGATACCACTGTTCGAACTCAAGGTGGGCACAAACGCAATGGAAGCAAACAATAAAGTAGCATGCAAGACATAAAATGAAAGCACACACAAAGCCCACAACTAGTTCCAATGGTGGAACACACTACAAAGCAAATTGCAACAACAAGAACAAGAAGGAGAAGAAAGTACCTCCTTACCATGGCTAGAAATCGAGCTCTACATATGGATTGGGATGAAGATGAATAAACAAATGGCTTCTTCTCCATTACAAGTCCACACCAAGTATGCTTACTCCCATTGTACTAGGAATCCATAGATGAACGTCCACCATGACTCCATCATCTAGAACAGCCTTTTTGATCTCCTCTTGCACCATGGAACACTCACCATCACACTCAAGAATGCCTCACTTAGTGTATGTGTATCTTTTTCCTTTGGAGCCAAGAGAGAGCTAGTGTCAAGAGAGAGTTCTTCATGTGTTCTCCTAGTATATCTGCCTCAATGACCAGCATCTAACCTCAAAAACCCGGCCATAAAGCATGGATATTGATTGGACCATCAAATGGTCCAATAAAACACAAGTGTCATAACAGCTACCCTCTTCAGGACCCCTCACGGGCTCTCACGGGCTCTCACAGGCCGTGAAGCCTAAGTGCGCCACGAGGGAACTTAGAACTCCACGAGCCGTGCCGCCCGGTCAAGACTTCTGAGGGAATCTCCTTCACGACCCCTCACGACCTCGTCATGGGCCGTGAAGCCCAAAGGCATCACGACGCGTGGCGGCCATCGAACAATCGTGGGTAGCCTGCTTCACGACCCGTGGAGCACCCTTCACAGTCGTGAAGCCCCAAATCAAAACAATTTTGATTCTTTGACATTATCCTTCCACATTAAGCTGTCGGGATCAATCCTTGGTGTGTGACCCAATAGGCCTGCGCTTCATTAGTAATGATACCGGCATACGTGTGTCAGTGGGCAAGCAGGGGGAGCAGAATAAGAGGCTTACCTCAGGTAGGTCTACTCAAAGGGCACCTTGGTGTAACAGGTGCAAATCTTATCACTACGGGCAGTGTACGCCCCGGACCATGCGATCTGTGAAGTGTGGCCATTTTGGCCATGATTTGAAGAATTGAATATTACTGAGGAGTGTCTGTTGGAATTGTCAGAAGGAGTGGCACAGGGTTGGTGACTGCCCGTTGAGCAAGAAATCGGGGTCAGGGTCAGGAAGGGGAGGAGCTAGGGGATCGTCTTCAGCGGGTCAGAAATGAAAGAACCCACCCACTGTTGAGGGTCGGGCATTTAAAATGACAGTGGACGATGCCACTACCACAGACGACGTTATCACGGGTATGTTTCTGATAAACTCTACTCCTGCTAGAGTATTGTTTGATTCTGGAGCAAATCGCTCCTTTATTTCTGTGGAATTATGTGGTAGATTAAATGTGCCTGTGATTGAACTTGCTACTGCTTTAGAGATAGAAGTAGCTGATGGTATGATGGTTCCGGTCACGACTGTTGTGGCTAGAGCTAAAATTGATATAGATGGTGTGTGTTTTCCTGTTTATTCTCTTATTATGCCACTGTTTGGGTTTAATGTGGTGCTTCGGATGGATTGGCTGAGTCTGAATCAAGCCAGTATCAAGTGCCACAAGAAGTTGATCTCTTTCTCGTTGGCAGATGGTACACGGGTAGTAGCAAGGGGAGAGAATGTTGGGTTTGTAATTCCAATTATTTCGTGTTTGAAAGCTAAGAAAGCATTGGATACGGGATGTGAATCTGATCTGGCATACGTCATCGACGGGAAGAAAGAAAAGCAGCGAATGAGTGATATTCGGGTGGTAACCGAATACCCGGAGGTGTTTCGAGAGGAATTACCAGGACTGCCTCCAGTTCGTGAGGTAGAGTTCAAGATTGATCTGATTCCTAGTTCTTGACCGGTGGCGAAAGCTCCGTACATATTGACACCTTCAGAAATCTGAGAGATGATGACGCAGATTCAGGATCTGCTAGATAAAGGGTTTATTTGTCCGAGTTCGTCCCCGTGGGGAGCACCGTTATTATTTGTGAAGAAGAAAGACGGTACGTTGCGTATGTGTATCGACTACCGTGAACTGAATAAGAGAACGATAAAGAACAAGTATCCATTGCCAAGAATTGATGATTTGTTTGACAAGTTGCAGGGAGCTTCGTTCTTTTCTAAGATTGATTTGAGATCAGGTTATCATCAAGTACGAGTATCTGAACAGGATGTAACGAAGACTGCCTTTCGTACGCGCTACGGGCATTATGAGTTCTTGGTTATGCCGTTCGGCTTAACCAACGCACCTGCGATTTTTATGGATTTGATGAATAGGGTCTGTCGACCATTTCTGGATGATTTTGTGTTAGTCTTCATCGATGATGTCCTGATTTATTCGAAGACTGAACAGGAGCATGAAAAGCATTTGAGAAAGAACATCTGTTTGCTAAGTTCTCAAAGTGCAAATTTTGGGTAAGGGAAGTTTAGTTCTTGGGGCACGTGATATGTAATGAAGGAGTGAAAGTGGATCCTTCGAAAGAAGAAGCTGTGATGAAATGGAATGCTCCAAAGACACCGTCTGAGATAAAGAGTTTTCTAGGTTTGGCCGCGTACTACAGCAGGTTTATTAAAGACTTCTCTAAGATTGCGGGTCCATTAACTAAGTTAACTCGGAAAGACGTGAAGTTAGTTTGGGATAGTGAGCAAAATAAAGCTTTCCAGACTTTAAAGCAGTTGTTATGTCAGGCTCCTATCCTTACATTGTCAAGTGGATCAGATGACTTTACTGTTTATTGCGATGCGTCGTTTTCTTGATTGGGATGTGTGCTTATGCAGAGGGATTGGGTGATTGCGTATGCTTCAAGACAATTGAAACCTCATGAAAAGAATTACCCAACTCACGATCTGGAACTGGCAGCTTTCGTATTGCCCTTAAATTGTGGAGACAGTATTTGTATAGCACGAAGTGCGTGATTTGTACTCATCATAAGAGTATTCTGTATGTGTTTACACAGAAAGAGCTGAACATGAGAAGAGACGATGGGTATAGTTGATAAAAGACTATGATTGTGAGATCAGATACCACCCTGGGAAAGCGAATGTGGTAGCAGATGCCCTGAGCCGCAAGGGAGCGGGAAGTTCTATCCAATTTATGCGTATGGAGATTGTATCTGATTTAGTGGACAGACTGAAGTCTACTTAGTTGGAAGCCCTCAAGGAAGAAAACTTGAAGAATGAATGATGAGGAAGCGTAAGGATGAACTTACTGATGATACACGTGGATTGAAGATGTATAAGACTCGTGTGTGGGTGCCTTTGCTTGGAGGCTTGAGGAAGTTGATTTTAACTAAAGGACACAAGTTGAGACTATCTGTACACCCAGGAAGCACTAAAATGTATAACGACCTGAAAGTGCTTTACTGGTGGCCTACGATGAAGGCAGATGTGGCATACTTTGTAGAATCGTGCCATATTTGTGCTCAAGTGAAGGCAGAACATCAGAAGCCTTATGGATCTTTGAAACAATTGGAGATTCGTGAGTGGAAGTGGGAAAATATAATGATGGATTTCGTGGCTAAACTTCCGCGAACTCAGAAGAATCACGATATGATTTGGGTGATTGTGGATCGGATGACAAAGAGTGCCCATTTTCTGGCTACATGTGAGACTGCCTCTCTGAGTAAGTTGGCTCAATTGATTATTGATGAAATTGTTGCGAGACATGGTATACCATTGTCGATAGTATCTTACAGAGACTCCAGGTTTGTTTCTAACTTCTGGAGGAGTCTACAGAGAGAGCTGGGGACGAGAATTAATTTGAGTACTGCTTACCATCTCCAGATTGACGGTCTGACTGAATGAATCATACAGACACTCGAAGATATGCTACGTGCATGTGTAATTGAGTATGCTAGATCTTGGGATTCGCACCTGCCATTGATAGAGTTTGCGTATAATAATTCCTACCACTCCAGTATTGGAATGCCTCCGTATGAGATGTTATATGGTTGTCGTTGCCGTACTCCGACGAGTTGATTAGAGGCTGGTGAGAAACAATTTGCAGGGCCTGAGATTTTTCAGTTAACTGCTGACAAGGTTGCTATAGCTAGAGAAAAGTTAAAGGCAGCCAGAGATAGACAGAAAATGTATGCGGATCCATAACGTCGTCCAGTAACGTTTGATGTGGGGGAATTGGTGTATCTAAAGGTCTCTCCGTGGAAGGGCGTGATTCGTTTTGGTAAACGCAGGAAGTTAGCTCCCCGTTATATTGGTCCTTTCCGTATCCGTTAGATAGTTAATGATTAGAAAGTTACACTCGATCTTCCAGCAGAGCTTGCGAGTATTCAAGATACATTCACTGTATGTTATATGAGGAAATGTAAAGTCGAAGATGAAAGCCAGATTCTCCCAGTGCACGAACTAAAAGTGGATTCAAAGAAGAGACTGATTGAGGAACCTATCGAACTGTTGGATCGTAAAGTGACCAAGCTCCGAAAGAAGCAAAATACCGATGGTGTTGGTCAAGTGGAAACACAGTTTAGGTTGTGATTTAACTTGGGAGATAGAGACAGAGATGAGAGACATATACCACCATTTGTTTGAACGAGACAGGATTCCGAGGACGGAATCCTCTTAAGGGGGGGGGAGATTTGTAACACCCGCAACCTGGGCTAGGAGATTAGCGGGTTGGCGGTATGTGATTTATTGTGTTAAACTTGTTATGTGTTTATTTAAAAAACTAATTGAATTAAGTATTTTAAATTAATTTAAATTATTATATATGTTTGTTGGTTAGAAAGGAAAAGAAAAGAAAGTTAAGTATGTAACATGTATGTATGGTATGTTAAGTATGCATGATATTATGAGATTTCAATAACCACCTCCTGCTTAGATTAAAACAATTATGTGTATACGTGGTGATGAAAGACCATTTGCTCATTTTATTCTGAAAGTGCAAAGTGTGAAGTGTGTGTTTTGGAGAGAAAACCTTCAACAGAAGAAACCTTGCGAAGTTGCTAACTTGAATTTGTGGAATCAAGATCTAGGGTGCTTTAATTCAAAAAGAAGGTGAGATCATGTTTGTAGCATGTTATAAGTCATCTTGATGTTTGTATCTGATTGATTTCATAGTAACATAGAGTTTCACCATTGATGGAGCTTCAAAGCTCAAACTAGTAAATGTGTTTGGCATAAAAAGATGATATGATGAGTTCTAGGATGTTCATAATAGCTGTATACATGCTATATTATGTTTGGAAGTGTTCTTGATCAAAAATCAGAGGGTAAAATGAAGCTTGAAGGATTGAGTCGGCTGGAAAAATTGGAGATGATGATGCAGGGTTCGTCGCGATGCGACGCGTCATAGCCCTGGACGCGACGCGTTCCTGTTTTTATCGGATTCTTTGTAAATCCGAAGCCAAATCTGATAGTTCAAATCCGAGCTCCAAAATCCGATCCTTGATAAACCGACAATTGAATTCCGACACTAAATCCGAGAGTTAAAATCCGAGATTTGAAATCCGACCCGGAAATCCGGTTTTGTGAAATCCGATTGAGAAATCCGATACCATGGTCGACGCAACGCGTCGGAGACTTGGACGTGACGCGTCCGGCGTATTTCAGAATTATGAACTTAGTTTCATTTATATTTTGATTGTGTTTCATGTGTTTATGTTTTATGGACTTGTTACATGAATTGAAGTATAAATATGTGTTGGTGAATATATTTATTTATTCGAGACTGATTTGATTGTTGCTATGTTTTCAGGCAATCAAAAGACTCGGTAATATTAGATCTCTTTGCTCGTGGTGATTTTGAGGTTAGTGGACGTTAATCGCGGATGGCAAAGATTACAGTTAATGTTATTGATGTGATGCATGATGTGATTGACATTGGATTGATTGATTGAACTGTTGTTTTTGATATTGATTGTTGATATCTGTTGCATGACTATTTGATCGATACGCGCTCTTAGTATGATTTTGAGTTGCGTTGGGAAGTCAGCTATACATAGACTTGGGCTGGGCTCGTTTACTGGTTGGTTGAATAGTAGTAGCCCTTCTGTTGAATATGTTGCTTTAGAGGTGGAGTTTACTGTGCCAATTCAGTGGAGGGCTATCGGTAAACCTTTGCTTTGGCCAGCATTGGTTGTAGGTTCTAGCATGCGAATATCCTACAACCACGCAAGAAAATAAATAAATAAAACTACACAACCAAGCATACAAAACCGATTTGAGCCAACCTAAGTGTTCCCCGGTGAGCCAACCGAGGAACTAAGTCTACTAAGGACAAACAATCCAAGACTTCGTGGCGTGCTCCCACTCGATCCCGCACCTCCGGATCCGAGGTAGCCAAGACGTCTCCCAAGACTCCCGTTGGTGCCTCCGGTATTCTCTTCTCATTACATACATAATTAAAGAGAAATGGCATGCAAGCCACACAATCTATTCTAAGCTAATATACAATTACAAAGAATAAATACTTTGGCGTGCAAGCCACAAATAAATAAATTATTACAAACCGGTTTAAATAAATTATTACAAACCAAATGTGGTACAAACCACCAAATGAAAGAACAACAAATAAAGCAACCAAACAACCACACAAAGGTCTAGGCTCAAACCGGTGCTCACATAAACGAAACAACTACAAAGCATGGTGTGCCACAACAAACCATGCACAAAACAATATCCCAATTAAGTTTATTCAAAAACTAAAGGCACAAGAATAAACCTTGTACATATGCATTAGGATTCCAAACATTTTAAAATCCATATTCATATATACACAATTTACATGTATGCATGTGTGCATTTTATGCCAAAACCACCCAATACATACATATAAAAGAATTAGGATATTATGGGGCTTAATCTACAAGGCTAAACAACCTGAAATGATTCTGGAAACACCAAAATCAAATGCTAAAATCCATATCAAGTTTTCTTTTTCAAAAAGGCCAAAAACAGCCTGTTCACGACGCCTTCACGATCTACTGCTCTTCACGGGCCCTCACAGACCGTGAAGGTAGTACGCTCCACGACTCGTGAAACAGATTAAAAACCTTTCACGACCGCCACCCCACGAGACTGGTCGTGTGGCCTTCACGACCTGTGAAGCAAGCTCCACAGCCCGTGAAGACCTTCTGGACAGAATGTCCAAAATCGAAAATATGGATTTTTAAGCCACAAAGGTGCATGCATCTTACAAGTATGGCTCTGATACCACTGTTGGGAATCCATGGGGATCAAAGCACGCAACGGAAGCAACAAAAACACACAAAATGATCCCATGATTTCCCAATGGTGGTGAAAACTTGCAAGAACATGCATGCAACCAAAAACAAGCACAAAGAGAAGAAGGGAAGTGAATCATACCCTTGAAGACTTTGATAATTCTCTGGAACAAAAGGAACTTGGGATGTAAGCTTGAAACAAAAGGCTCCAAGCCCTAATGCAAGTCCACACCAAGGAAGTCTTCAATCTCTTTGTACTAGCAAACCAAAGGAGACACCAACATTTGATGATCTTCTGGAACAGCCTTGTTAACCACTTGTGCACTAACCACCTTCAATTGATCTTGCTCTCTCTCTCTCTCTATGGAAGAACTCACAATATGTGTCTAATGCACCAAAATGTCCAATAGTATACAATGAACAAAGAACACCTCTAATATAAGCATTCTCTGTGTTCAAAGAGTCCAGAGTCGGAGCTAAGTGGCACTACATCATTGGACCAACAAAATGGTCCAACCAAATACAAGTGTCACTTAGAATTCTGCCTTCACGACTTCTTCATGGGCTCTTACGGGCCGTGAAGGATAAATGCGCCACGACCGGCCATTAATCCTCCACGAGCCGTGCCGCGCACTGCAAGAATCGTGAGAGTTGTGCCTTCACGACCTCCTTCACGGGCCGTGTAGGGTCTTGAAGCCCTTGGGTTTCACGAACTATGCGGCCCACAACAGGACTCGTGGACACGAGTTGCTTCACGACCCGTGGAGCATCCTTCACGGTCGTGAAGCCTTGGTCAACTGGATTTTGACCATTTTGACTCTTTCCTCTTATAGTAGGCGGTCGATATTGGAACTTGGCGTGTGACCCAATAGGCCCGCGCTTCATTGGCAGTGATGTCGGTCTACGTGTGTTGGTGAGCAGATTCCAACACTGCCATGATCTGGAATGCCCTCCCCTTTGCGCGAGGTGCATCGTCTCTTTTCTCGCCTTTAGAAGACCCTTTCGTTCCAGCACTCTGCCTCTCCGGGTAGTCATCCATCTTGTGCCCAGTCTTATGGAACTGATAACAACCATCTTCTTTAAAACCACACTCAGCGCTAGCATGGCCCTTCTACCCCGGACCTCCAACACCTTCTGGTAGCATACAATACTCTCCAGAATGATACGTATGACACTAAGAACACCAAGGAGTGTCAGGTCTCGGTTTCTTTGAAGTATTAGTCTTCCCACCTGCAGAGGATTGTCCTTTGGAAGGACCAGATTTACTAGATGGCTAAAACTTCCTTTTAAAACCCCTACTGGCAGATTCGCCCTTACACTGAATGCAATCTCCTTCCATTTATCGGGCTACTTCAAACGCCCGATCCAGACTAACAGCGGCTTGCACATTGGCGCGAAACTCCAATGGTAAGGTTCCCACAAACCTTCTTATCTTAGTGTTCTTATCAGAGATCAAATGAGGAACGAACCTCATCTTGTTGGTGAAAGCAGTGATGAGTTCCTCCATTGACTTATCTCCTTTCTTGAGATTATTGAATTCTCTCTCCATTTTCTCCATATCATACTCAGTGCAGTACTTCTTCAACAGTTTCTCAGAAAATTGCTCCCATGATAGAGCACTCAGCACCTCCTTATTAACAGAGGCTTTTACCGTATCCCACCAAAAGATGGCACGGCCTTTCAGCATACGTACTGCGTACTTCACGCAATACTCAAGCTCGCATTCATAGGACTCAAACACCTGCTCCATTTCACGGAGCCACTACAATGTAACTGTCGGGTTATCACTCCCCTTAAAATCGGAGGCTTACATGACAAAAACTTCTTATACGAACACGTTTTACGTGGCTTACTCAGTGTAGTCTGCAACAAGAGCTCTTTGGCTATTCGCAGCTCTTCTTCTAGACGCTTTATATAGGCAGCCTGATGTGGCTCAGGTCTACCACCTTCGGAATGGTGCTAAGAACGTTCATCCCCAACTTGATGAGATATATGCGAAGCCTCATCTTGCATTTCTTTAAGAGCTTGTTCGGTATTACAGTGCTCAATCGACATCTTATCAACTTCTATACAACAGGGAAGAGTATTTTAATACTCTACTATACTTACTCATCGTACTTGACAAGTTAAATTACAAGAATTAACATTCATATAACACTCTCACTCAACCCCCATATGAACACTTAATTATGGTCGGGCCCGAGTTTAAGATCAAATACTCTTACAGGTACCCAATTCCCTCAAACTTAGGCTCTGATACCTAATTGTAACACTGCTTCTGAAAACAGTGAATTTACTCAAAATTCAAACTTTTAACCCGTGTGGGTTCATTTTCAAATTCATAATCATCAGATTTTGGCAGCGGAATTTCATTTCAAAGTTACAACGGTTAATTACATCATTTCATTCTTAAAACAACTGTTGGTGTTACCTAACACAAGATCTGACCATAATCAACCATTATTACATCATACAAAAATAGTGTTCCATCGCATAAGGTATATGCATATCTGAGAGTAACCTGCCTCACCAGGCCTTCTAGTATTTACCTGAAAAAGGTTAACATAGCACCATTAGCTAAACAACATAGCTAGTGAGTACTAACTTATCATAAGCAACAATAAAGCAAGTCATATAATACATAGGCAATCAATCATTACTATCTTATCACATTGTGGTAGGCTGACAAGATCAGTAAGAGTCATGTCTTGCAGGGTAATCAGTCCTACTCACCAACTCAGACCGGGGGATTAGACACAACCAACCGTGCTGGTGGGGGAGCATAAAGCAGTCCACTAAACATCATTCAATGAGCCAAAGGCTCCTCAAGAAATCCAGCGGTCGTCCAGCTGATTACCACTCACGTTAAGGCACATCGGTTCTTCAGTACCTACGATTCGGAATGTATCCTAAATCACCGTTAATTCCCAAATTATGACCAAAGTCCTCATGGGATCCCGTTATAACCAACTGACCTTAACCATGCTTCAAGTAGTCCGCGGACAATTCACATACATAAATACATATGATCCCATAGGGATCAATCATCTTGCATACAATACCATTCATTCATTCATTCATTAATACATCGTACATTCATCTATCGTACATTACATTATCAACAACTAGGCGGTTCCAATTTGGACTCACTAGCATGCACCTAATACATGATATATAGATATTAAACAGGCATAACACATTAACCTCGTAACAAGGCTTACCCTTCCACTCTTAAGCGTACCTGCAATAAAACTCAAGCATACGAAGTATATTCGTACATAATCAATCAAATAGTCATTTAGCAGCCAATTCTAACTCTATTGAGACTTATGAAAGCAGGTACTCACATGTATAGCTTATAACAACAGACTACTTCACTCTGATTCAGCTAAGTCGACAGATTCACCTAAAACACCGGCAATCACGTTAAGCGTTTGCACACATTAGGTTCTATTACAAGAACACATAAAAGAACCATTTAAGGTTCATAAACACCTTAAAAGAACCTTACAATACTTAGCACAACATGTGCCTTAAAATTGCTTAACATTCAAAATTGGACATTCTTGATTTCACCCGATGCGTCGCGTCCAAGCAACGGACGCGTCGCGTCGCGCTCTTCATGCGAATATCGGACCATCTTAAGAGTCGGACCTCTTTTGCGAAAGTCAGATGACCCATGCGACTTTCGGACCAATGAAAGTCGGATCAAGTAAGAGTCGGATGAACAAAGGTCGGATGGAAAATGAAGGTCGCGGGACTCATGCGGGAACGCGTCGCGTCCCTTCCCTCGACGCGACGCGTCGCGTGCCAACCTGCACTTCATCTTCTTCTTGTTCATCACTCATCCGAATTATTTCAAAACTCAACTTATTTCTAGGTTTACAAACTCGTATTTTTCACTTTAAAAACAACTTTTATCATCATATTACACCTAAACAACCATCAAGAACTCATGAACTCCAATTATAAACATCAAACATGGAAAACCCACTTGTCAAGTAAGCTCTCCATGTTCAACAATGGAGTTCTTCATATTAGCTTTGACTCCCAGCAGCAAAACACACATATATCTAGCTTAAAACATAACTAATCTTTACAACAAACATCAAACTAACCTTCTTTTGAGTTTACAATTTCAACTCTTTGAATTCTTTCTTTCAAGAACTCACGCGAGCTTCTATCTAGTGTATGTTTGTGTGTGTTTTGCGAGATTATCAATCTTTTGACTTTGTGAGTCAATTTCAACACAACACACACATATATACAAACTTATCCAGAGGCAAACCGCCTCTAGACGAAAATATGTTCTTTTCTTTATCTTTTCTTCTTTTAATTATTTTAACATGTATCTACATATATTTTAATTCAAGCAACATAATACACAAATATACATATATAAAATTAACTTTACACTCCAACTCTCTTACGTACATATGTATCTAAAACATCCTTCTCTTCTATTAATTACATACACGTATATACTAATTACAACTTGACCCAAGTCAAGGATGTTACAATGCATAATTCTTGATTTAAGCTTTTCCAAGCAAAATTAGGACATTATCTCCAACACGATGTATGTACTAGATAGATCCACTCACCAAACCTGTGACATTCGGCAACAATTTTCCCAGGTTAGCCATTAGAAATTCTAATATTAAGCCTAGTATGACTAAAAATAGTATTTATGACTTAAATACATCCATAATAATATTAGATTTCGTAGAAATCCCGCCTATATGGTTAGAACCTTCCCGAGCTCGAAAAATCGAATTATTAAAAGTCAAGAATTACAAATCATATACAATAATAATAATAATAACAATAAAAATAATTAAATACATCATAATAAATATAAATAAGTTAAAATATAAAACATATATATATAAACTCATCAAAATAATTAAAACTTTGTTAATTAAAAGATTTAAACAAAATCACCATTTATACAAATTTATTTAAACTAATTACACATAATTTATAAAAAATAAAAAATAAAAGAAACCCCGCATCTCTTTTCTGTTGCCTCCTTCTCTTCCCAAGAATCACCACTTGATCTCCCCATGCTCTATATAAGCCCCCTACTACTCTTCATCATTTCCTTCACCACCACACTCCATCTCTTCTCTTTTCTCTCTTCTTCTTTCACCAACAAAAATCTCCCAAGAACATCCAAGTCTTGTTCATCTTGTGAAGATCAAACACATAATCAAAGAAAAGAGTTGGTAAGATGATCATAACACACTCATCTATACTCTTCTACTTTTCTTCTTTTCTTCTTTCTTCTTTTATCTTTGATGTTCATCTTATTTCTTTAATATATATCTATAAGCAAAAAGAATAATAAATCTGGCAGATTCTGATGCTAGAACTCCCACTTGTTTTTGTTATATCTGGAGTTCTAGGTATCAAAATCAGTTGATTCGTTTTGCTAATCTTATTTTAAAGTGTTACCTTTCATTTAAACCTGGATTCACTAATTTTCATGAATGTTTGATCCTTCAAACATATTTAAAAAGACCCATATGTTGAATCTGGAAATCTGATAAATTTAGAAGGGTACACTTTAAACGCGTGTAACTTACTCATTCTTGGGTCAAAATACGTCTAGTTTTTTTTAAACGTTTCATCTTTGAGTCGTGGTTAATTCCCAGTTTGAATCATGTAAAAAGAATGTCGTATGAGCCCTAAACAGACGTTTTAGTAACAACATTGCATCCAGACATTGATCAGTGGACATCCTATACACTTTTAATTATTAAAAATACTAAACATGGATTATAAATTCCTATATTTTTACTGGACATTCTAGAAAAATGTATTAAGATTATATTAAAATATCAAGCCTTAATATCACTCCTAAATTACAGTTTTTAATTTTTAAAGTTCAACTTAAAGAACTAAAAATTCCAGTGAGCACTTATGATTTATGGAAAAATAGAGACAACCTTTAACTATATAATAAATAAGTTAACAACAAATAAATAATACAAAATAATAAATAAAATAAGTCTAATAGAGCTACATACCTCTTATATTAGGAAAGGAGCTTCGGTAGGAACAAGAAATCCTTACGAGTGAACACATTTGTATACTGAGTGAGTATCATAGCCCATTTTTACCGTATTTCATGTTATTTTGGGGTGAAAGCATGTGTATATATTTCATGAAAAGTTTATTGCCTATCTTCTTATTTATTTCAAATATTATTTTTAGCACTTATGGTATTATTCTTTGATGTGCTTGGGTGATCGTTGTAAGGCCCTTTCGTTGGACATTATTCCTTAACTCCGCTAGTGAGCTGATGGTATTTGTAAGTAGCGCTATTTGGAGATTCCGACGTCTCCCATTTATGGTTGACGAACTATAGATGTACTTTACCACTACTAACGTCATTTAATATAGGCGTTAGGTTTATCATGGGCAATTGGTTGTCGGCTAGGTTGGATAATGGCTCAAGCAAAAAACCATCATAGTCTATTACTACCATGTGCAACGTATTGGGCAATATAATACATCTTCTATCATTATTTCATACTTGGATTTTATTCAAAAACTTCAATCAATTATTTAAACTTTTCTCATTTAAAAGATATTTTGTGCATATATTAAAAACCTATGAACTCACCAACTCTAGTAGTTGACCCTTTTCTTTTACCCGTGCTTTCAGGTGATCGTCGTTAGGTACCTTATGCATACAAACATGATGTGTGGCATCTTCATCTTCATCGTCACGTTTTATAAAAACAATATCTATTTTATTTTCACATCGTACAAGACAATGTCATTTAATTTTTATTCGATTATGTAACTTTTATTTATCTTTTACCTGAACTACCTATTTTTGTTAAGTCAATATAATGGTTATTGTCTGCTTACCTTGTGCGATGATATCTTGTGCTGTGACACCTCGTGTTTCCGCTTTAGCGGGGTGTGACAAAACCTTTGTCACAAGTTAAACATGATTCTCATGCTACGTCTATTGGCATTAGATCTACTAGTGACTTAGTTTAATTATTTTAGTTGTATTTGTTATTGAGAACATTAAAGCAATAATGTATTTCTTATTGTAATGACTATTAAACGGGGATTTAATATATGCGTGATGCGATTACCTTATGAAACATTATTGTGTTCTATCTTTGCATGTTTAATACTTCCTTGAATAAATTTATTTATTCTAAATACTCCACCATAGGTTGTTCTTCATTGGAAGGAAGAAGTGAATTAAGATCGAGGCGAGTGGTTGGTAAAGTATTCATCTTGGATTGAATACATGATTACACAACACTTGTCTATACTTAATGATGATTAAGTGTTTGGAGGACCCGTACCTGAGTTTACTTCATGAATATAATCACGAGTAAATCAGGATGATAATATTGTTTATCCTTTTACTGAAGATGCATGCGTTGCTTGACTATTGACACGGATTTGTTTAGATTGCTTTCTAACGCAATTTGTAACTGGCTGTTATAACGGAAGTTTTCAGGCATGAACTTATTATTATGATAGGGCGATGTAGTCAAAGGTATTCGTTCCTCTTTAGAGAGATATCCTTGGGCCCTCGTTGACTAAGCTGATGACAATCAAAATGCATGGCCGTGCTCAAGTAGAATTGATGATGGATCAATTGTGCAACTTGTGTTGTTAGTCATATTTAGTCTATATCGAAAAACATAATCGTGAATGATTTGGGGTTGACCATGTTCCATGACCTGCATTCACAACAGATATCGTGAACGAAGGGGTAAGTAATCACTTATCTGTAGGACCTTTCCTTTTGGTTAGGTATTTGATTTGGGAAGACAAACCCTATGCTGACTTGGGGACATAGATGTCTTGCTAGAGGCCGCTCTATGTAGATGACGCTTTTCGTGAGTATGTCATGTGCAAGTGGGAGTCTATTGGATTATGCCCACCGACATGCACACGAGTTAGCTTCATGGCTGATGAAGCTAGGGCCTATTAGGTCACACACCAAGTATTGATTCCGGAATCACAGATGGTCGAATAAGAGAGAAAACCAGAAACTGGTTCCGGTGGGCTAAAGCACGGCCGTGCCTCTATGCGGTACGGCCGTGCCCTACGTGCAGGCACAAGCCCTAGTCAGGCGTGACTTGGGCGTGGCCTGAGGCTAGGTATGCCCTAGTCTCTTGAAGGCACACCCGTGCCCTGTGCCCAATGGACAGGCACGAGCCCAAGTCAGGCATGACTTGGGCGTGGCCTATTGGGTTGGTACGCTCGTGCCCTTTTAGGCACGGTCGTGCCCTGTGTAGTAACAGTCTTCTTAAACAGCTTTCAAGGTTGTTTATGAAGAAGATTATGGTGTTTAATGTGGTAACTGATGTAGAATCAATGTTTGCACGTTTTTTAACTCACTTGTGGGGTCTATATAAGGTGCTACATGTTTACATTGTGAGGTTACAAGTTCTTGAAATACACACAAACACATATTGCATATATATCTCTCTCTCTCTCAAACACAAAAAGGTAAACAAGGCTTCTGGCTTTTTGGTGTTAGACTTTTGGTGGTGTAGAGATTGACGTATCTCACACTCTGGCAAGTGGGACTAAATAGAAGCTTGGTGTGGACTTCAATAGCGGTGTACAGTACACACAATTTCCAAACTTTAAATTCACTTGAACGAGGAAGATAGCTTCAAGGGTATGAATCTATTTCTTTGTCTCTTTATTTTGTTGCTTAGACATGTTTTGAGTTTTGGTCCATTTGTGGGCATTGCGTGGCCAAAATTTAAAACCTATTTTCTACTCGTTTTGCTTCCACTGTGTTTTTGGACCACGAAAACCCAACAGTGGAGTCTTATCTTGAGGTGCAATCTCATTGCCCTCTAACTTCACACATAACGTAGGTTTGGTAAAACCAAACTTTCCATTTGAGGTCAATTTCTTCTTCTTGGTTTCTTGTTCCTTTATTATGTTAGCGGGTGTTGGAGAGGTGAGCAATACTTTGGCCATGTAAGACTTAGCAGTCTACAACATGCCATAATGCTTTGTTAAGGACTTCTCCATATTGTGCATGTGATAGTTCACAATGAACTATTTACATCACGTGGGCAGGGACTTTTGAGAATTTACATTCACCACAAGCTCCCTCCTTATGGGGAATACATGCCTCTCTTTTAGGTCCACATAACTTTCCAACTCAAGGATATGGACACTAATATTCCCGCCTTCATGCATCCTTCAACCGATCAAGACCAAGATGCACTTTTACATACATATAGAGGTCTAGGTTGCCTTGGTAGCATTTGGGCTCTAGAAGGGATTTCTCTAAAATGTGCAACTTTGACTCATGGTGGAGGACAATCCTCAACAACCAATCCTAATCCACGAGGTTCACACTAGTGAGTCTCACCTTCTTTAGGAACGAACGGAGTATTAAGTTGAAACGGGGTCGTTAATGTTTACTAATTAAAGATATTAGAATACACGTTTTAGTTAGTTTTGATACAATCCTTGTTAAGATAATTACCCATTTAGTTTTAAGAAAAACAATTATCTTAACAAGGGCTAAGAACCTTATTTCACTTCACTACATGACGGGTTTGCCGCGGATCACTTCATGAAGTTATTTAGGCCGGTAAACGCTTTACTAATTGCAATATGAGATTACAACTCTTAGACAATTGCGGGATCCATCAACACTCATAGCGTTGGTTTGGCTTGTTTGATCCCTTCTCACACCAATTCCTCGTTAAGCTTCTTTGGTAACTCGGTATAGGCACGACAATTACCAAGGCGTATTAAGTTGGAATTGTAAATCGTCCGTCAAGATACACGGTGACACCCTTGACAATCATTAGCTCGGCTAAGCTCGATAACCAATAATTTCAAGTCTCCACACTCACCTTCCTCACAGATCTACATGGAATAAGTCGTGCTTAGCTCGACAATCATCCCATGATTCACTAGATTCGGGTGGTGTCATCTTACGGGTAGTGTGTGATTTACATTAGAGAAAAATGGGACTTTTGTCTCTCCTGTTTAAAAAACCTCTTTTCAAGTTGATTAACTAATAAGTGACAAAACGCATTTTCACTTTAATATAAACCAATTTATATTTATTTGTTAATCGTGAGCGCGCGGGGTTTGTTAAACAATTTAACAACTCTTGTGATTTTATTATTTTGAAAAGTTTTCTAGCATGCGAAGATCCTAAACAACCACGCTATAAAATAACAAAATAAATCACAACCACGCACAAAGCAAATATCCGGTAACACGCCCCTAAACACTATGCGCCCTCCCCGTGAGCCAAACGGAGAGAGCAAGGCCAAACTAAGCACACAACCAAATGGCCTCGCCGGATGTGCTTCCACTGAATCCGTCATCTCCAAATGATCCACCGGATCCAAGATAGCCGAGAAGTCTCCTCCACGACTCTCGATGGTTGTCTTTGGTCTTCTTTTCAAAATTACAAACAATTTGAAAGGAAACGACATGCAAGCCGCGATTGCTATTCTATGCTACTTACAACAAGTACAAACGAAAGCAATGACATGCAAGCCATAAATAAGTATACAAATTTACAAACCGAATTAAATATTATTACAAACCATTGTGACTAAAAGTCACCAAATGAATGAATACATAAATAAACAACCAAACAACCAACACATAGGTCTAATGGGCAAGGTGTTACCGGACACAACAACAAACACAAACAAAAACATGGTGTGCCACAACAAAACCATGCAAAATGTATCTCGATTAAGATTGTTCAAACAAGCAAAGCACTCAAGGCACAAAAAGGAACAATCCTTGTACATATGCCTTAGTATCCCAAACACTTTGAGAACACATATTCATATATACACAATATAAGTATATGCATGTGTGCATTTTATGCCAAAACCACCCGATAAATATAAATATACGAATCAAGACACATAAACGGGGCTTTTCAAGTGTCCAAACAACAAGGACAGATTCTGGAAAAATAGAATCAAAAGGTGCTAAAACCGAAAATTTATTTCTTTTAATAAACAAGGATAAAAACACTATTCACGAGACCTTCACGGCCCGTGAAGCCCATGAGTTCCATGACTCTGACACAGTCAAAACCTTTCACAAGCGACACCCCATGAACCCAGTCGTGTAGGCTTCACGACCCGTGAATCTCTTCTAGACAGAATGTTCATTTTCAATTTTCAAGCCATCAAAGGGCAATTTCTTTGTAGAGATGGCTCTGATACCACTGTTGGAACTTGTGGGGTGCACAAACACAGCGGAAGCAAACCAGGAATGTAGCATGCAAGACAAAAACGAAAGCACACACAAAATAACCAAGTTCCAATAGTGGAATACACTACATAGCAAATTGCAACTCAAGAACAAGAAGAAAAAGGAAGAAAATACCTTCTTACCATCTGGAAATGGAGCTCATCACTTGTAATGGGATGAAGATAAAGAAACAAATGGCTTATTCTCTATTGCAAGTCCACACCAAAAAGAGTTTGATCCCATTGTACTAGCAATCCGTAGATTAACATCCACCATGACTCCACCATCTGGAACAGCTCATGTAGGTTCTCCTCTTGCACCATTGATCCTCACGAGAACACTCAAGATCACCATCTTAGTGTATTTAGCATGAATCCCTTTTGGTACCAAGAGAGAATATAGAGTAGAAGAGAAGTGTTATGTTAGACTAAGTGTTTCAGCCTCAAATTACCAGCTTCTATCTCCAGAAACTCGGCCATAATGCATGAAATCTGATTGGACCATTAAATGGTCCAATAAAACACAAGTGTCATTTCAGCTATCCTCTTCACGACCCCTCACGGGCTCTCACGGTCATGAAGGATAAAATGCACCACGACTGGCCATAATCCTCCACGAGCCGTGCCGCGCGGTCGAGGATTCGTGAGGGCGTCTCCTCCACGACCCCTCACGACCTCATCATGGGCCGTGAAGCCCAAAGGCATCATGACACGTGGCGTTGGTCAAACAATCGTTAGGGTAGCCTACTTCATGACCCGTGGAGCATGAAATCCATAAAGATAGATGGTGCATTGGTGGAGCCGAATGGCATACACAGTGTTCCTTCCCAAAAGACATATAAAAAATGATGCCAAATCACATAATACCAGTGTTACTACATCAACGACCGATCATTGCATTCAAAATACCATACACAGTGTTCCTTCCCAAATGACATACAAATCCCAGTAGAGATCCCCTCTCACCAGGCATACCTACTCCTTATCTGTAAAAAGGAAATATCAATGGGATTAGCTATATAAAATAGCTAGTGAGTACTAACAGGCATGAATAGCAACAAAGCAAGTCATATATCAAGAGTTAGCAAACAATGCTATCCTATCATATAGTGGAGTGCTGACATGTCCAGCGAGTGAATTATATTGCCGGGTTGCAAATCTAGCTCAAACCACTACCACCGGGGGAATCAAACACTACCAACCACGCTGGTTTCACCACGTGAGTGAATCACCATGCTCGTTTAGGAGCCAAAGGCTCATAGGCTCAACCAGTTAAGGCAATCACCCTAGATAATATAAGGAACGTCACTCGTGTACCATTGAAAAACTATTGGGGTAATTATTTCTACAAGGATTATATTTAAATTAACTAAAACTTGTACTCTAAAATTGTAGGTGACAGATGTAAGGCTTGCATGCTAAGTGACTATGTGAATGTACTATGTATGACTAACTTGCTTTTGAAGGTACGATCGAGGAGGTAAGTGTATGACTTGCATGATAATTAGAATATATGTCAGGTGCATGCCAGTGGGTCCATATTTTGAACCACTTAGTTAATACATGATTATATATATGTATGAATAACTGTATGATGCTATGTGTAAGATGATGGATCCCTGTGGGATCAAATGTACGTATATGTGTTTGTGAACTGTCTACAGACTATCTAACGCATGGTTAAGGTCAGTCGGTTGTAACTGGATCCCTCGGGATTTCACAGTGATTCAGGAGGCATCCTAGATCATAGGTTCCGCAGAACCACCGTGCCTTAACGTGAGTGGTGATTAGCCGGTTGTAGCTGGATTACCTATGGAGCCTCTGGCTCTGTGAACGATGCTTGGTGGACTGCCTTATGCTCCCCCACCAGCATAGATTGGTCATGTCTGATTCCCCGCTCTGAGTTGTTGAGCGGGATTGATTACCCTGCAAGACACGACTCAACTGATCTTGTCAGCACACCGCTATGTGCTAAGCTAGCAATGATTGTTTATGAGATGATGCATGACTTACTGTATTGATGCTTATGATTGTATGTACTCACTAGCTTGTGTAGCTAATGGTACTATGTTTCCCTTTTCAGGTAAAGACTAGACGGCATGCAAGGCGGGTTGCTTTTGGGAGATACATTGCCCCTTGTGGGTGGAACACTTATATTTTATGATGTAATGTAAATAGATACTATAGTTTGGTAACACCTACGTTGTTTTGAGAAGTTATTAATGTAAATAACTGTTTGGTTGTTTTAAAAAGAAAAATTTCCGCTGCTAAAATCTCTTTTGTCATTAAAGCAACTGAATTCAGAAGCGGTGTTACAATATAGGAGACCCTACCCGAGGCTCCTACTACCAATGCCACTCGGTCTATCCGAGATGCTTATGAGAAGTGTGTCAAGGATACCGAGGACATTACTTGCCTCATCCTAAGTACTTTGATCCCCGAGCTCCAAAAGCAAATGGATCATTTGAGTGCTTTTGACTTGATTGCTCAGCTTAAGGAAATGTTCCAGCAGCAAGAGAGACAAGAGAGGTTCGAGTGTCTTAAGACGGTACTTGGTAGTAAGATGGCCGATGGCGGGAATGCGAGTGCTCACGTGTTGCGCATGAAAGCAAACGTGGAGTGCATGGAACGGCTCGAATTTACCATATGGAGGGAGCTAGCCGTGGATTTAATCCTATGGTCCCTGCCCACCGCGTATGATCAATTCGTTATGAGTTATCATATGCATAGTATGGATAAGTCCATTATGGAGCTTCATGGTATGCTTAAGACAATGGAGTCTAGCATGACCAAAAATAAGCCCGCCGTTCCAAATTCCGTTCTTGCTATAAGGGAGGGGCGAATCCAAAAGAAGAAGAGATCCGCTTATACCCCTAAGGGTAAGGGGAAGGGGAAGATTGGCGTTGCCAAGTCTAGCCCCGCTTCGGAGGGTAAAGGCAAGAGGAAGATGGTTCCCCAAGCTAAATTCCGAATGAAGCGGAATGCTTCTTCTGCGGGAAGAAGGGCCATTGACGGCGTAACTGCCTGGGGTACCTAGAAGGTCTTAAGAAGCTCAAGGGGTTGAGCATCGGTGGAACTTTCGACTCAGGTACGTACATGATTGAACTCCATCATACTTCTACATCAGGTAGTTGGGTATTAGATACCAGCTGTGGCACTCACGTTTGTAATATTGTGCACGTGCTAAGGACAAGTACAAGGATGGAGAGTGGCGAGCTTGACTTGATAATGGGAAACAAGGAGGTTGTCCCGGTCAAGGCTCGAGGAGAAGTTGAATTATCTTTTAATTGTCTTTGTGGCATGGTCGACTTGGCCACGTAAAGAAGACTCGTATCGCGAAGCTCCAAGCGGATGGGATCTTGGAATCATTTGACCACGAGTCAAATGAAGTATGTGAATCTTGTTTATTAGGAAAGATGACTAAAGCACCTTTTTCCGACGAGAATGAGAGGGGTAAAGACTTATTGGACATTATACATTCCGATGTGTGTGGTCCATTTAAGCACATCACAAGAGACAATTCTAGATACTTCATTACCTTTATAGATGAATAATAGTAGGTATGGGTATGTCTACTTTGTTAGACAAAAGTCCGAAACCTTTGAGGTCTTTAAGACTTTCCAAAACGAAGTAAAGAATCAATTGGGCAAAAAGATTAAGATACTTAGATCCGATAGGGGTGGTGAGTATCTTAGTCAAGAGTTTCGTGATCATCTTAAGGGTTGTGGAATTATCTCACAACTTACACCTCCTAGGATGCCATAATTAAATGGTGTCGTCGAGAGGAAGAACCGAACATTGTTAGATATGGTTCGGTCTATGATGAGTCACACCCAAGTGCCTATAAGCCTTTGGGGTTATGCTCTTGAAACGGCAACAAGAATCCTTAAACTCGTACCAACGAAGAAGCTCGAGAAAACACCTTTCGAGATGTGGCATGGGAAACCTCCCGTTCTTGCCTATCTAAAGGTTTGGGGTTGTCAAGCCTACGTACGACGAGAGGTTGATGACAAGTTAGATCCCCGATCCGAAAAGTGTTATTTCATCGGATATCCAGTTGCTGGTATTAGATATATATTCTATAAACCTTCCAAGAACAAAGTATTTGTTGCTTGGAGGACAGTCTTTTTAGAAAGAGAATTAATATCAAATCAGCAAGGCGGGACTAAGATTGATCTGGAAGAAGTTCAAGAGTCAACGGATGAAAGACCTGACATTGGCACTAGCCAACAACCTAGTAAAGCTGTGTCTGAGCATGACAATGCAGAGACTAACGTACATCCGTTACCTCCCCGTAGATCTGGTAGAACTCGCCATGAGCCAGAGAGATATGGGTTTCTCATATATGAGGGCGGCGAGTTATTAGTGGATCTTAATGAGCCCACCAACTATCGGGAAGCGGCAGCGGGCCACGAGTCTGCTAAGTGGAAGGAGGCAATGGATAACGAGATGCAATCCATGGAGGATAACCAGGTTTGGGAACTTGTTGATCCTACACCCGGTTGTAAACCAATAGGGTGTAAGTGGGTCTTCAAGAAGAAGACCGACATGGATGGAAAAGTCAACACTTTCAAATCCCGACTAGTGGCTAAAGGTTTCACCCAGACACATGGTGTCGACTATGATGAAACTTTCTCCCTAGTGGCCAGGTTAAAATCTATTAGGATACTTTTGGCAATCGCCGCATTTTCTGATTACGAAATATGGCAAATGGATGTCAAAACCTCCTTCTTTAATGGGAAGCTCTCCGAAGAGGTGTATATGATGCAGCCTGAGGGTTTTGTACATTGGAAGCATCCTAATAGAGTGTGTAGACTAAATAAGTCCATTTATGGACTCAAACAAGCATCTCGTAGTTGGAATCTATGCTTTGATGAGAAAATCAAAGAGTTTGGTTTTTCAAAGAGTGTAGATGAGCCATGTGTATACGTTAGGGCTAGTGGGAGCGCCGTTGTTTTCTTACTCTTATATGTTGATGATATCCTACTCATTAGTAAAGATATTCCAACCTTGCAAAGTGTTAAAACTTGGCTTGGAAAATGCTTTTCAATGAAAGACTTAGGAGAAGCGGCATACATTCTGGGTATCAAGATCTATAGAGATAAATCTAGAAAACTTCTCGGGTTGAGTCAAAGTACATACATTGACAAATTCTTGAAGCGATTCAAGATGGAGGATTCCAAGAAAGAAATTTTCCTATGTCACATGGAGTGATATTGAGTAAAACTCAATGTCCTAGTTCTCAAGAGGAACTAATAGTAATGAAGCGAGTACCATATACTTCGGCTGTGGGCTCGATCATGTACGCCAAGTTATGTACTCGTCCTGATGTGTCATGTGCTTTGAGCTTGACTAGTAGATATCAGGGAAACCCGGGGTAGGTCCATTGGGTTGCGGTAATGAACATTCTTAAGTATCGTAGGAGGACTAAAGAAATGTTCTTGATCTTTGGTGGTGAGGAAGAGCTCAAAGTAAAGGGTTACTCTCATGCTAGCTTCCAAACTGATAGGTATGACTGCCGATCACAAACGGGGTTTGTGTTCCTATTGATTGGTGGGGCTATTACTTGGAGAAGTTCAAAGCAAGACACAGTAGCTGATTCTACTATAGAGTCAGAATACATTGCGGCAAGTGAAGCTGCTAAAGAAGTTGTGTGGATAAGGAAGTTCATCCAAGACCTTGGAGTGGTTCCTAGCATATCCGACCCTATTGAGATCTTTTGTGACAATGACGGTGCGGTAGCCTTAGCGAAGGAACCGAGAACTCACAAGAGAACGAGGCATATACCTCGTAAGTACCACTTGATTAGAGAGATGATTGAAAGTGGTGAAGTCGCTATTAGTAGAGTAACCTTGGAAGGCAATTTGGCTGATTCGTTTACTAAACCATTGTCACAAGCTTTTCATGATTCTCACACTACAGCGATAGGTGTTAGATTTGCTCATGACTTGGTTTAGATTTAGTTTTAATTTATGTTTGGACCATTATGTATTTGGGAACATTAAGCAGTAATGTCACTAATGTTTTTATCGATTTATATAGTAGAGATCTATATATACAAGTGTTGCGGTTACTTACATTTAGTCTTTATTGTGTTCTATCTTTGCATGTTTAATTTATTCCTTCGATTGTTTTACAATCTTTAAATCTCCACAATCGGTCATACTTTTTGGGAAGGAAGTATGAATGAAGATTGAGGTAAAGAATTGATTTTTATAAAACGTGATTCTTGCGTATACTTAAAAGGGGTTTCAACTGATTGCAGGACCCGCACCCGAGTTTACTTCATGGTTTTAGTCACAAGTAACTCGGGATGGTAATGACATTTCATCCTTAAACTAGAGATACATGTGATCTCAAAGCATAGGTCTGCTTTGCTTTGATCATTTTCTAACGTGGTCCGTAACTTGTCGTTATAAGGGAGATGATTGGGTAGAGTATCATCTATGTGGCGGGACTATGTAGTCGAAAGGTATTTGTTTCTCTATGTATAGAGAGAATATCCATGGGCCCCTCGATGATTAAGTGCTGACGTTCATATGCATGGCCATGCTCAAGTTATATTGATGATGGATCAATGTTAACTTGATTTGTTGGTCACTACTAATCTAGAATCGGGAAACATAATCGTGAACGATATGAAGGTTGACTATATTCCATGCCTTGTGTTCACATTGGATATCGCAAACAAAGGGATGTACATGTTCATTTATCTTTAGGACAATCATTTTATGATTGGAGATCTTGTCAAGAGTGGCATACCCTATACTATCCTGGGAGCATAGATGTCTTGCTAGAGGCCGCTCTATGTTTGTGTTATTTTTCGGTGTCGTGTCACGTGCAAGTGGAAGTCTGTTGGAATATGCCCGCTGACACGAACGAGTTAATGGCACTACCGATGAGGTATAGGCCTATTGGGTCACACACCAATTATTGATTCCGGCAACACGATCAAGCAAAAGAGAGGAAAAGGCCAAAATGGGTTTTGGCAGGATGGTACTGTTGGAGTATGCCCACTGACACACTTACGCTAATATCACTACCGATGATGCATAGGCCTATTAGGTCACACACCAAGGATTGATCTCGACAACAAACAAAGTGGAGGGGCTAAAAGGAATCAATTGTGTTTGATTTCCATCAAATATTCGGCCAGGAGGAGTTCACGCTGTGAACATGTGTCAGACAGCATGCAGCTTTTTGCATGTTGCCTCCCACTTCCACCAATGCATCTCTAACCTCATGATGGGTCTTTGGCTGGTCTTTAGAGACTGGAGGGACATCTTGAGGTCTTTATAAGGACCATGTATCAGCTCCTAACCCTCTCTTGATGATTCTAACACACATACACACTAAGGCTACATTGTGGGAAGAGAAAGAGTGTTCTAAGTGTGTTCTTGAGAGGATCTTGCAAGGAGCTATTATAGTTGTTGTTCCAGAAATGGTTTCAAGTCTTTGAAGACCATTGAAGGCTTGCTAGTACAAGGAGATCATGCTAACTTGGGGTGGACTTGCAATAGAGGAAGGCTTGGGTTAGCTTTCTACATTCATCCATCAAGTTTCATTTTCTCCAGCTCCAAATTCGTGTATGGTATAACTTCTTCTCCCTTGTTTGCATTACTTGAATGTAGAGCTTGGTCCATGTGGTGGGGGATGGCATCTTGGTTCTTTGAACCACTTGTTTTTGTTTGATTCTTGTTCTCTTGCTTCCGTTGCATGCCATGCTAAAACCCAACAGTGGTATCAGAGCCACCTCTACATCAGTTTTGCACATGGTGGCCTAGAAACCGAAAAATCAAAATTTTGAAATCTGGCAGAACTACTTCACGCCGTGAACTCCGCCGTGAAGTTTATACAGAATTTGGATTTTTTAGTTTTCATATTTCAATCTGTTTTGGTTCTTTGGTTTTTGTCCATTGTTGTTTGTTTCTGGATTTTTCCAGTTGTTAGATATCATGTGATGATCTTGTTGCCTTTTATCTTGGTTTGTATATTTACATGTGGATTATGATTTTGGCATGAAATGTATAATTGCATGTACTTATATTATGTATATATGAATATGTTTTACTAACAATGGTTTGGTGTTACTAATGCATATGTACATGGGATTATTTTTATGTGCCTTGAGTTTTTAAAATAATCTTAACCAAGATAGAAATAGTTGCATGGTTTTGTGGCACACCATGCTTGTATGCTTTCTTTTGTTATTTAGATAGCATGTTTTGGTAACCATTTTGTCCTAGACCTTGGTTGTGATGTTTGGTTGCTTGTTGTATTTATTCATTCATTTGGTGATTTAATATCACATGGTTTGTAATTAATAATTTTATTGTTTATTTATTTGGTATGTAAATATGTATTTTGTGGCTTGCATGCCATTTAAATTCCATATATTTGTAAAAGTACTAGAAAATAGAATTTTGTTGCTTGCATGCCATTTCTATCTTTTCTATGTATTTGTTATTTGGAGGCAACCATCGGGAGTCATGGCTATGACGTCTTGGCAATCACAAATCCGGGAGGCCCAATGGAGTTAGCGGGTTTAGTAGGAGCACATCAGAAGTCATTGGAAGTTTTTCCTTTGTTGACTTTGTTTTCTCGTTTTGGCTCACGGGAAAACGCATAGGCTTAGAGGCATAGTTACCAATATTTTGTATACGTGTGATGTGTTTTATTATTTATGCATGAATATTATGTTTATTGCATGCTAAATAACTTTTTATAAAAGTAATAAAAACACAAGAGTTTTAAACATGGTTTATAAACTCGCGCGCATAAGATTAACAAAGAGGATATAAAATTGGTTTATATTCAAAAGTGAAAAATTGTTTTTGTCACTAAATTTGTTAATCAAATCAAAATGGTTTTTTAACCGGAAAACAAATCCCGTTTTCTAAATGTAAATCTCACGCCGCCCATAAGATGACACCACCCGAATCTAGTCACGTAAGGAATGATTGTCGAGCTTTAGCCGAGTCAAACCTTACGTGAGCTGTGTGGAAGGTGATGGTGGCAACTCGCAAGATTGGTTGTCGAGCTCTAGCCGAGCCAATCATTGTGCAAAAGTACCACCGTGTATCTTGATGGTTGATTTACAATTTCGAAATAGAACTTTGAATGGTAGTCGAGCTCTAGCTGAGATTATTCAAAATTTTATTTTGAAGTTGGTGTGGAGGGATCAAACATGCCAATACGACACAATGGTTGTCAATTTGGATCCCACAAGGAACTACGAGTTGTAATAATGGATTACAATCGGTAAGATGGTTACCGGCTTAAATAACTTTACCACGTGATCCGCGGAAAACCCGTCACGATGTAATGTGAAATATGGTTCTTAGCCCTTGTTAAGATAATTGTTTTTCTTAAAACTTATGGGGTAATTATTTTAACAAGGATTATATCAAACTAACCAAAACTCGTACTCTTGTTATTTATAGATGTCAAGCCATAATAACACCACATCAAACATTTCACTTCGTATGTTCTTAGAAAGGGAGAAACTCACGGAAGTGAACTTCATTGATTGGCTTAGGCAATTGAGAATTGTCCTTCACCATGAATCAAAGTTTCACATCCTTGTGGAACCCCTTCCAGAACCACCTTCTACCAACGCGACTTGGACCGTCCGATACGCATATGAAAAGCATGTTGAGGACACACACGATGTTGCCTGCCTCATGTTGTCAACTATCAGCTCAGAGCTGCAAAAGCAATTTGAGCACATGAGTGTGTACGACATGATAAACAAGCTTAAGGACATGTTCCAAAATCAAGTTAGGCGGGAACACTATGAGTGTGTTAAAAACCTAATCGGTTGTAGGATGCAGGAAGGCGGGAATGTAAGTGTCCACGTCCTTAAGATGAAGGCGTACATGGACCAAATGGAGAGGCTAGGATTTCCCATTGAGAGGGAGCTCGCTGTGGATATCATATTGCGGTCCCTGCCCACATCATATGACCAGTTTGTCATGAACTATCATATGCAAGGGATAGATAAATCCTTAAGTGAATTACATGGCATGTTAAAGACTGCGGAGTCAAACATGGCCAAGCATAATTCCACCTCATCCATTCCCATCTTGGGTTCAAAGGAACAAAAGAAAAGGAAGAAGAAACCAATCCTAAAAGGAAAGGTTGGAGTATCCAAGCCTATCCCTAACATTGAGTCCAAGGACCTAGATATTGTGCCACAAGAAGAGAATCAAATGGTGGTTTGCTACTTCTGTGGAAGATTTAGAGATTAGGGCCATCATGCCTATCCTACGTGCCAAAGGGATATAAAACTTCTAAGGAAAGAGAAAGTTACATTTCCCTCTAAATGTACATTCATGATTCATTGCTATTCTTCTAAAAGTTGGGATTGTTGACCCGATCTAATTGACTCACGTTTGTTACAAATTTATTTTTGTTACAAAGTGTAGGTCCATGATGATAGGAAGAAAAGCATGAAGAAACCGGATCTCATTATGAGGAAACATGGATACTTGTCCTCTACAAGAAAATTGGGATATTTGATCTTATCTTAATCACCGGTTTATTTATTACTTGTACTTTGTTGCCCTGCATGGCAAGTAATGTTTCTTTGTATGTTCGTTTTGAAGACGATGGATATAATTTTGAAAGTTTTGAGATTTAATGTAAATCTTTTTCATATTGTTTGTTCAAAGTTTATTCATGTCAAAGTTTATGTGTTGTTTTGTCCTGCGTGACACACAACTTTACTTTTGATGATGACGAATATTTTTCTTGAAATAAGAAAGTTGTTATGAAAAATACTGTTGTATTCAAAACTTATCCATGTCACGGCATACACAAGATTTTTGTTGCAAGTAATAAAATATTCATGAATATATGATTCTAGATCCAAAATAGTTTGGAGAAATTATCTTTGTGAAATAATCAACCTAACCACATAAACAAGAAAAGTATCACCTACATTTGTGTGGTTAGGATCTCGGGATAGTTTAACCTCGGGTTAGACATTAGATGCTAGTCTTGTTTATTAGGCTAGGATGATTATGAAACCCTTCATTGTCATTGTGAGAAGGATAAAAGCGTGTTGGATATTGATCACACATTTGTGGATAATCCGTTCAAGCATAACACAAAGAATAACTAAAGGGAAACTTCTTCATCACTACCTTCTAGTAGCAATTGCGGAAAGTTTTCTAGTTTGGGTAAATGCCTGAAACCTCGTTGGTGTTCAGGATTAACCAAAACCTTTTACGGAATCTATAGGGCATATAAATCAAGATATTTAGATCTAGCATAGATGCTAAGATACCTTGTATCTATAATAAATGACCATATAATGAATTGTGGTTTTTCCACATAATTCATTTCCTACTAAGACACATTGGTAAATGGTGTCATGTTGTGGGGAACCGGATATTATTAAATATGATCTGGTTTATGATGAGTCATAAAGGTGTATCCCGCTTATTGATACACTCACTTAACATGACGGACTAAGTCCTCACATCTAGAACCAATCAATGGTCTAATTAACACTAAATAAGATATGACTAGAAATAGTTTTTTGCTTGTCTATCTCATAGTTTAAAGTTATCCCATCTACATTCAATGGGAGATGGATGAACTTGAAATGTGCTAATACATTTGAGAAGCTCTTCTATGTTTTAGATATTTAATCTTTTAAGAACGGTGTTTTGTTGCTCTTAAAGGAGAAAATAACTAAAACATTCCAGTGGAAGAACGTGGAATTTAAATGAAAGACCTAATGATTGACACTAGCAAATAATCAATCTTGATTGCTTGAGAACTAGCATTGATATGCTGGTATACCTGACTAAGTATCATTACTTTTATGTCTGATAAGAGTCATATGAAGGCAAAGAGATATGTGTCTCTCATATCTAAGCGACAATGACTTGATGGTGAGTCATATTGAGATCACCATTTATTAAAAGACATAGTGAAACCGGATTCACTAAGTTAAAAGAAGTAATTGATCAAGAGATGCAATCCTTTAGAATATCCAAGTATTTGACTTGGCTTAATCCCATACCTAGGTGAAAACCAAGAAGGTACAAGCGGGATTAATAAGAATGGAGTTATAGACAACTTCAAATACTGACTATGTGAAAAGGTTTCATGATGATTTTGAGGAAACTTTTCCTAATGGTTATGTTGAAGAATATTTGATACAAGTGGCTATTATTTCCTTGAGTGGCAATAAGAGATAGCACACGGATATACAAGACCGCATTCCGTCATAGAACAACATTATGAGGAAGTGCTCATAACACTCTCCGAGGGTCTCATGTATCCATAATATCAAAATTAAGTCTACAAGCATAGATAAATCCATTGTGGATTTATGCTAGCATCTAAAAGGTAAGATCTTTGTTTTTCTTGAGGAAATCTACTGACGATTTTCTAGAAGCATGGATGAGACTTTTACATACGTCAGGGCTAGTGGGAGCTTTGTTGCATTCCTAAGTATATGTGTCTATTGAAGATAATGTCTCGATATTAAGTAGTCTGTGGACCTAATTCAGGAATTATTGCTTCATTAGGACACTTAGGAGATACAAAATAGAATATTTTGAGTTCAAGAAATACCGAGATATGTTCTTGATGTTTGACGACTGGAAAGGGTCTGGAGTAAGTAATTACTCTAGTGCAAGTTTCTATAAGGATAATTGTCGATCTTGATTGAGATTTATGATCCTACATTATGGAGTTAATTGTTGGTTCTTAAGTATCACTTACCCTATTGTGAGCATTTGTGACAATGAGGGTATGATTACTTTAGCACTTTATGAGATCTTTGACGGACACTTTTAGATAGGTATGGTCAGTAGAGATATAAGTGAATAACAAAAGTACATGTGGGTGTTGTGTTACAAACCCACTAGTTAAGCCATTATTATTGACTAGTGATGTTTATCATACTAGGTCAGCTGGCATTTCCAAATGCATATGACTTGGCTTAAATATTTTTATTGGTTTATGATTGATTTGTATTTATCTTTTTGGGGAACATTAATGTAACATCCTCAGATCGGGCCTAGTAGATTAGGTGGCTTTGGTATGTTAACTTGTGATTAGTACTTGATTAATTACTTGTTATTACTAAATTATATGGTTTTAATTAATTGTTGATTAATTAAAGGATTATATGAGGATATATGTTTAGAATATATATATATATATATATGTATGTATGTATTCGGATTTTTGTGGGTGGGTATGCATGCAATTGACTTAGAGGGTGCCACCTCATGCTATTGTTTCCAAAGCATGTTTATACGTGGGTTTTCATATGGGATTCTTCACTTTGAAGAATCCTTGTGTGTGTGAACTCTGTGAAAACCGAGAGCAAAAGAAGGAAAGGAAGAACAAAGCGATCGGATTGTTAGTTTCTTGATTTGTGATTCAAGTTAGCAAGGTTGTTGATTATTTCATGATTCTTGATTAACATGCTATTGATTGTTATGAGCATGCTACGGTTTTTAATCTTGCTGGGTTTTAGTATGAATATCATATGATCATGCTTATGAAGTTATCGGATTTGGTATTCTTGGGATATAAAGGTGTTTTGATGCATGCTTGAATGTGTAAACATGTTTATATGTGTTTTTTATAAACTTGTATATGCATGGTGTGATTGGGAAATAAGATTTACATGTTTGAAGTTATCGGATTCTTGAAATGTTGAAGGTGGCGGATTTTGGTGTTGAGGGTGAAAACCGATACAATAAATCCGATTCTAGTGGAATCCGGGTGTTGAATCCGAAACATAGAATCCGATACTCGTGGAATCCGGATATGTGAAATCCTAGTATCGAAATCCGATGATTTGAATCCAAGGGTGGAATCCTAAACATGAAATCTGATTAGCATGGAAAAATCCGATTGTGGATGCCAAGTTGAGATACAAGTATGGAAATCCGATGGGTGTATCGGATTCTTTCAGAATTCGATACAAAGTAGCGGATTCCGATGGTGGTTGCGGATTTGGTGCAAATCCGATAGTAGTATCGGATTTCATGTAAAATCCGACAGTTTTGATTTGTTGATTTGCATTGTTTAATGCTATATGTTATATGTGCATTCATATGTGAATCTTATATGTTTATGTTTGATTCAAAGGATATAAATTTATGTGTTTGACATATATTTATGAATCGTTACTGATTTCAGTTTATTGTGTTCTCAGGAACAAACAAGGCTCAGTAATATAAGATCACTGAGTGGAGAAACTGAAAGCAAGAGGTAAGTGGACGTTTACTCACAGATGTTATTAGTTGTAACTGGATTGGGTTGCAACTGCTATTGGTTTGACGCATGGATAGATTATGCATCTGATAATTGATTAACTGTGTATTGTTAATTAATTGTGCGTCAATGATATGTATACATGAGGATTGGGAAGTAAGCTTCGGCTGGGCATATGGGCTGGCTTTGTTTGCTATCGGCTAATCAATATTGGGATCTTTTGATGCATTTGTTGCAACTTAAGGTAATACTGTGTGAGAATAGCAAATGAACTATCGGTAAACCTTTGCTTTGGCCGACATTGGTTGAAGCGGGGCACGATTATCTGTTATGTGTTGTTGATATTGATGCGGTTATTTGCTGATATATCTGTTGTGGTTTTACTCCATTCACTTAGCTTTGTGCTAATCCCCCACCTCTCACTCCTTTTATAGGTTTTGGTAAGTCAGTAACTCGGCTGAGAGTGGTTAGCTTGGGGAGTAATCACCTAGGACTCTGATATATTATTTTGTGATGAGCCGTGTTTTGTAATACTAATATTTAAACAGTTGTGTTTGTACAGTTGTAAACACTTTGGTTAATTATTCGCTTCCGCAATGTTTATGAAAATGAAAATTTTTGGGTTAAAAATATGATGTTACAAGTCTGGCATCAGAGCCTTAATTTGGCAATGTAGGCACAGTGGAAGTGTTACATTCCCGAATCTTGTCTCGTGGTAGGTCGATTACTCCTTGGGTGTGGGATTGGGGTGAATTGGAATGTAGTTAGTATGTTGTGTACTAACGGATTTATCTAATAAATCGTGAGGTGATGTGATTGTTACAGATAACAATGGCTGATCGTGATCACTCGACTGCTGCCCCTATTGTCCCGTCTTCTGCTGAAGTCCCTACTACAGTGGAAACATTGCTAAATGCTGGTACATCTGGTACCGCTGAGGATGAAAGAGATGAATATATATTCCAGTTGGAGGGCCAATTGCAAGACTTGCGAAAGGAACTGGAGCAACAAAGACAAGTTCCTATAATTCAACCCCCGGTTGCTACTGTGACATTAACTACGATTGCGATACCTCCTATCTTTCCGGCAGTGACTACATTGGCAGAGGTTCCTCCGATGTCAATGCCGATACCACTGTTTACTCAACCGATGACTCAACCTTTTTATTATCCGTTATTTCCTCAGGGGCCCTATCCGCAAGGATTTGTTTCACAAGGGTCTTATCCATAGGGATCGATGCCTCAAGGATCCTACTCTTATCCGTTTATGGGATATCCACCGCATATGGGATTTAGACAGCCGTGTACTTATAAGCAGTTTCTAGATTGTAAACCAGATGAGTACCATGACATCACGGATCCTAACGTGACTTTGAACTGGTTGAGAGATACAGGGAGGATTTTGGATGCCTGTAACTGTGAGGAGGAGATGAGAGTTTGCTTTGCCACCCGGATGCTCAAAGGCAAGGCGATGGTTTGGTGCGATTTCATTACCACCCATTTATCGAGAGCTCAAATGGATTCAATTACATTTATGGAATTAAGATAAGGCATGAATTTATGGAATTTATGGAATGCCTTTGAACTGAATAAGATAAGGCAGGAATTTATGGAATTGAAGATGACCAGGAGGATGTCAGTTGATGAATTAATTGAACAGTTTAATTCGAAGCTAAGATTTGTAACTCAGTGGGTACCGGATGAATGTTTACAGGTTCAACATTTTATCGGAGCTTTGTTACCGGAGTACAGGAGTACAGCTCGACTGGCTGGATCATTGTCTCAGGCCTTCACCTTGGCAAAATCTACTGAGGGAGACATTCAAGCCAGGGATAGACAGAACAAGGACGAGGCAGCTGCGTAGAAGCCGAAGTATGACCAAGCAGGTGGTCAACAAAAGGAGAAATGGCAGGGCAATTCTTCGCAGGGTAATCAGAGTCGGAAGCCGACTACAGGGGGTACGAATGCGAAGTCTCAATGGTGTACCCGATGCAAATCCAGTCACACTAGGCAGTGTACTGCCCAGACCATGCGTTGTTTGCGTTGTGGTGCGCATGGGCATGAAATGAAGGATTGCAGGTTTCCCCACAACGTTTGTTGGAATTGTTTAAAGGAAGGGCACAGGGCTGGTGATTGCCCTACTGGGAGAGGAGCCAGGACAGGGACGGGGGCAGGGGATGTTGGAGGATCATCATCAGGGGTGCAGAAATGAAAGAATCCTCCGACACCAGAGGGTAGGGCTTTCCGGATGACAGTAGACGATGCTACTGCTACTGATGACGTTATCACCGGTACGTTTCTTATAAACTCTCTACCTGCGCGCGTGTTATTTGATTCTGGGGCGAATCGCTCCTTTATTTCTGTGACTTTTTGTGAAAAGTTGAAATTACATGTTACTATTATTTCTGTACGGATTGAGATAGAAGTAGCAGATGGTAAGATAGTTCCTGTTACAAGTTCTGTGACTGGGACTGAGATAGATA
This sequence comes from Dittrichia graveolens, assembly GCA_038502395.1. NCBI lineage: Eukaryota > Viridiplantae > Streptophyta > Magnoliopsida > Asterales > Asteraceae > Dittrichia > Dittrichia graveolens. The sequence goes on from JARJIL010000008.1 coordinate 25,661,122, forward strand.
TCGATGGTAAGTGCTTTCCAGTGTCATTTCTATTGATGACAATAGCGGGGTTTGATGTGGTTTTGGGGATGGATTGGCTGAGTAAGCACAGGGCGAGCATTAAATGTCATAGGAGACCATGCACAAGAAACACATAGTGGGATCAAACTACAAAAGACGATGGCAACAAGAAGAAGAAACGAAACCAGAAAGTGAGACCATACCCTTGATGTCTCTGGTTGATTTGTTGTAGTAGATGTAATACTTTTACTCCAAGACGAGCCCCTCTATTGATATCCACTCCAAGCAAACCGTGAATCTCCTTTGCTAAAGCTTGAGATACTCTAACTTGCACTCAAGAACAACACCAGAACTCTTGCTCACAACCAACATAAACTCCTTTGCTAAAAGACTCCTTCAAGGCTCTCTTTAATGTGTGTAGGTGAATTTTGGCAAAAGGTTCTCTAGAGAGAATTGAGAGGGGTTTATATAAGCAGATTAGAAGTTCAGCTAGCACCAGGGTCGGCCATAATGGCATCCTCCCATTGGACCAAACAAAAGGTCCAATAATATCAAAGTGTCACTTAGACTTCTGCCTTCACGGGCTCTCACGGCCCGTGAGGAAGTCGTGAAGGCATCACCCCCACGATCCCCGACCGGCCCATGAAGCCTCGTGAAGGGCTTCACGTCACGACCTCTTCACGACCCGTGAGGGCCCGTGAAGGTCGACAAAAACCCTAATTCTCTCTCTTGACATGTGCTGTCGGATTCAACGCTTGGCGTGTGACCCAATAGGCCCGTGCCTCATCGGCAGTGATCCAATATACGTGTATCAGTGGGCATATATCCAACAGACTCCCACTTGCACATGATACATAGTCACATATTAATCACAGACAAAGAGAGGCTCTAGCTAAGCATCAAAGCCCCCAAGTCGGCACGAGTTGTCATCTTCGACAAAAACCTAATAGCCTTAAAGGCTTACGAGGTTCTATAGATAAGTGATCATGTGCATCCTTTTGTTCGCGATATCCTTGTGAACACGAGACATGGAATATGTCAATCTCCAGATCGTTCACTATTATGTTTCTTGATTACAGATGGGTGGTGACCAAATAGACAAGTTGCATCTGATCTAAAATCAATGTAACTTGAGCACGGCCATGCATATTTGATGTCAGCTCCCAATCATCGAGGGGCCCAGGGATATCTCTCTTATTAGAGGAAAAAATCCTTTCGACCACATAGTCCCATCATATGTTTCATACTTTACCCAATTATTTCCTTTATAACAGCCAGTTACGAACTGCATTTGAAGATAACTAGAGTAAGGCAGATTCATACTCTGGTAACCTATGCGTCTCAAGTCTAAGGATGAAATGATATTATCATCCCTAGATACTTGTGACTAATAGATCCATGAAGTAAACTCAGTTGTGGGTCTTCTGGTCACTTGAAACACCTTTCAAGCACAAGTAAGTCTTGCACCCTTATTCAACCATTTTGAATACCGTGCCAACCACTTACTTCAATCTTATTTCATTCTTCCTCCCATATGAAGAATAACCGATTGCAGAAGGTTTTAGAATGATAAACTTTCAAGGAAGTGTTTAAACATGCTAAGATGGAACACGGTATGGACTTGATGATTGTGACTGCAACAAGCGTATATATAAATCTCTATTCATATATCGAAACAAACATAAGTTACAATACCGTTTAAATCTTCCCATAAATACAAATACAAATCAAACAAACCAAATACATAGGTCAAGCCAAATCACTAGCAAATCTAACACCTATAGCTTTAGCGTGAGAATCATGAGCAGCTTGTGATAATGGCTTAGTGAATGGGTCCGCAAGGTTCCCATCTGTCGGTACTCTGCTTATGGCAACGTCACCATGTTGGAATATGCCCGCTGACACGAACGAGTTAATGACACTACCGATGAGGTGTAGGCCTATTGGGTCACACACCAAGTATTGATTCCGGCAACACGATCAAGCAATAGAGAGGAAAAGGCCAAAATGGATTTTGGCAGGGTGGTACATGGGCCGTGTTCCTGAACACGGACCTTGTCCAGTCCAACGTACACGAGGCGTATTGGCCCAATCCAAGGTCGTGTAGTTTGGGCCTACACGGGCCATGTAGATGAACACGGGCCGTCTTAGCCCAATTGGGGCCGTGGACTTTGGGCCTACACGGTCGTGTAGATCTACACGGGCCGTGTACGTTAGCTGTAACAGCAGAATTAATAGCCTTAAACACTTGGTTTAATGGGGTTAACTTCTAATAATGATGGTAGACAAAGAGACCACGAGTTATTTGCTCTTGTAGAGGCTTTTGGCTATCACTTGGTCCCTTGGTTGACACTTGAACTCTCTCTCTCTCTCTCTCTCTCTTGTTCTTGGTGTTCTTGGTGTTCTTGAACACAAGAAGCAAACATACACATACTTGATTGTTGTTTTGGTGGTCATACATCAACTTGCTAGCACTTGGGAATCAAGAAAGCTTGGGGTGGACTTCATTGGAGGAGTTCTTTGTTGGACTCTAAGCCACTTGACTAGGAAGGTTACTTTGTGTTTTGCACCATTGAGGTATAGCCTTTCTTCTCATCTTGTTTATATATATTTTAGTTGCAACTCCATTGTTAGATTTTGGTCCATGGGAAGTATTCATTGTTTGGCATCGATTTTTGTTATGTAGTTTGCTTCCGTTGTTACTTGATTTTGCCAAACCATAAAAGTGTTTTTGGATAAGAAAATTGTTTTCTTAAAATTGGTTTTTCCATTGAGACTCTTGTTGTGCTAGAATAAATTTATTCGTAGACGTGTTAATATATTCTAGTTTTTATATTTATATATTTGTTGTAACTTGGCATGAAGTGTACACAAATATATACTTATAAATGTATATATGAATATGTGTCTCAAAATGTTTGATACATTAATGCATATGTACAAGGATTGTCCTTTTAGTGCCTTTGGTGTTTTGACAATCTTAACTAAAATATAGATATATATTGATATATCATGGTTATGTGTGGCACACCATGTTTCTATTTGATATACTTGGTTTGATTCGGTAACAAGATATGCCCCTAGACCTATGTGTTGTGATGATTGATTATTTTTGGTTTTTTGGCGGCCTGCGTGCTGTATTGTTGTAATAATATTAATTTATTTACTTATTGGTGCGGCTGGCACGTCGTTTCTTTTATTCTATGTATTTGTATAAATAGTATAGGATTGCGACCTGCATGTCGTTTATATATGTTCTATGTATTTGTATATAGTATAGATTTAAAACCAAAATAGTCAACGGGAGTCATGGTGATGACGTCTTGGTGAGAAGGAATCAACATGCTATTGGAGGTGTTGGATTCAGTGGGAGCTCATCCAACGAGACCATATCTTGTCCTTAGATTTTTGGCCTCGTTTTTCCCGTTGTGGCTCACGGGGAAAACGCATAGGAATTATGGGCATGTTACCGAATCGTATGTATAGATATTTGCGTGGTTGTATTTTATTATTCTACGCATGGATTAGGATTCGCATGCTAGATAATTTTTCTTACAATGTTTGTTAAAATGGTTAACAATTGCGCGCGAATAGAATTGACAAAGAAAATATAAAAATGGTATTATATTAAAAGTGCTTAAAATCGTTTTGACACTTACTTTGTTAATTCACAAAAGGGTTTTATAAACCGGAAACAAAATCCCGTTTTTCAAGATGTAAATCACGCACCATCCATAAGATGACACCACCCGAATCTAACGAAGCAAGGATGATTGTCGAGCTAAGCACGAGTCATTCCTTGTGTAGTTGTGTGGAAGGTGAGTGGGGTAACTCGCATGATTGGTTGTCGAGCTAAGCACGAGCCAATTGATGGTCGAGAGTGCCACCCATGTGTCTTGTCGGACGATTTACAATTTTTGTATATAATTCTTGGTTAGTTGTCGAGCTAAGCACGAGCTAAACAAAAATTATATATTAAGATTGGTGTAAGATAGGGATCAAACATGCCAACCGACATAATGGATGTCAACGGATCCCGCAAGTGTCTAAGAGTTGTAATAGAGATTACAATTAGTAAAGTGGTTGCCGGCCTAAATAGCTTCACCACGTGATCCGCGGTAAACCCGTCACGGTGTGAGGTGAAATAAGGTTCTTAGCCCTTGTTACAAATAAAATGTTTTGTTTAAAACTATGGGTACTTATTTTAACAAGGATTTCCAAACTAATTAAAACTACTTTGCTATTTTAGATGGCGTCTTCAAGCAACACCAACACCACCAACCATTTTTCACTTAGAGTTTTCCTTGATAAGGAGAAACTCAATGGTAACAACTTCTTGGATTGGTTTAGGCAACTTAAACTTGTCCTACGCCAATAAGGGAAGATGGTTACCATAGAGGAGGCCCTACGCGAGGCTCCTGCTGCCAATGCCACTCGGGCTATCCGAGACGCTTATGAGAAGCTTGTCAAGGATACCGAGGACATTACTTGCCTCATCCTAAGTACCATGATCCCCGAGCTCCAAAAACAAATCGATCATTTGAGTGCTTTTGACTTGATCGCTTAGCTTAAGGAAATGTTCCAGTAGCAAGCGAGACAAGAGAGGTTTGAGTGTCTTAAGACGGTACTTGGTAGCAAGATGGCCGATGGTGGGAATGTGAGTGCACACGTGTTGCGCATGAAAGCAAACGTGGAGCACATGGAACGGCTCGGATTTACCATAGGGAGGGAGCTAGCTGTGGATTTGATCCTATGGTCCCTGCCCACCGCGTATGATCAATTCGTTATGAGTTATCATATGCATAGTATGGATAAGTCCATCATGGAGCTTCATGGTATGCTTAAGATAACAGAGTCTAGCATGACCAAAAACAAGCCCGCCGTTCCAAATCCCGTTCTTGCTATAAGGGAGGGGCGAATCCAGAAGAAGAAGAGGACCGCTTATACCCCTAAGGGTAAGGGGAAGGGGAAGATTGGCGCTGCCAAGTCTGGCCCCGCTTCGGAGGGTAAAGGCAAGGGGAAGATGGTTCCCCAAGCTAAGACTCCGAACGAAGCGGAGTGCTTCTTCTGCGGGAAGAAGGGCCATTGGCGCCGTAATTGCCCGGGGTACCTAGAAGGTCTTAAGAAGCTCAAGGGGTTGAGCATCACAGTAACTTCCGACTCAAGTACATACATGATTGAACTCCATCATACTTCTACATCTGGTAGTTGGGTATTAGATACCGGCTGTGGCACTCACGTTTGTAATATTGTGCGGGTGCTAAGGACAAGTAGAAGGATGGAGAATGGCGAGCTTGACTTGATTATGGGAAACAAGGAGATTGTCCCGGTCAAGGCTCGAGGAGAAGTTGAATTATCTTTTAATTCCAGTTTTTCCATGTTATTATTGAACGTATGCTATTCGCCGCTTGTGGCACGAAACATTATTTCTTTTCATGCATTACACGACAATGGTTTTGGTTTTTCTTTTGACAATGGGGTTATTGTTTGTTTTAAAAATGGTATTTGTTATTTTAAAGGTTATCCTTGTCGTGGTATTTATGAAGTAGATGCGTACGTTAGTGATAATCGTTCAATCATGAATATTGATTCAACGTCTAAAAATAGTTTAGACACATTGTCTTTGTGGCGTGGTCGACTTGGCGATATAAACAAGACTCGTATCGCCAAGCTCCAAGCGGATGGGATCTTGGAATCATTTGACCACGAGTCGAATGAAGTATGTGAATCTTGTTTATTAGGCAAGATGACTAAAGCACCCTTTTCCGGCGTGAATGAGAGGGGAAAAGACTTATTGGACATTATACATTCTGATGTGTGTGGTCCGTTTAAGAACATCACAAGAGACAATTCTAGATACTTCGTTACCTTTATAGATGATTATAGTAGGTATGGGTATGTCTACTTGGTTAGACAAAAGTCCGAGACCTTTGAGGTCTTTAAGACTTTCCAAAACGAAGTAGAGAACCAACTAGGCAAGAAGATTAAGATACTTAGATCCGATAGGGGTGGTGAGTATCTTAGTCAAGAGTTTCGTGATCATCTTAAGGGTTGTGGAATTATCTCACAACTTACACCTCCTAGGACGCCACAATTAAATGGTGTCTCCGAGAGGAAGAGCCGAACATTGTTAGATATGGTTCGGTCTATGATGAGTCACACCCAAGTGCCTATAAGCCTTTGGGGTTATGCTCTTGAAACGGCAACAAGAATCCTTAATCTCGTTCCAACGAAGAAGATCGAGAAAACACCTTTCGAGATGTGGCATGGGAAACCTCCCATTCTTGCCTATCTAAAGGTTTGGGGTTGTCAAGCCTACGTACGACGTGAGGTAGATGACAAGTTGGAGCCCCGATCCGAAAAGTGTTATTTCATCGGATATCCAGCTAAGGGTATTGGTTATATATTCTATAAACCTTCCGAGAACAAGGTATTTGTTGCTCGGAGGGCGGCCTTTTTAGAAAGAGAATTAGTATCCAATTAGCATGGCGGGATTAAGATTGATCTTGAAGAAGTTCAAGAGTCAACGGATGAAAGACCTGACGTTGGCACTAGCCAACAACCCAGTGAGGTTGAGTCTGAGCATGACAATGCGGAGACTAACGTACATCCGTTACCTCCCCGTAGATCCGGTAGAGCTCTCCATGAGCCAGAGAGATATGGATTTCTCATATCTGAGGGTGACGAGTTAGTGGTGGATCTTAATGAGCCCACCAACTATCGGGAAGCGGCAGCGGGCCACGAGTCTGCTAAATGGAAGGAGGCAATGGATAACGAGATGCAATCCATGGAGGATAACCAGGTTTGGGAATTGGTTGATCCCACACCCGGTTGTAAACCAATAGGGTGTAAGTGGGTCTTCAAGAAGAAGACCGACATGGATGGAAAATTAAACACTTTCAAAGCCCGACTGGTGGCTAAAGGTTTCACCCAGACACATGGTGTCGATTATGATGAAACTTTCTCCCCAGTGGCCATGTTGAAATCTATTAGGATACTTTTGGCAATTGCCGCATTTCATGATTACGAAATATGGCAAATGGATGTCAAAACCGCCTTCCTTAATGGGAAGCTCTCTGAAGAGGTGTATATGACGTAGCCTGAGGGTTTTGTGCATCCGAAGCATCCTAATAGATTGTGTAGATTAAAGAAGTCCATTTATGGACTTAAACAAGCATCTCGTAGTTGGAATCTATGCTTTGATGAGAAAATCAAAGAGTTTGGTTTTTCGAAAAGTGTAGACGAGCCATGTTTATACGTTAGGGCTAGTGGGAGCGCCGTTGTTTTCTTAGTCTTGTGTGTGGATGATATCCTACTCATTGGTAAAGATGTTCCAACCTTGCAAAGTGTCAAAATTTGGCTTGGAAAATGCTTTTCAATGAAAGACTTAGGAGAAGCGGCATACATTCTGGGTATTAAGATCTATAGAGATAGGTCTAGAAAACTTCTCGGGTTGAGTCAAAGTACATACATTGACAAAGTCTTGAAGCGGTTCAAGATGGATGACTCCAAGAAAGGAAATCTTCCTATGTCGCATGGAGTGATATTGAGTAAAACTCAATGTCCTAGTTCTCAAGAGGAACTAGAAGTAATGAAGCGAGTACCATATGCTTCGGCCGTGGGCTCGATCATGTACGCCATGTTATGTACCCGTCCTGATGTGTCATGTGCTTTGAGCTTGACTAGTAGATATCAGGCAAACCCGGGGCAAGCCCATTGGGTTGCGGTAAAGAACATTCTTAAGTATCTTAGGAGGACTAAAGAGATGTTCTTGATATTTGGTGGTAAGAAAGAGCTCAAAGTAAAGGGTTACTCTGATGCTAGTTTCCAAACTGATAGGGATGACTGCCGATCACAATCGGAGTTTGTGTTCCTATTGAATGGTGGGGCTATTACTTGGAGAAGTTCAAAGCAACACACAGTGGCTGATTCTACTACAGAGTCAGAATACATAGCGGCAAGTGAAGCTGCTAAAGAAGCTGTGTGGATAAGGAAGTTCATCCGAGACCTTGGAGTGGTTCCTAGCATATCCGACCCTATTGAGATCTTTTGTGACAATGAGGGTGCGGTAGCCTTGGCGAAGGAACCAAGAGCTCACAAGAGAACGAGGCATATACCTCGTAAGTACCACTTGATTAGAGAGATGGTTGAAAGTGGTGAAGTCGCTATTAGTAGAGTAACCTCGGAAGGCAATTTGGCCGATCCTTTTACTAAACCATTGTCACAAGCTTCTCATGATTCTCACACTACGGCGATAGGTGTTAGATTTGCTCATGACTTGGTTTAGATTTAGTTTTAATTTATGTTTGGACCATTATGTATTTGGGAACATTAAGCAATAATATTACTAATGTTTGTTTCGATTTATATAGTAGAGATCTATGTATACGCGTGTTGCGGTCAGTCACATTTAGTCTTTATTGTGTTCTATCTTTGCATGTTTAACTTATTCCTTAGATTGTTTTACAATCTTTAAGTCTCCACAATCGGTCGTACTTTGTGGGAAGAAAGTATGAATTAAGATTGAGGTAAAGAATTGGTTTTGATAAAACGTGATTCTTGCCTATACTTGAAAGGGGTTTCAAGTGATTGGAGGACCCGCACCCGAGTTTACTTCATGGTTTTAGTCACAAGTAAATCGGGATGGTAATGACATTTCATCCTTAAACTAGAGATACATGTGATCCCAAAGCATAGGTCTGCTTTGCTTTGATCATTTTCTAACGCAGTCCATAACTGGTCGTTATAAGGGAGATGATTGGGTAGAGTATTGTCTATGTGGCGGGACTATGTAGTCGAAAGGGTATTTGTTCCTCTATGTATAGAGAGAATATCCATGGGCCCCTCGATGATTGAGTGCTGACGTTCATATGCATGGCCGTGCTCAGGTTACATTGATGATGGATTAATGTTAACTTGATTTGTTGGTCACTACTAATCTAGAATCGGGAAACATAATTGTGAACGATATGAAGGTTGACTATATTCCATGCCTTGTGTTCACATTGGATATCGCGAACAAAGGGATGTACATGTTCATTTATCTTTAGGACAATCATTTTATGATTGGGGATCTTGTCAAGAGTGGCATACCCTATACTGACTTGGGAGCATAGATGTCTTGCTAGAGGCCGCTCTATGTTTGTGTTATTTTTCGTAATCATGTCACGTGCAAGTGAGAGTCTGTTGGAATATGCCCGCTGACACGAACGAGTTAATGACACTACCGATGAGGTGTAGGCCTATTGGGTCACACACCAAGTATTGATTCCGGCAACACGATCAAGCAATAGAGAGGAAAAGGCCAAAATGGGTTTTGGCAGGGTGGTACACGGGCCGTGTTCCTGAATACGGACCGTGTCCAGTCCAACGTACACGAGGCGTATTGGCCCAATCCAAGGTCATGTACTTTGGGCCTACACGGGCCGTGTAGTGCCTGTTAGACACGGGCCGTCTTAGCCCAATTGGGGCCGTGGACTTTGGGCCTACACGGCCGTGTACGTTCGCTGTAACAGCAGAATTAACAGCTTTAAACACTTGGTTTAATGGGGTTAACTTCTAATAATGATGGTAGACAAAGAGACCACGAGTTATCTGCTCTTATAAAGGCTTTTGGCTATCACTTGGTCCCTTGGTTGACACTTGAACTCTCTCTCTCTCTCTTGTTCTTGGTGTTCTTGGTGTTCTTGAACACAAGAAGCAAACATACACATACTTGATTGTTGTTTTGGTGGTCATACATCAACTTGCTAGCACTTGGGAATCAAGAAAGCTTGGGGTGGACTTCATTGGAGGAGTTCTTTGTTGGACTCTAAGCCACTTGACTAGGAAGGTTACTTTGTGTTTTGCACCATTGAGGTATAGCCTTTCTTCTCATCTTGTTTATATATATTTTAGTTGCAACTCCATTGTTAGATTTTGGTCCATGGGAAGTATTCATTGTTTGGCATCGATTTTTGTTATGTACTTTGCTTCCGTTGCTACTTGATTTTGCCAAACGAATACCTTCTCGATTACTTCTCTAATGAAGTGATATTTTTGAAGAATGTGTCTTGTCCTCTTGTGAGCTCTTGGTTCCTTTGCCAAAGCCACCGCACCCTCATTGTCACAAAAAATCTCAATAGGGTCGGTGATGCTTGGAACCACTCCTAGATCTTGGATGAATTTCTTCATCCACACAGCTTCCTTAGCAGCTTCACTTGCTGCAATATATTCTGACTCGGTTGTTGAATCAGCAACTGTGTCTTGCTTTGAGCTCCTCCAGCTTATTGCACCACCATTCAATAGGAGCACGAACCCCGATTGAGATCAGCAGTCGTCCTTATCGGTTAGGAAGATAGCATCAGAGTAACCCTTTACTCTAAGCTCTTACTCACCACCGTATACCAAGAACATTTCCTTTGTACGCCTAAAGTACTTTAGAATGTTCTTCACAGCCCTCCAGTGAGCCTCTCCCGGATTCGCCTGATATCTACTAGTCATGCTCAAGGCACATGAGACATCGGGGCGTGTGCATAACATGGCATACATGATCGATCCCACAGCCGAAGCGTATGGGAGTCGCTTCATTATGTTCAACTCCTTTTGGGAGTTGGGGCATTGAGCCTTGCTTAATGCCAATCCATGCATCATGGGGAGATTCCCTTTCTTAGAATCCTCCATCTTAAATCGTTTAACGACTTTATCCACATATTCACTTTGGCTTAAACCAATAAACCTTCTAGACCTATCCCTATAGATCTTAATTCCGAGAATGCATCCCGCATTTCCCAAGTCTTTCATAGAAAAGCAATTCCCAAGCCAATCCTTGACACTACGCAAGGTTGGGATATGATTTCCTATGAGTAGAATATCATCTACATATAAAACTAGGAAAACTATTAAGCTCCCACTAGCCCTGACATACACGCATGGTTCATCTTCGTTTTTCAAAAATCCAAATTCGTTGATCTTTTCATCAAAACAAAGATTCCAACTACGAGAGGCTTGTTTAAGTCCATAAATGGACTTCTTAAGCCTACATACCTTGTTAGGATACTTAGGATGTATAAAACCTTCAGGTTGTGTCATATACACCTCTTCAGAAAGCTTCCCATTAAGGAAGGCGGTTTTTACATCCATTTGCCATATCTCATAATCATGAAAAGCAGCTATGGCAAGGAGGATCCTAATGGACTTCAACATGGCCACTGGTGAGAAAGTTTCATCATAGTCAACACCCGGTGTTTGTGTGAAACCTTTTGCCACCAATTGGGCTTTGAAAGTGTCCAAGGTATTGTCCATGTTGGTTTTCTTCTTGAAAACCCATTTACACCCAACGGGTCGAAACCCGGGTGTTGGATCAACCGGTTCCCAAACCTGGTTATCTGACATGGAATCTATCTCGCTCTCCATTGCCTCCCTCCACTTGGAAGACATAGGGCCTGCCATTGCTTCTCGGTAGTTGGTGGGTTCGTCTTGATCCACCAATAGCTCATTGCCCTTAGATATGAGAAATCCATATCTCTCTGGCTCATGATGAGCTCTACCGGATCTACGTGGGGCAGGAAGTGGAAGTGTGTCAGGTACCGCAGCTTCACTTTGCTCGGTGTCAACCATTGATGGTTGATTGCTAGTGCCAACATCAAGTTCTTTATCGGGTGTTTCTTAAATTTCTTCAAGATCTATTTCCTTTTGCCTCGTTACGTTCTTAGAACGGGGTTCTAGTTTGTCACTCGCCTCACGTCTCACGTAGGCTAGACATCCGCATACACGAAGATATGAGAGAGTGGGCTTTTTCTTGTGCCACAACTCATATGGTGTTGTTTCAACTTTCTTTGTTGGTACGAGGTTAAGGATTCTTACCGCCGTCTCTAGAGCGTAACCCCAAAAACTAATGGGTACCTCCGTTTGACTCATCATAGAACGGACCATATCTAATAATGTCTGATTTCTCCTTTCCGCAACTCCATTTAATTGTGGAGTCCTAGGAGGAGTTAATTGTGAGATAATCCCACATTTTCAAAGATGATCTAGAAATTCCGAAGTAAGATATTCACCGCCTCTATCCGAGCGTAGTATCTTAATCTTCTTGCCTGATTGATTCTCTACTTCACTTTGAAATGTCTTGAACACCTCAAAGGTTTCAGACTTTTGTCTAATCAAGTAGATATATCCATACCTACTATAATCATCCGTGAAGGTAACGAAATATTTAGTATTGTTCCTTGTGACATTTTTGAAAGGACCACACATATCGGTGTGAATGACCTCCAAAAGATCCTTTCCCCTCTCACTAACTCTAGTGAAGGGTTCTTTGGTCATTTTGCCTAGTAAACAAGATTCGCATACATCTTTTGACCCAAGGTCAAATGATTCCAAGATCCCGTCCGCTTGGAGCTTGGTGATGCGAGTCTTGTTTACATGAGCAAGACGACCACGCCATAAGGAATATTTATCCAAACAATTTTTGGATTGAGAATCAATACTCATGATAGGTCTCTTATTTTCAATGTATGCATCAACTTCATATATGCCATGACATGGTAAAGTTTTAAAATAACAAACATCATTTTTATAACATAAAATAGATCCATCCATAAATTTAAAAGAAAAACCATCGTCATACAAAGCATGTAAAGATAAAATGTTTCTTGCCACGTAGGGCAAATAGCATACATTAATAAGAACAATGGAAAGACCGGTTCTAAAAGAGAGCTCGACACTCCCTTTTGCTTCTACGGGCACAACCTCTCAGTTCCCCATAATTAGATCCAGCTATCCACGCTCCAAGCCTCTACTTTCCCTTAGAACCTGCACCATATTACAAATGTGAGTGCCGCAGCCGGTATCTAAAACCCAGCCCTTTGAAATAGAAGTTTGATGGAGCTCAATCATGAACGTACCTTCGTTTGAAGGTCCCGAGATGCTCATTACCTTGAGCTTCTTGAGGCCATCTTGGTACTTTGGGCAGCTTCGGCGATAATGCCCCTTGTTCCCGCAAAAGAAGCATTGCGCATCCTCCGGGGCCTTGGCTTGGGGAATCTTCCCCTTGCCCTTTGCCACCGGGGTAGGGGTAGGCTTGGTGGCACCAACCTTTCCCTTACCCTTTCCCTTATGGGAAGGATTCGGCTTCTTCTTTTGGATGCGGCCCTCCCGGATAGCAAGACGGGATTGGATGATGTGGCCTTGGGCTTCGAGATGCTTGACTCCGCGGTCTTGAGCATCCCATGAAGCTCCATGAGGGTTTTGTCCATACTATGCATATGATAACTCATAATGAATTGATCATATGCATTGGGCAAGGATTGGAGGATGAGATCAACCGCCATCTCCCTCCCTATGGTGAACCCTAACCTCTCCATGCGCTCCATGTTTGCCTTCATACGCAACACATGAGCACTTATGTTCCCGCCATCCTGGAGCTTGCAACCTAGGACGAACATGAGGCATTCGTACCTTTCTTGCCTCGCTTGCTGTTGGAACATGTCCTTGAGCTGCGCGAGCAAGTCGAAAGCACTTAAATGATCCATTTGCTTTTGCAAATCGGAGCTCATTGTGCTAAGCATAAGGCACGTAATTTCCTCCGTGTCCTTGAGGCGTTTTTCATATGCCTCTCAGGCGGCCCTAGGTGTCGTGGTCATAGGGGCTTCGGGCAAGGCATCCTCAATGATATGCAATTTCCCTTCATGGCGTAGGACAATCCGAAGTTATCTATGCCAATCCATGAAGTTTCTACCGTCGAGTTTCTCCTTCTCAAGGAAAACTCGTAGAGAAATGTTGCTCGTGGTGGTGGTACTTGAAGATGCCATCTAAAATAGCAAAGTAGATTTGGTTAGTTTGGTATTTAAGTTTGTTAAAACAATTTACCCAAAACAAATTTTAATTATTTTAACAAAGCCAAGAACCTTATTTCACTTCCGTATATGACGGGTTTACCGCGGATCATACAAGGAAGTTATTTCAGGTTGGCAACCATATTGCCAATTGCAATCCATTATTGCAACTCTTTGGTCTTTGCGGGATCCTACGACAAGCACCGGTCGTTTGGCATGTTTGATCCCTTCTTACACCAATCCCAATTTAGAATTTTTGATTGACTCGTGCTAAGCTCGACAATCTTTTAAGAATTCTAATTTGAAATTATAAATCGTCCGTCAAGACATGCGGTAAATACACTCCACAAGAATTGGCTCGTGCTAAGCTCGACAACCAAGTTTGTGAGTTACTACGCTCACCTTCCACACAACTCCACAAAGATTGGCTCGTGCTAAGCTCGAAAACCAATCATTGTGTTGTTAGATTTGGGTGGCATCGTCTTACAGATGGTGCGTAATTTATGTTTTATGGAAAAACGGGCTTTTGTTTCCGATTAATTTTGATTAACATATTTGAGTGACAAAAACTTATTTTTCACTTTAGTTGGTTTGTTAATCATGAGCGCGCGCGAGAGAAATATAAACCAAATTTATAAAACTCTTGTGATTTAATTTATTGAAAAATTTTCTAGCATGCGAAAACCTAAACAATCCATACAAGAAATAAATCACAACACACGCATAGCAAGGGGTTGGTAACCAACCCAAAACCTATGTGTTCTACCCGTGAGCCTACGGGAAGAACGTGGTCAACTAGGGACACAATACAGAAAGTCATAGCTCCCTCTTGATCCGCCACCTCCAACGTGAATCACTGGATCTTCTATTTTCAAGACATCATCCTTGACTCTTGATTGTGGTCTCCATGCTCCATGAGTACAAGTACATAAAATAGAAATGAAATGGCATGCAAGACACGATAATTCTATTATCTATTACAAGTACACGGATAAATGAAACGGTATGCAAACCGCAATAATAATTACAATAAATCAATGAATAAATAATTATTACAAACCATGTGACTCTAAGTCACCAAATAAAAAGGGGAGCAACCACAAACAACCACAAGGTCTAAGGCCAAGGTTACCAACAAATAACAAGGCAAACAACCACAAAAACAAACGGTGTGCCAAAAACCGCAACAAGCAAATATTTTGATAAGAATTTCCAAACAAACACTCAAGGCACAATGGAAATTCTTGTACATATACATTAAGGCATAAAACCAATTTTTAGGACCTATATTCATATATACACACACATATGTGTATGCATGTATGCATCTAATGCCATGACCATACCATGCATACCCATAGTGGTACCAAAATATTATTTGGGGATTTCCAGAATCATCTGAACTAAAATAGAAACACAGCAATGACTCAAAAAACCAAAAAATTTCTTTTAAGGTCAAAAACACTGTTCACGAGCACCTTCACAACCCTTCACGGCTCGTGAAGCCCGAGGGTTTCACGACCGCTCACGGCCCGGATGAACTTCTGAAGCACCAAAAAACCATTTCACGACCAGACCCCAAACTACACTGGTCGTGTGACCTTCACGACCCGTGAAGAGAACTTCATGGCTCGTGAAGGCCTTCTAGACAGAATGCCAAAACTTCCAAAAAATGATTTTTCCGAGCCATTTTGTGCCATCACTTTGTAGCAATGGCTCTGATACCACTGAAGGATTCTAGTGCACTACAAAACCCAAGCACAACGGAAGCATGAAGATAAAAACAAGTTCATTTTGGGTTTTCAAAGCTCATGCAAAAGAAACACATAGTGGGATCTAACTACAAAAGACGATGGCAACAAGAAGAACAAACGAAACCAGAAAGTGAGACCATACCCTTAATGTCTCTGGTTGATTTGTTGTAGTAGATGTAATACTTAAACTCCAAGACGAGTCCCTCTATTGATATCCACTCCAAGCAAACCATGAATCTCCTTTGCTAAAGCTTGAGATACTCTAACTTGCACTCAAGAACAGCACCAGAACTCTTGCTCAAAACCAACACAAACTCCTTTGCTAAAAGACTCCATCAAGGCTCTCTTTAATGTGTGTGTAGGTGAATTTTGGCAAAAGGTTCTCTAGAGAGAATTGAGAGAGGTTTATATAAGCAGATTAGAAGTTCAGCTGGCACCAGGGTCGGCCATAATGGCATCCTCCCATTGGACCAAACAAAAGTTCCAATAATATAAAAGTGTCACTTAGACTTCTGCCTTCACGGGCTCTCACGGCCCGTGAGGAAGTCGTGAAGGCATCACCCCCACGATCCCCGACCGGCCCATGAAGCCTCGTGAAAGGCGTCACGTCACGACCTGTGAGGGCCCGTGAAGGTCGACAGAAACCCTAATTCTCTCTCTTGACATGTGCTGTCGGATTCAACGCTTGGCGTGTGACCCAATAGGCCCATGCCTCATCGGCAGTGATCCAATATACGTGTATCAGTGGGCATATATCCAACACAAAATGGCTCGGAAAAATTGTTTTTTGGAAGTTTTGGCATTCTGTCAAGAAGGCCTTCACGAGCCGTGAAGTTCTCTTCACGGGTCGTGAAGGTCACACGACCAGTGTAGTTTGGGGTCTGGTCGTGAAATGGTTTTTTGGTGCTTCACGAGTTCATCCGGGCCGTGAGCGGTCGTGAAGCCCTCGGGCTTCACGAGCCGTGAAGGGTCGTGAAGGAGCTCGTGAACAGTGTTTTTGACCTTAAAAGAAATTTTTCGGTTTTTCGAGTCATTGCTGTGATTCTGTTTTAGTTCAGATGATTCTGGAAATCCCCAAATAATATTTTGGTACCACTATAGGTATGCATGGTATGGTCATGGCATTAGATGCATACATGCATACACATATGTGTGTGTATAAATGAATATAGGTTTTAAAAATTGGTTTTATGCCTTAATGCATATGTACAAGAATTTCCTTTGTGCCTTGAGTGTTTGTTTGGAAATTCTTATCAAAATATTTGCTTGTTGCGGTTTTTGGCACACCGTTTGTTTTTCTGGTTGTTTTCCTTGTTCTTTGTTGGTAACCTTGGCCTTAGACCTTGTGGTTGTTTGTGGTTGCTCCCCTTTTTATTTGGTGACTTAGAGTCACATGGTTTGTAATAATTATTTATTCATTGATTTATTGTAATTATTATTGCGGTTTGCATACCGTTTCATTTATCCATGTACTTGTAATAGATAATAGAATTATCGTGGCTTGCATGCCATTTCATTTCTATTTTATGTACTTGTACTCATGGAGCATGGAGACCACAATCAAAAGTCAAGGATGATGTCTTGAAAATAGAAGATCCGGTGATTCCCGTTGGAGGTGGCGGATCAAGAGGGAGCTATGACTTTTTGTATTGTGTCCCTAGTTGACCACGTTCTTCCCGTAGGCTCACGGGTAGAACGCATAGGTTTTGGCTTGGTTACCAACCCCTTGCTATGCGTGTGTTGTGATTTATTTCTTGCATGGATTGTTTAGGTTTTCGCATGCTAGAAAATTTTTCAATAAATTAAATCACAAGAGTTTTATAAATTTGGTTTATATTTCTCTCGCGCGCGCTCATGATTAACAAACCAACTAAAGTGAAAAATAAGTTTTTGTCACTCAAATATGTTAATCAAAATTAATTGGAAACAAAAGCCCGTTTTTCCATAAAACATAAATCACGCACCATCCGTAAGACGATGCCACCCTAATCTAACAACACAATGATTGGTTGTCGAGCTTAGCACGAGCCAATCTTTGTGGAGTTGTGTGGAAGGTGAGTGTAGTAACTCACAAGCTCGGTTTTCGAGCTTAGCAAGAGCCAATTCTTGTGCAGTGTATTTACCGCATGTCTTGACGGACGATTTATAATTTTAAATTAGAATTCTTGAAAGATTGTCGAGCTTAGCACGAGTCAATCAACAATTCTAAATTGGGATTGGTGTAAGAAGGGATCAAACATGCCAAACGACCGGTGCTTGTCGTAGGATCCCGTAAAGACCAAAGAGTTGCAATAATGGATTGCAATTGGCAATATGGTTGCCAACCCGAAATAACTTCCTTGTATGATCCGCGGTAAACCCGTCATATACGGAAGTGAAATAAGGTTCTTGGCTTTGTTAAAATAATTAAAATTTGTTTTGGGTAAATTGTTTTAACAAACTTAAATATCAAACTAACCAAATCTACTTTGCTAATTTAGATAGCATCTTCAAGTACCACCACCACGAGCAACATTTCTCTACGAGTTTTCGTTGAGAAGGAGAAACTCGACGGTAGCAACTTGATGGATTGGCATAGGCAACTTCGGATTGTCCTACGCCATGAAGGGAAATTACATATCATTGAGGAAGCCTTGCCCGAAGCCCCTGCGACCACGGCACCTAGGGCCGCCCAAGAGGCATATGAAAAACGCCTCAAGGACACGGAGGAAATTACGTGCCTTATGCTTTGCACAATGAGCTCCGATTTGCAAAAGCAAATGGATCATTTAAGTGCTTTCGACTTGCTCGCGCAGCTCAAGGACATGTTCCAACAGCAAGCGAGGCAAGAAAGGTACGAATGCCTCAAGTCCGTCCTAGGTTGCAAGCTCCAGGATGGCGGGAACGTAAGCGCTCATGTGTTGCATATGAAGGCAAACATGGAGCGCATGGAGAGGTTAGGGTTCACCATAGGGAGGGAGATAGTGGTTGATCTCATCCTCCAATCCTTGCCCAATGCATATGATCAATTCATTGTGAGTTATCATATGCATAGTATGGAAAAAACCCTCATGGAGCTTCATGGGATGCTCAAGACCGCGGGGTCAAGCATCTCGAAGCCCAAGGCCACCTCCTCCAATCCCGTCTTGGCTATCCGGGAGGGCCGTATCCAAAAGAAGAAGCCGAATCCTTCCCATAAGGGAAAGGGTAAGGGCAAGGTTGGTGCCACCAAGCCTACCCCTACCCCGGTGGCAAAGAGCAAGGGGAAGATTCCCCAAGCCAGGGCCCCGGAGGATGCGCAATGCTTCTTTTGTGGGGACAAGGGGCATTATCGCCGAAGCTACCCAAAGTACCAAGATGGCCTCAAGAAGCTCAAGGCAATGAGCATCTCGGGACCTTCGAACCATGGTACGTTCATGATTGAGCTCTATCAAACTTCTATTTTAAAGGGCTGGGTTTTAGATACCGGCTGCGGCACTCACATTTGTAATATGGTGTAGGTACTAAGGGAAAGTAGAGGCTTGGAGCGTGGAGAGCTGGATCTAATTATGGGGAACCGAGAGGTTGTGCCCGTAGAAGCAAAAGGGAGTGTCGAGCTCTCTTTTAGAACCGGTCTTTCCATTGTTCTTATTAATGTATGCTATTCGCTCTACGTGGCAAGAAACATTTTATCTTTACATGTTTTGTATGACGATGGTTTTTCTTTTAAATTTATGGATGGATCTATTTTATGTTATAAACATGATGTTTGTTATTTTAAAGCTTTACCATGTCATGGCATATATGAAGTTGATGCATACATTGAAAATAAGAGACCTATCATGAATATTGATTCTCAATCCAAAAATTGTTTGGATAAATATTCCTTATGGCATGGTCGTCTTGCTCATGTAAACAAGACTCGCATTACCAAGCTCCAAGCGGACGGGATCTTGGAATCATTTGACCTTGGGTCAAAAGATGTATGCGAATCTTGTTTACTAGGCAAAATGACCAAAGAACCCTTCACCGGAGTTAGTGAGAGGGGAAAGGATCTTTTGGAGGTCATTCACACCGATGTGTGTGGTCCTTTCAAAAATGTCACAAGGAACAATACTAAATATTTCGTTACCTTCACGGATGATTATAGTATGTATGGATATATCTACTTGATTAGACAAAAGTCTGAAACCTTTGAGGTGTTCAAGACATTTCAAAGTGAAGCAGAGAACCAATCGGGCAAAAAGATTAAGATACTACGCTCGGATAGAGGCGGTGAATATCTTACTTCGGAACTTCTAGACTATCTTAGAAAATGTGGGATTATCTCACAATTAACTCCTCCTAGGACTCCACAATTAAATGGAGTTGCGGAAAGGAGAAATCGGACATTATTAGATATGGTCCGTTCTATGATGAGTCAAACGGAGGTACCCATTAGTTTTTGGGGTTACGCTCTAGAGACGGAAGTAAGAATTCTTAACCTCGTACCAACAAAGAAAGTTGAAACAACATCATATGAGTTGTGGCACAAGAAAAAGCCCACTCTCTCATATCTTCGTGTATGGGGATGT
The DNA here is from genome assembly GCA_038502395.1 of Dittrichia graveolens. Lineage (NCBI taxonomy): Eukaryota > Viridiplantae > Streptophyta > Magnoliopsida > Asterales > Asteraceae > Dittrichia > Dittrichia graveolens. Next base: position 25,681,222 of record JARJIL010000008.1, read on the forward strand.
CTAGCCTACGTGACACATGAGGCGAGTGACAAACTAGAACCCCGTTCCGAAAGGTGCTATTTTATCGGATATCCTCCTGCCGGTATTGGATATATTTTCTACAAACCTTCAGAGAACAAAGTTTTTGTTGCTCGAAGAGCCGTTTTCCTTGAAAGGGAACTTATATCCAACGTAGCGAGGCAAAAGGAAATAGATCTTGAAGAAATTCAAGAAACACAAGATAAAGAACTTGATGTTGGCACTAGCAATCAACCATCAATTCTTGACACCGAGCAAAGTGAAGTTGCGGTACCTGACACACTTCCACTTCCAACCCCATGTTGATCCGGTAGAGCTCATCATGAGCCAGAGAGATATGGATTTCTCATATCTGAGGGCAATGAGCTATTGGTGGATCAAGACGAACCCACCAACTATCGAGAAGCAATGGTAGGCCCTAAGTCTGCCAAGTGGAGGGAGGCAATGGAGAGCGAGATAGATTCCATGTCGGATAACCAGGTTTGGGAACTGGTTGATCCAACACCCGGGTTTCGACCCATTAGGTGGAAATGGGTTTTCAAGAAGAAAACCAACTTTGACAATACCTTGGATGCTTTCAAAGCCCGATTGGTGGCAAAAGGTCTCACACAAACACCGGGTGTTGACTATGATGAAACTTTCTCACCAATGGCCATGTTGAAGTCCATTAGGATCCTCCTTGCCATAGTTGCTTTTCATGATTATGAGATATGACAAATGGATGTAAAAACCGCCTTCCTTAAGGGGAAGCTTTCTGAAGAGGTGTATATGACAAAACCTGAAGGTTTTATACATCCTAAGTATCCTAACAAGGTATGCAGGCTTAAGAAATCCATTTATGGACTTAAACAAGCCTCTCGTAGTTGGAATCTTTGTTTTGATGAAAAGATCAAGGAATTTGGATTTTTGAAAAACGAAGATGAACCATGCGTGTATGTCAGGGCTAGTGGGAGCTCAATAGTTTTCCTAGTTTTATATGTAGATGATATTCTACTCATAGGAAATCATATCCCAACCTTGCGTAGTGTCAAGGATTGGCTTGGGAATTGCTTTTCTATGAAAGACTTGGAAAATGCGAGATGCATTCTCGGAATTAAGATCTATAGGGATAGGTCTAGAAGGCTTATTGGTTTAAGCCAAAGTGCATATGTGGATAAAGTCGTTAAACGATTTAAGATGGAGAATTCTAAGAAAGGGAATCTCCCCATGATGCATGGATTGGCATTAAGCAAGGCTCAATGCCCCAACTCCCAAAAGGAGTTGAACATAATGAAGCGAGTCCCATACGCTTTGGCTATGGGATCGATCATGTATGCCATGTTATGCGCACGCCCCAATGTCTCATGTGCCTTGAGCATGACTAGTAGATATCAGGAAAATCCGGGAGAGGCTCACTGGAGGGCTGTGAAGAACATTCTAAAGTACCTTAGGCGTACAAAGGAAATTTTCTTGGTATACAGTGGTGAGGAAAAGCTTAGAGTAAAGGGTTACTCTGATGCTAGCTTCCAAACCGATTGGGATGACTGCCGATCTCAATCGGGGTTCGTGTTCCTATTGAATGGTGGTGCAGTAAGCTGGAGGAGCTCAAAGCAAGACACGGTTGCTAATTCAACAACCGAGTCAGAATATATTGCAGCAAGTGAAGCTGCTAAGGAAGCTGTGTGGATGAAGAAATCCATCCAAGATCTAGGAGTGGTTCCAAGCATCACCGACCCTATTGAGATTTTTTGTGACAATGAGTGTGCGGTGGCTTTGGCAAAGGAACCAAGAGCTCACAAGAGGACAAGACACATTCTTCGAAAATATCACTTCATTAGAGAAGTAATCGAGAATGGTGACGTTGCCATAAGCAGAGTACCGACGGATGGGAACCTTGCGGACCCATTCACTAAGCCATTATCACAAGCTGCTCATGATTCTCATGCTAAAGCTATAGGTGTTAGATTCGCTAGTGATTTGGCTTGACCTATGTATTTGGTTTGTTTGATTTGTATTTGTATTTATGGGAAGATTTAAATGGTATTGTAACTTATGTTTGTTTCGATATATGACCAGAGATTTATATTTACGCTTGTTGCGGTCACAATCATCAAGTCCATACCGTGTTCCATCTTAGCATGTTTAAACACTTCCTTGAAATTTTATCATTCTAAAACCTTCTACAATCGGTTATTCTTCATATGGGAGGAAGAATGAAATAAGATTGAAGTAAGTGGTTGGCCCGGTATTCAAAATGGTTGAATAAGGGTGCAAGACTTACTTGTGCTTGAAAGGTGTTTCAAGTGACCAGAAGACCCACACCTGAGTTTACTTCATGGATCTATTAGTCACAAGTATCTTGGGATGATAATATCATTTCATCCTTTAGACTTGAGACGCATAGGTTACCAGAGTATGAATCTGCCTTACTCTAGTTATCTTCAAACGAAGTTCGTAACTGGCTGTTATAAAGGAAATAATTGGGTAAAGTATGAAACATATGATGGGACTATGTGGTCGAAAGGATTTGTTCCTCTAACAAGAGAGATATCCCTAGGCTCCTCGATGATTGGGAGCTGACATCAAATATGCATGGCCGTGCTCAAGTTACATTGATTTTAGATCTGATGCAACTTGTCTATTTGGTCACCACCAATCTGTAATCGAGAAACATAATAGTGAACAATCTGGAGATTGACATATTCCATGTCTCGTGTTCACAAGGATATCGCGAACAATCTGGAGATTCTATGAACCGTGTCTATCGTGCCTTTCTTGACAAATTTGTCATTGTATTGATCGATGACATACTTATTTATTCCAGATCTGAAGCAGAACATGAGGCACATCTTCGCATAGTTCTTGACACTCTGATGCGAGAACAATTATATGCTAAATTCTCTAAATGCGAGTTCTGGCTCGAAAAGATACACATCCTTAGGCATGTGAGAAGCAAGGATGGTGTAATGGTTGATCCTGCAAAGGTTGAGGTGGTGATGAATTAGAGAATTCCTTTGTAGCTTTCTAGGACTTGCCGGTTACTATCGGCGGTTCATTCTTAACTTTTCTAAGATTGCAGGACCTTTGACAAAGCTAACATGAAAGGATGTTCCCTATTCGTGGTCAGATGAACAAGATAATGCCTTCCAGACATTGAAGCAATTCTTACGTCAAGCTCCAATTCAGACTCTCTGCCAAATGGGTCAGAAGATTTTGTTGTTTATTATGATGCTTCTTACGCAGGTTTGGGAAGTGTCCTTGTGCAGAAGGACAAGGTTATAGCTTATGCTTCCCGCCAACTGAAGCCACATGAGAAGAGCTATCCGACTCATGTGGTGGCTGATGCATTAAGCCGAAAGGGCTCCACAGATACCATCAAATTCATGAAACTCACCATTGTCTCTTATCTAATCAATCGACTGAAGGAAGTTCAGCAAGAAGCCTTATTAGAAGTGTAATACCCGTTTTAAACCAAGGACGAAATTGTATTTGATTTAAAAATGTTATAATTTATATCTAATACCAATATTTGTGCCATTTAGATTTTTATTGGACCTCATTTACTTCGGGCCATGAATCTATGCATGGATACCATTAGTGTGGATTCTAATGAATACATGGGCCGAAGCCCATTAAGCTATCAACCTACACCACTTGTTTAGGGTTGTCCATCGATTCCGTTTACTGTAGCCGCCATTTAGAAAAGAAAAAAAGGGAGAAGTCTGTGTGTTCTGTGGACGTCGAAGGGAAGCAGCCGAGAGGAAGGGAGTTCGATTCGAGCTCATTACTAACCAAAAACTCAGAGAATAGCATCAGGTAAGTAATCCCTCCGATGGTGAAGTTGTCTGTACTCGAAATCTTAGACGAGATCGGGGCTTAGCACCCTGTTTTTGTGTGCGTTGAACCAAGAGGCTAAAGGTATGTGGGTTCGAGTTCTTCCTTGAACAAATCGAGATTTATGAGTTGGAAACGCATCAGATTAATGACTAAAGTATTGTTTTCGACCAAGATATTACAAGAAACACTCAAAAACGGATTTATTGTTGGCTTTCCTCGTGGGTTCGGTTCTTGGCAGCCGGTATTATGAACCGATTATAGCTTACCGAATCTTGTTCAAGATTCATTAGATTCTCAAGAGTTCTTAATTATAATGGTAGGAACCCACTGGAAGCCAAGTTCTTAAATTGATTTTGTTAAAACAAATGAGAATCACCTGGGTTTTGGGAGTTGTCGGACCGAATGAAGACCCGAAAGCAATTTCTAATTTCTGAGTACTCAAAATTCACTGTAATCACAATTAATTAAGTGGGGGCTTAGTGTTATGATAATAATAATACACTGCATTGGAATTAAAGAATTTAACCATAAGATGGTGGAGTGGGATTTTGAGGAATGGTTGTGTTGTGGATGAGTTGAAAAACTTTAATGAAGATGATGAACTGAAAACTATATCTGAGAAATTGAATTGAAAACTTTCTATAGTTTTAATTGAATTGAAAACTCTAGGGTTGAGTCCTCACAAAGGATTCCCCCAATTGATACTTTCGTATGTTCAACTGAAAACGCATCTAGCTGGATTGAAAACTTAAGGTTTTCAATTGAGTTGAATTGAAAACTGGGTTTTCAATTCAGCTGAATTGAAAACTGGGATGATAATATCATTTCATCCTTAGACTTGAGACGCATAGGTTACCAGAGTATGAATCTGCCTTACTCTAGTTATCTTCAAACGCAGTTCGTAATTGGCTGTTATAAACGAACTAATTGGGTAAAGTATGAAACATATGATGGGACTATATGGTCGAAAGGATTTGTTCCTCTAATAAGAGAGATATCCCTGGGCCCCCCGATGATTGGGAGCTGACATCAAATATGCATGGCCGTGCTCAAGTTACATTGATTTTAGATCAGATGCAACTTGTCTATTTGGTCACCACCAATCTGTAATCGCGAAACATAATAGTGAACAATCTGGAGATTGACATATTCCATGTCTCGTGTTCACAAGGATATCGCGAACAAAAGGATGCACATGCTCACTTATCTATAGAACCTCGTAAGCCTTTAAGGCTATTACGTTTTTGTCGAAGATGACAACTCGCGCCGACTTGGGGGCTTTGATGCTTAGCTAGAGCCGCTCTTTGTCTGTGATTAATATGTGACGATGTATCATGTGCAAGTGGGAGTCTGTTGGATATATGCCCACTGATACACGTATATTGAATCACTGCCGATGAGACACGGGCCTATTGGGTCACACGCCAAGCGTTGAATCCGACAGCACATGTCAAGAGAGAGAATTAGGGTTTCTGTCGCCAAGCGTTGAATCCGACAGCACATGCCAAGCGTTGGATATATGCCCACGATTACGTAAATTTATTTGGATTATTACTGTTTTCCCGTTGAGCTACAATCAGGTGAGTTACACTAACTTATACATTATGTTAGCGTGAAATGTACATGTGTTTAATTATGTGAAAGTGTAACATATATGTGATGATATGTGAAGTGAAGAGTTGCATTATATTGTGGTGAAAACGCAACTCGGGCACAGTCAGACACGTGAAATCCTTGGTATGGCTTGGATAGTCAACTGTGACCCAAAGAGTGAAATCGTCGTCAGTGCACTGCGTCAGTTTTATGTGAATTGATATATGATGATGGAATGTTATGTGTTGTGTATATACCTAGTGTGGTGTGTAAGTGAGTGTGCTGCTAATCTTTATGCTTACTGTTGTTGATTTATTCTTTTCAGGACTTGATCGTGGAAAAGCTCCAGCAGCGTGAAGAGAGCTCATCTACTATCAAATGTTTCCACTGTTTAGCTAAACAAAATTTTTATTAAACCTCATATTTGTAACTAACTACTTTTAAGGATTCCTTTTGTACGATGTGTAGTTCCTGGTGCGGGACCTCATCTGGAATTTTGTGTGAATGACTACAGTTGGTTACGTGACTTGCTTATATTCATATATTTACAATAAAACAAACACGTATTTAGATAATCAAAAAAAATTTCGGACGTTACAACTTGGTATTAGAGGCAGGTTTGAGGGATTCAAACATACAAGTGGTGTGTTTGGACTTAAACCTTGGTTCTAATAATTTTCAAGGATCAAAATTTTAATATTATTTTTTAATAGATTGTTGGGTTGAGGACTGTGATTCCTTGCGTGTTGTTGTTGATTCTTGCCTGGAATCCGACTTGCGGTTCAAAAACCAGACAAAAATTTTCAAACGCGATTGATGAGCTGTCAGCTGGAGCTTAGTTCTGGTGAGCACAAGGTAAAACATAATATATGTGTATTGATAGTGAAATATACTGTGTATTGGATCCATAAAATATGCTAAAGTGATGTATAACTATATCCAGGTTTAGACAAATCATGAGTATTATACACTGTGTATAATGGTAACCATATAGGTTTAGAATGGATTATTTGGCCTTACTTTATGCTCTCGTTTGATGTTAGGGTGGGGTAGGATCAAACACTTGACTACTTATATGACTTAAAATTATACATGGATATATTCGTGATATGGTTAAACTAGGATATGATAACTTGGACGTGAAACCTTATGTGCTTATATAACATTGTACTAACATGAAAGTATAAGGTGTAAGTGGAATGTTATGTGATGCATGACCTAAGCCTGTGAATCGGGATTTTGAGTGGTAATAACAAGACTCGGTATGTGTAATGTGTTTGGAATAATATAGGGCCCATATGAGTAGGGCATGCTAGAAATATGTGTAGGATGTGGATAAGAATTGTGGTGTGATTAGGAAGGTATGGTAAAGCCACCTATTAATGAATGCGTTATCTATACTTCTAGAATGGTGAACACGAGACGAAACCGCAATTTGATTACCACTGGAACTAGAACCGGCCGTACGCCGGATGGGATTGAGACTAGTGTCACTAACGAGACTGATCCTCACCAACAACCGATACTGAATGAGGAAGAGTACGCGGAAGTCCACCCAGAAAATGTGACACCGGAAAACGTTGTACTCTTAACGAAGAAGAAACGGAACGGGAAGTGGTTATAGCGGCTAAAGTAACTTCTGATGTAATGAAAGAACTGAGGGAGATGTTACCTCATATTGTAACTGAGATAAAAGAGGATATGGGAAAAATGATGGATCAGAAACTTAGCGCTCTGTGGGCTGTAAAGGAAGCTGCTGCTGTTACTACACCGAAAACACCAACAACAAACCAGGCTCAGAAGGGTTGCACTTATAGAGACTTTTCGGCGTGTCAGCCACCTACTTTTGAGGGGACTCCAGACCCCATCAAGAGTGCGGAATGGATCTCTGACGTGGAAGGAGCTTTCCACACTTGTCGTTGTGTAGAGGAAAGCAAAGTATGGTTCGCATCGAACTTATTGAGGGGAGCTACAAAAACCTGGTGGAATTTGTTGAGGCAACTGAAAGGAGAACTAATTACTACAGTGACTTAGGAGGAATTTACAGGATTGTTCAACGAACAGTTTGCACCAAAGGTGGAGAGAGAGAGACTGATGAACGAATTTCTGAAGCTAGAGCAGACTACAGAAACAGTGAACGAGATCACTGTCATTTTCTAGGAGAAGGTCTAATTTAGTCCTACTTATGTGATAGATGAAAGTTTACAGATGCACCGCAATTCTCAGATGTTGAGAGAAGATATCCGTGAGTTTGTGACGACAGGAAGGTGCACTACCTTAGACCAGATGATCCAGGTTGCAAGAAAGAGAGAAATGGACTTGGAGCTGAGGGCCAAGAAAAGAACTATAGGGCAGGCTGCGTTGAGTGCCACTCACTGGAAGGCACCAGAAAAGAAGTTCAAGACAGGGGGTTCCAAGCTAGTGCTCAAGAAAGAGGGTACTAAGTGCCGAAAGTGCGGAAAGGGCCATGCTGGGGAATGCCGTTTCGGACAAATAAACTGCTACAAATGCGCGAGATTGGGTCATCTGAGCCGAGACTATCCGACTAATATGAGTGTGTGCTTCTGATGTAACCAACCGGGTCACCGTATGGCTGATTGTCCGGGAGCTGTGGTAGGGAGTAGAAGACCAATTCAACAACCACCCTTTATGATCACTAGTGGGGAGAAAGGGCAAGCACCAAGGCTCGAGGCCGAGCCTTTCAAATGATAGTAGAGGAAGCAAAGGCAGAACCAGATGTGATTGAAGGTATTTTCATTCTTAACTCCATACCTGCATTGGTATTATTTGACTCGGGTGCAAGTAAATCTTTTGTTTTTACTTCATTTTGTAAAAGTTTTCGTGTTGCGCCGGTGAAACTAGAAACACCCTTAGAGGTAGAGATAGCAGATGAAAAAGCCGTTAATGTAGCTGTTATTTCAACTTGGGTTCGGGTTAGGCCGAGAGTTTCGTATAGTCAATCACGGGAAGATATAAAGTAACTGAATGGAATATATATATATATATATATATATATATGTAGAGATATAAGAATATTGATGTTACTGGAACCGCTCTTGTAGGTGTTTGCTGGTAGAAGTTAATCTTTCGATTACGTAAATTATTTGGATTATTATTGTTTTCCCGTTGAGCTACAGCTAGGTGAGTTACACTAACTTATACATTATGTTAGCGTGAAATGTACATGTGTTTAATTATGTGAAAGCATAACTTATATGTGATGATATGTGAAGTGAAGGGTTGCGTTATATTGTGGTGAAAACGCAACTTGGGCACAGTCAGACACGTGAAATCCTTGGTACGGCTTGGATAGTCAACTGTGACCCAAAGTGTGAAATCGTCGTCAGTGCACTGCGTCGGTATTATGTGAATTGATATATGATGATGGAATGTTATCTGTTGTGTACATACCTAGTGTGGTGTGTAAGTGAGTGTGCTCGCTAAGCTTTATGCTAACTATTGTTGATTTATTCTTTTTCAGGACCTGATCGTGGAAAAGCTCCAGCAGCGTGAAGACGGCTCATCTACTATCAAACCTTTCCGCTGTTTAGCTAAACAAACATTTTATTAAACCTCATATTTGTAAGTAATTACTTTTAAGGATTCCTTTTGTACGACGTGTAGTTCCGAGTGCGGGACCTCGTCTAGAATTTTGTGTGAATGACTACAATTGGTTACGTGACTTGCTTATATTCATATATTTACAGTAAAGCGTACACGTATTTAGATAATCAAAATAAAAAAATTGGGACGTTACAACTTGGTATTAGAGCCTCGGTTTGAGGGATTCGAACATACAAGTGGTGTGTTTGGACTTAAACCTTGGTTCTAATAATTTTCAAGGATCAAATTTTAATATTATTTTTTTAATAGATTGTCGGGTTGAGGACTGTAACTAGGATTCCTTACGTATTGTTGTTGATTGTTGCCTGGAATCCGACTTGTGGTTCAAAAACCAGACAAAAGTTTTCAAACGCGATGGATGAGCTGTCAGCTGGAGCTTGGTCCTGGTGAGCACAAGGTGAAACATAGTATATGTGTATTGATAGTGAAATATACTGTGTATTGGATCCATAAAATATGCTAAAGTGATGTAAAACTATATCCAGGTTTAGACAAATCATGAGTACTATACACTGTGTATAGTGGTAACCATATAGGTTTAGAATGCATGATTTGGCCTTACTTTATGTTCTCATTTGATGTTAGGGTGGGGTAGGATCAGACACTTGACTACTTATATGACTTAACATTATACATGGATGTATTCGTGATATGGTTAAACTAGGATATGATAACTTGGAGGTGAAACCTTATGTGCTTATATGACATTGTACTAACATGAAAGTATAAAGTGTAAGTGGAATGTTATGTGATGCATGACCTAAGCCTGTGAATCGGGATTTTGAGTGGTAATGACAAGACTCAGTAGGTGTAATGTGTTTGGAATAATATAGGGCCCATATTATTACAAGCACATGATACATGTCGGAGCTTGTCGGAATCGTGAGAAATCTTGTGAATCAGGTGAGGGGTACTTGTAGGATAGTAGTGTGCCTGTAGAGTAGGAGTGCCTTAGAATGGTTAGGGCTGCTCCAGACATGAGTAGGGCATCCTAGAAATATGTGTAGGATGTGGATAAGAATTGTGGTATGATTAGGAAAGTATGGTAAAGCCACCTATTAATGAGTGCGTTATCTATACTTCCAGAATGGTGAACACGAGACGAAACCGCAATTTGATTACCACTGGAACTGGAACCGGCCATACGCCGGATGGGGTTGAGACTAGTGTCACTAACGAGACTGATCCTCACCAACAACCGATACTGAATGAGGAAGAGTACGAGGAAGTCCACCCAGAAAATGTGACACCGGAAAATGTTATACCTGTTAACGAAGAAGAAACGGAACGGGAAGCGGTTATAGCGGCTAAAGTAACTGTTGATGTAATGAAAGAACTAAGGGAGATGTTACCTCAGATTGTAACAGAGATAAAAGAGGATAGAGGAAAAATGATTGATCAGAAACTTAGAGCTCTGTGGGCTGTAAAGGAAGCTGCTGTTGTTACTACACCGACAACACCAACAACAAACCAGGCACAGAAGGGTTGCACTTATAGAGACTTTTCGGCGTGTCAGCCACCTACTTTTGAGGGGACTCCGGACCCCATTAAGAGTGCGCAATGGATCTCTGATGTGGAAGGAGCTTTCCACACTTGTCGTTGTGTAGAGGAAAGCAAAGTATGGTTCGCATCGAACTTATTGAGGGGAGCTGCAAAAACCTGGTGGAATTTGTTGAGGCAACTGAAAGGAGAACTAATTACTACAGTGACTTGGGAGGAATTTACATGATTGTTCAACGAACAGTTTGCACCAAAGGTGGAGAGAGAGAGACTGATGAACAAATTTCTGAAGCTAGAGCAGACTACAGAAACAGTGAATGAGATCACTGCCATTTTCAAGGAGAATGTCTTATTATGTCCTGCTTATGTGACAGATGCACCGCTATTCTCAGATGTTAAGAGAAGATATCCGCGAGTTTGTGACGACCGGAAGGTGCACTACCTTAGACCAGATGATCGAGGTTGCAAGAAAGAGAGAAATGGACTTGGAGCTGAGGGCCAAGAAAAGAACTGCAGGGCAGGCTGCGTTGAGTGTCACTCACAGGAAGGCACCAGAAAAGAAGTTCAAGATAGGGGGTTCCAAGCCAGTGCTCAAGAAAGAGGGTACTAAGTGCCCAAAGTGCGGAAAGGGCCATGCTGGGGAATGCCGTTTGGGCAAATGAACTGCTACAAATGTGGGAGATCGGGTCATCTGAGCCGAGACTGCCGGACTAATATGAGTTTGTGCTTCCGATGTAACCAACCGGGTTACCGTATGGCTGATTGTCCGGGAGCTGTGGTAGGGAGTGGAAGACCAATTCAACAACCACCCTTGATGATCACTAGTGGGGAGAAAGGGCAAGTACCGAAGGCTTGAGGCCGAGCCTTTCAAATGATAGTGGAGGAAGCAAAGGCAGAACCAGATGTGATTGCAGGTATTTTCATTGTTAACTCCATACCTGCATTGGTATTATTTGACTCGGGTGCGAGTAAATCGTTTGTTTCTACTTCGTTTTGTAAAAGTTTTTGTGTTGCACCGGTGAAAATAGAAACACCCTTAGAGGTAGAGATAGTAGATGAAAAAGCCGTTAATGTATCTGCTATTTATAGAAGCAATGTAATAGAGGTAGGCGAGGTCAAGTTCCCTATAGACCTCATCCCTATTGAAATGCGGGAGTTCCAAGTAGTGGTGGGCATGGACTGGTTGAGGCGTCACCAAGCCAGCATTTTATGCAAGCAGGGAATCGTGCGGGTTCAAACCCCAAGTGGGGGAGAAATCTTGATCTACGGAGAATGCAAGAAGGGGAAAACAACTTGATGTACAATGGTAAAAGCGGCCAAGTATCTTCGTAAAGGGTGTAAAGCGTTTCTGGCACATGCGGTCGACAGCAAATTAGAGAAAAAGAAAAAGAGTGTTACAGACGTACCGGTAGTATTTGAATTTCCAGAGGTGTTTCCGGAGGAGTTGCAAGGGATCCCTCCTGATCGGCAAGTAGAGTTTAGAATTGACTTAACACCCGGTGCTGCACCTATAGCAAAGACTCCTTATCGGCTAGCACCACCTGAAATGCAGGAGCTAATGTCTCAGTTACAGGAACTCTTAGACAAAGGGTTTATTCGTCCAAGTAGTTCGCCGTGGGGAGCACCAATTTTATTTGTGAAGAAGAAGGATGGCACATTCCGTATGTGTATAGACTACCGCGAATTGAACAAAGTGATGAATAAGAACAGGTATCCGCTACCGAGGATTGACGATTTATTCGATCAGTTACAAGGAGCGTCGTGGTTCTCAAAGATTGACCTGAGGTCAGGCTACCACCAACTGAAGGTGAAGGAAGAAGACATTAAGAAAACAACGTTTAGAACGCGTTATGGTTATTTTGAGTTTGTGGTCATGCCTTTCGGGTTGACGAATGCGCCAGCTGCATTTATGGATTTGATGAATAGGGTTTGCCGACCAATGATGGATAAGTCAGTAATCGTGTTTATCGATGATATTTTAATCTATCCCAAGACTAAGGAAGAACACGAAAGGCATTTGCGGGAGATATTGCGGACACTGAAGCGAGAAAAATTATATGCAAAATTTTCAAAATGTGAGTTTTGGTTACAAGAGGTTCAATTTCTAGGGCACGTGGTGAATCATTAGAGCATTAAAGTCGACCCTGCTAACATTGAAGCGGTCATGAAGTGGGAGGTGCCGAAGAGTCCTACCGAAGTCCGAAGTTTCTTGGGTTTAGCTGGGTATTATCGAAGATTTATCCAAGACCTCTCTAAGATCACGGTACCTTTGACAAAGATGACCAAGAAGAGTGTAAAGTTTGATTGGGGCAACCAATAACAACAGGCATTCGAGACACTTCAAGGAAAGTTATGTGAAGCACCGATATTAACCCTACCCGAGGGAATGAACGACATGGTGGTTTACTGCGACGCATCACATGTGGGGCCTGGATGTGTATTAATGCAACGAGGTAAAGTAATCGCATATGCTTCTCGACAGCTGAAACCACACGAATGTAATTATCCGACCCATGATTTGGTGTTAGCAGCGGTAGTATTCGCATTAAAGATATAGAGACACTATCTGTATGGCGTCAAGTGTACTATCTACACGGATCACAAGAGTTTAAAATATTTCTCAGATCAAAAGAATTTGAATATGAGACAGAGAAGGTGGATTTATCTAGTAAAGGACTATGACTGTGAGATATTATATCACCCAGGAAAGGCCAACGTAGTAGCGGATGCTTTAAGCAAGAAGACCAGTTTCCTATTATTAAAGGTATAGTGCATGAGATTAATGATAACTACAATGTTATTAGACTCAATCCAAACTGCCGAACAAGAAGCTCTGAAGGAAGAGAACCAGAAATAGGAGCGAATCAAGGGTCAGAAGGCGTTGATGACAAGAGATAGCCGCGGATTGTTGACTCGGTATGGGCGTATTTGGGTACCAAAGCTGACGGATGTGCATATCATACTACTTGACGAGGCTCATAAATCCAAATTTTCTATCCACCCAGGCACGACAAAGATGTATCGAGACCTAAAAATGGATTACTAGTGGCCAGGGATGAAGCGGGACGTGATGAAGTATGTGGAAAGGTGTTTGACTTGTCTGCGAGTCAAGGCCGAGCACCAAAGACCTCACAGGAAGTTACAACCGTTAGAGATACCAGTATGAAAGTGGGAGCACATAACGATGGATTTAATCACGAAGCTACCGAGAACTCCGAGGAATTTTGATGCAATATAGGTAATAGTGGACCATTTGAGAAAGTGCGCGCACTTTATTCCAATAAAAGAGGCCTTTTCAGCAGAAAAGATGGCAGATGTGTATGTTAAGGAGGTGATTTCACGGCACGGGGTGCTAGTTTCTATTGTATTGGATCGAGATGTACGGTTTACTTCAAGATTCTAGCAAAAAATTCACGAAGACTTGGGTACACGAGTAAACCTCAGCACAGCTTACCATCCTCAAACCGATGGCTAAAGCGAGAGAACGATACAGACATTATAGGATGTGTTACGAGCATGCGTGATCGACTTCGGGGGAAGCTGGGATTCGTATTTGCCGTTAGCGTAGTTCTCATACAACAATAGCTACCACGCCAGTATAGGAATGCCTCCATATGAGATGCTATATGGGAGGAAGTGCAGAACCCCTATCTGTTGGGGAGAAGTGGGTCAATCAGAACTTGGAAACACATAAATCGTGCAGAAAAAATCTGAATACGTACAACAAGTTAGAGAAAGACTAAAAGCTGCTCAAAGTCGACAAAAGAGTTACGCGGATAAGAGGCGATCACCACTCGAGTTTCAGGTTGGAGACTTCGTGCTACTAAAAGTATCACCGTGGAAGGGAGTAATTCAGTTTCAAAAATGAGGAAAACTGAATACGAGATATATATGCATGTATACCGTTAGTGTGTATTCTGATGAAGACTTGGGCCGAAGCCCAATAAGCTGTCAACCTACACCACTTGATTAGGGTTGTCCATCGATTCCCTTTACTGTAGCCGCCATTTAGAAAAGATTAAAAACGGAGAAGTCTGTGTGTGTTCTGTAGGCGTCGAAGGGAAGCAGCCGAGAGGAAGGGAGTTCGATTCGAGCTCATTACTAACCAAAACTCGGAGAAAAGCATCAGGTAAGTAATCCCTCCGATGGTGAAGTTTTCTGTACTCGAAATCTTTGACGAGATCGGGGCTTAGCACACTGTTTTTGTGTGCATTGAACCGAGGGGCTAAAGGTCTGTGGGTTCGAGTTCTTCCTTGAACAAATCGAGATTTATGAGTTGGAAACGCATCAGATTAATGACTAAAGTATTGTTTTCGACCAAGATATTACAAGAAACACTCAAAAATGGATTTACCGAATCTTGTTCATGATTCATTAGATTCTCAAGTGTTCTTATTTATAATCCTAGGAACCAACTGGAAGCCAAGTTCTTAAATTGATTTTGTTAAAACAAATGAGAATAACCTGGGTTTTTGGGAGTTGTCGGACCGAAGGAAGAACGGAAAGCAATTTCTAATTTCTGAGTACTCAAACTTCATTGTAATCACAATTAATTAAGTGGGGGCTTAGTTTTATGATAATAAGAATACAATGCATTGGAATTAAAGAATTTAACCATGAAATGATGGAATGGGATTTTGAGGAATGGCTGTGTTGTGGATGAGTTGAAAACCTTTAATGAAGATGATGAACTAAAAACTATATCTGAGGAATTCAATTGAAAACTTTCTATAGTTTTAATTGAATTGAAAACTCTAGGGTTGAGCCCTCACAAAGGATTCCCCCAATTGATACTTTTGTATGTTCAACTAAAACCGCATTTGGCTGGATTGAAAACTTAAGGTTTTCAATTGAGTTGAATTGAAAACTGGGTTTTCAATTGAGCTGGATTGAAAACTGGGTTTTCAATTGAGCTGAATTGAAAACTGGGTTTTCAATTGAATTGAGGACTTAGGTTTTCAATCCAAAAATCAGATGGAGTTTTCTCGTCTGGATCAAACCGAAAACATAGAACATGTAAGCGGGCCTAGACCCATTCAACTTGGGTTCGGGTTAGGCCGAGAGTTTCGTACAGTCAATCACGGGAAGATATAAAATAATTGAATGGAATATATATATAAATATATATATATATATAGATATAAGAATATTGATGTTACTAGAACCGCTCTTGTAGGTGTTTGCTGGTAGAAGTTAATCTTTCGATTACGCAAATTTATTTGGATTATTACTGTTTTCCCGTTGAGCTACAGCCAGGTGAGTTACACTAACTTAGAAATTATGTTAGCGTGAAATGTACATGTGTTTAATTATCTGAAAGTGTAACTTATATGTGATGATATGTGAAGTGAAGGGTTGCGTTATATTGTGGTGAAAACGCAACTCGGGCACAGTCAGACACGTGAAATCCTTGGTACAGCTTGGATAGTCAACTGTGACCCAAAGTGTGAAATCATCGTCAGTGCACTGCGTTGGTATTATGTGAATTGATATATGATGATGGAATGTTATGTGTTTTCTACATACCTAGTGTGGTGTGTTAGTGAGTGTGCTCGCTAAGCTTTATGCTTACTGTTGTTGATTTATTCTTTTCAGGACCTGATCGTGGAAAAGCTCCAGCAGCGTGAAGATGGCTCATCTACTGTCAAACGTTTCCGCTGTTTAGCTAAACAAACATTTTATTAAACCTCATATTTGTAACTAATTACTTTTAAGGATTCCTTTTGTACGACGTGTAGTTTCGGGTGCGGGACCTCGTCTGGAATTTTGTGTGAATGACTACAGTTGGTTACGTGACTTGCTTATATTCATATATTTACAGTAAAACGTACACGTATTTAGATAATCAAAAAAATTTTGGGATGTTACAAGAAGCTAATCTAAAGGCAGAGGTTATGGCTAAATTGAAGGAGCAGCTACAAGATGACAGCAGGGGATTGAAGACATACAGGTCCCGAATCTGGGTGCCTAGCATCAGAGGGAACCGGGATTTAATCTTGAAGGAGGCGCACAATTCTCGTTTATCTGTTCACCCTGGGTGCACTAAAATGTACCATGATCTTAAGGCACTTTACTCGTTGCCTAGATTGAAAGGTGACATTGCCTCATATGTGGAGAAATGTCTGATCGGTGCACTAGTGAAGACCGAGCATCAAAGACCCTATGGTAATTTGCAACAATTACCAATTTCAGAATGGAAATGGGACAACATCACTATGGATTTTGTTACAAAATTGCCCAGGACATCAAAAGGGCATGACATGATCTGGGTGATTGTTGATAGACTCACCAAGAGTGCATACTTCCTAGCTGTTAATGAATCATCTTCTATGCCTCGTCTTGCTCAGCTATACATCAACGAGATAGTGGCCCGACACGGTGTTCCATTATCTATTGTCTTTAATAGAGATACATGGTTTGTTTCACACTTCTGGAGCAGTCTTTAACGGGAGCTTGGTACTTGTGTTCATTTGAGTACTGCATATCATCCTCAGACAGATGGACTGTCCGAAAGGATTATCCAAACTCTTGAAGACATGCTACGCGCATGTGTACTTGAATACGGTGGCTCGTGGGATTCTCATTTACCTTTGATTGAGTTTGCTTATAATAACTCATATCATTCTAGTATTGGTATGCCACTGTATGAGATGCTTTATGGTAGGCGTTGTTGCACACCTACCTGTTGTCTTGAACCATGGGAGAAACCGTATGCTGGACCCGATCTAGTCCAGATTACTGTTGATAAAGTCAAGTTTGCACGAGAGAAGCTTAAAGCAGCCAGGGATAGGCAAAAGATGTATGCAGATCCGAAACGTAGGCCGGTTACCTTTGAAATAGGTGATCGGGTATTCTTGAAGGTTTCTCCGTGGAAGGGTGTTATCAGATTCGGCAGAAAGGGCAAGCTGAGTCCACGATATATTAGTCCTTTCAAAATCATCCAGAAAGTCAATAAGCAGACAGTATCTTTGGAATTACCTTCAGAGTTATGAGGTATTCATAATACCTTCAATGTTTGCTATCTTCGCAAGTGCAAGGTGGGTGAAGATCAGATTCTACCTCTGCAAGACCTGAAAGTGGATTCTTCTACATGGCTCGTGGAAGAACCAGTCGAGATTCTGAACACAAAGACTAAGCGGCTGAGAAAGAAGACTATTCAGCTAGTTTTGGTTAAATTGAAGCACAACCTCGGGCCAAACCTGACTTGGGAGACCGAGGAGGATATGAGAGCCCGCTATCCCCATCTATTTTCTTAAAAGCGGATTCCGAGGAAGGAATCTTTTTAAGGCGGTAGATTCGTAACATCCTCATATTGGGCATAGTCGTGTTCGAACCTGGTACGTCTAAAATTCTATTTAAATATTGAATAAAAGAAATATATAAATATATAATTGATTAAGTGGAAAATAGAAGAAAATAATAAAGAAATGATAATATAAAAATATTATTAAATTTAGATAAGAATAATGAATTATTAAATGGTTTAGAACGAGGTTTCCAAAAATTTCCCCGTTAGTTAAAACAGGTACTCGTGCGTTGAGTTGGATATTGAAAAGGGGAACAAAGTACCCACTTGTGGATATTGATAACCCACAAGTTGGTCTGTGCTTACCTCCCCACGTATACAACACACATTGACACTTTCTTCACTATCTCATTCTTGTGTTCTTGGCTTGTGAAGGAGAAATCATCAAGAGATCATTCAAGGTACTGATTTTGCAAGAATTAAAGCTTCAATCTGTTATTAAGTTACATCTTCATCATCTCTACTCCAACTTGCAATCTTTCTTCCATGAATCATCGTGTTCTTCAAGTGTTGACCATTTAGGTCAAATGGGTCAAATGGGTCAAATTTACAAATTGACATCTATAATTGATTCCATTGATTCCAATCTCTTCCTGCATCATTCCTAAGTGTATAGCAATCAGATTCTTGAATTAAAGTGGTGTTTTTAGTTGAATTTGGATAAAAAGCTCAAATGGGTCAAAAACGGTTATTTTGATCCAAAACTATGAATTTGATGGTAAAGTAAGAATTGAAAAATGTTTCTAGCTTAGTTTAATTACCTCTTTCATATGTGAACACTAGAAATTGGATTGGAATCGTTTGGTTGAGTTTTGGGGGTGAAAATGGTCAAAACAGGGGCTGAAATCGCACTGGTGTGTGCCGCAGTGCTTGCGGGCGCAAGGGGCACACTGCTTACGGCCGTAAGGCCTTGCTTGCAGGCGCAAGCATGTTTCAATCTTGTGGGCGCAAGCGTTTCTGCTTGTGGCCGCAAGCGCCCTTTTCAGCATACAGTTTGCAGTTTCGAGTTGTTTGGATATACGGGGTAATTGTTTAGGTGAGCCTGACAACCGAAGGGACCTAGAACACTATTATAATCAGTTTAAGCTTGTCCGGTGAGTGCCGGATAACATAACGATTAATATATCTATAACATATATTAACTATGAATTGTGAATTATATACCATGACTAGACTTAACATGACAATACTGTGTAGTTTGTAATGCTTGATGATGCTAGACTTAACATGTTGACACAGTATGATCCGCACTTGATTAAGTGTAGATTGTATAGCATGATGATGCTAGGCTTAACTTATTGATACACAATGATATGCACTTGATTAGGTGTATATTATGATGATATATGATTATATGCGCACAATGAAGATCCGATTGGATCAGATATGTGTTTGTGAACGATCCAGACACTATGCACAAAGCTGTCGTACAACAAGAACAAAGGTGTTCTACTTTAAGGACAAAGCTGTCCTCTTTGGGTATAGCTTATGGCTGTACACAGAGGAATCGGTTGATTTCAAAACGCAATGGTGGACCGCTTTACAGCTCACCCACCGGAGCGGTTGATGTGTCTGGTTCCCCAGTTTGGTGCATTCAGCCGGGTTAGCTCCCCTGCGAGATATGCTACCTTCTGACTACGCCAGCTCATCGCGAGATGCTAGGATAGAACTGTTTGAGCATGATTGATGATATGTGATATGTTTATATTGATTGCATGCTATTTGGTACTCACTATATATTATAGCTAACAGATATTACTCCTCATGTGTGCAGGTGAATCTTAGTGAGCTTGGGACCCTGCGGGTAGATTACTTTCTTAGGAGGAACACTGTGTTTTATTAACTCTGATGTTATGTATGTTTGTAAACAGGTAATGGTCGAACGGTTCAGTATCGGTAACACCAAACCTCGTATGTGGCAATTTTTTGCATGTATAATATTTGCCACTTGTATTATTTTCCGCTGCATATTTTAAATGAAAATTATAAATTAGTATTTTAAAAAAGAAAATTTTGGTTCTCGAAATGGTGGTGTTACATCCCTAAAAAACGAAAACTCTAAAAGCGAACCAATATTTGAATCAACGGATGAAGATGATGAACCGTAACTCGTGTTGAAGATCCATCCAAGAAACCCTAAACCGTAACTCGGCTTTGAAACCTAAATCGGAGGAGAGACATCTCAAAGAACCCTAGATCGGTGGAGAAGAACACATATCGGGACCTTCAATCAAGCTTTAACGAAAACGCCAAATCGAAAGAAGAATCGATGGTTATGGTGGTACCGGAAGTCGTCGACGGTGGTGGTGGTTGTGCCGGACATTGTTCTTCTTCTTCTTCTTCTACTTCTTCTTCTTCTTCTTCTTCTTCTTCTTCTTCTTATTATTATTATTATTATTATTATTATTATTATTATTATTATTATTATTATTATTATTATTAAACAAGAAAAGCCATGTCACCTGCCACGTCACCCATAATCGTGTCACGTCACCCATAACCTGCTATCAAAGGTAACGATAGATTAAATGGTAGATTTTGAAACGTTAAAAGATGGATATATAATAGCAAAAAGTGATAACTTCAATACACTTTTGAATACTAAACCTTAATTTTATATGAATGTTAGTTTTCATAAAATTACAAATGAATCGTAGGTTTTAAAAAGAATTACAGATAATATTAGTTATGATGGTTTTTGCATTTTCTAAATGTTGATTAAGATGTCTTAGGATTATAAATTGACTAAAAAGTCAAAATTAAATTTCAATATTTATCAAAATGAATGGTTTAGATTTGATAATTAAAAATTTTAATATAAATCAATGACTAAGATTGTTTAATAAATCTTAGTCAAGTTAGTCTTTTATATATATATTAGAAGATATGATAGGTTCCTTGGTCTTTGAAAACATGTTTGTGAAGTTAAATGTTAGTCCTTTTATTTATATATATTCCATTCCTGAAGATGCTTTCGAAGAAAGCGACTGAAGGTGTAATATATCATTCCTTTGTAAACTGTTCTGACGACATCTGAAGAAAGAAGCCCGTAGTTCATCTGAAGATTAGTTCTGAAGTGAACGTCAGCTGAAGTTTGTCTTCAGTCATCAAAAGGTCTTCTGAACTGAAGATACATCTGATAATCAGAATCTTCCTGTTATGTAAAGTGCACGATCTGCGCATTCTGAAGGAGCTCGAAACGGCAATCTTGTTTTCTGTTCCTAATTAAGTGTAGAACGGTACACGTGTAAATAAATTAAATGGTCAGAATTAGTTTACTTAGTCTATAAATACCTGGTCGATTAACGAGTAAAGGTTAAGCGTTTGTTCGCTAATTTGTATTCAAGTTTGTTCTTGTTTAGTTTGTACTTGTTGCTCAAGTTTGTTCTTGTGCACTATTTGAAGTTTGGTTATTAATATAATCTTACTTTGAAAACTTTCGTGTGTTCGTTGCTTTAAAACTATTTCCGTACTTTGATTTTATTTATAGTTACTTTATTCACTTTCGGGAAAAACAATTAGTATCAGAGCAGGTTCTAATTTTATCTATAAATTAGTGATCTGTTCAACATGTCAAAGTTTGATTACATCGATAATGGCTCCTCTGCCAAACCACCAAAGTTTTCAATCGAACATTTTTCTAGTTGGAAAAATATAATGCTTTTATATTTAGAAAATCTTGATTGCAATTCACTTGTTGTTTTGGAGGAAGGTCCTTATGTTCCTCAAACCATCTCCATGGAGACTGGTTCTGCTGAAACCTCCATTCCTTCTCGTCCTAAACCAAGATCTCAATGGATAGAGGAGGAGAAGAAACTTGTGGGTTTGGATGCTAAAATACGAAACAGTATTGTCATTGCATTACCTAACGAAATATTTCATACTGTTTGTAATCTGAAAACAGCAAAAGATATGTGGGAGAGCATCTGCATATCGTTCGAAGGAACTGTTGAAGTTCGTGAGAACAAGAAGACAAACATGATACGCAAGTATGAAAGTTTCTGTGCTAAAGACTCAGAGTCTCTCACTGAGGTCTACACAAGGTTCACATGTCTACTGAACGACATGACTGAAGTTGGAGTTGTCAGAGAGCAATTCCAAATACTCAACAGATTTCTGGATTCCCTCCCATCTGAATGGGACACCATGTGCATGATCCTGAGAACCAATAATATGCTCAGGGACATGAACATGCATAAGTTATATGGAATCTTGCTAAATGATGAACAGACTCGCATTCAAAAAACTGATCTGAAGAAGGCCTTCAAGAAAACACTGGCTCTTGTTGCTGAAAATCCTCAAAGAGCTAAGTACAAGAAAACTGAGGACTCAGATTCTGATGATGAGTATCATGTTAATGAAGCTGAGGAGGAGGAAAGGTCTGATAATGAAGGTACCGAAAAAGCCTTCATCATGAAAAATTACAAAAAGTTTCAGAAGTTCAAATCTGAAGGGAGAAGAAGATTTGATAAGAAGTTCTCTTCAGAAAAAAAGGGCTCATCTGAAAGGTCCAAGAATGAGTGCTTCAAGTGTGGGAAGTCTGGTCATTATGCAGCTGATTGCTACGTAAAGGAGACCTCCTCAAATCCTAAGAAAGGGTTTACTTCTAAGGCTGATAAGTATAAAGCCAAATATAAAGCCCTCAAAGCCTCAAATGAAAGGAAGAAGAAAAAGGCCATGATAGCTGATGACCTGGGCTGGACTGATTCTGAAACTTCATCAGATGAATAAGAAGAAAATGAAGTCAGGGGTAAATGTCTGGTGGCTGAAGAAATCTGTGGAACTACACATCCTGAAATGTGTTTGATGGCCACTGAAAGCAAGTTCAGCAAAGATCTGGCTGAAGCTGAAAAACTCAGATAAGCTGAAGGATGGAACCCCACGATGATGTATAAGGTATCAAATTTCAAAGATTATTCAATGAATGAGAAGGATGATATGTTTGCTTATTTGTGTTCTGATCTGACAATTGCACATAACAATCAAAACAAATCTAACCAAACTATCACCAAGCTCACCTCTGATATAAATGTCATCGAAAAAGAAAATGAGCAATTTCTTCAAGAGTCTTATGCCTTATAGAATCATCTCGAATTTTTAACAAATGAACTCAAAAATGTGAAAATAGATTTGCAAGACTCTAACAAAAAAGTGAAAGATCATCAGTCGATTATTGATCTTTGGTTGAGTCCAAATAAACTAGCATTTGAGAGTATCAATCATCAGATGGTTATTCAAAGAGAAAGAGTGGGCATACGACACATTAAACAAGCTGCTGATTTCAGCAAAAAGTGTAAAAATGTCAATGAAATGATTTTTAATGAAATAAGTATTAATGACATTGGAAATCAAAATCTGCTCAAAAAGAGATTTACCAAATCTGAAGTTGTTAATCCAAGCTTTTCTGAACGAACAAATTCTGTAATTAGAAATCTTCAACTTCCTACTGAGTATGATACTCCTGCCAATGAAACTACGGAACCAATCACTGAAATACCCATTACATCAAGTCCTACCAAAACCCATCCTGAAGTTATATCTGTAACCTCAAATGAAGCCCAACCTATAGTCATGACTGAAACCTGTACTGATTCAGTTGATGAAATATCTTCTAAAATCAAAATAGCTGAGTCATCCAACTCAGACTTTCTTCCTGAAGCTAGTGTCTTCTACGACATTATTATTCCCATGGTTTCATCAACCGAAGAATCATTAGTTGAAATCTTACCATCCAAAGTTGAAAATTCAAAATCTTTCAAAATCAAAAATGATGATGAAACCTTTGCTTTGCCCGTATCCAAACTCAAAGAAGTTAAGGATTCTCTCTTCAGAGTTTTAAAATTAATTGGTGAAAAAGAGAAGAAAAATAAAAAGATTAAGGCAAAGAATTCAAAATCCACTTGTAAATGTTACAAATATGGAGTAAGAGGTCATGAAGCTACTTCGTGATCTAATGAAAACAAGATCTCGAGTTGCTCTTCTAAGAAGTGTGTCTTGGAGCCCAGTAAAGTATGGGCTCTTCAAATGAACTAATCTCTTTGATTATCTGTGTAGGGCGGTCAGCATGATAACACTTGGTACCTTGACAGTGGATGCTCAAGGCACATGAACGGATGTAAGCCCCTACTAAATGGGGTTCAAGAAGCTAATGGCCCCAAGTTCACTTTTGGTGGTGGAAAATGTGGCAAAACTAATGGCTATGGTTATCTCAACCAAGGTTCAGTAAACATCAAGAATGTTGCCCATGTGACACGACTTGAACACAACCTGATCAGCATCAGTCAGTTGTGTGATGCAGATTATGAAGTACATTTTAAGAAGACCAAAGGTTCAATCTTTAACAAGAAAGGAAAAGAGGTCTTACAAGCAAAAAAGGCAGGGTAACATGTATGTTGTTGATTTCAACTCTGCTACCTCTGAAAGAGATGCTTGCTTCTTTTTAGAAGCTGATTCAAAAGTTAACTGGTTATGGCACAAAAGGCTTAAGCTGCTAACTCTTTAAGCTTAAGCTTACTAGAGGTCTACTGTCAGTTCGGTTTCAGAAAGACAAGTTGTGTCATGCATGTGAGAAGGGAAAGCAAAAGAAGTCAGTTTTTAAATCAAAACATTGCAACCAAGTTAACTCCGCATTTCATCTCTTACATATGGATCTCTTTGGTCCTGTCAGTTCTCCAAACATGGGAGGTAAGAAGTATACTCTGGTTGTAGTTGATGAATACACCAGGTTTACATGGGTATTCTTCTTGCGTAACAAAAGTGACACTACTAAAGTTCTGATGATCTTTATTTGTCGTATTCAAAGACAGTTTGACACACATGTTAAATAGCTTCGCAGTGATCATGGGACAGAGTTCAGAAACTCTACCCTCCAAGATTTTTGTGATGAAAATGGCATCATCCAAAACTTCTCAGCTCCATATACCCCTCAACAAAATGGGGTTGCTGAAAGAAGAAATAGGACCCTGATAGAAGCAGCTAGAACGATGCTAGCTGAAGCATTTCTGAAAGGCCATTTCTGGGCTGAAGCTGTTAATGCTGCGTGCTATACACAGAACAAGTCTATCATTGTAAAGCGCCACAGCAAAACTCCGTACGAGTTACTCTATCTGAAGTCACCCAATGTTGGATACCTCAAAGTCTTTGGAAGTACATGCTTCATCCTGAACACCAAAGATCACAAAAGCAAGTTTGATCCTAAAGGAGAACAAGGAGTGTTCTTAGGCTATTCTGATATCTCTAAAGCATATCGAGTTTTTCTTCCCAAAAAGAACTCTGTGGTTAAAACAATAAATGTTACCTTTGATGAATTCAATGCAGAGTCAACCTCCAATCATACTGATCAAATTGTTTCCGATGAATTTGATGCTCTTTTAGAAGAGTCATTTAATGATGATTTGGATGACTACTCTCAGGAGGTAAATACTGACAATGATATTGTTTCTGTTAATGTGAATCAGGTCACTGAAGATCTCTTGGAAACAAATAATCCCTCTGCTGATGAACAACAGGATCAACCACAACGGGTCACAAAATGGACTCGAGCTCATCCCATCACTAATGTAATTGGTGATCCAAACACTGGTGTGCAAACCCGAAATGCAACCACGTCTGCTTTCTACATGTTCTCCGAATTTATATCACAAGTCGAGCCAAAGAAAGTCGATGAAGCTCTGAAGGATCCTAACTGGGTAGTCGCTATGCAAGACGAGCTTAATGAGTTTGAAAGGAACAAAGTGTGGACGCTGATTGACCCACCTGAAGACAAGTCTATTATTGGCACAAAATGGGTCTTCAGGAACAAACGTGATGAAACTGGGTCAGTTATGCGAAATAAAGCTAGACTAGTTGCAAAACGCTACTGTCAAGAGGAAGGGATAGATTATGATGAAACGTTTGCCCCTGTTGCTCGTTTGGAGGCAATACGTATGTTCTTAGCCTTTGCTGCGTTCAAGGGATTCAAGGTCTTTCAGATGAACGTCAAAAGCGCCTTTCTAAATGGGGAACTCCAAGAAGAAGTATTTGTTCAGCAACCCCCTGGATTCGAAAATCCCAAGTTTCCACACCACGTTTATAAGCTCGACAAAGCCCTTTATGGACTGAAACAGGCTCCACGTGCCTGGTATGATACTTTGTCCACTCATCTTCTGAAAAATGGATTTCAGAGAGGGAACATCGATAAAACTCTATTTCAGTGTTGAGAAAAAGGTGAACTCATTCTAGTTCAGATTTATGTTGATGATATTATATTTGTCTCTACTGACAATCGCTTATGCAAGAAATTTGAGAAAATAATGTCAGAAAAGTTCAAAATAAGCATGATGGGAGGACTGAACTTCTTCCTTGGGCTTCAGATAAAGCAATCTGACCAAGGCATCTTTATTAATCAAGGGAAGTACGTCAAAGACTTACTCAAGAAATTCAACTTTTCAGACTCTTCCCCAATGAAGACTCCCATTGTTCCAAAGACCAAGCTTACTGTTGATCCGAACGGGAAATCAGTTGATCTTCCTACCTTCAGAGGAATGATAGGATCCTTACTTTATCTGACAGCCAGTCACCCTGATATAATGTTCTCCACATATCTATGTGCAAGATTTCAGGCGAACCCAAAAGAATCACATCTGACGTCTGTTAGACGTATTTTCAGATACCTGAAAGTTACTCCTGAACTTGGGCTATGGTACTCCAGAGACTCCGGCTTCGAATTAATTGGATTTTCAGATTCAGACTATGCCAGATGTCAGATTGATAGGAAGAGTACTACCGGTGGATGTTAGTTACTGGGTGGAAAACTAGTGAGTTGGCTAAGCAAGAAACAGAACTCCATTTCTCTATCCACCGCTGGAGCTGAATACATTTCAGCTGGGAGTTGTTGCGCACAAGTTTTATGGATGCAACATCAGCTTGCTGACTATGGCATCTCCTCTCAACGAACTCCTATCTATTGTGATAACACAAGTGCTATTGCCATCTCCAATAATCCTGTACTTCATTCTCGCACAAAGCACATTGATGTTCGCCATCACTTTATTCGCGATCATATAGCCAAAAACGAAATTGAGCTTCTGTTCATCTCCACTGAACGTCAGCTGGCTAACATCTTCACAAAAGCCTTAGATGAACACCGGTTCAATCAGCTGATTGCAGAAATAGGAATGCTAAATCCTTCCACAATATAGCTATTTCATGTAAGTTTGATTGTTACTGTTCATTCTTTCTTATCACATTTAATGCCAGCGACCCTAATAGTTAAGCTTGAATAATTACTTTTACCCTGCCTCTCTCTGACTGTCAAATTATCTCTGAAGCGTAATCATGAGTAAATTTATTTATAAACATCCAAAGATTTTCTTTCCTTTTTCATCTTCTGCAAATCAAAATCCGATTCAAAGAAAATCTTTCACTTTCTCAACAACTCATGGAATTCACAATTACCTTCGTTTTCTTCCCAGTATGCTATGTCATCACAGTACGCATCCCTGATGAAGGGATTGGGATTGAAGTTTCATCTCAAATCTTTGTGTTATCATAAACATGATGTAATTTTTCTTTTGGCAGTCCATGTAACTTATGATTAACATCATGTAATCTTTTGTTCAGATATGGTATTAGAAATTTCCAAGCTTGACTATTATTCTTGTTGGCATTGTGCTCTTCTTTATTTTTTTTCTTTCGTTTCTTTTGTTTATTTAGATAAAAATTTCAAATGCAAAGTTTGGATAATTTTTTTTCCTTTGTATTGTGAAATTTTTATCTTCCTGCTAATGGTGTGTTGTTGAAGTATAGCTAGTTCCAAGATAACTCTGGGTAAATTGGTTTACCCAATAACACTTTGACATCACAAAATTTATCCTTGCGTAATTTCCGGCTTCACGCGCTTATTTTCACCCTAGATTTACTCAACCGCCAAGATTGATTCAGTTTAAACCCCTTTAAAACCCAATATCGCCTCTCCAAGTTCTTTACTTGCAACTCATACTCTCTGGCGATCTCTTTTGTTCAAAACCAAAATCAACTCTTGTGCTTGAATCAATGGCTCCCAAAATTGCTTCTGCAAAGGTAACCCTTCCTTCTGATGTTGTCCCCAAAATCCCACTGAATCCATCTGTTGCAAAGACAACAACTTCGCCGTTGACCTAGCCATCCCTTCATCTTCCTCACCTCTTCACCAAATAATAACCTATCTTCGCAACTGCCCATTGAACTTTGCTCTCTCTACAAAGGTTCCAATGTTTGATGAACATCTTTGTGAGTTCTGGATGACCGATGAAGTCGTCAAACCCAAAACCTCTGGCCAAAGTATTCATTTCAGTATGCTCTCTAGTAGCAAGTTTGCTGAACTTACCACGAAGTATCTTGCATCTGTTCTTCATCTTCCTCGCCGGGATCTCACCTCATTCACTGATAATGCTAAGGAGCTGCTCTTCTCCTTCTTTCAATATGCTGATGAGCACAAGGTCAAAGGTAACTCTATGGTTCGCACTCGTCTCCCAAAGGAGTGGAACTGTCTGATTGCTCATCTGAATTTCTGTATGACGAGCAAAACTGGTGGTCTTGACCAAGTCAATGAAGCTATTCTGAAAATGGCCTATGCCATAATCCATGGTCATAACATTGACTTCGCTGAACTTATCATGGAGAGTCTTGTGGTCTCACTAACATCAAGAACTAGGTCTCAACACATCCCTTTTCCAAGGTTTTTTTCATTGGTTATCTACTCGCTGTTGACACCTGAAGCATACAACTCTGCTTCGGTCCTACTTCCATCTCCTTCCCTACCGGGTTCAGTATGGACCGGCTCCTCATCTGCCTTCAACCCAGCGCTGACTGCTCCGATGCTTGCAATCGTCTCGCTGAAGCCTTCTTCTACTATTCCACCACCATATTCATGTCTATCTTCTTAAGCTGCCCCTTCCAAACCTCAACCTCAAATCCCTCGGTCTTCTCCATCAAAGACAAAGAAAAGGAAGTTACTATCCACCACATCTAAGTCATCCACCAACCCTTTAGCAATACCCAAATCCACCTCTAAACAACCTACTACCACTCACCCGCTAAGATCACTCTCTAAACGCCACAAACCCACCGTGCCCTCAAGTCCCATCATATCTCACTATGCTTCCAGTGAGGATTCGCCTAACGACACCCTGCTGATTCTTCGCAAGACTCAGCTTCACTCATCCACATCAACAGCCGTTGTTCAGGTAAGATCTCCCTTACTCAAAGTCTCTAAACCTAGTCTGACTGATGAAGAGACAGCTCAAAACCAAGCTGTTCCTGAAGTCCCTCCTCTACATTCACAAGTTCAGGACACTGACAAACACCTGTCAGCCGAGACTTCTTCTTTACTCACCATTGAGTCTGCCAACAAACCCACTACAACTCAGGTACCACCAGAACAGGGAACACCCATTCCTATCTCTGCTCATCTTCCCCCTCTATCCCTTAATGTATCAGTAAACCCAACTAACACTATGGATATTGACCAAGCACATGATGAGTCAGCACCCAAACCGGCTGACACTGATGCTCAGCCTATCACCAATGATGAAACTACAATATCCCTAGTTTTGGAGGTCCAACAAGTTGATGACTCTTCAGCTCACTCTGAAGATGAGACTGCACCCAAATCCCTTGATGTGTCACCAATCCCCATAGACACTATGGATTCTACCAGGGCAAATGATTTATCAGTTTCAAACCAAACTGAGAGTGATGCCCAACTTTCCCTCATCAATGAAACCGAAGTTCAACCTCCTTCGGTCGAGATTCCTAATGCTAATAAAGACACAGTCTTAAACCAGACTGTAACTGAAGCAAATGAGCCTCACGCCCCTGATGCATCAATCACTCCTCCTGATGCTATGGCCTCCCCATCTCTCCTAACCACCTTGTTTGATATCCCTTCTCCTGATACAACTGTCAATCCTTTTGAAGACAGTGATGCTTTTGATTTTCTTCAATCCCCAAAGTCTGTACATTCTCAAACCTCTGAGCCTTCAATAGACATTGTTTCCTCTTTGGAAAGTCTATCTGAACTTGTTCTTTCTGTCTCCACTTCTGTTAAGTTAAATACCTTTCAAGATCAGTGTGTAGCCAATAATCAAGCAAAGCTTGAATCTGAGCTAAAGTCTCTTGTTGAATCTATCAACACTCAGTTCACCACCCTCACCAAAACCATTGATCGTAAAAATCTGATTTTTCATGAGATGTATAAAACCTTTCACCATCTTATCAAAACTATAGCTGACTCTGCCACTCTTGAGTTTTCCAAGCTAAACACTCAACTCTCTTCTCTCTCCTCCACTTTAAATTCCCTTTCCTCCAAGGTTGACAACATCCATGCTGTCAATCTGTCTGAGAATGCAACTCGTCAGTTGCAAGATTTATTTGCTCCCTCCTTCTCTGGACTTTCGAGGGAGATTTCGGCCTTGTCTCAATCGGTAGAAGCTTCAGGTCTCTCTGCAGCTTCTAAGGGGGAGAAAATAAGAAGACAGTCCAAAATCTGTCAGATCATAAGAAAGAAGGCCACCGCTGATCGGAAAATAATCAAATGGGATAAAAAGTATTCACGTGTTGAATACCTACAAAGATTGGAAGAAGAAGTGGCACACCTCAAAGCCACTGAAGAAGACAAGAATAAGGCCTTGATCGACTTCGAGGCCAAATTAGCCAAAGCTGAGGAAGCTAAGGCATTTGCTGAGGGGGAGCTCAAAAGTCTCCTTGATCAAAGAAAAGCTGAAGCTGATATGTTCAGATCAGAATTTGATGGAGCTGAATGTCAGCAAATAATTACTGAAGCCAAAGCTTCTCAGATTCCCATTCAATCAGCTGCTCCTTCATCCAGTGGTCAGCCAAGCCAAATGACAAAGGTAAAGGAAAAATGATGATAGTCTCTTCGGATGATCAGATGAGTAAGGGTATATATGATCTAAGTGACTCAGATGACGAGAATCCAAGAATAAAAGACTTGAAAGTGGCTTATGAACTTTGCAGAATAGAAGCAGAAAGAGTTGCACTCGAAGAGCTTGCTGCTAACAAAATTGATTTAGATCCTTTCGATCTTCAAAAATAGATTCATGCAAATATTGAAGTCGAAAAAGCTTCAGTTGAGAAGAAGAAAAGAATCATGGAACAAAAGGCAGAAAAGTGGTTAAGCTCTCGACATCAAAGAAGGCATCCTGATAAAATCACTGCAATCAAGCTGAAGAAGGTAAATAATGAAACCTGTCTGACGGTTCAGCGCAAAAATCTTCCTATCTTCAGCATACAATCTATCAAGGATGTTCAGCTAAACTATGCGGTGTCTGAATGGAATGAAATACTTGCTTGTTTATCAAAACGCAAGCAAACTGATGAGGTCAAGTTCATTCAGAGAGAAATCACCAAAGTTATTGAATATTATGAGGAGGAAGTAAAGAAAAAAGGATTTGATGCAACCATCATGCCCCAAAAGGAGAAACCCACTCGAGCTGAAAAGTTAAAATTTCAAAGAAGGAGGCTTACTCTTAAGAAATCTCAGCAACAAATTTTGCAGCTGATATCTATTGGAGAGCTTCCAAATTGCAAAGGCTTCGACACCACGTTGCCTCCTGGTCTCATTCCTGAAGTGGGTAAAGTTCTCTCAAATCCGAGGGGATTTTATTTTCTCGATGCATATGACAAGATTCGCTTTCAGAGAGTTTCAGACTTTGCCAAAGCTGACTGGTTTCATCTGAGATCTCTTCGATACTTCATAGATAATAAAGATCTGAATGTCAAAGACATTTCGGTGGAATACTTAAAGCAGTTGAAACTCAAAACTCCAAAATAATCCTCTCCTGAAGAGTTCAAACCTGACATGCAGAATAGTAATTCTTTATTCTTTATTCTTTCTATTCTTTATTCATTTGTACATAGTCATGGATTATAAACAAATAGGGGGAGATTGTTAGTCCTTTTATTTGTATATATTCCATTCCTGAAGAAGCTTTCGAAGTAAGCGACTGAAGGTGTAATATATCATTCTTTTGTAAACTCTGACGACATCTGAAGAAAGAAGCCCGTAGTTCATCTGAAGATTAGTTCTGAAGTAAACGTCGGCTGAAGTTTGTCTTCAGTTATCAAATGGTCTTCTGAACTGAAGATACATCTGATAACCAGAATCTTCCTGTTATGTAAAGTGCACGATCTGCGCATTCTGAAAGAGCTCGAAACGGCAATCTTGTTTTCTGTTCCTAATTAAGTGTAGAACGGTACACGTGTAAACAAATTAGACGGTCAGGATTAGTTTACTTAGTCTATAAATACCTGGTCGATTAACGAGTAAGGTGAAGCGTTTGTTCGCTAATTTGTATTCAAGTTTGTTCTTGTTTAGTTTGTACTTGGTGCTCAAGTTTGTTCTTGTGCACTCTTTGAAGTTTTGTTATTAATATAATCTTACTTTGAAAACTTTCGTGTGTTCGTTGTTTTAAAACTATTTCCGCACTTTGATTTTATTCATAGTTAGTTTTATTCACTTTCGGGAAAAACATTAAAGCTATCGGATTGCACTAAAAGGTTAGCATTTAAAGTTTAACCTTCAAACGTAATTTAAGAACAATAATATGTTGTATAATTTGGTTATATTCTGAATCATTACTTCGATTTAAGAATAATTATATGTTCCTTAATCTCCTGCTTTTGAAATTTTCCTTAAGGTTTTATACAACGGTTGAAGAGTGAGGTGTTATCTCCATAGTGACTTGATTGTATTTGAAGGTTAGATTTACCATTTAGTAAAAAAGATGATTATGTTATGAACTTATGATCTAAACAATTCCAAAAGATAGTAAGTAAACAACATAAATATATTTATATATTATTCCTCTTATAAAGAATCAAGGTAAGTGTAAAACTCTACACGTAAACTCAACATTACACCTGATTCATTTTATTGTTATTTTTTCCATCAAATAGAATAACAGCATTTACTAGATGGATTATTGGTTTTCCTTGAAGAGTTTAGCAGCTCTTGGGACCTTGAATTTGAGATTACTTGACAATATGAGAAGCCACTTAGATCTACAGCGTAAGTGGCTACCTTGCCCAAAAGTTGTTGGGTTTTGGTGGCATCTAGAGAACGTAGCGGAAATAAAAGGAGTATAAAAACAATTTCATTTTATGCCACCAATACCACACCCAATGGAGCAAACTCTAAACAATAGCAATGCAACAAAAGAAAGGAGCAAGTAGAAGAAATATACCATACAAAATACTTCAACCTCCTTTTCGTTGATGTAGGTTTCATATGCACAAACACGACAAAGTGTTCCTCTACCAATATCCACACCAAGTGTAGTTGATTCCCACGTGCTAGCTATGCTTGAACGCCGCCAAGAGCAGCACCAACTTGAGTTTAACACCACTTGAAGATTAGTAGTGCCTTGTTCATTAACTTCCAAGTGTGTTTTGAGAGAGAGATATGAAGCAACTCAATATTGCAAGTTCATACATTTTTCCTTCCTTTGGTTTAATCCTTTTTAGTAATCATTCCAATATGGTTCCAACATCCTCATGGTATATACAAACTAGTAATATATAGAGAATAAGACCACAAAATCGTAACTCATATCACTAGCAAGTAATTGCCATAAAGTCATATTAAACTAGTCTTAAAAAGCTAGTTAAAGAGGATGTTACATAGTGAGGCATGGCCGTGCCTCACAGGGCACGCCCGTGCTAGCCCACGGGCACACCCAAGTCACGCCCGACTTGGGCTTTTGCTTTCGCACTAGGCATGGCCGTACCTCCACTAGTCACGCCCGTGCCGGCCCCAATGGGTACGCCCTAGGCACTCCGGCCTTTGGGCCCGTACCTTCATAAGGCACGGCCGTGCCCGGCCCTACCAAAACCCATTTTGGCATTTTCTCTCTCTCTTGTTCAAAGTTGTTGCCGGAATCAATACTTGACGTGTGACTCAATAGACCTATGCCTCATCGGCAGTGATACCAACTCGTGTGAGTCAGTGGGCATATTCCAACAAAAGTACCACCAAAATTCACATTTGTAGATTTGCTAAAAAGTTAAAGAGATAAAAACAAGTCATCCTAGATCAATATAAATTAAAAATAGCCACATAAAGCATGTAGAGGTCAACATACTTTTTGGGATTTTTGTTTAAATCCCACAGTAAAGAAACTTCTGAGGTAAAATTTCATTAAAAAACCCAATACATGAGCATGTCTTAATTTGTTTTTTCGATATTAATAACTTTGAAATTTCAAACTCAACACCAGCTGTTTTCCCCGCTCTTTTATATTTATTGCAATGAGTGAATGCTTAATCTTATTAAGTAGTTCCAAAGCTCTACAATCTAAAATAGAGGTGAACAAATGGGACTAGTCCAACCGGTCCGACGAAGACCGCCAAGACCGGACCGGTCCAAGATCGTTGTACTGGTCCCTGGTCCGGACTGTTCTAGAGGTGAAGACCACCATGAACCGTTCCGAAACGGCCCGGAAGTTGGTCTGGACTGAGCCGGTCCAAGAGTCCTTAAAAAACGAGTCAGTCCCAACCGGTCTGGACCGCTATTTTTTTACAAATCCTCTATAAATACCTCACCACCTATTTCATTTTTCTTTATACCAAATTTCTTTTTACATATTCTCTCTATATTATTCTCCCTACTTTTTAAATTGTCAAAATAAATTACGAAACGGAAACTAAAAACCGGAAATGTCTAAACTAAATCGAAAAATATTTGAACGAAAACCGTACGGGTTTGGACCAAAATCGGACCAGTCCAGACAAGGACCGGTCCGAAAAAGACCGGACCGCCCAAAAAATGAATGGTCTTACACAAGGACCGGTCTGTAGAGGACTGGACCGGACCGCCCCAAACCGGTATGAACCCGAAAGAGTCCAGGACCGAATTTGTTCACCTCCAATCTAAAATAGAATATTAGTAGCCAAATCTGAATGCTCATAATATTTAAGCTTTAGTAATATTCTATTAAAACATAATAAAACTAATACACCATACGCAAATCAAACATTTGAAAATGTTTTGAAAGGAGGTTAGGACTCAAGCTTTATTATTGAATCTAGCAAAATCATGAATTCTTCCAACACGATGACAATACAATTTATTATAAATGTAAATACATCAATAACTACAAAAGTGATTCAAATCATATCATTAAATATGTCCACTTAAAACTTTGTGACTACGTGACATGTAGGGATGACAAAACAACCAGAAACCGACGGGAAAAACCGAACCCAACTAGTTTCGCGGTCGGGTTGTGACTACGTTAGGGTCGGTTCGGGGATTTTTTCCGGAGATTTTTCGGGTTTGGGTTCGGGGCAAACTATCCGTGCTCCGCCCGGCCCCGATATATGGTTATACATATTTTTTATATATTTATATACATATATGTTTTATATATTTATGTATATAATAATGTGTATGAATATACAAAGAGAACGGTTATATATCTATTAATGGAGAAGTTTCTAAAGTGATGAAGTTTTTCGTTAAATTTTGAATTTTGATCCTTTGATTTCTTTTAAGTTCTACATTAATTAAGTTTTTGCTTCAAGTTAATGATGATTTATTAATAAAATGATCATCTCAGATTCTTATTAAAATTTTTTGTGTAGCTTCTTACTTCACTAACAAAATTTTGTGATATACCTATTTAACATAATTTTGAGTATCCTTGACATTGTTTTTACATATTTTTTTTGCCTTTGGAAAGAGCAAAAATGCTTCAATAACATGTAAATATGTAGTTCATGTTTAGTCGGGTCGGGTTTTATCATTGGGTTTTGGGTCCGGGTCGGGTTTGGCAGACGCCCTGATAGGGTGACCCAAAACAATCTCCAACGGGGGGACGAGTTTTCATTTAGGGTTCGGGGACGGGGAGACCAAAACCCGCCCCGTTGTCATTCCTAGTGACATGCTCCCAGTGGCAATTCTCACTAAAAATGATCTGAAGTAAGAGTCTCATAGTATGTGTTTGTATAGGTGAATTTTTAATACAAGATTTTATAAAAACAAGAATTTATTAAAACATGATGTAAATTCTTTTTAAATTTAATAACATCTTTATGTTTTCCTAATATATGGTTGTTTCGTAAAAGAATTTTAAAAAAACTCACCGACACAAACACATACAATCAGACCCATACTTCACATCATTTTCCACTACATTTGGTTCTTTCAAGCCCTTCGTAATTCATGTAATAAAAATGTGTACGGGTAGTTAATAATCCAAATTCAATATACCATCACCATTTTTCAATTTACAGGTGACAAGCTCAATTTATAAAATCGTTACATTTTACAAGTTACAAACTCACTCGATTTCACTGGTCTACCCAAAATGATCAATCCACCTGAAGAACACCAATATTTCTACATATATATTATGAAACAATTACTAGGGTGTTAATAAAATACCACAAATTCTATTAACATATAAAGATTTAAATAAAAACATATAAAGAATTAAAAGATCAACTAATTACTTGAAACTATAAAGTCTAACAACAGTTAAACTACAAATTTCATGGAAAAACCCCATAAATGAACTTATCTAACTTCATAGATGAAATAGCACAATCAAAGGAAGAATGAAAGCACATAAAAGTATAAAATAGCAAAGCACAAAAAATATTAATAACTTTTACTACTGTCATAACTAATTTATACAAGCACATCTCATGTAAAGCACACAATGTTCAACAATCTCACCCATGGAGGTTTTAAAAAGGCTATGTCGAAGGAAGACTAGATTTGTTGAATGAAGCCCCAATCTGAAAACCTTTGTCACAAAAAAACCCATCTAACTATGGATCTTGAATGGAAATGGGAATGTAGATTTGAAATTTAGGGTTAATATATCATGACTTAGGGGAAGGAATGGACAAATCGGGTATAAAGGCAACAGATGTTGAATCATCTTCGAGTTCCGAAAGGCGGGAGGCGATTGGTGGTATCATTGAGAGAGCGAATCGGAAGCAACGGTAGATAGGAGAATGGAGAATCATGACATTGTCAAGACTAGGTATCGGAACAACGAGGTGATGATCTAGATTCGAGGGGACGTGGCTTTGACGAGTAGAGGGTGGACATGACTGAGGATGGTGATGCATTGTGGTGAGGATATGAGGCGACGAAGTGTAGACTTTTCTGACGTCAGCCGCCATTGATTTAAGCTTCTAAGTCAAACATTCTTTCATAAATTTGAATGCAATTCTTCCCGTCATCTTTCAAAAGCATCCATGAAGACATAATGATTATATTCTTCAGGCTCACGGTTTTCCTTGACAAAATTCAAAATATTCCATCGTTGGTTAACGATATAAAATGATCAAACAATTAGAGGAATCACGGATCATTTGTTTGTGAAGGAAGAAATTGAAGAATTTGTATGCTAATATTTGAGTAGAAGATTGTCGGTGCTAAACACTAAACTCAGTCGCCTTTTAAACTTCATGGGTGCTACATATTTTCTTGCTTAACCGCATATTTGAGCAGGATTTCGATTTCAGATTTGGGGAAATAGAGATATCAATTTCCCGATTTGTTCAATGGTTGTTGTCTAGAGAAGATAGGGAACTAGGGAAGCATAAAGCAGCTATTAGACGATCAGACGCAATGTTTTAAAATCCGGGTCGAACCGGTTGACCCGGGTTTTTTTTTTACAATCTGTAGCCTGGAGAGACCCGACCAGTTTACCTATCGAACTGGTTGGGTTCAACCCGGTTTTATATTAATAAATTTTTTTGAATTTTAACCCTAAATGACATCCCTAACTCGAAGCCTCCTCTATCGTTTACTCATTTCGTCAGCCTCCATCGCATCTTCAGCTTCGATGGAGTCCTCTTTAGTTGACCCGGTATTGTATGTTGAACTTAATTATTGTATCTGGATTGATAATATTGTAGTTAATGTATTTTTCTTATTTTTTGTAGTTTATAATATATGTATACACACATATATGCATATATAAAAATAAAAAAACTAGAAACCGGGTTGGCCCACCGGTCCAACCGGTTAACCCTTGACCCGGTGAGAACTAAAAAACTGGCTTTTAAAACATTGATCAGACGGGAAACGGAGAAAGAGAATACATGTTCCACCTTGTAACATCCTCAAAATGGGTCTAGACATGTGCGAATCTGGTATGTCTGTTATTTTAAAGTAAATGAATAAAATACTATTATTCAAGTTATTTGTATAAATTAAGAATAATAGTTAAGAAATGAGATTATAAAAAATAATAATATTAATAAATAAAATTAATAAAATAATAAACAGTTTAAGATAAAGATTTCGAAAATATCTCCGTTAGTTGAAACGGAGAACGAGGATCGAGTTGTAAGTTGAAAAGGGGAACAAGATACCCGTTGTGGATATACTTGAACCATAAGTCGGTTCTAATAATACCCATGTACATAGACATGTCCAAACACACACATACCTCATTCAAATCTTTTGTTTTTGGCTTTTGAAGAAGGAAATCAAAGAAGAAATCATTCAATCTTCATTCTAGCAGCTAATTCAAGTAGTAATTTGTTCTTGGTTCCCATCATATTCATCTCCTTCATATTGTTAGTTTATATGCTCCATTTCTTCAAGTTCTTGAGCTTTTAGGTTCAAATGGGTCAAAACCCAAATTGACATCAATAATTGAAATTAATGATAGCAATTTGTTCCTACATCTATTCTAAGTACTTAGGAGTCAAATTCTTGAATTAACATGTTAATTTTGATTGAATTTGGAGAAATTGTATAAATGGATCAAAAATTGTATAAATTGGTTGTTAAAGGATGTTAGAAATAGTGTTTCTAGCTTAGACTGTATGATTCATATATGAACACTGGAAATTGGATTGAATTCGAATGGTAGTGATTTGATGTCAAAAATGGACTGAATAGGGGGTTGTTCGACACAGGTCCGTACAGACATGCTTGCGGGCGCAAGGAATAACTCTTGCAGCCGTAAGGGGGCACTGTTTACGAGCGCAAGACCCTTTCCTTGCGGGCGCAAGCATTATGCTTGTGACGGCAAGATGCCCTGTTACAACAAACAGCTTATTGTTATTCATAATACTGTTGGGAACTTTGTATAGGTGAACCTGACAAATCTGAAGAGCCCAACACTACATCTACTTACTCTAGATTTTCAAGTGAGTGTTGGATAACATAGAAATTAATATAACAATATTATATATTATCAATAACAAAAAGTAAACTAATGAAAGAAATATATATTATTGATTGCATGAAACATTGCTTAATTGAATTGATATGCACTTGTAAAGTGTAAGATATGAATCATGATGACGATATGTTATTATATGCACGCAATGAGATCCTGAATGAATGAGTTATGTGGTTGTGATCGGATCCGGACTTGGGGACTGTATAGTCCATTATCGAGGCCAGTGATGGATTGGGATTGCCTTGAGGCCTGTGGGTCGATAATAACGTCAACGGTAGTTGGATAGGTATTTTGGGACTTGCAAGCCCAATGCTCCTCGAACAATTTGGAGGTCAGCTTCCTGCTGTACCCTAAGCAAATTATTGGTTTAAAAGATTAGCGGGCTTAAGGAAGAATTGGGCCTAAGTAAAATAAAAGGGTATAAATACCCAATACTAGGGCACAGCCCCTAGGGTGATTACTGCAGCTGTGAGGATCTTCAATGCGTGGTTTTTCGAATTGAAGGACATGCAAGAAGGAAGGAACCAGGCGGTGGAACTTTGTACTCAGTTAGAAACCTTGAGGTAAAAATCCTCATTCCTTAATCATCTTCTAAGTCCCGATCTTCGTTGCAATTTACTGGGTCTTTAATAGGTTTTAATGATGAAGTTGGGTTCATGTTATGAGTAAACCATGGGTTAGTCGGTCATTATAATGCCCAACTTTCATACAAATGGAAAATCTCACGAATGGATTGCTAATTAGTAATAGAGGTCCTTAGGATAATTAATGGGTAATCGCTAATGGGCCTTTGGACTTTGATAATAGTGTATATTTTATATATATATATATATATATATATATACTATATTATAAAGCATTTAGACATTTTGCTTAATCTTTTAAATTTTAAGTCTTTTGAAATTACTAAATTACCCTCATATAAATTAAATGGAAACTATTATATAAAGTAACTATTAAATAGAGTTAATAAGAATCTTATATTCTATTTTAATAACTAAACTTTCCATATTTAAAAAAATCAAATAAATTAACTTAATTATATATTAAAAAAATACTTTCATAACCAAACCTTTTATATTAAATATTATATCATATAATAAATATTTTAACATAATTATCAGAAAATGTGTACAAGTATAACTCATAAATCTGAATAATCTATAATAAGAATTTATAAACATATATTTTAAATTTTTTTAAATAGCTCATATAATTAATAGTTTCAAATTAGTTTACTATTTTCTAAATCTCTTAATTTTAAATAGTTTCAAATTACTATTTACAATCAGTATTTTCATGCAATTTAACATATTTTATAAGTAAAGACTTTTTTTCTTATTTAATTGTTCTCAAAGTTTATAAGATACAACCGGAGATCTGAAAACTAATTACACCATCGAAGTACCACCATTGCAAATTGAGTAGAATTATTTAATTACAAATTGAGTGTATTAATAATTTCAAGTAACTTTACAAAGAAACCACAAAACAGTAACTTACGAACTAGTTTGTGAAAATCTTGAATATATACATATTTTGAATCATAAAATTGGTCTTGTGTCTTAAATATTGGAATTGCAAGCTAGTTAAATGTTTAAATCACAAAATAGAACTAAGCTTGAATTGCAAATTGGCAATGGGTATGAATTGCAAACCAAGTATAGTATTTGAATCAAAAATGAGTTAGTCCACTTGAATTACTAAATGGGTATTGTGTTGAATATCAAATTAGTTGATAAAGTTGATTTGAAAATCATAGTGTATGATGGGATCACAAATTGTAGTGACACATGGATTGCAAGTCTAATTTGCACACTTGAATTTCTAAAACTTGAAGTTTTATTAATTAAATGAACATTTAGAATTAGTAGCAATTCTAATTGATTTTAAGCATGATTATAGAGGTTATTGTAGGTGATATTATTGAGAATATTTATAAATGCAAAAGATGGGTAGATCAATGCTTTATGCAAATTCTTTTGAAATGGGTCGGTATGACCCGTTAAGTAAAGAAATGTGCGAATTAACTAAATGATTGACTTTTGCACTATCCAATGACACTAGACATGTTTCTTAGGCTCAAAATATAATAGTGCTTGCTGCAAATCAGATTCGGGTTTAAACGGTAAAAATGCCGAAATATTTGCAAGTTTGACTTTTATTGACTTTTGTTTTCTTTACGAGTTAGGATCTCAAAATTTGTATATGAACCCCTCATAATAAGGGGAACAAGCTGTCTTTAGAAAGCTTTAGTCAAAAACATGGTTTTAGGCTCGATTCGTTAAAGTCAAAGTTGTGGATTTTTGACCCGTTTGGTCATTTAAGAGTTTTAAGCTTAGTTTCACCTTTTGGGCAGATTTCTTGGGAGAATACTTGCATTCTAGTGTGTTATTAGTGAGATAAGTAGGTGGTAAAGCTTTGGTAGAAATAAATTGAGTTTGTGGATCGTTGAGTAAACTTGGGCCTAGTGTATGTGTTCGGCCCAATGTGCATCACTAGCACACTTAGAATATCATGATGGATTAATTAGGTACTGAGTAATCTTATCTACTGTATCTTGTACTTAAAATGATGTATTTTAATTGTAGGTTGTTATCATTATTGTCGTGACTCGCAGATTTACTATTTTACTGTGTTGTGTTTTTTGTTGAGATTCAGGTGAGTTTCACTAACTCTAATCTTATGATGTATTTGTATAGACGTGATGACGGTGTATACATGTATGTATTACTTGATATGATATCTGTTTATTCGTATTCGTGATAACCGAGGGGGTTGCCTGATGCCTATGGCATCACGGCCGAGTGGGCCAACTTGACGGACATCTCTAGACATCGGAGCCGAGTGGGCCTGGCCAAGGGGGCCTTATGTGCCGATACGTGTTACTGTGTGATAATCATAAGGTATGAGTGATGTGTTGCTCACTAAGCTTCTAGCTTACCCATTGTTGTTTAATTATTTTCAGGACCCTCGATCTAAGACAAGGGCAAGGCACCGGCGTGACAGCAGCGCGAAGATCTTTTGATTTTATATTTTTATTAAACATTTATTTAATAGCTTCCTCTACCGAAATCTAATACTTATTTTTAAGATGAATGTAATGACATTATTATTTATTTTTTTATTCGAACAAATATTTATGGTGAAATTTATCATTTCTAAAAAAAATTAGGACGTTACAACTTGGTGTCAGAGGCTCGGTTTAAGAGATTCAAGCGCCGAGTGGTGTGTTTGGTCTTAAACCTTGGTTCAATACGAAATTTTCATACTAAAATTTTTACGAATTATTTCCAAACGCGCTGTCAGATGGAGCTGAATGTCCTAGTGAGCACTTATTCATGATATGATTACTGAATTGTGATTATTACCCAGACATTGATGATATTGATGACATTGATGCCTTGTGTACTACGATAATACTTGAGTTAGCCTTATTGCATGTTCTTGTTTGATTGTTGTGGTAGGGTAGCCTTATGCATAGTACCGTATTCGCACTATGGTAAACTGATGAAAGAAGTGATG
Organism: Dittrichia graveolens; assembly: GCA_038502395.1. NCBI lineage: Eukaryota > Viridiplantae > Streptophyta > Magnoliopsida > Asterales > Asteraceae > Dittrichia > Dittrichia graveolens. The sequence goes on from JARJIL010000008.1 coordinate 25,723,798, forward strand.
CTTTATATTGTGATTTATGATCTGATACATAGCCTATGCATATGAATCGGGACTTCTCGTGGTAAAGTTAAGATCAAAATATGTATAATGTGTTTGGAGTAATATATGAGCCCATATTATTACTGTTGCCCACTGACACACACACGAGTTGGCTTCATGGCTGATGAAGCAAGTGTTGGAATATGCCCACTGACACAAACGAGTTAATGGCACTACCGATGAGGTATATACCTATTGGGTCACACAATTGATTCCAGCAACACGATCAAGCAAAAGAGAGAAAAAGGCCAAAATGGGTTTTGGCAGGATGGTACACGGGCCGTGTTCCTGAACATAGGCCGTGTTCCTGAACACGGGCCGTGCCCAGTCCAACATACACGAGACGTATTAGCCCAGTTCGAGGTCGTGTAGTTTGGGCCTACACGGGCCGTGTAGTGCCTGATAGACACGGGTCGTCTTAGCCCAATTGGGGCCGTGGACTTTGGACCTACATGGCCATGTAGACCTACACGGGCCGTGTACGTTCGCTGTAACAGCAGATTTAACAGCCTTAAACACTTGGTTTAATGGGGTTAACTTCTCATAATTGTGGTAGACAAATAGACCACGAGTTATCTGCTCTAGTAGAGGCTTTTGGCTAACACTTTGTCTCTTTGTTGATACTAGAACTCTCTCTCTCACACTTGTTCATCTTGTTCTTGGTGTTCTTGAGCACAAGAAGTAAGAAACTCTTGCACTTGACTGTTGTTTTGGTGATTGCACATCAACTTGCTAGCACTTGGGAATCAAAAAATCTTGGGGTGGACTTCATTGGAGAAGTTCTATATTGGATTCTAAGCTACTTGGCAAGAAAGGTTTTCTTTGAGACTTGCATTGAGGTATAAACCTTTCTACTTATCTTGTGTGTATTTTAGTTGCAATTCCATTGTTAGATTTTGGTCCATGGGAAATATTCGTTGTTTGGCATCGATTTTTGTTACATGCTTTGCTTCCTTTGCTACCTGTTTTTGCCAAACGAATACCATCAGTGGTATCAGAGCCATATCTAACATGGCTTTGCACTATTGAGTCTAGAAAAACCATAAAAGTATTTTTGGATAAGAAAAGTGTTTTCTTAAAATTGGTTTTTCCATTGAGACACTTGTTGTGCTAGAATAGATTTATTCGTAGTCGTGTTTATATATTTTAGTTTTTATATTTATATATTTGTTGTAACTTGGCATGAAGTGTACACAAATATAAACTTATAAATTTATATATGAACATGTATCTCAAAAATGGTTTGGTACACTAATGCATATGTACAAGGATTGTCCTTTTGGTGCCTTTGATGTTTTGGCAATCTTAACTTAAATATAGATATATATTTATATCATGGTTATGTGTGACACACCATGTTTCTATTTGATTTGTTTGATTTGATTCGGTAACGAGATATGCCCTAGACCTATGTGTTGTGGTGATTGATTATTTTTGGGTTTTGGCGACCTGCGTACTGTATTGTTGTAACAATATTTGTTTATTTACTTATTGGTGCGGCTTGCACGCCGTTTCTTTTGTTCTATGTATTTGTATAAATAGCATAGGATTGCGACCTGCGTGTCGTTTATATATATCCCATGTATTTGTATATAGTATAGAATTAAAACCAAAATAGTCAACGGGAGTCATGGTGGTGACGTCTTGGCGAGAAGGAATCAACATGCTATTGGAGGTGTTGGATTCAGTAGGAGCTCACCCAACGAGACCATATCTTGTACTTCGAATTTTGGCCTCATTTTCCCCGTTGTGGCTCACGGGGAAAACGCATAGGAATTTTGGGCATGTTACCGAATCATATGTATATATATTTGCGTGGTTGTATTTTATTATTCTAAGCATGGATTAGGATTCACATGCTAGACAATTTTTCTATAAAATTAAATAAAATACAATGTTTGTTAAATTGGTTAACAATTGCGCGCGAATAGAATTGACAAAGAAAATATAAAGATGGTATTATATTAAAAGTGCTTAAAATCGTTTTGACACTTACTTTGTTAATTCACAAAAGGGTTTTTATAGACCGAAAACAAAATCCCATTTTTCAAAGTGTAAGTCACGAACCATCCATAAGATGACACCACCCGAATCTAACGAAGCAAGGATGATTGTCGAGCTAAGCACGAGTCATTCCTTGTGTAGTTGTGTGGAAGGCGAGTGGGGTAACTTGCATGATTGGTTGTCGTGCTAAGCACGGGCCAATTAATGGTCGATAGTGCCACCTGTGTGTCTTGTCGGACGATTTACAATTTTAGTATATAATTCTTGGTTAGTTGTCGAGCTAAGCACGAGCTAAACAAAAATTATATATTAAGATTGGTGTAAGATTGGGATCAAACATGCCAAAATGGATGTCAACGGATCCCGCAAGTGTCTAAGAGTTGTAATAGAGATTACAATTGGTAAAATGGTTGCCGGCCTAAATAACTTCGCCACGTGATCCGCGGTAAACCCGTCACGGTGCGAGGTGAAATAAGGTTCTTAGCCCTTGTTACGAATAAATTGTTTTGTTTAAAACTATGGGTACTTATTTTAACAAGGATTTCCAAACTAACTAAAACTACTTTGCTATTTTAGATGGCGTCTTCAAGCAACACCAACACCACGAACCATTTTTCGCTTAGAGTTTTCCTTGAAAAGGAGAAACTCAATGGTAACAACTTCTTGGATTGGTTTAGGCAACTTAAACTTGTCCTACGCCAAGAAAGGAAGATGGTTACCATAGAGGAGGCCCTACCCGAGGCTCCTGCTGCCAATGCCACTTGGGCTATCCGAGACGCTTATGAGAAGCGTGTCAAGGATACCGAGGACATTACTTGCCTCATCCTAAGTACTATGATCCCCGAGCTCCAAAAGCAAATGGATCATTTGAGTGCTTTTGACTTGACCGCTCAGCTTAAGGAAATGTTCCAGCAGCAAGCGAGACAAGAGAGGTTTGAGTGTCTTAAGACGGTACTTGGTAGTAAGATGGCCGATGGCGGGAATGTGAGAGCTCACATGTTGCGCATGAAAGCAAACGTGGAGCGCATGGAACGGCTCGGATTTACCATAGGGAAGGAGCTAGCCGTGGATTTGATCCTATGGTCCCTGCCCACCGCGTATGATCAATTCGTTATGAGTTATCATATGCATAGTATGGATAAGTCCATTATGGAGCTACACGGTATGCTTAAGACAACCGAGTCTAGCATGACAAAAAACAAGCCCGCCGTTCCAAATCCCGTTCTTGCTATAAAGGAGGGGCGAATCAAGAAGAAGAAGAGATCCGCTTATACCCCTAAGTGTAAGGGGAAGGGGGATTGGCGCTGCCAAGTCTAGCCCCGCTTCGGAGGGTAAAGGAAGATGGTTCCCCAAGCCAAAACTCCAAATGATGCGGAATGCTTCTTCTGCGGGAAGAAGGGCCATTGGCGCCGTAATTGCCTGGGGTACCTAGAAGTTCTTAAGAAGCTCAAGGGGTTGAGCATCGCATGGACTTCCGCTTCAGGTACGTACATGATTAAACTCTATCATACTTCTACATCTGGTAGTTAGGTATTAGATACCAGCTGTGACACTCACGTTTGTAATATTGTGCAGGTGCTAAGGACAAGTAGAAGGATGGAGAGTGGCGAGCTTGACTTGATTATGGGAAACAAGGAGATTGTCCCGGTCAAGGCTCGAGGAGAAGTTGAATTATCTTTTAATTCCGGTTTTTCCATGTTATTATTGAACGTATGCTATTCGCCGCTTGTGGCACGAAACATTATCTCTTTTCATGCATTACACGACAATGGTTTTGGTTTTTCTTTTGACAATGGGGTTATTGTTTGTTTTAAAAATGGTATTTGTTATTTTAAAGCTTATCCTTGTCGTGGTATTTATGAAGTGGATGCATACATTAGTGATAATCGTTCAATCATGAATATTGATTCAACGTCTAAAAATGGTTTAGACAAATTGTCTTTGTGGCATGGCCGACTTGGCCATATAAACAAGACTCGTATCGCCAAGCTCCAAGCGGATGGGATCTTGGAATCATTTGACCACGAGTCAAATGAAGTATGCGAATCTTGTTTATTAGGCAAGATGACTAAAGCACCATTTTCCGGCGTGAATGAGAGGGGTAAAGACTTATTGGACATTATACATTCCGATGTGTGTGGTCTGTTTAAGCATATCACAAGAGACAATTCTAGATAATCCGTTACCTTTATAGATGATTATAGTTGGTATGGGTATGTCTACTTGGTTAGACAAAAGTCTGAGACTTTTGAGGTCTTTAAGACTTTCCAAAACGAAGTAGAGAATCAATTGGGCAAAAGGATTAAGATACTTAGATCCGATAGGGGTGGTGAGTATCTTAGTCAAGAGTTTCGTGATCATCTTAAGGGTTGTGGAATTATCTCACAACTTACACCTCCTAGGACGCCACAATTAAATGGTGTCGCCGAGAGGAAGAACCGAACATTGTTAGATATGGTTCGGTCTATGATAAGTCACACCCAAGTGCCTATAAGCCTTTGGGGTTATGCTCTTGAAACGGCAACAAGAATCCTTAATCTTGTTCCAACGAAGAAGATCGATAAAACACCTTTCGAGATGTGGCATGGGAAACCTCCCGATCTTGCCTATCTAAAGGTTTGGGATTGTCAAGCCTACGTACGACGTGAGGTAGATGACAAGTTGGAGCCCCGATCCGAAAAGTGTTATTTCATCGGATATCCAGCTGCGGGTATTGGATATATATTCTATAAACCTTCCAAGAACAAGGTATTTGTTGCTCGGAGGTTGGTCTTTTTAGAAAGAGAATTAGTATCCAATCAGCAAGGCGGGACTAAGATTGATCTTGAAGAAGATCAAGAGTCAACGGATGAAAGACCTGACGTTGGCACTAGCCAACAACCTAGTGAGGTTGATTCTGAGCATGACAATGCGGAGACTAACGTAAATCCGTTACCTCCCCGTAGATCCGGTAGAACTCGCCATGAGCCAGAGAGATATGGGTTTCTCATATCTGAGGGTGACGAGTTATTGGTGGATCTTAATGAGCCCACCAACTATCGGGAAGCGGCAGCGGGCCACGAGTCTGCTAAATGGAAGGAGGCAATGGATAACGAGATGCAATCCATGGAGGATAACCGGGTTTGGGAACTGGTTGATCCCACACTCGGTTGTAAACTAATAGGGTGTAAGTGGGTCTTCAAGAAGAAGACCGACATGGATGGAAAAGTCAACACTTTCAAAGCCTGACTGGTGGCTAAAGGTTTCACCCAGACACATGGTGTCGATTATGACGAAACTTTCTCCCCAGTGGCCATGTTGAAATCTACTAGGATACTTTTGGCAATCGCCGCATTTCATGATTACGAAATATGACAAATGGATGTCAAAACCGCCTTCCTTAATGGGAAGCTCTCCGAAGAGGTGTATATGACGCAGCGTGAGGGTTTTGTACATCCGAAGCATCCTAATGAAGTGTGTATACTAAAGAAGTCCATTTATGGACTTAAACAAACATCTCGTAGTTGGAATCTATGCTTTGATGAGAAAATCAAAGAGTTTGGTTTTTCGAAGAGTGTAGACGAGCCATGTGTATACGTTAGGGCTAGTGGGAGCGCCGTTGTTTTCTTGGTCTTATATGTGGATGATATCCTGCTCATTGGTAAAGATATTCCAACCTTGCAAAGTGTTAAAACTTGGCTTGGAAAATGCTTTTCGATGAAAGACTTGGGAGAGGCGGCATACATTCTGGGTATCAAGATCTATAGAGATAGATCTAGAAAATTTCTCGGGTTGAGTCAAAGTACATACATTAACAAAGTCTTGAAGCGGTTCAAGATGGAGGACTCCAAGAAAGGAAATCTTCCTATGTCGCATGGAGTGATATTGAGTAAGACTCAATGTCCTAGTTCTCAAGAGGAACTAGAAGTAATGAAGTGAGTACCATATGCTTCGGCCGTGGGCTCGATCATGTACGCCATGTTATGTACTCGTCCTGATGTGTCATGCGCGTTGAGCTTGAATAGTAGATATCAGGGAAACCCGGGGCAAGCCCATTGGGTTGCGGTAAAGAACATTCTTAAGTATCTTAGGAGGACTAAATAAATGTTCTTGATCTTTGGTGGTGAAGAAGAGCTCAAAGTAAAGGGTTACTCTGATGCTAGCTTCCAAACTGATAGGGATGACTGCCGATCACAATCGGGGTTTGTGTTCCTATTGAATGGTGGGGCTATTACTTGGAGAAGTTCAAAGCAAGACACAGTAGCTGATTCTACTACAGAGTCAGAATACATTGTGGCAAGTGAAGCTGCTAAAGAAGCTGTGTGGATAAGGAAGTTCGTCCGAGACCTTGGAGTGGTTCCTAGCATATCCGACCCTATTGAGATCTTTTGTGACAATGAGGGTGCGGTAGCCTTAGCGAAGGAACCGAGAGCTCACAATAGAACGAGGCATATACCTCGTAAGTACCAATTGATTAGAGAGATGATTGAAAGTGGTGAAGTCGCTATTAGTAGAGTAACCTTGGAAGACAATTTGGCCGATCCGTTTACTAAACCATTGTCACAAGCTTCTCATGATTCTCACACTACAGCGATAGGTGTTAGATTTGCTCATGACTTGGTTTAGATTTAGTTTTAATTTATGTTTAGACCATTATGTACTTGGGAACATTAAGCAATAATGTTACTAATGTTTGTTTCGATTTATATAGTGGAGATCTATATATACGCGTGTTGCGGTTACTTACATTTAGTCTTTATTGTGTTCTATCTTTGCATGTTTAATTTATTCCCTAGATTGTTTTACAATCTTTAAGTCTCCACAGTCGGTCATACTTTGTGGGAAGGAAGTATGAATTAAGATTGAGGTAAAGAATTGGTTTTGATAAAACGTGATTCTTGCCTATACTTGAAAGGGGTTTCAAGTGATTGGAGGACCCGCACCGGAGTTTACTTCATGGTTTTAGTCACAAGTAACTCGGGATGGTAATGACATTTCATCCTTAAACTAGAGATACATGTGATCTCAAAGCATAGGTTTGCTTTGCTTTGGTCATTTCCTAACGCGGTCCGTAACTGGTCGTTATAAGGGAGATGATTGGGTAGAGTATTATCTATGTGGCGGGACTATGTAGTCGAAAGGTATTTGTTCCTTTATGTATAGATAGAATATTCATGGGCCCCTCGATGATTGAGTGCTGACGTTCATATGCATGGCGTGCTCAAGTTCTATTGATGATGGATCAATGTTGACTTGATTTGTTGGTCACCACTAATCTAGAATCGAGAAACACAATCGTGAATGATCTGAAGGTTGACTATATTCCATGCCTTGTGTTCACATTGGATATCGCAAACAAAGGGATGTACATGTTCATTTATCTTTAGGACAATCATTTCATGATTGGGGATCTTGTCAAGAGTGTCATTGTTGAGTTTTCATGGTCTAAAATCGCAACGGAAGCAAAACGAGTAGAAAATAGTTTCAAAATTTGACCACTAATACGCCCACCAAATGGACCAAAACTCTAGACATGACTAAGCAACAAAATAGAACAAACAAAGAACTAGAAGTATACCCTCGATGCAATCTTCTTTGTACGTGCAAGTTTGGAGTTCGGGAGTGTTGTGCACTAACGTGTACACCTCTATCGAAGTCCACACCAAGTCTTGATCTTTTCCCACTTGCTAGAGTGTTAGGTACGCCAACCTAAACACCACAAAGATGTCTACACAATAGAACCAAAGCCTTGGAACTACTTTGTGTGTTTGAGAGAGTTTTATGCAAATATGTATATTCTAGAAAAACCAATTCTTGGAACTTCACAACATTAGAATCATGGCTCTTATATAGACCTCAAAATCAGTTCAAATTTCGTGATCACTAATGTCATTTTCAGTTTCTAGAATAATGACAATTAACACCATGCTTAACTAGCTTTCAAAGCCTAGTTAAGAGGCTGTTACTGCCTGAGGCACGGCCGTGCCTCATAAGGTACGGGCGTGCCAGCCCGAGAGGCCACGCCCAAGTCACGCCTAACTTGGGCTCGTGCCTGTCCATTGGGCACAGGGCACGGGCGTACCTTGCCACAGGCCACACCCAAGTCACGCTCGACTTGGGCTCGTGCCTGCCCGTAGAGCACGGCCGTACCTCATAGAGGCATGGGCGTGCCTTGGCCCACCAGAACCAGTTTCTGGTTCTCTCTCTCATTAGACCATTTGTGATGCCGGAATCGATACTTGGCGTGTGACCGAATAGGCCCTTGCTTCATCAGCCATGATACCAACTCGTGTGTGCGTTAGTGGGCATAATCCAACAGACTCCCACTTGCACATGACAAACTCACGAAAGGCGTCACCGACATAGAGCGGCCTCTAGCAAGGCATCTATGCCCCCAAGTCAGCACAGGGTTTGTCTTCCCACAACAAATACCTAACCAAAAGGAAAGGTCCTATAGATAAGTGATTATATATCCCTTCGTTCACGATATCCGTTGTGAATGCAGGTCATGGAACATGATCATCCCCAAATCATTCACGATTATGTTTCTCGATATAGACTAACTATGACTAACAAAACAAGTTGCATAATTGATCCACCATCAATTCAACTTGAGCACGGCCATGCATTTTGGTTTGTCATCAGCTTAGTCAACGAGGGGCCCAAGGATATCCCTCAAAAGAGGAATGAATACCTTTGACTACACCATCCTATCATGATAACAAGTTCTTGCCTGAAAATTTCCCTTATAGCAGCCAGTTACGAACTGCGTTAGAAAGCAATCTAAACAAGTCCAAGTTAATAATCAAGCAACGCGTGCATCTCCAGTAGAAGAAATAAATAATATTATCATCCTGATTTACTCGTGATAATATCCATGAAGTAAACTCAGGTACGGGTCCTCCAATTACTTAATCACCATTAAGTACAGGCTAGTGTTGCGTAAACAAGTGTTCAATCCAAGATGAAAACTTTACCAACCACTCGCCTCGATCTTAATTCACTTCTTCCTCCCAATGAAGAACGACCGATCGTGGAATATTTAGAATAAACAAGTTTATTCATGGAAGTATTAAACATGCAAAGACAGAACACAATAATGTTTCATAAAGTAATCGCACCATGCGTATATTAAATCCCCATTTAATAGTCATTACAATAAGAAATACATTATTGCTTTAATGTTCTCAATAACAAATACAACTAAAACAACTAAACCAAGTCACTAGCAAATCTAATATCAATAGACTTAGCATGAGAATCATGCTTAACTTGTGACAAAGGCTTGGTGAGTGGATCTGCCAGGTTCCCCTCAGTTGGTACTCTATTAACCACAATGTCACCATTCTCGATGATATCACGAATAAAATGATATTTTCGAGCAATGTGTCTCGTACATCGATGCTCGCAGCAATAGACTCCGTGGTTGAATCAGCCATGGTATCTTGCTTGGAACTTCTCCAACTTATTGCTCCACCATTTAACAAGAATACAAATCCCGATTGAGACCGGCAATCATCCTTGTCCGTTTGGAAGCTAGCATCAGAATATCCAGTAACTCAGAGCTCCTCCGATCCACCGAACACTAAAAACATTTCCTTAGTTCTCCGAAGATATTTAAGGATGTTTTTAACCGCAACCCAATGACTTTGACCGGGGTTAGCCTGATATCGGCTTGTCATGCTCAAGGCATACGACACATCAGGCCGAGTACATAGCATAGCATACATCATCGATCCCACTGCCGAAGCATATGGGACTCGACTCATTTCCTCTAGTTCCTTTTGAGAACTAAGACATTGAGACTTGCTCAACGCCATACCATGCAACATAGGTAAATTCCCTTTCTTGGAATCTTGCATCTTGAATCTCTTCAAGACTTTATCTATGTACGTACTCTGGCTCAAACCAATGAGTCTCTTAGATATATCTCTATAGATCTTTATCCCCAAAATATATGTTGCTTCTGCCATGTCTTTCATAGAGAAGCAACTCCCAAGCCAGGTTTTTACTTCCTGCAAGGTTGTCACGTCACTTCCTATGAGTAGTATGTCATCTACATACAAGACTAGGAAAACTACAGCACTCCCACTAGCCCTGACATATACACAAGGTTCATCCTTGCTTTTAGAAAAGCCAAACTCTTTGACCTTTTCATCAAAGCAAATGTTCCAACTCCGAGATGCTTGCTTAAATCCATAAATGGACCTCTTAAGCTTGCAGACTCTATTAGGATATTTGGGGTTTACGTAACCATCAGGTTGTGCCATGTAAACCTCCTCTGCCAACTTCCCATTAAGGAAGGCAGTCTTGACATCCATCTGCCATATTTCATAATCGTAATATGCAGCGATAGCCATTAGTATCCTAATAGACTTCAACATAGCCACCGGAGAAAAGGTTTCATCATAGTCTACACCATGAGTTTGAGTGAAACCCTTTGCTACCAGTCGGGCTTTGAAGGTGTCTACTTTTCCATCCATGTTAGTCTTCTTCCTAAAGACCTATTTGCACCCTACAGGCTTGTGGCCGGGTACCGGATCAACCAAGTCCCAGACTTGATTATCCGCCATGGATTGCATCTCACTATCCACTGCCTCCTTCCACCTAGCAGACTCAAGGCCCACTACGGCTTCCCGGTAGTTGGTCGGTTCACTATGATCCACCAATAGTTCTCGCCCTCGGATATGAGAAACCCATATCTTTCCGGCTCATTACGAACTCTACCAGGTCTACGGAGCTCTAATGGTTGTGTATCAGGCACCTCATCCACCATTGGTTGAGATTCCACTTCTTCTGGTGCGCCGACCTCATAAGCGGTACTAGTGCCAACATCAGGTTGATCATTGGTGTCATCTAGAATTTCTTCTAGATCGACTTGCCTCCCACTGGCTTCTGCAGATATCAGCTCCCTTTCAAGGAAGACCACCCTTCGAGCAACAAACACCTTGTTCTCCGAAGGTTTGTAAAACAAATACCCCATAGAACCAGCTGGGTAGCCAATGAAAATACACTTCTCGGCTCTAGGTTCAAGTTTGTCTTGAGCTTCATGTCTCACGTAAGCCTCACAACCCTAGACCTTGAGATAGGCTAGCGAAGGAACCCTTCCATGCCACAACTCGAACGGTGTACTTGCAACCTTCTTTGTTGGTACAAGGTTTAAGGTCCTAGCTGCGGTTTCCAAAGCATAACCCCAAAAACTTGCGGGTAACTTTGTACGACTCATCATGGGCTGAACCATATCCAATAAAGTTCGGTTCCTCCTCTCAGCGACCCCATTTAATTGTGCTGTCCTGGGTGGAGTAAGTTGTGAAATAATTCCACAACCCCTAAGATGATCAAGAAACTCGGTACTTAGATACTCACCACCCCTATCGGATCTGAGAATTTTAATCCGCTTGCCCAATTGATTCTGCACTTCGTTTTGGTATGTCTTGAACACCTCAAAGGTTTCAGACTTATGCTTAATCAAATAAACATAACCATACCTACTGAAATCATCAGTAAAAGTAACGAAGTACCTACAGTTGTTTCTTGTAGCAGACCTGAACGGACCACACACATCCGTGTGAATAATGTCCAACAAGTCTTTGCCCCTTTCACTAACGCCGGTGAAGGGTGCTTTAGTCATTTTGCCTAATAAACAAGAATCGCGTACTTCGCTTGACCCGTGGTCAAACGATTCCAAAATCCCATCCACTTGGAGTTTGGTGATATGTTTCTTGCTTATATGGCCAAGACGACTATGCCACAAAGACAACTTGTCCAATACACCTTTGGACTTAGAATCAATGTTCATGATTGATTTATTACCATCCAAACACACACTTGTTTCATAAATCCCACGACATGGATAAGCTTTAAAGTAATGAACATCATTTCTCATACAAGAGATAATTCCATTATTAAAACCAAAATCATATCCATCGTCATACAAAGCGTGAAAGGAAATAATGTTTCGTGCCACGCAGGGCGAAAAACAAACATTCAATAAGGTAATAGCAAGCCCTGAAGGAAAGGCGAGATCAACACTCCCAATCTGCTCCACGGGAACCACATCCTTGTTTCCCATGATCAGGTCAAGCTCTCCAGCACCCAGCGCCCTACTTCTTTTTAGCACCTGCACATTATTACAAATATGAGTGCCACAACCGGTATCAAGTACCCAGCCGTTAGAAGTAGCGGTATTGTGGTGTTCAATCATAAACGTACCTGAGTTACCCGCTCCTTTCGGTTTGACCCGCTTGAGTTCCTCAAGGTACTTTGGGCAAGAATGTCGCCAATGCCCCTTTTCCTTGCAGTGGAAGCACTCGGCTTCCGCAGGGTCCTCGGCCGGTGGAACCATCACGGCTTTCCCCTTGCCCTTCGGGGCCGGACTCGGGTTAGGTTTTGCAACCTTCCCCTTACCCTTTCCCTTAGAGGGGGAGCGCCTTTTCTTTTGGTTCCGCCTCCCTGGATAGCTAGGACGGGTTTGGATGAAGAGGGCTTCTTGGACATGTCAGACTCGACGGTCTTCAACATTCCGTGAGGTTCCATTAGGGACTTGACCATGCCATGGACATGATAGTTCCACACAAATTGTTAAAAGGAACTAGGAAGAGAACAGAGGATCACATCCACCGCTAACTCCCTCCCTAACGGGAATCCCAACCTCTCCAAGTGATCAACCAATGCTTTCATCTTAAGCACGTGAACACTCACATTTCCGCCCTCCTGCATATGGCAATCGAAAAGGGACTTTAGGCACTCGAAGCGCTCTAGCTTAGCCTGCTGTTGGAACATTTCCTTCAGCTGGTTAAGGATATCATATGCTCCTAAATGTTCCATTTGCTTTTGAAGCTTAGGAATCATTGACGAGAGCATAATGCAAGCCACTTCATTCGTTTCCTTGACACGCTTGTCATACGCGTCTCGGACCGCCCTAGTCGCATTAGCCGCAACTGCCTCCGGCAAAGGCTCCTCGATGGCCCACATCTTTTGCTCATACCTAAGGGCTATCCTTAGTTGCATGAACCAATCCATGAAGTTTTGGCCATCGAGTTTGGCCTTTTCGAGGAACAACTTTAGGGAAATAGAGTTCGATGAAGATGTAGAAGCGTTGTTGGATGCCATCTACAAAATTTTAGAGTACCAATTTTAGTTGTAAATCCTTGTAGAAATAATTACCCAATAGTTATAAGACTTAATTATTTGAACAAGGCTAAGAACCATATTTCACTCTATCTCATGACGGGTTTACCCGGATCATGAAATAAGTTATTTAGGCCGGTAGACAAATTACCAATTGCAACCATTGCAACTCTTAGATCCTTGCGGGATCCTTTCGACATCAAATGTCTAAGGCATGTTTGATCCCTTCATACACCAATCCTTTTATTATTTCTTAAATGACTCGGCTAGAGATAGACATCATTTAAGCAACATAAAAGAACTTGTAAGTCACCCGTCAAGACACATGTTGGTACCCTAGCCCAATCATTGGTTCGTGCTTAAGCTCGACTACCAATATTGCGGGTTGCCACACTCATCTTCCACACAACTCCACAAGGCATGACTCGTGCTAATGCTCGACAATCATCCAAGTTTCGTTAGATTTGGGTGGTGTCGTCTTACGGGTGGCGCGTGACTTACTTTTCGAAAAACGGGTTTTTGTTTTTCCGGTTAAAATAATATTTTAACAACTTTTGACGAATTAGCAATTTAAGTGACAAAAACTCCTTTTTATTCACCATTTAATATAAACACTTTTATATTAATATTTGCCAATTCTTATACGCGTAGAAATATAAACTCATTTATAAATCTCTTTTGTTTTATATATTTTCAAAAAATTCTCTAGCATGCAAATCCTAAAGAATTCAAATATAAAACAACCACACATAAATATAGACAAATAAAGACCCGGTAACATGCCCAAATCCTAAGTGTTTTTCCCGTGAGCCAAAACGGGGAAAACATAGTCAATCTAGGGACAACATCAATGGATGCTCCGTCACGATCTCCACTCCGGCGAATCTCCCGGACTTGGTTCGTCAAGACGCCAACACCGTGTCTCCAGGTCGGTTTTGGTGCAATATTACATATTTGAAATAATCTAAGTACGAGTACATAATAATAAGAAAACAACATGCAAGTCGCGATCCTAATAATCTATTACGAGTACAAAGATTTAAATAAACGACATGCAAGTCGCACCAAATATAAATATTACACCATTACGGCACGCAGGCCAAAACAAAAACCAACCACAAACAACACAAAGGGCTATGGGCAAATCAAGTTACCGGGCTACCACAAACAAACACAACCAAACGAAAGCAATGGTGTGCCACAAAACCATGTCCAACAAGGATATATATATTTTGATCAAGATTGCAAAAACACTCAAGGCACAACAAGCAACCCTTGTACATATGCATTAACAATTTTAATACACCTTTAAAATTGCATATTCATATATACACCTAAAGATATATGTTTTTGTGAACTTCATGCCAAGCCACACAAAACATATAAAATTAGGAATCAAAATATAGTGGGGATCAACAGAATCAAGACTAGTCTAAAACCCGGATTTTAATATATTTAAACATATTGTTTCAAAAGCTAATTCTGACCAAAAAACCATTAGGCACGGGCGTACCCCAGAGGGTACGGGCGTGCCTGCTATTTTGTCAGTGCACAGTTTAAACAATTTCAAACAGTTTACAAATTCTACCGGCACGGCCCGTACCCCCACTGGTACGCCCGTGCCTCAATCGCCGGCACGGCCCGTACCCCTAGAGGTACGACCGTGCCCGGTCACCGAAAAACCATTTTTGACAGAAAATTCAAAAAATCCGGTTTAACTCCAAAAGTGCAAAGCCATGTTAGAGATGGCTCTGATACCACTGTTGGGTTTTCGTGGTCTAAAATCGCAACGGAAGCAAAACGAGTAGAAAATAGTTTCAAAATTTGACCACGAATACGCCCACCAAATGGACCAAAACTCTAGACATGACTAAGCAACAAAATAGAACAAACAAAGAACTAGAAGTATACCCTCGATGCAATCTTCTTTGTACGTTCAAGTTTGGAGTTCGGGAGTGTTGTGCACTAACGTGTACACCTCTATCGAAGTCCACACCAAGTCTTGATCTTTTCCCACTTGCTAGAGTGTTAGGTACGCCAACCTAAACACCACAAAGATGTCTACACAATAGAACCAAAGCCTTGGAACTACTTTGTGTGTTTGAGAGAGTTTTATGCAAATATGTATATTCTAGAAAAACCAATTCTTGGAACTTCACAACATTAGCATCATGGCTCTTATATAGACCTCAAAATCAGTTCAAATTTCGTGATCACTAATGTCATTTTCAGTTTCTAGAATAATGACAATTAACACCATGCTTAACTAGCTTTCAAAGCCTAGTTAAGAGGCTGTTACTGCCTGAGGCACGGCCGTGCCTCATAAGGTACGGGCGTGCCAGCCCGAGAGGCCACGCCCAAGTCACGCCTGACTTGGGCTCGTGCCTGTCCATTGGGCACAGGGCACGGGCGTACCTAGCCACAGGCCACACCCAAGTCACGCCCGACTTGGGCTCGTGCCTGCCCGTAGAGCACGGCCGTACCTCATAGAGGCACGGGCGTGCCTTGGCCCACCAGAACCAGTTTCTGGTTCTCTCTCTCATTAGACCATCTGTGATGCCGGAATCGATACTTGGCGTGTGACCGAATAGGCCCTTGCTTCATCAGCCATGATACCAACTCGTGTATGCGTCAATGGGCATAATCCAACAGGCATACCCTATACTAACTTGGGAGCATAGATGTCTTGCTAGAGGCCGCTCTATGTTTGTGTTATTTTTCGTAGTCGTGTCACGTGCAATTGGGAGTCTGTTGGAATATGCCCGCTGACACGAACGAGTTAATGGCACTACCGATGAGGTATAGGCCTATTGGGTCACACACCAAGTATTGATTCCGGCAACACGATCAAGCAAAAGAGAGAAAAAGGCCAAAATGGGTTTTAGCAGGATGGTACACGGGCCATGTTCCTGAACACGGGCGGTGCCCAGTCCAACATACACAAGGCGTATTAGCCCTGTTCGAGGTCATGTAGTTTGGGCCTACACGGGCCGTGTAGTGCCTGATAGACACGGGTCATCTTAGCCCAATTGGGGCCATGGACTTTGGGCCTACACGGCCGTGTAGACCTACACGGGCCGTATACGTTCGTTGTAACAGCAGAATTAACAGCCTTAAACACTTGGTTTAATGGGGTTAACTTCTCATAATTGTGGTAGACAAAGAAACCACGAGTTATCTGCTCTAGTAGAGGCTTTTGGCTAACACTTTGTCTCTTGGTTGATACTAGAACTCTCTCTCAGTTGTTCATCTTGTTCTTGGTGTTCTTGAGCACAAGAAGCAAGAAACTCTTGCACTTGATTGTTGTTTGGGTGATTGCACATCAACTTGCTAGCACTTGGGAATCAAACAATCTTGGGGTGGACTTCATTGGAGGAGTTCTATATTGGATTCTAAGCTACTTGGTAAGAAAGGTTTTCTTTGAGACTTGCATTGAGGTATAAACCTTTCTACTTATCTTGTGTGTATTTTAGTTGCAATTCCATTGTTAGATTTTGGTCCATGGGAAGTATTCGTTGTTTGGCATCGATTTTTGTTACATGCTTTGCTTCCGTTGCTACTTGTTTTTTGCCAAACGAATACCAAATAATATGTATGCATGTTTAAAGACCAGAGTAGGTCACTATTGATGGCCGGAGTAGGCCATTTGTGATTGTGATAAGGCCGGAGTAGGCCATTGTTTGAGTGCCGGTACTACCTTGTAGAGATTGGGGTGCGGAGATTCGATGATCACGAATCTTGGTTCTTGCTAAACCGCCGCCTCTCGATACTAACTCGGGGCTCTCTGTTCCCACTGATCCCAAATGGGATATGTTCCTGATAACGCAATGGTGGACCGCTACCCGCTTCTCCACCGGCGCGGAGGAAGAAACGGTTTCCCCAGTGAGGATCATTGAGCCGGGCTTATAACCCTGCAATACGTGATGCCTGCTGACAACCGGTGCTTCACCATGTGTTAGGATAGACTTGAATGAAATGATGTGATTCATGAAATGTGTTTTGATATTGTTAATATACTACTTCCGCTTTAATTGTTATTCACTAGCTATTTATAGCTAACCCTCTCATGTACATTCCATATGCAGGTAAATGATTGAAGGTGAGTACGGGTACCTGCATGGATGTCATGTTAGGTTTTGGGGAACACTATGTAAAGACAATGTTATGTAATAATTAGAGTAATGGTCGAACGAGTTGGTAACGTTTGGAATGTTTTGTTAAACAATACTTTTATATTACAACTTATATTATATAAGTTGTATAATGTGAATTAAATATTTAGCTTCCGCACGTGTTTTAAATAAAAAAAATATACTCTGATAATTTAAAGACCGGCGTTACATGTTAGCTCCTCGTTCAACAAAAGGGGGAGGCACTATTGGATACAACCTGCGAAGCATTTACAGAGTTGTATGCGGAGAATTTTACTCCACAAGTCGAGGTGGAGAGGATTACTAGTGAATTTCTCACAATGAAGCAAATGACTAAGACCATCAACGAACTCAATGAGTTAGTTCTGGAAAAAATCATGTTTTTGTCCGGAGTATGTTGCGCACGAGAAAATGAAGATGTTTCGCTATATGGGGGTTTTGACTAAGACCATCAACGAACTCAATGAGTTAGTTCTGGAAAAAATCATGTTTTGTCCGGAGTATGTTGCGCACGAGAAAATGAAGATGTTTCGCTATATGGGGGTTTTGACTAAGACCATCAACGAACTCAATGAGTTAGTTTTGGAAAAAATCATGTTTTGTCCGGAGTATGTTGCGCACGAGAAAATGAAGATGTTTCGCTATATGGGGGTTTTGAAGATGGAAATTCGAGAATTTGTAGATTCGACAAGTATCAAACTCTTGACTAGATGATAGGGGCTACGAGAACCCGGAAACTAGAACTAGAAAAGCAAGCTACAGAGAGGCAAAGTAAAAGGAGAGCTGAACAGATGGATACCGGGAATAAGAAAGGAAAGTTCACTAAAGTGCGAACAAGAGAGGCAAAGTAAAAGGAGAGCTGAACACATGGATACCGCGAATAAGAAAGGAAATTTCACTAAAGTGCGAACAAGGGGGAGGAAGGAATCACCACCATGCTTTAAGTGTGGGAAGAAACATGTGGGAGTTTGTGAAGTTGGACACCGACTTGTTTTAAATTTCGCTAGCAAGGTCACACTAGTCCTCATTGCGGATCTATGGCAAGATTGTGTTTTGGATGTTATCAACCAGGTCATGTGAAAGCAAATTGCCTGGGACTGATGGAAGAGAAGAGCAAAGGAAAGAAGCAACCAGGGGAAGGGGCCGAGCTTTCCAACTTATTGTTAAGGAAACTACGACCGAGCACAAGGTGGATGGAGACACTGCCACTATTAGCTATACGTATCACCATTTTATTTATAACTATGGAACTAGTAGGTCTTTCATATTTTATGCTTGTGAAACAACTTGTAATACCCGTTCCCGATTATTGCTAATATTATTATTATTAATAGAGTTGTTATTAAGTTATAATTATCAATGCTATTGAATTATTATTATTATTATTATTATTATTATTATTATTATTATCATTAAAACTATTATTATTAATATTAGTACTATTAGCATTTTATAGTTATGGGCCAACTAAAGAGATGTTTTGTGGTAAGTTTGACAGGCAAGTACATTGGGCTTAAGGCAAATTATGAAAGGTACTGGGCTTAAATAATTAAGGAAACTTAACCCAATAAGCAACACATAACCTAGACCCCTTTTAGCCCAACTGACACATAAATTGATACCTACGTGTATGCGTCGGCCAGGACCTCTTGACACTGCCGACAAGAACAGGGAAAATACTCTTTGGTTTAGGGTTCAAACGACGAAGAATCATCAAGGTCCTTAGGATCCTTAATGGGTAAACGCTAATGGGCCTTTGGTAATAGTATCTTACTCATTTATAATACATTTACAATCTTAAAAACTCTTAATTTTAAGTAACTTAAATGTACTAAAATACCCTTCTTAACCATTTCATTCTCTCTCCTAAATTACTTTAACTTTTAAAATACCCCTTTTAACCATTTCATTCTCTTTCCTAATTATTTTAACTTTTTATCTATTTAAAATATCTCTCTAACACTAAAACACCCTCTCACAAAAACACAATCATCCACCAACATCAACATAATTTTTAAAATCTTATTAACTTCTCCCTCCTTATTTCATAAATATGAATCTTTTTCTTATTTTAATGTCTTTTAAAATTTATTTTTAAAATTAATAAAATAGTTGATAGAAATAAAAAAAGTAAAAAACAGACATTGTACGATATTTTTTGTGACACTGAATTGCGCGAATAACATATTATTACATTTAAAAGCAACATGATGTAAAATAGAAATTATTTGCCGTCGCAGCATTGCGCGGGTAACTTGCTAGTATATATATATATATATATATATATATATATATATGGTGAGGATTCAATAGAAACGGTTGCTAAAATAAGAACTTTAGGAACACTGTATCTAGTTTATAAAATCATTGCATGCAACTTAAAATCATTGCATAATATCTAAAAAACATTAAGTTCTCTTAAAACTAGTCCATCATGCACGATTACTCGGTGGATTCTCATTTAGGAATTAATACATTTTGTATAAAATCCACTGCATCTAGTAAAAATCACGGCATCTTGTCTAAAAACACTAAACATAATAATAATAATAATAATAATAATAATAATAATAATAATAATAATAAATACATGTATATTGAAAATCACCTAAAAAAATTGACTTTCATGAAATTGGAGTGCAAATTACATGCATGTTTATAGTCGTTCGCACATTCGCATTTTAACTAGGTGTTCGCAAAAGATCCTTTATCTATATATATATATATATATATATATATATATATATATATAAAAGATACAACAGGAGATCTGAAAACTAATTACACCATCGAAATACCACCATTGCAAATTGAGTAGAATTAATTAATTACAAATTGAGTGTATTAATTAATTTCAAGTAAGTTTACAAGGAAATCACAAAACAGTAACTTACGAACTAGTTTGTGCAAATCTTGAATATATACATATTTTGACTCACAAAATGGTTCTTGTGTCTTAAATATTGGAATTACAAGCTAGTTAAATGTTTAAATCACAAAATAGAACTAAGCTTGAATTGCAAATAGGCAATGGGTATGAATTGCAAATCAAGTATAGTATTTGAATTACAAATTAGTTAGTCCACTTGAATTACCAAATGGGTATTGTGTTGAATATCAAATTAGCTGATAAAGTTGATTTGCAAATCATAGTGTATGATGGGATTACAAATTCTAGTGGCACATGAATTGCAAGTCTAACTTGCACACTTGAATTTCTAAAACTTGAAGTTTTGTTAATTAAATGAACATTTAGAATTAGTAGCAATTCTAATTGATTTTAAGCATGATTATAGAGGTTATTGTAGGTGATATTGTTGAAAATATTTATGAATGCAAAAGATGGGTAGATGGTTGCTTTAGTAAATTCCTTTGACATGGGTCGGTATGACCCATTAAGTAAAGAAATGCACGAATTAACTAAATGATTGGATTTTACACTATCCAATAACCCTAGACATGTTTCATAGGCTCAAAATATAAGAGAGCTTGATGCAAATCAAATTCGGGTTTAATCGGTAAAAATGCCGAAATATTTGTAAGTTTGACTTTTGTCGTCTTTACAAGTTAGGATCTCAAAATTTGCAGATGAACCCCTCATAATAAGGGGAACAAGCTGTCTTTAGAAAGCTTTAGTCAAAAACGTCGTTTTTGGGCTTGATTCGTTAGAGTCAAAGTTGTGGATTTTTGACCCGTTTGGTCATTTAAGAGCATTAAGCTTGGTTTCACTTTTTGGGCAGATTTCTTGGGAGAATACTTACATTCTAGTGTGTTATTAGTGAGATAAGTAAGTGGTAAAGTTTCGGTAGAAATAAATTGAGTTTGTGGATCGCCGAGTGAACTTAGGCCTAGTGTACGTGTTAGACCCAATGTGCATCACTAGCACACTTAGAATATCATTAGGTATTGAGTAATCTTACCTACTGTATCTTGTACTTAAAACGATGTATTTTAATTGTAGGTTATTATCGGTGAATTGTCTTGACTCGCAGATTTACTGTTTTACTGTGTTGTGCTGAGATTCAGGTGAGTTTTACTAACTCTTATCTTATGATGTATTTGTATAGACGTGATGACTATGTATACGTGTATGTTTTACTTGATGCGTTATCTGTTTATTCGTATTTGTAACATCCTCAGAAAGGGCCTAGACGCACGCATACGTGGTACGTGTATTAAATTAATGAATTGAATAATATATATATTTGTAAATATTCAAGAAAAATAACTAAAATAGTTATTTAAATGAGTAAATAAAATATTGATAAAAATATGAAAGAATAATTGAATATTAAATAATTTAGAACGAGGTTTCCAAAAATATCCCCGTTGGTTAAAACAGGTACTCGTGCGTTAAAGTGTAAGTTGAAAAGGGGAACAAAATACCCACTCGTGGATAATTGAAAACCCACAAGTCGGTTCCTTCCTTATTCACGTGTATAGAGAACTCACTCTCTTCCTTTGGTGTGTTCTTGCTTTGGTTGTGAAGGAGAATTCAAGAAGAAAGCTTTTCAAGTCCAAGATCTGCTGTGAATCAAAGATTTGTTCAAGTTATAATCTGATATTGTCATCTTCTTCACCTACTTGTTCTTGTAAGTCTCCATCTTCTTCTTGTTCTTGATATTTTGACCATTTAGGTCAAATGGGTCAAAAACCCAAATTGATATCCTCAACTGAAATCAATGATTCCTACATGTTTCTAGATCAATTCTAAGTGTTTAGCAATCTGAGTTTTGAATTAAAGAGGTGTTTTTGATTGAATTTAGTTAGAAAGCTCAAATGGGTCAAAACTGGTGATTTTGGTCCAAACTCTTGAATTGTATGTTAAAGTGTGAATTTAGTGTTGTTTCTAGCTTAGTTGTATTGACCATTTCATATGTGAACACTAGAATTTGATTTGGAATTGTTTGGTTGAGTTTTGGGGCATAAAACAGCAAGAACAGAGGCTGGAAATCGCAGGTCTTCAAAGCAGTCCTTTCGGGCACAAAGGAACCTTGTTTACGGCTGTAAGGCCAGCCCTTGCAAATTGAGTAACTTAAATGTACTAAAATACCCTTCTTAACCATTTCATTCTCTCTCCTAAATTACTTTAACTTTTAAAATACCCCTTTTATCCATTTCATTCTCTTTCCTAATTATTTTAACTTTTTATCTATTTAAAATATCTCTCTAACACTAAAACACCCTCTCACACAAACACAAGCATTCACCAACATCAACATAATTTTAAAATCTTATTAACTTCTCCCTCCTTATTTCATAAATATGAATCTTTTTCTTATTTTAATGTGTTTTAAAATTTATTTTTAAAATTAATAAAATAGTTGATAGAAATAAAAAAAAGTAAAGAACAGACATTGTACGATATTTTTTTGTGACACTGAATTGCGCGAATAACATATTATTACATTTAAAAGCAACATGATGTAAAATAGAAATTATTTGCCGTCGCAGCATTGCGCGGGTAACTTGCTAGTATGTATGTATGTATATATATATATGGTGAGGATCCAATAGAAACGGTTCCTAAAATAAGAACTTTGGGAACACTGTATCTAGTTTATAAAATCATTGCATAATATCTAAAAAACATGAAGTTCTCTTAAAACTAGTCCATCATGCACGATTACTCGGTGGATTCTCATTTAGGAACTAATACATTTTGTATAAAATCCACTGCATCTAGTGTAAAATCACCGCATCTTGTCTAAAAACACCGCATCTTATCTTTACACACATAATAATAATAATAATAAAAATAATAATAATAATAATAATAATAAATACATATATATTGAAAATCACCTACAAAAATTGACTTTCATGAAATTGGAGTGCAAATTACATGCATGTTTACAGTCGTTCGCACGTTCGCATTTTAACGAGGTTTTCGCAAAAGTTCCTTTATCTATATATATATATATATATAAAAGATACAACAGGAGATCTGAAAACTAATTACACCATCGAAGTACCACCATTGCAAATTGAGTAGAATTAATTAATTACAAATTGAGTGTATTAATTAATTTCAAGTAAGTTTACAAGGAAATCACAAAACAGTAACTTACGAACTAGTTTGTGCAAATCTTGAATATATACATATTTTGACTCACAAAATGGTTCTTGTGTCTTAAATATTGGAATTACAAGCTAGTTAAATGTTTAAATCACAAAATAGAACTAAGCTTGAATTGCAAATTGGCAATGGGTATGAATTGTAAATCAAGTATAGTATTTGAATCACAAATGACTTAGTCCACTTGAATTACTAAATGGGTATTGTGTTGAATATCAAATTAGCTGATAAAGTTGATTTGCAAATCATAGTGTATGATGGGATTACAAATTCTAGTGGCACATGAATTGCAAGTCTAACTTGCACACTTGAATTTCTAAAACTTGAAGTTTTATTAATTAAATGAACATTTAGAATTAGTAGCTATTCTAATTGATTTTAAGCATGATTATAGAGCTTATTGTAGGTGATATTGTTGGAAATATTTATGAATGCAAAAGATGGGTAGATGGTTGCTTTAGTAAATTCCTTTTACATGGGTCGGTATGACCCGTTAAGTAAAGAAATGCACGAATTAACTAAATGATTGGATTTTACCCTATCCAATAACCCTAGACATGTTTCTTAGGCTCAAAATATAAGAGAGCTTGATGCAAATCAAATTCGGGTTTAAACGGTAAAAATGCCGAAATATTTGTAAGTTTGACTTTTGTCGTCTTTACAAGTTAGGATCTCAAAATTTGCTGATGAACCCCTCATAATAAGGGGAACAAGCTGTCTTTAGAAAGCTTTAGTCAAAAACGTCGTTTTTGGGCTTGATTCGTTAGAATCAAAGTTGTGGATTTTTGACCCGTTTGGTCATTTAAGAGCATTAAGCTTGATTTCACTTTTTGGGCAGATTTCTTGGGAGAATACTTACATTCTAGTGTGTTATTAGTGAGATAAGTAAGTGGTAAAGTTTCGGTAGAAATAAATTGAGTTTGTGGATCGCCGAGTGAACTTAGGCCTAGTGTACGTGTTAGACCCAATGTGCATCACTAGCACACTTAGAATATCATTAGGTATTGAGTAATCTTACCTACTGTATCTTGTACTTAAAACGATGTATTTTAATTGTAGGTTATTATGGGTGAATTGTCTTGACTCGCAGATTTACTGTTTTACTGTGTTGTGCTGAGATTCAGGTGAGTTTTACTAACTCTTATCTTATGATGTATTTGTATAGACGTGATGACTATGTATACGTGTATGTTTTACTTGATGCGTTATCTGTTTATTCGTATTTGTAACATCCTCACAAAGGGCCTAGACGCACGCATACGTGGTACGTGTATTAAATTAATGAATTGAATAATATATATATTTGTAAATATTCAAGAAAAATAACTAAAATAGTTATTTAAATGAGTAAATAAAATATTGATAAAAATATGAAAGAATAATTGAATATTAAATAATTTAGAACGAGGTTTCCAAAAATATCCCCGTTGGTTAAAACAGGTACTCGTGCGTTAAAGTGTAAGTTGAAAAAGGGAACAAAATACCCACTCGTGGATAATTGAAAACCCACAAGTCGGTTCCTTCCTTATTCACGTGTATAGAGAACTCACTCTCTTCCTTTGGTGTGTTCTTGCTTTGGTTGTGAAGGAGAATTCAAGAAGAAAGCTTTTCAAGTCCAAGATCTGCTGTGAATCAAAGATTTGTTCAAGTTATAATCTGATATTGTCATCTTCTTCACCTACTTGTTCTTGTAAGTCTCCATCTTCTTCTTGTTCTTGATATTTTGACCATTTAGGTCAAATGGGTCAAAAACCCAAATTGATATCCTCAACTGAAATCAATGATTCCTACATGTTTCTAGATCAATTCTAAGTGTTTAGCAATCTGAGTTTTGAATTAAAGAGGTGTTTTTGATTGAATTTAGTTAGAAAGCTCAAATGGGTCAAAACTGGTGATTTTGGTCCAAACTCTTGAATTGTATGTTAAAGTGTGAATTTAGTGTTGTTTCTAGCTTAGTTGTATTGACCATTTCATATGTGAACACTAGAATTTGATTTGGAATTGTTTGGTTGAGTTTTGGGGCATAAAACAGCAAGAACAGAGGCTGGAAATCGCAGGTCTTCAAAGCAGTCCTTTCGGGCACAAGGGAACCTTGTTTACGGCTGTAAGGCCAGCCCTTGCAAATTGAGTAACTTAAATGTACTAAAATACCCTTCTTAACCATTTCATTCTCTCTCCTAAATTACTTTAACTTTTAAAATACCCCTTTTATCCATTTCATTCTCTTTCCTAATTATTTTAACTTTTTATCTATTTAAAATATCTCTCTAACACTAAAACACCCTCTCACACAAACACAAGCATTCACCAACATCAACATAATTTTAAAATCTTATTAACTTCTCCCTCCTTATTTCATAAATATGAATCTTTTTCTTATTTTAATGTGTTTTAAAATTTATTTTTAAAATTAATAAAATAGTTGATAGAAATAAAAAAAAGTAAAGAACAGACATTGTACGATATTTTTTTGTGACACTGAATTGCGCGAATAACATATTATTACATTTAAAAGCAACATGATGTAAAATAGAAATTATTTGCCGTCGCAGCATTGCGCGGGTAACTTGCTAGTATGTATGTATGTATATATATATATATGGTGAGGATCCAATAGAAACGGTTCCTAAAATAAGAACTTTGGGAACACTGTATCTAGTTTATAAAATCATTGCATAATATCTAAAAAACATGAAGTTCTCTTAAAACTAGTCCATCATGCACGATTACTCGGTGGATTCTCATTTAGGAACTAATACATTTTGTATAAAATCCACTGCATCTAGTGTAAAATCACCGCATCTTGTCTAAAAACACCGCATCTTATCTTTACACACATAATAATAATAATAATAAAAATAATAATAATAATAATAATAATAATAATAATAATAAATACATATATATTGAAAATCACCTACAAAAATTGACTTTCATGAAATTGGAGTGCAAATTACATGCATGTTTACAGTCGTTCGCACGTTCGCATTTTAACGAGGTTTTCGCAAAAGATCCTTTATCTATATATATATATATATATATATATATATATATAAAAGATACAACAGGAGATCTGAAAACTAATTACACCATCGAAGTACCACCATTGCAAATTGAGTAGAATTAATTAATTACAAATTGAGTGTATTAATTAATTTCAAGTAAGTTTACATGGAAATCACAAAACAGTAACTTACGAACTAGTTTGTGCAAATCTTGAATATATACATATTTTGACTCACAAAATGGTTCTTGTGTCTTAAATATTGGAATTACAAGCTAGTTAAATGTTTAAATCACAAAATAGAACTAAGCTTGAATTGCAAATTGGCAATGGGTATGAATTGTAAATCAAGTATAGTATTTGAATCACAAATGACTTAGTCCACTTGAATTACTAAATGGGTATTGTGTTGAATATCAAATTAGCTGATAAAGTTGATTTGCAAATCATAGTGTATGATGGGATTACAAATTCTAGTGGCACATGAATTGCAAGTCTAACTTGCACACTTGAATTTCTAAAACTTGAAGTTTTATTAATTAAATGAACATTTAGAATTAGTAGCTATTCTAATTGATTTTAAGCATGATTATAGAGCTTATTGTAGGTGATATTGTTGGAAATATTTATGAATGCAAAAGATGGGTAGATGGTTGCTTTAGTAAATTCCTTTTACATGGGTCGGTATGACCCGTTAAGTAAAGAAATGCACGAATTAACTAAATGATTGGATTTTACCCTATCCAATAACCCTAGACATGTTTCTTAGGCTCAAAATATAAGAGAGCTTGATGCAAATCAAATTCGGGTTTAAACGGTAAAAATGCCGAAATATTTGTAAGTTTGACTTTTGTCGTCTTTACAAGTTAGGATCTCAAAATTTGCTGATGAACCCCTCATAATAAGGGGAACAAGCTGTCTTTAGAAAGCTTTAGTCAAAAACGTCGTTTTTGGGCTTGATTCGTTAGAATCAAAGTTGTGGATTTTTGACCCGTTTGGTCATTTAAGAGCATTAAGCTTGATTTCACTTTTTGGGCAGATTTCTTGGGAGAATACTTACATTCTAGTGTGTTATTAGTGAGATAAGTAAGTGGTAAAGTTTCGGTAGAAATAAATTGAGTTTGTGGATCGCCGAGTGAACTTAGGCCTAGTGTACGTGTTAGACCCAATGTGCATCACTAGCACACTTAGAATATCATTAGGTATTGAGTAATCTTACCTACTGTATCTTGTACTTAAAACGATGTATTTTAATTGTAGGTTATTATGGGTGAATTGTCTTGACTCGCAGATTTACTGTTTTACTGTGTTGTGCTGAGATTCAGGTGAGTTTTACTAACTCTTATCTTATGATGTATTTGTATAGACGTGATGACTATGTATACGTGTATGTTTTACTTGATGCGTTATCTGTTTATTCGTATTTGTAACATCCTCACAAAGGGCCTAGACGCACGCATACGTGGTACGTGTATTAAATTAATGAATTGAATAATATATATATTTGTAAATATTCAAGAAAAATAACTAAAATAGTTATTTAAATGAGTAAATAAAATATTGATAAAAATATGAAAGAATAATTGAATATTAAATAATTTAGAACGAGGTTTCCAAAAATATCCCCGTTGGTTAAAACAGGTACTCGTGCGTTAAAGTGTAAGTTGAAAAAGGGAACAAAATACCCACTCGTGGATAATTGAAAACCCACAAGTCGGTTCCTTCCTTATTCACGTGTATAGAGAACTCACTCTCTTCCTTTGGTGTGTTCTTGCTTTGGTTGTGAAGGAGAATTCAAGAAGAAAGCTTTTCAAGTCCAAGATCTGCTGTGAATCAAAGATTTGTTCAAGTTATAATCTGATATTGTCATCTTCTTCACCTACTTGTTCTTGTAAGTCTCCATCTTCTTCTTGTTCTTGATATTTTGACCATTTAGGTCAAATGGGTCAAAAACCCAAATTGATATCCTCAACTGAAATCAATGATTCCTACATGTTTCTAGATCAATTCTAAGTGTTTAGCAATCTGAGTTTTGAATTAAAGAGGTGTTTTTGATTGAATTTAGTTAGAAAGCTCAAATGGGTCAAAACTGGTGATTTTGGTCCAAACTCTTGAATTGTATGTTAAAGTGTGAATTTAGTGTTGTTTCTAGCTTAGTTGTATTGACCATTTCATATGTGAACACTAGAATTTGATTTGGAATTGTTTGGTTGAGTTTTGGGGCATAAAACAGCAAGAACAGAGGCTGGAAATCGCAGGTCTTCAAAGCAGTCCTTTCGGGCACAAGGGAACCTTGTTTACGGCTGTAAGGCCAGCCCTTGCAAATTGAGTAACTTAAATGTACTAAAATACCCTTCTTAACCATTTCATTCTCTCTCCTAAATTACTTTAACTTTTAAAATACCCCTTTTATCCATTTCATTCTCTTTCCTAATTATTTTAACTTTTTATCTATTTAAAATATCTCTCTAACACTAAAACACCCTCTCACACAAACACAAGCATTCACCAACATCAACATAATTTTTAAAATCTTATTAACTTCTCCCTCCTTATTTCATAAATATGAATCTTTTTCTTATTTTAATGTGTTTTAAAATTTATTTTTAAAATTAATAAAATAGTTGATAGAAATAAAAAAAAGTAAAGAACAGACATTGTACGATATTTTTTTGTGACACTGAATTGCGCGAATAACATATTATTACATTTAAAAGCAACATGATGTAAAATAGAAATTATTTGCCGTCGCAGCATTGCGCGGGTAACTTGCTAGTATGTATGTATGTATATATATATATTGTGAGGATCCAATAGAAACGGTTCCTAAAATAAGAACTTTGGGAACACTGTATCTAGTTTATAAAATCATTGCATAATATCTAAAAAACATGAAGTTCTCTTAAAACTAGTCCATCATGCACGATTACTCGGTGGATTCTCATTTAGGAACTAATACATTTTGTATAAAATCCACTGCATCTAGTGTAAAATCACCGCATCTTGTCTAAAAACACCGCATCTTATCTTTACACACATAATAATAATAATAATAAAAATAATAATAATAATAATAATAATAAATACATATATATTGAAAATCACCTACAAAAATTGACTTTCATGAAATTGGAGTGCAAATTACATGCATGTTTACAGTCGTTCGCACGTTCGCATTTTAACGAGGTTTTCGCAAAAGTTCCTTTATCTATATATATATATATATATAAAAGATACAACAGGAGATCTGAAAACTAATTACACCATCGAAGTACCACCATTGCAAATTGAGTAGAATTAATTAATTACAAATTGAGTGTATTAATTAATTTCAAGTAAGTTTACAAGGAAATCACAAAACAGTAACTTACGAACTAGTTTGTGCAAATCTTGAATATATACATATTTTGACTCACAAAATGGTTCTTGTGTCTTAAATATTGGAATTACAAGCTAGTTAAATGTTTAAATCACAAAATAGAACTAAGCTTGAATTGCAAATTGGCAATGGGTATGAATTGTAAATCAAGTATAGTATTTGAATCACAAATGACTTAGTCCACTTGAATTACTAAATGGGTATTGTGTTGAATATCAAATTAGCTGATAAAGTTGATTTGCAAATCATAGTGTATGATGGGATTACAAATTCTAGTGGCACATGAATTGCAAGTCTAACTTGCACACTTGAATTTCTAAAACTTGAAGTTTTATTAATTAAATGAACATTTAGAATTAGTAGCTATTCTAATTGATTTTAAGCATGATTATAGAGCTTATTGTAGGTGATATTGTTGGAAATATTTATGAATGCAAAAGATGGGTAGATGGTTGCTTTAGTAAATTCCTTTTACATGGGTCGGTATGACCCGTTAAGTAAAGAAATGCACGAATTAACTAAATGATTGGATTTTACCCTATCCAATAACCCTAGACATGTTTCTTAGGCTCAAAATATAAGAGAGCTTGATGCAAATCAAATTCGGGTTTAAACGGTAAAAATGCCGAAATATTTGTAAGTTTGACTTTTGTCGTCTTTACAAGTTAGGATCTCAAAATTTGCTGATGAACCCCTCATAATAAGGGGAACAAGCTGTCTTTAGAAAGCTTTAGTCAAAAACGTCGTTTTTGGGCTTGATTCGTTAGAATCAAAGTTGTGGATTTTTGACCCGTTTGGTCATTTAAGAGCATTAAGCTTGATTTCACTTTTTGGGCAGATTTCTTGGGAGAATACTTACATTCTAGTGTGTTATTAGTGAGATAAGTAAGTGGTAAAGTTTCGGTAGAAATAAATTGAGTTTGTGGATCGCCGAGTGAACTTAGGCCTAGTGTACGTGTTAGACCCAATGTGCATCACTAGCACACTTAGAATATCATTAGGTATTGAGTAATCTTACCTACTGTATCTTGTACTTAAAACGATGTATTTTAATTGTAGGTTATTATGGGTGAATTGTCTTGACTCGCAGATTTACTGTTTTACTGTGTTGTGCTGAGATTCAGGTGAGTTTTACTAACTCTTATCTTATGATGTATTTGTATAGACGTGATGACTATGTATACGTGTATGTTTTACTTGATGCGTTATCTGTTTATTCGTATTTGTAACATCCTCACAAAGGGCCTAGACGCACGCATACGTGGTACGTGTATTAAATTAATGAATTGAATAATATATATATTTGTAAATATTCAAGAAAAATAACTAAAATAGTTATTTAAATGAGTAAATAAAATATTGATAAAAATATGAAAGAATAATTGAATATTAAATAATTTAGAACGAGGTTTCCAAAAATATCCCCGTTGGTTAAAACAGGTACTCGTGCGTTAAAGTGTAAGTTGAAAAAGGGAACAAAATACCCACTCGTGGATAATTGAAAACCCACAAGTCGGTTCCTTCCTTATTCACGTGTATAGAGAACTCACTCTCTTCCTTTGGTGTGTTCTTGCTTTGGTTGTGAAGGAGAATTCAAGAAGAAAGCTTTTCAAGTCCAAGATCTGCTGTGAATCAAAGATTTGTTCAAGTTATAATCTGATATTGTCATCTTCTTCACCTACTTGTTCTTGTAAGTCTCCATCTTCTTCTTGTTCTTGATATTTTGACCATTTAGGTCAAATGGGTCAAAAACCCAAATTGATATCCTCAACTGAAATCAATGATTCCTACATGTTTCTAGATCAATTCTAAGTGTTTAGCAATCTGAGTTTTGAATTAAAGAGGTGTTTTTGATTGAATTTAGTTAGAAAGCTCAAATGGGTCAAAACTGGTGATTTTGGTCCAAACTCTTGAATTGTATGTTAAAGTGTGAATTTAGTGTTGTTTCTAGCTTAGTTGTATTGACCATTTCATATGTGAACACTAGAATTTGATTTGGAATTGTTTGGTTGAGTTTTGGGGCATAAAACAGCAAGAACAGAGGCTGGAAATCGCAGGTCTTCAAAGCAGTCCTTTCGGGCACAAGGGAACCTTGTTTACGGCTGTAAGGCCAGCCCTTGCAAATTGAGTAACTTAAATGTACTAAAATACCCTTCTTAACCATTTCATTCTCTCTCCTAAATTACTTTAACTTTTAAAATACCCCTTTTATCCATTTCATTCTCTTTCCTAATTATTTTAACTTTTTATCTATTTAAAATATCTCTCTAACACTAAAACACCCTCTCACACAAACACAAGCATTCACCAACATCAACATAATTTTTAAAATCTTATTAACTTCTCCCTCCTTATTTCATAAATATGAATCTTTTTCTTATTTTAATGTGTTTTAAAATTTATTTTTAAAATTAATAAAATAGTTGATAGAAATAAAAAAAAGTAAAGAACAGACATTGTACGATATTTTTTTGTGACACTGAATTGCGCGAATAACATATTATTACATTTAAAAGCAACATGATGTAAAATAGAAATTATTTGCCGTCGCAGCATTGCGCGGGTAACTTGCTAGTATGTATGTATGTATATATATATATTGTGAGGATCCAATAGAAACGGTTCCTAAAATAAGAACTTTGGGAACACTGTATCTAGTTTATAAAATCATTGCATAATATCTAAAAAACATGAAGTTCTCTTAAAACTAGTCCATCATGCACGATTACTCGGTGGATTCTCATTTAGGAACTAATACATTTTGTATAAAATCCACTGCATCTAGTGTAAAATCACCGCATCTTGTCTAAAAACACCGCATCTTATCTTTACACACATAATAATAATAATAATAAAAATAATAATAATAATAATAATAATAAATACATATATATTGAAAATCACCTACAAAAATTGACTTTCATGAAATTGGAGTGCAAATTACATGCATGTTTACAGTCGTTCGCACGTTCGCATTTTAACGAGGTTTTCGCAAAAGTTCCTTTATCTATATATATATATATATATAAAAGATACAACAGGAGATCTGAAAACTAATTACACCATCGAAGTACCACCATTGCAAATTGAGTAGAATTAATTAATTACAAATTGAGTGTATTAATTAATTTCAAGTAAGTTTACAAGGAAATCACAAAACAGTAACTTACGAACTAGTTTGTGCAAATCTTGAATATATACATATTTTGACTCACAAAATGGTTCTTGTGTCTTAAATATTGGAATTACAAGCTAGTTAAATGTTTAAATCACAAAATAGAACTAAGCTTGAATTGCAAATTGGCAATGGGTATGAATTGTAAATCAAGTATAGTATTTGAATCACAAATGACTTAGTCCACTTGAATTACTAAATGGGTATTGTGTTGAATATCAAATTAGCTGATAAAGTTGATTTGCAAATCATAGTGTATGATGGGATTACAAATTCTAGTGGCACATGAATTGCAAGTCTAACTTGCACACTTGAATTTCTAAAACTTGAAGTTTTATTAATTAAATGAACATTTAGAATTAGTAGCTATTCTAATTGATTTTAAGCATGATTATAGAGCTTATTGTAGGTGATATTGTTGGAAATATTTATGAATGCAAAAGATGGGTAGATGGTTGCTTTAGTAAATTCCTTTTACATGGGTCGGTATGACCCGTTAAGTAAAGAAATGCACGAATTAACTAAATGATTGGATTTTACCCTATCCAATAACCCTAGACATGTTTCTTAGGCTCAAAATATAAGAGAGCTTGATGCAAATCAAATTCGGGTTTAAACGGTAAAAATGCCGAAATATTTGTAAGTTTGACTTTTGTCGTCTTTACAAGTTAGGATCTCAAAATTTGCTGATGAACCCCTCATAATAAGGGGAACAAGCTGTCTTTAGAAAGCTTTAGTCAAAAACGTCGTTTTTGGGCTTGATTCGTTAGAATCAAAGTTGTGGATTTTTGACCCGTTTGGTCATTTAAGAGCATTAAGCTTGATTTCACTTTTTGGGCAGATTTCTTGGGAGAATACTTACATTCTAGTGTGTTATTAGTGAGATAAGTAAGTGGTAAAGTTTCGGTAGAAATAAATTGAGTTTGTGGATCGCCGAGTGAACTTAGGCCTAGTGTACGTGTTAGACCCAATGTGCATCACTAGCACACTTAGAATATCATTAGGTATTGAGTAATCTTACCTACTGTATCTTGTACTTAAAACGATGTATTTTAATTGTAGGTTATTATGGGTGAATTGTCTTGACTCGCAGATTTACTGTTTTACTGTGTTGTGCTGAGATTCAGGTGAGTTTTACTAACTCTTATCTTATGATGTATTTGTATAGACGTGATGACTATGTATACGTGTATGTTTTACTTGATGCGTTATCTGTTTATTCGTATTTGTAACATCCTCACAAAGGGCCTAGACGCACGCATACGTGGTACGTGTATTAAATTAATGAATTGAATAATATATATATTTGTAAATATTCAAGAAAAATAACTAAAATAGTTATTTAAATGAGTAAATAAAATATTGATAAAAATATGAAAGAATAATTGAATATTAAATAATTTAGAACGAGGTTTCCAAAAATATCCCCGTTGGTTAAAACAGGTACTCGTGCGTTAAAGTGTAAGTTGAAAAAGGGAACAAAATACCCACTCGTGGATAATTGAAAACCCACAAGTCGGTTCCTTCCTTATTCACGTGTATAGAGAACTCACTCTCTTCCTTTGGTGTGTTCTTGCTTTGGTTGTGAAGGAGAATTCAAGAAGAAAGCTTTTCAAGTCCAAGATCTGCTGTGAATCAAAGATTTGTTCAAGTTATAATCTGATATTGTCATCTTCTTCACCTACTTGTTCTTGTAAGTCTCCATCTTCTTCTTGTTCTTGATATTTTGACCATTTAGGTCAAATGGGTCAAAAACCCAAATTGATATCCTCAACTGAAATCAATGATTCCTACATGTTTCTAGATCAATTCTAAGTGTTTAGCAATCTGAGTTTTGAATTAAAGAGGTGTTTTTGATTGAATTTATTTAGAAAGCTCAAATGGGTCAAAACTGGTGATTTTGGTCCAAACTCTTGAATTGTATGTTAAAGTGTGAATTTAGTGTTGTTTCTAGCTTAGTTGTATTGACCATTTCATATGTGAACACTAGAATTTGATTTGGAATTGTTTGGTTGAGTTTTGGGGCATAAAACAGCAAGAACAGAGGCTGGAAATCGCAGGTCTTCAAAGCAGTCCTTTCGGGCGCAAGGGAACCTTGTTTACGGCTGTAAGGCCAGCCCTTGCAAATTGAGTAACTTAAATGTACTAAAATACCCTTCTTAACCATTTCATTCTCTCTCCTAAATTACTTTAACTTTTAAAATACCCCTTTTATCCATTTCATTCTCTTTCCTAATTATTTTAACTTTTTATCTATTTAAAATATCTCTCTAACACTAAAACACCCTCTCACACAAACACAAGCATTCACCAACATCAACATAATTTTTAAAATCTTATTAACTTCTCCCTCCTTATTTCATAAATATGAATCTTTTTCTTATTTTAATGTCTTTTAAAATTTATTTTTAAAATTAATAAAATAGTTGATAGAAATAAAAAAAAGTAAAGAACAGACATTGTACGATATTTTTTTGTGACACTGAATTGCGCGAATAACATATTATTACATTTAAAAGCAACATGATGTAAAATAGAAATTATTTGCCGTCGCAGCATTGCGCGGGTAACTTGCTAGTATGTATGTATGTATATATATATATTGTGAGGATCCAATAGAAACGGTTCCTAAAATAAGAACTTTGGGAACACTGTATCTAGTTTATAAAATCATTGCATAATATCTAAAAAACATGAAGTTCTCTTAAAACTAGTCCATCATGCACGATTACTCGGTGGATTCTCATTTAGGATCTAATACATTTTGTATAAAATCCACTGCATCTAGTGTAAAATCACCGCATCTTGTCTAAAAACACCGCATCTTATCTTTACACACATAATAATAATAATAATAAAAATAATAATAATAATAATAATAATAAATACATATATATTGAAAATCACCTACAAAAATTGACTTTCATGAAATTGGAGTGCAAATTACATGCATGTTTACAGTCGTTCGCACGTTCGCATTTTAACGAGGTTTTCGCAAAAGTTCCTTTATCTATATATATATATATATATAAAAGATACAACAGGAGATCTGAAAACTAATTACACCATCGAAGTACCACCATTGCAAATTGAGTAGAATTAATTAATTACAAATTGAGTGTATTAATTAATTTCAAGTAAGTTTACAAGGAAATCACAAAACAGTAACATACGAACTAGTTTGTGCAAATCTTGAATATATACATATTTTGACTCACAAAATGGTTCTTGTGTCTTAAATATTGGAATTACAAGCTAGTTAAATGTTTAAATCACAAAATAGAACTAAGCTTGAATTGCAAATTGGCAATGGGTATGAATTGTAAATCAAGTATAGTATTTGAATCACAAATGACTTAGTCCACTTGAATTACTAAATGGGTATTGTGTTGAATATCAAATTAGCTGATAAAGTTGATTTGCAAATCATAGTGTATGATGGGATTACAAATTCTAGTGGCACATGAATTGCAAGTCTAACTTGCACACTTGAATTTCTAAAACTTGAAGTTTTATTAATTAAATGAACATTTAGAATTAGTAGCTATTCTAATTGATTTTAAGCATGATTATAGAGCTTATTGTAGGTGATATTGTTGGAAATATTTATGAATGCAAAAGATGGGTAGATGGTTGCTTTAGTAAATTCCTTTTACATGGGTCGGTATGACCCGTTAAGTAAAGAAATGCACGAATTAACTAAATGATTGGATTTTACCCTATCCAATAACCCTAGACATGTTTCTTAGGCTCAAAATATAAGAGAGCTTGATGCAAATCAAATTCGGGTTTAAATGGTAAAAATGCCGAAATATTTGTAAGTTTGACTTTTGTCGTCTTTACAAGTTAGGATCTCAA
This sequence comes from Dittrichia graveolens, assembly GCA_038502395.1. Classification (NCBI taxonomy): domain Eukaryota; kingdom Viridiplantae; phylum Streptophyta; class Magnoliopsida; order Asterales; family Asteraceae; genus Dittrichia; species Dittrichia graveolens. Next base: position 25,760,596 of record JARJIL010000008.1, read on the forward strand.
AATTTGCTGATGAACCCCTCATAATAAGGGGAACAAGCTGTCTTTAGAAAGCTTTAGTCAAAAACGTCGTTTTTGGGCTTGATTCGTTAGAATCAAAGTTGTGGATTTTTGACCCGTTTGGTCATTTAAGAGCATTAAGCTTGATTTCACTTTTTGGGCAGATTTCTTGGGAGAATACTTACATTCTAGTGTGTTATTAGTGAGATAAGTAAGTGGTAAAGTTTCGGTAGAAATAAATTGAGTTTGTGGATCGCCGAGTGAACTTAGGCCTAGTGTACGTGTTAGACCCAATGTGCATCACTAGCACACTTAGAATATCATTAGGTATTGAGTAATCTTACCTACTGTATCTTGTACTTAAAACGATGTATTTTAATTGTAGGTTATTATCGGTGAATTGTCTTGACTCGCAGATTTACTGTTTTACTGTGTTGTGCTGAGATTCAGGTGAGTTTTACTAACTCTTATCTTATGATGTATTTGTATAGACGTGATGACTATGTATACGTGTATGTTTTACTTGATGCGTTATCTGTTTATTCGTATTTGTAACATCCTCACAAAGGGCCTAGACGCACGCATACGTGGTAAGTGTATTAAATTAATGAATTGAATAATATATATATTTGTAAATATTCAAGAAAAATAACTAAAATAGTTATTTAAATGAGTAAATAAAATATTGATAAAAATATGAAAGAATAATTGAATATTAAATAATTTAGAACGAGGTTTTCAAAAATATCCCCGTTGGTTAAAACAGGTACTCGTGCGTTAAAGTGTAAGTTGAAAAGGGGAACAAAATACCCACTCGTGGATAATTGAAAACCCACAAGTCGGTTCCTTCCTTATTCACGTGTATAGAGAACTCACTCTCTTCCTTTGGTGTGTTCTTGCTTTGGTTGTGAAGGAGAATTCAAGAAGAAAGCTTTTCAAGTCCAAGATCTGCTGTGAATCAAAGATTTGTTCAAGTTATAATCTGATATTGTCATCTTCTTCACCTACTTGTTCTTGTAAGTCTCCATCTTCTTCTTGTTCTTGATATTTTGACCATTTAGGTCAAATGGGTCAAAAACCCAAATTGATATCCTCAACTGAAATCAATGATTCCTACATGTTTCTAGATCAATTCTAAGTGTTTAGCAATCTGAGTTTTGAATTAAAGAGGTGTTTTTGATTGAATTTAGTTAGAAAGCTCAAATGGGTCAAAACTGGTGATTTTGGTCCAAACTCTTGAATTGTATGTTAAAGTGTGAATTAAGTGTTGTTTCTAGCTTAGTTGTATTGACCATTTCATATGTGAACACTAGAATTTGATTTGGAATTGTTTGGTTGAGTTTTGGGGCATAAAACAGCAAGAACAGAGGCTGGAAATCGCAGGTCTTCAAAGCAGTCCTTTCGGGCGCAAGGAAACCTTGTTTACGGCTGTAAGGCCAGCCCTTGCAAATTGAGTAACTTAAATGTAGTAAAATACCCTTCTTAACCATTTCATTCTCTCTCCTAAATTACTTTAACTTTTAAAATACCCCTTTTATCCATTTCATTCTCTTTCCTAATTATTTTAACTTTTTATCTATTTAAAATATCTCTCTAACACTAAAACACCCTCTCACACAAACACAAGCATTCACCAACATCAACATAATTTTTAAAATCTTATTAACTTCTCCCTCCTTATTTCATAAATATGAATCTTTTTCTTATTTTAATGTCTTTTAAAATTTATTTTTAAAATTAATAAAATAGTTGATAGAAATAAAAAAAAGTAAAGAACAGACATTGTATGATATTTTTTTGTGACACTGAATTGCGCGAATAACATATTATTACATTTAAAAGCAACATGATGTAAAATAGAAATTATTTGCCGTCGCAGCATTGCGCGGGTAACTTGCTAGTATGTATGTATGTATATATATATATGGTGAGGATCCAATAGAAACGGTTCCTAAAATAAGAACTTTGGGAACACTGTATCTAGTTTATAAAATCATTGCATAATATCTAAAAAACATGAAGTTCTCTTAAAACTAGTCCATCATGCACGATTACTCGGTGGATTCTCATTTAGGAACTAATACATTTTGTATAAAATCCACTGCATCTAGTGTAAAATCACCGCATCTTGTCTAAAAAACGCCGCATCTTATCTTTACACACATAATAATAATAATAATAAAAATAATAATAATAATAATAATAATAATAATAATAAATACATATATATTGAAAATCACCTACAAAAATTGACTTTCATGAAATTGGAGTGCAAATTACATGCATGTTTACAGTCGTTCGCACGTTCGCATTTTAACGAGGTTTTCGCAAAAGATCCTTTATCTATATATATATATATATATATATATATATAAAAGATACAACAGGAGATCTGAAAACTAATTACACCATCGAAGTACCACCATTGCAAATTGAGTAGAATTAATTAATTACAAATTGAGTGTATTAATTAATTTCAAGTAAGTTTACAAGGAAATCACAAAACAGTAACTTACGAACTAGTTTGTGCAAATCTTGAATATATACATATTTTGACTCACAAAATGGTTCTTGTGTCTTAAATATTGGAATTACAAGCTAGTTAAATGTTTAAATCACAAAATAGAACTAAGCTTGAATTGCAAATTGGCAATGGGTATGAATTGTAAATCAAGTATAGTATTTGAATCACAAATAAGTTAGTCCACTTGAATTACTAAATGGGTATTGTGTTGAATATCAAATTAGCTGATAAAGTTGATTTGCAAATCATAGTGTATGATGGGATTACAAATTCTAGTGGCACATGAATTGCAAGTCTAACTTGCACACTTGAATTTCTAAAACTTGAAGTTTTATTAATTAAATGAACATTTAGAATTAGTAGCAATTCTAATTGATTTTAAGCATGATTATAGAGCTTATTGTAGGTGATATTGTTGGAAATATTTATGAATGCAAAAGATGGGTAGATGGTTGCTTTAGTAAATTCCTTTGACATGGGTCGGTATGACCCGTTAAGTAAAGAAATGCACGAATTAACTAAATGATTGGATTTTACACTATCCAATAACCCTAGAAATGTTTCTTAGGCTCAAAATATAAGAGAGCTTGATGCAAATCAAATTCGGGTTTAAACGGTAAAAATGCCGAAATATTTGTAAGTTTGACTTTTGTCGTCTTTACAAGTAAGGATCTCAAAATTTGCTGATGAACCCCTCATAATAAGGGGAACAAGCTGTCTTTAGAAAGCTTTAGTCAAAAACTTCGTTTTTGGGCTTGATTCGTTAGAATCAAAGTTGTGGATTTTTGACCCGTTTGGTCATTTAAGAGCATTAAGCTTGATTTCACTTTTTGGGCAGATTTCTTGGGAGAATACTTACATTCTAGTGTGTTATTAGTGAGATAAGTAAGTGGTAAAGTTTCGGTAGAAATAAATTGAGTTTGTGGATCGCCGAGTGAACTTAGGCCTAGTGTACGTGTTAGACCCAATGTGCATCACTAGCACACTTAGAATATCATTAGGTATTGAGTAATCTTACCTACTGTATCTTGTACTTAAAACGATGTATTTTAATTGTAGGTTATTATGGGTGAATTGTCTTGACTCGCAGATTTACTGTTTTACTGTGTTGTGCTGAGATTCAGATGAGTTTTACTAACTCTTATCTTATGATGTATTTGTATAGACGTGATGACTATGTATACGTGTATGTTTTACTTGATGCGTTATCTGTTTATTCATATTTGTAACATCCTCACAAAGGGCCTAGACGCACGCATACGTGGTACGTGTATTAAATTAATGAATTGAATAATATATATATTTGTAAATATTCAAGAAAAATAACTAAAATAGTTATTTAAATGAGTAAATAAAATATTGATAAAAATATGAAAGAATAATTGAATATTAAATAATTTAGAACGAGGTTACCAAAAATATCCCCGTTGGTTAAAACAGGTACTCGTGCGTTAAAGTGTAAGTTGAAAAGGGGAACAAAATACCCACTCGTGGATAATTGAAAACCCACAAGTCGGTTCCTTCCTTATTCACGTGTATAGAGAACTCACTCTCTTCCTTTGGTGTGTTCTTGCTTTGGTTGTGAAGGAGAATTCAAGAAGAAAGCTTTTCAAGTCCAAGATCTGCTGTGAATCAAAGATTTGTTCAAGTTATAATCTGATATTGTCATCTTCTTCACCTACTTGTTCTTGTAAGTCTCCATCTTCTTCTTGTTCTTGATATTTTGACCATTTAGGTCAAATGGGTCAAAAACCCAAATTGATATCCTCAACTGAAATCAATGATTCCTACATGTTTCTAGATCAATTCTAAGTGTTTAGCAATCTGAGTTTTGAATTAAAGAGGTGTTTTTGATTGAATTTAGTTAGAAAGCTCAAATGGGTCAAAACTGGTGATTTTGGTCCAAACTCTTGAATTGTATGTTAAAGTGTGAATTTAGTGTTGTTTCTAGCTTAGTTGTATTGACCATTTCATATGTGAACACTAGAATTTGATTTGGAATTGTTTGGTTGAGTTTTGGGGCATAAAACAGCAAGAACAGAGGCTGGAAATCGCAGGTCTTCAAAGCAGTCCTTTCGGGCGCAAGGGAACCTTGTTTACGGCTGTAAGGCCAGCCCTTGCAAATTGAGTAACTTAAATGTACTAAAATACCCTTCTTAACCATTTCATTCTCTCTCCTAAATTACTTTAACTTTTAAAATACCCCTTTTATCCATTTCATTCTCTTTCCTAATTATTTTAACTTTTTATCTATTTAAAATATCTCTCTAACACTAAAACACCCTCTCACACAAACACAAGCATTCACCAACATCAACATAATTTTTAAAATCTTATTAACTTCTCCCTCCTTATTTCATAAATATGAATCTTTTTCTTATTTTAATGTCTTTTAAAATTTATTTTTAAAATTAATAAAATAGTTGATAGAAATAAAAAAAAGTAAAGAACAGACATTGTACGATATTTTTTTGTGACACTGAATTGCGCGAATAACATATTATTACATTTAAAAGCAACATGATGTAAAATAGAAATTATTTGCCGTCGCAGCATTGCGCGGGTAACTTGCTAGTATGTATGTATATATATATATATGGTGAGGATCCAATAGAAACGGTTCCTAAAATAAGAACTTTGGGAACACTGTATCTAGTTTATAAAATCATTGCATAATATCTAAAAAACATGAAGTTCTCTTAAAACTAGTCCATCATGCACGATTACTCGGTGGATTCTCATTTAGGAACTAATACATTTTGTATAAAATCCACTGCATCTAGTGTAAAATCACCGCATCTTGTCTAAAAAACGCCGCATCTTATCTTTACACACATAATAATAATAATAATAAAAATAATAATAATAATAATAATAATAATAATAATAATAATAAATACATATATATTGAAAATCACCTACAAAAATTGACTTTCATGAAATTGGAGTGCAAATTACCTGCATGTTTACAGTCGTTCGCACGTTCGCATTTTAACGAGGTTTTCGCAAAAGATCCTTTATCTATATATATATATATATATAAAAGATACAACAGGAGATCTGAAAACTAATTACACCATCGAAGTACCACCATTGCAAATTGAGTAGAATTAATTAATTACAAATTGAGTGTATTAATTAATTTCAAGTAAGTTTACATGGAAATCACAAAACAGTAACTTACGAACTAGTTTGTGCAAATCTTGAATATATACATATTTTGACTCACAAAATGGTTCTTGTGTCTTAAATATTGGAATTACAAGCTAGTTAAATGTTTAAATCACAAAATAGAACTAAGCTTGAATTGCAAATTGGCAATGGGTATGAATTGTAAATCAAGTATAGTATTTGAATCACAAATGAGTTAGTCCACTTGAATTACTAAATGGGTATTGTGTTGAATATCAAATTAGCTGATAAAGTTGATTTGCAAATCATAGTGTATGATGGGATTACAAATTCTAGTGGCACATGAATTGCAAGTCTAACTTGCACACTTGAATTTCTAAAACTTGAAGTTTTATTAATTAAATGAACATTTAGAATTAGTAGCAATTCTAATTGATTTTAAGCATGATTATAGAGCTTATTGTAGGTGATATTGTTGGAAATATTTATGAATGCAAAAGATGGGTAGATGGTTGCTTTAGTAAATTCCTTTGACATGGGTCGGTATGACCCGTTAAGTAAAGAAATGCACGAATTAACTAAATGATTGGATTTTACACTATCCAATAACCCTAGACATGTTTCTTAGGCTCAAAATATAAGAGAGCTTGATGCAAATCAAATTCGGGTTTAAACGGTAAAAATGCCGAAATATTTGTAAGTTTGACTTTTGTCGTCTCTACAAGTTAGGATCTCAAAATTTGCTGATGAACCCCTCATAATAAGGGGAACAAGCTGTCTTTTGAAAGCTTTAGTCAAATACGTCGTTTTTGGACTTGATTCGTTAGAATCAAAGTTGTGGATTTTTGACCCGTTTGGTCATTTAAGAGCATTAAGCTTGATTTCACTTTTTGGGCAGATTTCTTGGGAGCATACTTACATTCTAGTGTGTTATTAGTGAGATAAGTAAGTGGTAAAGTTTCGGTAGAAATAAATTGAGTTTGTGGATCGCCGAGTGAACTTAGGCCTAGTGTACGTGTTAGACCCAATGTGCATCACTAGCACACTTAGAATATCATTAGGTATTGAGTAATCTTACCTACTGTATCTTGTACTTAAAACGATGTATTTTAATTGTAGGTTATTATCGGTGAATTGTCTTGACTCGCAGATTTACTGTTTTACTGTGTAGTGTTGAGATTCAGGTGAGATTTACTAACTCTTATCTTATGATGTATTTGTATAGACGTGATGACTGTGTATACGTGTATGTTTTACTTGATGTGTTATCTGTTTATTCGTATTTGTAACATCCCCACAAAGGGCCTAGACGCACGCATACGTGGTACGTGTATTAAATTAATAAATTGAATAATATATATATTTGTAAATATTCAAGAAAAATAACTAAAATAGTTATTTAAATGAGTAAATAAAATATTGATAAAAATATGAAAGAATAATTGAATATTAAATGATTTAGAACGAGGTTTCCAAAAATATCCCCGTTGGTTAAAACGGGTACTCGTGCGTTAAGTTGTATGTTGAAAAGGGGAACAAAATACCCACTCGTGGATAATGGAAAACCCACAAGTCGGTTCCTTCCTTATTCACATGTATAGAGAACTCACTCTCTTCCTTGGTGTGTTCTTGCTTTGGTTGTGAAGGAGAATTCAAGAAGAAAGCTTTTCAAGTCCAAGATCTGCTGTGAATCAAAGATTTGTTCAAGTTATAATCTGATATTGTCATCTTCTTAACCTACTTGTTCTTGTAAGTCTCCATCTTCTTCTTGTTCTTGATATTTTGACCATTTAGGTCAAATGGGTCAAAAACCCAAATTGATATCCTCAACTGAAATCAATGATTCCTACATGTTTCTAGATCAATTCTAAGTGTTTAGCAATCTGAGTTTTGAATTAAAGAGGTGTTTTTGATTGAATTTAGTTAGAAAGCTCAAATGGGTCAAAATTGGTGATTTTGGTCCAAATCCTTGAATTGTATGTTAAAGTGTGAATTTAGTGTTGTTTCTTGCTTAGTTGTATTGACCATTTCATATGTGAACACTAGAATTTGATTTGGAATTGTTTGGTTGAGTTTTGGGGCATAAAACAGCAAGAATAGAGGCTGGAAATCGCAGGCCTGCACAGCAGTCCTTGCGGGCGCAAGGAATACCCCTTGCGGCCGCAAGGGAAACTTGTTTACGGCCGTAAGGCCAGCCCTTGCGGGCGCAAGGACCTGTCAGTCTTTTTGGGCGCAAACAATTCTGCTTGTGGCCGCAAGGAACTATTTTTCAGCAAACAGTTTGTTGTCTCGCGTTGTTTTGACATTTGGGATGTTTGTTTAAGTGTACCAGTTGATCAAGAATCACCTGTGACTTAGTGCTTGCCTGTTATAACTACACAAGTGAGTAACAGTTAACTCGAGCATGATATTAATAGTATTATAAGATGTTTTGTATGTTATAAACCATTAAGTTGGAGTTATGCATGTTTAGAGGTTTCATAAACCGTTTGTGTTAATTAAATGATATGTATGCATGTTTAAAGACCAGAGTAGGTCACTATTGATATGTTAAGGGCCGGAGTAGGTCATTTGTATTTTTGATAAGGCCGAAGTAGGCCATTGTGTGAGTGTCGGTACTACCTTGTGAGTTCGGGTACCTACAGGGATGTCATGATAGGTTCTGGGGAGCAGTATGTAAAGACAATATTTTGTAATAATTAGGGTAATGGTCGAACGAGTTGGTAACGTTTGGAATGTTTGTTAAACAATACTCTTTTGTTACAACTTATATTATATAAGTTGTAAAGTGTGAATTAAATATTTAGCTTCCACACGTGTTTTTAAATAAAAAAAATATACTCTGATATTTAAAGACCGGCGTTACAGTATTTGTTATAACCGAGGGGGTTGTCTTATGCCTATGGCATCACAGTCGAGTGGGCTAACTTGACAGACATCTTTAAACATCGGGGCCTAAAGGGCCTGGCTGAGGGGGCCTTTTGTGCAAATACGTGTTACTGTGTGATAATCATAAGGTATGGGTGATGTGTTTCTCACTAAGCTTCTAGCTTACCTGTTGTCGTTTAATTATTTTCAGGACCCTCGGTCTAAGAAAAGGGCATGGCACCAGCGTCACAGCAGCGCAAAGATCTTTTGATTTTATATTTTTATTAAACATTTATTTAATAGCTTCCGCTATTGAAATCTAATACTTATTTTTAGGATGAATGTAATGAAATTATTATTTTTTTTATTCGAACAAATATTTATGGTGAAATTTATTATTCTAAAATAAAATGAAATTGAGACGTTACAATAGGATGTTATCTTTGTTTTCTCTTTTTTAAAATAAACTTTTTATCTTACATGCCATTAAGTATAACTTTTATCTATTTTAAACATGTTAACCACATTTCGTGATAAAATATATTGTATCTATTGTTTTTTTATTGTTAGCTATATGTTATATGTAACGTCCCAATTTTTTTATAAATACTAATATATACCATTGTAAAACCCATACCACAACGGTCAATAAGTTGTTCATCAACAGCCAGCCCATTACGGCACAAAAGTACTTCATCATAAGTAATAATTATAAATCAGAGTTAAAAATAACATTTGACGGAAACAACTGTTAAGCGGGAGCCTTCCCTTTGTCAGCATGTGACGGTCTTGAAAGAATCAACATCCATGGGTTAAGCACAAAGCTTAGTGAGCGCCCCACACTCATACATTATATTAGAACAACATCTACACATAATGCACAAAACATTAAGTACGCCAGACAGGCGGAGTGGCCCTTGGCCAAACGAGCACGGCTGCTCACGACACAACATCTGTGTCACATCAGTTGCCATAAAGGTGGGGTGGCCAACTGCCAAATGAGCACAACTGCTCAAGGCACAACATCCTCGCTCACACACACACACACACAGTCGAATTTACAACTCTAAAATCCTTCAAAACTTAACCAATTCACACCATTTTTGTTTCTAAGGATTTCTAACAACTAATAAACACACCCTTCCAAATTAATTCGATTAACATCATGATTTAGTGGGTTAAAATCCCATTTTTGTTCTCGGTTTGGGTTTAGTAGAAAAATAGGGTTCCCATCTACAAATCTGATTAAAACGTCAATGTTTGCCTTGCTTTGATGTTTCTAACAGCTTTCTCTACCTCTAGGCTCATAAAATCGATTTAAGTATCACTATCACATCCTAGAGTGAAAATCAACTCACTGATATGTGTGTGTTTACGCAGACAAGAACAGGGTGAAAACCCTCTATTAAATACCCATTAAATCCCTTAAGTACATACATTTCTAAGTGATAAATGTTGCAATTCTTTAATATTTCATACCTTTGTTCTTCTTCTTCAAGAATTTGGTGTAAAAGCTTAATTCCTTAGCTCTTTGTTTCTTTCCTTCTTCCCAGCCAAGAACATACAGACATGCACACCTCTTTTGGATTTGAATGAATGGAATAGTAACAGGTGCTTGGGGGTTGCGCCCTACATACATATATATACTTGTCTTCTTGGGCCAAGTCCACTAACATACATGGGCTCAACCTACACATCTAAGTAGTATACAAGGCCAAAACCAAGTCCATCTTATATATATATAAATATATATATATATATATCCATTAATAATTAGTCCAACAATTCCATACCTCTAGAAATAGATCAACAATAATAATTTGATATTCACAACTTACTTTATATTATCATAAAATATTTACATATGGAAACCGGGTATTATAACTCTCTCCTACTTGGATATGACTTCGTCCTTGAAGTCACCGCTCAAATAATTCCGGGTAGAACTTCCTCATCTCCGTCTCTGGTTCCCACGTTCACTCGGGACCTCTTCGATGTTCCCATTTCACCTTTACCATCACAACTTGTTTATTTCTTAACACTTTAGTTTCCCGATCTAGGATAGCGACTGCCCTTTCTACATAGTTAAGATTTTCATCAAGCTCAATATCTTCCAACGGTATGAAGGTAGACTCATCAGCTAGACACTTTTTCAGATGTGACACATGAAATGTGTGGTGAATCCTTGACAACTCCTCGGGTAGCTCCAGGCGATATGCTACCTTGCCTACTCGCTCAATCACCTTAAACGGACCAATAAATCTAGGGTTCAGCTTACCCCGCTTCCTAAATCGTATAATTCCTTTCCACCATGAAACTTTAAGCAACACAAAGTCCCCATGTAACATCCTCAAAACGGGCCTAAACGTGTGCGATTGTGATACGTCGAGTGTTTAATTTAATTAAATAAAATATATATTGTAGAAAATGAAATAAAATATGGAAATAATAAATAAATGGGTTATTTAAAAATATTAATAAAAATAGATAAAGATTATAAAATATCAAACGGTTTCAAACGAGGATTCTAAGAATATCCTCGTTAGTTGAAACAGTTAAACGAGAGATGAGTTGTAAGTTGAAAAGGGGAACAAAATACCCACTTGTGGATAATAATAACCCACAAGTTGGTTTTGGCTCTATCCCTTCATCAGACACACATACACACACACATATACACACACACCTCCACACTTTCTCTGTTCTTCCAAACTTGAAGGATTAATCATCAAGAGTTCATCAAGTAATCAAATTATAGCTGTAAATCAAGGCTTAAATTAACCCTAGATCATCACCTTCTTCATTGTAAGCTCCATCTTCATCTTCTCCTACTTGTGTTCTTCATTCTTGATTTTGGGTTTTTGAAAGAAAACTCCCTAAGCTTTGTTCAAACAGTGAATTAAGGCTTATAATCACTCCAAGATCAATTCCTAATCATCCCTTGATCATTGTAAGTTCATATTCATCCTTGTTCATGATTATGTTCATTCAAGACTTGAAATTCTAGGTTTCAAGTGGGTTCTTTGATTTAGTAATCAAGAACTGAAATTTATGATTGAAATAGCTTCTAATATCATTTCTAAGTACATAGGAATCAATTCCATGAATTAAAGTAGTGATCTTGATGAGTTTTGAATTTTAGCTCAAATGGGTCAAAATTGGTCAAATACGGGTCAAACTGATTTTGACCTTCAAGAACTGAAATTTAGTGTTATGATTGATCCTATAATTTGTTAGGATTGATTAAAACTCATTTGGTGGATTAGAAGTGGTGTTTTTGCACAAAACCAATAATTAGCCTAAATGGGTCAAAATGGCCAAAATGAGCTAAATCTGTTTTTACACATCAAGAACTAATTTTTAAGGTTCTAATAGGTTCATATGACTTGTATGAATTGATTAGAACATTGGTTTTGAATTGAAATGGTAGTTTGCTTGAATTGGCTGAAATAGTGAAAAATAGGCTATAAATAGGCAAGAAATTGGAAGATGGTATCAAACATTGACTTTCAAGGTTTTGGTCAGTTGCAACACCTTCAATACATCATATTAGGTGTATATGGTGTGTTGCAAGTGTTAGAATTGGTCTATACCAAGTTTTGGCCATTATGCACACTTCTTTGTGCATTTAATTGAGATTTTCGTATGAATTAATTGGATAGGAGGTTTTTATGTTAGAAAGCTTCCACAAGTGTCAAATGGACTTATGAAACACTAGAATTTTACTAAAATTGATTTGGAGTTGAAATGAGCAAAAATGGCATTGTTGTGCACAAAACAGCAAGTTGTTTGTGCATTGCAGGCACGTCGCGGCGCGACCCAAAAGGGTGTCACGGCTCGATCCCCCTACACACAACCTACAATGCTGTTTGTGCTATTCATTCGCATGTTGTTGCTTGGACTACTATAGTAAGTTAATAAATGGTTAAATAACATCATTAGGGTATTGTTTCAAGTATCCTAGATGTTCCTTACGTGTTCAAGTGATTAATGCGTAAGCATTGGTATTATAGGTCAAGCTGACAATCCGTGAGTGCCAAAGAAAGGTCTTTGCTTATTCTAGCCTATCAGGTAAGTGCCTGATAACATAACAATTAATATATCTATAACATATATTAACAATGAATTGAGAATTGAATACCATGATATTATACGCACTTTATTAAGTGTAGTTTGTAAAGCATGACGATGCTAGATTTAACATGTCGACATAGTATGATACACACTTGTTTAAGTGTAGAATGTAAAGCATGATGATGCTAGGCTTAAACTTATTGATATATAATAGCATGCACTTGATTAGGTGTATGTTAACATGATATACATATTATTGCGTGCGCGCAATGAAGTAAAGAATGAATGGCATGATGATGCTAAATATTTGATTGATATAAATAATATGCATTTGTTTAGGTGTATGGTATGTGGATATGATTATGCATTGATTGATGATCCGATTGGATCAGATTATTTGTTTTTGAATGGTCCGGATCTTTATGGACAAAGTTGTCCTGGACAAAGCTGTCCTACAACAAGAACAAAGCTGTCCTCTTCGGGTATAGCTTATGCTGTACAACAGAGGAATTGATTGATTCCGAAATGCAATGGTGGACCACTTTACAGCTCACCCACCGGAGCGGTTGATGTGTCTGGTACCCCAGTTTGGTGGATTGAGCCGGGTTCACTACCCTGCGAGATATGTCGCCTTCTGACTACGCCAGCTCATCACGAGATGCTAGGATAGAACTATTTAAGCATGATTGATGATATGTGATATGTTTATATTGATTGCATGCTATCGTGTACTCACTAGCTATTATAGCTAACATATACTCACTCTCACATGTGCAGGTGAACCTTAGTGAGCTTACGAGCCTGCGAGTAGTCTAAATACTTTGAGAGGAACACTACTATTATGTTTAAAACCCTGTTATCATATGTTTAAGTTTGTTTAAAGACAATGGTCAACCGGTTATGTATCCGTAACACCAAATGTCGTATGTGGCAACATTTTGATTGTTTATATAGTTTGCCACATGTTTTTACTTCCGCTGTATTTTTAAATTATAAGACAGGTTTAAACGTTCTATTTACAGTCAAACCCACGCGGTTTGAAAACTTAAATTGTATTTTAAAAAGAAAAATTTGGTTCTCAAAAGCACGGTGTTACACCCCAACATGAAATTCTAAATCTAATCGCCTCTTATCTGCATAGCTCTTCTGCCGAGTCTGAGCTGCGCGTAACCTCTCATGGATTTTCTGTATATTTTCAGTTGTTTTCTGCACCACTTCGGTACTACCAAGCACCTTATGTCCCACTTCACCCTAACAGACCGGGGTTCTACACCGCCTCCCGTATAGCATCTCTTACGGAGGCATCCCGATACTCGCATGGTAACTGTTATTATAAGAGAATTCCGCCAATGGAAGATAGGTATCCCAACTACTACCAAAATGCAGAACACACGCTCGCAACATATCCTCGAGAGTTTGGATCGTCCTCTCATTCTGACCATCAGTTTGTGGATGATAGGCGGTACTAAAATGCAACTTTATTCCCAAGTCGCCTTGAAACTTATCCCAGAATCTCGAAGTGAATCTCGTATCCCTGTCGGACACCACCGGCACCAGCACACCATGCCTGGAGATTACTTCTTTCACATACACACTCGCCAAAGCTGCCGATGAAAAGGTCTCAAGAATTGGTATAAAGTGTGCACTTTTATTAAGCCTATCCACCACCACCCAAATCGTATCAAAATTTCTCGGTGTTCTTGGTAGCATTTCCATTCCGGAATTTCCAACGGTTGTAACTTCCCATGCGGTCTCTGGTTCTCGGCCTTAACCCTCAGATAGATCAAACATCCCTCAACATACTTAGCAACCTCTTGCTTCATCCCAGGCCACCAATAGTCTATTTTCAAGTCCCGATACATCTTCGTTGCCCCAGGATGAATGGAGAATTTCAACTTATGAGCCTCCTTTAGCAATGTTGTCCTGACACTAGTCGTTACTGGCACCCATATCCGCCCATATCATGTGAGTATGTCTCGGCTATCCTTAACATAGTTCTTTATTTGGCCATTGATTCGTTCCTTATTGTGGTTTTCTAGCTTGACCGACTCTGTTTGAGCTGACCGAATCAATTCGAACAACGAAGTAGTAACCGTCATCCGTAGACATTTCACCTTAAGCAACATACACCCTGACTTGCGACCAAGGCATCGGCTACGACATTAGCCTTACCTGGATGATATAATATCTCACAATCTTAGTCCTTCACCAAATCCAGACACCTCCGCTGTCGCATATTCAAAATCTTTTGATCTGCGAAGTACTTTAAACTCTTGTGGTCAGTATAAATGGTACATTTAATCCGATAGAGGTAATGCCTCCAAATTTTCAACGTGAAAACAACGGCCGCAAGTTCTAAGTCATGCGTCGGATAATTGCTCTCCTGGCACTTTAGCTGTCTCGATGCGTACCCAATAATTTCCCCCGCTGCATCAGTACACGTCTCAAACCATAGTGTGATGTGTCACAATAAACCACTAGGTCCTCCATTGCTTCAGGTAGGGTTAACAATGGGGCCTCCCGCAATTTCTGTCGTAGTGTCTCAAAAGCCGTCTGTTGCGCATTTCCCCAAATAAACTTCTCGCTTTTCTTGGTTAACCTCGTTAATGGAGTGGCAATCTTCGAGAAATTTAGGATAAACCTTCTGAAATACCCAGCCAGTCCTAGAAAACTCCTGATCTCCGTAGGGCTTTTCGGCGGTTCCCACTTTGATACGGCCTCAATCTTGGCTGGATCAACCTTTATTCCCTCCTTGTTCACGAGATGGCCCAGGAACTGAACCTCTCATAACCAAGACTCACACTTTGAAAACTTTGCATACAGTTTCTCCCGCTTCAGTGTGACTAGTATCTCCCAGAGATGTCGTTCGTGATCCTCTCGAGTTTTGGAATATATCAAAATGTCATCGATGAAAACAATCACCGATCAGTCTAGCATAGGGCGGCACACTCTATTCATCAAATCCATAAAGGCGGCTGGTGCATTTGTGAGTCCGAAGAGCATCACTACGAAGTGTAGTGCCCATGCCTTGTCCTAAACACAGTCTTACTAATGTCTTCCTCCTAGACCCGCAACCGGTGGTATCCCGATCGATGGTCTATCTTTGAAAACCATGACGCTCCATGGAGTTGGTCGAACAGATCGTCTATTCTGGGTAACGGGTAACGGTTCTTAATAGTGAGTGTAGGGAATCCATGCACGCCAATACCCGTACGCAGCGGAAGCAACGACATCAAAAAACCGGGGTTTTCGGGTATCAATACCGACATGCATGTATTCCACAAGTGGGGATCGTGCCTACAAAACAATATAGCAACTAAAACAAAAGAGAGAGAGAGGAGAAATATACCATCACGAGATCTGGAACGAGGCAACGAGAACGAAGATCTTGAAAACTCAAACTCGAGCTCCTCTATTGATAGTCCACACCAAGTGCCCGAGATTCCGTCTTGCTAACGACCCGAGACACGAACCACACTAAGTCCTCGTGAATCTGGAATAGCCACAACACTAGGAAAACTTGCCTTCACGAAATTACACCAACTTAGCTCTAATAGAGCTCAAGTACCACGACTACTCGTTCAGGTTGTGAAGCCTTGTGAAGGGTTTCCCTTTATGACCTCTTCACGGCCCGTGAAGCTCGCCAGAAACCCTTGGCGTGTGACCCAATAGGCCCGTACCTGATCAGCAGTGATGCTAGTGCACATAAGTGGGCATATACCAATAGTGAGTTTGTTCAACTCTCTGTAGTCGATGCACCTCCCAAACGATCCATCCTTATTTTTCACAAAGAGTATCGGGGCTCCCTATGGCGAACTGCTCGGGTGTATGAAACCCTTGTCCAATAATTCTTGGAGCTGACTCATAAGCTCTTTCATCTCTGGCGATGCTAAGCAGTACGGTGTTTTTTGGGAGAAAGCTTTCCGGTCATTGGTACCAAACATCTCTTCGAGAAACTCCCTAACAACTGGCACATTACTCGCCTCTACCGCTCTCTTTTCTTTGGTGCCGTCGATTACATACGCTAGGAACGCAGAATACATGCGCCGGAGATACTTCCTTGCCTTCATAACTGTGCAAAAATTTGTATCCTTTTTCTTACACTCCTTGAGTATTACCAATTTTGCCCCACTTGGAGTTTGAATCCTTACCTCGCATCGCGTGAAGTCGATTATGGCCTAGTGTTCGCTCAGCCAATCCATACCTACAATTACATGAAATTCCCGCATCGCAATAGGTATCAAGTCGATCCTGAATTCATCCTTCTCTATCTGGAAGGTGTTACTTCTATACACTATTGTTACTGATACAACCCTATCATCCGCAATATCTATTTCTAGTGGTACTTCTAACTTAACAGGCGCAGTTCTAAGGTTATCACAGAAGTTAAAGAGATACAAAAGACCTGTTGTGCCCGAATCAAACAATACAAGTGCAGGTTTTGAGTTAACAAGATAAGTACCTGCGACCACATCTGGCTCAGTCTTGGCTTCCTCCGCGGTTAGCTGAAAAGCTCAACCCCTGCGACTCAGGTCCTTTAGTCTTCTTGCCTTGAGTTCCATTAGCAATTCTTAAAGTAGTTGGAGCTGGTGCCCTGATAGGGTTAGCATTCAAGAGTGGGCATACAGCCCTCTCGTACCCAGGTTGGTAGAACACGAAGCATAATCTCATAGCTGAGCCATAGTCTCTGCTTAGATGACCCCTCTTACCGCACTATAAACAGCTTGGTGTCCAGTCTCCACACGCACCTTGGTGGTGCTTCCTGCATTTTCCACACTTAGTTGATTCTTTCCCCCCTTGCTTTGGTACGTTGAACCTTGCTTTCTTGTACCCCGCATTAGTCTGTTCAAACTTCCTCTTGACCTGTCTATCCGCCGCTTGTTTCTACAGTTCCAATTCCCTTGCCCTCGCAACCCCCATCATCTGCGCCAAGGTTTGATACTTGGAGTCGTCCACAAACTCCCTGATTTCCGTCTTTAAAACATCCATGTAGCATAACATCTTCATTTGCTTATCCACCACATACCCGGGGCAAAACCTAGCTTTCTCCAAGAACAGCTCGTTGAGCTCAGTGATGGTAGATTTAAGAATACTAGGGCTAGGAAGAGATTAGCGATGCCTGTCTATCATTGCCCGAGCTGTCGTTGACTCCGAATGATGGGAATTGCCGCCCAAAGAAAATGGCTCCCTTGACAGTGTATTTTCGGAAAACATCATCACGAAAGCTCAGTTGTTTGTTTCATGGCAAGGAATTCCCTCTTCACTCTTTCCACCTCCACCCTTGGTGTGAACTTTCCATTAAACAACACCTTGAATTCTTCCCAGGATGACCCTACTAGTGCTTCACCCTTCTGCATAAGCAACAAGGACTAGTCTTTCGCAGCACCACTAACCAAATTGCTCGCGAAAAGGACCTTGCGGTCCACGGGGCAGTAACTGGTCCTTAAGGCCCCTTCAACTTCCGCTAGCCATCTAGAGCTAGCTACAGGGTTTGGCTTGCCTTCAAAGATCGACGGCTGGCAAGCCATAAACTCCCGGTATGTGCAACCTCCGGTAGCTCCTTGAGTTCCTGTTTGTGCCACGGGTTGTTTGCCAAGTTCCTATTTGTGCCAGTGTTCTAAACCTATATCCAGTTTTATGCATTATATGGGTGATCACAATATACTACGCATCCATATCATCAACATTTGAATAGTTATCACGGTTCAAAAATCACATTATCAATAAGTGCTCACCAGGACCTCCGGCTCCGGCTGACAGCGTGTTTTGAAAATGAGTTAAGAAAATTGTTTTAAAAATCTCATATTGAACCAAGGTTTAAGTCCAAACACACCACTTGCGTCCTTCAATCCCTTAAACCTAGGCTCTGATATGTAACATCCTGGAATTGGGCCTAGTAATTATAGTGGCTCTGGTTTGTTAACTTGTGATTAATTACTTGTTAGTATTAATTATATGGTTTTAATTAAACTGATTAATTAAGAAAATATATGATCTATATGATTAAATATACATACATGTACGGATATATATATATATATATATATATATATGTATAATAGTATGCATATTTGCATGTGGTTATGAGATATTTACAACTAAACATGGACACCTCATGCTACACAATTTGAGAAAGCCATACGTGGGTTTTATGGAGTTAACATCTGATCTCTCACTTTGAATACCAATCGTCTATGTGTGCTTGTATGTGTTTTGAGAGAAAAGGCATAAGAAGCAAGTAAACTTGAAAAGTGGAAGTTTAGATTTGTGGTGTGTTAATTCAAAGCAAAGGTATGGTTGTAATCCTAGCATGATTCTAATCATCTTAGCATGTTTTGTTTCTGAAGTTATAGAACATGATTTTTGCCATTGTTGAAGTTTAGAAGTAAACTTGCTTGACGGGTTTTGTATGATTTGGTATTTAGAAAGGGTTTTGATGTTTCCTTATTGTTGTATACATGTTATAAGATGTTTATACATGTTGTAAAAGTGTTCATAATGGATTTTGAGTGTACAAATCGGATTTGAAAAGTTGGAGTCGGCTGGCAAAATGAAGAAGATGATCCAGGTTTACGAGCGACGCGACGAGTCACTCCCTTGGACGCGACGCGTTCTTTAATTTTGTCGGATTCTTGGAGAAATCCGAGTGGAAATCCGATGGTGCAATCCGAGACTAGCAATCATACAAGGAAAATCCAACAGTTGAAATCCGAGACTTGAAGTCCGGAACTTGAAATCCGACATATGGGTAGCGGATTTGTGAAATCCGACACTTGGAGGCGACGCGACACGTCGGTTGCTTGAACGTGACGCGTCCGCGGCTTTTGTGGAATTCTTTGATTGTTTGCATTGTTTAATGCCATGTGATATATGTTTATACATATGTAAATCTTACATGTTTATGTTTGATTAAAGGGATATAAATATATGTGTTTGGTATATATTTATGAGTCGGTTACAGATTTCAGTTTGTTGAGGAACATTACTGATTTCAGTTTGTTGAGGAACAGACAAGGCTCAGTAACATAAGACCAGTGAGTGGAGAAACTGAGAGCTTGAGGTGAGTGGATGTTTACTCACAGATGTTATTAGTTGTAACGGGTTTAGTTGCAGCTGTTATTGGTGTGACGCATGGATAGATTGTGTATCTGATAATTGATTAACTGTTGATTGTTAATTAATTGTTGCGTCTGTGTTATGTATACATGATGGTTGGGAAGTCTGTTTCGGCTGGGCATATGGGCTGGGTTTGTTTGCTATCGGCGAATCAGTATTGGGATCTATTGATGCATTTGTTGCAACTTAAGGTATTACTGTGTGAGAATGGCAAATGAACTATCGGTAAACCTTTGCTTTGGCCGGCATTGGTTATAGGTTCCTGCAGAACCGCCGGTCTTCCCGGGGCACGACTACCTGTTATCTGTTACTGATATCATGCGGTTCTAGCTGATATATCTGTTGTGATTTTACTCCATTCATTAGCTTTGTGCTAATCCCCCACCTCTCACTCTTTTTACAGGTTTTGGTAAGTTAGCGGCTCGGCTGAGAGTGGTTAGCTTGGGGAGTAATCACCTAGGACTTTGATAGATTATTTGTGACGAGCTGTGTTTTGTAATACTGATATTTAAACAAGTTGGTTTATGTACAGTTGTAAATACTTTGGTTATTTAATTCGCTTCCGCAGTGTTGTTTAAAATGAAAAAATTTTGGGTTAAAAATACGGTGTTACAAGTTTGGTATCAGAGCCGTGGTTTGGCGATGTAGGCACAGTAGAAGTGTTACATTCCCAAATCTTGGCTAGTGGTAGGTCGATTACTCCTTAGGTGTGGGATTGGGTGAATTGGAGTGTGGTGGAGTTAGTATGTTATGTACTAACGGATTTATCTAATAAATCGTGAGGTGATATTGTAACATACCGGTCTTGGTGAATTGAGCTACAGCTCAACTAGTGATAGCACTCTGGAAAGAGTGTTATTAAAGGGTGAGGTCTTGGGTTCAAGTCTCACCAACAACCTACTCTATTTCAGATGGAAGGGTTGGGGTGTATTGGGCTGCGGACCTAACATGCCGGAATGGATAGCGCCAGAATGGGTAGCGCTAGGAGAGGCCTGGTCAGCGCCGACCGGTCGGCGTCGACCGGTATGTTACAAAAAAGTGCACTTTTATCACTCAAATAGTGCCCCTATTGTCCCGTCTACTGCTGAAGTCCCTACTACAACAGTGGAATCTTTGCAAAATGCCGGTACATCTGTTACCACTGGGGATGAAAGAGACGAGTACATCTTTCAATTGGAAGGTCGGTTGCAAGACTTTAGAAAGGAACTGGAGCAACAAAAACAAGTTCCTATAATTCAACCCCCGGTTACTACTATGATATCAACTGCACCCGAGATACCACCGATTTTTCCACCAATCACTACTTTGGCTGAGATTCCACCAGTATCTGTACCGTTACCACCAATGTCACAACCTACATCTCAACCATTCTTCTATCCGTTATTTCCTCAGGGGTCTTATCCACAGGGATCGATGCCTCAAGGATCTTACTCTTATCCATACATGGGATTTCCACCCGGTATGGGATACATGCAGCCATGTACATATAAGCAGTTTTTGGATTGCAAACCAGAGGAATACCATGGCAGCACAGATCCTAACGTCACGTTAAACTGGTTGAGAGATACCGCGAGGATTTTAGATGCCTGTAACTATGAAGAGGAAATGAGAGTATGCTTTGCCACCAGGATGCTTAAGGGCAAGGCGATGGTTTGGTGGGATTCCATTACCACCCACTTATCGAGAGCACAGATGGATTCAATCACATGGAATCAATTCCGGGATAAACTGTGCGAGCAGTACTGCAATGCCTTTGAATTGAATAAGATAAGGCAGGAGTTTATGGAATTGAAGATGACAAGAAAGATGTCAGTTGATGAATTTATTGAACAGTTTAACGCGAAACTGAGGTTTGTAACTCAGTGGTACCGGATGAATCTTGTCAGGTTCAACATTTCATCGGAGCTTTATTACCGGAGTACAGGAGTACTAAGCGCTTGGCTGGATCACTGTCCCAGGGCTTCACCTTGGCAAAATCTGCTGAGGGGGACATTCAAGCCAGAGATAAGCAAAATAAGAATGAGGCGGCTTTGTAGAAGCCGAAGTATGACCAGGCAGGTGGTCAACAAAAGAAGAAGTGGCAAGGTAATTCTTCTCAGGGAAATCAGAGTTGGAAGCTGACCACAGGGGGTACGAATGTGAAGTCTCAATGGTGTACCTGATGTAGATCCACTCACACTGGGCAGTGTACTTCTCAGACCATGCGTTGTTTGCGTTGTGGAACACATGGGCATGAGATGAAAGACTGCAGGTTTCCCCGCAATGTTTGCTGGAACTGTTTGAAAGAAGGGCACAGGGCTGGTGATTGCCCTACTGGGAGAAGAGCTGGGACGGGGACAAGGGCAGGGGACGTTGGGGGATCATCGTCAAGGGCGCAGAAACGAAAGAATCCTCCGACACCGGAGGGTATGGCGTTCCGGATGACAGTAGACGATGCTACTACCACTAATGATGTTATCACCGGTACGTTTCTTATAAACTCCCTACCTGCACGTATGTTATTTGATTTTGGAGCGAATCGCTCTTTTATTTCTGTGGATTTTTGTGATAAGTTGAAATTGCCTATTACTGTTATTTCTGTACCAGTTGAGATAGAAGTAGAAGATGGTAAGATAGTTCCAGTTACCACATCTGTGACTGGGGTTGAAATAGATATTGATGGTAAGTGCTTTCTAGTGTCATTCCTATTGATGCCATTAGCGGGTTTTGATGTGGTTTTGGGGATGGATTGGCTGAGTAAGCACAGGGCGAGGATTAAATGTCATAGGAAATTGATTTCTTTTCCGTTGTCTGATGGGTGGCATGTGGTGGCTCGAGGGGAAAGGAACAGGTCTACGTTTCCTATTATTTCCATGCCGAAGGCTAAGAAATCCTTGAGTAAGGGATGCGAGTGTTTTCTAGCATATGCTATTGATGCTAGAAAAGAGAAGAGGGCAGTTACTAATGTGCGAGTCGTATCAGATTTTCCTGAAGTGTTTCCGGATGAGTTACCTGGGTTACCTCCCGTTCGAGAGGTGGAGTATAAAATTGACTTGATACCAGGTTCTAATCTAGTGGCTAGATCTCCTTACAGGTTGGCTCCTTCTGAGATTAGGGAGATGATGACACAGATTCAGGATTTGTTGGATCGGGGATTTATTCGTCCGAGTTCTTCACCATGGGGTGCACCGGTTTTGTTTGTGAAAAAGAAAGATGACACGCTACGGATGTGTATTGATTACAGGGAACTGAATAAGAGGACGGTAAAGAATAAATACCCTCTACCCAGGATTGATGATTTATTTGATCAGTTGCAAGGTGCTTCGTATTTCTCTAAGATCGATTTGAGATCAGGTTATCACCAGGTACGAGTTTCTGACAAAGATGTTGCCAAGACTGCCTTCCGTACCCGGTATGGTCATTATGAATTCTTAGTCATGCCGTTCGGTTTGACTAATGCACCTGCAGTGTTTATGGATTTAATGAACCGGGTTTGTCGACCGTTTCTGGATAAATCTGTGATAGCATTTATCGACAACATTTTGGTTTATTCTAAATCCGAAGCTGATCACGAGATTCATTTGAGACAAGTTCTTGAAACTCTGAAAAGGGAGCAATTGTATGCCAAGTATTCAAAGTGTGAATTCTGGATGCGGGAAGTTCACTTTCTAGGGCATGTCATTTGCAGTGATGGAGTCAAGGTTGATCCGGCAAAGATAGAAGCATTGATGAATTGGGAGGCTCCGAAGTCGCCTTCCGAAATTAAAAGCTTCTTAGGATTGGCAGGATATTACAGATGGTTTATCCGAGATTTTTCTAAAATTGCGAATCCCATGACTAAATTAACTCGCAAGGAGGTTCCATTTAAGTGGACTGATGAACATGAGAGGTCTTTTCAAACACTGAAACGACTCTTATGTCAGGCTCATATTCTTGATTTACCGGATGAGTCAGATGACTTCATAGTATATTGTGATGCTTCTCTGGTAGGGTTGGGTTGCGTATTGATGCAGCGGGATAGAGTTATCGCCTATGCTTCTCGTTAGTTGAAACCTAATGAGAAGAACTATCCAATCCATGACTTGGAATTTGCAGCTGTGGTTTTTGCTTTAAAGTTATGGAGACATTATCTTTACGGTACAAAGTGCGTCATTTGTACAGATCACAAAAACCTGCAGTATGTATTTTCGCTGAAGGAACTCAAAATGCGACAGAGACGATGGCTAGAACTTGTTAAAGATTATGATTGCAAGATTCGCTATCATCCAGGGAAAGCCAACGTGGTAGCCGATGCTTTGAGTTGCAAGGGAGTTAATGAACATATCAAGTTTATGAGAATTGAAATAGTCTTCGACTTGATTGATAGATTGAAGGCAGCTCACTTGGAAGCCTTGAGGGATGAAAATCTAAAGTCTGAGATTATGTTAAAGAAGAAGAATGATCTGACTGATGATTTTAGGGGATTAAAGATTTATCAATCTCGTGTATGGGTGCCTTTGCTTGGAGGTCTCCGGAGTTTGATTTTGACTGAGGCGCATAAATCGAGACTATCTGTTCATCCAGGTAGCACAAAAATGTATAACGATCTGAAGGTGCTATATTGGTGGCCTACGATGAAGAAAAATGTTGCATAGTTTGTGTTGTCTTGCCATATTTGTCCACAGGTTAAGGCAGAGCACCAGAAACCCTATGGATCGCTGAAACAGTTGCAGATTCTAGAGTGGAAGTGGGAACACATAACGATGGATTTCGTATCTAAACTTCCACGTACGAAGAGGAATCACGATATGATTTGGGTAATCGTTGATAGATTGACCAAGAGTGCTCACTTCTTGGTTACGAGTGAGACGGTGTCACTCAGTAAGTTGGCTCAGTTGTATATCGATGAAGTTGTTTCCCGACATGGTATACCGCTTTCGATCGTATCAGATAGAGATTCCAAGTTTGTGTCGAATTTCTGGAACAGTTTACAGCGGGAGTTGGGTACACGTGTTAATTTGAGTACAGCTTACCATCCTCAGACAGACGGGCAATCTGAACGAACTATTCAGCCACTTGAGGATATGGTGCGGGCATGTGTGTTAGAATATGGAGGTTCTTGGGATTCCCATCTGCCGTTGATTGAATTCGCGTACAGCAATTCTTACCATTCGAGTATCGGTATGCCACCTTATGAGATGTTATATGGTCGTCGCTGCCGTACTCCTACGTGTTGGTTAGAGGCGGGTGAGAAACAGTATGTAGGGCCTGATATTGTGCAGATCACCGTAGATAAAGTAGCTATTGCGCGAGAAAAGTTGAAAGCTGTGAGGGATCGACAAAAGATGTATGCTGATCCACGTCGTAGGTCTATTACTTTTGTTGAGGGTGAATTGGTTTATCTGAAGGTTTCTCCGTGGAAGAGGGTTATCCGTTTTGGAAAGCGGGGAAAGCTAGCTCCGCGTTATATTGGACCGTTTCGTGTCCAACAGGTGGTTAATGATCAAACGGTTACTCTTGATCTTCCAGCAGAATTGTCAGGTATTCACAATACCTTCAACGTTTGTTACTTGCGGAAATATAGAGTTGAGGATGAAAGTCAGATTCTACCTCTACATGATCTTAAAGTGGATTCTAGCAAGAAGTTAGTGGAAGAACCCATTGAACTACTGGATCGGAAGGTGACTAAACTGCGTAAGAAACAGATTTCGATGGTTCTAGTTAAATGGAGGCACAGTTTGGTTTCAGACTTGACGTGGGAAACCGAGGCCGATATGAGAGCTCGTTACCCTCATTTATTTAGAAGTGAATAGATTCCGAGGAAGGAATCCTTTTAAGGAGGGAGGATTTGTAACATCTTGGAATTGGGCCTAGTAATTATAGTGGCTTTGGTTTGTTAACTTGTAATTAATTACTTGTTAGTATTAATTATATGGTTTTAATTAAATTGATTAATTAAGAAAATATATGAATTATATGATTAAATATATATACATGTACGGATATATATATATATATGTATAATAGTATGCATGTTTGCATGTGGTTATGAGATATTTACAACTAAACATGGACACCTCATGCTACACAATTTGAGAAAGCCATAAGTGGGTTTTATGGAGTTAACATCTGATCTCTCACTTTGAATACCGGTAGTCTGTGTGTGCTTGTATGTGTTTTGAGAGAAAAGGCATAAGAAGCAAGTAAACTTGAAAAGTGGAAGTTTAGATTTGTGGTGTGTTAATTCAAAGCAAAGGTATGGTTGTAATCCTAGCATGATTCATCCTAGCATGATTCTGATCATCTTAGCATGTTTTGTTTTTGAAGTTATGCCTAGAACATGAAGTTTCCATTGTTGAAGTTTAGAAGTAAACTTGCTTGATGGGTTTTGTATGATTTGGTATTTAGAAAGGGTTTTGATGTGTCCTTATTGTTGTATACATGTTATAAGATGTTTATACATGTTTTAGAAGTGTTCATAATGGATTTTGAGTGTACAAATCAGATTTAGAAAGTTGGAGTCAACTGGCAAAATAAAGAAGATGATGCAGGTTTGCGAGCGATGCGACACGTCACTCCCTTGGACATGACGCGTTTTTCAATTTTGTCGGATTCTTGGAGAAATCCGAGTGGAAATCCGATGGTGCAATCCGAGACCCAAAATCCGAGACTAGCTGTAAAACCCAGAATTTTATTATTAAGTTTATGCAAGAAAAGTACAAGGTGTTACCCGAGTTATAAACGGATATACGTGATAAGATGGGGTTTTAAACTAGAGGGGCTAAAACCGTCAAATTATAAGTTGTTTAAGTACAGGGACCTGTTGTGTCAATAGATGAAAGTTTATATATAAATACCACCACCTTTGACTATAGAAGTCAAAGGTTTACACATTCCATTCTTTTCTCTGCAAGTTACGAGCACCTTCACAACAGCCCCTAGCTTCTTCATTTCAGAGAGCAAATCAGTAGAACAAGCAGCTCTAGCAAGATCATAGCAATTGTATGCATTTGAGGTAAGAACTTTCACCATTTTCTTGAAGTTTATGAGTTTAAACACATGATTCAATGGTGAACTCATGTTAGGATTGTTTTATATGGATTAAATTATGTATATCAGTTGTAGGAGGTGTAGGAAAACACCTCTAGTTGATTTATAGTGAAACTATAGGATTTCTTGGTGAAATCCGATAGTTCTTGGCAAGAACAGTCTGCTGGACTGTTATGTACACGGCCCGTGTAGCGGTACACGGCCGTGTTGTAGTTATGGCGGTCACAAGGCCATGTAAGGTTACATGGTCGTGTAGTATAAGAGGTACACGGCCCGTGTAGCGGTACACGACCGTGTAGTGTGTAAGACAGTCATAGGGCCATGTAGGATTACATGGTCGTGTAGCATGAGTGGTACACGGCCCGTGTAGAGGTACACGGCCCGTGTAGGGTGACTAGACCACACTGGCCATGTTGCCAGCTTAGGTCGTGTAGCATTTATGGGACACGGCCCGTGTAGGGATACACGGCCCGTGTAGGCCCTATTACCGATCAGAATGCCTTATGTGATTTTATGAATTGTTTTTATAGGAGGTGATTGGTATATTACCTGTATCATTGACATCTGTGGATCAATTCATGATAGTATGATTAGAAAGTGAGTCTTCTAGACTTCACTTCATATATGCAACATGTATGCTATTATATATCAGATTATTGACATGTCATGTTATTCATATGTGTATAAGTTTGCTGCTATGTGCAGTAAGTCTCAGAGGTAGGGTGCTTACTGCTAAGTCCAGTAAGGCTCAATTATGGTATAGTACTGTGACCCATGTTGCTGCCCTGGGTCTAGAACCAGAGGCTAGCATTGTTTGCAAGACATACATGTATTATCTTCATATGATTTTATACGTGGGTTTATATGATGTTTAGTCCGGTTTACTCACTAAGCTCTCGTAGCTTATAAGATACTATTTTTAAAATGTTTTGCAGGTTTTATCAAAGGCAAAGGCAAAGCTCCGGTTTGACTTCCAATTGTTAAACTCTTTGAAATTAACGCCTGGTTTGTAAATATCAAGTTTTTGGTACCAAACTTATGACAGTATTTATGTGAGTATCTATTGATACGTCAGGTTTTCAAACAAGTATTGTTTCCGCTTTTATGATAGACCTTGAAATACGAACACTTATAAGTGTTTGATCTTAATATTTTAAATTTGGTTTTTGGGGCGTTACAACTTAGTATCAGAGCCACGATTTGAGGGATCTGGATGTGTACAAGACACATTCTGGACTTAAACCATGGTTCTGCGGATTTTAAAAATTGTCAAACTGGAGGCTTGCAGCTTGGTGAGTATACTAACAGTTATATTGATTATGTATTATGTGAGCATTGTATGCGAGTACATGATATGCTTAAGATAGATATGTTATATATAAATTTACAACTGTTAAGAGTTGGTTTTATGTGAGCATGTATGATAAATTAAATTGTTATATGAATATATGAGAGCATGATGTATAAACTTTGGCCTAAGCCTGTGAATCGGGAATTTTTGTGATAAAGTTAAGATCAAACGTGTGTGATGTGTTTAGAGTAATATAAGGGCCCATATTATTACAAACACATGATACATGTTAGAACTTAATGGAATCATGAGGAATCTTGTGAAGCGGGTGAGGGGTACTTGTAAGGTAGTACACTTGAGAACATATGTAGAATGCCTTAGTATGTATATAAATACTTTGGATATGATGATAGATGTACTGATATGTGGATATACCAGTAACTATTTGTTATATAGGATAGTGTGATAAAGCCACCTTTTGCTTTAGTGCTTTATCTATACTACCAGAATGATTTATACAAGAGGTTCAAGAGTAGTGTATAACCCTAAGGGTGATTTTAGTCACAGACACGAAGGGATAAATATGAGTATTACAAGTGAACGTATCCTTATAAGGATATAGTATGACGGGGTATATGGAGCCTAGATTTAAATCGTCAAGTAACAGAATCTATAATTGAATAATTCAGTGTCGAAAACTTAGTAAAGTGATGAAGTAGAGTTTATGCCAGATATTATCGTATGAGTTATAGCACAGATGAAAGAACAAGGAAGTGATCAGATAAGAGTCAGTATCAAGATTAGCTATACAAAGTGGAAGGGTTCATTATTAACCCTAAGTTATTATTCCTGAAGTATTAGAAGGTTGTACGTTCAAGGATTTTCCGCCTCTCAACCAACGATGTATTAAAAGTTAGCAAATCGACTGTTAATCATAAGTAATTTCAGAGATCGAGGGTGCATTTCATATATGTACGTATGCACCTGGAGATGAAGTGAAATATGTAATAGATTAGATAAGGAGTGAAGACGAATTGAGAGCATGACGTAAAAAGAGTTTAAAGACATTATAATTGGGCGGTTGGTGCCACAGTCAGAGATAAACAGAGTTATGGATGAAATCCCTGATTGAGGCAGCCGGCATTAGAGAAACAGAAAAGAAAGGAAACCGATAGAGAAAGTTGTATTGATGTTTAGGAAAACAAGAATAGAGGTTCGAAAGAAGAAAATGATGCAAAAGGTCTACCTATCTACTCAACATACAAGAAACGTCGACTGGAGGAAAGCAGGTTTGATTACTAATATGTTTTAAATATGGAAACCGGATCATATGAGTAAGAATTGTGGGAACTCAAGAAAGTGAAAGAAAAGAGTATATCAATAATTAGAAGTGAGAGTTTTCTAGACACCAACCGAAGACGCTAAAACAGAATCAAGTATGGTTACAGGAAGATCGGATATGTATAAGTATAATGTGACAGAAATGAGTATTATCAAATTCATTAGTGAATTTGTATCCACGAATATGAGTGAGTTCCAAATAGAAATTGGAACAGACTGGTTACACTGTAACCAAGTTATGATATTATGTGGGTAGAAGTGATACGAGTTCATATCCCAAGTGGGGAAGAACTAATTATATGTGTTAAAAATCAAAACAGGTAGGTTATATAGGTGTTCAGTTCCAAAAGCTGGGGAGTGTCTTCAGTGTGGATACATTATTTTCTTAACTTACGTATAGGTACTTAAATAAAGAAGAGCAGATGAGTTTAGAATATGTGAGAGTGATATGTGAGTATCTTGATATGTAATTCAAGAAATTGCCAAGGTTACTGCCAGACAGACAGAGTATGTTTAGAATTTGTGTGGTGTTGAAAGCTTCACTGATTTACGAGAACTACGTACAGACTTGCTCCTTCAGAGATACAGGAATTATTGAAATGATTTCAAGAATTATTACATGTGGGGGTTTATAAGACCCAGTAGCTTTTATTGAGGTGTATTCATGTTATGTGTATTAATTATTATGAGTTCAATAAAGTGATCATGAATATATGTCCAGTGTTCAGAATATGTGAATTACTTGATCAGTTATTGTGGAGTAATGTGGTTGTCAAAGCTGACCCAGGATCGGATTTTCTTCAGCCTAAGATCAGAAGGGATGGTATTTCTCAAACTGTGTTCAGAAATGTTTAAATATTTTGAAGTGGTTATAACACTTTGGCCTTGCTAACACACCAGCAGTGATTATGTTGGAAATGAATAGGGTGTATAGGCCAATATTAAGTAAGTCAGTAATTGTGTGCATAAATGATATTTATATTTATTCCATGGGTTTAGCAGATTATGAGAATTATGTTTGAAAAGTCTTGGTGACACAGAGTAGAGAATAGTTATATGTTAAGTTTTCAATGTGAGTTTCAAGGTATGAGGAATGAAATTCTTTAGATAATTTATTAGCAGAAATGGGATTGAGATGAGTTCTGAGAAATAGAGAAGGTGATGAATTGGGAGCCGCCAAAGAACCCGATAGTTATCCACAGTTGTATGGGATTATTTACAGAAATTATGTGAAGCAACAGTTTGCACTGCTTGAATTGATTGAAGAGATGATAACATTGTGTGATGCCTGGTACAGTGGTCAGAATGAATGCAGAGGGGCAGAATTATTATTTGCACTTCTAGACAGTTTAACCGTATGAAAATGAATATATAGATTTGCATCTGATAGTAGTATATGTGGCATATTTATATGATACGTGAAGATTATACCTCGATAGTGAGTGGATATGTGGATGTAAGACTATTGTTGGTGCGCCGCAATAGCATTCATAGGTGGTGTAAGACTACCGCTAGTGCGCTACGGTAGCATTCAGTATGCTATGATGAGAATATGTGTTTATATGTGAAATGTTGTTTACACGAAATATCAAAAGTTAGAAATAATTTTTGAATGAGAAAGACCTTTGAAGGTGACAGAAACACTGGTCAGAATCAGTGAAGATCGTGAGTAGAATATTATGTTATTTAAGGTAAGGCTAATGATATAGCCGATAGTTTGAACAGGAAATCAGAAATAATACTTGTATGAATCAATTATCTAGATGGCAGTGACGACACTCTTACTCGGAAATGATAAGAACAGTTCAGTGAAAAGAGATCAAAAGTGAAAAGTATATTAAGGAATGGATGAGAATGACAGGAAATAAATCCGATTAAAGACAGTCGTGATATACTGATTAGATATAGCCGTATGTGAGTATCAGGTTAGGGAGATGCAGATCGGACACAGCTAAATGAAGCTCACATGTTTAGATTTTCCATTCAGTCAGAAGTTACCAATTTTATAAAGACCTGAGGGTGGATTATTGGTGACCGGATATGAAACAAGATATAGTCAGATAAGTGGAGAAATACTTATAAAGGTGTACGAAAGAAAGCCAGACGTAGAAAACTCTATGAAGTTATAATGTGTTATGAGTGATTGTAGGCAGGTTAAATAAAAGTGTATATGTAGTTTCCATTAGAGAAACTCATTCATCAGAACAGTTAACAGATGTGTATGTGAAGCAGATTGTGTTATGTCATAGTATATCAGCGTTTATTGATTCAGACAATGATATCAGATCCACTTCTAGAATTCGGAACAGATTTCATATAAAGTTTAGGATTAAGCTTCATCTCAGTACAGTCACAATGAAAGAAATATACAGATGATGGAAAGCAGGTTTTATGATTGTGTTATTAAGTCAGAAGAAAACTGGGGTACATATTTGCTTGACAGAATTTCGTATTACAACAAATAAAGGTTCATCACCGGGATGCCAATGTATGAAATTGTATGATATTACTTCCAAACTTCAGTGTATTGGGTGACGTGGGTCAGAAAGTGTGGGGTAGCACAGAAATGATACAGCGAAAGACAGAACATATTCAGAAGGTATGTAGTAGATTGTTTGACGCACAGAATAGACAGAAGGGTTTTACAGATAAACAGAGATCGTCACATCAGTTTCAGTGGAGAAGTATGTATTATTGAAAGTATCACTGTGGAAAGACGTGATTAGATTCAGAAAGGAGGAAAGATTAAGTCTGAAATTCAAAGGGTTGTACATAATTATTATATATGAGGGGAAGGTCAGTTTATAGATCAGAGTTATCAGAAGAGTTGTTATAAATTCATAACACCTTTCGTAAATTATGCCTCAGAAGATGTTTAGCAGTTAAATCTATAATAAACAGAGTAGATGGGTCAAGGAACGGTAAAAGTGTAGAAAGGGGTCAGAATATGTATGAGGACCTGAACAGGAAATGATGATAGTTATTCCGAACTCTTCGGCAGTTGATTTCGGGGACGAAATCATTTCAAGTGGGGAAGAGTTGTAACACCCAGAATTTTATTATTAAGTTTATGCAAGAAAAGTACAAGGTGTTACCCGAGTTATAAACGGATATACGTGATAAGATGGGGTTTTAAACTAGAGGGGCTAAAACCGTCAAATTATAAGTTGTTTAAGTACAGGGACCTGTTGTGTCAATAGATGAAAGTATATATATAAATACCACCACCTTTGACTATAGAAGTCAAAGGTTTACACATTCCATTCTTTTCTCTGCAAGTCACGAGCACCTTCACAACAGCCCCTAGCTTCTTCATTTTAGAGAGCAAATCAGTAGAACAAGCAGCTCTAGCAAGATCATAGCAATTGTATGCATTTGAGGTAAGAACTTTCACCATTTTCTTGAAGTTTATGAGTTTAAACACATGATTCAATGGTGAACTCATGTTAGGATTGTTTTATATGGATTAAATTATGTATATCAGTTGTAGGAGGTGTAGGAAAACACCTCTAGTTGATTTATAGTGAAACTATAGGATTTCTTGGTGAAATCCGATAGTTCTTGGCAAGAACAGTCTGCTGGACTGTTATGTACACGGCCCGTGTAGCGGTACACGGCCGTGTAGTAGTTATGGCGGTCACAAGGCCATGTAAGGTTACAAGGTCGTGTAGTATAAGAGGTACACGGCCCGTGTAGCGGTACACGGCCGTGTAGTGTGTAAGACGGTCATAGGGCCTTGGAGGATTACATGGTCGTGTAGCATGAGTGGTACACGGCCCGTGTAGAGGTACACGGCCCGTGTAGGGTGTGTTGGAACTCGTTGTGGGCACAAACGCAACGGAAGCAAACAAGAAAGTAGCATCCAAGACATAAAATGAAAGCACACACAAAGCCCACAACTAGTTCCAATGGTGGAACACACTACAAAGCAAATTGCAACAACAAGAACAAGAAGGAGAATAAAGTACCTCCTTACCATGGCTGGAAATCGAGCTCTACATGTGGATTGGGATGAAGATGAAGAAACAAATGGCTTCTTCTCCATTGCAAGTCCACACCAAGTATGCTTAATCCCATTGTACTAGCAATCCATAGATGAACGTCCACCATGACTCCATCATCTGGAACAGCCTTTGTAGATCTCCTCTTGCACCATGGAACACTCACCATCACACTCAAGAATGCCTCACTTAGTGTATGTGAATCTTTTCCTTTGGAGCCAAGAGAGAACTAGTGTCAAGAGAGAGTTCTTCATGTGTTCTATCTTGTTCATCTGCCCTAACCAGCCTCAAGACCCTCTTTTGGCCGGCCATAAAGCAAGCCAAGTGATTGGACCATCAAATGGTCCAATAAAACACAAGTGTCATTACAGCTACCCTCTTCACGACCCCTCACGGGCTCTCACGGGCCGTGAAGCCTAAGTGCGCCACGAGGGGACTTAGAAATCCACGAGCCATGCCGCCCGGTCGAGACTCGTGAGGGCATCTCCTTCACGACTCCTCACAACCTCGTCATGGGCCGTGAAGCCCAAAGGCATCACGACGGGTGGCGGCCGTCGAACAATTGTTAGGGCAGCCTGCTTCACGACCCGTGGAGCATCCGTCACGGTCGTGAAGCCCCGAATCAAAACACTTTTGATTCATTGACATTCTCCTTCCACATTAAGCTATCGGGATCAATCCTTGGCGTGTGACCCAATAGGCTCGCGCTTCATTAGCAGTGATACAGGCATACGTGTGTCAGTGGGCAGATTCCAACAAACTCCCACTTGCACATGACACACCGTACCCATATGCATCACAGACAGGGAGCGGCCTCTAGCAAGACATCCCTGCCCCCAAATCAACGCAAGGTATGTCATCCCTGACAAGTACCTAATCACAATCCAAACGGGTTTGAAAAGGTCCTACAGATAAGTGATCAATCATCCTATTGTTCGCGATATCCGGGTGAACACGAGACATGGTACAAAGTCATTCTCCGATCGTTCACGATTATGTTTCTCGATCAAGATTGGTGGTGACCAAAATATGCAAGTTTGCAACTGATCAACTATCATTGCAAGCATGAGCACGGCCGTGCATTTTGGTGTCAGTGCCCAATCATCGAGGGGCCTAGGGATATCTCTCTAAGCAGAGGAACAAATTCCTTCGACTACATTGCCCCATTACATCGGTAATACCTTCCCCAAAAGCTTCCTTTATAACAACCAGTTACGGACTGCGTTTGAAAGCAATCAGAACAAGGCAGACCAATGTCGTGGAAACACATGTATCTCCGGTCTAAGGACGAAATGATATTATCATCCTGAGTTACTCTTGACATGTATCATGAAGTAACTCAGGTGTGGGTCGTCCAATCACTTGAAACTCTTTTCAAGTATAGGTAAAGTATTACATCTCTCGTATCCAATCCCCATTGAATACACGACCAATGCTTTCCCTCAGTCTTCGTTCAAACTTCCTTCCGATGAAGAGTGACTGACTGTGGACATTTAGAATGTAAAAAACATTCAGGGAAGTGGTAAACATGCTAAGATGGAACACAATAAAGGCAACTGAGAGTACCCGCTACACGCGTATTAACAAATCCCCATTTGATAATCAATACTAGCAGAAGCACAATGTTGCTTAACGTTCCCATAATCAGCATATCAAAATTTCAACTAAAACATACTCAAGCCAAGTCTTTGCAAGCATTAGTATGTCAATCATCACTATCTTGCAACTACGGCTTTAGCAAAACGGATCCGCCACCATGCTATCCGTGTGTATTCATAAGATGAACATATGTCCACCTCAACCAATCACTCAAAAGTGTGCGTTGGTGAGATAACGGTATTTTGTCAAGGTATCGCACCTCCATTGATTCATCAGAACTCAATAAGATCAAGGATGCTTGAGATAAAGGTTATCTTTCATAACCATCGTACTCTCATTGTCTCATAAGATCCCAATAGAGTCAGCGATGCTTTGAGAAGCATACTTATTAACACCATATTTAGTAGGATCACGAACCCCGATAAAGATCGGCAGTTATCCTAAGAAGTATATAAGCAAGCATTTGAATAACAACTTATTCTATGTTGCTTCTTACTATATATCAACAAGAACATATTTCAATATTTCTTTAACTCCTTTCATAGGTTTTGTATATCCTATAATCGTTCTGGATGCATAATTCTTGATCTAAGCTTTTCCAAGCAAGATCAGGACATTATCTCCAATACGTTGTATGTGCTAGACATATTTAGAATAGGATTACAAAATGCTCCCACTAGCTCTGGCATACTTCCATGTTTCATCATTGCTATTTGAAAACTCAAACAAATGATTTTCATATCAACGCAAAGATTCTAACATTGAGATGGCAACATAAGTCCACAAGTAGACTACTTAGGGTTTGTAGATTTCATTAGGATACTTATTGATAGTGAAAGACCCTCGAAAATGTTGTGAGCATTTCCTCAGAAATTCCTATCAAGGAATGTAGTCTTCACTTCTATCGAATATAGCCTAAAAGGCACTTATAAAATAAGTATCCGTGTGGACTTCAACATAACCACCGGGAGAATGTTTCTAGATGATACCTTCCTCATGGTCAATCATCGTGAAACCATTCCTACCAGTCGGTATTTGAAGTAGTCTACAAACTTATCCATGTTTGGTCTATTTCCTCAAATAACCAATCACACCTCGCGGGTTCACACCCAGGTGTAGGATCAACCAAGTCGAAACCTTGGATATCCGTCATGGATAGCATCTCATCTTATCATTTCCTCCTTTCTCTTAGCGGACTCCAAGCCCACTACGCTTTCCGGTAGTTGACACATTCATCATGAATCATCATTAAGTTGTCTTCCTCAGATATAACGAGTTATATCTTTCTGGTCTTATGACAACTTCTACCAAGAGGTAATGATTTTATGCCAGGTTCTCCAGCATTGCCATGCTGAGTTTCAATCATTTCTGATTGGATTCTAGTGTCAACATCAGGTTCTTCCATTCAAGGTATACTTTACTCTCACTGGCATCCATGGATATTAATTTCTTAAGAGACTCTACCTTTGAGCAACTTACAAGTTCTCACAAGGTTTGACAAGACAAATATCCCATGGTCTTAGTAGAGTACCTAATGGAGTAAATACCTCTAGATCCTGGGTTCCTCCACCTCACGTCTAAATGTAGGCTAGACAATCAAGACTTTGGAATAGACAAACAAGGATCCTCCTTTTCGTCATATCCTCTAAGGCGTTTACATGACCATCTTTGTTGTTCATAAAATTTAGAACTCATGCCCACCATTTGGAGAATGACCCAAAACAATTTTGGACATAAAAGTGTAACCTATCACTTGTCGGACCATATCAAAATGTCCGGTTCCTCCTTTAGACGACCACATGTAACAATGTGTCTTAAGAGAAATGAATTGTGAGACAATCCCATAATTCTTATGATAGTCACATAAAATATAAAACCAAGGTACTCAGCATCTTAACTAGATCCGAGTATCATAGTTGCATTGCCCTCTCTTTCATGTACCTCGTTATGGTGAGTTTTGAACACCTCTAAGGTTTCAAAAACTAGTCCATTAAAATAGACATACCATCCCTTCTACCATCACCGGTAAAGGTAACAAGGTATCTAAAGTTACTCCTTAATGTTTGCTTGAACGGTCAACACACTAAAAGTGTGAACGAAATCCAACAAGCTTTCAATCCTCTCACATACTCAAGTGAAGGATGTTTAAGTCATTTAACCTAATAAACAAGATATGCATTCAACATTTGACCCATGGTCAAAGGGTTCCAAGTTCCTAAACCTCACGGATCTTGGTGAAGCAAGTCTTGTTTATATAGCTAAATTGACTTCTACATAAGGATAACTTATCAGTACATTTATGATCGTTTTATTACTCCTTAAGCAAAAGCTTACTTTTAAATGCCACGACATGGATAAACTTTGAAATAAATCACCACTAATTTCAAAAGTCAAAGTAATATCCATCGTCAACAAAGGCGTTTAGATATAATGTTTCTAGCCATACATGGCATAAACATACATCCAATAAAGTAATAGAATAGTTGGAAGGAAAGGAAAGATACAAACTTCCAATCCTCTCAATAGGGACAACAACTATGTTTCCCTTTTCGAATTCCAACTCTCCATGCCTCATCCGCCTACTTCTCTTTTAACACCTTCACTTTGTAACAAACAAATTTGTGACAAACGTGAGCGTTATTGCTAGCGTTCAAAACCTAGCCTTTAGAAGTAGAAGAGCAATGGAGTTTGATCATGGATGTTCCTGAAGTCAAGGAGCTAATTTCTCTTACTTATAAGTGATTTTAGCTCTTTCAGGCTCATAGGGCAGGCGTGGTGGCGCCAATTTTCCAATCTTTCCGCAGAAGTAGCAAATTACCCCTTGTGGAGTCTTATCTTGAGGCGCGATCTCATTGCCCTCTGACTTCACATATAAGGTAGGTTTGGTAAAACCAAACTTTCCGTTTGAGGTCAATTTCTTCTTCTCGGTTTCCTGTTCCTTTATAATGTTAGCGGGAGTCGGTGAGGCGAGCCATACTTTGGCCATGCAAGACTTAGCAGTCCACAACATGCCATAATGCTTTATCAAGGACTTCTCAATATTGTGCATGTGATAGTTCACAATGAACCATTTACATCACTTGGGCAGGGACTTTGGAGAATATACATTCACCACAAGCTCCCTCCCTATGAAGAATCCATGCCTCTCCTTTAGGTCCACATACGGCTTCATCTCAAGGATATGAACACTAATATTCCCGCCTTCATGCATCCTTCAACCGATCAAGGCCACGATGCACTTTTACATGCATTTAGAGGTCTAGGTCGCGTTGGTAGCATTTTGGCTCTAGAAGGGATTTCTATAAAATGTGCAACTTTGACTCATGGTGGAGGACAAACCTCAACAACCAATCCTAGTCCACGAAGTCCACACTAATGAGTATCTCCTTCTTTAGGAACGAACGGAGTTTTAAGTTGAAGCGATGTCGTTAACGTTTGCCAATTAAAGATATAAGAATACACGTTTTAGTTAGTTTTGATACAATCCTACAACACATCTCACTAAATCAATACTGGGTACAAGACCTTAAGTTGTACCACACTCATACACATCCCAAACTTTAAGGTCGGACCCCAGACTAAAGTCGGACCCCATGCGAAAGTCAGACCTCATGCGAAAGTCGGACCTCGAACACACACACACAGTCGAATTTACAACTCTGAAATCCTTCAAAACTTAACCAATTCACACCATTTTTGTTTCTAAGGATTTCTAACAACTAATAAACACACCCTTCCAAATTAATTTGATTAACATCAAGATTTAGTAGGTTAAAATCCCAGTTTTGTTCTCGGTTTGGGTTTAGCATAAAAACAGGGTTTCCATCTACAAATCTGATTAAAACTTCAATGTTTGCCTTGCTTTGATGTTTCTAATAGCTTGCTCTACCTCTAGGCTCATAAAATCGATTTAAGTATCACTATCACATCCTAGAGTGAAAATCAACTCACTGCTGTGTGTATGTTTACACAAACAAGAACAATGTGAAAACCATCTATTAAAAACCCTTTAAATCCCTTAAGTACATACATTTATAAGCGATAAATGCTGCAATGCTTTAAGATTTCATACCTTTGTTCTTCTTCTTCAAGAATTTGGTGTAAAAGCTCAATTCCTTAGCTCTTTGTTTCTTTCCTTTTTCCCAGCCAAGAACACACAGTCATACACACACACACACACACCTCTCTTGGATTTGAATGAATGGAACAGTAACAGGTGCTTGGGGGATATGCCCTACATACATATATATACTTGTCTTCTTGGGCCAACCCACTAACATACATGGGCTCAACCTACACATCTAAGTAGTATACAAGGCCAAAACCAAGTCCATTAATAATTAGTTCAACAATTCCATAACTCTTGAAATAGATCAACAGTAATAATATGATATTCACAACTAACTTTATATTATCATAAAATATTTACATTTGGAAACCGGGTATTACATTATAATATAAGCTTTCAAAATTTATATACCGTTTAGAAAGAGTTTGTATAAATGAAAAAATTACGTATAAAAGTTTATAAAACCTACCCGAGCACCGCACGGGTATTATACTAGTGATAAATAAGTTCACAATGATTCGTACCTCACATCTTCTAATATAATTAAAAGACTAACTGAGATAAAATGTATTGTACAGTCCTAACCATTCATTCAACAAATTAATTCTAATTATATAATCTTGACCATCCATTAGTTCAAAATTGAGAGGATCAATTTTGACGAGATCAAACTAATCCTTAATTAAAGGTTTTATAGGAATTAGTTTTATAAATTTATGAAATCCTTTTATATATAATCTCTTGAAATAATCGTGTAATGCATTAGTTAAGAAATTAAGAGGAATTGGTTTTGTAAAATTACGAAGTCCTATTACATATATATAATCTTTTATTATAATAGTATATAATAATAATAATATTCTAATATTAGTAAAAGACTAATATAAAAAAATCTATTATACATTTCTAGCAATTAATATTAATATTGATAATAAATCTAAAAGATGTATTTTGGTAAAAATTAAAATCTAATTTTAACTTTTCTTGGTCAAAATTATATTCAATTTTGACATTAAATTAAATCAAACTGTTAGAGAATATCATATATGCTTTTCTTAAATATTAAAATATCTTATTTACCCATCCTAATTTACAAATGTTATATTTTCTTTTATAACAGAGTTTAGTTACTGAAAATGTATCCAACTTGTCACTTTTTCTATTGTATGTAATGAACTTTTAAAATTACCATTTAATGTACTCAACTTTACAAACTTACCATTTCGTGTATCGAACCTGCTATAGCAGGTTAGAAGTTGACGTGACATCGATTTTGCTAAGGTGGTTGGTGACAGGCATATCAGTTAGATTTTTTATGGTTTAAAAAATAAAAAAATAAAAGCATTATATTAATATATAAATAATAATAATAATAATAATAATAATAAAATAACCCAAATTACTTTATTTTGAACAAAGTTTCAAGAAGAATTGGAGGAGATTACTTTATTTTGAAGAGATACATACTCACCTAAATGAGATACATATCCTGATTTCGAGGAGATTACTTTACTCTAGTTGAATTTTATGCCGATTTAGTTTAAAAGGTTTCATCGACTTCATAGTCCAAATCTGTTTCATCTTCATCTTCATCATCAAAGGTATGAAATTTCTTGTTTCGATTTTATGGTTCTTATGGGTTCTTGTTTGGTTTTTGAAACGAATAAGTTTAAGTTGTGATTTAACGTCTAGATTCTTGTTCGGTTATTTAAGTTGCGATTTCATTTCATTTCATAAGACCAGATCTTCAATCAATTCATATCCGATTTTAAGACTAGATCTACAATCGATTTCTTGTTTGTAATACCCATTTTGATATTTAAATAATATTTTTGTTAATGTGAAACTGAATGGTATTGTATTTGTGTTGAGGGCAAGAACTTAAGTGTATTGTTTATTTTTGGGTCAGACACTTATAACACCTTGTTAGGCCTAGTGATTGTGTTAGTCTTCTATTATTGGGCCAAGGGTATGTAAAATACATATATTAGGTTAAGTATTTTATAAGTGTCAATTAGGGCCTGGGCCCAAATGAATGGCTACAGTAGTTCCCCCCGTATTTTGCGTAAGAAAGAAAGAAAGAAGGCGTAGCATGTGTGTGCTCTCGGAAGACAGGAGAACACATTCATCACTGTGCAAGCCGAGATTGGAGGTAAATCTTGAAGCAATCTTCCCCGTTCCTTGCGAGTATGTATGTATATACACATGCCCTAGCCTCGTATAATCTTGTTAAGGGAGAGATTTGGCCGATTGTGTTCTGGTGTGTGTAACCCATATGCTGGGCAAAGGGAAATCGGGCATTTCTTCACCAACCGCTTGGTTTCTGTAGGATCAGGTGATAATCTCTAATCAATTCTAATCAGTTTTGCGTATGAGATTCACGGATTTATGAGGGTTTATGGGCTGTTGATTTAATAGTGTGTGTGTGCCCGTAGCTGCAAGACGAAGGGAAGAAGACCGATAGAACTTCAATTAATTAATAGAACTCATTACTGTGATGTTCATAGGATCGAAACAACAATAAATGATGAATGCCTCATGGGGTCTTTGAACCAAAGTCGGGATTATGCCTAAACCAAACAGAAAATATGATTCATAAACCACTGAAACCTGCATTTGATTTGTAAATAATCTTTGGGAGCAGATTGTTGGGAGGTTTGTGGGGTTATGTAATAATCAATAATTTAAATGAAGTTCTGAATAAGCATTTGATGTACTTAGCAGCATCGATTTAGTTAAGTAAATGGTGAAGTTCTTGG
Source organism: Dittrichia graveolens (assembly GCA_038502395.1). NCBI lineage: Eukaryota > Viridiplantae > Streptophyta > Magnoliopsida > Asterales > Asteraceae > Dittrichia > Dittrichia graveolens. The sequence continues at coordinate 25,802,375 of JARJIL010000008.1, forward strand.
TGAAGGTCAGAATACATATCGTATATTCTATATTAATACTGAATCACACATCTAATACACAGAAATCAGGGGTCACTTTGGTAATTAGAATTATAAATTTGCAATTTGAGAGAGTTGAGAATTTAACTACTGTAAATTGAATTTTGTTAGCAAAATCGTTGGTTGATGTATATACACACATCTCAAATGGAGGACTATTAGACTCAATTGTTGTTGGGCCCAAATCAATACTTTATTTTTTTGGGCTGAGATCAAACCAAGAACAGGCCGTAGAAACTATATATATATATATATATATATATGCATATATATATAGGGGAGGGTTTATGCGAAAAGTGTTTTATTTGCGAAAAGTGCGTGAAACAATCTCAGCCACTTATTTGTATTTGATCTAGTGGTCGATATTAATTATGTATTTTTATTTTTCTTAATTTGAAAGGGTATAATTATAAACTAAAATTTCACTCTCCATTTATTTCTCTTTCTTATTTTTTCCTTTCCTAATTTTTCAATAAAAACAAAAATAAATTAAAATAATTTACTAGTACATTATTAATTTTACGTAGTTCACTGTTGAACACAACCAAAACACTTTACGAGTTTTTCATCATTACTATGAACAACAATGAATACAGCCAAAAGTATACGAGTTTAAGATGAATTTTATAATATTCAATAATGAACATAGCTGAAGATATGTGGGGTTTTCCATCATTACTATTTTAAGTCAATTATTCTCTGATTGTTCACCGGTGACTTTAAGTTCTATTGAAAATCTATATTTCTTATTTTAGTGAATATTAATCTAAAAATTTTGTAGAGTCTAGTCTAGAAAATGTTTTCAAATGTGTCTTTTGCATTCAGTGATGAACACACAAGTATACTTAACCAACAACCAAACAAAATACTATTTTATATCTAAATAATAAAATGTTTATTAATAAACAAAGAGAGAAACAACATGAATACAAATGTCTTTTATCTAATCAGTCATTCACTAGATATTCGCTAATAAACCTTTTAAATAATTTATTAATAAACATAAAAATAAACAAAGTGAATATAACTTATAACCCAATTAAGTTATCAAGTTGGAGTGTCAATATTATTCTATATAATAGAAAACAATTTATAATAAAATAAATTTTGGACGGTTCCATCAATCTATCAAATCCACATTATATATAAATATATGTTCTAAAAACATACATGCAAACTAATTCAGGGTGACGGGATGACATAATAAATAAATTATAGTAATAATATCACCCATTCCGTCGGCGGTGAAGCAGATAAATCGGTAGACACATTTCGTCGGCGGTGGAGTTAGCAAACAAATCGGTTGTGGAGTTCTTGACGGCGGTTCAGATGTGGTGGAGATTAGGTGTGTTGCGGACGCCTCTTGTTCAGAGCTACGGTTCATATCTCCGATAGAGACCATTGCCGGAGACGGCAGCAGGAGCTACGAGGTTCTCGTTTGTAGACTGCTACCGGAGATGGCGGCCGGAGTTAGGAGGTTCGACCACGGTGGTGATGCAGCGAACTCACATGTATTGGAGGATGATGTATTAAACGGAAGAGGTGGAGGCCTTTCATGATGTCACCGGTTCCGGCAATCACGGTCAATTCTTTTTGGGGAGGGGGATTAGGGTTGAATTAATTGGATTTGTGAATTGTAATACAAGAGTCTATTATATAAGAGGGAGTGAGAGAGGAGAGAGGAGAGAGGAAATGAATATAGTTTAAAATGTCTATTTTACCCTCTTATTATTTAATTTAATACCATTTAAATTTGTTTTAATTACCAAAATTCCACAAATGATAATAACCATTGATCAAACAATCTAAACGTCATAAATACTTCTCGCACTTTTCACAAATTAAAAGTTTTTTTGCATGAACCTTCCTCTCTCTCTCTCTCTCTTTATATATATATATATATATATAAAATTGGGACATGGGGCCGTGTACCATTCGCAAATCACTTGTTGGAACTAAAATCTCAAATCATTTAGAGATGCAATTGCAAATTAGTTAAATGTATTGAATCGTGTATTGGAACTTAAATATGAAATTGCAAATTGGTTAAGTCCCCAATGAGATTCCCAATCAAAAATTGGTCTTTGAGGCAATTGTAAATATTTTATATATATATATATATATATATATTGAGATAACCACAAAATGCCTGTTTCACACCAATCACAAACTAGGCCGATAGGCCGAATCGCAAAATGGGCATGGATGACTGGATCGCGAGTTAGTTTTCACATGTGAACTGCAAATTAGAACTTAAAGCTCAATCACAAATTGGGTATGGAATGGTAATCACATATTACACTCAACTAGTAGAATTGCAAATTGGATACGGTCTGGGTTGCAAATTGATGATTAAACCATAATTGTAGGTGATTGCTGTTAAGCGTATTCGGGATTTAATTGGATTTCCTTTGTTTTACTCTTGAGCTATGGTGAGGTGAATTACACTAACTTATACATTATACTAGTGTTAAACATGTGTGATTGTTGTATGATCATTTGTGTAACTATTATGAATTGTTATTATGTGATGAAGGGTTGTGTAAATGGAGTGAAAACATAACTCGAGGGTTGTGTAAATGAAGTGAAAACACAACCCGGGCATGGGAAAGACGTAAAACTCTTAAAGGTGTATTAGGTAGTCAAGTGAAAACTGAAATCGTCGTCAGTCTTCTGCGTCAGTATTATGTGATTTATTTATGTTATCATGGATGATTATGTGCTTGGTACATACCCAGTGTGGTGTGTACGTGTGTGTGCTCGCTAGGTTATATGTTGTTGATTTAATTCTTTCAGGACGTGATCACGGAAAAGCACGAGCAAAGTGGAGGCAGCTCATCTACGATCAAACGTTTTGACTGTTTATTTATTTAATTAATTAATATAGTTTATTTACAATGATTATATTTATATGCACGTTTAAATTATTTTTTTGGGGCGTTACATTGTTCTTGTTTGATTTTCGATTTTGTGATCATCGATTTTGATTTAGGGTTCATCTCCTTGTTCATCTGCTTCATATTCATCTCCATGTTCATCTGCTTCATCTTAGGGTTCGATTTTAGGGTTCTTGCGGTTCTGCTTCATATATTGACGTGGGTTTCATCTCATGCTCTTCATCTTTTCCTTCAAGTAATAAAGAATTACTATGTGGCAGTAAATAAAAACAAAAAAATTGAAAGAATTACCGGTTGATGTATGATTTTGGGCTTAGCTTCTTCATAAACAAAATGATTAGGGTTCTTGTTCTTGGTTTGGTTACATTATTTTCTCTTCATATGGGTTTCATCTTCTATGTATTCATGTTCATTTTTTCCTTCAAGAGATAAAGTAATTTTGATATGGCTATGAATTTAATGACGTGGCAATAAAAATAAAGAAAAAAATTAGAGAATTACTGGATACTTGAAGAATAGGTAACCGGATACAGAAAATGGTAACTTTTGGAAGTCTAGTACATTAAATGGTAACATTGAAAGTTTGATAAATACAATAGCAAATAGTGACAAGTTAGATACATATTTATGAACTAAACCCTTTATAATATATCAAAATATTATGCACTAATGTCCAATAAAGACTTAATTTTATTGCTCCTAACTGTAGCAATAATGACTAATGACTTGTACAAGTAATATAATCACGTGATTTTGTATCATAATACCAGAATTCTTATGTCATATATGTCCTCCCAATTTTAAAATAATAAAGCTTAATTTGTTTATTCAATAGATCAACCAATTAACCAACAATAATAAATTCAAACAAATGTTATTAAAGTTTATTTAGTTTTTTTTTTCAACTTTAAGATGTGTTCGTATAGATTATTATACTATTAAAAAATGACACTAGATTTGACAACTATTTGGGCTAAGAAAATATTATAACCTTTTGATTGATTAGTTATTTTTAATTAACCAAAACCTAATCATTTGATTGATTTCTAAATCATGTAGTATATGAATAATTTTTTACTGCTTGAACATATTATTTTTATTATTCATCATCTTTGTAAATTTTCATTTTTTTCACAGCTAATAATTTTTTAATATTTTTTATTAATGTTTAATTTTTATCAATTTAAATTAACCTGTGTATCGTACATGCAATAGGGTTTTAATGTTATTATCTTATTTTTAGAATTTTTGATCAATTATGTCCCTTTATTTTGTAAAATGCCTTTAAAATTAGTTGTTTTTACGTCAAAAAAACCTTAAGTCTTGCATAGTATTTAAGATATTTATTTTTTAGATGATTTAGTTTGTTAACACTAAAAGATTTTAACAAAAAGATTTATTTAAATTATATAAAAAATACATTTTTTGTGGTTGTTGTAAGTTAACACATAGACAAATTTGATTAAATTAAAACATTGAATTTTCATTATCTGATTTATAATACTCTATTGTTTTAGGAATCAATTTTTGAAGAAAGTGCCATAACATATCATTTTCAGTACCTTTTTTCTTTGTTATTTTTATATTTTATCATGAAGATCGACGTAGATAAGCATGATTCAAGCTCTTACCATATGTAGCAGCGGTTTTATTCATTCTTTTTCATGTATACAAACAATTTTGGTAACGTTCATTATTGTTAAAATTTTTATATATTTTATAATTGTTTTATTATACATGTTAATATAGTTGAATAGCAAAAGATAAAATAAAATTTACTTTACTCATCCTCGTGTTTAAACGCGGGTGTTAAGCTAATATATAATAAAAGGAATAACATCTAAGAGTAAGTTTATATTACATACCTCCCATAGATACATTAATATATTTCTTTAAATAGTTTCTAATAAAATTATTTATTACTTACAAGAAAGACATATGTCATGTAGTTATAAAAAGTGAATATCGCACTCTCTGGATATCTAAAAACTAAAATCATAACCAAACATAAATGTGGTGCTTTGAAAGAAATTGAGATGAATGAAAAAAAGATCTAACTTGTATTCAAACAAAAATCCAAAAGTTTTTAAGCTAGATTTCATAGCAATCTTGATAACACTCGATAAGAGGAAAGCATAAGTATGAAGAATGCCTCACTTTGTGGTTTTTCAATCAATAGTTCCTCAAGGGATTTGTGGTTTTCCAATCAATAGTTCCTCGATCCCTTGATGCCATAAACAAGCTACAGCTAAAGGGTCAATCTGATGTTTCCAAAGAAACTTGTTATGAGAATTGTACCTTTTTGCAGTTTAGATAGTTAGAACGGTTCCGTTGGTCATTAGAATCTAAAACATACGTAGTAACATGCTTATCTAATACATACAAGAACATATAGTAACATACTAGTCACAAGTGAAAGATCTTGAATCAACAAAAAAATGTTCATTTTCAAAAACAAAATAAAAAAGAAAAGAAAAGAAAGAACATACCCGACAACGTTGTGCATTTTCACCACCCGTAACATAATGAACAAATGAGCTTCATGCACCAAATAAAAAAGGGAATGATTTCATAAACTTATAGATTAATGCATCAAATGTGGTGTTATAATGGTATAGAGAAATAAAAAACTACCTACTACATCACTTATAGTGTCATGTTCCACATGACTTGATTACACAAGCCCCCATATCACTAAGTTATTGTAAACTATAAATGTGACCATTTAATGCACCCATACCAAATGATATCATGCCTCCCATCTCTAGGTCTATCAATCGTTTCATAAATTGATCTATGACAAAGATTAACCAAATATCATATAAAAAAATACAAAATCATCTCGTTAAGGTTTATTAAAGCAACTTCATCAACTTTTAACAATCAGTTTAACCTTTAATGTAAGACCCCGATTTTTGGTACAAATTTAAATTATTAAAATAGCTATTAAAACCATCATTTGTCTAATCATTTACATACATGTTGCGGAAGCTCCATTTGGTTTACAAAAGATTGGTGTTACTTGTTGTCTTAAGTACACGACCATTAATTAGCGAATGAAAAAAAGAACATAAGTCATGTATATCCAAACATGTAGCTACATGTCGTAACATAAGTTTCCCAAAAGCTTCTACACGTCTCACCGGCAGTTGCTACTATTTATCTACAGATACGAAACATTTAAAAACCACAAAGACGTTAGCATATAGCTAGTGAGTGTATCAAAACAGTTTTACGATACAAACAAGTCATGATTACATTTTAATTAACATGGCATCATTTATCATAACAAAGAAGATGCGGGGGACAAGTCTACTAGATCTTGTATCTTCCATAATGGCCCTATGGTCAACAAGTCCGCGTGGGGTGTGTCCGCATCTCCCGTCAAGGTGGGGGAGCACGAAGCATCCACTATGCAATAGTTATCAAGTGTGAATGACTTGCTCCCCAAGTCCACTCGTGTATGCTTAGGTTCGGTGGCTTATCAGCCCAATGAACCACATGGTCATAATAGGTACCATCATCCCCCTTCACTCTTTGCACCAATTCCACAACCACCAATGTATCTAGGTTCCCAAATTGCCGAAGCCACATGAACCAATACACATCACCCAATGGTTAGGAACTAACTTGGTACAAAGTACTAAGTCTAAAACACAGGTCCGGACCACCAAGGCACAATCTCAAACGCAAGCAAGTTACACATATATTCATTAACTTGCAAGAAGCATCACATAACATCACATATCATATTATCATTAACATGATAATCAATAATAACAATTCACATTGATGCCATAAACATGAACAATACATAATAAAAGAACAAACATTATGACTTGATAGTTTATAAACCAATAAGGTATCCGTAGGGTACAACTCACCTGTTGAAGTGATGAGAATCACCTCCTGACAAAACCAATGCTAAATTACTTGGACAATGTTCCTATAATCACAATACATAAGTTTAACTTAAATAAATTAACAAAAGTTAAGACTTCTCAAGAATAAAGGGTTAATACTATGATTAAACACTTTTTTCGGGTCTAAAATACTCCATTTTATCCCCCTATAATTAACATAATCAATCCTTAATCAATTACAAGGTTAAAGGGGGTCCAAATAAGGTTTATGGGTTGATTATAGGGCTACAAATTGTTGGAAAAACCAGGTTGCTGAAACACATGCTTTGCGCCGCGACACATAAGGTTTGCACCATGAACCTCGCGTGAACATTAACTGATTGCTTGTGTTTATGCCAATTTTTGACCAAAACCAATTCTTTCCAAACCAAACTTAGTTGCAACATAAAATAAGGTCTAAACACTACCAAAGCATCTCAAACATCATCATATAACTTTCCTTTGAAGGTTCAAAACCCTAATTTAGCCATTTAACCCAAAATGACCCATTTACAAAAGTTTTCAACACAAAACAACAATAATTCACCAAATACTTCATATATTGCTAAAATCAAACATAAATAATAGATAAAACTTACTTGATCACCAACCACTTGAACTTGCCCTTTCTTGCTCCAAAAACTAAGCTTAAATGCTAGACGGGTGATAAAAAACACACTATTAAGCCTAAACACACCTCAAGCTACCAAGTATTCCTTGATTTCTTCCAATTTTGATTTCTTTTTTCAAGCCCTCCTCCTATTGACTTGTGGCTGGACCAAATGACTCATTTGAGTCAAAATGAGATATTTAAACACAATTTTTCACTTTCAGTCCTTCAAGTACTTTTTATTTCTTTAAGGTCTCAATACTCTATTTGCAACACATACATCGATAGAAACAACAACAACAACAACAACAACAACAATAATAATATAATAATAATAATAATAATAATAATAATACTCAAATAAACTTATATATTTATAAATTTTATAATTTTACAAATTTTTGGATATTACATTTCCTCCCTCCTTACAAAGATTCTGTCCTCGGAATCAAACTAACTAAATAAATGAAGGTAATGGATCCTCACGTCCTCAAATGAACCCTAGTATCCGTAGGAAATCCAAGCACGCCAACACCCAAACGCAGCGGAAGCAACGACATAAAAAACCGGGGTTTTCGGGTATCAAAACCTACATGCATGTATTCCCCAAGTGGAGATCGTGAATACAAACAAATATAGCAACTGAAACTAAAAGAATAGGAGGAGAAATATACCATCGGGAAGGCTGGAGTTAGCCATCAAGTTAGGAAGATATTGAGAACTCAAACCCGAGCTCCTCTATTGATAGTCCACACCAAGTGAGCGAGATCCCTCCTTGCTAACGACCCGAAACACGAACCATACTTTGTCCTCGTGAATCTGGAACAGCCACAACACTGATATCTTGCCTTTACAAGCTTACACACTTACTTAACTCACTATACAAGTTCAAGTATCAATAAGGTGCCTTATGGTGTATCAAGAGGCAAGAGTGTTACATAGGGAGAGTTCAATGCCTTTTAAAGGCTGGAAAGAAGGGGAAAGGTGTAACACCACTTCTGAGTTCAGTTGCTTTAATGACAAAACAGATTTTAGCAGTGGAAATTTTTCTTTTTAAAACAACCAAACAGCTAATTACATTAATAACTTCTCAAAATATCATTGGTGTTACCAAGTACAAGAACCGACCATAGTATCATATTACAATACATCATCAAATATAAGTGTTCCACCCACAAGGGGCAATGTACATCCCAAAAGCAACCTGCCTCGCAGGCCATCTAATCTTTACCTAAAAAGGGAAACATAGTACCATTAGCTACACTAACTAGTGACTACATACAATCACAAGCATCAATACAATAAGTCATGCATCGTATAATAAACAGTCATTGCTAGCTTAGCACATAGCGGTGTGCTGACAAGATCGGTAAGAGTCGTGTCTTGCAGGGTAATCAATCCCGCTCAACAACTCAAACCGGGGGATCAGACACGACCAATCCGCGCTGGTGGGGGAGCACAAGGCAGTCCACCAAGCATCATTCACAGAGTCAAAGACTCCATAGGTAATCCAGCTACAACTGGCTAATCACCACTCACGTTAAGGCACGGTGGTTCTGCAGAACCTTGACCTGGGATGCACCCCGAGTTACCGTTAAATCCAGAAATGACCGAAGTCCTGTTAGGATCCAGCTAACCGGCTGACCTTAGCCATGCGTCAGATAGTCTGCAGACGGGTCACATACACATATACGTACATTTGATCCCACAGGGATCCATCATTTTACATATAACATAATTAGGCAGTTATTCGTGCATAGCATCATATACTAACTAAGTGGTTCCAAACTGGACCCACTTGCATGCTCCTGACACACAGTCTAATATCATATAAGTCATACAATTACCTCTTTAAGCGTACGTGCAAAAGCAAGTTAGTCATATATATATACATTCAAATAATCACTTAGCAGGCAAGCCTTACTCTACTGAGTCTCATGGTCGTAGGCACTCACCTGAGCTGTTACTAGGCACAGGTATTCGACTTGAGTCCTCTAACAAGTTCACCTAGCATATTATACTTACATCAATCATTCACATGTGCATTCAAGACTTCACAAAACAACATTCAACTTTCGACATTACACAAATCCGCTAGAACTGTCGGATTTGGGGAAATCCGATGGTTCTGTCGGATTCATGAAATCCGACAATTAGACCCCAAATTCCGATACTCAATCAATTGGATTCCAACACTTAGGAATTTCAACCATGCATGTGAAATCCGACACTTGCGGATTCTGACACATGGAGGTAAATCCGACACTTGGAAATCCGATACAACGAAATCCGATACTTATCGGATTCCGACACTTAGAATCCGAAACCAAGGAAATCCGATAGACTTGCGGATTCCAATGGCTACAAAACATGAAACCCGACAGAGTTGCGGAATCCGACACTTCTATCGGATTCCGACACTTCCTTCGGTTTTCATCACATTCGGATTCCGACAACTTCATAGTTGCGGAATCCGACAACTTTATCAACTGTAATTCCGATAACATCATTTGATCATCTAAACAACTTCATTTTGGCTTTCTTTAAACCCAGAACATCATAGAACAACATAACATCATCATCTAATCATCATAAACGCATGAAATCCCAACAAGAACACCATTCATGCAAAACCCACTTAGGAAGTGAGTTTCCCATATTCTTCAAAGTGTTCTTGCATGGATTCATAGTTCTTGACATGTTTTACATGCTTCTAATCTTCTAAACATCTTGGAATTATGTTGCTAACCTTTGAAGATTAACAACCGACTCCTCTTCTTCTACTTTTCTGGAAATCCGAGAGCAACAAGAGAAACCGAGAGACAAAGTGTGTTTGTGCTTTCTTTGATTTGTAAAGTCAACAAGGCACATGCATAAACCCATATATACTTTCTAATTTTCAGAGGCGGTTGCCTCTGGCTTTGTTTGCACTTGGTTTTCCTTTCTTTTAATTACACACATACACACACTCACACATGCATACGTACATACATACATATAAACATATAATGACATAACTTGCTTCTATTTAATTCAACAAGTATACATATAACATACTTCTTATTACAATAACTACGTACGGACGTACTAATTACAACTGGGCTCAAGTTGAGGATGTTACAAAAGGGCACCAGGGTCGGCACTCATGCCACCCATTCATTGGACCAACACAAAGGTCTAATAAAAAATGAAGTGTCACTTTGACTTCTGCCATCACGGGCTCTCACGGGCCATGAAGCACTCGTGAGAGCTCGAAAGGCTGGGTACCACTACACACTCTCATTGGGCCAACGAGTGGTCCAATAAAAGAAGGGTGTCTGCCTTCACGGGCTCTCACGAGCCGTGAAGCCCTTGTGAAGGCAGTGCCCCCATGACTTCCTGTCCAAGTTGTGAAGCCTCATGGAGGGTTTCACTTCACGACCTCTTCACTACCCGTGAAGCTCGCTAGAAACCCTAATTTCATATTCACTCATGTTTGGGTTGTGCTGTCAAAATCTACCCTTGGCGTGTGACCCAATAGGCCCGTACCTCATTAGTAGTGATGCTAGTGCACGTGTATCAGTGGGCATATACCAACAGACTCCTACTTGCACATGATACAGCGTTACAAACACCACAGACAAGCAGTGGCTCTAGCAAAGCATACTTGCCCCTAAGTCGGTACGAGTTACGTCATATTCGACAAATTCTGGAAGCCTAGATAGGATAAAAGATCCTATAGATAAGTGATCATAAACATCCTTTTGTTTGCGATATCCGAGTGAACATGAGACTGTTGGGTTTTGATGGCATCTAGAAATACGCAGCGGAAAGAAAACGAGTAAAAACAATTTTGATTTTATGCACCAACACACCACCTAATGGAGCAAACTCTAGACAATAGCAATGAAACTAAAAAGACAAGAGAAATGATAGAATTATACCATGCAAGCTATTCCTTCTTGTTTATTTTGAAAGATGTGTACGCAAAGTAGTGTACATCTACCGGTATCCACACCAAGTTTGGTTTGTTCCTCACTTGCTAGAGTGCTTATGTGCCAACAAGAACACAACCACTATAGAACTAACACCACTTGAAGATTGATATGCCAATCTACCTTCCAAGTGTGTATATTCAGAGAGTATGAACTAATTATCAAATTACAAGTTCATATATGTTTTCTATATTGTTCAAAGTGGCTAACCAAACCACCACAACATATTAGAGATCTTATAGACCACCTCAAGCAGTCCATAAGTCGTCTATAACAGCCATTGGTATTATTAGCAATCAACCATCATTAAACTAGTCTTAAAAGACAATTTAAACTTGTTGTGACAGTGTGAGACACGGCCGTGCCTCATAGGGCATGCCCGTGCCAACCAACGGGTACACCGAAGTCACGCCCGACTTGGGCTCGTGCTTTTGCACTAGGCACAGCCGTACCTTAACGAGGCACGCCTGTGCCGGCCCCAAAAGGTACTGTTAGATTATGCCCACTAACACACGTCCAGGTCCGTATCACTACTGATGAAACACGAGCATATTGGGTCACACGCCAAGGATTGATTCCAACAGCACATATCGTGAACCGGGAGAGAAATGTGTCTGGACAGGCCTTACGGCCGTAAGGGTGGTTCCTTGCGGCTGCAAGGAAGCCTTACGGCCGCAAGGGTAAGGCTTGCGGCAGCAAGGGCCATCTGTCAGACAACATTTAATGTTTTTGTTCGGCCTTTCACAAGGATCAATGTTCACTTATTGGGCTTCTTGGAGAACTGATGGACGACTTATTTGTCTGTCATTGAGTCTATTACTGCCAGAGGTGAAGCATATGAGTTATTGGTTCATTCAAGTGGGAAAACACATAGCAAAAACACTCTCTCCCACTCTAGAGCTTGCATACTCCATTTCTAGAGTTCTTAGGCATACTTCCAGCTTCTGGAAATGTATATGGGTTGTTCCAAACGTGATGTCAAGGTGTTGAAGATCACTAGAGGCTTACTAGCATCTGGGAATCAAGCAAACTTGGTGTGGACTATCGATAGAGAGTTCCTGCTTTGCAACTTTGAGTTCATCCATGAAGAACAGCTTGGAGGATTGTATATTTCACTTCCATCTCTTTATTTTTGGTTGCAATGCTTGTATGTAGAGTTTCATCCACTAATGGGACTTAATGGCATCATGTTCAACACCTCTTTTGCTTCCGCTGTGTGGGTGAGATGGCCATTAAAACCCATCAGTGGTATCAGAGCCATCTCTACATAGGTATTGCACCTTGGTGGCTGAAATTGAAAATCTTTAAAACAAGGCCTTACGGCCGCAAGGGGTTTCCTCGCGGCCGCAAGGATGATTTTTGAAAGAGGCCTTACGGCCGCAAGACAGGGCCTAAATTTGGAAATCTGGTTTCTAGAAATTTTGACAGCATGGTTTTCCTAATAGATTTCAGTTTTAGCTCATTCTGCTGGTTTTGGCTTGATTGCAGATGTACTTTAATTCACATACTTATATGTATGCTATAATTTTGGCATGAAATGTATACATACATATATTCATGGTGAGTACATATAAATATGTTTCACCAAAAATGGTTTGGTGTTACTAATGTATATAACTAGGATTATTTGTTATATCTTGAGCGTTTGTCTAAATAATCCTAATCAAAATGCATATATACATGTGTTTGAGGTACACGATGTGTTGCTTGTGATATTGGTAACCATACATGCTCCATGAGCTATATGCCATGTTGTTTGTGTGTATATTGATTCATTCATTTGGTGACTTGGTCACATTGGTTTGTAATAATATATTTGTTTGGTTTATAATTTTTATTGCGGCTTGCATGCCGTTGTATTTATTCTTGTACTTGTATTAGTTTTTAGGAAATCGTGGCTTGCATGCCATTTCTTTTAAAATCTAAGTACTTGTAAAATACTGGACGACACGAACAAGAATCACGGCGTTGATGTCTTAGCTTATATGGATCCCGGAGGCCAGATGGAGGTGGTGGATTCAGTGAGAGTTAGCATGACGGGTCTTTAGATTGTCCCTAGTTGACCTTGTTTTTCCTGTTATGGCTCACGAGAAAAACGTATAGGATATGGGCATGGTTACCAATTTATATTATGCGTGTGATGTGATTTTATATTATGCATGGATGATAGGTTCTCGCATGCTAGATAACTTTTTGAAATTAAATAAAATCACAAGAGTTTTCTAAAATGGTTTAGATCTCTCGCGCGCGCATACGATTAACAAACGAATATTAACTTTGTGTAATATTAAAGTGAAAAATGATTTTTGTCACTTGTTTGTTAATCAAAATTAAAACATGGTTTTAATTGGAAAAACAAAAGCCTGTTTTTTGCAAATGAAAACTGTACAACGTCCATAAGATGACTCCACCCGAAGCTAATGAAACATGGATGATTTTCGAGCTTAGCACGAGTCATTCCTTGTGTAACTATGTGGAAGGTGCGGTTGGCAACTTGCAAGATTTGGTTGTCAAGCTTAGAACGAGCCAAATTTTGGTCGAGAGTACCACCGAGTATCTTGATGGATAGTTTACAAATATAATTTGTAAATGTGAGTTGTACATCGTTTTCCGCAAATGTAAATCATACGCCATTCGTAAGTTGACACCACCCGAATCAAGTGAAGCATGGGATGATTGTCGAGCTTATCACGAGTTATTCCATGTGGATCTGTGTGGAAGGTGAGTGTGGCGACTTGAAATTATTGGTTGTCAAGCTTAGCACGAGCCAATAATTGTCAAGAGTGTCACCGTGTATCTTGACGAACGATTTACAAATACAAATTAAAATGTTGTATGATTGTCGAGCTTAGCACGAGTCAAACAAATTTTTAATTTGGATTTTGTGTAAGAAGGGATCAAACATGTCAAACCAACACTATGAGTGTTGATGGATCCCGCAAGTGTCTAAGAGTTGTAATAGAGATTACAATCCATAAAATGGTTACCGGCCTAAATAACTTTACCACGTGATCCGCGGCAAACCCGTCACGATGTATTGTGAAATATGGTTCTTAGCCCTTGTTAAGATAATTTTTTTTCTTAAAACTAATCGGGTAATTATCGTAACGAGGATTGTATCAAAAACTAACTAAAACGTGTATTCTAATATCTTTCTGTTGGGAATCCATGGGGATCAAAGCACGCAACGGAAGCAACAAAAACACACAAAAGGATCCCATGATTTCCCAATGGTGGTGAAAGCTTGTAAGAACATGCATGCAACCAAAAACAAGAACAAAGAGAAGAAGGAGATCAAATCATACCCTCGAAGACTTTGATACTTGGCTGGAACAATTTGGATTTGGGATGTAAGCTTGAAACAAAAGGCTCCAAGCCCTAATGCAAGTCCACACCAAGAAACCTTCAACCTCTTTGTGCTAGCAAACCGAAGCACCACCAACACTTGATGGATATCTTCTGGAACATCCTTGAAACACTTGTGCACAATTCACCAACACTTGATCATGCTCTCTCTCTCTCAATGGAAGAACTCACAAGTATATGTATTGCACAAAATGGACCAAGAGTAGCTAATGAACTAAGAGAGCCCTTTTTAAAGACCTCCATTCTGTTCAAAAGAGCCAGAGTCGGACCCCAATGGCACCATATCATTGGACCAACTCAAATGGTCCAATGAAACACAAGTGTCACTTGGAATTCTACCTTCACGAATTCTTCACGGGCTCTCACGGGCCGTGAAGGATAATTGCGCCACGACCGGCCATTTATCCTCCACGAGTCGTGCCGTGCCGTGCAAGAATCGTGAGGGTTCGTGCCTTCACGACCTCCTTCACGGGCCGTGTAGGGTCGTGAAGCCCTAGGGTTTCACGAATCATGCGGCCCACGACAGGACTCGTGGACACGAGCTGCTTCACGACCCGTGGAGCATCCTTCATGGTCGTGAAGCCTAGGTCAACTGGAATTTGACCATTTTAACTCTTTCTTCTTATAGTAGGCTATCGAGATTGAAACAACAAAGATGGTCGTGTAAACACCTTAGTGGAAATGACGAAAGGCGGATCCTTGTTTGTCTATTCCAAAGTCTGGATTTTCCAGTCTACGTTTAGACGTGAGGTGGAGGAATCTAGAATGTAGAGGTGTTTACTCCATAGGTACTCTACTAATACCATGTGATATTTGTTTTGACAAAACCTTGTGAGAACATGATGTAAGTTGCTCAAAGGTAGAGTCTCACAAATTAATATCCATGGATGCTAGTGAGAGTAAAGTATACCTTGAAAGGAAGAACCTAATGTTGACACTAGCAACCAATCATAGATGATTGAAACTCAGCATGGCATTGCTAGAGTACTTGGCATCAAATCATTACCTCTTGGTAGAAGTTGTCATAAGACTAGAAAGATATAATTCTTTATATCTGAGGTAGACAACTTTAATGATAGTTCATGATGAATGCATCAACTGCCAGAAAGCATAGTGGGCCTAGAGTCCGCTATGAGGAATGAGGCAATGAAAATGAGATGCTATCCATGACGGATACCCAAGGTCTTCGACTTGGTTGATCCTACATCTAGATGTGAATCCGCAAGGTGTGATTGCTTTTTTGACGACATAAACCAACATGGATAAGTTTGCAGACAACATCAAATACCGACTGGTAGGAATGGTTTCAAAACGATTAACCATGAGGGTGGTATCATCTAGAAACATTCTCCTGTTGGTTATGTTGAAGATTACAAGGATACTTATATCTATAAGTGCCGTTCAGGCTATGAGAGATAGATATAATGACCAAACTCCTTAATAGGAATTTTCTAAGGAAATGCTCACAACATTTTCCGAGGGTTTTTTACTATCATACATATTCTTATGAAGTCTACAAACTCTGTAATCCACTTGTGGACTTACGTCACCATCTCAATGTTAGAATCCTGGCTTTGAATTGAAAATCATTTGTTTTGAGTTTTCAAATAGCAATGATGAATCATGGAAGAATGCTAGAGCTAGTGAGAGTATTTTGTAATCCTATTTTAAGTATGTCTAGTACATACATCGTATTGGAGATAATGTCTTGATCCCGCTTGGAAAAGCTCAAATCAAGAATTATGTGTCCATAACGATTATATCGTATTGGAGATAATGTCCTGATTTCGCTTGGAAAAGCTTAAATCAAGAATTATTCGTCCATAACGAACATAGGATATACAAAACCTATGAAAGGAGTTAAAGAAATATTGAAATATGTTCTTGTTGATCTATAGTAAGAAGCATCATAGAATATTGTTATTCAAGTGCTTGCTTGCTAATAAGGATAACTGCCGATCTTTATCGGGGTTCGTGATCCTACTTAATATGGTGTTAATTAATATTCTTCTCAAAGCATCGTTGACTCTATTGGGATCTAATGAGACAATGAGAGTACGATGGCTTGTGCAAGGTAACCTGCTTCTCAAAAACATTGTTGACTCTATTGGGATCTTATGAGACAACGAGAGTACGATGGTTTGTGAATGATAACCTTTATCTCAAGTATCATTGACCTTATTGAGTTCTGTTGAATCAATGAAGGTATGATGTCTTGACAAAAGATAACCTTTATCTCAAGTATCATTGACCTTGTTGAGTTCTATTGAATCAACGAAGGTATGATAACTTGACAAAGGACCAAGATCTCACCAACGCACAATTTTAGTGATTGGTTGAGGCCGAGATATGGTCATTCTGAGAATACACATGGAAAGCATGATGGCAGATCCGTTTTACTAAAGCCGTAGTTACAAGGTAGTGACGATCCTCATACTAATGCTTGCAAAGACTTGGCTTGAGTTTGTTTTAGTTAAAATTTTGATACGCTGACTTGAGGAACATTAATGTAACGCCCCAAAATCCAAAATATGATATTTGAAATATAACACATAAAAGTGTTCACATCTGAAATATTTTACATAAAAGCGGAAGCATGAACTAATTTAGAAACCTGTTGTATCAACAGATACATATAAAAATACTGTCTCAAGTTTAACACCAAAAACTTGACATTTAGAAACTAGGCGTTAAGTGTTTCAAAGACTTTATCAAAATATAGTCAAACCGAAGCTTTGCCCTTGCCTTTGGTAAAACCTGCAAAACATTTTAAAATAGTATCTGATAAGCTACGAGAGCTTAGTGAGTAAACCAGACTAAACATCATATAAACACACATATAAAATCATATGAAGATAATACACGTATGGCAGATAATCAATGCTAACCACTGGTTCTAGACCCAGGGCAGCCACCTTTGTAACAGTACTGTATCACCTTTGAACCTTACTTCACATAGCAGTTCGGTATATACACATGTGAATAACATTACATGTTTGTAATCTAATATAATAACACACATGCTGTAAATATGAATAATAGTCTAGAAGACTCACCTTATGATATTTATGATATGTAACGATCCACAGGTAATGATATCTCAGGTAATAAGTCAATCACCGTCCTATATAAATAATATAAGAAAGTGTCATATTACTAGAATTCTGGTCTGAAATAGGGCCTACACGAGCCGTGTATCTCTACACGGGCCGTGTCCCTCATAATACACGACCTATGCTGGCTACATGGCCAGTGCTATCTAGTTATACTACACGGGCCGTGTTCTGTACACGGGTCGTGTACCTCATATACACAACCATGTAACCCTACACGGCCCCGTGACCGCCTTTAACACTACACGGGCCGTGTACGCTATAAGGAATCCGACAGTTCATACACTTAGTGTCGGATTTGGCCAGAATTTTGCTATAAGCTTCATATAAACTGATTAGGGGTGTTTTCCTACACCCCAAACAATAGTGGAACATAAACTAATCATAATAACATAATTCTAACATGATTCACCATAGAATCAAGCTACTAAACTCATGAAACCTCAAGAACAAAAGGTTTAATCATACCTTTAACAAGCAAGGTTGTACAAGATGCTATAATCTGAAGTCGTAGCTGAGTTTAAGTCTTTAGAATCACCAGAACTTAGAGGATTGCTGCTGTGTTTTTAGTTTTCAAGAGAAATATGATACTTTGACTTATAAATGTCAAAGTTGGTGACTTATATATATATAAGTTTCAACTAATGGCACAATAGGTCCCTTCACTTAATCAAGTTATAATTTGACGGTTTTAGCCCCTCTAGCTTATAACCACATCTTATCACATATATCTATTTATAACTCATACATCACTTTATACATTTTCTCGTTTTAACTTATAATAAAATTCTGGATGTTACAACTCTTCCCCACTTGAAATGATTTCGTCCCCGAAATCAACTGCTGAAGAGCTTTGGATAATTTCTCATCATATCTTATTCAGGTTCCCATATCTTAATCAGTCCAATTTGTTAATTACATAAAGCCTTAACCTTCCGTTCTGACGTACTTGTATGTCGTTCCACATATTATAGTTTATCATCAATGCTAATATCTTCTAACAAAACAATTGTAGACTCAACTGCTATACACCTGTTGAGATATAACACATGAAAGGTGTTAAGAATATATGAAAACTCTTCTGAAAACTCTAGTCTATAAGTAACACTTTCTGAATCTAATAACGTCTTTCCATGGTGACACTTTTAATGATACTTAGTCTCCCCCCTGAAAACAGAAGTGGTAACCTTCGTTTATCTGTATAACCCTTCTGTCTATTCTGGGCGTCAAATAATCTATTACATACCTTCTGAATCTGTTCTATCTTTTGTTGTATCATTTCTGTACTACCCCACACTTTCTGACCCACATCACCCAATACACTAAAGTTTTGGCAGTAATATCATACAAATTTCATACGTTGGCATCCCGGTGAGGACTAGTATCTGTTGTAATACGAAACTCTGTCAAGCAAATATGTACCCCAGTTTTCTTTTGAATTAATAACATAATCATAAAACATGCTTTCCATCATCTGTATATTTCTTTCATTCTGACTGTATTGAGATGAAGCTTAATCCTTAAACTTTATATGAAATTGGTTCCGAATTCTAGAAGTGGATCTGGTATCATTCTCTGAATCAATAAACACTGATATGCTATGACATAACACAATCTGTTTCACATACACATTTGTTAAATGTTCTGAATAATGAGTTTCTCTAATGGAAACCACATACACACTTTTATTTAACCTGCCTACAATCACCCATAACACATTATAACCTCGTAAGGTTTCTAGGTAATTTGGCATTCAGGTTCATAATAATATTTCCAGATATGATTTCTGACGTTTAGCTTTCAATCATTCATATTTATAAATATTTCTCCACTTATCTGACTATATCTTGTTTCATATCCGGTCACCAATAATCCACCCTCAGGTCTTTATACAATTGTAACTTTTGACTGAATAGAAAATCTAAACTTGTGAGCTTCATTTAGATGTGTCTGACATGCACCTCCATAACCTGATACTCATATACGGTCATATCTAATCAGTTTATCACGACTGTCTTTAATCGGATTTATTACCTGTCATTTTCATCCATTCTTTAATATACTTTTCACTTTGGATCACTTTTGATTGATCTGCTCCCATTTCATCTGAATATAAGCGTTGTAACTATCATTTAAATGACTAATCTTATCTAAGTATGGTTTCTGAGTTTCTGCTCTAACTATCGGCTATAACATTAGTCTTTTCTGAAATAATATAATATTCTACTCACAATTCTTCACTGATTCTGAACAGTGTTTCTATCGCCTTTAAAGGTCTTTCTCATTCAACAATTATTTCTAACTTTTATAATTTCGTATAAACAACACTTCACATATAAACATATAATCTCATCATATCATACTGAATGTTACCGTAGCGCACTAGCGGTAGTCTTACACCACCTATGAATGCTATTGTGGCGCACCAACAATAGTCTTACATCCACATATCCACCCACTATCGAGGTATAATCCTCACGTATCATATAAATAACATGCCGCATATACTACTATCAGGTGTGAGTCTGTGTATTCATTCTCATACGATTTTTACTGTCTAGAAGTGCAAACAATAATTTTGCCCCTCTACATTCATCTGAACCACTGTATCAGGCATCACACAATGCTATCATCTCTTCAATCAATTTAGGTAGTGCAAACTGTTGCTTCACATAATTTCTGCAATTAATCCCATAGAACTGTTGATTACTATCGGTTTCTTTGGCGGTTCCCACTTCATCACCTTCTCTATTTATCAAAATTCATCTCGATTCCATTTCTACTAATATATTGTCTAAGGAACTGCATTCCTTATATCTTGAAGTTCACATATGAAAACTTAACATACAACTGTTCTTTACTATGTGTCTCTACAACTTTTCCGATATGTACCAAACCTTTAAAATAAATACGTATATCGTCGATGAACACAATTACTGACTTACTTAACATTGGCCTATACACCCTATTCATTTAATACATAATCACTGCTGGTGCGTTAGCAAGGCTAAAAATCATCATAACCACTTCAACATACCTAAACATTTTGTGAACACAGTTTAAGGAATGTCGTCCCTTCTGATCTTAGGCTGAAGAAAATCCGAATTTGAATCAGCTTTGACAACCACTTTACCCCATTATAACTGACCAAGTAATTCAAGTATTTTGAACAACGGACATATATTCATGATCACTTTATTGAGCTCATAATAATTGATACACATAACATAAGTACACCTCATGAAAAGCTAATGGGTCTTATAAACCCCCTTCATTTAACAATTCTTGAAATCGTTTCAATAATTCATGTATCTTTGAAGGAGCAAGTCTGTACGTAGTTCTAGTAATCAGTGAAACTTTCAATACCACATAAATTCTAAACATACTCTGTCTATATGGCAGTAACTTTGGTAATTCTTTGAATTACATATCAAGATACTCACATATTACTTTCATATCTTTCTAGCTCATCTGTTCCTCTTAATTTAATATTTATAACATAAGTTGAAAAAATAATGTATCCATACTCAAGATACTCCCCAGCTTTTGAAACTGAACACCCATATAACCTACCTGTTTTGATTTTAACACATATAATTAGTTCTTCCCCACTTAGGATATGAACTCGAATCACTTCTGTTCACATAATATCATAACCTGGTTACAATATTATCAGTCCATTCCAATTACTATTTGGAACTCACTCATATTCATAGATACAAATTCACTAAGGAATTTAATGGTATTCATTTCTGTCACCTTATACTTATACACATCTAATCTTCATGTAACCATACTTGATTATGTTCTAACTTCTTCGGTCATTGTCTGGAAAGCTCTCACTTTTGGTTATTGATATATTCTTCTCTTTCACTTTCTTGGGTTCCTACAATTCTTACCCATATAACCTGGTTTCCATATTTAAAACATGTTAGTGAATCAAACCTGCTTTCCCCCAGTCGACGTTTCTTGTATGCTGAGTAGATAGGGTAGACCATTTGAATCATTTCCTTTCTAGAATTTCCATTCTTGTTTTCTCAAACATCAATACAGCTTTCTCTATCGGTTTCCTTTCTTTTCTATCTCTCTAATCCCGAATGCGTCCATCAGGGATTTCACATCTTGGTGTTTATAAGTGTATAAATTCTCATATGCTAGGCTGGAACACTATCATGTATCTGTACACTTTTATCTTTTCACTGACAACATAATCTGAGCAAAATGTATATTTTCTGAAATTTTACATCGACTTCTTGAATTGTCTCTAACATTTGTTCCACCTATGGAATCAACCCATAATTCTGCCTATCTCTGACTGTGGCACCAACTGCCCAATTGTAATGTCTTTACACTCATTTCACGTCATGCTCTCAATTTGTCCGCAATTCTTATCTAATCTATTACATATTTCACTTAATCCCCAGGTGCATACGTACATATGTGAAATGCACCCTCGATCTCTAAAATTTACTTATGACTAACAATTGATTTGCTAACCTTTAATACATCATTAGTTGACACGCGGAAAATCCTTGAACGTACAACCTTTTGATACTTCACGAATAATAACTTGGGGTTAATAATGAACCCTTTCACCTTGTATAACTAATCTTGAAATTGACTCTTATCTGATCACTTCTTTATTCTTTCATCTGTGCTACAACTCATACAATAATATATGGCATAAACTCTGCCTCATCACTTTGCTAAGTTTTCGACACTGAATTTTCCATGTGTGGATTCTGTTACTTAACGATTTAAATCAAGGGCCCATACACCCCGTCATGCTATATCCTTATAACGATATATTCACTTGTAATACTGATATTTACCCTTCGTGTCTGTGACTAAAATCACACTTAGGGTTATACACTACTCTTGAACCTCTTGTATATATCATTCTGGTAGTATATAGGAAAACACTCCTAGCATGTTTTCCTTGAGGTTTTACGAAATTATAGCGAACATCCGACACTTTTTGGATGAACTGTCGGAATGTCTGGTAGATACACGACCCGTGTAGAGGTACACAGCCCGTGTAGTATAAACTTGCGGATTTTGAAACTATCGGATTGTCATAGGCGGTCACAAGGCCATTTAGGGTTACATGGTCCTGTAGTACATGAGGTACACGGCCCGTGTAGTAATACTAGATAACACTGGCCATGTAGCCAGTATAGGTCGTGTATTATAAGGGACACGGCCCGTGTAGAGATACACGGTCCGTGTAGGCCCTATTTCAGATCAGTATTCAAGTGTTATAACACTTTATCATATTATTCATATAGGACGGTGATTGAATTTCTTGTCTGAGTTATCATTACCTGTGGATCATTACATATCATAAATATCATAAGGTGAGTCTTCTAGACTTCACTTCATATCAGCAGCATGTATGCTATTATATCAGATTACTAACATGTAATGTTATTCATATGTGTGTATAAGCTTGCTGCTATGTGTAGGAAGTCTCAGAGGTGGGGTGCTTACTGCTACGTCCAGTAAGGCTCAATTATGGTACAGTACTGTGACCTATGTTGCTGACCTGGGTCTAGAACCAGAGGCTAGCATTGTTTGCCAGACATACGTGTATTAGCTTTATATGATTCTATACGTGTGTTTATATGTTATTAGTTTGGAATACTCACTAAGCTCTTATAGCTTATTAGATACTGCTTTTTAATCTTTTGTAGGACGCGGCAAGGATAAGGGCAAGGCTCCTGTTTGACTACTTTTTGGGTTAATCTTTTGAAACAATTTTAACACCCAGTTCTATAAATATTTAACTTTTAAAGTACACTAAGTATGTACTCTTGTATATATATCTTTTGGCAGTACCCTGGTTTTATAGTAAAATGCTTCCGCGTACGTTTTAAACTAAATGTGCATTTTATAATTGAATTTTATGTACCATTGTGGTTCTTTTTAAATTTGGGGCGTTACAACTTGGTATCAAATGTCAAATTTTGGATTTTGGGGCGTTATAACTAAGCAGTATTGAACTTGTGAATATTTCGATATATAGTGGGGACTATATATATGCGTGTAGTAGTTATATTCACTTAGTCTTTACTGTGTTCCTATCTTTGCATGTTTAACCACTTCCCGAATTGCTTATGTAATTCAAACATTCCACAGTCGATCACACTTGATGGGAAGGAAGTCTGAATTAAGATTGAGTTAAATGATTGGTCAAGTATTAATGGAATACTGTGGACGCAATATTTAACTGTACTTGAAAGAAGTTTCAAGTGATTGGACGACCCACACCTGAGTTCACATCATGGATACTGTCACAAGTGACTCTGGATGATAATATCATTTCATCCTTAGACCGGAGATACACGAGATTCCAAAGCATGGATTTGGTTTACTTTGACTGTAACGCCCCAAATTATAAAACTGACCTTTTGGATAAAAGTTCACATATTAATTTACATTCAGAAAGTTTTACATAAAGCGGAAGCGTAACTGTTTAAAAAGTATTTATCCAAAATTACACATATGTGATAGTACTACGAGTTTAGCACAAAAACTTGTTCTGTACAACCAGGCGTTCATTTTTCCTTATCAAATCAGTCAAACCGGAGCTTTGCCCTTGCCTTGATTGTGCCCTGCAAAATACATAAAATAATATCTGATAAGTTGCGAGAGCTTAGTGAGTAAACTAGACTGCAAGTCATATATACACATGAATATAATCACATTCTGAACATAGCCAACCACTGGTTCTAGACCCAGGGTAGCAATCTGAGCCACAGTACTGTGCTAATTCTGAGCCACTACTGCACAAAGCAACATGCTTTATAACATATAAACGAATACATGTAAGTATTCCTTGTAATAACACCATTATGCACATATGAAATATAGTCTAGAAGACTCACCTTGTAATAACAAAAGTAATTAATGTAAGATAAGGCCTCAGGAGTCCTCACACGATCCTACACATATAATATAACAATATGATGTCAAAATCACACCTTTCTGATGTGAGCTGATAGCTACACAGGCCGTGTACCTTATAATCTACTCATCCGACCTTCGGATGACACGACTGTCGGATCAAACAACACTACACGGGCGTGTACTATATACACGGGCCGTGTACTCCATATACTACACGGTCATGTATTTCAAACATGGTCCATAACCGCCATACTTTTCATCCGACACTTATACACGGGCCGTGTTCTGTTCATGCGACTTACAGAACAGCTTCTACACAGACGCTGTTTTCCGGCCAAATCTCCCAAAAACTCATTCAAACAGTTTGTAAACATATTTTAGATGGTTTTTAACATCTCTAACCATTTTAATCACTTAAAACACATATAAAACATACTTTGATTCATTATCCAACCTTTTGATTCATAAAACCCATATAAAGCTTGAAACTTTATCAACCAAACATACCTTGAGTAATAAGAGGTTGAAGAAGATGATTATGATGACTAAAACTCTGCTTCTTATGATCAAAAATTCCAGAAAACTTTCACTTTTGAGGTTTGAGAGAAACGTATCTTCTGTAAACTTGAAATGAAGTAATTGACTACAAAAGTCAATTTCAAGTATATATATACATATGTTTCATATATGGTCAACAATAGTCCTTCTAGTTACATTAATACTTCAAAAAGTACACTTACTTTTAATACATTTATTTTTTAGGTGTTACATTGATTGCTTTCTAACGTAGTTCATAACTGGCTGTTATAAAGTAAATTTTTGGGTATGGTATAATTCATGTGGTGGACTGTGTAGTAAAAAAGATTTGTTCCTCTGTTTAGAGAGATATCCTGTTGGTATATACCCGCTGACATGAACAAGTGAATAGCACTGCTGATGAAGTATAGGCCTATTGGGTTACACACCAAGTAGTGATTCCGTCAACACGGTCAAGCAAAAGAGAGAGAACGGCCAAAATGGGTTTTGGCAGGATGGTACACGGGCCGTGTTCCTGAACACGGGTTGTGTCCAGCCCAACAAGCACGGGGCGTTTTGGCCCAATTCAAGACCGTGTGCTTTGGGCCAACACGGCCTTGTAGTTGTACACGGGCCGTGTTTAGACTATTAGACACGAGCCGTCTTATCCCGTTTGGGGCCGTGGACTTTGGGCCTACACGGCCGTGTTGATGAACACGTTTTGTGTACATGCTCTGTAACAGCAGAATAAACAGCTTTAAACACTCATTTTAATGGGATTAATATGTGTTAATGCTAGGTTACGTTTCATATAGCTCTGGAACAGAACTTGGAGGAGTTCTAGAGTCTTGTGCATGTTCATATTCTCTCCAATTGTTCTTCTTCTTTGTGATCAAGTTTGATGCACAAGAGAAGGTGTTATACACTTTGTGAGCTAGCTTTGATGCACAAAGGTGTTATAAGTTCTTGAATCTTATTGTTTTGGTGGCTACATCAACCTACTAACATTGGGGAATCAAGTGTGCTTGGTGTGGACTTTACTAGAGGAGTTCTTGTTGAATTCTACACACTTTGACAAAAAAGAAAGCTTTTGATCTTGAATTGTGGTATAACCTTTCTTCTATCTTGTTTATTATTTTCTAGTTGCAACTTCATGTTTAGATTTGGTCCATGGGATGTATTTGTTTGGCTAGCTTAGAATTTTGTATTATATCTTGCTTCCGTTGCTTCTCGATTATGCCAAACAAATACCTTCAGTGGTATCAGAGCCATATCTAACATGGCTTTGCACTATTGAGTCTAAAAAAACCATAAAAGTATTTTATTTGATAAGAAAATTGTTTTCTTAAAATGGTTTTTCATGAAGATTCTTCTTGGGCTTAAATTGTTATGTTTGTAGTCTTTATAATATTTTAGTTTTTATATTTATATATTTGTTGTAACTTGGAATGAAGTGTACACAAATATATACTTATAAATGTATATATGAATATGTGTCTTAAAAATGGTTTGGTACACTAATGCATATGTACAAGGATTGTCATTTGGTGCCTTTGATGTTTTGACAATCTTGACTAAAATATAGATATATATTTGTATCATGGTTTTGTGTGGCACACCATGTTTCATTTTGTTGCGTTTAGTTAATTCGGTAACATGATATGCCCTTAGACCTATGTGTTGTGGTGGTTGATTAATTTGGTTTTTGGCGGCCTGCGTGCTGTATTGTTGTAATATAATTTATTTATTTATTTATTGGTGTGGCTTGCACGCCGTTTCTTTTATTCCGTGTATTTGTATAAATAGTGTAGGAATGCGACCTGCGTGTCATTTATATATATATATATTCTATGTATTCATTGATAGTATAGAATTAGAACCGGAGAAGTCAACGGGAGTCATGGTGATGACGTCTTGGCAAGAAGGAATCAACACACTATTGGAGGTGTTGGATTCAATGGGAGCTCACCCAACGAGACTATTACTTGTCCTTAGGTTTGGGGCTTGTTTTCCCCGTTGTGGCTCACGAGGAAAACGCATAGAATTTTTGGACATGTTACCGAATTATATATATATATATATTTGCGTGGTTGTATTTTATTTTCTATGCATGGATTATGATTCGCATGCTAGACAATTTTTCCTTTAAAAACTAAATAAAATACAATGTTTGTTAAAATGGTTAACAATCTCGCGCGAATAGAATTGACAAAGAAAATATAAAGTTGGTGTTATATTTATAAAGTGACTAAAATCGTTTTGACACTTACTTTGTTAATTCACAAAGGTTTTTTCAAACCGGAAACAAAATCCCGTTTTTAAAATGTAAATCACGCACCATCCGTAAGACGATACCACCCGAATCTAACAAAATAAGGATGATTGTCGAGCTAAGCACGAGTCATTCCTTGTGTAGTTTTGTGGAAGGTGAGTGGGGTTACTCGCATGGTCGGTTGTCGAGCTGAGCACGAGCCGATTGGTGGTCGAGAGTGCCACCCGTGTATCTTGTCGGACGGTTTACAATTTTAGTATATAATTCTTGATTAGTTGTAGAGCTAAGCACGAGCTAAACAAAAATTATATATTAAGATTGGTGTAAGGAAGGGATCAAACATGCCAACCGACATAATGGATGTCAACGGATCCCGCAACTGTCTAAGAGTTATAATAGAGATTACAATTGGTAAAATGGTTGCCGGCCTAAATAGCTTCGTCACGTGATCTGCGGTAAACCAGTCACAGTGCGAGGTGAAATAAGGTTCTTAGCCCTTGTCACAAATAATTGTTTTTATCTAAAACTATGGGGTAATTATTTTTAACAAGGTTTATCAAACTAACCAAAACGCGCGTTTTGTTATTTATAGATGTCAAACCATAACAACACCACGTCAAACATCTCACTTCGTGTGTTCCTAGAAAGGGAGAAACTCACGGGGGTGAACTTTATTGCATGGCTTAGGCAATTGAGGATTGTCCTTCGCCATGAGTCAAAGTTGCACATCCTTGAGGAATCCCTTCTAGAGCCACCTGCTACTAACGCGACTTGGGCCGTCCGATACGGATATGAAAAACGTGTTAAGGACACGCACGATGTTGCCTGCCTCATGTTGTCAACTATGAGCTCAGAGTTGCGAAAACAGTTCGAGCACATGAGTGTGTACACTATGTTAAACAAGCTTGGGGACATGTTCCAACAGCAAGTTAGGCAGGAACACTATGAGTGTGTTAAAAGCCTAGTCGGTTGTAGGATGCAGGAGAGCGGGAATGTTGATCTTCACGTCCTTAAGATGAAGGCGAACGTTGACCAAATGGAGAGGTTAGGATTTCCTATTGGGAGAGAGCTCGCTACGGATATTGTACTCCAGTCTCTGCCCGCATCATATGATCAGTTTGTCACAAACTATCACTTGCAAGGAATGGAGAAATCCTTAAGCGAATTGCACGGCATGTTGAAGTCTGCGGAGTCTGACATGGCCAAGCATAATTCCACCTCAACCATTCCCGTCTTAGGTTTAAAGAAACAAAAGAAAAGGAAGAAGAAACCGGCGCTAAAAGGAAAGGTTGGAGTTTCCAAGCCTATCCCTGATATTGAGTCGAAGGACATAGAGAATGTGCCTCAAGAAGAGACTCAAGAAAAGGTCGTTTGCTACTTCGGTGGAAGATTTGGAAATTGGGGCCGTCACGCCTGCACTACGTACCGAGAGGATATAAAATTTCTCAGGAAAGAGAGAGTTAACTTTCCATCTTCAGGTACATTCATGATTCATTGCTATTCTTCTATAAGCTGGGTAGTTGACCCCAGCTGATTGACTCACGTTTGTCACAAATTTATTTTGTTACAAAGTGTAGGTCCTTGGGTGAAAGAAGAGCATGAAGAACCGGATCTCGCACGAGGAAACCAGGATGATTGTCCTCTAAGAGAAGATAAAGAGACTTGATCTCGCTTTTGTCGCCGGTTTATCTATTACTTTATTTTATTCTGCGTGGCAAGTAACATCTCTTTGTATGCTCGTTTTTAATTACGATGAACATAATTTTAAGGTTTGAATAATTGATGTAAAACCTTTTTAAGCATTGTTTATTCAAGGTTTATTTATGTCATAGCTCATGTGTTGTTTTGCCCTGCGTGGCACACAATGTGGTGACCATGAGTTTATTCTTAAAATATGAAATTTATTATGAAAATTTGTTGTGAGATATTTTGTTAGATTCAAAATTTTCCATGTCATGGCATACACAAGGTTTTGTTACAAGTAGTAGAATATTCATGAATAATTGATTCTGAATCCAAAATAGTTTGGATAAACTATCTTTGTGTGATAATCAACTTTACCACATAAACAAGAGATGTATCAACTAGATCCATGTGGATGGGTTATCGGGATAGTTTAGTCTTGGGCTAAACGTTTGGTATCGAACTTATTTATTGGGCTAAGATGATTATGAGATCCTTCACCGGAGATTGTGAGAGGATTAAAGGCTTGTTGGATATTGATCACACTTTGTGGATAATCCATTCAAGCACACCACAAAGAATAGCGAAAGAGAAACTTCTTCGTCGCTACCTTGATGGTAGTAGTTGCGAGGCGTTTACTAGTTTAGGTATACGTCTGAAGCCTTGTTGGTGTTCAGAATTAGCCAAAACGACTTTCAGAATCAATAGGGCATATAGATTAAGATACTTAGATCTAGTTAAGATGCTAAGATACCTACTATCTATATATTAGATGACCATATAGTGAATTGTGGAGTTGTTTCATAATTCATATCCTACTAAGACACATTGGTACATGGTGTCATGGTGTAGGGAACCGGGTGTTATTGATAATGATCCGGTTTATAACGGGTCAAGAATGTGTGTCCGATTTGTTGGGATATTCATTTACCATTGTGACTAAGTCCTCAATTCTAAATTCAATTGATAGTATATTTAACATTTATTAAGATACGACTAGAAAGGTTATTTTCTTGTCTATCTTATAGTTCGAAGTTATCCATTCTACATTCAGTGGGAGATAGATAAACCTGAAATTAAGAAGTGCTGATACATTTGAGGAGTTCTTCTAAGTTTTAGCTATTTAAACTTTTGAGAATAAAGTTTGTTGCTTCAAAGGGAAGAGAAAAAAACTAATGCATTCCAGTGGAAGAACGTGGAACTTAAATGAAAGACTTGATATTGATACTAGCATATAATCTGATATCTTTGATATTCATACTAGCATATGCTGGTATGCCTGACTAAGAGCCATTACTTCTTTTCATTTTGATAAGAGTAATATAGAGCAAAAGAGATATGGGTTTCTCATATCTAAGTGGCAATGACCTAATGGTGAGTCATGTTGAGTTCACCACCTATCAGAAGACGTAGTGGATCCGGAATTCACTAAAATAAAAGAAGTAAATGATAAAGAGATGCAATCCATTTGAAATGTCCAAGTACTTGACATGACTTGATCCCATACCTAGGTGTATACCAACGTGGTAGTAATGGGATTAACATGGATGGAGTTGTAGACAACTTCAAATTCCGACTAGTTGTAAATTTTTCATGATGGTTATGGAGAAACTTGTTCTAGTGGCTATGTTGAAGAATGTTTGATACTCGTGAATATTAATGACCACATTCCGTCATGGAACAATATGATGAGGAAGTGCTTGTAACACTCTCCGAGGGTCTTAATATACATCCATAGTATTCGTATTATGTCTACAAAAGTGGATAAGTCCAATCCGGACTTATGCTAGCATCTTAAAGGAAATATCTTTGCTTACTATTAGAAAATCAAAGTGATTAGTTTTCTAGAAGCATAGATAAAACCTTTTATATGTGTCAGGGCTAGTGGGAGCTTTGTTGTATTCCTAGTGTTAAATGTCTATTGAAGATAATGTCCCGATATTAGGATATATGCAAACCTAATTCAGGAGTTACTGCTTCATAAGGGCATTTAGGAGATACAAAATTGGATAATATTTAGTTCAAGAAATATAGAGATATGTTCTTGATGCTTGATGACTAGAATAAGCTTGGAGTAAGTGTTCACTCTAATGCGTGTTTCTATTAGGATAACTGTTGATTTTGATCAAAGTTTATGATCCTAACTTGTGGTGTTGATTGTTACTTCATAAAGTATCACTAACCCTATTGTGGGCTTTTGAGACAATGAGGGTGTGATTACTTTAACATTTTGAAAATGAGATTTCTTTGACGCATACTTTTAAAGTAGGCTTGTCAAAAGAGGTATAAGTAAATAACAAAAGTACATGTGGATGTTGTGGGAGATATCCGCTAGTAAAGCCGTTGTTATGGACTAGTGATGTTTATCATACTAGGTCAATTAGCATTCCTAATGCGTATAACTTGGCTTCAATATGTTGTCTTTTGTGTTTGATATGACTTATATTTTGGGGACATTAAGCAGTATTGTGATTCATGCTATATCGATTATTAAATGGAGATTTAATAATACGCTGAGGACGGGTATTTCATGAATCCTTATTGTGTTCCATCTTAGCATGTTTAAACACTTCTGAGAATGTTTTTCATTCTAAATCTCCATAATCAATTATACTTTATGGGAAGGAAGTATAAATTAAGATTGAGGTAAAGAATTGGTTTTGATAAATGTGATTCTTGCCTATACTTGAAAGGGGTTTCAAGTGATTGGAGGACCCGCACCCGAGTTTACTTCATGTTTCTGGTCATAAGTAACTCGGGATGATGATGGTGTTTCATTCTTAAACTAGAGATACATGTGATCCAAAAGCATAGGTCAGCTTTGCTTTGATCGTTTTCTAACGCGTTCCGTAACTAGTCGTTATAAGGGAGATGATTGGGTAGAGTATTATCTATGTGGCAGGACTATGAAGTTGAAAGGAATTTGTTCCTCTATGTATAGGGAAGATATCCATGGGCCCCTTGATGATTGAGTGCTGACGTTCATATGCATGGCCGTGCTCAAGTTATATTGATGATGGATCAATGTTAACTTGATTTGTTGGTCACCACTGATCTAGAATCGAGAAACATAATCGTGAACGATCTGAAGGTTGAATTTATTCCATGCCTTGTGTTCACATAGGATATCGCGAACAAAGGGATGTACATGATCATTTATCTTTAGGACAATCATTCTATGATTGGGATCTTGTCAAGAGTGGCATACCATATACCGACTTGGGAGCATAGATGTCTTGCTAGAGGCTGCTCTATGTTTGTGTCATTTTTCGTAGTCGTGTCACGTGCAAGTGGAAGTCTGTTGGTATATGCCCGCTGACACGAAAGAGTTAATAGCACTGCTGATGAAGTATAGGCCTATTGGGTCACACACCAAGTATTGATTCCGACAACACGGTCAAGCAAAAGAGAGAGGAAGGCCAAAATGGGTTTTGGCAGGATGGTACATGGGCCGTGTTCCTGAACACCGGCTATGTCCAGCCCAACAAGCACGGGGCGTTTTGGCCAAATTCAAGACCGTGTGCTTTGGGCCAACACGGACGTGTAGTTGTACATGGGCCGTGTTCAGGCTATTAGACACGGGCCGTCTTAGCCCGTTTGGGGCCGTGGACTTTGGGCCTACACGGCCGTGTTGATGAACACGTTTTGTGTACATGCTCTGTAACAGCAGAATAAATAGCTTTAAACACACATTTTAATGGTATTAATATGTGTTAATGCTAGGCTACGTTTCATATAGCTCTAGAAAAGAACTTGGAGGAGTTCTAGAGTCTTGTGCATGTTAATATTCTCTCCAATTGTTCTTCTTCTTTGTGATCAAGTTTGATGGACAAGAGAAGGTGATATACACTTTGTGACCTAGCTTTGATGCACAAAGGTGTTATAAGTTCTTGAATATTGTTGTTTTGGTGGCTACATCAACCTACTAGCATTGGGGAATCAAGTGTGCTTGGGGTGGACTTCACTAGAAGAGTTCTTGTTGAGTTCTACACACTTTGACAAAGAAGAAAGTTTTTGATCTTGAATTGTGGTATAACCTTTCTTCTATCTTGTTTATTATCTTCTAGTTGCAACTTCATGTTTAGATTTGGTCCATGGGATGTGTTTGTTTGGCTAGCTTAGAATTTTGTATTATATCTTGCTTCCGTTGCTTCTCGATTATGCCAAACAAATACCTTCATATCCCTGGGCCCCTCGATGATTGGGTGCTGACACCAAAACGCACGGTCGTGCTCATGCATGCAATGATAGTTAATCATTTGCAATATGCATATTTTGGTCATCACCAATCTTGATCGAGAAACATAGTTGTGAACGATCTGGAGATTGACTATATTCCATGTCTCGTGTTCACAATGGATATCGCGAACAAAGGGATGGTTGATCACTTCTCTATTGGACCGTCACAACCAATGGTGTTGTGTTTTGGTATTTGTCTAGGATGACATAACTCGTGTTGACTTGGGGGCTGAGATGCCTTGCTAGAGGCCGCTCTCAGTCTATGATACGTTTAGGATGTTGCGTCGTGTACAAGTGAGAGTCTGTTAGATTATGCCCACTCACACACATCCAGGTCCGTATCACTACTGATGAAACACGAGCCTATTGGATCATACGTTAAGGATTGATTCCGACAGCACATATCGCGAACCGGGAGAGAAATGTGTCTGGACAAGCCTTACGGCCGCAAGGGCGATCTATCAGACATCATTTAATGTTTTTGTCCAACTTTTCACAAGGCTCAATGTTCACTTATTGGGGCTTCTTGGAGAACTCATGGACGACTTATTTGTCTGTTATTGAGTCTATTACTGCCAGAGGTGAAGCATATGAGTTATCGGTTCATTCAAGTGAGAAAACACATAGAAAAAACACTCTCTCCCACTTTAGAGTTTGCATACTCCATTTCTAGAGTTCTTGGGCATACTTCCAGCTTCTGGAAATGCATATGGGTTGTTCCAAAGGTGATGTCAAGGTGTTGAAGATCACTAGAGGCTTACTAGCATCCGGGAATCAAGCAAACTTGGTGTGGACTATCGATAGGGAGTTGCCGCTCTGCAGCTTCGAGTTCGTCCGTGAAGAACAACTTGGAGGATGGTATATTTCACTTCCATCTCTTTATTTTTTGTTGCAATGCTTGTATGTAGAGTTTCATCGACTAATGGGACTTAATGGCATCATGTTCAACACCTCTTTTGCTTCCGCTGTGCGGGTGAGATGGCCATTAAAACCCTTCTGGTACGCCCTAGGCATGCGTGCCTTGGTCCCGTACCTGGCATAGGGCAAGCCCGTACCTTCACAAGACACGGCCGTGCCCGGCCATATCAAAACCCAGTTTTGGCATTTTTCTCTCTCTCGTTCAAAGGTGTTGCTGGAATCAATACTTGGCGTGTGACCCAATGAGCCTATGCCTCATTGGCAGTGATACCAACTCGTGTGTATTAGTAGGCATATTCCAACAAACTCCCACTTGAACATGACACATCTACGAAAGGTAACACCGACATAGAGCGGCCTCTAGCAAGGCATGTATGCCCCTAAGTTAGCATACGGTATGTCACCCATGACAAGTACCGACTCGTTCATGATATCCATTGTGAATGCAGGTCATGGAATACCGTCAACCCTAAAACATCCACGATTATGTTTCTCGATCTAGACTAACTATGCGAACAACACAAGTTGCAGAATTGATCCATTATCAATTCAACTTGAGCACGGCCATGCATTTTGATGTCGTCAGTTAAGTCAACGAGGGGCCCAGGGATACCTCTTTAAAGAGGAACGAATACCTTTGACTACATCGTTCCGTCATAATAACAAGTTCTTGCTTGAAAACTTCTCTTATAACAGCCAGTTACGAACTGCGTTAGAAAGAAATCTAAGTAAGGCCATATCATTAATCAAGAAGCGCATGTATCTCCAGTAAAAGGACGAACAATATTATCATCCTGATTTACTCGTGATCATGTCCATGAAGTAAACTTAGGTGTAGGTCCTCCAATTACTTGATCACTATCAAGTATAGGCTAGTGTTGCGTAAACATGTATTCAATCCACTATGAATACTTTACCAACCACTTGCGTCAATCTTAATTCACTTTTTCCCTCCAATAAAGAATGACCGATCCTGGAGCATTTAAAATAAATACATTTATTCATGCAAGTAGTTAAACATGGTAAGATGGAACACAATAAAGGCTAACGAAAGTACCTGCTCAGCATGCATTATCAAATCCCCATTTGATAATCGATACAATCAAAGAAAATTATTGCTTTAATGTTCCCAACTCAAAACATATCAATTAAACTAAAACAAACTCAAGCCAAAGCCACTTGTAAACCAAGTGTACGCAAGCCTAGTATGAAAACTCATCACTAGCTCGCAACCAAGGCTTAGTAAATGAATTCACAAAGTGACATCCACGCATACTCTAACAATCACCATATCTTCTCTCGACCAATCACTTATAAAGTGTGCGTCGACAAGATCATGACCTTTGTTCAAGTCTTCGTGCTCTCATTGTTTCAAAGAACCCAATAGAGTTAACGATGCTTCAAACAATAGTTCTCGTCTATGAGCCATTGTACTCTCCTTGTTCCAAAGAACCCAATGGAGTCACAATGCACAAGACTATGATTCATCTAATTAAGCCATCATACTCTCATTGTCTCAAAAAAAATCCAAATCGAGTCAATGATGCTTAAAGAACCATTCTAGTTGATAACATTCCACTTAACAACACAACAGCAATTTCACCAAGAGAAATAGATTACTCAAAGTTCCTTGTTACCACCGAACATCAACTTGAAGAACAATGTACCAAGAGTTTTTCCAAGTATGTCAAAATTAGAGAAAAGAAACCATGTGATAAACCAAGTTGCTAATTAAATTAGCACACTAGTCCATCATGTTTCAACATCATTCTCTTAGTTTTGTCAACTCGAAAAGTCCACGTTCGTATCTTCCAATTCTTCTTATGAAGCAATAATTCTTCAACCCCGGTTTCATAAACCGCCAAGTTAGGACATTATCCTAAATAAGAAATATATCACAGATACTCAATATTTGGAACATAAGCCCTCCCACTAGCTCTGGCATACATCTAAGTTTAATCTTTCCTTCTCAAAAATTCGAAACACGATTTTCCCATTAAAGTAAAGATTACAACCTTGAGATGTTTATTCAAGTCTACAAGGACACTTTCAATGTACAAGACCTTTGGAAAGTGTTAAAACAATCTTCCTCAAAATTCCTATGAAGTAATACGATCTTTACATTGTAGTGATAAACACATGTATCTGAGTAATCTTCAACATAACCACTAGGAAAATTTCCTTATGATACCATCCTCTTGGTCAATCATAACAGAACATTTATCATTAGTTGGTATTTGAAGTTCAAGTCCACCAATAGACTTCTTGGGCTTGTAGATCTTACAAGGATACTTATAATATACAAGACTCTTGGATAGCGTTAAAACACTTCCTCAAAATTCCTACAAAGGAATAGGGTCGTTACATTTCACTACCATACCTTCATAATCATGAAAAGGCAGTGATACACCATAAGTCATCCAAGTAGACTTCAACATAACCACCGGGAAAACTTTCTTTTATGATACCATCCTCATGGTTAATCATATCAGAATTTTTACCAGCAGTCGGTATTTGAAGTTTTCTACATCTCAATCCATGTGCACACTTTTGGTTTACACCAAGACATTGGATCAACCAAGTCCAATACTTGGATATCCAACATGGATTGCATCCCATCCTCATTACCTCTTTACTTCTAGTAGACTTTAGGCCCACTATGACTTCCGATAGTTGATGAATTCAACTAATCCATCATCGAGTTATCTTCCTCTCGATATAAAACATATATCTATCTGGCCTTACGACAACTCCTCAGACATTGGAAAAGTAATGAATTATGCTAGGTACTCCAGCATCGCCATGCTGAGTTCCAATCATTACTGATTGTATGCTAGTGCTACATCAGGTTTTACCATTCAAGGCCCCGTTTACTTCCACCAGCTCCTATAGATGTTAAGTTTCCACTTGCCATCGAGCGACAAAACCTTGTCCTCAAAAGTTCGTGAAACAAATATCTCATGGTCTCAGCAAAACGCCCAATGGAGTAGCATCACTAGTCCCCGAATTCTTCCACCATGACGCAGATTGGACAATCTTGGCTTTGAGATAGACAAGCAAAGACACTCTTTCTAGTCTTATCTCCTAAGATGCTTACTAAACCATATTTGTTGATTTTATCATACATAGAACATTGTCCGCCATATTTGAGCATCCCAACACTTTGGGTATGAATTTGTGATCCATCAAGACCCGAACATATCCAAGAATGTTCGGTTCCTCCTCTATACGACCCCATATGCCAATGTGCCCTAGGAGAAAATAAATTATGAGATAAATTTCATAATTCTTATGATGGTTACAAAATTCTCATATTAAGATACTAAACATCTTCACAAGATTTAAGTAACTTAACCTTTTGCCCATAAACCTCGTTATGGTAATTATTGAAGACCTCAAAGGTTTCAAACATACCAATCCCTACTACCACTACCGGTAAAGGTAACGAAGTACATGTAGTTATCTCATGGATTTGCTTGAACGAATCATACACACAAGTGTGACCGAAATTCACAAGCTTTCAATCCACTTTCATACTCCGATGAAAGAATGTACAAGTCATTTAGCCTAATAAACCATTCTCGCACTCAACATTTGATCAACTATCAAATGCACCCAAGATTCCAAACCACACGGACCTTGGTGAAGCAAGTCTTGTTTACATAGCTAAAATAACCTTGTCACTTGGACAACTTATCGAAACTATTTTTGAATTTAAACACATTATTCATGATTACTTTATTACTTTCAAGCACCGGCTTATAAACGCCACGACATGGATAGACTTTGAAATAAATTAAACCAAAAATATATATCAAATACAAAGTAATATCCATCGTCAACCGAGGCATAAAAGACTTAATATTTCTCTCGCCGCCCAGGGGAGATAATATATTAATCTAATAAAGTAATAAAATAGATAGATGGAATGGCGAGATCTAAACTCCTTATCCTCTCAATCGAGACAATATCCAAGTTTCCCAATCTTAAGCTCTAGCTCTCCATGCCTTATCAACTACTTCTTTCTTTTAACACCTGCATTTTGCAAAAAAACATTTTTGCAACAAACGTGAGTGTTATAGCCAGAATTTCACAAAATCTAGCTAAGAAGTAGAAAAGCAATGGAGTTAACCATGAATGTACCTGATGACGAGGAGCTACTCCCAAGCCTCACAGGAATCTTTAACTCCTCCGAACACTCGTGACAAGCGTGGCGGCACCAATCTCCATATTTATCGCAGAAATAGCAAACTACTCCCTTAGGAGTCGTATTCTCTTTCTCGGTTTTACGTTCCTTAAATAACCTGGTGGGAACGAACTTGGGTTTGGCCATGTTAGACTCGAAAGTCTTCAACATGCCATGCAACTCGTCTAAGGATTCCACCATTTTGTCCTTGTTAGATATTTATTAGTTTGTTAGACTTGTGTTCTTTTGTTGTATGTAATTTATCTTTACTAGACTAGTATTTGTAATGGGCTTAGCTACTTTCTTATTGTAATTGTTACATTAGTCTAATAAATATCTAACAAGGACAAAATGGTGGAATCCTTACATTAGTCTAGTTTGGGCCCATGAGGCTTTAGGCCCATTTGGCTTTAGTTTAAATACCTTGCAAACCTAGTTTTCAAGGTAACCTTTGCCATTTGTATTCTCTGCATTCCAACGTTCATAGCAATACAAGAGAATCTTCAAGTTACATGCAAAGTGTTCATACTTGTTCTACATAAACTTCATCATCTTTTGATCAAGTATTCATTGTTTACTCATCTTCTTCACTAACAAAGGACTTTCAATTGGTATCAGAGCCAACTCCCTAGTGGATTGGTTCAACATGACCTGAAAGTAACATCTTTGTGTGAGAAACAAAACCCAGGAGCTGCTCATGTTCTTGCTCACGTAAAAACTTTGAAAGACAAAAACCCATTTGGTCAAATCTTCTTGTTTTTCAAGTTATTTGTTGTCTCTTAGAAGTATTTAAGAAGGATAAAACCTTTTTTAGTGTTTTTAGGACAAACAAACAACATCTGGGTAGTGTTCTTGAAAAATTATTGTTCTTCAAGTTCTTAAAGTTTTTCACTGTTTCATCAAATTTTCCAAGAATTTGTTGTTGTTTTGGGTGGAAATGAGTGAAGGTAAGTGTTTTTGTTGAAAAGGAAAGTCAAAACAAAAGCTTAGTGAGTTTTTAGTGTGTTTTAGGCAAAATTAGCAGTCTGTTCGATAACAGAGTACAGACCTACAAGTTTTGGATTATTATCCCATCTGACAGTCATGCGACTTTTAGTTCATCTGACTTTGGTTCATCCGACAGTCGTGCGACTTTTAACCCAAAGGTCATACGACTTTTGATTTTAGTTCATCCGACCTTTATTTTAAAAGGTCATTCGACTTCTACCTCATACGACGCAACACTCATCCGACTTTCAAGTCTCATCCGACTTTCGGATCACTCAACTCATCCGACTTTCAAGTTGAATCCAAATCCGATAGTCGCATCACAAAATCACAAAAACACACTAGAACAAAATCCGACAGTCACATAAACACAATCCGATACTTGAAAGTTCATCCGACCTTCGGACCATCCGACAATCGCATCAAAATCCGACAGTCGCATCAAAATCCGACAGTCGCATAAGCACAATCCGACAGTCGGATAACTTCACTAGATTTTCAAACACTTCATCCGAATTTCAAAGTTCTTCTCACACACAAACTAACCAATTTACTTCAGGGAGAAAGATCCAAGAAAAGATGAGTTCAAGCAATGAGATTCTTGCCATCGGAACATACACTAAACCTCCAGTAGTCTTCAGAAATGAATATAACGTATGGAAAGGACGGTTTATGGATTTTATAGAACATAATGAGAAATATGGCGAGATGATGAAAGACAACATATTAAATGGTGATGCCGTCTTTGAGAAGATTATCAAGGCTGTTCCCAATAACAATCCACCAATTGTTGCTGAGAGGAGACGTAAACTTCCATCAGAACTAACTGCTAAAGAAATAGATCGTGAACGCACCGACAAAGACCCAAAATATTACTTGAAACAAGGCTTATGCGTGGAAATCTATTCCAATGCAATTTGACTTCTGCCAAAGAAATTTGGGATGAAGTAAAACAACAAATGAGGGTACTGAATAGGGATCGTTCATCAGGGAAACTCAACTTGTTAACACCTTCAGGGAATTCAAGGCTAGGGAAGGGGAGCTGCTGCAGGATACATACAGTCGTTTCTGCAGACTGTTGAATGAAATGAGGAATCATGGTGTGACGAGATCCGATCTGGATATCAATGTCAACTGGATCAAAGCGCTTGGTCCAGAATGGAGTGAACATGTTCGTTTGTATAAGCATGTTAATCGGAATCTCAAGGCGGTATATCACCACTCGATCTATGAGGACTTGAACCAGTTTCAAGATGAGGTCCTCACCAAACTCTCAATGAAGCAACCATCTGATCCGGTTGCACTAGTGGCTGAAAGAAGACCGCGATAATCTTTAAGGGGAAGCAAGGGAAAGCAGGTTGTGGTAGACTTCGACTCCTCGGAAGGAGAGTTGGAGATGTCAGAGAAGGATGTTATACTGAAAGCCATGTCACTGATTACAAGGGCTTTCCAAAACAAGTATGGAAAGACCAACAACAGACAGCCATACACATCCGGGCCAAGGAAAAGTGATGACATTGTATCTTAAGAGAAGAGGAAGACTGACAAACCCGTAGAGCCTCAGGAGGAGGAAAAGAAATGTTACAACTATGGTAGAACGGGGCATTTTGTCAAGGATTGTAGACAACCGAAGACTAAAGATGCCGAGTACTATCGTAACAAACTGCGGTTGACCAAAAAGAAAGAGAGTGGGAGAGCAATGCTGGTAGAAGAAGATCAATTTCTGACAGATACTGATGATTCAGATGATGATGAATCTGATCAAGCTCACTTTTGTTTGATGGCTCAAGATGAGAGCTCCTCAGATGATGAGGATGAAAATGAAGCTGGTGGTGATGATGAGTTTGAAGAAACTCAGAATGATGATGCGGGTGTTTTTGGAAAGGTAAACATTGAGTATGCACAAACTTAGTTGAACACATCGAAAGACAAAACCGTAAAATCACTAAGTAGGAATATGAAATCAAAAATCAATCAACATCTAACTTAGACAATCTTCAATCAGAATTAACCGCAATAGAAAATGAATTGAACACCTTAAGAAGTGAAAACGAGGTAATCATTCATAACTTAAAAGCGGCCAAGATCTCAGTTGGAGAAGATTTCAAGTTTTTGCAAAAGGAACGATGTAAACTATACTAAAAAATAAAAATCTGAAAGACTTGTTAATTAAAAGAGACAAAAAGGGCACAAAGCATTTTTCTAAACAAACCTAAGGATGTTAAATTCTCTAAATGGACATACGAAGGTTTAGGTTACGTTAATCCACACATAAGTTATAAGATAAGTGCTAAACAACTATATGACTTTGAAAGCATGAAACTGGGGTTAACAGAGAAAATGGTATTCGTTGGACAAGTCGACGAACTCACCGGGGAGGAACACAAGAGACGCATCACAAATAGAGCTTCAACATCATACGACTACGAAAGCCTTAATCAGTCATACATAACTGAAGTTTTCAAACCCACATTCTCTGATGACTACTTCCTAAGATACTCTGAATCAGAAATGGAGTCCTTGCCATCCATCACAGATTCCCCACCCAAGCCTCACGTCTATATCCCTCATATGGATCTACAACGACACCTTGAGTTAGTTGAACTTGAACTTGTCCATAGATCCATCATCTTTGACTTTGAGAAAGCAATTCTTCATAACCTGATCGACCACCTTGCAACTGAAAATACCCAGTCTCCAAATTCCGCTGCTCCAAGCACGTCCGAAACCCCGATTCCACACGTGCAAGAAGGTGAATGTTCTTCATCTGCAAATTCAAGATCCGACATACATGCAAGTGATTTGTCCTTAATAAATCTTGGTAAAGATTGTGAAAAATGCAGAAAATCGGAAAAGTCATTGTTCACCCTTCACGAGAAACTTAATTCACTTGAGAACGACTTTTTCAAAATGCAAACAATTGAGTCCACCAACTTAAAGGGAAAAGCCAAGGTAATTGATGCATGGTTATCACACAAGACGAATACTTCAAGATCACCCAAATCCAAAACAAAAAAAATAAAGAAACAAACACTTCACTCTTGTACCAAAAATGATCAATTGGAAATATCTACTTCTAACCCAAGTGTCCATCTAGGTGCCAATGTGAAGAAAAGACGAAGAGTGTTTGATTTACCCTGCCAACTTTAATAAACAAACAACTCTATTACTCTGTAATGACTTATCTATTTTGAATGTGAAATCCGTTCGAACTCCAATTAATTTTGTTCAAACTGAAATATTTTGCATGAGTGATGGTTGTGTTGATGGTCATTGTGCTTATCACTACGTGTATGATGATGACCGAAAGAATCGTGTCATTAAACCAAATCCAAATTATAAATCTTTTGAATCAACTCATGAATAAGCTACCTTCATAAACAGAAAAGGTAACAAAATTACATATTGGCGAAAGAAACGCTCCACAAGAGCAAGATTGCAAATGAGTAATGAAAGTGTACCCTCTAAGCATAATTCTGGATCAAATCCCACCAATCGACACACTTCATAGACTCCAAATCGCAGATACTACAACAATTGGAATCATGCCAATCAAAATGTTGTCAAACCACATTTCACAAATCTAATGAGTAAGAAAACTCAAGTCTCACAGCATAAACAACCAATGGTTCAACATAAACCCACCAAAGCGATAAAAGCAACAACCGAAACAAGAAGTTCAAAGAAACAAAGTGAATACATCGACGATGATGTCTCACTACCAAACGGCTGTAATCACATGGTAATTGAACAATATATCATCACATCCAAAGCAACTAATTCACCCGCCATATCCAAAGAAAGCGTAACACCATCACCGTCCCAACCACAAACAATCTCACAAGTTTGTACTCCCAACACACAAGCAACGAATTCATTAATTGACACCACATGTGATACTGTCGTTTTTGCTAACAGCCAAGGACCCGCTACAAAATGGGTACCTTAACAACTTTTGTCTTCTATGTGCAGATATCTAGCCGGTGGTACATGGACTCCGGCTGCTCGAAACATATGACGGGCGAAAAGGGTCTCCTCACGAAGTATGTCCCAAAAAACTCTGGAAATGTTCGTTTTGGGAACGACCATGTGGCTCTAATAATGGGAACCGGAGACATTATAAAAGAAAATATAAAAATAAGCAAGGTATCATATGTGGAGGGATTGGGACACAATCTGTTTAGTAATGGGCAATTTTGTGACAAGGGGTTAGAAGTTAACTTCAAGGCCAAAACTTGCTCAGTTAAGACTGAGAACAATGTTGTGGTATTGACTGGGTCTAGAAGGTCAAATTTGTACACTATTTATTTAGCAGACCTGGAAGGAAAACAGTCAGTATGTCTTCTGTCCAAGGCCTCATCGGAACTTACATGGATGTGGCATCGCAAACTATCTCACCTAAACTTCAAAAATATCAACAAACTGGTCAACGGTGATTTAGTTCGTGGCTTGTCTAAGCTGAAGTTTGAAAAGGAACACCTATGTGAACACTGTGAGAGAGGAAAAATGAAAAGGGCATCTCACAAAAGCAAATAGGTGTCCAGCACAAAAGCACC
The DNA here is from genome assembly GCA_038502395.1 of Dittrichia graveolens. NCBI lineage: Eukaryota > Viridiplantae > Streptophyta > Magnoliopsida > Asterales > Asteraceae > Dittrichia > Dittrichia graveolens. The sequence continues at coordinate 25,846,542 of JARJIL010000008.1, forward strand.
TCTCCAACTGTTGCACATGGACTTATGTAGGCCGATGAGGGTTCAATCTCGGAATGGGAAGAAGTACATTCTCGTGATAGTTGATGACTATTCAAGATACACGTGGGTTAAGTTTTTGAGAACGAAGGATGAAGCTCCATCTACAATTATCTCGTTTCTCAAACAGGTGCAAAATCAATTTGCAAGGAAAAGTTGGTATCATCCAGACCGACAATGGCACCGAATTCAAGAACAAAGTCTTGGATTCTTTTCTTGACTCGGTGGGAATCATGCATCAATTCTCTACAGCATATACTCCAGAACAAAATGGAGTTGTCGAACGAAGAAATCGAATGCTTGTAGAAGCAGCTCGAACCATGTTGTCCTATGTTGATTTACCACCTTCCTATTAGGAAGAAGCGGTCAACACAGCATGCTACACCCAAAACCGAACAATTTTACATCGTCGCTTTAACAAAACTCCCTACGAACTGGCAAATGGTAGAGTAAACACTTTCATGTGTTTGGTAATCGGTGCTTTGTCCTTAATGAAAAGACTAACCTAGGAAAAATCGACCCCAAGGCAGATGAGGGAATTTTCCTAGGTTATTCTTCTGAGTCCAAAGCGTTTAGCGTGTTAAATAAAAGAACAAATGCTGTGATTGAAAGTATTAATGTGACTTTTGATGATACTTTAACCACCACACCTTTATCACATGAGTCACCTGCAATCGTTTCTAAACACATCAGTTTAGGACCAGGACTTAACCGACAAGAAACAAATATATCACATGCAAATGAATCCTCAGACTTAAAGTATATATTTGATTTCTTAGATGATGATGACTCTGGAACTAATTGTGTACCTATTGACAGGCCTACAGATGTCGTTCAGGAATCTCTTGAGCTCCCACAGCAAACGGCTACATCATCTACATCAAGACCTGTTAATTCATCTGCTGACCCATTCTTTATTTTGGGTGAACGGTACACTGCATCCAACTCAACAGTGGAAAGTGCTGACGATGTTGACACTGAGGACCACGAGAACACTACACCTCAGTACATCCCAGGGTCATCTACTCCTAAGGGTGAAACATCTATTCAACAACAACCGGATGAATTCTTCCCTCAGGATGCCAGTGACGTAATAGCTGATAACCGCATTCCCCATATCACCAAGTGGACTGCTGCACATCCTAAAACACAAATTATCAGAGACAAAGATGCAGGCGTTCAGACCAAATCTGCCACAGCAAATGAGTGTCAGTTCTCCAGCTTTCTCAGTCTGATAGAACCAACACAAACTGCTGATGCCCTACAGGACCCAGACTGGATTCTTGCTATGCAAGAGGAATTAGATCAGTTCACGCGTTTAAAGGTTTGGAGACTGGTGCCTCGACCCAACGACAAGACAATTGTTGACACGAAGTGGGTCTTTAAGAACTAGAAGGATTCCGACGGTGTGGTGATTCGAAACAAAGCCAGACTGGTAGCAAAAGGATACAACCAGCAGGAGGGTATTGACTATGATGAAACCTTCGCTCCTGTTGCCTGTATTGAAGCCATCCGAGTATTTCTCGCGTATGCTGCTGCAGAGACTTCAAGGTATATCATATGGATGTCAATACGGCATTTCTGAATGGAATACTTAAGGAGGAAGTCTATGTATCTCAACTAGAAGGATTTGTTGATCCCAAACGACCAAACGATGTCTACATACTTGATAAGGCTCTCTACGGACTCAAACAGGCTCCACGGGCATGGTATGATGTTCTATCGGCCTATGTGGTTCGTCAAGGATACTCAAAGGGGCGAATCGACTCCACACTCTTCACAAAGAAAATTGGGGATGACTATATCTTAGTCCAGATATATGTAGACGATATTATATTTGGCTCTACGAACCCACAGTATAGTCTAGAGTTTTCAAAACTAATGGCGAGCAACTTTGAAATGAGCAAGATGGGAGAAATGAATTTCTTCCTCGGCTTACAAGTCAAACAACTTTCCAATGGCATTTTCATAAATCAGTCTAAATATATTAATGATTTATTAAGAAAATTTGAAATGTCTGACTGCTCGTCCAAATCCACCCCCATGTCTTCCAAAACCAAGTTGTCTGCTGATCCTGACGGAAAGGCAGTTGACTTGAAAACCTATCGGGGAATGATTGGCTCCTTACTGTACCTAACGGCTAGTAGACTAGACATAATGTTTTCTACCTGTCTCTGTGCTCGTTTTCAGGAAAATCCGAAAGAATCACATCTACTTGTTGTGAAACGTATCCTCAAATACCTGAAAGGGATCCCTGACCTTGGTCTGTGGTATCCCCGTGACTCATCATTCGAATTGCTTGCGTACTCCGACTCGGATTATGCCGGGTGTATGTTGGATAGGAAAAGCACGCCAGGGAGTGCACACTTCTTGGGAGATCGATTGGTCTGCTGGAGTTCAAGGAAACAGAACTGTGTGTCTACATCAACTGCTGAAGCTGAATTTCTGGCTGCTGCCAGTTGCTGTTCACAGAGTCTGTGGATGCAGACTCAACTGCGGGACTTTGGTCTTACCTACTCTAAGATTCCACTATTGTGTGATTCTCAGAGTGCAATTGCCATTTCTTGCAATCATGTCCATCACTCTAAAACCAAGCACATCGATATCAGGTATCATTTCTTGAAAGACAACGTGGAAAAGGGTCTGATCGAACTACAGTATGTTCCCACTGATAATCAACTCGCTGATCCGTCACTAAACCACTGGATGAAGCCCGGTTTTCATTTCTGGTATCCAAGATTGGAATGCTGAATCTCAAGATGTTAATCATTATCGTTTTCCTTTCTTGAACAGATTTATGCGTTGTTTTTGTTCACTGTGTAGCTATACAGATGCTCCTGTCTAGGGGGAGCAATGTGGTTCACTGGTTCACACGAATGCTTTCCGTGCCTTCGTGTAGGGGGAGAAATGTTCAGAATTTATCTTTTTAGATGATTCTTTGTCAGATGTTTATTTTATGTCTTTTAAGTGAAGTAGAAAACAACAAAAAGAAAGAATAATCATTTTTGGGCTTAAATAATGCTAAATTCTAAGTCTTGGGCTGAAATAGATTGGACTGGGCCAACCATCCAGTTTGGGCCAAACCGGGTCGATCCGATAGTCGGATACGCCCAGACCCATCCGAAAGTCGGACAGTCTATAAATAGACCTATCCGACTTCTCTTTCCTTTCGCGCTTCCAAATATTTCAAAAGGCAAATACACTGCTCATCTTCTTGCCTTCTCAAATACTCTCGATCGAAACTCATTTCTTGTGAAAACTTTGTGTTGTTTAAACACTAAACTAAAAGGTAAGATCATTAGAACATGAAATCTCAAAGCATATGCACATTTAGATGTCAAGATTCGAGTTCTTTTGATGTTTCTAACCCCTGTTATCGAACAGTTGGGGTCTTCTATGGTTTTGAATCAAAAACACCGTAAGTGGTGTTAGTTGTTATGTTTGAAGGGCATAGAGTAACACTTGGATGTTTGCGAACACACTGGAACCATATGGCATTCAAAATCACACAGAATCGAATCTAATGAAAAAGTTTTTTAAGTTCGTGGGTACTGTTCTTCGTGTTGAAGAACAGGGTCACTCCAAAGTATGAAATTGCAATGTCTAGAGGTTATTTGGGTAAATTTTCAAGCACACAGTTGTTTTGGGATGAAATCCTAGTCGTTTGGCACTTAATTTGAACCCACAAACTTACTCATAGTCGAAAATTGATTTTCACTTGGGTCAAATGGTTTTAATGTTCTTAACAGTCGCATGAAAGAAAATGGAATCATCCGACTGTCGGATGAATTTGGTGTATCCGACTTTCGGATGAACTTTGCACTACGCGACTTTCGAATAAGGAAAATCACTCCATGCGACTTTCAAAAGAAACTTTTATTCCATGCGACTTTCGGATGAAGTTGGACTATGCGACTTTCACATGACCTTAGTCTATCCGACTTTGGAAATTTATTCCATGCGACTTTCGAATCTTTGTCCATCCGACTTTCGGATGAATTTTGTTCATCCGACTTTTGCATGAATTGTGTTCATCCGACTTTCAAGTGCAAGTAGTCCATCCGACTTTCACAATGAAAGTCCATCCCACCTTCAAATCCATGCGACTTGAAAGTCCATCCGACTTTCAAACCCATGCGACTTTTGAGTCCATCCGACCTTCAAATGAAAGTCCATCCGACTTTCAACACTATGCGACTTTCAAGTCCAAATTCACCCATGTGACCTTTACTTGAAACTTTTCATGCGACTTTCACCTCATGCGACTTTCACATGAAAGTCCATCCGACTTTCAACACTTAGGCAATTTCTGACTTGATTCAAAAGTACTCCAATTAAGGGTCAAAACTCATAGTCAAGCCAAGGTCAAAGTCAAAGTCCAACATTCACATGTGCATTGAATTCCAAAACACATATTCCCTAATACATTCACATGTGCATTCAATACTACGTGTTTCTCATGTACTTATCTGATCTATATTATCTGTGACAGATGGCTGCCAACCAACCCCTTCCCGAGGAAAGCCTAGTCCCCGCTGCTGACAGGCTTGAAACACTGAGCGACAACCTATACTTTGACTTGGAGACAGATACCAATATCCCTAAAATTTCAAAAATCATCCGTGCCCATCCTCTCTGCCAGGCCATAACTGAAAACCCAAACACATCACCCACCCACGTACCTGAACTCTACCTGCAACAACTGTGGTATACCTTTACAGAGGGTGTCACTCGCTTGGGACACAAGTGCCTCCGTGGGAGAATTGAAAATGTCCGCACAACTCTTTTTGCTGTCAAACTTAGAAATGAAGGTACTTGTTTGGCATAATCAAGTAGCAACGGAAGCAAAGTATATAACAAAATTCAAAGCCACTCAACGAATACTTCCCATGGACCAAAATCTAACAATGAAATTGAAACTAAAAGATAAGCAAGATGGGAAGAATAGTTTATACCTCAATGCAAATCACAAAGTAAACCTTTTTTGTGAAGAAGCTAATAATCCAAATAAGAACCCCTCTAGTGTTGTCCACCCCAAGCTTTCTTGATTCCCAAATGCTAGTTTGTTGATGCAAAACACCAAAGCAACAATCAAGTGTGTATCTTAGACTCTTGTGCACCAATATTCCACCAAGAACAAGATGAAGTTTTTGAGAGAGTTTTCTTGTATCAACCAAGAGCCAAAGAACAAGCCAAAAGTCTCTACTAGAGCAGAGAATTCGTTGCCCCTTTGTCTACCACAATTATTAGATGCTAACACCGTTAAACCAAGTGTTAAAGGCTGTTAATTCTGCTTTTACAGCGAACGTACACAGCCCATGTTGATCAACACGGCCGTGTTGGCCCAAAGTCCATGGCCCCAATTGGGCGAAGACGGCCCGTGTCAAATAGGCACAACACGGCCCGTGTAGGCCCAAACTACACGACCTTGAACTGGGCCAATACGCCTTGTGTCCATGGCCCCAGTTGGACTATGCGACTTTCACATGACCTTAGTCTATCCGACTTTGGAAATTTATTCCATGCGACTTTCGAATCTTTGTCCATCCGACTTTCGGATGAATTTTGTTCATCCGACTTTTGCATGAATTGTGTTCATCCAACTTTCAAGTGCAAGTAGTCCATCCGACTTTCATAATGAAAGTCCATCCCACCTTCAAATCCATGCGACTTGAAAGTCCATCCGACTTTCAAACCCATGCGACTTTTGAGTCCATCCGACCTTCAAATGAAAGTCCATCCGACTTTCAACACTATGCGACTTTCAAGTCCAAATTCACCCATGCTACCTTTACATGAAACTTTTCATGCGACTTTCACCTCATGCGACTTTCACATGAATGTCCATCCGACTTTCAACACTTAGGAAATTTCTGACTTGATTCCAAAGTACTCCAATTAAGGTTCAAAACTCATAGTCAAGCCAAGGTCAAAGTCAAAGTCCAACATTCACATGTGCATTGAATTCCAAAACACATATTCCCTAATACATTCACATGTGCATTCAATACTACGTGTTTCTCTTGTGCCTATTTGATCTATATTTTCTGTGACAGATGGCTGCCAACCAACCCCTTCTCGAGGAAAGCCTAGTCCTTGGACAGGCTTGAAACACTGAGCGACATCCTATACTTTGACTTGGAGACAGATACCAATATCCCTATAATTTCAGAAATCATCAGTGCCCATCCTCTCCGCCAGGCCATAACTGAAAACCCAAACACATCACCCACCCACGTACCTGAACTCTACCAGCAACAACTATGGTATACCTTTACAGAGGGTGTCACTCGCTTGGGACACAAGTGCCTCTGTGGGAGAATTGACAATGTCTGCACAACTCTTTCTACTGTCAGACTTAGAAATGAAGGTACTTGTTTGGCATAATCAAGTAGCAACGGAAGCTAAATATATAACAAAATTCAAAGCCAATCAACGAATACTTCCCATGGACCAAAATCTAACAATGAAATTGCAACTAAAAGATAAGCAAGATGGGAAGAATAGTTTATACCTCCATGCAAATCACAAAGTAAACCTTTCTTGTGAAGAAGCTAAGAATCCAAATAAGAACCCCTCTAGTGTTGTCTACCCCAAGCTTTCTTGATTCCCAAATGCTAGTTTGTTGATGCAAAACACGAAAGCAACAATCAAGTGTGTATCATAGACTCTTGTGCACCAATATTCCACCAAGAACAAGATGAAGTTTTTGAGAGAGTTTTCTTGTATCAACCAAGAGCCAAAGAACAAGACAAAAGTCTCTACTAGAGCAGAGAATTCGTTGCCCCTTTGTCTACCACAATTATTAGATGTTACACTAGAACAAATATGTGATTTTGTTACACCAAAAAAGTGTGACGATATGCATATAGTCACAGTTGTGTTTTCAGTGTATGTGTGACGAAAGGTCGAGTGACCATAGGGTACATACAGTTACATTAGCGGGTTAGTGGCCATATCCAGTTAAAAACAGTAACCAAAACCATAAAATGTGTGACTAATTGGTACGAGTTTATATTGGATTTATCAGTTTTAGTGACCGTAAACACTTTATAGTCACACAAGTACTTTTTGAGAGTATCTTTTGCCCATCATTTGGCCACATGAATTATAATATATGTGGCATCTTTGATGATTTAGTCACACAATGATTGTTTTTTTTGGATTTTGTCACATACAATTAAGCTAAAAGTGGCCAAAAGTGTTAACAAGTGTGACCATATGCTTTTTAAAGTCAATTAAATGTGTATTTTGTGTGACTATTGATCATCCAATTGTTAAATGAACTTTATGTTTGTCTTGCATTTTGTAATATTTAGTTACACAATGATTGAATTTTATGAATTTTATGCTGAAAGTCGGATTCGAACTTGAGTCCCATCCCATCCATCTCTACAAAGAAACATGCGTTAGACCAGTGGGCTAAATGTTAATTCGATTTAAAAACCTAATACTTATTATTTAACTATACACATTAGCTTTTGGTTACACTGAAATCATGTGTGACGAATATCAAATTTAATGATAATCGTTTTTGCCCATTGTTGTTCTAAATAATAGCCACATGAATATTTCACGACGTCACTGTTATGAATATATTAGTCACATATTATCACCTAAAATGTTGCCATAAACATCATTTAGATACGCATTTGTGATATGGTGTGGCTATTTCCTATTATAAAGACATATAGTCACATGACCGTGCCAAAATAAATGTGACTTTACACCTTAACTTTTGGAAAGTTAACATACGCTAAACTTTAGACACACATAATAATTAAGTTACGTGACCATATGTACTGGATTTTGGCTACACTTAAGTCATGTGTGACTAAACTCGATTCTATGATTCATACATATAAACAATTATTTCATGTGACCATATATGGGATTTGGTCACATATAATCACATAAAATGTGGCCATAAACATCATTAAGATACACATTTGTGATATGCTGTGGCTATTATAAAGTCATATAGTCACATGACCGTGCCAAAATAAATGTGACTACGCACATTAGCTTATGGCAAGCTAATACATGCTAAACTTTAGACACACATAATAAGTTACGTGACCATATGTACCAGATTTTGGCTACACTTAAATCATGTGTGACAAAACTCGACTCTATGATTTAGACGTATAAACAATTAGTTTATGTGACCATATATGGTATTTGGTCACAATGTTAAAGTGTGTGACATAGATTTGTCACATTTTATATGTATATCGTGACTAATGCTTTGAACTTACTCTTCATTTGTCACACGTTCCAAATTCATATGTGGCTAAATAATTAGCCAAAAAATAGCAGTGACCTTTAGCCACATGAACATTCGAATGTGTGGCCGTATAATATTCGAATGGTCACACAATCGGAATTCATATGTGGCTAACTAATAACGTGAAATTTATTTTGGTACCTTTAGCCACATAAATATTCGAATGTGTGGCCGTATAATTCCGACTATGTGTGACCAAATCACAGTTTTGTACTAGTGTTAACACCATTAAACCAAGTGTTTAAGGCTATTAATTCTGCTGTTACAGCGAACATACACGGCCCATGTTGATCAACACAGCCGTGTTGGCCCAAAGTCCATGGCCCCAATTGGGCGAAGACGGCCCATGTCAAATAGGCACAACACGGCCCGTGTAGGCCCAAACTACACGACCTTGAACTGGGGCAATACGCCTTGTGTATGTTGGACTGGACATGGCCCGTGTACCAACCTGCCAAAACCCATTTTGGCCTTTCTCTCTCTTTTGCTTGATCGTATTTCCAGAATCAATACTTGGTGTGTGACCCAATAGGCCTATAACTCATCGGTAGTGCCATTAACTCGTTCGTGTCAGCGGGCATATTCCAACAGACTGCCACTTGCACATGACAAGACTACGAAAAATAAAACAAACATAGAGCGGCCTCTAGCAAGACATCTATGCTCCCAAGTTAGTATAGGGTATGCCACTCTTGACAAGATCCCCAATCATAAAATGATTGTCCAATGTGAACACAAGGCATGAAATATAGTCAACCTTCAAATCGTTCACGATTATGTTTCTCGATTCTAGATTAGTGGTGACCAACAAACCAAGTTAACATTGATCTATCATCAATATAACTTGAGCACGGCCATGCATATGAACGTCAGCACTCAATCATCGAGGGGCCCAAGGATATTCTCTCTATACATAGAGGAACAAATACCTTTCGACTATATAGTCCCGCCACATAGATAATACTCTACTCAATCATCTCCCTTATAGCGACCAGTTACGGACCGCGTTAGAAAATGATCAAAGTAAAGCAGACCTATGCTTTGAGATCACATGTATCTCTAGTTTAAGGATGAAATGTCATTACCATCCCAAGTTAGTAGTGACTAAAGCCATGAAGTAAACTCGGGTGCGGGTCCTCCAATCACTTGAAACCCCTTTCAAGTATAGGCAAGAATCACGTTTTATCAAAACCAATTCTTTACCTCAATCTTAATTCATACTTCCTTCCCACAATGTAGACCGATTGTGGAGATTTAAAGATTGTAAAACAATCTAGGGATGAAATTAAACATGCAAAGATAGAACACAATAAAGACTAAATATAAGTAACCGCAACATGTGTATATATAGATCTCTACTATATAAATCGAAACAAACATTAGTTACATTACTGCTTAACGTTCCCAAATACATAATGGTCCAAACATAAATTAAAACTAAATCTAAACCAAGTCATGAGCAAATCTAACACCTATAGCCATAGTGTGAGAATCATGAGAAGCTTGTGACAATGGTTTAGTAAACAGATCGGCCAAATTGCCTTCCGAGGTTACTCTACTAATAGTGACTCCACCACTTTCAATCATCTCTCTAATCAAGTGGTACTTACGAGGTATATGCCTCGTTCTCTTGTGAGCTCTCGGTTCCTTCACTAAGGCTACCACACCCTCATTGTCACAAAAGATCTCAATAGGGTCGGAAATGCTAGGAACCACTCCAAGGTCTCGGATGAACTTCCTTATCCACACAGCTTCCTTAGCAGCTTCACTTGCCACAATGTATTGCTTTGAATAAGCTACTGTGTCGTGCTTTGAACTTCTCCAAGTAATAGCTCCACCATTCAATAGGAACACAAACCCCAATTGTGATCGGCATTCATCCCTATCAGTTTAGAAGCTAGCATCAGAGTAACACTTTACTTTGAGATCTTCCTCACCACCAAAGATCAAGAACATCTCCTTAGTCCTCCTAAGGTACTTAAGAATGTTCTTTACTGCAACCCAATGGGCTTGCCCCGGGTTTCCCTGATATCTACTAGTCATCGACTTCATAGTCCAAATCTGTTTCATCTTCATCTTCGTCTTCAAAGGTATGAAATTTCTTGTTTCGATTTTAGGGTTCTTATGGGTTCTTGTTTGGTTTTTGAAACGAATAAGTTTAAGTTGTGATTTTATGTATAGGTTCTTGTTCGGTTATTTAAGTTGCAATTTCATTTCATTTCACAAGACAAGATCTGCAATCAATTCATATCCGATTTTAAGACTAGATCTACAATCGATTTCTTGATTGTAATACCCATTTTGATATTTAAATAATATTGTTGTTAATGTGAAACTGAATGGTACTGTATTTGTGTTGAGGGCAAGAACTTAAGTGTATTGTTTATTTTTGGGTAAGCCACTTATAACACCTTGTTGGGCCTAGTGATTGTGTCAGTCTTCTAATATTGGGCCAAGGGTATGTAAAATACATATATTAGGTTAAGTATTTTATAAGTGTCAATTAGGGCTTGGGCCCAAATGAATGGCTATAGTAGTTCCCCCCTTTTTTGTGTAAGAAAGAAAGAAAGAAGGCGTAGCATGTGTGTGCTCTCGGAAGACAGGAGAACACATTCATCACTGTGCAAGCCGAGATTGGAGGTAAATCTTGAAGCAATCTTCCCCGTTCCTTGCGAGTATGTATGTATATACGCATGCCCTAGCCTCGTATAATCTTGTTAAGGGAGAGATTTGGCCGATTGTGTTCTGGTGTGTGTAACCCATATGCTGGGCAAAGGGAAATCGGGCATTTCTTCACCAACCGCTTGGTTTCTGTAGGATCAGGTGATAATCTCTAATCGATTCTAATCAACTTTGCGTATGAGATTCACGGATTTATGAGGGTTTATAGGCTGTTGATTTAATAGTGTGTGTGTGCCCGTAGCTGCAAGACGAAGGGAAGAAGACCAATAGAACTTCAATTAATTAATAGAACTCGTTACTGTGATGTTCATAGGATCGAAACAACACTAAATGATGAATGCCTCATGGGGTCTTTGAACCAAAGTCGGGATTATGCCTAAACCAAACAGAAAATACAATTCATAAACCACTGAAATTTGCATTTGATTTGTAATTAATCTTTGGGAGCAGATTGTTGGGAGGTTTGTGGGGTTATGTAATAATCAATAATTTAAATGAAGTTCTGAATAAGCATTTGATGTACTTAGCAGCGTTGGTTTAGTTAAGTAAATGGTGAAGTTCTTGGTGAACGTCAGAATGCATATCGTATATTCTATATTAATACTGAATCACACATCTTGCTATACACAGAAATCAGGGGTCACTTTGGTAATTAGAATTATAAATTTGCAATTTGAGAGAGTTGAGAATTTAACTACTGCAAATTGAATTTTGTTAGCAAAATCGTTGGTTGATGTATACACACGCACATCTCAAATGGAGGACTATTAGACTCAATTGTTGTTGGGCCCAAATCAATACGTTATTTTTTTGGGCTGAGATCAAACCAAGAACGGGCCGTAGAAACTATATATATATGTATATATATAAGGGAGTGTTCATGCGAAAAGTGTTTTATTTGCGAAAAGTGCGAGAAACAATCTCAGCCACTTATTTGTCTTTGATCTAGTGGTCGATATTAATTATGTATTTTTATTTTTCTTAATTTGAAAGGGTATAATTGTAAACTAAAATTTCTCTCTCCATTTATTTCTCTTTCTTATTTTTCCCTTTCCTAATTTTTGAATAAAAACAAAAATAAATTAAAATAATTTACTAGTACATTATTAATTTTACGGAGTACACTGTTGAACACGACCAAAACTATTTACGAGTTTTTCATCATTACTATGTTCAACAATGAATACAGCCAAAAGTATACGAGTTTAAGATGAATTTTATAATATTCAATAATGAACACAACTACAGATATGTGGGTTTTTCCATCATTACTATTTTAAGTCAATTATTCTCTGATTGTTCACCGGTGAATTAAGTTTGTTCCCCAAAACAACTATTGAAAATCTATATTTCTTATTTTAGTGAATATTAATCTAAAATTTTTGAAGAGTCTAGTCTAGAAAATGTTTTCAAATGTGTCTTTTGCATTCAGTGATGAACACACAAGTATACTTAACCAACAACCGAACAAAATACTGTTTTATATCTAAATAATAAAATGTTTATTAATAAACAAAGAGAGAAACAACATGAATACAAATGTCTTTTATCTAATCGGTCATTCAGTAGATATTCGCTAATAAACCTTTTAAATAATTTATTAATAAACATAAAAATAAACAAAGTGAATATAACTTATAACCCAATTAAGTTATCAAGTTGGAGTGTCAATATTATTCTATATGATAGAAAACAATTTATAATAAAATAAATTTTGGACAGTTGCATCGATCTATCAAATCCACATTATATATAAATATATGTTCTAAAAACATACATGCAAACTAATTCAGGATGACGGGATGACATAATAAATAAATTATAGTAATAATATCACCCATTCCGTCGGCGGTGAAGTTAGCAGATAAATCGGTAGACACATTCCGTCGGCGGTGGAGTTAGCAGACAAATCGGTGGTGGAGTTCTCGACGGCGGTTCAGATGTGGTGGAGATTAGGTGTGTTGCGGACGCCTCTTGTTCAGATCTACGGTTCATATCGCCGATAGAGACATTTGCCGGAGATGGCAGCGGGAGCTAGGAGGTTCTCGTTTGTAGACTGCTACCGGAGAAGGCGGCCGGAGTTAGGAGGTTCGACCACTGTGGTGATGCAGCGAACTCACATGTATTGGAGGATGATGTATTAAACGGAAGAGGTGGAGGCCTTTCATGATGTCACCGGTTCCGACAATCACGGTCAATTCTTTTTGGGGAGGGGGATTAGGGTTGAATTAATTGGATTTGTGAGTTGTAATACAAGAGTCTATGATATAAGAAGGAGTGAAAGAGGAGAGAGGAGAGAGGAAATGAATATAGTTTAAAATGTCTATTTTACCCTCTTATTATTTAATTTAATACCATTTAAATTTGTTTTAATTACCAAAATAATCGTCATATATACTTCTCGCACTCTCTCTTTATATATATATATATATATATATATATATATATAATTTGGACATGGGGCCGTGTACCATTCGCAAATCACTTGTTGGAACTAAAATCACAAATCATTTAGAGATGCAATTGCAAATTAGTTAAATGTATTGAATCTTGTATTGGAACTTAAATATGAAATTTCAAATTGGTTAAGTCCCCAATGAGATTCCCAATCACAAATTGGTCTTTGAGGCAATTGTAAATTTTATATATATATATATATATATATATATATGTATTGAGATAACCACAAATTGCCTGTTTCACACCAATCACAAATTAGGCTGTAACATCCTCGGATCGGGCCTAGTAATTTTAATGATTTTGGTATGATAACTTGTGATTAGTTTTGATTAATTACTTGTTATTTATAAGTTATATGGTTTTAATTATTTGTTAATTAAGTATTGTATATATATATGTGTGTGTGTTGATATATATATGTTGTACGATTTAGTGTGTGTGTGTGTATGTATGCATGTGCTTAGTCGGTTTAGGCATGCCACCTCAAGCTTAGGTTGTTAAATATGTTTATACGTGGGTTTCACTGATGAATTTGTCATTATCAACTTTGCATGTGTGTGTGTTTTAGTGTGAAAAACCGAGAGAAAGCAAGAAAGAACAGGCGATCGGAATTGGTGATTTCTTGAATTTGTGTGATTCAAGTTATAAGGTTGTTAGATTATTCCATACTTCTTGAAAACATGATTCTTGTTAACATGTTATGAATTGTATGGGCATGCTACTGTTTTAATCTTGCTGGGTTTAATATGAACATCATATGATCATACTTATTAAGTTATCAGATTTGGTGTTCTTGAGGTATAAGGGTGATTTGATGCATGCTTGTGTGTTTAAATATGTTTATATGTGCTTGTATGAACTTGTTTATGATCTGAATATGAGATGTATGCAAGGCTTGAAGTTATCGGATTCTTGGAGTTATGAATATGGCGGATTTTGGTGGTGATAATGGAAAACCGGGTGTTGAATCCGGTACTCTAAATCCGGGACTTATGTTGAAATCCGATACTCTTAAATCCGGATATGTGAAATCCTAATGTCGAAATCCGATGGTTTGAATACGAGGGTGAAATCCTAGCATGAAATCCGATTGTGGATGCCAAGCTGAGATACAAGTGTGGAAATCCGATGGGTGTATCGGATTCCTTCAAATCCGATACAAAGTAGCGGATTCCTTCATATCCGATACAAAGTAGCGGATTCCGATGGTGGTTGCGGATTTGGTGCAAATCCGATAGTAGTGTCGGATTTCATGTGAAATCCGACAGTTTTGGTTTGTTGATTTGCATTGTTTAAATGCTATGTGTTATATGTGCATGCATATGTGAATCTTACATGCTTATGATAGATTAAAAGGATATAAATTTACGTGTTTGACATATAGTTATGAATTGTTACTGATTTCAGTTTGTTGTGTTCTCAGGAACAAACAAGGCTCAGTAATATAAGATCACTGAGTGGAGTAACTGAAAGCTTGAGGTGAGTGGATGTTTACTCATAGATGTTATTAGTTGTAACTGGCTTGGGTTGCAACTGTTATTGGTTTGACGCATGGATAGATTGTGCATCTGATAATTGATTAACTGTTGATTGTTAATTAATTGTGCGTCAATGATATGTATAGATGAGGATTGGGAAGTCAGAATCGGCTGGGCAGATGGGCTAGGTTTGTTTGCTATCGGCTAGTCAGTATTGGGATCTTTTGATGCATTTGTTGCAACTAAAGGTAATACAGTGTGAGAATAGCAAATGAACTATCGGTAAACCTTTGCTTTGGCCGGCATTCGTTGTAGGTTCCTGCAGAACCACCGGTCTTCCCGCGGCACGATTATCTGTTATGTGTTGTTGATATTGATCCGGTTATTTGCTGATATATCTCTTGTGGTTTTACTCCATTCAATTAGCTTTGTGCTAATCCCCCACCTCTCACTCTTTTTATAGGTTTTGGTAAGTCAACGGCTCGGCTGAGAGTGGTTAGCTTGGGGAGTAATCACCTAGGACTCTGATATAATATTTTGTGGCGAGTTGTGTTTTGTAATACTGATATTCAAGCAGTTGTGTTTGTACAGTTGTAAACACTTTTGTTGTTTAATTCGCTTCCACAATGATTATGAAAATGAAAATTTTTGGGTAAAAATACGGTGTTACAAGTTTGGTATCAGAGCCTTGGTTTGGCAGTGTAGGCACAGTGGAAGTGTTACATTCCCAAATCTTGGCTCGTGGTAGGTCGAATACTCCTTGGGCGTGGGATTGGGGTGAATTGGAGTGTAGTTAGTATGTTGTGTACTAACGGATTTATCTAATAAATCGTGAGGTGATGTGATTGTTACAGATAACAATGGCTAATCATGATCACTCGACTACTGCCCCTATTGTCCCGTCTTCTGCTGAAGTCCCTACTACAATAGCGGAAACATTGCAAAATGCCGGTACGTCTGGTACCGTCGAGGATGAAAGAGACGAGTACATATTTCAGTTGGAGGGCCAACTACAAGATTTGCGAAAGGAACTGGAGCAACAAAGGCAAGTTCCTATAATTCAACCCCCGGTTGCTACTGTGACATCAACTATGGTTGCGATACCTCCTATCTTTCCGACAGTGACTACATTGGCAGAGGTTCCTCCGATGTTAATGCCAATACCACCGTTTACTCAGCCGATGACTCAACCTTTTTACTATCCGTTATTTCCTCAGGGACCCTATCCTCAAGGATCTGTTCCACAGGGGTCTTATCCACAGGGGTCTATGCCTCAAGGATCCTATTCTTATCCGTTTATGGGATATCCACCGACTATGGGATTCAGACAGCCATGTACTTACAAGCAATTTCTGGATTGTAAACTAGAGGAATACCATGGCAGCATGGATCCTAACGTTACTTTGAACTGGTTGAGAGATACAGGGAGGATTTTGGATGCCTGTAACTGTGAGGAGGAGATGAGAGTTTTCTTTGCCACTCGGATGCTCAAAGGCAAGGCGATGGTTTGGTGGGATTCCATTACCACCCATTTATCAAGAGCTCAAATGGATTCAATTACATGGAATCAATTCCGGGATAAACTTTGCGAGTAGTATTGCAATGCCTTCGAACTGAACAAGATAAGGCAAGAATTCATGGAATTGAAGATGACCAGGAGGATGTCTGTTGATGAATTAATTGAACAATTTAACTCGAAGCTGAGGTTTGTAACTCAGTGGGTACCGGATGAATCTCCATAGGTTTAACATTTTATCGGAGCTTTGTTACAAGAGTACAGGAGTACCGCTCAACTTGCTGGATCATTGTCTCAAGCCTTCACCTTGGAAAAATCTGCTGAGGGAGACATTCAAGCTAGGGATAGACAGAACAAAGACGAGGCGCCGGCGCAGAAGCCGAAGTATGACCAGGCACGTGGTCAACAAAAGAAGAAATGTGTAACACCGTATTTTTAACCCAAAAATTTTCATTTTCATAATCACTGCAGAAGCGAATTAAACAACCAAAGTGTTTACAACTGTACAAACACAACTGTTTAAATATCAGTATTACAAAACACGGCTCGCCACAAAATATTATATCAGAGTCCTAGGTGATTACACCCAAGCTAACCACTCTCAGCCGAGCCGCTGACTTACCAAAACCTGTAAAAAGAGTGAGAGGTGGGGGATTAGCACAGCGCTAAGTGAATGGAGTACAACCACAACAGATATATCAGCAAATAATCGCATCAATATCAACAACACATAACAGATAATCGTGCCTTGGGATGACCGGCGGTTCTGTAGGAACCTACAACCAATGCCGGCCAAAGCAAAGGTTTACCGATAGTTCATTTGCTATTCTCACACAGTATTACCTTAAGTTGCAACAAATGCATCAAAAGATCCCAATACTGATTAGCCGATAGCAAACAAACCCAGCCCATATGCCCAGCCGAAGCTGACTTCCCAAACCTCATGTATACATATGACAGACGCACAATTAATTAACAATCAACAGTTAATCAATTATCAGATGCACAATCTATCAATGCATCAAACCAATAGCAGTTACAACCCAATCCAGTTACAACTAATATCATTTGTGAGTAAACGTCCACTCACATCTTTGTTTCAGTTATTCCACTTAGTGATCTTATATTATTGAGCCTTGTTTGTTCCTGAGAACACAACAAACTGAAATCAGTAACGATTCATAAATGTATGTCAACACATAAATTTATATCCTTTTAATCAACATAAGCATGTATGATTCACATATGTATAAACACATATTATCTAGTTAATATGCTAACTTTAAACCAAGTACAACATATTAAAAACAATTAATATTCTAAAACAGTGCCCGTCGCGCCGCGACAAATTACCCGTCGCGCCGCGACCCCTGTTGGATTTCAAAATCCGAAACCCAACAATCGGATTTCGAGTCGGATTTTCAACAATCCGGATTTAAGTGTCGGATTCTTCCAAGTCTCGGATTTCTAAGGGTTGTTTTACAATTTCTATCAGATCTTACAATCCGAACCAAGACTCTCGGATTTCACCTTGTCGCGCCGCGACACCCCGACTTCCAGATTATCTTCTCCATGCAAGTGTCGGATTTGCAGCCAAACACAACTTTTCAAATCCAATTAAAACCCTCATAAAACATTATGAACCCTTCTAAAACATGTATAAACACCTTATAACATGTATAGAACAATTAGAACACATCAAATCCTTTTTAACATGGCAATTCATGCAAAACCCACCAAAAAAGTTTACTTCTAAACTTCTAACATGGCATCTTCATGTTCTAAGCATGATTTTACAAACAAAACATATCACAATGATCAAAATCATGCATTAAACATCATCATACCTTTGGTTTGAATTAACACTTAACAAATCACACTTTCACTTTTTCAAGTATGCTAGCTTCTTGTTTTTTTTCTTCTCTCAAGAACACATACAACACCACAATCGGTTTTCAAGTGATAAGGCAATATTCAAATGTTAACTCATTAAAGCCCACGTAATCCTTTTTCTTAATATATGTAGCATGAGGTGGCAATATAACCTTCACACACTAGCATGCATACTAACCCACACACATATATATATATATACATAACAGTACATGCATATATATATATATATATATTTAAACAAATATTCTCATATATTTCTTGAATTAATAAAACTAATTAATTAAAACAATGTTGATTAATATTAACAAGTAATTAATCACAATTACTCACAAATCAACATACCAAAGTCACCTAAACTATTAGGCCCGATCTAAGGATGTAACAAATCCTTCCCCCTTAACAGGATTCCGTCCTCGGAATCTATTCACTAACATACAATCGAGGGTAACGAGCTCTCATATCAGCCTCCGTTTCGCACGTCAAGTCTGAACCCAAACTGTGCCTCTATTTAACTAGAACCATCGGAATCTGTTTCTTACGCAGTTTCGTCACTTTCCGATCTAGTAATTCAATAGGTTCCTCCACTAGTTTCTTGTTGGAATCCACTTTAAGATCATGTAGAGGTAGAATCTGACTCTCATCCTCAACTCTACATTTCCGCAAGTAACAAACGTTGACGGTATTGTGAATACCTGATAATTCCGCTGGAAGATCAAGAGTAATTGTCTGATCATTAACCACCCGTTGGACACGAAATGGTCCAATATACCGCGGAGCTAGCTTTCCCCGCTTCCCAAAACGGATAACCCCCTTCCACGGTGAAACCTTCAGATAAACCAATTCCCCCTCAACAAAAGTAACAGACCTACGACGCGGATCAGCATACATCTTTTATCGATCCCTCGCAACTTTTAACTTTTCTCGCGCAATAGCTACTTTATCTGCGGTGATCTGCACAATATCAGGACTTGCATACTATTTTTCACCCGCCTCTAACCAATAAGTAGGAGTACGGCAGCGACGACCATATAGCATCTCATAAGGCGGCATACCGATACTCGAATGGTAAGAATTATTATACGCAAATTCAACCAACGGTAGATGGGAATCCCAAGAACCTCCGTATTCCAACACACATGCTCGCAGCATATCCTCGAGTGTCTGAATAGTTCTCTCAGATTGCCCGTCTGTCTGTGGGCGGTAAGTTGTACTCAGATTAACACGTGTACCCAACTCCCGCTATAAACTATTCCAGAAGTTCGACACAAACCTGGAATCTCTATCTGATACAATCGAAAGCGGTATACCATGTCGGGAAACAACTCATCTATATACAACTAAGCCAACTTACTGAGTGATGCCGTCTCACTGGTAGCCAAGAAGTGAGCACTCTTGGTTAGTCTATATACGATCACCCAAATCATATCATGATTCCTCTACGTACGTGGAAGTTTAGTTACAAAATCCATCGTTATGTGCTCCCACTTCCACTCTAGAATCTGCAACAGTTTCAATGCCCCATAGGGTTTCTAGTGCTCTGCCTTAACCTGTGCACAAATATGGCAAGCCTCAACAAATTGTGCAACATCTGTCTTCATTGTAGGCCACCAATACAGCACCTTTAGATTGTTATACATTTTCGTGCTACCTGGATGAACAGATAGTCTCGATTTATGCGCCTCAGTCATAATCAAACTTCGGAGACCTCCAATCAAAGGCACCCAAACACGGAATTGATAAACCTTCAATCCTCTAGAATCATCAGTCAGGTCATTCTTTTTCTTTACCATAATCTCAGACTTTAGATTTTCATCCTTCCAGGCTTCCAACTGAGCTGCCTTCAATACATCGATCAAGTCAAAGACTATTTCAATTCGCATGAATTTAACATGTTCACTAACTCCCTTGCGACTCAAAGCATCGGCTACCACGTTGGCTTTCCCGGGATGATAGCGAATCTCACAATCATAATCTTTAACAAGTTCCAGCCATCGTCTCTGTCGCATATTGAGTTCCTTTTGCGAAAGTACATACTGTAGGTTTTTGTGATCCGTACAAATAACACACTTTGTACCGTAAAGATAATGTCTCCATAACTTTAATGCAAAAACCAAAGCTGCCAGTCAGGTCAGTCATAATCAAACTTCGGAGACCTCCAATCAAAGGCACCCAAACACGGAATTGATAAACCTTCAATCCTCTAGAATCATCAGTCAGGTCATTCTTTTTCTTTACCATAATCTCAGACTTTAGATTTTCATCCTTCCAGGCTTCCAACTGAGTTGCCTTCAATACATCGATCAAGTCAAAGACTATTTCAATTCGCATGAATTTAACATGTTCACTAACTCCCTTGCGACTCAAAGCATCGGCTACCACGTTGGCTTTCCCGGGATGATAGCGAATCTCACAATCATAATCTTTAACAAGTTCCAGCCATCGTCTCTGTCGCATATTGAGTTCCTTTTGCGAAAATACATACTGTAGGTTTTTGTGATCCGTACAAATAACTCACTTTGTACCGTAAAGATAATGTCTCCATAACTTTAATGCAAAAACCAAAGCTGCCAGTTCCAAATCATGGGTTGGATAATTCTTCTCATTAGGTTTCAACTGACGAGAAGCATAGGCGATAACTCTATCCCGCTGCATCAACACGCAACCCAACCCTGCCAGAGAAGCATCACAATAAACAATAAAGTCATTTGACCCATCCGGTAACGCAAGAATAGGAGCCTGACATAAAAGTCATTTCAATGTCTGAAAAGCCCTCTCCTGTTCATCATTCCACTTAAATGGAACCTCCTTGTGAGTTAATTTAGTCATGGGATTCGCAATTTTAGAAAAATCTCAGATAAACCGTCGATAATATCCTGCCAATCCCAAGAAGCTCTTAATTTGAGAAGAAGACTTTGGAGCCTCCCAATTCATTACAGCTTCTATCTTTGCCGGATCAACCTTAACGCCATCACTGCAAATAACATGCCCCAGAAAGTGAACTTCCCTCATCCAGAATTCACACTTTGAGTACTTGGCATATAATTGCTCCCGTTTCAAAGTTTCAAGAACTTATCCCAAATGAATCTCGTGATCAGCTTCGGATTTAGAATAAACCAAAATGTCGTCGATAAATACTATCACAGATTTATCTAGAAACGGTCAACATACCCGGTTCATCAAATCCATAAATATTGTAGGTGCATTAGTCAAACCGAACGGCATGACTAAGAATTCATAATGACCATACCTGGTACGGAAAGCACTCTTGGCAATATCTTTGTCAGAAACTCGTACCTGGTGATAACCCGATCTCAAATCAATCTTAGAGAAATACGATGTAACATCCTCAACCTGGGCATAGTTGTAAATGGTACGTACGCGCATGTAGTTAAAATAATAGACGAGCGATTAATGTAATAGGAAAGTATTTGTGTGTGTAATTGTTGAATTAATTGAGATTAAGTTAATATATGTATATTTGTACTTGTGTATTTATATTAAATATATATATATATGTGTGTGTGTGTGTGTGTGTAACTTAGATGAATAAAAGAAAAAGAAGAAAGAAAAGGATAAAGAAGAAAAGTTAGATATTTTATCCAGAGGCGGTTTGCCTCTGGATAAGATATATATGTATATGTGTTTTGTTATTTGACTCACAAAAGTCAAATATAGCAAAGATTTGCAAAGAAAACACAAACACATACTACTCTCTATACTCTCGTAAGTTTTGAAGAAGAAATTCATAAAGTTTGAAAATTTGAAGTTCTAAACCTTAAGCAAGGTTAGTATAATGTTTGTAGCATGAAATATATGTGTATTATGCTAGAAACAAGTGTGTTCTATGGATGCAAATAGTGTTAGAAATGGAAAATACCATGGATGAACATGAAGCTCACTTTATAAGTGGGTTTAACATGTTTTGATGTTTTTAAAAGTGTTAAGTTGCTTATAAGATTCATATAGGTGATATATAAAGCTTAGAAGTGTTTAAAGAGTGAAAAAGTCGTGTTTAAAAATCTGGGTTTTTGAAAGGATAAATGAATGTCGCATGCATGCTGTTGAAGAAGGTGATAAAATCTGGAAAAATGATGATCGCGGTGCGACATCGTATAAAATGAACTATGCGACTTATTTTGATCCGAATTTCGTACGAGTCGTCCGACCTTTGGTCCGACAGTCGGATGAGCCATCCGACCTTTGGGTCCGACTGTTGGATAGTTCAAAAGGTTGTTTGGTCCAACTTTCGCATGAAACTTTCATGTTGATCCGACTTTTCACTCGTCACGGCGCGACACCTTATATGGTCGCGGCGCAACACCTTATATGGTCGCGGCGCGACACCTTATATGGTCGCGGCGCGACGAGGCCTTTTCAGCAAGGATATGTTTTGTTTACATGTTCTTATTGATTAGGTTGTGTAGTATTTAAAGTAAGTTTGATAAATGGTTTAAGACTATTAAGAAGGCTTTGTAAGTGTTCTAATGATAGAACTTAACGTGTGCAAACACTTAACGCGATTTTCCGAACGTTTTAGGTGAACGTGTCAGCTGAATCAGCACTAACTAAACAAACGTTGTAAACGAAACAGGTGAGTGACTACTTTCATGAGACTCAGTAGAGTAAGTTTTGCATGTTAAGATGACTGTGTGAATATGTATGAATGTGCATGTGTGTGTCTAATCTGTCTATGGAGGTACGCTTAAGAAGATGAGTGTAAGTTTCTGAGTGATGTTGTGATTATTTGTAAGATGTGTAATAGGTGCATGCTAACGGGTCCAGAATTGGAACCGCTTAGTTAGTATATGATGATGTGCATGAATGATGAACTGTATGATGATGCATGTGAAAGAATGAATGAAAATAATAACGTGTGCATCCTATGTACGATATATGAAAATAATAAAGATGGATCCCTGTGGGATCAAATGTACGTTTATGTGTATGTGCACGGTCTGTAGACCATCTGACATCTGACTTCTGATATCTGACGTATGGTTAAGGTCAGCCGGTTAGCTGGATCCTAACAGGACTTCGGTCATTTATGGATTTAACGGTGACTCGGGGTGCATCCCGGGTCGAGGTTCTGCAAAACCGCCATGCCTTAACGTATGTGGTAATCGGCTGGGTAATGGCTAGATTACTTGAGGAGTCTTTGACTCCATGAACGATGCTTGGTGGACTGCTTTATGCTCCCCCACCAGCGCGGATGGTTGTGACTGATTCCCCGGTCCGAGTTATTGAGCAGGACAGACTCCCCTGCAAGACATGACTCTTACTGATCTTATCAGCACACCGCTATGTGTTAAGCTAGCAATGTGTGCTTATGTATGATGTGTATGATGCATGAATTACTTTGTTTATGCTTATGCTAAGTAAGTACTCACTAGCTAGTATAGCTAATGAGACTATGTTTCCCTTTTCAGGTAAAGATTAGGTGGCCTGTGAGGCGGGTTGCTTTTGGGAAATGAATTGCCCCTTGTGGGTGGAACACTTGTAATTATATGTTGGAATCTGATACTATGGTTAGTTTCTGTATGTTAGGTAACACCAATGAATGTTTCGGAAACAAAGTCGATAAGATTAACCGTTTGTTAATGGTAAAAGAAAAATTTC
The DNA here is from genome assembly GCA_038502395.1 of Dittrichia graveolens. Taxonomy (NCBI): domain Eukaryota; kingdom Viridiplantae; phylum Streptophyta; class Magnoliopsida; order Asterales; family Asteraceae; genus Dittrichia; species Dittrichia graveolens. The sequence continues at coordinate 25,870,513 of JARJIL010000008.1, forward strand.
CGCTACTAAAAATTTGTTTTGTCATTAAAGCAACTGAATTCAGAAGTGGTGTTACAATTAGGTATCAGAGCCTAAGTTTGAGTAAATTGAATACTTGAAAGAGTATTCGATCTCAAGCTTGGACCCGACCATAAAGAAGTGTTCCTATGGGGGGAACTGAGTGAGAGTGTTATATGTATTCTAGCACTATAAGATGATTGTAAGAAAGTTGAGTAAGTGAGATAGAGTATTGATTGCTCTTTCTCTATGGTATAGAAGTTATAAAAGATGTCTGCCGAATGTAGCAATACAAAGCAAGCTCTAAAAGATGTGGAAGATGTGGCTTCTTCACATGTGCCTCATCAACCTGAAAATGAATGTTTTCAGCGCAATGCTGAAAGTGGTAGATCTGAGTTAGATCAGATAATTTATATACATCGTTTGGAGGAAGAGCTTTGGTTAGCTAAGGAGTTCTTGTTGCATACCATGTTAGATGAGACGAGCAAGGCGGATTCGAAGTTCTTGACAAATAAGTCTCTGACAATCAAGGGGAGTGATAACCCCGTGATTACTGTACAGTGCAGGGATAAAGCTATTAGCAAGGGCTGTAAAAGTCAGCCATTGCAGAAATCTGGTTCTGCAAAAGGGAAAACCACTGGAGGTAATAAAGTCGACACTTCTAAGAGACCAAAATCTGGCAACCTTTGGTGTTCCGAGTGCCGTAACTACCATTTAGGTGAATGCTCCAAAGCCACTAGAAAATGTTGGAGATGCGGACAAATAGGTCATGAAAATATCGAATGTGTATACCCGGAAGCTGTTTGTTATCAATGTTGCAAGCCCGGTCACAGGAGGATTGACTGTCCTGGTAAACAGAGTCCTGAAACTGGTGGGCCTTCCCAAAGGCAAAAGCAAGATAATGCACCTCGTGATAAAAGGAAGGCATTCTACTAGATGACAATGGAGGAATTGAAAGCAATGGGGGACGTTATCCCGAGTGCATTCCTTATTAGCTGTGATCCTGTTTTTGTGTTGTTTGACTCTGGAGCTACCTACTCCTTTGTTTCTGTTTTGTTGTTGTAAAGGTTGAAATTACCTATTTCCAAGTTGGTTAATTCGTTTAATATGAAGTTTGTTAACGGTAAGATAGTTTTGTTACGGAGAAAAACTCCAAAAGTTGTTTTGGTGTCAAGGGAAGTAGTTTCCCTATCTCATTCTTTGATATGCCTAGTGCGGGCCCTGGTGCGGTAATTGGAATGGATTAACTCAGCAAGCGTGATGCCGAGATTCTTTATTTCAAAAGATGATTAAGATTCCTCTTCTGATGAATCTTATGCTATAGTTCGCGAAGAACGACAGGAGTCTGATATTCCTGTCATCTCCGTTTTTAAGAACCTAGAAGTCTGTTATAGAAGTTGTAACTATTTCTTCGCAAATTTATTTATCCTAAGATAGAGAAACGACCAGTTCAACATATCAGAGTAGTACTTGATTACTCTGATGTGTTTTCTAAGAAACTGCTAGCTTTACCTCCGGTTAGTGATGTCACTTGTGAGATTAAGTTGAATTCGGGAGCTACTGCGGTGGCTAGAGCTCCATTTTGATAGGTTCTCAAAGTTCTTAAATGAGAACAATTGTATGTCGAGTTGTCTAAGTGTGAGTCTTGGCTAAGGGATATGTATTTCCTTAGTCATGTCATCTATAAGAATTGTGTCAAGTAGATCTAGCTAAGGTAGAAGCTATAATGAATTAGGGAGTTCCTAGAGCTACTCTTGAAGTTAAAAGTTTCCTTGCCTTAGCTAGCTGTTATTGGCGGTTCATCCGCAATGTCTTGAAGTTTGCGAGTCCGTTGGCTAAACTGACTCGTAAAGATGTATCTGTAGTATGATTGGAAGCTTAGGAGAAATCCTTTCAGCTTTTGACGCAATTATTGTGTGAAGCTCCAATCCTCACTTCGCTTGAGGGTTTGGAAAACTTTACTGTCTGTTGTGAAATCTGTTACCTCCCTAGTGAAACTAGTGTTGTGACAAATGTCTTAAGCCATAGAGGACTGTCAACGGGAGCTAAGTTTATGAAGATCGCGATAATATCAGATGTGCACGCAAGTTGAGATGAATACGAGAGATCTTAGGATCGTCTACAACGATTCGATGTTCTGAAATTGATGTTCGTTTCTTAGCCACAAATGAGTCTGTTTTGATGACTCATTTGATTCAATTATGTTAGTGAGACTGTGACACGTTACAATCTTTCATGATTGTTTTGATTTCCACTCTTTGTTGTTTCTAGTTCTTGAAAATTTCTCCTTGAAGAGACGTTATTGTTGGTCCCAAAGAGGGTGAACAAGCAACCGATACAGTGTAAAAGGGGGGGGGGGTTGAATACACTTTAAACAATCAAGCAAATTAATCAAATGTATATTCAATTATCAACCAGTACAATAACTATTATCACTCTCTAATCAAATCAACAGGATGATTTGATGTTACAATGATTATAACCTCAACTCTCCCTAAACACTCTTGAATCACAAACTAATTGATGATCGAAATTCTTGTTAAAACTGATTAACAAGAACTCTTAAAAACTCTCTCGAACTTTGAACTTACAAAGTTATCGCAACACACGCGTATCAAGTATCACGAACACACGTACGTTTTGCAACTTATGCAATCTTGCAACTTATGTAGTCGTCGTTGTGTATCGCGTATCTGTTCTCATACACATGTAAGAACATCTATGTAAAACCCATGAGAAGTTTTATACTTATACTTGATATATGTATGAGTAAATCGCAGTTTAAAGATAGAACTTATCTTTTCTTTAAAACCGTAACAAACTCCTTAATAAGAACATATCTAATTAATTTTCGTTTAAGATTTCTATCCAACTAATAAATAGTTTAAATTAGGTTTAGATATCCTAATTTAAATGTCGTAGATATAGTGAGTTTATAAAAGAATTTAGAACTTACTTAAATTCGGAACTGACTTCTGACGCTAAGCTGACATACTCAGTCTTAACCTTGTCAAGCTGACATCTTGAATCTTGCATTCTTGAATCTTCAAGTCTTCAAATTTTCATGTCTTCATTCTTAAGTCCTATCTCAGCTTAGAAGTCACTGAGTTATCTAGTACTTACATAGAAAACTCTATATCTGTTTATACGCTGACTACTCAGCTGAAGCTGACTAGTCAGTCTAAAAAAAACTTACATAATTCCTAACTCTTAACCTATTATCTATACATATCGATAGTTTGTCTCATAAAATCTGACTATTCTAAACATGGGACTAACAATCTCCCCCTATTTGATGATGACAAAACATTGAATCAAATAAGTTATAGGTTAATAGAATTATGTTGAACCACTCTGGAACTGACCAACGTTAGTTCTTGACATAAGTATTGAACTGATCCAAACTTATTCATGTATCTTGAACTTACAAGATATTTATGTTACAAATCTATTGTAAGACTTGTATTCTAAGTATTTGAATATACAAGTACTTAGATTCTGAACTTATCAGAAGAAATTTAAGTTCTGAACTTACAAAACTTATATTACTGAACTTATCAGTTTACAATTGAACATATCAATCATCAGCTTAAACTTACAAAGCTGTCTGTTTGAACATATCACACATAATTTTTGAACATATCAAATAATAAAAACAGTTGAACATATCAAACTTGATTTTGTATTTATGAACATATCATTTACATTTTAGCTTAATCTTTATGATTAGCTCCTACACACTTAGTGCTAACAAAAACATAGAACTAATCTATTTACTCAACGTAATCTTTAACTTCTAACCACATATCAGAACATTTAAGTTCCCAAATTGCAGCTTTCTTGATCGCATCAACCATAATTTCTTCACCTTCTGGCATTTCTTTCATCTCAGCTTTTCTTGATCTGATTTCTTTGTTGAGATGATATTTGAATACTGAGTTCTGAATTGAGTCATCACATAGAATTCTCAAGTACAGAATTAATTCCAGAGTTGCCAAATGAAGATCTGTTACTTTCAAGAAACATTGATTACCTTCCACATCAAGATACAAGAATCCTTCCAAAGGTTGAGTGATATAAGTGTTCTCTCTAAATTCAACTTCCTCTGGAACTTGTAAAATGATGTCTCTTTTAGCTCGCTGGCTTGCTGCTCTAACTCTTGTAGCTTTGCCTCGATTAAGAAAGGTATCAATTTCATGAGCAGGAATCTCACCTAGCTGATCTATTCTTATGAAGATTGTCTTAAGCACATCAACTATCTCTTGTCTGATTTGACTCTTTTTCATCTGCTTGATAGTTGTGGCTACTGTCTTCAGCTCTGAGAATCCAAACTTGTACAGACATCTCATATATAGACCAATTTCTTGTTTGTTGTCTAGTACAAAGTTGATGATTACCAATTCTCCTTTTCTACTCAGTGTAATTGATTCAATCTTGTTATTAAAATGTGTTCTTTTATAACAATGCCTTAGATCCACATCTGAGTAGGGAATTGGGGCAGCTCTTGGACCAGAATAAATTAGCTTCAGCTTCAGCTCTGGCAGCCTCAGCTTTAGCCCTTTCTCATTGAACTTCAGCTTGTCGTTGCTGCTCTTTTATTTCCTCCACTGTTACTCCTAGTTCTTTAGCCATCTCTTGTAACATTTGCTCAGCAAGTATGTTACAGGCTTTCTGTGCTGCATCAGCTTCATCACTTGAGTCAGGTTCATGTGCAACTAATTGAGACTTACCCTGTTGCTCTGGCTCAGGCTCAGCAATGATGACCTTTCTTTTCTTTGCTAAAGGCATAACACTTCTTTTATTTCTTTTTACCATCTCAAACACCTTACTCTTCCCTTTATCTATTTGTGAAGTTGGAACGGACTCAGCTTCAACAAATTTTGGCAAATTAGCTTGAGGAAGATTGGTGTGAACATCTTGAGATGTTTCTTCAAGTGGAGTTTCTGGTTGAGCTTGTGAAGTTGTGGTTATTTGGACCGTTGGAGCCTGTTGTTGTTGAGAAGGCTGATCTACAGTACTCATGAACTGATCATGAGCTTGTTCAAATTGTACTTCCTCTGTATGCTCCCCCTCAACCTTATCATCATACTTCTTTGATTCTTCCTCCCCCTTTTTGTCATCATCAATAGGGGAGGGTCTGAGTTTGAACATGAAGCTTTTCAAGTTGTCAACTGAAGTTGACAAATCATTAAGTTTGTGCATCAACTTGTCTTTGTCAGCTTTCCTCTTCCTGTGAAGAAGCTCAAACTGAGTTTGTAAATAGTCCATAATGACTTGAGCATCGGTTTTCATCAGATTGAACTCCTCAGGTCTTCATCTCATGTCAACATCCTCCTGTCTAGTGGAAGAGTGTATTTCCACCGTAGGAGTAGCTGTTGAGTGTTCCTCAATAGGTAAGGATGTGGGTCCCATATCCAAAGGTTGGTGAAGACCTATGGAATCAAGGGGGCCAGAATGGAGACCCTGTAAACCTTCCTGGTGTATGAAAGGTTCATTGACAAGTCGTGCGAGAGAGTGTGTGAGAATAGAAGAGAAGAATGACCAAGTTCGTGAGATATGATATTGGGGTGAGCTAGGCTTATTGGTGCGGAGGGGGGTAATTGACTCTGGGGATTGGTTAGTATTTCAATGTTACCTTCATGGGGCTGTGAAGGCACAGAAGTAGGCTCTCCCATGGCACTAGTAAGTATGGGCTGAGTAGACACCATACCCGGTATAGGCTTAAGGGTTGAACTGAGCCTAGAGGGGGAGGAAGAGCTAGGAAACAAACTACTTTGCTCAGAACTCGAAGTGGTGGATGAAATTATTTAAGTACGAGGTCTGAACTGAGTCCTAGGTTGATCAGCTTGAGGAGACTCAGCTTCAGAACCAACATCGTCACCCACTTCTTCCGCAGCTTCTTCCTTTGTCTAAGCTTCACTTGACTCAGGAGTCGGACGTTGTACATACGCCCTTATCTGAGCACTCAAAGTAGGGTGCCCAGGGAAAATATCATGGGCGAACATCCTGTAGCTGAGAACAGGAGTAGGGATTGACTCATATTGAGCATTATATCTTCTACCCAACATGTCCTCGATGACCATGGATATGAATCTTGCAAAGGGTACAATAGTGTCCCTGATGTTCTTGGTCACCAATGACTTGAATGCCTCAAAGATCAACTCAGCGTAATCCACTCGTCGATCATAAAATAAGTTGTATAATAATTTCATTTCAAAGTCATTCACATTGTCCAGGCCACCCACCTTGTATCCAAGGGAACGAACCACAGTGGATAACATAAATCCCCATGCCGTCTGGAAAACAGATTTCCGTATGATGCCAATAACTTGAGGATGACCCATTAAGGGTAAAACACTTCGTGATGTTTCCCTAGAAACCGTCGCTTCATATTGATTGTGAATCGGGAGATGAAGAATTCGGCGAAGACAGTTTGCATCGACTTCTATCGCCACTTGTCCACTTAGGACTGTGCCCCGTATAACCAGTTGGGTTACATCGAGTTTACACGTATACCATAATTCCATGAGAAGTTGAGGGATGAGCACAGCAGGTCCACGAAGAAATGCATATGCCAGGGGACCCTTGCGAATGTAGGAGACCCACTCCTCATATCCCCTGCCAATTTTGGACTTTGGAATGTCGGTACAGGCGATGACGTTGTTTTGTTTGTAGGTGGGGAGTGCATTGTTCTTGAAATTTCCTCCACGAATCATTTGTTCAGTCAGGTTTAGAGTATACCCCTCCATTGAAATCGAACTTATCGTATTGGATTGCACTTAGAAGTAATAAGCACTTAGCAAAGAACTCTACACACAGCAACGTTAGGGTTTAAGAGAGAAGAATATTTTGGAAGTTTAAACGAAATATGATGAACAATCTCTCTTATTTATACCTTTTCAATGTAAGAGAAAAGTTACTGTTATCTGAGGGTAATAAATATGACCGTTACCGTAAAAACTTCTACGCTGTTTGTTACAACGGTTAAATTTATTGTTAGTTACCCAAACGCACACTGTTATATTGAAAAGATGTTTTATTAAAAAAATATATATCAGAAAAAATTTCTGAAGTACTAATGTTTATTTACCGGACACACCGTAAATATGTTGGACTTACCTTATTATTGGACTTACCATATTGTTAGGACTAACCTAGACTTGTGGAACTGACCACACTTTGGAACTGATTACTCAGCTGTTCCTGAATGGTCAGCTTATATGGAGTATTCAGCTGATCCTGAACGTTAAGCTTATATGAAGCACTCAGCTGATCCTGAACGTTCAGCTTATGTGAAGCACTCAGCTTCAGCTTGAGCACTTAGTTCAGATTTTGACACTTAGTCAAATATAGCACTTAGCAAATATTAAATAGAGATAAAGAACGGAACATACCAATTAAGGGTTGAGCATTCCAAGCTTGCTGAGTAGAGTTGTAAATCTTGTGCCTTCTATTGGTTTCGTGAAGATATCCGCAAGCTGATCTTCAGTCTCAATGAAGACTAACTCTATATTTCCCTTTTCTAAAATATCTCTGGTGAAGTGATGTCTTATCTCAATGTGCTTGGTTCTTGAGTGAAACACTGCGTTGTGTGTAATGGCAATAGCACTTTGATTGTCACAAAATATGGGAGTCTTTGAATAATGCAGATCAAAGTCCTTCAGCTGATGTTGCATCCACAGTATTTGAGCACAACAGCTCCCTACAGCTACATATTCAGCTTCAGCTGTTGAAATTGCCACTGAGTTTTGTTTCTTGCTCGTCCAGCTGACTAATTTTCCACCCAAAAGTTGACATCCTCCAGTAGTAGTCTTTCTATCAAGGCCATATCCTGCGAAGTCTTAATCGGAGTACCCTATCAGCTCAAATCCTGATCCTTTGGGATACCATAAACCTAAGTTTGGTGTTCCCTTCAGATATTTGAGTATTCTTTTAACAGCTAGCAAGTGTGATTCCTTTGGATCAGCCTGATATCGTGCACAAACACATGAAGCAAACATTATATGAGGTCTGCTTACTGTTAAATAGAGTAATGAACCTATCATTCCTCTGTATGTAGTCTGACATACAGACTTTCCATCAATTTCCTTGTGTAGCTTGACATTGTGTAACATTGGAGACTTTACGGGATGGCTTGAGTCTAATCCATATTTCTTAATCAGATCAAAGACATACTTGCTCTGATTAATGAATATACCATCTTCTTTCTGATAGATTTGAAGTACCAAAAAATATGTCATCTCACCCATCATGCTCATTTTGTATTGATTAGACATTATCTTGGAGAACCAATCACACAGATCTTGGTTTGTTGATCCAAAGATAATGTCATCCACATAGATTTGAACCAGAATGACATGTCCGCTACTCTTTCTTATGAAAAGAGTCTTGTCAATACTTCCTCTGACAAAATCATTTGAGAGCAGATAGGTGGATAGTGTATCATACCAGGCTCTTGGAGCTTGCTTGGGTCCATACAAAGCCTTGTCCAACTTATAGACATAATCTGGATGTTTAGCATCAATAAAACCAGGGGGTTGTTTCACATAGACCTCCTCCTGTAGTGCTCCATTTAAAAATGCACTTTTAACATCCATTTGATACACTTTAAAGTTTTTGAAGGCTGCATAGGCTAGAAACAACCTTATAGCTTCAATCCTCGCAACAAGGGCAAAGGTCTCATCATAATCAATACCTTCTTCTTGTCGATACCCCTGAGCTACTAGCCTTGCCTTGTTTCTGATCACTACTCCATCCTTGTCCATTTTATTTCTATAGACCCACTTAGTGCCTATAATCGTTTTTCCTTTGGGAGCAGAGACAAGGGTCCAGACCTTTTTTCTTTGAAATTCTGTCAGTTCCTCTTGCATAGCCTCAATCCAATCTTCATCTTTCAGAGCCTCTTCAGTCTTCTTTGGTTCCATTTGAGATAGAAAATTAGCGTAGGTAGCATAGTTTGCATTTGCCTTAGATCTAGTTAACACACCATCTTCAACGTTCCCAATGACATCATCAAGAGGATGATCTTTTAATACTTCGAAGGTTGTAGTAGGAAACTGAGGTTCTGGGTCTGAGCCAGAGCAGTGTCTCTCAGGCTGAATAGGACTTACTTCTTCAGTCTGAGTAGGAATTTGATGATCACTTATATCTTCAATCTGACATGTACCTGATGATTCACCGAGATTCTCAGGCTGATTATCTTCAATATTGATAATTTCTTTCAGTGATGCACGTTTGTCAGATTTACTATCATCATCATCATCAGAATCATCCATAACGTACATGGGATTTGATGTGAGATCTTCTTTACTCCTCTCAAGCTCACTCAGACTAACCGAGTCAGCTTGAGCTCTGTTGGATTCATCAATACTTGTCTCATCAAACGTAACATGTACTGACTCTTCAAGTACCTTTCTTTTAAGATTAAAGACTCTGTAAGCTTTGGAGATTGAAGAATATCCAACAAATATCCCTTGATCAGCTTTGGGTTCCAACTTATGGAGCTGATTTCTTTGGTTTAGAACATAGCATGTTGAACCAAAAATATGGAAATATCCAATGTTGTGTTTTCTGCCATGATACATCTCGTAAGATGTTTTACCATGTCTTTTCACTATAATTGATCTATTCTGAGTATAGCAGGCTGTACTTACAGCTTCTGCCCAGAAGCTCAGCTTGAGCTTTGCCTCACATAGCATGGTTCTGGCAGCTTCAATTAAGGTTCTGTTTCTCCTTTCAGCAACTCCATTTTGTTGTGGAGTTCTTACAGATGAGAAATTCTGGATAATTCCTTTCTCTTCACAAAAGCCTTCAAGGGTTGAGTTTCTGAACTCAATCCCATGATCACTTCTGAGTTGTTTAAGAGACTTACCCTTTTGCAACTCTTCTTGTCTTATGAAGCTGATTAACTCATGTGCAGCTTCACTTTTGGCTTTTAAGAAAATTACCCAAGTGAATCTTGTGAACTCATCAATAATCACTAGAGTATACTTTTTGCCACTTAGGCTTCGGGTGCTGATAGGTCCAAATAGGGACAAATGCAACATATGCAATGGTTCTGTGATTAAGAAATTCTGTTTGGACTTGAAGGATCCCTTATGATGTTTTCCCATTTCACAAGCTAAGCAGAGTTTGTCTTTAGCGAATGTGATGTTAGGCAGACCAAGACTAACTCTTTGCTAGACAACTTGTTAATATATTTGAAGTTTAAATGAGACGGTCTTTTGTGCCATAACCAGCTCAGCTTGGGAGTTAAGTCAGAATACAAGCAGGTTTCAGTTGAAGGATCTGCGGAGCTGAGATCTAACAAATAGATATCTCTCTCTCTTTTTGCCATTAATATTGGTTTTCCCTTCTTATCATGAATTGTCCCTGCATGCTTTCTGAAGGTGACTTCATAATCCTCATCACACAGTTGACTGATACTTATCAGATTGTGTTTAAGGCCTTCAACATATGCTACCTTTTTGAAAGTGACTTTTCCAGCAGTTATCTTTCCATAACCTTTAGTCCTTCCTTGAGAATTATCCCCAAATGTCACCTTAGGTCCTTCATTGTTTTTGAATTCACTTAGAATCCCCTTGCTTCCTGTCATGTGCCTTGAGCATCCACTATCGAGATACCACTTGTAGGAGCCCTGCACATGATCAACTAAATGTATTAGTTTATTTTTGGAACCCACTGTTTGGTGTGTCCTGAGGATGAGCACTTAGCTGATCCTTTGGAGTTTGATTTATCAGTTCAAACAGATTCTTGGTCTGTTTTGGACTGATCATCCTTTTCGTTTTCAGGTCTAAGATTGGTACTTACACAATCTTTGGCCTCATGACCTCTATCACCACACTTATAGCATTTTCTTCTAAAGATGGGTGTTTGGGTGATTTCTTTTAGTTTTCCTACATTAAATTTGGATTCAGATTTAGGGTCATATGATGTGGATAACCTTTCAATCCTCTTCGACAGTTTGTCTACTTGATTTTCACTGACTTTGGACTTACCTTTGTCAGCTTTATGATTACCTTTATTTGGTGAGGTCTGACTTACAGACAACTTCCTGTTTTTAGACATCCTTTCATGTATGACTTGAGAATTATGTCTTTTTGAGTTAACATGAGATATTCTATCAAAAACAGTTGTTCTCACCGGATTGTAATCCAATCTTTTGAAAACTGACTTACAGTTTCTGTTGGATCTGGAACATTCAGATTGATGATTTGAGTGAATAACTTGAGGACTTTGGGTTGGTCTCACAAACTTATTGGTTTTGACCTGTTTCCCTTCCTTGTTCCTTAAGAATGTTCTTGGGAGTATGTCATCTGATTTCATCGTTTTGTCTTCAAGACTGACTTGATCTTCGATGATTTCATCAGCAGCAGCACTATAATCTCCCCCTAGCACTCTTTTACTTGATTTGGTATCTGCTGGTTAATGCACTTTTCTGCTTCTCTTGATGACTTACACCAAGATTCAAAGATTTTTCTTAGATTGTCAGCTTGTTCTTTTGATTCTTGCAGTTCTTCACTTAGAAGTCTGTTTATATGAAGCTGACATTCATAATCACTTTGGATCTTTTTACCAGCATTTAAGAGAGTTTCAGAGTGTTTAAGTTCATCTTTTAGTTTTGAAATTTTAGTTTTCAAACCAGATTGAACTATGAGAGAGGTTTTGAAGTCATTTAACAAATAGTTGAACATTAGACATTTTTGTTCATCAGTGTAAGAGCTAAAGTTATTTACCTTATATATTGAGGCAGGATCCCAGTTACTGGTTTGCTTACTCAGCTTAGCTGCTTCTGCTAGATCCTCATCAAAGGAACTATCTTCTAACTCATAGTCAACTTGTTCCTCTTCATCCTCAATGGCCATCAAACACCTATCTGGCTCATCATCATCTGAAGTAGATGATTCAATATCCCAAGTTTCAGCAAGGAGGCCTTTGGTGTTTTCATCTGGCTTGCCTTTGAGTCTTTGATATTTCTTTTTATATTTATCAGCTCTGTAGGCATTCTTGTCAGCTACTGAGGCTGATTCTCCCTTCTTTACTCTGCACTCAGTAGCTATGTGTCATATCCTCTGACAGTTATAGCACTTAGCTTTCTTAGGATCAAAAGTAGACTTACCACTTTTGCTTCTGTCAGATTGACCACTTCCTCTTCTGAACTTTCTAAATTCTTGCTAACATTGCCATTTGTTCAGTAAGAGCATCCATCTCTTCATCATCTGAACCAGAGTTAAGACTTACTTTCTCAGATTCAGATTCAGCGTCAATCTCAGATTAAGACTTTTTAGATCCCTTCTTTTTCTTTTCTGCAATTAATGCAGATCCATCATTGTTTATAGATTCTTTTAGTCGTTGTTGGGCCACTTTCTTCTGCTCCATGATCTGTTGATGATTTAAACCATAGATAGATCTGAGATCATATTTTCCTAAGGTTCCTACAGCATGAAGTGCAATGGTGATCTCATTGAATTGTTCTAGTAACACATCCAAGAACTTGAGTACCAACTCATTCTCATCTTTCTTGACACCTACCAAGATCAGATCATTTATCAAGCATTGAAATCTGGTAAACAAATTTGCCAGAGTTTCATTCTTTTTAGCAAAGAAAGTTTCATAAGAACGACTTAGATTTGTCTTCTTATGTTGCTTGACCAAGTCAGTGCCTTCATACGTGACACTGAGAGTATCCCACATCTCTTTTGCAGTTTGGCACCCAGCCACAGTATGCATAAGAGGGTTTGTTAAAGCATTTGCTATAATGCTTTGTGCCTTATCATCAAGATAGAACAGTTTACGATCTTCCTCAGTCCATGATGCTTCAGGCTTGGGAGTTTCTCCAGAGGGAACAGTTTTGTCAGTGGCAGTAATATGGATTATTGGTATGATTGGGCCATCTTGAATCACGGTACTCATCCTGTGATCCACAGACTTCAGATATAGCATGGCTCTAAACTTCCACATAGGATAGTCAGTGCCATCAAAGATAGGAGAACCTTTTGCCACCATTGTTGGTATGTGACTTGATTGTTTGCTAGTAGACATCTTAACCTCTTGACAGCGGATCTTGATCTTCAACTTATGAAGAAACTTGCTCCGATACCAGTTGTTGGTCCCAAAGAGGGTAAACAAGCAACCGATACAGTGTAAAAGGGGGGGTTGAATACACTTTAAACAATCAAACAAATTAATCAAATGTATATTCAATTATCAACCAGTACAATAACTATTATCACTCTCTAATCAAATCAACAATATGATTTGATGTTACAATGATTATAACCTCAACTCTCTGTAAACACTCATGAATCACAAACTAATTGATGATCGAATTTCTTGTTAAAACTGATTAATAAGAACTCTTGAAAACTCTCTCGAACTTTGAACTTACAAAGTTATCGCAACACACGCGTATCAAGTATCACGAACACACGTACGTTTTGCAACTTATGCAGTCGTCGTTGTGTATCTCGTATCTGTTCTCATACACACGTAAGAACATCTATGTAAAACCCATGAGAAGGTTTATACTTATACTTGATATATCTACGAGTAAATCGCAGTTTAAAGATATAACTTATCTTTTATTTAAAACCGTAACAAACTCCTTAATTAGAACATATCTAATTAATTTTCGTTTAAGATTTCTATCCAACTAATAGATAGTTTAAATTACGTTTAGATATCCTAATTTAAATGTCGTAGATATAGAGAGTTTATAACAGAATTTAGAACATACTTAAATTCTGAACTGACTTCTGACGCTGAGCTGACATACTCAGTCTTGACCTTGTCAAGCTGACTTCTTGAATCTTGGATTCTTGAATCTTCAAGTCTTCAAGTCTTCAAATTTTCAAGTCTTCATTCTTAAGTCCTATCTCAGCTTAGAAGTCACTGAGTTATCTAGTATTTACAAAGAAAACTCTATATCTGTTTTTACGCTGACTAGTCAGTCTAAAACAGACTTACATAATTCCTAACTTTTAACCTATTATCTATACATATCGATAGTTTGTCTCATCAAATCTGACTATTCTAAACATGGGACTAACAGTTATTCGTCTGAGATGTAAGGAGAAGTTAAGTCCATGTTCTATAGATCTGTTCAAAGTCGTGCATAAAGTCAGTGATCAGACGGTAACTTTTGAGCTGCCGCCTAAACTAATCAGTGTATGCGTCATCTTTAACGTGTGTTACTTGCGCAAGTGCGACGTTGAAGAAGTATTTGTGGAAATTCTTGACACGAAGGTCAAGAAGTTGCGCAAGAAGATGATTAAACTAGTCATTGTGAAGTGGAAGCACAACCTAGGTCCAAACCTGACGTGGGAAGTAGAGGACGAGATGACGACAGGGTACCCTCGCCTGTTTATCACTGAGTAGATTCCAAGGACGGAATCTTCTTAAGGGGGTAGATTTGTAACATCCTCAACTTGGGCCTAGTTGTAAATGGTACGTACGCGTATGTAGTTAAAATAATAGATGAGCGATTAATGTAATAGGAAAGTATTTGTGTGTTATTTGACTCACAAAAGTCAAATATAGAAAAGATTTGCAAAGAAACCACAAACACATACTACTCTCTCTGCTCTCGTAGGTTTTGAAGAAGAAATTCATAAAGTTTGAATATTTGAAGTTCTAGACCTTAAGCAAGGTTAGTATAGTGTTTGTAGCATGAAATATATGTGAATTATGCTAGAAACAAGTGTGTTCTATGGCTGGAAATAGTGTTAGAAATGGAAAATACCATGGATGAACATGAAGCTCACTTTATAAGTGGGTTTAACATGTTTTGATGTTTTTAAAAGTGTTTAAGTTGCGTATAAGATTCATATAGGTGATATATGAAGCTTAGAAGTGTTATAGAGTGAAAAAGTTGTGTTTAGAAATCTGGGTTTTTGAAAAGGATAAATGAATGTCGCATGCATGCTGTTGAAGAAGGTGATAACATCTGGAAAAATGATGATCGCGGCGCGACGCCGTATAAAATGAACTATGCGACTTATTTTGATCCGACTTTCGTATGAGTCGTCCGACCTTTGGTCTGACAGTCGGATGAGCCATCCGACCTTTGGGTCCGACTGCCGGATAGTTCAAAAGGTTGTTTGGTCCGACTTTCGCATGAAACTTTCATGTTGATCTGACTTTTCACTCGTCGCGGCGGGACACCTTATATGGTCGCGGCGCGACGGGGCCTTTTCAGCAAGGATATGTTTTGTTTACATGTTCTTGTTGATTAGGTTGTGTAGTATTTAAAGTAAGTTTGATAAATGGTTTAAGACTATTGAGAAGGCTTTGTAAGTGTTCTAATGATAGAACTTAACGTGTGCAAACGCTTAACGCGATTTGCCGAATGTTTTAGGTAAACGTGTCAGCTGAATCAGCACTAAGTAAATGAACGTTGTAAACGAAACAGGTGTGTTCCTACTTTAATGAGACTCAGTAGAGTAAGTTTTGCATGTTAAGATGACTGTGTGAATATGTATGAATGTGCATGTGTGTGTCTAATCTGTCTATGTAGGTACACTTAAGAAGATGAGTGTAAGTTTCTGAGTGATGTTGTGATTATTTGTATGATGTGTAATAGGTGCATGCCAGCGGGTCCAGAATTGGAACCGCTTAGTTAGTATATGATGATGTGCATGAATGATGAACTGTATGATGATGCATGTGAAAGAATGATTGCATGATGGACCATATGGGATCCTATGTACGATATATGAAAATAATAAAGATGGATCCCTGTGCGATCAAATGTACGTTTATGTGTTTGTGCACGGTCTGCAGACCATCTGACATCTTACATCTGATATCTGACGTATGGTTAAGGTCAGCCGGTTAGCTGGATCCTAACAGGACTTCGGTCATTTCTGGATTTAACGGTGACTCGGGATGCATCCTGGGTCGAGGTTCTGTAGAACCGCCGTGCCTTAACGTAAGTGGTAATCGGCTGGGTAACGACTGGATTACTTGAGGAGTCCTTGACTCCATGAACGATGCTTGGTGGACTACTTTATGCTCCTCCACCAGCGCGGATGGTTGTGACTGATTCCCCGATCTGAGTTGTTGAGCAGGACATACTCCCCTGCAAGACATGACTCTTACTGATCTTGTCAGCACACTGCTATGTGTTAACCTAGCAATGTGTGCTTATGTATGATGCATGAATTACTTTATTGATGCTTATGCTAAGTAAGTACTCACTAGATAGTGTAGCTAATGATACTATGTTTCCCTTTTCAGGTAAAGATTAGGTGGCCTGTAAGGCGGGTTGCTTTTGGGAAATGAATTGCCCCTTGTGGGTGCAACACTTGTAATTATATTTTGTAATGTGATACTATGGTCTGTTTCTGTATGTTAGGTAACACTAATGAATGTTTTGGAAACAAAGTCGATAAGATTAACCGTTTGTTAATGTTAAAAGAAAATTTTCCGCTGCTAAAAATCTCTTTTTGTCATTAAAGCAACTGAATTCAGAAGTGGTGTTACATACGAAGCACCCTGCAACTGATCAAATAAATCATCAATCATGGGCAGAGGGTATTTATTCTTTACCGTCCTCTTATTCAGTTCCCTGTAATCAATACACATCCGTAGCATGCCATCTTTCTTTTTCACAAACAAAACCGGTGCACCCCACGCTGAAGAACTCGGACGAATTAAACCCCGATCCAAAAGATCCTGAATCTGTGTCATCATCTCCCTAATCTCAGAAGGAGCCAACCTATAAGGAGATCTAGCCACTGGATTCGAACCTGGTATTAAATCAATCTTGTATTCTACCTCTCGATTTGGAGGTAGCCCAGGTAACTCATCCGGAAATACTTCAGGAAATTCGGATACGATTTGCACATCAGTAACTGACCGCTTTTCCTTCCTAGCATCAATAGCATATGCTAGAAAACACTCGCATCCCTTACTCAAGGATTTCTTAGCCTTCAACATAGAGATGATAGGAAACGTAGACTTGTTCCTTTCCCCTCAAGCCACCACGTGCGACCCATCAGACAATGGAAAAGAAATCAATTTCCTATGACATTTAATGCTCGCCCTGTGCTTACTCAGCCAATCCATCCCCAAAACCACATCAAACCCTGCTATTGGCATAAATAGAAATGACACTAGAAAGCACTTACCATCGATATCTATCTCAGCCCCAGTCACAGAACTTGTAACAGGAACTATCTTACCATCTGCTACTTCTATTTCAATTGGTACAGAAATAACAGTAACAGGTAATTTCAACTTTTCACAAAAAGTCACAGAAATAAATGAGCGATTCGCTCCAAAATCAAATAACACACGCGCAGGTAGGGAGTTTATAAGAAACGTACCGGTGATAACATCATTAGTAGAAGTAGCATCGTCTACTGTCATCAGGAACACCCTACCCTCCGGTGTTGGAGGATTCTTCCGTTTCTGTGCCCCCGATGATGACCCCCCAACATCCCCTGCCCCCGTCCCTGTCCCGGCTCCTCTCCCTGTAGGGCAATCACCAGCTCCCTTCTTTCAAACAATTCCAACACACATTGCGGGGAAACCTGCAATCCTTTGTTTCATGCCCATGCGCACCACAACACAAACAACGCATGGTCTGGGCAGTACACTACCCAGTATGACTGGATTTGCAACCGGTACACCATTGAGACTTCGTATTTATACCCCCTATAGTCGGCTTCCGACTCTGATTACCCAGTGAAGAATTGCCCTGCCACTTCTTCTTTTGTTGACCACCTGCCTAGTCATACTTCGGCTTCTACGCAGCCGCCTCATCTTTGTTCTGTCGATCCTTGGCCTGAATGTCTCCCTCAGCAGACTTTGCCAAGGTGAAAGCCTGAGACAACGATCCAGCCAGTCGAGCTGTACTCCTATACTCTGGTAGCAAAGCTCCTATGAAATGCTGAAACTGTGAAGATTCATCCGGTACCCACTGAGTCACAAACCTCAGCTTTGAGTTAAACTGTTCAATTAATTCATCAACTGTCATCCTCCTGGTCATTTTCAATTCCATAAACTCCTGCCTTATCTTATTCAGTTCGAAGGCATTGCAATACTGCTCGCACAGTTTATCCCGGAATTGGTTCCATGTTATTGAATCCATTTGAGCTCTCGTTAAATGGGTGGTAATGGAATCCCACCAAACCATAGCCTTCCCTTTCAGCATCCGGGTAGCAAAACAAACCCTCATCTCCTCCTCACTGTTACAGGCATCCGAATCCTCCTTGTATCTCTCAACCAGTTCAAAGTTACGTTAGGATCTGTGCTGCCATGGTACTCGTCTGGTATACAATCTAGAAACTGCTTGTAGGTACGTGGTTGTCTGAATCCCATAGACTGTGGATATCCCATAAACGGATAAGAATAGGATCCTTGAGGCATCGATCCCTGTGGATAAGACCCGTGTGGAACATATCCTTGCGGATAGGGCCCCTGAGGAAATAATGGATAGTAAAAAGGTTGAGTCATCGGTTGAGTAAACGGTGGTATTGGCATTGACATCGGAGGAACCTCGGCCAATGTAGTCACTGTCGAAAAGATAGGAGGTATTGCAACCGTAGTTGATGTCATAGTAGCAACCGGGGATTCAATTATAGGAACTTGTCTTTGTTGCTCCAGTTCCTTTCGCAAGTCTTGTACTTGGCCCTCCAACTGGAATATATACTCATCTCTTTCATCCCCAGCGGTACCAGATGTACCGGCATTAAGCAATGTTTCCACTGTAGTAGGGACTTCAATAGAAGACGAGACAATAGGGGCAGCAGTCGAGTGATCACGATCAGCCATTGTTATCTGTAACAATCACATCACCTCACGATTTATTAGATAAATCCGTTAGTACACAACATACTAACTACACTCCAATTAACCCCAATCCCACACCCAAGGAGTAATCGACCTACCACGAGCCAAGATTTGGGAATGTAACACTTCCACTGTGCCTACACTGCCAAACCAAGGCTCTAATACCAAACTTGTAGCACCGTATTTTTAACCCAAAAATTTTCATTTTCATAATCACTGCGGAAGCGAATTAAACAACCAAAGTGTTTACAACAGTACAAACACAACTGTTTAAATATCAGTATTACAAAACACGGCTCGCCAAAAAATATTATATCAGAGTCCTAGGTGATTACTCCCTAAGCTAACCACTCTCAGCCAAGCTGCTGACTTACCAAAACCTGTAAAAAGAGTGAGAGGTGGGGGATTAGCACAAAGCTAAGTGAATGGAGTAAAACCACAACAGATATATCAGCAAATAACCGCATCAATATCAACAACACATAACAGATAATCGTGCGCCGGGAAGACCGGCGGTTTTGCAGGAACCTTCAACCAATGCCGGCTAAAGCAAACGTTTACCGATAGTTCATTTGCTATTCTCACAAAGTATTACCTTAAGTTGCAACAAATGCATCAAAAGATCCCAATACTGATTAGCCGATAGCAAACAAACCCAACACATATGCCCAGCCAAAGCTGATTTCCCAAAGCTCATGTATACATATCACAGACGCACAATTAATTAACAATCAACAGTTAATCAATTATCAGATGCACAATCTATCCATCATCAAACCAATAGCAGTTGCAACCCAATCCAGTTACAACTAATATCATCTGTGAGTAAACGTCCACTCACCTCTTGCTTTAAGTTATTCCACTCAGTGATCTTATATTACTAAGCCTTGTTTGTTCCTGAGAACACAACAAACTGAAATCAGTAACGATTCATAAATGTATGTCAACACATAAATTTATATCCTTTTAATCAAACATAAGCATGTATAATTCACATATGTATAAACACATATCATCTAGTTAATATGCTAACTTCAAACAGTGCTTGTCGCGCCGCAACAAATTACCCGTCGCGCCGCGACCCTTCACATATGTATAAACACATATCATCTAGTTAATATGCTAACTTCAAACAGTGCTTGTCGCGCCGCAACAAATTACCCGTCGCGCCGCGACCCTTGTCGGATTTCAAAATCCGAAACCCAACAATCGGATTTCGAGTTGGATTTTCAACAATCCGGATTTAAGTGTCGGATTCTGCCAAGTCTCGGATTTCCAAGAGTTGTTTTACAATTTCTATTGGATTCTTACAATCCGAACCAAGACTCTCGGATTTCACCTTGTCACGCCGCGACCCTATACGTAGCGCCGCGACACCCCGACTTCCAGATTATCTTCTCCATGCAAGTGTCGGATTTGCAGCCAAACACAACTTTTCAAATCCGATTAAAACCCTCATAAAACATTGAACCCTTCTAAAACATGTATAAACACCTTATAACATGTATTGAACAATTAGAACACATCAAATCCCTTTTAACATGGCAATTCATGCAAAACCCACCAAACAAGTTTACTACTAAACTTCTAACATGGCATCTTCATGTTCTAAGCATGATTTTACAAACAAAACATATCACAATGATCAGAATCATGCATTGAACATCATCATACCTTTGGTTTGAATTAACACTTAACAAATCACACTTTCACTTTTTCAACTATGCTAGCTTCTTGTTTTTTTTCTTCTCTCAAGAACACATACAACACCACAATCGGTTTTCA
This sequence comes from Dittrichia graveolens, assembly GCA_038502395.1. Taxonomy (NCBI): domain Eukaryota; kingdom Viridiplantae; phylum Streptophyta; class Magnoliopsida; order Asterales; family Asteraceae; genus Dittrichia; species Dittrichia graveolens. The sequence continues at coordinate 25,891,090 of JARJIL010000008.1, forward strand.
AGTGATAAGGCAATATTCGGATGTTAACTCATTAAAGCCCACGTAATCCTTTTTCTTAATATATGTAGCATGAGGTGCCAATATAACCTTCACACACTAGCATGCATACTAACCCACATATAAATATATATATATATATATATATATATATATATATATATATATATATTTATATACATAACCGTACATGCATATATATATACATTTCAACACATATTCTCATATATTTCTTTAATTAATTAAACTAATTAACTAAAACCATGTAGATTAATATTAACAAGTAATTAATCACAATTACTCACAAATTAACATACCAAAGTCACCTAAACTATTAGGCCCGATCTGAGGATGTAACAAAATGGTAGGGCAATTCTTGTCAGGGTAATCAAAGTCGGAAGCCGACTACGGGGTGTACGAATACGAAGTCTCAATGTGTACTCGATGCAAGTCCAATCACACTGGGCAGCGTACTGCCTAGACCATGCATTGTTTGCGCTGTGGTACACACGAGCATGAAACGAAAGATTGCAGGTTTCCCCACAATGTTTTTTGGAATTGCTTGAAAGAAGGGCACAAGGCCGGTGATTGCCCTACTGGGAGAGGAGCCGGGACAGGGACGAGGGCAGGGGATGTTGGGGGATCATCATCAGGGGTGTAGAAACGAAAGAATCATCCGACACCGGAGGGTAGGGCGTTCCGGATGACAGTAGATGATGCTACTGCTACTGATGATGTTATCACCGGTACGTTTCTTATAAACTCCCTATCAGCGTGTGTGTTATTTGATTCAGGAGCGAATCGCTCCTTTATTTCTGTGGCTTTTTGTGAAAAGTTGAAATTACATGTTACTGTTATTTCTGTACTGGTTGAGATAGAAATAGCAGATGGTAAGATAGTTCCTGTTACAAGTTATGTGACTCGGGCTGAGATAGATATCGATGGTAAGTGCTTTCTAGTGTCATTTCTGTTGATGCCAATAGCAGGGTTTGATGTGGTTTTGTGGATGGATTGGCTGAGTAAGCACAGGGCGAGCATTAAATGTCATAGGAAAATGATTTATTTTCTGTTGTCCGATGGGTCGCACGTGGTGGCTCGAGGGGAAAGGAACAGGTATACGTTTCCTATCATTTCTATGTTGAAGGCTAAGAAATCCTTGAGTAAGGGATGCGAGTGTTTTCTAGCATATGCTATTGATGCTAGAAAGGAAAAGCGGGCAGTTAATGATATGCGAGTCGTATCAGAATTTCCTGAAGTATTTCCGGATGAGTTACCTGCACTACCTCCCGTTCGAGAGTTAGAGTACAAGATTGATTTAATACCAGGTTCGAATCCAGTGGCTTGATCTCCTTATAGGTTGGCTCCTTCTGAGATTAAGGAGATGATGACACAGATTCAGGATCTTTTGGATCAGGGTTTTATTCGTCCGAGTTCTTCACCGTGGGGCGCACCGGTTTTGTTTGTGAAAAAGACAGATGGCACGCTACGGATGTGTATTGATTACATGGAACTGGATAAGAGGACGGTATAGAATAAATACCCTCTGCCCAGGATTGACGATTTATTTGATCAGTTGCAGGGTGCTTCGTATTTCTCTAAGATCGATTTGAGATCAGGTTATCACCACGTATGAGTTTCTGACAAAGATATTGCCAAGACTGATTTCCGTACCCGGTATGGTCATTATGAATTCTTAGTCATGCCATTCGGTTTGACTAATGCACCTGCAGTATTTATGGATTTAATGAACCGGGTTTGTCGACCGTTTCTGGATAAATCTCTAATAGTATTTATCGATGACATTTTGGTTTATTCTAAATCCGAAACTGATCACGAGATTCATTTGAGACAAGTTCTTGAAACCTTGAAACGAGAGAAATTGTATGCCAAGTAAGTGTGAATTCTGGATGCGAGAAGTTCACTTTCTGGGGCATGTAATTTGTAGTGATGGAGTCAAGGTTGATCCGGCAAAGATAGAAGAAGTAATGAATTGGGAGGCTACGAAGTCTCCTTCTGAAATTAAAAGCTTCTTGAGATTAGCATGATATTATAGACGGTTTATCCGAGATTTTTCTAAAATTTCCAATCCCATGACTACGTTAACTCGCAAGGAAGTTCCATTTAAGTTGAATGATGAACAGGAGAGGGATTTTCAAGACACTTAAATGACTTTTATGTCAGGCTCCTATTCTTGCGTTACCGGATGGGTCAGATGACTTCATAGTTTATTGTGATGCTTCTCTGACAGGGTTGGGTTGCGTATTGATGCAGCGGGATAGAGTTATCGCCTATGCTTCTCGTAAGTTGAAACCTAATGAGAAGAACTATCCAACCCATGATTTGGAACTGGCAACTGTGGTTTTTGCGTTAAAGTTATTGCGACATTATCTTTATGGTACAAAGTGCGTTATTTGTACGGATCACAAAAACCTAGAGTATGTATTTTCATAGAAGGAACTCAATATGCGATAGAGACGATGGCCGGAACTTGTTAAAGATTATGATTGCAAGATTCGCTATAATCCCGGGAAAGCCAACGTGGTAGCCGATGCTTTGAGTCGCAAATCATTTAACCATACAAACAAGACATGATTACATTTAAAAACCACAGAGACGTTAGCATATAGCTAGTGAGTGTATCAATACAGTTTAACCATACAAACAAGACATGATTACATTTTAATTAACATTACATCATTTATCGTGTAACGCCCCAAAATCTTAAATAAAGAGAAACTCTGATAATAGAAGTATTTTAGAAATAAAAGGATTTTACACAAAGCAGAAGCTACATTTAACACTGAATCCTCTGGTTCAGTTACAAAAGTGGTATTAAATATTTACAACAAAATGATTTGTGTTTACACACCGTACGATACAAAAGTGGTTGTTTAATTCGCTTCCTCAATGATTATGAAAATGAAAATTTTTGGGTTAAAAATACGGTGTTACATAGGCCGATAGGCCGAATCGCAAAATGGGCATGGATGACTGGATCACGAGTTAGTTTTCACTTGTGAACTGCAAATTAGAACTTAAAGCTCAATCACAAATTAGGTATGGGAATGGTAATCACATATTACACTCAACTAGTAGAATTGCAAATTGGATACGGTCTGGGTTGCAAATTGATGATTAAACCATAATTGTAGGTGATTGCTGTTAAGCATATTCGGGATTTAATTGGATTTCCTTTGTTTTACTCTTAAGCTATGGTGAGGTGAATTACACTAACTTATACATTATACTAGTGTTAAATGTGTGTGATTGTTGTATGATCATTTGTGTAACTATTATGAATTGTTATTATGAAGGGTTGTGTAAATGGAGTGAAAACATAACTCGAGGGTTGTGTAAATGAAGTGAAAACACAACCCGGGCATGGGAAAGACGTAAAACCCTTAATGGTGCGTTGGGTAGTCAAGTGAAAAGTGAAATCGCCGTTAGTGTTCTGCGTCAGTATTATGTGATTTGTTTATGTGATCATGGATGATTATGTGTTTGGTGCATACCAGTGTGGTGTGTACGTGTGTGTGCTCGCTAGGTTATATGTTGTTGATTTAATTCTTTCAGGACGTGATCATGGAAAAGAACCAGCAATGTGGAGGCAGCTCATCTACGATCAAACGTTTTCACTGTTTATTTATTTAATTAATTAATATAGTTTATTTACAATGATTATATTTATATGCACGTTTAAATTATTTTTTTGGGGCGTTACATTATTCTTGTTTGATTTTCGATTTTGTGATCATCGATTTCGATTTAGGGTTCATCTCCTTATTCATTTGCTTCATATTCATCTCCATGGTCATCTGCTTCATCTTAGGGTTCGATTTGGGGTCGATTTTAGGGTTCTTGTGTTTCTGCTTCATATATTGACGTGGGTTTCATGTCATGCTCTTCATCTTTTCCTTCAAGTAATAAAGAATTACTATGTGGCGGTAAATAAAAACAAAAAAAATGAAAGAATTACCGGTTGATGTATGATTTTGGGCTTAGCTTGTTCATAAACAAAATGATTAGGGTTCTTGTTCTATGTATTCATGTTCATTTTTTCCTTCAAGAGATAAAGTAATTTTGATATGGCTATGAATTTAATGACGTGGCAATAAAAATAAAGAAAAAAATTAGAGAATTACTGGATACTTGAAGAATAGGTAACCGGATACACAAAATGGTAACTTTTGAAAGTCTAGAACATTAAATGGTAACTTTGAAAGTTAGCAAATGGTGACAAGTTGGATACATATTTATGAACTAAACCCTTTATAATATATCAAAATATTATACACTAATGTCCAATAAAGACTTAATTTTATTGCTACTAACTGTAGCAATAACAGATGACTTGTACAAAGAATATAATCACGTGATTTTGTATCATAATACCAAAATTCTTATGTCATATATGTCCTCCCAATTTTAAAATAATAATGCTTAATTATAGATTATTATACTATTAAAAATGACACTAGATTTGACAACTATTTGTGCTAACAAAATATTATAACCTTTTGATTGTAGTTATTTTTAATTAACCAAAACCTAATCATTTGATTGATTTCTAAATCATGTAGTATATGAATAATTTTTTTACTACTTGATCATATTATTTTTATATTTTTATTATTCATCATCCTTTTAAATTTTCATTTTTTTTCAGCTAATAATTTTTTAATATTTTTTATTAATGTTTAATGTTTATCAATTTAAATTAACCTGTGTATCGTACGGGCAATAGGTTTTTAATGTTATTATCTTATTTTTAGAATTTTTGATCAATTATGTCCCTTTATTTTGTAAAATGCCTTTAAAATTATTTGTTTTTACGTCAAAAAAACCTTAAGTCTTGCATAGTATTTAAGATATTTATTTTTTAGATGATTTAGTTTGTTAACACTAAAAGATTTTAACAAAAAGATTTATTTAAATTATAAAAAAATACATTTTTGTGATTGTTGTAAGTTAACACATAGACCAATTTGATTAAATTAAAACATTGAATTTTCATTATCTGATTTATAATACTATTTTGTTTTAGAAATAAATTTTTGAAGTAAGTGCCATAACATATCATTTTCAGTACTTTTTTTCTTTGTTATTTTTATATTTTATCATGAAGATCGACGCAGATAAGCATGATTCAAGTTCCTACAATTCATATGTAGCAGCGGTTTTATTCGTTCTTTTTTCATGTATACAAACAATTTTGGTAACGTTCATTATTGTTACAATTTTTGTATATTTTACAATTGTTTTACTATACATAATATAGTTGAATAGCAAAAAAAAATTAAAATTTACTTTACTCATCCTCTTGTTTAAACGCGGGTGTTAAGCTAATATATAATAAAAGGAATAACATCTGAGAGTAAGTTTATATTACATACCTCCCATAGATACATTAATATATTTCTTTGAATAGTTTCTAATAAAATTACTTATTACTTACAAGAAAGACATATGTCATGTAGTTATGAAAAGTGAATATCACACTCCCTGGATATCTAAAAAGTAAAATCATAACCAAACATAAATGTGGTGCTTTGAAAGAAATTGAAATGAATAGAAAAAAGATCTAATTTGTATTCAAACAAAAATCCAAAAGTTTTTAAGCTAGATTTCATAGCAATCTTGATAACACTCGATAAGAGGAAGGCATAAGTATGGAGAATGCCTCACTTTGTGGTTTTTCAATCAATAGTTCCTCAAGGGATTTGTGGTTTTCCAATCAATAGTTCCTCGATCCCTTGATGCCATAAACAAGCTACAGCTAAAGGGTCAATCTGATGTTTCCAAAGAAACTTGTTATGAGTTAGATAAAAATGTAGCAAAAACTTGTCAAGAACTATATAATTGGTAAATGAGAATTGTACCTTTTTGTAGTTTAGATAGTTAGACCGGCTCCGTTGGTCATTAGAATCTAAAACATACGTAGTAACATGCTTATCTAATACATACAAGAACATATAGTAAGTCACAAGTGAAAGATCTTGAATCAACAAAAAAATTCTCATTTTCAAAAACAAAATAAAAAAGAAAAGAAAAGAAAGAACATACCCGACAACGTTGTGCATTTTCACCACCCGTAACATAATGAACAAATGAGCTTCATGCACCAAATAAAAAAGGGAATGATTTCATAAACTTATAGATTAATGCATCAAATGTGGTGTTATAATGGTATATAGAGAAATAAAAAACTACCTACTACATCACTTATAGTGTCATGTTCCACATGACTTGATTACACAAGCCCCCAGATCACTAAGTTATTGTAAACTATAAATGTGACCATTTAATGCACCCATACGAAATGATATCATGCCTCCCATCTCTAGGTCTATCAATCATTTCATAAATTGATCTATGACAAAGATTAACCAAATATCATATAAAAAAATACAAAATCATCTCATTAAGGTTTATTCAAGCAACTTCATCAACTTTTAACAATCAGTTTAACCTTTAATGTAAGACCCCGATTTTTGGTACAAATTTAAACTTTTAAAACAGCTATTAAAACCATCATGTGTCTATTCATTTACATACATGTTGTGGAAGCTCCATTCGGTTTACAAAAGATTGGTGTTACTTGTAGTCTTAAGTACACAACCATTAATTAGCGAATGAAAAAAAGAAGAGCATAAGTCATGTATATCCAAACATGTAGCTACATGACGTTACATAAGTTTCCCAAAAGCTTCTACACGTCTCACCGGCAGTTGCAACTATTTATCTACGGATACAAAACATTTAAAAAGCATAGAGACGTTAGCATATAGCTAGTGAGTGTATCAAAACAGTTTAACCATACAAATAAGTCATTATTACATTTTAATTAACATGGCATCATTTATCGTGTAACGCCCCAAAATCTTAAATAAAGTAAAACTCTGATAATAGAAGTATTTTAGAAATAAAAGGAGTTTACACAAAGCGGAAGCTAAAGTTAACACTGAACCCTCTGGTTCAGATACAAAAGTGGTATTAAATATTTACAACAAAAGATTTGTTTCACAAAACACAACCACGCGTTAGTTTTCAAAATACAAATTTTCTCCCATAACACAATCTCTATCAAACTGGGGCCTTGCCCTTGGAGAAATCACGCCCTGCAAAACAACAGTAAGCAGTATCTAATAAGCCACAAGGCTTAGTGAGAAAACTAAACTGTAAATCATATAAGCATGCGCATACACATATACGAATGCCACAACATGTTTTATGGATACAGTACTGCACCATCTTAGCATCCACCAAGAAGGCTAAAATGCTGTCCATAGCAACTACTTCACAAAGCAGCGTGCTACAGCTCTCTCTCTGTGATCCTCTGATCAATAATATATCACATTGCAATGTACCACACACATATCACAGATATGAATCAGAGTTTAGAAAACTCACCTCAGCAACTAGTATCACACAGATATATGCCAGATAACTCAGTACACGTCAAATAGTAATCCCTACAATTATATAATCATATAATTAAGACATGTACCACTCAGCACTTAACAAATAAAACAAGGCCGGGGACCTACACAAGCCGTGTACCCCTACACGGGCCGTGTCTCAAGCACTCTACACGACCACACATGGCCACATGGCTAGTGTTGTCCACGTCACCTACACGGTCTACACGGGCCGTGTGCCTCCACACGGGCCGTGTACTTCAATCTCTACACGACCATGTATACCAACATGGCCCTGTGACCGCCTTCTACACTACACGGCCGTGTACCGCTACACGGGCCATGTACTCTACAGACCAGCCGACTGTTCTTCATAACAGTCGGTGTTCTTGACCAAAAAACCGATAAAACACACACAAAACTCTACTAGAGTGTTTTCCTACACCCCCAAACAGCATATAAACTGACCATAATAATAAAGATAAGCTAGAACTATGATTCACCATGAATCAAACCTTAAAACCCACTAAACTATCAAGAACAACCAACAGGGAATTATACCTTAACTTGTGCCTACTAGAACCAGATGGAGATCACTTGTTCTCTGTTTATCTTGCTCAAAATCCTCAAAGGAACACAGCTCTAGCTCTCTCTCGATGGATGCAATAGAATAAAATGGTAGGTTTGACTCCTCAAAGTCAAATCTGCCAATATATATACATATCTTTGGAAAATGGCACAAATGGCCCCTGGACTTTTCTAGTTCCGAAAATGAAAACATAAGTCCCTCAAGTTTCTAAACACCTCGTAATCTCAATTAGGCAATAGCAAAATGCATCATATCGATAAGTTACTAATAATAGAAATTTCCAAACCTTGGGTGTTACATATCGTAACAAAGAAGATGCGGGGGACAAGTCTACTAGATCTTGTATCTTCCACAATGGCCAACCATGGTCAACAAGTCCGCGTGGGGTGTATCCGCATCTCCCGCCAAGGTAGGGGAGCACGAAGCATCCACTATGCAATGGTTATCAAGTGTGAATGACTTACTCCCCAAGTCCACTCGTGTATGCTTAGGTTCGGTGGCTTATTAACCCAATGAACCACATGGTCATAATAGGTACCATCATCCCCCTTCACTCTTTGCACCAATTCCACAACCACCTATGTATCTAGGTTCCCAAATTGCCGAAGCCACATGAACCACTACACATCACCCAATGGCTAGGAACTAACTTGGTACAAAGTACTAAGTCTAAAACACAGGTCCGGACCACCAAGGCACAATCTCAAACGCAAGCAATTTACACATATATTCATTAACTTGCAAGAAGCATCACATAACATCACATATCATATTATCATTAACATGATAATCAATAATAACAATTCAGATTGATGCCATAAACATGAACAATACATAATAAAAGAACAAACATTATGACTTGATAGTTTATAAACCAATAAGGTATCCGTAAGGTACAACTCACCTGTTGAAGTGATGAGAATCACCTCCTGACAAAACCAATGCTAAATTACTTGGACAATGTTCCTATAATCACAATACATAAGTTTAACTTAAATAAATAACCAAAGTCGAGACTTCTCAAGAATAAAGGGTTAATACTATGATTACACACTTTTTTCGGGTCTAAAATACTCCATTTTATCCCCCTATAATTAACATAATCAATCCTTAATCAATTACAAGGTTAAAGGGGGTCAAAATAAGGGTTATGGGTTGATTATAGGGCTACAAATTGTTGGAAAAACCATGTTGCTGAAACACATGCTTTGCGCTGCGACACATAAGGTTTGCACCATGAACCTCGCGTGAACATTAACTGAATGCTTGTGTTCATGCTAATTTTTGACCAAAACCAATTCTTTCCAAACCAAACTTAGTTGCAACATAGAATAAGGTCTAAACACTACCAAAGCATCTTATACATCATCACATAACTTTCCTTTGAAGATTCAAAACCCTAATTTAGCCATTTAACCCAAAATGACCCATTTGCAAAAGTTTTCAACACAAAACAACAATAATTCACCAAATACTTCATATATTGCTAAAATCAAACATAAATAATAGATAAAACTTACTTGATCACCAACCACTTGAACTTGCCCATTCTTGCTCCAAAAACTAAGCTTAAATGCTAGACTGGGTGATAAAAACACGCTATTAAGCCTAAACACACCTCAAGCTACAAAGTATTCCTTGATTTCTTCCAATTTTGATTTCTTTTTTCAAGCCCTCCTCCTATTGACTTGTGGCTAGACCAAATGACTCAATTGAGTCAAAATGAGATATTTAAACACAATTTTTCACTTTCAGTCCTTCAAGTTCTTTTTATTTCTTTAAGGCCTCAATACTCTATTTGCAACACATACATCGATAGAAACAACAACAACAACAACAACAATAACAACAACAACAACAACAACAACAATAATAATAATAATAATAATAATAATAATAATAATAATAATAATAATGCTCAAATAAACTTATATATTTATAAATTTTATAATTTTACAAATTTTTGGATATTACATTTCCTCCCTCCTTACAAAGATTCTATCCTCGGAATCAAACTAGCTAAATAAATGAAGGTAATGGATCCTCACGTCCTCAAATGAACCCTAGTATCCATAGGAAATCCAAGCACGCCAACACCCAAACGCAGCGGAAGCAACGACATAAAAAACTGGGGTTTTCGGGTATCAAAACCTACATGCATGTATTCCCCAAGTGGAGATCGTGACTACAAACAAATATAGCAACTGAAACTAAAAGAATGGGAGGAGAAATATACCATCGGGAAGGTTGGAGCTAGCCATCGAGTTAGGAAGATATTGAGAACTCAAACCCGAGCTCCTCTATTGATAGTCCACACCAAGTGAGCGAGATCCCTCCTTGCTAACGACCCGAAACACGAACCACACTTTGTCCTCGTGTATCTGGAACAACCACAACACTGATATCTTGCCTTCACAAGCTTACACACTTACTTAACTCACTATACAAGTTCAAATATCAATAAGGTGCCTTATGGTGTATCAAGAGGCAAGAGTGTTACATGGGGAGAGTTCAATGCCTTTTAAAGGCTGGAAAGAAGGGGAAAGGGCACCAGGGTCGGCACTCATGCCACCCATTCATTGGACGAACATAAAGGTCTAATAAAAAACGAAGTGTCACTTTGACTTCTGCCATCACGGGCTCTCACGGGCCGTGAAGCACTCGTGAGAGCTCGAAAGGCCGGGTACCACTACACACTCTCATTGGGCCAACAAGTGGTCCAATAAAAGCAGGGTGTCTGCCTTCACGGGCCCTCACGAGCCGTGAAGCCCTCGTGACAGCAGTGCCCCCACGACTTCCTGTCCAGGTTGTGAACCCTCATTGAGGGTTTCACTTCACGACCTCTTCAATACCGTGAAGCTCGCAAGAAACCCTAATTTCATATTCACTCATGTTTGGGTTGTGCTGCCGGAATCTACCCTTGGCGTGTGACCCAATGGGCCCATACCTCATCAGCAGTGATGCTAGTACACGTGTATCAGTGGGCATATACCAACAGACTCCCACTTGCACATGATACAGCATTACAAACACCACAGACAAGCAGTGACTCTAGCAAAGCATACTTGCCCCCAAGTCGGTATGAGTTACGTCATCTTCGACAAATCCTGGAAGCCTAGATAGGATAAAAGATCCTATAGATAAGTGATCATAAACATCCCTTTGTTTGCGATATCCGAGTGAACATGAGACTGTTGGGTTTTGATGGCATGTAGAAATACGCAGCGGAAAGAAAACAAGTAAAAACAATTTTGATTTTATGCCACCAACACGCCACCTAATGGAGCAAACTCTAGACAATAGCAATGCAACTAAAAAGACAAGAGAAAGGATAGAATTATACCGTGCAAGCTATTCCTTCTTGTTTTTTTGAATGATGTGTATGCAAAGTAGTGTACCTCTACCAGTATCCACACCAAGTTTGGTTTGATCCTCACTTGCTAGAGTGCTTATATGCCAACAAGAACACCACTACTATAGAACTAACACCACTTGAAGATTGATATGCCAATCTACCTTCCAAGTGTGTATATTGAGAGAGTATGAACTAATTATCAAAATAAAAGTTCATATATGTTTGCTATATTGTTCAAAGTGGCTAACCAAACCACCACAACATATTAAAGATCTTATAGACCACCTCAAGCAGTCCATAAGTCGTCTATAACAGCCATTGGTATTATTAGCAATCAACCATCATTAAACTAGTCTTAAAAGACTATTTAAAGTTGCTGTTACAATGTGAGGCACAGCCGTGCCTCATAGGGCATGCCCGTGCCAACCAACGGGCACACCGAAGTCACGCCCGACTTGGGCTCGTGCTTTTGCACTAGGCCACCTCAAGCAGTCCATACGTAGTCCATAACAGCCATTGGTATTATTAGCAATCAACCATCATTAAACTAGTCTTAAAAGACTATTTAAACTTGCTGTTACAGTGTAAGGCACGGCCATGCCTCATAGGGCATGCCCGTGCCAACCAACGGGCACACCGAAGTCACGCCCGACATGGGCTCGTGCTTTTGCACTAGGCACAGCCATACCTTAACGAGGCACGCCCGTGCCGGCCCCAAATGGTACTGTTAGATTATGCCCACTGACACACGTCCAGGTCCATATCACTACTAATGAAACACGAGCATATTGGGTCACACGCCAAGGATTGATTCCGACAGCACATATCGCGAACCGGGAGAGAAATGTGTCTAGACAGGCCTTACGGCCGTAAGGGTGGTTCCTTGCGGCCGCAAGGGTAAGGCTTGCGGCCGCAAGGGCCATATGTCAGACAACATTTAATGTTTTTGTTCGGCCTTTCACAAAGATCAATGTTCACTTATTGGGGCTTCTTGTAGAACTGATGGACGACTTATTTGTCTGTCATTGAGTCTATTACTGCTAGAGGTGAAGCATATGAGTTATTGGTTCATTCAAGTGAGAAAACACATAGCAAAAACACTCTCTCCCACTCTAGAGCTTGCATACTCCATTTCTGGAGTTCGTGGGCATACTTCCAGCTCCTGGAAATGCATATGGGTTGTTCCAAAGGTGATGTCAAGATGTTGAAGATCACTAGAGGCTTACTAGCATCTGGGAATCAAGCAAACTTGGTGTGGACTATCGATAGAGAGTTGCTGCTTTGCAACTTTGAGTTCATCCATGAAGAACAGCTTGGAGGATGGTATATTTCACTTCCATCTCTTTATTTTTGGTTGCAATGCTTGTATGTAGAGTTTCATCCACTAATGGGACTTAATGGCATCATGTTCAACACCTCTTTTGCTTCCGCTGTGTGGGTGAGATGGCCATTAAAACCCATCGGTGGTATCAGAGCCATCTCTACATAGGTATTGCACCTTGGTGGCTGAAAATTGAAAATCTTTAAAAAGGGGCCTTACGGCCGCAAGGGGTTTCCTCGCGGCCGCAAGGATGGTTTTTGAAAGAGGCCTTACGGCCGCAAGACAGGGCCTAAATTTGGAAATCTGGTTTCTAGAAATTTTGACAGCATGGTTTTCCTAATAGATTTCAGTTTTAGCTCATTCTGCTCGTTTTGGCTGATTGAAGATGTATTTTGATTCACATACTTATATGTATGCTATAATTTTGGCATGAAATATATACATACATATATTTATGGTGAATGTATAAATATGTTTCACCAAAAATGGTTTGGTGTTACTAATGTATATGACTAGGATTATTTGTTATATCTTGAGTGTTTGTCTAAATAATCCTAATCAAAATGCATATATACATGTGTTTGAGGTACACGATGTGTTGTTTGTGATATTGGTAACCATACATGCTCCATGACCTATATGCCATGTTGTTTGTGTGTATATTGATTCATTCATTTGGTGACTTGGTCACATTGGTTTGTAATAATATATTTGTTCGGTTTGTAATATTTATTGCGGCTTGCATGCCGTTGTATTTATTCTTGTTTTAGGAAATCGTGGCTTGCATGCCATTTCTTTTAAAATCTAAGTACTTGTAAAATACCGGACGACACGAACAAGAATCACGGCGTTGATGTCTTAGCTTATATGGATCCCGGAGGCCAGATAGAGGTGGTGGATTCAGTGAGAGCTAGCATGGCGGGTCTTTAGATTGTCCCTAGTTGACCTTGTTTTTCCCGTTATGGCTCACGGGAAAAACGTATAGGATATTGGCATGGTTACCAATTTATATTATGCGTGTGACGTGATTTTATATTATGCATGGATGATAGGTTCTCGCATGCTAGATAATTTTTTGAAATTAAATAAAATCACAAGAGTTTTCTAAAATGGTTTAGTTCTCTCTCGCGCGCATACGATTAACAAACAAATATTAACTTGGTGTAACATTAAAGTGAAAAATGATATTTGTCACTTGTTTGTTAATCAAAATTAAAACATGGTTTTAATTGGAAAAACAAAAGCCCGTTTTTTGCAAATGAAAACTGTACAGCGTCCATAAGATGACTCCACCCGAAGCTAGTGAAACTTGGATGATTTTCGAGCTTAGCACGAGTGTAACACCGTAAATCTCAAGTCATTTTTTTAAAAATTGCACTGCGGAAGCTATATTAATCAAACCCTTTTAAGCATACACAAAGTACAAAGTACTCTTTACAAAATACAACGTCAACTTGTGTTACAAAAGACTTATAAAACATGGCTCGTCACTTCTAAAAACATAATATCAGAGCGCTGGTCAAATTTCCCTTTCCACAAACAAAGCTAAACAGTTACTCACATAATCATGCAAAAAGCAATCAACTGTGGGGAATTAGCACAAAGCTAAGTGAATGGAAGCAACAAACAAGCTAACAACAATCACAGTTCACAATTGAACCTCTGAACGACAATCACCAATCAATCCGTCAATTCAACAATCTCTTCAATCCCGAGGATCGGTGGTTCTGCCGAACCTACAACCAATGCTAAATTTCACTTTAGAAAAAAAACATAAAAAGTCGGGCCCGTACAGGTCGCACGGGGCCTAATTCGAACCCTTTTTAGCTTGCCCGGGGCCTAGGGTCGGATGACCCGGGGCCGAGGCCAAAAGTCGGATGACCACCCGGGGCCTAACGTCGGGCGACTTTCACAAGCCCGGGGCCAATGGTCGGGCGACTTTCACTAGCCCGGGGTCAAATGTCGGACGGCTTTCAGCACCCCTCAAAATTCATCTTCTTCTTCCCTGTTCTTCTTCTAGCTTCAAACCAACTTTTCAAAACACAACCATAAATCTGGAAATCTTCAAATCATCAAGAAAACTCTTCCAAATTACAAACAAACCTTATAGAACACTTAAACAAACATCATGATCATACCAAAACCAATTAAAACATCAAAACTAAGAAAACCCATTAATCAAATAATCTTTCTAAAGCTTCAAGTTCATGAACAATGGTGTTTCTCATATTTCTATCATCATATGCAGTAAAAAGATAATCAATCTAGCATGAATCTTCATTTAAACGTATATAGAACAATATCTAACCTTCTTTTGAATTTACAACCATAAATTCTTCACTTTTGAAACTTCAAGTTTGCTTTCTTTTAGTTTCTTCAACAAGAGGAAATAAACAAACACAACACCTCTTCACTTTGAGTCAAACGGTCAGATTTCATTTGCATGATACACGTATACAAACACAAACCAAAGTTTTAAGCATGAGGTGTTTGTAAAGACTTATCCATAATTACACATATTTATATGCATACATAAATACTTTCATACACACATACATAACATACATATCTTTCTAGTTCCTTCTTCCAATAACATGAATATATTTATTTTACAAATTTATATATTTCAACTAATTAATTTAACCAAAGCATTTAATTAATCACATAATTAATTTAAACGCAATTTGGCATGCACCGCTAACCCGCTAATCAACTAGCCCGGGTTTGCGGGTGTTACAAATCTTCCCTCATTTAGAGGATTCCGTTCTCGGAATCTCATATCACACATCAAACAGAAGTATCAACTCTCCATATTCATTTCTGGTTGTCAAATCAATTGTAACTCATATACATTTCCATCTTACTATCATACCATAATCCATTTTCTACACAAATCTGTTCTTCAAATCAACATGACTCATATACTTGATAAATCTGACTTTCAACCATTCTCTTTCACACTTATGCATTTAGACAATATCAAAACATATATCGAATACATGTTCACATTAACTTGTTTATTTTAATTTAAAGAATTTCACATATCTTTCATTCACTGTCTGTCATATAAGATATCCACACATTGCTTCTTTCTTACTTTCAATTAATATGTCAAAACATTATCATAATATAACTATTCACAACTGATACTTTAACATCCACTTGATAGAAATCCCATCACGCCAATCCAATTATTTAGATTATGAATCTCACGAATCATCAGAATCCATACACATAAACGCAAATTATTTTCAAATACCTGTATAACTCGTTCTACTCAATTATCCAATAGGAATTCAGTCGTACTGTTCATCTCACGTTTCAATTCTTGTTGTAAGCTCATCTAGAAACTTAGTTTAATCTTTCAGTTTTCATCAGAAATCTCTAAGTATAAAACACCATGCCTTCAAATCATTTCATCAATATACAATTTCACTCAAAAGATGTTGTCCCACTGGTGGCAAAATACTAGCGCTTCTTACTGAACATTCAATAATCACTCGTAATATATCCGAATTTCTTCACATATAACTAATTAGATATAAATTCCATCGTAACTTGTCATCATCACAATTCTTGTACCTCTAATTATTTCAACAGTTTATAAATCTCTTAATATCTTGCTTTGACTCATACACCGCCTGTCAAAATTCCACGAAATATATCATATCTGTTCTACTTTATAGGTTATTATTACAATATTTGTATGGCGTTATACAATTTTAGCCATCCCAAGGGCATTGGCAATTTAGATTCGCAAGTCTCTATAACACCAGAAAATCATAAGCTTTTTTTTTAAAACGCGCTGCGGAAGCTAATTAAAACCATCTTGATTACATATAATCAATAATTACAAATGTACAATCATTTATTCAAAAGACAACAACATGACTATCAAATGTTTGCTGTTACAAAAATAACTGGCTCGTCTCTTTTTAAAAATACGTATCAGAGTGTGGTCAACTCTTTTTTCTTCAACTAAAACACGAACGTGCAAAACATCAACTGTGGGGAATTAGCACAAAGCGAAGTGAGTAGAGGCCAAAGCATCAAATGCAAACATTCACAATCAATCATCAATCATGTAATCACATATCTAGAGAAGACCGGCGGTTCGGCGCAGAACCTACAACCAATGCCGGCCAAAGCAAAGGTTTACCGATAGCTTTCCACTAGATTGGCATAGTAAACTCCCCTCTGAGCAACAAATGCAACAGAAAGGCTACTACTGTTCAACCAACCAGTTAGCCAAGCCCAGCCCAAGTCCACATATAGCTGACTTCTCAACGCAACTCAAAATCATCCTAAGAGTGCGTATCGACCAAATATTCATGCAGCAGTTAACAACATTCAATATCACAGTCAGTAGTTCAATCAATTCAATCTCAATCCACAATCATGCTTTACATCCATAATATTAACTACAATCTTTACCATCCGTGTTTAACGTCCACTCACCTCTGATTTCAATCACATTGCTCAGTGGTCTAATATTACTGAGTCTTCGCAGTTCCTGAGAATACAATAATCCAGAAATCAAGCATACTCATTTTCCACAAGTTAGATTTACATATGAATACATATACAAAAGGCAAACCAAAAGATTCGTCAAACAAAAGCTTTCATCTGAAAATACACTGAACGCGTCGCGTCAAGTACCTCCACGCATCGCGTCAAGTACCTCAACGCGTCGCGTTGATCTTTTCATGCGACAGTCGGACCAAAGAATTTCTCATGTGACATACGGATTAAAGGGCTCTCATGCGACATACGGACCAAAGCAAAGAAAGTCGCATCACACATAAAGTCCTCGGACGCGTCGCGTTAAGTAAATGGACGCGTCGCGTCGCCATGCGAATTTCAAAATAAAAGGCGGATGAAGCTGAAAGTCGGATGAAACATAATAAAAGTCGCATGACTCATCCGAAAGTCGGATGAGCCCTGAAAATCATCATCTTCTTCATATAAAACTTCCAGATAACAAACTTATACATACATACAACTTTAAACATCTTCAATCATCATAAAAACACTTTTGAACTCATACAAACCACATATAACATGTCAAGAATCAACAAGAACTCATCAAAATTATTTAAATATCATCAGGTGACAAAACCCATTTCTCAAGTTTATCAACTTTCACCATTAATGGTGTTTCCATTTATACATGCTAAACTTCATCAAACACATATCAAAACTTCAAGAATCTGAATAATAATCAATATTAAACATATACCAACCTTTGATCTTTAATTAGAACACAAAAAAAATGGAATCCGATTGTTATCTTCTTTCTTTCTTTTCCTTCGATTTGCTTGGCAGAAAGAGAAACTCACAAACACACACTTACACCTTTCTTAATCTTGGTAATATGACAATTATTATTCACACTTCAACATGTGTACTTAGTTAAAGTATGAGGTGGCATACCCTACTTCAAATGACACCCACATATACAATTAAATACCAACATACATACATAAAGTTCCATACATACAATACATACATAACATATAAACATACTTATTTAATTAATATTAACACATAATAAGAATTAATTCAATTAATCATGCTATTACCATTTAATCAAATTAAATAAGATAAGCACTTACCACAAACCTTCTAATCTCCTAGCCTAGGTTTGCAGGTGTTACAAATCTCTCCCCCTTAAGAGGATTCCTTCCTCGGAATCCTTTCCTTCTCAAAGAAATGGGGATATCTTTCCTTCATCTCTGACTCAGTTTCCCATGTTAAATCAGAACCAAGACTGTGCTTCCACTTGACCAACACCATTGGTATGTGTTTCTTTCGGAGCTTGGTCACTTTATGATCCAACTGTTCTTTCTATCAATCTTTTTTTAGAATCAACTTTTAGCTCTTGTACTGGAATAATCTGGTTTTCATCTTCTACCTTGCACTTTCTCAGATAACAAACGTTAAAAGTATCTTGTATTTCCGCAAGCTCTGCTGGAAGATCCAGTGTAACCGTTTGGTCATTCACAATCTGACGTATGCGGAAGGGACCAATGTAACGGGGAGCTAACTTCCCGCGTTTACCGAATCACGGAGAAACTTTCAGGTATACTAACTCTCCCACATCAAACTTAACTTGGCGACGACGTGGATCTGCGTACATTTTCTGTCTATCTCTGGCTGCTTTTAACTTATCTCTGGCAATAGCAACCTTATCAGCTGTCATCTGAACTATCTCAGGTCCTGCAAACTGCTTCTCACCAGCCTCTAACCAACACGTCGGAGTATGGCAACGATGGCCGTATAACATTTCGTACGGAGGCATTCCAATACTGGAGTGGTAAGAATTATTGTACGCAAATTCTATCAACGGCAGGTGCGAATCCCAAGATCCACCATACTCAATATACTCAATTACACAAGCACGCAACATATCCTCGAGTGTCTGTATGGTTCGTTCAGTCAGACCATCACTCTGGGGATGATAAGCAGTACTCAGACTAATTCTCGTTCTCAACTTTTCTCTGTAGACTCTTGCAGAAATTCGAAACAAACCTGAAGTCTCTGTCAAAAACTATCAATAAAGGTCTACCATACCTCGCAACAATCTCATTAACATTCAGTTGAGCTACTTATGCAACGAAGTCGTCTCGCATGTAGCCAGAAAACGGGCACTCTTCTAATTGTTAAGTCTTTTCTACTCATAAATCAACTTACCACTGCTATTTAAACATTTATCCAATATAAATCACATCACGTTTGTCTAATTGATTTAATAATGTAGTCCTCGAATCATCATAATTCAATTCAAACACAAGTTCATTCCCTTATATCTGCACAACTCCTACTACTTCATTATCCAATAAGGATTCAGTCGCACTATTCATCTCACCTCTTTATGCTGGTTATAAATCGTTCCAAAGTTTAATTAAATCCTTCAATTACACCTTCGATTTATTCCATCAAGATACACCATTTTATCCCATAATTACTTTTATTGATCAATTACAATCCCTCGTAATATATCCGGACTTCATTGCATATCATACCTTTCATACATATTTTATCATAACTTGTTTTCATTACTATTCTGATATTTCTGGTCACCACAACCATTCATAATTCTCTAATACTCTGTATGGGATTATACTATTTAGCCCTCCCAAGTGCACTAGCAATTTAGTTTCATAAGTTTTGTCAAAATTAAATCCTCCAATTCCAAGCAAGGGAACTTCCTAGCAAAGGCAAGTACATGAACAAATTCCATAAATGTTCATTCCACAAGTCTTCATTCCCTATGTTCAAGCCATTACATTCTTCTTCTCTTTTCTCTATTATCTCATGAATTCAATCTGTCATTCTTCACATTACATATATCTTTAGTTCATAAGTATCAATCCTCATTATAACTAGTTCTTTCTCATGTAAAACTCCTTGTAATTAGGCACCCATAATATCTCTTATTCAAATTATATACATTTCTGGCTTGTTCAATCTGTAGCAATTCACTTCTGTCTTTTACTTGATAATCTCAATCATCTCTGTTATCAATTTCTAATAAGAGTAACTTCAATTTCCATCAAATCAAGTATGCTTCAACTCACATAATTATCAAAGTTATCGTCATAAATCCCCTCTTGTTTTCATATATTTGTCAGCAATTTGTCTTTCCAATGTAATATCAGATCTTTCCACCATAATCTTTGATTCGTTCTAACTATCATATCTGACATGTATCAAGTTTACTCATATATAAACATATGCTACTACTTTTAATAATCAAATCAGTTTCACTTATCTTTCTTTATAATTAATATCTCCATATTATTAACACAACGCATCTTCTGCAGCTTCAAAAGTATGGATTAGATCATTCCTCTAAAAATCTTCAATTGTCACACGATGTAAGCCATTCTTCCAATTTCATAGCATAGTACCCTTTATATCAATCCAACTAATGCAATATCTCAATAAATCATCAATCTTCCCAAGTTCAATAATTGATATCACAGATTATCTTCAATCATTAGCTTTGTCAATAACTCGTAATCTCCGTTATTAATTTATCAACAACATCTCTCGATCGTCACAAAGCCTTCTAAACTTCATTAACTCATTCGCTTACTTTCTTCTTTATACGAACACAAATATACATATACACGTATATAAGCTCAAAAGGCAAGACATCTCTTGCAACACATAACTTAGCATGCAATTATACAAATCTGAAAACATCTTTCTAGAGTACTTCATACCCTAATTCACATTATATCATGTATCTCATCGTTTACTGTCACATTACTTACTACCATATGCATCACATAGTTTCACATTCAAACATCTCTATTTTCTAAAGAATCATACTCTTTAGAAACAATCAAACACACTTAACACACATAGGCATCATCCATTCATAATTAACTTTAAAGTTAATAAACATACGTATAAACATAAAGGTTATCAAAACGTACCCGTTATGTCGTCTTCAATGTTAGCATCGTTATCAGTCATCATATTGTAAGTTCTACCCTCTAGCACAGAAGGGTTCTTTCTTTTTCGTTCCTTTGCTGACGAGGATCCCCCACCTGCATCCACTCCTGCCTCTAACCCCATTCTTCGTTCTTCATAACATTCATTCGTACGATGACCCTCTTTCTGACAATTCCAACACACACTCCGAGGGAAATCACATTTCTTAATTTCATGTCCAAACAATCCACATCGAATACAACGCAAAGTCTGGAGTGTGCATGACCCCGTATGAACAAATCTACACCGGCGGCACCATTGCGAACTTTGTGTAGACCCACCTATCATAAGTCTTTTGCGATGCTTTTCTTGTTTTTGACCAACTACCGATGAGGGTTCCCCAATACTTGGTCTAGATTCGAGTTCTCTTTTAATTCTACAGTCCCTCTCTCTATGATCTTTCCCAAAACAAGTCCAACATACCTTGTGGGAGAAATAACAATCTTTCATCTCATGAACAAACTGTCCGCAAGTAAGACATCGCATAGTTTGCTAAGTACAAGGTCTGTGTGGTGTGACTTACACCTTCCGCACCGTGGTGCTCGTTGATTGATTCCACTAAACCTAGATTCACAAATCAAGTTCTCTTGTCTCTAACCATCTTGCTCATTTTGCTTTTGTATATCGTATTGTTCAATCCTGGGTTTATGTTGAGAAAATTGCTCTCGAGTCATGTTGTTTCTAGATTCCACATTTCTCCTTTCCAATTCAGCTAAGCCAAAAGCTTGGGAAGAAGAACTATCCTTCCTCGTACCGCTTGAGTAATCCGGGAGCATAGCTCCCTGCAATGGGACTAAATATAAGTAGGGTTGTTGTGCTACTTGTGCCGTAGGGTAATATTGAAACGAAACTAGAAACGTTGTAGCCTGTGTAATGGCAGCTGGATAAGTCTGAGTTTGAACATTTTGAGTTATCCTCTCTCGTTCCATTTGGTGCACAGTATCTCGAAGTTCTTGTATTTCATCTTTCAGTTTATCAATACACTTACTCTGCTCATCCCTCGGTTCACATCTCAATGTACCAGTTTGATATGTCATATCCATCACATTCACTGTTGAAGTTCCAGCTACTTCTTGGGTCATAGGAGTGTCAGTAGGGGTATCTTTGTCTGCCATATCTGTACAATCACATCACCTCACAGTCTTATTAGCATAAACCGTTAGTATCCAAAATACTAGCTACAACTGACAACTCTAACTCACTCTAATTCCCCCGAAGGAAAGCTTGACCCGCCACGAGCAAAGATTTGGGAATGAAACACTCTAGCCATGCATGCATCGCTAAACCTAGGCTCTGATACCAAACTGTAACACCGGAAAATCATAAGCCTTTTTTTTAAACGCGCTGCGGAAGCTAATTAAAACCATCTTGATTACATATAATCAATAATTACAAATGTACAATCATTTGTTCAAAAGACAACAACATCACTATCAAATGTTTGGTGTTACAAAAATAACTGGCTCGTTTCTTTTTCAAAATATGTATCAGAGTGTGGTCAACTCTTCCTTCTTCAACTAAAACACGAACCTTCAAAACATCAACTGTGGGGAATTAGCACAAAGCTAAGTGAGTAGAGGCTAAAGCATTAAATGCAAACATTCACAATCAATCATCAATCAAGTAATCACATATCCAGAGAAAACCGGCGGTTCGGCGCAGAACCTACAACCAATGCCGGCCAAAGCAAAGGTTTACCGATAGCTTTCCACTAGATTGGCACAGTAAACTCCCCTCTGAGCAACAAATGCAACAGAAACGCTACTACTGTTCAACCAACCAGTTAGACAAGCCCAGCCCAAGTCCACGTATAACTGTCTTCTCAACGCAACTCAAAATCATCCTAAGAGTACGTATCGGCCAAATATTCATGCAGCAGTTAACAACATTCAATATCACAGTTAGCACTTCAGTCAGTTCAATCTCAATCCACAATCATGCTTTACATCCATAATATTAACTGCAATCTTTACCATCCGTGTTTAACGTCCACTCACCACTGATTTCAGTCACGTTGCTCAGTGGTCTAATATTACTGAGTCTTCGCAGTTCCTGAGAATACAATAATCCAGAAATCAGTCCTCGATTCATAAATATATCTTCTCATATAGTATATCACGCATACTCATTTTCCACAAGTTAGATTTACATATGAATACATATACAAAAGGCAAACCAAAAGATTCGGCAAACAAATGCTTTCATCTAAAAATACACTAGACGCGTCGTGTCCAGTACCTCAACGCGTCGCGTTGATCTTTTCATGCGACAGTCGGACCAAAGAATTTCTCATGCGACATATGGATGAAAGGGCTCTCATGCGACATACAGATCAAAGGGTTCTCATGCGACATAAGGATCAAAGGGTTCTCATGCGACATACGGACCAAAGCAAAGAAAGTTGCATCACACATAAAGTCCTTGGACGCGTCGCGTTAAGTAAATGCACGCGTCGCGTCACCATGCGAATTTCAAAATAAAATTCGGATGAAGCTGAAAGTCAGATGAAACATAATAAAAGTCGCATGACTCATCCGAAAGTTGGATGAGCCCTGAAAATCATCATCTTCTTCATATAAAACTTCCAGATAACAAACTTATACATACATAGAAGTTTAAACATCTTCAATCATCATAAAAACACTTTTAAACTCATACAAACCTCATATAACATGTCAAGAATCAACAAGAACTCATCAAATTTATTTAAATATCATCTTGTGACAAAACCCATTTCTCAAGTTTATCAACTTTCACCATTAATGGTGTTTCCATTTATACATGCTAAACTTCATCAAACACATATCAAAACTTCAAGAATCTGAATAATAATCAATATTAAACATATACCAACCTTTGATCTTTAATTAGAACACAAAAAAAATGGAATCCGATTGTTATCTTCTTTCTTTCTTTTCCTTCGATTTGCTTGGCAGAAAGAGAAACTCACAAACACACACTTACACCTTTCTTAATCTTGGTAATATGACAATTATTATTCACATTTCAACGTGTGTACTTAGTTAAAGCATGAGGTGGCATACCCTACTTCAAACGACACCCATGTATATAATTAAATACCAACATACATACATAAAGTTCCATACATACAATACATACATAACATATAAACATACTTATTTAATTAATATTAACACATAATAAGAATTAATTCAATTAATCATGCTATTACCATTTAATCAAATTAAATAAGATAAGCACTTACCACAAACCTGCTAATCTCTTAGCCCAGGTTTGCAGGTGTTACAGTCTCTTTCAAAATAAATCTCCAATAATTGATCCACTAATTTCCAGTAAAGGAAACTTTAATTCTATCTACCAAGTCAATTATACTTCAATTCGCATAATTCCAATGTTATCATTATTAGCTCCCTTGCATTTCAACATTTCTAACAACAATTTGTCTCTCCGATGTAATGTCAAATCTCTCGATCACAATCTTTGATTCATTCTAACCATCATCTTTGCCACATGCTAAGCTCATTCATATATATATATATAAACATCCGCTACTTCTTTTACTAATCAAATCAATTACACATACCTTTCTTTATAATCAATACTTTCATATTATTAATACAAACGTATCTGCTGCAATTTCCAAGTCATGGATTGAATCATTCTTCTTAAGAATCTTTATCTTTCGTAGAACAATTACAAAGCATAACATTGTATATACCGATCTAGAAAATACAGTATCTCAGTATCTTATAAATCTCTTCAGGTTTATCAATCATCATCATAGATTATCTTCATTCATTAGATTCGCTAATAACTCGCAATTGCAGTTATATCTTTATTAAAACATCTCTTGGTTGACACAAAATCTTCCAAATCTCAGTAATTTATCCACTTTCCTTCTTCTTTGCACAAACACGTATATACATACATATATACAATCACAGAAGGCAAGACAAGTCTTGCAACACATAACATAGCATGCAACTTTACTAATCATAAAACATCTTTCTAGGGTATTCCATACCCAATTCACATCATTTCAAGTACCACATACTTACTGTCACATGCAACAAATATTTCACAATTTAGAAAATATATATCAATAATCTCTACTTCTAAAGAATCATCCTCTTTAGTAAAAAGCATACACACTTAGAACACATAGGAATCAAACATCAATAATTAACTCTGAAGTTAACAAACATACGTACAAGTATAGAGATTATCAAAACATACTTGTTATATCATCTTCAGTAGTGGCAATGTCATCAGCCATCACATTAAAAGTTCTACCCTCTTGCACATAAGGGTTCTTTCTCTTTTGTCCACTTACTAACAAGGATCCCCCACCTGCCCCAACTCCTGACCCTGACTGATGTTTCTTGCTAACTTTACAATCTCTTGCTCGATGATTTTCTTCAAAACAGATCCAACACACCTTTCGGGAGAAACGACATTCTTTCATTTCATGGCCAAACTGCCCACATGCAAGACACCGCATAGTCTAAGGCGTATATGGTCCTGTATGGTGAGACTTACACTTCCCACACCGTGATACCCGTTGATTAGATTCATCAAACGCAGGTCTATGTTTCAAATTCCTTTTACTCTGGCTACCCTGCCCTCTTTGCTTTTCAACATTATATTGTTCCCATCGGACTTTTTGTTCAGAAATCTGATCTCGGTTCATTCTATCTCTAATATTCAAATCATCTTCAGCCGACTTGGCTAAGGTAAATGCTTGCGACAGTGTACTAGCCCATCTGGTAGTACTTCGATACTCTGGAAGCAAAGCTACCACAAAGTGTTGTATCTTTGACGCCTCATGAGGTACCCATTGCTTCACAAAATGCAATCTCTCATTAAATTGTTTGATTAATTCATCCACAGATATATCTCTAGTCATACGTAATTCCATGAATTATCTTTTGATACGAGCTATCTCAAAAGTATTGCAATATTGCTCACACAGTTTCTCCTGAAACTGATCCCAAGTCACATTGTCCTGCTGTTGTTTAGAAAAATGACTTGTAAGGGAATCCCACCAAACCATTACATCTCCTTTAAGCATATGAGTCGCAAAACAAACTCTCAGTTCATCCTCGCGATTGCACGCTTCAAAAGCCTTTACCATTTCTCGCAACCAATTCAAAGTTATATTGGGGTCTGTACTTCCGTAGTACTCTAAAGGCTTACAATCCAAGAATTGCTTATAAGTACATGGTGGTTTAAATCCTTGATACGTAAAAGGATAAGCTCCTTAGGTAGTAAAAGGATGAGAACTCGATTGTTGTGCCACTTGTGATATTGGAGGAAACGTAATTGTAACTGGCACAGTTATAGCTTGAGTTGTAATAGTTATAGGAATCCGAATTCGTTCATTCTGAATAATTCTCTCTCGTTCCATGTTACCCATAGCATTTCTGAGTTCCCAAAGTTCACTTTCCAACTTGGATATATATTCACTCTGATCCGATCTAGGTTCACAACCTAAGGTACCAACTTGACTTGTTACATTCAAAACATCCACTGTTGAAGTTCCAGCCACTTCTTGGGTCACAGGAGTGTCAGCAGGGGTATCTCTGTCAGCCATATCTGTAATCACATCATCTCACAAGCTCATTAGATAAACCGTTAGTACATAACATACTAACTAACACACAACATCTCCAATTCACTCTAATTCCCCCAAAGGAAAATTTGACCCAACACGAGCCAAGATTTGGGAATGCAACACTCTAGCCGTGCCTGCATCGCCAAATCTAGGCTCTGATACCAACTTGTAACACCGTAAATCTCAAGACATTTTTTTAAAATTGCACTTCGAAAGCTATATTAATCAAACCCTTTTAAGCATTCAAAAAGTACAAAGTACTCTTTACAAAATACAACGTCAACTTGTGTTACAAAAGACTTATAAAACATGGCTCGTCACTTCTCAAAACATAATATCAGAGCGCTGATCAAATTTCCCTTCCCACAAACAAAGCTAAACAGCTACTCACATAATCCTGCAAAAAGCAATCAACCGTGAGGAATTAGCACAAAGCTAAGTGAATGGAAGCAACAAACAAGCTAACAACAATCACAGTTCACAATTGAACCTCTAAACGACAATCACCAATCAATCCGTCAATTCAAAAATCTCTTCAATCCCGAGGACCGGCGGTTCTGCCGAACCTACAACAAATGCTGGCCTACCGATAGCTCTCTGCCGATCGGCATAGTAAAATTCCCCTCTGATACAACGCATGCATCAAGAGGACTACCACTGCTCAACCAACCGCAGACGAGCCCAGCTCTTGCAACAACAGTTGACCCCAACCAGCCCTTTCACAGAAGCTGATCTCTACCAACCCGTTACAACATAACTTGGTTCTCAAACAATCCAGATACAAATTCAATCACGAACTCAATCAAAACTCTAACACATAAAACACGTATACGAACATATAACTCTTGATCAACAATTAGCAGACTAAAAGTCTATCATGGCATATCCAAACAAAACAATCTATTTTCGCATACCAGACTTAACAGTCTATAATCGCATAGAAACAACAATCCATCATTGCATTCAAACATTCCTCAAATCAAACAATCCATAACATTACCACCAATACCACCCGTGAGTAAACTTCCACTCACCTTGGTCCACAATCGCGTTTGCTCAGTTGTCTAATATCACTGATTATTCATAGTTCCTGAGAACACGCGATACTGAAATCAGTCTCCAATTCATAAATATATATTCACATATATTTATATACAATAAAACCATAGCCAACATGCTAAATTTCCCTTTAGAAAAGAAACATAAAAAGTCGGGCCCGTATAGGTCGCACGGGGCCTAATTCGGACCCTTTTTAGCTTGCCCGGGGCCTAACGTCGGATGACCCGGGGCCGGGGCCTAAAGTCAGATGACCACCCGGGGCCTAAAGTCGGGCGACTTTCACAAGCCCGGGGCCAAAGGTCGGGCGACTTTCACTAGCCCGGGGCCAAAAGTCGGACCGCTTTCAGCACCCCTCAAAATTCATCTTCTTCTTCCCTGTTCTTCTTCTAGCTTCAAACCAACTTTTCAAAACACAACCATAAATCTAGAAATCTTCAAATCATCAAGAAAACTCTTCCAAATTACAAACAAACCTCATAGAACACTTAAACAAACATCATGATCATACCAAAACCAATTAAAACATCAAAACTAAGAAAACCCATTAATCAAATAAGATTTCTAAAGCTTCAAGTTCATCAACAATGGTGTTTCTCATATTTCTATCATCATATGCAGTAAAAACATAATCAATCTAGCATGAATCTTCATTTAAACATATATAGAACAATATCTAACCTTCTTTTGAATTTACAACCATAAATTCTTCACTTTTGAAACTTCAAGTTTGCTTTCTTTTGGTTTCTTCAACAAGAGGAAATAAACAAACACAACACCTCTTCACTTTGAGTCAAATGGTCAGATTTCATTTGCATGATACACGTATACAAACACACACCAAAATTATAAGCATGAGGTGTTTGTAAAGACTTATCCATAATTACACATATTTACATGCATACATACATACTTTCATACACACATACATAACATACATATCTTTCTATTTCCTTCTTCTAATAACATGAATATATTTATTTTACAAGTTTATATATTTTAACTAATTAATTAAACCAAGGCATTTAATTAATCACATAATTAATTTAAACGCAATTTGGCACGCACCGCTAACCCGCTAATCAACTAGCCCGGGTTTGCGGGTGTTACAACGAGTCATTCCTTGTGTAACTATGTGGAAGGTGCGGGTGGCAACTTACAAGATTTGGTTGTCGAGCTTAGCACGAGCCAAATTTTGGTCGAGAGTACCACCGAGTATCTTGATGGATAGTTTACAAATATAATTTGTAAATGTGAGTTGTACATCGTTTTCCGCAAATGTAAATCATACGCCATCCGTAAGTTGACACCACCCGAATCAAGTGAAGCATGGGATGATTGTCGAGCTTAGCACGAGTTATTCCATGTGGATCTGTGTGTAAGGTGAGTGTGGCGACTTGAAATTATTGGTTGTCGAGCTTAACACGAGCCAATAGTTGTCAAGAGTGTCACAGTGTATGTTGACGTACGATTTACAAATACAAATTAAAATGTTGTATGATTGTCGAGCTTAGCACGAGTCAAACAAATTTTTAATTTGGATTTGGTGTAAGAAGGGATCAAACATGTCAAACCAAGACTATGAGTATTGACGGATCCCGCAAGTGTCTAAGAGTTGTAATAGAGATTACATTCCGTAAAATGGTTACCGGCCTAAATAACTTTACCACGTGATCCGCGGTAAACCCGTCACGGTGTATTGTGAAATATGGTTCTTAGCCCTTGTTAAGATAATTGTTTTTCTTAAAACTAATTGGGTAATTATCGTAACGAGGATTGTATCAAAAGCTAACTAAAACATGTATTCTAATATCTTTCATTAGCAAACATTAACAACACCGTTTCAATATAATACTCCGTTTGTTCCTAAAGAAGATGAATCTTACTAGTGTGAACTTTGTTGACTTGGATTGGTTGTTAAGGATCGGCCTTCACCATGAGTCAAACTTGCACATTTCAGAGAAATCACTTCTAGAGCTAATATGCTACCAACGCGATCTAGACCTCTAAATGTATGTAAAAGTGCATATAAGTCTTAATCGGTTAAAGGATGCATAAAGGCGGGAATATTAGTGTCCATATCTTTAAGTTGTAGACCTAGAGGAGAGGCATGGATTCGCCATAGGGAAGGAGCTTGTGGTGAATGTAAATTCTCCAAAGTCCTTGGCCACGTGATCTAGTTAGTTCATTATGAACTATTACATGTACAATATGGAGAAGTCCTTGACAGAGTATTATGGCATGTTGTGGACTGCTAAGTCTTGCATGGCCAAAGTATGACTCGCCTCACCAACTCCAGCTAACATTCTATGGGAACAAGAAACCGAGAAGAAGAAATTGACCTCAAATGGAAAGTTTGGTTTTACCAAACCTATCTTATATGTGAAGTCAGCGCCTCAAGATAAGACTCCACAAGAGGTAATTTGCTACTTCTGCGGATAGATTGGAATTGACGCCACCATGACTGCCCTATATACCTGAAGAGCTAAAATCACTCATTAGTAAGAGAAATTAGCTCCTTGATTTCAGGAACATTCATGATCAAACTCCACTACTCTTCTACTTCTATAGGCTAGGTTTTTAAAACGCTAGCTATGACGCTCACGTTTGTCACAAATTTATTTATTACAAAGTGAAGGTGTCAAAAGAGAAGTAGGTGAATGAGGCATGAAGAGCTGGAATTCACAAAGGAAATATAGTTGTTGTCCATAGTGAAAAGATTGAAAGTTTGTATCTTGCCTTTCCTTCCAGCAATTCTATTACTTGAATGGATGTATGTTTTACGCCATATGAGGCGAGAAACATTATATCTAAAATGCCTTTGTTGACGATGGATATTACTTTGACTTTTGAAATTAGTGGTGATTTATTTCAAAGTTTATCCATGTCGTGGCATTTAAATTAAGCCTTTTGCTTAAGGAGTAATAGAACGATCATAAATGTATTGATAAGTTATCCTTATGTAAAAGTTGATTTAGCTATATAAACAAGACTTGCTTTGTCAAGATCCGTGAGGTTTATGAACTTGGAACCTTTTGATCATGGGTCAAAAGTTGAATGCATATCTCGTTTATTACGCTAGATGACTTATACATCCTTCACTTGAGTAAGTGAGAGGATTGAAAAGCTTGTTGGACATCGTTCACACTTTTAGTGTATTGACTATTCAAGCAATCAATAAGGAGTAACTTAAGATACCGTGTTACTTTTACCGATGATGGTAGAAGGGATGGTATGTCTATTTTAATGTACTAGTTTTTGAAACCTTAGAGGTGTTCAAAACTCACCATAACGGGGTATATAAGAAAGAGGGCATTATAACTATGACACTCGAATCTAGTTAAGATGTTGAGCCCCTTAGCTTAATATTATGTGACAATCATAAGAATTATGAGATTATCTCACAATTCGTTCCTCCTGAGACACATTGTTACATGTGGTCGTCTAATGGGGAACCAGACATTTTGAAATGGTCCGTTAAATGATAGGTTACACTTTTATACTCAAAATTGTTTTGGGTCATTCTTCAAATGGTGGGCATAGATTCTAAATCTAGTAAACAACAAATATGGTCGTGTAAACACCTTAGTGGAAATAACGAAAAGGAGGATCCTTGTTTGTCTATTCCAAAGTCTGGATTGTCCAGCCTACGTTTAGACGTGAGGTGGAGGAATCTAGAATCTAGAGGTGTTTACTCAATTAGGTACTCTACTAATACCATGGGATATTTGTTTTGACAAAACCTTGTGAGAACATGATGTAATTTGCTCAAAGGTAGAGTCTCACAAATTAATATCCATGGATGCTAGTGAGAGTAAAGTATACCTTGAATGGAAGAACCTAATGTTGACACTAGCAACCAATCATAGATGATTGAAACTCAGCATGGCATTGCTAGAGTACTTGGCATTAAATCATTACCTCTTGGCAGAAGTTGTCATAGAATAGAAAGATATAATTCTTTATATCTGAGGTAGACAACTTTAATGATGGTTCATGATGAATGCATCAACTGCCAGAAAGCGTAGTGGGCCTAGAGTCCGCTATGAGGAATGAGGCGATGAAAATGAGATGCTATCCATGATGGATACCCAAGGTCTTCGACTTGGTTGATCCTACATCTGGATGTGAATCCGCAAGGTGTGATTGCTTCTTTGAAGACATAAACCAACATGGATAAGTTTGTAGACAACATCAAATACCGACTGGTAGGAATGGTTTCAAAATGATTAACCATGAGGGTGGTATCATCTAGAAACATTCTCCCGTTAGTTATGTTGAAGATTACAAGGATACTTATATCTATAAGTGCCGTTCAGGCTATGAGAGATAGATATAAAGACCACACTCCTTAATAGGAATTTTCTAAGGAAATGCTCACAACATTTTCCGAGGGTCTTTTACTATCATACGTATTCTTATGAAGTCTACAAACTCTATGTAATCCACTTGTGGACTTACGTCGCCATCTTAATGTTAGAATCTTGGCTTTGAATTGAAAATCATTTGTTTTGAGTTTTCAAATAGCAATGATGAAACATGGAAGAATGCTAAAGCTAGTGAGAGTATTTTGTAATCCTATTTTAAGTATGTCTAGTATATACATCGTATTTGAGATAATGTCTTGATCTCGCTTGGAAAAGCTCAAATCAAGAATTATGTGTCCATAACGATTATATCGTATTGGAGATAATGTCCTGATTTCGCTTGGAAAAGCTTAAATGAGGAATTATTCGTCCATAACGAACATAGGATATACAAAACCTATGAAAGGAGTTAAAGAAATATTGAAATATGTTCGTGTTGATCTATAGTAAGAAGCATCATAGAATATTATTATTCAAGTGCTTGCTTGCTAATAAGGGTAACTTCCGATCTTTATCGGGGTTCGTGATCCTACTTAATATGGTGTTAATAAATATTCTTCTTAAAGTATCGTTGACTCTATTGGGACCTAATGAGACAATGAGAGTACGATGGCTTGTGCAAGGTAACCTGCTTCTCAAAAACATTGTTGACTCTATTGGGATCTTATGAGACAATGAGAGTACGATGGTTTGTGAATGATAACCTTTATCTCAAGTATCATTGACCTTATTGAGTTCTGTTGAATCAATGAAGGGATGATGACTTGACAAAAGATAACCTTTATCTCAAGTATCATTGACCTTGTTGAGTTCTATTGAATCAATGAAGGTATGATAACTTGACAAAGGACCAAGATCTCACCAACGCACACTTTTAGGGATTGGTTAAGGCCGAGATATGGTCATTCTGAGAATACACACGGATAGCATGATGGCAGATCCGTTTTACTAAAGCCGTAGTTGCAAGGTAGTGACGATCCTCATACTAATGCTTGCAAAGACTTGGCTTTAGTTTGTTTTAGTTAAAATTTTGATACGCTGACTTGAGGAACATTAAGCAATATTGAACTTGTGAATATTTCGATATATAGTGGGGACTATATATATGCGTGTAGTAGTTATATTCACTTAGTCTTTACTGTGTTCCTATCTTTGCATGTTTAACCACTTCCCGAATTACTTATGTAATTCAAACATTCCACAGTCGGCCACACTTCATGGGAAGGAAGTCTGAATTAAGATTGAGTTAAATGATTGGTCAAGTATTAATGGAATACTATGGGCGCAATATTAAACTGTACTTGAAAGAAGTTTCAAGTGATTGGAAGACCCACACCTGAGTTCACTTCATGCATACTGTCACAAGTGAATCAGGATGATAATATCATTTCATCCTTAGCATGGATTTGGTTTACTTTGATTGCTTTCTAACCCTGTTCATAACTGGCTGTTATAAAGAAAATTTTTGGGTGTGGCATAATTCATGTGGCGGAACAGTGTAGTAAAAACGATTTGTTCCTCTGTTTAGAGAGATATCCTGTTGGTATATGCCCGCTGACACAAACGAGTTAATAGCACGGCTGATGAAGTATAGGCCTATTGGGTCACACACCAAGTATTGATTCCGACAACACGATCAAGCAAAAGAGAGAGAAAGGCCAAAATGGGTTTTGGCAGGATGGTACACGGGCCATGTTCCTAAACACGGGCTGTGTCCAGCCCAACAAGCACGGGGCGTTTTGGCCCAATTCAAGACCGTGTGCTTTGGGCCATCACGGCCTTGTAGTTGTACACGGGCCGTCTTAGCCCGTTTGGGATTAATATGTGTTAATGCTAGGCTACGTTTCATATAGCTCTGGAAGAGAACTTGGAGGAGTTCTAGCGTCTTGTGCATGTTCATATTCTCTCCAATTGTTCTTCTTCTTTGTGATCAAGTTTGATGCATAAGAGAAGGTGTTATGCACTTTGTGACCTAGCTTTGATGCACAAAGGTGTTATAAGTTCTTGAATCTTGTTGTTTTGGTGGCTACATCAACCTACTAGCATTGGGGAATCAAGTGTGCTTGGGGTGGACTTCACTAGAGGAGTTCTTGTTGAATTCTACACACTTTGACAAAGAAGAAAGCTTTTGATCTTGAATTCTGGTATAACCTTTCTTCTATCTTGTTTATTATCTTCTAGTTGCAAGTTCATGTTTAGATTTGGTCCATGGGATGTGTTTGTTTGGCTACCTTAGAATTTTGTATTATATCTTGCTTCCGTTGCTACTCGATTATGCCAAACAAATACCTTCAGTTGTATCAGATCCATATCTAACATGGCTTTGCACTATTGAGTCTAGAAAAACCATAAAAGTATTTTATTTGATAAGAAAATTGTTTTCTTAAAATGGTTTTTCATGGAGATTCTTGTTGGGCTTAAATTGTTGTGTTTGTAGTCTTTATAATATTTTAGTTTTTATATTTATATATTTGTTGTAACTTGGCATGAAGTGTACACACATATATACTTATAAATGTATATATGAATATGTGTCTCAAAAATGGTTTGGTACACTAATGCATATGTACAAGGATTGTCTTTTGGTGCCTTTGATATTTTGACAATCTTGACTAAAATATAGATATATATTTGTATCATGGTTTTGTGTGGCACGCCATGTTTTATTTTGTTGCGTTTGGTTAATTCGGTAACATGATACCTTGTGTTGTGGTGGTTGATTAATTTGGTTTTTGGCGGCCTGCGTGCTGTATTGTTGTAATATAATTTATTTATTTATTTATTGGTGCGGCTTGCACACCGTTTCTTTTATTCCGTGTATTTGTATAAATAGTGTAGGAATGCGACCTGCGTGTCATTTATATATATATATTCTATGTATTCGTTAATAGTATAGAATCAGAACCGGAGAAGTCAACGGGAGTCATGGTGATGACGTCTTGGCAAGAAAGAATCAACATGCTATTGGAGGTGTTGGATTCAATGGGAGCTTACCCAACGAGACTATACCTTGTCCTTAGGTTTTAGACTTGTTTTCCCCGTTGTGGCTCACGGGGAAAA
Source organism: Dittrichia graveolens (assembly GCA_038502395.1). Classification (NCBI taxonomy): domain Eukaryota; kingdom Viridiplantae; phylum Streptophyta; class Magnoliopsida; order Asterales; family Asteraceae; genus Dittrichia; species Dittrichia graveolens. The sequence goes on from JARJIL010000008.1 coordinate 25,926,354, forward strand.
CGCATAGAATTTTTGGGCATGTTACCAAATTATATATATATATATACATATATATTTGCGTGGTTTTATTTTATTTTCTATGCATGGATTATGATTCGCATGCTAGACAATTTTTCCTTTAACAACTAAATAAAATACAATGTTTGTTAAAATGGTTAACAATCTCGCGCGAATAGAATTGACAAAGAAAATATAAAATTGGTGTTATATTTATAAAGTGCCTAAAATCGTTTTACACTTACTTTGTTAATTCACAAAGGTTTTTTCAAACCGGAAACAAAATCCCGTTTTAAAATGTAAATCACGCACCATCCGTAAGACGACACCACCCGAATCTAACGAAACAAGGATGATTGTCGAGCTAAGCACGAGTCATTCCTTGCGTAGTTGTGTGGAAGGTGACTGGGGTTACTCGCATGATTGGTTGTCGAGCTAAGCACGAGCCGATTGGTGGTCGAGAGTGCCACCCGTGTATCTTGTCGGACGGTTTAAAATTTTAGTATATATTTTTTGATTAGTTGTAGAGCTAAGCACAAGCTAAACAAAAATTATATATTAAGATTGGTGTAAGGAAGGGATCAAACATGCCAACCGACATAATGGATGTCAACGGATCCCACAACTGTCTAAGAGTTATAATAGAGATTACAATTGGTAAAATGGTTGCCGGCCTAAATAGCTTCGTCACGTGATCCGCGGTAAACCCGTCACAGTGCGAGGAGAAATAAGGTTCTTATCCCTTGTCACAAATAATTGTTTTTATCTAAAACTATGGGATAATTATTTTTAACATGGTTTATCAAACTAACCAAAACTCGCGTTTTGTTATTTATAGATGTCAAACCATAACAACACCACGTCAAACATCTCACTTCGTGTGTTCCTAGAAAGGGAGAAACTCACGGGGGTGAACTTTATTGCATGACTTAGGCAATTGAGGATTGTCCTTCGCCATGAGTCAAAGTTGCACATCCTTGAGGAACCCTTTCCGGAGCCACCTGCTACCAACGCGACTTGGGCCGTCCGATACGGATATGAAAAACGTGTTAAGGACACGCACGATGTTACCTGCCTCATGTTGTCAACTATGAGCTCAGAGTTGTGAAAGCAGTTCAAGCACATGAGTGTGTACACTATGTTAAACAAGCGCAAGGACATGTTCCAACAGCAAGTTAGGAAGGAACACTATGAGTGTGTTAAAAGCCTAGTCGGTTGTAGGATGCAGGAGAGCGGGAATGTTGGTCTTTACGTCCTTAAGATGAAGGCGAACGTTGACCAAATGGAGAGGTTAGGATTTCCTATTGGGAGAGAGCTCGCTGCGGATATTGTACTCCAGTCTCTGCCCGCATCATATGATCAGTTTGTCACAAACTATCACTTGCAAGGAATGGAGAAATCCTTAAGCGAATTGCTCGGCATGTTGAAGTCTGCGGAGTCTGACATGGCCAAGCATAATTCCACCTCAACCATTCCTATCTTGGGTTTAAAACAAAATGAAAGGAAGAAGAAATCGGTCCTAAAAGGAAAGGTTGGAGTTTCCAAGCCTATCCCTGATATTGAGTCGAAGGACATAGAGAATGTGCCTCAAGAAGAGACTCATGAAAAGGTCGTTTGCTACTTCTGTGGAAGATTTGGAAATTGGGGCCGTCACGCCTTCCCTACATGCGAAGAGGATATAAAACTTCTCAGGAAAGAGAGAGTTAACTTTCCATCTTCAGGTACATTCATGATTCATTGATATTCTTCTATAAGCTGGGTAGTTGACCCGAGTTGATTGACTCACGTTTGTCACAAATTTATTTTGTTACAAAGTGTAGGTCCTTGGGTTAAAGAAGAGCACGAAGAACCAGATCTCGCACGAGGAAACCAAGATGATTGTCCTATAAGAGAAGATAAGGAGACTTGATCTCGCTTTTGTCGCTGGTTTATCTATTACTTTATTTTATTTTGCTAGGCAAGTAACATCTCTTTGTATGCTCGTTTTTAATTATGATGAACATAATTTTGAAGTTTTACGAATTGATGTAAAACCTTTTTAAGCATTGTTTATTCAAGGTTTATTTATGTCATAGCTCATGTGTTGTTTTGCCCTGCGTGACACACAATGTGGTGACCATGAGTTTATTCTTAAAAATATGAAATTTATTATGAAAATTTGTTGTGAGATATTTTGTTAGATTCAAAATTTTCCATGTCATGGCATACACAAGGTTTTGTTACAAGTAGTAGAATATTCATGAATAATTGATTTTGAATCCAAAATAGTTTGGATAAACTATCTTCGTGTGATAATCAACTTTACCACATAAACAAGAGATGTATCAACTAGATCCATGTGGATGGGTTCTCGGGATAGTTTAGTCTTGGGCTAAACTTTGGTATCAAACTTGTTTATTGGGCTAAGATGATTATGAGATCCTTCACCGGAGTTTGTGAGAGGATTAAAGGCTTGTTGGATATTGATCACATTTTGTGGATAATCCGTTCAAGCACACCACAAAGAATAGCGAAAGAGAAACTTCTTCATCACTACCTTGATGGTAGTAGTTGCGAGGCGTTTACTAGTTTAGGTATATGTCTGAAGCCTTGTTGGTGTTCAGAATTAGCCAAAACGACTTTCAGAATCAATAGGGCATATAGATCAAGATACTTAGATCTAGTTAAGATGCTAAGATACCTACTATCTATATATTGGATGACCATATAGTGAATTGTGGAGTTGTTTCACAATTCATATCCTACTAAGACACATTGGTACTTGGTGTCATGGTGTAGGGAACCGGGTGTTATTGATAATGATCCGGTTTATGACGGGTCAAGAATGTGTGTCCGATTTGTTGGGATATTCATTTACCATTGTGACTAAGTCCTCAAATCTAAATTCAATTGATAGTCTATTTAGAATTTATTAAGATACGACTAGAAAGGTTCTTTGCTTGTCTATCTTATAGTTCGAAGTTATCCATTCTACATTCAATGGGAGATAGATAAACCTGAAATCAAGAAGTACTGATACATTTGAGGAGTTCTTCTAAGTTTTAGCTATTTAACCTTTTGAGAATAAAGTTTGTTGCTTAAAAGGGAAGAGAAAAAAAACTAATGCATTCCAGTGGAGGAACGTGGAACTTAAATGAAAGACTTGATATTGATACTAGCATATAATCTAATATCTTTGATAGATGATCAGCATGGATATGCTGGTATGCCTGACTAAGAGCCATTACTTCTTTTCATTCTGATTAGAGTCATATATAGCAAAAGAGATATGGGTTTCTCATATCTAAGTGGCAATGACCTAATGGTGAGTCATGTTGAGTTCACCACCTATCTGAAGACATAGTGGATCCGGAATTCACTAAAATAAAAGAAGTAAATGATAAAGAGATGCAATCCATTTGAAATGTCCAAGTACTTTACTTGACTTGATCCCATACCTAGGTGTATACCAAGGTGGTAGTAATGGGATTAACATGGATGGAGTTGTAGACAACTTCAAATTCCGACTAGTTGTAAGGTTTTCATGATGGTTATGGAGAAACTTGTTCTAGTGGCTATGTTGAAGAATGTTTGATACTCGTGGATATTAATGTCCACGTTCCTTCATGGAACAATATGATGAGGAAGTGTTGGTCACACTATCCGAGGGTCTTAATATACATCCGTAGTATCCGTATTATGTCTACAAAAGTGGATAAGTCCAATTCGGACTTATGCTAGCATCTTAAAGGAAATATCTTTGCTTACTATTAGAAAATCAAAGTGATGAGTTTTCTAGAAGCATAGATAAAACCTTTTATATGTGTCAGGGCTAGTGGGAGCTTTGTTGTATTCCTAGTGTTAAATGTCTATTGAAGATAATGTCCCGATATTAGGATATATGCAAACCTAATTCAGGTGTTACTGCTTCATAAGGGCATTTAGGATATACAAAATTGGATAATATTTAGTTCAAGAAATATAGAGATATGTTCTTGATGCTTGATGACTAGAATAGGCTTGGAGTAAGTGTTCACTCTAATGCGTGTTTATATTAGGATAATTGTTGATTTTGATCAAAGTTTATGATCCTAACTTGTGGTGTTGATTGTTGCTTCATAAAGTATCACTAACCCTATTGTGGGCTTTTGAGACAATGGGGGTGTGATTACTTTAACATTTTGAAAATGAGATTTCTTTGACGCATACTTTTAAAGTAGTGTTGTCAAAAGAGGTACAAGTAAATAACAAAAGTACATGTGGATGTTGTGGGACAAATCTGCTAGTAAATCCGTTGTTATGGACTAGTGATGTTTATCATACTAGGTCAATTAGCATTCCTAATGCGTATAACTTGGCTTCAATATGTTGTCTTTTGTGTTTGATTTGTACTTATATTTTGGGGACGTTAAGCAGTATTGTGATTCATGCTTTATTGATTATTAAATGGAGATTTAATAATACGCTAAGGGCGGGTATTTTATGAATCCTTATTGTGTTCCATCTTAGCATGTTTAAACACTTTTGAGAATGTTTTTCATTCTAAATCTCCACAATCAATTATACTTTATGGGAAGGAAGTATAAATTAAGATTGAGGTAAAGAATTGGTTTTGTTAAAACGTGATTTTTGCCTATACTTGAAAGGGGTTTCAAGTGATTGGAGGACCCGCACCCGAGTTCGCTTCATGGTTCTAGTCATAAGAAACTCGGGATAATGATGACGTTTCATCCTTAAACTAGAGATGCATGTGATTCCAAAGCATAGATCTGCTTTGCTTTGATCGTTTTCTAACGCGGTCCGTAACTGGTCGTTATAAGGGAGATGATTGGGTAGAGTATTATCTATGTGGCGGGACTATGTAGTCGAAAAGAATTTGTTCCTCTATGTATAGAGAAGATATCCATGGGCCCCTCGATGATTGAGTGCTGACGTTCATATGCATGGCCGTGCTCAAGTTATATTGATGATGGATCAATGTTAGCTTGGTTTGTTGGTCACCATTAATCTAGAATCGAGAAACATAATCGTGGACGATCTGAAGGTTGACTACATTCCATGCCTTGTGTTCACATAGGATATCGCGAACAAAGGGATGTACATGATCATTTATCTTTAGGACAATCATTCTATGATTGGGATCTTATGAAGAGTGGCATACCCTATACCGACTTGGGAGCATAGATGTCTTGCTAGAGGCTGCTCTATGTTTGTGTCATTTTTCGTAGTCGTGTCACGTGTAAGTGGGAGTCTGTTGGTATATGCCCGCTGACACGAACGAGTTAATAGCACTGCTGATGAAGTATAGGCCTATTGGATCACACACCAAGTATTGATTCCGACAAAACGATCAAGCAAAAGAGAGAGAAAGGCCAAAATGGGTTTTGGCAGGATGGTGCTTTGGGCCAACACGGCCTTGTAGTTGTACACGGGCTATGTTCAGCCTATTAGACATGGGCCGTCTTAGCCCGTTTGGGGCCATGGACTTTGGGCCTACACGGTCGTGTTGATGAACACGGGTCGTGTATATGCTCTGTAACAACAGAATAAACAACTTTAAACACTCATTTTAATGGGATTATTATGTGTTAATGCTAGGCTACGTTTCATATAGCTCTGGAAGAGAACTTGGAGGAGTTCTAGAGTCTTGTGCATGTTCATATTCTCTCCAATTGTTCTTCTTCTTTGTGATCAAGTTTGATGCACAAGAGAAGGTGTTATACACCTTGTGACCTAGCTTTGATGCACAAAGGTGTTATAAGTTCTTGAATCTTGTTGTTTTGGTGGCTACATCAACCTACTAGCATTGGGGAATCAAGTGTGCTTGGGGTGGACTTCACTAGAGGAGTTCTTGTTGAATTCTACACACTTTGACAAAGAAGAAAGCTTTTGATCTTGAATTTTGGTATAACCTTTCTTCTATCTTGTTTATTATCTTCTAGTTGCAACTTCATGTTTAGATTTTGTCCATGGTATGTGTTTGTTTGGCTACCTTAGAATTTTGTATTATATCTTGCTTCCGTTGCTACTCGATTCTGCCAAACAAATACCTTCATATCCCTGGGCCTCTTGATGATTGGGTGCTGACACCAAAACGCACGGCCGTGCTCATGCATGCAATGATAGTTAATCAATTGCAATATGCATATTTTGGTCACCACCAATCTTGATCGAGAAACATAATGGTGAACGATCTGGAGATTGACTATATTCCATGTCTCGTGTTCACAATGGTTATCGCGAACAAAGGGATGATTGATCACTTATCTATAGGACCGTCACAACCAATGGTGTTATGTTTTGGTATTTGTCTAGGATGAAATAACTCGTGTTGACTTGGGGGCTGAGATGCCTTGCTAGAGGCCGCTCTCAGTCTATGATACGTTTAGGACGTTGTGTCGTGTGCAAGTGAGAGTCTGTTAGATTATGCCCACTAACACACGTCCAGGTCCGTATCACTGCTCATGAAACACGAGCCTATTGGATCATACGCTAAGGATTGATTCCGACAGCACATTGAAGGTATTCGTTTGGCATAATCAAGTAGCAACGGAAGCAAAATACAATACAAAAACTAAACTAGCCAAACAAACACACATGCCATGGACCAAAATCTAGACATGGAATTGCAACTAAAATAAAAGAACAAGATGGAAAGAAATGTACCACTATGCAAGTACCACAATCTCCCTCTTCTCAAGCTTCAAGAATCAAACAAGTCAAGCTTCAAAAATCTAAGCTAGGATTTCTCTAGTGAAGTCCACCCCAAGTTGTGTTGATTCCCAAATGCTAGTAGGCTGGCGTGTAATCACCAAAACAACAATAAAGAACAAGCAACACATTTGTGCATCAAAGCTTGATCACAAAGTGTGTATTCCCTTCTCTAGTGCATCAAACTTGATCACCTTCAAGAAGAACAACCAAGAGAGAATATGAACTTCCAAGAACCTCTTGAACTCTCTCAAGTCTGTTCATATGTAGAGAAAAACGTAGCAACCATTAACCTCTAGTTAATCCCATTAAAAGTGAGTTAAAAGATGTTTATTCTACTGTTATAGGCACTGTACACGGCCCGTGTTGGTCAACACGGCCGTGTAGGCCCAAAGCCCACGGCCTCAATTGGGCCAAGTCAGCCTGTGTCTAATAGACCCAACACGGCCCATGTTCATCTACATGGCCATGTAGGCCCAAAGCACACGGTCTCTACTTGGGCCAAAACGCCCCGTGCTAGTTGGGCTGGACACGGCCCGTGTTCAAGAACACGCCCGTGTACCATGCTGCCAAAACCCATATTGGCCTTTTTCTCTCTTTTGCTTGATCGTGTTGTCGGAATCAATACTTGGTGTGTGACCCAATAGGCCTATACTTCATCAGCGGTGCTATTAACTCGTTCGTGTTAGCGGGCATATTCCAACAGACTCCCACTTGCACGTGGCACGACTACGAAAAATAACACAAACATAGAGCGGCCTCTAGCAAGACATCTATGCTCCCAAGTCAGTATAGGGTATGCCACTCTTGAAAAGATCCCAATCATAAAATGATTGTCCTAAAGATAAATGAACATGTACATCCCTTTGTTCGCGATATCCTATGTGAACACAAGGCATGGAATAAAGTCAACCTTCAAATCGTTCACGATTATGTTACTCGATTCTAGACTAGTGGTGACCAACAAATCAAGTTAACATTGATCCATCATCAATATAACTTGAGCACGGCCATGCATATGAAAGTCAGCACTCAATCATCGAGGGGCCCATGGATATCTTCTCTATACATAGAGGAAAAATTCTTTTCGACTACATAGTCCCGCCACATAGATAATACTCTACCCAATAATCTCCCTTATAACGACCAGTTACGGACCGCGTTAGAATACGATCAAAGCAAAGCAGATCTATGCTTTGGAATCACATGCATCTCTAGTTTAAGGATGAAACGTCATCATTATCCCGAGTTTCTTATGACTAGAACCATAAAGCGAACTCGGGTGCGGGTCCTCCAATCACTTGAAACCCCTTTCAAGTATAGGCAAGAATCACGTTTTAACAAAACCAATTCTTTACCTCAATCTGAATTTATACTTCCTTCCCATACGGTATAACCGACTGTGGAGATTTTAGAATGGAAACCATTCTCGGAAGTCTTTAAACATTTGAAGATGGAACACAATAAGGATTCATAAAATACCCGCCCTCGGCGTATTATTAAATCTCCATTTAATAATCGATATACTATGAATTGCAATACTGCTCAACGTCCCCAAAACATAAGTACAAATCAATCATAAACCAAAACATATTCAAGCCAAGTTATACGCATTACAAACGCTAATTGACCTAGTACGATAAACATCACTAGTCCATAACAATAGCTTAACTAGTGGATTCGTTCCACAACATCCACAAGTACTTTTGTTATTCAATTATATCTCTTTTGACAAGACTACTTCAAAAGTATGCATCAAAGAGATCTTACTTTTCAAAAAGGTTAAAGTAATCAGACCCTCATTGTCTCAAAAGCCCACAATAGGGTTAGCGATACTTAAGAATCAACAAACAACACCACAAGTTAGGATCATCAACTTCGATCAAAGACCAACCGTTATGCTAGCAGAAACACGCATTAGAGTAACTACTTACTCGAAGCCTATTCAAGTCGTCAAACATCAAGAACGTACCTCTATATTTCTTGAACTAAATACTATCCAATTTTGTATCTCTAAAATGCCCCTATGAAGTAGTAATTCCGGAATTAGGTTTGCAGACAACCTAATATCGGGACATTATCTTCTATAGACATTTAACACTAAGAATACAACAAAGCTCCCACTAGCCCTGACACACGTAAAAGGTTTTATCTATGCTTTCAGAAAACTCATCACTATGATCTTCTAATAGTAAGCACAGATATCTTTCCTTCAAGATGCAAGAATAAGCCCGAAGTGGTCTTATCCACTTTTGTAAACATAATTCGGATACTACGGACGTATATTAAGACACTCGGAGAGTGTTATAAGCACTTCTTCATCATATTGTTCCAAGACGGAACGCGGTCATTAATATCCACGAGTACCAAACATTCTTCAACATAGCCACTAGAACAATTTCTCCATAACCATCATGAAAACTTTACCACTAGTCGGTATTTGAAGTTGTCTATAGTTCCATCCATGTTATCCTATCACTACCACCTTGGTTTACACCTAGGTATGGGATCAAGTCAAGTCAAGTACTTGGACATTTCAAATGGATTGCATCTCCTTATCATTTACTTCTTTTATTTCAGTGAATTCTGGATCCACTGTCTTCCGATAGGTGGCGAACTCAACAAGACTCACCGTCAAGTCATTACCACTTAGATATGAGAAACCCATATCTCTTTGGCTCTATATGACTCTAATCAGAATTAAAAGAAGTAATGACTCCTAGTCAGACATACTAGCATATCATCTATCAAAGATATCAGATTATATGCTAGTATCATCATCAAGTCTTTCATTTAAGTTCCACGTTCTTCCACTGGAATGCCTTAGTTTTAGTTTCGTTCTTCTTCCCCTTTTAAGCAACAAACATTGTTCGTAAAAGGTTAAATAACTAAAACTTAGAAGAACTCCTCAAATGTATTAGCACTTCTCGATTTCAAGTTTATCCTTCTCCCACTGAATGTAGAATGGATAACTTTGAACTATAAGATAGACAAGCAAAGAACCTTTCTAGTCGTATCTCAATAAATGCTAAATAGACTATCTATTGAATTTGGATTTAAGGACTTAGTCACAATGGCAAATGAATATCCCAACAAATCAGACACACATTCTTGACCCGCCATAAACCGGACCAACAACACCCGGTTCCCTACTCCATGACACCATGTACCAATGCATCTTAGTAGGAAATGAATTGTGAAACAATTCCACAATTCACAATATGGTCATCCAATATATAGATAATAGATACCTTAGCATCTTAACTAGATCTAAGTACCTTGATCTATATGCCCTATTGATTCTTAAAGTTGTTTTGGCTAATTCTGAACACCAACAAGGTTTCAGACATATGCCTAAATTAATAAACGTCTCACAATTACTACCAACAAGGTAGTGATGAAGAGGTTTCTCTTTCGTTTATCTTTGTGGTGTGCTTGAACGGATTATCCACAAAGTGTGATCAATATCCAACAAGCTTATAATCCTCTCATAAACTCCGGCGAAGGATCTCATAATCATCTTAGCCTAATAAACAAGATCAACATCAAAGCGTTTAGCCCGAGACTAAACTATTCCGAGATCCTAACCACATGGATCTACGCGATATATTTCTTGTTTATGTGGTTAAGTTGATTATCACACAAAGATAACTCATCCAAACTATTTTGGATTCATAATCAATTATTCATGAATATTCTATTACTTGTAATAAATCCTTGTGTATGCCATGACATGGGAAATTTTGAACAAAATATCTCACAATAGATTTTCATAATAAATTTCGTATTTTAAGAATAAACTCATCGTCCCCACTTGTAAAGTTGTACGCCACGCAGGGCAAAACAACACATGAGCTACGACATAAAACCTTGAATAAATAACACTTAAAAAGGTTCAACATCAATTCTTAAAACTTCAAAAATTTTGTTCACCATAATTAAAGCAAGCATACAAAGAGATGTTACTTGCCACGCAGGGCAATAAAATAAAGTAATAAATAAACCCGGCGACACAAGCGAGATCAAGTCTCCTTATCTTCTGTTGGAGGACAATCACCATGGTTTCCTCGTTCGAGATCCGGTTCTTCACGCTTTTCTTTTACCAAAGGACCTACACTTTGTAACAATCAAATTTGTGACAAACGTGAGCCAATCAGCTCGGGTCAACTACCCAGCGTATATAAGAATATCAATGAATCATGAACGTACCTGAAGATGGAAAGTTAACTCTCTCTTTTCTGAGAAGTTTTATATCCTCTCGGCACGTAGGGAAGGCGTGACGGCCCCAATTTCCAAATCTTCCACAGAAGTAGCAAATCACCTTTTCTTGAGTCTCTTCTTGAGGTACATCCTCTATGTCCTTCGACTCAATATTAAGGATAGGCTTGGAAACTCCAACCTTTCCTTTTAGGGTCGGTTTCTTCTTCCTTTTCTTTTGTTTCTTTAAGCCCAAGATGGGAGTGGTTGAGGTGGAATTATGCTTGGCCATGTTAGATTCCGTAGATTTCAACATGTCATGCAATTCGCTTAAGGACTTCTCCATTCCTTGCATATGATAGTTTGTGACAAACTGACCATATGATGCGGGCAGAGACTGAAGTACAATATCCACAGCGAGCTCTCTCCCAATAGGAAATCCTAACCTCTCCATTTGGTCCACGTTTTCCTTCATCTTAAGGACGTGAAGACCAACATTCCCGCCTTCCTGCAGCCTACAACCGACTAGGCTTTTAACACACTCATAGTGTTCCTGCCTAACTTGCTGTCGGAACATGTCCTTGAGCTTGTTTAACATATTGTACACACTCTTGTGCTCGAGCTGCTTTCGCAACTCCGAGCTCATTGTTGACAACATGAGGCAGGCAACATCGTGCATATCCTTAATATGTTTTTCATACCCGTATCGGACGGCCCAAGTCGCGTTGGTAGCAGGTGCCTCCGGAAGGGGTTCTTCAAGGATGTGCATCTTTGATTCATGGCGTAGGACAATTCTCAATTGCCTAAGCCATGCAATAAAATTCACCCCCGTGAGTTTCTCCCTTTCTAGGAACACACGAAGTGAGATGTTTGACATTGTGTTGTTTTGGTTTGACATCTATAAATAACAATAATACGAGTTTTGGTTAGTTTAGATAAACCTTGTTAAAAATAATTACCCCATAGTTTTAGATAAAACAATTATTCGTAACAAGGGCTAAGAACCTTATTTCACCTCGCACCGTGACGGGTTTGCCGCGGATCACGCGGCGAAGCTATTTAGGCCGGCAACCATTTTACCAATTGTAATCTCTATTACAACTCTTAGACACTTGCGGGATCCGTTGACATCCATTATGTCGGTTGGCATGTTTGATCCCTTCCTTACACCAATCTTAATATATAATTTTTATTTATCTCGTGCTTAGCTCGACAACTAATCAAGTTATATACTAAAATTGTAAACCGTCTGACAAGACACACGGGTGGTACTCCCGACCATCAATTGTGTCACACCCCGCTAAAGCGGAAACACGAGGTGTCACAGCACAAGATATCATCGCACAAGGTAAATAGACAATAACCATTATATTGACTTAACAAAAATAAATAGTTCGGGTAAAACATAAATAAAAGTTACATAACCGAATAATAATTAAACGACATTGTCTTGTACGATGCGAAAATAAAATAGATATTGTTTTTATAAAACGTGACGATGAAGATGAAGATGCCACACATCATGTTTGTATGCATAAGGTACCTAACGACGATCACCTGAAAGCACGGGTAAAAGAAAGAAAAGGGTCAACTACTAGAGTTGGTGAGTTCATAGGTTTTTAATATATGCACAAAATATCTTTTAAATGAGAAAGGTTTAAATAATTAATGGAAGTTTTTGAATAAAATCCAAGTATGAAATAATGATAGAAGATTTATTATATTGCCCAATATGTTGCACATGGTAGTAATAGACTATGATGATTGTTGCTTGAGCCATTATCCAACCTAGCCGACAACCAATTGCCCATGATAAACCTAACGCCTATATTAAATGATGTTAGTAGTTGTAAAGTACATCTATAGTTCGTCAACCATAAATGGGAGACGTCGGAATCTCCAAATAGCGCTACTTACAAATACCATCGGCTCACTAGCGGAGTTAAGGAATAATGTCCAACGAAAGGGCCTTACAACGATCACCCAAGCACATCAAAGAATAATACCATAAGTGCTCAAAATAATATTTGAAATAAATAAGAAGATAGGCAATAAACTTTTCATGAAACGTATACACATGCTTTCACCCCAAAATAATATGAAATATGGTAAAAAGGGACTATGATACTTACTCAGTATGCAAAGGTGTTCACTCGTAAGGATTTCTTGTTCCTACCGAAGCTCCTTTCCTAATATAAGAGGTATGTAGCTCTATTAGACTTATGTTATTTATTATTTTGTATTATTTATTTATTGTTAACTTATTTATTTAAATAGTTAAAGGTTGTCTCTATTTTTACATAAATCATGAGTGTTCACTGGAATTTTCAGTTCTGTAAGTTGAACTTTAAAAATTAAAAACTGTAATTTCGGAGTCATATTAATGCTTGATATTTTAATGTAATCTTAATACATGTTTCTAGAATGTCCAGTAAAAATATAGGAATTTATAATCCATGTTTAGTATTTTTAATAATTAAAAGTGTATATGATGTCCACTGATCAGGGTCTGGATGACATGCTATTACTAAAACGTCTGTTTAGGGCTCATACGACCTCGTTTCTACATGATTCAATCTGGGAAATAACCAAGACTCAAATATTAAACTTTTAAAAAAAACTAGACGCATTTTGACCCAAGAATGAGTAAGTTACACGTGTTTAAAGTGTACCCTTCCAAATCTGCCAGATTTCCAGATTCAACATATGGGTCTTTTTAAATATGTTTGAAGGATCAAACGTTCATGAAAATTAGTGAATCCAGGTTTAAATGAAAGGTAACACTTTAAACTGAGATTAGCAAAGAGAATCAACTGATTTTGATACCTAGAACTCCAGATATAACAAAAACAAGTGGGGAGTTCTAGCATCAGAATCTGCCAGATTGTTATTCTTTTTGCTTATGGGTCATAACTTTAATATGGCATGTTTATATTCATGATTAATCATATTGTATGAGTATAAGCTTTGATAATCCATGTGTTCTTACAACAATGGTAGGATGATACACATTTTATGTGTTCCTTACAACATTTGTTAAGATGAAACACATGCATGATCAAAGTCTTATTTTTTCTTGATTTTTAGTTGATTAAGTTCTATACAACAATGGTAGGATGATGCACATTTCAAGTGCTCCTTACAACATTGGTAGGATGTTTATATTTACATGATTATAGATATATATATATATATATAAAGGAAATAAGATGAACAACAAAGAAAATAAATAAAAGAAAGAAGAAAGAAGAAAAGAAGAAAGGTAGAAGAGTAGAGATGAGTGTTTTATGATCATCTTACCAACTCTTTTCTTTGATTTTGTGTTTGATCTTCAAAAGATGATCAAGACTTGGATGTTCTTGGGAGATTTTTGTTGGTGAAAGAAGAAGAGAGAAAAGAGAAGAGATGGAGTGTGGTGGTAAAGGAAATGATGAAGAGAGGAAGGGGGATTATATATAACATGGGGGAGATCAAGTGGTGGTTCTTGGGAAGAGAAGGAGGCAAGAGAAATTTGAGGGGGGGGGGGGGGGGTAGGGTGGCCGGCCATGGAGGGGGGATTTTTTTTTTGAATAATTAAGTGTAATTTGTTTAAATAAATTTTGTATAATTGTTGATTTTGTTTAAATCTTTTAATTACAAAGTTTTTATTACTTTTATGAATTTATTTTTATATGTTTTATATTTTAACTTATTTATATTTATTATGATTTATTTAATTATTTTAATTGATATTATTTTTATTATTGTACCTGATTTGTAATTCTTGACTCGTAATAATTCGATTTTTCGAGCTCCGGAAGATTCTAACCATATAGGCGGGATTTCTATGAAATCTAATATTATTATGGATGTATTTAAATCATAAATACTATTTTTAGTCATACTAGGCTTAAAATACAAATTTCTAATGGCTAACCTGGGAAATTTGTTGCCGAATGTCACAGTCTCCCCTGATTAAAAGAATTTCGTCCCGAAATTAATCGTTGACGTCCAGGACTTGCTTTTTGGCAAAGAGGTGCGGATATTTGAGTTTCATTTAATCCTCTCGCTCCCAAGTGTATTCAGGCTCGTGCCTTGAGTTCCAACGAACTTTTAAGATAGGGATCCTGCTTCTCCTTAGTCTTTTGACCTCCCGGTCAAGGATTTCGATTGGTTCTTCTACAAAGTGCAACCGGTCATCAACTTGGACATCTTTTAAGGGTAAGACTAAGGTTTCCTCCGTTTGGCATTTCTTTAAATTCGACACATGGAACGTGTCATGGATGGCGCTCAGTTCTTGTGGCAGTTTTAGCTTGTAGGCTACCGGTCCAATCCTTTCGATTATCTCGAATGGCCCAACGTACCTGGGACATAACTTGTTCTTTTTACCAAAACGCACTATCCCTTTCCAAGGTGATATCTTTAGTAGCACTTTATCGCCAACTTGAAACTCTAGGGGTTTCCTGCGATTGTCGGCGTAGCTCTTTTGTCAGTCCCTAGCGGTTTTGAGCCTTTCCCTGATAATCTTTATCTCTATCAGTGGTTTCCTGTACGACATCTGGTCTGGACAATTGTTGGTCTCCGATTTCCAACCAGCTGAGCGGGGATCTACATTTGCGTCCGTACAATGCTTCATAAGGTACACACTGGATACTGGTGTGATAACTATTATTGTATGAAAATTCAACCAGTGGCAAATGCGAGTCCCAGCTCCCACCAAAATCTAACACACAAGCACGTAACATATCTTCCAGTGTAAGAATAGTCCTTTCCGATTGTCCGTCTGTTTGGGGGTGGTAAGAGGTGCTTAAATTGACTCGCGTTCCCAATGCTTTCTGAAGTGATTGCAAAAATCGGGAAGTGAAACGACTATCCCTATCCGAGATGATAGAGATGGGCACTCCATGACGCATGACGATCTCATTGATGTAGATTCGTGCCAGCTTTTCCATCTTGTAATCTTCACGAATGGGTAGGAAATGTGCTGACTTTGTAAGCCGGTCTACTACTAATCAGATGGAATCGTACCCTTTTGCGGATCGGGGTAACTTAGTCACAAAATCCATAGTTATCTGTTCCCATTTCCATTCCGGGATTTCGGGTTGCTGCAGTAATCCAGAGGGTTTCTGGTGTTCTGCCTTAATCCTTGCACAAGTAAAACATTTCCCCACGTATAAGGCGACATCCTTCTTCATTCCGGGCCACCAATAGTATTCCTTCAAATCCTTGTACATTTTATCGGCTCCCGGATGAATAGAATACTTAGACTTATGTGCCTAATCCAATATCGTTAACCTTATGTTATTCACCTTGGGTATCCAAACCTTCTTTTCGAAGTAACGTACTTCATCAGTTCCAATCTCGAACCTGTGCTCCAAATGACGGAGGGTTTCCTCTTTTAGATTTTCTGCTTTTAATGCTTGCTCCTGAGCTTCAAGGATCCTTCCTTTCAGACTTGTTTGCACAACAGCTCCTAATGCTCGTACTCGCGTTGGTTTTACTCTTTCCTTCCTACTCAACGCGTCGGCTACCACATTGGCCTTGCCTGGGTGATATTTGATTTTGCAATCATAATCATTGAGTAGTTCTACCCATCGCCTTTGTCTCATATTGAGCATCTTTTGATCAAAAATATGCTGGAGACTCTTATGGTCAGTGTAGACGGTACACTTGGTGCCATATAAGTAGTGTCTCCATATTTTGAGTGCAAACACTACCGCTCCAAGCTCCAAATCATGAGTAGTGTAGTTTTTCTCATGAACCTTCAATTGTCTCGAAGCGTAGGCGATAACTTTATCTTTTTGCATTAAAACACATCCCAACCCTTGGTGTGATGCGTCGCAATAGACCACAAATTTTTCTGTTCCAGTTGGCAATGACAAGATAGGTGCGTTGCATAGCTTCTGCTTTAAGGTTTGAAAGGCTTCTTCTTGCTTATTTCCCCAAATGAATTTCTTATCCTTGTGAGTCAAAGTCGTTAATGGTTGAGCCACGCGTGAAAAGTTTTCGATGAATCGCCTATAATATCCTGCCAAACCCAGAAATTGTCGAATCTCAGTTGGCGTCTTTGGTGCTTCCCACTTTTTGATTGCTTTGATCTTTGCTGGATCGACATGAATTCCGTTTGAATTAACTACATGACCAAGGAAGTGTACTTCTCGGATCCAAAATACACACTTGGAGAATTTGGCATACAACTTCTGGTCCTTGAGTAGTGTTAAGATTAATTTCAAATGCTGCTCATGATCTTCCTTGCTTCGCGAATAGATGAGAATGTCGTCTATGAACACTATAGCAAACTTATCTAAATATGGTCTACAGACCCTATTCATTAAGTCCATAAATACTGCTGGAGCGTTAGTCAACCCAAAAGGCATAACTAAGAACTCATAATGTCCATAGCGGGTTCTAAAGGCGGTCTTGGGGACGTCTTCTTCGCGAACTCTCAATTGGTGATATCCCGAGCGAAGATCGATTTTCAAAAAATATTTGGCGCCTTCAAGTTGGTCGAACAGATCATCGATTCGAGGGAGAGGGTATCGGTTCTTGATAGTTAACTTGTTGAGTTCCCGATAGTCGATACACATTCGTAGCGACCCGTCCTTCTTTTTGACGAAAAGAACTGGGGCTCCCCAAGGGGATGAACTTGGTTGAATGAAACCTTTGTCGAGTAATTCTTGTAGTTGTGCCGATAGCTCTTGCATTTCTGATGGGGCGAGTCGATATGGTGCTTTCGCCACGGGAGCCGCTCCAGGGACTAGATCGATATGGAATTCAACTTGCCGATTCGGGGGTAATCCTGGCAAATCTTCCGAAAATACTTCAAGAAAGTTTCGCACGACGGGAATTTCTTGAATGTTTTTCTCACAGGTTTTCTTATTGATTATATGTGCTAGGAATGCCTCGTTTCCTTTCCTTAAGCATTTTCTCATCTTGATGGATGAGATTATCTTGAAATCCCTTCCGGATTTTTCTCCATACACATTAAGTGTCTCACCATCAGGCGTCGGAATTCGGACGATCTTTTCAAAGCAACAGATTTCCGCTCGATAGCTAGAAAGCCAATCCATCCCAACAACTATGTCGAAACTTCCCATTTCAAGTGGGATTAAATCTTTGGTATATGTTTTATCGGCTAAGCCCAAGGTACAACCAGGGATTATGTCCTTAACGCTAGTTTTCTGACCGTTAGCAAATTCAATGGTGTAAGGCTCTTTCATTTCTATGTTTTTTAGATTTAGCCTTAACTTAAATCTTAATGATATGAAGCTTTTATCGGCCCCTGAATCAAATAGTACTGATGCGTAATAACCGTTTAGAGGAAACGTACCTGTAACGACATCGGGGTTTTGTCTAGCTTCATTTGCTCGAATCTCAAACACGCTGCCTCGTGCTTGATTTCCTTGGTTACTTTGGCTTGCAGAACGTGCTTGATTATAATTAGACCCTTGAGTTGGCCGCGAGCAGACGGTGCCATGGTGCTCCAGACTTCCGCACTTAAAGCATGGCTTTACTCGGCAAGTTTTGCTGAGGTGTCCTAGCCGCTTACACCTAAAGCACACCATGCACTTCCCTTCGTGGTGTTTGTGGCACTTGTCACATTTGGGGTAGGATCTCCATCCTTTATCGGCTGCTTGCGTCTGAGCTCCGAAGTTTCTAGCCCTTTTGTGAGTCCTCGCCGCTTCTCCACTGGATGGCTTCCTTGGCACCTCCTCAAGCTTCCTCTTACCCTTGTCCTTGTCGCTCCCAAGCGATCCCGAACGGATGGCATTGTGGGTAAGTCTTGTAGCTAGATTTACCGCACTTTGGATGGTGTTGGGGTTTGCAGCCGTGACATTTGCCCGGATCTCAGGGGCTAGACCCCAAACGTATCTATCGATACGTTTTCTTCCGGGGTCACCAAGTGCGGCACCAGCTTGGCCAAATCATGAAATCGGGTGGTGTAGGAGTTGATGTCGTCCCCGATCATTTCATGATTCCACAGCTCGGCTTCTAGCTTTTGAATTTCACTCTTCGAGCAAAATTCGTCCCTTAATATCCTGAGGAATGCATCCCAGGTGAGTTGGTGCGCGGCTTTTCTTCCAAGCGTTTGCACTTGGATATTCCACCACGATAGGGCTCGCCTTTGCAGAAGACATGCTGCAAACTCCACCTTGTTTGCCTCCGTACATTTACTAATGCTAAGGACTGATTCCATGCTTTCAATCCAGTTTAGTAGACCCACACCTCCTTCCGTTCCAAAGAATTCTTTAGGGTTGCAGGCCCTAAAGGTTTTGTAGTTGCAATCTTGGGTTGGGGTTGGTGCTCCTTGGTTTGTTTGAAGCCCAGCAGGAACTTGGCTAACTATGTTGGGTAATGTTGCAATCACTTGTTCCATGACAAGTTGATCTAACTCGGGGTTTGCTCTTCGTGGAAGCATCGTTCTAGAGCATAATCACACGACGATTTTTAGTCACTCAATCTAATCAGTTTTATTATACTACTCTACGTGTAACGTGTTTAATTCATTCATGGCATTAAATATGACTAATAGTACAAGATTTAATTAAATAATCAATCATTCACTTGGCACAAAATAATTACCAAAATCGGCTCTTTAAAAGATGCCATATATATTAATAAAGAGTTAATAGTAGCCATACAATCATACATCCTTCAAACCAACATAGGATATTTTAGTTCATAATCAACAACAAAAAAAAAGACAATAAAACCCAAAGTAAATCCACTCCAACCCCTCTAGCGCCCAAATCCAATGTAAGCTAGCCCCACTAACATCATCAACACAACCCCTGAAACTAGGCATGTATGCACTAGCCTAATTAGTCTTCGGGCTTCTTGAGCCGCCTCTAAGGCTTGCATTGCGTGATGGTGGTTAAGGTCCGCCATGTCTAAGCACGAACTAACCCTGTAGGTTTGGTAATCTAACATGCCTCTCATGTTATATAGCTCTAGAGACATGTGGTGGAATCTCCTCTTTTCCTCGTCGGTCATCCCAGATGAAGGTATCATCGGGATTCCCGTGAGGACGGGGGCTCTTACCGGCTCGTTCACCTGCCAGGAAGGTTCTCCCACGGTAGGCTGGGGTGGTGCTACGGTTGCTCATACTGGAATGGCCACCCTCTTTCGGGCAGTTTGTCTAACCCGAGGCCCGGTTGTTCCGGGGTTTGGGTTTTGGTTTGGTTGGGAGGAGGGAATGTCAAAGATCCTTACGGGTCTACGTAGGGGTTCTAAGAACCCTTCAGGCAGCTGGTATTGTGGGGATTGGTTACTATCGGTGGAAGATCTTTGGCCGTTCTCGGTAGGTTCACTTTCGCTTGACATAATCTGCAAGGTTTGAATAGACTTATTTACTAAATTCATAACTTAAATTGTCTAAACATGAATGTTATGCTCATGCACACACACAATGATCATGATCTAGAAAGAAAGTAAATAAATTTTTTGTTTCTAAGTATATTTTTATTATAACTAACCTAAGTGTCATATCGTACATAGCTAAATTAGACATAGGTGATCAAGCTTTGTCTAATTGAGGTATAACAATGTGGTACTCAGCTTAATTATATTATCAATACACTTGATGCATTTTAAACAAAATTATTTTGAAAATTATTTTTATAAACCTTTGGTCATAGTTGTTGTTTTCCCCCCATAAGGAAAACAACATTCTCTATAACCTTCGGCTCTGATACCAAATCTATCACACCCCGCCAAAGCGGAAACACGAGGTGTCACAGCACAAGATATCATCGCACAAGGTAAATAGACAATAACCATTATATTGACTTAACAAAAATAAATAGTTCGGGTAAAACATAAATAAAAGTTACATAACCGAATAATAATTAAACGACATTGTCATGTACGATGCGAAAATAAAATAGATATTGTTTTTATAAAACGTGACGATGAAGATGAAGATGCCACACATCATGTTTGTAAGCATAAGGTACCTAACGGCGATCACCTGAAAGCACGGGTAAAAGAAAGAAAACGGTCAACTACTAGAGTTGGTGAGTTCATAGGTTTTTAATATATGCACAAAATATCTTTTAAATGAGAAAAGTTTAAATAATTGATGGAAGTTTTTGAATAAAAATACAAGTATAAAATAATGATAGAAGATGTATTATATTGCCCAATACGTTGCACAAGGTAGTAATAGACTATGATGATTTGTTGCTTGAGCCATTATCCAACCTAGCCGACAACCAATTGCCTATGATAAACCTAACGCCTATATTAAATGACGTTAGTAGTGGTAAAGTACATCTATAGTTCGTCAACCATAAATGGGAGACGTCAGAATCTCCAAATAGCGCTACTTACAAATACCATCGGCTCACTAGCGGAGTTAAGGAATAATGTCCAACGAAAGGGCCTTACAACAATCACCCAAGCACATCAAAGAATAATACCATAAGTGCTCAAAATAATATTTGAAATAAATAAGAAGATAGGCAATAAACTTTTCATGAAACGTATACACATGCTTTCACCCCAAAATAATATGAAATACGGTAAAAAGGGGCTATGATACTCACTCGGTATGCAAAGGTGTTCACTCGTAAGGATTTCTTGTTCCTACCGAAGCTCCTTTCCTAATATAAGAGGTATGTAGCTCTATTAGACTTATTTTATTTATTATTTTGTATTATTTATTTGTTGTTAACTTATTTATTTAAATAGTTAAAGGTTGTCTCTATTTTTCCATAAATCATAAGTGTTCACTGGAATTTTCAGTTCTTTAAGTTGAACTTTAAAAATTAAAAACTGTAATTTATGAGTCATATTAAGGCTTGATATTTTAATATAATCTTAATACATGTTTCTAGAATGTCCAGTAAAAATATAGGAATTTATAATCCATGTTTAGTATTTTTAATAATTAAAAGTGTATAGGATGTCCACTAATCAGGGTCTGGATGACATGTTGTTACTATAACGTCTGTTTAGGGCTCATGACCTCGTTTCTACATGATTCAATCTGGGAAATAACCACGACTCAAAGATTAAACTTTTAAAAAAAACTAGACGTATTTTGACCCTAGAATGAGTAAGTTACACGCGTTTAAAGTGTACCCTTCCAAATCTGCCAGATTTCTAGATTCAACATATGGGTCTTTTTAAATATGTTTGAAGGATCAAACGTTCATGAAAATTAGTGAATCCAGGTTTAAATGAAAGGTAACACTTTAAACTAAGATTAGCAAAGAGAATCAACTGATTTTGATACCTAGAACTCCAGATATAACAAAAACAAGTGGGGAGTTCTAGCATCAGAATTTGCCAGATTGTTATTCTTTTTGCTTATGAGTCATAACTTTAATATGGCATGTTTATAATCATGATTAATCATATTGTATGAGTATAAGCTTTGATAATCCATGTGTTCTTACAACAATGGTAGGATGATACACATTTTATGTGTTCCTTACAACATTTGTTAAGATGAAACACATGCATGATCAAAGTCATATTTTCTTGATTTTTAGTTGATTAAGTTCCATACAACAATGGTAGGATGATGCACATTTCATGTGCTCCTTACAACATTGGTAGGATGTTTATATTTACATGATTATAGATATATATATATATATAAAGGAAATAAGATGAACAACAAAGAAAATAAATAAAAGAAAGAAGAAAGAAGAAAAGAAGAAAGGTACAAGAGTAGAGATGAGTGTTTTATGATCATATTACCAACTCTTTTCTTTGATTTTGTGTTTGATCTTCAAAAGAAGATCAAGGCTTGGATGTTCTTGGGAGATTTTTGATGGTGAAAGAAGAAGAGAGAAAAGAGAAGAGATGGAGTGTGGTGGTAAAGGAAATGATGAAGAGAGGAAGGGGGATTATATAGAACATGGGGGAGATCAAGTGGTGGTTTTTGGGAAGAGAAGGAGGCAAGAGAAATTTGAGGGGGGGGGGGGGGATTTTCTTTTATTTTTTTTTGAATAATTAAGTGTAATTTGTTTAAATAAATTTTGTATAATTGTTGATTTTGTTTAAATCTTTTAATTACAAAGTTTTTATTACTTTTATGAGTTTATTTTTATATGTTTTATATTTTAACTTATTTATATTTATTATGATTTATTTAATTATTTTAATTGATATTATTTTTATTATTGTACCTGATTTGAAATTCTTGACTCGTAATAATTCGATTTTTCGAGCTCCGGAAGGTTCTAACCATATAGGCAGGATTTATATTAAATCTAATATTATTATGGATGTATTTAAATCATAAATACTATTTTTAGTCATACTAGGCTTAAAATACAAATTTCTAATGGCTAACCTGGGAAATTTGTTGCCAAATGTCACAAATTGGCTCGTGCTTAGCTCTACAACCAATCATGCGGGTTACCCCACTCACATTCCACACAACTACGCAAGGAATGACTCGTGCTTAGCTCGACAATCATCCTTGTTTCGTTAGATTCGGGTGGTGTCATCTTACGGATGGTGCGTGATTTACATTTTAAAAACGGGATTTTGTTTCCGGTTTATAAAAACCTTTTTGTGAATTAACAAAGTAAGTGTCAAAACGATTTTAAGCACTACATAAATATAATACCAAGTTTATATTTTCTTTGTCAATTCTATTCGCGCGAGATTTTTAACCACTTTAACAAACGTTGTATTTTATTTAATTTTATAGAAAAATTGTCTAGCATGTGAATCCTAATCCATGCACAGAAAAATAAAACACAACCACGCAAATATATATGTATAATTCGGTAACATGCCCAAAAAATCCTATGCGTTTTCCCCGTGAGCCACAACGGGGAAAACGAGGCCAAAACCTAAGGACACGGTAGAGTCTCATTGGGTGAGCTCCCACCGAATCCAACACCTCCAATAGCGTGTTGATTCCTTCTGGCCAAGACGTCATCACCATGACTCCCGTTGATTTCTCCGGTTCTAATCCTATACTATTTACAAATACATAGAATCTGTATATAAACGACACACAGGTCGCAATCCTACACTATTTATACAAATACACGGAATAAAATAAACGGCGTGCAAGCCGCACCAACAAATATATAAATAAATATTTACATCAATACGGCACGCAGGCCACCAAAAAACCGAATCAATCAACCACCACAACACATAGGTCTAAGGGCATATCGTGTTACCGAATTAACCAAACGCAACATAAGTGAAACATGGTGTGCCACACAAAACCATGATATAAATGTATATCTATATTTTAGTCAAGATTGTCAAAACATCAAAGGCACCAAAAGGACAATCCTTGTACATATGCATTAGTGTACCAAACCATTTTTGAGACACATATTCATATATACATTTATAAGTATATATTTGTGTACACTTCATGCCAAGTTAAAACAAATATATAAATATAAAAACTAAAATATATTAACATGACTATGAATAAATCTATTCTAGCACAACAAGAGTCTGAATGGAAAAACCAATTTTAAGAAAACAATTTTCTTATACAAATATACTTATACGGTTTTTGAGACTTGACGTAAAAACTAACATATTAGGTAGGCTACAAATATATCAATTTTAGCCTAACATGAATCTACATGAAAAACCATTTCTTGAAAATAATTTTCCTAATATGAAATTTTTATATGAATATTATGTAGGCTACAAATATATCAATTTTAGCCTAACAAAGATCAACACGAAAAACTTTCAAGAAAACAATTTTCTTGTATAAAATATTCATATGGTTTTTCTAGACTCATTAGTGCAAAGCCATGTTAGAGATGGCTCTGATACCACTGAAGGTATTCGTTTGGCATAATCAAGTAGCAACGGAAGCAAAATACAATACAAAAACTAAACTATCCAAACAAACACACATGCCATGGACCAATATCTAGACATGGAATTGCAACTAAAATAAAAGAACAAGATGGAAAGAGATGTACCACTATGCAAGTACCACAATCTCCCTCTTGTCAAGCTTCAAGAATTAAACAAGTCAAGCTTCAAAAATCCATGCTAGGATTTCTATAGTGAAGTCCACCCCAAGTTGTGTTGATTCCCAAATGCTAGTAGGCTGGCGTGTAATCACCAAGACAACAATCAAAACAAGCAACACCTTTGTGCATCAAAGCTTGATCACAAAGTGTGTATTCCCTTCTCTAGTGCATCAAACTTGATCACCTTCAAGAAGAACAACCAAGAGAGAATATGAACTTCCAAGAACCTCTTGAACTCTCTCAAGTCTGTTCCTATGCAGAGAAAAACGTAGCAACCATTAACCTCTAGTTAATCCCATTAAAAGTGAGTTAAAAGATGTTAATTTTGTTGTTACAGGCACTGTACACGGCCCGTGTTGGTCAACACGGCCGTGTAGGCCCAAAGCCCACGGCCTCAAATGGGCCAAGTCAGCCCGTGTCTAATAGACCCAACACGGCCCGTGTTCATCTACACGGCCGTGTAGGCCCAAAGCACACGGTCTCTACTTGGGCCAAAACGCCCCGTGCTAGTTGGGCTGGAAACGGCCCGTGTTCAAGAAGACGCCCGTGTACCATGCTGCCAAAACCCATTTTGGCCTTTTTCTCTCTTTTGCTTGATTGTGTTGTCGGAATCAATACTTGGTGTGTGACCCAATAGGCCTATACTTCATCAGCAGTGCTATTAACTCGTTCGTGTCAGCGGGCATATTCCAACACACATATCACGAACCGGGAGAGAAATGTGTCTAGACAGGCCTTACGGCCGCAAGGGTAAGGCTTGCGGCCGCAAGGGCGATCTATCGGATAGCATTTAATGTTTTTGTCCAACCTTTCACAAGGCTCAATGTTCACTTATTGGGGCTTCATGGAGAACTCATGGACGACTTATTTGTCTGTTATTGAGTCTATTACTGCCAGAGGTGAAGCATGTGAGTTATCGGTTCATTTAAGTGAGAAAACACATAGCAAAAACACTCTCTCCCACTATAGAGCTTGCATACTCCATTTCTAGAGTTCTTAGGCATACTTCCAGCTTCTAGAAATGCATATGGGTTGTTCCAAAGGTGATGTCAAGGTGTTGAAGATCACTAGAGGCTTACTAGCATCCGGGAATCAAGCAAACTTGGTGTGGACTATCGATTGAGAGTTGCCGCTTTGCAACTTCGAGTTCATCCATGATGAACAGCTTGGAGGATGGTATATTTCACTTCCATCTCTTTATTTTTGGTTGCAATGCTTGTATGTAGAGGTTCATCGACTAATGGGACTTAATGGCATCATGTTCAACACCTCTTTTGCTTCCGCTGTGCGGGTGAGATGGCCATTAAAACCCTTCAGGTACGCTCTAGGCATGCCTGCCTTGGTCCCGTACCTAGCATAGGGCAAGCCCGTGCCTTCACAAGACACGGCCGAGCCCGGCCCTATCAAAACCCAGTTTTGGCATTTTTTTTCTCTCTCGTTCAAAGATGTTGCTGGAATCAATACTTGGCGTGTGACCCAATAGGCCTATGCCTCATCGGCAGTGATACCAACTCATGTGTGTTAGTAGGCATATTCCAACAAACTCCCACTTGAACATGACACACCTACGAAAGGTAACACCGACATAGAGCGGCCTCTAGCAAGGCATGTATGCCCCTAAGTTAGCATAGGGTATGTCACCCATGACAATACCGAATGGTGCTACAGATTAGTGATTATTCAGTGCTTCGTTCATGATATCCATTGTGAATGTAGGTCATGGAACACCGTCAACCCTAAAACATCCACGATTATGTTTATCGATCTAGATTAACTATGCGAACAACACAAGTTGCAGAATTGATCCATTATCAATTCAACTTGAGCACGGTCATGCATTTTGATGTCATCAGTTAAGTCAACGAGGGGCCCAGGGATACCTCTCTAAAGAGGAACGAATACCTTTGACCACATCGTTCCGTCATAATAACAAGTTCTTGCTTGAAAACTTCCCTTATAACAGCCAGTTACGAACTACGTTAGAAAGCAATCTAAGTAAGGCCATATCATTAATCAAGAAGCGCATGTATCTCCAGTAAAAGGACGAACAATATTATCATCCTGATTACTCATGATCATGTCCCTGAAGTAAACTCAGGTGTGGGTCCTCCAGTTACTTGATCACTATCAAGTACAGGCTAGTGTTGCGTCAACATGTATTCAATCCACTATGAATACTTTACCAACCACTTGCGTCAATCTTAATTCACTTTTTCCCTCCAATAAAGAATGACCGATCCTGGAGCATTTAAAATAAATACATTTATTCATGCAAGTAGTTAAACATGCTAAGATGGAACACAATAAAGGCTAACGAAAGTACCTGCTCAGCATGCATTATCAAATCCCCATTTGATAATCGATACAATCAAAGCAAATTATTGCTTTAATGTTCCCAACTCAAAACATATCAATTAAACTAAAACAAACTCAAGCCAAAGCCACTTGTAAACCAAGTGTACGCAAGCCTAGTATGAAAACTCATCACTAGCTCGCAACCAAGGCTTAGTAAATGAATTCACAAAGTGACATCCACGCGTACTCTAACAATCACCATATCTTCTCTCGACCAATCACTTATAAAGTGTGCGTCGACAAGATCATAACCTTTGTTCAAGTCTTCGTGCTCTCATTGTTTCAAAGAACCCAATAGAGTTAACGATGCATCGAACAATTGTTCTCATCTATGAGCCATTGTTCTCTCCTTGTTCCAAAGAACCCAATGGAGTCACAATGCACAAGACTATGATTCATATATTTAAGCCATCATACTCTCATTGTCTCAAAAAAATCCAAATCGAGTCAATGATGCTTAAAGAACCATTCTAGTTTATAACATTCCACTTAACAACACAACAACAATTTTACCAAGAGTAATAGATTACTCAAAGTTCCTTGTTACCACCGAACATCAACTTGAAGAACAATGTACCAAGAGTTTTTCCAAGTATGTCAAAATTAGAGAAAAGAAACCATGTGATAAACCAAGTTGCTAATTAAATTAGCACACTAATCCATCATGGTTCAACATAATTCTCTTAGTTTTGTCACCTCGAAAAGTCCACGTTCGTATCTTCCAATTCTTCTTATGAAGCAATAATTCTTCAACCCTGGTTTCATAAACCGCCAAGTTAGGACATTATCCTAAATAAGAAATATATCATAGATACTCAATATTTGGAACATAAGCCCTCCCACTAGCTCTAACATACATCTAAGTTTAATCTTTCCTTCTCGAAAATTCAAAACACGATTTTCCCATTAAAGTAAAGATTACAACCTTGAGATGTTTATTCAAGTCTACAAGGATACTTTCAATGTACAAGACCTTCGGAAAGTGTTAAAACACTCTTCCTCAAAATTCCCATGAAGGAATACGATCTTTACATTGTAGTGATAAACACATGTATCCGAGTAATCTTCAACATAACCACTAGGAAAATTTCCTTATGATACCATCCTCTTGGTCAATCATAACGGAACATTTATCATTAGTTGGTATTTGAAGTTCAAGTACACCAATAGACTTCTTGGGCTTGTAGATCTTACAAGGATACTTATAATATACAAGACTCTCGGATAGCGTTAAAACAATTCCTCAAAATTCCTACAAAGGAATAGGGTCTTTACATTTCACTACCATACCTTCATAATCATGAAAAGGCCACCATAAGTCATCCAAGTAGACTTCAACATAACCACCGGGAAAACTTTCTTTTATGAAACCATCCTCATGGTTAATCATATCAGAATTTTTAGCACCAGTCGGTATTTGAAGTTGTCTACATCTCAATGCATGTGCACACTTTTGGTTTACACCAAGACATCGGATCAACCAAGTCCAATACTTGGATATCCAACATGGATTGCATCCCATCCTCATTACCTCTTTCCTTCTAGTAGACTCTAGGCCCACTATGACTTTCGATAGTTGATAAATTCAACTAATCCATCATCGAGTTATCTTCCTCTAGATATAAAACATATATCTATCCGGCCTTACGACAACTCCTCAGACATTGGAAGAGTAATGAATTATGCTGGGTACTCCAGCATTGCCATGCTGAGTTCCAATCATTACTAATTGTATGCTAGTGCCACATCAGGTTTTACCATTCAAGGCCCCGTTTACTTCCACCGGCTCCTATAGATGTTAAGTTTCCACTTGCCATCGAGCGACAAAACCTTGTCCTCAAAAGTTCGTGAAATAAATATCTCATGGTCTCAGCAGAACGCACAATGGAGTAGCATCACTAGTCCCCGAATTCATCCACCATGATGCAGATTGGACAATCTAGGCTTTGAGATAGACAAGCAAAGACACTCTTTGTAGTCTTATCTCCTAAGATGCGTACTAAACCATCTTTGTTGATTTTATTATACATAGTACAATGCCCGCCTTATTTGAGCATCCCAACGCTTTGGGTATGAATTTGCAATCCATCAAGACCCGAACATATCCAAGAATGTTCGGTTCCTCCTCTATACGACCCTATATGCCAATGTGCCCTAGGAGAAAATAAATTATGAGATAAATCTCATAATTCTTATGATGGTTACAAAATTCTCATATTAAGATACTAAACATCTTCACAAGATCTAAGTAACTTAACCTTTTGCCCATAAACCTCGTTATGGTAATTATTGAAGACCTCAACGGTTTCAAACATACCAATCCCTACTACCACTACCGGTAAAGGTAACGAAGTACATGTAGTTATCTCATGGATTTGCTTGAACGAATCATACGCACAAGTGTGAACTAAATTCACAAGATTTCAATCCACTTTCATACGCCGATGAAAGAATGTACAAGTCCTTTCGCATAATAAACAATTCTCGCACTTAACATTTGATCAACTATCAAATGCATCCAAGATTCCAAACCACACGGACCTTGGTGAAGCAAGTCTTGTTTACATAGCTAAAATAACCTTGTCACTTGGACAACTTATCGAAACCATTTTTGGATTTAAACACATTATTCATGATTACTTTATTACTTTCAAGCACCAGCTTATAAACGCCACGACATGGATAAACTTTGAAATAAATTAAACCACAAATATATATCAAATACAAAGTAATATCTATCGTCAACCAAGGCATAAAAGACTTAATATATCTCTCGCCGCCCAGGGGAGATAATATATTAATCTAATAAAGTAATAAAATAGGTAGATGGAATGGCGAGATCTAAACTCACGATCCTCTCAATCGAGACAACGTCCAAGTTTCCCAATCTTGAGCTCTAGATCTCCATGCCTTATCAACTACTTCTTTCTTTTAACACCTGCATTTTGCAAAAAAAAAAACATTTTTGCAACAAACGTGAGTGTTATAGCCAGCATTTCACAAAATCTAGCTAAGAAGTAGAAAAGCAATGGAGTTAACCATGAATGTACCTGATGACGAGGAGCTATTCCCAAGCCTCACAGGAATCTTTAACTCCTCCGAACACTCGTGACAAGCATGGCGGCGCCAATCTCCATTATTTATCGCAGAAATAGCAAACTACTCCCTTAGGAGTCGTATTTTCTTTCTCGGTTTTACGTTCCTTAATTAACCTGGTGGGAACGAACTTGGGTTTGGCCATGTTAGACTCGAAAGTCTTCAGCATGCCATGCAACTCGTCTAAGGATTCCACCATTTTGTCCTTGTTAGATATTTATTAGTTTGTTATCCTTGTGTTCTTTTGTTGTATGTAATTTATCTTTACTAGACTAGTATTTGTAATGGGCTTACCCCACTTTCTTATTGTAATTGTTACATTAGTCTAGTTTGGGCCCATGAGGCTTCAGGCCCATGTGGCTTTAGTGTAAATACCTTACAAACCTAGTTTGCAAGGTAACCTTTGCCATTTGTATTCTCTGCATTCCAACGTTAATAGCAATACAAGAGAATCTTCAAGTTACATGCAAAGTGTTCATACTTGTTCTACATAAACTTCATCATCTTTTGTTCAAGTATTCATTGTTTACCCATCTTTTTCACTAACAAAGGACTTTCAATTGGTATCAGAGCCAACTCCCTAGTGGATTGGTTCAACATTACCTGAAAGTAACATCTTTGTGTGAGAAACAAAACCCACGAGCTGCTCCTGTTCTTGCTCACGTAAAAACTTTGAAAGACAAAAACCCATTTGGTCAAATCTTCTTGTTTTTCAAGTTATTTGTTGTCTCTTAGAAGTATTTAAGAAGGATAAAATCTTTTTAGTGTTTTTAGGACAAACAAACAACATCTGGGTAGTGTTCTTGAAAATTTATTGTTCTTCAAGTTCTTAAAGTTTTTCACTGTTTCATCAAATTTTCCAAGAATTTGTTGTTGTTTTGGGTTGAAATCAGTGAAGGTAAGTGTTTTGTTGAAAAGGAAAGTCAAAACAAAAGCTTAGTGAGTTTTTAGTGTGTTTTAGGCAAAATTAGCAATCTGTTCAATAACAGAGTACAAACCTACAAGTTTTGGATTATTATCCCATCCGACAGTCGTGCAACTTTTAGTTCATCCGACTTTGGTTCATCCCACAGTCGTGCGACTTTTAATCCAAAGGTCATATGACTCTTGATTTTAGTTCATCCGACCTTTATTTTAAAAGGTCATTCGACTTCTACCTCATACGACACAACACTCCTCTGACTTTCAAGTCTCATCTGACTTTTGGATCAGCCAACTCATCCGACTTTCAAGTCGAATCCAAATCCGATAGTCGCGTCACAAAATCCGATAGTCGCATCACAAAATCACAAAAACACACTGGAACAAAATCCGACAGTCACATAAACACAATCCGATACTTGAAAGTTCATCCAACCATCAGATCATCCGACAGTCGCATAAGCACAATCCGATAGTCAAACAATCCAACAGTCGGATAACTTCACTAGATTTTCAAACACTTCATCCAACTTTCAAAGTTCTTCTCACACACAAACTAACCAATTTACTTCATGGAAAAAGATCCAAGAAAAGATAAGTTCAAGCAATGAGATTCTTGCCATCGGCACATACACTAAATCTCCAGTAGTCTTCAGAAATGACTATAACGTATGGAAAGGACGGTTTATGGATTTTATAGAACATAATGAGAAATATGTCGAGATGATGAAAGACAGCATATTAAATGGTGATGTCGTCTTTGAGAAGATTATCGAGGCTGTTCCCGATAACAATCCACCAATTGTTGCTGAGAGGAGACGTAAACTTCCATCAGAACTAACTGCTGAAGCAACAGATCGTGCACGCACCGACAAAGACGCAAAATATTACTTGAAACAAGGGTTATGCGTGGAAATCTATTCCAAAATACACTATTTGAAGCCAAAGAAATTTGGGATGAAGTAAAACAACAAATGCAGGGTACTGAACAGGGATCGTTCATTAGGGAAACTCAACTTGTTAACACCTTCAGGGAATTCAAGGCTAGGGTAGGGGAGCTGCTGCAGGATACATACAGTCGTTTCTACAGACTGTTGAATGAAATGAGGAATCATGGCGTGACGAGATCCGATCTAGATATCAATGTCAACTGGATCAATGCACTTGGTCCATCATGGAGTGAACATGTTCGTTTGTATAAGCATGTTAATCAGAATCTCAAGGCGGTATCTTCACCACTCTATCTATGAGGACTTGAACCAGTTTCAAGATGAGGTCCTCACCAAACTCTCAATGAAGCAACCATCTGACCCGGTTGCACTAGTCGCTGAAAGAAGACCGCGAGAATCATCAAGGGAAAGAAGGTTGTGGTAGACTCCGACTCCTCAGAAGGAGAGCTGGAGATGTCAGAGAAGGATGCTGTACTGAAAGCCATGTCACTGATTACAAGGGCTTTCCAAAACAAGTATGGAAAGACCAACAATAGACAGCCATACACATCCGGGCCAAGGAAAAGTGATGGCATTGTATCTAAAGAGAAGAGGAAGACTGACAAACCCGCAGAGCCTCAAGAGGAGGAAAAGAAATGTTACAACTGTGGTAGAACGGGGCATTTTATCAAGGATTGTAGAAAACCGAAGACTAAAGATGCAGAGTACTACCGTAACAAACTACGGTTGACCAAAAAGAAAGAGAGTGGGAGAGCAATGCTGGTAGAAGAAGATCAATTTCTGACAGATACTGATGATTCAGATGATGATGGATCTGATCAAGCTCACTTTTGTTTGATGGCTCAAGATGAGGGCTCCTCAGATGATGAGGATGAAAATGAAGCTGGTGATGATGATGAGTTTGAAGAAACTCAGAATGATGATGCAGGTGTTTTTGGAAAGGTAAACATTGAGTATGCACAAACCATAGTTGAACACATCGAAAGACAAAACCGTAAAATCACTAAGTAGGAATATAGAATCAAAAATCAATCAACATCTAACTTAGACAATATTTAATCAGAATTAACCGCAAAAGAAAATGAACTGAACACCTTAAGAAGTGAAAACGAGGTAATCATTCATAACTTAAAAGCGGCCAAGATCTCAGTTGAAGAAGATTTCAAGTTTTTGCAAAAGGAACCATGTAAAATATACTAAAAAATAAAAGATCTCAAAGACTTGTTAATTAAAAGAGATTAAACGGCACAAACCATTTTTCTAAACAAACCTAAGGATGTTAAATTCTCTAAATGGACATACGAAGGTTTAGGTTACATTCATCCACACATAAGTGATAAGATAAGTGCTAAACAACTATATGACTTTGAAAGCATGAATCTGGGGTTAATAGAGAAAATGGTATTCGTTGGACAAGTCGATGAACTCACCGAGGAGGAACATAAGAGACGCATCAAAAATAGAGCTTCAACATCATACGACTACGAAAGCCTTAATCAGTCATACATAACTGAAGTTTTTAAACCCACATTCTCTGATGACTACATCTGAAGTTACTCTCAATCAGAAATGGAATCCTTGCCATCCATCACGGATTCCCCACCCAAGCCTCGCGTCTATATCCCTCATATGGATCTACAACGACACCTTGAGTTAGTTGAACTTGAACTTATCCATAGATCCATCATCTTTGACTTTGAGAAAACAATTCTTCATAACCTGATCGACCACCTTGCAACTGAAAATGCCCAGTCACAAAATTCCGCTGCTCCAAGCACGTCTGAAACCCCGATTCCACACGTGCAAGAAGGTGAATGTTCTTCATCTTCAAATTCAAGATCCGACATACATGCAAGTGATTTGTCCTTAATAAATCCTGGTAAAGATTGTGAAAAATGCAGAAAATCGGAAAAGTCATTGTTCACCCTTCACGAGAAACTTAATTCACTTGAGAACGACTTTTTCAAAATGCAAACAATTGAGTCCACCAACTTAAAGGGAAAAGCCAAGGTAATTGATGCATGGTTATCACACAAGAGGAATACTTCAAGATCACCTAAATCTAAAACAAAACAAATAAAGAAACAAACACTTCACTCTTGTACCAAAAATGATCAATTGGCAATATCTACTTCTAACCTAAGTGTCCATCTAGGTGCCAATGTGAAGAAAAGACGAAGAGTGTTTGATTTACCCTACCAACTTTAATAAACAAACAACTCTATTACTCTGTAATGACTCGTCTATTTTGAATGTGAAATCCGTTTGAACTCCAATTAATATTGTTCAAACTGAAATATTTTGCATGAGTGATCGTTGTGTTGATGGTCATTGTGCTTATCACTGCGTGTATGATGATGACCGAAAGAATCGTGGCATTAAACCAAATCCAAATTATAAATCTTTTGAATCAACTCATGAATAAGCTTCCTTCATAAATAGAAAAGGTAACAAAATTACCTATTGGCGAAAGAAACGCTCTACAAGAGCAAGATTCCAAATGAGTAATGAAAGTGTACCCTCTAAGCATAATTCTGGATCAAATCCCACCAATCGACACCCTTCATGGACTCCAAATCGCAAATACTACAACAATTGGAATCACGCCAATCAAAATGCTGTCAAACCACATTTCACAAATCTAATGAGTAAGAAAACTCAAGTCTCACAGCATAAACAACCAACGGTTCAACATAAACCCACCAAAGAGATGCGTACTAAACCATCTTTGTTGATTTTATTATACATAGTACAATGCCCGCCTTATTTGAGCATCCCAACGCTTTGGGTATGAATTTGCAATCCATCAAGACCCGAACATATCCAAGAATGTTCGGTTCCTCCTCTATACGACCCTATATGCCAATGTGCCCTAGGAGAAAATAAATTATGAGATAAATCTCATAATTCTTATGATGGTTACAAAATTCTCATATTAAGATACTAAACATCTTCACAAGATCTAAGTAACTTAACCTTTTGCCCATAAACCTCGTTATGGTAATTATTGAAGACCTCAAAGGTTTCAAACATACCAATCCCTACTACCACTACCGGTAAAGGTAACGAAGTACATGTAGTTATCTCATGGATTTGCTTGAACGAATCATACGCACAAGTGTGAACTAAATTCACAAGATTTCAATCCACTTTCATACGCCGATGAAAGAATGTACAAGTCCTTTCGCATAATAAACAATTCTCGCACTCAACATTTGATCAACTATCAAATGCATCCAAGATTCCAAACCACACGGACCTTGGTGAAGCAAGTCTTGTTTACATAGCTAAAATAACCTTGTCACTTGGACAACTTATCGAAACCATTTTTGGATTTAAACACATTATTCATGATTACTTTATTAATTTCAAGCACCAGCTTATAAACGCCACGACATGGATAAACTTTGAAATAAATTAAACCACAAATATATATCAAATACAAAGTAATATCTATCGTCAACCAAGGCATAAAAGACTTAATATATCTCTCGCCGCCCAGGGGAGATAATATATTAATCTAATAAAGTAATAAAATAGGTATATGGAATGGCGAGATCTAAACTCACGATCCTCTCAATCGAGACAACGTCCAAGTTTCCCAATCTTGAGCTCTAGATCTCCATGCCTTATCAACTACTTCTTTCTTTTAACACCTGCATTTTGCAAAAAAAAAACATTTTTGCAACAAACGTGAGTGTTATAGCCAGCATTTCACAAAATCTAGCTAAGAAGTAGAAAAGCAATGGAGTTAACCATGAATGTACCTGATGACGAGGAGCTATTCCCAAGCCTCACAGGAATCTTTAACTCCTCCGAACACTCGTGACAAGCATGGCGGCGCCAATCTCCATTATTTATCGCAGAAATAGCAAACTACTCCCTTAGGAGTCGTATTTTCTTTCTCGGTTTTACGTTCCTTAATTAACCTGGTGGGAACGAACTTGGGTTTGGCCATGTTAGACTCGAAAGTCTTCAGCATGCCATGCAACTCGTCTAAGGATTCCACCATTTTGTCCTTGTTAGATATTTATTAGTTTGTTATCCTTGTGTTCTTTTGTTGTATGTAATTTATCTTTACTAGACTAGTATTTGTAATGGGCTTACCCCACTTTCTTATTGTAATTGTTACATTAGTCTAGTTTGGGCCCATGAGGCTTCAGGCCCATGTGGCTTTAGTTTAAATACCTTACAAACCTAGTTTGCAAGGTAACCTTTGCCATTTGTATTCTCTGCATTCCAACGTTAATAGCAATACAAGAGAATCTTCAAGTTACATGCAAAGTGTTCATACTTGTTCTACATAAACTTCATCATCTTTTGTTCAAGTATTCATTGTTTACCCATCTTTTTCACTAACAAAGGACTTTCAATTGGTATCAGAGCCAACTCCCTAGTGGATTGGTTCAACATTACCTGAAAGTAACATCTTTGTGTGAGAAACAAAACCCACGAGCTGCTCCTGTTCTTGCTCACGTAAAAACTTTGAAAGACAAAAACCCATTTGGTCAAATCTTCTTGTTTTTCAAGTTATTTGTTGTCTCTTAGAAGTATTTAAGAAGGATAAAATCTTTTTAGTGTTTTTAGGACAAACAAACAACATCTGGGTAGTGTTCTTGAAAATTTATTGTTCTTCAAGTTCTTAAAGTTTTTCACTGTTTCATCAAATTTTCCAAGAATTTGTTGTTGTTTTGGGTTGAAATCAGTGAAGGTAAGTGTTTTGTTGAAAAGGAAAGTCAAAACAAAAGCTTAGTGAGTTTTTAGTGTGTTTTAGGCAAAATTAGCAATCTGTTCAATAACAGAGTACAAACCTACAAGTTTTGGATTATTATCCCATCCGACAGTCGTGCAACTTTTAGTTCATCCGACTTTGGTTCATCCCACAGTCGTGCGACTTTTAATCCAAAGGTCATATGACTCTTGATTTTAGTTCATCCGACCTTTATTTTAAAAGGTCATTCGACTTCTACCTCATACGACACAACACTCCTCTGACTTTCAAGTCTCATCTGACTTTTGGATCAGCCAACTCATCCGACTTTCAAGTCGAATCCAAATCCGATAGTCGCGTCACAAAATCCGATAGTCGCATCACAAAATCACAAAAACACACTGGAACAAAATCCGACAGTCACATAAACACAATCCGATACTTGAAAGTTCATCCAACCATCAGATCATCCGACAGTCGCATAAGCACAATCCGATAGTCAAACAATCCAACAGTCGGATAACTTCACTAGATTTTCAAACACTTCATCCAACTTTCAAAGTTCTTCTCACACACAAACTAACCAATTTACTTCATGGAAAAAGATCCAAGAAAAGATAAGTTCAAGCAATGAGATTCTTGCCATCGGCACATACACTAAATCTCCAGTAGTCTTCAGAAATGACTATAACGTATGGAAAGGACGGTTTATGGATTTTATAGAACATAATGAGAAATATGTCGAGATGATGAAAGACAGCATATTAAATGGTGATGTCGTCTTTGAGAAGATTATCGAGGCTGTTCCCGATAACAATCCACCAATTGTTGCTGAGAGGAGACGTAAACTTCCATCAGAACTAACTGCTGAAGCAACAGATCGTGCACGCACCGACAAAGACGCAAAATATTACTTGAAACAAGGGTTATGCGCGGAAATCTATTCCAAAATACACTATTTGAAGCCAAAGAAATTTGGGATGAAGTAAAACAACAAATGCAGGGTACTGAACAGGGATCGTTCATTAGGGAAACTCAACTTGTTAACACCTTCAGGGAATTCAAGGCTAGGGTAGGGGAGCTGCTGCAGGATACATACAGTCGTTTCTACAGACTGTTGAATGAAATGAGGAATCATGGCGTGACGAGATCCGATCTAGATATCAATGTCAACTGGATCAATGCACTTGGTCCATCATGGAGTGAACATGTTCGTTTGTATAAGCATGTTAATCAGAATCTCAAGGCGGTATCTTCACCACTCTATCTATGAGGACTTGAACCAGTTTCAAGATGAGGTCCTCACCAAACTCTCAATGAAGCAACCATCTGACCCGGTTGCACTAGTCGCTGAAAGAAGACCGCGAGAATCATCAAGGGAAAGAAGGTTGTGGTAGACTCCGACTCCTCAGAAGGAGAGCTGGAGATGTCAGAGAAGGATGCTGTACTGAAAGCCATGTCACTGATTACAAGGGCTTTCCAAAACAAGTATGGAAAGACCAACAATAGACAGCCATACACATCCGGGCCAAGGAAAAGTGATGGCATTGTATCTAAAGAGAAGAGGAAGACTGACAAACCCGCAGAGCCTCAAGAGGAGGAAAAGAAATGTTACAACTGTGGTAGAACGGGGCATTTTATCAAGGATTGTAGAAAACCGAAGACTAAAGATGCAGAGTACTACCGTAACAAACTACGGTTGACCAAAAAGAAAGAGAGTGGGAGAGCAATGCTGGTAGAAGAAGATCAATTTCTGACAGATACTGATGATTCAGATGATGATGGATCTGATCAAGCTCACTTTTGTTTGATGGCTCAAGATGAGGGCTCCTCAGATGATGAGGATGAAAATGAAGCTGGTGATGATGATGAGTTTGAAGAAACTCAGAATGATGATGCAGGTGTTTTTGGAAAGGTAAACATTGAGTATGCACAAACCATAGTTGAACACATCGAAAGACAAAACCGTAAAATCACTAAGTAGGAATATAGAATCAAAAATCAATCAACATCTAACTTAGACAATATTTAATCAGAATTAACCGCAAAAGAAAATGAACTGAACACCTTAAGAAGTGAAAACGAGGTAATCATTCATAACTTAAAAGCGGCCAAGATCTCAGTTGAAGAAGATTTCAAGGTTTTGCAAAAGGAACCATGTAAAATATACTAAAAAATAAAAGATCTCAAAGACTTGTTAATTAAAAGAGATTAAACGGCACAAACCATTTTTCTAAACAAACCTAAGGATGTTAAATTCTCTAAATGGACATACGAAGGTTTAGGTTACGTTCATCCACACATAAGTGATAAGATAAGTGCTAAACAACTATATGACTTTGAAAGCATGAATCTGGGGTTAATAGAGAAAATGGTATTCGTTGGACAAGTCGATGAACTCACCGAGGAGGAACATAAGAGACGCATCAAAAATAGAGCTTCAACATCATACGACTACGAAAGCCTTAATCAGTCATACATAACTGAAGTTTTTAAACCCACATTCTCTGATGACTACATCTGAAGTTACTCTCAATCAGAAATGGAATCCTTGCCATCCATCACGGATTCCCCACCCAAGCCTCGCGTCTATATCCCTCATATGGATCTACAACGACACCTTGAGTTAGTTGAACTTGAACTTATCCATAGATCCATCATCTTTGACTTTGAGAAAACAATTCTTCATAACCTGATCGACCACCTTGCAACTGAAAATGCCCAGTCACAAAATTCCGCTGCTCCAAGCACGTCTGAAACCCCGATTCCACACGTGCAAGAAGGTGAATGTTCTTCATCTTCAAATTCAAGATCCGACATACATGCAAGTGATTTGTCCTTAATAAATCCTGGTAAAGATTGTGAAAAATGCAGAAAATCGGAAAAGTCATTGTTCACCCTTCACGAGAAACTTAATTCACTTGAGAACGACTTTTTCAAAATGCAAACAATTGAGTCCACCAACTTAAAGGGAAAAGCCAAGGTAATTGATGCATGGTTATCACACAAGAGGAATACTTCAAGATCACCCAAATCTAAAACAAAACAAATAAAGAAACAAACACTTCACTCTTGTACCAAAAATGATCAATTGGCAATATCTACTTCTAACCTAAGTGTCCATCTAGGTGCCAATGTGAAGAAAAGACGAAGAGTGTTTGATTTACCCTACCAACTTTAATAAACAAACAACTCTATTACTCTGTAATGACTCGTCTATTTTGAATGTGAAATCCGTTTGAACTCCAATTAATATTGTTCAAACTGAAATATTTTGCATGAGTGATCGTTGTGTTGATGGTCATTGTGCTTATCACTGCGTGTATGATGATGACCGAAAGAATCGTGGCATTAAACCAAATCCAAATTATAAATCTTTTGAATCAACTCATGAATAAGCTTCCTTCATAAATAGAAAAGGTAACAAAATTACCTATTGGCGAAAGAAACGCTCTACAAGAGCAAGA
The DNA here is from genome assembly GCA_038502395.1 of Dittrichia graveolens. NCBI lineage: Eukaryota > Viridiplantae > Streptophyta > Magnoliopsida > Asterales > Asteraceae > Dittrichia > Dittrichia graveolens. Next base: position 25,966,699 of record JARJIL010000008.1, read on the forward strand.
TTCCAAATGAGTAATGAAAGTGTACCCTCTAAGCATAATTCTGGATCAAATCCCACCAATCGACACCCTTCATGGACTCCAAATCGCAAATACTACAACAATTGGAATCACGCCAATCAAAATGCTGTCAAACCACATTTCACAAATCTAATGAGTAAGAAAACTCAAGTCTCACAGCATAAACAACCAACGGTTCAACATAAACCCACCAAAGAGATAATAGCAACAACCAAAACAAGAAGTTCCAAGAAACAAAGTGAATAAATCGACGATGATGTCTCACTACCAAACGGCTGTAATAATGTGGTAATTGAACAATCTATCATCACATCCAAAGCAACTAATTGACCCGCCATATCCAAAGAAAGCGTAACACCATCACCGTCCCAACCACAAACAATCTCACAAGTTTGTACTCCCAACACACAAGCAACGAATTCATTAATTGACACCACATGTGATACTGTCGTTTTTGCTAACAGCCAAGGACCCACTACACAATGGGTACCTCAACAACTTTTTTCTTCTATGTGTAGATATCTAGCCGGTGGTACCTGGACTCCGGCTGTTCAAAACATATGACGGGTGAAAAGGGTCTCCTCACGAACTATGTCCCAAAAAACTCGGGAAATGTTCGTTTTGGGAACGACCATGTGGCTCCAATAATGGGAACCAGAGACGTTATAAAAGAAAATATAAAAATAAGCAAGGTATCATATGTGGAGGGATTGGGACACAATCTGTTCAGTAATGGGCAATTTTGTGACAAGGGGTTAGAAGTTAACTTCAAGGCCAAAACTTGCTCAGTTAAGACTGAGAACAGTGTTGTGGTACTGACTGGGTCCAGAAGGTCAAATCTGTACACTATTGATTTAGCAGACCTGGAAGGAAAACAGTCAGTATGTCTTCTGTACACGGCCTCATCGGAACTTACATGGATGTGGCATCGCAAACTATCTCACCTAAACTTCACAAATAACAACAAACTGGTCAACGGTGATTTATTTCGTGGCTTGCCTAAGCTGAAGTTTGAAAAGGAACACCTATGTGAACACTGTGAGAGGGGAAAAATGAAAAGGGCATCTCACAAAATCAAACAGGTGTCCAGCACAAAAGCACCTCTCCAACTGTTGCACATGGGCTGATGAGGGTTCAATCTCGGAATGGGAAGAAGTACATTCTCGTGATAGTTGATGACTATTAGAGATACACGTGGGTCAAGTTTTTGAGAACGAAGGATGAAGCTCCATCTACAATTATCTCGTTTCCCAAACAGGTGAAGAAGCAATTCGCAAGGAAAAGTTGGTACCATCCGGACCAACAATGGCACTGAATTCAAGAACAAAGTCTTGGATTCTTTTCTTAACTCGGTGGGAATCATGCATCAATTCTCTGCAGCATATACTCCAGAACAAAATAAAGTTGTCGAACGAAGAAATCGAACGCTTGTAGAAGCAGCTCGAACCATGTTATCATATGCTGATTTACCACCTTCCTATTAGGCAGAAGCGGTCAACACAGCATGCTACACCCAAAACCGAACAATTTTACATCGTCGATTTAACAAAACTCCCTACGAACTGGCAAATGGCAGAGTGCCCAATATTAAACACTTTCACATGTTTGGTAATCGGTGCTTTGTCCTTAATGAAAAGACTAACCTAGGAAAAATCGACCCAAGGGTAGATGAGGGAATTTTCCTAGGTTATTCTTCTGAGTCTAAAGTGTTTTGCGTGTTAAGTAAATGAACAAATGCTGTAATTGAAAGTATTAATGTGACTTTTGATGATACTTTAACCACCACATCTTTATCACATGAGTCACCTGCAATCGTTTCTAAACACATCAGTTCAGGACCGGGACTTAACCGACAAGAAACAAATATATCACATGCAAATGAATCCTCAGACTTAAAGTATATATTTGATTTCTTAGATGATGATGACTCTGGAACTAATTGTGTACCTATTGACAGGCCTACAGATGTCGTTCAGGAATCTCTTGAACTCACACAGCAAACAGCTACAGCATCTACATCAAGACCTGTTAATTCATCTGCTGACCCATTCTTGTTTTGGGTGAACGGTACACCGCATCCAACTCAACAGTGGAAACTGCTAACGATGCTGACACTGAGGACCACGAGAACACTACACCTCAGTACATCCCAGAGTCATCTACTCCTGAGGGTGAAACATCTATAAAACAACAACCGGATGAATTCTTCACTCAGGATGCCAGTGACGTAATAACTGATAACCCCATTCCCCATATCACCAAGTGGACTACTGCACATCCTAAAACACAAGTTATCGGAGACAAAGATGCAGGCATTCAGACCAAATCTGCCACAACAAATGAGTGTCAGTTCTCCAGCTTTCTCACTCTGATAGAACCAACACGAACTGCTGATGCCCTACAGGACCCAGACTGGATTCTTGCTATGCTAGAGGAATTAGATCAGTTGCATTTAAAGGTTTGGAGACTGGTGCCTTGACCCAACGACAAGACAATTTTGGCTCTAAGTGGGTCTTCAAGAACAAGAAAGATTATGACGGTGTGGTGATTCGAAACAAAGCCAGACTGGTAGCAAAAGGATACAACCAGCAGGAGGGTATTGACTATGATGAAACCTTCGCTCCTGTTGCCCGTATTGAAGGCATTCTCGCGTATGCTGCTTAAAGAGACTTCAAGGTATATCAGATGGATGTCAATACGGCAAGTCTAAATTGAATACTTAAGGAGGAAGTCTATGTATCTCAACTAGAAGGATTTGTTGATCCCAAACGACCAAACGATGTCTACATACTTGATAAGGCCCTCTACGGACTCAACAGGCTCCACGGGCATGGTATGATGTTCTATCGGCCTATGTGGTTCGTCAAGGCTACTCAAAGGGACGAATAGACACCACACTCTTCACAAAGAAAATTAGGGATGACGATATCTTAGTCCAGATATATGTAGACGATATTATATTTGGCTCTACGAACCCACAGTATAGTCTAGAGTTTTCAAAACTAATGGCGAGCAACTTTGAAATGAGCATGATGGGAGAAATGAATTTCTTCCTCGGCTTTCAAGTCAAACAACTTTCCAATGGCATTTTCATAAGTCAGTCTAAATATATTAATGATTTATTAAGAAAATATGAAATGTCTGGCTGCTCGTCCAAATCCACCCCCATGTCTTCCAAAACCAAGTTGTCTGCTGATCCTGACGGAAAGGCAGTTGACTTGAAAACCTATCAGGGAATGATTGGCTCCTTACTGTACCTAACGGCTAGTAGACCAGACATAATGTTTTCTACCTGTCTCTTTGCTCGTTTTTAGGCAAATCCGAAAGAATCACATCTACTTGCTGTGAAACGTATCCTCAAATACTTGAAAGGGACCCCTGACCTTGGTCTGTGGTATCCCCGTGACTCATCATTTGAATTGCTTGCGTACTCTGACTCAGATTATGCCGGGTGTATTTTCGATAGGAAAAGCACGTCAGGGAGTGCATACTTCTTGGGAGATCGAATGGTCTGCTGGAGTTTAAAGAAACAGAACTGTGTCTCTACATCAACTGCTGAAGCTGAATTTGTGGCTGCTGCCAGTTGCTGTTCACAGAGTCTGTGGATGCAGACTCAACTGCGGGACTTTGGTCTTACCTACTCTAAGATTCCACTATTGTGTGATTCTCAGAGTGCAATTGCCATTTCTTGCAATCCTGTCCATCACTCTAAAACCAAGCACATCGATATCAGGTATCATTTCTTGAAAGACAACGTGGAAAAGGTTCTGATCGAACTACAGTATGTTCCCACTGATAATCAACTCGCTGATTTGTTCACTAAACCACTAGATGAAGCCCGGTTTTCATTTCTGGTATCCAAGATTGGAATGCTGAATCTCAAGATGTAATTCATTATCGTTTTCCTTTCTTGAACAGATTTACGCGTTGTTTTTGTTCACTGTGCAGCTATACAGATGCTCCTGTCTAAGGGGAGCAATGTGGTTCACTGGTTCACACGAATGCTTTCCGTGCATTCGTGTAGGGGGAGAAATGTTCAGAATTCATCTTTTCAGATGATTCTTTGTCAGATATTTATTTTATGTCTTTTAAATGAAGTAGAAAACAACAAAAAGAAAGAATAATCATTTTTGGGCTTAAATAATGCTAAATTCTAAGTCTTGGGCTTAAATAGATTGGACTGGGCCAACCATCCAGTTTGAGCCAAACCGGGTCGATCCGACAGTCAGATACGCCCAGACCCATCCGAAAGTCGGACAGTCTATAAATAGACCTATCCGACTTCTCTTTCCTTTCACGCTTCCAAATATTTCAAAAAGCAAATACACTGCTCATCTTCATGCCTTCTTAACTACTCTCGATCGAAACTCATTTCTTGTGAAGATTTTGTGTTGTTTAAACACTAAACTGAAAGGTAAGATCATTAGAACATGAAATCTCGAAACATATGCACATTTAGGTGTCAAGATTCGAGTTCTTTTGTTGTTTCTAAGCCCTGTTATCGAACAGTTGGGGTCTTCTGTGGTTTTGAATCAAAAACACCGTAAGGGTTGTTAGTTGTTATGTTTGAAGGGCATAGAGTAACACTTGGGTGTTTGCGAACACACTGGAACCATAATGGCATTAAAAATCACATAGAATCGAATCTAATGAAAAAGTTTTTTAAGTTCTTGGGTACTGTTCTTCGTGTTGAAGAACAAGGTCACTCCAAAGTATGAAATTGCAATGTTTAGAGGTTATTTGGGTAGATTTGCAAGCACACAGTTGTTTTGGGATGAAATCCTAGTCGTTTGGCACTCAATTTGAACCCACAAACTTACTCATAGTCGAAAATTGATTTTCACTTGGGTCAAATGGTTTTAATGTTCTTAATAGTCGCATGAACGAAAATGGAATCATCCGACTGTCGGATGAATATGGTCTATCCGACTTTCGGATGAACTTTGCACTACGTGACTTTCTAATAAGGAAAAATCACTCCATGCGACTTTCAAAAGAAACTTTTATTCCATGCGACTTTTGGATGAAGTTGGACTATGCGACTTTCACATGACCTTAGTCTATCCGACTTTGGAAATTTATTCCATGCGACTTTCGAATCTTTGTCCATCCGACTTTCGGATGAATTTTGTTCATCCGACTTTTGCATGAATTGTGTTCATCCAACTTTCAAGTGCAAGTAGTCCATCCGACTTTCATAATGAAAGTCCATCCCACCTTCAAATCCATGCGACTTGAAAGTCCATCCGACTTTCAAACCCATGCGACTTTTGAGTCCATCCGACCTTCAAATGAAAGTCCATCCGACTTTCAACACTATGCGACTTTCAAGTCCAAATTCACCCATGCTACCTTTACATGAAACTTTTCATGCGACTTTCACCTCATGCGACTTTCACATGAATGTCCATCCGACTTTCAACACTTAGGAAATTTCTGACTTGATTCCAAAGTACTCCAATTAAGGTTCAAAACTCATAGTCAAGCCAAGGTCAAAGTCAAAGTCCAACATTCACATGTGCATTGAATTCCAAAACACATATTCCCTAATACATTCACATGTGCATTCAATACTACGTGTTTCTCTTGTGCCTATTTGATCTATATTTTCTGTGACAGATGGCTGCCAACCAACCCCTTCTCGAGGAAAGCCTAGTCCTTGGACAGGCTTGAAACACTGAGCGACATCCTATACTTTGACTTGGAGACAGATACCAATATCCCTATAATTTCAGAAATCATCAGTGCCCATCCTCTCCGCCAGGCCATAACTGAAAACCCAAACACATCACCCACCCACGTACCTGAACTCTACCAGCAACAACTATGGTATACCTTTACAGAGGGTGTCACTCGCTTGGGACACAAGTGCCTCTGTGGGAGAATTGACAATGTCTGCACAACTCTTTCTACTGTCAGACTTAGAAATGAAGGTACTTGTTTGGCATAATCAAGTAGCAACGGAAGCTAAATATATAACAAAATTCAAAGCCAATCAACGAATACTTCCCATGGACCAAAATCTAACAATGAAATTGCAACTAAAAGATAAGCAAGATGGGAAGAATAGTTTATACCTCCATGCAAATCACAAAGTAAACCTTTCTTGTGAAGAAGCTAAGAATCCAAATAAGAACCCCTCTAGTGTTGTCTACCCCAAGCTTTCTTGATTCCCAAATGCTAGTTTGTTGATGCAAAACACGAAAGCAACAATCAAGTGTGTATCATAGACTCTTGTGCACCAATATTCCACCAAGAACAAGATGAAGTTTTTGAGAGAGTTTTCTTGTATCAACCAAGAGCCAAAGAACAAGCCAAAAGTCTCTACTAGAGCAGAGAATTCGTTGCCCCTTTGTCTACCACAATTATTAGATGCTAACACCGTTAAACCAAGTGTTAAAGGCTGTTAATTCTGCTTTTACAGCGAACGTACACATCCCATGTTGATCAACACGGCCGTGTTGGCCCAAAGTCCATGGCCCCAATTGGGCGAAGACGGCCCGTGTCAAATAGGCACAACACGGCCCGTGTAGGCCCAAACTACACGACCTTGAACTGGGCCAATACGCCTTGTGTATGTTGGACTGGACATGGCCCGTGTTCAAGTACACGGCCCGTGTACCATCCTGCCAAAACCTATTTTGGCCTTTCTCTCTCTTTTGCTTGATCGTATTGCCGGAATCAATACTTTGTGTGTGACCCAATATGCCTATACCTCATCGGTAGTGCTATTAACTCGTTCGTGTCAGCGGGCATATTCCACTAGACTGCCACTTGCACGTGACACGACTACAACAAATAACACAAACATAGAGCGGCCTCTAGCAAGACATCTATGCTCCCAAGTTAGTATGGGGCATGCCACTCTTGACAAGATCCCCAATCATAAAATGATTGTCCTAAAGGTAAATAAACATGTACTTCCCTTTGTTTGCAATATCCAATGTGAACACAAGGCATGGAATATAGTCAACCTTCAAATCGTTCACGATTATGTTTCTCGATTCTAGATTAGTGGTGACCAACAAACCAAGTTAACATTGATCCATCATCAATATAACTTGGCACGGCCATGCATATGAACGTCAGCACTCAATCATCAAGGGGCCTAAGGATATTCTCTCTATACATAGAGGAACAAATACCTTTCGACTATATAGTCCCACCACATAGATAATACTCTACTCAATCATCTCCCTTATAGCGACCAGTTACGGACCGCGTTAGAAAATGATCGAAGCAAAGCAGACCTATGCTTTGAGATCACATGTATCTCTAGTTTAAGGATGAAATGTCATTACCATCCCGACTTACTGGTGACTAAAACCATGAAGTAAACTCGGGTGCGGGTCCTCCAATCACTTGAAACCCCTTTCAAGTATAGGCAAGAATCACGTTTTATCAAAACCAATTCTTTATCTCAATCTTAATTCATACTTCCTTCCCACAATGTATGACCGATTGTGGAGATTTAAAGATTGTAAAACAATCTAGGGAAGAAATACATGCAAAGATAGAACACAAAAAAGACTAAATGTAAGTAACTGCAACATGCGTATATATAGATCTCTACTATATAAATCGAAACAAACATTAGTTACATTACTGCTTAACGTTCCCAAATACATAATGGTCCAAACATAAATTAAAACTAAATCTAAACCAAGTCATGAGCAAATCTAACACCTATTGCCATAGTGTGAGAATCATGAGAAGCTTGTGACAATGGTTTAGTAAACGGATCGGCCAAATTGCCTTCCGAGGTTACTCTACTAATAGTGACTCCACCACTTTCAATCATCTCTCTAATCAAGTGGTACTTACGAGGTATATGCCTCGTTCTCTTGTGAGCTCTCGGTTCCTTTGCTAAGGCTACCACACCCTCCTTATCATAAAAGATCTCAATAGGGTCGGAAATGCTAGGAACCACTCCAAGGTCTAGGATGAACTTCCTTATCCATATAGCTTCCTTAGCTGCTTCACTTGCCACAATGTATTATGACTTTGTAGTAGAATCAGCTATTGTGTCTTGCTTTGAACTTCTCCAAGTAATTGCCCCACCATTCAATAGGAACACAAACCTCATTTGTGATCGGCAGTCATCCCTATCAGTTTGGAAGCTAGCATCAGAGTAACATATTCGTCACCACCAAAGATCAAGAACCTCTCTTTAGTCTTCCTAAGATACTTAAGAATGTTCTTTACTGCAACCCAATGGGCTTGCCCCGGGTTTCCCAGATATCTACTAGTCAAGCTCAAAGCGATGACACATCAGGACGAGTACATACCATGACGTACATGATTGAGCCCACGGCCGAAGCATATGGTACTCGCTTCATTACTTCTAGTTCCTCCTAAGAACTAGCACATTGAGTCTTACTCAATATCAGTCCATGTGACATAGGAAGATTTCCTTTCTTGGAATCCTCCATCTTGAACCGCTTCAAGACTTTGTCAATGTATGTACTTTGACTCAACCCGAGAAGTTTTCTAGATCTATCTCTATAGATCTTGATACCCAGAATATATGCCGCTTCTCCTAAGTCTTTCATTGAAAAGCATATTCCAAGCCAAGTTTTAACACTTTACAAGGTTGGAATATCTTTTCCAATGAGTAGGATATCATCCACATATAAAACTAAGAAAACAACGGCGCTCCCACTAGCCCTAACGTATACACATGGCTCGTCTACATTCGTCAAAAAACCAAACTCTTTGATTTTCTCATCAAAGCATAGATTCCAACTACTCCATAAATGGACTTCTTTAGTCTACACACTCTATTAGGATGCTTCGGATGTACAAAACCCTCAGGCTGCGTCATATACACCTCTTCTGAGAGCTTCCCATTAAGGAAGGCGGTTTTGACATCCATTTACCATATTTCGTAATCATGAAATGTAGCAATTGCCAAAAGTATCCTAATAGATTTCAACATGGCTATTGGGTAGAAAGTTTCATCATAGTCGACACCATGTGTTTGGGTGAAACCTTTAGCCACTAGTCGGGCTTTGAAAGTGTTAACTTTTCCATCCATGTTGGTATTCTTCTTGAAGACCCATTTACACCCTATTGGTTTACAACCAGGTGTAGGATCAACCAATTCCCAAACCTGGTTATCCTCCATGGATTGCATCTCGTTATCCATTGCCTCCTTCCACTTAGCAGACTTATGGCCCGCTGCCGCTTCCCGATAGTTGGTGGGCTTATTAAGATCCACCAATAACTCGTCGTCCTCAGATATGAGAAACCCATATCTCTCTGGCTCATGGTTAGTTCTACCGGATCTATGGGGAGGTAATGGATGTACGTTAGCCTCCACATTGTCATGCTTGGACTCAACCTCACTAGGTTGTTGGCTAGTGCCAATGTCAGGTCTTTCATCCGTTGACTCTTGAACTTCTTCAAGATCAATCTTAGTCCCGCCTTGCTGATTGGATATTAATTCTCTTTCTAAAAAGACCGCCCTCCGAGCAACAAATACTTTGTTCTCTGAAGGTTTATAGAATATATATCCAATACCCGTAGCTGGATATCCGATGAAATAAAACTTTTCGGATCGGGGCTCTAACTTGTCATCTACCTCACGTCGTACGTAGGCTTGACAACCCCAAACTCTTAGATAGGCAAGAACGGGAGGTTTCCCATGCCACATATCGAGAGGTGTTTTCTTGACCTTCTTCGTTGGTACGAGATTAAGGATTCTTGTTTCCGTTTCAAGAGCATAACCCCAAAGGCTTATAGGCACTTGGGTGTGACTCATCATAGACCGAACCATATCCAACAATGTTCGGTTCTTCCTCCCGGCGACACCATTTAATTGTGGCGTCCTAGGAGGTGTAAGTTGTGAGATAATTCCACAACCCTTAAGATGATCACGAAACTCTTGACTAAGATACTCACCACCCCTATCGGATCTAAGTATCTTAATCTTTTTTCCCAATTGATTCTCTACTTCGTTTTGGAAAGTCTTAAAGACCTCAAAGGTCTCGGACTTTTGTTTAACCAAGTAGACATACCCATACCTACTATAATCATCTATAAAGGTAACGAAGTATCTAGAATTGTCTTTTGGGATGTGCTTAAATGGACCACATACATCGGAATGTATGATGTCCAATAAGTCTTTTCCCCTCTCATTCACGCCGGAAAAGGGTGCTTTTGTCATCTTGTCTAATAAAAAAGATTCGCATACTTCATTTGACTCGTGGTCAAATGATTCCAAGATCCCATCCGCTTGGAGCTTGGCGATACGAGTCTTATTTATATGGCCAAGTCGACCATGCCACAAAGACAATTTGTCTAAACCACTTTTAGACGTTGAATTAATATTCATGATTGAACGATTATCAGTAACGTATGTGTGACATTCGGCAACAAATTTCCCAGGTTAGACATTAGAAATTTGTATTTTAAGCCTAGTATGACTAAAAATAGTATTTATGATTTAAATACATCCATAATAATATTAGATTTCATAGAAATCCCGCCTATATGGTTAGAACCTTCCGGAGCTCGAAAAATCGAATTATTACGGTCAAGAATTACAAATCAGGTACAATAATAAAAATAATATCAATTAAAATAATTAAATATATCATAATAAATATAAATAAGTTAAAATATAAAACATATAAAAATAAACTCATAAAAGTAATAAAAACTTTGTAACTAAAAGATTTAAACAAAATCAACAATTATACAAAATTTATTTAAACAAATTACACTTAATTATTCATAAAAAAAATAAAAGAAAATCCCCCCCCCCCTTCCATGGCCGGCCACCCTACCCCCCCCCCCCCTCAAATTTCTCTTGCCTCCTTCTCTTCCCAAGAATCACCACTTGATCTCCCCCATGCTCTATATAAGCCTCCTACTACTCTTCATCATTTCCTTTACCACCACACTCCATCTATTCTCTTTTCTCTCTTCTTCTTTCACCAACAAAAATCTCCTAAGAACATCCAAGTCTTGATCATCTTTTGAAGATCAAACACAAAATCAAAGAAAAGAGTTGGTAAGATGATCATAAAACACTCATCTCTACTCTTCTACCTTTCTTCTCTTCTTCTTTCTTCTTTCTTTTATTTATTTTCTTTGTTGTTCATCTTATTTCCTTTATATATATATATATATATATATAATCATGTAAATATAAACATCCAACCAATGTTGTAAGGAGCACATGAAATGTGCATCATCCTACCGTTGTTGTATGGAACTTAATCAACTAAAAATCAAGAAAATAAGACTTTGATCATGCATGTGTTTCATCTTAACAAATGTTATAAGGAACACATAAAATATGTATCATCCTACCATTGTTGTAAGAACACATGGATTATTAAAGTTATGACTCATAAGCAAAAAGAATAACATTCTGGCAGATTCTGATGCTAGAACTCCCCACTTGTTTTTGTTATATCTGGAGTTCTAGGTATCAAAATCAGTTGATTCTTTTTGATAATCTTAGTTTAAAGTGTTACCTTTCATTTAAACCTGGATTCACTAATTTTCATGAATGTTTGATCCTTCAAACATATTTAAAAAGACCCATATGTTGAATCTGGAAATCTGGCAGATTTAGAAGGGTACAGTTTAAACGCGTGTAACTTACTCATTCTTGGGTCAAAATACGTCTAGTTTTTTTTAAAAGTTTAATATTTGAGTCTTGGTTATTTCCCAGACCCTGATCAGTGGACATCCTATACACTTTTAATTATTAAAAATACTAAACATGGATTATAAATTCCTATATTTTTACTGGACATTCTAGAAACATGTATTAAGATTATATTAAAATATCAAGCCTTAATATGACACTAAATTACTGTTTTTAATTTTTAAATTTCAACTTAAAGAACTGAAAATTGCAGTGAACACTTATGATTTATGGAAAAATAGAGACAACCTTTAACTATTTAAATAAATAAGTTAACAACAAATAAATAATATAAAATAATAAATAAAATAAGTCTAATAGAGCTACGTACCTCTTATATTAGGAAAGGAGCTTCGGTAGGAACAAGAAATCCTTACGAGTGAACACCTTTGCATACCGAGTGAGTATCATAGCCCCTTTTTACCGTATTTCATATTATTTTTGGGGTGAAAGCATGTGTATACGTTTCATGAAAAGTTTATTGCCTATCTTCTTATTTATTTCGAATATTATTTTGAGCACTTATGGTATTATTCTTTGATGTGCTTGGGTGATTGTTGTAAGGCCCTTTCGTTCGACATTATTCCTTAACTCCGCTAGTGAGCCGATGGTATTTGTAAGTAGCGCTATTTGGAGATTCCGACGTCTCCCATTTATGGTTGACGAACTATAGATGTACTTTACCACTACTAACGTTATTTAATATAGGCGTTAGGTTTATCATGGCCAATTGGTTGTCGGCTAGGTTGGATAATGGCTCAAGCAACAAATCATCATAGTCTATTACTACCATGTGCAACGTATTGGGCAATATAATACATCTTCTATCATTATTTTATACTTGGATTTTTATTCAAAAACTTCCATCAATTATTTAAACTTTTCTCATTTAAAAGATATTTTGTGCATATATTAAAAACCTATGAACTCACCAACTCTAGTAGTTGACCGTTTTCTTTCTTTTACCCGTGCTTTCAGGTGATCGCCGTTAGGTACCTTATGCTTACAAACATGATGTGTGGCATCTTCATCTTCATCGTCACGTTTTATAAAAATAATATCTATTTTATTTACGCATCGTACAAGACAATGTCCTTTAAATATTATTTGGTTGTGTAACTTTTATTTATGTTTCATCCGAACTACTTATTTTGTTAATTTAATATAATGGTTATTATCTATTTACCTTGTGCGATGATATCTTGTGCTGTGACATCTCGTGTTTCCGCTTTAGCGGGGTGTGACAGATTTGTATCAGAGCCTAAGGTTATAGGGAATGTTGTTTTCCTTATGGGGGGAAAACAACAACTATGACCAAAGGTTTATAAAAATAATTTTCAAAATAATTTTGTTTAAAATGCATCAAGTGTATTGATAACATGAGAGGCATGTTAGATTACCAAACCTACAGGGTTAGTTCGTGCTTAGACATGGCGGACCTTAACCACCATCACGCAATGCAAGCCTTAGAGGTGGCTCAAGAAGCCCGAAGACTAATTAGGCTAGTGCATACATGCCTAGTTTCAGGGGTTGTGTTGATGATGTTAGTGGGGCTAGCTTACATTGGATTTGGGCGCTAGATGGGTTGGAGTGGATCTACTTTGGGTTTTAATGTCTTTTTTTTGTTGATTATGAACTAAAATATCCTATGTTGGTTTGAAGGATTTATGATTGTATGGCTACTATTAACTCTCTATTAATATATATGGCATCTTTTAAAGAGCCGATTTTGGTAATTATTTTGTGCCAAGTAAATGATTGATTATTTAATTAAATCTCGTACTATTAGTCATATTTAATGCCATGAATGAATTAAACACGTTACAGGTAGAGTAGTATGATAAAACTGATTAGATTGAGTGACTAAAAATCGTCGTGTGATTATGCTCTAGAACGATGCCTCCACGAAGAGCATACCCTGAGTTACATCAACTTGTCATGGAACAAGTGATTGCAACATTATCCAACATAGTTAGCCAAGTTGCTGCTGGGCTTCAAACAAACCAAGGAGCACCAACCCCAACCCAAGATTGCAACTACAAAACCTTTAGGGCCTGCAACCCTAAAGAATTCTTTGGAACGGAAGGAGGTGTGGGTCTACTAAACTGGATTGAAAGCATGGAATCAGTCCTTAGCATCAGTAAATGTACGGAAGCAAACAAGGTGGAGTTTGCAGCGTGTCTTCTGCAAGGGCGAGCCCTATCATGGTGGAATATCCAAGTGCAAACGCTTCAAAGAAATGTCGCGCACCAACTCACCTGGGATGCATTCCTCAGGCTATTAAGGGACGAATTTTGCTCGAAGAGTTAAATTCAAAAGCTAGAAGCCGAGCTGTGGAATCATGAAATGATCGGGGACGACATCAACTCCTACACCACCCGATTTCATGATTTGGCCAAGTTGGTGCCGCACTTGGTGACCCCGGAAGAAAACCGTATCGATAGATACATTTGGGGTCTAGCCCCTGAGATCCGGGAAAATGTCACGGCTGCAAACCCCAACATCATCCAAAGTGCGGTAAATCTAGCTACAAGACTTACCCACAATACCATCCGTTCGGGATCGCTTGGGAGCGACAAGGACAAGGGTAAGAGGAAGCTTGAGGAGGTGTCAAGGAAGCCATCCGGTGGAGAAGCTGCGAGGACTCACAAAAGGGCTAGAAACTTCGGAGCTCGGGCGCAAGCAGCCGATAAAGGATGGAGATCCTACCCCAAATGTGACAAGTGCCACAAACACCACGAAGGGAAGTGCATGGTGTGCTTTAGGTGTAAGCGGCTAGGACACCTCAGCAAAACTTGCCGAGTAAAGCCATGCTTTAAGTGCGGAAGTCTGGAGCACCATGGCACCATCTGCTCGCGGCCAACTCAAGGGTCTAATTATAATCAAGCACGTCCTGCAAGCCAAAGTAACCAAGGAAATCAAGCACGAGGCAGGGTGTTTGAGATTGGAGCAAATGAAGCTAGACAAAACCCCGATGTCGTTACAGGTACGTTTCCTCTAAACGGTTATTACGCATCAGTACTATTTGATTCAGGGGCCGATAAAAGCTTCATATCATTAAGATTTAAGTTAAGGCTAAATCTAAAAACCATAGAAATGAAAGAGCCTTACACCATTGAATTTGCTAACGGTCAGAAAACTAGCGTTAAGGACATAATCCCTGGTTGTACCTTGGGCATAGCCGATAAAACATATACCATAGATTTAATCCCACTTGAAATGGGAAGTTTCGACATAGTTGTTGGGATGGATTGGCTTTCTAGCCATCGAGCGGAAATCTGTTGCTTCGAAAAGATCGTCCAAATTCCGACGCCTGATGGTGAGACACTTAATGTGTATGGAGAAAAATCCGGAAGGGATTTCAAGATAATCTCATCCATCAAGATGAGAAAATGCTTAAGGAAAAGATACGAGGCATTCCTAGCACATATAATCAATAAGAAAACTTGTGAGAAAAACATTCAAGAAATTCCCGTCGTGCGAAACTTTCTTGAGGTATTTCCGGAATTTTGCCAGGATTACCCCCGAATCGGCAAGTCGAATTCCATATCGATCTAGTCCCTGGAGCGGCTCCCGTGGCGAAAGCACCATATCGACTCGCCCCATCAGAAATGCAAGAGCTATCGGCACAACTACAAGAATTACTCGACAAAGGTTTCATTCAACCAATTTCATCCCCTTGGGGAGCCCCAGTTCTTTTCGTCAAAAAGAAGGACGGGTCGCTACGAATGTGTATCGACTATCGGGAACTCAACAAGTTAACTATCAAGAACCGATACCCTCTCCCTCGAATCGATGATCTGTTCGACCAACTTGAAGGCGCCAAATATTTTTCAAAAATCGATCTTCGCTCGGGATATCACCAATTGAGAGTTCGCGAAGAAGACGTCCCCAAGACCACCTTTAGAACCCGCTATGGACATTATGAGTTCTTAGTCATGCCTTTTGGGTTGACTAACGCTCCAGCAGTATTTATGGACTTAATGAATAGGGTCTGTAGACCATATTTAGATAAGTTTGCTATAGTGTTCATAGACGACATTCTCATCTATTCGCGAAGCAAGGACGATCATGAGCAACATTTGAAATTAATCTTAACACTACTAAAGGACCAGAAGTTGTATGCCAAATTCTCCAAGTGTGAATTTTGGATCTGAGAAGTACACTTCCTTGGTCATGTAGTTAATTCAAACGGAATTCATGTCGATCCAGCAAAGATTGAAGCAATCAAAAAGTGGGAAGCACCAAAGACGCCAACTGAGATTTGACAATTTCTGGGTTTTGCAGGATATTATAGGCGATTCATCGAAAACTTTTCACGCGTGGCTCAACCATTAACGACTTTGACTCAGAAGGATAAGAAATTCATTTGGGGAGATAAGCAAGAAGAAGCCTTTCAAACCTTAAAGCAGAAGCTATGCAACGCACCTATCTTGTCATTGCCAACTGGAATAGAAAACCTTGTGGTCTATTGCGACACATCACACCAAGGGTTGGGATGTGTTTTAATGCAAAAAGACAAAGTTATCGCCTACGCTTCGAGACAATTGAAGGTTCATGAGAAAAACTACACTACTCATGATTTGGAGCTAGGAGCGGTAGTGTTTGCACTCAAAATATGGAGACACTACTTATATGACACCAAGTGTACCGTCTACACTAACCATAAGAGTCTCCAACATATTTTTGATCAAAAGATGCTCAATATGAGACAAAGGCGATGGGTAGAACTACTCAATGATTATGATTGCGAAATCAAATATCACCCAGGCAAGGCCAATGTGGTAGCCGACGCGTTGAGTAGGAAGGAAAGAGTAAAACCAACGAGAGTACGAGCATTAGGAGTTGTTGTGCAAACAAGTCTGAAAGGAAGGATCCTTGAAGCTCAGGAGCAAGCTTTAAAAGCAGAAAATCTAAAAGAGGAAACCCTCCGTCATTTGGAGCACAGGTTCGAGATTGGAACTGATGGAGTACGTTACTTCGAAAAGAAGGTTTGGATACCCAAGGTGAACAACATAAGGTTAACGATATTGGATGAGGCACATAAGTCTAAGTATTCTATTCATCCCGGAGCCGATAAAATGTACAAGGATTTGAAGGAATACTATTTGTGGCCCGGAATGAAGAAGGATGTCGCCCTATACGTGGGGAAATGTTTGACTTGTGCAAGGATTAAGGCAGAACACCAGAAACCCTCTGGATTACTACAGCAACCCGAAATCCCGGAATGGAAATGGGAACAGATAACTATGGATTTTGTGACTAAGTTACCCCGATCCGTAAAAGGGTACGATTCCATCTGGGTAGTAGTAGGCCGGCTTACAAAGTCAGCACATTTCCTACCCATTCATGAAGATTACAAGATGGAAAAGCTGGCACGAATCTACATCAATGAGATCGTCATGCGTCATGTAGTGCCCATCTCTATCATCTCGGATAGGGATAGTCGCTTCACTTCCCGATTTTGGCAATCACTTCAGAAAGCATTCGGAACGCGAGTCAATTTAAGCACCTCTTACCACCCCCAAACAGACGGACAATCGGAAAGGACTATTCAAACGCTGGAAGATATGTTACGTGCTTGTGTGTTAGATTTTGGTGGGAGCTGGGACTCGCATTTGCCACTGGTTGAATTTTCATACAATAATAGTTATCACACCAGTATCCAGTGTGCACCTTATGAAGCATTGTACGGACGCAAATGTAGATCCCCGCTCAGCTGGTTGGAAATCGGAGACTGACAATTGTCCAGACCAGACATCGTACAGGAAACCACTGATAAGATAAAGATAATCAGGGAAAGGCTCAAAACCGCTAAGGACCGACAAAAGAGCTACGCCGACAATCGCAGGAAACCCCTAGAGTTTCAAGTTGGCGATAAAGTCCTACTAAAGATATCACCTTGGAAAGGGATAGTGCGTTTTGGTAAAAAGAACAAGTTAAGTCCCAGGTACGTTGGGCCATTCAAGATAATCGAAAGGATTGGACCGGTAGCCTACAAGCTAAAACTGCCACAAGAACTGAGCGCCATCCATGACACATTCCATGTGTCGAATTTAAAGAAATGCCAAACGGAGGAAACCTTAGTCTTACCCTTAAAAGATGTGCAAGTTGATGACCGGTTGCACTTTGTAGAAGAACCAATCGAAATCCTTGACCGGGAGGTCAAAAGACTAAGGAGAAGCAGGATCCCTATCTTAAAAGTTCGTTGAAACTCAAGGCACGGGCCTGAATACACTTGGGAGCGAGAGGATTATATGAAACTCAAATATCCGCACCTCTTCGCCAAAAAGCAAGTCCAGGACGTCAACGATTAATTTCGGGACGAAATTCTTTTAATCAGGGGAGACTGTGACATTCGGCAACAAATTTCCCAAGTTAGCCATTAGAAATTTGTATTTTAAGTCTAGTATTACTAAAAATAGTATTTATGATTTAAATACATCCATAATAATATTAGATTACATAGAAATCCCGCCTATATGGTTAGAACCTTCCGGAGCTCGAAAAATCGAATTATTACGAGTCAAGAATTACAAATCAGATACAATAATAAAAATAATATCAATTAAAATAATTAAATAAATCATAATAAATATAAATAAGTTAAAATATAAAACATATAAAAATAAACTCATAAAAGTAATAAAAACTTTGTAATTAAAAGATTTAAACAAAATCAACAATTATACAAAATTTATTTAAACAAATTACACTTAATTATTCAAAAAAAATAAAAGAAAATCCCCCCCCCCTTTCCATGGCCGGCCACCCTACCCCCCCCCCCCCCTCAAATTTCTCTTGCCTCCTTCTCTTCCCAAGAATCACCACTTGATCTCCCCCATGCTCTATATAAGCCTCCTCCTACTCTTCATCATTTCCTTTACCACCACAATCCATCTCTTCTCTTTTCTCTCTTCTTCTTTCACCAACAAAAATCTCCCAAGAACATCCAAGTCTTGATCATCTTTTGAAGATCAAACACAAAATCAAAGAAAAGAGTTGGTAAGATGATCATAAAACACTCATCTCTACTCTTCTACCTTTCTTCTCTTCTTCTTTCTTCTTTCTTTTATTTATTTTCTTTGTTGTTCATCTTATTTCCTTTATTTATATATATAATCATGTAAATATAAACATCCTACCAATGTTGTAAGGAGCACATGAAATGTGCATCATCCTACCGTTGTTGTATGGAACTTAATCAACTAAAAATCAAGAAAATAAGACTTTGATCATGCATGTGTTTCATCTTAACAAATGTTGTAAGGAACACATAAAATGTGTATCATCCTACCATTGTTGTAAGAACACATGGATTATCAAAGCTTATACTCATACAATTCATGAATATAAACATGTTATATTAAAGTTATGACCCATAAGCAAAAAGAATAATATTCTGGCAGATTCTGATGCTAGAACTCTCCACTTGTTTTTGTTATATCTGGAGTTCTAGGTATGAAAATCAGTTGATTCTTTTTGCTAATCTTATTTTAAAGTGTTACCTTTCATTTAAACCTGGATTCACTAATTTTCATGAACGTTTGATCCTTCAAACATATTTAAAAAGACCCATATGTTGAATCAGGAAATCTGCCAGATTTAGAAGGGTACACTTTAAACGCGTATAACTTACTCATTCTTGGGTCAAAATACGTCTAGTTTTTTTTAAAAGTTTAATATTTGAGTCGTGGTTATTTCCCAGTTTGAGTTATGTATAAACGAGGTCGTATGAGCCCTAAACAGACGATTTAGTAACAACATGTCATCCAGACCCTGATCAGTGGACATCCTATACACTTTTAATTATTAAAAATACTAAACATGGATTATAAATTCCTATATTTTTACTGGACATTCTAGAAACATGTATTAAGATTATATTAAAATATCAAGCCTTAATATGACTCATAAATTACAGTTTTTAATTTTTAAAGTTCAACTTAAAGAACTGAAAATTCCAGTGAACACTTATGATTTATGGAAAAATAGAGGCAACCTTTAACTATTTAAATAAATAAGTTAACAACAAATAAATAATACAAAATAATAAATAAAATAAGTCTAATAGAGCTACATACCTCTTATATTAGGAAAGGAGCTTCGGTAGGAACAAGAAATCCTTACGAGTGAACACCTTTGCATACCGAGTGAGTATCATAGCCCCTTTTTACCGTATTTCATATTATTTTTGGGGTGAAAGCATGTGTATACGTTTCATGAAAAGTTTATTGACTATCTTCTTATTTATTTCAAATATTATTTTGAGCACTTATGGTATTATTCTTTGATGTGCTTGGGTGATTGTTGTAAGGCCCTTTCGTTGGACATTATTCCTTAACTCCGCTAGTGAGCCGATGATATTTGTAAGTAGCGCTATTTGGAGATTCTGACGTCTCCCATTTATGGTTGACGAACTATAGATGTACTTTACCACTACTAACGTCATTTAATATAGGCGTTAGGTTTATCATGGGCAATTGGTTGTCGGCTAGGTTGGATAATGGCTCAAGCAACAAATCATCATAGTCAATTACTACCATGTGCAACGTATTGGGCAATATAATACATCTTCTATTATTATTTTATACTTGGATTGTTATTCAAAAACTTCCATCAATTATTTAAACTTTTCTCATTTAAAAGATATTTTGTGCATATATTAAAAACCTATGAACTCACCAACTCTAGTAGTTGACCGTTTTCTTTCTTTTACCCGTGCTTTCAGGTGATCGCCGTTAGGTACCTTATGCTTACAAACATGATGTGTGGCATCTTCATCTTCATCTTCACGTTTTATAAAAACAATATCTATTTTGTTTACGCATCGTACAAGACAATGTCCTTTAAATATTATTCGGTTGTGTAACTTTTATTTATGTTTCATCCGAACTACTTATTTTGTTAATTTAATATAATGGTTATTATCTATTTACCTTGTGCAATGATATCTTGTGCTGTGACATCTCGTGTTTCCGCTTTAGCGGGGTGTGACGGTATGCATCTATCTCATAAATACCACGACAAGGATAAGCTTTAAAATAACAAATATTATTTTTAAAACAAACAATAACCCCATTGTCAAATGAAAAACCAAAACCATTGTCGTGTAATGCATTAAAAGAAATAATGTTTCGCGCCACAAGCGGCGAATAACATATGTTTAAATAATAATATAGAAAAACCGGAATTAAAAGATAATTTGACTTCTCCTAGAGCCTTGACCGGGAAAATCTCTTTATTTCCCATTATCAAGTCAAGCTCATCATTCTCCATCCTTCTACTTGTCTTTAGCACCTGCACAATATTACAAACGTGAGTGCCACAGCCGGTATCTAATACCCAACTACCAGATGTAGAAGTATGATGGAGTTCAATCATGTACGTACCTGAATTGGAAGTCCTCCGACGCTCAACCCCTTGAGCTTCTTTAGACCTTCTAGGTACCCCGCGCAGTTAGAGCGCCAATGGCCCTTCTTCCCGCAGAAGAAGCATTCCGCTTCGTTCGGATTTTTTGCTTGGGGAACCATCTTCCCCTTACCTTTACCTTCCGAGGCGGGGCTAGACTTGGCAGCGCCAATCTTCCCCTTCCCCTTACCCTCAGGGGTATAAGCAGACTTCTTCTTCTTCTAGATTCGCCCCTCCCTTATAGCAAGAACGGGATTTGGAACGGCGGGCTTGTTTTTGGTAATGCTAGACTCCGTTGTCTTAAGCATACCATGAAGCTCCATAATGGACTTATCCATACTATGCATATGATAACTCATAACGAATTAATAATACGCGGTGGGCAAGGACCATAGGATCAAATCCACGGCTATCTCCCTCCCTATGGTAAATCCGATCCGTTCCATGCACTCCACGTTTGCTTTCATGCGCTACACGTGAGCACTCACATTCCCGCCATCGGCCATCTTGCTACGAAGTACCGTCTTAAGACACTCGAACCTCTCTTGTCTCGCTTGCTGCTGGAACATTTCCTTAAGCTGAGCGATCAAGTCAAAAGCACTCAAATGATCCATTTGCTTTTGGAGCTCGGGGATCATTGTACTTAGGATGAGGCAAGTTATGTCCTCAGTATCCTTGACACACTTCTCATAAGCGTCTCCGATAGCCCGAGTGGCATTGGCAGTAGGAGCCTCTGGTAGGGCCTCCTCTATGGTAACCATCTTCCCTTCTTGGCGTAAGACAAGTTTAAGTTGCCTAAACCAATCCAAGAAGTTGTTACCATTGAGTTTCTCCTTTTCAAGGAAAACTCTAAGCGAAAAATGGTTGGTGGTGTTAGTGTTGCTTGAAGACGCCATCTAAAATAGCAAAGTAGTTTTAGTTAGTTTGGAAATCCTTGTTAAAAATAAGTTCCCATAGTTTTAAACAAAACAATTTATTTGTAACAAGGGCTAAGAACCTTATTTCACTTCGCCCCGTGACGGGTTTACCGCGGATCACGTGGCGAAGCTATTTAGGACGGCAACCATTTCACCAATTGTAATCTCTATTACAACTCTTAGACACTTGCGGGATCCGTTAACATCCATTATGTCGGTTGGCATGTTTGATCCCTTTCTTACACCAATCTTAATATATAATTTTTGTTTAGCTCGTGCTTAGCTCGACAACTAACCAAGAATTATATACTAAAATTGTAAATCGTCCGACAAGACACACGGGTGGCACCCTCGACCATTAATCGGCTCGTGCTTAGCTCGACAACCAATCATGCGAGTTACCCACTCACCTTCCACACAACTACACAAGGAATGACTCGTGCTTAGCTCGACAATCATCCTTGCTTTGTTAGATTCGGGTGGTGTCATCTTACGGATGGTGCGTGATTTACGTTTTGAAAAACGGGATTTTGTTTCCGGTTTATAAAAACCTTTTGGGAATTAACAAAGTAAGTGTCAAAACAATTTTAAACACTTTTAAATCTAATACCATCTTTATATTTTCTTTGTCAATTCTATTCGCACACAATTGTTAACCATTTTAACAAACGCTGTATTTATTTTATTTTATAGAAAAATTGTCTAGCATGCGAATCCTAATAGAAAAATAAAACACAACCACGCAAATATATATTTATATATATATATACATGATTCGGTAACATGCCCAAAAATCCTATGCGTTTTCTCCGTGAGACACAATGGGGAAAACGAGGCCAAAACCTAAGGACAATGAATAGTCTCGTTGGGTGAGCTCGCACTGAATCCAACACCTCCAGTAGCGTGTTGATTCCTTCTCTCCAAGACGTCATCACTATGACTCCCGTTGATTTCTCCGGTTCTAATTCTATACTATATACAAATACATAGAATATATAAACGACACGCAGGTCGCATTCCTATGCTATTTATACAAATACATAGAATAAAAGAAACGGCATGCAAGCCGCGCCAACGAATAAATAAATAAATACTTTTACAACAATACAGCACGCAGGCCGCCAAAAACCAAAAATAATCAACCACCACAACACATAGGCCTAAGGGCATATCTTGTTACCAAATCAAACCAAACATATCAAATAGAAACATGGTGTGCCACACATAACCATGATACATAAATATATATCTATATTTTAGTTAAGATTGTCAAAACATCAAAGGCACCAAAAAGACAATCCTTGTATAAATGCATTAGTGTACCAAACCATTTTTGAGACACATATTCATATATACATTTATAAGTATATATTTGTGTACACTTCATGCCAAGTTACAACAAATATATAAATATAAAAACTAAAATATTAACAAGACTACAAATATATCAATTCTAGCCCAACAAGAGTCTCCATGAAAAACCAATTTTTAAGAAAACAATTTTCTTGTCAAAAACCCTTTTATGGTTTTTCTAGACTCAATAGTGCGAAGCCATGCTAGATATGGCTCTGATACCACTGAAGGTACTCGTCTAGCATAATCAAGTAGCAACGGAAGGAAAGTATATAACAAAATTCAAAGCCAATCAACGAATACTTCCCATGGACCAAAATCTAACAATGAAATTGCAACTAAAAGATAAGCAAGATGGGAAGAAAAGTTTATACCTCAATGCAAATCATAAAGTAAATCTTTCTTGTCAAAGAGCTAAGAATCCAAATAAGAACCCCTCTAGTGTTGTCCATCCCAAGATTTCTTGATTCCCAAATGCTAGTTTGTTGATGCAAAACACCAAAGCAACAATCAAGTGTGTATCTTAGACTCTTGTGCACCAATAAGAACACCAAGAACAAGATGAAGTTTTTGAGAGAGTTTTCTTGTATCAACCAAGAGCCAAAGAACAAACCAAAACTCTCTATTAGAGCAGATTCGTTGCCCCTTTGACTACCACAATTATTAGATGTTAATACCATTAAACCAAGTGTTTAAGGCTGTTAATTTTGCGTTACAGCAAACGTACACGGCCCGTGTTGATCAACACGGCCGTGTAGGCTCAAAGTCCATGGCCCCAATTGGGCTAAGACGGCCCGTGTCAAATAGGCACAACATGGCCCGTGTTCATCTACACGGCCCGTGTAGGCCCAAACTACACGACCTTGAACTGGGCCAATACGCCTCGTGTATGTTGGACTGGACACGGCCCGTGTTCAAGCACACGGCCCGTGTACCATCCTGCCAAAACCCATTTTGGCCTTTCTCTCTCTTTTGCTTGATCGTATTGCCGGAATCAATACTCGGTGTGTGACCCAATACGCCTATACCTCATCGGTAGTGCCATTAACTTGTTCGTGTTAGCGAGCATATTCCAACAAGAAACATACTTGATTTACCCACTACCGATCACTACCCTGAGAAAGCTGACTTTGATGAAAATCCCGGGGTCGATGCGGTACTTGACCTAGTTCGATGTCTTGGATATAATGGGGAACTGAACCAGATTCACCGATTTCGCCAAAACAAACCTTGCGCCTCTCTTGCAGACGCTTGCTACAATCATCTCTCGTACCCTAACTGGCATTCATTGGGGTACAGATGGCTAATCCTACTACTCTCTACTACTGTTGGCTGGTGTTTCTTACCACCGCCATCTAGACTATGCCACAATCATATTTGAAGAAATTGCACGAATGGTTAAGGAGAAGGACACCACCAGCTAGAAAAACTTCATACCCTTCCAATGATTCCTTACCATTTTTATCGCCACTGATCTAGAAACCTAACACACCATTCCTCAGCGACTCCACAACCCGCAAGTCCAAGTTCAACGCATAACTAGATTTTTACGCATTAGAGACCTACCCAATATAGTTCCCATGCTGGTGCCTGTTGCCCTCCTTCGAATCCTGAATCAAGAGAGTGAGGCTGTGCGTGAGTATATGAGGGAAAATAGGATCGCTCCTTTAGCGCAACCAGATCCGGTTGTGCCTGCCCCGGGAGCAGTAGCACCAGGTGAGGGTCCTAGCGGTCTTAGGGCTCGGGTGCACAGGGGTGCCCCGAGCAGGGTTGTGCTTGAGAGGGAACAATCAGAAGAGTGGGGTAGTGGAAGTGGTAAGGGAGGAGAGATACAAGAGAGTGAGGGAGTGGTGATCAATGACTCTAAGGCCTCCACACATGCCGAATCAGCGAGTAAGTCCTCCACAGAAAGGACTCAAACAGAATCATCCTCCTCCGGGCAGTCAATCTCTTTTGGCCCGCGACCCTCCCCTATCCATGCTGAATCTACTGGCACGAGACAAGTGTCTAATCATCAAGAGGACATCCATCATGACCTGTCTGACATATCTGCCACCTTTGGTGATGTACCTTTTATGGAAAGAGAAGATGTAGAAATAGATGTTGAGGTTAGTGATAGTGAGGGTGAGGAAGAAAAGAAAGAGGGTGAGAGTACCCCCAGAACTAGAAAGCCGGGAAGCCTCATCTACTACCGGTTGGTACACTGTTCCGGCTGGTATTGAAACATACACTAGCATCCCACCAGTGCATGCACCTCACCCCACCAGCCACTTTGCTTCCACTCAACTAGAAGTAGTTTCATTACACGGGGAATCATCACATACACAGTCGGCAACTCATTCGGAGTTTGCTGGCTTTGAAATTAGTGGACTGCCTCCCCCGTCCACATCTTCATTTCGTGCACAATCGAGTCTAGCGCCAATCTTAACAGGTTTCCAATCTTTCGCTAGGACACGATCACCGCTTGCACGTCTTCGTGACGTTGCCGGAACGCCTGTAGCGGACTCTGCTATAGAGGTAACGCGAGGATCGAGCGGAAGTCCCTCTAGTGCTACCGTTATGCCAACACTGCATGAGGGCCACAGGTCTGAAAGACCTGTGCCAACCAAGCCTCTTAGTAAGCTCGGGGTTACACCAGAACTACGATCCTTTATGGATTCCAAGTTCTCAACTCTCGACTCGGGCCTGAGGGAGTATGTAAACACACAACTCCACACTGAAATCAGTTCCCTCAAAGCCCAAATCCGTGCCCTTGAAAATCGACAACCCACTGTCATTTAGCGAAATTACTCGATCGATGAAGTCAAGGACCTCCTTCATGCTAAGCTAAATAGTGTTACTAATCCAACCACCGAAAAATCCAACATACTTGCAGCACTACAACAACCCCAGCCCGCCTCCTCCTGCTCCACCACCTTCCAAGATACAGTCCTACAAGTCTTAAATGCCCTAACCTCCACAGTATCAAGTATAAGCAAAAGGCTAGAAGTAGTGGAGGAGTCCTGCAAAGCTCAATCCGAATCTTGAAAACGGAGGCATGATGATCCTGAGGATCTAGGATATCATGAGGGGGAGAAGCGGCAGAGGCGATACATTGGGGCTCAAAGTACGGTATTAAGAATTGAGGCCGCCCCAGTATCCAAGCCGTTAGAGGGTCAGAGTGGCAGTGGTAGTGGTAGCAAACAACAACAACCAGCTGAGCCCATAATTGCAGACTTTGAATTTGTGTTAGAACTGTATTTGTGTTTATTGTCTAGTTACAATTTAGTGTTTTTATGATTTACTTTGTACTTAGTATAAATAGTATCTTAGCCTACTTTCCATGTAACCTTTGGCATATTATTGAAATAGAAGACACACACTTTAAGGTGTTTCCATACATTCTCTCTACTTAATTCTATTGTGTACTCGTTGGATTGCTCTACAATTGGTATCATAGCCTAATCTTCGCTAAGATAAGGTTCTTGATTGAAGAATCCGAGAGAAAATAGCAACAATTTGAAGCAATTTGTCGGATTTGAAGGTTTTTGGTCGATTTTTGGGTGAGATCTGATTTCTATCGAATCAAGACTGAAAATGGAGGATTTGTAGCCTATTAGATTCGCAATCAACATCGGAGTAAGTCTGTGTAAGTCCGCGATCGATCATTACAACAGTTTGTATTGAATTTGAAATTTTTGTATTTTTCGGTTTTAAGAAAAGTTTGATCGAAAATGTATTCTAGTGGTTGATTTTGGGTGTAAAGTTGCTTGTAAACTGTAATTCGCATGTCTACGGTCCTTGTGAAAGAAGAAATTCACGAATTTGATCAAAATTCGGAGGAATTTGAAGTCTTGAAGTTGGCGGTTTGTATTGTTGCAAGAACTATCGGATTTACCCTCAAGAACAATCAGATTTCTACCGGATTCCGATACTTTTCTAAGTGTCAGATTTTAACATTCGGATTTGGTGTGGTGGATTTTAGGTTTATAAAGGATTGAGTTACGGATTTGAAGTTTGTTTGGTATATGCTACTATCGGATTGATTAGATTGTTTGCTATCGGTTTTGAGTTTTGGATTTCCAAAATATCGGATTTTGGAGTGTCACGGATTTAATCACGTACGGATTTGATTGATCGGATTTCCGAAGTATCTTACTATCGGATTTCCAAAGTTGGAAGGAATTCTCTCGGATTTCAAGTCATCGGATTTGAATTTCTCGGATTTTGAATTAACCGGATTTCTAACTCGGATTGTCAAGCAATCGGATTTCCACACTAGTCGGATTTGAATCAATCGGAATTCTCAATTCCCTCGGATTTCAAAACATCGGTTTTTGATGTTCGGATTTCTCAATTGTCGGAATTTGAATCTATAGGATTTCAAATTTACTCGGATTTCAAGTTCATGGATTTCAAGACTCGGATTTTGGAGATTTAATATGTATCGTATTTAAAGCAAAGTTTCGGATTTCAGAGAGTGAGTATCGGATTTGTGTTGAAACAAGGATTCTTCAATCAAGTATCTTATAGAGAAAAGATCCTAAAGCAAGAATGAATACATATAGTGAAACCCTTTAGTTCGGTCCAGACACGAAGTCACCTGTATTGTACAGAGGAGAGTACCATGTATGGAAAGTTCGTTTCATGTATTTTATAGACAACAAGAAGCAAACCCACACCATAATCCACCCTGTTGGATTATGCCCACTGACACACACATGAGTTGGTATCATGGCTGATGAAGCAAGGGCCTATTGGGTCACACGCCAAGTATCGATTCCGGCGTCACGGATGGTCACAAGCGTATTGGGTTACAAACCTTCGGAGAACAATGTGTTTGTTGCTTGAAGGGCGGTCTTCCTTGGAAGGGAGCTGATATCTGCAGAAGCCAGTGGGAGGCAAGTCGATATAGAAGAAGTTCTCGATGACACCAATGATCAACCTGATGTTGGCACTAGTACCGCTTCTGAGGTCGGCGTACCGGAAGAAGTGGAACCTCAACCAATGGTGGATGAGGTACCTGATACACAACCATTAGAGCTCTGTTGGTCTGGTAGGATTCGTAATGAGCCGGAAAGATGTGGGTTTCTCATATCTGAGGGCGACAAACTTTTGGTGGATCATAGTGAACCGACCAACTACCGGGAAGCCATAGTGGGCCCTGAGTCTGCTAGGTGGAAGGAGGCAATGGATAGTGAGATGCAATCCATGGTGGATAATCAAGTCTGGGACTTGGTTGATCCAGTACCTGGCCACAAGCCAGTAGGGAGCAAATGGGTTTTCAAGAAGAAGACTAACATGGATGGAAAAGTAGACACCTTCAAAGCCCGACTGGTAGCAAAGGGTTTCACTCAAACTCATAGTGTAGACTATGATGAAACCTTTTCTCCAGTGGCTATGTTGAAGTCTATTAGGATATTAATGGCTATCGTTGCATATTACGATTACAAAATATGGCAGATGGATGTCAAGACTGTCTTCCTTAACGGGAAGTTGGCAGAGGAGGTTTACATGGCACAGCCTGATGGTTATGTAAACCCCAAATATCCTAATAAATTATGCAAGCTTAAGAGGTCCATTTATGGACTTAAGCAAGCATATTGGAGTTGGAACATTTGCTTTGATGAAAAGGTCAAAGAGTTTGGCTTTTCTAAAAGCAAGGATGAACCTTGTGTATATGTCAGGGCTAGTAGGAGTGCTGTTGTTTTTCTAGTCTTGTATGTGGATGACATACTACTCATAGGAAGTGACGTGACTACCTTGCAGGAAGTGAAAACCTGGCTTGGGAGTTGCTTCTCTATGAAAGACATGGGAGAAGCAGCATATATTTAGGGGATAAAGATCTATAGAGATAGATCTAAAAGACTCATTGGTTTGAGCTATAGTACATACATAGATAAAGTCTTGAAGAGGTTCAAGATGCAATATTCCAAGAAAGGGAATTTGCCTATGTTGCATGGTATGGCATTGAGCAAGTCTCTATGTCCTAGTTCTCAAAAGGAACTATAAAAAATGAGTCGAGTCCCGTATGCTTGGGCAGTGGGATAGATCATGTATGCTATGCTATGTACTCGGCCTGATGTGTCGTATTCTTTGAGCATGACGAGCCGATATCAGGCTAACCCTGGTCAAAGTCATTGGGTTGCGGTTAAAAACATCCTTAAATATCTTGGGAGAACTAAGGAAATGTTTTTAGTGTTCGGTGGATCGGAGGAGCTCAGAGTTACTGGATATTCTGATGCTAGCTTCCAAATGGACAAGGATGATTGCCAGTCTCAATCGGGATTTGTGTTCTTGTTAAATGGTGGAGCAATAAGTTGGAGAAGTTCCAAGCAAGATACTGTGGCCGATTCAACCACGGAGTCAGAGTATATTGCTGCAAGCGAGGCTGCTAAGGAAGTCGCCTGTATGAAGAAATTCATTCAAGACCTTGGAGTTGTTCCTAACATCGCTAACCCTATTGAGATCTTATGTGACAATGAGGGTGCAGTCGCTCTAGCTAAGGAACCAAGAGCGCATCGACGTACGAGACACATTGCTCGGAAATATCATTTTATCCGTGATATTATCGAGAATGGAGACATTGTGGTTAATAGACTACCGACTGAGGGGAACTTGGCAGATCTGCTCACCAAACTTTTGTCACAAGTTAAGCATGATTCTCATGCTAAATCTATTTGTATTAGATTTGCTAGTGACTTGGTTTAATCGTTTTAGTTGTATTTGTTATTGAGAACATTAAAGCAATAATGTATTTCTTATTGTAATGACTATTAAATGGGGATTTAATATACGCATGGTGCGATTACTTTATGAAACATTATTGTGTTCTATCTTTGCATGTTTAATACTTCCATGAATAAACTTGTTTATTCTAAATACTCCGTGATCGGTCATTCTTCATTGGAAGGAAGAAGTGAGTTAAGATCGAGGTGAGTAGTTGGTAAAGTTTTTATCTTGGATTGAATACTTGTTTACGCAACACTAACCTGTACTTAATGGTGATTAAGTAATTGGAGGACCCGTACCTGAGTTTACTTCATGGATATTATCACGAGTAAATCAGGATGATAATATTATTTATCCTTCTAGTGGAGATGCACGCGTTGCTTGATTATTAACATGGACTTGTTTAGATTGCTTTCTAACGCAGTTTGTAACTGACTATTATAAGGGAAGTTTTCAGGCAAGAACTTGTTATTATGATAGGGCGGTGTAGTCAAAAGTATTCGTTCCTCTTTTTGAGAGATATCCTTGGGCCCCTCGTTGACTAAGCTGATGACAAATCAAAATGCATGGCCGTGCTCAAGTTGAATTGATAATGGAGCAATTGTGCAACTTGTTTTGTTATTCATAGTTAGTCTATATCGAGAAACATAATCGTGAATGATTTGGGGTTGATCATGTTCCATGACCTGCATTCACATCGGATATCGTGAACGAAGGGATAAGTAATCACTTATCTGTTGGACCTTTCCTTTTGGTAAGGTATTTGTTTTGGGAAGACAAACCCTATGCTGACTTGGGGGCATAGATGCCTTGCTAGAGGCTGCTCTATGTCGGTGACGCCTTTCGTGAGTTTGTTATGTGCAAGTGGGAGTCTGTTGGATTATGCCCACTAACACACACACGAGTTGGTATCATGGCTGATGAAGCAAGGTCCTATTGGGTCACACACCAAGTATCGATTCCGGCATCACAGATGGTCTAATGAGAGAGAAAACCAGAAACTGGTTCTGGTGGGCTAAGGCACGCCCGTGCCTCTATGAGGTACAGTCGTGCCCTACGGGCAGGCACGAGCCCAAGTCGGGCGTGGGGCTGGCACGCCCGTGCCTTGTGCATTAACAACTTCTTTAATCAGCTTTCATGGCTGATTATTGTGGTGTTTATGGTCATAACTCTAGTAATTGATTGTGGCATTATGATGGACGGTTTTTGAGTTCAAACTTGAGTTCTATATAAGCCACAAGAAGTGCTAGTGTTAGCTTCCTTGAACTTGATTCACAAATATATACATTGCACACAAGTTCTCTCATATACACACAAGAAGTACTAAGGCATTAGTGTTCTTGTGTTAGACATATTGGTGGTGTTTAGATAGGCTTATCTAACACTCTAGCAAGTGGGAAAAGATCAAGACTTGGTGTGGACTTCGATATAGGTGTACACGTTAGTACATACGCTTCCAATCTCCAAATCCACTTGACTAAGGAACATAGCTTCAAGGGTATGAACCTATTCCTTCTTGTCTTTATTTGTTGCTTATCCATGTTTAGAGTTTTGGTCCATTTGTTGGGCGTATTCGTGGTCAAATTTTCAAACTCTTTTTCTACTCGTTTTGCTTCCGTTGCGATTTTAGACCACGAAAACCCAACACACCCTTGGATGAAATCCACTGGGAAAAGCTTCCATCTGAGTATACAGCTGAGGAAAAGCACAGAGCCATAGCAGATCGTAAAACAAAATACTATCTAAAACATGAACTTTCTTCAGAGTTTTACATTAAAGTGAATGGCCTGAACACTGCTAAGGAGATATGGGATGAGATAAAGAGCCAGATGGAAGGCACAAAGTCTGGGGTCTGGATCAAAGAGACTACATTGGTTAACTCCTTTGATCATTTCAAGGCTAGAGATGGGGAAGCGCTTATTGAAACTTATAGTCGCTACTGTAAATTGGTTAATGACCTTAGAAACAAGAAGATTGATGATTACTCTAATCTCACAAAGAATACAAGGTTTCTAAACTCTCTAGGAACTGAATGGAGATCCCAAGTGGCTATCTACAGACAGATAAATCAAAAGAACCTCAACAAAGTTACTCACCATATGATTTTTGAGGAACTAAATCAATATCAGGATGATGTTGGTTTGGGGATACAAAAAGACACTGGAAATCCACTGGCCCTGGTGGTTAATGAGAAAAGGGTAAAGAACACAACATAATCTGTCAAGATGAAACAAGTTAAAAAGACAGAATCTTCAGATTCGGAGGAAGAGAGTGTGGTTGATAATGAGAAAATCATGGAGGCAATGGCCTATTTAACCAACATAATGCAAAATAAGTTTCTGAAGAACAAAACGAACAACAGGCAAAGGTTCACGTCTGGTTCTAGAAGGAGAGATGACCAATTCCAAAAGAAGTATGGTCAGTGATTGGAAAGGAGGTATGAAAGGAAAGTAGAAACTGCCCAGGAACGCAAATGCTACAATTTTGGTGGAACTGGGCATTTCATTAAAGATTGCAAAAAGCCCAAGGTTAAGGACTCTGAAAAACTACAAGACTAAACTCAACCTTATCAAGCAAAGAAACAGTGGGAGGGCATTACTTGCCGAAGAGGATCAATTCTTATCTGACACTGATAACAGTGATGAAGATCCCAATGTCCACGCCCAGTTTGTTCTAATGACTGAGGTAGAGGAGTGTGAGTTCGAGGAAACTGATGGGGAAAGCGAAGATGAAATGGTGGGAAATGACTCTGGATTTATGGCCAGATTTGATGAGTCAGACATGGAAAGTGAGTATGAAGAGGAAGAAGAGATTCAAACTGGGGTAGCTACTGAAAGCACCAACAAATCTGTTGCTGAGAATGGAGAGAAGGTATTGACTGATGACTCTGAATTTCCTACTGAGTATATACTAACTCTTATGCAACAGGTGGAGATCTTAACTTCTCAGAATCAATCACTCACGAACAAGAACTAGAAGCTGCATGTAAAGAATTTAAGTATAAAAATGGAACAAGCAACGAAAAGTGAAGTCGAACTAAAAACTCAATTCTCAAAAATAGAACAACTTCAACAACAAATAACAGACAAAGAAAATGCACTCAACAAGTTACAAAAAGAAACAGAGTTAAAAGTGCATGACTTAAATGCAGCAAAATTGTCTACAGAGGTAAATCTTAATTTAATAATGAAGGAGAAAAAGAACCTCGACGAAAAAGTTCAACATCTTGAGGAAAGAGTTAAAAAGCAAGTCACTACTCGTCACAGTATTTTTAAAAACCTTGAACCAAATGTGAAAAATAGGTATAAAGGTTTAGGGTATGACA
The DNA here is from genome assembly GCA_038502395.1 of Dittrichia graveolens. NCBI lineage: Eukaryota > Viridiplantae > Streptophyta > Magnoliopsida > Asterales > Asteraceae > Dittrichia > Dittrichia graveolens. Next base: position 26,000,096 of record JARJIL010000008.1, read on the forward strand.
AAAATAACTTTTTCTCAAAGATTAATTGCACTCAACTGTACCAATTAGAAAGAATGAATCAAGGTTGGCCTTCCAAGATGGTGTTTGTGGGAGAGGAAGAAATCTAACACGAAGAAGAACTCAAAAGAAAAACAACAAAGAAAATGCAAAACTCAATTAAATATGATGAACTGAAAGCGTCATACGCAGATGATGAAAAGAGTGGTGGTTATTCTTCAGATGAATGCTTCATTACTATCCCACCAGAACTGAAGAAAGTTATTGAAGAAGGAAACAATGGAACTGCAAGAGTTTATATTCCACATATGGAACTGCAGAGAAGGCAGGAATTGCTTGAGGTATTATGCATCAACCAGAAAATTCAATTTGAAGTGGAAAATTGTGTCCTAAAAGAAACAATCTTCAATCTTAACAAGAAGTTAAATTCCGCTGCATTTAAAATTAAGATTGAAATAACTGAAGAGAAAGTTAAAAATTCTGATATTGCACAATATCTAATTCCACAATTTATTTCAAATGGAATTGAACGAAGAATGCTTGAAGAGAAGGTTGATCGATTGCTAATTGAAATGGATAGATATCTGGATATTGTGTATCCACAGTGACCAAAGGCTTGCAGGGAGTTCATGTCACATAAATGCAATCAATTTTGTGATCCAAACAGTGTTACAGAGAAAGAATCATCATCGAAAATAAAGCAAATTCCTGAAATGCCAAAAATCAAAAAGTCATCAACTATGCATGATTCAAAATCTGTTAAATCACTTCATGTCTCTAACAAAACTTCTTTTTTTTGAAATAAAATCAGATCAGTCAAAAGTGAAAGAAGTTTCAAGCAAAAGAGTGAAGAAAGCAATCATCAAAGGTGTGAAGAATGAAGAGATGACAAAGGCTTCAATGAAGTGGATTCCAAAAGAAGATTGAAAGAAAAAAAGAAAAAGAAAATGCATGTAATCAATTCTGTTTCCAAGAACAAAGTTAAACCGTTTTGTAACATTCATCAATCATACCGCAATAAAAACTGCGAGTCACTTGTTTCTTGGAAAATCAAAACTGAAAGCTCAAAAGCAAAAATACTTGATAACAAGATGTGTTGTGCTGGAGTTGGCTGTTCTGAAGGACATTGTGAGTTCAAGTGTGAGTATCATCAAAATAGAATGAAAAATGGATTAAGATCGAAAAGAAACTGGAAGAATCCCAATGACGATAAGATTTTGTTTTGGTTTGTAAACAAGAATGGATTCATCATTCACCAATGGATTCACAAACATCAAAGAGATGGATCGTTAAAAAGGTATGCTAACCGAAAGATACCAGTCCGTCCAGGACAGTGGAGAGAACATCTGAACATAATGAATGAAAATCAAAAACATACACCGACTCCATCAAATCATAACAAGTTCACATCTTTCAAACAAGCTCAACAGAAAGCTGCTTCATATTCATCGATAATTCTAAATTCAAAGAAGAACCAAAAACAAATGATAAATACAAATTTGTCATATCAACCAAGAATGAAAAGCATGAGTGTTGAGAAAGCCAAGCAGTTTTAACCAGTGGTTAAATCAACTCAGTCACTGAATAAATGAAAATCTTCAACTGAGAAATGGATAATAAAGAAAGAGGTTAACAAAGAAAGTTTGAATCTTGTTAAAACATCTGAAGAATCTAACACAACAAATCAAACTAGTTTCTTTTCCATGTGTAGAAAGATCATCTTTGGTACATCGACTCGGGTTGCACAAAACATATGACGGGGAACAAAGGTTTTCTAAAACACTTTGTGAGCTAGTACACAGGAAATATAAAGTTTGGGAATGACCAAGTTTCGCCGATCTTAGGTCATGGGGTGATAGAAACTGGTAATTTGAAAATAAAAAAGGTGTCTTATGTGGAAGGCTTAGGCCACAATCTATTTAGTATAAGACAATTCTGCGATAAAGGAATGGAGGTCATCTGTGTAAGGACTGCGAAGTGGGAAAAATGAAGAGAGTTCCACATAAAGTGAATCAGATATCTTCAACTACCGCACCTTTACAGCTGATCCACATGGACCTCTGCGGACCAATGAAAGTCCAGTCCAGAAATGCGAAGAGATATATTCTGGTGATGGTGGATGATTATTCCCGGTACACATGGGTCCGGTTCGTGAGTCACAAGAGTGATGTACCACAATAAGTGATTCTATTTCTAAAGAAACACAAGACTCAGAACGGACAACCGGTGAAGAGTATTCAAACTGACAATGGGACAGAGTTCAAAAATAGAACATTAGATTTTTACTTGGACTCTGAGGGAATTAGCCATCAGTTCTCGGCAGCATATACTCTGGAGCAGAATGGAGTAGTTGAAAGGAAAAACAGAAGATTGGTTGAAGCTGCCAGAACAATGTTACAATACTCGAAGTTACCACCATCCTATTGGGCTGAAGCCGTGAATACTACATGCTACACCCAAAACAAATCCTTAATACACCGTCGCTTTAGTAAAACTCCATACGAATTATGTAATGGAGTAGTACCTAATATCAAATACTTTCATGTATTTGGTAATAGGTGCTTTGTGCTGAATGAATCGAACAAACTATCAAAGTTTGATTCAAAAGCCGACAAAGGAGTCTTTTTAGGTTACTCAATGGATAAAAAGGCTTTTAGAATTCTGAATTGGAGAACTAACATGATTGTCAAAAGCATGAATGTTACGTTTGATGATTTAGTCAATTTAAATTCCTTAACGAGTAAACCTAGCTCTTCTAAACATTCCATTTTTATAACTAACAAAACAGATGAGTCATTCACACATGCAGAAGATATAAGCTTGGATTTTATGTTTGATTTCTTTAAAAAGAATGATAACACATCTACTGTCTTGCAGGATATTCAGCAGGAGTCTGTGTCAATAACTGAGCCACCTAGTGTATCTACAGTTCAACAAACTACAAATTCTGATAACTTGGAGTTTGAAGTTACAAATATGCCTGCAATCGAACAAAGTCCAAGATATGATCAATCAGCAGAAGATATTAATTCAAACGATCTTCAAAATCCTAATGACTACATTCAGGTTCAATCCCTCGAACCTGTTTGGCTGAAGAGTCATCCGGAGACACAAATCATAGGAAATTTGAACTCTGGTGTTCAAACTAGATCTGCCATAGCTAATATATGTCAACACTCAAGCTTCTTAAGCATGGTCGAACCCACACGAGTGTCGGAACCTCTAGCTGATCCTGATTGGATTATAGCTATGCTAGAAGAGCTAAACCAGTTTGACCGACTCAAGGTTTGGAGGCTAGTTCCGCGACCAAAAGGAAAATCTATTGTCGGAATGAAGTGGGTGTTTAAGAACAAAAAGGATTCTGATGGTGTGGTGGTTAGGAATAAAGCTAGGTTACTGGCTAAGGGGTATAATCAACAGGAAGGGATTGATTATGACAAGACCTTCACCCATGTAGCAAGGATAGAAGCAATTCGACTTTTCCTAGCCTATGCCTCCTACAGAAACTTTACGGTGTATCAAATGGGTGTGAAGACTACCTTCCTCAATGGCAAACTGAAAGAGGAAGTGTATGTCAGTCAACCTGAAGGTTTCGTAGATTCTAAAAGACCCAATGACGTTTACATTATGGACAAAGCTCTATATGGTTTAAAACAAGCCCCGAGAGCTTGGTACGATGAGCTGTTAGAACATCTGCTAAATGAAGGATACGTCAAAGGGAAAACTGACACCACATTGTTTAAAAAGGAAATTGGAAATGATTATGTATTGGTACAAATATATGTCGATGACATAATATTTGGCTCTATGAATCCTAAGTATGACAATGAATTCTCTAACACTATGAAAAAGAGATTTGAAATTAGCATGATGGGGGAAGTTAATTTTATCCTCGGATTGCAAATTAAACAATTCAGCCATGAAATTTTTATAAATCAAGCTAAGTATATCAAAGATCTATTAAAAAGATATGATATGACTGGCTGTTCATCAATAACCACACCCATGGCTGCAAGAACCAAACTATTTGCTGATCCGGAAGGAAAAGCAGTAGATTTGAAAACATATAGAGGGATGATAGGTTCATTGCTATATTTAACAACTAGTAGGTCGGATATTATGTATTCTACATGCCTTTGTGCCAGATTCCAAGCAAATCCCAAAGAATTTCATCTTCTAGCGGTAAAACGCATATTTAGATGTCTGAAGGGTACCCCAGATCTAGGTTTGTGGTATCCTAGGGATTCAGGGTTTGAGCTAATTTCCTATTCTGATGCAGATTATGCCGGATGCATGCTAGACCGAAAGAGCACATCTGGGAGTGCACAGTTTTTGGGAGACAGACTGGTCTGCTGGGGTCCAAGAAGCAGAATTGTGTTTCATCAACGGCTAAAGCAGAGTACATTGCTGCTCCTAGCTGCTGTTCACAATGCCTTTGGATTCGGACTCAGCTTTCTGATTTTGGTCTGGTATATAACAAAATCCCTTTAATGTGTGATTCTCAAAGTGCCACTGCAATTACATGCAATCCGGTACATCACTCAGAAACGAAACATATTGACATCATATATCACTTTATTAAAGACTATGCTGAAAAAGGTTTAATAGAATTAAAGTATGTTCAAACAGATAATAAACGTGCTGATATTTTCACCAAAGCGTTAGACGAATCTCGTTTTAATGCTTTAGTGTCAATATTAGGAATGTTGAATTTGACAGTTTAACATAACATTCTGAATCAACAGATCTTACATGGTATGTGCTAGTTGTGCAGGTCAAATTCAGTCGACGGATAGACAAATCAAATACAATTATGAATCACTGATGGTTCATACTTGTAGAGGGAGAAAACAACTCAGGTTTTGTATATATTAAATGAAAATTCAAAAACATTTACAAAACAAACAAAAGTCAAAAATATTTTTCTCTTCATCTCAACTTATTGTACATCTGTGCATGATTTGAGGGGGGGTTTTATTTTTATTTTTGAATCAAATTTCATAAATTTCTCAAATTTCATCTTCATAATCAAAGAATTATTTTTTAAGATGAAATGTGATGTTTAGGTGGAGTGAAAATGCTTTAAAAAATCAAAATTTTGATAATCGTGTTAAAATTCCGCTAAAGTTGTCGGATTCCGATACATTTATCGGATTCCGATACTTTTATTGGATTTTGACAAAACCAAGTGTTTTATCGGTTTTTGTGGGTTCCGGATTTCTTGTGGATCGGATTTTACCCATTCGGATTTCATGGGTCGGAATTCCTTATAAAAGAAAAAATCTGATTCTATTATCAGTTTTCCAAAGCTTTCAAAGCATCCGAGTGTTCAAAGAATTCAAGATTTTCAAAGTGTTCGTTTGTGCAAAAAAAAGTACAGATCCTTGTTTGCAATACCTTTCTGAATCTAAAGGTATACTTCGTTTGCAATTTCATCAACATTTAAATAGATTTTAATCGATTTTTTTTACTGAAAAACCCTCAAACTGTTTGATGTTCAAATCTTCGAAATCAAGTTTGTTGTTTACATTGTTAGACTTGGTTTTAGTTGTAGATTAGTGGGTTGTATGTCGATTTGAAGCTAATCGATCTTTGAGTTGTGTATGTCTTGATTTTGAATCCATTGGTTTTTCGAGTGCTTAATCGGAATTTTTGGTCTAAACGAAGAAGGGTTTTAGTTGATGTTTGTGTTGTTTGAATCAAAAGGAGTTCTTAGTTTAGGGTGAATTGCATAAACATTTTGAGTATTGAATGTGAAGTGAACAAAAATGGGTGTTTGAAAGAATCGGATTATCGAAACACATGAACTGTCGGATTTGTACAAATCCGATAGTTTATCGGATTTCATGATCAATCGGATTTTGACAAATCCGAATGTTCACATTGTGTAGTGTCGGATTTTAAAATAAACAAATTTCAAGTAAAGGATTCAAAGTTATCGGATTTCATGTAAATCCGAGTGTTTGGGGAGTTATCGGATTTTGATAAATCCGAGTGTTTGTCGGATTTCAACTTAGTACCGGATTTCAAATCATTATCGGATTTTCAAAATACCAGATTCCAACTTGTCGGATTTGCAATACTAGTCGGTTTTTAAAAATATCGGATTTTGAAGTTAATGAGTGTCGGTTTTTCAAATTCATCGGATTTTGAAAAACATGACTGTCGGATTTTCGTTTCTATCGGATTTTGAAACTTATCGGATTTTTGAAGTAACTCATCGGATTTTAAAAGATGTCGGATTTCGTCTAAACCATATATGTCGGATTTCTAAGTGTCGGTTTTTGCCAACACTTAGGAATTTTCAAAAAAATTTCAAAATTTTGAGATTTGTACTAACTGTTTTATTTCACAGATGGCTCAAATTACTTCCAATACCCTTTACCCTCAAGCCAATTACCTTCCAAACCAACTTAATAACGCCTACTTCTTCCCCGATGTAACCAAGATTGAATACCCAATCATCACCGAACTCATAACTTCCCATCCTTTGAATCATATATTCACTTTCAACCCTTCTAAATCCTTACCTCATGATCCAGAGGTGTATGTACAACAACTGTGGAGTTCTCTGTCTTTAACTGAAAGTGCAGAAGGTCTTCCAATACTCGCAGGCCAAATAGAACAAGTAGAATTTGAGATAAGCCTTGAAAGCATCCGCAGAATTCTTAGACTACCCAAGTCAAACACTTACCCAACAAAAGTTGGCTTTGATCCCATCCTTACAGATAAACAAATTCTAGCCCATGTGATGGACCTCGGATGGAGGGGAGATGAACTGACCGGTATGTCAAAATTCAAACGTTTAGGACTTGTTCCTCAGTGGCAAACTCTTTACGCAATAATCATGCAATGTTTGAACAACGTGACAAATGGAATAGACGGTGCCAATGCCTTTGCATTGAAGGTGTTGGTTGGAATGGCTAAGCATTTACATTTTGATTATGCATAATTATTATTTGTGGAGATAGCCAAGGTGGTGAAGGAGAAAGTGATGCCCGGAAAGAGACGAAATTTCTTATCGTTTCCAAGCTTTCTATCAATGATAATTCAACGGGTGATGGACAGAGATACTAATATCTCGAAGCGTGATGATGAACCAGCAGTGCAAATTCTGATGATGATAAAGCTATACAAAATCCCGGCGATGCCTGATATTTAACCATTTGTGATGCCTGCTGAGTTAATGCATTTATTGGATCTAGAAAGTGTAGTGGTCCAGGAGTATGAGAGAGTTAATAACATTGTTCTTATGGATCGACAAGAGCTTGTTGATCCTACCCCGAGAACGCTAGGATCCCTGAGCGTTAGTGAAATTAGGAGTCAGTCTTTTGTCGGAGAAGCTGACAGGGGAGATCAAAGTGAAAAAATAATTGAGAGGGGTGGAGAAGAAGGTGAAGGTGTAAGCGAGCTTAGAGAGGGAGTTGCTCTAGACACGTCTGAAAGTGATACTGATTTGTTTCAAAAACATATTGAGAAAATGTTTCCTAAACAGATTAAGGAGGAGTTGGGTCCTGATGGTCAAAGAGTACATCCTAGTTTACCTAAATATGACCAAATGATGGACTTTTCGGATGTTGATACGCAATTGTTATATGATGATATTAGTGCCCTTAACGTAGATGAAGATGCTGAGAGGCAAAAACAAAGCAAGGAAGTGAGTGTTGTGAGAAAAGAATATGTGAGTGCTGAGATTCCCCCAGCCATTTCAAGCAAGGACACCACATCCACTTTCAAGTTTATACCTGGCATTGAAACAGAATCTAGCTTCCCACCAGAGCATGCACAAACCCCTCTAAGCCACTTAATATCCTCTCAACAGGATATTGTTTCATCTCACGGAGATCAAGCACATAATCTAACTGATCCTCATTTGGAGGAAATTGTTATTGAAACAAGTGGCATTCCTCTCCAAGCCACGCCTGTCGTTTCTGCGCACATTGATAACTATCAACAGATTGTTGATTTTCTTTCCAAACACAGGGACACACTTGAGGCAATAACTGGCTTATTCAGTGATAGACCAGCTGGAACTACTATAGGTGAAGCCTTAACAGGCCATATCCGAGGATTAGTAGGAAATCCCACCACAACCAACGTCAATCCAGCTGTGAAAGTGGGTGGTCCTTCGTCTTCAGAATTCGTTTCTGGAGGAGCTGGAACCTCAGCGGGTAATCTAAGTGATCCCGGTGTTACCCAATCCAAATCTGAATCGGCTAAGGAGTTCGTTTCCAAGGCTGATTTTGGTGCTGCTCTTGAGCATTTACATGTGCGTATCGATGATATCCAAAGATTACAACTTGATAGACAGACAAGAATTGAAAAGAAATTAGATGATTTGGTAGAAAATAAAGAAGTTGAAATGAAAGATCAGGTTACAGATGCCTTATCAGTGGATGAGCTAAAAAGTTTATTGATGGTTAAATTGATTAGCAAAAGTGATAGCAGTTCAGAGGATTTAGATATATTATCATTATTGAGAACTGAAGTGGAGTCTACTTGTAAAGCTGCTGCCGGGTCATCAAAACGACCTAGGCATGACGACGATGACTCAAACACCGATCATCCTGAGGGGGAGAAACATTTAAAAACTTATTTTGATACCCCGGCTACTCAGCAAATTGGTGCAGTTGCTACCAGATTGGAGGAACTTCATTCAAACAAAAATACAAGGGCAATCAGACTGAGATGGTTGAATTTCAGGAATCAAATGTGCCTGAGGTTGAGGCAGAAGATGAGGATTTGACGCTAGCCTTGTGGCTGAGCAAACAAGAGGTTGAAAAGCCTTCTTCTGAGATTGTTGATGAATCAGGGCTTGAAAGATATAATTTGGAAAGTGTGATGCAAGTGCATAAAGAAGTGACAGAACATTTTCCGCCATCTCCTAAGAAATTCAAAATCACTCCTTCAGACATCAGAAAACAACAGCTAAAAGAAAGTCAAATCAGTGAAATGTCAAAACAATAAGAATGGAATATCCGTAAAACTGCTCAAATAGATCCGGTTCACACTGGGTCTTTACTGAATGTAAAGAAAAGCTATGTACTGACTAGGGAGGACCTGAAGAAGACCGTCAGAAGCTGGAGGTACCAAGATATTCCAGTTGCCTTTCTAGAAGAAAAGTTTGTCGACATCTACACAGATGAAATCGAAGAGATGTTGGATGTAAATATGATGGGTGCAAAAAGTGCAGAGGATGCTAAAGCAAAGATGATTCTCAATTTGCACACCGCAAATAAAGAGGAAATCAAATCGAAGCACCAGATTATAAAGCTTAATTATGTTGGAATTCAGAGAGTCGTATACAAAGAAATGATCAGCTATCTCGTCACAAGGTCAGATATGAAGAGTTATACGATTGGGCATGTGGACCTAAAATTTTTAAACCTTAGTGACGCTAACTTTCTGTTAGAAGAGCTCGAAGTGAAATTAGAAAAGAATGCTGAGGATTCAGCTGGTTATAAAAAGCTCAGGGAGTTCATTATACATCGATGTCAAATAGCAGAATACACTGATCTTCAGTTGGGAGCTGAATTTGATAAAGTCAAAATAAATTTGCTGAAGCCAAACACGAAGCATTCCAAAATTGACCAACTGAAGATGTATCAAGTTGTCTGGAGTAATGATGAAGAGTTTGAGGGAGATGAAGGGATTGTTCTGTTCAGTAGTAATAGAGAAATGTTCTTTCTAAGGTTCAAAGAAGTCAATGCCTATTCAGATGGATCTTTAAAGATCCGGACCTTAAAAATCTTGGAATATAGTATGAGTTTAAAGGAAGAAGTTGACCAAGCGCCCAGAGACAGACTTACCGAAGTTATCAAACTATTTGATGCCAAACGCGATGAAAGAAAAATGATCAGACATTGGCAGAGAAAGATGGGGCAGAGAAATACGAGCTAGACATAAACAAGGGGGAGAATGTTAGAACTGTATTTGTGTTTATGTCTAGTTACAATTTAGTGTTTTTATGATTTACTTTGTACTTAGTATAAATAGTATCTTAGCCTACTTTCCATGTAACCTTTGGGATATTATTGAAATAGAAAACACACACTTTAAGGTGTTTCCATACATTCTTTCTACTTGATTCTATTGTGTACTCATTGGATTGTTCTACAATTTGAAGCTGGTGTGGGCGCAGAGTCAAAGACAGAAAGGCCTGAAACTCCAACAATCCAAATCCCGCAAATTCAAACACCTACAACAGAACCAGAATCTTCCCTTCCCGAATCTTCAACTGAAAAATCCTAAGGCAAAAGGCCAATTACCGAGGAAGTGGAAGAGACTCCGCTGATCAATATACGCAAGGTCTTCACAACGGTAAACAGGGAGCTGCTTGACATTTTTCCACCAGAATAGGGGCAGTTCAATATTGCGCCCATAGATCTTATTAGTCAGTAGCAACCTCAAAGATCTGAGCAACAAGAAGGTGAGTAGCCGGTACCTGCAACCTATCATGGAGGACCTAAACCCTTGGCCACTCACGAGAGAATCATTGCAAAAAGGCCAAACATTAGAAATATCAGGCCAAGAGAAGCACTTGCAAAAGACCAACCCCACTGGCCTACTCAATGGCTGAATACTCCTTATCTGGAAGAAAGAATTCCGGAAATCTTTTCAGAGGTGGTTAGAGAGGTTGATGATTTATATGTGCTCATCTCTCAAGAGCATGAGAAGTCTGTCCGATTCGCCGCCACCTTCCATACAAGCGAAAAACAACAAGTGGCCTCCAAATATCCAATTGTCAAGATCGAGTTTGTGTACTTGCGTAACTTTCTCAACTACTCAATGGTTCACTTTCACGTCACCAGAGCAGATGGGAAAAGGTATACATTTCACGAGGTCGAGCTTAGATTTCTGAATTTAGGGGATATAACTCATATGCAAGATGAACTGGCTTGTAAGACTAAAAAGAATCGGGAGGAACAGAGAGCTCTCCATGTTCTTAGACACTTTATGCGGAAGAAAATCCTCCTGTGCAGAACCCATGATCTACAACTAGGTGCTGAGGCTGATCTTGTAAAGATAAACGTTCAAAGGCCCAACCAACAACATTCTAAGCTAGACAAGCACAGAAAATACACCATCATTGAAAATTTTGATGAGGATTATGAAGGAGCCGATGGATTCTTCATGTCAAACCTTAACGTTGGCAAAGCATTCCTTCGATTGTCGGAGCTCAATGCATATTCTGATGGAACGCTCCAAAGGTGTATATCGAAATTTCTGTAGAACGTGCTTCAACAACCTACACTTTCTAGATCAATCAGAGTTGGTAAAAATGACCAGAAATGTAGATCAGCTGGAGGATAAGATCCAAGAAAGAAAGGCCATAAGGAGTTGGGAAAGGCTCCTTTGTCAGAGAAGCAGATGAACAATACCTGCTTTAACACAAGGCAACAAAAGGGGGAGAATGTTAGATATTTATTAGTTTGTTAGCCTTGTGTTCTTTTGTTGTATGTAATCTATCTTTACTAGACTAGTATTTGTAATGGGCTTAGCCTACTATCTTATTGTAATTGTTACATTAGTCTAGTTTGGGCCCATGAGGCTTTAGGTGTAACATCCTCAAACCTGGGCTAGCAGATTAGTAGGTTTGTGGTATATGCTTATATGTTTTAATTGAGATTAACTGAGTAATTAGTTAATTTAATTAAAGAAGGCTAAATATATGTATTGAATGTATGTATGTAACCGTATGTAAGCATGTATGTATTTATGTTTGTATACGTGTAATTATGTAAGGATTCAAAGAGGTGGGTTTGCCACCTCATACTTGTTTGGTGGGTATGTGTTAATAAAGGCAGAGGACATGCAATAATCTGCTCATTTAATCTAAATTCCAGAAAGTGTATGTGTGTGTGCTTTGTATTCTATCGGTTGAAGAATTAAGAAGAATCCGATTTGAAGGTTTTTGAGAGATCTAATCCAAGTCAAGGTTAGATGTTATATACATCATGATTATATGTTTACTAGATTGATTTCTGGTAGAATTAACATGATTAAATAAAGAACACTAGAATCGGTTTTGTTGAAATATGAGTTTGTATGAGTTTTGTGTGTTCATATGAAATGCATGTTTAAATGATGTTATGTTTCATTAAAAATGTGTTTAAATAGACTAAAACCTACATCTAGAATGATTTGAATGAATCTATGATTCTGGGTTTTTGGAACCTTCGATGAAGTTTTGAATATGTGGTTAAAGATATGAAGTTGGCGGATTTATGAGGAAGAAGACTTAAAACCGATACATGTTAAAACCAAAGCTTAAATCTGATAGTCCTTAATCCGGATGTCTATAAACCAACACTTGGGAATCCTTTATCCAAAACCGAGACTTGGAATCCGTAGCTTAAATCTGATTCATGACGCAAATCCGATACATGTGAAAAACCTGATCTATTAGAATCCGAGTGATGAAATCCTATACTTGAAAATGATAAGTGAAATCCGTGAGTTTGAATCCAAATTCGATTAAGGAAAATCCAACAGTTTTGGAAACCATCGGATTCCCAAATCCGACAGTGGCAAATCCGACACCCGAGTAGCGGATTTTGAAAAATTCGATACTTTTGGAATTCCGATACTTTATGTTTTGGACTTGTGATTATTTATTGTTGTTATTTATTTGTTATATGAATTATAAATATATGGATGGGTATATTTATGAGATTGAAACTGATTTGATTATTGTTGTGTTTTCAGGCAATCCAAAAGCTCAGTAATATTAGAGAACTGAGTACGTGCTGAAATAGATGTGAGTGGACGTTAATCGCGGATGGTAAAGACTGCAGTTAATATTATTGATGTAATTCATGATTGTGGATTTAGATTGGATTGATTGATTGAACTGCTGATTGTGATATTAAATATTGATATCTGCTGCATGACTATTTGGTTGATACGCGCTCTTAGGATGATTTTGAGTTGCGTTTGAGAAGTCAACTATACGTGGACTTGGGCTGGGCTTGTCTAACTAGTTGGTTGAACAGTAGTAGCCCTTCTATTACATATGTTGCTCAGAGGTAGAGTTTACTGTGCCAATTCAGTGAAAAGCTATCGGTAAACCTTTGCTTTTGCTAGCATTGGTTGTAGGTTCTGCGCCGAACCACCGGTCTTCTCAGGATATGTGATTACATGTTATAATGTTGATTGTGAATGTTTACATTTGATGTTTAGCCTCTACTCACTTAGCTTTGTGCTAATTCCCCTCAGTTGATGTTTTGCAGGTTCGTGTTTGTAGTTGAAGAAGGAAGAGTTGACCACACTCTGATACATGTTTTAAAAAAAGACGAGCCATGCGTTTTGTAACACCAAACAATAGTAGATGATGTTGTTGTCTTTGAACAATGATTGTATCTTTGTAACTTTTGGTTTAATGTAATTAAGTTGATTTGAATTAGCTTCCGGAGTGCATTTAAAAAAAATGGCTTGTGATTTTCCAGTGTTACAGTTTGGTATCAGAGCCTAGGTTTGGCGATGCATGCACGGCTAGAGTGTTGCATTCCCAAATCTTGGCTCGTGACGGGTCAAGCTTTCCTTCGGGGGAATTAGGGTGAGTTAGAGTTGACAGTAGTAGTTAGTATTTTGAGTACTAACGGTTTATGCTAATGAGCTATGAGGTGATGTGATTGTAACAGATTATGGCTCACAGAGAGACTCCCATCCTACCTCCTACGACCCAAGCTGCAACAAAGGCACCAGTAATTGAAGACTTGAGTAATGTGAATCAAGCAGGAACATCTGGTCAAGAACAAGAGGAAGATCAGAGTGAATACATCTTCAAACTGGAGAATGAGTTGATGAATCTCAGAAATAAAATCCTTAACTTGGAACAGAGATTGAGCCAACCTGAACCAACCCCTGTACCAACTGCGATTTCCACACAAGCAACTGTACCACCAGTCTCAGTACCTTTACCACCAATGACTCAAATGATGAAACAACCATTCTTCTATGTGTATCCACAACCCACAGGTTATCCATTTGTGTTTCTAGGATATAAACAACCGTGCACTTACAACCAATTCCTTGACTGTAAACCTTCTAAGTACCGAGGGAGTTCTGACCCTAGTATCACCTTGAACTGGCTAAGGGAAATGGTAAAGACCCTGGATGCCTATAATTGAGAAAACGAGTTGAAAGTGCAATATGAATCGAGGATGCTGAAGGGAGATGCCATGGTCTGGTGGGATTCGATTACCTGCCATTTCACGGAGCAGCAAAAAGAGAGCATCACCTGAAGTGAATTCCAGGAGAAACTTTGCGAGCAGTACTGTGGTACATTTGAGATTGCTAAGATAAAGAAAGAATTTATGGATCTGCAGATGACCAGAAATATGATTGTGGACCAACTCATCAAGCAATTCAACGAGAAAATGCGATTTGCGAAGCATTGGGTACATGATGAAGAGTCAAAGATTGCCCATTTCGTTGGGGCATTGCATCCTGATCTTCATAACGCCACCAGGTGGGCTACCACACTATCCCAGGCATTCACTTTAGCCAAGTCGGTTGAAGGGGATTTGATTGCAAGGAACAAGTTGAGTGGGGAAAGAACTTCCCGGCAGAAATCGGGATTTGAACACTACAACACTCAACAGAGGCAAGGAGGGCAGAGCAGTGGGAACCGACAGGGAAATCAGAGTAGGATGTCTACCATAGGTGGGTCTGCTCAGAGGGCACCTTGGTGCAACAGGTGCAAGTCATATCACAATGGGTAGTGTACACCCCAGTCTATGAGGTGTGTGAAATGTGGCCAGTTTGGCCATGACATGAAGAATTGCAGATTGCCGAGGAGTGTTTGCTGGAATTGTCAAAAGGAGGGGCACCAGGTTGGTGACTGCCCACTGAGCAAGAAAACTGGATTAGTGTTAGGAGGAGGAGGTGCTGAGGGGTCATCTTCAGCCGGGCAGAAAAGAAAGAACCCACCTACTGCCGAGGGTCGGACATTTAGAATGACCGTGGATGATGCCACTACCATAGATGATGTTATAACTGGTATGTTTATGATAAACTCTACTCCTGCTAGAGGGTTATTTGATTCAGGGGCAAATCGCTCCTTTATATATGTAGAATTCTGTGGTAGGTTAAACGTGCCTTTAACTGAACTTGCTACTGCTTTAGAGATAGAGGTAGCTGATGGTATGATTGTTCCGCTCACGACTACTGTGGCTGGAGCCAAGATAGACATAGATGGTATTTGCTTTCCTGTTTATTTCCTTGTAATGCCTTTGTCTGGATTCGATGTGGTGCTCGGGATGGATTGGCTGAGTCTGAATCAAGCCAGTATCAAATGTCACAAGAAGTTGGTCTCCTTTCCGTTGGCTGATGGCACAAGAGTAGTAGCAAAGGGAGAGGAAGCTGGGTTTGTGATTCCTATTATTCGTGTTTGAAGGCTAATAAGGCGTTGGGTAAAGGTTACGAATCATACCTGGGATATGTAATTGACGAAAAGAAAGAAAAGCAGAAAATGAACGACATCTGGGTGGTAACGGAATACCCGGAGGTATTTCTAGAGGAATTACTAGGGCTACCTCAAGTTCGTGAGGTAGAGTTCATGATAGATTTGATTCCTGGTTCCCGACCAGTGGCGAAAGCACCGTACAGGTTGGCACTTTCAGAGATCTGGGAAATGATGACTCAGATACAGGATCTGTTAGACAAGGGCTTTATTCGTCCAAGTTCATCTCCGTAGGGTGCGCCAGTGTTGTTTGTAAAGAAGAATGATGGTAAATTGCGAATGTGTATCGACTATGGTGAGCTGAATAAGAGAACCATAAAGAACAAGTATCCACTGCCAAGAATTGACAATTTGTTTGATCAACTACAAGGAGCTTCGTTCTTTTCTAAGATTGAATTGAGATCAGGGTATCACCGGGTGTGTGTTTCAGTAGAGGATGTGTCAAAGACGGCTTTTCGTACGCGCTACGGGCACTACGAGTTCTTGGTTATGCCGTTCGGCTTAACCAATGCACCTGTGATTTTTATGGATTTAATGAACAAAGTCTGTCGACCATTCCTTGATAATTTTGTAATAGTTTTCATCGATGACATCCTGATATATTCAAAGACTAAGGTGGAGCATGAGCAGCATTTGAGACAGATTCTTGAAACACTAAAAAAAGAGCATTTGTTTGCCAAGTTCTCAAAATGCGAATTCTGGTTGAGAGAAGTACAATTCTTGGGGCATGTGATTTGTAATGAAGGAGTAAATGTAGATCCTTCAAAAGTAGAGGCAGTAATGAACTGCTATGCCCCAAACACACCGTCCGAGATCAAGAGTTTTCTGGGGTTAGCTGGATACTACCGCAGGTTTATTAAAGATTTCTCCAAGATTGCGGCTCTGTTGACTAGGTTGACTCGAAAAGACTTGAAGTTTGTATGGGGAAGTGAACAAGACAAAGCATTCCAGATGTTGAAACAGTTGTTATGCCAGGCCCCTATTCTAGCATTGCGAAGTGGATTAGAGAATTTCATTGTTTATTGCGATGCGTTGTTTGCTGGATTGGGCTGTGTACTTATGCAGAGGGATCGGGTGATTGCGTATGCTTCAAGACAGTTGAAACCCCATGAGAAGAATTACCCAACACATGATTTCGAACTGGCAGCCGTTGTTTTTGCCCTTAAGCTGTGGAGACACTACTTATATGGCACCAAGTATGTGATTTCTACCGACCATAAGAGCCTATAGTACGTATTTACACAGAAAGAGTTAAATATGAGACAGAGACGATGAGTGGAATTGATAAAAGACTATGATTGCGAAATCTGATACCACCCAGGGAAAGCAAACGTGGTAGCAGATGCCTTAAGCCGCAAGGGAGCATGAAGTTCTATCCAGTTTATGCGTATGGAGTTAGTATCCGATCTAGTGGATAGACTAAAGTCTGCACAGTTGGAGGCTCTAAAGGAAGAAAACTTGAAGAATGAACTGATGAAGAAACGTAAGGACGAACTTGCTGATGATTCTCGTGGATTAAAAGTATACAAAACTCGTGTGTGGGTGCCTATGCTTGGAGATTTGAGGAAGCAGATTTTGACAGAAGCACATAAGTCGAGATTGACAGTACACCCAGGAAGCACTAAAATTTACAATGACCTAAAAGTGCTTTACTGGTGGCCTACTATAAAGGCAGATGTAGCACATTTTGTGGAATCATGCCATATCTATGCGCAAGTGAAGGGAGAACATTAGAAGCCATACGGATCCTTGAAACAGTTGGAGATTCCTGAGTGGAAGTGGGAACACATAATGATGGATTTCGTGACTAAACTTCCACGAACTCAGAAGAATAATGACATGATTTGGGTGATTGTGGATCCGCTGACAAAGAGTGCTCACCTTCTAGCTACAAGTGAGACGGTTACTCTGAGTAAGTTGGCTCAACTGTATCTTAACGAAATTGTTGCGAGGCATGGCATACCATTGTCAATAGTGTCTGACAGAGACTCCAGATTCGTTTCTAAGTTCTGGAGCAGTTTACAGAGGGAATTAGGGACAAGAATTAACCTGAGTACTGCTTATCATCCCCAAACTGATTGTCAGACTGAATGAACAATACAGGCACTCGAAGATATGTTACGTGCTTGTGTACTTGAGTATGGTGGATCTTGGGATTCACACCTACCGTTGATAGAGTTTGCGTACAATAATTCTTACCACTCTAGTATCGGGATGTCTCCGTACGAAATGTTATACGGCTGTCGCTTCCGTACTCCGACGTGTTGGTTAGAGGCTGGTGAGAAACAGTTTGCAGACCCGAGATAGTTCAGATAACTGCTGATAAGGTTGCTAATGCCAGAGACAAGTTGAAAGCTGCCAGAGATAGACAGAAAATGTACGCAGATCCACGTCGTCGTCCAGTTAAGTTTGATGTGGGGGAGTTAGTGTACTTGAAGGTATCTCCGTGGAAGGGCGTAATTCGTTTTGGTAAGTTCGGGAAGTTGGCTCCCCGTTACATTGGTCCCTTCTGCATACGTCAGATTGTGAAAGATCAAATAGTGACACTGGATCTTCCAGCAGAGCTTGCAGGAATTCATGATACTTTTAATGTTTGCTATAAGAGGAAATACAAAGTTGATGATGAAAGTTAGATTCTTCTAGTACAAGATCTGAAAGTTGATTCGAGGAAGAGATTGATAGAAGAACCTGTAGAACTGTTGGATTGAAAAGTGACTAAGCTCCGAAAGAAGCAAAAATCGATGGTATTGGTCAAATGGAAGCATAGTCTAGGTTCTCATTTGATTTGTGTTAGTCCCAAGTGGTTCGAATATGAATGGAGTAATGCAAGAATGTAGTGTGTAGAAGATTTACACCGTACAAAACACACACATAAACATTGATTATGACAAAACTCACTTATTACAAGGGTCATATCCCTATTTATACTCTATGAGTATTTTCTCAAGTAAACTCCTATTTCTATACAATTGGTTAAAATTGCTATGGAAAAAATGATAGGAAAATTGAAAATCGTCCCAAATCCGTTCAAATCCCAAATCCGCTAAATCCCAAATCCGGTACATTGAAATCCAATACTTTTAAATCCGGAAGAACCAAAATCCGATACTTTCAAATCCGGATGAAGCCAAATCTGACACTTTCAAATCCGGAAGAACCCAAATCCGAGACATTGGAATCCGGAAGAAACCAAATCCGAGACTTTGAAATCCGGAAGAAACCAAATCCGAGACTTTGAAATCTTGAAGAAACCAAATCCGAGACTTTGAAATCCGCCAAATTTCAAATCCGATAAATTTCAAATCCGCATAAACCAAATCTGGTAAGCACAATCAGATTTATGAAATCCGGTACCTTCAAAATCCGATAGATTCATATTCAAAATCCGGTACCTTCATCTTCAACCTGTTCAGATTCAAAAATTCTTTAAATTTGCACGAATCTATATATTTCTTGCCAAGATCACTTTGCCTATCAACTTCAATCAATCATATATCAATTTTTCTGATAAACAACAACGAATTGATATCGAATTAGACGATTTTCCCTAAAACTCGTTTTTCACAAAACATACTAAAATCTTCGATTTGCTTGCTGTTTTGTTGTTAATTTGATCTCGTTCACTCCAGAATGATTCTATAATGATAAACGAGCATCAATCAACCATAATCTTCACGAAAATCACAAAATTTGATGATAACCCAAAAACTCAAAATGTGTTCTCGGTTTTCTTCAAATTCTTCTAGAGTCTTGAACTTGTATGTTGAATTCAGAATCAAATCACACTCCTTAGGCTCCGATACCACTTGTTTGTCCCAAGTGGTTCGAGTATGAATGGAGTAATGCAAGAATGTAGTGTGTAGAAGATTTATACCGTACAAAACACACACTTAAACATTGATTATGACAAAACTCACTTATTACAAGGTTCATATCCCTATTTATACTCTATGAGTATTTTCTCAAGTAAACTCCTATTTCTATACAATTGTATACTTTACAACTTGGGAGACTGAGGCAGAGATGAGAGATAGGTACCCCCATTTATTTGAGCAAGAAATGATTCCGAGAACGGAATCCTCTTAAGGGGGAGAGATTTGTAACATCCTCAAACCTAGGCTAGGAGATTAGCAGGTTAGTGGTATATGCTTATCTGTTTTAATTGCGATTAATTGAGAAATTAGTTAATTTAATTAAAGAAGGCTAAATTTATGTATTGTATGTATGTATGTAACCGTATGTATGCATGTATGTATTTATGTTTGTATACGTGTAGTTAAGTATGGATTTAAAGAGGTGGGTTTGCCACCTCATACTTGTTAGGTGGGTATGTGTTAATCAAGGAAAAGGACATGCAATAATCTGCTAATTTAATCTAAATTCAAGAAAGTGTATGTGCGTGTGCTTTGTATTTCTCTCGGTTGAAGAATTAAGAAGAATCGGATTTGCAGGTTTTTGAGAGATCTAATCCATGTCAAGGTTAGATGTTATATACATCATGATTATATGTTTACTAGATTGATTTCTGGTAGAATTAACATGATTAAATAAAGAACACTAGAATCGGTTTTGTTGAAATATGAGTTTGTATGAGTTTTGTGTGTTCATATGAAATGCATGTTTAAATGATGTTATGATGCATGAAAATGTGTTTAAATAGATTAAAACATGTTTATGGAATGATTTGAATGAATCTATGATTCTAGGTTTTTGGAACCTTCAATGAAGTTTTGAAGATGTGGTTAAAGATATGAAGTTGGCGGATTTATGAGGAAGAAGACTTAAAACCGATACTTGTTAAAACCAAAGCTTAAATCCGATAGTCCTTAATCCGGAAGTCTATAAACCGACACTTGGGAATCCTTTATCCAAAACCGAGACTTGATATTCGTAGCTTAAATCTGATTCATGACCCAAATACGATACATGTGAAAAACCGGATCTATTAGAATCCGAGTGATGAAATCCTATACTTGAAAATGATAAGTGAAATCCGAGAGTTGGAATCCAAATTCGATTAAGGAAAATCCGACAGTTTTGGAAACCATCGGATTCCCATTCCGACAGTGGCAAATCCGACACCTGAGTAGCGGATTTTGAGAAATCCGATACTTTTGGAATTCCGATACTTTATGTTTTGGACTTGTGATTGTTTATTGTTGTTATTTATTTGTTATATGAATTATAAATATATGGATGGGTATATTTATGAGATTGAGACTAATTTGATTATTGTTGTGTTTTTAGGCAATCCAAAAGCTCATTAATATTAGACAACTAAGTGCGTGCTGAAATAGAGGTGAGTTGTCACACCCCGCTAAAGCGGAAACACGAGGTGTCACAGCACAAGATATCATCGCACAAGGTAAATAGATAATAACCATTAGATTAAATTAACAAAATAAGTAGTTCGGATGAAACATAAATAAAAGTTACACAACCGAATAATATTTAAAGGAAATTGTCTTGTACGATGCGTAAATAAAATAAATATGGTTTTTATAAAATGTGACGATGAAGATGAAGATGCCACACATCATGTTTGTAAGCATAAGGTACCTAACGGCGGTCACCTGAAAGCACGGGTAAAAGAAAAGTGTCAACTACTAGAGTTGGTGAGTTCATAGGTTTTTAATGTATGCACAAAATATCTTTTAAATGAGAAAAGTTTAAATAATTGATGGAAGTTTTTGGATAAAAATCCAAGTATGAAATAATGATAGAAGATGTATTATATTGCCCAAAACGTTGCACATGGTAGTAATAGACTATGATGATTATTGCTTGAGCCATTATCCAACCTAGCCGACAACCAATTGCCCATGATAAACCTAACGCCTATATTAAATGACGTTAGTAGTGGTAAAGTACATCTATAGTTCGTCAACCATAAATGGGAGACGTCGGAATCTCCAAATAGCGCTACTTACAAATACCATCGGCTCACTAGCGGAGTTAAGGAATAATGTCCAACGAAAGGGCCTTACAACGATCACCCAAGCACATCAAAGAATAATACCATAAGTGCTCAAAATAATATTTGAAATAAATAAGAAGATAGGCAATAAACTTTTCATGAAATATATACACATGCTTTCACCCCAAAATAATATGAAATACGGTAAAAAGGGGCTATGATACTCACTCGGTATGCAAAGGTGTTTTCTTGTAAGGATTTCTTGTTCCTACCGAAGCTCCTTTCCTAATATAAAAAGGTATGTAGCTCTATTAGACTTATTTTATTTATTATTTTGTATTATTTATTTGTTGTTAACTTATTTATTTAAATAGTTAAAGGTTGTCTCTATTTTTCCATTATTCATAAATGTTCACTGAAATTTTCAGTTCTTTGAATTGAACTTTAAAAATTATAAACTGTAATTTAGGAGTCATATTAAGGCTTGATATTTTAATATAATCTTGCTATATGTTTCTAGAATGTCCAGTAAAAATATAGGAATTTATAATCCATGTTTGGTATTTTTAATAATTAAAAGTGTATAGGATGTCCACTGATCAGTGTCTGGATGATATGTTGTTACTAAAACGTCTGTTTAGGGCTCATACGACCTCTTTTTTACATGATTCAAACTGGGAAATAACCACGACTCAAAGATTAAACTTTAAAAAAAAACTAGACGCATTTTGACCCAAGAATGAGTAAGTTACACGCGTTTAAAGTGTACCCTTCTAAATCTGCCAGATTTCCAGATTCAACATATGGGTCTTTTTAAATATGTTTGAAGGATCAAACGTTCATGAAAATTAGTGAATCCAGGTTTAAATGAAAGGTAACACATTAAACTAAGATTAGCAAAAAGAATCAACTGATTTTGATACCTAGAACTCCAGATATAACAAAAACAAGTGAGGAGTTCTAACATCAGATTCTGCCAGATTTGTGATTCTTTTTGCTTATGGGTCATAACTTTAATATAACATGTTTATATTCATGAATAATCATATTGTATGAGTATAAGCTTTGATAATCCATGTGTTCTTACAACAATGGTAGGATGATACACATTTTATGTGTTCCTTACAACATTTGTTTAGATGAAACACATGCATGATCAAAGTCTTATTTTCTTGATTTTTAGTTGATTAAGTTCCATACAACAACGGTAGGATGATGCACATTTCATGTGCTCCTTACAACATTGGTAGGATGTTTATATTTACATGATTATATATATATATATAAAGGAAATAAGATGAACAACAAAGAAAATAAATAAAAGAAAGAAGAAAGAAGAAGAGAAGAAAGGTAGAAGAGTAGAGATGAGTGTTTTATGATCATCTTACCAACTCTTTTCTTTGATTTAGTGTTGGATCTTCAAAAGATGATCAACACTTGGATGTTCTTGGGAGATTTTTGTTGGTGAAAGAAGAAGAGAGAAAATAGAAGAGATGGAGTGTGGTGGTAAAGGAAATGATAAGGAGTAGTAGGAGGCTTATATAGAGCATGGGGGAGATCAAGTGGTGGTTCTTGGGAAGAGAAGGAGGCAAGAGAAAAGAGATGGGGGGTTTCTTTTATTTTTTATTTTTTTTATAAATTATGTGTAATTAGTTTAAATAAATTTGTATAAATGGTGATTTTGTTTAAATCTTTTAATTAACAAAGTTTTAATTATTTTGATGAGTTTATATATATGTTTTATATTTTAACTTATTTATATTTATTATGATGTATTTAATTATTTTTATTGTTATTATTATTATTATTGTATATGATTTGTAATTCTTGACTTTTAATAATTCGATTTTTCGAGCTCCGGAAGGTTCTAACCATATAGGCGGGATTTCTACGAAATCTAATATTATTATGGATGTATTTAAGTCATAAATACTATTTTTAGTCATACTAGGCTTAAAATTAGGATTTCTAATGGCTAACCTGGGAAATTTGTTGCCGAATGTCACAGTCTCCCCTGATTAAAAGAATTTCGTCCCGAAATTAATCGTTGACGTCTTGGACTTGCTTTTTGGCGAAGAGGTGTGGATATTTGAGTTTCATATAATCCTCTCGCTCCCAAGTGTATTCAGGCCCGTGCCTTGAGTTCCAACGAACTTTTAAGATGGGGATCCTGCTTCTCCTTAGTCTTTTGACCTCCCGGTCAAGGATTTCTATTGGTTCTTCTACAAAGTGCAACCGGTCATCAACTTGCACATCTTTTAAGGGTAAGATTAAGGTTTCCTCCGTTTGGCATTTCTTTAAATTCGACACATGGAACGTGTCATGGATGGCGCTCAGTTCTTGTGGCAGTTTTAGCTTGTAGGCTACCGGTCCGATCCTTTCGATTATCTCGAACGGCCCAACATACCTGGGACTTAACTTGTTCTTTTTACCAAAACGCACTATCCCTTTCCAAGGTGATATCTTTAGTAGAACTTTATCGCCAACTTGAAACTCTAGGGGTTTCCTGCGATTGTCGGCGTAGCTCTTTTGTCGGTCCCTAGCGGTTTTGAGTCTTTCCCTGATAATCTTTATCTTATCAGTGGTTTCCTGTACGACGTCTGGTCTGGACAATTGTCGGTCTCCGATTTCCAACCAGCTGAGCGGGGATCTACATTTGCGTCCGTACAATGCTTCATAAGGTGCACACTGGATACTGGTGTGATAACTATTATTGTATGAAAATTCAACCAGTGGCAAATGCGAGTCCCAGCTCCCACCAAAATCTAACACACAAGCACGTAACATATCTTCCAGCGTTTGAATGGTCCTTTCCGATTGTCCGTCTGTTTGGGGGTGGTAAGAGGTGCTTAAATTGACTCGCGTTCCCAATGCTTTCTGAAGTGATTGCCAAAATCGGGAAGTGAAGCGACTATCCCTATCCGAGATGATAGAGATGGGCACTCCATGACGCATGATGATCTCATTGATGTAGATTCGTGCCAGCTTTTCCATGTTGTAATCTTCACGAATGGGTAGGAAATGTGCTGACTTTGTAAGCCGGTCTACTACTACCCAGATGGAATCGTACCCTTTTGCGGATCGGGGTAACTTAGTCACAAAATCCATAGTTATCTGTTCCCATTTCCATTCCGGGATTTCGGGTTGCTGCAGTAATCCAGAGGGTTTCTGGTGTTCTGCCTTAATCCTTGCACAAGTCAAACATTTCCCCACGTATAGGGCGACATCCTTCTTCATTCCGGGCCACCAATAGTATTCCTTCAAATCCTTGTACATTTTATCGGCTCCGGGATGAATAGAATACTTAGACTTATGTGCCTCATCCAATATCGTTAACCTTATGTTATCTACCTTGGGTATCCAAACCTTCTTTTCGAAGTAACGTACTCCGTCAGTTCCAATCTCAAACCTGTGCTCCAAATGACGAAGGGTTTCCTCTTTTAGATTTTCTTCTTTTAATGCTTGCTCCTGAGCTTCAAGAATCCTTCCTTTCAGACTTGTTTGCACTACAGCTCCTAATGCTCGTACTCTCATTGGTTTTACTCTTTCCTTCCTACTCAACGCGTCGGCTACCACATTGGCCTTGCCTGGGTGATATTTGATTTCGCAATCATAATCATTGAGTAGTTCTACCCATCGCCTTTGTCTCATATTGAGCATCTTTTGATCAAAAATATGCTGGAGACTCTTATGGTCAGTGTAGACGGTACACTTGGTGCCATATAAGTAGTGTCTCCATATTTTGAGTGCAAACACTACCGCTCCTAGCTCCAAATCATGAGTAGTGTAGTTTTTCTCATGAACCTTCAATTGTCTCGAAGCGTAGGCGATAACTTTGTCTTTTTGCATTAAAACACATCCCAACCCTTGGTGTGATGCGTCGCAATAGACCACAAAGTTTTCTGATCCAGTTGGCAATGCCAAGATAGGTGCGTTGCATAGCTTCTGCTTTAAGGTTTGAAAGGCTTCTTCTTGCTTATCTCCCCAAATGAATTTCTTATCCTTCTGAGTCAGAGTCGTTAATGGTTGAGCCACGCGTGAAAAGTTTTCGATGAACCGCCTATAATATCCTGCCAAACCCAGAAATTGTCGAATCTCGGTTGGCGTCTTTGGTGCTTCCCACATTTTGATTGCTTCGATCTTTGCTGGATCGACATGAATTCCATTTGAATTAACTACATGACCAAGGAAGTGTACTTCTCGGATCCAAAATTCACACTTAGAGAATTTGGCATACAACTTCTGGTCCTTGAGTAGTGTTAAGATTAATTTCAAATGCTGCTCATGATCTTCCTTGCTTCGCGAATAGATGAGAATGTCGTCTATGAACACTATAGCAAACTTATCTAAATATGGTCTACAGACCCTATTCATTAAGTCCATAAATACTGCTGGAGCGTTAGTCAACCCAAAAGGCATAACTAAGAACTCATAATGTCCATAGCGGGTTCTAAAGGCGGTCTTGGGGACGTCTTCTTCGCGAACTCTCAATTGGTGATATCCCGAGCGAAGATCGATTTTTGAAAAATATTTGGCGCCTTCAAGTTGGTCGAACAGATCATCGATTCGAGGGAGAGGGTATCGGTTCTTGATTGTTAACTTGTTGAGTTCCCGATAGTCGATACACATTCGTAGCGATCCGTCCTTCTTTTTGACGAAAAGAACTGGGGCTCCCCAAGGGGATGAACTTGGTTGAATGAAACCTTTGTCGAGTAATTCTTGTAGTTGTGCCGATAGCTCTTGCATTTCTGATGGGGCGAGTCGATATGGTGCTTTTGCCACGGGAGCCGCTCCAGGGACTAGATCGATATGGAATTCGACTTGCCGATTCGGGGGTAATCCTGGCAAATCTTCCGGAAATACTTCAAGAAAGTTTCGCACGACGGGAATTTCTTGAATGTTTTTCTCACAGGTTTTCTTATTGATTATATGTGCTAGGAATGCCTCGTTTCCTTTCCTTAAGCAATTTCTCATCTTGATGGATGAGATTATCTTGAAATCCCTTCCGGATTTTTCTCCATACACCTTAAGTGTCTCACCATCAGGCGTCGGAATTCGGACGATCTTTTCGAAGCAACAGATTTCCGCTCGATGGCTAGAAAGCCAATCCATCCCAACAACTATGTCGAAACTTCCCATTTCAAGTGGGATTAAATCTATGGTATATGTTTTATCGGCTAAGCCTAAGGTACAACCAGGGATTATGTCCTTAACGCTAGTTTTCTGACCGTTAGCAAATTCAATGATGTAAGGCTCTTTCATTTCTATGGTTTTTAGGTTTAGCCTTAACTTAAATCTTAATGATATGAAGCTTTTATCGGCCCCTGAATCAAATAGTACTGATGCGTAATAACCGTTTAGAGGAAACGTACCTGTAACGACATCGGGGTTTTGTCTAGCTTCATTTGCTCCAATCTCAAACACCCTGCCTCGTGCTTGATTTCCTTGGTTACTTTGGCTTGCAGGACGTGCTTGATTATAATTAGACCCTTGAGTTGGCCGCGAGCAAACGGTGCCATGGTGCTCCAGACTTCCGCATTTAAAGCATGGCTTTACTCGGCAAGTTTTGCTGAGGTGTCCTAGCCGCTTACACCTAAAGCACACCATGCACTTCCCTTCATGGTGTTTGTGGCACTTGTCACATTTAGGGTAGGATCTCCATCCTTTATCGGCCGCTTGCGCCTGAGCTCCGAAGTTCCTAGCCCTTTTTTGAGTCCTCGCAGCTTCTCCACCGGATGGCTTCCTCGGCATCTCCTCAAGCTTCCTCTTACCCTTGTCCTTGTTGCTCCCAAGCGATCCCGATCGGATGGCATTGTGGGTAAGTCTTGTAGCTAGATTTACCGCACTTTGGATGGTGTTGGGGTTTGCAGCCGTGACATTTGCCCGGATCTCAGGGGCTAGACCCCAAATGTATCTATCGATACGGTTTTCTTCCGGGGTCACCAAGTGCGGCACCAGCTTGGCCAAATCATGAAATCGGGTGGTATAGGAGTTGATGCCATCCCCGATCATTTCATGATTCCACAGCTCGGCTTCTAGCTTTTGAATTTCACTCCTCGAGCAAAATTCGTCCCTTAATAGCCTGAGGAATGCATCCCAGGTGAGTTGGTGCGCGACATTTCTTCCAAGCGTTTGCAGTTGGATATTCCACCACGACAAGGCTCGCCCTTGTAGAAGACATGCTGCAAACTCCACCTTGTTTGCTTCCGTACATTTACTGATGCTAAGGACTGATTCCATGCTTTCAATCCAGTTTAGTAGACCCACACCTCCTTCCGTTCCAAAGAATTCTTTAGGGTTGCAGGCCCTAAACGTTTTGTAGTTGCAATCTTGGGTTGGGGTTGGTACTCCTTGGTTTGTTTGAAGCCCAGCAGCAACTTGGCTAACTATGTTGGGTAATGTTGCAATCACTTGTTCCATGACAAGTTGATCTAACTCGGGGTTTGCTCTTCGTGGAGGCATCGTTCTAGAGCACAATCACACGACGATTTTTAGTCACTCAATCTAATCGGTTTTATCATACTACTCTATGTGTAACATGTGTAATTCATTCATGGCATTAAATATGACTTAATAGTACGAGATTTAATTAAATAATCAATCATTCACTTGGCACAAAATAATTACCAAAATTGGCTCTTTATAAGATGCCATATATATTAATAAGGAGTTAATAGTAGCCATACAATCATACATCCTTCAAACCAACATAGGATATTTTAGTTCATAATCAACAAAAGAGAAGGACATTAAAAACACAAAGTAGATCCACTCCAACCCATCTAGCGCCTAATCCCAATGTAAGCTAGCCCCACTAACATCATCAACACAACCCCTAAAACTAGGCATGTATGCATTAGCCTAATTAGTCTTCGGGCTTCTTGAGCCGCCTCTAAGGCTTGCCTTGCGTGATGGTGGTTAAGGTCCGCCATGTCTAAGCACGAACTAACCCGGTAGGTTTGGTAATCTAACATGCCTCTTATGTTATATAGCTCCAGGGACATGTGGTGGAATCTCCTCTTTTCCTCGTCGGTCATCCCGGATGAAGGTATCATCGGGATTCCCGTGAGGGCTCTTACTGGCTCGTTCACCTGCCGGGAAGTTTCTCCCATGGTAGGCTGGGGTGGTGCTACGGTTGCTCGTACTGGAATGGCTACCCTCTTTCGGGCAGTTTGTCTAACCCGAGGCCCGGTTGTTCCGGGGTTTGGGTTTTGGTGTGGTTGAGCGGAAGGAATGTCAAAGATCCTTACGGGTCTACGTAGGGGTTCTAAGAATCCTTCAGGCAGCTGGTATTGTGGGGATTGGTTACTATCGGTGGAAGATCTTTGGCTGTTCTCGGTAGGTTCACTTTCGCTTGACATGATCTGCAAGGTTTGAATAGACTTATTTACTAAATTCATAACTTAAATTGTCTATATATGAATGTTATGCTCATGCACACACGCAATGATCATGATCTGGAAAGAAAGTAAATAAAATTTTATTTCTAAGTATATTTTTATTATAACTAACCTAAGTGCCATATCGTACATAGCTAAATTAGACATAGGTGATCAAGCTTTGTCTAATTGAGGTATAACAATGTGGTACTCAGCTTAATTATATTATCAATACACTTGATGCATTTTAAACAAAATTATTTGTAAAATTATTTTTATAAACCTTTGGTCATAGTTGTTGTTTTCCCCCCATAAGAAAAACAACATTCTCTATAACCTTAGGCTCTGATACCAAATCTGTCACACCCCGCTAAAGCGGAAACACGAGGTGTCACAGCACAAGATATCATCGCACAAGGTAAATAGATAATAACCATTAGATTAAATTAACAAAATAAGTAGTTCGGATGAAACATAAATAAAAGTTACACAACCGAATAATATTTAAAGGAAATTGTCTTGTACGATGCGTAAATAAAATAAATATGGTTTTTATAAAATGTGACGATGAAGATGAAGATGCCACACATCATGTTTGTAAGCATAAGGTACCTAACGGCGGTCACCTGAAAGCACGGGTAAAAGAAAAGTGTCAACTACTAGAGTTGGTGAGTTCATAGGTTTTTAATGTATGCACAAAATATCTTTTAAATGAGAAAAGTTTAAATAATTGATGGAAGTTTTTGGATAAAAATCCAAGTATGAAATAATGATAGAAGATGTATTATATTGCCCAAAACGTTGCACATGGTAGTAATAGACTATGATGATTATTGCTTGAGCCATTATCCAACCTAGCCGACAACCAATTGCCCATGATAAACCTAACGCCTATATTAAATGACGTTAGTAGTGGTAAAGTACATCTATAGTTCGTCAACCATAAATGGGAGACGTCGGAATCTCCAAATAGCGCTACTTACAAATACCATCGGCTCACTAGCGGAGTTAAGGAATAATGTCCAACGAAAGGGCCTTACAACGATCACCCAAGCACATCAAAGAATAATACCATAAGTGCTCAAAATAATATTTGAAATAAATAAGAAGATAGGCAATAAACTTTTCATGAAATATATACACATGCTTTCACCCCAAAATAATATGAAATACGGTAAAAAGGGGCTATGATACTCACTCGGTATGCAAAGGTGTTTTCTTGTAAGGATTTCTTGTTCCTACCGAAGCTCCTTTCCTAATATAAAAAGGTATGTAGCTCTATTAGACTTATTTTATTTATTATTTTGTATTATTTATTTGTTGTTAACTTATTTATTTAAATAGTTAAAGGTTGTCTCTATTTTTCCATTATTCATAAATGTTCACTGAAATTTTCAGTTCTTTGAATTGAACTTTAAAAATTATAAACTGTAATTTAGGAGTCATATTAAGGCTTGATATTTTAATATAATCTTGCTATATGTTTCTAGAATGTCCAGTAAAAATATAGGAATTTATAATCCATGTTTGGTATTTTTAATAATTAAAAGTGTATAGGATGTCCACTGATCAGTGTCTGGATGATATGTTGTTACTAAAACGTCTGTTTAGGGCTCATACGACCTCTTTTTTACATGATTCAAACTGGGAAATAACCACGACTCAAAGATTAAACTTTAAAAAAAAACTAGACGCATTTTGACCCAAGAATGAGTAAGTTACACGCGTTTAAAGTGTACCCTTCTAAATCTGCCAGATTTCCAGATTCAACATATGGGTCTTTTTAAATATGTTTGAAGGATCAAACGTTCATGAAAATTAGTGAATCCAGGTTTAAATGAAAGGTAACACATTAAACTAAGATTAGCAAAAAGAATCAACTGATTTTGATACCTAGAACTCCAGATATAACAAAAACAAGTGAGGAGTTCTAACATCAGATTCTGCCAGATTTGTGATTCTTTTTGCTTATGGGTCATAACTTTAATATAACATGTTTATATTCATGAATAATCATATTGTATGAGTATAAGCTTTGATAATCCATGTGTTCTTACAACAATGGTAGGATGATACACATTTTATGTGTTCCTTACAACATTTGTTTAGATGAAACACATGCATGATCAAAGTCTTATTTTCTTGATTTTTAGTTGATTAAGTTCCATACAACAACGGTAGGATGATGCACATTTCATGTGCTCCTTACAACATTGGTAGGATGTTTATATTTACATGATTATATATATATATATAAAGGAAATAAGATGAACAACAAAGAAAATAAATAAAAGAAAGAAGAAAGAAGAAGAGAAGAAAGGTAGAAGAGTAGAGATGAGTGTTTTATGATCATCTTACCAACTCTTTTCTTTGATTTAGTGTTGGATCTTCAAAAGATGATCAACACTTGGATGTTCTTGGGAGATTTTTGTTGGTGAAAGAAGAAGAGAGAAAATAGAAGAGATGGAGTGTGGTGGTAAAGGAAATGATAAGGAGTAGTAGGAGGCTTATATAGAGCATGGGGGAGATCAAGTGGTGGTTCTTGGGAAGAGAAGGAGGCAAGAGAAAAGAGATGGGGGGTTTCTTTTATTTTTTATTTTTTTTATAAATTATGTGTAATTAGTTTAAATAAATTTGTATAAATGGTGATTTTGTTTAAATCTTTTAATTAACAAAGTTTTAATTATTTTGATGAGTTTATATATATGTTTTATATTTTAACTTATTTATATTTATTATGATGTATTTAATTATTTTTATTGTTATTATTATTATTATTGTATATGATTTGTAATTCTTGACTTTTAATAATTCGATTTTTCGAGCTCCGGAAGGTTCTAACCATATAGGCGGGATTTCTACGAAATCTAATATTATTATGGATGTATTTAAGTCATAAATACTATTTTTAGTCATACTAGGCTTAAAATTAGGATTTCTAATGGCTAACCTGGGAAATTTGTTGCCGAATGTCACATGAGTGGACGTTAATCGCGGATGGTAAAGATTGCAGTTAATATTAGTGATGTAATGCATGATTGTGGATTGAGATTGGATTGATTGATTGAACTGCTGATTGTGATATTAAATATTGATATCTGCTGCATGACTATTTGGTCGATACGCGCTCTTAGGATGATTTTGAGTTGCGTTTGAGAAGTCAGCTATACGTGGACTTGGGCTGGGCTTGTCTAACTAGTTGGTTGAACAGTAGCAGACCTTCTGTTACATATGTTGCTCAGAGGTAGAGTTTACTATGCCAATTTAGTGGAAAGCTATCGATAAACCTTTGCTTTGGCTGGCATTGGTTGTAGGTTCTGCGCCGAACCGCCGGTCTTCTCAGCATATGTGATTACATGTTATAATGTTGATTGTGAATGTTTACATTTGATGTTTAGCCTCTACTCACTTAGCTTTGTGCTAATTCCCCTCAGTTGATGTTTTACAGGTTCGTGTTTGTAGTTGAAGAAGGAAGAGTTGACCACACTCTGATACATGTTTTAAAAAGAAACGAACAAGTCATTTTGTAACACCACACAATAGTAGATGATGTTGTTGTCTTTGAACAATGATTGTATCTTTGTAAATATTGGTTTAATGTAATTAAGTTGATTTGAGTTAACTTCCGCAATGCATTTAAAAAAAATGGCTTGTGACTTTCCGGTGTTACATTAGGCCCATGTGTCTTTAGTTTAAATACCTTGCAAACCTAGTTTTGTTGGTCCAAATGTTTAACAATGATCAAAGATATTGGAGCAAATCCATAATGATGATGTATGATCTTAGTATGAAATGATGAGAGAGAACCAAGAATTCACACACACACGATTTTAGAATAATGAAATGCTTAATTGATTTGGGGTGGGTAGACAAGTATATATACCCATAAGGTACTTACTAAACCTACCCCCTACAAAAGACTAATTGAGAAATAGCTAAACAAATATAATGAACACAACATTTAGTCTAACAATCTCCCCCTTTGTGTTCATTATACAGATAGAGCTTAATAAACGGAAATTATCATTTTTGCTGGAGCAGTTGATCTTGAGCATGAATAGAGTATGATTGTTGATGGAATCTTCAGTTTTAGCATCCTAGTTATTCTTCAAGTGAAAAATACACTCCCCCTTGAATGAAGCTCTCAATCTTCATTAATGACTTGAAATCTTTTCATTACTTTGCTCCCCCTTGATCTTACGAGCATATATCTTCTTGTGATAAACATCCACTGAAAAGTAATGTGGTTTTATGAAAATCTTCTCTTTAGAAAGTCTTAAGAGATGTTTGATGGAGCGAACCACACATGGATATTTCAGCTCTGGCAAGGTGGGAAGACATGCATTCGTGTTAGTATTTGAGAATGATCTTGTTTGACTAACACGTGCAGATGGATAAGCAACACGATGAGGTGTAGCATGAGACACATAACCACTATTCTTTTGAAGAAGATTTTTCTCTTTTATTTCTTCAAAAATATCTTTTCTTTCATTCCAAAGCTTTCTCAGAAGCTTGACCCTGTTTATGAACTGCTTTGTGTATCACTTGGAACTAGAATAATGATCCTTAGAGCATTTGGAGTTTAGATGCATATGACTCGTTGATGATTCACCTGCAAGGACTTTTATAGGAACCACCTTGATTTCCTTTCCTTTGGCAAACTTACACTTTTGAACTTTTTCAGAACCAGAAGATGTCGTGACTTTTTCTTCTACACAATTTTGTAAGTCTTGCTCCAATTTCTGAATTTTAAGCTCAAATTGATTCATTCTTTCTAAAGTGGACTTGTTTTGAGTATCCAACAATTGTTGCTCAAGATTTCTTCTCTTGGCACATTCTTCAATCTCAAACTCTTGAAATTTGCTCTCTGACATGTGAAGTTTCTTAGTCAATTAAGAAAGTTGTAGGGTAAGTTTTGTGTTTTCCTCTTCTAAGTTATCATATAGAAGATACATTTCATTCACCTTGTTGTATAATATTTGTTCATGCTTTGTTATGGTAAGTTTGCATGCAAACCATCTTGATAAACCTTCTTGTAGTTCTCTCTTAGTAAGACTCATCTTGATAACTTCATTTGAGATGATCGTTAACTTGAGAAGTAGGGTTGTGATTGTGTTCGATCTTGAAATTCGAAGTGATTAAACGAGTTATGAAAGAGTTCGGAGTTGATTTAAGGTTTGTTCGAAGTTAAACAAAGATTTCGAAGAATTCGGTGCTCAAAGTGAATGGCAAATACTGTTTCGAATTCAAAGAGTGTTGGCTTCGAATTCGAAGTGAATGTCTAATAAAAATGATCTTGAAGTGAATGATTAATAAAGAGGAGCTTGAAGTGAATGTCTATTAAAAAGGAGCTCAAAGTTTAATGCTAAATAAAATGGTGCTCGAAGGAATGGCTAAATAAAAAAAATTGTTCGAAGGAATGTAAAAAAAATGTGTTCGAAGTGTGAATGGAAATTAATGGTGCTTGAAGTGTGCATGAATTTAATGGCTCGAAGTATGCATGGAATTTAAAAGCTCGATGTGTGCATGGATTATACAAGCTCGACATGTGCATGGATTATACAAGCTCGAAGTGTGCATGGATTAATGGGTTCGAAGTGTGAATGGGCTGATGAATTTTGCATGTGCTTGAAGTGTGAATGATTATTAAAAAAAATGAAGGTGCTCGAAGTGTACACAAAGATTTCAATCTTGGACTTCAAATGGAAATGTCTATTAAAAAGGAAGGATCTCGAAGTGTGAATGGAGTTTCAAATGTGGACTTCAAAGTTTGCATGAATTATATTGTGCTTGAAGTGTGCATGCATGTGATCCGCTCGAAGTGTGCATGCATATTAATTGGCCTTCGAATTAATGAATCAATCTGCCCGAAGTGTGTATTGATTATTTGTATTCGAAGTGTGCATGTCTAATAAAAAGAGCTCGAAGTCTATGTCTAATAAAAAGTGGAGTGTTGCCTATTTTAAATCCTGGACTTCGAAGCCTGCATGGAAGAAAATTAAGGCGCTCGAAGTACACTTGGCCTTCGAATTGAAAGGAATTTTTCTGCTCAAAGTTTATTCCCCAAATGGTTTCCAGATTTTCAGGGATTTGATTTGTAACTAACGAACTCGAAGTGTATAGGCACGTGACTAACAAGCTTGAAGTTTTCTAGCAAACACCTTTCCTTTTTTTTCACAAGAATTATCGATCAAAATAGCATTTATTCACTGTTCTTTGACATCTTCAAGTTTCCTTCAATAAAATTTGAATATTGATGTAACCTTTGAATAATTGCCTCGAAATTTATCACTTTGGATTCACAAATCTCTGAACTCAATTAATAACCAACCAATTTAATTATCCATTTGTTTTAAAATGGGATTTAAAGGCAAAAATCGTAAGAACAGATTACGAGAAACCTTTAAAATCCCAATCTAAACATCTTCAAATTACTCCATGTTGATTGC
Source organism: Dittrichia graveolens (assembly GCA_038502395.1). Lineage (NCBI taxonomy): Eukaryota > Viridiplantae > Streptophyta > Magnoliopsida > Asterales > Asteraceae > Dittrichia > Dittrichia graveolens. The sequence continues at coordinate 26,035,304 of JARJIL010000008.1, forward strand.
ATTTGATTCAAAGAAGGTTTTCAAGTAGAATAGAATAAAAAACAATGAACAATTAAACCTTAATCTTCGAATTCTGATCTTTGATGATGAATACACAATCTTGAGCCTTACTTTAATCAAGCTTGGCTCTGATACCACTTGTTGGTCCAAATGTTTAACAATGATCAATGATATTGGAGCAAATCCATAATGATGATGTATGATCTTAGTGTGAAATGATGAGAGAGAACTAAGAATTCACACACACACGATTTTAGAATAATGAAATGCTCAATTGATTTGGGGTAGGTAGACAAGTATATATACCCATAAGGTATTTACTAAACCTACCCCCTACAAAAGACTAATTGACAAATAGCTAAACAAATATAATGAACACAACATTTAGTCTAACAAGTTTGCAAGGTAACCTTTGCCATTTGTATTCTCTGCATTCCAACGTTTATAGCAATACAAGAGAATCTTCAAGTTACATGCAAAGTGTTCATACTTATTATATAAACTTCATCATCTTTTGTTCAAGTATTCATTGTTTACTCATCTTCTTCACTAACAAAGGACATTCAATCCTTTTGATAGTTTTTGATAAACTCATCATAAGACGCGGGCAGGGACTAGAGAATCATATTCACCGCAAGCTCCCTGCCAATCGAAAATCCTAGCGTTTCCATTTGGTCAATGTATGCCATCATACGAAGCGCATGAACACTAACTTTCCCACCTTCCTGCATCCGGCAACCGACAAGGGCCTTGACACACATAAAGTGTTCCTCTCTAATATGATATTGGAACATGTCCTTCAACCGATTAATCATGTCATACGCACTCATATGCCCGAGTTGCTTTCGCAGCTCGCAACTCATAGTCAATAACATGAAAGAGGAAACATCTTTTGCGTCCTCGATACGCTTTTCAAAGGCGTATCTAGTGGCCTAACTTGTGTTGTTAGCAGATGGTCCCGGAAGAGGTTCCTCGAGGATGTGCAACTTAGATTCATGGCGAAGGAGAATTCGCAATTGCCTATACTAATGCACAAAGTTCACGCCTACGAGTTTCTCCTTTTCTAGGAATGAACGGAATGATAAGTTTGGTGTTGCGTTGTTAACGTTTGTCATCTACAATTCAGAGTACTCGTTTGAGTGAGCTTAGATAAAATCTTTGTAGAAATAATTACCCAAATAGTTTTCAAAACCAATTATTTAAACAAGGCTAGAAACCATATTTCTCTTTACCTTATGACGGGTTTACCGCGGATCACAAAGCAAAGCTATTTAGGCCGGTAACCAATTTACCGATTTCAAACACTTTGCAACTTCTAGATCCTTGTGGGATCCATTGACAATCAAAATGTCTTTTGGCATGTTTGATCCCTTCTCGCACCAATTCTAACATGATCCCCTTAAATGACTCGGCAAGACCTCGACGCCACCTAAGTGTCACAAAAAGAATTGTAAACCGCCCGTCAAGACACACGGTGATACTCTCGACCAATAATTGGTTCGTACTAAGCTCGACTACAAATATTGCGAGGTGCCACACTCACTTTCCACACAGTTCCACCAGGCATGACTCGTGCTAAAGCTCGACAATCATCCAAGTTTCACTAGATTTGGGTGGTGTCATCTTACGGATGGCGCGTGATTTACATTTTAAAACCAGGATTTTGTTTTTCTGGTTAAAACAATTTTTACCCATTTCACGAATTAACAAATCAGGTGATACAATTTTTTATCAACTTATAATATAATACAAATTTATATTATATTATTAATTCTATACGCGCGGAAAGATATATAAACCAATTTTATAAATCTTTGCGTTTTTATATATTTTGAAATTTTTATCTAGCTATCCTACACATCCACGCAAAATAATAAATATATAAAACAACCACGCATACACAATAGTTCGGTAACATGCCCAAATCCTATGCGTTTTCCCCATGAGCCATACGAGGAAAACAAGGTCAACTAAGGAATCGAAGATCCAAAATACCCAGTTGGGTGTGCTTCCACTGAAGCCGGCATCTCCAAAAGGCAAACCGGACTCCACGTTGCCGAGACATCAACACCGTGACTCCCGTTGGTGCATTACATATAAAATCAACTTCTATACTATTATACAATTACATAGAAGAAGAAATGGCGCTCAGTCCACGATCCTATGTATTATTAGTACAAAGGAATAAATAAATATAACGGTATGCAAACCGCACCAAATAATAATTATAAAATTACAACAATACGGCACGCAGGCCACCAAAACCAAATAAACCAACCACCACAACACACATGTCTAAAGGGCATCTAGTTACCGAACCACAATCAAACACAACCAAAGCAAAACCATGGTGTGCCACAAAAACATGTCACACATATTTTGGTTAAGATTGCCAATAAAACACTAAAGGCACAAAAGACAATCCTTGTACATATGCATTAGTAATTTTATGCACTTCATGCCAAGCCATACAAAATATATAAATTCTAGGAATAAAAATATAATGGGGTACGACCAGATCCAAGACTGGTCCAAAACAGTCAAAAACAGGATTTTAAGAACACCAAAAACACAGTTTCAAAAATCCAGATTCTGGCCAAAACACGATAGGCACGGGCGTACCCTATGAAGGGTACGAGCGTGCCCGCCCGTGTGCCAGTACACTAATTTAAATATTTTAATCTGGTTAAAATACTGTCGGCACAGCCCGTACCCCTACAGCTACGGCCCATACCCGTACAGGTACGGCCGTGCCCCGGCCGCCGGCACGCCCCGAACCCCAAAGGGTATGGCCGTGCCCGGCCACCGGAAGACCAATTTTGACAGAAAATTTTGGTTTTTCAGACAAAGAGTGCAAAGCCATATTAGAGATGCTTACTTCAAGGCTTATTTCTAATCGTCAAACATCAAGAACATATCTAAGTACTTCTTGAATTTCAAAATTTACAAATTTGTATCTTTTAAGTATTATCGTGAAGCAATAATTCCCAATTTTAGGTTCATAGAACACCTAACAACGGGACATTATCTTCAATCGATACACACTTCTATGTATACAACAAAGCTTCCACTAGCCCTGACATATGTAAAAGTCTCATCTATGTTTCTAGAAAACTCATTACTTTGATTTTCTGATGAAAGCAAAGATCTTACTTTTAAGATGTTAGCGTAAGTGTAATACCTGAACCTTCAAAAATAAATAAAAGAATATTTTAATGAGTTATGGATTTAATCATGGACTAGATGGATTTAACTTGGGCTTGAATAAACAATTGGCTAAATGGACAAAGGTAAATAATTAAATTGGATTAATTACTTGGTGGGCTTAAGTGGTTATGATAGGCCAAGGTCTTTTTAAAGAAAGTATATAATGAGGTTTACGACACAACCCCAACACATGGTTACTGTTTCATTCATTCAAAAGAAACTAGTGTGTGCTTGTGTGTATGTGTGTGTGCAAGCTCTCGAGAAACAGAGAAGAGGGAAGCCAATAGTCATTTGGGGACTTGAGGAATCGTTAAGAGAATTATCAGGTAATGTTTCCTACCTCGTTATGATATTGTAGGTATCAATTTTATCTTGTATGAATGATGATAGATGAAGTTAGAATCCGAGTTTTAGGTTTTTGAAAGCTTGAGAAAAACCCAGAAGAAATAGTTAACCAAAAACACTTTTAAAGTTGATAAAATATAGATTTATGTTAGACGGAAAGTTTTAAATAAGTGGATAAATGTTTTGCAACAAGAATGAGTTGAATTGATTGAGTTTTGAGAAAGCTTGATCTTGGCTATGGAGTTTGGGTTTTTTTAGAAGTTATGAACTGTCAGGGAAGGAAGTCCCATGCGACTTTCAGATGGTATATCTATGTTTCATGCAAATTTTAGTTAAGATGTATACGTCCATGCGACTTTCAGCTAGAGTGTTGTGCCATGCAACTTTCAGATGGTATATATGTGTGTCTCATGTGACTTTCAGTATATATATAGTGTCATGCGACTTTCAGAAATACCATGCGACAGTCGCATAGACAAATGTATAGTTCCATGAGACAGTCACATAGACAAAGGTATAGGTCCGTGCAACAATCACCTGGAAGTATACATGTGTTCATGCGACAGTCACCTAGAATTATACATGTTTGTCATGCGACAGTCACCTGGAGGTATACATGTGGCCATGCGACTTTCACCTAGTGTAAAATTATGGTCCATGCGACTTTCACCTAGTGTATGCTTATGGTTCATGCGACTTTCACATAGTGTTGACATCATGTGACTTAAGTTGTATCTTAGCCATTCGACTTATGAGTATTGTACTGTGAAATATGTGTAAGTAAGCAAGAGACTAGTATCGGGATTTAACCCTATTGGCTGTAGATCAGGTGACGGTCAGTTGATGGGTAATCACGAGCGAAGCAATAGATTAAAAACAATGTGACGAGAACTGCTGACAAGTGATTATTCTTACTTACATTCTAAATAGACACCAAATGCATTTGATAGTGCCTAAGATGGTGAATAATAATTGTGGAATACGTGAATGCTATGTGTCGACCAACACTTCAGTGTCGGGTATGTTTTAAATAGACATTGCATACGACTGATGATGTGTAAGTAGGTGATAAGTTATGAGACATATGAATACACTCAATTACATGATAGTAGTACGTGTGACGTGTTATGTATGTGGTATATGATAATTATATCATCAGTATTCTCACTTATGAACTAGATAGACTGTGAATGTGAATGCATGCAAATGAATACGTGAATAGCTATGATTTATGACGGAAATGTGATTAGACCGTTTACTTCGGTAACGGGTATGACTAGACCGTTCACTCCGGTGACGGGTATGTGAAGACCGTACACTTCGGTGTCAGGTATGAGATAAACACTTCCGTGTCAGGTATGAGACCAACACTTTGGTGTCGGGTATGTTCGATCGTTGTGACGACAACGGGTGAGATGAAACCGTCCTAATTGACGGGTATGTTACCACTTACTACGGTAGTGGGTATGAGATATGCGTTATTTGATGAGACCGTCTAACTGACGCGCATGTTGAGACCACTTACTACGGTAGTGGGTATGAGATATGCATTATTTGATGAGACGGTCTAACCGACAGGTATGTTGAGACCACATACTACGGTAGTGCCTACGGAGAATGCATTTGATGCACGGTTTGGATTGTAAGTAAAGTGCTCACTAATCTTTGTGCTTACGGTTGTTGTTTAACCATCTTTTCAGGTGATGACCACGGTGAGGCTCCAGCTCGTGTCTGATAGCTCATCCCTAGCAAGCTTCCGCAATGTTTTCACTCTCACGAATTTTCTAATGTAATCCAAAATAATTGTATTTGAATGTAAGATTTTTATGGGTTTTCACCCGGGATGTAATAGATATTATACAGTGTTTCGATTATCATAGATTTTAATCATGCGCTTTGGTATTGGCAAAAAAAAAATTGGGATGTTACAACTTAGTATCAAAGCGTTGGCTTAAGAGAATCGAATGCGTTTCCGCGTGTTTGAACTTAAACCTTGGTTCGTGAAAGATTTTTGACAATGTTTTGAAACCTTTTCAAATGTTAAATGTTACGATGAGCTATTTGCTGGACCTAGTCCGAGTGGTCACACACGAGTGCGAGGTATGAGATTATGATATTATGGCTATGATAACTAAGATTTGAAATCGAACTTCTCTCATAGAATCAAAATAGTATGGCATGAAATTGCTTACATGATAAGTGACTATATGTTTGCTGAGATGATTGATACATGGCCAAAGCCAGTGAATCGGGATTCCTAGTGGTAATGACCAAATACAATACGTGTAGCTTGTTTGTAATAATAGGGCCCATATTATTTTCTACACACGACACTTGTTGAAACTTGTCAAAATCCGGGGAATCTTGTGAACCCGGTGAGGGGTACTTGTGGAGATAGGATGCATGTAGCTAGGGCGGCTTAAAATGACTAGGGTTGCCTGATAGCTGTACTTATGACTTGAAATACGTGAAATATGAACTGATATAGTAATGAGGACTATGTGGCAATGCCGCCTGTTAATTAAGAGCATTGTCTATACATCCAGTATAGTGACTACAAGAAACCGACTAGTGATACCAACGGGTTTGAGAAACCTACTCATTGGAGTAGATGATAGCGTGACAGTAGTATGCCTGTAGACTAGAAATGCCTTAGTATGACTAGGGCTGCTCCAGATTATTCGGCTAGCATGTTGAAAGTACACACATTATGTGGACGCGATATACGTTATGATTAAGATATATGATGAATCCACCGGTTGAGGGGTGCGTTGCCTATACTTCCATTTGACCATAGAGCGGGCAATGGTGGAACATGGTATTATGTGGTAAAAGTTTTAACGTATCAGTAAAACCAGAAACACCCCGAGGGGTGGAGTTAGCAGATGAAAAATCAGTAAAAATATTTGATATATTAAGGGTCAATGTGATAGAGGAAGGTGATGGCGAACTTCCTATAGACTTTATTCCGACTGACGAGGGAGTTTCAATTAACGGTGGGAATGGATGACTATCATAAGTTGAGCACGTTATAGTCTGTACGAGAGATTGCAGCTACTACCTCAATTGTTACTCCGGAAGAAAATCAAATACCGAGCGGTTGCACCTACATAGTTTTTTTTGCATGTCAACCAACAACCTTCGAGGGGAATCCAGATTCCAGTAAGAGCACAAAGTAAACCTATGAGGTGGAAGAAGCTTTTCACACATATCACTCTATAAGAGAAAGGAAAGTATTGTTCGTATCGAGCTTGTTAAGTGGAGCACCAACGTGATTCGTTAAGAAGAAGGATGACATGTCCCCTATGTGTTAGTGAGAGATAAAGCAAAGTTTCATATAGACTTACTGCCAACATGAGAGAATTCCAAATGATTGAGGGAATGGATTGGCTGGGGCATCACCGGCTAACATCTTGTGCAATCAAGGGATCATACGGATCCAGAGTCCAAGCGGAGTTTCGTATAGACTTGGCACCCGGGGTTGCACCCATCGCCAAGGCACCATACTGGCTAGCACTTCCAGAGATGCAAAAATCTGATGTCACAACTTCAGAAACTGCTTGATAAGGGCTTCATACACCCAAGTAGCTCACCGTGGGGAGCACCGATACTTTTTGTGAAAAAGAAAGATGGAACCTTCTCAATGTGCATAGACTATCGCGAGCTCAACAAGGTGACAATCAAGAATCGTTATCCGCTGCCAAGGATCGACGACCTGTTTGATCACCTGCATAGAGCGGCCTGTTTCTCAAAGATAGACTTACGGTCAGGATATCATCAACTCAAGGTTCAAAAGGAGGACATAGCCAAGACGGCTCTTCGCACACGCTATAGGCACTTTGAGTTGTCATTACACCTTTCGGTCTCACTAACACGCCAGAAGCTTTCAAGGAACTAATGAATCGGGTTTGCAGACCGAGGCTAAGCATGAGAAATGTCTACGGGAAGTACTGGAAACATTGATAAAGGAGAGATTGTAAGCGAAATTTTCAAATGCGAATTTTGGCTAGAGGAGGTGCAATTCCTTAGGCACCTGGTAAATCGTGTGGGAATCAAAGTAAACCCGGCAAAGATAGAGGCCGTTAGGAGATGGGAGGCACCAAAGAGTCCGAAAGAAATCCGAAGCTTATTGGGGTTAGCCGGTTATTACAGACGATTTATTAAGGATTTCTCTAAGTTAGCAGTACCACAACCAAACTGACAAAGAAGAACATTCGTTTTCATTGGTAGACAGACATCAGAAAGCATTCGAAACCCCCGTAGTAAATTATGCAAAGCACCGATACTAACATTACCCGAGTGTAATTATCCGACTAACGATCCAGAGTTGGCAGCCGTAGTGTTCGCACTCAAGATTTGGAGACACTACTCATACGGAGTTAAGTGAACCATCTACACAGGTCACAAGAGCTTGAAGTATTTTGCCGATTAGAAGAATTTGAACAATGCGCCAGTGGAGATGGCTAGACTTAGTCATGGATCATGACCGTGAGATCTTATATCATTTGGGAAAGGCCAACGTGATGGCGGATGCGCTGAGTCACAAGACTAGCCAGTTGCAAATTGACGTGAGATGCCTATGAATGATGGTCACAACTTCACTTTTTGAGACGATTTTGACAACTCAAACAGAGGTAACCAAGGAAGGAAACCAGAAAACAGAGTGGATTAAGAGACAACTGGTATTCTTGATCAAGAATAGTCGTGGATTGTGGACCCGTTACGGGTGGATTTGGGGTACCAAAGGCTACAGAGGTCTAAAATATAACTCTAGACAAAGCTCACAAGTCGAAATTTTGACACAATCTAGGTTGTGGTGGATCGATTGATCAAAAGCGCGCATTCATACCCATATGAGGAGCTAGCTCAGCAGAGAAATTGGCAAATTCTTATGTGAAGGAGATAATTTCGAGACACGGAGTGCCGATTACCATCAACTCTGGCAGGGATGTACAATTCACGTCCAGATGTTAGGACAAATTCCATGAGGATTTGGGAACAAGGGTTAACTTGAGTACAACATATCACCCCAAACTGATGGGCAAAGTGAGCGGACTATCCAAACGCTGGAAGAAATGCTAAGAGCTTGTGTGATCGACTTCGGGGGAAGCTGGGATTTGTACTTACCCCAAGCGGAATTCTCGTACAACAAAAGTTACCACGCGGGTATCAGTATGCCACCGTATGAGATGATGTACCATAGGAAATGTAGAACCCCGGTCTGTTGGGGTGAAGTTGGTCAGAAGGAACTTGGCAACACAGAAATAGTACAGAAAACCTCAGAGTATGTACAACAACTTCGCGAACGACTTAAAGCAGCTCAAAGCCGGCAAAAGAGCTATGCCAGTAAACACATATTACTACTGGAATTCCAAGTTGGTTACTATGTATTACTAAAGGTATCTCCATGGAAAGGAGTAATGAGATTTAGAAAGCGAGGAAAACTGAACCCAAGATTTATTGGGCTTTTCAAAGTTATCGAAGATACACGACACTTTCCATGTGTCTCATCTAAGAAAGTGTTTAGCCGACGGGTCGGCGTTTGTACCATTGGAGGACATCACCATAGATGAGAAATTGAAGTACAACGAGAGGCCGGTTGCGATTATCGAAAAAAGGATCAAGCAACTCCGTAACAGACAAGTAGGGAGCGTCAAGGTGCAGTGGGAGAGCCATAAGGGTTCGGAATGGACGTGGGAGTCCGAAGAAGAAATGAGAAAGAACTACCTGCAATGTTCAAATGAAGATTTCGAGGACGAAGTCGTGTTTAAGTGGGGGAGAGTTGTAATACCCGAACCTTCGAAAATAAATAAGAGAATATTTTATTGAGTTATGGATTTAATCATTGACTAGATGGATTTAACTTGGGCTTGAATAAACAATTGGCTAAATGGACAAAGGTAAATAATTAAATTGGATTAATTACTTAGTGGGCTTAAGTGGTTATGATAGGCGAAGGCCTTTTTAAAGAAAGTATATAATGAGGTTTAGGGCACAGGCCCAACACGTGGTTACTATTTCATTCATTCAAAAGAAACTAGTACATGCTTGTGTGTGTGTGCAAGCTCTCGAGAAACAGAGAAGAGGGAAGCCAAGAGTCATTTGGGGACTTAAGGAATCATTAAGAGAATCATCAGGTAATGTTTCCTACCTGTAACGACCCGAAAATTATACTTCGATATTGGATTGAAATTACAAGTAATGGAAATATATCTTTGGATATATTAAAAATGTTTTTGCTCCTTTTGTAAGTATGAAACATTTAAAGTTAAAAAGAAATAAGAATTCTGATTTCTACATTGTCGCGGCACGACACATTGCAATTGTCGCGTCGCGACATGTGACATCATTGCATACGTAAGAAATCATGACTGGGAACCACTAGTAGTGTGTAGAAAGTGATAAAAGCTGGTCGGGAACTTTTGGTGTCGCGGCGCGACAAACCATATATGTTACGGCACGACAGGCATGTCTGGCCTATATAATTGAGAGTTGTTCAGCCGATTCTCACACAAAAACTTCAACTATGATATTACTCTGCTTCTATATCGAGTGAAACAAAGAGTGGTGAGTATCTAAGGGTGTCGGGTGTCGTTGGGACTCGTATTCAAGGCGCGGGAAGAACGGAGGTAGCGTTTCGGACGTAGTTTTGACCGTGGGTTCACTTTGATAACCTTGAGAGGTATATTTTACTTGACTTACATATATGTTACGATCATATAGCGTGTTATGCTGCATTCATGTCTTTTTAGCATGTTATGATAGAATATTTAAGTACGCGACGCGTAGATCGTTGATCGGGAATATTGTTTATGCGTGTCTAGGTTATACGAGGTGTTTGAGGTTGAGATCTTGACGATCCAAGTGTGTTGTACGTCATACATAGATCTTATCGTTATTTCTGGACTGAGGTGAGTTCAGTAAATTTTACAAAACCGGGTACATAGATAAACATCTCATTTTTTGAATAAAATGGTTATGTGTATATATATATATGTTGATTCTTGATATGTGTATTATGATTGTGTTAAATACTTGATATATGCATGATCAAATACGTGATACGCATGATATGGACTTTACGGTTTATTATGGTTTACATGTGATAACTATGATTACTTACATGTACACATATTGCGGGCGGGGCAAGTATATACTGTATTACCCATATTGAGAAATTGCGTGCCTAGTAGGAATGATTTGCCTTCTAGGATAAAGTGCTAGCCAATGCGGGTCATTTGGTATTTCTAGACGACTATATTGACACATGGTATGGGGACACCTCGGTGTTCAAATACTGGAGTGTTGTAGGCCAGAGGGGCTATACATACATCACGTGGGTGTGAGGAGAAGCCGAAATTACGGTCGGTTTAGTTTGGACTCGCGCTGGAACCACAACGCAGTACTTGTACTAGCACTGTCGAAGTAGGGAAAGTGGAGTCTCGGGATCTATGTTTGTAAGTGGGAGTCGCGCCCTACTTGGAAATATAGGTTGGACGAGCACGCAAGTAGTGAACCTTGGGGTATTTAGTATGGGTTTAGACTTTACACTATGATCACCTTATGCGGTAATGATGCGGAATGGTTTATATGATTATTATGCGGTAATGATGCGGAATGGTTTATATGATTGAATGTGAAATGACTACAAGGAATGAAAAGTGAATAATTGACCCATTTGGTGTTATGTGATCTGCGGGATATTGGTACGGGTCAAATACACGAAGGGTGGGATATGGTATTTATTTATATGTCATAATCCTACTTACGAATATATATATTTTATGGTTTTTAATTATTACTTCTATTGACTCACTTGGCGTAAGCTGACACTTTTTTCTTCGAAATGTGTCTTGTACTCGCAGATGGCTTAGAGAATGTGGTTTTGCGAGAAATGTAGTAATAGTGTGTGGTTTGTAGTATGGTATCAATGAATAATACGGTTATGTAATATTTTCATAACTTAAAACTGGTAATGACTTTGGAACGGCTGCGGTCGTAACCCTATGGTTTATTTATGATGGCTATGTAATCATCTAGATGGCGAAAATAATTATTTCCATTTATGATTTTTAAAGACTTCCACTGCATGTTTATGCTCTTAATGAAAGTTTTTTATAAATGTTGAAATTTTGAAAATCACGGTGTTACAAGTTGGTATCAAAGCCATTCTGTAAGTGAATTGGGTACCGAGGCCGGTACTTAGACTCATGGTTAGATTGGCTCGTATAGGATTGAACAAGACTTTAAGTGGGGGGAAGTTGTGTGACAGAGTGCTTTTGGGAGTACTTGTTTGTTAATTCTAGGATTCTTCTTTCCTCTACTCGATTTTGATCTTTCGATCTTTTCTTGTGCTAACTTTCTGAATTTCAACTCGTTATCGTGTTGTCTTACAGAAGGTTGGTACACGTAGAAGCAACAACAACACTATGCCTGAAGCTAGTCAGGGAAGTGGTGGAGCGGGCGGTGATGCCTCGATGATTGAAGAAATTCCTTATGCAGAGGATATAAATTCCATTTACCGCTCGAACCACAATGAGTATGAAGTTCGTAATGATGAGCCCGCAAGGACCCATCAAAGTCAGTGCAGTCGCGGTAGTATTGCGCGTCAGGCATACATGGAGGAACAATTAAGAGCAAGGGATGCTGAAATTGCTCGGTTGCAAAGGGAAGCACAAAACGGAAGAAAAGATAAACAGGAGGAATGCCCTGTGCATAGTGACACGAACAGTGTTTCACGACCTGAATTGGAACATGGTAATCAGAGAAGAGAGAAAGATAGAGGAACATCGTTTGAAAGCTTCATAAAATGCAAACCACCAGCATTCAAAGGGGGTGAGGACCCACTAGGATGCCAACGGTGGATTATGAAAATGGAACAAGTATTATGTGTTGGGTATTACACAGATTACCAACAAGTCAACTATGCGGTCATGAGATTCGAGAGGGAGGCCTTGGAATGGTGGTGAACGGTTAAACGGTCACTTTCTAAAGCCGTTCTAGACCGTTTGACTTGGGAAATGTTTACGAAGAAGATCAAGATGAGGTTTTGCAGTTTGGGGGCAAGGGAAAAGGCAAAAAGAGAATTTCTTGAGTTAACGAAGGGCAACATGACTATGCCAAAGTACAATGCTGCTTTCACGGTTAAGCTGCAGTTTGCTGGCAGCTATTGTATTACTGAGGAAGAACAAGTCGGAAGGTATGCCGAGTGATTACCTTTTGAGTATCAAGTGGTTGTGAGAAGGAGAAGAACTTTGGGGGAAGCAATAGATAAAACAAGTCGGGTTGAGCATGACTTAACCAAACGTGACAAGACTGTGGTCAAAACGGGGGAGAAACGTAAGTGGGAGGGACCATCTGGATCCTCTAAAAAGAAATATTTCATGCCAAGGAGAAATTACCAAGGGGACAAACTTTGTTACTGTACAATTTGTCACTCTTCTCACAAGGGAGAGTGTACTAGTCACACTTTAAGTTGCAAACGATGTGGAAAGACTAGCCACAAATTTGAAGATTGTAAGATTACAAAACCCATGTGTTACAACTGCTGGGAGATGGGTCACCTCAGTCCAAATTGCACAAAACCAAAAGTTCAAGTTGGAGTTTCAGAGAAAAACCAGGAGGCGCCCAAAGCCAAAGGGCGTGCCTTCATTATGACTGCGGAAGAGGCCAGACGCAACGATGAGGTTATTTTCGGAACTTTTCTTATTAACTCTATGCCTGCTAGTGTATTATTTGATTCAGGTGCAAGTAGGTCTATTGTGTCTACTTCTTTTTGCTCTCGTTTTGTGTTACCACGAAGTCCGTTAGAGTCGGTGTTGGAAATCGAGGTGGCGGTTGGAAAAACTGTCACTGTCAAGCAAAAATATGATAATTGTGTGGTCGAAATTAATGAAAATGTATTTCCTATAACACTAATTCTGATGTATGTATTTATATATATATGTTGATTCTTGATATATGCGTGATCAAATACGTGATACGCATGATATGGACTTTACGCTTTATTATGGTTTAAATGTGATAATTATGAGTACTTACATATACACATATTGCGGGCGGGGGTAGTATTCATAGTATTACCCATATTGAGGAATTGCGGGCCTAGTAGGAATGATTTGCCTTCTAGGATAAAGTGCTAGCCAATGCGGGTCATTTGGTATTTCTAGACGGCTATATTGACGCATGGTATGGGGACACCTCGGTGTTCAAATACTGGAGTGGTGGAGGCAAGAGGGGCTAGATCATACATCATGTGGGTGTGAGGAGAAGCCGAAATTGCGGTCAGTTTTGTTTGGACTCGCGCTGGAACGACAACAAAGTACTTGTACTTGCACTGTCGGAGTAGCGAAAGTGGAGTCTCGGGATCTATGTTTGTAAGTGGGAGTTGTACCCTATCTGGAAACATAGGTTGGCCGAGCACGCAAGTAGTGAACCTTGGGGTATTTAGTGTGGGTTTAGACTTTACACTATGATCACCTTATGCGGTAATGATGCGGAAGGGTTTATATGATTATTATGCGGTAATCATGCGGAATGTTTTATATGATTATTATGCGGTAATGATGCGGAATGGTTTATATGATTGAATGTGAAATGACTACATGGAATGAAAAGTGAATAATTGACCCATTTGGTGTTATGTGATATGCGGGATATTGGTACGGGTCAAATACACGAAGGGTGGGATATGGTATTTATTTATATGTCATAATCCTACTTACGAATATATATATTTTATGGTTTTTAATTACTACTGCTATTGACTCACTTGGTGTAAGCTGACACTTGTTTCTTCGAAATGTGTCTTGTACTCGCAGGTGGCTTAAAGAATTTGGTTTTGCTAGAAGGGTAGTAATAGTTTGTGGTTTGTATTATGGTATCAATGAATAATCCGGTTATTTAATATTTTCATAACTTAAAACTCGTAATGACTTTGGAACGGCTGCGGTCGTAACCCTGTGGTTTATTTATGATAGTTATGTAATCGTCTAGATGGTGAAACCAATTATTTTCACTAATGATTTTTAAAGACTTACGCCGCATGTTTATGCTCTTAATGAAAGTTTTTTATAAATGCTGAAATTTTGAAAATCACGGTGTTACACTACCTCATTATGATATTGTAGGTATCAATTTTATCTTGTATGAATGATGATAGCTGATGTTAGAATCTGGGTTTTGGGTTTTTCGAATGCTTGAGAAAAACCCAGAAGAAATAGTTAACCAAGAATAGTTTTAAAGTTGATAAAATATAGATTTGTGTTAGAAGGAAAGTTTTAAATCAGTGGAGAAATGTTTTGCAACTAGAATGAGTTGAATTGACTGAGTTTTGAGAAAGCTTGATCTTGGCTATGGAGTCTGGGTTTTTTTAGAAGTTATGAACTGTCAGGGAAGGAAGTCCCATGCGACTTTCAGATGGTATATGTGTGTTTCATGCGACTTTTAGTTAAGATGTATACGTCCATGCGACTTTTAGCTAGAGTGTTGTGCATGCGACTTTCAGATGGTATATATGTGTGTCTCATGCGACTTTCAGTATATATATAGTGTCATGCGACTTTCAGAAATACCATGCGACAGTCGCATAGACAAATGTATAGTTCCATGCGACAGTCACATAGACAAAGGTATAGGTCCATGCGACGGTCACCTTGAAGTATACCTGTGTTCATGCGACAGTCACCTAGAATTATACATGTGTTCATGCGACAGTCACCTAGAGGTATACATGTGGCCATGCGACTTTCACCTAGTGTATGCTTATGGTCCATGCGACTTTCACCGGTGTATGCTTATGGTTCATGCGACTTTCACATACTGTTGACATTCATGCGAATTAAGTTGTATCTTAGCCATTCGACTTATGAGTATTGTAATGTGAAATATGTGTAAGTAAGCGAGAGACTAGTATCGGGATTTGACTCTATTGGAATTGGATCAGGTGAAGGTAAGTTGCAGGGTAATCACGAGCGGAGCCATAGATTAAGAACAATGTGACGAGAACTACTGACAGGTAAGTATTCTTACTTACATTCTAAATAGACACCAAATACGTTTGATAGTGCCTAAGAAGGTGAATAATAATTGTGGAATACGTGAATGCTATGTGTAGACCAACACTTCGGTGTCGGGTATGTTTTAAATAGACTTTGCATACGACTGATGGTGTGTAAGTAGGTGATAAGTTATGAGACATGTGAATACAATCATTTACATGATAGTAGTACGTGTGACGTGTTATGTATGTGGTATATGATAGTTACATCATCAGTATTCTCACTTAAGAACTAGATAGACTGTGAATGTGAATGCATGCAAATGAATACGTGAATAGCTATGAGTTATGCTATAAATGTGATTAGACCGTTTACTTTGGTAACGGGTATGGCTAGACCTTTCACTCCGGTGACGGGTATGTGTAGACCGTACACTTCGGTGTCGGGTATGAGACCAACACTTCGGTGTCGGGTATGTTAGACCGTTGTGACGACAACGGGTGAGATAAGACCGTCCTAGTTAACGGGTATGTTGAGACCACTTACTACGGTAGTGGGTATGAGATATGCGTTATTTGATGAGACCGTCTAACTCACGGGTATGTTGAGACCACTTACTACGGTAGTAGGTATGAGATATGCGTTATTTGATGAGACCGTCTAACTGACGGGTATGTTGAGACCACGTACTATGGTAGTGGGTACGGATAATGCATTTGATGCACTGTTCGGATTGTAAGTAAAGTTCCCGCTAAGCTTTGTGCTTACGGTTGTTGTTTAACCATCTTTTCAAGTGATGACCACGGCGGGGCTCCAGCCCGTGTTTGATAGCTCATCCCCAGCAAGCTTCCTCAATGTTTTCACTCTCACGAATTCTCTAATGTAATCCAAAATAATTATACTTGAATGTAAGATTTTTATGGGTTTTCACCCGGGATGTAATAGATATTATACAATGTTCGATTATCATAGATTTTAATCATGTGCTTTGGTATTGGCACAAAAAAAATTGGGATGTTACAATAAGTCCGAAGAACTTGTCCACGCTTGTAGACTCGATTTGGATACTACGGATATTATAGACCCACGGAGAGTGTTGTAAGCACTTCCTCAACATATTGTTCCATGAAGGAACGCAGTCTTGTATATCCATGTGCTATCTCATATTGCCATAAGAAGGCAATAATAGCCACAAGTATCAAATGATCTTCAACATAGCCACTAGGAAAAGTTTCCATAATAACCATCATGAAACCTTTACCTCTAGTCGGTATTTGAAGTTGTCTACAATTCAATCCATGTTAATCCCATTTATACCTTCTCGGTTTGCACCTTGATATGGAATTAAGACAAAGTACTTTCATACTTAAATGGAGTTCATCTCATGATTAATTATTCTTTTATCTTACTGAACTCAAGGCCCACTATGACTTCCGGTAGATGGTGACTTCAACAAGACTCACCAACAAGTCATTGCCACTTAGATGAGGGAAACCCATATCTCTTTGGCTATACATGACTTTTATCAGCCTTGAAAGTAATTACTCAAGGTCAGGATAACCGGCATATTCATGCCGATACATGATCATATGCTAATGCCAACATTAAGTCTTTCATTTAAGTTTTACATTCCTCCACTGGAATGTTTTAGCTATTATCTTCCTTTAGAGCAACAAAACATTGTTCTCGCAAGGTTAAACATCTAAAACCTATAAGAATTCCTAAATGTATTAGCATTCCTTAAATTCATCAATCTCCCGCTAAATGTAGATTGAGAAATTTCAAACTTTGAGATATACAAGCAAAGAACTCTTTCAATACATATCTCTGTTGGAATATGCCCGCTGACACGAACGAGTTAATAGCACTACTAATGAAGTATAGGCCTATTGGGTCACACACCAAGTATTGATTCCGGCAACACGATCAAGCAAAAGAGAGAGAAAAGGCCAAAATGGGTATTGGGAGGATGGTACACGGGCCGTGTTGTTGAACACGGGCCATGTCCAGCTCAACTAGCACGGGGCGTTTTGGCCCAAGTAGAGACCGTGTGCTTTGGGCCTACACGGCCGAGTAGATGAACACGGGCCGTGTTGGGTCTGTTAGACACGGGCTAACTTGGCCCAATTGAGGCCATGGGCTTTGGGCCTACACGACCGTGTTGACCAACACGGGCCGTGTACAGTCCCTGTAACAGCAGAATTAACAGCCTTAAACACTTGATTTAATGGTGTCTATGTCATTAACTTGGGTAGACTAAGAAGCTACGTTTTTCTCTGATCAAGGACAGACTTTTGGTTGTTCTTGGAGTTAGCCCATGCACAAGAAAGTTCTCTCAAACTTGACCTTATTCTTGGTGTTCTTTTAGGTGCACAAGAGTGTAAGAATATACTTGATTGTTGTCTTGGTGGTTACACATCAACCTACTAGCATTTGGGAATCAACACAACTTGGGGTGGACTTCACTAGAGAAATCCTAGCTTGGATTTTGAAGCTTGACTTGTTTGATTCTTGAAGCTTGACAAGAAGGGATTGTGATACTTGCATTGTGGTACATCTCTATCCATCTTGTTCTTTTATTTAGTTGCATTTCCATGTCTAGATATTGGTCCATGGCATGTGTGTTTGTTTGGCTTCTTTATTTTTGTATTATATCTTGCTTCTGTTGCTACTCGTATGTGCCAAACAAATACCTTCAGTGGTATCGGAGCCATATCTAACATGGCTTTACACTAGCGAGTCTAGAAAAACCATATAAATATTTTATACAAGAAAATTGTTTTCTTGTAATGATTTTTTGTAAGGATGGTTGCTAGGCTAAAATTGATGTATTTGTAGCCTACATAATATTCATATAAATATTTTATATTAGGAAAATTATTTTCTAGAAATGGTTTTTTATGTAGATTCATGTTAGGCTAAAATTGGTATATTTGTAGCCTACCTAAGATGTTAGTTTTACATCATGTAGATTCATGTTAAGAAAATTGTTTTCTTAGAATGATTGGTTTTTCCATTGAGACTCTTGTTATGCTAGAATAGATTTATTCGTAGACGTGTTAATATATTTTAGTTTTTATATTTATATATTTGTTGTAACTTGGCATGAAGTGTATACAAATATATATTAATAAATGTATATATGAATATGTGTCTCAAAAATGGTTTGGTACACTAATGCATATGTACAAGGATTGTCTTTTTGGTGCCTTTGATGTTTTGACAATCTTAACTAAAATATAGATATATATATATATATATATATATATATATATATATATATATTTATATATCATGGTTATGTGTGGCACACCATGTTTCTATTTGATATGCTTGGTTTGATTCGGTAACAAGATGTGCCCTAGACCTATGTGTTGTGATGATTGATTATTTTTGGTTTATGGTAGCCTGCGTACTGTATTGTTGTAACAATATTTGCTTATTTACTTATTGGTACGGATTGCACGCCGTTTCTTTTATTCTATGTATTTGTATAAATAGTATAGGATTGCGACCTGCGTGCGTTTATATATATTCTATGTATTTGTATATAGTATAGATTTAAAACCAAAATAGTCAATGGGAGTCATGGTGATGACGTCTTGGCTAGAAGAAATCAACATGCTATTGGAGGTGTTGGATTCAGTGTGAACTCATCCAACGAGACCATATCTTGTCCTTAGATTTTGGCCTCGTTTTCCCCGTTGTGGCTCACGGGGAAAACGCATAGGAATTTTTGGGCATGTTACCAAATCATATGTATATATATTTGCATGGTTGTGTTTTATTTTTCTATGTATGGATTAGGATTCGCATGCTAGACAATTTTTCAATAAAAATTAAATAAAATACAACGTTTGTTAAAATGAGTAACAATCTCGCGCAAATAGAATTGACAAAGAAAATATAAACTTGGTATTATATTTAAGTAGTGCCTAAAATCGTTTTGACACTTACTTTGTTAATTCACAAAAGTTTTTTATAAACCGGAAACAAAATCCCGTTTTTCAAAAATGTAAATCACGCACCATCCGTAAGACGACACCACCCGAATCTAACGAAACAAGGATGATTGTCGAGCTAAGCACGAGTCATTCCTTGCGTAGTTGTGTGGAAGGTGAGTGGGGTAACTCGCATGGTTGGTTGTCGAGCTAAGCACGAGCCAATTGATGGTCAGGAGTGCCACCCGTGTGTCTTGTCGGACGGTTTACAATTTTAGTATATAATTCTTGATTAGTTGTCGAGCTAAGCACGAGCTAAAAAAAATTATATATTAAGATTGGTGTAAGGAAGGGATCAAACATGCCAACCGACATAATGGATGTCAACGGATCACGCAAATGTCTAAGAGTTGTAATAGAGATTACAATTGGTAAAATGGTTGCCGGCCTAAATAACTTCGCCACGTGATCCGCGGTAAACCCGTCACGGTGTGAGGTGAAATAAGGTTCTTAGCCCTTGTTATAAATAATTGTTTTATCTAAAACTATGGGGTAATTATTTTAACAAGGTTTATCTAAACTAACCACAACTCGTATTATTGTTATTTATAGATGTCAAACCATAACAATACCACGTCAAACATCTCACTTCGTGTGTTCCTAGAAAGGGAGAAACTCACGGGGGTGAAATTTATTGCATGGCTTAGGCAATTGAGAATTGTCCTACGCCATGAATCAAAGTTGCACATCCTTGAGGACCCCCTTCCGGAACCACCTGCTACCAACGCGACTTGGGCCATCCGATACGGGTATGAAAAACGTGTTGAGGACACGCACGATGTTGCCTGCCTCATGTTGTCAACTATGAGTTCGGAGTTGTGAAAGCAGCTCGAGCACATGAGTGTGTACAATATGCTAAACAAGCTCAAGGACATGTTCCGACAACAAGTTTGGCAGGAACACTATGAGTGTGTTAAAAGCCTAGTCAGTTGTAGGCTGCAGGAAGGCGGGAACGTTGGTTCTCATGTGCTTAAGATGAAGGCAAACGTGGACCAAATGGAGAGGTTAGGATTTCCTATTGGGAGAGAGCTCGCTATGGATATTGTACTCCAGTCTCTGCCCGCATCATATGATCAGTTTGTCACAAACTACCATATGCAAGGAATGGAGAAGTCCTTAAGCGAATTGCATGGCATGTTGAAGTCTGTGGAGTCCGACATGGCCAAGCATAATTCCACCTCAACCACTTCCTTCCTGGGCTTAAAACAAAAGAAAAGGAAGAAGAAACCGACCCTAAAAGGAAAGGTTGGAATTTCCAAGCCTATCCTTAGTATTGAGTCGAAGGACATAGAGAATGTGCCTCAAGATGAGACTCAAGAAAAGGTGGTTTTCTAATTATGTGGAAGATTTGGAAATTGGGGCCGTCACGCCTGCCCTACGTGCCGGGAGGATATAAAACTTCTCAGAAAAGAGAGAGTTAACTTTCCATCTTCAGGTACGTTCATGATTCATTGCTATTCTTCTATAAGCTGGGTTGTTGACCCGAGCTGATTGACTCACGTTTGTCACAAATTTGTTTATTACAAAGTGTAGGTCCTTTGTTGAAAGAAAAGCATGAAGAACCGGATCTCGAATGAGGAAACCATGGTGATTGTCCTCCAAGAGAAGATAAGGAGACTTGATCTCGCTTGTGTCGCCGGTTTATTTATTACTTTATTGCCCTGCGTGGCAGGTAACATCGCTTTGTATGCTCGCTTTAATTAGGGTGAACAAATTTTTTTTTAAGAATTGGTGTGAAACCTTTTTAAGCGTTGTTTATTCAAGGTTTTTCTTATGTCATAGCTCGTGTGTTGTTTTGAACTTAACATGGGGTGACGATGAGTTTATTCTTAAAATATGAGAGTTATTATCTATTGTGAGATGTTTTGTTCAAAATTTCCCATGTCATGGCATACATAAGGAATTGTTACTAGTAATAGAATGTTCATGAATAATTGATTCTGAAACCAAAATATTTTGGATAAGTTATCTTTGTGTGATAATCAACTTAACCACATAAACAAGAAATATATCGCCTAGATCCATGTGGTTAGGATCTCGGAATAGTTTAGTCTCGGGCTAAACGCTTTGATGTTGATCTTGATTATTAGGCTAAGATGATTATGAGACCCTTCACCGGAGTTTGTGAGAGGATTATAAGCTTGTTGGATATTGATCACGTTGTGTGGCTAATCCGTTCAAGCACACCACAAAGAATAACGAAAGCGAAACTTCTTCGTCACCACCTTGATGGTAGTAGTTGCGAGACGTTTATTGGTTTGGGTATATGTCTGAAACCTTGTTGGTGTTCAGAATTAACCAAGACAAATTTAAGAATCAATAGGGCGTATAGATCAAGGTACTTAGATCTAGTTAAGATGCTAAGGTATTATTATCTATACATTGGATGACCATATTGTGAATTGTGGAATTGTTTCACAATTCATATCCTACTAAGACACATTGGTACATGGTGTCATGGAGTAGAGAACCAGGTGTTATTGATCCGGTTTATGACGGGTCAAGAATGTGTGTCCGGTTTGTCGAGATATTCATTTGCCATTGTGACTAAGTCCTCAAATCCAAATTCAATTGATAGTCTATTTAGCATTTATTAAGATATGACTAAAAAGGTTCTTTGCTTGTCTATCTTAATAGTTCGAAGTTATCCATTCTACATTTAGTGGGAGAAGGATAAACTTGAAATTGAGGAGTTCTTCTAAGTTTTAGTTATTTAACCTTTTGCGAACAATGTTTGTTGCTTAAAAGGGGAAGAAGAAAGAAACTAAAACTAAGGTATTCCAGTGGAAGAACGTGGAACTTAAATGAAAGACTTGATGATGATACTAGCATATAATCTGATATCTTTGATAGATGATCAGCATGGTTATGCTGGTATGCCTGACTAAGAATCATTACTTCTTTTCATTCTGATTAGAGTCATATAGAGCCAAAGAGATATGGGTTTCTCATATCTAAGTGGTAATGACTTGATGGTGAGTCTTGTTGAGTTCGCCACATATCGGAAGACGTAGTGGATCCAGGATTTGTTAGAATATGCCCGCTGACACGAACGAGTTAATGACACTACCGATGAGGTGTAAGCCTATTGGGTCACACACCAAGTATTGATTCCGGCAACACGATCAAGCAATAGAGAGGAAAATGCCAAAATGGGTTTTGGAAGGGTGGTACACGGGCCGTATTCCTGAACACGGACCGTGTCCAGTCCAACGTACACGAGGCGTATTGGCCCAATCCAAGGTCGTGTAGTTTGGGCTTACACGGGTCGTGTAGATGAACACGGGCCGTGTAGTGCCTGTTAGACACGGGCCGTCTTAGCCCAATTGGGGCCGTGGACTTTGGGCCTACACGGCCGTGTAGATCTACACGGGCCGTGTACGTTCGCTGTAACAGCAGAATTAACAGCCTTAAACACTTGGTTTAATGGGGTTAACTTCTAATAATGATGGTAGACAAAGAGACCACGAGTTATCTGCTCTTGTAGAGGCTTTTGGCTATCACTTGGTCCCTTGGTTGACACTAGAACTCTCTCTCTCTTGTTCTTGGTGTTCTTGAACACAAGAAGCAAACATACACATACTTGATTGTTGTTTTGGTGGTCATACATCAACTTGCTAGCACTTGGGAATGAAGAAAGCTTGGGGTGGACTTCATTGGAGGTGTTCTTTGTTGGACTCTAAGCCACTTGACTAGGAAGGTTACTTTGTGTTTTGCACCATTGAGGTATAGCCTTTCTTCTCATCTTGTTTATATATATTTTAGTTGCAACTCCATTGTTAGATTTTGGTCCATGGGAAGTATTCATTGTTTGGCATCGATTTTTGTTATATACTTTGCTTCCGTTGCTACTTGATTTTGCAAAACGAATACCTTGAGTGATATCAGAGCCATATCTAACATGGCTTTGCACTATTGAGTCTAGAAAAACCATAAAAGTGTTTTTGGATAAGAAAAGTGTTTTCTTAAAATTGGTTTTTCCATTGAGACTCTTGTTATGCTAGAATAAATTTATTCGTAGATGTGTTAATATATTCTAGTCTTTATATTTATATATTTGTTGTAACTTGGCATGAAGTGTACACAAATATATACTTATAAATGTATATATGAATATGTGTCTCAAAATGTTTGATACACTAATGCATATGTACAAGGATTGTCCTTTTAGATATATAGAAATATATTGATATATCATGGTTATGTGTGGCACACCATGTTTCTATTTGATATACTTGGTTTGATTCGGTAACAAGATATGCCCCTAGACCTATGTGTTGTGATGATTGATTATTTTTGGTTTTTTGGCGGCATGCGTGCTGTATTGTTGTAATAATATTAATTTATTTACTTATTGGTGCGGCTTGCACGCCGTTTCTTTTATTCTATGTATTTGTATAAGTAGTATAGGATTGCGACCTGCGTGTCGTTTATATATGTTCTATGTATTTGTATATAGTATAGATTTAAAACCAAAATAGTCAACGGGAGTCATGGTGATGACGTCTTGGCGAGAAGGAATCAACATGCTATTGGAGGTGTTGGATTCAGTGGGAGCTCATCCAACGAGACCATATCTTGTCCTTAGATTTTTGACCTCGTTTTCCCCGTTGTGGCTCACGGGGAAAACGCATAGGAATTTTTGGGCATGTTACCAAATCATATGTATATATATTTGCATGGTTGTGTTTTATTTTTCTATGTATGGATTAGGATTCGCATGCTAGACAATTTTTCAATAAAAATTAAAATAAAATACAACGTTTGTTAAAATGAGTAACAATCTCGCGCAAATAGAATTGACAAAGAAAATATAAACTTGGTATTATATTTAAGTAGTGCCTAAAATCGTTTTGACACTTACTTTGTTAATTCACAAAAGTTTTTTATAAACCGGAAACAAAATCCCGTTTTTCAAAAATGTAAATCACGCACCATCCGTAAGACGACACCACCCGAATCTAACGAAAAAAGGATGATTGTCGAGCTAAGCACGAGTCATTCCTTGCGTAGTTGTGTGGAAGGTGAGTGGGGTAACTCGCATGGTTGGTTGTCGAGCTAAGCACGAGCCAATTGATGGTCAGGAGTGCCACCCGTGTGTCTTGTCGGACGGTTTACAATTTTAGTATATAATTCTTGGTTAGTTGTCGAGCTAAGCACGAGCTAAACAAAAATTATATATTAAGATTGGTGTAAGATAGGGATCAAACATGCCAACCGACATAATGGATGTCAACGGATCCCGCAAGTGTCTAAGAGTTGTAATAGAGATTACAATTAGTAAAGTGGTTGCCGGCCTAAATAGCTTCGCCACGTGATCCGCGGTAAACCCGTTACGGTGCGAGGTGAAATAAGGTTCTTAGCCCTAGTTACAAATAAATTGTTTTGTTTAAAACTATGGGTAATTATTTTAACAAGGATTTCCAAACTAATTAAAACTACTTTTCTATTTTAGATGGCGTCTTCAAGCAACACCAACACCACCAACCATTTTTCACTTAGAGTTTTCCTTGAGAAGGAGAAACTCAATGGTAACAACTTCTTGGATTGGTTTAGGCAACTTAAACTTGTCCTACGCCAAGAAGGGAAGATGGTTACCATAGAGGAGGCCCTACCCGAGGCTCCTGCTACCAATGCCACTCGGGCTATCCGAGACGCTTATGAGAAGCGTGTCAAGGATACCGAGGACATTACTTGCCTCATCCTAAGTACTATGATCCCCGAGCTCCAAAAGCAAATGGATCATTTGAGTGCTTTTGACTTGATCACTCAGCTTAAGGAAATGTTCCAGCAACAAGCGAGACAAGAGAGGTTTGAGTGTCTTAAGACGGTACTTGTTAGCAAGATGGCCGATGGCGGGAATGTGAGTGCACACGTGTTGCGCATGAAAGCAAACGTGGAGCGCATGGAACGGCTCGGATTTACCATAGGGAGGGAGCTAGCTGTGGATTTGATCCTATGGTCCCTGCCCACCGCGTATGATCAATTCGTTATGAGTTATCATATGCATAGTATGGATAAGTCCATCATGGAGCTTCTTGGTATGCTTAAGACAACGGAGTCTAGCATGACCAAAAACAAGCCCGCCGTTCCAAATCCCGTTCTTGATATAAGGGAGGGGCGAATCAGAAGAAGAAGAGGACCGCTTATACCCCTAAGTGTAAGGGGAAGGGGAAGATTGGCGCTGCCAAGTCTGGCCCCGCTTCGGAGGGTAAAGGCAAGGGGAAGATGGTTCCCCAAGCTAAGACTCCGAATGAAGCGGAATGCTTATTCTGCCGGAAGAAGGGCCATTGGCGCCGTAATTGCCCGGGGTACCTAGAAGGTCTTAAGAAGCTCAAGGGGTTGAGCATCACAGGAACTTCCGACTCAGGTACGTACATGATTGAACTCCATCATACTTCTACATCTGGTAGTTGGGTATTAGATACCGGCTGTGGCACTCACGTTTGTAATATTGTGCAGGTGCTAAGGACAAGTAGAAGGATGGAGAATGGCGAGCTTGACTTGATTATGGGAAACAAGGAGATTGTCCCGGTCAAGGCTCGAGGAGAAGTTGAATTATCTTTTCATTCCGGTTTTTCCATATTATTATTCAACGTATGTTATTCGCCGCTTGTGGCACGAAACATTATTTATTTTCATGCATTACACGACAATGGCTTTGGTTTTTCTTTTGACAATGGGGTTATTGTTTGTTTTAAAAATGGTATTTGTTATTTTAAAGCTTATCCTTGTCGTGGTATTTATGAAGTAGATGCGTACGTTAGTGATAATCGTTCAATCATGAATATTGATTCAACGTCTAAAAATAGTTTAGACAAATTGTCTTTGTGGCATGGTCGACTTGGCCATATAAACAAGACTCGTATCGCCAAGCTCCAAGCGGATGGGATCTTGGAATCATTTGACCACGAGTCGAATGAAGTATGCGAATCTTGTTTATTAGGCAAGATGACTAAAGCACCCTATTCCGGCGTGAATGAAAGGGGAAAAGACTTATTGGACATTATACATTCCGATGTGTGTGGTCCGTTTAAGCACATCACAAGAGACAATTCTAGATACTTCGTTACCATTATAGATGATTATAGTAGGTATGGGTATGTCTACTTGGTTAGACAAAAGTCCGAGACCTTTGAGGTCTTTAAGACTTTCCAAAACGATGTTGAGAATCAACTGGGCAAGAAGATTAAGATACTTAGATCCGATAGGGGTGGTGAGTATCTTAGTCAAGAGTTTCGTGATCATCTTAAGGGTTGTGGAATTATCTCACAACTTACACCTCCTAGGATGCCACAATTAAATGGTGTCGCCGAGAGGAAGAACCGAACATTGTTAGATATGGTTCGGTCTATGATGAGTCACACCCAAATGCCTATAAGCCTTTGGGGTTATGCTCTTGAAACGGCAACAAGAATCCTTAATCTCGTTCCAACGAAGAAGGTCGAGAAAACACCTTTCGAGATGTGGCATGGGAAACCTCCCGTTCTTGCCTATCTAAAGGTTTGGGGTTGTCAAGCCTACGTACGACGTGAGGTAGATGACAAGTTGGAGCCCCGATCCGAAAAGTGTTATTTCATCGGATATCCAGCTGCGGGTATTGGATATATATTCTATAAACCTTCCGAGAACGAGGTATTTGTTGCTCGGAGGGCGGTCTTTTTAGAAAGAGAATTAGTATCCAATCAGCATGGCGGGATTAAGATTGATCTTGAAGAAGTTCAAGAGTCAACGGATGAAAGACTTGACGTTGGCACTAGCCAACAACCCAGTGAGGTTGAGTCTGAGCATGACAATGCGGAGACTAACGTACATCCGTTACCTCCCCGTAGATCCGGTAGAGCTCGCCATGAGCCAGTGAGATATGGATTTCTCATATCTGAGGGCGACGAGTTATTGGTGGATCTTAATGAGCCCACCAACTATCAGGAAGCGGCAGCGGGCCACGAGTCTGCTAAATGGAAGGAGGCCGATAACGAGATGCAATCCATGGAGGATAACCAGGTTTGGGAATTGGTTGATCCCACACCCGGTTGTAAACCAATAGGGTGTAAGTGGGTCTTCAAGAAGAAGACCGACATGGATGGAAAAGTAAACACTTTCAAAGCCCGACTGGTGGCTAAAGGTTTCACCCAGACACATGGTGTCGACTATGATGAAACTTTCTCCCCAGTGGCCATGTTGAAATCTATTAGGATACTTTTAACAATTGCCGCATTTCATGATTACGAAATATGGCAAATGGATGTCAAAATCGCCTTCCTTAATGGGAAGCTCTCCGAAGAGGTGTATATGACACAGCCTGAGGGTTTTGTGCATCCGAAGCATCCTAATAGAGTGTGTAAATTAAAGAAGTCCATTTATGGACTTAAACAAGCATCTCGTAGTTGTAATCTATGCTTTGATGAGAAAATCAAAGAGTTTGGTTTTTCGAAAAGTGTAGACGAGCCATGTGTATACGTTAGGGCTAATGGGAGCGCCGTTGTTTTCTTAGACTTGTATGTGGATGATATCCTACTCATTGGTAAAGATGTTCCAACCTTGCAAAGTGTCAAAATTTGGCTTGGAAAATGCTTTTCAATGAAAGACTTAGGAGAAGCGGCATACATTCTGGGTATCAAGATCTATAGAGATAGGTCTAGAAAACTTCTCGGGTTGAGTCAAAGTACATACATTGACAAAGTCTTGAAGCGGTTCAAGATGGAGGACTCCAAGAAAGGAAATCTTCCTATGTCGCATGGAGTGATATTGAGTAAAACTCAATGTCCTAGTTCTCAAGAGGAACTAGAAGTAATGAAGCGAGTACCATATGCTTCGGCCGTGGGCTCGATCATGTACGCCATGTTATGTACCCGTCCTGATGTGTCATGTGCTTTGAGCTTGACTAGTAGATATCAGGCAAACCCGGGGCAAGCCCATTGGGTTGCGGTAAAGAACATTCTTAAGTATCTTAGGAGGACTAAAGAGATGTTCTTGATATTTGGTGGTGAGGAAGAGCTCAAAGTAAAGGGTTACTCTGATGCTAGTTTCCAAACTGATAGGAATGACTGCCGATCACAATCAGGGTTTGTGTTCCTATTGAATGGTGGGGCTATTACTTGGAGAAGTTCAAAGCAAGACACAGTGGCTGATTCTACTACAGAGTCAGAATACATTGCGGCAAGTGAAGCTGCTAAAGAAGCTGTGTGGATAAGGAAGTTCATCCGAGAGCTTGGAGTGGTTCCTAGCATATCCGACCCTATTGAGATCTTTTGTGACAATGAGGGTGCGGTAGCCTTGGCGAAGGAACCAAGAGCTCACAAGAGAACGAGGCATATACCTCGTAAGTACCACTTGATTAGAGAGATGGTTGAAAGTGGTGAAGTCGCTATTAGTAGAGTAACCTCGGAAGGCAATTTGGCCGATCCGTTTACTAAACCATTGTCACAAGCTTCTCATGATTCTCACACTACGGCGATAGGTGTTAGATTTGCTCATGACTTGGTTTAGATTTAGTTTTAATTTATGTTTGGACCATTATGTATTTGCGAACATTAAGCAATAATATTACTAATGTGTGTTTCGATTTATATAGTAGAGATCTATATATACGCGTGTTGCGGTCACTCACATTTAGTCTTTATGTGTTCTATCTTTGCAAGTTTAACTTATTCCCTAGATTGTTTTACAATCTTTAAGTCTCCACAATCGGTCGTACTTTGTGGGAAGAAAGTATGAATTAAGATTGAGGTAAAGAATTGGTTTTGATAAAACGTGATTCTTGCCTATACTTGAAAGGGGTTTCAAGTGATTGGAGGACCCGCACCCGAGTTTACTTCATGGTTTTAGTCACAAGTAACTCGGGATGGTAATGACATTTCATCCTTAAACTAGAGATACATGTGATAGCATAGGTCTGCTTTGCTTTGATCGTTTTCTAACGCGGTCCGTAACTGGTCGTTATAAGGGAGATGATTGGGTAGAGTATTGTCTATGTGGCGGGACTATGTAGTCGAAAGGGTATTTGTTCCTCTATGTATAGAGAGAATATCCATGGGCTCCTCGATGATTGAGTGCTGACGTTCATATGCATGGCCGTGCTCAGGTTACATTGATGATGGATCAATGTTAACTTGGTTTGTTGGTCACCACTAATCTAGAATCGAGAAACATAATCGTGAACGATCTGAAGGTTGACTATATTCCATGCCTTGTGTTCACATTGGATATCGCAAACAAAGGGATGTACATGTTCATTTATCTTTAGGACAATCATTTTATGATTGGGGATCTTGTCAAGAGTGGCATACCCTATACTGACTTGGGAGCATAAATGTCTTGCTAGAGGCTGCTCTATGTTTGTGTTATTTTCGTAGTCATGTCACGTGCAAGTAGGAGTCTGTTGGAATATGCCCGCTGACACGAACGAGTTAATGACACTACCGATGAGGTGTAGGCCTATTGGGTCACACACCAAGTATTGATTCCGGCAACACGATCAAGCAATAGAGAGGAAAATGCCAAAATGGGTTTTGGCAGGGTGGTACACGGGCCGTGTTCCTGAACACGGACCGTGTCCAGTCCAACGTACACGAGGCATATTGGCCCAATCCAAGGTCATGTAGTTTGGGCCTACACGGGCCGTGTAGATGAACACGGGCCGTGTAGTGCCTGTTAGACACGGGCCGTCTTAGCCCAATTGGGGCCGTGGACTTTGGGCCTACACGGCCGTGTAGATCTACACGGGCCGTGTATGTTCGCTGTAACAGCAGAATTAACAGCCTTAAACACTTGGTTTAATGGGGTTAACTTCTAATAATGATGGTAGACAAAGAGACCACGAGTTATCTACTCTTGTAGAGGCTTTTGGCTATCACTTGGTCCCTTGGTTGACACTAGAACTCTCTCTCTCTCTCTTGTTCTTGGTGTTGTTGAACACAAGAAGCAAACATACACATACTTGTTTGTTGTTTTGGTGGTCATACATCAACTTGCTAGCACTTGGGAATCAAGAAAGCTTGGGGTGGACTTCATTGGAGGTGTTCTTTGTTGGACTCTAAGCCACTTGACTAGGAAGGTTACTTTGTGTTTTGCACCATTGAGGTATAGCCTTTCTTCTCATCTTGTTTATATATATTTTAGTTGCAACTCCATTGTTAGATTTTGGTCCATGGGAAGTATTCATTGTTTGGCATCGATTTTTGTTATGTACTTTGCTTCCGTTGCTACTTGATTTTGCCAAACGAATACCTTCAGGATTCACTAAAATAAAAGAAGTAAATGATAAAAAGATGCAATCCATTTGAAATGTCCAAGTACTTGACTTGACTTGATCCCATACCTAGGTGTAAACCAAGGTGGTTGTGATGGGATTAACATGGATGGAATTGTAGACAACTTCAAATACCGACTAGTGGTAAAGTTTTCATGATGGTTATGGAGAAACTTGTCCTAGTGGCTATGTTGAAGAATGTTTGGTACTCGTGGATATTAGTGACCGCGTTCCGTCATGGAACAATATAATGAGGAAGTGCTTATAACACTCTACGAGGGTCTTAATGTACATCCGAATTAAGTCTACAAAAATGGATAAGACCACTTCGGGCTTATTCTTGCATCTTGAAGGAAAGATATCTTTGCTTACTATTAGAAGATCATATTGATGAGTTTTCTAAAAGCATAGATAAAATCCTTTTACGTATGTCAGGGCTAGTGGGAGCTTTGTTGTATTCATAGTGTTAAATGTCTAGGGAAGATAATGTCCCGATATTAGGTTGTCTGCAAACCTAATTCCGGAATTACTACTTTGTAGGGGCATTTAAGAGATGCAAAATTAGATAGTATTTAGTTCAAGAAATATAGAGATATGTTCTTGATGTTTGGCGACTTGAATAGGCTTGGAGTAAGTAGTTACTCTAATGCATGTTTCTGCTAGGATAACGGTTAATCTTTGATCAAAGTTGATGATCCTAACTTGTGGTGTTGTTTGTTGATTCTTAAGTATCACTAACCCTATTGTGGGCTTTTGAGACAATGAGGGTGTGATTACTTTAACCTTTTTGAAAAGTAAGGTCTCTTTGATGCATACTTTTGAAGTAGTCTTGTCAAAAGAGATATAATTGAATAACAAAAGAACTTGTGGATGTTGTGGGACAAATCCACTAGTTAAGCCGTTGTTATGGACTAGTGGTGTTTGTCATACTAGGTCCATTAGCATGTCTAATGCGTATAACTTGGCTTGAATATGCTTTGGTTTATATTTGATTTGTGCTTATATTTTGGGGACGTTAAGCAATATTGCAATTCATACCATATCGATTATTAAATGGAGATTTAATAATACGCCAAGGGCGGGTATTTTATGAATCTATATTGTGTTCCATCTTAGCATGTTTAAAGACTTCCAAGAATTGTTTCCATTCTAAAATCTCCACAATGGGTTATACTTTATGGGAAGGAAGTATAAATTAAGATTGAGGTAAAGAATCGGTTTTGTTAAACGTGATTCTTGCCTATACTTGAAAGGGGTTTCAAGTGATTGGAGGACCCTCACCCGAGTTCGCTTCATGGTTCTAGTCATAAGAAACTCGGGATGATGATGACATTTCATCCTTAAACTAGAGATACATGTGATTCCAAAGTATAGATCTGCTTTGCTTTGATCGTTTCTAACGCGGTCCGTAACTGGTCGTTATAAGGGAGATGAATGGGTAGAGTGTTATCTATGTGGCAGGACTATGTAATCAAAAGGAATTTGTTCCTCTATGTACATAGAAGATATCCATGGGCCCCTCGATGATTGAGTACTGACGTTCATATGCATGGCTGTCACACACCAAGTATTGATTCCGGCAACACGATCAAGTAAAAGAGAGAGAATAGGCCAAAATGGGTTTTGGCAGGATGGTACACGGGCCGTGTTGTTGAACACGGGCCGTGTCCAGCCCAACTAGCACGGGGCGTTTTGGCCCAAGTAGAGACCGTGTGCTTTGGGCCTACACGGCCTAGTAGATGAACACGGGCCATGTTGGGTCTGTTAGACACGGGCTAACTTAGCCCAATTGAGGCCATGGGATTTGGGCCTACACGGCCGTGTTGACCAACACGGGCCGTGTACAGTCCCTGTAATAGCAGAATTAACAGTCTTAAACACTTGATTTAATGGTGTTTATGTCATTAACTTGGGTAGACTAAGAAGCTACGTATTTCTCTGATCAAGGACAGACTTTTGGTTGTTCTTGGAGTTAGCCCATGCACAAGAAAGTTCTCTCAAACTTGACCTTATTCTTGGTGTTCTTTTGGGTGCACAAGAGTGTAAGAATATACTTGATTGTTGTCTTGGTGGTTACACATCAACCTACTAGCATTTGGGAATCAACACAAATTGGGGTGGACTTCACTAGAGAAATCCTAGCTTG
This sequence comes from Dittrichia graveolens, assembly GCA_038502395.1. Classification (NCBI taxonomy): domain Eukaryota; kingdom Viridiplantae; phylum Streptophyta; class Magnoliopsida; order Asterales; family Asteraceae; genus Dittrichia; species Dittrichia graveolens. The sequence goes on from JARJIL010000008.1 coordinate 26,068,253, forward strand.
GATGTTGAAGCTTGACTTGTTTGATTCTTGAAGCTTGACAAGAAAGGATTGTGGTACTTGCATTGTGGTACATCTCTATCCATCTTGTTATTTTATTTAGTTGCATTTCCATGTCTAGATATTGGTCCATGGCATGTGTGTTTGTTTGGCTTGTTTATTTTTGTATTATATCTTGCTTTCGTTGCTACTCGTTTATGCCAAACAAATACCTTCAATCTCATCAGGTGCTAAATAGACTTTTAAGTTGTATTAAGATAGAGGACTTGGCTCGCCACAGTTAATGTGCATAACAACAAGTCGAATACACATATATGATCTGTTGGAATATGCGCGCTGACACAAACGAGTTAATAGCACTACTAATGAAGTATAAGCCTATTGGGTTTTGAACACAACTTGGGAATCAACACAACTTGGGGTGGACTTCACTAGAGAAATCCTAGCTTGGATTTTGAAGCTTGACTTGTTTGATCCTTGAAGCTTGACAAGAAGGGATTGTGGTACTTGCATAGTGGTACATTTCTATCCATCTTGTTCTTTTATTTAGTTGCATTTCCATGTCTAGATATTGGTCCATTGCATGTGTGTTTGTTTGGCTAGTTTATTTTTGTATTATATCCTGCTTCTGTTGCTACTCGTATGTGCCAAACAAATACCTTCAATACTGACTTGGGAGCATAGATGTCTTGCTAGAGGCCGCTCTATGTTTGTGTTATTTTTCGTAATCATGTCACGTGCAAGTGGGAGTTTGTTGGAATATGCCCGCTGACACGAACGAGTTAATAGCACTGCTAATGAAGTATAGGCCTATTGGGTCACACACCAAGTATTGATTCCGACAACATGATCAGGCAAAAGAGAGGAAAAGGCCAAAATGGGTTTTGGCAGCATGGTACACGGGCCGTGTCTAGCCCAACTAGCACGGGGCGTTTTGACCCAAGTAGAGGTCGTGTGCTTTGGGCCTACACGGCCGTGTAGATCAACACGGGGGCCGTGTCAGACCTGTTAGACACGGGCTATCTTGGCCCAACTGAGGCCGTGGGCTTTGGGCCTACACGGCCGTGTTGATCAACACTGGCCGTGTACGATCCCTGTAACAGAAGAGTAAACAGCTTTAAACACTCTTTTTAATGGGATTAATGTGAGTGAATGCTAAACCACGATTCATATGTCTCTGGAATAGAACTTTGGGAGTTCTAGAGTCTTATTTATGGGTTGATACTCTCTCTAATTGTTCTTCTACTTGGTGATCTAATTGGATGCACTAGAGAAGGTAATATACACTTTGTGATCTAGCTTTGATGCACAAAGGTGTTTCTTGTTCTTGTATTGTGTTGTTTTGGTGGCTACTCCAACTTACTAGCATTGGGGAATCAAGTGTGCTTGAGGTGGACTTCTTTAGAGGAATTCTCTTCTTGAATTCTACACACTTTGACAAAGTAGAAAGCTTGTGGTGATCTTGTATGATGGTATAATCTTTCTTCTACCTTGTTTATTATATTCTAGTTGCAATTTCATGTTTAGATGTTGGTCCATGGCATGTGTGTTTTTTTGGATAGTTTAGTTTTTGTATTGTATCTTGCTTCTGTTGCTACTCGTTTATGCCAAACAAATACCTTGAGTACCATCAGAGCCAGGTCTAACATGGCTTTGCACTAATGAGTCTAGAAAAACCATATAAATATTTTATATTAGAAAATTGTTTTCTTGAAATGGTTTTTCATGTAGATTCTTGTTAGGCTAAAATTGATATATTTGTAGGCTACATAATATTCATATAACTATTTTATAAGAAAATTGTTTTCTTGAAATTGTTTTATGATTCTTGTTAGGCTAGAATTGTTGTATTTGTAGCCTACCTAAATATTTTGTTTTTACATTGAGTCGAGAAAAACCATATAAATACTTTTATATTAGAATTTTTTTTTCTTAAAGTTGGTTTTTCATTGAGACTCTTGTTGTGCTAGAATTGTTATATTTGTAGCCTTGTTAATATTTTAGTTTTTATATTTATATATTTGTTGTAACTTGGCATGAAGTGTACACAAATATATACTTATAAATGTATATATGAATATGTGTCTCAAAAATGGTTTGGTACACTAATGCATATGTACAAGGATTATCTTTTGGTGTCTTTGATGTTTTGACAATCTTGACTAAAATATAGATATATATTTGTATCATGGTTTTGTGTGGCACATCATGTTTCATTTATGTTACGTTTGGTTAATTCGGTAACACGATGGGCCCTTAGACCTATGTGTTGTGGTGGTTGAATGATTTGGTTATTGGTGGCCCGCATGCCGTATTGGTGTAAATATTTATTTATTTATTTGTTGGTGCGGCTTGCACGCCGTTTCTTTTATTCCGTGTATTTGTATAAATAGTGTAGGAATGCGACCTGCCTGTTGTTTATATATATTCTATGTATTTGTTAATAGTACAGAATTAGAACCGGAGAAGTCAACGGGAGTCATGGTGATGATGTCTTGGCGAGAAGTAATCAACACGCTATTGGAGGTGTTGGATTCGGTGGGAGCTCACCCAACAAGACTTTACCTTGTCCTTAGGTTTTGGCCTCGTTTTCCCCGTTGTGGCTCACGGGGAAAACGCATAGAATTTTTGGGCACATTACCGAATGGTATATTTATATATTTGCGTGGTTGTGTTTTATTTTTCTATGCATGGATTAGGATTCGAATGCTAGACAATTTTTCCCATAAAATTAAATTAAATACAGCGTTTGTTAAAATGGTTAACAATCTCGCGCAAATAGTTCTGACAAAGAAAATATAAACTTGGTATTATATTTAAAAAGTGCTTAAAATAGTTTTGACACTTACTTTGTTAGTTCACAAAAGGGTTTTATAACCGGAAACAAAATCCCGTTTTCAAATGTAAATCACGCACCATCCGTAAGATGACACCACCCGAATCTAACGAAACAAGGATGATAGTCGAGCTAAGCACGAGTCATTTCTTGCGTAGTTGTGTGGAAGGTGAGTGGGGCAACTCGCATGATTGGTTGTTGAGCTATGCATGAGCCTGAAGGTATTCGTTTGGCATAATCGAGTAGCAACGGAAGCAAGATACAATACAAAACTAAACTAGCCAAGAAAACACACATGCCATGGACCAATATCTAGACATGAAATTGCAACTAAAATAAAAGAACAAGATGGATAGAAATGTACCACTATGCATATACCACAATCTCCCTCTTGTCAAGCTTCAAGAATCAAGCAAGTCAAGCTTCAAAATCCAAGCTAGGATTTCTCTAGTGAAGTCCACCTCGAGTTGTGTTGATTCCCAAATGCTAGTAGGTTGGTGTGTAATCACCAAGACAACAATCAAGAACAAACAACACCTTTGTGCATCAAAGCTTGATCACAAAGTGTGTATTACCTTCTCTAGTGCATCAAACTTGATCACATTCAAGAAGAACAACCAAGAGAGAGTATGAACTTCCAAGAACCCCTTGAACTCTCTCAAGTCTGTTCATATGCAGAGAAAAACGTAGCAACCATTAACCTCTAGTTAATCCCATTAAAAGGTGAGTTAAAAGATGTTAATTCTGCTTTTACAGGCACTGTACACGGCCCGTGTTGGTCAACACGGCCGTGTAGGCCCAAAGCCCACGACCTCAATTGGGCCCAGTTAGCCCGTGTCTAACAGACCCAACACCGCCCGTGTTCATCTACACGGCCGTGTAGGCCCAAAGCACATGGTCTCTACTTGGGCCAAAATGCCCCGTGCTAGTTGGGCTGGACACGGCCTATGTTCAAGAACACGGCCCGTGTACCATGCTGCCAAAACCCATTTTGGCCTTTTTCACTCTTTTGCTCGATCGTGTTGCCGGAATCAATACTTGGTGTGTGACCCAATAGGCCTATACTTCATCGGTAGTGTTATTAACTCGTTCGTGTCAGCGGGCATATTCCAACAGACTCCCACTTGCACATGGCACGACTACAAAAAATAACACAAACATAGAGCGGCCTCTAGCAAGACATCTATGCTCCCAAGTCAGTATAGGGTATGCCACTCTTGACAAGATCCCAATCATGAAATGATTGTCCTAAAGACAAATGAACATGTACATTCCTTTGTTCGCGATATCCTATGTGAACACAAGGCATGGAATAAAGTCAACCTTCAGATCGTTCACGATTATGTTTCTCGATTCTAGATTAGTAGTGACCAACAAACCAAGTTAACATTGATCCATCATCAATATAACTTGAGCACGGCGATGCATATGAACGTCAGCACTCAATCATCGAGGGGCCCATGGATATCTTCTCTATACATAGAGGAACAAATTCCTTTCGACTACATAGTCCCGCCACATAGATAATACTCTACCCAATCATCTCCCTTATAACGACCAGTTACGGACCGCGTTAGAAAACGATCAAAGCAAAGTAGATCTATGCTTTGGAATCACATGCATCTCTAGTTTAAGGATGAAACGTCATCATCATCCCGAGTTTCTTATGACTAGAACCATGAAGCGAACTCAGGTGCGGGTCCTCCAATCACTTGAAACCCCTTTCAAGTATAGGCAAGAATCACGTTTAACAAAACCGATTCTTTACCTCAATCTTAATTTATACTTCCTTCCCATCAAGTATAACCGATTGTGGAGATTTTAGAATGATAAACATTCTCGAAAGCGTTTAAACATGCTAAGATGGAACACAATAAGGATTCATAAAATACCCGCCCTCGGCGTATTATTAAATCTCCATTTAATAATCTGTATAGTCTGAATTGCAATACTGCTTAACGTCCCCAAAACACAAGTACAAATAAATCATAAACCAAAACACATTCAAGCCAAGTTATACGCATTAGACATGCTAATGGACCTAGTATGACAAACACTACTAGTCCATAACAACGGCTTAAATAGTGGATTTGTCCCACAACATCCACAAGTTCTTTTGTTATTCAATTATACCTCTTTTGACAAGACTACTTCAAAAGTATGCATCAAAGAGATCTTACTTTTCAAAAGTGTTAAAGCAATCACACCCTCATTGTCTCAAAAGCCCACAATAGGGTTAGTGATACTTAAGAATCAACAAACAACACCACAAGTTAGGATCATCAACTTTGATCAAAGATCAACCGTTATTCTAGCAGAAACACGCATTAAAGTAACTACTTACTCCAAGCCTATTCAAGTCGTCAAACATCAAGAACATATCTCTATATTTCTTGAACTAAAAACGATCCAATTTTGTATCTCTTAAATGCCCCTATGAAGCAGTAATTCCTGAATTAGGTTTGCAGACAACCTAATATCGGGACATTATCTTCTATAGACATTTAACACTAGGAATACAACAAAGCTCCCACTAGCCCTGACATACGTAAAAGGTTTTATCTATGCTATTAGAAAACTCATCACTATGATCTTCTAATAGTAAGCAAAGATATCTTTCCTTCAAGATGCAAGAATAAGCCCAAAGTGGTCTTATACACTTTTGTAGACCTAATTCGGATACTTAGGACGTATATTAAGACCCTCGGAGAGTGTTATAAGCACTTTCTCATCATATTGCTCCATGACGGAACGCGGTCATTAATATTCACGAGTACCAAACATTCTTCAACATAGCCACTAGGACAAGTTTCTCCATAACCATCATGAAAACTTTACCACTAGTCGGTATTTGAAGTTGTCTACAATTCCATCCATGTTAATCCCATCACTACCACCTTGGTTTACACCTAGGCATTGGATCAAGTCAAGTCAAGTACTTGGACATTTCAAATGGATTGCATCTCTTTATCATTTACTTCTTTTACTTCACTGAACTCTGGATCCACTACGTCTCCCGATAGGTGGTGAACTCAACATGACTCACCATCAAGTCATTGCCACTTAGATATGAGAAACCCATATCTCTTTGGCTCTATACGACTCTAATCAGAATTAAAAGAAGTAATGATTCTTAGTCAGGCATACCAGCATAACCATGCTCATCATCTATCAAAGACATCAGATTATATGCTAGTATCATCATCAAGTCTTCATTTAAGTTCCACGTTCTTCCCCTGGAACGCCTTAGCTTTAGTTTCTTTCTTCTTCCCCTTTTAAGCAACAAACATTGTTCTCAAAAGGTTAATAACTAAAACTTAGAAGAACTCCTCAAATGTATTAGCACGTTTTCATTTCAAGTTTATCCTTCTCCCACTGAATGTAGAGTGGATAATTTCAAACTATTAAGATAGACAAGCAAAGAACCTTTCTACTCGTATCTCAATAAATGCTAAATAGACTATCTATTGAATTTGGATTTGAGGACTTAGTCACAATGGCAAATGAATATCCCAAGAAATCGGACACACATTCTCGACCCGTCATAAACCGGATCAATAACACCCGGTTCCCTACTCCATGACACCAAGTACCAATGTGTCTTAGTAGGATATGAATTGTGAAACAATTCCACAATTCACTACATGGTCATCCAGTATATAGATAACAGATACCTTAGCATCTTAACTAGATCTAAGTACCTTGATCTACATGCCCTATTGATTCTTAATGTTGTTTTGGCTAATTCTGAACAACAACAAGGTTTCAAACATATGCCTAAACTAATAAATGTCTCGCAATTACTACCATCAAGATAGTGATGAAGAGGTTTCTCTTTCGTTATTCTTTGTGGTGTGCTTGAACGGATTATCCACTAAGTGTGATCAAGATCCAACAAGCTTATAATCCTCTCACAAACTCCGGTGAAGGATCTCATAATCATCTTAGCCTAATAAACAAGATCAACATCAAAGCATTTAGCCCGAGACTAAACCATTCCGAGATCCTAACCACATGGATCTAGGCGATATATTTCTTGTTTATGTGGTTAAGTTGATTATCACACAAAGATAACTCATCCAAAATATTTTGGATTAAGAATCAATTATTCATGAATATTCTATTACTTGTAACAAATCCTTGTGTATGCCATGACATGGAAAATTTTGAACAAAATATCTCACAATAGATTTTCATAATAAATTTCGTATTTTAAGAATAAACTCATCGTCACCACATGTAAAGTTGTACTCCACGCAGGGCAAAACAACACATGAGCTATGACATAAAAACCTTGAATAAATAACATTTAAAAAGGTTCATCATCAATTCTTAAAACTTCAAAATTTTTGTTCACCGTAATTAAAGCGAGCATACAAAGAGATGTTACTTGCCACGCGGGACAATAAAACAAAGTAATAAATAAACCGGTGACATAAGCGAGATTAAGTCTCCTTATCTTCTCTTGGAGGACAATCACCATGGTTTCCTCATTCGAGATCCGGTTCTTCATGCTTTTCTTTCACCAAAAGACCTACACTTTGTAACAAACAAATTTGTGACAAACGTGAGTCAATCAGCTCGGGTCAACACCCATCTTATAGAAGAATAGCAATGAATCATGAATGTACCTGAAGACAGAAAGTTAACTCTCTCTTTTCTGAGAAGTTTTATATCCTCACGGCATGTAGGGCAGGCGTGACGGCCCCAATTTTCAAATCTTCCACAGAAGTAGCAAACCACCGCTTCTTGAGTCTCATCTTGAGGCACATTCTCTATGTCCTTCGACTCAACATTAAGGATAGGCTTGGAAACTCCAACCTTTCCTTTTGTTTCTTTAAGCCCAAGACGGGAGTGGTTGTGGTGGAATTATGTTTGGCCATGTCAGACTCCGCAGACTTCAACATGCCATGCAATTCGCTTAAGGATTTCTCCATTCCTTGCATATGATAGTTTGTGACAAACTGATCATATGATGCAGGCAGAGACTGGAGTACAATATCCACAGCGAGCTCTCTCCCAATAAAAAATCCTAACCTCTCCATTTGGTCCATGTTCGCTTTCATCTTAAGGATGTGAAGACCAACATTCCCGTCTTCCTGCAGCCTACAACCGACTAGGCTTTTAACACACTCATAGTGTTCCTGCCTAACTTGCTGTCGGAACATGTCCTTGAGCTTGTTTAACATATTGTACACACTCATGTGCTCGAGCTTCTTTCGCAAATCCGAGCTCATAGTTGACAACATGAGGTAGGCAACATCGTGCGTGTCCTCAACACTTTTTTCATACCCGTATCGGACGGCCGAAGTCACGTTGGTAGCAGGTGGCTCCGGAAGGGGTTCCTCAAGGATGTGCAACTTTGATTCATGGCGTAGGACAATTCTCAATTGCCTAAGCCATGCAATAAAATTCACCCCCGTGAGTTTCTCCCTTTCTAGGAACACACGAAGTGAGATGTTTGACGTTGTGTTGTTTTGGTTTGACATCTATAAATAACAATAATACGAGTTTTGGTTAGTTTAGATAAACCTCGTTAAATATAATTACCCCATAGTTTTAGATAAAACAATTATTCGTAACAAGGGCTAAGAACCTTATTTCACCTCGCACCGTGACGGGTTTGCCGCGGATCACGTGGCGAAGCTATTTAGGCCGGCAACTATTTTACTAATTGTAATCTCTATTACAACTCTTAGACACTTGCGGGATCCGTTGACATCCATTATGTCAGTTGGCATGTTTGACCCCCTTCTTACACCAATCTTAATATATAATTTTTGTTTAACTCGTGCTTAGCTCGACAACTAATCAAGAATTATATACTAAAATTGTAAACTGTCCGACAAGACACACGGGTGGCACTCCCGACCATCAATTGGCTCGTGCTTAGCTCGACAACCAATCATGCAAGTTACCCCACTCACCTTCCACACAACTACGCAAGGAATGACTCGTGCTTAGCTCGACAATCATCCTTGTTTCGTTAGATTCGGGTGCTGTCATCTTACGGATGGTGCGTGATTTACATTTTTAAAAACGGGATTTTGTTTCCGGTTTATAGAAACCTTTTTGTGAATTAACAAAGTAAGTGTCAAAACGATTTTAAGCACTACTTAAATATAATACCAAGTTTTATATTTTCTTTGTTAATTCTATTCGCGCGAGATTGTTAACCATTTTAACAAACGTTGTATCTTATTTAATTTTATAGAAAAATTGTCTAGCATGCGAATCCTAATCCATGCATAGAAAAATAAAACACAAGCACACAAATATATATATGTATAATTCGGTAACATGCCCAAAAAATCCTATGCGTTTTCCCCGTGAGCCACAACGGGGAAAACGAGGCCAAAATCTAAGGACACGGTAAAGTCTCGTTGGGTGAGCTCCCACCGAATCCAACACCTCCAATAGCGTGTTGATTCCTTCTCGCCAAGACGTCATCACCATGACTCCCGTTGATTTCTCCGGTTCTAATTCTATACTATTTACAAATACATAGAATATATATATATAAACGACACACAGGTCGCATTCCTACACTATTTATACAAATACACGGAATAAAATAGACGGCGTGCAAGCCGCACCAACAAATATATAAATAAATATTTACATCAATACGGCACGCAGGCCACCAAAAACCGAATCAATCAACCACCACAACACATAGGTCTAAGGGCATATCGTGTTACCGAATTAACCAAACGCAACATAAGTGAAACATGGTGTGCCACACAAAACCATGATATAAATATATATCTATATTTTAGTCAAGATTGTCAACATCAAAGGCACCAAAATGACAATCCTTGTACATATGCATTTGTGTACCAAACCATTTTTGTGACACATATTCATATATACATTTATAAGTATATATTTGTGTACACTTCATGCCAAGTTACAACAAATTTATAAATATAAAAACTAAAATATTAACAATGCTACAAATATAACAATTCTAGCACAACAAGAGTCTCAATGAAAAACCAATTTTAAGAAAACAATTTTTCTTACATAAAAGTATTTTTATGGTTTTTGAGACTTGATGTAAAACTAACATATTAGGTACGTTACAAATATACCAATTTTAGCCTAACAAAGATCTACATGAAAAACCATTTCTAGAAAACAATTTTCTAACATAAAATACTTATATGAATATTATGTAGGCTACAAATATATCAATTTTAGCCTAACAAAAATCTACAAGCAAAACTTTCAAGAAAACAATTTTATTGTATAAAATATTCATATGGTTTTTCTAGACTCATTAGTGCAAAGCCATGTTAGATATGGCTCTGATACCACAGAAGGTATTCGTTTGGCATAATCGAGTAGCAACGGAAGCAAGATACAATACAAAACTAAACTTGCCAAACAAACACACATGCCATGGACCAATATCTAGACATGAAATTGCAACTAAAATAAAAGAACAATATGGATAGAAATGTACCACTATGCATATACCACAATCTCCCTCTTGTCAAGCTTCAAGAATCAAGCAAGTCAAGCTTCAAAATCCAAGCTAGGATTTCTCTAGTGAAGTCCAACCCAAGTTGTGTTGATTCCAAAATGCTAGTAGGTTGGTGTGTAATCACCAAGACAACAATCAAGAACAAGCAACACCTTTGTGCATCAAAGCTTGATCACAAAGTGTGTATTACCTTCTATAGTGCATCAAACTTAATCACATTCAAGAAGAACAACCAAGAGAGAGTATGAACTTCCAAGAACCCCTTGAACTCTCTCAAGTCTGTTCATATGCAGAGAAAAACGTAGCAACCATTAACCTCTAGTTAATCCCATTAAAAGGTGAGTTAAAAGATGTTAATTTTGTTGTTACAGGCACTATACACGGCCCGTGTTGGTCAACACGGCCGTGTAGGCCCAAAGCCCACGGCCTCAATTAGGCCAAGTTAGACTATGTCTAACAGACCCGACACTGCCCGTGTTCATCTACATGGCCGTGTAGGCCCAAAGCACACGGTCTCTACTTGGGCCAAAACGCCCCGTGCTAGTTGGGCTGGACACGGCCCGTGTATCATCCTTCCAAAACCCATTTTGCCCTTTTCTCTCTCTTTTGCTTGATCGTGTTTCCGGAATCAATACTCGGTGTGTGACCTAATAGGCCTATACTTCATCAGTAGTGCTATTAACTCGTTCGTGTCAGCGGGCATATTCCAACAGACTCCCACTTGCACGTGGCACGACTACGAAAAATAACACAAACATAGAGCGGCCTCTAGCAAGACATCTATGATCCCAAGTCAGTATAGGGTATGCCACTCTTGACAAGCTCCCAATCATAAAATGATTGTCCTAAAGACAAATGAATATATACATCCCATTGTTCGCGATATCCTATGTGAACACAAGGCATGGAATAAAGTCAACCTTGAGATCGTTCACCATTATGTTTCTCGATTCGGATTAGTGGTGACCAACAAACCAAGTTAACATTGATCCATGTTCAAGAACACGACCCGTGTAGCATGCTTCCAAAACCCATTTTTGCCTTTTTCTCTCTTTTGCTCGATCGTGTTGCCGGAATCAATACTTGGTGTGTGACCCAATAGGCCTATACTTCATCGGTAGTGCTATTAACTCTTTCGTGTCAGCGGGCATATTCCAACAGAGCCAATTGATGGTCGAGAGTGCCACCCGTTTGTCTTGTCGGACGGTTTACGATTTTAGTATATAATTCTTGATTAGTTGTCGAGTTAAGTATGAGCTAAACAAAAATTATATATTAAGATTGGTGTAAGGAAGAGATCAAGCATGGCAACCGACATAATGGATGTCAACGGATCCCGCAAGTGTCTAAGAGTTGTAATTAGGATTACAATCGGTAAAATGGTTACCGGCCTAAATAGCTTCGCTACGTGATCTGCGGTAAACCCGTCACGGTGCGAGGTGAAATAAGGTTCTTAGCCCTTGTTATAAATAATTTTTTTTATCTAAAACTATGGGGTAATTATTTTAACATGGTTCATCTAAACTAACCAAAACTCGTATTATTGTTATTTATAGATGTCAAACAATAACAACACCACGTCAAACATTTCACTTCGTGTGTTCCTAGAAAGGGAGAAACTCACGAGGGTGAACTTTATTACATGGCTTAGGCAATTGAGGATTGTCCTATGCCATGAGTCAAAGATACACATTCTTGAGGAACCCCTTCCGGAGCCACCTGCTACCAACGCAACATGGGCCGTTCGATACGGCTATGAAAAACGTGTTGAGGACACGCACGATGTTGCCTGCCTTATGTTGTCAACTATGAGCTCAGAGTTGCGAAAGCAGCTCAAGCACATGAGTGTGTACAATATGTTAAACAAGCTCAAGGACATGTTTCAACAGCAAGTTAGGCAGGAACACTATGAGTGTGTTAAAAGCCTAGTCGGTTGTAGGCTGCAGGAAGGCGGGAATGTTGGTCTTCACGTCCTTAAGATGAAGGCAAATGTGGACCAAATGGAGAGGTTAGAATTTCCTATTGGGAGAGAGCTCGCTGTTGATATTGTACTCCAGTCTCTGCCCGCATCATATGATTAGTTTGTCACAAACAATCACATATAAGGAAAGGAGAAATCCTTAAGCGAATTGCATGGCATGTTGAAATCTGTGGAGTTTGACATGGCCAAGCATGGTTCCACCTCAACCACTTCCGTCTTGGGATTAAAGAAAAAAGAAAAGGAAGAAGAAACCGGCCCTAAAGGGAAAGGTTGGAGTTTCCAAGCCTATCCTTGATATTAAGTCGAAGGACATAGAGAATGTGCCTCAAGAAGAGACTCAAGAAAAGATGGTTTGCTATTTCTGTGGAAGATTTGAGAATTGGGGCCGTCACCCCTACTCTACGTGCCGAGAGGATATAATACTTCTCAGGAAAGAGAGAGTTAACTTTCCATTTTTAGGTACGTTTATGATTCATTGCTATTCTTCTATAAGCTGGGTTGTTGACCCGAGCTGATTGACTCACGTTTGTCACAAATTTATTGTTACAAAGTGTAGGTTCTTGGAGGAATGAAGAAGATCATGAAGAACCGGTACTCGGACGAGGAAACCAGGGTGATTGTCCTCTAAGAGAAGAAAAGGAGATTTGATCTTGCTTTTGACACCAGTTTATTTATTACTTTACTGCCATGCGTGGCAAGTAATTTCAATTTGTATGCTTGTTTTTAATTACGATGGACATAATTTTGAAGTTTTTAAGAATTGATGTTAAACCTTTTAAGCATTGTTTATTCAAGGCTTATTCATGTCATAGCTCATGTGTAGCATTGCCCTGCGTGGCACCCAAATTTACATGTGGTGACGATGAGTTTATTCTTAAAATATGAAATTTATTATGAAAATTTATTTTGAGATATTTGTTCTAAATTTTTCGTGTCATGTCATACACAAGGTTTGTTACAAGTAATAGAATATTCGTGAATAATTGATTCTGAATCCAAGATAGTTTGGATTAATTATCTTTGTGTGATAATCAACTTAACCACATAAACAAGAGATATATATCGCCTATATCCGTGTGGTTAGGATCTCGGGTTAGTTTAGCCTTGGGTTAAACGTTTGATATTGATCTTGTTTATTAGGCTAAGGTGATTATGTGATCCTTCACCGGAGTTTGTGAGAGGATTGAAGGCTTGTTGGATATTGATCACATTTTGTGGATAATCCGTTTAAGCACACCATAAAGAATGACGAAAGCGAAACTTCTTCGTCACTACCTTGATGGTAGTAGTTGGGAGACGTTTATTAGTTTTGGTATATGTCTGAAACCTTGTTGGTGTTCTGAATTAACCAAGACAAATTTCATAATCAATAGGGCATATAGATCAAGATACTTAGATCTAGTTAAGATGCTAAGATATCTACTATCTATATATTGGATGACCATATAGTGAATTGTGGAATTGTTTCACAATTCATATCCTGCTAAGTCGCATTGGTACATGGTGTCATGGAGTAGGGAACTGGGTGTTATTGATCCGGTTTATGACGGGTCAAGAATTTATGTATGATTTGTTGGTACATTCATTTGCCGTTGTGACTAAGTCCTCAAATCTAAATCCAATTGATAGTCTATTTAGCATTTATTAAGATACGACTAGAAAGGTTCTTTGCATGTCAATCTTAATAGTTCGAAGTTATCCATTCTACATTCAGTGGAAGATTGATAAACTTGAAATCAAGAAGTGCTAATACATTTTAGGAGTTCTTCTAAGTTTTAGTTATTTAACCTTTTGAGAAAAATGTTTGTTGCTTAAAAGGGGAAGAAGAGAGAAACTAAAACTAAGGCATTCCGGTGGAAGAATGTGGACCTTAAATGAAAGACTTGATGATGATACTAGCATATAATCTGATATCAGCATAGTTATGCCGGTATGCCTGACTAAAAGTCATTACTTCCTTTAATTCTGATAAGAGTCATATAGAGCCAAAGAGATATGGGTTTCTCATATCTAAGTGGCAATGACTTAATAGTGAGTCATGTTGAGTTCACCACCTATCAGGAGAAGTAGTGAGTCATGTTGAGTTCACCAATCCATTTGAAATTTCCAAGTACTTGACTTGACTTGATCCCATACCTAGATGTATACCAAGGTGGTAGTGATGGGATTAACATGGATGGGGTTGTAGACAACTTCAAATACCGATAGTGGTAAACTTTTCATAATGGTTATGAAGAAACTTGTCCTAGTGGCTATGTTGAAGAATGGTTGATACTTGTGGACATTAATGGCCGCGTTCCGTCATGGAACAATATGATGAGGAAGTGCTTATAACACTCTCCAAAGGTCTTAATATATGTCCGTAGTATCGGTGTTGTGTCTACAAAAGTGGATAAGTCCAATTCGGACTTATGCAAGCATCTAAAAGGAAATATCTTTGCTTACTATTAGAAAATCATAGTGACGAGTTTTCTAGAAGCGTAGATAAAACCTTTTATGTATGTCAGGGCTAGTGGGAGCTTTGTCGTATTCCTAGTGTTAAATGTCTATTGAAGATAATGTCCCGGAATTAGGTTATCTGCGAACCTAATTTAGGAATTATTGCTTCATAAGGGCGTTTAGGAAATACAAGGATGGATAATATATTTAGTACAAGAAATATAGAGATATGTTCTTGGTGTTTGACGAATAGAATAGGCTTGGAGTAAGTAGTTACTCTAATGCGTGTTTCTATTAGGATAACTGTTGTTTTTTATCAAAGTTTATGATCCTAACTTGTGGTGTAGATTGTTGGTTCTTAAAGTATCACTAACCCTATTGGGGCTTTTGAGACAATGAGGGTGTGATTACTTTAACCTTTTGAAAAGTAAGATCTCTTTGATTCATACTTTTGAAGTAGTGTTGTCAAAAGAGATATAATTGAATAACAAAAGGTACTTGTGGATGTTGTGGTACAAATCCACTAGTTAAGCCGTTGTTATGGACTAGTGATGTTTATCATACTAGGTCCACTAGCATTTCTAATGTATATAACTTGGCTTGAATATGTTTTTGTTTATGTTTGATTTGTAATTATATTTTGGGGACGTTAAGCAGTATTGCAATTCATACTATATCGATTATTAAATGGAGATTTAATAATACGCCAAGGGCGGGTATTTTATGAATCCTTATTGTGTTCCATCTTAGCATGTTTAAACACTTCCGAGAATGTTTTTCATTCTAAAATCTCCATAATCGGTTATACTTTATGAGAAGGAAGTATAAATTAAGATTGAGGTAAAGAATTGGTTTTGTTAAACGTGAGTCTTGCCTACACTTGAAAGGGGTTTCAAGTGATTGGAGGACCTGCACCCGAGTTCGCTTCATGGTTCTAGTCATAAGTAACTCGGGATGATGATGGCGTTTCATCCTTTAACTAGAGATACATGTGATCCCAAAGCATAGTTCTGTTTTGCTTTGATCGTTTTCAAACGCGGTCCGTAACTGGTCGTTATAAGGGAGATGATTGGGTAGAGTATTATCTATGTGGCGGGACTGTGTAGTCGAAAGGAATTTGTTCCTCTATGTATAGAGAAGATATCCATGGGCCCCTCGATGATTGAGTGCTGACGTTCATATGCATGGCCGTGCTCAAGTTGTATTGATGATAGATCAATGTTAACTTGATTTGTTGGTCAACACTAATCTAGAATCGAGAAACATAATCGTGAACGATCTGAAGGTTGACTTTATTACATGCCTTGTGTTCACATAGTATATCGCAAACAAAGGGATGTATATGTTCATTTGTCTTTAGGACAATCATTTTATGATTGGGATCTTGTCAAGAGTGGCATACCCTATACTGACTTGGGAGCATAGATGTCTTGCTAGAGGCCGCTCTATGTTTGTGTTATTTTTCGTAGTCGTGCCACGTGCAAGTGGGAGTCTGTTGGAATATGCCCGCTGACACGAACGAGTTAATAGCACTTCTGATGAAGTATAGGCCTATTAGGTCACACACCAAGTATTGATTCCGGCAACACGATCAAGCAAAAGAGAGGAAAAGGCCAAAATAGGTTTTGGCAGTATGGTACACGGGCCGTGTTCTTGAACACGGGCCGTGTCCAGCCCAGCTAGCACGGGGCGTTTTGGCCCAAGAAGAGACCGTGTGTTTTGGGCCTACACGGCCGTGTAGATGAACACGGGCCGTGTTGGGTCTGTTAGACACGGGCTTTGGGCCTACACGGCCGTGTTGACCAACACGGGCCGTGTACAGGCTCTGTAACAGTAGAATAAACAGCTTTAAACACTCATTTTAATGGGGTTAATGTGAGTGAATGATAAGGCACGATTCATATGTCTCTAGAACAGACTTTTGGGAGCTCTAGAGTGTTATGCTAGAGTTCATACTCTCTCCAATTCTTCTTCTTTGTGATCAAGTTTGGTGCACAAGAGAAGGTAATATACACTTTGTGATCAAGCTTTGATGCACAAATGTGTTGCTTGTTCTTGTATTGTGTTGTTTTGGTAGCTACATAAACTTACTAGCATTTGGGAATCAACACAACTTGGGGTGGACTTCACTAGAGAAATCCTAGCTTGGATTTTGAAGCTTGACTTGTTTAATCCTTAAAGCTTGACAAGAAGGGATTGTGGTACTTGCATAGTGGTACATTTCTATCCATCTTTTTCTTTTATTTAGTTGCATTTCCATGTCTAGATATTGGTCCATTGCATGTGTGTTTGTTTGGCTAGTTTATTTTTGTATTATATCCTGCTTCTGTTGCTACTCGTATGTGCCAAACAAATACCTTCAATACTGACTTGGGAGCATAGATGTCTTGCTAGAGGCCGCTCTATGTTTGTGTTATTTTTCGTAATCATGTCACGTGCAAGTGGGAGTTTGTTGGAATATGCCCGCTGACACGAACGAGTTAATAGCACTGCTAATGAAGTATAGGCCTATTGGGTCACACACCAAGTATTGATTCCGACAACACGATCAGGCAAAAGAGAGGAAAAGGCCAAAATGGGTTTTGGCAGCATGGTACACGGGCCGTGTCTAGCCCAACTAGCACGGGGCGTTTTGACCCAAGTAGAGGTCGTGTGCTTTGGGCCTACACGGCCGTGTAGATCAACACGGGGGCCGTGTCAGACCTGTTAGACACGGGCTATCTTGGCCCAACTGAGGCCGTGGGCTTTGGGCCTACACGGCCGTGTTGATCAACACGGGCCGTGTACGATCCCTGTAACAGAAGAGTAAACAGCTTTAAACACTCTTTTTAATGGGATTAATGTGAGTGAATACTAAGCCATGATTCATATGTCTCTGGAACAGAACTTTGGGAGTTCTAGAGTCTTATGCATGTGTTGATACTCTCTCTAATTGTTCTTCTACTTGGTGATCAAATTGGATGCACTAGAGAAGGTAATATACACTTTGTGATCTAGCTTTGATGCACAAAGGTGTTTCTTGTTCTTGTATTTTGTTGTTTTGGTGGCTACTCCAACTTAATAGCATTGGGTAATCAACTGTGCTTGGGGTAGACTTCTTTATAGGAATTTTCTTCTTGAATTCTACACACTTTGACAAAGAAGAAAGCTTGTGGTGATCTTGTATGATGGTATAATCTTTCTTCTACCTTGTTTATTATATTCTAGTTGCAACTTCATGTTTAGATGTTGGTCCATGGCATGTGTGTTTGTTTGGCTAGTTTAGTTTTTGTATTGTATCTTGCTTCCGTTGCTACTCGTTTATCCCAAACAAATACCTTCATGATCCACCATATACCAGATCATTTTCAACAATATCGGGTTTCCTACAATGCGACACCATGTACCCATGTGTCTAAGCAGGAAATGAATTGTGAGACAATCCCGTAATTCATTATATGGTCATAGGTATAGATGTTAGGCATCTTAGCATCTCAAATAGATCTAAGTGTCTCATTTATATGCCCCAATTGATTCTTTAACTAGTTTCTCTTCACGTATGTTCTTGTACGGATTATCCACCAAATGTGATCTATATCCTACAAGCATGCATCCCTCTTACAAACACGGTGAAGCGTTTCATCATCATCTTACCCTAATAGATAAGACTAGTATCTAATGTTTAACCCGAGGTTAAACCATTCCAAGATCCTAACCAAATAGATCTAGGCGATACGTGTCTTATTTATATGGTTAAGTTGATTATGACATAAAGACTACTAATCCAAAATACTTTGGATCTAGAATCAATTATTCATGATTTTATTACTTGTAACATGTATGTCGTGACATGGATATTTTGATTTTATCAACCTACAAAATATTTTTCATAACAAGATTCAAATTTCAAGTATAAATTCATCATCATGAAATGTAGGATGATGCACCAAGGAGGCCAAAATAAAACATAAGCAATGACATGAGTTAACTTCGAAATTGAATGATTTTGGCGAAAAATATTTTATAACAAATTCCAAAAAATTCAAAATTACATCCATCGAATTCATGAGTATACAAATAAACTTAACTTGCCTCGCTGGGCATCAAAACAAAGTAATAAATAAACCGGTAACAATAGGTGAGATCAAAACTCCTAATTCTCTTGTAGAGGACAATCATTCTAGTTTCCTCTTTTGAGATCCGGTCCTTCATGATCTTTCTTCTTCAAGCAAATAGTACCTACACTTTGTAACAAAATAAATTTGTGACAAACGTAAGTCAATTAGCTCGGGTTAAACAATCCAGCATTGAGAAGAATTAGGAATGAATCAAACGCGAGTCAACTAGGCCTTTAACACACTCATAGTGTTCATCCCTAACTTGTTGTTGGAACATGTCCTTCAACTTGTTGATCATAGCGTACACACTCATGTGCTCAAAGTACTTTTGCAACTCCGAGCTCATATGTAACATCCTCAATCGGGCCTAGTCGTGCGTGCCATAGGTACACGAATTAAATTAAATGAATTAAATAAAATATATATAGTTTAGTATTGACAAAAAATTATTAAATTATCTATTAAATGAGGTCCTAAAAATAGTAATAAAAATAGATAAAAGTGATAAAATATTTTACGGTTTCAAACAAGGATTCCGAAAATATATTCGTTAGTTGAAACGGGTAAACGGGTGTTGTGTTGTAAGTTGGAAAGGGGAACTAAATACCCCCTTGTGGATAATAGAGAACCATAAGTCATTCATCATATTATCTTATAGCCTACACACACCCACACACTCACGTAACACACACCCGCACTCACTTTCTCTCTTGTTCTTAGAAGCTTGAAGAAAACACAATAAGAGATCATCAAGGTTGGAATTCAAGCATCAATTCAAGTTCATAATCTGCTCTAAATCACACCTTCATCATCTTCTTGTTCCTTGTAAACATCCATTCATCTTGTTCTTAGTTTTAGATGTTTAGGTCAAAAACGGGTCAAAGAGAAATTGACCAATAAAGGTATGATTTATGTTCTAATCAGTCCCAATATCATCTACATGTGATTTGGAACGGATGTTATGAATTATAGATGCTAATTTGATTGAATTCTTTGAAAATGTTCAAATGGGTTATTGGAGATATTTGAGGATTGAATCTTGTATTTGATGTTAAAGTATGTAATTTGAATGTTTATCAACTCATACTACTGCCCTAAACCATGTACAATTGCTGGAAACAATTAAGAGCAAGTTGCAATTGAGTTTGGATGGGAAGAAAGCAGTGCAGGGCACTGCTATGCGCCTCTGGTTCGAGGTTGCGGTGCGACCTTTAAAAGGATCACGGCGCGAACTTTACTGCAACATAATTGTTTGTTGTTTTCTTTGTAGTCTGATGCATAGGTTGAAGTTATAATATAGAAAAGAGGTTAGAGTCATTTCAGGGGACCAATAACAACATTTTAATCTAGTATTTGTTGTATTATTGATTAAACTTGAATAAATACCATATAGGTGGATTAAACGAACAAGGAGAGCCGAATCCATTTTATTGTTTGCTTTAGATACTCAGGTGAGTACCGGCTTTCATGAGTTCAATAAAGAGATATTTAAGTGCAATTTGGTTTAAATTTATTGTAAGTTACATGTTGTGTACTTGAAATCTCTATATATATGCAACTAAGACCAAGAAATGAATATTGCCATGATAATTGATATGTTATACATGTATTTATATACATGTGCATGAAAAATGATATATATTGCTTAGTATGAGTTGATTTTTAAAATCATGCATGCTATTGAACCCGAAATGGGTTATTGATGTGATATTTGAATGTCCAGACATTTTGTTGACTATCTATGAAGGTCAGCCTATGGCTGGATCCTATGGGCATTCGGGCAAAGTTCGGGATCAACAGTGACTCGAGTACCGTTCCTTAGCATCTGGGGTTTTCGGATACCCACTGAGCCCAATTGAGCCTTTTGGCTCCATAACATGCACGGTGGATTGCTGTGTGTGTTCTTACTTGCACGTTTGGCAATGTCTAATCCCCCAATGAGGGTTGTTGAGTTGGACTAGCTATCCTACAAGACATAACCCCTACCGATCTTGTCAGCACTCCATTATGTAATGGGATAGCATTGATTGCTCATTAATGTGATATGACTTTGTTTATTGATGCTTATGCTTGTCTGTATTCACTAGCTATTTATAGCTAATATTGTTGTTGCTTCCTTTTTTCCAAGTAAAGACTAGAAATTCCAAGTGAGATAGGATTGCTTGTAGATGTCTGTAAATACCTTTAGGTAGGAACACTGCGTGATGGTATTGTGTTTAATGGTCGGTCATGGATAGAGTTACACCAATGGTTATGGGTTTGACAGATTCTGTTTTGTATATTTATGTATATTAGTGTTTTGAAAACTGTAATAGTTTGTAGGGTTTGTATTAAGTTCTGCTGCATGGTTTTTAATCTGAATTTAAATTAACAGGACAGGTAACACTTTATTTACAAACGGATCCACGCAGTTTAGAAACTCAAATTTTCACTAAATTTACTAATTGCAAAGGCGGTGTTACATCATAGTTGACACCACGAGGCAGTCAACATCGTGTGTGTCCTCAACACGCTATTCATATGCATATCGGATGGTCCAAGTCATGTCGATAGCAGGTGACTCCGGATGGGGTTCCTCAAAGATGTGCAACTTTGACTCATGGCGAAGGACAATTCTCAATTGCCTAAACCAGTCAACGAAGTTCACTCCCGTGAGTTTGACGTGGTGTTATTAGGGTTTGACATCTATACATTACAAGAGTACAAATTTTAGTTAGTTCGATATAATCCTCGTTAAAATAATTACCCATAAAGTTTTTAGAAAAACAATTTATCGTAACAAGGACTAAGAACCATATTTCACTTCACTACATGACGGGTTTACCGCGGATCACTTCACGAAGCTATTTAGGCCGGTAACCAATTTACCGATTGCAATCTCTATTGCAACTCTTAGACACTTGCGGGATCCAACCACATCCATCAGTCGGTTGGCATATTGATCCCTACTTACACCAATTCCAAATTAAAATTTTTGGTTGACTCGTGCTTAGCTTACCAATCACACAAGGATTTTAGTTTGCAATTGTAAATCGTCCAACAAGATAATCGGTCGGTTGGCATGTTTGATCCATACTTACACCAATTCCAAATTAAAATTCTTGGTTGACTCGTGCTTAGCTCGACAATCTCACAAGGATTCTAGTTTACAATTGTAAATCGTCCAACAAGATACACGGTAGTACCCTTGACAATCATTGGCTCATGCTAAGCTTGACAACCAACAATCCTAAGTCGTGACACTCACCTACCACACATATACTCATGAAATAACTCGTGCTTAGCTCGATAATCATCCCATGCTTCACTAAAATCGGGTGGTGTCATCTTATGGATGGTGCGTGATTTACGTTTTCAGGAAACGGGATTTTGTTTCTAGATTAAAACCAAGTTTTAATTTTGATTAACAAAGTAAGTGACAACCAATTTGTAATATTCCAGAATTTAATATGACCTCATTATTGATTAAATTAGTGTTTTTATTGTTCAAAAGAATATCTGATTCATAATGGTAAAAGAGTTAATGATATGTCAAAGTTAAATTGGAAAATAAATATGTTAAGAATGATTTTAGTTACTTAATGATATTTGCTCATGAAGTATAAATAGTAATGCACATGGTACAATTGACTAAAGCTCCCTATTAGTAGTGATGTAAATATTATGAGTTAAAATGTTATAGATGTATATTTGGTGAAACTCCTAGGGTTAAAGTGCCAAACAATTATAAATTAAAGGGCTAAAGGTGTAAATATGTGTGTGTATGTGTATATTTGACAATTGAGAATCAAAACTCTCATTTTATAGCTGTAAGGAACCGTAGAGAGAGAGAGAGAGAGAGAGAGAATAGAGCTTCTAGAGGATTCTTGCAAGAGGAAGGGAGAATCAAGGGAAAATTTGGTGGCTTGTGGAATTCTTAGTTCAAATTGTGTGTTCTAACACTTCATCTAACCTCTAGGCTTGGGTTTTGAAGCAAGTAGGAAGTGATCAAGTTGGGTTTGACAATCAAGTAAGTTTTAACTTAAGATTGTGTTTGATCTTAGCTTTATATGTTGTATTTGTTGGTTACAAGGTGAAAATTGTGAAAATGGTAGTAAATGGGTCAAAATTTGGGAGAAATGATAAAGTTGGGGTTTTGATGATCAAAGGTGTTAAAGTGTTGATATTTTGTTGTTATGAAGTGTTTTTGAGTGTTGTGTATGCTGCAAATAAGTTGAATTGGGGAAAATTTGGTTTTGGCCATTTTTATGAAGAAAAACAAGCAAAACTGGCATTGTTTATGCGGGTCACAGCGCGACCTATGCAAGGATCGCGGCGCGACGAGCAAGGTTGAGCAACATTTTGTTCCAGCGATTTTCTCACGGCGCGAGCCCTTTTCCTCACAGTGCGAGGCACCCTGCAACCTTCAAAAATCATTGTTTGACCCCATTTGACCTTGTATTTGATTGGGGATTGATTCTAGTGGTTATATGAAGTTAATATGGAGTCTTAAAGACCCGAAATTAGTATTTAAGCTTGGTTTTGGAGCTTATGCTCTTAAGAACCTCAGTTTTTGGGTAACTTAACTAAGTTAACATCGTATTTGTGATCATAGGTCTCTTGGGCAAGTGATATAACTTTGATTTGGATTGGAAGTGATCCTCATCACTTCCATCAGGTGAGTACACCCTATGGATACCTAACTTTTGTTAAAGTTTATAAGTCATCATAAATGTGTTTAATATGTTTGGCAAATGTTTTATGAAACTTATTGACTCTAAGGATGTGGAAATTGTGAATTCATTGTATGACGTGTTTAAAAAATGGTTTTCAAAGTAAGACCAATGCTCCACTTTGGAGATTGTCTATGTTAATGTTGTGCTCGTACTTGATGGTTTCCTGATACATGATACTCCAAATAGGAGTAAGCTTTGAGTTTTGTAATAACACGTGTGATTTTAAGTTAATGAAATTTATGTTTACACCAAGGGTGTATTGTGGGCATTGAGATGCCAAAGGTGATATTGTTTGTTGAGTATTTATGCTCAAGAACTATGAGTTATGTGACACTCATGTGGTTATTGTTAAGCTTGATTGCTTGAGTTACTTGGCCTTTATGGCATGTGCTTTATGTGACCCTTGTGGTATGAGTTTTAGTCCGGACTAGTGTGGTTTCGATTCCACATCCATTTGTGTTCAACCACTTTGGGTGTGGGTGTGGTTCAAGAGGCTGCAGCAAACATAACCATTCGTCACGTTTGTGGTATTGTTGAGGGATGTTTCAATTGGTGGAGGGGGATGATAGTACCCATTATGAGCGTGTGGTTCAATGGGCTGACGAGCCACCGAACCTAAGCAACACGAGTGGACTTGGGGAACAGGTCATTCACTCCAGATAACCGTTGTATGGTGGAATGCTTTGTGCTTCCCTCACCTTGACGGGGAGATATGGTTATCCACCATGTGGGCATGTGTTGACCGTAGCTAGCTACCACGTGTTGATACTGTGGCTCAATGTATAGAGCTGCATCCTTATGTGCTTTTGTGAATACCATTATAGTATGTATATTGCCAAACTTGTATTTTCAAAGATGAGGACTTGGTTTTGAAAAGACTAACGCTTTTGGTTGTACTCACTAGTTATGTTTATAGCTAACATGGTGTATTAAATGTTTTGTATCCGCAGGATGTATAGAGGCCTATGTGAGGCGGGTAGATGCCTTGGGCATAGCCTTGGATTGAGTTAGCTTTCGGTAAACTTGGATTTCGTATTCGTTTGTTATTGGTCGTGAGATTGACTATGGTATCACCAAAAGTTTGGATCGTAATAGACGATACAATTTTATGATTAAAATAATATTGTATCTTTGTTGAAATACTTCAGAGATATCATAATGCTTCCGCTAATATTCGAAGAATTTTATAAAACCATGTTTTAAATTGAGTTTTGAAAAGTTTAAAATTGTACTGTAAATCAGGGTGTTACACAATTTTCACTTTTAAATATAATACTAAGTTTATATTATCTTGTTAATTGTGTATGCGCGAGAGTTTGTTAACCAGTTTAAAAACTCTTGTGATTTTATTAACCTAGAAAAGTTATCAAGCATGCGAAGAAACATAAAAAACCATGCAAGAAAATAAATACACATTAAACTCATACAAGGAGTTGGTAACCAAGCCAAAAATCTATACGTCCTACCCGCAAGCCAAGCCAAGAGGACTAGGTCTACTAAGGACACAAACCTAGACCATGGAGTGCTCTCACTGAATCCGCTATCTCCATCGGGACTCGCTAGATCCAAGGTCTTCAAGACGTCACCTTTTGACTCTTGATTGTGGTCTTCAAAATACAAGTACATAAAAGAGAGGAAATGGCATGCAAGCCACGTGCTTCCTATCAATCTAGGACAAGTACATATGGATGAATGAAACGGCGTGCAAGCCATGATAATTAATTACAAACCAAATGAATAAATAATTTACATCACATGTGACACTAAGGCCACCAAATAAATCCAAATAAACAAACAACCATAATGCACGGTGTGCCAAAACTGTGACTAAAGGAATATTTCGGTAAGAATTTCCACCACAAACACTCAAGGCACATCAAGAAAATTCTTGTATATATGCATTAGAGCACAAAACGAATTTTCACACCCATATTCATATATATACATCATATGTGTATGCATGTATGCATCTCATGCCAAGACCATACCTTACATACCTATATTTGTACAAAAATATTACAAGGGGATTTCAAAACCAAACAAACTGAATCTGCCAGAAAACCAGCAACTCCTCCATGACCCGAAAAACCATAAAATTTTCTTTTAAGGACAAAAACTACCCAGGAGCACCTTCACGACACCTCACAGCCTGTGACGCCCAAGAGCCTCACGACCGATCATGGGCCAGAAGGACTCGTGAAGTCTAAAAAGACTTTCCACGACCAGACCCTTCACGAAAACTGGTTGTGTGGCCTTCACGACTCGTGATTACATCTTCACGGCCCGTGAAGACCTACTGGCCAGAAAAAAAATATTCCAAAATCGGTTCTTTGAACCATTTTCGTGCTATATCTTGTAGCCTAGGCTCTAATACCACTATAGGAAATCCAAGCACGCCAACACCCGTACGTAGCGGAAGCAACGACATAAAAAACCGGGCTTTTTGGGTATCAAAACCGACATGCATGTATTCTCCAAGTGGAGATCGTGACTAGAAACAAGTATAGCAACTGAAACTAAAAGAAAGGGAGGAGAAATATACCATCGAGAAGGCTGGAGCTAGCTACCGAGCTAGAAAGATCTTGAGAAATCAAACCCAAGCTCCTCTATTGATAGTCCACACCAAGTGAGTGAGATCCCGCCTTCCTTATGACCCGAAACACGAACCACACTTTTTCCTCTTGAATCTGGAACAGCCACAATACTGATATCTTGCCTTCACAAGCTTAGACACTTACTTAACTCACTATACAAGTTCAAGTATCAATAATGTGGATTATGGGGTATCAAGAGGCAAGAGTGTTACATGGAGAGAGTTTAATGCCTTTTAAAGGCTGGAAAGAAGGGCAACGGGCACCAGGGTCGGCACTCCTGCCATCCATTCATTGGACCAACACAAAGGTCCAATAAAAAATAAAGTGTCACTTTGACTTCTACCTTCACGAGCTCTCACGGGCCGTGAAGCACTCGTGAAGGCTCCAAAGTCTAGGTACCACCGCACACTCTCATTGGGCCAATGAGTGGTCCAATAAAATCACGGTGTCTGCCTTCACGGGCTCTCACGGGACGTGAAGCCCTCGTGAAGGCAGTGCCCCCACGACTACTTGTCCAGGTTGTGAAGCCTCGTGGAAGGTTTCTCTTCACGACCTATTCACTGCCAGTGAAGGCCCGTGAAGCTTGCAAGAAACCCTAATTTCATATTCTCTCGTGTTTGGGTTGTGCTGTGAAAATCTACTCTTGACGTGTGACCCAATAGGCCCGTACCTCATTAGTAGTGATGCTAGTGCACGTGTATCAGTGGGCAATATTGAGAATCTTTTCTTTCAAAGCCTTGACCTGTTCTTATATACTCCACCAATTTTGAAATCACCTCTGGTCTGAAAGATTGGTAACACAATGTGTTGGTGTGAGTTTTCTTGCTTAAAGCATCGACCACAACATTCGTTTTTCCCGGATGATAACAAATCTCGCAATTATAATCTTTAGTTAATTCAAGCCAACGGCATTGCCGCATGTTCAATTCTTTCTCATAAAAATTATGTTGGAGGCTTTTATGATCCGTAAATATAACATAATGAGTACCATAAAAGTAGTGGTGCCAAAGTTTTAAAGCAAAGATTACAAAAACAAATGAGTTGGATAATTCGATTCATGAGATTTCAGTTGTTGGGACGCATACGCGATAATTTTATCTTTCAGTTTTCTGTTTCTCCTAGGTTGCAACGCAACGTGGTAATTGTCGTGACGTGTCAAGTGAAATAAACGTGACTAGTTTTGGTGAAAAGAGGGTGTCTTGACGCGACCTAGTGTATGCCCCCACGTGACGTAGTTTTTAGATACAAAATCAAGTTGAACCTTCTTTTCTTTTCTTTTTCACCAAAAACGAAAACACACACGCCGGTCAGCGATTCCGAAATCAGAAGCGACAATCTTGAAGTTTTTTTCCGTGTGATTTCTTAAACTATGTAACTGCATTGCATCTTTGTCAAATGATTCTCGGTTTGTATGTTCGATGGTTATTATATGTTTATAGTGCTTAGTATAGTGCTATTCATTATTTCTCAAACCTATATCACTACGATGCCACTTTTGAGTTTAAAAATTTAGGGTTTTCCCAAACTCGAATGGGGTAGTAGTTTTGCTAGACATTTGCTGCTAAAATGCGAAATTAATGTCATTTTTATGCTCCTTGTGCTTTTACAAACTGATTAATGCCATAATGTGACTCTTCGTCGTCTTCATTAATGTCGTGATGCGATGCCTTGTATGTCACCACACAACTCAAAACCCAGATTTGGATTTCTGATTTTGGCTTTTACATTCTAGTTTTTCTTCTTAATTTTCCTTAAACTTGTAAAACATGTGTCATGATCATGGTTTTCACCTATGTTTCTACAGATCTATGGTCAACCAAGGACAAGGGCGTAGGGCTTGACAACACAAGGAGGAGGACATTGTAGTTCCTCCAGCCCCTTCCATTCAGCACCCATGGCTAGTTATTCCGGCCACCATACCAGTATGACTTAGGGCGAATCACATCACTCTATTGACACAACACTTACCGATGGACATAGACGTACCCCACAGTCTAGATTGGGATATAGAAGACGCGGTTGGGTTGACTGCTTAGATTGCTCGCTTTCTAGGACATGAGTTATTGGCTGTAGACGGTACATCCCTATTCACCTGCCATGCGTGGAGTAGCTTTTTTAGATTCGAGAGCCGGTTTACAGGGAATGATCGAGTTCTTCTCCACGGTCCGGTTCAATGCCACTTCTATCGATGTTACTAATCGTCGGTTGCTGTCTTTTCATCTCGGGGGTATGAGCAGAGCAGCATGATGGAGTTCGACCGCAGACTAGTATGGTACACCTGTGCTGAGGCGATGAGTCCGTTAAAGTGTTTGCGAGGACCACCTGATTATGGGGGCCATCGCTAACGGGGGGAGATGAGCACGTCATGCTGTAAAGAGCACTATTCGTTCACCCATTCACCGATTATTGCACCGTCTGATTTTCACTACCATTTCTCACCGTCGGGGCAGTGAGAAGGTCATTTCCATGGATCTCTTTTATCTGTATTGTCTTCTAATGCCAGACACGTTGTTCAATGTGTCGTATCATGTTGTGTTCTTCCTTACACGTAGATGTGCGGCGGTCTGTTTGTTACGTTGTCAGCGAGATCCTTTAGGTTACTTACCAACCTGGAGGAGGCCCGTCAGCTAAGGCTGGAGCCTAGGGCGATGGGAGTTGGTTATCTAAAGGCTATGAGTGTGATTAACAGGACACATAATGGTGTTTACTGAGTTGTAGATGCAGATGACCGCAAGTTAGGAGCTGATGATGAGGAAGACGAGGGCCAGGCATAGCCGTTGGAGTAGCCGGCGATACGTTATGACATAGGAGATGCACACTAGGCTACGCAGAGGAGGAGCCATCTTGTGACACTACAACAACTTTCTAGGTCATTGCCAGCAATTGACGGCTAGAGTTGATGGTATGGGTTTATACCAGGATGACATGCTTCCTACCACCTCTCTCTTGCCAACCAGGTCCAGGTTATGGGTTTGATGATGTCTACCTTCTCACGCATCGGGGAGCCACACCATCACCATTCCACCACCACTGCAGCCATGTCCGGACTGGCACATTCGCTCTCCACCGCCTCAGACAGATATGTTAGGACCGTTTAGGCATGTTAGACACGATTTTGAGGAGTAGGACCGATGATGGATTTTGATTTTTATCTCTTTATGATCTATGTTATTCAGACATTATTTATATCTTTTTGATGTATATATTTGGGTTATCTATATTATTTCTATGTATGATGCTTGATGATCTGCTTGAGTTGTTTAGAGTCCACAAGAATGTTAGTAGACAGTTCAGCGAAATTTTTATTTACTTACTCCGATCGTCATGAGAGAAAATGAAATACCCGGTTCTTTCTTAATCTTTTTCTACCTTATTTTATTTTTGGGGGACATTGTATAATTTAAGTGTGGGGTAGGGGGTTATAAAAAGATTTTTTCATTTGAACTTAAGTCCTTGTTAATTATTATTTTATTTGGGCTAGGATTGTAAATTTTTAATATCATTCAAGCAAGGATTAAGTATTAGTTAAAAATATAATGATGAATGATTTGTAAACAAGTTTAAAAATTATATTTAACTTTTATGTTATAGTATTTGTGGCTTTTTGCCATTTCAAAGAAATTTTAATTTATAGTAAGCAATTTTTCATTTATTGAAGTATTCAAAATTAGTAGTTTAAGCCCCTTTTTTTAATCAAAAAATCTGCGTATTGGTATTCTAAAATACCTACTTAGATGATAAGTAGTTGAATATTGAAAAAATAGGCTAATTATGAATTTCCAATTTTACAAATCATTTGCGTTGATTAAAAGTAAAGGATGTCAAATGTGCAATAATAGAAAAAAAAGTCGAATTAGTAAACTCCAATGAGTGTTCTATACTTAATCACCTAAAGCCAACAGGTTTGGGATCGGTTGAGTTGAAAACATGGGTTCCATTTAAAATCATGGAGCTATAAAAGAGCTAAAATTGTAATAGCATATGTCAAATCAAATTGGAAAGTCAATAAACCTTGAGGTCGAGGGATTTCTTAAAGAGTAAATTAACTGTGTCTGAAATATAAATAATTCAGAAATTAGGGCTTGGTTATTTATAAAAGAAAAAGTAAGAGGTCTCATAGCACAAGGTAATAGTTAATTTCCAATTATAACTGATAAACTTGAAATTTAAAAGGAGGTACGAGAATCCAATACATATTACAGAAATTTAAATTGTTTTTGAAATAAAACACTTCGATTGGAAATTTTGTAAATGTCCACACGTGGCATGCTTCCTATGTGTTGTAAGACCTACCGACGATTTCTTGAAAAACATGAATAAAGAAAAGGTCAACTACGAGAGTTGGTGAGGACACAGGTTTTATATGCACAAAATAAAGTTTTAAATGCAATAATATTTGTGATGGGGACTTTGCACATCAAAATTATTGAAGTAGGAAACTTTTGCCCAACCTACATCTTTGTAAAATTTATTGAGTGCGCAAGATATTTAAATATACTATGATGTTTTTCTTTGCTTGAGCCATTACCAATCCTATGACACCTGCGCCCAATTTAGACCTAACGCCTTGTTAGACGTTAGCGGATGGTAAAGTACACCTATAGTTCGTCAACCATAATGGGGGGTGACTACCCCAAATAGCGCTACCTACAATTACCATAAGCTCCCTTGAAGGAGTTAATGGATAATGTCTAGTTTTTGCGAGACTTTCTTGGAAACTCAAGTACATCAAGCATACTACCATAGGGCACAATATTTTGTGTAACATTTGTCATAACGATCAATATTTGTAAGCAAATTTGTATTCATGCTTTCACCCCAAATATTTGAGTAAACATATTTTAAAATGGGGCTGTGAACACTCACCTTGATTTGTAGCACGAAGAGTGAGAAAGTCTTAGTGATCCTTTAGTTCGTCAACCATAGTGGGGGGTGACTACCCCAAATAGCGCTACCTACAATTACCATAAGCTCCCTTGGAGGAGTTAATGGATAATGTCTAGTTTTTGCGGGACTTTCTTGGAAACTCAAGTACATCAAGCATACTACCATAGGGCACAATATTTTGTATAACATTTGTCATAACGATCAATATTTGTAAGCAAATTTGTATTCATGCTTTCACCCCAAATATTTGAGTAAACATATTTTAAAATGGGGCTGTGAACACTCACCTTGATTTGTAGCACGAAGAGTGAGAAAGTCTTAGTGATCCTTTAGTTCCTTGACGGCACCCTTAACCTATTACGTTCACATCTACCGTAAGGTTCCTTTATTGTTTTCTTTGAAGTTGTCATGATGGTGATTGTATTTTTATACATAGTTTTTAATAAAAATAATATTATGTTATATCATGCTTTACTATAAATGTGGACTCCACTTATGTATTTTATTATGCCATGAAAAGTAGACACACTTTTATGTGTATAAGTATAATATTTAAAAGATATATATACGTATATATTGTTATTTTTAAATAAATAAGTAAATAAATACGTGTATATGATTGTTCAAAAATAAGTGGCATACATGCAATATATTATATTTATATATTTATTTTTAAGAAAATTATACATTTGATCGACGCATATATATATATATGCAAGTCCACACCAAGAAAGTCTTCAATCTCTTTGTACTAGCAAACCGAAGAACCACCAACACTTGATGAGAATCTTCTGGAACAGCCTTGTAACCTTTGTGCACAAACAACCAACTTTTGATCTTGCTCTCTCTCTCTCTCAATGGAAGAACTCACAAAGTATGTATTTTGCACCAAATTAACCAAGAGACTAGAATGCACAAAGAAGACTTCTTTTAAAGGCATTTTCTCTGTTCAAAGGGGTCAGAGTCGGACCTAAATGGCACCCATTCATTGGACCAACAAAATGGTCCAACCAAATACAAGTGTTACTTAGAATTCTGCCTTCACGACTTCTTCACGGGCTCTCACGGGCCGTAAAGGATAAATGCGCCACGACTGGCCATTAATCCTCCACGAGCCGTGTCGTGCCGTGCAAGAATTGTGAGGGTTGTGCCTTCATGACCTCCTTCATGGGCCGTGTAGGGTCGTAAAGCCCTAGGGTTTCACGAACCATGCGGCCCACGACAGGACTCGTGTACACAAGCTGCTTCACGACCCGTGTAGCATCCTTCACGGTCGTGAAGCTTAAGTCAGATTGAATTTGACCATTTTGACTCTTTCCTCTTATAGTAGGCTGTCGAGATTGGAACTTGGCGTGTGACCCAATAGGCCCGCGCTTCATTGGAAGTGACGCCGGCCTACGTGTGTTGGTGGGCAGATTCCAACAAACTCCCACTTGCACATGACACACCGTACCCATGGGCACCACAGACAGTGAGCAGCCTCTAGCAAGGCATCCCTGCCCCCAACTAAACACGGGGTATGTCATCCTTGACAAATACCAAGTCAAAACTAAAAGAGTTTGACATGGTCCTATAGATAAGTGATCAATTATCTTATTGTTCGCGATATCCAAGTAAACACGAGACATGGTACAAAGTCATTCTCCGATCGTTCACGATTATGTTTCTCGATCAAGATTGGTGGTGACCAAAAGGTGAGTTGCAACTAATTAACAATCATTGCAAGCTCGAGCATGGCCATGCATTTTTGGTGTCAGCGCCCAATCATCGAGGGGCCAGGGATATCTCTCTAAACAAAGGAACAAATTCCTTCGACTACATTTCCTCTAATACAATGGCAATACCTTACCCAAATACCTCCTTTATAATAGCCAGTTACAGACTACGTTTGAAAGCAGTCAGAATAAAGCAAACTACAATAGTGAAACACATGCATCTCCGGTCTAAGGATAAAAGATATTATCATCCTAATTTACTCTTGACATGTACCATGAAGTAAGATCAGGTGTGGGCCGTACAATCACTTGAAACTCTTATCAAGTATAGGCGAAATACCGCGTCCCTTGTATTCAATCCCATTGAACACTATGACCAATCATTTCCCTCGATCTTCTTTCATACTTCCTTCCAATGAAGAATGACCGACCATGGACTATTTAGAACGTAAAACATTCAAGGAAAAGATAAAACACGCAAAGTTGAAACACAATAATGATTTAAAGAAAGTATTCGCTACACGCATATCATTAAATCTCCATTTAATAATCAATACATTCAAAAATACAATATTGCTCAATGTTCCCAATAACATAGTAAATTCATCAAATACAATAACCAATATTCAACTCAAACCAAGTCACTAGCAAATCTAATCCCAATAGCACGTGTGTGGGCATCGTGCTTAGCTTGTGACAACGATTTAGTGAACGGATCCGCCAAATTGCTATCCGTGTGTACTTTGCTGATGATGATGTCTCCGTTCTCGACCACGTCCCGGATAAAATGATATTTCCGCGGAATATGCCTCGTGCGTCGATGAGACCTCGGTTCCTTTGCTAAAGCAACGGCACCCTCGTTGTCACAGAAGATCTCAACAGGGTCGCATGATGCTTGGAACCACTCCCAGATTAAGCAGAAATTTCCTCATCCATACGGCCTCCTTAGCAGCTTCACTGGCCGCAATGTATTCTGACTCAATAGTGGAATCGGCCATGGTGTCTTGCTTGGAGCTCCTCCAGGATATGGCACCGCTGTTTAATAGGAACATGAACCCCGATTGTGATCGGCAGTCATCCCTATTGGTTTGGAAGCTTGTGTCAGAGTAACCCTTTACTCTAAGCTCTTCCTCACCTCCGTACACTAAGAACATCTCCTTAGTCCTCCAAAGATACTTGAGAATGCTCTTCACCGCCGTCCAATGAGCTTCACCTGGGTTGGCTTGATATCTACTCGTCATGCTCAAGGCACACGATACATCAGGCCTCGTACATAGCATGGCATACATGATCGAGCCCACAGCCGAAGCATATGGAACTCCCTTCATTACTTCCCGTTCCTCTGGGGAACTAGGGGATTGAGTCTTACTCAATACCAAACCATGTGAGATTGGAATGAACCCCTTCTTGGAGTCTTCCATCCTAAACCGCTTTAGAACTTTGTCAAAATATGTACTTTGGCTAAGCCTAATAAGCCTATTGGATCTATCTCTATAGATTTTGATCCCAAGAATATAAGTCGCATTTCCTAGATCCTTCATTGAAAAACAATTCCCTAACCAAGTTTTTACACCTTGAAGGGTCGGGACATCGTTCCCAATGAGGAGTATGTCATCGACATACAATACTAGGAACACAACTATGCTCCCACTAGCCCTAACATATACGCATGGCTCATCCTTGCTCTTCGAAAAGCCAAACTTTTTGACTTTCTCATCAAAGCAAAGGTTCCAGCTGCGCAATGCTTGCTTAAGTCCATAAATGGACTTCTTAAGCTTGCAGACCTTATCCGGATGCTTAGCATGTACAAAACCCTCGGGTTGAGTCATATAGACTTCCTCGCTAAGTGTTCCATTAAGGAACGCGGTTTTTACATCCATTTTCCAAATCTCATAATCATGAAATGCGGCAATTGCCATGAGTATCCGGATAGACTTCAACATAGCCACCGGGGAAAAGGTTTCATCATAGTCTATACCATGAGTTTGCGTGAAACCCTTCACCACCAGTCGGGCTTTGAAGGTGTCTACCTCTCCATCTATGCCGTTCTTTTTCTTAAAGACCCATTTGCACCCCACGGGTCTACACCCAGGTACCGGATCTACCAAATCCCAGACTTGGTTATCCGACATAGATTGCATCTTGGACTCCATTGCCTTTTTCCACCTAGCGGACTCGGGGCCCACCACGATGTCCCGATAAGATGATGGTTCATCATGATCCACCACAAGGTCGCAGCCCTCAGACATGAGAAACCCATATCTCTCTGGCTCATTGCGACTCCTACCAGATCTCCTAAGATGTAAAGGATCCGTGTCAGGTTCTCCAGCAGCGCCGTGCTGAGAATCATCTTGTTAACTAGCGCCAACTTCAGGTTGGTCATTGGACGGTTCTTGAATTTTTTCAAGATCAACCTTTCTCCCACTAGCGTCTTTGGATAGCATCTCCCTTTCAAGGAAGACGGCCCTCCGAGCAACAAATACCTTGTTCTCGGACGGTTTGTAAAACAAATGACCCATAGACCCGGCAGGATATTCAATGAATAAACACCTCTCGGCTCGGGGTTTCAATTTGTCCTCCACCTCACGTCTCACGTAGGCAGGAGAACCCCAAACCTTTAGATATGAAAGCCATAGGACCTTTCCATGCCACATCTCAAAGGGTGTCTTCTTGACCTTCTTAGTTGGTACGAGGTTAAGGATTCTAACGGTCGTTTCCAATGCATAGCACCAAAAGCTAATGGGTACATCCGTACGACTCATCATACACCGGACCATATCCAACAATGTCCGGTTCCTCCTCTTGGCGACACCATTTAATTGTGGTGTCCTAGGAGGTGTCAATTGCGAAACAATTCCACAATCTTTTAGATAGTCACGGAATTCCGAACATAGATACTCACCACCACAATCCGATTTGAGCATCTTAATTCGTTTACACAATTCGTTCTCAACTTCGTTTTTGAAAGTCTTGAAAACCTCAAAGGTTTCCAACTTTTGTCTCACCAAGTAGACATACCCATACGTACTAAAATCATCGGTAAAGGTTACGAAGTACCTTGAGTTATCCCTAGTGACATGCTTGAACGGACCACACACATCCGTGTGAACGATATCCAACAAGTCTTTGCCCCTCTCACAAACGCCGGTGAAGGGTGCTTTGGTCATTTTGCCCAATAAGCAAGATTCACATACATCATCCGACCCATGGTCAAATGATTCCAAGATCCCATCCGCTTGGAGCTTGGCGATGCGTTTCTTGTTTATGTGGCACAAACGACCATGCCATAAAGATAACTTATCCAAATCACATTTGGATTTAGAACCAACATTCATGATTGATCTATTACTTTGCAAGCATACGTTTGTCTCATAAATGTCACGACATGGATGTGCTTTAAAATAAAATAAATCATTCTTAAAGCATGAAATAATTCCATTACAGAAATTAAAATTAAATCCATCGTCAACAGGTGCATAAAATGATAAAATGTATCTTGCCGCGCAGGGTGAATAAGATACATTTAATAAAGTAATAAATAAGCCGGATGGAAAGGCGAGGTACACGTTCCCTATCTTCTTACCCGGGACAACCGCCTTGTTTCCAATGATGAGATCCAGCTCTCCATCAACCAAGTCCCTACTTCTTCTTAGTAGCTGCACATTATTAACTATGTGAGTACCATACCCGGTGTCCAAGACCCAAGTGTTAGAAGTAGAAATGTTATGGAGTTCAATCATATACATACCTGAGGCGCCTTGTCCCTTGGTGCGAAGCCTCTTGAGCTCCTCCGTGTACTTGGGGAAACTACGCCGGTAGTGTCCCTTCTCCCCGTAGAAGAAGTAGGTGTCCTCTTCCGGTGAGGGGGCTATAGGAGCGGGTTCTGTGACATTCGGTAACAAATTTCCCAGGTTAGCTATTAGAAATTCTAACTTTAAGCCTGGTATGACTAAAAATATTAGTTATGATTTAAATACATCAATAATAATACTAGATTCCATAGAAATCCGGCCTACATGGTTAGAACCTTCACGAGCTCGAAAAACCGAATTATTAAAAGTCAAGAATTACAAATCATATACAATAATAATAATAATAATAATAAAATACATCATAATAAATATAAATAACTTAAAATAAAATATATATATATATATATATATATATATAAAAACTCATAAAAATAATTAAAACTTTGTTAATTAAAATATTTAAACAAAATCACCATTTATACAAAATTTATGTAAACTAATAACACATAATATTTAAAAAATAAATAAAAGAACCCCCCCCCCCCCATGGCCGGCCAAGGCTACCCCCCCCCTCTCTCTTTTCTCTTGCCTCCTTTTCTTCCCAAGATTCATCACTTGGTTTCCCCCATGCTCTATATAAGCCTCCTACTACTCTTGATCATTTTCTTTACCACCACACCGCATCTCTTCTCTTTTCTCCCTTCTTCTTTCACCAACTAAAATCTCCCAAGAACATCAAAGATTGTTCATCTTGTGAAGACCAAAGACATAATCAAAGAGAAAGAGTTGGTAAGATGATCATAACAAACTCATCTCTACTCTTCTACCTTTCTTCTTCTTTCTTTTTATTTATGTTCTTCGATGTGCATCTTATTTTTTTATATATATCTATAATCATGTAAATATAAACATCCTACCAATGTTGTAAGGAGCACATGAAATGTGCATCATCCTATCATTGTTGTATGGAACATAATCAACTAAAAATTAAGAAAATAAGACTTTGATCATGCATGTGTATCATCTTAACAAATGTTGTAAGGAACACATAAAATGTGTATCGTCCTACCATTGTTGTAAGAACACATGGATTATCAAAGCTTATACTCATACAAGATGGTTAATCATGAATATAAACATGTTATATTAAAGTTATGACCCATAAGCAAAGAGAAATCATAAATCTGGCAGATTCTGATGCTAGAACTCCCCCATTGTTTTTGTTATATCTGGAGTTCTAGGTATCAAAATCAGTTGATTCTTTTTGCTAATCTTAGTTTAAAGGGTTACCTTTCATTTAAACCTGGATTCACTAATTTTCATGAACGTTGGATCCTTCAAACATATTTAAAAAGACACATATGTTGAATCTGGAAATCTGACAGATTTAAAAAGGTACATTTAAACGCGTGTAACTTACTCATTCTTGGGTCAAAATACGTCTAGTTTTTTTAAAAGTTTCATCTTTGAGTCGTGTTTAATTCCCATTTTGAATCATGTAAAAATGAGGTTGTATGAGCCCTAAACAGACGTTTTAGTAACAATATGTCATCCAGACACTGATCAGTGGATATCTTATACACTTTTAATTATTAAAAATATTAAACATGGATTATAAATTCCTATATTTTTACTGGACATTCTAGAAACATGTATTAAGATTATATTAAAATATTAAGCCTTAATATGACTCCTAAAATACAGTTTTTAATTTTTAAAGTTTAACTTAAGGAAATAAAAATTTCAGTGAACACTTACGATTTAAGGAAAATAGAGACAACCTTTAAAACTTTAATAAATAAGTTAATAACAAATAAATAATACAAAATAATAAATAAAATAAGTCTAATAGAGCTACATATTTCTTATATTAGGAAAGGAGCTTCGGTAGAAACAAGAAACCCTTACAAGTTAACACATTTGCATACCGAGTGAGTATTATAGCCCCTTTTTACCATATTTCATATTATTTTTGGGGTGAAAGCATGTGTATATATTTCATGAAAAGTTTATCGCCTATCTTCTTATATATTTCAAATATTATTTTGAGCACTTATGGTATTATTCTTTGATGTGCTTGGGTTATCGTTGTAAGGCCCTTCTTTGGACATTATCCCTTAACTCCACTAGTGAGCCGATGATATTTGTAAGTAGCGCTATTTGGAGATTCCGACGTCTCCCATTTATGGTTGACGAACTATAAATGTACTTTACCACTACTAACGTCATATAATATGGGCGTTAGGTTTATTCACGGGCAATTGGTTGTCGGCTAGGTTGGATAATGGCTCAAGCAACAATCATCATAGTATATTACTACCATGTGCAATGTATTGGGCAATATAATACATCTTCTATCATTCGTGCATACTTTTATTTTATTCCAAAAACCTCCATCAATTATTTAAACTTTTTCTCATTTAGAGTAATTTTGTGCATATTAAAAACCTATGAACTCACCAACTCTAGTAGTTGACCGTTTTTCTTTTACCCATGCTTTCAGGTGATCGTTGTTAGGTACATTATGCATAGAAGCACGACGTGTGGCATCTTCATCTTCATTTTCACATTTTATAAAAACAATATCTATTTTATTTATGCATCGTACAAGACAATGTCCTTTAAATATTATTTGGTTGTGTAACTTTTATTTATGTTTTATCCGAACTACTTACTTTGTTAATTTAATATAATGGTTATTGTCTATTTACCTTGTGCGATGATCCCTTGTGCTGTGACACCTCGTGTTTCCGCTTTAGCGGGGTGTGACAGATTTGGTATAGAGCCAAAGGTTATAGAGAATAACGGTTTTCCTTAACGGAAAGCTCAAACTATAACCAAAGGTTCATGACAATGATTTTCAAAATAATCTTGTTTAAAATGCATCAAGTGTATTGATAATATAATTAAGTTGAGTACCACATTGTTATACCTCAATTAGACAAAGCTTGATCACCTATGTCTAATTTAGCTATGTACAATATGGGACTTATGTTAGTTATAATAAAAATATACTTAGAAACAAATTTTGTTTATTTTCTTTCTAGAACATGATCATTGTGTGTGTGTGCATAAGCATAACATTCATATATAGACAATTTAAGTTATGAATTTAGTGAATAAGTCTATTCAAACTTTGCAGATCATGTCAAGCGAAAGTGAACCTACCGAGACCGGCCCAAGATCTTCCACCGATAGTAACCAGTCCCTTCAATAGCAGCTGCCTGAAGGTTCTTAGAACCCCTACGTAGACCCGTAAGAATCTTTGACATTCCCTCCTCCCAACCGAGCCAAAACCCAAACACCGGAACAACCTGACCTCGAGTTAGGCAAACCGTCCGAAAGAGGGTGGCCATTCCGCTACGAGCAACCGTCGCACCACCCCAGCCTACCGTGGGAGAACCTTCCCGGCAGGTGAATGAGCCGGTAAGAGCCCCCGTCCTCACGGGAATTCCGATGATGCCTTCATCCGGGATGACCAAGGAGGAAAAGAGGTGGTTCCACCACATGTCTCTGGAGCTGTATACCATGAGAGGCACGTTAGATTACCAAACCTACAGGGTTGGTTTGTGCCTAGACATGGTGGACCTTAGCCACCATCACGCAATGCAGGCCTTAGAGGTGGCTCAAGAAGCCCGGAGACTAATTAGGCTAGTGCATACATGCCTAGTTTCAGGGATTGTGTTGATGGTGTTAGTGGGACTAGTTTACATTGGATTGGGGCGCTAGATGGGTTGGAGTGGATTGACTTTGGGTTTTAATGACTTTTTTTTTTGTTGATTATGAAATAAATTATCCTATGTTGGTTTAAAGGATTTATGATTGTATGGCTATTATTGACTCTATATTAATATATGGCATCTTTTAAAGAGCCAATTTTGGTATTTATTTCGTGCCAAGTGAATGATTGATTATTTAATTAAATCTCGTACTATTAGTCATATTTAATGCCATGAATGAATTAAACACGTTACACGATGCCTCCACTAAGAGCAAACCCCGAGTTAGACCAACTTGTCATGGAACAAGTGATTGCAACATTACCCAACATAGTTAGCCAAGTTGATGCTGGGCTTCAAACAAATCAAGGAGCACCAACCCCAACCCAAGATTGCAACTACAAAACCTTTAGGGTTTGCAACCCTAAAGAATTCTTTGTAACGGAAGGAGCCGTGGGTCTACTAAACTAGATCGAGAGCACGGAATAAGTCCTTAGCATCAGTAAATGTACGGAAGCAACCAAGGTGGAGTTTGCAGCATGTCTCCTTCAAGGGCGAGCCCTATCGTGGTGGAATATCCAAGTGCAGACGCTTGGAAGAAATGTTGCGCACCAACTCACCTGGGATGCATTCCTCAAGCTATTAAGGGACGAATTTTGCTCGAAGAGTGAAATTCAAAAGCTAGAAGCCGAGCTGTGGAATCATGAAATGGTCGGGGGCGACATCAACTCCTACACAACCCGATTTCATGATTTGGCCAAGCTGGTGCCGCACTTGGTGACGCCGGAAGAAAACCGTATCGATAGATACATTTGGGGTCTAGCCCCTGAGATCCGGGCCAATGTCATGGCTGCAAACCCCAGCACCATCCAAAGTGCGGTAAATCTAGCTACAAGACTTACCCACAATCCTATCCGTTCGGGATCGCTTGGGAGCGACAAGGACAAGGGTAAGAGGAAACTTGAGGAGGTGCCAAGGAAGCCATCCGGTGGAGAAGCTGCCAGGACTCACAAGAGGGCTAGAAACTTCGGAGCTCAGACGCAAGTAGCCGATAAAGGATGGAGGTCCTATCCCAAATGACAAGTGCCACAAACACCATGAAGGGAAGTGCATGGTGTGCTTTAGATGTAAGCGGCTAGGTCACCTCATCAAAACTTTCCGAGTGAAGCCATGCTTTAAGTGTGGAAGTTTGGAGCACCATGGCACCGCCTGCTCGCGGCCAACTCAAGGGTCTGATTATAATCAAGCACGTCCTGCAAGCCAAGGTAACCAAGGAAATCAAGCACGAGGTAGGGTGTTTGAGATTGGAGCGAATGAAGCTAGACAAAACCCCGATGTTGTTACAGGTACGTTTACTCTAAACGGTTATTATGCATCAGTACTATTTGATTCAAGGGCTGATAAAAGCTTCATATCGTTAAGACTTAAGTTAAGGCTAAATTTAAAATCCATAGAAATGAAAGAGCCTTACACCATTGAATTTGCTAATGGTCAGAAAACTAGCATTAAGGACATAATCCCCGGTTGTACCTTGGGCTTAGCCGATAAAACGTACACCATAGATCTAATCCCACTTGAAATGGGAAGTTTTGACATAGTTGTTGGGATGGATTGGCTTTCTAGCCATCGAGAGGAAATTTGTTGCTTCGAAAAGATCGTACGAATTCTGACGCCTGATGGTGAAACACTTAATGTGTATGGAGAAAAATCCGGAAGGGATTTCAAGATAATCTCATCCATCAAGATGAATGTTTTTAAGGAAAGGAAACGAGACATTCCTAGCACATATAATCAATAAGAAAACCAGTGAGAAAAACATTCAAGAAATTCCCGTCGTACAAGACTTTCTTGAAGTATTTCCGGATGATTTGCCAGGATTACCCCCGAATCGGCAAGTCGAATTCCATATCGATCTAGACCCTGGAGCAGCTCCCGTGGCGAAAGCACCATATCGACTGGCCCCATCAGAAATGCAAGAGCTGTCGGCACAACTACAAGAACTACTCGATAAAGGTTTTATTCAACCAAGTTCATCCCCTTGGGGAGCCCCAGTTCTTTTCGTCAAAAAGAAGGACGGGTCGCTACGAATGTGTATCGACTATCGGGAACTCAACAAGTTTACTATCAAGAACGGATACCCTCTCCCTCGAATCGATGACCTGTTCGACCAACTTGAAGGCGCCAACTATTTTTCAAAAATCGATCTTCGCTCGGGATATCACCAGTTGAGAGTTCGCGAAGAAGACGTCCCTAAGACTGCCTTTAGAACCCGCTATGGACATTACGAGTTCTTAGTTATGCCTTTTGGGTTGACTATGCTCCAGCAGTATTTATGGACTTAATGATTAGGGTCTGTAGACCATATTTAGATAAGTTTGCAATAGTGTTCATAGATGACATTCTCATCTATTCGCGAAGCAAGGAAGATCATGAGCAGCATTTGAAATTAATCTTAACACTACTCAAGGACCAGAAGTTGTATGCCAAATTCTCCAAGTGTGAATTTTGGATCCGAGAAGTACACTTCCTTGGTCACGTAGTTAATTCGAATGGAATTCATGTCGATCCAGCAAAGATCGAGGCAATCAAAAAGTGGGAAGCACCAAAGACGCCAACAGAGATTCGTCAATTTCTTGGTTTGGCAGGATATTATAGGCATTTCATTGAAAACTTTTCACGCGTGGCTCAACCATTAACGACTCTTACTCAAAAGGATAAGAAATTCATTTGGGGAGATAAGCAAGAGGAAGCCTTTCAAACGTTAGAGCAGAAGCTATGTAACGCACCTATCTTGGCATTGCCAACTGGAACAGTAAACTTTGTGGTCTATTACGACGCATCACACCAAGGGTTGGGATGTGTTTTAATGCAAAAAGACAAAGTTATCGCCTACGCTTCGAGACAATTGAAGGTTCATGAGAAAAACTAGACTACTCATGATTTGGAATTAGGGGCGGTAGTCTTTGCACTCAAAATATGGAGACACTATTTATATGGCACCAAGTGTACCGTCTACACTGATCATAAGAGTCTCCAGCATATTTTTGATCAAACAATGCTCAATATGAGACAAAGGCGATGGGTAGAACTACACAACGATTATGATTGTGAAATCAAATATCACCCAGGCAAGGCCAATGTGGTAGCCGACGCGTTGAGTAGGAAGGAAAGAGTAAAACCAACTCGAGTGCGAGCATTAGGAGCTATTGTGCAAACAAGTCTGAAAGGAAGGATCCTTGAAGCTCAGGAGCAAGCATTAAAAGCAGAAAATCTAAAAGAGGAAACTCTCCGTCATTTGGAGCACATATTCGAGATTGGAACTGATAGAGTACGTCACTTCGAAAAGAAGTTTTGGATACCCAAGGCGAATAAAATACGGTTAACGATATTGGATGAGGCACATAAGTCTAAGTATTCTATTCATCCCGGAGCCGATA
This sequence comes from Dittrichia graveolens, assembly GCA_038502395.1. Taxonomy (NCBI): domain Eukaryota; kingdom Viridiplantae; phylum Streptophyta; class Magnoliopsida; order Asterales; family Asteraceae; genus Dittrichia; species Dittrichia graveolens. The sequence goes on from JARJIL010000008.1 coordinate 26,111,911, forward strand.
AAATGTACAAGGATTTGAAGGAATACTATTGGTGGCCCTCAATGAAGAAGGATGTCGCCCTATACGTGGGGAAATGTTTAACTTGTGCAAAGATTAAGGCAGAACACCAGAAACCCTCTGGATTACTGCTGCAACCAGAAATCCCGGAATGGAAATGGGAGCAGATAACTATGGATTTTGTGACTAAGTTACCCCAATCCGCTAAAGGGTACGATTCCATCTGGGTAATAGTAGACCGGCTTACAAAGTCAGAACATTTCCTTCCCATTCGTGAAGATTACAAGATGGAAAAACTGGCACGAATCTACATCAATGAGATCATTATGCGTCATGGAGTGCCCATCTCTATCATCTCAGATAGGGATAGTCGCTTCACCTCACGATTTTGGCAATCACTTCAGAAAGCACTGGGAACGCGAGTCAATTTAAGCACCTCTTACCACCCCCAAACAGACGGTCAATCGGAAAGAACTATTCAAACGCTAGAGGATATGTTACGCGCTTGTGTGTTAGATTTTGGCGGAAGGTGGGACTCGCATTTGCCACTCGTTGAATTTTCATACAATAATAGTTATCACACCAGTACCAATGTGCACCCTATGAAGCACTGTACGAACGCAAATGTAGATCCCCGCTCAGCTGGTTGGAAATTGGAGACCGACAATTGTCCAGACGTTGTACAGGAAACCACTGATAAGATAAAGATTATCAGGGAAAGGCTCAAAACCGCTAGGGACCGACAAAAGAGCTACGCCGACAATCGCAGGAAACCCCTAGAGTTTCAAGTTGGCGATAAAGTTCTGCTAAAGATATCACCTTAGAAAGGGATAGTGCATTTGGGAAGAAGAACAAATTAAGTCCCAGGAACGTTGGGCCATTCGAGATAATCGAAAGGATTGGACCGGTAGCCTACAAGCTAAAACTGCCACAAGAACTGAGCGCCATCCATGACACATTCCATGTGTCGAACTTAAAGAAATGCCAAACGGAGGAAACCTTAGTCTTACCCTTAAAAGACGTGCAAGTTGATAACCGGTTGCACTTTGTAGAAGTACCAATCGAAATCCTTGACCGGGAGGTCAAAAGACTAAGGAGAAGCAAGATCCCCATTTTAAAAATTCGTTGGAACTCAAGGCACGGGCCTGAATACACTTGGGAGCGAGAGGATTATATGAAACTCAAATATCCGCACCTCTTCGCCAAAAAGCAAGTCCAGGACGTCAATGATTAATTTCGGAACGAAATTCTTTTAATCAGGGGAGACTGTGACATTCGGCAACAAATTTCCCAGGTTAGCCATTAGAAATTCTAACTTTAAGCCTGGCATGACTAAAAATAATAGTTATGATTTAAATACATCAATAATAATATTAGATTCCATAGAAATCCCGCCTACATGATTAGAACCTTCATGAGCTCGAAAAACCGAATTATTAAAAGTCAAGAATTACAAATCATATACAATAATAATAATAATAATAATAATTAAATACATCATAATAAATATAGATAAGTTAAAATATAAAACATATATATATATATATATAAACTCATAAAAGTAATTAAAACTTTGTTAATTAAAAGATTTAAACAAAATCACCATTTATACAAAATTTATTTAAACTAATTACACATAATATTTAAAAAATAAAAATAAAAGAAACCCCTCCCCTCTCTTTTCTCTTGCCTCCTTCTCTTCCCAAGATTCACCACTTGATCTCTCCTATGCTCTATATAATCCTCCTACTACTCTTCATCATTTTCTTTACCACCACACTCCATCTCTTCTCTTTTCTCTCTTCTTCTTTCACCAACTAAAATCTCCCAAGAACATCAAAGATTGTTCATCTTGTGAAGATCAAAGACATAATCAAAGAGAAAGAGTTGGTAAGATGATCATAACAAACTCATCTCTACTCTTCTACCTTTCTTCCTTTCTTCTTCTTTCTTTTTATTTATGTTCTTCGATGTGCATCTTATTTTTTTATATATATCTATAATCATGTAAATATAAACATCCTACCAATGTTGTAAGGAGCACATGAAATGTGCATCATCCTATCATTGTTGTATGGAACATAATCAACTAAAAATTAAGAAAATAAGACTTTGATCATGCATGTGTATCATCTTAACAAATGTTGTAAGGAACACATAAAATGTGTATCGTCCTACCATTGTTGTAAGAACACATGGATTATCAAAGCTTATACTCATACAAGATGGTTAATCATGAATATAAACATGTTATATTAAAGTTATGACCCATAAGCAAAGAGAAATCATAAATCTGGCAGATTCTGATGCTAGAACTCCCCCATTGTTTTTGTTATATCTGGAGTTCTAGGTATCAAAATCAGTTGATTCTTTTTGCTAATCTTAGTTTAAAGGGTTACCTTTCATTTAAACCTGGATTCACTAATTTTCGTGAACGTTTGATCCTTCAAACATATTTAAAAAGACACATCTGTTGAATCTGGAAATCTGACAGATTTAAAAATGTACACTTTAAACGCGTGTAACTTACTCATTCTTGGGTCAAAATGTGTCTACTTTTTTTTAAAAGTTTCATCTTTGAGACGTGGTTAATTCACATTTTGAATAATGTAAAAACGAGGTTTTATGAGCCCTAAACAGACGTTTTAGTAACAATATGTCATCCAGAAACTAATCAGTGGACATCTTATACACTTTTAATTATTAAAAATATTAAACATGGATTATAAATTCCTATATTTTTACTGGACATTCTAGAAACATGTATTAAGATTATATTAAAATATTAAGCCTTAATATGACTCCTAAAATACAGTTTTTAATTTTTAAAGTTTAACTTAAGGAAATAAAAATTTCAGTGAACACTTACGATTTAAGGAAAATAGAGACAACCTTTAAAACTTTAATAAATAAGTTAATAACAAATAAATAATACAAAATAATAAATAAAATAAGTCTAATAAAGCTACATATTTCTTATATTAGGAAAGGAGCTTCGGTAGAAACAAGAAATCCTTACAAGTTAACACATTTGCATACCGAGTGAGTATCATAGCCCCTTTTTACCATATTTCATATTCTTTTTGGGGTGAAAGCATGTGTATATATTTCATGAAAAGTTTATCGCCTATCTTCTTATATATTTCAAATATTATTTTGAGCACTTATGGTATTATTCTTTGATGTGCTTGGGTTATCGTTGTAAGGCCCTTCTTTGGATATTATCCCTTAACTCCACTAGTGAGCCGATGATATTTGTAAGTAGCGCTATTTGGAGATTCCGACGTCTCCCATTTATGGTTGACGAACTATAAATGTACTTTACCACTACTAACGTCATATAATATGGGCGTTAGGTTTATTCACGGGCAATTGGTTGTCGGCTAGGTTGGATAATGGCTCAAGCAACAATCATCATAGTATATTACTACCATGTGCAATGTATTGGGCAATATAATACATCTTCTATCATTCGTGCATACTTTTATTTTATTCCAAAAACCTCCATCAATTATTTAAACTTTTTCTCATTTAGAGTAATTTTGTGCATATTAAAAACCTATGAACTCACCAACTCTAGTAGTTGACCGTTTTTCTTTTACCCATGCTTTCAGGTGATCGTTGTTAGGTACATTATGCATAGAAGCACGACGTGTGGCATCTTCATCTTCATCGTCACATTTTATAAAAACAATATCTATTTTATTTATGCATCGTACAAGACAATGTCCTTTAAATATTATTTGGTTGTGTAACTTTTATTTATGTTTTATCCGAACTACTTACTTTGTTAATTTAATATAATGGTTATTGTCTATTTACCTTGTGCGATGAACCCTTGTGCTGTGACACCTCGTGTTTCCGCTTTAGCGGGGTGTGACAGGTTCCTTCCCCTTCGGCTCCGGCGCCGGGAGTGATTTGGGCTTAGGTGTTGCCACCTTCGACTTCCCTTTCCCTTTGCCCTTGGAGCTTGAAGCGGGCCGCTTCCTCTTAGCACCACCCTCATGGATGGCTAGGACGGGTGCGGAGGTCGATAGCTTTGCCTTGGCCATGTTAGACTCGGTGGTCTTCAACATGCCGTGCAACTCTATTAATGACTTGTCCATATTATGCATATGGTAGTTCACAATGAACGGACCATATGCTTGAGGCAAAGATTGGAGGATTATATCCGTAGCCAACTCTTTCCCCATTGGAAAGCCCAACCTCTCGAGCTGGTCCACGTATTGCTTCATACGAAGCACGTGGGAGCTCACGTTCCCGCCTTCCTACATCCGGCACCCTATAAAGGCCTTGACACACTCATAGAGTTCTTGCCTTGCTTGCTGTTGGAACATTTCCTTAAGCTGCGAGATCATGTCAAACGCACTAACGTCCTCGAATTGCCTTTGCAACTCGGAACTCATGGTCGTCAACATGGGGCAAGTCACCTCATTGGTGTCCTTAAGGCGCTTCTTATAAGCGTCCTTAACAGCCCGCGTAGCGGTGATAGCAGGAGCCTCCGGAAGAGGTTCCTCTAGGATGTACAACTTGCTTTCATGGCGCAAGAGAATTCTCAATTGCCTATGCCAATCCATAAAGTTTACTCCTATGAGTTTCTCTTTTTCCAAAAATGGACGGAGTGACATGTGTGTCGCGGTGTTTCTTGTAGATGCCACCTAAAAGAAGGCAAAGCACACAAAAAGGTTAGTTCGACATATTTTAATCCTTGTTAAATAATTACCCAATAGTTTAACACTTAAATTTAACAAGGGCTAAGAATCCAACATAACTTCACTACATGACGGGTTTACCACGGATCACTTAGTGAAGGTATTTAGGCCGGTAAACGCTTTACCAATTGCAATCCGTGATTACAACTTTTAGACACTTGCGGGATCCATCGGTACTTATAGCACCGGTTTGGCATGTTTGATCCCCTCCCACACCGATTCCTCAGTAAGCCGCTTTGATAACTCGGTATAGGCACGACAATTATCAAGGCGTATTAAATTGGAATTGCAAATCGTTCAACAAGATACACGATGACACCCTTGACAATAATTGGCTCGTGCTAAGCTCGACAACCAAAGATTTCAAGACGCCACACGCACCTTCCACACAAGTCCACATGGAACAACTCGTGCTAAGCTCGACAATTGTGCCATGATTCATTAGATTCGGGTGGTGTCATCTTTTGGATGGCGTGTGATTTACGTTTTTAAGAAAAACAGGACTTCTGTTTTTCCGGTTAAAAACCTCTTTTCATTTTGATTAACAAATAAGTGACAAAACGCACTTTTCACCATTTGAACATAAACACTTTATATTCGTTTGTTAATCATGTGAATGAGCAGGGTTTGTTAACCAATTAAGGAAAACTATATAGTTTTATTATTTTCAAAAGATTTTCTAGCATGCGAAGATCCTACAACCACGCAAGAAAATAGATAAATAAAACTACACAACCACGCATCCAAAACTGATTTGAGCCAACCTAAGTGTTCCCCGGTGAGCCAACCGAGGAACTAAGTCTACTAAGGATAAACAATCCAAGACTTGGTGGCGTGCTCCCACTTGATCCCGCGCCTCCGGATCCGAGGTAGCCAAGACGTCTCCCAAGACTCCCGTTGGTGCCTCCGGTCGTCTCTTCAAAATACATACATAATTTAAAGAGAAATGGCATGCAAGCCACACAATCTATTCTAAGCTTATTTACAAATTACAAATAATAAATACTTTGGCGTGCAAGCCACAAATAAATAAATTATTACAAACCGGATTAAATAAATTATTACAAATCAAATGTGGTACAAACCACCAAATGAATGAACAACAAATAAAGCAATCAAACAACCACACAAAGGTCTAGGCTCAAACCGGTGCTCACAAAAAACGAAACAAACACAAAGCATGGTGTGCCACACCAAACCATGCACAAAACAATATCCCAATTAAGTTTATTCAAAACTAAATGCACAAGAATAAACCTTGTACATATGCATTAGGATTCCTAACACTTTGAAGTTCGTATTCATATATACACAATATACATGTATGCATGTGTGCATTTTATGCCAACACTACCCAATACATACACATACAAGAATTAGGATATTATGGGGCTTAATCTACAAGGCTAAAAAGCCTAAAATGATTCTGGAAACACCAAAACCATGTGCTAAAATCCATATAAAGTTTTCTTTTTTCAAAAAGGCCAAAAACAGCCTGTTCACGACGCCTTCACGAGCTACTGCTCTTCACGGGCCCTCACGGGCCGTGAAGCCAGTACGCTCCACGACTCGTGAAATAGTTTAAAAACCTTTCACGATCAACACCCCATGAGACTGGTCGTGTGGTCTTCACGACCCGTGAAGCAAGCTCCACGGCCCGTGAAGACCTTCTGGACAGAATGTCCAAAATCGAAAATATGGATTTTCAAGCCACAAAGGTGCATGCATCTTACAAGTATGGCTCTTATACCATTGTTGGGATTCCATGGGGATCAAAGAATGCAACAGAAGCAACAAAAACACACAAAGCGATCCCATGATGTCCCAATGGTGGTGAAAACTTGTAAGAACAAGCATGCAACCAAAAACAAGCACAAAGAGAAGAAGGGAATCAAATCATACCCTTGAAGACTTTGATTAAAAGGTAGAACAAATGGAACTTGGGATGTATGCTTGAAACAAAGGGCTCCAAGCCCTAATGCAAGTCTACACCAAGAAAGTCTTCAATCTCTTTATACTAGCAAACTGAAGAACCACCAACACTTGATGAGAATCTTCTGGAACAGCCTTGTAACCTTTGTGCACAAACAACCAACTTTTTATCTTGCTCTCTCACTCAATGGAAGAACTCACAAAGTATGTATTTTGCCCCAAATTAACCAAGAGTCTAGAATGAACAAAGAAGACTTCTTTTAAAGGCATTTTCTCTGTTCAAAGGGGCCAGAGTCGGACCTAAATGGCACCCATTCATTGGACCAACAAAATGGTCAAACCAGATACAAGTGCCACTTAGAATTCTGCCTTCACGACTTCTTCACGGGCTCTCACGGGCCGTGAAGGATAAATGCGCAACGACTGGCCATTAATCCTCCACGAGCCGTGCCGCGCCGTGCAAGTATCGTGAGGTTGTGCCTTCACGACCTCTTTCACGGGCCGTGTAGGGTCGTGAAGCCCTAGGGTTTCACGAACCATGCGGCCCACGATAGGACTGCTGTACACAAGCCGCTTCACGACCTGTGGAGCATCCTTCGCGGTCGTGAAGCTTAGGTCAGATTGAATTTGACCATTTTGACTCTTTCCTCTTATAGCAGGCTGTCGAGATTAAACTTGGCGTGTGACCCAATAGGCCCGTGCTTCATTGGTAGTGACGCCGGCCTACGTTTGTTGGTGGGCAGATTCCAACAAAACTACGTTATCCGTATGCCTTAGAATCATGCTACCAAGACTAAACCCCGACGTCTCATAACAAGTGTAACATCCGGAGATTGGGCCTAGTAGATACATGGGCTTGAGTATGTTACACGTGAATTATTAATTGATTATGTTTATTCAATTAATTGTTAATTATTCAAACAAAGTGTTATATATATGTGTGTGTGTGTGTTTGTGTTGATATATATATGATTATATATATGTACGGTGAGTGTGTGTGTGTGCATGAGATTAAATTAATTCAAGCATGACACCTCCAGCTTAAGGTTTATATATACGTGGGCTGTGTTAAGCCTTTCTTCACTTTGAAGTATTACATGTGTGTGTAATTTGTGTGTAAAACCGAAGGCATGAAAAGAAGAAGAACAAGCAATCGGAATTGGTGATTCTTGATTTTATGGGATTCAAGTTAACAAGGTTTGTATGTTTATTGATTTGTCCTTGAATCATGATTCTTGTATCATGCTATGCTTCTTGAATTGGTTAGCATGCTACGGTTTTTAATCTTGCTGGGTTTTGGTATGAACATCATGTGAACATGCTTTTATCGGATTTAGTGTTCTTGAGGGTTAAAAAGGTGTTTTTGATGCATGCTTGCATGTTTAAACATATTTATATATGTTTTGGCAAACTTGTATATGAATTGTATAAACTGGAAATGAGATTTGTACAAGTTTGAAGTTGTCGGATTCTTGAAAGGATGAAGGTGGCAGATTGTGGAGAAGATGATGGAAATACGGGTATTGGAAATCCGATACTCATAAATCCGAAACTTGTGAAATCCGGAACATGTTGAAATCCGATGGTTGAAGTCCGATGGTGGATTCCAAGTAGGAAATCCGAATGAGTGTAAACCTATGTACAAATCCGACAGTTGGAAGTTCAAAGGATGAAATCCAATGATATGGTCGGATTTCATTGAAAACCGACAAAGTGTTACGGATTCCTTCAAATCCGATGGATGTTTGAAATCCGATAGAAGTGGCGGACTCCGACGGATTTCCTATGAAATCCGACAGTTTTGATTTGTTGGTTGCATTGTTTAATGTTATGAGATATATGTGTATTTATATGTGAATCTTACATGTTTATGTTTGATTAAATGGATATAAATATATGTTTAATATATATTTATGAGTTGAATACTCATGGTTGGTTGTTGTGTTCTTAGGGAAAGTCAGTAAAATTAGATCACTGAGTGGAAATAGCAGAGAACTAGAGGTGAGTGGATGTTTACTCGCGGGTGATATTAGTTGTACTAGTTTGGTTACAACTACTGATGGTTTGATGCTTAGTTGGTGATTGATTAACTGTGAATGTTAATTGTTGTATTATGTGATATGTATACATGATGGAAGGGAAGTCAGTTTTCGACTGGCTTATGTGCTGGGTTCATTTGCTATTTGCTAAGCAGTATTAGGACCTTGGGATGCATTTGTTGCTACTAGAGGATAATACTGTGTGAGAATAGCAAATGGACTATCGAAAAACCTTTGCTTTGGCCGGCATTGGTTGTAGGTTCTTGTAGAACCGTCGGTCTTCCGAGGGTGCTTACTTGTGGTTGTTGATATCATGCGGTTCAGGTTGATATATCTGTTTCTTGGTACTCCATTCACTTAGCTTTGTGGTAATCCCCCACCTCTCACTCTTTTTACAGGTTTTGGTAAGTCAGCGGCTCGGCTGAGAGTCGTTAGCTTGGGGAGTAATCACCTAGGACTCTAATAGATTATTTGTGACGAGACGTGTTTTGTAATACTGATATTTAAACAGGATGGTTTATGTACAATTGTAAATCCTTTTGGTATTTAATTCGCTTCCGCAGTGATTGTTTAAAATGAAAATTTTTGGGTTGAAAATACGGTGTTACAAGTTTGGTATCAGATAGCAATGGCTGGACGTGATTACTCCTTGGGTGTGGGATTGGGGTGAATTGGAGTGTGGTGGAGTTAGTATGTTATGTACTAACGGATTTATCTAATAAATCGTGAGGTGATGTGATTGTTACAGATAGCAATGGCTGGACGTGATTTCTCAACCGGTACCCATACTGTCCCATCTTCTACTGAGGTCCCTACATAAACAGTTGAAGTTCCTACCAACGCTGGTACATCTGGTACAGCGGGTGATGAGAGGGATGAGTATATTTTCCAACTGGAGGGTTAGCTACAGGATCAGAGAAAAGAGCTAGAGCTGCAGAGGCAGGTTCCTGCAGCACAACCACCAGTTATGCCTATAACTTTAACTAATGTTGAGATACCACCTATCTTTCCAACGGTTACTCTTTTGGCAGAGGTTTCTCCGATGTCAATGCCGATACCATCATTTACACAACCGATGTCTCAACCTTTCTATTATCCGTTGTTTCCGCAAGGACCCTATCCTCAAGGATCTATTCCACAGGGGTCGATGCCCCAAGGATCTTATTCGTATCCATATATGGGATTTCCACCTCGTATGGGATACAGTAAGCCGTGTACTTACAAGAAGTTTTGGATTGTAAATCGGATGAATAACACGGCAGCACAAATCCCAATGTTACCCTGAATTGGCTAAGGGATACTACAAGAATTTTGCATGCTTGCAACTGTGAGGAGGAGATGCGAGTATGCTTTGCCACCAGGATGCTTAAAGGCACGGCAATGGTTTGGTGGGATTCCATTACCACCCATTTATCGAGAGCACAGATGGATTCGATCACATGGAATCAATTTCGGGATAAACTATGCGAGCAATACTTCAATGCCTTTGAATTGAATAAAATAAGGTAGGAGTTCATGGAACTGAGGATAACGAAGAAGATGATGGGGGATGAAATGATTGAACAGTTTAATGCTAAACTGAGGTTTGTGACTCAATAGGTGCCTGATGAATCTTCCTAGGTTCAGCACTTCATTGGGGCATTGTTGCTAGAATAAAGGAGCACCACAAGATTAGCTGGATCATTGTCCCAGGCTTTCACCTTAGCAAAATCTGCTGAGTGGGACATCCAGGCTAAAGATAAGCAAAACAAGGATAAGGCGGCTTTAAAGAAGCCGAGGTATGACCAGGCCGCGGGTAGCCAGCAGAAAAAGAAGTGGCAGGGTAACCAGTCCCAGGGCAATCAAAACAGAAAAGCGCCAAAAGGGGATTCGGGGATTAAATCACAGTGATGCACGAGGTGGAGGGCTACTCATGTTGGGCAGTGTACTGCTCAGACGATGCGATGCGTACGATGTTGAACGCACGGGCATGAATCGAAAGATTGTCGGTACCCCCGAAATGTATGCTGAAATTATCATCAGGAGGGACATAGGGCAGGTGATTGCCCTACAGGGAGAAGACCAATGGCTGGGACAGGGTTAGGGACAGGGGCAGGGGCGGTTGGGGGTTCGTTAGCGGCAGGAGGGCAGAAAAGGAAGAATCCTCCGACTCCGGAGGGTAGGGTGTTCGAGATGACAGTGGATGATGCTACTGCCGCTGATGATGTTATCACCGGTACGTTCTTTATAAACTCCTTACCTGCTCATGTATTATTTGATTCTGGAGCGAATCGCTCCTTTATTTCTGTAGCATTTTGTGCTAAGTTGAATTGCCTACTACTATTATCTCTATGCCGATTGAAATATAAGTAGTAGATGGTAAGATAGTGCCTGTTACGACTTCCGTAACGGGTATTGAGATTGACATAGATGGTAAGTGCTTTCCTATATCCTTCCTGTTGATGCCATTAGTAGGTTTTGATGTGGTGCTGGGAATGGATTGGCTGAGTAAACACAGGGCGAGTATTAAATGTCATAGGAAGCTGATTTCGTTTCCGTTATCTGATGGGTCGCACGTGGTGGCCCGTGGGGAAAGAAACAAGTCTGCGTTTCCTATTATATCTATGTTAAAGGCCAAGAAATCCTTGAGTAAGGGATGCGAATGTTTTCAAACATATGCTATTGATGCTAGAAATGAGAAGTGGGCATTTACTGATGTGCGAGTCGTATCAGAATATCCCGAAGTGTTTCCGTATGAGTTGCCTAGGCTACCTCCTGTTCGAGAGGTAGAGTACAAGATTGATTTGATACTAGGTTCTAATCCAGTGACTAGATCTCCTTACCGGTTGGCTCCTTCTGAGATAAGGGAGATGATGACGCAAATTCAGGATTTATTGAATCGGGGATTTATTCGTCCGAGTTCTTCACCGTGGGGTGCACCAGTCTTGTTTGTGAAAAAGAAAGATGGTACTCTACGTATGTGTATTGATTACAGAGAACTGTATAAGAGGACGGTAAAGAATAAATATCCTCTGCCCAGGATTAATGATTTGTATGATCAGTTGCAGGGTGCGTCGTATTTCTCGAAGATTGATCTGAGATCGGGTTATCACCAGGTACGAGTTTCTAACGGAGATGTTGCTAAGACTGCTTTCCGTACCCGGTATGGCCATTATGAGTTTTTAGTCATGCCGTTTGGTTTGACTAATGCACCAGCAGTGTTTATGGATTTGATGAATCGAGTTTGTCGACCGTTTCTGGATAAACCTGTGATAGTATATATTGACGAAATACTTGTTTATTCTAAATCTGAAGCTGATCACGAGGTTCATTTGAGACAGGTTCTTGAAACTCTGAAACGGGAGCAATTGTATGCCAAGTACTCAAAGTGTGAATTATGGATGCGAGAAGTTCACTTTTTGGGGCATGTCATTTGCAGTGATGATGTCAAGGTTGATCCGGCAAAGATAGAAGCAGTAATGAACTGGGAGGCTCCGAAGTCGCCTTCTGAGATTAAAAGCTTCTTGGGATTGGCTGGTTATTATAGAAGATTCATTAAAGATTTTTCTAAGATTGCGAATCCCATGACTAAATTGACTCGCAAGGAGGTTCCATTTAAATGGAGTTATGAACAGGAGAGAGATTTTCAGACATTGAACAACTCTTGTGCCAGGCTCCTATTCTTGCTTTACTGGATGGGTCAGATGACTTCATAGTTTACTGTGACGCGTCATTGGCAGGGTTGGGTTGCGTGTTGATGCAGAGAAATAGAGTGATTGCGTATGCTTCTCGTAAGTTGAAACCTAATGAGAAGAACTATCCAACCCATGGTTTAGAATTGGCAGTTGTGGTTTTTGCGTTAAAATTGTGGAGACACTATCTTTATGGTACAAAGTGCGTCATTTGTACGGATCACAAAAACCTACAGTATGTACAATATGCGACAGAGGTGATGGCTGGAACATGTTAATGATTATGATTGTGAGATTCACTATCATCCAGGGAAAGCCAACGTGGTAGCCGATGCTTTGAGTCGCAAAAGAGTTAGTGAACATATCAAGTATATGCGAATTGAAATAATTTCTGACTTAATTGATCGATTGAAGGCAGCTCAGTTGGAAGCCTTAAATGATGAAAATTTGAAGTATGAGATTATGACTAAGAAAAAGAATGACTTGAATGATGATTCTTGAGGATGGAAGGTTTATCAATCTCATGTCTGGGTGCCTTTGCTTGGAGGTCTTCGGAATTTAATTATGATTGAGGCTCACAAGTCTAGACTATCTGTTCAAATAGGTAGCACTAAAATGTATAAAAATTTGAAGGTGTTGTATTGGTGGCCTACAATGAGACGGATGTTGCACAATTTGTGGAATCTTGCCATATTTGTGAACAGGTTAAGGAAGAGGACCAGAAACCCTATGGATCACTAAAGCAGTTGCAGATTCTAAAGTGGAAGTGGGAGCACATAACGATGGATTTCGTATGTAAACTTCCACATACGTTGAGGAATAATCATATGATTTGGGTGATCGTTGATAGATTGACCAAAAGTGCTCACTTATTGGCTACTAGTAAGACGGCATCACTCAGTAAGTTGGCTCAGTTGTATATAGATGAAGTTATTTCCCGACATGGTATACCGCTTTCGATCATGTCAGACAGAGATTCCAGGTTTGTGTCGAACTTCTGGAACAGTTTATAGCGGGAATTGGGTACACGTGTGAATCTGAGTACAACTTACCATCCTCAGACAGACAGGCAATCTGAGCGAACTATTCAGACACTTGAGGATATGCTGCGGGCATGTGTGTTAGAATATGGAGGTTCCTGGGATTCCCATCTGCCGTTAATCGAATTCGCGTATAACAATTCTTATCATTCGAGTATCGCTATGCCGCCTTATGAGATGCTATATGGTCGTCGCTACTGTGCTTTATGTGTTGGTTAGAGGCGGGTGAGAAACAGTATGCAGGGCCTCATATTGCGCAGATCACCGTAGACAAAGTAGCTATTGCGTGAGAAAAGTTGAAATCTGCGAGGGATTGACAGAAGATGTATGCTGATCCACATCGTAGGTCTGTTGTGTTTGTTGAGGGTGAATTGGTATACCTGAAGGTTTCTCCGCGGAAGGGAGTTATCCATTTTGAGAAGCGGGGAAAGTTGGCTCCTCATTATACTGGGCCGTTTCGTGTCCAACGGGTGGTTAATGATCAGACGGTTACTCTCGAACTTCCGGCAGAATCGTCAGGTATTCACAATACCTTCAATGTTTGTTACTTGCGGAAATGTAGAGTTGAGGATGAGAGTCAGATTCTACCTCTACATGATCTTAAAGTGGATTCTAGCATGAAGTTGGTGGAAGAACCCATTGAACTATTAGATCGGAAAGTGACGAAATTACGAAAGAAACAGATTCCGATGGTTCTAGTTAAGTGGAGGCATAGTTTGGGTTCAGACTTGACATGGGAAACCGAGGCCGATATGAAAGCTCGTTACCCGCAGTTGTTTGATAAAGAATAGATTCCAAGGACGGAATCCAGTTTAAGGAGGGAGGATTTGTAACATCCGGAGATTGGGCCTAGTTAATACATTGGCTTGAGTATGTTACACGTGAATTATTAATTGATTATGTTTATTCAATTAAATGTTAATTATTCAAACTAAGTGTTATATATATATATATATATATTTGTGTGTGTGTGTTGATATATATATATATATATATGTACGGTGAGTGTGTGTGTGTGTGTGTGCATGAGATTAAATTAATTCAAGCATGACACCTCCGGCTTAAGGTTTATATATACGTGGGTTTTGTTAAACCTTTCTTCACTTTGAAGTATTACATGTGTGTGTAATTTATGTGTAAAACCGAAGGCAAGAAAACAAGAAGAACAAGCAATCAGAATTGGTGATTCTTGATTTTGTGTGATTCAAGTTAACAAGGTTTGTATGTTTATTGATTTGTTCTTGAATCATGATTCTTGTATCATGCTATGCTTCTTGAATTGGTGAGCATGCTATGGTTCTTAATCTTGTTGGGTTTTGGTATGAACATCATGTGAACATGCTTTTATCGGATTTAGTGTTCTTGAGGGTTAAAAAGGTGTTTTTGATGCATGCTTGCATGTTTAAACATATTTATATGTGTTTTGGCAAACTTGTATATGAATTGTATAAACTGGAAATGAGATTTGTACATGTTTGAAGTTGTCGGATTCTTGAAAGGATGAAGGTGGGGGATTGTGGAGAAGATGATGGAAATCCGGGTATTGGAAATCCGATACTCATAAATCCGAAACTTGTGAAATCCGGAACATGTTGAAATCCGATGGTGGATCCCAAGTATGAAATCCGAATGAGTGTAATCCTATGTACAAATCCGACAGTTGGAAGTTCAAAGGATGAAATCTGATGGTAGTGTCGGATTTAATTGAAAACCGACAAAGTGTTGCGGATTTCTTCAAATCAGATGGATGTATCGGATTTCTTTGAAATCCGATAGAAGTGGCGGATTCCGATGGTAGTGTCGGATTTCCTATGAAATCTGACAGTTTTGATTTGTTGGTTGCATTGTTTAATGTTATGAGATATATGTGCATTCATATGTGAATCTTACATGTTTATGTTTGATTAAATGGATATAAATATATGTTTAATATATATTTATGAGTTAAATACTGATGGTTGGTTGTTGTGTTCTCAGGGACAGACAAGGCTCAGTAAAATTAGATCACTGAGTGGAAATAGCTGAGAACCAGAGGTGAGTGGATGTTTACTCACGGGTGATATTAGTTGTACTAGTTTGGTTGCAATTATTGATGGTTTGATTCTTAGTTGGTGATTGATTAACTGTGAATGTTAATTGTTGTATTTTCTGATATGTATACATGATGGAAGGGAAGTCAGTTTTCGACTTGGCTTATGGGCTGGGTTCATTTGCTATTGGCTAAGCAGTATTAAGACCTTGAGATGCATTTGTTGCTACTAGAGAATAATACTGTGTGATAATAGCAAATGGACTATCAGTAAACCTTTGCTTTGGCCGGCATTGGTCGTAGGTTCCTACAGAACAGCCGGTCTTCCCAGGGTGCTTACTTATGGTTGTTGATATCATGCGGTTCAGGTTGATATATCTGTTTTGTGGTACTCCATTCACTTAGCTTTGTGCTAATCCCCCACCTCTCACTCTTTTTTACAGGTTTTGGTAAGTCAGCGGCTCGGCTGAGAGTGGTTAGCATGGGGAGTAATCACCTAGGACTCTCATAGATTATTTGTGACGAGCCGTGTTTTGTAATACTGATATTTAAACAGGATGGTTTATGTACAATTGCAGATCCTTTTGGTATTTAATTCTCTTCTGCAATGATTGTTTAAAATTAAAATTTTTGGTTTGAAAATACGGTGTTACAACAAGTGACGGAGCGACTCATCGTGGAACTTCATAGTATCATACGACAATGTAACACCGGAAAATCACAAGCCATTTTTTTTAAATTTTGCACTGCGGAAGCTTTAATTAAACAAACTTAATTACATATAAACCAATATTAACACATATATACAATACTTGTTCAAAACCAACAATAACTACAACGGTTTGGTGTTACAAAAATAACTGGGTCGTCTCTTTTTCCAAACTAGTACAATTCTTCCTTCAACAACTCAAACACGAACCTGCAAAACATCAACTGAGGGGAATTAGCACAAAGCTAAGTGAGTAGAGGCTAAAACATCAAATGCAAACATTCATAATCAACATCAATCATGTAATCACATATCCAGAGAAGACCGGTGGTTCGGCGCAGAACCTACAACCAATGCCGGCCAAAGCAAAGGTTAACCGATTGCTTTCCATTGTATTGGCACAGTAAACTCCCCTCTGAGCAAGAAATGCAACAAAAAGGCTACTACTGTTCAACCAATCAGTTAGACAAGCACAGCCCAAGTCCACGTATAGCTGACTTCTCAACGCAACTCAAAATCATCCTAAAAGCGCGTATCGACCAAATAGTCATGCAGCAGTTATCAACAATCATATCACAATCACCGGTTCAATCAATCCAATCTCAATCCACATTCATGCATCACATTTATAATATTAACTACAATCTTTACCATCCACTATTAAAGTCCACTAACCTCTTTTTTAGCACGAACTCAGATATATAATTTTCCTGAGCTTTTGGATTGCCTGAAAATACAGGAATAACCAAATTAGTCTCAACCTCAAAATATATCTATCCAAATATTTATAATTCATTCATCAAATAATAAAAACAATAAACAAATACAAATTCCAAACACAAAGTATCAGAATTCCAAAACTATCGGATTTCTCAAAATCCGCTATTCATGTCTCGGATTTTGCTAATGTCGGATTTGTGAATCCGATGGACTCCATACTGTCGGATTTTCCTTAATTGAATTCCAAGTACCCGGATTTCACTTCACCGGATTCTAAAGTACCGGATTTGACTCTCGGATTCTAATAGTTCCGGATATTCACTTGTATTGGATTCTAAGTTGTAATATCCCAAGTTATCGGATTTTGACTCCACATTTCCAAGTATAGGATTTCTAGTCTATCGGATTTAAAGTCTCGGTTTCTCAAGTGTAGGATTTGGGAGTATAGGATTCTAGCTTGTCGGTTTTCAAGGTATCGGTTTTAGAGTTTCGGATTTTCAAATACTTGGTTTGTAACAATCGGATTTATGGGTTTATCGGATTTAAGCTTTGGTTTAACAAGTATCGGTTTTACTATCCTCTTCATCAAATCCGAGAGTTTCATAACTTCATCCAATCCGCCATCTTCATAACTAAAACCCAGAATTATAAATTTCTTCCAAACACATTAGAAATGTTTTAACATCATAAACACATATTTCATGCATCATACTATCATTTAAACACATAAATCATATGAACACCAAAAACCGACCCAAAAACTCATGTTCTTCAAAACCGATTCTATTGTTCATTATAAAAACATGTTATTTCTACCAAAAATCATTCAAGTAATCATTTAATCATGATGGCAATAACATCTAACCTTGAACTTGAATTAAAATCGCACACACAGAAAATCCGATGGTTTCTTTCTGCTGCTTCGTTAGAGTAAACACACTAAACACACACTTTCACTTTTCTTGTTTTAAATAGAATGAGCCAATTATTTGCATGCCTTCTACACATACACATTTAACAAGTATGAGGTGGCAAGCCCACCTCTTCACATATACACGTGCAAACACATTTGCATGCATACATATGGTATCATACATACAAATAATTAAATTTAATCTTTTAATTAAGTTAACTAATTACTCAATTAATCACAATTAAAACAGATAAGCAAATACCACAAACCTGCTAATCTCCTAGCCCAGGTTTGAGGGTGTTACAAATCTCTCCCCCTTAAGAGGATTCCGTCCTCGGAATCCGTTCTTGCTCAAATAAGTGGGGATATCTATCTCGCATCTCAGTCTTAGTCTCCCAAGTCAAATCAGAACTTAGAGTGTGCTTCCACTTGCCCAATACCATTGGTATCTGCTTCTTTAGGAGCTTGGTCACCTTTCGATCCAACAGTTCAACTGGTTCTTCTATCAATCTTTTCTTTGAATCAACTTTCAGTTCTTGCACTAGGAGAATCTGACTTTCATCATCAATTTTGCATTTTCTCAGATAACAGATGTTAAACGTGTCATGAATTCCTGCAAGCTCTGCGGGAAGATCCAGTGTAACCGTCTGGTCATTCACAATCTGACGTATGCGGAAAGTACCAATGTAGCGGGGAGCTAACTTTCCGCGTTTACCGAATCGAATCACACCCTTCCACGGAGAAACCTTCAAGTACACTAACTCTCCCATCTCAAACTTAACTGGGCGACGACGTGGATCTGCGTACATTTTCTGTCTATCTCTGGCAGCCTTCAACTTATCTCTGGAAATAGCAACCTTATCAGCTGTTATCTGAACTATCTCGTGTCCTGCAAACTGCTTCTCACCTGCCTCTAACCAACATGTCGGAGTACGGCAGCGACGGCCGTATAACATCTCGTACGGAGGCATCCCAATACTGGAGTGGTAAGAGTTATTATACGCAAACTCAATTAACGGTAAGTGCGAATCCCAAGATCCACCATACTCAATCACACAAGCACGCAACATATCTTCAAGTGTCTGTATGGTTCGTTTAGTCTGACCATCAGTCTGGGGGTGATAAGCAGTACTCAAGTTGATTCTTGTCCCCAATTCTCTCTTTAAACTCCTCCAGAAGTTAGAAACAAATCTGGAGTCTCTGTCAGACACTATTGATAACGGCATACCATGCCTCGCAACTATCTCGTTAACATAAAGTTGAGTCAACTTACTCAAAGAAGTCGTCTCACACGTAGCCAGAAAGTGAGCGCTCTTGGTTAGCCGATCCACAATAACCTAAATCATATCATTATTCTTCTGAGTTCGCGGAAGTTTAGTCACGAAATCCATCGTTATACGTTCCCACTTCCACTCAGGAATTTCCAACTATTTTAAAGATCCATAAGGTTTCTGATGCTCAGACTTTACCTGTGCACAAATATGGCATGACTCTACAAACTGTGCCACATCTGCTTTCATAGTACGCCACCAGTAAAGCACTTTCAGATCGTTATACATTTTAGTGCTTCATGGGTGTATTGATAATCTCGACTTGTGTGCTTCCGTTAAAATCAGCTTCCTTAAATCTTCAAACATAGGCACCCACACACGAGTCTTGTATACTTTCATTCCACGAGAATCATCAGTAAGTTCGTCCTTACGTTTCTTCATCGGTTCACTCTTCAACTTTCTTCCATCAGAGCCTCCAACTGTGTAGACTTTAGTCTATCCACTAGATCAGATACAATTTCTATACATATAAACGGGATAGAATTTCCCGCTCCCTTGCTGCTCAAGGCATTTGCTACCACGTTTCCTTTTCCTGGGTGATATCTGATTTTGCAATCATAGTCTTTAATCAATTCCACCAATCGTCTCTGTCTCATGTTCAACTCTTTCTGTGTAAATACTTACTGTAGAGTCTTATGATCTGTACAAATCACGCACTTGGTGCCATATAAGTAGTGTCTCCACAACTTAAGGGCAAAAACAACGGCTGCTAGCTCCAAATCATGTGTCGGGTGATTCTTCTCATCGGGTTTTAACTGTCTTGAAGCATATGCAATCACCCGATCACTCTGCATAAGTACACAACCCAATCCAGCAAACGATGCATCATAATATACAATAAAATCTTCTGTACCACTTGGCAATGCACGGATAGGAGCTTGACACAATAATTGTTTTAACATCTGGAAGGCTTTGTCCTGTTCACTGCCCCATACAAACTTCACGTCTTTTCGAGTCAACTTAGTCAACGGACCCGCAATCTTAGAGAAGTCTTTAATAAATCTGCGGTAATATCCAGCTAACCCAAGAAAACTCTTGATCTCTGACGGTGTCTTTGGAGCATTCCAATTCATAACGGCCTCCACTTTTGAAGGATCCACTTTTACTCCCTCGTTGCAAATAACATGCCCCAAGAACTGTACCTCTCTCAACCAGAATTCGCATTTTGAGAATTTGGCAAATAGATGTTCTTTCTTTAGCGTCTCCAAAACCTGTCTCAAATGCTGCTCGTGCTCTACCTCAGTCTTTGAATATACCAGGATATCATCAATAAAAACTATTACAAAATCATCAAGGAATGGTCGACAGACCCTGTTCATTAAATCCATAAAAATTGCAGGTGAATTGGTTAAGCCGAATGGCATAACCAAAAACTAATAATGCCCGTAGCGTGTACGAAAAGCCGTTTTTGACACATCTTCCTCTGAAACACGCACCTGGTGATACCCCGATCTCAGATCAATTATAGAAAATAATGAAGCTCCCTGTAGTTGATCAAACAGATCGTCAATTCTTGGCAACGGATACTTGTTCTTTAACGTTCTCTTTTTCAGCTCACGGTAGTCAATACACATTCGTAACGTACCATCTTTCTTCTTTACAAACAATACCGGTGCTCCCCACGGGGACGAACTTAGACGGATAAAACCCTTATATAACAGATCCTGGATCTGAGTCATCATCTCCCGGATCTCTGAAGGTGCCAACCTGTACGGTGCTTTCGCCATTGGTCGGGAACCAGGAATCAGATCTATCTTGAACTCTACCTCACGAACTGGAGGTAGCCCTGGTAATTGCTCTGGAAACACCTCCGGGTATTCCGTTACCACCCGGATGTCATTCATAGTCTGCTTCTCTTTCTTTCCATCAATTACATAGGCCAGATATGATTCGCAACCTTTACCCAACGCCTTCTTAGCTTTTAAACATGAGATAATCGGAATTACAGATCCCGCCTTCTCTCCCCTTGCTACCACTCTTATGCCATCAACTAATGGAAAGGAGATCAACTTCTTGTGGCACTTGATACTGGCATGATTTAGACTCAGCCAATCCATCCCGAGCACCACATCGAATCCAGATAACGGCATTACAAGGAAATAAATAGGAAAACAAATACCATCTATATCTATCTTGGCTCCAGCCACAGCAGTCGTGACCGGGACCATCATACCATCAGCTACCTCTATATCTAAAGCAGTTGCAATTTAGTTAAAGGCACATTCAACCTACCACAGAATTCTACAGATACAAAGGAGCGATTTGCCCCTGAATCAAATAACACTCTAGCAGGAGTAGAGCTTATCAGAAACATACCGGTTATAACATCGTCTGTGGTAGTGGCATCATCCACACTCATTCTAAATGCCCGACCCTCTGCAGTGGGTGGGTTCTTTCTTTTCTGTCCAGCCGTAGATGAGCCCCCAGCTCCTCCCCCTCCTGACCCTGACCCGACTTTCTTACTCAATGGTCAATCACCAACCCGATGCCCCTCCTTTTGACAATTCCAACAGACGCTCCTCGGCAATCTGCAATTCTTTAGATCATGGCCAAACTTGCCACACTTCACGCAACTCATAGATTGGGGCGTACACTGCCCGTGATGATATGATTTACACTTGTTGCACCAAGGTGCCCTTTGAGCAGACCCACCTGCAATAGACATCATACTCTCATTACCCTATCGGTTTCCACTTCCCTACCCTCCTTGCCTTTGTTGAGTGTTATTGTGTTCAAACTTCAATTTCTGTTGGGAAATTCTTTCCCCACTCAACCTGTTCCTTGCTATCAATTCTCCTTCAGCCGACTTGGCTAAAGTGAATGCCTAGGATAGAGTGGTAGCCCACCTGGTGGCGCTACGGAGATCCGGATGCAATGCTCCAACGAAATGGTCGATCTTAGACTCTTCATCTGGTACCCAATGCTTCGAAAATCGTATTTTCTCATTGAATTGTTTAATTAATTGATCCACAGTCATATTCCAAGTCATCTGCAACTCCATAAATTCCCTTTTAATCTTTGCAATTTTCAAAAGTTCCACAATACTGTTCGCATAACTTCTCCTGGAATTGACTCCAGGTGATACTCTCCTCTTGTTGCTCCGTAAAATGGCCGGTAATCGAATCCCACCAGACCATGGCGTCCCCTTTCAACATCCTCGATGCGTATTTTACTTTCAACTCATTTTCGCAATTGCAGGCATCCAATGTCTTCGCCATTTCCCTAAGCCAGTTCAACGTGATACTGGGATCAGTACTCCCCCACTATTCAGATGGTTTACAGTCAAGGAACTGTTTGTATGTGCAGGGTTGTTTGTATCCCGGAAATGCAAATGGATACCCTCCCGGTTGTGGATACGGATAGAAGAAGGGTTGTTGCATCATCTGAGTCATTGGTGGTAAATGTACTGAGACTGGTGGTACGGTTGCTTGTGTGGATATCACAGTTGGTTCAAGCTGATTCAATCTTTGCTCCATGTGAAGGACTTTATTTCGAAGATCCATCAATTCATTCTCTAGTTTAAAGATATATTCACTCTGATTTTCCTCTTGTTCTTGACCATATGTTCCTGCTTGATTCACATCTTCAATAACCGGTGCCTCTGTAGATTAGGTCACAGAAGGTAGGATGGGAGTCTCTCTATCAGCCATAATCTGTTACAATCACATCACCTCATAACTCATTAGCATAAAACGTTAGAATCCAAAATACTAACTACTACAAACAACTCTAACTCACCCTAATTCACTGGAAGGAAAGCTTGACCCGTCACGAGTTTGGGAATGTAACACTCTAGCCGTGCATGCATCGCCAAACCTAGGCTCTGATAACAAACTCTAACATTAGAAAATCACAAGCCATTTTTTTTTAAATTTTGCACTACGGAAGCTTTAATTAAACAAACTTAATTACATATAAACCAATATTAACAAAAATACAGTACTTGTTCAAAACCAACAATAACTACAACTATTTGGTGTTACAAAAATAACTGGCTCGTCTCTTTTTCAAAACTAGTATCAGAGTCTCGTCAATTCTTCCTTCAACAACTCAAACACGAACCTGCAAAACATCAACTGAGGGGAATTAGCACAAATCTAAGTGAGTAGAGGCTATAACATCAAATGCAAACATTCACAATCAACATCAATCATGTAATCACATATCCAGAGAAGACCGTCGGTTCGGCGCAGAACCTACAACCAATGCTGGCCAAAGCAAAGGTTTACCGATAGCTTTCCACTGTATTGGCACAGTAAACTCCCCTCTAAGAAACAAATGCAACAGAAAGGCTACTACTGTTCGACCAATCAGTTAGACAAGCCCAGCCCAAGTCCACGTATAGCTGACTTCTCAACGCAACTCAAAATCATCCTAAGAGCGCGTATCGACCAAATAGTCATGCAGCAGTTATCAACAATCATATCACAATCACAAGTTCAACCAATCCAATCTCAATCCACATTCACGCATCACATTTATAATATTAACTGCAATCTTTACCATCCGCGATTAACGTCCACTCACCTCTTTTTTAGCACGAACTCAGATATCCCAAGTTATCGGATTTTAACTCCACATTTCCAAGCATAGGATTTCTAGTCTATCGGATTTAAAGTCTCGGTTTCTCAAGTGTAGGATTTTGGAGTATAGGATTCTAGCTTGTCGGTTTTCAAGGTATCGGTTTTAGAGTTCCGGATTTTCAAATACTTGGTTCGTAACAATCGGATTTATGGGTTTATCAGATTTAAGCTTTGGTTTAACAATTATCGGTTTTACCATCCTCTTTATCAAATCCGAGAGTTTCATAACTTCATCCAATCCGCCATCTTCATAACTCAAACCCAGAATTATAAATTTCTTCCAAACACACCAAAAACATGTTTTAACATCATAAACACATATTTCATGCATCATAATATCATTTAAACACATAAATCATATGAACACCAAAAACGACCCAAAAACTCATATTCTTCAAAACCGATTCTATTGTTCATTATAAAAACATGTTATTTCTACCCAAAATCATTCAAGTAATTATTTAATCATGATGGCAATAACATCTAACCTTGAACTTGAATTAAAATCCCACAAACAGAAAATCTAATGGTTTCTTTCTTCTTCTTCGTTAGAGCAAACACACTAAACACACACTTTCACTTTTCTTGTTTTAAATAGAATGAGCAGATTAATTGCATGCCTTCTACACATACACATTTAACAAGTATGAGGTGGCAAGCCCACCTCTTCACATATACACGTGCACACACATTTGCATGCATACATACGGTTTCATACATACATACAAAAAATTAAATTTAATCTTTTAATTAAATTAACTAATTACTCAGTTAATCACAATTAAAACAAATAAGAAAATACCACAAACATGCTAATCTCCTAGCCCAGGTGTGAGGGTGTTACAGACAAGTAGCAGCGGGGTTGAATACGAACACATGACCCGGAGCGGCTGGGAAGACCAGCTGTACATACAAATCCTTTAGGGCATGTAACCCTAAAGAGTTTAATGGAACTGAAGGAGCTGTTGGACTACTTGCATGGATTGAAAGCATGGAGTCGGTAGTAAGCATAAACAAATGCACTGAAGCTAATAAAGTGAAATTTGCTGCCTGCGTACTACAAAGAAGGGAATTACAATGGTGGAACACACAAGTACAAACCCGAGGAAGGGATGCTGCTCACCAACTCACTTGGACAGAATTCATCAAACTACTAAAGAAAGAGTTATGTTCAAAGAGTGAGATACAGAAGTTGGGAGGTGAACTCTGGAACCACGAGATGGTGGGGAGTGATATCAACTTGTATAATTCTCACTTTCACGAGCTAGCTAAACTAGTACCACACCTGGTAACCCTGAAGGGAATCGCATAGACATATATGTCTGGGGGCTAGCTCCTGAAATACGAGCTAATGTCACATCTGTGAAACCCACTACACTTGAGAGTATGGTAAACTTGGCCACCAGTCTCACCAACAATGTTGTCCGATCTGGACTGTTTTTTAATGACAAAGGTAAGGGTAAGAGAAAGATAGAAGAACCCTTAAAGAAAGAATCTGGTGAGAGATACTGGAAGAACCAAAAGGTCAACAGGAACTACGGGGTTCAGGCGCAAGGGGCAGAAGGAGAAGGAAGGTCCAACCAGAGGTGTGATAGGTGCGGTAACCGTCAAAGGGGCAAGTGGATTATCTGCCTTAGGTGCAAGAGAGGAGGCAACTTTGCCAAGGACTGTAAGGCAAGGCCATGTAACAAATGTGGAAGTTTAGAACATCATCCACAAGTTTGTCCACGCTCCAACAAAGGACCAAATGCCAACCAAGATCGCCAAGGGAACCAACAAAACTAGGGAGGCCAAGCCCGAGGCCAAGTATTTGAAGTGGGAGTAAATGATGCTAGGTAAAATGCAGATGTGGTTGCAGGTACCTTTCTTCTTAATGATCACTATTCATCAATATTATTTGACTTAGGGGCAGATAGAAGTTTTGTGTCATTAGAATTTAAAACAAAGCTTAACTTGAAAACTAAAATGATAAAACAAGCCTATACCATTGAGTTTGCCAACGGTCAAGAAATAGGGTGAAACATATAATTATGGGTTGCGCATTGAACTTAGCTGACAAGGTATTTAGCATAGATCTAATTCCAATAGAATTAGGAAGTTTTGATGTAATCATCGGTATGGACTAGCTTACCACACACCGAGCGGAGATACGTTGTTACGAAAAGATCGTACGCATCCTAAAGGCAAAAGGTAACAAGCTCGTCATATACGGAGAAAATTCGGGAAAGAAATTGAGAATAGTATCTTGCATGAAAATGCGAAAATACTTGAAGAAGGGATGTGAATCACTCTTGGCACACATCGTTAATAAGGAAGGAAAGGAGAAGCACTTCCAGGATATCCCGGTAGTTCAAAACTTTCCTGTGGTCTTTCCCGAGGAACTACCAGGATTAGCCTCAAACCGTTAAGTCAAGTTCCACATCGACTTAGTACCTAGAGCAGCGCCGGTAGCTAAAGCGCCATATCGGTTAGCGTTGTCAGAAATGCAAGAATTGTCAGCGCAACTTCAAGAATTGCTTGACAAGGGATTTATCAGACCGAGCTTATCGCCTTGGGGAGCTCCAGTCCTCTTCGTCAAAAAGAAGGACAGGTCGTTATGGATGTGCATTGACTACAGAGAGCTTAACAAGCTACCTACTTTTCAAAGATCGACCTTCGGTCAGGATATCATCACCTACAAGTAGGCGAAGAGGATATTCCTAAAACGGCATTTAGGACCCGTTACGGGCATTACGAGTTCTTGGTCATGCCTTTTGGGCTAGCCAACGCTCCAGCCATTTTCATGGATTTGATGAATAGGGTCTCTAGACCATACTTGGATAAATTTGTTATCGTATTCATTAATGACATACTCATCTATTCAAGAAGCAAGGAGGATCACGAACTACATCTGGAATTGGTACTAACATTACTTAAGGACCAGAAGCTATACGCAAAACTCTCTGAGTACGAATTCTGGATTCGTGAAGTACACTTTCTTGGTCATGTGGTGAACAAAAACGGTATTCAGGTTGACCCGGAAAAAATCGAGGCCATCAAGAAATGGGAAGCGCCAAAAACACCAACCGAAGTACGCCAATTTCTTGGTTGCCAGGTTACTACAGGTAATTCATAGCGAACTTCTCAAAGATTGGATAATCGCTAACTGCTCTAACTCAGAAAGATAGGAAATTTGTCTGGGGAGATAAATAAGAAGAGGCATTTCAAACACTCAAGCTCAAACTATGCAACGCGCCTTTCTTAGCTCTACCCGAAAGAATAGATGATTTTATTGTTTACTGTGACGCGTCGCACCAAGTTCTAGGGTGTGTATTGATGTAGAGAGATAAAGTTATCGCTTATGCATCAAGACAACTAAAAGACCAGGAGAAGAACTACACTACTCGTGACTTGGAACTAGGAGCAGTGGTGTTTGCACTCAAAATCTGGAGGCATTACCTGTACGGCACTAAGTGTACCATCTACACGGACCAATAGAGTCTCTAACACATTCTAGATCATAAAATGCCCAACATGAGACAAAGGAGATGGGTTGAGCTACTCAGTGACTATGACTATGAAATCAAGTACCACACTGGCAAGGCAAATGTATTAGCAGACGCATTGAGTAGGAAAGAAAGAGTGAAGCCGTCTTGGGCTAGAGCAATGGGGGCGTTAGTTCAAACTGGTTTGAAAAGTCAAATTATTGTAAGCCAGGAGGAGGCATTAAAGGAGAAGAATTTGCAAGACGAAGCCCTTCACCTCTTAGAGTCAAGGTTCGTAACCAAGAATGATGGAGCACGCTATTTCGAGAACCGAGTATGGATTCCGAAATACAACAACATAAGGGCTACTATTTTGGATGAAGCTCATCAGTCAAGGTACTCCATACACCCCGGAGCTGATAAGATGTATAAGTATCTTAAGGAGTATTATTGGTGGCCGGCAAGATTATAAAATGGAAATGCTTGCCCAGATATATATTAACGAGATTGTGACAGGACATGGCGTGCCTATTTCTATAATTTCGGATAGACATAGCCGATTTACATCTCGATTTTTGCAATCACTGCAAAAAGCGTTAGGTACTCGGATTTATTTAAGTACGTCTTACCACCCACAAACTGACTGACAATCAGAAAGAACCATACAAACCCTAGAGGACATGCTACGGGCATGTGTGGTAGACTTTGGAGGAAGTTGGGATTCTCACCCACCTTTGGTTAAGTTTTCATATAATAATAGCTATCACACTAGCATACAGTGCCGATCTCCTCTAAGCTGGGTAGAAGTTGGCGATCGACAGTTGATCAAGCCTGATATCATCCAGGAGACTACCGATAAGATCTCAGTCATCAAGGAAAGGCTCAAGGCGGCACGGGATTGTCAGAAAAGTTATGCGGACAACAGAAGAAAGCCTTTAGAATTCTAAGTTGAAGATAAAGTACTTGTGAAAGTATCTCCATGGAAAGAAAAAAAATAGAAGTCAACCTAACACCCATCATTTGCCATACTTACACACACTACCATCATTACCACCTCACCACCCCCCATAATCTCCCCCCCTCACTCTCTCTTTTTCTATAAATACCAACCACCTTCCTTCATTTTTCACACTACCTTCAACCTACTTACTCTCTCCCACTTCCTTAGACTCTCTAAATGTAGCTTCAAACAAACAAAGGAGTTCAAGGAGGAACCATCTCTTCTTCATATTTGTTGGTTTCTTTTTTAAGGTATAATCACCAATCTCTAACACTAGTCTTTGAAATTTTGTTGTTCTTAACAAAACCCACCACATTCATCATCTTTTCCTTTCTTTAACAATGTGAATCTAAGAACCTTAGTATTCTAAGGGTAAATCACACACTAAAAAGTGGTGATCAATGAAAAATGCAACAATATAAGTAGATGAATACATGCATGTTATGATCCTACCATTTTTTAAGTAAGGACTTTATCCTACCATTTGATGTATGGATTTATCCTACCAAATGTTTTATGGCAAAAATAAAAACATGCATGTGTTGATCTCTATATTATACCTACTATTATGGTGAAAAAGAATTATGATAGTGGTTGGTGATAAATAAGAACTCCAAGAACAACAAAAACTAAAAGTACATAATATATATTTATATATACGTCCATATAAATATACAAGATCATGTTGGTGAAACAAAATAATCTCCTACTTTTCATATTTTTCCAAAAGTAAATATATAGAATCATGAATGCATGCAAATATGCATCCTTATTTATAGATATATACTACATGCATGTAAACTTATCTATTTTTCATATATATATATACACACACACATATACATGTAGGTTCATGATCACTTGAAAAACTCTATTTAAAAATCTTATATTATATATGTGTGCAAAATTATTTAGAAACTATATATTACACACGAGCGTACATGTTTACATAAATACCATATATACATACAAAACTTATTTTCTCACATAAAATATATATATGCGTCGATCGAATGTATAATTTTCTTAAAAATGAATATATAAATATAATATATTGCATGTATGCCCACTTATTTTTGAACAATCATATACACGTATTTATTTATTTAAAAATAACAATATATACGTATATATATATATATATCTTTTAAATACTATACTTATACACATAAAAGTGTGTCTACTTTTTATGGCATAAATCAAATACATAAGTGCGAGTCCACATTTTAGTAAAGCATGATATAACATAATATTATTTTTATTAAAAACTATGTATAAAAATTACAATCACCATCATGACAACTTCAAAGAAAACAATAAAGGAACCTTACGGTAGACGTGAACGTAATAGGTTAAGGGCGCCGTCAAGGAACTAAAGGATCACTAAGACTTTCTCACTCTTCGTGCTACAAATTAAAGTGAGTGTTCACAGCCCCACTTTTAAATATGTTTACTCAAATATTTGGTGTGGAAGCATGAATACAAATTGTTTGCAAATATTGATTGTTATGACAAATGTTATCCAAAATTTTGTGCCCTATGGTAGTATGCTTGATGTACTTGAGTTCCCAAGAAAGTCTCGCAAAAACAAGACATTATCCATTAACTCCACCAAGGGAGCCCGTGGTATTCGTAGATAGCGCTATTTGGGGTAGACACCTACCACTTATGGTTGACAAACTATAGGTGTACCTTACCATCCGCTAACGTCTAACGAGGCGATTGGTCTAAATTAGGCGCAGGTGTCATAGGATTGGTAATGGCTCAAGCAAAGAAAAACATCATAGTATATTTAAATACCTTGCGCACTCAATAAATTTTACAAAGATGTAGGTTGGTCATAAGTTTCCTCCTAAAATAATTTTGATGGGCAAAAGTCTACATCACAAATATTATTTCATTAAAGCTTTATTTTGTGCATATAAAACATGTGTCCTCACCAACTCTCGTAGTTGACCTTTTCTTTATTCATGCCTTTCTGGAAATCGTCGGTAGGTCTTACAGCACATAGGAAGCATGCCACGTGTGGACATTTTCAAAATTTCCAATCAAAGTGTTTTATTTCAAAAACAATTTAAATTTCTGTAATATGTATTGGATTCTCGTACCTCCTTTTAAATTTCAAGTTTATTAGTTATGAGTGGAAATTACCTATTACCTTGTGCTATGAGACCTCTTGCTGTGGTGCCTCATGTTTCCGCTTTAGCGGGGTGTGTCAGATTTGGTATGAGAGCCGAAGGTTTTAAAGAATGCCGTTTTCCTTATAGGGGGAAAAACAGAAGGTTTTCAAAAATAAATCTTTAAACAATAAAGCATCTTACTAATGTGTCTAAGTTGAGATTTCCATTATCTTACTTTCATTAAACAAAGTCTGATCACCTATGTTTAATTCAAGTATGTGTGATGGAATACTCAAGTTAGTTATCATAGAACTATGCTTAAATAAAAAATTTCTTTTATGCATCATGATTGTGTGTGAACACTATACATAACATCTACTAAGCACTCACCATAGTACACTAGTAACTAAGTAGATCATTATCGCAGATCAGCATGTCAATCGAATACACCCCAGGATTGGAGTACGACAGCGAGTCGGAACCCACCGAAAACTCCCATAATGCATCGTGGCAAGCCACAGAACAACAAAATGATTCGTCAGGAGAAGAAACCGAAATATCCAGTGGGAGGAGTTCACCATTTTTACCATCGGGTTTCTGTCAAAGGACTCCACCAAGCTTGGCACCTAACTTCCTAGCACCCCTGCACGGCCAGCGTACCAGGCATACAGCCCGTAAAACAACAGGATTGCCACCACGTGCTGGACCATCGATACCGGTCACTGGCGAGCCGCCTCGACCCAGGATGGCGGCATTAGGGTACTCCACAACTGTACATGGAGTACCGGTCATACCTCCAGGGATGCTAGAAGCCCAGACTCGACAATTGAGACAGCTGACCACACAAGTCAATTTCGTGGGAGGACGTTTGGACTATCAATGTCACTCGATCGACGCCCTCGCCGAGATGGCGGAAGGCCATTACCAACACACGAGCAGGGTCGAATTGGGGACCCAAGAAGGCATGAGGAGGTTACTTGTGCAGCTAAGGATCCTAGCTCGGATAACATTGGTGATAGGGATCTTAGTGGGAGTAATAATAGGAAAACACTTCTAATTTAGCATAAAGACTATTTCGGACTTTTTAGCTTATCTTCCTAGCAAAATATTAAAACTACTTAGAGCCCTCTAAAATATAATCACGATTGGGAAATTTTGTTACAAGTACCCAATCATACAAATATAAGTGGATCGGGAAATTATAAACTCCATGTATACCTGATCTCTCAAGCTATGTAATGAAATAGTTATGATAATATATCAAGAAGTTGCCTATTTTTGTGATGTTATGAATATTGTGTTTGCATGCTTAGTTATATTATGAAATATAAATGTAGTATTTGCATACTTAGCTATATTACGAATCAACCATGCTTAAACTACCTTATCCCTATGCCTTAGAATCATGCCACCAAGACTAAACCCCGAAGTCTCACAACAAGTGACAGAGCGACTCATCACGAAACTTCCTAATATCATACGACAAGTAGCAGCGGGGTTGAATACGAACACAGGACACGGAGCGGTCGGGAACACCAGCTTGTACATACAAATCCTTTAGGGTATGTAACCCTAAAGAGTTTAATGGAACAGAAGGAGCCGTCGGACTACTTGCATGGATCGAAAGCATGATGTCAGTACTAAGCATAAGCAAATGTACTGAAGCTAATAAAGTGGAATTTGTTGCCTGCTTACTACAAGGAAGGGCATTATCATGGTGGAACACACAAGTTAAAACCGAGAAAGGGATGCTACTCACCAACTCACTTGGACAGAATTCATCAAACAACTGAAGGAAGAGTTCTATTCAATGTGTGAGATGCAGGAGTTGGAAGCTGAACTCTGGAACCACGAGATGGTGGGGAGTGATATCAACTCGTATAATTCTCGCTTTCACGAACTAGCTAAACTAGTACCACACCTGGTAACCCTGAAGGGAATCGCATAGACATATATGTCTGGGGCTAGATCTTGAAATAGGAGCTAATGTCACATCTGCGAACCCCACTACACTTCAGAGTGCGTTAAACTTGGCCAACAGTCTCACCAACAATGCTGTCCGATCCGGACTGTTTGTTAGTGACAAAGTTAAAGGTAAGAGGAGGATAGAAGAACCCTCAAAGAAAGAATCTGGTGAGAGATCTTGGAAGAACCAAAAGGTCAGCAGGAACTACGAGGATTACCCCTGAACCGTCAAGTCGAGTTCCACATCGACTTAGTACCTGGAGCAGCGCCGGTAGCTAAAGCGCCATATCCGTTACTGCCGTCAGAAATGCAAGAATTGTCAGTGCAACTTCAAGAATTTCTTGACAAGGGATTTATTAGACCAAGCTCATCGCCTTGGGGAGCTCCAGTCCTCTTCGTCAAAAAGAAGGACGGGTCGTTACGGATGTGCATTGACTACAGAGAGGTTAACAAGTAGACCGTCAAAATCGATATCCACTTCCTAGGATTGACGATTTATTCGATCAACTTCAAGAAGCTACCTACTTTTCAAAGATCGACCTTCGGTCAGGATATCATCAACTACGAGTAGCCGAAGAAGATATTCCTAAAACGACATTTAGGACCCGTTACGGGCATTACGAGTTCTTGGTCATGCCTTTTGGGCTAACCAACGCTCCAGCCATTTTCATGGATTTGATGAATAGGGTATGTAGACCATACTTGGATAAATTTATTATCGTATTCATTGATGATATACTCATCTATTCAAGAAGCAAGGAGGATCACGAACGACACCTGGAATTGGTACTAAAACTACTTAAGGAGTAGAACCTTTACACAAAACTCTCTAAGTGCGAATTTTAGATTCGCGAAGTACACTTTCTTGGTCATGTGGTGAACAAAAACGGGATTCGGGTAGACCTGGCAAAAATCGAGGCCATCAAGAAATGGGAAGCGCCAAAAACACCAACCGAAGTACGCCAATTTCTTGGGTTGCCAGGTTACTACAGGCGATTCATAGCGAACTTCTCAAAGATTGTACAATCGCTAACTGCTCTAACTCAGAAAGATAGGAAATTTGTTTGGGGTCCGAAACAAGAAGAGGCATTTCAAACACTCAAGCTCAAACTATGCAACGCGCCTGTCTTAACTCTACCCGAAGGAATAGATGATTTTATTGTTTACTATGACGCATCGCACCAAGGTCTAGGATGTGTATTGATGCAGAGAGATAAAGTTATCGCTTATGCATCAAGACAACTAAAAGTCCATGAGAAGAACTACACTACTCATGACTTGGAACTGGGAGCAGTGGTGTTTGCACACATAGTCTAGAGTCTTTACCTGTACGGCACTAAGTGTACCATCTACATGGACCATAAGAGTCTCCAACACATTCTAGATCAGAAAATGCTGAACATGAGACAAAGGAGATGGGTTGAGCTACTCAGTGACTATAAGTGTGAAATCAAGTACCACCCTAGCAAGGCAAATGTAGTAGCAGACGCATTGAGTAGGAAAGAAAGAGTGATGCAGTCTAGGGCTAGAGCAATGAGGGCGTTAGTTCAAACCAGTTTAAAAAGTCAAATTATTGTAATCCAGGAGGAGGTATTAAAGGAGAAGAATTTGCAAGACGAAGCCGTTCACCACTTAGAGTCAAGGTTCGTAACTATGACTAATGGAGCACGCTATTTCGAGAACCGAGTATGGATTCCGAAATACAACAACATAACGGCTACTATTTTGGATGAAGCTTATCAGTCAAGGTACTCCATACACCCCGCAGCTGATAAGATGTATAAGGATCTCAAAGAGTATTATTGGTGGCCAGGCATGAAAAAGGACGTCACCACGTATGTAGGGAAATGCCTATCATGTGCAAAAGTAAAGGCAGATCAGAGGAAGCTGTCTGGGTTACTGCAACAGCCTGAAATACCGCAATGGAAATGGGAACAGATAACAATGGATTTCATCACCAAGCTGCCAAGGACGGCAAGAGCTCACGATGCTATATGGGTCGTAGTGGATATACTTACTAAGTCTACACACTTTCTTCCAATCCGGGAAGATTATAAGATGGAAAGGCTTGCCTTGATATATATTAACTAGATTGTGTCACGACATGGCGTGCCTATTTCTATAATTTCGGATAGAGATAGCCGATTTACATCTCGATTTTGGCAATCACTACAAAAAGCGTTAGGTACTCGGATTGATTTAAGTACGTCTTACCACTCACAAACCGACGGACAATCAGAAAGAACCATACAAACCCTAGAAGAGCTATGGGCATGTGTGCTAGACTTTGGAGGAAGTTGGGATAGCCACCTACCTTTGGTTGAGTTTTCATATAATAATAGCTATCACACCAGCATATGGTGCGCCCTGTATGAAGCACTGTATGGACGTAAGTGCCGATCTCCTCTGAGCTGGGTAGAAGTTGGCGATCGACAGTTGATCTAGCCTGATATCATCTAGGAGACTACCAATTAGATCTATGTCATCAAGGAAAGGCTCAAGGCGGCACAAGATCGTTAGAAAAGTTATGCGGACAACAATAGAAAGCCTTTAGAATTCCAAGTTGGAGATAAAGTACTTTTGAAAGTATCTTCATGGAAAGGCATCATTCGTATTAGAAAGAGCGGAAAGTTAATTATATATATATATATATATATATTGTATATAATAAACAAAAAAAAGAAAAAAATAGAAGTCAACCCAACACCCATCATTTGCCTTACTTACACACACTACCATCATCACCACCTCACCACCCCCCCCATAACCTCGCCCCCCCTCACTCTCTCTTTTTCTATAAATACCAACCTCCTTCCTTCATTTTTCACACTACCTTCAACCTACTAACTCTCTCCCACTTCCTTAGACTCTCTAAATCTAGCTTCAAACAAACAAAGGAGTTCAAGGAGAAACCATCTCCTCTTCATATTTGTTGGTGTCTTTTTGAAGGTATAATCACCAATCTCTAACACTAGTCTTTGAAATTTTGTTGTTCTTAACAAAACCCACCACGTTCATCCTCTTTTCATTTCTTTAACAATGCGAATCTAAGAACCTTAGTATTCTAAGGGTAAATCACACACTAAAAAGTGGTGATCAATGAAAAATGCAACGATATAAGTAGATGAACACATGCATGTTATGATCCTATCATTTTTTAAGTAACGACTTTATCCTACCATTTGATGTGTGGATTTATCCTACCGAATGTTGTATGGCAAAAATAAAAACAAGCATGTGCTTATCTCTATATTATACCTACTATTATGGTGAAAAAGAATGATGAAAGTGGTTGGTGATAAACAAGAATTCCAAGAACAACAAAAACTAAAATACATAATATATATATTTATATATATGTCCATATAAATATACAAGATCATGATGGTGAAACAAAATAATCTTCTACTTTTCATTATTTTCCAAAAGTAAATATATATAATCATGAATGCATGCAAATATGCATCCTTATTTACTACATGCATGTAAACTTATCTATTATATATATATATATACATGTGGGTTCATGATCACTTGAAAAACTCTATTTAAAAATCTCATATTAAATGTGTGCAAAATTATTTAAAAACTATATATTACACACAAGTGTATATGTGTAAAATACCATATATACATAAAAAACTTATTTTCTCACATAAAATATATATATACATCGATCAAATGTATAATTTTCTTAAAAATGAATATATAAATATAATATATTGCATGTATGCTCACTTATTTTTGAACAATCATATACACACATTTATTTACTTATTTATTTAAAAATAAAAATATATACGTATATGTATATATATATTTTTTAAATACTATACTTATACACATAAAAGTGTGTCTAATTTTCATGGCATAAATAAAATACATAAGTGCGAGTCCACATTTATAGTAAAGCATGATATAACATAATATTATTTTTATTAAAAACTATGTATAAAAATACAATCACCATCATGACAACTTCTATGAAAACAATAAGGGAACCTTATGGTAGACGTGTACATAATAGGTTAAGGGCGCCATCAAGGAACTAAAGGATCGCTAAGACTTGCTCACTCTTCCAGCCACAAATCAAAGTGAGTGTTCATAGCCCCACTTTTAAATATGTTTACTTAAATATTTGGGGTGAAAGCATGAATACAAATTGTTTGCAAATATTGATTGTTATAACAAATGTTATCCAAAATATTGTGCCCTATTTGTAGTATGCTTGATGTACTTGAGTTCCCAAGAAAGTCCCACAAAAACTAGACATTATCCATTAACTCTACCAAGGGAGCATGTGGTATTTGTAGGTAGCGCTATTTGGGGTAGACACCCCCCACTTATGGTTGACGAACTATAGTTGTACTTTACCATCCGCTAACGTCTAACAAGGCGTTAGGTCTAAATTGGGCGCAGGTGCCATAGGATTGGTAATGACTCAAGCAAAGAAAAATATCATGGTATATTTAAATACCTTGCGCACTCAAAAATTTTTACCAAGATGTAGGTTGGACAAAAGTTTCCTACTTCAATAATTTTGATGGGCATAAGTCTCTATCACAAATATTATTGCATTAAAGTTTTATTTTGTGCATATAAAACCTGTGTCCTCACCAACTCTCGTAGTTGACCTTTTCGTTATCCATGCCTTTCTAGAAATTGTTGGTAGGTTTTACAGCACATAGGAAGCATGCCACGTGTGGACATTTACATAATTTCCAATCAAAGTGTTTTATTTCAAAAACAATTTAAAATTTTGTAATATGTATTGGATTCTCGTACCTACTTAAAATTTTATGTTTATCGGTTATGATTGGAAATTACCTATTACCTTGTGCTATGAGACCTCTTGTTATGACGCCTCATGTTTCCGCTTTAGCTGGGTGTGACAGTTAAGAAGTTAAGGAGGATGTAAACACAAGTATGTGCATAATTCTTAATATAATTTATGTCTTGTTTTTAATCATAGTGACACCGGTAAAGCGTTGCTTGATTTTTAAAGAATGATGTCACCTATGTAAATTCTATTTCCTGAATGTAAACACTATATATATTTTACGCGATATCTGTGCGATTTAGCTGTTTATTATGCAAAAAGACGGAAAAATTACTCTTTACCTTTGTTTATAACATTTCAGGCTTAAAAGATGAAAGGTAGAGACATTTGAAGCTTAAAGCAGCAAAGAGCAACAAAAAATACAAGCTTTCTAAAAAATAAGGTCGCAACGTGACGTGAGTTATTGGTCGTGACTCGACAAGGCGATAAACACCAGAGATCAAAAGTGAGAGGGTGAAGGCCACAAACATTGCATCGTGACGAGATGCGACAGAGAGATAAGTCCAACTCTATATAAATAGACTTCCAGATCGGATTTCAAGACTTCCCCC
Organism: Dittrichia graveolens; assembly: GCA_038502395.1. Taxonomy (NCBI): domain Eukaryota; kingdom Viridiplantae; phylum Streptophyta; class Magnoliopsida; order Asterales; family Asteraceae; genus Dittrichia; species Dittrichia graveolens. The sequence goes on from JARJIL010000008.1 coordinate 26,149,527, forward strand.
CTAATTTTAATCACATTAGAAATCTAACAACGTACCAGAGGCGACTCAAGGTAGATTTGAAGATCAACGCTAGAAGATTGAAGATCAAGGTTCTAAATCATTAGTTTCACTCCGGTTTTCATCTATATTCTAATTTATATGTATTTCAGAGAACCGGGTATGTTTGATCTACTGATTATGAGCTACATTCTGTTTTCCTCCCTAGCTACATTATGAGCTACTTGTAAATTGGTTTGATTTTAATGAATATGATGTTAAAGTGTTATGAATGTATCTTATTTTGCTTAATCTAAGATTCACATGAGTTAAAAGTTTCAATCTTTGATTAAAATTGGTATATTATGCTTAAATGTCCATTGCACATATTTAATTAAAATCAACCAAATAAAAAGGGTGAAATAAAAAACAAAATCAATTGGAAATTGGGGAAAACCAATTTAAACTACGAAAAGATGGAGGAAAACATCATTCTTAAATCATAGATTGACAAAGATACACTAAGCACTATTAACCTTCAAATATTACCCTTCAAACGAAGATGGAAAGAATGTAGTGAACAACATTATGCGTCAAAAAGTTAGGTAAAGATGTGATAAATCGCATTGAGCTTTTGGAAAGTTAGGTTAACCATTATGTAGCAACCTAAAGCTGCAATAATGTTTATAATTGATCTGTTAGGAACTAAATATTGCCGAACTCAACGCGTCCCCATGTCAATAGGTTGAAACTGGCCTCTCTACCCTCTACCTTGTGATAATAAACATATTGATATTAGTACACATCTTTCTTTTGAACCAAATAGTAGAAAAAATGCAAGGAAATTCATTTGGAGATTTGTACTTAAGCCATATATTGGAAATTTTTATAGAGATTCTACAATGTTGCACGAGAAAGTAAACTTGGTTGCAGGCCACGTCGCCCATTAATAATAAAAAAGGATAGCATGCCAAATTGCCAATCAATAAAACATGTATGCTTTTCATGAAATAAGAGAACATAGAAGAATTGAAAAATATTATGATATTCACAAACAACAAGAATGATAAATAAGGATCTAAAGATCATAAAAACAACACATACACTCAGTTCAGAAGAAATTCTTTCATATATAAATAATATTTGAAGGAGAATGAACATAAAAGATTCCAAAAAAATATTATAACAATCTCTCGTTTATTTCAATCTCTCACTTAATATTTTGATATCACTTGTAACATCGTCATTTTGAGAACAAGATTTTTCTTTTTAAAAAATTTAATTAAACCAAATAATATTAAAAACCTTGTTTCTAATTAAACAAACAGCGGAAGACCAAATGGCTATTATATACAATCAAAAATTGCCACATATTACAAAACATTGTTGGTGTTACCGTGATTCATTCACCGACCATTATCAGAGTATTATACAAACATAAATAACAAACAAGTGTTCCTCCAAAACTATATACATAAAGAACCAGTAGGCACCCGAGCTCACAGCCTAAGGATCACCTGCAATCATGAGGGAAAGTATCTGTTAGCTTTTTAAAGCTAGTGAATACAGGACAGCATAACAATCAACATAAGTACATCACATATCATCAACAATGATCAAACAGTGTTATCCTAGCATCTCGCGATGAGCTGGCGTAGTCAGAAGGTAACATATCTTGAAGGGTAGCTAGCCTAGCTCAATGCTCCAAACTGGGGTACCAGACACATCAACCACGCCAGTGGGTGAGCCGTGAAGCGGTCCACCGTTGCGTTTTAGAATCAATCGATTCCTCTGGGTACAACGGGAAGCTGATCCCTAACCATTCAAGGAGCATTGGGCTTGCAAGGCCCTAAATACCTATCCAGGTACTGCTAACGCTATCATCGACCCGCAAGCCTCAACGCAATCCCAGTCCATCGATGGCCCTGTTAATGGACTAATCAGTCTTCAAGTCCGGATCCAGTCACAAACACATATCTGATCCAATCGGATCTCATTGCGCACATATAATCATATATAATCCTCTTGATTCATAACATACACTTTATCAAGTGCATATCATACTATATCAACAAGTTACGCATAACATCATCATGATTCATAATCTACACTTAATTAAGTGCATAACATATCAAAGCAACAGGTTACTCACGCATACAATAAGGTATTCCACCTTTCATTTTCATATTTCAAACGTTTGTTAATATATGTTATAGGTATATTAATTCTTATGTTATCTGGCACTCACTTGAATAACTAGAGTAAGCAAATGTAGTGTTCCGACTCTTCTGACTCGTCGGCTTCCAATGTAAGGTTTGACCCGAGGTTATGCTTCCATTTGACCAAGACTAGCTGAATTGTCTTCTTTCTCAAGTGTTTGGCCTTTGTATCCAGGATTTCAATAGGTTCTTCCACAAGTCGTGAAGAAGAATCCACTTTCAGATCTTGCAAAGGTAGAATCTGATCTTCTTCCACCTTGCACTTACGTAAATAACAAACATTGAAGGTATTGTGTATACGTGAGAATTCTAAAGGTAATTCTAGTGATACAGTCTGCTCGTTGACCTTCTGAATGATTTTGAAAGGTCCTATGTATCGCGGGCTCAGCTTACCCTTTCAGCCAAACCGGATCACTCCTTTCCACGGAGATACCTTCAAGAATACCCAAACACCCGTTTCGAAGGTAACAGGTCGGTGCTTTGGGTCTGCATACATCTTCTGTCTGTCTTTGGATGCTCTCAACTTCTCACGTGCAAACTTGACCTTGTTATTAGTAATTTGGACCAGATCAGGTCCTGCGTATTGTTTCTCTCCGGGTTCTAACCAGCATGTGGGCGTACGACATCGCCTTCTGTACAGCATCTCATAAGGTGGCATGCGTATATTTGAGTGATAAGAGTTGTTATAGGCAAAATCGATCAATGGTAAGTGAGAATCCTACAATTCACCGTATTCAAGTACACATGCGCGTAGCATATCTTCAAGAGTTTGGATAGTCCTTTCAGACTGTCTATCTGTTAGAGGGTGATATGCAGTACTCAAATGAACACGAGTAGCAAGCTCCCTTTACAGACTGTTCCAAAAATTGGATACAAAACGAGTATCAATATTAGAGACAATAGATAACGGAACACCATGACGAGACACAATCTCGTTGATTTATAGCCGAGCTAGACAAGGCATTAAGAAAGATTCATTAACTGCAAGGAAGTGAGCACTCTTGGTGAGTCGGTCAACAATTATCCAGATCATATCATGCCCTTTAAAGTCCTGGGCAATTTAGTCATGAAATCCATGGTAATGTTATCCCATTTCCATTCCGGAATTGGCAACTATTTCAACTTACCGTAAGGTCTTTGGTGCTCAATCTTGACCTGTACACATATTTGACACTTCTCAACATATGAAGCTATGTCTCGCTTCAATGTAGGCCACCAGTAAAGTGCTTTAAGATCATGGTTCATTTTGGTACAATGCGGATGAATAGATAGTTTCGAATTATGCGCCTCCTTTAAGATCAGATCACGATTCCCTCCAACGTTAGGTATTCAAATTCGGAACCTAAATGTCTTCAATCCACGGCTGTCGTCCTCTAGCTAATCCTTCATTTTAGTCACTGTCTCTGCTTTCAAATTTGCTTCTAGTAGAACCTCTTGTTGTGCCTCTTTAAGTCGAATAATGATATCAGATACAATGGTAAGTTTCATGAATCTGATGTTCTCTGTAAAGCCCTTCCCGCTTAATGCATCGGCTACGATGTTTGCTTTACGAGGATGATACTTGATATCACACTAATAATATTTGATTAGCTCCAACCACCTTTGCTGCCTCATATTCAATTCTTTATGAGTAAAAACACACTGAAGACTCTTATGGTCTATATACACCACACATTTAGTGCCATGTAGGTAGTGGTGCCATAGTTTCAAAGGAAAGACTACAACAGCCAACTCCAGATCATGAGTTGGATACAATAGCCAACTCCAGATCATGAGTTGGATAGCTCTACTCATGTGGCTTTAGTTGACGGGAAGCATAAGCGATCACTTTGTCCCTTTGCATCAGGACACTTCCCAAACTTGCATAAAAGGCATCACAACAAACAATGAAATCTTTTAACCGTTAGGTAGAGTCAGAATTGGAGCTTGACACAACAGTTGTTTCAATGTTTGAAAGGTCTTATCTTTTTCATCAGCGCATGAGTAAGCAATTTCCTTTCGTGTGAGCTTGGTTAAAGGACTTTCTATTTTGGAGAACTTCTAAATAAACCGCCAATAATAACCAGCAAGTCCTAAAGAACTCCGAATCTCCGATGGAGTCTTAGGAATCCCTCGATTCATCACTGCTTCGACCTTAGCTGGGTCGACCATCACTCCATCCTTGCTTATAACGTGACCAAGGAAGTGTACCTCTTCAAGCCAAGACTCACATTTAGAAAATATGGCATATTATTGTTCTTGATTTAGAGTATCAAATCTCTTTTTTTGATTGACCTCCTTTTTTTAATATTCAGGAGGTCAAACTAAGATTGTTGTTCCAATTCCAGTTAGTGTTTCAGTCGAATTCGATCGAAAGAGATCTGAATCACGCTCTATAGGATTTGAACCTACGACATCGAGAACTATGCGAAGATGTTGTTCGTTCTCCGCTTCAGTCTTAGAGTAAATGAGGATATCATCGATGAATACAATTACTATCATCGATGAATACAATTACAAATTTGTCAAGGTAAGGGCGACATACATGATTCATCATATCCATGAAAATAGAAGGTGCATTGGTTAAGCTAAATGGCATAACCAATAATTCATAATGCCCGTATCAAGTTCTAAATGCAGTTCTCGGAATATCTTCATCTCGTACACGGACTTGATGATAATCAGAATGGAGATCAATCTTTGAGAAACATGTGGTACCCTGTAGTTTATCAAACAGATCATCTATACGTGGAATCAGATATTTATTCTTTACGGTTCGCTTATTAAGCTCCCTGTAATTGATGCACAAACGGAGAGTTCTGTCCTTTTTGACAAATAAAATAGGAGCTCCCCACGATGATGAACTTGGGCGCACAAAGCCCTTATCAAGTAATTCCTGGATTTGAGTTATCATCTCCCGGATTTCAAACGGAGCAATCCCAGTCCATCGCCTACCCTGTTAATGGACTAATCAGTCCTCAAGTCCGGATCCGGTCACAAACACATATCTGATCCAATCGGATCTCATTTCCGCATATAATCATATATCATCAGCATGATTCATAACATACACTTAATCAAGTGCATATCATACTATCAACAAGTTATGCATAACATCATTATGATTCATAATCTACACTTAATTAAGTGCATAACATATCAAAGCAAGAGGTTACATATGCATACAATAAAGTATTCCACCTTTCATTTTCATATTTCAAATGTTTGCTAATATATGTTATAGGTATATTAATTCTTATGTTATCAGACTCTCACTTGAATAGCTAGAGTAAGCAAATGTAGTGTTCCGGCTCTTCAAACTCGTCGGGTTCACCAAAAACAATGTTCCTAAATATCAGTACTTTGAATAGCAGCAAGCTGTTTGCTACAAGGCACCTTGTGGTCACAAGCATATTGCTTGCGCCAGCAAGGAAAAGGGCCTTGCGCCCGTAAGCAGTGACCCTTGCATAGGCTTATCAATGGGTCAGATCTTGCCCAGGTCCGATCCGATCTGCCCCATTTATTGGATCCAATGGGTCTAAATATTGGATCCATCGCCCCAATAAGAGATCCAATAGGTCGACCCATTTAATTGGATCAGTACGTGGGTCGATCCAACATCTGTGTGGGTCGGTCCATTTAATATTGTAACACCCGCAACCCTAGGCTAGAAGATTAGCGGGTTAGCGGTATGTGATTGGTTGTTTAATTACTTATGTGTTTTGATTAACTAATTATTGTGAAAACATAAATATACTAGTATGTTACCGGTGAACTCTAAATAGGAAAGGAAATATGTATGAATAGTATGTTATTATGTATGTATCTATGCATGCATGAGTTAATAAAAAAATGAATAGGATTTCAAAATCCTCTTGCCACCTCCTGCTTGCTTATTATACAAAGATATGTGTACGTGTATTGTGAATAACCTGCTCATATTTCAAAAGTGTTCAAGGTGTTTGTGTGTGTTTTGAAAGCAAAACCATAAGTGAAGGAAACTTCAAAAAGTTCTAAACTTAAAATCCTAAACTCAAGATCTTGTGGGTTTTAATTCAAAAGGAAGGTGAGGAAGTATTTGTAGCTTGATATAATAAATGTTGGTATATTTAGATATTAAAAAGCTTGAGTTTATGTTGTTTCACCATTTTTGAAGTTTGAAAGAAAGTTTGATAATGGGTTTTGAAGGTTTTGTTGTTATGAATGAGTAAAAATGTGTTTTTGATGATTCTTATGCATATTAGATGTTAAATATATGCTTTGTTGGAAGAAAATGATGTTAGAATGAGTTTTATGGAAGTTATGGCTGAAAATCCGACACTTAAAATGAAGAAGATGATGAATTTTTCGGTTTTTGATAAAAACCGACATTACCGAAATCCTATAGCTTGAAATCCTATAGTTTGAAATCATATAGTCTGAAATCCTATAGTTTGAAATCCTATAGTGTGAAATCCTATAGTTTGAAATCCTATAGTCTGAAATCTTATAGTTTGAAATCCTATAGTTTGAAATCCTATAGTTTGAAATCCTACACTTTGAAATCCTATACTTTGAAATCCTACACTTTGAAATCCTACACTTTGAAATCCTATACTTTGAAATCCTAGACTTTGAAATCCTAGACTTTGAAATTCTGTACTTTGAAATACTATACTTTGAAATCCAATAGATGAATCCGACACTTAAATCCGGTACTCTGAATCCAGAATTTGAAATCCAACCCCGGTCGCGGCGCGACAGACCTAAATCCGATTAATTGTTTATTTCTTTTAGGATTGCTTGGTTTGAGTTAGTATATTTATTATGTGATTTAATTGAGTTGTTTTGATACATTTGAGATATAAATATATATGAGAAGATATATTTATATATTCGAGACTGATTTGATTGTTGCTGTGTTTTCAGGCAATCAAAAGACTTAGTAAAATTAGATTTCCGAGCCCGTGTGGATTTTTGAGGTGAGTGGACGTTAATCGTGGATGGTAAAGATTTCGGTTAATGTTATTGGTGTGATGCATGATTGTGATTGAGATTGGATTGAATTGATTGAACTGTTAAATGTGATTATTGTTTATTGATATCTGCTGCACGATTCTTTGGTCGATACACACTCTTAGTATGAATTTGAGTTGCGTTGGGAAGTCAGCTATACGTAGGATTGGGCTGGGCTCGTTCACTGATTGGTTGAACAGTGTTAGCCTTACTAGTGCATATGTTGCATCAGAGGGGGAGTGCCCTGTGCCAATTCCGTGAAGGGCTATTGGTAAACCTTTGCTTTGGCTGGCATTGGTTGTAGGTTCTGCGCCGAACCGCCGGTCTTCTCAGGATACGTGATTACATGCTTTGATATTGACTTTGGATGTTTGGTTTCGGTGTTTAGCCTCTACTAACTTAGCTTTGTGCTAATTCCCCTCAGTTGTTGCTTTTGCAGGTTCTTGCTTGTGTGGTTGGCAGAAGGAAAGGGATAACCTGACTCTGATATTATTTTTGAAATGAAACGATCCTGTAGCTTTTGTAACACACAATGATACTTTTGTTTGTGAACACTATTTGTATATTTTGTAAATATTGGTTTGTATGTAATAAGTTTGTTTATTAAAAAGCTTCCGTAGCGTATTTTAAAAAAATGGCTTGGGTTTTCCGGTGTTACAGTTTGGCATCAGAGCATAGGTTTGGCGATGCATGCACGGCTAGAGTGTTGCATACCCAAATCTTGGCTCGTGACGGGTCAAGCTTTCCTTCAAGGGAATTAGAGTGAGTTAGAGTTGTCGGTTGTAGTTAGTATTTTGGATACTAACGCTTTATGCTAATAAGACTGTGAGGTGATGTGATTGTATAGAGATGGCAGACAAAGATACCCCTACTAACACTCTTGTGACCCAAGAAGTAGTTGGAACTTCAACAGTGAATGTGATTGATATGACATATCAAACTGGTACATTGAGATGTGAACCGAGGGATGAGCAGAGTAAGTGTATTGATAAACTGAAAGATGAAATACAAGAACTTTGAGATACTGTGCACCGAATGGAACGAGAGAGGATAACCCAAAATGTTCAAACACAGACTTATCCAGCTTCTATTACACAGGCTACAACGTATCTAGTTCCGGTTCCATATCACCCTATGGCAAAAGTAACACAACCACCATACTTATATTCAGTCCCATTTCAGGGAGCTATGCTTACGGATTACTCAAGCGTTACTAGGAGGGATAGTACTTCTTCTCGAGCTTTTGTCTTAGGTGAATTGGAAAGGAGAAATGTGGAATCCAAAAAGAACATGACCCGAGAGCAAGTTTCTGAACCTGGATCCAGGATTGAACAATACTATTTACAATGGCAAAAAGAGCAAGGTGGTCAGGGAAAAGGGAACTTTAATCGTGAACCCATGCTTAGTGGAATTAATCAACAAGCACCACGATGTGGAAAATGTAAGTCACACCACACATGATCTTGTACTTACCAAACTATGCGATGTCTTACCTGCGGACAGTTTGGTCATGAGATGAAGGATTGTTATTTCTCCTAGAAGGTATGTTGGACTTGTTTTGGGAAAGATCATAGAGAGAGGGACTATAGAATTAAAAGAGAACTCGAATCTAGACCAAGTATTGGGGAACCCTCATCGGCAGTTGGTCAGAAACAAGAAAGGCAACGCAAAAGACCTATGACAGGTGGGTCTACACAAAGTTCGCAATGGTGCCGCCGGTGCAGATTTGTTCATACGGGGAATGTCAGAAAGAGGGTCATCGTACGAATGAATGTTATGAAGAACGAAGAATGGGGTCGGAGGCAGGAGTGGATGCAGGTAGGGGATCCTCGTCAGCAAAGGAACGAAAAAGAAAGAACCCTTCTGTTCTAGAGGGTAGAAGTTACAATATGATGACTGATAACGATGGTAACGTTGAAGACGACATAACGGGTACGTTTTGATAACCTTTATGTTTATCCGTATGTTTATTAACTTCAGAGTTAATTATGAATGGATGATGCCTATGTGTGTTAAGTGTGTTTAATTGTTTCTAAAGAGTATGATTCTTTAGTAAGTAATGTGACAGTAAATGATGAGATACATGATATAATGTGAATTAGGGTATGAAGTACCCTAAAAAGATGTTTTTAGATTTGTATAAGTGCATGCTAAGTTATGTGTTGCAAGAGATGTCTTGCCTTTTGAGCTTATATATGTGTATATGTATCTTTGTGTTCGTATAAAGAAGAAAGTAAGCGAAAGAGTTAATGAAGTTTAGAAGGCTTTGTGACGATCGAGAGATGTTGTTGATAAATGAATAACGGAGATTACGAGTTATTGACAAAGCTAATGATTGAAGATAATCTGTGATATCAATTATTGAACTTGGGAAGATTGATGATTTATTGAGATATTGCATTAGTTGGATTTTTATAAAGGATACTATGCTATGAAATTGGAAGAATGGCTTACATCGTGTGACAATTGAAGATTTTTAGAGGAATGATCTAATCCATACTTTTGAAGCTACAGTAGATGCGTTGTGTTAATAATATAGAGATATTGATTATAAAGAAAGATAAGTGAAATTGATTTGATTATTAAAAGTAGTAGAAGATGTTTATATATGAGTAAACTTGATACATGTCAGATATGATAGTTAGAACGAATCAAAGATTATGGTGGAAAGATCTGATATTACATTGGAAAGACAGATTGCTGACAAATATATGAAAACAATAGGGGATTTATGACGATAACTTTGAGAATTATGTGAGTTGAAGCATACTTGATTTGATGGAGGAAATTGAAGTTATTCTTATTGGAAATTGATAACAGAGATGATTGAGATTATCAAGTAAAAAGAAAAAGGTGAATTGCTATAGATTGAACAAACCAGAAATGTATATACTTTGACTAAAAGATATCATGGGTGCTTAATTACAAGGAGTTTTACATGAGAATGAGCTAGTTATAATGAGGATTGATACTTATGAACTGAAGATATATGTGATGTGAAGAATGACAGATTAAATTCATGAGATAATAAGTAAAAGAGAAGAAGAATGTAATGGCCTGAACATAGTGAATGAAGACTTGTGGAATGAAGAACTTGCCTTTTCTAGGAAGTACCTATGCTTGGAATTGGGGATTTAATTTGACAAAAAAACTTACGAAACTAAATTGCCAGTGCACTTGGAAGGGCTAAATAGTATAATGCCATACAAAGTATTTAACGGATATCTTACTAAAAGAAGTGAACATGAAATAATTCGTGGAAACATGACGTGTTCAGGTTTGAGTCAAAGCGGAGTATTAGAGAATTATGAATGATTGTGGTGACCAGAGATATCAGGATAGTAATGAAGACAAGTTATGATGGAATATGTATGAGAGGTATGATATACAATGAAGTCCGGGTATATTACGAGGGATTATGATTGATCAATAAAAGTAGTTGTATTCTACCACTATGAGATAAAAATGGTGAGTGAAATTGTATCTTGATGGAATAAATTGAATATGTACTTGAAAGATTTAATTAAATTTTGAAACGATTTATAACCAGCATAAAGAGGTGAGATGAACAGTGCGACTGAATCCTTATTGGATAATGAAGCAGTAGGAGTTAAGCAGATATATGGGAATGAACTTGTGTTTGAGTTGAATTTTGATTATTCGAGGAATACATGATTAAATCAATTAGACAAATGTGATGTGATTTATATTGGATGAATGTTAAAATAGCAGTGGTAAGTTTATGTATGAGTTAGAAAAGATTTAACAATCAGAGATCAATATGAAGAGTGCTCGTTTTCTAGCTACATACGAGACGACTTCTTTGAGTAAGTTAGCTCAACTGAATGTTAATGAGATTGTTTCGAGGTATGGTAGACCGTTATTGATAGTTTTTGACAGAGACTTCAGGTTTGTTTCGAATTTCTGCAAGAGTCTACAGAGAAAAGTTGAGAACGAGAATTAGTCTGAGTACTGCTTATCATGCCCAGAGTGACGGTCAGACTGAGCGAACCATACAGACACTCGAGGATATGTTGTGTGCTTGTGTAATTGAGTATATTGAGTATGGTGGATCTTGGGATTCGCACCTACTGTTGATAGAGTTGCGTATAATAATTTTTACCACTCCAGTATTGGAATGCCTCCGTATGAAATGTTGTACGGTCGTCGCTGCCGTACTCCGACGTGTTGGTTAGAGGCTGGTGAGAAACAATTTGAAGGACGCGAGATTGTTCAAATGACTGCTGACAAGGTTGCAATAGCCAGAGAAAAGTTGAAAGTGGCCAGAGATAGACAGAAAATGTATGCGGATCCGCGGCGTCGTCCAGAATCGTTTGATGTGGAGAAGTTAATGTATTTGAAAGTCTCTCCGTGGAAGGGCATAATTCGATTTGGAAAAAGCGGGAACTTGCCTCTCCGTTACATTGGTCCTTTCAGAATTCGTCAGATTATAAATGACCAGACAGTTACATTGGATCTCCCAGCAGAGCTTGCAGGTATTCATGACACATTCAATGTCTGCTATTTGAGAAAATGTAAAGTTGAAGATGAGAGTCAGATTCTCCCGATACACGAACTGAAAGTGGATTCAAAGAAGAGATTGATTGAGGAACCCGTCGAACTGTTAGATCGTAAAGTGACCAAGCTCCAAAAGAAGCAGATACCGATGGTATTGGTCAAGTGGAAACACAGTTTAGGTTCTGATTTGACGTGGGAGACTGAGGCAGAAATGAAGGATAGATACCCTCATCTGTTTGAGCAAGAAAGGATTCCGAGGACGGAATCCTTTTAAGGAGGGGAGATTTGTAACACCCGCAACCCTTGGCTAGGAGATTAGCGGGTTAGCGGTATGTGATTGGTTGTTTTATTTACTTATGTGTTTTGATTAATTGATTATTGTGAAAACATAAATATACTAATATGTTACCGGTGGAACTCTAAATAAGAAAGGAAATATGTATGTATAGTATGTTATTATGTATGTATATATGCATGCATGAGTTAATAAAAAAAAGAATAGGATTTCAAAATCCTCTTGCCACCTCCTGCTTGATTATTATACAAAGATATGTGTACGTGTATTGTGAATAACCTTCTCATATTTCAAAAGTGTTCAAGGTGTTTGTGTGTGTTTTGAAAGCAAAACCATAAGTAAAGGAAACTTCAAAAAGTTCTAAACTTGAAATCCTAAAGTCAAGATCTTGTGGGTTTTAATTCAAAAGGAAGGTGAGGAAGTATTTGTAGCTTGTTATAATACATGTTGGTATATTTAGATATTAAAAAGCATGAGTTTATGTTGTTTCACCATTTTTGAAGTTTGAAAGAAAGTTTGATAATGGGTTTCAAAGGTTTTGTTGTTATGAATGAGTAAAAATGTGTTTTTGATGATTCTTATGCATGTTAGATGTTAAATATATGTTTTGTTGGAAGAAAATGATGTTAGAATGAGTTTTATGGAAGTTATGGCTGAAAATCCGACACTTAAAATGAAGAAGATGATGAATTTGATGTGGATGAGATTCGGTTTTTGATAAAAACCGACATTACCGAAATCCTATAGTTTGAAATCCTATAGTCTGAAAGCCTATAGTTTGAAATCCTATAGTATGAAATCCTATAGTTTGAAATCCTATAGTTTGAAATCCTATAGTTTGAAATCCTATAGTCTGAAATCCTATAGTCTGAAATCCTATAGTTTGAAATCCTATAGTTTTAAATCCTATACTTTGAAATCCTATAGTTTTAAATCCTATACTTTGAAATCCTATAGTTTGAAATCCTACACTTTGAAATCCTATACTTTGAAATCCTACACTTTGAAATCCTACACTTTGAAATCCTATACTTTGAAATCCTAGACTTTGAAATCCTACACTTTGAAATTCTATACTGTGAAATACTACACTTTGAAATATGATAGATGAATCCGACACTTAAATCCGGTACTCTGAATCCGGAATTTGAAATCCGACCCCAGTCGTGGCGCGACAGATTCAAATCCGATTAATTGTTTATTTTTTTTATGATTGCTTGGTTTGAGTTTGTATATTTATTATGTGATTTAATTGAGTTGTTTTGATAGATTTTAGATATAAATATATAGAGAAGATATGTTTCTATATTCGAGACTGATTTGATTGTTGCTGTGTTTTCAGGCAATCAAAAGACTTAGTAAAATTAGATTTCTGAGCCTGTGTGGATTTTTGAGGTGAGTGGACGTTAATCGCGGATGGTAAAGATTTCGGTTAATGTTATTGGTGTGATGCATGATTGTGATTGAGATTGGATTGAATTGATTGAACTGTTGATTGTGATTATTGTTGATTGATATCTGCTGCATGATTATTTGGTCGATACGTACTCTTAGTATGAATTTGAGTTGCGTTGGGAAGTCAGCTATACGTTGGATTGGGCTGGGCTCGTTCACTGATTGGTTGAACAGTGTTAGCCTTATTGGTGCATATGTTGCATCAGAGGGGGAGTGCCCTGTGCCAATTCAGGGAAGGGCTATCGGTAAACCTTTGCTTTGGCCGAACCGCCGGTCTTCTCGGTATACGTGATTACATGCTTTGATATTGATTGTGGATGTTTGCTTTCGGTGTTTAGCCTCTACTCACTTAGCTTTGTGCTAATTCCCCTTAGTTGTTGCTTTTGCAGGTTCGTGTTTGTGTGGTTGGCAGAAGGAAAGGGATGACCTGACTCTGATATTATTTTTGAAATGAAACGAGCCTGAAGCTTTTGTAACACACAATGATACTTTTGTTTGTGAACACTGTTTGTTTATTAAAAAGCTTCCACAGCGTATTTTAAAAAAAATGGCTTTGGTTTCCGGTGTTACAAATATTAAACTACAATTTAATTTTAACTATCAACTATCATCAGTTTATCGGTCACCACCCGCCACCGCCATGGCTACCGCCATCGCCTATTACCACGCCCACCACCTGCAATCGCCATCACCACCGTCGGCTACCACCGCCGACCACCGGCTGCCACCACCGTCACCACCGCCGCCACCGGCAACCACCCGCCACCACCGCCGGCCACCAGCTTGTCGGTGATACCATCTTTTATGACCACCTACTCAACTAGTTTTCTCCGTCACCTTTACCAAGGTTCAATCTAAGCTATTAACATTATATATATAATCGACTCCAAAACCCAAAATCATGACGGACAGAGCTATATATTATATATGGCAAAAGTTCAAACGAGAATTGTTTTTTCGTACGAGAACCGCGAGAACCAATCTCAGCCGTCCAATTCCCCCTCTTTCAATTGGATTGCTCACCCATGAATTCCTTACATGCACCCTGCAACACACAATCCCCCCACGCTCTTCATCCATGAATTCCATTATCCAAAATGAACGGCCAAGATTGGTTCTCGCAGTTCTTGTACGAAAAACAGTTCTCGTTTGAACCCTCCCCTATTATATATTATTAATTTATTACATATGGAAAAATTATCATTCTTGTTCCTCCGACCATATACAAATAGCCACCTTCAAAATACATATCAAATTACAAACAGAACATGAATTTTAGAAGTGTAAATTTCATGTTAGTACTCATGAAAGTCACAAAAGGTGCAAATTGCATGCATGGGGGAGAACCATCCTTCTCACGAATCATGTATTTCAGGTTAGCAATGGTGTCTGAAGGTTTGATTTCCACGGTGATGGTGCTTCCAGTGAGGCTTCTCACCAATATCTTCATTAATTCACTTGATTTACACATAAGTATGTGGGTGGACTCCATGTTGATTTGGAAGTCGGCAAGGGTACTGGTGTCCTCGAGAACCATTTGGTGGTCTGCGGTGGTGGCGACGACGGGTGGTCGGCAGTGACGGTGGCGACGGCGGGTGGTCGGCGGTGACGGTGTCAGCGGCGGCGGCGGGTGGTGGCCGGCGGTGAAGGTTGCGGAGGCTGGTGGCTGGCAGTGGTGGATGTGATGGCAGCGTGGTGAAGGTGGCGGTGGTGGTGGTGACGGTGGTGGCCGGCGGTGGTGGTGATGGTGGCGATGGTCGGTGGGCGGTGGTGGTGACGGTGGTGGCCGACGGTGGTGGTGACGACGGTAGTGGGTGCTGGCCTGCGTTGACGGTGGCAGCGGCGGGTAGTTGGCAGTGGTGGTGGTGACGGTGGCGGCAGCAAGGGGTGGTGGTCACGGTGGCGGGTGGTGGTGGTGACGGTGTCGGATGTAGCGGGTGGTGGTTGCTGGTGACATTGGCGGCAGCTTGTGGTGGCCGGTGGTATCGGTGGCGGCGGCAGGTAGTCGGCGGTGGTGGTGGTGACGGTGTTGGTCGGCGGTGACGGGTGGTGGCCGGCGGTGGTGGTGGTGACAATGTCGGCGGCGGCGGGTGGTGGCCGGCGGTGGTGGTGGTGACGGTGTCGGCAGCAGTGGGTGGTGACTGGCGGTGATGGTCAGTGAGGGTAGGGCTATGGGTGGGTGGGGGCTAGGGGTGGGGTGGGTTGGGTAGGGATGGGTGGGGGTAGGGGTGGCGGTGTGGTGGGGTGAGGTAGGGATGTAGGGTGGGGGTAGTGGTTGAAAAAATATTTGATAAATTATACTATAAATAATAAAATATTTTATGGGTCGCTCTGGGTCAAGATCCATTAGTAATGGATCCGATCTAAATCCAAGTAAATGAATTCTAATGCTAATGGATCAGATCTAAATTCAATTAAATGGGTCTACGGGTCAGGTCAGATCTTTAAAAGATCCGATCCGATCTGCCCCATTGACAGCCCTACCCTTGCGGCCGCAAGGGTTATTTCTTGCGCTCGCAAGCATGTCTGTATAGACGAGTGTCAAACCAGTCCCCTCTTTAGGCCATTTTTGACACCAAAATTCATCTAATCGATTTCAAACCAATTTCCAGTGTTCACATATGAAACATACAAATTAACTAAGCTAGAAACAACACTTCTTATACACTTTAACATACAAATCAATCATTGGGATCAAAATCTCCATTTTTGACCCATTTAGTGAAATTCTCCAAATTCAATCTAAACTAACATGTTAATTCAAGAATTTGATTCCTATGTACTTAGAAATGAAGTAGGAACAAATTGGTATCATCCAAAACAAGTATTGATGTCATTTTGGGTTTTGACCTATTTGAACCTAAAACCAAGAAGAAGGAAGAAGATATGGAAGATGAAGCTTACAAGGATGAAGATGATGGAGAAAATGAACACGAACATATTTTCAACTTGAATTTACAACAAAGACAATTGCTTGATGAATCTTTCGTTGCTTCCTTCAATAGCCAAGAACAAGAGAAGAGATGAGTATGTGTGTGATGTACGTGTGTCTGCGTGTGTTTGAAAAGGGAGAACCGACCTTAGGGTAAAATATATCCACAAGTGGGTATTTTGTTCCCCTTTTCCACTTACAACTTAACTCTCAATTATCCGTTTCATCTAACGGAGATATTTTCGAAACCTTTATTTGAAATCGTTTGATATTTTGTTAATTTTATTTATTTTTTATTATTTTTTATAACATCATTTATTTACTATTTTCATAATTTATTTTAATCACTAAAATATAAATTATTTTATTATTTATTTAAAATAATCGACGTACCAAATTCGCAAATGTTTAGTGTTGGTATTTCATGTGGATCAAACACACAGTGGAAACAAGCAAAAACATACATGAAGTCCCAAAGGTGGTGCTCAGTTGCAAAAAGAAACATGCAACCAAAAGAACAAAGGAGAAGAAGATGTATCCTTGGAGTTACTGCTGGAAATTAAGTTGAACCACGAGTTAGGGATGTAGTTTGAAACAAAAGGCTCCAAACCCTAAATGAAGTCCACTCCAAGCTTGACTTCAATCCTCTTGTACTAGAAAGCCAAAACAGACACAAACACTTGATGCTTCACTTCTGGAATAGCCTTGAACTTGATGTGCACAGCTATGAACACTTTGATCTTGCTCACAAACTCGCAAGCTTTGAACTCACAATTTAGTGTAATATGCACAAATGGCCAAGAGTATGAAAAAGGAGGAAAGGATGGCTTAAATAGAGCAAGAGAAGCTCCAGCACTACTCCTTGGTCGGTCATGTGTTCAAATGTGATTGGACCAACAGGTTGGTCCAATAAAAACACAAGTGTCACTTGAACTTCTGCCTTCACGACTTCCTCCATTATATATCATGTGAAGATCAAATGCGCCATGACCGGCCATTGATCCTTCACGAGTTGTGCTGCCCGAGCAAGAATCCTGAGGGCGCTTGCGTCACGACCTCCTTCACAAGCCGTGACAGGTCGTGAAGCCCCAAGGTATCATGAACCGTGCGGCCATGATAGGACACATGGACACAATCTTCTTCACGACCCGTGGAGCATCCCTTAGATAGAGTTTGACCTATTCCTCTTACAGCAGGCTGTCGGGATTGAAACTTGGCATGTGACCTAGTAGGCCCACGCTTCATCGGTAGTGATACCGGCCTACGTGTATCAGTGGGCATGTAACAACCTCAGATTTGGCTTAGACGTGTTCGAATCTGGTACGTCTAAAATTCTATTTAAATATATATATATATATATATATATATATAATTGATTAATTGGGAAAATAGAAGAAAATAATAAAGAAATGATAATATTAAAATATTATTAAAAATAGATAAGAATAATAAAATATTAAATGGTTTAGAACGAGGTTTCCGAAAATATCCCCGTTAGTTAAAACGGGTACTCGTGCGTTAAGTTGTATGTTGAAAAGGGGAACAAGATACCTACTTGTGGATATTATAAACCCAGAAGTAGGCATCTCACGTGAGTAACCTCTTCACAACACACAGACAGCTTTTCTTGTGCCTATCTCATTTTGTTCTTGGTTTGCAAATGAAGGAGAAAGCTTCCATAATCATTCAAGCAATTTGATTTTGTTGTTGGATTCAAGTACTGAAATCAAGTTCTAATCTGCTATGATATCTCCTAATCACCTCTAATTCAAGTGAGTTCTTTGTTCTTATTTTTGAGTTTCACCAACTTAGGTTCTCAATTAGGTTTGGTTGAATTGGATGCCAATCTTGGTTTCTGAAGTTACCAATCTGTTTCTAGTGTGTTGTTAAGTGTATAGAAATCAAAAAATGGAATTAAATTGATGATTTGGATGGAATTCAAGAATTAAAGTGCTAAATGGGTCAAAGTGGTGATTTAGTCTCAAATTCTGATTTTTGATGTTTAGTTCCATAAAAATGGTGTCTTTAGGTTGCTTCTGATGAGTTATTTCATATGTGAACCTTAGAAACCGATTGGTAATGTTCTGATTGAGTTTTGGTAAGTGTTTCGATGGAAACAGAAGGTTCTTCATGAACATGCTACTGTCTATTGAAAGGCACGGGCGTGCCTCTCAATAACAGACTGTACCTCAAAGCGTACCTGGGAGGCACAACTGTACCTCCCAAGGGTAGGGGATGTGCCTAACCTAGCAAGCCCGGGGGGTACCCTGAAGTCACGGGGTGTACCTGGGTATCAGGTACGTGGCGTACCCGGGGCGTGCCTCGCCAAGCACGGGCGTGCCTTGGCAAGGTATGGGCGTGCCCAGCCTTTGGTAGAATCTGTTTTACAAGGTTTTGATATCTGTAAACCTTGTTAAGGTATTCTAGTTGGTCCAGAAGCTACTATATCGTAGAGTAAAGTATTCTAGCTCGACAGGTGAGTGCCTGATAACATAAGGATTAATATATCTATAACATATATTAACAATGATTACAGAATTGTATACCATGATTTGTACACACACTTGTTTAAGTGTAGGTTACATGATGATGCTAGAATTTAACATGTTGACACAATGTAGTATGCACTTGATTAGGTCTATGCTATGATGATAATTAAATATATGCACGCATTGATTGTTGTTCCGATTGGATCTGATTATTTGTTTGTGAATGGTCCGGATCTTATGGACAAAGATGTCCTACACTAAGAACAAAGCTGTTCTACTTAAGGACAAAGTTGTCCTCTTCGGGTATAGCTTATGTTGTACAACAGAGGAATCCGTTGATTCTAAAACGCAATGGTGGACCTCTTTACAGCTCACCCACCGGAGCGGTTAATGTGTCTGGTACCCCAGTTTGGTGCATTGAGCCGGGTTTGCTCCCGTGCGACATATGTTACCTTTTGACTACGCCAGCTCATCGCGAGATGCTAGGATAGAACTATCTGAGCATGATTGATGATATGTGATGTAGTTATGTTGAATGCATGCTATGTGGTACTCACTAGCTATTATAGCTACCAGATACTACTCTCCACATGCGCAGGTGATCCTCAGTGAGCTCGGGACCCTGCGGGTAGTTTGCTTTAATAGGAGGGACACTATCTTTTGTATAATTCTGATATTCTGTATGTTTGTGATAGATAATGTTCAACTGGATAAGCAATCGTAACACCAAAATGTGTATGTAGCAATTTTGAATGTAATATATTTGCCACGTGTTTTATATTCCGCTGCGTGTTTTTAAATGAAAACTATAAACTAGTATTTTAAAAAGAAAAATTTGGTCTTAGAAATCACGGGGTTACAAGCTAGTATCAGAGCCTAAGTTTGAGTGAATTAGGTACTTGAAAGGGTATTCAGTCTCAAAGTCAGGCTCGACCATTATTTAAAGTGTTCCTCGGGAGGTGTTGGGGTGTGAGAGAGATTGATATGACTGACATTGATGTTGATTATTTGCTTATTTGATTAACATGATTAAGCAAGTATGAAAAGTATACTAAGTATATCTGACTTTAATGATCTAACAGAATTTAGAGACTAATGATGTCCGGAAGTGATGATAGAGAGGCTTACATTCGTGACTTAGAGGCTCGTCTCAAAGCTTCTGAGGAACGAGCTCTTAGAGAAAAAAATGGCCATGGGTTTGAAAACCTTTATGATGTGCAAACCACCTACCTTCGATGGTAGTATGGATCTGGTAGTCACGGAGAGGTGGATCCGTGATATAGTTGGCATTTGAGACCTGTGAAGCTGAGGATGCCAAGAAAGTGGCCTATGCAAGGAAGATGTTGCGGGGTCGCACGGTTTCTTGGTATGATACGGTGATTGTATCTACACTAGCTGCAGTCCTCAATGCTATGACTTGGTCAGAATTTCTGAAGATTTTGAGGACTAAATACTGTTCAGCCCAAGCACCGGAAACTGTGGATAATGAGTTCAGGGCCTTGTCTAGAGGCAATAGATCAGTGGAGGAGCTCATTACTAGGTATACCGAGTTGCTACGATTTCTGCAGGGTTCCTTGCCTGATGAAGAGGCAATGATTAACCATTTTGCACTTGCACTGCCACCTGAATATCGATCATCTATCCAGTTTGCAACTACCTTAGAGAAAGCTTTTGACTTTGCTCGCCGGTATGAGAGTGATCACGCACAACAAGTTGGGGGAACTTCTAAAAGGAAGTTTGAACAGTCTTCGGGGTCAAAGAGGTGGAGGGTCGTGGCAGCGACAGCAACAACAACACCAGCAGTAGGGGGTTCGAGGTACAGTCCCGCAGACGATTAATGGTGTGAGTGTCGAACTAAGCACGCAGGGCATTGCACCAAGGATACTGCAAGGTGTCCTAAGTGCGGGTAGAAGGGGCATACAGCGGATAGCTGTAAATATAAAAATAATGTGTGCTACAAGTGCCTCAATCCGGGACATGGATCAGTTGATTGCAGATCGGGTCCTAACCCTGGATCAGGAGGACCTGGAGTATCTTCCTCAGGTCGGGGGAAGAATGTTGCACCGTATGCACCGGGCATGGCATTCCAGATGACAGCCAATGAGGCTAAGGCCGCAGGTGATGTGATCACTAGCACTTTTCTTGTTAACAATTCTCCTGCCTGTGTTTTATTTGATATAGGAGCAACTTATTCTTTTATCTCTGCATCTTTGTGTGCCAAACTGCAACTGCCTATCTGTACATTGATTGATCCGATAGGTGTTGAAGTTGCTAATGGTAGGATAGTTCATGTTGTTCATAGAGTTCCTATGGCACTGATTAACATTGATGGGACTAGTTTCCCTCTTTCATTTCTGGTTATGCCAATCACGGGGTTTGATGCTGTAATCGGAATGGATTGGCTCAGCAGTAAAGATGTTGAAATTCTGTGTTCAAAGAAGATAATTTGATTTCCTTTACCTGACGGATCTTATGCAGAAGCTCGAGGTGAGAAATAGAAATATAATATTCCTATCATCTCTGTTATCAAAGCTCAAAAATATGTTACAAAAGGTTGTGTCTCATACTTTGCATATGTTATTATTACTAAAATGGAGAAACAACCAGTTGAAAAAATCAGGGTAGTGTCAGAATACCCTAAGGTCTTCCCACATGAATTACCTGGACTACCTACAGTCTGGGATGTCGATTATAGAACTGATCTTGTACCTAGAGCTACCTAGTGGCTAAAGCTCCATATCGTCTCGCTCCCTCTGAAGTTTGCGAGATGATGAATCAGATTCAGGATTTACTTGACAAGGGCTTCATTCACCCGAGCTCTTCTCCTTGGGGAGCTCCAGTTTTATTTGTCAAGAAGAAGGACGGTACCATGCGAATGTGCATAGATTACATGGAGCTTAACAAGCAAACTGTAAAGAACAAATACCCTTTACCACGCATAGATGACTTATTTGATCAATTGCAGGGGTCAACTTGCTTCTCTAAAATTGATCTTCGATCAGGGTATCATCAAGTACGGGTTCAGGCTGAAGATATTCCAAAAACAGCCTTTCGTACCCGTTATGGCCATTATGAGTTTCTGGTGATGCCATCGGCTCCACCAATGCACCAGCTATCTTCATGGATCTCATGAACCGTGTTTGTCGTCCATCTCTGGACAAGTTTGTAATAGTATTCATTGACGACATTTTAATCTATTCGAAGACTGAAGCTGAACATGAATCACATCTTCGTCAAGTTCTCGAGACTCTTAAGCGAGAACAACTCTATGCCAAACTTTCTAAATGTGAGTTCTGGCTTCGTGAAGTACATTTTCTCGGTCACGTGATCTGCAGGGATGGTGTTAAAGTAGACCCTGCTAAAGTTGAGGCGGTGATGAATTGGGGAGTTCCCAAAACCCCATCTGAGATTCGTAGCTTTCTAGGACTTGCCGGTTATTATCGGCGGTTCATCTAGAATTTTTCTAAGATTGCAGGTCCTCTAAGAAAGCTTACCCGAAAGGATGTCCCCTATTCGTGGTCGGATGAACAAGATAAGGCCTTCCAGACATTGAAACAATTATTATCTCAAGCTCCAATTCTGACTCTGCCAAATGGGTCAGAAGATTTTATTGTTTATGGTGATGCTTCTTACGCAGGTTTGGGAAGTGTCCTTATGCAGAAGGACAAAGTGATAACTTATGCTTTCCACCAACTGAAGCCACATGAGAAGAGCTATCCGACTCATGATCCGGAGTTGGCAGCTGTTGTTTTTGCTCTAAAACTATGGCGCCACTACTTGTATGGCACCAAATGTGTGGTATTCACTGATCAGAAGAGCCTCTAGTATGTTTCTACACAGAAGGAGCTCAATATGAGGCAACGCAGGTGGATAGAGTTGATTAATGATTATGACTGTGAAATCAAATACCACACGGGCAAGGCTAACGTGGTTGCTGATGCATTAAGCCGAAAGGGATCCACATATACCATTAAATTCATGATGATCACCATTGTTTATGAACTTATCACTCGGTTGAAGGAGGCTCAGCAAGAAGCCTTAACAGAAGCAAATCTGAAGGCTGGAGTTATGTCAAAGATGAAGGAGCAGCTACAAGATGACAGTAGGGGATTTAAGACATACAGGTCCTGAATCTGGGTACCTAGCATCGGAGGGAACCGGGATCTAATCTTGAAGGAGGCGCATAATTCTCGTTTATCTGTTCATCCTGGGTGCACTAAAATGTACCATGATCTTAAGGCACTATACTGGTGGCCAACTATGAAACGTGACATTGCCTCTTATGTGGAGAAATGTCAGATATGTGCACAGGTGAATACTGAGCACCAACGATCCTACGGTAATTTGCAACAATTACCAATTCCAGAATGGAAATGGGACAACATCACTATGGATTTCGTTACTAAACTGTCCGAGACTTCAAAAGGGCATGACATGATCTGGGTGATTGTTGATAGACTCACCAAGAGTGCACACTTCCTAGCTGTGAATGAATCTGAAGGTATTTGTTTGGCATAATCGAGTAGCAATGGAAGCAAGATACAATACAAAAATTATAACTAACCAAACAAACACTTCCCATGAACCATAATCTAGACATGGAGTTGCAACTAAAATATAACAAACAAGATAGAAGAAAGGTTATACCACAATTCAAGATCAAAACTTTCTTCTTTGCCAAAGTGTGTAGAATTCACGAAGAACTCCTCTAGTGAAGTCCACCCCAAGCACACTTGATTCCCCAATGCTAGTAGGTTGATGTAGACACCAAAACAACACAATCCAAGTACAAGAAACACCTTTGTGCATCAAAGCTAGATCACATAGTGTATGTCGCCTTCTCATGTGCATCAATCTTGATCACAAGAAGGAAAAACCATTAGAGAGAATGATGAACATGAACAAGAACCCCTCAACTACCAAAAGTCTGTTCTTTGGCACGGAAAACCGTAGCACACTTATCACACCACTTAATACCATTAAGAAGTGTGTTTAAGAATGTTAATTCTGCTATTACAGTGATCGTACACGACCCGTGTTGGTCAACACGGCCGTGTAAGCCCAAAGCCCACGGCCTCAATTAGGCCAAGATAGCCCGTGTCTAATAGGCTCAACACAGCCCGTGTTCATCTACACGGCCGTGTAGTCCCAAAGCACACGGCCTCAACTTGGGCCAAAATGCCCGTGCTAGTTGGGCTGGACACGGCCCGTGTACCATCCTGCCAAAACTGTAACACCCGCAACCCTGGGCTAGGAGATTAGTGGGTTAGTGGTATGTGATTGGTTGTTTTGATTAATTATGTGTTTGGTTAAACTTGACTAATTAAATTATTTAATTGTGTGTTGTTAAGTTAATTGGTTAATTTGAAAATAAAATATAAGTATATGTTACTGGTGAAACTTAATAGGAAAAAGAAAGTACAAGTCTTTATGCATGTATGTTAGAATGTATGTATGTATGCATGTAGGAATTAAAAGATATGTGTACGTGTATAGTGAAACATCTGCTCATTATCATGAATGTGCAAAAAGGTGTAATGTGTGTTTATTAGAGCAAAACCAAAGGTGAAGCAAAGTTATCAAACTTGAAATTTCAAAGTCAAAGATCTTGTGTGTTTAATTCCAAAGGAAGGTGAGAAAGTGTTTATAGCATGTTATAGTACATGTTGGTATGTTTATATATTGAAAAGCATGAGTTTATGCAAATTCACCATTGTTGAAGTTGGAAGAAAGCTAGGTAAGTAGGTTTTGTAGATTTTGAAGTTATAATTGAGTAAAAGGGTGTTTGTGATGATTTATGAACATGTTATATATTTTTATATGTCTATTTTGTTTGAAGAAATTGATGTTAAGTAATGTTATGAGATGAAATTTGGGCTGAAAATCTGACACAAAAGAAGAAGATAAGCTGGAACCACGCCCGTCGCGGCGCTACAATAGAATGTCGCGGCGCGACATTCAAGAAATCCGACTATGAAGTTTCGGATTATAAGAATCCGAGAATGTTACAAAACCGACCCTTGAAATCCAGAACCTTGGTAAATCCGACACCAAAATCCGACATATTAGAAATCCGACCCTGAAATCCGACACTTGACTCTCGGATTCGAAATCCGCTACGGTCGCGGCGCGACGGACCCTATTTCAGAATAATTGCTTATTTTTGTTATGTTTTGCTTGGTTTGAGTTAGCATGTTATATATGTGATGTTATTAAGTTGTTTTAATGGATTTAAGATATAAATATATTTGAGAAGGTATATTTATAAATATTCGAGACTGATTTGATTGTTGCTGTGTTTCGGGCAATCAAAAGACTCAGTAAAAATTAGATTTCTGAGCTCGTGCTACTTTTTGAGGTGAGTGGACGTTAATCGCGGATGGTAAAGATTTTGGTTAATGTTATTGATGTGATGCATGACTGTGATTGTGATTGGATTGGATTGATTGTACTGTTGATTGTGTTATTGATGATTGATATCTGCTGCATGACTATTTGGTCGATACGCACTCTTAGGATGATTTTGAGTTGCGTTGGGAAGTCAGCTATACGTAGAATTGTGCTGGGCTCGTTCACTGGTTGGTTGAACAGTGTTAGCCTTACTGGTGCATATGTTGTATCAGAGGGGGATTTTCACTGTGCCAATTCAGTGGAGAGCTATCGGTAAACCTTTGCTTTGGCCAGCATTGGTTGTAGGTTATGTGCCGAACCACCGGTCTTCTCGGGATACATGATTACATGCTTTGATATTGACAGTGGATGTTTGCTTTTGGTGTTTAGCCTCTACTCAATTAGCTTTGGGCTAATTCCCCTCAGTTGTTGCTTTTTGCAGGTTCGTGTTTGTGAGGTTCGCTGAAGGAGAAGTTGACCTGACTCTGATATTAGTTTTTGAAAAGAAACGAGCCTGTAGTTCTTGTAACACCAAAACAGATGATACTATTGTTTGTGAACACTGATTTGTTGGGGTTTGTTCGGTTTTTCAAAATATATTTTAGCGACGGAAGCATGAACAACAATTTTAAACTTTTTAAAACTCCCCACCAATGATCCATATGCAAGCCTTAAGAAACAAAACAAGCATAGGGTGTTTAGAACTACAACCTTTGTAGCGTGATAAAACCGTTAGTGAAGTGGTTGATCAATGAGAAGCCAAGTAGAGACTTCCTCCAAGGTATCCACAAATCAATCAGTCCAACACCTCCATGATGCTAGTCTCTCCAACCCTTGAAATTCAAGCAAGCAAGCAACAACCTCTTGTTCTTCTTCTTGAACTTACTATGTATGTATATGAGTATGTATTCTAATATCACACTTTGCTTACTTGAAGAACACCAATACTATAAAGTAAGGATGTTTTTAAGTATCTTAGAAGACTTATAACTTTTCTTGAAGAATAGCAAAGGTTGTAGCATGTTTATCTTTATAAAAAAGGACCATGCATGTATATAAAACCAAGAAAAACACAACAAGAGGGAGGCCCCTCCTTTGGCCTTTTGTTGGCCGTAAATTGGGAGGGGGAGGAGGGTCCCCTCTTGCTTGTTTTGCTTGAAGATATCTTAGCTCCATGCTTGGTTAAGATACATGCAAGAAAGTCAACATGACCCCCTTTATGATTTATGTGTGGATTTCTAGTTATTCTTTTAAATACATAAAAGAGTATACTAGATCTACCATACATAGTATAAAATACATCTACATATATTTTATATACATACTTGATTGTTACTAGTAACTCTTTACTTGTAAAAAGGATATACATACATTTATATAATTTGTTACTAGTAACAATTTACTTGTAACAAATATATATTTATTCATATATATATATTCATACATATATATAAAATCATATGTTTATATTTATGTATTTGATATGCATTACCTTATATCAATATATATGAGTGATATTATTATTTCACATAAATAATAATATGCAATAATGCATATATACTTATATATATATATATATAATGAGTTGGAAACATATTTAAATCATATTCAAATATGTAATTGGTGTCCATTGATTGTAAATGTGTGACCCTATGGGTTTATTTATTATTAGTAATATCGTATTAATTTGTGTCTTGTGCACATAGAACCAACAATCTCCCACTTGCACAAGTTACAACTTAAGCCGATATAGACAATGGTAAGAACGTCTAGCAACATCCCATTGCCCTTAGTAATAAATAATGTGTGTTGATCAACACTTTCACCAACGAAATTAACTCACTAGCTACAAATCGTTGTTATAGGTGAGTCATCAATTTATCCCTTTGTTTTAACATCTCGTTGAACATGAGACATGGATCGTCATCAATTCTCATATAATGTTCAACTTGTTTTAGGGCCCAGAGATATTATACTCCCAATTAAATGAGAGAAACAAATTCCACCTTGACCACATACGTCTCTTATAAGACTCATATCATACCTAATAATGGCCTTTATAACTACCCGGTTAAAGATAGCGTTTAACCACATTAAAGCATGATACTCCTCATACTCGAGTCCCAATATGTGTCTCAGGTCTCAGGTCTAAAGATAGCGTTTAACCACATTAAGTACAGGCCATTTGGTAATAATAATAATTCAAAGGTTCCAAGGGCTTCAACAGCAACATTTGCTCCATTGCCCACGTGGAGATCCAAATCACCTAGCTTCAGCAGCTTACTTTTAAGCATCCCATGCAACTCTGAGACAGATTTCTCCCAATTGTTCATGTTATAATTCATGACAACTTGATCATAGGCTTTGGTCAACGAGTTAAGGATCATATCCTGTGCAAACTCGTTGGTTATGGGAGATCCAAGCCTAGCAAGCTGGTCAATGTATCCTTTCATCTTTAGCACATAGTCGCTAACGGATTGACCTTCCTTCATCTTACATACATGGAAGGCTCGAGTGACCTAAAAGCGTTCTTGCTTCGCTTGCCTTTGGAACATTTCCTTAAGCTGGCGAAGCATCTCATATGCTCCATGATCCTCAAGGTTCTTTTGAAGATCCGGAGACATGGTAGCAAGCATGAGGCATGCAACTTCGACCGAGTCATGGGAATGCTTCACCTAAGCATCCCTAACGGCTTTGGCCGCAGTTAATAGAGGTTCCTCAGGGACGGGATCCTCAAGTACGTACAATTTCTTTTCGTGTTTAAGAACGATTCTCAAGTTACGATACCAGTCTTAAGAAATTTGTACCATTGAGTTTTTCGTTCTCTAAGATTGAACGAAGAGATAATTTGTTAACGGACGTAGTTGAGTTAGGGGCCATCTACAAAATTAACAAAGTTTAATTTAGTATTTTCAATATTTAATCCTTTAATAATTAACACCCTTTAGAATTTTAAAATTCTTTAATTTTTAAAGGCTAGGATCCAAGTTGAACTTAACCTTGAATGTTTGGATAATGCTCCCTCCATCAAGTTAAAACAACAAGGTAGGTAACGTTTACCAATTACATCTCGTATGTAATTCCTAGATCTTTATGGGATCCTAGACAACGATTGTCAATTTTGGCATGTTTGATCCCATCTATGCCTCGGGCTTCCTTACGTTTGGCTAATGCTCTCTCCGTAATAAGATTCCGATTAAGTCGTCCTATTTCAAGACGGTGAATTTCGGGCCCAAGACGTTCATGGAATTCGCGAAAAACACCTCGGTTGTTACAAAAACAATCCACGCGTTTGGCTAATGCTCTCTCCATGTGAGTGTCGTTGCAACAAACGAGTGTCTTAAAATGGGATGGAATAGACTTACGTTTTGAAAAAGGGATTTTACCGTTTTGTATATTTATTAAATAAAACAAAACAAGTCATGTGACTAGTATTGCATGCATACAATAATAATTCCACGTTTTGATAAAATCATATTTTATATATATTGGTCTTGAGTATTCTTAAAATCCATATTTTACGAACTCTCAACACGTTCAATTTTAAACTAGTATTAATATCCTATATTAACGTGTGTAGTTTCGAGCGCGCGAATATGACCAATTTTAGCTTGTAATAAAACCATTTTACTATTAAGCTTGAATGGAGATTGATTGAGTTTTAAAATCTCTATTTTATAAAACTCATATACATATGAATAGTAATGAATTAAACCTTTTTATACAATGGGAGATTGATTGACATAATGAATTTTAATCTTTACAAAACCTTTTTATATAAAATTCATTTTACATCTTATGTTATGTCAACTTAAAATACCAAACTCCCATTGTGTGATTTATATTATGTCAAAAATATTATCTAGCATGCAAAAAATCCTATTTTCAACTATGCATAATAATATAAAAATAAACACACACAAATAACATGTATACGTGCATAACCAAGCCATTTATCCTAAGTGGTATTTTTGTGAGCCATACAAAAATACCAAGTCATAACTAAGGACCAAATATTCCTCTTGTGATGAATTTGAAGCTCCCACTTGCCAAAACAACTCCTTGTAGTGCAAATGATTCCAAGCCTTCATGGTTGACTCCACCACACTTGAAAACTCCAACTTGGTCATTTCTTCATCTTGTTACATTTTTATAAAAGTAAACTAGTCTAAACTATTCTACTACTTACAAAATACAACAAGATGAAACAAAACTAAAATTATTATTACATACCAAATCAAAGAATAATTTTACAACCAAATCAAATTTCCAACACATCGCAAAAGGTCTATGGCTTGTTATGCACAACATACACTCAAACAAACATATATATCAACACTTGATATTTAGGCAACTTTTACAACCAAACATGCATGTGGGTTGGTTGTTTCCCAAAATAAATATATAAACATATACAAGTTGCCAACAAGAAAATCCACAACTTTTCTAACAAAAGAAAAATTGTCCATTTTCTTAAACAATACATACTCAAAATAATGTTTCTTAAAACTATACATAAGTGGCTCTGATACCACTGTTGGGGTTTGTTCGGTTTTTCAAAATATATTTTAGCAACGAAAGCATGAACAACAATTTTAAACTTTTTAAAACACCCCACCAATGATCCATGTGCAAGCTTTAAGAAACAAAACAATCATAGGGAGTTTAGAACTACTACCTTTGTAGCGTGATAAAACCGTTGGTGAAGTGGTTGATCAATGAGAAGCCAAGTAGAGACTTACTCCAAGGTATCCACAATTCAATGAGTCCAACACCTCCAAGATGCTAGTCTCTCCAACCCTTGAAATTGAAGCAAGCAAGCAACAACCTCTTGTTCTTCTTCTTGAACTTACTATGTATGTATATGAGTATGTATTCTTGTATCACACTTTGCTCACTTGAAGAAAACCAATACTATAAAGTAAGGATGTTTTTAAGTATCTTAGAACTCTTAGAACTTTTCTTGAAGAATAGCAAAGGTGGTAGCATGTTTATCTTTATAAAAAAGGACCATGCATGTATATAAAACTAAGGAAAACACAACAAGAGGGAGGCCCCTCCTTTGGCCTATTGTTGGCCGTAAACTGGGAGTGGGAGGAGGGTCCCCTCTTGCTTGTTTTTCTTGAAGATATCTTAGCTCCATGCTTGGTTAAGATACATGCAAGAAAGTCAACATGGCCCCCTTTATGATTTATGTGTGGATTTCTAGTTATTCTTTTAAATACATAAAAGAGTATACTAGATCTACCATACATAGTATAAAATACATCTACATATACTTTATATACATATTTGATTGTTACTAGTAACTCTTTACTTGTAACAAGGATATACATACATTTATATAATTTGTTACTAGTAACAATTTACTTGTAACAAATATATATTTATACACATATATATATATATATTCATACATATATATAAAATCATATGTTTATATTTATGTATTTGATATGCACTACCTTATATCAATATATAAGAGTGATTATTATTATTTCACATAAATAATAATATGCAACAATGCATATATACTTATATATATATAATGAGTTGGAAACATATTTAAATCATATTCAAATATGTAATTGGTGTCCATTTATTGTAAATTTGTGACCCTATGGGTTTATTTATTAGTAGTAATATCGTATTAATTTGTGTCTTGTGCACATAGTGTTGGAATTTGCCCACTGACACACGTATGCCGGTATCACTGCTAATGAAGCGCGAGCCTATTGGGTCACACGCCAAGGATTGATCCCGACAGCTTAATGTGGAAGGAGAATGTCAAATAATCAAAAGTGTTTTGATTCGGGGCTTCACGACCGTGAAGGATGCTCCACGGGTCGTGAAGCAGGCTGTCCTAACGATTGTTCGACAGCCGCCACGCGTTGTGATGCCTTTGGGCTTCACGGCCCGTGACGAGGTCATGAGGAGTCGTGAAGGAGATGCCCTCATGAGTCTCGACCGGGCGGCACGGCTCCTGGAGTTCTAAGTCCCTCTTGGCGCACTTAGGCTTCACGGCCCGTAAGAGCCCGTAAGGGGTCGTGAAGAGGGTAGCTGCAGTGACACTTGTGTTTTATTGGACCATTTGATGGTCCAATCAAATGACATGCAATTTGGCCGAGTTTCTAGTGTCAATAGGCATGGTTTGAGGCTGTAGAACAAAATAAACCATATACAACTTATCTCTACTCCATTTTCTCTCTTGGTACTAAATGGGTTTCATGCTTCAACACTAAGATGGTGATCTTGAGTGTTCATATGATGATCATTGGTGCAAGAGGAGAACATCTTTGGGCTGTTCCAGATGGTGAAGTCTTGGTGGACGTTCACCTAATGGATTGCTAGTACAATGGGATCAAACTCTTCTTGGTGTGGACTAGCAATGGAGGAGGAAGCCATTTTGTTTCCTTAAGTTCATCCCCACACATGGAGCTCGATTTCCAGCTGGAAGAAGGTATACTTTCTTCCTCCTTCTTGTTTTGAGTTGCAATTTGCTTTGTAGTGTATTCCAACAGTGGTATCAGAGCCATCTCTACAAAGAAATTGCACTTTGATGGCTTGAAAACCAAAAATGGACATTCTGTCCAGAAGTGCTTCACGGGCCGTGGAGCTTTTGGCTTCACGGGTCGTGAAGCCTACACAAGTGGCTTCATGGGGTGTCGCTCGTGAAACGTTTTGACTGTGTCAGAGTCGTGGAGCTCATGGGCTTCACGGGCCGTGAGGGCCCGTGAAGGTCTCGGGAACAGTGTTTTTATCCTTGTTTATAAACGAAATAAATTTTCGGTTTTAGCATCTTTCGATTCTGTTTTTCCAGAATCTGTCCTTTTGTTTGGACATTTGAAAAGCCCCGTTTATGTATCTTGATTTATATATTTATATGTATTGGGTGGTTTTGGCATAAAATGCACACATGCATATACTTATATTGTGTATATATGAATATGTGTTCTCAAAGTGTTTGGGATACTAATGCATATGTACAAGGATTGTTCCTTTTTGTGCCTTGAGTGCTTTCTTGTTTGAACAATCTTAATTGAGATACATTTTGCATGGTTTTGTTGTGGCACACCATGTTTTTGTTTGTGGTTGTTGTTGTGTCCGGTAACGCCTTGCCCGTTAGACCTATGTGTTGGTTGTTTGGTTGTTCATTTATGTATTCATTCATTTGGTGACTTTTAGTCACAATGGTTTGTAATAATATTTAATTCGGTTTGTAAATTTGTAAATTTATTATGGCTTGCATGCCATTGCTTTCCTTTGTACTTGTTGTAAGTAGCTTAGAATAGCAATCGCGGCTTGCATACCGTTTCTTTTCAAATTGTTTGTAATTGTGAAAAGAAGACCGAAGACAACTATCGAGAGTCGTGGAGGAGACGTCTCGGCTATATTGGATCCGCTGGATCATTTGGAGATGACGGATTCAGTGGGAGCACATCCGGCGAGGCCTTTTGGTTGTGTCCTTAGTTTGGCCTTGCTCTCTCCGTTTGGCTCATGGGGAGGGCGCATATGGTTTAGGGGCGTGTTACCGGATATTTGCTTTGTGCATGGTTGTGATTTATTTTGTTATTTTCTTGCGTGGTTGTTTAGGATCTTCGCATGCTAGAAAACTTTTCAAAATCATAAAATCACAAGTGTTGTTAAATTGTTTAACAAACCCCGCGCGCTCACGATTAACAAATAAATATAAATTGGTTTATATTAAAGTGAAAAATGCGTTTTGTCACTTGTTTGTTAATCAACTTGAAAAGAGGTTTTTTAAACCGGAAAGACAAAAGTCCCGTTTTTCTCAAATGTAAATCACACGCCACCCGTAAGATGACACCACCCGAATCTAGTGATGCATGGGATGATTGTCAAGCTAAGCACGAGTTGTTCCATGTGGATCTGTGTGGAAGGTGAGGCTGGCGACTTGAAATTATTGGTTGTCGAGCTAAGCACGAGCCAATGATTGTCAAGGGTGTCACCGTGTATCTTGATGAACGATTTACAATTCCAACTTAATACGCCTTGGTAATTGTCGTGCCTATACCGAGTTTCCAAAGCGGCTTAACGAGGAATTGGTGTGAGAAGGGATCAAACATGCCAAACTGACGCTATGAGTGTTGATGGATCCCGCAAGTGTCTAAGAGTTGTAATCTCGAATTGCAATTGGTAAAGCGTTTACCGGCCTAAATAACTTCATGAAGTGATCCGCGGCAAACCCGTCATGTAGTGAAGTGAAATAAGGTTCTTAGCCCTTGTTAAGATAATTGGTTTTCTTAAAACTAAATGGGTAATTATCGTAACGAGGATTGTATCAAAACTAACTAAAACGTGTATTCTTATATCTTTAATTGGCAAACGTTAACGACACCGCTTCAACTTAAAACTCCGTTCGTTCCTAAAGAAGGAGATACTCATTAGTGTGGACTTCATGGACTAGGATTGGTTGTTGAGGTTTGTCCTCCACTATGAGTCAAACTTGCACATTTTAGAGAAATCCCTTCTAGAGCAAAAATGCTACCAACGCGACCTAGACCTCTAAATGCATGTAAAAGTGCATCGTGGCATTGATCGGTTGAAGGATGCATGAAGGCAGGAATATTAGTGTCCATATCCTTGAGATGCAGGCGTATGTGGACCTAAAGGAGAGGCATCGACTCGCCATAGGGAGGGAGCTTGTGGTAAATGAAAATTCTCCAAAGTCCCTGCCCACGTGATGTAAATAGTTCATTGTGAACTATCACATGCACAATATGGAGAAGTCCTTGATAAAGTATTATGGCATGTTATGGACTGCTAAGTCCTGCATGGCCAAAGTATGACTTGCCTCACCAACTCCCGCTAACATTATAAAGGAACAAGAAACCGAGAAGAAGAAATTGACCTCAAGTGGAAAGTTTGGTTTTACCAAACCTACCATATATGTGAAGTCAGAGGGCAATGAGATTGTGCCTCAAGATATGACTCCACAAGGGGTAATTTGCTACTTCTGCGGAAAGATTGGAAAATTGGCGCCACCACGCCTGCCCTATGAGCCTGAAAGAGCTAAAATCACTTATAAGACGCCTTTGACATAGGCCAATAAGACGCCGAGATCTATCCCTATAGATCTTTATTCCAAGAATGTAGGCCCTTCTCCCAAGTCTTTCATTGAGAAACACTTCCCAAGCCAAGACTTGATGTCTTGCAAGGTCGGGATGTCGTTTCCAATGAGTAGTATGTCATCAACATACAAGACAAGGAATGCTACTGCGCTCCCACTAGTTTTCTTGTAAACACACGGTTCATCTTCTGATTTGATAAAACCAAACTCTTTGATTTTCTCATCAAATCGAAGATTCCAACTTCGAGATGCTTGCTTTAGTCCATAAATGGATCTTTTAAGCTTGCACACCTTGTTAGGATACTTAGGATCTACAAAACCTTCGGGCTGAACCATATAGACATCTTCACTTAAGTGTCCATTTAGAAAAGCCGTTTTGACATCCATTTGCCATATCTCGTAGTCATAATATGCAGCTATGGCAATAAGTATTCTAATAGATTTAATCATGGCTACCGGAGAGAAAGTTTCATCATAGTCAATACCATGAGTTTAAGTGAAACCTTTCGCCACTAGCCTTGCCTTAAATGTGTGTATATTTCCATCCATGTCTGTCTACTTCTTGAAGACCAACTTGCTCCCTACAGTCTTACTATTGGGAGGAAGATCAACCAAGTCCCATACTTGATTTTCATACATGGACTGCTTCTCAGTGTTCATGGCATCAAGCCATTTATCGGATTCCGGATCCGATATAGCATCTTGGTAGTTAGTAGGCTCAGAAGAGTCTACCAAGAAAATCTCATCGTTGGACACGAGAAATCCGTATCTCTCGGGTTCTTGACGAGGTCTACCAGATCTACGAACACTATGTGTTTCAGTAGGTTCTTGAACAACCAATTGTTTAGGTTCAACAACGGTTTGTTGAGTGCTAGTGCCAACCTGACTTGTATTTTGTGGTTCTTGAATTTCTTCAAGGTCTACATTGCTCCCACTTGCCTCTTTCGAAAGAAACTCCTTTTCTAAGAAAGTGGCATGCCTAGAAACAAACACTTTGTTCTCAGCTGGGTTGTAGAAATAATATCCTAATGAATCTTTAAGATATCCCACAAAATTACATTTGATAGATCTAGGATCGAGTTTGCATGAAGCTTCTTGTCGTACATGAGCCTCACAACCCCAGACTTTCAAGTAAGATAAGTTTGGAACCTTTCCATACCACATCTCATATGGTGTCTTATCTACCATCTTGGTTGGAACCATATTCAATATGCGCGCAGCAGTTAATAAAGCATAACTCCAAAAATACGAGGGTAGAGTACTTCGGCTCATCATAGACCGAACCATATCTAGTAGAGTTCGGTTCCTCCTTTTAGATACACCATTATGTTGTGGTGTTCTAGGAGGAGTAAATTGTGACATAATCCCACAATTACTAAGATGATCCATAAACTCTTGGCTTAAGTACTTGTCACCTCGATCGGAACGAAGGGCCTTGATTGTTTTGTTGAGTTGATTTTGTACTTCGTTTTGAAACAACTTTAACATTTCAAATGTTTCATGTTTATGTTTCATCAAATAAACATAACCAAATCTACTATAATCATCGGTGAATGTAACGAAGTACCTATCACCATCCCAAGACATTGATCTAAAAGGACCGCATACATCTGTATGTATGATTCGTAATAGATCTTTGGCTCTTTCACTTGAACCGGAGAAAGGAGCCTTAGTCATCTTCCCAAATAAACATGATTCGCAAACTTCAAATGAGCTAGAATCGATTGATTTTAAAATTCCATCCTTTTGAAGTTTTGCAATGCGTTTCTTGTTTATATGACCAAGTCGACAATGCCATAGGTATGTTTGACTTAAGTCATGCTTAGGTAGTTTGGTGCTAGTGGTATATATAGAATTATCATCAAGAGATCTTTTAAGATTAACTTCATATATTCCATTAAAAGGGCGAGCCTCAAAATACAAAATGTCGTTTTCGAAGGCACGAATGCCGTCATGAACGAAACCAAAAGTGAATCCAGATTCTCTTAACCGAGCTACTAAAATAATATTCCTAGTTAAACTAGGTACATAACAACAATTGTTTAATATTAAGTACAGGCCATTTGGTAATAATAATTCAAAAGTTCTAAGGGCTTCAACAGCAACATTTGCTCCATTGCCCACGTGGAGATCCAAATCGCCTGGCTTCAGCAGCTTACTTTTTCTCAACCCCTGCACATTGTTACAAATGTGAGTTCCACAACCGGTATCAAATACCCAGGAATTAATAGAAAAAGTATACATTTCAATCATATATATACCTGAAGTGCTAGCCTCGCCAGCCTTCTTATTTTTCAACTCCGCAAGGTAGGTTGGACAATTGCGCCTCCAATGTCCTACCACCCCGCATTCAAAGCACGGGTCATTCTTGGGAACCTTTCCCGCCGTCTTGGGTGTAGGAGCCTTGGCAACTTGCTTGCCTTTGTCCTTTCCTTTTGCCTTCGCTTTGCCTTTCCCTTTTGAGTTGTTTTTCTTTTTCTTCTTGATTTTCCTTTCTTGAATCATCAAGACTCGAGGTGTTTTGCTTGGAATCTTACTCTCAACAGTTTTAAGCATCCCATGCAACTCTGAGACAGATTTCTCCCAATTGTTCATGTTATAATTCATGACAAATTGATCATAGGCTTTGGTCAACGAGTTAAGGATCATATCCTGTGCAAACTCGTTGGTTATGGGAGATCCAAGCCTAGCAAGCTGGTCAATGTATCCTTTCATCTTTAGCACATAGTCGCTAACGGATTGACCTTCCTTCATCTTACATACATGGAAGGCTCGAGTGACCTCAAAGCGTTCATGCTTCGCTTGCTTTTGGAACATTTCCTTAAGCTGGCGAAGCATCTCATATGCTCCATGATCCTCAAGGTTCTTTTGAAGATCCGAAGACATGGTAGCAAGCATGAGGAATGCAACTTCGACCGAGTCATGGGAATGCTTCACCTAAGCATCCCTAACGGCTTTGGCCGCAGTTAATAGAGGTTCCTCAGGGACGGGATCCTCAAGTACGTACAATTTCTTTTCGTGTTTAAGAACGATTCTCAAGTTACGATACCAATCTTAAGAAATTTGTACCATTGAGTTTTTCGTTCTCTAAGATTGAACGAAGAGATAATTTGTTAACGGACGTAGTTGAGTTAGGGGCCATCTATAAAATTAACAAAGTTTAATTTAGTATTTTCAATATTTAATCCTTTAATAATTAATACCCTTTAGAATTTTAAAATTCTTTAATTTTTAAAGGCTAGGATCCAAGTTGAACTTAACCTTGAATGTTTGGATAATGCTCCCTCCATCAAGTTAAAACAACAAGGTAGGTAACGTTTACCAATTACATCTCGTATGTAATTCCTAGATCTTTATGGGATCCTAGACAACGATTGTCAATTTTGGCATGATTGATCCCATCTATGCCTCGGGCTTCCTTACGTTTGGCTAATGCTCTCCCCGTAATAAGATTTCGATTAAGTCGTCCTATTTCAAGACGGTGAATTTCGGGCCCAAGACGTTCATGGAATTCGCGGAAAAACACCTCGGTTGTTACAAAAACAATCCACGCATTTGGCTAATGCTCTCTCCACGTGAGTGTCGTTGCAACAAGCGAGTGTCTTAGAATGGGATGGCATAGACTTACGTTTTGAAAAAGGGCGTTTACCGTTTTGTATATTTATTAAACAAAACAAAACGAGTCGTGTGAGTAGTATTGCATGCATACAATAATAAGTCCACGTTTTGATAAAATCATATTTTATATATATATTGGTCTTGAGTATTCTTAAAATCCATATTTTACGAACTCTCAACGCGTTCAATTTTAAACTAGTATTAATATCCTATATTAACGTGTGTAGTTTCGAGCGCGCGAATACGACCAGTTTTAGCTTGTAGTTTCGAGCGCGCGTTCATATATATATATATATATTGACATAATGAATTTTAATCTTTACAAAACCTTTTTATATAAAATTCATTTTACATCTTATGTTATGTCAACTTAAAATACCAAACTCCCATTTTGTGATTTATATTATGTCAAAAATATTATCTAGCATGCAAAAAATCCTATTTTCAACCATGCATAATAATATAAACATAAACACACACAAATAACATGTATAAGTGCATAACCAAGCCATTTATCCTAAGTGGTATTTTTGTGAGCCATACAAAAATACCAAGTCTTAACTAAGGACCAAATATTCCTCTTGTGATGAATTTGAAGCTCCCACTTGCTAAAACAACTCCTTGTAGTGCAAATGATTCCAAGCCTTCATGGTTGACTCCACCACACTTGAAAACTCCAACTTGGTCATTTCTTCATCTTGTTACATTTTTATAAAAGTAAACTAGTCTAAACTATTCTACTACTTACAAAATACAACAAGAAGAAACAAAACTAAAATTATTATTATATACCAAATGAAAGAATAATTTTACAACCAAATCGAATTTCCAACACATCACAAAAGGTCTATGGCGTGTTATGCACAACATACACTCAAACAAACATATATATCAACACTTGATATTTAGGCAACTTTTACAACCAAACATGCATGTGGTTTGGTTGTTTCCCAAAATAAATATATAAACATATACAAGTTGCCAACAAGAAAATCCACAACTTTTCTAACAAAAGAAAAATTGTCCATTTTCTTAAACAATACATACTCAAAATAATGTTTCTTAAAACTATACATAAGTGGCTCTGATACCACTGTTGGGGTTTGTTGGATTTTTCAAAAATATTTTTTAGAAACGGAAGCATGAACAATAATTTTAAACTTTTTAAAACTCCCCACCAATGATCCATATGCAAGCCTTAAGAAACAAAACAACCATAGGGTGTTTAGAACTACAACCTTTGTAGCGTGATAAAACCTTTGTAGCCTTAAGAGACTTCCTCCAAGGTATCCACAAATCAATGAGTCCAACACCTCCAAGATGATACTCTCTCCAACGCTTGAAATTCAAGCAAGCAAGAAACAACCTCTTGTTCTTCTTTTTGAACTTACTATGTATGTATATGAGTATGTATTGTAGTATCACACTTTGCTCACTTGAAGAACACCAATACTATAAAGTAAGGATGTTTTTAAGTATCTTAGAACACTTAGAACTTTTCTTTAAAAATAGCAAAGGTGGTAGCATGTTTATCTTTATAAAAAAGGACCATGCATGTATATAAAACCAAGAAAAACACAACAAGAGGGAGGCCCCTCCTTTGGCCTATTGTTGGCCGTAAATTGGGAGGGGGAGGAGGGTCCCCTCTTGCTTGTTTTTCTTGAAGATATCTTAGCTCCATGCTTGGTTAAGATACATGCAAGAAAGTCAACATGGCCCCCTTTATGATATATGTGTGGATTTCTAGTTATTCTTTTAAATACATAAAAGAGTATACTAGATCTACCATACATAGTATAAAATACATCTACATATATTTTATATACATACTTTATTGTTACTAGTAACTCTTTACTTGTAACAAGGATATACATACATTTGTATAATTTGTTACTAGTAACAATTTACTTGTAACAAATATATATTTATACATAGGGTAGAGATCAAGTAAAAAGAAAATTAAAGTAAAAAGGGTAAAAGGGATGATTATTTGATCATTTTTCGGTTTATATATCAACTGATAATCGTCAGTTTATCATCTTTATTGATTAAAACTAGTTCTTCATCAATTTCTTTTGATGAATCCAACATATTCATCACTTTTTAGATGAAAGCATTTTGTTCATCAACAAATTATTCCAAATTTTTTTTTTCAAAATCTGTATTTGAAATCAAAAAGAAATTGATGAAGAACTAGTTTTAATCAATAAAGATGATGAAATAACGAAAATCAGTTGATATATACCGAAAAATGATCAAATAATCAACTCTTTTACACTTTTTACTTTAATTTTCTTTTTATTTGATCTCATCCCTTTATACATATATATATATATATTCATACATATATATAAAATCATATGTTTATATTTATGTATTTGATATGCATTACCTTATATCAATATATAAGAGTGATATTATTATTTCACATAAATAATAATATGCAACAATGCATATATACTTATATATATATATATAATGAGTTAACAAAATATTTAAATCATATTCAAATATGTAATTGGTGTCCATTGATTGTAAATGTGTGACCCTATGGGTTTATTTATTATGAGTAATATCATATTAATTTGTGTCTTGTGCATATAGAACCAACATGATTGTACATTTGTTAGTAGTGATTTGTACGTAAATGATTTGTTTACTTAAAGCTTCCGCAGCGTATTTAAAAAAAATGGCTTGTGAGTTTCCCGGTGTTACAGTTTTGTATCAGAGCCTAGGTTTGACGATGCATGCACGGCTAGAGTGTTGCATTCCCAAATATTGGCTTGTGACCGGTCAAGCTTTCATTCGGGGGAATTAGAGTGAGTTAGAGTTGTTTGTAGTAGTTAGTATTTTGAGTACTAACGGTTTATGCTAATAAGACTGTGAGGTGATATGATTGTACAGATATGGCAGACAAAGATACCCCTACTGACACTCCTGTGACCCAAGAAGTAGCTGGAACTTCAACAGTGAATGTGATGGATATGACATATCAAACTGGTACATTGAGATGTGAACACAGGGATGAGCAGAGCAAGTGTATTGATAAAATGAAAGATGAAATACAAGAACTTCGAGATACTATGCACCGAATGGAACGAGAGAGGACAACGCAAAATGTTCAAACTCAGACTTATCAAGCTGCTATTACACAGGCTACAACATTTCTAGTTCCGGTTCCATATCACCCTATGGCACAAGTAACACAACCACCATACTTATATTCAGTCCAATTTCAGGGAGCTATGCTTCCAGATTACTCAAGCGGTACTAGGAAGGATAGTACTTCTTCCCAAGCTTTTGGCTTTGCTGAATTGGAAAGGAGAAATGTGGAATCCAGAAACAACATGACTCGAGAGCAATTTTCTCAACATAAACCCAGGATTGAACAATACTATATACAAAAGCAAAACGAGCAAGATGGTCAGGGACAAGGGAACTTGAATTGTGGACCTAGGATTAGTGGAATTAATCAACGAGCACCACGGTGCGGAAAGTGTAAGTCACACCACACAGGACCTTGTACTTACCAAACTATGCGATGTCTTACCTACAGACAGTTTGGTCATGAGATGAAAGATTGTTATTTCTCCCGGAAGGTATGTTGGATTTGTTTTGGGAAAGATCATAGAGCGAGGGATTGTAGAATTAAAAGAGAACTCGAATATGGATCAAGTATTGGGGAACCCTCATCGGCATTTGGTCAGAAACAAGAAAATCAACGCAAAAGACCTATGACAGGTGGGTCTACACAAAGTTCGCAATGGTGCCGCCGGTGCACATTTGTTCATACGGGGTCATGCACTTTTGGAATATGCCTGCTGACACGAACGAGTTAATAGCACTGCTGATGAAGTATAGGCCTATTAGGTCACACACCAAGTATTGATTCTAACAACACGACTAAGGAAAAGAGAGAAAAGGCCAAAAATGGGTTTTAGTAGGATGGTACACAGGCCGTGTTCCAAAACACGGGCCGTGTTAAATCCAACATACACGAGGCGTATTGGCCCAAGTTGAGGCCGTGTGCTTTGGGCCTACACGGCTGTGTAGGTGAACACGGGCCTTGTTGGGCTTACTAGACACGGGTTATCTTGGCCCAATTGAGGCCGTGGGATTTGGGCCTACACGGCCGTGTTGGCCAACACGTTCCGTGTATGATCCCTGTAATAGCAGAATTAACAGCCTTTAAACACTTGATTTAATGGGTTTTATGTCATTAACTTGAGTAGACTAAGAGGCTACGTTTTTCTCTGGTCAAGAACAGACTTTTGGGTGTTGTTGGAAGTAGTTCATGGACAAGAATGTTCTCTCAAACTTGATCTTCTTCTTGGTGTTCTTTTGGGGCACAAGAGTGAAAAGATATACTTAATTGTTGTCTTGGTGATTACACACCAACCTACTAGGATTTGGGAATCAACACAACTTGGGGTAGACTTCACTAGAGGAATTCTAGTTTGGATTCTTGAAGCTTGACTTGGTTGGATTCTTGAAGCTTGACAAGAGGAAGATTGTAGTACTTGCATAGTGGTACATTTCTATACATCTTGTTCTTTTGATTAGTTGCAATTCCATGTCTAGATGTTGGTCCATGGGAAGTGTTTGTTTGGTTAACTTAGATTTTTGTACTATACCTTGCTTCCGTTGCTACTCGATTATGCCAAACGAATACCTTCAGTGGTATCAGAGCCATATCTAACATGGCTTTGCACTAACGAGTCTAGAAAAACCATATAAATATTTTATATTAGAAAATTGTTTTCTAAAAATGGTTTTTCATGTAGATTTTTGTTAGGCTAAAATTGGTATATTTGTAGCCTACATAATATGTTTGTTTTTACATCGAGTCTACAAAAGCCATATAAATACTTTTATATAAGAAAATTTGTTTTCTTAAAATTGGTTTTTCATTGAGACTCTTGTTGTGCTAGAATTGTTATATTTGTAGCCTTGTTAATATTTTAGTTTTTATATTTATAAATTTGTTGTAACTTGGCATGAAGTGTACACAAATATATACTTATAAATGTATATATGAATATGTGTCACAAAAATGGTTTGGTACACTAATGCATATGTGCAAGGATTGTCATTGGTGCCTTTGATGTTGTTGACAATCTTGACTAAAATATAGATAAATATTTATATCATGGTTTTGTGTGGCACACCATGTTTTATTTGTTGCGTTTGGTTAATTCGGTAACGTGATATGCCCTTACACCTATGTGTTGTGGTGGTTGATTGATTTGGTTTGTTTGGTGGCCTGCGTGCCGTATTGATGTAAATATTTATTTATTTATTTGTTTGTTGGTGCGGCTTGCACGCCGTTTCTTTTATTCCGTGTATTTGTATCAATAGTGTAGGAATGCGACCTGCGTGTCGTTTATATATATATTCTATGTATTTGTAAATAGTATAGAATTAGAACCGGAGAAGTCAACGGGAGTCATAGGGATGACGTCTTGGCGAGAAGGAATCTACACGCTATTGGAGGTGTTGGATTCGGTGGGAGCTCGCCCAACGAGACTTTACCTTGTCCTTAGGTTTTGGCCTCGTTTTCCCCGTTGTGGCTCACGGGGAAAACGCATAGGATTTTGGGCATGTTACCGAATTATACATATATATTTGTGTGGTTGTGTTTTTATTTTTCTATGCATGGATTAGGATTCGCATACTAGACAATTTTTCTATAAAATTAAATAAAATACAACGTTTATTAAAATGGTTAACAATCTCGCGTGAATAGAATTGACAAAGAAAATATAAACTTGGTATTATATTTAAGTAGTACTTAAAATCGTTTTGACACTAACTTTGTTAATTCACAAAAAGGTTTTTATAAACCGGAAACAAAATCCCGTTTTTCGAAAATGTAAATCACGCACCATCCGTAAGACGACACCACCCGAATCTAATGAAACAAGGATGATTGTCGAGCTAAGCACGAATCATTCCTTGCGTAATTGTGTGGAAGGTGAGTGGGGTAACTCG
The DNA here is from genome assembly GCA_038502395.1 of Dittrichia graveolens. Classification (NCBI taxonomy): domain Eukaryota; kingdom Viridiplantae; phylum Streptophyta; class Magnoliopsida; order Asterales; family Asteraceae; genus Dittrichia; species Dittrichia graveolens. The sequence continues at coordinate 26,193,475 of JARJIL010000008.1, forward strand.
CATGATTGGTTGTCGAGCTAAGCACGACCCAATTGATGGTCGGGAGTGCCACCCGTGTGTCTTGTCGGACGGTTTACAATTTTAGTATATAATTCTTGATTAGTTGTCGAGCTAAGCACGAGCTAAACGAAAATTATATATTAAGATTGGTGTAAGGAAGGGGTCAAACATGCCAACCGACATAATGGATGTCAACGGATCCCACAAGTGTCTAAGAGTTGTAATATAGATTACAATTGGTAAAATGGTTGCCGGCCTAAATAGCTTCGCCACGTGATCCGCGGCAAACCCGTCATGGTGCGAGGTGAAATAAGGTTCTTAGTCGTTGTTACGAATAATTGTTTTTATTTAAAACTATGGGGTAATTATTTTTAACTAGATTTATCTAAACTAACCAAAACTCGTATTATTGTTATTTATAGATGTCTAACCAAAACAAGACAACGTCAAACATCTCACTTCGTGTGTTCCTAGAAAGGGAGAAACTCACGGGGTGAACTTTATTGCATGGATTAGGCAATTGAGGATTGTCCTACGCCATGAATCAAAGTTGCACATCCCTGAGGAACCCCTTCCGGAGCCACCTGCTACCAACGCAACTTGGGCCGTCCAATACGGGTATGAAAAACGTGTTGAGGACACGCACGATGTTGCCTGCCTCATGTTGTCAACTATGAGCTCGGATTTGCGACAGCAGCTCAAGCACATGAGTGTGTACAATATGTTAAACAAGCTCAAGGACATGTTCCAACAGCAAGTTAGGCAGGAGCAGTATGAGTGGGTTAACAACCTAGTTGGTTGTAGGCTGCAGGAAGGCGGGAATGTTGGTCTTCGCGTCCTTAAGATGAAGGGGAACGTGGACAAAATGGAGAGGTTAGGATTTCCTATTGGGAGAGAGCTCGCTGTGGATATTGTACTCCAGTCTCTGCCCGCATCATATGATCAGTTTGTCACAAACTATCATATGCAAGGAATGGAGAAATCCTTAAGCGAATTGCATGGCATGTTGAAGTCTACGGAGTCTGACATGGCCAAGCATAATTCCACCTCAACCACTCCCGTATTGGGCTTAAAGAAACAAAAGAAAAGGAAGAAGAAACCGACCCTAAAAGGAAAGGTTAGGTTTTCCAAGCCTATCCTTGATATTGAGTCGAAGGACATAGAGAATGTGCCTCAAGAAGAGACTCAAGAAAAGGTGGTTTGCTACTTTTGTGAAAGATTTGGAAATTGGGGCCGTCACGCCTGCCCTACGTGCCGAGGGGATATAAACTTCTCATGAAAGAGAGAGTTAACTTTCCATCTTCAGGTACGTTCATGATTCATTGCTATTCCTATATAAACGGGGTTGTTAACCCGAGCTGATTGACTCACAATTGACACAAATTTATTTTGTTACAAAATGTAGGTCCTTTGGTGGGAGAAAAGCATGAAGAACCGGATCTCGAACGAGGAAACCATGGTGATTGTCCTCCAAGAGAAGATAAGGAGACTTGATCTTGCTTTTGTCGCCTGTTTATTTATTACTTTAATTTATTGCCCTGCGTGGCAAGTAACATCTCTTTGTGTGCTTGTTTTGATTACGATGAACAAAAATTTTGAATTTTTAAGAATTGATGTTAAACCTTTTAAGCATTGTTTATTCAAGGTTTATTGATGTCATAACTCATGTGTTGTTTTGCCCTGCGTGGCACGCAACTTAACATGTGGCGGTGATGAGTTTATTCTTAAAATATGAAATTTATTATGAAAATCTATTGTGTGATATTTTGTTCAAAATTTCCCTTGTCATGGCATACACAAGGTTTTGTTACAAGTAAAAGAATATTCATGAATAGTTGATTCTGAATCCAAAATAGTTTGGATGAGTTATCTTTGTGTGATAATCAACTTAACCACATAAACAAGAGATATATTACGTAGATCCATGTGGTTAGGATCTCGGAATAGTTTCGCCTTGGGCTAAACGTTTTGATGTTGATCTTGTTTATTAGGCTAAGGGGATTATGTGATCCTTCACCGGAGTTAGTGAGAGGATTGAAGGCTTGTTGGACATTGATCGCATTTTGTGGATAATCCGTTCAAGCACACCACAATGAATAACGAAAGAAAATTTTCTTCGTCACTACCTTGATGGTAGTAGTTGCGAGGCGTTTATTAGTTTGGGTATATGTCTGAAACCTTGTTGGTGTTCAGAATTAACTAAGACAAATTTCAGAATCAATAGGGCATATAGTAGATTAAGGTACTTAGATCTAGTGGAGATGCTAAGCTACTAACACTATATATTGGATGACCATATAGTGAATTGTGGAATTGTTTCACAATTCATATCCTACTAAGTCACATTGGTACATGGTGTCATAGAGTAGGGAACCGGGTGTTATTGATCCGGTTTATGACGGGTCAAGAATGTGTGTCCGATTTGTTAGGATATTCATTTGCCATTGTGACTAAGTCCTTAAATCCAAATTGAATAGATAGTCTATTTAGCATTTATTAAGATACGACTAGAAAGGTTCTTTGCTTGTCTATCTTAATAGTTTGAAGTTATCCATTCTACATTCAGTGGGAGATGGATAAACTTGAAATCGAGAAGTGCTAATACATTTGAGGAGTTCTTCTAAGTTTTAGTTGTTTAACCTTTTGAGAAAAATGTTTGTTTCTTAAAAGGGGAAGAAGAAAGAAACTAAAACTAAGGCATTCCAGTGGAAGAACGTGGAACTTAAATGAAAGACTTGATGATGATACTAGCGTATAATCTGATATCTTTGATAGATGATCATCATGGTTATGTTGGTATGTCTGACTAGGAGTCATTACTTCTTTTAATTCTGATAAGAGTCATATAGAGCTAAAGAGATATGGATTTCTCATATCTAAGTGGAAATGACTTGATGGTGAGTCGTGTTGAGTTCACCACCTATCGGAAGACGGAGTGGATCCAAAATTCACTAGGAATAAAAGAAGTAAATGATAAAGAGACGCAATCCATTTGAAATGTCTAAGTGCTTGACTTGACTTGATTCCATACCTAGGTGTATAGCAAGGTGGTAGTGATGGGATTAACATGGATGGGTTTGTAGACAAACCTCAAACACCGACTAGTGGTAAAATTTTCATGATGGTTGTGAAGAAACTTGTCCTAGTGGCTATGTTGAGGAATGTGTGATACTCGTGGATGTTGATGACCGTGTTTTGTCATGAAACAATATGATGAGGAAGTGCTTATAACACTCTCCGAGGGTTTTAATATACATCCGTAGTATCCGTATTATGTCTAGGAAAGTGGATAAGTCCGATTCGGGCGTATGCTTGCGTCTTAAAGGAAATATCTTTGCTTACTACTAGAAAATCAAAGTGATGTGAGTTTTCTAGAAGCGTAGATAAAACCTTTTATATATGTCAAGGCTAGTGGGAGCTTTGTTGTATTCATAGTGTTAAATGTCTATAGAACATAATGTCCCGGTATTAGGTTATCTGCGAACCTAATTCAGGAATTAATGCTTCATAACGGCATTTAGGAGATGCAAAATTGAATAGTATTTAGTTCAAGAGATATAGAGATATGTTCTTGGTGTTTGACGACTAGAATAGGCTTGGAGTAAGTAGTTACTCTAATGCGTGTTTCTTCTAGGATAACTGTTGATCTTTGGTCAAAGTTGATGATCCTAACTTGTGGTGTTGTTTGTTGGTTCTTAAAGTATCACCAACCTTATTGTGGGCTTTTGAGACAATAAGGGTGTGATTACTTTAACCTTTGAAACGTTGAGATCTTTTTGGTGCATACTTTTGAAGTAGTCTTGTCAAAAGAGATATAATTGAATAACAAAAGTACTTGTGGATGTTGTGGTACAAATGCACTAGTTAAGCCGTTGTTAAGGACTAGTGATGTTTATCATACTAGGTGAATTAGCATTTCTAATGCATGTAACTTGGCTTGAATATGTGTTGGTTTGTGTTTGATTTGTAATTATATTTTGGGGACGTTAAGAAGTATTGCAATTCATACTATATCGATTATTAAATGGAGATTTAATAATACGATGAGGGCGGGTATTTTATGAATCCTTATTTTGTTCCATCTTAGAATGTTTAAACACTTCCGAGAATGTTTTTCATTCTAAAATATCCACAATCAGTTATACTTTATGGGAAGGAAGTATAAATTAAGATTGAGGTAAAGAATTGGTTTTGTTAAACGTGGTTCTTGCCTATACTTGAAAGGGGTTTCAAGTGATTGGAGGACCCGCACCCGAGTTCTCTTCAGGTTCTTGTCATAAGTAACTCGGGATGATGATGGCGTTTCATCCTTAAACTAAAGATACATGTGATTCTAGAGCATAGGTCTGCTTTGCTTTGATCGTTTTCTAACGCAGTCCGTAACTGGTCGTTATAAAGGAGATGATTGGGTAGAGTATTGTCTATGTGGCGGGACTATGTAGTTGAAAGGAATTTGTTCCTCTATGTATACAGAAGATATCCATGGGCCCCTCGATGATTGAGTGCTGACGTTCATATGCATGGCCGTGCTCAAGTTATATTGATGATGGATCAATGTTAACTTGGTTTGTTGGTCACCACTAATCTAGAATCGAGAAACATAATCGTGAACGATCTAAAGATTGACTTTATTCCATGCCTTGTGTTCACATAGGATATCGCGAACAATGGGATGTATATGTTCATTTGTCTTTAGGACAATCATTTCATGAATGGGATATTGTCAAGAGTGGCATACCCTATACTGACTTGGGAGCATAGATATCTTGCTAGAGGCCGCTCTATGTTTGTGTTATTTTTCGTAGTCGTGCCACGTGCAAGTGGGAGTCTGTTGGAATACGCCCGCTGACACGAACGAGTTAATAGCACTGCTGATGAAGTATAGGCCTATTGGGTCACAAACCAAGTATTGATTCCGACAACGCGACCAAGCAAACGAGAGAAAAAGCCAAAAATGGGTTTTGGCAGTATGGTACACGGGCCGTGTTCAGTCCAACATACACGAGGCGTATTGACCCAAGTTGAGGCTGTGTGCTTTGGGCCTACACGGCCGTGTAGGTGAACACGGGCCGTGTTGGCCTTACTAGACACGAGTTATCTTGGCCCAATTGAGGCCGTGGGCTTTGGGCCTACACGGCCGTGTTGGCCAACACGGGCCGTGTATGATCCCCGTAACAGCAGAATTAACAGCCTTAAACACTTGATTTAATGGGTTTTATGTCATTAACTTGAGTAGACTAAGAGGCTACATTTTTCTCTAGTCAAGAACAGACTTTTGGGTGTTCTTGGAAGTAGTTCATGGACAAGAATGTTCTCTCAAACTTGATCTTCTTCTTGGTGTTCTTTTGGGGCACAAGAGTGAAAAGATATACTTAATTGTTGTCTTGGTGATTACACACCAACCTACTAGCATTTGGGAATCAACACAACTTAGGGTGGACTTCACTAGAGGAATTCTAGTTTGGATTCTTGAAGCTTGACTTGGTTGGATTCTTGAAGCTTGACAAGAGGAAGATTGTAGTACTTGCATAGTGGTACATTTCTATCCATCTTGTTCTTTTGATTAGTTGCAATTCCATGTCTAGATGTTGGTCCATGGGAAGTGTTTGTTTGGTTAACTTAGATTTTTGTACTATACCTTGCTTCCGTTGCTACTCGATTATGCCAAACGAATACCTTCATGCACACCCCAGACTTTGCATTGCATTCGATGTGGATTGTTCGGACATGAAATTTAGAAATGTGATTTCCCTCGGAGTGTGTTTTGGAATTGTCAGAAAGAGGGTCATCGTGCGGGTGAAGGTACTAATGAAATGAAAATGAGATCAGGGTCAGGAGTGGGTGCAAGTGGGGGATCCTCGCCAGCAGATGAACGAAAAAGAAAGAACCCTTCTGTGCTAGAGGGTAGAACTTACAATATGATGATTGATAACAATGCTAACATTGAAGACGATATAACGGGTACGTTTTGATAACCTTTATGTTTATACGTATGTTTATTAACTTCAGAGTTAATTATGAATGTATGATGCCTATGTGTGTTAAGTGTGTTTGATTGTTTCTAAAGAGTATGATTCTTTAGAAAGTAGAGATGTTTGAATGTGAAACTATCTGATGCATCTGGTAGTAAGTAATGTGACAGTAAATGATGAGATACATGATATAATGCATCTGGTAGTAAGTCTTGCCTTTTGAGCTTATATATGTGTATATGTATATTTGTGTTCGTATAAAGAAGGTAAGCGAATGAGTTAATGAAGTTTAGAAGGCTTTGTTACGATCGAGAGATGTTGTTGATAAATGAATAACGGAGATTACGAGTTATTGATAAAGCTAACGATTGAAGATAATCTATGATATCAATTATTGAACTTGGGAAGATTGATGATTTGTTGAGATATTGCATTAGTTGGATTGATATAAAGGATGCTATGCTATGAAATTGGAAGAATTGTTTACATAGTGTGACAATTGAAGATTTTTAGAGGAATGATCTAATCCATACTTTTGAAGTTGCAGTAGATGTGTTGTGTTAATAATATGGAGATATTGATTATAAAGAAACATAAGTGAAATTGATTTGATTATTAAAAATAGTAGCAGATGTTTATATATGAGTGAACTTGATACATGTCAGATATGATAGTTAGAACGAATCAAAGATTATGGTAGAAAGATCTGATATTACATTGGAAAGACAGATTGTTGACAAATATATGAAAACAAGAGGGGATTTATGATGATAACTTTGAGAATTATGTAAGTTGAAGCGTACTTGATTTGATGGAGGAAATTGAAGTTACTCTTATTAGAAATTGATAACAGAGATGATTGAGATTATCAAGTAAAAGAAAGAGGTGGATTGCTACATATTGAAAAAGCCAGAAATGTATATAATTTGAATAAAAGATATTATGGGTGCCTAATTATAAGGAGTTTTACATGAGAAAGAGCTAGTTATAATGAGGATTGTTACTTATGAACTGAAGATATATGTAATGCGAAGAATGATAGATTGAATTCATGAGATAATAAGGAAGAAGAATGTAATGGCCTGAACATAGGGAATGAAGACTTGTGGAATGAAGATTTATGGAATTTGTGCATGAACTTGCCTTTGCTAGGAAGTGCCCTTGCTTGGAATTGGGGATTTAATTTGACAAAACTTTCGAAACTAAATCGACAGTGCACTTGCGAGGGCTAAATAGTAAAATCCTATACAGAGTATTTAACGGATATCCTACTAAAAGGAGTGAACATGAAATAATTCGTGGAAACAGGACATGATCAGGTTTGAGTCAAGACTGAATATTAGAGAATTATGAACGGTTGTGGTGAGCAGAAATATCAGAATAGTAATGAAAACAAGTTATGATGAAATATGTATGAGAGGTATGATATGCAATGAAGTTCGGATATATTACGAGGGATTGTAATTGATCAATAAAAGTAATTGTATTCTACCACTATGAGATGAAAATGGTTAGTGAAATAGTATCTTGATGGAATAAATCGAATGTGTAATTGAAGGATTTAATTAAACTTTGGAATGATTTATAACTAGCATAGAGATGTGAGGTGAATAGTGCGACTGAATCCTTACTGGATAATGAAGTAGTAGGAGTTGTGTAGATATATGGGAATGAACTTGTGTTGGAGTTGAATTTTGATGATTCGAGGAATACATGATTAAGTCGATTAGACAAACATGATGTGATTTATATTGGATGGATGTTAAAATAGCAGTGGTAAGTTGATTTATGAGTTAGGAAAGACTCAACAATCAGAAATCAATATGAAGAGTGCTCGTTTTCTAGCTACATGCGAGACGAATTCTTTGAGTAAGTTAGCTCAACTAAATGTTAATGAGATTGTTACGAGGTATGGTAGACCATTATCGATAGTTTCTGACAGAGAGTTCAGGTTTGTTTCGAATTTCTGGAAGAGTCTACAAAGAGAGTTGAGGACGAGAATTAGTCTGAGTACTGTTTATCATTCCCAGACTGACGGTCAAATTGAGTGAACCATACAGACACTCGAGGATATGTTGCGTGCTTGTGTAATTGAGTATGGTGGATCTTGGGATTTGCACCAGCCGTTGATAGAGTTTGCGTATAATAACTCTTACCACTCCAGTATTGGAATGTCTCCGTATGAAATGTTGTACGGTCGTCGTTGTCGTACTCCGACATGTTGGTTAGAAGCTGGTGAGAAACAGTTTGCAGGACCCGAGATTGTACAGTTGACAGCTGATAAGGGTGCTATAGCCAGAGAGAAGTTGAAAGCGGCCAGAGATAGATAGAAAAAATGTATGCGGATCCACGGCGTCGTCCAGTATCGTTTGAGGTGGGAGAGTTAGTGTAACACCGGAAAATCACAAGCCATTTTTTTTAAAACGCGTTGCGGAAGCTAATTAAAACAAACTTGATTACATATAATCAATAATTACAAATGTACAATCATTTGTTCAAAAGACAACAACATCACTATCAAATGTTTGGTGTTACAAAAATACTGGCTCGTCTCTTTTTCAAAACAAGTATCGGAGAAATGGTCAACTCTTCCTTCTTCAACTCAAACACAAACGTGCAAAACATCAACTGAGGGGAATTAGCACAAAGCTAAGTGAGTAGAGGCTAAAGCATCAAATGCAAACATTCACAATCAATCATCAATCATGTAATCACATATTCAGAGAAGACCGGCGGTTTGGCACAGAACCTACAACCAATTCCGGCCAAAGCAAAGGTTTACCGATAGCTTTCCACTAGATTGGCACAGTAAACTCCCCTCTGAGCAACAAATGCAACAGAAAGTCTACTACTGTTCAACCAACCAGTTAGACAAGCCCAGCCCAAGTCCACGTATAGCTGACTTCTCAACGCAACTCAAAATCATCCTAAGAGTGTATCGACCAAATATTCATGCAGCAGTTATCAACATTCAATATCACAATCAGCAGTTTAATCTCAATCCACAATCATGCTTCACATCCATAATATTAACTGCAATCTTTACCATCCGTGTTTAACGTCCACTCACCTCTGATTTCAATCACGTTGCTCAGTGGTCTAATATTACTGAGTCTTCGCAGTTCCTGAGAATACAACAATCCAGAAATCAGTCCTCGATTCATAAATATATCTTCTCATATAGTATATCAAATATACTCATTTTGTACTAGTTAGATTAACATATAATATACACAATCAATAAACAGTCCAAAAGATTCATCAAACAAAAGCTTCCTTCTGAAATACACTAGACGCGTCGCGTCCAGTACCTCAACGTGTCCCGTTTGAACTTTTCATGCGATAGTCGGATAATAGTGTTACCCGTGCGACTTACAGATCAAAGGATTTATGCGACTGTCAAATCAGGGTCATGCGACTGTCGGACCAAAGTCACGTGATTGTGGGACCAGAGTCATGCGACATACAGATCAAACCATGTGACATTCGGATCAAACCATAGAAAGTCGGATGATACATATAAAAGTCGCATGACTCATCATCTTCTTCAACTAAAACTTCCAGACAACAAACTTATACATATATGCAACTTTAAACATCTTAAAACATCATAGAAACACTTAAAAATACATACAAACTCCATATAGAATGTCAAGAATCATTAAGAACATATCAAAATTATTTAAACATCATCATTTGACGAGACCCATTTCTCAAGTTTATCAACTTTCACCATTAATGGTGTTTCCATTTATACATGCTAAACATCATCAAATTAATAACAAAACTTCAGGAATCTTAATAACAATCAACAATAAGCATATACGTATACATACATATTAACAAGAGGTGGCAATCACCTCCTCATATCTCATACACGTACACAAGCACATACATGCATACATACAATAAAATACATACATACTACACATGCATAAATAAACGTACTTATTTAACTAATATTAACACATAATAAGAATCAATTCAATTAATCATGCTATTAACCTTTTAATCAAATTTAACAAAATAAGCACTTACCACAAACCTGCTAATCTCCTAGCCCAGGTTTGCGGGTGTTACAAATCTCTCCCCCTTAAGAGGATTCCGTCATCGGAATCCTTTCCTGCTCAAACAAACGGGGATATCTTTCTTTCATCTCTGACTCAGTTTCCCATGTTAAAACAGAACCAAGACTGTGCTTCCACTTGACCAATACCATTGGTATCTGTTTCTTTCGGAGCTTGGTCATTTTTCGATCTAACAGTTCTATTGGTTCCTCTATCAATCTTTTCTTAGAATCAACCTTCAACTCTTGTACCGGAAGAATCTGACTTTCATCTTCTACTTTGCACTTTCTCAGATACCAGACGTTGAATGTATCGTGGATTCCTGCAAGCTCTGCTGGAAGATCTAGTGTAACCGTCTGGTCATTTACAATCTGACGTATGCGGAAGGGACCAATGTAACGGGGAGCTAACTTCCTGCGTTTACCGAATCGAATAACACCCTTCCACGGAGAAACCTTCAGATATACTAACTCTCCCACATCGAACTTGACTGGGCGACAACGTGGATCTGCATACATCTTTTGTCTATCTCTGGCTGCTTTCAGATTATCTCTAGCAATAGCAACCTTATCAGCTGTCATCTGAACTATCTCAGGTCCTGCAAACTGTTCTTCACCAGCCTCTAACCAACACGTCGGAGTACGGCAACGACGACCGTATAACATCTCGTACGGAGGCATCCCAATACTGGAGTAGTGAGAATTATTGTACGCAAACTGTATCAACAGCAGGTGCGAATCCCAAGATCCACCATACTCAATCACACAAGCTCGCAACATATCTTCAAGTGTTTGTATGGTTCGTTCAGTCTGACCGTCTGTCTGGGGATGATACGCAGTACTTAGGTTAATCCTCGTCCCCAATTCCCTCTGTAAACTCCTCCAGAAGTTAGAAACGAATCTGGAGTCTCTGTCAGATACTATAGACAACGGCATGCCATGCCTTGCAACAATTTCATTCACATAAAGTTGAGCCAACTTACTCAAAGAAGCCGTCTCACATGTAGCTAAGAAATGAGCACTCTTGGTCAGCCGATCCACAATCACCCAAATCATATCATTATTTCTCTGAGTTCGTGGAAGTTTGGTTACAAAATCCATCGTGATAAGTTCCCATTTCCACTCAGGGATTTCCAATTGCTTCAATGATCCATAAGGCTTTTGATGATCCGCCTTTACCTGCGCATAGATATGGCATGATTCCACAAACTGTGCCACATCTATTTTCATAGTAGGCCACCAGTAAAGCACTTTTAGGTCGTTATACATTTTAGTGCTTCCTGGGTGTACTGACAATCTAGACTTGTGTGCTTCTATCAAAATCAACTTCCTCAAATCTCCAAGCATAGGCACCCACGCACGAGTCTTGTATACTTTTAATCCACGAGAGTCATCAGTAAGTTCATCTTTACGTTTCTTCATCAGTTCATTCTTCAAGTTTTCCTCTTTCAAAGCTTCCAACTGTGCAGACTTTAGTCTATCTACTAGATCAGATACGATCTCAATGCGCATAAACTGGATAGAACTTCCCGCTCCCTTGCGGCTTAAGGCATCTGCTACCACGTTTGCTTTGCCTGGGTGATATCTTATTTCGCTATCATAGTCTTTAATCAATTCCACCCAGCGTCTCTGTCTCATATTCAACTCTTTCTGTGTAAATACATACTGTAGGCTCTTATGGTCAGTACAAATCATGCACTTGGCGCCATACAAATAGTGTCTCCATAACTTCAGGGCAAAAACAACGGCTGCCAGTTCCAAATCATGTGTCGGGTAATTATTCTCATGGGGTTTCAATTGTCTTGAAGCATACGCAATTACCCGATCCCTCTGCATAAGTACACAGCCCAATCCCGCAAACGATGCATCGCAATAAACTATGAAATCCTCTGAGCCACTTAGCAATGCTAGAATAGGGGCCTGACATAACAACTGTTTCAATTTCTGAAAAGCTTGATCCTGTTCTCTGTCCCAAACAAACTTCACATCTTTTCGAGTCAACTTCGTCAATGGACCCGCAATCTTGGAGAAGTCTTTTATAAACCTGCGGTAGTATCCAGCTAGACCCAAAAAACTCTTGATCTTGGATGGTGTCTTTGGAGCGTTCCAATTCATAATTGCCTCTACTTTCGAAGGATCCACTTTCACCCCCTCGTCACAGATCACATGCCCCAAAAACTGTACTTCTCTCAACTAGAATTCACACTTAGAGAACTTAGCAAACAAATGCTCTTTCTTCAGTGTTTCCAAAATCTGTCTCAAATGCTTCTCGTGCTCCTCCTCAGTCTTTCAACATACTAATATATCATCAATGAAGACTATCACAAACTTATCCAGGAAGGGTCGACAGACTCTGTTCATTAAATCCATGAAAATCGCAGGTGCATTGCTTAAGGCGAACGACATAACCAAGAACTCATAGTGCCCGTAACGCGTACGAAAAGCCGTCTTTGACACGTCTTCCTCTGAAACTCTCACTTGATGATACCCTGACCTCAAATCAATCTTGGAAAAGAACGAAGCTCCTTGTAGTTGATCAAACAAATCATCTATTCTTGGCAATGGATACTTGTTATTTATCATTCCCTTGTTCAGCTCACGGTAGTCAATACACATACGCAACGTACCGTCTTTCTTCTTTACAAATAATACTGGTGCTCCCCACGGTGATGAACTTGGACGTATAAACCCCTTATCCAACAAATCCTGTATTTGAGTCATCATCTCCCGGATCTCTTACGGTGCCAATCTGTACGGTGCCTTTGCCACTGGTCGGGAACCAGGAATTAGGTCTATCTTGAACTCTACCTCACGAACCGGAGGTAGCCCTGGCAATTATTCCGGAAACACCTCCGGGTATTCCGTTACACCCGGATGTCGTTCACTACTTGCTTCTCTTTCTTTCCATCAATAACATAGGCTAAATACGATTCACAACCTTTATCCAATGCCTTTCTAGCCTTTAAACATGAAATCACTAAGATTACAGACCCAGCCTTTTCACCCCTTGCTACTACTCTCGTGCCATCAGCCAACAGAAAGGAGATCAACTTCTTGTGGCATTTAATACTGGCCTGATTCAGACTCAGCCAATCCATCCTGAGCACCACATCGAATCCAGACAATGGCATTACAAGGAAATAAACAGGAAAGCAATTACCATCTATATCTATCTTGGCTCCAGCCACAGCAGTTGTGACCGGTACCATCATACCATCAGCTACCTCTATTTCTAAAGCCACCACAGAATTCTACAGATACAAAGGAGCAATTTGCCCCTGAATCAAATAACACTCTAGCAGGTATATAGTTTATTAAAAACATACCGGTTATCACATTATTTGTGCTAGTGGCATCTTCCACTATCATCCTAAATGCCCGACCCTCAGTAGTGGGTGGGTTTTTTCGTTTCTGCTCGGCTGTAGATGACCCTCTAGCACCTCCCCCTCCTGACCCAGATCCAACTTTCTTACTCAATGGGCAATCACCTACTCAGTGTCCCTCCTTCTGACAATTCTAGCAGACGCTCCTCGGCAGTCTGCAATTTTTCAAATCGTGGCCAAACTGACCACACTTCACGCATCTCATGGACTGGGGCATACACTGTCCATGATGATAAGACTTACACCTGTTGCACCACGGTGCCCTCTGAGTAGAACCACCCATAGTAGTTGCTCTATTCTGACTGCCTTGACGATTACCACTGCCCTGCCCTCCTTGCCTTTGTTGAGTGTTGTAATGTTCAAATCTTGATTTCTGCTGGGAAATTCTTTCCCCACTCAACCTGTTCCTTGCTATCAAATCTCCTTCAGCCGACTTGGCTAAAGTGAATGCCTGAGATAGTGTGGTAGCCCACCTAGTGGTGCTACGAAGATCAGGATGCAGTGCCCCCACAAAATGGGCAATTCTCGACTCCTCATCAGTTACCCAATGTTTTGCAAATCGCATTTTCTCGTTGAATTGTTTTATCAATTGATCCACCGTCATATTCCCAGTCATCTGTAACTCCATAAATTCCCTCTTTATTTTAGCAATCTCAAATGTTCCACAGTACTGTTCACATAACTTTTCCTGGAATTGACTCCAGGTGATACTCTCCTGCTGTTTCTCCGTGAAATGGCCGGTAATCGAATCCCACCAGACCATGGCGTCTCCCTTCAACATCCTTGAGGCATATTTTACTTTCAGTTCATTCTCACAGTTGCAAACATCTAGGTCTTCGTCATCTCCCTAAGCCAATTCAAGGTAATACTAGGATCAGAACTCCCTCGGTATTCAGAAGGTTTGCAGTCAAGAAACTTCTTGTATGTGCAGGGTTGTTTGTATCCCGGAAACGCAAATGGATACCCTCCAGGTTGTGGATACGGATAGAAGAAAGGTTGTTGCATCATCTGTGTCACAGGTGGTAAAGGTACTGATACTGGTGGTACTATTGCTTGGGTGGTTATCGCAATTGGTACAGGTGGTGGTTCAGGTTGACTCAATCTCTGTTCCATGTTAAGGACTTTATTCCTGAGATCAATAAATTCATTCTCTAGTTTGAAGATATATTCACTCTGATCTTCCTCTTGTTCTTGACCAGACGTTCCAGCTTGGTTCACATCTTCAATCACTGGTGCTTCTGTAGATTGGGTCATAGGAGGTAGGATGGGAGTCTCTCTGTCAGCCATAATCTGTTACAATCACATCACCTCATAGCTCATAAGCATAAACCGTTAGTATCCAAAATACTAACTATTACAACAACTCTAACTCACTCTAATTCCCCCGAAGAAAAGCTTGACCCGTCACGAGCCAAGATTTGGGAATGCAACACTCTAGCCGTGCATGCATCGCCAAACCTAGGCTCTGATACCAAACTGTAACACCGGAAAATCACAAGCCATTTTTTTAAACGCGCGGCGGAAGCTAATTAAAACAAACTTGATTACATATAATCAATAATTACAAATGTACAATCATTTGTTCAAAACACAACAACATCACTATCAAATGTTTGGTGTTACAAAAATACTGGCTCGTCTTTTTTTCAAAACAAGTATCAGAGTAATGGTCAACTCTTCCTTCGTCAACTCAAACACAAACCTGCAAAACATCAACTGAGGGGAATTAGCACAAAGCTAAGTGAGTAGAGGCTAAAGCATCAAATGCAAACATTCACAATCAATCATCAATCATGTAATCACATATCCAGAGAAGACCGGCGGTTCGGCGCAGAACCTACAACCAATGCCGGCCAAAGCAAAGGTATACCGATAGCTTTCCACTAGATTGGCACAGTAAACTCCCATCTGAGCAACAAATGCAACAGAAAGGCTAACACTGTTCAACCAACCAGTTAGACAAGCCCAGCCCAAGTCCACGTATAGCTGACTTCTCAACGCAACTCAAAATCATCCTAAGAGCGTATCGACCAAATATTCATGCAGCAGTTATCAACATTCAATATCACAATCAGCAGTTCAATCTCAATCCACAATCATGCTTCACATCCATAATATTAACTGCAATCTTTACCATCCGTGTTTAACATCCACTCACCTCTGATTTCAATCACGTTGCTCAGTGGTCTATTATTACTGAGTCTTCGCAGTTCCCGAGAATACAACAATCTAGAAATCAGTCCTCGATTCAATAAATATATCTTCTCATATAGTATATCAACTATACTCATTTTCTACTAGTTAGATTAACATATAATATACACAATCAATTAACAGTCTAAAAGATTCATCAAACAAAAGCTTCCTTCTGAAATACACTAGACGCGTCGCGTATAGTACCTCAACACGTTGCGTTTGAACTTTTCATGCGACAGTCGGACTATAGTGTTACTCATGCGACTTACAGATCAAAGGATATATGCGACTATCAAATCAGGGTCATGCGACTGTCCGACCGGAGTCATGCGACATTCGGATCAAACCATGCGACATTCGGATCAAACCATAGAAAGTCGGATGATACATATAAAAGTCGCATGACTCGTCATCTTCTTCAACTAAAACTTCCAGACAACAAACTTATACATATATGCAACTTTAAACATCTTAAAACATCATAGAAACACTTAAAAACACATACAAACTCCATATAGCATGTCAAGAATCATTAAGAACATATCAAAATTATTTAAACATCATCATTTGACAAAACCCATTTCTCAAGTTTATCAACTTTCACCATTAATGGTGTTTCCATTTATACATGCTAAACTTCATCAAATTAATAATAAAACTTCAGGAATCTTAATAACAATCAACAATAAGCATAAACTAACCTTTGTTTTATAATAACAATCACTCAATCAAATCTTCAAAGTTTCAAGTCTCTATTCTTCCTCTTGTTCTTTGGCAAAGAACACACACCAAACACACACTACACTTTCTTAATTTTTGAAGATAATGAATGTTTACCCCTAAAGCTACACGTATACATACATATTAACAAGAGGTGGCAATCACCTTCTCATATCTCATACACGTACACAAGCACATACATGCATACATACAATAAAATACATACATACTACACATGCATAAATAAACATACTTATTTAATTAATATTAACACATAATAAGAATCAATTCAATTAATCATGCTATTAACCTTTTAATCAAATTTAACAAGATAAGCACTTACCACAAACCTGCTAATCTCCTAGCCCGGGTTTGCGGGTGTTACAGTTAGTGTATTTGAAGGTTTCTCCGTGGAAGGGCGTGATTCGATTTGGCTGTTAGGTTTATTAATTGTATAGAATAGAAGATTA
Source organism: Dittrichia graveolens (assembly GCA_038502395.1). Lineage (NCBI taxonomy): Eukaryota > Viridiplantae > Streptophyta > Magnoliopsida > Asterales > Asteraceae > Dittrichia > Dittrichia graveolens. The sequence goes on from JARJIL010000008.1 coordinate 26,210,282, forward strand.
CATTTTGAGTGAAGTTTGTATTAATTACAAACTAGAGGGTCTTAATTGTAAATATACTCATGGGGTATATAAGCCTATGATTAAGGTTAATCATGAATCAATTGCCATAATCAATGATATGAACTATGTATTAATCAAGGTGTAATTAGTTGTGACAACCGTCAATTAATAATTTCATGTTAGCTTCTAGAAAATTTTAATATAGGTTTTTAATAGCTACAAATAGTATTAATAATATAAATTATTTTGTAGAAACCTTTTATTCCCTAAAAATCCCGGCGATGTGCTTAAAACCTTTAAAAATCGAAAAATCGGTAAAACCGCCTAATTAAAAGTCAAGATTTATAAATTTTATATAACAATCAAAATAATAAGAACAAAACACATCATTACATATATTATTTATCCCAAATATAAAACTTATATAAATACCAACAAAACTAATAAAAAACTTGTAAGTATTGACTTTAATTGAACCACCAATGTACAATATACATCCAACACACACATTATACATATTAATTAAACAAAAGATAATAATAATAATAACAAGATTAATATCAAAATTTGGCCAGCCATGTCCCACCTCACAAACCCACTACAACACTCTATCTACATGCATATATTCTAGTCATCCTCCACTCATTTGCACCACCTCTCTCTCTCTCTCTCTCTCTCTCTTCAAACCATTCTCTCCTCCTTCTTTCTACATTCCAGCCCCAAAGAAGCTGCGAATCATCATAAGCTTCCATATTTTAAAGTGTTCTTGAAGGATTGAAGCAAAAGATTCAAAGTAAGCAAGCATAGGTAGCAATCTCTTAAGTAATCTCTTCATTTCTTGTATTTTTTCTTACTTTTTCATCAAGATTTCTTGAGTTTCTGAAATTTTATGAACATCAAAGTGTTTTGATGATGATACATTCACTAAAAACATAAAAATGTTCAACTTAAAACAAAAATTTATGAATCAAGCAACAAGAACTCAAGACATTAGTGTTTTTATGCACATGCATGTGGGTTTTTGCACATGCATGTGGTTTTCTTTGAAGGATCTACCATGATATGATCATGCATGGGATTTTTGTTTTAAAATCGGGAATATTTGAGTAATCAAGTAAATAACATGATAAAATCATAATATTGGTGGTGAAGAACACAAAATGTAAGCTATTAGTTGATATGGTGTAAAGATCTGATTTTGGCAGAAAGTTTGTGTTGACTTAAAATGACCATAACTTAATGAATATTTAACCAAACGATTTGATTCTTTCTTTTTAAGTTTTATCTCTGTGTTGAGCTTCATTTCCAAGTGGAAATTTAAGACTTCATGAGGATTTGACCCTCCAACCACACGTATCAAGTCAGATATGCCAGAAAGCTCACTCTTCAATAAAGTGACCCAATTGCATGGTTGCTAAACCACTCAAATATTATTCAAATAAATTGGTTTTTCTTCTGGACATTTAAATTAATGAGTTATATTTCAAATAAAGTTAACCTCACTCAAAAATATTAATTTTTGACTCATTAACAATGTAAAATAAGTTGCATGCACAAAACTGAGAAATCTAGATAATTTCATGGATGAACTTTAATCGATCATAACTTGGTATACACAAACTTAAAAATGGTCAACTTTTTATTGAGTCAGAAATTTAACCCAATTTGAATCATCTAAAAATAAGGTCGTTTGGTCACTCAAAATCTTAAAACAATATGAGAGTGTTAACTGAATTTTGACCAGTGACCTCTAAATTTAAATAAATCAAATAAAATATCTATAAATCTGTAAACATTCTAATATTTTTACAGTATTCCCTAAAGACAGATTATAATAACATATAAAAATTTGGAACCTTAAATAAATCTTTAGTGTACTAAAGCATTGCACCAAAGTACAACCCATGAAGCTGACAGAAAGTGACTTGCACAGTAAATAAAGAAGAATAAACATCTTTATGATTGTGACTTGAAAAATAACAATTTAAGTATAAAAATCGTACAAATAATATAGAAACACCTAAAAAAAGTAAACTATAAAATATAAAACATAATTGCAATCACATGAAAGAAAGTTGGGTAAATAAATATATATACATATATAATTTAAACATATAACTATATCAATATAAATAATATAGATTTTATTATTAATTTCAATAACTAGAATTTGGGGACTAATAATAGGATATTATTTCACTAGGAAAGAAGTGACGCCGGAATTCAAGACTTTACGAATTGTTTTAAGAACGTGTTAGACTTTGTCAAGTGAGTATTCACGGCCCCACTTTTTATTGTTTTGAATATTTTTGGGGGAAAAGCATGCTACTATTTAAATTATCGGTTGATCTATTTATTAAACTGTTATCTTATCATCGCACTTTGTTATATATGCTTATGTTTAACGATTATGAGTTTCTCTCTTTATGTAAGTCCCACCGTTCAACACTACCTATTAACTCATTGTATAGAGCCGTTAGTAATCTATGGATAGCACTATTAGGTTGAAACCCCACTTACTTGTGTAAGTGCATAATTACTGTGAAACAGGCTCTGTTTATTACTCTATGGGCATTCAGTCAGTAGGCTTAGGTAGTGGGCTCCTTGCGTTAGCATTCTGCATATACTTATACCACGTGCAAACTAAACAACCGATTTACATACTCATCGTTCTGTGATGAACGTTTTTTGTATTAAAATCTTATTTTATTGCATATCAAAACCTGTGATCTCACCAACTATTTTTATAGTTGACACTCTCTTTATCATGTTTTTCAGAAAATCATTAGTAAGTTGACAGCACCTGTTCGACATGCGTGTGGCAGCATTATCTAGCAATTTACATTATGTTATTTTCCAATCTTTTGAACAATCATCGAAACCTGTTTTAAACAATTGTACTACTTTTAATTATCTATGGTTGGTGTGATCTTGTACCTTATGCTATGAAACCGTAAACTGTTACATCTCGTGATTCCGCTTGAGCGGGGTGTGACAGATTTGGTATCAGAGCCGAAGGTTATAGAGAATACCGATTTTCTTTTAGAAAACCTAAACTATAGCCTAAAGCTGGAAATAAAATTCAAAACTACTACACAAATTACTAGTATAATTAAGTCGAGTATTACATTATCAGACCATAATTAAACAAAGCTTGATCACCTATGTTTAATTTAGTAAAGATAGTGCAAAGCTCGAATTAGTTGTATTAGAATTTTGTTTAAGTTGACATTTATCTTTAAACTTAAGTAACATGCGTTTTTTTGTGTGTAATCACTGTATGAATAATTGCATGACACATCACCTTATAGATGCCATTGCGAAATCAAATATCACCCAGGCAAGGCCAATGTGGTAGCCGACGCGTTGAGTAGGAAGGAAAGAGTAAAACCAACGCGAGTACGAGCATTAGGAGCTGTTGTGCAAAAAAGACTAAAAGTAAGGATCCTTGAAGCTCGGGAGCAAGCATTAAAAGCAGAAAATCTAAAAGAGGAAACCCTCCATCATTTGGAGCACAGATTCGAGATTGGAACTGATGGAGTACGTTACTTCGAAAAGAAGGTTTGCATACCCAAGGCGAATAACATACGGTTAACGATATTGGATGACACACATAAGTCTAAGTATTCTATTCATCCAGGAGCCGATAAAATGTACAAGGATGTGAAGGAATACTATTGGTGGCCCGGAATGAAGAAGGATGCCTCCCTATACGTGGGGAAATGTTTAACTTGTGCAAGAATTAAGGCAGAACACCAGAAACCCACTGGATTACTGTAGCAACCGGAAATCCCGGAATGGAAATGGGAACAGATAACTATGGATTTTGTGACTAAGTTACCCTGATCCGCTAAAGGGTACGATTCCATCTGGGTAATAGTAGACCGGCTTACAAAGTCAGCACATTTCCTTCCCATTCGTGAAGATAACAAGATGGAAAAACTGGCATGAATCTACATCAATGAGATCGTCATGCGTCATGGAGTGCCCATCTCTATCATCTCGGATAGGGATAGTCGCTTCACCTCACGATTTTGGCAATCACTTCAGAAAGCACTAGGAACGCAAGTCAATTTAAGCACCTCTTACCACCCCCAAATAGACGGTCAATCGGAAAGAACTATTCAAACACTAGAGGATATGCTACGTGCTTGTGTGTTCGATTTTGGCGGAAGCTGGGAATCGCATTTGCCACTGGTTGAATTTTCATACAATAATAGTTATCACACCAGTATCCGTGTGTGCACCCTATGAAGAACTGTACGGACGCAAATGTAGATCCCCGCTTAGCTGGTTGGAAATCGGAGACCGACAATTGTCCAGACCAGACGTTGTACAGGAAACCACTGATAAGATAAAGATTATCAGGGAAAGGCTCAAAACCGCTAGGGACCGACAAAAGAGATACACCGACAATCGCAGGAAACCCCTAGAGTTTCAAGTTGACGATAAATTTCTACTAAAGATATCACCTTGGAAAGGGATAGTGCGTTTTGGGAAAAAGAACAAGTTAAGTCCCAGGTACGTTGGGCCATTCGAGATAATCGAAAGGATTGGACCTGTAGTCTACAAGCTAAAACTGCCACAAGAACTGAGCGCCATCCATGACACGTTCCATGTGTCGAATTTAAAGAAATGCCAAACGGAGGAAACCTTAGTCTTACCCTTAAAAGATGTGCAAGTTGATGACCGGTTGCATTTTGTAGAAGAACCAATCGAAATCCTTGACCGGGAGGTCAAAAGACTAAGGAGAAGCAAGATCCCCATCTTAAAAATTCGTTGGAACTCAAGGCACGGGCCTGAATACACTTGGGAGCGAGAGGATTATATGAAACTCAAATATCCGCACCTCTTCGCTAAAAAGCAAGTCCAGGACGTCAACGATTAATTTCGGGACGAAATTCTTTTAATCAGGGGAGACTGTGACATTCGACAACAAATTTCCCACGTTAGCCATTAGAAATTCTAACTTTAAGCCTGGTATGACTAAAAATATTATTTATGATTTAAATACATCAATAATAATATTAGATTTCATAGAAATCCCGCCTATATGGTTAGAACCTTCCCGAGCTCGAAAAATCGAATTATTAAAAGTCAAGAATTACAAATCATGTACAATAATAAATATAATATCGATAAAAATAATTAAATAAATTGTAATAAATTAAATAAGTTAAAATATAAAACATATAAAAATAAACTCATAAAAGTAATTAAAACTTTGTAATTAAAAGATTTAAACAAAATCACCAATTATACAAAATTTATTTAAACAAATTACAATTAATTATTCAAATATAAAATAAAATAAAAGAAAATCCCCTTCCCTATGGCCGGCCACCCTACCCCCTCCCCCCCATAATTCTCTTGTCTCCTTCTCTTCCCAAGAAACCACCCCTTGATCTCTCCCATGTCCTATATAATCCCCCTTCCTCTCTTCATCATTTCCTTTACCACCACACTTAATCTCTTCTCTTTTCTCTCTTCTTTCACCACCAAAAATCTTCCAAGAACAACAATAATTGTTCATCTTGTAAATATCCAACACATAATCAAAGGCAAGAGTTGGTAAGATGATCATAAAACACTCATCTCCACTCTTCTACCTTTCTTCTTTTCTTCTTTCTTCTTTCTTTTTATTTATTTTCTTTGATGTTCATCTTATTTCCTTTATATATATCTATAATCATGTAAATATAAACATCCTACCAATGTTGTAAGGAGCACATGAAATGTGCATCATCCTACCATTGTTGTATGGAACTTAATCAACTAAAAATCAAGAAAATAAGACTTTGATCATGCATGTGTTTCATCCTAACAAATGTTGTAAGGGACACATAAAATGCGTATCATCCTACCATTGTTGTAAGAACACATGGATTATCAAAGCTTATACTCATACAAGATGATTAATCATGAATATAAACATGTTATATTAAAGTTATGACCATAAGCAAAAAAGAATCACAAATCTGGCAGATTCTGATGTTAGAACTCCCCATTTGTTTTTGTTATATCTGGAGTTCTAGGCATCAAAATTAGTTGATTCTTTTTTCTAATCTTAGTTTAAAGTGTCACCTTTCATTTAAACCTGGATTCACTAATTTTCATGAACATTTGATCCTTCAAACATATTTAAAAAGACACCTATATTGAATCTGGAAATCTGGCAGAGTTAAAAGGGTACACTTTAAACGCTTGTAACTTACTCATCCTTGGGTTAAAATACGTCTAGTTTTTTTTAAACGTTTCATTTTTGAGTTGTGATTAATTCACAGTTTGAATCATGTAAAAACGAGGTCGTATGAGCCCTAAATAGACGTTTTAGTAACAACATGTCATCCAGACACTGATCAGTGGACATCTTATAGACTTTTAATTATGAAAAATAATAACCATGGATTATAAATTCCTATATTTTTACTGGACATTCTAGAAACATGTATTAAGATTATATTAAAATATCACGCCTTAATATGACTCCTAAAATACAGTGTTTCATTTTTAAAGTTCAACTTAAAGAACTAAAAATTCTAGTGAACACTTATGATTTATGGAAAAATAGAGACAACCTTTACCTATTTAATAAATAAGTTAACAATAAATATATAATACAAAATAATAAATAAAATAAGTCTAATAGAGCTACATACCTCTTATATTAGGAAAGGAGCTTCGGTAGGAACAAGAAATCCTTACGAGTGAACACATTTGCATACCGAGTGAGTATCATAGCCCCTTTTTACCGTATTTCATATTATTTTGGGGTGAAAGCATGTGTATATATTTCATAAAAAGTTTATTGCCTATCTTCTTATTTATTTCATATATTATTTTGAGCACTTATGGTATTATTCTTTGATGTGCTTGGGTGATCGTTGTAAGGCCCTTTCGTTGGACATTATTCCTTAACTCCGCTAGTGAGCCGATGGTATTAGTAAGTAGCGCTATTTGGAGATTCCGACGTCTCCCATTTATGGTTGACGAACTATAGATGTACTTTACCACAACTAACGTCATTTAATATAGGCGTTAGGTTTATCGTGGGCAATTGGTTGTTGGCTAGGTTGGATAATGGCTCAAGCAACAATCATCATAGTCTATTACTACCATGTGCAACATATTGGGCAATATAATACATCCTCTATCATTCGCGCATACTTTTATTTTATTCCAAAAACCTCCATCAATTATTTAAACTTTTCTCATTTAAAAGTTATTTTGTGCATATATTAAGAAAACCTATGAACTCACCAACTCTAGTAGTTGACCGTTTCTTTCTTTTACCCGTGCTTTCAAGTGATCGACGTTAGGTACCTTATGCATAGAAGCATGATGTGTGGCATCTTCATCTTCATCGTCACATTTTATAAAAACAATATCTATTTTATTTTCGCATCGTACAAGACAATGTCATTTAATTATTATTCGGTTGTGTAACTTTTATTTATGTTTTACCCGAACTATTTATTTTTGTTAAGTTAATATAATGGTTATTGTCTATATACCTTGTGCGATGATATCTTGTGCTGTGACACCTCGTGTTTCCGCTTTAGCGGGGTGTGACACTAAACCATAACAATGCCGGAAACCAGGCGCGAGGACAAGCATTTGTCATCGGAGCCGAAGAAGCGAAGCAAAACCAAAACGTGGTAACTGGTACGTTTCTCTTGAATGATCATTATGTATCTGAATTATTTGACTCTGGAGCAGATAAGAGTTTCATTTCTGCAAAATTTAGATCTATGCTCAATATGAAATCTAAGAAATTGGAAGATGCCTATATAATTGAATTTGCCAATGGTCATGAAACTAAGACTAGTGATGTCCTAATTGATTGCACTTTGAACTTAGGTGATAAGTTATTTAATATCGATCTTATACCTATTAATTTGGGAAGTTTCGACGTAGTTGTGGGTATGGATTGGTTATCCAAAAATCGAGCAGAAATTTGTTGCTACGAAAAGGTCATGAAGATACCTCTTTCGAACGATAACACTCTTGTTATAAAAGGAGATAAACCAGGGAAAGGCCTGAAGATTGTATCGTGTATGAAGATTCGGAAATGTTTGGGGAAGAATTGTGATGCGTTTTTGGCTTACGTCATGGATAAGAAGTGAAAGGAGAAACGGATCCAGGATATTCCCGTAGTCAGAGACTATCCAGAAGTATTCCCGGATGATCTACCTGGTTTACCTTCATCAAGGCAAGTCGAATTCCAAATTGATTTAGTTCCTAGAGAAGCACCAGTAGCCAAAGCGCCTTACCGCTTAGCGCCAGCTGAGATGCAGGAGTTGTCAAGCCAACTTCACGAACTTTTGGATAAAGGATTTATACGGCCTAGTTCCTCACCGTGGGGAGCGCAAGTATTATTCATCAAAAAGAAAGACGGTTCATTTAGAATGTGCATTGATTATCGTGAATTAAATAAATTGACAATCAAAAATCGATATCCCCTTCCTCGAATCGATGATCTATTTGACCAACTGCAAGGTGCATCATATTTTTCAAAAATCGATCTCCGTTCAGGATATCATCAATTGGGAGTTCGTGAAGAAGACATACCTACAACGGATTTTAGGACTCGTTATGGACATTACGAGTTTCTTGTTATGCCTTTTGGTTTAACAAACGCCCCAGTTGTGTTCATGGATCTGATGAATAGAGTCTGCAAACCCTATTTAGACAAGTTTGTTATAGTTTTAATAGATGATATATTGATCTATTCCCATAGCAAAGAAGATCACGAGCAACATTTAAAGCTAGTGTTGGAATTACTCAAGGACCAGAAGTTGTATTCCAAATTCTCCAAATGTGAATTTTGGATGTGGGAAGTACAATTTCTTGGTCACTTTGTTGGCGAAAAAGAGATTCACGTAGATCCTACAAAAATTTAAGCTATTAAAAGATGGGAAGCCCCAAAAACTCCAACCGAAATTCGTCAATTTTTGGGTTTAGCTGGGTATTACAGACGATTCATTAAGGACTTTTCTAAGATTGCCCAGCCACTAACCTCGTTGACTCAAAAAGACAAGAAGTTTAGTTGGGGTGATAGACAGGAAGAAGCATTCCAAAAGCTAAAGCATAAGCTATGCAATGCACCAATTATGGCATTGCAAGAAGGATCGGAGAACTTTGTAGTGTATTGTGATGCCTCTCATCAAGGTTTGGGATGTGTATTGATGCAAAAAGACAAAGTTATTGCTTATGCTTCAAGACAACTTAAAGTTCACGAGAAGAACTACACCACTCATGACCTAGAACTTGGAGCAGTAGTTTTTGCACTTAAAATTTGGAGACATTATTTGTACGGTACTAAGTGCACTATCTTCACCGATCATAAGAGTCTTCAACACATCCTTGATCAGAAAATGCTCAACATGAGGCAAAGAAGATGGGTGGAGTTACTCAACGCCTATGATTGTGAAATTAAATATCACCCACGCAAGGCTAATGTGGTAGCCGACGCGCTTAGAAGGAAGGTAAGGGCTAAACCTTCAAGAGTGCGAGCATTAGGAGCACTTGTTCAGACAAGCCTAAAGACAAGAATCCTCGAAGCTCAGGATCAGGCGTTAAAAGGGGAAAACTTTAGGAATGAGACCTTGCACCAACTCGAACATAGATTTGAAACTAAATCTGATGGGGTCCGCTACTTTGAAGACAGAGTGTGGATACCAAAAATTAACAACTTGCGATCAACAATCCTAGACGAAGCTCATAAATCTAGGTATTCAATTCATCCTAGCGCAGAAAAAATGTACAAGGATCTCAAGGAATATTATTGGTGGCCTGGAATGAAGAAGGACGTAGCTTTGTATGTGGGAAAGTGTTTGACTTGTTCAAAAGTCAAAGTAGATCACCAAAAGCCATCTGGGTTGTCGCAGCAACCAGAGATTCCGCAGTGGAAATGGGAATAAATTTCCATGGACTTCATAACCAAATTACCCAGGACAGTTAGGAGTCATGATGCAATTTGGGTAATAGTGGATCGATTGACAAAGTCTGCACATTTCATTCCTATCAAAGAAAGTTACAAGATGGAGAAGCTTGCCCAAATTTACATTGATGAAATCGTTACACGCTATGGAGTGCCAATTTCAATCATTTCAGATAGAGATAGCCACTTCACGTCTCGATTTTGGCAGTCCCTTCACAAAGCACTCCGTACACGATTAAATTTGAGCACAGCTTATCATCCACAAACCGATGAGCAGACTGAACAAACTATACAAACGTTAGAAGACATGTTAAGGGTTTGTGTGATAGATTTTGGCGGAAGTTGGGATTCTCACTTACGTTTGGTGGAATTTTCATACAACAACAGCTACCATACTAGTATTCAGTGTGCGCCTTATGAAGCTTTGTATGGACGGAAGTGTCGTACACCACTTAGTTGATGTGAAGTTGGCGATAAGCAATTAATTGGACCTGAGATTGTACAAGAAACAACCGACAAGATTTCGATCATTAAAGATAGAATTAAAACCGTGAGAGATCGTCAGAAGAGTTACGCAGATAACTGCAGAAAGCCTTTAGAATTCCAAGTCGGGGATAAAGTACTTCTAAAGGTATCACCATGGAAAGGGCTAGTACGTTTAGGAAAGAAAGGAAAATTAAGCCCTAGGTATGTTGGACCATTTGAGATCATTGAAAGGATCGGTCCGGTAGCATATAAACTCAAACTGCCTCAGGAAATGAATGCCATCCATAATATATTCCATGTATCGAATCTCAAGAAGTGTTTAGCTGATGAATCAGTAATCGTACCCTTAGAAGACATTCAAGTTGACGAGAAGTTGTCGTTCAAAGAAGAACCAATCGAAATTCTCGACCGAAAGATCAAGCGACTAAGACGAAAGAAGATTCCAATTTTGAAAGTTCGTTGGAACTCAAGGCATGGATCAGAATATACATGGGAACGAGAGGATTATATGAAACTTAGATATACTCACCTCTTTGCCCAGAAGTAGTCCGAAGATGTCAAAAGCTAATTTCGGGACGAAATTCTTTCAACTGGGGGAGACTGTGACAACCGTCAATTAATAATTTCAGGTTAGCTTCTAGAAAACTTTAATATAGTTTTTTAATAGCTACAAATAGTATTAATAAATAAATTATTTTGTAGAAATCTTTTATTCCCTAAAAATCCCGGCGATGTGCTTAAAACCTTAAAAAAATCGAAAAATCGGTAAAACCGCCTAATTAAAAGTCAAGATTTATAAATTTTATATAACAAACAAAATAATAAGAACAAAACACATCATTACATATATTATTTATCCCAAATATAAAACTTATATAAATACCAACAAAACTAATAAAAAACTTGTAAGTATTGACTTTAATTGAACCACCAATGTACAATATACATCCAACACACACATTATACATATTAATTAAACAAAAGATAATAATAATAATAACAAGATTAATATCAAAATTTGGCCAGCCATGTCCCACCTCATAAACCCACTACAACACTCTATCTACATGCATATATTCTAGTCATCTTCCACTCAGTTGCACCACCTCACTCTCTCTCTCTCTCTCTTCAAACCATTCTCTCCTCCTTCTCTCTACATTCCAGCCCCAAAGCAGCTGAAAATCATCATAAGCTTCCATATTTTAAAGTGTTCTTGAAGGATTGAAGCAAAAGATTCAAATTAAGCAAGTATAAGTAGCAATCTCTTGAGTAATCTCTTCATTTCTTGCATTTTTTCTTACTTTTTCTTCAAGATTTCTTGAGTTTCTGAAATTTTATGAACATCAAAGTGTTTTGATGATGATACATTCACTAAAAACATAAAAATGTTCAACTTAAAACAAAACTTTATGAATCAAGCAACAAGAACTCAAGAAATTAGTGTTTTTATGCACATGCATGTGGGTTTTTGCACATGCATGTGGTTTTCTTTGAAGGATCTACCATGATATGATCATGCATGGAATTTTTGTTTTAAAATCTGGAATATTTGAGTAATCAAGTAAATAACATGATAAAATCATAATATTGGTGGTGAAGAACACAAAATGTAAGCTATTAGTTGAAATGGTGTAAAGATCTGATTCTGGCAGAAAGTTTGTGTTGACTTAAAATGACCATAACTTAATGAATATTTAACCAAACGATTTGATTCTTTTTTTTTAAGTTTTATCGCTGTGTTGAGCTTCATTTCCAAGTGGAAATTCAAGACTTCATGAGGATTTGACCCTCCAACCACACGTATCAAGTCAGATATGTCAGAAAGCTCACTCTTCAATAAAGTGACCCAATTGCATGGTTGCTAAACCACTCAAATATTATTCAAATAAATTGGTTTTTCTTCTGGACATTTAAATTAATGAGTTATATTTCAAATAAAGTTAACCTCACTCAAAAATATTAATTTTTGACCCATTAACTATGTAAAATAAGTTGCATGCACAAAACTAAGAAATCTGGATAATTTCATGGATGAACTTTAATCGATCATAACTTGGTACACACAAACTTAAAAATGGTCAAATTTTTATTGAGTTAGAAATTTAACCCAATTTGAATCATCTAAAAATAAGGTCGTTTGGTCACTCAAAATCTTAAAACAATATGAGAGTGTTAACTGAATTTTGACCACTGACCTCTAAATTTAAATAAATCAAATAAAATATCTATAAATCTTTAAACATTCTAATATTTTTATAGTATTCCCTAAAGACATATTATAATAGCATATAAAAAATTGGAACCTTAAATAATTCTTTAGTGTACTAAAGCATTGTACCAAAGTACAACCCATGAAGCTGACAGAAAGTGACTTGCACAGTAAATAAAGAAGAATAAACATCTTTATGATTGTGACTTGAAAAATAACAATTTAAGTATAAAAATCGTACAAATAATATAGAAACACCTAAAAAAGTAAAATATAAAATGTAAAACATAATTGTAATCACATGAAAGAAAGTTGGGTAAATAAATATATATACATATATAATTTCAACATATAACTATATCAATATAAAATCAATATAAATAATACAAAATTTATTATTAATTTCAATAACTAGAATTTGGGGACTAATAATAGGATATTATTTCACTACGAAGGAAGCGACGCCGGAATTCAAGACTTTACGAATTGTTTTAAGAACGCGTTAGACTTTGTCAAGTGAGTATTCACGGTCCCACTTTTTATTGTTTTGAATATTTTTGGGGGAAAAGCATGCTACTATTTAAATTATCGGTTGATCTGTTTATTAAACTGTTATCTTATCATCGCACTTTGGTATATATGCTTATGTTTAACGATTATGAGTTTCTCTCTTTATGTAAGTCCCACCATTCAACACTACCTATTAACTCATTGCATTGAGCCGTTAGTAATCTATGGATAGCGCTATTAGGTTGACACCCCACTTACTTGTGTAAGTGCATAATTACTGTGAAACAGGCTCTGTTTATTACTCTATGGGCATTCAGTCAGTAGGCTTAGGTAGTGGGCTCTTTGCGTTAGCATTCTGCATATACTTATACCACGTGCAAACTAAACAACCGATTTACATACTCATCGTTTAGTGACGAACGTTTTTTGTATTAAAATCTTATTTTATTGCATATCCAAACCTGTGATTTCACCAACTATTTTTATAGTTGACACTCTCTTTATCATGTTTTTCAGAAAATCATTAGTAAGTGATCAGCACCTGTTCGACATGCGTGTGGCAGCATTATCTAGCAATTTACATTATGTTATTTTCCAATCTTTTGAACAATTATCGAAACCTGTTTTAAACAATTGTACTACTTTTAGTTATCTATGGTTGGTGTGATCTTGTACCTTATGCTATGAAACCGTAAACTGTTACATCTCGTGATTCCGCTTTAGCGGGGTGTGACATTAGTATTCTCTCATAGTTCTACACATGCAATTGAAGATTAGCTTGATACTTGAAGAATTAAGGGATTAACAATTGGTATCAATCTTTCTCAACTCATAGTCACTTTCATTGATTCTCATACTACACTTTCAAATCATTATTATTGATTAAATTTGTGATCAAATCAAATCATTCCTAAACGATCGTATAGTTTTCAGGTATCAAGATAAATATCAAGATGTCAACGAAGATTCCACAAGTTGGAGTAAATTTTGAGAAAAAGAAGGTAGACCGATTGGTTAATGAGAATATCCAGCTCAAAGAGAAGATTTCTTCATTGAACAAAGAGATTCACACATTGACACCGAGAAATACAATTTATGATGTAAGGATTGAACGTATATCAGATGATATAATCAAAAAGGAGAAACAGATGCAAATTCTGAGTGGAGAAAGTTTATTACTAAAAGAACAAGTTGAATTTGAAATGAAAAGAGCAAGTGAATTACAAGTTGTAAAAGCTGAATTGCATGATAAGTTGAAACAACTTGAGCAACAGCTACTTGCTGAAAAAGTTGAGTTACAGAAAGAAACAAAGGTATTAGACCTAGAAAAGAGTTTAGAAAGTGAAAAGAAAAGGTTTGAAGAAGAAAGAAGTAAGTTTGTGGAGAAAATTTCACAACTTGAAGTACATTCTAAAGAGGAGAAAAAGAAAGCAGAGATTTTGTTAGAAGAGAATGCCAAGTTTAAAGACCTCATATCTGAATTTCTGTTGAACGTCAAGATTTTCAAAGGATGTTGCAGAATGATGATAAGTTGATAGCGAGTTTAGGTATTGAAAAGGCTGAATTGCAAAGAAAAGTCACAGAACTTGAGCAAAAGATTCTTGCTTCTTCTAAACTATATATTCCCAGCTCAGTTCTGAAAAAAAAAATATCTGAGCTTCAGGAGACTCTGGACAAAGAGAAGAAAACATTGGAGAAAGAGAGACTATAGTTTTTGGCTAAACTCAAGTTCGCAATGCTTCTTGCTGAAAAAGCTTCTGAATCTACCAAGATTTCCGCCGACAATATCAATTTTGATTCAGAAACACATTGTGGTAGCGATACTGACTCTTATTTTTCTGTTGCAGATGCTGAAAGTAGAAAATCAGATGACGATTTCATTGACGCTTCTACTCCCAAAGCAACTACTTCTTCTCAAAATCCAAAAGAAACTGAATTCAGAAGTCAACAAAATGCATCTTATTCACGTTATATTGATTCTGAATTTTCAGTAAGCTTAAATGATTCTTTACCAAAGACTAAACAAGCTGGGATTCCAAAGAAGAATCTAGGTGACATGTTTGTAACGATATCATCTTTCTGGACTGAAAAGAAGAAAACCACAGAAACCTCAAAATTTAATTCACCATGTGGTTCAATCAATCATGTGCATTCAAATGTATGTTTTTCATCATCAGAATTCCGTATCAAAAATGTCATAACTGATGAATTCTCATCCAACGCAATACCTACCAGGACATCTTCAGAAACTAAACCTGGAGTATCTGAGTTTCGAATGAAGAATGTCATCAATGATGGTTTTAAGTCCAATGTTGTACCACAAAGAAGAATGCATAGACAACATCATTCTGGTAAGGACAATCATGCTGATATGCAATATCATTCGTTTAA
The DNA here is from genome assembly GCA_038502395.1 of Dittrichia graveolens. Lineage (NCBI taxonomy): Eukaryota > Viridiplantae > Streptophyta > Magnoliopsida > Asterales > Asteraceae > Dittrichia > Dittrichia graveolens. The sequence goes on from JARJIL010000008.1 coordinate 26,225,821, forward strand.
ACATCTAAATACCAAATTCTTTTCTAAAGCAAAACATGATGGAAATTTTATGCTCAAAACTGATGTCAAATATCCTTTTGTGGTATACTCAGTCAAACACTTAGTCAGACGTTCAAAAGAGAAGATTTGTAAAACTTCAAGAACTAATCATAAATTTGCTGTTCAAAATGGTATTCCACACTTCAAGTGGGTACCAAAGTGTGCTTAATTTGTTTTACAGATTAGTCAGAGACATTGTTAGAACCCAATGAAGATCATTCAGAATACGTTGAAAAGTACATTGTATTCAGTATGCTAACAATTTCAATCTCTTGACTTGAAGAAAGAAGAGTGTTCCCTGTAGTCCATTTCACATGTCATTGTGTTCAGCATTAGCCCGAGTCTAATGATTTGAGAAACTTAATGTTTGTAGTTTATCATTCCTTGATATAACTTGTGTGATAATGGTTCACTATTTGTTGGGGGAGCAAGAACGACATAGATTCTTCAGACAAATCATTTTCGTCGAGAACCTACAAGATTGCAATTTTGTTTAAAATGAAAGTTATTTTTGTGCATTCTTGTAGGGGGAGCAATTTTTTTTCTAACCTAGATTGATGAAAAATCATTTTCGAATTTCAATGCATCAACATAGGAAGAGTTTTTTTTTTCTTTCAAATCATTTTAAAAATGAAAATTTCAAAAACAATACAAAATTTTAAAATTCAAAAAGATTTTCAATTTTCAAATTTTATTGTTTTCCCATCAAGAAGGCATTCATTCGGTGATTCATTCTGATGTCTTTCTTGATTCATTTGACTGTTGATCTTCTAAATGCTCATCTTTCATTTCTTGAATTCTATCCCGATAATAATTCTGGATACCTTTCCTTTATTGTTGAATATTCCATTCATTATGGAAACCGTTCATTCTTGTGTCAATCATTTTTTATGTGACACATACTTTTCAAGTGATCAATAAGGCACCAAAGAGTGAGTGAGTGTAGGATGATTCTACTCCTATGGTCAATCCAGAACCGGAAGGACCTGCCCCAGGAGTTCACCTTATGCTTTAAAAAATAAAAGTAAGGGTTTAATAGCTCAAATAGGTGAGCAGTATCAGTTATCACGTTATACTGATTGGTGGGCAGAGATAAAATGAAAATGAGAGGGGTGGAACAGGAGATGGGAGTGCATATGATCAACAAATCACTTTGAGCATACATGTCAAATCATTTTTTCATTTCCTACTTCAAAATTCTTTGATTGTTCATATTCTTTAATTGCTCAAATCATTCTTGACAATCTTTCTCAACTGAATATTTCGTGAAAATCGTTCTTGTTGACATCAATATGATTGCTCCTAATCATTTGAACATATAACAAGTGTCAGTTTGTATCCAACGGAGATACAAATATTCATTTTGGAAAGAGAGTTTGATGGAGAAGTTAAAAAATATTTAGAGAACTGAGGGTAAGAGATAGGATCAAAATAAAGAAAGATCCTCTCAAAACAGTGTCAATCTGGGTAACCACATATACTACTAGATTTTATGTGTTGAAATTTGGTATTGAAGAAGACATCATGGACCCAGTGATGCAATGCACTAACCCCACCCAGCTACTCAATTATCTCTTAAAAGATGATTGTTTCAACTTCACACGGAGAATTAGCACATCTCTATTGACATCTCACTCGGAGATTGTTAATATTGAAACAAGGAGGACATGCTGCTCCGGTCCCCGACTTCATTCTTGCACTTATAGAGTCTAGAGCTTATTGCTATATAATTTTATTTCTTACAACACATGATGGAAATGTCACAAGTATCTAGTTTTTGTAACTGATACCGGAACATCTTGAGTGTTATCTTTGTGATATTCACGATGATAGATGGAAATCCTACCAATGCTATCATTATTCCAACACTGAACGTAGGTCACACAGTTTAAAAACTATTATGTCAACGAGCAATCTATGTGATCTCGGTGTTAACATTTCCTAACGGGAACTTTGAGATGGTGCCCTAAAGACTATCTGAGATACTTTCATTGTAATATCATTCTGGTCACAATATCAAAGAGATACATATTTGATAAATTCAACTGAATGTCATGAGGAGGACTCTAAGCTATAAATATTGAAGTATTCATGCACAAATCAAGCTGAATGTCAATTACAATTGCATGATTTTCATGAAGAATCCTGATCATAATGAGGGGGGAAAGTTTAAAGAAATTGAAATTCAGTTGATCTTGATAGAAGGAAACAAAAATATTAGCCGATTCTTACTGAGTTGAAGATGATGATGAGTTCTCATCAAAATTGTGTAGGTAAAGAAGACCAGATTCATGTGTTGAGAGGGAGACAAAGAAAAGTTTAATTCTGAAAAATCAATATATGTCAAGTCAAGTGGGAGCAAAGAAAAGAGATATCTATCAAATTTGAAAAAGATCAAGAGATTCAAGGGGGAGAGAACAAAATATTCTTCATGCACAAGCAAAGCTTATTTTAAGACAAGAGAGCTCAAGATTAGAAAGAATAGGTTGAATATTGGGAAAAGCTAAAAATCACTACATGTTATTTTGATAATACAACCAAAGGTTGAAAAGCCTAAGGTTACCAATGTAAAAGAGAAGTTTGAAGAGAAAAGGTGTCATTGTATGCTATCAGGTTTCAAATTCTCATCAAGATGTTGAAGTGAATACTATCCTCAAAGTGAAGTGTCTCTATTTAAAGATGAGAAGTCATTTTGAAGACATCAAGTAAAGGTTTTAAGATTCCCCAAAGCTTCAAAAGAATATTAACTGAAAAAGAATATCTGCATGATTCAAAAGGGGAGAATGTTAAAGTTTGCGTCGGATGCAAAAAAGACATAACATCTTCTATTTCTATACAAAGCGGGAGATTGTTAGGTTTATTAATTGTATAGAATAGAATATTACATTTTGAGTGAAGTTTGTATTAATTACAAACTAGAGGGTCTTAATTGTAAATATACTCATGGGGTATATAAGCCTATGATTAAGGCTAATCATGAATCAATTGCCATAATCAATGATATGAACTATGTGTTAATCAAGTTGTAATTAGTATTCTCTCATAGTTATACACATGAATTTGAAGATTAGCTTGATACTTGAAGAATTAAGGGATTATCATTGGCAAACGTGGGAAGTTGGCTCCCCGTTACATTGGTCCTTTCAGAATTCGTCAGATTGTAAATGACCAGACAGTTACATTGGATCTGCCAGTAGAGCTTGCAGGTATTCACGTTACGTTCAATGTTTGTTATTTGAGAAAATGCAAGGTTGAAAACGAGAGTCAGATTCTCCCAGTACACGAATGGAAAGTGGATTCAAAGAAGAGACTGATTGAGGAACCCGTAGAATTATTGAATCGCAAAGTGACCAAGCTCCGAAAGAAACAGATACCGATGGTGTTGGTCAAATGGAAACACAGTCTAGGTTCTGATTTGGCGTGGGAGACTGAAGTAGAGATGAAGGATAGATACCCTTATTTATTTGAGCGAGAAGGGATTCCGAGGACGGAATTCTCTTAAAGAGGGGAGATTTGTAACATCCGCAACCCTGGGCTAGGAGATTAGCGGGTTAGTGGCATGTGATTGGTTGTTTTGATTAATTATGTGTTTGGTTAAACTTGACTAATTAAATTAATTTCTTGTGTGTTGTTAAGTTAATTGGTTAATTTTAAAATAAAATATAAGTATATGTTACTGGTGAAACTTAATAGGAAAAATAAAGTACAAGTCTTTATGCATGTATGTTAGAATGTATGTATGTATGCATGTAGGAATTAAAAGAATAGAAATGTTTTTAAAGTTTGCCACCTCCTGCTTGGTGGAAAATCTGATATGTGTGCGTGTATAGTGAAACATCTGCTCATTATCTTGAATTTCCAAAAAGGTGTAGTGTGTGTTTATTAGAGCAAAACCAAAGGTGAAGCAAAGTTATCAAACTTAAAATTCCAAAGTCAAAGATCTTGTGTGTTTAATTCCAAAGGAAGGTGAGAAAGTGTTTATAGCATGTTATAGTACATGTTGGTATGTTTATATATTGAAAAGCATGAGTATATGCAAATTCACCATTGTTGAAGTTGGAAGAAAGCTAGGTAAATGGGTTTTGTAGATTTTGAAGTTATAATTGAGTAAAAAGGTGTTTGTGATGATTTATGAACATGTTATATGTTGTATATGTGTATTTTGTTTGAAGAAATTGATGTTAAGTAATGTTATGAGATGAAATCTGGGCTGAAAATCCGACACAAAAGAAGAATATAAGCTGGAACCATGCCCGTCGTGGCGCTAAAATAGAATGTCGCGGCGCGACATTCAAGAAATCCGACTATGAAGTTTCGGATTATAAGAATCCGAGAATGTTACAAAACCGACCCTTGAAATCCGGAACCTTGGCAAATCCGACACCAAAATCTGACATATTAGAAATCCGACCCTGAAATCCGACACTTGACTCTCGGATTCGAAATCCGCTACGGTCGCGGCGCGACGGGGTATATGTCGCGGCGCGACGGACCCTATTTCAGAATAATTGCTTATTTTTGTTATGTTTTGCTTGGTTTGAGTTAGCATGTTATATATGTGATGTTATTAAGTTGTTTTTATGAATTTAAGATATAAATATATTTGAGAAGGTATATTTATAAATATTTGAGACTGATTTGATTGTTGTTGTGCTTCAGGCAATCAAAAGACTCAGTAAAATTAGATTTCTGAGCTCGTGCTGGTTTTTGAGGTGAGTGGATGTTAATCACGGATGGTAAAAATTTCGGTTAATGTTATTGATGTGATGCATGACTGTGATTGAGATTGAATTGGATTGATTGAACTGTTGATTGTGTTATTGATGATTGATATCTGCTGCATGACTATTTGGTCGATACGCACTCTTAGGATGATTTTGAGTTGCGTTGGGAAGTCAGCTATACGTAAAATTGGGCTAGGCTCGTTCACTGGTTGGTTGAATAGTGTTAGCCTTACTGGTGCATATGTTGTATCAGAGGGGGATTTTCACTGTGCCAATTCAGTGGAGAGCTATCGGTAAACCTTTGCTTTGGCCGGCATTGGTTGTACGTTCTGCGCCGAACCGCCGGTCTTCTTGGGATACATGATTACGTGCTTTGATATTGACTGTGGATGTTTGCTTTTGGTGTTTAGCCTCTACTCACTTAGCTTTGTGCTAATTCCCCTCAGTTGTTGCTTTTTGCATGTTCGTGTTTGTGAGGTTGGCTAAAGGAGAAGTTGACCTGACTCTGATATTAGTTTTTGAAAATAAACAAGCCTGTAGTTTTTGTAACACCAAAACAGATGATACTGTTGTTTGTGAACAGTGATTGTACATTTGTTAATAGTGGTTTGTATGTAAATGATTTTTTTACATAAAGCTTCCGCAACGAATTTAAAAAAATGGCTTGTGAGTTTTCCGGTGTTACAAAAACCCATTTTGGATTCTTTCTCTCTTTTGCTTGATCGTGTTTCCGGAATCAATACTTGGTGTGTGACCCAATAGGCCTATACTTCATCAGCAGTGCTATTAACTCGTTCGTGTCAGCGGGCATATTCCAACAGACTCCCACTTGCACGTGACACGACTACGAAAAATAACACAAACATAGAGTGGCCTGTAGCAAGACATCTATGCTCCCAAGTCAGTATAGGGTATGCCACTATTGACAAGATCCCAATCATAAAATGATTGTCCTAAAGATAAATGAACATATAAATACCTTTGTTCGCGATATCCTATGTGAACACAAGACATGGAATATAGTCAACCTTCAGATCGTTCATGATTATGTTTCTCGATTCTAGATTAGTGGTGACCAACAAACCAAGGTAACATTGATCCATCATCAATATAACTTGAGCACGGCCATGCATATGAATGTCAGCACTCAATCATCGAGGGGCCCATGGATATCTTCTCTATACATAGAGGAACAAATTCCTTTCGACTACATATTCCCGCCACATAGATAATACTCAACTTAATCATCTCCCTTATAACGACCAGTTACGGACTGCGTTAGAAGATGATCAAAGCAAAGCAGACCAATGCTTTGGAATCACATCATCTCTAGTTCAAGGATGAAACACCATCATCATCCTGAGTTACTTATGGCCAGAACCATGAAGTGAACTCGGGTGCGGGTCCTCCAATCACTTGAAACCCCTTTCAAGTATAGGCAAGAATCACGTTTATCAAAACCAATTCTTTACCTCAATCTTAATTTATACTTCCTTCCCATAAAGTATAACCGACTGTGGAGATTTTAGAATGGAAAACATTTTCGGAAGTATTTAAACATGGTAAGATGGAACATAATAAGGATTCATAAAATACCCGCCCTCGGGGTATTATTAAATCTCCATTTAATAATCGATATAGTATGAATTGCAATACTGCTTAACGTCCCCAAAATATAAGTACAAATCAAACATACACCAAAACATATTCAAGCCAAGTTATATACATTAGAAATGCTAATGGACCTAGTATAATAAACATCACTAGTCCATAACAACGGCTTAACTAGTGGATTTGTACCTCCACAATTACTTTTGTTATTCAATTATATCTCTTTTGACAAGACTACTTCAAAAGTATGCATCAAAGAGATCTTACTTTTTAAAAGGTTAATGTAATCACACCCTCATTGTCTCAAAATTCCACAGTAGGGTTAATGACATTTAAGAAACAACAATCAACACCACAAGTTAGGATCATAAACTTTGATCAAGATCAACAGTTATCCTAGCAGAAACACGCATTAGAGTAACTACTTACTCTAAGCCTATTCAAGCCGTCAAACATCAATAACATATCTCTATATTTCTTGACTAAATACTATCCAATTTTGTATCTCCTAAATGCCCTTATGAGCAGTAATTCCTGAATTAGGTTTGCAGATAACCTAATATCGGGATATTATCTTCAGTAGACATTTAACACTAGGAATACAACAAAGCTCCCACTAGCCCTGACACATATAAAAGGTTTTATCTATGCTTCTAGAAAACTCATCACTTTGATTTTCTAATAGTAAGCAAAGATATTTCCTTTATGATGCTAGCATAAGTACGAATTGGACTTATTCACTTTTGTAGACATAATAGGGATACTACGGATGTATATTAAGACCCTCGGAGAGTGTTATAAGCACTTCCTCATCATATTGTTCCATGACGGAACGCGGTCATTAACATCCACGAGTATCAAACATTCTTCAACATAGCCACTAGGAATGGTTTTTACATAACCATAATGAAAACTTTACCACCAAACGGTATTTGAAGTCGTCTACAATTCCATCCATGTTAATCCCATTACTACCACCTTGGTATACACCTAGGTATGGGATCAGGTCAAGTCAAGTACTTCGATATTTCAAATGGATTGCATCTCTTTATCATTTACTTCTTTTATTTTTAGTGAGTTCCGGATCCACTACGTCTTCCGATAGGTGGTGAACTCAACATGACTCACCATCAGGTCATTGCCACTTAGATATGAGAAACCCATACCTCTTTGGCTCTATCTGACTCTTATCAAATTTAAAAGAAGTAATGACTCTTAGTCAGGCAGTCAGGCATACCAACATAACCATGCTGATCATCTATCAAAGATATCAGATTATATGCTAGTATCAACATCAAGTCTTTCATTTAAGTTCCACATTCTTCCACTGAAATGCCTTAGTTTTAGTTTTCCTTCTTCTTCCCCTTTTAAGCAACAAACATTGTTCTCAAAATGTTAAATAGCTAAAACTTAGAAGAACTCCTCAAATGTATTAGCACTTCTTGATTTCAAGTATATCCATCTCCCACTGAATGTAGATTGGATAACTTCGAACTATAAGATAGACAAGCAAAGAATCTTTCTAGCCATATCTTAATAAGTGATAAATAGACAATCAATTGAATTTAGATTTGAGGACTTAGTCACAATGGTAAATGAATGTCCCAACAAATCGGACATATATTCTTGACCCGTCATAAACTGAATCATTATCAATAACACCCGGTTCCCTACTCCATGGCACCATGTACCAATGTGTCTTAGTAGGATATGAATTGTGAGACAATTCAACAATTCACTATATGGTCATTTAATATAGATTGTAAGTATCTTAGCATCTTAACTAGATCTAAGTATCTTGATCTATATGCCCTATTGATTCTAAAAGTCGTTTTGGCTAATTCTAAACACCATCAAGGCTTCAGACATGTACCTAAACTATCCCGAGACTCCAACCACACGGATCTAGGTGATACATCTCTTATTTAATGCGGTTAAGTTGATTATCACACAAAGATAGTTTATCCAAACTATTTTGGATTCAGAATCAATTGTTCATAAATATTCTATTACTTGTAACAAGACCTTGTGTATGCCATGACATGGAAAATTTTGAATATAACAAAATATCTCACAATAATTTTTTCATAACAAATCTCATATTTTAAGAAAAAATCATCGTCATCACATGTAAAGTTGTGTACCACGCAGGGTAAAACAACACATGAGTTATGACATAAATAAACCTTGAATAAACAACGCTTAAAAAGGTTTTACATCTATTCTTAAAAATTCAAAATTATATACATCGTCTTTAAAACCGAGCATACAAAGAAATGTTACTTGCCACGCAGGGCAATAAAATAAAGTAATAAATAAACCGGCGACAAAAGCGAGATCAAGTCTCCTTTTCTTCTCTTAGAGGACAATCACCCTGGTTTCCTCATCCGAGTACCGGTTCTTCATGCTTTTCTTCATTCCTCCAAGAACCTACACTTTGTAACAAAATAAATTTGTGACAAACGTGAGTTAATCAGCTCAGGTCAACAACCCAGCTTATAGAAGAATAGCAGTGAATCATGAACGTACCTGAGAAGTTTTATATCCTCTCGGCACGTAGGGCAGGCGTGACGGCCCCAATTCCCAAATCTTCCACAGATGTAGCAAACCACCTTTTCTTGAGTCTCTTCTTGAGGCACATTCTCTATGTCTTTCGACTCAATATCAAGGATTGGCTTGGAAACTCCAACCTTTCCTTTTAGGGTTGGTTTCTTCTTCCATATCTTTTGTTTCTTTAAACCCAAGACGGGAGTAGTTGAGGTGGAATTATGCTTGGCCATGTCAGACTCCATAGACTTCTACATGCCATGCAATTCGCTTAAGGATTTCTCCATTCCTTGCATATGATATTTGTGACAAATTGATAATATGATGCGGGCAGAGACTGGAGTACAATATCCACAGCGAGCTCTCCCAATAGAAAATCCTAACCTCTCCATTTGGTCTACGTCCGCCTTCATCTTAAGGACGTGAAGACCAACATTCCCGCCTTACTGCAGCCTACAACCGACTAGGCTTTTAACACACCCATAGTGTTCCTGCCTAACTTGCTGTTGGAACATGTTCTTGAGCTTGTTTAACATATTGTACACACTCATGTGCTCGAGCTGCTTTCGCAACTCCGAGCTCATAGCTGACAACATGAGGCAGGAAACATCATGCGTGTCCTTAACACGTTTTTCATATCCGTATCGGACGGCTCAAGTCGCGTCGGTAGCAGGTGGCTCCGAAAGGGGTTCCTCAAGGATGTGCAACTTTGACTCATGGCGAAGGACAATCCTCAATTGCCTAAGCCATGCAATAAAGTTCACCCCCGTGAGTTTCTCCCTTTCTAGGAACACACGAAGTGAGATGTTTGACGTGGTGTTGTTATGGTTTGACATCTATAAATAACAATAATACGAGTTTTGGTTAGTTTAGATAAACCTTGTTAAAATAATTACCCCATAGTTTAAATAAAAACAATTATTTGTAACAAGGACTAAGAACCTTATTTTACCTCACACCGTGACGGGTTTACCGCGTATCACGTGGCGAAGCTATTTAGGCCGGCAACCATTTTACCAATTGTAATCTCTATTACAACTCTTAGACACTTGCGGGATCTGTTGACATCCATTATGTCATTTGGCATGTTTGATCCCTTCCTTACACCAATCTTAATATATAATATTTGTTTAGCTCGTGCTTAGCTCGACAACTAATCAAGAATTACATACTAAAATTGTAAACCGTCCGACAAGACACACGGGTGGCACTCTCGACCATCAATCGGCTCGTGTTTAGCTTGACAACCAATCATGCGAGTTACCCCACTCACCTTCCACACAACTACGCAAGCAATGACTCGTGCTTAGCTCGAAAATCATCCTTCTTTCGTTAGATTCGGGTGGTGTCATCATACTGATGGTGCGTGATTTATGTTTTGAAAAACGGGATTTTGTTTCCGGTTTATAAATACCCTTTTGTGAATTAACAAAGTAAGTGTCAAAATAATTTTAGGCACTTTCAATATAATACCAAGTTTATATTTTCTTTGTCAATTCTATTCGCGCGAGATTGTTAACCATTTTAACAAACGTTGTTTTTTATTTAATTTTAAAGGAAAAAGTGTCTAGCATGCGAATCCTAATCCATGCATAGAAAATAAAATACAACCACGCAAATATATATATATATATATAATATTCAGTAACATGCCCAAAATCCTATGCGTTTTCCCCGTGAGCCAAAAAGGGAAAAACAAGGCCAAAACCTAAGGACAAGGTAATGTCTTGTTGGGTGAGCTCCCACTGAATCCAACAACTACAATAGCGTGTTGACTCCTTCTTGCCAAGACGTCATCACCATGAATCCCGTTGACTTCTCCAGTTCTAATTCTATACTATTAACGAATACATAGAGTATATATATATAAATGACACGTAGGTCACATTCGTACACTATATATACAAATACACGGAATAAAAGAAACGGCGTGCAAGCCGCACCAATAAATAAATAAATTATATTACAACAATACAGCACGCAGGCCGCCAAAAACCAAATTAATCAACCACCACAACACATAGGTCTAAGGGCATATCATGTTACCGAATTAACCCAACGCAACAAAAAAATGGTGTGCCACACAAAACCATGATACAAATATATATATATATATATATATATATATATATATATAACTATATTTTAGTCAAGATTGTGAACAACATCAAAGGCACCAAAATGACAATCCTTGTACATATGCATTAGTGTACCAAACCATTTTTGAAACACATATTCATATATACATTAATAAGTATATATTTGTGTACACTTCATGGCAAGTCACAACAAATATATAAAATAAAAATTAAAATATTATGGAGACTACAAATATATCAATTTTAGTCCATATAGAGTCTACACTAAAAACCATTTTAAGAAAACAATTTTCGTATCAAAGATATTTATATGAATATTATGCAGTCTACAAATATATCAATTTTAGCTTAACAAGAATCTACACCAAAAACCATTTCAACAAAACAATTTTCTTATATAAGAAATATTTATATGGTTTTTCTAGACTCGTTAGTGCAAAGCCATGTTAGATATGGCTCTGATACCAATGAAGGTATTTGTTTGGCATAATCGAGTAGCAACAGAAGCAAGATACAATACAAAAATTATAACTAACCAAACAAACACTTCCCATGGACCATAATCTAGACATGGATTTGCAATTAAAATATAACAAACAAGATAGAAGAAAGGTTATACCACAATTCAAGATCAAAACATTCTTCTTTGCCAAAGTGTGTAGAATTCAAGAAGAACTCCTCTAGTGAAGTCCACCCCAAGTACACTTGATTCCCCAATGCTAGTAGGTTGATGTAGACACCAAAACAACACAATCCAAGTACAAGAAACACCTTTGTGCATCAAAGCTAGATCACAAAGTGTATGTCGCCTTCTCATGTGCATCAAACTTGATCACAAGAAGGAAGAACCATTAGAGAGAATGATGAACATGAACAAGAACCCCTCAACTACCAAAAGTTTGTTCTTTGGCACAGAAAACCGTAGCACACTTATCACACCACTTAATACCATTAAGAAGTGTGTTTAAGAATGTTAATTCTGCTGTTATAGGGATCGTACCGGGCCTGTGTTGGTCAACACGGCCGTGTAGGCCCAAAGCCCATGGCCTCAATTGGGACAAGATATCCCGTCTCTAAAAGGCTCAACACAACCCGTGTTCATCTACACGGCCGTGTAGGCCCAAACCACACGGCCTCAACTTGGGCCAAAATGCCCCGTGCTAGTTGGGCTTGACACGGCCCGTGTTCAGCCACACGGCCCGTGTACCATCCTGCCAAAACCCATTTTTGCTTCTTTCTCTCTTTTGCTTGATCGTGTTGCCGGAATCAATACTTGGTGTGTGACCTAATAGGCCTATACTTCATCAGCAGTGCTATTAACTCGTTCGTGTTAGCGGGCATATTCCAACATAATCTTCTTCTATGCCTCATCTTGCTCAGATTTATATATCAATGAAATTGTTGCTCGACACGGTGTTCCGCTATCTATTATCTCTGATAGAGATACACGCTTTGTCTCACACTTCTGGAGTAGTCTTCAACGGGAGCTTGGTACTCGTGTTCATTTGTGTACCGCATACCATCCGCAGACAGACGGACAGTCCGAAAGGACTATCCAAACTCTTGAAGACATGCTACGCGCATGTGTGCTTGAATAAGGTGGCTCGTGGGATTCTCATCTGCCTCTGATTGAGTTTACTTATAATAACTAATATCATTCTAGTATCGGTATGCCACTGTATGAAATGCTTTATAGTAGGCGGTGTCGCACACCTACCTGTTGGCTTGAACCGGGGGAGAAAAAGTATGTTGGACCTGATCTGGTTCAGATTACTGCAGTTAAAGTTAAGCTTGCACGTGAGAAGCTTAAAGCAGCCAGGGATAGGCAAAAGATGTATGCTGATCCGAAACGCAGGCCGGTTACCTTTGAAATAGGTGATCAGGTTTTCTTGAAGGTTTCTCCGTGGAAGGGTGTTATCAGATTCGGCAGAAAGGGCAAGCTGAGTCCGCGGTACATTGATCCTTTCTGAATAATTCAGAAAGTCAACGAGCAGACAGTATCTTTGGAGTTACCTCTAGAGCTATCAGGTATTGATAATACCTTAAATGTTTGCTATCTTCGTAAGTGCAAGGTGGATGAAGATCAGATTCTACCTTTGCATGATCTGAAAGTGGATTCTTCTACACGGCTCGTGGAAGAACCAGTAGAGATTCTGAACACGAAGTCTAAGCGGCTGAGAAAGAAGACTATTCAGCTGGTCTTGGTCAAATGGAAGCATAACCTCGGGTCAAACTTGACATGGGAGACCGAGGAGGATATGAGGGCCCGCTATAGCCATTTGTTCACTTAAAGTAGATTCTGAGGCGGAATCTTTTCAAGGGGGGTAGATTTGTAACAACCTCAGATTGGGCCTAGACGTGTTCGAATCTGGTACGTCTAAAATTCTATTTGAATATATATATATATATATATATATAATTTATTAATTTGGAAAATAGAAGAAAATAATAAAGAAATGATAATATTAAAATATTGTTAAAAATAGATAAGAATAATAAAATATTAAATGGTTTAGAACGAGGTTTTCGAAAATATCCCCATTAGTTAAAATGGGTACTCGTGCGTTAAGTTGTATGTTGAAAAGTGGAACAAGATACCTACTTGTTACTTGTGGATATTATCAACCCACAAGTAGGCATCTCATGTGAGTAACCTCTTCACAACACACAGACAACTTTTCTTGTGCCTATCTCATTTTGTTCTTGGTTTGCAATTGAAGGAGAAAGCTTCCATAATCATTCAAGCAATCCGATTTTGTTGTTGGATTCAATTACTGAAATCAAGTTCTAATCTGATGTGATTTATCCTAATCATCTCTAATTCAAGTGAGTTCTTTGTTCTTATTTTTTTAGTTTCACCAAGTTGGGTTCTCAATTGGGTTTAGTTGAATTGGATGCCAATATTTGTTTCTAAAGTTACCAATCTGTTTCTAGTGTGTTGTTAAGTGTATAGAAATCAGAAAATGGAATTAAATTGATGATTTGGATGGAATTCAAGAATTAAAGTGTTAAATGGGTCAAAGTGGTGATTTAGTCCCAAATTCTGATTTTTGATGTTTGGTTCCATAAAAATGGTGTCTTTAGGTTGCTTTTGATGAGTTATTTCATATGTGAACCTTAGAAACCGATTGGTAATGTTCTGATTGAGTTTTGGTAAGTTTTTGGATGGAAACAGCAGGTTCTACACGAACTTGCTGCTGTATATTGAAAGGCACGGGCGTGCCTCTCAAGAGCAGAACGTACCTCAGGGCGTACCTGGGAGGCATGGCCGTACCTCCCAAGGGTACGGGGCTTGCCTTACCCTAGCAAGCCCGGGGGTACCCTGAAGTCACGGGGTGTACCTGGGTATCAGGTACGAGGCGTACCCGCGGTGTGCCTCGCCAGGCACGGGCATGCCTTGGCAAGGTACGGGCGTGCCCTACCTCTAGCAGAACCTGTTTTACAAGGTTTTGATATCTGTAAACCTTGTTTAGGTATTCTAGTTGGTCCAGAAGCTACTGTATTGTAGAGTAAAGTATTCTAGCTCGACAGGTGAGTGCCTCATAACATAACGATTAATATATCTATAACATATATTAACAATGATTAGAGAATTGTATACCATGATTTGTACACACACTTGTTTAAGTGTAGGTTGCATGATGATGCTAGAATTTAACATGTTGACACAATGTAGTATGCACTTGATTAGGTGTATGGTATGATGATAATTGAATATATGTGCGCATTGATTGTTGTTCTAATTGGATCTGATTATTTGTTTGTGAATGGTCCGGATCTTATGGACAAAGCTGTCCTACACTAAGAACAAAGATGTTCTACTTAAGGACAAAGTTGTCCTCTTCGGGTATAGCTTATGTTGTGCAACAGAGGAATCGGTTGATTCTAAAACGCAATGGTGGGCCGCTTTACAGCTCACCCACCAGAGCAGTTGATGTGTCTGGTACCCCAGTTTGGTGCATTGAGCCGGGTTAGCTCCCCTGCGAGATATGCTACCTTCTGACTACGCTAGCTCATCGCGAGATGCTAGGATAGAACTATCTGAGCATGATTGATGATATGTGATGTAGTTATGTTGATTGCATGCTATTTGGTACTCACTAGCTATTATAGCTAACAGATACTACTCTCCACATGTGTAGGTGATTCTCAGTGAGCTCGGGACCCTGCGGGTAGTTTGCTTTAATAGGAGGAACACTATGTTTTGTATAACTCTGATATTCTGTATGTTTGTAATAGATAATGGTCGACCGGATAAGTAAGAGTAACACCAAAACGTGTATGTGGCAATTTTGAATGTAATATATTTGCCACGTGTTTTATATTCCACTGCGTGTTTTTAAATTAAAACTATAAATTATTATTTTAAAAAGAAAAATTTGGTCCTAGAAATCACGGTGTTACAGGGCAGATTCCAACATTTATTCCCAAAACTATAAATTATTAGTTTGCTTTACCAAAATGATTTAAAAAGTTACCAAGATGATGTAAAAAGTATTCATCCAAGTTAAGTCTACTATAATCAAACTAACTGAAGGGTACATCTTACAATCAGAACTAGACCGATTCCATGGAATAAGTACCTCAAATTTAGCAACTTTGAAGATAGTGAGAGTCTGAAGCAGCCTCTTCGTACTTGGTTTCTGCAAAAAAACCTTGGACATGTCTATGGTTTTTAGGGATTAAGGTTTGAAAATTCTTAAAAATGATTCGATAGGAAGAACACAAATTGAGTCTTGAAGGGAAGAACGATTACCGTGGAAAAAAAGAAGCTAGCTAGGGTGAAATGGTGAGGTATGGAATCATCAACCAATCAATCAAACAAATGGAGATTCATGACTATAGTGGTCATTAATTAGGGTTTATAATTGATCTATGTTACATGCATAACGTACTAAATTAATCAAGAAGTGGGGAAAATAGGAAACATAAAAAAGATGATGGATGGAATCATCTACCAACCAAGGGGAAACAAAGAGAGATTGAGAAACCAAGTGATCAAAGTGGAAGCTATGATATAATGTATAAATAGGGCAACAATGGTAAGGAATTAAAGAAGACGTCTTCAATTCGTATCTTCAGCATATCTCTTTTTGCTGGTTGCCTTGAGTCTATGATTACAATTTCCTTTTTTAACTCATCAACTTTTCTTTTGTCTTTGGTTCGTATCTTGAGTTTATTTGTTTTTGCCCGTTGGTTAGAGTCGCCAAAGATTAAAACTAAATGATATTACTAAAATAATCCAATTTACTTTTATACTTTTTTATATTAAATTTCTAAAATTTCGTTAAGTTTTTTATTTCTTGAAAGAAATTTAGGTTCTATAAAAATTTGATTTGATATTTTATAACTAGGTTTTACTATTTATGAAAATTTTGATTAATAATAAGGAAGGCGAATATTTTATGAAATAAATTGATCATCTATATAAGATATATTTACTAACTTTTATCCATCTATTTTTAAAAGGTATATTTATTGTTAGGAGAATGATAACCATAGCTTTAAGTATACTAAGTTATGTTTAATTTGTATTCAGTTACTTTTTTTTGTGGAAGAAACAATGTAATAATGCCAACAAACACAATCAATTATATATCAAATTACAATATTTTTTAAAATTTTTCTATCATCCAATGGATGTCTTATACCTAGTTAATCCATTGGGTTTGTATATGGATGGATGAAATGATTTCAAATGTATATGGATGATAAAAAAATAAATATAGATATGAATAAAAAATCATCTAATCTATACCTAATCGGAACTTATACCGCTAGTGCAATACTTGTTTAATCCATTTAAATAAAAAGGTAAAGTTACTCAATTCGCTAGTTCTTGTTCTCATACGAGAAAACTCAAGTTCCCATACGAGAAAACTTAAGTGTTGGCTTTGTCTCCTCCGCCTCATTCGCTAGTTCTTGTTCTCCATCTCAGCGACAATCACCCCGAAGTTTTCCGGTTAGTTTCGTCCACCACCACTCCGAAGATTTCCTCTCCTCTCTCTACTGCAACACCGATAATTGTCGCAAACCTTAATGAGCGGAAACATGGTCAACTGGTTTCGTAAATCTCTTCTTTTCTTCATTCTTTAAACTCAAATGTTCTTATTTTTCTCTTTGGAAGTATTCCAATAAAATAATTCCGATCCCGGTTCTAGGCATGAATCAACACAAATCTCCATAAAAAGATGAGACCAACAACCCGGAGAGAAGATATGCGAGTTGGGGTTCTTGTATCCGAGTTGAGATTCTCCATAAAAAGATGAAATCGACAACCAGATAAGAAAACCAACAACCCGATGATGAAGGTAATGGTGTTCTTGTATCCGATTATGGTGATGATAATTGTGATGAACATGTTTACTTAACGAAGTATTTTGGATCTACCATTGGATTTAGTTACTTGGGGTGAACACCAATAGAGGAGCTCGGTTTTGAGTTCAAGCATCACATTCTCACCACTACAACTAGAGACATCAAGGGTATGATCTTCTCTTCTTAGTTTCTGGTTCTTTTGTTGCTATATGTGTAACACCCTAAATTTTGGTACAAATTTAAACTATTAAATTTCAACAGAAACAACTTTGTTTTGATATAAGTTTACATCACCATGCAGAAGCTGAGTTAGATATACAAAGGTTTGGTTTTACTTGCTGACCCGAATAAATGACCATTAATTACAAATAAAAAAATATGAGAATAATCATGTATTTTAAACATATCCTCAGGCAACAAGTTCATCCCAAAAACATCTACCCGCCTCACCGGCATCAAGCTATCATTTATCTGCGGATACACAAAACATACACACTGATTTATTAGCATAAGCTAGTAAGTGCACCAAAAGAAGTTAATCAAATAAACAAGTCATCACCACATGAGAAAACAGTCATGTCATCAATACAATCACACAAGATGTGGGGGACAAGTCTACTTATACTTGTATCTTCCATAGGGACCAACGACGGTCAACAAGTCCTCGTGGGGGTATGTCCACATCTCCCGTCAAGGTGGGGGGAAGCACAAAGCAGTCCACCATACAACGGTTATCTGGAGCGTAAGACCTATTCCCCAAGTCCACTCGTGTTGCTTAGGTTCGGTGGCTCGTCAGGCCAATGAACCCACACGGTCATAATGGGTACTATCATACCCCTCCACTCTTTGCACCAATTCCTCAACCAACCGTGTATAGAGGTTCCTCAATTGCCGAAGCCACATGAACCAGTACACGTCTCAATGGCTAGGAATCATCAAGGTACAAAGTACCAGTCACAACATAGGTCCGGACCACAAGGATCAATCACAACACAAGCAAGTTATACACATAAGGTCACAACTTGCCATAATCAACACATAGCATAGCATGCTTCAAATCAGGTGAATCATATACTCATTGCATCAATTGTTTTTCATAAACATGATAATAGACAATAGCAATTCACATTGACGCCAAATATTCACATAAAACTTAGTACATAAGAAACAATTGTTGACTTGCATGTTTAAAAGCATTTTGTGTATCCGCAGGGCACAACTCGCCTGTTTGAAGTGATGAGGATCACTTCCACTTCAATTCGAAGCTATAAGTCAATTACATGAAGATCCTATGATCACAACACAATGTTAACTTAGTTAAGTTAACCAAACAAAAAGGTTCTACAAGAGAATAGACTCTAAACTCAACTTATACACGTTTTTCGGGTCTAAGGTCTTTATTTAACCCTTATAAAACCTTAGAATCAAACCCCAAACAAGTACATAGTCAATTGGGGCAAAAATATGAGTTTTGGGTGGTTCAGGGTGTCTCGCGCCGCGGAGCATGGAGCTCGCGTCACGAGAAAATCTCTAGAAAAATGACACTAAACTGCACGCGACGCGTTGCGTCGCGTCGCGACCGGGTCTGCACAGACAAGTTTTCTTCTTTTCTTGCTGCAAGTTCCAATTTCTCCAAATTTCTCAACACAAAACACTTTAATATCAAACCAAAGGTCCATTTTTCATCCAACGACACACCATAACACAAATGTCATTACTTCAAGTTCACCAAAACCCAAAACCCAACTTCACCATAACTTCAAGTTCATGACCCATTTTTAACAAATAAACACAAATTCAACCATAAATCACCAAACATAACATGTAATACCCCAATCAAACTCAATTATCAACATTTTAAAGGCTTTTAATCATTCAAAACCCTAACTTCAACAATTACCCTAACATTGACCCATTTGCCATAATTTTTCAGCATAAAATGTCAAAGATCATAACAAACAACCCAAACTTAAAATCAAACACCAATTAGGAGTAGAACTTACTTGATTCACAAAACCCAACTTGTGTGATTGCTTGCTATGATCAAAATCAAACCCAATGATGAAGATCAAAAAATACCCAAACCTTGAATTTCTTGAATCCAACACTTGAACCTTCAAATTTTTCCTTGATTTCTTCTTCTTCAAAGTTCTATCTCTCTAGAACCCTCTCTTGCTCTCCCACGTTTTCTCCAAATTTTTGGAGACTTAATCACTTCAATAATTGAAGTCTATACATATATATATATATATACATAGTTACATGATTGGTCCTTCTACTTTCATTCCTTTTTCACTTATTACCAATATTTCGTATATAATACCTACATACACAACATATACATATAAATAGCATCATAAACACATAATATACCAAGTCTTACTAAAACTTGCATTATATATATATATATATTTTATAAGTTTACAAAATTTCGGGTATTACATTTCCTCCCTCCTTACAATAATTCCGTCCTCGGAATCCACTCTTACTAAACAAATGAGGGTAACAGGTTTTCATGTCATCTTTGGTTCCCAAGTCTATATATGACCTTGATTGTGCTTCCATTGAACCAAAACTAAAGGAATCAAACGCTTTCTTAGCTTCTTGGTCTTCTTATCCACAATTGCAACCGGTTCTTCCACCAATCGATTTTTCGGATCGACCCACAACACATTGATAGAAATTACTTGATTATCCTCCACTTTAGTCTTTTTGAAGTTACAAACATGAAATGTGTTGTGAACACCTTCTAATTCCAGAGGTAACTCCAATTCATACGCTTGCTCGTTGACCCATTTGAGAATCTTGAATGGCCCAATATATCTAGGGCTCAACTTACCACGCTTTCCAAACCGAATCACCCCTTTCCAAGATAAAACCTTGAGCATCACTTGATCACCAACTTCAAAAGTCATAGGCTTTCTCTTATTATCTGCATACATCTTTTGACGATCACGCGCGGCTTTAAGCTTTTCAACAACAATTTTGACCTTGTCGGTGGTCAATTGAACAATTTTCGGGCCTGCATACTGCTTTTCACCCGGTTCTAGCCAACACGTAGGGATCCGGCATCGCCTTCCATATAACATCTCGTATGGTGGCATCCCAATGTTAGAATGGTAGGAATTGTTGTAAGCAAATTCGATTAAGGGTATATGATAATCCTATGATCCACCAAATTCTAGAACACAAGAACGCAGCATATCCTCCAATGTTTGATTGGCCCTTTTGGATTGACCATCCGTCTGCGGGTGATAGGTTGTGCTGAGATGGATGCAAAGCGCGAATCTCTATCCAAGATGATGGATAAAGGTACTCCATGTCTAAACACAATTTCATCCACATACAACTTTGACAACTTGTCTAAGGAGGCTGTTTCGCGAGTAGCTAGAAAATGAGCACACTTGGTCAAACGATCAACTATGACCCAAATCATGTCGTGCCCTTTAGCAGTCTTTGGCAATTTTATAACGAAATCCATCGTAATGTGATCCCATTTCCATTCTAGAATTTCCAAAGGTTGAAGATTCCTGTATGGTCTTTGATGCTCAATCTTGACTTGTGCACAAATAGAACACTTCTCCACATAAGAAGTGATATCAACCTTCTTCCCGGGCCACCGATACAATGATTTTAGATCATGATGCATTTTCGGGCAGCCTAGATGCACGGACATTTTAGAACGATGGGCATCATGTAGAATCATCTCACAATTATTGCCAAACTTTGGCACCCAAATGCGACCTACAAAGATCTTTAAGCGACGACTATCTTCTTCTAGACGATCTTTGAGTTTCAACATTTGCTCATCTTTAAGTTTTTCTTCTTTCAAAGCCTCTTGTGAGATATCTTCAAGTTTCCCACCAATTCGGAGATCACCTCCATTCGAAAAGATTGGTAACATAAGGCATTTGTTTGAGTTTTGCGGCTTAGATCATCCGCCACAACATTAGCCTTTCCCGGATGATATCGAATCTCACAATCATAATCCTTAATCAATTCGAGCCACCTGCGTTGCCGCATGTTTAACTCCTTCTGAACAAAGATATGCTGAATACTTTTATGATCAATGAAGATCACACAATGAGTACCATAGAGATAATGGCGCCAAAGTTTCAAAACAAAGATCATAGCAGCGATCTCTAGATCATGGGTTGGATAGTTAGCTTCATGAGGCTTCAACTACCGAGAAGCATAAGCAATAACCTTGCCTCTCTGCATCAAAACACATCCTAAACCAGATCTGGAAGCATCACTATAAACCACAAAATCTTGTGATCCTTCGGGAAGAGATAGAATAGGAGCTTGACACAATAATCTCTTAAGTGTCTGAAAAGCATTTTCTTGAACATCAGTCCTGTTGGATATTGCCCACTGACACACACACGAGTTGGTATCATGGCTGATGAAGCAAGGGCCTATTGGGTCACACGCCAAGTATCGATTCCGGTATCATGGATGGTCTAATGAGAGAGAAAACCACAAACTGGTGGGCTAAGGCACGCCCGTGCCTCTATGAGATACGGCCGTGCCCTACGGGAAGGCACGAGCCCAAGTCGGGCATGGCCTGTGGCTAGGTATGCCCGTGCCTCTGGGAGGCACACCTGTGCCCTGTGCCCAATGGATAGGCACGAGCCCAATTCGGGCGTGACTTGGGCGTGGCCTTTTGGGCTGGCACGCCCGTGCCTTGTGAGGCACGGGCGTGCCTTGTGAAGTAACTGTTGGAATATGCCCGCTGACACGAACGAGTTAATGGCACTACCTATGAGGTATAGGCCAATTGGGTCACACACTAAGTATTGATTCCGGCAACACGATCAAGCAAAAGAGAGAAAAAGGACAAAATGGGTTTTGACAGGATGGTACACGGGCCGTGTTCCTAAACACGGGCCGTGCCCAGTCCAACATACACGAGGCATATTAGCCCAGTTCGAGGTCGTGTAGTTTGGGCCTACACGGGCCATGTAGATGAACACAGGCCGTGTAGTGCCGGATAGACGTAGGCCGTCTTAGCCCAATTGGGGCCATGGACTTTGGATCTACACGGGCCATGTACGTTTGCTGTAACAGCAGAATTAACAGCCTTAAACACTTGGTTTAATGGGGTTAACTTCTCATAATTGTGGTAGACAAAGAGACCACGAGTTATCTGCTCTGGTAGAGGCTTTTGGCTAACACTTTGTCTCTTGGTTGACACTATAACTCTCTCTCATTTGTTCATCTTGTTCTTGGTGTTCTTGAGCACAAGAAGCAAGAAACTCTTGCACTTGATTGTTGTTTGGGTGATTGCACATCAACTTGCTAGCACTTGGGAATCAAACAATCATAGGGTGGACTTCATTGGAGGAGTTCTATATTGGATTCTAATCTAATTCGCAAGAAAGGTTTTCTTTGAGACTTGCATTGAGGTATAAACCTTTCTACTTATCTTGTGTATTTTTAGTTGCAAATTCATTGTTAGATTTTTTTCCATGGGAAGTATTCGTTGTTTGGCATTGATTTTTGTTACATGCTTTGCTTCCGTTGCTACATGTTTTTGCCAAACGAATACCTTCAGTGGTATCAGAGACATATCTAACATGGCTTTGCACTATTGAGTCTAGAAAAACCATAAAAGTATTTTTTGGATAAGAAAAGTGTTTTCTTAAAATTGGTTTTTCCATTGAGACTCTCGTTATGCTAGAATAGATTTATTCGTAGTCGTGTTTATATATTTTAGTTTATATATTTTTATATTTGTTGTAGCTTGGCATCAAGTGTACACAAATATATACTTATAAATGTATATATGAATATGTGTCTCAAAAATGGTTTGGTACACTAATGTATATGTACAAGGATTGTCCTTTTGGTGCCTTTGATGTTTTGGCAATCTTAACTAAAATATCGATATATATATATATATATATATATATATATATATATATATATCTATATCATGGTTATGTGTGGCACACGTGTTTGATTTGATTCGGTAACGAGATATGCCCCTAGACCTATTTGTTGTGGTGATTGATTATTTTTGGGTTTTGACGGCCTGTGTGCTGTATTGTTGCAACAATATTTGTTTATTTACTTATTGGTGCGGCTTGCACGCCGTTTCATTTGTTCTATGTATTTGTATAAATAGCATAGGATTGCGACATGCGTGTCGTTTATATACATTCCATGTATTTGTATATAGTATAGAATTAAAACCAAAGTAGTCAACGGGAGTCATGGTGGTGACGTCTTGGCGAGAAGGAATCAACATGCTATTGGAGGTGTTGGATTCAGTGGGAGCTCACCCAACGAGACCATATCTTGTCCTTAGATTTTTGGCCTCGTTTTCCCCGTTGTGGCTCTCGGGGAAAACGCATAGGAATTTTGGGCATGTTACCGAATCATATGTATATATATATATATGCGTGGTTGTATTTTATTATTCTATGCATGGATTAGGATTCGCATGCTAGACAATTTTTCTATAAAATTAAATAAAATACAATGTTTG
This sequence comes from Dittrichia graveolens, assembly GCA_038502395.1. NCBI lineage: Eukaryota > Viridiplantae > Streptophyta > Magnoliopsida > Asterales > Asteraceae > Dittrichia > Dittrichia graveolens. The sequence goes on from JARJIL010000008.1 coordinate 26,249,652, forward strand.
TTAAATTGGTTAACAATTGCGCGCGAATAGAATTGACAAAGAAAATATAAAGATGGTATTATATTAAATGTGCTTAAAATCGTTTTGACACTTACTTTGTTAATTCACAAAAGGGTTTTTAAACCGGAAACAAAATCCCGTTTTTCAAAGTGTAAATCACGCACCATCCGTAAGATGACACCACCCGAATCTAACGAAGCAAGGATGATTGTCGAGCTAAGCATGAGTCATTCCTTGTGTAGTTGTGTGGAAGGTGAGTGGGGTAACTCGAATGATTGGTTGTCGAGCTAAGCACGAGCCAATTAATGGTCGAGAGTGCCACCCGTGTGTCTTGTCGGACGATTTACAATTTTATTATATAATTCTTGGTTAGTTGTCGAGCTAAGCACGAGCTAAACAAATATCATATATTAAGATTGGTGTAAGATTGGGATCAAACATGCCAACTGACATAATGGATGTCAACGGATCCCGCAAGTGTCTAAGAGTTGTAATAGAGATTACAATTGGTAAAATGGTTGCTGGCCTAAATAACTTCGCCACGTGATCCGCGGTAAACCCGTCACGGTGCGAGGTGAAATAAGGTTCTTAGCCCTTGTTACAAATAAATTGTTTTGTTTAAAACTATGGGTACTTATTTTAACAAGGATTTCCAAACTAACTAAAACTACTTTGCTATTTTAGATGGCGTCTTCAAGCAACACCAACACCACCAACCATTTTCGCTTAGAGTTTTCCTTGAAAAGGAGAAACTCAATGGTAACAACTTCTTGGATTGGTTTAGGAAACTTAAACTTGTCCTACGCCAAGAAGGGAAGATGGTTACCATATAAGAGGCCCTACCCGAGGCTCCTGCTGCCAATGCCACTCGGGCTATCCGAGACGCTTATGAGAAGCATGTCAAGGATACCGAGGACATTACTTGCCTCATCCTAAGTACTATGATCCCCGAGCTCCAAAAGCAAATGGATCATTTGAGTGCTTTTGACTTGATCGCTCAGCTTAAGGAAATGTTCCAGCAACAAGCGAGACAAGAGAGGTTTGAGTATCTTAAGACAGTACTTGGTAGTAAGATGGCCGATGGTGGGAATGTGAGTGCTCACGTGTTGCGCATGAAAGCAAACGTGGAGCGCATGGAATGGCTCGGATTTACCATAGGGAGGGAGCTAGCTGTGGATTTGATCCTATCGTCCCTGCCCACCGCGTATGATCAATTCGTTATGAGTTATCATATGCATAGTATGGATAACTCCATTATGGAGCTACTCGGTATGCTTAAGACAACCGAGTCTAGCATGACCAAAAACAAGCCCACCGTTCCAAATCCCGTTCTTGCTATAAGGGAGGGGCGAATCCAGAAGAAGAAGAGATCCGCTTATACCCCTAAGGGTAAGGGGAAGGGGAAGATTGGCGCTGCCAAGTCTAGCCCCGCTTCGGAGGTTAAAGGCAAGGGTAAGATGGTTCCCCAAGCCAAAACTCTGAATGATGCGGAATGCTTCTTCTGCGGGAAGAAGGGCCAATGGCGCCGTAATTGCCCGGGGTACCTAGAACGTCTTAAAAAGCTCAAGGGGTTGAGCATCGCAGGGACTTCCGATTTAGGTACGTACATGATTGAACTCCATCATACTTCTACATATGTTAGTTGGGTATTAGATACCTGCTGTGGCACTCACGTTTGTAATATTGTGCAGGTGCTAAGGACAAGTAGAAGGATGGAGAGTGGCGAGCTTGACTTGATTATGGGAAACAAGGAGATTTTCCCGGTCAAGGCTCGAGGAGAAATTGAATTATCTTTTAATTCCGGTTTTTTCATATTATTATTGAACGTATGTTATTCGCCGCTTGTGGCACGAAACATTATCTCTTTTCATGCATTACACAACAATGGTTTTGGTTTCTTTTTTGACAATGGGGTTATTGTTTGTTTTAAAAATGGTATTTGTTATTTTAAAGCTTATCCTTGTCGTGGTATTTATGAAGTAGATGCATACGTTAGTGATAATCGTTCAATCATGAATATGGATTCAACGTCTAAAAATGGTTTAGACAAATTGTCTTTGTGGCATGGTCGACTTGGCCATATAAACAAGACTCGTATCGCCAAGCTCAAAGCGGATGGGATCTTGGAATCATTTGACCACGAGTCAAATGAAGTATGCAAATCTTGTTTATTAGGCAAGATGACTAAAGCACCCTTTACCGGCGTGAATGAGAGGGGTAAAGACTTATTGGACATTATACATTCTGATGTGTGTGGTCCGTTTTAGCATATCACAAGAGACAATTCAAGATACTTCGTTACCTTTATAGACGATTATAGTAGGTATGGGTATGTCTACTTGGTTAGACAAAAGTCTGAGACTTTTGAGGTCTTTAAGACTTTCCAAAACGAAGTAGAGAATCAATTGGGCAAAAAGATTAAGATACTAGAACTCTCACTCACTTGTTCATCTTGTTCTTGGTGTTCTTGAGCACAAGAAGCAAGAAACTCTTGCACTTGATTGTTGTTTTGGTGATTGCGTATCGACTTGCTAGCACTTGGGAATGAAACAATCTTCGGGTGACTATGTTTTCCCCGTTTTGGCTCACGGGGAAAACACTTAGGATTTGGGCATGTTACCGGGTCTTTATTTATATTTATGCGTGGTTTTTTTATATTTGAATTCTTTAGTATTTGCATGCTAGAGATTTTTTTGAAAAATATATAAAACAAAGAGATTTATAAACGAGTTTATATTTCTACGCGCATAAGAATTGGCAAACATTAATATAAAAAGGTGTTTATATTAAACGGTGATTAAAAAGGAGTTTTTGTCACTTAAAATTGCTAATTCGGAAACCTGTTAAAAATATTATTTTAACCGCAAAACCAAAAACCCGTTTTCGAAAGTAAGTCACGCGCCACCCGTAAGATGACACCACCCAAATCTAACGAAACTTGGATGATTGTCGAGCATTAGCACGAGTCATGCCTTGTGGAGTTGTGTGGAAGGTGAGTGTGGCAACCCGCAATATTGGTAGTCGAGCTTAAGCACGAACCAATGATTGGGCTAGGGTACCAACGTGTGTCTTGACGGGTGACTTACAAATTCTTTTATAAAGCTTAAATGATGTCGATCTATAGTCGAGTCATTTAAGAAATAATAAAAGGATTGGTGTATGAAGGGATCAAACATGCCGTAGACATTTGATGTCAAAAGGATCCCGCAGGGATCTAAGAGTTGCAATGGTTGCAATCGGTAAATTGTCTACCGGCCTAAATAACTTATTTCGTGATCCGCGGTAAACCCGTCACGAGATAGAGTGAAATACGGTTCTTAGCCTTGTTCAAATAATTGAGTTTTTATAACTATTGGGTAATTATTTCTACACGGATTTGACAAATAAAATTGGTACTCTAATTTTGTAGATGGCATCCAACAACGCTTCTACATCATCATCGAACTCTATTTCCCTAAAATTGTTCCTTGAAAAGGCCAAACTCGATGGCCAAAACTTTATGGATTGGTTCATGCAACTAAGGATAGACCTTAGGTATGAACAAAAGATGTGGGCCATCGAGGAGCCTTTGCCATAAGCACCTGCGGCTAATGCAACTAGGGCGGTCCGAGACGCGTATGATAAGCGCGTCAAGAAAACAAACGAAGTGGCTTGCATTATGCTCTCGTCAATGATTCCTGAGCTTCAAAAGCAAATGGAACGTTTAGGGGCATATGACATGCTTAACCAGCCGAAGGAAATGTTCCAACAGCAGGCTAAGCTAGAACGCTTCGATTACCTAATGTCCCTTTTTGATTGCCATATGCAGGAGGGCAGAAATGTGAGCGTTCACATACTTAAGATGAAAGCATTGGTTGATCGCTTGGAGAGGTTGGGATTCCCGTTGGGGAGGGAGTTGGCGGTGAATGTGTTCCTCCGTTCTCTTCCTAGTTCCTTTTCATAATTTGTGTCGAACTATCATGTCCATGGCATGGACAAGTCCCTAATGGAGCTTTACAGAATGTTAAAGACCGTTGAGTCCAACATGTCCAAGAAGCCCTCCTCGTCCAAACCCGTCCTAGCTATCTAGGGAGGCGGAACCAAAAGGAAAGGCGCTCCCCCCTCTAAGGGCCGGGTAAGGGGAAGGTTAAAAAACCTATCCCGAGTCCGGCCTCGAAGGGCAAGGGGAAAGCCGTGATGATTCCACCGGCCGAGGATCGTGCTGAAGCCGAGTTCTTCCACTGCAAGGAAAAGGGGCATTGGCGGCGTTCTTGCCCAAAGTACCTAGAGGAGCTCAAGCAGGTAAAACCGAAGGGAGCGGGTAACTCTGGTACGTTTATGATTGAACTCCACAATACCGCTACTTCTAACGGCTGGGTACTTGATACCAGTTGTGGCACTCATATTTGTAACAATGTGCAGGTGCTAAAAGAAAGTAGGGCGCTGGGTGCTGGAGAGCTTGACCTGATCATGGGAAACAAGGATGTGGTTCCCGTAGAGCGGATAGGGAGTGTTGATCTCGCCTTTCCTTCAGGACTTGCTATTACCTTATTAAATGTTTGGGAGTGTTGAACTCCACGAAACATTATTTCCTTTCACGCTTTGTTTGACGATGGTTATGAGTTTAATTTTCATAATGGAATTATTTCTTGTTTAAGAGATGATGTTCATTACTTTAAAGCTTATCCATGTCGTGGGATTTATGAAAAAAGTGTGTGTTTGGATGGTAATAAATCAATCATGAACATTGATTCTATGTCCAAAGGTGTATTGAACAAGTTATCTTTGTGGCATAGTCGTCTTGGCCATATAAGCAAGAAACGTATCGCCAAACTCCAAATGGATGGGATTTTGGAATCGTTTGATCACGGGCCAAGCGAAGTATGCGATTCTTGTTTATTGGGCAAAATTACTAAAGCACCCTTCACCGGTATTAGTGAAAGGGGCAATGACTTGTTGGACATTGTTCACACAGATGTGTGTGGTCCGTTAAGGTCTGCTACAAGAAACAACTGTAAGTACTTCCTTACTTTTATTGATGATTTCAGTAGGTATGGTTATGTTTATTTGATTAAGCAGAAGTCTGATATCTTTGAGGTGTTTATTTGATCAGCAAGCATGGTTATGGTCAGCCGGTTAGCTAGATCCCAGGGACCCTTGATTAGGAGATTCAGGATTTAACAGTGATTCGAGGTAACATTCCGGATCATAGGTTCTGCAGAACCGCCATGCCTTATATCATGAGGGTTAATCAGTCTGAATTGGCTGAGTTACCTAAGGAGCCTCTGGTTCCGTCAACGATGCTTGGTGGACTGCATTATGCTCCCCCACCAGTGCGGAGGGTTGTGTCTGATCCCCCGGTGTATTGGTGTTGAGCTGGACTAGCTAACCTGCAAGAAACAACTTATACCGATCGTATCAGCTCACCACAATGTGATAGGATAGGAATGTATGCTTATTCCTGATATGTATGACTTACTCTAATGATGCTTATGCTTAGTTTGTGCTCACTAGCTAAGTGTAGATAACGGTGCCATGTTAACTGCTTTTGCAGATCAAAGTTAGATTGCCTGGTGAGCCAGGTCCACTGCCTCTGGATATTTTGCGAGAACACTTAATGTTGTAATTAATACATTATGGTCGGTCGGGTTGTAGAGTAACACAAGATACTGAAACAAGTTTGTTGTAAATATTCCGCTGCTTAATGTTATATGATCGTGATTAAGTTCACGTTTGTTTAAAACGCAAATTTTTGCTAAAATCTAGTATATGCAAAGCCGGTGTTACAAGTAGATATCAGAGCCTAAGTTTGACGGAATTGGGTACTTGCAAAAGTATTCGATCTCAACAAGGGCCCGACAATAATAAGTGTTCCTTTGGGGAGGGATTGAGTATGAGAGTTATATGAATATTACTTGCTATAGCTTGTTAGATATGACGAGCAAGAATGACTAAGTACTGATTACTCTTCTATGTTATATAGAAGAGAGAAGAAAATGTCTGCTGATAAAGTAAACACTGAGCAAGCGCTCAAAGAACTAGAAGATGAGGCTTCTCACATGCCTCACCAAGCAGAAGACCAACTCCCTCTGCATAGTGCTGGTGGCGCAGTACCTGATCTAGATCAACTTGCATATATAAAGCTTCTGGAAGAAGAGCTCCGCCTTGCAAAAGAGCTCTTGTTGAAATCCACTCTTACCAGAGCACGCAAGCCCTGTTCTTACAAGAAATTCTTGACGTGTGACCCGCCAACGTTTGAGGGGAGTGATAACCCCACTATTACAATTCAATGGCTCCGTGAAATGGAGCAAGTTTTTGAGTCTTGTGAGTGCGAGCCTGTGTATCGTATGAATTACGCGATACGCATGTTAAAGGGGCATGCTATATTCTAGTGGGATACCGTGAAGGCCTCGGTTAGCAAAGAGGTATTAAGTGCTCTATCTTGGGAGCAGTTTTCTGAGAAAGTGCTCTAGAAGTACTGTATAGAGTATGATATGGAGCGGCAGTTTACAGATCTCCGTAAGGGAGAGAAACCGATTGAAGAACATACCACCTCATTCACTGATAAGATGAGGTTTGTTCCACACCTGATTCCTGATAAAGCTACGAAGATAAGAAGGTGTGTGGCGACTCTGCCACTAGAATTTCGTGCCCATGTGCGGGCAGCCCAACACTGGATCGGGCATTTCAAGTGGCCCGACAGATGGAAGGTGATCGTATACAGTGTCGGGGTGATTATGCAAGTGGTGGTAATAAAAGGAAGTTTCAGCCATCTCTCCAATCGGGCTCTTTAAAAGGGCAATCCTCAGGAGGTGGGAAAACTGAAGCTCCTAAGAAACAAAGACCTAACGATCCTTGGTGTTCTTCATGCCGTACCTATCACTCCGGGGAATGCTCTGCAGCAACCAGGAGGTGCGGCAGGTGTGGGCAAATAGGGCACTCGGTGAATGAGTGCCGGTATAAAGAAGACGTTTGTTACCGGCGTCGCAAACCCGGTCACAAAATGGTAGATTGCCCTGATAGACAAAGCTCGGGAGCAGCTGGGTCTTCTAGAGGGCAGAAGAAAGATAATGCCCCGCGGGCTAAAGGGCGGGCATTTCAGATGACTGTAGAAGAGGCAAAGGCTGCAGGTGATGTCGTCACGTGTACATTTCTTATTAATTATTTTCCTGCCAGTGTACTATTTGATTCAGGCGCAACATATTCTTTTGTTTCTGTTGCTTGCGGTGAAAGACTTTAGTTACCTGTTATGCCTTTAGACGAGCCTCTTAATGTAGAAGTTGCTTATGGCAAAGTAATCTCGGTTACCGAGAAAGTCCCTATTGCCGTTATTCATATTGATGGGAGTAGTATCCATATTTCATTCTTTGTTATGCCTATTGTGGGCTTCGATGTTGTGATTGGAATGGATTGGATTAGCAAGCGTGATGCTGAGATTCTCTGTTCCAAGAAGATGATTAAGATCCCTCTTGCTGATGGATCTTATGCAGTTGCTCGAGGAGAACGACGGGATTCTGATATTCCTGTTATCTCGGTCATTAAAGCTCAGAAGTCTATCGCTAAAGGTTGTAATTCCTTCCTGGCATATGTTATTGATGCTACGATGGAAAGCGACCAGTTCAAGATATCAGGGTAGTTTCTGAATTCCCTGAGGTCTTTCCTGATGAATTACCGGGTTTACCTCCGGTAAGAGATGTTGAGTATATGATTGAACTGATTCCTGGAGCTACACCTGTAGATAGAACTCCATATAGTCTTGCTCCTTCTGAAATCCGCGAGATGATGAAGCAAATCCCAGAATTACTCGGAAAAGGTTTCATTCGTCCTAGTTCCTCACCTTGGGGAGCTCCTGTCTTATTCGTTATAAAGAAGGATGGAACCATGAGGATGTGTATCGATTACAGGGAGCTGAATAAGCGAACTGTAAAGAATTAGTATCCTCTTCCGCGTATCGACGATCCTTTCGATCAGTTGCAGGGAGCTACATATTTCTCAAAAATTGATCTCCGTTCGGGGTATCATCAAGTACGAGTCTACGAAGAAGACATTCCAAAGACGGCTTTCCGGACTCGTTACGGTCATTATGAATTCTTGGTTATGTCATTCGGCTTGACCAATGCTCCTGCCATATTTATGGGTTTGATGAATCGCGTCTGTTGTCCTGTTCTTGATAAATCTGTGATTGTTTTCATTGACGACATTCTTGTCTACTCGAAGACTGAGGCTGATCACGAGCTTCATCTTCGTCAGGCTCTCAAGACTCTTAAACGGAAACAATTGTAAGCCAAGTTTTCTAAATGTGAATTTTGGCTTAGGGAAGTTCATTTCCTCGGCCATGTTATCTGTCAAGAAGGCGTTAAAGTAGATCCGGTTAAGGTGGAAGCGGTGATGAATTGGGAGGTTCCTCGAACTCCCTCGGAAATAAAGAGTTTCCTTGGCTTGCCCAACTACTATCGGCGATTCATTCGCAATTTATCGAAACTTGCGGGTCCGTTGACCAAGCTGACCCGTAAGCATGTTGCATTTGTTTGGTCGGAAGCTCAAGAAGAAGCGTTCCAGACCTTAAAGCGATTATTATGCGAAGCTCCGATTCTTGCCTTACCGGAGGGTTCGGAGGACTTCGTTGTCTATTGTGATGCCTCTTATGTGGGGTTGGGTTGTGTTCTTATGAAAAGAGATGAAGTAATCGCTTATGCCTCTCATTAATTGAAATCTCACGAAAGGAACTACCCAACTCACGATCTCGAACTTGCTGCTGTTGTCTTCGCACTGAAATTGTGGAGGCACTACCTTTATGGCACTAAGTGTGTGATATGTACTGATCACAAAAGCTTGCAGTATGTCTTTACATAGAAAGAACTCAACATGCGGCAGCGCCATTGGTTGGAGTTAATCAAAGACTACGACTATGAAATTCGCTACCATCCCGGTAAAGCCAACATTGTAGCGGCCGCTTTAAGCCGTAAGGGGCTAGTAGCAGAGGCAAAGTTCATGAAGCTTACTATTGTATCAGATTTGATTACAAAGTTAAAAGACGCCCAGCAGTTAGCTTTGTAGGATGACAATATGAAATCTAAAAGGATGAAAAAGTTAAAAGACTAGTTGGGTGAAGATAATCAGGGATTGAAAACTTTTCAATCCAGGATTTGGGTGCCTCTTCTCGCGGGTAATTATGAGTTGATTCTGCAAGAAGCTCACAAGTCTAAGTTGTCTATCCATCCGGGTATCACCAAGATGTATAACGACCTGAAAAGGTTGTATTGGTGGCCCACTCTGAAGAAAGACATTGCTTCATTCGTGGAGAAATGTCAGATATGTACCCAAGTCAAGACAGAGCATCAAAGGCCTTATGGCAATTTGCAACAGCTTGACATTTCGGAATGGAAATGGGATCACATCACAATGGATTTCGTGACAAAGCTGCCAAAGACTTTCAGAGGGCATGATATGATATGGGTCATTGTTTACCGACTGACTAAAAGTGCTCATTACTTGGCAACCAACGAGTCCGCTTCATTGACTCGTTTGGCGCAGCTTTATATTGATGAGATAGTAACACGTCACGGTCTTCCTTGTTCAATTGTTTCTGGTCGTGACTCCAGATTTGTATATAATTTCTGGCAAAGTTTGCAATGTGAGTTAGGCACTCGTATGCATCTGAGCACTGCCTATCATCCGCAGACCGATAGCCAATCAGAAAGAACGATTCAGACTCTTGAAGACATGCTTCGAGCATGTGTACTTGGTGGATCATGGGATTCTCATCTCCCATTGATTGAATTTGCTTATAATAATTCGTATCATTCTAGTATTGGAATGCCACCGTACGAAATGCTCTACGGGAGACGATGTCGTACTCCGACTTGCTGGTTGGAGCCCGGAGAGAAACAGTTCGCTGGACCTGAGATTGTCCAGATGACTTCAGATAAAGTGAATGTGGCTTTACAAAAGCTTAAAGCAGCCCGAGATCGACAGAAAATGTATGCGGATCCTAAGCGTCGTCCCTACATTCGATGTCGGTGATCGTGTATTCTTGAAAGTTTTCCCTTGGAAGGGCGTTATTCGCTTGGGGCGCAAAGGGAAACTAAGTTCGCGTTTCATAGGCCCATTTAAGATTGTGCATAAAGTCAATGATCAGGTGGTAACTCTTGAGCTGCCTCCTGAGCTATCTGGAATCCACGATACCTTCAACGTATGTTACTTGCGTAAGTGCAACGTTGAAGAGGAACAGATTGTTCCGTTACAAGAACTGAACGTTGACTCTTCTAAGTGTCTCGTAGAAGAACCTGTTGAAATTCTTGACACGAAGGTCAAGAAGCTACGAAAGAAGATGATCAAATTGGTTCTTGTTAAGTGGAAACATAGTTTAGGTCCGAACCTGATGTGGGAAATCGAGGATGAGATGAAAACAAGATACCCTCACCTGTTTATCACTAAGTAGATTTCAAGGACAGAATCTTCTTATGGGGGGTAGATTTGTAACATCCTCGATTTGGGCTAGCTATTAAACGTGTATTAAGTTAATGAACTTGTAAGTTAATAATATTAATGAAGAGTTAATTGTATATTAATGTGTTAAGTGTTAATGTGTATATATGTATATATATATGAAATTAAAGAAAAGAAAAAGAATTAAGAGAAATCCAGAGGCGGTGCCTCTGGATTGTGAAATATATATTTGAAGAAAGTCAAATATTGGTCAAAGTTGTCAAAAGCAAACACATAAACATTAGCTCTCGGATTCCCTTTTTCTCTCTACACTCTTGTTCTCGGATTCTCTCCACTCTATTGCTCTCGGTTTTCTTGAAGTTAAGGATTTTGTGGTTTTGATTCCACACAAAGGTAAACAATTGTTTGTTATTAAGATTTAACATACATGAAACTGTTTTTATGATTAAAACATGAATAAATACTCAAATCCTTGCAAAACACTATTAAGAACATGCAAACCTTACTTTGGAAGTGGGTTTTGTTTGTTTGGTGTTATTGTATGGGTTTGATCTGTTTTTAAAGCCATACTAACAAAAATGGATGCTTTTAGAATGTAAAAATGTATGAACTATGAATGGAATTCTGGAAAATAAGCCATAGATGGAATTGGCGGTTTCTGGGTTGAAACTGTCGGATTCCGAGACATGAAGGTGTCGGAATCCGCTAGTTGCCCAAATCCGCATGTTGCCAAATCCGATAAGTATCGGATTCCGGGACTTAGGTGTCGGAATCCGTATCATGTCTAAATCCGAGTTATGGTCCTAAATCCGACAAGTATCGGATTTCCTTGAATTCATGTACGATTTACAAGTCGAATCCGAAAGTATCGGATTCCTTTGAAAGTGTCGGATTCCGACAAAAGTGTCGGATTCCGATAAAAGTGTCGGATTCCGAATGAAGGTTGGATTTCCAAGTTTGTGTCAATTTTCCAAGTTCGTAAGTGTTGAAATCCGATAAGTATCGGATTTCCCTTGGGAATATCAGATTTCATGTAATTCGACAGTCTGTCGGATTTATGTGGAATCCGGATCTTGGGATTTCCTTTGTTGGCTTTGTAGCTATTCTAAGTATGTTAAGATGATTAATGTAAATCCTAATGTTCTAGGTGATCTTGATACCCTAGACAAGGCATGAAGTTAAATAATTATCTGTTAAGCCACTCAGGTGAGTACCGACTTCTATAAGCCTTAGTAGAGGAAGAATTATGTGCTAAGTGGTTTGAGTGCACTTGTGCTCATAAGTTAATGAATAAGAATTGGTATGCTACTTAAAGTACAATGCCATGCTAAATACTTGTCGTATATAAAGTTAAGCGCATGCCAGCGGGATCCAGAACTAGAACCGCTTAGTTAAGTAAATGATATGCATGATACTGACTCTGAGTGAATCAGTTAAGTAAAGATATGATGATATGTATGCTAGGGATCCGGATTGGATCCGTAATGAAGTAACTGAATGTAAATGCATGCTAAAAGAAGTAAATGAATATGCATGCTAAGTAAATGAACAAGATATGTGTGTGTGTTCGCGAACATCAGCAAGCATGGTTATGGTCAGCCGGTTAGCTGGATCCCAGGGACCCTTGATCAGGAGATTCGGGATTTAACGGTGATTCGAGGTAACATTCCGGATCATAGGTTCTGTAGAACCGTCGTGCCTTATATCATGAGGGTTAATCAGTCTGAAATGGTTGAGTTACCTAAGGAGCCTCTGGTTCCGTTAATGATGCTTGGTGGACTGCTTTATGCTCCCCCACCAGCGCGGAGGGTTGTGTCTGATATCCCGGTGTATTGGTGTTGAGCGGGACTAGCTATCCTGCAAGAAACAACTTATACCGATTGTATCAGCTCACCACAATGTGATAGGATAGCATTGTATGCTTATTCCTGATATGTATGACTTACTCTAATGATGCTTATGCTAAGTTTGTGCTCACTAGCTAAGTGTAGCTAACAGTGCCATGTTAACTGATTTTGCAGATCAAAGTTAGATTGCCTGGTGAGCCGGGTCCCCTGCCTCTGGATATTTTGCGAGAACACTTAATGTTGTAATTAATACATTATGGTCGGTTGGTTTGTAGAGTAACACAAGATACTGAAACAAGTTTGTTGTAAATATTCCGCTGCTTAATGTTATATGATCGTGATTAAGTTCACGTTTGTTTAAAAACGCAAATTTTTGCTAAAATCTAGTATATGCAAAACCGGTGTTACATGGTGAGTATCTTAGTACCGAGTTTCTTGATCATCTTAGGGGTTGTGGAATTATTTCACAACTTACTCCACCCAGGACACCACAGTTAAATGGGGTCGCTGAAAGGAGGAACCGAACTCTATTGGATATAGTTCGGCCCATGATGAGTCGTACAAAGCTACCCGCAAGTTTTTGGGGTTATGCTTTAGAAACTGCTGCTAGGACCTTAAACCTTGTACCAACAAAGAAGGTTTTAAGTACACCGTTTGAGATGTGGTATGGAAGGGTTCCTTCGCTAGCCTATCTCAAGGTCTGGGGTTGTGAAGCTTACGTGAGACGTGAAGCTCAAGACAAACTTGAACCCAGAGCTGAGAAGTGTATTTTCATTGGCTACCCAACTGGTTCTATATGATATTTGTTTTACAAACCTTCGGAGAAGAAGGTGTTTGTTGCTCGAAGGGCGGTCTTCCTTGAAAGGGAGCTAATATCTGTAGAGGCCAGTGGGAGGCAAGTCGATCTAAAGAACAATGCACCAAGAGTTCTTCCAAGTATTTCAAAATGAGAGAAAAGAAACCATGTGATAAACCAAGTTGCTAATTAAATTAACACACTAGTCCATCATGTTTCAATGTCACTCTCTTAGTTTTGTCACTCCAAAAAGTTCACGTTCGTATCTTCCAATTCTTCTTATGAAGCAATAATTTCTCAACCCCGGTTTTATGAACCGCCAAGATAGGATATTATCTTCAACAAGAAGTATGTTATGGATACGCAATTTGAGGAACACAAGCGCTCCCACTAGCTCTAGCATACATCCAAGTTTAATCTTCCCTTTTCGAAAACTCAAATCTATGATTTTCTCATTAATGTGAAGATTACAACCTTGCGATATTTATCCAAGTCTACGAGGATACTTTCAATGTACAAGACACTTTCAGATAGTGTTGAAACACTCTTCCTCAAAATTCCCATGAAGGAATACGATCTTTACATTGCAGTGATAAACACATGTATCTGAGTAACCTTCAACATAACCACTAGGAAAATTTCCTTATGATACCATCCTCCTGGTCAATCATAATGGAACATTTATCATTAGTTGGTATTTGAAGTTCAAGTCCATGAATAAACTTCTTGGGCTAGTAAACCATACGAGGATACTAATAATGTATGAGACTCTCGGAGAGTATTAAAACACTCCTCAAAATTCCTATAAAGGAATAGAGTCCTTTTCATTTAACTACCATACCATCATAATCAAGAAAAGGCAGTGATACACCATAAGTCATCCAAGTAGACTTCAACATAACCACTAGGAAAAATTTCTTTCATGATACCATCCTCATGGTCAGTCATACCAGAACTTTTACCACAAGTCGGTATTTGAAGTTGTCTACATCTCAATTCATGTATACCCTTAGGTTTACACCAAGGCATCGGATCAACCAAGTCCAATACTTGGATATCCTACATGGATTGCATCCCATTCTCATTACCTCTCTCCTTCTAGTAGACACTAGGCCCACTACGACTTTCGATAGTTGATGAATTCAACTAATCCATCATCGAGTTATCTTCCTCTAGATATAAAATATATATCTATCTGGTCTTGCGACAACTCCTATCAGAAATAGGAAGAGTAACGAATTATGTCAGGTACTCCGGCATCGCCATGCTGAGTTCCAATCATTACTGATTGTATGCTAGTGCCAACATCAGGTTTTACCATTCAAGGCTCCGTTTACTCCCACTGGCTCCTATAGATATTTTCCACCTGCCATTGAGCGACAAAAACTTGTTCTCAAAAGTTTATGAAACAAATATCACATGGTATCAGTAGAATGCCTAATGGAGTTGCATCACTAGTCCCCGAATTCTACCACCTCACGACTACACGTAGGCTGGATAATCTAGGTTTTGAGATAGACAAGCAAAGACACTTTTTCTAGTCTTTTCTCCTACGATGAATACTAAACCATCTTTGTTGATTTTATATATAGAACATTGCCCGCCATACTTAAGCATCCCGACACTTTGGGCATGAATTTCTGATCCATCAAGACCCGAACATACCCAATAATGTTCGGTTCCTCCTCTATGTGACTCATATGCCAATGTGTCCTAGAAGAAATAAATTATGAGATAAATCCCACAATTCTTATGATGATCACAAAATTCATAAATTAAGATACTCAAAATCTTTACAAGATTTAAGTAACTTAACCTTTCGTTCACAAACCTTTGTTATGGTAATTGATGTGCGATTTACGTACCAGTTTTAAATTTGTAAAAACCGTATATGTTTTAAATACGACACAGTAGGGAAGTGTACCTAATTGTGTAGCAGTATAGAAAATAAGTACGGGTGTTGAACTCTCGGGGAACGAGTATGATTTTAGATATAATTAAACTAATTATCTAAATAATATTAAACTAAAAGCAGTAAACAGGGGGAGTTGGCAATTTAGCAGGAGAAAGCAACAAATCCAATCAAGCCTAAACCTAACAAAATTTCAGATTTCAAAGCTAAGAAAGCGAGAATGCAAATTAACCTTGGATTCAATCAATAAGAAGTGATGTATCTCTACTCGGACAACAAATTCCCTAATCAAATTAGCATATTTCAATGAAGTGCAATGGATAATTTAAAACAATATACCGATTTCTAAAGTGGTTAGATCTCCTGGTCAGACTCACTAACCCTATAGTCTCGGACAATTAACTCAATGGTCATGCAATTAATTAATCTTTAACTAGCCAAATTGTTCGAGTTATGATAGACTTAATCTTTTGATTTGTTAATTCACAAAATCAACTTATTATCAAATAATGGTCATCCAAGACAATAGCAAGCACAATAAAGTTCCAATCTTTAAGCCTAACCCTAGGATATGGTCAATCACTAGTTATGAATCCTAATGGTCATAGAAATTCACAATTCAAGCAAACATAGGAAGAATGGTCATACAACCTGTGAAAACTCAGATTCTAGGCATAAAAATCAGGACTTGATCACACTTGGATCTTTGAAAAAGAAATCATAACAAATATATCATTAAAAGCAATCCAAACATTGAAATCCCACTAATTATCAAAGGTAATCATGTCCAAGTAGAGAATACAGGGTGTTTAGCCCATAATCAGAGGATTACAACCATAGAAATTCATAAGCACAGAGCTAAACATGATGATATAGCAACTACACTTAGAATCTAGGAAGATAAACCTTTAATCTTCACTTCAAAAGCTTCAATCTTCAATCCAATTGCAAGAATCCTGCTCCAGAGCTTCAAGTTCTTCGTATTCGTTCGTCTAGGGCCGGATGGAAGGGTTAGCATCCCTTTTTTCGAATGAAATATGTCTATTTATAGAGTTGGATTCCATCCGGGAACGCGTCGCGTTCCTGTCTTGGATGCGTCGCGTCTTAATAGCCTTGCCCGACAAGTTCGCTTGATTTCAACAGAACGCGTCGCGTTCATCTCTCCGACGCGTCGCGTTCTCGGATTTTATGAATTTATGATTTTTCTTAGTTTCTTGAGTCTTTTTCCGCTTAAACTCTCGCCACTGAGTATTTTATGACCTGTGAATGAACATTAGACACTTTAAGTACCATTTGTCATTATTTAAAGCATTATTTAACATTTAAGAGCCATTTATTGTAATGAATATATATCTAAATAACGCGATATCAAAATACCCCACACTTGAGCTTTGCATGTCCTCAAGCAAATTGCAACTCAATCAGGCATAGAAAATCAATCTTTCAACATCAATCTAAAAAGAAACCAAGCGCTACTTACCAATGTCAGTACAAATGATTAAAAACAGAACCATACCGATTGTATTTAGAATTATATATATATATATATATCTATATATATATTTGTGTATTGATCCTTTTTAACTTCTCACCACTCAAATAATCATTTTCCTCACAAATAACCAAACTTCAATTCATGAATTATTTATAAAATCAGCACATAGTCGATTTACCTTTAAGCAATCCCCCAACCTCAAAGCTTGTTGCAGATTTCTAGGATTTAACAAACATATGCATTTTTTTTCTTTCATCTTTTTATATAAGTCAATGACTTTCTATGGAACCCATGTAGCGAACATTCGACTCAACCGATCCCAAACCAGTTGGCTTTAGGTGGTTAGGTGTAGAACACCCCTAAGAGCCTACTAATTCGAGTCCCAAAGACCACATATTTGACTTATTGTTCCAACAGATATTCCATTTCTTTCTTTTTTTTATTGTTAGCATTTTTTTTCTGTTCTTTTTGCATAGCATATGAATACAAAACTGAAAATTTCCACTCAACCTATTTTTGTCAAGCTTAGATTCAAAAAGGCTCAACCTTGGATTGGGGCTGAAAATTTCCACTCAGCCTATTTTTGTCAAGCTTATACTGCCTCCTCATAGTGGTTCTGTTTTAGTAGAGTACATGATCAAATTTTTGACTGATTGGGGCATCAAGAAAAAAGATTTTTACCATCACCTTGGATAACGCAAAATATAATTATGGTTTAGTAGATTCCTTAAGAAGTCATTTGCGTATGGGTGGTACACTTGTTTGTAATGGAGATTTTA
This sequence comes from Dittrichia graveolens, assembly GCA_038502395.1. Classification (NCBI taxonomy): domain Eukaryota; kingdom Viridiplantae; phylum Streptophyta; class Magnoliopsida; order Asterales; family Asteraceae; genus Dittrichia; species Dittrichia graveolens. The sequence goes on from JARJIL010000008.1 coordinate 26,266,909, forward strand.
TGCATGTGCATTGTAGAGCACATATATTAAATCTTATTGTTCTAGCGGGATTAAAAGTAATCGAGGAAGCTATCTGCAAGGTTAGAGAATCGGTAAAGTATGTTAGAGGTGGTTTCACAAGAAAATATAAGTTTGCCGAGTGTATAGCACAACTATCATTATGATGTGGGAAACATGTGCGTAAAGGTATCACAACACGGTCGAACTCTACGTATCTCATGCTTGATTGTGCATTGAGTTATCGCCGTGCTTATGCTTGGTTAGAACTAGTTGATTCAAGTTTTAAGACTAATCCATCGGAACAGGAATGGACAAGGATTGAAAACATCACATGGCTTCTAAAACCTTTTTATGATATCACAACGTTGTTTTCCGAAAGTTCTTATCCTATTTCAAACTTGTATTTTCACAAAGTATGGAAAATTCAATTGTTGATTGAACAAGAAATTCACAATCAAGATCCCATTATAAGTATGATGGCAAAAGACATGAAAGTGAAGTTTGATAAATACTGGGAAACTTATAGTATGATTCTGCCTTTTGCCATCATTTTGGATCCACGGTATAAGTTTAAACTTGTTGAGTAATGCTTTTCAACACTTGTCATGGGGGATATAGTACGTGAAAGGAAATTGGAAGATATTCGAGATAGCTTGAATAAGTTATATAGTGAGTACGAGATTATTTATGAGATGATGCATGATTCCTTAGGGGCGAGTTTAAATGATGGTGTTGATGATCCATTGGATAATTTTGACGGATTCGAGTCTTTCCAAAGCCAATTTGGAAGGGTTAAGCCAAGTAGGAACCAACTACAAATATATTTAGAGGAACACGAAGTTGATAGAAGACAAAATCTTGATATTTTGTAATTTTGGAGGGATAATCAAGGAAGATATCCCCAATTGGCTCTAATGGCTAGTGACATATTGAGCATTCCAATCACTACCGTTGCTTTTGAATCATCATTTAGTGTTGGAGGTCAAATAATAAGCAAATATCCAAGTTCACTATCATCATCAAGCGCTGAGGCATTGTTATGTACGCGTGATTTGTTGTTTGACTTAGAAGGTATTATATTCTTTCTTTCTTGAAATACACACACACACACACATATATATATATATATATATATATATATATATAAGGGTCTTCAACTCTTTTAATATGTTGTAGACGAGGATGAAGTTCATGAAGAAATTGGAGAAGACATTGAAGCGCTGATTCCAACACTTAATAGCGGCATATATTAAGGTTTTTTAAATTAATTTAAATTTTTTTAATCATTTTATGTTTATAATATTAATCGTAGATTTTTATTTGTTCTTTTACATATTTAGGTGAGGACAGAATGAAGGAAAAAGAGGAAAGAATGGGTTATTAGTCTTGAACTTTTGGTTGTTGTTCTTACAATTTTGGTATTTTGGGGTATGAGATTGATGTGTAAATGTTGGGATTTATGATTGAGTAACAATGATTGAGTTTTATTATATTTATAATTGTCAATTTATGGGATTTACGATGATATCTTCTTAATTGTAGTGAAAGTCAAGTTACTGTTAGCATTTTTTCTTAAAACGACCTGTTTTGACCCGAACCTATTTTCGCCTGAACCTGTATTGACCCGAAGCCGTTTGATACCTTTTTTCAAAAGTACCCGTTTGGACCCGATTCCGTTCCGACCCGTTACCCAAACTGACCCGACCCGCCCGTTTTGCCACCTCTAAGATTCATGAAAAAACAAATGGCTTTCTTCTCCATTGCATGTCCACACCAAGGTGAGCATGATCCACAAATGCTAGTGAACCATAGATGAACATTCTTGACAACTTCACCATCTGGAATAGCTCATATGACTTCTTCTCTTGCACCATCAACACTCACTATACCACTCAAGATCCCCATATTAGTGTATATGTGTATTACCATGTTGTACCAAGAGAGAATAATGGACTAGAAGAGAATTGTGACAATTGCATGTGTGTTCCAGCCTCAAAGATGTGCTTCTAACCCCAAATGGTAGGCCAAAAAGCAAGCAATCTGATTGGACCGTCAAATGGTCTAATAGAACACAAGTGTCACTTGAGCTACCCTCTTCATGACCCCTCATGGGATCTCATGGGTCGTGAAGCCTAAATGTACCACGATGGGACTTAAAGATTCACGACCCGTGCTGCTGTTGGATTATGCCCACTGACACACATGAGTTGGTGTCATGGCGGATGAAGCAAGGGCCTATTGGGTCACATGCCAAGTATCGATTCCGCCATCACAGATGGTCAAATGAGAGAGAAAGCTAGAAACTGGTTCTGGTGGCCCTAGGCATGCCCGTGCCTCTATAAGGTACGGTTGTGCCCTATGGGCAAGCACGAGTCCAAGTCGGGCGTGACTTGGGCGTGACCTGTGACGAGGTATGCCTGTGACTCTTGGAGGCACACCCGTGCCCTATGCCCAATGGACAGGCACGAGCCCAAGTCAGGCGTGGCCTTTTGGGCTGGCACGGCCGTGCCTGGTCAAAGGCACGGCCGTGCCCTGTGTAGTGACAGCCTCTTTACTAGGCTTTCAAAACTAGTTAAAGTGGTGATTTTGGACAGTGATCATGCAACTGATGCTAGACTTGATGATGCACGACTTTTGAAATCAAAATGAGGTCTATAAATAGTGCTAAAAGTCTACATAGTTTGGTTGCTTGATTTTGTGATAATACTACATACATATTGCACTATATACTCTCAAACAAACAAAAGGTATACAAGGCTTTGAAATGCCTTTGTGTTACACAATTTGTGGTGTTTAGATTGACATATTGTAACACCCTAAATTATAAAACTTATCATATGGATAAAAAAACTCACATAATAACTTACATTCTGAAAGTTTTACATAAAGCGGAAGCGTAACTATTTCAAAAGTATTTATCAAAACTACACACATGTGAAAGTACTACGAGTTTATGACCAAAAACTTGTTTTGTACAACCGGCGTTCATTTTCTTAACAAATTCAGTCAAAAGTATTTATCAGAACTACACACATGTGAAACTACTATGAGCTTTGTCGTTGCCTTGATTGTGTCCTGCAAAATACATACAATAATATCTGATAAGCTGCGAGAGCTTAGTGAGTAAACTAGACTGCTAATCATATAAACACATGAATATAATTACATTCTGAATATCACCAACCACTCGTTCTAGACCCAGGGTAGCAATCTGAGCCATAGTACTACGCTATTTCTGAGCCACTACTGTACAAAGCAGCATGCTTTATAGCACATATAACGAATACATATAAGTATTCCTTGTAACAACACCATTTTGCACATATGAAATATAGTCTAGAAGACTCACCTTGTAATAAACGTATATTAACGTAAGATAAAGCTTCAGGTGTCCTCACAAAACCCTACACACAGAGTATAACATAATAATATAAAAAACACAACTTTCTAATCTGAACTAATAGCTACACGGTCCGTGTATCCTTACACAGGCCGTGTACTCTGCTTTCAACACGTCCGACATTCGAATGACACAAAAGTCGGATCAAACAACCCTACACGGGACGTGTACCATATTCATGGGCCGTGTACCCCATATACTACACGACCATGTATTTCAAACATGGTCTAAAACCGCCATACTCTCTACACGGGTCATGTTCTGTTACACGGGTTATGTACATTTCATCCGACACTTATACACGGGCCGTGTTCAGCTCATCCGACTTACAGTTTAGCCGATGTACATTCGCTGTTTTGTTGCCAAACATCCCCAAAACTCATTCAAAACAGTTTTTAACATCTTTAGGATCATTTCTAACATCTCTAACAATATTAGACACTTAAAAACTCATATATAACATACTTTGATTCATATCTCAACCTTTTGAATCATATAAAGCCAATAAAAGTTTGAAACTTTCCATCCAAACATACCTTATGTAATACAAGGTCGTAGATGATTAAGAAGACAACTTAATCTCTGCTTCTTTGATCTAAAACTTCAGAAACTAAAGAACACTCTAAACTTGAGAGCAACCATTTGTATCTGTAAATTGAAATGAGAAGTAATTGACTCAAAAAGTAAATTATAAGCATATATACATACAAATTCCCCATAATGACATTATTAGTCCGTAGACTAATAAGTTTAATAATATTACAACTTTGGCCCCTCAAGTTAATATCCACACTACAATAATTACAATAATTTATAACACATTTATTTTCTGGATGTTACAACTCTTCCCCACTTGAAAAGATTTCGTCCTCGAAATCATTTGTCGAAGAGTTCTGCATAATACTTCATCATATCCTGTTCAGGTTCCCACGTGAAATCTGACCCTTTTTTATGCTTCCATTGAACTTCAACTAGCCCGATCTGTTTATTATGTAAAGTCTTCACATTTCTTTCTAATATTGCCATAGGTTGTTCTACATAGTTAAGTTTTTCATCAATACTAACATCTTCCAGCGGTACGAATGCAGATTCGTCTACTAGACACTTTTTGAGATGAGACACATGGAAGGTATTATGAAGCTAAGACAACTCTTCTCGTAATTCTAATCGATATGCAACCTGTTGGGAATCCATGGGGATCAAAGCACGCAACGGAAGCAACAATAACACACAAAATGATCCCATGATTTCCCAATGGTGGTGAAAACTTGCAAGAACATACATGCAACCCAAAACAAACACAAAGAGAAGAAGGTAAGCAAGCCATACCCTTGAAGACTTTGATAATTCTGGAACAACTTCGAAGTGTGGGATGAGCTCTTGAAACAAATGGCCTCAAGCACCTTAGAAGTCCACACCAAGCTAAGTCTTCAATCTCTTTGTACTAGCAAACCAAAGAAGCACCAACAATTGATGATCCTCTTCTGGAACAGCCCTTGAACCACTTGTGTACAACCCTTGAACACTTGTTCTTGCTCTCTCTCACACTAGAAGAACTCACAAAGTGTATACTTGCACAAGAGGACCTCTTTTATAAGCATTATATCTGTTCAAAGAGCCCAGAGTCGGAGCTAAGTGGTACACCACCATTGGACCAACAAAATGGTTCAACCAAATACAAGTGTCTCTTATAACTCCGCCTTCACGACTTCTTCACGGGCTCTCACGGGCCGTGAAGAATAAATGCGCCACGACCGGCCATTCATCCTTCACGAGACGTGCCGCGCTGTGCAAGAATCGTAAGGGTTGTGCCTTCACGACCTCCTTCACGGGCCGTGTAGGGTTGTGAAGCCCTAGGGTTTCACGAACCATGCGGCCCACGACAGGACTCGCGGACACGAGCTGCTTCATGACCCGTGGAGCATCCTTCACGGTCGTGAAGCATTGGTCAACTGGAATTTGACCATTTTGACTCTTACCTCTTATAGTAGGCTGTCGAGATTGAAACTTGGCGTGTGACCCAATAGGCCCGCGCTTCATTGGCAGTGACGCCGGCTTACGTGTGTCGGTTGGCAGATTCCAAGAAACTCCCACTTGCACATGACACACCGTACCAATGGGCACCACAGACAGGGAGCAGCCTCTAGCAAGGCATCCCTGCCCCCAACTAAACATGGGGTATCTCATCCCTAACAAGTACCAAGTTAAACTAAAAGAGTTTGACATGGTCCTATAGATAAGTGATCATTTATCTTACTGTTCGCGATATCCAAGTGAACACGAGACATGGTACAAAGTCATTCTCCGATCGTTCACGATTATGTTTATCGACCAAGATTGGTGGTGACCAAAAAGGTGAGTTGCAACTGATCAACAATCATTGCAAGCTCGAGCATGGCCATGCATTTTTGGTGTCAGCGCCCAATCATCGAGGGGCCCAGGGATATCTCTCTTTACAGAGGAACAAATTCCTTCGACTACATTGCCTCCAATACAATGGCAATACTTTTACCCAACTACCTCCTTTATAATAGCCAGTTACGGACTACGTTTGAAAGCATTCAGAATAAAGTAAACCAAAATAGTGAAACACATGCATCTCCGGTCTAAGGATAAAAGATATTATCATCCTGATTTACTGTTGACATGTACCATGAAGTAAGATCAGGTGTGGGTCGTCCATTCACTTGAAACTCTTTTCAAGTATAGGCGAAATATTGCGTCCCTTGTATTCAATCCCATTGAACACTATGACCAATCATTTCCCTCGATCTTCGTTCATACTTCCTTCCATGAAGAATGACCGGCCTTGGACAATTTAGAATGTAAAACATTCAAGGAAGTGATAAAAGATGCAAAGTTGGAACACAATAATGATTTAAAGAAAGTATTCGCTACACGCGTATCATTAAATCTCCATTTAATAATCAATACATTCAAAAATACAATATTTCTTAATGTTCCCAATAACATAGTAAATACATCGAATACAATAACCAATATACAACTCAAACCAAGTCACTAGCATATCTAATCCCAATAGCACGTGTGTGGGCATTGTGCTTAGCTTGCGACAACGGTTTAGTGAACGGATCCGCCAAATTGCAATCCGTGTGTACTTTGCTGATGACGATGTCTCCATTTTTGACCACGTCCCGGATAAAATGATATTTCCGCGGAATATGCCTCGTGCGTCGATGAGACCTCGGTTCCTTTGCTAAAGCAACGGCACTCTCGTTGTCACAGAAGATCTCAACAGGGTCGCTGATGCTTGGAACCACTCCCAGATCAAGCAAAAATTTCCTCATGCATACGGCCTCCTTAGAAGCTTCACTGGCCGCAATGTATTCTGACTCAGTAGTGGAAACGGCCACGGTGTCTTGCTTGGAGCTCCTCCAGGATATAGCACCGCCGTTTAATCGGAACACGAACCCCGATTGTTATCGGCAGTCATCCCTATCGGTTTGGAAGCTTGCATCAGAGTAACCCTTTACTCTAAGCTCTTCCTCACCTCCGTACACCAAGAACATCTCCTTAGACCTCCGAAGATACTTGAGAATGCTCTTCACTGCCCTCCAATAAGCTTTGCCAGGATTGGCTTGATATCTACTCGTCATGCTCAAGGCACACGATACATCAGGCCTCGTACATAACATGGCGTACATGATCGAGCCCACAGCCGAAGCATGTGGCACTCGATTCATTACTTCCCGTTCTTCTAGGGAACTAGGGGATTGAGTCTTACTCAATACCAAACCATGTGACATTGGAATGAACCCCTTCTTGGAGTCTTCCATCCTAAACCGCTTTAGGACTTTGTCAACATATGTACTTTAGCTAAGCCCAATAAGCCTCTTGGATCTATCTCTATAGATTTTGATCCCAAGAATATAAGTCGCATCTCCTAGATCCTTCTTGAAAAACAATTCCCTAACCAAGTTTTTACACCTTGAAGGGTCGGGACATCGTTCCCAATAAGGAGTATGTCATCGACATACAATACTAGGAACACAACTATGCTCCCACTAACCCTGACGTATACGCATGGCTCATCCTTGCTTTTCGAAAAGCCAAACTCTTTGACTTTCTCATCAAAGCACAGGTTCCATATGCGCGATGCTTGCTTAAGTCCATAAATGGACTTCTTAAGCTTGCAAACCTTATCCGGATGCTTGACATGTACAAAACCCTCGGGTTGAGTCATATAGACCTCCTCGCTAAGTGTCCCATTCAGAAACGCGGTTTTTACATCCATTTGCCAAATCTCATAATAATGAAATGCGGCAATCACCATGAGTATCCGGATAGACTTCAACATAGCCACCGGGGAAAAAGTTTCATCATAGTATACACCATGAGTTTGCGTGAAACCCTTAGCCACCAGTCGGGCTTTGAAGGGGTCTACCTCTCCATCTATGCCGGTCTTTTTCTTAAAGACCCATTTGCACCCTACGGGTCTACACCCGGGTACCGGATCTACCAAATCCCAGACTTGGTTATCCGACGTAGATTGCATCTCGGACCCCATAGCCTCTTTCCACCTAGCAGACTCAGGGGCCACTACGGCGTTCCGATAAGATGATGGTTCATCATGATCCACCACTAGGTCGCAGCCCTCAGACATGAGAAACCCATATCTCTCTAACTCATTGCGACTCCTACCGGATCTCCTAAGAGGTAAAGGATCCGTGTCAGGTTCTCTAGCAGCGCCGTGCTGAGAATCATCTTGTGAACTAGCACCAACTTCAGGTTGGTCATTGGAAGGTTCTTGAATCTCTTCAAGATCTACCTTTCTCCCACTAGCGTCTATGGATAGCATCTCCCTTTCAAGGAAGACGGCCCTCGGAGCAACAAATACCTTGTTCTCGGACGGTTTGTAAAACAAATATCCCATAGACCCGGCAGGATATCCAATGAAGAAACACCTCTCGGCTCGGGGTTCCAATTTGTCCTTCACCTCACGTCTCACATAGGCAGGACAACCCCAAACCTTTAGATATGAAAGCGATGGAACCTTTCCATGCCACATCTCAAAAGGTGTCTTATTGACCTTCTTATTTGGTACGAGGTTAAGGATTCCAACGGCCGTTTCCAATGCATAGCCCCAAAAGCTAATGGGAACATCCGTACGACTCATCATACACCGAACCATATCCAACAATGTCCGGTTCCTCCTCTCAGCGACACCATTTAATTGTGGTGTCCTAGGAGGTGTCAATTGCGAAACAATTCCACAATCTTTTAGATAGTCACGGAATTCCAAACTTAGATAATCACCACCACGATCCGATCTGAGCATCTTAATTCGTTTACCCAATTAGTTCTCATCTTCGTTTTTGAAAGTCTTTAAAACCTCAAAGGTTTCCGACTTTTGTCTCACCAAGTAGACATACCCATACCTACTAAAATCATCGGTAAAGGTTATGAAGTACCTTGAGTTATCCCTAGTGACATGCTTGAATGGACCACACACATCCGTGTGAACGATATCCAACAAGTCTTTGCCCCTCACACAAATGCCGGTGAAGGGTGCTTTGGTCATTTTGCCCAATAAGCAAGATTCGCATACATCATCCGACCTATGGTCAAATTATTCCAAGATCCCATCCGCTTGGAGTTTGGCGATGTGTTTCTTGTTTATGTTGCCCAAACGACCATACCATAAAGATAACTTATCCAAATCACATTTGGATTTAGAACCAACATTCATGATTGATCTATTACTTTGCAAGCATACGCATGTCTCATATATGCCACGACATGGATGTGCTTTAAAATAAAATAAATCATTCTTAAAGCATCAAATAATTCCATTAGAGAAATTAAAATTAAATCCATCATCAACGAGTGCATAAAATGATAAAATGTTTCTTGCCACGCAGGGCGAATAAGATACATTTAATAAAGTAATAAATAAGCCGGATGGAAAGGCGACGTCCATGCTCCCTATCTTCTCAAGCGGGACAACCGCCTTCTTTCCCATGATGAGATCCAGCTCCCCATCAACAAAGTCCCTACTTCTTCTTAGTCCCTGCACATTATTAACTATGTGAGTACCACACCCGGTGTCCAAGACCCAAGCGTTAGAAGTAGAAGTGTTATGGAGTTCAATCATATACATACCGGAGGCGCCTTGTCCCTTGGCGCGAAGCCTCTTGAGCTCCTACGTGTACTTGGGGCAACTACGCCGGTAGTGTCCCTTCTCCCCGCAGAAGAAGCAGGTGGCCTCTTCCGGTGAGGGGGCTATAGGAGCGGGTTCCTTCCCCTTCGGCTCCGGCGCCGGGAGTGGTTTGGGCTTGGGTGTTGCCACCTTCGCCTTCCCCTTTCCCTTGCCATTGGAGTTTGAAGCGGGCCGCTTCCTCTTAGCACCACCCTCGTTGATGGCTAGGACGGGTGCAGAGGTCGATGGCTTTTCCTTTGTCATGTTAGACTCGGCAGTCATCAACATGCCATGCAACTCCATCAAGGACTTGTCCATGTTATGCATATAGTAGTTCACAATGAACTGACCATATGCTTGAGGCAAAGATTGGAGGATAATATCCGTAGCTAACTCTTTCCCCCTAGGAAAGCCCAACCTCTCGAGCTGGTCCACGTATTGCTTCATACGAAGCACGTGGGAGCTCACGTTCCCGCCCTCCTGCATCCGGCACCCTATAAAGGCCTTGACACACTCGTAGAGTTCTTGCCTCGCTTGCTGATGGAACATTTCCTTTAGCTGCGAGATCATGTCAAACGCACCAACGTCCTCGAGTTGCCTTTGCAACTCGGAACTCATGGTCGTCAACATGAGGCAAGTCACCTCATTGGTGTCTTTAAGGCACTTCTCATAAGCATCCTTAATGGCCCGCGTAGCGGTGGTAGCAAGAGCCTCCGAAAGAGGTTCCTCTAGGATACTTGCTTTCATGGCACAAGACAATTCTCAATTGCCTATGCCAATCCATAAAGTTTACGCCTATGAGTTTCTCTTTCTCCAAAAATGGACGGAGTGACATGTGTGTCACGGTGTTGCTTGTAGATGCCATCTAAAAGAAAGCAAAGAACACAAAAAGGTTAGTTCGACATATTTTAATCCTTGTTAAATAATTACCCAATAGTTTAACTCCTAAATTTAACAAGGGCCAAGAACCTAACATAACTTCACTAAATGACGGGTTTACCGCGGATCACTTCGTGAAGGTATTTAGGCCGGTAAACGCTTTACCAATTGCAATCCGTGATTACAACTCTTAGACACTTGCGGGATCTATCGGTACTCATAGTACCGGTTTGGCATGTTTGATCCCTTCCCACACCGATTCCTCAATAAGCCGCTTTGATAACTCGGTGTGGGCACGCCAATTATCAAGGCATATTAAATTGGAATTGGAAATCGTCCAACAAGATACACGATGACACCCTTGACAATAATTGGCTCGTGCTAAGCTCGACAACCAAAAATTTCAAGACGCCACACGCACCTTCCATACAAGTCCACATGGAACAACTCGTGCTAAGCTCGACAATTGTCCCATGATTCATTAGATTCGGGTGGTGTCATCTATTGGATGGCGTGTGATTTACGTTTTTATGAAAAACCGGACTTTTGTTTTTCCGGTTAAAAAACTCTTTTCGTTTTGATTAACAAATAAGTGACAAAACGCATTTTTCACGAATTGAACATAAACATTTTATATTCGTTTGTTAATCATGTGAGCGAGCGGGGTATGTTAACCAATTAAGGAAAACTATATAGTTTTATTATTTTCAAAAGATTTTCTAGCATGCGAAGATCCTACAACCACGCAAGAAAATAAATAAATAAAACTACACAACCACGCATACAAAACCGATTTGAGCCAACCTAAGTGTTCCCCAGTGAGCCAACCGAGGAACTAAGTCTACTAAGGACAAACAATCCAAGACTTGGTGGTGTGCTCCCACTCGATCCCGCGCCTCCGGATCCGAGGTAGCCAAGACGTCTCCTAAGACTCCCGTTGGTGCCTCCGGTCTTCTCTTCTCATTACATACATAATTTAAAGAGAAATAACATGCAAGCCACACAATCTATTCTAAGCTAATTTACAATTACAAAGAATAAATACTTTGGCGTGCAAGCCACAAATAAATAAATTATTACAAACCGGATTAAATAAATTATTACAAACCAAATGTGGTACAAACCACCAAATGAATGAACAACAAATAAAGCAACCAAACAACCACACAAAGGTCTAGGCTCAAACCGGTGCTCACAAAAACAAAAGAACCACAAAGCATGGTGTGCCACACCAAACCATGCACAAAACAATATCCCAATTAAGTTTATTCAGAAACTAAAGGCACATGAATAAACCTTGTACATATGCATTAGGATTCCAAACACTTTGAAATCCATATTCATATATACACAATTTACATGTATGCATGTGTGCATTTTATGCCAAAACCACCCAATACATACATATAAAAGAATTAGGATATTATGGGGCTTAATCTACAAGGCTAAATAGCCTAAAATGATTCTGGAAACCCCAAAATCAAATGCTAAAATCCATATCAAGTTTTCTTTTTTAAAAAAGGCCAAAAACAGCCTGTTCACGACGCCTTCACGAGCTACTGCTCTTCACGGGCCCTCACGGGCCGTGAAGGCAGTACGCTCCACGACTCGTGAAACAGAGTTAAAACCTTTCACGACCACCACCCCACGAGACTGGTCATGTGGCCTTCACGACCCGTGAAGCAAGCTCCACGGCCCGTGAAGACCTCCTGGACAGAATGTCCAAAATCGAAAATATGGATTTTCAAGCCACAAAGGTGCATGCATCTTACTAGTATGGCTCTGATACCACTATTGGGAATCCATGGGGATCAAAGCACGCAACGGAAGCAACAAAAGCACACAAAATGATCCCATGATTTCCCAATGGTGGTGAAAACTTGCAAGAGCATACATGAAACCCAAAACAAACACAAAGAGAAGAAGGTAAGCAAGCCATACCCTTGAAGACTTTGATAATTCTGGAACAACTTCAAAGTGTGGGATGAGCACTTGAAACAAATGGCCTCAAGCACCTTAGAAGTCCACACCAAGCTAAGTCTTCAATCTCTTTTTACTAGCAAACTAAAGAAGCACCAACAACTGATGATCCTCTTGTGGAACAGCCCTTGAACCACTTGTGTACAGCCCTTGAACACTTGTTCTTGCTCTCTCTCACACTAGAAGAACTCACAAAGTGTATACTTGCACAAGATTGACCAAGAGTCTAGAATGCATTAAAAGGACCTCCTTTATAAGCATTCTATCTGTTCAAAGAGCCCAGAGTCGGAGCTAAGTGGTACACCACCATTGGACCAACAAAATGGTCCAACCAAATTCAAGTGTCACTTAGAATTCTGCCTTCACGACTTCTTCACGGGCTCTCACGGGCCGTGAAGGATAAATGCGCCACGACCGGCCATTAATCCTCTATGAGCCGTGCCGCGCTGTGCAAGAATCGTGAGGGTTGTGCCTTCACGACCTCCTTCACAGGCCGTGTAGGGCCGTGAAGCCCTAGGGTTTCACGAACCATGAGGCCCACGACAGGACTCGTGGACACAAGCTGCTTCACGACACGTGGAGCATCCTTCACGGTCATGAAGCCTTGGTCAACTGTAATTTGACCATTTTGACTCTTTCCTCTTATAGTAGGCTGTCGAGATTGAAATTTGGCGTGTGACCCAATAGGCCCGCGCTTCATTGGCACTGACGCCGGCCTATGAGTGTCGGTGGGCAGATTCCAACACAACCTTCCCCACACGTGCGATGATTTTGAATGGTCCAATAAATCTCGGACCAAGTTTTCCTCTCTTTCTAAATCTAATTACGCCCTTCCGTGGTGACACTTTTAACAATACATAATCCCTCGCCTGGAATTCGAGTGGTGATCTGCGTTTATCTGCATAGCTCTTCTTTCTACTTTGGACAGTTAACAACCTATCTCGTATCTGCTGAATCTTTTCTGTTGTTTGTTGTAACGCTTATGTACTATCCAGCTCTTTTTCACCTACCTCACCCCAATAGATTGGAGTTCGGCATTTTCTTCCATACAACATTTCATACGTTGGCATCCCAATGCTGCAATGATAACTGTTATTGTATGAAAATTCTGCCAAGGGAAGATACGAATCCCATCTTCCACCAAAGTCAATAACGCATGCACAAAGCATATCTTCTAACATCTGAATAGTTCTTTCACTCTGACCATCAGTCTGAGGGTGATAAGTTGTACTAAAATGAAGCTTAGTTCCCAATTCTCCATGAAATTTACTCCAATACCTGGAAGTGAATCTGGTATCCCTGTCTGACACAATAGAGACTGACACGCCATGACGAGACACAATCTCTTTCATATAAGTATCTGCTAATCGTTCTGTGGGATAATTTTCTTTAATGGAAATAAAATGTGCACTTTTTGTCAACCTGTCTACAACCACCCATATTGCATCATAACCTCGTGGGGTTTTGGGTAACTTAGTAATCAGGTCCATCATAACGTTTTCCCATTTCCAGATTGGTATCTCCAAGGGTTGTAACTTACCATGGGGTTTCTGATCTTCAGCTTTCACTTGTAAGCATGTAAGGAATTTTTCCACATATCAAACACATAACGCTTCATACCCGGTCACCAATAATCTACTTTCATATCTTTATACATTTTGGTACCACCCGGATGAATAGAAAATCTTGATTTGTGGGCTTCACTCAAGAGTGTCTGCCGTGTCTCCCCATAACTTGGAACCCATATACGACCATATCTAGTCAGAACGTCACGACTATCTTTAAGAAGATTAATTATTTGGCCCTTGATACGTTCTTTATTATGATTTTCACTTTTAATTGCTTCTGACTGAGCTGTTCTTCTCACGTCAATCAAAGGTGTCGTAACTGTCATCTTTAAGGATTGATTCTTTATAAGAATTGTTCTTGACTTCCTGATTAATGCATCGGCTACCACATTAGCCTTGCCAGGATGATATAATATATCACAATCGTAGTCTTTTAAAAGTTCTAACCATCGTCTCTTCCTCATATTGAGGTTCTTCTGATCCATAAATTATTTCAAACCCTGATGATCGGTATAAATTGTAAACATTACACCATACAAATAGTGTCTCCATATTTTAAGCGCAAAACCACTGTTGCCAATTCTAAATCATGAGTCGGGTAGTTACTTTCATGTGGTTTCAATTGTCTGGAGGCATAAGCAATAACCCTACCCTTCTGCATTAAAACACAACCTAATCCATTATATGAGGCATCACAAAATACAACCATGTTTTCAATCCTTCAGGAAGTGCAAGAATTGGAGCTTTACATAACTTCTGCTTAATGGTTGAGAAATCGACTTGCTGATCACTTCCCCACTTGAATTCAACGTTCTTCTTTGTCAACTGGGTCAGAGGAGTAGCAATCGTTGAAAAATCCTGAATAAACCTCTGGTAATAACCTGTCAACCCTATATTCATCGGTCTCTTTTCCATTTTAGTATCTGTAACATAATCTAAGAAGGCCGTGTACCCATGCTGAGGATACTTCCTAGCTTTGGAAACTAAACACATACATGATTTTCTCTTTGTAGTATCACCACATATAGCCAATTCTTCCCCACTTGGGGTACGAACTTGTATCTCTTTTTATTCACATAATATCATAGTCTGGTTACAACTTAACTAGTCCATTTCCACTACCACTTGAAATTCCCTCATAGTCATAGGTATCAATTCTATAGGGAATCTAATAGTATCAATTTCTAACACATTATGCCTAAACACATCTGATACAATTACACTTTTATCGTCTGCTCTCTCCACTTGAAGAGGAGAATCTAGCTTTTCACACATACGTTTGAATTTTTTGCAAAAAGAAACAGATATGAACGATTTACTTGAACCCGAATCAAACAGAACGAGAGCAGGCATATTATTGATAAGATATATACCTCTGACTACATCTTGCTTTGTTATAGCTTCTTCAACTGTGAGCTGAAAAGCTCACCCCTTTGTTTTAGACACATTCTCCTTCTTCACCTCAGGCGCACGTGTAGACGGTAAAGTTAGAGTAGACTTGGAACCGGTAGACATTGATGTAATAGGATTGGGACATTAAGACTTCTGATGACCCGGCTGATAACAGTTATACCACACCTTAATTGGATTCTTGCAATCCCTGCTTAAATGACCAGGTTTCCCACACTTGTAACACGTCTGAAAACCAAATGTACATTCTCCCATATGATTTTTCTTGTATGTCGGGCAAATCGGGTACGTCTTCTGTACCACATTCTTTTCTGGAGTCTCCACCCTCGGTTTCTTATACACTAGCATAGCTTTCTACACTGACTTCCTTTCTGTCTCCTGTCATTCTAGTTCTAACTATCTAGCCCTTACAGCATCCATCATGTGTTGGGTTTTCGTGGTCCAAAATCATAGCGGAAGCAAAACGAGTAGAAAATATATTTCAAAATTTGACCACGAATATTCCCACCACATGGACCAAAACTCTAAACATGATTATGCAACAAATAAAAGACAAGAAGGAATAGACTCATACCCTTGAATCTATCTTCCTTAGTCAATCGGATTTGGAGTTTGGAAGTTGCGTGTACTAACGTGTACACCTCTATAGAAGTCAACGCCAAGAAGTGATAGTCTCCCACGTGCTATAGTGTTAGATATGCCAATCTAAACACCACAAATAGTCTAACACACAAAGTACCAAAGCCTTGAGTTCCTCTTTGTGTGCATGAGAGAACTGTGTGCAATATGTATATATTTGTGAATCAAGTTCAAGGAACACAACACTAAAACTTCTTGTGGCTTATATAGAGTTCCAATTTGAACTCAAAACCGTCAATCATCATGCCACAATCAGTTACTAGAGTTATGGCCATAAACAACACCATAATCAGCCTTGAAAGTTGATTAAAGAAGTTGTTACCACACAAGGCACGGGCGTGCTAGCCCAAAAGGCCACGCCCTAGTCACGCCCGACTTGGGCTTGTGCCTGTCCATTGGGCTCAGGGCACGGGCATGCCTCCAAGAGGCACGGGCGTACCTAGCGATAGGCCACACCCAAGTCATGCTTGACTTGGGCTCGTGCCTGCCTGTAGGGCACAGACGTACCTCATAGAGGCACGGGCGTGCCTTGGCCCACCAGAACAAGTTTCTGGTTTTCTTTCTCATTTGACCATTCGTGATGCCGGAATCGATACTTGGCGTGTGACCCAATAGGCCATTGCTTCATCAGCCATGATACCAACTCGTGTGTGTGTTTCAGTGGGCATAATACAACAGATTCCCACTTGCACATGACAAACTCACAAAAGGCGTCACCGACATAGAGTGGCCTCTAGCAAGGCATCTATGCCCCTAAGTCAGCACAGGGTTTGTCTTCCCAAAACAAATACCTTACCAAAAGGAAAGGTCCTACAAATAAGTGATTACTTATCCCTTCGTTCACGATATCCGTTGTGAATGTAGGTCATGGAACATGATCAACCCCAAATCATTCACGATTATGTTTCTCGATATAGACTAACTATGACTAACAACACAAGTTGCACAATTGATCTATTACCAATTCAACTTGAGCACGACCATGCATTTTGGTTTGTCATCAGCTTAGTCAACGAGGGGCCCAAGGATATCTCTCCAAAGAGGAACGAATACCTTTGACTACATCGCCCTATCATAATAACAAGTTCTTGCCTAGAAACTTCCCTTATAACAGCCAGTTACGAACTGCGTTAGAAAACAATCTAAACAAGTCCATGTTAATGATCAAGCAACACATGCATCTCTAGTAAAAGGATAAATAATATTATCATCCTGATTTACTCATGATTGTTTCCATGAAGTAAACTCAGGTACGGTCCTCCAATTACTTAATCACCATTACGTACAGGCTAGTGTTGCGTAAACAAGTATTCAATCCAAGATGAAAACTTTACCAACCACTCGCCTCGATCTTAATTCACTTCTTCCTTCCAATGAAGAACGACCGATCGTGGAGTATTTAGAGTAAACAAGTTTATTCAAGGAAGTATTAAACATGCAAAGATAGAACATAATAATGTTTCATAAAGTAATCGCATCACGCGTATATTAAATCCCCATTTAATAGTCATTACTGTTGGAATCTGCCCACTAACACACGTAGGCCGGCATCACTGCCAAAGAAACGCGGGCCTATAGTGTCACACGCCAAGTTTCAATCTCGATAGCCAATTATAAGAGGAAAGAGTCAAAATGGTCAAATTCCATCTGACATAAGCTTCACGACGGTGAAGGATGCTCCACGGGTCGTGAAGCAGCTCGTGTACACGAGTCCTGTCGTGGGCCGCATTGTTGAAACCCTAGGGCTTCACGACCCTACACGGCCCGTGAAGGAGGTCGTGAAGGCACGAACCCTCATGATTCTCGCACGGCGCGCCATGGCTCGTGAAGGATTAATGGCCGGTCGTGGCGCATTCATCCTTCACGGCCCGTGAGAGCCTGTGAAGAAGTCATGAAGACAGAATTCTAAGTGACACTTGTATTTGGTTGGACCCTTTTGTTGGTCCAATGAAAGGGTGCCAATTAGCATGACTCTGTGCTTTTTAGAATAGATGAAGTCTCTTTATAAGGGGCATTGTTCGTTCATTATAGTCTCTTGGTCAATTGGTGCAAAACATATACTTTGTGAGTTCTTCCATTGATAGAGAGAGCAAGAATAAGTGTTGGTGGTTTATGCACAAGTGATTCTAGGGCTGTTCTAGAACCTAATCATCAAGTGTTGGTTGTTTGGTGGCTTGCTAGTACAAGGAGAAAGAAGATAAGCTTGGTTTGGACTTCTTGGTGCTTGGAGCCTTTTGTTTCAAGAGCTCATCCCAAAATCTGATTTGTTCTAGCTTTTAATCAAAGTCTTCGATGGTATGATTTGGTTTCTCTTCTTCTCCTTGTTCCTTTTGGTTGCATGTTTGATCTTACAAGTTTTCACCACCATTGGGACTTCATGGGATCGTTTGTGTGTGTTTTTGTTGGTTCGGTTGCGTGCTTGATCCCCATGGAATCCCAACAGTGGTATCAGAGCCATACTTGTAAGATGCATGCACCTTTGTGGCTTGAAAATCCATATTTTCGATTTTGGACATTCTGTCTAGAAGGTCTTCACGGGCCGTGGAGCTTGCTTCACAGGTCGTGAAGGACACACGACCAGTCTTGTGGGGTGTTGGTCGTGAAAGGGTTTTTAACTATTTCACGAGTCGTGGAGCGTACTTGCTGCACGGGCCGTGAGGGCCCGTGAAGAGCAGTAGCTCGTGAAGGCGTCGTGAACAGGCTGTTTTTGGCCTTTTTGAAAAAGAAAACTTGATATGGATTTTAGCATTTGGTTTTGGTGTTTCCAGAATCATTCTAAGCTTTTTAGCCTAGTAGATTAAGCCCCATAATATCCTAATTCATGTATATGTATGTATTGGGTGGTTTTGGCATAAAATGCACACATGCATACATGTATATTGTGTATATATGAATATGTATTTCAAAGTGTTTGGAATACTAATGCATATGTACAAGGTTTATTCTTGTGCCTTTAGTTTTGAATAAACTTAATTGGGATATTGATTTGTGCATTGTTTGGTGTGACACACCAGGCTTTGTGGTTGTTTCGTTTTTGTGAGCACCGGTTTGAGCCTATACCTTTGTATGGTTGTTTAGTTGCTTTATTTGTTGCTCATCATTTGGTGGTTTGTACCACATTTGGTTTGTAATAATTTATTCAATCCGGTTTGTAATTATTTATTTATTTGTGTCTTGCAAACCAAAGTATTTATTCTTTGTAATTTGTAAATTAGCTTATAATAGATTGTGTGGCTTGCATGCCATTTCTCTTTAAATTATGTATGTATTTTGAAGAGAAGACCGGAGGCACCAACGACGTCTTGGCTACCTCGGATCCGGAGGCGCGGGATCGAGTGGGAGCACGCCACCAAGTCTTGGATTGTTTGTCCTTAGTAGACTTAGTTCCTCGGTTGGCTCACCGGGGAACACTTAGGTTGGCTCAAATCGGTTTTGTATGCGTGGTTGTATAATTTTATATATTTATTCTTGGGAAGACTTCTTGGCATCGGTCTCTCTTTTCTTGCATGGTTGTAGGATCTTCGCATGCTAGAAAATCTTTTGAAAATAATAAAACTATATAATTTTCCTTAATTGGTCAACAAACTCCGCTCGCACATGATTACAAACGAATATAAATTGTTTATGTTCAAATGGTGAACAATGCGTTTTGTCACTTATTTGTTAATCAAAACGAAAAGAGGTTTTTAACCTAAAAACCAAAAGTCCGGTTTTTCTTAAAAACGTAAATCATACGTCATCCAAAAGATGACACCACCCGAATCTAATGAAGCATGGGACAATTGTCGAGCTTAGCACGAGTTGTTCCATGTGGACTTGTGTGGAAGGTGCGTGTGGCGTCTTGAAATTTTTGGTTGTCGAGCTTAGCACGAGCCAATTATTGTCAAGGGCGTCATCGTGTATCTTGTTGGACGATTTGCAATGCCAATTTAATACGCCTTGGTAATTGTCGTGCCTATACTGAGTTACCAAAGCGGCTTATTGAGGAATCGGTATGGGAAGGGATCAAACATACCAAACCGGTGCTATGAGTACCGATGGATCCCGCAAGTGCCTAAGAGTTGTAATCACGGATTACAATTGGTAAAGCGTTTACCGGCATAAATACCTTCACGAAGTGATCCGCGGTAAACCCGTCATGTAGTGAAGTTATGTTAGGTTCTTGGCCCTTGTTAAATTTAAGTTTTATACTATTGGGTAATTATTTAAAAAGGATTAAAATATGTCGAACTAACCTTTTTGTGTGCTTTGCCTTCTTTTAGATGACATCTACAAGCAACACCGCGATGCACATGTCACTCCGTCCATTTTTGGAAAAAGAGAAACTCGCAGGAGTAAACTTTATGGATTGGCATAGGCAATTGAGAATTGTCTTAAGCCATGAAAGTAAGTTGTACGTCCTAGAGGATCCTCTTCCGGAGGCTCCTGCTACCACCGCTACACGGGCCATTAAGGACGCTTATGAGAAGCCCCTTAAGGACACCAATGAGGTGACTTGCCTCATGTTGACAACCATGAGTTCCGAGTTGCAAAGGCAATTCGAGGACGTTGGTGCGTTTGACATGATCTCGCAGCTAAAGGAAATGTTCCAACAGCAACCGAGGCAAGAACTCTATGAGTGTGTGAAGGCCTTCATAGGGTGCCGGATGCAGGAAGGCGGGAATGTGAGCTCCCACATGCTTCGTATGAAGCAATACGTGGAGCAGCTCGAGAGGTTGGGCTTTCTTATGGGGAAAGAGTTGGCTACGGATATTTTCCTCCAATCTTTGCCTCAAGCATATGGTCCGTTCATTGTGAACTACCATATGCATAACATGGACAAGTCCTTGATGGAGTTGCACGGCATGTTGAAGACCGCCGAGTCTAACAAGGCCAAGGCAAAGCCATCAACCTCCGCACCCGTCCTAGCCATCCATGAGGGTGGAGATAAAAGGAAGCGGCCCGCTTAAAGCTCTAAGGGCAAAGGGAAGGGGAAGGCCAAGGTGGCAAAACCTAAGCCCAAACCACTCCTGACGCCGAAGTAGAAGGGGAAGGAACCCATACCTATAGCCCCCTCACCGGAAGAGGCTACCTGCTTCTTCTGCGGGGAGAAGGGACAGTACCGTTGTAGTTGCCCCAAGTACACGCAGGAGCTCAAAAGGCTACGCGCCAAGTGACAAGGCGCCTCCAGTATGTATATGATTGAACTCCATAACACTTCTACTTCTAACGCTTGGGTCTTGGACACCGGGTGTGGTACTCACATAGTTAATAATTTGCAGGTACTAAGAAGAAGTAGGGACTTGGTTGATGGGGAGCTGGATCTCATCATGGGAAACAAGGCGGTTGTCCCGGTTGAGTAGATAGGGAGCGTGGATCTCGCCTTTCCATCCGGATTATTTAATACTTTATTGTAACATCGAAGGTTCGAAATCCCTAAATTATTATTTAATAGAAAGTATTAGATATTATTGTAAGTTGCCTTTATGAGATTAGATGTATTTATAGAACTAGAGGGGCTAAAATTGTCAAATTATAAGTTAAAATAGTGCAGGGACCAAATATGTAAATATCACAAACTTATAGATATACATGGCATAACTTGAACATGGACTTTTATTACTACAAACACACAAACACAACTGCAAACTCTCTTGTTCTGGAGATTTTTGAGATTAATTTACAGCAAGATCAGCAACTAATTAGCACCAAGCAATCTAGCATAGTAGAGGTATGAGTTCTTAATTTGGTTGTTGTGTTCTTAGTCTTCTTATGGGTCAAAGATTGATCACAAGGATCAAATCATGTTAATTAGTAGTATGTTATGGTTAATAGCTGTTAAGGGTGTAGGAAAACATCCCACATATGTTTTAGAATGATTAAAGTTGAGTTTGTGGTGTTTTTGGCCGGAAACACAGTTTCTGTCGGTCAGAACTGTGCAAACTGGAAGCCTGCTACTTGCATCTTAATGACTATACTAACAAATGTTATCTATTATATGTGTTACATGAGGAATATATCTGAACACTTGAATAGTTAAAGATTGACATGTTATATGTGGAATCTTTATGAATTACATGATTATGTTATCCTATATATATGATACTTGGCCTAAGCCTGTGAATTGGGACTTTTCGTGATAAAGTTAAGATCGAATGTGTGTAGTGTGTTTAGAATAATATAGGGCCCATATCATTACAAGCACATGATACATGTTAGAACTTAATGGAATCGTGAAGATTCTTGTGAATCGGGTGAGGGGTACTTGTAAGAAGGTAGTATACCTGAGAATGTAAGTATGAAGAGGATGCCTTAGTATGTATAGAAATACTTTGGTTTTAAAGATAAGGAATACTGAGTTGATAGATATATGAATATAAAATTGATAGAGGGTGGTGTGATAAAGCTACCATTTTACCTTAACGCTTTATCTATACTATCAGGATGGTTAACACGAGAGGATCTCGCGCATCAATTAGGCCTGAGGGTGGTCTTAGTTGTAGACCTCAGGGCGTAGAAACTAGTGTTACTGGTGAACAGATTCCTATTAGAGCCCCTGATCTCAATGAGAGGGTGGTAGAACCTACAGTACAAGAGATCGTTGCCCGGGAGATTGGCAAGGCGTTGGAACAAAGTATTCCTTTCATTGTTACACAAGTTGTTGAGCAGATGAAGGATCAGAATCAAGCTATGATCAGACAAGAACTTACAACAAGGTTCGCTGCAGGTGGAGAAGGATTTAACCCTCAACCACAAGTAATTATTCGTGATGCTCTAAAAGCGTGTTCGTTTAGAGATTTTTCTGCATGTCAACCCCCGTTTTTCCATGGGTCTACAGATCCGGTTATAAGTCACAGGTAGATCTCTGAGATTGAGGGTACGTTTCATACATGTTCTTGTGCACCTGAATTCAAGGTTAGATACGCAACCAATCAGATGCGCGGTGTGGCAAAAGATTGGTGGGATATGGAGATCAAACAGAGGGGTTATGCCGGGATTGAAACCATGACTTAGGAGGAATTCAAAGAGTTGGTTATCGAACAGTTCGTTCCTCAATCTGAGATTGATAGGATTGTGGATGAATTTCATAGATTAAAGCAGATGACAGAGACGGTTCCTAAGATCAATGCAAAATTTTTGGAACAAGCACGTTTTTGTCCTGATTACGTGGCGAACGAGAAGATGAAGATGTACCAATACATGATGGTACTCAAACCCAGCATCAGATAATTCATTGATGCCAGCAAACATCAGACAGTAAATTCCATGATGGACGCGGCCAGAGCAAGGGAATTAGAGTTGGAAAGGCAGGATAAAGAAAAGAAGTGTGTAGTGAAAGCTGCACCAGTGTATAAGAAACAAAAGATTGAGCAGTCTGAGAAGAAAGGAATGCAGAAAACCTACCCAATTTGCCCGACTTGCAAGAAACATCACTTGGGAGAATGCCGGTTTTGTCCTCCAACGTGTTACAAATGTGGGAAATCGGGTCACACAGGGAAAGATTGTAGAACCCCACTGCGTGTGTGTTTCAACTATTACAAGCCGGGCCATCAGAAGTCAGAATGCCCGAGATTGTCTTCTAATGCACAGTCTATTGGATCTAAACCAACTCCAGCTCTACCTCCACCACGAAGCGCAGGAGCAAAAGAGATAAAGAGAGAGGATGCTCATAAACCGAAAGGAAGAGCTTTTCAGCTTACAGCTGAGGAAGCTAAAACTGAGCCTGATATAGTTAGAGGTACATATCTTGTCAACAATTTGCCTGCTCTTGTGCTATTTGATTCTGGTGCAAGTAAATCCTTCGTATCCGTTTCTTTCTGCAAAAATTTCAGTCATATATGTGAAAAGTTAGATTCTCCTCTTGAAGTTGAAATAGCTGATGATAAATCTGTAATTATATCAGATGTGTATAAACATAATGTGTTAGAAATAGATACAGTTAGATTTCCTATAGAACTTATACCCATGACTATGAGAGAAATCCAAATAGTAGTTGGAATGGATTGGTTAGGTTATAACCAGGCTACCATTATGTATGGGCAAAAGGTGATACAAGTTCATACCCCAAGTGGGGAAGAACTATCTATATGTGGTGATAATAAAAAGGGAAAGTCATATATGTGTTCGGTGTCAAAAGCTCGAAAATATTTGCAGCATGGGAATACAGCTTTTCTAGCTCATGTGATAGATACAAAATTAGAAAAGAGGTAGACGAGTCTTGAAGATGTGAAAACAGTATGTGAGTATCCTGATGTATTCCCTGAAGATTTACCTGGGGTACTGCCAGTTAGACAGGTTGAGTTTAGAATCGATTTAGTATCTGGACCTTCGCCAGTTGCAAAGGCTCCATACAGACTTGCTCCACTAGAGATGCAGGAATTAATGAAGCAACTTCAGGAACTGCTAGACAAAGGGTTCATTAGACCTGGTAGTTCACCCTGGGGTGCTCCAATTCTATTTGTCAAAAAGAAGGATGGTACTTTTTGTATGTGCATTGATTACTGTGAACTTAATAAAATGACCATCAAGAACAAATATCCTTTACCCAGGATAGATGACTTGTTTGACCAGTTACAAGGAGCATCGTTGTTTTCATAAATCGACTTGAGCTTGGGGCATCATCAGTTAAATATCAAGAAGGAAGACATCCCAAAAACCGCGTTCAGAACTCGATATGGGCATTTTGAATTTTTGGTGATGCCGTTTGGTCTTACGAATGCACCAGAAACCTCACGGGAAGTTACAGCCCTTAGAAATTCCAGTTTGGAAATGGGAAAACATTACAATGGACCTGATTACCAAATTACCCAAAACCCCACGTGGTTATGATGCAATATGGATAATTGTAGACAGGTTAACTAAAAGTGCTCATTTTATTCCCATCAAGGAGACCTATCCTTCAAAAAGAATGGCAGACTTATATGTGAAAGAGATTGTGACTCGTCATGGTGTGCCACTTTCTATTGTATCAGACAGAGACACAAGATTCACTTCTAGGTTCTGGAATAAATTTCACGAAGACCTCGGAACTAAACTACATCTCAGCACAGCATACCATCCTCAATCTGATGGTTAGAGTGAAAGAACTATTCAAACCCTAGAAGACATGTTGCGGGCGTGTGCTATAGATTTTGGAGGTAGCTGGGATTCTTATTTACCTTTAGCAGAATTTTCATACAACAACAGTTATCATTCTAGTATTGGAATGCCACCATATGAAATGCTATATGGTAGAAAATGCAGAACTCTGGTATGTTGGGGTGAAGTGGATCAGAAAGAATTGGGTAGTACAGAGGTGGTGCAACGAACGACTAAACAGATTCAGCTCATCAGAGATAGGCTGTTAACCGCCCAGAGTAGATAGAAAAGTTATGCAGATAGACGCAGGTCACCACTTGAGTTTCAGGTGGGAGATTATGTATTGTTAAAAGTGTCCCCGTGGAAAGGCATAATCAGATTCAGAAAGAGAGGGAAACTCGGTCCAAGGTTTATTGGACCTTTCAAGATCATTGCACGTGTGGGAAAGGTTGCGTACAGATTGGAATTACCAGATGATTTGTCTCAGATTCAGAACACCTTCCACATCTCGCACCTCATAAAGTATTTAGCAGACGAGTCTGCAATTGTACCTTTGGAAGATGTTACTATTGATGACAAACTGAACTATGTGGAGCAACCTATAGCTATATTGGAAAGAAAGATCAAAACCCTACGTAATAAACAGATTGGACTGGTCAAGGTCCAATGGAAGCACAGGAAAGGCTCAGACTTTACTTGGGAGCCTGAACAGGAGATGATGCAAAACTATCCAGAATTATTCAACAGTTAATTTCGAGGACGAAATCATTCCAAGTGGGGAAGAGTTGTAACATCCAAGGTTTGAAATCCCTAAATTATTATTTAATAGAAAGTGTTAGATATTATTGTAAGTTGCCTTTATGAGATTAGATGTGTTTATAAAACTAGAGGGGCTAAAATTGTCAAATTATAAGTTAAAATAGTGCAGGGACCAAATATGTAAATATCACAAACTTATAGATATACATGGCATAACTTGAACATGGACTTTTATTACTACAAACACACAAACACAGCTGCAAACTCTCTTGTTCTGGAGATTTTTGAGATTAATTTACAGCAAGATCAGCAACTAATTAGCACCAAGCAATCTAGCATAGTAGAGGTATGAGTTCTTAATTTGGTTGTTGTGTTCTTAGTCTTCTTATGGGTCAAAGATTGATCACAAGGATCAAATCAGGTTAATTAGTAGTATGTTATGGTTATTAGCTGTTAAGGGTGTAGGAAAACATCCCACATATGTTTTAGAATGATTAAAGTTGAGTTTGTGGTGTTTTTGGCCGGAAACACAGTTTTTGTCGGTCAGAACTGTGCAGACCAGGGGAGGGCACGGGCGTACCCAAGGAGGGTACGGGCGTGCCTTTCGCCACGTGGCATACGCTAGTTCATCAGGTACCTCCGTGCTTTCAGGCATAGGCACGGGCGTACCCTAGCAAGGCACGGGCGTGACTGCACGATAGCTACGCCCATGCCTGAGGAGAGTTCAACCATGCCTAGGTTCATATCATAAGTAAACATAAGGTGAGTCTTCTAGACTTCACTTCATATATGCAACATGTATGCTATTATATCATATTACAAACATGTAATGTTATTCATATGTATATATAAACCGAACTGCTATGTGAAGTAAGGTTCAAAGGTGATACAGTACTGTTACAAAGGTGGTTGCCCTGGGTCTAGAACTAGTGGCTAGCATTTATTATCTGACATACGTGTACTATCTTTATATGATTCTATACGTGTGTTTATATGATGTTTAGATTGGAATACTCACTAAGCTCTCGTAGCTTATCAGATACTATTTTTAAAACTTTTGCAGGACGCGGAAAGGATAAGGGCAAGGCTCCTGTTTGACTGCTTTTTTATTACTCTTTTGAAACAACTTAACGCCCAGTTCTGTAAATATTTGACTTTCAAAGTACACCAAGCATGTACTCGTGTATATAACTTTTGGCTTTAACTTGGTTTTGTAGTAAAATGCTTCTGCGTATGTTTTAAACTAAATGTGTGTTTTAATAATGAGTTTTTCTTAATATTGTATTCTTTTTGAAATTTGGGGCGTTACATTTATTAAAAGTATCTTATTCGCCCTGCGTGGCAAGAAACATTTTCATTTTATGCACTAGTTGACGATGGATTTGATTTTACTTTCTCTAATGTAATTATTTCTTGCTTTAAGAATGATTTATTTTATTTTAAAGCACATCCATGTCGTGGCATATATGAGACAAGCGCATGCTTGCAAAGTAATAGATCAATCATGAATGTTGGTTCTAAATCCAAATGTAATTTGGATAAGTTATCTTTATGGCATGGTCGTTTGGGCCACATAAACAAGAAACGCATCGCCAAGCTCCAAGCGGATGGGATCTTGGAATCATTTAACCATGGCTCGGATGATGTGTGCGAATCTTGCTTATTGGGTAAAATGACCAAAGCACCCTTCACCGGCGTTTGTGAGAGGGGCCAAGTCTTGTTGGATATCGTTCACACGGATATCTGTGGTCCGTTCAAGCATGTCACTCGGGTTAACTCAAGATACTTCGTAACCTTTACCGATGATTTTAGTAGGTATGGGTATGTCTAGTTGGTGAGACAAAAGTCGGAAACCTTTGAGGTTTTCAAGACTTTCAAAAACGAAGTTGAGAACCAATTGGGTAAACAAATTAAGACGCTCGGATCGGATCGTGGTCGTGAGTATCTAAGTTCGGATTTCCGTGACTATCTAAAAGATTGTGGAATTGTTTCGTAATTGACACCTCCTAGGACACCACAATTAAATGGTGTCGCCGAGAGGAGGAACCGAACATTATTGGATATGGTCCGGTGTATGATGAGTCGTACGGATGTACACATTAGCTTTTGGGACTATGCGTTGGAAACGGCCGTTAGAATCCTTAACCTCGTATCAACTAAGAAGGTCAAGAAAACACCCTTTGAGATGTGGCATGGAAAGGTTCCATCGCTTTCATATCTAAAGGTTTAGGGTTGTCCTGCCTACGTGAAACGTGAGGTGGAGGACAAATTGGAATCCCAAGCCGAGAGGTGTTTGTTCATTGCATATCGTGCCGGGTCTATGGGATATTTGTTTTACAAACCTTCCAAGAACAAGGTATTTGTTGCTCGAAGGGCCGTCTTCCTTGAAAGGGAGATGCTATCCAAAGACGCTAGTGGGAGAAAGGTGGATCTTGAAGAAATTCAAGAACCTTCCAATGACCAACCTGAAGTTAGCACTAGTTCACAAGATGATTCTCAGCACGGCGCTGCTGGAGAACCTGACACGGATCCTTTACCTCTTAGGAGATCCGGTAGGAGTCGCAAAGAACCAAAGAGATATGGGTTTCTCATGTCTGAGGGCTGCGACCTAGTGGTGGATCATGACGAACTGTCATCTTATCGGGACGCCGTGGTAGGCCCTGAGTCTGCTAGGTAGAAAGAGGCAACGGAGTCCGAGATGCAATCTATGTCGGATAACCAAGTCTGGGATTTGGTAGATCCGGTACCCGGGTGTAGACCCGTGGGGTGCAAATGGGTCTTTAAGAAAAAGACCGGCATAGATGGAGAGGTAGACACCTTTAAAGCCTGACTGGTGGCTAAAGGTTTCACGCAAACTCATGGTGTAGACTATGATGAAACCTTTTCCCCGGTGGCCAGGTTAAAGTCTATCTTGATACTCATGGCAATTGCCGCATTTCATGATTATGAGATTTGGTAAATGGGTGTAAAAACCACGTTCCTTAATGGGACACTTAGCGAGGTGGTCTATATGACTCAACCCGAGGGTTTTGTACATGCCAAGCATCCGGATAAGGTCTGCAAGCTTAAGAAGTCTATTTATGGAGTTAAGCAAGCATCGCGCAGCTGGAACCTGTGCTTTGATGAGAAAGTCAAAGAGTTTGGCTTCTTGAAAAGCAAGGATGAGCCATGCGTATATGTCAGGGCTAGTGGGAGCATAGTTGTATTCCTAGTCTTGAATGTCGATGACATACTCCTTATTGGGAACGATGACCCGACCCTTCAAGGTGTAAAAACCTAGTCAGGCAATTGTTTTTCAATGAAGGATCTAGGAGATGCGACTTATATTCTTGGGATCAAAATCTGTAAAGATAGATCAAAGAGGATAATTGGGCTTAGCCAAAGTACATATGTTGACAAAGTCCTAAAGCGGTTTAGGATGGAAGACTCCAAGAAGGGGTTCATTCCTATGTCATATGGTTTGGTATTGAGTAAGATTCAATCCCGTAATTCCCCAGAGGAACGAGAAGTAATGAAGCGAGTGCCATATGCTTCGGCTGTGGGCTCGATCATGTACGCCATGCTATGTATGAAATGCCTGATGTATCGTGTGCCTTGAGCATGACGAGTATATATCAAGCCAACCAAGGCGAAGCTCATTGGACATCAGTGAAGAGCATTCTCAAGTATCTTCAGAGGACTAAGGAGATGTTCTTGGTGTACGGAGGTGAGGAAGAGCTTAGAGGAAAGGGTTACTCTGACGCGAGCTTCCAAACCGATAAGGATGACTGCCAATCCCAATCAGGGTTCGTGTTCCTATTAAACGGCGGTGCAATATCCTGGAGGAGCTCCAAGCAAGACACTGTGGCCGATTCCACTACTGAGTCGGAATATATTGCGGCAAGTGAAGCTGCTAAGGAGGCCGTATGGATGAGGAAACTTCTGCTTGATCTGGGAGTGGTTCCAAGCATCAGCGACCCTATTGAGATCTTCTGTGAGAACGAGGGTGCCGTTGCTTTAGCAAAGGAACCGAGGTCTCATCGACGCACGAGGCATATTCCGCGGAAATATCATTTAATCCGGGACGTGGTCGAGAACAGAGACATCGTCATCAGCAAAGTACACACACATACCAATTTGGCGGATCCGTTCACTAAACCGCTATCACAAGCTAAGCACGATGCCCACACACGTGCTATTGGGATTAGATTTGCTAGTGACTTGGTTTGAGTTGTATATTGGTTATTGTATTCGATGTATTTACTATGTTATTGGGAACATTAAGCAATATTGTATTTTTGAATGTCTTGATTATTAAATGGTGATTTAATGATACTCGTGTAGCGAATACTTTCTTTAAATCATTATTGTGTTCCAAGTTTGCATGTTTTATCTCTTCCTTGAATGTTTTACATTCTAAATAGTCCACGGCCGGTCATTCTTCATTGGAAGGAAGTATTAACGAAGATCAAGGGAAATGATTGGTCATAGTGTTCAATGGGGTTGAATACAAGTGACGAAATATTTCGCCTATACTTGAAAAGAGTTTCAAGTGATTGGACGAACCACACCTGATCTTACTTCATGGTACATGTCAAGAGTAAATCAGGATGAGAATATCTTTTATCCTTAGACCGGAGATGCATGTGTTTCAATATTTTGGTTTGCTTTATTCTGACTGCTTTCAAACGTAGTCCGTAACTGGCTATTATAAAGGAGGTATTTGGGTAAAGTATTACCATTGTATTGGAAGCAATGTAGTTGAAGGATTTTGTTCCTCTGTTAAGAGAGATATCCCTAGGCCCCTCGATGATTGGGCGCTGACACCAAAAATGCATGGCCATGCTCGAGTTTGCAATGATTGTTAATCAGTTATAACTCACTCTTTTGGTCACCACCAATCTTGATCGAGAAACATAATCATGAACGATCGGAGAATTACTTTGTACCATGTCTCGTGTTCACTTGGATATCACGAACAATAGGATGATTGATCACTTATCCATAGGACCATGTCAAACACTTTTAGTTTGATTTGGTACTTGTCAGGGATGACATACCCCGTGTTTATTTGGGGGCAGGGATGCCTTGCTAGAGGCCGCTCCTTATCTGTGGTGCCCATGGGTATGGTGTGTCATGCGCAAGTGGGAGTTTGTTGGAATCTGCCCACTAACACACGTAGGCCGGCATCACTGCCAATGAAGCGCGGGCCTATAGGGTCACCCACCAAGTTTCAATCTCGACAGCCTACTATAAAAGGAAAGAGTCAAAAAGGTCAAATTCCATCTGACCTAAGCTTCACGACCGTGAAGGATGCTCCACGGGTCGTGAAGTAGCTCGTGTACACGAGTCCTGTCGTGGGCCGCATGGTTCGTGAAATCCTACGGCTTCACGACCCTACGCGGCCCGTGAAGGAGGTCATGAAGGCACGAACCCGCATAATTCATGCACGGCGCGGCACGGCGTGGCAGGTCTCGTGGAGGATTAATGGCCGGTCGTGGCGCATTCATCCTTCATGGCCCATGAGAGCTCGTGAAGAATTTGTGAAGGCAGAATTCTAAGTGACACTTGTATTTGGTTGGACCATTTTGTTGGTCCAATGAATGGGTGCCAATTAGCACGACTCTAGGCTCTTTAGAACAGATAAAGTCTCTTTATAAGGGTCATTGTTTGTTCATTATAGTCTCTTGGTCAATTGGTGCAAAACATATACTTTATGAGTTCTTCCATTGATAGAGAGAGCAAGAACAAGTGTTGGTGGTTTGTGCGCAAGTGATTCTAGGGTTGTTCCAGAACCTAATCATCAAGTGTTGGTGGTTTGGTGGCTTGCTAGTACAAGGAGAAAGAAGCTAAGCTTGGTGTGGACTTCTTGGTGCTTGGAGCCTTTTGTTTCAAGAGCTCATCCCAAAATCAAATTTGTTCCAGCTTTTAATCAAAGTCTTCGAGGGTATGATTTGGTTTCTCTTCTTCTCCTAGTCCCTCTTGGTTGCATGTTTGATCTTACAAGTTTTCACCACCATTGGGACTTCATGGGATCGTTTGTGTGTGTTTTTGTTGCTTCCGTTGCGTGCTTTGATCCCCATGGAATCCCAACAATTACAATAAGAAATACATTATTGCTTTAATGTTCTCAATAACAAATACAACTAAAATAATTAAACCAAGTCACTAGCAAATATAATACCAATAGATTTAGCATGAGAATCATGCTTGTGACAAAGGTTTGGTGAGTGGATCTGCCAAGTTCCCCTCAGTCGGTACTCTACTAAGCACAATGTCTCCATTCTTGATAATATCACGAATAAAATGATATTTCTGAGCAATGTGTCTCGTACGTCAATGCGCTCTTGGTTCCTTAGCTAGAGCTACTGCACCCTCATTGTCACAGAAGATCTCAATAGGGTTAGCGATGCTAGGAACAACTCCAAGGTCTTCAATGAATTTCTTCATCCAGACGGCATCCTTAGCAGCCTCTCTTGTAGCAATATACTCTGACTCCGTAGTTGAATCAGCCACGGTATCTTGCTTGGAACTTCTCCAACTTGTTGCTCCACCTTTTAACAAGAATACAAATCCCGATTGAGACCGGCAATCATCCTTGTTCGTTTGGAAGCTAGCATCAGAATATCTAGTAACTCTAAGCTCCTCCAATGCACCGAACACTAAAAACATTTCCTTAGTTCTCCGAAGATGTTTAAGGATGTTTTTAACCGCAACCCAATTACTTTGAACAGGGTTAGCCTTATATCGGCTCGTCATGCTCAAGGCTTACGACACATCAGGCCGAGTATATAGCATAGAATACATGATCGATCCCACTGCCGAAGCATACGTGACTCGACTCATTTCTTCTAGTTCCTTTTGAGAACTAGGACATTGAGTCTTGCTCAACGCCATACCATGCAACATAGGCAAATTCCCTTTCTTGGAATCTTGCATCTTGAACCTCTTCAAGACTTTATCTATGTACGTACTCTGGCTCAACCCAATTAGTCTCTTAGATCTATCTCTATATATTTTTATCCCCAAAATGTATGTTGCTTCTTCCATATCTTTCATAGAGAAGCAACTCCCAAGACAGGTTTTCACTTCCTGCAAGGTAGTCACATCACTTCCTATGAGTAGTATGTCATCTACATACAAGACTAGGAAAACTACAACACTCCCACTAGTCCTGACATATAAACAAGTTTCATCTTTGCTTTTAGAAAAGCCAAACTCTTTGACCTTTTCATCAAAGCAAATGTTCCAACTTCGAGATGCTTGCTTAAGTCCATAAATGGACCTCTTAAGCTTGCAGACTTTATTAGGATATTGGGGGTTTACGTAACCATCAGGTTCTGCCATGTAAACCTCCTCTACCAACTTCCCGTTAAGGAAGGCAGTCTTGACATCCATCTGCCATATTTCGTAATCGTAATATGCAGCAATAGCCATTAATATCCTAATAGATTTTAACATACCCACTGGAGAAAAGGTTTCATCATAGTCTACACCATGAGTTTGAGTGACACCCTTTGCTACAAGTCGGGCTTTGAAAATGTCTACTTTTCCATCCATGTTAGTCTTCTTCCTGAAGACCCACTTGCACCCTACTTGCTTATGGCTGGGTACTGGATCAACCAAGTCCCAAACTTGATTATCCGCCATGGATTGCATCTCACTGTCCATTGCCTCCTTCCACCTAGTAGACTCAGGGCCCGCTACGGCTTCCCGGTAGTTGGTCAGTTCACTATGATCCACCGATAGTTCGTCGCCCTCAGATATGAGAAACCCATATCTTTCCGGCTCATTACGAACTCTACCAGGTCTACGGAGCTCTAATGGTTGTGTGTCAGGTACCTCATCCTCCATCGGTTGAGATTCCACTTCTTCTGGTACGCCGACCTCAGAAGCGGTACTAGTGCCAACATCAGGTTGAATATTGGTGTCATCTAGAATTTCTTCTAGATCGACTTGCCTCCCACTGGCTTCTACAGATATCAGCTCCCTTTCAAGGTAGACCGCCCTTCTATCAACAAACACATTGTTCTCCGAAGGTTTGTAAAACGAATATCCCATAGAACCAGCTGGGTAGCCAATGAAAATACACTTCTCGGCTCTGGGTTCAAGTTTGTCTTGAGCTTCATGTCTCACGTAAGCCCCACAACCCCAAACCCTGAGATAAGCTAGCGAAGGAACCCTTCCATGCCACATCTTAAACGGTGCACTTGCAACCTTCTTTTTTGGTATAAGGTTTAAGGTCCTAGCAGCGGTTTCCAAAGCAGAACCCCAAAAACTTGCGGGTAGCTTTGTTCGACTCATCATGGGCCGAACCATATCCAATAAAGTTCGGTTCATCCTTCCAGCGACCCCATTTAATTGTGGTGTCCTGGGTGGTGTAAGTTGTGAAATAATTCCACAACCGCTAAGATGATCAAGAAACTCGGTACTAAGATACTCACCACCCCTATCGGATATGAGAATCTTAATTCGCTTGCCCAATTGATTCTGCACTTCGTTTTGGTATGTCTTAAACACCTCAAAGGTTTCAGACATATGTTTAATCAAATAAACATAACCATACCAACTAAAATCATCAGTAAAAGTAACGAAGTACCTACAGTTGTTTCTTGTAGCAGACCTAAACGGACCACACACATCCGTGTGAACAATGTCCAACAAGTCTTTGCCCCTCTCACTAACGCCGATGAAGGGTGCTTTAGTCATTTTACCTAATAAACAAGAATCGCATACTTCGCTTGACCCGTGATCAAACGATTCCAAAATCCCATCCACTTGGAGTTTGGCGATACGTTTCTTGTTTATATGGCCAAGACGACTATGCCACAAAGACAACTTGTCCAATACACCTTTGGACTTAGAATCAATGTTCATGATTGATTTATTACCAACCAAACACACACTTGTTTCATAAATCCCACGACATGGATAAGCTTTAAAGTAATGAACATCATCACTTAAACAAGAAATAATTCCATTATCAAAGTTAAACTTAAAACCATCGTCAAACAATGCATGAAAGGAAACAATGTTTCGTGCCACGCAGGGCGAAAAACAAACATTTAACAAGGTAATAATAGCAAGGCCTGAAGTAAAGACAAGATCAACACTCCCTATCCGCTCCACGGGAACCACATCCTTGTTTCCCATAATCAGGTCAAGCTCTCCAGCACCCAGCGCCCTACTTCTTTTTAGCACTTGCACATTATTACAAACATGAGTGCCACAACCGGTATCAAGTACTCAGCAGTTAGAAGTAGCGGTATTGTGGAATTCAATCATAAACGTACCTGTGTTACCCTCTCCCTTATGTTTTACCCGCTTGAGCTCCTCAAGTTACATTGGGCAAGAACGCCGCCAATGCCCTTTTTCCTTGCAGTGGAAGTACTCGGCTTCCGCAGGGTCCTCGGCCGGTGGAACCATCATGGCTTTCCCCTTGCCATTCGGGGCCGGACTCGGCTTAGGTTTTGCAATCTTCCCCTTACCCTTTCCCTTAGAGGGGGGAGCGTCTTTCTTTTTGGTTCCGCCTCCCTGGATAACTAGGACGGGTTTGGACGAGGAGGGCTTCTTGGACATGTCAGACTCGACGGTCTTCAACATTCCGTGAAGCTCCATTAGGGACTTGTCCATGCCATGGACATGATAGTTCCACACAAATTGTTAAAAGCAACTAGGTAGAGAACGGAGGATCACATCCACCACTAACTCCCTCCCTAACGGGAATCCCAACCTCTCCAAGCGATCAACCAATGCTTTCATCTTAAGCGCGTGAACACTCACATTTCCGCCCTCCTACATGTGGCAGTCGAAAAGGGACCTTAGCCACTCGAAGCACTCTAGCTTAGCCTGTTGTTGGAACATTTCCTTCAGCTGGTTAAGCATGTCATATGCCCCTAAATGTTCCATTCGCTTTTGAAGCTCAAGAATCATTGACGAGATCATAATACAAGCCACTTCGTTCGTTTCCTTGACGCGCTTTTCTTACACGTCTCGGACCGCCCTAGTCACACTAGCCGTAGGTGCTTCCGGCAAAGGCTCCTCGATGGCCCACATATTTTGTTCATACCTAAGGGCTTTCCTTAGTTGCATGAACCAATCCATAAAGTTTTGGCCATCGAGTTTGGCCTTTTCGAGGAACAATTTTAGGGAAATTGAGTTCGATGATGATGTAGAAGCGTTGTTGGATGCCATCAACAAAATTAGAGTACCAATTTTAGTTGTCAAATCCTTGTAGATATAATTACCCAATAGTTATAAAAACTCAATTATTTGAACAAGGCTAAGAATCATATGTCACTCTATCCCGTGACGGGTTTACCGTGGATCACGAAATAAGTTATTTAGGCCGGTAATCATTTTACCGATTGCAACCATTGCAACTCTTAGATCCTTGCGGGATCCTTTTGACATCAAATGTCTAAGGCATGTTTGATCTCTTCATACACCAATCCTTTTATTGTTCTTAAATGACTCGAGTAGAGCTCGACATCATTTAAGCGTCATAAAAGAATTTGTAAGTTGCCCGTCAAGCACACGTTGGTACCGTAGCCCAATCATTGGTTCGTGCTTAAGCTCAACTACCAATATTGCGGGTTGCCACACTCAATTTCCACACAACTCCACAAGGCATGACTCATGCTAATGCTCGACAATCATTCAAGTTTCGTTAGATTTGGGTGGTGTCGTCTTACGGATGGCGCCTGACTTACTTTTGAAAAACGGGTTTTTTTTTTCCGGTTAAAATAATATTTTTAACAATTTTGCGAATTAACAATTTAAGTGATAAAAACTCCTTTTTAATCACCATTTAATATAATCAACTTTTATATTAATATTGCCAATTCTTATGCGCGCAGAAATATAAACTCATTTATAAATCTCTTTGTTTTATATATTTTCAAAAATTCTCTAGCATGCAAATCTTAAAGAATTTAAACATAAAACAACCACGCATAAAGATAAACAAAGACTCGGTAACATGCCCAAATCCTAAGTGTTCTACCCGTGAGCCCAAACGGGGAAAACACGGTCAATCTAGGGACAACAACAAAGAGTGCTCTGTCACGATCTCCACACCGGCGAATCTCCTGGATTTGGTTCGTCAAGACGCTAACACCGTGTATCCCGATTGGTTTGATGCAACATTTACATATTTGAAATAATCTAAGTACGAGTACATAATAATAAGAAAACGACATGCAAGTCGCGATCCTAATAATCTATTACGAGTACAAAGATTTAAATAAACGACATGCAAGTCGCACCAAATATAAATATTACAAAAATACGGCACGTAGGCCAAAACCAAAACCAATCACAAAGGCTGTGGGCATATCAAGTTACCAGGCAACCACAACAAACACAACCAAACGAAATCAATGGTGTGCCACAAAACCATGTCAAACAAAATATATTTTGATCAAGATTGCAAAACAACACTTAAGGCACAAAAAGCAATCTTTGTACATATGCATTAGCAATTTTAATACACCTTTAAAATTGCATAATCATATATACACATAAAAAATATATGTTTTTATGAACTTCATGCCAAGTCATACAAAACATATAGAATTAGGAATCAAAATATAGTGGGGATCAACAGAATCAAGACTAGTACAAAACCCGGATTTTAATATATTTAAACATATTGTTTCAAAAACAAATTTTGACCAAAAAACCAGAAGGCACGGGTGTACCCCAAAGGGTATGGGCATGCCTGCCCTTTTGTCAGTGTACAGTTTAAACAATTTACGAATTCTGCCGGCACTGCCTGTACCCCCTTTGGTACGCCAGTGCCCCGGCTGCCGGCACGGCCCGTACCCCTAGAGGTACGACCGTGCCCGATCACCGGAAAACCATTTTTGACATAAAACATAAAAAATCCGGTTTAACTCCAAAAGTGCAAAGCCATGTTAGAGATGACTCTGATACCAGTGTTGGGTTTTCATGGTCCAAAATCACAGCGGAAGAAAAACGAGTAGAAAATATATTTCAAAATTTGACCATGAATATTCCCACCACATGGACCAAAACTCTAAACATGATTATGCAACAAATAAAAGACAAGAAGGAATAGACTCATACGCTTGAAGTTATCTTCCTTAGTCAATCTGATTTGGAGTTTGGAAGTTGCGTGTACTAACGTGTACACCTCTATCGAAGTCCACGCCAAGAAGTGATCATCTCCCACTTGCTAGAGTTTTAGATATGCCAATATAAACACCACAAATAGTCTAACACACAAAGTACCAAAGCCTTAAGTTCCTCTTTGTGTATATGAGAGAATTATGTGCAATATGTATATATTTGTGAATCAAGTTCAAGGAACACAACACTAAAACTTCTAGTGGCTTATATAGAGCTCCAATTTGAACTCAAAACCATCCATTATCATGCCACAATCAGTTACTAGAGTTATGGGCATAAACACCACCATAATCAGCCTTGAAAGCTGATTAAAGAAGCTGTTACCGCACAAGGCACGGCCGTGCCAGCCCAAAAGGCCACACCCAAGTCACGCCTAACTTGGGCTCGTGCCTGTCCATTGGGCTCAGGGCACGGGCGTACCTAGCCACAGGCCACGCCTAAGTCACACCTGAATTGGGCTCGTGCCTGCCTGTAGGGCACGACCGTACCTCATAGAGGCATGGGCGTGCCTTGGCCCACCAGAACCAGTTTCTGGTTTTCTCTCTCATTCGACCATTCGTGATTCCGGAATCGATACTTAGTCTGTGACAAAATAGGCCCTTGCTTCATCAGCCATGATACCAACTCGTGTGTGTGTCAGTGCGCATAATCCAACATCATGGACTTCACCGTTTGATGCTAGCATCAATAAACTCTTGGATGCTAGGTTTAAGCACCATCATATGTCTATACATCTTCATCTTTTCATTTGCCACATAATCTGGGCAAAAACGAGCTTTCTCCATAAACTTTGCATTAATTTCCGGTACAGTCTCTTTTGTCTGTTTCATCTTGTGGAATTCATCCACAATTCTATCAATCTCTGCTTGCGGTACAAATTTCTCCATGGCAATTTCTTTGAATTCATCCCATGTCATAACTTCAATCTAAGCATAACCTCTTTGTTTTACTTCCATATCCCACCAATCATTGGCTGCACTTCTTAGCTGATTGGTTGCATATCTAACCTTGTTTTCAGGTGCACACGAACAAGTGTGAAATGCACCTTCAATTTCAGAAATCCACCTTGTGACTAGCAACTGGATCAGTTGCCCCATAAAACAACGGCGACTGACAAGCCACAAAGTCTCTGAACGTACAGCTTTTCGGTGCTTCACGTATAATAACGTGAGGTTGAGGATTAACCCCAACCCCAGCAGTTAATCTAGTTGCAATTTCCTACCCAATCATTTCTTTATTCTGATCTACATGTTTTATGATATAAGGAATACTTCATTCCAAAGCTTTACTAATTTCCCTCACTACAATTTCTCCAATTGCAGTTTGTGGGATTCCTTAATTTATCTCTCGGGCTCCTTCACCCCCATCATGTTGTGTTCCTATAGGAACACGCTCATCTGTTACACTGGTCTCTACCCCTTCGGGTCTATAACTAGGAACACCCTTAGTATTATTAGCTGCTTTTGAATCTCATGTATTAACCATCCTGGTAGTATAGATAAAGTATTAAGGTGAAAGGTAGCTTTACCACACTATCCTTTATAACAAGCAGTAACAAGCACATCCAACATATCAATATATCTTTACAAGTACCCCTCACCAGATTCACAAGATTCCCCATGATTCCATTAAGTTTTAACATGTATCATATGTTTGTAATAATATAGGCCCTTATATTATTCTAAACACACTATACACATTCAATCTTAATTTTATCACAAAAAGTCTCGATTCACAGGCTTAGGACATGTACTACCAATGAATTATATCACATAGAACATATATGTTCTAAACACATTATGTACTCGCATAAGGTTCCAACATATAATCAATAAAATTGCTAGTTATACTCTGCAAGCCTCCAGTTTGACAATTTTCAAAACCATGGTTCATGTCTAGACTATGCATAGCACATATCCAGATCCCTCAAACCATGGCTCTGATACCAAGTTGTAACGCCCCAAATTATAAAACTGATCATTTGGATAAAAAAACTCACATAATAATTTACATTCTGAAAGTTTTACATAAAGCGGAAGTGTAACTATTTCAAAAGTATTTATCAAAACTACACACTTGTGAAACTATTATGAGTTTATGACCAAAAACTTGTTCTGTACAAGCGGCGTTCACTTTCTTAACAAATTCAGTCAAACCGGAGCTTTACCCTTGCCTTGATTGTGTCCTACAAAATACATAAAATAATATATGATAAGCTGCGAGAGCTTAGTGAATAAACTAGACTGCAAATCATATACACACATGAATATAATCACATTCTGAATATCGCCAACCACTGGTTCTTGACCCAGGGTAGCAATCTGAGCCATAGTACTGTGCTATTTCTGAGCCACTACTTCACAAAGAAGCATGCTTTATAACACATATAATGAATACATATAAGTGTTCCTTGTAACAACACCATTATGCACATATGAAATATAGTCTAGAAGACTAACCTTGTAATAAACGTATATTAACGTAAGATAAAGCTTCAGGTGTCCTTACACGATCCTACACACATAGTATACCATAATAATATCGAAAACACAACTTTCTTATCTGAACTAATAGCTACACGGGCCGTGTACTCTTCTTTCAACACGTACGACGTTCGGATGACACAAAAGTCGGATCAAACAACCCTACACGGGCTGTGTACCATATACACGGGCCGTGTACCCCATATACTACACGACCATGTATTTCAAACATGGTCTAAAACCGCCATACTCTCTACATCGGACGTGTTTTGTTACACGGGCCATGTACTTTTCATCCGACACTTATACACGGGCCGTGTAAGTCTAAACGGGCCGTGTTCAACTCATCCGACTTACAATTCAGCCGCTGTATAGTCGCTGTTTTCTGGCCAAACATCCCCAAAACTCATTCAAACAATTTTAACATCTTTAGGATGATTTCTAATATCTCTAACAATACTAGACACTTAAAACTCATATATAGCATACTTTGATTCATATTTGAATCATATAAACCCATTAAAAGTTTGAATCTTTCCAACCAAACATACCTTATATAACACAAGGTTGTAGATGATGAAGACGACAACTTAATCTCTGCTTCATTGATCTAAAACTTCATAAACTAAAGAACACTCTAAACTTGAGAGCAAACGTTTGTATCTATAATTCAAATGAGAAGTAATTGACTCAAAATGTAAATTACAAGCATATATACATACAAATTCCCCATAATGTCATTATCAGTCCGTGGACTAATAAGTTTAATAATATTACAACTTTGGCCCCTCAAGTTAATATCCACACTTCAATAATTACAATCATTTATAACACATTTATTTTCTGGATGTTACACATATCCAACATTCTAGCAAGTGGGAGTCGATTGCTTCTTGGTGTAGACTTCATTAGAGGTGTATACGTTAGTACACGTATCTTCCAAGTCAAAATCCCAAGCACGAGAAGAGCTAAGCTTCAAGGGTATAACCCTATCTCTTCTTCTCTTTCTTTTTGTTGCTTTGTCATGTCTAGCGTTTTGGTCCGCTTGGTGGGTATTGCGTGGTTCACAATTGAAAATTATTTTACTACTTTTGCTTCCGCTGTGTTTATATGAACCACGAAAACCCAACAGTGGTATCAGAGACATCTCTAACATGGCTTTGTACATTTGGATTGCAACTGGAACTTTAAGATTTCTTTCAAAATTGGTTTTCCAGTGACCGGGCACGGTCGTACCTCTAGGGGTATGGGGCGTGCCGGCAGCCGGGGTACGGCCGTACTAGTGGGGGTACGGGCCGTGCCGGCAAAATCGGTTTTAGACTTGAAACTGTTTAAACCGTACATTGGAATGTGGGCGGGCACGCCCGTACCTCCCAAGGGTACGGTCGTACCCTTCGCTTGTTTTGCTAGAAACTGCTTTTGAAGCAGTATTTTTCAAAATGTTTAGAATTCCGGGTTTATTGGTTTTGGACTAGTCTTGGTTCTAGATTTTCCCACCATATTTTGGTTCCTAATTCTATATGTTTTGTATGGCTTGGCATGAAGTCCATAAAAACATATATTTTTAGGTGTATATATGAATATGTAATTTTAAAGGTGTATTAAAATTACTAATGCATATTTACAAGGATTGTTTGTTGTGCCTTAAATGTTGTTATGCAATCTTGATCAAAATATATTTGTTTGACATGGTTTTGTGGCACACCATTGTTTTCGTTTGGTTGTGGTTGCCCGGTAACTTGATATGCCTTTAGCCTTTGTGTTGTTGTGTTGATTTGTTTTGGTTTGGCCTGCATGCCGTATGGTTGTAATATTTATGTTTTGGTGCGACTTTCATGTCGTTTATTTGATATCTTTGTACTCGTAATAGTTTATTAGGATCGCGACATGCGTGTTGTTTTCTTATTATATCGTACATAGTTTATTATAATATATATATATATATATATACATATTACATCAAACCAATCGGGAGACATGGTGTTGGCGTCTTGACGAGCCTATTCCGGGAGATTCGCCGGTTTGGAGGCACTATCACGACGGAACATTTTTGTTGTCCCTAGATGACCTTGTTTTCCCCGTTTTGACTCACGGAGAAAACGTATATTTATTTCTTGCATGGATTCGGGCATGTTACCGGGATTTGTTTATTATATATGCGTGGTTGTTTTTATATTTATTTCTTGCATGGTTTTCTAGGATTCGCATGCTAGAAATTTTTTAGAAAAAATATATAAAAACAAAGAGATTTATAAATGAGTTTATATTTCTTCGCCCATAGAATTAACAATATTAATATAAACTGTGATTATATTAAAAGTGGTTGAAAAGTGTTTTTGTCACTTAAATTGTTAATTTGCAAAATGTTAAAATATTCTTTTAACCGGAAAAACAAAACCCCGTTTTTCAAAAGTAAGTCACGCACTATCCGTAAGATGACACCACCCAAATCTAACGAAACTTGGATAATTGTCGTGCATTAGCACAGGTTATGCCTTGTGGAGTTGTATGGAAGGTGAGTGTGGCAACTAGCAATATTGGTTGTCGACCTTAAGCACGAACCAATTATTGGGCTAGAGTACCAACGTGTGTCTTGATGGACGACTTACAAATTCTTTTATAACGCTTAAAGATGTCGATCTTTAGCCGAGTCATTTAAGAATATTAAAAGGATTCGTGTAAGAAGGGATCAAACATGCCTTAGACATTTGATGTCAAAAGGATCCCACAAGGATTTAAGAGTTGCAATGGTTGCAATGGGTAAAATGGTTACTGGCCTAAATAACTTAATTCGTGATCCGTGGTAAACCCGTCACGAGATAGAGTGAAATACGGTTCTTAGCCTTGTTCAAATAATTAGTTTTATAACTATTGGGTGATTATTTCTACAAGGATTTGACAACTAAAATATGTACTCAAATTTTGTAAATGACATCCAACAACGCTTCTACATCATCGAACTCGATTTCCCTAAAATTGTTTCTTGAAAAGGCCAAACTCGTTGGCCAGAACATCATAGACTAGTTCATGCAACTAAGGATAGCCCTTAGGTATGAGCAGAGAATGTGGGCCATCGAGGAGCCTCTGCCGGAAGCCCCTGCGGCGAGTGCGACTAGGGTGGTCCGAGACACGCATGATAAGCACATTAAGGAAACGAAGGAATTGGCTTGCATCATGCTCTCTTCGATGATTCCTCAGCTCCAAAAGCAAATGGAACATCTAGAGGCGTATGATATGCTTAACCAGCTGAAGGAAATGTTTCAATAGTAGGCTAAGCTTGAGCGCCTCAAATCTAAAGTCTTTATTCCACTGCCACATGCAGGAGGGCGGAAATGTGAGCGTTCATGTGCTTAAGATGAAAGCATTGGTTGATCGCTTGGAGAGGTTATGGTTTACATTAGGGAGGGAGTTAGCGGTGGATGTTATCCTCCGTTCGTTGTCCAGTTCCTTTTTTTGTGGAACTATCATGTCCATGGCATGGACAAATCCTAATGGAGCTTCACGGAATGTTAAAGACTGTAGAGTCTGACATGTCCAAGAAGCCTTCCTCGTCCAAATCCATCCTAGCTATCCAGGGAGGCGGAACCAAAAGGAAAGGCCCTCCCCCCTTTAAGGGAAAGCGAAAGGGGAAGGTGCAAAACCTAACCAGATTCCGGCCTCGAAGGGTAAGAGGAAAGCCGTGATGGTTCCACTGGCCGAGGACACTGCAAGGAAAAGGGGCATTAG
The DNA here is from genome assembly GCA_038502395.1 of Dittrichia graveolens. Lineage (NCBI taxonomy): Eukaryota > Viridiplantae > Streptophyta > Magnoliopsida > Asterales > Asteraceae > Dittrichia > Dittrichia graveolens. The sequence goes on from JARJIL010000008.1 coordinate 26,311,102, forward strand.
CAGCGTTCTTGCCCAGAGTACCTCGAGGAGCTCAAGCGGGTAAAACTGAAGGGAGCTGGTAACTAAGGTACATTTATGATAGAACTCCACAATACCGCTACTTCTAAGGGCTAGGGTCTTGATACCGGTTGTGGCACTCATATTTGTAATAATGTGCAGGTGCTAAAAAGAAGTAGGGTTCTGGGTGCTGGAGAGCTAGACCTGATCATGGGGAACAAAGAGGTGGTTCCTATCAAGCGGATTGGGAGTGTTGATCTCGCCTTTCCTTTAGGCCTTGCTATTACCTTACTTAATGTTTGTTTTTCGCCCTGCGTGGCGTGCAACATTATTTCTTTTCATGCACTATACGACGATGGTTTTTACTTTAATCTTGATAATGGAATTATTTCTTGTTTAAGAGATGGTGTTCATTATTTTAATGCTTATCCATGTCTGTAACACCGCTTCTGAATTCTGTTACTTTAATGACAAATCAAGTTTTAGCAGCGGAAATTTTTCTTTTTAAACAATGATAACAACTGTTATTTACAATATCGTTCTTTCAAAACATCCGGGTGTTACCTAGTTCAGGAACCGACCATAATATCTGTTTACATTACAACATAATAAAATAACATCAAGTGTTCCACCCACAAGGGGCAATTTACAACAAAAGTTTCCCTCCTCACAGGACATCTAGTCTTTACCTGAAAAGGGAAAACATAGCATCATTAGCTACACTAGCTAGTGAGTACATACAATCATAAGCATCAATACAATAAGTCATGCATCATATCATAAACCATCATTGCTAGCTTAGCACATAGCGGTGTGCTGACAAGATCAGTAAGAGTCGTGTCTTGCAGGTTAATCAATACCGCTCAACAACTCAGACCGGGGGATCAGACACGACCAACCGTGCTGGTAGGGGAGCATAAAGCAGTCCACCAAGCATCGTTCACAGAGCCAGAGGCTCCACAGGTAAACTAGCTACAACCGGCTGATCACCACTCACGTTAAGGCACGTCGGTTCTGCAAAACCTATGATCCAGGATGCCTCCTGAATGACAGTGAAATCCCGAGGGATCCAGTTACAACCGACTGACCTTAACCATGCTTCAGATAATCTGCAGACAGTTCACATACACATATACGCACATTTGATCCCACAGGGATCCATCATTTCACATATAACATCATACAATTACTCATGCATAGCATCATATATTAACTAAGTGGTTCCAAACTGGACCCACTGGCATGCTTCTGACACATATTCTAACATCATGCAAGTCATACACTTACCTCCTCGAGCGTACCTGCAAAAGCAAGTTAGTCATACATAATACATTAACATAGTCATACAGCATGCTAGCCTTACTCTATTGAGTCTCATGATCGCAGGCACTCACCTGAGCTGTTTACTAGGCACAGGTATTTGATTTTGACTTCACAGATACAACAAGTTCACCTAGCACAACATATTTACTTCAATCATTCACATGTGCATTCAAGACTTACAAAATAACATTCTATTTTGGACATAACACAAATCCGCTAGGACTGTCGGATTTTGGGGAAATCCGATAGTCCTGTCGGATTCATGAAATCCGACATTTATGCTTCAAATTCCGACACTTAATCAATCTGATTCCAACACTTAAGAATTCCAACCATGCATATGAAATCCGACACTTGCGGATTCATTACATAGAAGGAAATCCGATTCCTTCAATGAAATCCGATATTTATCGGATTCCAACACTTAAGAGAATCCGGGACATCAAATCCGACAGATATGCGAAATCTGACACTTGCATCGGATTTCGACAAATCATGTGGTTTTCACCACATGAGGATTCTGACAACTTCATAGTTGTGGAATCCGACAGTTTCACCATCTTCAATTCTGACACTCTTAATTCATTCTAACAATTTTGAATTCATTGGTTTCAAGCCCAGAACATCGTAGAACATTATTCTCTATTCATCTAGCCATCATGAACACACTAAATCATATAAGAACACCAATTATATCAAAACTCACTTTAAAGTAAGCTTTTGCATGTTCTTCATGGTGTTCTTGCATGATTTTGTGATTCTAACACATATGAAATCTTCCAACAAGCTTGAATCTATGTTGTTAACCTTTTTAGAGATTAACAACAACAGCTACATTCTTCTTCCTTCTTTTCAAGAAATCCGAGAGAGCGAGAGAGAGAGTAGAGAAAGTATAAGGTGTTTGTGTGTTTGCTTTTAGTTGACTTAAGTCAAAAAAATCAACTTTTCATATATATATTTAATCAATCCAGAGGCGGTGACCTCTGGATTTGGCTTTCCTTAAATATCTAGTCTACGTACTTACTTAACATGCATACATACATTTAGCATACACGCATACGCACATACATAAACACACATACAACACATATAAACATATACTTATATTCTCATAACTCAACAAGTACGTACACGTAAATATTCTTATTATATTAACTACGTACACTCACGTACAATTACAACTAGGCCCAAGTTAAGGATGTTACAATGTCGTGGTATTTATGAAACTAGTGTATGTTTGGATGGTAATAGATAAATCATGAACATTGATTCTAAGTCCAAAGGTGGTGTGGACAAGTTGTCTTTGTGGCATAGTCGTCTTGGCCATATAAATAAGAAACGTATCGCTAAACTCCAAGTGGATGGGATTTTGGAATCGTTTGGCCACGGGTCAAGCAAAGTATGTGATTCTTGTTTATTAGGCTAAATGACTAAAGCACCCTTCACCGGCGTAAGTGAGAGGGGCCGTTCAAGTCTGCCACAAGAAACAACTATAGGTACTTTGTTACTTTCACTAATGATTTCATTAGGTATGGTTATGTTTATTTAATTAAGCATAAATCTGAAACCTTTGAGGTGTTTAAGACATACCAAAACGAAGTGCATAATCAATTGGGCAAACGGATTAAGATTCTCCGATCCGATAGGGGTGGCGAGTATCTTAGTACTGTTGGGATTCCATGGGGATCAAAGCACACAATGGAAGCAACAAAACACACAAAACGATCCCATGAAGTCCCAATGGTGGTGAAAACTTGTAAGATCATACATGCAACCAAAACAAGCACAAAGAGAAGAAGGGAAACAAATCATATCCTTGAAGACTTTGATAATAAGTTGGAACAAATGGAACTTGGGATGTATGCTTGAAACAAATGGCTCCAAGCCCTAATGCAAGTCCACACCAAGAAAGTCTCCAATCTCTTTGTACTAGCAAACCAAAGAACCACCAACACTTGATGAGAATCCTCTGGAACAGCCTTGTAACCTTTGTGCACAAACAACCAACTTATGATCTTGCTCTCTCTCTCAATGGAAGAACTCACAAAGTATGTATTTTGCACCAAATTGAACAAGAGTGTTGAATGAACAAAGAGAGCCACTTTTGAAGGCCTCTAGTCTGTTCAAAAGAGCCAGAGTTGGACCCCAATTAAACTATATCATTGGACCAACTCAAATGGTCCAATGAAACACAAGTGTCACTTGGAATTCTGCCTTCACGACTTCTTCACGGGCTCTCACAGGCCGTGAAGGATAAATGCGCCACGACCGGCCATTAATCCTCCACGAGCCGTGCAAGAATCATGAGGGTTGTGCCTTCACGACCTCCTTCACAGGCCGTGTAGGGTTGTGAAGCCCTAGGGTTTCACGAACCATGCGGCCGACGACAGGACTCGTGGACACGAGCTGCTTCACGACCCGTGGAGCATCCTTCACGGTCGTGAAGCCTAGGTCAAGTGGAATTTGACCATTTTGACTCTTTCCTCTTATAGTAGGTTGTCGAGATTGAAACTTGGCGTGTGACCCAATAGGCCCGCGCTTCATTGGCAGTGACGCCGGCCTACGTGTGTCAGTGGGCAGATTCCAACAAACTCCCACTTGCACATGACACACCGTACCCATGGGCACCACAGACAGGGAGCGGCCTCTAGCAAGGCATCCCTGCCCCCAACTAAACACGGGGTATGTCATCCCTGACAAGTACCAAGTTAAACTAAAAGAGTTTGACATGGTCCTATAGATAAGTGATTAGTCATCTTATTGTTGACGATATCCAAGTGAACATGAGACATGGTACAAAGTCATTCTTCGATCGTTCACAATTAAGTTTCTCGATCAAGATTGGTGGCGACCAAAAAGGTGAGATGCAACTAATCAACAACCATTGAAAGCTCGAGCATGGCCATGCATTTTTTGTGTCATCGCCCAATCATTGAGGGGCCAGGGATATCTCTCTAAACAGAGGAACAAATTCCTTTGACTACATTGCCTCCAATACAATGGCAATACTTTACACAAATACCTCCTTTATAATAGCCCGTTACGGACTACGTTTGAAAGCAGTCAGAATAAAGCAAACCAAAATAGTGAAACACATGCATCTCCGGTCTAAGGATAAAAGATGCTATCATCCTGATTTACTCTTGACATGTACCATGAAGTAAGATCAGGTGTGGGTCGTCCAATCACTTGAAACTCTTTTCAAGTATTGTAACATCCTCGATTTGGGCCTAGCTGTTAAACGAGTAATTAAGTTAGTAAGCTTGTAAGTTAATTATGTTAATGAAAAGTTAATTGTATATGTATGTGTTATGTGCTTTTGTGTGTATATGTATATATGTAAGTTAAATTAAAGAAAAGAAAAAGAATAAGAAGAAATCCAGAGGTGGTGCCTCTGGATTGTGAAAACATATATATGTATTAAGAAAAGTCAATATGGTAAAAGTATCAAAAAACAAGCACACAAACACTTAGACTCTCGGAATTCTCTCATCCTCTTTGCACTCTCTTGGTTTTCTTGAAGCAACAAGGATTTGGTGTTTTTTATTCCAAGTAAAGGTAAACACTTGGTTGTTGTTAAGAATTAACATATATGAAATGGTTTTTATGTTTAAAACATGATTAAATCCTCAAATCCTTGCAAAACACTATTTAGAACATGCAAAGCTTACTTTGCAAGTGGGTTTTGTATGTTTGGTGTTATTGTTTGGGTTTGATGTGTTTTTGAAGTCATACTAATGAAAATGGATGTTTTTAGAATGTGTAAATGTCAAAACAAACAAGAATTAATTCTAGAAATGAGCCACAAATGATGATGGCGGTTTCTGGGTTGAAACTGTCGGATTCCAAGACATGAAGGTGTCGGAATCCGCTAGTTGCCCAAATCCGCATGTTGCCAAATCCAATAAGTGTCGGATTCCGGGACTTAGTGGTTTTGGAATCCGTATCGTGCCTAAATCTGAGTTATTGTTCTAAATCCGATAACTATCGGATTTCCTTGAGTTCACATGTATAATTGCAAGTCAAACTCGAAAGAATCGGATTTCTTTGAAAGTGTCGGATTCCGATAAATGTGCTGGATTCCGATTGAAGGTCGGATTTCCAAATTTGTGTCAAAGCTTCCAAGTGCATAATTGTTGAAATCCGGTGAGTGTCGGATTTCGCATTGTATCGGATTTCCCTTGACTATCGGATTTCATGTAATCCGATAGTCTGTCGGATTTATGTGGAATCCGGATTTGGGATTTCCTTTGTTTGCTTTGTAGCTATTCTAAGTATGTTAAGATAATTAATGTAAATCATAATGTTCTAGGTGAAACTGACACCCTAGACAAGGCAGAAGTAAATTAGCTATCTGTTTTAAGCTACTCAGGTGAGTACCGACTTCCATAAGCCTCAGTAGAGGAATAATTATGTGCTAAGTGATTTGAGTGCATTTGTTCTCATAAACGGATGAATAAGAATTGCCATGTTACTTAAAGTGCAATGCCATGCTAAATAATTGTCATGTATAAAGTTAAGTGCATGCCAGCGAGATCCAGAACTGGAACCGCTTAGTTAAGTAAATACTATGCATGATACTGATTCTAAATAAATCAGTTAAGTGAAAGCTTAATGATATGTATGCTAGGGATCCAGATTGGATCCATAATGAAGTAACTGAATATAAATGCATGATAAAAGAAGTAAATGAATATGTATGCTAAGTAAATGAACAAGATATGTGTATGTGTTCACGAACATCAGCAAGCATGGTTAAGGTCAGCCGGTTAGCTGGATCCAAGGGACCCTTGATCAGGAGATTCGGGATTTAACGGTGATTCGAGTTAACATTCTGGATCGGAGGTTCTGCAGCACCGTCGTGCCTTATATCATGAGGGTTAATCAATCAGAAATGGCTAAGTTACCTAAGGAGCCTCTGGTTCCGTTAACGATGCTTGCTGGACTGCTTTATGCTCCCCCACCAGCACAGAGGGTTGTGTCTGATCCCCCGGTGTATTGGTGTTGAGCGGGACTAGCTATCCTGCAAGAAACAACTTATACCGATCATGTTAGCACACCACAATGTGATATGATAGCATTGTATGCTTATTCCTGGTATGCATGTTTTACTCTAATGACGCATATGCTAAGTTTGTGCTCACTAGATAAGTGTAGCTAACGGTGCCATGTTAACTGCTTTTGCAGATCAAAGATAGATTGGCTGGTGAGCCGGGTCCCCTGCCTCTGGATATTTTACGGGAACACTTACTGTTGTAATAAATACATTATGGTCGGTTATTGTAGAGTAACACCAGATACTGAAACAATGCTTTATGTAAATATTTCCGCTGCTTAATGATAATTCTTCGTGAATAAGTTCACGTTTGTTTAAAAACGCAAATTTTTGGTAAAATCTGGTATATGCAAAGCCGGTGTTACAAGTAGGTATCAGTGCCTAAGTTTGAGGGGATTGGGTACTTGCAAGAGTATTCAATCTCAAACAAGGACCCGACCATAATAAGTGTTCCTTTGGGGGGGATTAAGTATGAAATTTACATGATTATTACTTGTTATGATATAACTTGTCAGATATGACGAGCAAGAATGACTAAGTACTGATTACTCTTCTATGTTATATAAAAGTGATAAGAAAATGTTTGTTGATAAAGCAAACACTGAGCAAGCGCTAAAAGAGTTAGAAGATGAGGCTTCTCATATGCCTCACCAAGCTGAAGACCAACGCCCTCAGCATAATGCTGGTGGCGCAGTACCTGATCCAGACCAGCTTGCATATATAAAGCGTCTGGAAGAAGAGCTTCGCCTTGCGAAAGAGCTCTTGCTAAAGTCCACTCTCACCAGAGCACGCAAGCCCTGTTCGTATAAGAAGTTCTTGACGTGTCACCCGCCAACGTATGAGGGGAGTGATAACCCCACTGTTACTATTCAATGGCTCCGTGAAATGGAGAAAGATTTTGAGTCTTGTGAGTGCAAGCCTGAGTATCGTGTGAATTACGCGATACGCATGTTAAAGGGGCGTGCTATATTCTGGTGGGATACTGTGAAGGGCTCGGTTAGCAAAGAGGTGTTAAGTGCTCTCTCTTTGGAGCAGTTTTCTAAGAAAGTGCTCCAGAAGTACTGTAGACAGTATGATAAGGAGCGGATGGAGCGGGAGTTTACAGATCTCCGGAAGGGAGATAGACCAATTGAAGAACACATCACCTCATTTACTGATAAGATGAGGTTTGTTCTACACTTGATTCCAGATGAAGTCACAAAGATAAGAAGGTTTGTGGCGACTACCACTGGAATTTCGTGCCCATGTGCGGGCAGCTCCAACACTGGATCAGGCGTTTCAAGTGGTGCAACAAATGGAAGGTGATCGTAGACAGTGTCGGGTGATTATGCCAGTGGTGGTAGTAAAAGAAAGTTTCAGCCATCTCTCCAATCAGGCTCTTCAAAAGGGCAATCCTCAGGAGGTGGGAAAACTGAAGCTCCTAAGAAACCAAGACCTAATGATCCTTGGTGTTCTTCATGCCGTACCTATCATTCCGGAGAATGCTCAGTAGCAACACGGAGGTGCGGCAGGTGTGGGCAAAGAGGGCTTTCGGTAAATAAATGCCGATACAAACAAGATGTTTGTTACCAGTGTTGCAAACCCGGTCACAAAATGGTTGAGTGCCCTGATAGACAAAGCTCCGGAGCAGCTGGGTTTTCTGGAGGGCAAAAGAAACACAATGCCCCTCGTGCTAAAGGGCGGGCATTTCAGATGACTGCAGAGGAGGCAAAGGTTGCAGGTGATGTCATCACTGGCACATTTCTTATCAATTATTTTCCTGCCAGTGTACTATTTGATTCAGGAGCAACAGATTATTTTGTTTCTGTTGCTTGCCGTAAAAGACTCCAGTTACCTGTTGTGCCTTTAGACGAGCCTCTTAATGTGGAAGTTGTAGACGGCAAAGTAGTCTCGGTTACCGAGAAAGTCCCTATTGCCGTTATTTATATTGATGGGAGTAGTATCCCTATCTCATTCTTTGTTATGCCTATTGCGGGCTTTGATGTCGTGATTGGAATGGGTTGGCTTAGCAAGCGTGATGCTAAGATTTTCTATTCCAAGAAGATGATTATGATCCCTCTTGCTGATGGATCTTATGCAGTTGCTCGAGGAGAACGACGGATTCTGATATTCCTGTTATCTCCATTATTAAAGCTCAGAAGTCCATAGTCAAAGGTTGTGATTCCTTCCTAGCATATGTTGTTGATGCTGCGATGGAAAAGCGACCAGTTCAAGATATCAGGGTAGTTTCTGAATTCCTTGAGGTCTTTCCTGATGAATTACCGGGTTTACCTCCGGTAAGAGATGTTGAGTATAAGATTGAATTGATTCTTGGAGCTACACCTGTAGCAACATCTCCATATCGTCTCGCTCCTTCTAAGATCCGCGAGATGATGACTCAAATCCAGGAGTTACTCGAAAAGGGTTTCATTCGTCCTAGTTCCTCGCCTTGTGGAGCTCCTGTCTTATTCGTCAAAAAGAAGGATGGAACCATGAGGATGTGTATTGATTACAGGGAGATGAATAAGCGAACTGTAAAGAATAAGTATCCTCTTCCGCGTATTGATGATCTATTCGATCAGTTGCAGGGAGTTACATATTTCTCGAAGATAGATCTCCGTTCGGGGTATCATCAAGTACGAGTCCACGAAGAAGACATTCCGAAGACGGCATTTCGGACTCGTTACGGTCATTATGAATTCTTGGTTATGGCATTCGGCTTAACCAATGCTCCTGCCATATTCATGGATTTGATGAATCGCGTCTGTCGTCCTTTTCTTGATAAGTCTGTGATTGTTTTTATTGACGACATTCTTGTCTATTCGAAGACTGAGGCTGATCACGAGCTTCATCTTCGCCAGGTTCTCGAGACTCTTAAACGAGAACAATTGTAGGCCAAGTTTTCTAAATGTGAATTATGGCTTCGGGAAGTACCTGTCCTTGGCCATGTTATCTGTCAAGAAGGCGCTAAAGTAGACCCGGCTAAGGTGGAATCGGTAATGAACTGGGAGGTTCCTCGAACACCCTCTGAAATAAAGAGTTTCCTTGGCTTGGCCGGCTACAATCAGCGATTTATTCGCAAATTTTCTAAACTTGCGGGTCCGTTGACTAAGTTGACCCGTAAGGATGTTGCATTCGTCTGGTCGGAAGCTCAAGAAGAAGCGTTCCAGACCTTAAAGCGATTGTTATGCGAAGCTCCGATTCTTACCTTGCCGGAGGGTTCGGAATACTTCGTTGTTTATTGTGATCCCTTGTATGCGGGGTAAGGTTGTGCTCTTATGCAAAGAGATAAAGTAATCACTTATGCCTCTCGGCAACTGAAATCTCACGAAAGGAACTACCCAACTTACGATCTGGAACATGCCGCTGTTGTCTTCGAACTAAAATTGTGGAGGCATTACCTTTATGGCACTAAGTGTGTGATATGCACTGATCACAAAAGTTTGTAGTATGTCTTTACACTGAAAGAAGTCAACATGCGGCAGCGCCGTTGGTTGGAGTTAATCAAAGACTATGACTGTGAGATCCGCTATCACCCCGGTAAAGCCAATATTGTAGCGGATGCTTTGAGCTGTAAGGGGCCAGCAGCTGAGGCAAAGTTCATGAAGCTTACGGTTGTATCAGATTTGATTGCAAAGTTGAAAGATGCCCAGCAGTTAGCTTTGTAAGAAGACAATCTGACATCTGAAACGATGAAAAAGTTAAAAGACCAGTTGGGTGAAGATAATCAGGGATTGAAGACTTTTCAATCCAGGATTTGGGTGCCTCTTCTGGGAGGTAATCGTGAGCTGATTCTGCAAGAAGCTCACAAGTCTTAAGTAATCTATCCATCCGGGTATCACCAAAATGTACTATGACCTGAAAAGGTTGTTTTGGTGGCCCACTCTGAAGAAAGACATTGCTTCATTCGTGGAGAAATGTTAGATATGTGCCCAAGTCAAGATAGAGCATCAAAGGCCTTATGGCAATTTACAATAGCTTGACATTCCGGAATGGAAATGGGATCACATCACGATGGATTTTGTGACAAAGCTGCCAAAGACTTTCAGAGGGCATGATATGATTTGGGTCATTGTTTACCGACTGACTAAAAGTGCCCATTTCTTGGCAACCAACGAGTCAGCTTCGTTGACTCGTTTGGCACAGCTTTACATTGATGAGATAGTATCACGCCACGGTCTTCCTTGTTCTATTGTTTCTGACCGTGACTCCATATTTGTATCTAATTTCTAGAAAAGTTTGCAATGTGAGTTAGGCACCCGTGTGCATTTAAGAACTGCCTATCACCCGCAAACCGATGGCCAATCAGAACGAACGATTCAGACTCTTGAAGACATGCTTCGAGCGTGTGTACTTGAATACAGTGGATCATGGGATTCTCATCTCCCATTGATTGAATTTGCCTATAATAATTCGTATCATTCCAGTATTGGAATGCCACCGTACGAAATGCTCTACGGGAGACGATGTCGCACTTCGACCTGCTGGTTGGAGCCCGGAGAGAAACAGTTCGCTGGACTGGATATTGTCCAGATAACTTTAGATAAAGTAAATGTGGCTTTAGAAAAGCTTGAAGAAGCCCGAGATCGACAGAAGATGTATGCGGATCCTAAGCGTCGTCCCGCTGCATTCGATGTCGGTGATCGCGTATTCTTGAAGGTTTCCCCTTGGAAGGGCGTTATTCGTTTTATAGGCCCATTCAAGATTGTGCGTAAAGTCAATGATCAGACGGTAACACTTCATGATGTTTCCCTAGAAACTGACGCTTCATACTCATTATGAATCGGGAGATGAAGAATTCGGCGGAGACAGTTTGCATCGACTTTTATCGCCACTTGTCCACTTAGGACTGTGCCCCGTATAACCGGTTGAGTTGCATCCAGTTTACACGTATACCAGAATTCGGTGAGAAGTTGAGGGATAAACACAGCAGGTCCATGAAGAAATGCATGTGACAGGGGTCCCTTGCGAATGTAGGAGACCCACTCCTCATATCCCCTGCCAATTTTGGACTTTGGAATGTCAGTACAGGCGATGACGTTGTTTTGTTTGTAGGTGGGGAGTGCGTTGTTCTTGAAATTTCCACCACGGATCATTTGTTCAGTTAGATTTAGAGTATAGCCCTCCATTGAAATCGAACTTATCGTATTGGATTGCACTTATCAGTAGTAAGGATTAGCACTGAGCAATGAACTCTGCACACAGCAACGTTAGGGTTTAAGAGAGAAGAATATTTTGGAAGTTTAAACGAAATATGATGAAAAATATCTCTTATTTATACCTTTTCAATGTGAGAGAAAAGTTACTGTTATCGGAGTGTAATAAATATGACCGTTACCGTAAAAAACTTCTACGCAGTTTGTTACAACGGCTAAATTTATTGTTAGTTACCCAAACGCACACTGTTATATTGAAATGATATTTTATGATAAGGATATATAAAAAAATTTCTAAACGACTGACGTTTAGTTACAGGCACACCGTAAATATTTTGGACTTACCATATTTTTGGACATACCATTTGTTAGGACTAACCTAGACATGTGGAACTGACCACACTTTGGAACTGATTACTTAGCTGATCCTGAGTGTTCAGCTTAGATGGAGTACTCAGCTAATCCTGAATATTGAGCTTAGATGGAGCACTCAGTTGATCCTGAATGTTCAGCTTAGATGAAGCACTCAGCTTCAGATTTAGTACTCAGCTCAGATTGAGCACTTAGCTCAGGTTAAGCACTCAGCTCAGGTTTTGACACTTAGTCAAATGTAGCACTTAGCAAAAATTAAACTGAGATAAGGAATGGAACATACCAATTAAGGGTTGAGCATTCCAAGCTTGCCGAGTAGAGTTGTGAATCTTGTGCCTTCTATTGGTTTAGTGAAGATATCCGCAAGCGGATCTTCAGTCTCAATGAAGACTAACTCTATCTTTCCCTTTTCTACAATATCTCTTATGAAGTGATGTCTTATCTCAATGTGCTTGGTTCTTGAGTGAAACACTGGGTTGTGTGTAATGTCAATAGCACTTTGATTGTCACAAAATATAGGAGTCTTCGAATAATGCAAATCAAAGTCCTTAAGCCGATGTTGCATCCACAGTATTTGAGCACAACAGCTCCCTGCAGCTACATATTCAGCTTCAACTATTGAAATTGCCACTGAGTTTTGTTTCTTGCTTGTCCAGCTAACTAATTTTCCACCCAAAAGTTGACATCCTCCAGTAGTACTCTTTCTATCAAGACCACATCCTGTGAAGTCTGAATCTGAGTACCCTATCAGCTCAAATCCTCATCCTTTGGGATACCACAAACCTAAGTTTGATTCCTTTCCCTTCAGATATTTGAGTATTCTTTTAACAGCTAGCAAGTGTGATTCCTTTGGATCAGCCTGATATCGTGCACAAACACATGTAGCAAACATTATATCAGGTATGCTTGCTGTTAAATAGAGTAATGAACCTATCATTCCTCTATATGTAGTCTGACATACAGATTTTCCATCAATGTCCTTGTGTAGCTTGACATTGTGTAACATTGGAGACTTTGTGGGATGGCTTGAGTCTAGTTCATATTTCTTAATCAGATCAAAGACATACTTGCTCTGATTAATAAATATACGATCTTCTTTCTGATAGATTTGAAGTCCCAAAAAGTATGTCATCTAACCCATCATGCTCATTCTGTATTGATTAGACACTATCTTAGAGAACCAATCACACAGACCTTGGTTTGTTGAACCAAAGATAATGTTATCCACATAGATTTGAACCACAATGACATGTCCTCTGCTCTTTCTTATGAAAAGATTTTTGTCAATACTTCCTCTGAAAAAATCATTTGAGAGCAAATAGGTGGATAGTGTATCATACCAGGCTCTTGGAGCTTGTTTGAGTCCATACAAAGCCTTGTCTAACTTATAGACATGATCTGGATGTTTAGAATCAATAAAACCAGGGGGTTGTTTCACATAGACTTACTCCTGTAGTGATCCATTTAGGAATGCACTTTTAACATCCATTTGATACACTTTAAAGTTTTGAAGGCTGCATAGGCTAGAAACAACCTTATAGCTTAAATCCTTGCAACAGGGGCAAAGGTTTCATCATAATCAATACCTTCTTCTTGTCGATACCCCTGAGCTACTAGCCTTGCCTTGTTTCTGAGCACTACTCCATCCTTGTCCATTTTATTTCTATAGACCCACTTAGTGCCTATAATTGTTTTTCTTTTGGGGGCAGGGACAAGGGTCCAAACCTTATTTCTTTGAAATTCTATCAGCTCCTCTTGCATAGGTTCAATCCAATCTTCATCTTTTAGAGCTTCTTCAGTTTTCTTTGGTTCCATTTGAGATAGAAAACTAGAGTAGGCAGCATAGTTTGCATTTGCTTTAGATCTAGTTAACACACCATCTTCAATGTTCCCAATAACATCATCAAGAGAATGATCTTTTAATACTCTGAAGGTTGTAGTGGGAGACTGAGGTTCTGGGTCTGAGTCAGAGCAGTGTCTCTCAGGCTGAATAGGACTTACTTCTTCAGTCTGAGTAGGAATTTGATGATCACATAGATCTTCAATCTGACATGTACCTGATGATTCACCAAGATTCTCAGGTTGATTATCTTCAATATTGATAATTTCTTTTGATGATGCACCTTTGTCAGATTTACTATCATCATCATCATCAGAATCATCCATAACATACATGGGATTTGATGTGAGATCTTCTTTGTTCCTCTCAAGCTCACTTAGACTAACCGGGTCAGCTTGAGCTCTGTTGGATTCATCAATACTTGTCTCATCAAACGTAACATGTACTGACTCTTCAATTATCTTTCTTTTAAGATTAAAAACTCTGTAAGCTTTGGAGATTGAAGAATATCCAACAAATATTCCTTGATCAGCTTTGGGTTCCAACTTATGGAGCTGATCTCTTTGGTTTAGCACATAGCATGTTGAACCAAAAATGTGGAAATATCCAATGTTGGGTTTTCTGCCACGATACATATCGTAAGGTGTTTTACCATGTCTTTTAACTATAATCGATCTATTCAGAGTATAGCAGGCTGTACTTACAGCTTCTGCCTAGAAGCTCAGCTTGAGCTTTGCCTCACATAGCATGGTTCTGGCAGCTTCAATTAAGGTTCTATTTCTCCTTTCAGCAACTCCATTTTGTTGTGGAGTTCTTACAGATGATAAACTTTGGATAATTCCTTTTTCTTCACAAAAGCCTTCAAGGGTTGAGTTTCTGAACTCAGTCCCATGATCACTTCTGAGTTGTTTAAGAGACTTACCCTTTTGCAACTCTTTTTGTCTTATGAAGCTGATTAACTCATATGCAGCTTCACTTTTGGCTTTTAAGAAGACTACCCAAGTGAATCTTGTGAACTCATCAACAATCACTAGAGTATACTTTTTGCCACTTAGGCTTGGGGTGCTAATAGGTCCAAATGCAACATAATCAATGGTTCTGTAATTGAAAAATTATGTTTGGACTTGAAGGATCCCTTATGATGTTTTCCCATTTTACAAGCTGAGCAGAGTTTGTCTTTAGTAAATGTGATCTTACGCATACCAGAGACTAACTCTTTGCTAGACAATTTGTTGATATATTTGAAATTTAAATGAGATAGTCTCTTGTGCCATAACCAACTCAGCTTGGGAGTTAAGTCAGAATACAAGCAGGTTTCAGTTGAAGGATCTACGGAGCTGAGATCTAACAAATAGATATCTCTCTCTCTTTTTGCCATTAATATTGGTTTTCCCTTCTTATCATAAATTGTCCCTGCATGCTTTCTGAAGGTGACTTCATAATCCTCATCACACAGTTGACTGATACTTATCAGATTGTGTTTAAGGCCTTCAACATATGCTACCTTTTTGAAAGTGACTTTTCCAGCGGTTATCTTTCCATAACCTTTAGTCCTTCCTTGAGAATTATCCCCAAATGTCACCTTGGGTCCTTCATTGTTTCGGAATTCACTTAGAATCCCCTTGCTTCCTGTCATGTGCCTTGAGCATCCACTGTCTAGATACCACTTGTAGGAGCCCTGCACATGAGGATGAGCACTTAGCTGATCCTTTAGAGTTTGATTGATCAGCTCGAACAGATTCTGGGTCTATTTTGGACTGATCATCCTTTTCGCTTTCAGTCTAAGATTGGTACTTACACAATCTTTGGCCTCATGACCTCTATCACCACACTTATAGCATTTTCTTCTAAAGATGGGTGTTTGGGAGATTTCTTTGAGTTTTCCAACATTAAATTTGGATTCAGTTTTAGGGTCATAAGATGTGGATAACCTTTCAATCGTCTTCGACAGTTTGTCTACTTGATTTTCACTGACTTTGGACTTACCTTTGTCAGCTTTATGGTTACCTTTATTTGGTGAAGTCTGACTTACAAACAACTTCCTGTTTTTAGACATCCTTTCATATATGGCTTGAGAATTATGTCTTTTTGAGTTAACGTCAGATATTCTATCAAAAACAGTTGTTCTCACAGGATTGTAATCCAATCTTTTGAAAACTGACTTACAGTTTCTGTTGGATCTGGAACATTCAGCTTGATGATTTGTGTGAATAACCTGAGGACTTTGGGTTGGTCTCACAAACTTATTGGTTTTGACCTGTTTCCCTTCCTTGTTCCTTAAGAATGTTCTTGGGAGTATGTCATCTGATTTCATCGTTTTGTCTTCAAGACTGACTTGATCTTCGATGATTTCATCAGCAGCAGCACTATAATCTACCCCTAGCACTGCTTTTACTTGATTTGGTCTCTGCTGGTTAATACACTTTTTTGCTTCTCTTGATGACTTACACCAAGATTCACAGATTTTTCTTAGATTGTCAGCTTGTTCTTTTGATTCTTGTAGTTCTTCACTTAGAAGTTTGTTTATATGAAGCTGACATTCATAATCACTTTGAATCTTTTTACCAGCATTTAAGAGAGTTTCAGAGTGTTTAAGTTCATCTTTTAGTTTTGAAATTTCAGTTTTCAAACTAGATTGAACTATGGGAGAGGTTTTGAAGTCATTCAACAGATAGTTGAACATTAGACATTTTTGTTCATCGGTGTAAGAGCTAAAGTTATTTACCTTATACATTGAGGCAGGATCCCAGTTACTGGTTTGTTTACACAGCTTAGCCGCTTCTGCTAGATCCTTATCAAAGGAACTGTCTTCTAACTCATAGTCAACTTGTTCCTCTTCATCCTTAATGGCCATCAAACACCTATATGGCTCATCATCATCTGAAGTAGATGATTTGTATCCCAAGTCTCAGCAAGAAGACCTTTGGTGTTTTCATCTGGCTTGCCTTTGATTATTTGATATTTCTTTTTATACTTATCAGCTCTGTAGGCATTCTTGTCAGCTACTGAAGCTGATTCTCCCTTCTTAACTATGCACTCAGCAGCTATGTGTCCTATCCTCTGACAGTTATAGCACTTAGCTTTCTTAGGATCAAAAGTATACTTACAACTTTTGCTTTTGTCAGATTGACCCCTTCCTCTTCTGAACTTTCTAAAGTTTCTTGCTAACATTGCCATTTGTTCAGTAAGAGCATACATCTCTTAATCATCTGAACCGGATTTAAGACTTACTTCCTCAGATTCAGATTCAGAGTCAGTCTCAGCTTGAGACTTTTTAGATCCCTTCTTTTTCTTTTCTGCAATTAATGCAGATCCAGCATTATTGATAGATTCTTTTAGTTGTTGTTGGGCCACTTTCTACTGTTCCATGATCTGTTGATGATTTAGAAGGAAACCATAGATAGATCTGAGATCATATTTTCCTTAGTTTCCTCCAGCATGAAGTGCAAGGGTGATCTCATTGAATTGTTCAGGTAACACATCCAAGAACTTGAGTACCAACTCATTCTCATCTTTCTTGACACCTACCAAGATCAGATCATTTATCAAGCATTGAAATCTAGTAAACAAATCTGCCAGAGTTTCATTCTTTTTAGCAAAGAAAGTTTTATAAGAACGACTCAGATTTGTCTTCTTATGTTTCTTGACCAAGTCAATGCCTTCATACGTGACACTGAGAGTATCCCACATCTTTTTTGCAGTTTGGCACCCAGCCATAGTATGCAGAAGAGGATTTGTCAAAGCATTTACTATAATGCTTTGTGCCTTGTCATCAAGGTTGAACAGTTTACGATCTTACTCAGTCCAAGATGCTTCAGGCTTGGGAGTTTCTCCAGAGGAAATAGTTTTGTCAGTGGCAGTAATATGGATCATTGATATGATTTGGGCCATCTTGAATCACAGTACTCATCCTGTGAGATGCTTCAGGCTTAGGGTAAGATGATTATGAAAACCTTCACGGTATATGTGAGAGGGATGCTAGCTTGTAAGATATTGATCACCTTTGGTGGATAATCCGTACAAGCACATAACAAAGAGAAACCAATTAAAAGAATCAATTAGGACACATAGATAGGATACCTAGATCTGTTTGAGATGCTAAGATACCTTAAATCAATATCAATGACCACATTATGAATTGCGGGATTATCTCACAATTCATTCCTTAACATAGACACATTTATACATGGTGTCACGCTGAAGGAAACCGGATATTGTTGAAAATGATCCGGTAAATAATGGGACAAATATGTGTATTCGACTTGTTAGTATACACATTGAATGTGACGAGCCAAGTCCTTAATCTTAATCCAACTTGAAAGTCTATTTAGCACCATATGAGATATATCTTGAAAGAGTTTTTTGCTTGTATACATCAAAGTTTGGAGATTTTCAATCTACATCTAGTGGGAGATTGAAGAACTTAAATGGTGCTAATACATTTAAAAGGTTCTTATAGGTTTTGGATATTTGACCTTACGAGAACAATGTTTTGTTGCTCCAAAGGAAAATAATAACTAGAGCATTCTAGTGGAAGAACGTGCAACTTAAATGAAAGACTTGATGTTGGCATTAGCATATGATCAAATATCGGCATGAGAATGCCGGTTATCCTGACCATGAGTAATTACTTTCAAGGCTGATAGAAGTCATGTAGCCAAAGAGATATGGGATCCTCACATCTAAGTGGCAATGACTTGATGGTAAGTCTTGTTCAAATCACCATCTATCGGAAAGCATAGTGGGCCCTGAGTTCACTAGGGTTATGAGAAGTAATTAATCATGAGATGAAATCCATTTCAAGTATGTAAATACTTTACTTAATTCTATACCAAGGTGCAAACCGAGATGGTGTAAATGGAATTAGCATGGATTGTATTGTAGACTACTTCAAATACCGACTAGGGGTAAAGGCTTCATGATAGTTATTGTGGAAGCTTTTTCTAGTGGCTATGTTGAAGATCATTTGATACTTGTTGCTATTGTTTCCTTCTTACGACAATAAAGGATAGTACACGGATATACAAGACCGCGTTCCTTCATGGAACTTCGTATTGAGGAAGTGCTTACCACACTCTCCGATGGTCTTAGATATCCGTAGTATCCAAATTAAGTCTACAAGTGTGAATAAGTCCTTTCGACTTATACTAACATCGTAAGAGTAAAATCTTTGCTTTCATGAGAAAATCAAAGTCATGAGTTTTCTAGGAGCATAGATAAGACTTTTACATATGTCGGGGCTAGTGGGAGCTTTTATTGTATACCTAGAAGTATGTATCGATTGAAGATAATGTCCCATTGTTAAGTGTTCTACGAACCTAAAATACGGAATTATTGTATCATGATAATACTTAGGAGATACAAAATTTTGAATTACAAGAAATACTTGTGTATGTTCTTGATGTTTGACGACAAGAAATAAGCCTTGGAGTAAGTTTTACTCTAATACTAATTTCTAATAGGATAACTGTCGATCTTGATCGAAGTCTATAATCCTACTATATGGTGTTAATTATTTATTAGAGAAGTTCTTAAGTATCACTGATCCTATTGTGAACTTTTGTAACAATGAGGATATGAGTACTTTAGTGCTTCGTTATATGATCTATTTAACGGATACTTTGAATAGTAGTTTGGTCAAAAGATAACAAGAATACAAATGGATGTTGCATGGCAAATCCATTGAATAAGCCTTTATCATAACGACTAGTGATGTTTGACATACTAGGTCATGTAGCATTTCTTATGCATATGATTTGGTTTAAAATATTGTTTTAGTTGTTGATTGTTTTATATTTGCTTTGGGAACTGCAAGCAGTATCGTAACTTTCGATTGCTTTCGATATATAGTGGGGACTATATATACGCAGATACGGTTACTTTCATTAGTCTTTAATGTGTTCCATCTTAGCATGTTTAACCACTTCCCTGAGTGCTTATGCATTCTAGATTTCCACAGTCAGTCATTCTTCAAGGGAAGGAAGTTTGAGCCAAGACTGAGGTTAGGGTTTGGTCATGCATTAGTCAAGGATTGAATGCACATGACGCAAGACTAACCTGTGCTTGAAATGAGTTTCAAGTGATTGGAAGACCCACACCTGAGTTCACTTCATGGATTATGGTCACAAGTGACTAGGGATGATAATATCATTTCATCCTTAGACCGGAGATACATGTGTATCCAAAGCGTGAGTCTGCTTTATTTTGATTATTTTCAAACGTGGTTCGTAACTGGCCACTATAAAGGGAGTTTTCAAATAAAGTATGAAGCATGTAGCGGGGCTATGTAGTCAAAAGGATTTGTTCCTCTAGTTAGAAAGATATCCCTGGGCCCCTCGATGATTGGGCGCCGACACCAAAAATGCATGGCGGTACTCAAGTTACAATGATTTTGGATCAGTTGTAAACTTGTTATTTTGGTCACCACCAATCTAGAATCGAGAAACAGAATCGTGAACGATATGGAGATTGACAATTTTCCATGTCTCGTGTTCACACGGATATCGCGAACAAAGGGATGTTTATGATCACTTATCTATAGGACCTTTTAGCCTTTCTAGGCTACCAGGATTTGTCAAGGGATGATGTAACTCGTACCGACTTGGGGGCAAGTATGCTTTGGTAGAGCCGCTGCTTGTCCGTGGTGTTGGTAACGCTGTATCATATGCAAGTGGGAGTCTGTAGGAATATGCCCACTGATACACGTGTACTAGCATCACGACTGATGAGGTACGGGCCTATTGGGTCACATGCCAAGGGTAGATTCCGGCAGCACAACGCAAACATGAGAGAATATGAAATTAGGGTTTCTGGCGACCTTCACGGGCCGTGAAGAGGTCGTGAAGAGAAACCCTCCACGAGGCTTCACCACCCGGACATTTAGTCATGGGGCACTGCCTTCACGAGGGCTTCACGGCCCGTGAGAGCCCGTGAAGGCAGGCATCATACTTTTATTGGACAACTCGTTGGACCAATGAGAGTGTGCGGTGGAACCCGGCCTATGTGGCCTTCACGAGTGCTTCACGGCCCGTGAGAGCCCGTGAAGGCAGAAGTCAATGTGTCACCTTTGTTTTATTGCACCTTTGTGATGGTCCAATGAGAGTGTGGCTTCATGGCCGACCCTGGTGGCTCCAACTCTGTTTCTAAAGTTTATAAAAGGCTCCATGATTCTCTCTAAAAGCCTTCTTGCCAATTTGGACACACACACACATAATATGCTACTTGATGTGATATAGTGTGTTAAGTAAGTGTATCAAGAGCAAGAGGAGTTCTCTTAGTATTGTGGCTGCTCCAGAAGCACGAAGACGACGTGTGGTTCGTGTCTCGGGTCGTTAGAAATACGGAATCTCGGCTACATGGTGTGGACTATCAATAGAGGAGCTCGGTTTCGGGTTCTTGAAGATCTTCTAAGCTCGATGGATAGTTCCAGCCCCGCGATGGTATATCTCTCCTCCCTCTCATTTGTTTTTAGTTGCTATACTCATTTGTAGTCACGATCCCCACTTGGGGAATACATGCATGTCGGTTTTAATACCCGAAAACCCCGGTTTTTGATGTCGTTGCTTCCGCTGCGTACAGGTGTTGGCATGCATTGGATTCCCTACAGAAACTTGCTCTGATACCAGTTGTTGGTCCCAAAGAGAGTGAACAAGCAACCGATACAGTGTAGAACGGGGGGTTTAATACACTTTAAGCAATTAAACAAATTAATCAAACGTATATTCAATTATCAAACAGAACAATAACTATTATCACTCTCTAATCAAATCAACAGGATGATTTGATATTACAATGATTATAACCTCAACTCTCTCTAAACACTCTCAAATCACAAACTAATTGATGATCGAATTTCTTGTTAAAACTGATTAACAAGAACTCTTGAAAACTCTCTCTAACTTTGAACTTACAAAGTTATCGCAACACACGTGTATCAAGTACCACGAACACACATACGTTTTGCAACTTATGCAGTCTTGCAACTTATGCAGTCGTCTTTGTTTTTTGATATTTGTTCACGTACACACATAAGAACATATATTTGTATTCATTCGTGTATATAAACCCATAAGAAGGTTTATACTTATACTTGATATATCTACGAACAAATCGCAGTTTAAAGATAGAACTTATCTTTTCTTTTAAACCGTAACAAACTTCTTAATTAGAACATATCTAATTAATTTCGTTTGAGATTTCTATCCAACTAATAGATAGTTTAAATTAGGTTTAGATATCCTAATTTAAATGTCGTAGATATGGAGAGTTTATAACAGAATTTAGAACTTACTTAAATTCTGAACTGACTTCTGACGCTGAGCTGATATACTCAGTCTTGACCTTGTCAAGCTGACTTCTTGAATCTTGGATTCTTGAATCTTCAAGTCTTCAAGTCTTCACTCTTAAAACCAATCTCAGCTTAGAAGTCACTGAGCTATCTAGTACTTACATAGAAAACTCTATATCTGTTTATACGCTGACTACTCAGCTTTAGCTGACCAGTCAGTCTATAACAGACTTACATAATTCCTAACTCTTAACCTATCATCTATACACATCTATAGTTTGTCTCATCAAATCTAACTATTCTAAACATGGGACTAACATAGGCATTGAAAGAAGAAAATCTTAAAGAGGAGCAGATGATGAAACTCAAAGATCGCCTAGAAGAAGATAGTCGTGGCTTAAAGATCTTTGTGGGCCGTGTTTGGGTGCCAAAGCTTGG
This sequence comes from Dittrichia graveolens, assembly GCA_038502395.1. NCBI lineage: Eukaryota > Viridiplantae > Streptophyta > Magnoliopsida > Asterales > Asteraceae > Dittrichia > Dittrichia graveolens. The sequence goes on from JARJIL010000008.1 coordinate 26,333,550, forward strand.
GAACAATCGGGACATAATATTACATGATGCCCATCGTTCTAAATTGTCGGTGCATCCGGGTTGCACAAAAATGTATCATGATTTAAAAGCATTGTATTGGTGGCCCGGGATGAAAGTTGATATCGCTTCTTATGTTGAGAAGTGTCCTATTTGTGCACAAGTTAAGATCGAGCACCAACGTCCATACGGAAATCTTCAACATTTGGAGATCCCGTAATGGAAGTGGGAACACATCACTCTGGATTTTGTCACAAAATGGCCAAAGACGGCTAAGGGACACAACATGATTTGGGTCATAGTTGATCGTTTGACGAAGTGTGCTCATTTTCTGGCTACACGCGAAACAACCTCCTTAGACAAATTGGCAAAGCTATACGTGGATGAAATTGTGTCTACACATGGAGTGCCTCTATCCATTGTCTCGGATAGGGATTCACGATTTGGGTCTAACTTTTGGAGGAGCCTACAAAGGGAATTGGGTACTCGTGTCCATTTGAGTACAGCTTATCACCCGCAGACGGATGGTCAATCCGAAAGGACCATTCAGACATTGGAGGATATGCTCCGATCTTGTGTCTTGGAATTCGGTAGATCATGGGATTACCATCTACCTTTGATCGAGTTCACTTACAACAACTCCTAACATTCTAGCATTGGTATGCCTCCATACAAGATGTTATATGGAAGGCGATGCCGAACCCCTACGTGTTTGCTAGAGCCAGGTGAAAAGCAGTATGCAGGTCCGGAAATTGTTCAATTGACCGCTGACAAGGTCAAAATTGCACTTGAAAAACTCAAAGCCGCGCGTGATCGTCAAAAGATATACGCGGATAAGAAGAGAAAGCCCATGACTTTTGAAGCCGGTGATCAAGTGATGCTTAAAGTTTCACCTTGGAAAGGGGTGATTCGGTTTGTAAAGCGTGGGAAGTTGAGCCTAAGGTATATTGGGCCATTCAAGATTCTAAAGCGAGTCAATAAACAAGCATACGAGTTAGAGCTACCTCCAGAATTGGAAGGTGTTCACAACACGTTCCATGTTTGTAACTTCAAGAAAACCAAAGTAGAAGATAATCAAGTTATCCCTATCAATGAGTTGCGTGTCGATCCAAAGAAGCGATTGGTGGAAGAACCAGTTGCAGTTATAGATAGAAAGACCAAAAGGCTAAGGAAGCGGTTGATTCCTCTAGTTTTGGTTCAGTGGAAGAACAGTCAAGGCCATATCTTGACTTGGGAGACTGAAGATGATATGAAAACCTGATATCATCACTTCTTTAGCTAGAATCGATTCCGAGGACAGAATCCTTGTAAGTAGGGAGGAATTGTAATACCCGTAGTTTCGTAAATCATAAATATATATAAAATACAAGTTTAGATGGAAATTTGGTAAATGATGTGTTTTGTATGTATTTAAATTGCTATTACTTGGATATGATATATATATATATATATATGTGTGTGTGTGTGCTTACAACTTATAAAGGTAACAAAAGTCAAAGGAATGAAAGTAGAAGGACCTATATTGTAACTATGTATATATATATACGTATAGACTTCAATTATTGAAGTCCAAACCCCCAAAAATCTCTGGAGAATTCGTGAAGAGAGGGAAAGGGAGAGTTCTAAGGTGATTTCAAGGGAAAGATGAAGAAATCAAGGAGGAAAGTGGTGGCTTGGTGCTTGGGATCAAGAATTCTAGTGTTAGACCTCAATTTCTTCATCTTGTGTTTTATTTGGATCAAGAAAGCAACATCACAATTAGGGTTACAAGACAAGTAAGTTCTAAATCTCATTTAGTGTTTGATTTTGAGTTATGATTGTTATATTTGGTGATTCATGGTTGAGTTTGTAATGATTTGTGAAAATGGGTCAAATTTTGGGGTAAATTCATATAGTAGGGTTCTTGAAGATGTATGGTGATCAAAAAGTAATGATATTTGATGTTAAGAAGTTGTTTGGGTAAAATTTCATGTCTTTGGTTCGAAATCTTAAGTTTGGTGTTGAAAAACTTAGAGAAATAAGGACCTGCAACAAAAGAAAACTCGCAAAACACTGTTCACGCCGGGCTCACAGTGCGAGCCTATGCGTCGCGGCGCGAGGTGCTGCATTTGCGATGGTGACTTTTCAAGAGAATTTCTCCCGGCACGAGGCACCCTATCTCGCGGCGCGAGACCCCCGAAACCTCCAAAATGTTGTTTTTGACCCCATTTAACCTTGTATTTAGTTTGGGATTGTTTCTAATGGTTTTAGGGAGTTTATGGGGAGTCTTAAGGACCCGAAATGAGTGTCTAAGTCGTGTTTTGAGTTGATACTTGTGTGTAACTTCAATGTATGGTTAACTTAACTAAGTTAACCTTGTGTTGTGATCATAGGATCTTCGTGCAAGTGATTTATAGCCTTGTTTTGAAATGGAAGTGATCCTCATCACTTCAGACAGGTGAGTTTTGCCCTGCGAATACACAAACTGTTTTTTAAACATACAAGTCATCCATTGTTTCTTATGTGCTATGTTTTATGTTTATTTATGGCATCAATGTGAATTGTTATTGATTATTAACATGTTTATGATAATGTGAATTGTTATTGATTGTTAACATGTTTATCATAATGAGATATATATTGAGTATATGATTCACCTTATTTGAAGCATGTTATGCTATGAGTTGATTATGGCAAGTTGTGACCTTGTGTGTATAACTTGCTTGTGATTTATGTGACCCTTTTGGGTATGTGATTCGGTCCGGACCATTGTTGTGATATGTACTCTGTACCATAGGGTTCCTAGCCATTGAGACGTGCACAGGTTGATGTGGCTTCGGCAATTGAGGAACCGCGATGTACGGGTGATTGAGGAATCGGTGCAGAGAGTGGAGGGGTATGTCAGTAGCCATCATGACCGTGTAGGTTCACTAGGTTGACGAGCCAACGAACCCGGGTAACACGAGTGGTTTTGGTGAACAGGACTTACACTCCAGTAAACCGTTGTATGGTGGACTACTTTGTGCTTCCCCCACCTTGACGGGAGATGTAGACACACCCCCACGAGAACTTGTTGACCATGGTTGGCGTCTATGGAATATACAAGTACAAGTGGACTTGTCCCCCACATCTTGTGTGATCTGTTTACTGATGCCATAACTGTTTTTCATGCTATGATGACTTGTTTACTTGATTAACTCGTTTTGACGAACTCACTAGCTTATGCTAATAAAACTGTGTTATGTTTTTGTATCTGTAGATAAATAGTAAGCATGGTGCCGGTGAGGTGGGTAGATGCTTTTGGGATTAGCTTGTTGCCTTTGGATATGTTTGGAATACATGATTATTCCCTTATTTTGTTTATCAGTAATTAATGGTCGTGTATTCGGGTCAACAAGTAACACCACATTTAAACACTTCAAGATTTAAACACTTCCATCAAAAAGTTCAAATTTGTACTAAAATTCAGAGTGTTACGCATTTAAACACTTCCTTTAAGATTTAAACACATTTCATCAAGTATTAAAGCTCATATCTCAAATTCTTTTCCACTAGTTCTTCATAAACCCAAAACCCCAAAACCTAGATTCCAACTTCTCTTATAATCATTCAAACAAGCTAAAATGGATACCTACAACATTATAGCGAGGTAGGAAACATTACCCGGTGATCTTTTCAACAATTCCTAGAGTTCACAATGATTCTTGGTTTCTTCTTTTCTCTTCTTCTCGTGAGCAACACACACAAACACACACTAGTTTTCTTTTGAATGGAATAGTGAAGATGGTGGTGTTGGGGGTTGTGCCCTAAACCCCCTTAAATACTTGTTCTCGAAAAAGGACTAAGCCCAATTCCCAATTACTTAAGCCCAATTGGCTTATTTACCTTAGTCCATTTATTCATTCATATATATATATATATATATATATATATATATCTCTATACAAGCCCAAGTACATGAAACTAGTCCACCGTTAAGTCCATATCCCACACAATATTATTTTCTCGATAAAATATTGTTTTTATTTATTTTCGAAGTTCGGGTATTACAACAAGAGTCTTCGGCACATTCTTGATCCAAAGATGCTTGATATGAGATGGAGAAGATGCGTGGAATTGCTTAGTGACTATGATTGTGAAATCAAATACCATACTAGCAAGGCCAACATGGTCGCTGATGCTCTAAGAAGGAACAAAAGAGTGAATCCATCTAGGGTACAAGCTTTAGGAGAAATCATTCAAACAAGACTAAAGGAAAGAATACTTGAAGCTCAAAAAGAATGATCAAAGATGGAAAATATGAAGAACGAGACCCTATATCACTTGGAGCGATGATTCAAAACAGGCCAGACGGAGTGCACCACTTCGAAAACAAAATTTGGATAGCTAAGTTTAATAACCTTTAATCAACGATTTTGGATGACGCTTATAATATTCAATCCACACGGGAGCCGAAAAAAATGTACAAGGGTCTCAATGTATACTTGGTAGGCCTGGAATAAAGAAAGACATCGCCTTGTTCGTGGGAAATGTTTAACATGCGCAACGGTTAAGGCAGAACACCATAAGCAATCCGGTTTGTTGCAACAGCCAAAATGGAATGGGAACATATAAGCATGGGTTTCGTAACTAAATTACCCCGATCTGCAAAAGGGTACGATTCCATTTGGGTTTCAGTAGATCGACTCACGAAATCGGCACATTTTCTTCCTATACGGGAAGATTACAAAATGGAAAAGTTGGCTCAAATTTATATTAACGAAGTTGTTGCCCGACACGTAGTACCAATTGCAATAATATCCGATAGAGATAGTCGGTTCACATCCCGATTTTGGCAATCGTCTCAAAAGGTGTTAGGTACGCAAGTAAACCTGAGCAACACCTACCACCCTCAAACAGATGGGCAGTCGGAGAGAACGATTTAGACACTAGAAGACATGGTGTGTGCACGTGTAATAAATTTTGGTGGAACTTGAGATTCATCTCTACTATTAGTTAAGTTTTCTTAGAATAACAGGTCTCACACTAGCATCCAGTGTGCACCATATGAAGTCTTGTATGGGCACAAGTGTAGATCCCCACTCAATTTGATGGAAATTGGCGATAGGAAATTGACTAGACCTGATATCATTGCAAGAGACCACTAACAAGATCACAATTATGAAGGATAGGTATAAGACTGCTAGAGATCGTTAGAAAATTTACGCTAATAATCACCATAAGCCTTTAGAGTTCCAAGTGGGCGATAAAAGTGCTTCTAAAGGTATTGCCGTGGAAGGGAATAGTACATTTTAGGAAGAGAGGAAAACTATATCCCAGATTCATTAGACCATTTGAGATAACTAGAAGAATTAGGCAAGTGGCGTATATACTTAAATTGCCACAAGAACTAAATGCCATACACGATGCCTTCCATGTGTCAAATCTAAAGAAATTATTAGCTGATCAAACTCTAGTACTACCCCTAAAAGTATGTTTAGATAGATGATCAGTTAAATTTCGCATAGCAACAAATTAAAATTCTTGACCGTAAGGTCAAAAAGTTTAGAAAAAGTAAGATTTCAATTATAAAACTTCGATGGAACTCAAGGCACAGACCTGAATACACTTGGGAACGAGATGATTATATGAAACTCAAATATCTGCACCTCTTTGCCAAAACGCAAATCTAAGACGTACAACCGTCAACAAAATTCACAGGTTAGCCATTAGAAACTCTAATATAAGTGTGGTATAGCTAAAAATATTAGTTATGATTTAAATATATCAATAGTAGTCTTGGATTCCCTAGAAATTCCGTCTATGTACTTAAAATCTTCACTAATTCATAAAACCGATTTATTAAAAGCCAAGATTTATAAATCATATACAATAATAATAATAATAATAATAATAATAATAATAATGATAATAATGTACATCATAATAATTATAGATAAGTTACAAAAATAAAACTTATATAAGAACTTATAAAAGTGATTAAAACTCTATTAAATATAAGTTTTAATCAAATAACCAATTTATACAACTTTTATCCTACACTTTTTATACACAATAATTAATAAAAAAATAAATTAAAACCCCCCTTCTTGCCACTTCACCTACTTGGCATTTAAACTTCTCTTTGCTCTATATAAGCACCACCCTCCTCTTCACTTCATACTTTTACAACTACTGTCTACCTTCATCTTCTACTCCTTCTTTCTCCCTTACTACCTCAAGAAATCATATTTAAATCCATCAAAAACTTAGGTTTTTGAAGATCAAAATATAGATCAAAGAGGAAAAACTTGGTAAGATGTTTGTACATCAAGATTTCTCTACTCTTCTACCTTTCTTCTTATTTTTTTTCTTAGATTTCCTTTGTTTTTCATCTTATTTCTTGAAGAACTAAGAATGCATGAGTAATCATGCACTTAGATGGTAGATTTTACACCAAAGACATGAAAATGTTCAAAAATGGTGAAAATCCATGATCCATACAACTAAAAACTCAAGAAAATAAGAACTTTGATTATGCATGTGTTATCATCCTACCAATGTTGTAAGGAACACATGAAAATGTGTTATCATCCTATCATTGTTGTAAGGAACACATGGATTTTCTATTTTTATGTTTATAATAGATGATTAATCATAAATAATAAGTTAGATTAAAGTAGTGACCCAAAGGGCTAAGAAATCTAACAATGTGGAAGATTTTGATCTAGAACTCCTCTCTTGTTTTCGTTATATCTAGAGTTCTAGGTATCAAAATCATTTGATTCTTTTTTTCTAATCTTAGTTTGAAGTGTTATCTTTCATTTGAATCTGGATTTACTTTCATGAAGGTTTGATCCTTCAAACGTATTTTATAAGACACGTATGTTGAATCTGGAAATCTTACAGATTAAAATGGATACACTTTAAACCTGTATAACTTGTCCATTCTTGAGTCAAAATATGTCTAGTTTTTTATTAAAAGTTTCATCCTTGAGTTGTGGATAATTTTCCTTTTGAATCATGTAAAAAATGAGGTCGTATTAGCCTCAAACACCCTTTTTAGTAGCAGTGTGTTATCCGGACACTGATTAGTGAACACTTTATATACTTTTAATTATTAAAAATATTAAATATAGATTATAAATTCCTATATTTTTATGAGTATTCTAGAAACATGCATTGAGGTTATGTTAAAATACTGAGCGTTAATATGATTTTTAGAATACAGATTATAATTTTTAAAGTTTAACTCAAAAGTATATAAATTTCAGTAAACATCTATAACATAAAGAAAATAGAGAAAAGCCTTTAAAAATTAATTAATAACAAATAATTGGAAATAATACAAATTAATAACTAAAATAGTAAATCTAATAGAGTTATATATTTCTTGTATTAAGAAAGGAGCTTCGGTAGAATCGAGAAACCATTTACAAAGCTAACACGTTACCATACCGAGTGAGTATCATAGCCCCTTTTACGGTACTTATTATTTATTTTGGGGTGAAAAGCATAATATAAATTTTTTTATGGTTGTTCTATGAAAATATATGATCTAAATAACTTAGCACTTGTTTGTACTTGTATATGCAATGCTTGAGTTTAATAGTGTAAGTCTCGGATTGTGATAATTAATTGTTACACTACCATTAACCCGATTGAGGGCATATAGTTTTGTGGATAGCGCTATAGGGGCAGGGACGCCCCACTTAGGGTTGACGAACCTTAGGTGTACATTACTGAAGAAAATAGTTGGAATGAATTCGTAAATTTTTTGGCATCGTTGTTTCAATGGTTTGGTAGGGGCTCACGGCGGATATTGCTAAAGTACTTAACTTTTGTGCATAAAGTGGAGAACAACTTGAAATATCTTGCACATTTGATGACAATGTTTCACCTTAGAAGAAATATCTTTGCATTAAAAATTTATTTTCTTGCATATAAAAATCTATGATCTCACCAACTATTTTTAGTTGACACTCATTCTTAAATTATGTTTTTAGGTAATAACAAGTAAGAGTTTGGCATGGGTCCATCTTGTGTGGCGTCAACATCACGAATATCATTTTACTCATATCATATGTTGTTTTAAACTCATTTAATTTTGGAAAAGTTGTTGTAAACAATATTACTTACGTTTTGGTTTAACTTTCATATATTATTATGGTTGGTAATTATCTACTACCTTGTGCGATGAAACCTTGTGCTGTGACACCTCGTGTTTCCGATTTAGCGGGGTGTGACACAGGCCCAAGTTTAAGGCATCAACGGGTGGGACCCGAGATGCGGCAGCAAGGGCGGGGCCCAGTTGCAGTATGTGCTATGCTTTTGGTTTGTGCTATTCACTATAAAGTGTAAGTGTGGTGTTAACTCACTAAGCTTTGTGCTTACCCGTTGTTGCTTATGTCTTTCAGGATATTTGAGTAAAGACAAGGACAAGGCTCCGGTGTGACAGCAGAGACGGTGGCGTCATGCGAACTTGAATTTAAATGTTTTAAATAATTTTATTTAGCTTCCATGGTTTACAAACGATTTTATATGCTCTGAACTTTGAGATGATTATAATTATAAATTTTGATGGTTGACTTATGATTATTAACAGTGGTTTATTATAATTAATTATTGTAAAAAAAAATTTGGATGTTATAGAAAAGTTCAAACGAGAACTGCAAGAACCAATCTTAGCCGTCCAATTCCTCATCCTTTAGTTGGATTGTCCACTCATAAATTCCTTACATGCACCTTGTCACACTCAATTCCTCACGCTCTTCATCTATGAATTACACTTACCACTTGAAATAAGACATAAGACATTTATGTTTAACAACACCTTAGTAACCTGCATTGATACACAAATGTCTTCTAGATTAGTTGGTTGAGCATTATTTGTTTAGTTTTTTTAGTGTCTTTTCCATATAAAATAGTTTATTAAAAAATTTATAAAGGAAATCTTTAATTTTTCTTTTTAAAAAAATAGCCCATTAAATCTTTCTTATAATTCTATTTCAGTACATCATTCTTATTTTTGAAGTTTAATTTTATATGTTTTTAGATGAAAAAATTAATGGCTCTAAAAGTGTTTTTTTAATCTCTTTGATTTAAAGATTAATAATGTTAAATATTATGTTATTTGTAATACGAATAAATTAAATTTGAATATGGTGTCAAATCACTGCAAATTTATCAAAGTTAAATTATGTTGTATCAAAGTCCAATTCTTTATATTTTTTCAAATACTTATGTTTTCACGTTAGTTTTAACAATATTAATCCTTATGTATTGGACCTTTTAGTTCCCACCGCAAACCGTGGGTCATAGTTAGCTCGTTAGTAAACTAATTGTGTTCAATTTTTTTAGCCCCCGAATTAGCCAAAAATCTTTGTATTTTAGAAGCCAAGTCAAGTCAATTTTTATTAAGCTCCTCCCTTAGAAGCCTAGTATAACTTGAGAAGAAACAATGAAAGCTCGAGCAACAATTCTGCGTTTGAGATCGAGTTTAAAGGTTTTCTTATTTTATTCACAGCTTCTTGAGAAGAAGTTTTTCAAAGCATAAGAGGCATATTCAAAGAATCTATAAACAAGAAGAAAGATATTTATGTGGGATTATAATAAGATGACGTTTGGTTGGCAGGAATCCTTGGGATTTTGAAAGAATCTAATTCTTAAGGATTCATGTGTTTGGTTCACTTTAATGAGGGAATCTAAAGGAATTGGAATCCATCAAATGAGAAAAAGTGAATTTCATCTCTAGATGGAGGGATTTTAAAATCATTTGAATGAGGGAATGTGGAATATTACATTGTTATCTTTAAACATCTCTATAGCCCTAATATATCTATCTCATTCCATTGACATAACACGTGAGCCGACTCTACCATCCAAACACCGACACTTTTGCCTCCGCCTCTAGACCCTCCACCGCAACCTCCGTCATCTATTTCACTATTTGAGTTTGTAAATATTGAATTATAAAATTTATAATAATAAAAATATTTAGTTTACTAGAATTAATTATAAGTTATGTTCATTGAGTTATTAATGAATATTTTTTGCAATCATCAATAACGAGTCTACTTCGTTGAATTAATTACAAAATTGATTATTTTTATAAAATAAATATGTCGAACCATTTATAAACGAAATACAAATAAATAATAGAGAAAATGATAAAACCATTATTTAATGTGAAAAAACCTTTTGACGGTAAAAAACCACTCAAACATTAGATGATATCAATATATGGAAAAAAATATGAGGATGTTACAAAAAAATACACGTAATTAAAACATGACCTAAACTTGCGAATATCAAAGAGAAGATATAAAAGAAATCTTGATTTTTAACATACGAAGTAGAGCCATACGATTTAAAAAGAACCAAGAAAGTGTAATATGAGATCTCTCTCTCTCTCTCTCTCTTTGAAATTTGTGTTCTCCCAAATTCTCTCACGGTAGCCTCCTAACATATATATAATAAAAAAACTAGCCCTAATATGAGTTAGATTTTTAATCCAATTCGTTGAGCCTATTTGCCAAATTCGGATCATATCCAACAATTTCCATCTTGAGACGAACTTGCACTTGTAGCTAATAAGAATATAAACATTCACTGAACTTCTCATCATAAAAATCATTGTGTACCAACTATCTTTTAAAATTAGATTGTCATATCAACGAAGCCTGAGCAAACCTTAAACTTCGGGGTTGTAACATCGGCGATCAAAACCTCTCCATAAAATTTACAAGAAGCTAGCGTGCAAATCGATCATAGTTTCTTTTGAAATCTTAAGAACTTCACCTTTACCAGAATACTTGTACTCTTGAAGATCAAGAGTACTCAAAGAAATAAAATTTATTTTCAAACTTGGAACATGCCGAACATCAACAAAGTTCGAATAACCCTATTTATACCTTCTTTGAAAAGGCTTAAGCCCACTTATCTTAATTAGCTAAGCCAATGGTTCCATCAAGCCCATTCATAGACCCCTTAACTTGCCACAACTTTTTGTTAATACACAACAGGTCCAAAAGGTGTACTTAGTTCATCATTTAATTGCAACTTAAAAATAGCAATAATAATGACAATAACAATCAATACTCGCAAAATATTCTTTTATTTATTTCCGGAATACGGATATTACAAATTTTGTTCATTTTTCATTTATCTATAATATGCCACTCAATAACTAATTTCCACATCACTCATGTTTTTTAAAAAATCAAAAACTATGAACAAGTAAAGAAATAGATGAACAGAAGTACATACGAATTCATCTTCTTCATAAACATAAACCATGAACAAGTTAAGAAATTGAAACCTAAATCAAGATGCAAAAATGCAACCCTAAATAGATCTAAAGAAGATGATGAACCCCGTATTGATTAATGGTGAATCTCGTGAAATAGACACAAATCTGTTCGAACAAATGGAACCCTAAATCACAAAAAAATAGCCGCGGATCTGTTCGAACCATATCAGATGCAAACAAATGGAATCATATCAGATGAGAATCGAACCATATCAGATGATATCGAACCCTAAACAATAGACATAGATCTGTATGTAAACCCTAAATCGCAAAAAATCCCAAACTTCAAAGTGTAAAATGTAACATCCTCAAATCGGGCCTATATGTGCACTCCATTTGGTATGTCGATTTATTTAAACGAATTAAATATAAATATATTTGTAAAAATTAATAGAAATTAGCTATTGGCTAGATGAATGTGAATTTTAAAATAGTAATAAAAATAGACAAGAATGATAAAAAAAATTAACTGGTTTCAAACGAGGTTTCCAAAAATATCCTCGTTAGTGGAAACGGTTATTCGGGTGTCGTGTTGTATGTTGAAAAGGGGAACAAAATACCCTAAGTGGATAATAGAGAACCCAAGGTCGGTTCTCTTATTATCACTTCACTGTACACACACACACACACATACGAAATACACACACACAACTCACGCTTTTGTTCATATCTTGTTATTGAAGGAGATTCAAATCAAGATCAATCAAGGAGCTGAAGTGAAGCTTAAATCTTGTTCTTCATCTGTCCATAATCCTCTGTTCGTCATCATCTTCATCCTTAGTAAGCTCTCTCTTCCTTGTTCTTGATTTTTAAGGTTTAGGTCAAAATGGGTAAAACGAGTTTAGCCAATAAAGTTTAGATTTCTTGATTGCAATATGTTCTAGGATCATTAGGGAGTTGTTTGGGACTGATTTGGTGTATTAAAGTAGCTATTTTGATTGAATTTCTTGAAATTGACCAAATGGGTCAAATATGGTCATTTGAAGAATCAAACAAGAATCTGATGTTAAAGCTTGATGTTTATATGTTTATGAACTCCCTTTGATGTCCCAAAACTAATACAAAAGCTGGAAATAATTAAGGACAAGTTGGGATTGAGTTTGAATGGGAAAACAACACTTGCAGGGCACTTTCTCGCAGCTCTGCAGCAGCGTCGCGGCGCGACCAAGTGTGCAGCAAGCAGTTGTTGTTTTTTCAATGTACAGTGTATATAGACAATGGTTGTATCACTTTTGACCATTTTAGAGGTATTTAGGTTAGTTTATGCATTTTTGCTAACTTAGACACAATTAGAGAACTTAACACTAGAATTAGCATTTGTATGTGATTTGTGGTATTCTAAGTGGACTTATATGTGTACAATAGGTACTTAAGCATCCAAGGAAGGATAAATACATATTTGAGATATAATTGAGCACCAAGGTGAGTACCGGCTTGTATGAATTCAATAAAGGAAGTTTTTGAATACTATTTGGTTTAAATGAACATGGTATGCTATTTATTGCATATAGACTTGTATATTTGTGTATATATGCTTAGAAAACCGTTAATGACATGAAGAATGAAATATTTGACATGTATAGAACTACATGTATATTTATTGTGATATTTTGTTGAATATGAATTCATATGTGAAAGCATGCATGCTATGATCCATATTATGGGTTAATGATGAGCTATGTGAAAAGTCCGGATATATGTGTATGAAAAGTCAGCTTCGGCTGGGTCTCAGGGGCCTTCAGGCAATTGTTCGGGACTAATGGTACTCGAGTGCCATTCCTTTAAACTCTTGGGGTGATTGCCTTAACTGGCTGAGCCTAATGAGCCTTTGGCTCCGTAACGAGCAGGTGGAGTCACTTATGTGATGAAACCAGCACGGTTAGCAGTGTTTGATTCCCCCGGTGGTTGTTATTGAGCCGGACTAGCTATCTGGCAAGATATAGCACTGCTTGACATGTCAGCATTACCATTAAATGTTAGGATAGCATTGTATGCTCATTCTTGATTCATGAGTTTCTATTATTGTGCTCATATCTGTCTGTATTCACTAGCTATTTTAAATAGCTAATATTGTTGTTGTTTCCCTTTTTCAGACAAAGTATAGGCAAGCCTGGTGAGACGGGAACCCATATGCTTTTGTACAGGCTTTTTGTGGAACACTGCTTTTTGGTATATATATACAATGGTCGGTTTAGTTTTAAGTAACACCGGTTGTCGTGTTTGGCAAGTTTTGTTTTATATATTTGTATATACGCCAAACATGTGTTTAAACTGTAATAGTTAAATAGGCTTGGGTTTGTTTATTGTTTTTAAAATTCCACTACTTTGCTTTTGAAATTCGGTTAACATAACTAACAGGTAAACACTCAATTTACAAACGGACCCATGCAGTTTGAAAACTCAAATTTTAGCTGATTTTAAGGTTTCAAGGGCGGTGTTACAAAACTCAAAAGTTGTAAACCCTTAAACGAAGAAGAAGAACAAGAACTTAGATCTAAACCAAAATTGCTCACCTTTGAATCATAGATCTGTAAATTTTTCAACCCATAACATAAAAAACATAGCAGAATCACAAGCTTTGAAGATGAGTTTTGTTTCCCGTAAATGAAGCCTAGACGAACAAGATGGTAGACGGTTCAAACAAGATGTTTCTTTTAAACCGATAACATAAAAAACATAGCAGAATCGGAAGCTTAAAACACAAAGATGGTAGACTGTTTCAACACATTATCGATGAAGATTAAGCCCACATTATCAACACATTGTTTTTTGTAAATGTTTCTCGATGATGATGAAGCCCAGATACCAAAATCATCAAACATTAAATAATAACAATTAAAAATAATATTTCTTTGTTTTTGAATTATCTTTAAAAATTAAATTACATGCCAGCATCCACGTCACCGCCAAATCATCGCCAGGTTAGTCAAACCGGTGCCACATCAGCATATGACCTGCCATACAATACATGATATGGTAAATTTGGAAAGTCGAGTACATTACACAATAACTTTAGAAGTTCACTACATACAATAGCAAAAGATGACAACTTGGTACATTTTCATGAACTAAACCCTATAATTAAAACATAACCTAAACATGCGAATAACCAAGAAAAGCTACAAAAGTAATCTTGGTTTATAACATACGAATTAGAGCCGTACAAATGACCAAGAAAAGCTACAAAAGAAATCTTGTTAAAGCTTGATGTTTATATGTTTATGAACTCCCTTTGATGTCCAAAACTAATACAAAAGCTGGAAATAATTAAGGACATGTTGGGATTGAGTTTGCATGGGAAAACAACACTTGCAGGGCACTTTCTCGCAGCTCAACAGCTGCGTCGCGGCGCGACCCTAAGGGGTGTCACGGCTCGACCAAGTGTGAATCAAGCAGTTGTTTTTTTCAATGTACAGTGTATATAGACAATGGTTGTATCACTTTTGACCATTTTAGAGGTATTTAGGTTAGTTTATGCATTTTTGCTAACTTGGACACAATTAGAGAACTTAACACTAGAATTAGCATTTGTATGTGACTTGTGGTATTCTAAGTGGACTTATATGTGTACAATAGGTAATTAAACATCCAAGGAAGGACAAATACATATTTGAGATATAATTGAGCACCAAGGTGAGTTCCGGCTTGTATGAATTCAATAAAGGAAGTTTTTGAATACTATTTGGTTTAAATGAACATGGTATGCTATTTATTGCATATAGACTTGTATATTTGTGTATATATGCTTAGAAAACCATTAATGACATGAAGAATGATATATTTGACATGTATATAACTACATGTATATTTATTGTGATATTTTGTTGAATATGAATTCATATGTGAAAGCATGCATGCTATGATCCATATTATGGGTTAATGATGAGCTATGTGAAAAGTCCGGACATATGTATATGAAAGGTCAGCTTCGGCTGGGTCTTAGGGGCCTTCGGGCAATTGTTCGGGACTAATGGTACTCGAGTGCCATTCCTTTAAACTCTTGGGGTGATTGCCTTAACTGGCTGAGCCTAATGAGCCTTTGGCTCCGTAACGAGCAGGTGGAGTCACTTATGTGATGAAACCAGCACGGTTAGCAGTGTTTGATTCCCCCGGTGGTTGTTATTGAGCCGGACTAGCTATCTGGAAAGACATAGCACTTCTGGACATGTCAGCATTACCGCTAAATGTTAGGATAGCATTGTATGCTCATTCTTGATTCATGACTTGCTATTATTGTACTCATATCTGTCTGTATTCACTAGCTATTTTAAATAGCTAATGTTGTTGTTGTTTCCCTTTTTCAGACAAAGTATAGGCAGGCCTGGTGAGACGGGAACCCATATGCTTTTGTACAGGCTTTTTGTGGAACACTGCTTTTTGGTATATAATATATACAATGGTCGGTTTAGTTTAAAGTAACACCCGTTGTCGTGTTTGGCAAGTTTTGTTTTGTATATTTGTATATACGCCAAACATGTGTTTAAACTGTAATAGTTAAATAGGCTTGGGTTTGTTTATTGTTTTTAAAATTCCGCTGCTTTGCTTTTGAAATTCGGTTAGGATAACTAACAGGTAAACACTCAATTTACAAACAGACCCATGCAATTTGAAAACTCAAATTTTAGCTGATTTTAAGGTTTCAAGGTGGTGTTACAAGTTAGGTAGCAGAGCCTAAGTTTGAGGGAATTGGGTACTTGAAAGAGTATTCAATCTCAAACTCGGGCCCGACCATTATGTAGTGTTCCTAATTGGGTAAAGGGGTTTGAGTATGAGAGTTATATGATAAGTACTTGTTAGTAATTAGTCTATATGTTTATGTGTAAGTATAATTGCTATAATGTATAATCCTTCTTTCATATAGCAAAAGTTGAATATGTCTACACAACCGGGTGCTACTAAACAAGCACTTAACGAAATGGAGGACGAGGCCTCCCATATACCTCAGCAGGCTGCAGATCAGCAGTCTGAGCACCATTTTGAGGGTGCACCAGCTGAGAATGTGCACCATTCTGAGGGTGCACCAGCAGGCTGCAGATCAGACGCCTTGAGGAGGAGCTCCGTACTACAAAGGAGCTTCTACTCAACTCTGCTTTGGGTAGACCAACCCGTAAGCCATGTTCTTATAATAAATTCTTATCATGCCACCCTCCTACCTTCGAGGGGAGTGATGACCCCGTAGTTACCATGAGGTGGATCAGAGAGATGGAGCAGGCCTTTGAGTCCTGCGAATGTGAATCCGAGTACCGCGTCAGGTATGCAGTTCGGATGTTGAAGGGCCGTGCCATATACTGGTGGGAGACGGTCAAAGCCTCTGTCAGAAAGGAGGTACTTGAAGCTTTATCTTGGGAACAATTTTCAGAGAAAGTGCAGAAGAAGTACTGCACTGAGTATGATATGGAACGCCTGGAACGTGAGTTCAACAATCTCCAAAAAGGAGATAAGACTATGGAGCAACATATCAGTGCTTTTTCTGATAAAATGAGGTTTGTACCTCATTTAGTAACTGATGAGAATCTCAAGATACGGAAGTTTGTTGCCACTCTACCTTTGGAGTTTCGAGAACATGTCAGAGCGGCAAGTGATCTGGATCGAGCCTTTGAAATAGCTCGACAAATGGAGGGTGATCGCATCCAGTGCAGGGGTGAATCTGCAGGAGGAAGCAACAAGAGGAAGTTCCAATCCTCTTCTAACCCAAGTCCTTTAAAAGAACAATCTTCTGCAGGTACCAAATCTGGTGATTACAAGAAGCCCAAATTTGAAGGCTCGTGGTGCAACCAATGCCGTTCCACTCATTCTGGTGATTGTTCTAGAGCTACCAGAAGGTGTGCTAGATGTGGTATCAAAGGCCACCTAGTGGAGGATTGCAAGTTTAAGGAGGACGTATGCTTCAGATGTCGACAGGCAGGGCACAGAATAGCCAAATGCCCGCAGAGTTCTAATCCCGAGCTGGTGGTTCATCTTCTGAGCCGAAGAAAGACGACGCCCCACGTGCTAAAGGGCGTGCATTCCAGATGACGGCTGAGGAGGCCAAGACTGCTGGAGATGTGATTACGGGTACTTTCTTTGTTAATTATACCCCAGCATGTGTATTGTTTGATTCCGGGGCTACTTATTCTTTTGTCTCGTTATCTTTTTGTCATAAGATGCAATTGCCTACATCTACATTAATTGATCCGATTACAGTAGAGACTGCTAATGGTAGAATAGTTTTTGTTGCTGATAAAATTCCTATCGCGGTTATCTACATTGATGGCATTAGTTTCCCTATTTCATTCCTTATCATACCTATTGCTGGGTTTGATATTGTGATTGGAATGGACTGGCTCAGTACTTGTAATGCTGAGATCCTGTGTTCTAAGAAGATTATTAAGTTTCCTTTATCAGACGGGTCTTATGCAATAGCAAGGGGGAAGGACGGAAATCTGACATTCCTATCATCTTAGTTATCAAGGCTTCAAAATCATTGGCGAAAGGTTGTACATCCTACTTAGCATATGTTATTGATGCTAAGATGGAGAAGCAACCAGTTGAAGACATCAGGGTAGTGTCAGAATATCCTGAGGTGTTTCCAGACGAATTACCCGGGCTACCTCCAGTCAGGGATGTTGAGTACAAGATCGATCTTATTCCAGGAGCTACTCCGGTGGCTAAAGCTCCATATCGTCTCGCTCCTTTAGAGATCCGCGAGATGATGAATCAAATACAAGAACTACATGACAAGGGCTTCATTCGCCCGAGCTCTTCTCCTTGGGGAGCTCCAATTCTATTTGTCAAGAAGAAAGATGGAACTAGGCGAATGTGCATAGATTACAGGGAGCTTAATAAGCGAACTGTAAAGAATAAATACCCACTCCCGCGCATAGATGACTTGTTTGATCAATTGCAGGGAGCAACGTGCTTTTCCAAGATTGACCTTCGATCAGGGTATCATCAGGTACAGGTTCATACTGAAGACATACCGAAGACTGCTTTTCGTACACGCTACGGCCATTATGAATTCTTGGTTATGGCATTTGGCTTAACCAATGCACCAACTATCTTCATGGATCTCATGAACCGAGTTTGTCGTCCATTTCTGGACAGGTTTGTGATCGTCTTTATTGATGACATCTTGATCTTTTCAAAAACCAAAGCTGAACATGAATCACACCTTCGTCAAGTTCTCGATACTCTCAAGCGAGAACAACTTTATGCCAAACTTTCTAAATGTGAGTTTTGGCTTCGGGAGGTGCACTTTCTTGGCCATGTTATCTGCAGGGATGGTGTTAAAGTAGACCTTGCTAAAGTAGAGGCAGTGATGAATTGGGAGGTTCCCAAAACTCCTACAGAGATAAAGAGTTTTCTTGGTCTAGCTGGCTATTATCGGCGGTTTATCCGTGATTTTTCTAAACTCGTTGGTCCTCTTACTAAACTGACACGGAAGGATGTTTCTTATGTATGGTCTGATGCACAGGAGCAATCCTTTCAATCTTTGAAGCAGTTATGTGAGGCTCCGATTCTTACATTGCCTAATGGGTCGGAGGATTTTATCGTCTTTTGTGATGCATCTTACTCTGGATTGGGTTGTGTTCTAATGCAACGCGATAATGTGATTGCCTATACTTGAAGGAAATTAAAACCGCATGAAAAGAACTATCCAACACACGATCTTGAACTCACAGCAGTTGTATTTGCATTGAAACTGTGGAGACATTACTTATATGGCACAAAATGTGTTGTATGCACGGATCACAAAAGCTTACAATATGTTTTTTCTCAAAAAGAACTCAATATGAGGCAACGACGTTAGATTGAGTTAATCAAAGACTATGATTGTGAGATCCGTTATCATCCTAGCAAAGCTAATGTAGTAGCTGATGCCTTGAGCAGAAAAGGGGTTTCAACTGAAGCCAAATTCATGAAGCTAACTGTGGTTCCTGATATTATTACAAAATTGAAAGAATCACAGTAATTGGCTCTAGAGGAGGAGAATCTGAAAGCTGAGAGTATGAGGAAGATAAAGGATCAGCTAGCTGAAGATAGTCGGGGTTTGAAGACTTTTCAATCCCGAATCTAGGTACCATTTATTGGAAGCAACCGTGAGTTGATACTAGAGGAAGCTCACAATTCCAGGTTGTCTATTCATCCAGGTATTACAAAGATGTATTATGATCTCAAGAAGCTGTATTGGTGGCCTACTCTTAAAAGAGACATTGCTTCATTCGTGGAGAAGTGTAAGATATGTGCACAGGTCAAAACCGAACATCAAAGGCCTTATGGCAATCTGCAACAGCTTGACATTCCAGAATGGAAGTGGGATCATATTACAATGGATTTTGTCACCAAGCTACCTAAGACACTGAAGGGGCATAATATGATTTGGGTAATTGTTGACCGATTCACCAAAAGTGCCCATTTTCTTGCTACAAATGAATCTGCATCATTGACACGCCTAGCTCAACTCTATATCAACGAGATAGTCACTCGTCACGGTTTACCTTGTTCTATTGTTTCTGACCGTGACTCTCGTTTCGTGCCTAACTTCTAGAAAAGCTTGCAACATGAGCTTGGCATACGGGTTCATCTGAGTACTGCTTATCATCCTCAAATGGATGGTCAGTCTAAAAGAACAATTCAGACTCTTGAAGACATGCTTAGGGCATGTGTGCTTGAATATGGTGGTTCTTGGGATTCTCATCTCCCTTTGATAGAGTTTGCTTATAATAACTCTTATCATTCTAGCATTGGGATGCCACCATATGAGATGTTATACAGGAGGCGTTGTCGCACTCCCACTTGTTGGCTTGAACCGGGTGAGAAGCAGTATGCCGGACCCGAAATTGTGCAGATCACTTCTGATAAGGTCAAGATAGCTCTGGAGAAACTAAAAGCGGCTCGTGATCGTCAAAAGGTATATGCAGATCTAAAGCGCCGACCTGTTGAATTCAGTGTGGGTGATCGGGTTTTCTTGAAGGTATCCCCTTGGAAGGGTGTAATTCGGTTTGGACGCAAAGGTAAGATGAGTCAACGTTATATTGGTCCATTCAGAATTACCCGAAAAGTCAACGAGAAGACTGTATCTCTTGAATTACCTCCTGAGTTATCTGGTATTCACAACACTTTCAATGTTTGCTATTTGAGAAAGTGTAAAGTTGAGGAAAACCAAGTTCTACCTCTGCAAGAGTTGAAGGGTGATTCAGCTAAACGCCTTGTAGAGGAGCCAGTTGAAATTCTTAACGCAAAGACAAAGAAGCTGCGTAAGAAGATGATCAGACTGGTTCTTGTCAAGTGGAAGCACAGCCTAGGTCCCAACCTGACATGGGAAACCGAGGATGACATGAAGGCACGATACCCTCACTTATTCCCAGATGAATAGATTCCGAGGACGGAATCTTCTTAAGGGGGTAGAGTTGTAACATCCTCAAATCGGGCATATTCGTGCGCTCCATTTGGTATGTCGATTTATTTAAACGAATTAAATATAAATATATTTGTAAGAATTAATAGAAATTAGCTATTGTCCAGATAAATGTGAATTTAAAAATAGTAATAAAAATAGACAAGAATGATAAAAAATTAACTGGTTTCAAACGAGGTTTCCAAAAATATCCTCGTTAGTTGAAACGGTTATTCGGGTGTC
This sequence comes from Dittrichia graveolens, assembly GCA_038502395.1. NCBI lineage: Eukaryota > Viridiplantae > Streptophyta > Magnoliopsida > Asterales > Asteraceae > Dittrichia > Dittrichia graveolens. Next base: position 26,354,435 of record JARJIL010000008.1, read on the forward strand.
GTGTTGTATGTTGAAAAGGGGAACAAAATACCCTAAGTGGATAATAGAGAACCCAAGGTCGGTTCTCTTATTATCACTTCACTATACACACACACATACGAAATAAACACAGACAACTCACGCTTTTGTTCATATCTTGTTCTTGAAGGAGATTCAAATCAAGATCAATCAAGGAGCTGAAGTGAAGCTTAAATCTTGTTCTTCATCTGTCCATAATCTTCTGTTCATCATCATCTTCATCCTTAGTAAGCTCTCTCTTCCTTGTTCTTGATTTTTAAGGTTTAGGTCAAAAATGGGTAAAACGAGTTTAGCCAAGAAAGTTTAGATTTCTTGATTGCAATATGTTCTAGGATCATTAGGGAGTTGTTTGAGACTAATTTGGTGTATTAAAGTAGCTATTTTGATTGAATTTCTTGAAATTGACCAAATGGGTCAAATATGGTGATTTGAAGAATCAAACAAAAATATGATGTTAAAGCTTGATGTTTATATGTTTATGAACTCCCTTTGATGTCCCAAAACTAATACAAAAGCTGGAAATAATTAAGGACAAGTTGGGATTGAGTTTGAATGAGAAAACAGCACTTGTAGGGCACTTTCTCGCAGCTCAACAGCTGCGTCGCGGCGCGACCCTAAGGGGTGTCACGGCTCGACCAAGTGTGAAGCAAGCAGTTGTTTTTTCAATGTACAGTGTATATAGACAATGGTTGTATCACTTTTGACCATTTTAGAGGTATTTAGGTTAGTTTATGCATTTTTGCTAACTTGGACACAATTAGAGAACTTAACACTAGAATTAGCATTTGTATGTGATTTGTGGTATTCTAAGTGGACTTATATGTGTACAATAGGTAATTAAACATCCAAGGAAGGACAAATACATATTTGAGATATAATTGAGCACCAAGGTGAGTTCCGACTTGTATGAATTCAATAAAGGAAGTTTTTGAATACTATTTGGTTTAAATGAACATGGTATGCTATTTATTGCATATAGATTTGTATATTTGTGTATATATGCTTAGAAAACCATTAATGACATGAAGAATGATATATTTGACATGTATATAACTACATGTATATTTATTGTGATATTTTGTTGAATATGAATTCATATGTGAAAGCATGCATGCTATGATCCATATTATGGGTTAATGATGAGCTATGTGAAAAGTCCGGACATATGTATATGAAAGGTCAGCTTCGGCTGGGTCTTAGGGGCCTTCGGGCAATTGTTCGGGACTAATGGTACTCGAGTGCCATTCCTTTAAACTCTTGGGGTGATTGCCTTAACTGGCTGAGCCTAATGAGCCTTTGGCTCCGTAACGAGCAGGTGGAGTCACTTATGTGATGAAACCAGCACGGTTAGCAGTGTTTGATTCCCCCGGTGGTTGTTATTAAGCCGGACTAGCTATCTGGAAAGATATAGCACTTCTGGACATGTCAGCATTACCGCTAAATGTTAAGATAGCATTGTATGCTCATTCTTGATTCATGACTTGCTATTATTGTACTCATATCTGTCTGTATTCACTAGCTATTTTAAATAGCTAATGTTGTTGTTGTTTTTCTTTTTCAGACAAAGTATAGGCATGCCTGGTGAGACGGGAACCCATATGCTTTTGTACAGGCTTTTTGTGGAACACTGCTTTTTGGTATATAATATATACAATGGTCGTTTTAGTTTAAAGTAACACCGGTTGTCGTGTTTGGAAAGTTTTGTTTTGTATATTTGAATATACGCCAAACATGTGTTTAAACTGTAATAGTTAAATAGGCTTGGGTTTGTTTATTGTTTTTAAAATTCCACTGCTTTGCTTTTGAAATTCGGTTAGGATAACTAACAGGTAAACACTCAATTTACAAACGGACCCATGCAGTTTGAAAACTCAAATTTTAGCTGATATTAAGGTTTCAAAGGCGGTGTTACAAAACTCAAAAGTTGTAAACCCTTAAACGAAGAAGAAGAACAAGAACATAGATCTTAACCAAAATTGCTCACCTTTGAATCATAGATCTGTATATTTTTCAATCCATAACATAAAAAACATAGTAGAATCACAAGCTATGAAGATGAGTTTTGTTTCCCGTAAATGAAGCCTAGACGAACAAGATGGTAGACGGTTCGAACAAGATGTTTCTTTTAAATCGATAACATAAAAAACATAGCAGAATCGCAAGCTTAAAACACAAAGATGGTACACTGTTTCAACACATTATCGATGAAGATTAAGCCCACATTATCAACACATTGTTTCTTGTAAATGTTTCTCGATGATGATGAAGCCCAGATACCAAAATCATCAAACATTAAGTAATAACAATTAAAAATAATATTTCTTTGTTTTTGAATTATCTTTAAAAATTAAATTACATGCCAGCATCCACGTCACCGCCATATCATCGCCAGGTCAGTCAAACCGGTGCCACATCAGCATATGACCTGCCATACAATACATGATATGGTAAATTTGGAAAGTCGAGTACATTACACAATAACTTTAGAAGTTCACTACATACAATAGCAAAAGATGACAACTTGGTACATTTTCATGAACTAAACCCTATAATTAAAACATAACCTAAACATGCGAATAACCAAGAAAAGCTACAAAAGAAATCTTGGTTTATAACATACGAATTAGAGCCGTACGAATGAAAAGGTACCAAGAAATTGTAATATGGGATAATAGATTCAATACCCTTGTGACACACGAGTTGGAAGCATCGACGTGAGAGAGAGAACAAACGTGATGGCATAAACCTACATAGTATCTTGATTCAAAGAGGCGTAATTAAATTTCTTGTACAAGTTATTATTTTTACAATTAGGAGCTATAAGGTCAATATTTGTTGGTTATAATTAAAAATAATTTAAACTTATTATAAAATATTTTAAATGACAAAACTAATGATTTGGTTAAATATGATATTTTAAAATGTTACAAAGGCTAAATACGATATTTATAAATTATGATGGACAAATAAGATATTTTTAAGTTTTAAGAATAACATATATGAATTTCTCTAGTTATTTTGATTCAAGAACTTTGACTTTTCAAAGTCAAAATCAAATTGAATTTTCAATTTAAATTAATGGTTCAGATTTAATTTTACTAAAAACTAACGGATAAGCTTGTCTAATAAAGATGTTCCAAATTAGTCTTAAATATATATATATATATATATATATATATATACTATATTGAATGCCCGTTTGATACACAGGTTGGTTTAAAAAATTATAAAAATAAAATATTAAATAAAAGATATTACATAATTATAAAACACGAATAAAATGAGAATATATAAAAATGATGACGATAAATCATTAATTAAATGATTAAAGATTAGGGTAGTAAGGTTAAATGTTTATTATTTTAATTAAAAAATTAAATTGCTAAGATTATCAAATAGATGTAACTAAAATTAGTCTTTTATTTATATTAGAAGATTAGAAGATACTTATGATTTTGATAAGCATAATTAAATGGATATATAAAATAAACCCAATTGATGCACATAAATAATGGATTCCTGGTGTCAATAAATCATGTCTCGTATTTGATAAAAATCATGTTTATTGAACCAAAATTTTAATTTATTTATGTTATCTAGATCAAATTCGTAATAACATATTTAAAAGAAAAGGATGATGATGTATCATCCTTTTCAAAAAATCATGTTTTTAAGAATTATGATGTCATATTGCAAAATATGAATTTTAAACCAATTGGGAGGGGTCGGATGAAAATTATGAGGGGGTTTTATAAAACATGTGAGGGGCTTTTAAGAAAATATGAGGGAGTTTTATAAAAATTGTATATTAATGTAATTAATTAGGTTGTTTATAAATTATGTTTAGTAACTTGTGATATATATTTTTTTAGAGAAAAAATAATTATATATTTACGACCGTCTCATTTTTATCTACGTTTTGGTGTAAATTTTATTATAATATGACACTTTTTTAAAATTAGTATATTATTAATTTTTTGTTATACATTAATAGTAGTGGGTATGTAATTTTTTGTTTAATTGAGAGTTTTTTTTAGGATTATGGTAATGAGCTGAGTGATCAACTAAAATATGCTATTCAAAGTGTTTAGTTATTGATTTTAAAATATCTTATCTTATAACCTTATTAAAAAAAGGATGACAAAACTAAATTTCCACTAATCACAACATTCTATTTAAAAATCGTGTTTAAGAATAAAGTGACTTTATCCCAAAAAAACTAATTTTTGAATTTTAAATTAGTTAAAACTAATGTCTTCAAATTAATGCTTCAATTTATGACCAAATGATCAAAGTTATTGAACGTATTAAAATTTATGACCAAATTAGAATTTATTTTAATTTCTTTAACAATTAACCAAATTTTAGGATGCTATTTAATTAATTTATTAGTTAAAACTTTAATTGCAATTCGGAAACCTCAATTGTACAAAAAAATCAAATTTTAAACTTTAGATTAGTTACAACTAATGTATTCAAATTAACTAAATATGAAGAATTTTAAATGAATTGTAACTAATCTATTCAAATTAAATAATACTATTATTTTAGATGAGTTACAACTTTCGAATTTTACTAAACAAGTGGATATATGAGGAATTTTAGATGAGTTATAACTAATGTATTCATATTAAATAATACTATAATTTAAAATACCCGATTATACATGAAGCATTAATTTGAAATCGGAAATGTTTTAATTATAGTATAGTATTCTTGTCAAAATTTCCACCAATAACAACATCCCATTTAAAAAAATAAACAAAAAAGCGTGTTTAAGAATACAGTGACGTCATTCAAAAAAAACAATTTTTGAATTTTAGATTAGTTACAACTAATTTATTCAAATTAAATAATATTATTATTTAAAGTACCCGATTATACATGAAGCATTAATATGAAATCGGAAATGCTTCAATTGTAGTATAGTATTCTTGTCAAACTTTATTTACCGCCAAATAATTAGAACTTTCAAATTTAAACCATAAGTGGATATATAAACTAAATTGGTCAACTTCTAAACTTTTAAATTTATACATATAAATCGGATTTAGGATTTTAGATAGAATTATATGTATCTTTTATAAGACTTATATAGTATATATACTCAATTTTCCAAACACAAAACTTTGCAACTCCTTGAAAAAATTAGAAGATTAAGGTGGGATTACAAAGGAGCATGCATATACCGACTCAAATACTAAACATCAAGTGATGTATCAAGCCTTGTTGTGGTTAAATAAATCAACTTTCCTACAAGCTTTTGATATTTAGAGTGTTTCTACACATGGCGCATAGTAGTTTTGATCCATGGGATTCGATAGAGGTTTTTCATAGTTTAACAATATAAAGTGTCATTTTTTATTTATCTTTCAAACAAGTGATGCATGCGTAGGATTTTTCACTAACCTATGGTGGCTCGACATCAACTTTCTCAAGTTTTGATGCCAACACAAATCAATTATGACACATAAAGGCTATTTAGTTCCCGTCGCATAATCAAGTTACATTGTGATGTAGCTACCATATGAAACATTACCTTATGTCCTTGATAAAGCCTGGAATGATGCCCTCATAAGGCCTTTGTAACAGTTACAATGTATTGTATTAAGTTAATTTTTATTGAATTTTAGACTTTATAAAATGTGAATTTTATAAGTACGTACGTTGCCTAGTCAATTTTTCATAAGAGTACTTTGCTCTCAAATGCTAGGTATATATCCGAGTTACACGGTTCACATTTTACTTCATCTAATAAGTGAAAAGAAATCAACTCTTGTGGGCCTCCCTATGCTTAACTAGGATAAAACATTTTATCCAGACAGTTCCTATGGTTGAATTTTATTATTGATTTGGTTCTTTATGCTAATGTCAATTTAAATAAACCCTTGTTGGTGATTTTAGTGTCATCAAGCCATTTAATATAATCGGGATTGACTTTGAGACTAGCCGATTCTAGACTTGGTTATAATTCGGGTTTGGAGGTGCGGAGCGCACACTCGGATAAGTTAAGTTGGTATCGGGAATACGACGGTCTAAGGGGTGACGGTTGGTGGCGGTTATTTACCACTAAAATAACCGCTAGGTGGCGGTTATTCAACCGCTGGCAGTTATTTAACCGCCATATAACCGCCATGTAACCGCCGAGTAACCGCCGGCGGGTATTTAACCGTCGTGTAACCGCCATTTTCATGGCCTATATAAAGGCCATTTCGGCCATTGTGTTTCTAAGACGAAATACGGAAGAACTGACGGAACGCAAAGTATACAAACGATATACGAGAGAAGAATACGATTACAAGTCGTTATTCTATCGAAATAGTCTCTGATAAACGAAAGATAAAGCAAAGATATTATGTGTTTAGGATTTGAATCAAGCCTGTAATTCAAATCGGGTTTCTTGGATTATCCTATATCTGAATTCGTGATACCCCAGGCAATAGGGTCGAATTATAGATTACGGGAAGTGTATTCTACACGATCCACGAAATTATCCAAGTTATATTGTTATTCTTACTTCCTACAAACCCTTTTCCTCAAACATTCGTAATCTGTAATTATTGGAAAGGTGAAGAATAACAATGGCTGCAGAATCAGTGAGGGACATGAGTTCCAAGTTTGGAAAACTGGAGAAGTTTGAAGGAAACGACTTTCGCCTTTGGCAAAAGAAGATGCACTTCCTATTGACTACTCTGAAAGTAGTCTATGTTTTGAGTACCCCTGCGCCGGAAGCCCAAGAGGATGAGACGATTGAACAAACCAGACATCACAACAAATGGGAGAACGATGACTACATATGCCGTGGACACATTCTGAACGGTATGGTAGACTCCCTCTTTGATATATATCAAAACTGCGAATCTGCAAAAGATTTATGGGATGCCCTGGAATCCAAATACATGTCCGAGGATGCTTCTAGTAAGAAGTTCCTTGTGAGCAATTTTAACAATTATAAAATGGTGGATTCAAGGCCTGTAATGGAACATTATAACGAACTTCTTCGTATACTGGGTCAATTTGAACAACACAAGATGCAAATGGATGAATCCATTGCTCTATCTAGTGTTATTGACAAATTACCACCCTCATGGAAAGATTTTAAACACATGTTAAAACACAAAAAGGAGGAATTGTCACTTATGCAACTTGGTAGCCACTATCGGATTGAAGAATCCCTACGGGTTCAAGAAAGTGGCAAAGGAAAAGAAAAGGAAGTTGTTGGCCCATCATCTGTTAACATGGTGGAAGATGGCAAGAACCAGAAACATCACAAATGGAACAAACGGAAGAAAGATGGCAACAAGAAAGGTTTCAACAAAAAGGCAAAACTGGTGTGTTGGAATTGCAACAAACCAGGCCATTTGAAATGTGATTGTCGTATGGGAAAAGGCAAAAATGGAGCAAGTGCTTCTGGACAAGGAACTGATGTTTAGGGTCCAAAACCACAAGGTCAGATCTAATTTCTGGCATTACTTCTGATATACATCATGTATCACTAATTCATGAAACATTTTATGTGTAGGATGATGATTATGCATGGTGGATAGACTCGGGGGCGACGAGTCATGTGTGCAACGATCGCCGTTGGTTCAAGAAGTATGAAGAAGTAAATGATGGATCGGTACTTTATATGGGAAACCATAATAAAGCCCCCATCATTGGTCGTGGTTCAGTGTCATTAGAGTTTACTTCTGGAAAAAGTCTTCATATTGGAAATGTAATACATGTTCCAGAGATTAGGAAGAACTTGGTGTCTGGTGTTTCTTTTAAATAAATGTGGTTATAAACAAGTGTATGAGTCCGATAAGTATATCTTATCAAAGTGTGGTACATTTGTAGGATTTGGGTATTATTGTAATGGCATGTTTATGCTTAACATAAATAAAGATGTTGCAGATTCGGTATATATGACTTGTTCGAAATATGATGATTCTTCTCTATGGCACGCTTGTTTAGGACATGTACATTATAAACGCATGCTTGAAATGTCTAAAAACCGTTTAATTCCTGCTTTTGATATAAATATATAGAAGTGTAAAACCTGCATGTTAAATAAGATTACTAGACAACCGTTTCCTAGTGTAAAATGAAATACTGTTGTGCTTGAGCTTATACATAGTGACTTATGTGATTTACATGCAACTCCATCTTTAGGTAATAAAAAGTACTTTGTTACGTTTATAGATGATAGCACACGATTTTGCTATGTATTTTTATTACACTCTAAAGATGAAGCATTAGATAAATTTAAAATTTATAAAACGGAAGTAGAGTTGCAACAAAGTAACTTAATTAAAAGATTGCGCACTGATAGAGGTGGTGAATATTATGATCCTACTTATTTCCAGTCTATTGGAATTATACATGAGACTACTGCTCCGTATACTCCACAACAAAATGGTATATCGGAGAGGAAGAATAGAGTATTAAAAGAAATGATTAATTCCATGTTATCGTATTCAGGACTAAGTGATGGGTTCTGGGGAGAAGCCTTATTGACGGCTTGCTATTTATTGAATAGGGTTCCTAATAAAAGGAACAAGATAACTCCCTATGAACTTTGGTACAAGAAGAAACCAAACTTAAGTTATCTTAAGGTTTAGGGATGTCGAGCAGTCGTAAGACTAACCGAATCCAAAATAAAGACTTTGGGTGAAAGAGGTATTGATTGTTTCTTTATTGGATATGCTGAGCATTCCAAGGCATATAGGTTCTTTGTCATAGAACCTAATGATTCTGTTTCAGTTAATACTGTTATAGAATCAAGAGATGCAATATTTGATGAGTCATGATTCTCATCAATACCTAGACCAAAGGATATGGTTCCTAGTTCAAGTAGAACAGATCAACAGAAGGAAATTGTACCTAATTCAAATGAATCACTTGAGCTTCGAAGAAGCAAAAGAGATAGAAAGAGAAAATCTTTCGGTCCTGATTTTCAACTCTATTTAGTTGAAGGCACAAGGAATGAAGTTGCATCTCAATATTCATATTGTTTTAGTCTTGAAGAAGATCCTAAAACATTTGATGATGCAATGAGATCTCAGGATGTTGCATTCTGGAAAGAAGCAATAAATGATGAGATGGACTCTATGATGGGAAATAATACATGGGTCTTAACTGATCTCCCACCTGGTTGCAAACCATTAGGTTGCAAGTGGATTTTCAAAAGGAAAATGAAAGTAGATGGAACAATCGACAAATTTAAGGCTCGATTGGTTATTCAAGGTTTTAGACAGAAACCTGGAATAGACTACTTTGATACTTATGCTCCGGTAGCTCGTATTACGACTATAAGATTATTGATTGCCCTAGCTGCTATCCATAATCTTGTTATTCATCAAATGGATGTTAAAACAGCATTCCTAAATGGTGATCTAGAAGAAGAGGTATATATGAAACAACCTGAAGGTTTCATGATGCCTGGTAACGAGCATAAGGGGTGCAAATTAATTAAGTCTTTGTATGGGCTGAAGCAAGCACCTAAACAGTGGCATCAAATGTTTGATGAAGTTGTCTTGAATAATGGTTTTAGTTTAAATCAATCGGACAAGTACGTATATAGTAAGTTTGATATGTCTGGTAAAGGTGTAATCATATGCCTGTATGTAGATGATACGTTAATATTTGGTACTGATAAAAAACAAGTTGATATGACCAAGAATTTTTATCATCTAAGTTCTCTATGAAGGATATGGGGGAGGCAGAAGTTATACTTGGAATAAGGATTAGGCGTGAAAACAAGGGAGTTTCTATTACACGGTCTCATTATATTGAGAAACTGCTTAAGAAAATCAATTCTTTAGATTGTCGCCTGTTAGTACTCCTATGGATCCAAATATGAAACTTATGCCTAATACTAGTCAAGCAGTATCACAACTTGAATACTCAAAACTGATTGGCTATTTAATGTATGCCATGACTAGAACAAGGCCTGATATAGCATTTGCTATTGGAAAGCTTAGAATATTTACTAGTAATCCTAGTACACATCACTGGCAAGCAATAAGGAGGGTGCTGAAGTACCTTAAGAAAACCATGGACTATGGTTTGACTTATGTTGGGTTTCCTTCTATTATAAAAGGATATACTGATGCAAGTTGGATTACCAATATAGAAGATCACTCGTCTATGAGTGGTTAGGTATTCCTGCTTGAAGGTAGGGCAATATCATAGGCCTCCAAGAAGCAAACTTGCATTACCAACTCAACCATGGAATCTGAATTTGTAGTCCTTGCATCTGCTGGTAAAGAAGCAGAATGGCTAAGGAATTTGATTTACGAGATTCCATTGTGGCCTAAACCTATATCACCCATTTTTATACACTGTGATAGTGTTGCTACTTTGGCAAAAGCATATAATCAAGTGTATAATGGAAAGTCGCGACATTTGGGGGTTAGGCACATTATGGTACGTGAGCTTATAACTCATGGGGTGATTTCTGTTGAGTTTGTTAGATCTCAACAAAACTTGGCTGATCACTTGACGAAGGGATTAGCAAGGGACTTAGTAAATAAGTCGGCTATAGGGATGGGGTTAAAGCCCATATAAATATCTCTAAAAGTAAGATACCTAATTCCCTCCTAATACAACGTTAGGAGTTGAATTCAATGTGGAAAGCTTACGTTTGGAGATAGAAGCACATGTATTGAACATCCCAAGTATGTGCTTAGACCTGCATATTGATGTGAGGTTGAAATCTGAGATTTCTTAATGGTTCTTTTGAAAAAATGCATTTGCGGGTGCATGAATGAAAAGGACTACCTATCTAAGTGTGAAGTACAGCCGCTTCAGGAAGCCGGGGCTTGGTTTCTATACACTTACGAATGGATAAGGACACATAGCTATGTAATAGTGTCAAGTATAAACACTAGAATTTTGTGTTAGACTTATGTGTATAATATCTTCAGTTACTCAAATGAGTTGATGGGTTCAATCCTTAGGACACCCTGATTCTCGAGTATTTGGAATGTGTATTATACTAATATGGAAATTCAATCTTCATGACATTTTCATTTACGCATGAGTTTGTATTTTTCGTTTGAATTTAGTTAATCATGGATTACACTAAAATGGGGGAGGAATGTTGGTGATTTTAGTGTCATCAAGCCATTTAGTATAATCGGGATTGACTTTGAGACTAGCCGATTCTAGACTTGGTTATAATTCGGGTTTGGAGGTGTGGAGCGCACACTCGGATAAACTAAGTTGGTATCGGCAATACGATGGTCTAAGGGGTGACGGTTGGTGGCGGTTATTTCCCACTAAAATAACCGCTAGGTGGCGGTTATTTCCCACTAAAATAACCGCTAGGTGGCGGTTATTCAACCGCTGGCGGTTATTTAACCGCCATATAACCGCCATGTAACCGCCGAGTAACTGCCGGCGGTTATTTAACCGCCGTGTAACCGCCAGTAACGTGGCCTATATAAAGGTCATTTCGACCATTGTGTTTCTAAGACGAAATACGGAAGAACTGGCGGAACGCAAAGTATACAAACGATATACGAGAGAAGAATACGATTACAAGTCGTTATTCTGTCGAAATAGTCTCTGATAAACGAAAGATAAAGCAAATATATTCTGTGTTTAGGATTTGAATCAAGCTTGTATTTCAAATTGAGTTTCTTGGATTATCCTATATTTGATTTCGTGATACCCTAGGCAATAGGGTCGAATTACAGATTACGGAAAGTGTATTCTACACGATCCACGAAATTATCCAAGTTATATTGTTATTTTTACTTCCTACAAACCCTTTTCCTCCAACAACCCTTACTTGGATGATGGAGCCATAACGAGGCTTATAACAAGTAGAAACGCTCGTAGGTAACTAGGCATTAGAAAAGCTTCGAGTCTTTTCTAACGTCATAGTCAAATCTCACGTCTTGATAGAACCATAACGAAGCCATCATGAGCTTTCTAAAACCTTGCTAAAAATGAAATATCGTGTAACCAATCCTTGATTATTCATAATTATTGTGATTAAAATGTAGTACGAAATCTTGAGTAATATTAGTATGAAATGACATATGATAATATTCTCAAAGCAAAAAGTATATGCATAACTGTAACACCCTGATTTTCAGTCCAAATTAAAACTTTTTGAAATCTCAATTAAAATCATAAGTTATACAAAACTCTTTAACTTATTGCGGAAGCATTATAATTTTCTTTAAAGTATTTCAACAAATTGTAGTAACACTTAACCATAAATTTAGACATTGAATACGACCCAAGTCTTTTGGTGTTACAACAGCCAATCTCACGACCATAAACCAAAGAGTAGGAAATCCAAGATTAACGGAAATGCAACCAAATCAAACTACGCCCAAGGCATCTACCCGCCTCACGAAGGCCTCTAGACATCCTGCGGATACAAAACATTTAACACACAGGGTTAGCTATAAACATAGCTAGTGAGTACAACCAAAAACATTTGTCTTTTCAAAACCAAGTCATCATCTTTTGAAAATACAAGTTTGGCAATCGAAATACTTTAAAAGTATCCACATTAGCACATAAGGATGCGGGTGTGTCCATTGAGCCACAATGTCTCCACGTGGTAGCTAGCCACATCTCCCCGTCAAGGTGGGGGAAGCACGAAGCAGTCCACCATACAACAGTTATCTAGAGTGAATAACATGTTCCCAAAATCCACTCGTGTTGCTTAGGTTCGGTGGCTCGTCAGCCCATTGAACCCACACGGTCATGATGGGTACTATCTGTTGGAATATGCCCGCTGACACGAACGAGTTAATATCACTGCTGATGAAGTATAGGCCTATTGGGTCATACACCAAGTATTGATTCCGGCGACACGATCAAGTAAAAGAGAGGAAAGGCCAAAATGGGTTTTGGCAGCATGGTACACGGGCCGTGTCCAGCCCAACTAGCACGGGGTGTTTTGGCCCAAGTAGAGGCAGTGTGCTTTGGGCCTACACGGCCGTGTAGATGAACACGGGCCGTGTTGGGTCTGTTAGACACGGGCTAACTTGGCCCAATTGAGGCCGTGGGCTTTGGGCCTACACGGCCGTGTTGGCCAACACGGGCCGTGTATGATCACTGTAACAGCAGAATTAACATTCTTAACCACACCTTTTAATGAGATTAAGTGTTGTGTTAAGAGAGCTATGTTTTTCTGTGCCAAGGGACAGACTTTTGGTAGTTGTAGAGTTCTTGTTCATGAGAAGTCTCTCTCTAATTGCTTTTCTTCTTTGTGATCAAGTTTGATGCACAATAGAGTGTGGTACAAACAACTTGGTTGTTGTTTTGGTGTCTAACGCCAACCTACTAGCATTGGGGAATCAAGCGTGCTTGGGGTGGACTTCACTAGAGGAATCCTAGTTTGGATTCTTGAAGCTTGACTAGAGGAAGATTGTAGTGGTTACACATTGGTACATTTCTATCCATCTTGTTCTTTTATTTAGTTGCAATTCCATGTTTAGATAGTGGTCCATGGGAAGTGTTTGTTTGGTTAGCTAATTATTTTGTATTATATCTTGCTTCTGTTGCTACTCGATTATGCCAAACAAATACCTTCAGTGGTATCATAGCCATATCTAACATGGCTTTGCACTAATGAGTCTAGAAAAACCATATGAATATTTTATACAAGAAATTGTTTTCTTGAAATGATTTTGGTATGGATGGTTTCTAGGCTAAAATTGATATATTTGTAGCCTACATAATATTCATATAAATATTTTTATATTAGAAAATTGTTTTCTAGAAATGGTTTGTCATGTAGATTCATGTTAGGCTAAAATTGGTATATTTGTAGCCCACCTAAGATGTTAGTTTTTACATCAAGTCTCAAAAACCATATAAGTACATTTATATAAGAAAATTGTTTTCTTAAAATTGGTTTTTCATTAAGACTCTTGTTGTGCTAGAATTGTTATATTTGTAGCATTGTTAATATATTAGTTTTTATATTTATATATTTGTTGTAACTTGGCATGAAGTGTACAAAAATATATACTTATAAATGTATATATGAATATGTGTCACAAAAATGGTTTGGTACACTAATGCATATGTACAAGGATTGTCATTTTGGTGCCTTTGATGTTGTTGGCAATCTTGACTAAAATATAGATATATATTTATATCATGGTTTTGTGTGGCACACCATGTTTCACTTATGTTGCGTTTGGTTAATTCGGTAACACGATATGCCCTTAGACCTATGTGTTGTGGTGGTTGATTGATTCGGGTTTTTGGTGGCCTGCGTGCCGTATTGATGTAAATATTTATTTATATATTTGTTGGTGCGGCTTGCACGCCGTTTATTTTATTCCGTGTATTTGTATAAATAGTGTAGGAATGCGACCTACAAGTCGTTTATATATATATTCTATGTATTTGTAAATAGTATAGAATTAGAACCGGTGAAGTCAACGGGAGTCATGGTGATGACATCCTAGCGAGAAGGAATCAACACGCTATTGGAGGTGTTGGATTCGGTGGGAGCTCACCCAACAAGACTTTACCTTGTCCTTAGGTTTTGGCCTCGTTTTCCCCGTTGTGGCTCACGGGGAAAACGCATAGGAATTTTGGGCATGTTACCGAATTATACATATATATTTGCGTGGTTGTGTTTTATTTTTCTATGCATGGATTAGGATTCGCATGCTAGACAATTTTTCTATAAAATTAAATAAAATACAACGTTTGTTAAAATGGTTAACAATTTCGCGCGAATAGAATTGACAAAGAAAATATAAACTTGGTATTATATTTAAAAGTGCTTAAAAATCGGTTTGACACTTACTTTGTTAATTCACAAAAAGGTTTTTAGAATCCGGAAACAAAATCCCGTTTTAAAAATGTAAATCACGCACCATCCGTAAGATGACACCACCCGAATCTAACGAAACAAGGATGATTGTCGAGCTAAGCACGAGTCATTCCTTGCGTAGTTGTGTGGAAGGTGAGTACATTTCTATCCATCTTGTTCTTATTTTTAGTTGCAATTCCATGTATAGATATTGGTCCATGGGAAGTGTTTCTTTGGTTAGCTTATTATTTTTGTATTGTATCTTGCTTCTGTTGCTACTCGTTTATGCCAAACAAATACCTTCAGTGGTATCAGAGCCATATCTAACATGGCTTTGCACTAACGAGTCTAGAAAAACCATATAAAAGTTTTATACAAGAAATTGTTTTCTTGAAATGATTTTTCGTGTAGACGGTTGCTAGGCTAAAATTGATATGTTTGTAGCCTACACAATATTCATATAAATATTTTTTATATTAGAAAATTGTTTTCTAGAAATGGTTTTTCACGAAGATTCTTGTTAGGCTAAAATTGGTAGATTTGTAGCCTTGTTAATATTTTAGTTTTTATATTTATATATTTGTTGTAACTTGGCATGAAGTGTACACAAATATATACTTATAAATGTATATATGAATATGTGTCACAAAAATGGTTTGGTACACTAATGCATATGTACAAGGATTGTCATTATGGTGCCTTTGATGTTGTTGACAATCTTAACTAAAATATAGATATATATTTTTATCATGGTTTTGTGTGGCACACCATGTTTCATTTATGTTGCGTGTGGTTTTGTGTGGCACACCATGCCCTTAGACCTATGTGTTGTGGTGGTTGATTGATTTGGTTTTTTTTTGGTGGCCTACGTGCCGTATTGGTGTAAATATTTATTTATTTATTTGTTGGTGGGGCTTGCACGCCGTTTATTTTATTCCATGCATTTGTGTAAATAGTGTAGGAATGCGACCTGCGTGTCGTTATATTTATATATTCCATGTATTTGTAAATAGTATAGAATTAGAACCGGAGAAGTCAACGCGAGTCATGGTGATGCCGTCTTGGCGAGAAGGAATTAACATGCTATTGGAGGTGTTGTATCACCCAACGAGACTATACCTTGTCCTTAGGTTTTGGCCTCGGTTTCCCCGTTGTGGCTCATGGGGAAAACACATAGGATTTTTGGGCATGTTACCGAATTATACATATATATATATTTGCATGGTTGTGTTTTATTTTTCTATGCATGGATTAGGATTCGCATGCTAGACAATTTTTCTACAAAATTAAATAAAATACAACGTTTGTTAAAATGGTTAACAATCTCGCGCAAATAGAATCGACAAAGAAAATATAAACTTGGTATTATATTTAAGAAGTGCTTAAAATCGTTTTGACACTTACTTTGTTAATTCACAAAAAGGTTTTTATAAACCGGAAACAAAATCCCATTTTAAAATGTAAGTCACGCACCATCCGTAAGACGATACCACCCGAATCTAACGAAACAAGGATGATTGTTGAGCTAAGCACGAGTCATTCCTTGCGTAGTTGTGTGGAAGGTGAGTGGGGTAACTCGCATGATTGGTTGTCGAGCTAAGCACGAGCCAATTGATGGTCGGGAGTGCCACCCGTGTGTCTTGTCGGACGGTTTACAATTTTAGTATATAATTCTTGATTAGTTGTCGAGCTAAGCACGAGCTAAACAAAAACTATATATTAAGATAGGTGTAAGTAAGGGATCAAACATGCCAACCGACATAATGGATGTCAACGGATCCCGCAAGTGTCTAAGAGTTGTAATAGAGATTACAAGTGGTAAAATGGTTGCCGGCCTAAATAGCTTCGCCACGTGATCCGCGGCAAACCCGTCACGGTGCGAGGTGAAATAAGGTTCTTAGCCCTTGTTACGAAGAATTGTTTTATCTAAAACTATGGGGTAATTATTTTTTAACAAGATTTATCTAAGCTAACCAAAACTCGTATTATTGTTATTTATAGATGTCAAACCAAAACAACACAACGTCAAACATCTCACTTCGTGTGTTCCTAGAAAGGGAGAAACTCACGGGGGTGAATTTTATTGCATGGTTTAGGCAATTGAGAATTGTCCTACTCCATGAATCAAAGTTGCACATCCTTGAGGAACCCCTTCCGGAGCCACCTGCTACCAACGCGACTTAGGCCGTCCGATACGGGTATGAAAAACATATTGAGGACATGCACGATGTTGCCTGCCTCATGTTGTCAACTATGAGCTCGGAGTTGCGAGAGCAGCTCGAGCACATGAGTGTGTACAATATGTTAAACAAGCTCAAGGACATGTTCCGACAGCAAGTTAGGCAGGAACACTATGAGTGTGTTAAAAGCCTAGTCGGTTGTAGGCTGCAGGAAGGCGGGAATGTTGGTCTTCACGTCCTTAAGATGAAGGCAAACGTGGACCAAATGGAGAAGGTTAGGATTTCCTATTGGGAGAGAGCTCGCTGTGGATATTGTACTCCAGTCTCTGCCCGCATCATATGAAGAGTTTGTCACAAGCTATCATATGCAAGGATTGGAGAAGTCCTTAAGCGAATTACATGACATGTTGAAGTCTGCGGAATCTGACATTGCCAAGCATAATTCCACCTTAACCACTCCCGCATTGGGCTTAAAGAAACAAAAGAAATGGAAGAAGAAACCGACCCTAAGAGGAAAGGTTGGAGTTTCCAAGCCTATCCTTAATATTGAGTCGAAGGACATAGATAATGTGCCTCAAGAAGAGACTTAAGAAAAGGTGGTTTGCTACTTCTGTGGAAGATTTGGAAATTGGGGCCGTCACGCCTGCCCTACGTGCCAAGAGGATATAAAACTTCTCAGGAAAGAGAGAGTTAACTTTCCATCTTCAGGTACGTTCATGATTCATTGCTATTCTTCTATAAGCTGGGTTGTTGACCCGAGCGGATTGACTCACGTTAGTGTAGGTCCTTTGTTGAAAGAAAAGCATGAAGAACCGGATCTCGAACAAGGAAACCATGGTGATTGTCCTCTAAGAGAAGATAAGGAGACTTGATCTCGCTTTTGTCGCCGGTTTATTTATTACTTTATTTTGTTGCCCTGCGTGGCAAGTAACATCTCTTTGTATGCTCGCTTTAATTACGGTGAACAAAAATTTTGAAGTTTTAAGAATTGATGTTGAACCTTTTTAAACGTTTTTTATTCAAGGTTTTATGTCATAGCTCATGTGTTGTTTTGTCCTGCGTGGCGTACAACTTTACATGTGGTGACAATGAGTTATTCTTAAAATACGAAATTTATTATGAAAATCTATTGTGAGATATTTTTGTTCAAAATTTCCCATGTCATGGCATACACAAGGATTTGTTACAAGTAATAGAATATTCATGAATAATTGATTCTGAATCCAAAATAGTTTGGATGAGTTATCTTTGTGTGATAATCAACTTAATCACATAAACAAGAAATATATCGCCTAGATCCATGTGGTTAGGATCTTGGAATAGTTTAGTCTCGGGCTAAACGCTTTGATGTTGATCTTGTTTATTAGGCTAAGATGATTATGAGACCTCTTCATCACTACCTTGATGGTAGTAATTGCGAGACGTTTATTAGTTTAGGCATGTGTCTGAAACTTTGTTGGTGTGCAAAATTAGCCAAAACAACTTTAAGAATCAATAGGGCATATAGATCAAGGTACTTAGATCTAGTTAAGATGCTAAGATATCTATTATCTATATATTGGATGACCATATAGTGAATTGTAGAATTGTTTCACAATTCATATCCTACTAAGACGCATTGGTACATGGTGTCATGGAGTAGGGAATCGGGTGTTATTGATCCGGTTTATGACGGGTCGATAATGTGTGTCCGGTTTGTTGGGATATTCATTTGCCATTATGAGTAAGTCCTCAAATCCAAATTCAATTGATAGTCTATTTAGCATTTATTGAGATACGACTAGAAAGGTTCTATGCTTGTCTATCTTATAATTCGAAGTTATCCATTCTACATTCAGTGGGAAAGTGGATAAACTTGAAATCGAGAAGTGCTAATACATTTGAGGAGTTCTTCTAAGTTTTAGTTATTTAACCTTTTGAGAACAATGTTTGTTGCTTAAAAGGGGAAGAAGAAAGAAACTAAAACTAAGGCATTCCAGTGGAAGAACGTGGAATTTAAATGAAGACTTGACGATGATACTAGCATATAATCTGATATCTTTGATCAGCATGGCTATGTTGGTATGCCTGAATAAGAATCATTACTTCTTTTAATTCTGATAAGGGTCATATAGAGCCAAAGAGATATGGGTTTCTCATATCTAAGTGGCAATGACTTGATGGTGAGTCATGTTGAGTTCGCCACCTATCGGAAGACATAGTGGATCCAGAATTCGCTAAAAATAAAAGAAGTAAATGATAAAGAGATGCAATTCATTTGAAATATCCAAGTGCTTGACTTGACTTGACTTGATCCCATACCTAGGTGTATACCAAGGTGGTAGTGATGGGATTAACATGAATGGAATGGTAGACAACTTCAAATACCGACTAGTGGTAAAGTTTTCATGGTGGTTATGGAGAAACTTGTCCTAGTGGCTATGTTGAAAAATATTTGATACTCGTGGATATTAATGACTGTGTTTCGTCATGAAACAATATGATGAGGAAGTGCTTATAACACTCTCCGAGGGTCTTAATATACGTACGTAGTATCCGAATTATGTCTACAAAAGTGGATAAGACCTAAGACCACTTCGGGCTTATTTTTGCATCTTGAAGGAAAGATATCTTTGCTTATTATTAGAAGATCATAGTGATGAGTTTTCTAAAAGCATAGATAATGCCTTTTACGTATGTCAGGGCTAGTGGAAGATAATGTCCCGATATTAGGTTATCTGCAAACCTAATTTAGGAATTACTACTTCATAGGGGCATTTAAGAGATACAAAATTGGATAGTATTTAGTCCAAGAAATATAGAGATATGTTCTTGATTTTTGACGACTTGAATAGGCTTGGAGTAAGTAGTTACTCTAATGCATGTTTCTGCTAGGATAACTGTTGATCTTTGATCAAAGTTGATGATCCTAACTTGTGGTGTTGTTTGTAGATTCTTAAAGTATCACTAAACTTATTGTGGGCTTTTGAGACAATGAGTGTGTGATTACTTTAAATTTTTGATAAGTAAGATCTCTTTGATGCATACTTTTTAAGTAGTCTTCTCAAAAGAGATAATTGAATAACAAAAGATCTTGTGGATGTTGTGGGACAAATCCACTAGTTAAGCCGTTGTTATGGACTAGTGATGTTTGTCATACTAGGTCCATTGGCATGTCTAATGCGTATAACTTGGCTTGAATATGTTTTGGTTTAGGTTTGATTTGTACTTATATTTTGGGGACATTAAGCAATATTGCAATTCATACCATATCGATTATTAAATGGAGATTTAATAATACGCCGAGGGCGGGTATTTTATGAATCCTTATTGTGTTCCATCTTAGCATGTTTAAACACTTCCGAGAATGTTTATCATTCTAAAATCTCCACAATCGGTTATACTTTATGGGAAGGAAGTATAAATTAAGGTTGAGGTAAAGAGTTGGTTTTGTTAAACGTGATTCTTGCCTATACTTGAAAGGGGTTTCAAGTGATTGGAGGACCCGCACCCGAGTTTGCTTCATGGTTCTAGTCATAAGTAACTCGGGATGATGATGGCGTTTCATCCTTAAACTAGAGATACATGTGATCCCAAAGCATAGGTCTACTTTGCTTTGATCGTTTTCTAACGCGGTCCGTAACTGGTCGTTATAAGGGAGATGATTGGGTAGAGTATTATCTATGTGGCGGGACTATGTAGTCGAAAGGAATTTGTTCCTCTATGTATAGAGAAGATATCCATGGGCCCCTCGATGATTGATTGCTGACGTTCATATGCATGGCCGTGCTCAAGTTATATTGATGATGGATCAATGTTAGCTTGGTTTGTTGGTCACTACTAATCTAGAATCGAGAAACATAATCGTGAACGATCTGAAGGTTGACTATATTCCATGCCTTGTGTTCACATAGGATATCGCGAACAAAGGGATGTATATGTTCATTTATCTTTAGGACAATCATTTTATGATTGGGATCTTGTCAAGAGTGGCATACCCTATACTGACTCGGGAGCATAGACGTCTTGCTAGAGGCCGCTCTATGTTTGTGTTATTTTTCGTAGTCGTGCCACGTGCTAGTGGGAGTCTGTTGGAATATGCCCGCTGACACGAACGAGTTAATAGCACTACTGATGAAGTATAGGCCTATTGGGTCACACACCAAGTATTGATTCCGGCGACACGATCAAGCAAAAGAGAGGAAAAGGCCAAAATGGGTTTTGGCAGCATGGTACACGGGCCGTGTCCAGCCCAACTAGCACGAGGCGTTTTGGCCCAAGTAGAGGCCGTGTGCTTTGGGCCTACACGGCCGTGTAGATGAACACGGGCTGTGTTGGGTCTGTTTGACACGGGCTAACTTGGCCCAATTGAGGCCGTGGGCTTTGGGCCTACACGGCCGTGTTGGCCAACACGGGCCGTGTATGATCACTGTAACAGCAGAATTAACATTCTTAACCACACCTTTTAATGAGATTAAGTGTTGTGTTAAGAGAGCTATGTTTTTCTGTGCCAAGGGACAGACTTTTGGTAGTTGTAGAGTTCTTGTTCATTAGAAGTCTCTCTCTAATTGTTTTTCTTCTTTGTGATCAAGTTTGATGCACAATAGAGTGTGGTACACACAACTTGGTTGTTGTTTTGGTGTCTAACGCCAACCTACTGGCATTGGGGAATCCAGTGTGCTTGGGGTGGACTTCACTAGAGGAATCCTAGTTTGGATTCTTGAAGCTTGACAAGAGGAAGATTGTAGTGGTTACACATTGGTACATTTCTATCCATCTTGTTCTTTTATTTAGTTGCAATTCCATGTTTAGATAGTGGACCATGGGAAGTGTTTGTTTGGTTAGCTTATTATTTTGTATTATATCTTGCTTCCGTTGCTACTCGATTATGCCAAACAAATACCTTCACTATCATCCCACTCCACTCTCTACACCGATTCCTCAACCACCCGTGTATCGAGGATCCTCCATTGCCGAAGCCACATGAACCAGTACACGTCTCAATGTCTAGGAACCCTCATGGTACAAAGTACAAATCTCAACACTGGTTCGGACCAAATCACATACCACAATGGTAACATATATCACATGCCATAAGAGATATATTACTTCAGCATTTATGGCATCTTAATGCCCACAATACAAGCTTATCATAAAACACATATAAGCTTATCATAAAACACATACAAGCTTATCATAAAACACACAAGTGTCACAATTCATATCACTTGAGCATAAATGCTCAATAAACAATATCACATATGGCATCTTAATGCCCACAATACATCATAGGTGTAAACATGATTTTCATTAACTCAAAACCATATTTGTTATTGCAAAATCAAAGCTCACTCCTACATGGAGTATCATGTTTCAAAATCATCAAGTAAAGCACAACTTTGACATAGACCATCTCCAAAATGGAGCAATGGTCTTATTTTGAAAACCATTTTTCTTAAAACGCATCATATAACGAGTTCACAATTTTTCCACACTCTTTAAATTCAAAAGATTCATAAAACATTTGCCAATCATAGAAAACACATTATAAAATAAATCCCTAGTTTCCACATCCTTTGATTCAACAAGTTTCATCAACATTTTCCAAACAATCAAAACACAATCATGATGACTTGTAACTTAAACAAAAGTTGGGTATCCGCAGGGTATACTCATCTGAGGGTGTGATGAGGATCACAACCCCACCCAAACCAAAGCTCACACACTTGATCATAAGCCTATGATCACAAAACACAAGGTCAACATTCATAAGTTAACCAATCACAAGATTTCTTAAGAGTACATGCTCAATTCTAGTCTTAAACACTCTTTAGGGTCTTAAAGGAATATATTTAAACCTCCTATAAGAAATGGAAACAACCCCTAGTCATATACAAAGTCAAAAGGGGTCAACAACACGTTTTTGGCAAGTGCTGGATACCTCGCGCCGCGAAAATTTCTCTGGAAATAAGACCTTCGCAGCCCAGTGGCCTCGCGCCGCGACACACCTAGCTCGCGCCGCGAGCTAGCGTGAACACTAACATTTTGCTTGTTTTTCTTATAGAATTTCGACCAAAACCAATTCTTTCCACAACAAACTTAGTTGCAACATTCAATAAGGTCTAAACACTACCAAAACAACTCTAACATTACCATATTACAAAACTTTGATGATCCAAACCCCAATTTCACCTTTAATCCCAAAAATGACCCATTTACTATCATTTTCACCAAAAATCAACAATAATCAACCATACACCTCATATATTATTGAAATCAAACACAAATCAAAGTTATCACTTACTTGATCATCAATCTCCAACTGGTGTTAGCTTTCTCCTTGCTCAAAATCAAGCTTGGTTGGTGCAAGGACCAATGGAATCACACAATATAGGCTAGGAACAACATAAGCTACCAAATTTTCCCTTTGATTTCTTCCTTCATCTTGATATCTCCGGCTCTCTCTCTTGTTCCTACCTTTCTCTTGATCCTTCCATTGGAGAAATGTGGGTTTTTGACCCCAATTTCAAGTCAATTACACTCACTCACACACAATTGCACCTTAACCCTCCAACTATTAATATCTTGACACTTTCCACCCTCAAAGTTCATTCAATTCACATATATAACACTTAACTCATAACATTTATAATTCCAATTATTTGAGGCTTTAATCAATTGTACTTTATGCATTACTGTTTGTACTTCGTGGCCAGATATCATTAAATAACTAAAAATCACTCTTATTTTTATAACACATAACTCATAACATTTATAATTCCAATTATTTGAGGCTTTAATCAATTGTACTTTATGCACTACTATTTGTACTTCGTGGCAAGATATCATTAAATAACTAAAAATCACTCTTAACACAATAAATTTCCAAATTATCTATAATTTATTTCACCAACATTTAAAATACATTATTA
The DNA here is from genome assembly GCA_038502395.1 of Dittrichia graveolens. NCBI lineage: Eukaryota > Viridiplantae > Streptophyta > Magnoliopsida > Asterales > Asteraceae > Dittrichia > Dittrichia graveolens. The sequence continues at coordinate 26,378,326 of JARJIL010000008.1, forward strand.
GGCTATTTAGATAGTGTTCTAAAATTTGAAATATTACAATAACTAAACAACGAATTAATTCTGAATGTAAAATAAAAAACAATTAGATCGTTTTATCTTCCATGGTAAAAATTCTATATATCTATCTATATATAATACAAAAGAACCCCCATGCCTCATTTTTAAACACGTCTCCCACCCCGGTGTGCTCCACCCACCTGCTTTCCCCCCCTTTCTACCTCCTTGCTTGCCTGGTATGAGGTTGCCTCCATGGCTCCACCTCCTGCTACATCCTTTTTCTGCCCACATACACCTCCTCTTATTCTTCCACCACTTGCTTCCATTTGCGGTGGGTTTCTCTTCCACCTCCTGCTTCCGTTTCCGAAGGTTTTCATGGCACATGTCCACTTGCCTACATGCGTGGTTGCGACCTACGGTGTCTGCCTGGCGCCTCCTTCTGCGCCTCCTTCTACTGCCTCTATGCTGCCATTACACAAGCTTCAGAGTACGCATTTTCTTATCCTATGGGCAGCCTTCCATCGTCATTAATCAAGTCTAATTTACAGGTATTAATCAATCCTTCATTTTAGGGTTAACGAACCTGATTACCATATGTTAATTGATTTCTTTTGTACTTTGATGGTATGAACAGGTTACAATTGGCATCTGCTAATTTCTCTATGTTTATTTCTAGGGTTCCTTTGATTTAGGCTTAGAGCTGAACTCTGAATTCATCACATAACCATTCTTTTAGTTATAGAATGTTGGTGTGTATGAAAACATTACTTCTCCAACATTACTGTGTGTTTAAACCAAGAAACAGAGACTATGGTAGAGCTTTTAATGTTGTTTTTAGGTGACACAAGAACACGCACACCACCTGCTTGATAAAATGCTTAACCCAAAATAACATGCTTTGAACTAGTCACAACATTTGTCATGATTTATCTTTGTGATGTTGTTGCTCATTATTTTAAATAGCTTCTTATTTACTTTCCTAAAAAAATCATAACCACATTCGATATAGACAATATGTGAGAATAAGGTTTTTAGTTGCATTGACTGGAAATATATATTAAAAACAGAACTCAGAAAATGTCAATTTTTAATTTGTAACAAAACATTGGGAACATGGCTCAATATTACACACGTAGATATAGATTAGACCTTATGGGTTTTGTTCAATACAATCCTAATTTAAATCATAGTCTTGATGGATAATTTTTAGCTATTAAATTTCAAGGTTCAATGGTTCAGATTTTATCTTAAATAATAATCAAAATTGATATGAGGAAGGACAATTCTAACTTTTTGCCTATTGGTCCCCACTTTCTCTTTCATCTAATTTATTTAAATTTAATTATCTCACAAACCGTTAATCGTTAGACGAAACTAATTGTACAGTTGTGATCCTCGTGTTCCCCTCTTTTATTAGAGAGGTCAGTTAATATACTTTCGACAATTTTATTTTTCTTTTATTGTACCGATGAGATATAGGCCTATTGGGTCACACACCAAGTATTGATTCCAACAACACGATCAAGCAAAAGAGAGGAAAAGGCCAAAATGGGTTTTGGCAGGATGGTACACAGGCCGTGTTCCTGAACACGGGCCGTGTCCAGTCCAACATACACGAGGCGTATTGGCCCAGTTCAAGGTCGTGTAGTTTGGGCTTACACGGGCCGTGTGGATGAACACGGGCCGTGTTGTGCCTCCTAGACACGGGCCGTCTTAGCCCAATTGGGGCCGTGGACTTTGGGCCTACACGGCCGTGTTGATCAACACGGGCCGTGTACGTTCGCTGTAACAGCAGAATTAACAGCCTTAAACACTTGGTTTAATGGGGTTAACTTCTCATAATTGTGGTAGACAAAGGGACAACGAATTCTCTGCTCTAGTAGAGGCTTTTGGCTTGTTCTTTGGCTCTTGGTTGATACTAGAACTGTTGGAAATATGCCCACTGATACACGTATATTGGATCACTGCCGATGAGGCACGGGCCTATTGGGTCACACACCAAGCGTTGAATCCGACAGCACATGTCAAGAGAGAAAATTAGGGTTTCTGTCGACCTTCACGGGCCCTCACGGGTCGTGAAGAGGTCGTGACGTGAAGCCTTTCACGAGGCTTCATGGCCCGGTCGGGGATCGTGGGGTGATGCCTTCACGACTTCCTCACGGGCTATGAGAGCCCGTGAAGGCAGAAGTCTAAGTGACACTTTGATATTATTGGACCTTTTGTTTGGTCCAACGGGAGGGTGCAATTATGGCCGACCCTGGTGTCACCTAGAGAGGTAATCTGTTTATATAAACCCAACCTTTTGCCAAATTCACAAACACACACACTAAAGAGAGCCTTGTAGGAGTCTTTTAGAAAATGAGTTTATGTTGGTTGTGAGCAAGAGTTCTGGTGCTGTTCTTGAGTGCAAGTTAGAGTATCTCAAGCTTTAGCAAAGGAGAGTCGCAGTTCGCTTGGAGTGGATATCAATAGAAGAACTCGTCTTGGTGTTCAAGCTTTTCATCTACAACAACAAAACAACCAGAGACGTCAAGGGTATGGTCTCACTTTCTGGTTTCTTTTGTTGTTCTTGTTGCTATCATCCTTTGTAGCTAGATCCCACTATGTGTTTCTTGTCCATGAGTTTTGAAAACCCGAAATGAACTTATTTTTATCTTCAAGCTTCCGTTGTGCTTGCGGTTTTGTTGTGCATGAGAAACCTTCAGTGGTATCAAACCCATTGCTACGAGATGATAGCACAAAATGGCTTGAAAAATCGACTTTTGGAAGTTTTGGCATTCTGTCAGAAGGCCTTCACGAGCCGTGAAGTTCTCTTCACGGGTCGTGAAGGTCACACGACCTGTGTAGTTTGGGGTCTGGTCGTGAAATGGTTTTTTGGTGCTTCACGAGTTCATCCGGGCCATGAGCAGTCGTGAAGCCCTCGGGCCTCACGATCCGTGAAGGGTCGTGGAGGAGCTCGTGAACAGTGTTTTTTGACCTTAAAAGAAATTTTTCGGTTTTTCGAGTCGTTGCTGTGTTTCTGTTTTTATTCAGATGATTCTAGAAATCCCCAAATAATATTTTGGTACCACTATGGGTATGCCTGGTATGGTCATGGAATTAGATGCATACATGCATACATATGTGTGTGTATATATGAATATAGGTTTTAAAAATTGGTTTTATGCCTTAATGCATATGTACAAGAATTTCCAATGTGCCTTGAGTGTTTGTTTGGAAATTCTTATCAAAATATTTGCTTGTTGCGGTTTTTGGCACACCGTTTGTTTTGTGGTTGTTTGCCTTGTTCTTTGTTGGTAACCTTGGCCTTAGACCTTGTGGTTGTTTGTGGCTGCTCCCCTTTTATTTGGTGACTTGGAGTCACATGGTTTGTAATAATTATTTATTTATTGATTGTTGTAATTATTATTGCGGTTTGTATACCGTTTCATTTATCCGTGTACATGTAAATAGATGATAGAATTTTCATGGCTTGCATGCCATTTCATTTCTATTTTTATGTACTTGTACTCATGGAGCATGGAGACCACAATCAAGAATCAAGGATGATGTCTTGAAAATAGAAGATCCGGTGAATCCCGTTGGAGATGGCGGATCAAGTGGGAGCTATGACTTTTTGTATTGTGTCCCTAGTTGACCACGTTCTTCCCGTAGGCTCAAGGGTAGAACGCATAGGTTTTGCCTTGGTTACCAACCCCTTGCTATGCGTGTGTTGTGATTTATTTCTTGCATGGATTGTTTAGGTTTTCGCATGCTAGAACATTTTTCAATAAATTAAATCACAAGAGTTTTATAAAATTGGTTTATATTTCTCTCGCGCGCGCTCATGATTAACAAACCAACTAAAGTGAAAAATAAGTTTTTGTCACTCAATTATGTTAATCAAAATTAATCGGAAACAAAAGCCCGTTTTTCCATAAAACATAAATCACGCACCATCCGAAAGACGATGCCACCCAAATCTAACGACACAATGATTGGTTGTCGAGCTTAGCACGAGCCAATCTTTGTGGAGTTGTGTGGAAGGTGAGCGTAGTAACTCGCAAACTTGATTGTCGAGCTTAGCATGAGCCAATTCTTGTGGAGTGTACTTACCGCATGTCTTGAGGGACGATTTATAATTTCAAATTAGAATTCTTGAAAGATTGTCGAGCTTAGCATGAGTCAATCAACAATTCTAAATTGGGATTGGTGTAAGAAGGGATCAAACATGCCAAACGACCGGTGCTTGTCGTAGGATCCCGCAAACACCAAAGAGTTGCAATAATGGATTGCAATTGGCAATATGGTTGCCAACCCGAAATATTTGTTTTGGGTAAATTGTTTTAACAAACTTAAATATCAAACTAACCAAATCTACTTTGCTATTATAGATGACATCTTCTAGTACCACCACCACGAGCAACATTTCTCTACGTGTTTTCCTTGAGAAGGAGAAACTCGACGGTAGCAATTTCATGGATTGGCATAGGCAACTTCAGATTGTCCTACGCCATGAAGGGAAATTGCATATCATTGAGGAAGCCTTGCCCGAAGCCCCTACAACTACGGCACCTAGGGCCGCCCGAGAGGCACATGAAAAACGCCTCAAGGACACGGAGGAAATAACGTGCCTTATGCTTAGCACAATGAGCTCCGATTTGCAAAAGCAAATGGATCATTTAAGTGCTTTGGACTTGCTCGCGTAGCTCAAGGACATGTTCCAACAGCAAGCGAGGCAAGAAAGGTACGAATGCCTCAAGTCCGTCCTAGGTTGCAAGCTCCAGGATGGCGGGAACGTAAGCGCTCATGTGTTGCGTATGAAAGCAAACATGGAGCGCATGGAGAGGTTGGGGTTCTCCATGGGGAGGGAGATGGCGGTTGATCTCATCCTCCAATCCTTGCCCAATGCATAAGATCAATTCATCGTGAGTTATCATATGCATAGTATGGACAAAATCCTCATGGAGCTTCATGGGATGCTCAAGACCGCGGAGTCAAGCATCTCGAAGCCCAAGGCCACCTCATCCAATCTTGTCTTGGCTATCCAGGAGGGCCGCATCCAAAAGAAGAAGCCGAATCCTTCCCATAAGGGAAAGGGTAAGGGTAAGGGAAAGGTTGGTGCCACCAAGCCTACCCCCACCCCGGTGGCAAAGGGCAAGGGGAAGATTCCCCAAGCCAAGGCCCCGGAGGATGCGCAATGCTTCTTTTGCGGGGACAAGGGGCATTATCGCCGAAGCTGCCCAAAGTACCAAGATGGGCTCAAGAAGCTCAAGGCAATGAGCATCTCGGGACCTTCGAACCAAGGTACGTTCATGATTGAGCTCCATCAAACTTCTATTTCAAAGGGCTGGGTTCTAGATACCGGCTGCGGCACTCACATTCTTAGGGAAAGTAGAGGCTTGGAGCGTGGAAAGCTGGATCTAATTATAGGGAACCGAGAGGTTGTGCCCATAGAAGCAAAAGGGAGTGCCGAGCTCTCTTTTAGAACCGGTCTTTCCATTGTTCTTATTAATGTATGCTATTCGCCCTACATGGCAAGAAACATTTTATCTTTACATGCTTTGTATGACGATGGTTTTTCTTTTAAATTTATGGATGGATCTATTTTATGTTATAAAAATGATGTTTGTTATTTTAAAGCTTTACCATGTCATGGCATATATGAAGTTGATGCATACATTGAAAATAAGAGACCTATCATGAATATTGATTCTCAATCCAAAAATTGTTTGGATAAATATTCCTTATGGCATGGTCGTCTTGCTCATGTAAACAAGACTCGCATCATCAAGCTCCAAGCGGACGGGATCTTGGAATCATTTGACCTTGGGTCAAACGATGTAAGCGAATCTTGTTTACTAGGCAAAATGACCAAAGAACCCTTCACCGGAGTAAGTGAGAGGGGATAGGATCTTTTGGAAGTCATTCACACCGATGTGTGGTCCTTTCAAAAATGTCACAAGGAACAATACTAGATATTTCGTTACCTTCATGGATGATTATAGTAGGTATGGATATATCTACTTGATTAGACAAAAGTCTGAAACCTTTGAGGTGTTCAAGACATTTCAAAGTGAAGTAGAGAATCAATCGGGTAAGAAGATTAAGATACTACGCTCGGATAGAGGCGGTGAGTATCTTACTTCGGAGTTTCTAGACCATCTTAGAAAATGTGGGATTATCTCACAATTAACTCCTCCTAGGACTCCACAATTAAATGAAGTTGCCGAAAGGAGAAATCGGACATTATTAGATATGGTCTTATCTATGATGAGTCAAACAGAGTTACTCATTAGTTTTTGGGGTTACGCTTTAGAGACGGCGGTAAGAATCCTTAACCTCGTACCAACAAAGAAAGTTGAAACAGCACCATATGAGTTGTGGTACAAGAAAAAGCCCACTCTCTCATATCTTCGTGTATGGGGATGTCTAGACTACGTGAGATGTGAGGCGAATGACAAACTAGAACCTCATTCCGAAAGGTGTCATTTTATCGGATATCCTCCTGCCGATATTGGATATATTTTCTACAAACCTTCAAAGAACAAAGTTTTTGTTGCTCGAAGAGCCGTTTTCCTTGAAAGGGAACTTATATCCAATGTACCGAGGCAAAAGGAAATAGATCTTGAAGAAATTCAAGAAACACCCGATAAAGAACTTGATGTTGGCACTAGCAATCAACCATCAATGGTTGACACCGAGCAAAGTGAAGCTGCGGTACCTGACACACTTCCACTTCTTACCCTACGTAGATCCGGTAGAGCTCATCATGAGCCAGAGAGATATGGATTTCTCATATATGAGGGCAATGAGCTATTGGTGGATCAAGATGAACCCACCAACTACCGAGAAACAATGGCGGGCCCTGAGTCTGCCAAGTGGAGGGAGGCAATGGAAAGTGAGATAGACTCCATGTCGGATAACCAGGTTTGGGAACTGGTTGATCCAACACCCGGGTTTCGACCTGTTGGGTGTAAATGGGTTTTCAAGAAGAAAACCAACATGGACAATACCTTGGACACTTTCAAAGCCCGATTGGTGGCAAAAGGTTTCACACAAACACCGGGTGTTGACTATGATGAAACTTTTTCACCAGTGGCCATGTTGAAGTCCATTAGGATCCTCCTTGCCATAGCTGCTTTTCATGATTATGAGATATGGCAAATAAATGTAAAAACCGCTTTCCTTAACGGGAAGCTTTCTGAAGAAGTGTATATGACACAACCTGAAGGTTTTATACATCCTAAGTATCCTAACAAGGTATGTAGGCTTAAGAAGTCCATTTATGGACTTAAGCAAGCCTCTCGTAGTTGGAATCTTTGTTTTGATGAAAAGATCAAGGAATTTGGATTATTGAAAAACGAAGATGAACCATGCGTGTATGTCAGGGCTGGTGGGAGCTCAATAGTTTTCCTAGTTTTATATGTAGATGATATTCTACTCATAGGAAATCATATCCCAACCTTGCGTAGTGTCAAGGATTGGCTTGGGAATTGCTTTTCTATGAAAGACTTGGGAAATGCGGGATGCATTCTCTGAATTAAGATCTATAGGGATAGGTCTAGAAGGCTTATTGGTTTAAGACAAAGTGCATATGTGGATAAAGTCGTTAAATGATTTAAGATGGAGGATTCTAAGAAAGGGAATCTCCCCATGATGCATGGATTGGCATTAAGCAAAGCTCAATGCCCTAACTCCCAAAAGGAGTTGAACATAATGAAGTGAGTTCCATACGCTTCGGCTGTGGGATCGATCATGTATACCATGTTATGCACACGCCCCAATGTCTCATGTGCCTTGAGCATGACTAGTAGATATCAGGCGAATCCGGGAGAGGCTCACTAGAGGGCTGTGAAGAACATTCTAAAGTATCTTAGGCGTACAAAGGAAATGTTCTTGGTATACGGTGGTGAGGAAGAGCTTAGAGTAAAGGGTTACTCTAATGCTAGCTTCCAAACCGATAGGGACGACTGCCGATCTCAATCGGGGTTCGTGTTCCTATAGAATGGTGGTGCAGTAAGCTGGAGGAGCACAAAGCAAGACACAGTTGCTGATTCAACAACCGAGTCAGAATATATTGCAGCAAGTGAAGCTGCTAAGGAAGTTGTGTGGATGAAGAAATTCATCCAAGATCTAGGAGTGGTTTCAAGCATCACCAACCCTATTGAGATTTTTTGTGACAATGAGGGTGCGGTGGCTTTGGCAAAGGAACCAAGAGCTCACAAGAGGACAAGACACATTCTTCAAAAATATCACTTCATTAGAGAAGTAATCGAGAATGGTGACGTTGCCATAAGCAGAGTACTGACGGATGGGAACCTTGCGGACCCATTCACTAAGCCATTATCACAAGCTGCTCATGATTCTCACGCTAAAGCTATAGGTGTTAGATTCGATAGTGATTTTGCTTGACCTATGTATTTGGTTTGTTTGATTTGTATTTGTATTTATGGGAACATTTAAACGGTATTGTAACTTATGTTTGTTTTGATATATGAATAGAGATTTATATATACGCTTGTTGCGGTCACAATCATCAAGTCCATACCGTGTTCCATCTTAGCATGTTTAAACACTTCCTTGAATGTTTAACATTCTAAAACCTTCTGCAATCAGTTATTCTTCATATGGGAGGAAGAATGAAATAAGATTGAAGTAAGTGGTAGGCCCGGTATTCAAAATGGTTGAACAAGGGTGCAAGACTTACTTGTGCTTGAAAGGTGTTTGAAGTGACCAGAAGACCCACACCTGAGTTTACTTCATGGACCTATTAGTCACAAGTATCTCGGGATGATAATATCATTTCATCCTTGGACTTGAGACGCATAGGTTACCAGAGTATGAATCTGCCTTACTCTAGTTATCTTCAAACACAGTTCGTAACTGGTTGTTATAAAGGAAATAATTGGGTAAAGTATGAAACATATGATGGGACTATGTGGTCGAAAGGATTTGTTCCTCTAATAAGAGAGATATCCCTGGGCCCCTCGATGATTGGGAGCTGACATCAAATATGCATGGCCGTGCTCAAGTTACATTGATTTTAGATCAGATGCAACTTGTCTATTTGGTCACCACCAATCTGTAATCGAGAAACATAATAGTGAACAATCTGGAGATTGACATATTCCATGTCTTGTGTTCACAAGGATATCGCGAACAAAAGGATACACATGATCACTTATCTATAGAACCTCGTAAGCCTTTAAGGCTATTAGGTTTTTGTCGAAGATGACAACTCGCGCCGACTTGGGGGATTGATGCTTAGCTAGAGCCGCTCTTTGTCTGTGATTAATATGTGACGATGTATCATGTGCAAGTGGGATTCTGTTGGAAATATGCCCACTGATACACGTATATTGGATCACTGCCGATGAGGCACGGGCCTATTGGGTCACACGCCAAGCGTTGAATCCGACAACACATGTCAAGAAAGAGAATTAGGGTTTCTGTCGACCTTCACGGGCCCTCACGGGTCATGAAGAGGTCATGACGTGAAGCCCTTCACAAGGCTTCATGGCCTGGTCGGGGATCGTGGGGGTGATGCCTTCACGACTTCCTCACGGACCGTGAGAGCCCGTGAAGGCAGAAGTCTAAGTGACACTTTGATATTATTGGACCTTTTGTTTGGTCCAATGGGAGGGTGCCATTATGGCCGACCCTGGTGTCACCTAGAGAGGTAATCTGCTTATATAAACCCCTCTCAATTCTCTCTAAAGAACCTTTTGCCAAATTCACAAACACACACACTAAAGAGAGCCTTGTAGGAGTCTTTTAGAAAAGGAGTTTGTGTTGGTTGTGAGCAAGAGTTCTGGTGCTGTTCTTGAGTGCAAGTTAGAGTATCTCAAGCTTTAGCAAAGGAGATTCACGGTTTGCTTGGAGTGGATATCAATCGAGGAAGTCGTCTTGGAGTTCAAGCTTTTCATCTACAACAACAAAACAACCAGAGACATCAAGGGTATGGTCTCACTTTCTGATTTCTTTTGTTGTTCTTGTTGCTATCATCCTTTGTAGCTAGATCCCGCTATGTGTTTCTTGTGCATGAGTTTTGAAAACCCGAAATGAACTTGTTTTTATCTTCATGCTTCCTTTGTGCATGGGGTTTTGTTGTGCATGAGAAACCTTCAGATATACTTCGTGGAATTATGATATGATTGTGTATGGATCAAGATAGAGTATCAGAGATTTGTAAATTGTTAAGATAACCTAAGATACTAGAACGGTGATGGAGACAAGTTATGATGGAATTTATATGTAATGTACTATATGTGATGAGTCTCGCAGGGTTCGAGGACAGGAACATGTCGGTTGATTCAAGATGAAGTCATATTCGATAAGACATGCTATAATGCTTGAAATAAAGATCTGAGGTGCCATTACCCATGGAAATGCTAGACTTAACCAAGCTAATCCGGATATATTACAAGGGATTATGATCGTACAATCAAAGTAACTGTATTCTACCACTATGGGATTACAATTGGGAGTGAAATTGTATATTGATGAGATGAATAGAATGTGTGATGCTATATATAGAAACTTCTGACGGAAATTGAAAGAATTGACTAAACTTCTAAAAGAATTATAACAAGCATTGAAACGTGAGATAAACAGTACGGCTGAACTCCTATTAGATAAGATGAGTAGAATGAGTTATACAGATAATTGAGAATGAATTGCGTTTATATGTGATGAACTTTGAGGATTCGTGGAATTCATAAGCAAAATGATTAGATTGGCGGGATGTGATTTCTATCAAGTGGATGTTAAAATGTCAATTGTGAGTCGTTATGTGAATATCGGAGTAATGTACTGACATGTTAGTTGGAAGTAAGAAGAAAGCGATATGTGAGTATTTTATATGACAGACAGTGAATGAAAGGTACGTGAAATTTGTTAATTGAGATAAACAGGGTAATGTGAATAAGTATTCAAGAGATGTAACGCCCCAAATATTAAATCTTAAGTCTCAGTAGTGGAAGCTATAAATAAATGTTTAAATGGAATATAAAATCAAATAGTATTCGCGCTGCTGTCATGCTGGTGCTTTGCCCTTGTCTTTCCCTGATGGTCCTAAAAAGAATTAAACAACAACGGGTAAGCTATAAGCTTAATGAGCAACACATCACCCATACCTTATGATCCACACAGTAACACGTATCTGCACATAAGGCCCCCTCGGCCAGGCCCACTCGGCCACGATGTCTAAGGACATCCATCAAGTTGGTCCACTCGACCTTAATGCCATAGGCATTAGATAACCCCCTCGGTTATCGCATATACAAGTTTACAGATATCAAATCATATAACACATACGCGTATAAACAACATCACATATATACAAATACATCATAAGATAAGAGATAGTGAAACTCACCTCCTTCGTAGTCTAAGAGTTGACTATAAACACGCAACAAATAATTTAGTTAACACCCGCAATCACCTACAATTAAAGTGTATTTTATAAGTCCCCACACATTTGCACTTTGAAACTAACTAAATATATTAACCCTTCTGTTGAACTAGTAGCGTCCACCAATCTTTTGCTGCCCCACGTAGCAGGTTAATAGCAAAAAGTACTTTACGATCCGCGGGACAATAGCAAGTATGGAACGCAGGTTCGACCTCCGCAACCCATCTAGTGCTAGCCACCGGGTCAGGCTTTCCCTCAAACATCGGAGGATTGCAAGCTGAAAAGTCACGGTAGCTGCAACCCCCATTAGTACCTTGGTTGATAACCTGGTGTTCTGGTCGACGATTACTTTCCCTGGCTGTCACAACCCGTTCCACCTCCTCCGCGACCATCACTTTCATTTGTTCATTCATCTGTTAAAACATATTAGGCAAGATTTGTTCCGACGCCTTTCCCATAGCAGCAACCAACCTCTCATCGGATACGGTCTCGTGATATTCATTCTCCATCTCTTCGTAGTTCACGGGTGGTTGTCTATTAAAAGGCGTCCTTGGTTGTTGATGGGGATCGGTTTCAGCTATATGACTTGTTGTAGCCCCATCCCGAGGGGCATTAGCACTTCCCCCAATTAGCAAGGTTTGCTTCTTCTCGTAGTTACCATTCTGGAAGTATAGATAAAGCGTTAAAGCATAAGGTAGCTTTACCATACTGTCCTCCATACAAGACAAGTTCTATCCATTTAATACATTCGTACACCTATCCTCGAATCTGAAGTAGCCCTATACAAACTAAGGCACTCCTATGCACATTACAGGTGTATTACATCCTACAAGTACCCCTCACTTGATTCACAGGATTTCCAGTGATTCCGTTAAGTTCCAGCATGTACCATGTGCTTGTAATAATATGGGCCCGTATATCACTCCAAACACACTATACATATTCGATCTTAACTTTTCCATGAAAAGTCCCGATTCACAAGCTTAGGCCATGTATCACATCATAAATCTCAATATAAAACGTCATGTATAAGGCATCATGTATAAGGCATCGCTTCTTACATTAATCTAGCATAGTGTAAATTTGATGCTATGCATAACCTTAGCCATAAAGGTAGTCGAATGCTTGAATCTACCCTACCACAACATCAAACGAGAAAATGCAATAAGGCCAACTCAAGTTTTCTAAACCTATATGTCCAGTTTCATGCATGGCATAATATATTCATAGTACACTAAGTATCAGTATCCACAATATCACCAATGTCTGAGTAATAATCACAATTCATTAATCACATCATAAATAAGTGCTCACCAGGACCTTCGGCTCCAGCTGACAGCGTGTTTGAAAATAATTTGTAAAAATTTTAGTTTGAAAATTTCGTATTGAACCAAGGTTTAAGTCCAAACACACCACTCGCGCACTTGAATCCCTTAAACCGAGGCTCTGATACCAAGATGTAACGCCCCAAATATTAAATCTTAAGTCTTAGTAGCGGAAGCTATAAATAAATGTTTAAATGGAATATAAAAATCAAATAGTATTCGCGCTGCTGTCACGCTTGTGCTTTGCCCTTGTCTTTCCCTCATGGTCCTGAAAAGAATTAAACAACAACGGGTAAGCTATAAGCTTAGTGAGCAACACATCACCCATACCTTATGATCCACACAGTAACACGTATCTGCACATAAGGCCCCCTCGGCCAGGCCCACTCGGCCACGATGTCTAAGGACATCCATCAAGTTGGTCCACTCAACCTTAATGCCATAGGCATTAGATAACCCACTCGGTTATCGCATATACAAGTTTACAGATATCAAATCATATAACACATACGCGTATAAACAATATCACATATATACAAATACATCATAAGATAAGAGATAGTGAAACTCACCTCCTTCGTATTCTAAGAGTTGACTATAAACACGCAACAAATAATTTAGTTAACCCCCGCAATCACCTACAATTAAAGTGTATTTTATAAGTCCCCACACATTTGCACTTTGAAACCTAACTAAAGATTTGCGATTAGACCACTTAGGACAATTGCGATTGCCACTTGGCCCAAATTGCAATTCAATATAAATATACATTTTTACATATATATATATATATGTATACACATACATACATATATATATATATATATATATTTACGTGTGTATATACATAGCCTATGTTACACATAGCTCTAAATATTGACTCATTCCATCCAAATTAATTTGCATTGCATACTTGGCTTGATTTATTAATTCTACGTATCCATTTGTGACCCACAAAAAGAAAATGAATTTCAGAAACTTCAGGCGACTTCACTGTCGCCTTCGGCCATCCCATAGTCATTTAACTCTTATTTCTTTTAACCGATTACACTTGCTAAAGGTTCCTAGACCCACCTACACCAAATCCTAGCAGTTAATTGAATTTTAACGAGTTTATAATCATCAAATCCCCCAAATTTGTTCTCAGTTGAACCAGTGTCGGCAGCCATTAAACCCCACAATTCTCACCCAAAACCTCAAGTATTAATCGCAGAACCCATAACTTGATGGTTACTAAGGACCGATGATATGTACCTGTGAGTTTTCCCATATTGATTGCTCGATTATACACCTTGGATCCCCTTTGTTTTCTTCTCGGTTGACAGCCCTTACGCTACTAATGTGGGTTGTAGAAAGGGCCACTAGGGTAGACCTAATTTACCTTAAAGACTTTAGTAAGTTAGCTCAAGCCCATTAACCCCAATAATCCTATTAGCCCAAAACCTTATTACTAATATTAAGCCTAATACTCTAAAACTAGGGCCTAACAACTACTAATATTTACCACTTCCAATATTTACCTAGACAATAAAATAAATAATAATAACGATGATGTTAGATAAATAATATCATTAAAATTTTGAAAGTGGGTATTACAAGAGATGTGTTGACATTGTCTATACGCGTGAATGTCAAAGAAAATGAGTTGAAAAACAGGTTTATTAAGTCTATGAGTTATATGATGAGTTGAAGAAGAGATTTCAAAGAAGACTTGTTGAACTCTGATGATTGTAAAGTGACAAAGATGTGTAGAAAATGAATTTTGGTTTGATGATAAGAAGGATATGTATATGCGATTACAAAGGACTTGACAACTAGAAGTGAATGAATATGAAGAGTGGATATCCCGTTTGATATGTGTTATAGGATTCCAAGTACGGAATCCTCTTAAGAAGAGAAGATTTGTAACACCCGCAAACTCGGGCTAGACAATTAGCGGGTAAGTGGTACGCGATTTCGCGTTTATTTGCATTTTCTTGGATAAGTGGTAAATTAGAGTTAATTAGACTAACTTATGGATTGAATAAATATATATATATATAAATGTATATATATTTGATTACTGGAAATTGAAATAAAAAGAAAATGAAAAGTTCATGTATGTATGTAGTATGAATGCATGGATGTATGTTGTATGTGTTTACATGAAAGAATGAATAGGAAGGAAAAGACACCTCCTGCTTAGACTTGTTAATTTATGTGTGTACGTGTAAATTTGTTAGAGTTATCAGCTCATAATTTGGAAAGTGTGAGAGTGTGTGTATGTGTGTTTTGAGAGAAAGAACCACGAAGCAAAAGAAACTTGGAAATTGGAAGGAAGAATTTGGTGTTTGATAATCCAAAATAAAGGTATGATTATGTTTCTATCATGACTCTAATCATTTTGATATGTTTTGTTGGCAAGCTCATTCTTGTATCATGATATCACCATTGTTGGAGCTTAAAGCTCAAAACTTGACATGTGGGTTTTGTTGGATGATGAGTTTTAATTAGATTTGATGAGTTCTATATGTTTGTAGTTGTGTTATATGAAGCTTATACATGTTTTGGAAAGTGTTTTGGTAAGAATTACATGGTAAAATAGAAGTTGAATATGTTTTATGTCGGCTGGGTTTTTGAAGAAGAAGATGGAATTGTTGTAGTTACGTCGCGACAGGACGTGTTATTCGCTTGGACGCGATGCGTCCGTTGGTTTTGGCGGATTTCTTGAAATCCGATGAGCAAATCCGATTGTTTGAAATCCGAGACCCGAAATACGATTCTTGAAACCGACAAGTGAAATCCGAGACCTTGAAATCCGACACTTAGAATCCGGGATTTGAAATCCGGCGGATTCTTGAAATCCGAGAGAAGGGAAATCCGACACTTCGGGCGACGCGACGCGTCGGATCATTGGACGCGACGCGTCCAAGCAATTTTCAGAAATTGAAGTTTTTAATGCTGGTTCGATTGTGTAACATGTTATATGTTTATTTATGTGTGGTATTAACATGTTGAATTTGGTAATGATTGATATAAATATATGTGGATATACATTTATGGATTGAGTTTGATTTCGGTTTGTTGTGTTCAAGAACTACTACGAAGACCCAGTGATATTAGACAACTGAGCAAACGGGATCAAGGACTGAGGTGAGTGGAAGTGTACTCACGAGTGGTGTTGGTGGTAACGTTTATGGTTGTGGTTTGAGATATTTACATGCTTTGATTTGCCATGATAGACTATTTAGTCTGAATTGCCATGATATATCATGATAGACTGTCTAGTCTGATAAGTGTTGATAGATTGTGTTGACTGTTATTCGTTCGTAGTTGATTGTTGCTTGTTGTTTGTGATCACTCGGATTGTTGTGCGGCTCGTGTACATGGTTAATGATATGTGCACGTGGCAAGACCTGTACGTATGGTTAACGATATGCATACATTGTTAGAGGTCAGCTATCGTATGTTATTGGGCTGAGCTATCTGCTATTGGTTGCACAGTTCTTGATCTTCTATGCATTTGTTGCAACAGAAGGGGTTTAACTGTACCAAGTAGCAAATAGCTATCGGTAAACCTTTGCTTTGACCCGCATCGATTGCAGGTTCTGCAGAACCGCCATTCCTCTAGAGGTTGGATTGGTTTGTGATGATTGTTTGATCTGTTGAGATTTGTTTGCTTGTTCGGTTGAGGATTGCTTGTGCTTGTTGTTGGTGGTTGCTTGTTTGTAGCTTCCATTCACTTAGCTTTGTGCTAATTCCCCTTGGTGCCTTGGTTGATTATTTTTGCAGGTTTGGCTGTTTAGCTTTGTTTGAGGGAAAGGGAAATTTGACCAATGCTCTGATATTATGTTTTGAGGAGAGACGAGCCGTGTTTTATAACTATTTTGTAACACAACTTGATGTAACGTTTGTAAATAGTACTTTGTTCTTTGTGGGTATTTGTTTCAATGAAATCATAAAACGCTTTCGCGGCGATTTTTAAAAAAATGGATTGAGAATTTACGGTGTTACATTAGTTGTTACTGGTTTGGTTGCAACCGTTTATGGTTTAACGCATGGATAGAGTTTATATTTAATAATTGATTAACTGGTTGATTGTTAATTAATTGTTGCGTCAGTGATATGTATACATGATGGTTGGGAAGTCAGTTTTGGCTGGGCATATAGGCTGGGTTTGTTTGCTATCGGCTAATCAGTGTGGGATCTTTTGATGCATTTGTTGCAACTTAAAGTAATACTGTGTAAGAATAGCAAATGAACTATCGGTAAACCTTTGCTTTGGCCGCCATTGGTTGTAGGTTCCTGCAGAACCGCCGGTCTTCCCGGGACACGATTATCTGTTATTTGTTGTTGTTGATATCATACGGTTGTGGCTGATGTATCTGTTGTGGTTTTACTCCATTCACTTATATTTGTGCTAATCCCCCACCTCTCACTCTTTTTACAGGTTTTGGTAAGTCAGCGGGTCGGCTGAGAGTGGTTAGCTTGGGGAGTAATTGCCTAGGCCTCAGATTTGTTTATTTGTGACGAGCCGTAATTTTGTAATACTGATATTTTAACTGGTTGGCTTTGTAAATAGTGGTTTGTGAACAGTTGTAAATACTTTTAGTAATTAATCGCTTCTGCAGTGTATTTTAAAATAAAAATTTTTGGGTTGAAAATACGGTGTTACAAATTCTACAAATGAACCTTGTATCAACATTTTCATGTGTATATTTAGTATTAGTAATTACTATTCTTTCTTTGTGTAGAAGCAATTTCTTTCTCTGGTAGATGACGAATCTATATAATTGTGTGAAGAGGGGCAAGTTGAACTCTTGTTACATCCTGAGGCTAAGGTAAGTGTCCTTTCTTTCTAAGTGAAACTCATTACACAAATAAATACAAGAATGATGTTGAGTGTTTTTGAACTCTATATGTTATAGAGGATTAAGGTTTCTAGAATAATATGCTAGGTATTTTCATTATTAATCCTACTTATATTAATGTTAGTGGTCCTGATATATTATTCATCTTATAGTTTTGTTTGTATCAAATAGTGGATCAAAATTTAGGATCAACCGTATCATGATTACAATTGAAACCCATAAAAACATTGTTTTGCTTGTTTAAATATTTAATTAGGGATGGGGACATTTTTCTATTGTGCTGCCCGAGCATAAAAAACTCAGGATCGGCCCTGCATGTCGTTGCCACCTCCTGCTTCCATTGATAAACCACCGAACTAGGTTTGTTCTGCTCATTTATATAGTCAATGGCTCCAGGTTCATCATTTGCTTCTAGGTAGTAATCTAAACGAGGATTTCTTAACAAAATTAATTCTTTTACTTATCATCTACTTCTAGGTAGTAATGTAAACCATGAATTCTTAACAAAATTAATTCTTTTAGTTATGGATTATGGATTTTATCATATTAGGAAATGGGTTGTCCATGAAATCTATTTAAACTAATGAAACAGAGATGAGAACAAGGTGGCTTATGATGTTATTCTTTAAGTGATGCTAATAAGCACACCACATGTTCGATAGAATGTCTCAACCAAAAACACCTATTTTGAATTACTGAGAACATACTTGGGTGATTTTTTTTCATGTTCCTAGAACATTTAATGGCTTAGGATTTGTGATGTTACCGCTGGTTGTTTTAAGTATCTGAATTAGTCTTAAACTCGTACAAATTTGAGATTTGATTTGTTTTGTTGCTAAACAATAAAGAATATTCAACTCACAACTTAAAAGGGTCCAAAAGCAAACATATGTAATGGTATCAAGGTTGCATCTTTGGTTAGTTGATTTTTCTTTTGATGATTGTTTGACTTAATCACAAGTTTTTATGCACTTATGCTTTCTTCTTTGTCATCATCGTCATTTTTAAACAAATATGATCTCTCAACCTTTTTGGACTAGCATGCCTCTTGAAATTTTTTTATATTGAATTGAACTATTCCTACTGAATTATCATTTATTAAGAGCTATAATTCTCCATTCTCTTTGTGCAGGTGGAAGTAATTCCCCAATATCATGTCAAAGCACCATAAATCACAAATATGATGCAAAGTAGGAGTAAATTGTATTTCCTTTTAAAAACTAAGGCGATCTTACTTAAAGTAATTTTGGTATTTGTGTACGTAACGAAATGTATAATTATTATTGGTGTTTTCAATCCATTTCATCTTTAATTTTATAGTTATTTGTAACGTGCAATATTGTTTCTTTAGTTATTTTCTACGCTATTTTAATGTGGTGCTCAAAATGGTTTTGAGACAAGTTGAAATTATAAAGAGCTCAAGATAGGAACTCCAAACTTCAACTCTCTTCGTGTGGAAACAAATGATCTGCAAATTACCTACGGCTCAATATATTTCAACAAGGGGACTCACTTATAGGGTTTATCAGGTTTCACTTTTGATTGAGAAAACAATGTGTATACATGGCTTCATTTTCTTTTGTACTATTCGAGTAGCTTTTCCTTTATAACAACATTCTTTTCATTATTAGTTTCTTATTAAGCTAATGATACAAATCCAACCGATACAAAGGTTGTGGGCCGTGCGTACGCGCGGCTAAAAATGTACCTAGTCTATAATACAAAGAAAGCCCCATGCCTCATTTTTAAACACGTCTCCGTCCCTACTATGCTCCACGCACCTGCCTTTCTACCAACTTGCTTGTCTGCTATGAGATTACCTGTGTTGCCTGCTTTATTCCACCTCCTGCTTCAGGAGGTTGCCTGTCTTGATTCCACATCCATAACTTTTTTCCTTCTTTCTTACACCTCCTAGTTCCTCCTCCCTTTGATGAACCGAAGCACAAATTTGCTTAATCGGCGGCAAAGGAAATGAAAGACATGTGAAAACAGGTAGCCAACTTTTCTTATTTCTTCATCTTCTAGGGTTTATTTTATTAAACTACATTTGTTGCAATTAATTGAATGGTTTCATTATATACCTGCTGCTCTTCAAATTAGGATAAAAAAAGGCTTCTCCTTTGCTAAGTTTACCTATATAACCATGACACAGTTTCAAATATCAATTTACTTAACAAATGAGTGATCTGAACTTTCTAATTGATGTTATTTTTAGAAACTGGAAATTGATTTAGTGTTTCTTAGGTTCATTATTTATTAATATCTTAAGTTGGAGAATAGTTTATTCATATGAGGATGCCCATAAAGAAAACGGACACAAGGAGCATCTTAAATTCAAAGAGATATATTGTATTGTAAGTGAAGGAGTATGGTGTATACATAGGAGCAAGTTATGGAGCTGTGTTGTGCTGGTAATTTATGTATTAGATGTAGGTAGTTTTGTTGTGTTTAGAGAGTGCATATAATATGTTCGATGAAATGCCGAAAAGAAAGTTAGTTATAAGTTTTTAACATTGATCAATTATTAATACTGAAAAATACATCATTGACCTTCCTTCATTGTTACAACTTTGGTTTTGCTAATTTCCTTGTTTAGTTCCAATTGATTGTTACTTTACTTTTGTTTTTATGATAAATATTTCATTATAATTTCAAGATTGTATTGTTAAGGTTGTAATCATTAAAATATAAATCCACTTTGTGAATTTTTTCCTTCGTTGTTTACATATAAAGGTACAGGCAGACCAAGTAAGAGCATTAGATTTACAAAAAGGAAAATAGTAGCCATTAAAATGACTAATTCCTGACGGATCAAGTCTACCCGTAAAAAAAGGAAAACAAAACAATGAAATATAATAATTGTAAATCATAAAGTGGTTAAGAAACATGTCCATGCCTACAAACAATATGCTTGCATATTGTAGGATTGGGTTGTTCGTGTAAAAATTACGTAATTCACAACTTAATATTAATAAGTAAACAACCAAAATCAACAAGATAAGCCTTGTGCTTGTTTTAGTTATTTAATTTGTGTAGTATTTCCACTACCAACTGTCACTCAACCTATCTGCAAAATAGGCTAAAAACATATAATACTTGAAAGCATAAGCATATGATCTACAATTTTTGGTGCATATACAAGACTAATAAGTAACTAAATTAATTAAGAGATGGCTTCATTTCTACTCGGAGATGATTCAGAAGAGAAAGTCTGGTTTAAACTAGGTACCTAACAATGCACTCTAACTCACTCTCTAAGCTTTCAATATGTGCTTCCAACCTTTCCAATCTACTTTGACCACTCTGCACATTTCTTGTTTCACTCGGAAATCTGCATTTACATAATATTCTTGATGATCTTCATTTGTTGCAATCCCTTTGTGTATCAACTTTGATACCACAAGTGACGATATGCTTGGCTTTGAAACTAGTGCAGATAGGAATAACAACAAAGATCCAAAAATCAAAAGTGGGGAAGGTATTTGTTAATAACCCGATTCGAGATGGGCCGTCTCCTAGACATTAGTAAGAAGAAGATGCTAACGACTGAAGTTCATTTTTCATAAAAAAAACTAGGAAATACAGATGAGCATCAAATATGTAAATAGCAAGGTAACTTACCACCAAAGAGCATGTGATCATGGCTTTAACTTCCTAATACATCGGGAAATAACTAATAATAATAAATAACTAATAATAAATAAACTGTTGGCAACTTCTGTTGGTTATTCCTTCGGTCACGATATTGTTGTGGAAGGCATCTCATTCGTTCGGGCCGGGTTGATGCTTCATGTGACCCATTTGCACTAGGGCTAGCAACATGGACTTCTTGAACTTGGGCTAACTGGTCCTCATCCATAACAATACTCCCCTCGTCGGCTTCAACCTTGTCCTCAAGGTTGACAGGAAACTCGGGATAATCGGTACGAAACTGATCCAAATCCTCCTAGGTAGCTTCGTCGTTGGTACTCCCAACCCACTTCACCGGTAGTTGGGTTGTCCCAACTCTCCTCCTGGGATTCTGTCGAGTAAGTAGTATTCGGTCGGGCTGCATAAGAGGAGTATCTGTTGGAATCTGCCCACTGACACACGTATGCTGGTATCACTGCTAATAAAGCGCGAGCCTATTAGGTCACACGCCAAGGATTGATCCCGATAGCACGGTTAGAAAGAGAGGAATAAAATAGTGGTTTTGGTTGTCAATGGGTGCTTCATGACCATGAAGGTTTGTGCTTCATGGGCGGTGAAGGCTAGGTGCTTCATGACCATGAAGCTGATTGCTTCACGGGCCGTGAAGAGGCAGCTGAAGTGTCACTTTCTTTTTATTGGACCTTTTGTTGGTCCAATCAAAACCTTTACTTTTGGTCCGACCCTGGAGGCTTCAGATGGCTGTTCAAAGGGCTGGAACATTAGCTAGAAAGTCTCTCTCTCATTCCACAACTATTCTCTCTTGGGGCCACATGCAAAGATCTCAAAAACTAACACTAAGATGGTGATCTTGAGTATTATGTGAGCTGATCTATGGTGCAAGAGGTGATGTTCATGGGCTGTTCCAGATGGTGAAGTCATCAAGGATGTTCATCTATGGCTTACTAGCATTTGGGGATCAAATGTTCTTTGTGTGGACTTGCAATGGAGGAGGAAGCCACTTGTTTCCTCAATCTCATCCCAATCCACTTGATGAACTCGATTTCCAGCCATGGTGAGGAGGTATTTTCTTCCTTCTTCTTCTTGTTGTGAGTTGCAATTTGCTTTGTAGTGTATTCCACCATTGGAACTAGTTGTGGGTTTTTGTGTGCTTTCGTTTTATGTCCAGCTTATAGGCAACGACACCAATGCGTTCAATGATCATGAAAGGGCCAAAGTAGCGCTTGGCAAGCTTGTGGGAAGACCGGTGGGCAGCAGTTTGTTGGCGGTAAATACGCAACTCGACGTAAACCCAATCGCCTACGAAGAATTCTTTTTCCAACCGGTTTTGATTAGCCTGAAAAGCCATTCGTTGTCTGGAGCATTGTAAATTTTCCTTCAGTGTGGTCAAGACTTGAGCTTGAGTTGCAAGCAGGTCATCAAGAGAGGCGGTGGTTGAAGTTCCTTAAATATATGGAGGCAGGCTAGAAGGGGGTCTGCCATACAATGCTTGAAAGGGAGACGTGCCAATGGCAGTATGAAAGGAAGAATTAGACCAATACTCGTCTAGATGAAGATAACGACTTCATGTTTTTGGTTCTTCACTCGCAAAGCAGCGGAGGTAGGATTCAAGGCATCGATTAAGGACCTCGGCTTGACCATCGTTTAAGGGTGGTATGCACTTGAGTGAGCCAAGGTGGTTCCCAACTGTCGAAAGAGTTTAGTCCAAAATTTGCTTAAGAACAATGGGTCCCGGTCTGAGACAATGGTTCTTGGAAGTCCATGCAGTCGGTAAATGTTCGTTAGGAAGGTGTGTGCAAGTACGGCAGCGGTATAGTTGCTCCCCAAAGCAATGAAATGTCCAAATTTCGTGAGACGATCGTCAATCACCCAGATAGCCATCTTACCATGGGAAGAGGGTAAATGAACAATGAAATCCATAGCAATATCTTCCAAAACTCGCTCAGGGATTGGTAGCGGCTGGAACAACCCATAAGCTTTATGTGTGGGCTACTTGACTTGTTGGCAAGTGGAGCAAGCTTTCACATAGCTAGTTATGGTGTCACACATGCAAGGCCAATAAAAGGAAGCAGCCAGGTGACAAAGAGTAGTGTGTATGCCGGAGTGGCCTCCTGTTGGGGTGTCATGGTGTTCAGCTATAATTTGCCGACGAAGTTCTGATAGTGGTGGAATAACGAGTCGTTCCTTGAAATAGAGTAAATTCCCATGAACTCGGAAGTCTATGTTTTGTGGAGCTTCAGTCAATGCTTTGTGACCTTCTGGAGTATTTGAATAAAAGGACTGGATGTCATCTACCCATGGAAAAGTAGGAGCTGATAGACCCAAATAGTGAGCATCAATACTGCTCAAGGCATCGGCTACCCGATTGTCCCTACCGGGTTTGTACAAGACCTCAAAATCATACCCAACCAGTTTAGTAATCCAACGGTGTTGTTTTGGTGTGTGAATCAACTAAGTGGGCATGTATCGAAGACTTTGTTGATCGGTATAGATGAGGAACCGACGCCGCAGAAGGTAATGTTGCCACTTGCGAACAACCTCCGTAATGGCATAAAGTTCTCTAACGTAAGTGGATGAGGTGGCCAGTCTTGAATTTATCTTTTTAGAGAAGTATGCAATGGGGTATTCTTGTTGTGATAAGACTGCGCCAATTCACACTCCAGCTGCATTTGTTGTAACTTCAAAAGTTTGTTGGAAGTCAGGTAGTGCAAGGACAGGTAGGGTGGTCATAATCTGTTTCATTCGATCAAAAGTTGATGTAGCTTCGGTCGTCCATTTGAAGCTACAGGCCTGCAATAAATCAGTAAGTGGTGCTGCCAGGCGAGCATAGTTGTGCACAAATATTTAGTAGTACCCGGTTAGGCCAAGAAACGCACGTAGTTGGCTAACCGTGGTGGGTATTGGCCATGCTAGGATAGAAGAGATTTTCTCCTTGTCAACCGACACACCCTTGCCTGAAATAATATGCTCCAAAAAGGGAACTTCCTGCATAGCAAAGCAACATTTGGACATTTTAGCATAATATTTGTGCTCCACTAATGTTGAGAGAACAGAAGATAAATGAAGGATATGCTTCTCTCAATCTGGACTATAGACAAGTATGTCATCAAAGAAAACAAGGACAAAACGGCGTAACCGATCCCTAAAAAGGTCGTTCATAGCAGCCTGAAATGTCGACGGGGCATTAGTGAGGCCAAATGGCATTACGAGGAATTCGTAATGGCCATCCACGGTTCAAAAAGCTGTCTTGTGAACGTCTTCCGGAGCCACTCTAAAATGGTGGTAACGAGCTCGTAAATCGATTTTCGAGAAATAATGGGAACCATGTAATTCATCCAACAATTCATCTACTGTTGGAATAGGAAAATGATCTCGAACGGTGATAGCATTCAAGGCGCTATAGTCCACACAAAACCGTGAAGTTCCATCTTTCTTTTTAACGAAGATGACCGGTGATGAATAAGGGCTCGTGCTTTGTTGTATCACACCATCCTTCATCATGTCTTTGATTAATTCAGTCATAATGGATTTTTGAAAGTGAGGATAGCAGTAGGGTTTCACATTTACAGGAGCAGTGTTAGGAAGTAGCAGAATTTTGTGGTCATAGTTACGTTTTGGAGGAAGGTTAGCAGGTGTTTGAAAAACGCTGCTATAGTTTTGCAGTAGGGTTTCGATATCGGGATCATGAGTTTGGGTAGCTTGCTGTGGGCTTGGCAGAGGGTCAAAGACCACTGCGTATTACGCAGCAACTGATTCTTTTTGGAGGAGGTGTATGATTGTACTTGGCGAAGTAGATGAGGCTGCCAGTTCACTACTAAGTGTGACTTGCTTCTGTCAATGGAAAAAGGTGATCTCCGGAATCCCGAAATCGGCGGTTATAGCCCCAAGGAACTATGCCATGTCATTCCCAAGCTCACGTCAGCTCCTTCAATGGGTAAGATATATGGTGCTAACGTGAATTGGGTGGTACCCAGATGAAGGGTTACATCAATACATTGACCTGTGCATTGAATAAATGTTCCATTGCGCACCATGACTAGAAAAGAGGGATTGTGGTCGATAGGGAGTTTAAGTAGGGTGGCCAATCTGGGTTGTAGGATATTATGGGTGCTTCCGGAGTCAATAAGCACAGTTACCGGGTGTTCTTTGATGCGTCCGGTAACCCTTAAGGACTGTGGGGAGGTGGTTCCATGTAGAGCAGCCGGTGAAAGTGCTAGGAATTGTGTTTCTGGTGCACTATGCGGGTCGTTAGTGGTTGGATCAGGCTCCAGTTCAAGGTGACGAACTCCGAGGAATCTTCATCGGTTTCTAAGAGCAAAAACTGTGATGGATTGCAACGGTGACCGCGATGGTATTTTTCGGGGCATTTGAAACATAGTCTTTGTGCCCGACGGGCTTGGGCTTCTTCTGGTGTTAAGCGGCGGAGTGGAATGGAAGTAGTGGGTTTAGTTGTTGTAGTTGTAGCGACGGGTTTAGGTGGTGCCGGTAGAAGGGGTAGGTTAGATCGAGTAGGTATGGTTGTGTTTGGTTTGAGGGGTACGTTATGGTAAGTACTTGATTTAAGGGTTAGAGGATGTGATGATCTAGTGGCTGCAATCTTCTCTTCAACCAATTTAGCTAACCCATAGGCCTCATGTAGAGTAATAGGGTGGTGGAGGGAAATCTCCCGCTGGATATCGAGGTGTAGGCCTAAAATGAAGCAGTCAAGTAGGGCTACTGGGGAAGTCCAACAACAAAATTACTAATTCTTTCAAACTCTGCTTGATACTCGGATATTGTGCCCGTTTTTCTTGACTTGAAAAGGGTCGCCCTATGATTCTCGAAAGATGATAGACCAAAATAGAGCCCCAAATCACGGGTGAAAGAAGGCCAATCCTTGAGCTATTGGTTGTTGTGAAGGTACTTATACCCAGCTAAGTGCTTCCCCGTGGAGGTGGAAGGCGACCACCGGAACCCGCTACTCACTACCAATCTGATAGAACTGAAAGTATTGCTCCGCCTGAAAAATCCAATTGAGGGGTGCAGTTCCATCAAACACCGGTAACAGGATCTTGGGAGATTTGTGTGTTGGGGTTAATGGTGGTGGAGGAGGCAGCGGTGTGACAGGCGGAGGGGTGGATTTGGCTGTTGTTTCTCAAGTCGATTGACCACATCGCTGAGGGACGTGGTTAAATGATCAAGTTTGTTGGTGGTGGCCGATTGGTTGGCGATCAGGGTGGTCAATTCGTTCTGGACGGAGAGGAGCTTGGAGAGGCTGTCGGTGATCGCCGCCATGGATTCCTCTAGGGTGGGCGTTTCCTATCTAGGTGGCATGCTTTTCTCTCAATGAAAGCACCAATGTTAATAACCCGATTCGAGATGGGCCGTCTCCCATAAATTAGTAAGAAGAAGATGCTAACGGCCGAAGTTCATTTTTCATAAAAAAACTAGGAAATACAGATGAGCATCAAATACGTAAACAGCAAGGTAATTGACCACCAAAGAACATGTGATCATGGCTTTAACTTCCTAATAGATGGGGAAATAACTAATAATAATAAATAAATTGTTGGCAACTTCTGTTGGCTATTCCTTCCGTCATGATATCGTTGTGGAAGGCATCTCATTCGTTTGGCCTAGGTTGATGCTTCATGTGACCCATTTGCACTAGGGCCAGCAACATGGACTTCTTGAACTTGGACTAACTGATCCTCATCCATAACAGTATTCTTGGTTTACATTCTCATGTTCCCTTTAATTAGACTAAAGATATTGAAAAAAGTTCAAAAGAAATAGTTTGCAACCTTGAATTTACAAAATTTATCGATTTTGATTCTTAAAGTTGTACACTACGTGAAGGAAATGACATAAACGAAGGTGAGAATGAGGGTTTGTATTTTTCAATCAAGCAAGATCTTGGGGATAAAAATCTTTGGACATTTCACAAAACATTGGGTTAGAGGTCACCCTTTAATTATTCAAGATGTGGTCAAGAGTTATATAGAGTTAAGTTGGGAACCAATTTACATGTTCTTCATGTATCTTGAAAGAAGTGTGAAATCCAAGAATGAAAAAGAAGTGAAACTGAAAAATTGCTCGGATTGGTGTGAGATAGAAATGGGCAGGCAACAAACATTTATAGGCAGGAAAACACATGCAAATGTGTGGAATGAGAAATTGAAATTCAAAGTCCGAGTATCTTCTCGTATCTTTGAAGAACATTTTACAAGTCATTATGCTGCTGTGATGAATGCTCTTCCAATTCAACAGTATGTTAATCCATTAAAGGATGTTTTAAATTTGGTAGTGAACATGCTACCAGAAAGTCAAAATGTTGACCTGGGTCCTTTTGTTTATATCCCATATAGTAGACATGAAGATCTCACGGGTGGTGATTTTTTAACAAAGTTATGCCATCATGCTTATGATATGGTACGTATCTAAGGGTTTTGTTTAACATAGTCCTTATTAAAATCATAGTCCTGAGGGACAATTTTTAGCCGTTAGATTTCAAGATCAATGCTCTAGATTTAATCTTATATAATAATTAAAATTGATATAAGGAAGAACAATTCTGACTTTTTGCATATTGATCCCCACTTTCTCTTTCGTCTAATTTATTTAAAATTAATTATCTCACAAACCGTTAATCGTTAGACGAAACCAAATATACCGTTGCGATCCTCATGTCCCCTCTTTTATTAGAGAGGTCAGTTGATATACTTTTGACAAACTTTTTTTTTCATTTTGTTATGTTGGACTTAAATTTATTAATGTATAATCACGGGTGATTCATAACAATATTACATGTGTTGTTTTATTAATTTTTTTTATCTTCTTAAATTGTATATCATTTAACGTTTATTAATTTTGAATGTTTGCTTAAAAAATCAACGTTTGCTTAAAACCGTTCATACATGTATGTACATATTCAATTTCACCCAATCCAATTACATTGTCTACCCATGAATGCATATATTGTGTACTAGCAACACCCTATCCCCTCTATCAAAGGTCGAGATGTGTTCTCCTTCGAATTCGATGTCTTTTATATTGGTTATCGTAATAAGAATGGTTCTCGTTTGAACAATCCCCTATGCAATCACATATGATTGAATACCAAATCTCATGTTTTTTGGTATTCAATCACAGGTGAATCTGTACAAACTCTCGTGTGATTCTGTACAAAATCACATGTAATTAAATATGCAATCATATGATTGAATACCAAATCTTATGTTTTTGGTATTCAATCACATGTAATTGAATACGCAATCATATGTGATTGAATACGCAATCACATGTGATTGATTCTGTCAAATATGTGACATAAAAATGCTACATTTAATCAAATCACCTGTAGTTATGTGCACGTATAAGAGATAGATAATCACATGTGTTATGAAACAACTAATAACTTAGAATCACTTTCACTTGTTTATTTTTTGTTACTAAACCATAGAACTTTGCCGGATTATCAAACACCAAACTATAATTTTATAAAGACTATATTGATCACACCTCTATGAATCACACGTGATTATACTTTAATAAAATTTAAGTCCAATCTAACAAAATGAGAAAAAAAAATTGTCTAAAGTATATCAAATGACCTCTCTAATAAAAGAGGGGAACACGAGGATCGCAACGGTATAATTTGTTTCGTCTAACGATTAACAGTTTGTGATATAATTAATTTTTAATAAATTAGAGGAGAGAGAAAGTGTGGACCAATAGTTAAAAAGTCACAAATGTCCTATTTTATACAAATATATCAATTTTGATTATAATATAAGATTGAATCTGGACTATTGAATCTTAAAATCTAATGGTTATAAATTGTCTCTCAGGACTATAAATTAAATTAAGACTGTATTGAACATTTCTCACGTATCTAAATGCTTTAAGAAAACTTTGGTAGTCATTTTCTTCATATTACAAGAGTTTGCGTGCTATATTTACGAGTATATCATACTTTTTATTTTGGGTAAGGGACAAAATTCTTAAATTTTATGACTTTATATTAAAGTTTTTTGGACACTAATATTAACTACAAAAAGTAGAGGGAAGTTGATTGCACCTCTTAGCTGGCTAAGTCACTAAGAGGGTGTTTGGATTTGTATTCGAAAGTGATTATATGATCATGAATGATCGGTATTAGATAACGAGCTGGAAAAAAAACATATAGAAGATATTGTTTGTATGAGATTTTGCTACTCGAGGCTGTAATAACTACATGTTTAAAGTGTTGCCGAAATTCTAAATGTGTAAGGAAATAGCGACCAAAATGGTGAAGAAGAGACTTTTGTGAAATGGGAGTAAAAAGTCTCTCAAATTATGATAAAATAACGGGTAAATATTCATTTTACTTTACCCTTGGATCATCATATTTGTTACAGTTTGGTATGAACCTGAATACCCATAGCTGATTATTTGACCCCTAAATATTTTGTTTATCAAGACATTGAAAATTTATTATAACGATTTCAGGTCACAAGAACAGGATAATCAGTTCCACAAATGCAAATCTAAACACCACATGACAACATATATAGGATCCTCAATCTGTCGTTTTTTTAATATTATTTTTGTAACATCCGCAAATCCGGGCTAGTCGTTAGCGGGTTAGCAGTACGTGTTTATTTGCATCTTAATTTATTATATGGTTATTTTAAGTTGATTGATTTAATTTAACTAATGAATATTGTTTATGTGAATGTGATTATGCTGGAAATAATAGAATGGTATGAAATAATTATGCATGGATGTATGGTATGTATATATGTGTGATTGTATGTATGCATGTATTGATGTGGAATCTTGACACCTCCTGCTTTGTACTTTGCATACGTGGGTAATACATATATATGGATAAGATTACAGTAACTTCCTCATTTGAATTTGCTAGTGTGTGTGTTGTGTGTGTGCTTTGAGAGTAAGAGCAAAAAGAGTGAAAGTGATTCTAATCATATTGATTCTAAAGGTAAGGCTATGTTTCTTGTATGATTCTAATCATATTGACATATTTTGTTGCTAAGTTTATGCTTAGAACATGAAAGCACCATTTATGAAGCTTATGAGTAAACTTGGCAAGTGGGTTTTGCTAGGCTTGTTGTTTTAAATTGTTAAAGGTCTTTATGATAATGGTTAACATGTTATATGAAGCATATGCATGTTTTAGAAATGTTTGGGATTAAATTCAGAGGTTAGTAAATGAATTTGTAAGTTTTAAGTCGGCTGGATGTTGAAGAAGATGATGCAGGTTTCGTCACGATGCGACGCGTCAATTGCTTGGACGTGACGCGTTCCCGTCACTTTTGCGCTTTCTTGAGAATCCGAAGGTGGAAACTGATGGGTGAAATCCGGGGTCTTGAAATCCGATAGTATGAATCCGACAACAAGAATCCGACCCTGAAATTTGAGAAACACTTAAATCCAACAAGTTGGGATTCGGATTGTGGAAATCCGAAACTTTGCATCGACGCGACGCGTCGGTTTTGGTGGATGCGACGTGTCGACGGTTTTTGTGGATTTTGATGTTTGTTTGCATTCCTTGACGTTATATGTTACATGTATGTTCATATGTAAATCTAACATGTTGTGTTTGATTAAAGGAGATATAAATATATATATTTATGAGTTGGATACTGATTTCAGTTTGTTGTGTTCTCACGAACGGACAAGGCTCAGTAATATTAGACCATAGAGTGGGAGTTCGAGAACTCGAGGTGAGTGGACATTTAACTCACGACTGGTGTTAGTTGTAACGTGTTTGGTTATAATTGTTTGTGGATTGACGCACGGATAGACTTTATGTCTAATAATTGATTAACTGGTTGTTTGTTAATTGATTGTTGTGTTGGTGATATGTATACATACTATTGGGAATTCAGTTACGGCTTGGCACATGGGCTGGGTTTGTTTGATATCGACTAATCAATATTGGGATCTTTTGACGCATTCGTTGCAACCTAAGGATAATACTGTGTGAGAATAGCAAATGAACTATCGGTAAACCTTTGTTTTGGCAGGCACGATTAATTGTTTATATTCTGTGTTTATTGATTGTTTGGTAACCTGCGGTTGTGATTGATTCTAGTTTGTTGTAGTTTTACTTTAATTCACTTAGCTTTGTGCTAATCCCCCACCTCTCACTCCTTTTACAAGCTGGTGAGTTTTGCAGTTCGGTTGTGAGGGGGTGTATCTTGGGGAATAATTGGTGGGCACTCTGATTTAAATTGTGATGAGCTGTGGTTTTGTAATATTTGTATTTAGACTAAACCGGTGTTGGAAAACTGGTTGTATACATTTTCTGTTGTTAATATGTCAGTTTTAGTATCACTTCCGCAGTGTAATTTAAAAGTAAAATTTTGGGTTAAAAATACGGTGTTACAAGTTTGGTATCAGAGCCTTGGTTTGGCAATGTAGGCAAAGTGGAAGCGTTGCATTCCCAAATCTTGGCTCGAGTTGGGGTCAATTATTCTTTGAGTGTAGGATAGGGGTGAATGAGAGTGTTGTTTCAGAGTTTAGTATGTGATATACTAACGGATTAAACTAATGAGTTGGTGAGATGTTGTGATTGTTACAGAAAACAATGGCTGATAATGAGAACTCAACTAGCGCCCCTTTTGTCCCATCAACTGTAGAAGTTTCTACAGTAGCAACAGAGGTTCCTTAACATGCAAGTAAGTTATGTACAGTTGAAGACGACAGAGAGGAATATATTTTCAAGTTGGAAGGGCAGTTAGTAGATTTGAGGAATGAATTGGAGCAACAGAGACAAGATTTTGCGAGACAACCACCGGTTATCACTGTAGCTTCTACTACCTCTGAGATACCACCAATCTTTCCATTTAATACTACGCATACAGGGATACCTTCTGTGTCAATAGCATTACCACCAATGTCTCAACCGACGTCCCAACCATTTTACTACCTGATGTTTTTGCAAGGATCAATGCCATATCCTTCATGGGATTTCAACCTGGAATGGGATTTAAACAACCTTGTACCTATAAACAGTTCTTGGATTGAAAACCTGCGGAACATCATGGTAGCACCGATCCTAACCTTACCCTGAATTGGTTACGAGATACAGCTAGAATCCTGGATGCTTGCAATTATGAAAAAAAGATGAGAGTTTGTTTTGATACAAGGATGTTGAAGGGAAAAGCAATGGACTAGTGGGATTCTATCACTACACATCTATCCAGAACTCAGATGGATGCGATCACATGGGAACATTTTCGAAACAAACTGTGTGAGGAGTATTGTAATGCGTTCGAATTGAACAAGATAAGGCATGAGTTTATGGAGTTACATATGACAAAGAGAATGACAGTTGATGAATTGATTGAGCAGTTCAATGCGAAACTGAGGTTTGTGACTCGGTGGGTGCCTGATGAACCTTCATAGGTTCAACATTTCATTGGTGTAACATCCACAAACCCGGGCTGGTTGATTAGCGGGCTAACGGCAGGTGATTTCGTATTTAATTTGCGTAAGTTGATTTTGTGATTAATTGAATAAATTTTGATTGAATTGAAAATACATATTTATGAAAATATATATTTGTGTTACTGTAATAAAAGAAGGAAAAAGTCATGTATGTGTAGTATGTCATGTATGTATGTGTAGATAAGTAAGTATGTATGCATGGATGTATGTTGTATGAAAGAAAGAATAGGATTTCAGAAATGGGTTTAAGCCACCTTCTGCTTAAATAAAAGAGTATGTATACGTGGGGTTCATAATTCACCAGCACATAATAAAGGTGAAAGTGTGTGTTTGTGTTAAACCACCTTTGAAGAAAGCTAGAAAGAAGAAACTTGGATTTTCAAGAAGAAGATTTGGTGATTCATAATTCAAACTGAAGATTGGTATGTGTTCATATGATGTTATAGATTGTTTTGATGTGTTTATATGTTGAATTACATGTTAGAATGAAGAATTACCATTGTTGGAGCTTAAAGCTCAAAACTTGATTTATGGGTTTTGTTGAATAATGAGTTTTAATTGGATTAGATGAGTTATATATGTTTGTTGTTGAATTAAATGAAGTTTCATGGGTGTTGGAAGTGTTTTGAGTTGAGAAAGTTGAGATTGAATATAGTATGTTATGTGGAAAATGGTTGGAAATCCGACAGTGCAAGGAGGAAGAAGACTGAAAGGAGACGCGTCACGGCGCGACACCCTAAAATCCGGGTTCTTCGAAAATCCGATAGAAGCAAATCCGCAACCCTAGAATCCGGAACCCGGAATCCGACACTCAAAATCCGATACCCAAATCCGAGTAGCGTCGCGGCGCGACGCATGGCTTGGTCGCGGCACGACGCATGGCTTGGTCGTGGCGCGACAGGCCAATCTTAAGGATTTTGTGTATTTTGCTATGTATTCATGTGGGATGTGATGGGTTATTGTTTATATGATTATTGTATGTTGTTTACAAGTTATATAGAGATATAAATATATATTATGGATATATATTTATCAGAGATTGACTTCGGTTTGTTGTGTTCTCAGGATTTGCAAAGTCTCAGTGATATTAGACAACTTAGAAGACGGGAACATGGACTGAGGTGAGTGGAAGTGTACTCACGAGTGGTGATGGCGGTAACATTTGAGGTTACATGAATTGAAATATGCTTATGATATGAGTTGCCTTACTAGACTGTTGAGTCTTAGTTGCCATGCTAGACTGTTAAGTCTGAGTTGCCTTGTTAGACTGTTTGGTCTAAGATGCCATGCTAGACTGTTTAGTCTAAGATGCCATGTTGAACTGTTTAAGTTGAGTTGCCAGTATGGAATGTGTTACTTGATATGTGTCGACAGACTGTGTAAATGTGATTCGTTGCTTGTTGATTGGGATTGTTTGGTTTGTTGTGTGGCCAGTGCACATGGTTAATTATGTGTGCACGTGGCGAGACCTGTACGCATGGTTAATTATATGCGTGCATGGTTGGGGTCAGCTATCACTTGTTTTGGGCTGAGCTATCTGCTATTGGTTGCATAACTCTAGACTTTCTATGCATTTGTTGCAGTAGAAGGAGCTTTAACTGTACCAAGTAGCAAATAGCTAACGGTAAACCTTTGCTTTGGCCCGCATCAGTTGCAGGTTTTGCAGAACCGCCGTTCCTCTAGTGATTGGATTGGATTGGATTGGTTTGTGATTGATTGTTTGATCTGTTGAGATCTGTTGCTCGTGCTTGTTGGTTGAGGATGCTTGTTTGTAGCTTCCATTCACTTAGCTTTGTGCTAATTCCCCTCAGTTGATTGCTTTTTGCAGGATTGGCTGTTTAGCTTTGTTTTTGGGGAAGGGAATTTTGACCAATACTCTGATATTATGTTTTGAGAAGAGACGAGCCACGTTTATAAATATTTTGTAACACAACTTGACGTGATGTTTGTAAACATTACTTTGTACTTTGTATTTGATTAAATGAAATCAGTTAACGCTTCCGCAGCGGTTTAAAAAAATGGCTTGAGAATTTACGGTGTTACAAGTTTGTATTAGAGGCTAGGTTTGGCGATGCAGACACGGCTAGAGTGTTGCATTCCCAAATCTTGGCTCGTGTTGGGTCAAACTTTCCTTGGGGGAATTAGAGTGAATTGGTGAAGCTGTTTGTTAGTTAGTATGTTATGTACTAACGGTTTATCTAATGAGATTGTGAGATGATGTGATTGTATAGATATGGCTGACAGAGATATCCCTGCTCATCCTCCTATGACCCAAACGGTGGTTGAGACTTCAGTGATTGATACTATAGATATGACGAATCGAGTGGGTACTTCCGGTTATGAACAGGAAAATGATCGAGAGGCATATATTCGCAAGTTAGAGAATGAACTTCAGGAACTCAGAGATATAGTTCGTGGTATCGGAAGAGAGAGAATTAATCCGAACATGTCATCACAGATACCAACAACTGTTGTTACCCAATCTACTACTTTACCGGTTACTGCTCCGTTTCCTCCGGTAACGTTAGTGACGCAACCGTTATTTTTCAATCCATCCGCCTTACAGGGAGACTATCCTTTTGGATACCCGAGATTTAAACAACATTGTTCATACAAGCAGTTTTTGGATTGTAAACCATCGAGATATCATGGAAGTACCGATCCGAACAAGACTTTGAATTGGTTGCGAGAAATGGTAAAAACTCATGATGCGTGTAATTGCGAAGATAAATTCCGAGTTAAATTTGCGACTCGTATGCTTAAAGGTGATGCGATGGTATGGTGGGATTCATTAACTGGGCATTTTACTGAAGCACAATAGGAAAGTATTACTTGGAATCAATTTCAAGAGAAGCTATGCGAGCGATATTGTAGTTCATTTGAGATTGAGAAAATCAAAAAGGAGTTTATGGAGTTGAGGATGACAAGAGACATGACAGTAGATGATTTGATTAAACAATTCAATGAGAGGTTGCAATTTGTGAACCAGTGGGTGCCAGATGAAGCAACAAAGATACAACATTTTGTGGGAGCTTTGCTTCCAGAATATCGAAGTACTACCGGATGGGCAAGTACCTTATCACAAGCATTTACTCCAGCCAAGACGGCTGAGGGTGATGGAAAGGCAAGGGATAGAATGAATAGAGTGTGTACCTTGCAGCATAAATCAATGATTGAACGTGTTGGTGAACCACAAAGACAGATTGGGCAGAGTGGCCAAAGTGGCAAGAAACAGAGGAATCGAAATAAGAAATCTAAGACAAGTGGATCTAAACATAGTTCGTTGTGCTGTCGCCGGTGTAGATTTATTCATACGGGGCCTTGCACACCCCAGACTTTGCGTCGCATTCGATGTGGATTGTTTGGACATGAGATCAAGGAATGTGGTTTCTCTCGGGGCGTGTGTTGGAATTGCCAGAAAGAGGGTCATCATACGAATTAATATGTACAGAGGCAAGGAAAATGAGGTCGGGGTCAGGAGTGGATGCAGGTGGGGGATCCTCGTCAGTAGTTGGACGAAAGAGAAAGAACCCTTCGGTGCCAGAGGGTAGAAATTTTGATATGATGAATGATGACGATGTTGATATCAACGATGATATGACGGGTACGTTTTGATAACTTCTATAATTATGCGTATGTTTATTAACTTTAGAGTTAATTGTTGATGCTTGATGCATATGTATGCTAAGCGTATATGCTTACTTCTGAAACAGCATGATTCTTTTGAAGTAAAGATAATTGATAATATGTTATCATGAAAGTAATTGGTACTAATGTTAGGAAATGATATGATAGTGCATACGTGATATGTGAAATAATGTGAATTGAATATGATATGTTAGGGAAAGAATATTTCAGATTAGTTAAAATTGCATGCTAAGCAATGTGTTGTACGACTGTTCTGTAATTGGTATATGTTTAAGCATGTTGTGTTTGTATATGTGTTTATGTGTTATGCGAAGATGATGGGAAGAGAATAAATCGTTGAGCTGGGAAGAAATTGGTGTTAATCAAGAGATGTTTTGATAAAGATATGATTGAGATTACGGATTTTTGATATTAAATCTTCTAGGTAAAGATAATTGATGAATGATGAATCTGAAGAGATTAGGGTATGTTGAGATATGGAAACTGTTAGATCAATGAACGATGTTATGCAATGGAATTAAAGAGTGATTTATGCCTTATAGTAAAGATTTTGAGAAGAATGATTTAACCTATGACTTTAAGACTGTACATGATATGTTTGTACTGACTGTGTGAAGAGTGTTGATTGTAAAGAATGATATGTGTGATTGACATGAGTATTAAAAGAAGAAGCGAATGCTTATATACAGATGAAATGAATATATGATAGAGATAGAGTTCAGAATGAATAGAAGAAGGTGAATAAGGGATTTGAATATTATATGGGAGGGATAATTGCTAGTAGACATGTGAAAATATGATGGAGTTTATGATGATAACACTGCAGTTATGTGAACTGAAGTATACGTGACTTGATGAATGGAATTGAAATTGCCTTTACTAGAAATGGATGACTTAATGATTGAAATATGAGAAAGAGATGAATTGTTACAGAGTGAGTAAATCTGAAATGTACAGGATTGTTTGAGTAAAAGATGTAATTGATATCTAATTATAAGAAGTGATGAATATGAAAGAATTGACTAAATAACAGTGGTTATTTGTGAATTGAAGACATATGTGATTTGAATAATAATGTAATGGCCTGAGCATAAGGAATGAAGAATTGTGGAACTTATACATGAATTGCCTTTGCTAGGAAAGTGCCTTTGCTTGGAATTGGAAACTTAATCTGATAAGACTTATGAAACTAGATCGCCCGTGCACTTGGAAGGGCTAAATGATATAATGCCATACATAGTATTTAATTGACGAATTACTGAAGAGTGAATATGATTGAGTCAAGACAGAGTGTTAGAGATTTATGAAATATTGAGATGAAGTTCATATGTAATTTACTTTATATGATGAAATCTGGATATATTACTGGTAATTGCCAGTAAGACGGCATTGTTGAGCAGAATTGCGTACTGACAAGATAATTTGAGATATCAGAATGATTGTGACAATAAGTTACGATGGAGTTGACACCCAATTTATTATATGAGAAAGAATTTGGATATATCACGAGTGATTATTGATTGATAAGTAAGATGTACTAGTATGATATCACCAGTGGGATGGTCTTGGTTGGGCAAATTATATTGATCAGATGATGCAAAGATATGATGATTTATATGTTGAAGCTGCTGATAAAAGATTCAGATGCAGTGAATAATTTCTAAATGATTTTATTACAACAATTGAGACGTGAAATGAACAGTATGACTGAATCCTTTTTGGATAGTGCAGTAGAAAGAGTTGTGCAGATATGTATGAATGAACTTGTGTTTGTAGTGGATTTTGATGTTTCGTGGAATTCATAAGCAATTGATTGGATTGACAAGATGTGAATTTTATCAAGTGGATGTTAACATGTCAATTGAGAGTTGTTATGTGAATACTAGAGTAAAGTACCGACATGTTCATTGGAAGTAAGAAGAAAGCAATATATGAGTATTCTACGTGACAGACAGTGAATGAAAAGTACGTGAAACTTGAAAGAATCAGAGTACTATGAGTAAGTATTCAAGAGATGCATTGACCTTGACTATATGCTTGAATGTGAAAGAGAATGAGTTGAAAGACAGACTAATCGAATCTATGAGTTACATGTTGAGCTGAATGCTGAACTGAAAAAGAGGTTTGAAGGATAAATTGATAAAGAACCGATGATTGTAAACTGAGAAAGACAGGTAGAAAGAGATTTAGGTGGTTGATAGTAAGATGAAGCTATGTATGAGTTACAATTGAATTGACAGTCAGTGATGAATGAATATGAAGCGTGGAGAATTCGTTTGATGTGTGCTATAGGATTCCGAGGACGGAATCCCCTAAAGGAGGGAAGATTTGTAACATCCACAAACCCGCGCTGGTTGATTAGCGGGCTAGCGGCAGGTGATTTCGTATTTAATTTGCGTAAGTTGATTTTGTGATTAATTAAATAAATTTTTATTGAATTGAAAATACATATTTATGAAAATATATATATTTGTGTTACTGGAATAAAAGAAGGAAAAAGTCATGTATGTGTAGTATGTCATGTATGTCTGTGTAGATAAGTAAGTATGTATGCATGGATGTATGTTGTATGAAAGAAAGAATAGGATTTCAGAAATTGGTTTAAGCCACCTCTTGCTTAAATAAAAGAGTATGTATACGTGGGGTTCATAATTCACCAGCACATAGTAAAGGTGAAAGTGTGTGTTTGTGATAAACCACCTTTGAAGAAAGATAGAAAGAAGAAACTTGGATTTTCAAGAAGAAGATTTGGTGATTCATAATTCAAACTGAAGATTGGTATGTGTTCATATGATGTTATAGATTGTTTTGATGTGTTTATATGTTGAAATACATGTTAGAATGAAAAATTACCATTGTTGGAGCTTAAAGCTCAAAACTTGATTTATGGGTTTTGTTGAATAATGAGTTTTAATTAGATTAGATGAGTTATATATGTTTGTTGTTGAATTAAATGAAGTTTCATGGGTGTTGGAAGTGTTTTGAGTTGAGAAAGTTGAGATTGAATATATTATGTTATGTGGAAAATGGTTGGAAATCCGACAGTTCAAAGAGGAAGAAAACTGAAACGCGACGCGACACCCTAAAATCCGGGTTCTTCGAAAATCCGATAGAAGCAAATCCGCAACCCTAGAATCCGGAACCCGGAATCCGACACTCAAAATCCGATACCCAAATCTGAATAGCGTCGCGGCGGGACGCATGGGTTATTGTTTATATGATTGTTGTATGTTGTTTACAAGTTATATAGAGATATAAATATATATTATGGATATATATTTATCAGAGATTGACTTCGGTTTGTTGTGTTCTCAGGATTTGCAAAGACTCAGTGATATTAGACAACTTAGCAGACGAGAACGTGGACTGAGGTGAGTGGAAGTGTACTCACGAGTGGTCATGGCGGTAACATTTGTGGTTACATGAATTGAAATATGCTTATGATATGAGTTGCCTTACTAGACTGTTGAGTCTTAGTTGCCATGCTAGACTGTTAAGTCTGAGTTGCCTTGTTAGACTGTTTGGTCTAAGATGCCATGCTAGACTGTTTAGTCTAAGATGCCATGTTGAACTGTTTAAGTTGAGTTGCCAGTATGGAATGTGTTACTTGATATGTGTCGACAGACTGTGTAAATGTGATTCGTTACTTGTTGATTGGGATTGTTTGGTTTGTTGCGTGGCCAGTGCACATGGTTAATTATGTGTGCACGTGGTGAGACATGTATGCATGGTTAATTATATGCGTGCATGGTTGGGGGTCAGCTATCGCATGTTTTGGGCTGAACTATCTGCTATTGGTTGCATAGTTCTAGACTTTCTATGCATTTGTTGCGGTAGAAGGGGCTTTAACTGTACCAAGTAGCAAATAGCTAACTGTAAATCTTTGCTTTGGCCTGCATCGGTTGCAGGTTCTGCAGAACCGCCGTTCCTCTAGTGATTGGATTGGATTGGATTGGTTTGTGATTGATCGTTTGATCTGTTGAGATCTGTTGCTCGTGCTTGTTGGTTGAGGATGCTTGTTTGTAGCTTCCATTCACTTAGCTTTGTGCTAATTCCCCTCAGTTGATTGCTTTTTGCAGGTCTGGCTGTTTAGCTTTGTTTTTGGGGAAGGGAAATTTGACCAATACTCTGATATTATGTTTTGAGAAGAGACGAGCCACGTTTATAAATATTTTGTAACACAACTTGACGTGATGTTTGTAAACAGTACTTTGTACTTTGTATTTGATTAAATGAAATCAGTTAACGCTTCCGCAGCGGTTTAAAAAAATGGCTTGAGAATTTACGGTGTTACAGTTGGAGCATTACTTCCCGAGTATAGGAGCATAACTCGGTTAGATGGATCATTGTCCCAGGCCTTCACCTTAGCGAAGTCTGCTGAGGGGGACATCTAGGCAAGAGATAAGCAAAACCGACATGGAGCGGCTTTGAAGAAGCCGAAGTATGATCAGACTCGTAATCAGCAAAAGAGGAATTGGCAAGGAAACCAGTCAAAAGGAAGTTAGAACCATGGGGTAACCACCGGAGATTTTGGTCAGAAACCGCAATGGTGTGTACATTGTATATCTACTCATTCTGGGCAGTGTACTGCTCAAACCATGCAATGTATACGTTGTGGAACGTTAGGCATGAGATTAAGGATTGTAGTTTTCCCCGTAGCGTGTGTTGGAATTGTCTGAATGAAGGACACAGGGCTGGTGATTGTCCTTCTGGGAGGAAAACTGGGACGGGACTGGGGCAGAAGCAGTTGGGTGATCATCATCAGCAGGGCAAAAGAGAAAGAACCCTACTTCGCAAGAGGGTGGGGCTTATAATATGATGGCTAATGATAATGCCACCGCCGATAAAGATGAAACGGGTATGTTTTGATAAATTATAAACTCGTTTACGTGTTAATTGACTCTAAGTTAATTGCTGAAATTGTATGCCTGTTGTGTGCTAAAATATCTGTGTTTATTTCTGATGAGACTGATTCTTTAGAAATAGAAGTAAATGATAGTAAATGATTTTCTATCATGAGTTATCTGTTATATATCAAGAAATGGTATGATGATAAATATGTGATACTTGATTTAAATGCTAAGTGAGCATGAGATACCATAGAGGGATGTTTTCAGATTAATTGAATTGTAGGCTATATGAATTATTGCAAGATATGTGTTGTATTATGTGTATTCAAATTTGTACAAAGAAAGATGAAAGAGATGGATTGCTGCAGATTGGGTAAGTCTGAGATGTGCAGTATTGTTTGGGTAAAAGATGTAATTGAGATTATAAGGTGATGTTTAATCTAATGAGTATAGTGGATCAATGATCAAGACGAATGATGAACTTGAAAGAGTTTTTGTAATAGGATGTGAAATTATAATTGTTGGTTTGAAATACAAAGCTATGTATGAAGATGTTAATGATTGACCATGTCAACAAAAGATGTAATAAATGCCTAATTACAAGGAATGAATTATGTGACTTAGTGGATGAATAGAGATTTTCTCCACCAAAAAGTTATGAAGAAAGGAAGATTGAAACCTTTGAGAATGAGAAAGAGAAAAGAGGAATTTAATGGCTGAAACATATGGAATGAAGACTTGTGGATCTTGTGTATGAAGTGCCTTTGCTGGGAGATTCCTTTGCTTGGAAGTGCCTTCGCTTGGAATTAGAGTTTGATTTAACAAGGATTTATGAATTTAAAATTTCCAATGCTATACTATGGAGTAAAGACATGAGGGTTGAGTATTGATGGTATACTATGAGATCAGAAATATTATGTGATATGAAAATTTTGACATATGGAGTGCAAGTTGAAGCGGTATACCAGGAACTTATGAAACTTTGAGATATTTTGAGATATCTGATAGGTGATGATGACAAGACACGATAAAAATTGTATTTAACTTGATTGATAAAGAGGAATCTGGATATGTTGAGTGGTTATTGATTAATCAGTATTCTTATTACAAGTGAGACGACATCTGTTGTATAGATAGACTTGATTAAATTTTAATTAGATGATTTGAAGATACGATGATTCATATTTGATGGCTTTTGATGGAAATTAAAGGTTGCTTAAACTATTTGAAGAGTTTACAACAAAAATTGAATCGAGAATTGAGTAGTTTAACTAAATTCTTGAAGATTGATTTAATGTGTATATAAGGTATATTTTCATGCGGAATTGAAGTATGATGGTTTATGGGAATATTATCTACATTGTGTAAAGATATGGGATTGTTGTGATAATACTTCAACCTGATGACTTGAAGTTAATGAGAAACAGATAGTGAATGAGTGAAACTACTGGAATTCTTATAACTGATTTAAGCATGTATTCGAGAGATATTTGAAGATTGGATTTATGAACTAACTGTTGGTTTAAAGATAAGATCAGAAAGATAAACTACGAGACTGTTGAAGTATGTATTGACAGGATTTGTAGAAACGGATTTCTATTATATTGATAATTGAAAACGCGATTGAGTTTATCTAGTTGGACTATCAAAAAAAGATATGAAGAGTTGATATCTTTGTTGATGTGTGTGCAGTGAGATTTTGAGGACAGAATCCTTTTAAGGAGAGAGGATTTGTAACATCCGCAAACCCGGGCTAGTCGTTAGCGGGTTAGCGATACGTGTTTATTTTCATTTTAATTGATTATATGGTTATTTTAAGTTGATTGATTTAATTTAACTAATGATAATTAAATATGTGAATGTGATTATGCTGGAAATTATAGAATGGTATGAAATAATTATGCATGGATGTATGGTATGTATGTATGTGTGATTGTATGTATGCATGTATTGATGTGGAATCTTGACACCTCCTTCTTTGTACTTTGCATACGTGGGTAATACATATATATGGATAAGATTAAACTAACCTCCTCATTTGAATTTGCTGGTGTGTGTGCTGTGTGTGCTTTGAGAGTAAGAGCAAGAAGAACACAAACTTGAAAAGTGAAAGTGAGGATTTTTTGTTTGTTAATTCAAACTAAAGGTAAGGTTATGTTTCTTGTATGATTCTAATCATATTGACATATTTTGTTGCTAAGTTTATGCTTAGAACATGGAAACAGCATTGATAAAGCTTATGAGTAAACTTGGCAAGTGGGTTTTGCTAGGCTTGTTGTTTTAAATTGTTTAAATGTGTTTATGATAATGGTTAACATGTTTTATGAAGCTTATGCATGTTTTAGAAATGTTTGGGATTGAATTCAGAGGTTGGTAAAAGAATTTGTAAGTTTTAAGTCGGCTGGACTTTGAAGAAGATGATGCAGGTTTCGTCACGATGCGACGCGTCAATTTCTTAGACGTGACGCGTTCCCGTCACTTTAGCGGATTCTTGAGTATCCGAAGGTTGAATCCGATGGGTGAAATCCGGGGTCTTGAAATCCGATAGTATGAATCCGACAACAAGAATCCGACCCTGAAATTTGAGAAACACTTAAATCCGATAAGTTGGGATTCGGATTGTGGAAATCCGACACTTTGCATCGACGCGACACGTCGGTTTTGGTGGACGTGACGTGTCCACGGTTTTTGTGGATTATGATGTTTGTTTGCATTCCTTGACGTTATATGTTACATGTATGTACATATGTGAATCTAGCATGTTATGTTTGATTAAAGGAGATGTAAATATATGTTTGATATATATATTTATGAGTTGGATACTGATTTCAGTTTGTTGTGTTCTCACGAACGGACAAGGCTCAGTAATATTAGACCATAGAGTGGGAGTTCGAGAACTCGAGGTGAGTGGACGTTTAACTCACGACTGGTGTTAGTTGTAACGTGTTTGGTTATAACTGCTTGTGGACTGACGCATGGATAGACTTTATGTCTAATAATTGATTAACTGGTTGTTTGTTAATTGATTGTTGTGACGGTGATATGTATACATACTATTGGGAATTCAGTTACGGCTTGGCACATGAGCTGGGTTTGTTTGATATCGGCTAATCAATATTGGGATCTTTTGATGCATTTGTTGCAACCTAAGGATAATACTGTGTGAGAATAGCAAATGAACTATCGGTAAACCTTTGCTTTGGCAGGCATTGGTTGTAGGATCTGTAGATCAGCCGGTCTTCCCGGGACACAATTATGTGATGGTATTCTGCGGGCACGATTAATTGCTTATATTCTGTGTTTATTGATTGTTTGGTAACCTGCGGTTGTGATTGATTCTGGTTTGTTGTAGTTTTAGTTTAATTCACTTAGCTTTGTGCTAATCCCCCACCTCTCACTCCTTTTACAAGCTGGTGAGTTCTGCAGTTCGGTTGTGAGGTGGTGTATCTTGGGGAATAATTGGTGGGCACTCTGATTTAAATTGTGATGAGCTGTGGTTTTGTAATATTCGTATTTAGACTAAACCGGTGTTGGAAAACTGGTTGTATACATTTTCTGTTGTTAATATTTCAGTTTTAGTATCACTTCCGCAGTGTAATTTAAAAGGAAAATTTTGGGTTAAAAATACGGTGTTACAAGTTTGGTATCAGAGCCTTGGTTTGGCGATGTAGGCAAAGTGGAAGCGTTGCATTCCCAAATCTTGGCTCGAGTTGGGGTCAATTATTCCTTGAGTGTAGGATAGGGGTGAATGAGAGTGTTGTTTTGGAGTTTAGTATGTGATATACTAACGGATTAAACTAATGAGTTGGTGAGATGTTG
The DNA here is from genome assembly GCA_038502395.1 of Dittrichia graveolens. Classification (NCBI taxonomy): domain Eukaryota; kingdom Viridiplantae; phylum Streptophyta; class Magnoliopsida; order Asterales; family Asteraceae; genus Dittrichia; species Dittrichia graveolens. Next base: position 26,423,294 of record JARJIL010000008.1, read on the forward strand.
TAATTGTTAAAGAAAACAATGGCTGATAATGAGAACTCAACTGGCGCCCCTTTTGTCCATAGAGGTTCCTCAACATCCGCTCGAATTCTTACTATATTTGATTGACCAAGGTGAGAGAATTAATGCTATTAAACCCGAATTAGACCCACAAAGGAGTCTCAAGTTTGGTATTTAGGATCACTAGCAATGCTCCTGTGGGAAGGTCGCTTAGAACAAACGGAAAGACTAATATTCCACTTGAGAAAGCCTCTAACAAAAATGAGTTTGTTTCTTCATGGAATTCTAAAATTTTATGTTTCCAACTAGAAGTCAACTTTGATTTTATTGGTTAATGGTTATCCATACTTGAGAGGAACTAGAAGAGATTTACAAATTGAAGGCACAAAAAAAGACAAAGGGGAAGAGAAAGGAATTCAAAGTCAATTGATATTAATAATTGTAAGCATATGTTTACTTAATTAAGGGAACACAAATGTTAAAATTCATAGAGTAGGTAAAAGAAGAGAATTAGTGGATTTCACATGTCATCTTGAGATAAGTAGGAGAATAAATAAAAAAAATAATAGAAGCATATATCATTTTTCATTAATTAATGTTATATGTATTGCTTACTCTCTACCATTAATTATGTCTTTATTAGACTTTAACATCTTCCTTGTTTCAAAACTTTTAAAAAATGGTTAGGATAAATGTGTACAGTTATGAGGAAAAAGTCAATTTTTTGGTTAATAGAGCTAACACTCTTTGGTCTACATTTCAAATTTTTATTCCTTCATAAACTTCACAAATTTTTATGATTTCTTTGTGTAATTACATGAAGATATTTTCTTAATTTACAAGATGCAAGGGTAGTGGGTTGTGCATACGCACGGCCAAAAATTGTGCTAGTATGGTGTATACTTTTCGTACATACTTATCTTCCGGTTAACTTTAGCCATTGAGAAAAATAAAAAATCAAGAGATAAGAATATTCAAGAACCGTCATTTTCTTGCTTTAAAACAAAAATATGGAAAAAGATAAACGCCAAACCGACAATTATGTTGTTTATTTCTACATAGTATGTATATATAGTAGGTGTCTCTCTATTATCGACTCCTGAATTAATATAGGATATTACATGTGAAATTTCCTATCAAAAGTAATCTTCTCATCTTGTGGATCATATACATTCTAACATTGACTTTTTGATAAATCAACAATTAATATCCCAAGTTTCGAACTTTCAATACACAGGTCAAGGGTAGACTCTTCCGTCTTCCCATGCATTTCACAAAATGTTCAATTCCCTCCATGGCCACACCTATGCGTATCAATGGGTCAGATCTTGATCTAAATCCGATCGTCTGCTCCATTTATATAATCCAACCGGTCAAAAAAACTAGATCCATTAACCCAATAAGTGATCCAACAGGTCGACCAATTTAATTGGATGACTATGTGGGTCGATTAAAGATATGTCTTGGACGATGCGTTTAATATTAAATTATAATTTTATTTTAACAACCACCAATCATCATCAAAATTATTATTCACTACCCACCATTGATGGCCACTACCACCGCCGCCTACCAACGACTGCCGCCACCGTCACTACCGTCGCCCCTACCACTGCCACCGCCGTCTCCACCACCACCACCGCCACAGCTGTTGGTGATATTAGTGTCATCAAGAAATTTAGTATAATCGGGATTGTCTTGAGACTATCCGATTCTAGACTTAGTTATAACTCGTGTTTGGAGGTGTGGAGTGCACACTTGAATAAACTAAGTTGGTATTGGGAATACGGTACGGGGGCGGCCCTTGGAGGGGTTCCAAGGGGCATCTCCCCTGGCGGGGTCCGAGGGGCAGAGCCTCTAGCAAAAATTATTTATATATATAACTGCCGCTGGTAACTGCCATCGAGAATCCCTATATATAGGGGTATTCGGCCATTGTGTTTCATATACGAAAAATGGGAAAACATACGAATGATTTATATACGATAGAAGAATATACGATTACTAGTCGATATTCTAACGAAATAGTCCCCGATAAATGAAAAACAAAGCAAAGATAGTCTGTGTTTGGATTTGAATAAAACCTGTAATTCAAATCAAGTTTCTTGGATTATCCTATATCTGAATTCGTGATACCCCAGACAAAAGAGTCGAATTACAGATTACGGAATGTGTATCAAACACGATCCACGAAATTATAAAAGTTATTATTTTTATTCTTTACCTTGTATTATACCTTTTCCTCCAACAACAACCACCGTCGCCGCCATCATCACCACTACCACCGTCACCGCTGCCCTAGGTAGACTATAGGGTGGGGTGGGTTGGGGTAGGGTAAAGGTGGGGTGGGTGGGGTAAGGTGGGGTGCGGTAAGGATAAGGTGGGGGTGGGGGTAGGGATGGGTGGGTGGGGGTAGGGATGGGTGGGGTAGGGTGAGGTAGGGTGGGGGTGGTGGGTTGGTTGGGGTAGTAGTGATGAGGTAGGGCAGCGGTGGTGTGGGGTGGATGGGGTGCGGGAAATATTTGATTTACTTACTATATAAATAATAATTGTTGGGGAGATAATCACTTCACCCTAATAATTAACTCTGACTATCCTAAAACATAAAATTTGATGATAACCAAACCCTACATTTAGTATGACTTAGAAAGAATTCAAACATGTGTTGTTTGAATCAGTTTCAGTAAAATATGCTAAGTATGGAACCATCAGCTGAGTATTAGATCCTACTCAAAGTATCAGCCAAGGGATATCAGCCAAGGAGCATCAGATGAATAAAACAAGTGAAGAAGACCATCAGCTGAGGAAAGTAAACCATCAATTGAGGGAAGAAAATTGATCAGCTGAGTGCCTACACCATCAGCTGAGCAAAGACTTTGCTCAGCTACTCCATCAGCTGAGTGGACAATGGATCAGCTGAGGCCCAGAGCATCAACTAAATAAGTCTTCTCTTACACAAGTTATCTCCCCACATAAACTAATGTATTTAAATGATTAGCTGAGCATTCTTGATCATCTGATCATACAAATACATAAGCTTATGCCCTCCTATGTCTACTATTGATCAACTGAGCATCTATATAATCAGATGAGCAATATGTATCAATTGAGTCCTAGCAAAAATTTATCAACTGATTTATTTTGTCAACTGAGTAGTGAAATTCAAAGTTCCTAGTACAATCTGTTAGCTGAGTCGAGCAAAATGTCAAATCTGCTCTATCTTTTCAGATTGTAAGTCATATGTAAAAGGCAAAACATGTGTTGTTCTATTATGCCTTAGATCATTGTTTGTAAAGTAAAATACACTTTTTGGATCAAGTATGAGACAAAAAGGTTTGATCTTATCCTTTGGAAAAGGAGAAAGATACCTCAAACAGACAAAGATCTTGAAGATTTGTTCAACAACTAAGTATGGTTAGCAATCCCATACTTGGTAAAGTCAAATCAAACAGAAGCATGGTGTTGTTTAAAGTACAAGCACGGAAAGAGAAAGAAACTTCTACACGATAGTAGATGTGGGTTTTAATATTTTATATTGTGAGTGGGTTGCACTTTTGTAGAAAAGTACAATTACATTTATCAAACAGTTGATTAAAGTAACTTTACTTTTCACCCACTACCTTTACAATTAAAATATTATATTTCCAAATCCTATTTGTCTCCTTCCTTCATGCAACCGGATACACCAAGATTTCTATAAATATACATGCATGCGGGACATGCAACAAAACAACATAGTGAAGTCTCTACTCCACAGAAAGAAAATCTCATCAGTTGAGAAATTCGTAGAGTTTAAGCATTGTGTAGAATCAAACTTGTTCATGTGTTGAACACTCTATATACATTAGTTTTTTTAGAGTTAGCTTGTCTATGTGTTAGACAAATAGATTGCCACCTTTTATTGTACTTAGAATTTCCGCTTCTAGTACATGTAATTCTCGATTCAAAATCAATAAGAATTATATAAAAGTATATCAGTGTGTCTTTAAATTTTTAAAAGCTAAAGTTTGTATTCAACCCCCCCTTCTACAAACATTTGTTGTTGTGTACTCAATCTGGAACTAACAACTGGTATCAGAGCAGGTTAGATAATCAATATCTAGATCTATTTTGCTTACTCTACAACTGCTTCTACCCCTCTCAAAATGGCCTCATCATCAAACAACATGAACATCTCAAACACTGGGTCTTTAACAAGATGTCCCATGTTTGATGCAGAAAATTTCTCCATGTTGAAAAGTAGAGCACATCTTTTTTTATCCACCCTCGATATCCAAATGCTTGAAATAGTCACTGAGGGTCCTTATGTTCCAACATCTGTGTTATTCATTCCATCAGAATCCGAAGGTCAAACCTCCACAACAGAAAGAATCATAACCAAACCCATGCATCTGTGGACAGGTGAAGATAAGAGGTTGGTTAGCCTAGATGTTAAGGGTAGATCAGCTCTTGTCCCTGCACTACCCAATGAGATCTATCATCAAGTGCTTAACTGTACTTCTGCTAAAGAGATGTTAGATACACTAACAGTTGCATATGAAGGGACTAAAGAGGTGAAGGAGAACAAGAAGCTCCTCCTCAACAGATAGTATGAATTCTTCTTTGCTCAGAAAGGTGAGAGTCTTACACAGACATACACCAGGTTCAACTACCAAGTAAATGACTTGAAAAGGGCAGACATAACCAAGAGCAACTTTGTTTTGGTGAACAAGTTTCTAGACTCCTTCCCTGAAACATGGGATCACTTTGTCACTGTACTAAGGCATAGTGAGAAGATAAAGGGAATGTCTCTGGTTATTCTCTATGGTAACTTACTAAACCATGAGCAATCAGTCAAGCAAAGGAAGTTTTCATCTAAGGAGATGAAGGAGGTCGTGAAAGCTGCACCAACTGCCCTTGTATCAAGAGATACAAAGATGAGAAGCTTTGCAGCTATTGATTCTTGTTCTGATGAAGAAGGAGATGAAGAGGAGAGTGCTGGAGAAAGTAATGAGGAGAATAACTTGGAGGAGTTAGTTGAAGGAGTAGCAATGCTGGTTAAGAAGTTCAAACCTTTCAAGAAGGGAAGGGGTGTCAAGAGGTTCAGCAAGAGGCCATCAAAGTTTGTCAAGTGCAAATCTACATTTGATGCCTCCACAGCAGAGTGTTATAAGTGTGGCAAGATTGGCCACATAGCCAGTGACTGTAAGTCCAAATATAACACAGGTTCTTCATATGTGCCAAAGCAGGAGGGCAAAATTGATTATGAAGCCAAGTATAAGAAACTCCTTGGTGTTGTCCTTGACATGAAGAAGAAGAAGAAAGCCTAGGGCCAAGTTCTTGTAGCAGAAGAAGAAGATTGGGCAAAAAAAGATCTTTCTTCAGATGAAGATGAGGTGATCTCTGCTCAGTTCTGCATGATGGCAAACAACAATCATGATAGTTCCTTTGATGAAGACATGAAAAAGGCTGCAAAAGCTTGCTCAACTACCAACTGGGATCCTTCTTCTATGTATCAGGTTGGAAAATTTATTAATTATGATGATAATGAGATGAATGCTATGTTTGATTACTTGTGTATTGATTTCCAGTCTGCTATTCAAAGAGAGAAGAAGCTAAAACTAGAAGTAGAATCACTAAAGGAAAAATTAATTCTTAAAGATGAGGAACTTAAGCAGATAACAATCTTAAAAGATGAGCTAGCAAATCAAAAGATACTTGATGAGATCTTAGTAAAAGAAACTAGTGAAGCAACCAAAAAGTTCAATGACCTCCAAAAAGTAGTAAAGTCTTGGTGTGTATCTGTAGAAAAGACCACTCAGTGTGTCATGGAGCAGATACCCAAACAAGTTCAAGCTATTATTGGTGGAAATTACTCTAAGGCTGCTAACTATGTTGATTCTAATAAGAACCTTAATATCTTAGACAAAGCTGACATTTTGCGACAGACTTTTCACAAGACTGTTAAAGGCAAAAGTGTGTTCACAAATAAGTTTGTTAGAAGCAAAAGTTCCCACTCAAAAGAATCAATTATTCCTTCTGTTGAATCATCCTCTAGTAAAATTTCAGAATGTAAAAATACTAAGAATACAAAGTCAAAGGATGTGAGTAAAGGAAAGGAATTATTAGTTGAGACGTCAGAGACATTATGATGACTTAAATCATAGTATTTCACAAACTAAAGAATCATTAGCTAATACTACTTTATCAACTGATAGGTTAGTCGATGATAAATGCTCAGCTGATGACTTGTCAGCTGATTATAGCTCATCTTCTAAACAATCAATTGATCTAGAAGTAATCAACTCTCTTTCAATAGAAGAAACTATGAGTAAAAAGAATGATGTTCACATTGTTCCCATTTCTGCCATTCCAAAGATTGGTCAAAAACTTTCTAAATACAAAGATCAATCCAAGGTGCCTGTAAATAAAAACCTAAGAAATTTACAGGACAAGCTTCATCAGCTGAATGGTCAAGTTAGTCAAATGATGACTGATAATTGTCAAATGACTAATAAGAAAACTCATAGGCATTCAAATAATGTTGTTCAATGCTCCAAGGCCACAAAATCTCTAAAATGTTATAAATGTGGAAGCAAAGAGTATAAGGAATTTGAATGTTCTTTAGAAGGGAATTTAAGACAACGGACTTGTAACGATAACATAGTCATTCCTCTCATACATAAGAAACCTGAGATGAAGTGGAAAGCTAGGTGCATTCCACAGGGATCCACTAAGTAGTGGATTCCTACTTGTGTCACTAACTCTTCTTTCATTCAATATGTGCAGGGTGTTGGTTCATGGTTTCTTGACAGTGGATGTTCAAGAACTATGACAGATAACAAGGCATTGCTCAGTAACTATAAGAAAGAGAAAAGTCCAAGGGTGACTTTTGGTGACAACAATCATGGGCAAACAAAAGTTTATGGTGAACTTCATAATGGGAACCTCAAGCTGTCTAAAGTATCATATGTCAAAGGGCTGAAATACAATCTCATAAGCATAAGTCAATTGTGTGATGGAGATAATTAAGTTCACAAAGACAGGAGGCTCCATAATAAATAAAGAAGGTAATATAGTGTTAAGTGCCAATAAAACCAAGGATGTGTATACACTTGACATGTCCTCTGGTGACCCTTCAAAGGAAACATGTTTGTACTCCAAAAATAATGAGGATATAAATTGGTTGTGGCACAAAAGGCTTTCCCACCTTAACTTTAAAAATATCAACAAGCTGAGCAAGGGTGAACTAGTGTCAGGACTACCTTCTCTGACTTATCTTAATCCTAAACCTTGCACTGCTTATGAGAAGGGAAAGTAGCATAAGACATCATTTCCATCCAAGCCGGCCTTCTCGATTACAGAACCATTCTATATGTTGCACATGGATCTCTTTGGTCCTGTTGCAACTGCTAGTATTGGTGGAAGTAAGTATGCTCTTGTATTGGTTGAAGAATTCTCAAGATATACTTGGGTTTTCTTTCTTAAAGCAAAGAGTGAGGCTGCTTAAGAGATAATATGTTTTATCAAGAAGATGGAAGTGTTGAATGGCAAACTGGTGTGGAGTCTTAGAAGTGATCATGGAACTGAATTCAGAAATCAAACTCTGGAATCTTTCTATGATGAGAAAGGGATATCTCAAAACTTCTGTGCTACAAGAACCCCACAACAAAATGGTGTAGCTGAAAGGAGAAATAGAACATTGATTGAAGCTGCCATAACCATGTTGTGTGAAAGCGGGTTATCCTTTAATTTCTGGGCTGAGGCTGTAAGTTATGCATTTTTCACACAGAACAGGTCCCTTATTATCACAAGGCACAACAAAACACCATATGAAGTGCTCAAGGAAAGGAAGCCAAGCATGAGCTTTCTACACATTTTTGGTTGTCAATGTTTCATACTCAATCAAAAAGATCAATTGCAGAAGTTTGCTCCAAAAGCTGATGAAGGAGTGTTTGTAGGTTACTCAGTGATTTCCAAAGCATACGGAGTATACAAACTCAGAACCAAAGTCATAGAAGAATCCATCAACGCAAGTTTTAATGAAAATGAATTTGTCACTTCCTGTTATTCTAATCATGTTTCAGGTGAAGAATTTAATGATCTCATGCAAACTGGAGAAGACATTCCAGAGCAAGTTGATCCCTCCCCACCAACTACTCATGATGTAGATGAACCTGTTCATATACAAACCTTTAACCATGTACAACCATCCTCATCCAATCCTATACCTCTACTGAATCATGTAGAAAATGACTCAACATCATTGGATTCTAATTCCATATCACACATTCCCTCTTCAGTAGAGATACCCACAGATTGCAACAATGAAGTTATATCAGTTACTCAAAATGAACTCATTTCCACTGCCGATAGTCAACATATAACTTCTTCTCCCCAAATCCAAATGAATCCCAATTCCCAAGAAATCCAAAAGGCCTTCAAAGACCACAAGTACCATCCTCATATTATGGTGATAGGCAATATAGATGATACAGTCAGAACAAGATCAAAAGCTTGCAACATTTGTTTATATTCTGGATTTGTCTCAATGATTGAACCAAAGAAGGTTGATGAAGCTCTCAATGATCCCCACTGGGTGTAACACCCGCAAACCTGGGCTAGGAGATTAGCAGGGTTTGTGATATGTGCTTAATTGTTTTGTTATAATTAAGTGTTTATTTAAGTTGGTTAAACTAATTCTCAAATATGTGATTATTATATGCATATATTGTATGCATGTATGGAATTATATTGTATGTATGCATGTATATTGAGTACGTGTACATGTGCTTATGTGAATTAAGAGGTGACCAACACCTCTTCCTTTTATGATGTACACTTGGTAGTTAGTAAACAAATTATTCATTATCACAAAATTTAGAAGGTGAAGTGTGTGTGTGCTTTGAGTGTTTTCTCTCTTCCAACAAACCGAAGAAGAAGAAGAAGGAACCATCGAATTTTCAGGTTTAGGGTGTTTGAATTCAAGATTCAAGGTTAGATATATGCTTTATTATGATTACATGATAGTTTGATATAAACTTTGAATGTTTAAACATGGAATTCTTGAAAAACAATATGATCGGATTTGAAAACATGATATTTGATGAGTTTATGAGTGTTCATATGAAATACATGTTATATGATGAAATGGTATATGAATACATGTTTAAAGCATGTTTTTGAAATGTTTAGATGAATTTATAATTCTGGGTTTGAGTATGAAGATGGCGGATTTGAAGAAGTATGATGTTGGCGGATTTGTTTGGGAAGAAGGCTAAAAACCGATACTTGTAATCCGAAACCCTAAATCCGATTATTACAACCCAAATGCTTGAAATCCGGAACTTCAAATCCGATGGAACCTAAATCTTATATCCAAAACGGATTGAATCAAATCCGACATACTAGAATCCGATAAACCCAAATCTGAAAAAGTTAAATCCGGGGCTTTGATGAAATCCGATACAAATGAATATCCGGAACTATTAGAATCCGATAAAGCCAAAATCCAGGAGTTGGAATCCGAGTACTTGAAATCCGATCATTCTAAATCAGAATGAAGTGAGTGAAATCCGATATTAAGTGGTGGATTTCTATAAATCCGCTGGTTTTTGGAAATCTGATACTTTGTGCTAAAAGTTATATCTGTTGATCGTTTGATGAATGATTTATGTATATGTGGATAGATATATACTTATGGGATTGAGACTAATTTGGTTATTGTTGTGTTTTCAGGCAATTCAAAAGCTCAGTAAAATTAGATATCTGAGTTCAAGCTGATATTGAGGTGAGTGGACGTTAATCACGGATGGTAAAGATTGCAGTTAATATTATTGATGTAATGCATGATTGTGGATTGTGATTGGAATGATTGAACTGCTGATTGTGATATTGATTGTTGATAACTACTGCATGACTATTTGGTCGATACGCGCTCTTACGATGATTTGGAGTTGCGTTGAGAAGTCAGCTATACGTGGACTTGGGTTGGGCTTGTCTAACTGATTGGTTGAACAGTAGTAGCCTTTCTGTTGCATTTGTTGCTCAAAGGGGAGTTTATTGTGCCAATTCAGTGGAAAGCTATCGGTAAACCTTTGCTTTGGCCGGCATTGGTTGTAGGTTCTTCTCCGAACCGCCGGTCTTCTCAGGATATGTGATTTCATGATTGATGTTGATTGTGAATGTTTGCATTTTTTGTTTTAACCTCTACTCACTTAGCTTTGTGCTAATTCCCCGTAGTTAATTTTTTGCAGGTTCGTGTTTGAGTTGAAGAAGGAAGAATTGACCACACTCTGATACTTATTTTTGAAAAAGAGACGAGTCAGTCATTTTTGTAATACCAAGACAGATGATATGTTTGTTTATGAACAGTGAATGTAAATTTGTAAATATTGGTTTTATGTAATCAAGTTGGTTTATATAAAGCTTCCGCAGCGTATTTAAAAAAATGTCTTGTAATTTTCCGGTGTTACAGATTGGTATCAGAGCCTTGGTTTGGCGATACATACACGGCTAGAGTGTTGCATTCCCAAATCTTGGCTCGTGACGGGTTAAGCTTTCCTTCGGGGGAATTAGGGTGAGTTAGAGTTGTTAGTAGTAGTTAGTATTTTAGATACTAACAGTTTATGCTAATGATCTATGAGGTGATGTGATTGTAACAGATTATGGCTGACAGAGAGACTCCCATCCTACCTCCTGTGACCCAATCTACAGAGGCACAGGTTATTGAAGATCTGAGTAATACAAACCAAGCCGGAACATCTGGCCAAGAACAAGAGGAGGATCAAAGTGAGTACATCTTTAAACTGGAGAATGAGTTGATGGATCTTCGAAATAAAGTCCTTAACTTGGAACAGAGATTGAGTCAACCTGAACCAACCCTGGTACCAACTGCGATTTCCAGACAAGCAACAGTACCACCAGTGTTAGCACCTCTACCACTAACAACTCAGATGATGCAACAACCCTTCTTCTATCCATATCCACAACCCGGAGGTTATCCATTTGCGTTTCTAGGATTTAAACAACCATGTACTTACAAGTAGTTCCTTGACTGTAAACCATCTGAATATCGGGGGAGTTCTGATCCCAGTATCACTCTGAACTGGCTTAGGGAAATGGCAAAGACATTGGACGCATGCAATTGTGAGAATGAGTTGAATGTAAAATATGACTCGAGAATGCTAAAGGGAGACGCTATGGTCTGGTGGGATTCAATTACAGGCCACTTTACAAAGCAACAGCAGGAGAGCATCACTTGGTGTCAATTCCAGGATAAACTTTGCGAACAGTATTGTGGTACTTTTGAGATTGTAAAGATAAAGAGAGAATTTATGAAGTTGCAAATGACTAGAAACATGACCGTGGATCAATTGATTAAACAATTTAACGAGAAAATGAGATTTGCCAAGCATTGGGTTCCAGATGAAGAGTCTAAGATTGCACATTTTGTTGGGGCATTACATCCTGATCTTCATAGTGCCACCAGGTGGGCTACTACACTATCCCAGACATTCACTTTAGCCAAGTCGGCTGAAGGGGATTTGATTGCAAGGAATAATGTAACAGCTGTGGTTTCCAAAATTTCATATTTGCAAAAACATTTTCTACTCAATCAGGTTCATCGCAACGGAAGACTTTTTAAACATCATATTGATTAAAACAAAATAACCATTTTAAACATTCATCAAACAAAAACCACCGTTACGTCATAGACATATTATTGTTTAAAATTTTTTTCATTACACAACCACAAGTTGATGCTGAGTATCATCATAAAAAAATAAAACTACCCATAAGCCCCCATCTCACAAAGCCGCGCACCTAAGCAACCTACACGAGCACAAGACGTATTTCAAAGAAACAAGTGTCAGCTTTCGCCCCGTGAGTCAGCTTAGTTAACATCACAAAATCATCATTTAAAAAACATTCGCAAACATATTTAGGTTAAGGCATTAAATCCCAAACCGTAACTTGACCTACCCGCATAACATCGTAAATACCCACCTGGTCATGTATCATGATAAAACATCATATAACATCTTTTAAATCATCATGATCATCTTTTAACTTCATTAACATCTTAAGCATCACAAATCATCCTATTGGGGTCTATCAAGACTATCATTAACATCGCTACCCCAAACATTGCATGCGTGCCTGGCGACCGCTAAGGGTCCAAGATCCGTCCGCAATGATACCATAAGCGTGCCTAGCAACTACTAAGTCCAAGGTCCGTCCGCATTGGCACAAGTTCACTAAGCGTGTCCAGCAAGTCTGGTACAAGGAAGGGCGCGACTCCCACTTGTACTCACACTCCCGTAATCCGTCCGCTATAGATACGTCCACTTGTACCACATGACCCCATCTCTGTGGTCAATACATCACTCCAGTGTATAAATACACCAAGTGTTGCCAAAGTTATCTAGAAACCCGGCAACTATACATCCCAAGAAGGCACACTTTTCCTACTAGGCATCAGTATTTCATTTCTGAGTAAAACTACCCCTTCCCAAATCGTCATGTCCATCATAATCATCATATCATATATCTATAAGCATATATGCATGCGTCATATTCATCGCATAAATCAATCGTATATCATCAATTAATAAACGAGTATGCATTAGGAAAAATCAGTAATCTACTATAAACATTTATACAGATATATCATCTTAAAACCCGTTAATAATATCAAAACAGATTTTGTCTATGTGCTCGGTTTTGTAAAACAACTGAACTCACCTTAGTCTGGACAACGAAACCTACGATCTCAAAACGACAAACAACGCTCACAAATCAACCAGACCGCGAACCGAAACACCGCGAACAACCTACGAAGGTTACAACATGAGAAACACGATCTCATAATCTTAAACAAGTCGGATCTTGCCCAAAACACCAAAACATGCCAAGGAATAAATCCCGACTAAAGATATACGCGTCACGAGCTCAGAAACTTCAAAAAAAGTGCATATAAATGACATGCATGCGGTCCAAAACACCAAATAACCGAAATAGAATCATAAGATTAGAGAAATGTACCTCTCGGGTTCACCCACGCGAAACTACGGTGTTTCCGAACTCCCGTAACTATAGATACGCTTACAAATGAAACTTGACACTATCGTAGGCTCAAGAATCTCGGGAAAACTGGTAAATTTGACAGAGTAACGACTCTTGAGGTTTGTGTGTGAGAAATGGCAGCCAAACTCTCATATTTATAGAGAATTCGGAACGCATCGCGTCGCGACCGCCTCTAAACCGGCCAATCATCTTTCATGCAATCCTGACAATGCAACCTTTAGCTTCTGACACACGCCATCCAACTGACACACGCGACCAGCTGACACACGTGAACGATGACGCGTCGCGTCGCGACGTATGCAGAATTTCATATATTTATTTTTTTCTTTTCTTTTCTTTTCCAACTTTAGTATTTTATTTAACTAATAATAATATTCCATAATTATCATTATAATTAAATAAACTCCATACAATATTATTTATTTCTCCATAAAATAATGTTACAATATTTCTTAAAATTTCGGTCGTTACAATTCTTCCTTCCTTAAAAAGATTCCGTTCTCGGAATCTGCTAAACAAAAAGCTGGGGATATCTAATCTTCATTTCTTCTTCGGTCTCCCACATCATATCCCCTCCATGTTTGTTCCTTCACTGAACCTTCACGAGCTTCACTCGTTTCCTTCTTAACTGCTTGACCTTGCGGTCCAAGATTGTCACTAGTTCTTCAATTAACCTCTTGCTATTGTCTACTCGTAACTCCTCTAACGGAAAAACGCTTGGTTCCTCAGCTAAACACTTACGTAAATAACATACGTGAAACACATCATGAATTCCCTCCAATGTCAGTGGTAACTCCAACTTGTAGGCTTGATCTCCAACTTTCTCCACAATCGTCAACGGACCAATGAAACGTGGACCAAGCTTGCCTCGCTTCCCAAAACGTATGATCCCTTTCCATGGCGAGACTTTTAGCATCACCTTCTCACCAACCTCAAACACTTTCCGTTGGTGCTTTCGATCCGAATACTTCTTTTGTCTTTCTCTTGCTATTCGGAGTCGATCCCGTGCTACCGCCACTTTCTCTGCTGTAACTGCACAATCTCTGAATCCGCAAATTGTTTCTCTCCAGCTTCCAACCAACAAGTCGCCGTGCGACACTTCCTTTCGCATAACATCTCATACGACGCCATGTCGATACTTGAGTGATACGTATTGTTATACGCGAACTCCACCAATGGAAGTTGAGCATCCCAAGTCCCACTGTATTCAATCACACATGCTCTCAACATATCTTCGAGCGTCTGGATAGTTCTCTCACTTTGCCCATCTGTCTGTGGGTGATAGATTGTGCTCAAATGCACTTTCGTTCCTAATTCCTCTTGCAACTCTTCAAGAATCTTGAAAAAATCGACTATCACGGTCCGAAACAATGGATAATGGGACTCCATGCCTCGTAACCACCTCACGCACATACAACTTTACTAGGTTTTCTAGCTTCTCCGTCTCTTTGGTTGCAAGGAAATGTGCACTCTTGGTTAGAAGATCGACAATAACCCAAATCATATCATTGCCCTTCGTAGTCTTGGGCAATTTCGTAACAAAATCCATTGTGATCTGATCCCATTTCCACTCGGGTATCTCCAATTGTTGCAATTCTCCGTAGGGCTTTTGATGTTCCGCCTTAACTTGCGAGCAAGTGACACACTTCGACACATAAGTAGCCATATCCGTCTTCATACCGGGCCACCAGTTTCTCGATTTTAGGTCCAAGTACATCTTTGTACTCCCAGGGTGTATCGAATACTTCGATCTATGGGCCTCTCGTAACAACACCTCACGGACTCCCCCAACTTTTGGAACCCAAATACGTCCCTGGAAAGTCTTGAGACCATGGCTATTCTCACCAAGACTTGCTTGTTGCTTCACCATCACTTCACCCTTTAAGTTTTCCTCTTTCAAACCCTCGATTTGAGCCGCCCGAATCTCATCAACCCAATCTGGTACAACTACCATACTCATAGATTTTAATCGGTAAGCATATCTAGGTTCCTTCCGACTCAGGGCATCGGCCACTACATTGGCCTTTCCCGGATGATAACGGATTTCACAGTCATAGTCGGTCAACAACTCCATCCATCGTCATTGTCTCATATTCAATTCCTTTTGATCTCGAATATGTTGCAAGCTCTTGTGATTGGTAAAGATCATACAATAAGTACCATACAAGTAATGCCGCCACAACTTAAGAGCGAAGATAACCGCCGCTAGCTCTAAGTCGTGTATGGGATCATTCTTTTCCGCATCCTTTAGCTGTCTAGAGGCATACGCAATAACCTTCCCTCGCTGTATGAGAACACATCCTAAACAAGAGTAAGACGCATCGCTGTATACCACAAAATCCTCGTTGCCCTCTGGTAAGGAGAGTATCAGCGCTTCACATAAACACTTCTTCAAAGTTTGGAAAGTACTCTCTTGCTTCTCCGTCCACACAAACGATTCCGTCTTTCGAGTCAACTTCGTCATTGGCGATGCTATCTTCGAGAAATCCTTTATGATCCTTCTATAATAACCTGCCAAGCCAAGGAAACTACGAATCTCGGTTGGGGTTTTAGGAATTTCCTACTTCTTTATCGACTCGATCTTTGCTGGGTCTACCTTTATCCCGTCCATTCCCACAATGTGACCCAAAAATTGCACCTCTTATAGCCAAAACTCACAGTTTGAGAATTTGTCATAAAGCTTCTCTTCACGCAAAGTCTCCAATACCTCCCTCAAATATCGTCTTTGGTCATCCGCACTCTTGGAGTATACCAAGATATCGTCAATAAACACTATCACAGACTTGTCAAGGTACGTCCTACACACCCGATTCATCAAATCCATGAAAACTGCTGGTGCAGTTGCCAAACCGAACGGCATAACTAGAAATTCGTAATGACCGTAACGAGTACGAAAAGCCGTCTTTGGCACATTACCTTCCTTCACTCGCACTTGGTGATAAGGCGAACGCAAATCTATCTTTGAAAATTGACTAGCATCCTGCAATTGATCGAACAAGTCATCTATTCTTGGAAGTGGGTACTTGTTCTTCACTATCAACTTATTCAATTCTCTATAGTTGATACACATCCTCATCGACCCATCCTTCTTCTTTACAAATAGGACCGGAGCTCCCCAAGGTGAAGAACTCGGCCTAATGAATCCCTTTTCGAGCAAATCTTTCAATTGCGTCATTATCTATTTCATCTCAGAGGGAGCCAATCGATATGGTGCTTTAGCAACTGGTGCAGCACCTGGAACCAAATCAATCTGAAATTCCACCTCTCTTAGCGGCGGTATTCCCGGAAGATCATCTGGAAAGACATCGGGATATTCGTTCACCACCTCTACCTCCGCCAACACACTCTTCTTCTTCGCCGAATCCATCACATGAGCTAAGAACGCAGTGCACCCCTTCGCTAGACACTTTCGTGCCTTAAGGACCGATATCATCGCTATGTTCCCCGTACATCGTTCTCCATAGGCGATAGCATGACCACCTAATGGAAGAGGAACTCGGACCAACTTCTTTGAGCACACGATTTTAGCCCCATGTGCGGACATCCAATCCATTCCAATCACTACATCGAATCCCTCGATTCCTAACAGAATAAGCGTCAAAGGGAAAGTAGTGCCATCAATATCAATCGTACAATCGTCGTATTTCTCACTCACTGTAATCGGTTCCCCGACCGCTATTTCAATCTCTAAAGCATGTTCTATAGGACTACGAGGCACATTCAACTGATCACAGAATCTAGAGGACACTACAGACCTACTAGCACCTGAATCAAATAATACAACAGCAGGTAAAGAGTTACTCATAAAAGTTCCGAAAATCACCTCATCATCTCGGCGTGCCTCTTTGGTTGTCATCTGATAAGCACGGCCGGATGCTTTCGGGGTTGGCTTCTTTCCTGCTTCCTCGATCTTCTTCTTCGGGTTTGGGCATTGTGTACTGATATGCCCCATTTCCCTACAGTTGTAGCACACGGGCTTCTCGCTTTTGCAGTTCACTGCCTTATGCCCCATCTTTCCGCATCGACGGCAACTCATCGTCTCTACAGTGTACGGACCACTGTGGCTTGAGTGGCATGTTGTACAATACCCTGTCTTTCCTTGTTTCTCCCTTTTTTGTTGTTGCCACTCGAAAACTTTTTCTTGTTGGAGGACCCAGATGGCCCTTCCCACTTTCTCTTTTCTCCCACCACCCCATCACTCTTCTCTCTCAGTTTCAAATCACGCTCGATCCTTTCTGCCTCAGCCATCGCATCACCCAAATTAGACCTCAATCTCACTGTCCTACGGTATTCATATGGCAAACCCTCCACATATTGGTTTACCGTCGAAGCATCATCATAGCAGTACCTCTTGGCAAATTGCATCCTTTCCAAAAAAGTAGAGTTGTACTTGGCAATTGTCATGTTGCCCTTTTTCAGATCCAAAAATTCCCTCTCCACGCGTTGTCTATCCCCCATGTTGCAGAAAAGGTTCTGTAACTTCTCTTTGAACATCTCCCAGGTGAGGTTCCTCCTAGTTACTGCCGATAGTGAACCTTGAATAGAATCCCACCACTCTAAAGCTTCTTTCTCCATCACACAGATCGCATAACTAACCCGCTGTTCCTCAGTAAACACACCAGAGTTATATGTTTCTTCCATCTTACGGATCGAGCGTATGCAGTCGAATGGATCGGTCCCTCCCGCATACTTAGGTGGTTTGCACTCCTTGAACATCCTGTAGGTGCTTCACACTCAGTACATTGCACCTTCATTCCGGCCACCTAGACCCGCTTGATCATCCTCGTCGTAATCTCCTTGCACAGGCGTGATTGGCTTTTTCCCTAGAATTCCCGCCTCACGCATTGCTTGCTTCATTTCGTTTAGCTCCTCCGTTTGCTTTTTCAGAGCCTCATCCATTTCCTTCAACACTCTCTCCAACTCAGCCCCGCGGATCATACTGCTGGTGCTGTGTGAAGTACGACTACTATGCACCGACACAGTTCTTGGGGGTGACGGAACTCGCTGACTTTCCGCTTCCCCTTCACCCTGAATTCTGAATGATCCCTCCGCGTTGGCCTGCTCCCCTTGATTCACCACTTGCTTCCCGTTACCTCTCATCATTTCCACCATTCTCTTAGTCTGGAAGTCGAGTAAAAGTAAACATCTATAATCATCCCAAGGAAGAGAGCTACCTAAAAAACAACTCTCGCACACACATCCCCACCCAGTCATCCTATTAGAGCTAAGTTGTGAGTCTAAGCACCAACTTGTAACAGCCGTGATTTCTAAAATTTGAGATTTGCAAAAACTTTTTCTACTCAATCAGATTCATCGCAACGGAAGACTTTTTAAACATCATATTGATTAAAATAGAATAACCATTTTAAACATTAATCAAACAAAACCACCGTTATGTCATAGACATATCATTGTTTTAAACTTTGTTCATTACACAACCACAAGTTGATACTGAGTATCATCATAACAAAAGAAAACTACCCATAAGCCCCCATATCATAAGGCCGCACAACTAAGCAACATGCACAAGCACAAGACGTATTTCAAAGAAACAAGTGTCAGCTTTCGCCTCGTGAGTCAGCTTAGTTAACATCACAAAATCATCATTTAAAAACATTCATAAACATATTTTGGTTAAGGCATTAAACCCCTAACCATAACTTGACCCACCCGCATAACATCGTAAATCCCCACCTGGTCAAGTATCATCATAAAACATCATATAACATCTTTTAAATCATCATGATCATCTTTTAACTTCATTAACATCTTAAGCATCACAAATCATCCTATTGGGGTCTATCAAGACTATCATTAACATCGCTACCCCAAACATCACATGCGTGCCTGGCGACCGATAAGGGTCCAAGATCCGTCCGCAAAGATACCATATGCGTGCCTAGCAACTACTAAGTCCAAGGTCCGTCCGCATTGGCACAAGTTCACTAAGCGTGTCCAGCAAGTATGGTACAAGGAAGGGCACGACTCCCACTTGTACACACACTCCCGTAATCCGTCCGCTATAGTTACTCCGACACAAGTCGTTCAGGTAAAAGTACAAACGGCGCCCCCAACCACTGGGCCCTCCTCTCACCCACGTGACGTTTCGCACATGACCCTATCTCTGTGGTCAATACATCACTCCAGTGTATAAATACACCACGTGTTGCCAAAGTTATCTAGAAACCCGGCAACCATACATCCCATTGCTAGAATATCTTAGAAGGCACACTTTTCCTACTAGGCATCAGTATTTCATCTCTGAGTATAACTACCCCTTCCCAAATCGTCATGTCCATCATAATCATCATATCATATATCTATAAGCATATATGCATGCGTCATATTCATCGCATAAATCAATCGTATATCATCAATTAATAAACGAGCATGCATTAGGAACAATCAGTAATCTACCATAAACATTTATACAGATATATCATCTTAAACCTCGTTAATAATATCAAAACAGATTTGGTCTACGTGCTTGGTTTTGTAAAACAACTGAACTCACCTTAGTCTGGACAACGAAACGTACGATCTCAAAACGACAAACAACGCTCATGAATCAACCAGACCGCGAACCGAAACACCGTGAACAACCTACGAAGGTTACTACATGAGAAACATGATCTCATAATCTTAAACAAGTCGGGTCTTGCCCAAAACACCAAAATACGCCAAGGAATAAATCCCGACTAAAGATATACGCGTCACGAGCTCAGAAACTTCAAAAAATGCATATAAACAACATGGATGCGGTCCAGAACGCCAAATAACTGAAATAGAATCATAAGATTAGAGAAATGTACCTCTCGGCTTCACCCACGTGAAACTACCGTCAAAACTACGCCCTTGACGGTGTTTCCAAACTCCCGTAACTATAGATACGCTTACAAACGAAACCCAACACTATCGTAGACTCAAGAATCTCGGGAAAACTCGTAAATTTGACAGAGTAACGACTCTTGAGGTTTGTGTGTGAAAAATGGCAGCCAAACTCTCATATTTATAGAGAATTCGGAACGCGTCGCGTCTCGACAAGAAACGAGTCGCGTCGCGACCGCCTCCAAACCGGCCAATCATCTTTCATGCAATCCTGACACCTACAACCTTTAGTTTCTGACACACGCCATCCAACTGACACATGCGACCACCTAACACACACGATCGATGACGCGTCGCGTTGCGACTTTAAACGCATCGCGACGTATGCAGAATTTCATATATATTTTTTTTCTTTTCTTTTCTTTTCCAACTTTAGTATTTTATTTAACTAATAATAATATTCCTTAATTATCATTATAATTAAATAAACTCCATACAATATTATTTATTTTCTCCATAAAATTATATTACAATATTTCTTAAAATTTCGGTCGTTACAAATAAGTTGAGTGGGGAAAGAATTTCCCAACAAAGATCAAAGTTTGAACATTACAACACTCAACAGAGGCAAGGAGGGTAGGGCAGTGGAAATCAACATAGTAACCAGAGTAAGACGTCTTCTGCAGGTGGGTCTACTCAGAGGGCACCTTGGTGCAACAGGTGCAAGTCTTATCATCATGGACAATGTACACCCCAATCCATGAGATGCGTGAAGTATGGCTAGTTTAGCCATGATCCAAAGAATTGCAGACTGTCGAGGAGCGTCTGCTAGAACTGTAGAAAGAGGGACACCGGGTTGGTGATTGCCCACTAAGTAAGAAACCCGGGTCAGGAGGGGGAGGTGCTGGGGGGTCATCTACAGCTGGGCAGAAAAGGAAGAACCCATCCACTGCCGAGGGTCGGGCATTTAGAATGACTGTGGATGATGCCACTACCACATACGATGTGATAACCGGTATGTTTCTGATAAACTCTACTCCTACTAGAGTGTTATTTGATTTAGGGGCAAATCGCTCCTTTGTATCTGTAGAATTATGTGGTAGGTTAAATGTGCCTTTAAATGAACTAGCTACTACTTTAGAAATAGAGGTAGCTGATGGTATGATGGTTCCGGTCACGACTACAGTGGCTGGAGCCAAGATAGATTTATATGGTATTTGCTTTCCTGTTTATTTTCTTGTTATGTCGTTATCTGGGTTCGATGTGATGCTCGGGATGGATTGGCTGAGTCTGATTCAGACTAGTATTAAGTGCTACAAAAAGTTGATCTCCTTTCCATTAGCTAATGGCACACGGGTAGTGGCGAGGGGTGAGAAGGCAGGGTCCGTAATTCCGATTATCTCATGTTTAAAGGCAAAGAAGGCGTTGGATAAAGGTTGTGAATCGTATCTGGCCTATGTAATTGATGGAAAGAAAGAGAAGCAGACTATGAACGACATCCGGGTGGTAATGGAATACCCGGAGGTGTTTCCAGAAGAATTACCAAGGCTACCTCTAGTTCGTGAGGTAGAATTCAAGATAGACCTGATCCCTAGTTCCCGACTAGTGGCAAAGGCACCGTATAGGTTGGCACCGTCAGAGATTCTGGAAATGATGACTCAGATACAGGATCTGTTAGATAAGGGTTTTATTCGTCCGAGTTCATCTCCATGGGGTGCGCCAGTGTTGTTTGTGAAGAAGAAAGACGGTATGTTGCAAATGTGTATCGACTACCGTGAACTGAACAAGAGAATGATAAAGAACAAGTATCCGTTGCCAAGAATTAACGATTTGTTTGATCAACTACAAGGAGCTTTGTTCTTTTCAATGATAGATTTAAGATCAGGATATCACCAGGTGCGTGTTTCAGAGGAAGACGTGTCAAAGACGGCTTTTCTTACGCGTTACGGGCACTATGAGTTTTTGGTTATGCCATTCGGCTTAACCAATGAACTTGCGATTTTCATGGATTTAATGAACAGAGTTTGTCGACCATTCTTTGATACTTTTGTAATAGTTTTCATCGATGATATTCTGGTATATTCAAAGACAGAGGAAGAGCACGAGCAGCATTTGAGACAGATTTTGGAGTCACTAAAGAAAGAGCATTTGTTTGCTAAGTTCTCAAAGTGCGAATTCTGGTTGAGAGAGGTACAATTCTTGGGGCATGTGATCTGTAAAGAGGGGGTAAAAGTGGATCCTTCAAAAGTGGAGGCAGTTATGAATTGGAACGCTCCAAAGACACCGTCCGAGATTAAGAGTTTTCTGGGGTTAGCTGGTTACTACCGCAGGTTTATTAAATATTTCTCTAAGATTACGGTTCCGTTGACTAAGTTGACTCGAAAGGATGTGAAGTTTGTTTGGGATAGTGAACAAGGCAAAGCCTTCCAGCTGTTAAAACATTTATTGTGTCAGGCCACTATTCTTGCATTGCCAAGTGGATCTGAAGATTTCATTGTTTATTGCGATACGTTGTTTGCTGGATTGGGTTGTGTACTTATGCAGAGGGATCGGGTGATTTGCATATGCTTTAAGACAGTTGAAACCCCATGAGAAGAATTACCCGACATATGATCTAGAATTAGCAGCTGTTGTTTTTGCCTTGAAGCTGTGGAGACACTATCTGTATGGCACCAAGTGTGTGATTTGTAACAACCATAAGAGCCTGTAGTACGTATTTACATAGAAAGAGTTGAACATGAGACAGAGAAGATGGGTGGAATTAATTAAAGACTATTATTGCGAAATCAAATATCACCTAGGGAAAACAAACGTGGTAGCAGATGCCTTAAGCCGCAAGGGACCGGAAAGTTCGATCCAGTTTATGTGAATAGAGATTGTATCAGATCTAGTGGATAGACTCAAGTCTGCACAGTTGGAAGCTTTGAAAGAGGAAAACTTGAAGAATGAATTGATGAAGAAACGTAAGGATGAACTTGCTGATGATTCTCGTGGATTGAAAGTATACAAAACTCGTGTGTGGTTGCCTATGCTTGGGGATTTAAGGAAGCTGATTTTAACAGAAGCACACAAATCGAGATTATCAGTACACCCAGGAAGCACTAAAATGTATAACGATCTGAAAGTACTTTACTGGTGGCCTACTATGAAAGTAGATGTGGCACTGTTTGTGGAGTCATGCCATATCAGTGCACAGGTGAAGGCAGAACATCAGAAGCCTTACGAATCCTTGAAGTGGTTGGAGATTCTTGAGTGGAAGTGGGAGCATATAACGATGGATTTCGGTGACTAAACTTTCGCGAACTCAGAAGAATAATGATATGATATGGGTAATTGTGGATCGGCTGACAAAGAGCACTCACTTTCTTGCTACGTGTGAGACGGCTTCTCCAGAGACAAGTTAAAAGCTACCAGAGATAGACATAAAATGTATGCAGATCCACGTCGTCGCCCAGTTAAATTTGATGTGGGAGAGTTAGTGTACTTGAATGTTTCTCCATGGAAAGGCGTGATTCGTTTTGGTAAGCGCGGGAAGTTGGCTCCCTGTTATATTGGTCCCTTCCGTATTCGTCAGATAGTTAATGATCAAACCGTCACACTAGATCTTCCAGCAGAGCTTGCAGGAATTCACGATACTTTTAATGTTTGCTATCTGAGGAAATGCAAAGTTGACGATGAAAGTCAGATTCTCCCAGTACAAGATCTGAATGTTGATTCTAAGAAAAGATTGATAGAAGAACCCGTTGAACTGTTAGATCGAAAGGTGACCAAGCTCCGAAAGAAGCATTTACCGATGGTATTGGTCAAGTGGAAGCACAGTCTTGGTTATGATTTAACATGGGAGACTGAGTCAGAGATGAAAGATAGATATCCCCACTTATTTGAGAAAGAAAGGATTCCGAGGATGGAATCCTCTTAAGGGAGAGAGATTTGTAACACCCGCAAACCTGGGCTAGGAGATTAGCAGGGTTTGTGGTACGTGCTTAATTGTTTTGTTATAATTAATGTTGGAATATGCCCGCTGACACGAACGAGTTAATGGCACTACCGATGAGGTATAGGCCTATTGGGTCACACACCAAGTATTGATTCCGACAACACGATCAAACAATAGAGAGGAAAAGGCCAAAATGGGTTTTGGCAGGATGGTACACGGGCCGTGTCCAGTCCAACATACACGAGGTGTATTGGCCCAATTCAAGGTTGTGTAGTTTGGGCCTACACGGGCCGTGTAGATGACCATGGGTCGTGTAGTGCCGGTTAGACACGGGCCGTCTTAGCCTAATTGGGGCCTTGGACTTTGGGCCTACACGGCCGTGTAGACCTACACGGGCCGTGTACGTTCGCTGTAACAACAGAATTAACAGTCTTAAACACTTGGTTTAATGGGGTTAACTTCTAATAATGATGGTAGACAAAGAGACCACGAGTTATCTGCTCTAGTAGAGGCTTTTGGCTATCACTTGGTCCCTTGGTTGACATTAGAACTCTCTTTCTCTTGTTCTTGGTGTTCTTGAGCACAAGAAGCAAGATATACACACACTTGGTTGTTGCTTTGGTGATTACACGTCAACTTGCTAGCACTTGGAAATCAAACAAGCTTGGGGTGGACTTCATTAGAGGGGTTCTTTGTTGGATTCTAGGCTACTTGACAAGGAAGGTTAACTTGTGTTTTGATCAATTGAGGTATAACCTTTCATCTTATCTTGTTCATATTAGTTGCAATGTCATTGTTAGATTTTGGTCCATTGGAGTGTATTCACGAGTTTGGCATTGATTTTTGTTATACATATTGCTTCCGTTGCTACTTGTTTTGCCAATCGAAGACCTTCAGTGGTACCAAAGCCATATCTAATATGGCTTTGCACTATTGAGTCTAGAAAAACCATAAAAGTGTTTTGGATAAGAAAAGTGATTCTTAAAATTGGTTTTTCCATTGAGACTCTTGTTGTGCTAGAATAGATTTATTCGTATACGTGTTAATATATTTTAGTTTTTATATTTATATATTTGTTGTAACTTGGCATGAAGTGTACACAAATATATACTTATAAATGTATATATGAATATGTGTGTCAAAAATAGTTTGATACACTAATGCATATGTACAAGGATTGTCCTTTTAGTGCGTTTGATGTTTTGACAATCTTAACTAAAATATATATATATATATATACATATATATAAATATATATATATATACATATATATAAATATATATTTATATATTATGGTTATGTGTGGCACACCATGTTTCTATGTGATATGTTTGGTTTGATTCGGTAACAAGATATGCCCCTAGACCTATGTGTTGTGATGATTGATTATTTTTGGTTTTTGGCGGCCTGCGTGCTGTATTGTTGTAACAATATTTGTTTATTTATTTATTGGTGCGGCTTGCACGCCGTTTCTTCTATTCTATATATTTGTATAAATAGTATAGGATTGCGACCTGCGTGTCGTTTATATATATTCTATGTATTTGTATATAGTATAGATTTTAAACCAAAATAGTCAACGGGAGTCATGGTGATGACGTCTTGGCGAGAAGGAATCAACATGTTATTGGAGGTGTTGGATTCAGTGGGAGCTCATCCAACGAGACCATATATTGTCCTTAGATTTTTGGCCTCGTTTTCCCGTTATGGCTCACGGGGAAAACGCATAGGAAGTTTGGGCATGTTACCGAATCATATGTATATATATTTGCGTGGTTGTATTTTATTATTCTATGCATGGACTAGGATTCGCATGCTAGATAATTTTTCTATAAAATTAAATAAAATACAATGTTTGTTATAATGGTTAACAATTGCGCGCGAATAGAATTGACAAAGAAAATATAAAAATGGTATTATATTAAAAGTGCTTAAAATCGTTTTGACGCTTACTTTGTTAATTCACAAAAGGGTTTTATAAACCGGAAACAAAATCCCGTTTTTCAAAATGTAAATCACGCACCATCCATAAGATGACACCACCCGAATCTAACGAAGCAAGGATGATTGTCGAGCTAAGCACGAGTCATTCCTTGTGTAGTTGTGTGGAAGGTGAGTGGGGTAACTCGCATGATTGATTATCGAGCTAAGCACGAGCCAATTAATAGTCGAGAGTGTCACCCGTGTGTCTTGTCGGACGATTTACAATTTTAGTATATAATTCTTGATTAGTTGTCGAGCTAAGCACGAGCTAAACAAAAATTATATATTAAGATTGGTGTAAGATAGGGATCAAACATGCCAACCGACATAATGGATGTCAACGGGTCCCGCAAGTGTCTAAGAGTTGTAATAGAGATTACAATTGGTAAAATGGTTGCCGTCCTAAATAGCTTCGCCACGTGATCCGCGGTAAACCCGTCACGGTGCGAGGTGAAATAAGGTTCTTAGCCCTTGTTACAAATAAATTGTTTTGTTTAAAACTATGGGTACTTATTTTAACAAGGATTTCCAAACTAATTAAACTACTTTGCTATTTTAGATGGCGTCTTCAAGCAACACCAACACCACCAACCATTTTTCGCTTAGAGTTTTCCTTCAGAAGGAGAAACTCAATGGTAACAACTTCTTGGATTGGTTTAGGCAACTTAAACGTGTCCTACGCTAAGAAGGGAAGATGGTTACCATAGAGGAGGCCCTACTAGAGGCTCCTGCTGCCAACGCCACTCGGGCTATCCGAGACGCTTATGAGAAGCGTGTCAAGGATACCTAGGACATTACTTGCCTCATCCTAAGTACTATGATCCCTGATCTCCAAAAGCAAATGGATCATATGAGTTCTTTTGACTTGATCGCTCAGCTTAAGAAAATGTTCCAGCAACAAGCGAGACAAGAGAGGTTTGAATGTCTCAAGACGGTACTTGGTAGTAAGATGGCCGATGGCGGGAATGTGAATGCTCACGTGTTGCGCATGAAAGCAAACGTAGAGCGCATGGAACGGCTCGGATTTACCATAGGGAGGGAGCTAGCCGTGGATTTGATCCTATGGTCCCTGCCCACCGCGTATGATCAATTCGTTATGAGTTATCATATGCATAGTATGGATAAGTCCATTATGGAGCTTCATGGTATGCTTAAGACAACCGAGTCTAGCATGACCAAAAATAAGCCCGCCGTTCCAAATCCCGTTCTTGCTATAAGGGAGGGGCGAATCCATAAGAAGAAGAGATCCGCTTATACCCCTAAGGGTAAGGAGAAGGGGAAGATTTGCGCTGCCAAGTCCAGCCCCGCTTCGGAGGGTAAAGGCAAGGGGAAGATGGTTCCCCAAGCTAAGACTCCGAACGAAGCGGAATGCTTCTTCTGCGGGAAGAAGGGCCATTAGCGCCGTAACTGCCCGGGGTTCCTAAATGGTCTAAAGAAGCTCAAGGGGTTGAGCATCGCAGGAACTTCTGACTCAGGTACGTACATGATTGAACTCCATCATACTTCTACATCTGGTAGTTGGGTATTAGATACCGGTTGTGGCAATCATGTTTGTAATAATGTGCAGGTGCTAAGGACAAGTAGAAGGATGGAGAGTGGCGAGCTTGACTTGATAATGGGAAACAAGGAGATTGTCCCAGTCAAGGCTCGAGGAGAAGTTGAATTATCTTTTAATTCTGGTTTGTCCATATTATTATTGAACGTATGTTATTCGCCGCTTGTGGCGCGGAACATTATTTCTTTTCATGCATTACATGACAATGGTTTTGGTTTTTCTTTTGATAATGGAGTTATCGTTTGTTCTAAAAATAATATTTGTTATTTTAAAGCTTATCCTTGTCGTGGTATTTATGAAGTAGATGCGTACGTTAGTGATAATTGTTCAATCATTAATATTGGTTCAACGTCTAAAAATGGTTTAGACAAATTGTCTTTGTGGCATGGTCGACTTGGCCATATAAACAAGACTCGTATCGCCAAGCTCCAAGCGGATGAGATCTTGGAATCATTTGACCACGAGTCAAATGAAGTATGCGAATCTTGTTTATTAGGCAAGATGACTAAAGCACCCTTTTCCGGCGTGAATGAGAGGGGAAAAGACTTATTGGACATTATACATTCCGATGTGTGTGGTCCGTTTAAGCACATCACAAGAGACAATTCTAGATACTTCGTTACCTTTATAGATGATTATAGTAGTATGGGTATTTCTACTTGGTTAGACAAAATTCCGAGACCTTTGAGGTTTTTAAGACTTTCCAAAACGAAGTAGAGAATCAATTGGGCAAAAAGATTAAGATACTTAGATCCGAAAGGGGTGGTGAGTATCTTAGTCAAGAGTTTCGTGATCATCTCAAGGGTTGTGGAATTATTTCACAACTTACACCTCCTAGGACACCACAATTAAATGGTGTCGCCGAGAGGAAGAACCAAACATTGTAGATATGGTTCGGTCTGTGATGAGTCACACCCAAGTGCCTATAAGCCTTTGGGGTTATGCTCTTGAAACGGCAACAAGAATCCTTAATCTCGTTCCAACAAAGAAGTTCGATAAAACACCTTTCGAGATGTGGCATGGGAAACCTCCCGTTCTTGCCTATCTTAAGGTTTGGGGTTGTCAAGCCTACGTACGACGTGAGGTAGATGACAAGTTGGAGCCCCGATCCGAAAAGTGTTATTTCATCGGATATCCAGCTGCGGGTATTGGATATATATTCTATAAACCTTCCGAGAACAAGGTATTTGTTGCTCGAAGGGCGGTCTTTTTAGAAGGAGAATTAGTATCCAATCAGCAAGGCGGGACCAAGATTGATCTTGAAGAAATTCAAGAGTCAACGGATGAAAGACCGGACGTTGGCATTAGTCAACAACCTAGTGAGGTTGAGTCTGAGCATGACAATGTGGAGACTAACGTAAATCTGTTACCTCCCCGTAGATCCGGTAGAACTCTCCATGAGCCAGAGAGATATGGGTTTCTCATATCTGAGGGCGACGAGTTATCGGTGGATCTTAATGAGCCCACCAACTATCGGGAAGCGACAGCGCGCCACGAGTCTGCGAAATGGAAGGAGGCAATGGATAACGAGATGCAATCCATTGAGGATAACTAGGTTTGGGAACTGGTTGATCCCACACCCGGTTGTAAACCAATAGGGTGTAAGTGGGTCTTCAAGAAGAAGACCGATATGGATGGAAAAGTCAACACTTTCAATGCCCGACTGGTGGCTAAAGGTTTCACCCAGACACATGGTGTCGACTATGATGAAACTTTCTCCCCAGTGGCAATCGCTGCATTTCATGATTACGAAATATGGCAAATGGATGTCAAAACCGCCTTCCTTAATGGGAAGCTCTCCGAAGAGGTATATATGATGCAGCCTGAGGGTTTTGTGCATCCGAAGCATCCTAATAGAGTGTGTAGACTAAAGAAGTCCATTTATGGACTTAAACAAGCATCGCGTAGTTGGAATCTATGCTTTGATGAGAAAATCAAAGAGTTTGGTTTTTCGAAAAGTGTTGACGAGCCATGTGTATAGGTTAGGGCTAGTGGGAGCGCCGTTGTTTTCTTAGTCTTGTATGTGGATGATATCCTACTCATTGGTAAAGATATTCCAACCTTGCAAAGTGTCAAAACTTGGCTTGGAAAATGCTTTTCAATAAAAGACTTAGGAGAAGCGGCATACATTATGGGTATCAAGATCTATAGAGATAGATCTAGAAAACTTCTCGGGTTGAGTCAAAGTACATACATTGACAAAGTCTTGAAGCGGTTCAAGACGGAGGACTCCAAGAAAGAAAATCTTCCTATGTCGCATGGAGTGATATTGAGTAAAACCCAATGTCCTAGTTCTCAAGAGGAACTAGAAGTAATGAAGCGAGTACCATATGCTTCGGCCGTGGGCTCGATCATGTACGCCATGTTATGTACTTGTCCTGATGTGTCATGTGCTTTGAACTTGATTAGTAGATATCAGGGAAACCCGGGGCAAGCCCATTGGGTTGCGGTAAAGAACATTCTTAAGTATCTTAGGAGGACTAATGAGATGTTCTTGATCTTTGGTGGTGAGGAAGAGCTCAAAGTAAAGGGTTACTCTGATGCTAGCTTCCAAACTGATAGGGATGACTACCGATCACAATCGGGGTTTGTGTTCCTATAGAATGGTGGGGCTATTACTTGGAGAAGTTCAAAGCAAGACACAGTGGCTGATTCTACTACAGAGTCAGAATACATTGCGGCAAGTGAAGCTGCTAAAAAAGCTATGTGGATAAGGAAGTTCATCCGAGACCTTGGAGTGGTTCCTAGCATATCCGACCCTATTGAGATCTTTTATGACAATGAGGGTGCGGTAGCCTTAGCGAAGGAACCGAGAGCTCACAAGAGAACGAGGCATATACCTCGTAAATACCACTTGATAAGAGAGATGGTTGAAAGTGGTGAAGTAGCTATTAGTAGAGTAACCTCGGAAGGCAATTTGGCCGATCCGTTTACTAAACCATTGTCACAAGCTTCTCATGATTCTCACACTACGGCGATAGGTGTTAGATTTGCTCATGACTTGGTTTAGATTTAGTTTTAATTGATGTTTGGACCATTATGTATTTGGGAACATTAAGAAATAATGTTACTAATGTTTGCTTCGATTTATATAGTAGAGATCTATATAAACGCGCGTTGCGGTTACTTACATTTAGTCTGTATTGTGTTCTATCTTTGCATGTTTAATTTATTCCCTAGATTGTTTTACAATCTTTAAGTCTCCACAATCAGTCATACTTTCTGGGAAAGAAGTATGAATTAAGATTGAGGTAAAGAATTGGTTTTGATAAAACGTGATTCTTGCCTATACTTGAAAGGGGTTTCAAGTGATTGGAGGACCCGCACCCGAGTTTACTTCATGGTTTTAGTCACAAGTAACTCGGGATGGTAATGACATTTCATCCTTAAACTAGAGATACATGTGATCTCAAAGCATAGGTTTGCTTTGCTTTGATCGTTTTCTAACGCGGTCGTAACTGGTCGTTATAAGGGAGATGATTGGGTAGAGTGTTATCTATATGGCGGGACTATGTAGTCGAAAGGTATTTGTTCCTCTATGTATAGAGAGAATATCCATGGGCCCCTCGATAATTGAGTGCTGACATTCATATGCATGGCCGTGCTCAAGTTACATTGATGATGGATCAATGTTAACTTGGTTTGTTGGTCACCACTAATCTAGAATCGAGAAACATAATCGTGAACGATCTGTAGGTTGACTATATTCCATGCCTTGTGTTCAAATTGGATATCGCGAACAAAGGGATGTACATGTTCATTTATCTTTAGGACAATCATTTTATGATTGGGGATCTTGTCAAGAGTGGCATGCCCTATACTGACTTGGGATCATAGATGTCTTGCTATAGGCCGCTCTATGTTTGTGTTATTTTTCGTAGTCGTGTCATGTGCAAGTGGGAGTCTGTTGGAATATGCCCGCTGACACGAACGAGTTAATGGCACTACCGATGAGGTATAGGCCTATTGGGTCACACACCAAGTATTGATTCCGGCAACATGATCAAGCAATAGAGAGGAAAAGGCCAAAATGGGTTTTGGCAGGATGGTACACTGACCGTCATCCTAAACACGGGCCGTGTCCAGTCCAACATGCACGAGGCGTATTGGCCCAATTCAAGGTCGTGTAGTTTAGGCCTACACGGGCCGTGTAGATGAACACGGGCCGTGTAGTGCCTGTTAGACAAAGGCCGTCTTAGCCCAATTGGGTCCGTGGACTTTGGGCCAACACGGCCGTGTTGACCTACACGGGTCGTGTACGTTCGCTGTAACAGCAGAATTAACAGCCTTAAACACTTGGTTTAATGGGGAAACTTCTAATAATGATGGTAGACAAAGAGACCACGAGTTATCTGCTCTAGTAGAGGCTTTTGGCTATCACTTGGTCCCTTGGTTGACATTAGAACTCTCTTTCTCTTGTTCTTGGTGTTCTTGAGCACAAGAAGCAAGATATACACACACTTGGTTGTTGCTTTGGTGATTACACATGAACTTGCTAGCACTTGGGAATCAAACAAGCTTGGGGTGGACTTCATTGGAGGGGTTCTTTGTTGGATTCTAGGCTACTTGACAAGGAAGGGTAACTTGTGTTTTGATCAATTGAGGTATAACCTTTCTTCTTATCTTGTTCATATTAGTTGCAATGTCATTGTTAGATTTCGGTCCATGGGAGTGTATTCACGAGTTTTGCATTGAATTTTGTTATACATATTGTTTCCGTTGCTACTTGTTTTGCCAATCGAATACCTTCAATTAAGTGTTTATTTAAGTTGGTTAAACTAATTCTCAAATATGTGATTATTATATGCATATATTGTATGCGTGTATGGAATTATATTGTATGTATGCATGTATATTGAGTACGTGTATACGTGTTTATGTGAATTAAGAGGTGACCGACACCTCTTGCTTGTATGATGTACACTTGGTAGTTAGTAAACAAATTATTCAATATCTCAAAATTTAGAAGGTGAAGTGTGTGTGTGTGTTTTGAGTGTTTTCTCTCTGCCAACAAACCGAAGAAGAAGAAGAAGAAACCATCGGATTTTCAGGTTTAGGGTGTTTGAATTCAAGATTCAATGTTAGATATATGTTTTATTATGATTACATGATAGTTTGATATAAACTTTGAATGTTTAAACATGGAATTCTTGAAGAACAATACGATCGGATTTGAAAAAATGAATTTTGATTAGTTTATGAGTGTTCATATGAAATACATGTTATATGATGAAATGGTATATGAATACATGTTTAAATATGTTTAAAGCATGTTTTTGAAATGTTTAGATCAATTTATAATTCTGGGTTTGAGTATGAAGATGGCGGATTTGAAGAAGTGTGATGTTGGCGGATTTGTTTGGGAAGAAGGCTAAAAACTGATACTTGTAATCCGAAACCCTAAATCCGATTATTACAACCCAAATGCTTGAAATCCGGAACTTCAAATCTGATGGAACCTAAATCTTATATCCGAAACCGATTTAATCAAATCCAACATACTAGAATCCGATAAACCCAAATCCGGAAAAGCTAAATCCAGGGCTTTGATGAAATCCGATACAAATGAATATCCGGAACTATTAGAATTCGATAAAGCCTAATCTGGGAGTTGGAATCCGAGTACTTGAAATCTGATCATTCTAAATCAGAATGAAGTGAAATCCGATATTAAGTGGCGGATTTCTAGAAGTCTGCTGGTTTTGGAAATCCGATACTTTGTGCTAAAAGTTATATTTGTTTATCGTTTGATGAATGATTTATGTATATGTGGATAGATATATACTTATGGGATTGAGACTGATTTGGTTATTGCTGTGTTTTCAGGCAATTCAAAAGCTCAGTAAAATTAGATATCTGAGTTCAAGCTGAGATTAAGGTGAGTGGATGTTAATCACGGATGGTAAAGATTGCAGTTAATATTATTGATGTAATGCATGATTGTGGATTGTGATTGGAATGATTGAACTGTTGATTGTGATATTGATTATTGATAACTACTGCATGACTATTTGGACGATACGCGCTCTTAGGATGATTTTGAGTTGCGTTGAGAAGTCAGCTATACGTGGACTTGGGTTGGGCTTGTTTAACTGATTGGTTGAACAGTAGTAGCCTTTCTATTGCATTTGTTGCTCAGAGGGGTGTTTACTGTGCCAATTCTGTGGAAAGCTATCGGTAAACCATTGCTTTGGCCGGCATTGGTTGTAGGTTCTGCGCCGAACCACCGGTCTTCTTAGGATATGTGATTTCATGATTCATGTTGATTGTGAATGTTTTCATTTGTTGTTTTAGCCTCTACTCACTTAGCTTTGTGCTAATTCCCCGCAGTTGATTTTTGCAGGTTCGTGTTTGAGTTGAAGAAGGAAGAGTTGACCACACTCTGATACTTATTTTTGAAAAAGAGACGAGCCAGTCATTTTTGTAATACCAAGACAGATGATATGTTTGTTTATGAATAGTGAATGTAAATTTGTAAATATTGGTTTTATGTAATCAAGTTGGTTTATATAAAGCTTCCGCAACGTATTTAAAAAAAATGGCTTGTGATTTTCCGGTGCTACAGTGGGTGACTGCCATGCAAGAGGAACTGGCAGAATTCAAAAGAACTAATGTATGGACTTTGGTACCCAAACCAAAGGATAAAACCATCATTGGAACAAAGTGGGTGTTCAGAAACAAGCTAGATGAAGATGGGCAAATCATCATAAACAAAGCAATGCTAGTGGCACAGGGGTATTGCTGTGACATCCTCGATTTGGGCCTAGTTGTAAATCGTTTGTGAATATAAGTAAGATAGTGGTTAATGTAAAAGGTCCAAGTTGTAACTTAATTATATTAATAAGAAGAGTTAATTGTATATTTGGGCGTTGTGTGTATATGTGTATATAAATGTTATTAAGTCAAATAAAAGAAAAGAGGAAAAGAAATAAGAAGAAATCCAGAGGTGGTGCCTCTGGATTGTGAATATATATATATATATATACGTGTCTTTGAATACTTTGACTAGTATTAGTCAAAGTTGCCAAAGCTAGTAAACACACAAACAAAACACACAGACTTTCTCTCTTATCTCTCTTTCTCTCGGAATTCTTGAAGGTGAAGGGATTTGGACATTTTCGAATTTCAACAAGGTAAACATGTGTTAGTTATCAGATTTAAACGTGTATGAAAACATTTTTGTGTTTGAATCATAATAAAAATTATGATTCTTGTCAAACTCCAATGAAAAGCATACCAAGCTTACTTGAATGTAAGTTTTGTTATGTTTGATGTTTTTAATTGGTGTTGTTGTGTTTTGGAGATTCATATGCATGATATATGAAGCTCTAAGTTGTTTTAAATGTAAAACTAACAAGAATGAAATCTGAAAATGAAAGAAAGAAGGTGGAGGATTTTAGTGTTTTGAATGTGTCGGATTCCAAGACTATAAAGTGTCGGAATCCGCAAGTTGTCCAAATCCGTTAGCCAAATCCAACAAAGTGTCGGATTTCTTCATACTTAGCGGATTCCAATAGAATGTCAGATCCATGTTTAAGTGTCGGAATACACAAGTTGTCGTATTTCGTATGTGTCGGATTTTCTTGCAAGTGTCGGATTTCTTCAAGATTATCGGATTCCGATAGAATGTCGGATTCCATTTGAATTGTCATGTCCATATGATTTCTAAGTATCAAAATCTGATGATGTATCGGATTTCCTAAGTATCGGATTTCCTAATTACTGGATTTCCCAAAGTGCCGGATTCCTTAAGTTTCGGATTTCCCACAATCCGACAGTTTTGTCGCATTTGTGTGAGGTCCGGATTTGGGGATTCCTATGTTGATTTTGTAGCCATTATTTGTATGTTAAGATTATTAATGTAAGTAATACTATGCTAGGTAAACTTGACGTACTAAGTAAAGAAGAAGTGAAATAACTATCTGTTTAGCCACTCAGGTGAGTATCGACTTCCGTAAGCCTCAGTAGAGGAAGATTTGCCTGCGTGCTAAATGTATTGAATGTTATTCAAAGATGTTTTAAGTTGCATGTATGCTTAGAAGTAAAGTCATAAGTCTTTCCATGCTACTTTATTGCACTGAGCTATGTTGTTCATTGAATGTAAGCTAAGTGCATGCTAGCGGAATCCAGTATTGGAGCCACCTAGTTAAAGATGAATGATATGTATGATACTGATCCTAAATGGATCAACTATGTGAATGAATGATAATATGCATGTTAGGGATCCAGATTGGATCCGCAATGATGTAAAGAACAACTATACATGTTTAATGAATTGAATGAATGTGCATGCTAAGTGAATGATCCAGATTGGATCAGCTACGTGTATCTGAAGTGTTCACGAACTATCTGACGCATGGTTTAGGTCAACTCTGTAATTGGATCACAACAAGACTTCGGTCATTTCGGGATTTAACGGTGATTCGGGGTGCATCCCGGATCTTGGTTCTTTAGAACCGCCGTGCCTTAACGTGAGATTGTAATCAGCCATGATATGGCCGGGATTACTTGGGAACCTATGGTTCCATAAACGATGCTTGGCGGATTTCTTTATGCTTCCTCAACACGGATGGTTGTGTCTGGTTCTGTCGGTCAATGTTGTTGAGCGGGATTAGCTATCCTACAAGATATGACTTGTACCGATCTTGTCAGCACACCGCAATGTGATAGGATAGCATTGTTTGCTAATTCCTGTGATACATGACTTTCTTTATTGATGCTTATGCTAAGTTTGTACTCACTAGGTATGTGTATAGCTAATGGTGCTATGTTAACTCTTTTTGTAGATTGAGATTAGAAGGCTTGGTGAGTTGGGTTGCTTATGCATGTATTTGCACCTCTAGGACGGAACACTTTTGTGCTATGCATATATGTATGATATTATGGTCGCTCGATAAGTTAGAGTAACACCAAACATATGAAAAAGAGTTTTATCTGATGTAAACCTTTTTGGTTTAACGTTCCGCTGCTTAACTCGGTGATACTTTATCGCAAATGGGTTCATCAGTATGAAAAACGCAAATTTTTGCTAATTTTGTCATTTTGCAAAGCCGGTGTTACAATTGCCAAGAAGAAGGTATTGATTTTGATGAAACCTTTGCCCCTGTTCCAAGATTGGAAGCTATTAGATTGTTCCTAGCCTATGCTGCCTTCAAGAACTTAAAAGTATTTCAAATGGATGTGAAGAGTTCATTTCTGAATGGATATCTGAAAGAAGAGGTACATGTGAAACAACCTCCTGGTTTTGAGGAGTCAAGCTTACCTGATCATGTATTCTTTCTAAACGAAGCTTTATATGGTCTTAAGCAAAGATTTTACAAGAGGATGCATTGATAGCACTTTGTTTATAAGGAAGTACAAAGGTGATGTGATACTTGTGCAGATATATGTAGATGATATAATATTTGGGTCTACTAATTTGGAACTATGCAAGAAGTTTTCTAAACTCATGTCTGATAACTATCAGAGGAGCATGATGGGTGAATTAAACTATTTTCTTGGTTTACAAATTAAACAAGAGGTTAATGGTATTTTCATTCATTAAACAAAATATGTCAAAGATTTACTCAAAAAGTTTGATTTTGAAAATTGTTCTTCAATGAAAACACCTATGTCTACTTCTATCAAGTTAGGAAAGGACACTGATGGAAAATCAGTGAACATTACTACTTATAGAGGAATGATTGGGTCACTTTTATACCTCACTACAAGTAGACCAGATATAATGTTTTCAACATGTCTCTGTGCAAGATATCCAGCAAATCCAAAGGAATCACATCTTGCTGCTGTTAAAATAATATTCAGATATCTCAAAGGAACTCCTAATCTTGGTCTTTGGTACCCCAAAGACTCAGATTTTGAGTTAGATATTCTGATTCTGACTTTGCAGGGTGTACATTAGACAGAAAAAGTACTTCAGGTGGTTGTCAACTTCTAGGAGGAAGATTGGTTAGTTGGTCTAGTAAGAAATAGAATTCAGTGTCAGCATCCACTACAGAGGCAGAATACATTGCTGCAACAAGCTGTTGTGCTTAAATTTTGTGGTTACAAAATCAACTACTTGACTATGATGTGAAGTTTGAAGACACCCCAATTCTGTGTGACAATACAAGTGCAATCTTCATCTCAAATAATCCAGTCATGCATTCAAAGACAAAGGATATTGAAATCAGACATCATTTTCTCAGAGATAATGTGCAAAAGAAGAAGGTAACTCTACACTAC
This sequence comes from Dittrichia graveolens, assembly GCA_038502395.1. Lineage (NCBI taxonomy): Eukaryota > Viridiplantae > Streptophyta > Magnoliopsida > Asterales > Asteraceae > Dittrichia > Dittrichia graveolens. Next base: position 26,460,887 of record JARJIL010000008.1, read on the forward strand.
ATCAACACTGATTTGCAACTTGCAGATTTGTTCACAAAACCATTGGATGAAGCAAGGTTCAATTTCCTAATATCAAAACTAGGTATGCTTAATTTTTAGATTAGTATAGTGGTAATTTCGTTTATGTTAATTTATAAGTATTGAAAATCATGTGTTACTTATCTAAGCATCTCTAAGTCTTACTTAGTCTGTGTAAAATGAGTAATATCAGCTGATCAAATTTACTCAGCTGATCACCCTAAGATAAGAAGGAAATGCTCAACTAAGTACTTCCCTCAGCTGATACTTTTAAATTTTCACTGTCAGCTGATAGTTTTTCATCAGCTGATACCCCTCAGGTGCTACATTTCAATGATCAGCTGATGGTTCAAAGTAAATTTTCATCTTTTGTAGTCATTTAATGGTTTTTAACCCTAGTTATTTACTCCGTCTGTCAGATTTCATTTAATAGCTAATTAATTTGTTTTCCGTTAGAATTTTTGTCAGTATCTAACGATCTCTGTTAACTACCCTTCATAAATAACCCACTTCCTCTCTAATTCACCTTTACCTATTTAAACTCTCCAAATTCCCTCTCTCTCTCTCTCTCTAAAAAGAACTACCCTAAGTTTTCTCTCTCGATACTCATTGTTCATCATCCCTACCAAATGGCCACCTATATTCCAGACCATGTTGTCAACCCTAGTGAGAATGTTGCTGCAAACCAACCCATGAACATAACTCCAAACAACATTCTTCTATGCACCACAATTCCTGCGTCTCGCGAAAATCAAGGCTATGAGCCTATGGTACAGTTTCTTCAGGCTCATCCTCTGTTCGAAAGCCTTACTGCTGATCCCCACTATATCTACCCCACAATCATTGGTGAGCTATGGTACTCTGCAACCTACAACCTAAATGACAATACCATCCATTGCACCCTAGCCCAAGGAAACTATCATCTTCAAATCGCCGCTGAAACCTTACGCGAAGCCTCTTGTATTCCTTACTTCCCACCTTACACCGCTTTTCCCTCCAGAATTCAAGTTCAAACCATTCTGCAAACCATCGGCAACAATGAGCCCGTTGTGCATGGTCAAGTGAAACTCTATGCTCTTTCCTATCCATGGAAGTATTTGGCCAACGTGGGCATACGTTGTTTTGGTCCCAAATCTGGAAGCCACCACCTCATCAATCAAACAGAGCTTCTGGTGCTTTATGCCCTAGTCTTTGGGGTCAACATTTATTTTTCTCAAGTTATATTTTCTGATCTTGTTGACAAGATCACCCAGAGCACGAACAAGAAGTCATCAAGGTCTTAGGTGCCCTACATTCAATTCCTAAGCCTGATAGCAATGAGGGAGATTGGCGAAAATGACTATGTGAGTCTGACTGGGCATTAAGATCACATTCCTATCCCTGCCATGGGTGAAAAGGTATTCCATTTTATAAAGGCAAATAGAGGTCCTCCCATCACTTCTCAAATGTAGGAGCTAATCGATGCTGCTAATGACAATGCTAATGCTGGTGATGATGATGAAAGTGGTGATGATAATGATGGTGATGATGCTGAGGAAAGTCACACTGGCAATAACATTGATGATGATGATGCTGGTAATGGTGATGCTGGTAATATTGGTGGTTCTGAGTTCACTCCCATAAGTCCAATAGAAATGAGTCCTCTTGGTGGTGATGCTGATGCACTAGAACAAGAAATCTTTGAGCAACTCCTCGAGCTCATTGATAGAAATAGACACATCATGTCCCAAGGAAAGGACAGTACTCCACCTCCGAGGATATTCAAATGGTATTCCCAACCTTTGATACCCCATCTGTTGGAATATGCCCGCTGACATGAACGAGTTAATACCACTGCTGATGAAGTATAGGCCTATTGGGTCACACACCAAGTATTGATTCCGGCAACATGATCAAGCAACAGAGAGAAAAAGGCCAAAATGGGTTTTGGTAGCATGGGACACGACCCGTGTTCTTGAACACGGGCCGTGTCCAGCCCAACTAGCATCGGGCGTTTTGGCCCAAGTAGAGACCGTGTGCTTTTGGCCTACACGGCCATGTAGATGTACACGGGCCGTGTTGGGTCTGTTAGACACGGGCTAACTTGGCCCAATTGAGGCGGTGGGCTTTGGGCCTACACGGCCGTGTTGACCAACACGGGTCGTGTACAGTCCCTGTAACAGCAGAATTAACAGCCTTAAACACTTGGTTTAATGGTGTTTATGTCCTTAACTTGGGTAGACTAAGGGGCTACGTTTTTCTCTTCTCAAGAACAGACTTTTGGTTGTTCTTGGTGTTAGTTTATGCACAAAAAAGCTCTCTCAATCTTGACCTTCTTCTTGGTATTCTTTTAGGTGCACAAGAGTGTAAGAATATACTTGATTGTTGTCTTGGTGGTTACACACCAACCTACTAGCATTTGGGAATCGACACAACTTGGGATGGACTTCATTAGAGAAATCCTAGCTTGGGTTTTTGAAGCTTTACTTGTTTGATTCTTGAAGCTTGACAAGAGGGAGATTGTGGTACTTGCATAGTGGTACATTTCTATCCATCTTGTTCTTATTTTTAGTTGCAATTCCATGTATAGATATTGGTCCATGGGAAGTGTTTCTTTGGTTAGCTTATTATTTTTGTATTGTATCTTGCTTCTGTTGCTACTCGTTTATGCCAAACAAATACCTTCAGTGGTATCAGAGCCATATCTAACATGGCTTTGCACTAACGAGTCTAGAAAAACCATATAAAAGTTTTATACAAGAAATTGTTTTCTTGAAATGATTTTTCGTGTAGACGGTTGCTAGGCTAAAATTGATATGTTTGTAGCCTACACAATATTCATATAAATATTTTTTATATTAGAAAATTGTTTTCTAGAAATGGTTTTTCACGAAGATTCTTGTTAGGCTAAAATTGGTAGATTTGTAGCCTTGTTAATATTTTAGTTTTTATATTTATATATTTGTTGTAACTTGGCATGAAGTGTACACAAATATATACTTATAAATGTATATATGAATATGTGTCACAAAAATGGTTTGGTACACTAATGCATATGTACAAGGATTGTCATTATGGTGCCTTTGATGTTGTTGACAATCTTAACTAAAATATAGATATATATTTTTATCATGGTTTTGTGTGGCACACCATGTTTCATTTATGTTGCGTGTGGTTTTGTGTGGCACACCATGCCCTTAGACCTATGTGTTGTGGTGGTTGATTGATTTGGTTTTTTTTGGTGGCCTACGTGCCGTATTGGTGTAAATATTTATTTATTTATTTGTTGGTGGGGCTTGCACGCCGTTTATTTTATTCCATGCATTTGTGTAAATAGTGTAGGAATGCGACCTGCGTGTCGTTATATTTATATATTCCATGTATTTGTAAATAGTATAGAATTAGAACCGGAGAAGTCAACGCGAGTCATGGTGATTCCGTCTTGGCGAGAAGGAATTAACATGCTATTGGAGGTGTTGTATCACCCAACAAGACTATACCTTGTCCTTAGGTTTTGGCCTCGGTTTCCCCGTTGTGGCTCATGGGGAAAACACATAGGATTTTTGGGCATGTTACCGAATTATACATATATATATATATTTGCATGGTTGTGTTTTATTTTTCTATGCATGGATTAGGATTCGCATGCTAGACAATTTTTCTACAAAATTAAATAAAATAAAACGTTTGTTAAAATGGTTAACAATCTCGCGCAAATAGAATCGACAAAGAAAATATAAACTTGGTATTATATTTAAGAAGTGCTTAAAATCGTTTTGACACTTACTTTGTTAATTCACAAAAAGGTTTTTATAAACCGGAAACAAAATCCCATTTTAAAATGTAAGTCACGCACCATCCGTAAGACGATACCACCCGAATCTAACGAAACAAGGATGATTGTTGAGCTAAGCACGAGTCATTCCTTGCGTAGTTGTGTGGAAGGTGAGTGGGGTAACTCGCATGATTGGTTGTCGAGCTAAGCACGAGCCAATTGATGGTCGGGAGTGCCACCCGTGTGTCTTGTCGGACGGTTTACAATTTTAGTATATAATTCTTGATTAGTTGTCGAGCTAAGCACGAGCTAAACACAAATTATATATTAAGATTGGTGTAAGGAAGGGATCAAACATGCCGACCGACATTATGGATGTCAACGGATCCCGCAAGTGTCTAAGAGTTGTAATAGAGATTACAATTGGTAAAATGGTTGCCGGCCTAAATAGCTTCGCCACGTGATCCGTGGTAAACCCGTCACGGTGCGAGGTCAAATAAGGTTCTTAGCCCTTGTTATAAATAGTTGTTTTTGTCTAAAACTATGGGGTAATTATTTTTAACAAGGTTTATCTAAACTAACCAAAACTCGTATTATTGTTATTTATAGATGTCAAACCATAACAATACCATGTCAAACATCTCACTTCGTGTGTTCCTAGAAAGGGAGAAACTCACGGGGGTGAACTTTATTGCATGACTTAGGCAATTGAGGACACGCACTATGTTGAGGACACGCACTATAGAAAGGGAGAAACATCTCACTTCGTGTGTCCCTTTCGGAGCCACCTGCTACCAGCGCGACTTGGGCCGTCCGATACGGGTATGAAAAACGTGTTGAGGACACGCACTATGTTGCTTGCCTCATGTTGTCAACTATGAGCTCGGAGTTGCGAAAGTAGCTCGAGCACATGAGTGTGTACAATATGTTTAACAAGCTCAAGGACATGTTCCAACAGCAAGTTAGGCAGGAGCACTATGAGTGTGTTAACAGCCTAGTTGGTTGTAGGCTGCAGGAAGGCGGGAATGTTGGTCTTCGCGTCCTTAAGATGAAGGCGAACGTGGACAAAATGGAGAGGTTAGGATTTCCTATTGGGAGAGAGCTCGCTGTGGATATTGTACTCCAGTCTCTGCCCGCATCATATGATCAGTTTGTCACAAACTATCATATGCAAGGAATGGAGAAATCCTTAAGCGAATTGCATGGCATGTTGAAGTCTACGGAGTCTGACATGGCCAAGCATAATTCCACCTCAACCACTCCCGTCTTGGGCGTAAAGGAACAAAAGAAAAGGAAGAAGAAACTGACCCAAAAAGGAAAGGTTGGAGTTTTCAAGCCTATCCTTAATGTTGAGTCGAAGGGCATAGAGAATATGCCTCAAGAAGAGACTCAAGAAAAGGTGGTTTGCTACTTCTGTGGAAGATTTGGAAATTGGGGCCGTCATGCCTGCCCTACGTGCCGAGAGGATATAAAACTTATCAGAAAAGAGAGAGTTAACTTTCCATCTTCATGTACGTTCATGATTCATTGCTATTCTTCTATAAGCTGGGTTGTTGTCCCGAGCTGATTGACTCACGTTTGTCACAAATTTGTTTGTTACAAATTGTAGGTCCTTTGTTGAAAGAAAAGCATGAAGAACCGGATCTCGAACGAGGAAACCATGGTGATTGTCCTTCAAGAGAAGATAAGGAGATTTGATCTCGCTTTGTCACCGGTTTATTTATTACATTGCATTATTGCCCTGCGTGGCAAGTAACATCTCTTTGTATGCTCGCTTTCAATTACAATGGACATAATTTTCAAGTTTAAAGAATTGATGTAAAACCTTTTTAAGCGTTGTTTATTCAAGGTTTTTTTTTATGTCATAGCTCATGTGTTGTTTTGAACTTAACATGGGGTGACGATGAGTTTATTCTTAAAATATGAAATTTATTTTGAAGATCTATTGTGAGCTTTGTGTTACATTCAAAATTTACCATGTCATGGCATACACAAGGTTTTGTTACAAGTAATAGAATATTCATGAATAATTGATTATGAATCCAAAATAGTTTCGGTCAGTTATATTTGTGTGATAATCAACTTAACCACATAAACAAGAAATGTATCACCTAGATCCATGTGGTTAGGATCTCGGAATAGTTTAGCCTTGGGCTAAATGTTTTGATGTTGATAAGGTGATTATGAGATCCTTCACCGGAGTTTATGAGAGGATTGAAGGCTTGTTGGATATTGATCACATTTTGTGGATAATCCGTTCAAGCACACCACAAAGAATAACGAAAGAGAAACCTCTTCATCACTACCTTGATGGTAGCAATTGCGAGACGTTTATTAGTTTAGGCATATGTCTGAAACCTTGTTGGTGTTCAGAATTAGCCAAAACAACTTTAACAATCAATAGGGCATATAGATCAAGGTACTTAGATCTAGTTAAGATGCTAAGGTATCTATTATCTATATATTGGATGACCATATAGTGAATTGTGGAATTGTTTCACAAATCATATCCTACTAAGACACATTGGTACATGGTGTCATGGAGTAGGGAACCGGGTGTTATTGATCCGGTTTATGACGGGTCGAGAATGTGTGTCCGATTTATTGGGATATTCATTTGCCATTGTGACTAAGTCCTCAAATCCAAATTCAATAGATAGTCTATTTAGCATTTATTAAGATACGACTAGAAAGGTCTTTGCTTGTCTATCTTAATAGTTTGAAATTATTCATTCTACATTCATTGGGAGAAGGATAAACTTGAAATCAAGAAGTACTAATACATTTGAGGAGTTCTTCTAAGTTTTAGTTATTTAACCTTTTGAGAACAATGTTTGTTGCTTAAAAGGGGAAGAAGAGAGAAACTAAAACTAAGGCATTCCAGTGGAAGAACGTTGAACTTAAATGAAAGACTTGATAAATGAAAGACTTGATGATGATACTAGCATATAATCTGATATCTTTGATAGATGATCAGCATGGTTATGCTGGTATGTCTGACTAAGACTCATTACTTCTTTTAATTCTGATTAGAGTCATATAGAGCCAAAGAGATATGGGTTTCTCATTTCTAAGTGGCAATGACTTGATGGTGAGTCATGTTGAGTTCACCACCTATCGGGAGACGTAGTGGATCCAGAGTTCATTGAAATAAAAGAAGTAAATGATAATGAGATGCAATCCATTTGAAATGTCCAAGTACTTGACTTGACTTGATCCCACACCTAGGTGTAAACCAAGGTGCTAGTGATGGGATTAACATGGATGGAATTGTAGACAACTTCAAGTACCGACTAGTGGTAAAGTTTTTCGTGATGGTTATGGAGAAACTTGTCCTAGTGGCTATGTTGAAGAATGTTTGATACTCGTGGATATTAGTGACCGCGTTCCGTCATTGAACAATATGATGAGGAAGTGCTTATAACACTCTCCGAGGGTCTTAATATACGTCCGTAGTATCCGAATTATGTCCACAAAAGTGGATAAGACCACTTCGGGCTTATTCTTGCATCTTGAAGGAAAGATATCTATGCTTACTATTAGAAGATCATAGTGATGAGTTTTCTAAAAGAATAGATAGAACCTTTTACATATATCAGGGCTAGTGGGAGCTTTGTTGTATTCCTAGTGTTAAATGTCTATGGAAGATAATGTCCCAATATTAGGTTATCTGCAAACCTAATTCAGGAATTACAGCTTCATAGGGGCATTGAAGAGATACAAAATTGGATAGTATTTAGTTCAAGAAATATAGAGATATGTTCTTGATGTTTGATGACTTGAATAGGCTTGGAGTAAGTAGTTACTCTAATGCGTGTTTCTGCTAGGATAACGGTTGATCTTTGATCAAAGTTGATGATCCTAACTTGTGGTGTTGTTTGTTGATTCTTAAGTATCACTAACCTTATTGTGGGTTTTTGCGAAAATGAGGGTGTGATTACTTTAACCTTTTTGAAAAGTAAGATCTCTTTGATGCATACTTTTGAAGTAGTCTTGTCAAAAGAGATATAATTGAATAACAAAAGAACTTGTGGATGTTGTGGGTCAAATCCACTAGTTAAGCCGTTGTTATGGACTAGTGGTGTTTGTCGTACTAGGTCCATTAGCATGTCTAATGCATATAACTTGGCTTAAATATGTTTTGGTTCATGTTTGATTTGTACTTATGTGTTGGGGACGTTAAGCAATATTGCAATTCATAATATATTGATTATTAAATGGAGATTTAATAATACGCCGAGGGCGGGTATTTTATGAATCCTTATTGTGTTCCGTCTTAGCATGTTTAAACACTTCCGAGAATGTTTTTCATTCTAAATCTCCACAATCGGTTACACTTTATGGGAAGGAAGTATAAATTAAGATTGAGGTAAAGAGTTGGTTTTGTTAAACGTGATTCTTGCCTATACTTGAAAGGGGTTTCAAGTGATTGGAGGACCTGCACCCGAGTTCGCTTCATGGTTCTAGTCATAAGAAACTCGGGATGATGATGACGTTTTCTCCTTAAACTAGAGATGCATGTGATTCCAAAGCATAGATCTGCTTTGCTTTGATCGTTTTCTAACGCGGTCCGTAATTGGTCGTTATAAGGGAGATGATTGGGTAGAGTATTATCTATGTGGCGGGACTATGTAATCGAAAGGAATTTGTTCCTTTATGTATGGAGAAGATATACATGGGCCCCTCGATGGTTGAGTGCTGACGTTCATATGCATGGCCGTGCTCAAGTTATATTGATGATGGATCAATGTTAACTTAGTTTGTTGGTCACCACTAATCTAGAATCGAGAAACATAATCATGAATGATCTGAAGGTTGACTTTATTCCATGCCTTGTGTTCACATAGGATATCACGAACAAAGGGATGTACATGTTCATTTGTCTTTAGGACAATCATTTCATGATTGGGATCTTGTCAAGAGTGGCATACCCTATACTGACTTGGGAGCATAGATGTCTTGCTAGAGGCCGCTCTATGTTTGTGTTATTTTTCGTAGTCGTGCCACGTGCAAGTGGGAGTCTGTTGGAATATGCCCGCTGACACGAACGAGTTAATAGCACTGCTGATGAAGTATAGGCCTATTGGGTCACACACCAAGTATTGATTCCGGCAACATGATCAAGCAAAAGAGAGAAAAAGGCCAAAATGGGTTTTGGCAGCATGGTACACGGGCCGTGTTCTTGAACACGGGCCGTGTCCAGCCCAACTAGCACGGGGCGTTTTGGCCCAAGTAGAGACCGTGTGCTTTGGGCCTACACGGACGTGTAGATAAACAAGGGCCGTGTTGGGTCTGTTAGACACGGGCTAACTTCGCCTAATTGAGGCCGTGGGCTTTGGGCCTACACGGCCGTGTTGACCAACATGGGCCGTGTACAGTCCCTGTAATAGCAGAATTAACAGCCTTAAACACTTGGTTTAATGGTGTTTATGTCATTAACTTTGGTAGACTAAGAGGCTACGTTTTTCTCTACTCAAGAACAGACTTTTGATTGTTCTTGGTGTTAGTTCATGCACAAGAAAGCTCTCTCAATCTTGACCTTCTTCTTGGTTTTCTTTTAGGTGCACAAGAGTGTAAGAATATACTTGATTGTTGTCTTGGTGGTTACACACCAACCTACTAGCATTTGGGAATCAACACAACTTGGGGTGGACTTCACTAGAGAAATCCTAGCTTGGGTTTTTGAAGCTTGACTTCTTTGATTTTTGAAGCTTGACAAGAGGGAGATTGTGGTACTTTCATAGTGGTACATTTCTATCCATCTTGTTCTTATTTTTAGTTGCAATTCCATGTATAGATATTAGTCCATGGGAAGTGTTTGTTTGGTTAGCTTATTATTTTTGTATTGTATCTTGCTTCCGTTTAACAATTTATTAACTCAAGCCCAATGGTTACTAGTCCATAATTAAATCCTTCACCCAAATAACTACAAATAATAATCATTTCTCAATAAAATATTCTTTTATTTTCCAAAGTTCGGGTATTACAACTCTCCCCCACTTAAGCATGATTTTGTCCTCGAAATCTTTACTTGAATAGTTTGGGGGTAGTTCTCTCTCATTTCCTCTTCTGATTCCCACATCCATTATTAATCTTTGTGGTGCTCCCACTGTACCTTTACCATTCCCACTTGCATGTTGCGTAGTGGTTTGATCTTCCTTTCGAGGATCGCAACCGGTCTCTCGATAACGCCAACTCGTCGGCTAAACACTTTCTTAGATGAGATACATGAAATGTGTTGTGTATCTTCGATAACTCTTCAGGTAGCTCCAAACGATAAGCCACCTTACCAATCCTTGCGATAACTTTGAAAGGCCCAATAAATCTTGGGTTCAGCTTTCCTCATTTTCTGAATCGTATTATTCCTTTCCATGGAGATACTTTTAGCAATACATAGTCACCAACTTGGAATTCCAGTAACAATCTTCGTTTATCAGCATAGCTCTTCTACCGGCGTTGAGCCGCTTTAAGTCGTTCACGAACTTGTTGTACATACTCTGAGGTTTTCTGTACTATTTCTATGTTGCCAAGTTCTTTCTGTCCAACCTCACCCCAACAAATCGGTGTTCTACATTTCCTACCGTACAACATCTCGTATAGTGGCATTTCGATACTCGTGTGGTAACTTTTGTTGTACGAAAATTCCGCTAGGGGTAAGTACAAATCCCAGCTTCCCCCGATCACCCAATATCTTCTAGTGTTTGGATCATCCGCTCACTTTGCCCATCAGTTTGGGGGTGATACGTGTTGGATTTTGGTGGCATCTAGAAAACGCAGCGGAAAGAAACGAGTATACAATAAGTTCGTTTTATGCCACCAACACACCACCCAATGGACCACACTCTAGACAATGGCAAAGCAACTAAAAGAAAGGAACAAGTATAAGAGATTAACCATACAAGTTCTTCAACTTCCTTGTTGTTGATGTTTGAAACGGAATGGACTTGAGAATACAAAGATGTATTCCTCTATCGGTATCCACACCAAGTCCTTTTAAATCGCACGTGCTATTAGTGCTTGGACGCCACCAAGAGCTACACCATGTAGAACTAACACCAATTTGAAGATTGATGTGTACATGTTTGAGAGAACCTTGTGTATCTTTTTGTTACCAAGAGTTAGAAACTTCAAGAACCAAGTTTAAAGCTCAAATAACAACCACAAATACGTTTTCCAAGATACTAATACCAATTTCCATAAAACCCACATTAAACTAATCTTAAAATACAGCTTAAAGAGGTTGTTACATCGTGAGGCACGGCCGTGCCTCATAGGGCACGCCCGTGCCAGCCCACGGGCTCACCCAAGTCACGCCCGACTTGGGCTCGTGCTTTTGCACTAGGCACGGCTGTACCTCAACTAGGCACACCCGTTCCAGCCCCAAAGGGTATGCCCTAGGCACGCCGGCCATGGGCCCGTACATGGCATAGGACACGCCTGTACCTTCACAAGGCAAGGTCGTGCCCGGCCCTACCAAAACCCAATTTTAGTATTTTTCTTTTTCTAGTTCAAAGGTGTTGCCGGAATCAATACTTGGCGTGTGACCCAATAGGCCTATGCCTCATCGGCAGTGATACCAACTTGTGTGTGTCAGTGGGCATATTCCAACAAACTCCCAGTTAAACATGACACACCTATGAAAGGGAACACCGACATAGAGCGGCCTCTAGCAAGGCATCTACGCCCCCAAGTCAGCATAGGGTATGTCGCCCGTGACAAGTACCAACCTGTAAAGAATGGTCCTATAGATAAGTGATTATTCATCCCTTCATTCACGATATCCGTTGTGAATGCAGGTCATGGAACATCATCAACTTCAAAACAACCACGATTATGTTTCTCGATCTAGACTAACTATGAAGAACAAAACAAGTTGCAAAATTGATCCACTATCAATTCAACTTCAGCACGGCCATGCATTTTGATGTCATCAGTTCAGTCAACGAGGGGCCAAGAGACATCTCTCTAAAGAGGAACGAATACCTTTGACTACATCGATCTATAATAATAATAAGTTCTTGCCTGAAAACTTCCCTTATAACAGCCAGTTACGAACCGCGTTAGAAAGCAATCTAAACAAGACCATATTATTAATCAAGAAGCGCATGTATCTCCAGTAGAAGGACAAAAAATATCATCATCCTGATTTACTTGTTATCATGCCCATGAAGTAAACTCAGGAGTGGGTCCTCCAATTACTTGATCACTATCAAGCACAGGCTAGTGTTGCGAAAACATGTATTCAATCCACTATGAATACTTTACCAACCACTTGCCTCAATCTTTATTCATTTCTTCCTTCCAATGAAGAACGACCGATCGTGGAGCATTTAAAATAAATAAATTTATTCAAGGAAGTAGTTAAACATGCTAAGATGGAACACAATAAAGGCTAACGAAAGTACCCGCTCCGCGCGCATTATCAAATCTCCATTTGATAATCAATACAATCAAAGCACATTATTGCTTTAATGTTCCTAACTCAAAACATATTAAATTCAACTAAAAGAAACTCAAGCCAAAGCCACTTGTAAACCAAGTGTACACAAGCCTAGTATGAAAGTTCATCACTAGCTTGTGACTAAAGCTTAGTAAGCGGATTCACAAAGTGACATCCATGCGTACAATAGTTCTCGTCTATTTGCCATTGTACTCTCATTGTTTCAAAGAACCCAATAAAGTCACTATGCACAAGACTATGGTTCATATATATAAGCCATCATACTCTTATTTTCTCAAAAGAACCCAAATAGAGTCAATGATGCTTAAATAAACCATTATAGTCGATAACGTTCCACTTAAAAACACAACAATAACAATTCACCAAGAGTAATATATTACTCAAATTTCCTTGTTACCACTGAACATCAACTTGAAGAACAATGTACCAAGAGTTCTTCCAAGTATGTCAAAATTGAGAGAAAAGAAACTATGTGATAAACCAAGTTGCTAATTAAATTAACACACTAGTTCATCATGTTTCAATATCACTCTCTTAGTTTTGTCACTCCGAAAAGTTTAGTTTCGTATCTTTCAATTCTTCTTATGAAGCAATAATTCCTCAACCACGGTTTTATGAACTGCCAAGTAAGGATATTGTCCTCAATAAGAAGTATATCATGGATACACAATATAAGGAACACAAGCGCTCTCATTATCTCTGGCATACATCTTGTTTAATCTTACCTTTTTGAAAAACTCAAATCTTTGATTTTCTCATTAAAGTGAAGATTACAACCTTGCGATGTTTATTCAAGTCTAGGAGGATACTTTCAACGTACAAGACCTTCGGATAGTGTTAGAACACTCTTCCTTAAAATTCCCATGAAGGAATGCGACCTTTACATTGGAGTGATAAACACATGTATCCGAGTAACCTTCAACATAACCACTAAGAAGATTTCCTTATGATACCATCCCCATGGTCAATCATAACGGAACATTTATCATTAGTTCGTATTTGAAGTTCAAGTCCATGAATAGACTTCTTGGGCTTGTAGACCATATGAGGATACTAATAATGTACAAGACTCTCGGAAAGTATTAAAGCACTTCCGCAAAATCCCTATAAAGGAATAGAATCTTTTTCATTTCACTATCATACCTTCATGATCAAGAAAAGGTTGTGATACACCATTAAGTCATCCAAGTAGACTTGAACATAACCACCAGGGAAAATCTCTTTTATGATACCGTCCTCATGGTCAATCATATTAGAATTTTTTTACCACCGGTCGGCATTTGAAGTTGTCTACATCTCAATCCATGCATACCCTTAGGTTTGCACCAAGGTATCGGATCAACCAAGTCCAATACTTGGATATCCTCATGGATTGCATCCCATTCTCATTACCTCTCTCATTCTAGTAGACACTAGGCCTACCACGACTTCCGATAGTTGATGAATTCAACTAATCCATCATCGAATTATCTTCCTTTAAATATAAAACATATATCTATCCAGCCTTACGACAACTCCTAACATAAATAGGAAGAGTAATGAATTATGCCACGTACTCCAACATCGCCATGCGGAGTTCCAATCATTACTGATTGTATGCTAGTGCCAACATCAGGTTTTACTCTCACTGGCTCCCATAGACATTAGGCTTCCACTTGCTATTAAGCGAAAAAACTTGTCCTCAAAAGTTCATGAAACAAATATCTCATGCCTAATGGAGTAGCATGTTTAGTCCCCGGATTCTACCACCTCACGCCTACACGTAGGCTGGATATTCTAGGTTTTGAGATAGACAAGCAAAGACACTCTTTCTAGTCTTTTCTCCTAAGATGCGTACTAAACCATTTATGATGATTTTATATATAGAATATTGCCCGCCGTACTTAAGCATCCCAACACATTGGGTGTGAATTTGTGATCCATCAAGACCCGAACATATCCAAGAATATTCGGTTCCTCCTCTATGTGACCCATATGCCAATGTGTCCTAGGAGAAATAAATTATGTGATAAATCCCACAATCATTATGATGGACACAAGATCATATATTAAGATACTCAACATCTTTACAAGATTTAAGTAACTTAACTTTTCGTCCACAAACCTCGTTAAGGTAATCATTGAACACCTCAAAGGTTTCAAATATACCTATCCCTACTACCACCACGGGTAAAGGTAACGAAGTGCATGTAGTTATCCCCATGGATTTGTTGGAATATGCCAACTGACACACAAGAGTTGGTATCACTGCCAATGAGGCATAGGCCTATTGGGTCACACGCCAAGTATTGATTCCGACAACACCTTTGAACAAAAGAGAGAAAAATACGAAAAATGGGTTTTGGTTTCGCCGGGCACGGCCGTGCCTAGTGAAGGTACGGGCGTGCCCTATGCCGGGTACGAGCCCATGGCCGGCGTGCCTAGGGCGTACCCATTGGGGCCGGCACGGGCGTACCTCGTGGAGGTACGGACGTGCCTAGTGCGAAAGCACGAGCCCAAGTCGGCCGTGACTTGGGTGTGCCCGTGGGCTTGCACGGGCGTGCCCTGTGAGGCACGGCCGTGCCTCATGCTGTAACAGCCTAATTAACTAGTCTTTCAAGACTAGTTTAATGGGGTATTCATGGTTATTGATAGTCATTTATTCCTAAGTCGGTTATGGATGTTTTTGGCTTCATTTTTGGAGTCTATATAAGTCCAAATATGCTTATGGAACATGGTTGATTGACTTCTTGATATATGAACTTGTAGCTCCAAGTTAGTTCACATACTCTCTCAAGTAACACATACTTAGAAGATAGATTGGCATATCAATCTTCAAGATGGTGTTAGACCACTGGTGAAGCTTTTGACGGCGTCCAAACACAGCTAGCACGTGGGGATCATCAACACTTGGTGTGGATACCAATAGTGGTACACTATATTTTGTGTACAAACTTTCCAAGGCAAAAAGGAGAAATTCTTTTGTATGGTATAATTTCTTGTCCTTGTTCTCCTTCTTTTGTTGCATTGCTATTGTCTAGAGTGTGGTCCATTGGGTGGTGTGTTGGTAGCATAAAATGAAATTGTTTTTATACTCGTTTTTGTTTCCGCTATGTTTTCTAGATGCCTTCAAAACCCAACAGTGGTATCAGAGACATCTCTAACATGGCTTTGCACTCTTGGTTTGAAAACCGGAATTTTCTGTCAAAAATGAGTTTTCTGGTGACAGGGCACGGTCGTACCTTATGGGATACAGGGCATGCCGGCGGCCTGGGCACGGCCGTACCGGTGGGGTACGGGCAGTGCCGGAAAATTTCTTTTAACCAGATTAAAAAAATGTTTAAATCAGTGTACTGGCACACGGAGGGCACGCCCGTGCCCCGTCGTATTTTGGCCGGAATCTGGATTTTTGAACTGTGATATTTAGTGTTCTTAAAATCTGGTTTTTTGATTGTGTTGGACCAGTCTTGGATCTGGTCATTCCCCACTATATTTTGATTCCTTGAATTTATATATTTTGTATGGCTTGGCATGAAGTACATAAAAAAAAATATATATATATATATATATAAGGTGTATATATGAATATGTAATTTTAAAGTTGTATTAAAATTACTAATGGATATGTACAAGGATTGCCTTTTGTGCCTTGGGTGTTTTGTTGGCAATCTTGATCAAAATATATTTGACATGGTTTTGTGGCACACCATGGTTTTGCTTTAGTTGTGGTTCGGTAACGAGATGCCCTTTAGACCTATGTGTTGGGGTGTTTGGTTTATTTGTTACGGCTTGCATGCCGTTTATTTATTCCTTTGTACTTGTATTAGTAGCATAGGATTGTGGCTTGCATGCCATTTCTTCTTCTATGTATTTGTAGATTAGTATAGAAGTTGATTTAGTATGTAATAAACCAACGGGAATCACGACGTTGATGTCTCGGCAATATGGTGTCCGGATTGCCTTTTGGAGATGCCGGCTTTAGTGGGAGCACACCCGGCTAGGTGCTTTGGATATTGGATTCCTTAGTTGACCTTGTTTTCCTCGTATGGCTCACGGGGAAAACGCATAGGATTTAGGCATGTTACTGAATTATTATGTATGCGTGGTTGTTTTATATATTTATTATTTTGCACGGATGTGTAGGATATCGCATGCTAGATAATTTTTCCAAAATATATAGAACACAAAGATTTATAAAATTGGTTTATATTTCTTTCGGCGCGTATAGAATTAACAAGATAATATAAATTTGTATTATATTATAAGTGGATAAAAATTGTATTTATCACTTGATTTGTTAATTCGCAAAATGGGTTAAAATTGTTTTAACCGGGAAAAACGAAATCCTATTTTTAAAATGTAAATCACGCGCCATCCGTAAGACGACACCACCCGAATCTAGTGAAACATGGATGATTGTCGAGCTTTAACACGAGTCATGCCGAGTGGAACTGTGTGGAAGGTGAGTGTGGTAACTCGCAATAATGGTTGTCGAGCTTAGCACGAGCCAATTATTGGCGAGAGTTCCACCGTGTGTCTTGACGGGCGGTTTACAATTCTTTTTGTGACACTTAGGTGGCGTCGAGCTCTAGCCAAGTCATTTGAGGGGATCAAGTTAGAATTGGTGCGAGAAGGGATCAAACATGCCAAAAGAAATTTTGATTGTCAATGGATCCCGCAAGGATCTAGAAGTTGCAAAGTGTTTGCAATCGGTAAAATGGTTACCGGCCTAAATAGCTTTGCTTTGTGATCCGCGGTAAACCCGTCATAAGGTAAAGTGAAATATGGTTTCTAGCCTTGGTTAAATAATTGGTTTTCAAAACTATTTGGGTAATTATTTATACAAGGATTATATCTAAATTTACTAAAACGTGTACTCTAAAATAGTAGATGACAAACGTTAACAACGCAACACCGAATTTATCTCTCCGTTCGTTCCTAGAAAAGGAGAAACTCGTAGGTATGAACTTTGTGGATTGGTATAGGCAATTGCGAATTGTCCTTCGCCATGAATCTAAGTTGCACATCCTCGAGGAACCTCTTCCGAAACCACCTGCTGCCAACACAAGTTGGGCCACTAGATACACCTTTGAAAAGCATATCGAGGACGCAAAAGATGTTTCTTCTTTCATGTTATCAACTATAAGCTGCGAGCTGCGAAAGCAACTCGGGCATATGAGTGCGTATGACATGATTAATCGGTTGAAGGACTTGTTCCAACATCAGATTAGAGAGGAACACTTTATGTGTGTCAAGGCCCTTGTCGGTTGCCAGATGCAGGAAGGTGGGAAGGTTAGTGTTCATGTGCTTCGTATGAAGGCATACATTGACTAAATGGAAATACTAGGATTTCCCATTGGGAGGGAGCTTGCGGTGAATATGATTCTCCAATCCCTTCCCACGTCTTATGATTAGTTTATCAAAAACTAACAAAAGGACAAAATGGTAGAATCCTTAGACGAGTTGCATGGCATGCTTAAAATTTTCGAGTCTAACATGGCCAAACGCAAGTTCGTTCCCACCCGGTTATTTGAGGAACTTAAAACCGAGAAAAAGAATACGACTCCTAAGGGAGAAGTTTGCTATTTCTGCGGTAAATATGGAGATTGGCGCCGCCACACCTGAGTGTTCGAAGGAGTTAAAGCTTCCTATGACGTAAGGGAATAACTTCTCGTCACATTCATGATTAGTTCCATGGCTTTTCTACTTCTTAGCTAGATTTGTTGAAATGCTGGCTATAACACTCACATTTGTTGCAAAATTGTTTTGTTACAAAGTGTAGGTGTTAAACGGAAGAAGTAGCTGATAAAGCATGGAGAGCTAGAGCTCAAGATCGGGAAACTTGGACGTTGTCTTGATTGAGAGGATCGGGAGTTTTGATCTCGCCATTTTTTCTAGCTATTTTATTACTTTACTAGATTAATATATTATCTGCCCTGCGTGGCAAAAGAAATATTAAGTCTATTATGCATTGGTTGACGATGGATATTACTTTGTATCTGATAAATAAATTGGTGGTTTATTTCAAAGTTTATCCATGTCATGGAATTTATAAGCTTTTGCTTAAAAGTAATAAAGTAATCATGAATAATGTGTTTAAATCCAAAAATGGTTTGGATTAGTTATCCAAGTGACAAGACTATTTAGCTATGTAAACAAGACTTGCTTCACCAAGTTCCGTGTGGTTTGGAATCTTGGATGCATTTGATAATTGATCAAATGTTGAGTGCGAGAATTGTTTATTAGGCTAAATGACTTGTACATCTTTCATCGGCGTATTTAAGGGGATTGAGAGCTTGTTGTAATTGGTTCACACTTGTGTGTTTAATTCATTCAAGCAAGTCCATGGGGATAACTACATGCACTTCGTTACCTTTACCCGTAGTGGTAGTAGGGATAGGTATATTTGAAACCTTTGAGGTGTTCATTGATTACCTTAACGAGGTTTGTGGATAAAAGGTTAAGTTACTTAAATCTTGTAAAGATGTTGAGTATCTTAGTATATGAATTTTGTGATCATCATAAAAATTGTGGGATTTATCTCATAAATTATTTCTCCTAGGACACATTGGCATATGGGTCGTGTAGAGTAGGAACCGAATATTCGGGTCTTGATGGATCGCAAATTCATACCCAATGTGTTGGGATGCTTAAGTATGGCTGGCAATGTTCTATATATAAAATCAACAAAGATGGCTTAGTACGCATCTTAGGAGAAAAGACTAGAAAGAGTGTCTTTACTTGTCTATCTCAAGACCTAGATTATCCAGCCTACGTGTAGACGTGAGGTGGTAGAATCCGGGGACAAAAGATGCTACTCCATTAGGCATGAGATATTTGTTTCACTAACTTTTGAGGATAAGTTTTGTCGCTCAATAGCAAGTGGAAGTCTAATATATATGGGAGCTAGTGGGAATAAAACTTGATGTTGGCACTAGCATACAATCTGTAATGATTGGAACTCAACATGGCGATGCCGGAGTACCTGGCATAATTCGTTACTCTTCCTCTTTCTGATAGGAGTTGTCGTAAGGCCGGATAGATATATGTTTTATATCTAGAGGAAGATAAATAGATGATGGATTAGTTGAATTCATCAACTATTGGAAGTCGTAGTGGGCCTAGTGTCTAATAGGAGGAGAGAGGTAATGAGAATGGGATGCAATTGAGTGTAGACAACTTCAAATGCCGACCGGTGGTAAAAATTCTAATATGATTGACCATGAGGACGGTATCATAAAAGAGATTTTTCCTGGTGATTATGTTGAAGTCTACTTGGATGACTTATGGTGGTGTATCACTACCTTCTCATGGCTATGAAAGTATGGAAGTGAATTGTAAAGACCCTATTCCTTTATAGGAATTTTGAGGAAGTTTTTTAACACTAACCAAGAATCTTGTACACTATAAGTATCCTCGTAAAGTCTACGAGCCCAAGAAATCTATCCATGGACTTCAACTTCAAATACCAACTAATGATAAAAGTTTCGTTATGATTGACCATGAGGATGGTATCATAAAGAAATTTTCCTAGTGGTTATGTTAAAGGTTACTCGGATACATGTGTTTATCACTCCAATGTAAAGATCGTGTTCCTTCATGGGAATTTTTAGGAAGGGTGTTTTAACACTTTCTGAAAGTCTTGTATGTTGAAAGTATCCTCGTAGACTTGGATAAATATCGCAAGGTTGTAATCTTCACTTTAATGAGAAAATCATAGATATGAGTTTTCGAGAAGGGAAGATTAAACTTGGATGTATGCCAGAGCTAGTGGGAGCGCTTGTGTTCCTTAAATTGTGTATCCATAATATACTTCTTATTGAAGATAATATCCTAACTTGGCGGTTCATAAGACCGGAGTTAAGAAATTATTGCTTCATAAGAAGAATTGGAAGATACAAACGTGAACTTTTCGGAGTGACAAAACTAAGAGAGTGATATTGAAACATGATGAACTAGTGTGTTAATTTAATTAGCAACTTGGTTTATCACATGGTTTCTTTTCTCTCAATTTTGACATACTTGGAAGAACTCTTGGTACGTTTTTCTTCAAATTGATATTCGGTGGTAACAAGGAAATTTGAGTAATATATTACTCTTGGTGAATTGTTATTGCTGTGTTGTTAAGTGGAGCGTTACTAACTACAATGGTTCTTTAAGCATCATTGACTCTAATTGGGTTCTTTTGATATAATAAGAGTATGATGGCTTATATGAACCATAGTCGTAGGCATTGTGACTCCATTTGGTTCCTTGGAACAATGAGAGCACGAAGGCTTGGACAAAGGACCAAGATCTTGCCGGCGCACACTTTATAAGTGTTTGGTCGAGAGAAGATATGGTGATTGTTAGAGTATGCATGAATGTCACTTTGTGAATCCGCTTACTAAGTTTAAGTTGTGAGCTAGTGCTGAGTTTTCATACTAGGCTTGCATACACTTGGTTTACAAGTGGCTTTAGCTTGGGTTTGTTTAGTTGAATTTGATATGTTTTGAGTTGGGAACATTAAAGCAATAATGTGCTTTGATTGTATCGATTATCAAATGGAGATTTGATAATGCGCGTGGAACGGGTACTTTCGTTAGCCTTTATTGTGTTCCGTCTTAGCATGTTTAACTACTTCCTTGAATAAATTTATTTATTCTAAATGCTCCACGATAGGTCGTTCTTCATTGGAAGGAAGAAGTGAATTAAGATTGAGGCAAGATGTTGGTTAAGTATTCATAGTGGATTGAATACATGTTTTCGCAACACTAGCCTGTACTTGATAGTGATAAAGTAATTGGAGGACCCGCACCTGAGTTTACTTCATTGACTTGATTACGAGTAAATCAGGATGATAATATTGTTTGTCCTATTACTGGAGATACACGGGCTTCTTGAATAATGATATGGTCTTGTTTAGATTGCTTTCTAACACAGTTCGTAACTGGCTGTTATAAGGAATGTTTTCAGGCAAGAACTTATTATTATCACGGAACGATGTAGTCAAAGGTATTCGTTCCTCTTTAGAGAGATATCCCTGGGCCCCTCGTTGACTGAACTGATGACATCAAAATGCATGATCGTGCTCAAGTTGAATTGATAGTGGATCAATTTTGCAACTTGTTTTGTTTGTCATAGTTAGTCTAGATCGAGAAACATAATCGTGGATGTTTTGAAGTTGATGATGTTCCATGACCTACATTCACAACGGATATCGTGAACGAAGGGATGAATAATCACTTATCTATAGGACCATTCTTTACAGGTTGGTACTTGTCACGGGCGACATACCCTATGCTGACTTGGGGGCGTAGATGCCTTGCTAGAGGCCGCTCTATGTCGGTGTTACCTTTCATAGGTGTGTCATGTTTAACTGGGAGTTTGTTGGAATATGCCCACTGACACACACGAGTTGGTATCACTACCGATGAGGCATAGGCCTATTGGGTCACACGCCAAGTATTGATTCCGGCAACACCTTTGAACAAGAGAGAGAAAAATACCAAAATGGGTTTTGGTTGGGCCAGGCACGGCCGTGCCTTGTGAAGGTACGGGCGTGCCCTATGCCGAGTACGAGCCCAAGGCCGGCGTGCCTAGGGCATACCCATTGGAGCCGGCACGGGCGTGCCTCGTGGAGGTACAGCCGTGCCTAGTGCGAAAGTACGAGCCCAAGTTGGGCTTGACTTGGGTGTGCCCGTGGGCTGGCACGGGCGTGCCCTGTGAGGCACGACCGTGCCTCATGCTGTAACAGCCTAATTAACTAGTCTTTCAAGACTAATTTAATGTGGTATTCATGGTTATTGATAGCCATTTATTCCTAAGTCGGTTATGGACGTTTTTTGCTTCATTTTTGGAGTTTATATAAGTCCAAATATGCTTATGGAACATGGTTGATTGACTTCTTGATATATGAACTTGTAACTCCAAGTTAGTTCACATACTCTCTCAAGTAACACATACTTAGAAGATAGATTGGCATATCAATCTTCAAGATGGTGTTAGACCATTGGTGAAGCTTTTGGCGGCGTCCAAACACAGCTAGCACGTGTGGATCATCAACACTTGGTGTGGATACCAATAGTGGTACACTATATTTTGTGTACAAACTTTCCAAGGCAACAAGGAGAAATTCTTTTGTATGGTATAATTTCTTGTCCTTGTTCTCCTTCTTTTGTTGCATTGCTATTGTCTAGAGTGTGGTCCATTGGGTGGTGTGTTGGTGGCATAAAATGTAATTGTTTTTATACTCGTTTTTGTTTCTGCTGCGTTTTCTAGATGCCGTCAAAACTCAACAGGATTTGCTTGAACGAATTAAACACACAAGTGTGAACTAATTACAACAAGCTCTTAATCCTCTTTCATACGCTGATGAGAGATGTACAAGTCATTTAGCCTAATAAAAAATTCTCGCACTCAACATTTGATCAACTATCAAATGCATTCAAGATTCCAAACCACACGGACCATGGTGAAGCAAGTCTTGTTTACATAGATAAAATAACCTTGTCATTTGGATAACTTATCCAAAATATTTTGGATTTAAACATTTTATTCATGATTATTTTATTACTTATAAGCAAAAGCTTATAAAGGCCATGACATGGATAAATTTCGAAATAAACCACTAATATATATATCAAATACAAAGTAATATCCATCGTCAACCAATGCATAATAGACTTAATATTTCTCT
This sequence comes from Dittrichia graveolens, assembly GCA_038502395.1. Classification (NCBI taxonomy): domain Eukaryota; kingdom Viridiplantae; phylum Streptophyta; class Magnoliopsida; order Asterales; family Asteraceae; genus Dittrichia; species Dittrichia graveolens. The sequence continues at coordinate 26,483,777 of JARJIL010000008.1, forward strand.
CGCCACGCAAGGCGGATAATATATTAATCTAGTAAAGTAATAAAATAGCTAGATGGAATGGCGAGGTCCAAACTCCCAATACTCTGAATCGAGACAACGTCCAAGTTTCCCAATCTTGAGCTCTAGCTCTCCATGCCTTATCAGCTACTTTTATTGTTTAACACCTACACTTTGTAACAAAACTATTTTGCAACAAACGTGAGTGTTATAGCCATCATTTAAAAAATCTAGCTAAGAAGTAGAAAAGCATACACTTTGTAACAAAACAAGTTTGCAATAAACATGAGTTTTATAACCATCTTTTCAAAAATCTAGCTAAGAAGTAGAAAAGCAATAGATTTGACCATGAATGTACATGATGACGAAGAGCTATTTCCTTGCCTCATAGGAAGCTAAAACTCCTTCGAACACTCATAACAAGCATGGCGGCGCCAATCCCCATATTTACCACAGAAATAGCAAACTTCTCCCTTAGGAGTCGTATTTTCTTTCTCGGTTTTATGTTCCTTAAATAACCGGGTGGGAACGAACTTGCGTTTAGCCATGTTAGACTAGAAAGTCTTCAGCATGCCATGCAACTAGTCTAAGGATTCTACCATTTTGTCTATTTGATAGCTTTTGATAAACTCATAATAAGACGCAGGCAGGGACTGGAGAATCAAATTCACCGCAAGCTCCCTCCCAATGGGAAATCCTAATATTTCCATTTGGTCAATGTATCCCTTCATACGAAGCACATGAACAATAACCTTGCTACCTTCCTGCATCTCGAAACCTACAAGGGCCTTGACACACATAAAGTGTTCCTCTCTAATCTGATGTTGGAACATGTCCTTCAACCGATTAATCATGTCATATGCATTCATATGCCCGAGTTACTCTTGCAGCTCCCAGCTCATAGTCGATAACATGAAAGAAGAAAACATCTTTTGCGTCCCTGATACACTTTTCAAAGGCATATCTAGTGGCCCAACTTGTGTTGGTAGCAGGTGGTTCCGGAAGAGGTTCCTCGAGGATTTGCAACTTAGATTCATGGCGAAGGACAATTCAGAATTGCCTATACCAATCCACAAAGTTCACACCTTCGAGTTTCTCCCTTTCTAGGAACGAACGGAGTGATAAATTCAATGTTGCGTTGGTAACGTTTTGTTGGAGATCTGCCCACTGACACACGTATGCCGGTATCACTGTTAATGAAGCGCGAGCCTATTGGGTCACACGCCAAGGATTGATCCCGACAGCTTTATGTGGATGGAGAAAGTCAAAGAATCAAAAGTGTTTTGATTCGGGGCTTCACGACCGTGAAGGGTGCTCCACGGGTCGTGAAGCAGGCTGCCGTAACGATTGTTCGACGGCCGCCACGCGTCGTGAGGCCTTTAGGCGTCACGGCCCGTGACGAGGTCGTGAGGGGTCGTGAAGGAGATGCCCTCACGAGTCTCGACCGGGAGGCACGGCTCGTGGAGTTCTAAGTCCCCTCGTGGCGCACTTAGGCTTCACGACCCGTGAGAGCCCGTGAGGGGTCGTGAAGAGGGTAGCTGCAGTGACAGTTGTGTTTTATTGGACCATTTGATGGTCCAATCAAATGACATGCAATTTGACCGAGTTTCTGGTGTCAATAGGCATGTTTTGAGGCTGTAGAACACAAGCAACCATATACAACTTATCTCTACTCCATATTCTCTCTTCGTACTAAATGGGTTTCATGCTGCAACACTAAGATGGTGATCTTGAGTGTTCATATGAAGATCATTGGTGCAAGAGGAGAACATCTTTGGGCTGTTCCAGATGGTGAAGTCATGGTGGACGTTCATCTATGGATTGCTAGTACAATGGGATCAAGCTTCTCTTGGTGTGGACTAGCAATGGAGGAGGAAGCCTTTTGTTTCCTCAATTTCATCCCACCTTTGAAGATCTCGATTTACAGCCATGGTAAGGAGGTATATTCTTCCTCCTTCTTCTTGTTCTTTTGTTGCAATTTGCTTTGTAGTGTATTCCACCATTGGAACTAGTCGTGGGCTTTGTGTGTGCTTTTGTTTTTTGTCTTGCATGTTACTTTCTAGTTTGCTTCCGCTGCGTTTGTGCCCACCATGAGTTCCAATAGTGGTATCAGAGCCATCTCTACAAAGAAATTGCACTTTGATGGCTTGAAAACCGAAAATGGACATTCTGTCCAGAGGTGCTTCACGGGTCGTGGAGCATTTTGCTTCACGGGTCGTGAAGCCTACACGACCGGCTTCATGGGGTGTCGCTCATGAAAGGTTTTGACTGTGTCAGAGTCGTGGAGCTCATGGGCTTCACGGGCCGTGAGGGTCCGTGAAGGCTTCTTGGCCGTGAAGGTCTCGTGAACAGTGTTTTTATCCTTGTTTATAAAAGAAATAAATTTTCGGTTTTAGCACCTTGTGATTCTGTTTTTCCAGAATCTGTCCTTTTGTTTGGACACTTGAAAAGCCCTGTTTATGTGTCTTGATTCATATATTTATATGTATTGGGTGGTTTTGGCATAAAATGCACACATGCATATACTTATATTGTGTATATATGAATATGTGTTCTCAAAGTGTTTGGGATACTAATGCATATGTACAAGGATTGTTCCTTTTGTTCCTTGAGTGCTTTGCTTGTTTGAACAATCTTAATTGAGATACATTTTGCATGGTTTTGTTGTGGCACACCATGTTTTGTTTGTGGTTGTTGTTGTGTCCGGTAACGCCTTGCCCGTTAGACCTATGTGTTGGTTGTTTGGTTGTTTATTTATGTATTCATTCATTTGGTGACTTTTAGTCACAATGGTTTGTAATAATATTTAACTCGGTTTGTAGATTTGTAAATTTATTTATGGCTTGCTTGCCATTTCTTTCCTTTGTACTTGTTGTAAGTAGCTTAGAATAGCAATCGCGGCTTGCACGCCGTTTCTTTTCAAATTGTTTGTAATTGTGAAAAGAAGACCGAAGACAACCATCAAGAGTCGTGGGAGAGACGTCTCGGCTATATTGGATCTGGTGGATCATTTGGAGATGACGGATTCAGTGGGAGCACTTCCGGCGAGGCCATTTGGTTGTGTCCTTAGTTTGGCCTTGCTCTCTCCGTTTGGCTCACGGGGAGGGCGCATAGGGTTTAGGGGCGTGTTACCGGATATTTGCTTTGTGCGTGGTTGTGATTTATTTTGTTATTTTCTTGCGTGGTTGTTAGGATCTTCGCATGCTAGAAAACTTTTCAAAATAATAAAATCACAAGAATTGTTAAATTGTTTAACAAACCCCGCGCTCTCACGATAAACAAATAAATATAAATTTGTTTATATTAAAGTGAAAAAATGCGTTTTGTCACTTGTTTGTTAATCAACTTGAAAAAAGGTTTTTTAAACCGGAAAGACAAAGTCCCGTTTTTCTCAAACGTAAATCACACGCCACCCATAAGATGACACCACCCGAATCTAGTGATGCATGGGATGATTGTCAAGCTAAGCACGAGTTATTCCATGTGGATCTGTGTGGAAGGTGAGTGTGGCGACTTGAAATTATTGGTTGTCGAGCTTAGCACGAGCCAATGATTGTCAAGGGTGTCACCGTGTATCTTGATGGACAATATACAATTGCAACTTAATATGCCTTGGTAATTGTCGTGCCTATACCGAGTTGCCAAAGCGGCTTAACAAGGAATTGGTGTGAGAAGGGATCAAACATGCAAAACCGACGCTATGAGTGTTGATGGATCCCGCAAGTGTCTAAGAGTTGTAATCTCGGATTGCAATTGGTAAAGCGTTTACCGGCCTAAATAACTTCATGAAGTGATCAGCGGCAAACCCGTCATGTAGTGAAGTGAAATAAGGTTCTTAGCCCTTGTTAAGATAATTGGTTTTCTTAAAACTAAATGGGTAATTATCGTAACGAGGATTGTATCAAAACTAACTAAAACGTTTATTCTTATATCATTAATTGGCAAACGTTAACGACACTGCTTCAACTTAAAACTCCGTTCGTTCCTAAAGAAGGTGAGACTCACCAATGTGGACTTCATGGACTAGGATTGGTTGTAGAGGATTGTCTTCCACCATGAGTCAAAGTTGCACATTATAGAGAAATCCCTTCTAGAGCCAAAATGCTACCAACGCGACCTAGACCTCTATATGCATGTAAAAGTGCATCGTGGCCTTGATCGGTTCAAGGATGCATGAAGGCGGGAATATTAGTCTCCATATCCTTGAGATGATGGAGTACGTGGACCTAAAGGAGAGGCATGGATTCGCCATAGGGAGGGAGCTTGTGGTGAATGAAAATTCTCCAAAGTCCCTGCCCACGTGATGTAAATAGTTCATTGTGAACTATCACATGCACAATGTAGAGAAGTCCTTGATAAAGCATTATGGCATGTTATGGACTCCTAAGTCCTGCATGGCCAAAGTATGGCTCGCCTCACCGACTCCCGCTAACATTATAAAGGAACAAGAAACCGAGAAGAAGAAATTGACCTCAAGTGGAAATTTTGGTTTTACCAAACCTACCATATATGTGAAGTCAGAGGGCAATGAGATTGCGCCTCAAGATAAGACTCCACAAGAGGTAATTTGCTACTTCTACGGAAAGATTGGAAAATTGGCGCCACCACGCCCGCCCTATGAGCCTGAAAGAGCTAAAATCACTTATGAGTAAGAGAAATTAGATCCTTCACTTCAGGAACATTCATGATCAAACTCCATTGCTCTTCTACTTCTAAAGGCTAGGTTTTGAACGCTAGCAATAACGCTCACGTTTGTCACAAATTTGTTTGTTACAAAGTGAAGGTGTTAAAAGAGAAGTAGGCGGATGAGGCATGGAGAGTTGGAATTCTAGCTCCTTGACTTCAGGAACATTCATGATCAAACTCCATTGCTCTTCTACTTCTAAAGGCTGGGTTTTGAACGCTAGCAATAACGCTCACGTTTGTCACAAATTTGTTTGTTACAAAGTGAAGGCGTTAAAAGAGAAGTAGGCGGATAAGGCATGGAGAGTTGGAATTTGAAAACGGAAACATAGTTGTTGTCCCTATTAAGAGGATTGGAAGTTTGTATCTTTCCTTTCCTACCAGCTATTCTATTACTTTATTGGATGTATGTTTATGCCATGTATGGCTAGAAACATTATATCTAAACGCCTTTGTTGACGATGGATATTACTTTGAGTTTTGAAATTAGTGGTGATTTATTTCAAAGTTTATCCATGTCATGGCATTTAAATATAAGCTTTTGCTTAAGGAGTAATAGAATGATCATAAATGTACTAATAAGTTATCCTTATGTAGAAGTCGATTTAGCTATATAAACAAGACTTGCTTCACCAAGATCTGTGAGGTTTAGGAACTTGGAACCCTTTGACCATTGGTCAAATGTTGAATGCATATCTTGTTTGTTATGCTAGATGACTTAAACATCCTTCACTTGAGTATGTGAGAGGATTGAAAGCTTGTTGGATTTCGTTCACACTTTTAGTGTGTTGACCGTTCAAGCAAACATTAAGGACTAACTTTAGATACCTTGTTACCTTTACCGGTGATGGTAGAAGGGATGGTAAGTCTATTTTAATGGACTAGTTTTGAAACCTTAGAGGTGTTCAAAACTCACCATAACCAGGTACATGATAGAGGGGGCAATGCAACTATGATACTTGGATCTAGTTAAGATGCTGAGTACCTTAGCTTTATATATTATGTGACTATCATAAGAATTATGGGATTGTCTCACAATTCATTCCTCTTAAGACACATTGTTACATGTGGTCGTCTAAAGGAGGAACCGGACATTTTGATATGGTCCGACAAGTGATAGGTTACACTTTTATGTCCAAAATTGTTTTGGGTCATTCTCCAAATGGTGGGCATGAGTTCTAAATCTTATAAACAACAAAGATGGTCATGTAAACGCCTTAGAGGATATGACGAAAAGGAGGATCCTTGTTTGTCTATTCCAAAGTCTGGATTGTCTAGCCTACGTTTAGACGTGAGGTGGAGGAACCCAGGATCTGGAGGTATTTACTCCATTAGGTACTCTACTAAGACCATGGGATATTTGTCTTGACAAACCTTGTGAGAACTTGTAAGTTGCTCAAAGGTAGAGTCTCTTAAGAAATTAATATCCATAGATGCCAGTGAGAGTAAAGTATACCTTGAATGGACGAACCTGATGTTGACACTAGAATCCAATCAGAAATGATTGGAACTCAGCATGGCAATGCTGGAGAACCTGGCATAAAATCGTTACCTCTTGGTAGAAGTTGTCATAAGACCAGAAAGATATAACTCTTTATATCTGAGGAAGATAACTTAATGATGATTCATGATGAATGCGTCAACTACCGGAAAGCGTAGTGGGCTTGGAGTCCGCTAGGAGAAAGGAGGAAATGATAAGATGAGATACTATCCATGACGGATATCCAAGGTTTCGACTTGGTTGATCCTACACCTGGGTGTGAACCCGCGAGGTGTGATTGGTTATTTGAGGAAATGGACCAAACATGGATGAGTTTGTAGACTACTTCAAATACCGACTGGTAGGAATGGTTTCACGATGATTGACCATGAGGAAGGTATCATCTAGAAACATTCTCCCGGTGATTATGTTGAAGTCCACACGGATACTTATTTTATAAGTGCCTTTTAGGCTATATTGGATAGAAGTGAAGACTACATTCCTTAATAGGAATTTGTGAGGAAATGCTCACAACATTTTCGAGGGTCTTTCACTATCAATAAGTGTCCTAATGAAATCTACAAACCCTAAGTAGTCCAGTTGTGGACTTATGTTGCCATCTCAATGTTAGAATCTTTGCGTTGATAAGAAAATCATTTGTTTGAGTTTTCAAATAGCAATGATGAAACGTGGAAGAATGCCAGAGCTAGTGGGAGCATTTTGTAATCCTATTCTAAATATGTCTAGCACATACAACGTATTGGAAATAATGTCCCGATCTGGCTTGGAAAAGCTTAAATCAAGAATTATGCATCCATAACGATTATAGGATATACAAAACCTATGGAAGGAGTTAAGGAAATATTAAAATATGTTCTTGTTGATCTATAGTAAGAAGCAACATAGAATAAATTGTTATTCAAATGCTTGCTTATATATTTCTTAGGATAACTGCCGATGTTTATCGGGGTTCGTGATCCTACTAAATATGGTGTTAACAAGTATGCTTCTTAAAGCATCGCTGACTCTATTGGGATCTTATGAGACAATGAGAGTACGATGGCTTATGAAAGATAACCTTTATCTCAAGCATCCTTGGTCTTATTGAGTTCTGATGAATCAATGAAGGTGCGATAGCTTGACAAAAGACCATTATCTCACCAACGCACACTTTTGAGTGATTGGTTGAGGTAGAGATATGGTCATCTTACGAATACACACGGATAGCATGGTGGCGGATCCGTTTTGCTAAAGCCCTAGTTGCAAGATAGTGATGATTGTCATACTAGTGCTTGCAAAGACTTGGCTTTAGTCTGTTTTAGTTGAAATTTTGATATGCTGATTTTGGGAACGTTAAGCAACATTGTGCTTCTGCTAGTATCGATTATCAAATGGGGATTTGTTAATACGCATGTAGCGGGTACCCTCAGTTGCCTTTATTGTGTTCCATCTTAGCATGTTTACCACTTCTCTGAATGTTTTACATTCTAAATGTCCACAGTCAGTCACTCTTCATCGGAAGGAAGTTTGAACGAAGACTGAGGGAAAGCATTGGTCATGTATTCAATAGGGATTGGATACGAGAGACGCAATACTTTACCTATACTTGAAAAGAGTTTCAAGTGATTGGACGACCCACACCTGAGTTTACTTCATGGTACATGTCAAGAGTAACTCAGGATGATAATATCATTTCGTCCTTAGACCGGAGATACATGTGTTTCCACGACATTGGTCTGCCTTGTTCTGATTGCTTTCAAACACAATCCGTAACTGGTTGTTATAAAGGAAGCTTTTGGGGAAGGTATTACCGATGTAGTGGGGCAATGTAGTCGAAGGAATTTGTTCCATTGCTTAGAGAGATATCCCTGGGCCCCTTGATGATTGGGCGCTGACACCAAAATGCACGACCGTGCTCATGCTTGCAATGATAGTTGATCAGTTGCAATTTGCATATTTTCGTCACCACCAATCTTGATCGAGAAACATAATCATGAACGATCGGAGAATGACTTTGTACCATGTCTCGTGTTCACCCGGATATTGCGAACAATAGGATGATTGATCACTTATCTATAGGACCTTTTCAAACCCGTTTGGATTGTGATTAGGTACTTGTCAGGGATGACATACCTCATGTTGATTTGGGGGCAGGGATGTCTTGCTAGATGCCGCTCCCTGTCTGTGATGCATATGGGTACGGTGTGTCATGTGCAAGTGGGAGTTTGTTGGAGATCTGCCCACTGACACACGTATGCCGGTATCACTGCTAATGAAGCGCAAGCATATTGGGTCACACGCCAAGGATTGATCCCAACAGCTTTATGTGGATGGAGAAAGTCAAAGAATCAAAAGTGTTTTGATTCGGGGCTTCACGACCGTGAAGGGTGCTTCACGGGTCGTGAAGCAGGCTGCCCTAACGATTGTTCGACGGCCGCCATGCGTCGTGAGGCCATTGTGCTTCACGGCCCGTGACAAGGTCGTGAGGGGTCGTGAAGGAGATGCCCTCATGAGTCTTGACCGGGCGGCACGGGTCGTGGAGTTCTAAGTCCCCTCGTGGCACACTTAGGCTTCACGACCCGTGAGGGGTCGTGAAGAGGGTAGCTGCAGTGACAGTTGTGTTTTATTGGACCATTTGATGGTCCAATCAAATGACATGCAATTTGGCCGAGTTTCTGGTTTCAATAGGCATGTTTTGAGGCTGTAGAACACAAGCAACCATATACAACTTATCTCTACTCCATATTCTCTCTTGGTACTAAATGGGTTTCATGCTGCAACACTAAGATGGTGATCTTGAGTGTTCATATGAAGATCATTGGTGCAAGAGGAGAACATCTTTGGGCTGTTCCAGATGGTGAAGTCATGGTGTACGTTCATCTATGGATTGCTAGTACAATGGGATCAAGCTTCTCTTGGTGTGGACTAGCAATGGAGGAGGAAGCCTTGTGTTTCCTCAATTTCATCACACCTTTGAAGATCTCGATCTACAGCCATGGTAAGGAGGTATATTCTTCCTCCTTCTTCTTGTTCTTTTGTTGCAATTTGCTTTGTAGTGTATTCCACCATTGGAACTAGTCGTGGGCTTTGTGTGTGTTTTTGGTTTTTGTCTTGCATGCTACTTTCTTGTTTGCTTCCGCTGCGTTTGTGCCCACCATGAGTTCCAACACGTTTGTCATCTACAATTTTTAGAGTACCCAAATAGTTTTCAAAACCAATTATTTAAACAAGGCTAGAAAACATATTTCACTTTACCTCATGACGGGTTTACCGCGGATCACAAAGCAAAGCTATTTAGGCCGGTAACCATTTTACCCATTGCAAACACTTTGCAACTTCTAGATCTTTGCGGGATCCATTGACAATCAAAATGTCTTTTGGCATGTTTGATCCCTTCTCGCACCAATTCTAACTTGGTCCCCTTAAATGACTCGGCTAGAGCTCGACGCCACCTAAGTGTCACTAAAAGAATTGTATACCGTCCGTCAAAACACACGGTGGAACTCTCGCCAATAGTTGGCTCGTGCTAAGCTCGACAACCACTATTGCGAGTTACCACACTAACCTTCAACACAGTTCCACTCAGCATGACTCGTGCTAAAGCTCGACAATCATCCAAGTTTCACTAGATTCAGGTGGTGTCGTCTTACGGATGGCGCGTGATTTACATTTTAAAAACAGGATTTCGTTTTTCCGGTTAAAACAATTTTAACCCATTTTGCGAATTAACAAATCAAGTGATAAATACAATTTTATCCAATTGTAATATAATACAAATTTATATTATCTTGTTAATTCGGACTGAATCCGGCATCTCCAAAAAGCAATCCGGACTCCACGTTGCCGAGGCATCAACGCCGTGTTTCCCGTTGGTTTATTACATACAAAATAAACTTCTATACTGTTTTACAAATACATAGAAGACGAAATGACATGCAAGCCACAATCCTATGCTACTAATATAAATACAAAGGAATAAATAAACGGCATGCAAGCCGCACCAAATAATAATAATACAAATTACAACAATACGGTACCCAGGACACCAAAACCAAATAAACTAACCACCACAACACATAGGTCTAAAGGGCATCTAGTTACCGAACCACAATCAAACACAACCAAAGCAAAACCATGGTGTGCCACAAAACCATGTCAAACATATTTTGATTAAGATTTCCAACAAGACACCTAAGGCACAAAAGGCAATCCTTATACATATGCATTAGCAATTTTAATACACCTTTAAAATTACATATTCCTATATACACTTTTAAATATATATATTTTTCTGTACTTCATGCCAAGCCATACAAAATATATAAATTCAAGGAATCAAAATATAGTGGGAAAAACTAGATCAAAGACTAGTCCAACCAACAAATCCGGAATTTAAATATAATTTCAATTTCAAACTCACTATTTCAGAAACAAAATTCTTACCAAAAACCAGAAGGCACGGGCGTACTCCAAAGGTAAGGGCGTGCATGCCCCTTTTGTCAGTATATAGTTAAAACAGTTTTAAGCATACAAATATTCTGCCGGCATGGCCCGTACCTCCACTGGTACGGTTGTGCCCGGGCCACCGGCACGCCCCGTACCCCAAAAGGTACGGCCGTGCCCAATCACCGGAAAATCAGATTTTGACAGAAAACTCAAAATTCCGGTTTCAGTGCAAAGCCATGTTAGAGATGGCTCTGATACCACTGTTGGATTTTGGTGGCATCTAGAAAACGCAGCAGAAAGAAACAAGTATAAAATAATTTCATTTTATGCCACCAACACACCACCCAATGGACAACACTCTAGACAATGGCAAAGCAACTAAAAGAAAGGAACAAGTAGAAGAGATTATACCATACAAGTTCCTCAACTTCCTTGTTGTTGATGTTTGAAACGGAACGGACTTGAGAATACAAAGATGCACCCATTACCTCCCCATAGATACGGTAGAGCTCGCTATGAGCCATAGAGATATGGGTTTCTCATATCTGAGGGCGACGAGCTATGGATCTTAATCAGCCCACCAACTATCGGGAAGCGGTAGCGGGCCACGAGTCTGCTAAATGGAAAGAGGCAATGGATAACGCGATGCAATCCATGGAGGATAACCAGGTTTGGGAACTATTTGATCCTACACCTAGTTGAAAACCAATATGGTGTAAATGGGTCTTCAAGAAGAAGACCGACATGGATGGAAAAGTTAACACTTTCAAAGCCCGACTGGTGGCTAAAGGTTTCACCCAGACACATGGTGTCGATTATGATGACACTTTCTCCCCAGTGGCCATGTTGAAATCTATTAGGAAACTTTTGGCAATAGCTGCATTTCATGATTACAAAATATGGCAAATGGATGTCAAAACCGCCTTCCTTAATGGGAAGCTCCCCGAAAAGGTGTATATGACGCAGCCTGAGGGTTTTGTACATCCAAAGCATCCTAATAGGGTGTATAGACTAAAGAAGTCCATTTATGGACTTAAGCAAGCATCTCGTAGTTGGAGTCTATGCTTTGACGAGAAAATCAAAGAGTTTGGTTTCTCGAAGATTGTAGACGAGCCATGTGTATATGTTAAGGCTAGTGAGAGCGCCGTTGTTTTCTTAGTCTTATATGTGGATGATATCCTACTCATTGGAAAAGATATTCCAACCTTTTTTAGTGTTAGGAGAAGCGGCATATATTTTGGGTATCAAGATCTATAGAGATAGATCTAGAAAACTTCTTGGGTTGAGTCAAAGTACATACATTGACAAAGTCTTGAAGTGGTTCAAGATGGAGGACTCCAAGAAAGGAAATCTTCCTATGTCACATGGAGTGATATTGAGTAAGACTCAATGTCCTAGTTCTCAAAGGGAACTAGAAGTAATGAAGCGAGTACCATATGTTTCGGCCATGGGCTCGATAATGTACGCCATGTTATGTACTCGTCCTGATGTGTCATGCGCTTTGAGCTTGACTAGTAGATATCAGGGAAACCTGGGGCATGCCCATTGGGTTACGGTAAAGAACATTCTTAAGTATCTTAGGAGGACTAAAGAAATGTTCTTGATCTTTGGTGGTGAGGAAGAGCTCAAAGTAAAGGGTTACTCTGATGCTAGCTTCCAAACTGATAGGGATGACTGCCGATCACAATCGGGGTTTGTGTTCCTATTAAATGGTGGAGCTATTACTTGGAGAAGTTCAAAGCAAGACACAGTAGCTGATTCTACAATAGAGTCAGAATACATTGCGGCAAGTGAAGCTGCTAAAGAAGCTGTGTGGATAAGGAAGTTCATCCAAGAGCTTGGAGTGGTTCCGAGCATATCCGACCCTGTTGAAATCTTTTGTGACAATGAGGGTGTTGTAGCCTTGGTGAAGGAACCGAGAGCTCACAAGAGAATGAGGCACATACCTCGGAAGTACCACTTGATTAGAGAGTTGATTGAAAGTGGTGAAGTCGCTATTAGTATAGTAACCTCAGAAGGCAATTTGGCCGATCCGTTTACTAAACCGTTGTCACAAGCTTCTCATGATTCTTATACTATGGCAATAGGTGTTAGATTTGCTCATGACTTGGTTTAGATTGAGTTTTAATTTATGTTTGGACCATTATGTATTTGGGAACGTTAAACAGTAATGTTACTAATGTTTGTTTCGATTTATATAGTAGAGATCTATATATACGCGTGTTGTGGTTACTTACATTTAGTCTTTATTGTGTTCTATCTTTGCATGATTAATCTCTTCCCAAGGTTGTTATACAATCATTAAATCTCAACAATCGGTCATACTTTGTGGGAAGGAAGTATGAATTAAGATTGAGGTAAAGAATTGGTTTTGATAAACGTGATTCTTGCCTATATTTGAAAGGGGTTTGAAGTGATTGGAGGACCCGCACTCGAGTTCACTTCATGGTTTTGGTCATTAGAAACTTGGGATGATAATGACATTTCATCCTTAAACTAGAGATGCATGTGTTCCCAAAGCATAGGTCTGCTTTGCTTTGATCGTTTTCTAACGCGGTCCGTAACTGGTCGTTATAGGGGAGATGATTGGGTGGAGTATTATTTATGTGGCGGGACTATGTAGTCAAAAGGAATTTGTTCCTCTATGAATAGAGAAGATATCTATGGGCCCCTCGATGATTGAGTGCTGACGTTCATATGCATGGCCGTGCTCAAGTTATATTGATGATGGATCAATGTTAACTTGGTTTGTTGGTCACCACTAATCTAGAATCGAGAAACATAATCGTGAACGATCTGAAGGTTGACTATATTCCATGCCTTGTGTTCACATTGGATATCACGAACAAAGGGATGTACATGATCATTTATCTTGAGGACAATCATTATATGATTGGGATCTTGTCAAGAGTGGCATACCCTATACTAACTTGGGAGCATAGATGTCTTGCTAGAGGTCGCTCTATGTTTGTGTTGTTTTTCGAAGTCGTGTCACGTGCAAGTAGGAGTCTGTTGGTATATGCCTGCTGACACGAACAAGTTAATGGCACTACCGATGAGGTATAGGCCTATTGGGTCACACACCAAGTATTGATTCCGGCAACACGATCAAGCAAAAGAGAGGGAAAAGCCAAAATGGGTTTTGGCAGGATGGTACACGGGCCGTCTGCTTGAACACCGGCCGTGTCCAGTCCAACATACACGGGGCATTTTGGCCCAGTTCAAGGTCGTGTAGTTTGGGCCGACACGACCGTGTAGATTAACACGGGCCGTGTCCAGCCTATTAGACACGGGACGTCTTAGTCCATTTGGGGTCGTGGACATTGGGCCTACACGGCCGTGTTGATGAATACGGACTGTGTACGTTCGCTGTAACAGCAGAATTAACAGCCTTAAACTCTATGTTTAATGGTGTTTTTATGTCATTAACTTTGGGCAGACAAAAGGCTATGTTTTTCTTGTTCTTTATGAGACTTTTGAAGTGTTCATGAGTTACATCTTGCTAATATTCTCTCTTGATTCATATGCTTTTTGTGATCAAGTTCTTTGGTGCACAAAAAAAGAAATATACACACATATTGCTTTTGGTTGTCTTGGTGATTAAAATCACTAACTTGCTAGCACTTGGGAATCAAAGGAGCTTGGGGTGGACAACACTAGAGGAATCCTAGTTTGGATTCTCACCACTTGACAAGAAAGGATTGATTTGTGTTTTGCATTGAGGTATAACCATTTCTACTTGTCTTGTTTATACTAGTTGCAATTTCATGGTTATATTTTGGTCCATAGGAGTATTCGTTTGCTTGGCTTTGAATTTTTTGTTATATATATTGCTTACGTTGCTACTTACTTTTGCCAAACGAATACCTTCAGATAGTAGTCCCTTTGTGTTTTCCCAATTACATAACAAGTTTGTTTTTCAAGGGTGTGGTAACGCTGTGATCATGGACCATAGGAGTGCGCTCACTGGGTGTTCAACGAATTGTCTCGGTGATAACAACTGACTTGGCATCACATGTTGCGAAACAATTCTTCCTCATCATCTCAAGTCTTACACCATAAATCTCACAGCCTCGGGTTTGCAAAATGGAGGTTATGGGATTGCCTTCTTGGCGGATGAAAATTCATACGACAAAGGAAGGTTTTCTAGCCAATATGTTCCAGTATCGCTTCTTTGGACCCTGGAAGAAGTTGATTTCAATCAAGAAAGCTGTTATTCTAGGCATGCTAGACTTGAAGTGGATCTCGCTGATGGTGCTACCTTGGTGTCTTGGAAATGCATCCAGCCGTTTACATCCTTGCAATACGAAGGCAACCCTTATTTATCAAATGGATACAAAGATTCGTAATTCCATATTTACTTTATTATTTATTTTGCTTGTTTTTCAGCATACCGGTGTTTCTTGTTGTTTCTATATATATTTTTTTAACATAGAACATTCTTGTATAATACGACAAGCTTATAGTTACAGAAGAGTCTTATGCTAGAGTCTTATTCTAGAGTTCATACTCTCTCCTATTGTTCTTCTTCGTGATCAAGTTTGGTGCACAAGAGAAGGTAACATACACTTTGTGATCAAGCTTTGATGCACAAAGGTGTTGCTTGTTCTTGTATTGTGTTGTTTTGGTGGCTACATCAACCTACTAGCATTGGGGAATCAAGTGTGCTTGGGTGGACTACTCTAGAGGAATTCTTCCTTGAATTCTACACACTTTGACAAAAAAGAAAGCTTTGGTGATCTAGCATTATGATATAACCTTTCTTCTTCCTTGTTTATTTTATGTAGTTGCATTTCCATGTCTAGATATTGGTCCATGGCATGTGTGTTTGTTTGGCTAGCTTATTATTTTGTATTATATCTTGCTTCCATTGCTACTCGATTATGCCAAACAAATACCTTCGGTAGTATCAGAGCCATATCTAACATGGCTTTGCACTAACGAGTCTAGAAAAACCATATGAATATTTTATACAAGAAAATTGTTTTCTTGAAATGATTTTTGGTATGGATGGTTGCTAGGCTAAAATTGATATATTTGTAGCCTACATAATATTCATATAAGCATTTTTATGATAGAAAGTTGTTTTCTAAAAATGGTTTTTCATGTAGATCTTTGTTAAGCTAAAATTGGTATATTTGTAGCCTACTTAATATGTTAGTTTTTACATCAAGTCTCAAAAACCATATAAGTACATTTATATATGAAAATTGTTTTATTAAAATTGGTTTTTCCATTAAGGCTCTTGTTGTGCTAGAATAGATTTATTCGTAGACGTGTTAATATATTTTAGTTTTTATATTTATATATTTGTTGTAACTTGGCATGAAGTGTACACAAATATATACTTATAAATGTATATATGAATATGTGTCACAAAAATGGTTTGGTACACTAATGCATATGTACAAGGATTGTCATTTTGGTGCCTTTGATGTTGTTGACAATCTTGACTAAAATATAGATATATATTTATATCATGGTTTTGTGTGGCACACCATATTTCACTTATGTTGCGTTTGGTTAATTTGGTAACACGATATGCCCTTAGACCTATGTGTTGTGGTGGTTGATTGATTCGGGTTTTTGGTGGCCTGCGTGCCGTATTGATGTAAATATTTATTTATATATTTGTTGGTGCGGCTTGCACGCCGTTTATTTTATTTCGTATATTTGTATAAATAGTGTAGGAATGCGACCTGCGTGTCGTTTATATATATTCTATGTATTTGTAAATAGTATAGAATTAGAACCGGTGAAGTCAACGGGAGTCATGGTGATGACATCCTAGCGAGAAGGAATCAACACGCTATTGGAGGTGTTGGATTCGGTTGGAGCTCACCCAATGAGACTTTACCTTGTCCTTAGGTTTTGGCCTCGTTTTCCCCGTTGTGGCTCACGGGGAAAACGCATAGGAATTTTGGGCATGTTACCGAATTATACATATATATATATATTTGCGTGGTTGTGTTTTATTTTTCTATGCATGGATTAGGATTCGCATGCTAGACAATTTTTCTATAAAATTAAATAAAATAAAATGTTTGTTAAAATGGTTAACAATCTCGCGCGAATAGAATTGACAAAGAAAATATAAACTTGGTATTATATTTAAAAGTGCTTAAAAATCGTTTTGACAATTGCTTTGTTAATTCACAAAAAGGTTTTTAGAAACCGGAAACAAAATCCCGTTTTTAAAAAATGTAAATCACGCACCATCCGTAAGATGACACCACCCGAATCTAACGAAACAAGGATGATTGTCGAGCCAAGCACGAGTCATTCCATGCGTAGTTGTGTGGAAGGTGAGTGGGGTAACTCGCATGATTGGTTGTCGAGCTAAGCACGAGCCAATTGATGGTTGGGAGTGCCACCCGTGTGTCTTGTCGGACGGTTTACAACATTAGTATATAATTCTTGATTAGTTGTCGAGCTAAGCACGAGCTAAACAAAAATTATATATTAAGATTGGTGTAAGAAAGGGATCAAACATGCCAACCGACATAATGGATGTCAACGGATCCCGCAAGTGTGTAAGAGTTGTAATAGAGATTACAATTGGTAAAATGGTTGCCGGCCTAAATAGCTTCGCCACGTGATCCGCGACAAACCCGTCACGGTGCGAGGTGAAATAAGGTTCTTAGCCCTTGTTACGAATAATTGTTTTATCTAACACTATGGGGTAATTATTTTTAACAAGAATTTATCTAAGCTAACCAAAACTCGTATTATTGTTATTTATAGATGTCAAACCAAAACAACACAATGTCAAACATCTCACTTCGTGTGTTCCTAGAAAGGGAGAAACTCACGGCGGTGAATTTTATTGCATGGTTTAAGGAATTGAGAATTGTCCTACGCCATGAATCAAAGTTGCACATCCTTGAGGAACCCCTTCCGGAGCCACCTGCTACCAACGCGACTTGGGCCGTCCGATACGGGTATGAAAAACGTATTGAGGACACGCACGATGTTGCCTGCCTCATGTTGTCAACTATGAGCTCGGAGTTGCTGTAGCAGCTCGAGCACATGAGTGTGTATGATATGTTAAACAAGCTCAAGGACATGTTCCGACAGCAAGTTAGGCGGGAACACTATGAGTGTGTTAAAAGCCTAGTCGGTTGTAGGCTGCAGGAAGGCAGGAATGTTGGTCTTCACGTCCTTAAGATGAAGGCGAACGTGGACCAAATGGAGAGGTTAGGATTTCTTATTGGGAGAGAGCTCGTCGTGGATATTGTACTCCAGTCTCTGCCCGCATCATATGAACAGTTTGTCATAAACTATCATATGCAAGGATTGGAGAAGTCCTTAAGTGAATTGCATGACATGTTGAAGTCTGCGGAATCTGACATTGCCAAGCATAATTCCACCTCAACCACTCCCGCATTGGGCTTAAAGAAACAAAAGAACTGGAAGAAGAAACCGACTCTAAGAGGAAAGGTTGGAGTTTCCAAGCCTATCCTTAATATTGAGTCGAAGGACATAGAGAATGTGCCTCAAGAAGAAACTCAAGAAAAGGTGGTTTGCTACTTCTGTGGAAGATTTGGAAATTGGGGCCGTCACGCCTGCCCTACGTGCCGAGAGGATATAAAACTTCTGAGGAAAGAGAGAGTTAACTTTCCATCTTCAGGTACGTTCATGATTCATTGCTATTCTTCTATAAGCTGGGTTGTTGACCCGAGCGGATTGACTCACGTTTGTCACAAATTTGTTTGTTACAAAGTGTATGTCCTTTGTTGAAAGAAAAGCATGAAGAACTGGATCTCAAACGAGGAAACCATGGTGATTGTCCTCCAAGAGAAGATAAGGAGACTTGATCTCGCTTTTGTCACCGGTTTATTTATTACTTTATTTTATTGCCCTGCGTGGCAAGTAACATCTCTTTGTATGCTCGCTTTAATTACGGTGAACACAAATTTTGAAGTTTTAAGAATTGATGTTGAACATTTTTAAACGTTATTTATTCAAGGTTTTATGTCATATCTCATGTGTTGTTTTGTCCTGCGTGGCGTACAACTTTACATGTGGTGACAATGAGTTATTCTTAAAATACGAAATTTATTATGAAAATCTATTGTGAGATATCTTTGTTCAAAATTTCCCATGTTATGGCATACACAAGGATTTGTTACAAGTAATAGAATATTCATGAATAATTGATTCTGAATCCAAAATAGTTTGGATGAGTTATCTTTGTGTGATAATCAACTTAATCACATAAACAAGAAATATGTCGCCTAGATCCATGTGGTTAGGATCTTGGAATAGTTTAGTCTCGGGCTAAACGCTTTGATGTTGATCTTGTTTATTAGGCTAAAATGATTATGAGATCCTTCACCGGAGTTTGTGAGAGGATTATAAGCTTGTTGGATTTTGATCACACTTTGTGGATAATCCGTTCAAGCATACCACAAAGAATAACGAAAGCGAAACTTCTTCGTCACTACCTTGATGGTAGTAGTGGCGAGACGTTTATTAGTTTAGGTATATGTTTGAAACCGTGTTGGTGTTCAGAATTAACCAAGAAAAATTTAAAAATCAATAGGGCATATAGATCAAGGTACTTAGGTCTAGTTAAGATGCTACGGTATCTATTATCTATATATTGGATGACCATATAGTGAATTGTAGAATTGTTTCACCATTCATATCCTACTAAGACGCATTGGTACATGGTGTCATGGAGTAGCGAACCGGGTGTTATTGATCCGGTTTATGACGGGTCGATAGTGAGTTTCCGGTTTGTTGGGATATTCATTTGCCGTTGTGACTAAGTCCTCAAATCCAAATTCAATAGATAGTCTATTTAGCATTTATTAAGATACGACTAGAAAGGTTCTTTGCTTGTCTATCTTAATAGTTCAGAGTTATCCATTCTACATTCAGTGGGAGAAGGATAAACTTGAAATCAAGAAGTGCTAATACATTTGAGGAGTTCTTCTAAGTTTTAGTTATTTAACCTTTTGAGAACAATGTTTGTTGCTTAAAAGGGGAAGAAGAAAGAAACTAAAACTAAGGCATTCCAATGGAAGAACGTGGAACTTAAATGAAGACTAGATGATGATACTAGCATATAATCTGATATCTTTGATAGATGATCAGCCTGGTTATGCTGGTATACCTAACTAAGAATCATTACTTCTTTTAATTCTGATTAGAGTCATATAGAGCCAAAGAGATATGGGTTTCTCATATCTAAGTGGCGATGACTTGATGGTGAGTCATGTTGAGTTCGCCACCTATCGGAAGACATAGTGGATCCAGAATTTGCTACGAATAAAAGAAGTAAATGATAAAGAGATGCAATTCATTTGAAATATCCAAGTGCTTGACTTGACTTGATCCCATACCTAGGTGTATACCAAGGTGGTTGTGATGGGATTAACATGGATGGAATTGTAGACAACTTCAAATACCGACTAGTGATAAAGTTTTTCATGGTGGTTATGGAGAAACTTGTCCTAGTGGCTATGTTGAAGAATGTTTGATACTCATAGATATTAATGACTGCGTTTCGTCATGAAACAATATGATGAGGAAGTGCTTATAACACTATCCGAGGGTCTTAATATACGTCCGTAGTATCCGAATTATGTCTACAAAAGTGTTAGGTAATATACGTCCTAGTGTTAAATGTCGATGGAAGATAATGTAGAGATATGTTCTTGATGTTTGACTACTTGAATAGGCTTGGAGTAAGTAGTTACTCTAATACGTGTTTCTGCTAGGATAACGGTTGATCTTTGATCAAAGTTGATGATCCTAACTTGTGGTGTTGTTTGTTGATTCTTAAAGTATCACTAACCTTATTGTGGGTTTTTGAGACAATGAGTGTGTGATTACTTTAACCTTTTGAAAAGTAAGATCTCTTTGATGCATACTTTTGAAGTAGTCTTGTCAAAAGAGATATAATTGAATAACAAAAGATCTTGTCGATGTTGTGGGACAAATCTACTAGTTAAGCTGTTGTTATGGACCAGTGATGTTTGTCATACTAGGTCCATTGGCATGTCTAATGCGTATAGCTTGGCTTGAATATATTTTGGTTTAGGTTTGATTTGTACTTATATTTTGGGGACATTAAGCAATACTGCAATTCATACCATATCGATTATTAAATGGAGATTTAATAATACGCCGAGGGCGGGTATTTTATGAATCCTTATTGTGTTCCATCTTAGCATGTTTAAACACTTCCGAGAATGTTTATCATTCTAAAATCTCCACAATCGGTTATACTTTATGGGAAGGAAGTATAAATTAAGGTTGACGTAAAGAGTTGGTTTTGTTAAACATGATTCTTGCCTATACTTGAAAGGGGTTTCAAGTGATTGGAGGACCCGCACCCGAGTTTGCTTCATGGTTCTAGTCATAAGTAACTCGGGATGATGATGGCGTTTCATCCTTAAACTAGAGATACATGTGATCCCAAAGAATAGGTCTGCTTTGCTTTGATCGTTTTCTAACGCAGTCCGTAACTGGTCGTTATAAGGGAGATGATTGGGTAGAGTATTATCTATGTGGCGGGACTATGTAGTCGAAAGGAATTCGTTCCTCTATGTATAGAGAAGATATCAATGGGCCCCTCGATGATTGAGTGCTGACGTTCATATGCATGGCCGTGCTCAAGTTATATTGATGATGGATCAATGTTAGCTTGGTTTGTTGGTCACCACTAAACTAGAATCGAGAAACATAATCGTGAACGATCTGAAGGTTGACTATATTTCATGCCTTATGTTCACATAGGATATCGTGAACAAAGGGATGTATATGTTCATTTATCTTTGGGACAATCATTTTATGATTGGGATCTTGTCAAGAGTGGCATACCCTATACTGACTCGGGAGCATAGACGTCTTGCTAGAGGCCGCTCTATGTTTGTGTTATTTTTCGTAGTCGTGCCACGTGCTAGTGGGAGTCTGTTGGAATATGCCCACTGACACGAACGAGTTAATAGCATTGCTGATGAAGTATAGGCCTATTGTGTCACACACCAAGTATTGATTCCGGCGACACGATCAAGCAAAAGAGAGGAAAAGGCCAAAATGGGTTTTGGCAGTATTGTACACGGGCTGTGTTCTTGAACACGGGCCGTGTCCAGCCCAACTAGCACGGGCCGTGTCTAGCCCATGTGCTTTGGGCTTACACGGCCATGTAGATGAACACGGGCCGTGTTGGGTCTGTTAGACACGGGCTAACTTGGCCCAATTAAGGCCGTGGGCTTTGGGCCTACACGGCCATGTTGACTAACACGGGCCGTGTACAGTCCCTGTAACAGCATAATTAACAGCCTTAAACACTTGATTTAATGGTGTTTATGTCATTAACTTGGGTAGACTAAGAGGCTACGTTTTCTCTGCTCAAGAACAGACTTTTGGTTGTTCTTGGAGTTGGTTCATGCACAAGAAAGCTCTCTCAATCTTGTCCTTCTTCTTGGTGTTCTTTTGGGTGCACAAGAGTATAAGAATATACTTGATTGTTGTTTTGGTGGTAACACCAACCTACTAGCATTTGGGAATCAACACAACTTGGGGTGGACTTCACTAGAGAAATCCTAGCTTGGGTTTTTGAAGCTTGACTTGTTTGATTCTTGAAGCTTGACAAGAGGGAGATTGTGGTACTTGCATAGTGGTACATTCCTATCCATCTTGTTCTTATTTTTAGTTGCAATTTCATGTATAGATATTGGTCCATAGGAAGTGTTTGTTTGGTTAGATTATTGTTTTTGTATTGTATCTTGCTTCCGTTGCTACTCGTTTATGCCAAACAAAAACCTTCATAGGTATGGGTATGTCTACTTGGTTAGACAAAAGTCCGAGACCTTTGAGGTCTTTAAGACTTTTCAAAACAAAGTAGAGAATCAATTGGGAAAAAACATTAAGATACTTAGATCCGATAGGGATGGAGAGTATCTTAGTCAAGAGTTTTGTGATCATCTTAAGGGTTGTGGAATTATCTCACAACTTACACCTCCTAGGACGCCACAATTAAATGTTGTCGCTGAGAGGAAGAACCGAACATTGTTAGATATGGTTCGGTCTATGATGAATCACACCCAAGTGCCTATAAGCCTTTGGCGTTATGCTCTTGAAACGGAAACAAGAATCCTTAATATCGTTCCAACGAAGAAGGTCGAGAAAACACCTTTCGAGATGTGGCATGGGAAGCCTCCCGTTCTTGCCTATCTAAATGTTTGGGGTTGTCAAGCCTACGTACGACGTGAGGTAGATGACAAGTTAGAGCCCCGATCCGAAAAGTTTTATTTCATCGGGTATCCAACTACGGGTATTTCAACGGATGAAAGGCCTGACGTTGGCACTAACCAACAACCTAGTGAGGTTGAGTCTGAGCATGACAATGCGGAAAGTAACGTACACCCATTACCTCCCCATAGATCCGGTAGAGCTCGCCATGAGCCAGAGAGATATGGGTTTCTCATATCTGAGGGCGACGAGCAATTGGTGGATCTTAAAGAGCCCACCGACTATCGGGAAGCGGCAGCAGGCCACGAGTCTGCTAAATGGAAAGAGGCAATGGATAACGAGATGCAATCCATGGAGGATAACCAGGTTTGGGAACTATTTGATCCTACACCTAGTTGTAAACCAATAGGGTGTAAATGGGTCTTCAAGAAGAAGACCGACATGGATGGAAAAGTTAACACTTTCAATGCCCGACTGGTGGCTAAAGTTTCACCCAGACACATGGTATCGATTTTGATGAAACTTTCTCCCCAGTGGCCATCTTGAAATCTATTAGGATACTTTTGGAAATAGTTGCATTTCATGATTACAAAATATGGCAAATGGATGTCAAAACCGCCTTCCTTAATGGGAAGCTCTCCGAAGAGGTGTATATGATGCAGCCTGAGGTTTTTGTACATCCAAAGCATCCTAATAGAGTGTGTAGACTAAAGAAGTCCATTTATGCACTTAAGCAAGCATCTCGTAGTTGGAATCTGTGCTTTGACGAGAAAATCAAAGAGTTTGGTTTCTCGAAGAGTGTAGACGAGCCATGTGTATACGCTAGGGCTAGTGGGAGCACCGTTGTTTTCTTAGTCTTATATGTGAATGATATCCTACTCATTGGAAAAGATATTCCAACCTTGCAAAGTGTTAAAACTTGGCTTGGAAAATGCTTTTCAATGAAAGACTTAGGAGAAGAGGCATATATATTCTGGGTATCAAGATCTATAGAGATAGATCTAGAAAACTTCTTGGGTTGAGTCAAAGTACATACATTGACAAAGTCTTGAAGCGGTTCAAGATGGAGGACTCCAAGAAAGGAAATCTTCCTATGTCACATGGAGTGATATTGAGTAAGACTCGATGTCCTAGTTCTCAAAAGGAACTAAAAGTAATGAAGCGAGTACCATATGCTTCGGCCGTGGGCTCGATCATGTACGCCATGTTATGTACTTGTCGTGATGTGTCATGTGCTTTGAGCTTGACTAGTAGATATCAGGGAAACCCAGGGCAATCCCATTGGGTTGCGGTAAAGAACATTCTTAAGTATCTTAAGAGAACTAAAGAAATGTTCTTGATCTTTGGTGGTGAGGAAGAGCTCAAAGTAAAGGGTTACTCTGATGCTAGCTTCCAAACTGATAGGAATGACTGCCGATCACAATCGGGGTTTGTGTTCCTATTAAATGGTGGAGCTATTGTAGGAAATCCATGCACGCCAATACCCGTACGCAGCGGAAGCAACGACATAAAAAACAGGGGTTTTCGGGTATTAAAACCTACATGCATGTATTCCCCAAGTGGGGATCGTGACTACAAATGAATATAGCAACGGAAACAAAAGAAGGAGAAGAAGATATATATCATCTCGCGGCTGGAGCTATCCATCGAGCTAGGAAGATCTTAGAGAACCCGAATCTGAGCTCCTCTATTGATAGTCTACACCAAGTGAGCGAGATCGCGTATTGCTTACGACCCGAGACACGAGCCACACGATGTTCTCGTGAATCTGGAGCAGCCACTACCACAAAAACCACTTGCCTTCATGAGATACACTTCCTTTGCTCTAGACAAATCCAAGAACCATATGTGTGTGTATCTGGTAACATGAAGCAAGAGTTATTTCATGAGAGAGTCAAGAGCCTTCTATAAACTCTGGAAACAGCCTTGGAGCCACCAGGGTCGGCCAACAAGCCACACCCCCATTGGAACATCACAAAGGTCCAATAAAACAAAGGTGACACTTTGACTTCTTTCTTCACGGGCTCTCACGGGCCGTGAAGCACTCGTAAAGACCTCATAGGCCGGGTTCCACTTTACACTGTCATTGGGCCAACGAGTGGTCCAATAAAAGCATGGCGCCTGCCTTCACGGGCTCTCACGGGCCGTGAAGCCCTCCTGAAGGCTGTGCTCCCACGACTACTTGTCCGAGTGGTGAAGCCTCGTGGAGGGTTTCCCTTCACGACCTCTTCACAGCCTGTGAAGGTCGCCAAAAACCCTAATTTCATATTCTCTCATGTTTGGGTTGTGTTGCCGGAATCTACCCTTGGCGTGTGACCCAATAGGCCCGTACCTCATCAGTAGTGATGCTAGTACACTTGTATCAGTGGGCATATTCCAACAGACTCCCACTTGCACATGATACAGCGTTACCAACACCACAGACAAGCAGCGGCTCTAGCAAAGCATACTTGCCCCAAGTTGGTACGAGTTACGTCATCCTCGACAAATCCTGGTAGCCTCGAAAGGCTAAAAGGTCCTATAGATAATTGCTCATAAACATCCCTTTGTTCGCGATATCCTTGTGAACACGAGACATGGAAAAATGTCAATCTCCAGATCGTTCACGATTCTGTTTCTCGATTCTAGATTGGTGGTGACCAAAATAACAAGTTAGCAACTAATCTAAAATCATTGTAACTTGAGCATGGCCATGCATATTTGGTGTCAACGCCCAATCATCGAGGGTCCCAGGGATATCTCTCTTACAAGAGGAACAAATCCTTTTGATTACCCGCCACATGCTTCATACTTTATTTGAAAACTCCCTTTATATTGGCCAATTACGAACCACGTTTGAAGGCAATCAAAATAAAGCAGACTCGTGCTTTGGATACACATGTATCTCCGGTCTATGGATGAAATGATATAATCATCCCGAGTCACTTGTGACCATAATCCATGAAGTGAACTCAGGTGTGGGTCTTCCAATCACTTGAAACTCATTTCAAGCACAAGTTAGTTTTGCATCACTTGCATTTAATCCTTGATTAATGCATGACCAAACCCTAACTGCAGTCTTAGTTCAAACTTCCTTCCCTTGAAGAATGACTGACTGTGGAAATCTAGAATGCATAAGAACTCAGGGAAGTGGTTAAACATGTTAAGATGGAACACAGTAAAGACTAATGAAAGTAACCGCACATGCATATATATAGTCCCCACTATATATCGAAAGCAATCAAAAGTTACAATACTACTTGCAGTTCTCAAAGATAACATAAAACAATCAACTACTAAAACAATATTTCAAGCCAAATCATATGCATAAGAAATGCTATATGACCTAGTATGTCAAACATCACTAGTCATTATGACAACGGCTTATTCAATGGATTTGCCATGAAACATCCATTTGTATTCTTGTTAACTTCATAACTTTCTTTTGACCAGACTACTATTCAAAGTGTCCGTCAAAGAGATTATATAACAAAGCACTATAGTACTCATATCCTCATTGTTACAAAAGTTCACAATAGGATCAGTGATACTTAAGAACTTTTCTAGCCAATAATCAATACCACAAAGTAGGATCATCAACTTCGATCAAGATCGATAGTTTATCCCATTAGAAATTAGTATTAGAGTAATAATTACTCCAAGTCTTATTTCTTGTCATCAAACATCAAGAGCATATACAATTATTTCTTGTAATTCGAAATTACAAAATTTTGTATCTCCTAAGTATTATCATGATACAATAATTCCCTATTTCAGGTTCATAGAATGCTTAATAATGGGACATTATCTTCAATCGATACATACTTTTAGGTATACAACAAAAGCTCCCACTAGCCCTGACATATGTAAAAGTCTTATCTATGCTTCTAGAAGACTCATGCTTTGATCCTCTCATGAAAGCAAAGATCTTACTTTTACGATGTTAGTATAAGTCCAAGGGACTTATCCATACTTGTAGACTTAATTTGGATACTACGGAGAATGTGGTAAGCACTTCCTCAATACATAGTTCCATGAAGGAACGCGGTCTTATATATCGGTGCACTATCTTTTATTGCCATAAGAGGGCAATAGTAGCAGCGAGTATCAAATGACCTTCAACATGACCACTAGGAAAAGTTTCCACAATAACCATCATGAAACTTTTACCCTTCGCCGGTATTCGCAATAGTCTACAATACAATCCATGTTAATTCCATTTACACCATCTCGGTTTGCACCTTGGTATGGAATTAAGCAAAGTATTCGCATACTTAAAAATGGATTTCATCTCATGATTAATTACTTCTCATAACCTTAGTGAACACAGGGCCCACTATGTCCTCGGATAGATGGTGATATGAACAAGACTCACCATCAAGTCATTGCCACTTAGATGTGAGGAACCCATATCTCTTTGGCTACATGACTTCTATCAACCTTGAAAGTAATTACTCATGATCAGGATAACCGGCATTCTCATGCCGATATTTGATCATATGCTAGTGCCAACATCAAGTCCTTCATTTAAGTTGCACATTCTTCCACTAGAATGCTTTAGTTATTATCTTCCTTTGGAGCAACAAAACATTGTTCTTGCAAGGTCAAATATCTAAAACCTATAAGAACTCCTTAAATGTATTAGCACTGCTCGAGTTCATCAATCTCCCATTAAATGTAGATTGAGCAACTTCAAACTTTGATATATATATATATAAGCAAAGAACTCTTTCAAGATATATCTCATAAGGTGCTAAATAGACTTTCAAGTTGGAATAAGATTAAGGACTTGGCTCGTCACAATCAATGTGTATACTAATAAGTCGAATACACATATTTGACCCATTATGTACTAGATCATATTCATCAATATCCGGTTTCCTACAACGTGACACCATGTACGAATGTGTCTGTGTTAAGGAATGAATTGTGAGATAATCCCATAATTCATAATGTGGTCAAAGATTTAAGGTATCTTAGCATCTCAACTAGATCTAAGTATCCTATCTGTATGTCCTAATTGATTCTTTAATTAGTTTCTCTTAATTATGTGCTTGTACGGATTATCCACAAAGGGTGATCAATATCTTACAAGCAAGCATCCCTCTCACATATAACGTGAAGGGTTTCATAATCATCTTACCCTAATAAATAATACTAGCATTAAATGTTTAACCCGAGGTTAAACCTGTCCAAGATCCTAACCACATAGATCTAGGAGATACTTGTCTTATTTATATGGTTAAGTAGATTATGACAAAGAGCCAACTAATCCAAACTATTTTGGACATAGAATCAATCATTCATGATTAATTATTACTTGTAACATGTATGTTGTGACATGGATAATTTTAATTTTTATCAATCAACAAATATTTTTCAAAAACAAGATTCCAATTTCAAGTATGAATTCATCGTCATCAAATGTAGAATGATGCGCCTTGAAGGCCAAAATAAAACATAAGCTATGACATGAACAAATTTCGAAATCGAATAAGTAATGCGGAAAAATCTTTTACAACCCAAAATTCAAAATCTCATCCATCGTCTTCATGAACATACAACAAAAACTCAACTTGCCTCGCAGGGTAAAAGTAATAATTGAACCGGTAAGAATAGGCGAGATCAAAACTCTCAATTCTCTTGTAGAGGTCAATCATCCGTGTTTCCTCTTTTAGAGATCCGGTTCTTCATGCTCTTGGTTCTTCTTTAAATAGTACCTACACTTTGTAAAAAAATAAATTTGTGACAAACGTGAGTTAATTAGCTCGGGTGAACAACCTAGCGCGATAGAAGAATTAGCAATGAATCATGAATGTACCTTGAGAGGGGAAATTAACTCTCTCTTTCCTTAGAAGTTTAATATCCTCTCGGCACGATGGGCATGCGTGACGGCCCCAATCTCCAAATCTTATGCAGAAGTAGCAAAGCACTCCTTGAATCTCTTCATGAGGCACATAAGCATTGTCCTCAGATTCAACGTTGAGGATAGGCTTGGACACTCCAACCATTTTTTGTTTGTGTCGGTTTCTTCTTCCTTTTCTCTTGTTCCCTAGAACTCGTGGTAGGAATGGAAGAGGTGGATTCATGTTTGGCCATGTCAGACTCCGCAGTCTTCAACATACCATGCAATTCACCTAAGGTTTTCTCCATGTTATGCATGTGATAGTTCATGACAAACTTATCATATGATGCGGGCAGGGACTGGAGTACTATATCCACAGCAAGCACCCTCCCAATGGGAAAACCTAATCTCTATTTGGTCCATGTACGCCTTCATCTTGAGGACGTGGGCACTCACACTCCTACCTTCCTGCATTCTACAACCGACTAGGTTTTTAACACACTCATAGTGTTCCTCCCTAACTTGTTGTTTGAACATGTCCTTCAACTTGTTCATCATATCGTACACACTCATGTGCTCAAAGTGCTTTTGCTACTCCGAGCTCATAGTTGAAAACATGAGGAAGGCAACATCGTGTGTGTCCTCAACACGCTTTTCATACGTGTACCAGACGGACCAAGTCGCGTCGGTAGCAGGTGGCTCCGGAAGAGGTTCCTCAAGGATGTGCAACTTTGACTCATAGCGAAGGACAATTCTCAATTACCTAAGCCAGTCAACGAAGTTCACTCCCGTGAGTTTCTCCCTATGTAGGAACATACGAAGCGAATTGTTTGACGTGGTGTTATTATGGTTTGACATCTACGAACACAAGTTTTAGTTAGTTTAATATAATCCTCGTTAAAATAATTACCCATAAAGTTTTTGGAAAAAAATATATCTTAACAAGGGTTAAGAACCATATTTTACTCCACTACATGACGGGTTTACCGCGGATCACTTCATGAAGCTATTTAGGCCTGTAACCATTTTACCGATTGCAATCACTATTGCAACTCTTAGACACTTGTGAGATCCAACGACGTAAAACGGTCGGTTGGCATGTTTGATCCCTACTTACACTAATCCGAAATTAAAATTCTTGGTTGACTCGTGCTTAGGTCGACAATCACACAAGGATTTTAGTTTGCAATTGTAAATCGTCCAACAAGATACATGGTAGCACACTCGACAATCATTGGCTCGTGCTAAGCTCGACAACCAATAACTCCAAGTCGCCACTCTCACCTTCCACACAGATCCGCATGGAATAACTCGTGCTAAGCTCGACAATTATCCCATGCTTTACAAGAATCGGGTGTGTCATTTTATGGATGGTGCGTGATTTAAGTTTTTAGGAAACGGGCTTTTGTTTCTTGATTAAAACCAAGTTTTAATATGTTAGATATTAATTAATTTGTTTGCCTTGTGTTCTTTTGTGTGTAATATATATATATATATATATACTAGTTTATTGTATGGGTTTGGCCCACTTTCTTTATGTATTTCCTAGTCTAGTTTAATTATTTAGAATTGGGCCCATGTGGCTTTATAGCCCATGAGGCTTATGTATTTATATCCTTGCAAACCTAGTTTGCAAGGCAACTCTTTGTAATTGATATTCTCTGCACTTTACGTTCAAGATATATACAAGAGAGAATCTTCAAGTTTATGCAAAGTGTTCATACTTGTTCATACTAACTTCATCATCTTTACTTCAAGTATTCATTGTTTACTCATCTTTTTCACAACAAAGGACTTTCAAGTGGTATCAGAGCCAACTCCCTACTGGATTGGTTCAACATTACCAGAAAGAAACATATGTGTGTGAGAAACAAAACCCAGAAGTTGCTCCTGTTCTTGTTTACGTAAAGCTTAGAAGGAAGAAAACCCATTTAGCCAAAACCTCTTGTTTTTCAAGTTATTTGTTGTATCTAAGAAGTATTTAAGAAGGATAAAACCTTTTTAAGTGTTTTTAGGACAAACAAACAACATCTGGGTAGTGTTCTTGAAAATTTAGTGTTCTTCAAGTTCTTAGAGTTTTCTATTGTTTAATCAAATTTTCAAAAATTTGTTGTTGTTTTGGGTTGAAAACAGTAAAGGAAGTGTTTCTAGTAAAAAGAAAGGTCAAAACAAAAGTTTAGTGAGTTTTTAGTGTGTTTTGGGCAAAATTAGCAGTCTGTTCAATAACATACTACAGACCTGCAAGTTTTGGATTATTACCCATCCGACAGTCGTGCGACTCTTAGCTCATCCGACTTTGGCTCATCCGACTATCGTGCGACTTTCCCAAAAGTCATGCGACTCCTGTTCTAGGTTCATCCAAACTTGGTTTTAAAAGGCACACGACTTTTGTCTCATCCGACTTTCGGATTGAAAAAAAAACTCATCCGACTTTCAATTCAAAATTTCATCCGACTTTCGGATCATCAGTCTCATCCGACATTCAGATTCAAAATTTCATCCGACTTTCGGATCACCAGTCTCATCCGACTTTCGGATTGAAAAACTCATCCGACTTTCGGATCACTATTAGTCTCATCCGACATTCGGATCACCAAAGTTCATCCGACTTTCGTATCCAGAATCCGATAGTCACCAAAATCCGATAGCCAATAAAATCCGATTATCGCACCACACAAAAATCCTATAGTCACAATCTGACCGTCACAGAAACACAAATCCGATAACCGTTAGTCCATCCAACATCATCCGACAGTCGTATCAAATCCGACAGTCACATAAGCAAACAATCCGATAGTCGGATAACCTCACTCAATCTTCAAACACTTCATCTGTCGTTCACAAGTTTCCTCACACACATACTAACCATTCTACTTCAGGGAGAAAGTTCCAAAGAAAAGATGAGTTCAAGCAACGAAATTCTTGCCATAGAAACAGACACTAAACCTCCGGTACTTTTTAGAAATGAGTACAATGTATGGAAAGGAAGGTTTATGGACTTCATAGAGCGCAATGAAAAATATGGTGAGATGATGAAAGACAACATCTTAAACGGTGATGCCATTCTTGAGAAAATTATCGAGGCTGTTCCAGATAACAACCCACCAATTGTTGCTGAAAGGAGACGGAAGCTCCCATCAGAACTAACTTCGAAAGAGAAAGACCGTGCACGCACCGACAAGGACGCAAAATATTACTTTAAACAAGGGCTATGCGTGGAAATCTACTCAAAAATAGACAGTTTGACTTCTGCCAAAGAAATTTGGGACAAAGTAAAACAACAGATGCAGTGTAACACCCGCAAACCAGGGCTAGTAGATTAGCGGGTTTACGGTATGTGTTTAATTATATTTTAAATTATTAATTAATTCTATGAGTTATTTAAGTTGGGTAAATGATTAGTTAATTTAGAATTAATAGGATGTATGTGTATATGTATGTATGACCGTACGTGTGTGTGTATGTTTGCATGTGTGTAAGTGTATTACACGTGGGGGGTGTTAGGAGTTTTAGTTACCACCTACTTTGCATGTAAACAAGTAGTGTGTGTGTGTGTGTAATCTATTTCTTTTCTCTCAAAACATTCAAGAGTGTGTGTGTGTTCTTGCTAAGAAACCGAGAGAAGAAGAAGAAGGAAAGGAATCGGAATTTCCATTTTTATTTGTGTGTGAACAAAGATTAAGGTTGGTGTGTTTAAGATTATCGTAATATCTTTCTTCTTAAATGATATGCTATGTGATTTAGAACGTGATACATGTTTAGATTGAGGATTGCATGTTAGAACACCATACTCGGTTTTTGATAGAATATGATTTTGATGATTCATGTGTTCATAGGATATATGCAAATATGATGTTCACTACATGAGAAAGTGTTTAAAGGTGTTTAAAGCATGTTTCTGGAATGATAGTTATGATTATTATGAAATCTGGGTTTGAGTTATGTTATCTTTGATGTTTGCGGATTTGGTGAATATGAAGTTATCGGATTGTTAGAGATAGGAAAACCGATTGTGACTAAATCCGATTACTTTGGAAATCCGAATCTTTAAAACTGGAAATTCATAAACCGATACTTGAATTATGGGAACCCCAAATCTGAATACTATATTTATGTAATCCTAAACTTGGAAAGTGATTTAAGTCAGATTCCGACACATAGAATCCGAATGGTTAAATCCGAAACAATGAAATCTGAATGATGAAATCCGATACCCTAAATCCGGGACTTAGTGAAATCCGATACTTATGATTTTGGAAATTTGAAATCCGATTAAGACATCAGAGAGATTGGAACCCATCGGATTCCTAAATCCGACAGTTTTGAAATCTTTATAGATAGTTGCGGATTTTGGGAAATCCGATACCTAGGTTGCGGATTGTCAAGAATCTGAGAGAAAATCCGATAGTTTTAAGAAGCCGATGCTTTTGAGTTTCAATTGCATTTATTTATTGATTGTTGATATTATGAATGAATTATAAATATATGTTAGATATATTTATAAGATTTGAGACTGATTGGTTATTATTTTATTTCAGGCAATCCAAAGGCTCAGTAACATTAGACTTCTGAGTACTTCTTCTGAACTAGAAAGGTGAGTGGATGTTGGATGCGAATAGTAAAGATTGTGTTTAATATTACTGATGTGAGGCATGATCGTATGTGATGGTTTGATAATGGAATTGCTGATTGTGAATATTATTATTGATGTCTGTTGCATGACTATTTGTTCGATACGCACTCTTAGTATGATTTTGAGTTGCGTTTGAGAAGTCAGCTATACGTGGAATTGGGCTGGGCTCGTTTACTGACTGGTTGAACAGTGGTAGCCTTACTGTTGCATATGTTGTTTCAGAGTAGGATTTCACTATGCCAATTCAGTAAAGGGCTATCGGTAAACCTTTGCTTTGGCCGGCATTGGTTGTAGGTTCTGCACCGAACCGCCGGTCTTCTTAGAGTTATGATTACATGTTTATTATTGGCTCGATGTTTGCTTTTGGGTTTAGCCTCTACTCACTTAGCTTTGTGCTAATTCCCCACAGTTGTTGCTTTTTGCAGGTTTGTGTTTGTGAGTGCTCGTGGAAGGAAAAGTTGACTTGACTCTAATGACTAGATTTAAAATGAAACGAGCCAGTTTATTTTGTAACACAGAATTATGTTTGTTGGATATTATTGAATGGATATTTTGTTTGTAAATGTTTGTGAATGAAAAGTATGTTTAATTAATTAAAGCTTCCGCAGCGCAATTTAAAAAAAATGGCTTAGATTTTACGGTGTTACATGCAGGGTACTGAGAAAGGGTCATTTATCAGGGAAATGCAACTTGTTAACACCTTCGGGGAATTCAAGGCTAGGGAGGGAGAATTGTTGCAGGATACTTACTGTTGAACGAAATGAGGAATCATGGCGTGACGAGATCCGATCTAGATATAAATGTCAACTGGATCAATGCACTTGGTCCAGAATGGAGTGAACATGTTCGCTTGTATAAACATGTTAATCGGAATCTCAAGGCGGTATCTCACCACTCAATTTATGAGGACTTGAATCAATTTCAAGATGAGGTCCTCACCAAACTCTCAATGAAGCAACCATCTGACCCGGTTGCACTAGTGGCTGAAAGGAGACCGCGGGAATCATCAAGGGGTAGTAAGGGAAAGAAGATTGTGGTTGACTCCGACTCCTAGGAAGGAGAGATGGAGATGTCAGAAAAGGATGAAGTGTTGAAGGCCATGTCATCGATTACGAGAGCTTTCTAAAACAAATATGAAAAGACCAACAACCGACAGCGGTACATATCCGGACCACGAAAAGGTGAAGGGATGGTAGCTGATGAGAAGAGGAAGACCGACAATCCCGCAGAACCTCGGGAGGAGGAAAAGAAATGCTACAACTGCAGTAGAACAGGGCATTTTATCAAAGACTGTAGAGAAATGCTACAACTGCAGTTTATTTCTTCGACAATCCCGCAGAACCTCTGATGACTACTTCTGAAGCTACTCCCAGACAGAAATGGAGTCGTTACCATCAATCTCAGATTCTCCACCCAAGCCTCGCATCTATATTCCTCATATGGATCTACAGCGACACCTTGAGTTAGTTGAGCTTGAGCTT
Organism: Dittrichia graveolens; assembly: GCA_038502395.1. NCBI lineage: Eukaryota > Viridiplantae > Streptophyta > Magnoliopsida > Asterales > Asteraceae > Dittrichia > Dittrichia graveolens. Next base: position 26,518,528 of record JARJIL010000008.1, read on the forward strand.
GTCCATAGATCCATTATCTTTGACTTTGAAAAGGCAATTCTTCATAACCTGATCGATCACCTTGCAACTGAAAATACCAAACCACAAAACTCTACTGCCCTAAGCACGTCCAAAATCCCGATTCCACAAGTGCAAGGAGGTGAATGTTCAACATTTGGAAATTCAAGATCCGACATACATACAAGTGATGTATTCTCAATGAATCTTGTTAAAAATTGTGAAAAATGCAGAAGATCAGAAAAGTCATTGTTCACTCTTCATGAGAAACTTAATACGCTTGAGAATGATTTTTTCAGAATGAAAACAATTGAATCCATTAACTTTAAGGGAAAAGCTAAGATAATTAATACACCGTTATCACGAAATAAAAGTATCTCAAAACCATCCAAATCCAAAACAAAGCTAATCAAGAAACAAACAACTCGCTCTCGTTCTAAGAATGATCGTTTGGCAATGCCTCCTTCTAACCCAAATATCCTTCTAGGTGGAAATGTGAATAGCGAAAGAAAACAGATTTTTGGATGGCGGAAGAAGCCAGAAGAGAAAGATGGAGGAAGACAAGACGAAGAGTGTTTGATTTACCCAGCTACTTTCAATAAACAAACAACTCTATTACTTTGTAATGATTCGTCAATCTTGAATGTTAAACCTGTTCGATCTCCACTTGATTATGTTCAAACTGAAATATTTTGCATGAGTGATGGTTGCATAGATGGTCATTGTACTTTCAAATGTGTGTATGATGATGATAGAAAGAAACGAGGAATCGAACCGAATCCAAACTATAAATCCTTTGAATCCACTCATGAACAAGCTTCCTTCATAAACAGAAGAGGTAACAAAATTACCTATTGGCGAAAGAAACGCTCAACAAGAGCAAAATTCCAAATGAGTAATGAAAGTGTGTACTTTAAACATAATCCTGAATTAAAGTCCACCAATCGGCACACTTCATGGACTCCAAATCGCAGATATCACAACAATTGGAATCATGCCAATCCAAATGCTATCAAACCAACTGTCACAAATCAATTGAGTAAGCAAACTCAATTCATACAACATAAACAACCTACAGTTCAATGTAAACCCATCAACGTGATAACAGAAACAACCAAGGCAAGAATTCCTAAGAAATCAAGTGAATACATCGACGATGATGTCTCACTACCAGAAGGATATAATCACGTGGTAATTGAACAATCTGTCATCACATCCAGAGCAACCAATTCCCCCGCTATATCGAAAGAAAGCATAACACCATCACCATCCCAACCACAAACAATGTCACAAGCTTGTACTCGAAACACTCTAACAACGAATTCATTAATTAATGCTACATGTGATACTATTGTTTTTGCTAACAGTCAAGGACCCAATACACAATGGGTACCTCAACAAATTTTGTCTTCAATGTGCAGATATCTAGCCGGTGGTACCTGGACTCCAGCTGCTCGAAGCATATGACGGGCGAAAAGAGTCTCCTTACGAACTATGTCCCAAAATACTCGGGAAATGTTCGTTTTGGAAATGACCACGTGGCACCAATAATGGGAACTGGAGACATTATTAAAGAAAATATAAAAATAAGCAAAGTATCGTATGTTGAGGGATTGGGACACAACCTATTCAGTATTGGGCAATTTTGTGACAAGGGGTTAGAAGTTAACTTCAAGGCCAAAACTTGCTCAGTTAAGACTGAAAACGGTGATGGGGTACTGACTGGGTCCGGAAGGTCAAATCTATACACCATTGATCTCACAGATCTGGAAGGAAAACAGTCAGTATGTCTTCTGTCCAAGGCCTCATCGGAACTGACATGGATGTGGCATCACAAATTATCTCACCTAAACTTCAAGAATATCAACAAATTGGTTAACGGTGATTTAGTTCGCGGATTGCCCAAACTGAAGTTTGAAAAAGAGCACCTCTGTGAGCACTGTGAGAAGGGCAAAATAAAACGGGCATCTCACAAAATCAAACAGATGTCCAGCACAAAAGCTCCTCTCCAACTGTTGCACATGGACTTGTGCAGGCCGATGCGGGTTCAGTCTCGTAATGGGAAGAAGTACATTCTCGTGATAGTTGATGACTATTCGAGATACACATGGGTCAAGTTCTTGAGGGGGAAGGATGAAGCTCCATCTACAATCATATCGTTCCTCAAACAGGTGCAAAATCAATCACAAGGAAAGGTTGGAACCATTCAAACCGACAATGGCACCGAATTCAAGAACAAAATCTTGGATTCTTTTATTGAGTCAGTGGGAATCATGCATCAGCTCTCCGCAGCTTATACTCCAGACCAAATGGAGTTGTCGAACGAAGAAATCGAACGCTTGTAGAAGCAGCTCGAACCATGTTGTCCTATGTTGATTTGCCACCTTCCTATTTGGCAAAAGTTGTCAACACAGCATGCTACACGCAAAACCGCACAATTTTGCACCGTCGCTTTAACAAAACTCCCTATGAACTTGCAAATGGCAGAGTGCCCAATATTAAACACTTTCACGTATTTGGTAATCAGTGCTTTGTTCTTAGTGAAAAGGACAACCTAGGAAAGTTTGACCCTAAAGCTGATGAGGGAATTTTCCTTGGTTATTCTTTAGAGTCTAAAGCGTTTCATGTGTTAAATAAACGAACAAATGTTGTGATTGAAAGTATTAATGTGACTTTTGATGACACTTTAACCACTACATCTTTATCACCTGAGTCACCTGCAATCGTTTCTGAACATATCAGTTCAGGACCGGGACTTAATCGACAAGAAACAAATATAACACACGCAAACGAATCTTCTGATTTAAAGTATATATCTGATTTCTTAGATGCTAATGATGCTGGAACTAATAGTGTATCTTTTGACAGGCCTATAGATGTTATTTAGGAATCCCTTGAACTCACGCAACAAACTGCCACTACATCTACATCAGGGCCTGTTAATTCATCTGCTGACCCATTCCTTGTTTTGGGTGAACGGTACACTGCATCCAACTCTACAGTAAACACTGTCGACGATGCTACCACTAAGGATCACGAAAATAGAACACCTCAGTCCCTCCAAGAGTCATTTACTCCCGAGGGTGAAACATCTATTCAACAACGCCTGGATGAATTCCTCCCTCATGATGTTACTGATGAAGTAGCTGATAACTCTGTTCCCCATAACACCAAGTGGATGCCTGCACTCCTGAAACGCAAATCATTGGAGACAAAGATGCCGGCGTTCAGACAAGATCTGCCACAGCAAATGAGTGTCAGTTCTCCAGCTTTCTTAGTCTGTTAAAACCCACACGAACTACTGACGCCCTGCAGGACCCAGACTGGATTCTTGCCATGCTAGAAGAGTTACATCAGTTCACCCGTTTAAAGGTTTGGAGACTGGTGCCCCGACCCAATGACAAGACCATCGTTGGCACCAAGTAGGTCTTCAAGAACAAGAAAGATTCCGACGGTGTGGTAATTCGGAACAAATCCAGACTGGTAGCAAAAGGATACAACCAGCTGGAGGGTATTGACTATGATGAAACCTTCGCTCCTGTTGCCCGTATTGAAGCCATCCGAGTTTTTCTCGCGTATGCTTCTTACAGGGACTTCAAGGTATACCAGATGGATGTCAAAACGGCATTTCTGAATGGAATCCTTAAGGAGGAAGTCTATGTATCTCAACCAGAAGGATTTGTTGATCCCAAACGACCAACTGACGTTTACATACATGATAAGGCCCTCTACGGCCTCAAACAGGCTCCACGGGCTTGGTATGATGTTCTCTCGGCCTACCTGGTTCGTGAAGGCTATTCAAAGGGACGAATTGACACCACACTCTTCACCAAGAAAATTGGGGATGACTATATCTTAGTTCAGATATATGTAGACGATATTATCTTTGGCTTTACGAACCCACAGTACAGTCTAGAGTTTTCAAAACTAATGGCGAGCAACTTTGAAATGAGCATGATGGGAGAAATGAATTTCTTCCTCGGCTTACAAGTTAAATAACTTTTCAATTGCATTTTCATAAATCAGTCTAAATATATTAACGATTTATTAAGAAAATATGAAATGTTGGACTGCTCGTCCAAATCAACCCCCATGTCTTTCAAAACCAAATTGTCTGTGATCCGGATGGAAAGGCAGTCGACTTGAAAAACTATCGGGGAATGATCGGCTCTTTACTGTATCTCACGGCTAGTAGACCGGACATAATGTTTTCTACCTGTCTCTATGCTCGTTTTCAGGCAAATCCCAAAGAATCACATTTACTTGCCGTGAAACGTATCCTCAAATACCTGAGAGGGACCCCTGACCTTGGTCTATGGTATCCCCGCGACTCATCATTTGAACTGCTTGCGTATTCCGACTCAGATTATGCCGGGTGTTTGTTGGACACGAAAAGCACGTCTGGGAGTGCAAACTTCTTGGGCGATCACTTGGTCTGCTGGAGTTCAAAGAAACAGAACTGTGTGTCTACATCAACTGCTGAAGCTGAATTTGTGGTTGCTGCCAGTTGCTGCTCTTAGAGTCTGTGGATGGGAACTTAGCTATAGGACTTTGGTCTTAGCTACTCTAAGATCCCACAGTTGTGTGATTCTCAGAGTGCAATTGCCATTTCTTGCAATCCTGTCCATCACTCTAAAACCAAGCATATTGATATCCGGTATCACTTCTTGAAAGACAACGTCGAAAAGGGGTCTGATTGAACTCCAGTACGTTCCTACTGATCATCAGCTAGCTGATCTGTTCACTAAACCACTGGACGAAGCCCGATTCTCATTTCTGGTATCCAAGATTGGAATGCTGAATCTCAAACTCTAATTCATTATTGTTTTCATGTCTTGAACAAATTTACGCGTTGTTTTCTTCTCTGTGCAGTTATACAGATGCTCTTGTATAGGGGGAGCGATGCGGTTCACTGGTGCACTCGAATGTTTTCCGTGCATTCGTGTAGGGGGAGAAATGTTCAGAATTCATCTCCTCAGATGATCCATTGTCAGCTGTCCAATTTATATGTTTAGGTAGAAAACAACAACGAAATAATAATCAATTTTTGGGCTTAAATAAATAATGCTAAATTCTAAGCCTTGGGCTTAAATAGAATAGATTGGGCCAAACCGGGTCGATCCGATAGTCGGATCAAAGCCTCACCCATCCGAATTTCGGATAGCCTATAAATGGGGCTACCCGACCATTCTTCTCCCCCGCGTGTTCAGACTTTCAAAAAGCAAAAGCCACTGGTCATCTTCCTTTCTCTCAACTGCCTTCGATTGAAGCACATCACTTGTGAAATTTTTGTGTTTAATCAACACGTAATAGAAAGGTAAGATGAATCCCACAAGAAATATCAAAGCATTTGCACATTTCGGTGCCAAAATCGAAGCCTACACTCTGTTTTTGAACTCTAGTTATCGAACAGTGGCTTGGTCTAAAATTGAAGTCATTTACGTATCAAATGTTGTTGTGTCTAGGATTTGTGTAATGTAATGTGTGTTTTTAATGTCAGTGCATTATGTGAATCAACAATGGTGTTCAAATTCATACAAAAATGAGTATGAAGGAAGTGGGTTTTCTCGAAAATAACACTATTCATCTTCTTCGATGAACAGAGTTCTTCAAGTCAAAGATATGAAAATTTAGGGTTGTTTAGGTTTGATTGTGAGAATACAGTTGTTTGATATCAAAATCCGAGTCTATTGGCATAAAGCTTGAGTCCATAAGTTTCCATTTTGTCAAAATCATGTTTGGACTTCAACTGAATATTCAAAACAGTCGGATGATGAAAGATTTGACTCATCCGACAGTCGGATGAAGTTGGTCTATCCGACTTTCGGATGAATTTTGTTCTACGCGACTTTCGGATGAATTTTGTTCTATGCGAATTTCGAATGAATCACTTTACACCATGCGACTTTCGGAACATAATAACACTGAAAAGACTAAGTGTTATGCCATCCAACTTTCACATGAAACAATTCCATCCGACTTTCGCATGACTCATTAGCCCATCCGACTTTCGGATGATTGTTCATCCGACTTTCGCATAGAATGTGCTCATCCGACTTTCAAATGCAACTTGGGTTATCCAACCTTCGCATATTTCAAACCATCCGACATTCGCATGAATTAAGCACATCCGACTTTCACTTCATTATTAAAACTCAAGCGACTTTCAAGATTAAATGTTTCATGCGACTTACACCCCATGCAACTTTCACCTCATGCGACTTTCGCACAACTTAGGTTCATCCGACTTTCAACAGTTAGAGAATTTTTTACTTGATTAAGGGTCCAATTTCATAGGTCACAAAATCCAGGTCAAAGTCAAAACCAAACATTCACATGTGCATTGAACTACAATACACATATTCATTCATATGTTCACGTGTGCATCAGACACTATCTATTTCTTCTATACTAATCTGATCTATCTTATCTATGACAGATGGCTGCTAACCAACCCCTTCCCGAGGAAAGCCTAGTCCCTGCTGCCGACAGGCTTGAAACACTGAGCAACAACGTGTACTTTGACCTAGCCACGGATACCAAAATCCCTATCATCACTGAAATTATCCATGCCCATCCTCTCCGCCAGGCCATCACTGAAAACCCAAACACATCACCCAACCACGTACCTGAAATTTACCTGCAACAACTGTGGTATACCTTTACTGAGGGTGTCACTCGCGTGGGACACAAGTGCCTCCGTGGCCGAATTGAGAATCTCCGCACAACTCTTTCTGCTGTCAGACATAGAAATCTACTGGACCTACCTGCTGCTGATCACTATCCTGACAAAGCTGACTTTGATGAAAATCCTGGAGTTGATGCAGTACTAGACCTAATCAGAGGTCTTGGATATCAAGGAGAGCTGAACCAAATTAACCAGTTCAAACGAACAAATCTTGCACCTCTCTAGCAGACGCTTGCCACTATAATCTCCTGTACACTTACTGGTATTCACCGAGGCACAGATGGCGGATCATACTACTCCCTACTACTGTTGGCTGGTGTTGCTTACCACTGCCACTTAGACTACGCCACCATCATATTTAAGGACATCCTTCGCATGGTTAAGGAAAAGGAAACCACTCGCAAGAAAACCTTCATACCCTTTCAACGATTCCTGACCATATTCATCACCACCGACCTGGAAACCTACCACACCTTTCCTCGGTGACTCAATAACCTGCAGGTCCAAGTTCAATGCATCACCAGATTCCTACGAATCAGAGACCTCCTCGATATCGTAGCCATGACCGTGCCTGTTGCCCTTCTTCGAATGCTAAATCAGGAAAGTGAGGCAGTGCGTGAGTACATGAGAGTCAATATAAGCAAAAGGCTGGAAGTAGTGGAGGAGTCCTGCAAAGCTCAATCCGAATCTCGCAAGCGTAGGCATGATGATCCTGAGGATCCAGGACATCATGAGGGGGTGAAGCGGCAGCGGCGATACATTGGGGCTCAAAGCACCGTACTCCGAATTGAAGCCGCCCCAATGTCAAGGCCGTCAGAGGGTCAAAGCGGTAGTGGGAGTGGGGGTAAACAACAACTAACTGAGCCTGCAACTGAGCCTACAATGGCAGATTTTGAATTTGAAGCGGGTCAGGGGGCAGAGTCAAAGATGGAAAGACAAGAGACCCCTACAATCCTCCCAACAATCCAAATCCCGCAAATCCAAACACATCCAAAAGAACCACGAATCCTCTCTTCCTGAATCTTCAACTGAAAAATCCAAAGGCAAAAGGCCGATTACTGACGAAGTAGAAGAGACTCCACTGATCAACATACGCAAGGTCTTTACAACAGTAAACAAGGAGGTGCTTGACATTTTTCCACCTGAACAAGGGCAATTCAACATCGCGCCCATCGATCTTATAACTCAGCAGCAACCTCAATAATCTGAGCAGAAAGAGGGTGAGTGGCCGGTACCTGTAACTTATCATGGAGGACCTATGCCCTTGGCCACTCAAGAGAGCGTAATAGCAAAAATGCCAAATATCAGAAACATCAGGCCTAGAGAAGCTCTGGCAAAAGACCAACCTCGCTGGCCCACTCAATGGCTAAATACTCCGTATCTTGAAGAAAGAATTCCGGGTATCTTCTCAGAGATTGTCAGAGAGGTTGATGATCTGTATGTACTGAACTCAGAAGAGCATGAAAAAGCCGTCCGATTCGCCGCCACCTTCCATACAAGCAAGAAACAACAAGTAGCCTCCAAATATCCAATCGTCAAGATCGAGTTCGTGTACTTGCGTAACTTCCTCAACTACCAAATGGTTCACTTTCATGTAACCAGAGCAGATGAGAAAAGGTACACGTTTCACAAGGTCAAGCTTAGATTTTTGAATTTGGGAGATATAACACATATGGAAGATGAGCTGGCCTGTAAGCTTAAAAAGAATCGTGAGGAACAAAGAGCTCTCCAAGTCATCAGAGACTTCATGCGAAAGAAGATCATTCTGTGCAGAACCCACGATCTACAGCTTGGTGCTGAGGCTGATCTTGCAAAGATAAATCTTCAAAGGCCTAACCAACAACATTCCAAGCTAGACAGACACAGAAAATACTCTATCATAGAAAAGTTTGATGAAGACTACGAAGGAGCAGATGGATTCATCATGCCAAATCTTAACGGAGACAAAGCATTCCTTCGACTTTCGGAGCTCAGTGCATATTCTGACAGAACGCTTCAAAGATGCATATCTAAATTCCGCAAAACATGCTTCAGAAACCGACACTTGCCTGATCAATCAGAATTGGTAAAAATGACCAGAATTGCAAATCAGTTGGAGGAAAAGATTTAAGAAAGAAAGGCCATCCGGAGCATGGAAAGACTCGTAGGTCAGAAAAACAGATGAAAAATACCTACTTCAGCACAAGGCAACAAAAGGGGGAGATTGTTAGATATTAATTAATTTGTTTGCCTTGTGTTCTTTTGTGTGTGTAATATATCTATATATATATATAGACTAGTTTATTGTATAGGCTTGGCCCACTTTCTTTATGTATTTCCTAGTCTAGTTTAATTATTTAGAATTGGGCCCATGTGGCTTTATAGCCCATGAGGCTTATGTATTTATATCCTTGCAAACCTAGTTTGCAAGGCAACTCTTGGTAATTGATATTCTTTGCACTTTACATTCAAGATATATACAAGAGAGAATCTTCAAGTTCATGCAAAGTGTTCATACTTGTTCATACTAACTTCATTATCTTTACTTCAAGTATTCAATGTTTACTCATTTTTTTACAACAAAGGACTTTCATAATATTTGATTAACAAAATAAGTGACAAAAAATGATTTTTCACTTTAAATATAATACCAAGTTTATATTGTCTTGTAAATCATGTACGCGCGAGAGTTTGTTAACCAATTTAAAAACTCTTGTGATTTTATTAACATAGAAAAGTTATCAAGCATGCGAAAAAACATAAACAATCACGCAAGAATCACACGCATACAAAGGGGTTGGTAACCATGCCAAAAAAACCTATGCGTCCTACCCGCGAGCCAAGCCGGGAGGACAAGGTCTACTATGGACACAAACCTAGAGCATGGAGTGCTCTTACTGAATCCGCTACCTCCATCGGGACTAACCGGATCCAAGGTCTTCAAGACGTCTCCTCTTAACTCTTGATTGTAGTCTTCAAAACATAAGTACACAAAAGAAAGGAAATGGCATGCAAGCCACGCACTTCCTATCAATCTAGTACAAGTACATATAGATATATGAAACGGCATGCAAGCCGCGATAATTAATTACAAACCGAATGAATAAATAATTAATTACATTACACGTGACACTAAGGTCACAAAATAAATGCAAACAATCACACAAACCAGAAGGCACAACCACAAGGTCTAGGGCGATGGTTACCAACCAAGAGGCAACAAACAACAACTACAAAGCACGGTGTGCCAAAACCATGACCAAAGGAATATTTCGGTAACAATTTCCAACGCAAACACTCAAGGCACAACAAGGAAATTCTTGTACATATGCATTAGGGCACAAAACCAACTTTTATACCCATATTCATATATACACAACATATGTGTATGCATGTATGCATCTCATGCCAAGACCATACCTTACATACCCATATTTGTACCAAAATATTACGAGGGGTTAACCAAACAAAATCTGCCAGAAAACCAAAAACTCCACCATGACCCGAAAACCAGAATATTTTCTTTTAAGGACAAAAACTGCCCATAAGCACCTTCACAGCCCCTCACGGCTCGTGAAGCTCAAGGGCCTCACGACCGATCATGGGTCAGAAGGGCTCGTGAGCCTAAAAACCAAGTTTCACGATTGTACTGTTCACGAGTGCCTTCACGACCCCTCACGGCTCGTGAAGCCCAAGAGCTTCACGACCAGTCACGGGCCATGAGAACTCGTGAAGTCTCAAAACACTTCCCACGACCAGACCCCTCACGAACACTAGTCGTGTGGCCTTCACGACCCGTGAAGAACACTTCACGACCCGTGAAGGCCTACTGGACAGAAAAACGAATCTTCCAAAATGATTTTTCGAGCCATTTTCATGCTATATCTTTGTAGCCTTGGCTCTGATACCACTGTAGGAAATCCATGCACGCCAACACCCCTACGTAGCGGAAGCAACGACATCAAAAACCGGTGTTTTCGGGTATTAAAACCGACATGCATGTATTCCCCAAGTGGGGATCGTGACTACAAATGAATATAGCAACGGAAACAAAAGAAGGAGAAGATATATACCATCTCGCGGCTGGAGCTATCCATCGAGCTAGGAAGATCTTCGAGAACCCGAATCCGAGCTCTTCTATTGATAGTCCACACCAAGTGAGTGAGATCCCGTCTTGCTAACGACCTGAGACACGAGCCACACGATGTCCTCGTGAATCTGGAGCAGCCACTACCACAAGAACCACTTGCCTTCACGAGATACACTTCCTTTGCTCTAGACAAATCCAAGAACCATATGTGTGTGTATGTGGTAACATGAAGCAAGAGTTATTTAATGAGAGAGTCAAGAGCCTTGGAGCCACCAGGGTAGGCTAACAAGCCTTACCCACATTGGACCATCACAAAGGTCCAATAAAACAAAGATGACATTTTGACTTCTTTCTTCACGGGCTCTCACGGGCCGTGAAGCATTCGTGAAGGCCTCATAGGCCGGGTTCCACCGCACACTGTCACTAGGACAACGAGTGGTCTAATAAAAGCATGGTGCCTACCTTCACGGGCTCTCACGGGCCATAAAGCCCTCGTGAAGGCAGTGCTCCCATGACTACTTGTTTGGGTGGTGCAGCCTCGTGGAGGGTTTCCCTTCACGACCTCTTCACGGCCCGTGAAGGTCGCCAGAAACCCTAATTTCATATTCTCTCATGTTTGGGTTGTGCTGCTGGAATTTACCCTTGGCGTGTGACCCAATAGGCCCGTACCTCATCAGCAGTGATGCTAGTAAACGTGTATTAGTGGGCATATTCCAACAGCTATTACTTGGAGAAGTTCAAAGCAAGACACAGTAGCTGATTCTAAAACAGAGTCAGAATACATTGCGGCAAGTGAAGCTGCTAAAGAAGTTGTGTGGATAAGGAAGTTCATCCGAGACCTTGGAGTGTTTCCGAGCTTATCTGACCCTATTGACATCTTTTGTGACAATGAGGGTGCGGTAGCCTTGGCGAAGGAACTGAGAGCTCACAAGAGAACGAGGCACATACCTCGGAAGTACCACTTGATCTGAGAGTTGATTGAAAGTGGTGAAGTCGCTATTAGTAGAGTAACCTCGGAAGGCAATTTGGCCGATCCGTTTACTAAACCATTGTCACAAGCTTCTCATGATTCTCACACTATGGCAATAGGTGTTAGATTTGCTCATGACTTGGTTTAGATTGAGTTTTAATTTATGTTTGGACCATTATGTATTTGGGAACGTTAAGCAGTAATGTTACTAATGTTTGTTTCGATTTATATAGTAGAGATCTATATATATATATGCATGTTGCGATTCCTTACATTTAGTCTTTATTGTGTTCTATCATTGCATGTTTAATCTCTTTCTAAGGTTGTTATACAATCTTTAAATATCCACAATCGGTCATACTTTCTGGGAAGGAAGTTGTAATACCCACATTTTAAAAATGCACAAGAATATTTTTAAGGAATATTATTGGTGATTTGTGATGCCTCTCATGTGGGGCTCGGGTGTGTTCTTATGCAGAGGGGAAGGTTATCACTTATGCTTCAAGACAGCTAAAACCTCACGAGTGTAATTATCCAACTCACGACCTGGAGTTGGCAGCAGTTGTGTTCGCGCTCAAGATTTGGCGACACTACTTATACGGGGTTAGATGCACCATCTACACAGATCACAAAAGCTTGAAGTATTTCACCGATCAGAAGAATTTGAACATGCGACAGCGAAGGTGGCTAGACCTCGTCAAAGATTATGACTGTGAAATCTTGTACCACCCAGGGAAGGCCAACGTGGTGGCGGACGCGCTAAGTCGTAAGACGAGCCAGTTACAGTTCAGCGTTAAATGCCTAAGGATGACGGTTACAACCTCACTACTCGAGATGATTTTTTCAGCCCAGGTTGAGGCCGTAAAGGAGGAAAACCAGAAGGCAGAACGGATTAAAGGTCAGTTGGCCTTCATGGCCAAGGACAGTCGGGGATTGTTGACCCGTTACGGAAGGATTTGGGTGCCGAAAGCTACAGAGGTTCGAAGTGTTATCTTAGATGAAGCCCACAAGTCGAAATTTTCTATACACCCGGGGGCTACTAAGATGTACCGAGACTTAAGAATGGATTACTGGTGGCAAGGGATGAAAAGAGACGTGGTGAGTTACGTGGAAAAGTGTCTAACATGTTTACGGGTGAAAGTAGAACACTAGAGACCACACGGTAAGTTGCAACCGTTAGAGATACCGGTGTGGAAATGGGAACATGTAACCATGGATTTGATAACAAAGCTGCCCAAGACACCAAGAAATTTCGACGCCATTTAGGTTGTGGTGGAAAGATTGACCAAGAGCACGCATTTCATACCCATCCGAGAAGCTAGCTCGGAAGAGAGATTAGCAGATATTTACGTGAAGGAGATAATCTTGAGGCAAGGGGTGCCAGTTTCGATCAATTCGGACCGGGATGTGCGGTTCACATCCAGGTTTTAGAACAAGTTTCACGAGGATCTGGGCACGAGGATAAATCTCAGCACAGCTTACCACCCGCAAACCGACGGGCAAAGTGAGAGAACCATACAGACTCTTGAAGATATGTTAAGAGCTTCCGTGATCGACTTTGGGGGAAGTTGGGATTTGTACTTACCTCTCGCAGAATTCTCTTACAACAACAGTTATCACGCCAGCATCGGAATGCCGCCTTATGAGATGTTGTACGGAAGAAAGTGTAGAACCCCAATCTGTTGGGGGCAGGTGGGACAGAAAGAGCTTGGTAACACAGAGATAGTTCAAAAAACGTCGGAGTACGTACAACAAGTCCACGAACAGTTGAAAGCGGCTCAGAGCCGGCAGAAAAGCTATGCAGATAAGTGGAGATCGTTATTAGAATTTCAGGTGGGCAACCATGTGCTACTCAAGGTATCCCCATAGATGGGGGTGATTCGTTTCAGGAAGCGTGGGAAGTTGAATCCCAGGTTCATAGGACCGTTTAAGGTCATTGCGAGAGTTAGAAAGGTGGCCTATCATTTGGAGCTACTGGAAGAGTTATCGAAAATACACAACACCTTTTATGTTTCGCATTTGAGGAAATACTTAGCCGATGAGTCGGAATTTGTGCCCTTGATAGACATCACCGTGGACGAAAAGTTGAACTATGTGGAGAAACCATAAGCGATCATCGAAAGAAGAGACAAACAGTTACGCAACAAACAAGTAGGTATGGTTAAGGTGCAGTGGAAGCACCGCAAAGGATCAGAGTGGACCTGAGAGTTCAAAGACGAGATGAAGAGAAACTATCCGGCATTATTCGAATAAGGATTTCGAGGACGAAATCGTGTTTAAGTGGGGGAGAGTTGTAATACCCACATTTTAAAAATGTACAAGAATATTTTTAAGCAATATTATTGGTGATTTATGCACATGTTGCTGGGGAATTATTTAAGTGATGAACTTATGTCTTATATTTATGTATATGTTGTGGATGGAAACTTATTAAGTAGGATTGGGCTTACATATGTTATAACCCAATAAGAATATTGATTGAATATGGACTTGGAGGCTTAAGTTGGGCTTAGGCCCACTAGAGATTTGAAAGTGAGTATAAATAGTAGTTTAGGGCACAGCCTCCCACACAAACCCTCAAATCACTATTCCATCCATTCTAGTTTGTGTGTGTGTGGAGAGCCCTGTTGAAAGCTACAAGAGGAAGAAGGACTTGCTTCATCTTGGGGAGACTTAAGATTTTTAGCAGAGGAATCATCAGGTAATGTCTTTCTATACTTTAGAATCATATAGACATCATTTCTTGCCATGTTTGAGTGGTGATTGAATGTTTTAGAATATGGGTTTTTGGGTTAAGGGTTTAAGAACACCCTATAAAGTTGATAAAATATGGTTTTAAGTTTAAAGGAAAGTTTTATATAAGTGGAGAAATGTTTTGCAACAAGTTTGAGTTGAATTGATTGAGTTTTTAGAAAGTTTGATTATGGCTATGGAGTCTGGGTTTTTCAAAAGATGAACTTACAGTGAAGAAGGAGGGCTATGCGACAGTCACATGGACACCTGGGGGTGCCATGCGACAGTCGCATGAGCCCAGGATAGTGCCATGCGACTTTCAGTTGATGTAGGAATGAGTTCATGTGACTTTGGCACTTTGTGTGTGATTCCATGCGACTTTCATGTAGTGAATAGTACCTCATGCGACTTTCAGTATGTATAGTCTCATGCGACTTTCAGTTCTTAACATTCTATGCCATGCAACTTTCATATGGCTCAATGCCAGTTCATGCGACTTTCACATGATGAATAGTGATCCATGCTTCTTTCAGCTCCTATGTATGTTCATGCGACTTTCAGATGAGTCGTATGTGTAGTTCATGCGACTTTTAGACCATGCTTGTATGTCATGCGACTTTCAGATTGAATTTATGTTGTTCCATGCGACTGAGTGTAGTCCCATGCGACTTTCAGCATGCCCCATGCGACTTTCAGTATCATGTAGCAGTTCATGCGACTTTTAGGTGATGTACAGCAGTCCATGCGACTTTCATTGTAGCCCATGCGACTTTCATAGTAGTCCATGCGACTTTCATATAGCAGGCATAAGTCCATGCGACTTGAGAAAGTAACAGTTAAACCCAGTATTAACCAATGCCTAGACTTGGTCAGGTAGCAGTCAGTGATAGAGTAAAACAAGGAGAGTCCTTCAGTAAGAATCAAGTAACTAAGACAGCTGACAGGTGAGTATTCTCACTTATAACTTGAATAGATTCTAGATGCTATGTATGTATGTGAATAACAGATATGTATGAATATACGAGTTATAGTTGATTGTACTTAGACCGTTTACTTCGGTAACGGGTATGTTTAGACCGTTCACTCCGGTGACGGGTATGTTTAGACCATTCACTCCAGTGACAGGTATGTTAGACCGTACACTTCGGTGTCGGGTATGTTAGACCGTACACTTCGGTGTCAGGTATGAAACCAGTACTCCGGTGTCGGGTATGTTAGACCGTTGTGACGACAACGGGTGAGACGAGACCGTCCTAGTGACGGGTATGATGAGACCACTTACTACGGTAGTGGGTATGAATTGAGTAGTATGTGAACTATTTTGGTTGTAAGTAGTATACTCGCTAAGCCTTGGGTTTACTGTTGTTGTTTCATATCTTTTCAGGTAAGGACCATGACGGCGCTCCAGCACAGCGTTGATAGCTCTAATTCCAAGCTTCCGCAAATCTTTTAACATAGCTTTCTACAGCAATAGTTTCAATTATAGACAATGGGAATTATTGTAATTTCATGGATTATGGGTGTTTATCCCGTGAACAATTTGTTGTGTAATTAAGCTATTAATGATTTTGAATATCCTTTTGAATGAATTATGTTTTAAAAAAAAAATTTGGGACGTTACAACTTGGTATCAGAGCATAGGTTTAAGGGATCTAGATGCGTCCCGGCGTGTTTAGACTTAAACCTTGGTTCTTAAAGAATTTTTAAACGAAGTTCATAACT
This sequence comes from Dittrichia graveolens, assembly GCA_038502395.1. Taxonomy (NCBI): domain Eukaryota; kingdom Viridiplantae; phylum Streptophyta; class Magnoliopsida; order Asterales; family Asteraceae; genus Dittrichia; species Dittrichia graveolens. Next base: position 26,534,707 of record JARJIL010000008.1, read on the forward strand.
TGCAATTGACAAAAGTTTTCAATGAGCTATCAGCTGGAGCTAGTCCGAGTGGTCACGTGCGTGGTACAAGGTACTTACAGTATTATAATATATGTTAGTTTGTATATGATTTCCGATAGTAGGCTGCTCTAGAAGGGTAGCAAGGGATTAGTGAGACCTTTTATATGATTACTATACGTGAGAACCAGATGTTGTAGAAGTGATGATACATGGCCCAAGCCAGTGAATCAGGATTTTCAAGGGTAACGCTAGGATCCAGTACGTATAGTGTGTTGGTAATAATAGGGCCCATATTATTAGTTGCACATGATACTTACGGGAACCTACTAGCATCCAAGGTGATCTTGTGAATCCGGTGAGGGGTACTTGTAGAGGTAAGATGCCTGTAGCTAGGGTGCCTTAGAAAGACTAGGGTTGCCTGCTAGCTAGGTTTTGACTTGTCGTACTTGATATATGCCTTGATATATTAGTGAGGATTGTATGGAAATGCCGCCTATTGATTAGTGCATTGTTTATACATCCAGTATGGTGAACACGAGAAACCCACCAGACGGGGAAAATGCTAGTGTGACCGGGGAGAGTGACCCCCGCATGCAACCAGTTGTCAACCAGCCACTTCCTGAGAACGTGGCTCCTGAGAACACTGTACCGAACGACCCTGAAAGTGAAGAGTTCGGAGAAGCAGACATAACTGAATTGGTAACCACAGCGGTGACCAATGCATTGAAAGAACTTCTACCTAAGGTGGTAGAGGACCTGAAGCAGGATATGAGCACAATGATAGACCAGAAACTGGGTGCTCAGTGGGCCACGAAGGAAGCAAGTTTAACAGCGGCAAACACCCAGCTAGTGACACCAACTGCTAACCAGGTAACTCAAGGAGGTACCTTTCGAGACTTCTCGGCATGTCAGCCACCGACTTTTGAGGGTCTACCAGACCCAGTGCTAAGTAGTAGATGGATTGCAGCGGTGGAGGGAGCGTTCTTCACCTGCAAGTGTGCTCACGATGCGAAGGTTTGGTTCGCATCCAACTTCTTGAGGGGAGCCGCCAAAGACTGGTGGAACTTGTTGCGTAAGATGAAATGAGAGTCTATCGCTAGGATGAAATGGGAAGAGTTTACTGAATTATTCTATGCTGAGTATGCACCAAAGGTTGAAGTAGAGAGGGTCATGTATGAGTTCATGAAGTTAGAGCTGACCACGGAGACGGTCAATCAGATCACTGCGGTATTCAAGGAAAAGGTGCTTTACTGTCCAGCTTACGCTAATGGGCTACAGATGCACAGGTACACCCAGATGTTGAGAGAGGATATCCGCGAGTTCGTAGCTAACGGTCAGTATTCCACCCTAGACCAGCTGATCGAAGGGGCCCGAAAGAGAGAGTTGTATTTGACATAGAGGAACAAGAAGCGTACTGTAGAGCGGGCCGCTCTCGGCAGTCACAAGGGGAAGCAGCCAGTTAAGAAACCGAATGTAGGGTCCAGGTGTGGGCGATGCGGTAAAACGCATGTTGGAAACTGTCGACAAGGTGTGGAAAGGTGCTACAGATGCGGGAGAGGTGGGCACCATGGGAAAGATTGCAAAGCCCACCTCAACGTATGTTTTAAATGCAATAAGCCGGGACACCGGATGGTAGAGTGCCCCAAAGCAACTGGGGGCAGTGGGAAGGCAAGCGGATAGCCGCCACTCAGAATCACTGATGGGGAGAAGGGAAAGAGGCCTGAAGCACCTAAGCCGCAGGGTCATGCCTTCTAGATGACAGTGGAAGAGGCTAAGAAAGAACCGGACATGATTGTAGGTACTTTCATCGTTAACTCTTTACCTGCACTTGTACTTTTTGATTCAGGGGCTAGCAAGTCCTTTGTATCTTTGTCATTTTGTAAAATTTTTGTTGTAGAACCGGTGAAACTAGAAATGCCTCTAGAGGTAGAAATAGCCGATGATAAGGCTTTGAGTGTATCCACCATTTATAGGGACAATGTAATAGTAATAGACGATGTAAAGTTCCCTATAGACTTACTGCCGACCCCGATGCGGGAATTTCAAGTAATTGTGGGAATGGACTGGCTGGAGCCTCACCAGGCCAGTATTTTGTACAAGCAGGGCATCATACGGATCCAGAATCCGAGTTGGGGAGAGATCTCCATCTATGGCCAGAAACAGAAAGGAACGACAGCATGCTGCACCATGACCAAAGCCGCAAAGTATTTACGCAAAGGGTGCGCTGCGTTTATCGCCCACGTCATAGATTCGGGGAAGGAAAAGAAACAGTTAGAGGTGTCCGACGTACCAGTGGTGTGTGAATACCCCGAGGTATTCCCAGAAGATCTGCCAGGGATACCACCAGACCGACAAGTAGAATTCCGTATAGATTTGGTACAGGGAGCAGCACCTATCGCGAAGGCACCATACCGTTTAGCGCCGCCAGAAATGCAGGAGTTAATGAAGCAACTGCAAGAATTACTTGACAAGGGTTTCATCCGACCTAGTAGCTCACCTTGGGGAGCCCCGATTCTATTTGTAAAGAAAAAGGATGGAACTTTCAAAATATGCATCCACTACCGAGAGCTCAATAAGGTAACATTGAAGAATAGGTGTCCATTACCTCGAATAGACGGCCTGTTTGATCAGCTACAAGGTGCGTCCTGTTTTTCAAAGATAGATTTACGGTCGGGTTATCATCAGCTCAAAGTCCGAGAAGAAGATGTAGCAAACACGGCATTCCGAACGAGATACGGGCACTTCGAGTTCGTGGTGATGCCATCGGCCTCACCAACGCTCCCGCATCTTTCATGGACCTAATGAATCGTGTTTGCCGACCGATGCTTGACAAGTCAGTAATTGTCTTCAACGATGACATCCTAGTCTACTCCAAGACCAAGGCGGAACATGAGAAGCACCTTCGAGAGGTGCTAGAGACGTTAAAAAGGGAGAAGTTGTACGCAAAATTTTCAAAATGCGATTTCTGGTTAGAGGAAGTGCAGTTTCTCGAGCACCTGGTGAACCGCGAAGGAATCAAGGTGGACCCAGCCAAGATAGAGGCCGTAATGAGATGGGAAACACCAAAGAGTCCGACAGATATCCGAAGCTTCTTGGATTTAGCCAGTTATTACAGACGATTCATTAAAGATTTCTCGAAGCTGGCAGTGCCACTGACTAAACTGACGAAGAAGAATACCCCTTTTAGTTGGGGAGCCCATCAGCAGAAAGCATTCGAGACCCTTCGGGGCAAACTATGCGAAGCTCCGATACTAACCTTACCCGAAGGAATGGAAGATTTAGTGGTGTATTGTGATGCCTCTCATGTGGGGCTCGGGTGTGTTCTTATGCAGAGGGGAAGGTTATCACTTATGCTTCAAGACAGCTAAAACCTCACGAGTGTAATTATCCAACTCACGACCTGGAGTTGGCAGCAGTTGTGTTCGCGCTCAAGATTTGGCGACACTACTTATACGGGGTTAGATGCACCATCTACACAGATCACAAAAGCTTGAAGTATTTCGCCGATCAGAAGAATTTGAACATGCGACAGCGAAGGTGGCTAGACCTCGTCAAAGATTATGACTGTGAAATCTTGTACCACCCAGGGAAGGCCAACGTGGTGGCGGACGCGCTAAGTCGTAAGACGAGCCAGTTGCAGTTCAGCGTTAAATGCCTAAGGATGACGGTTACAACCTCACTACTCGAGATGATTTTTTCAGCCCAGGTTGAGGCCGTAAAGGAGGAAAACCAGAAGGCAGAACGGATTAAAGGTCAGTTGGCCTTCATGGCCAAGGACAGTCGGGGATTGTTGACCCGTTACGGAAGGATTTGGGTACCAAAAGCTACAGAGGTTCGAAGTGTTATCATAGATGAAGCCCACAAGTCGAAATTTTCTATACACCCGGGGGCTACTAAGATGTACCGAGACTTAAGAATGGATTACTGGTGGCAAGGGATGAAAAGAGACGTGGTGAGTTACGTGGAAAAGTGTCTAACGTGTTTACGGGTGAAAGTAGAACACTAGAGACCACACGGTAAGTTGCAACCGTTAGAGATACCGGTGTGGAAATGGGAACATGTAACCATGGATTTGATAACAAAGCTGCCCAAGACACCAAGAAATTTCGACGCCATTTAGGTTGTGGTGGAAAGATTGACCAAGAGCACGCATTTCATACCCATCCGAGAAGCTAGCTCGGAAGAGAGATTAGCAGATATTTACGTGAAGGAGATAATCTTGAGGCACGGGGTGCCAGTTTCGATCATTTCGGACCGGGATGTGCGGTTCACATCCAGGTTTTAGAACAAGTTTCACGAGGATCTGGGCACGAGGATAAATCTCAGCACAGCTTACCACCCGCAAACCGACAGGCAAAGTGAGAGAACCATACAGACTCTTGAAGATATGTTAAGAGCTTCCGTGATCGACTTTGGGGGAAGTTGGGATTTGTACTTACCTCTCGCAGAATTCTCTTACAACAACAGTTATCACGCCAGCATCGGAATGCCGCCTTATGAGATGTTGTACGGAAGAAAGTGTAGAACCCCAATCTGTTGGGGGCAGGTGGGACAGAAAGAGCTTGGTAACACAGAGATAGTTCAAAAAACGTCGGAGTACGTACAACAAGTCCACGAACAGTTGAAAGCGGCTCAGAGCCGGCAGAAAAGCTATGCAGATAAGTGGAGATCGTTATTAGAATTTCAGGTGGGCAACCATGTGCTACTCAAGGTATCCCCATAGACGGGGGTGATTCGTTTCTGGAAGCGTGGGAAGTTGAATCCCAGGTTCATAGGACCGTTTAAGGTCATTGCGAGAGTTAGAAAGGTGGCCTATCATTTGGAGCTACTGGAAGAGTTATCGAAAATACACAACACCTTTCATGTTTCGCATTTGAGGAAATACTTAGCCGATGAGTCGGAATTTGTGCCCTTGATAGACATCACCGTGGACGAAAAGTTGAACTATGTGGAGAAACCATAAGCGATCATCGAAAGAAGAGACAAACAGTTACGCAACAAACAAGTAGGTATGGTTAAGGTGTAGTGGAAGCACCGCAAAGGATCAGAGTGGACCTGAGAGTTCAAAGACGAGATGAAGAGAAACTATCCGGCATTATTCGAATAAGGATTTCGAGGACGAAATCGTGTTTAAGTGGGGGAGAGTTGTAATACCCACATTTTAAAAATGTACAAGAATATTTTTAAGCAATATTATTGGTGATTTATCCACATGTTGCTGGGGAATTATTTAAGTGATGAACTTATGTCTTATATTTATGTATATGTTGTGGATGGAAACTTATTAAGTAGGATTGGGCTTACATATGTTATAACCCAATAAGAATATTGATTGAATATGGACTTGGAGGCTTAAGTTGGGCTTAGGCCCACTAGAGATTTGAAAGTGAGTATAAATAGTAGTTTAGGGCACAGCCTCCCACACAAACCCTCAAATCACTATTCCATCCATTCTAGTTTGTGTGTGTGTGGAGAGCCCTGTTGAAAGCTACAAGAGGAAGAAGGACTTGCTTCATCTTGTGGAGACTTAAGATTTTTAGCAGAGGAATCATCAGGTAATGTCATTCTGTACTTTAGAATCATATAGACATCATTTCTTGCCATGTTTGAGTGGTGATTGAATGTTTCAGAATATGGGTTTTTGGGTTAAGGGTTTAAGAACACCCTATAAAGTTGATAAAATATGGTTTTAAGTTTAAAGGAAAGTTTTATATAAGTGGAGAAATGTTTTGCAACAAGTTTGAGTTGAATTGATTGAGTTTTTAGAAAGTTTGATTATGGCTATGGAGTCTGGGTTTTTCAAAAGATGAACTTACAGTGAAGAAGGAGGGCTATGCGACAGTCACATGGACACCTGGGGGTGCCATGCGACAGTCGCATGAGCCCAGGATAGTGCCATGCGACTTTCAGTTGATGTAGGAATGAGTTCATGTGACTTTGGCACTTTGTGTGTGATTCCATGCGACTTTCATGTAGTGAATAGTACCTCATGCGACTTTCAGTATGTATAGTGAGTCTCATGCGACTTTCAGTTCTTAACATTCTATGCCATGCGACTTTCATATGGCTCAATGCCAGTTCATGCGACTTTCACATGATGAATAGTGATCCATGCTTCTTTCAGCTCCTATGTATGTTCATGCGACTTTCAGATGAGTCGTATGTGTAGTTCATGCGACTTTTAGACCATGCTTGTATGTCATGCGACTTTCAGATTGAATTTATGTTGTTCCATGCGACTGAGTGTAGTCCCATGCGACTTTCAGCATGCCCCATGCGACTTTCAGTATCATGTAGCAGTTCATGCGACTTTTAGGTGATGTACAGCAGTCCATGCGACTTTCATTGTAGCCCATGCGACTTTCATAGTAGTCCATGCGACTTTCATATAGCAGGCATAAGTCCATGCGACTTGAGAAAGTAACAGTTAAACCCAGTATTAACCAATGCCTAGACTTGGTCAGGTAGCAGTCAGTGATAGAGTAAAACAAGGAGAGTCCTTCAATAAGAATCAAGTAACTAAGACAGCTGACAGGTGAGTATTCTCACTTATAACTTGAATAGATTCTAGATGCTATGTATGTATGTGAATAACAGATATGTATGAATATACGAGTTATAGTTGATTGTACTTAGACCGTTTACTTCGGTAACGGGTATGTTTAGACCGTTCACTCCGGTGACGGGTATGTTTAGACCATTCACTCCAGTGACAGGTATGTTAGACCGTACACTTCGGTGTCGGGTATGTTAGACCGTACACTTCGGTGTCAGGTATGAAACCAGTACTCCGGTGCCGGGTATGTTAGACCGTTGTGACGACAACGGGTGAGACGAAACCGTCCTAGTGACGGGTATGATGAGACCACTTACTACGGTAGTGGGTATGAATTGAGTAGTATGTGAACTATTTTGGTTGTAAGTAGTATACTCGCTAAGCCTTGGGTTTACTGTTGTTGTTTCATATCTTTTCAGGTAAGCACCATGGCGGCGCTCTAGCACAGCGTTGATAGCTCTAATTCCAAGCTTCCGCAAATCTTTTAACATAGCTTTCTACTGCAATAGTTTCAATTATAGACAGTCACATGGACACCTGGGGGTGCCATGCGATAGTCGCATGAGCCCAGGATAGTGCCATGGGACTTTCAGCTGATGTAGGAATGAGCTCATGCGACTTTGGCACTTTGTGTGTGATTCCATGTGACTTTCATGTAGTGAATACAACCTCATGCGACTTTCAATATGTATAGTGAGTCTCATGCAACTTTCAGTTCTTAACATTCTATGCCATGCGACTTTCATATGGCTCAATGCCAGTTCATGCGATTTTCACATGATGAATAGTGATCCATGCGACTTTCAGCTCCTGTGTATGTTCACGCGACCTTCAGATGAGTCGTATGTGTAGTTCATGCGACTTTTAGACCATGCTTGTATGTCATGTGACTTTCAGATTGAATTTATGTTTTTCCATGCGACTTAGTGTAGTCCCATGCGACTTTCAGTATCATGTAGCAGTTCATGCGACTTTTAGGTGATGTACAGCAGTCCATGCGACTTTTATTGTAGTCCATGCGATTTTCATAGTAGTCCGTGCGACTTTCATATAGCAGGCATAAGTCCATGCGACTTCAGTAAGTAACAGTTAAACCCAGTATTAACCAATGCTTAGACTTGGTCAGGTAGCAGTCAGTGACAGTAAAACAAGGAGAGTCCTTCAGTAAGAATTAAGTAACTAAGACAGCTGACAGGTGAGTATTCTCACTTATAACTTGAATAGATTCCAGATGCTATGTATGTATGTGAATAACAGATTTGTATGAATATACGAGTTATAGTTGATTGTACTTAGACCGTTTACTTCGGTAACGGGTATGTTTAGACCATTCACTCCGGTGACGGGTATGTTTAGACCGTTCACTTCGGTGTCGGGTATGTTAGACCGTACACTTCGGTGTCGGGTATGAGACCAGCACTCCGGTGCCGGGTATGTTAGACCGTTGTGACGACAACGGGTGAGACGAGACCGTCCTAGTGACGGGTATGATGAGACCACTTACTACGGTAGTGGGTATGAGCTGAGTAGTATGTGAACTATTTTGGTTGTAAGTAGTATACTCGCTAAGCCTTGGGCTTACTGTTGTTGTTTCATATCTTTTCAGGTAAGGACCATGGCAGGGCTCCAGCACATCGTTGATAGCTCTAATTCCAAGCTTCCGCAAATCTTTTAACATAGCTTTCAACAGCAATAGTTTCAATTATAGACAATGGGAATGATTGTAATTTCATGGATTATGGGTGTTTATCCCACGAACAATTTGTTGTGTAATTACGCTATTAATGATTTTGAATATCCTTTTGAATGAATTATGTTTTAAAAAAAAAATTGGGACGTTACAGAAGTATGAATTAAGATTGAGGTAAAGAATTGGTTTTGATAAACGTGATTCTTGCCCATACTTGAAAGGGGTTTCAAGTGATTGGGGGACCCGCATTCGAGTTCACTTCATGGTTTTAGTCATAAGTAACTCGGGATGATAATAACATTTCATCCTTTAACTAGAGATGCATGTGATCCCAAAGCACATGTCTGCTTTGCTTTGATCATTTTCGAATGCGGTTCGTAACTGGTCGTTATAATGGGGATGATTGGGTGGAGTATTATCTATGTGGCGAGACTATGTAGTCGAAAGGAATTTGTTCCTCTATGAATAGAGAAGATATCTATAGGCCCCTCGATGATTGAGTGCTGACGTTCATGTGCATGGCCGTGCTCAAGTTATATTGATGGAAAAATGTTAACTTGGTTTGTTGGTCACCACTAATCTAGAATCGAGAAACATAATCGTGAACGAGCCGAAGGTTGACTATACTCCATGCCTTGTGTTCACATTGGATATCGTGAACAAAGGGATGTACATGTTCATTTATCTTTAGGACAATCATTATATGATTGGGATCTTGTCAAGAGTGGCATACCCTATACTAACTTGGGAGCATAGATCTCTTGCTAGAGGCCGCTCTATGTTTGTGTTTTTTTCGTAGTCGTGTCACGTGCAAGTGGGAGTCTGTTGGTATATGCCCACTGACACGAACGAGTTAATGGCACTACTGATGAGGTATAGGCCTATTGGGTCACACACCAAGTATTGATTCCGGCAACACGATCAAGCAAAAGAGAGGGAAAAGCCAAAATGAGTTTTGGCAGGATGGTACACGGGTCGTGTGCTTGAACACGGGCCGTGTCCAGTCCAACATACACGGGGCGTTTTGGCCCGGTTCAAGATCGTGTAGTTTGGGCCGACACCGCCGTGTAGATGGACATGGGCTGTATACAGCCTATTAGACACGGGCCGTCTTAGCCCGTTTGGGGCCGTGGACTTTCGGCCTACACGGCCATGTTGATGAACACAGGCTGTGTACGTTCGGTGTAACAGCAGAATTAACAGCCTTAAACTCTATGTTTAATGGTGTTTTTATGTCATTAACTTTGGGCAGACAAAAGGCTACGTTTTTCTTATTCTTGATGAGACTTTTGAAGTGTTCATGAGTTACATCTTGCTAATATTCTCTCTTGATTCATATGCTTTTTGTGATCAAGTTCTTTGGTGCACAAAAGAAGAAATATACACACATATTGCTTTTGGTTGTCTTGGTGATTAAAATCACTAACTTGCTAGCACTTGGGAATCAAAGGAGCTTGGGGTGGACAACACTAGAGGAATCCTACTTTGGATTCTCACCACTTGACAAGAAAGGATTGATTTATGTTTTGCATTGAGGTATAATCATTTCTACTTGTCTTGTTTATACTTGTTGCAATTTCATGGTTAGATTTTGGTCCATGGGAGTATTCGTTTGCTTGGCTTTGAATTTTTTGTTATATATATTGCTTCCGTTGCTACTTACTTTTGCCAAACGAATACCTTCAGTGGTATTAGAGCCATATCTAACATGGCTTTGCACTATTGAGTCCAGAAAAACCATAAAAGTATTTTATTTGATAAGAAAATTGTTTTCTTAAAATTAGTTTTTCATGGAGACTCTTGTTGGGCTAAAATTGATATATTTTTAGTCTTCATAATATTTTAGTTTTTATATTTATATATTTGTTGTAACTTGGCATGGAGTGTACACAAATATATACTTATAAATGTGTATATGAGTATGCGTCTCAAAAATGGTTTGGTACACTAATGCATATGTACAAGGATTGTCTTTTTTGTGCCTTTGATGTTTTGACAATCTTAACTAAAATATAGATATATATTTGTATCATGGTTTTGTGTGGCACACCATGTTTCTAGTTGATATGTTTGATAGCTTCTGCCCAAAAGTTCAGCTTGAGCTTTGCTTCACATAGCATGGTTTTGGCAACTTCAATTAAGGTTCTATTTCTCTTTTCAGCAACTCCATTTTGTTGTGGAGCTCTTACAGATGAGAAATTCTGAATAATTCCCTTTTCCTCACAAAAGCCTTCAAGGGTTGAGTTCCTAAACTCAGTCCCATGATCAATTCTGAGCTGCTTAATACACTTACCCTTTTGCAACTCTTCTTGTCTTATGAAGCTGATTAACTCAAATGTAGCTTCACTTTTGGCTTTCAAGAAGACCACCCATGTGAATCTTGTGAACTCATCAACAATCACTAGAGAATATTTTTTACCACTTAGGCTTGGGGTACTTATTGGTCCAAATAAGTCCAAATGCAACATATGCAATGGTTCTGTGATTGAAAAATTTTGTTTAGACTTGAAGGATCCCTTATGATGTTTTCCCATTTCACAAGCTGAGCAGAGTTTGTCTTTAGCAAATGTGATCTTTGGCAGACTAGAGACTAACTCTTTGCTAGATAATTTGTTAATATATTTGAAATTTAGGTGTGACAGTCTTTTGTGCCACAACCAACTCAGCTTGGGAGTTGAGTCAGAATACAAACAGGTTTTAGTTGAAGGATCTGCAGAGCTGAGATCTAACAAATAGATATCTCTCTCTCTCTCTTTTTGCCATTAGTATTGGCTTTCCCTTCTTATCATAAATTGTTCCTGCATGCTTTCTGAAGGTGACTTCATAATCCTCATCACACAATTGACTGATACTTATCAGATTGTGTTTAAGGCCTTCAACATATGCTACCTTTTGGAAAGTGACTGTTCCAGCAGTTATCTTTCCATAGCCTTTAGTCCTTCCTTGAGAATTATCCCCAAATGTCACCTTGGGTCCTTCATTGTTTTGGAATTCACTTAGAATCCCTTTGCTTCCTGTCATGTGCCTTGAGCATCCACTGTCAAGGTACCACTTGTAGGAGCCCTGCACATGATCAACTAAACATATTAGTTTCTTTTAGGAACCCACTGTTTGGTGGGTTCTGAGGATGAGCACTTAGCAAATCCTTTAGAGGCTGACTGATCAGCTTGAACAGATTCTGAGTCTGTTTTAGACTTATCATCCTTTACTTTTCCAGGCCTAAGATTGGTACTTACACAATCTTTGGCTTCATGACCTCTGTCACCACACTTATAGCATTTTCTTCTAAAGATAGGTGTTTGGGTGACTTCTCTGAGTTTTCCAACATTAAATTTGGATTCAGTTTTAGGGTCATAAGATGTGGATAACCTTTCAATCCTTTTAGACAGTTTGTCTACTTGATTTTCTCTGACTTTGGACTTACCTTTGTCACCTTTATGATTACCCTTATTTGGTGACGTCTGACTTACAGACAACTTCCTGTTCTTAGACATCCTTTCATATTTGGCTTGAGAGTTTTGTCTTTTTGAGTTGATGTGAGTTATTCTGTCAAAGACAGTTGTTCTCACAGGATTGTAATCCAATCTTTTGAAAACTAACTTACAGTTTATGTTGGATCTGGAACATTCAGCTTAATGGTTTGTATGAATAACCTGGAGGCTTTGGGTTGGTCTCACAAACTTATTGGTTTTGACTTGTTTTCCATCCTTGTTCCTTAAAAATGTCTTTGGAAGTATATCATCCGATTTCACATTTTTGTCTTCAAGACTGACTTGTACTTTGATGATTTCATCAGCAACAGCACTATAATCTCCCCCTAGCACTGCTTTTACTTGATTTGGTATCTGTTGGTTGATACATTTTTGTCTATTCGGTATTATGTGTTCTATATATATTGAAAACCCATAAGAAGGTTTATGCTCATACTTGATATATCTACGAACAAATCGCAATTCAAAAATAGAACTTATCTTTTCTTTAAAACCGTAACAAACTCCTTAATTAGAACATATCTAATTAATTCCGTTTGAGATCTCTATCCAACTAATAGATAGTTTAAATTAGGTTCAGATATCCTAATTTAAATGTCATAGATATGGAGAGTTTATAACATAATTTAGAACTTACTTAAATTCTTGAACTGACTTCTAACACTGAGCTGACTCACTCAGTCTTGACGCTATCAAGCTGAGTCCCTGACTTCTTGATTCTTCGAATCTTCAAGTCTTCATTCCAGAAACTTATCTCAGCTTAGAAGTCATTGAGATATCTAGTACTTACATAGAAAACTCTATATTTGTTTATACGCCGACTACTCAGCCTAAGCTAACTAGTCAGTCTATAACAGACTTACATAATTCATAACATTTAACCTATCATCTATACATATCTATGATTTGTCTCATCAAATTTAACTATTGTAAACATGAGACTAACAGAATTAGAACCGGAGAAGTCAACGGGAGTCAAGGTGATGACGTCTTGGCAAAAAGGAATCAACACGCTATTGGAGGTGTTGGATTCAGTGGGAGCTCACCAACGAGACTATTCCTTGTCCTTAGGTTTTGGCCTTGTTTTCCCCGTTGTGGCTCACGGGGAAAACACATAGGACTTTTTGGGCATGTTACCGAATTATATATATATATATATATATATATTTGCGTGGTTGTATTTTATTTTCTATGCATGGATTAGGATTCCCATGCTAGACAATTTTTCTTAAAAATTAAATAAAATACAATGTTTGTTAAAATGGTTAACAATCTCGCGCGAATAGAATTGAAAAGAAAATATAAAGATGGTATTATATTTAAAAGTGCTTAGAATCGTTTTGACACTTACTTTGTTAATTCACAAAAAGGTTTTTATAAACCAGAAACAAAATCCCGTTTTTCAAAATGTAAATCACGCACCATCCGTAAGATGACACCACCCGAATCTAACGAAGCAAGGATGATTGTCGAGCTAAGCACGAGTCATTCCTTGTGTAGTTGTGTGGAAGGTGAGTGGGGGTAACTCGCATGATTGGTTGTCGAGCTAAGCACGAGCCAATTAATGGTCGAGAGTGCCACCCGTGTGTCTTGTCGGATGATTTAGAATATTAGTATATAATTCTTGATTAGTTTTCGAGCTACACACGAGCTAAACAAAAATTATATATTAAGATTGGTGTAAGGAAGGGATCAAACATGTAAACCGACATAATGGATGTCACGGAACCCGCAAGTGTCTAAGAGTTGTAATAGAGATTAAAATTGGTAAAATGGTTGCCGGCCTAAATAGCTTCGCCACGTGATCCGCGGTAAACCCGTCACGGTGCGAGGTGAAATAAGGTTCTTAGCCCTTGTTACAAATAAATTGTTTTGTTTAAAACTATGAGTACTTATTTTTTAACAAGGATTTCCAAACTAACTAAAACTACTTTGCTATTTTAGATGGCGTCTTCAAGCAACACCAACACCACCAACCATTTTTTGCTTAGAGTTTTCCTTGAAAAGGAGAAACTCAATGGTAATAACTTCTTGGATTGGTTTAGGCAACTCAAGCTTGTCTTACGCCAAGAAGGGAAGATGGTTACCATAGAGGAGGCCCTACCCGAGGTTCCTGCTGCCAATGCCACTCGAGCTATCCGAGACGCTTATGTGAAGCAGGTCAAGGATACCGAGGACATTACTTGCTTCATCCTAAGTACTATGATCCCCGAGCTCCAAAAGCAAATGGATCATTTGAGTGCTTTTGACTTGATCGCTCAGCTTAAGGAAATGTTCCAGCAGCAAGCGAGACAAGAGAGGTTTGAGTGTCTTAAGACGGTTCTTGATAGCAAGATGGCCGATGGCGGCAATGTGAGTGCTCACGTGTTGCGCATGAAAAAAGACGTGGAGCGCATGGAACGGCTTGGATTTACCATAGGGAGGGAGCTAGCTGTGGATTTGATTCTATGGTCCCTGCCCACCGCGTATAATCAATTCGTCATGAGTTATCATATGCATAGTATGGATAAATCCATCATGGAGCTACATGGTATGCTCAAGACAACGGAGTCTAGCATGACCAAGAACAAGCCCGCCGTTCCAAATCCCGTTCTTGCTATAAGGGAGGGGCGAATCCAGAAGAAGAAGAAGTCCGCTTATACCCCTAAGGGTAAGGGGAAGGGGAAGGTTGGCATGGCCAAGCCTAGCCCCGCTCCGGAGGGTGCAAGGGGAAGATGCTTCCCCAAGCCAAAACTCCGGATGAAGCGGAATGCTTCTTCTGCGGGAAGAAGGGCCATTGGCGCCGTAACTGCCCGGGTTACCTAGAAGGTCTTAAGAAGCTCAAGGGGTTGAGCATCGGAGGAACTTTCTATTCAGGTACGTACATGATTGAACTCCATCATACTTCTACATCTGGTAGTTGGGCATTAGATACCGGCTGTGGCACTCACGTTTGTAATATTGTTCAGGTGCTAAAGGCAAGTAGAAGGATGGAGAATGGAGAGCTTGACTTGATATGGGAAACAAGGAGATTGTCCGGGTCAAGGCTCGAGGAGAAGCCGAATTATCATTTAATTCTGGTTTTTCTATATTATTGTTGAACGCATGCTATTCGCCACTTGGGGCGAGAAACATTATTTCTTTTCATGCATTACACGACAATGGTTTTGGTTTTACATTTGACAATGGGGTTATCGTTTGTTTTAAAAATAATAATTGTTATTTTAAAGCTTATCCTTGTCATTGTATTTATGAAGTAGATGCATACGTTAGTAATAATCGTTCAATCATGAATATTGATTCAACATCTAAAAATGGTTTAGACAAATTGTCTTTGTGGCATGGTCGACTCGTCCATATAAACAAGACTCGTATCGCCAAGCTCCAAGCGGATGGGATCTTGGAATCATTTGACCATGAGTCAAATGAAGTATGCGAATCTTGTTTATTAGGCAAGATGACTAAAGCACCCTTTTCCGGCTTGAATGAGAGGGGAAAAGACTTATTGGATATCATACATTCCGATGTGTGTGGTCCGTTTAATCACATCATAAGAGACAATTCTAGATACTTCATTACCTTTATAGATGATTATAGTAGGTATGGGTATGTCTACTTGGTTAGACAAAAGTCCAAGACCTTTGAGGTCTTTAAGACTTTCCAAAACGAAGTAGAGAATCAATTGGGCAAAAAGATTAAGATACTTAGATCTGATAGGGGTGGAGAGTATCTTAGTCAAGAGTTTCGTGATCAACTTAAGGGTTGTAGAATTTTCTCACAACTTACACCTCCTAGGAAGCCACAATTAAATGGTGTCGCCGAGAGGAAGAACCGAACATTGTTAGATATGGTTCAGTCTATGATGAGTCACACCCAAGTGCCTATAAGCCTTTGGGGTTATGCTCTTGAAACGGCAACAAGAATCCTTAATCTCGTTCCAACGAAGAAGGTCGAGTAAACACCTTTCGAGATGTGGCATGGGAAGCCTCCCATTCTTGCCTATCTAAAGGTTTGGGGTTGTCAAGCCAACGTACGACGTGAGGTAGATGACAAGTTAGAGCCCCGATCCGAAAAGTGTTATTTCATCGGGTATCCAACTGCGGGTATTGGATACATATTCTATAAACCTTCCGAGAACAAAGTTTTTGTTGCTCGGAGGGCGGTCTTTTTAGAAAGAGAATTAATATCCAATCAGCAAGGCGGAAACAAGATTGACCTTGAAGAAGTTCAAGGGTCAACGGATGAAAGACCTGACGTTGGCACTAGCCAACAACCTAGTGAGGTTGAGTCTGAGCATGACAATGCAGAAACTAACGTACACCCATTACTTCCCCGTAGATCCGGTAGATCTCGACATAAGCCAGAGAGATATGGGTTTCTCATATCTGAGGGCGACGAGCTATTGGTGGATCTTAATGAGCCCACCAACTATCGGGAAGCGGCAGCGGGCCACGAGTCTGCTAAATGAAAAGAGACAATGGATAACGAGATGCAATCCATGGAGGATAACCAGGTTTGGGAACTGGTTGATCCTACACCTGGTTGTAAACCAATAGGGTGTAAATGGGTCTTCAAGAAGAAGACCGACATGGATGGAAAAGTTAACACTTTCAAAGCCCGACTGGTGGCTAAAGGTTTCACCTAGACACATGGTGTCGATTATGATGAAATTTTCTCCCCAATGGCCATGTTGAAATCTATTAGGATAATTTTTGGCAATAGCTGCATTTCATGATTACAAAATATGGCAAATGGATGTCAAAACCGCCTTCCTTAATGGGAAGCTCTCCGAAGAGGTGTATATGACGCAGCCTGAGGGTTTTGCACATCTAAAGCATCCTAATAGAGTGTGTAGACTAAAGAAGTCCATTTATGGACTTAAGCAAGCATCTCGTAGTTGGAATCTATGCTTTGACGAGAAAATCAAAGAGTTTGGTTTCTGGAAGAGTGTAGACGAGCCATGTGTATATGTTAGGGCTAGTGGGAGCGCCGTTGTTTTCTTAGTCTTATATGTGGATGATATCCTACTCATTGGAAAAGATATTCCAACCTTGTAAAGTGTTAAAACTTGGCTTGGAAAATGCTTTTCAATGAATGACTTAGGAGAAGCGGCATATATTCTGGGTATCAAGATCTATAGAGTTAGATCTAGAAAACTTCTTGGGTTGAGTCAAAGTACATACATTGATAAAGTCTTGAAGCGGTTCAAGATGGAGGACTCCAAGAAAGGAAATCTTCCTATGTCACATGGAGTGATATTGAGTAAGACTCACTGTCCTAGTTCTCAAAAGGAACTAGAAGTAATTAAGCGAGTACCATATGCTTCATCCGTGGGCTCGATCATGTACGCCATGTTATGTACTCGTCCTGATGTGTCATGCGCTTTGAGCTTGACTAGTAGATATCAGGGAAACCCGGGTCAAGCCCATTGGGTTGCGGTAAAGAACATTCTTAAGTATCTTAGGAGGACTAAAGAAATGTTCTTGATCTTTGGTGGTGAGGAAGAGCTCAAAGTAAAGGGTTACTCTGACACTAGCTTCCAAACTGATAGGGATGACTACCGGTCACAATCAAGGTTTGTGTTCCTATTAAATGGTGGTGTTATTACTTGGAGAAATTCAAAGCAAGACCGATTCTACAACAGAGTCAGAATACATTGCGGCAAGTGAAGCTGCTAAAGAAGCTGTGTGGATAAGGAAGTTCATCCGAGACCTTGGAGTGGTTCCGAGCATATCCGACCCTATTGAGATCTTTTGTGACAATGAGGGTGCGATAGCCTTGGTGAAGCAACTAAGAGATCACAAGAGAACGAGGCACATACCTCGGAAGTACCACTTGATCAGAGAGTTGATTGAAAGTGGTGAAGTCGCTATTAGTAGAGTAATCTCGGAAGGCAATTTGGCCGATCCGTTTACTAAACCTTTGTCACAAGCTTCTCATTATTCTCATACAATGGCAATAGGTGTTAGATTTGCTCATGACTTGGTTTAGATTGAGTTTTAATTTATGTTTGGACCATTATGTATTTGGGAACATTAAGCTGTAATGTTACTAATGTTTGTTTCGATTTATATAGTAGAGATCATAGATATACGCGTGTTGCGGTTACTTACATTTAGTCTTTATTGTGTTCTATCTTTGCATGTTTAATCTCTTCCCAAGGTTGTTATACAATCTTTAAATCTCCACAATCGGTCATACTTTGTGGGAAGGAAGTATGAATTAAGATTGAGGTAAAGAATTGGTTTTGTTAAACGTGATTCTTGCCTATACTTGAAAGGAGTTTCAAGTGATTGGAGGACCCGCACTCGAGTTCACTTCATGGTTTTAGTCATAAGTAACTTGGGATGATAATGACATTTCATCCTTAAACTAGAGATGCATGTGATCCCAAAGCATAGGTCTGCTTTGCTTTGATCATTTTTTAACGCGGTCCATAACTGGTCGTTATAAGGGAGATGATTGGGTGGAGTATTATCTATGTGGCGGGACTATGTAGTCGAGAGGAATTTGTTCCTCTATGAATAGAGAAGATATCCATGGGCCCCTCGATGATTGAGTGTTGACGTTCATATGCATGGCCCTGCTCAAGTTATATTGATGATGGATCAATGTTAACTTGGTTTGTTGGTCACCACTAATCTAGAATCGAGAAACATAATCGTGAACGATCTAAAGGTTAACTATATTCCATGCCTTGTGTGTTCACATTGGATATCATGAACAAAGGGATGTACATGTTCATTTATCTTTAGGACAATCATTATATGATTGGGATCTTGTCAAGAGTGGCATACCCTATACTAACTTGGGAGCATAGATGTCTTGCTAGAGGCCGCTCTATGTTTGTGTTGTTTTTCGTAGTCATGTCACGTGCAAGTGGGAATCTGTTGGTATATGCCCGCTGACATGAACGAGTTAATGGCAATACCGATGAGGTATAGGCCTATTGGATCACACACCAAGTATTGATTCCGGCAACACGATCAAGCAAAAGAGAGGGAAAAGCCAAAATGGGTTTTGGCAGGATGGTACATGGGCCGTGTGCTAGAACACGGGCCGTGTCCAGTCCAACATACACGGGGCGTTTTGGCCCGGTTCAAGATCGTGTAGTTTGGGCCGACACAGCCGTGTAGATGGACATGGGCCATGTACAGCCTCTTAGACACGGGCCGTCTTAGCCTATTTGGGGCCGTGGACTTTGGGCCTACACGGCTGTGTTGATGAACTAGGGCCGTGTACGTTCGCTATAACAGCAAAATTAACAGCCTTAAACTCTATGTTTGATGAACAAGGGCCGTGTACGTTCGCTATAACAGCAAAATTAACAGCCTTAAACTCTATGTTTAATGGTGTTTTTATGTCATTAACTTTGGGCAGACAAAAGGCTACGTTTTTCTCTGTTCTTGATGAGACTTTTGAAGTGTTCATGAGTTACATCTTGCTAATATTCTCTCTTGATTCATATGCTTTTTGTGATCAAGTTCTTTGGTGCACAAAAGAAGAAATATACACACATATTGCTTTTGGTTGTCTTGGTGATTAAAATCACTAACTTGCTAGCACTTGGGAATCAAAGGAGCTTGGGGTGGACAACACTAGAGGAATCCTAGTTTGGATTCTCACCACTTGACAAGAAAGGATTGATTTGTGTTTTGCATTGAGGTATAACCATTTCTACTTGTCTTGTTTATACTAGTTGCAATTTCATGGTTATATTTTGGTCCATAGGAGTATTCGTTTGCTTGGCTTTGAATTTTTTGTTATATATATTGCTTACGTTGCTACTTACTTTTGCCAAACGAATACCTTCAGATAGTAGTCCCTTTGTGTTTTCCCAATTACATAACAAGTTTGTTTTTCAAGGGTGTGGTAACGCTGTGATCATGGACCATAGGAGTGCGCTCACTAGGTGTTCAACGAATTGTCTCGGTGATAACAACTGACTTGGCATCACATGTTGCGAAACAATTCTTCCTCATCATCTCAAGTCTTACACCATAAATCTCACAGCCTCGGGTTTGCAAAATGGAGGTTATGGGATTGCCTTCTTGGCGGATGAAAATTCATACGACAAAGGAAGGTTTTCTAGCCAATATGTTCCAGTATCGCTTCTTTGGACCCTGGAAGAAGTTGATTTCAATCAAGAAAGCTGTTATTCTAGGCATGCTAGACTTGAAGTGGATCTCGCTGATGGTGCTACCTTGGTGTCTTTGAAATGCATCCATCCGTTTACATCCTTGCAATACGAAGGCAACCCTTATTTATCAAATGGATACAAAGATTCGTAATTCCATATTTACTTTATTATTTATTTTGCTTGTTTTTCAGCATACCGGTGTTTCTTGTTGTTTCTATATATATTTTTTTAACATAGAACATTCTCGTATAATACGACAAGCTTATAGTTACAGAAGAGTGTTCAAGATGACATACCACGGGAGGTGCATGTTACTATGACGAAACATATGACATTGATAGCTTGGTTACCAAACAGAACTTCACTTGCTATTCTCTATATATAAATCCCTTGAAAATCAAATCAGGCAAAACATCATTGGGTGTTATTCTTGGTAATGCCTGCTATTCTCTATATATGCTCATATTTGACTTGCAACCTTGTATTCTTGACAATCTATTCAAATTAGTAGCAATTTTATTTATTTGTTTCTTTTGCGGGTTTTTAGTCCCCAACTCTTTACCAATATTTTCTTAGTTAATCTCTACTCCACAAACCAATTTTCTAACTAATTAAGGCTATGTGCATCCATCCCACATTTTTTCATTGCCACATCGCGCCACATCATTTTTCCCTCCCATCCCCCCATCCCACTTCCATCACTCGAACCTCCACATCCATCACCCTCCAACCATCTCGTCTTTTACATATTTTATTATTTATTTTTCTATTATAATTATTTAATTTAAATTTTTTAATTGTTTATAAATAATTTACAATAAATAATATAAAATATTATTATTTATAAAAGTAAACCAATATTTTAAAAGTAAATTTTAATAAAAAAATTACATAATTTCAAATAAAAGTACATTTTATCAAATAAAAGAAACAATAAAGACAATTCATCCGACGATGAAGAAGACATTAGTTTTGTATAAAAAAGAAACAAAATCTTAAAATATAAATTTTTTGAAGAGAGAATGGGTGAGAATGGATGATTGTGCGAAAAAATGGGAAGGATGGGAGAAGTATTTATAGTTGTTAATTGATTATATATATATATATATATACACGAAATTTAACGTCCCAATTTTTTTTATTTAAAGCAAATACTAAAGCGTACGATTTATACTCTACCATAATTAAAACACTGTATAGCTTAGATTACAACCCAGGGTGGAAACCCGTAAAAGCTTAAATTCAATTGTAATGGTTTTGGAATACATCAGTAAATTCGAAATAGTTAAAACAATGCGGAAGCTTGTGGGAAATGAGCTATCAACCACGTGCTAGAGCCCCGTCGTGACCATCACCTAAAAAGATGGTTAAACAACAATTGTAAGCACGAAGCTTAGCGGGTACTTTTACTTATAATCAACCATACGACATCAAATTTGTTGGGGTTTGTTCGGTTTTCAAAATATATTTTAGCAACGGAAGCATGAACAACAATTTTAAACTTTTTAAAACTCCCCACCAATGATCCATATGCAAGCCTTAAGAAACAAAACAACCATAGGGTGTTTAGAACTACAACCTTTGTAGCGTGAGTAAACCGTTGATGAAGTGGTTGATCTATGAGAAGCCAAGAGAAGACTTCCTCCAAGGTATCCACAAATCAATGAGTCCAACACCTCCAAGATGCTAGTCTCTCCAACCCTTTAAATTCAAGCAAGCAAGCAACAACCTCTTGTTCTTCTTCTTGAACTTACTATGTATGTATATGAGTATGTATTCTAGCACCACACTTGGCTCACTTGAAGAACACCAATACTACAAAGTAAGGATGTTTTCAAGTATGAAAACACTTAGAACTTTTCTAAGAACTCAAGGAAAGGTGGTAGCATAAACTTATACACAAAAGAGCCATGCATGAACACTTAAAAGCCAAGAAGTAAAGCAAGAGAGGGAGGCCCCTCCCTTGCTCAATTTTCGGCCGTAGCAAGGATGGGGGGGGTCCCCTTTGCTCTTTTGCTTCACTTGTTCATCCATGCATGTCTAGGTTAGTCCATTTTTCAAGCAACCTCAAATGGACCCCCTTTGTGATACTTGTAAGCATTTCTAGTTTTATATATTTCAAGTATATAAAATATAATGCTAGACTTGCCATACATTGTATAAAATACATCTACATGTATTTTATATACATACTTGATTGTTACTAGTAACTCTTTACTTGTAACAAAGATATACATGCATTTATATAATTGTTACTAGTAACAATTTACTTGTAACAAATATACATTTATACATATATATATATATATACATATATAAAATCATATGTTTATATTTATGCATTTCATATGCATTATCTTGTATCAATATATAAGAGTGATATTATTATTTCACACAAATAATAATATGCAACAATGCATATATATATATATATATATATAACGAGTTGGAAACATATTTAAATCATATTCAAATATGTAATTGGTGTCCATTGATTGTAAATGTGTGACCCTATGGGTTTATTTATTATTAGTAATATCGTATTAATTTGTGTCTTGTGCACATAGAACCAACAAAATCATTTGTTTCCATAATCATGCTACATCTTTCATTCCCGCTACTGTAGTAGTCAGTCCCACATTCCCGCTACCGTAGTAGTCGGTCCCACATTCCCGCTACCGTAGTAGTCAACGAAGTAAAAAGTTCAATCATTCCCGCCATAGAAGTGAACGGTCCCATCATTCCCATCACCGAAGTGAACGGTCCAATCATTCCCGTCACCGAAGTGAATGGTCCAATCATTCTCGCCACCGAAGTGAACGGTCCCATCATTCCCGTAACCGAAGTGAACGGTCCAATCATTAGCAAAGCATAACACATCATCAATCCATCAATTCATAGGTTCATCAAATCATATAACATACAACACGTCAATCACATACATCATTAGGTTTAGATGGTAAGTAAGTGATGGTCCCAAATATTAAATATCTTGGAGCAAATCCACAATGATGATGTATGAATTGATGAGAGAGAATGGAGAATTCACACACACACTTTTCAAAATAATGAAATGCTATCTTAACTTGGGGTAGGTAGACAAGTATATATACCCGTTAGGTATTTACTTAATCTACCCTCTACAATATTAAATGACAAACATAACTAAACTAATATAATGAACACAATATTTAATCTAACAATCTCCCCCTTTGTGTTCATTATACAGATAAAGCAAGATAAATAAAAAATGTCTTCTTTGAAGGGGCAGTTGATCTGTGAGGGAATCTTCAGATTAGTATCCTGGTTAGTCTTTAAGAGAAAAATACCCTCCCCATTGAATGAAGCTCTCAATTGTCATTGATGACTTGAGATCTTTTCATTTCTTTGCTCCCCCTTGATCTTACGAGCATATATCTTCTTATGATAAACATCCACTGAAAAGTATGGTGGTTTTATGAAAATCTTCTCTTTAGAAAGTCTTAAGAGATGTTTGACGGAGTGAACCACACATGGATATTTAAGCTCTGGCAGGGTGGGAAGACGTGCATTCGTGTTAGTATTCGAGAATGATCTTGTTTGACTAACACGTGCAAATGGATAAGCATCATGATGAGGTGTACCACAATTCTTTTGAAGAAGAGTTTTCTCTTTCATTTCTTCAAAATTATCTTTTCTTTCATTCCAAAGCTTTCTCCGAAGCTTGACCCTGTTTATGAACTGATGTGTGTATGACATGGAACTTGAAGAATGATCCTTAGAGCGTTTAGAGTTTAGATGCATATGACCTTTTGATAATTCACCTGCAAGGACTCTTACAGAAACCACCTTGATGGCAAACTTACATTTTTGAACTTTTTGAGAATCAGAAGATGTCTTGACCTTTCCTTCTACACAATTTTGTAAGTCTTGCTCCGATCCTGAATTTTAATCACAAATTGATTTCTTTCTGTCTCAAAATTCATTCTTTCTTCAGTTGACTTTCTTTGAGTATCCAACAATTGTTGCTCAAGATTTCTTCTCTTGGCACATTCTTCAATCTCAAACTCTTGAAATTTGCTCTCTGACATGTGAAGTTTCTCAGTCAATTCGGAAAGTTGTAGGGTAAGTTTTGTGTTTTCCTCTTCCAAGTTATCGTATAGAAGATACATTTCATTCACCTTGATGTATAATATTTGTTCATGCTCTGTTATGGTAAGTTTGCATGCAAACCATCTTGATAAACCTTCTTGTAGTTCTCTCTTAGTAAGACTCATCTTGATAACTTGATTTGAGATGATCGTTAACTTGAGAAGTATGGTTGTGATTGTGTTCGAGGTTGAAATTCGAAGTGATTGAACGAGATGAAATTGTTCGAAGTTGATTCAAAGGTTTGTTCGAAATTAAACAAAGATTTCGAAGAATTCGATGCTCGAAGTGAATGGAAAATATTGTTTCGAATTTAAAGAGTGTTGGCTTCGAAAATAAAGAAGAGCTCGAAGTAAATGTCTATTAAAAAGAACTCGAAGTGTATGGAATATATTGGCTCGAAGTCTCAATGTGTGTGTGCATGGAGTTTACGTGATGCATGCATGGGAATTAGGCTTCGAATGAAAGAATTTAAATGTGGGCTTCGAATGGTAGCTAAATTAAAAAAAGGAACTTCGAATTGGAATTATCTTGGATTTCGAATGGATTGAATTGTAGACTTCAAATGTATTAAATTGTGGACTTCAAACATGGACTTCGAATGGTACATGTGGGCCGCGAATTATATGGAATTTATTGGTGGTCTTTAAATTGCATGGACTGACTAAATAGATTTGAGACTTCGAAGCTTGCATGAAAATATTATGGTGTATTCGAAGTTTGCATGTGCAGTGAATTGAGGAATTAATTGACTTTTGAATTGAATATGTGTCCAGCTTTGACTTCGAATTGGAAAAATAAATCAGCTCGAAGGGCATGTGATTCAAATGAGGACTTCGAATGGACTTGAATTAATTGCGCTCGAAGTCAGCTGGGGAAAAAAATAGGCGCTCGAAGTGTGTAGCTTCGTATGGAATTAATTGGTGACTTCGAATGGAATTAAAATGGAGTTCGAAGTTGCTTGGGAAAAACAAAACAAGCGCTCGAAGTGTACTAACAAAAGTCAAATTTTCAGACTTCGAAGTCTTCTTGAAAAAATATAACGCTCGAAGTCTATGCAAGAGACAAGCTTTCTGATTTTCAAGGATATTGTTTGTAACAAACAATTTTGAGGTTAACATGCGCGTGACTTAACAAGCTCAAAGTTGTCTAGCAAATCCCTTTTCTTTTCTTTTTCAGAGGAATTATAGATCAAAATAATATTTGTTCACTGTTCTTCAACTTCTTCGAGTGTTCTTCAAATAAAATTTGAATATTGATGAAACTTTTGAATAATAGCCTCGAAATTTATCCCTTTTGATTCGTAGATCTCAGATCTCAATTAATAACCAACCAATTTAATTATCCACTTGTTTTAAAATGGATTTTAAAGGCAAAAATCGCAATAAAAAAATTACGAGAAACCTTTAAAAATCCAAATCTTAACATCTTCAAAATAAAGATAGAGAACAATCAAACCTTAATCTTCGAATTCTGATCTTGATGATAAAAACACAATCACGAGCCTTACTTTTATCAAGCTTGGCTCTGATACCACTTGATGGTCCCAAATATTAAATGTGTTGGAACAAATCCACAATGATGATGTATGAATTGATGAGAGAGAATGAGAATTCACACATACACTTTTCAGAATAATGAAATGCTCTATTAACTTGGGGTAGGTAGACAAGTATATATACCCATTAGGTATTTACTTAATCTACCCTCTACAATATTAAATGACAAACATAACTAAACTAATATAATGAACGCAATATTTAATCTAACAGTAAGAATACTCACCAGTCTGCAGTCTTAGTTTCTCAATAAACAACTAGTAATGAATTGGTTGGCTATGAGTCCCAAGTACAACCTACAGTGCACGTAGTCGTATCAAATTCCAATTATCCAACGTCGGACCATATACCTCGACCGAAAGTCAGACCTCACATTCTCAACTAAAGGTCGGACCACTACAAAGGTTCCAAAGGTCGGACTAGCTGTTATTCATGTTAAGTCGCATAGAACCCCTATTTATACATATGTCGCATGGGTATGTAAATATAAAGTCGCATGGAAGGGTGTTTGTGTTGGGTTTTCGTGGTCCAAAATCACAGCGGAAGCAAAACGAGTAGAAAGTGTGTTTCAAAATTTGACCACAAATATGCCCACCATATGGACCAAAACTCTAAACATGATTAAGCAACAAAATAAAGATACAAAGAAATAGTGTCATACCCTTGAAGCTATCTTCTTTGTATAAGCCGATTTGGAGTTTGGAAGTTGTGTGTACTAACAGGTACACCTCTATCGAAATCCACACCAAGATCTGATCGTATCCCACTTGCTAGAGTGTTAGGTATGCCAACCTAAACACCACAAAAAAGGTCTAACACACAAAGTACCAAAGCCTTGACTACCTTTTGTGTTTAAGAGAGATATGTATGCAATATGTGTTTGTATATCTTTCAAGAACTAGCAACCTCACAATGGATTCATGCACCACATTATATAGACTCCACAAGAGAGAATAAAAATGTGCATCCATTGATACTCCATCAGTTACCAATTAAAACACCATTATCTTCTTCATAAACAGCCTTGAAAGCTATTTAAGAAGATTGTTACTGCACGGGGCACAGTCATGCCTCACGAGGCACGGGCGTGCCAGTCCAAAAGGCCACGCCCAAGTCACGCCCGACTTAGGCTCGTGCCTGTCCATTGGGCTCAGGGCACAGGCGTGCCTCCAAGAGGCACGGGCTTACCTACCACAGGCCACGCCCAAGTCATGCCTGACTTGGGATCGTGCCTACCCGTAGGGCACGACCGTACCTCATATAGGCACGGGCGTGCCTTGGCCCACTGTCACACCCTGCTAAAGCGGAAACACGAGGAGTCACATCACAAGGGATCATCGCACAAGGTAAATAGACAATAACCAATATATTTAATTAACGAAGTAAGTGATTCGGATAAAACATAAGTAAAAGTTACACAACCAAATAATATTTAAAGGACATTGTCTCGTACGATACCTAAATAAAATAGAAATTGTTTTTATAAAATGTGAAGATGAAGATGAAGATGCCACACATCGTGCTTCTACATAATCTACCTAACGACGATCACCTGAAAGCATGGGTAAAAGAAAAATGGTCAACTACTAGAGTTGGTGAGTTCATAGGTTTTTAATATGCCCAATATAACTTTTAAATGAGAAAAAGTTTAAATAAATGATGGAGATTTTTGAATAAAATTCAAGTATGTAATAATGATAGAAGTTACATTATATTGCCCAATACGTTGCACATGGTAGTAATATACTATGATGATTATTGCTTGAGCCATTATCCAACCTCACCGACAACCAATTGCCCATTAATAAACCTAACGCCCATATTAAATAACGTTAGTAGTGGTAAAGTACATCTATAGTTCGTCAACCATAAATGGGAGACGTCGGAATCTCCAAATAGCGCTACTTACAAATACCATCAGCTCACTAGCGGAGTTAAAGGATAATGTCCAACAAAGGACCTTACAACGATAACCTAAGCACATCAAAGAATAATACCATAAGTGCTCAAAATAATATTTGAAATATATAAGAAGATAGGCAATAAACATTTCATGAAATATATATACACATGCTTTCACCCCAAAAATAATATGAAATACGGTAAAAAGAGGCTATGAAACTCACTTGGTATGCAAATGTGTTAACTTGTAAGGGTTTCTCGTTTCTACCGAAGCTCCTTTCCTAATATAAGAAGTATGTAGCTCTATTAGACTTATTTTATTTATTATTTTGTATTATTTATTTGTTATTAACTCATTTATTAAATTTTTAAAAGTTTTCTCTATTTTCCTTAAATCATAGGTGTTGACTGGAATTTTTATTTCTT
Source organism: Dittrichia graveolens (assembly GCA_038502395.1). Taxonomy (NCBI): domain Eukaryota; kingdom Viridiplantae; phylum Streptophyta; class Magnoliopsida; order Asterales; family Asteraceae; genus Dittrichia; species Dittrichia graveolens. Next base: position 26,562,578 of record JARJIL010000008.1, read on the forward strand.
TAAGTTAAACTTTAAAAATTAAAAACTGTATTTTAGAAGTCATATTAAGGCTTAATATTTTAATATAACCTTAATACATGTTTCTAGAATGTCCAGTAAAAATATAGGAATTTATAATCCATGTTTAATATTTTTAATAATTAAAAGTATATAAGATGTCCACTGATCAGATGTCTGGATGACATATTGTTACTAAAAAGTCTGTTTAGGGCTCATACGACCTCGTTTTTACATAATTCAAAATGGAAATTAACCACGACTCAAAGATGAAACTTTTAAAAAAAACTAGACGTATTTTGACAGAAGAATGAGTAAGTTATACGTGTTTAAAGTGCACCTTTTTCTGTCAGATTTCCAGATTCAACATATGTGTCTTATTAAATATGTTTGAAGGATCAAACCTTCATGAAAATTTGTGAATCTAGGTTTAAATGAAAGGTAACACTTTAAAATAATATTAGCAAAAAGAATCAACTGATTTTGATACCTAGAACTCAAGATATAACAAAAACAATGGGGGAGTTCTAGTTCAGAATCTGCCAGATTATGATTTCTCTTTGTTTTATGGGTCATAACTTTAATATAACATGTTTATATTCATGATTAATCATCTTGTATAAGTATAAGCTTTGATAATCCATGTGTTCCTTAGAACAATGGTAGGATGATACACATTTTATGTGTTCCTTACAACATTTGGTAAGATGATACACATGCATGATCAAAGTCTTATTTTCTTGATTTTTAGTTAATTATGTTCCATACAACAATGGTAGGATGATGCACAGTTCATGTGATCCTTACAAATTTGGTAGGATGTTTATATTTACATGATTATAGATATTTAAAAGAAATAAGATGAACATCAAAGAAGATAAATAAAAAGAAAGAAGAAAAGAAGAAAGGTAGAAGAGTAGAGATGGGTTTGTTATGATCATCTTACCAACTCTTTTGCTTTGATTTGTCTTTGATCTTCACAAGATGAACAAGGGTTTGATGTTCTTGGGAGATTTTGTTGGTGAAAGAAGAAAAGAGAAAAGAGAAGAGATGGAGTGTGGTGGTAAAGGAAATGATGAAGAGTGGTAGGGGGCTTATATAGAGCATGGTGGAGTTCAAGTGACAAGTCCTGGGAAGAGAAGGAGGAAAGAGAAAAGAGGGGGGGTATGCATGGCCGGCCCTTGGGGGGGAGTTTCTTTTATTTTTATTTTTATTTTAAATGTTATGTGTAATTAGTTTAAATAAATTTTGTATAAATGGTGATTTTGTTTAAATCTTTTAATTAACAAAGTTTTAATTACTTTTATGAGTTTATATATATATATATATATGTTTTATATTTTAACTTATTTATATTTTTATGATGTATTTAATTATTATTATTATTATTATTATTATTATTATTATTGTATATGATTTGTAATTCTTGACTTTTAATAATTCGGTTTTTCGAGCTCGTGAAGGTTCTAACCATATAGGCGGGATTTCTATGGAATCTAATATTGTTATTGATGTATTTAAATCATAACTAATATTTTTAGTCATACCAGGCTTAAAGTTAGAATTTCTAATGGCTAACCTGAGAAATTTGTTGCCGGTTGTCACAGTCTCCCCTGATTAAAAGAATTTCGTCCCGAAATTAATCGTTGACGTCCTGGACTTTCTTTTTGGCGAAGAGGTGTGCATATTTGAGTTTCATATAATCCTCTCGCTCCCAAGTGTATTCAAGCCCGTGCCTTGAGTTCCAACGAATTTTTAAAATGGGGATCTTGCTTCTTCTTAGTCTTTTGACCTCCCGGTTAAGGATTTCGATTGGTTTTTCTACAAAGTGCAACTGGTTATCAACTTACACATCTTTTAAGGTTAAGACTAAGGTTTCCTCTATTTGGCATTTCTTTAAATTCGACACATGGAACGTGTCATGGATGGCGCTCAGTTCTTGTGGCAGTTTTAGCTTGTAGGCTACCGGTCCAATCCTTTCGATTATCTCGAATGGCCCAACGTACCTAGGACTTAATTTTTTCTTTTTCCCAAAACGCACTATCCCTTTCCAAGGTAATATCTTTAGTAGAACTTTATCGCCAACTTGAAACTCTAGGGGTTTCCTGCGATTGTCGGCGTAGCTCTTTTGTCGGTCCCTAGCGGTTTGGAGCCTTTCCTTGATAATCTTTATCTTATCAGTGGTTTCCTGTATGACGTCTGGTCTGGACAATTGTCGGTCTCCAATTTCCAACCAGCTGAGCGGGGATCTACATTTGCGTCCGTACAGTGCTTCATAGGGTGCACACTGGATACTGGTGTGATAACTATTATTGTATGAAAATTCGAACAGTGGCAAATGCGAGTCCCAGCTTCCGCCAAAATCTAACACACAAGCACATAACATATCCTCTAGCGTTTGAATAGTTCTTTCCTATTGACCGTCTGTTTGGGGGTGGTAAGAGGTGCTTAAATTGACTCGCGTTCCTAGTGCTTTCTGAAGTGATTGCCAAAATCGTGAGGTGAAGCGACTATCCCTATCCGAGATGATAGAGATGGGCACTCCATGACGCATGACGATCTCATTGATGTAGATTCGTGCCAGTCTTTCCATCTTGTAATCTTCACGAATGGAAAGGAAATGTGCTGACTTTGTAAGCCGGTCTACTATTACCCAGATGGAATCGTACCCTTTAGCGGATCGGGGTAACTTAGTCACAAAATCCATAGTTATCTGTTCCCATTTCCATTCCGGGATTTCTGGTTGTTGCAGTAATCCAGAGGGTTTCTGGTGTTCTGCCTTAATTCTTACACAAGTTAAACATTTCCCCACGTATAGGGCGACATCCTTCTTCATTCTAGGCCACCAATAGTATTCCTTCACATCCTTGTACATTTTATCGGCTCCGGGATGAATAGAATACTTAGACTTATGTGCCTCATCCAATGTCGTTAACCGTATGTTATTCTCCTTGGGTATCCAAACCTTCTTTTCGAAGTAACGTACTCCATCAGTTCCAATCTCGAATCTGTGTTCCAAATGACGGAGAGTTTCCTCTTTTAGATTTTCTGCTTTTAATGCTTGCTCCTGAGCTTCAAGGATCCTTCCTTTCAGACTTGTTTGCACAACAGCTCCTAATGCTCGTACTCGTGTTGGTTTTACTCTTTCCTTCCTACTCACCGCGTCGGCTACCACATTGGCCTTGCCTGGGTGATATTTGATTTCGCAATCATAATCGTTGAGTAGTTCTACCCATCGCCTTTGTCTCATATTGAGCATCTTTTGATCAAAAATATGCTGGAGACTCTTATGGTCAGTGTAGACGGTACACTTGGTGCCATATAAATAGTGTCTCCATATTTTGAGTGCAAACACTACCGCTCCTAACTCCAAATCATGAGTAGTGTAGTTTTTCTCATGAACCTTCAATTGTCTCGAAGCGTAGGCGATAACTTTGTCTTTTTGCAATAAAACACATCCCAACCCTTGGTGTGATGCGTCGCAATAGACCACAAAGTTTTCTGTTCCAGTTGGCAATGCCAAGATAGGTGCGTTGCATAACTTCTGCTTTAAGGTTTGAAAGGCTTCTTCTTGCTTATCTCCTCAAATGAATTTCTTATCCTTCTGAGTCAGAGTCGTTAATGGTTGAGCCACGCGTGAAAAGTTTTCGATGAAACGCCTATAATATCCTGCCAAACCAAGAAATTGCCAAATGTCAGTTGGCGTCTTTGGTGCTTCCCACTTTTTGATTGCCTCGATCTTTGTTGGATCGACATGAATTCCATTCGAATTAACTACATGACCAAGAGAGTGTACTTCTCGGATCCAAAATTCACACTTGGAGAATTTGGCATACAACTTCTAGTCCTTGAGTAGTGTTAAGATTAATTTCAAATGCTGCTCATGATCTTCCTTGCTTCGCGAATAGATGAGAATGTCATCTATGAACACTATTGCAAACTTATCTAAATATGGTCTACAGACCCTATTCATTAAGTCCGTAAATACTGCTGGAGCATTAGTCAACCTAAAAGGCATAACTAAGAACTCGTAATGTCCATAGCGGGTTCTAAAGGCGGTCTTAGGGACGTCTTCTTCGCGAACTCTCAATTGGTGATATCCCGAGCGAAGATTGATTTTTGAAAAACAGTTGGCGCCTTCAAGTTGGTCAAACAGGTCATCGATTCAAGGGAGAGAGTATCGGTTCTTGATAGTTAACTTGTTGAGTTCCCGATAGTCGATACACATTCGTAGCGACCCGTCCTTCTTTTTGACGAAAAGAATAGGGGCTCCCCAAGGGGATGAACTTGGTTGAATAAAACCTTTATCGAGTAGTTCTTGTAGTTGTGCCGACAGCTCTTGTATTTCTGATGGGACCAGTCGATATGGTGCTTTCGCCACGGGAGCTGCTCTAGGGACTAGATCGATATGGAATTCGACTTGCCTATTTGGGGGAAATCCTGGCAAATCTTCCGGAAATACTTCAAGAAAGTCTTGTAAGACGGGAATTTTCTTGAATGTTTTTCTCACTGGTTTTCTTATTGATTATATGTGCTAGGAATGCCTCGTTTCCTTTCCTTAAAAACTTTCTCATCTTGATGGATGAGATTATCTTGAAATCCCTTCCGGATTTTTCTCCATACACATTAAGTGTTTCACCATCAGGTGTCAGAATTCGTACGATCTTTTCGAAGCAACAAATTTCCGCTCGATGGCTAGAAAGCCAATCCATCCCAACAACTATGTCGAAACTTCCCATTTCAAGTGGGATTAGATCTATGGTGTACGTTTTATCGGCTAAGCCCAAGGTACAACCAGGGATTATGTCCTTAACGCTAGTTTTTTACCATTAGCAAATTCAATGGTGTACGGCTCTTTCATTTTTATGGTTTTTAAATTTAGCCTTAACTTAAATCTTAATGATATGAAGCTTTTATCGGCCCCTGAATCAAATAGTACTGATGCATAATAACCATTTAGAGGAAACGTACCTGTAACGACATTGGGGTTTTGTCTAGCTTCATTCGCTCCAATCTCAAACACCCTGCCTCGTGCTTGATTTCCTTGGTTACCTTGGCTTGCAGGACGTGCTTAATTATAATTAGACCCTTGAGTTGGCCGCGAGCAGGCGGTGCCATGGTGCTCCAGACATTCACACTTAAAGCATGGCTTCACTCGGCAACTTTTGATGAGGTGACCTAGCCACTTACATCTAAAGCACACCATGCACTTCCCTTCATGGTGTTTGTGGCACTTGTCACATTTGGGATAGGACCTCCATCCTTTATCGGCTTCTTGCGACTGAGCTCCGAAGTTTCTAGCCTTCTTATGAGTCCTGGCAGCTTCTCCACCGGATGGAGGCATCGTTCTAGAGCATAATCACACGACGATTTTTAGTTACGCATTCTATTCAGTTTTATCATACTACTCTACGTGTAACGTGTTTAATTCATTCATGGCATTAAATATGACTAATAGTACGAGATTTAATTAAACAATCAATCATTCACTTGGCACAAAATAAATACCAAAATTGGTTCTTTAAAAGATGTCATATATTAATAGAGAGTCAATAATAGCCATACGCATACAATCATAAATCCTTTAAACCAACATAGGATAATTTATTTCATAATCAACAAAAAGAAAGACATTAAAACCCAAAGCCAATCCACTCCAACCCATCTAGCGTCCCAATCCAATGTATACTAGTCCCACTAGCACCATCAACACAACCCATGAAACTAGGCATGTATGCACTAGCCTAATTAGTCTTCGGGCTTCGTGAGCTGCCTCTAAGGCCTGCATTGTGTGGTGGTGGTTGAGGTCGCCATGTCTAGGCACGAACCAACCCTGTAGGTTTGGTAATCTAACATGCCTCTCATGGTCTACAGCTCCAGAGACATGTGGTGGAACCTCCTCTTTTCCTCCTCGGTCATCCCGGATGAAGGCATCATCGGGATTCCCGTAAGGATGGGGGCTCTTACCGGCTCGTTCCCCCGTCGGGAAGGTTCTCCCACGGTAGGTTGGGGTGGTGCGACGGTTGCTCGTGCTGGAATGGCCACCCTCTTTCGGGCGGTTTGCCTAACTCGAAGTCCGGTTGTTCCAGGGTTTGGGTTTTGGCTTGGTTGGGGTGTTGATGCTAACTCTGCTGGAGACCTAAAGATTCTTACAGGCCTATGTAGGGGTTCTAAGAACCCTTCTGGCAGCTGGTATTGAGGGGACTGGTTACTATCGGAGGAAGATCTTGGGCGGGTCTCAGTAGGTTCACTTTCGCTTGACATGATCTGCAAAGTTTGAATAGACTTACTCACTAAATTCATAACTAAAATAGTCTATATATGAATGTTATGCTCAAGCACACACACAATGATCATGTTCTAGAAAGAAAATAAATAAAATTTGTTTCTAAGTATATTTTTATTATAACTAACCTAAGTCCCATATTGTACATACCTAAATTAGACATAGGTGATCAAGCTTTGTCTAATTGAGGTATAACAATAAGGTACTCAACTTAATTATATTATCAATACACTTGATGCATTTTAAAGGAGATTATTTTAAAAATCATTTTCATGAACCTTTGGTTATAGTTTGAGCTTTCCGTTAAGGAAAACCGGCATTCTCTATAACCTTCGGCTCTGATACCAAATCTGTCACACCCCGCTAAAGCGGAAACACGATGTGTCACAGCACAAGGGATCATCGCACAAGGTAAATAGACAGAAACCAATATATTTAATTAACGAAGTAAGTAATTCGGATCAAACATAAGTAAAAGTTACACAACCAAATAATATTTAAAGGACATTGTCTCATACAATGCCTATATAAAATAGAAATTGTTTTTATAAAATGTGAAGATGAAGATGAAGATGCCACACATCGTGCTTCTACATAATGTACCTAACGATGATCACCTGAAAGCGTGGGTAAGTCAACTACTAGAGTTGGTGAGATAGGTTTTTAATATGCCCAATATAACTTTTAAATGAGAAAAAGTTTAAATAAATGATGGAGATTTTTGAATAAAATTCAAGTATGTAATAATGATAGAAGTTACATTATATTGCCCAATACGCTGCACATGGTAGTAATATACTATGACGAATATTGCTTGAGCCATTATCAAACCTAACCGACAACCAATTGCCTAAGAAGAAACCTAACGCCCATATTAAATGACGTTAGTAGTGGTAAAGTACATCTATAGTTCGTCAACCATAAATGGGAGACGTCGGAATCTCCAAATAGCGCTACTTACAAGTACCATCAGCTCACTAGCGGAGTTAAAGGATAATGTCCAACGAAGGGCCTTACAACGATAACCCAAGCACATCAAAGAATAATACTATAAGTGCTCAAAATAATATTTCAAATATATAAGAAGATAGGCAATAAACGTTTTATGAAATATATATACACATGCTTTCACCCCAAAAATAATATGAAATACGGTAAAAAAAAGGGCTATGAAACTCACTCGGTATGCAAATGTGTTAACTTGTAAGGGTTTCTCGTTTCTACCGAAGCTTATTTCCTAATATAAGAAGTATGTAGCTCTATTAGACTTATTTTATTTATTATTTTGTATTATTTATTTGTTAAATTTTTAAAAGTTTTCTCTATTTTCCTTAAATCATAGGTGTTCACTTTATTTCTTTAAGTTAAACTTTAAAAATTAAAAACTGTATTTTAGAAGTCATATTAAGGCTTAATATTTTAATATAACCTTAATACATGTTTCTAGAATGTCCAGTAAAAATATAGCAATTTATAATACATGTTTAATGTTTTTAATAATTAAAAGTATATAACATGTCCACTGATCAGTGTCTGGATGACATATTGTTACTAAAAAGTCTGTTTAGGGCTCATAAGACCTCGTTTTACATGATTCAAAATGTAAATTAACCATGACTCAAAGATGAAACTTTTAAAAAAAACTAGACGTATTTTGACCCAAGAATGAGTAAGTTATACGCGTTTAAAGTGCACCTTTTTAAATCTGTCAGATTTCCAGATTCAACATATGTGTCTTATTAAATATGTTTGAAGGATCAAACCTTCATGAAAATTTGTGAATCCAGGTTTAAGTGAAAGGTAACACTTTAAACTAAGATTATCAAAAAGAATCAACTGATTTTGATACCTAGAACTCCAGATATAACAAAAACAATGGGGGAGTTCTAGTTCAGAATCTGCCAGATTATGATTTCTCTTTGTTTTATGGGTCATAACTTTAATATAACATGTTTATATTCATGATTAATTATCTTGTTTTAGTATAAGCTTTGATAATCCACGTGTTCCTTACAACAATGGTAGGATGATACACATTTTATGTGTTCCTTACAACATTTGGTAAGATGAAACACATGCATGATCAAAGTCTTATTTTCTTGATTTTTAGTTGATTATGGTCCATACAACAATGGTAGGATGATGCACATTTCATGTGCTCCTTATAACATTGGTTGGATGTTTATATTTACATGATTATAGATATTTAAAAGAAATAAGATGAACATCAAAGAAAATAAATAAAAAGAAAGAAGAAAAGAATAAAGGTAGAAGAGTAGAGATGGGTTTGTTATGATCATCTTACCAACTCTTGTCCTTTGATTTGTCTTTGATCTTCACAATATGAACAAGGGTTTGATGTTCTTGGAAGATTTTGTTAGTGAAAGAAGAAAAGAGAAAAGAGAAGAGATAGTGTGTGGTGGTAAAGGAAATGATGAAGAGTAGTAGGGGACTTATATTGAGCATGGGGGAGTTCAAGTGGTAAGTCTTGGGAAGAGAAGGAGGCAAGAGAAAAGAGAGGGGGGTAGGCATGGCCGGCCCTTGGGAGGGGGGGGGGGGGGTTCTTTTATTTTTAATTTTTTTTAAAAATATTATGTGTAATTAGTTTAAATAAATTTTGTATAAATGGTGATTTTTTAAATCTTTTAATTAACAAAGTTTTAATTACTTTTATGAGTTTATATATATATGTTTTATATTTGAACTTATTTAAATTTATTATGATGTATTTAATTATTTTTATTATTATTATTGTATATGATTTGTAATTCTTGACTTTTAATAATTCGGTTTTTCGAGCTCGTGAAGGTTCTAACCATATAGGCGGGATTTCTATGGAATCTAATATTGTTATTGATGTATTTAAATTATAACTAATATTTTTAGTCATACCAAGCTTAAAGTTAGAATTTCTAATGGCTAACCTGAGAAATTTGTTGCTGGTTGTCACACCCACCAGAACCAGTTTCTAGTTTTATCTCTCATTCGACCATCCGTGATGCCAGAATCGATACTTGGCGTGTGACCCAATAGGCCCTTGCTTCATCAACCATGATACCAACTCATGTGTATGTTAGTGGGCATAATCCAACAGTTTGTACATAGGTGAAAGTCGCATGGTACATTATATATGTGGTGAAAGTCGCATGGGTATTCAAGATGTAAGTCGCATGGCGTTTCAAAAATGAAAGTCACATGAGGTTAGAGTGAAAGTCGCATGGGGGTTTTCAAGTGAAAGTCGCATGGGGGTTTTCAAGTGAAAGTCGCATGAGGTGTTTTAGGTGTAACACCATAAATTCTAAGCCATTTTTTTATTTGCGCTGCGGAAGCTTTAATTAATTAAACATTCATTTCATCCACAAACATTTACAAAACAAAATATTTGTTCTTTAGAGTCAACAACAAAACTCTGTGTTACAAAAGACTGGCTCGTTTTATTTTAAATCTAGTCATCAGAGTCAGGTTAACTTCTCCTTCCACGAACACTCACAAACACAAACCTGCAAAAAGCAACAACTGTGGGGGATTAGCACAAAGCTAAGTGAGTAGAAGCCAAACCCAAAAGCAAACATCAAGCCAATACTAAACATGCAATCACAACTCTAAGAAGACCGGCGGTTCGGCGCAAAACCTACAACCAATGCCGGCCAAAGCAAAGGTTTACCGATAGCCCTCTACTGAATTGGCACAGTGAAATCCCACTCTGAAGCAACATATGCTACAGTAAGGCTACCACTGTTCAACCAACCAGTAAACAAGCCCAACCCAATTCCACGTATAGCTGACTTCTCAAACGCAACTCGAAATCATACTAAGAGTGCACATCAATCAGATAATCATGCAATAGTCATCAATACATAATACTCAAAATCAACCGTTCCAATATCAAACCATCACATATAATCATGCATTACATCAGTGATATTAACCAAATCTTTATCATTCGCATCCAACATCCACTCACCTTTCAATTTACTAAGCCTTTGGATTGCCTGAAAACATAATAACAATTAATCAGTCCCAATCCCATAAATATATTTAAACATATATTTATAATCCATTCATAACATCAACAATCAATAAATAATTATAAATCAACACAACATATTGGATTTCCCCAAAACTATCGGATTCCAAGAATCAACAATTCTTTATCGGATTTACCTCTGTCGGATTTGGGAATCCGATGGATCCCAAAACTGTCGGATATGCCTTAATCGGATTTCAAGTACTTTGATTTAAAGTCCCAGATTTAGGAGTGTCGGACTTCATCACTCCCGGATTCCAAGTTCCGGATTTGAGTATCGGATTCTAATATTACTTCACAAGTATTGGATTTCATTTTGTACAAACATAACAATTATATTCCATGTATCGGATTTAGTCAAGGATTTCAATGTCTCGGTTTTCCAAGTGTTGGTTTTCACCTTCTTCATCCAAATCTGATAATATCATATATCATCAAATCCGCCAGCTTCAAGACATCATAACTCAAACCCAGATTTTTCATGAACTCATTGCAATCCTTCCAGAAACATTATTTGTGATAATAAAACACTTTATCATGCATTGAATCATCATCTAAACGTATAAATCATATGAATACAAAATCATCAAAATCATATTCTATCAAAAACCGGTTATAATGTTCTTAACATGCAACCTTCAAACTAAACATAAATCATATTTGAATCAGATAACAAGAAAGATATTAACATGTTAACACACCAACCTTAAATCTTGCTTTATATAAACTCTAGTTGAAATCCCGATTCTTTTTCCTTCTTCTTTCGGTTTTCTTGGCAGAGAAAACAAAACACACACACACTTCTTGAATGTTGAGATAATAGAAACAGGTGACACACATACACTCTTTTGTTTACATGCAAAGTAGGTGGCTTAATTTCTCCTAATAAGCCCACACGTGTATACCACTTAAATTCATGCATACACACTCACGGTCACATATACATACATACTTATAATTCTAAACTAATTAAATAATTAATATCACTTAAATAATCACATAATCAAATTAAAATAATTAAAATACAAACAAACACATACCGTAAACCCGCTAATCTACTAGCCCAGGTTTGCGGGTATTACAAATCTCCCCTCCTTAAGAGGATTCCGTCCTTGGATTCCTTTCCGGCTCAAATAACTGGGGATATCTTTCTTTCATTTCTGCCTCAGTCTCCCAGGTTAAATCGGAACCCAAACTGTGTTTCCATTTGACCAATACCATAGGTATCTGTTTCTTTCGAAGTTTGGTCACCTTTCGATCTAACAGTTCAACCGGTTTCTCTATCAGTCTCTTCTTGGAATCAACTTTCAACTCATGCACTAGGAGAATCAAGCTTTCATCATCAATCTTACACTTTCTCAGATAGCACACATTGAATGTATCGTGAATTCCTGCAAGCTGTGTGGGAAGATCTAGTGTAACTGCTTGATCATTCACAACCTGACGAATACGAAAAGGGCCAATGAAACGAGGAGCCAACTTCCCACGTTTTCCAAAGCGAATTACTCCTTTCCATGGGGAAACTTTCAGATACACTAACTCCCCCACATCAAACTTTACTAGACGTCGTTTCAGATCAGCATATATTCTTTGCCTATCTCTGGCTGCTTTCAATTTATCTCTGGCTATAGCAACCTTGTCAGCAGTCAACTGTACTATCTCGGGACCTGCAAACTGTTTCTCACTAGCCTCTAACCATCAAGTCGGAGTACGGCAGCGACAACCGTACAACATTTCATACGGAGGCATTGCAATACTGGAGTGATGAGAGTTACTATACGCAAATTCTATCAATGGCAGGTGTGAATCCCAAGATCCACCATACTCTAATACACAAGCTCGCAACATATCCTCGAGTGTCTGTATGGTTCGTTCCGTCTGACCGTCTGTCTAAGGATGATAGGCTGTGCTTAAGTTAAATCTTGTTCCCAATTCTATTTGCAAACTTCTCCAAAAATTAGATATAAACCTCGAATCTCTATCAGACACAATTGACAACGGTATGCCATGTCTTGCAACGATCTCATCGATGTATAGCTGTGCCAATTTACCCAATGAGGTTGTCTCACAAGTAGCCAAAAAGTGAGTACTTTTTGTCAAACGATCCACTATCACCCATATCATATCATGATTCTTTTGAGTTCGTGGTAGTTTTGTTACAAAATCCATCGTGATGTGTTCCCACTTCCATTCTGGAATTTCTAACTGTTTCAAAGATCCGTAAGGCTTCTGGTGTTCTGCTTTTACTTGCGCACAAATATGACACGATTCCACAAAATGTGCCATGTCTGTTTTCATCGTAGGCTACCAGTAAAGCACTTTCAGATCGTTATAAATTTTAGTGCTTCCTGGGTGTATAGACAGTCTTGACTTGTGTGCTTCTGTCAAAATTAATTGTCTCAGTCCTCCAAGTTTAGGCACCCACACGCGAGTTTTAAATGTTTTCAATCCACGAGAATCGTCACTCAATTCATCTTTTCTCTTTTTCATTAACTCCGTCTTTAAATTTTCTTCTTTTAGGGCTTCCAACTGAGCAGATTTCAGTCTATCTATCTAATCAGATACTATCTCAATGCGCATAAATTGAATAGGACTTCCGGTTCCTTTACGGCTTAGGGCATCTGCCACTACATTCTCCATTTTAGGGTGATATCTGATCTCGCAATCATAATCTTTTATCAATTCTACCCAGCGTCTCTGTCTCATATTTAATTCTTTCTGAGTAAACACATACTGCAGGCTCTTATGATCTGTACAAATTACGCATTTAGTGCCGTACAAGAATTGTCTCCACAATTTGAGCGCAAATACCACAGCTGCTAGCTCCAAGTCGTGAGTCGGGTAGTTCTTTTCATGTGGTTTTAACTGTCTGGAAGCATAAGCAATCACCCGATCTCTCTGCATTAATACACACCCTAAACCAGCCAACGATGCATCACAATACATTGTAAAATCTTTAGATCCATTTGGCAAAGCAAGGATTGGAGCTTGACACAACAGTTCTTTTAATATCTGAAAAGCTTTGTCTTGTTCGTTACCCCACATAAACTTCACATTTTCCGAGTTAACTTGGTTAACGGACCCGCAATCTTAGAAAAATCCTTGATAAATCTGCGGTAGTATCCAGCCAATCCCAGAAAACTCTTTATCTCTGATGGTGTTCTTGGGGCATTCCAGCTCATTACTGTCTCTACCTTCGAAGGATCTACCTTTACCCCTTCCTTACAAATTATATGCCCCAAAAACTGAACTTCACTTAACCAGAACTCACATTTCTAGAACTTTGCATACAACTGTTCTTTCTTCAGGGTTTCCAAGATCTGCCTCAAATGTTGTTCATGCTCTAACTCAGTCTTCGAATAAATCAAAATGTCATCAATGAAGAAAATAACAAACTTATCAAGAAATGGTCGACAGACTCTGTTCATAAGATCCATGAATATCGCAGGTGCGTTGGTTAGACTGAATGGTATAACTAGGAACTCATAGTGACCATATCGTGTACGGAATGCTGTCTTTGACACATTCTCTTTTGACACCCGTACCTGATGGTAACCCGATCTTAAATCAATTTTCGAGAAGGAAGCTCCCTATAATTGATCGAACAAATCATCAATTCTGGATAACGGGTACTTATTCTTTATCGTTCTCTTGTTTAATTCCCGATAATCAATGCACATACGTAATGTACCGTCTTTCTTTTTCACAAACAACACTTGCTCACCCCACGGAGATGAACTTGGATGGATAAATCCTTTATCTAACAAGTCTTGAATCTGTGTCATCATTTCCCGGATTTCTGAAGGTGCCAGTCAGTACGGTGCTTTAGCCACTAGTCGGGAACCAGGAATTAGATCTATCTTGAATTCTACCTCTCGAACTGGAGGCAGCCCTGGAAATTCCTCTGGAAACACCTCCGGGTATTCTGTTACCACCCGGATGTTTGTCATAGCTTGCTTCTCCTTCTTTCCATCAATCACATACGCTATAAACGATTCACAACCTTTATTCAATGCTTTCTTTGCCTTTAAACATGAAATTATTGAAATTGCAGATACTGCTTTCTCACCCCTCGCTATCACCCTTATTCCATCCACTAATGGAAACGAGATCAGCTTCTTGTGGCATTTTATACTTGCTTGATTCAAACTTAACCAGTCTATACCCAGTACCACATCAAAACCGGACAATGGCATGACAAGAAAGTAAACAGGAAAATACACACCATCTATATCAATTTTAGCTCCAGCCACAGCAGTCGTGACTGGAACCATCATGCCATCAGCTACTTCTATCTCTAGGGTACTAGCAAGTTTAATAACAGTTACATTTAATCTATCACAAAACTCCACAGACACAAACAAGCGATTAGATCCATAATCAAATAATACTCTTGCAGGGATAGAGTTAATCAAGAACATACCAGTTATAACATCGTCTGTAGTGGTGGCATCCTCCACTGTCATTTTAAAAGCCCTACCCTCAGTAGTAGGTGGATTCTTTCTCTGCTGACCAGCTGAAGATGATCCCCTAGCTGTCCCCGCCCCTGTTCCAGATCCTGCTTTCTTTCCCACCGAGCACTCTCCTACTCTATGCCCTTCCTTCTGGCAGTTCCAACAAACATTGTACGGGAACCTGCAATCTTTCAGATCATGGCCAAACTGGCCACACTAAACACACCTTCTTGTTTGGGGCGTACACTGCCCATTGTGGTATAACTTGCACCGACCACACCACGGCACCCTCTGTGTTGACCCACTTACATTAAACCTTCTGTTCTGGTCACCCTGTCTACTCCCACTGCCTTTTCCACCTTGTCTCTGTTGAGAATTATAATGATCAATCCTTGATTTCTGTTGAGCAATCTTCTCCCCACTTAGTCTATTCTTGGCAATCAAATCCCCTTCAGCAGTCTTAGCCAAGGTAAAAGCTTGTGATAAGGTGGTAGCCCACCTAGTGGCGTTACGAAGATCAGGGTGCAGTGCTCCAACAAAGTGAGCAATCTTGGACTCTTCGTAAGGTACCCAATGTTTTATGAATCTCATCTTCTGATTAAATTGCTTAATCAGATCATCCACTGGCATGTTTCCGGTCATTTGTAGATCCATAAATTCTTTCTTGATCTTAGCAACCTCAAATGTACCGCAATACTGTTCACAAAGTTTTTCTTGGAATTGACTCCAAGTAATGCTCTCCTGTTGTTGTTTAGTGAAATGGCCAGTGATAGAATCCCACCAAACCATCGCATCGCCTTTCAGCATCCTTGATGCGTATTTCACCTTCAATTCGTTTTCACAGTTACAGGCATCTAGTGACTTTACCATTTCCCTCAGCCAGTTCAAGGTTATGTTAGGGTTAGAACTTCCACTATACTCGGAAGGCTTACAGTCAAGAAATTGTTTGTGTGTGCATGGTTGCTTAAACCCAGGGAACGCAAAAGGGTAAGCTCCCGGTTGTGGATACGGATAGTAGAACGGTTGCTGCATCATCTGTGTCACTGGTGGTAGGGGCATCGATACTGGTGGTATGGTTGCCTGAGTAGAGATCGCAGTTGGTACTGGAGTTTGTTCAGATTGGGTTAATCTTTGTTCCAAGTTATTAATTTTAGTTCTTAGATCCATTAGTTAATTCTCCAGTTTGAATATGTATTCGCTTTGATCTTCTTCCTGTTCCTGCCCAGATGTTCCTGCTCGGTTAGTAGTATCTAAGTCTTCTATCACAGGTGCCTCTACAGATGATTGGATCACAGAAGGGAGGATAGGGGTCTCTCTTTCAGCCATATCTGTTACAATCACATCATCTCACAACTTATTAGCATAAACCGTTAGTACTCAAAATACAAACTACTAAAAGCAACTCTAACTCACTCTAATTCCCCCTGAAGGAAAGCTTGACCTGTTACGATCCAAGATTTGGGAATGCAACACTCTAGCCGTGCCTGCATCGCCAAACCTAGGCTCTGATACCAAACTGTAACACCATAAATTCTAAGCCATTTTTTTTATTTATTTATTTGCGCTGCGGAAGCTTTAATTAACTAAACATTCACCATAAATTCTAAGCCATTTATATTTATTTGCGCTGCGGAAGCTTTAATTAATTAAACATTCATTTCATTCACAAACATTTACAAAACAAAATATCTGTTCTTTAGAGTCAACAACAAAACTCTGTGTTACAAAAGACTGGCTCGTTTCATTTTAAATCTAGTCATCAGAGTCAGGTCAACTTCTCCTTCCACGAACACTCACAAACACAAACCTGCAAAAAGCAACAACTATGGGGGATTAGCACAAAGCAAAGTGAGTAGAAGCCAAACCCAAAAGCAAACATCAAGCCAATACTAAACATGCAATCACAACTCTAAGAAGACCGGCAGTTCGGTGCAGAACCTACAACCAATGCCGGCCAAAGCAAAGGTTTACCGATAGCCCTCTACTGAATTGGCACAGTGAAATCCCACTCTGAAGCAACATATGCTACAGTAAGGCTACCACTGTTCAACCAACCAGTAAACGAGCCCAGCCCAATTCCACATATAGTTGACTTCTCAAACGCAACTCAAAATCATACTAAGAATGCGTATCGATCAGATAATCATGCAATAGTCATCAATACATAATATTCACAATCAACAGTTCCAATATCAAACCATCACATATAATCATGCATTACATTAGTGATATTAACCAAATCTTTACCATTCGCATCCCACATCCACTCACCTTTCAATTTCAAAGGAAGCACTCAGAATTCTAATGTTACTGAGCCTTTGGATTGCCTAAAAACATAATAACAATTAATCAGTCCCAATCCCATAAATATATTTAGACATATATTTATAATCCATTCATAACATCAACAATTAATAAATAATTATAAATCAACACAACATATCGGATTTCCCCAAAACTATCAGATTCCAAGAATCCGCAATTCTTTATCGGATTTACCTCTGTCGGATTTGGGAATCCGATGGATCCCAAAACTGTCGGATTTGGGAATCCGATGCCTTAATCGGATTTCAAGTACTTTGATTTAAAGTCCCGGATTTAGGAGTGTCGGATTTCATCACTCCTGGATTCTAAGTTCCGGATTTGAGTATCGGATTCTTATATTACTTCACAAGTATAGGATTTCATTTTGTACAAACATAACAATCAAATTCCATGTATCGGATTTAGTCAAGGATTTCAATGTCTCGGTTTTCCAAGTGTCGGTTTTCACCTTCTTCATATATCATCAAATCCGCCAAGTTCAAGACATCATAACTCAAACCCAGATTTTTCATGAACTCATTCCAATCCTTCCAGAAACATTATTTATCATAATAAAACACTTTATCATGCATTGAATCATCATCTAAACGTATAAATCATATGAATACAAAATCATCAAAATCATATTCTATCAAAAACCGTTATAATGTTCTTAACATGCAACCTTCAAACTAAACATAAATCATATTTGAATCAGATAACAAGAAAGATATTAACATGTTAACACACCAACCTTAAATCTTGATTTATATAAACACTAGTTGAAATCCCGATTCTTTTTCCTTCTTCTTTCGGTTTTCTTGGCAGATAAAACACAACATACACGCACTTCTTGAATGTTGAGATAATAGAAACATGTGACACACATACACTCTTTTGTTTACATTCAAAGTAGGTGGCTTAATTTCTCCTAATAAGCACACACGTGTATACCACTTAAATTCATGCATACACACTCACGGTCACATATACATACATACTTATAATTCTAAATTAATTAAATAATCAATATCACTTAAATAATCACATAATCAAATTAAAATAATTAAAACACAAACAAACACATACCGTCAACCCGCTAATCTACTAGCCCAGGTTTGCGGGTGTTACATTAGGTTTAAAGGTCGCATGGGTATAAGCTTGTAAAGTCGCATGAAGTATTTATATGAGAGTCGCATGGGGTAGTTTGTTCATAAAGTCACATGCTTAAGGGAGTCATCCCTGTCAGTTCATCATTTTCATTTTACAGGCTCCATGGCCAAAAATCAAGTTCTTTCAAAACTTAACCAATTCATTTTATTTTTTGTCACAAAATATTTCTCCACTCATTTGAACACTTCCTTCAAGATTTAAATACATTTCATCAAGTATTAAGAGCTCACATCTCAAATTATTTTCTCTGGTTCTTTCATAAACCCAAAACCCCAAAAACCCAGATCATAACTCATGCTATCATCATTCAAACAAGATAAAATTGATAGCTACATTACCACAATGAGGTAGGAAACATTACCTGATAATCCTTTTTAACAATTCTTTAACTCTCTAAACGATTCTTGATGCTCCTCTTCTTTGCTTTCTCGAGAGCAAAATACACACACAAACACACACTGATTTCTTTGAAAACAATGAAACAGTGAAGATAGTGGTGTTGGGGGTTGTGCCCTATTCATATATATGTACCTTCTTTAATAAGGCCTAAGCCCATAACTTTCATCAACTAAGCCCATTTAACACTCAATTCAATCCACCATTTACTTTTATCCTTTTAACAATTTATTAACTCAAGCCCAATGGTTACTAGTCCATAATTAAATCCATCACCCAAATAGCTACAGATAATAATCATTTCTCAATAAAATATTCTTTTATTTATTTTTCGGAAGTTCGGGTATTACAACTCTCCCCCACTTAACATAATTTCGTCCTCGAAATCTTCACTTGAATAGTTCGGGGTAGTTTTTTCTCATTTCTTCCTCGGACTCCCATGTCCATTCCGAACCCTTGTGGCGCTCCCACTGCACCTCTACCATTTCCACTTGCCTGTTGCGTATTGGTTTGATCTTCCTTTCGAGGATCGCAACCGGTCTCTCATTGTAGTTCAGCCTCTCATCTATGGTGATGTCCCCCAACGGTACAAACGCGACTCGTCGGCTAAACACTTTCTTAGATGAGATATATGAAATGTGTTGTGTATCTTCGATAACTCCTCATGTAGCTCCAAACGATAAGCCACCTTACCAATCCTTGCGATAACTTTGAAAGGCCCAATAAATCTTGGGTTCAACTTTCCTCGTTTTCTGAATCGTATTATTCCTTTCCGTGGAGATACTTTTAGCAATACATAGTCACCAACTTGGAATTCCAGTAACAATCTTCGTTTAACTGCATAGCTCTTCTGCCGGCTTTGAGCCGCTTTAAGTCGTTCACGAACTTGTTGTACATATTCTGAGGTTTTCTGTACTATTTCCATGTTGCCAAGTTCTTTCTGTCCAACCTCACCCAACAGATCGGGGTTCTACATTTCCTACCATACAGCATCTCGTACGGTGGCATGCCGATACTCGTGTGGTAACTGTTGTTGTACAAAAATTCCGCTAGGGGTAAGTACAAATCCCAGCTTCCCCCGAAGTCGATCACACAAGCTCTTAGCATATCTTCCAGTGTTTGGATCGTCCGCTCACTTTGCCCATCAGTTTGGGGGTGATACGTTGTACTCAAGTTAACCCTTGTTCCCAAATCCTCATGAAACTTGCTCCAAAATCTGGAGGCGAATCGTGCATCCCTATCAGAAATGATGGTTACCGGCACTCCGTGCCTCGAGACTATCTCTTTAACGTATATATCGGCCAGTCTTTCAGCTGAACTAGCTTCTCGGATTGGTATGAAGTGAGCGCTTTTAGTTAATCGGTCAACCACTACCCAAACTGCATCATAGTTCCTTGGCGTCTTAGGTAGCTTCGTTATCAGATCCATAGTTATGTGCTCCCATTTCCATACAGGTATCTCCAGCGGTTGCAATTTACCATGTGGCCACTGGTGCTCGGCCTTCATTCGTAGGCAGGTAAGGCACTTTTTGACGTACTTAGCCACATCTCTCTTCATCCCCGGCCACCAGTAGTCCATTTTCAAGTCTCTGTACATTTTCGTGGCTCCCGGATGTATAGAAAATTTTGACTTATGCGCTTCATCAAGAATGAGATTCTGGACTCCTGTGCTTTTTGGTACCCAAATTCGTCCGTATCGGGTCCACAACCCGCGACCATCCTTAACCATCAACGCCACCGAAGTGAACGGTCCAATCATTCTCGTCAACGAATGGAACGGTCCAATCATTCCCGTCACCGAAGTGAACTGTCTAATCATTCCAGCCACTGAAGTGAACGGTCCCATGTTTCCCGTCACCGAAGTGACCGGTCCCATCATTCCCGTCGCCGAAGTGACCGGTCCAATCATTCCCGCCACCGAAGTGAACGGTCCCATCATTCCCGTCACCAAAGTGAACGGTCCAATCATTAGCAAAGCATAACACATCATCAATTCATAACTTCATAGGTTCATCAAATCATATAACATACAACACGTCAATCACATACATCATTAGGTTTAGATGGTAAGTAAGAATACTCACTTGTCCACGGTCTTAGTTTCTCAATAAACAGCTAGTAACGAATTGCTTGGCTACGAGTCCCAAGTACAACCTACAGTGCACGTAGTCGTATCAAATTCCAATTATCCAAATTCGGACCTCACATTCTCAACTAAAGGTTGGACCACTACAAAGGTTCCAAAGGTCGGACTAGCTTTTATTCATGTTAAGTCGCATAGAACCCCTATTTATACATATGTCGCATGTGTATGTATATATAAAGTCGCATGGAAGGGTGTTTGTACATAGGTGAAAGTCGCATGGTACATTGTATATGTGGTAAAAGTCGCATGGGTATTCAAGGTGTAAGTCGCATGGCGTTTCAAAAATGAAAGTCGCATGAGGTTAGAGTGAAAGTCGCATGGGGGTTTTCAAGTGAAAGTCGCATGAGGTGTTTTAGGTTTGAAGGTCGCATGGGAATAAGCTTGTAAAGTCGCATGAGGTGTTTATGTGAGAGTCGCATGGGGTAGTATGTGTGTACATGAAAGTCGCATAGCATGGATGGGTGAAAGTCGCATGGGGTAGTTTGTTCATAAAGTTGCATGGTTAAGGGAGTCATCCCTGTCGGTTCATCATTTTCAATTTATACGCTCCATGGCCAAAAATCAAGTTCTTTCAAAACTCAACCAATTCATTTTATTTTTGTCACAAAATATTTCTTCACTCATTTGAACACTTCCTTCAAGATTTAATTACATTTCATCAACTATTAAGAGCTCACATCTCAAATTCTTTTCTCTGGTTCTTTCATAAACCCAAAACCCCAAAAACCCATATCATAACTCATGTTATCGTCATTCAAACAAGATAGAATTGATAGCTACATTATCACAATGAGGTAGGAAACATTACCTGATGATTCTTTTAGCAATTCTTTAACTCTCCAAATGATTCTTGATGCTCCTCTTCTTTGCTTTCTCTAGAGCAAAATACACACACAAACACACACTGATTTCTTTGAAAACAATGAAACAGTGAAGATGGTGGTATTTGGGGCTATTATTCATATATATGTACCTTCTTTAATAAGGCCTAAGCCCATAACTTTTATCAACTAAGCCCATTTAACAATCAATTCAATCCACCATTAACTTTTATCCTTTTAACAATTTATTAACTTAAGCCCAATGGTTACTAGTCCACAATTAAATCTATCACCCAAATAGTTATAGATAATAATCTTTTCTCAATAAAATATTCTTTTATTCATTTTCGAAAGTTCGGGTACTACACGAAAATTGTTTTTCGTACGCGAACTGCGAGAACTGTTTTTAACACCATTAATGACTCATTAATAGAGGTATTTTGGTCATTTATACATTTACCCAACCGTGAATTGCATCCAGTTGAGCCGTCATTAATTTGTGAGGCTTGATTTCCCAAAAAAAACCCTCATTAATACGTCATTAACGAAGCATTAATGAGCCGTCAAAAAATCTTAGCCATTAATTAAGTTTAATCAAGGGCTAAGATTGGTTCTCTTACGAAAACAATTCTCGTTTGAACTCTCCTATATATATATATATATGTGTGTGTGTGTGTGTGTGTGTGTGTGAGTTGTCTTATATATAGGGGAATGTTCATTTGAGAACTATTTTTATTGCAAGAACCGCGAGAACCATTTTTAGCCGTTCATTTTGGTAATTCATGGATGAAGAGCGTGGGGGGATTGAGTGTGGCAGGTGCATGTAAGGAATTCATGGGTGGGCAATCCAATTGAAGGAGGGGGAATTGGACGGCTAAGATTAGTTCTCGAGGTTCTCGCAATAAAAACGGTTCTCAAATGAACTTTTCACCTTATATATATATATATATATACATATATATATATATATATATATATGAATTGTCTTAAATAAAGTCCAGATAAAAAACATAGTCCTAAAATTTTAATATTCGGTCACAACAGATTCGGTATACAATCACATGTGATTTGTAAAAACATCACATGTGAATTACGAAAATGTCACACCGCCTAAAATTTTAAAATTCAATCTGGACCATTAATGTCATTGATCCAAAGTCTAAAATTAGTGGCTTGGGATTATAAATTAAGTATTGACTATATTGAACATTCTTCATATATATATATATATATATATATATATATATATATATATATATATATATATATATTCTATGCTTAAAAATAAATCCCAAAGGCAAAATCTGGACTATTAGATTTTTTAAATCAATGGTCAAGATCTAATAATGACATTATTGTAATTAATTAAACAATTATAAGATGTAATTATAGACAGAAGGGTATTATGGGAATCTCCCATCATAATTATTTTGAGTTTTTTCATTTCTGGTATCAAGAGCAAGTTAAAAAGGATCTTTTTAAGGAATTTCTTGTTGGATATGGGAAAGTGGTGGATATGGAGAAGGAAACAAGAGGCTTGAGATGATACACCAATAGATAGCAATTGCAAATGTCAAGACTATTATCTTCCAATTATATCTCAAGAATACTCCTAAAATATTATGCCCACGTATTATGGAAAGTGAATTCTTTTTCCATCCTATATGTTTCTTAAAGCTACTATTATTATATAGAAACCAATATAGAACCTCGACTGATTATGATTGGTCATATTGGTTTCAAGTTTAACCTATCTTATTATTTTAATCAATGCTTAGGATGTTACGATTCATGATGCATTAGATAATTAACATTTTCCTTATGTTGTGTAATCAAATCCTACCTAAATTTGGATGTTTAATGGCATGTTGAATGTACAATTCTGTTTTGACAGTTCATAGTTGTTAGCCTAGAGGCTCTTCTATGCAGGTTGAGGTATTTTATTTCCAAAATCTGAGTGTTCACCTTGGTATTTTAAGTTCCACTGTGCTACATTTGGTGTGTAGTGTAGATTTTGGATTTGTTGTGGGTTTAATGGCTCGTTAATCCTTTTAGTCTTGTGTTTTAGTTTGTTATTTTCTTTGCTTTTGGGTTAGTCTCATGTTTATTCAAAGTCTATTTATAGGAGGCCTTTCTTGTAACCCTCAACGATGTATTGTTATATAACAATATTTTCCTTGCACTTAAAAAGATTCCTACCTAAATTTACCGGGCTCTAATATCTTAGCATGCCCATGGATTTTTCGTTTTGTGGTGTTTATTGAGGTTGATAATAGTTGTGGACTGTGGTTATTAGCACCCATAAGTATGTGGAATACATAAACTAAATTTTCAAGACAAATTTAGTTGGATAAATTAGTTCCCCAACCTCGACAAAACATTATCTAAACAACTAAAAACAAAAAAAGAGGAAATCATTTGTTCTAAGGTGGGAATGAAACTAACAAAACGCACACCTTCTTGGGAACCCCTGTCCTAATATTTGTTCAAATTACACTATGAGATCATACTTTCGGTATTGTTTTTACATCATGTATTCATGCTTGGAACATCAACAAAAGACGTCGTGGGCTGTGCGTAGCACAGTCTAAAAACTAACTAGTACTATCTATAAGAAAAAGCTAAGAGAAAAAACTAAGAGGATCGCAAAAAAAAAGGCAGCGCACAAATAAAAATCACAAAACAAAAACAATTCACTTAAAATCACAAAAGCCAGCCCACAAATAAAAAGCGTCAGTGTACTAATCAATTTTTTTATTCCAAATTTGCCCTTCTTAATTTAATATAATTAATTAAGACAAGAAAATAATTAATTCGTTCACAATGGTTCTCGCAATAAAAACAGTTCTCAAATGAACTTCTCTATATATATAGTGAAAAGTTCATTTGAGAACCATTTTTATTTCAAGAACCGCGAGAACCAATCTTAGCCATCCAATTCCCCTCCTTTAATTGGATTGCCCACCCATAAATTCTTTACGTATATATCCAAGACAGTGAGTGAAAAAATCAAAACTCAAGCAAGAATATGTTTGCGAGTTTGGCCCAACCCGATTGGCATTATAAAATACTCTTTTGCGAACCTGCCCTTTTGGCTAATAACCATCAAACGATAATTCTCTCTTTCAAATTGTTGGGTCACAACACGTAGGATACGCTTAAAGGTGAAACTAATCTTAATCTTGCCATAACTTTAACAATAACCACTAAATTAACATAGTTACGGTACGGTATTAAAGCAACAAACTATGACACCTACATGAAAAAAGAACACAGATTTCATTCAAGACTCATCATCAAAAAGCAGTCTGATTCCTATAAATAAATATCCTGTAAAACACTCTCTCAAACTCAATATGAAATTACCATCTGTTGCTTGGTGGTTTAACTTTGTAAATCCGTACTATCCAGTTTGATGTGGTGAAAGCTTCTTCCAAGTATTCAAGTTTCACATCTTTATTCCCTATTTCAACACCCCTTGCTCTGTCATACCTGTTCATATCATATAACCAAATCTAATTATGAACAGGTTGATTCATGTTAAGTTTTTATCTTCGACTGGCCAAACAAGTATCAAAAATTAAATGGGTCATTACGAGTAAAATGGGTCGAAAGTTACCCAAAGTATACTTTTAAGCATAAAACCTCCTAAACAATATCTTTTTATTTAAACATGTAGATTATTATTGATATAATACTAGTTTCGTATGCAAATTACTACCAAGGTGGTTTAACAAGAATTTTTGGTTCAAGTCCTGATGTGCGGGACATTGCTGTTTAAGAAAACACGGTAATTATTTGTATGAAACATAGAAATCTTGGTCGAAAATTGGTTTCGGGTCAACCCAACCTTGTTTCACTTTGTTTTGGTTTTAGTATAATTAAAATCATTTTTCTTTTAAATGTCTGATTACAGATGTCATACGTGACTGCAGTTGGTGATGTTTAAGAGAATTTTTAGAACAAATAATAAGATACATTCTACACATTATGCAGACATGATCAGAAACTAATGATGTAATAAAGTTAAGATGCTCACCCTGGAGGCTTCCCATATTCTGTTGTCAGCTCCCCAAATCGATAATAACATAGCTTGTACCTACAATCAACATAAATTCAACCAAATGAAACACATTCCAGCTCATTCTTATCTCAAGTAAAATACTTTAAAATTTCATAACTACAACCGACTATAAAGTATGGTGACTGTTAATCATGAGGGAAAGAGTTCTAACAACTCATTGGTAAATACGCATCATGGAATTGGAACAAGCCTTTTAACAATTTAACAAACATACCAACTTAAATGCAAAAGGAAAACGGCAAACTGACATACATACATACATATATATAGAGGGGAAGGTTCATTTGAGAACTGATCTTATTGTGAGTACTGCGAGGACCAATCTTAGCCGTTCATTTTGGATAATGGAGTTCATGGATGAAGAGCGTGGGGGGATTGAATGTGGCAGGGTGCATGTAAGGAATTCATGGGTGGGCAATCCAATAGAAGGAGGGGGAATTGGACGGCTAAGATTGGTTCTCGCGGTTCTCGCAATAAAAACGGTTCTCAAATGAACTTTTGCCTATATATATATATATATATATATATATATATATATATATATATATATATATATATATATATATATATATATATGCAACACAGGAAAATAAGTGTAAGGCTAGATAAAACATGATTCATGAACTAGAACCTTTTGACGTTCTATTTTTTGTTGTCGGTCATACTACGTTATGCAAAGAGAGATTTATTTTACATACGTATACATCACGTTCTTGTAATTTAAACTTTTGCTTTTAGTCGCTTTCTTATTTTCTATGCAAGAAAATATAAGAACAAACAGATTAATAGATATATCACAAGCTAGCATAACCATCATAAGACACAGAAGATTGGGAACGTACATTAGACAATTCAACATTTTGGGAGCTGCTCCTTTATCGACACGATATTCACCATTAACAAGATAATCAGGTTCTTTGATCACAGGGAAAACTCCACCTCCAATTCTCACCATCCACAAAAACCTACAAATAAATATATTTATAATTTGCTAAACATCAAATGGAGACACAAATGTATAGTTAGTTAAATTAGAGATAAAAATTTTAGACCCGTACTACTTTTTATCTCAAACAGGTCAAAAAAAAGTAAGCTAAAAGGGGTATTGGTCAACCTGTTCGAACAGGTCAAATGGGCCAAAAGTCACCCAAATTCTATTCTTATACATATAACCATACTCACTTTTAGATTCATGTCACTTTTAGATGCATTTACTATTCACATTCGTTCAAGACTGAGAAAAAAAAGGTGTTTGTAGGCCAACCAAACTTGATCCAGCTTTTGTGTCAACCCACACCAAAAAGATCTGTTTCAACCTGACCCGTTACCCAGCCCACCCGTCTTGCTACTTGTACTAAAGTATATCTAAAAGATGAATACTTAGTTGCTTACTTGTTAATATCATCAGAAGAGTAGCCTGTAACGCCACCAAAAACAACCAACACATAATCAACATCGAGTGATCTCATTATCTCATAAGCTTCATCCTCATATGAAGACATTGCCCGCCCAACTGTAGCAATATGTGTATTATTCCATGTGTTGTTGTCTACAATAACGGTTCTATTTCCCATGGCTGTAATTTGATAACCGTAATCCCACCATGACATTACTTTAGCATCCGAAGGAGTATTTTCTCGAAGCCAAAAATATGCTTCACGATAATCATCAAATATAACTCTTTGACCATGGGCCCCACGTGCAGCCAAGACTATTGAAGGTGATGAATATGCCTCTGATGTGACCCATGTACAATGGATAGCATATCTGCTTAGTAAATAAAAAGCACCAAGAAGCAAAACAGTAGCACCGTTTTTCAAGAAAGGTATAGATTGATCAAGTGAAGCTTGTTGCTGCAACAAATATATAATAATAGATTAAAAAAAGATTCAAGCTAGAAAACGACAAACTAAAAGGGTAACCTTGGCAAGCTAGAAATGCAACAAAATGGCAGAAAATAAAAGATTGTTGATGAAATATCATATGGTATATTTAAAAGGTTACAACCTTAGATTTCATCAAAGCTTGAAAAATCACATTTTGGGTGATAACGTATGACAAATACGCAAGGCACGTAGCTCATAAATGACCAAATTACCCTCACTTTCTTAGTGAATAGAGGTTGAATATGATGAGATTAATTTGGTCATTATCAGTCACATGTAGTGTATATGATTGATTTGGACTAAACTGTGCATTTAAAACCTATTTGGACTTAATATACATATTTTCGAAGTTTTGGATTAATAGAAAACTTTAATTAAGCACAGCTGCACAGGGATGAAATTTGTAATTGACTATATTTTATAAGTATTTCACAATTAACATGTTATAAGGCTACAAGATATGACCAAAATGGTTGATATTTTCTGTCCTTTCTGGAGTATAAATATATGCAGGCTGTGATACATATTGTACTACTTTATTACATCATAGGCAAAAAGAGTAAAAGTTAGCTAAAGTTTTGTTGCCCATTTGGCCATTTGAACTTCAGTCGTCTCATTTCAAGTCAAGAATATCATTGTTTGTTCGAAAAGGAAAGTTGGAAAAAATTAATGTTACGATCTTTAATTATAGATGGATGAAAAAGGCAAGAAGCAGGATAAAATCAAAGTTATCAAAGGCTCAAGGCGACCGAGGCGCAAAGTGTCGTGGAGCCTTGAGGCGCGAGGCACAGGAAAAGCGCGGACTTCACGAAGGCGAGGCGCATGATATGCAAATAAATAGTAATATATGTATATAGTAATATAATTAAACTCAAATAACTTAACAGAACTTAAAATATGAAATAATATTCTATTTTATATTATATCATAGAATACCCACTCAACATTAAACTTCAAAACAGTTCATTTCCTAACTTAATGTTATAAAAGTCATCAACAAACCTAATCAAGTATTGACTGTTGCCCAGATTACCCAATAATGACAAAAAAACATATTACAAGTGTATAATAACCTAGATTACCTACAATCAAGAAAACAATTAACTACATAAGTAATCAAGAAAAACAAATAAGTAGAGCCAAGTATATAATTTCACTCTGGCAACAGAAACAAGGTCGGTCAAACTGTTTAAGTAAATCATGACTGGAACATAAAAGTATAAAACAAGTATATGCTTTTCAAGAAAAAACAAGGCTTGATCCAAAGAAACATTATTTCTTGCAAAAAAATGGTCGCAGAAATGAAAAAGAAGTAAAATTTGCACAGGTCAAAGTATAAAAAAAGGTCAAAATCGGGCAACATTCAAGAAGCGCGCCTATTAAGCGCCTTGGTGCGCCTTGTAGACGTGCCTCATTTCGATGTCAAAAAAGCCCAGCCCTTTGTGCTTCAGCACCTTGGGCACGCCTCAGACGCACCTTTTACAGCTATGGATATAATATATGGAAACAGGATATATGATTTCTAATATGGAATTTTATAATGTAGTTTTGCACAACTGGATAAATATGGATATGAAGTAAGCAAAAAAGAATAAACGATTAATCAGATGCTACAATTTTTAACACCTCAATAAACAAATGTTCAAAAACCCATAAGGAAGTTATGATTATTTCCAATTGCCTAATGAGAAGGCTAATGATGTATGATTTGGAAAAATTCATGAACATCAACCCACAAAATAATAAGCTACAAAATACAGGAGTTAATTATTCTTTTGGGATCGAATAGCTTTTGATTTCTGCTAAATAAAATTGCTGTAGCAGAATAATAATTAGCCATTCAAAGGGTAACATTAACTAATAACGGTTTAACTCACTTAATCTTCCACTTACCTATTAAACTCATAAATAGATTGTTCTGATTACATATATAAATGTTTGTCCATAAAATACCACTTAGAAAACAGCCTTTGTTACGAAAAAATCATACTATCCGAAGCATTAATCATATAATCCTGCACTATATATTCTATGTATATGAGGGTGTTTTTCTGAAGTGAATCCCTCTAGTACTTGGAAGTAGAGTAAAATGTGAATTGTGAAATGTTCAATTATTCGAAATTCTACATTTCTACCACTTTCAATATAATATTAATAGCAACAAACTATTGATTTGTAGGAAACTACATGTATAATGCATAAAACTTGCAAGTGTCTACCCATGAAATCAACTAACAAACCTAGTAACTCAAAGTTTCATCAAACTATAAGAGAATGTCATGAACTCATGATGATATTGATATGTTGCAAAAGAACAGTTACTTCTAGTTGATTGCTAGAATAGAACTACTAAACTTGTTAAAAATGCTTTATAAATCCACTAAGCAGAATACAAGAAAATTAGAAAAGAAATTCTCACCTTAGATAATCCCCTCGTGCTGCTAGTTCCCTTAGAAGAAATGGCTTGACTGGTCTTTCCCTTTCCCCTGAGAGATTGGGTCAAATTCTTTATAGTTGCAGAAACTGCAATTGCACTTATAAGACATACAGCAGGTGTTGCAACAAGAATCAACCGAACCATCACACCGGCGAAGTACATACTAGTCAGCCCATACATAACAATGAAAATTGTGGCATCTGATAATCGTTTGAAGCAGAAATAAAGACCAGCTGGAAACAAAAAAAGCAGGATATGGAAATCAAACATGAAAGACGACCATGCAGTAGGTTGGTGCTCAGAGACGGAAGCTATAATGGGTATATGATCTTTTGCATATGTGGGGTCCAGTAAAGAGTAAAACCGGCCCGTCCATGGTGAGATATAGCCAGAAGCTGTACCTACTCCCAGAGCAATAGCACCCACACCAATAGCTGATGTAACACCAATCCTCAAAAGGGCTTGAAACAGTTTTGTATCATTTAACATGTGCTTTACCCAAACCAAGAAGTAAAATACCTACCAACAGTATAAAAATTCGGGAGATTACTATAGTAGCATGTAATTAGTAAGCACATTGTAGCATAAAATCTTCAAGCCTTGATCCTTGAAGGCATATCAAACAATTCAGGTATTAAATAAGATAAATCTTGTAGACATACCTGAATCAGGAAGAAGACTCCCATGGCAGCCATATGTTCACCTGACTGAACATGCTGAAACCCAACAAACCGAATCTGCATTGCTAGCAACATTCCCACTATATACATACAATTATAAGCCACATACAGCCTCATTGAATATCTTCCAGTAATCAGAAGCACCAACACATATAGCGGAATTAAATTGATAATAAACACATAACCACCCCATGCTGAGACCATATAGAAGTACCCAAAAGCTGAAGCAAGGGCCCAAGCAAGCGAACCAGTATTGACAGCCTTAACAAACAAGTAGAAAGTAAGCAACAACGCAAAAATGGCAACACCTTCATTATCATAAGATCCAGCCACGGACCTGGAGATGTATCCAGGGCAAATCGCGATCAAAGCAGCAGCAACAAGACCAGCACCTGAATCCCACAATTCTTTCCCGAAGAAATAGGCGACAATGGTAGTATTGGAAGCGAAAAATGGAGCAGTTAGCACACATACTTCGCGAATATGAACCGCAAATCGGAGAAATTTGAGAGTCCAGTAAATGATAGCGGCCGTAACCATAAGACCTGGATACAGAGTTCCACCAATGATTCGACCAAGTGGATACCAACTCTCTGAGTCAAACCAGTTCCAGAACTCGTAGAAACCTTTTTCAGTTAAGTAGAGAGTAGTTCGATAGTTGAAATAAGGATCAAATTCGTGAATCATGCTCTCGTAACGGAGAACACTGAAGAGGCGAGTGATGAAAGCTAAGATGTAGACGAGGCAGAGGATTGTGACACGGATCAACAGCTCTTGTTGCTTCGTTTTGAGCTTTAGGCTTTTGAATGAGAATGCTGTCGACATAGATGACAGATCGGGCTTCGACGGAGGTTGATTGGACCCCGGCGACTGCGAAGACTTCGGACCGCCCTTCACGGCGTCTGAATTTCCGACCATGATTGTTAACTACAACTGCAAATAGATCAGAAGGAACAGCTTTTTGTTATAATTGACGAAATCTTGTACGGGTTTAAGGGAAAACCCTACAACGGAAAGAGAAGAACGATGAGAATGGACTGAAGTCGTGAGTGTAGATCCAATGAAAAACCCTTGCACCAACCAACCACCCACCAAATGATACTTTAACACCTGTTTCCAAACGCATTGGTCGATTAATCCGAAAACGGAGTTATATGCATATATAGGGTACGTTTGGTTTGCCGGCTTCAAAATTAAAAAGAGTCGGAATCATTACATCCCTCATTGTATGATATATTTTATCGAAAATTGTTTAATATGGTTCATATTTAATTTATAATTTTAAATAATTAATTTTAGTTTTTGGATTAATATTATTAATGGTTCAGATTTTATTTTAAAATTTTAGATGGAGTGGTATTTTCGTAATTCACATGTAATGCTTTTACAAATCACATATGATTGTATACTGAATCACCAGTAACACCACGATTTCAAGGTCAACTGTGAACTTTTTAAAACTTAAAGTGAAACAATTTTTCAGTTTGATAAACAAAACAGCAAAAGTCTTATCTTTATTCAAAACAACCCAACCGGGTTTTCATTTTACAAATGGGTGTTACTAACAATCAATATTGACCGACCATCACACCTGACAACAAGCAATAAGTGTCCCAGCACCACAAAAGCAGCCCCAGGCTCAAACAAGGTAAGCATCTGCAAAAGCATACATACTAGAAGGGGATTAGCTTTAAAAGCTAGTGAATACAAACTTAACCATAAGCATCATGTTATACATAGGACATCACATTCTTTAAATCACATCGCATGGAAACACAAATAGTGTTATCCTATCACATAGTTGGAGTGCTGACAAGATTGGTAAGAGTCATATCTTGCCGGATAGCCAGTCCAGCTCAACGACCCAAACCGGGGGATCAGACACAACCATCTAGGCTGATGGGTGAGCATATAGCGGTCTACCAAGCATCGTTATGAAGCCACAGGCTCCTTTGGGCTCAGTGAATAGCCGATTACCCCCAACTTTGTTAAGGAACAGTGGTCCTATAGAACTTACTACTCGGAATGGGCCATCGAGTAGCCACTGTTGATCCCGAACTATGGCACAAGGCCCCCCGTGGGATCAAGTCAATGATCCGCGAACAATCCACATACACATAGCTGATCTAATCATGATCAATCAATAAGCATGCTTATCAACAGGTTCAACAAGGGGATCCCACCAGGGTCCAATAGCATGCATAGCAACAAGTTCTACTGATGTTCAATAAGTAGAATACATAAGTACAACATGGGTGATCCAATCAGGATCCATAGCATGCATGCATTTGCAACATAATCACAATTCAACATAGCTGATCTAAACAAGATCCAATAACATGCATGCATATCATACAACACGTATTCGTTCACTATCATTGCGAACTTAAACAATATAGGCATCATATCGATCATATCATCATGATCCTAAACATATTAGGCATTTAGGTACACACCAGCCTAAAGTATTCCCGAACTACTTGCTTATCTTTTGTCGGCATTTATGTTCTGTGTTTCTATAAACACACGTTCTTGAATTATTGTCACTTGCACATTCAATGGAATATCACACCTTTATTGGTAATATTAGCTCTTTATAGTTGAGAGCATCTTTAGTTATCTTTAATAATTATCTCTGGGGTATTGGTCAATTGCTAACCAATCCTCAATACTAACTCACACATGTTCATGTTCAACATTACGATCTTGATAATCATAATCGTAACTATCACGTCTCATATATACCTAATGGCAGTCAACAAGTCCATACATATTACATAATGATTACGAGTTAAGTCGGTACTCATCTGAGTCCAGGACGCTTATATTAATCTTCTAACGGTGCCTTTAGTCCATATATAAACCTATAATAACAGTCCAAGCATCAGTACGCGAAAAACATTAAAACTGCTAACTGACGCCCCGGACGTGTCGCGTCCCAACTACTGACGCGTCGCGTTGCGCTTAAACAGCCGGACGCGCCGCGATTCTTTACTCCAATGCGTCGTGTCGCTAGAACAGTTACAAACTGTAATTATTTTTGCAGATTAAAACTTGACCAAATATCATCTAAATCAATCTCAAACATCTCTTAACACTTACAAAGCTTGTTTGAGACTATTTTGGCACTTTAGAACATCAAAATTAAAATAATCCCATTAAAATAGTTTAGACTCAAATACATCAGCTTTGATGTTATATTCACTTATTGACCTAAAATATAATTTAACAAAGTTATAGGAACTAATAGGAGGCCTCCTAAAATCACCACTTAATTGCAAGAATCAAGATTTCATTCAGGTACCCCAAATCGGTTTTTAATTGAAATTTTAATCATTTGTTGTAACGCCGGTTCTAAATTTGAGGAGTTTTTTTTATAAAACGTGTGTAAGCTTTATTATTTATTTAACATTTTACAACTTATATATATAAGTTGTAATACAAAAGTACTGTTAAAACATTCCAAGGCGTAACATATCAGCATTGGCCTACAAAGGCCTTTAACATGCGTACATAACAATTTAACAACTCAGTTGGTTCATGAAAACCTTAAACATGCATAACTAACAATTCTTCGGTTTGTAACATACAAACATCTATATAACACTATTAATATCATACTTAGGTTAACTGTTACTCACTTGTGGAGTTATTACAGGTAAGAACTAAGGCACAAATGTTTCTTGATCAACTGGTTCACCTAAACAAGTTTACACGTATAAATACACACTAAAACATAAACTGCCAGAAGGCAGGGTACGGCCATTCCTGGTCAAGGCACGCCCGTGCCTGGCTAAGGCATGGCCGGACCTGAACAGAGCGTGACCGTGCCTTACTATCAGGTACGCCCGTGACTACAGGCACTACCCCGGACCTTCTAGGGTTAGGCACGCTCGTACCTTTTGGAGGTACGCCCGTGCCTTGCCGGGTATGCCCAAGGTCACGGTTGGATCTTGAGAGGCACGCCCATGCCTTTCCATTTGCAGCAGCACGTTCGACCAGAACTTGCTGTTTTCCAGCCAAAACAACACCAAAATGTTACCAACTCATTTCTAGTCGTTTTCTATGTTTCACATGTGAACTAACACATCAAAACAAAGCTAAAGACACAATTTTTATACCATTTAACATCAATTTCACACTTTGGGACCAAATTCATCATTTTGACCCATTTAAGCTTTAATCTCTAAAATCAACCAAAATCACATCTTTAATTCACAAATCAATCTGCTATACACTTAGAATCATAATGGAAACTAATTGGTAACATCAATTTCAATCTTTGGCATCAATTGGCAATTTTGACTCAAAACACCCAAACTTGAAACTTGAAGAACTTGGTGATTGGGAACTTACAACAAAGATGAATTGAAGGAGCTCAACAACAGATTAGAACACAAATCCAGCAGCAAAGATTGAAGCCTTGATGATTCCTTGATAATCTTCTCCTTCAAAGTCCAAGCCAAGAACCAAAGAAAAAGAAGAGATGAGTTGTGTGTGGTGTGTATACGTGGAAGGGGTGGCTGCCTACTTGTGGATCAATATTATTCACAAGTGGGTATTTTGTTCCCTCTTTCAACTTACAACTCAACGCACGAGTATCCGTTTTAACTAACGAGGATATTTTTGGAATCCTTATCTTAAACCATTTAATATTCTATTATTTTTATCTATTTTTATCCATATTTTTATTAACTCATTTAATAACTATTTTAGTCATTTATTATCATTATCTACCAAAATATATATTTTATTCAATTTATTTAAATTATTAAACATACCACGTAAGCATGCGTCTAGACCCTTTCTGAATATGTTACATTTGTACACTCTCCTATCCTCTTAAGGAGTCTACTAACATATATTAAAACTCATTTTAACAATCCTTTCAAGATTTGGGTTGATTACCCTTTAACACTTTAAACTTCAAAAATAATAATACTTACTTATCCCCAATTGATAGTTGTAATCTTCCTCCTCAAATCTCAACTTAAAAACTTGATTAAATCTTCTAAACATTTGATATGCTTGTGTGTGTGTTTATTCAACTAAAGAAAGAAAGAAAAGAAAAGATAAAGAAGAAGGGAATGAGGAAAAGCAATAGAAAAGAATGACTTTAGGGGTTGCCGTCTCTTTTGGTGGTGCCCCCCCTTTGGTGGGTATCCCGCTTCCCTTTTTAACTTACAACTCATCCATACTCTATCCATAATTTTCAACGAGGACATATTTGGAATCTTTATTTTAAAACCGTTTAATAATTCATAACTTTTATTCGCTTTTATCAACTTTTATTCATCACCTCATTTAGTAGTAACTATATATATATATATATATATATTCATCGGTGGGCAATCCAATTGAAGGAGAGGGAATTGGACGGCTAAGATTGGTTCTCGTATGAAAAACAGTTCTCGTTTGAACTTTTGCCTATATATAGGTAGGATCAAATGAGAACACCTCCTAATGTGAGAATGTGGAAAACAGTTTATAGCCATTGGATGATCTTTATTTAATGGCCGAGATTAATCTTGGTTAATTAAGGTATGTTGAATTTTAATGATTTGATTTAATTATGGTAGGTTGATTTTGATCTCTTATTTATTTAATTAAATGATTAGCCTACAAGTGTTCTCACCGTTCTCCATTTAACATGTATTCTCACCGGATCCTTTCTCTCTCTCTCTCTCTCTCTATATATATATATATATATATATATATATATATATAGTCCTCCTTTAAACTTGGAATTCTTATTTAATTCACAAGAGTACAACCCTAAACACAAAGGGTACAACTATACATCACCTGTTATATGATAGTGGGTCCTTTATTTTAAATTAATAATAATTCCCTTTATAGATATCACTATCATGTTTATGAAATATCATGATGAATCATGTTTGATTAAACATGAAGGTATCTTAATCCATTTATATGATATGAATATGTAAAAGAAGAGGAGAATACTTAACAACACCCTTTAAAAGTTGATATTAAAGTTGTACCCCTAAATTATTTAAACAATCTTCTAATATAAATAAAAAATAAAATTACATCAAATTTATTAAACGATTTTAATTGTTCATTTAATAAAATAAATTTAATTGTTTAATTTTGACTTTCCATTTAAATAAAATTAAAATACCAATTTTGAATTTTCTAAGTCAAAGTTATTAAAAAAATTTCATATATGTCTTTCTTAAACATTAAAATATAATATTTTTTTGTCATAATTTACAAATATCATATTTAACGTTTATCACATTTTAAAATATCAAATTTAATGAAAAAATTAATTTATCCATTTTAATACAGTTTATAATCTTTTTAAATTCTTTTTAATTATAACCAATAGATATTTGGCCTTATTGCTTAAATTATAACAATAATGACCGATAACTTGTAAAAAAATACAATCATAGTTTTTCGTGTCATAAACTGATGAATAACTTGCAAGTATGCTCTTATAATGGTTGATAAATTCTCAAGATACACTTGGGTCTTCTTTCTTAGAGCAAAGAGTGAGGTTGCTAAGGAAATAATTTGCTTCATAAAAGATATGGAACTGATGAATAGCAATTTGGTTAGGATGCTTAGAAGTGATCATGGAACAGAGAAATCAAACTCTTAAAGCTTTCTGTTATGAGAAAGGGATATCTCAGAACTTCTCTACTACAAGAACCCCACAACAAAATGGTGTAGTAGAAAGTAGAAACAGAACACTTATTGAAGCTGCTAGGATCATGTTGTGTGAAAGTGGGTTATCATTCAATTTTTAGGCTGAGGTTGTCAGTTGTGCATGCTTTACACAAAACAGATACCTTGTTATCAAAAGGCACAACCAAACTCCATATGAAGTGCTTAAGGGAAGGAAGCCAAGCATCAGCTTTCTGCACATCTTTGGTTGTCAATGTTTCATTCTCAACCAGAAGA
The DNA here is from genome assembly GCA_038502395.1 of Dittrichia graveolens. Lineage (NCBI taxonomy): Eukaryota > Viridiplantae > Streptophyta > Magnoliopsida > Asterales > Asteraceae > Dittrichia > Dittrichia graveolens. The sequence continues at coordinate 26,600,201 of JARJIL010000008.1, forward strand.
ATCGGTTGCAGAAGTTTGCCCCTAAAACTGATGAAAGAGTGTTTATGGGCTACTCTGTGATTTCCGAAGCTTACAGAGTCTACAACCTTAGAACAAAGGTCATAGAAGAATCAATCAATGTAAGTTTTAATGAAAATGACTTTGTTGCTTCTTGTTCAACTAATCATACTTCAGGTGAAGAATTTAATGTTCTCATACAAACTAGAGAAGCCATTGCAGAGCAAGATGATCCCTCTCCACCACCTCTTGAAGATGATCTAGAAGAACCTGTTTTAAACCAAACATCTGACCATGCACACCCAACCTCATCCAATCCTATCATTTTACTGAATGATGTGGAAAATGACTTAACATCATTGGATTTTAATTCCATTTTAAATATTCTCTCTTCGGTAGAGATAACCACAGATTGTGACAATGAAGTTACCTCACCGAATCAATATGAAGCTATCTCATCAACTGATAATCATCAAGTGACTTCAACTCCCTTAATCCAAACAAATCCCAACTCTCCCATTGTCCAAAATGCCTTCAAAGACCACAGAGATCATCCTCATAATCTGATCATAGGAAACATAGAGGATCCAGTCAGAACCAGATCAAAAGGTTGCAACATCTGCTTTTACACTAGATTTGCGTCTATGATTAAACCAAAGAAAACAAATGAAGCCCTTAGTGATTCCCACTGTGTAAATGCCATGCAAGAGGAGCTGGCTGAGTTTACAAGGAATAAATATGGACCTAGGTACCTAGACCGAAGGATAAATCCATCATTGGAATCAAGTGGGTGTTCAGGAATAAGATGGACGAACAAGAGTTGATCATTAAAAACAAGGCAAGGCTTGTTGCTTAGGGGTATTGCCAAGAAAAAGGAATTAATTTTGATGAAACCTTTGCCCATGTTGCAAGGCTTCAAGCAATAAGGATTTTCTTAACTTATGCTGCCTTTAAGAACTTCAAAGTGTTTCAAATGGATGTCAAGAGTGCATTCTTAAATGGAGAATTGAAGGAATAGGTTTATGTTAAACAAACTTCTGGTTATGAGGATCCTAACTTACTTGACCATGTTTACTTTCTCAATAAAGCTTTATATTGTAACATCCACAAATCTGGGTTAGTGATTTACGAGTTAATGGTATGTGATTTTATGTTTAATTGTGTTTAATTTGTTTAAGTGGTTGTTAGAGTTAATTAAAGTAATTCATGAATTAAATATATATGAATATATATATGTTGGTGCTACTGGAATAAGAAATAAAGGAAAGGAAAAGTTATGTATATATGTATGTATGCATGTATGTTATTAAAGTGTATGTATGTATAGGTATGTACAAGAGGTGGGATTGCCACCTCTTGCCTTGGTTTTGTGAATGAATACATGGGTATATATATGTTGGCATGAAGGGAATTTTTATTCAAGAAAATAAATGAAAGTGAAGTGTGTGTGTTTGTTATTCTCTACTGAAGAAAACAAGAAAAGAAGAAACTTGAAATTGAAGATTAGTGTTTCTTAATTCAAAATAAAGGTTTGTATGTGATCCTAACATGTTTTTGATGATCTCAGTATGTTTTATTATTGAAAAGCATATTTAAATGTTAAATCACCATTGTAGGAGCTTGAAGCTCAAAAGTGTTAAATGGGTTTTGTTAGTTTGATGTTTGTAATGATTTAAAAGTGTTCATGATGGTATATGGTATGTTATATGAAGTTGTATGAATGTTAGAAGTGTTTTAATTTGAGTAAAAAGATGATTGATTATGAAATTTGTGAGTTGGTTGGCTGAAAATCCGACAAAGTAAGAAGGTGGTCTAGAAATCCGATGGTAGTGGCGCGACACTTATTGAAGGTCACGGCGCGATGCTGGAAATACGACAAAAGATAAACCGACACTTGGAAATCCGTAACCCAAATCTGATAACCAAATCCGAGAAATCCAAAATCCGGAGCCTTAATCCGACACTCAAAATCCGGAACCCAAATCCGACAGTGTCGCGGCGCGACACAGGTGTTGGTCGCGGCGCGACAGGCCCATTTCAGGAAACTTGATTGTTTTGCTATGAACTTGTTTGGGATGTGATGGATTATTATTTATATGATTATTATATGTTGATTACAAGTTGTATAGAGATACAAATATATTGTTGATATATATTTATAAATCAGAGATTGACTTCAGTTTGTTGTGTTCTTAGGGATTGCAAAGACTCAGTGATATTAGACAACTGAGCAGACGGAAACGAGGACTGAGGTGAGTGGAAGTGTACTCACGAGTGGTGATGGTGGTAATGTTTATGATTGCATGATATGAGATATTCGTTTCTTATGATAGACTGTTTAATCTGAGATGCCATGGTAGACTGTTTAATCTGAGATGCCGTGATAGATTGTTTAGTCTGAGATGCCATGATAGACTGTTTAGTCTGAGTTACCATTATGGAATGTTTTACTTGATATGTGTTAATAGACTACGTTGATTGTTATTCGTTGGTAGTCGTTTGTTGATTGTGATCACTCAGATTGTTGTGTGGCCTGTGTACATGGCTAATGATATGTGCATGTGGCGAGACCTGTACGTATGGTTAACGATATGCGTACATGGTTAGGGGTCAGCTATCGTATGTTTTGGGCTGGGCTATCTGCTATTGGTTGCAAAGTTCTTGATCTTCTATGCATTTGTTGCATCAGAAGGGGTTTAACTGTACCAAGTAGCAAATAGCTATCGGTAAACCTTTGCATGATTGGGTTACTTTATACCTCACTACAAGTAGACCGGTATAATGTTCTCAACATATCTCTGTGCAAGATACCAATCAGATCCAAAAGAATCCCATCTTGCAGTTGTTAAAAGGATATTCAGGTATCTCAAATGAACTCTTAATCTTGATCTTTGGTACCTTTGAGACTCAGATTTTGTGTTAGTTTGGATACACTGACTCTGATTTTACAGGATGCCTAGATAGGAAAAGTGCTTCAGGGGGATGTCAACTTCTAGGAGGAAGGCTAGTTAGTTAGTCCAACAAGAAACAGAATTCAATGTCAACTTCTACTATTGAAGTAGAATATATTGCTGCTGGTAGCTGTTGTGCTCAACTCTTGTGGCTGCAAAACCAGCTTCTAGACTGTGATGTGAAGTTTGAGAACACTCCCATCCTATGTGACAATACAAGTTCCATCTTTATTTCCATCAATCCAGTAACACATTCAAAGACAAAGCATACTGAAATCAGACACCACTTTTTAAGAGATAATGTGCAGAAGAAGTGTAATATCCTCAAAATGGGCCTAAACGTGTGCGAACGTGGTACGTCGAGTATTTAATTAAATTAAATAAAATATATATTTTTTAGAAAATGTTATAAAGTATGAAAATAATAAAGAAATGAGGTTATTAAAATAATAATAAAAATAGATAAAGATTATAAAATATTGAACGGTTTCAAACGAGGATTCCGAAAATATCCTCGTTAGTTGAAACGGGTAAACGAGAGACGAGTTGTATGTTGAAAAAGGGGAACAAAATACCCACTTGGGGATAATATTACCCACAAGTTGGTTTTTTGACTCATCTCCTTCATACACACTCACACACACACACACACACACACACTCACTTGTGTTTTCTACTCTTTCAAAGTGAAGAAGAGAAACTCCAAGGAATCAAGAAGATCATCAAAAAATCTAATTCCATATGCAAATTGAAGATTGAATCAGCCCATATTCATCATCTCTATCACTTGTAAGCTTATTCCTTCTTCTTGTTCTTCATTCATGATTTTTGGGTTTTTGAAAGAAAGCTCATTAAGCATTGTTCCAACAGTGAATTGAGCTTCATATTAGCCCTAAAAGTTGTTCTTCATCATCCTTTGATCATTGTAAGCTAAAATTCCATCTTGTTCATCTTGGTGTTCTTCAATTCTTGAATTTTTAGGTTTTAAGTAGGTTCTTTGATTTAGCAATTAAGAACAAAAATTTATGACTCAAATAAGTTCCTATATCATTTATAAGTACATAGGAATCAATTTCATGGATTAAAGTAGTGATCTTGATGAGTTTTGAATTTTGCCTCAAATGGGTCAAAATTGGTCAAATACGGGTAAAACTGAATTTGACCTTCAAGAAGTGAAATTTGGTGTTCTAATTGTTTCTAAAACTCATTAGTATTGATTAGAACTCATGTGTTAGATTAGAAGTGGTGTTTATGCACAAATTCAAGAAATGGCCTAAATGAGTCAAAATGGCCAAAATGAAGTCAATCTGTTTTTACAAATCAAGAACTGATTTTTAAGGTTCTAATAGGTTCATATAACTTGTATGAATTGATTAGAACATTGTTTTTGCATTGAAATGGTAGTTTTGCTTAAATTGGCTTAAATAGTGAAAAATAGGCCATAAAAGGCAAGAAAATGGAAAATGGTACCAAACAATGGTTTTAAATCTTTTGGCCAGTTGTAACACCTTCAATACATCATATTAGGTGTAAATGGTGAGTTGAAAGTGTTAGAATTGGTGCATTTCAAGTTTTGGCCAAAATGGACACTTCTTTGTCCATTTAAATGTGACTTTCATATGAATTAATTGGATAGGTATTTTTGATGTTAGAAAGCTCCAACATATGTTAAATGGTCTTATGAAACATTGAAATTTTGTTAAAGTTGATTTGGAGTTGAAATGGGATAAAATGGCACTACTGTGCAAAAACAAGTAGAAATGCACTACTGCAGGGGGCGCGACGCGTCGGTCCCTATGGACGCGACGCGTCAGGCCAATTTTCAGCATATGGGCTGTTTTGCGTTGTTCTTTCGCGTTTTGGTGATTGGACTACTATAATAAGATAATAAATACTTAAATGGCACAATTAGGGTATTGTTTCAAGTATCCTAGATGTTCTTTGCGTGTTTAAGTGATTAACATGTAAGTATTTGTATTATAGGTCAAGTCGACAATCCGTGAGTGCCAAAGCAAGGTCTTTGCTTATTCTAGCTTGTCAGGTGAGTGCTGGATAACATAACAATTAATATACCTATAACATATATTAACAAACGAATGGAATGTACTGTTGAGGTATGCGGACCATTGATAGCATCAGTGGTACCTGTATAGGTATTTAGGGCCTTACAAGCCCAATGCTCCCCGAATGGATGGGTACAACCTCCACCTATACTCAGAGGAATCGATAGATTCCAGAACACAATGGTGGACCGCTTCACAGCTCACCCACCGGAGCGGTTGATGTGTGTACCCCAGTTTGGTGCATTGAGCCGAGCTAGCTACCCTGCGAGATATGTCGCCTTCTGACTACACTAGCTCATCGCGAGATGCTAGGATAGCACTATTTGAGCATGATTGATGATATATGATATACTTATGTTGATTATTATGTTGTCTGTACTCATTAGCTATTATAGCTAACATATACTCACTCTCACATGTGTAGGTGATCCTTAGGCTGTGAGCTCGAGTGCCTGCGGGTAGTTATAAGCTTTGGGAGGAACACTATTTTGTTAAACACTCTGTTGATATTCTGTTTGTAATTATTCTGAGATAATGGTTGGCCGGTTAAGTGACAGTAACACCAACCCATATAATGTGGCAACATTTTGATTGTATATATAATTTGCCACGTGTTTTACTTCCGTTGCATTTTTAAATTTTAAGACAGGTGTAAATGTTTTGTTTACAGACAAACCCACGTGGTTTGAAATCTTAAATTTTATTTTAAAAAGAAAAATTTGGTTCTCAAAATCACGGTGTGACAAGCTGGTATCAAAGCTTAAGTTTGAGTGAATTGGGTACTTGAAAGAGTATTCAGTCTCAAATTTAGGCTCGACCATTATTTAAAGTGTTCCTTGGGAGGTCATGGGGGTGTGAGAGAGATTGTTATGATTGACATGCTAATGCTTATATGCTTATTATGATTAATTAAGTATGATAAGTATACTAAGTATATTATGAATGTATTTGGTCCAACAAAATTAAGAGATAAAAATGGCTGGAGGTCAAGATAGAGAAGCGTACATCCGTGAGTTAAAGGCACGTCTTAAAGCAGAAGAGGAACATGCACCTGTTCTTCCTACTCCTGAACGAAAAATGGCCATGGGCCTAAAGTCATTTCTATCCTGCAAACCACTTACCTTTGATGGTAGCATGGATCTGTTCGTTACAGAACGGTAGCGTGGTATGATATCGTGATTGCTTCCACTTCTGCTGCAATCCAGGATGCATTTACATGGTTTGATTTCTTGATGATTCTACGAGCCAAGTATTGTTCGGCTCAGGCATTGGAAAGCATGGATAACGAGTTCAGGGCCTTGACAAAAGGCAACAAATCTGTTAAAGAGCCGATTACTAAATTCACTGACCTTATACAATTTGTGGCACACACATTGCCTGATGAAGAGGCAAAGATTAACAGGTTCGCTATGGCACTACCACCCGACTACAGATCTTCTATCCGGTTTGCTACTACTCAGAATAAGGCCTTTGATATTGCTCGTCGGTGTGAGAGCGATCATTCATCTGGTGGAACTTCCAAAAGGAAGTTTGAACAGTCTTCGGGGTCAAAGAGTACCGGGGGTGGGTCATGGTAGCGACAACAACATCAGCAATAGGGGGCCAGAGGTATGGTTCTTTAGATGATTTATGGTGTTCCCAGTGTCGTACTAAACACTCGGGACATTGTACTAGGGATACCGCGAGGTGTCCCAATTGTGGGCAAAAAGGGCCTAACGCGGAGAACTGCAGGTTTAAGGATAACGTGCGTTACAAATGATTTAAACCGGGGAATCGACTGTCAGAATGCAGATCGGGTCCTAACCCAGGGTCAGATGGAGCTGGAGGATCATCCTCAGGTCAGAAGAAGAATAATGCGTCCCGTGCACCGAGCAGGGAGTTCCAGATGACCGCCGATGAGGCGAAGACATCAGGTGATGTGATCACCGACACATTTCTAATTAACTATTCTCTAGCATGTGTTTATTTGATTCAGGAGCTACTTATTCTTTCGTCTCTGCATCCTTTTGTGCTAAACTCAAATTACCTATTTCTACATTGATTGCTCCGCTAAGTGTAGAAGTTGCTAGCGGTAGAATAGTTTCTGTTGTTGATAGAGTTCCCGTGACAGTGATTGATATTGATGGGAATATTTTCCCATTTCGTTTCTTGTTATGCCAATTGCGGGGTTTGATGTTGTAATCGGAATGGATTGGCTCATCAATCGAAATGTTGAGATTCTTTGTTCTAAAAAGATCATTAAAATTCCTCTATCTGACAGGTCATATGCTGTGGCTCGTGATGAGGGGAGAACTTCTAAAACTCCATTAATATCACTGATGAAAGCTCGTAAATTTGTAGCCAAGGGATGTGAGTCCTATTTGGTTTATGTTGTAGATACAAAGATGGAGAAGAAAGCTATTGATGACATTAGGGTAGCTTTTGAATACCCTAATGTTTTCCTTGATGAATTTCTGAGTTTGCCACCGGTAAGAGATGTTGAATATCAAATCGATCTTGTTCCAGGTGCTACGCCTGTACCAAGATCTCCTTATCGTCTTGCGCCATCTGAAGTTCGTGAGATGATGACTTAGATACAAGAACTTCTTGATAGAGGTTTCATCCATCCCAGCTCTTCACCTTGGGGAGCTCTAGTCTTATTCGTGAAGAAGAAAGACGGGATGATGCGTATGTGCATTGATTACAGGGAGCTAAACAAGCGAACTGTGAAGAACAAGTACCCTCTCCCGCGTATCGATGATCTGTTTGATCAACTTCAAGGGGCTACATGCTTTTCAAAGATTGATCTTCGTTCTGGTTATCATCAAGTTCGTGTGCGCGACGAAGATATTCCAAAGACAGATTTTAAAACGAGATATGGGCATTATGAATTTCTTGTGATGCCTTTCGGGCACTATGAATTTCTAATGATCCATGTCTGCCGTGCTTCTCTTGACAAGTTTGTCATTGTATTCATCAATGATATTCTTATTTATTCCAGATCTGAAGCAGAACACGAGGCACACCTTCACATTGTTCTTGATACTTTGATGCGAGAACACTTATATGCAAAATTCTCTAAATGCGAGTTCTGGCTTGAAGAAATACACTTCCTCGGTCATGTTATATGTAAGGATGGTGTAATGGTTGTGAAGGTATTTGTTTGGATTTTCAAGACGAAGCGGAAGCATGATATCATACAAAAATTCAAAGCTAACCAAACAAATACTTCCCATGGACCAACATCTAAACATGAAGTTGCAACTAAAATATAATGAACAAGATAGAAGAAAGATTATACCACAATACAAGATCACAAGAGCTTTCTTCTTTGTCAAAAGTGTGTAGAATTCAAGCAAGAATTCCTCTAGAGTAGTCCACCCCAAGCACACTTGATTCCCCAATGCTAGTAGATTGGTGTAGCCACCAAAACAACAAGATTAAAGTATGTATAACACCTTTGTGCATCAAACCTTGATCACAAAGTGCATAAACTCTAGAGAGAAAATGTATATCTTCTTCTTTTGTTCTTCCTTGCATATTTTCACAAAGAACACAGAGAATTCGTGTCTCATGAAACTGCCAACAATCAATGATACTTAATCCCATTAAAATGAGCTTTAAAACCAATCAATTCTGCTGTTACAGTGCATGTACACGGCCCGTGTTCATCAACACGGCCGTATAGGCCCAAAGTCCACGACCCCAAATGGGCTAAGACAGCCCGTGTCTAATAGGCTAAACATGGCCCGTGTTCATCTACACGGCCGTGTCGGCCCAAAGTACACGTCCATGATTTGGGCCAAAATGCCCCGTGTCTATTGGGCTGGACACGGCCCGTGTTCAAGAACACGGCCCGTGTCTCATCCTGCCAAAATCCATTTTGGCCTTTTTCTCTCTTTTGCTTGATCGTGTTGCTGGAATCAATACTTGGTCTGTGACTCAATAGGCCTATACTTCATCAGCAGTGCTATTAACTCGTTCGTGTCCACGGGCATACACCAACAGACTCCTACTTGCACGTGACACGACTACGAAAAATAACACAAACATAGAGCGGCCTCTAGCAAGACATCTATGCTCCCAAGTCAGTATAGGGTATGCCACTCTTGACAAGATCCCAATCTTAAAATGATTGTCCTAAAGATAAATGATCATGTACATCCCTTTGTTCGCGATATCCTATGTGAACACAAGGCATGGAATAAAGTCAACCTTCAGATAGTTCACGATTATGTTTCTTGATTCTATATTAGTGGTGACCAACAAACCAAGTTAACATTGATCCATCATCAATATAACTTGAGCACGGCCATGCATATAAACGTCAGCACTCAATCATCGAGGAGCCCATGGATTTCTTCTCTATTCATAGAGGAACAAATTCCTTTCGACTACATAGTCCCGCCACATAGATAATACTCCACCCAATCATCTCCCTCATAACGACCAGTTACGGACCGTATTAGAAAACGATCAAAGAAAAGCAGACCTATGCTTTGGGATCACATGTATCTCTAGTTTAAGGATGAAACGCCATCATCATCCCGAGTTACTTATGACCAGAACCATGAAGTGAACTCGGGTGCGGGTCCTCCAATCACTTGAAACCCCTTTCAAGTACATGCAAGAATCATGTTTATCAAAACCAATTCTTTACCTCAATCTTGATTCATACTTCCTTCCCATAAAGTCTGACCGATTGTGGAGATTTAGAATGAAAAACATTCTCGGAAGTGTTTAAACATGCTAAGATGGAACACAATAAGGATTCATAAATAACCGCCCTCGGTGTATTATTAAATCTCCATTTAATAATCGATATAGTATGAATTACAATACTGCTTAACGTCCCCAAAATATAAGTACAAATCAAACATAAACCAAAACAATATTCAAGCCAAGTCATATGCATTAGAAATGCTAATTGACCTAGTATGAGAAACATCACTAGTCCATAACAACGGCTTAACTAGTGGACTTATATTTTGTTATTTACTTATCTCTCTTTTGACAAGACTACCATAAAAGTATGCATAAAAGAGATCTTACTTTTCAAAAAAAATAAAAAAATTAAAGTAATCACGCCCTCATTGTCTCAAAAGCCCACAATAGGGTTAGTGATACTTAAGAACCAACAATCAACACCACAAGTTAGGATCATAAACTTTGATCAAAATCAACAGTTATCCTAATCGAAACATGCATTAGAGTAAACACTTACTCCAAGCCTATTCTAGTCGTCAAATATCAAGAACATATCTCTATATTTCTTGAACTAAATATTATCCAATTTTGTATCTCCTAAGTGTCCTTATGAAGCAGTAATTCTTGAATTTGGTTCGCAGATAACCTAATATCGGGACATTATCTTCAAAAGACATATAACATTAGGAATACAACAAAGCTCCCACTAGCCCTGACATATATGAAAGGTTTTATCTATCCTTTTAGAAAACTCACCACTTTGATTTTCTAATAATAAGTAAAGATCTCTCCTTTAAGATGCTAGCATAAGTCCAAATTGGACTTATTCACTTTTGTAGACATAATTTGGATACTACGGATGTCTATTAAGACCCTCGGAGAGTGTTATAAGCACTTCCTCATAATATTGTTCCATGACGGAACGCGGTCATTAATATCCACGAGTATCAAACATTCTTCAACCATAGCCATTAGGACAAGTTTCTCCATAAACATCATGAAAACTTTACAACTAGTCGGTATTTGAAGTTGTCTACAATTCCATCCATGTTAATCCATTACTACCGTCTTGGTTTACACCTAGGTATGGGTTAAGTCAAGTCATGTACTTGGACATTTCAAATGGATTGCATCTCTTTATCATTTACTTCTTTTATTTTAGTGAATTCTGGATCCACTACGCCTTCCGATGGGTGGTGAACTCAACATGACTCACCATCAGGTCATTGCCACTTAGATACGAAAAACCCATATATGTTTGGCTCTATATGACTCTTATCCGAAATAAAAGAAGTAATGACTCTTAGTCAGGTATATCAACATATCAAAACCGATTCACAATCAATGATATCTGACTATATGCTAGTGTCAAAGTCAGGCCTTTTATTTGAATTCCATGTTCTTCCACTGGAATGCCTTATCTATCGCCCCTTTTAAACAACAAAACATTATTCTCGAAAGGTCAAATAACTAAAACTTAGAGGAACTCCTCAAATGTATTAGCACTTCCTGGTTTCAAGCTCATCCATATCCTACTGAATGTAGATTGGATAACTTCGAACTATAAGATAGACAAGCAAAGAACTTTTTTAGTCATATCTTAATAAGTGCTAAATAGACCATCAATTGAATCTAGATTTGAGGACCTTGTCAACATGGTGAATGAATGTTTCAACAAAACGCACATACATTCTTGACCCATCATAAACCGGATCATTATCAATAATACCCGGTTCCCTACACCATGACACCATGTACTAATGTGTCTAAGTAGGATATGAATTGTGAGACAATTCCACAATTCACTATATGGTCATCCAATATATAGATAGAAGGTATCTTAGCATCTTAACTAGATCTAAGTATCTTGATCTATATGCCCTATTGATTCTGAAAGCCGTTTTGGCTAATTCTAAACACCAACAAGGTTTCAGATATATACCTAAACTAGTAAACGTCTCGCAATTACTACCATCAAGGTAGTGACGAAGAATTTTATCTTTCGTTATTCTTTGTGGTGTGCTTGAACGGATTATCCACCAAAGTGCGATCAATATCCAACAAGCCTTCATTCTCTCACTAACTCCGGTAAAGAATCTCATAATCATCTTAGCCCAATAAACAAGATCAATACCAAACGTTTAGCCCAAGGCTAAACTATCTCGGGATCCCAACCACACGGATCTAGATTATATATTTCTTGTTTTATGTGGCAAAGTTGATTATCTCACAAAGATAACTTATCCAAACTATTTTGGATTCAGAATCAATTATTCATGAATATTCTATTACTTGTAACAAAACCTTGTGTATGCCATGACATGAAAATTTTTGAATATAACAAAATATCTCACAACAAGTTTTCATAATAAATTTCATATTTTAAGAATAAACTCATCGTCACCACATATAAAGTTGTGTGCCATGCAGGGCAAAACAACACATGAGCTATGACATAAATAGACCTTGAATAAACAACGCTTAAAAAGGTTTTACATCAATTCTTAAAACTTCAAAACCATATCCATCATCTTCAAAAACGAGCATACAAAGAAATGTTACTTGCCACGCAAGGCAGAAAATAAAGTAATAAATAAACCTGCGACAAAAGCGAGATCAAGTCTCCTTATCTTCTCTTAGAGGACAATCATCCTGGTTCCCTCGTCCGAGATCCGATTCTTCATGCTTTTCTTTCAACCAAGGACCTACACTTTGTAACAAAATAAAATTGTGACAAACGTGAGCCAATCAGCTAGAGTCAACAACCCAACTTATAAAAGAATAGCAATGAATCATGAACGTACCTGAAGATGGAAAGTTAACTCTCTCTTTCCTGAGAAGTTTTATATCCTCACGGAACGTAGGGTAGGCGTGACGGCCCCAATTTCCAAATCTTCCATAGAAGTAGCAAACCACCTTTTCTTGAGTTTTTTCTTGAGGCACATTCTCTATGTCCTTCGACTCAATATCAAGGATAGGCTTGGAAACTCCAACCTTTCCTTTTAGGGTCAGTTTCTTCTTCCTTTTCTTTTGTTTCTTTAAACCCAAGATAGGATTGGATGAGGTGGAGTTATGCTTGGCCATGTCAGACTCAACAGACTTCAACATGCCATGCAATTCGCTTAAGGATTTCTCCATTCTTTGCATGTGATAGTTTGTGACAAACTGACCATATGATGCGGGCAGAGACTGGAGTACAATATCCACAGCGAGCTCTCTCCCAATAGGAAATCCTAACATCTCCATTTAGTCCACGTTCGCCTTCGTCTTAAGGACGTGGAGACTTACATTCCCGCCTTCCTGCATCCTACAACCGACTAGGCTTTTAACACACTCATAGTGTTCCTGCCTAACTTGCTATCGGAACATGTCCTTTAGCTTGTTTAACATATTGTACACACTCATATGCTCGACCTGCTTTCGCAACTCTGGGCTCATAGTGGACAACATGAGGCAGGCAACATCGTGCGTGTCCTGAGCACGTTTTTCATATTCGTATTGGATGGCCCAAGTCGCGTTGGTAGTAGGTGAACTGGAAGGGGTTCCTCAAGGATGTGCAACTTTGACTCATGGCGAAGGACAATCCTCAATTGCCTAAGCCATGCAATAAAGTTCACCCCCGTGAGTTTCTCCTTTTTTATGAACATACGAAGTGAGATATTTGACGTGGTGTTGTTATGGTTTGACATCTATAAATAACAAAAATACGAGTTTTGGTTAGTTAGATAAACCTTGTTAAAGATAATTACCCCATATGTTTAAGAAAAACAATTATTTTAACAAGGGCTAAGAACCTTATTTCACCTCGCACCGTGACGGGTTTACCGCGGATCACGTGGTGAAGCTATTTAGGCCGGTAACCATTTTACTAATTGTTATCTCTATTACAACTCTTAGACACTTGCGGGATCCATTGACATCCATAATGTCGGTTGGCATGTTTGATCCATACCTTACACCAATCTCAATATATAATTTTTGTTTAGCTCGTGCTTAGCTCGACAACTAACCAATAATTATATACTAAAATTGTAAATCGTCCGACAAGACACGCGGGTGGCACTCTCGACCATTGATTGGCTCGTGCTTAGCTCGACAACTGATCATGCGAGTTACCCCTCTCACATTCCACACAACTACACAAGGAATGACTCGTGCTTAGCTCGACAATCATCCTTGTTTCGTTAGATTTGGGTGGTGTCATCTTACGGATGGTGCGTGATTTACGTTTTGAAAAACGGGATTTTGTTTCCGGTTTATAAAAACCTTTTGTGAATTAACAAAGTAAGTGTCAAAATGATTTTAAGCACTTTTAAATATAATACTATGTTTATATTTTCTTTGTCAATTCTATTCGCGCGATATTGTTAACCATTTTAACAAACATTGTATTTTATTTAATTTTTAAAGAAAAACTGTCTAGCATGCGAATCCTAATCCATGCATAGAAAATAAAATACAACCACGCAAATAAATATAATTCGGTAACATGCCCAAAAATCCTATGCGTTTTTCCCGTGAGCCACAACAGGAAAAACGAGGCCAAAACCTAAGGACAAGGTAATGTCTCGTTGGGTGAGCTCCCACTGAATCCAACACCTCCAATAGCATGTTGACTCCTTCTCGCCAAGACGTCATCATCATGACTCTCGTTGATGTCTCCTGTTCAAATTCTATACTATTTACAAATACATAGAATATATATAAACGACACGCAGGTCGCATTCCTACACTATTTATACAAATACATGGAATAAAAGAAACGGCGTGCAAGCCGCGCCAACAAATAAATAAATAAATAATTACATCAATACAGCACGCAGACCACCAAAAAACAAAATCAATCAACCACAACAATACATAGGTCTAAGGGCATATCATGTTAACGAATCAAACCATACGCAACAAAAAGAAACATGGTGTGCCACACAAAACCATGATACAAATATATATATATATATATATATATATATATATATATATATCTAGCATCGTACCCGCGCAATGCTACGGAGTCGAATAGTTTTTGGTTTATAATATGCCGCTTTAAAAAAATGTAATGATATGTTATTCGCAAAATTCAATGTCAGAAAAATTTTCTTTACCAACATGTCCCATTTTTTTTCAAATTTTCTTTTATTTGCATAAACTATTTTATTAATTTTAAAAATAAAATCTAAAAGACATTAAAATAAGAAAAAAAATCATATTTGTAAAATAAGGATAGAGAAGTTAATAAGATATTAAAAATTATGTTGTTATGGGTGTATAATTATGTTTGTGTGAGAGTATATTTTAATTGAATAAAAAGTTAAAGTAAATTAGGAGAGAGATTGGAATGGTTAAAGATTGAGTGGATGAGATTAAGTTAAATAAAATAAAAGGCCAAGATGTTGTTTTGATTGAATTTTAAGAAGTCTTAAAATTAAGGAGGAGAAAGAGTGTTAAATGCTTTATATAGTAGTATAGATATATATATATATTAGTTAAGATTGTCTAAAACACCAAAGACACAAAATGACAATCCTTGTACATATGCATTAGTGTACCAAACCATTTTTAAAACACATATTCATATATACATTTATAAGTATATATTTGTGTACACTTCATGCCAAGTTACAACAAATATATAAATATAAAAACTAAAATATTATGAAGACTACAAATATATCAATTTTAGTCCAACAAGAGTCTACACGGAAAAACCATTTCAAGAAAACAATTTTCTTACAAAAATATTTTTATACGGTTTTTCTAGACTCGTAAGTGCAAAGCCATGTTAGATATGGATCTGATACCACTGAAGGTATTTGTTTGGATTTTCAAGACGAAGCGGAAGCATGATATAATACAAAAAAATCAAAGCTAACCAAGTAACTACTTCCCATGGACCAACATCTAAACATTAAATATAATGAACAAGATAGAAGAAAGATTATACCACAATACAAGATCACAAAAGCTTTCTTCTTTGTCAAAAGTGTGTAGAATTCAAGCAAGAATTCCTCTAGAGTAGTCCACCCTAAGCACACTTAATTCCCCAATGCTAGTAGATTTGTGTAGCCACCAAAACAACAAGATTAAAGTATGTATAACACCTTTGTGCATCAAATCTTGATCACAAAGTGCATAAACTCTAGAGAGAAAATGTATATCTTCTTCTTTTGTTCTTCCTTGCATATTTTCACCAAGAACACCGAGAATTCGTGTCTCATGAAACTGCCAACAATCAATGATACTTAATCCCATTAAAATGAGCTTTAAAACCAATCAATTCTGCTGTTACAGTGCATGTACACGGCCCGTGTTCATCAACACGGCCATGTAGGCCCAAAGTCCACGACCCCAAATGTGCTAAGACGGCCCGTGTATAATAGGCTAAACATGGCCCGTGTTCATCTACACGGCCGTGTCGGCCCAAGTACACGGCCATGACTTGGGCCAAAACGCCCCGTGTCTGTTGGGCTGGACACGGCCCGTGTTCAAGAACACGGCTCGTGTCTCATCCTGCCAAAATCCCATTTTGGCCCTTTTCTCTCTTTTGCTTGATCGTGTTGCCGGAATCAATACTTGGTGTGTGACCCAATAGGCCTATACTTCATCAGCAGTGCTATTAACTCGTTCGTGTCAGCGGGCATACATCAAATGGGTTAGAAGATTTATTGTTTATTGTGATGTTTCTTACACAGGTTTAGGAAATGTCCTTATGTAAAAGGACAAAGTGATAACTTGTGCTTCCCGTCAACTGAAAGCCACATGAGAAGAACTACCCGACTCATGATCTGGAGTTGGCATCTGTTGTCTTTGCTCTAAAATTATGGCGCCACTACCTATATGGCACCAAATGTGTGGTATTCACTCATCACAAGAACCTCCAATATGTTTTCACACAAAAGAAGCTCAATATGAGGCAACACAGGTGGTTAAAGCTGATAAAGGAATATGATTGTGAAATCAAATACCACCCGGGCGAGGCTAATGTGGTGCCTGATGTGTTAAGCCGAAAGGGCTCCTCAGAGAACATCAAATTCATGAAAATTACTATTGTATCGGATCTAATCATTCAGCTAAAGGAGGCACAACAAGAAGCCTTATTGGAAGCTAATCTGAAGGCATAAGTTATGACAAAAATGAAGGAGCAGTTGCAAGATGATTGCCGGGGATTGAAGACATACATGTCCCGAATCTTGGTACCTAGAATTGGAGGGAATCAGGATTTAATCTTGAAGGAAGCACACAGTTCTAGATTATATGCATCTAGGGTGCACGAAGATGTACCATGATCTTAAGGCACTTTACTGGTGGCCTACACTAAGATATAGCTTCATATGTGGAGAAATGTTAGATATGTGCACAGGTTAAAACTGAGCACCAAAGACCATATGGTATTTTGCTACAATTACCAATTCCAAAATAGAAATGGGACAACATCACCATGGATTTGTTGGGAATCCGTGGGGATCAAAGCAAGCAACAGAAGCAACAAAAACACACACAAATGATCCCATGAAGTCGCAATGGTGGTGAAAACTTGTAAGAAGCTACATGCAACCAAAACAAGAACAAAGAGAAGAAGGAAATCAAATCATACCCTTGAAGACTTTGATTCTTGGCTGGAACAACTCGGATTTGGGATGTTAACTTGAAACAAATGGGTCCAAGTCCTAGTGCAAGTCCACACCAAGCTATGCTTCACTCTCCTTGTACTAGCAAGCCACCAAATCACCAACACAAGATGAATAGGTTCTGGAACAGCCTTGAAATCGATTGTGCACAACCCTTGAACACTTGCTCTTGCTCACTAACACTAGTTTATGAACTCACAGTGTATATGCTTGCACAAATGGACCAAGAGTAGTGAAAGAACTAAGAATGGCTCTTTTAAAGACACCATATCAATTCTAGAGAGCCTAGAGTCAGACCAAATGGACACACCTCATTGGACCAACTCAAATGGTCCAATAAAACACAAGTGTCATTTGGAATTTTGCCTTCACGACTTCTTCACGGGCTCTCATGGGCCGTGAAGGATGAATGCGCCACGACTGGCCATTTATCCTCCACGAGCCGTGCCGCGCCGTGCAAGAATCGTGAGGGTTCGTGCCTTTATGACCTCCTTCACGGGAAGTGTAGGGTCGTGAAGCCCTAGGGTTTCACGAACCATGCGGCCATGACAGGACACGTGTACACGAGCTGCTTCACGACCCGTGGAGCATCCTTCACGGTCGTGAAGGTTAGGTCAGATTGAATTTGACCATTTTGACCCTTTCCTCTTATAGCAGGTTGTCGAGATTGAAACTTGGTGTGTGACCCAATAGGCCTGCGCTTCATCGGCAGTGATGCCGGCCTACGTGTGTTAGTGGGCAGATTCCAACACTCCCACTTTCACATGACACACCGTATCCATGGGCACCATAGACAGGGAGCGGCCTCTAGCAAGGCATCTCTGCCCCCAACTAAACACGGGGTATGTCATCTCTGACAAGTACCAAGTCAAAACTAAAAGAGTTTGACATGGTCCTATAGATAAGTGATCAATCATCCTATTGTTTGCGATTTCCAAGTGAACACGAGACATGGTACAAAGTCATTCTCCGATCGTTCAAAATTATGTTTCTCGATCAAGATTGGTGGTGACCAAAAGTAAGCTGCAACTGATCAACTATCATTGCAAGCTTGAGCATGGCCATGCATTTTTGGTGTCAGCGCCCAATCATCGAGGGACCCAGGGATATCTCTCTAAACAGAGGAACAAATTCCTTCGACTACATTGCCTCCAATACTTTGGAAATACTTCACCCAAAAGCCTCCTTTATAATAGCTAGTTACGGACTACGTTTGAAAGCAGTCAGAATAAAGCAAACCAAAATAGTGAAACACATGCATCTTCGGTCTAAGGATAAAAGATATTATCATCTTGATTTACTCTTGACATGTACCATGAAGTAAGATCAGGTGTGGGTCATCCAATCACTTGAAACTCTTTTCAAGTATAGGCGAAATATTGCGTCCCTTGTATTCAATCCCCATTGAACACTTTGACCAATCATTTCCCTCGATCTTCGTTCATACTTCCTTCCAATGAAGAATGACCGATCGTGGACAATTTAGAATGTGAAACATTCAAGGAAGAGATAAAACATGCAAAGTTGGAACACAATAATGATTTAAAGAAAGTATTCGCTACACGTGTATCATTAAATCTCCATTTAGTAATCAATACATTCAAAAATACAATATTGCTTAATGTTCCCAATTACATAGCAAATATATCAAATACAATAACCAATATACAACTCAAACCAAGTCACTAGCAAATCTAATCCCAATATCACGTGTGTGGGAATCGTGCTTAGCTTGTGACGACGGTTTAGTGAACGGATCCGCCAAATTGCTATCCGTGTGTACTTTGTTGATGACAATGTCTCTGTTGGGGAGATAATCACTTCACCCTAATAATCAACTCTGCCTATCTTAAAACATAGAATTTGATGATAACTAAACCCTATATTCAGTATGACTTAGAAAGAATTCAAACATGTGTTATTTGAATCAGTTTATGTAAAAATATGCTAAGTATGGAACCATCAGCTGAGGAAAATAAGCCGTTAGCTGAGTATCAGATCCTACTCAAAGTATCAACCAAAGGATATCAGCCAAGGAGCATCAGATGAAGAAAACAAGTAAAGAAGACCATCAGCTGAGGAAAACAGTCTATCAGCTGAGCAAAACTGTTGATCAGCTGAGTGAAGAATGTGATCAGCTGAGTGAAGAATTTGATCAGCTGAGTGCCTACTCTATCAGCTGAGTGAACAAATGGATCAGTTGAGGCCCAGAGCATCAGCTAAGTAAGTCTTTCTTTACACAAGTCATCTCCCCTTATAAACTGATGTATTTGATTGATCAGCTGAGCATTCTTGATCAACTGATCATACAAATACATGAGCTTATGTCCTCCTAAGCTTACTATTGAACAGCTGAGCATCTATATGATAAGCTGAGCAATATGTATCAACTGAGTCCTAGCAAAAAGTGATCAACTGATATATTTTGTCAACTGAGTAGTGAATATCAGAGTTCCTAGTACAATCTGTTAGCTGAGTCATGAAAAATGTCAAATCTACTCTATCTTTTCAGATTGTAAGTCATATGTAAAAGGCAGAACATGTGTTGTTCTATTATGCCTTAGATCTTTGTTTGTAAAAGTAAAAATGCACTTTTTGGATCAATTATGAGACAAAAAGGTTTGATCTTATCCTCTGGAAAAGGATAATGATACCTCAAACAGACGAAGATCTTGAAGATTTGTTCAAACAACTAAGTATGGCTGGCAATCCCATACTTGGTAAAGTCAAATCAATTAGAAGCATGGTGTTGATTAAAAGTACAATCATGGAAAGGGAAAGAAACTTCTACACGGTAGATGTGGGTTTTAATATTTTATATTGTGAATGGGTTGCACTTTTGTAGAAAAGTACAATTACTTTTATCATACATTTGATTAAAGTAATTTTACTTTTCACCCACTACCTTTACAATTAAAATATTATATTTCCATATCCTCTTTGTCTCTTACCTTCATGCATTGTGTAGAATCAAACTTGTTCATGTGTTGAACACTCTATATACATTAGTTGTTTTAGAGTTAGCTTGTCTATGTGTTAGACAAATTGATGGCCACCTTTTATTGTACTTAGAATTTCCGCTTCTAGTACATGTAATTCTTGATTCATATCAATAAGAATTACATAAAAGTATATAAGTGTGTCTTTAATTTTTAAAAGCTAAAGTTTGTATTCAACCCCCCTTCTACAAACATTTGTTGTTGCGTACTCAATCTGGGACTAACAGTCTCCATTCTCGACCACGTTCCGGATAAAATGATATTTCCGCGGAATATTCCTCGTGCGTCGGTGAGACCTCGGTTCCTTTGCTAAAGCAACGGCACCCTCGTTGTCACAGAAGATCTCAACAGGGTCGTTGATGCTAGGAACCACTCCCAAATCAAGCAGAAATTTCCTCATCCATATGGCCTCCTTAGAAGCTTCACTAGCCGCAATATATTCTGACTCTGTAGTGGAATCGGCCACAGTGTCTTGCTTGGAGCTCCTCCAGGATATAGTACCGCCGTTTAATAGGAACACGAACCCCAATTGTGATCGGCGGTCATCCCTATCGGTTTGGAAGCTTGCGTCAGAGTAACCCTTTACTCTAAGCTCTTCCTCACCTCCATACACCAAGAACATCTCTTTAGTCCTCCAAAAATATTTGAGAATGCTCTTCACCGCCGTCTAATGGGCTTCGCCTGGGTTGGCTTGATATCTACTCGTCATGCTCAAAGCACACGATACATCAGGCCTCGTACATAGCATGTCGTACATGATCGAGCCCACAGCCGAAGCATATGGCACCCGCTTCATTACTTCCCGTTCCTCTAGGGAACTAGGGGATTGAGTCTTACTCAATACCAAACCATGTGACATAGGAATGAACCCTTTCTTGGAGTCTTCCATCCTAAACCGCTTTAGGACTTTGTCAACATATGTACTTTGGCTAAGACCAATTAGCCTCTTGGATCTATCTCTATAGATTTTGATCCCAAGAATGTAAGTCGCATCTCCTAGATCCTTCATTGAAAAACAATTGCCTAACCAGGTTTTTACACCTTGAAGGGTCGGGACATCGTTCCCAATAAGGAGTATGTCATCGACATACAAGACTAGGAATACGACTATGCTCCCACTAGCCCTGACATATACACATGGCTCATCCTTGCTTTTCGAAAAGCCAAACTCTTTGACTTTCTCATCAAAGCACAGGTTCCAGCTGCGTGATGCTTGCTTAAGTCCATAAATGGACTTCTTAAGCTTGCAGACCTTATCCGGATGCTTGGCATGTACAAAACCCTCGGGTTGAGTCATATAGACTTCCTCGCTAAGTGTCTCATTAAGGAAC
Source organism: Dittrichia graveolens (assembly GCA_038502395.1). Classification (NCBI taxonomy): domain Eukaryota; kingdom Viridiplantae; phylum Streptophyta; class Magnoliopsida; order Asterales; family Asteraceae; genus Dittrichia; species Dittrichia graveolens. Next base: position 26,621,856 of record JARJIL010000008.1, read on the forward strand.
ATGGTTTTTACATCCATTTGCCAAATCTCATAATCATGAAATGCGGCAATTGCCATGAGTATCGGGATAGACTTCAACATAGCCACCGGGGAAAAGGTTTCATCATAGTCTACACCATGAGTTTGCGTGAAACCCTTAGCCACCAGTCGGGCTTTGAAGGTGTCTACCTCTCCATCTATGCCGGTCTTTTTCTTAAAGATCCATTTGCACCCTACGGGTCTACACCCGAGCACCGGATCTACCAAATCCCAGACTTGGTTATCCGACATAGATTGCATCTCGGACTCCATTACCTCTTTCCACCTAGCGGACTCAGGGCCACCACGGCATCCCGATAAGGTGATGGTTCATCATGATCCACCACTAGGTCTGTTGGAATATGCCCGTTGACACGAACGAGTTAATAGCACTGCTGATGAAGTATAGGCCTATTGGGTCACACACCAAGTATTGATTCCGGCAACACGATCAAGCAAAAGAGAGGAAAAGGCCAAAATGGGTTTTGGCAGCATGGTACACGGGCCGTGTTCTTGAACACGGGCCGTGTCTAGCCCAGCTAGCACGGGACGTTTTGGCCCAAGAAGAGACCGTGTGTTTTGGGCCTACACGGCCGTGTAGATGAACACGGGCCATGTTGGGTCTGTTAGACACGGGCTAGCTTGGCCCAATTGAGGCTGTGGGCTTTGGGCCTACACGGCCGTGTTGACCAACACAGGCCGTGTACAGGCTCTATAACAGCAGAATAAACAACTTTAAACACTCATTTTAATGGGGTTAATGTGAGTGAATGATAAGGCACGATTCATATGTCTCTGGAACAGACTTTTGGGAGCTCTAGAGTCTTATGCTAGAGTTCATACTCTCTCCAATTCTTCTTCTTCTTTGTGATCAAGTTTGGTGCACAAGAGAAGGTAATATACACTTTGTGATCAAGCTTTGATGCACAAAGGTGTTGCTTGTTCTTGTATTGTGTTGTTTTGGTGGCTACATCAACTTACTAGCATTTGGGAATCAACACAACTTGGGGTGGACTTCACTAGAGAAATCCTAGCTTGGATTTTGAAGCTTGACTTGTTTGATTCTTGAAGCTTGACAAGAAGGGATTGTGGTACTTGCATAGTGGTACATTTCTATCCATTTTATTCTTTTATTTAGTTGCATTTCCATGTCTAGATATTGGTCCATGGCATGTGTGTTTGTTTGGCTAGTTTATTTTTGTATTATATCTTGCTTCCGTTGCTACTCGTATGTGCCAAACAAATACCTTCAGTGGTATCAGAGCCATATCTAACATGGCTTTGCACTAATGAGTCTAGAAAAATCATATGAATATTTTATACAAGAAAATTGTTTTCTTGAAAGTTTTTCGTGTAGATCTTTGTTAGGCTAAAATTGATATATTTGTAGCCTACATAATATTCATATAAAAATTTCATATTAGGAAAATTATTTTCAAGAAATGGTTTTTCATGTTGATTCATGTTAGGCTAAAATTGGTATATTTGTAGCCTACCTAATATGTTAGTTTTTACATCAAGTCTCAAAAACCATATAAATACATTTGTATAAGAAAATTGTTTTCTTAAAATTGGTTTTTCCATTGAGACTCTTGTTGTGCTAGAATAGATTTATTCGTAGTCGTGTTAATATATTTTAGTTTTTATATATATATATTTGTTGTAACTTGGCATGAAGTGTACACAAATATATACTTATAAATGTATATATGAATATGTGTCTCAAAAATGGTTTGGTACACTAATGCATATGTACAAGGATTGTCCTTTTGGTGCCATTGATGTTTTGATAATCTTGACTAAAATATAGATATAGATTTATATCATGGTTTTGTGTGGCACACCATGTTTCACTTATGTTGCGTTTGGTTAATTCGATAACACGATATGCCCTTAGACCTATGTGTTGTGGTGGTTGATTGATTCGGTTTTTTGGTGGCCTGCGTGCCGTATTGATGTAAATATTTATTTATATATTTGTTGGTGCGGCTTGCACGCCGTTTATTTTATTCCGTGTATTTGTATAAATAGTGTAGGAATGCGACATGCGTGTCATTTATATATAGATTCTATGTATTTGTAAATAGTATAGGATTAGAACCGAAGAAATCAACGGGAGTCATGGTGATGACGTCTTGGCGAGAAGGAATCAATACGCTATTGGAGGTGTTGGATTCGGTGGGAGCTCACCCAACGAGACTCTACCGTGTCCTTAGGTTTTGGCCTCGTTTTCCCCGTTGTGGCTCACGGGGAAAACGCATAGGATTTTTTGGGCATGTTACCGAATTATACATACATATATATATATATTTGCGTGGTTGTGTTTTATTTTTCCTATGCATGGATTAGGATTTGCATGCTAGACAATTTTTCTATAAAATTAAATAAAATACAACGTTTGTTAAAGTGGTTAACAATCTCGCGCGAATAGAATTGACAAAGAAAATATAAACTTGATATTATATTTAAGTAGTGCTTAAAATCGTTTTGACACTTACTTTGTTAATTCACAAAAAGGTTTTTATAAACCGGAAACAAAATCCCGTTTTTAAAATGTAAATCATGCACCATCCGTAAGATGACACCACCCGAATCTAACGAAACAAGGATGATTGTCGAGCTAAGCACGAGTCATTCCTTGCGTAGTTGTGTGGAAGGTGAGTGGGGTAACTCGCATGATTGGTTGTCGAGCTAAGCACGAGCCAATTGATGGTCGGGAGTGCCACCCGTGTGTCTTGTCGGACGGTTTACAATTTTAGTATATAATTCTTGATTAGTTGTCGAGCTAAGCACGAGCTAAACAAAAATTATATATTAAGATTGGTGTAAGGAAGGGATCAAACATGCCAACCGACATAATGGATGTCAACGGATCCCGCAAGTGTCTAAGAGTTGTAATTGAGATTACAATTGGTAAAATGGTTGCCGGCCTAAATAGCTTCGCCACGTGATCCGCGGCAAACCTGTCACGGTGCGAGGTGAAATAAGGTTCTTAGCCCTTGTTACGAATAATTGTTTCATCTAAAACTATGGGGTAATTATTTTTAACAAGGTTTATCTAAACTAACCAAAACTCGTATTATTTTTATTTATAGATGTCAAACCAAAACAACACAACGTCAAACATCTCACTTCGTGTGTTCCTAGAAAGGGAGAAACTCACGGGGATGAATTTTATTGCATGGCTTAGGCAATTGAGAATTGTCCTACGCCATGAATCAAAGATGCACATCCTTGAGGAACCCCTTCTGGAGCCACCTGCTACCAACGCGACTTGGGCCATCCGATACGGGTATGAAAAACGTATTGAGGATATGCACGATGTTGCCTGCCTCATGTTGTCAACTATGAGCTCGGAGTTGCGAAACAGCTCGAGCACATGAGTGTGTACAATATGTTAAACAAGCTCAAGGACATGTTCTGACAGCAAGTTAGGCAGGAACACTATGAGTGTGTTAAAAGCCTAGTCGGTTGTAGGCTGTAGGAAGGCGGGAATGTTGGTCTTCACGTCCTTAAGATGAAGGCAAACGTGGACCAAATGGAGAGGTTAGGATTTCCTATTGGGAGAGAGCTTGCTGTGGATATTGTACTCCAGTCACTGCCCGCATCATATGGCCAGTTTGTCACAAACTATCATATGCAAGGAATAGAGAAGTCCTTAAGCGAATTGCATGACATGTTGAAATCTGCGGAATCTGACATGGACAAGCATAATTCCACCTCAACCACTCCCGTCTTGGGCTTAAAGAAACAAAAGAAAAGGAAGAAGAAACCGACCCTAAAAGGAAAGGTTGGAGTTTCCAAGCCTATCCTTAATATTGAGTCGAAGGACATAGAGGATGTGCCTCAAGAAGAGACTCAAGAAAAGGTGGTTTGCTACTTCTGTGGAAGATTTGGAAATTGGGGCCGTCACGCCTGCCCTACGTGCCGAGAGGATATAAAACTTCTAAGAAAAGAGAGAGTTAACTTTCCATCTTCAGGTACGTTCATGATTCATTGCTATTCTTATATACGCTGGGTAGTTGACCCGAGCTGATTGGCTCACGTTTGTCACAAATTTGTTTGTTACAAAGTGTAGGTCCTTTGGTAAAAGAAAAGCGTGAAGAACCAGATCTCGAACGAGGAAACCATGGTGATTGTCCTCCAAGAGAAGATAAGGAGACTTGATCTCGCTTGTGTCGCCGGTTTATTTATTACTTTATTTTATTGCCCTGCGTAGCAAGTAACATCTCTTTGTATGCTCGCTTTAATTACGGTGAACAAAAATTTTGAAGTTTTAAGAATTGATGTTGAACCTTTTTAAGCGTTATTTATTCAAGGTTTTATGTCGTAGCTCATGTGTTGTTTTGCCCTGCGTGGCGTACAACTTTACATGTGGTGACGATCAGTTTATTCTTAAAATACGAAATTTATTGTGAAAATCTATTGTGAGATATTTTGTTCAAAATTTCCCATGTCATGGCATACACATGGATTTGTTACAAGTTATAGAATATTCATGAATAATTGATTCTGAATCCAAAATAGTTTGGATGAGTTATCTTTGTGTGATAATCAACTTAACCATATAAACAAGAAATATATCGCCTAGATCCATGTGGTTAGGATCTTGGAATAGTTTAGTCTCGGGCTAAACGCTTTGATGTTGATCTTGTTTATTAGGCTAAGATGATTATGAGATCCTTCGCCGGAGTTTGTGAGAGGATTATAAGCTTGTTAGATATTGATCACACTTTGTGGATAATCCGTTCAAGCACACCACAAAGAATAACGAAAGAGAAACCTCTTCATCACTACCTTGATGGTAGTAATTGTGAGATATTTATTAGTTTAGGCATATGTCTGAAACCTTGTTGGTGTTCAGAATTAGCCAAAACAACTTTAAGAATCAATAGGGCATATAGATCAAGGTACTTAGATCTAGTTAAGATCTAAGGCATCTATTATCTATATATTGGATGACCATATAGTGAATTGTGGAATTGTTTCACAATTCATATCCTACTAAGACACATTGGTACATGGTGTCATGGAGTAGGGAACCGGGTGTTGTTGATCCGGTTTATGACGGGTGAAGAATGTGTGTCCGATTTGTCGAGATATTCATCCGCCATTGTAACTAAGTCCTCAAATCCAAATTCAATTGATAGTCTATTTAGCATTTATTGAGATACGACTAGAAAGGTTCTTTGCTTGTCTATCTTATAGTTCAAAGTTATCCATTCTACATTCAGTGGGAGATGGATAAACTTGATATCGAGAAGTGCTAATACATTTGAGGAGTTCTTCTAAGTTTTAGTTATTTAACCTTTTGAGAACAATGTTTGTTGCTTAAAAGGGGAAGAAGAAAGAAACTAAAACTAAGGCATCCTAGTGGAAGAACGTGGAACTTAAATGAAAGACTTGATGATGATACTAGCATATAATCTGATATCAGCATGGTTATGCTGGTATGCCTGACTAAGAATCATTACTTCTTTTAATTCTGATTAGAGTCATATAGAGCCAAAGAGATATGGGTTTCTCATATCTAAGTGGCAATGACTTGATGGTGAGTCATGTTGAGTTCATCACCTATCGGAAGACGTAGTGGATCCAGAATTCGCTAAAATAAAAGAAGTAAATGATAAAGAGATGCAATCCATTTGAAATATCCAAGTGCTTGACTTGACCTGATCCCATACCTAGGTGCATACCAAGGTGGTAGTGATGGGATTAACATGGATGGAATTGTAGACAACTTCAAATACCGACTAGTGGTAAAGTTTTTCATGGTGGTTATGGAGAAACTTGTCCTAGTGGCTATGTTGAAGAATGTTTGATACTCGTGGATATTAATGACCGCCTTTTGTCATGAAACAATATGATGAGGAAGTGCTTATAGCATTCTCTGAGGGTCTTAATATACGTCAGTAGTATCCGAATTATGTCTACAAAAGTGGACAAGACCACTTCGGGCTTATTCTTGCATCTTGAAGGAAAGATATCTTTGCTTACTATTAGAAGATCATAGTGATGAGTTTTCTAAAAACATAGATAAAACCTTTTACATATGTCAGGGCTAGTGGGAGCTTTGTTGTATTCCTAGTGTTAAATGTCTATGGAAGATAATGTCCCGATATTAGGTTATCTGCAAACCTAATTAAGGTATTACTGCTTCATAGGGGCATTTAAGAGATACAAAATTGGATAGTATTTAGTTCTAGAAATATAGGGATATGTTCTTGATGTTTGACGACTTGAATAGGCTTGGAGTAAGTAGTTATTCTAATGCGTGTTTCTGCTAGGATAACGGTTGATCTTTGATCAAAGTTGATGATCCTAACTTGTGGTGTTGTTTGTTGTGTTTGTCATACTAGGTCCATTAGCATGTCTAATGCGTATAACTTGGCTTGAATATGTTTTGGTTTATGTTTGATTTGTACTTATATTTTGGGGACATTAAGCAATATTGCAATTCATACCATATCGATTATTAAATGGAGATTTAATAATACGCCGAGGGCAGGTATTTTATGAATCCTTATTGTGTTCCATCTTAGCATGTTTAAACACTTCCGGGAATGTTTATCATTCTAAAATCTCCACAATCGGTTATACTTTATGGGAAGGAAGTATAAATTAATATTGAGGTAAAGAGTTGGTTTTGTTAAACGTGATTCTTGCCTATACTTGAAAGGGGTTTCAAGTGATTGGAGGACCCGCACCCGAGTTCGCTTCATGGTTCTAGTCATAAGAAACTCGGGATGATGATGAGGTTTATCCTTAAACTAGAGATACATGTGATTCCAAAGCATAGATCTGCTTTGCTTTGACCGTTTTCTAATGCAGTCCGTAACTGGTCGTTATAAGGGAGATGATTGGGTAGAGTATTATCTATGTGGCGGGACTGTGTAGTCGAAAGGAATTTGTTCCTCTATGTATAGAGAAGATATCCATGGGCCCCTCGATGATTGAGTGCTGACGTTCATATGCATGGCCGTGCTCAAGTTGTGTTGATGATGGATCAATGTTAACTTGATTTGTTGGTCACCACTAATCTAGAATCGAGAAACATAATCGTGAACGATCTGAAGGTTCACTTTATTCCATGCTTTGTGTTCACATAGGATATCGCAAACAAAGGGATGTATATGTTCATTTGTCTTTAGGACAATCATTTTATGATTGGGATCTTGTCAAGAGTGACATACCCTATACTGACTTGGGAGCATAGATGTCTTGCTAGAGGCCGCTCTATGTTTGTGTTATTTTTCGTAGTCGTGCCACGTGCAAGTGGGAGTCTGTTGGAATATGCCCGCTGACACGAACGAGTTAATAGCACTGCCGATGAAGTATAGGCCTATTGGGTCACACACCAAGTATTGATTCCGGCAATACGATCAAGCAAAAGAGAGGAAAAGGCCAAAATGGGTTTTGGCAGCATGGTACACGGGCCGTGTTCTTGAAGACGGGCCGTGTCCAGCCCAGCTAGCACGGGGCATTTTGGCCCAACGCTTTGAGACCGTTTGTTTTGGGCCTACACGGCCGTGTAGATGAACACGGGCCGTGTTGGGTCTGTTAGACACGGGCTAGCTTGGCCCAATTGAGGCCGTGGGCTTTGGGCCTACACGGCCGTGTTGACCAATACGGGCTGTTTACAGGCTCAGTAATAGCAAAATAAACAGCTTTAAACACTCATTTTAATGGGGTTAATATGAGTGAATGATAAGGCACGATTCATATGTCTTTGGAACAGACTTTTGGGAGCTCTAGAGTCTTATGCTAGAGTTCATACTCTCTCCAATTCTTCTTCTTCTTTGTGATCAAGTTTGGTGCACAAGAGAAGGTAATATACACTTTGTGATCAAGATTTGATGCACATAGGTGTTGCTTGTTCTTGTATTGTGTTGTTTTGGTGGCTACATCAACTTACTAGCATTTAGGAATCAACACAACTTGGGTGGACTTCACTAGAGAAATCCTAGCTTGGATTTTGAAGCTTGACTTGTTTGATTCTTGAAGCTTGACAAGAAGGGATTTTGGTACTTGCATAGTGGTACATTTCTATCTTGTTCTTTTATTTAGTTGCATTTCCATGTCTAGATATTGGTCCATGGCATGTGTGTTTGTTTGGCTAGTTTATTTTTGTATTATATCTTGCTTCCGTTACTACTCGTATGTGCCAAACAAATACCTTCAAGGTCGCACCCCTCAGACATGAGAAACCCATATCTCTCTGGCTCATTGCGACTCCTATTGGATCTCCTAAGAGGGAAAGGGCCCGTGTCAGGTTCTCCAGCATCGCCGTGCTGAGAATCGTTTTGTGAACTAGTGCCAACTTCAGGTTGGTCATTGGAAGGTTCTTGAATTTCTTTAAGATCAACCTTTCTCCCACTAGCGTCTTTGGATAACATCTCCCTTTCAAGGAAGATGGCCCTCCGAGCAACAAATACCTTGTTCTCAGAAGGTTTGTAAAACAAATATCCCATAGACCCGGTAGGATATCCAATGAACAAACACCTCTCGGCTCGGGGTTCCAATTTGTCCTCCACCTCACGTCTCACGTAGGCAGGACAACCCCAAACCTTTAGATATTAAAGCGATGGAACTTTTCCATGCCACATCTCAAAGGGTGTCTTCTTGACCTTCTTAGTTGGTACGAGGTTAAGGATTCTAACGGCTGTTTCCAATGCATAGCCCAAAAAGCTAATGGGTACATCCATATGACTCATCATACACCGGACCATATCCAACAATGTCCGGTTCCTCCTCTTGGCGACACCATTTAATTGTTGTGTCCTAGGAGGTGTCAATTGTGAAACAATTCCACAATCTTTTAGATGGTCACGGAATTCCGAAGTTAGATACTCACCACCATGATCCGATCTGAGCATCTTAATTCGTTTACCCAATTGGTTCTCAACTTCGTTTTTGAAAGTCTTGAAAACCTTAAAGGTTTCCGACTTTTGTCTCACCAAGTAGACATACCCATACCTACTAAAATCATCGGTAAAGGTTACGAAGTACCTTGAGTTATCCCTAGTGACATGCTTGAACGGACCACACACATCCGTGTGAACGATATCCAACAAGTCTTGGCCCCTCTCACAAACGCCGGTGAAGGGTGCTTTGGTCATTTTGCCTAATAAGCAAGATTCACATACATCATCCGACCCATGCTCAAATGATTCCAAGATCCCATCCGCTTGGAGCTTGGCGATGCGTTTCTTGTTTATGTGGCCCAAACGACCATGCCATAAAGATAACTTATCAAAATCACATTTGGATTTAGAACCAAGATTCATGATTGATCTATTACTTTGCAAGCATACGCTTGTTTCATATATGCCACGACATGGATGTGCTTTAAAATAAAATAAATCATTCTGAAAGCAAGAAATAATTCCATTAGAGAAATTAAAACTAAATCAATCGTCAACAAGTGCATAAAAAAATAATGTTTCTTGCCACGCAAGGCGAATAAGATACATTTAACAAAGAAATAGATAAGCCGGATTGAAAGGCGAGGTCCACGCTCCCAATCTTCTCAACCGGGACAACCGCCAATTCCCATGATGAGATCCGGCTCCCCATCAACCAAGTCCCTACTTCTTCTTAGTACCTGCACATTATTAACTATGTGAGTACCACACCTGGTGTCCAAGACCCAAGCGTTAGAAGTAGAAGTGTTATGGAGTTCAATCATTTACGTACCGGAGGCGCCTTTTCCCTTGGCACGAAGCCTCTTGAGCTCCTCCGTGTACTTGGGGCAGCTACGCTGGTAGTGTCCCTTCTCCCCGCAGAAGAAACAGGTAGCCTCTTCCGGTGAGGGGGCTATAGGAGCGGGTTCCTTCCCCTTCGGCTCTGGGGCCGGCAGTGATTTGGGCTTAGGTGTTTCCACCTTGGCCTTCCCTTTCCCTTTGCCCTTGGAGCTTGAAGAGGGCCGCTTCCTCTTAGCACCACCCTCATGGATGGCTAGGACGGGTGCTGAGGTTGATGGCTTTGCCTTGGCCATGTTAGACTCCGCGGTCTTCAACATGCCATGCATTTCCATCAAGGACTTATCCATGTTATGCATATGGTAGTTCACAATGAACAGACCATACGCTTGAGGCAAAGATTGGAGGATAATATCCGTCGCCAACTCTTTCCCTATTGAAAAGCCCAACCTCTCAAGCTGGTCCACATATTGCTTCATACGAAGCACATGGGAGCTCACGTTCCCGCCCTCCTGCATCCGGCACCCTATGAAGGCCTTGACACACTCATAGAGTTCTTGCCTCGCTTGCTGTTGGAACATTTCCCTTGACACACTCATAGAGTTCTTGCCTCGCTTGCTGTTGGAACATTTCCTTAAGCTACGAGATCATGTCATACGCACCAATGTCCTCGAATTGCCTTTGCAACTCGGAACTCATGGTCATCAACATGACGCAAGTCACCTCATTTGTGTCTTTAAGGCGCTTTTCATAAGAGTCCTTAACGGCCCGCGTAGCGGTGGTAGAAGGAGCCTCCGGAAGAGGTTCCTCTAGGACGTAAAACTTGCTTTCATGGCGCAAGAGAATTCTCAATTGCCTATGCCAATCCATAAAGTTTACGCCTATTAGTTTCTCTTTCTCCAAAAATGGACGGAGTGACATGTGTGTCGCAGTGTTGCTTGTAGATGCCATCTAAAAGAAGGCAAAGCACACAAAAAGGTTAGTTCGACATATTTTAATCCTTGTTAAATAATTACCCAATAGTTAAACACTTAAATTTAACAAGGGCTAAGAACCCAACATAACTTCACTACATGACGGGTTTACCGCGGATCACTTCGTGAAGGTATTTAGGCCGGTGAACGCTTAACCAATTGCAATCCATAATTACAACTCTTAGTCACTTGCAGGATCCATCGGTACCCATAGCACCGGTTTGGCATGTTTGATCCCTTCCCACACCAATTCCTCAATAAGCCGCTTTGGTAACTCGGTATAGGCACGACAATTACCAAGGCGTATTAAATTGGAATTGCAAATCGGCTAACAAGATACACGATGAAACCCTTAACAATAATTGGCTCGTGCTAAGCTCGACAACCAAAAATTTCAAGACGCAACACTCACCTTCCACACAAGTCCACATGGAATAACTCGTGCTAAGCTCGACAATTGTCCCACCCTTCATTAGATTTGGGTGGTGTCATCTTTTGGATGGCGTGTGATTTACGTTTTTTAAGAAAAACGGGACTTTTGTTTTTCCGGTTAAAAACCTATTTTCGTTCTGATTAACAAATAAGTGACAAAACGCATTTTTCACCATTTGAACATAAACACTTTATATTCGTTTGTTAATCATGTGAGCGAGCGGGGTTTGTTAACCAATTAAGGAAAACTATATAGTTTTATTATTTTCAAAACATTTTCTAGCATGCGAAGATCCTACAACCACGCAAGAAACTAAATAAATAAAACTACACAACCACGCATACAAAACCGATTTGAGCCAACCTAAGTGTTCCCCGGTGAGCCAACCGAGGAACTAAGTCTACTAAGGACAACAACATCAAAGACTTGTTGGCGTGCTCCCACTCGATCCCGCGCCTCCGGAAGAGGTTCCTCTAGGACGTAAAACTTGCTTTCATGGCGCAACAGAATTCTCAATTTCCTATGCCAATCCATAAAGTTTACGCCTATTAGTTTCTCTTTCTCCAAAAATGGACGGAGTGACATGTGTGTCGCGGTGTTGCTTGTAGATGCCATCTAAAAGAAGGCAAAGCACACAAAAAGGTTAGTTCGACATATTTTAATCCTTGTTAAATAATTACCCAATAGTTAAACACTTAAATTTAACAAGGGCTAATAACCCAACATAACTTCACTACATGACGGGTTTACCGCGGATCTCTTCGTGAAGGTATTTAGGCCGGTGAATGCTTTACAAATTGCAATCCATGATTACAACTCTTAGTCACTTGCAGGATCCATCGGTACCCATAGCACCGGTTTGGCATTTTTGATCCCTTCCCACACCGATTCCTCAATAAGCCGCTTTGGTAACTCGGTATAGGCACGACAATTACGAAGGCGTATTAAATTGGAATTGCAAATCAGCTAACAAGATACACGATGAAGCCCTTAACAATTATTGGCTCGTGCTAAGCTCGACAACAAAAAATTTCAAGACGCAACACTCACCTTCCACTCAAGTCAACATGGAATAACTCGTGCTAAGCTCGACAATTGTCCCACCCTTCATTAGATTTGGGTGGTGTCATCTTTTGGATGGCGCTTGATTTACGTTTTTTAAGAAAAACGGAACTTTTGTTTTTCTGGTTAAAAACCTCTTTTCGTTCTGATTAACAAATAAGTGACAAAACGCTTTTTTCACCATTTGAACATAAACACTTTATATTCGTTTGTTAATCATGTGAGCGAGCGGGGTTTGTTAACCAATTAAGGAAAACTATATAGTTTTATTATATTCAAAACTTTTTCTAGCATGCGAAGATCCTACAACCACGCAAGAAAATAAATAAATAAAACTACACAACCACGCATACAAAACCGATTTGAGCCAACCTAAGTGTTCCCCGGTGAGCCAACCGAGGAACTAAGTCTACTAAGGACAACAACATCCAAGACTTGTTGGCGTGCTCCCACTCGATCCTGCGCCTCCGGAAGAGGTTCCTCTAGGACGTAAAACTTGCTTTCATGGCGCAAGAGAATTCTCAATTGCCTATGCCAATCCATAAAGTTTACGCCTATTAATTTCTCTTTCTCCATAAATGGACGGAGTGACATGTGTGTCGCGGTGTTGCTTGTAGATGCCATCTAAAAGAAGCCAAAGCACACAAAAAGGTTAGTTCGACATATTTTAATCCTTGTTAAATAATTACCCAATAGTTAAACACTTAAATTTAACAAGGGCTAAGAACCCAACATAACTTCACTACATGACGGGTTTACCACGGATCACTTCGTGAAGGTATTTAGCCCGGTGAACGCTTTACCAATTGCAATCCATGATTACAACTCTTAGTCACTTGCAGGATCCATCGGTACCCATAGCACCGGTTTGGCAAGTTTGATCCCTTCCCATAACGATTCCTCAATAAGCCGCTTTGGTAACTCGGTATAGGCACGACAATTACCAAGGCGTATTAAATTGGAATTGCAAATTGGCTAACAAGATACACGATGAAGCCCTTAACAATAATTGGCTCGTGCTAAGCTCGACAACCGAAAATTTCAAGACGCAACACTCACCTTCCACACAAGTCCACATGGAATAACTCGTGCTAAGCTCGACAATTGTCCCACCCTTCATTAGATTTGGGTGGTGTCATCTTTTGGATGGCGTGTGATTTACGTTTTTTAAGAAAAACGGGACTTTTGTTTTTCCGGTTAAAAACCTCTTTTCGTTCTGGTTAACAAATAAGTGAGAAAACGCATTTTTCACCATTTGAACATAAACACTTTATATTCGTTTGTTAATCATGTGAGCGAGCGGGGTTTGTTAACCAATTAAGGAAAACTATATAGTTTTATTATTTTCAAAACATTTGCTAGCATGCGAAGATCCTACAACCACGCAAGAAAATAAATAAATAAAACTACACAACCACGCATACAAAACTGATTTGAGCCAACCTAAGTGTTCCCCAGTGAGCCAACCGAGGAACTAAGTCTACTAAGGACAACAACATCCAAGACTTGTTGGCGTGCTCCCACTCGATCCCGCGCCTCCGGAAGAGGTTCCTCTAGGACGTAAAACTTGTTTTCATGGCGCAACAGAATTCTTAATTGCCTATGCCAATCAATAAAGTTTACGCCTATTAGTTTCTCTTCCTCCAAAAATGGACGGAGTGACATGAGTGTCGCGGTGTTGCTTGTAGATGCCATCTAAAAGAAGGCAAAGCACAAAAAAAGGTTAGTTCGACATATTTTAATCCTTGTTAAATAATTACCCAATAGTTAAACACTTAAATTTAACAAGGGCTAAGAACCCAACATAACTTCACTACATGACGGGTTTACCGCGGATCACTTCGTGAAGGTATTTAGGCCGGTGAACGCTTTACCAATTGTAATCCATAATTACAACTCTTAGTCACTTGCAGGATCCATCGGTACCCATAGCACCGGTTTGGCATGATTGATCCCTTCCCACACTGATTCCTCAATAAGCCGCTTTGGTAACTCGGTATAGGCACGACAATTACCAAGGCGTATTAAATTGGAATTGCAAATCGTCTAACAAGATACACGATGAAGCCCTTAACAATAATTGGCTCGTGCTAAGCTCGACAACCAAAAATTTCAAGACGCAACACTCACCTTCCACACAAGTCCACATGGAATAACTCGTGCTAAGCTCGACAATTGTCCCACCCTTCATTAGATTTGAGTGGTGTCATCTTTTGGATGGCGTGTGATTTACGTTTTTTAAGAAAAACGGGACTTTTGTTTTTCCGGTTAAAAACCTCTTTTCGTTCTGATTAACGAATAAGTGACAAAACGCATTTTTCACCATTTAAACATAAACACTTTATATTCCTTTGTTAATCATGTGAGCGAGCGGGGTTTGTTAACCAATTAAGGAAAACTATATAGTTTTATTATTTTCAAAACATTTTCTAGCATGCGAAGATCCTATAACCACGCAAGAAAATAAATAAATAAAACTACACAACCACGCATACAAAACCGATTTGAGCCAACCTAAGTGTTCCCCGGTGAGCCAACCGAGGAACTAAGTCTACTAAGGACAACAACATCCAAGACTTGTTGGCGTGCTCCCACTCGATCCCGCGCCTCCGGAAGAGGTTCCTCTAAGACGTAAAACTTGCTTTCATGGCACAAGAGAATTCTCAATTGCCTATGCCAATCCATAAAGTTTACGCCTATTAGTTTCTCTTTCTCCAAAAATGGACGGAGTGGCATGTGTGTCGCGGTGTTGCTTGTAGATGCCATCTAAAAGAAGGCAAAGCACACAAAAAGGTTAGTTCGACATATTTTAATCCTTATTAAATAATTACCCAATAGTTAAACACTTAAATTTAACAAGGGATAAGAACCCAACATAACTTCACTACATGACGGGTTTACCGCGGATCACTTCGTGAAGGTATTTAGGCCGGTGAACGCTTTACCAATTGCAATCCATGATTACAACTCTTAGTCACTTGCAGGATCCATCGGTACCCATAGCACCGGTTTGGCATGTTTGATCCCTTCCCACACCGATTCCTCAATAAGCCGCTTTGGTAACTCGGTATAGGCACGACAATTACCAAGGCGTATTAAATTGGAATTGCAAATCGTCTAACAAGATACACGATGAAGCCCTTAACAATAATTGGCTCATGCTTAGCTCGACAACCAAAAATTTCAAGACGCAACACTCACCTTCCACACAAGTCCACATGGAATAACTCGTGCTAAGCTCGACAATTGTCCCACCCTTCATTAGATTTGGGTGGTGTCATCTTTTGGATGGCGTGTGATTTACGTTTTTTAAGAAAAACGGGACTTTTGTTTTTCCGGTTAAAAACCTCTTTTCGTTCTGATTAACAAATAAGTGACAAAACGCATTTTTCACCATTTGAACGTAAACACTTTATATTCGTTTGGTAATCATGTGAGCGAGCGGGGTTTGTTAACCAATTAAGGAAAACTATATAGTTTTATTATTTTCAAAACATTTTCTAGCATGCGAAGATCCTACAACCACGCAAGAAAATAAATAAATAAAACTACACAACCACGCATACAAAACCGATTTGAGCCAACCTAAGTGTTCCCTGGTGACCCAACCGAGGAACTAAGTGTACTAAGGACAACAACATCCAAGACTTGTTTGCGTGCTCCCACTCGATCCCGCGCCTCCGGAAGAGGTTCCTCTAAGACGTAAAACTTGCTTTCATGGCACAAGAGAATTCTCAATTGCCTATGCCAATCCATAAAGTTTACGCCTATTAGTTTCTCTTTCTCCAAAAATGGACGGAGTGACATGTGTGTCGCGGTGTTGCTTGTAGATGCCATCTAAAAGAAGGCAAAGCACACAAAAAGGTTAGTTCGACATATTTTAATCCTTGTTAAATAATTACCCAATAGTTAAACACTTAAATTTAACAAGGGCTAAGAACCCAACATAACTTCACTACATGACGGGTTTACCGCGGATCACTTCGTGAAGGTATTTAGGCCGGTGAACGCTTTACCAATTGCAATCCATGATTACAACTCTTAGTCACTTGCAGGATCCATCGGTACCCATAGCACCGGTTTGGCATGTTTGATCCCTTCCCACACCGATTCCTCAATAAGCCGCTTTGGTAACTTGGTATAGGCACGACAATTACCAAGGCGTATTAAATTGGAATTGCAAATCGTCTAACAAGATACACGATGAAGCCCTTAACAATAATTGGCTCGTGCTAAGCTCGACAACCAAAAATTTCAAGACGCAACACTCACCTTCCACACAAGTCCACATGGAATAACTCGTGCTAAGCTCGACAATTGTCCCACCCTTCATTTGATTTGGGTGGTGTCATCTTTTGGATGGCGTGTGATTTACGTTTTTAAGAAAAACGGGACTTTTGTTTTTCCGGTTAAAAACCTCTTTTCGTTTTGATTAACAAATAAGTGACAAAACGCATTTTTCACCATTTGAACATAAACACTTTATATTCGTTTGTTAATCATGTGAGCGAGCGGGGTTTGTTAACCAATTAAGGAAAACTATATAGTTTTATTATTTTCAAAACATTTTCTAGCATGCGAAGATCCTACAACCACGCAAGAAAATAAATAAATAAAACTACACAACCACGCATACAAAACCGATTTGAGCCAACCTAAGTGTTCCCCGGTGAGCCAACCGAGGAACTAAGTCTACTAAGGACAACAACATCCAAGACTTGTTGGCGTGCTCCCACTCGATCCCGCGCCTCCGGAAGAGGTTCCTCTAGGACGTAAAACTTGCTTTCATGGCGCAACAGAATTCTCAATTGCCTATGCCAATCCATAAAGTTTACGCCTATTAGTTTCTTTTTCTCCAAAAATGGACGGAGTGACATGTGTGTCGCGGTGTTGCTTGTAGATGCCATCTAAAAGAAGGCAAAGCACACAAAAAGGTTAGTTCGACATATTTTAATCCTTGTTAAATAATTACCCAATAGTTAAACACTTAAATTTAACAAGGGCTAAGAACCCAACATAACTTCACTACATGACGGGTTTACCGCGGATCACTTCGTGAAGGTATTTAGGCCGGTGAACGCTTTACCAATTGCAGTCCATGATTACAACTCTTAGTCACTTGCAGGATCCATCGGTACTCATAGCACCGGTTTGGCATGTTTGATCCCTTCCCACACCGATTCCTCAATAAGCCGCTTTGGTAACTCGGTATAGGCACGACAATTACCAAGGCGTATTAAATTGGAATTGCAAATCGGCTAACAAGATACACGATGAAGCCCTTAACAATAATTGGCTCGTGCTAAGCTCGACAACCAAAAATTTCAAGACGCAACACTCACCTTCCACACAAGTCCACATGGAATAACTCGTGCTAAGCTCGACAATTGTCCCACCCTTCATTAGATTTGGGTGGTGTCATCTTTTGGATGGCGTGTGATTTACGTTTTTAAGAAAAACGGGACTTTTGTTTTTCCGGTTAAAAACCTCTTTTCGTTTTGATTAACAAATAAGTGACAAAACGCATTTTTCACCATTTTAACATAAATACTTTATATTCGTTTGTTAATCATGTGAGCGAGCGGGGTTTGTTAACCAATTAAGGAAAACTATATAGTTTTAATAATTTCAAAACATTTTCTAGCATGCAAAGATCCTACAACCACGCAAGAAAATAAATAAATAAAACTACACAACCACGCATACAAAACCGATTTGAGCCAACCTAAGTGTTCATCGGTGAGCCAACCAAGGAACTAAGTCTACTAAGGTCAACAACATCCAAGACTTGGTGGCGTGCTCCCACTCGATCACGCGCCTCCGGATCCGAGGTAGCCAAGACGTCTCCCAAGACTCCCGTTGGTGCCTCCGGTCTTCTCTTCTTCTTTACTTACATAATTTAAAGAGAAATGGCATGCAAGCCACACAATCTATTCTAAGCTAATTGACAAATTACAAAGAATAAATACTTTGGCATGCAAGCCACAAATAAATAAATTATTACAAACCGGATTAAATAAATTATTACAAACCAAATGTGGTACAAACCACCAAATGAATGAATAACAACAAAGCAACCAAAAAACCACACAAAGGTCTATGCTCAAACCGGTGCTCACTAAATGAAACAACCACAAAGCATGGTGTGCCACACCAAACCATGCACAAATTAATATCCCAATCAAGTTTATTCAAAAACTAAAGGCACAAGAATAAACCTTCTACATATTTATTAGGATTCCAAACACTTTGAAATCCATATTCATATATACACAATATACATGTATGCATGTGTGCATTTTATGCCAAAACCACCCAATACATACATATACAAGAATTAGGATATTATGGGGCTTACTACAAGGCTAAAAAGCCTAAAATGATTCTGGAAACACCAAAATCAGAATGCTAAAATCCATATCAAGTTTTTTTTTTAAAAGGCCAAAAACAGCCTGTTCACAACGCCTTCACGAGCTACTGCTCTTCACGGGCCCTCACGGGCAGTGAATCGAGTACACTCCACGTCTCGTGAAACAGTTAAAAAACCTTTCATGACCAACACCCCACGAGATTGGTCGTGTAGCCTTCACGACCCGTGAAGCAAGCTCTACGGCCCATGAAGGCTCTCTTGACAGAATGTCCAAAATTGAAAATATGGATTTTCAAGCCACAAAGGTGCATGCATCTTACAAGTATCGCTCTGATACCACTGTTGGGAATCCATGGGGATCAAAGCACGCAACGGAAGCAACAAAAACACACACAAATGATCCCATGAAGTCCCAATGGTGGTGAAAACTTGTAAGAAGCTACATGAAACCAAAACAAGAACAAAGAGAAGAAGGAAATCAAATCATACCCTTGAAGACTTTGATTCTTGGCTGGAACAACTCGGATTTGGGATGTTAACTTGAAACAAATGGCTCCATGTCCTAGTGCAAGTCCACACCAAGCTATGCTTCACTCTCCTTGTACTAGCAAGCCACTAAATCACCAACACAAGATGAATAGGTTCTAGAACAACCTTGAAATCAATTGTGCACAACCCTTGAACACTTGCTCTTGCTCACTCACACTAGTTTATTAACTCACAATGTATATGCTTGCACAAATGGACCAAGAGTAGTGAAAGAATTAAGAATGGCTCTTTTAAAGACGCCATATCTGTTCTAGAGAGCCTAGAGTCGGACTAAATGGACACACCTCATTGGACTAACTCAAATGGTCCAATAAAACACAAGTGTCATTTGGAATTCTGCCTTCATGACTTTTTCACGGGCTCTCACGGGCCGTAAAGGATGAATGCGCCACGACCGGCCACTTATCCTCCACGAGCCGTGCCACGCCGTGCAAGAATTGTGAGGGTTCGTGCCTTCACGACCTCCTTCACGGGCCGTGTAGGGTCGTGAAGCCTTAGGGTTTCACGAACCATGCGGCCATGACAGGACACGTGTACACGAGCTGCTTCACGACGCGTGGAGCATCCTTCATGGTCGTGAAGCTTAGGTCGGATTGAATTTGACCATTTTGACCCTTTCCTTTTATAGCAGACTGTCGAGATTGAAACTTGGCGTGTGACCCAATAGGCCCACGCTTCATCGGTAGTGATGCCGGCCTACGTGTGTCAATGGGCATATTCCAACAGGATTTTGTTACTAAATTGCCTAGGACTTCAAAAGGGCATGACATGATATGGGCGATTGTTGATAGACTCACCAAGAGTGTCCATTTTCTAGCTGTTAATGAATCATCTTCCATGCGTCCTCTAGCTCAATTGTATATCAATGAAATAGTAGCCCGACACGGTGTTCCATTATCTATTGTCTCTAATAGAGATACACGGTTTGTTTCACACTTCTGGAAAAGTATTCAATGGGAGCTTGGTACTCGTGTTCATTTGAGTACCGCATATCATCCCCAAACTGATGGACAGTCTAAAAGGAGTATCCAGACTGTTAAAGACATGTTACGCGCATCTATACTAGAATACGGTGGTTCGTGGGATTCTCATTTGCCTTTGGTTGAGTTTGCTTATAATAACTCATATCATTCTAGTATTGGTATGCCACCGTATGAGATGCTTTATGGTAGGTGTTGCCATACCCCTACCTGTTGGCTCGAACCAGGAGAGAAACAGTATGCTGGACCTGATCTGGTCCAGATTATTGCAGATAAAGTCTAGTTTGCGTGAGAGAAGTTGAAAGCAGCCAGAGATAGGCAAAAGTTGTATGTAGACTCGAAACGCAGGCCGGTTACCCTTGAAATAGGTGATCGGGTATTGTTGAAGGTTTCTCCATGGAAGGGTGTCATCAGATTTGGCAGAAAGGGCAAGTTGAGTCCTCGATACATTGGTCCTTTCAAAATAATCCCAGAAAGTCAACGAGCAGACAGTATCTTTGGAATTACCTCTAGAGTTATCAGGTATTCATAATACCTTCCACATTTGCTATATTTTCATGATCTTAAAGTGGATTCTTCTACACGGCTAGTAGAAGAACCGGTTGAAATCTTAAACAGAAAGGCAAAGCGGCTGAGGAAGAAGACAATTCAGCTAGTCTTGGTCAAGTGGAAGCATAATCTCGGATCAAACCTAACATGGGAGACCGAGGAGGATATGAAGGCACGCTATCCCCACCTATTTTCTCAAGAGCAGATTCTAAGGATAGAATCTTCTTAAGGGGGGTAGATTTGTAACATCCTCAAAATGGGCCTAAACGTGTGCTAACATGGTACGTCGAGTATTTAATTAAATTAAATATATATATATATATATATATTTTAGAAATTGTTATAAAGTATGAAAATAATAAAGAAATGAGGTTATTAAAATAATAATAAAAATAGATAAAGATTATAAAATATCGAACGGGTTTAAACGAGGATTTTGAAAATATCCTCGTTAGTTGAAACGGGTAAACGAGAGACGAGTTGTATGTTGAAAAAGGGGAACAAAATACCCACTTCGGGATAATATTACCCACAAGTTGGTGTTTTGTATCATCTCCTTCACACACACACACACACACACACGTAAACACACACACACACACACACACACACTCACTCACTTGTGTTTTCTAGTCTTGCAAAGTGAAGAAGAGAAACTCCAAGGAATCAAGAAGATCATCAAACAATCTAATTCCATATGCAAATTGAAGATTGAATCAACCAATATTCATCATCTTCATCATCTCTATCACTTGTAAGCTTATTCCTTCTTCTTGTTCTTCATTCTTGATTTTTGGGTTTTTGAAAGAAAGCTCATTAAGCATTGTTCCAGCAGTGAATTGAGCTTCATTAGCCCTACAAGTTGTTCTTCATCATCCTTTGATCATTGTAAGCTCAAATTTCTTCTTGTTCATCTAGGTGTTCTTCAATTCTTGAATTTCTAGGTTTTAAGTGGGTTCTTAGATTTAGCAATCAAGAACTGAAACTTATGACTCAAATAAGTTCCTATATCATTTCTAAGTACATAGGAATCAATTTCATGGATTAAAGTAGTGATCTTGATAAGTTTTTAATTTTGGCTCAAATAGGTCAAAATTGGTCAAATACAGGTTAAACTGAATTTGACCTTCAAGAAGTGAAATTTGGTGTTCTAATTGTTCCTATAACTCATTAGGATTGATTAGAACTCATGTGTTGGATTAGAAGTGATGTTTATGCATCAATTCAAGAAATGGCCTAAATGAGTCAAAATGGCCAAAATGAAGTCAATCTGTTTTTACAAATCAAGAACTGATTTTTAAGGTTCTAATAGGTTCATATAACTTTTATGAATTGATTAGAACATTGGTTTTGTATTGAAATGATAGTATTTCTTAAATTGGCTAAAATAGTGAAACATAGGCCATAAAAAGGCAAGAAAATGGAAAATGGTACCAAACAATGTTTTAAATGTTTTGGTCAGTTGTAACACCTTCAATACATCATATTAGGTGTAAATGGTGAGTTGAAAGTGTTAGAATTGGTGCATTTCAAGTTTTGGCCAAAATGGACACTTCTTTGTCCATTTAAATGTGATTTTCATATGAATTAATTGGAAAGCTATTTTTGATGTTAGAAAGCTCCAACATATGTCAAATGGTCTTATGAGACACTAAAATTTTGTTAAAGTTGGTTTGGAGTTGAAATGGGATAAAATGGCACTGATGTGCAAAAACAAGTAGAAATGCACTACTGCAGGGGACACGACGCGTCGCTCCTTATGGTCGCGACGCGTCAGGCCAATTTTCAGCATATGGGCTGTTTTGCGTTGTTCTTTCGCGTGTTGGTGCTTGGACTACTATGATAAGCTAATAAATAGTTAAATAGCACCATTAGGGTATTTTTTCAAGTATCCTAGATGTTCTTTACGTGTTTAAGTGATTAACGTGTAAGTATTTGTATTATAAGTCAAGTCGACAATCCGTAAGTGCCAAAACAAAGTCTTTGCTTATTCTAGCTTGTCAGGTGAGTATTGGATAACATAACAATTAATCTACCTATAACATATATTAACAAACGAATGTAATGTATTATTGAAAGTTAGAATGCCTTGTTATGCATGAAATGCTATTGCCATGTTATGATATGCTCTTGATTAAGTGTATGTTATATTTCATACTGCTAATATATGATTATATGCGCGCGATGAAAATGAGATTAGATTAGTTATGTGTATATGAACGAATCCGGAGCTGGGACTGGCTAGTCCTTCATCGGGGCAAGCGATTGCCTAGGATTGCTTGAGGTCTGCGGACCATTGATAGCATCAGCGGTACCTGTATAGGTATTTAGGGCCTTGCAAGCCCAATGCTCCCCGAACGGATGGGTACAACCTCCAGCAGTACTTAGAGGAATCGATAGATTCCAAAACGCAATGGTTGACCGCTTCACAGCTTACCCACCGGCGCAGTTGATGTGTCTGGTACCCTAGTTTGGTGCATTGAGCCGGGCTAGATTCCCTACGAGATATGTTGCCTTCTGACTACGCCAGCTCATCGTGAGATGCTAGGATAACACTGTTTGAGCATGATTGATGATATGTGATATACTTATGATGATTATTATGTTGTTCTTTACTCACTAGCTATTATAGCTAACAGATACTCACTCTCACATGTGCAGGGGATCCTTAGGTTGTGAGCTCAGGTGCCTGTGGGTAGTTATATGCTTTGGGAGGAACACTGTTTTGTTAAACACTCTATTGATATTTTGTTTGTAATTATTCTGATATAATGGTCGGCGGGTTAAGTAACAGTAACACGAAACGATATAATGTGGCAACATTTTGATTGTATATATAATTTGCCACGTATTTTACTTCCGCTGCATTTTTAAATTATGAGACAGGTGTAAATGTTTTGTTTACAGACAAACCTACGTGGTTTGAAAACTTAAATTGTATTTTAAAAAGAAAAATTTGGTTCTCAAAATCACGGTGTTATAAGAAGAAAGTATCCATGCACTACATTAGCACTAATTTTCAACTTGTAGATTTGGTTACTAAACCTTTGGATGAGTCAAGGTTCAACTTCCTATTATCCAAACTAGGTATGTGATATCGTGTTATATATATATATATATATTCGTTGCGATAAATGGTATTTAAATGTTAAATAATTCTCTAAATTATGACAATTGGTACTTAAAAGCATGTATTCGTTAGTGCAAGGTCATAAGTACTCGATGGAGAGAAGTTTGAGCGGAAAAGACAGGAAAAGACTTGCGAAATAAAAGAATATCATAAAGTCATAAAAGTCGAGGGCGCGACGCCTCCATGATCTAAACGCGACGCGTTTCATTGAAGTTGGGCGATCTTGTCGGGTAAGAAAAGAAAGACGCGATGCGTCTAATACACAAATGCGACGCGTTTCCGGCTGGAAATAAACTCTATAAATAGACTTGTTTTGTTCCAAAACGAGGATTCCAACTCTTCGAGCCGGCCCTAGACGAACCAAGACGACGAATTTGGAGTTCTAGAGTAGAGTTCTTGAACATAGCTTGGAGAATTAGCTTTTTGGAGCAAGGATTGAAGGCTTACATCTAAGATCCACGCATTGGTTTGCTATTCATCATGTCTAGTCTACTATTTTGTGTTTTTCTTGCTGTATTCCTTTGATTATGGGCTAAACACCCTGTTATCTCTACTTGGACATGATAACTCTTGATTAATAGTGTGATTTAAATGCTTGGATGATACTTAATGATATATTTGTTATGTTCTATCTTGTTCAAAGATCCAAGTTTGTTAAAGTTTTCATTTTTATGCCTAGATCTGAGTTTTCATAGGTTGCATGACCATTCTTCCTATGTTTGCTTGTATTGTGAATTTCTATGACCATTAGGATTCATAACTAGTGATTGACCATATCCTAGGGTTAGGTTTAAAGATTGGAACTTTAATGTGCTTGTAATTGCCTTTGATGACCATTCATTGGTAATTGATTGATTTTGTGAATTAACAAATCAATAGGATAAGTCTATCATAATTCGAATCAATTTGACTAGTTAATGAGTTAATTAATTCCATGACAATTGGGTTGATTTCTTTGAAACTATAGGGCTAGTGAGTCTGACCATGAGATCCGGACACTTTAGAAATCGGTGTGTTGTTAGGTATTATCCATTGCACTTGCGTTGAAATGCACTGTTTTGAAAAGGGAAATCTATAGTCTGAGTAGAGATACCTTGCTTCTGATCGATTTAAATCCTAGTTTAATTGACGTTCTGCTTTATTAGCTTCTAAATCTGAGTTTCTTGTAATTTTAGGATCTAGTTTGGACTTGTTTGCTTTCGGCTGATAAATTGCCAATTCCCACTGTTTACTGTTTTTTAGTTTAATATTAGTTGGGTAATTAGTTTAGTTATATCTAAAATCATACTCGTTCCTCGTGAGTTCGACACCCGTTCTTATTTTCTACACTGTTACACGATTTGGTACATTTGCCTATTGTGATCGTACTTAAGATATATATGGTTTTTTATAAATTTAAAACTGGTACAAAATTCACACATCAGTATGCTTAGTTTATAGTTTAGTTGCGTGTTTGTGTGCTTTAGATTGTTGTCAGCATTGACTATGTGCGTTGTACCTGATGTATTACTTATCTAAGCATTCCTAAGTCTTTCTGTTCATGAAAAAGCTAAGTCTGTTTGCTCAGTTAATACCCTTTAGCTGATCAAAATGCTTAGCTAATCATGCTCAGCTAAGAAAGAAATGCTTAGCTAAGTGAATCATGTGCTAATACTCGTGAGTTCAAAACTATCTTTTTGGTTAGCTGATGCTTTCATTCTATCAGCTAATATTCTTCAGCTGGTGCTTTTACTCAGTCAGCTGATACTCCCACATTTGTTATTTTTAATAGTTTTTACTCCGCAGTTAATGTTTTTAACCTAGGTCATTTACTTCGTCTGTCAGTTTCTTGTCTGTTAGTCATTTAATAAATTTTCGTTAATCTTTTGTCATTTTATGACAGTTTCTGTTTTCTTAAAAAGCTTTAACTATCTTTTTCCCTCTCTCTTCAAAATCACTTGTTTGAATTCCTAAATTCTCTTTCTCTAAAAAACCGTAACCTAAATATCTCTCTGCGAATCAACTGTTCATCATCTTTTTCTCCATGGTGACCTTCATTGACCCTCAAATTTTACCTGGAGAGAATGTCGCTCTAAACACCGGCACGAACATCATACCAAATAACGCCAAGTATTGATTCCGGCAACACCTTTGAACAAGAGAGAGAAAAATGCCAAAATGGGTTTTAGTTGGGCCGGGCACGACCGTCCCTTGTGAAGGTACGCGCGTGCCCTATGCAAGGTATGGGCCCAAGGCCGGCGTGCCTAGGGCGTACCCATTGGGGCCGGCACGGGCGTGCCTTGTAGAGGTACGGCCGTGCCTAGTGCGAAAGCACGAGCCCAAGTCGGGCGTGACTTGGGTGTGCCTGTGGGCTGGCACGGGCGTGCCTCATGCTATAACAACCTCTTTAAGTGGTCTTTTATGACTAGTTTAAATGGTGGCTTAATGGCTATTTGTTACTAGTCGATCAAAAATGTTTTTGAGTCAGTTGTATGGGTTATGAGACTTCTTCTTGAGCTTTGAACTTGGTTCTTGAAGTTGCTAACTCTTGGTAACAAAAGGCATAAAAGTTCTCTCAAACATATACACAATTGGAAGATAGATTGGCATATCAATCCTCAAATTGGTGTTAGTTCTACATGGTATTGTTCTTGGCGGCGTCCAAGTATAGCTTGCACGTGGGGATCAAGCACACTTGGTGTGGATACCGGTAGAGGAACACTTTGTTGTGTTCATGCATCTGAAATTTTCATCAACAACAAGGAAGTTGAAGAACTTGTATGGTATATTTTTTCTACTTGTTCCTTTCTTTTAGTTGCATTGCCATTGTCTAGAGTTTTGGTCCGCTTGGTAGGTGTCGCGTGGTTCACAAACTAAATTATTTTCTACCCTTTTTTGCTTCCGTTGTGTTTATTTGAACCACAAAATCCCAATAGTGGTATCAGAGCCATCTCTAACATGGCTTTGCACATTTGAATGCAACCAGAATTTTAAGCTTTCTATCAAAATCTGTTTTCTAGTGACCGGGCACGGCCGTACCTCTTGGGGTACGGGGCGTGCCGACGGCCGGGGGACGGCCGTACTAGTGGGGGTACGGGCTGTGCCGACAGAATAGTTTTAATGTTTAAAACTGTTTAAATTATACACTGGCAGATGGGCGGGCACGCCCGTACCCTCAGAGGGTACGCCCGTGCCCTTCACATTTTGGGCTAGAAACTGGTTTGAAACAAAATTTAAAATTATATTTAAAATTCTGGATTTGTTAGTTTTTGACTAGTCTTAGTTCTGGATTTCCACACTATATTTTGATTCCTAGAATTTATATATTTAGTATGGCTTGGCATGAAGTGCATAAAAATATATATATTTATAGGTGTATATATGAATATGTAATTTTAAAGGTGTATTAAAATTACCAATGCATATGTACAAGGATTGCCATTTGTGCCTTTAGTGTTTTGTTGGCAATCTTGATCAAAATATATTTTACATGGTTTTGTGGCACACCATGGTTTTGCTTTGGTTGTGTTTGGTTGTGGTTCGGTAACTAGATGCCCTTTAGACCTATGTGTTGTGGTGGTTGGTTTATTTGGTTTTAGTGGCCTGCGTGCCGTATTGCTGTACATGCAGTTTATTCATTACTTGTACTAGTAATAGTAGCATAGGATTTTGGCCTGCGCGCATTTCTTCTTCTATGTATTTATGTAAATAGTATAGAAGTTGATTTTACTTGTAATACACCAACGGGAGTCACGACGTTGATGTCTCGGCAACATGGAGTTTGGATTGCCTTTTGGAGATACCGGCTTCAATGGGAGAACACCCAACTGGGTACTTTGGATCATGGATTCCTTAGTTGACCTTGTTTTCCTCGTATGGCTCACGGGGAAAATGCATAGGAATTGGGCATGTTACCGAACTATTGTGTATGCGTGGTTGTTTTATATATTTATTATTTTGCATGGATGTGTAGGATATCGCATGCTAGATAATTTTCAAAATATATAAAAACGCAAAGATTTATAAAATTGGTTTATATATCTTTCCGCGCGTATAGAATTAACAAGATAATATAAATTTGTATTATATTATAAGTGGATAAAAATTGTATTTATCACTTGATTTGTTAATTTGCAAAAATGGGTTAAAATTGTTTTAACTAGGAAAACAAAATCCTGGTTTTAAGATGTAAATCACGCGCCATCCGTAAGACGACACCACCCGAATCTAGTGAAACTTGGATGATTGTCGAGCTTTAGCACGAGTCATGCCGAGTGGAACTGTGTGGAAGGTGAGTGTGGTAACTCGCAATATTGGTTGTCGAGCTTAGCATGAGCCAATTATTGGCGAGAGTTCCACAGTGTGTCTTAACGGATGGTTTACAATTCCTTTTGTGACACTTAGGTAGTGTCGAGCTCTAGTCGAGTCATTTAAGGGGATCAAGTTAGAATTGGTGCTAGAAGGGATCAAACATGCCAAAAGACATTTTGATTGTCAAAAGGATCCCGCAAGGATCTAGAAGTTGCAAAGTGTTTGCAATCGGTAAAATGGTTACCGGCCTAAATAGCTTTGCTTTGTGATCCGCGGTAAACCCGTCATAAAGTAAGGTGAAATATGGTTTCTAGCCTTGTTTAAATAATTGGTTTCTGAAAAACTATGTGGGTAATTATTTCTACAAGGATTATATCTAAATTCACTAAAACGTGTATTCTAAATTGGTGATGACAAACGTTAACAACGCAACACTGAATTTATCACTCCGTTCGTTCCTAGAAAAGGAAAAACTCGTAGGCGTGAACTTTGTGGATTGGCATAGACAATTGCGAATTGTCCTTCGCCATGAGTCTAAGTTGCATATCCTCGAGGAACCTCTTCCGGAACCACCTGCTACCAACACATGTTGGGCCACTAGATACGCTTTTGAAAAATGTGTCGAGGACACAAAAGATGTTTCTTGTTTCATGTTATCGACTATGAGCAGCGAGCTGCGAAAGCAACTCGAGCATATGACTGCATATGAGATGATTAATCGGTTGAAGGACATGTTCCAACATCAAATTAGAGAGGAACACTTTATGTGTGTCAAGGCCCTTG
This sequence comes from Dittrichia graveolens, assembly GCA_038502395.1. Lineage (NCBI taxonomy): Eukaryota > Viridiplantae > Streptophyta > Magnoliopsida > Asterales > Asteraceae > Dittrichia > Dittrichia graveolens. Next base: position 26,650,694 of record JARJIL010000008.1, read on the forward strand.
TCGGTTGCCGGATGCAGGAAGGTGGGAAGGTTAGTGTTCATGTGCTTCGTATGAACGCATACATTGACCTAATGGATATACTAGGATTTCCCATTGGGAGGGAGCTTGCGGTGAATATGATTCTCCAGTCCCTGCCCGAGTCTTATGATGAGTTTATCAAAAACTATCAAAAAGACAAAATGGTAGAATCCTTAGACGAGTTGCATGGCATGCTGAAGACTTTCGAGTCTAACATGGCCAAACGCAAGTTCGTTCACACCCGGTTATTTAAGGAACGTAAAACCGAGAAGAGAATACAACTCCTAAAGGAGAAGTTTGCTGTTTCTGCAGTAAATATGGAGATTGGCGCCGCCACGCTTGTCCTAAGTGTTCGGAGGAGTTAAAGCTTCCTATGAGGCAAGTGAATAGCTCCTCGTCATCAGGTACATTCATGATTAGCTCCATTGCTTTTCTACTTCATAGCTGGATTTATTCAAATGCTGGCTATAACACTCACGTTTGTTGCAAAAATGTTACAAAGTGAAGGTGTTAAATGAAAGAAGTAGTTGATGAGGCATGGAGAGCTAGAGCTCAAGATTGAGAAACTTGAAAGTTGTCTCAATTGAGAGGATTGGGAGTTTTGATCTCATCATTCCATCTAGCTATTTTATTACTTTACTAGATTAATATATTATCTACCTTGCGTGGCGAGAGAAATATTAAGTCTATTATGCATTGGCTGACGATGGGTATTACTTTGTATTTGATATATATATATATATATATATATTGGTGGTTTATTTCAAAGTTTATCCATGTCATGGCATTTATACGCTTTTTGCTTAAAAGTAATAAAATAATCATGAATAATATGTTTAAATCCAAAAATGGTTTGGATAAGTTATCCAAGTGACAAGGTTATTTTAGCCATGTAAACAAGACTTTCTTCACCAAGGTCCATGTGGTTTGGACTCTTGGATGCATTTGATAGTTGATCAAATGTTGAGTGTGATAATTGTTTATTATGCTAAATGACTTGTACATCTTTCATCGACGAATGCAAGAGGATTAAAAGCTTGTTGAATTTAGTTCGCAGTTGTGTGTTTAAATTCATTCAAGCAAATCCATGGGGATAACTACATGCACTTCGTTACTTTTACGGGCAGTGGTAATAAGGATAGGTATGTTTGAAACCTTTGAGGTGTTCAACTAATTACCATAACGAGGTTTGTGGGAAAAGTTGCTTAAATCTTGTAAAGATGTTAAGTATCTTAGTTTGTGAATTTTGTAGCCATCATAAGAATTATGAGATTTAACTCATAATTTAAATTATCTCATGACACATTGGCATATGGGTCGCTTAGAGAAAGAACCAAACTTTCTTGGAAATGTTTGGGTCTTGATGGATCAAAAGTTCATACCCAAAGTGTTGGGATGCTCAAATGTGGCGGGCAATGTTCTATAAAATCAACAAAGATGGTTTAGTGTGCATCTTAGGAGATAAGACTAGAAAGAGTGTCTTTGCTTGTCTATCTCGAAGTCTAGGTTATCCAGCCTAGGTCTAGGCGTGAGGTGGAAGAATCCAGGGACCAAAGATGCTACTCCATTAGGCGTTCTGCTAAGAGGATATTAAATTTCTAAGGAAAGAGAGAGTTAACTTCCCCTCTTAAGGTACATTCATGATTCATTGGTAATTCTTCTATTTCGCCGGGTTGTTCACTCGAGCTAATTAACTCATGTTTGTTACAAATTTATTTTGTTACAAAGTGTAGGTACCATTTAAAAGAAGAACCAAGAGAATGAAGAACCGGATCTCAAAAGAGGAAACTAGGATGATTGTCCTCTATAAGAGAGTTCGGAGCTTTGGTCTTGCCTATTCTCACCGGTTTATTTGTTACTTTGTTTTGATGCCCTGCGAGGCAAGTTGAGTTTTATTGTATGTTCATGAAGACAATGGATGAATTTTTGAAACTTTTTTGGTTTAGGTTGTAAAAGATTTTTCGCATTACTTGTTCAATTGAGCATTCTCAAGTATCTTCGGAAGACTAAGGAGATGTTCTTTGTGTACGGAGGTAAGGAAGAGCATAGAGTAAATGGTTACTCTGACGCAAGCTTCCAAACAGATAAGGATGACTGCTGAATAGAATCGGGGTTCGTATTCCTATTAAACGGCGGTGCTATATCCTGGAGGAGCTCCAACCAAGACACCGGGCCGATTCCATGACAGAGTCGGAATATATTGCGACCAGTGAAGCTGCTAAGGAGGCCATATGGATGAGGAAATTTGTGCTTGATTTGGGAGTGGTTCCTAGCATCAGCGACCTTGTTGAGATCTTCTGTGACAACGATGGTGCCGTTGCTTTAGCAAAGGAACTGAGGTCTCACCGACGCACGAAGCATATTCCGCGGAAATATCATTTTATCTGGGACGTGGTCGAGAACGGAGAGATTGTCATCAGCAAAGTACACACGGATAGCAATTTGGCGGATCCGTTCACTAAACCGTTGTCACAAGCTAAGCACGTTGCCCACACACGTGCTATTGGGATTAGATTTGCTAGTGACTTGGTTTATGTTGTATATTGGTTATTGTATTTGATATAATTGCTATGTAACAGGGAACATTAAGCAATATTGTATTTTTGAATGTATTGATTATTAAATGGAGATTTAATGATACGCGTGCAGCGAATACTTTCTTTAAATAATTATTGTGTTCCAACTTTGCATGTTTTATCTCTTCCTTGAATGTTTCACATTCTAAATAGTCCACGGTCGGTCATTCTTCATTGGAAGGAAGTATGAATGAAGATCGAGGGAAATGATTGGTCATAGTGTTCAATGGGATTGAATACAAGGGATGCAATATTTTGCCTATACTTGAAAAGAGTTTCAAGTGATTGGACGACCCACACCTGATCTTACTTCATGGTATATGTCAAGAGTAAATCAGGATGATAATATCTTTTATCCTTTGACCGGAGATGCATGTGTTTCACTATTTTGGTTTGCTTTATTCTGACTGCTTTCAAACATAGTCCGTAACTGGCTATTATAAAGGAGGCATTTGGGTAAAGTATTGCCAATGTATTGGAGGCAATGTAGTCGAAGGAATTTGTTCCTCTGTTTAGAGAGATATCCCTGGCCCCTCGATGATTGGGTGCTGACACCAAAACTACATGGCCATGCTCGAGCTTGCAATGATTGTTAATCAGTTGCAGCTCACCTTTTGGTCACCACCAATCTTGATTGAGAAACATAATCGTGAACGATCGGAGAATGACTTTGTACCATGTCTCGTGTTCACTTGGATATCGAGAACAACAAGATGATTGATCACTTATCTATAGGACCATGTCAAACTCTTTTAGTTTTGACTTGGTACTTGTCAGGGATGACATACCCCGTGTTTAGTTAGGGGCAGGGATGCCTTGCTAGAGGCCGCTCCCTGTCTGTGGTGCCCATGGGTACGGTGTGTCATGTGCAAGTGGGAGTTTGTTGGAATCTTCCCACTGACACACTTAGGCCGACATCACTGCTAAAGAAGCGCGGCCTATTGGGTCACACGCCAAGTTTCAATCTCGACAGCCTGCTATAAGAGGAAAGAGTCAAAATGGTCAAATTCAATCTGACCTAAGCTTCACGACCGTGAAGGATGCTCCACGGGTCGTGAAGCAGCTCGTATACACGTGTCCTTTCATGGCCGCATGGTTTGTGAAACCCTAGGGCCTCACGACCCTATACGGCTCGTGAAGGAGGTTGTGAAGGCACGAACCCTCACGATTCTTGCACGGTGCGACATGACTCGTGGAGGATAAATGGCCGGTCGTGGCGCATTCATCCTTCATGGCCTGTGTGAGCCCGTGAAGAAGTTGTGAAGGCAGAATTCTAAGTGACACTTGTATTTGGTTGGACCATCTTGTTGGTCCAATGAATGAGTGCCAATTACCACGACTCTAGACTCTTTTGAACAGATGAAGGTCTTTAAAAGAGGCACTGTTTGTTCATCTCATTTTTTTGGTCATTCTTTGTGCAAGCATATACATTGTGAGTTCCTTCTATTGTGAAAGAGCAAGAGCAAGTGTTCAAGGGTTGTGCATAAGTGTTTTCAAGGATGTTCCAGAAGAGTAACATCAAGTGTTGGTGGATTCTTTGGTTTGCTATTACAAAGGGATTGAAGGTTTCTTGTTGTGGACTTGCATTAGGGCTTGGAGCCATTTGTTTCAAGTTAACATCCCAAATCTGAGTTGTTCCAGCCAAGTATCAAAGTCTTCGAGGGTAGGATTTGATTTCCTTCTTCTCTTTGTTCTTTTTTTGGTTGCATGTTGCCTCTTACAAGTTTTCACCACCATTGGGACTTCATGGGATAATTTGTGTGTGTTTTTGTAGCTTCCGTTGCGTGCTTTGATCCCCATGGAATCCCAACAGTACCTTGGGAGCCACCGCCGTACCTATAAAAGGTATGGGTGTGCCTGCAATCACGGGGGTACCTGAGAGTATGGTACGGGCAAGTCCTACTAAGGTACGGGCATGCCTTAGCCAGGCACGGGCGTGCCATGGCTAGGCACAGCCGTACCTTGCTTTTTGACAGTTTCTGTTTAAGTAATGTTGATGCTTAAAAACTCTATCTTGGTGAATCAGTTGACGTAGAAGCATCAGTACCTTAACTCTTATATTTTTAGCCCGTCAGGTGAGTACCAGTTAACCTAAGTATGATATCAAGAATGTTATATTTTGTTGTTTGCATGTTAGAAACAAAAGACTTATTGACTATGCATGTGAAAGGGTTTTTATAGGCCAATTGAGCTGTAATTTAATATGTATGCATGTTAATGGCTTTTGTAGGCCAACCATGATATGTTATGACTTTTGTAGGCCAATTTGTTATGCTATGGCTTTTGTAGGCCAACTGTGTTATGTTGTGGCTTAAGTAGGCCAATGTGTGTTGTACCGGTACTTTGTTGGATGTTTTGGGCCAGCTTGTCTGCATCTAGTTGGGGCCTTGTGCCGTCAGCTATGATGTACGGCGATTTGATGATCACGAATCTATGTTCCTACAGAACCTCCGTTCCCCGATAACGCAATGGTGGACCGCTACCCACTTCTTCACCGGCGCTGATGATGTATCGGTTTCCCTAGTTAGGATCACTGAGCCGGCTCATTACCCTGGAAGACGTGGTTCCTGCTCACTAACCGTTGCTTCACAATGTGATAGGGTAGACTTGATTGTTGATATGCTATGTATGTGATATGTATATGATATTTTTGTTATGATGATTCCACTTAACTGTTATTCACTAGCTATTTATAGCTAACCCTCTCGTGTACATTCCATGTGCAGGTAAATTGTTTGCTGTTGAGGACGGGTACCTACTCTGGATGTCACTTTATGTTTTAGGAACACACTTTGGATATTACTTTGGTTTGTTGAATTATGTAATGGTCGAACGAATTGGTAACGCCTTGGGATATTTTGGTTGCAACTTAATATTAGGTTGTAAATATTAAACTAGTTATAAAGCTTCCCCTGTGACAGCTGTAGATACCGTTATAAAAACTGGTTTTGGAAATATTGTATTTATAGTTGTACCCATACAGTTTTAAAACTCAAACAGAGTTTATGAAAAAAAAAGACTCCTCAAAGTTAGGTGGCGTTGCAAGTTATACGTGGAATTAGGCTGGGCTCGCCTGTTGAGTGGTTGAACAGTGGTAGTCCAATTGATGCATGCGTTGTGTCAGCGGGGAATTTCACTGTGCCAATTCATCGGAGGGCTATCGGTAAACCTTAGCTTTGGCCGGCATTGGTTGTAGGTTCTGCGCCGAACCGCCGGTCTTCTTGATTGTGTGGTTACATGATTTTGTATCGATTGTTGATGTTTGCTTTTGTGTTTAGCTTCCTCTAGCTTAGATTTGTGCTAATTCCCCACAGTTGATTATTTTCTACATGTTTGTGAGTTGTTGGTGTTTGTTGAAGGAAAGCTGGACCCCGCTCTAATGTGTACTAGATGGAAAAAGCCATATGTATTTTGTAACACCAAGACGATTGTTATTTTATTTTGTGAACAAATGTTTTTATGGCACGGAAGAGTTCCTTCGTTTGCCTATCTCAAAGTCTGGAGTTGTGAAGCTTACGTGAGACGTGAAGCTCAAGATAATCCTGAACCTAGAGTTGAGAAGTGTATTTTCATTGGTTACCCAATTTGTTCTATGGGATATTTGTTTTAAAAACCTTCCAAGAAGAAAGTGTTTGATGCTTGAAGGGCGTTCTTCCTTGAGGGGGAGCTTATATTGTTGGAACTCGTGGTGGGCACAAACACAGCGGAAGCACACAAGAAAAGGAGCATGCAAGACAAAACAAAAGCACACACAAAGCCCACAACTAGTTCCAATGGTAGAATACACTACAAAGCAAATTGCAACAACAAGAACAAGAAGAAGGAGAAGAAGGTACCTCCTTACCATAGCTGGAAATCGAGCTCATCATCTGGAGTGGGATGAAGATGAAGAAATAAATGGCTTCTTCTCCATTTCAAGTGCACACCAAGTATGCTTGATCCCATTGTACTAGCAATCCATAGATGAATGTCCACCATGACTCCATCATTTGGAACAGCCCTTGTAGATCTCCTCTTGCATCATGGAACAGTCACCATCACACTCAAGAATACCTCACTTAGTGTATGTATATGTTTTCCATTGGAGCCAAGAGAGAACTTGTGTAGAAAAAGAGTTCTTGTGATTGCCTTAGTGTTCCAGCCTCAATAACCAGCATCTAACCTCAAAAACCCGGCCATAAAGCATAGATTTTGATTGGACCATCAAATGGTCCAATAAAACACAAGTGTAACTACAGCTACCCTCTTCACGACCCCTCACGGGCCGTGAAGCCTAAATGCGCCACGAGGAGACTTAGAACTTCACGAGCCGTGCCGCCCGGTCGAGACTCGTGAGGGCATTTCCTTCACGACCCCTCACGACCTCGTCACGGGCCGTGAAGCCCAAAGGCATCACGACGCGTGGCGGCCGTCGAACAATCATTAGGGTAGCCTGCTTCACGACCCGTGGAGCATCCTTCACGGTCGTGAAGCCCCGAATCAAAACACTTTTGATTCTTTGACATTCTCCTTCCACATAAAGTTGTCGGGGTCAATCTTTGGCGTGTGACCCAATAGGCTCGCTGTAACACCAGAAAACTCAAGCCATTTTTTTAAAATATGTTGCAGAAGCTTTAATTTAAACAAACATATAATATAGAAACATCATTTACAAATGTACATCATTGTTCACAAATAACAGTCTCGTTTTGGTGTTACAAAAACTAGACGCTCGTTTCCTTTTTCAAAAACTAATATCAGAGTCAGGTCAACTTCTCCTTCAGCCAACCTCACAAACACGAACCTGCAACAGTAACAACAGACGGGAATTAGCACAATGCTAAGTTAGTAGTGCCGCGACGACCAATCTGTAGTTCATCTTCTTCGTTTTGTCTCGGATTTCAGTAAACACAACCTTCTTAAAAACCTTTCTAACATCATTTTTCTTAAACCAAAACATATATATAACATACAACATGTTTATAAATCATCAAGAACACCTTTTTACTTAATCATAACATCAAAATCTACAAAAACCATTTATCATTCTTCCAAACTTTATCAATGGTGAAATTACATAAACTCATGCTTTTCATCATATAAACATACCAATACAAATCATAGCATGCCATAAACACTTTCTTACCTTCTTTTTGAATTAAAATACACAAAATCTTTACTTTCAAATTTCAAGTTGCAACTTTCGTTCACTTGGAGGTTTTCTTATTCAAAACACACAATACACCTTTTACACTTAGAAATATGAGAAGAGGATTTACTATAACACGTACCCATATATTTGATTTACACCAAGCAGGAGGTGGCAACCTTATGAAATCCTATTCTTTTACATCATGCATGCATACATACATACTAACATATAGGCATACATACTTGTACTTTCTTTTCTTTTTATCTAAAGTTTCACCAGTAACATATACACATTTAAATTAATTAGTCAATTTTAAACAAACACATAATCAATTAAAACAAACCAATCACATACCGCTAACTCGCTAATCTCCTAGCCGAGGTTTGCGGGTGTTACAAATCTCCCCTCCTTAAGAGGATTCCGTCCTCAGAATCCCTTCTCGCTCAAACAAATGAGGGTATCTATCTTTCATCTCCGCCTCGGTCTCCCACGTCAAATCAGAACCGAAACTGTGTTTCTCTTGACCAACACCATCGGTATCTGCTTCTTTCGGAGCTTGGTCACTTTACGATCTAACAATTCAACAGGTTCCTCAATCAGTCTCTTCTTTGAATCAACTTTCAATTCGTGTACTGGGAGAATATGGCTTTTGTCTTCAACCTTGCACTTCCTCAGATAACAGACATTGAACGTATCGTGAATACCTGCAAGCTCTACTGGAAGATCTAGTGTAACTGTCTAGTCATTTACAATCTGACGAATACGGAAAGGACCAATGTAACGGGGAGCCAACTTCCCGCGTTTGCCAAAACGAATAACGCCCTTCCACGGAGAGACCTTTAGATACACCAATTCCCCCACATCAAACACACTGGACGACGTCGTGGATCCGCATACATCTTCTGTCTATCTCTAGCCGCTTTCAACTTCTCTCTGGCTATAGCAACCTTATCAGCAGTCAACTGAACAATCTCAGGCCCTGCAAACTGTTTCTCACCAGTCTCTAACCAACACGTCGGAGTACGGCAGCGACGACCGTACAACATCTCATACGGAGGCATTCCAATACTGGAGTGGTAAGAATTATTATACGCAAACTCTATCAGTGGCAGGTGTGAATCCCAAGATCCACCATACTCAATTACACAGGCACGTAACATATCTTCGAGTGTCTGTATAGTTCTTTCAATCTGACCGTCAGTCTGGGGATGATAAGCAATACTCAAATTAATCCTCGTCCCCAACTCTCTTTGTAGACTCCTCCAGAAGTTAGAAACAAACCTGGAGTCTCTGTCAGATACTATCGACAACGGTATACCATTCCTCGCAACAATCTCATTAAACAGTTAAGCTAACTTACTCAAAGATGTTGTCTCACATATAGCTAGAAAATGGGCACTCTTTGTTAGCCGATCCATAATCACCCAAATCATGTCATTATTCCTTTGAGTTCGCGGAAGTTTAGTCACGAAATCCATCGTTATATGTTCCCACTTCCACTTAGGAATCTCCAGCTATTTCAAGGATCCGTAAGGCTTCTGATGTTCTGCCTTCACTTGTGCACAGATATGGCATGATTCTACAAAGTGTGCCACATCTGCCTTCATCGTAGGCCACCAATAAAGCAATTTCAGGTCGTTATACATTTTAGTGCTTCCTGGGTGTACAGACAGTCTCGACTTGTGTGCTTAAGTTAAGATTAACTTCCTCAATTCTCCAAGCATAGACACCCACACACGAGTTTTATACATTTTCAATCCACGAGAATCATCAGTAAGCTCGTCCTTACTATTCTTCATCAGTTCATTCTTCAAGTTTTCTTCCTTCAAAGCCTCTAACTGTGCAGACTTTAATCTATCCACTAAATCTGATACAATTTCCATGCGCATGAATTGAATAGAACTTCCCGCTCCCTTGTAGCTCATAGCGTCTGCTACCACATTCGCTTTCCTAGGGTGGTATCTGATCTCGCAATCATAATCTTTTATCAACTCCACCCATCGTCTCGTCTCATGTTCAGTTCTTTCTGTGTAAACACGTACTGAAGACTTTTATTGTAACACCGCTTCTGAATTCAGTTGCTTTAATGACAAAACAGATTTTAGCAGCGAAAAATTTTCTTTTAACATTAACAAACAGTTATTTACATTAATGACTTGTCAAAACACGTTGGTGTTACCAAGTACAGGAACCGACCATAGTATCATATTACATTACGACATAAATTTACAAGTGTTCCACCCACAAGGGGCAATACATTCCCATAAGTAACCCGCCTCGCAGGCCATCTAGTCTTTACCTAAAAAGGGAAACATAGTACCATTAGCTACACTAGCTAGTGAGTACATACTTAGCACAAGCATCAATAAAGTAATTCATGCATCATACACATCGTACATAAGCACACATTGCTAGTTTAACACATAGCGGTGTGCTGACAAGATCAGTAAGAGTCATGTCTTGCAGGGGAGTTTGTCCTGCTCAACAACTCAGACCGGGGAATCAGTCACAACCATCCGCGCTGGTGGGGGAGCATAAAGCAGTCCACCAAGCATCGTTCACGGAGTCAAAGACTCCTCAAGTAATCCAGCCGTTACCCAGCCGATTACCACTTACGTTAAGGTACGGCGGTTCTGCAGAACCTCGACCCGGGATGCACCCCGAGTCACCGTTAAATCCAGAAATGACCGAAGTCCTGTTAGGATCCAGCTAATCGGCTGACCTTAACCATACATCAGATATCAAATGTCAGATGTCAGATGGTCTACAGACCGAGCACATACACATAAACATACATTTGATCCTACAGGGATCCATCTTTATCATTTTCATATATCGTACATAGGATCCCATAGGGATCCATCATGCAATCATTCATTCATTCTTTCACATGCATCATCATACAGTTCATCATTCATGCACATCTTCATATATTAACTAAGCGGTTCCAATTATGGACACGCTGGCATGCACCTATTCTACAACTTACAAGTAATCACATCATCATTCATAACTTACATTCATCTTCTTAAGCATACCTACAAAACAGGTTAGACATACATACATACACATTCACACATTCACATAGTCATCTTAGCTTGCAAGACTTACTCTACTGAGTCTCATGAAAGTAGGCACTCACCTGACTAGCTTATAACGTTCGTTCACTTAGTGTTGGTTCAGCTGACACGTTCACCTAAAATATTCGGCAATCGCATTAAGCGTTTGCACACGTTAAGTTCTATCATTAGAACACTTACAAAGCCTTCTTAATAGTCTTAAATCATTTATTAAACTTACTATGAATACTATATAACCTAATCAAGAAGAACATGTAGTACAAACACATTCTTGCTGAAAAGGCCGTGTCGCGCCGCGACACCCGAAAGTCGGACCAGATGTTGCCTAGTTCATGTGAAATTCGGACCAAGCACTATATGGCTATCCGACAGTCTGATCACTTGGTCGGATGGGCCATCCGACTGTCGGACCCAAAAGTTGGACCCCTCATTCGAATGTCGGATCAGAAAAAGTCGCATAGTGCATTTTTATCGGGGTCGCGCCGCGACACTAACTTGTCGCGCTGCGATCTTCCTTTTCGCAGATTATCATCTTCTTTATCCAAATTCCAGCCACCTTTTAACTTTCATTTTCAAAACCCAGATTTTCGAACATGATAGTTTTCACTTCTTAAACACTTTAGAGTTTCATATATCACCTATATGAACCTCATGAACATCTTAACACCTTTTAAAAACATCAAAACATGTTAAACCCACTTATAAAGTGAGCTTCATGTTCATCCATGGTGTTTTCCATTTTATCACTATTTCCAGCCATAAAACATCCATGTATCTAGCATATTACATATATATTTCATTCTACAATCATCATACTAACCTTGCTTTAGGTTTAGATCTTCAAATCTCCAAACTTTATGAAACCTCCTTCAAGACTTACGAGAGCAGAGAGATGTGTGTTTGTTTGTGTTATCTTTGCAACTATTGACTTTAGGAGTCAATCTTAACATTCACACACATATACATGCAATCTTATCCAGAGGCAACCGCCTCTGGATAAATATCTATTTCTCTTTCAGTTCTTTTCTTTTTTTTCTTCTTTATTCTTTTCTTTTAATTAACACATATATACTTAACATATATATATATATATATATACATACACACCACTAACATGTATATATATATATAACACTAACTCATTTAATTTCACACGTACTCACAAATACTTACAACAATTACTCATCTATCATACTAATTTCGTACACTCACGTACTAATTACAACTAGGCCCAAATTGAGGATGTTACATTTATGATCCGTACAAATCATGCATTTGGTGCCATACAAATAGTGTCTCCACAGTTTTAGGGCAAATACGACAGCTGCTAGTTCTAGATCATGAGTCGGGTAATTCTTTTCATGTGGTTTCAACTGTCTTGAAGCATACGCAATCACCCGATCCCTGTGCATAAGCACAGATCCCAATCCAGCAAATGACGCATCGCAATATACAGTAAAATCATTCGATTCACTTGGGAATGCAAGAATGCGAGCCTGACATAACAACTGCTTTAAAGTCTGGAAAGCCTTGTCTTGTTCACTACCCCAAACAAACTTCACGTCTTTCCGAGTTAACTTAGTCAACGGACCTGCAATCTTAGAAAAGTCTTTAATAAACCGGCGGTAGTATCCAGCCAAATCCAGAAAACTCTTTATTTCAGACGGTGTCTTTGGAGCATTCTAGTTCATCACAGCTTCCACTTTCGAAGGATCCACTTTCACTCCTTCATTACATATCACGTGTCCCAAGAACTGAACTTCCCTTAACCAAAATTCGCATTTTGAGAACTTAGCAAACAAATGTTCTTTCTTCAAAGTTTCCAAAACCTGTCTCAAATGCTGTTCGTGCTCCTGTTCATTCTTTGAATAAATTAGAATATCATCAATGAAAACTATTAAAAAATCATCCAAGAATGGTCGACAGACCCTGTTCATCAAATCCATAAAAATCGCAGGTGCATTGGTTAAACCGAACGGAATAACCAAGAACTCATAATGCCCATAACGCGTACGAAAGGCCGTTTTCAACACATCTTCCTCAGAAACATGCAGTTGATGATTACCTGATCTCAAATCAATCTTGGAAAAGAACGAAGCTCCCTACAGCTGATCAAACAAATCATCAATTCTCGGAAACGGATACTTGTTCTTTATTGTTCTCTTATTCAGTTCACGGTAATCGATACACATACGCAACGTACCGTCTTTCTTTTTCACAAACAATACCGACGCTCCCCACGGGGAAGAACTCGGACGAATAAATCCTTTATCTAGCAGATCCTGAATCTGCGTCATCATCTCCCGAATCTCTGAAGGTGCCAACCTGTACGGAGCCTTCGCTACTGGTCTAGAACCAGGGATCAGATCAATCTTGAACTTTACCTCGCGAACTGGAGGTAGTCCTGGCAATTCTTCGGGAAACACTTCCGGGTATTCCACTACCACCCGGATATCAGTCATTCCTTTCTTCTCTTTCTTTCCATCAATCACATACGCCTAGTAAGATTCACATTCCTTACCCAACGCCTTTTTTTCTTTCAAACACGAGATAATAGGAATCACAGATCCAGCCTTCTCTCCCCTGGTTACTACCCGTGTACCATCCGCTAACGGAAAAGAAATCAACTTCTTGTGGCACGTGATACTAGCTTGATTCAGACTCAACCAATCTATCCCAAGCACCACATCAAACCCAGACAATGGCATAACAAGAAAATAAACAGGAAAACACACGACATCTATATCAATTTTAGCTCTAGCCACAGTAGGCGTGATCGGAACCATCATGCCATCTGCTACTTCTATCTCTAAAGCAGTATCAAGTCTAATTACAGGCATATTCAACTTATCACAGAATTCCATAGAAACAAAGGAGCGATTTGCTCCCGAATCAAACAATACTCTAGCAGGAGTAGAGTTTATCAGAAACATACCCGTGATAACGTCGTCTGTGGTGGTGGCATCATCCACCGTCATTCTGAATGCCCGACCCTCGGCGGTGGGTGGGTTCTTTCGTTTCTGACCCGCTGAAGAAGATCCTCCAGCTCTTCCCCCTCCTGACCCAGATCCTGTCTTTTTACTCATCGGGCAATCACCAACTCTGTGCTCCTCCCTCTGACAATTCCAACATACCCTTCTCGGAAACCTGCAGTACTTTAAATCATGGCCAAACTGGCCACATTTCAAGCATCTCAAAGTCTGGGGCGTACACTGCCCATTATGATAAGACTTACACCTACTACACCAAGGTGCCCGTTGAGTAGACCCACCTGAAGTAACCCTCCTATTTTGCTCCCCCTGCCTGCTCCCACTGCTCTGCCCTCCCTGCCTCTGTTGAGCGTTGTAATGTTCAAATCATGATTTTTGTTGGGAGATTCACTCCCCGCTCAACCTATTCCTTGCAATGATGTCTCCTTCAGCCGATTTGGCTAAAGTGAAAGCCTGGGACAGTGTGGTAGCCCACTTGGTGGTGCTACGGAGATCCGGGTGCAATGCCCCCACGAAATGGGCAATCTTCGATTCCTCATCCGGTACCCAGTGCTTGGCAAACCTCATCTTCTCATTAAACTACTTGATGAGTTGATCCACGGTCATACTCCCAGTCGTTTGTAAATCAATGAATTCCTTCTTGATTTTGGCGATCTCAAAGGTTCCACAATACTGTTCACACAACTTTTCCTGCAATTGACTCCAGGTAATACTCTCCTGTTGCTGTTCGGTAAAATGGCCGGTAATGGAATCCCACCAGACCAACGCGTCTCCTCTCAACATCCGGGTTGCATACTTGACCTTTAATTCGTTTTCACAATTACAGGCATCAAGTGCCTTTGCCATCTCTCTCAACCAGTTCAATGTAGTGTTGGGGTTAGAACTCCCGTGGTACTCAAAAGGGTTACAATCAAGAAATTGCTTGTAGGTGCACGGTTGTTTATATCCATGAAACGCAAACGGATAGGCTCCTGGTTGTGGATATGGGTAATAAAATGGTGGTTGCATCATCTGTGTCATAGGTGGTAAAGGTGCTGTCACTGGTGCTGTTGTCGCCTATGTAGGAATCGCAGTCGGCACTTGAGTTGGTTCAGGCTGATGTTGTTGTTGTTGCTCCATTCTTTGGACTTTGTTTCTAAGTTCAACCAACTCGTTTTCCAGCTGATAAACATATTCACTGTGATCCTCTTCCCGGGCTTGACCCAATGTTCCCGCAGTTCCTGTACTTCCCAAGTATTCGGTTACTGGAGCTTCAGTTGTAGCTTGGGTCATAGGATGAAGGATAGGAGTTTCTCTGTCAGGCATAATCTGTTGCAATCACATCACCTCACAACTCATTAGCATAAACCGTTAGTACCCAAAATACTAACCGCTACAAACAACTCTAACTCACTCAAATTCCCCCGAAGGAAAGCTTGACCCGTCACGAGCCAAGATTTGGGAATGCAACACTCTAGCTGTGCATGCATCGCCAAACCTAGGCTCTAATACCAAACTGTAACATCGGAAAACTCAAGCCATTTTTTTAAAATACGCTGCGGAAGCTTTAATTTAAACAAACATATAATATACAAACATCATTTACAAATGTACATCATTGTTCACAAATAACATTATCGTTTTGGTGTTACAAAAACTACAGGCTCGTTTCCTTTTTCAATTACTAATATCAGAGTTAGGTCAACTTCTCCTATAACTAACCTCACAAACACGAACCTGCAACAATAACAACTGAGGGGAATTAGCACAAAGCTAAGTGAGTAGAGGCTAAACCCAAAAGCAAACATCCACAGTCAATATTGAAGCATGTAATCACATATCCCGAGAAGACCGGCGGTTCGGCGCAGAACCTACAACCAATGCCGGCCAAAGCAAAGGTTTACCGATAGCTCTCTACTGAATTAGCACAGTGAAATCCTTCTCTGATGCAACATATGCAAGAGTAAGGCCACCACTATTCAACCAACCAGTAAACGAGCCCAGCCCAATTCTACGTATAACTGACTTTTCAAACGCAACTCAAAATCATCCTAAGAGTGCATATCGACCAAATAGTTATGCAGCAGATATCAACAATCAATATCACAATCAACAGTTCAATCAATCCAATCCAATCTCAATCATAGTCATGCATCACATCAATAACATTAACCGAAATCTTTACCATCCGCGACTAACGTCCACTCACCTCAAAATCAACACGAGCTCAGAGATCTAATATTACTAAGTATTTTGATTGCCTAAAAACACAGCAACAATCAAATCCGTCTCGAATATATAAATATATCTTCTTATATATATATATATATTTATATCTTGAATCCATATAAACAACTCAATAAAATCATATAAATAACATGCCAATTCATTCTAGTCAAAACACCATTAAAAATAAGTTAACTTTCTGAAATGTGCCCTGTCGCGCCGCGACCATGTCGGATTTCAAATCCGAGAATCAAATGTCGGATTTTAGTGGCGGATTTCTAAAGTATCGGATTTCAGGGTTGGATTTGCAAAGTTTCGGATTTCCAAGGGCCGGATTTGGCAAAATGTCGGATTGTCTCAATCCGAAACCCATTTGTCGGATTTCTACAACGTCGCGCCGCGACATTTGAGTGTAGTGCCGCGACGACCAATCTGTAGTTCATCTTCTTCGTTTTGTCTCGGACTTCAGCAAACACAACCTTCTTAAAAACCTTTCTAACATCATTTTTCTTCAACCAAAACACATATATAACATACAACATGTTTATAAATCATCAAGAACACCTTTTTACTTAATCATAACATCAAAATCTACAAAACCCATTTTTCAAGCTTTCTTCCAAACTTTATCAATGGTGAAATTACATAAACTCATGCTTTTCAACATATAAACATACAAATACAAATCATAGCATGCCATAAACACTTTCTTACCTTCTTTTAGAATTAAAATACACAAAATCTTTACTTTCAAATTTCAAGTTGCAACTTTCCTTCACTTGGAGGTTTTCTTCTTCAAAACACACAATACACCTTTTACACTTAGAAATATGAGCAGAGGATTTACCATAACACGTACACATATATTTGATTTACACCAAGCAGGAGGTGGCAACCTTATGAAATCCTATTCTTTTACATCATGCATGCGTACATACATACTAACATACATGCATACATACTTGTACTTTTTTTATTCTTATCTAAAGTTTCACTAGTAACATATACACATTTAAATTAATTAGTCATTTTTGACCAAACACATAATCAATTAAATTAAACCAATCACATACTGCTAACCCGCTAATCTCCTAGCCCAGGTTTGCGGGTGTTACACTCGTGCTTCATTAGCAGTGATACCGGCATACGTGTGTTAGTGGGCAGATTCCAACAAACTCCCACTTACACATGACACACCGTACCCATATGTATCATAGACAGGGAGCGGCTTCTAGCAAGACATCCTTGCCCCCAAATCAACACGAGGTATGTCATCCCTGACAAGTACCTAATCACAATCCAAACGGGTTTGAAAAGGTCCTATAGATAAGTGATCAATTATCCTATTGTTCGCGATATCCGGGTGAACACGAGACATGGTACAATGTCATTCTCCGATCGTTCACGATTATGTTTCTCGATCAAGATTGGTGGTGACCAAAATATGCAAGTTGCAACTGATCAACTATCATTGCAAGCATGAGCACAGCCGTGCATTTTGGTGTTAGCGCCCAATCATCGAGGGGCCCAACGATATCTCTCTAAGTAGAGGAACAAATTCCTTCGACTACATTTCTCCATTACATCGGTAATACTTTGCCCAAAATCTTCCTTTATAACAACTAGTTACGGACTGCGTTTGAAAGAAATCAGAACAAGGCAGACCAATGTCGTGGAAACACATGTATCTCCGGTCAAAGGACAAAAGATATTATCATCCTGAGTTACTCTTGACATGTACCATGAAGTAAACTCAGGTGTGGGTCGTCCAATCACTTGAAACTCTTTTCAAGTATAGGTAAAGTGTTGCGTCTCTCGTATCCAATCACCATTGAATACACGACCAACCCTTTCCCTCAGTATTCGTTCAAACTTCCTTCCGATGAAGAGTGACTGACTGTGGACATTTAGAATGTAAAACATTCAGGGAAGTGGTAAACATGCTAAGATGGAACACAATAAAGGCTACTGAGAGTACCCGCTACACGCATATTAACGAATCTCCGTTTGATAATCGATACTAACAGAAGCGCAATGTTGCTTAACGTTCCCTAAATCAACATATCAAAATTTCAACTAAAACAAACTCAAGCCAAGTCTTTGCAAGCATTAGTATGATAGTCATCACTATCTTGCAACTATGGCTTTAGCAAAACTGATCCGCCACCATGCCATCCGTCTGTATTCGTAAGATGACCATATCTCTACCTCAACCAATCACTCAAAAGTGTGCGTTGGTGAGATAACGGTCCTTTGTCAAGCTATCGTACCTTAATTGATTCATCAGAACTCAATAAGATCAAAGATGCTTGAGATAAAGGTTATCTTACACAAGCCATCTTACTCTCATTGTCTCATAAGATCCCAATAGAGTCAGCGATGCTTTGAGAAGCATACTTATTAACAACACCATATTTAGTAGGATCACGAACCCCGAAAAAGATCGGCAGTTATCCTAAGAAGTATATAAGCAAGCACTTGAATAACAACTTATTGTATGTTGTTTCTTACCATAGATCAACAAGAACATATTTCAATATTTTTTTACTCCTTTCATAGGTCCTGTACATCCTATAATCGTTCTGGATGCATAATTCTTGACTTAAGCTTTCAAAGCGAGATCAAGACATTATCTCCAATACGATGTATGTGCTAGACATATTTAGAATACGATTACAAAATGCTCCTACTAGCTCTGGCATTCATCCATGTTTTATCATTGCTTTTTGAAAACTCAAATAAATGATTTTCATATCAAAGCAAGGATTCTAACATTGAGATGGCAACATAAGTCCACAAGTGGACTACTTAGAGTTTGTAGATTTCATTAGGATACTTATGATAGTGAAAGACCCTCGAAAATGTTGTGAGCATTTCCTCAGAAAATTCCTATTAAGGAATGTGATTTTCACTTCCATCCGATATAGCCTAAAAAGCACTTATAAAATAAGTATCCGTGTGTACTTCAACATAACCACTAGGAGAATGTTTCTAGATGATACCTTCCTCATGGTCAATCATCGTGAAACCATTCCTACTAGTCGGTATTTGAAGTAGTCTACAAACTTATCCATGTTTGGTCTATTTCATCAAAGAACCAATCACACCTTAAGGGTTCATACCCAGGTGTAGGTTCAACCAAGTCCAAAACTTGGATACCCGACATGGATAGCATCTCATATTTCATAACCTATTTCCTCCTAGCGGACTCTAAGCCCACTACGCTTTCCGGTAGTTGATGCATTCATCATGAATCATCATAAAGTTGTCTTCCTCGGATATAATGAATTATATCTTTCTGGTCTTATGACAACTTCTACCAAGAGGTAACGACTTTATGCCAAGTTCTTCAGCATTGCCATGCTGAGTTTCAATCATTTCTGATTGGGTGCTAGTGTCAACATCAGGTCCTTACATTCAAGGTATACTTTACTCTCACTAGCATCCATGGATATTGATTTCTCAAGAGACTCTACCTCTGAGCAACTTACAACACGTTCTCACAAGGTTTGTTAAAGAAAATATCCCATGGTCTTAGTAGAGTACCTAATGGAGTAAATACCTCTAGATCCTGGGTTCCTCCACCTCATGTTTAAACGTAGACTAGACAATCCAGACTTTGGATTAGATAAACAAGGATCCTCCTTTTCAGCATATCCTCTAAGGTGTTTACACGACCGTCTTTGTTGTTTATAAGATTTAGAACTTATGCCCACCATTTGGAGAATGACCCAAAACAATTTTGGATATAAAAGTGTAACCTATCACTTGTCGGACCATATCAAAATGTCCGGTTCCTCCTTTAGACGACCACATGTAACAATGTGTCTTAAGAGGAATGAATTGTGAGACAATCCCATAATTCTTATGATAGTCATATAATGTAAAACTAAGGCACTCAACATCATAACTAGATTCGAGTGTCATAGTTATAATGCCCTCTTTCTCATGTACCTCGTTATGGTGAGTTTTGAACACCTCTAAGGTTTCAAAAAACTAGTCCATTAAAATAGACATACCATCCCTTCTACCATCACTGGTAAAGGTAACAAGGTATCTAAGGTTACTCCTTATTGTTTACTAGAACGGTCAACACACTAAAAGTATGAACAATATCCAACAAGCTTTCAATCCTCTCACTTATCGAGTGAAGGCAAGTTCCTAAACCTCACGGATCTTGGTGACACAAGTCTTGTTTATATAGCTTAATCGACTTTCACAATAGGATAACTTATCAACACATTTATGATCATTTTATTACTCCTTAAGCATAAGCTTATTTTAAATGTCACGACATGGATAAACTTTGAAATAAATCACCAGTAATTTCAAAAGTCAAAGTAATATCCATCGTCGACTAAGGCGTTTAGATATAATGTTTCTAGCCATACATGGCGTAAACATACATCCAATAAAGTAATAGAATAGTTGGAAGGAAAGGCAAGATACAAACTTCCAATCCTCTCAATAGGGACAACAACTATGTTTCCCATTTTTGAATTCCAGTTCTCCATGCCTCATCCGCCTACTTCTCTTTTAACACCTTCACTTTGTAACAAACAAATTTGTGACAAACGTGAGCGTCATTGCTAGCGTTCAAAACCTAGCCTTTAGAAGTAGAAGAGCAATGGAGTTTGATCATGAATGTTCCTGAAGTCAAGAAGCTAATTTCTCTTACTCATAAGTGATTCTAACTCTTTCAGGCTCATAGGGCAGGCGTGGTGGCGCCTATTTCCAATCATTCCGCAAAAGTAGTAAATTACCCCTTGTGGAGTCTTATCTTGAGGCGCAATCTCATTGCCCTCTGACTTCACATATAAGGTAGGCTTGGTAAAACCAAACTTTCCGTTTGAGGTAAATTTCCTCTTCTCGGTTTCTTGTTCCTTTATAGTGTTAGCGGGAGTCGGTGAGGCGAGCCATACTTTGGCCATGCAAGACTTAGCAGTCCACAACATGCCATAATGCGATATCAAGGACTTCTCCATTTTGTGCATGGGATAGTTCTCAGTGAACCATTTACATCACGTGAGCAGGGACTTTGGAGAATTTACATTCACCACAAGCTCCCTCCCTATGGGGAATCCATGCCTCTTTTTTAGGTCCACATACGCCTTCATCTCAAGGACATGGACACTAATATTCCCGCCTTCATGCATCCTTCAACCGATCAAGGCCACGATGCACTTTTACATGCATATAGAGATCTAGGTCGCGTTGGTAGCATTTTGGCTCTAGAAGGGATTTCTTTAAAATTTGCAACTTTGACTCATGGTGGAGGACAAGCCTCAACAATCAATCCTAGTCCACGAAGTCCACACTAATGAGTCTCAGCTTCTTTAGGAACGAACGGAGTTTTAAGTTGAAGCGGTGTTGTTAACGTTTCCTAATTGAAGATATTAGAATACACGTTTTAGTTAGTTTTGATACAATCCTCGTTACGACAATTACCCATTTAATTTTAAGAAAACCAATTATCTTAACAAGGGCTAAGAACCTTATTTCACTTCACTCCATGACGGGTTTGCCGCGGAACACTTCATGAAGTTATTTAGGCCGGTAAACGCTTTACCAATTGTAATCCGAGATTACAACTCTTAGACACTTGCGGGATCCATCAACACTCATAGCGTCGGTTTGGCATGTTTGATCCCTCCTCACACCAACTCCTCGTTAAGCCGCTTTCGCAACTCGGTATAGGCACGACAATTACCAAGGCGTATTAAGTTGGAATTGTAAATCGTCCGTCAAGATACACGGTGACACCCTTGACAATCATTGGCTCGTGCTAAGCTCGACAACCAACAATTTCAAGTCTCCACACTCATCTTCCACATAGATTCACATGGAATAACTCGTGCTTAGCTTGACAATCATCCCATGCTTCACTAGATTCGGGTGGTGTCATCTTACAGGTGGCGTGTGATTTACATTTGAGAAAAACGAGACTTTTGTCTTTCCTGTTTAAAAAACCTCTTTTCAAGTTGATTAACAAACAAGTGACAAAACACATTTTTCACTTTAATATAAACCAATTTATATTTATTTGTTAATCGTGAGCGCGCGGGGTTTGTTAAACAATTTAACAACTCTTGTTATTTTATTATTTTGAAAAGTTTTCTGGCATGCGAAGATCTTAAATAACCATGCAAGAAAATAACAAAATAAATCACAACCACGCACAAAGAAAATATCCGATAACATGCCCCTAAACCCTATGCACCCTCCCAGTGAGCCAAACAGAGAGAGCAAGGCCAAACTAAGGACACAACCAAATGGCCTCGCCGGAAGTGCTCCCACTGAATCCGTCATCTCCAAATGATCCACCGGATCCAATATAGCCGAGACATCTCCTCCACGACTCTCGATGGTTGTCTTCGTTTTTCTTTTCACAATTACAAACAATTTGAAAAGAAACAGCATGCAAGCCGCGATTGCTATTCTAAGCTACTTACAACAAGTACAAAGGAAAGCAATGGCATGCAAGCCATAATAAATTTACAAATTTACAAACTGAATTAAATATTATTACAAACCATTGTGACTAAAAGTCAGCAAATGAATGAATACATAAATAAACAACCAAACAACCAACCCATAGGTCTAACGGGCAAGGCGTTACCGGACACAACAACAACCACAAACAAAACATGGTGTGCCACAACAAAACCATGCAAAATGTATCTCGACTAAGATTGTTCAAACAAGCAAAGCACTCAAGGCACAAAAAGAACAATCCTTGTACATATGCATTAGTATCCCAAACACTTCGAGAACACATATTCATATATACACAATATAAGTATATGTATGTGTGTATTTTATGACAAAACCACCCAATACATATAAATATACGAATCAAGACACATAAACGGGGCTTTTCAAGTGTCCAAACAAAAGGACAGATTCTGGAAAAACAGAATCGAAAGGTGCTAAAACCGAAAATTTATTTCTTTTATAAACAAGGATAAAAACACTGTTCACGAGACCTTCACGGCCAAGAAGCCTTCACGGACCCTCACGGCCCGTGAAGCCCATGAGCTCCACGACTCTGACACAGTCAAAACCTTTCACGAGCGACACCCCATGAAGCCACTCGTGTAGGCTTCACGACCCATGAAGCTATTCTGGACGGAATGTACATTTTCGGTTTTCAAGCCATCAAAGTGCAATTTCTTTGTAGAGATGGCTCTAATACCACTGTTGGAACTCGTGGTGGGCACAAACACAGCGGAAGCACACAAGAAAAGGAGCATGCAAGACAAAACTAAAGCACACACAAAGCCCACAACTAGTTCCAATGGTGGAATACACTATAAAGCAAATTGCAACAACAAGAACAAGAAGAAGGAGAAGAAGGTACCTCCTTACCATAGCTGGAAATCGAGCTCATCATCTGGAGTGGGATGAAGATGAAGAAACAAATGGCTTCTTCTCCATTGCAAGTCCACACCAAGTATGCTTGATCCCATTGTACTAGCAATCCATAGATGAACGTCAACCCTGACTCTATCATATGGAACAACCCTTGTAGATCTCCTCTTGCATCATGGAACTCTCACCATCACACTCAAGAATACCTCATTTAGTGTATGTATATGTTTTCCATTGGAGCCAATAGAGAACTAGTGTAGAAAAAGAGTTCTTTTGATTGCCTTAGTGTTACAGCCTCAATAACCAGCATCTAATCTCAAAAACTCGGCCATAAAGCATAGATTTTGATTGGACCATCAAATGGTCCAATAAAACACAAGTGTCACTACAGCTACCCTCTTCACGACCCCTCACGGGCCGTGAAGCCTAAATGCGCCACAAGGGGACTTAGAACTTCACGAACCGTGCCGCCCGGTCGAGACTCGTGAGGGCATTTCCTTCACGACACCTAACGACCTCGTCACGGGCCGTGAAGCCCAAAGGCATCACGACGCGTGGCGGCCGTCGAACAATCGTTAGTGTAGCCTGCTTCATGACCCGTGGAGCATCCTTCACGGTCGTGAAGCCCCGAATCAAAACACTTTTGATTCTTTGACATTCTCCTTCCACATAAAGCTGACGGGGTCAATCCTTGGCGTGTGACCTAATAGACTCGCGCTTCATTAGCAGTGATACCGGTATACGTGTGTCAGTGGGAAGATTTCAACAGATATCTGTAGAGGCGAGTGGGAGTGCTGTAGTTTTCCTTGTCTTATATGTTGATAACATATTACTCATAGGGAGCGATGTTACTACCTTGCAGGAGGTTAAAACCTGGATTGGCAGTTGTTTCTCTATGAAAGACATGGGAGAGGCAACATATATTTTGGGGATAAATATCTATTGAGATAGATCTAAAAGACTCATTGGTTTGAACTAGAGTACATATATAGATAGAGTCTTGAACAGATTCAAGATGCAGGATTCCAAGAAAGGGAATCTGCTTATGTTGCATGGTATGGCATTGAGCAAGTCTCAATGTGTTAGTTCTAAAAAGGAGCTATAAGGAAAGAGTTGAGTCCCGTATTCTTCGGAAGTGAGATCGATCACGTATGCTATGTTATGTACTCGGCCTGATGTGTTGTATGCTTTGAGCATGACGAGCCAATATCAGGCTAACCATAGTCAAAGTCATTAGGTCGTAGTTAAAAACATTCTCAACTATCTTTAGAGGACTCGATAGATGTTTTTAGTGTTCGGTGGATCGGAGGAGCTCAGTGTTACTAGAATTCTGATGCTAGCTTCCAGATGGACAAGGACGATTGCCGGTCTTAATTGGGATTTGGATTCTTGTTAAATGGCGTAGCAATTAGTTAGAGGAGTTCCAAGCAAGATACCGTGGCTGATTGAACCACGGAGTTAGAGTATATTGTTGTAAGCGAGGCTGCTAAGGAAGCTGTCTGGATGAAGAAATTCATTCAGGATCTTGGAGTTGTTCTTAGCATCGCTAACTCTATTGAGATCTTCTGTGACAATGATGGTGCAGTAGCTCTAGCTAAGGAACCAAGGGAACATCGATGCACGAAACACATTGCTCGAAAATATCACTTTATCCGTGATATCATCTAGAGTGGAGACATTGTGCTCAGTAGAGTACCGACTGAAGGGAACTTGGCAGATCCGCTCACTAAACCTTTGTCACAAGCTAAAATTGATTCTCAGGATAAATCTATAGGCATTAGATATACTAGTGACTTGGTTTAATTATTTTAGTTGTACTTGTTTTAAGAACATTAAAGCAATAACGTATTTCTTATTGTAATGATTATTAAATGGAGTTTAATATACGCATGGTGCGATTACTTTATGAAATATTATTGTGTTCTATCTTTGCATGTTTAAACTTCCATGAATAAATTTATTTATTCTAAATGCTCCACGACCGCTCGTTCTTCATTCGAAGGAAGAAGTCAATTAAGATCGATGCAAGTGGTTGGTAAAGTATTCTTATTGGATTGAATACATGTTTACGCAACACTAGCCAACACTTGATAGTGAATCAAGTGACTAGAGGACCCGCACCTGAGTTTACTTCATGGACATGATCACGAGCTATAAGGATGATAATATAATTTTTCCTTCTACGGAGATACATGGTCTTCTTTAGATTGCTTTGTAACGTAATTCGTAACTTGTTATTGTAAGGGGAGTTTTCAGGCAAGAACTTGTTATTATGACGGAATGATGTAGTCAAAGGTATTTGTTCCTCTTTAAAGAGATATCCTTGGGCCCCTCGTTGAGTAAGCCAATGACAATTGCATGGCCGTGCTCAAGTTGAATTGATAATGGATCAATTATGAAACTTGTATTGTAAGTCATAGTTAGTCTAGATCGAGAAACATAATCATGAATGATTTGGGGTTGACAATGTTCCATGACTTACATTCACATTGGATATTGTGAACGAAGGGATGAATAGTCACTTATATGTAGGACCTTTCCTTTTAGTTTGGTATTTGTTTTTGGAAAACAACCCCTATGCTGACTTGGGGGCATAGATGCCATGCCAGAGGCTGCTCTATGTCGGTGACGCCTTTCGTAGGTGTGTCATGTGCAAGTGGGAGTCTTTTTGATTATGCTCAATGACACACACGAGTTGGTATCAGGGCTGATGAAGCAAGGGCCTATTAGGTCACACGCCAAGTATTGATTCCGACATCACAGATGGTCAAAAAAGAGAGAAAGCTAGAAACTGGTTCTGGTGGGTTAAGGCATGCCCATGCCCAAGGGGCAGGCATGAGCCCAAGTCGGGTGTGACTTGGGTGTGGCCTGTGGCTAGGTACACCCGTGCCTCTTGGAGGCATGCCCGTGCCTGGTGCCCAATGTATAGGCATGAGTCCAAGTTAGGCGTGACTTAGGCTTGGCCTTTTGGGTTGGCACGCCCGTGCTTAGTCAGAGGCACGGCCGTGCCCTATGCAGTAACAGCCTCTTTACTAGTGTAACTAACTAGTGTAATTGATGCATAGCTTAATGAGACGCGAATTTGAACTTAAATATGAGCTCTATAAGTAGTGCTAAAGACTAACATGAATTGGTTGCTTGATCTTGACATACTAGTTCATATATAGTGCATACAAATCTCTCTAAAGGCATAACAAGAACATAAGGCTTTGTGGTTCTTTTTCTAAGGCATTTGTGGTGTGAAGATTGGCATATCTACACTCTAGTAAGTGAGGATCAATAGCAACTTGGTGTGGACTTCACTAGAGGTATACAAGTTAGTATACATAATCTTCCAAGTCGCGATCTTGTTTGCATAAAAGACTTAGCATCAAGGGTATGATTACATTTCTTCTCCTTTTTCTTTTTTTGCTTTGTCATGGTTAGAGTCTTGGTCCACTTGGTGGGTGTTGCGTGGTTCACAATTTTTAAAAATTTTTACCCATTGTTGCTTCCGGTGTGATTTATTTGAACCATAAAAGGCCAACAAAAACATGGATGAATGTCAGGGCTAGTGGGAGAATTTTTGTAATCCTATTCTTATATGTCTTGTACATACATCGTATTGGAGATAATGTCATGATTTCGCTTCGTAACACTTAAATCATGAATGTTAGAACCTAGAGGGGGGGTGAATAGGTTATATGCCCACTTTTTGAAGTTTTTAACAATATTTGCAAGTAATTAAAGAGTTTAAGGAAGAAAGATATCACCAATGAAGTAGTTTGGACAGAATTATTTATATGGTTTTGACTTGTTTCAATGCAAGATTGTGTTTAGTATTTGCCAAAATGGGAATTTATTTGCTTTGACTACCAAGCTTGTGATTTTATAAAAAATTGTCTCAATTTTTATAAAAGTTGTTATAAAAAATATTTTATAAAAACTTAAAATCATTTGATAATTTATTTTGTAAGCTCATAAACTTCAAACGTTTGTTTGTAGGAATCCTCGACATCGGCTTCTACTTGAACTCGGATCTTGACGATTGGAGCTTGGCCATTTGATGAAGCTTATTTTGTAGATTATAGATTAGAATATATTTGATTGAATATATATATATATATATATGTGTATATGTGCACATATGTTAATGTTAATACATACAATTATATAAATAAGTTGTATATTTTTGTGTCAACAAAAGAGGATATATTTGTAAGCCTATTCTTTCCAACAATCCCCCCCTTTTTGTTGAAGACAAAAATTTATAACTTGTATAAATATTGTATATGTAACTTTAACATGTTAACGTGTGCATATATACATATATATTGTATATATTCTTCTATCTTCTATATATTCCTCTATCTTCTTCTATCTCCTATATATTCTTCTATCTTCTCCCCCTTTTTTGTCTTTAACAAAAAGGAGACTCCCCCTTGACATAAGCTCCCCCTCGAATGTAGAACTCCACTTCTTGAGGTGTTTGATCTATAATATATGGAAATACTACCAAGAACTTGCAAAAGAGATGTGAGTATAAACAAAATTCTAAATATGCAATTATCACAAGCCAAGATTCAAGTAACACAATTCATGGCATAATAATCATAGCAAATAGTAGCACATAGCATATCAACAAACAATCACCACAAATGCTTCCCCTTAAATCACCATACTTTATTAGGGCTAGTGTGTGTCATGAACATTTTCATCTTGTCATGACATTAGATTGTAAAAGACCTTTGCTTTGTAAAAGTATGACAAGACGTATGATACTTCAACATAATTGAGAGTGTGTTCAATGAATATAGAAAACTCTTTGACAATATGTTTATAATGTGTGTATGTGTCCTAAAGTGGAGAAGATTTTGAAAATTTTATTAATCATGTGATGGCTAATGTTAGTTGATATATATTAGACAAGAATAGATTGAATTTGGGCATTAAAAGTCAAAAGAAAAAAAATCGAAAATCTCAAAAATTTCCAGGGGGCTGACGGTCGATGCACTGTATCGACCGTTGATCGACCGTGGTGCATCTGGAACATTCTGTGAATACGACGGTCAATACCACGGTCGACCGTGTATCAACCATAGGTGAGCTGTTTGAAATTTTGGCTTTTTTTTGTCCTTTTTGACATGATATGTATACATAACCAATTCTTACCAAAACAACTCTATTCATACACAAAGTTTATCATTTATCTCTTATAATAGAGCCAACACTTTCTAACACCATAAAATCACTTTCTAATCAACAAACAAACATGATTTCTTTTTGAAAGATTTCACAAATCCTATGGTTCATTTGATTCTTTAGTGCAAAAAGAGATCCCTAATACCTGTTTGAAGAAGAATTTGGGAAGATGAGAAATCATGAAACAAAAGTCATCAACCGTGGATCAATCGTGAATCCAACCGAGCCTTTGACCGCAACTTTAACAGTAAGGTAAAGTATTTTTTTCTTGTGATGATTTTCAAGCTTTTTGAAAGTTAAATGTTGAAAATGGTGGCTAGGGTTTGTGGGGGAAGATGAGATGAGATGAAGTGGAGAGGAAAGAGAGAGAAAAGGCAAGATGGGGTCAAAAATCTATGAGGCCTACGACGGTCGATCCACGGTTGACCGTGATATCGACCGCGCCTTTTGCTTAGTTTTTGAATTTAGGTAGTGATCTGACGGTCGATCCACGGCATCGACCGTGGTGCTTCTAGAATGTATATTTTGACCATTTTCATGCATTTAGATGTATAATTTGAATGTACCATCTTCATATTGTTTTATTTGAAGTCCAAGAAAGTAATTCAACTCATCCATCATTCTCATATCAATTTCATTATGTATAAGATTTGAAAACTCATCACATAAATCTTGACATGTTGACCCAAATATGATATCATCCACATAAATTTTCACAAGCACGATGTTATTTTTCTTTTTGTTTGTGAACAATGTATTATCAACTTGACCTATATTATATTCATTTTTCAACAAGAATGATTTTAATTTATCATACCATGCTTCTAAGATTATATACATATGATGGGGTCTTCAAAAGTCAAAGCAGGGAGGTTGACATACATAGACTTCCTCATTTATAAAGCCATTTAGAAAAGTACTTTTGACATCCATTTGATATGATTTAAAATTTTGAGCACAACCATAAGCAAGTAGACTCCAAATGGATTCAAATCTAGTAACCGGAGCAAAGGATTCATCAAAGTCTCACTTCTTGTTGATTATATCATCGGGCTACTAGTCTAGCTTTGTTTCTAAATACACATTTAGTTCCAATTATTGTGGGATCACTAGGTAAAGGTACTAAGTCCCAAACTTGGCTTCTAGTGAATTGATTAAACTCTTCTTGCATTGCCATTGTCCAATTTTTATCCTTAATTGTCTCTTTAATATTCTTGGGTTCTATGTGTGACACAAAGGCAAAGAAGGTATTAAGGTTTTGGGCTTGGGATCTAGTGAGTCTTTGATTTAGGTTTTCTATAACTTGAGTTATTGGATCGTTTTCTACCTTTGATGATTTCATATGGTGTTTTACTTAACATTGGTCTAATCAAAGCTTGTAAAGACCTATTTTTCCTTTCAACAACCCCATTAAATTGGGGAGTGTGAGGAGCCGAAAAGTTATAAGAGACTCCATGTTTATCACAAAATGCTCCAAATTGCTCTAAATTGACAACTTCTCTTTCATGGTTGGTATGAATTGAGATAATCATTCAACCTAATTGGTTTTGAATTTTCTTGCCAAGATTTTTGAATTTGTCAAAAGCTTCAATTTTTGTTTTCAAATATAATGTCCATGTATATGTAGAAAAGTCATCTACAACAACTAGTGTGTAGAAGTTTCCCCCATAACTTTGAATTGATGAAGGCCCAAAGACATCTCTTAGTTTTTATAGCATTTTAGATTTATTAGATGAGTGCACTTGTTTTTCTATCTTACATGCATCACAAAAATGATTATCGAATTTTAACATTTGGTAAGACTCTAACAAGCTCATTTATAGTCAATGTTTGTACTAATCTCATGTTAGCATGTCCTAGTCTTCTATCAATTATAGATGCAAGACATACTTGTGTGTTAGGATTATCACCAAGTCTACATGTACAGAGTCCATTTCTCCAAACACCTTTTACTAAAACTGTATCATCTTTGCATATCAATCTTTCATGTTTATAGAGTTTAACATTTAGATTTTTATCACATAGTTGACCAATACTTATTAAGTTGTAAGCTAAACCATTAACATGCTCAACATTCAAGAATTTGATATTGTCATGAAGAATGTTACCTTTACCAACCACCTTTCTTCTTAGGTTGCTTCGAAACACCACAAGTCCTCCATCATACTCCTTGTATGAAGTGAAAAGTTCTTTATTACCGATCAAGTGTTTTGAGCAACCACTATCAAGAATCCATTAATGAGACATAATCTCATTTTTGTTGCACCCCTATACTTGTGTAATTTTCATTCAAGCTTTTGGTACCCAATGTTTCATTGGTCCAGGATGGTTAGTATCAAAAACTCCTACTCTAATCCACCTTTGTGTAATCTTGAACCCTTTATGATACCATGTGTTCATAGAGTTAATAAGTTTATGAGAATGACTTGATTTTTGAAATGTATTTGATTTAGGTTTCTTGAATCCAAGTCCATGCCTTGTAGTTGGAGTATAAAACTTTCTTATTAATTCATTACTTGCAACCTTTGGCATACAAGTGGAAGAACTAGAAACAATGTTTCAATTTTGAACTTTTGGAAAATTCCAGTGAGCTGGCGGTCGATGCACGGTCGATACCGTGGGTCGACCGTGAGGCTCCTGAATTTTTTCTTCCCCTTTTTCTTTTACAAATTTGATAGGTGTTAAGTGACTAGTTGGAATGTTGTTTGAGTAACTTGAGAACCCAAGACCACCCTTATCTTTTGATGATTTTTGAATCTTTAACATCTCATCTAACTTGGTTGAACTATCTTCAAATTTTGACAAGGTGGTTGTGTCAAAATTTGTCTTTAGCTTACTTTCCAAATCTTTCAAGCTTGGAGATATATGAGAAGCAATTTTACTTTCTAGATCTTTTATTTTCAAGTTCAAGTCATCATTTTCATTTCTTAACTTGACATTTTCCTTTTTCAAGCTCTTGTTCTCATTTTTTAACTCCTTATTTTTAGCAAGAATTTTAGAGCTAAAATCACATAATTGATCATATTGATTGTCATCATTATCACTATAGTAGTTAGAATCGGAATGTACCTCACTTGTCTCAAAAGCCATGAGACATTTTTCTTCTTTTCATTTCTCTTCTTCATCACTTGGGGATTCTTTGACATGTTTAGCTTTGAGTGCAATGCATTTGCTCTTTTCTTTCTTTGGCTTGGCACTTTCATCATCTTTTTGCATGATTACTTCATACACCTTGAGATTTTCTATTATCTCATCCATTTTTAATATGTTCAAGTCCTTTGACTCCTCAATAGCCGTCACCTTTGCTCTCCATTTTGGTGAAAGAGTCCTAAGAAACTTTCTTACAATCTTTTTGTTAGTGTAAGTAGTCCCAAGTGCCTTGAGACTAGTAACAATAGTATTAAACCTTGTAAAAGCATCATCAATTTTCATATCATCTAGTATTTGAAATTGTTCATATTGTTGCACAAGTAATTCAATTTTGTTATCTAGAACTTGGGCATTTCCTTGATGTGTGATGACAAGAGATTTCCAAATAGCATTTGCACTTTCACACATGAAAACTCTTTCAAACTCTTTTCTAGGTAAAGCATTGTATAGAAAAAGTTTTGCTTGAAAATTTTTTGAAATCATTTTCTTATCCTCTTGATTCGAGTTTTCTTTAGGAGTTGGAACATAAGCATTTTGCTTAGAATCAAAGGTTTTTGGAACATGATCTCCTTCTTCAATAATCTCCCAAAGGTCAATATCTTTGCCTTTTACATAAGTCATGAATATTTGCTTCCAATAGCAAAAGTCTTCCTCTTCAAGAAGTGGAGGTCTAACCATAGAATTCCTCTCTATATAATTTTGTCCCATTTTATCAACTCAAAAAATTTTTGAAAAATATTTTTAGACGATTTAAACAACTTTTCAAAAATTATCTAGAGCAACTTGCTCTGATACCAATTGTTAGAACCTAGAGGGGGGTGAATAGGTTATATGCCCACGTTTTAAAGTTTTTAACAATATTTGCAAGTAATTAAAGAGTTTAAGGAAGAAAGATATCACCAATGAAGTAGTTTGGACACAATGATTTATAGTGGTTCAAGCAAGGGTTAACAACCTTGCTCTACATCCACTCCTTGGCCTCACCCACCAAGAGTTGCTCCACTAACTTCTCTCTTTGAAGGTAGAGATAAACCTTTTACAACTTCTCTCTTTATCTTACAAGAATTACACTTCACTCTTGCAAACAAGGTTAAGATAAACCTCACTTCACTTAAATTGGAAAGGCTAGAGTTGATCTTCACTTCTCTTTAATTCTAAGGCTAGAGATGATCATCACTTCTCTCTAATTCTAAGGCTAGAGATGATCCTCACACTATTACGAATATATAAGAAGGTAATGTAGTGTTTAAACTTTGAAGGCTTTCACTCTTGCTTCATTATTGATCTTGAAAAATTGAATATTTATCAAAGAATATGAGCTCACAAGATTTTGTATGTATTTTGTGTTTTTCAGATTGCAAGAGCTTAGTAAAAAACAAGATTTAAGTTGCCTTAAATAAGGAAAAAGGTGCAAGCTCAAAAAGTGTCCAGACTTTCCACGGTCGACCGTGGCATCGACCGTCGGCCTGCTGGAACTTTTTTTGAGCCTTGTGAATATAGACGTTGGCCTTTTACCAAAACAACACACAACCCATTTTTACCATAAAAATGCACTGAAAAGAAGCTTAAGAAAAGTTGGGGCAGTGCCATACTTCTTAAGTTTGAATTTAATCATGAAAATGGTAGTTTAGAAACCAAAGGCACAAAGCATGTTGGAAGTTTACCTATTTGGGAGATTCCTTTTGCTAAATATGGTTTTGACTTGTTTCAATGCAAGATTGTGTTTAGTATTTGCCAAAATGGGAATTTATTTGCTTTGACTACCAAGCTTGTGATTTTATAAAAAATTGTCTCAATTTTTATAAAAGTTTTTATAAAAATTATTTTATAAAAACTTAAAATCATTTGATAATTTATTTTGTAAGCTCATAAACTTCAAACGTTTGTTTGTAGGAATCCTCGACATCAGCTTCTACTCGAACTCGGATCTTGACGATTGGAGCTTGGCCATTTGATGAAGCTTATTTTGTAGATTATAGATTAGAATGAATATATTTGATTGAATATATATGTATATGTGCACATATGTTAATGTTAATACATACAATTATATAAACAAGTTGTATATTTTTGTGTCAACAAAAGAGGATATATTTGTAAGCCTATTTTTCCCAACAAAGAATTATGCATCCATAACTGTAATATTCTCAACTTGGTCCTAGTTGTAAATAGTATGTACGCGTATGTAGTTAATATAATAGGCGAGTGTTTTATTTGTATGTACTTGGAATATTAAGATTAATTGAATAAGTATATTTGTGTGTTCGTGAATGTTTATGTATATATATGAATTTATTAAGTATAATATATATATATATAATGATTAAGAAAGAAAATAAAGAAAAGAAATAGGTCCAGAGGCAAACCACCTCTAGATAGTGAGTGTATATATGTATGTGCTATTTAACTTGACTTACAAAGTCAAAGTTGGTAAGAAAATTAGCAAAACACAAAAACACACTTCTCTCTCTCTCTCTCTCTCGGATTTTGAAGAAGGAAAAGAAGAAGCAGTTGTTGATTTACAAAAGGTTAGTAGTATGATTTAAGCATGTTTTGAAGATTAGATACATGTCTTGTTATAACTGGAATCCCAAACTCGTGTAAGAACATCCATGAAGAACATGAAAAGCTTAATTGAAAGTGGGTTTTGGCATGTTTGGTGTTCTTATATGAATTTGACGTGTTTATGAAGATTATATAAGAAGAACATGAAGTTCTAAAGTGTTTTAAATGTAAAAACAACAAATATGCAATCCATAGAATGATTTAAGAAGGTGTCGGAACTTCAGTTACAAGGTGTCAGATTTCGAGACCTATGAAGGTGTCGGAATCCGCTGGTTGTCGGAATCCGCATGTGTGTCGGGATCCGCTAGAATTATCGGATTCCGCATGTCTGTCGGATTCCATGTCTCGGATTTTCTTTGGAATTGGAATCCGCAAGGTCGGATTCCGTGTATCTGTCCGATTTCCTTCTATGTGTCGAAATCCGCAAGAGTTTCGGATTCCATATGCATGTTGAATTCCCAAGTGTTGGAATCCGCAAGACGAATGTCAGATTCCGTATATGTATGTGTCGGATTTCTCAAATCCGCAAGGACTATTGGATTTCCCAAATCCGACAGTTTTGGTGGATTTATGCTAAACCCATATTTATTTCCCTATAATTGTTATTGTAGTCTTACTTTATATGTAAAGATGATTAACGTAAGTAGTATTGTTCTAGGTGAACTTGTCGTATTAGTGAAGTCAAAACAAAATACCTGTACGTCGTAAATTACTCAGGTGAGTACCTGCTTTCATGAGACTCAATAGAGTAAGACTTGATTGCTAGATGACCGTTTGATTGATTATGCATGATTGTATTATGTATATCTGACTTGTTTTTGCAGGTATGCTCAAGAAGGTAAGTGTAAGTCTTGAATGATGTTAAGCTATGTATTAGGTGCATGCCAGCGGGTCCAGATTGGAACTGCTTAGTTAATGATGATATGTATGAATGAATCACTGAAAGATGTTGTATGCAAGATGATGAATCCCTATAGGATTATATGTATGTATATACGTGCACTGTTTGCAAACTATCTGAAGCATGGTTAAGGTCAGTCGGTTGTAACTGGATCCCATGAGTACTTCGGGATTTCACAGTGATTCTAGAGGCATTCCGGATCGTATGTTCTTCAGAACCGCCGTGCCTTAACGTGAGTGGTAATCAGCTGGATGACTGCTAGATTACCTGTGGAGCCTCTAGCTCTATGAACGATGGTTGGTGGACTGCTTTATGCTCCCCCACCAGCGCGGTTGGTTGTGTCTGATCCCCAGGTCTGAGTTGTTGAGCGGGATTGATTATGTAACATCCTCAACTTGGGCCTAGTTGTAAATAGTACGTACGTATGTATAATCAATGTAAAAGTAATATTTTAATTGTAAATACTTGTTAAGTTATTTAATATAATGTATGTTTAAGTATGTATTATATGTGTGTTTATGTGTATCTACATATGCATGTATATTGAGTATATGTATGTGTTAAATAGTTAATTAATAGAAAGTTAATTGGAAAGCCTTAAGTGAAGTAAGAGGCGACCGCCTCTGGAATTAGAAATATATATTTGTGTGTGCATGTTCTTTGTTGACTTTACAAGTCAAAGAAAGAAAAGCAAGAAAACACACACACCTCTCTTTTCTCTCGGCTGTCGATCGGATTTTTGGAAAAACAAGAAGAACAAGGAGAATTCTTGATTGTTAATATACAAAATGTTAGCAAACATAGATCCAAGAGTGTTGAAAGATTACATGTGTGTTAGAATCACAAAATCATGCAAGAACAGCATGAAGAACATGCAAAAGCTTGCTTTAAAGTGGGTTTTGGTATATTTGGTGTTCTTCTATGATTTTAAGTGTTTAAGATGGTTATAGGAATAGAATATGATGTTCTAATGAGTCGGATTTCATAAGTCTGATAGAACCATCGGATTTCCCAAATCCGATAGTTCTAGCGGATTTGTGTTAAGTCCAAAGTTAAGTGTTTATTCTATGCACATGTGAATGATTAATGCAAGTATGATATTCTAGGTGAACTTGTTGTAATTGTGGAGTCAAAACCAGATACATATATGTAGCAAAACTACTCAAGTGAGTGCCTGCGTTCATGAGAATCAGTAGAGTAAGGCTTGCATACTAAATGACTATGTGAATGTGTAGTATGTATCTAACTTGCTTTCGCAGGTATGCTCAAGGAGGTGAGTTTATGTATTGCTTTATTTTAAGAAGTATATTAGGTGCATGCCAGTGGGTCCAAACTGGAACCACTTAGTTAATATATGATGATATGCATGAAAGACTACCTGAAAGATGCTATATGTAAAATGATGGGTCCGTGTGGGATCATATGTACGTGTCTGTGTATGTGCACTGTCTGTAGACTATCTGACGCATGGTTAAGGTTAGTCGGTTGTAACTGGATCCCATGATTGGGATTTCACGGTGATTTGGGAGGCATCCCATATCTTAGGTTCTAAAGAACCGCCGTGCCTTAACGTGAGTGGTGATCAGCCGGTTGTAGCAGGATTACCTGTGGAGTCTTTGAATCTGTGAACGATGTTTGGTGGACTGCTTTATGCTCCCCCACCAGTGCGGTTGGTCGTGTCTGATCCCCCGGTCTGAGTTTTTGAGCGGGATTGATTACCCTGCAAGAAACGACTCTTACTGATCTTGTTAGCACACCGCTATGTGCTAAGCTAGCAATAATTGTTTATGTATGATATGTATGATGCATAACTTACTGTATTGATACTTATGATAGTATGTACTCACTACCTAAGTGTTAGCTAATGATGCTATGATTTCCCTTTTTAGGTAAAGACTAGATGTCCTGCGAGGCGGTTAGCTTTTGGAATGTACATTGCCCCTTGTGGATGGAACACTTGAAATTATTATGTTGTAATGTAAATAGATACGATGGTCGGTTCCTGTACTTGGTAATACCAACATTATTTTTGAAACATATTAATGTAAATAACAGTTTGTTGTTTTAAAAAAAAAATCCGCTGCTAAATCTGATTATCATGAAAATTAGCTATTTTCTGAAGCGATGTTGCAACTAGGTATCAAAGCCTAAGTTTGAGTGAATGGGGTACTTGAAAGAGTATTTGATCTCAAACTCGGGCCCGACCATAAAGAAGTGTTCCAATGGGGGGGGTTTGAGTGAGAGTGTTATATGTATGCTAATATTGTAATATGACTTGTTATTAAGTTAAGTACGTGAGATAGAGTATTAACTACTCTTTCTCTGTCATATAGAAAGTTGAGATAAGATGTCTGCCGAACGTGGCAACACAGAACAAGCTCTAAAAGAGATGGAGGATGAGGCATCTCATATGCCTCATCAGGCTAATGATTAAAGATTTCAGCACAATATTGGTGGTGGCAGACCTGAGCCAGATCAGGCTGCCTATATTAGGCGATTGGAGGAAGAGCTACGTATGACTAAAGAGCTGTTATTGCAAGCAACGTTGAACAAGCCGCGAAAGACTTGTTCATACAAGAAATTTTATCTTGCAAGCCTCCAACATTACAGGTGAGTGATAACCCCACAGTTACCATACAACGGCTCCGAGAAATGGAGCAAGTGTTTGAATCTTGTGAATGTGAACCGGAGTATTGCGTGAAATACGCAGTACACATGTTAAAGGGCCATGCCATCTTCTAGCAGGATATGGTGAAAGCTTCTGTTAGCAAGGAGGTGCTGAGTGCTCTCTCTTGGGAGCAATTTTTTGAAAAGTGCTGAAGAAGTATTGTACGGAATATGATATGGAGAGGATGGACAGGGAGTTCATGTTGGGTTTTCGTGGTCTAAAATCGCAACAGAAGCAAAACGAGTAGAAAAATATTTTTAAAAATTGACCTCGAAAGTGCCCACCATATGGACCAAAACTCTAGACATGGCTAAGCAACAAAATAAACATACGAAGAAATAGAATTATACCCTCGATGTTCTCTTCTTTGTACGCGCAGGTTTGGAGTTTGGAAGTCTCGTGCACTAACGTGTACACCTCTATCGAAGTCCACGACAAGCTACTATCGCCTCCATCTTGGTAGAGTGTTAGATAAGCCTATCTAAACACCACCAAGATGATTATCACAAGAGAACCAAAGCCTTAGAACCTCTTGTGCTTGAGAGAGTTGTTATATGCAAATATATATTCTAGTAAAACACAATTCTTGGAACATGACCACATTAGCTGTTGGATTATGCCCACTGACACACACACGAGTTGGTATCATGGCTGATGAAGCAAGGGCCTCTTAGGTCACACGCCAAGTATCGATTCGGGCATCACGGATGGTCTAATGAGAGAGAAAACCAGAAACTGGTTCTGGTGGGCCCAGGCACGCCCGTGCCTCTATGAGGTACGGCCGTGCCCTACGGGCAGGCACGAGCCCAAGTCGGGCGTGGCCTGTGGCTAGGTACGCCCGTGCCTCTAGGAAGTACGCCCGTGCCCTGTGCCCAGTGGACAGGAACGAGCCCAAGTCGGGCGTGACTTGGGCATGGCCCCTTGGGCTGGCACGCCCGTACCTTATGAGGCACGACCGTGCCTCATGTAGTAACAACCTCTTAACTAGGCCTTGAAAGCTAGTTAAATGTGTTGTTTATTGTCATTATTCTAGAAACTGAAAATGACATTAGTGTGCACGTTTTTGAACTGAATTTTGAGTTCTATATAAGTGCCATGATGCTAATATGGTCATGTTCCAAGAATTGTGTTTACTAGAATATATATATTTGCATATAACAACTCTCTCAAGCACTAGTAGTTCCAAGGCTTTGGTTCTATTGTGTAGACAATATTTGTGGTGTTTAGGTTGGCATACCTAACACTCTAGCAAGTGGGAAAAGAACAAGACTTGGTGTGGACTTCGATAGAGGTGTACAGGTTAGTACACGAGGCTTCCAAACTCCAAACTCGCGGGTACAAAGAAGATAACATCAAGGGTATAACTCTATCTCTTTGTATGTTTTATTTTGTTGCTTAGTCATGTCTAGAGTTTTGGTCCATTTGGTGGGCGTATTCGTGCTCAATTTTGAAAATATTTTCCTACTCGTTTTGCTTCCGTTGCGATTTTAGACCACGAAAACCCAACAGTGGTATCAGAGCCATCTCTAACATGGCTTTGCACTTTTGGAGTTAAACCGGATTTTCTGAGTTTTCTGTCAAAAATGGTTTTCTGGTGACCGGGCACGGTCGTACCTCTAAGGGTACGGGCCGTGTCGGTGGCCGGGGCACGGGCGTACCTGTGGGGTACGGTCCGTGCCGGCAGAGTTTGTAAGCTATTTAAAATTGTTTAAAATGTACTCTGACAAAATTTGCAGGCACGCCCGTACCCTATAGGGTACGCCCGTGCCTTATGATTTTTTTGTCAGAATTGGTTTTGAAACAATGTGTTTAAATATATATTAAAATCCGGATGTTAGACTAGTCTTGTTTCTGTTGATCCCCACTATATTTTGATTCCTAATTTTATATGTATTATGAGACTTGGCATGAAGTTCACAAATACATATATCTTTAGGTGTATATATGAATATGCAATTTTAAAGGTGTATTAAAATTTTTAATGCATATGTACAAGGATTGCTTGTTGTTCCTTAAGTGTTATTTTGCAATCTTGATCAAATATATATATATATATATATATATATATATATATATATCTTTGTTGGACATGGTTTTGTGGCACACCATTGTTTCGTTTGGTTGTCTTTGATGTGGTAGCCCGGTAACTTGATATGCCCATAGACTTTATGATGTTTGTGGTTGGTTTTGGTTTTGGCCTGCGTGCCGTAATGTTGTAATATTTATATTTGGTGCGACTTGCATGTCGTTTATTTAAATCTTTGTACTCGTAATAGATTATTAGGATCGTGACTTGCATGTCATTTTCTTATTATTATGTACTCGTACTTAGATTATTTCAAATATGTAATATTGCATCACAACCGACCGGGAGACATGGTGTTGGCGTCTTGACGAACCAAGTCCGGGAGATTCGCCGGAGTGGAGATCGTGACGGAGCATCCCTTGGTGTTGTCCCTAGATTGACTATGTTTTCCCCGTTTTGGCTCACGGGGAAAACACTTAGGATTTGGGCATGTTACCGGGTCTTTATTTATATTTATGCGTGGTTGTTTTATATTTGAATTCTTTAGAATTTGCATGCTAGAGAATTTTTTGAAATATATAAAACAAAAGAGATTTATAAATGAGTTTATATTTCTACACGCATAAGAATTGGCAAACATTAATATAAAAGGTGTTTATATTAAAAGGTGATTAAAAATAAGTTTTTGTCACTTAAATTGCTAATTCGTCAAAATTGTTAAAATATTATTTTAACCGGAAAAACAAAAACCCGTTTTTCAAAAAGTAAGTCACGCGCCAACCGTAAGACGACACCACCCAAATCTAACGAAACTTGGATGATTGTCGAGCATTAGCATGAGTCATGCCTTGTGGAGTTGTGTGGAAGGTGAGGGTGGCAACCCGCAATATTGGTAGTCGAGCTTAAGCACGAACCAATGATTGGGCTAGGGTACCAACGTGTGTCTTGACAGGCGACTTACAAATTCTTTTATGTTGCTTAAATGATGTCGATCTCCAGCCGAGTCATTTAAGAAATAATAAAAGGATTGGTGTATGAAGGGATCAAACATGCCTTAGACATTTGATGTCGAAAGGATCCCGCAAGGATCTAAGAGTTGCAATGCTTGCAATTGGTAATTTGTCTACCGGCCTAAATAACTTATTTCATGATCCGCGGTAAACCCGTCATGAGATAGAGTGAAATATGTTTCTTAGCCTTGTTCAAATAATTAAGTTTTATAACTATTGGGTAATTATTTCTACAATGATTCACAACTAAAATTGGTACTCTAATTTTGTAGATGGCATCCAACAACGCTTCTACATCTTCATCGAACTCTATTTCCATAAAATTGTTCCTCGAAAAGGCCAAACTCGATGGCCAAAACTTCATGGATTGGTTCATGCAACTAAGGATAGCCCTTAGGTATGAACAAAAGATGTGGGCCATCGAGGAGCCTTTGCCGGAGGCACCTGCGGCTAATCCGACTAGGGCGGTCCAAGACGCGTATGACAAGCGCGTTAAGGAAACGAACGAAGTGGCTTGCATTATGCTCTCGTCAATGATTCCTGAGCTTCAAAAGCAAATGGAACATTTAGGAGCATATGACATGCTTAACCAGCTGAAAGCAGGCTATGCTAGAGCTCTTAGGAACATTTAGGAGCTTCAAAAGCAGGCTATGCTAGAGCGCTTCGAGTGCCTAAAGCCCCTTTTCGATTGCCATATGCAGGAGGGCGGAAATGTGAACGTTCACGTGCTTAAGATGAAAGCATTGGTTGATCGCTTGGAGAGGTTGGGATTCCCGTTAGGGAGGGAGTTGGCGGTGGATGTGATCCTCCGTTCTCTTCCTAGTTCCTTTTCACAATTTGTGTGGAACTATCTTGTCTATGGGATGGACAAGTCCCTAATGGAACTTCACGGAATGTTAAAGACCGTCGAGTCCGACATGTCCAAGAAGCCCTCCTCGTCCAAACCCGTCCTAGCCATCCAGGGGGTGGAACCAAAAGAAAGGCGCTCCCACCTCTAAGGGAAAGGGTAAGGGGAAGGTTGCAAAACGTAACCCGAGTCCGGCCCCGAATGGTAAGGGGAAAGCCGTGATGGTTCCACCGGCTAAGGACCCTGCGGAAGCCGAGTGCTTCCATTGCAAGGAAAAGGGGCATTGGCGGCGTTCTTGCCCAAAGTACCTTGAGGAGCTCAAGCGGGTAAAACCGAAGGGAGCGGGTAACTCAGGTACGTTTATGATTGAACTCCACAATACCGCTACTTCTAACGGCTGGGTACTTGATACCGGTTGTGGCACTCATATTTGTAATAATGTGCAGGTGCTAAAAAGAAGTAGGGCGCTGGGTGCTGGAGAGCTTGACCTAATCATGGGAAACAAGGATGTGGTTCCCGTGGAGCGGATAGGGGGTGTTGATCTCGCCTTTCCTTCAGGACTTGCTATTACCTTATTGAATGTTTGCTTTTCGCCCTGTGTTGCACGAAACACTATTTCCTTTCACGCTTTGTATGACGATGGATATGAGTTTGGTTTTAATAATGGAATTATCTCTTGTTTGGGAAATGATGTTCATTACTTTAAAACTTATCCATGTCGTGGGATTTATGAAACAAGTGTGTGTTTGGATGGTAATAAATCAATCATGAACATTGATTCTAAGTCCAAAGGTATATTGGACAAGTTGTCTTTGTGGCATAGTCGTCTTGGCCATATAAGCAAGAAACGTATCGCCAAACTCCAAGTGGATGGGATTTTGGAATCGTTTGACCACGGGTCAAGCGAAGTATGCGGTTCTTGTTTATTAGGAAAAATGACTAAAGCGCCCTTCACTGGCGTTAGTGAAAGGGGCAAAGACTTGTTGGACATTATTCACACTGATGTGTGTGGTCCGTTCAGGTCTGCTACAAGAAACAACTGTAGGTACTTCGTTACTTTTACTGATGATTTCAGTAGGTATGGTTATGTTTATTTAATTAAGCATAAATCCGAAACCTTTGAGGTGTTTAAGACATACCAAAACGAAGTGTAGAATCCATTGGGCAAGCGGATTAAGATTCTCAGATCCGACAGGGGTGGTGAGTATCTTAGTACCGAGTTTCTTGATCGTCTTAGGGGTTGTGGAATTATTTTACAACTTACTCCACCCAGGACACCACAATTAAATGGGGTCCCTGAGAGGAGGAACCGAACTTTATTTGATATGGTTCGACCCATGATGAGTCGTACAAAGCTACACGCAAGTTTTTGGGGTTATGCTTTGGAAACCACTGCTAGGACCTTAAACCTTGTACCAACAAAGAAGGTAGCAAGTACACCGTTCGAGATGTGGCATGGAAGGGTTCCTTCGCTAGCCTATCTCAAGGTCTGGGGTTGTGAGGATTACGTGAGACATGAAGCTCAAGACAAACTTGAACCCAGAGCCGAGAAGTGTATTTTCATTGGCTACCCAGCTGGTTCCATGGGATATTTGTTTTACAAACCTTCGGAGAACAAGGTGTTTGTTGCTCGAAGGACGGTCTTCCTTGAAAGGGAGCTGATATCTGCAGAAGCCACTGGGAGGCAAGTCGATCTAGAACAAATTCTAGATGACACCAATGATCAACCTGATGTTGGCACTAGTACTGCTTCCGAGGTCGGCGTACCGGAAGAAGTGGAACCTCAACCAATGGTGGATGAGGTGCCTGATACACAACCATTAGAGCTCC
The DNA here is from genome assembly GCA_038502395.1 of Dittrichia graveolens. Classification (NCBI taxonomy): domain Eukaryota; kingdom Viridiplantae; phylum Streptophyta; class Magnoliopsida; order Asterales; family Asteraceae; genus Dittrichia; species Dittrichia graveolens. Next base: position 26,694,243 of record JARJIL010000008.1, read on the forward strand.
GTAGATCTGGTAGAGTTCGTAATGAGCCGGAAAGATATGGGTTTCTCATATCCGAGGGCAACGAACTATTGGTGGATCATAGTGCACCGACCAACTACCGGGAAGCCGTAGTGGGCCCTAAGTCTGCTAAGTGGAAGGAGGCGATGGACAGTGAGATGCAATCCATGGCGGATAATCAAGTCTGGGACTTGGTTGATCCGGTACCCGGCCACAAGCAAGTAGGGTGCAAATGGGTCTTCAGGAAGAAGACTAACATGGATGGAAAAGTAGACACCTTCAAAGCCCGACTTGTAGCAAAGGGTTTCACTCAAACTCATGATGTAGACTATGATGAAACTTTTTCTCCGGTGGCTATGTTGAAGTCTATTAGGATACTAATGGCTATCGTTGCATATTACGATTACGAAATATGGCAGATGGATGTCAAGACTGCCTTTCTTAATGGGAAGTTGGCAGAGGAGGTTTACATGGCACAACCTCATGGTTACGTAAACCCCAAATATCCTAATAGAGTCTGCAAGCTTAAGAGGTCCATTTATAGACTTAAGCAAGCATCTCGGAGTTGGAACATTTGCTTTGATTAAAAGGTCAAAGAGTTTGGCTTTTCTAAAAGCAAGGATGAACCTTGTGTGTATGTCAGGGCTAGTGGGAGTGCTGTAGTTTTTCTATTCTTGTATGTAGATGACATACTACTCATAGGAAGTGACGTGACTACCTTGCAGGAAGTGAAAACCTGGCTTGGGAGTTTCTTCTCTATGAAATACATGGGAGAAGCAGCATATATTTTGGGGATAAAGATCTATAGATATAGATCTAAGAGACTCATTGGTTTGAGCCAGAGTACGTACATAGATAAAGTCTTGAAGAGGTTCAAGATGCAAGATTTCAAGAAAGGGAATTTGCCTATGTTGCATGGTATGGCGTTGAGCAAGTCTCAATGTCCTAGTTCTCAAAAGGAACTAGAGGAAATGAGTCGAGTCCTGTATGCTTCGGCGGTGGGATCGATCATGTATGTTATGCTATGTACTCGGCCTGATGTGTCGTATGCCTTGAGCATGACGAGCCGATATCAGGCTAACCCTGGTCAAAGTCATTGGGTTGCAGTTAAAAACATCCTTAAATATCTTCGGAGAACTAATGAAATGTTTTTAGTGTTCTGTGGATCGAAGGAGCTCAGAGTTACTGGGTATTCTGATGCTAGCTTCCAAACGGACAAGGATGATTGCCGGTCTCAATCGGGATTTGTATTCTTGTTAAATTGTAGAGCAATAAGTTGGAGAAGTTCCAAGCAAGATACCAAGGCCGATTCAACCACGGAGTCAGAGTATATTGCTGCAAGCGAGGCTGCTAAGGAAGCCGTCTGGATGAAGAAATTCCTTCAAGACCTTGGAGTTGTTCCTAGCATCGCTAACCCTATTCAGATCTTCTGTGACAATAAGGGTGCAGTAGCTCTTGCTAAGGAACCAAGAGCGCATCGACGTACGAGACACATTGCTCGTAAATATCATTTTATTCGTGATATCATCGAGAATGGTGACATTGTGGTTAGTAGAGTACCGACTGAGGGGAACCAGGCAGATCCACTCAGCAAACCTTTGTCACAAGTTAAGCATGATTCTCATGCTAAGTCTATTGGTATTAGATTTGCAAGTGAATTGGCTTAATTATTTTAGTTGTATTTGTTATTGAGAACAATAAAGCAATAATGTATTTCTTATTGTAATGACTATTAAATGGGAATTTAATATACGCATGGTGTGATTACTTTATGAAACATTATTGTGTTCTATCTTTGCATGTTTAATACTTCCTTGAATAAACTTGTTTATTCTAAATACTCCACGATCGGCTGTTCTTCATTGGGAGGAAGAAGTGAATTAAGATCGAGGCGAGTGGTTGGTAAAGTTTTCATCTTGGATTGAATACTTGTTTACGTAACACTAGCCTGTAGTTAATGGTGATTAAGTAATTGGAGGATCCGTACCTGAGTTTACTTCATGGATATTATCACAAGTAAATTAGGATGATAATATTATTTATCCTTCTACTGGAGATGCATGCGTTGCTTGATTATTAACTTGGACTTGTTTAGATTGCTTTCTAACACAGTTCGTAACTGGCTATTATAAGGGAAGTTTTCAGGCAAGAACTTGTTATTATGATAGGACGGTGTAGTGAAAGGTATTCGTTCCTCTTTTGAGAGATATCCTTAGGCCCCTCGTTGACTAAGCTGATGACAAATCAAAATACATGGCCGTGCTCAAGTTGAATTGATAGTGGATCAATTGTGCAACTTGTTTTGTTAATCATTGTTAGTCTATATGGAGAAACATAATCGTGAATGGTTTGGGGTTGATCATGTTCCATGACCTGCATTCACAACGGATATCGTGAACGAAGGGGTATATAATCACTTATCTATAGGGCCTTTCCTTTTGGTTAGGTATTTATGTTGGGAAGACAAACCCTATGCTGACTTGGGGGCATAGATGCCTTGCTAGAGGCCGCTCTATGTCGGTGATGCCTTTCGTGAGTTTGTCATGTGCAAGTGGGAGTCTGTTGGATTATGCCCACTAACACACACACGAGTTAGTATCATGGCTGATGAAGCAAGGGCCTATTGGGTCACACACCAAGTATCGATTCCGGCATCACGGATGGTCTAATTATAGAGAAAACCAGAAACTAGTTCTGGTGGGCCGAGGCACGCCCGTGCCTCTATGAGGGATGGCCGTGCCCTACGGGCAGGCACGAGCACAGGTCGGGCGTGACTTGGGCATGGCCTGCGGCTAAGTACGCTTGTGCCTCTAGGAGGCACGCCCGTGCCCTGTGCCCAGTGGACAGGCACGAGTCCAAGTCAGGCGTGACTTGGGCGTGGCCTCTTGGGCTGGCACGCCCGTACCTTATGAGGTACGGCCGTGCCTCATGCAGTAACAACCTCTTAACTAGGCTTTGAAAGCTAGTTAAATGTGGTGTTTATTGTCATTATTCTAGAAACTGAAAATCACATTAGTGTGCACGTTTTTAACTGAATTTTGAGTTCTATATAAGTGCCATGATGCTAATATGGTAATGTTCCAAGAATTGTGTTTACTAGAATATATATATTTGCATATAACAACTCTCTCAAGCACTAGTAGTTTCAAGGCTTTGGTTCTATTGTGTAGACTATATTTGTGGTGTTTAGGTTGGCATACCTAACACTCTAGCAAGTGGGAAAAGAACAAGACTTGGTGTGGACTTCGATAGAGGTGTACACGTTAGTACACGAGGCTTCCAAACTCCAAACTCGCGGGTACAAAGAAGATAACATCAAGGGTATAACTCTATCTCTTTGTATGTTTTATTTTGTTGCTTAGTCATGTCTAGAGTTTTGGTCCATTTGGTGGGCGTATTCGTGGTCAATTTGGAAAATATTTTTCTACTCGTTTTGCTTCCGTTGTGATTTTAGACCACGAAAACCCAACATTAGCATCATAGCACTTATATAGAACTCAAAATTCAGTTCAAATTCGTGCACACTAATGTCATTTTCAGTTACTAGAATAATGACAATAAACACCACATTTAACTAGCTTTGAAAGCCTAGTTAAATGGCTGTTACTACATGAAGGACGGCCGTGCCTCATAGGGTACGGGCGTGCCTGCCCAAGAGGCCACGCCCAAGTCACGCCTGACTTGGGCTCGTGCCTGTACACTGGGCACAGGGCACAGGCGTACCTAGCCACAGGCCACGCCCAAGTCACGCCCGACTTGGGCTCGTGCCTGCCCGTAGGCCACGACCGTACCTCATAGAGGCACGGGCGTGCCTTGGCCCACCAGAACCAGTTTCTGGTTTTCTCTCTCATTAGACCATCCATGATGCCGGAATCGATACTTGGTGTGTGACCCAATAGGCCCTTGCTTCATCAGCCATGATACCAACTTGTATGTGTGTCAGTGGGCATAATCCAACAGACTCCCACTTGCACATGACAAACTCACAAAAGGTGTCACCGACATATAGCGGCCTCTAGCAAGGCATCTATGCCCCCAAGTCAGCACAAGATTTGTTTTCCCAAAAAAAATACCTAACCAAAAGGAAAGGTCCTATAGATAAGTGATTATATACCCCTTCGTTCACGATATCCGTTGTGAATGCAGGTCATGGAACATGGTCAACCCCAAATCATTCACGATTATGTTTCTCGATATAGACTAACTATGACTAACAAAACAAGTTGCACAATTGATCCACTATCAATTCAACTTGAGCACGGCCATGCATTTTGATTTGTGATTAGCTTAGTCAACGATGGGCCTAAGGATATCTCTTAAAAGAGGAACGAATACTTTTGACTACACCGCCCTATCATATTAACAAGTTCTTGCCTGAAAACTTCCCTTATAACAGCCAGTTACGAACTGCGTTAGAAAGCAATCTAAACAAGTCTAAGTTAATAATCAAGCAACGCGTGCATATCCAGTAGAAGGATAAATAATATTATCATCCTGATTTACTCGTAATAATATCCATGAAGTAAACTCAGGTACGGGTCTTCCAATTACTTAATCACCATTAAGTACATGCTAGTGTTGCGTAAACAAGTATTCAATCCAAGATGAAAACTTTACCAACCACTCGCCTCGATCTTAATTCACTTCTTCCTTCCAATGAAGAACGACCGATCGTGGAGTATTTAGAATAAACAAGTTTATTCATGGAAGCATTAAACATGCAAAGATAGAACACAATAATGTTTCATAAAGTAACCACACCATGCATATATTAAATCCCCATTTAATAATCATTACAATAAGAAATACATTATTGCTTTAATGTTCTCAATAACAAATACAACTAAAACAATTAAACCAAGTCACTAGAAAATCTAATACCAATAGACTTAGCATGAGAATCATGCTTAACTTGTGACAAAGGTTTGGTGAGTGGATCTGCCAAGTTCCCCTCAGTCGGTACTCTACTAACCAGAATGTCACCATTCTCGATGATATCACGAATAAAATGATATTTCCGAGCAATGTGTCTCGTACGTTGATGCGCTCTTGGTTCCTTAGCTAGAGCTACTGCACCCTCATTGTCACAGAAGATCTGAATAGGGTTAGCGATGCTAGGAACAACTCCAAGGTCTTGAATGAATTTCTTCATCCAGACGGCTTCCTTAGCAGCCTCGCTTGCAGCAATATACTCGGACTCCGTGGTTGAATCGGCCACGGTATCTTCCTTGGAACTTCTCCAACTTATTGCACCACCATTTAACAAGAATACAAATCCCGATTGAGACCGGCAATCATCCTTGTCCGTTTGGAAGCTAGCATCAGAATATCCAATAACTCTGAGCTCCTCCGATCCACCGAACACTAAAAACATTTCCTTACTTTTCCGAAGATATTTAAGGATGTTTTTAACCGCAACCCAATGACTTTGACCAGGGCTAGCCTGATATCGGCTCGTCATGCTCAAGGCATATGACACATCAGGCCGAGTACATAGCATAGCATACATGATCGATCCCACTGCCAAAGCATACGGGACTCGACTCATTTCCTCTAGTTCCTTTTGAGAACTAGGACATTGAGACTTGCTCAATGCCATACCATGCAACATAGGCAAATTCCCTTTCTTGGAATCTTGCATCTTGAACCTCTTCAAGACTTTATCTATGTATGTACTCTGGCTCAAACCAATGAGTCTCTTAGATCTATCTATATAGATCTTTATCCCCAAAATATATGCTGCTTCTCCCATGTCTTTCATAGAGAAGCAACTCCCAAGCCAGGTTTTCACTTCCTGCAAGGTAGTCACGTCACTTCCTATGAGTAGTATGTCATCTACATACAAGACTAGAAAAACTACAGCACTCCCACTAGCCCTGACATACACTTGCTTTTAGAAAAGCCAAACTCTTTGACCTTTTCATCAAAGCAAATGTTCCAACTCCGAGATGCTTGCTTAAGTCCATAAATGGACCTCTTAAGCTTGCATACTTTATTAGGATATTTGGGGTTTACGTAACCATCAGGTTGTGCCATGTAAACCTCCTCTGCCAACTTCTTATTAAGAAAGTGTAACACCGGAAAACTCAAGCTATTTTTTTAATTACGCGGCGGAAGCTTTTAATAAACAAACTTAATTACATTTAACCAATATTAACAACTATACAAACATTGTTCACAAAATCAATATCATTGTTGTGTTACAAAAGTTACTGGCTCGTTTCATTCAAAAATAATATCAGAGTCAGGTCATCTCTTTCCTTCTGCCAAACTTACAAACACAAACCTGCAAAAGCAACAACTGAGGGAAATTAGCACAAAGCTAAGTGAGTAGAGGCTAAACACAAAAAGCAAACATCAACAGTCAATATCAAAGCATGTAACCATGTATCCCGAGATGACCGGCGGTTCGGCGAAGAACCTACAACCAATGCCGGCCAAAGCAAAGGTTTACCGATAGCCCTCCACTGAATTGGCACAATGCACTCCCCCTCTGATGCAACATATGCACCAGTAAGGCTAACACTGTTCAACCAACCAGTGAACGAGCCCAGCCCAATTCTACGTATAGCTGACTTCCCAACGCAACTCGAATTCATACTAAGAGTGCGTATCGACCAAATATTCACGCAACAGATATCAATAATCAATATCACAATCAACAGTTCAATCAATCCAATCCAATCACAATCATGCATCACACCAATAACATTAACCAAAATCTTTACCATCCGCAATCAACGCCCACTCACCTCAAAACCAGCACGGGCTCAGAAATCTAATTTTATAGAGTCTTTTGATTGCCTGAAAACACAGCAACAATCAAATCAGTCTCGAATATATAAATATATCTTTCTTCATATATATTTATATCTCAAATCTATAAAAAAACAACTCAACTATTTCACATAATAAAACATACTAACTCAAACCAAGCAAAACATAAAAGAAATAAACAATTAATCGGATTTGGGTTTGTCGTGCCGCGACGTGCATCCGATTTCAAATCCGAGAACTTCAGTCGGATTTCACTTCCGGATTTCATCAAGATCGGATTTAAGTGTCGGATTTAACATGGTTTCGGATTCCATGATCGGATTTCACTAACTTAATCGGATTTCATATGTCCCAAATGCACCACAAACGGATTTCTCTAAATCCGAAACCTTAGTCTTAGTTTTCTTGAATGTCGCACCGTGACACACTTGTGTAGCGCCGCTACACTCGAAATTTCAGACTCATCTTCTTCCTAAATGTCGGATTTACAGTCAAAACCCTTCAAATCTAATTCCAACTTCGTAATTCTTCCATCTAAATACATATTTAGCATTTACCAAGCATGTAGATCATCAAAAACATGTTTTTACTCCTTCATAACATCTAATCATTCAAAACCCATTTGCAAACTTTCTTTCAAACTTAAAAAATGGTATAACATCATAAATTCATGCTTTTCACTATTTAAACACATCAACATGTATTATATCAAGTTACAAACACCATATTACCTTTCTTTTGAATTAAAGCTCACAAAATCTTGATATTAGGATTTCAAGTTGACAACTTTCTTCACAAATGGTTTTGTCTCAAGATACACACACACTTGCACCTTTTCCACTTTAAGATAATTAGCAAATACATATACACGTACACATATACTTTTCTAAATTAAGCAGGAGGTGGGAACTAACATTTTGAAATCCTATTCTTTGTTTACTCATGCACACATACATACACATATTTACCTTATATTTTCTTTTCCTTTTACATTTCTACCAGTAACATATATATATATATATATATATATATATATATATATATATATATTTCTATAAATTCCTATTAATCAATTTCATTTAACATTTAATAAACATATAATCAAATAAAGCAAACCAATCACGTACCGCCAACCCGCTAATCTCCTAGTCCAGGGTTGCGGATGTTACAGAAAGGCAGCCTTGACATCCATCTGCCATATTTCGTAATCGTAATATGCAACGATAGCCGTTAGTATCCTAATAGACTTCAACATAGTCACCGGAGAAAAGGTTTCATCATAGTCTACACCATGAGTTTGAGTGAAACCCTTTGCTACCAGTCGGGCTTTGAAGGTGTCTACTTTTCCATCCATGTTAGTCTTCTTCCTAAAGACCCATTTGCACCCTACTGGCTTGTGGCCGGGTACTGGATCAACCAAGTCCCAGACTTGATTATCCGCCATGGATTGCATCTCACTGTCCATTGCCTCCTTCCACCTAGCAGACTCAGGGCCCGCTACGGCTTCCCGGTAGTTGGTCGGTTCACTATGATCCATCAATAGTTCGTCGCCCTCGGATATGAGAAACCCATATCTTTCCGGCTCATTACGAACTCTACCAGATCTACGGAGCTATAATGGTTGTGTATCAGGTACCTCATCCACCAATGGTTGAGGTTCCACTTCTTCCGGTGCGCCGACCTCAGAACCGGTACTAGTGCCAACATCAGGTTGATCATTGGTGTCATTTAGAAGTTCACACGTCCACTCGAAACCCTTTCAATGTTCCCACTGAACCTTAACCATCGCATGGCACACATGAAAGTCGCATGGCACAGATGAACACCCCTAGGCGCTCATGCGACTTTCGCATGGGGGTGCCTTCTTCTTTGCCAGCTCAAAGTTTTGAAAACCCCATAACCTTGAAACTCCATTTTCAAAATCACGGCATTGTCAAAACTTAACCAATTCACTTTATTTTAGTTTCTAAAGATTCCTTACAACTAAAGAACAACTCCTTATCAAACAACCCAGTTAATACTACCATTTGGTGGTCTAAAAATGGATTTCTTTCTTTTATGTGGGTTTTCCTAAGAATTTCAAGAACAGGGATAAAACTACCCACTTTCCAACCCAAATCTCACCCAAGAACTCAAACTGAAACAACTATGAGGAATATGATCCATACCTTGAATTGTTTTCAACAAATTTCTTCAAAACTCAACTCTTTGTTCTTCGCCCTTACTTTCACGATGGCAAAACCCACAGAGCACTCTCTCTCTCTAAGTTGGAATTCAATTGAACAGTGGCAAGCATGGGAGGCTGTGCCCTAATTCATATATATATATACTTGTATTCTTGGGCCAAGCCCATTCAATCCTTTCCTCTGTTAATATTAAATTAAGCCCAAGTTTACTTGCTTGGTTTCCCATGAGGGCCCAAGATTGGAATAAGTGATATGCATACATAAAATTTAATTAACTAATCACCCTCAAGCCAAATAAATTCGTATGCTCGGATTCGATTAACCTTGATAATAATAATAATATTCATAATTCAATTTACATCGTCTTAACAATTACATGTGGAAAAACGGGTATTACAACTCTCCCCCACTTAGACACGACTTCGTCCCCGAAGTCACTACTCGAATAGCCCCGGGTAGAACTTCCTCATTTCCGTCTCTGGTTCCCACGTCCACTCGGAACCCTTTCGATGTTCCCACTGAACCTTAACCATCTCTACTTGCTTATTCCTTAATACCTTGGTTTCTCGGTCTATTATAACCATCTCTACCTCATCCACCAATGGTTGAGGTTCCACTTCTTCCGGTGCGCCGACCTCAGAACCGGTACTAGTGCCAACATCAGGTTGATCATTGGTGTCATCTAGAATTTCTTCTAGATCGACTTGCCTCCCACTGGCTTCTGCAGATATCAGCTCCCTTTCAAGGAAGACCGCCCTTCGAGCAACAAACACCTTGTTCTCCGAAGGTTTGTAAAGCAAATATCCCATAGAACTAGCTGGGTAGCCAATGAAAATACACTTCTCGGCTCTTGGTTCAAGTTTGTCCTGAGCTTCACGTCTCACATGTAACGTCCCAATTTTTTTTTTCAAATTCATATATAATCATAAGTCGTTAATTAAATGTTGGTCCATCATCAATCCACAGCCGGCCCAACATACGGGACTTACGGCGCACAAAATACATGTTTGTAAGTAATAGTTCAAAAATCAGAGTTCAATAGAGTTTTGGGGAAACAGCTGTCATGCAGGAGCCTTCCCCTTGTCAGCACACGACGGTCCTGAAAGAATCACAACAACAACGGGTTAAGCATAAAGCTTAGTGAGCACACCATACTCATACATTATATTGGAACACACATCTACAAATAATGCACCACACATTTATTAGGCCACACAGGCGGGGTAGACACAACCTCCGTGTCATATCAATTGCCATACAGACAGGGTAGACACAACCTCCGTGTCATATCAATTGCCACACAGGCGGGGTGGACACAACCTCTGTGTCACATAAATCACAACATCACATATAGCATGTACCACAACATAATATAGAGTTAGTGAAACTGACATGTTCAACAGCAAATCAAATAGATCACAGTTAGAGTCGAAGTACTTGCGATTGTTCAGCAACAAGAACCTACAACACATCTACCAAATCAATATCGAGCACAAGTCCCTAGATCATAAGGCACACGCGTATGCCCTCCTAAAGTCGGACCACACGAAAGTTGGACCTACAAGGGTCGCATACAGGGTATACTTAGTGAAAGTCGTATGGAACTCCCCTGAGCTCATGCGACTGTCGCATAGAGTAGAAGTGAAAGTCGCGCGAAGCCCTTGGAGCTCATGCGACTGTCGCATGGAGTGACAGTGAAAGTCGCATGGCTCCTCCCACATCCCTGAAAGTCGCATGAACCAACATGAAAGTCGCATGGCACACATGAAAGTCGCATGGCACAGATGAACACCCCTAGGCACTCATGCGACTTTCGCATGGGGGGTGACTTCTTCCTTGTCAGCTCAACGTTTTGAAAACCCCATAACCTTGAAACTCCATTTTCAAAATCACAGCATTCTCAAAACTTAACCAATTCACTTTATTTTAGTTTCTAAAGATTCCTTACAACTAAAGAACAACTCCTAATCAAACAACCCAGTTAATGCTACCATTTGGTGGTCTAAAAATGGATTTCTTAACACCTTGGTTTCTCGGTCTATTATAGCCACGGGTCTCTCAACATAGTTCAGATTCTTGTCAATCTCTATATCTTCCAACGGTACAAAAGTAGACTCGTCGGCTAGGCATTTCCTCAGATGTGACACATGAAACGTATTGTGAATCCTTAACAGCTCTTCGGGTAGTTCCAGACGATATGCCACCCTGCCTATCCGTTTGATCACTTTAAAAGGTCCAATGAACCTAGGGTTTAGCTTACCCCGTTTTCTAAATCGTATAATGCCCTTCCTTGGCGAGACTTTGAGCAACACGAAGTCCCCAACCTGAAATTCTAAATCTGACCGCCTCTTATCTGCGTAGCTCTTCTGTCGGCTTTGAGCTGCGCGTAACCTCTCACGAATTTTCTGTATACTCTCTGTCGTCCTTTGCACAACTTCGGTACTACCCAGTACCCTATGCCCAACCTCAACCCAACAAACCGGGTTCTGCACCGCCTCCCGTATAACATCTCATACGGAGGCATCCCGATACTTGCATGGTAACTGTTATTATAAGAGAATTCTGCCAGTGGAAGATAAGTATCCCTCAACATATCCTCGAGAGTTTGAATCGTCCTCTCACTCTGACCATCAGTCTGCGGATGATAGGCGGTACTAAAATGCAACTTTGTTCCCAAATCGCCGTGAAACTTCTCCCAGAACCTCGAAGTGAACCTTGTATCCCTGTCGGACACCACCGACACCGGCACCCCATGCCTAGAGATCACTTCCTTCACATATACACTGGCCAAAGCTGCCGACGAGAAGGTCTCGTGAATTGGTATAAAGTGTGCACTCTTAGTAAGCCTATCCACCACCACCCAAATCGTATCGAAATTCCTCGGCGTTCTCGGTAGCTTGGTAATAAAATCCATCATAATGTGCTCCCACTTCCATTACGGAATTTCCAACGGCTGTAGTTTCCCATGCGGTCTCTGGTGCTCGGCCTTGGCCCTTAGACAAGTCAGACATCCCTCAACATACTTGGCAACCTCCCGCTTCATCCCGGGCCACCAGTAGTCCACTCTTAAGTTTCGATACATCTTTGTTGCCCTAGGATGAATGGCAAATTTTGACTTATGAGCTTCCTCTAGCAATGTTATCCTGACATTAGCTGTTTCCGGTTCCCATACCCGCCCGTGGCATGTGAGTAAATCCTGGCTATCCTTAACAAAAGTCTTCACTTGGCCCTTAACTCTCTCTTTATTGTGGTTCTCCGGACAAATTGCTTCAGCCTTCGCTGACCGCACCAAGTCAAACAACGAAGTGGTAAGGGTCATTTGTAAACATTTCGCACCCAGTAACGTACATCCCGACTTACGACTCAAGGCGTCAGCCACAACGTTAGCCTTGCCCGGATGATAAAGGATCTCGCAATCGTAGTCCTTCACCAGATCTAACCACCTTCACTGCCGCATATTCAGATTCTTCTAGTCTGCAAAGTACTTCAAACTCTTGTGGTCGGTATAAATAGTGCATTTAACTCCATAGAGGTAGTGTCTCCAAATTTTTAAAGCAAAAACCACGGACGCAAGCTCTAGCTCGTGGGTTGGATAATTGCCCTCGTGGGGTTTAAGTTGTCTTGACGCATACACTATCACTTTCCCCCGCTACATCAAAACGCAACCCAAACCGCAGTGCGATGCATCACAGTAAACCACTAGATCCTCCATTCCCTCAGGTAGGGTTAGTACCGGTGCCTCACATAACTTCCATCGTAATGTCTCAAAAGCCGTTTGCTGCGCACTCCCCCAACAGAATTTCTCATTCTTTTTGGTCAGCTTTGTTAACGGGGTGGCAATTTTTGAGAAATCCTGTATAAATCGTCTGTAGTACCCTGCCAACCCAAGGAACTCCTAATCTCGGTGGTGCTTTTTGGCTGCTCCCATCTTAGCACCGCTTCAATCTTGGCGGGATCTACCTTGATTCCGTCCCGATTCACAAGGTGACCTAGAAATTGAACCTCGCGTAGCCAAAATTCACACTCGGAGAACTTTGCATACAACTTCTCCCGCTTCAAGGTTTCTAGGATCTCCCGAAGGTGTCGTTCGTGCTCTTCCAGAGTTTTGGAATATATAAGGATGTCGTCGATAAACAAAATTACGGATCGGTCCAACATGGGTCGGCACACTCGATTCATTAAATCCATAAAAGCGGCGGGCGCGTTTGTAAGCCCGAAGGGCATTACTACAAACTCGTAGTGCCCATACCTCATTCTAAACACCGTCTTACTAATATCTTCCTCCCGAACCCTCAATTGGTGGTATCCTGATCGAAGGTCTATCTTTGAAAACCATGACGCTCCATGGAGTTGGTCGAATAGATCATCTATCCGAGGTAAAGGGTAACGATTCTTGACAGTAAGTTTATTGAGCTCTCGGTAATCAATGCACATCCGGAAGGTTTCGTCTTTCTTCCTTACAAAGAGTATCGGTGCTCCCCACGGCGAACTACTCGGGCGTATAAATCTCCTGTCTAGCAGCTCTTGCAGCTGACTCATCAACTCCTTCATTTATGGTGGTGCAAGGCGATACGGAGCTTTGGCTATCGGAGTGGCGCCAGGGACTAGATCAATCCTGAATTCCACCTGACGTTCCGGTGGTATCCCCGGCAAGTCCTTCGGAAACACTTCTGGGAATTCCCTTACTACTGGTACGTCGCCAACATCCACTATTTTCTTTTCCTTTGTGTTGTCGATGACGTTTGCTAGAAATGCAGAACACCCGTGCCGCAGGTATTTCCTCGCCTTCAAGATGGTGCAGATAGCTGGGCCACCCCTCTTGCATTCCCTGACGATCACTACCTCTCCCCCACTTGGAGTCCGAATCCTTACCTTGTGTCGATTGCAATCAATGGTAGCCCAATTCTGACTCAACCAATCCATACCGACGATCACGTGGAATTCCCTCATCGCAATAGGTATCAGTTCGATCCTAAATTCTTCTCCTTCTATCTGTAGTAGGTTACTTCTATAAACCGTCGTTACTGATACCACCCGGTCATCTGCAATGTCTACTTCTAAATGTACTTCTAACTTAACAGGCGCGATTACGAGGTTATCACAAAAGTTAAAAGACACAAAGGACCTGCTGGCCCCCGAATCAAACAATACAAGTGCAGGTTTCGAGTTAACAAGATAAGTACCTGCGACCACATCTGGCTCCTTCTTGGCTTCCTCCGCGGTTAGCTGGAAAGCCCCACCCCTACGATTTGGTCCTTCGGTCATCTTGCCCTGGTTACCGTCGGCAATCCTCAACGTAGCTGGGGCTGGTGCGCTGACAAGGTTAGCTTTCAAGAGTGGGCAGGCCGACCTTTGATGCACAAGCTGGTAACACACGAAGCATAATCTCGCAGCTGAACCGCAATCCCTGCTTAGATGACCCCTCTTCCCGTACTTGTAGTAGTTCGGTGCCCATTCTTCTCACGCACCCTAGTTGTGCTTCCCGCATTTTCCACACTTAGCAGGTTCTTTCTTTCCCTCTCCCCCTTGCTTTGGTACACCGAATCTTGCTTTCTTGTACCCCATATCTACCTGTTCCATTTTCCTCTTAACCTGCCTCTCTTTTGCTTGCTTTTCTAGTTCCAGTTCCCTTGCTCTCGCAGCCCTCATCATTTGTTCCAAAGTCTGATACTTGGACTTATCCACAAATTCTCTGATCTCCGTCTTCAACACATCCATATAGCGAAACATTTTCATTTGCTCATCCGCCACGTACTCGGGGCAAAACCTGGCTTTCTCCAAGAACCGATCGTTGAGCTCAGTGATGGTTTCAGTTGTCTGCTTCATGGCCAGGAACTCCCTCTTCACCCTTTCCACCTCTACTCTCGGCGTGAACTTTGGTGTAAACAGCGCCTTGAACTCTTCCCATGATGATCCTACTAGGGCTTCACCTTTCTGCATCAGCAACAGGGACCACCAGTCCTTTGCAGCCCCGCGAAGCAAATTGCTTGCAAAAAGGACTTTGCGGTCTGCGGGATAGTAACTGGTCCTGAAGGCCCCTTCAACTTCTGCTAGCCACCTGGAGCTAGCTACAAGGTTTGGCTTGCCTTCAAACGTCGGTGGCTGGCATGCCACAAACTCCTGGTATGTACAACACCGGTGGCTCCCTGAGCACCTGTTTGTGCCACGAGGTTTCTGCCTATTCCCCTGGTATCCAGTGCTTTCGTTACCTCGGTGGCAACCATACCTTCCATTTCCTCAACCATCTGTTCAAACATGTTCGGTAGGATTTGTTCCAAAGCCTTCCCAATGGCAGCTACCAATCCAGCATCCACCGTAGGGGGATCCTAATTCCCCTCCCCAGCAGTAACTACCGGCATCCTTGGTTGACGCCGCGTGTCTGTTTCAGCCGTAACACTTGCAGCTTCCCTATCTCGGGGTACGTGAGCGCTTCCCCCAGCAACAAGTTGCGGTTCCTTCTGGTTTCAACCATTCTGAAGTTTAGATACCGCGCTATATGTTAGGTAGGCGTTACCGCACATAACTTCCCAACTCACAACTTTCTCGCATCTAGGGTCAACTAGAAGTAGTCCTATGTGCACTAAAGCAATCCTAGCTAAGCACATATCATCAAACAAGTAACCCCTCACTCGATTCACAAGACATTTAATGATTCCGTCATGTTCTAATGTGTATCATGGGTTCGTAATAATACAGGCCTTCATACTATTACCAACACACTATACATACTAGATCTTAGCTTCACCACTCAATTTCCTGATTCACGGGTTTAGGTTATGTATAGCATCATGTAATAGGCATCACGTATAGGTCATCACTTCTTACATTGGTTTAGTGTAGTGTAAATATAGTGCTATGCATAACCCTAGCCATACAGGTAGTCGAATCCTTGAATTTACCCTACCACGACATCAAACGAGAACATGCAATAAGGCCAACTCAAGTGTTCTAAACCTAATTGTCCAGTTTCATGCATAACATAGTAGATTCACCACACACCAAGCACCGTCATCAACAATATCATCAATATCTAAACAACATTTACAATTCAGTAATCACAGTTCAACAATCATATCAGTAGTAAGTGCTCACCAGGACCTCCGGCTCTAGCTGACAGCGCGTTTTGAAAAGTAATTTAAGAAAATCGTTTTAAAAATCTAGTACGGAACCAAGGTTTAAGTCCAAACACACCACTTGCGTCCTCGAATCCCTTAAACCGAAGCTCTGATACCAAGTTGTAACTTCCCAATTTTTTTTTCAAATTCATATATATTCATAAGTCGTTAATTAAATGTTGGTTCATCATCAATCCACAGCCGGCCCAACATACGGGACTTACGGCGCACAAAATACATGTTTGTAAGTAATAGTTCAAAAATCAGAGTTCAATAGAGTTTTGCGGAAACAACTATCATGCAGGAGCCTTCCCCTTGTCAGCACGTGACGGTCCTGAAAGAATCACAACAACATAGTGAGCACACCACACTCATACATTATATCGGAACACACATCTACAGATAATGCACCACACATTAATTAGGCCACACAGGCGGGGTAGACACAACCTTCGTGTCATATCAATTGCCACACAGACGGGGTAGACACAACCTCCGTGTCATACCAATTGCCACACAGGTGGGGTGGAGACAACCTCTGTGTCACATAAATCACAACATCACATAGGGCACGTATCACAACATAATATAGAGTTAGTGAAACTGACCTGTTCAACAGCAAATCAAATAGATCACAGTAAGAGTCGAAGTACTCGGGATTGTTCAGCAACAAGAACCTAGAACACATCTACCAAATCAGTATCGAGCACAAGTCCCTAGATCATAAGGCACACGCGCATGCCCTAAGTCCTAAAGTCGGACCACACGAAAGTTGGACCAACAAGGGCCGCATACGGGGTATACTTAGTGAAAGTCGCATGGAACTCCCCTGAGCTCATGTGACTGTCACATGGAGTGACAGTGAAAGTCGCATGGCTCCTCCCACATCCCTGAAAGCCGCATGAACCAACATGAAAGTCGCATGGCACACATGAAAGTCGCATGGCAAACATGAAAGTCGCATGGCACACATGAACACCCCCAGGCACTCATGCGACTTTCGCATGGGGGGTGCCTTCTTCCCTGTCAGCTCAACGTTTTGAAAACCCCATAACCTTGAAACTCCATTTTCAAAATCACGACATTCTCAAAACTTAACCAATTCACTTTATTTTAGTTTCTAAAGATTCCTTACAACTAAAGAACAACTCCTTATCAAACAACCCAGTTAATATTACCATTTGGTGGTCTAAAAATGGATTTCTTTCTTTTAAGTGGGTTTTCATAAGAATTTCAAGAACAGGGATAAAACTACCCACTTTCCAACCCAAATCTCACCCAAGAACTCAAACTGAAACAACTATGAGGAATAGGATCCATACCTTGAATTGTTTTCAACAAATTGCTTCAAAACTCAACTCCTTGTTCTTCCCCCTTCCTTTCACGATGGCAAAACCTACAGAGCACTCTCTCTCTCTCAAAGTTGGAATTCAATGGAATAGTGGCAAGCATGGGAGGATGTGCCCTAATTCATATATATATATATATATATATATATGTAGCGGTGTGCTGACAAGATCAGTAAAAGTCATGTCTTGCAGGAGAGCTACTACTACTTAACAACTCGGACCGGGGGATCAGACACGACCAACTGGTGGGGGAGCATAAAGTAGTCCACCAAGCATCATTTACAGAACACAAGGTTCCCGAGTAATCACGGCCAGATCCTGGCTGATTACAGTCTCACGTTAAGGCACGGCGGTTCTGCAGAAACTCAATCCGGGATGCACCCCGAATCACCGTAAATCCAGAAATGACCGAAGTCCAGTTAGGATCCAGCTAGTCGGCTGAGCTTAACCAGGCGTCAGATAGTCTGCACACAGTTCACATACACATATACGTACATTCGATCCCATAGGGATCCATCATCATCATATTAGTCATATATCGTTCATAGGATCCCACAGGGTCCCGTCATTCAATCATTCATACATGCAATCATAATACCGTCCATCATTCATGCATGTTATCAGATATTAACTAAGCGTTTCCAATCTGGACCCGCTGGCATGCACCTATTATACATCTAACAAGCAATAGTAACATCATTCAGAAACTTACACTCATCTTCTTAAGCATACCTGCATAAACAGGTTAGTCGTACATACATACACATTCACACATTCACATAGTCATCTTAACTTGCAAGACTTACTCATACTGAGTCTCATGAAAGTAGGCACTCACCTGTCTCACTTACAATGTTCGTTTGCTTAAGGCTGATTCAGCTGACATGTTCACCTAAAACATCGGCAATCGCGTTAAGCGTTTACATGCGTTAGGTTCTATTTCTAGAACACTCACAACCTTCTTAATAGTCTTAAACCATTGATTAAGCTTACTTGGAATGCTACATAACCTAATCAAGAAGAACATGTAATTAAAACACATTCTTGCTGACAAGGCTGTGTCGCGCCGCGACCACTTAAGGTGTCGCGCCGCCACACTCGAAAGTCGGACCAAACATCTTTTGACCCATGCGAAGGTCGGATCAAAGGCTCCCACGAACTATCCGACTGTCGGATCACTTGGTCGGATGGGCCATCCGACTGTCGGATCAAAGTCGGACGGGTTCATGCGAAAGTCGCATCAAAAAGTCGCATGGTTCAAGTTTACACGGGGTCGCGCCGCGACGACGGATTTTCCAGTTTTTCACCATCTTCTTCATCATCTTTCATGCGACTTTCCCTCTATTTAACCCAGATTTCTAAACATGACTTTTTCATTCTTTAAACATCTCTAAGCTTCATATATCATCTATATGAACCTTATAAACAACTTAATATCTTTTAAAAACATCAAACATGAGAAACCCACTTATAAAGTAAGCTCTCATGTTCTTTCATGGAGTTCTTCACTCCAACACCAACTTCCAGCCTCTAAACACACACATATATAACATAATACATGTATGGTTACACTACAAACACCTTACTAACCTTGCTTTGAGTCTAGGACTTTAAATCTCTTCCAACTACAAAACTCCTTCAAGAACTTCACGAGCAGAGAGAGAGTTGTGTGTTTGTGCTTTGAGATCTTTGCAACTTAGCTATATTTGACTTTGAGAGTCAAATATCACAATACACACACATATATATATCTTATCCAGAGGCAAACCGCCTCTGGATAAAATATCTAACATTTCCTTTATCCTTTTTCTTTCTTCTTTTTCTTTCTTTATTCTTTTCTTAATTAATTCTTACAACTAGTATATGTATATATACTTAACATATATATACATATATATATACACACACCACTAATATGTATATACATATATATAAACATTTACTCGTTTAATTATTCGTCTATCATACTAATCACGTACACTCACGCATTCATTACAACTAGGCCCAAATTGAGGAGGATGTTACAAATCTACCCCCCTTAAGAAGATTCCGTCCTCGGAATCTACTCAGTGATAACCAGGTAAGGGTACCTTGCCTTCATCACGTCCTCGATTTCCCACATCGGGTTTGGACCTAAGATGTGTTCTTACTTCACGAGAACTAGCTCGACTATCTTCTTACGCAGCTTTCTGACCTTCGTGTCAAGAATCACTACAGATTCTTCTCCAACGTGGCACTTACGTAAGTAACACACGTTAAAGATAACACATACACTGATCAGTTCAGGCGGCAGCTCAAGAGTTACCCTCTGATCATCGACCTTGTGCACGACTTTGAACGGGTTTATAGAACATAGACTTAACTTCTCCTTACATCATAGACGAATAACGTCTCTTCAAGGTGAAATTTCTCAAGAACTAGAAACAACAAAGAGTGGAAATCAAAACTATCAAGAAAGACCGTGATGTGTCACAGTCTCACTAACATACCTGAATCAAATGAGACAACAAAACATACTCATTTGTGGCTAAGAAACGATCATCAATTTCAGAACTTTGAATCGTTGCAGACGATCATAAGATCTCTGGTACTCATCTCAATTTGCGTGAATATCTGGCATCATTATAATCTTCATAAATTTAGCTCCCATTGACGATCCTCTATAGCTTAAGACATTTTTCCCAATACTGGCTTCACTAGGGAGGTAACAGATTTCACAACAGACAGTAAAGTTTTCCAAACCCTCAAGCAAAGTGAGGATCGGAGCTTCACACCATAATTGCTGTCAAAAGCTGAAAGGATCTCTCCTGAGCTTTCGATCATACGACAGATACACCTTTACGAGTTAGTTTAGCCAACGGACTCGCAAACTTCAAGACATTGCGGATGAACTGCCAATAGCAGCCAATTAAGTCAAGGAAACTTCTAATTCAAAAGGAGTTCTAGGAACTTCCTAATTCATCATAGCTTCTACCTTAGCTAGATCTACTCAGCACAATTCTCACAGATGCCATGACTAAGGAAATACATTTCCCTTAGCTAGGACTCACACTTAGACAACTTGACATACAATTGTTCTCATTTAAGAACTTTGAGAACATATCACGGATGGAGCTCTAGCCACCGTAGTAGCTCCCGAATTCAACTTAATCTCACAATTGACATCACTAACCGGAGGTAAAGCCGGCAGTTTCTTAGAAAACACATCAGGGTAATCATTTATTACTCCGTTATGTTGGAGTGGTCGTTTCTCTGCCTTGGCATAAATAAATTTGCAAAGAAAGAGTCACAATACTTGAAGCAAACTTCTAAGTTCTCAACAATGGAGATAACAGGAATATCACACCCCGTCGTTCTCCACTAGCTATAACACAAGATTCATCACAAAGAGGAATCTTAACCATCTTTTCATTGGGTATGGAGAATCTCAGCCTTACGACTGCTGAGCCAATCCATCCCAACACTAGCATCAAAAGCCTGTAATAGGCATAACTAAGAGCGAGATAGGGAAACTACTTCCCTTGACATCAAAAACATCTATGAAACTTTCACTGAAACAGAGACTACTTTACCACTAACAATTCCCACCTCAAGTGGATTGATCATCTTAAAAACAGGCAATCTTAACTTTTAACAACAAGACAAGAAACAAAGGAGTAATAAACTCCAGAGTCAAAATACATAAGCAGGGGAACAATTGGTAAAGAATGTACCGGTATTGACATCTCTTGCATATTTGGTCTCTTCCGCGAGGCACATCTTCTTTCTTTTGGTCTCTAAAAGACCCCTTAGATCCGGTACCCTGTCTTTCCGGGCAATCTGTCAACTTGTGTCCAGGCTTATGGCATCGGTAACAGACATTTTCGTTGAAACCACACTCAGAACTAGCGTGGCCCTTCTGTCCGCACCTCCAGCACCATTGGTAGCACTAGAACACTCACTAGAATGGTAAGCGCGACATTGAGAACACCAAGGAGAATCAGGCCTCGACTTTTTAGAGGAATCAGTCTTCCCGACTTATTAGACGGTTGAAACTTCCTCTTTGACTCTGTACCGGCAGATTCGCCCTTGAATATAAACAATCACCTTCCAATTGTCGGGCTATATCAAATGACCAATCCTGTTCAATAGCAGCCCTCACATGCGGGCGAAATTCCAGTGGCAGAGTTGCCACAAACCGCCTTATCTTGGTGGTCTCGTTTGCGATCAGATGGGGAACAAACCACATCTTGTCAGTGAACGCGGTTATGTGTTCCTCAATTGGCTTATCCCCTTTCTTGAGATCATTAAAATCTCTCTCCATACGTTCCTAATCATACTTGGTGCAATATTTCTTCAGCACCTTCTCAGAAAATTGCTCCCAAGTGAGAAAACTCAACACTTCTTTTCAAACCGAAGCTTTTACCATATCCCACCAGAAGATGGCACGGCCTTTCAACATACGTATTGCGTACTTCATGCAATACTCCGGTTCGAATTCGCACGACTCAAACAGTTGCTCCATCTCCCGGAGCCATTGTATAGTAACAGTGGGGTTATCACTCCCCTGGAACGTCGGAGGATTGCAAGTTAGAAACTTCTTGTATTAACAAGTCTTTCGAGGCTTGTTCAGCGTCGCTTGCAATAAGAGCTCCTTCGTCACACGAAGCTTTTCCTCCAATCGCCTAATAATAGCAGCCTGATCTGGCTCAGGTCTGCCACCACCGACATTTTGCTGAGATCTCTGATCCTTAGCCTGATGAGGCATATACGAAGCCTCATCCTCTAATTCTTTCAACGCTTGTTTAGTATTGCCACGTTCGGCAGACATATTTTCTAACTTCTATATGACAGAGAAAGAGCAATTAATACTCTATCTCACTTACTCAACTTTCTTACAAACAATTCATTGTATAATGCTAGCATACATATAACTCTCACTCAATCCCCCCCTTAGGAACACTTCTTTATGGTCGGGCCCGATCTTGAGATCGAATACTCTTTCAAGTACTCGATTCACTCAAACTTAGGCTCTGATACCTAATTGTAACACCGATTCTGAGTTCAGTTGCTTTAATGTCAAAACATATTTTAGCAGCGGAAATTTTTTCTTTTAATATTAACAATCAGTTAATCACGTAATCTTCGATTCCAAAACAAACGTTGGTGTTACCTAACATACAGGGACCGACCATCGTATCATATTACATTACAACATATAATTACAAGTGTTCCACCCACAAGGGGCATTTACATTCCCATAAGTCACCCGCCTCGCAGACTATCTAGTCTTTACCTGAAAAGGGAAATCATAGCACCATTAGCTACACTAGCTAGTGAGTACATACTTGGCATAAGCATCAATATAGTGAATCATGCATCAAACACATCATTCATACCATATCATACATATCGTATCGTACACAAGCACACATTGCTAGCTTAACACATAGCGGTGTGCTAACAAGATCAGTAAGAGTCATGTCTTGTAGGAGAGCTAGTCCTACTCAACAACTCAGACCAGGGGATCACACATGGCCAATCCGCTGGTGGGGGAGCATAAAGCAGTCCACCAAGCATCATTTAGAGAACACAAGGTTCCCGAGTAATCACGGCCAGATCCTGGCTGATTACAGTCTCACGTTAAGGCACGGCGATTCTACAGAACCTCGATCCGGGATGCACCCCGAATCACCGTAAATCCAAAAATGACCGAAGTCCTGTTAGGATCCAGTTAGTCGGCTGACCTTAACCATGCGTCAGATAGTCTGAAGACAGTTCACATACACATATACGTACATTCGATCCCACAGGGATCCATCATCATCATCATATTAGTCATATATCGTTCATACGATCCCACAGGGATCCGTCATTCAATCATTCATACATGCAATCATAATACCGTCCATCATTCATGCACGTTATCAGATATTAACTAAGCGGTTCCAATCTGGACCCGCTGGCATGCACCTATTATACATCTTACAAGCAATCGTAACATCATTCAGAAACTTACACTCATCTTCTTAAGCGTACCTGCACAAACAGGTTAGTCATACATACATACACATTTACACATTCACATTCACACATTAACATAGTCATCTTAACTTTCAAGAATTACTCATACTGAGTCTCATGAAAGTAGGAACTCACGTGTGTCACTTACAATGTTTGTTTGCTTAAGACTGATTCAACTGTCACGTTCACCTAAAACATCAGCAATCGCGTTCAGCGTTTACATGCGTTAGGTTCTATTTCTAGAACACTCACAACCTTCTTAATAGTCTTAAACCATTTATTAAGCTTACTTGGAATGCTACATAACCTAATCAAGAAGAACATGTAATTAAAACACATTCTTGCTGAAAAGGCTGTGTCCCGCCGCGACGCCCGAAAGTCAGACCAAACATCTTTTGACCCATGCGAAGGTCGGATAAAAGGCTCCCACGAACTATCCGACTATCGGATCACTTGGTTGGATGGGCCATCCGACTGTCGGATCAAAGTCGGACGGGTTCATGTGAAAGTCGCATGGTTCAAGTTTACACGGGGTCGCGCCACGACAACGGATTTTCCAGTTTTTCACCATCTTCTTCATCAGCTTTCATGCGACTTTCACTCTATTTATTCAAAAACCCAAATTTCTAAACATGACTTTTTCACTCTTTAATCATCTCTAAGCTTCATATATCATCTATATGAACCTTATAAACAACTTAACATCTTTAAAAACATCAAACATGAGAAACCCACTTATAAAGTAAGCTCTCATGTTCTTTCATGGAGTTCTTCACTCCAACACCAACTTCCAGCCTCTGAACACACACATATATATAACATAATACATGTATGGTTTACACTACAAACACCTTACTAACCTTGCTTTGAGTCTAGGACTTCAAATCTCTTCCAACTACAAAACTCCTTCAAGAACTTCACGAGCAGAGAGAGAGTTGTGTGTTTGTGCTTTGAGATCTTTGCAACTTAGCTATATTTGACTTTGAGAGTCAAATATCACAATACACACACATATATATCTTATCTAGAGGCAAACCGCCTCAGTATAAAATATCTAACTTTTTATTTATCCTTTTTCTTTCTTCTTTTTCTTTCTTTATTCTTTTCTTAATTAATTCTTACAACTAGTATATGTATATATACTTAACATATATATATATATATATACACACACACCACTAATATGTATACACATATATATAAACATTTACTCGTTTAATTATTCGTCTATCATACTAATCACGTACACCCACGTATTCATTACAACTAGGCCCAAATCGAGGATGTTACAGTGAAGTTCCATTAGGGACTTGTCCATGCCATGGACATGATAGTTCCACACAAATTGTGAAAAGGAACTAGGAAGAGAACGGAGGATCACATCCACCGCCAACTCCCTCCCTAACGGGAATCCCAACCTCTCCAAGCGATCAACCAATGCTTTCATCTTAAGCACGTGAACGCTCACATTTCCGCCCTCCTGCATATGGCAATCGAAAAGGGACTTTAGGCACTCGAAGCGCTTTAGCTTAGCCTGCTGTTGGAACATTTCCTTCAGCCGGTTAAGCATGTCATATGCTCCTAAATGTTCTATTTGCTTTGGAAGCTCAGGAATCATTGACGAGAGCATAATGCAAGGCACTTCGATCGTTTCCTTAACGCGCTTGTCATACACGTGTCGGACCGCCCTAGGCGCATTAGCTGGAGGTGCCTCCGGCAAAGTCTCCTCGATGGCCCACATCTTTTGTTCATACCTAAGGGCTATCCTTAGTTTCATGAACCAATCCATGAAGTTTTGGCCATCGAGTTTAGCCTTTTCGAGGAACAATTTTAGGGAAATAGAGTTCGACAAAGATGTAGAAGCGTTGTTGGATGCCATCTACAAAATTAGAGTACCAATTTTAGTTGTCAAATCCTTGTAGAAATAATTACCCAATGGTTAAAACTTAATTATTTGAACAAGGCTAAGAACCATATTTCACTCTATCTCATGACGGGTTTACCGCGGATCACGAAATAAGTTATTTAGGCCGGTAGACAAATTACCGATTGCAACCATTGCAACTCTTAGATCCTTGCGGGATTCTTCCGACATCAAATGTCTAAAGCAATGTAAAAGAATTTGTAAGTCGCCCGTCAAGACACACGTTGGTACCCTCGCCCAATCATTGGTTTGTGCTTAAGCTCGACTACCAATATTGCGGGTTGCACACTCGCCTTCCACACAACTCCAAAAGGCATGACTCGTTCTAATGCTCGACAATCATCCAAGTTTCGTTAGATTTGGGTGGTGTCGTCTTACGGGTGGCGCGTGACTTACTTTTCGAAAAACGGGTTTTTGTTTTCCGGTTAAAATAATATTTTAACAATTTTGATGAATTAGCAATTTAAGAGACAAAAACTCCTTTTTAATCCGGTTAAAATAATACTTTTCGAAATATAAACTCATTTATAAATCTATTTGTTTTATATATTTTCAAAAAAATGCTCTAGCATGCAGATCCTAAAGAATTCAAATATAAATCAACCAAGCATAAATATAAATAAAAACCCGGTAATATATCCAAATCCTAAGTGTTTTCCCCGTGAGCCAAAACGGGGAAAACATAGTCAATCTAGGGACAACACCAAGGGATGCTCCGTCACGATCTCCACTCCGGCGAATCTCCCAGACTTGGTTCGTCAAGACGCCAACACCGTGTCTCCCGGTCGGTTTTCATGCAATATTACATATTTGAAATAATCTAAGTACGAGTACATAATAATAAGAAAACGACATGCAAGTCGCGATCCTAATAATCTATTACGAGTACAAAGATTTAAATAAACGAAATGCAAGTCGCACAAAAATATAAATATTACAACATTACGGCACGCAGGCCAAAACCAAAACCAACCACAAACATCACAAAGTCTATGGGCATATCAAGTTACCGGGCTACCTCAATCAAACACAACCAAACGAAAACAATGGTGTGCCACAAAACCATGTCCAACAAAGATATATATATTTTGATTAAGATTGCAAAATAACACTTAAGGCACAACAAGCAATTCTTATACATATGCATTAACAATTTTAATACACCTTTAAAATTGCATATTCATATATACACCGAAAGATATATGTTTTTGTGAACTTCATGCCAAGTCACACAAAACATATAAAATTAGGAATCAAAATATAGTGGGGATCAATAGAATCAAGACTAGTCTAACACCCGGATTTTGATATATTTAAACACATTGTTTCAAAAACCAATTCTGACCAAAAACCATCAGGCACTGGCGTACCCCAAAGGGTACGGGCGTGCCTGCCATTTGTCAGTGTACAGTTAAAACAATTTTAAACGTTTTACAAATTCTGCCGGCACGCCTGTACCCCCACTGGTACGCCCGTGCCCCGGGCACCGGCACGGCCCGTACCCGTAGAGGTACGACCGTGCCCGGTCACCGGAAAACCATTTTTGATAGAAAACTCAGAAAATCCGGTTTAACTCCAAAAGTGCAAAGCCATGTTAGAGATGGCTCTGTTACCACTATTGGGTTTTCGTGGTCTAAAATCGCAACGGAAGCAGAACGAGTAGAAAAATATTTTCAAAAATTGACCACGAAAGAGCCCACCATATGGACCAAAAGTCTAGACATGACTAAGCAACAAAATAAAAATACAAAGAAATAGAATTATACCCTCGATGTTATCTTCTTTGTACGCGCGGGTTTGGAGTTTGGAAGTCTCGTGCACTAACGTGTACACCTCAATCGAAGTCCACGCCAAGCTACTATCGCCTCCCACTTGCTAGAGTGTTAGATAAGCCTATCTCACCAAGATGATTATCCCAAGAGAACCAAAGCCTTAGAACCTCTTGTGCTTGAGAGAGTTGTTATATGCAAATATATATTCTAGTAAAACACAATTCCTGGAACATGACCACATTAGCATCATAGCACTTATATAGAACTCAAAATTCAGTTCAAATTCATGCACACTAATGTCATTTTCAGTTACTAAAATAATGACAATAAACACCACATTTAACTTCTTTGAAAGCCTAGTTAAATGGCCGTTACTGCATGAGGCACGGCCGTGCCTCATAGGGTATGGGCGTGCCTACCCAAGAGGCCACGCCCAAGTCACGCCTGACTTGGGCTCGTGCCAGTCCACTACCCACAGGCCACGCCCAAGTCACGCCCGACTTAGACTCGTGCCTATGAGGTACGGCCTTGCCTTGGCCCACCAGAACCAGTTTCTGGTTTTCTCTCCCATTAGACCATCCATGATGCTGGAATCGATACTTGGCGTGTGACCCAATATGCCCTTGCTTCATCAGCCATGATACCAACTCGTGTGTGTGAGTGGGCATAATCCAATGATTGCCTATGCTTCTAGGCAGTTGAAATCACACGAATGGAACTACCCAATCCATGTTGGATATATGCCCACTGATACACGTAAATTGGATCACTGCCGATGAGGCACGGGCCTATTGGGTCAAACGCCAAGCGTTGAATCCGACATCACATGTCAAGAGAGAGAATTAGGGTTTCTGTCGACCTTCACGGGCCCTCATGTGTCGTGACGTGAAGCCCTTCACAAGGCTTCATGGGCCGGTCGGGGATCGTGGGGGTGTTGCCTTCACGACATCCTCACGGGCCGTGAGAGCCCGTGAAGGCAGAAGTCTAAGTGACACTTTGATATTATTGGACCTTTTGTTTGGTCCAATGGGAGGATGCCATTATCGCCGTCCCTGGTGCCAGCTGAACTTCTAATCTGCTTATATAAACCCCTCTCAATTCTCTCTAGAGAACCTTTTGCCAAAGTTCACCTACACACATTAAAGAGAGCCTTGAAGGAGTGTTTTAGCAAAGGAGTTTGTGTTGGTTTTGAGCAAGAGTTCTAGTGCTGTTCTTGAGTGCAAGTTAGAGTATCTCAAGCTTTAGCAAAGGAGATTCACGGTTTGCTTGGAGTGGATATCAATAGAGGGACTCGTCTTGGAGTTCAAGCATTACATCTACTACAACAAATCAACCAGAGACATCAAGGGTATGGTCTCACTTTCTGGTTTCGTTTGTTCTTCTTGTTGCCATCGTCTTTTGTAGTTTGATCCCACTATGTGTTTCTTGTGCATGAGCTTTGGAAACCCGAAATGAACTTGTTTTTATCTTCATGCTTCTGTTGTGCTTGGGTTTTGTTGTGCACTAGAATCCTTCAGTGGTATCAGAGCCATTGCTACAAGATGATGGCACAAAATGGCTCGGAAAAATCGTTTTTTGGAAGTTTTGGCATTTTGTCCAGAAGGCCTTCACGAGCCGTGAAGTTCTCTTCATGGGTCGTGAAGGTCACACAAGCAGTGTAGTTTGGGGTCTGGTCGTGAAATGTTTTTTTCGTGCTTCACGAGTTCATCCGGGCCGTGAGCGGTCGTGAAGGAGCTCATGAACAGTGTTTTTGACCTTAAAATTTTTTTTACCACTATGGGTATGCATGGTATGGTCATGGCATTAGATGCATACATGCATACACATATGTGTGTGTATATATGAATATAGGTTTTAAAAATTGGTTTTATGCCTTAATGCATATGTACAAGAATTTCCATTGTGCCTTGAGTGTTTGTTTGGAAATTCTTATCAAAATATTTGCTTGTTGCGGTTTTTGGCACACCGTTTGTTTTTGTGGTTGTTTGCCTTGTTCTTTGTTGGTAACCTTGGCCTTAGACCTTGTGGTTGTTTATGGTTGCTACCTTTTTTATTTGGTGACTTAGAGTAACATGGTTTGTAATAATTATTTATTCATTGATTTATTGTAATTATTATTGCGGTTTGCATACCGTTTCATTTACCCGTGTACTTGTAATAGATAATAGAATTATCGTGGCTTGCATGCCATTTCATTTCTATTTTATGTACTTGTACTCATGGAGCATGGAGACCACAATCAAGAGTCAAGGATGATGTCTTGAAAATAGAAGATCCGGTGATTCCCGTTGGAGGTGGCGGATCAAGAGGGAGCTATGACTTTTTTTATTGTGTCCCTAGTTGACCACGTTCTTCCCGTAGGCTCACGGGTAGAACGCATAGGTTTTGGCTTGGTTACCAACCCCTTGCTATGCGTGTGTTGTGATTTATTTCTTGCATGGATTGTTAAGGTTTTCGCATGCTAGAAAATTTTTCAATAAATTAAATCACAAGAGTTTTATAAAGTTGGTTTATATTTCTCTCGCGCGCGCTCATGATTAACAAACCAACTAAAGTGAAAAATAAGTTTTTGTCACTCAAATATGTTAATCAAAATTAATCGGAAACAAAAGCCCGTTTTTCCATAAAACATAAATCACGCACCATCCGTAAGACGATGCCACCCAAATCTAACAACACAATGATTGGTTGTCGAGCTTAGCACGAGCCAATCTTTGTGGAGTTGTGTGGAAGGTGAGCGTAGTAACTCACAAACTTGGTTGTCGAGCTTAGCACGAGCCAATTCTTGTGGAGTGTATTTACCTCATGTCTTGACGGACGATTTATAATTTCAAATTAGAATTCTTGAAAGATTGTCGAGCTTAGCATGAGTCAATCAACAATTCTAAATTGGGATTGGTGTAAGAAGGGATCAAACATGCCAAACGACCGGTGCTTGTCGTAGTATCCCGCAAAGACCAAAGAGTTGCAACAATGGATTGCAATTGGCAATATGGTTGCCAACCCGAAATAACTTCCTTGTATGATCCGCGGTAAACCCGTCATATACGGAAGTGAAATAAGGTTCTTGGCTTTGTTAAAATAACTAAAATTTTTTTTGGGTAAATTGTTTTAACAAACTTAAATATCAAACTAACCAAATCTATTTTGCTATTTTAGATGGCATCTTCAAGTACCACCACCACGAGCAACATTTCTCTACGAGTTTTCCTTGAGAAGGAGAAACTCGACGGTAGCAACTTCATGGATTGACATAGGCAACTTCGGATTGTCCTACGCCATAAAGGGAAATTGCATATCATTAAGGAAGCCTTGCCCGAAGCCCCTGCGACTACAGCACCTAGGGCCGCCCGAGAGGCATATGAAAAACGCCTCAAGGACACGGAGGAAATTACGTGCCTTATGCTTAGCACAATGAGCTCCGATTTGCAAAAGCAAATGGATCATTTAAGTGCTTTCGACTTGTTCGCGCAGCACAAGGACATGTTCCAACAGCAAGCGAGGCAAGAAAGGTACGAATGCCTCAAGTCCGTCCTAGGTTGCAAGCTCCAGGATGGCGGGAACGTAAGCGCTCATGTGTTGCGTATGAAGGCAAACATGGAGCGCATGGAGAGGTTAGGGTTCATCATAGGGAGGGAGATGGCGGTTGATCTCATCCTGCAATCCTTGCCCAATACATATGATCAATTTATTGTGAGTTATCATATGCATAGTATGGATAAAACCCTCATGGAGCTTCATGGGATGCTCAAGACCGCGGAGTCAAGCATCTCGAAGCCCAAGGCCACCTCATCCAATCCCGTCTTGGCTATCCGGGAGGGCAGCATCCAAAAGAAGAAGCCGAATCCTTCCCATAAGGGAAAGGGTAAGGGTAAGGTTAGTGCCACCAAGCCTACCCCTACCCCGGTGGCAAAGGGCAAGGGAAGATTCCCCAAGCCAAGGCCCCAGAGGATGCGCAATGCTTCTTTTGCGGGGAGAAGGGGCATTATCGCCGAAGCTGCCCCAAGTACCAAGATGGCCTCAAGAAGCTCAAGGCAATGAGCATCTCGGGACCTTCGAACCAAGGTACGTTCATGATTGAGCTCCATCAAACTTCTATTTCAAAGGGCTGGGTTTTAGATACCGGCTGCAGCACTCACATTTGTAATATGGTGCAGGTGCTAAGGGAAAGTAGAGGCTTGGGGCGTGGAGAGCTGGATCTAATTATGGGGAACCGAGAGGTTGTGCCCGTAGAAGCAAAAGGGAGTGTCGAGCTCTCTTTTAGAACCGGTCTTTCCATTGTTCTTATTAATGTATGCTATTCGCCCTACGTGGCAAGAAACATTTTATATTTACATGCTTTGTATGACGATGGTTTTTCTTTTAAATTTATGGATGGATCTATTTTATGTTATAAAAATGATGTTTGTTATTTTAAAGCTTTACCATGTCATGGCATATATGAAGTTGATGCATACACTGAAAATAAGAGACCTACCATGAATATTGATTCTCAATCCAAAAATTGTTTGGATAAATATTCCTTATGGCATTGTCGTCTTGCTCATGTAAACAAGACTCGCATCACCAAGCTCCAAGCGGACGGGATCTTGGAATCATTTGACCTTGGGTTAAAAGATGTATGCGGATCTTGTTTACTAGGAAAAATGACCAAAGAACCCTTCACTGGAGTTAGTGAGAGGGGAAAGGATCTTTTGGAGGTCATTCACACCGATGTGTGTGGTCCTTTAAAAAATGTGACAAGGAACAATACTAAATATTTCGTAACCTTCACGGATGATTATAGTAGGTATGGATATATCTACTTGATTAGACAAAAGTCTGAAACCTTTGAGGTGTTCAAGACATTTCAAAGTGAAGTGGAGAATCAATCGGGCAAGAAGATTAAGATATTACGCTCGGATAGAGGCGGTGAATATCTTACTTCGGAATTTCTAGACCATCTTAGAAAATGTGGGATTATCTCACAATTAACTCCTCCTAGGACTCCATATTTAAATGGAGTTGCGGAAAGGAGAAATCGGACATTATTAGATATGGTCCGTTCTATGATGAGTCAAACGGAGGTACCCATTAGTTTTTGCGGTTACGCTCTAGAGACGGCGGTAAGAATCCTTAACCTCGTACCTACAAAGAAAGTTGAAACAACACCATATGAGTTGTGGCACAAGAAAAAACCCACTCTCTCATATCCTCCTGCCGGTATTGGATATATTTTCTACAAACCTTCAGAGAACAAAGTTTTTGTTGCTCGAAGAGCCGTTTTCCTTGAAAGGGAACTTATATCCAACGTACCGAGGCAAAAGGAAATAGATCTTGAAGAAATTCAAGAAACACCCGATAAAGAACTTGATGTTGGCACTAGCAATCAACCATCAATGGTTGACACCGAGCAAAGTGAAGCTGCGGTACCTGACACACTTCCACTTCCTACCCCACGTAGATCCCCGGTAGAGCTCATCATGAGCAAGAGAGATATGGATTTCTCATATCCGAGGGCAATGAGCTATTGGTGGATCATGACGAACCCACCAACTACCGAGAAGCAATGGCGGGTCTAGAGTCTGCCAAGTGGAGGGAGGCAATGCAGAGCGAGATAGATTCCATGTCGGATAACCAGGTTTGGGAACTGGTTGATCCAACACCCGGGTTTCGACCTGTTGGGTGTAAATGGGTTTTCAAGAAAAAAACCCACATGGACAATACCTTGGACACTTTCAAAGCCCGATTGGTGGCGAAAGGTTTCACACAAACACCGGGTGTTGACTATGATGAAACTTTTTCACCAGTGGCCATGTTGAAGTCCATTAGGATCCTCCTTGCCGTAGCTGCTTCTCATGATTATGAGATATGGCAAATGGATGTAAAAACCGCATTCCTTAACGGGAAGCTTTCTGAAGAGGTGTATATGACACAACCTGAAGGTTTTATACATCCTAAGTATCCTAACAAGGTATGTAGGCTTAAGAAGTCCATTTATGGACTTAAACAAGCCTCTCGTAGTTGGAATCTTTGTTTTGATGAAAAGATCAAGGAATTTGGATTTATAAAAAACGAAGATGAACCATGCGTGTATGTCAAGGCTAGTGGGAGCTCAATAGTTTTCCTAATTTTATATGTAGATGATATTCTACTCATAGGAAATCATATCCCAACCTTGCGTAGTGTCAAGGATTGGCTTGGGAATTTCTTTTCTATGAAAGACTTGGGAAATGCGGGATGCATTCTCGGAATTAAGATCTATAGGGATAGGTCTAGAAGGCTTATTGGTTTAAGCCAAAGTGCATATGTGGATAAAGTCGTTAAACGATTTAAGATGGAGGATTCTAAGAAAGGGAATCTCCCCATGAAGCATGGATTGGCATTAAGCAAGGCTGAATGCCCTAACTCCCAAAAGAAGTTGAACATAATGAAGCGAGTCCCATACGCTTTGGCTGTGGGATAGATCATGTATGCCATGTTATGAACACGCCCCGATGTCTCATGTGCCTTGAACATGACTAGTAGACATCAGGTGAATCCGGGAGAGGCTCACTGGAGGGCTGTGAAGAACATTCTAAAGTACCTTAAGCGTACAAAGGAAATGTTCTTGGTATACGGTGGTGAGGAAGAGCTTAGAGTAAAGGGTTACTCTGATGCTAGCTTCCAAACTGATAGGGACGACTGCCGATCTCAATCGGGGTTCGTCTTCCTATTGAATGGTGGTGCAGTAAGCTGGAGGAGCTCAAAGCAAGACACTGTTGCTGATTCAACAACCGAGTCAGAATATATTGCAGCAAGTGAAGCTGCTAAGGAAGCTGTGTGGATGAAGAAATTCATCTAAGATCTAGGAGTGGTTCCAAGCATCACCGACCCTATTGAGTTTTTTTGTGACAATGAGGGTGCGGTGGCTTTGGCAAAGGAACCAAGAGCTCACAAGAGTACAAGACACATTCTTCGAAAATATCACTTCATTAGAGAAGTAATCGAGAATGGTGACGTTGCCATAAGAAGAGTACCGAAGGATGGGAACCTTGCGGACCCATTCACTAAGCCATTATCACAAGCTTCTCATGATTCTCACACTAAAGCTATAGGTGTTAGATTCTCTAATGATTTGGCTTGACCTATGTATTTGGTTTGTTGGATTTGTATTTGCATTTATGGGAACATTTAAACGGTATTGTAACTTATGTTTGTTTCGATATATGAATAGAGATTTATATATACGCTTGTTACGGTCACAATCATCAAGTCCATACCGTGTTCCATCTTAGCATGTTTAAACACTTCCTTGAATGTTTATCATTCTAAAACCTTCTGCAATCGGTTATTTTTCATATGGGAGGAAGAATGAAATAAGATCGAAGTAAGTGGTTGGCGGCCCGGTATTCAAAATGATTGAATAAGGGTGCAAGACTTACTTGTGCTTGAAAGGTGTTTCAAGTGACCAGAAGACCCACATCTGAGTTTACTTCATGGATCTATTAGTCACAAGTATCTCAGGATGATAATATCATTTCATCCTTAGACTTGAGACGCATAGGTTACCAGAGTATGAATCTGCTTTACTCTAGTTATCTTCAAACGCAGTTCGTAACTGGCTGTTATAAAGGAAATAATTGGGTAAAGTATGAAACATATGATGGGACTATGTGGTCGAAAGGATTTGTTCCTCTAATAAGAGAGATATGCCTGGGCCCCTCGATGATTGGGAGCTGACATCAAATATGCATGGCCGTGTTCAAGTTACATTGATTTTAGATCAGATGCAACTTTTCTATTTGGTCACTACCAATCTGTAATCGAGAAACATAATAGTGAACGATTTGGAGATTGACATATTCCATGTCTCGTGTTCACAAGGATATCGCGAACAAAAGGATGCACATGATCACTTATCTATAGAACCTCGTAAGCATTTAAGGCTATTAGGTTTTTGTCGAAGATGACAACTCGCGCCAACTTGGGGGCATTGATACTTTGCTAGAGCCGCTCTTTGTATGTGATTAATATGTGACGATGTATCATGTGCAAGTGGGAGTGGGAATCTGTTGGATATATGCCCACTGATACACGTATATTGGATCACTGCCGATGAGGCACGGGCCTATTGGGTCACACGCCAAACGTTGAATCCGACAGCACATGTCAAGAGAGAGAATTAGGGTTTCTGTCGACCTTCACGGGCCCTCACGGGTCTGAAGAGGTCGTGACGTGAAGCCTTTCACGAGGCTTCATGGGTCGGTCGGGGATCGTGGGTGTGATGCCTTCACGACTTCCTCACGGGCCGTGAGAGCCCGTGAAGGCAGAAGTCTAAGTGACACTTTGATATTATTGGACCTTTTGTTTGGTCCAATGGGAGGATGCCATTATGGCCGACCCTGGTGCCAGCTGAACTTCTAATCTGCTTATATAAACCCCTCTCAATTCTCTCTAGAGAACCTTTTGCCAAAATTCACCTACACACACATTAAAGAGAGCCTTGAAGGCGTCTTTTAGCAAAGGAGTTTGTGTTGGTTGTGAGCAAGAGTTCTGGTGCTGTTCTTGAGTGCAAGTTTGAGTATCTCAAGCTTTAGCAAAGGAGATTCACGGTTTGCTTGGAGTGGATATCAATAGAGGGACTCGTCTTGGAGTTCAAGCATTACATCTACTACATCAAATCAACCAGACACATCAAGGGTATGGTCTCACTTTCTGGTTTCGTTTGTTCTTCTTGTTTCCATCGTCTTTTGTAGTTTGATCCCACTATGTGTTTCTTGTGCATGAGCTTTTAAACCCCGAAATAAACTTGTTTTTATGTTCATGCTTCCGTTGTGCTTGGGTTTTGTTGTGCACTAGAATCCTTCAATCCTTGATGTGGAGCTTGCTGCTGTTATGTTTGCACTGATGTTGTGGAGGCATTACCTTTATGGCACAAAGTGTGTGATTTGCACAGATCACAAAAGTCTACAGTATGTCTTTTCACAAAAAGAACTCAACATGCAGCAACGCCGTTGGTTGTAGTTAATAAAAGACTATGATTGTGAGATCTTTTACCATCCAGGCAAGGCGAATGTTGTAGCGGACGTTTTAAGCCGTTTAGGACCGACAACAGAAGCTAAGTTTATGAGAATCGTGATTATGCCAGACTTGATTTTTAGACTGAAGGAAGCTTAGCAGACTGCATTGCAAGAAGAAAGTCTTAAAGCTGAGACAATGGAGAAGTTGAAGGATCAGCTTGCTGAAGATAATCGTGGGTTGAAGACTTTTCAATCTAGGATTTGGGTACCTCTTGCTGGAGGTAACCGTGAACTGATTCTACAAGAAGCCCATAAGTCCAAGTTATCCATCCATCTAGGAATTATGAAGATGTACCACGATCTGAAGTCCAAGTTATCCAAGCGGATGGGATCTTGGAATCATTTAACCTTGGGTCAAAACATGTATGTGAATCTTGTTTACTAGGCAAAATGACCAAAGAACCCTTCACCGGAGTTAGTGAGAGGGGAAAGGATCTTTTGGAGGTCATTCACACCGATGTGTGTGGTCCTTTCAAAAATGTCACAAGGAACAATACTAAATATTTCGTTACCTTCACAGATGATTATAGTAGGTATGGATATATCTAATTGATCAGACAAAAGTCTGAAACCTTTGAGGTGTTCAAGACATTTCAAAGTGAAGTGGAGAATCAATCGGGCAAGAAGATTAAGATACTACGCTCGGATAGAGGCGGTGAATATCTTACTTCGGAATTTCTAGACCATCTTAGAAAATGTGGGATTATCTCACAATTAACTCCTCCTAGGACTTCACAATTAAATGGAGTTCCGGAAAGGAGAAATCGGACATTATTAGATATGGTCCGTTCTATGATGAGTCAAACGGAGGTACCCATTATTTTTTGGGGTTACGCTCTAGAGACGGGGGTAAGAATCCTTAACCTCGTACCAACAAAGAAAGTTGAAACAACAACATATGAGTTATGGCACAAGAAAAAGCCCACTATCTCATATCTTCGTGTATGGGGATGTCTAGCCTACGTGAGACGTGAGGCGAGTGACAAACTAGAACCCCATTCCGAAAGGTGCTATTTTATCGGATATCCTCCTGTCGGTATTGGATATATTTTCTACAAACCTTCAGAGAACAAAGTTTTTGTTGCTCGAAGAGCCGTTTTCCTTAAAAGGGAACTTATATTCAACGTACCGAGGCAAAAGGAAATAGATCTTGAAGAAATTCAAGAAACACCCGATAAAGAACTTGATGTTGGCACTAGCAATCAACCATCAATGGTTGACACCGAGCAAAGTGAAGCTGCGGTACCTGACACACTTCCACTTCCTACCCCACGTAGATCCCCGGTATAGCTCATCATGAGCCAGAGAGATATGGATTTCTCATATCTGAGGGTAATGAGCTATTGGTGGATCAAGACGAACCCACCAACTATCGAGAAGCAATGGCGGGCCCTGAGTCTGCCAAGTGGAGGGAGGCAATGCAGAGTGAGATAGATTCCATGTTGGATAACCAGGTTTGGGAACTGGTTGATCCAACACCCGGGTTTCGACCCGTTAGGTGTAAATGGGTTTTCAAGAAGAAAACCAACATGGACAATACCTTGGACACTTTCAAAGCCCGATTGGTGGCAAAAGGTTTAACACAAACACCGAGTGTTGACTATGATGAAACTTTTTCACCAGTGGCCATGTTGATGTCCATTAGGAACCTCCTTGCCATAGCTACTTTTCATGATAATGAGATATGGCAAATGGATGTAAAAACCGCCTTCCTTAGCGAGAAGCTTTCTGAAGAGGTGTATATGACACAACCTGAAGGTTTTATACATCCTAAGTATCCTAACAAGGTATGTAGGCTTAAAAAGTCCATTTATGGACTTAAACAAGCCTCTCGTAGTTGGAATCTTTGTTTCGATGAAAAGATCAAGCAATTTGGATTTTTGAAAAACGAAGATGAACTATGCGTGTATGTCAGGGCTAGTGGGAGCTTAATAGTTTTCCTAATTTTATATGTAGATGATATTCTACTCATAGGAAATCATATCCCAACCTTGCGTAGTGTCAAGGATTGGCTTGGGAATTGCTTTTCTATGAAAGACTTGGGAAATGCGGGATGCATTCTCGGAATTAAGATCTATAAGGATAGGTCTAGAAGGCTTATTGGTTTAAGCCAAAGTGCATATGTGGAGAAAGTCGTTAAACGATTTAAGATGGAGGATTCTAAGAAAGGGAATCTCCCTATGAAGCATGGATTGGCATTAAGCAAGGCTCAATGCCCCAAATCCCAAAAGGAGTTGAACATAATGAAGTGAGTCCCATACGCTTTGGCTATGGGATCGATCATGTATGCCATGTTATGCACACGCCCCGATGTCTCATGTGCCTTGAGCATGACTAGTAGACATCAGGTGAATCCGGGAGAGGCTCACTGGAGGGCTGTGAAGAACATTCTAAAGTACCTTAGGCCTACAAAGGAAATGTTCTTGGTATACGGTGGTGAGGAAGAGCTTAGAGTAAAGAGTTACTCTGATGCGAGCTTCCAAACTGATAGGGACGACTGCCGATCTCAATCGGGGTTCGTGTTCTTATTGAATGGTGGTGCAGTAAGCTGGAGGAGCTCAAAGCAAGACACTGTTGCTGATTCAACAAACGAGTCAGAATATATTGCAGCAAGTGAAGCTGCTAAGGAAGCTGTGTGGATGAAGAAATTCATCCAAGATCTAGGAGTGGTTCCAAGCATCACCGACCCTATCGAGATCTTTTGTGACAATGAGGGTGCGGTGGCTTTTGCAAAGGAACCAAGAGCTCACAAGAGGACAAGACACATTCTTCGAAAATATCACTTCATTAGAGAAGTAATCGAGAATGGTAACGTTGCCATAAGCAGAGTACCGACGGATGGGAACCTTGTGGACCCATTCACTAAGCCATTATCACAAGCTGCTCATGATTCTCACGCTAAAGCTATGGGTGTTAGATTTGCTAGTGATTTGGCTTGACCTATGTATTTGGTTTGTTTGATTTGTATTTGTATTTATGGGAACATTTAAACGGTATTGTAACTTATGTTTGTTTCGATATATAAATGGAGATTTATATATACGCTTGTTACGGTCACAATCATCAAGTCCATACCGTGTTCCATCTTAACATGTTTAAACACTTCCTTGAATGTTTATCATTCTAAAACCTTCTGCAATTGGCTATTCTTCATATGGGAGGAAGAATGAAATAAGATAGAAGTAAGTGGTTGGCCCGGTATTCAAAATGGTTGAATAAGGGTGCAAGACTTACTTGTGCTTGAAAGGTGTTTCAAGTGACCAGAATACCCACACCTGAGTTTACTTCTTGGATCTATTAGTCACAAGTATCTCGAGATGATAATATCATTTCATCCTTAGACTTGAGATGCATAGGTTACCAGAGTATGAATCTGCCTTACTCTAGTTATCTTCAAACGCAGTTCGTAACTGGATGTTATAACGGAAATAATTGGGTAAAGTATGAAACATATGATGGGACTATGTGGTCGAAAGGATTTGTTCCTCTAATAAGAGAGATATCCCTGGCCCCTTGATGATTGGGAGCTGACATCAAATATGCATGGCCGTGCTCAAGTTACATTGACTT
The DNA here is from genome assembly GCA_038502395.1 of Dittrichia graveolens. Classification (NCBI taxonomy): domain Eukaryota; kingdom Viridiplantae; phylum Streptophyta; class Magnoliopsida; order Asterales; family Asteraceae; genus Dittrichia; species Dittrichia graveolens. The sequence continues at coordinate 26,733,977 of JARJIL010000008.1, forward strand.
TAGATAAGATGCAACTTGTCTATTTGGTCACTACCAATCTGTAATCGAGAAACATAATAGTGAACGCTCTAGAGATTGACATATTCCATGTCTCGTGTTCACAAGGATATCGCGAACAAAAGGATGCACATGATCACTTATCTATAGAACCTCATAAGCCTTTAAGGCTATTAGGTTTTTGTCGAAGATGACAACTCGCACCGACTAGGGGGCATTGATGCTTAGCTAGAGCCGTTCTTTGTCTGTGATTAATATGTGACGATGTATCATGTGCAAGTGGGAGTCTGTTGGATATATACCTACTGATACACGTATATTGGATCACTGCCGATGAGGCACGGGCCTATTGGGTCACACGCTAAGCGTTGAATTCGACACCACATGTCAAGAGAGAGAATTAGGGTTTTTGTCGACCTTCACGGGCCCTCACGGGTCGTGAAGAGGTCGTGACGTGAAGCCCTTCATGAGGCTTCATGGGCCGGTCGGGGATCGTGGGTGTGATGCGTTCACGACTTCCTCACGGGCCGTGAGAGCCCGTGAAGGCAGAAGTGTAAGTGACACTTTGATATTATTGGACCTTTTGTTTGGTCCAATGGGAGGATGCCATTATGGCCGACACTGGTGCCAGCTGAACTTCTAATCTTCTTATATAAACCCCTCTCAATTCTCTTTAGAGAACCTTTTGCCAAAATTCACCTGCACACACATTAAAGAGAGCCTTGAAGGAGTCTTTTAGCAAAGGAGTTTGTGTTGGTTGTGACCAAGAGTTCTGGTGATGTTCTTGGGTGCAAGTTAGAGTATCTCAAGCTTTAGCAAAGGAGATTCACGGTTTGCTTGGAGTGGATATCAATAGAAGGACTCATCTTGGAGTTCAAGCATTACATCTACTACAACAAATCAACCAGAGACATCAAGGGTATGGTCTCACTTTCTGGTTTCGTTTGTTCTTCTTGTTGCCATCGTCTTTTGTAGTTTGATCCCACTATGTGTTTCTTGTGCATGAGCATTCAAAACCCGAAACGAACTTGTTTTTATCTTCATGCTTCCGTTGTGCTTGGGTTTTGTTGTGCACTAGAATCCTTCAATCCTTGATCTGGAGCTTGCTGCTGTTGTGTTTGCACTGATGTTGTGGAGGCATTACCTTTATGGCACAAAGTGTGTGATTTGCACAGATCACAATAGTCTACAGTATGTCTTTTCACAAAAAGAACTCAACATGTGGCAACGCCGTTGGTTGTAGTTAATAAAAGACTATGATTGTGAGTTCTTTTACCATCCAGGCAAGGCGAATGTTGTAGCGGACGTTTTAAGCCGTTTAGGATCGACAACAGAAGCTAAGTTTATGAGAATCGTGATTGTGCCAGACTTGATTTTTAGACTGAAGGAAGCTCAACAGACTGCATTGCAAGAAGAAAGTCTTAAAGCTGAGACAATGGAGAAGTTGAAGGATGAGCTTACTAAAGATAATCGTGGGTTGAAGACTTTTCAATTCAGGATTTGGGTACCTCTTGCTGGAGGTAACCGTGAACTGATTCTACAAGAAGCCCATAAGTCCAAGTTATTCATCCATCCAGGAATTATGAAGATGTACCACAATATGAACATGCTATACTGGTGGCCAACTCTGAAGAAAGACATCGCTTCATTTGTGGAGAGATGTCAGATCTGCGCGCAAGTGAAGACGGAGCACTAGAGACCGTACGGTAATTTGCAGCAACTGGATATTACGGACTGGAAGTGGGATAATATCACGATGGATTTCGTGACGAAGCTACCAAAGACGTCTAGAGGGCACGACATGATCTGGGTTATTATGGATCGACTGACGAAAAATGCTCATTTCTTGTCAACAAACGAGTCTGCTTCGCTGACTCGTTTAGCCCAGTTATATATCGATGAGATTGTGTCACGTCCCGGTCTTCCATGTTCAATTGTATCTGATCGTGACTCTTGGTTTGTCTCGAATTTCTTGCAAAGTCTGCAACGGGAACTCGGAACTCGTGTTCATCTGAGCACTGCCTATCATCCGCAGACTGATGGACAATCTAAACGTACGATCAAGACGTTAGAAGATATGCTTCGTGCCTGTGTACTCAAATTGGGTGGATCGTGGGATTCTCATCTCCCATTGATTGAATTTGCTTATAACAATTCATATTATTCCAGCATTGGAATGCCACCATACGAGCTGCTTTACGGAAGATGATGTCGCACTCCGACCTGTTGGTTGGAACCTGGTGAGAAGCAGTTCGCTGGACCTGAGATTGTCTAGATAACATCTAATAAAGTGAATGTGGCTCTTGAAAAGCTGAAAGCAGCTCGAGACTGACAAAAGATGTATGTGGATCCTAAGCGTCGTCCCGCTACATTTGAAGTTGGTGATCGCGTGTTCTTGAAGGTTTCTCCTTGGAAGGGCGTCATTCATTTTGGTCGCAAAGGGAAGCTATGTCCACGTTTCATTGGCCCATTCAGTGTTGTACGTAAAGTCAATGATCAGACGGTGACTCTAGAGCTGCCGCCTGAGCTATCTGGTATTCACGACACCTTTAACGTATGCTACTTATGTGTTAGTCCCATGTTTAGAATAGTTAGATTTGATGAGACAAACTATAGATATGTATAGATGATAGGTTAAAAGTTAGTAATTATGTAAGTCTATTATAGACTAACTAGTCAGCGTATAAACAGATATAGAGTTTTCTATGTAAGTACTAGATAGCTCAGTGACTTCTAAGCTGAGATAGGTTTTAAGAGTGAAGACTTGAAGAATTGAAGACTTGAAGATTCAAAAATCCAAGATTCAAGAAGTCAGCTTAACAAGGTCAAGACTCGGTATGTCAGCTCAGCGTGAGAAGGCAGTTCCAGAATTTAAGTAAGTTCTAAATTCTGTTATAAACTCTCCATATCTATGACATTTAAATTAGGATATCTAAACCTAATTTAAACTATATATTAGTCGGATAGAAATCTCAAACGGAATTAATTAGATAGGTTCTAATTAAAGAGTTTGTTACCATTTTAAAGAAAAGATAAGTTCTATCTTTAAACTGCGATTTGTTCGTAGATATATCAAGTATAAGTATAAACCTTCTTATGGGTTTTACATATATGTTCTTACGTGTGTACATGAACAAATACCGAACAGAGGTACGACTGCATAAGTTGCAAAACGTACGTGTGTTCGTGATACTTGATACGCGTGTGTTGCGATAACTTTGTAAGTTCAAAGTTAGAGAGAGTTTTTCAAGAGTCCTTGTTAATCAGTTTTAACAAGAAATTCGATCATCAATTAGTTTGTGATTCAAGAGTGTTTAGAGAGAGTTGAGGTTATAATCATTGTAATATCAAATCATCCTATTGATTTGATTAGAGAGTGATAATAGTTATTGTTCTGTTTGATAATTCAATATACATTTGATTGATTTGTTTAATTGTTTAAAGTGTATTCAACCCCCCCTTCTACACTGTATCGTTTGCTTGTTCACCCTCTTTGGGACCAACAACTGGTATCAGAGCAGGTTTCTTCATAAGTTGAAGATCAAGATCTGCTGTCAAGAGGTTAAGACGTCTACTAGCAAGCAATCAAGTTATATACCAACAATGGCGGCAAAAGGTTGTCCTATCTTTGATGGAACTGACTATCCTATGTGGAAGTTTAGAGCCATGTTATATTTGAAGTCCGTGGATCACAGGTTGAGTAACATGATTCAAGATGGCTCAATCATACCAATGATCCATATTACTGCCACTGACAAAACTGTTCCCTCTAGAGAAACTCCCAAGCCTGAAGCATCTTGGACTGAGGAAGATCGTAAACTGTTCAATCTTGATGACAAGGCACAAAGTATTATAGCAAATGCTTTGACAAATCCTCTTCTACATACTGTGGCTGGGTGCCAAACTGCAAAAGAGATGTGGGATACTCTCAGTGTCACGTATGAAGGCACTGACTTGGTCAAGCAACATAAGAGGACAAATCTGAGTCGTTCTTATGAAACTTTCTTTGCTAAAAAGAATGAAACTCTGGCAGATTTGTTTACTAGATTTCAATGCTTGATAAATGATCTGATCTTGGTAGGTGTCAAGAAAGATGAGAATGAGTTGGTACTCAAGTTCTTGGATGTGTTACGAGAACAATTCAATGAGATCACCATTGCACTTCATGCTGGAGGAACCTTAGGAAAATATGATCGCAGATCTATCTATGGTTTCCTTCTAAATCATCAACAGATCATGGAACGGAAGAAAGTGGCCCAGCAACAACTAAAAGAATCTATCAATAATGCTGGATATGCATTAATTGCAGAAAAGAAAAAGAAGGGATCTAAAAAGTCTCAAGCTGAGACTAACTCTGAATCTGAATCTGAATCTGAGGAAGTATGTCTTAACTCCGGTTCAGATGATGAAGAGATAGATGCTCTTACTGAACAAATGGCAATGTTAGCAAGAAACTTTAGAAAGTTCAGAAGAGGAAGGGGTCAATCTGATAGAAGCAAAAGTGGTAAGTCTACTTTTGATCCGAAGAAAGATAAGTGCTATAACTGTCAGAGGATAGGACACATAGCTGCTGAGTGCAGAGTTTAGAAAGGAGAATTAGCTTTAGTAGATGACAAGAATGCCTACAGAGCTGATAAGTATAAAAAGAAATATCAAAGAATCAAAGGCAAGCCAGATGAAAACACCAAAGGTCTTCTTGTTGAGACTTGGGATACTGAATCATCTGCTTCAGATGATGATGAGCCAGATAGGTGTTTGATGGCCATTGAGGATGAAGTGGAACAAGTTGACTATGAGTTAGAAGATAGTTCCTTTGATGAGCATCTACAAGAAGCAGCTAAGCTAAGTAAACAAACTAGTAACTGGGATCCTGCCTCAATGTATAAGGTAAATAACTTTAGCTCTTACACTGATGAACAAAAATGTCTAATGTTCAACTATCTATTGAATGACTTCAAAACCTCTCTCACAGTTCAATCAAGTTTGAAAACTGAAATTTCAAAACTAAAAGATGAACTTAAACACTCTAAAACTCTCTTTAATGCTGGTAAAAAGATTCAAAGTGATTATGAATATCAGCTTCATATAAACAAACTTCTAAGTGAAGAACAGCAAGAATCAAAAGAACAAGCTGACAATCTAAGAAAAATCTGTGAATCTTGGTGTAAGTCATCAAGAGAAGTAGAAAAGTGTATTAACCAGCAGATACCAAATCAAGTAAAAGCAGTGTTAGGGGAGATTATAGTGCTGCTGCTGATGAAATCATCGAAGATCAAGTCAGTCTTGAAGACAAAACGATGAAATCAGATGCCATACTCCCAAGAACATTCTTAAGGATCAAGGAAGGGAAACAGGTCAAAACCAATAAGTTTGTGAGACCAACCCAAAGTCCTCATGTTATTTACACAAACAATCAAGCTGAATGTTCCAGATCCAACAGAAATGGTAAGTCAATTTTCAAAAGATTGGATTACAATCCTGTGAGAACAACTGTATTTGACAGAATATCTCATGTTAACTCAAAACGACATAATTCTCAAGCCATACATGAAAGGATGTCTAAAAACAGGAAGTTGTCTGTAAGTCAGACTTCACCAAATAAAGGTAACCATAAAGCTGACAAAGGTAAGTCCAAAGTAAGTGACAATCAAGTAGACAAACTGTCGAAAAGGATTGAAAGGTTATCCACATCTTATGACCCAAAAACTGAATCCAAATTTAATGTTGGAAAACTCAAAGAAATCATCCAAACACCCATCTTTGGAAGAAAATGCTATAAGTGTGGTGATAGAGGTCATGAGGCCAAGGATTGTGTAAGTACCAATCTTAGACCTGAAAACGAAAAGGATGATCAGTCCAAAACAGACCCAAAATCTATTCGAGCTGATCAATCAAACTCTAAAGGATCAGCTAAGTGCTCATCCTCATGACCCACCAAACAGTGGGTTCCAAAAAGAAACTAATATGTTTAGTTAATCATCTGCAGGGCTCGTACAAGTGGTATCTAGACAGTGGATGCTCAAGGCACATGATAGGAAGCAAGGGGATTCTAAGTGAATTCCAAAACAATGAAGGACCGAAGGTGACATTTGGGGATAATTCTCAAGGAAGGTTTAAAGGTTATGGAAAGATAACTGCTGGAAAAGTCACTTTCAAAAAGGTAGCATAGGTTGAAGGCCTTAAACACAATCTGATAGGTATCAGTCAACTGTGTGATGAGGATTATGAAGTCACCTTCGAAAAGCATGCAGGGACAATTTATGATAAGAAGGGAAAACCAATATTAATGGCAAAAAGAGAGAGAGAGAGATATCTATTTGTTCGATCATAGCTCCATAGATCCTTCAACTGAAACATGCTTGTATTCTGACTTAACTCCCAAGCTTCGTTGGTTATGGCACAAAAGCTATCACATTTAAATTTCAGATACATTTAACTAACTGTCTAGCAAAGAGTTAGTCTCTAGTCTGCCTAAGATCACATTTTCTAAAGACAAACTCTGCTCAGCTTGTGAAATTGGAAAACATCATAAGGGATCCTTCAAGTCCAAACAAAAATTTTCAATTACAGAACCATTGCATATGTTGCACTTGGACCTATTTGGACCTATTAGCACCCTAAGCCTAAGTGGCAAAAAGTATACTCTAGTGATTGTTGATGAGTTCACAAGATTCACTTGGGTAGTCTTCTTAAAAGCCAAAAGTGAAGCAGCATATGAGTTAATCAGCTTCATAAGACAAGAAGAGCTGCAAAAGGGTAAGTCTCTTAAACAGCTCAGAAGTGATCATGGGACTGAGTTCAGAAACTCAACTCTTGAAGGCTTTTGTGAAGAAAAAGGAATTATCCAAAATTTCTCATCCGTAAGAACTCCACAACAAAATGGAGTTGCTGAAAGGAGAAATAGAACCTTAAATGAAGCTGTCATAACCATGCTATGTGAGGCAAAGCTCAAGCTGAACTTCTGGGCAGAAGCTGTAAGTACAGCCGGCTATACCCAGAATAGATCAATTATAGTTAAAATACATGGTAAAACACCTTACGAGATGTATCATGGCAGAAAACCCAACATTGGATATTTCCACAATTTTGGTTCAACATGCTATGTGCTAAACCAAAGAGATCAGCTTCATAAGTTGGAACCCAAAGCTGATCAAGGGATATTTGTTGGATATTCTTCAATCTCCAAAGCTTACAGAGTCTTTAATATTAAAAGAAAGGTAATTAAAGAGTCAGTACATGTTACGTTTGATGACACAAGTATTGATGAGTCCAACAGAGCTCAAGCTAACCCGGTTAGTTTGAGTGAGCTTGAGAGGAGCAAAGAAGATCTCACATCAAATCCCATGTATGTTATGGATGATTCTGATGATGATGATGATAGTAAATCTGACAAAGGTGCATCATCGAAAGAAATTATCAATATTGAAGATAATCAGCCAGAGAATCTTAGTGAATCATCAGGTACATGTCAGATTGAAGATCTAAATAATCATCAAATTCCTACTCAGACTGAAGAAGTAAGTCCCATTCAGCCTGAGAGACACTGCTCTGACTCAAACCCAGAACCTCAGTCTCCCACTACAACCTTCAAAATATTAAAAGATCATCCTCTTGATAATGTCATTCGGAACGTTGAAGATGGTGTGTTAACTAGATCTAAGGCAAATGCAAACTATGCTGCCTACTCTAGTTTTCTATCTCAAATGGAACCAAAGAAGACTGAAGAGGCTCTAAAATATGAAGATTGGATTGAAGCTATGCAAGAGGAGCTGACAGAATTTCAAAGAAATAAGGTCTGGACCCTTGTCCCTGCCCCCAAAGGAAAAACAATTATAGGCAATAAGTGGGTCTATAGAAATAAAATGGACAAGGATGGAGTAGTGATCAGAAACAAGGCAAGGCTAGTAGCTCAGGGGTATCGACAAGAAGAAGGTATTGATTATGATGAAACCTTTGCCCCTGTTGCAAGGATTGAATCTATAAGGTTGTTTCTAGCCTATGCAGCCTTCAAAAACTTTAAAGTGTATCAAATGGATGTTAAAAGTGCATTCCTAAATGGAGCACTACAGGAGGAAGTCTATGTGAAACAACCCCCTGGTTTTATTGATTCTAAACATCTAGATTATGTCTATAAGTTGGACAAGGCTTTGTATGGACTCAAGCAAGCTCCAGAGCCTGGTATGATACATTGTCCACCTATTTGCTCTCAAATGATTTTGTCAGAGGAAGTATTGACAAAACTCTTTTCATAAGAAAGAGCAGAGGACATGTCATTCTGGTTCAAATCTATGTGTATGACATTATCTTTGGTTCAACAAACCAAGGTCTGTGTGATTGGTTCTCTAAGCTAATGTCTAGTCAATACAGAATGAGCATGATGGGTGAGATGAGGTACTTTTTGGGACTTCAAATCTATCAGAAAGAAGATGGTATATTCATTAATCAGAGCAAGTATGTCTTTGATCTGATTAAGAAATATGGAATAGACTCAAGCCATCCCGCAAAGTCTCCGATGTTACACAATGTCAAGCTACACAAGGACATTGATGGGAAATCTGTATGTCAGACTACATATAGAGGAATGATAGGTTCATTACTCTATTTAACAGCAAGCAGACCTGATATAATGTTTGCTACATGTGTTTGTGCACGATATCAGGCTGATCCAAAGGAATCACACTTGTTAGCTGTTAAAAGAATACTCAAATATCTGAAGGGAACACCTAACATAGGTTTGTGGTATCCCAAAGGATCAGGATTTGAGCCGATAGGGTACTCTGATTCAGACTTTGCAGGATGTGGTCTTGATAAAAAGAGTACTACTGGAGGATGTCAACTTTTGGGTGGAAAATTAGTTAGCTGGACGAGTAAGAAACAAAACTCAGTGGCAATTTCAACAGCTGAAGCTAAATACGTAGTTGTAGGGAGCTGTTGTGCTCAAATACTGTGGATGCAACATCAGCTGAAGGACTTTGATTTGCATTATTCAAAGACTCCCATATTTTGTGACAATCAAAGTGCTATTACCATTACACACAATCCAGTGTTTCACTCAAGAACCAAACACATTGAGATAAGACATCACTTCATCAGAGATATTATAGAAAAGGGAAAGATAGAGTAAGTCTTCATTGAGACTAAAGATCAACTTGCAGATCACTTCACTAAACCAATAGAAGGCACAAGATTCACAACTCTACTCGGCAAGCTTGGCATGCTCAACCCTTAATTGGTATGTTCCATTCCTTATCTCTGTTTAATTTTTGCTAAGTGCTACATTTGACTAAGTGTTAAAGCCTAAGCTGAGTGCTCAACCTGAGCTAAGTGCTCAATCTGAGCTGAGTACTAAATCTGAAGCTGAGTGCTTCATCTAAGCTGAACATTCAGGATCAACTGAGTACTCCATCTAAGCTGAACATTCAGGATCAGCTGAGTACTCCATCTAAGCTGAACACTCAGGATCACCTGAATATTCCGTTCCAAAGTGTGGTCAGTTCCACATGTCTAGGTTAGTCCTAACAAATGGTATGTCCAACCATATGGTAAGTCCAAAATATTTACGGTGTATCCGGTAAATAAACGTCAGTCATTTAGAAACTTTTTATGATATATTTTTTCATAAAAATATTTTATAACAGTGTGAGTTTGGGTAACTAACAATAAATTTAGCCGTTGTAACAAACTGCGTAGAAGTTTTTACGGTAATGGTCATATTTATTACCCTCCGATAACGGTAACTTTTCTCTCACATTGAAAATGTATAAATAAGAGAGATTTTTCATTATATTTTGTTTAGACTTCCAAAATATTCTTCTCTCTTAAACCCTAACGTTGCTGTGTGTAGAGTTCATTGCTCAGTGCTAATCCCTCCTACTGCTAAGTGCAATCCAATACGATAAGTTCGATTTTAATGGAGGGTTATACTCTAAATCTAACTGAACAAATGATCCGTGGTGGAAATTTCAAGAACCACGCACTCCCCACCTACAAAAAAAACAACATCATCGCCTGTACCGACATTCCAAAGTCCAAAATTGGCAGGGGATATGAGGAGTGGGTCTCCTACATTCACAAGGGACCCTGGCACATGCATTTCTTCGTGGACCTGCTGTGTTCATCCCTCAACTTCTCACGGAATTCTGGTATACGTGTAAACTGGATGCGACTCAACCGATTATACGAGGCACAGTCCTAAGTGGACAAGTGGCGATCGAAGTCGATGCAAACTGTCTCCACCGAATTCTTCATCTCCCAATTCATAATCAGTATGAAGCGACGGTTTCTAGGGAAACATAACAAAGTGTTTTACCCTTAATGGTTCATCCTCAAGTGATTGGTGTCATACGCAAATCTGTTTTCCATACGGCATGGGGATTTATGGTATCCACTGTTGTTCGTTCCCTTGGATACAAGGAAGGAGGCCTGGATAATGTGAATGACTTTGAAATGCAACTATTATACAACTTGTTTTATGATCGACGAGTGGATTACGTTGAGTTGATCTTTGAGGCATTCAAGTCATTGGTGACCAAGAACATAAGGGACACCATTGTACCCTCGCAAAATTTATATCCATGGTCATCGAGGACAGATTGGGTAGAAGATATACTGCTCAATACGAGTCAATTCCTACTCCTGTTCTCAGTTACAGAATGTTCGCCCATGATATTTTCCCTAGGCACCCTACAATGAGTGCTCAGATGAGGGTGTATGTACAGCTTCCGACTCCTGAGTAAAGTGAAGCTGAGACAGAGGAGGAAGTTGTGGAAGAAGTGGGTGACGATGTTGGTTCTGAGGCTAAGTCCCCTCAAGCTGATCAACCTAGGACTCAGCTCAGACCCCGTACTCAAATAATTTCATCCACCACTTCGAGTTCAGAGCAAAGAAGTTTGTTTCCTAGCTCTGAGTCTCCACTGCTAGGTGCAGCAGGTAATATTTCGCAACCTTTATCTCATTCTATCTCTTTTACTTCTCTATCTCCAAAATTGGGAGATAGGACTGAGTCAAGCCCAACTCAGTCTAACCCCTCTCCTCCACCGCCAACTTTGGTCAGCCCATTGCTACCAAGGATATATCCTACACCTATACAAGGAAAACTGCCAAAGGTGGTCCTTTACCTTAAAAGGACACTGGAGTTGATATCACATTGATACCTCCACCGACAGGAGCTGAGGGGGAGACACCTTCTCTTAAGGTGCCAACCTCTAGGCTCAGTTCAACCCTTAAGCCTAATCTGGGTATTGTGTGTACTCAGCCCATACTTACTAGTGCCATGGAAGAGCCCACTTCTGTGCCTTCACAGCCCCATGAAGGTAACATTGAAATACTGACCAATCCCCAGGGTCAATTACCCCCTCCTCACCAATAAGCTTAGCTCACCCCACTACCATACCTCACAAACTTGGTCATTCTTCTCTTTTATTCTTACACACTCTTGCACGACCTGTCAATGAACCTTTCATACACCAGGAAGGTTTACAGGGTCCGCATTCTGGCTCACTTGATTCCATAGGTCATCACCAACCTCTGGATATGGGACCCACATCCTTACCTATTGAGGAACACTCAACAGCCACTCCTATGGTGGAAAGAAACTCCTCCACTGAACAAGAGGACTTTGAGGTAAGACAGAGATCTGAGGAGCCCAAGCTGATGACTAGCGATGCTCAAGTCATTATGACTTATCTATAATCCCAGTTTGAGCTCCTGCATTAAAAGAGGAAAGCTGACAAAGCCAAGTTGATGCGCAAACTTAATGATTTATCAACTTCGTAGCCAACTTGGAAAGCTTTGTGCTCAAAATCAGACCCTCCCCTATTGATGATGACAAAAAGGGGGAGGAAGAATCAAAGAAGTGTGACGATAAGGTTAAGGGGGAGCATACATAGGAAGTACAATTTGAATAAGCTCATGATCAGTTCATGAGTACTGTAGATCAGCCTTCTCAACAACAAAAGGCTCCAACAGTCCAAATTACCACAACTTCACAAGCTCAACCAGAAACTCCACATGAAGAAACATCTCAAGTTGCTCACACCAACCTTCCTCAAGCTAATTTGCCAAAATTTGTTGAAGCTAGGTCTGTTCCAACTTCACAAATAGATAAAGGGAAGAGTAAGGTGTTTGAGATGGTAAAAAGAAAGAAAAGAAGTGTTATGCCTCTAGCAAAAAAAAAGAAAAGTCATCATTGCTGAGCCTGAGCCAGAGTAACAGGGTAAGTCTCAATTAGTTGCACATGAATCTGACTCAAGTGATGAAGCTGATGCAGCACAGAAAGCCAGTGACATACTTTCTAAGAAAATGTTACAAGAGATGGCTAAAGAGCTAGGCGTAACAGTGAAGGAAATAAAAGAGCAGCAACAACAAGCTGAAGTTCAACGAGAAACGGCTAAAGCCGAGGCTGCCAGAGCTGAGGCTGAAACTGATTATTCTGGACCAAGAACTGCCCCAATTCCCAACTCAGATGTGGATCTAAGGCATTGTTATAAAAGAACACATTTTAATAACTAGATTGAATCAATTACACTGAGTAGAAAAGGAGAATTGGTAATTATCAACTTTGTACTAGACAACAAACAAGAAATTGGTCTAGATATGAGATGTTTGTACAAGTTGGGGTTCTCAGAGTTGAAGATCGTAGCCACAACTATCAAGCAGATGAAAAAGAGTCAAATCAGACAAGATATAGTTGATGTGCTTAAGACAATCTTCATAAGAATCGATTAGCTAGGTGAGGTCCCTGCTGATGAAATTGATACTTTTCTTAATCGAGGCAAAGCTGCAAGAGTTAGAGCAGCGGTCCAGTGAGCTAAAAGAGACATTGATTTACAATTTACAGAGAGACTTGAATTTAGAGAAAACACTTATATCACTCAACCGCTGGAAGGATTCTTGTATCTTGATGTAGAAGGTAATCAATGTTTCTTGAGAATAGCAGATCTTCATTTGGCAAATCTGGAACTGATTCTGTACTTGAGAATTCTATGCGATGACTCAATTCTGAACTCAGTATTCAGATATCATCTCAACAAAGAAATTAGATCAAGAAGAGCTGAGATGAAAGAGATGCCAGAAGGTGAAGAGATTGTGAATGATGTTATCAAGAAAGCTGCTGTATGGGAACTAAAATGTAATAATATGTGGTTAGAAGTTGGAAACCCTATTGAATAAATAGATTAGTTCTATAATTTTGTAAGCACTAAGTGTGCAGAAGCTAATCATAAAGTTAAGCTAAAATGTAAATGATATGTTCATTAATACAAACTCAAGTTTGATATGTTCAGCTGTTTTATTATTTGATATGTTCAAAATTATGTTTGATATGTTCAAACAGACAACTTTGTAAGTTTAAGCTGATAATTGATATGTTTAATTATAAACTGATAAGTTCAGTAGTATAAGTTCTGTAAGTTCAGAACATAAATTACTTCTGATAAGTTCAGAATCTAAGTAGTTGTATATTCAAATAATTAGAATACAAGTCTTACAATAGATTTGTAATATAAAAATCTTGTAAGTTCAAGATACGTGAATAAGTATGGATCAGTTCAATACTTATTTCAAGAACTAACTTTGGTCAGTTCCAGAGTGGTTCAGCATAACTCTGTTAACCTATACCTAATTTGATTCAATGTTTTGTCATCATCAAATAGGGGGAGATTGTTAGTCCCATGTTTAGAATAGTTAGATTTGATGAGACAAACTATAGATATCTATAGATGATAGGTTAAGAGTTAGGAATTATGTAAGTCTATTATAGACTGACTAGTCAGATTCAGCTGAGTAGTCAGCGTATAAAAAGATATAGAGTTTTCTATGTAAGTACTAGATAGCTCAGTGACTTCTAAGTTGAGATAGGTTTTAAGAGTGAAGACTTGAAGTATTGAAGACTTGAAGACTTGAAGATTCAAGAATCCAAGATTCAAGAAGTCAGCTTAACAAGGTCAATACTGAGTATGTCAGCTCATCATAAGAAGTCAGTTCTAGAATTTAAGTAAGTTCTAAATTCTGTTATAAACTCTCATTATCTACGACATTTAAATTAGGATATCTAAACCTAATTTAAACTATCTATTAGTTGGATAGAAATCTCAAACGGAATTAATTAGATAGGTTCTAATTAATGAGTTTGTTACGGTTTTAATGAAAAGATAAGTTCTATCTTTAAACTGCGATTTTTTCGTAGATATATCAAGTATAAGTATAAAACTTCTTATCGGTTTTACATATATGTTCTTACGTGTGTACGTGAACAAATACCGAACAGAGGTACGACTGCATAAGTTGCAAGACTACATAAGTTTCAAAATATACGTGTGTTCGTGATACTTGATACGCGTGTGTTGCGATAACTATGTAAATTTAAAGTTAGAGAGTGTTTTTCAAGAGTCCTTGTTAATCAGTTTTAACAAGAAATTCGATCATCAATTAGTTTGTGATTCAAGAGTGTTTAGAGAGTTGAGGTTATAATCATTGTAATATCAAATCATCCTCTTGATTTGATTAGAGAGTGATAATAGTTATTGTTCTGTTTGATAATTGAATATACATTTGATTATTTTGTTTAATTGTTTAAAGTGTATTCAACCCCCCTTCTACACTGTATCGGTAGCTTGTTCACCCTCTTTGTGACCAACATTACGCAAGTGCCATGTTGAGGAGGTGCAGATCATTCCACTGCAGGAATTTAAGGTTGACTCTTCTAAGCGACTAGTTGAAGAACCTGTTGAGATTCTTGATACGAAGGTCAAGAAACTGCGCTAAAAGATGATCAAGCTAGTCCTTATGAAATGGAAGCACAACCTAGGTCCAAACCTGACTTGGGAAGTTGAGGACGAGATGAAGGCAAGATACCCTCACCTGTTTATCACTGAGCGGATTCCGAGGACGGAATCCTCCTAAGGGGGTAGATTTGTAACATCCTCAACTTGGGCCTAGTTGTAAATAGTACGTACGTATGTATAATCGATGTAATAGGAATATTTTAATTGTAAATACTTGTTAAGTTATTTGAATATAATGTATGTTTAAGTATGTATTATATGTGTGTTTATGTGTTTGTACGTATGCATGTATATTGAGTATATGTATGTGTTAAATAGTTAATTAATAGGAAAACCTCAAGTGAAGTAAGAGGTGACCGCCTCTGGAATTATAAATATATATTTGTGTGTGCATGTTCTTTGTTGACTTTACAAGTCAAATAAAGAAAAGCAAGAAAACACACACACACCTCCTTTTTCTCTCGGCTGTCGATCGGATTTCTAGAAAAAGAAGAAGAACAAGGAGAATTCTTGATTGTTAATCTACAAAAGGTTAGCAAACATAGATCCAAGAGTGTTGAAAGATTACATGTGTGTTAGAATCACAAAATCATGCAATAACACCATGAAGAACATGCAAAAGCTTACTTTAAAGTGGGTTTTGGTATATTTGGTGTTCTTATATGATTTTATGTGTTTAAGATGGTTATAGGAATATAATATGATGTTCTAATGAGTTCTGGGCTTAAAACTAGCAAGAATGAAGTTGTTTAGATGATTAAATGAAGTTATAAAAATTTCAGTGTATGAAGTTGTCGGATTCCGAAACTATGAAGTTGTCGGAATCCGCATGTGTTGAAATCCGAAGGATTTGTCGGAATCCGATAGAAGTGTCGGATTCCGCATGTCTGTCGGATTTCATGTCTCGGATTTTATTTAAGTGTTGGAATCCGCAAGTTGTCGGATTCCCTAAATTCGCAAGTTGTCGGATTTCCAAAGTTCCAGATTCTAAGTATCGGAATCCGATAGTGTCGGATTTCATTGAAATATCGGATTCCCATATGTCGGATTTCCTTTTTTGTATCAGAATCCGCAAGTGTCGGATTCCGTATGTATGATGAAATTCCTAAGTGTTGGAATCCGATAAAATGAGTATGGGATTTCATGATTCGAATGTGTCGGATTTCATAAGTCTGATAGAACCATCGGATTTCCCAAATCCGATAGTTCTAGCGGATTTGTTTTAAGTCCACCGTTAAGTGTTTATTTTGTAAGTCTTGTATGTACATGTGAATGATTAATGCAAGTATGATATTCTAGGTGAACTTATTGCAATTGTGGAGTCAAAACCAGATACCTGTACATAGTAAACTACTTAGGTGAGTGCCTGCGTTCATGAAACTCAGTAGAGTATAGCTTGCATGCTAAATGACTATGTGAATGTGTAGTATGTATCTAACTTGCTTTCGCAGGTATGCTAAAGGAGGTGAGTTTATGTATTGCTTGATGTTAAGAAGTATATTAGGTGCATGCTAGTGGGTCCAAACTGGAACCACTTAGTAAATATATGATGATATGGAAGAAAGACTACCTGAAAGATGCTATATGTAAAATGATGGGTCCCTGTGGGATCCTATGTACGTATATGTGTATGTGCACTGTCTGTAGACTATCTGACGCATGGTTAAGGTCAGTCGGTTGTAACTGGATCTCATGATCGGGATTTCACGGTGATTTGGGAGGTATCCCAGATCTTAGGTTATGCAGAACCGCCATGCCTTAACGTGAGTGGTGATCAGCCGGTTGTAGCTTGATTACCTATAGAGTCTTTGACTCTGTGAACGATGTTTGGTGGACTGCTTTATGCTCCCCCACCAGCGCGGTTGGTCGTGTCTGATCCCCAGGTCCGAGTTGTTGAGCGGGGTTGATTACCCTGCAAGACACGACACTTACTGATCTTGTCAGCACACTGCTATGTGCTAAGCTTGCAATGATTGTTTATGTATGATATGTATGATTCATGACTTACTATATTGATACTTATGATAGTATGTACTCGCTAGCTAAGTGTTAGCTAATGATGCTATGATTTCCCTTTTCAGGTAAAGACTAGATGTCCTGTGAGGCGGGTAGCTTTTGGAATGTACATTGCCCCTTGTGGGTGGAACACTTGAAATTATTATGTTGTAATGTAAATAGATACAATAGTCGGTTCCTGTACTTGGTAATACCAACGTTATTTTGGAAAGATGTTAATGTAAATAACAATTTGTTGTTTTAAAAAGAAAAATTTCCGCCGCTAAATCCGATTATCATGAAAATTAGCTGTTTTCTGAAGTGGTGTTACAGATTACCCTGCAAGACATGACTCTTACTGATCTTGTTAGCACACCGCTATGTATTAAGCTAGCAATGATTGCTTATGAATGATATATGTTGCATGACTTGCTCTGTTGATGCTTATGATAAGTATGTACTCACTAGCTGTGTTGTTTAGCTAATGGTGCTATGTTACCTCTTTTTAGGTAAAGACTAGAAGGCCTGGTGAGGCGGGTGGCTTTTGATGTATATAACCCTTGTGGGTTGGAACACTTTACTTAATGTTGTAATATGATACTTATGGTCGGTTCCTGTGTTAGGTAACAACAATGTATATTTTGGAAACGATAATGATGAAATTAACAGTTGTTACTTTTAAAAGAAAATTTCCGCTGCTAAAACCAATGTTTTGAGTTGGTCAAATTGATCTACTCATAATTAGAGGTTGAATTATCACTATAGTAGCTGTTTTTGGAAGCGGTGTTACAATAGGTATCAGAGCCTAAGTTTGAGTGAATTGGGTACTTGTAAGAGTATTCGATCTCAAACTCGGGCCCGACCATAAATAAGTGTTCCTATGGGGGGCGGTTGAGTGAGAGTGTTATATGAATATTAACTGCTATAAGATAGCTTGTTAGTAAGATAAGTAGGTGAGATAGAGTATTAATTGCTCTTTCTCCTTTATATAGATATTTGAGCCAAACATGGCAATACTGAACAAGCTTTAAAAGAAATGGAAGATGAGGCTTCTCATATGCCTCATCAAGCTGAGGATGAACATTCTCGGCATAAAGCTGGAGGTGGTAGGCCTGAGCCAGATCATGCTGCCTATATAAGGCGTCTGGAAGAAGAGCTGCGAATAGCCAAAGAGCTCTTATTGCAGACCACACTGAACAAGCCAGGCAAGAGTTGTTCTTATAAGAAGTTTTTGTCTTGTAAGCCTCCAACATTTGAGGGGAGTGATAACCCCACAGTTACCATCCAGTGGCTCTAGGAAATGGAGCAGGTATTTGAATCATGTGACTGCGAACCGAAGTATTGCATGAAATATGCAGTACGTATGTTAAAAGGTCATGCCATCTTCTGGTGGGATACGGTAAGAGCCTCTGTTAATAAGGAGGTGCTGAGTGCTCTGTCTTAGGAGCAATTTTCTGAAAAGTTGTTAAAGAAGTATTGCACTGAGTACGACATGTAGAGAATGGAGCGTGAATTCAATAATCTCCAGAAAGGGAATAAGACAATGGAGGAACTCATCACTGCTTTCACTGACAAGATGAGGTTTGTTCCACATCTGATCCCTGATGAGACCACTAAAATAAGGAGGTTTGTGGCGACCTTGCCGTTGGAGTTTCGTCCCCATGTACGAGCCGCTGTTAATCTTGATCGGGCATTCGAAGTGGCTCGACAAATGGAAGGAGATCGTATTCACTGCAAGGGCGAATATGCCAGTGGGGGGTTTAAAAGAAAGTTTTAGCCATCTGATAAATCGGGTCCTTACAAAGGACAATCCTTCGCAGGTGGGAAGACTGAGACTTCAAAGAAACCGAGACCTGACACTCATTGGTGTTCTCAATGTCGTACTTATCGTTCTGGTGACTGTTCGAATGCTACCAGACGGTGTTGGAGGTGCGGGCAGAAGGGCCATGCCAATACTGAGTGTGGTTTCAAAGAGGATGTCTGCTACCGGTGTCACAAGTCTGGGCACAAGATGATTGATTGCCCGAAGAGACAGGGTGCTGGAACTAAAGGGTCTTTTAGATGACTGCGGAAGAGGCCAAAGCAGCAGGGGATGTCATCATGGGTACATTCCTTATTAATTATATCCCTTCATGTGTATTATTTGATTCTAGAGCTACCTACTCCTTTGTTTCTGTGGCGTGTCGTAAAAGATTGCAATTAACTGTTGTTCGTTAACTTTGCCGATTAAAGTAGAGGTTGCCGATGGTAAAGTAGTCTCTGTTACAGAGAAAGTTCTTATCGTTGTGATTTATATTGATGGGAGTAGTATCCCTATTTCTTTTTTCATTATGCCTATGGCGGGCTTCAATATAGTGATCGGGATGGATTGGCTCAGCTAGCGCGATGCTGAGATTCTCTGTTCCAAAATGATGATTAAGATTCCTCTTTCTGATGGATCTTATGCTGTTGCTCGAGGAGAACGACGGGATTCTGATATTCCCATTGTCTCCGTCATTAAAACTCAGAAGTCTATTTCCAAAGGTTGTGACTCTTATTTAGCATATGTTATTGATTCTATGATGGAGAAACAACCAGTCCGAGATATCAGGGTAGTGTCTGATTACCCTGAGGTATTCCCTGAAGAACTTCTGGGTTTGCCTCCAATCAGAGATGTTGAATATAAGATTCAGATTATTCCAGGAGCTACACCTGTTGTTCGGTCTCTGTATCGTCTTGCTCCTTCTGAAATTAGAGAGATGATGACTCAAATTCATGAGTTTCTTGACAAAGGTTTTACTCGTTCGAGTTCCTCACCATGGGGAGCTCCTGTATTGTTTGTGAAGAAGAAGGAAGGAACGATGCGCATGTGTGTAGATTACAGGGAGCTTAACAAGCGAACTATAAAGAATAAGTATCCTCTTCCTCGAATCGACGATCTCTTTGATCAATTGTAGGGAGCTACATGTTTCTATAAGATTGATCTTCGGTTAGGGTACCATCAAGTACGAGTTCATGAAGGAGATATCCCGAAGACGGCTTTTCGAACTCGTTACGGTCATTATGAATTTCTGGTTATGCCATTAGGTTTAACCAATGCCCCTGCCATCTTCATGGATCTAATGAATCGCGTGTGTCGTCCATTTCTTGATAGATCTATGATTGGATTTATTGATGATATTCTTGTCTATTCGAAGATGGAAGCTGATCATGAGCTTCATCTTCGTCAGGTTCTCGAAACTCTCAAACGAGAACAATCGTACGCTAAGTTGTCCAAATGTGAATTCTAGCTTAGGGAAGTTCATTTCCTGGGCCATGTCATATGTGAAGATGGTGTCAAACTAGATCCAGCTAAGGTGGAGGCTGTGATGAATTGGGGGGGGGGGGGGGGGTTCCTCGAACTCCTTCCGAAATTAAAAGTTTCCTTGGTTTGGTTGGCTACTATCGGCGGTTTATCCGCGATTTCTCTAAGCTTACGGGTCCGTTGACTAAACTTACTCGTAAAGATGTAGCATTTGTATGGTCGGAAGCTCAGGAGGAAGCTTTTCAAACCCTAAAGCGATTGTTATGTGAAGCTCCGGTCCTTACCTTGCCTGAGGGTTCGGAAGACTTTATAGTATATTGTGATGCCTCGTACGCGGGTTTGTGTTACGTCCTGATGCAACGTGATAGAGTGATTGCCTACGCTTCTAGGCAGTTGAAATCACATGAAAAGAACTACCCAACCCATGATCTTGAGCTTGCTGCTGTTCTGTTTGCATTGAAGTTGTGGAGGCATTACCTTTATGGCACAAAGTGTGTGATTTGCACTGATCACAAAAGTTAGCGGTATGTCTTTTCCGAGAAAGAACTCAACATGCGGCAACACCGTTGGTTGGAGTTAATTAAAGACTATGATAGTAAAATTAGTTACCATCTTAGTAAAGCCAATGTTGTAGCGGATGCTTTGAGCCGTAAAGGACCGACAACAGAAGCAAAGTTTATGAAGATCGTAGTGGTGCTAGATTTAATTTCTAAATTGAAAGAAGTTTAGCAGATAGCACTGCAAGAAGATAATCTGAAAGCTAAGACAATGAAGAAATTAAAAGATCAGCTGAATGAAGATAATCGTGGGTTGAAGACTTTTCAATCCAGGATTTGGGTACCTCTTGTTGGAGGTAACCGTGAGCAGATTCTACAAGAAGCCCACAAGTCCAAATTGTTCATCCATCCGGGAATTACGAAGATGTATCATGACCTGAAGATGCGCACAAGTGAAGACAGAACACAAGAGACCATATGGTAATTTGCAACAACTAGATATTCTGGAGTGGAAGTGGGATAATATCACCACGGATTTCGTGACGAAGCTACCGAAGATGTTCATAGGGCACGATATGATATGGGTCATCGTTGACCAATTGACGAAAAGCGCTCATTTCATAGCAACAAACGAGTCTGCTTCATTGACTTGTTTGGCTCAACTGTATATCGATGAGATTTTGTCACGTCACGGTCTTCCTTGTTCGATTGTTTGTGATCATGACTCTCGATTTGTTTCGAATTTCTGGCAAAGTTTGCAGCGTGAACTTCTCGTGTTCATCTGAGCACTGCCTATCATCCGCAAACTGATGGCCAATATGAACGAACGATCCAAATGTTGGAAGATATGCTTCGTGCGTGTGTACTCGAGTTTGGTGGATCATGGGATTCTCATCTCCCATTGATTGAATTTGCTTATAATAATTCATATCATTCTAGCATTGGAATGCCACCATACGAGATGCTTTACAGAAGATGCTGTCGTACTCCAACTTCCTGGTTGGAACCTGGTGAAAAGCAATTTGCTGGACCTGAGATTGTCTAGATAACTTCTTATAAAATGAATGTGGCTCTTGAAAAGCTGAAAGCAGCACATGACCGACAAAAGATGTATGTGGATCCCAAGCATCGTCCCGCTACATTTGAGGTTGGTGATCGCTGTTCTTGAAGGTTTCTCCTTGGAAAGGCATCATTCTTTTTGGGCTCAAGGGGAAGCTAAGTCGACGTTTCATAGGCCCATTCAAGATTGTACGTAAGGTGAATGATCAGGCGGTAACTTTAGAGCTTCAACCTGAGCTAGTTGGTATTCACGATACCTTTAACGTGTGCTACTTACGCAAGTGCCACATTGGAGAGGAGCAGATTATTCCATTTCAAGAAATCAAGGTTGACTCTTATAAGCGACTTGTTGAAGAACCTGTGGAAATTCTTGACACGAAAGTCAAGAAACTACGCAAAAAGATGATCAAGCTAGTCCTTGTGAAATGGAATCACACTTTAGGTCCAAACCTGACCTGGGAAGTTGAGGACGAGATGAAGACAAGATATCCTTACCTGTTTATCACAGAGCAGATTCCGAGGACGAAATACCCTTAAGGGGGGTAGATTTGTAAATAGTATGTACGCGTATGTAGTTAATATAATAGGCGTGTTGGTCCCAAAGAGTGTAAACAAGCAACCGATACAGTGTAGAAGGGGGGGGGGTGAATACATTTTAAACAATCAAACAAATTAATCAAATGTATATTCAATTATCAATCAGTACAATAACTTTTATCACTCTCTAATCAAATCAACAGAATGATTTGATATTACAATGATTATAATCTCAACTCTCTCTTAACACTCTTGAATCACAAACTAATTGATGATCGAATTTCTTGTTAAAACTATTTAACAAGAACTCTTGAAAACTCTCTCGAACTTTGAACTTACAAAGTTAT
Source organism: Dittrichia graveolens (assembly GCA_038502395.1). NCBI lineage: Eukaryota > Viridiplantae > Streptophyta > Magnoliopsida > Asterales > Asteraceae > Dittrichia > Dittrichia graveolens. The sequence goes on from JARJIL010000008.1 coordinate 26,756,475, forward strand.
CGCAACACACGTGTATCAAGTATCACGATCACACGTACGTTTTGTAACTTATGAAGTCGTACCTCTGTTCGGTATTTGTTCACATACACACGTAAGAACATATATGTAAAACCCATGAGAAGGTTTATATTTATACTTGATATATCTACGAGTAAATCGCAGTTTAAAGATATAACTTATCTTTTCTTTAAAACCGTAACAAACTCCTTAATTAGAACATATCTAATTAATTTTCGTTCAAGATTTCTATCCAACTAATAGATAGTTTAAATTAGGTTTAGATATCCTAATTTAAAAGTCGTAGATATAAAGAGTTTATAACAGAATTTAGAACTTACTTAAATTCTGAACTGACTTCTGACGCTGAGCTGACATACTAAGTTCTGACCTTGTCAAGCTGACTTCTTGAATCTTGGATTCTTGAATCTTCAAGTCTTCACTCTTACGACCTATCTCAGCTTAGAAGTCACTGAGTTATCTAGTACTTACATAGAAAACTCTATATCTGTTTATACGCTGACTACTCAGCTGAAGCTGACTAGTCAGTCTATAACAGACTTACATAATTCCTAACTCTTAACTTATCATCTATACATATCGATAGTTTGTCTCATCAAATCTAACTATTCTAAACATGGGAGTAACAATCTCCCCCTATTTGATGATTACAAAACATTGAATCAAATAAGTTATAGGTTAATAGAATTATGTTGAACCACTCTGGAACTGACCAAAGTTAGTTCTTGAAATAAGTATTGAACTGATCTATACTTATTCACGTATCTTGAACTTACAAGATGTTTAGGTTACAAATCTATTATAAGAGTTGTATTCTAAGTACTTGAATTTATAACTACTTAGATTCTGAACTTATCAGAGTTAATTTAAGTTCTGAACTTACAAAACTTATATTACTTAACTTATCAGTTTACAATTGAACATATCAATCATCAGCTTAAACTTACAAAGCTGTTTGTTTGAACATATCAAACATAATTTTTGAACATATCAAATAATGAAACAGTTGAACATATCAAACTTGATTTTGTATTTATAAACATATCATTTACATTTTAGCTTAATCTTTATGATTAGCTTATTCACACTTAGTGCCAACAAAAACATAGAACTAATCTATTTACTCAACGTAATCTTCAACTTCTAACCACATATCCGAACATTTAAGTTCCCAAGTTACAGCTTTCTTGATAGCATCAACCATAAATTCTTCACCTTCTGGCATCTCTTTCATCTCAGCTTTTCTTGATCTGATTTCTTTGTTGAGATGATATCTGAATACCGAGTTCTAAATTGAATCATCACATAGAATTCTCAAGTATAGAATTAATTCCAGATTTGCCAAATGAAGATCTGTTACTTTCAAGAAACATTAATTACCTTCCACATTAAGATACAAGAATCCTTCCAAAGGTTGAGTGATATAAGTGTTCTCTTTAAATTCAACTTCCTCTGGAGCTTGTAAAATGTTGTCTCTTTTAGCTCACTGGCTTGCTGCTTTAACTCTTGCAGCTTTGCCTCGATTAAGAAATGTATCAATTTCATCAGCAGGAATCTCACCTAGCTGATCGATTCTTATGAAGATTGTCTTAAGCACATCAACTATCTCTTGTCTGATTTGATTCTTTTTCATCTGCTTGATAATTGTGGCTACTGTCTTCAACTCTGAGAATCCCAACTTGTACAGACATCTCATATCTAGACCAATTTCTTGTTTGTTGTCTAGTACAAAGTTGATGATTACCAATTCTCCTTTTCTACTCAGTGTAATTGATTCAATCTTGTTATTGAAATGTTTTCTTTTATAACAATGCCTTAGATCCACATCCGAGTAGGGAATTGGGGCAGCTCTTGGACCAGAATAATCAGCTTCAGCTCTGGCAGCCTTAGCTTTAGCATTTTCTCGTTGAAGTTAAGCTTGTCGTTGCTGCTCTTTTATTTCCTCCACAGTTACGCCTAGTTCTTTAGCCATCTCTTGTAACATTTGCTCAGCAAGTATGTCACTGGCTTTTTGTGCTGCATCAGCTTCATCACTTGAGTCAGATTCATGTGCAACTAATTGAGACTTACCCTGTTGCTCTGGCTCAGGCTCAACAATGATGACCTTTCTTTTCTTTGCTAAAGGCATAACACTTCTTTTATTTTTTTTACCATCTCAAACACCTTACTCTTCCCTTTATTTATTTGTGAAGTTGGAACGGACTTAGCTTCACCAAATCTTGGCAAATTGGCTTGAGGAAGGTTGGTGTGAACAGCTTAAGATGTTTCTTCAAGTGGAGTTTCTGGTTGAGCTTGTGAAGTTGTGGTTATTTGGACCGTTGGAGCCTGTTGTTGTTGAGAAGGTTGATCTGCAGTACTCATCAACCGATCATGAGCTGTTCAAATTGTACTTCCTCTGTATGCTCCCCCTCAACCTTATCATCATGCTTCTTTGATTCTTCCTCCCCCTTTTTGTCATCATCAATAGGGGAGGGTCTAAGTTTGAACATGAAGCTTTCCAAGTTGGCAACTGAAGTTGACAAATCATTAAGTTTGCGCATCAACTTGGCTTTGTCAGCTTTCCTCTTTTTATGCAGGAGCTCAAACTAGGATTGTAAATAGTCCATAATGACTTTAGCATCGGTAGTCATCAGTGTGGGCTCCGCAGGTCTTCTTACATCAACGTCCTCCTGTCCAGTAGAAGAGTGTATTTCCACCATAGGAGTGGCCCACTGCTACCAAGGATATTTCCTACACTGATACCAGTTGTTGGTCCAATGTTTAGAATAGTTAGATTTGATGAGACAAATTATCGATATGTATAGATGATAAGTTAAGAGTTAGGAATTACGTAAGTCTGTTATAGACTGACTAAATTTGATCCAAAGATAATGTCATCCACATAAATTTGAACCAGAACGACATGTCCTCTGCTCTTTCTTATGAAAAGAGTTTTGTCAATACTTCCTCTGACAAAATCATTTGAGAGCAGATAGGTGGATAGTGTATCATACCAGGCTCTTGGAGCTTGCTTGAGTCCATGAAAAGCCTTGTCCAACTTATAGACATAATCAGGATGTTTAGCATTAATAAAACTAGGGGGTTGTTTCACATAGACCTCCTCCTGTAGTGCTCCATTTAAAAATGCACTTTAAACATTCATTTGATACACTTTAAAGTTTTTGAAGGCTGCATAGGCTAGGAACAACCTTATAGCTTCAATCCTTGCAACAGGGGCAAAGGTTTCATCATAATCAATACCTTCTTCTTGTCGATACGCCTGAGCTACTAGCCTTGCCTTGTTTCTGATCACTATTCCATCCTTGTCCATTTTATTTCTATAGACCCACTTAGTGCCTATAATTGTTTTTCCTTTGGGAGCAGGGACAAGGGTCCAGACCTTATTTCTTTGAAATAATGTTAGCTCTTCTTGCATAGCGTCAATCCAATCTTCATCTTTTAGAGCCTCTTCATTCTTCTTTGGTTCCATTTGAGATAGAAAACTAGAGTAGGCAACATAGTTTGCATTTGCCTTAGATCTAGTTGACACACCATCTTCAACGTTCCCAATGACATCATCAAGAGAATGATCTTTTAATACTTTGAAGGTTGTTGTAGGAGACTGATGTTCTGGGTCTGATTCAGAGCAGTTTCTCTCAGACTGAATAGGACTTACTTCTTCAGTCTGAGTACGAATTTGATGATCACTTAGATCTTCAATCTGACATGTACCTGATTATCTTCAATATTGATAATTTCTTTCAGTGATGCACGCTTGTCAGATTTTCTATCATCATCATCAGAATCATCCATAACATACATGGGATTTGATGTGAGATCTTCTTTACTCCTTTCAAGCTCACTCATACTAACCGAGTCAGCTTGAGCTCTGTTATATTCATCAATACTTGTCTCATCAAACGTAGCATGTATTGACTCTTCAATTACCTTTCTTTTAAGATTAAAGACTCTGTAAGCTTTGGAGATTGAAGAATATCCAACAAATATCCCTTGATCAGCTTTGGGTTCCAACTTATGGAGCTGATCTCTTTGGTTTAGCACATAGCATGCTGAACCAAAAATATGGAAATATCCAATGTTGGGTTTTCTGCCATGATACACCTCATAAGGTGTTTTACCATGTCTTTTCACTAGAATTGATCTATTCTGAGTATAGCAGGCTGTACTTACAGCTTCTGCCCAGAAGCTCAGTTTGAGCTTTGCCTCAGATAGCATGGTTCTGGCAGCTTCAATTAAGGTTCTGTTTCTCCTTTCAGCAACTCTATTTTGTTGTGGAGTTCTTACAGATGAGAAATTCTGGATAATTCCTTTCTCTTCACAAAAGCTTTCAAGGGTTGAGTTCCTGAACTCAGTCCCATGATCAGTTCTGAGTTGTTTAAGAAACTTACCCTTTTGCAACTCTACTTTTCTTATGAAGCTGATTAACTCACATGCAGCTTCACTTTTGGCTTTTAAGAAGATTACCCAAGTGAATCTTGTGAATTCATCAACAATCACTAGAGTATACTTTTTACCACTTAGGCTTGGGGTGCTGATAGGTCCAAATAGGTCCAAATGCAACATATGCAATGGTTCTGTGATTGAGAAATTCTGTTTGGACTTGAAGGATCCCTTATGATGTTTTCCCATTTCACAGGCTCAGCAAAGTTTGTCTTTAGCAAACGTGATCTTAGGCAGACCAGAGACTAACTCTTTGCTAGACAACTTGTTAATATATTTGAAGTTTAAATGAGACAGTCTTTTGTGCCATAACTAGCTTAGCTTGGGAGTTAAGTCAGAGTACAAACAGCTTTTAGTTGAAGGATCAGCGGAGCTGAGATCTAACAAATAGATATCTCTCTCTCTTTTTGCCATTAATATTGGTTTTCCCTTCTTATCATAAATTGTTCCTGCATGCTTTCTGAAGGTGACTTAATAATCCTCATCACACAGTTGACTGATACTTATCAGGTTGTGTTTAAGGCCTTCAACATATGCTACCATTTTGAAAGTGACTTTTCCAGCAGTTATCTTTCCATAACCTTTAGTCCTTCCTTGTGAATTATCCCCAAATGTCACCTTGGGTCCTTCATTGTTTTGGAATTCACTTAGAATCCCCTTGCTTCCTGTCATGTGCCTTGAGCATCCACTATCGAGATACCACTTGTAGGAGCCCTGCACATGATCAACTAAACATGTTAGTTTCTTTTTGGAACCCACAGTTTGGTGGGTCCTGACGATGACCACTTATCTGAACCTTTGGAGTTCGATTGATCTGCTCGAACGGATTTTGGTTCAGTTTTGGACTAATAATCCTTTTCATTTTCAGGTCTAAGATTGGTACTTACACAATATTTGGCCTCATGACCTCTATCACCACACTGTTGGAACTCGTGGTGGGCACAAACGCAGCGGAAGCAAACAAGAAAGTAGCATGCAAGACAAAAAGAAAGCACACACAAAGCCCACAACTAGTTCCAATGGTGGAACACACTACAAAGCAAATTGCAACTAAAGAACAAGAAGAAGGAGTAGAAAGTATACCTTCTTCCAGCTGGAAATCGAGCTCCATGTGTGGGGATGAACTTGAGGAAACAAAATGGCTTCCTCCTCCATTGCTAGTCCACACCAAGAAGAGTTTGATCCCATTGTACTAGCAATCCATTAGATGAACGTCCAACAAGACTTCACCATCTGGAACAGCCCAAAGATGTCTTCCTCTTGCACCAATGATCTTCATATGAACACTCAAGATCACCATCTTAGTGTTGTAGCATGAAACCCATTTTGTACCAAGAGAGAAAATGGAATAGAGATAAGTTGTATATGGTTGCTCGTGTTCTACAGCCTCAAACCATGCCTATTGACACCAGAAACTTGGCCAAATTGCATGTCATTTGATTGGACCATCAAATGGTCCAATAAAACACAACTGTCACTGCAGCTACCCTCTTCACGACCCCTCACGGGCTCTCACGGGTCGTGAAGCCTAAGTGCGCCACGAGGGGACTTAGAACTCCACGAGCCGTGCCGCCCGGTCGAGACTCATGAGGGCATCTCCTTCACGAACCCTTACGACCTCGTCACGGGTCGTGAAGCCCAAAGGCGTCACGACACGTGGCGGCCGTCGAACAATCGTTAGGGCAGCCTGCTTCACGACCCGTGGAGCACCCTTCACGGTCGTGAAGCCCCGAATCAAAACACTTTTGATTCTTTGACTTTCTCCATCCACATAAAGCTGTCGGGATCAATCCTTGGCATGTGACCCAATAGGCTCGCGCTTCATTAGCAGTGATACTGGCATACGTGTGTCAGTGGGCAGATCTCCAACAAACTCCCACTTGCACATGACACACCGTACCCATATGCATCACAGACAAGGAGCGGCCTCTAGCAAGACATCCCTGCCCCCAAATCAACACAAGGTATGTCATCCCTGACAAGTACCTAATCATAATCCAAACGGGTTTGAAAATGTCCTATAGATAAGTGATCAATCATCCTACTGTTCGCGATATCCGGGTGAACACGAGACATGGTACAAAGTCATTCTCCGATCGTTCATGATTATGTTTCTCGATCAAGATTGGTGGTGACCAAAATATGCAAGTTGCAACTGATCAACTATCATTGCAAGCATGAGCAGGGCCGTGCATTTTGGTGTCAGCGCCCAATCATCGAGGGGCCCATGGATATCTCTCTAAGAAGAGAAACAAATTCCTTCGACTACATTGCCCCATTACATTGGCAATACGTTGCCCAAAAGCCTCCTTTATAGCAACCAGTTACGGACTGCGTTTGAAAGCAATCAGAACAAGGCAGACCAATGTCGTGGAAACACATGTATCTCCGGTCTAAGGATGAAATGATATTATCATCCAATCACTTGAAACTCTTTTCAAGTATAGGTAAAGTATTGTGTCTCTCGTATCCAATCCCTATTGAATACACGACCAATGCTTTCCCTCAGTCTTCGTTCAAACTTCCTTCCGATGAAGAGTGACTGACTATGGACATTTAGAATGTAAAACATTCAGGGAAGTGGTAAACATGCTAAGATGGAACACAATAAAGGCAACTGAGAGTACCCGCTACACGCGTATTAACAAATCCCCATTTGATAATCAATACTAGCAGAAGCACAATGTTGCTTAACGTTCCCATAATCAGTATATCAAAATTTCAACTAAAACAAACTGAAGCCAGGTCTTTGCAAGCATTAGTATGTCAATCATCACTATCTTGCAACTACGGCTTTAGCAAAACGGATCTGCCACCATCCTATCCGTGTGTATTCGTAAGATGACCATATCTCTACCTCAACCAATCACTAAAAAGTGTGCGTTGGTGAGATAACGATCTTTTGTCAAGCTATCGCACCTTCATTGATTCATCAGAACTCAATAAGATCAAGGATGCTTGAGATAAAGGTTATCTTTCATAAGCCATCGTACTCTCATTGTCTCATAAGATCCCTATAGAGTCAGCGATGCTTTGAGAAGCATACTTATTAACACCATATTTAGTAGGATCACGAACCCCGATAAAGATAGGAACTTATCCTAAGCAAGCATTTGAATAACAACTTATTCTATGTTGCTTCTTACTATTGATCAACAAGAACATATTTCAATATTTCTTTAACTCCTTCCATAGGGTTTGTATATCCTATAATCGTTATGGATGCATAATTCTTGATTTAAGCTTTTCAAGCGAAATCAGGACATTATCTCCAACACGATGTATGTACTAGACATATTTAGAATAGGATTACAAAATGCTCCCACTAGCTCTGGCATTCTTCCATGTTTCATCATTGCTATTTGAAAACTCAAACAAATGATTTTCATATCAACGCAAAGATTCTAACATTGAGATGGCAACGTAAGTCCATAAGTGGACTACTTAGAGTTTGTAGATTTCATTGGGATACTTATTGATAGTGAAAGACCCTCGAAAATGTTGTGAGCATTTCCTCAGAAATTCCTATTAAGGAATGTAGTCTTCACTTCTATCCAATATAGCCTAAAAGGCACTTATAAAATAAGTATCCGTGTAGACTTCAACATAACCACCGGGAGAATGTTTCTAGATGATACCTTCCTCATGGTCAATCATCGTGAAATCATTCCTACCAGTCGGTATTTGAAGTAGTCTACAAACTTATCCATGTTTGGTCTATTTCCTCAAATAACCAATCACACCTAGCGGGTTCACACCCAGGTGTAGGATCAACCAAGTCGAGACCTTGGATATCCGTCATGGATAGCATCTCATCTTATCATTTCCTCCTTTCTCCTAGCGGGCTCCAAGCCCACTACGCTATATGGTAGTTGACGCATTCATCATGAATCATCATTAAGTTGTCTTCCTCAGATATAACGAGTTATATCTTTCTGGTCTTATGACAACTTCTACCAAGAGGTAATGATTTTATGCCAGGTTCTCCAGCATTGCCATGCTGAGTTTCAATCATTTCTGATTGGATTCTAGTGTCAACATCAGGTTCTTCCATTCAAGGTATACTCTACTCTCACTAGCATCCACGGATATTAATTTCATAATAGACTCTACCTTTGAGCAACTTACAAGTTCTCACAAGGTTTGTCAAGACAAATATCCCATGGTCTTAGTAGAGTACCTAATGGAGTAAATACCTCTAGATCCTGGGTTCCTCCACCTCACGTCTAAACGTAGGCTAGACAATCCAGTCTTTGGAATAGACAAACAAGTATCCTCCTTTTTGTCATATCCTCTAAGGCGTTTACATGACCATCTTTGTTGTTTATAAGATTTAGAACTCATGCCACTATTTGGAGAATGACCCAAAACAATTTTGGACATAAAAGTGTAACCTTTCACTTGTCGGACCATATCAAAATCTCCGGTTTCTCCTTTAGACGACCACATGTAACAATGTGTCTTAAGAGGAATGAATTGTGAGACAATCCCATAATTCTTATGATAGTCACATAATATATAAAGCTAAGGTACTCAGCATCTTAACTAGATCCAAGTATCATAGTTGCATTGCCCTCTCTATCATGTACCTCGTTATGGTGAGTTTTGAACACCTCTGAGGTTTCAAACCTAGTCCATTAAAATAGACTTACCATCCCTTCTACCATCACCGGTAAAGGTAACAAGGTATCTAAAGTTACTCCTTAATGTTTGTTTGAACGGTCAACACACTAAAAGTGTGAACGAAATCCAACAAGCTTTCAATCCTCTCACATACTCAAGTGAAGGATGTTTAAGTAATTTAACCTAATAAACAAGATATGCATTCAACATTTGACCCATGGTCAAAGGGTTCCAAGTTCCTAAACCTCACAGATCTTGGTGAAGCAAGTCTTGTTTATATAGCTAAATCGACTTCTACATAAGGTTAACTTATTAGTACATTTATGATCGTTCTATTACTCCTTAAGCAAAAGCTTACTTTAAATGCCACGATATGGATAAACTTTGAAATAAATCACCACTAATTTCAAAAGTCAAAGTAATATCCATCGTCAACAAAGGCATTTAGATATAATGTTTCTAGCCATACATGGCATAAACATACATCCAATAAAGTAATAGAATAGCTGGAAGGAAAGGCAAGATACAAACTTCCAATCCTCTCAATAGGGACAACAACTATGTTTCTCTTTTAGAATTCCAACTCTCCATGCCTCATCCGCCTACTTCTCTTTTAACACCTTCACTTTGTGACAAACAGATTTGTGACAAACGTGAGCGTTATTGCTAGCATTTAAAACCTAGCCTTTAGAAGTAGAAGAGAAATGGAGTTTGATCATGAATGTTCCTGAAGTCAAGGAGCTAATTTCTCTTACTCATAAGTGATTTTAGCTCTTTCAGGCTCATAGGGCAGTCGTGGTGGCGCCAATTTTCCAATCTTTCCGCGGAAGTAGAAAATTACCCCTTGTGGAGTCATATCTTGAGGCACAATCTCATTGCCCTCTGACTTCACATATATGGTAGGTTTGGTAAAACCAAACATTCCACTTGAGGTCAATTTCTTCTTCTCGGTTTCTTGTTCCTTTATAATGTTAGCAGGAGTTGGTGAGGCAAGTCATACTTTGGCCATGCAGGACTTAGCAGTCCATAATATGCCATAATGCTTTATCAAGGACTTCTCCATATTGTGCATGTGATAGTTCACAATGAACTATTTACATCACGTGGGCAGGGACTTTGGAGAATTTTCATTCACCACAAGCTCCCTCCCTATGGCGAATCCATGCCTCTCCTTTAGGTCCACGTACCTCTCTAACTCAAGGATATGGACACTAATTTTCCCACCTTCATGCATCCTTCAACCGATCAAGACCACGATGCACTTTTACATGCATATAGAGGTCTAGGTCACGTTGGTAGCATTTTGGCTCTAGAAGGGATTTCTCTAAAATGTGCAACTTTGACTCATGGTGGAAGACAATCCTCAACAACCAATCCTAGTCCACGAAGTCCACATTGGTGAGTCTCACCTTCTTTAGGAACGAACGGAGTTTTAAGTTGAAGCGGTGTCGTTAACGTTTGCCAATTAAAGATATAAGAATACACGTTTTAGTTAGTTCTGATACAATCCTCGTTACGATAATTACCCATTTAGTTTTAAGAAACCAATTATCTTAACAAGGGCTAAGAACCTTATTTCACTTCACTACATGACGGGTTTGCCACGGATCACTTCATGAAGTTATTTAGGCCGGTAAACGCTTTACCAATTGCAATCCGAGATTACAACTCTTAGACACTTGCGGGATCCATCAACACTCATAGCGTCGGTTTGGCATGTTTGATCCCTTCTCACACCAATTCCTTGTTAAGCTGCTTTGGCAACTCGGTATAGGCACGACAATTACCAAGGCGTATTAAGTTGGAATTGTAAATCGTTCGTCAAGATACACGGTGACAACCTTGACAATCATTGGCTCGTGCTTAGCTCGACAACCAATAATTTCAAGTCGCCACACTCACCTTCCACACGGATCCACATGGAACAACTTGTGCTTAGCTCGACAATCATCTCATGCATCACTAGATTCGGGTGGTGTCATCTTACGGATGGCGTGTGATTTACGTTTGAGAAAAACGGGACTTTTGTCTTTCCGGTTTAAAAAACCTCTTTTCAAGTTGAATAACAAACAAGTGACAAAACGCATTTTTCACTTTAATATAAACCAATTTATATTTATTTGTTAATCGTGAGCGCGCGGGGTTTGTTAAACAATTTAACAACTCTTGTGATTTTATTATTTTGAAAAGTTTTTAGCATGCGAAGATCCTAAACAACCACGCAAGAAAATAACAAAATAAATCACAACCACGCACAAAGCAAATATCCGGTAACATGCCCCTAAACCCTATGCGCCCTCCCCGTGAGCCAAACGGAGAGAGCAAGGCCAAACTAAGGACACAACCAAAAGGCCTCGCCGGTTGTGCTCCCACTGAATCCGTCATCTCCAAATGATCCACCGGATCCAATATAGCCGAGACGTCTCCTCCACAACTCTCGATGGTTGTCTTCGGTCTTCTTTTCACAATTACAAACAATTTGAAAAGAAACGGCGTGCAAGCCGTGATTGCTATTCTAAGCTACTTACAACAAGTACAAAGGAAAGCAATGGCATGCAAGCCATAAATAAATTTACAAATCTACAAACCGAATTAAATATTATTACAAACCATTGTGACTAAAATTCACCAAATGAATGAATACATAAATAAACAACCAAACAACCAACATGTAGGTATAACGGGCAAGGCGTTACCGGACACAACAACAACCACAAACAAAACATGGTGTGCCACAACAAAACCATGCAAAATGTATCTCAATTAAGATTGTTCAAACAAGCAAAGCACTCAAGGCACAAAAGGAACAATCCTTGTACATATGCATTAGTATCCCAAACACTTTGAGAACACATATTCATATATACACAATATAAGTATATGCATGTGTGCATTTTATGCCAAAACCACCCAATACATAAAAATATACGAATCAAGACACATAAACGGGGCTTTTCAAGTGTCCAAACAAAAGGACAGATTCTGGAAAAACAGAATCGAAAGGTGCTAAAACCAAAAATTTATTTCTTTTATAAACAAGGATAAAAACACTGTTCACGAGACCTTCACGGCCCAGAAGCCTTCACGGGCCCTCACGGCCCGTGAAGCCCATGAGCTCCACAACTCTGACACAGTCAAAACCTTTCACGGGCGACACCCCATGAATCCACTCGTGTAGGCTTCACGAACCGTGAAGCCAAAAGCTCCACGGCCCGTGAAGCTCTTCTGGACAGAATGTCCATTTTCGGATTTCAAGCCATCAAAGTGCAATTTCTTTGTAGAGATGGCTCTGATACCATTGTTGGAACTCGTGGTGGGCACAAACGCAGCGGAAGCAAACAAGAAAGTAGCATGCAAGACAAAAAGAAAGCACACACAAAGCCCACAACTAGTTCCAATGGTGGAACACACTACAAAGCAAATTGCAACTAAAGAACAAGAAGAAGGAAACAAAATGGCTTCCTCCTCCATTGCTAGTCCACACCAAGAAGAGTTTGATCCCATTGTACTAGCAATCCATTAGATGAACGTCCAACAAGACTTCACCATCTGGAACAGCCCAAAGATGTCTTCCTCTTGCACCAATGATCTTCATATGAACACTCAAGATCACCATCTTAGTGTTTTAGCATGAAACCCATTTTGTACCAAGAGAGAAAATGGAATAGAGATAAGTTGTATATGGTTGCTTTTGTTCTACAGCCTCAAACCATGCCTATTGACACAAGAAACTCGGCCAAATTGCATGTCATTTGATTGGACCATCAAATGGTCCAATAAAACACAACTCTCACTGCAGCTACCCTCTTCATGACCCCTCACGGGCTCTCACGGGTCGTGAAGCCTAAGTGCGCCACGAGGGGACTTAGAACTCCACGAGCCGTGCCGCCCGGTCGAGACTCATGAGGGCATCTCCTTCACGAACCCTCACGACCTCGTCACGGGTCGTGAAGCCCAAAGGCGTCACGACGCGTGGCGGCCGTCGAACAATCGTTAGGGCAGCCTGCTTCACGACCCGTGGAGCACCCTTCACGGTCGTGAAGCCCCGAATCAAAACACTTTTGATTCTTTGACTTTCTCCATCCACATAAAGCTGTCGGGATCAATCCTTGGCATGTGACCCAATAGGTTCGCGCTTCATTAGCAGTGATACTGGCATACGTGTGTCAGTGGGCAGATCTCCAACACACACTTATAGCATTTTCTTCTATAGATGGGTGTTTGGGTGATTTCTTTCAGTTTTCTAACATTAAATTTGGATTCAGATTTAGGGTCATATGATGTGGATAACCTTTCAATCCTCTTCGACAGTTTGTCTACTTGATTTTCACTGACTTTGGACTTACCTTTGTCAGCTTTATGGTTACCTCTATTTGGTGAGGTCTGACTTACAGACAACATCCTGTTTTTAGACATTCTTTCATGTATAACTTGAGAATTATGTCTTTTTGAGTTAAGATGAGATATTCTATCAAAAACAGTTGTTCTCACCGGATTGTAATCCAATCTTTTGAAAACTGACTTACAGTTTCTGTTTGATCTTGAACATTCAGCTTGATGGTTTGAGTGAATAACCTGAGGACTTTGGGTTGGTCTCACAAAATTATTGGTTTTGACCTATTTCCCTTCTTTGTTCCTTAAGAATGTTCTTGGGAGTATGTCTTCTGATTTCATCGTTTTGTCTTCAAGACTAACTTGATCTTGGATTATTTCATCAGCAGTAGCAGTATAATCTCCCCCTAGCACTGCTTTTACTTGATTTGGTATCTGCTGGTTAATGCACTTTTCTACTTCTCTTGATGGCTTACACCAAGATTCACAGATTTTTCTTAGATTGTCAGCTTGTTCTTTTGATTCTTGCAGTTCTTCACTTAGAAGTTTGTTTATATGAAGTTGACATTCATAATCACTTTGGATCTTTTTACGAGCATTTAAGAGAGTTTCAGAGTTTTTAAGTTCATCTTTTAGTTTTGAAATTTCAGTTTTCAAACTAGATTGAACTGTGAGCGAGGTTTTGAAGTCATTCAACAAATAGTTGAACATTAGACATTTTTGTTCATCAGTGTAAGAGCTAAAGTTATTTACCTTATACATTGAGGCAGGATCCTAGTTACTAGTTTGCTTACTCAGCTTAGCCGCTTCTGCTAGATCCTCATCAAAGGAACTGTCTTCTAACTCATGGTCAACTTGTTCCTCTTCATCCTCAATGGCCATCAAACACCTATCTGGCTCATCATCATCTGAAGTAGATGATTCAGTATCCCAAGTTTCAGCAAGGAGGCCTTTGGTGTTTTCATCTAGCTCGCCTTTGAGTATTTGATATTTCTTTTTATATTTATCAGCTCTGTAGGCATTTTTGTCAGCTACTGAAGCTGATTCTCCCTTCTTTACTCTGCACTCAGCAGCTATGTGTCCTAACCTCTCACAGTTATAGCACTTAGCTTTCTTAGGATCAAAAGTAGACTTACCACTTTTGCTTCTATCAGATTGACCCCTTCCTCTTCTGAACTTTCTAAAATTTCTTGCTAACATTGCCATTTGTTCAGTAAGAGCATCCATCTCTTCATCATCTGAACCAGAGTTAAGACGTACTTCCTCAGATTCAGATTCAGAGTCAGTCTCAGCTTGAGACTTTTTAGATCCCTTCTTTTTCTTTTCTGCAAATAATGCAGATCCAACATCGTTTATAGATTCTTTTAGTTGTTGCTGGGCCACTTTCTTCTGTTCCATTATCTGTTGATGATTTAGAAGGAAACCATAGATAGATCTGAGATCATATTTTCCTAAGGTTCCTCCAGCATGAAGTGCAATGGTGATCTCATTGAATTGTTCTGGTAACACATCTAAGAACTTGAGTACCAACTCATTCTCATCTTTCTTGACAACTACCAAGATCATATCATTTAACAAGCATTAAAATCTGGTAAACAAACCTGCCAGAGTTTCATTATTTTTAGCAAAGAAAGTTTCATAAGAACGACTCAGATTTGTCTTCTTATGTTGCTTGACCAGGTCAGTGCCTTCATACGTGACACTGAGAGTATCACACATCTCTTTTGCAGTTTGGCACCCAGCCACACTATGCAGAAGAGGGTTTGTTAAAGCATTTGCTATAATGCTTTGTGCCTTGTCATTGAGATTAAACAGTTTACGATCTTCCTCAGTCCAGGATGGTAAAGGCTTGGGAGTTTCTCTAGAGGGAATAGTTTTGTCAGTGGAAGTAATATGGATCATTGGTATGATTGGGCCATCTTGAATCACGGTACTCATCCTGTGATCCACAGACTTTAGATATAGCATGGCTCTAAACTTCCACATAGGATAGTCAATGCCATCTAAGATAGGACACCCTTTTGCCGCCATTGTTGGTATGTGACTTGATTGCTTGCTAGTAAACATCTTAACCTCTTGACAGCGGATCTTGATCTTCAACTTATGAAGAAACTTGCTCTGATACCAGTTGTCGGTCCCAAAGAGGGTGAACAAGCAACCTATACAGTGTAGAAGGGGGGGGGGGGTTGAATACACTTTAAACAATAGAACAAATTAATCAAATGTATATTCAATTATCAATCAGTACAATAATTTTTATCACTCTCTAATCAAATCAACAGAATGATTTGATATTACAATGAATATAACCTCAAATCTCTCTAAACACTCTTGAATCACAAACTAATTGGTGATCGAATTTCTTGTTAAAACTGATTAACAAGAACTCTTGAAAACTCTCTCGAACTTTGAACTTACAAAGTTATCGCAACACACGCGTATCAAGTATCACGATCACACGTACGTTTTGCAACTTATGCAATCGTCGTTGTGTATCGCGTATCTGTTCTCGTACACACGTAAGAACATATATGTAAAACCCATGAGAAGGTTTATACTTATACTTGATATATCTACGAGTAAATCGCAGTTTAAAGATAGAAATTATCTTTTCTTTAAAACCGTAACAAACTCCTTAATTAGAACATATCTAATTAATTTTCGTTTAAGATTTCTATCCAACTAATAGGTAGTTTAAATTAGGTTTAGATATCCCAATTTAAATGTCGTAGATATAGAGAGTTTATAACAGAATTTAGAACTTACTTAAATTCTGAACTGACTTCTAACGCTGAGCTAACATACTCAGTCTTGACCTTGTCAAGCTGACTTTTTGAATCTTGGATTCTTGAATCTTCAAGTCTTCAAATCTTCAAGTCTTCACTCTTAAGACCTATCTCAGCTTAGAAGTCACTGAGTTATCTAGTATTTACATAGAAAACTCTATATCTGTTTATACGGTGACTACTCAGCTAAAGCTGACTAGTCAGTCTATAACAGACTTACATAATTCCTAACTCTTAGCTTATCATCTATACATATCATTAGTTTGTCTCATCAAATCTAACTATTCAAAACACGGGACTAACAAGGCGAGTGTTTTATTTGTATGTACTTGGAATATTAAGATTAATTGAGTAAGTATATTTGTGTGTTCGTGAATGTGTATGTATAGATATGAATGTATTAAGTATAATATATATATATATATATATAATGATTAAGAAAGAAAATAAAGAAAAGAAATAGGTCCAGAGGCAAACCACCTCTGGATAGTGAGTGTATATATGTATGTGGTGTTTAACTTTACTCACAAAGTCAGAGTTGGTAAGAAAATTAGCAAAACACAAAAACACACTTCTCCCTCTCTCGGATTTTGAAGAAGGAAAAGAAGAAGCAGTTGTTGATTTACAAAAGGTTAGTAGTATGATTTAAGCATTTTTTTGAAGATTAGATACATGTCTTGTTTTGGCTGGAAACAAAAACTCATGTAAGAACATCCATGAAGAACATGAAAAGCTTACTTGAAAGTGGGTTTTGGCATGTTTGGTGTTCTTATATGAATTTGATGTGTTTATGAAGATTATATAAGAAGAACATGAAATTCTGAAGTGTTTTAAATGTAAAAACAACAAATATGCAGTCCATAGAATGATTTAAGAAGCTGTCAGAATTTCAGTTACAAGGTGTGGGATTCCGAGACCTATGAAGGTGTTAGAATCCGCTGGTTATCGGAATCCGCATGTGTGTCGGAATCCGCTAGAATTATCGGATTCCACATGTCTGTCAAATTCCATGTCTCGGATTTCCTTTGGTACTGGAATCCGCAAGGTCGGATCCCGTGTATCTGTCGGATTTCCTTCTATGTGTAGGAATCCGCAAGAGTGTCGGATTCCGTATGCATGTTGAATTCTCAAGTGTTGGAATCCGCAAGACGAATGTCGGATTCCGTGTATGTGTGTGTCGGATTTCTCAAATCCGCAAGGATCATGGGATTTCCCAAATCCGACAGTTTTGGCTGATATATGCTAAATCCAGATTTAAGTCCCTATGATTGTTTTTGTAGTCTTACTTTATATGTATAGATGATTAACGTAAGTCGTATTGTTCTAGGTGAACTTGTCGTATTAGTGAAGTCAAAACAAAATACCTGTACGTGGTAAATTACTCAGGTGAGTACCTGCTTTCATGAGACTCAATAGAGTAAGACTTGATTGCTAGATGACCGTTTTATTGATTATGCATGATTGTATTATGTATATCTGACTTGTTTTTGCAGGTATGCTCAAGAAGGTAAGTGTAAGTCTTGAATGATGTTAAGCTATGTATTAGGTGCATGCCAGCGGGTACAGATTGGAACCGCTTAGTTAATGATGATATGTAAGAATGAATCACTGAATGATGTTGTATGCAAGATGATGAATCCATATGGGATTATATGTATTTATGTATGTATGTATGTATGTATGTGCACTGTCTACAGACTATTGAAGCATGGTTAAGGTCAGTCAGTTGTAACTAGATCCCATGAGTATTTCGGGATTTCATGGTGATTTGGGAGGCATTTCGGATCGTAGGTTCTGTAGAACCGCCGTGTCTTAATGTGAGTGGTAATCTGCTGGATGACCGCTGGATTACCTGTGGAGCCTCTAACTCTGTGAACGATGTTTGGTGGACTGCTTTATGCTCCCCCACCAGTGCGGTTGGTTGTGTCTGATCCCCCGGTGTCAGTTGTTAAGCAGGATTGATTACCCTACAAGACATGACTCTTACTGATCTTGTCAGCACACCGTTATGTGTTAAGCTATCAATGATTGCTTATGTATGATATGTGTTGCATGACTTGCTCTATTGATGCTTTGGTAAGTATGTACTCACTAGCTATGTTGTCTAGCTAATGGTGCTACATTGCCCCTTTTCAGGTAAAGACTAGAAGGCTTTGTGAGGCGGGTGGCTTTTGATGTATATAACCCTTGTGGTTTGGAACACTTTACTTAATGTTGTAATATGATACTTATGGTCGGTTCCTGTGTTAGGTAACACCAATGTATATTTTGGAAACAATAATGATGAAATTAAGAGTTTTTACTTTTAAAAGAAAATTTCTGCTGCTAAAACTGATGTTTTGAGTTGGTCGAATTGATTTACTCATAATTAGAGGTTGAATTATCACTAAAGTAGTTGTTTTCGGAAGCAGTGTTACAATTATATGATATACAAAAACCAGTGAAAGGAGTTCAAGAAATATTGAGATGTGTTCTTGTTGATCAATACTAAGAAGCAGCATAGAGTAAGTTGTTATTCAAATTCTTGCTTTTGTACTTCTTAGGGTAACTTCCGATCTTTATCGGGGTTCGTGATCTTACTAATTATGGTGTTGTTAGTAAATATGCTTCCCAAAGCATCATTGACTCTATTGGGTTCTTATGAGACAATGAGGGTATGATGGCTTTTGCACGAGAACCTTAATCCCAAACATCATTAACTTTATTGGGCTCTGTTGAATCAATGAGGTACGATGGCTTGACAAAGGACCATGATCTCACCAACGCACACTTCTTGAGTGAGTAGTTCAGGTAGAGATATGGTCGTCTTGAGAATACACATGGATGACATGTGTTGGAATATGCCCGCTGACACGAACGAGTTAATAGCACTGCTGATGAAGTATAGGCCTAATGGGTCACACACCAAGTATTGATTCCGGCAACACGATCAAGCAAAATAGAGGAAAAGGCCAAAATGGGTTTTGGCAGCATGGTACACAGGCCATGTTCTTGAACACGGGCCGTGTTCAGCCCAACTAGCATGGGGCGTTTTGGCCCAAGTAGAGACTGTTTGCTTTGGGCCTACACGGCCGTGTAGAGGAACACGGGCCGTGTTGGTCCTGTTAGACACGGGCTATCTTGACCCAATTGAAGCCGTGGACTTTGGGCCTACACGGCCGTGTTGGCCAACACGGGCCGTGTACAGGCTCTGTAACAGCAGAATAAACAACTTTAAACACTCATTTTTAATGTGATTAATGAGGGTGAATAATAAACCACGATTCATATGTCCCTGGAACAGACTTTTGGTAGTTCTAGAGCCTTATGCATGTGTCCATACTCTCTCCAATACTTCTTCTCCTTGGTGATCAAATTTGGTGCACTTGAGAAGGCAATATACACTTTGTGATCAACCATTGATGCACAAAGGTGTTGCTTGTTCTTGCATTGTGTTGTTTTGGTGTCTACACCAACCTACTAGCATTGAGGAATCAAGTGTGCTTGGGGTGGACTTCACTTGAGGAATTCTTCTTGAATTCTACACACTTTGACAAAGAAGAAAGCTTTTGGTGATCTTGTATGATGGTTTAATCTTTCTTCTACCTTGTTTATTATATTCTAGTTGCAACTTCATGTTTAGATGTTGGTCCATGGCATGTGTGTTTGTTTGGCTAGTTTGGTTTTTGTATTGTATCTTGCTTCTGTTGCTACTCGTTTATGCCAAACAAATACTTTCAATGGTATCAGAGCCATATCTAACATAGCTTTGCACTAATGAGTATAGAAAAACCATATAAATATTTTATACAAGAAAATTGTTTTCTTGAAATGTTTTCGAGTAGATGGTTGTTAGGCTAAAATTGATATAATTGTAACCTACATAATATTCATATAATATTTTGATATTAGAAAGTTGTCCTCTAAAACGGTTTTTCATGCAGATTCTTGTTAGGCTAAAATTGTTATATTTGTAGCCTACCGAATATTTTAGTTTTTACATCGAGGTGAGAAAAACCATATAAATACTTTTATATAAGAAAATTATTTTCTTAAAATTGGTTTTTCATTGAGACTCTTGTTGTACCCTTGTTGTGCTAGAATTGTTATATTTGTAGCCTTGTTAATATTTTAGTTTTTATATTTATATATTTGTTGTAACTTGGCATGAAGTGTACACAAATATATACTTATAAATGTATATATGAATATGTGTCACAAAAATGGTTTGGTACACTAATGCATATGTACAAGGATTGTCATTATGGTGCCTTTGATGTTGTTGACAATCTTAACTAAAATATAGATATATATTTATATCATGGTTTTGTGTGGCACACCATGTTTTATTTGTTGCGTTTGGTTAATTCGGTAACGTGATATGCCCTTAGACCTATGTGTTGTGGTGGTTGATTGATTTGGTTTTTTGGTGGATTCGCCTGCGTGCCGTATTGATGTAAATATTTATTTGTTTATTTATTTGTTGGTGCGGCTTGCACGCCGTTTCTTTTATTCCGTGTATTTGTGTAAATAGTATAGGAATGCGACCTGCGTGTCGTTTATATATATATTCTATGTATTTGTAAATAGTATAGAATTAGAACCGGAGAAATCAACGGGAGTCATGGTGATGACGTCTTGGCGAGAAGGAATCAACACGCTATTGGAGGTGTTGGATTCGGTGGGAGCTCACCCAACGAGACTTTACCTTGTCCTTAGGTTTTGGCCTCGTTTTCCCCGTTGTGGCTCACGGGGAAAACGCATAGGATTTTAGGGCATGTTACCGAATTATATATATATATATTTGTGTGGTTGTGTTTTATTTTTCTATGCTTGGATTAGGATTCGCATGCTAGACAATTTTCCTATAAAATTAAATAAAATACAACGTTTGTTAAAACGGTTAACAATCTCGCGCGAATAGAATTGACAAAGAAAATATAAACTTGGTATTATATTTAAAAGTGATTAAAATTGTTTTGACACTTACTTTGTTAATTCACAAAAGGGTTTTATAAATCGGAAACAAAATCCCATTTTTAAAATGTAAATCACGCTCCATCCGTAAGACGATACCACCCGAATCTAATGAAACAAGGATGATTGTCATGCTAAGCACGAGTCATTCCTTGCGTAGTTGTGTGGAAGGTGAGTGGGGTAACGCGCATGATTGGTTGTCGAGCTAAGCACGAGTCAGTAGATGGTTGGGAGTGCCATCCGTGTGTCTTGTCGGACGGTTTACAATTTTAGTATATAATTCTTGATTAGTTGTCGAGCTAAGCACGAGCTAAACAAAAATTATATATTAAGATTGGTGTAAGGAAAGGATCAAATATGCCAACCGACATAATGGATGTCAACGGATCTCACAAGTGTCTAAGAGTTGTAATAGAGATTACAATTGGTAAAATGGTTGCCGGCCTAAATAGCTTCGCCACGTGATCCGCGGCAAACCCGTCACGGTGCGAGGTGAAATAAGGTTCTTAGCCCTTGTTATAAATAATTGTTTTTATCAAAAACTATGGGGTAATTATTTTAACAAGGTTTATCTAAACTAACCAAAACTAGTATTATTGTTATTTATAGATGTCAAACCAAAACAACACTACGTCAAACATCTCACTTCGTGTGTTCATAGAAAGGGAGAAACTCATGGGGGTGAACTTTATTGCAAGGTTTAGGCAATAGACGATTGTCCTTCGCCATGAGTCAAAGTTGCACATCCTTGAGGAACCCCTTCCAGAGCCACCTGCTACCAACGCGACTTGGGCCGTCCGATACGGGTATGAAAAACGTATTGAAGACATGCACGATGTTTCCTGCCTCATGTTGTCAACAATGAGCTCGGATTTGCGAAAGCAGCTCGAGCACATGAGTGTGTACGATGTGTTAAACAAGCTCAAGGACATGTTCCAACAGCAAGCTAGGCAGGAACACTATGAGTGTGTTAAAAGCCTAGTCGGTTGTAGGTTGCAGGAAGGCGGGTATGTTGGTCTTCACTTCCTTAAGATGAAGGCGAACGTGGACCAAATGGAGAGGTTAGTATTTCCTATTGGGAAAGCGAATTGCATGGCATGTTGAAGTCTGCGGAGTCCGACATGGCCAAGCATAATTCCACCTCAACCACTCCCGTCTTGGGCTTAAAGAAACAAAAGAAAAGGAAGAAGAAACCGACCCTAAAAGGAAAGGTTGGAGTTTCTAAGCCTATCCTTGATATTGAGTCGAAGGACATAGAGAATGTGCCTCAAGAAGAGACTCAAGAAAAGGTAGTTTGCTACTTCTGTGGAAGATTTGGAAATTAGGGCCGTCACGCCTGCCCTACGTGCCGGGAGTATATAAAACTTCTCAGAAAAGAGAAGGTTAACTTTCCATCTTCAGGTACGTTCATGATTCATTGCTATTTTTCTATAAGCTGGGTTGGTGACCTGAGCTGATTGACTCATGTTTATCACAAATTTGTTTGTTACAAAGTGTAGTTCCTTTGGTGAAAGAAAAGCATGAACAACCGGATCTCGGGCGAGGAAACCATAGTGATTGTCCTCTAAGAGAAGATAAGGAGATTTGATCTTGCTTTTGTCGCCGGTTTATTTATTACTTTTTTTATTGCCTTGCGTGGCAAGTAACATCTCTTTGTATACTCGCTTTAATTACGGTGAACAAAATGTTGAAGTTAAACCTTTAAGCATTGTTTATTAAGGGTTTATTGATGTCATAACTCATGTGTTGTTTTGCCCTGTGTGGCACACAACTTAACGTCTGGTGATGATGTGTTTATTCTTAAATTATGAAAATCTGTTCTGGTATATTTTGTTCAAAATTCCCCATATCATGGCATACACAAGGTTTTGTTACAAGTAATAGAATATTCATGAATAATTGATTCTGATTCCAAAATAGTTTGGATGAGTTATCTTTGTGTGATAATCAACTTAACCACATAAACAAGAGATATAACACCTAGATCCATGTGGTTATGATCTTGGGATAGTTTCGCCTTGGGCTAAACGTTTTGATGTTGATCTTGTTTATTAGGCTAAGGGGATTATGTGATCCTTCACTAGAGATAGTGAGAGGATTGAAGGCTTGTTGGATATTGATCACATTTTGTGGATAATCCGTTCAAGCACACCACAAAGAATAACGAAAGCGAAACTTCTTCGTCACTACCTTGATGGTAGTAGTTGCGAGACGTTTATTAGTTTGGGTATATGTCTGAAACCTTGTTGGTGTTCAGAATTAACCAAGACAAATTTCAGAATCAATAGGGCATATACATTAAGGTACTTAGATCTAGTGGAGATGCTAAGCTACTTACTATATATATTGGACGACCGTATAGTGAGTTGTGGAATTGTTTCACAATTCATATCCTTCTAAGACGCATTGGTACATGGTGTCATGGAGTAGGGAACCGGGTTGATCCGGTTTATGACGGGTCAAGAATGTATGTACGGGTTTTGGTACATTCATTTGCCATTGTGACTAAGTCCTCAAATCCAAATTCAATTGATAGTCGATTTAGCATTTATTAATATACGACTAGAAAGGTTCTTTGCTTGTCTATCTTAATAGTTTGAAGTTATCCATTCTACATTCAGTGGGAGATGGATAAATTTGAAATCAAGAAGTGCTAATACATTTGAGGAGTTCTTCTAAGTTTTAGCTATTTAACCTTTTGAGAACAATGTTTGTTGCTTAAAAGGGGAAGAAGAGATAAACTAAAACTAAGGCATTACAGTGGAAGAACGTTGACCTTAAATGAAAGACTTGATGATGAAGAACGTTGACCTTAAATGAAAGACTTGATGATGATACTAATATATAATCTGATATCTTTGATAGATTGTGACAACCGTCACCAAAAGCAAATATATATATATATATATATATAATAATAAATAATAAAAAATATAATAATAATAATAATAAATAAATAAAATTATATACATTTATATATAAAAACATGTATATAATTATATATATATTGTATATAATAAACAAAAAAAGAAAAAGAAAAAGAAAATAGAAATCAACCCAATACAACACAATCATTTATCTTACTTACATACTCAACCATCATCACCACCTCACCACCCCCCCCCCCCTCCTCACTCTCTTCTTTTTTTTTTCTATAAATACCAACCCCTTTTATTTCATTTTTCACACTACCTTCAACCAACTTACTCTCTCTCATTTTCTTACACTCTCATACTCTCTCTAAAATCCATATTCAAGAGATCAAAGGAATTCAAGGAAGAACCATCTCTTTTTCATACTCGTTGGTGTCTTTTGAATGTATAATCACCAATCTCTAGCACTATTCTTTAAAATCTTGTTGTTCTTAACAAAACCCACCAAACTCCATCTCTTCTCTTTTCTATCTTCTTCTTTCACCAACAAAAATCTCCCAAGAACATCAAACTCTTGTTCATCTTGTGAAGATCAAAGACAAATCAAAGAAAAAGAGTTGGTAAGATGATCATAACAAACCCATCTCTACTCTTCTATCTTTCTTTTTATTTATTTTCTTTGATGTTTATCTTATTTCTTTTATCTATAATCATGTAAATATAAACATCCTACCAATGTTGTAAGGAGCACATGAAATGTGCATCATCCTACCATTGTTGTATGGAACATAATCAACTAAAAATCAAGAAAATACGACTTTGATCATGCATGTGCATTATCTTACCAAATGTTGTAATGAACACATATAATGTGTATCATCCTACCATTGTTGTAAGGAACACATGGATTATCAAAGCTTATACTTATACAAGATGATTAATCATGAATATAAACATGTTATATTAAAGTTATGACCCATAAAACAAAGAGAAATCATAATCCGGCAGATTCTGAACTAGAACTCCCCTATTGTTTTTGTTATATCTGGAGTTCTAGGTATTAAAATCCATTGATTCTTTTTACTAATCTTATTTTAAAGTTTCACCTTTCATTTAAACCTGTATTCACTAATTTTCATGAAGGTTTGATCCTTCAAACATATTTAATAAGACACATATGTTAAATCTGGAAATCTGATAGATTTAAAAAGGTACACTTTAAACGCGTGTAACTTACTCATTCTTAGGTCAAAATACGTCTAGTTTTTTAAACGTTTCATATTTGAGTCGTGGTGAATTCCCATTTTGATTCATGTAAAAACGAGGTCATATGAGTTCTAAAAAGACTTTTTAGGAACAATATGTCATCCAGACACTGATCAGTGGACATCTTATATACTTTTAATTATTAAAAATATTAAACATGGATTATAAATTCCTATATTTTTACTAGACATTCTAGAAACATGTATTAAGGTTATATTAAAACATTAAGCCTTAATATGACTCCTAAAATACAGTTTTTATTTTTTAAAGTTTAACTTAAGGAAATAAAAATTTCAGTGAACACTTATTATTTAAGGAAAATAGAGACAACCTTTAAAAATTTAATAAATAAGTTAATAACAAATAAATAATACAAAATAATAAATACAATAAGTCTAATAGAGCTACATACTTCTTGAATTATGAAAGGAGCTTCAGTAGAAACGATGTATGACATCTTCATCTTCAAATTTTATAAGAACAATTTCTATTTTATTTATGCATCGTACAAGACAATGTCCTTTAAACATTATTTGGTTGTGTAACTTTTACTTATGTTTTATCCGAACTACTTACTTTGTTAATTTAATATATTGGTTATTGTTTATTTACCTTGTGCGGTGATCCCTTGTGCGGTGACACCTCGTGTTTCCACTTTAGCGGGGTGTGACATAGATGATCGTCATGGTTATGCTGGTGTGCCTGATTAGGAGTCATTACTTTTTTTAATTCTGATAAGAGTCATATAGAGCTAAAGAGATATGGATTTCTCATATCTAAGTGGCAATGACTTGATGGTGAGTCGTGTTGAGTTCACCACCTATCGGAAGACATAGTTGATCCAGAATTCACTAAAATAAAAGAAGTAAATGATAAAGAGATGCAATCCATTTGAAATGTCCAAGTACTTGACTTGACTTGATCCCATACCTAGGTGTAAACCAAGGTTGTAGTGATGGGATTAACATGGATGGAATTGTAGACAACTTCAAATACCGACTAGTGGTAAAGTTTTCATAATGGTTATGGAGAAACTTGTCCTAGTGGCTATGTTGAAGAATGTTTGATACTCGTGGATATTAATGACCGCGTTTCGTCATGAAACAATATGATGAGGAAGTGCTTATAACACTCTTCGAGGGTCTTAATATATATCCGTAGTATCCGTATTATGTCTACGAAAGTGGATAAGTCCGATTCGGGCTTATTCTTGCGTCTTAAAGGAAATATCTTTGCTTACTATTAGAAAATCATAGTGACGAGTTTTCTAGAAGCGTAGATAAAACCTTTCATGTATGTCAGGGCTAGTGGGAGCTTTGTTATATTCCTAGTGTTAAATGTCTATTAAAGATAATGTCCCGGTATTAGGTTATCTGCGAACCTAATTCAGGAATTATTGCTTCATAAGGACATTTAGGAGATACAAAATTGGATAGTATTTAGTTCAAGAAATATAGAGATATGTTCTTGATGTTTGACGACTAAAATAGGCTTGGAGTAAGTAGTTACTCTAATGTGTGTTTCTGCTAGGATAACTGTTGATTTTGATCAAAGTTTATGATCCTAACTTGTGGTGTTGATTGTTGGTGCTTAAGTATCACTAACCCTATTGTGGGATTTTGAGACAATGAGGGTGTGATTACTTTAACTTTTTTGAAAAGTTGAGATCTCTTTGATGCATACTTTTGAAGCAGTCTTGTCAAAAGAGATATAATTGAATAACAAAAGTACTTGTGGATGTTGTGGTACAAATCCACTAGTGAAGCCGTTGTTATGGACTAGTGTTGTTTATCATAATAGGTCAATTAGCATTTCTAATGCATGTAACTTGGCTTGAATATGTTTTGGTTCATGTTTGATTTGTACTTATATTTTGGGGACGTTAAGCAGTATTGTAATTCATACTATATCGATTATTAAATGGAGATTTAATAATACGCCGAGGGCGGGTATTTTATGAATCCTTATTGTGTTCCATCTTAGCATGTTTAAAGACTTCCGAGAATGGTTTCCATTCTAAAATCTCCACAATTGGTTATACTTTATGGGAAGTAAGTATAAATTAAATCGAGGTAAATAATCGGTTTTGTTAAACGTGATTCTTGCCTATACTTGAAAGGGGTTTCAAGTGATTAGAGGACCCGCACCCGAGTTCGCTTCATGGTTCTGGTCATAAGTAACTCGGGATGATGATGGCGTTTCATCCTTAAACTAGAGATACATGTGATTTCAAAGCATAGGTCTGCTTTGCTTTGATCGTTTTCTAACGCGGTCCGTAACTAGTGGTTATAAGGGAGATGATTGAGTAGAGTATTATCTATGTGGCGGGACTATGTAGTCAAAAGGAATTTGTTCCTCTATGTTTAGAGAAGATATCCATGGGCCCCTCGACGATTGAGTGTTGACGTTCATACGTATGGCTGTGCTCAAGTTATATTGATGATGGATCAATGTTAACTTGGTTTGTTAGTCACCACTAATCTAGAATCGAGAAACATAATCGTGAACGATCTTAAAGTTGACTTTATTCCATGCCTTGTGTTCACATAGGATATCACGAACAATGGGATATATATGTTCATTTATCTTTAGGACAATCATTTTATGATCGGGATCTTGTCAAGAGTGGCATACCTTATACTGACTTGGAAGCATAGATGTCTTGCTAGAGGCCGCTCTATGTTTGTGTTATTTTTCGTAGTCGTGCCACGTGCAAGTGGGAGTCTGGTGGAATATGCCCGCTGACACGGACGAGTTAATAGCACTGCTGATGAAGTATAGGCCTATTGGGTCACACACCAAGTATTGATTCCGGCAACATGATCAAGCAAAAGAGAGGAAAAGGCCAAAATGGGTTTTGGCAGCATGGTACACAGGCCGTGTTCTTGAACACGGGCCGTGTTCAGCCCAACTAGCATGGGGCGTTTTGGCCCAAGTAGAGACCGTGTGCTTTGGGCCTACACGGCCATGTAGATGAACACGGGCCGTGTTAGGCCAATTAGACACGGGCTATCTTGGCCCAATTGAGGCCGTGGACTTTTGGCCTACACGGCCGTGTTGGCCAACACGGGCCGTGTACAGGCTCTGTAACAGCAGAATAAACAACTTTAAACACTCATTTTTATTGGGATTAATGAGTGTGAATGATAAGCTACGATTCATATGTCCCAGGAATAGACTTTTGGTAGTTCTAGAGCCTTATGCATGTGTCCATAATCTCTCCAATAGTTCTTCTCCTTGGTGATCAAATTTGGTGCACTTGAGAAGGCAATATACACTTTGTGATCAACCTTTGATGCACAAAGGTGTTGCTTGTTCTTGCATGGTGTTGTTTTGGTGTCTACACCAACCTACTAGCATTGGGGAATCAAATGTGCTTGGGGTGGACTTCACTAGAGGAATTCTTCTTGAATTCTACACACTTTGACAAAGAAGAAAGCTTGTGGTGATCTTGTATGATGGTATAATCTTTCTTCTACCTTGTTTATTATATTCTAGTTGCAACTTCATGTTTAGATGTTGGTCCATGGCATGTGTGTTTGTTTGGCTAGTTTGGTTTTTGTATTGTATCTTGCTTCCGTTGCTACTCGTTTATGCCAAACAAATACCTTCAACATGGTGGGAGATCCATTTTGCTGATGCCGTAGTTACAAACTAGTGATGATTTTCATACTAGTGCTTGCAAGGACTTGGCTTGAGTTTGTTTTTGTTGGAACTCGTGGTGGGCACAAACATAGTGGAAACAAACAAGAAAGTAGCATGCAAGACATAAAACAAAAGCACACACAAAGCCCACAACTAGTTCCAATGGTGGAACACACTACAAAGCAAATTGCAACAAAAGAACAAGAAGGAGTAGAAAGTACCTCCTTACCATGGCTAGAATTCGAGCTCTTCAAATGTGGGATGAATTTGAGGAAACAAAAGGCTTCCTCCTCCATTGCTAGTCCACACCAAGTATGCTTAATCCCATTGTACTAGCAATCCATAGATGAACGTCCACCATGACTCCATCATCTGGAACAGCCCATGTAGATCTCCTCTTGCGCCATGAAAGCCTCACATGAACACTGAAGATCATCTTAGTGTATGTATGTGTTACTATTTCACCAAAAGAGAGCTACAAGTAAAGAGAGAAATGTTGTGATATGTTCTATGCACCTTACAGCCTCAAATGACCAGATTAGGAGTCAAAACTCGGCCATCTTGCATGTGAATTGATTGGACCATCAAATGGTCCAATAAAACACAACTGTCACTGCAGCTACCCTCTTCACGACCCCTCACGGGCTCTCACGGGTCGTGAAGCCTAAGTGCGCCACGAGGGGACTTAGAAATCCACGAGCCGTGCCGCCCGGTCGAGACTCACGAGGGCATCTCCTTCACGACCCCTCACGACCTCGTCACGGGTCGTGAAGCCCAAAGGCGTCACGACGCGTGGTGGCCGTCGAACAATCGTTAGGGCAGCCTGCTTCACGACCCGTGGAGCACCCTTCACGGTCGTGAAGCCCCGAATCAAAACACTTTTGATTCTTTGACTTTCTCCATCCACATAAAGCTGTCGGGATCAATCCTTGGCGTGTGACCCAATAGGCTCGCGCTTCATTAGCAGTGATACCGGCATACGTGTGTCAGTGGGCAGATCTCTAACAAACTCCCACTTGCACATGACACACCGTACCCATATGCATCACAGACAGGGAGCGGCCTCTAGCAAGACATCCCTGCCCCCAAATCAACACGAGGTATGTCATCCCTGACAGGGAGTACCTAATCACAATCCCAGGGATATCTCTCTAAGCAGAGGAACAAATTCCTTCGACTACATTGCCCCATTACATCAGTAATAACTTCCCCAAAAGCTTCCTTTATAACAACCAGTTACGGACTTCCTTTGAAAGCAATCAGAACAAGGCAGACCAATGTCATGGAAACACATGTATCTCCGGTCTAAGGACGAAATGATATTATCATCCTGAGTTACTCTTGACATGTACCATGAAGTAAACTCAGGTGTGGGTCGTCCAATCACTTGAAACTCTTTTCAAGTATAGGTAAAGTATTGCGTCTCTCGTATCCAATCCCTAATGAATACACGACCAATGCTTTCCCTCAGTCTTCGTTCAAACTTCCTTCCAATGAAGAGTGACTGACTGTGGACATTTAGAATGTAAAACATTCAGGGAAGTGGTAAACATGCTAAGATGGAACACAATAAAGGTAACTGAGAGTACCCGCGACACGCGTATTAACAAATCCCCATTTGATAATCGATACTAGCAGAAGCACAATGTTGCTTAACGTTCCCAAAATCAGCATATCAAAATTTCAACTAAAACAAACTCAAGACAAGTCTTTGCAAGCACTAGTATGACAATCATCACTATCTTGCAACTACGACTTTAGCAAAACGGATCCGCCACCATGCTATCCATGTGTATTCATAAGATGACCATATCTCTACCTCAACCAATCACTCAAAAGTGTGCGTTGGTGAGATAATGGTCTTTTGTCAAGCTATCACACCTTCATTGATTCATCAGAACTCAATAAAATCAAAGATGCTTGAGTTAAAGGTTATCTTTCATAAGCCATCGTACTCTCATTGTCTCATAAGATCCCAATAAAGTCAGCGATGCTTTGAGAAGCATACTTATTAACACCATATTTAGTAGGATCACGAACCCCGATAAAGATCGGCAGTTATCCTAAGCAAGCATTTGAATAACAACTTATTCTATGTTGCTTCTTACTATAGATCAACAAGAACATATTTCAATATTTCTTTAACTCCTTCCATAGGTTTTGTATATCCTATAATCGTTATGGATGCATAATTCTTGATTTAAGCTTTTACAAGCAAGATCAGGACATTATCTCCAATACGTTGTTTGTGCTAGACATATTTTGAATAGGATTACAAAATGCTCCCACTAGCTCTGGCATTCTTCCATGTTTCATCATTGCTATTTGAAAACTCTAACAAATGATTTTCTTATCAACGCAAAGATTCTAACATTGAGATGGCAACATAAGTCCACAAGTGGACTACTTAGGGTTTGTAGATTTCATTAGGATACTTATTGATAGTAAAAGACCATCGAAAATGTTGTGAGCATTTCCTCACAAATTCCTATTAAGGAATGTGGACTTCAACATAACCACCGGGAGAATGTTTCTAGATGATACCTTCCTTATGGTCAATCATCGTGAAACCATTCCTACCAGTCGGTATTTGAAGTAGTCTACAAACTTATCCATGTTTGGTCTATTTCCTCAAATAACCAATCACACTTCACACCCTGGTGTAGGATCAACCAAGTTGAAATCTTGGATATCCATCATGGATAGCATCTCATCTTATCATTTCCTCCTTTCTCCTAGCGGACTCCAAGCCCACTATGCTTTCCGGTAGTTGACACATTCATCATGAATCATCATTAAGATGTCTTCCTCAGATATAACGAGTTATATCTTTCTGGTCTTATGACAACTTCTACCAAGAGGTAACGATTTTATGCCAGGTTCTCCAACATTGCCATGCTGAGTTCCAATCATTTCTGATTGGATTCTAGTGTCAACATCAGGTTCTTCCATTCAAGGTATACTTTACTCTCACTGGCATCCATGGATATTAATTTCTTAAGAGACTCTACCTTTGAGCAACTTACAATTTCTCACAAGGTTTGTCAAGAAAAATATCCCATGGTCTTAGTAGAGTACCTAATGGAGTAAATACCTCTAGATCCTGGGTTCCTCCACCTTACGTCTAAACGTAGGCTAGACAATCCAGGCTTTGGAATAGACAAACATGGATCCTCGTTTTCGTCATATCCTCTAAGGCGTTTACATGACCATCTTTGTTGTTTATAAGATTTAGAACTCATGCCCACCATTTGGAGAATGACCCAAAACAATTTTGGACATAAAAGTGTAACCTATCACTTGTCGGACCATATCAAAATGTCCGGTTCCTCCTTTAGACGACCACATGTAACAATGTGTCTTGAGAGGAATGAATTGTGAGACAATCCCATAATTCTTATGATAGTCACATAATATATAAAACTAAGGTACTCAGCATTTTAACTAAATCCAAGTATCATAGTTGCATTGCCCTCTCTATCATGTACCTCGTTATGGTGAGTTTTGAACACCTCTAAGGTTTCAAAACTAGTCCATTAAAATAGACTTACCATCCCTTCTACCATCACCGGTAAAGGTAACAAGGTATCTAAAGTTACTCCTTAATGTTTGCTTGAACGGTCAATACACTAAAAGTGTGAACGAAATTCAACAAGCTTTCAATCCTCTCACATACTCAAGTGAAGGATGTTTAAGTCATCTAGCATAACAAACAAGATATGCATTCAACATGTGACCAATGGTCAAAGGGTTCCAAGTTCGTAAACCTCACGGATCTTGATCGTTCTATTACTCCTTAAGCATAAGCTTATTTTAAATGCCACGACATGGATAAACTTTGAAATAAATCACTACTAATTTCAAAAGTCAAAGTAATATCCATCGTCAACAAAGGCGTTTAGATATAATGTTTCTAGCCACACATGGCATAAACATACATCCAATAAAGTAATAGAATAGTTGGAAGGAAAGGCAAGATACAAACTTCCAATCCTCTCAATAGGGACAACAACTATGTTTCCCTTTTCGAATTCCAACTCTCCATGCCTCATCCGCCTACTTCTCTTTTATCACCTTCACTTTGTAACAAACAAATTTGTGACAAACGTGAGCGTTATTGCTAGCGTTTAAAACCTAGCCTTTAGAAGTAGAAGAGCAATGGAGTTTGATCATGAATGTTCCTGAAGTCAAGGAGCTAATTTCTCTTACTCATAAGTGATTTTAGCTCTTTCAGGCTCATAGGGCAGGCGTGGTGGCGCCAATTTTCCAATCTTTCCACATAAGTAGAAAATTACCCCTTGTGGAGTCATATATTGAGGCGCAATCTTATTGCCCTCTGACTTCACATATAAGATAGGCTTGGTAAAACCAAACTTTGCGTTTGAGGTCAATTTCTTCTTCTCGGTTTCTTGTTCCTTTATAATGTTAGCGGGAGTTAGTGAGGCGAGCCATAATTTGGCCATGCAGGACTTAGCAGTCCACAACATGCCATATTGCTTTATCAAGGACTTCTCCACATTGTGCATGTGATAGTTCACAATGAACTATTTACATCACGTGGGCAGGGACTTTGGAGAATTTTCATTCACCACAAGCTCCCTCCCTATGGCGAATCCATGCCTCTCCTTTAGGTCCACGTACCTCTCTAACTCAAGGATATGGACACTAATCTTCCCGCCTTCATGCATCCTTCAACCAATCAAGACCACAATGCACTTTTACATGCATATAGAGGTCTAGTTCACGTTGGTAGCATTTTGGCTCTAGAAGGGATTTCTCTATAATGTGCAACTTTGACTCATGGTGGAAGACAATCCTCAACAACCAATCCTAGTCCACGAAGTCCACATTAGTGAGTCTCACCTTCTTTAGGAACGAACGGAGTTTTAAGTTGAAGCGGTGTCATTAACATTTGCCAATTAAAGATATAAGAATACACGTTTTAGTTAGTTTTGATACAATCCTCGTTACGATAATTACCCATTTAGTTTTAAGAAAAACCAATTATCTTAACAAGGTCTAAGAACCTTATTTCACTTCACTACATGACGGGTTTGCCGCGGATCACTTCATGAAGTTATTTAGGCCGGTAAACGCTTTACCAATTGCAATCCGAGATTACAACTCTTAGACACTTGCGGGATCCATCAACACTCATAGCGTCGGTTTGACATGTTTGATCCCTTCTCACACCAATTCCTCGTTAAGCCGCTTTGGAAACTCGGTATAGGCACGACAATTACCAAGGCGTATTAAGTTGGAATTGTAAATCGTCCGTCAAGATACACGGTGACACCCTTGACAATCATTGGCTCGTGCTAAGCTCGACAACTAATAATTTCAAGTCGCCACACTCACCTTCCACATAGATCCACATGGAATAACTCGTTCTTAGCTCGACAATGATCCCATGCATCACTTGATTCGGGTAGTGTCATCTTACGGGTGGCGTGTGATTTACGTTTGAGAAAAACGGGACTTTTGTCTTTCCAGTTTAAAAAACCTCTTTCAAGTTGATTAACAAACAAGTGACAAAATGTCCATTTTCGGCCCGTGAAGCTCATCTGGACAGAATGTCCATTTTCGGTTTTCAAGCCATCAAAGTGCAATTTCTTTGTAGAGATGGCTCTGATACCACTGTTGGAACTCGTGGTGGGCACAAACACAGCGGAAGCAAACAAGAAAGTAGCATGCAAGACATAAAACAAAAGCACACACAAAGCCCACAACTAGTTCCAATGGTGGAACACACTACAAAGCAAATTGCAACAAAAGAACAAGAATAAGGAGTAGAAAGTAGAAAGTACCTCACCCTCATGGATGGCTAGGACGGGTGCGGAGGTCGACTCGTGGATGGCTTGGGCTTGGGTGTACGCTCCACGACTCGTGAAACAGATTAAAAACCTTTCACGACCACCACCCCACGAGATTGGTCGTGTGGCCTTCACGACCCGTGAAGCAAGCTCCACGGCCCGTGAAGACCTTCTGGACAGAATGTCCAAAATCGAAAATATGGATTTTCAAGCCACAAAGGTGCATGCATCTTGCAAGTATGGCTCTCATACCACTGTTGGGAATCCATAGGGATCAAAGAACGCAACGGAAGCAACAAAAACACACAAAAGGATCCCATGATTTCCCAATGGTGGTGAAAACTTGCAAGAACATGCATGCAACCAAAAACAAGAACAAAGAGAAGAAGGAGATCAAATCATACCCTCGAAGACTTTGATACTTGGCTGGATCAATTCGGATTTGGGATGTAAGCTTGAAACAAAAGGCTTTAAGCCCTAATGCAACTCCACACCAAGAAACCTTCAACCTCTTTGTACTAGCAAACCGAAGCACCACCAACACTTGATGGATATCTTTTGGAACAGCCTTGAAACACTTGTGCACAAATCACTAACACTTGATCTTGCTCTCTCTCTCAATGGAAGAACTCACAAGTATATGTATTGCACAAAATGGACCAAGAGTATGAAATGAACAAAGAGACCTCTAGTCAGTTCAAAAGAGCCAGAGTCGGACCCCAATGGCACCATATCATTGGACCAACTCAAATGGTCCAATGAAACACAAGTGTCACTTGGAATTATGCCTTCACGACTTCTTCATGGGCTCTCACGGGCCGTGAAGGATAAATGCGCCACAACCGGCCATTTATCCTCCACGAGTCGTGCCGCGCCATGCAAGAATCGTGAGGGTTTGTGCCTTCATGACCTCCTTCACGGGCCTTGTAGGGTCGTGAAGCCCTAGGGTTTCACGAACCATGCAGCCTACGACAGGACTCGTGGACACGAGCTGCTTCACGACCCGTGGAGCATCCTTCACGGTCGTGAAGCCTAGGTCAACTGGAATTTGACCATTTTGACTCTTTCTTCTTATAGTAGCCTGTCGAGATTGAAACTTGGTGTGTAACCCAATAGGCCCGCGCTTCATTGGCAGTGATGCTGGCCTACGTGTGTCAGTGGGCAGATACCAACAATATCTTCTCATATATATTTATATCTCAAATTAATCAAAACATCTTAATTAAATCACATAATAGATAAACTATCTCAAACTAAGCAAAAATATACAAAAGTATGCAATTATTCAGATTTGGGGCCTGTCGCGCCGCGACACTCCCTTCGCCGTGCCGCGACGTGCATCGGATTTCAAATCCGGGATTTTCAATCGGATTTTCCATGTCTATATACTCCACACTCGGATTTCTTCAAAATCCGAAACCTAGTTCTCGGTTTCTTGAAGGTCGCACCGCGACACACTGGTGTAGCGCCGCTACACTTGTTCTTCCAGATTATCATCTTCCATATGGTGTCGGATTTTCAGTCAAACTCCTCCAAAACTCATTCCAACTTCAAAATTCTTTCAGCAAAACTCATATCTAACATTTATCATGCCTATGAACCACTAAAAACATGTTTTTACTTCTTCATAACATCAAATTATTCAAAACCCATTTACCAAGTTTCTTTCAAACTAAAAAATGATTTAACAAACATAAATTCATGCTTTTGACTATTTAAACATATCAACATGTATTAAATCAAGTTATAAACATTATTTTACATTTCTTTTGAATTAAAGATCACAAAGTCTTGATCTTAGGATTTCAAGTTGGTGACTTTTCTTCACAAATGGTTTTGCTCTCAAAAACACATACAACACCTTGCACACTTTTGATGAAATGAACAGATACATATACACGTACACATATACCTTTCTAAATTAAGATGGAGGTGGCACAAATTAGAAATCCTATTTTTTTATTTCCTAATTCATGCATACATACATACATACCAACATACATGCATAACCAACTTAAACTTTCTTTTCCTTTTATATTATCAACGGTAATATATATATATATATATATATATATATTTATGAACTCTTATTAATCAATTACCTTTTTAAAACACATAATCATTTAGTATAATAAAACACATAATCAAATAAGGCAAGCCAATTACGTACCGCCAACCCGCTAATCTCCTAGCCCATGGTTGCGGGTGTTACAAATCTCCCCTCCTTAAGAGGATTCCGTCCTCAGAATCCTTTCTGGTTCAACCAAATGAGGGTATCTATCCTTCATTTCTTCCTCAGTCTCCCACGTCAAATCAGAACCTAAACTGTGTTTCCACTTGACCAATACCATCGGTATCTGCTTCTTTCGGAGCTCGTCTTCTACCTTGCATTTTCTCAAATAACAGACATTGAACGT
This sequence comes from Dittrichia graveolens, assembly GCA_038502395.1. Lineage (NCBI taxonomy): Eukaryota > Viridiplantae > Streptophyta > Magnoliopsida > Asterales > Asteraceae > Dittrichia > Dittrichia graveolens. The sequence goes on from JARJIL010000008.1 coordinate 26,793,644, forward strand.
GTCATGAATACCTGCAAGCTCTGCTGGGAGATCCAATGTAACTATCTGGTCATTTACAATCTGACGAATTCTGAAAGGACCAATGTAACGGGGAGCTAACTTCCCGCGTTTGCCAAATCGAATCACGCCCTTCCACGGGAAGACCTTCAAATACACTAACTCCCCCACATCAGACGATACTGGACGACGCCGTGGATCCGCATACATTTTCTGTCTATCTCTGGCCGCTTTTAACTTCTCTCTGGCTATAGCAACCTTGTCAGCTGTCATCTGAACAATCTCAGTCCCTGCAAATTGTTTCTCACCAGCCTCTAACCAACACATCGGGGTACGGTAGCGACGACCATACAACATTTCATATGGAGGCATTCCAATACTGGAGTGGTAAGAATTATTATACGCAAACTCTATCAATGGCAGGTGCGAATCCCAAGATCCACCATACTCAATTACACAGGCACGTAGCATATCTTCGAGTGTCTGTATGGTTCGTTCAGTTTGACCGTCAGTCTGGGGATGATAAGCAGTAGTCAAATTTATTCTCGTCCCCAACTCTCTCTATAGACTTCTCCAAAAGTTAGAAACAAAGCTGGAGTCTCTATCAGATACTATCGACAACGGTATACCATGTCTTGCTACGATCTCAGCAATGTACAATTGAGCTAACTTGCTAAGAGAAGCCGTCTCACAGGTAGCCAGAAAATGGGTACTCTTCGTCAATCGATCCACAATCACCCAAATCATATCGTGATTCCTCTAAGTTCGCGGAAGTTTAGTCACAAAATCCAACGTTATATGTGTTGGGATCTGCCCACCGACACACGTAGGCCAGCATCACTGCCAATGAAGCGCGGGCCTATTGGGTCACACGCCAAGTTTCAATCTCAACAGCCTACTATAAGAAGAAAGAGTCAAAATGGTCAAATTCCAGTTGACCTAGGCTTCATGACCGTGAAGGATGCTCCACGGGTCGTGAAGCAACTCGTATCCACGAGTCCTGTCATGGGCCGCATGGTTCGTGAGACCCTAGGGCTCCATGACCCTACACGGCCCGTGAAGGACGTCGTGACGGCAAAACCCTCACGATTCTTGCACAGCGCGGCACGGCTCGTGGAGGATTAATGGCCGGTCGTGGCGCATTTATCCTTCACGGCCCGTGAGAGCCCGTGAAGAAGTCGTGAAGGCAGAATTCTAAGTGACACTTGAATTTGGTTGGACCATTTTGTTGGTCCAATGAATGAGTGCCAATTAGCACGACTCTAGACTCTAAAGAACAGATGATATGACTTTATAAGGGGCATTGTTTGTTCATTCAATACACTTGGTCCATTTTTTTGTGCAATACATATACTTGTGAGTTCTTCCATTGAGATTGAGAGATCCATCAAGTGTTGGTGATTTGTGCATAAGTGTTTCAAGGCTGTTCCAGAAGAGATCCATCAAGTGTTGGTGGTGCTTCGGTTTGTTAGTACAAAGAGGTTGAAGGTTTCTTGGTGTGGACTTGCATTAGGGCTTGGAGCCTTTTGTTTCAAGCTTACATCCCAAATACGATTTGTTCTAGCCAAGTATCAAAGTCTTCGAGGGTATGATTTGATCTCCTTCTTCTCTTTGTTCTTGTTTTGGGTTGCATGCATGTACTTACAAGTTTTCACCACCATTGGGAAAACTTTCACCACCATTGCATGCATCCCAAATCCGTTCGCTTTCCCAGGGTGGTATCTAATCTCGCAATCATAGTCTTTTATCAACTCCACCCATAGCCTCTGTCTCATGTTCAATTCTTTTTGTGTAAAAATATACTGGAGACTCTTATGATCAGTACAAATTACACACTTGGTGCCATACAAATAGTGTCTCCACAGTTTTAGGGCAAAAACGACAGCTGCCAGTTCTAGATCATGAGTCGGGTAATTCTTTTCATGTGGTTTCAACTGTCTTGAAGCATACGCAATCACCCGATCCCTGTGCATAAGCACACATCCCAATCCCGCAAGCGATGCATCGCAATAAACAGTAAAATCATCCATTTCACTTGGCAACGCAAGAATGGGAGCCTGGCACAACAACTGCTTCAAAGTCTAGAAACCCTTATTTTGTTCACTACCCCAAACAAACTTCACATATTTTCAATTTAACTTAGTTAATGGACCCGCAATCTTCGAAAAATCTTTAATAAACCTGCGGTAGTATCCAGCCAAACCCAGAAAACTCTTTATCTCAGACGGTGTCTTTGGAGCATTCCAGTTCATCCCTGCTTCCACTTTAGAAGAATCTACTTTCACTCCTTCATTACAGATAACATGCCCCAAGAATTGAACTTCCCTCAACCAGAACTCGCACTTTGAGAACTTAGCAAATAAATGTTCTTTCTTCAAAGTTTCCAAAACCTGCCTCAAATGCTGCTCATGCTCCTGTTTAGTCTTCGAATAAATTAAAATATCATCAATAAAGACTATCACGAAATCATCCAAGAATGGTCGACAAACCCTGTTCATCAAATCCATAAAAATCGCAGGTGCATTGGTTAGGCCGAACGGCATAACCAAGAACTCGTAGTGCCCGTAGCGTGTACGAAAGGCTGTCTTTGACACATCCTCCTTAGATACTCGTACCTGATGATATCCCGATCTCAAATCCATCTTAGAAAAGAACGTAGCTCCTTGCAGTTGATCAAACAAATCATCGATTCTCGGCAACGGATACTTGTTCTTGATCTTTCTCTTATTCAACTCACGGTAGTCGATACACATACGCAACGTACCGTCTTTCTTCTTTACAAATAATACCGGTGCTCCCCACGGGGACGAACTTGGACGAATAAACCCTTTATCGAGCAGATCCTGAATCTGCGTCATCATCTCCCGGATCTCTGAAGGTGCCAACCTGTACGGAGCTGTTGGTCCCAAAGAGGGTAAACAAGCAACCTATACAGTGTAGAAGGGGGGGGGGGATGAATACACTTTAAACAACCAATCAAATTTAATCAAATGTATATTGACTAATCAAATGAACTGATTACAATTTTTACTCTCTAATCAAATCAACAGGATGATTTGATATTACACTGATTATAAACTCAACTTCTCTCTAAACACTCTTGGATCACAAACTAATTGATGATCGAACTTCTTGTTAAAACTGATTAACAAATATTCTGGAAAACTCTCTTTAACTTTGAACTCATAAAGTTATCGCAACACACGCGTATCAAGTATTAACACATGCTTCACAACTTATGCTGTTCTTGCTCTGTGTATCACATGATGCATGTAAACCCATAAAAGGTTTATACTTATACTTGATGTATCTACGAATAAATCGCAGGTTAAGGATAGAACTTATCTTTTCTTTAAAACCGTAACAAACTCCTAAATTAGAACATATCTAACTAATTCCGTTTGAGATTTCTATCCAACTAATAGATAGTTTAAATTAGGTTCAGATACTCTAATTTAAATGCCGTAGATATTGAGAGTTTATGGCAGAATTTAAAACTTACTTAAATTCTTTAAACTGACTTCTAGCGCTGATCTGACTTACTCAGCTTCACATTGTCAAGCTGAGTTCTTGAATCCTTGGTTCTTGAATCTTCAAGTTTTCAATTCTTCAAGTCTTCACTCTTGAAACCTATCTCAGCTTAGAAGTCACTGAGTTATCTAGACTTACATAGAAAACTCTATATCTGTTTGTATGCTGACTACTCAGCCTAAGCTAACTAGTCAGTCTACAACAGACTTACATAATTCCTAATATTTAACCTATCATCTATACATATCTATGGTTTGTCTCATCAAATCTAACTTTTCTGAACATAGGACTAACAATCTCCCCCTATTTGATGATGACAAAATATTGAATCAAAGTAAGTACAGGTTAAAGAATTATGTTGAACAACTCTGGAACTGACTAAAGTTAGTTCTTGAAATAAGTATTGAACTGATCTATACCTTTTCATCATTTCTTGAACTTACAAGACTTTAGGTTACAAATCTATTCTAAGACTTGTATTCTAAGTATTTGAACATACATTTACTTAGACACTGAACTTATCAGAATTTATTTAAGTTCTGAACTTACAAAACTTTTAACACTGAACTTATCAGTTTATACTTGAACATATCAATAGTCAGCTTAAACTTACTAAGCTGTTTATTTGAACACATCAAACCGTTGAACATATCAAACTTGAATTTTCATTAATAAACATATCATTTACATTTTAGCTTGATCATTTTGAACAGCTTATGCACACTTAGTGCTTAGAAAAATGTATAGAACTAATCTATTTAATCAACAGGATCTCCAAATTCTAACCACATATCATAACACTTAAGCTCCTAGATGGCTGCTTCTTTGATTGCACTGATAAGAGTTTCTTCACCATCTTGATATTCTTTCATCTCATCCCTTCTGGACCTGATAGCCCTGTTAAGCTGATATCTGAATGGTGAGTTCTGAACTGAGTCATCACATAGAATCCTCAGATACAGAATTTGCTCCAAGCTAGCCAAGTGCATACTGGCTTCCTCCAACAAACATTTATTTCCTTCGACATCCAAGTACATGAAGCCTGCTAGGGGTTGATCAATATATGTATTCTCCTTGAATTCAACACCCTTGGGAACTTGTAAGCTGAGAGTTCTGTCTTTTCTTTGCCTTGCTGCTCTTTCTCTTGCAGCTTTGTTTCTGTTTAAGAAGACATCGAACTCAGCTGTGGGAACTTCTCCAAGCTTATCAATTTTAATAAATATTCTCTTCAGCTCATCAATGACCTCTTGTTTGATCTGAATTTTATTCATCTTTCGCACAATTGAGGCCACTATTTTTAACTCGGAGAATCCCAACTTGTATAATCTTCTCATATCCAATCCTACTTCAGCTTTGTTTTCTAATGCAAAGTTGAGTAGCACCAACTCACCTTTTCTACTCAAAGTTAGTGTTTTAATCTTATGACCAAAATATTTTCTCTAGTAGCAGTATCTGAGATCATCGTCAGTGTATGTAATTGGCTCAACTCTAGGTCCAAAATAGTCAGCCTCAGCTTCAGCTAGTGCAGCATCAGCTTTGGCCTGTTCTCTTTGTAGTTCAGCTTGCCTCTGTTGTTCTTTCAACTCTTCTAATGACATACCCAGTTCTTTGGCCATTTCTTGTAACATTTGTTCATCTAATATATTACTGGCCTTCTGTGCTACATCAACTTCATCACTAGAGTCAGAGTCAGCTTCAGCAACTTGGGACTGACCTTGTTGCTCAGGCTCTGAAATGATGACTTTCCTTCTCTTGGCTTGAGACTTAGTACTTGTTCTTTTCTTTCTCTTTACCGTCTCAAACACCTTGCTTTTCCCTTTATCCATTTGTGAAGTTGGAACAGACTCAGCTTCAACAAACTTTGGTAGCTCAGCTTGAGAGATCACAGCAAGTGGAATGTCTGGTTGAGTTGAATGCTGTTGAGAGGGTTGATCTACAGTTTCATGAACTGATCATGAGTTTATTCTTCTATTTGCACTTCCTCAGTATTCTCCCCCTCAACTGTATCATCATCTTTCTTTGATTCTTCCTCCCCCTTTTTGTCATCATCAATAGGGGAGGGTCTTAGTTTTAGCACAAAGTTCTCCAAGTTGGCTACAGAGTTTGATAGATTAGTCATCTTGCGCATCAACTTGGCTTTATCTCTCTTCCTCTTCTTGTGCAAAAGCTCAAATTGAGCTTGTAGATACACCATGATGGAGTTAACATCAGTGTGTTCAGCAACTATGGGCTCCCCCGGTTTCTTTGTAAACTCAAAGTCCTCCTGTCCAGTGGAGGAATGTAGTTCCACTATAGGAGTGGCTGTTGAGTATTCCTCAATAGGTGAGAATGTGGGCCCCATATCCATAGGTTGGTGCTAACCTAAGGAATCAAGGGGGCCAGACTAGGGACCCTGTAAACCTTCCTGGTGTATGAAAGATTCATTGACAGGTCGTGCAATAGGGTGTGAGAAGAGAAATGAAGTAGAAGGACCAATGTCGTGTGTTTGGGTGATAGGTTGGGCTAGTATGAGTGTTGAGGAGGGGGTTAGTTGATCCTGGGGAGAGATCAATTGTTCAATGTAACCTTCATGGGTCTGTGAAGGCACTATAGCGGGTTCTCCCATGGCTAGGATAGGTATGGGTTGAGTAGACACCATACCCGGCTTAGGCTGACTGGTTGAGCTGAGCTTCGAGGTTGGCACCTTAAGAGAAGGTGTCTCCCCCTCAGCTCCTACCGGTAGAGGTGTCAATGTGACATCAGCTCCAAGGTCCTTTTGAGATGAAGGACCACCTTTGACAGTTTTTCTGGTATAGGTGTGAGATATAACCTTGGTAGCAGTAGGCTGACCAAGGTGGGCTGTAGAGTGTAAGATAGATGGAGAAGTTTGTGGTGGAGGAGAGAGGTTAGACCGAGTTGGGCTTGACTCAGTCTCATCCCCTTGTTTAGGTGATGGAGAAATATGAGAGAAAGAAGGAGAGGAGGGAAGAGAAGTTATACCTGCACCAATTAGCGGGGACTCTGAGCTAGGGAACATACTCTCTTGCTCAGAGCTGGATGTGGAGGACTCAGCTTCAGAAGCATTGATGCTTTCTGTTTTCTCCTCATTATTTGTAACTTCCTCAGCTTCACTCCACTCTGGGGTCGGAAGCTGTGCATACACCCTCATCGGAGCACTCATTGTAGGATTCCCCGGGCAGATGTCATCCTTGAACATTCTGGGGCTGAGGGCAGGGGTTGGAGTGGTTTTATATCTGCTTGCATATACGACTCCAAGCCTGTCATCGAACACCATTGATAGAAAGCGGATGAAAGGCACATTGACATATCTCACCGCTTTGGTGACTTGTGATCTGAGAACTTCAAAGATTAACTCTGCATAATCTACATTTCTCCCATAATACATGTTGTATATGAGCTGCATCTCGAAGTCGTTTACATTATCAAGACCACCAACCTTGTACCCCAGTGAACGTACCACTGTAGATACCATAAAGCCCCAACTGGTTTGGAAGACTGACTTCTTGATTACACCGGTTATGTGCGGATGACCCAAGAGTGGGAGCACACTTCTGGCTGTTTCCCTAGAAACAGGGGCATCATAATGATTAACAATAGGCAGTTGTAAGATCCTTCGTAAAACATTAACATCAACCATCATTCCTTGTTGTCCACTTAGGACAGTTCCCCTTATTACTCATAGATCAGCTTCATAGCGACAGGTATACCAGAACTCTGTCAACAATTAAGGAACTAGGACGTTATGTCCATCACGAAAGGCATGAGATAGAGGTCCTTTGCGAATGTAGGAGACCCACTCCTCATATCCGTGACCTCATTTTGATTGAGGAATGTCGATGCACGCTTGTACATTGTTCTGTTTGTACACCGGAAGGGCATTGTTCTTAAACGTCCCTCCTCGGATCATCTGATTTGTCAGATTTAGAGTGTAGCAATCCATTGATTTTGAACTGATCGTATTTGATTGCACTTAGCAGTAGTAGGGGTTAGCACAGAGCAATGATGCTGCAATAAGCGCGATTAGGGTTTTAGAGAATAGAGAAGGAGATAGAAAATTTGGAAGAGATGAGAAGACTCTCTGATTTATATGTTTTCAATGTGAGAGAAAAGTTACCGTCGTCAGACGGTAATAAATATGACCGTTACTGTAACACCCGGCTAAGCAGTTTGTTATAACGGCTATATTCAATGTAAGTTACCCAAACTTACACTGTTATATTAATCCGAATTTTATCAAGATCAGTGGAATTACTTTGAAGAACAAATCTTTAAAAAAAATTATAAATGACTTAAGCTTATTTTTAAATAGGACATACCGTTAATATTTTGGACTTACCATTTGTTAGGACTAACCTAGGCATGTGGAACTGACCACACTTTAGGACTGATTGCTCAGCTCAGATTTAGCACTCAGCTCAGAATGAGCACTCGGCTCAGAATGAGCACTCAGTCAAGGTTAGCACTTAGCATATATTAAACAGAGATAGAGAATTAATGGAACATACCAAATTAAGGGTTGAGCATGCCAAGCTTGCGAAGTAGAGTTGTGAATCTTGTGCCTTCAATTGGTTTAGTGAAGATATCTGCAAGCTGATCTTCAGTCTCAATGAAGACTAACTCTATCTTTCCCTTTTCAACTATGTCTCTGATGAAGTGATGTCTTATCTCAATGTGCTTTGTTCTTGAGTGGAAAACTGGATTGTGTGTAATGGCAATAGCACTTTGATTATCACAGAATATGGGAGTCTTTGAATATTGCAAATCAAAATCCTTTAGCTGATGTTGCATCCACAGTATTTGAGCACAACAGCTCCCTGCTACAACATACTCAGCTTCACCTGTGGAGATTGCCATTGAGTTTTGTTTCTTACTTGTCCAGCTGACTAACTTACCACCCACCAGTTGACATCCTCCAATAGTACTCTTTCTGTCTAGACCATAACCTGCAAAGTCTGAATCCGAGTACCCTATCAACTCAAATCCTGATCCTTTGGGATACCACAAACCTAAATTAGGTGTTCCCTTCAGATATTTGAGAATTCGTTTAACAGCTAGCAAGTGTGATTCCTTTGGATCTGCCTGATATCGTGCACAAACACATGTAGCAAACATTATATCAGGTCTGCTTGCTGTCAAGTAGAGTAATGAACCTATCATTCCTCTATAAGTAGTCTGACATACAGATTTCCCATCAATGTCCTTGTTCAACTTGACATTGTGTAACATTGGAGACTTTGTAGGATGGCTTGAGTCTAATCCATATTTCTTAATCAGATCAAAAACGTACTTGCTCTGATTAATTAATATACCATCTTCTTTCTGGTTAATTTGAAGACCCAAAAAATAAGTCATCTCACCCATCTTGCTCATTCTGTATTGATTAGACATTATCTTTGAAAACCAATCACATAGACCTTTGTTTGTTGAACCAAAGATAATGTCATCCACATAGATTTGAACCAGAATGACATGTCCTCTGCTTTTTCATATAAATAATGTTTTATCAATGCTTCCTCTAATAAAATCATTTGAAAGTAGATAGGTGGACAGTGTATCATACCATGCTCTTGGAGCTTGTTTGAGTCCATACAGAGCCTTGTCTAACTTATAGACATAATCAGGATGTTTAGGATCAACAAACCCAGGAGGTTGTTTCACATATACTTCCTCCTATAATGCTCCATTTAGAAAAGCACTTTTAACATCCATTTGATACACTTTAAAATTTTTGAAGGCTGCATAGGCTAGAAGCAATCTTATAGCTTCAATCCTTGCAACAGGGGCAAAGGTCTCTTCATAGTCGATACCTTCTTCTTGTCTATACCCCTGAGCTACTAGCCTTGCCTTATTTCTGATCACTACCCCATCCTTGTCTATTTTGTTTCTATAGACCCACTTAGTGCCTATAATTGTCTTTCCTTTGGGGGCAGGGACAAGGGTCCAGACCTTATTTCTAAGAAATTCTGTCAGCTCCTCTTGCATAGCCTCAATCCAATCTTCATCTTTTAGAGCTTCCTCAGTCTTCTTTGGTTCCATTTGAGATAGAAAACTAGAGTAGGCAACATAGTTTGCATTTGCCTTAGATCTATTTAACACACCATCTTCAATGTTACCGATAATGACATCAAGTGGATGATCTTTTAATACTTTGAAAGTTGTATTAGGAGACTATGGTTCTGGGTCTGAATCTGAGCAGTGTCTCTCAGGCTGAACATGACTTACTTCTTCAGTCTGAGTAGGGATTGAGATTTCACTTAGATTTTCAATCTGACTTGTACCTGATGATTCACCTAGATTCTCAGGCGGATGATCAGTTTCAACAGAATTATTGATGTGATCATCTTCAATATTTGTGGCTTCTTTAGTTGATATTACCTTTTCAGATTTACCACCATCCTCATCATCAGAATCATCCATAACATACATAGGATTTGATGTGAGATCTTCTTTGCTTCTTTCAAGCTCACTCAGACTAACTGGGTCAGCTTGAGCTTTGTCAGATCGATCAATACTTGTCTCATCAAACGTAACATGTACTGACTCTTCAATGACCTTTCTTTTAAAATTATAGACTCTGTAAGCTTTGGAGATTGAAGAATATCCAACAAATATGCCTTGATCAGCTTTGGGTTCCAACTTATGGAGCTGATCTCTTTGGTTTAGCACATAGCATGTTGAACCAAAAATATGGAAATATCCAATATTAGGTTTTCTGCCATGATACATCTCATAGGATGTTTTACCATGTCTTTTAAATATTATAGATCTATTATGGGTATAACAGGTTGTACTTACAGCTTCTGCCCAGAAGCTCAGCTTAAGCTTTGCTCCACATAACATAGTTCTGGCAGCTTCAATTAAAGTTCTATTCCTCCTTTCAGCAACTCCATTTTGTTGTGGAGTTCTTACAAAAGAGAAATTTTGGATGATTCCGTTTTCTTCACAAAAGCCTTCCAGAACTGAGTTTCTAGACTCTGTTCCATGATCACTCCTGAGCTGCTTAAGAGACTTACCCTTCTGCAACTTTTCTTGTCTTATGAAGCTAATTAACTCATATGCAGCTTCACTTTTGGCTTTTAAGAAGATTACCCAAGTAAATCTTGTAAACTCATCAACAATCACAAGGGTATACTTTTTGCCACTTAGGCTTGGGGTGCTTATAGGTCCAAATAAGTCCAAATGCAACATATGCAATGGTTCTGTAATTGAAAAATTCTGCTTGGACTTGAAAGATCCCTTATGATGTTTTCCCATCTCACAATCTGAACAAAGTTTGTCCTTAGCAAATGTGATCTTTGGTATACCAGAAACTAATTCTTTGTTAGACAATTTGTTAATATATTTGAAATTTAGGTGTGACAGTCTTTTGTGCCACAACCAACTCAGCTTGGGGGTTGAGTCAGAATACAAACAGGTTTCAGTTGAAGGATCTGCAGAGCTGATATCTAACAAATAGATATATCTCTCTCTTTGTGCCATCAGTATTGGCTTTCCCTTCTTATCATAAATTGTTCCTGCATGCTTTCTAAAGGTGACTTCATAATCCTCATCACACAGTTGACTGATACTTATCAGATTGTGTTTAAGGCCTTCAACGTATGCTACCTTTTTGAAAGTAACTGTTCCAGCAGTTATCTTTCCAAAACCTTTAGTCCTTCCTTGAGAATTATCCCCAAATGTCACATTGGGTCCTTCATTATTTTGGAATTCACTTAGAATCTCCTTGCTTCCTGTCATGTGCCTTAAGCATCCACTGTCTAGGTACCACTTATAGGAGCCATGCACATGATCAACTAAGCATATTAGTTACTTTTAGGAACCCACTATTTGGTGGGTTCTGAGGATGAGCACTTAGCTAATCCATTGGAAGCTGACTGATCAGCTTGAACAGATTCTGAGTCTGTTTTAGACTGATCTGAAGGTATTTGTTTGGCATAATCAAGTAGCAACGGAAGCAAGATATAATACAAAATAATAAGCTAACCAAACAAACACTTCCCATGGACCAATATCTAGACATGGAAATGCAACTAAATAAAATAAACAAGGAAGAAGAAAGGTTATACCATAATGCAAGATCACCAAAGCTTTCTTCTTTGTCAACGTGTGTAGAATTCAAGGAAGAGTTCCTCTATAGTATTCCACCCCAAGCACACTTGATTCCCCAATGCTAGTAGGTTGATGTAGCCACCAAAACAACACAATACAAGAACAAGCAACACCTTTGTGCATCAAAGCTTGATCACAAAGTGTATGTTACCTTCTCTAGTGCATCAAACTTTATCACTTTCAAGAAGAAGAACCAAAAGAGAATATGAACTTCCAAGAAGCTCTTGAACTCTCTCAAGTCTGTTCATATGCAGAGGAAAACGTAGCAACTATTAACCTCTAGTTAATACCATTAAAAAGTGACTTAAAAGATGTTAATTCTGCTATTACAGGCACTCTACACGGCCCGTGTTGGTCAACACGGCCGTGTAGGCCCAAAGCCCACAGCCTCAATTGGGCCAAGTTAGCCCGTGTCTAACAGACCCAACACGGCCCGTGTTCATCTACACGGCCGTGTAGGCCCAAAGCACACGGTCTCTACTTGGGCCAAAACGCCCCGTGTTAGTTGGGCTGGACACGGCCCGTGTTCAAGAACACGGCCCGTGTACCATGCTGCCAAAACCCATTTTGGCCTTTTCCTCCCTTTTGCTTGATCGTGTTGCCGGAATCAATACTTAGTGTGTGACCCAATAGGCCTATACTTCATCAGCAGTGCTATTAACTCGTTCGTGTCAGCAGGCATATTCCAACAGACTCCCACTTGCACGTGGCACGACTACGAAAAATAACACAAACATAGTGCGGCCTCTAGCAAGACAACTATGCTCACAAGTTAGTATAGGGTATGCCACTCTTGACAAGATCCCAATCATAAAATGATTGTCCTAAAAATAAATGAACATATACATCCCTTTGTTCGCGATATCCTCTGTGGACACAAGGCATGGAATAAAGTCAACCTTCAGATCGTTCACGATTATGTTTCTCGATTCTAGATTAGTGGTGACCAACAAACCAAGTTAACACTAATCCATCATCAATATAACTTGAGCACGACCATGCATATGAACGTCAGCACTCAATCATCGAGGGGCCCATTGATATCTTCTCTATACATAGAGGAACAAATTCCTTTCGACTACATAGTCCCTCCACATAGATAATACTCTACCCAATCATCTCCCTTATAACGACCAGTTACGGACCGCGTTAGAAAACGATCAAAGCAAAGCAGACCTATGCTTTGGAATCACACGCATCTCTAGTTTAAGGATGAAACATCATCATCATCCCGAGTTTCTTATGACTAGAACCATGAAGCGAACTCGGGTGCGGGTCCTCCAATCACTTGAAACCCCTTTCAAGTATAGGCAAGAATCACGTTTAACAAAACCAACTCTTTACCTCAATCTTAATTTATACTTCCTTCCCATAAAGTATAACCGATTGTAGAGATCTTAGAATGGAATCCATTCTTGGAAGTCTTTAAACATGCTAAGATGGAAGACAATATAGATTCATAAAATACCCGCCCTCGGCGTATTATTAAATCTCCATTTAATGATCGATATGGTATGAATTGCAATATTGCTTAATGTCCCCAAAATATAAGTACAAATCAATCATAAACTAAAACATATTCAAGCCAAGTTATACGCATTAGACATGCTAATGAACCTAGTATGACAAACACGACTAGTCCATAACAACGGCTTAACTAGTGGATTTGTCCCACAACATCCACAAGTTCTTTTGTTATTCAATTATATCTCTTTTGACAAGACTACTTCAAAAATATGCGTCAAAGAGATCTTACTTTTCAAAGAGGTTAAAGTAATCACATCCTCATTGTCTCAAAAGCCCACAATAGGGTTAGTGATACTTAAGACCCAACAAACAACACCACAAGTTAGGATCATAAACTTTGATCAAAGATCAACCGTTATCCTAGCAGAAACACGCATTAGAGTAACTACTTACTCCAATCCTATTCAAGTAGTCAAACATCAAGAACATATCTCTATATTTCTTGAACTAAATACTATCCAATTTTGTATCTCTTAAATGCCCCTATGAAGCAATAATTCCTGAATTAGGTTTGCAGATAACCTAATATCGGGACATTATCATCCGTAGACATTTAACACTAGGAATACAACAAAGCTCCCACTAGCCCGGACATACGTAAAAGGTTTTATCTATGCTTTTAGAAAACTCATCACTATGATCTTCTAATAGTAAGCAAAGATATCTTTCCTTCAAGATGCAAGAATAAGAATAAGCCCGAAGTGGTCTTATCCACTTTTGTAGACATAATTCGGATACTACGGACGTATATTAAGACCCTCGGATAGTGTTACAAGCACTTCCTCATCATATTGTTTCATGACGAAACGCGGTCATTAATGTCCACGAGTATCAAACATTCTTCAACATAGCCACTAGGACAAGTTTCTCCATAACCAACATGAAAAACTTTACCACTAGTCGGTATTTGAAGTTGTCTACAATTCCATCCATGTTAATCCCATCACTACCACCTTGGTATACACCTAGGTAGGGAACCAAGTCAAGTCAAGCACTTGGACATTCCAAATGGATTGCATCTCTTTATCATTTACTCTTTTATTTTTAGCGAATTCTGGATCTACTACGTCTTCCGATAGGTGGCGAACTCAACAAGACTCACCATTAAGTCATTACCACTTAGATATGAGAAACCCATATCTCTTTGGCTCTATATGACTCTAATCAGAATTAAAAGAAATAATGATTCTTAGTCAGGCATACCAGCATAACAATGCTGATCATCTATCAAAGATATCAGATTATATGCTAGTATCATCATCAAGTCTTCATTTAAGTTCCACGTTCTTCTACTGGAATGCCTTAGTTTTAGTTTCTTTCTTCTTCCCCTTTTAAGCAACAAACATTGTTCTCAAAAGGTTAAATAACTAAAACTTAGAAGAACTCCTCAAATGTATTAGCACTTCTTGATTTCATGTTTATCCTTCTCCCACTGAATGTAGAATGGATAACTCCGAACTATTAAGATAGACAAGCATAGAACCTTTCTAGTCGTATCTCAATAAATGCTAAATAGACTATCAATTGAATTTTGATTTGAGGACTTAGTCACAATGGCAAATGAATATCCCAACAAACCGGACACATATTATCGACCCGTCATAAACCGGATCAATAACACCCGGTTCCCTACTCCATGACACCATGTACCAATGCGTCTTAGTAGGATATGAATTGTGAAACAATTCTACAATTCACTATATGGTCATCCAATATATAGATAATAGATATCTTAGCATCTTAACTAGATCTAAGTACCTTGATCTATATGCCCTATTGATTCTTAAAGCTGTTTTGGCTAATTCTGCACACCAACAAGGTTTCAGACATATGCCTAAACTAATAAATGTCTCGCAATTACTACCATCAAGGTAGTGATGAAGAGGTTTCTCTTTCGTTATTCTTTGTGGTATGCTTGAACAGATTATCTACAAAATGTGATCAATATCCAACAAGCTTATAATCCTCTCACAAACTCCAACGAAGGATCTCATAATCATCTTAGCTTAATAAACAAGATCAACATAAAAGGGTTTAGCCCGAGACTAAACTATTCCAGGATCCTAACCACATGGATCTAGGCGATATATTTCTTGTTTATGTGATTAAGTTGATTATCACACAAAGATAACTCATCCAAACTATTTTGGATTCAGAATCAATTATTCATGAATATTCTATTACTTGTAACAAATCCTTGTGTATGCCATGACATGGGAAATTTTGAACAAAAATATCTCACAATAGATTTTCATAATAAATCTCGTATTTTAAGAATAACTCATTGTCACCACATGTAAAGTTGTACGCCACGCAGGGCAAAACAACACATGAGCTATGGCATAAAACCTTGAATAAATAACGTTTAAAAAAGGTTTAACATCAATTCTTAAAACTTCAAAATTTTTGTTCACCGTAATTAAAGCGAGCATACAAAGAGATGTTACTTGCCACGCAGGGCAATAAAGTAATAAATAAACCGGTGACAAAAGCGAGATCAAGTCTCCTTATCTTCTCTTGGAGGACAATCACCATGGTCTCCTCGTTCGAGATCCGGTTCTTCATGCTTTTCTTTCAATAAAGGACCTACACTTTGTAACATAAAAAATTTGTGACAAACGTGAGTCAATCCGCTCGGGTCAACAACCCAGCTTATAGAAGAATAGCAATGAATCATGAACATACCTGAAGATGGAATGTTAACTCTCTCTTTCCTGAGAAGTTTTATATCCTCTCGGCATGTAGGGCAGGCGTGACGGCCCCAATTTCCAAATCTCCCACAAAAGTAGCAAACCACCTTTTCTTGAGTCTCTACTTGAGGCACATTCTCTATGTCCTTCAACTCAATATTAAGGATAGGATTGGAAACTCCAACCTTTCCTCTTAGGGTCGGTTTCTTCTTCCTTTTCTTTTTTTCTTTAAGCCCAAGACGGGATTGGTTGAGGTGGAATTATGCTTGGCCATGTCGGACTCCGCAGACTTCAACATGCCATGCAATTCGCTTAAGGACTTCTCCATTCCTTGCATATGATAGTTTGTGACAAACTGTTCATATGATGCGGGTAGAGACTGGAGTACAATATCCACAGTGAGCTCTCTCCCAATAGGAAATCCTAACCTCTCCATTTGGTCCACGTTCGCCTTCATCTTAAGGACGTGAAGACCAACATTCCCGGCTTCCTGCAGCCTACAACCGACTAGGCTTTTAACACACTCATAGTGTTCCTACCTAACTTACTGTCGGAACATGTCCTTGAGCTTGTTTAACATATCGTACACACTCATGTGCTCGAGCTGCTCTCGCAACTCCGAGCTCATAGTTGACAACATGAGGCAGGCAACATCATGCGTGTCCTCAATACGTTTTTCATACCCGTATCGGACGGCCCAAGTCGCATTGGTAGCAGGTGGCACCGGAAGGGGTTCCTCAAGGATGTGCAACTTTGATTCATGGCGAAGGAAAATTCTCAATTGCCTAAGCCATGCAATAAAGTTCACCCCCGTAAGTTTCTCCCTTTCTAGGAACACACGAAGTGAGATGTTTGATGTGGTATTGTTATGGTTTGACATCTATAAATAACAATAATACTAGTTTTGGTTAGTTTAGATAAACCTTGTTAAAAATAATTACCCCATAGTTTTAGATAAAACGATTATTCGTAACAAGGGCTAAGAACCTTATTTCACCTCGCACCATGACGGGTTTGCCGCGGATCACGTGGCGAATCTATTTAGGCCGGCAACCATTTTACCAATTGTAATCTCTATTACAACTCCTAGACACTTGCGGGATCCGTTGACATCCATCATGTTGGTTGGCATGTTTGATCCCTTCCTTACACCAATCTTAATATATAATGTTTGTTTAGCTCGTGCTTAGCTCGACAACTAATCAAGAATTATATACTAAAATTGTAAACCGTCCGACAAGACACACGGGTGGCACTCCCGACCATCAATTGGCTCGTGCTTAGCTTGACAACCAATCATGCGAGTTACCCCACTCACCTTCCACACAACTACGCAAGGAATGACTCGTGCTTAGCTCGACAATCATCCTTGTTTCGTTAGATTCGGGTGGTGTCATCTTACGGATGGTGCGTGATTTACATTTTGAAAAACGGGATTTTGTTTCCGGTTTCTAAAAACCTTTTTGTGAATTAACAAAGTAAGTGTCAAAACGATTTTAAGCACTACTTAAATATAATACCAAGTTTATATTTTCTTTGTCAATTTTATTCGCGCGAGATTGTTAAACATTTTAACAAATGTTGTATTTTATTTAATTTTATAGAAAAATTGTCTAGCATGCGAATCCTAATCCATGCATAGAAAAATAAAACACAACCATACAAATATATATATGTATAATTCGGTAACATGCCCAAAATTCCTATGCGTTTTTCCCGTGAGCCACAACGGGGAAAACGAGGCCAAAACCTAAGGACAAGGCAAAGTCTCATTGGGTGAGCTCCCACCGAATCCAACACCTGCAATAGCATGTTGATTCCTTCTCGCCAAGACGTCATCACCATGACTCCCGTTGACTTCTCCGGTTCTAATTCTATACTATTTACAAATACATAGAATATATATATATATATATATATATATATAAACGACACGCAGGTTGCATTTCTACACTATTTATACAAATACACGGAATAAAATAAACGGCGTACAAGCCGCACCAACAAGTATAAAAATAAATAAATAAATATTTACATCAATACGGCACGCAGGCCACCAAAAAACCGAATCAATCAACCACCACAACACATAGGTCTAAGGGCATATCGTGTTACCGAATTAACCAAACGCAACATAAGTGAAACATGGTGTGCCACATAAAACCATGATATAAATATATATCTATATTTTAGTCAAGATTGTCAACAACATCAAAGGCACCAAAATGACAATCCTTGTACATATGCATTAGTGTACCAAACAATTTTTGTGACACATATTCATATATACATTTATAAGTATATATTTGTGTACACTTCATGCCAAGTTACAACAAATATATAAATATAAAAACTAAAATATTAACACATCTACGAATAAATCTATTCTAGCAAAACAAGAGTCCCAATGGAAAAATCAATTTTAAGAAAACAATTTTCTTATATAAATGTACTTATATGGTTTTTGAGACTTGAACTAAAAACTAACATCTTAGGTGGGCTACAAATATACCAATTTTAGCCTAACATGAATCTGCATGACAAACCATTTCTAGAAAACATATTTCTAATATAAAAATATTTATATGAATATTATTTAGGCTACAAATATATCAATTTTAGCCTAACAAAAATCTACACGAAAAAGTTTCAAGAAAACAATTTTCTTGTATAAAATATTCATATGGTTTTTCTAGATCCGTTAGTGCAAAGCCATGTTAGATTTGACTCTGATACCACTGAAGTTGTTTGTTTGGCATAATCGAGTAGCAACGGAAGCAAGATATAATACAAAATAATAAGCTAACCAAACAAACACTTCCCATGGACCAATATCTAGACATGGAAATGCAACTAAATAAAATAAACAAGGAAGAAGAAAGGTTATACCATAATGCAAGATCACCAAAGCTTTCTTCTTTGTCAAAGTGTGTAGAATTCAAGGAAGAATATCTCTAGAGTAGTCCACCCCAAGAACACTTGATTCCCCAATGCTAGTAGGTTGATGTACCCACCAAAACAACACAATACAAGGACAAGCAACACCTTTGTGCATCAAAGCTTGATCACAAAGCGTATGTTACCTTCTGTAGTGCATCAAACTTCATCACCTTCAAGAAGAAGAACCAAAAGAGAATATGAACTTCCAAGAAGCTCTTGAACTCTCTCAAGTCTGTTCATATGCAGAGGAAAACGTAGCAACTATTAACCTCTAGTTAATCCCATTAAAAAGTGACTTAAAAGATGTTAATTCTGCTGTTACAGGCACTTTACACGGTTCGTGTTGGTCAACACGGCCGTGTAGGCCCAAAGCCCACGGCCTCAATTGGGCCAAGTTAGCCCGTGTCTAACAGACCCAACACGGCCCGTGTTCATCAACACGGCCGTGTAGGCCCAAAGCACACGGTCTCTACTTGGGCCAAAACGCCCCGTGCTAGTTGGGCTGGACACGGCCCATGTTCAAGAACACGGCCCGTGTACCATGCTGCCAAAACCCATTTTGGCTTTTTCTTCCCTTTTGCTTGATCGTGTTGCCGGAATCAATACTTGGTGTGTGACCCAATAGGCCTATACTTTATCAGCAGTGCTATTAACTCGTTCGTGTCAGCGGGCATATTCCAACATGATCATCCTTTACTTTTTCAGGCCTAAGATTGGTACTTACACAATCTTTGGCTTCATGACCTCTGTCACCACACTTATAGCATTTTCTTCTAAATATAGGTGTTTGGGTGATTTCTTTAAGTTTTCCAACATTAAATTTGGATTCAGTTTTAGGGTCATAGGATGTGGATAACCTTTCAATCCTTCTAGACAGATTGTCTACTTGATTTTCTCTGACCTTGGACTTACCTTTGTCAGCTTTATGGTTACCCTTATTTGGTGACCTTGGACTTACCTTTGTCAACTTCCTATTTTTATAACTTCTTTCAGAACTAACCAAAGAGTTATTTCTCTTTGACTTATTTGGAGTTATTCTGTCAAAGACAGTTGTTCTAACAGGATTGTAATCCAATCTTTTGAAAACTGACTTATAGTTTCTGTTGGATCTGGAACATTCATCTTGATGATTTGTATGAATAACTTGGGGGATTTGGATTGGTCTCACAAACTTATTGGTTTTGACCTGTTTTCCATTCTTGTTCCTTAAAAATGTCTTTGGAAGTATTTCATCCGATTTCACATTTTTGTCTTCAAGACTGACTTGTTCTTTGATGATCTCATCAGCTGCAACACTATAATCTCCCCCGAGCACTGCTTTTACTTGATTTGGTATCTGCTGGTTGATACATTTTTCTGCTTCCCTTGATGACTTACACCAAGATTCACAGATCTTTCTTAGATTGTCAGCTTGTTCTTTTGATTCTTGTAATTCTTCACTTAGAAGTTTGTTAATATGAAGCTGACACTCATAATCACTTTGAGTCTTTTTACCAGCATTTATGAGAGTTTTAGAGTGTTTAAGTTCATCTTTTAATTTTGATATCTCAGTTCTTAAATCAGATTGAACATTGAGAGAGGTTTTGAAATCATTCAACATATAATTGAACATTAAACATTTTTGTTCATCAGTGTAAAAGCTAAAGTTATTTACCTTATACATTGAGGCAGGATCCCAGTTGTTGGTTTGCTTACTCAGCTTAGCCGCTTCTGCTAGATCCTCATCAAAGGAACTATCTTCTAACTCATAGTCAACTTGTTCCTCTTCATCCTCAATGGCCATCAAACACCTATTTGGCTCATCATCATCTGAGGTAGATGATTCAGTATCCCAAGTCTCACCAAGAAGACCTTTGGTGTTTTCATCTGGCTTGGCTTTGAGTCTTTGATATTTCTTTTTATATTTATCAGCTCTGTAGGCATTTTTGTCAGCCACTGAAGCTGATTCACCCTTCTTAACTCTGCACTCAGCAGCTATGTGTCCTATCTTCTGACAGTTGTAGCACTTAGCTTTCTTAGGATCAAAAGTAGACTTACCACCTTTGCTTATGTCAGATTGACCCCGTCCTCTTCTGAATTTTCTAAAATTCCTTGCTAACATTGCCATTTGTTCAGTAAGAGCATCTATCTCTTCATCATCTGAATCTGAGTTAGGACTTACTTCTTCGGATTCAGATTCAGATTCAGTCTCAGCTTGAGACTTTTTAGATCCTTTCTTCTTCTTTTCTGCAACTAATGCAGATCCAGCATTATTCATAGATTCTTCTAGTTGTTTCTGGACCACTTTCTTATGTTCCATGATCTGTTGATGATTTAGAAGGAAACCATAGATAGATCTGAGATCATATTTTCCTAAGGTTCCTCCAACATGAAGCGCAATGGTGATCTCATTGAATTGTTCTAGTAACACATCCAAGAACTTGAGTACCAACTCACTCTCATCTTTCTTGATACCTACTAAGAGCATATCATTAATCAAGCATTGAAATCTGGTAAACAGATCGGCCAGAGTTTCATTCCTTTTGGCAAAGAAAGTCTCATAAGAACGACTCGGATTTGTCTTCTTATGTTGCTTGACCAAGACAGTGCCTTCATACGTAACACTAAGAGTATCCCACATCTCTTTTGCAGTTTGGCACCCAGCCACAATATGCAGAAGAGGGTTTGTCAAAGCATTTGCTATAATGCTCTGTGCCTTGTCATCAAGGTTCAATAGTTTACGATCTTCTTCAGTCCAAGATGCTTCAGGCTTGGGAGTTTCTCCAGAGGGAACAGATTTGTCAGGGGCAGTAATATGGATCATGGGTATTATTGGGCCATCTTGAATCACGGTACTCATCCTGTGATCCATGGACTTCAGATATAGCATAGCTCTGAACTTCCACATAGGATATTCAGTGCCATCAAAAATAGGACACCCTATTGCCGCCATTGTTGGGATATGACTTGATTGCTTGTAGTCGACATCTTAACTTCTTGTCAGCGGATCTTGATCTTAACAGGAGCCTTCGCTACAGGTCTAGAACTAGGTATTAAGTCTATTTTAAATTCCACTTCACGAATCGGAGGCAATCCTGCAACTCTTCTGGAAACACTTCCGGGTAATCCGTTACCACCCGGATATCAGTCATTGCTTGTTTCTCTTTCTTCTCGTCAATCACATATGCGAGATACGATTCACACCCCATATCCAATGCCTTCTTTGCTTTCAAACATGAAATCATAGGGATCACGGACCCTGCCTTCTCTCCCCTTGCTATTACCCGCGAACCATCAGCTAGTGGAAACGAGATCAACTTCTTGTGACACTTGATACTGGCTTGATTCAGACTCAGCCAATCCATCCCAAGCACCACATCAAACCCCGACAATGGCATTACAAGAAAATAAACAGCAAAACACACGCCATCTATATCAATTTTAACCCCAGCCACAGCAGTCGTGACCTGAACCATCATACCATCGGCTACTTCTATTTCTAAAGCAGTAGTAAGTTTAATCACAGGCACATTTAATCTATCACAGAATTCCACAGAAACAAAGGAGCGATTTTCCCCTGAATCAAACAATACTCTAGCATGAGTAGAGTTTATTAGAAACATACCCGTGATCACGTCGTCAATGGTGGTGGCATCATCCACCGTCATCTTAAACGCCTGACCCTCGGCAGTGGGTGGGTTCTTTCGCTTTTGACCCGCTGAAGATGACCCTCCACCTCCTCCTCCCCCAGACCCTGACCCTGTCTTTTTGCCCACCGGGCAATCACCAACACGGTGCCCCTCCCTCTAACAATTCCAGCATACACTTCTTGGGAACCTACAGTTCTTCAAGTCATGGCCAAACTGGCCACAGTTCACACACCTCCTTGTCTGGGCCATACACTGCCCGTTATGATAAGATTTGCACCTGCTACAACACCGTGCCCGTTGAGTAGACCTACCCAAAGTAGATCTTCTATTCTGATCACCCTGCCTACCACCACTGCTCTGCCCTCCCTGTCTTTGTTGAGCGTTATAGTGTTCAAATCACGAATTTTGTTGGGAAAGTTTCTCCCCACTTAACTTATTCCGTGCAACAATGTCCCCTTCAGCCAATTTGGCTAAAGTGAAAGTCTGGGACAATGTGGTAGCCCACCTGGTGGCGCCTCTATAATCTGGGTGCAATGCCCCCACGAAATGGGCAATCTTCGATTCTTCGTCCGGTACCCAGTGTTTGGCAAATCTCATCTTTTCGTTGAATTGTTTTATCAATTGATCTACAGTCATATTCCCCGTCATTTGTAGATCCATAAACTCTTTCTTTATCTTGGCCATCTCAAAACTCCCATAGTATTGTTCACATATCTTTTCCTGGAATTGACTCCAGGTTATACTCCCCTGCTGTTGTTCAGTAAAGTGACCTGTAATGGAATCCCACCAGACTAACGCATCTCCTCTCAGCATTCTTGACGCATATTTGACCTTCAATTCATCCTCGCAATTAAAGGCATCAAGTGCCTTTGACATCTCCCTCAACCAATTCAATGTCGCATTGGGATCAGAACTCCCATGATACTCCGATGGTTTACAATCAAGAAACTGTTTATAGGTGTACGGTTGTTTATATCCAGGAAACGTAAACGGATAAGCTCCTGGTTGTGGATAAGGATAGAAGAAGGGTTGCTGCATCATTTGAGTTATTGGTGGCAATGGTGTTGTAACTGGTGCGGTTGTTGATTGTGTAGAAATCGTAGTTGGCACTAGGATTGGTTCTGGTTGCTGTTGTTGTTGTTGTTGCTGTTCCATCCTTTGAATTTTATCTCTGAGTTCAACTAACTCGTTTTCTAACTGATAAACATAGTCACTATGCTCCTCTTCCTGAGCCTGACCCGATGTTCCCGCAGTAGCCGGGTTACTCAAATATTCAGTCACTGGTGCTTCAGATGTAGCTTGGGTCGTAGGAGGAAGGATTGGAGTAATTCTGTCAGCCATTACCTGTTACAATCACATCACCTCACAACTTATTATCATAAGCCGTTAGTATCCAAAATACTAACTACTACAGACAACTCTAACTCAGCCTAATTCCCCCGAAGGAAAGCTTGACCGGTCACGAGCCAAGATTTGGGAATGCAACACTCTAGCCGTGCATGCATCGCCAAACCTAGGCTCTGATACCAAACTGTAACACCGCAAAATCACAAGCCATTTTTTTTAATACGCTGCGGAAGCTTTTTAAACAAACAAACCATTTACATATAAATCAAGATTAACAACTGTACAAACATTGTTCACAAAATAATTATCATTGTGTTACAAAAGCTACAGGCTCGTTTCATTTCAAAAATAATATCAGAGTCAGGTCATCCCTTTCCTTCTGGCAACCATACAAACACGAACCTGCAAAAGCAACAACTGAGGGGAATTAGCACAAAGCTAAGTGAGTAGAGGCTAAACACCAAAAGCAAACATTCACGATCAATATCAAAGCATTTAATCACGTATCCCGAGAAGACCGGCAGTTCGGCGCAGAACCTACAACCAATGCCGGCCAAAGCAAAGGTTTACCGATAGCCCTCCACTGAATTGGCACAATGCACTCCCCCTCTGATGCAACATATGCACCAGTAAGGCTAACATTGGTCAACAAACCAGTGAACGAGTCCAGCCCAATTCTACGTATAGCTGACTTCCCAACGCAACTCGAAATCATACTAAGAGTGCGTATCGACCAAATATTCACGCAGCAGATATTAACAATCAATATCACAATCAACAGTTCAATCAATCCAATCCAATCACAATCATGCATCACACCAATAACAATAACCGAAATCTTTACCATCCGCGATCAACGCCCACTCACCTCAAAATCAACACGGGCTCAGAAGTCTAATCTTACTGAGTCTTTGGATTGCCTGAAATCACAACAACAATCAAATCAATCGCGAATATATAAATATATCTTCTCATATATATTTATATCTCAAATTAATCAAAACATCTTAATTAAATCACATAATAGATAAACTATCTCAAACTAAGAAAAAATATACAAAAGTATGCAATTATTCGGATTTGGGGCCTGTCGCACCGCGACGTGCATCGGATTTCAATCGGATTTTCCATGTCCATATACTCCACACTCGGATTTCTTCAAAATCCGAAACCTAGTTCTCGGTTTCTTGAAGGTTGCGCCACAACACACTGGTGTAGCGCCGCTACACTTGTTCTTCCAGATTATCATCTTCCATATGGTGTCGGATTTTCAGTCAAACTCATTCCAACATCAAAATTCTTTCACCAAAACTCATATCTAACATTTATCATGCCTATGAACCACTAAAAACATGATTTACTTCTTCATAACATCAAATTATTCAAAATCCATTTACCATGTTTCTTTCAAACTCAAAAATGATTTAACCAACATAAATTCATGCTTTTCACTATTTAAACATATCAACGTGTATTAAATCAAGTTATAAACACTATTTTACCTTTCTTTTGAATTAAAGATCACAAAGTCTTGATCTTAGGATTTCAAGTTGGTGACTTTTCTTCACAAATGGTTTTGCTCTCAAAAACACATACAATACCTTGCACACTTTTGATGAAATGAACAGATACATATACACGTACACATATACCTTTCTAAATTAAGCTGGAGGTGGCACGAATTAGAAATCCTATTTTTTTTATTTCCTAATTCATGCATACATACATACATACCAACATACATGCATAACCAACTTAAACTTTCTTTTCCTTTTATATTATCAACGGTAATATATATATATATATAGATATATATATATAGATATATATATATATATAGATATATATATATATATAGATATATATATATAGATATATATATATAGGGATGAGATCAAATAAAAAGAAAATTAAAGTAAAAAGTGTAAAAGGAATGATTATTTGATCATTTTTGGGTATATATATTAACTGATAATCGTTAGTTCATCATCTTTATTGATTAAAACTAGTTCTTTATCAATTTCTTTTTGATTTCAAATACAGATTTTGAAAACAAAATTTTGGAATAATTTGTTCATGAACAAATGCTTTCATCTAAAAAGTGATGAATATGTTGGATTCATCAAAAAGAAATTGATGAAGAACTAGTTTTAATCAATAAAGATGATGAACTAACGATTATCAGTTGATATATATACCGAAAAATGATCAAATAATCATTCCTTTTACCCTTTTTACTTTAATTTTCTTTTTACTTGATCTCTACCCTATATATATATATATATATATATTTATGAACTCTTATTAACCAATTACCTTTTTAAAACACATAATCATTTAGTATAATAAAACACATAATCAAATAAGGCAAGCCAATTACGTACCGCCAACCCGCTAATCTCCTAGCCCAGGGTTGCGGGTGCTACACTATACGTAAATCTAATGTATCAAAAGATACGTACGTATGTACTGTCACAAGTTTAAAACCAAAACTTGTCATTTACAAACCGGGCGTTAATTGTTTCTAAAACGTTCATCAAAATGTAGTCAAACCAAAGCTTTGCCCTTGCCTTTCCTAAAACCTACAAAACATTTTTAAAAAATTGTTTCTGATAAGCTACGAGAGCTTAGTGAGTAAACTAGACTGCAAATCATATAAACACATGAATATAATCACATTCTGAATAAAGCCAACCACTGGCTCTAGACACAGGGTAGCAATCTGAGCCACAATTTCACAAAGCAGCATGCTTTAAAACACATAAACGAATACATATAAGTATTCCTTGTAATAACATCATTATGAACATATGAAACATAGTCTAGAAAATTCACCTTATAAACTAAATTGTTATAATCTAATCCATAGTTGATAATGTTTCACGTATATGTCCCCAGCTAGTCTCTACAGTTATAATAATGATATGTATTAAACACATGCTGAAACTGACGTTAGAAAACTGAACAGGACACGGGCACGCCCGTGCCCCACATAGGTACGCCTGTGCCCTTACATGGGCACACCCGTAACCTACCATGGTACAGCCGTGCCTAGCATTTCATCCGACTTTCTTACCCGACCTTTTTATCCGACTTATATCTTAAAAGTCACACGACCAATGAGTCACGCCCGGGGCACGCCCAAGGTACGCCCCGGACCTCAAGAACATATGGAGGTCACGACCGCAAGGAACGCTCGTACCCTTTATGGGCACGCCCGTGCCTCCCCCATCTGAACCAGTTTAGTTTCCTGACTTGCTGTTCTCCAGCCAAAAACTCACAAAACTCAATTTTTGATCACTCATACTGTTCATGGATGTTTTCTTACACCCCAAACTACCATAAACTAAAGCCAAACATATAAATAACAACCTTTGATCCTTAAATCCAATAATAGCCCATTTGAAGCTTCAAAATTCAAAAACAAACCATAACTCAAGTTCTTTGATGAAGAAGATGATGATGATGATAGCTAATCACCATGATTTCTCTTGACAAATATCTCAATAAGAAGAACTCAATATGTATTATGAATGTTTGAAGTTTACTTCAAACTTGAGAATGGATAGTTTGACACTGTCAAACACACACACACACACACACACATATATATATATATACATAAGTTTCCATGATTACATAAATAGTCCCTTGACTATTATAGTTCTATTCTGACGGTTTTGGTCCCTCTAGTTCATATCCACATCTTATCACATATTTCCATTTATAACTCATATAATACTTTGCACATTTCTCGTATACAATTTATAAATAAAATTCTGGGTGTTAGAACTCTTCCCCACTTGAAATGATTTCGTCCTCGAAATCAACTGCCGAGCAGTCCTGAGTAATTACTCATCCTTTCCTATTCAGGCTCTCATATATAATCTTATCCTTTTATGTACTTCCATTAGAACTTAAGCAGCCCAATTTGTTTTATAACATAAAGCCTTAACCTTCCATTCTGACATACTAATATGTTGTTCCACATATTACAGTTTATCATCAATGCTAACATCTTCTAACCATACAATTGCAGACCCATCTGCTAAACACTTTTTGAATCTAACAACGTCTTTCCACGGTGATACTGTTAATGATACATAGTCTCCTCCTGAAAACTAGAATGGTGATCTCCGTTTATCTATGTAACTATTTCCGTGTACTCTAGGTGGCTAACAGTTAATTTCATACCTTCTGAATCTGTTCTGTCTTTTGTTGTACCATTTATGTACTACCCCGCTTTTTCTGACCCACATTACCTAATACATTGGACTTTGGCATTAATATTATACAAATTTCATATGTTGGCATCCCGAAACTGGACTGATATCTGTTATAATACAAAACTCTGTCAAAAGCAAATATGTACTCCGGTTTCCTTTTGGATAAATAAAACAATCATAAAATATGTTTTCCATCATCTGTATATTTCTTTCATTCTGACTGTACTGAGATGAAGCATAATCCTCAGCTTTATATAAAATATGTTCCAAATTCTCGAAGTGATTCTAATATCTCTGTCTGATTCAATAAACACTTATACACTATTACGAAACACATT
Source organism: Dittrichia graveolens (assembly GCA_038502395.1). Classification (NCBI taxonomy): domain Eukaryota; kingdom Viridiplantae; phylum Streptophyta; class Magnoliopsida; order Asterales; family Asteraceae; genus Dittrichia; species Dittrichia graveolens. The sequence goes on from JARJIL010000008.1 coordinate 26,821,978, forward strand.
ATGTTTCACATTCACTTTTGTTAAACATTCTGAAGAATAAGTTTCTCTAATGGAAATCAAATACACACTATAATTAACCTGTCTACAACTACCCATATCACATTATAACCTCATAGGGTTTTGGGTACTTTGGTATTCAGGTTCATAATAATATTTTCTCATATAATTTATGTCGTTTAGCTTTTATTTGTACACATGTAAAGACATTTCTCCATTTATCTGACTATATGTAGTTTCACATATGGCCACCAATAATCTACCCTTAGGTCTTTATACATTTGGTAGCTTCTGACTGGATACGAAATTTATACTTGTCAGCTTCATTTGGATGTGTCAGACGCGCATCTCCATAACCTAGTACTCATCTACAACGATATCTAGTCGATACATCAAGACTGTCTTTAATCGGGTTAATTACTTGCCCTTTTTATCCACTCATTATTATACTTTTCACTTTTGATCACTTTAGACTGAACTGTTCTCATAACATTTGAATATGAGTGTTGTAACTATAATTGAAATGACTAATTCTACATAAGTATTGTTTCTTATTTTCTGTTCAAAGCATTGGCTATAACATTAGCCTTACGCGAATAATATAATATCCCAATCATAATCTTTCTAATTCACAAAACATTTCAAACTTTTATGATCAGTGTAAACAATACACTTCCCAACTTACTGTACAAAACATCACAAAATACTTTCATTTTTTTCAATCTCTTCAGGCAGCGCAAGCACTATCGCTTCGCATATTTTTCTATTGCTAATCCCATAAGACTACTAATCACTGTCGGTTTCTTTTAGTGACTCCCACTATATCACCGCCTCTATTTCATATAAATTCGCCCTTGCATTTGCTAAAACCTACAAAACATTTTTAAAAAATTGTTTCTGATAAGCTACGAGAGCTTAGTGAGTAAACTAGACTGCAAATCATATAAACACATGAATATAATCACATTCAGAATAAAGCCAACCACTGGCTCTAGACACAGGGTAGCAATCTGAGCCACAGTACTATGCTAATTCTGAGCCACAATTTCACAAAGCAACATGCTTTAAAACACATAAACGAATACATATAAGTATTCCTTGTAATAACATCATTATGAACATATGAAACATAGTCTAGAAAATTCACCTTATAAACTAAAGTGTTATAATCTAATCCATAGTTGATAAAGGTTCACGTATATGTCCCCAACTAGTCTCTACGGTTATAATAATGATATGTATTAAACACATGCTGAAACTGACGTTAGAAAACTGAACAGGACACGGGCACGCCCGTACCCCACATAGGTACGCCTGTGCCCTTACATGGGCACACCCGTAACCTACCATCGTACAGCCGCGCCTAGCATTTCATACGACTTTCTTATCCTACCTTTCTATCCGACTTATATCTTAAAAGTCACACGACCAATGAGTCACGCCCGGGGCACGCCCAAGGTACGCCCCGGACCTCAAGAACATATGGAGGTCACGACCGCAAGGAATGCTCGTACCCTTTATGGGCACGCCCGTGCCTCCCCCATCTGAACCATTTTAGTTTCCCGACTTGCTGTTCTCCAGCCAAAAACTCACAAAACTCAATTTTTGATCACTCATACTGTTCATGGATGTTTTCTTACAGCCCAAACTACCATAAACAATAGCCAAACATATAAATAACAACGTTTGATCCTTAAATCCATTAATAGCCCATTTGAAGCTTCAAAATTCAAAAACAAACCATAACTCTAGTTCTTTGATGAAGAAGATGATGATGATGATAGCTAATCACCATGATTTCTCTTGACAGATAACTCAATAAGAAGAACTCAATATGTATTATGAATATTTGAAGTTTACAGCAAACTTGAGAATGGATAGTTTGACACTGTCAAACACACACACACACACACACACACACATATATATATATATACATAAGTTTCCATAATTACATAAATAGTCCTTTGACTATTATAGTTCCATTCTGACGGTTTTGGCCCCTCTAGTTCATATCCACATCTTGTCACATATATCCATTTATAACTCATATAATACTTTGCACATTTCTCGCATAAATAAAATTCTGGGTGTTAGAACTCTTCCCCACTTGAAATGATTTCGTCCTCGAAATCAACAGCCGAGCAGTCCTGAATAATTACTCATCCTTTCCTATTCAGGCTCTCATATATAATCTGATCCTTTTCTGTACTTCCATTGGAACTTAAGCAGCCCAATTTGTTTTATAACATAAAGCCTTAACCTTCCATTCTGACATACTAATATGTTGTTCTTCATATTACAGTTTATCATCAATGCTAACATCTTCTAACAGTACAATTGCAGACCTATCTGCTAAACACTTTTTGAATCTAACAACGTCTTTCCACGGTGATACTGTTAATGATACATAGTCTCCTCCTGAAAACTATAATGGTGATCTCCGTTTATCTATGTAACTATTTCTGCATACCTTCTAAATTTGTTCTGTCTTTTGTTGTACCATTTCTGTACTACCCCGCTCTTTCTGACCCACATTACCTAATACATTGGACTTTGGCATTAATATTATACAAATTTCATATGTTGGCATCCCGAAACTGGACTGATATCTGTTATAATACAAAACTCTGTCAAAAGCAAATATGTACTCCGGTTTCCTTTTGGATAAATAAAACAATCATAAAATATGTTTTCCATCATCTGTATATTTCTTTCATTCTGACTGTACTGAGATGAAACTTAATCCTCAGCTTTATATAAAATATGTTCCAAATTCTCGAAGTGATTCCAATATCTCTTTCTGATTCAATAAACACTTATACACTATTACGAAACACAATATGTTTCACATTCACTTTTGTTAAACATTCTGAAGAATAAGTTTCTCTAATGGAAATCAAATACACACTATAATTAACCTGTCTACATCCACCCATATCATATTATAACCTCATAGGGTTTTGCGTACTTTGGTATTCAGGTTCATAATAATATTTTCTCATATAATTTATGTCGTTTAGCTTTTATTTGTACACATGTAAAGACATTTCTCCATTTATCTGACTATATGTAGTTTCACATTTGGCCACCAATAATCAACCCTTAGGTCTTTATACATTTGGTAGCTTCTGACTGGATAGGAAATTTATACTTGTCAGCTTCATTTGGATGTGTCTGACGCGCATCTCCATAACCTAGTACTCATCTACAACGATATCTAGTCGTTACATCACGACTGTCTTTAATCGGGTTAATTACTTGCCCTTTTTATCCACTCATTATTATACTTTTCACTTTTGATCACTTTAGACTGAACTGTTCTCATAACATTTGAATATGAGTGTTGTAACTATAATTGAAATGACTAATTCTACATAAGTATTGTTTCTTATTTTCTGTTCAAAGCATCGGCTATAACATTAGCCTTACGCGAATAATATAATATCCCAATCATAATCTTTCTGATTCACAAAACATTTCAAACTTTTATGATCAGTGTAAACAATACACTTCCCAACTTACTGTACAAAACATCACAAAATACTTTCATTTTTTTCAATCTCTTCTGGCAGCGCAAGCACTATCGCTTCGCATATTTTTCAATTGCTAATCCCATAAGACTACTGATCACTATCGGGTTCTTTTAGTGACTCCCACTTTATCACCGCCTCTATTTCACATAATCTGCCCCAATACCATATTTGCTACTAGTTGACTAGAAAATTACACTTCTTGTATCGTGAAATTCACATATGAAAAAACTTAACATATAACTATTCTCTATTCTGTATCCTTCTCAAGGATGTTGCTCATAATCTGCTGGACTTCTGGAATAAATATGAATATCATTTATAAATACCATCACTGACTTAATTAGCATTAGCCTAAAACCCTATTCATTTGATACAAAAACACTGTTGGTGCATCAGTAAGGCCAAAAAGCATTACAACAACTCAAAATGCCCATAAGAAGTTCTAAACACGGTTTAAGGAATGTCATCCATTCTAATCTTAAGCTGATAATAATTCGACCTCAATTCGATTTGGAAAACCATGTTACCCCGTTATAATTGATCAAATAATCATATATTCTGTTCAAACTATTCTTGATGGTTACTTTATTAAGCTCATAATAGTCAATACACATATGAATAGTACCATCCTCCTTTTTCACACATAACATAGGTGCACCCCACGGAGAACTACTGGGTCTGATAAACCCCTTGTCTAGCAGTTCTTTGATTTATTTCACTAATTCTTGCATCTCTGATGGAGCAAGTCTATACGAAATTCTCATAATGGGTGAAGTTCCCTTCACTAATCCAGTTCTGTATTCAACCTGTCTGTCTGGCGGTACCCTAATAATTCTTTGGATTACACGTCAAGATACTCACATACTATTTTCACATCTTTTAAACTCATTTGCTTTATTTCTAGTCGATACTCATAACATAAACTAAGAAAGTAGTGTACCCATGCTGAAGATATTTCCTATTTTTAGAAACTAACCAAACATATGACTTTCCGGTTTGGTATTAACACATATAATTAGTTCTTCCCCACTTGGGATACAAACTCATATCACTTTCTGTTCACACAATACCGTAGCCTAGTTACAACTTAACCGGTGTATTCCAATCACTACTTGGAATTTCCTCATATTCATAGGTATAAATTCAATAAGGAATTTAACAATTTCCATTTATATCACATTCTGTTTATACACATCTGATCAAAATTTCTATAACCATACTTAATTCTTTTCTAGATTCCTCAGTCATAATCTGAAAAGCTCTCACTATTGATTATTGATATGTTCTCTTAATTCTCTTCTTGAGTTCTCACAATTCTTACTCATGTGACTGAATTTTCATATTTTAAACATGTTGAAGAATCAAAACTTCTCTTGCTTGCTAAACAAATAGGTCATGTCTTTTGCATTACCTCTTTTTCTCGAACCTCCATTCTTGTTTTCTTAAACACCGGTGCAACTTTCTTTGTCAGTTTCTCTTCTTTTCCGTTTCTTTAATTCCAACTTTCTAGATTGGACTGTACAATTTCATCTTTTTATTTTACAACATAATCTGGACAAAACATGTGTCCTTCTGAAACTCCACATTAATTTATGAGATTATCTTTATTGTATGTTCTACTTGTGAAATCCATACATAGTTCTGCCTATCTCTGACTATGGCAAACACTTCACATTTATAATGCCTTTAAACCCCTTACACATCATGTTCTCGATTCGTTTATAACTCTTCTGTTTTGTTTTGTATCCCACCAATATTTTGTTGTATTACTCATCTAATCTATTTCATGTTTCACTTTATTCTCAGGTGCATACATACTTATATGAAATGCACTCTCAATCTCTGAAATCCATTTATGACTGACAGTCGGTCAGCTGAGCTAGTTTGTAGTATATTAATGGTTGACACGCGGAAAATCCTTGAACGTACAACCTTGGATACTTCACAAATAATAACTTAGGGTTGAGAATTAACCCTTTCACCCGTATAAAAAACTTTGTTATTAACTCTTGTCTGATCACTTCTTTGTTCTGTTCTTTCATCTGTTCCATAATTTATACAACGTTACATGACATATACTCTACTCCATCACTTTACTAAGTTTTCCTGCACCAAATTTCCGAAGTATAAAATTTGATACTCAACGATTTAAATCTGGGGCTCATACACCCCCATCATGCTATATCCTTATAAGGATACATTCATTTGTAACTGTAACACCGTAAAACTTAAGCCATTTTTTTTAAAACGCTTCAGAAGCTTTCTTTAATTTCATTTAACATAAACATCCACAAGTACAAAGTACTTTTACAAATCACAACATTCGTTTGTGTTACAAAAGATTATAAAACGTGGCTCGTCTCTTCTCAAAATGCAATATCAGAGTATTGGTCAAATTCCCCTTTCCACAAACAAAGCTAAACAGCTACTCACATAAACCTGCAAAAAACAATCAACCGTGGGGGATTAGCACAAAGCTAAGTGAATGGAAGCTACAGACAAGCATACAACAATCTCAGTTCACAACTGAATCTCTAAACAACAATCACTTCAATCGATCCGTCAATTCAACAATCTCTTCAATCCCGAGGACCGGCGGTTCTGCCGAACCTACAACCAAAGCTGGCCAAAGCAAAGGTTTACCGATAGCTCCCTGCCGATTGGCATAGTAAACTCCCCTCTAAGCAACAAATGCAACAGAAGGGATACTACTGTTCAACCAACCGCAAGCGAGCCTAGCTCTTGCACAGTAGCCGACCCCAACCAGCCCATACACAGAAGCTGATCTCTTCCGACCCGTTACACAGAAGTCGGTTCTCAAACAATCCAAATACTCTTCCAGTCACAATCACAATCAAAACTCTTTCACATATAACATATATGAACATGTAATTCTCATTTAGCAAATAGCAGACTTAATAGTCTATCATGGCATGACAATCAATCTATCTTCGCATAACGAACTTATCAATCAAATATCTCATATTCGAATCAACAAGCAATCATTGCATTCAAACAATCCTTAAATCAATCAATTCATAATGTTACCACCAAAACCACCCGTGATTAAACTTCACTCACCTCAGTCCTCGTATCACGCATGCTCAGTTGTCTAATATCACTGAGTCTTTGGTTTGCCTGAAAACACAACAACAACCAAATCAGTCTCGAATATATAAATATATCTTTCCACATATATTTATATCTCATAATCATGTAAATAACTTCATTTAATCATATAATTAATAATCCAACTTATTCCGAACGAAACACGAACAAAACAAACAATTTTCTTGAAATAGGCCTTGTCGCGCCGCGACGCCATCGGAATTCGAATCCGGAATTCAAGTCTCGGAGTTGAGCATCAGATTTCATTCCCGGATTTTGGTTATCGGATTTGGAGTCGGATTTCATATACTCGGATTGCTTAGTGTCGGATTTCGAGGGTTCAGATTTGAAACACTCGGATTTCCACAAAAACCGACTCAACTTTCGGATTGCATGAAGGTCGCACCGCGATCTTCAACGTAGCGCCGCGATCCTCCTTCTTCCGGATTATCACCTTCCTTTTGTCGGATTTCCAGCCACCAAAACTCACATATTCCATAACAACTTATAATTTCTTAATTCCAAAACACTTTTAATCATACAAATACTTCATACAACATGCTATACATCATTATGAACACTTTTAATCAACAAAAACAACAAAATCATAAAAACCCATTTCATCCATTTTCTTCCAAACCCAACAATGGTGAAACTCCATTTAGCCATGTAAACACAATCAAAAACATAACCAAATAATCAATAACATATATGGATCGTGAACTAACCTTTGTTTTGAATTATGAATCACAAAATCCCAATTTCAAGAATTCAAGTTCTTATTCTCTTTTCTTGTTCTTCCTTTTTACCAAAGAAAGCATACACACACACACACACACACTTTCTTTTCCTTATTTCTTTCAAAATGAACAGATGGTTTTTCAGATACTCATATACACACACGTATACTCTCCAAAATCTCTTCACAAGATGAGGTGTCATCTACCAACTTACATACATACATGATATCATACATACACATATAAATAACATACATAACCTTTTCCCTTTTTACCAAATTTCAACACACAAATATATATTCATTTATATATATTTATCTAATGAATTAATTTAATTAATTCTAAATAACCACTTAGCCAATTAAATCAAAATAATCACGAAATAACGTACCTCTTACTCGTCAAACAACTAACCCGGATTTGCGGGTGTTACAGATCTCTCCTCATTCAGAGGATTCCTTCCTCGGAATCCCATAGGACACACATCAAATCGAAGCATCCACTCTTCATATCCTTTTCTGGTTGCCAATTCAATTGTAACATATATACCATTCCATCGTATCGTCTTTCAAAAATTCGTTTTTTATTTATCTTTGTCATCTTAATAGTCATCAGAGTTTAACAACTCTTCTTCACTTTAATCCTATAACTCATAAACTCGAGAAACCTGCCTTTCAATCATTTTCTTTCATACTTACACCTTTAACAATGTCAACAGTTCTCTTGAATACTTGTTCACATCAATCTATTTATCTCAATTAATAAATTCCTCATATATGTCTGTCATTTATAAAATATTCATAAATATTTATCATTCACTGTCTATCATACATAGGTATTCACCTATCGCTTCTCTTCTCATAATTCCAATTATCACGTCAAATATTACCACTGATATCTTAACCTCTATCAGATAAAAGTTACATCCAATTTAATTATAAATTCCACAAATCATCAAAGTCCAACACAAACACATGTTCATTCTCCTTTATCTAAATAATTCTTCCTGCCTGATCATCCCATCAAATTCAGTTGTATCTTCCGTTTCTTATCTCAATTCTTCTCATAAATTCTTCCAGAAATTTAGTTAATTCCTCCAATTCTCATCAAAATTTCTTAGTGTAGAATATTATATCATCTCATCAATATAATTCTCCTGAAAATCTCGTTTCACTGGTGGTTTTAATACCAACGTTTCTTACTAATTAGTCCATAATCACCGGTGACATACCAAATTCCTTTTCACGTAGCACATTAAACATCAACTCAATCATATTTTGTCATTACTAGCATTCTGATATCTCAAATTATCTCAATAATTATAAATTTCGGATATTCTTCTTTAACTCCTATACAATCATATCATATTCCACGAGAAGTATATCTATCATATTCACTCTTCTTAATAAGTCATCAATCAATTATTTCGTATGGCATTATACTATTTAGCCCTTCCAAGTGCATTGGCAATAAGTTCTGATAGTACGGTTCAAATTACGTTTCCAGTTCCAAGCACAAGTACTCCTTAGCAAAGGCAATTCATACACATGATCTACAAATCTTCATTCCATAAGCTTAGGCCATTACATTTCACTTTTCTCATTATCTCATAAATTCATTCTGTCATTCTTCAAATTACATATATCTTCAGTTCACACGTGTCAATCATCATCATAACTATCTCTTTCTCATGTATATCTCCTTGTAATTAGGCACCAATAACATCTTTATCCAAACAATTCTGCATATTTCAGACTTGCTCAATCTGTAGCGATCCACTTCTTTCTTTTACTTGGTAATCTCAATCATTAATGTCTTCCATTTCTAATAAGGATAATCTCAATTTCATCCATCAAGCCAAGTACGCGTAGATTCACATATTCTTCGAGGTTACCGTCACAAATTCCCTCACATACCCACATATCTGACAATAATTGTCTTCCCAATGTAATATCAAATTTCTCAATTACAATCTTTGACTCGTTCTAATCATCATCTCTCTCACATGTTAGGCTCATTCATATATATGAACATCTGCTACTTCTTTTAATACTCAAATCAATTTCATATATCTTCCTTTATATCAATGTCTTCATATCATCAATATAAAGGCATCTGTTGCAATTCCAAGGGCATAGATTAGACCATTCCTCTCAGGAACCTTCAACTATCACAAAACGTAGACCATTCCTCCATTTTCATAGCATAGCATCCTTTATGTCAATCCAACTAATGCAATATCTCAACAAATCATCAATCTCCTCAGGTTCATTAATCGATATCACAGATTATCTTCAATCATTAGCTTTACCAATAATTCTGTAATCTCAGTTATACATTTATTAACAACATCTTTTGATCGTCGTAAAGCTTTCCAAACTTCATTAACTCATCCACTTTCCTTCTTCTTTAAACGAACACAAACATCCATATACACATATATACACGGGAAAAGGCAAGACATCTCTTGCAACACATAACCTAGCATGCAATTCTACAAATCTGAAAACATCTTCCTAGGGTACTTCATACCCTAATTCACATCATATCATGTATCTCATCGTTTACTGTCACATTACTTACTACCATATGCATTAGATAATTTCACAATCAAATATCTCTACTTTCTAAAGAATCATACTCTTTAGAAACAATCAAACACACTTAACACACATAGGCATCATACATTCTCAATTAAATCTAAAGTTAATAAACATACGCATAAATATAAAGATTATCAAAATGTACCCGTTACATCATCAGTAGTGGCAATATAGTCAGCCATCATGTTGAAATTTCCACCCTCTTGCACAAAAGAGTCATTTCTCTTTCGTCCACTTGCTGACGAGGATCCCCCACCCGCCACAGCTCCTGACCGTGACTCTAGTTCCTTACTAACTTTACAATCTCTCGCCCGATAATCTTCCTCAAAAAAGATCCAGCATACCTTTCGCGAGAAACGACATTCCTTCATTCCATGGCCAAAATGCCCACAAGTCAGACACCGCATAGTTTGAGTTGTACATGGTCCTGTGTGGTGAGAGTTACACTTACCACATCGTGACACTCGTTGATTAGATTCATCAAACGCAGGTTTACATTTCAAATTTCTTTTACTCTGGCTACCCTGCCCTCTTTGCTTTTCAATATTATACTGTTCCAATCGAAATTTCTGCTGATATATCTCATCTCAATTCGTTCTATCTCTAGCCTTCAAATGCCTACGACAATGTACTAGCCCATCTGGTAGTACTTCGATACTCGGGAAGCAAAGCTCCCACAAAGTGTTGTATCTTAGACGTCTCATCAGGTACCCATTGCTTCACAAAACGCAATCTCTTGTTAAATTGTTTGATTACTTCATCTACCATCATGTCTCTAGTCATACGCAACTCCATAAATTCTCTTTTAATACAAGCTATCTCGAAGGAATTGCAATACTATTCACACAGTTTCTCTTGAAACTGATCCCAAGTCACATTATCTTGCTTTTGTTTAGAGAAATGACTAGTAAGGGAATCCTACCAAACCATAGCATCTCCTTTAAGCATACGTGTCGCAAAACAAACTCGCAATTTATCTTCGCAATTGCATGCTTCGAAAGCCTTTACCATTTCTCGAAACCAATTCAAAGTTATATTGGGGTCTGTACTTCCATAATACTCTGAAGGCTTACAATCCAAAAATTGCTTATAAGTGCATGGTGGTTTAAATCCTTGATACGCAAAAGGATAAACTCCTTGGGTAGTAAAAGGATGAGAACTCGATTGTTGTGCCACTTGTGATATTGGAGGAAACGGAACTATAACTTGCACATTTGTAGCTTGAGTTGTACTAAACATAGGATTCTGAATTCGTTCATTCTGGATAATACTCTCTCGTTCCATGTTACCCATAGCATTTCTGAGTTCCCATAGTTCATTCTCCAACCTGGAAATATACTCCCTCTGATCTATTCCAGATTCAAAACCTGAAGTACCCACTTGACCTGTTACATTCAGAACATCCACTGATGAAATTCCAGCCACTTCTTGGGTCACAGAAGTGTCAGCAGGGGTATCTCTGTCAACCATATATGTACAATCAAATCATCTCACAAGCTCATTAGATAAACCGTTAGTACATAACATACTAACTATCACACCACTTTTCCAATTCACTCTAAATCCCCCCAAGGAAAGTTTGACTAAACACGAGCCAAGATTTGGGAATGCAACACTCTAGCCGTGCCGGCATCGCCAAACCAGGGCTCTGATACCAACTTGTAACACCGTAAAACTTAAGCCATTTTTTTAAAATGCTGCGGAAGCTTTCTTTAATTTCATTTAACATAAACATCCACAAAGTACAAAGTACTTTTACAAATCACAACATTCGTTTGTGTTACAAAAGATTATAAAACGTGGCTCGTCTCTTCTCAAAATACAATATCAGAGTATTGGTCAAATTCCCCTTTCCACAAACAAATCTAAACAGATACTCACATAAACCTACAAAAAACAATCAACCGTGCGGGATTAGCACAAAGCTAAGTGAATGGAAGCTACAGACAAGCATACAACAGTCTCAGTTCACAACTGAACCTCTGGACAACAATCACATCAATCGATCTGTCAATTCAACAATCTCTTCCATCCCGAGGACCGGTGGTTCTGCCGAACCTACAGCCAAAGCTGGCCTAAGCAAAGGTTTACCGATAGCTCCCTGCCGATTGGCACAGTAAACTCCCCTCTAAGCAACAAATGCAATAGAAGGGCTACAACTGTTCAACCAACCGCAAGCGAGCCCAGCTCTTGCATCAGCAGCTGACCCCAACCAGCTCTTACACAGAAGCTGATCTCTTCCGACCCGTTACACAGAAGTCGGTTCTCAAACAATCCAAATACTCTTCCAGTCACAATCACAATCAAAACTCTTTCACATATAACATATATGAACATGTAATTCTCATTTAGCAAATAGCAGACTTAACAGTCTATCATGGCATGACAATCAATCTATCTTCGCATAACAAACTTATCAATCAAATATCTCACATTCGAATCAACAAGCAATCATTGCATTCAAACAATCCTTCAATCAATCAATTCATAATGTTACCACCAAAACCACCCGTGAGTAAACTTCCACTCACCTCAGTCCTCGTATCACGCGTGCTCAGTTGTCTAATATCACTGAGTCTTTGGTTTGCCTGAAAACACAACAACAACCGAATCAGTCTCGAATATATAAATATATCTTTCCACATATATTTATATCTCATAGTCATGTAAATAACTTGATTTAATCATATAATTAATAGTCCAACTTATTCCATTAGGGTGAAGTGATTATCTCCCCAACAATCTCCCCCTATTTGATGATGACAAAACCTTTTTCTTTTTGAAGAATCAGTTTGACTTCGAATTACAAAAGATTTAAACTTTTAAGTACATTTGGTTACCTAGCTATCTGTTTTTGGTAGCTCTTTTTATTTGAATCTTGTTCAGTTTTTGGTTTCTTTTCTAATGTTCCATTTTGTTCTGTTTTTGTGGAATCTTTTTCTGTGTTGTACCATTTTGTTCTGTTTTTGTGGTATCTTTTCATTTTTCCATTTTTATATGTTTTTGATTTTCTGATATACATAAACATCACTTGAAATAACAGAATAAAGAAATGTACATAAGTGTTTACATAGAAACAACTAACTAAGTATTCTATAATGTACAATCAACTAAATAACAGCAAAAACTTCAATGTTAGAATCAGTCTTCAATCATCCCACCATGGCTCTTTTTTAACTTCAAAATCTTTGGCATGTGGATCAGCTTCAGCTAAGACTTCACATTGGGCTTGAACAAGGGCTTCAAAGTTTTTATTTCTAGTTCTGCCTCTTGTAGATATCCTCAGCCCAAATAGAAACTTCTTGCTAGCCTTAAGGATTTCAGACAGTCTAAAGAATCTCCATGTGCCAGCCCTGTCCAAAAAGAATATACCTTCAACAGGCATAATTATAAACTTGTACAGCTCAGGAGTGATGTTCAGTGGAAGAGAAGTGTTGAGACCCTCGAAATCTGATAGGAATTCATGCTGGGGTAGTACCTCTCTTAGCTCAAATGGTTTGAAGGGCTTGGAGCCTTTCGTATGAAGATTATCAACTATGTGCACATGCCTGTAATAATCATCTGGAGTGAAGGCCCTTTGTGACACAGCTAGAGCTATCCAATTTTGAATTTTCTGAATGAATTGAACTTTTAGCTTTGATTTGGATTTGAAGAGAAGGTACATGATCTCAACTAACTCTGTGAACCCATATATGTGACACCTCTCATAGGATACAACTTCACAGTTGTTGAAGTTGTCCTGTCTTATTGCTTTGAGGTAGGGTTCACCATCACCTTTATGGACAGTGGCTCTTGTTATTGGAGTTGGTTCTGTTCTGTTTCTCAAAATATTAATTCTTTATCTGAAGCTTTGAAGTTTTTGTTGACTTAGGTTGATGAGAGCAGATAAATCAAGGTTGAAGAGGGTTTTGATGGCATCAGCATGGGATCTAGCTTTGAGTAGTTCAGCCTGAGATTTTTCCCTTGCCAATTTGTGTTGAGCAGCTTGATTTTGGCTTTGTTCTTGCTCTTGCTGATATGCTAGCTCTTTGGCTTGGTAGATTTCTTCAACTGAAACACCCAATGCTTGAGCCATTTGAGCATTCTCCCTTTCTTCCTTTTCTTTAAGAGCAAGCTCGCTTTTCATTTGATCATCTGCTTTAACTTGCTCATCTGTCATCTTTTATTTGCCTTTATTCTTAGGAGCAGAGGTTGAAGCCTTTTGGACTGATGGGGTTGATTGGACTGGTGGAGCAGATGGCTTAGGGCTTTGTCTTCTTCTTCTGAGGATGTCAGAAAGTGGAGTATCATCCTCATCATCAGAATCAGACTCTATGGTGATTGGTGGAGAGCAACCCTCAGCAATTTTTCTTTTAGGTTTTGGCCTGTTTTCCATCCTTTTCAACCTTTTTGGAAACCTTTGCTCCCCCTAAGAAGATGCTTTTCTTTTAATGGGTGAGGGAGCTGTTGCTTTGGGTGCTTCCTGCTGCATGATTTTTGAGGCAGTTTCAGCATAGACAGCATCAATATCCTCTGAGTCAGGATCATCCTCCCTTGAAGAACTTGAGAATTTCTCCCCCTTTTGGCATCATCAAAAGGAGGAGGGGAGTCACCTGCTACAGGCTTATGGGATGGGGTAGGGGCAGGGGAAGGGGTATGGGTGGAGGAAGGGGTAGAGGTAATTTTAGAGAGCTGAAGAGAGAGGTCATCCTTGAGATCTTTAATGGCTTTCCATAATGAGATATGACTCATTATGGATTGTTCTGTTAAGGTTTCTATGTCATCAAGGATGCCTTTGAGAAAAGAAGGCATAGGGAGTAGTTGTTCAGGAATGGGTACAGAAATGTTTGGGTTGATTGGGTGTAGGGTTTGGAGTTGGGATAGGAGGTTGGATATGGTTTGGTTTAGGGTAGAGATAGTAGATTGAGGTAGGCTGGGAATTTGTGGTTGAGAGGGAAGAAGGGTAGAAAGATGGTCTATTTTGGTAAGGATTGGGGTAAGATTAATGGGTGCAGGGGAGGGTTGGGGTGGGGTTTTGAGAGACTCAATGTCTTTGGTAAGTTTAGACAATTGAGCAGAGGTTTGGGTTTGGAAGGTTTAGAAGGTTTGGGCTAGTTGATCAAGGTTTTGGTTAATAGTCTGGATAAGGGTAAGGTTTGGGGTTTGGGCAGATATAGATTGGGTAGAGGTGGAAGGGCTGGATAAAGGTTCAAAGAATTTCGGTAAGGTGCGTGTTCCCTCATTTGAGCCTTGGTGTATAAGCTCAAATTCATTGGGAAAGGGAGTTGAGCCCTGTGCAAGTGGTTGGTTTGTACCACTAGCATTGGCAGGCTGTGCATGTGTAAGAATAGAATCAATGATAGGTGCAAGGTAAGTGGACTGAGTGTGGGATGCACTCAGTAACAGAGAATCCCTTATTGGATCCACATTCTGTTGGGAGAATGTAGATGGTATAGGCTGACTCAATTGAGGGATAGACACAGTGTGACCTTGGGTTGAGGTCTGTCTTTCAATGAGATCAACCTGTTGGGAGGTTGTCTCAGCTAGCGGTTTAAGTCCCATTTTTTCAGATGTATCCTGTTGTGAGAATACATCCACTGGCTCAAAGGTTGCAACATCCAATTGCTCCCCCTTAACATGAGGAAGGGTAATTGGAGTTGAGGTCAGAGGTGTGGATTACACTCCCTCAAAGTGCTCATGATGAGTCACTTGTGGTGACCTTGTATATATGGGGCTGCGGATGGGAGTAGAACTAGTGACCACATAACGTTCACTAGAGATTGGCTTTTGGATTGGTGTATGGACTGGAGATAAGGATGGGCTATCAAAGGTTGGGACTACCATTTGAATATCCTCAGAGGTGGAATCAATACTATCCATACCTTGGGACATGATGTGCTTACTTCTGTCAATGAGCTCCAGAAGTTGCTCAAAGAACTCTTGTTCTTGGGCATCACCATCATTACCAAGAGGACTTAGCTCCATTAGACTGAGAGGAGCAAAATCACCAACATCACCATCACCAGCATCATCATCATCATGCTTAGAGCCAGTGTGGCTTTCATCAGCATCATCATCACCATTATCATCATCATCATTTTCATCATCATCACTAGCATTTGCATTGTCATTGGCAGCATCTATGAGCTCCTGCATTTGGGCAGTGATTGGAGGACCTCTGTTTGCCTTCAAGAAATGGAATATCTTCTCACCCATGGCAGGGACAGAAATATGTTCAAGATGTTCGATTAAGCCCACATAATCATCCTCTCCAGTCTCCCTCATGGCTACCAGGCTCAAAAATCGAATGTAGGGCACCTGTGACCTTGATGATTTCTTGGTTGTGCTCTGGGTGATTTTGTCAATAAGATCCGAAAATATGACTTGAGCAAAGTCAATATTTACCCCGAAGACTAGGGCATAGAGCAAAAGAAGCTCGGTTTGGTTGATGAGATGATGACTTCAAGATTTAGGACCGAAGCAACGAATGACTACGTTGGCTAGATACTTCCATGGATGAGCAAGAGCAGAGACCTTGACTTGACCATGCACTACAGGTTCATTGTAGCCAATAGTGTTTAGAACTGTTTGAACTTTGGCTCTGGATGGAAAAGCTGTGTAAGGTTGGAAGTGGGGAATACCAGTGGCTTCACGAAGTGTGTCAACGGTGATTTGGAGATTATAGTTTCCTTCAGCTAGGGTGCAGTTAATGGTGTTGTTGTTTAGGTTATAGGTTGTGGAGTACCATAGCTCACCAATAATGGTAGGGAATATGTAGTGAGGATCAGCGGTGAGACTATCAAACAGTGGATGAGCTTGAAGGAACTGAACCATTGGTTCATATCCTTAGTTTTCTCGCAAGGCAGGGATGGTGGTGCAAAGCAGAATGTTGTTGGGAGTGATATTCACCGGTTGATTGAGTGCAACATTCTCACCGGGGTTAACAGCTGGGTCTGGAATATAGGTGGCCATTTAGTAGGGATGATGAACAGTGAGTATCGAGAGAGAAGGTAGGGTAGTTCTTTAGAGAGAGAGAGGGAATTTAGAGAGTTGGAATAGGTAAAGGTGAATGAGAGAGAAATTTGGATATTTATGAAGTTTAGTTAACAGAGATCGTTAGATACTGACAAAAGATCTAACGGAAAACACATTAATTAGCTATTAAATGAAAACTGACAAACGGAGTAAATAACTAGGGTTAAAAAGCATTAAATGAGAGTAAAAAGTGAAAATTTACTAAGTGTAGAATCATCAGCTGATCAAGGAGAGTATCAGCTAAGGTGTGTCAGCTGATGAGAAAAGAAGAGAGGGTATCATACCAGGCTCTTGGAGCTTGATTAAGACCATATAATGCTTTGTTTAGAAAGTAAACATGATTAGGTAAGCTTGACTCCTCAAAACCAGGAGGTTGTTTGACATACACCTCTTCTTTCAAATCTCCATTCAGAAATGCACTCTTCACATCCATTTGGAACACTTTGAAGCTTTTGAAGGTAGCATAGGCTAGGAATAATCTGATAGCTTCCAATCTTGCAACAGGGGCAAAGGTTTCATCAAAATCAATACCCTCTTCTTGACAGTACCCCTGTGCCACTAGCCTTGCTTTGTTTCTGATGATTTGCCCATTTTCATCTAGCTTATTTCTGAACACCCACTTTGTTCCAATGATGGATTTATCCTTTGGTTTGGGTACCAAAGTCCATACATTATTTCTTTTGAATTTTGCCAGTTCCTCTTGCATGGCAGACACCTAGTGAGGATTATTGAGAGCTTCATCAACCTTCTTTGATTTAATCATTGAGACAAATCCTGAATACAAGCAGATGTTGCAAGCTTTTGATCTTGTTCTAACTGGATCATCTATGTTGCCTATCACCAAATTATGAGGATGGTGCTTGAGGTCTTTGAAGGCTTTTTGGATTTCTTGGGAATTGGGATTCATTTGGATTTGGGGAGAAGAAGTTATATGTTGGCTATCAGCAGTAGAGATGAGTTCATTTTGAGTGGCTGGTATAACTTCATTATTACAATCTGTGGGTATCTCTACTGAAGAGGGAATGAGTGATATGGAATTGGAATTCAATGATGTTGAGTCATTTTCCACATGATTCAGTAGAGGTATAGGATTGGATGAGGATGGTTGTTCATGGTTAAAAATTTGGATAGGAACAGGTTTATCTAAATCATGAGCAGCTGGTGGAGAGGGATCTACTTGCTCTGAAGGAACTTCTCCAGTTTGCATAAGATCATTAAATTCTTCACCTGAAACATGATTAGAAGAACAGGAAGCAACAAAGTCATTTTCATTAAAACTTACATTGATAGATTCTTCTATGACTTTGGTTCTAAGGTTGTATACTCTGTATGCTTCTGAAATCACAGAGTAACCTACAAACACTCCTTCATCAGCTTTAGGAGCAAACTTCTGAAATTGATCTTTTTGATTATGTATGAAACATTGACACCCAAAGATATGCAGAAAGCTGATGCTTGGCTTCATTCCTTTGAGCACTTCATATGGAGTTTTGTTGTGCCTCTTGATAATAAAGGACCTGTTCTATGTGAAACATGCACAACTTACAGCCTCAGCCCAGAAACTAAATGTTAACCCACTTTCACACAACATGGTTCTGTCAGCTTCAATCAATGTTTTGTTTCTTCTTTCAGCTACCCCATTTTGTTGTGGGGTTCTTGGAGCAGAAAAGTTTTGAGATATCCCTTTCTCATCACAGAAAGATTCCAGAGTTTGATTTCTGAATTCAGTTCCATGATCACTTCTAAGACTCCTCACCAGATTGCCATTCAACACTTCCATCTACTTGATAAAACAGATAATTTCTTTAGCAGCCTCACTCTTTGCTTTAAGAAAGAAAACCCAAGTATATCTTGAGAATTCATCAACCAATACAAGAGCATACTTACTTCCACCAATACTAGCAGTTGCAACAGGACAAAAGAGATCCATGTGCAACATATAGAAAGGTTTTGTAATTGAGAAGGCCTGCTTGGATGGAAATGATGCCTTATGCTGCTTTTCCATCTCACAAGCAGTGCAAGGTTTAGGCTTAAGATAAGTAAGTGAAGGTAGTCCTGAAACTAGTTCACCCTTGCTCAACTTGTTGATGTTTTTAAAATTAAGGTGGGAAAGCCTCTTGTGCCACAGCCAGTTTGTATCCTCATTATTCTTGGAGTACAAACATGTTTCCTTTAAATGGTCACCAGAGGACATGTCAAGTGTATACACATCCTTGGTTCTCTTGGCACTGAATACTGTATTACCTTCTTTATTTATGATGGAGCCTCCTGTCTTTGTGAAGTGGACTTCATTATCTCCATCACACAATTGACTTATGCTTATGAGATTATATTTCAGCCCTTTGACATATGAAACTTTTGACAGCTTGAGGTTCCCAATATGAAGCTCACAATAGCCTTTTGTGTGCCCATGGTTGTTGTCACCAAAAGTCACCCTTGGACCTTTCTCTTTCTTGTAGTTACTGAGCAAAGCCTTGTTAGCTGTCATGGTTCTTGAACATCCACTGTCAAGAAACCAAGAACCAACACCCTACATAGATATGAATGAAAGAAAAGTTAGTGACACAAGTAGGAATCCACCACTCAGTGGATCCCTGTGGAATGCACCTAGCTTTCCACTTCATCTCAGGTTTCTTATGAATGAGAGTAGTGACTATGTCATCATTACAAGTCCGCTGTCTTGAATTCCCTTCTAAAGAACATTCAAATGCCTTATGCTCTTTGCTTCCACATTTATAACATTTTTGAGATTTTGTGGTCTTGTAGCATTGAGCAACATGGTTTGAATGCCTATGAGCTTTCTTATCAGTCATCATTTGACTAACTTGACCATTCAGCTTATGAAGCTTATCCTGTAAATTTCTTAGGTCTTTATTCACAGGCACCTTAGATTGATCTTTGTTTTTGGAAAGCTTTTGACCAATCTTTGGAGTGGCAGAAATGGGAACAATGTGAACATCATTCTTTTTACTCATAGTTTCTTCTATTAAAAGAGAGTTGATTACTTCTAGATCAACTGATTGTTTAGAAGATGAGCTATGATCAGCTGACAGGTTATCGGCTGAGCATTAATCATCTACTAACCTATCAATTCATGGACTAGTATTAGCTAATGATTCTTCAGTTTGTGAAATGCTAAAAATTAAGTAATCTGTTTTCAAGGTTTGACAACATAATGTCTCTGAGGTCTCAACTAATGATTCCTTTCCTTTAATCACATCCTTTAACTTTGTGTTATTAGTATTTTTACATTCTGAAATCTTACTAGAGGATGATTCAACTGTTGGGTTTTGGTGGCATCTAGAGAACACAGCGGAAACAAAAACGAGTATAAAACAATTTCATTTTTATGCCACCAACACACCACCCAATGGACCACACTCTAGACAATAGCAAAGCAACTAAAAGAAAAGAACAAGTAGAAGAAATTATACCATACAAGTTCTTCAACTTTCTTGTTGATGTTTCAAACGGAGTGGACTTGAGAATACAAAGATGTATTCCTCTATCGGTATCCACACCAAGCTTGGTTTGATTCCTACTTGCTAGAGAACTTGTATGCCAACATGAACATCAGCACTTTAGAACTACCATCACTTGAAGATTTCCAAGTGTGTCTTGAGAGAGAGATATGAACCAACTTAATGTTGCAAGTTAATGTGTCTTTTGGTTTAATCCTTTGTAGTAATCGTTTCAATATTGTTCCAACCAACTTCATGTTACATAGAAGCTAGTCATATATAGAGAAAATGACCACCAAATCGTAACTCATCTTACTAGGAATTAAATGCCATAAAGCCACATTAAACTAGTCTTAAAAGGCTAGTTAAAGAGGATGTTACATAGTGAGGCACGGTCGTGCCTCACGGGGCACGCTCGTGCCAGCCCACGTGCACACCCAAGTCACACCCGACTTGGGCTCGTGCTTTCGCACTAGGCACGGCTGTACCTCGACGAGGGACGCCCGTGCTGGCCCCAACGGGTACGCCCTAGGCACGCCGGCCTTGGGCCCGTACCTGGCATAGGGCACGCCCGTACCTTCACAAGGCACGGCCGTGCCCGGCCTAACCAAAACCCATTTTGGTATTTTTCTCTCTCTTGTTCAAAGGTGTTTGCCGGAATCAATGCTTGGCGTGTGACCCAATAGGCCTATGCCTCATCGGCAGTGATACCAACTCGTGTGTGTTAGTGGGCATATTCCAACAAACTCCCACTTGAACACGACACACTCACGAAAGGTAACACCGACATAGAGCGGCCTCTAGCAAGGCATCTATGCCCCCAAGTCAGCATAGGGTATGTCGCCCATGACAAGTACCAACCTGTAAAGAATGGTCCTACAGATAAGTGATTATTCATCCCTTCGTTCACGATATCCATTGTGAATGCAGGTCATGGAACACCGTCAACCCCAAATCATTCACGATTATGTTTCTCGATCTAGACTAACTATGACGAACAACACAAGTTGCAAAATTGATCCACTATCAATTCAACTTGAGCACGGCCCTGCATTTTGATGTCATCAGTTCAGTCAACGAGGGGCCCAGGGATATCTCTCTAAAGAGGAACGAATACCTTTGACTACATCGTTCCATCATAATAACAAGTTCTTGCCTGAAAACTTCCCTTATAACAGCCAATTACGAACTGCGTTAGAAAGCAATCAAAACAAGACCATATTATTAATCAAGAAGCGCATGTATCTCCAGTAGAAGGACAAACAATTTTATCATCCTGATTTACTCGTGATCATGTCCAGAAGTAAACTCAGGTGCGGGTCCTCCAATTACTTGATCACTATCAAGTACAGGCTAGTGTTGCGAAAACATGTATTCAATCCACTATGAATACTTTACCAACCACTTGCCTCGATCTTAATTCACTTCTTCCTTCCAATGAAGAACGACCGATCGTGAAGCATTTAGAATAAATAAATTTATTCAAGTAAGTAGTTAAACATACTAAGATGGAACACAATAAAGGCTAACGAAAGTACCCGCTCCGCGCGCATTATCAAATCTCCATTTGATAATCGATACAATGAAAGCACATTATTGCTTTAATGTTCCCAACTCAAAACATATCAAATTCAACTAAACAAACCCAAGCTAAAGCCACTTGTAAACCAAGTGTATGCAAGCCTAGTTTGAAAACCCATCACTAGCTCACAACTAAAACTTAGTAAGCGGATTTACAAAGTGACATCCAAGCGTACTCTAACAATCACCATATCTTCTCTTGACCAAACACTTATAAAGTGTGCGCCGGCAAGATCATGGTCCTTTGTCCAAGCCTTCGTGCTCTCATTGTTCCAAGGAACCAAATGGAGTCACAATGCATAAGACTATGGTTCATATAAGCCATCATACTCTTATTTTATCAAAAGAACCCAATTAGAGTCAATGATGCTTAAAGAACCATTGTAGTCGATAACGCTCCACTTAACAACACGACAATAATAATTCACCAAGAGTAATATATTACTCAAATTTCCTTGTTACCACCGAACATCAACTTGAAGAACAATGTACCAAGAGTATTCCAAGTATTTTAAAATTGAGAGAAAAGAAACCATGTGATAAACCAAGTAGCTAATTAAATTAACACACTAGTTCATCAAGTTTCAATATCACTCTCTTAGTTTTGTCACTACGAAAAGTTCACTTTCATATCTTCCAATTCTTCTTATGAAGCAATAATTTCTTAACTCCGGTCTTATGAACCACCAAGTTAGGATAATATCTTCAATAAGAAGTATATTATGGATACACAATTTAAGGAACACAAGCGCTCCCACTAGCTTTGGCATACATCCAAGTTTAATCTTCCCTTTTCGAAAACTCAAATCTATGATTTTCTCATTAAAGTGAAGATTACAACCTTGCGATATTTATCCAAGATTACGAGGATACTTTCAACATACAAGACTTTCGGAAAGTGTTAAAACACCCTTCCTCAAAATTCCCATGAAGGAACACGATCTTTACATTGCAGTGATAAACACATGTATCCGAGTAACCTTCAACATAACCACTAGGAGAATTTCCTATGATACCATCCTCATGGTCAATCATAACAGAACATTTATCATTAGTTGGTATGTGAAGTTCTAGTCCATGGATAGATTTCTTGGGCTGGTAGACTTTACGAGGATACTTATAGTGTACAAGACTCTAGGATAGTGTTAAAAAAACTTCCTCAAAATTCCTATAAAGGAATAGGGTCTTTACAATTCACTTCCATACTTTCATAGCCATGAGAAGGTAGTGATACATAATAAGTCATCCAAGTAGACTTCAACATAATCACCAGGAAAAATCTCTTTTCTGATACCGTCCTCATGGTCAATCATATTAGAATTTTTACCACCGGTCGGCATTTGAAGTTGTCTACAATCCATGCGTATCCTTAGGTTTACGCCAAGGCATCGGATCAATCAAGTCCAATACTTGGATATCCTACATGGATTGTACCCCATTCTCATTACCTCTCTCCTCTTAGTACACACTAGGCCCACTACGACTTCCAATAGTTGATGAATTCAACTAACCCATCATCGAGTTATCTTCCTCTAGATATAAAACATATATCTATCCGGCCTTACGACAACTCCTATCAGAAATAGGAAGAGTAACGATTCATGCCAGATACTCCAGCATCGCCATGCTGAGTTCCAATCATTACAGATTGTATGCTAGTGCCAACATCAGGTTTTCCTCCCACTGGCTCCCAAAGATATTAGACTTCCACTTGCTATTGAGCAACAAAACTTGTTCTCAAAAGTTTGTGAAACAAATATCTCATGCCTAATGGAGTAGCATCTTTTGTCCCCGGATTCTACCACCTCACGTCTACACGTAGGCTGGATAATCTAGCTTTTGAGATAGACAAGTAAAGACACTCCTTCTAGTCTTTTCTCCTAAGATGCGTACTAAACCATCTTTGTTGATTTTATATATAGAACATTGCCCGCCATACTTAAGCATCCCAACACATTGGGTATGAATTTGCGATCCATCAAGACCCGAACATATCCAAGAGTATTCGGTTTCTCCTCTATGTGACCCATATGCCAATGTGTCCTAGGAGAAATAATTTAGGAGACATATCCCACAATTCTTATGATGATCACAACATTCATATATTAAGATACTCAACATCTTTACAAGATTTAAGTAACTTAACCTTTCGTCCACAAACCTCGTTAAGGTAATCAATGAACACCTCAAAGGTTTCAAATATACCTATCCCTAATACCACCACGGGTAAAGGTAACGAAGTGCAAGTAGTTATCCCCATGGATTTGCTTGAACGAATTAAACACACAAGTGTGAACTAATTACAACAAGCTCTCAATCCTCTTACATACGCCGATGAAAGATGTACAAGTCATTTAGCCTAATAAACAATTCTCACACTCAACATTTGATCAATTATCAAATGCATCCAAGATTCCAAACCACACGGAACTTGGTGACGTAAGTCTTGTTTATATAGCTAAATAATTTTGTCACTTGGATAACTAATCCAAACCACTTTTGGATTTAAAAACATTATTGATGATTACTTTATTACTTTTAAGCAAAAGCTTATAAATGCCATGACATGGATAACCTTTGAAATAAACCACTAATATATAAATATATCAAATACAAAGTAATATCCATCGTCAACCAATGCATAATAGACTTAATATTTCTCTCGCCATGCATGGCAGACAAGATATTAATCTAATAAAGTAATAAAATAGCTAGATGAAATGGCGAGATCAAAACTCCCAATCCTCTCAATCGAGACAACGTCCAAGTTTCCCAATCTTGAGCTCTAGCTCTCCATGCCTCATCAGCTACTTCTTCCGTTTAACACCTACACTTTGTAACAAAACAATTTTGCAACAAACGCAAGTGTTATAGCCAGCATTTCAATAAATCTAGCTAAGAAGTAGAAAAGCAATAGAGTTAACCATGAATGTACCTGATGACCAGGAGCTATTCCCTTGCCTCATAGGAAGCTTTAACTCCTCCGAACACTCAGGACAAGCGTGGGGGCGCCAATCTCCATATTTACCGCAGAAATAGCAAACTTCTCCCTTAGGAGTCGTATTCTTTTTCTCGGTTTTACGTTCCTCAAATAGCCGGATGGGAACGAACTTGTGTTTGGCCATGTTAGACTCGAAAGTCTTAAGTATGCCATGCAACTCGTCTAAGGATTCTACCATTTTGTCCTTTTGATAGTTTTTGATAAACTCGTCATAAGACATGGGTAGGGATTGGAGAATCATATTCACCGCAAGCTCCCTCCCAATGGGAAATCCTAGTATTTCCATTTGGTCAATGTATACCTTCCCACCTTCCTGCAACCGATAACCGACAAGGGCCTTGACACACATAAAGTGTTCCTCTGTAATCCGATGTTGGAAAAAATCCTTCAACCAATTAATCATGTCGTACGCACTCATATGCCCGAGTTGCTTTTGCAGCTCGCAGCTTATAGTCGATAACATGAAAGAAGAAACATCTTTTGCGTCCTCGATACACTTTTCAAAGGCGTATCTAGTGGCCCAACCTGTGTTGGTAGCAGGTGGTTTCGTAAGAGGTTCCTCGAGGATGTGCAACTTAGATTCATGGCGAAGGACAATTCGCAATTGCCTATACCAATCCACAAAGTTCACACCTACGAGTTTCCCTTTTTCTAGGAATGAACGGAGAGATAAATTCGGTGTTGCGTTGTTAACGTTTGTCATCTACAATTTTAGAGTACACGTTTTAGTGAATTTCGATATAATCCTTGTATAAATAATTACCCAAATAGTTTTCAAAACCAATTATCTAAACAAGGCTAGAAACCATATTTCACTTTACCTTATGACGGGTTTACCGCGGATCACAAAGCAAAGCTATTTAGGCTGGTAACCATTTTACCGATTGCAAACATTTTGCAACTTCTAGATCCTTACGGGATCCATTGACAATCAAAATGTCTTTTGGCATGTTTGATCCCTTCTCGCACCAATTCTAACTTGATCCCCTTAAATGACTCGGCTAGAGCTCGACGCCACCTAAGTGTCACAAAAAGAATTGTAAACCGCCCGTCAAGACACACGGTGGAACTCTCGCCAATAATTGGCTCGTGCGAAGCTCGACAACCAATATTGCGAGTTACCACACTCACCTTCCACACAGTTCCACTCGGCATGACTCGTGCTAAAGGTCGACAATCATCCAAGTTTCACTAGATTCGGGTTGTGTCGTCTTACGGATGGCGCGTGATTTACATTTTAAAAACAGGATTTCGTTTTTCCGGTTAAAACAATTTTAACCCATTTTGCGAATTAACAAATCAAGTGATAAATACAATTTTTATCCACTTATAATATAATACAAATTTATATTATCTTGTTAATCCTATATGCGCGGAAAGAAATGTAAACCACTTTTATAAATCTTTGTGTTTTATATATTTTGGAAAAGTTATCTAGCATGCGATATCCTACACATCCATGCAAAATAATAAAATATATAAAACAACCACGCATACACAATAGTTCGGTAACATGCCCAAATCCTATGCGTTTTCCCCGCGAGCCACACGGGGAAAACAAGATCAACTAAGGAATCCAAGATACAAAGTACCCATTCGGGTGTGCTCCCACTGAAGCCGGCATCTCCAAAAAACAATCCGGACTCCACGTTGCCGAGACATCAACGTCATGATTCCCGCTGGTTTATTACATACAAAATCAACTTCTATACTATTTTACAAATACATAGAAGAAGAAATGACATGCAAGCCACAATCCTATGCCACTAATACAAGTACAAAGGAATAAATAAACGGCATGCAAGCCGCACCAAATAATAATAATAAAAATTACAACAATACGGCACGCAGGCCACCAAAACCAAATAACCAAACACCACAACACATAGGTCTAAAGGGCATCTAGTTACCGAACCACATCCAAACACAACCAAAGCAAAACCATGGTGTGCCACAAAACCATGTGAAACATATTTTGATTAAGATTACCAACAAAACACCCAAGGCACAAAAGGAAATCCTTGTACATATGCATTAGTAATTTTAATAAACTTTTAAAATTACATATTCATATATACACCTTTAAATATATATATTTTCATGTACTTCATGCCAAGCCATACAAAATATATAAATTCAAGGAATCAAAATATAGTGGGGAATGACCATATCCAAGACTGGTCCAACACAATCAAAAACCCGATTTTAAGAACACCAAATATCACAGTTTCAAAAATCCAGATTCCGGCGAGTACACTGATTTAAACATTTTTAATCTCGTTAAAAGAAATTTGCCGGCAATGCCCGTACCCCACCGGTAAGGCCGTGCCCCGGCCGCCAGCACGCCCCGTACCCCATAAGGTACGGCCGTGCCTGGTCAGCGGAAAACTCATTTTTGACAGAAAATTCCGGTTTTCAAACCAAGAGTGCAAAGCCATGTTAGAGATGGCTCTGATACCACTGTTGGGTTTTGGTGGCATCTAGAGAACGCAGCGGAAACAAAAACGAGTATAAAACAATTTCATTTTTATGCCACCAACACACCACCCAATGGACCACACTCTAGACAATAGCAAAGCAACTAAAAGAAAAGAACAAGTAGAAGAAATTATACCATACAAGTTCTTCAACTTTCTTGTTGATGTTTCAAACGGAGTGGACTTGAGAATACAATGATGTATTCCTCTATCGTTATCCACACCAAGCCTGGTTTGATTCCCACTTGCTAGAGAACTTGTATGCCAACAAGAACATCACCACTTTAGAACTACCATCACTTGAAGATTTCCAAGTGTGTCTTGAGAGAGAGATATGAACCCACTTAATGTTGCAAGTTCATGTGTCTTTTGGTTTAATCCTTTGTAGTAATCGTTTCAATATTGTTCCAACCAACTTCATGTTACATAGAAGCTAGTCATATATAGAGAAAATGACCACCAAATCGTAACTCATATTACTAGGAATTAAATGCCATAAAGCCACATTAAACTAGTCTTAAAAGGCTAGTTAAAGAGGATGTTACATAGTGAGGCACGGCCGTGCCTCACGGGGCACGCCCATGCTAGCCCACGGGCACACCCAAGTCACGCTCGACTTGGGCCGGTGCTTTCGCACTGGGCACGGCCGTACCTCGACGAGGCACGCCCGTGCTAGCCCCAACGTGTACGCCCTAGGTACGCCGGCCTTGGGCCCGTACCTGGCATAGGTCACGCCCATACCTTCACAAGGCACGGCCGTGCCTGGCCTAACCAAAATCCATTTTGGTATTTTTCTCTCTCTTGTTCAAAGGTGTTTGCCGGAATCAATGCTTGGCGTGTGACCCAATAGGCCTATGCCTCATCGGCAGTGATACCAACTCGTGTGTGTCAGTGGGCATATTCCAACATCAACAGAAGGAATAATTGATTCTTTTAAGTAGGAAATTTTGCTTCTAACAAACTTATTTGTGAATACACTTTTGCCTTTAACAGTCTTGTGAAAGGTCTGTGGCAAAATGTCAGCTTTGTCTAAGATATTAAGGTTCTTACTAGAATCAACATAGTTAGCAGCGAGTAATTTCCACCAATAATAGCTTGAACTTGTTTGGGTATCTGCTCCTTGACACACTGGGTGGTATTTTCTACAGAGACACACCAAGACTTTACTACTTTTTGGAGGTCATTAAACTTTTTGGTTGCTTCACTAGTTTCTTTTACTAAGATATCATTAAGTATCTTTTGATTAGCTAGTTCATCATTTAGGATTGTTATCTGTTTAATTTCCTCATCCTTAAGAATTAACTTTTCCTTTAGTGATTCTACTTCTAGTTTTAGCTTCTCCTCTCTTTGAATAGCAGACTGGAAATCAATACACAAGTAATCAAACATAGCATTCTTCTCATTATCATCATAGTTAATAAATTTTCCAACCTGATACGTAGAAGAAGGATCCCAGTTGGTAGTTGAACAAGCTTTAGCAGCCTTTTTCATATCTTCATCAAAGGAACTACCATCAGTGTTGTTGGCCATCATGCAGAATTGAGCAGAGATCACCTCATCTGCATCTGAGGAGAGATCTTCTTCTACCCAATCTTCTTCTTCAGCAACAAGAACTTGGCCCTGGGTTTTCTTCTTCTTCTTCTTGTCAAGGACAGCAGCAAGGAGTTTCTTATACTTGGCTTCATAATCAATCTTGCCCTCCTGCTTTTGCACAGATGAAGAACCAGTGTTATATTTGGACTTACAGTCACTGGCTATGTGGCCAATCTTGCCACACTTATAACACTCTGCTGAGGAGGCATCAAAAGTG
This sequence comes from Dittrichia graveolens, assembly GCA_038502395.1. Lineage (NCBI taxonomy): Eukaryota > Viridiplantae > Streptophyta > Magnoliopsida > Asterales > Asteraceae > Dittrichia > Dittrichia graveolens. Next base: position 26,851,306 of record JARJIL010000008.1, read on the forward strand.
GATTTGGGCTTGACAAACTTTGATGACCTCTTGCTGAACCTCTTGACACCCTTTCCCTTCTTGAAAGGTTTGAACTTCTTAACCAACATAGCTACACCTTCAACCAACTCCTCCAGATTACTTTCCTCACAAACTTCCTCAACACTTTCTCCAACACTCTCCTCTCCATCTCCTTCTTCATCAGAACCAAAATCAATTGTTGCAAAGCTTCTCATCTTTGTATCTCTTGATATAGGGGCAGTTGGTGCAGCTTTCACTACCTCTTTCATCTCCTTGGATGATAACTTCCTTTGCTTGACTGATTGCTTATGGTTGAGTAAGTTACCATAGAGAGCAACCAGAGACATTCCCTTAATCTTCTCACTATGTCTTAAAACAATGACAAAGTGATCCCATGTTTCAGGGAGGGAGTCTAGAAACTTGTTCACCAAGACAAAGTTGCTCTTGGTTATGTCTGCCCTTTTCAAGTCATTAACAAGGCAATTGAACCTGGTGTATGTCTGAGTAAGACTCTCACCTTTTTGAGCAAAGAAGAACTCATACTCTATGTTGATGAGGAGCTTCTTGTTCTCCTTCACCTCTTCAGTCCCTTCATATGCAACTGTGAGTGTATCTAACATCTCTTTTGCAGAAGAACAGTTAAGCACTTGATGATAGATTTCATTGGGTAGTGCAGAGACAAGAGCTAATCTAGCCTTAACATCTTGGCTAACCAACCTCTTATCCTCATCTGTCCACAGATGCATGGGTTTTGTTATGATTCTTTCAGTTGTAGAGGTTTGACCTTCAGATTCTGATGGGATAGATAACACTGATGTTGGAACATAAGGGCCATCAGTGACTATTTCAAGTATTTGGATATCAAGGGTGGATAGGAAAAGATGTGCTCTACTTTTCCACATGGAGAAATTTTCAGCATCAAACATGGGACATCTTGTTAAGGACCCAGTGTTAGAGATATTCATATTTTTTGCGGATGAGGCCATATTGAGAGGGGTAGAAGCAGTTGTAGAGTAAGCAAAATAGATCTAGATATTGATTATCTAACCTGCTCTGATATCAGTTGTTAGTCCCAGATTGAGTACACAACAACAAATGTTTGTAGAAGGGGGGGTTGAATACAAACTTTAGCTTTTAAAAATTAAAGACACACTTATATACTTTTATATAATTCTTATTGATATGAATCAAGAATTACATGTACTAGAAGCGGAAATTCTAAGTACAATAAAAGGTGGCCATCGATTTGTCTAACACATAGACAAGCTAACTCTAAAACAACTAATGTATATAGAGTGTTCAACACATGAACAAGTTTGATTCTACACAATGCTTATACTCTACGAAATTTCTCAACTGATGAGATTTTCTTTTAGTGTAGTAGAAACTTCACTTTGTTGTGTTGTGTAGTATTCTCTATTTGCATGTCCACCATGCATGAGTATATATAGAAGTCTTGGTGGATCCGGTTGTATGAAGGTAATAGACAAAGAGGATGTGGAAATATAATATTTTAATTGTAAAGCTAGTGGATGAAAAGTAAAGTTACTTTAATCAAATGTATGATAAAAGTAATTGTACTTTTCTGCAAAAGTGCAACCCATTACAATATAAAATATTAAAGACCACATCTACTGCCGTGTAGAAGTTTCTTTCCCTTTCCATGATTGTACTTTAATCAACACCATGCTTCTGATTGATTTGACTTTACCAAGTATGGGATTTCCAGCCATACTTAGTTGTTTGAACAAATCTTCAAGATCTTCGTCTGTTTGAGGTATCATTATCCTTTTCTAGAGGATAAGATCACACCTTTTTGTCTCATACTTGATCCAAAAAGTGCATTTTTACTTTTACAAACAAAGATCTAAGGCATAATAGAACAACACATGTTATGCCTTTTACATATGACTTACAATCTGATTGATTGTACAAGGAACTCTAATATTCACTACTAAGTTGACAAAATATATCAGTTGATCACTTTTTACTAGGACTCAGTTGATACATATTGTTCGGCTGATCATATAAATGCTTAGCTGATCAATAGTAAACTTTAAGAGGGCATAAGCTTATGTATTTGTATGATCAGTTGATCAAGAATGCTCAGCTGAATAATCAAATACATCAGCTTATAAGGGGAGATGACTTGTGTAAAGGAAGACTTACTTAGCTGATGCTCTGGGCCTCAGCTGATCCATTTGTTCACTCAGCTGATAGAGTAGGCACTCAGCTGATCAATCTGTTCACTCAGCTGATAGAATATTTTCATCAGCTGATCAACAATTTTGCTCAGCTGAAAGACTGTTTTCCTCAACTCCATAGTCTATTACTACCATGTGCACAAATCATCATAGTCTATTACTACCATGTGCAATACGTTATATTTTAATCCAAAATATTCCAAAAACTTAACGTCACAGCACAAATCATGCATACTTTTATTTTATTCCAAAAACTTCCATCAATTATTTAAACTTTTCTCATTTAGAAGTATTCTGTGCATATATTAAGAAAACCTATGAACTCACCAACTCTAGTAGTTGACCGTTTTCTTTCTTTTACCCGTGCTTTCAGGTGATGGTCGTTAGGTACCTTATGCATACAAACATGATGTGTGGCATTTCCATCTTCATCGTCACGTTTTATAAAAACAATATCTATTTTATTTTCGCATCGTACAAGACAATGTCATTTAATTTTTATTCGATTATGTAACTTTTATTTATCTTTTACCCGAACTACTTATTTTTGTTAAGTCAATATAATGGTTATTGTCTGTTTACCTTGTGCGATGATATCTTGTGCTGTGACACCTCGTGTTTCCGCTTTAGCGGGGTGTGACATTTAAACAAAGCAACAAACATCGAAAATCCTCCAAAACCGCGGACGCGTCGCGTCCAAGCAGCAGACGCGTCGCATCGCACCCAAGTGTCGGATTTCACAAATCTGATACCCATATGTTGGATTTTAAGTCCCGGACTTCAAATTCTGGATTTCTATTGTCGGATTTTGGGTCTCGGATTCAACACTCGGATTAACACACTTGAAATCCAATATGAACACTTCTAAAACATGTATAAACATCTTCAATATCCAACCGACTTACAACTTTCCAAATCCAATTAACACACTTGAAATCCAATATGAACACTTCTAAAACATGTATAAACATCTTATAACATGTATTTAACATCAAGAACACATCTATAACAATTAAAACACCAATTTACACAAAACCCATTTGTCAAGTATGAAGCTTCAAGCTCCATTCATGGTGTTTCGTCATATATATACATATATTTCATCAGAAAAACATATCAATATGATCAGAATCAAACAAAGAACATCACCATACCTTCACTTTGAATTAATACCCAACAATCCTAGCTTTCACCTTTTCAAGTTTAAAACTTTCTTTGCTTTTCTCTCAAAAACACACAGTACACACACCATGTCGGTTTTCAAATGGTAAAGCATATCAAAAGTTAACTTCTATAAGGCCCACGTAGGTTTTCAAGAAAGCATGAGGTGTCAACTTTTCTCATAACCAACATCATGCACAAATAGATATATATCTATATATCCATACACATACATCCATATATATATATGTGTGTGTTATAAATTCTAATTAATCATACTAGTTTGAATCATAGAATACTAAACAAGTATTTACTCAAATATTAATCATGTAAAAATGTACCTTGGCCTACGTAACCACTAGGCCCAAAATCAGGATGTTACAAATCCTCCCTCCTTAAAAGGATTCCATCCTCGGAATCTCACTACACACAAATTAATCACGATGTAAATCCTTCATGTCCTCTTCTGATAGTTTTAACCAGATAAACTCCAACGCACTTTCAACTGTTAATATATAACCACACAAGCCTTACAGTTTATCATTCAGAACTCCATTTCAAACCATCAGTTTGTTCATAGATCCTTGCTTCAAGTATCTCCTGAATTTATGTCTAACTCAGTCATAAATCCCAATAGCTTCCAACATTTATTATCTGGCATATTGAAGTATTCATATGTACTTCATTAACACTTACTTCAAGTCAACTGGTTGAAGTATTATCACCACAATCTCATAGCTCTACATAGAGTATTCTAAGATCCCACTGTCAAAAATCATTTCACTCACACAATCATAAAACATGTGAATTCCACAAATCGTCGTGTTTCAATCACACACTCAATTATCCATTAGGAAATCAATTGTCCAACTCTCGTTTCAATCTTCGTTTGTAAACTCTCAAACAAATTTCCAATTTCATCACAATCCTTCGGATATGAATCATCATATCTTCAAATCATCCCTTAAATATTCAATCATTTCCATCTGTCCAACAGATACCGTCTCACTGGTAGTAAAAATGCCGGACAATCAATAATCACTCAAAACATATCCAGGTTTCTCTTTATTTAATCAAGTCAAGTACAATTCCCATCTCGTCTTATCATCATCACCCCTCAGATATTTCAAATATCTCATGGTTACATAAGTTTCCGGTATACCACTTCAATTTGCACTCCATATGTCAAACCTCATATCACATAATATCTCCATTCTCATAGGACACCATCAGTACTCAACCCTCAGGTCATTATTTCACAATATAACATTAGCAATAAAACTCATCATCTCTGTAAAGTTTAACTACAGTGTTTAGCAAAGACACTTCCTAGCAAAGGCATCTCCAAGCATAGGTATCTCCAAGCACATGTATCTCTAAGCATAGGCATCTCCAAGCATAGGCATCTCTAAGCAAAGGCATTTTCACACACAAGATCCAAAAGATGTCACTCCCTAAGTTCAGCTTATTGCAATCCTCTTCTCTCTTTTCATTCTCAAAGGTATCAACCTTTTCATTCTTCAAGACTTTCTTGCAAAGGAAATCTTGATTCATCCACTAAATCAGAGATACTTCCAACTCGCATATACAAGATGTTATCATCACCAACTATTTCACAGATCAATACATCTGTCATCACATCGTTTTTCAAGGTAACATCAAATTCCACAATCACTTTCTCTGATTTAATCCGATCACCGTCTCAATCATTCGGATAATTTCTTCTAGTTAGGCATTGAATATATCTCTCATTGACCAAGTCAATCACAAATGTCTTCTCTTACAGTTAATATATCATCACTGCACTTATATCAGCTGCAACTTCCAAGTCGTGTTTAAAATTTCGTCTTGTGATATCTCAATTAACACAAGATATCCACTATACATCCAGTCTCAAAGCATAGCATCACATTTCAAACCAACAAATGCGATTTCCCGTCATTCCACAAACTTCTTTTAAAATCATCATTCATCCTCATGAATCAACTGTACTCGGTAGATTATACATCCTCTTATAATCTCCATCACACCTTTTACCCGAATAATACTGCACATTCCAGACTTGCCCAATATGCAGTAATCCATCTATTTCTTCTTTCTTTGCACAATTGAATTTACATAAACACATAATGTATATAAATCATACGATACACATTATATCATGCAATTCAAATAATCTGAACATATCCCCCTATGGTATATCATGCCCACTTAGCACTTAATCAAGTATCACACATACTTATCATCATACCATATCTTGATATATAACACATAACGCATAATAGAAAATCATCTATTATCATTTAGTTCTATTTCTAAAGAATCAATCTCATCTGAAATAAACTTAAACATTTTAGCACATACTACGCATAAAATATCCATAAATAACTTGAAAGTTAATTAAAACGCACGTACAGGTATAAAGTTTTATCAAAACATACCCGTTTCATCTTCATCGGCCATGGCATTATCACTAGCCATCATATTGCACACCCCACCCTCTCGCACAGCAGGGTTCTTTCTCTTTTGCCCTACTGATGATGATCCCCCAACCGCTTTTGCCCCAGTCCCTATCCCAGTCTTCCTCCCACAGGGACACTCACCAGCCCTGTGTCCCTCATTCTAACAGTTCCAACACACACTTCGGGGAAAATCACATTCCTTATCTTCATGCCCTAATGCCCCACAATGCATACATCGCATGGTCTGAGCAGTACACTGCCCTGAATGGGTAAATCTACACCGTCCACACCATTGCGGTATCTGATCAGAATCTGTAGTGGTTATCTCACTGTTCTGACTTCCCTGTGACTGGTTTCCTTGCCAAATCCTCTGTTGCTGATTACCAGTCTGTTCATACCTCGGCTTTTGTAAAGCCGCCTCATCTCAATTTTGCTTATCTCTTGTTATATAATCTCTTTGACGGATACTTTGAATAGTAGTCTGGTCAAAAGAAAGTTATGAAGTTAACAAGAATACAAACGGATGTTGCATGGCAAATCCATTGAATAAGCCGTTGTCATAATGACTAGTGATGTTTAACATACTAGGTCATGTAGCATTTCTTACGCATATGATTTCGCTTGAAATATTGTTTTAGTAGTTGATTGTTTTATGTTAGCTTTTGGAACTGCAAGCAGTATCGTAACTTTTGATTGCTTTTGATATATAGTGGGGACTATATATACGCAGATGTGGTTACTTTCATTAGTCGTTACTGTGTTCCATCTTAGCATGTTTAACCACTTCCCTGAGTGATTATGCATTCTAGATTTCCACAGTCAGTCATTCATCAAGGGAAGGAAGTTTGAACTAAGACTGAGGTTAGGGTTTGGTCATGCATTAATCAAGGATTGAATGCAAGTGACGCAAAACTAACCTGTGCTTGAAATCAGTTTCCAGTGATTCGAAGACTCACACCTAATTTCACTTCATGGATTATGGTCACAAGTGACTCGGGATGATAATATCATTTCATCCTTAGACCGGAGAAACATGTGTATCCAAAGCATGAGTCTTCTTTATTTTGATTACTTTCAAACGTGGTTCGTAACTTGCTACTATAAAGGGAATTTTCAAATAAAGTATGAAGCATGTAGCGGGGCTATGTAGTCAAAAGGATTTGTTCCTCTGGTTAGAGAGATATCCGTGGGCCCCTCGATGATTAGGCGCTGACACCAAATTTGCATGGTCGTGCTCAAGTTACAATGATTTTAGATCAGTTGCAAACTTGTTATTTTGGTCACCACCAATCTAGAATCGAGAAAAGAATCGTGAACGATCTGGAGATTGACATTTTTCCATGTCTCGTGTTCACACGGATATTGCGAACAAAGGGATGTTTATGATCACTTATCTATAGGACCTTTTAGCCTTTCTGGGCTACGAGGTTTTGACGAGGATGACGTAACTCATATTAACTTGGGGGCAAGTATGCTTTGCTAGAGCCGCTGCTTGTCTGTGGTATTGGAAAGGCTGTATCATGTGCAAGTAGGAGTCTGTTGGAATATGCCCACTGATACACGTACACTAGCATCACTACTGATGAGGTACGGGCCTATTGGGTCACACGCCAAGGGTAGATTCCGGCAGAACAACCCAAACATGAGAGAATATGAAATTAGGGTTTCTGGCAACCTTCACAGGCCGTGAAGAGGTTGTGAAGAGAAACCCTCCACGAGGCTTCACCACCCGGACAAGCAGTCATGGGAGCACTGCCTTCACGAGGGCTTCACAGCTCGTGAGAGCCCATGAAGGCAGGCGCCATGCTTTTATTGGACCTCTCGTTGGTCTAATGAGAGTGTGCGGTGGAACCCGGCCTATGAGGCCTTCACGAGTGTTTCACGGCCCGTGAGAGCCCGTGAAGATAGAAGTCAAAGTGTCACCTTGTTTTTATTGGACCTTTGTGATGGTCCAATGAGGGTGTGGCTAGTTGGCCGACCCTGGTGGCTCCAAGACCACTTCCAGACTTTATAAAAGGCTTATAACTCTCTCATGTGATGACTCTTGCAAATACACACACATAACACTCATACATGGTTCTTTAGCATCTAGTGAGTTAGATGAGTGTGTTATCTCTTGAAGGCAAGTTTCTCCTAGTGTTGTGGCTGTTCCAGATTCACGAGGACATCGTGTGGCTCGTGTCTCGAGTCGTTAGCAAGACGGAATCTCGTTCACTTGGTGTGGACTATCAATAGAGGAGCTCGGTTTCGGGTTCTCTAAGATCTTCCTAGCTCGGTGGATAGATCTAGCCCTGTGATGATACTTTTCTCCACCCTCTCGTTTGTTTTTTAGTTGCTATATTCGTTTGTAGTCACGATCCCCACTTAGGGAATAAATGCATGTCGGTTTTAATACCCAAAAACACCGGTTTTTGATGTCGTTGCTTCCGCTGCATACGGGTGTTGGCGTGCATGGATTCCTACATGGCTCTAGTGAACAAAGTGGTGTTGGTTTTTCCTTTGACGTATCCCTCACTCAACAAATATTCAGACAGGACATCATACCAAGCTCTCGGGGCTTGTTTTAGTCCATATAAGGCTTTGTCTAGAATATAAACATGTTGAGGGTATTTGGGATTGACGAAGCCTTCTAGCTGAGACACATTTACTTCGTCTTTGAGGATACCATTTAAGAATGTTGTTTTAATGTCCAATTGAAAACCTTAAAGCTTTTGTAGGCAGCATAGGCTAAGAAGACTTGGATGGCTTCTATCCTAGCTATAGGGGCAAATGTTTCATCATAGTCTATTCCCTCCTGTTGGTTGTAACCCTTAGAAACTAGCCTAGCTTTGTTTCTAACCACTATTCCATCGGAATCCTGTTTGTTCTTAAAAATCCACTTGGTAACAACCACTGATTTGTCTTCTAGAAGTGGTACCAATGTCCAAACTTTGAGTCGTTCAACCTGATTAAGTTCTTCTTGCATTGCAATGACCCAATCTGCATCTTGTAAAGCATCAGAGACTTTGGTGGGTTCAATCATTGATAGGAAACTGGAATAAAGACACTCATTTGCCGTTGCAGAACGAGTTCTTACTCCATCTTGAACATTTCCTATGATTTGAGATTCGGGATGGGATTGTGTCCATCTTATTCCCCGGGGGTTTTGGACGTGAGGAAAGAACTCATTTAGACGATTTGAGAGTTCAATGTCTTCCTATGTTGTGATTGGTTCTGAATGATAGACTGGAGTTCCCTCATAAACTGGCTCATGAGGAACTGTAACTGGATTGACAGTTGATGTAGACGGAGAATCCACGGTTGGATATGAGGACGAGTTGTCAACCTCCGTTGTAGTTGTAGCAGGAGACACTACATCATTCCTGTCACCAACATTTTGAACATTAGATTCAAACTGTAAGAAATCAAATAAGAAATCTAAATTGTATTCTGATGAATTTGGATTTGAATTTGTTTCTTTCTATAAAGTACTGGTCCTGAACTGATTTGTCCAGAAGCAACTTCCTTTTCCTTTTGAAATGTGTTAACATTCAACATGTCGTAAATGTAACATTTATACTTTCCATTACACAGTTAGTTCTTTTATTTAACACGCTGTAGGCTTTTGACTCATGTGAATAACCTAGGAAAATTGCTTCATCAGCCTTGGCTTTAAATTTTCCTAGATTATCCTTTTCATTGAGTACAAAGCACCTATTACCAAATATATGAAGATATTTGATATTAGGTACTATGCCATTTGCTAATTCATATGGTGTTTTATTGAAACGCTTATGGATGAAAGAACGATTATGTGCGTAACATGCAGTGCAGACGGCTTCAGTCCAATAGGAAGGCGGGAGACTAGAGTAATCAAGCATAGTACGAGCAGCCTCAACCAGAGTTCGGTTGCGTCGTTCCACCACTCAATTCTATTGTGGAGTGTATGCTGCAGAGAATTGATGAGTGGTTCCCACTAGGTCAAGGTAGTCACACAAGCCTTTGTTCTTGAACTGAGTTCCATTATCCGTGCGAATGGATAATAGAAGGAGTTGCTTGATGAAGCTGATGATAGAAGGAGTTGCTTCATCTTTCAACCTTGAGAACTTGACCCAAGTATACCTAGAGTAATCATCGACAATTACTAGGATATACTTCTTCCCATTGCGTGTTTGTACTCTCATCGGACCGCATAGATCCATGTGCAGAAGCTCCATTATTTTCTTTGTACTAGAGACTTGCTTGACTTTGTGAGATGAACGTTTCATTTTTCCTTTTTCACAATCTGCACACAGATGGTCTTTGATGAATTTTAACTTAGGCAGGCCTCTCATCAGATCTCCAGTAACCAGTTTGTTGATGTCATGGAAGTTGAGATGGGAGAGTTTCATGTGCCACTGCCAAGTGAAGTCCGATGAGGCCTTACTGAGTAGACAAAGGGAGGTCTTCGTGTTGTAGTTGTTCACATCAATGGAATATAAGTTCGACTTTCGTGTTCCCATGAGAAGTACATCACCTGTTTCTGTTGTCACTGAACATGAATTCTTTTTTAATGTAACCTCCAAATCTTTGTCACAGAACTGGCCAATGCTAAACAGATTATGGCCCAGTCCTTCTACAAAAGAAACCCTTTTAATTTTGATATTCTTCTTGATTATATCTCGGTACCCCAGTATTGGTGCAACATTGCCATTCCCAAAACGAACATTCCCGGGGTACCTGGGAACGAAGTTGTTGAGAAGACTCTTGTCACCGGTCATATGTTTTGTGCAGCCTGAGTCCAGGTACTAGAGATTAGGTTCCTGCACACAGAAAAGAATGAAGATGTAGGTCCCCGTGTTGAAATGGGTCCTTGCATGTTAGGTGTTACAGTAGTGTCAACAACCTCTTGAAAAATACAACGTATTCTTTTCTATGTGTTCCATTGATTCTTTTTTTCTTCTTTGTTAAACTTTGAAGTGTTAATCCAAAACGGATCAGGAACAATTTTAGATTCAATGGTTAGAGGAATTTCTCCTCTTTCAAGAATTGGTGGACTTTCTATGTTTTTGACGTCCACTACCTTAACCACATCTTTTCATTGCCAAATTTGAATCATTTTGGGTTTTGCAACTGTTTGAGATTTGGGTTCCTTTTTGGTGGTAACAGGTTTGGATTTTAAGGTGGGTGGTTTTGATTCTTGACGTTTGTTTGGTTTAGCTTTTGATCTTGATGTTTTTGAAGAATTTGATTTTGCTTTTGATGAGAAAAACTTGGTACATTGTGATTGAGATTTCCATGTTTTGGATTCAGTAGTATTCCAAGCCTTCAAAAACTCTTTGTATCCTCCCTTTCTGTATGCTTCTAACTCTTGAATAGTGATTAGTCTATTTGCATAGTTCCAATAATTCATGAGTTTTAAAGCATGTTTAGTCACCAACTGATGAATGACTATTCCATGTGATCTCCAATGTTCACAAGCACGAATTTCCATTTGTTTTTGAAGCCTATCATATTCACACTTGTATTCACAATGTCCGTGCAAACAACCTTGACTTGTGCAAAAACATGTACTAGCTTTCATTTCTGTTGTGGAAAGTGAATTACAGTGACTAAAGAAATTCGAAATGTGATGACATTTCTTGGAAAAATCAAAACAAGGCTTAAAAACTGGAATTAAACTTTCTTCTGTTTTCATTGGTGCAAACACTCTTCATCTTGTTGTCTTTTCTGCTTACATCTGAAACAATCAAAACGTGGTTAGGTGTGAATGGTTTTGAGTTCTTTTTGACAACTTTTGTTGGTAACTTTGATTTGTACTTGGAAGATTGTGTGAGATTGGCTTTGGGAATGGCATTTGGTTGCCTTTTGGTGGTTTCAGTTGATTTTTTATGTGACTTTGGAGTCCATGATTCTTCCACCTTTGTTTTCCCTTTTTCTTCTCTGATATATTTTCGTGTTGGTTGGGAAGTAGATGGAGTGGAAGTGCATGTCAAGATTTTCTTTTGACAGTGACATGGAAGACTCTTTTCTGATTTATTTATTTCTCTTTCTAAATCATTAGTGATAGATAATGTTTTGATAATAATAAGCTACAAGTATTTCTAGTTGCCTTTGTAACACCATATGTGGTATATATATTCGGGCTTCCAGAACTGCTTACAGCTTTTTAAGATCACGAGGATAGGTGAGAGTATTAGACTCATCTGTCGTAATGAGCTTTTAAGGCTCAGATGAGATATATTCATTTAATTCCTGATAGTCGAAAGGAATTTCAAAATTTAGTTTAGAGTTAGTTTTAAAATCTTCTTCCACAACCTCTTCTTCTTGTCCAACAAATACCATTCTGTTAGTGATGCCAGCATTCATTAAGTTGAAGTCATATAATTGTTTGGCTGTCACTTTCTCACTGATTCGACGGTTTTCAATTCCAAGACCATCATAGGTCCATTTTGAGAATTTTCTTTCTTTGGATTTATTAATAAAAATGGTTTGTTTGGTTTGACCCCTCTTTATCAGTGTGTCTTCAAGTTTTTTATTTTTTAGAACAATTCACATTTTTCTTTGAGTATAAATTTTGTGTCATTTTCTGCACTAATCTTTTCTGCACTAATCTTTTCTGCTTGGAGATCATGTATGTACTCATGTTTGCAGATAGCTCAATCAATTTATTTTCCTTTTCCATGATTTTGGTTTTGAGCTCTTCAATTTCTTTATCAACATGGGAGGTTTCCATTTGTTGATTTCTGTTAGACTAAGTATTGTGTTCATTATATTAGTTTAGTTATGTTTGTCATTTATCATTGTAGAGGGTAGATTAAGTAAATACCTTATGGGTATATATACTTGTCTACCTACCCCAAGTTAATAGAGCATTTCATTATTCGTAAAAGTGTGTGTGTGAATTCTTCATTCTCTCATATCAATTCATACATCATCATTGTGGATTTGCTCCAAGATCAATTATATCAGTAATATTTGGGACCAACAAGTGGTATCAGAGCCAAGCTTGATAAAAGTAAGGCTCGTGATTGTGTTTTTATCATCAAGATCAGAATTCGAAGATTAAGGTTTGATTGTTCTCTATCTTTAATTTGAAGCTCTTTAGATTTGTATTTTTAAAGGTTTCTCGTAATTTTTTACTGCGATTTTTGCCTTTAAAAATCCACTTTAAAACAAGTGGATAATTAAATTGGTTGGTTATTAATTGAGACCTGAGATCTACGAATCAAAAAGGATAAATTTCGAGGCTATTATTCAAAAGTTTCATCAATATTAAAATTTTATTGAAGAACACTTGAAGAAGTTGAAGAACAGTGAAGAAATATTATTTTGATCTATAATTCCTTTGAAAAAGAAAAGAAAAGGGGTTTGCTAGACAACTTCGAGCTTGTTAAGTCACGCGCCTGTTCACTTTGAATTTGTTTGTTACAAACAATATCCCTGAAAATCAGGAAGCTTGTCTCTTGCATAGACTTCGAGCGCCTTATTTTTTTGGAAAATTCAAAGTCTGAAAGTTAGACTTTTGTTAACACACTTCGAGCGCCTGTTTTGTGGTTCCCAAGCACACTTCGAACTTCATTTAATTTCCATTCAAAGTCACCAAATAATTCCATACGAATCCACACACTTCGAGCGCCTGTTTGTTTTTCCCAAGCACACTTCGAAGTCACTATTTAAATTCCATTCGAAGTCCTTACCACATACACTTCGAGCTGATATTTGTTTTCCAATTCGATGTCCACATTAAATTCCCATTTCGTAGCCCATTTAAATTTACTTCGAGGCCTAATTAATTACCACACTTTGAGCAGCTCACACTCATACTTCAAGCAACTCATTTAAATTTCATGCACAATTCAAACCCATTATTTCCATGCACACCTCGTATTAATTCCCATGCATGCAAACTTTGAAGCACTTGAAACCCCATGCACACACACCATTCGAAGTCCAATACATCAAAATTCGAAGTCCTCTTTTTTATTTTAGCCACAATTCAAAGTATAATATTACATGCACTTTGAGCTGATCATTTTTTTTATTCGAAGCCCAAGCTTGACACTCCATGCTAACTGCGAACTCCATGCACCATTATTTAATCCATGCAAACTTAAAAGTCCTCATTTGAAGTTTTATTCCACACTTCGAACTCATTGAATCCCCAATCACACTTCGAACACAATAAACCCATTCACACTTTGAGCGGTTTAACTCCATTCAATTCGTAGGCCACGTGTTCTTCGAGCACCACCTTTTTATTTTCCATTCACACTTCGAGCACCTTCATTTTTAATAGACATTCACTTCGAGCTCATTTTTATTAATCATTCACTTCGAATTCGAAGCCAACACTCTTTGAATTCGAAACAGTATTTGCCATTTATTTCGAATGCCGAATTCTTCGAAATCTTTGTTTAACTCGAACAAACCTTTAATCAACTCCGAATTCTTTCATATCTCGTTTGATTGCTTCGTATTTCGAATTTGAACACAATCACAATTGTTACATCTCAAGTTAACGATCATTTATAATCAAGTGTGTATTCATCTCTTGAAGCTTTCATCATAAATCTTGCTTACAACACTTGATTACAATCATGATACAAACCAATGAGGAAAAGATTAAAATGTTTGATCTTTGGGTAGATTTTGGCGAGAGACAGAAAAAATGGCAGATTATTTGGAGAAAGAAAATGCAAAACTTACTCTACAGCTTTCTGAATTGACTGAGAAACTTCACAAGTCCGAGAGCAAATTTCAAGAGTTTGAGATTCATGAATGTGCCAAGAGAAGAAATCTTGAGCAACAATTGTTGGATATTCAAAGAAAGTCAACTGAAGAAAGAATGAATTTTGAGACCGAAAGAAATCAATTTGTGATTAAAATTCATAAATTGGAGCAGGACATACAAAATTGTGTAGAAGAAAAGGTCACGACATCTTCTGATTCTCAAAAAGTTCAAAAATGTAACTTTGCCAAAAGAAAGGAAATCAAGGTGGTTCCTGTAAGAGTCCTTGCAGGTGAATCATCAAACATCACATGCGTCTAAACTCCAAATGCTCTAAGGATCATTACTCAAGTTCCAAATCATACACAAAGCAGTTCATAAACAGGGTCAAGCTTCGGAGAAAGCTTTGGAACGAAAGCAAAGATAATTTTGAAGAAATGAAAGAGAAAACTCTTCTTCAAAAGAATTGTGGTACCCCTCATCATGCTGCTTATCCATTTGCACGTGTTAGTCAAACAAGATCATTCTCGAATACTAACACGAATGCACGTCTTCTCACCTTGCCAGAGCTTAAATATCCATGTGTGGTTCGCTCCATCAAACATCTCTTAAGACTTTCTAAAGAGAAGATTTTCATAAAACCACCTTACTTTTCAATGGATGTTTATCATAAGAAGATATATGCTTGTAAGATCAAGGGGGAGCACAGACATGAAAAGATATCAAGTCATTAATGAAGATTGAGAGCTTCATTCAAGGGGGAGTGTATTTTTCACTTGAAGATTAACCAGGATGCTAAAAGTGAAGATTCCCTCACAGATCAACTGCCCCAGCAAAGAAGACATTTTTCTTTTATTATGCTTTATCTATATAATGAACACAAAGGGGGAGATTGTTAGACTAAATATTGTGTTCATTATATTAGTTTAGTTATGTTTGTCATTTATCATTGTAGAGGGTAGATTATGTAAATACCTTATGGGTATATATACTTGTCTACCTACCCCAAGTTAATAGAGCATTTCATTATTCCTAAAAGTGTGTGTGTGAATTCTTCATTCTCTCCCATCAATTCATACATCATCATTGTGGATTTGCTCCAAGATCAATTATATCATTAATATTTGGGACCAACAATTTCGTATAATTTCTTTTAATTTTTCTTTATCTGATTTTGATTTTTGTACCTTTTTCTCTAACTTTTTTATTCGTGTCATGATGGTCTGAACATGTTCCATGCTCAGACCGTAACCTGTTATGGAGTTAGAGTGTACCTCATCATCATCATTGGCATCATCAAGCCCTTCATCATCAGTATGGTCATAATGTGCCAATCAGCACTGAAATCATCTTCAACGTCTTCCATTAGGAGAATTAAGCTTGTGCCTCCTCCTCAAGATGGTTTCTTCGAATTGTAAGAATTGGTTCGTAGTGAACAATGAATTCGAAGTGAATGTTCTTAGGAATTCGAAGTTAACTTGGAAGTTGACTTCGAATGGAACAGTGGAATTTGGTTTTCGAAGAAGTGTTTCAAAGTGATTTCGAAATTGTATTCGAATTCGAAGTATTGGTAAGTCCTGAATTTGTTTCAGAAGTGAACTTCGAATGGAATAGTAGTTTTCGATCTTTGAATGGATGTTTGTGAAAGTGTTTCGAGCAAATGATCTTCGAATGTGTAAAGTATAAAATTGTATAGAAATAGGAGTTTACTTGAGAAAATACTCATAGAGTATAAATAGTGATATGACCCTTGTAATATGTGAGTTTTGCCATAATCAATGTTTAAGTGTGTGTTTTGTATGGTGTAAATCATCTCTCACACTACATTCTTGCATTACTTCATTCATACTCGAACCACTTGGGACTAACAAGTGGTATCAGAGCCTAAGAAGTGTGATTTGATTTTGAATTCAACATACAAGTTCAAGATTTTTGAAGGATTTGAAGAAAACCGAGAACACATTTTTAGATTTTTGGGTTTTCATGTGATTTTCGTGAAGATTATGATTGATTGATGCTCGTTTATCATTTTAGAATCATTCTGGAGTGAACGAGATTAAATTAACAACAAAACAGCAAGCAAATCGAAGATTTTAGTATGTTTTGTGAAAAACGAGTTTTGGGGAAAATCGTCTAATTCGATATCAATTCATTGTTGTTTATCAGAAAAATTGATACAGGATTGATTGAAGTTGATAGGCGAAGTGATCTAGGCAAGAAATATATAGATTCGTGCAAATTTGAAATTTTTTTGAATCTGAACGGGATGAAGATCAAGGTACCGGATTTTGAATATGAATGTATCAGATTTGAAAGATGAAGTTATCGGATTTCCTAAATCCGGTCGTGTTAACCGGATTTGGTTTATGCGGATTTCATAAATCCGATTGTGTGTACCGGATTCTATCAGATTTGCCTTTCTTCCGGATTTGAAAGTCTCAGATTTAGTTTCTTCCGGACTTGAAAGTCTCGAATTTGGTTTCTTCTGGATTTGAAAGTCTCGGATTTGGTTTCTTCCGGATTTGAAAGTGTCGGATTTTAAAAGTACCGGATTTGGGAAGATTTTCAATTTTCTGATCATTTTCTCCATAGCAATTTCGACCTAGCCAGGGGCTCTGCCCCTTGGACCTCGCCAGGGGTTGCTACCCCTTGGACCCCGCTATCAGGGGCGCTGCCCCCAAACCCCCGTAGTCGTTGTGACTGAATTATCTGGTCACCTTGATTCCTAAGACAAGTGTTTGGATTTTTTAGTTGAGTCAGGAGTTCTCAAAGTTTCAGTTATCATTCTGATGTTTCTAGATTTGGTTTACTTTGGGTCATTGCTACCATATGTTAAATGTCTAGTACCTTATGTCTAGTCATCCTACCCTTCCCTAACTGAGTTTTGGTTCTTCTTTCTTAGTGTCACCAATTTTTTGTCATAAAATCAGATTTTGGCCATCTATTCCTTGTTTCTTTTGAATCTTGGTTATCTTATATCAGTCATTTCTGACAACCCAAATCACATTATTGGTGAAATTGTTTGAAGGATTGACCAACATCAAATTACTTCAGGTTTTTGAGAAAATTTTGTATCACATGCGAATGCTCTTGAGTAAGGATGGATCCGACTCACTGATTATTATATCAAATTCATCTACCCACTTATGTGTACCCAAGTTCTTTTGCACCCGTATGTCTTCCAAAAAATTTTTGAGACTTGTGGTGATTTGGTCAAGGTTGATTACACGGTATTGGGAGACTTACTTGACAACATTAATCTCCAATATCAGATTACATCCAACACAAAGTTATAAATCTTCACGAATTCAGATCAAATCATTACCACTCCTTAACGATCGATAGTGGCTCGAGTATCTACTCATGTCATACAACAAATGGAGATCTTTTTGACATGAATATGTAGGATCCTCCCCATCCCTTTTTCCATGTTTGTTACAAATGAATCTCAGAGTGATGTCCTTTATGCATGATGCTCATCATGTATCATAATCATCATGGAGGGGAGAATAAAAAAAACTAAGTAAAGAAATTTTACATTGTTGATTCAGTTGTTGTTGAGGGAGAGTTAAAGGACATATTGAAAAGTAATTGTGTCTACTCAAGGGGGAGAGAGACAAAGAAATGTTAGTCTATATCATGTTTAGGGGGAGTCAAGATTGTCAGACTTATGAAGACATGGGAATAATCTGAGCTACATTGTAGGGGGAGACAAAAAGAAGATTCTTCCCAACACATCAAAAGTGTTTATGCTTCCCCATCTCTAGCTTTGAAATGATTAAAGGAGTTAACTAGTGTAGTCTCCTTGATCCAGACCCCTGACTTTGTGCTTTCCATCTGAATCTTAATCTCGTCCCATATCTCCTTGGCATTGTTCAGGCCATTCACCTTAATGTAAAATTCTGAAGAAAAGCCATGTTTTAGATAATATTTTGCTTTATGATCTGCTGTGGCTCTATGTTTTTCCTCAGCTGTATACTCAGATGGAAGCTTTTCTCGATGGATTTCATCCAAGGGTGGATTATGATGAGGATTTGCTTCTTGATCAATCCTGAAGATACCATTACCTTCTAGTATGCTTTTCTTCATCTCCTCACCATATTGTTCCTTGTTGTCTATAAAATCCATGAAACGACCTTTTCATACATGGTATTCTCCTCTGTATAACACTGGTGACTTCGTGTCTGAACCGAATGAAAGTGTTTCACTATATGTACTCATCCTTGCTTTATATAAAGTGTCAAAAGCTCAAGATAAAAAATTGTTTCAGACTGATGTATTTGGTGGGACGCTACATCCAAAACTGCTTATAAAATCTAAGGAAGACAGTCCTTAGGTTACTTGCGTTTACACTCCTATTTCAATACGAAGGGGGAGAATGTGAAGTATAAAATTGTATAGAAATAGGAGTTTACTTGAGAAAATACTCATAGAGTATAAATAGGGATATGACCCTTGTAATATGTGAGTTTTGCCATAATCAATGTTTAAGTGTGTGTTTTGTATGGTGTAAATCATCTCTCACACTACATTCTTGCATTACTCCATTCATACTCGAACCACTTGGGACTAATAGAAAGCAAAATGTGATAAAGCAAAGTGGTTTCGAATTGTATTTGGAATGGACACGCTCGGAGTCAAAGTTTTGTTTTCGAAGTGGGTTGGTAACTTGATGAATGCGCTCGAAGTCAAGGTGATGGAGTAAATTTTGAATTCGAAGTGTACTTGGGAATTTATATTACCTTTAAGTTGTCTAGGCTTTCGAACTTGAAATTTGTGATGTTGATTTCGAGCTCGAAGTGTTTAAGGCTTCGAACTTCGAAGTGTGCTTTCTTCGAATTGTGAGGATTTGATGCGCTCGAAGTCTATGTAACCAACAAATTCCGCTTCGAAGTGTGCTTTCAACTACCTAGCTCAACGTCTTCTTTCCAATAACACAACCGCTCGAACTCAACTGTAAACACCAAAAACTTCGAAAAATTAATCCAACTCGATCAAAAACTCAGATCTAAACAGTTCTTCATCATCTTCAAATGTTCTTGACTGAAATTTTAATTCTGATAAAAAACAATGAAAATCCCCTTGAATTTTATATCCTAATGCTCGCAATCCTTTGTAGATCAAAACTATGCCAATGAATCCATCATTCTCATTAAATTCGATGAACTATTGAAACAAAAACCGTAGATGTATTGCACGAAAAACTTCAAGAACTCATTCGATTTTGATCCAAATTAAAATATAAATGATTGTTTTCGAATATAGAATTGATTTAGAGATGAATGGGATCAATTTCAATACGAAAACCACTCATTGCTTCGATTTCTGAACAGTAACCTTCTTCGATGTAGCTATCAATCAATGATTTACCCAATCAAGAGCCAACTTAGATCAAGTTAGGCTCTTATACCAATTGAAAAGTCAAATCAATGAACAATAAACCTTCAAGTAATGAATAGAGAGATGAATATTGAGAGAGAACACACACTTCACATTAATATCAATATTGCATATATGTGCTGAACGTTACAAGCGGTACCACGCCCAAGGGTCTCATGGCCTATTTATAGGCCAAGTCTACCACATGGGCTTTTCTACATTTTCTAATATTAACACCCTTATAGCAAGAACGGGATGTAGAACGGCGGGCTTGTGTTTGGTCATTCTAGACTCCGTTGTCTTAAGCATACCATGTAGCTCCATGATGGATTTATCCATACTATGCATATGACAACTCATGACGAATTGATCATACGCGGTGGGCAATGACCATAGGATTAAATCCACGGCTAGCTCTCTCCCTATGGTAAATCCAATTCCTTCCATGTGCTCCACGTTTGATTTCATGCACAACACGTGAGCAATCACATTCCCGCCAGCGGACATCTTGCTACCAAGAACCGTCTTAAGACACTCAAACCTCTCTTGTCACGCTTGCTACTAGAACATTTCCTTAAGCTGAGCGATCGAGTCAAAAGCACCCAAATGATCCATTTGCTTTTGGAGCTCGGGAATCATAGTACTTAAGATGAGGCAATCAATGTCCTCGGTATCATTGACACGCTTCTCATAAGCGTCTCGGATAGCCCGAGTGGCATTGGCAGCAAGAGCCTCGGGTAGGGCCTCTTCTATGGTAACCATCTTTCCTTCTTGGCGTAAGACAAGCTTGAGTTGCCTAAACCAATCCTAAAAGTTGTTACCATTGAGTTTCTCCTTCTCAAGGAAAACCCTTAACGAAAAATGGTTCGTGGTGTTGGTGTTGCTTGAAGACGCCATCTAAAATAGCAAAGTAGTTTTAGTTAGTTTGGAAATCCTTGTTAAAATAAGTACCCATGGTTTTAAACAAAACAATTATTCGTAACAAGGGCTAATAACCTTATTTCACCTCACACCGTGACGGGTTTACTGCGGATCACGTGGCGAAGCTATTTAAGCCGGCAACCATTTTACCAATTGTAATCTACATTACAACTCTTAGACACTTGCGGGATCCATTGACATTCATTATGTCGGTTGGCATGTTTGATTCCTTCATTACACCAATCTTAATACATATTTTTTATTTAGCTTGTGCTTAGCTCGACAACTAACCAAGAATTATATACTAAAATTGTAAATCGTCCGACAAGACACACGGGCAGCACTCTAGACCATTAATTGGCTCGTGCTTAGCTCGACAACCAATCATGCGAGTTACCCCACTCACCTTCCACACAACTACACAAGGAATGACTCGTGCTTAGCTCGACAATCATCCTTGCTTTGTTAGACTCGGGTGGTGTCATCTTACGGATGGTTTACGTTTTGAAAAACGGGATTTTGTTTCCGGTTTATACAAACCATTTGTGAATTAACAAAGTAAGTGTCAAAACGATTTTAAGCACTTTTAAATACAATACCATCTTTATATTTCTTTGTCATTTCTATTCACGCGAGATTGTTAACCATTTTAACAAATGTTGTATTTTATTTAATTTTAAAGAAAAATTGTCTAGCATGCGAATCCTAAACCATTCATAGAAAATGAAATACAACCACGCAAATAAATATAATTCCGTAACATGCCCAAAATCCTATGCATTTTCCCCGTGAGCCACAACGGGGAAAACAAGGCCAAAACCTAAGGACAATGTAATGTCTCGTTGGGTGAGCTCCCACTAAATCCAACACCTCCAATAGCGTGTTGACTCCTTCTCACCAAGACGTCATCATCAAGACTCCCGTTAACATCTCCGGTTCAAATTTTATACTATTTACAAATACATAGAATATATAAACGACACACCGGTCGCATTTCTACACTATTTATACAAATACACGGAATAAAAGAAACAGCCTGCAAGCCGCACCAGCAAATAAATAAATTACTATTACATCAATACAGCGCGCAGGCCACCAAAAACCAAATTAATCAACCACCACAACACATAGGCCTATGGGCATATCATGTTACCGAATCAAACGAAACGCAACAAAAAAGAAACATGGTGTGCCACACAAAACCATGATACAAATATATATATTTTAGTTAAGATTGTCTAAAACACCAAAGGCACAAAATGACAATCCTTGTACATATGCATTAGTGTACCAACCCAATTTTGAAACACATATTCATATATACATTTATAAGTATATATTTGTGTACACTTCATGACAAGTTACAACAAATATATAAATATAAAAACTAAAATATTTTGGGGAATACAAATATATCAAGATTAGTCCAACAAAAGTCTTCCCGAAAAACCATTGTAAGAAAACAATTTCCTTATAAAAATATTTATACGGTTTTTCTAGACTTGTTAGTTCAAAGCCATGTTAGATATGACTCTAATACCACTCAAGGTATTCTTTTGGCATAATCAAGTAGAAATGGAAGCAAAATATGGATCAAAAGATTCAAATCAAACCAAACAAATACTTCCCATGGATCAAAATCTAAACATGAAATTGCAACTAAAACATAAAGAAGATAAGAAGAAATGATTATACCTTAATGCAAAGCACAAAGTAATCCCTTCTTGTCAATAAGTTAGAATTCAAACAAGAATTCCTCTAGTGTTGTCCACCCTAAGCACCCATGATTCCCGAATGCTAGTAACTTGGTGTAGATCACCAAAACACCAAGATCAATATGTGTTTGTCACCTTAGTGAACCAAAACTTGATCACCAACAAGAATATCAAAACTAGAGAGAAAGTTAGAATGAACAAACACTTGAACTACTCAAAAGTCTGTTCTAGAGCTCTTAAAACTGTAGCCTCTATTAACCACCCTTTTAATCCCATTAAAATGAGTGTTTAAGAGTGTTAATTCTGTTGTTATAGTGAACGTACACGGCCCATGTTCATCGACACGGCCGTGTCAGCCCAAAGTCCACGGCCCCAAATGGGCCAAGACACCCCGTGTCTAATAGGCTGGACATGCCCCGTGTTCAACTACATGGCTGTGTCGGCCCAAAGTACATGGCCTCGATTTGGGCCAAAACACCCCGTGCCTGTTGGACTAGACACGGCCCGTGTCTTATCCTGCCAAAACCCATT
Organism: Dittrichia graveolens; assembly: GCA_038502395.1. Lineage (NCBI taxonomy): Eukaryota > Viridiplantae > Streptophyta > Magnoliopsida > Asterales > Asteraceae > Dittrichia > Dittrichia graveolens. The sequence continues at coordinate 26,874,368 of JARJIL010000008.1, forward strand.
TGGCCTTTTTTTCTCTCTTTTGCTTGAACGTGTTGCCAGAATCAATACTTGGTGTGTGAACCAATAGGCCTATACCTCATCGGTATTGCTATTAACTCGTGTGTGTCAGCAGGCATATACCAACAATTACTTGCCTCATCTTATGTACTATCATTCTCGAGCTCCAAAAGCAAATGGATCATTTGAGTGCTTTTGACTTGATCGCTCAGCTTAAGAAAACGTTCTAGCAGCAAGCGAGACAAGAGAGGTTTGAGTGTCGTAAGACAGTCCTTGGTAGCAAGATGTCCGATGGCGGGAATATGAGTGCTCACGTGTTGCGCATGAAAGCAAATGTGTAGCGTATGGAATGGCTTGGATTTACCATAGGGAGGGAGCTAGCCATGGATTTGATCCTATTGTCCCTGCCCACCGCATATGATCAATTCGTCATGAGTTATCATATGCATAGTATGGATAAATCCATCATGAAGCTACATGGTATGCTTAAGACAACAGAGTCTAGCATGACCAAACACAAGCCCGCTGTTCCAAATCCTTTTCTTGCTATAAGGGAAGGGCGATTCCAGAAGAAGAAGAAGTCCGCTTATACCCCTAAGGGTAAGGGGAAGGGGAAGGTTGGCGCTGCCAATCCTAGCCCCGCTTCGGAGGGTTAAGGCAAGGGGAAGATGGTTCCCTAAACCAAAACTCCGGATCAAGCGGAATGCTTCTTGTGCGGGAAGAAGGGTCATTGGCGCCGTAACTGCCCGGGGTACCTCGAAGGTCTTAAGAAGCTCAAGGGGTTGAGCATCGGAGGAACTTCTGATTCACGTACATACATGATTGAACTCCATCATACTTCTACATCTGGTAGTTGGGCATTAGATACCGGTTGTGGCTCTCACGTTTGTAATATTGTGCAGGTGCTAAAGGCAAGTAGGAGGATGGAGAATGGAGAGCTTGACTTGATAATGGAAAACAAGGAGATTGTCACGGTCAAGTATGACAACCGTCAACAAAATTCACAGGCTAGCCATTAGAAACTCTAAATATATGTCTGGTATAACTAAAAATATTAGTTATGATTTAAATATATCAATAATAATCTTAGATTCCATAGAAATTCCGTCTATATGGTTAGAACCTTCACTAGCTCGTAAAACCGATTTATTAAAAGCCAAGATTTATAAATCAATAATAATAATAATAATAATAATAATAATTATTATTATTATTATTATTATTATAATAAAAAATATTATAATAATAATAATTGTATACATCATAATAATTATTGATAAGTTAAAATATAAAACATATATATATATATATAAACTTATAAAAGTGATTAAAACCTTCCTAAATAGAAGACTTAATCAAATCACCAAATTATACAAATTATATCCTACACAATTTATACATAATAAATAACAAAAAATATATATAAAAGAAACCCCCCCCCCCCCCCCCCGCCTTGGCCGGTCCTCACACACCCCCGCCCTCTTTTTCTCTTGCCTTACTCACTTCCCCATGCATGCCACTTAATCTCCCCCAAGGTCTATAAACCCCCCCCCCTTCTTCTTCTCATCATTTTCTTCACCACCAATCTTCACTCTTCTCTTCTCTCTTGTTCTTAGACCAAGAAACCTCCCAAGAACTCTACCATATTCTCTTTGTTTTTCTTTTGAAGATCTAAGCAATACCAAGGAAGACAAGTTGGTAAGATGATTATACAACAAGATCCATCTCTACTCTTCTATCTTTCTTCTTTTTTTTATTATTTTCTTTGAATCTTCATCTTATTCCATTAAGAACATTGATCATACATGTGTTATCAACCTACCAATGTTGTAAGGAACACATAAAAATGTGTTATCATCCTACCATTGTTGTAAGGAACGCAATCAACTAAAAATCAAGAAAATAAGAACTTTGATCATGCATGTGTTATCATCCTACCAATGTTGTAAGGAACACATGAAAATGTGTTATTATCCTACCATTATTGTAAGGAACACATGGATTTTCAAAGTTTATGCTTATATTAGATGATTAATCATAAATAATAAATTATATTAAAGTTATGACCCAAAATGTTAAGAGATATAACAACCTGACATATTTTGAGCTAGAACTCCCCCATTGTTTTTCTTATATCTGGAGTTCTAGGTATCAAAATCTTTTGATTCTTTTTGCTAATCTTATTTTAAAGTGTTACCTTTTAATTGAACCCGGATTAACTAATTTTCATGAAGGTTTGATCCTTCAAATGTGTTTAATAAGACACATATGTTGAATCTGGAAATCTGACAGATTTAAAAAGGTACACTTTAAACGCGTATAACTTGATCATTCTTGGGTCAAAATATATCTAGTTTTTTTTAAAGTTTCATCTTTGAGTCGTGGTTATTCCCCCTTTTGAATCATGTAAAAACAAGGTCATATGAGACCTAAACAGACTTTTTAGTAACAATGTGTCATCCAGAAACTGATCAGTGAACACCTTATATACTTTTAATTAATAAAAATATTAAATATGGATTATAAATCTCTATATTTTTACTGGATATTCTAGAAATACGTATTAAGGTTATATTAAAATATTAAACCTTAATATGAGTTCTAGAATACTGTTTTTAATTTTTAAAGTTTAACTTAAGAAAATATAAATTCAAGTGAACATCTATAACATAAAGAAAATAGAGAAAACCTTTAAAAATAAATAAATTAATTAATAACAAATAATTAGTAATAATACAAAGTAATAAATAAAATAGTAAATCTAATAGAGTTACATATTTCTTATATTAGGAAAGGAGCTTCGGTAGAATCGAGAAACCATTTACAAAGCTAACACGTACCATACTGAGTGAGTATCATAGCCCCTTTTTACCGTATTTCATATTATTTTGGGGTGAAAGTATGTGTATACATTTCATGAAAATTTGATTGCCTAACTTCTTGTATATTTTAAATATGATTTTGTTGCACTATGGTACTATTCTTTGATGTGCTTGGGTTATCGTTTGTAAGGCTCCTTTTATGACATTATCCATTAACTCCGCTAGTGAGCCGATGGTATTTGTAACTAGTGCTATTTGGAGATTCCGACGTCTCCCATTTATGGTTGACAAACTATAGATGTACTTTACCACCACTAACGTCATTTAATATGGGTGTTAGGTTTGTTCTTGGGCAATTGGTTGTCGTTTAGGTTGGATAATGGCTCAAGCTATAAACATCATAGTATATTACTACCATGTGCAGTGTATTGGGCAATATAATGCATCACCTATCATTTGTGCATACTTTTACTTTATTAAAAAATCTCTATCATTTATTATTAAACTTTTCCGCATTAAAAAGTTATCTTGTGCATAATAAAAACCTATTAACTCACCAACTCTAGTAGTTGACCCCTTTCTTTTACCCATGCTTTCAGGTGACCGCCGTTAGGTACATCACGTAGAAGCATGATGTGTGACATCTTCATCTTCACATTTTAAAAACTATTTCTATTTTATTTACGCATCGTACGAAACAATGACTTTAAATTTTATTTGGTTATGTAACTTTCTACTTATGGATTATCCGAATCATTTATTTTGGTTATTTAATGGTTCGTCATTGTCTACTACCTTGTGCGATGATCCCTTGTGTTGTGACACCTCGTGTTTCCGCTTTAGCGGGGCGTGACAGATTTGGTATCAGAGCCAAAGGTTATAGAGAATACCGGTTTTCCTTAATGGAAAGCTCAAACTATAACCAAAGGTTCATGAAAATAATTTTCAAAATAAATTTGTTTGAAATGCATGAAGTGTATTGATAATATAATTAAGCTGAGGACCACAATGTTATACCTCAATTAGACAAAGCTTGAACACCTATGTCTAATTTAGCTATGTACGATATGGGACTTAGGTTAGTTATAATAAAAATATACTTAGAAACAATTTTTATTTGTTTTCTTTCTAGAACACGATAAATTGTGTGTGTGTGCTTGAGCATAACATGCAAATATAGACAATTTAAGTTATGAACTTAGTGAGTAAGTCTATTCAAACTTTGCAGATCATGTCAAGTGAAGGTGAACCCTCCGAGACCAGCCCAAGATCTGCTTCTGATAGCAACCAGGCCCCTCAATACCAACTACCAGAAGGGTTTTTAGAACCCCTCAATAGGCCTGTAATAATCTTTGATATCCCCACATCCCAACCTAGACAAACCCAGAACCCCGGAACGACCGGACTTCGCATTAGGCAAACCGCCCAAAAGAGGTTGGCCATACCAGCCCGAGCAACCGTTGCACCTCCCCAGCCTACCGTAGGAGAACCATCTCGGAAAGGGAATGGGTCGGAGAGAGCCCCCATCCTTACGGGAATCCCGATGATACCTCCATCTGGGATGACCAAGGAGGAAAAGAGGAGGTTCCATCGCATGTCATTGGAGCTGTATACCATGAGGGGTATGCTAGATTACCAGACCTACCGGGTCGGTTCTTGTCTAGAAATGGTGGACCTCAACAACCACCACGCAATGAAGGCATTGGAGGCGGCCCAGGAAGCCTGAAGACTGATTAGGCTAGTGCACACATGCCTAGTTGCAGGGGTTGTGTTGATGGTGTTAGTGGGACTGTTCTACCTTGGATTGAGGTGCTAGTTGGGATGGAACGGATTGGCTTTGGGATTTATTGTCTTTCTTTTTGTTTATTATGAACTTGATTATCCTATGTTTGGTTTAAAAATTTATGATTGTATGCTCATGGATATTGTTGTCCCTTTATTAAATATATGTCATGTTTTAAAGAGCAAATTTTGGTATTTATTTTGTGCCAAATGAATGATTGATTATTTAATTTAATCGCGTATTGTTAATCATATTAAATGCCATGAATGAATTTAATACGTTACACATAGAGTAGTGTAATAAAACCGAATAGAATGCGTAACTAAAAATCCTCATGTGATTATGCTCTAGAACAATGCCTCCATGAAGAGCAAACCCCGAGCTAAACCAACTTGTCATGGAACAAGTAATTGGTACGCTACCCAACATCGTTAGCCACGTTGCAGTTGGGTTTCAAGCAAACCAAGGAGCACCAACCACGAACCAAGAATGTAACTACAAAACCTTTAGGGCTTGCAACCCTAAAGAATTATATGGAACCGAAGGAGCTGTGGGACTACTCAATTGGATTGAGAGTACGGAATCGGTCCTTAGTATCAGTAAGTGTACGGAAGTAAATAAGGTGGAGTTTGCATCATGTCTCCTTCAAGGACGAGCCCTATCCTGGGGGAATATCCAAGTACAGACGCTTGTAAGGAATACCGCGCACCAACTCGCATGGGACGCATTTCTCAAGCTGCTAAGGGAAGAAATTTTGCTCAAAAAGTGAAATTCAAAAGTTAGAAGCCGAACTTTGGAATCATGAAATGGTCGGAGGCGACATCAACTCATATACTACTCGATTTTATGATTTCGCCAAGCTGGTACCACACTTAGTGACCCTGGAGGAAAACCGTATCAATAGGTACATTTGGGGTCTAACCCCTAAGATTCGGGCCAACGTCACAGCTGCAAAACCGAACACCATTCAAAGTGCGGTGAATCTGGCTACAAGACTTACCCACAATGCTATTCATTCAGGATCGCTTGTGAACGACAAAGACAAGGGTAATAGAAAACTTGAAGAGGTGCCAAAGAGGCCATTCGGTTGAGAAGCTGCCAAAAATCATAAGAAAGCAAGAAACTTCGGAGCTCAGTCACAAGCAGCAGATAAAGGATGGAGGTCTTATCCTAATCGTGACAAGTGCCACAAACACCATGAAGAGAAGTGCATGGTATGATTTAGATGTAAGAGGTTAGGACATCTCATCAAAAGTTGAAGAGTGAAGCCATGCTATAAGTGTGAAAGTCTAGAGCACCATCCCACCGCCTGCTCGCGACCAACTCAAGGGTATAATTCTAATCAAGCACGTCCTGCAAGCCAAGGAAACCAAGGAAATCAAGCACGAGGCAGGGTGTTTGAGATTGGAGCGAATGAAGCTAGACAAAACCCCGTTGTAGTTACATGTATGTTTCCTCTAAACGGTTACTACGCAGCAGTACTATTTGATTCAGGGGCAGATAAAAGCTTCATATCATTAAGATTTAAGTTAAGGCTAAATTTAAAAACCATAAAAATGAAAGAGCCTTACACCATTGAATTTGTTAATGGTCAAAAAACTAGTGTTAAGGATACAATCCCTGGTTGTATGTAACACCGGAAAATTCACAAGCCATTTAAAAAAAATCGCTTCGGAAGCTAATTGAGACCAACTTAATTACATAAAGCCCAATATTTACAAATGTACAATAATTGTTCAAAACCAACAATAACTACAACTGTTTGGTGTTACAAAAATAACTGGCTCGTCTCTTTTAAAACAAAATATCATATTGAGGTCAACTTTTCCTTCTGCAACTACACACAGGAACCTACAAGACATCAACTGAGGGGGATTAGCACAAAGCTAAGTGAGTAGAGAATAAACACCAAATGCAAACATTCACAATCAATATCAAAGCATGTAATCACATATCCGAGAAGACCGGCGGTTCGGCGCAGAACCTATAACCAATGCCGGCCAAAGCAAAGGTTTACCGATAGCCCTCCACTGAATTGGCACAGTAAACTCCACCTCTGAAGCAACATATGCAACAGAAGGGCTACTACTGTTCAACCAACCAGTAAACGAGCCCAGCCTAAGTCTAAGTATAGCAGACTTCCCAACGCAGCTCAAAATCATCCTAAGAGCGCGTATCGACCAAATAGTCATGTAGCATATATCAACAATTAATATCACAATCAACAGTTCAATCAATCCAATATCAATCACAATCATGCATCACATCAATAACATTAACTGCAATCTTTACCATCCGTGATTAACGTCCACTCACCTCAAATTTAGCACGAACTCAGATGTCTAATATTACTAAGCTTTTTGGATTGCCTGAAAACACAACAATAACCAAACCAGTCTCGAACGTATATAAACATATTTACACCCATATATTTATAAACTAATCATTCATCAAATGAACAATAATAAATAATTGCAAGTTCAAACTCAAAATGTCGGATTCCTGAAATCCGCTAGATCCAAAACTATCGGCTTTCCAAACTAAGCGGATTCTCAAGTCCCGGATTTGGAAGTGTTGGATTCTAGGTATGACATCGGATTCTTGGGTATTCGGATTTCATAATGTATCGGATTTAGGGTTCTCATAATCCAAGTATCGGATTCCAAACAATCGGTTTTAGACTTAATCGGATTTACAAATACCGGATTACTAGAGTTCCGGATTTGGGGTTTCTCGGATTTGGGTCTCCCGGATTTCACAAAGTCTCGGATTTTTAATATCATCTATCGGTTTGTCATTATAGGATTTTTAGATTTTATCGGTTTTAAGTTTCGGTTTCTCAAGTATAGGATTGAGTGTCGGTTTTCAAGACTTCCGGTGTTTCTCACAATCGGATTTCAAGTCTATCGGTTTTCATCATCTTCTTCATTTCAAAAACCAGAATTTAACAAGTTCTTCAAAACATTCCAAAAACATGTTTTAACATCTATAAACATGTATTCATGCATTAAAACATCATTTAAATACATAAATCATATGAACACACAAAACCCACCAAAACCCATATTTCATCAAAAACCAACTCTAATGTTTCTTCATAAATTCATGTAGTTTCAATCATCAATCTTATCAAGTTATCATATAGACATGTAAGAACAATTCTAACCTTGAACTTGAATTAAAAACACACAATCCTGGAATTCCGATTCTCGTTCTTTCTTCTTTCTTCTTCGGTTTCTTGGTAGAGAAAATACACCACACACACTACACTTTTCTTTGTTTCTAGGTAAATTGAATAATTACCACACATATACATGCATATAATTCAAATAAGCAGGAGGTGGCATCCACCTATCCATTCATATATATATATATATATATATTTATATATACACCAACACGTGTACATAAACATACAAACATTAAAATTACATGCATACATACGGCTACAAGCATACATACAATATCATACATACTTATGGTTTTTATCATACATGCATATAACTATCATACTATAAATTAAATTAACTAATTAACCAATTAATCACAAGTAAAACAGATAAGCACTTACCACTAACCTACTAATCTCCTAGCCCAGGTTTGCGGATGTTACATATCTCTCCCCCTTAAGAGGATTCCGCCTCGGAATTCTTTCTTGCTCAAACAAGTGGGGATATCTTTCTTTCCTCTCTGACTCAGTCTCCCAAGTTAAGTCAGAACCTAAACCGTGTTTCCACTTGACTAATACCATTGGTATCTGCTTCTTTCGGAGCTTGGTCACTTTTCGATCCAATAGTTCCACAGCTTCTTCTATCAATCTTTTCTTTGAATCAACTTTCAGATCTTGTACCGGGAGAATCTGACTTTCATCATCAACTTTGCATTTCCTTAGATAACATACGTTAAACGTGTCATGAATCCCTGCAAGCTCTGCTGGAAGATCCAGTGTCACTGTTTGATCGTTCACAATCTGACGAACGCGGAAGGGACCAATGTAACGGGGAGTCAACTTCCCATGTTTACCGAATCGAATCACACCCTTCCACGGAGACACCTTCAAGTACACTAACTCTCCCACATCAAACTTAACTGGGCGACGACGTGGATCTGCGTACATTTTCTGTCTATCTTTCGCAACTTTCAACTTCTGGCAATAACAACTTTGTCAGCAGCTAATTGAGCAATCTCATATCCTGCAAACTGTTTCTCACCAGCTTCCAACCAACAAGTCAGAGTACGGCAACGACAACCGTATGACAGTTCATTTGGAGGCCTCCTAATCCTGGAGTGGTAATAGTTGTTATACGCAAACTTTATCAAGGGCAGGTGTGAAAATCAAGATCCACCATACTCAATCACACAAACACCGAACATATCCTCTAATGTCTATATTGTTTGTTCAATTTGACCGTCAGTTTGGAGTCTCTGTCAGATACTATAAACAACAGTTTTCCATGCCTTGCAAAAATCTCATCATTGTACAGTTGAGCCAACTCACCTAAAGAAACCGTCTTACGAGTAGCTAGAAAATGAGCACTCTTCATATTCATTTCTGATTGTTAAGTCCTTTATAACGCATATACATTTCTTACATACTTGCTTACAGTAATTGTCCATCTCAATTTGTTGATCTTAGTCAAAAATTTCATATATCTTTCATTTACTGTCCGTCATAAAAATATCCATATACTTCTTCTTTCTTGCTTCAAATTAACATATTATCATGTGTTTCATATAAAAATTTTCAACTGATGTTTCAACATCCATTTGGTTGAAATCGCACACATCATTCTAGCTGATCAATTTATGAACACCATGAATCCTCGCAATTCATTTTCAAATATCTGCACAACTCTTTCTACTCAACTATTAATAAGGATTTAGTTGTACTGCTTGTCTTACATCTCAATTCTTGTAGTAAATCCATCCAGAAGTTTAATCAATTGTTTGAAATTCCTTCAGAAATCTCTGAGCATAAAAACATCTTATCTTTGAATGATCTCATTAATATAATTCTTTTTGAAAGATCACGTCCCACTGGTGGTAATAATACCGGTGTGTTCTTACTAAACAATCATAGTTACTCATAATATATCTGGATATCATAGTAAAACGAGACTTAAGTCCATCGTATGTTGTCATCATCACAAATTTTTTTATCTCCAATCGTCTCAACGTTTCATACATCTCTGATATCTTGTCTTGATTCATATCATACTTTCACGTAACATATCTCGTTTACTCCTTTTAGTAGATTATCATTACAATAGTTTGTATGGCAATTTACAATTTTAGACTTTCCTAGTGCACTAGCAATTTAGATTTATATCTCTTCATAAAAATCACTATCCAATACAAGCATAGACATATATACAAAGTTCTATAAGTCCTTAATCCTCATGTTTTGACAATTGATTCCTCTTTCCTCTTCTTTGTATTTGATAATTTCAATAATTAATTCATCAATTTCCATCAAAGGCAATTTCAATTTTATCCATTAAGTCAAGTATTCCTCAATTCGTCTAACTCTAATGTTATCATTATTAATTCCTTCATATATCAACATGACTAACATCCACTAGTCTCTTCTAAATAATATCGAACCTCTCAATCACATTATTTAATTCATTATGAACATTGTCTCTATCACACGTTCTACTCATCTGTACAAACATCCGTCATTCTTCTTAACATACTTTCTTTATAATCAATATCCATATTATCAATACAAATGTACCTGCTGTAGCCTCGAAGTCATGGGTTGAATCATTTCTCCCAGGAATCTTTAACTCTCGCTAGACTTAAATTATTCCTTCAATTTCAAAGCACAATTCATATATTAATTCAACAAATACATTATCTCATCATATCGTATATCTCGTCAACTTCCTTAATAAATAGCATAGACAATATATACTCATTAGGTTTCCCAATAACTCGTAACTTCAGTCGTACTTTCATCAGAACATCTTTTGATTTATCACCAAATCTTTCAAATCTTCGGTAACTTATCCACTTTCTTTCTTCTTTGTTCAAACACACATATACACACATACAAACACAGAAGGCAAGATGACTCTTGCAACACATAGCATAACTTATGATTTAACTAATCTGATAACATTATTTTCTGTGTTATTTCATACCCATTCCATGTCATATCATGTATCACATTCCTACTATCACATCATTTACTATCATGGTTATCAGACAATTTCACAATTTAGATAACATATATATTATCAATTATCTAATTTATTTCTAGAGAATCACTCTCTTCAAGAAGTAAACGCATACACTTAACACACATAGACATCCAACATCAATAATTAATTCTTTAAGTTAATAAATACACGTATGAGTACAGAGTTTATCAAAACATACCCGTTATGTCATTCTTGGTCGAGTAACATCACCTCTCGTTGTACCGAATGCCCTACTCTTAGACATAGTAAGGTCCTTCCTCTTCTATCCACTTGTTGACGAAGACCCCCCAACTGCCTCAACTCATGGCCTTGTCCGAACTCTTTTATCCTCGTCACAATCTCTCATAATATGACCCTCTCTTTGGCAATTCCAACAAACACTCCGAGGAAGAGCACAATCATTTAACTCATGACCAAACAATCCATATCGCACACAACGCAAAGTCTGAAGGGTGCAATTCCCCACATGAACAGACCTACACTGACGACACCACTAGGAACTTCGGTTAAATCCATCTGTTGTTGGCCTAGTATGTTGAGTTTCTTGCTTCTGATCAACTGCTGACGAGGGCTCCCCAATTCTTGATCCAAATTCAAGTTCTCTTTTAATACTACAATCCCTCGCTCTATGATCTTTCCCAAAACAAATCCAACATACCTTCAGAGAGAAATAACAATCTTTCATCTCATGACCAGACTAGCCACATGTAAGACATCGCATTGTTTGGTGAGTACAAGTTCCTGTTTGTGAGATTTACACTTTCCACATCGAGGTGCTCGTTGATTAGATTCACTAAACTTTGATCCACAATTCAAGTCCTCTTGTCTCTGACCCCTTGGATCCTTTTGCTTTTGTGTATAGTAATGTTCAATCCTGGATTAATGTTGAGAAACTTACTCTCGGGTCATGTTGTTTTTGGCTTCCACATTTCTCCTTTCCAACTCAACTAAGTTAAAAGCTTGGGAAGAAGTACTATCTCTCCTGGTAATGCTTGAGTAATCCGGGAGCATAGCTCCCTGAAATGGAACTGGATATAAGTACGGTTGTTGTGTTACTTGTGCCATAGGATGAAATGACCGGAACTAGAAAGGTTGTATTTTGAGTTGTAATAGGTTGAGAAATCTGAGTTTGAACATTTTGAGTTACTCTTTCAATTTATCTCGAAGTTCTTGTATCTCATCTTTCAATTTATTAATACACTTGCTTTGTTCATCCCTCTGCTCACATCCCAATGTACCTGTTTCATATGATATATCCATCACATTCACCGTTGAAGTTCCAACTACTTCTTGGGTCACAGGAGTGTCAATAGGGGTATATTTGTCTGCCATATCTATACAATCACATCACCTCACAATCTTATTAGCATAAACCGTTAGTACTCAAAATACTAACTACTACAAACAACTCTAACTCACCATAATACCCCCGAAGGAAAGCTTGACCCGTCACAAGCCAAGATTTGGGAATGCAACACTCTAGCCGTGCATGCATCGCCAAACCTAGGCTCTGATACCAAACTGTAACACTGGAAAATTCACAAGCCATTTTCTTTAAAAACGTTGCGGAAGCTAATTGAGACCAACTTAATTATATAAAGTCCAATATTTACAAATGTACAATAATTTTTCAAAACCAACAATAACTACAAAATATCCGAGTGAGGTCAACTCTTCCTTCTGGAACTACAAACACGAACCTGCAAGACATCAACTGAGGGGAATTAGCACAAAGCTAAGTGAGTAGAGTCTAAACCCCAAATGCAAACATTCACAATCTACATAAAAGCATGTAATCACATATCCGAGAAGACCGGAGGTTTGCCGCAGAACCTACAACCAATGCCGATAGCCCTCTACTGAATTGGCATAGTAAACTTCACCTCTGAAGCAACATATGCAAGAGAAGGGCTACTACTGTTCAACCAACCAGTAAACGAGCCCAGCCCAAGTCTACGTATAACTGACTTCCCAACGTAGCTCAAAATCATCCTAATAGCGCGTATCGACCAAATAGTCATGCAGTAGATATCAACAATTAATATCATAGTCAACAGTTCAATCAATCCAATATCACTCACAATCATGCATCATATCAATAACATTAACTGCAATCTTTACCATCCGTGATTAATGTCCACTCACCTCAAATTCAGCACGAACTCAGATTTCTAATATTACTGAGCTTTTGGATTGCCTGAAAACACGACAATAACCAAATCAGTCTCGAACGTATATAAACATATTTACACCCATATATTTATAAACTAATCATTCATGAAATAAACAATAATAAATAATTGCAAGTTCAAACTCAAAATGTCGGATTCCTGAAATCCGCTACATCCAAAACTATCGGATTTTCAAACTTAGCGGATTCTCAAAGTCCCGGATTTGGGAGTGTCGGATTCTTGGGTATTCGGATTTCATAATGTATCGGCTGAAAACCGCCAGGGATCGACAGAAGAGCTATGCCGACAATCGTAGGAAACCAAGAGTTTCAAGTTGGCGATAGAGTTCTACTAAAGATATCACCTTTGAAGGGAATAGTACGTTTTGGGAAAAAGAACAAATTAAGTCCTAGATATGTTGGGCTATTCGAGATAATTGAAAGGATTGGACTGGTAGCTTACAAGCTTAAACTGCCACAAGAATTGAGCGTCATCCATGACACGTTCCACGTGTCGAATTTAAAGAAATGCCAAACTAATGAAACCTTAGTCTTACCCTTAAAAGATGTGCAAGTTGATAACCATTTGCACTTCGTAGAAGAACCAATTAAAATCATTGAGCGGGAGGTGAAAAGACTGAGGAGAAGCAACATCCCCATTTTGAAGATTCGTTGGAACTCGAGGCACGGGCCTGAATACACTTAGGAGCGATAGGATTATATAAACTCAAATATCCGCACCTCTTTGCCAAAAAACAAGTCCAAGTTCGGGACGAAATTCTTTTAATCAGGGGAGACTGTGACAACCGTCAACAAAATTTAAAGGTTAGCCATTAGAAACTCTAAATATAAGCCTGGTATAACTAAAAATATTAGTTATGATTTAAATATATCAATAATAATCTTAGATTCCATACAAATTCCGTCTATATGGTTAGAACCTTCACTAGCTCGTAAAACCGATTTATTAAAAGCCAAGATTTATAAATCATATACAATAATAATAATAATAATTATTATTATTACTATTATTATTATATACATCATAATAATTATAGATAAGTTAAAATATAAAACACATATATATAAACTTATAAAAGTGATTAAAACCTTGCTAAATAGAAGATTTAATCAAATCACCAACCTATACAAATTATATCCTACACAATTTATACATAATAAATAACAAAAAAATATATAAAAGAAACCCCCCCCCTTGGCCGGCCCTCACACACCCGCCCCCTCTTTTTCTCTTGCCTTACTCACTTCCCCATGCATGCCACTTGATCTCCCCAAGATCTATAAAACCCCCCACCCCCTACTTCTTCTCATCATTTTCTTTACCACCAATCTTCACTCTTCTCTTCTCTTCTGTTCTCTTTTTCTCTTTGTTTTTCTTTTGAAGATCTAAGAAAGATCAAGGAAGACAAGTTGGTAAGATGATTATACAACAAGATCCATCTCTACTCTTCTACCTTTCTTTTTTTTATTATTTTCTTTGATTCTTCATCTTATTCCATTAAGAACTTTGATCATACAAGTGTTATCATCCTACCAATTTTGTAAGGAACACATAAATATGTGTTATCATCCTACCATTGTTGTAAGGAATACAATCACCTAAAAATCAAGAAAATAAGAACTTTGATCATGCATGTGTTATCATCCTACCAATGTTTTAAGGAACAAATGAAAATGTGTTATTATCCTACCATTGTTGTATGGAACACATGGATTTTCAAAGATTATGCTTATATTAGATGATTAAGCATAAATAATATATTATATTAAAGTTATGACCCAAAAAGTTAAGAGATATAATAACCTGACAGATTTTGAGCTAGAACTCCCCCATTGTTTTTGTTATATCTGGTGTTCTAGGTATTAAAATCGTTTGATTATTTTTGCTAATAATATTTTAAAGTGTTACCTTTCATTTGAACCTGGATTCACTAATTTTCATGAAGGTTTGATCCTTCAAACGTATTTAATAAGACACATATGTTGAATCTGGAAATCTGACAGATTTAAAGAGGTACACTTTAAACGCGTATAACTTGATCATTCTTGGGTCAAAATACGTCTAGTTATTTTTAAAAGTTTCATCTTTAAGTCTTGGTTTTTTTCCTTTTTGAATCATGTAAAAGCGAGGTCGTATGAGCCCTTAACAGACTTTTTAGTAACAATGTGTCATCCGACACTGATCAGTGAACACCTTATATACTTTTAATTATTACAAATTTTAAATATGGATTATAAATCTCTATATTTTTACTGGACATTCTAGAAACACTTATTAAGGTTATATTAAAATATTAAACCTTAATATGACTTCTAGAATACAGTTTTTAATTTTTAAAGTTTAACTTAAGAAAATATAAATTCCAGTGAAAATCTATAACATAAAGAAAATAGAGAAAACCTTTAAAAATAAATAAATGAATTAATAACAAATTATTGGTAATATTACAAAGTAATAAATAAAATACTAAATCTAATAGAGTTACATACTTCTTATATTAGGAAAGGAGCTTTGGTAGAATCGAGAAACCATTTACCAAGCTAAGACGTACTATACCGAGTGAGTATCATAGCCCCTTTTTACGGTATTTCATATTATTTTGGGGTGAAAGCATGTGTATACATTTCATGAAAATTTGATTACCTAACTACTTGTATATTTTAAATAAGATTTTGTTGCACTATGGTATTATTCTTTGATGTATTTGGGTTATCGTTTTAAGACATTATCCATTAACTCCGCAAGTGAGCCAATGGTATTTGAAAGTAGCTCTATTTGGGAATTCCGACGTCTCCCATTTATGGTTGACGAACTATAGATGTACTTTACCACCACTAACGTCATTTAATATGGGCGTTAGGTTTGTTCTTGGGCAATTAGTTGTCGGTTAGGTTGGATAATGGCTCAAGCTATAAACATCATAGTATATTACTACCACGTGCAGTGTATTGGGCAATATAATGCATCACCTATCATTTGTGCATACTGTTACTTTATTCAAAAATCTCTATGATTTATTATTAAACTTTTCCGCTTTAAAAATGTATCTTGTGCATAATAAAAACCTATGAACTCAATAACTCTAGTAGTTGACCACTTTCTTTTACCCATGCTTTCAGGTGACCGCCGTTAGGTACAACACTTAGAAGCATGATGTGTGCCATCTTCATCTTCATATTTTAAAAACAATTTCCATTTTATTTACGCATCGTACGAAACAATGTCTTTAAATTTTATTTGGTCATGTAACTTTCTACTTATGGATTATCCGCATCTTTTATTTTGGTTATTTAATGGTTGGTCATTGTCTACTACCTTATGCGATGATCCCTTGTGTTGTGACACCTCGTGTTTCCTCTTTAACGGGGTGTGACATCAAGGCTCGAGGAAAAGTTGAATTACCTTTTAATTTTGGTTTTTCTATATATTATTAAACGTATGCTACTCGCCGCTTGTGGCGAGGAATATTATTTCTTTTCATGCACTACATGACGATGGATTTGGTTTTACTTTTGATAATGGGGTTATGTTATGTTTTAAAAATAATATTTGTTATTTCAAAGCTTATCCTCGTCGTGGTATTTATGAAGTAGATGCATACATTAGTAATAATCAATCAATTATGAATATTGATTCAACGTCTAAAAATGGTTTAAACAAATTGTCTTTGTAGCATGGTCAACTTGGCCATATAAACAAGACTCGTATCGCCAAGCTCCAAGTGGTTGGGATCTTGGAATCATTTGACAATGAGTCAAATGAAGTATGCGAATCTTGTTTATTAGGCAAGATGACTAAAGCACCCTTTTCCGGCGTAAATGAGAGGGGTAAAGACTTATTGGACATCATACATTCCGATGTGTGTGCTCCGTTTAAGCACATCACAAGAGACAATTCTAGATACTTTGTTACCTTTATAGATAATTATAGTAGGTACGGGTATGTTTACTTGGTTAGACAAAAGTCCGAGACCTTTGAGGTTTTTAAGACTTTCCAAAACGAAGTAGAGAATCAATTGGGAAAAAATATTAAGATACTTAGATCCGATAGGGGTGGTGAGTATCTTAGTCAAGAGTTTCATGATCATCTTAAAAGTTGCGGGATTATCTCACAACTTACACTTCCTAGGATGCCACAATTAAGTGGTGTCTCTGAGAGGAGGAACCGAACATAGTTAGATATGATTCAGTCTATGATGAGTCACACCCAAGTGTCGATAACCTTTTGGGGTTATGCTCTTGAAACGGTGACAAGGATCCATAATCTCGTACCAACAAAGAAGGTCGAGAAAACACCTTTCGAGATGTGGCATGGGAAGCCTCCCGTTCTTGCCTATCTAAAGATTTGGGGTTGTCAAGCCTACGTAAGACGTGAGGTTGATGACAAGTTAAAGCCCTGATCTGAAAAAGTGTTATTTCATCGGATACCCAGCTGTGGGGATTGGATACATATTCTATAAACCTTTTGAGAACAAAGTATTTGTTGCTCGAAGGGTGGTCTTTTTAGAAAGAGAATTAGTATC
Source organism: Dittrichia graveolens (assembly GCA_038502395.1). Taxonomy (NCBI): domain Eukaryota; kingdom Viridiplantae; phylum Streptophyta; class Magnoliopsida; order Asterales; family Asteraceae; genus Dittrichia; species Dittrichia graveolens. Next base: position 26,891,890 of record JARJIL010000008.1, read on the forward strand.
CAATCAGGAAGGAGGAAACAAGATTGACCTTGTAGAAGTTCAAGGGTCAACGGATGAAAGGCCTGACGTTGGCACTAGCCAACAACCTAGTGAGGTTGAGTCTGAGCATGAAAATGCATAGACTAACGTACATCCATTACCTCCCCATAGATCCGGTAAAGTTCGCCATGAGCTAGAGAGATATGGGTTTCTCATATCTGAGGGCGACACACTATTGGTGGATCATAATGATCCCACCAACTATCGGGAAGCGGCAGCGGGCCACAAGTCTGGTAAATGGAAAGAGGCAATGGATAACGAGATGCAATCCATGGTGGATAACCAGGTTTGGGAATTGGTTGATCCTACACCCATTTGTAAACCAATAGGGTGTAAATGGGTCTTTAAGAAGAAGACCGACATGGATGGAAAAGTTAGCACATTCAAAGCCCGACTGGTGGCTAAAGGTTTCACCTAGACATATGGTGTTGATTCACATTCAAAGCCATGTTGAAATCTATTAGGATACTTTTGGCAATTGTTGCATCTCATGATTATGAAATATGGCAAATGGATGTCAAAACCACCTTCCTTAATGGGAAGCTTTCCGAAGAGGTGTATATGACGCAACCTGAGGGTTTTGTCCATCCAAAGCATCCTAATAAAGTGTGTAGACTAAAGAAGTCCATTTATGGACTTAAACAAGCATCTCGTAGCTGGAATCTATGTTTTGACGAGAAGATCAAAGAGTTTGGTTTTTCGAAAAGCGTAGACGAGCCATGTGTATACGTTAGGGCTACTGGGAGCGCCGTTGTTTTCTTAGTCTTATATGTGGATGATATCCTACTTATTGGAAAAGATATTCCAACCTTGAAAAGTGTTAAACCTTGGCTTGGAAAATGTTTCTCAATGAAAGACGTAGGAGAAGCGGCATATATTCTGGGTATCAAGATCTATAGAGATTGATCTAGAAAACTTCTTGGGTTGGGCCAAAGTACATACATTGACAAAGTCTTAAAGCGATTCAAGATGGAGGATTCCAAGAAAGGAAATCTTCCTATGTCACATGGAGTGATATTGAGTAAGACTCAATGTCCTAGTTCTCAAGGGGAACTAGAAGTAATGAAGCGAGTACCACATGCTTCGGTTGTGAGCTCGATCATGTACGCCATGTTATGTACTTGTCTTGATGTGTCATGCGCTTTGAGCTTGACTAGTAGATATAAGGGTAATCCTGGGCAAGCCCATTGGGTTGCGGTAAAGAACTTTCTTAAGTATCTTAGGAGAACTAAAGATATGTTCTTGATCTTTGGTGGTGAGGAAGAGCTAAAAGTAAAGGGTTACTCTGATGCTAGCTTCCAAACTGATAGGGATGACTGCCGATCACAGTCGGGGTTTGTGTTCCTATTAAATGGTGAAGCTATTACTTAAAGAAGTTCAAAGCAAGACACAATAGCTGATTCTACTACAGAGTCAGAATACATTGCGGCAAGTGAAGCTGCTAAAGAAGCTGTGTAGATAATGAAGGTCATTCGAGACCTTGGAGTGGTTCCAAGCATCTACCACCCTATTGAAATCTTCTATGACAATGAGGGTGCGGTAGCCTTAGCGAAGGAACCAAGAGCTCACAAGAGAACGAGGCATATACCTTGAAAGTACCACTTGATCAAAGAGATGATTGGGTAGAGTATTATCTATGTGGCGGGGTTATGTAGTCAATAGGAATTTGTTCCTCTATGAATAGAGAAGATATCCATGGGCCCCTCGATGATTGAGTGCTGACATTCATATGCATGGCCGTGCTAAAGTTATATTGATGATGGATCAATGTCACTTGATTTGTTGGTCACCACAAATCTAGAATAGAGAAACATAATCGTGAACGATCTGAAGGTTGACTATATTCCATGCCTTGTGTTCACATAGGATATCTCGAACAAAGGGATGTACATCATCATTTATCTTTAGGACAATCGTTTTATGATTAGGATCTTGTCAAGAGTGGCATACCCTATACTGACTTGGGAGCATAGATGTCTTGCTAGAGGCCGCTCTATGTTTGTGTTATTTTTCGTAGTAGTTTTACGTGCAAGTTGGAATCTGTTGGTATACGCTCACTGACACGCACGAGTTAATAACCCTACTGATGAGGTATAGGCCTATTGGGTCACACACCAAGTATTGATTCCGGCAACACGATCAAACAAAAGAGAGAAAAAGGGCAAAAATGGGTTTTGGCAGGATAAGACACAGGCCGTGTGATTGAACACGGGCCGTGTCCAGCCCAACAGGCACGGGGCGTTTTGGCCCAAATCAAGGTCGTGTACTTTGGGCCGACACGGCCGTGTGATTGAACACGGGGTGTGTTTAGCCTATTAGACACGGGGCGTCTTGGCCCAATTTGAGGCCGTGGACTTTGGGCCGACACGGCTGTGTTGATGGACACGAGCCATGTACGTACATTGTAACAACAGAATTAACAGTCTTAAACATTATGTTTAATGTAGTTTATGTCAATTAATTTGGAAGCTTCAATGTGACGTTTTTCTATGCATTTGAAGAGTCTTGTGAAGACAACAAAGAGTTAGTTCATGCTAATATTCTCTCTAGTTGATACTCTCCTTTGTGATCAAGTTTTTCGTGCACAAAAGGTGGTATACATATTGATCTTGTTGTTTTGGTGATCTACACCAACACACTAGCATTTGGGAATCAACACATCTTGGGTTGGACTACACTAGAGGAGTCCTTTGGTTGGATTCTTGCGACTTGACAAGAAAGAGTTCTTTGCGTTTGCATTGTGGTACAACTCTTTTCATCATGTTTATTTTGTTTTAGTTGCATAACCACGTTTAGATTTTGGTCCATGTGAAGTATTTGTTTGGTTTGCTTTGAAATTTTGTTCTATATTATGCTTCCGCTACTACTTGATTATGCCAAACGAATACCTTCAAGGGCATGATGAGAATCACAACCCCATCCAAACCAAAGCTCACACACTTGATCACAAAACACATGGTTAACTTACATAAGTTAACCAAAAACAAGGCTTCTAAACTCAATTATAGTCTTACACACTCTTTCACGTCTAAAAAGACTTCATATATCCCTTCTAAAACCTTAGAATCAATCCCAAACAAGTATATAGCCAATTACGGTCAAAATCATAAGTTTTGGAAGTTTCAGGGTGCTTCGTGCCGCAGGGCCTATAGCTCGCGCCACGAGAAAATCTCTAGAAAAACTTAATGTTGCAGCAAAGACGCGTCGCGCCGCGACATCCCTCTTGATAGCGCCGCGACCCTGCCATGAATAGTAACTGTAACACCCTCAAACCTGGGCTAGGATATTAGAAGGTTTGTGGTATTTGCTTATCTATTTTAATTGTGATTAATTGAGTAATTAGTTAATTTATTTAAAAGATTGATTTTAATTATTTATATGTATGTATGAAACCGTATGCATGTATGTTTAATTATGTGGGTGTGCACGTGTATGTGTGTTAGGAGGGTGTGTGCCACCTCCTGTTTTTCTAATTGTATATGTGGGGTTTGTCAAAAATTAAGGATGCATTAATCTGAAATTCAAGAAAGGTGTAGTGTGTGTGTTGTGTTTCTCTCTGCTAAAGAAAAACCGAAGGAAAAGAAAGAAAAAGATAGCATCAGATTTCATTTTATAGTGTGATTTAAACAAGTAAAGGTTAGATATTGTTTCTAATATGTTTAAATGTTTATGTGGTATGATCTTTGATAAAATAACATGGATTTATGATGAACTATAGAATTGGTATTGAAGAAACATGAGTTTTGGGTCGGTTTTTGTGTGTTCAAATGATTTGTATGTTTAAATGATGTTTTGTGGCATGAATATGTGTTTGGAAGTGTTTAAACATGTTTTTGAAATGATTTGATGAAAGTTATAAATTCTGGGTTTGAGTTCATATGATGAAGTTCTCGGATTTAGTTGAAGAAGAAGGTGAAATCCGAATGGAAGGAAAACCGATTGTCAGAAAACCGGAGGTCATGAAATCCGATGAAAGCAAATCCGAATTCCGAAGATTAGAAATCCTATACTTGAGAAACCGAAACCTTAAATCCGATTGTTGTAAACTAAGTACTTGTAATCCGATACTCAAAACCTATAATCAAATCCAATACATATGAAATCCAAGACTTTTAATCCAGAAACCATAAATCCGAATATTTGAATCCGAAACTCCTAATATCCGATTGATATAATCCGGGCCTAAGAAATCCGATTGAAGTGAAATCCGAGTACTTGGAATTCAATTAAGGAAAATCCGACAGTATGGAATCCATCGGATTCCCAAATCCGATATTAGTAAAATCTGAGACATGAGTTGCGGATTCTTGGAATCCGATAGTTTTGGAGAAATCCGATTTAGATATGAAAGCGATGGAACCTTTCCATGCCACATCTCAAAAGGTGTCTTCTTAACCTTCTTAGTTGGTACGAGGTTAAGGATTCTAACGGCCGTTTCCAATGCATAGCCCCAAAAGCTAATGGGTCATCCGTACGACTCATCATACACCGAATTATATCCAACAATGTCCGGTTCCTCCTCTCGGCGACACCATTTAATTGTGGTGTCCTAGGAGGTGTTAATTGCGAAACAATTCCACAATCTTTTAGATAGTCTCGGAATTCCGAACTTAGATACTCACCACCACGATCCGATCTGAGCATCTTAATTCGTTTACCCAATTGGTTCTCAACTTCGTTCTTCAAAGTCTTGAAAACCTCAGAGGTTTCCGACTTTTGTCTCACCAAGTAGACATACCCATACCTACTAAAGTCATCGGTAAAGGTTACGAAGTACCTTGAGTTATCCCTAGTGACATGCTTGAACGGACCACACACATCCGTGTGAACGATATCCAACAAGTCTTTGCCCCTCTCACAAACGCCGGTGAAGGATTCTTTGGTCATTTTGCCCAATAAGCAAGATTCGCATACATCATCCGACCCATGGTCAAATGATTCCAAGATCCCATCCGCTTGGAGCTTGGCGATGCGTTTCTTGTTTATGTGGCCCAAACGACCATGCCATAAAGATAACTTATCCAAATCACATTTGGATTTAGAGCCAACATTCATGATTGATTTATTACTTTGCAAGCATACGCTTTTCTCATATATGCCACGACATGGATGTGCTTAAAAATAAAATAAATCATTCTTAAAGCATGAAATAATTCCATTAGAGAAATTAAAGTTAAAACCATCGTCAACGAGTGCATAAAATGATAAAATGTTTCTTGCCACGCAGGGCGAATAAGATACATTTAATAAAGTAATAAATAAGCCGGATGGAAAGGCGAGGTCCACGCTCCCTATCTTCTTAACCGGGACAACCGCCTTGTTTTCCATGATGAGATCCAGCTCCCCATCAACCAAGTCCCTACTTCTTCTTAGTACGTGTACATTATTAACTATGTGAGTACCACACCCGGTGTCCAAGACCCAAGCGCTAGAAGTAGAAGTGTTATGGAGTTCAATCATATACATACCGGAGGCGCCTTGTCCCTTGGCGTGAAGCCTCTTGAGCTCCTCCGTGTACTTGGGGCAACTATGCCGGTAGTGTCCCTTCTCCCCGCAGAAGACGCAGGTGGCCTCTTCCGGTAAGGGGGCTATAGGAGCGGGTTCCTTCCCCTTCGGCTCTGGCGCCGGGAGTGGTTTGGGCTTGGGTGTTGCCACCTTCGCCTTCCCCTTCCCTTTGCCCTTGGAGCTTGAAGTTGGCCGCTTCCTCTTAGCACCACCCCCATGGATGGCTAGGACGGGTGCGGAGGTCGATGGCTTTGCCTTGGCCATGTTAGACTCGGCGGTCTTCAACATGCTGTGCAACTCCATCAAGGACTTGTCCATGTTATGCATATGGTAGTTCAAAATGAACGGACCGTATGCTTGAGGCAAAGATTGGAGGATAATATCCGTAGCCAACTCTTTCCCCATTGGAAAGCCCAACCTCTCGAGCTAGTCCACGTATTCCTTCATTCGAAGCACGTGGGAGCTCACGTTCCCACCCTCCTGCATCCGGCACCCTATAAAGGCCTTGACACACTCGTAGAGTTCTTGCCTCGCTTGCTGCTGGAACATTTCCTTTAGCTACGAGATCATGTCAAACGCACCAACGTCCTCGAATTGCCTTTGCAACTCGGAACTCATGGTCGTCAACATGAGGCTAGTCACCTCATTGGTGTGTTTAAGGCGCTTCTCATAAGCATCCTTAATGGCCCGCGTAGCGGTGGTAGCAGGAGCCTCCAAAAGAGGTTCCTCTAGGACGTACAACTTGCTTTCATGGCGCAAGACAATTCTCAATTGCCTATGCCAATCCATAAAGTTTACGCCTATTAGTTTCTCTTTCTCCAAAAATGAACGGAGTGACATGTGTGTCGCGGTGTTGCTTGTAGATGCTATCTAAAAGAAGGCAAATCACACAAAAAGGTTAGTTCGACATATTTTAATCCTTGTTAAATAATTATCCAATAGTTCAACACTTAAATTTAACAAGGGCTAAGAACCCAACATAACTTCACTACATGACGGGTTTACCGCGGATCACTTCGTGAAGGTATTTAGGCCGGTAAACGCTTTACCAATTGCAATCCATGATTACAACTCTTAGGCACTTGCAGGATCCATCAGTACTCATAGCACCGGTTTGGCATGTTTGATCCCTTCCCACACCGATTCCTCAATAAGCCGCTTTGATAACTCGGTATAGGCACGACAATTATCAAGGCGTATTAAATTGGAATTGCAAATCGTCCAACAAGATACACGATGACGCCCTTGACAATAATTGGCTCGTGCTAAGCTCGACAACTAAAGATTTCAAGACGCCACACGCACCTTCCACACAAGTCCACATGGAACAACTCGTGCTAAGCTTGACAATTGTCCCATGCTTCATTAGATTCGGGTGGCGTCATCTTTTGGATGGCGTGTGATTTACGTTTTTAAGAAAAACAGGAGTTTTGTTTTTCCGGTTAAAAACCTCTTTTCATTTTGATTAACAAATAAGTGACAAAACGCATTTTTCACCAATTGAACATAAACATTTTATATTCGTTTGTTAATCATGTGAGCGAGCGGGGTTTGTTAACCAAGTAAGGAAAACTATGTAGTTTTATTATTTTCAAAAGATTTTCTAGCATGCGAAGATCCTACAACCACGCAAGAAAACAAATAAATAAAACTACACAACCACGCATACAAAACCGATTTGAGCCAACCTAAGTGTTCCCCGGTGAGCCAACCGAGGAACTAAGTCTACTAAGGACAAACAATCCAAGACTTCGTGGCGTGCTCCCACTCGATCCCGTGCCTCCGGATCCGAGGTAGCCAAGACGTCTCCCAAGACTCCCGTTGGTGCCTCCGGTCTTCTCTTCTCATTACATACATAATTAAAAAGAAATGGCATGCATGCCACACAATCTATTCTAAGCTAATATACAATTACAAAGAATAAATACTTTGGCGTGCAAGCCACAAATAAATAAATTATTACAAACCGGATTAAATAAATTATTACAAACCAAATGTGGTACAAACCACCAAATGAAAGAACAACAAATAAAGCAACCAAACAACCACACAAAGGTCTAGGCTCAAACCGGTGCTCACAAAAACGAAACAACTACAAAGCATGGTGTGCCACACCAAACCTTGCACAAAACAATATCCCAATTAAGTTTATTCAAAAACTAAAGGCACAAATAAACCTTGTACATATGCATTAGGATTCCAAACACTTTGAAATCCATATTCATATATACACAATTTACATGTATGCATATGTGCATTTTATTCCAAAACCACCCAATACATACATATAAAAGAATTAAGATATTATGTGGCTTAATCTACAAGGCTAAACAGCCTGAAATGATTCTGGAAACTAAAAGAATAAACCCTGTTCACGACGCCGTCACAAGCTACTGCTCTTCACGGGCCCTCACGGGCCGTGAAGGCAGTACGCTCCACGACTCGTGAAACAGATTAAAAACCTTTCATGATTACCACCCCACGAGACTGGTCGTGTGGCGTTCACGACCCGTGAAGCAAGCTCCACGGCCCGTGAAGACCTTCTGGACAGAATGTCCAAAATCGAAAATATGCATTTTCAAGCCACAAAGGTGCATGCATCTTACAAGTATGGCTTTGATACCACTGTTGGGAATCCATGGGGATCAAAGCACGCAACGGAAGCAACAAAAACACACAAAATGATCCCGTGATTTCCCAATGGTGGTGAAAACTTGCAAGAACATGCATGCAACCAAAAACAAGCACAAAGAGAAGAAAGGAAGTGAATCATACCCTTGTAGACTTTGATAATTCTCTGGAAACAAAAGGAACTTGGGATGTAAGCTTGAAACAAAAGGCTCCAAGCCCTAATGCAAGTCCATACCAAGGAAGTCTTCAATCTCTTTGTACTAGAAAACCAAAGAACACACCAACACATGATGATCTTCTGGAACAGCCTTGTTAACCACTTGTGCACTAACCACCTTCAATTGATCTTGCTCTCTCTCTCTATGGAAGAACTCACAATATGTGTCTAATGCACCAAAATGTCCAAGAGTATTCAATGAACAAAGAACACCTCTAATATAAGCATTCTCTGTGTTTAAAGTGTCCAGAGTCGGAGCTAAGTGGCACTACATCATTGGACCAACAAAATGGTCCAACCAAATACAAGTGTCACTTAGAATTCTGCCTTCACGACTTCTTCACGGGCTCTCACGGCCCGTGAAGGATAAATGCGCGACGACCGGCCATTAATCCTCCACGAGCCATGCCGCGCACTGCAAGAATCGTGAGGGTTGTGCCTTCACGACCTCCTTCACGGGCCGTGTAGAGTCGTGAAGCCCTAGGGTTTCACGAACCATGCGGCCCACGACAGGACTCGTGGACACGAGTTGGTTCACGACCCGTGGAGTATCCTTCACGGCCGTGAAGCCTTGGTCAACTGGATTTTGACCATTTTGACTCTTTCCTCTTATAGTAGGCTGTCGAGATTGAAACTTGGCGTGTGACCAAATAGGCCCGCGCTTCATTGGCAGTGATGTCGGCCTACGTGTGTCGGTGGGCAGATTCCAACAGAAAGCAGCCAGAGATAGACAGAATATATACGCAGATCCACGTCGTCGTCAAGTTAAGTTTGATGTGGGAGAGTTAGTATATCTGAAGGTTTCTCCGTGGAAGGGTGTGATTCGATTCGGTAAACGCGGGAAGTTAGCTCCCCGTTACATTGGTCCCTTCCGTATACGTCAAATTGTGAATGACTAGACGGTTACACTAGATCTTCCAGCAGAGCTTGTAGGAATAAATGATACTTTTAACGTCTGCTATCTAAGAAAATGCAAGATTGTTGATGAAAGTCAGATTCTCCCAGTACAAGAGTTGAAAGTTGATTCAAAGAAGAGGTTGATAGAGGAACCAGTAGAACTGTTAGATTGAAAAGTGACCAAGCTTCGAAAGAAGCAGATACCGATGGTATTGGTCAAATAGAAGCACATTTTAGGTTCGGATTTAACATGGGAGACTGAGTCAGAGATGAAGGATAGATATCCCCACTTGTTTGAGCAAGAAAGGATTTCGAGGACGGAATCCTCTTAAGGGGGAGAGATTTGTAACACACTCAAACCTGGGCTAGGAGATTAGCAGGTTTGTGGTATTTGCTTATCTATTTTAATTGTGATTAATTGAGTAATTAGTTAATTTATTTAAAAGATTGATTTTAATTATTTATATGTATGTATGAAACTGTATGCATGTATGTTTAATTATGTGGGTGTGCACGTGTATGTGTGTTAGGAGGGTGTGTGCCACCTCCTGTTTTTCTAATTGTATATGTGGGGTTTGTCAAAAATTAAACATGCATTAATCTGAAATTCAAGAAAGGTGTAGTGTGTGTGCGGTGTTTCTCTCTGCCAAAGAAAAACCGAATGAAAAGAAAGAAGAAGAAGCATCGGATTTCATTTTATAGTGTGATTTGTGTGTTTAAATGTTTATGTGGTATGATCTTTGATAAAATAGCATGGATTTATGATGAACTATAGAATCGGTATTAAAGAAACATGAGTTTTGGGTCGGTTTTTGTGTGTTCATATGATTTGTATGTTTAAATGATGTTTTGTGGCATGAATATGTGTTTGGAAGTGTTTAAACATGTTTTTGAAATGATTTGACGAAATTTATAAATTCTTGGTTTGAGTTGATATGATGAAGTTCTCGGATTTAGTTGAAGAAGAAGGTGAAATCTGAATGGAAGGAAAACCGATTGTGAGAAAATCGGAGGTCATGAAATCCGAGGAAAGCAAATCCGAATTCTGAAGATTAGAAATCCTATACTTGAGAAACCGAAACCTTACATCCGATTGTTGTAAACTAAGTACTTGTAATCCGATACTCAAAACCTATACTCAAATCCGATACATATCAAATCCGAGACTTTAAATCCGGAAACCATAAATCTGAATATTTGAATCCGAAACTCCTAATATCCGATTAATATAATCTGGGCCTAAGAAATCCGATTGAAGTGAAATCCGAGTACTTGGAATTCAATTAAGGAAAATCCGACAGTATGGAATCCATCGGATTCCCAAATCCGATATTAGTAAAATCTGAGACATGAGTTGCGGATTCTTGGAATCCGATAGTTTTGGAGAAATCAGATACTTGTGTTTTGAACTTGTATTTGTTTATTGTTTGATGAATGAATTATAAATATACGGATAGATATATTTATGATATTGAGACTGGTTTGGTTATTGTGTGTTTTCAGGCAATCCAAAAGCTCAGTAATATTAGACATCTGAGTTCGTGCTGAAATAGAGGTGAGTGGACGTTAAACATGGATGGTAAAGACTGCAGTTAATTTTATTGATGTGAAGCATGATTGTGAATTGAGATTGGATTGATTGAACTGCTAATTGTGATATAAAATATTGTTAACTGCTGCATGAATAGTTGGTCGATACGCACTCTTAGGATGATTTTGAGTTGCATTGAGAAGTCAGCTATACGTGGACTTGGGCTGGGCTTGTCTAACTGGTTGGTTGAACAGTAGTAGCCTTTAAGTTGCATTTGTTGCTCAGAGGGGAGTTTACTGTACCAATCTAGTCGAAAGCTATCGGTAAACCTTTGCTTTGGCCGGCATTAGTTGTAGGTTCTTCGCCGAACCGCCGGTCTTCTCTAGATATGTGATTACATGAGTGATGATTAATTGTGAATGTTTGTGTTTGTTGCTTTAGCCTCTACTCACTTAGCTTTGTGCTAATTCCCCTCAGTTGATGCTTTGCAGGTTGGTGTTTGTAGTTGAAGAAGGAAGAGTTGGCCACACTCTGATACTATTTTGAAAAAGAGACGAGCCAGTATTTTTGTAACACCAAAACAAATTGATGAGGTTGATTTTATCTTCTGAACAAATGAATGTATATTTGTAATGATGGTTATATGTAATCAAGTTAGTTTAATTAGCTTACGCAGTGCATTTAAAAAAAATGGCTTGTGATTTTCTGGTGTTATAGTAACCTTCAAGGTTTTTCTTGCTATAGCTCCCAATTTTCCCAAATTTTCAACACTAAACCTTAGGAAATCAAACCAAATACTTAATAACTATATCAAAACAACTTCATAACATCACTTTTAAACATCATTCATCATCAAAGCCTAAGTTCACTATTCTTTCCAAATCTTGACCAATTTACTCAATTAATTACATGTTTCAACCAAAAATTAATCAAATACAACATATCTAACTAAGATAAAACACAATAACAAGTTAGAACTTACATGATCAAACATCCAACTAGTGTACTTGCTTTCTTGCTCAAACCAAGCCCAAAAGATGAAGAATATGGAGTTCAAACACTCAATATTTTGAATCTAAGCAAATAAACAAGCAATCCCCCATGATTCACCTTCTTTCTTCTTTCTAGAGTTCTCTAGACTCTTGATCTCTCTCTCTCTCTCTCCACGATATTACAGACACAAAAATGAGAGCTTGACTCTCAATTTTTCAATTATATATACATACACACATAATTAACACCTCTAGTCCTCCAATTTATCTATGGTTTGCACTATAAACCCTTAAAGTTTCATCCTTTGCACATACATAACCCTTAACTCATAGCATCTATAATACCAAGTATTTAAAGCTTTAGTCATTTGTACCTTGTGCATTACTTTTAATACTTCATAGACAAATATGATCAAGTAACTAAAATCACTCTTAAAACATTTATTTTCCCATTTAACTTTGACATATCATTAACTCTTTTACAATTATGAAACACATATTCTTTTGAGCAATAACTTAACTTTGTCCTCAGACTGACTCGATTCCCAGGAGCTCATATTACAAACACATCTTTTACTAAGATCCTAGATAAGATCACATAACTTAACTATCGGTATAAACCGTTTTCATAATCCCTTAATCTTTCTTTGTGTAAAGCCATCCAATTTCTCAACTAGACTCAAAGTTAGTCATAGTGGAGTGCAGTTACCCAATGGTATAAGCCATTTATACAACTTTTCTAAAGCAAAACTAAAAATCAATTCTTTTAACTGGACCTTTTAAGAATAGTCTGTAACCTACTAGTAAATGGTTCGTAAATAACTCCCAATTGGATTATCGAAAGTTAATATTGATAACTCGGGTTTTAGTAACTCTTTAGTCATATAACCAAATGAGTAGCTATTTATCATGCTAATTAGTGAACTATAATTCACCTTTAATTTCTCAATTACCACAATATCTCATATGGGTTCTTTGCAATATATGTCATTTTCAATTATTCCTTGACAATTCTAAATCATCAAATGGTAGTTGAATCATTTCTCCAGTATTTCAATTGGAAGTATTCTAATTTCTCAAACACTAAGGCAATTGCATGCCAACTTGGGCAAACAACCCACTCCTGAACATAAGTGTTCCTCATAAGTATTTTTCCAATAATTGGAGTAACATGAAGGTGTTTATTCATAAATACATGTCATGATTCCATACTTTCTCACAATCATAACTCTATATCAAAAGATAACTTACCCACATGTCTGGGGAAGTAAACTTACAAGTATCACAAAATAAAATAATTCTTTTTTCAATTGGTCAACAATGACCTCAATCATATCATCTCCTCTCAAGGTTCTTAACAACTTTGACACTTCACATAATTTAATTGTTACAAGGATCATATCTTAAGTCAAGGGCTATATTTGCCATCAAAATCAATAGCTAATGCACAAGTTCAAATCTCTGCACAATACTATCACAATACCAAAGAAAGGTTCACCTGAACTAGTATACGTTAAACACAAATAACGCATGACTCATATCAAGCCTTAAATCTTGAATCGACCCGACAACAATTGATATCACAGATATTGTCCTCTAGACACTCACATCCACAAACACAAACTCCTATCTAGAGATCTTTATCCTGCAGGGCCTTTCGTCATGCAGTCCTAAGTCGCCTTATTAAGTCCACAACAACTTTTGGTCTAAAAGACCCACAATATATCTATTAGGACTATAACCTTGCAACTCAAAACTTAGGTTACAACCTTTGCCATGCCGAATAAAAGAGATCTCAAGGTCAAAGCTCTCGACCAACTCAAGCTATCAGCATTGCCACATGCTCCTGATTGTCAAATACTTAGTCATCTCTTGTGGTCTAAAGGCACCACGCTATGTCTAACAAAATATAAGCTAACTACTTGTCACGAGGACATCTATCATCAAAATAGACAAGTCTTAACTCTATCTCATTGGCCGAGGACATGTCTCAAATCATACATAATGGTCTCACTCAGAACCAATTCCTTTGATCTCTAAAATCTACTTTAGGTATCCACCTCATAAACAGAGTGAATCACTCCTTTCGTTATCAAACCACATGTTACACTATAGTAACACAACAGAACTAATTGAACTCACATAATCACATTTAATTATGATGGCATTAACCATTAGGTTCTAAAGGTTCTCCATATCAAAGAAAGGTCTATAGACTTCTTATTACAATATCATCTGTAATCTTTATGATCTTAATATACTTCACCTTCTAAAACCATCATGATCATTGAATAGACCATAACTAAATATTGCCATTAAGAAACTCTTTCAACCTTACCCAAAAATGGGCCACATACTCAACTTATCAAGTTCTTAATCATGAACATTTATCCCAGTTTTAATGAACTTACAAGGACTTACCTTACGTCAATTCCAATATTTAGGTTCAACTAATCCATAAGATTGCATCAAATTATAAATCAAGTTCTCATACCATAAGGTTAATCATATAATTTGTCCATCCTCATAAGAAGTTCAACATACTATCATTATCTTCCTCTTACACGACTCACTAAATCATCAAAGGAAATAGGCTTGGTTACACAGATTCATAAGTAAACACATCACTAACCAATTAATAACACCATATACTTAATTTCAGAAAAATCTCAAACACTAGGGAGTTTTAATCTCAAAGATTATTCAACAATCTAATCACATAATACAATGGGAATCCACCAACTAATTTTATACCTCTTATCTCTTTCAAGCACCTAAATAAGTGCTAAGAGTGGTTTATAACTTATAACAAAAACTTGAGAGCTTATGTGACTGAAAGGTTTTCAACCCAAACTTAAGCCCTCTATTTCTCATCTCAACATGAAACTCATTAGATCACATGGCCCATAAATGCTTTCAATAAGAAATTCAACTTATTGGAACTAATCCACACCTTTTCTATGGTGACACAATTATTCTTCTATCGAAGAAGATACAATTCAAAAGGAGATTCTGATTTCATTCAAAGGAACACACAAATACCATTTCACTTATAACATAACTCATCAAGTAAGTCTGCTACACCTGGAACAATAACTTTAGTTCCCATTACAACTTAACCAATAATTTTAGTAAGGTTTATACTTAAATAAAGAGTAAATTCTCAAGTCGAAGCACATAGGGTGACACTATAGATAACTCTATCAATAATCCAAACCTACAACCGCAGTCGCGTAAAGGGTTCATTCTATAGACTAAGTCGTCTTTTATATCACTTCACATAAGGTGCCTCCCTCCTTGAACCATGGATAAATGGCACTTTTCTCATCCAACTCCATTCTATGAAGTTCATAACTTGCTCACCTTGTTAATTAAGGTATACTAAAACAAGGCTTCTAATAACATAATCTCATGTTTCTATTTTGCAAGACTTATCTTAATAAGTCTTAGTTTCTCATTTCAGTGCTCAAAACGTCTTTTATCTCATCAAGGGAATCTTTCCTTCTAACTAGCACATCATTACAAAGGATCCATCAATGACTTAACAATAATACATGCCTGAATACACAAGCTCAAACAGCTTTCTTTCACCATCCCAAAGTTCATTCTAAACAATGACCACTGTTCTTAGTACTTAGCAATACAATTCACTTCTAAACCGCTACCCATGATAGACTATTACATAAGACTTAACACATCTCTGAAGTCAAACTTAATAACATAGGGCTTTCAACACACTTGAGTTACCTCAGGTAACTCTCATCCTAACCCGAGTTACCGTCCCAGCTCAAATGGATTTCTTTAATGGTCGGCCTGGTTTGAGACCAAACACTAACTCGAGTGCATGATTCACTCGAACCCAGGCTCTGATACCAACTCGTAACACCTTGATTTTCAGTTCAAATTTAAACTTTTCCAAATCCCAATTGAAAACATATTCTATACAAAAATTTTTAACTTATTGCGGAAGCATTATAATTTTCTTTAAGTATTTCATCAAAATATAAAAACCATTCAACAATAAACATTATCAATGAATATAATCCAAGACTTTGGGTGTTAGCACAGTCAATCTCACGACCAAATCTAACGAGTGGGAAATCCAAGATTACCGGAAATGCAAACAAATCAAGGCTATGCCCAAGGCATCTAACCGCCTCACAAAGTCCACTACACCTCATGCAGATACAAAACATTTAACGCACAGGGTTAGCTATAAACATAACTAGTGAGTACAACAAAAAACATTTATCTTTCCAAAACCAAGTCATCATCTTTTGAAAATACAAGTTTGGCAATAAACATACTTAAAAACTATCCACATAAGTACATAAGGATGTGGGTTTGTCCATTGAGCCATAATGTCTCCACGTGGTAGCTAGACACGGTCAACACGCGCCCACATGGGGAATAACAACATCTCCCCGTCAATGTGGGGGAAACACGAAGCAGTCCACCATACAACGGTTATATGGGGTGAATGACCTGTTCCCCAAATCTATTCATGTTCCTCAGGTTCGGTGGCTTGTCAGCCCATTGAACCCACACGGTCCTGATGGGTATTATCATCCCCCTTCACTCTCTGCACCAATTCCTTAACCACCCGTGTATCGAGGTTCCTAAATTGCTGAAGCCACATGAACCTGTACACGTCCAAATGGCTAGGAACCCTCATGGTACAAAGTACATATCTCAACACTAGTCCGGACCACACATACCATAAGGGTCACATAGATCACATGCCATAAAGGACAGAAAATCCAAGCATATATGCTTATCATAAAACACACAAGTGTCACAATCCATATCTCTTGAGAATAAATGCTCAACAAACAATATCATATTTGGCATCTCAATGCCCACAATACACACAAAGTATTAACATCGTTTCATTATCTTAAAATCATATGTGTTGTACCAATATAAAAACTTACTCCTTCATGGAGTGTCATATTTCAAGAAATCTTCAAGTTGAAACACAACATTAACATATACAATCTCCGAAATAGAGCAATGGTCTTATTTTGAAAACCATTTTAAAACATATCATATAATGAGTTCACGATTTCCACATTCTCTAAATTCAAAAGCTTCATAAAACATTTTCCAATCATAGAAAACACGTTATAACATAAATCCATAGTTCCATATCCTTTGATTCATCAAGTTTCATCAAATCATTTGCCAAATATTCAAAACAAAATCACGATGACTTGAAAACCTTAACAAAAACTGGGTATCCACAAGGTGTACTCACCTAAAGGTGTGATGAGGATCACAACCCCATCCAAACCAAAGCTCACACACTTGATCATAAGCCTATGATCACAAAACACTTGGTTAACTTACATAAATTAATCAAAAACAAGACTTCTAAACTCAATTCTAGTCTTACACCTAAAAAATTATATAGCCAATTACGGTCAAAATCATAAGTTTTGGAAGTTTCAGGGTGCCTCGCGCCACGAAGCCTAGAGCTCGTGCCATAAGAAAATCTCTAGAAAAACTCAATGTTGCAGCCCAAACGCATCACGCCGTGACACCCCTCTTGGTCGCGCCGTGACCCCGCCGTGAACAGTAACCTTCGAGGTTTTTCTTGCTAGAGCTCCCAAATTTCCTAAATTTTCAACACTAAACCTTAGGAAATCAAACCAAAGACTTATAAATCTATCAAAACAACTTCATAACATCACTTTTAAACATCATTCATCATCAAAGCCTAACTTCGCCATTCTTTCCAAATCTTGACCCATTTACTCAATTATTCACATGTTTGAACCAAAAGTTCATCAAATACAACATATCTAACTAAGATCAAACACAACAACAAGTTAGAACTTACTTGATCAAACATCCAACTAGTGTAGTTGCTTTCTTGCTCAAAGCAAGTCCAAAAGATGAAGAAGATGGAGTTCAAACACTCAATATTTTGAATCAAAGCACATAAACAAGCAATCCCCCTTGATTCCCCTTCTTTCTTCTTGTTAGATTTCTCTAGACTTTTCGTCTCTCTCTCTCTCTCTTTCCACGATATTACAAACACAAAAATAAGAGCTTGACTCTCAATTTGTCAGTTATGTATACATACTCACATAATTAACACTTCTAGTCCTCCAATTTATCTATGGTTTGCACTATAAACCCTTAACGTTTCATCCTTTGCACATACATAACCCTTAACTCATAGCATCGATAATACCAAGTATTTAAAGTTTAGTCATTTGTACCTTGTGCATTACTTTTAATACTTCATAGCTAAATATCATTAAGTAACTAAAGTCACTCTTAAAACATTTATTTTCCCATTTAACTTTGACATATCATTAACTCTTTTACAATTATGAAATACATATTCTTTTGAACAATAAAAACACTCATTTAACCAATAATGAGGCCATTTTAAATTTCTGAATATTACATCGACCAATGATTGGCTTGTGCTAAGCTCGACAATCAACCTTGTGATTTGCCATACACACCTTCTACACAGTTCCACTAGGAATGAATCATCGTAAAGCTCGAAAATCATCTAGGTTTCACTAGATTCGTGTGGTGTCGTATTGCGGATGGCACATGATTTACCTTTTGAAAAAAGTGACTTTCGTTTTTCCGCTTAAAACCATTTTTAGCCCATTTTGTGAACTAACAAACTTAGTGATAAAACCAGTTTTTACCCACTTATGATACAATACCAATTTTATATCAATTGTTAATTCTATATGTGTGGAGATAAGTAAACCATTTTTACTAATCTTGTGTTTTATTATTTTAATAAAAATTATCTAGCATGCACTTTCCTAAACATCTATGCCAAAAAATAGAACACAACCACGCATACAAAGTAGTTTGGTAACATGCCCAAATCCTATGCGTTTTTCCCGAGAGCCAAACGGGGAAAACAAGGTAAACTATAGAATCCAATATATAATATACTCACTCAGGTGTGCTCCTACTGCATCTATCATCTCCAATAGCTTCCTGGATTTCATATCGCCAAGACATCACTGTCGTGCCTCCCGACATTGTATTACAATCAAAAGCAACTTCTATACTATTAAACAAATACATAAAAACAAGAGCTTGACTCTCAATTTGTCAATTATATATACATACTCACATAATTAACACTTCTAGTCCTCCAATTTATCTATGGTTTGCACTATAAACTCTTAAAGTTTCATTCTTTGCACATACATAACCCTTAACTCATAGCATCGATAATACCAAGTATTTAAAGCTTTAGTCATTTGTACCTTGTGCATTACTTTTAATACTTCATAGCTAAATATCATTAAGTAACTAAAGTCACTCTTAAAACATTTATTTTCCCATTTAACTTTGACATATCATTAACTCATTTACAATTATGAAACACAGATTCTTTTGAACAATAAAAACACTCATTTAACCAATAATGAGGCCATTTTAAATTTCTGAATATTACATCGACCAATGATTGGCTTGTGCTAAGCTCGACAACCAACCTTATGAGTTGACAAACTCACCTTCTACATAGTTCCACTAGGAATGAATCATCCTAAAGCTCGAAAATCATATAGGTTTCACTAGATTCGTTTGGTGTCGTCTTGCGGATGGCACATGATTTACCTTTTGAAAAACGTGACTTTTGTTTTTCCGCTTAAAACCATTTTTAGCCCATTTTGTGAACTAACAAACTTAGTGATAAAACCAGTTTTTACCTACTTATAATATAATACCAATTTTATATCAATTGTTAATTCTATATGCGTTGAGATTAGTAGTTTGGTAACATGCCCAAATCCTATGCGTTTTCCCCGCGAGCCAAACGGGGAAAACAAGGTCAACTATAGAATCAAATATCTAATGCACTCACTCAGGTGTGCTCCTACTGCATCTATCATCTCCAATAGCATCCCGGATTTCATATCGCCAAGACATCACTGTTGTGCCTCCCGACATTGTATTACAATCAAAAGCAACTTCTGTACTATTAAACAAATACATAAAAGTAGAAACGGCGCGTAAACCGAAATCCTAAGTTTTTAATACAAGTACAAAGGAATACAGAAACGTCATGCAAGCCGCACCAAATAATATAAGTTACACCAATACAGCACGTGGGCCTTAGGCCGATAAAACCAAAACACCAAACACTACAACACATAGGTCTCAAGGGCATATAAAGCTACCGAACTATCCAAGCAAGCAGAACCAAAGAAAAACATGTGGTGTGCCACATAGAACAAGGTCACAATATGTTTTGATCAATATTTCTAAATAAACACTCAAGGCACAAAGATAACCCTTGTACATATGCATTAGTGATTCTAAGACCAAGTATAAAACCACATATTCATATATACACCTATAAGTATATGTTTTATGCACTTCATGCCAAGCGATACAAAACATATAAATATAGGAACCAAAACATAATGAGAACCAAACCAGATCCAAGACTCGTCAAAACTGGATGAAAACCAGATTTTCAAAAAACCACTTTTACCCATTTGAAAATTCTTGAAATTGGTCCAGGACAGAGTGTGCATGGGCGTTATGAAGGGTATAGGCATGCCCCACCAGTGTATCCCCGGAAACAGTAACATATTTTCAAAACCAAATTCTACTCAATATGACCCGTGTTCCCACAGGCACGACTATGCCCCACCTGCAATATCAACCAAGTTGCCAATCTTGACACTTAAGGCTTATAAAACATTATATAGACAACATAAAGCAGCCTAGAAATGTACATAACAGCCCTAGAGTTAATGGTCATCGATACCCAATTAATCTAGTCTTAAAGGACTAACTAAATGGGCTGTTACTGTGTCAGGCACGGCCGTGCCTCATAAGGCATGCCCGTGCTAGCCCAAATAGATGCAACCAAGTCATGCCTGACTTGGGATTGTGCATCAGTACTAGGCACACCCGTGCCAACCTCAAAATACACCCAAGGCACACCAAACTAGGGCCTGTACCTAGCCCATAGACACGTCCGTACCTCTATCAGGCACGGTCATGCCCGACACAACAAAACAATCTTTTAGCCTTTCTCTCTTTCTCATTCAAAGGCGTTGCCAAAATCAATACATGAAATGTGACCCAATAGGCCTATGCCCATCAGTAATGGTACTAACTTGTGTGAGTGTCAGTGGGCATACCCAACACCTACTTATGGATACAATACATGCCTAGTAGGTAGTTAATGCCTTCTAGGATAAAAGTGCTAGCCAGACAGGTTACCGGGTCTTATAGAGGGTGTTAATGGCAAGTGGTATGGATCTTAGTTGACTCGTACTAGAGTAATGTGTGGCCTAAACGGTTGGGGTCAAGTGCAAGACATCACGTAAAGTGTTGGGAGGTGTATGGAGCACCATGGTTACCTTCACCTAAATGACACAAGTTGCGCATGATTTGTGGCATCATTAAAGAAGCGAAAGTGGTTGAGTTCCTAGAGGTTCACATATAGAAGGGAATAGCAACCCATTCTGTGCACGAGCCGGCAAAGTCATGCGAGTAACGACTAGGGTTTTCCTTTAGAGGGATTAGACACCAACTAGGAAAACTCTATGAACAACTGACACATACGGTTAAATACAATAGCTAATGATGGTTGCTAATGGTCGAATAATAAATAACGCTTAATATTGTTGATGCACATGGTTATGCGAATATGATTATGATGGTGTAATATGGTTGTTTCTGTTAGGATTATTACTTGATTGATTCAGTTTGAATGATCACCTGACTTATATGATTTATAACCATAATATGATCTGATGTACTTGACTATTCGGTATTATATGATTACGGGTTCAGATTTTTGGTCAAGTACACGAGTGGGTTGGGTTGGGTATTTGTTTATAATATCTAACTATGATTTTAATCGGTGTTTTAATATGATGTTTTATTTTTTAAGCTTACTATTGACTCATGAGCCATTAGCTGACACTTGTTCTTTGAAATGGTGTCCGGTACTCGTGTAGGTGTTTGGAGTTGTTTAGTGAGACGGGAAGCTTGATTGGGTAGTTAGATGGATGTTTGTAGCCCGTTACCGACTTGTATTAAATATTGAAATGATTTTATGAGTACCAATGTAGTGCTTTCTCTTATCTGTTTTGATGAAGCTGTAGTAGACATAGGTGTAGACATTGTAAATCCTTTTGGAGAAGAATATTAGACTAAGGATCTAAGTGATCATTAGGGTTCTGATGAAACTGCTATAGATACTAAGATTGTAAGCCTACCCCAGACCCCTAAAATCACTCAAATCCATAGTCTTCAACTACAACATTCCAAGTCCATAGAGATCATCCCCTTGATCAGGTTATTGGTAACATTGAAAGAGGTGTGACCATGTGATCTCGGTCAATAGCAAACTATGATGCATACTTCAATTTTCTTTCTCGGATGGAGCCAAAGAAAACTAATGAATCCCTGAAGGATGAGGATTGGATTTAGGATATGTAAGAGGAGCAAACTAAATTCATAAAGAATGAAATTTGGACAATTTTCCTTACCCGTAGAGGTAAAACCACTATACGCACTAAGTGGGTCTATATGAATAAGATGGACAAGGTTGGAGTGATAATTAGGAATAAAGTTAAGTTAGTAGCACAATGATATAATAAAGAAGTTATATGTTATGATGACACCTTTGCTCATGTAGTCATAATAGAAGCAATTAGGTTGTTCCTAGCATATGCAGCATATAAAGACATCAAAGTCTATCAAATGGATATGAAGTGTGCATTCCTCAAAGGAGCACTTCAGGAGGAAGTCTATGTGAAACAACCTCCTAACTTTGTTAGTTAAATATACATGCCATGTTTATAAGTTAAATAAAGGCTTTGTATGTCCGAAACAAGCTCTAAGAACTTGGTATGATACATTGTCCCAATATCTACTATCTAGGAACTTCATAACAGGTAGGATAGAAAAATCTATATTCATTAGAAAGAGTAAGGAACATGTCATCCTTGTACATATCTGTGTTGATGGATATTGTAACATCCTCAGAAAAGGACCTAAACACACACGGACGTGGTACGATAAATAATATAAATAAATTAAAATAAATATATATTTGTTAGTTATTGGTATAAGTTATTAAAATAGTTATTAAATGAGATGATAAAAATAATTTAATAATAGATAAAAATGATAAAATATTAAACGGTTTCAGATAAGAATTCCAAAGATATCCCCGTTAGTTTAAACGGGTAATCGGGTGTTGAATTGTAAGTTGAAAAAGGGAACAAAATACCACTTGTGGATAATTAATACCCACAAGGTAGGTCTAGCCTTATCAACACACGGACTCAACACACATTCCTGAGTTTTGTAAGTTCAAGATTTCTCCATGTTCTACATTCCTGAGTTTTGTTGGGTTTTTAGGTCAAACCCGAATTTGACCATTGTGAGCTGATTTTGATGCTTCTATTGGTTCCTACAACTCATATAGATGCTTGAGAACACATATTATGGATTGGAATTGGTAGAAATGCTCAAAATCAAGAATTAACCAAATGGGTAAAATTTGGTCAAATACGGGTCAAACTGAATTTGACCTTCAAGAACTGAAATTTAGTGTTCTAATTGTTCTTATAACTTGTTAGGATTGATTAGAATTCATATGGTGGATTAGAGGTGTTGTTTATGCACATATTCAAGAAATGGCCTAAATGGGTCAAAATGGCCAAAATGAGCTTAATCTGTTTTTACATATCAAGAACTGATTTTTAAGGTTCTAATTGGCTCATATGACTTGTATGAATTGATTAGAACATTGGTTTTGAATTGAAATGGTAGTTTTGCTTGAATTGGCTAAAATAGTGAATATTAGGCCATAAATAGGCAAGAAATTGGAAAAGGATACCAAACAATGACTTTACAGCTTTTGCTCAGTTGCAACACCATATTAGGTGTATATGGTGTGTTGCAAGTGTTACAATTGGTCGATTTCATGTTTTGGCCAAAGTGCACACTTCTTTGTCTATTTAATTGTGATTTTCTTATAAATTAATTGGATGAGATTTTTTTATGTTAGAAAGCCCTAACATAAGTCAAATGGTCATATGAAACACTGAAATTTTACTAAAGTTGATTTGGAGTTGAAATGTGATAAAAAGGCATTGCTGTGCAAAATCTGAATTTTGGCACTACAGGTAGAATGCGTCTCGTCCAAGGCTTGGACGCATCTCGTTCGGTGCAATTTATGCCTAAATGGTGTTTTTCGTTGTTCTTTCGCGTGTTGGTGCTTGAAATATTATAATAAACTTATAAAAAGATAGATAACACCATTAGGGAATTGTTTCAAGTATCCTAGATGCTCTTTGCGTGTTTAGGTGATTAACGTGTAAGTAATGGTGTTATAGGTTAAGTCAACAATCCGTGAGTGCCGAAGCAATATATTCGCTTATTCTAGCTTGTCAGATGAGTACCAGTTAACCTAAGTATGATATCAAGAATGTTGTATAGATGTTTGCATGCTAGAAACAAAAGATTTGTTAATTATGCATGTTAAAGGCTTTTGTAGGCGAATTAAGATGTAACTTGATATATATGCATGTTAATGGATTTTGTAAGCCTAACTTGATATATAATGGCTTTGTAGGCCAACCATGATATGTTATGGCCTTTGTAGGCAAATTTGCTATGTTATGGCTTTTGTAGGCCAACTGTGTTATGTTGTCACTTATGTAGGCCAATGTGGGTTGTACGGGTACCTTGTTGGATGTTTGGGCCAGCTTGTCCAGATCTAGTTGGGGCCTTGTGCTGTCAGCTATGATGTATGGCGATTCAATGATCACGAATCTTGGTTCCTGCTGAACCTCCGCCCCTGCACATACATAACCCTTAACTCATAACATCGATAATACCAAGTATTTAAAGCTTTAGTCATTTGTACCTTGTGCATTACTTTTAATACTTCATAGCCAAATATCATTAAGTAACTAAAATCACTCTTAAAACATTTATTTTCCCATTTAACTTTGACATATCATTAACTCTTTTAAAATTATGAAACACATATTATTTTGAACAAAAAAAACACTCATTTAACCAATAATGAGGCCACTTTAAATTTTTGAATATTACATCGACCAAAGATTGGCTTGTGCTAAGCTCGACAACCAACCTTATGAGTTGCCACACTCACCTTCTACATAGTTCCACTAGGAATGAATCATCCTAAATCTCAAAAATCATCTAGGTTTCACTAGATTCGTTTGGTGTCGTGTTGCGGATGGCACATGATTTACCTTTTGAAAAACGTGACTTTTATTTTTCCACTTAAAACCATTTTTAGCCCATTTTGTGAACTAACAAACTTACTGATAAAACCAGTTTTTACCTACTTATAATATAATACCAATTTTATATCAATTGTTAATTCTATATGCGTTGAGATTAGTAGTTTGGTAACGTGCCCAAATCCTATGCGTTTTCCCCGCTAGCCAAACGGACAAAACAAGGTCAACTGTAGAATCTAATATCTAATGCACTCACTCAGGTGTGCTCCTACTACATCCATCATCTCCAATAGCATCCCGGATTTCATATCGCCAAGACATCACTATCGTGCCTCCCGACATTGTATTACAATCAAAAGCAATTTCTATACTATTAAACAAATACATAAAAGTAGAAACGGCGTGTAAACCGAAATCCTATGTTACTAATACAAGTTCAAAGGAAAACAGAAACGTCGTGCAAGCCGCACTAAATAATATAAATTACACCAATACAGCACGCGGGCCGTGGGCCGATAAAACCAAAACACCAAACACTACAACACATTGGTCTGAAGGGCATATCAAGCTACCGAACTATCCAAGCAAGCAGAACCAAAGAAAAACATGTGGTGTGTGAAGGTATTCGTTTGGCATAACCGAGTAGCAACGGAAGCAAAGATATAACAAAAATTTAAAGCCAAACAACGAATACTTCCCATGGACCAAAATCTAACAATGAAATTGCAACTAAAAGATAAACAAAATGAGTAGAAAGGTTTATACCTCAATTCAAGTCACAAAGAAAAGCTCTCTTGCCAAGTAGCTTAGAATCCAACAAAGAACTCCTCCAATGAAGTCCACCCCAAGATTGTTTGACTCCCAAGTGCTAGCAAGTTGATGTGCAATCCCCAAAACAACAATCAAGTGCAAGTGTTTCTTGCTTCTTGTACTCAAGAACACCAAGAACAAGATGAACAAGAGAGAGAGAGAGTTCTAGTATCATCCAAGAGACCAAAACCAAGCCAAAAGCCTCTACTAGAGCAGATAACTCGTAGTCTCTTTGTCTACCACAATTATTACAAGTTAACACCATTAAGCCAAGTCTTTAAGGCTGTTAATTCTGTTATTACAGCGAACGTACACGACCCGTGTTGATCTACACGGCCGTGTAGGCCAAAGTCCACGGCCCCAATTGGGCTAAGACGACCCGTGTCTAACAGGCACAACATGGCCCGTGTTCATCTACAAGGCCCGTGTAGGCCCAAACTACACGACCTTGAACTGAGCCAATACGCCTCGTGTATGTTGGACTGGACGCGGCCCGTGTTCAGGAACACAGCCCGTGTACCATCCTGCCAGAACCCATTTTGGCCTTTTCCTCTCTTTTGCTTGATCATGTTGCCGGAATCAATACTTGGTGTGTGACCCAATAGGCCTATACCTCATCGCTAGTGCCATTAACTAGTTCATGTCAGCGGGCATATTCCAACTGACTCCCACTTGCACGTGACACGACTACGAAAAATGACACAAATATAGAGCGGCCTCTAGTAAGACATCTATGCTCCCAAGTTAGTATAGGGTATGCCACTCTTGACAAGATCCCCAATCATAAAAATGATTGTCCTAAAGATAAATGAACATGTACATCCCTTTGTTCGCGATATCCAATGTGAACACACACAGAGCAAGCATTGAAAGAAATGGAAGATGAGGCTTCTCATATGCCTCATCAGGCTGAGGATCAGAGATCTCAGCACAATATTGGTGGTGGCAGACCTGAGCCAGATCAGGCTACTATTATCAGGCGTTTGGAGGAGGAGCTTCGTGTGACGTAGGAGCTCTTATTGCAGGCTACCTTGAACAAGCCCCGCAAGACTTTTTCATACAAGAAGTTCTTGACTTGCCATCTTCCAACGTTTCAGGGGAGTGATAACCCCATAGTGACCATACAATGGCTCCGGGAGATGGAGTAGGTGTTTGAATCGTGTGAATGTGAACCAGAGTACTGTGTCAAGTATGCAGTATGGATGCTAAAGGGCCGTGCCATCTTTTGGTGGGACACGGTGAAAGCCTC
This sequence comes from Dittrichia graveolens, assembly GCA_038502395.1. Lineage (NCBI taxonomy): Eukaryota > Viridiplantae > Streptophyta > Magnoliopsida > Asterales > Asteraceae > Dittrichia > Dittrichia graveolens. The sequence goes on from JARJIL010000008.1 coordinate 26,919,002, forward strand.
TGTTAACAAGGAGGTGCTGAATGCTCTCACCTGGGAGCAATTTTCTGAGCAGGTGCTGAAGAAGTATTGCACCGATTATGACCTGGAAAGAATGGAGAGGGAATTTAATGATCTCCAAAAAGGGGATAAGCCGATTGAAAAACACATAACTGCATTCACTAACAAAATGCGGTTTGTTCCCCATCTGATCCCTGATGAGACCACCAAGATAAGGCGGTTTGTGGCAACTCTGCAACTGGAATTTCGCCCTCATGTTCGGGCAGCTGTTGAACTTGATCGGGCTTTTGACATAGCTCAACAACTGGAAGGTGACCGTCTATACTGCAAGGGCGAATCTACCGGTGCAGGGTCAAAGAGGAAGTTCAATCCGTCTGATAAATCGCCACTACAGGCGGGAAGACTAATTCCTCAAAGAAGCCGAGGCCTAATTCTCCTTGATGTAATCCGTGCCGTACATACCACTTTGGTGAGTGTTCTAACTCTACCAGACATTGCTGGAGGTGCGGGCAAAAGGGCCACACTACGACCGAGTGTGGTTTCAAAGAGGATGTGTGCTACCGGTGCCACAAGCCTGGGCATAAGCTGACTGATTGCCCTGACAGACAAAGCTCTGGAGCTAAAGGGTCTTCTTCTTCTAGGGGACCAAAAGGAGATGACGCGCCCTGCGCAAAAGGCAGGGCTTTTTAGATGACCGCTGATGAAGCTAAAGCAGCGGGGGATGTCGTTACGGGTACTTTTCTTATTAATTATCTCCCTGCTAGTGTTTTATTTGATTCTTGAGCTACCTACTCCTTTGTATCTGTGGTCTGTCATAGAAGATTGCAATTACCTGTCGTTTCTTTAACTGAGCCGCTCAGAGTAGAGGTCGCTGACGGCAAAGTAGTCTCTGTTACAGAGAAAGTCCCAATAGTTGCGATTAATATTGACGGGAGTAATATCCCCTATTTCTTTCTTTGTTATGCCTATTGCGGGCTTTGATGTCGTGATCGGAATGGATTGGCTCAGCAAGCGTGATGCTGAGATTATCTGTTCCAAGAAGATGATTAAGATCCCTCTCTCTGATGGATCTTATGTTGTTGCACGTGGAGAACGATGGGATTCTGATATTCCTATTGTCTTCACGATAAAAGCTCAAAATTAGATTGCTAAAGGTTGTGACTCTTATCTAGCATACGTTATTGATGCTACGATGGAGAAGCGACCAGTTCGTGATATTCGGGTAGTGTCTGACTACCCTGAGGTATTCCCCGAAGAACTTCTAGGTTTACCTCCAATACGTGATGTTGAATTTAGGATTAAGCTTATTCTAGGAGCTACACTAGTGGCTCGTTCTCCGTATCGTCTTGCTCCTTCTAAAATAAGAGAGATGATGACTCAAATTCAGGAGTTGCTAGACAAAGGTTTTATTCATTCGAGTTCCTCGCCGTGGGGAGCTCCTGTATTGTTTGTAAAGAAGAAGGACAGAACGATGCGAATGTGCATAGATTACAGGGAGCTTAACAAGCGAACTGTAAAGAATAAGTATCCGCTTCCTCGTATAGATGAACATTTTGATCAGTTGCAGGGGGCTACATGCTTCTCTAAGATTGATCTCCGGTCGGGGTATCACCAAGTACGAGTTTGTGAAGAAGACGTGCCGAAGACTGCATTTCGAACTCATCATGGTCACTATGAATTTCTGGTTATGCCGTTCGGTTTAACCAATGCCCCTGCCGTCTTCATGGATCTGATGAATCGGGTTTGTCATCCATTTCTTGACAGATTTGTGATTGTATTTATTGATGACATTCTTGTCTATCCGAAGACGGAAGCTCATCACGAGCTTCATCTTCGTCAGGTTCTCGAGACGTTAAAGCGAGAACAATTGTATGCTAAGCTGTCCAAGTGTGAATTCTGGCTTAGGGAAGTTCATTTCCTATGCCATGTTATATGTCATGACGGTGTTAAGGTACATCCAGCTAAGGTGGAGGCTGTGATGAATTGGGGAGTTCCTCGGACTCCATCCGAAATTAAAAGTTTCCTTGGCTTGGCTGGCTACTATCGGCGGTTTATCCGCGATTTCTCGAAGCTTGCGGGTCTGTTGACCAAACTCACCCGCAAGGATGTTGCTTTTGTCTGGTCGGAAGCTCAAGAAGAAGCTTTTCAGACCTTGAAACGATTGTTATGTGAAGCTCCAATCCTTACTCTGCCTGTGGGTTCGGAGGATTTCACAGTATATTGTGATGCGTCGTACGCGGGTTTGGGTTGTGTCCTGATGCAACGTGATAAAGTGATTGCCTACGCTTCTAGGCAGTTGAAATCACATGAACGGAATTACCCAACCCATGATCTAGAACTTGCTGCCGTTGTCTTTGCACTGAAGTTGTGGAGACATTATCTTTATGGCACAAAGTGTGTGATTTGCACAGATCATAAGAGTTTTCAATACGTCTTTACTCAGAAAGAACTTAACATGCGGCAACGCTGTTGGTTGGAGTTAATAAAAGACTACGACTGTGAGATCTGTTACCATCCTGGCAAGGCCAATGTTGTAGCGGACGCTTTAAGCCGTAAAGGACCGACAACAGAAGCTAAGTTTCTGAGGATTACTATTGTCTCAGATTTGATTTCTAAACTGAAAGAAGCTCAGCAGATTGCATTGCACTAAGAAAATCTTAAAGCTGAGACAATGAAGAAGTTAAAGGATCAGCTTGCCGAAGATAATCGTGGGTTGAAGATTTTTCAATCCAGGATTTGGGTACCTTCTGTTGGAGGTAACCATGAGCTGATTCTGCAGGAGGCCCATAAGTCCAAATTATCTATCCATCCGGGAATTACCAAGATGTACAACGACCTGAAGATGCTGTACTGGTGGCCAACTCTTAAGAAAGACATCAATTCATTCATGGAGAGATGTCAGATCTGCGCTCAAGTGAAGATGGAGCACCAAAGACCTTATGGTAATCTGCAGCAATTGGATATTCCGGAGTGGAAATGGGATAATATCATGATGGATTTCGTGACGAAGCTACCAAGAACGTCCAGAGGGCACGACATGATATGGGTTATCGTTGATTGACTAACGAAAAGAGCTCATTTCTTGGCAACGAACGAGTCTGCTTCACTGACCCATTTAGCCCAGTTGTATATCGATGAGATAGTGTCACGTCACGGTCTTCCATGTTCGATTGTATCTGATCGTGACTCTCGGCTTGTCTCGAATTTTTGGTAGAGTTTGCAACGCGAACTTGGCACTCGTGTTCATTTGAGCACTGCCTATCATCCGCAGACTGATGGCCAATTTGAACGAACGATAAAGACGTTTGAAGATATGCTTCGTGCCTGTGTACTCGAATTTGGTGGATGGTGGGATTCTCATCTCCCATTGATTGAATTTGCTTACAACAGTTCATATCATTTCAGCATTGGAATGCCACCATATGAGATGCTCTACGGAAGACGATGTCGCACTCCGACCTGTTGGTTGGAGCCTGGCGAGAAGCAGTTCGCTGGACCTGACATTGCCTAGATTACTTCTGACAAAGTGAATGTGGCTCTTGAAAAGCTAAAAGTAGCCCAGGATCGACAGAAGATGTATGCGGATCCAAAGCGTCGTCCCGTTACATTTGAAGTCGGTGACCGTGTGTTCTTAAAAGTTTCTCCTTGGAAAGATGTCATTCGTTTCGAGCGCAAGGGGAAGCTAAGTCCACGTTTCATTGGCCCATTCAAGATTGTACGCAAGGTGAACGATCAGACGGTAACTCTAGAGCTGCCGCCTGAACTATCTGGAATACACTACACCTTTAACGTGTGCTACTTACGCAAGTGCCACGTTGAGGAAGAACAGATCATTCCTTTGCATGAATTGAACGTCGACTCTTCCAAGCGACTAGTTGAAGAACCTGTTGAGATTCTTGACAGGAAGGTCAAGAAGCTACGTAAGAAGATGATTAAACTAGTCCTTGTGAAGTGGAAGCATAATCTGGGTCCAAGCCTGAAGTGGGAAGTTGAGGACGAGATGAAGACAAGATACCCTCACCTGTTTATCACTGAGTAGATTCCGAGGACGGAATCTTCTTAATGGGGGTATATTTGTAACATCCTCAACTTAGGCCTAGTTGTAATTGTACGTACGTGTGTGTAGTTGTAATAAGAAGTGTCTTATGTGTATACTTGTTGAATTAAATGAATAAGTATTTGTGATTATGTGTTTGCATGTATGTATGTACGTGTGCATGCATGTTAAATGTATGTATGTCAAGTATAGATATTTAAGGAAACCCATGTGCGAAGAATGAGGCAACCGCCTCTTGTATATGTGAAAGTATAGTTGTGTGTGATTTGACTTTCCAAGTCAAATATAGAAAAAGAAAACACACACACACTTTCTCTCTCGGTTCCTCACTTCTCTCTCTTTTGTTGCTCTCGGATTTCCATAAAAAGAAGAAAAGAAGTTGGTTATTGATCTTTAAGGTGAGCAACATGATTCTGATATGTTTAGAAAATTAAAATCGTGTATAGCATGCTTAGAAACATGAATCCATGCAAGAACATCTTGAAGAATATGGAAACTCACTTTCAAAGTGGGTTTTGCATAAATGGTGTTCTTGTTGGGATTTCATGTGTGTATGATGATTAGATGCTGATGTTTTGATGTTCTACGATGTTCTGCGCTTAAAGCAAGCCAAAATGAAGTTGTTTAGATGACCAAATGATGCTATCGGAATTGTTGTTGATGAAGTTGTCGGATTCCGCAACTATGAAGTTGTCGGAATCCGAATGTAGTGAAAACCGAAGGAAGTGTCGGAATCCGATAGAAGTGTCGGATTCCGCAACTCTATCGGATTTCACGTTTTGTAGTCCTTTTAAATAAGGAATCCGCAAGTCTATCGGATTTCCATAGTTTTAGATTCTAAGTATCGGAATCCGATAGTATCGGATTTCATTGTACCGGATTTCCAAGTATCGGATTTCCCTCCATATGTCGGAATCCGCAAGTGTCGGATTTCACATGCATGGTTAGAATCCCTAAGTGTTGGAATCCGATTGATTGAGTATCGGAGTTTGGAGTCTGAGTGTCGGATTTCATGAATCCGACAAGACCATCGGATTCCCCAAATCCGACAGTACTAGCGGATTTGTGTATATCCAAAGTTAAATGTTGTTTTGTGAGCATTGTATGCACATGTGAATGATGAATGTAAATGTAATATACTAGGTGAACTTGTTAAAGGATCCAAGTCGAATACCTGTGCCTAGTAACAACTCAGGTGAGTGCCTACGAACATGAGACTCAGTAGAGTAAGGCTTGACTGCTAAGTGACTATGTGAATGTACTATGTATGACTGACTTGCTTTTACAGGTACGTCCGAGAAGGTAATTGTATAACTTATATGATGTTAGAATATGTATCAGGAGCATGCCAGTGGGTCCAGTTTGGAACCACTTAGTTAGTATATAATGTTATGTATGAATAACTGCCTAATGATGTTATACGTAAGATGATAGATCCCTGTGGGATCAAATGTACGTATATGTGTATGTTACCTATCTGCAAACTATCTAACACATGGTTAAGGTCAGCCGGTTAGCTGGATCCTAACAGGACTTCGGTCATTTCTGGATTTAACGGTGACTCGGGGTGCATCTCGGGTCAAGGTTCTGGAGAACAACCGTGCCTTAACGTGAGTGGTGATCAGCCGGTTGTAGCTGGATTACCTGTGGAGTCTAAGACTCTATGAACGAAGCTTGGTGGACTGCCTTGTGCTCCCCCACCAACGCGGATTGGTCGTGTCTGATTCCCCGGTCTGGGTTGTTGAGCGGGATTGATTACCCTGCAAAACAAGACTCTTACCGATCTTGTCAGTACACCGCTATGTGCTAAGCTAGCAATGATTGTTTATGATATGACGCATGACTTGCTATATTGATGCTTATATTGTATGTACTCACTAGCTAGTGTAGCTAATGATACTATGTTTCCCTTTTCAGGTAAGGATTAGATGGCCTGCGAGGCGGGATACTTTTGGGAATTACATTGCCCTTGTGGGTGGAACACTTATATTTTATGATGTAATGTAAATAGAAACTATGGTCAGTTCCTGTGCTTGGTAACACCAACATGTTTTGACAAGTTATTAATGTAAATAACTGTTTGGTTGTTTTAAAAAGAAAAATTTCCGCTGCTAAAATCTGTTTTGACATTAAAGCAACTGAATTCAGAAGCGGTGTTACACTTCTTCACTTCAAGTCTATCCATCTCCCACTGAATGTAGAATGGATAACTTCGAACTATAAGATAGACAAGCAAAGAACCTTTCTAGTCGTATCTTAATAAATGCTAAATAGACTATCAATTGAATTTAGATTCAAGGACTTAGTCACAATGGTAAATAAATATTCCAACAAATCGGATATACATTCTTGACCCGTCATAAACTGGATCATCATCAATGACACCCGGTTCCCTACACAACGACACCATGTACCAATGTGTCTTAGTAGGATATGAATTGTGAAACAATCCCACAATTCACTATATGGTCATTCAATATAGATAGTAAGTATCTTAGCATCTTAACTAGATCTAAGTACCTTGATCTATATGCCCTTTTGATTCTGAAAGTCATTTAGGCTAACTCTGAACACCAACAAGGTTTCAAACATATACCTAAACTAGTAAACGTCTCGCAACTACTACCATCAAGGTAGTGACGAAGAAGTTTCTCTTTCGTTATCCTTTGTGATGTGCGAACGGATTATCCAAAAGATGTGATCAATATCCAACAGGCCTATAATCCTCTCACAAACTCCGGTGAAGGATCTCATAATCATCGTAGCCTAATAAACAAGATCAATATCAAACGTTTAGCCCAAGGCTAAACTATCCCGAGATCCCAACCACACGGATCTAGGTTATATATCTCTTGTTTATGTGGTTAAGTTGATTATCACACAAAGATAGTTTATCCAAACTATTTTGGATTCAGAATCAATTATTCATGAATATTCTATTACTTGTAACAAAACTTTGTGTATGCCATGACATGGAAAATTTTGAACAAAATATCTCACAACAAATTTTCATAATAAATTTCATATTTTAAGAATAAACTCATCGTCAAAGCTGTGTGCCACGCAGGGCAAGACAACACATAAGCTATAACATAAAAACCTTGAATAAATAACGCTTAAAAAGGTTTTACATCAATTCTTAAAACTTCAAAATTATGTCCATTGTTATTGAAAACGAGCATACAAAGAGATGTTACTTGCCACGCAGGGCAATGAAACAAAGTAATAAATAAACCGGCGACAAAAGCGAGATCAAGTCTCCTTATCTTCTCCTAGAGGACAATCACCATGGCTTCCTCGTCCGAGATCCGGTTCTTCATGCTTTTCTCTCATCAAAGGACCTACACTCTATATCAAACAAATTTGTGACAATCGTGAGTCAATCAGCTCGGGTCAACTACCCAGCTTATATAAGAACAGCAATGAATCATGAACGTACATGAAGATGGAAAGTTAACTCTCTCTTTCCAGAAATGTTTTATATCCTCTTGGCACGTAGGAAAGGCGTGACGGCCCCAATTTCCAAATCTTCCATAGAAGTAGTAAACCACCTTTTCTTGAGTCTCTTCATGAGGCACATCCTCTATGTTTTTCGACTCAATATCAAGGATAGGCTTGGGAACTCCAACCTTTCCTTTTAGGGTCGGTTTCTTCTTCCTTTTCTTTTGTTTCTTTAAGACCAAGACGGGAGTGGTCGAGGTGGAATTATGCTTGGCCATGTTAGACTCCGCAGACTTCAACATGCCATGCAATTCGCTTAAGGATTTCTCTATTCGTTGCATATGATAGTTTGTGACAAACTGATCATATGATGCTGGCAGAGACTGGAGTACAATATATACAGCGAGCTCTCTCCCAATAGGAAATCCTAACCTCTTCATTTGGTCCACGTTCGCCTTCATCTTAAGGACGTGAAGACCAACATTCCCGCCTTCCTGCAGCCTACAACCGACTAGGCTTTTAACACACTCATAGTGTTCCAGCCTAACTTGCTGTTGGAACATGTCCTTGAGCTTGTTTAACATATTGTACACACTCATGTGCTCAAGCAGCTTTCGCAACTCCGAGCTCATAGTTGACAACATGAGGCAGGCAACAAGTCGCATCAGTAGAAGGTGGCTCCGGAAAGGGTTCCTCAAGGATGTGCAACTTTGACTCATGGTGAAGGACAATCCTCAATTGTCTAAGCCATGCAATAAAGTTCACCCCCGTGAGTTTCTCCTTTTCTAGGAACACACGAAGTGAGATGTTTGACGTGGTGTTGTTATGGTTTGACATCTATAAATAACAATAATACGAGTTTTGGTTAGTTTGATAAACCTTGTTAAAAATAATTACTCCATAGTTTTAGATAAAACAATTATTTGCAACAAGGGCTAAGAACCTTATTTCACCTCACACCGTGATGGGTTTACCGCGGATCACGTGGCGAAGCTATTTAGGCCGGCAACCATTTTACCAATTGTAATCTCTATTACAACTCTTAGACACTTGCGGGATCCGTTGACATCCATTATGTCGGTTGGCATGTTTGATCCCTTCCTTACACCAATCTTAATATATACTTTTTGTTTAGCTCGTGCTTAGCTCGACAACTAATCAAGAATTATATACTAAAACTGTAAACCGTCCGACAAGACACCCGGATGGCACTCCCGACCATCAATTGGCTCGTGCTTAGCTCGACAACCAATCATGCGAGTTACCCCACTCACCTTCCACACAACTACGCAAGGAATGACTCGTGCTTAGCTCGACAATCATCCTTGTTTCGTTAGATTCGGGTGGTGTCGTCTTACGGATGGTCCGTGATTTACATTTTTGAAAAACGGGATTTTGATTCCGGTTTATAAATACCCTTTTGTGAATTAACAAAGTAAGTGTCAAAACGATTTTAATCACTTTTAAATATAATACCAAGTTTATATTTTCTTTGTCAATTCTATTCACACGAGATTGTTAACCATTTTAACAAACTTTATATTTTATTTAACTTTATAGGAAAAATTGTCTAGCATGCGAATCCTAATCCATGCATAGAAAAATAAAACACAACCACGCAAATATATATATATATATATATATATATATAATTGGGTAACATGCCCAAAAATCCTATGCGTTTTCCCCGTGAGCCACAACCGGGAAAACGAGGCCAAAAACTAAGGACAAGGTAAAGTCTCGTTGGGTGAGCTCCCCCCAAATCCAACACCTCCAATAGCGTGTTGATTCCTTCTCGCCAAGACGTCATCACCATGACTCCCGTTGACTTCTCCGGTCCTAATACTATACTATTTTCAAATACATAGAATATATATATAAACGACACGCAGGTCGCATTCCTACACTATTTATACAAATACACGGAATAAAAGAAACGGCGTGCAAGCCGCACCAACAAATAAATAAATAAATAAATAAATAATTACATCAATACGGCACGCAGGCCACAAAAAAAAACAAATCAATCAACCACCACAACACATAGGTCTAAGGGTATATCGTGTTACCGAATTAACCAAACGCAACATAAATGAAACATGGTGTGCCACACAAAACCATGATACAAATATATATCTATATTTTAGTTAAGATTGTCAACAACATCAAAGGCACCATAATGACAATCCTTATACATATACATTAGTGTACCAAACCATTTTTGTGACACATATTCATATATACATTTATAAGTATATATTTGTGTACACTTCATGCCAAGTTAAAACAAATATATAAATATAAAAACTAAAATATTAAGAAGGCTACAAATATAACAATTCTAGCACAACAAGAGTACAACAAGAGTCTTAATGAAAAACCAATTTTAAGAAACTAACATATTTAGTAGAACTAACATATTAGGTAGGCTACAAATATACCAATTTTAGCCTAACAAGAATCTACATGAGAAACCATTTCTAGAAAACAATTTTCTAATATAAAAATATTTATATGAATATTATGTAGGCTACAAATATATCAATTTTTGCCTAGCAACCATCTACACGAAAAATCATTTCAAGAAAACAATTTTCTTATATAAAATATTTATATGGTTTTTCTAGAATCGTTAGTGCAAAGCCATTTTAGACCTGGCTCTGATACCACTGAAGGTATTCGTTTGGCATAACCGAGTAGCAACAGAAGCAAAGTATATAACAAAAATTTAAAGCCAAACAACGAATACTTCCCATGGACCATAATCTAACAATGAAATTGCAACTAAAAGATAAACAAAATGAGTAGAAAGGTTTATACCTCAATTCAAGTCACAAAGAAAACCTCTCTTGCCAAGTAGCTTAGAATCCAACAAAGAACTCCTCCAATGAAGTCATCCCCAAGATTGTTTGACTCCCATGTGCTAGCAAGTATGTGCAATCACCAAAACAACAATCAAGTGCAAGTGTTTCTTGCTTCCTGTGCTCAAGAACACCAAGAACAAGATGAACAAGAGAGAGAGAGAGAGTTCTAGTATCAACCAAGAGACCAAAACCAAGCCAAAAGCCTTTACTAGAGCAGATAACTCGTAGTCTCTTTGTCTACCACAATTATTAGAAGTTAACACCATTAAGCCAAGTGTTTAAGGCTATTAATTCTGCTGTTACAGCGAATATACACGGCCGTGTAGGCCCAAAGTCCACGGCCCCAATTGGGCTAAGACGGCTCGTGTCCAACAGGCACAAGACTGTCCGTGTTCATCTAAACGGCCCGTGTAGGCCCAAACTGCACGACCTTGAACTAAGCCAATACGCCTCGTGTATGTTGGACTGGACACGGCCCGTGTTTAGTAACACGGCCCGTGTACCATCCTGCCAAAACCCATTTTGGCCTTTTCCTCTCTTTTGCTTGATCGTGTTGTCGGAATCAATACTTGGTGTGTGACCCAATAGGCCTATACCTCATTGGTAGTGCAATTAACTTGTTCGTGTCAGCGGGCATATTCCAACAGTGCGCCACACAGAACAAGGTCACAATATGTTTTGATCAATATTTCCAAATAAACACTCAAGGCACTAAGATAACCCTTGTACATATGCCTTAGTGATTCTAAGACCAAGTATAAAACCACATATTCATATATACACCTATATGTATATGTTTTATGCACTTCATGCCAAGCGATACAAAACATATAAATATTGGAACCAAAACATAATGGGAATCAAACCAGATCCAAGACTCATCAAAACTAGATGAAAACCAGATTTTCAAAAAAAACCACTTTTACCTTTTCGAAAATTCTAGAAATTGGTCCAGGACAGAGTGGGCATGGGCATTATGAAGGGTATAGGCATGCCCCACCAGTGTATCCCCAGAAACAGTTACATATTTTCAAAACCAAATTCTGCTCAGTATGACCCGTGTTCCCATAGGCACAACTGTGCCCCCACCTTCAATATCAACCAAGTTGCCAATCTTGACACTTAAGGCTTATGAAACATTATATAGACAACATAAAGCAGCCTAAAAATGTACATAACGGCCCTAGAGTTAATGGTCATCGATACCCAATTAATCTAGTCTTAAAGGACTAACTAAATAGGCTGTTACTGTGTCAGGCACGACCGTGCCTCACAAGGCATGCCCGTGCTAGCCCAAACAGGCACAACCAAGTCACGCCTGACATTGGATTGTGCCTCAGCACTAGGCACGCCCGTGCCAACCTCAAAATACACCCTAGGCACAGCAAACTTGGGCCTGTACCTAGCCGATAGACAGGTCCGTACCTCTATCAGGCACGGTCGTGCCCGACACAACAAAACCATCTTTTAGCCTTTCTCTCTTTCTCGTTCAAAGGCGTTGCCAAAATCAATACTTGGAATGTGACCCAATAGGCCTATGCCCATCAGCAATTGTACCAACTCGTGTGAGTGTCAGTTGGCATACTCCAACACCTACTTCTGGATACAATACATGCGTAGTAGGTAGTTAATGCCTTCTAGGATAAAAGTGCTAGCCAGACTGGTCACCGGGTCATATAGGGGGTTTTAATGGCAAGTGGTATGGATCTTAATTGACTCGTACTAGAGTGATGTGTGGCCTAAACGGTGGGGGTCAAGTGCAAGACATCACGTAAAGTGTTGGGAGTTGTATCGAGCACCATGGTTACTTTCACCTAAACGACACAAGCTGCGCATGATTTGTGGCTTCATTAAAGAAGCGAAAGCGGTTGAGTTCCTAGGGGTTCGCATATAGAAGGGAATAGCTACCCATTCTATGCACGAGCTGGCTAAGTCATGCGAGTAGCGAATAGGGTTTTCCTTTAGAGGGATTAGACACCAACTAGGTGAACTCTATAGGCACACTGCCACATACGGTTAATGTAACACCGTATTTTCAACCCAAAAATTTTCATTTTAAACAACCACTGCGGAAGCGAATTTAAATAACAAAAGTAATTACATCTGTACATAATCCATCCTGTTTAAAATATCAGTATTACAAAACACGGCTCCTCACAAATAATCTATCAGAGTCCTAGGTGATTACTCCCCAAGCTAACCAATCTCGGCCGAGCTGCTGACTTACAAAAACCTGTAAAAAGAGTGAGAGGTGGGGGATTAGCACAAAGCTAAGTGAATGGAGTACCACAAAAAATATATATCAGCCTGAACCACATGATCTCAACAACCACAAATAAGCACCCTGGGAAGACCGGCGGTTCTCAAGGAACCTACAGCCAATGCCGGCCAAAGCAAAGGTTTACCGATAGTCCATTTCCTATTCTCACACAGTATCATCCTCTGGTAGCAAGAAATGCATCCCAAGGTCCTAATTTTGCTTAGCCAATAGCAAATGAACCCAGCCCATAAGCCTAGTCGAAAACTGACTTCCCTTCCATCATGTATACATATCACAGTTGCAACAATTAACAGTCAACAGTTAATCAAACATCAGATATACAATCTATCTATGCATCAAACCAACAATAGTTGCAACCAAACCAGTACAACTAATATCACCCGTGAGTAAACATCCACTCAGTGATCTAATGTTACTGAGCCTTGTCTGTGCCTGATAACACAACAACCAAACATAAGTATCCAACTCATAAATATATATATCAATCATATATTTATATCCATTTAATCAAACATAAACATGTAAGATTCACATATGTATACACATATAACACATAGCATTAAACAATGCAATCAACAACCAAAACTATCGGATTTCAAAGAAATCCGATACAGCCATCGGATTTATGCAAAATCCGCTAAAACCATCGGATTCTAGGAAATCCGATACATCTGTCGGGTTTGAAGTCAATCCGCAACACTTGTCAGTTTTCAATGAAATCCAACACTACCATCGGATTTCACCCTTCAATCTTCAACTGTCGGATTTATCATCGGATTTCACCATAAGTTCTGGATTTCACAAGTTCCGGATTTATGAGTATCGGATTTTCGAATACTTGGATTTCCATCATCTTCTCCACAATCCGCCATATTCATAATTTCAACAATCCGACAGCTTCATAAACTCCATGATTCATATACACAGTTTATACAAATCATATACAAGCTTATCAAAACATATATAAACATGTTTAAACACCCAAACATGCATCAAAAAACTTCTAATACCCAAGAACACCAAATCCGACAACCTCATTTTGCATGTTTACATGATGAACATAATCAAAACACAACTGGGTATATCAAAACCGTAGCATGCGAATAACAATCAGTAGCATGTTATCGAGATTCATAAGAAGAAAACAATAAACATACAAACCTTCTTAGCTTGAATTCTCAACTCAAAATCCTTGAAATCCGATTGTTTTCCTTCTTCTTTCTCTCTCGGATTACACACACATGCAAACTTCAAAGTGAAGTAATGATTCACTAAGCCCACGTATATACATATGCAAGCAGGAGGTGTCACACTTAAGTTCACATGCACACACACACACACAACTTCTAAACCGTATATATATATATATATATACAAGACACATATATATATATAATACTTAATTTAAATGATTAACAATTAAATCAAATACTTAATTAATGACAAATTAAACATGATCACATAATGGTTCACGTGTAACATACCCAAGCCTACGTTTCTACTAGGCCCACTACAGGATGTTACAGTTAAATACGCTAGCTAATGATGGTTGCTAATGGTCGAATAATAAATAACGCTTAATATTGTTGATGCACATGGTTATGCCACTATGATTATGATGGTTTAATATGGTTGTTTCTATTAGGATGATTACTTGATTGATTCAGTTTGAATGATCACCTGACTTATATGATTCATAAGTATAATATGATCTAGTGTATTTGACTATTCGGTATTATATGATTACGGGTTCGGATTTTTGGTCAAGTACATGAGTGGGTTGGGTTGGGTGTTTGTTTATAATATCTAACTATGATTTTAATCGGTGTTTTAATATTATGTTTTATTTTTTAAGCTTACTATTGACTCATGAGGCATTATCTTACACTTGTTCTTTGAAATGGTGTCTGGTACTCATGTAGGTGTTTGGACTTGCTTAGTGAGACGGGAAGCTTGATTGGGTAGTTAGATGGATGTTTCTAGACCGTTACCGACTTATATTAAATATTGAAATTATTTTATGAGTAGAAATGTAGTGCTTTCTCTTATCAGTTTTGATGAAGTTGTAGTAACATAGGTGTAGACATTGTAAATCCTTTTGGAGAAGAATATTAGACTAAGGATTTAAGTGATCATCAAGGTTCTGATGAAACTGTTGTAGATACTAAGATTGTAAGCCTACCCTAGACCCCTAAAATCACTCAAGTCCAGAGTCTTCAACTACAACATTCCAAGTCCATAGAGATCATCGCCTTGATCAGGTTATTGGTAACATTGAAAGAGGTGAGACCATGTGATCTTGGTCAATAGTAAACTATGGTGCATACTTCAATTTTCTTTCTCGGATAGAGCCAAAGAAAACTGATGAATCCCTGAAGGACGAGGATTGGATTTAGGATATGTAAGAGGAGCAGACTAAATTCCAAAAGAATGAAATTTGGACACTTTTCCTTACCCCAGAGGTAAAACCATTATACGCACTAAGTGGGTCTATATGAATAAGACGGACAAGGATGGAGTGATAATTAGGAATAAATTTAAGTTAGTAGCACAATGATATAATAAAGAAGGTATAGGTTGTGATGAGACCTTTGCTCATGCAGCCATAATAGAAGCAATTAGGTTGTTCCTAGCATATGCAGCATATAAAGACATCAAAGTCTATCAAATGGATGTGAAGTGTGCATTCCTCAATAGAGCACTTCAGGAGGAAGTCTATGTGAAACAACCTCCTAGCTTTGTTAGTTAAATATACACGCCATGTTTATAAGTTAAATAAAGGCTTTGTATAATCCGAAACAAGCTCTAAGAACTTGGTATGATACATTGTCCCAATATCTACTATCTAGGAACTTAATAACATGTAGGATAGAAAAAACTATGTTAATTAGAAAGAGTAAGGAACATGTCATCCTTGTACATATCTGTGTTGATGGATATTGTAACATCCTCAGAAAAGGACCTAAACACACGCGAACGTGGTACGATAAATAAATTAAAATAAATATATATTTTTTATATATATTAAAATAAATATATATTTTTTAATAAATATATATAAGTTATTAAAATAGTTATTAAATGAGATGATAAAAATTATATAATAATAGATAAAAATGATAAAATATTAAACGGTTTAAGATAAGGATTCTAAAGATATCCCCATTAGTTGAAACGGGTAATCGGGTGTTGAGTTGTAAGTTGAAAAGGGGAACAAAATACCACTTGTGGATAATTAAAACCCAGAAGGTTGGTCTAGCCTTATCAACACACAGACTAAACACACACACACACACACACACACGCTACACACACTAACACACACACTTCTTTGTTCTTGAAGCTCTTGAAGAAGGAGAATCAAAGGGAAATCAATTGATCTTTCGTTCTAGAAACAATTATGCTTCCAAATCAGTTCATAACTCCATTATCATCATCTATTCTTCTTTGTAAGTTCAAGATTTCTCCATGTTCTTCATTCCTAAGTTTTGTTGGGTTTTTAGGTCAAACCTGAATTTGACCATGGTGAACTGATTTTGATGCTTCTATTGGTTCCTACAACTCATATAGAACCTTAAGAACACATATTATGGATTGGAATTGGTAGAAATGCTCTTATTAACCTAATGGGTAAAATTTGGTCAAATACGGGTCAAAATGAATTTGACCTTCAAGAACTAAAATTAGTGTTCTAATTGTTCTAATAACTTGTTCGGACTGATTAGAATTCATATGGTGGATTAGAGGCGGTGTTTATGCACATATTCAAGAATTGGCCTAAATGGGTCAAAATGGCCAAAATGAGTTTAATTTGGTTTTACACATCAAAAACTGATTTTTAAGGTTCTAATAGGTTCATATGACTTCTATCAATTGATTAGAACATTGGTTTTGAATTGAAATGGTAGTTTTGCTTGAATTGGCTAAAATTGTGAAAATTAGGCTATAAATAGGCAAGAAATTGGAAAATGATACCAAACAATGACTTTAAAGGTTTTGCTCAGTTGCAACACCTTCAATAAATCATATTAGGTGTATATGGTGTGTTGCAAGTGTTATAATTGGTCAATTTCAAGTTTTGGCCAAAATGCACACTTCTTTGTCTATTTAATTGTGATTTTCTTATGAATTAATTGGATGATATTTTTTGATGTTAGAAAGCTCTAACATATGTCAAATGGTCATATGAAACACTGAAGTTTTACTAAAGTTGATTTCGAGTTGAAATGGGATAAAAAGGCACTACCGTGCAAAATCTGAATTTTGGCACTGAAGGTAGAACGCGTCTCGTCCAAGGCTTAGACGCATCTTGTTCGGTACAATTTGTGCCTAAATGCTGTTTTTCGTTGTTCTTTCGAGTGTTGGTGCTTGAACTATTATAATAAGCTTATAAAAAGATAAATAACACCATTAGGGAATTGTTTCAAGTATCTTAGAAGCTCTTTGCGTGTTTAGGTGATTAGCGCGTAAGTAATGGTGTTATATGTTAAGTCAACAATCCGTGAGTGCCGAAGCAAGATATTCACTTACTCTAGCTTGTCAGATGAGTACCAGTTAACCTAAGTATGATATCAAGAATTTTGGATAGATGTTTGCATGCTAGAAAACAAAGATTTGTTCATTATGCATGTTAAAGGCTTTTGTAGGCCAATTAAGATGTAACTTGATATATATGCATGTTAATGGATTTTGTAAGCCCAACTTGATATATAATGACTTTTGTAGGCTAACCATGATATGTTATGGCCTTTGTAGGCAAATTTGCTATTTTATGGCTTTTGTAGGCCAACTGTGTTATGTTGTGGCTTATGTACGCCAATGTGGGTTGTACGGGTACTTTGTTAGATGTTTGGGGCCAGCTTGTCTAGATCTAGTTGGGGCCTTGTGCTGTAAGCTATGATGTGCGGCAATTCAATGATCATGAATCTTGGTTCCAGTAGAACCTCCGCCCCTCAACACTATTATGTGCTCTTGGTTCCCGTTGATCCCGAGTGGGGTATGTTTCCTCGATAACGCAATTGTGGACCCCTACCTGCTTCACCACCAGAGCGGAGGAAGTATCGGTTTCCCCTGTTAGGATCACTGAGCCGGGCTCATTACCCTGCAAGATGTGGTTCGTCCTTACTAACCGGTTCTTCACAATATGCTAGGATAGACTTGTTTGATGATATGCTATGTATGTGATATGGATATGATATTTTTGTTATGATGCTTCCGCTTAACTATATTCACTAGCTATTTATACCTAACCCTCTCATGGTCATTCCTTGTGCAGGTAAATTGTTTGTTTGTGTGGACGGGTACTTGCTGGGAATGACATGCATGTCATGTTTGTTTTTGGGACACAAGTTTAAGTACTTTGTTTATACGTTAAAATGTGTAATGGTCAAACGAATTTGGTAACGCCTTGGGATATTTTGGTTGCAACTTTATATTAGGTTGTAAATTATTAAGTTAGTTTATAAAGCTTCTGATGTGGCAGCTGTAAACACTTTTATAAATGCAGGTTTTGAAATATTGTATTTACAGCTGTATCCACACAATTTCAAAACTCTAATGGAGTTTATTATAAAAAAATCCTCTAATTTAGGCGGCATTACAAGTTGGTATCAGAGCCTTGGTTTGAGGGAATTGGGTACTTTAAATAGTACTCAGGCTCGACCATTACTATGTGTTCCCTAGGGGGTATTGGGTGTGAAGAGTGACTTATATGATCTGTTATGTGTTAGGAAAGTATAAGTGTTGATAAGATAGTAAGTTATATATGAGATATACTAAATACTCTACTTTTGATATATATATATATATATATATATATATAGAAAACTAACTCGACATGCATGGTTCTTCTGGAAACGGTGACAAGGATGATTACATCCTAAAGTTAGAGGCTCAGCTAAAGCAAGCAAATGAGCGTGAGACAACACGGTTGGAAAAGGATACCCATAAGCCTACAACTTTCAAAACTTTCTTGAGTTGCCAGCCTCTTACTTTTCCTAGCACACTTAATGATCCTTCTGCGGTAGAAACCTTGATCAGAGAGATGCATAATACCTTTGCATCTAGCGAGTGTGATGAGAACAAGAAAGTAAACTATGCTAAACGAATGTTTAGAGGACGTGCTTTGGCTTGGTGGGATACTGTTATTGCTATCACACCACGAGCAACTCTGGAGGCAATGACTTAGGAGGGTTTTTAGGAGAAGATCATGGGTATGTATTGCTCTAAATATGATATGTTGTAGGTTGATAATGAGTTCAGGGCATTACAGAAGGGTGATAAACCCCTGGATGATCTTATTTCTAAATTCACAGATAAGATGAGGTTTGTTCCTCACCTTCAGCCCAATGAAAAGGCAAAGATCACATACTTTGCCAATGCTTTGCCTCTGGAGTACCGATCAGCCGTTAGGTCTGCAACAACCTTGGATGCAGCTTTTGATAATGCTAGAGCTACTGAGGATGATTATAAGTAGAGGACGAGATCTCAACAACAGCAGCAACATCAATCTGGTGGAGGAAAGAGAAAGTTTGAGCAACAATCAACTTACAAGGGAGGTGATAGTGGAACTAGGAGTAAACCCCATGTAGATACATCCCAGAAATCCGAAGGTTGGGATTTGTTGAAATGTGATAGATGTGGGAAGAAAGGGCATCAAACCCATGATTCCAGGTACAAGGAGAATGTTTGATACAAGTGTCATAAACATGGGCACCGCATTTCAGTGTGCCCGTTGTGGCCAAATACAGGTGCCGGGGGCTCGTCAGCAGCCGCGGGTCAAAAACGGGGAGGCGCTCCTCGTGCACAAGGGAGAGCTTTCCAGATGACGGTTGAGGAAGCCAAGGATACAGGTGATGTGATCACTTGCACTTTTCTGATTAACTATACTCCCGCATGTGTTTTATTTGACTCAGGAGCTACTTACTCTTTTGTCTCCGTATGTTATCGTAAAAAGCTGCAATTGCCTGATTCTCCATTAACTGATCCAATTAAAGTAGAGGTAGCTGATGGTAAAGTAGTCTATGTTACAAAGAAAGTTCCGATAGCTGTTGTTTATATTGATGGGAATAGTTTCCATATTTCATTTCTTATTATGCCTATAGCAGGCTTTGATGTTGTAATTGAGATGGATTGGTTCAGCAATCGAGATGCTGAGATTCTATGTTCTAAAAATATAATCAGATTCCCTTCATCCGATGGGTCTTATGCTATAGCTCGAGGGGAGAAAAGGGAGTGTGACATTCCTGTAATTTCAATAAATAAAGCTCAAAAGCTGGTTGCAGAGGATTGTATCTCCTACTTTGCATATGTGATTAATGCTTAGATAGGAGAAAAGAATGTTGATGATATTAGGGTGGTTTTTGAATACCATGATGTCTTTCCTGAAAATTTACCGGGTTATCTCCTGTCAGGGATGTAGAATACCGGATTGATCTTGTTCCTGGTGCTACACCTGTAGCAAAATCTCCCTATCGTCTCGCTCCATCTGAAATTCGGGAGATGATGACCCAAATCCAGGAACTGCTTGACAAGGGCTTTATACGCCCAAGTTCTTCACCGTAGGGAGCTCCTGTTTTATTCGTTAAGAAGAAGGACGAGACTCTCCGTATGTGTATCGATTACAGGGAGCTTAACAAGCGAACTGTAAAGAATAAATATCCGCTTCCTTGCATAGGTGATCTGTTTGATCAATTGCAAGGTGCCACATGCGTATCCAAGATTGGTCTACGTTCTGGCTATTATCAGGTCCGTGTTCAAGAATATGATATTTCTAAAACTTCTTTTTGAACCCAATATGGGCACTATGAATTCATGGTTATGCCATTCGACTTAACCAATGCTCTGGCTATTTTCATGGATATGATGAATCGCGTATGTCGCCCTTTTCTTGATAAATTTGTGATCGTGTTCATCGATGATATTCTCATTTATTCCAAAACAAAAGTGGAACAGAGCAACATCTTCGTCTAATTTTGGAAACTATTAAGCAAGAACAACTCTACGCAAAGCTTTCTATATGTGAATTCTGGCTTAAGGAGGTGCATTTGTTGGGTCATGTTATCTGTAACGAAGTTGTTAAGGTTGATCTAGTGAAGATTAAAGTTGTTATGAACTGGGAAACTCCTCAGAATCCTTCAGAGAAAAAGAGTTTCTTAGGTCTTGCTGGTTATTACAGGCGGTTCATACAGAACTTTTCTAAACTTGCTGGTCTATTGACTAAATTGACCCTCAAGGATGTTGCCTATATGTGGAGTGATGAACAAGAAAAAGCATTTCAGACTCTAAAGCAATTGTTATGTCAAGTACCTATTCTAACATTGCCTAATGGGTTAGAAGACTTTATTATCTATTGTGATGCTTCATATGCATGTCTAGGTTGTGTTTTGATGCAATGAGATAAAGTGATTACATATGCTTCTCGTCAATTGAAGATACACGAGAAGAATTACCCAACACATGATCTGGAGCTTGCAGCTGTGGTATTTGCTATGAAAATATGGCGTCATTAATTGTATGGCACGAAATGTATTCTATGCACAGATCATAAGAGTCTACAATATGTGTTCTCGCATAAAGAGCTTAACTTGAGGCAACAGCGTTGGTTGGAGATAATAGAAGACTATGATTGTGAGATCAAGTATCATCCCAGTAAGGCGAACGTGGTAGTTGATGCATTGAGTTGAAAGAACTCTCCCGGAGTAGCTAAATTCATGAGACTCACTGTAGAATCAAATATAATTTCTCAGCTTAAAGTAGCAGAACAAGAAGCATTGCAGGAAAATAACTTAAAAGCTGAGACAATCACAAAGATATCAAAGCAGTTCGGAGAAGATAGTCGGGGTCTAAAGACATTTCAATCCCGAATCTGGGTACCGAGTCTTGGTGGTAATCGGGAGACAATCTTACATGAAGCACACAAATCTAGATTGTCTGTTCATCCCGGAAGCACGAAAATGTACCAAGACTTGAAATCATTGTATTGGTGGCCTACATTGAAGCATGACATAGCTTCATTTGTAGAAAAGTGTCAAGTTTATGCGCAAGTTAAAACCGAACACCAAAAACCCTATGGTAATTTGCAACAGTTGGAGATCCCGGAGTGGAAATGGGATCATATTACCATGGATTTCATTACCAAATTACCCTGAACTGCAAAGGGGCATGACATGATATGGGTTGTGGTTGATCGCCTTACTAAAAGTCTCATTTTCTTGCGACTAATGAATCTATACCTAGGAATCGTTTGGCTCAACTATACATTGATTAGGTTGTATCACGACATGGTATGCCTCTATCTATTGTCTTGGATCGAAATGCATAGTTCACATCTAATTTCTAGCATAGTCTTTAACGTGAACTTGGTACGCGAGTAAATCTTAGCACAGCATACCATCCTCAAACTAACGGACAGTCCGAAAGGGCTATTCAAACTCTTGAAGATATGCTCAGAGCTTGCATTCTTGAATTTGGTGGTTCTTGGGATTCTCATCTTCCCTTGATTGAATTTGCCTATAACAACTCCTATCATTCGAGTATATGCATGACACCATATGAAATGTTGTACGTTAGGCGATGCCGTACAACTACATGCTGGTTAGAACCTGGAGAAAAGCAATTTGCAGGTCCTGACATAGTACAAATGATGGCTGATAATGTGAAGATGGCACGTGAGAAGCTGAAAGCTGGGCGAGACAGGCAAAAGATGTACGCAGATCCTAAACGGCAACCCATTACTTTTGAAGTGGGTGACCGGATGTTCTTGAATGTTTCACCCTAGAAAGGGGTGATTCGATTTGGTCATAAGGGTAAACTAAGCCCGAGATATATTGGTCCGTTCATGATTCTGCAACGAGTCAATGATTAGACTGTATCACTTGAACTTCCTCCTGAGCTATCTGGTATTCATAACAATGCTATCTGAGGAAGTGCAAGGTTGATGATGATTAATTCCTACCTCTACAAAAGTTGAAAGTTGATTCAGCTAAACGCCTTATGGAGGAACCTATTGAGATTTTGAATTCCAAAATCAAGAATTTGCGTAAAAAGATGATGAAGTTAGTACTCGTTAAATGGAAGCACAATCTGTGTCCTAACTTGACATGGAAGCTAAGGATGAGATGAAAGCACGCTACCCTCACTTGTTCACTGCTAAGCAGATTCCGAGGATGGAATCTTCTTAAGGGGGTAGATTTGTAACATCCTCAGAAAAGGGCCTAAACACACGCGAACGTGGTACAATGAATAATTTAAATAAATTTAAATAAATATATATTTGTTAGTTATTGGTATAAGTTATTAAAATAGTTATTAAATGAGACGATAAAAATAATATAATAATTGATAAAAATGATAAGATATTAAACGGTTTAAGAAAAGGATTTCAAAGATATCTACGTTAGTTGAAACGGGTAATAGGGTGTTGAGTTATAAGTTGAAAAGGGGAACAAAATACAACTTGTGGATAATTAAAATCCACAAGGTCGGTCTAGTCTTATCAACACACTGACTCAACACACACACACACGTTACACACACTAACACACACACTTCTTGGTTCTTCAAGATATTGAAGAAGGAGAATAAAAGAGAAATCAATTAATCGTTCATTCAAGCAACAAATTAAGCTTCCAAATCAGTTCATAACTCCATCATCATCATCTATTCTTCCTTGCAAGTTCAAGATTTCTCCATGTTCTTCATTCTTGAGTTTTGTTGGGTTTTTAGGTCAACCCCGAATTTGACCATTGTGAACTAATTTTGATGCTTCTATTAGTTCCTACAACTCATATAGATGCTTAAGAACACATATTATGGATTGGAATTGGTAGAAATGCTCAAAATCAAGAATTGACCAAATGGGTCAAATTTGGTCAAATACGAGTCAAACTGAATTTGAGCTTCAAGAACTGAAATTTAGTGTTCTAATCGTTCTTATAACTTTTTAGGATTGATTAGAACTTATATGGTGGATTAGAGGTGGTGTTTATGCACATATTCAAGATTTGGCCTAAATGGGTTAAAATGGCCAAAATGAGCTTACTCTGTTTTTACACATCAAGAACTGATTTTTAAGGTTCTAATAGGTTCATATAACTTGTATGAATTGATTAGAACATTGGTTTTGAATTGAAATGGTAGTTTTGTTTGAATAGGCTAAAATTGTGAATATTAGGCCATAAATAGGCAAGAAATTGGAAAATGATACCAAACAATGACTTTAAAGATTTTGCTCAGTTGCAGCACCTTCAATACATCATATTAGATGTATATGGTGTGTTTCAAGTGTTAGATATGGTCGATTTCAAGTTTTGGCCAAAATGCATACTTCTTTGTCTATTTAATTGTGATTTTCATATGAATTAATTGAATGAGAGTTTTTGATGTTAGAAAGCTCTAACATATGTCAACCGGTCATATGAAACACTGAAATTTTACTAAAGATGATTTGGAGTTGAAATAGGATAAAAATGCACTATTGTGCAAAATATTAATTTTGGCACTACAGGCAGAACGCGTCTCGTTGGGTGAAGTTTGTGCCTAAATGCTGTTTTTCGTTGTTCTTTCGATTGTTGGTTCTTGGACTATTACAATAAGCTTATAAATAGATAAATAACACCATTAGGAAATTGTTTCAAGTATCCTAGATGCTGTTTGCATGTTTAGGTGATTAACGCGTAAGTAATGGTGTTATAGGTTAAGTCAACAATCCATGAGTCTCGAAGCAAGATATTCGGTTATTCTAGCTTGTCAGATGAGTACCAGTTAACCTAAGTATGATATCAAGAATGTTGTATAGATGTTTGCATGTTAGAAACCAAAGATTTGTTCATTATGCATGTTAAAGGCTTTTGTAGGCCAATTGAGATGTAACTTGATATATATGCATTTTAATGGATTTTGTAAGCCCAACTTGATATATAATGGCTTTTGTAGGCCAACCATGATATGTTATGGCCTTTGTAGGCAAATTTGCTATGTTATGGCTTTTGTAGGCCAACTGTGTTATGTTGTGGCTTATGTACGCCAATGTGGGTTGTACGGGTAGTTTATTAGATGTTTGGGGCCAGCTTGTCTAGATCTAGATGGGGCCTTGTGCTATAAGCTATGATGTGCGGCGATTCAATGATCATGAATCTTTGTTCATGCAGAACCTCCGCCCCTCAACACTATTATGGGCTCTCAGTTCCCGCTGATCCCGACTGGGGTATGTTTCCCCAATAACGCAACGGTGGACCGCTACCTGCTTCTCCACCGGCACTAAGGAAGTAACCATTTCCCTAGTTAGGATCACTGAGCCGGGCTCCTTACCCTGCAAGACGTGGTTCCTTCTTACTAACTGGTGCTTCAAAATATGCTAGGATAGACTTGTTTGATGATATGCTATGTATGTGATATGGATATGATATTTTTGTTATGATGCTTCCACTTAAATGTTATTGACTAGCTATTTATAGCTAACCCTCTCATGTTCATTCCTTGTGCAGGTAAATAGTTTGTTGGTGTGTACATGTACGTGCTGGGAATGACATTTTATGTTTGTTTTGGGAACACAAGTTTAAGTACTTTGTTTGTACGTTAAAATGTGTAATGGTAGAACGAATTTGGTAACGGCTTGGGATATTTTGGTTGCAACTTTATATTAGGTTGTAAATTATTAAGTTAGTTTATAAAGCGTCCGCTGTGACAGTTGTAAATACTTTTATAAAAGCAGGTTTTGAAATATTGTATTTACAGTTGTATCCATGCAGTTTCAAATGTCGAATGGAGTTTAATATAAAAAAACTCCTCTAATTTAGGCGGCGTTACATATATTATTTTGGATCAACCAATAACACTCTATGAGAGTGGTTCTCCAAGATCCTGTCCAACAGGATGAGTATGATGGGTGAGATGACCTACTTTATAGGAATTCAAATTCAACAGAACTCCAACGACATCTTTCTTAATCAAAGCAAGTACGTTAATGACTTGATTAAGAAATATGGGTTTGAAAATTGTTCGTCAATCAAAACACCCAAGTCACCCTCTGTCAAGTGACTAAAGACTCACATAGGAAGTCTATATGTCAAACAACTTATAGAAGAATAATTGGTTCATTACTTTATTTAACAATGAGTAGGGTTGGATATCATGTATGGTACATGTGTTTGTGCAAGATATCAAGCTAATAAAAATGAGTCACACCTCTAAGTTGTCAAGAGGATATTCAAATACCTCAAAGGAACTCCAAATCTAGGTCTTTGGTACCCCAAGAACACTTGATTTGAAGTAATAGGTTTTTCTGATGCAGATTATGTTGGATGCAAATTGGACAGAAAGAGTACAACCAGAGGATGTCAAATGCTTGGTGAAAAGTTAGTAAGTTGGATAAGTAAGAAGCAGAATTCAGTGCCTACTTCTAATGCTAAAGTTGAGTATGTTGCTACAAGGATCGGTTGTGCTCAAATCATGTGGATGCAACAAGAGCTTCAAGACTTTGATATCACCTTCAACAAAACACATATATAGTGATAATCAAAGTGCAATAGCTAACACCTACAATCCAGTCTTCCACACAAGAACAAAGCATATAGAGATCTGACATCACTTCAGTAGAAATATTGTGGAAAAAGGTAAAGTTGAAATTAAATTTATTTCTACTGATGATCGGTTAGCAAATATATTTACCAACCTACTTGATTGTAAACCTTTTTCATATCTTCTAATTGAATAGGAAATTCTCAACCAATAATTTTTACTTAATTTTTTAGCATGAGCTTAATAGTGTGCTAAGTTGAGTGAACAGTTGTGTGATATATTTCAACTTAACTAAGTACTCGATCAAGCTGAATGATATGTTCACATAATTTACGGATAAGTTCCATTTACATTTTAAATTACTACATGTAAATTAAAACAAACTAAGTTTGTCTCAAAATTTTTAACTAAGTGTCACTAAGCTTAGTTGAGTGGACAGCTTGACCACTAAAAGATACTCAAGCTAAATGGTTAGTCCTACAACATTAGTATGTATAAATTACATTTTAATGGATCGGTTTCATTATTGTACAAATCACTTAAGCTAAGTGTAACATCCTCAACTTGGGCCTAGTTGTAAATCATATGTAATTAGTATAATAAGAAGATACGATATGTAATTGATGATTCATTATATATATAAGTATATGTGTGTATTCGTGAGTGTGTATGTATATGTGAATTTACTAAGTGTAATATGTATATATAGTAATTAGAAAAGAAATAAATTAAAAGAAAAACCAATGGTGAAGTAATCCAGAGGCAACCGCCTTTGGATAGATAAATATATATGCATGCTTGTGCTTTTAATCGACTTACAAAGTCAAAGAAATTGTAAGAAAGAAATACACAAAAACACTTTTCTCTCTCTATCTCTCTCTCGGATTTTGAAGAAGAAAAGAAGAAACTTGTTGTGATCAAATTACAAAAGGTTAGTAATCTAGATTTGAGCTTGTTAGAAGATTAGATACATGTTGTTATGGCTGGAAACACAGAATTCATGTAAGAACACCTTGAAGGACATGAAATCTTACTTTCGTAGTGGGTTTTGCATGTTTGGTGTTCTTATTTGAATTTGATGTGTTTATAAAGGTTGTATGGATAAAATATGAAGCTTTAAAGTGTTATGGGAGTAAAACCAACAAGTATGAAGTTGTTAGAATGGATTAAAGAATTGTCAGAATTTCAGACATGAAGGTATCGGATTCCGAGACCCATGAAGGTGTCGGAATCCGATGGTTTGTCAAAATCTGTTGTTGTCGTAATCCGCTAGAATTGTCGGATTTCGCATGTCTATCGGATTTTATGTCACGGATTTCATTCTATGTGTCGGAATCAGCAAGTGTCGGATTCCATATGCATGTTGGATTCCTAAGTGTTGGAATCTGCAAGATGAATGTCGGATTCCGTGTGTGTAAGTGTTGGATTTCCCCAAATCCGACAGTTTTGGCGGATTTATGCTAAGTCCAAAGTTAAGTTCCCATGTTTGTTTTGTAGTCCTATTGTGTACGTCTAGATGACTAATGTGAGTAATAATGTTCTAGGTGAACTGGTGGTATTAGGGAAGTCAAAACAAAGTACCTGTACGTCGTAAATTACCTAGGTGAGTACCTACTTTCATGAGACTCAGTGAAGTAAGACTTGTGTGCTAAATGATTACCTAATTAACTATACATGATTGTATTATGTATATCTGACTTGTTTTTACAGGTATGCACAAGGAGGTAAGTGTATGTCTTGAATGATGTTAAGATATGTATTAGGTGCATGCCAGCGGGTCTAGATTGGAACTGCTTAGTCAATATATGATGATATGCATGAATGACTAGACTGGAATATGATGTATGTAAGATGATGGATCTCTATGGGATCATATGTATGTATGAATGTATGTGCCCTGTTTGCAGACTATCTGACGCATGGTTAAGGTAAGTCGATTGTAACTAGATCCCATGAGTACTTCGGGGTTTCACGGTGATTCGGGAGGCATCCCGGATCGTAGATTCTACAGAACCGTTGTGCCTTAACGTGAGTGGTAATAAGCTGGATGACCGCTAGATTACTTAAGTAGCCTCTGGCTCTGTGTACGATGTTTGGTGGACTGCTTTATGCTCCCGCACCAGCGTGGATGGTTGTGTCTAATCCCCCGGTCTGAGTTGTTGAGCAGGATTGATTACCCTGCAAGACATGACTCTTACTTATCTTATCAGCACACCGCTATGTTTTAAGTTAGCAATGATTGTTTATGTATGACATATGATGCATGACTTACTTTGTTGATGCTTATGATAAGTATGTACTCACTAGCTATGTTGCTTAGCTAATGGTGCTATCTTGCCACTTTTCAGGTAAAGACTAGAGGGCCTAGTGTGGCGGGTGGCTTTTGAATGTATATAAACCTCAGTGGGTGGGAAGACTATTTTGTTATGTAATGTAATTTGATACTATGGTCCGTTCCTGTGTTAGGTAATAGCAATGTATGTTTTGGGAAACGATAATGATGAACTTAACAGTTGTTACTTTTAAAAGAAACAAATTCTGCTGCTAAATTTGATTTATCATTAAAGTTGCTGTTTTCGGAAGCGGTGTTACAATTAGGTATCAGAGCCTAAGTTTGAGTGAATAGGGTACTTGTAAGAGTATTCGATCTGAAACTCGGGCCCGACCATAAACAAGTGTTCCTCTGGGGGGGTTGAGTGAGAGTGTTATATGAATATTAAATATTGTAAGATAGCTGGTTAAGTGAGATAGAGTATTAATTGCTCTTTCTATGTCATATAAAGAAATTTGATAAAGATGTCTGCCGAACGTGGCAATACTGAACAAGCATTAAAGGAGATGGAAGATGAGGCTTCTCATATGCCTCATCAAGCTGAGGATGAGCATTCTATGCATAATACTGAAGGTGGCAGACCTGAGCCAGATTAGGCTCCTTATATCAGGCGTCTGGTGGAAGAGCTACGAATAGCTAAAGAGCTCTTATTGCAGACTACGTTGAACAACCCCCGCAAGACTTGTTCTTATAAGAAATTCTTAACTTGCAAGCCTCCAACATTTGAGGGGAGTGATAACCCCACAGTTACCATACAGTGGCTCCATGAGATGGAGCAGGTGTTTGAATCATGTGATTGCGAACCCAAGTATTGCGTGAAATACACAGTACGTATGCTAAAAGGCCGTGCCATCTTCTAGAGGGATACGGTAAAAGCTTCTGTTGATAAAGAAGTACTGAGTGCTCTGTCTTGGGAGCAATTCTAAGAAAAGCTACTGAAGAAGTATTGCCCTAAGTTCGATATGGAGAAAATGGAGCGTGAATTTAATAACCTCCAGAAGGGGGATAAGATAACGGAGGAACTCATCACCACTTTCATTGACCAGGCGAGGTTCGTTCCACATCTGATCCCTGATGAAACCACCAAGATAAGAAGGTTTGTGGTGACCTTGTCATTGGAGTTTCGTCCCCATGTACGAGCAACTGTAAATCTGGATCGGGCTTTCGAAGTAGCCCGACAAATGGAGGGACACCGTATCCATTGCAAGGTTGAATCTGCCAGTGAGGGGTTAAAAAGAAAGTTTCAGCCATCTACTAAATCGGTTCCTTCCAAAGGAAAATCCTCAGCAGGTGGGAAGACTAAGACTTCAAAGAAGCCGAGACTTGACACTCCTTGGTGTTCTCAGTGTCGTACATATCATTCTGGTGAGTGTTCGAATGCTACTAGACGATGCTGGAGGTGCGGAGAAAAGGGCGTTGCTAGTACTGAGTGTGGTTTCAAAGAGGATGTTTGTTATCGGTGCCATAAGCCTGGGCACAAGATGACTGATTGCCCGGAGAGATAGGGTGCTTGAAGCAAAGAGTCTTCTAGAGGCCAAAAAAGAGAAGATGCGCCTCGCGCTAAGGGGAGGGCATTCCAGATGACTGCGGAAGAGGCCAAAGCAGCAGGGGATGTCATCACAGGTACATTCCTTATTAACTATATCCCTGCTTGTGTATTATTTGACTCTGGAGCTACCTACTCCTTCGTATCTGTGGTGTGTCGTAAAAGATTGCAATTACCAGTTGTCCCGTTAACTGTGCCGCTCAGAGTAGAGTTTGCCGACGGTAAAATAGTCTTCGTTATAGAGAAAGTTCCTATCGCTGTTATCTATATTGATGGGAGTAGTATCCGTATTTCCTTTTTCATTATGCCTATTGCGGGCTTCAATATAGTGATCATGATGGATTGGCTTAGTAAGCGCGATGCTGAGATTCTCTATTCCAAAAAGATTATTAAGATTCCTCTTTCTGATGGATCTTATGCTGTTGCTCGAGGAGAACGACGGGATTCTGATATTCCCATTGTCTCCATTCTTAAACCTCAGAAGTCGATTTCCAAAGGTTGTGACTCTTATTTAGCATACGTTATTGATGCTACGATAGAGAAACGACCAGTCCGAGATATCAGGGTAGTATCTGATTACCCTGAGGTATTCCCTGAAGAACTTTTGGGTTTGGCACCGATTAGAGATGTTGAATATAAGATTTAGCTTATTCCAGGAGCTGCACCTGTGGCTCGATCTCCATATCGTATTACTCCTTGTGAAATAAGAGAGATGATGACTCAAATTCCGGAGTTGCTTGACAAGGCTTTTATTCGTTCGAGTTCCTCGCCGTGGGGAGCTCCTGTAGTGTTTGTGAAGAAGAAGGACGGAACGATGCGCATGTGTATCGAGTATAGGGAGCTTAATAAGCGAACTGTAAAGAATAAGTATCCTCTTCCTCGAATCGATGATCTCTTTGATTAATGGCATGGAGCTTCATGTTTCCCTAAGATTGATCTTTGGTCGGGGTATCATCAAGTACGAGTTCATGAAGAAGATATCCCGAAGACTGCTTTCTGAACTCGTTACGGTCATTACGAATTCCTGGTTATGCCATTCGGCTTAACCAATGCCCCTGCCGTCTTCATGGATCTAATGAATCGTGTATGTCGTCCATTTCTTGATAGATCCGTGATTGTATTCATTGATGATATTCTTGTGTATTCGAAGACGGAAGCTGATCATGAGCTTCATCTTCGTCAGGTTCTCGAAACTCTCAAACGAGAACAATTGTACGCCAAGTTTTCCAATTGTGAATTATGGCTTAAGGAAGTTCATTTCGTCGGCCATGTCATATGTCAAGATGGTGTTAAAGTAGATCCAGCTAAGGTGGAGACTGTGATGAATTGGGGGGTTCTTTGAACTCCTTCCGAAATTAAAAGTTTCCTTGGCTTGGGTGGCTATTATCGGCAGTTTATCCGCGATTTCTCTAAGCTTGCGGGTCCGTTGACTAAACAAACTCGCAAGGATGTAGCTTTTGTCTGGTCGAAAGCTCAAGAGGAAGCCTTTCAGACCTTGAAGCGATTGATATGTGAAGCTACGGTCCTTACTTTGCTTGAGGGTTTGGAAGACTTTATAGTTTATTGTGATGCCTTGTACGCGGGTTTGGGTTGCGTCCTAATGCAACGTGATAGAGTGATTGCGTACGATTCTAGGCAGTTGAAATCACACGAACGGAACTACACAACCCATGATCTTAAGCTTGCTGCTGTTGTGTTTGCATTAAAGTTGTGGAGGCATTACCTTTATGGCACGAAGTGTGTGATATGCACTGATCACAAAAGTTTGCAGTATGCCTTTTCCTAGAAAGAACTCAACATGCGGCAACGCCATTGGTTGGAGTTAATTATAGACTACGATTATGATATCCGTTACCATCCTGGTAAAGCCAATGTTGTAACGGACGCTTTAAGCCGTAAAGGACCGACAACAGAAGAAAAATTTATGAGAATCGTGGTAGTTCCAGATTTAATTTCTAAGTTGAAAGAAACTCAGCAGATAGCACTGCTAGAAGATAATCTGAAAGCTGAGATGATGAAGAGATTGAAAGATCACCTAGATGAAGATAATCGTGGGTTGAAAACTTTTTAATCCAGGATTTGGGTACCTCTTGTTGGAGGTAACCGTGAGCTGATTCTGCAGGAAGCCCATAAGTCCAAATTATTCATCCATCCGGGAATTACAAAGATGTACCATGACATGAAGATGTTATACTGGTGGTCGACTCTCAGGAAGGACATCGCTTCCTTTGTGGAGAGATGTCAGATATGGGTGCAGGTGAAGACGGAACACCAGAGACCATATGGTAATCTGCAACAACTGGATATTCCGGAGTGGAAATGGGATAATATCACGATGGATTTCATGACGAAGCTACCAAAGACGTTCAAAGGGCACGATATGATATGGGTCATTGTTGACCAATTAATGAAAAGTGCTCATTTCTTGGCAACAAACGAGTCTGCTTCGCTGACTCGTTTAGCTCAGCTGTATATCGATAAGATTGTGTCACGTTACGGTCTTCCTTGTTCGATTGTTTCTGATCGTGACTCTCGATTTGTCTCAATTTCTCGCAAAGTTTGTAGCGTGAGCTTGGCACTCGTGTTCATTTGAGCACTGCCTATCATCCGTAGACTGATGGCCAATCTGAACTAATGATCCAGACGTTGGAAGATATGCTTCGTGCGTGTGTACTCGAGTTTGGTGGATCATGGGATTCTCATCTCCCAATGATTGAATTTGCTTATAATAATTCATATCATTCCAGCATTGGAATGCCACCATATGAGATGCTCTATGGAAGACGCTGTCGCACTCTGACCTGGTGGTTGGAACCTGGTGAGAAGCAGTTTGATGGACAAGAGATTGTGTAGATAATTTCTAATAAAGTGAATGTGGCTCTTGAAAAGCTAAAAGCAGCCCGTGTCCGACAAAAGATGTATGTGGATCCCAAGCATCATCCCGCTACATTTGATGTTGGTGATCGCGTGTTCTTGAAGGTTTCTCCTTGGAAGGGCGTCATTCGTCTTGGACGTAAGAGGAAGCTAAGTCCACGTTTCATTGGCCCATTCAAGATAGTACGTAAAGTGAATGATCAGACGGTGAGCCTAGAGTTGCCGCCTGAGCTAGCTGGTATTCACGACACCTTTAACGTCTGCTACTTACGCAAGTGCCACGTTGAAGAGAAGCAGATTATTCCGTTGCAAGAACTGAAGGTTGACTGTTCTAAGCAACTTGTTGAAGAACCTGTTGAAATTCTTGATACGAAGGTCAAGAAACTGCGCAAGAAGATGATCAAGCTGGTCCTTGTGAAGTGGAAGCACAACTTCGGTCCAAACCTGACTTGTGAAGTTGAGGACGAGACGAAGACAAGATACCCTCACATGTTTATCACTAAGCGGATCCGAGGACGGAATGCTCTTAAGGTGGTAGATTTGTAACATGCTCAACTTGGGCCTAGTTGTAAATCATATGTACACGTATGTAATTAGTATAATAAGAAAATATGATATGTAATTGATGATTCATAAGTATATTTTTGTATTCGTGAGTGTGTATGTATATGTGAATGTACTAAGTGTAATATGTATATATAGTAATTAGAAAAGAAAGAAATTAAAGGAAAAACCTATGGTGAAGTAATTTAGAGGCAACCGCCTCTGGATAGATAAATATATATATGCGTGCATATGCTTTTAATTGACTTACAAAGTCAAAGAAATTGTAAGAAAGAAATACACAAACACACTTCTCTCTCTCTCTCTCGGATTTTGAAGAAGAAAATAAGAAACTTGTTGTGATCAAATTACAAAAGGTTAGTAATATGGATTTGAGCTTGATAGAAGATTAGATACATGTTGTTATGGCTGGAAACACAGAACTCATGTAAGAACACCTTGAAGGACATGAAAGCTTACTTTGGAAGTGGGTTTTGCATGTTTGGTGTTCTTATTTGAATTTGATATGTTTATAATGGTTGTATGGATAAAACATGAAGCTTTAAAGTGTTCTGGGTGTAAAACCAACAAGTATGAAGTTGTTAGAACGGGTTAAAGAATTGTTGGAATTTCAGACATGAAGGTGTCGGATTCCAAGACCCATGAAGGTGTCGGAAACCGATGGTTTGTCAAAATCCGCTATTGTCGGAATCCGCTAGAATTGTCGGATTCCGCATGTCTATCGGATTTCATGTCTTGGATTTCCTTCTATGTATCAGAATCCGCAAGTGTCGGATTCCATATGCATGTTGGATTCCTAAGTGTTGGAATCCGCAAAATGAATGTCGGATTCCGTGTGTGTAAGTGTCGGATTTCCCCAAATCCGACAGTTTTGGCGGATTTGTGCTAAGTCCAATGTTAAGTTCCCATGTTTGTTTTGTAGTCCTATTGTGTATGCCTAGGTGATTAATGTGAGTAATAATGTTCTAGGTGAACTTGTGGTATTAGGGAAGTCCAAACAAAATACATGTACGTCGTAAATTACTCACGTGAGTACCTGCTTTCTTCTCTAGAAATTGATTCAAGTTGATAATTTAAATGCTCGGCGTTGCTAAACAATCTCACTAGCTCATCCTTAGTTTGACTTCTTTCCTTTGATTTTTCCATATCTTTTAGTAGGATGGCTATGGACTTCCATTCACTTTATCCCAGTCTGTACATCAGGTCAAGTGAAGCAGTGGCACCATTCTCCAAGGTAAACTCCAAAATAACTATCCCTTGGACACTACTCAGCTTCAACTCTTCAATCTTTTAGGTGAAGTAGTCTTGGATAAACCACTTATTTATATCCTTAACTATTGTTTTTGGCACCTCAACCTCTTCAACTTTTAGCTCAATCAATCCTTGTTAAAGCTTTATCAGGTCTTGTTCTTGTTCCTCAATATGCTCCTTCCAAGCTTGTTCCATCTTTTCTTTTAGTGCTTTCTATTGTTGTAACTCAGCTTGATCAACTTCGTTTCTTTTCCTAACTCCTCCACAGAAATATTTAATGGTGCAGCCTTTTGTTCCTCAAACCTTTTCATTGCAAATCTTGTATCTTTTTAGTGAAGGGTTAGATGGTCTTCAGAGTCTGATTTTGAGTTAGATCCACCAAGGATCACTCTTCTTTTCTTTGCATTTTCTATGGGATTTAATTCTTTTAAGCTAACCACTTGTTTGCCTTTTCTTTTCTCAATTTGAAGTGACTTAGCTTCAAAAACGTTATCCTTTGAAGGCTCCCCCTCACTATTTGTTTCCTTCTCCTTCTCAGCTTGATCCTTTATCGTTGTGAATGGACCAGCTTGAGTCACAATTAGGGGTGTAATCGAGCCGAGACAGCCCGCGAGATACTTGAGATCGACTCGAAAAGTATTCAAAATCAACTAGTGATTTATCGAGTCGAGCTGGAGCTTGAGCTACTCGAGTAGCTAATCGAGTGGAGTTCGACCTACAAATTACTCTATAAATATATAATATTAACTAGAAGGTTTCTTGTAAAAGGGATAAAAGACTATAGGATAAAATCTAGGGTTTTTTTTAATCCTTTTCTTTTCAAATTTCAAAGTGACTTTGGGGGCTGGGGCTTTGTAGTCATCTTCTCTAAGCATCCAAAAACTCCATTGAAGTTCTTCTTGAGTCTTTGGTTTTCTTATTTACTACTCTTCTCATGCCTTAGTAACACCTTCAAGTTGGACTAAACTTCCACCCTTTATGTTCGATGCGTTGATTTCGAGCCATTAAGTTTGAGCTCTTTAATTTCATAGTCACAGGTAAATTTAATCAGTTTTTTAGTAAGTAAACTGTTACAAAAGTCTTTGTTTATGGGTTAATTTGTTCTTACATAATTACTCTCACCATTAGTAACTTCAATTGCTAATGAGTAAAATGGCTTCAACCAAAAGTTTTCTATTTTGTTTATGGGTTAATTTGGAAAACCATACGGTTTTGGTGAAAATGACTTGGATTTAGTTATTAGTAGGTTTATTGTGTTTATTAGTTAATACTTGTTATCAAATACATTCTTTATTCATGACTTAATTTGGCAATTATTTTGGGATTTTTTGTTGAAAATTGCATGGGTTTGGTGCTTATTATTATGAAGAAAAATGTTTCTAGTTTATGCTAGTTTAGCACAAAATGTTAATTGTTTATGCTAGTTTAGTATTTATTAAAATTTTACTAATCTTTTTTGTCTATGGTATTTTTATTTGTACTACTACTAACAATTTTATCTTAGATGGAAGCAAGTCCAAATGAACGTTTGTCATCTTCATATATGGAGCAAAATGGTTCTACTAGTCCAAAGGATAACACAACTTATGTAAATGATGGGGCTATGAATCATACATCTACAACTAATGATGCTGAAAAAAATGTTGAGGAGGAAAGCTCTCACTTTGAAAGTAAGAAAAGGCAAAAGACTTCTAGTGTATGGTTAGAGTTTAAAACGGTAGTGGTTCCTGATGGAAGTACAAAAGCAGAGTGCATACATTGCAAAACTAGACTTTCAATACCAAAAAGTAAAAGCACAAGTCATTTTGGAAGGCACTTGAAAACTTGTTTGAGATGAAAGATCTTTCAAAAGCAACAACAAAAGATTACCTTGGAAGTTGTTGATCGAGAGATAAATTCCCATGTCGTGATTCCTGCTCTTACAGATGGCAAGTTGTTGATCCAGAAATAAATTCCCATGACATGACTCCTGCTCTTAAGAGTTAAAAAGGTATTACGAAGAAGGGTGCTAAATTTGTGATGATGGCTCAACATCTTTCGACGCTTTAGAATGGTGGCGAGCAAATTCGCTGAGGTATCATATTTT
The DNA here is from genome assembly GCA_038502395.1 of Dittrichia graveolens. Taxonomy (NCBI): domain Eukaryota; kingdom Viridiplantae; phylum Streptophyta; class Magnoliopsida; order Asterales; family Asteraceae; genus Dittrichia; species Dittrichia graveolens. Next base: position 26,955,813 of record JARJIL010000008.1, read on the forward strand.
GTCTTTAATGGCTCGTGATATACTTGCTATCCCTATAATAGCAGTTGTTTCATAAGCTACTTTCAGCGCGGGTAGTAGAGTTATTGATACTTATAGAGGATTTTTGTCTCCTGAAACTGTTCAAATGTTTCTTTGTGGAGGAGATTGGTGTAGAAGCCAACATGGATTTAAAAGAGAGAACAAGGTATAATTTATTCTTCTTTCCCTCATTTTATACATTATCATAGATTTAAATATACTAATTCTATCTAACCTTTATGAATTTTAGAAGGAAAATAAACCAACCGTGATTGTCCTTCCAATTCCTTGAAGTTGTATAAGGTGGTGTCCATGTTTTCTACATTACTATTTAGCTTTTGTATTACTAGATTGCATTTTTATCATAATTTCTTTTAACAAATTGCCCAACATATTTAATTTGTTTGATCTGCCATTTTGACTACCCTTGCCCACTTCATTTTGTTTGTTACTACAACCTATAGGTTTATCATACATTTTTATTCTTTTTGTGTCATCGTTTGTTATTTATTACTTTAAAATTTCATTTTGTTGGTTCAAAGTATTTAATTAACTTCATTTGATTTAGTGTGTTGGTTAAGTGAAGACATGTGAAGACATGAAGTTGAATTCCTTTGATGTACCGGTGGTTTAATGCATCGGTTTTTTTGAGAGGTAAGTTATAGAGAAATATCAAGCTAGTGTTGTGTTGTTTTTTTTTATGATGGAGTATATTAAATTGAATTCTTAATAATCATGATTCTTGTCATTACACAGATGAAGTGATATGGTTTTTTTTAATCTAATGATGCAGGTCACCGAAGGATTATGTTTTGTTATTTATTTTTGGGGCCGGTAGATTATTGATTATTGAACTTTGGTCGCTTTTTGATCAAAAGTATTGATAAAGAAGAGTTATATAAATCTTTGACTTGATCTTATGATTTTGGGAATTTAAATATGATATTGTTGGAGCTGATGGATTTTAATTTCATATTGGAAATGCTTATTCTTGTTGAAAATGAGTGTGAATGATTAATATTTATGTTGTTAAGCATTTTTTAAGACAAAAACGAGTCGAGTCGAGCTCGAAAGTGTTGATACCTGTTACGAGCTCGAGCTGGAAAATTTAGGCTCGTCCGACTTCGAGTAGATTTTAGAGCTACAAGTTTGAGAGTCGAGTCGAGCTCGAGCCTGAGCCTGGCACTGTGTCAGCTCGACTCGGCTCGATTACAGTCCTAGTCACAATATCTTAATCAATCTTCTCCCCCTTTTTGGAATCATCAATAAGAGTTGAAAAACCTAGATTTTCTTGTTGTAGAGAGAACAACATATTTCTTTTGTTTCACATAATTGCTCAGACCATCATTCTTTTTTAATACCACTTGCTTATTTTTCGTTCACTTTTGATTTAGAAACTTAAATTGGGTGCCAATATGCTTCATCATTAGTTTAAACTCAGAGTTAAGATTCATGAGTTAAACCTGACTCTAAGTTAGCACAAGACTGACTCCTCTTAGGAAATTCAATGTCAACACCCTCTAAGGAAACCAAAGGTATTACCTCAATAGGAGTGACATGAGTTGGTGAAGGTAAGGTTGAAGATACCATAACTAAAGATTGGTTTCTACCTTCAGGATCAAGAGCAATAGAGTTTGGACTCTATAAGTTCCCTTATTCTTTGAGAGACTCATTGTAAGGTTATGTAGGGGAGTGTGAGAAGTGAAAGGAAAGTGTATGGCTCGAGTCATGAAATGGTTGTGTTGGGGAATGGACTGAGGAAGGGTCTTGATCAGTGGGGCTAAAGGGGGTAGTTGACCTTGGGGATTGGTATGTTCTTCAATGTAACCTTCATGGATTTGTGAAGGCAAAGTAGTAGGCTCTCCTATGGCTCTAGAAGGTTTAGGCTGACTAGGGACAACACCCTGGTTTGGCTTCAGGGTTTCAAAAGTGAGCCTTGAGGTTGACCCCTTGAGAGTAGGTGTCTCGCCCTCAACTCTTGCTAGTGGAGGTGTTAGTGTAACATCAGCTACATAGAATTCAAATGGTGGTGTAATCCGTTTGGCAGTTTTACGTGTCTAGGTTAGGAATTTTGCCTTTGTAGTAGTGGTCTAACCAAGGTTGGCTTTAAATGGTGGTTTTTGAGACGCTGGGTAGATGGGTAAGACTATTTTGGGTTCTGCATAGTCTTGTCTCTCAAAGATGAAGGAGCAGAATTAAAAGAGAGAGAGAGAGAGAGAGAAGTAGATAAGGTATTAGAAATCATAACTGTTTATACACTAATGATTGAGATTCAGAGCAAGAAAGATGTGATGTACCCTCCTCTGAAGCTGATGATACTAACGTAGTGTAACACCGCTTCCGAAAACAGCAACTTTAATGATAAATCAAATTTAGCAGCGGAATTATTTTCTTTTAAAAGTAACAACGGTTAATTTCATCATAATCGTTTTCCAAAACATATATTGGAGTTACCTAACACAGGAACCGACCATAGTATCAAATTACATTACATAACAAAATAGTGTTCCAACCCACAGAGGTTTATATACATTCAAAAGCCACCCGCCTCACCAGGCCTTCTAGTCTTTACCTGAAAAGGGGCAACATAGCACCATTAGCTAAACAACATAGCTAGTGAGTACATACTTATCATAAGCATGAACAAAGTAAGTCATGCATCATATATCATATATAAACAATCATTGCTAACTTAACACATAGCGGTGTGCTGATAAGATTAGTAAGAGTTATGTCTTGCAGGGTAATCAATCCTACTCAACAACTCAGACCATGGGATCAGACACAACCATCCACGTTGGTGGGGGAGCATAAAGCAGTCCACCAAACATTGTTCACAGAGCCAGAGGCTCCTTAAGTAATCCAGCTGATTACCACTCCCGTTAAGGCACGGCGGTTCTGCAGAACCTATGATCCGGGATGCCTCCCGAATCACCGTGAAATCCCGAAGTACTCAGGGGGTCCAGTTACAACCGACTGACCTTGACCATGCGTCAGATAGTCTGCAGACAGTGTACATACATTCATACATACATATGATCCCATAGAGATCCATCATCTTACATACATCATATTCCGGGCTGGTCATTCATGCATATCATCATATATTAACTAAGTAGTTCCAATCCAGACCCTTTGACATGCACCTAATACATATCTTAACATCAGTCAAGACATAAACTTACCTCCTTGAACATACTTGCAAAAACAAGTCAGATATACATAATACAATCATGTATAGTTAATCAGGTAATCATTTAGCAGACAAGTCTTGCTTCACTGAGTTGGTATATCATTTATCAACTTGAATCAAAAGTATAAACAAGTGGCTATATTTGACTCAGATTCAAATGAGTCAGATGACACTGAAATGGAGCAAGTAATCAAAGCCATGTCATTTATAACAAAGGCATTCAAGAACCGGTACTACAAAACCAACATTCATCAAAGATACACATCTGGGACTCGTAGACCAGATACCTTCAAGGTTGCAGAGAAACCGAGGTTTGTGAAAGATGAAAAGAAGGATGAACGCAAGTGTTACAATTGTAGGGGAAATGACCACTACATTAAAGAATACACACAAAAGAAGAAGAAGGATGTTGAGTACTACAAACAAAAACTCAGATTATCCAAAAAGAAGAGTGCAGGTAGGGCTAAGATGGTTTAAGAAGATCAATTTCGGTAGATACTGATGACAGTGATCTAGAGGAAGAGACACAAGCTCAATTCTGTCTCATGGCTAACGTGGAGGAGGAATTCACTTACAATGATGAAGAGCTAGAGGCAATTATGACAACTCTGATGAAGAGGTTGTGTTAGTATTTAGAAATGTAGAAAAGCCTAATATTTAGGCGTGGCCTATAAATAGAACCTTGGCCCTTGGACCTGTATCGCTTTTGATCATTCATTTTTCAATATATCGATATTCAAAGCTAAAGGTGTAGTGTGTGTTTCTCTCATATCATCTTCTCTCTACACGAATACCTGAAGGGATAATCACGGGATTGAGCTATCATTTGGTATCAGAGCTAAACGTGATCTAAGTTGGCTCATGATTGGGTGAATCATCGAAGAACAAGTAGAATCGAAGAATTTACTGTTCAGAATTCAAAGATATGAAGGTTTGAGTGAGTTTTCTATTAAAATCGATCCCATTCATCTCTAAATCAAGTCTAAGTTCACAAACAATCTGATATGATTCGAATTGAATCATAATCGATTGAGTTTATGAAGTTTTTCGTGGTCATTCCTACGGTTTTTGCTTCAAAAGTTCATCATATATCATTAGGATGATGGAATCGATGGGATATTGTTGGTCTACAGTGTTTTGCTAGTGAAAGGATATAAAATTCGAGTGGTTATTCATCATTTTTTATAAGAATATAAAATTTCTATCAAGAACACATGAAGATAATGAAGAACAAACCTAGATTTGAGTTTTTGATCGATTTGGATCAACATTTCAAATGATTTGGTGTTTCCTTGTTGATTTCGAGCGGGTTAGTTACTCATTAGAAGACTTCGAGCTTGGCAGTTGAGAACAGATCCCTAAAAATCCGGAATTTGTTAATCATAGCACACTTCGAGCTTATCTAATCCTCGAAGTAGAAGACAACATATCTCAAATTTGAAGTCTTAACACTCCGAGTTCGAAACCATTCATACAAATTCAAGTTCGAAACCCATTATAGACAACTTCGAGCGGAGTCAAAGATCCTAATTTCACTTCGAGTTCGAAATCCACTTTAACACTCAGACTTCGAGCATGTTCATGATTTCACAAGATCACTTCGAATTCATAACTCATTGACTTCGAGCGTGTTCATTCCACTTCAAAAATTCATTCACTGAATACAAAACAAACTTCGAGCATGTATTAACACTTCGAGTTCAAAGATCAACTACAAAGGTTGTTTCGAATTCAAAGAACATTTGTTCAGATTTTCTGAAACCTTTAAATTCCAAATAGAACTATTCTATTTAAAGTCAACCTCAAAGTTCACTTCGAATTCCTCACTGATCACTTCGAAATCAAGTATCACTTCAAACCAATACTTCTGAATTCATTCACATCTTCGAATTTAAAACCCCTAGTTCTCTTCCGCAATGATTACCTTGTATGGAAAGGGAGGTTTATGGATTTTTTGGAATACAATGAGGTGTATGGTGAGATGATGATAGATTTAATACTCAACGGAGATAAGAAATTTTATAGAATCATTAATGCACAACCAGATAACAACCCTCCAATTCCTGGAGTGGAAAGAGAGAAAATACCCGATGAGTTGACTGTTGCTGAGAAAGAAAGAATGAAAGCAGACATGCTTGCTAAGTATTATCTGAAACAGGGCTTATCCTCAGAAATGTATATGAAAGTGGATAGCTTAGCAATAGCCAAAGAAATATGGGATTAGATTAAAAGACAACTGCAAGGGATTGAGCAAGGAGAGCATATAAAATGAACACAACTAGTGAACATGATTCACGAATTCACTGCTAAACATAATTAATTGTGAATTGATACTTACAGTCGTTTCTGCAAGCTCCAGAATGAGCTGAGAACCAACAAGGTTGAAAGAACTGATCTTGATATCAACTGTGTGTTTTTTAGAGCTCTTGGTCCTGAATGGAAAGAGCATGTAAAGTTGTACAAGCATATCAATCGAAACCTCACGATTGTTACATACGACAACATTTTTTATGACCTCCAACAATACTAGGATGAGGTCTCAAAGTCTGCTCCGAGTATGTCTACTGATCCCTTAGCTCTTGTAAACCATCACCCCGTGAATCCACCAGAACTCAAAAGTACAAACAAGTGGCCATGTCTGACTAAGAATCTAATGAGTCAGATGGTACACAGATGGAACAAGTAATAAAATCCATGTCCTTTAGTACAACGTCATTCAAGAATAGATATTACAAGACCAATAACCGTTAGAGATACACATTTGGGTCCCGAAGACCAGATACCTTTGGCTGATATTGAGTAGTTAGCTTTAGAACATAAACAAAGTTTCTAAGTCTATTTTAGAGAACTCTAATGACAGTCTAAGTTGGGTATGAATTTCTATGTATATGTACACGTGGAAAACCAAATTTTGGTTCAAGGATTCAACTTGATGAGTTTCAAGCTGAGTAACTTAGCTCCACAAGAAAGTCAGTCTGAAAGAGTTTAAATATGTCTTAAACTATATACTCCCTATCTACTGTTAGATAATAAGATTCAAGATTGAAGATTCAAGTTTGAAGACTCAAGATTAAAGATAAGAGTTATCCAATTTATCTATGTAGATGTATAAATAAGTTAGCTTGAATTAGCAGTTTAGGATAGGTCTTAGTTTGTTAGTTTAGATGGTTATCCATAGAACTAGTATATTATCGTGACCAATAATGTCTGATAGAGACGTAAGATTTACTTCTAGATTATAGGGTAAGTTCCATGAGTAAATTAGACACTCACGTAACACCTAGAATTTCAAAAATAATATATTATTCATAAGGGAAGAAAATATCAAGATTTAAAATGACAAGGGTTGACCACATAGGTCAAACTACTAAGGATAAAAGGAGGGGAAAATCTTAAAGTTACTTAAAATAGTAGTACGTTGATGGATAAGGGGTATTAGTACGCAAACATCTAAGCTTCCTATATAAAGACCTTTTCCCACCCAAACTCACAATAGTGTGTGCTAGAGCAAGTGTGTGTGAGTGGTGTGCGGCCCGCAGTACGGGTTTCGGATGGTAAAAAGCTTTGTCAGACTCTAGTTTTAATTTTATAACAAAGTTTTTTACTAAATAGACGCTACACACAACGCATGCAAGCATGAACTGGTTGAGAGCAGTAAAGACTCGGTAAGACTGGATGTCGAACCACAAGGACAACGAAATAGCATGTGAAAGACACGATTAAAATAAATTAAACTATGAAAATTAATCAGATTTAACACCGAATAAGCAGATAGGTGGAACAATCAATTAAAGATTTACTCAGGCTTTCGACTCATCCTAACTAGTCATGACAATAACTACAACAATTCACATAATAAAGACTTGATAAAGATAACAAATTAAGCACATAGCATGTTCTTCTACTACTTATCCGAACCACATCATCATGCAATAAATCATTACTCAAGTTATCGAGACTCTGACTCCACAATCAAACATGATCAAGCAAGCAATAACAAATCCAAGTTTTCACTTAGGACATGAAAACTAGAATTTAACTACAGATCCACCAAATTGCGTCCAAATTAGACTACATGAACATACAATCAAAAACAATAGTCGAAAAGGTTTCACTTATCTAGTAGTCGTCAAAACCCAAAAAGGTTTCAAAGAGGTTAAAAATAGTCAAAACAATCAAAAACAGCACAGTGACATAAAAAGAGGCCCTTAGGGCCACAAGGAGTTATCCTTGTGGCCGTAAGGGAGGTACATACATGCTTATGGAAGCAAGTAGTATTGCTTGTGACCACAAGGGCTAATCAAACAAAACCCTCATTTTTCACAAATAGATCCAACAACACATACAATCTAGACTTCCATCTAAGATTATAAACACATGCAAATAGGTACAATAAAGCCATAAACTCGTCAAAACTCAAACCACGCCTGGGATTCAAGATTAAGCCACATGTATCTCCAAATATATAATCATGTCAACCTACCATTTCTAGCAAAGTTAACACATTTAAAGCATGAAACATGTGAATATGCACAATGAACACTTAAAATAAGAATATTCATGGCATATATGTGAGTTCATTTCAACACTTAACATGATATTTTAAATGAAGAGAAAGCCACGCCATTTCTTATGCATATAAATAGGGATATGGCTAGTGACCTTGTAAGCTTTTGCACCATTATTATTGAAATATCAAAAAGCATTAGCCAAGGTGTTGTGTGTGTTTCTCTCTACTTGATACTTGATTGAAATCAAATCCTTCAATTCGTATCAGAGCCATACTTGATCAATGTAGGCTCGTGAATGTGGTTTAAAACATCGAAGAGAAGAATTCTACGTGAAGAATTGTGCAGAAATTGAAGAAAAATACTGTTTGATATTCGAAGATGAAGGTTTGATTGTTCTATCGCTATTTTTTTAGTTCTATTCGTCTCAGAATCATCATTTGAATCAAATACTATCCAATATGCAATGATTTGAATCTAATCAGATTGGTATTTAGAGGTATTTCATGAAGTATTCTTACGATTTTTGCCCTTAAATTCCATCTAAAATCAATTGGAAGATGGAATTGGTTGGATATTGATTAATATCAGTGGATTGCGAGTTCAAAGAATTAATTTCGAAGGCTCATTCATAGTTTTTTATTGAAATTCAAAATTTTGGCGAAGAACACTTGAAGATCGGGAAGAACAACTCAGATCTGAAGTTTTGATCGATTTTGGTGGTTAATTCGAAAGAGAAAGTGTTTGTATGTGGACTTCGAGCTTGTCAGTTACACTCCTATTCACTTCAAGCTTGTAAGTTACAAACACATCCCTGAAAATCCGGAAATTGGTCTAAGAAGAAGACTTCGAGCGGATCAAAAGTCTTCGAATTCGCAATACAAGTCACTTCGAATTCGAAGCCAATAAGTCGAGTTGATTTTTGAGTTTCGAAAACTAGTAGATATCTTTTGACTTTGAGCGGGTTATTTGTTACAGGGCACTTCAAAAACTAGAACATGTCACTTCGGACTCAAAGTCACCTACTGTTGGGGAATTGGCTAAGTAATTTAAAACTGTTAGACATGCAAAGGCAAAATTGTTAGAGAATTTTTGAGAAAACAGTTTTGAAACTTTTAGTACAAAAGGTTTAGAACTGTTAGTTATATCTTAACAACTGTTATAAGATGTTGAAGAGAAGACTCTTAGAAGAAACTCAGAACTGTTTATTCAACAAATAGTTTCTGTTGAGATATTTATGGAAACTACTATCTTTGTGGATTTGAAATATATCTTATCAAGATTTGAAGATTATCAAGATTATCTCGTAAGATAGAAGATTAACAAACTTCAACTATTCAAGGAAGATCAAGAGATTATAAATACTCTATTTAGAATAGTTTGTTAGTATTGATCGATAGTTTACACTTATTCGTATTGCTTATAGTTTTTCAGAAAGTGTATTAGCCTCCAAGTTTCTCTGAAACCTAAGAACAAATTGTGTTCTTCGTCTAACAAAAGAGTTAGATTGGAGGTGTAGGTGAATATTGTAATCATCTTTGATTATTAATAAACATCTTGTGTTTTGAAGTTATTGTTTGAATTGATAAAACTATTCTTGTGATTAAAAGCTTTATTAATCAGTTCAGTGTGATTCCGCAACTTCTTAGTTGATTGTGATCAATTCAAATATTTTTATACAACTTTGGTTTAAATTCATAAAGGTAATTCTTGTTATTTATTTTGATTATATTTGATCCTTACAAGTGGTATCAGAGCCTTAACATTAAGGTTCCATTGATCACCAGTTGAATGTTTTTCACAGATCTGCTGTGTTTTATTGTTTTAAAGTCTTTCTATATTTTTATTGTGAATTCTCAATCACTGTATAGCAATGGAGTCTGGTGGATCTTCTGATAACACTGGATTTGGGTCAAACATTCGTGTTCCCATGATCAAACCAACTGATTTTAAGATGTGGAAACTAAGAATCAAGCAGCATGTTCAATTAATGGACTATGCTGTTTGGGAAATCATTGAGAATGAACCCACACCTCATGTTAGTTTAGATGAAACTAGAAAACCAAGGAATAAACCACCACCAAAAACAGATGCTGAAAGAAAAAAGAGAATGCTAGAGATGAAAGCTCTAAGCATTCTTCAGATTGCTATTCCAAATGAATATCAACATCAGTTTAAAAAGTTTGAGAGTGCTCATGAATTGTGGAATGCATTAGAGAAAAGGTTTGCATGGAATGCAAGTTTCAAAAGAAATCAAAGGGATCTTCTCAAACAAGCTTATGAGAACTTTTCTATTGGAAAGGATGAGAGTATCACTCAGATCTTTGATAGGTTCTATAAGATGGTAAGTCATCTTGAGAGTGCAAAGGTCAGAATAGAGCAAGATGAGATCAATAGAAAGTTTCCCAGGTCCTTAGGTGATGAATGGACAGTGTATGCTGCACAATGGAGAACTAAGGATTTTTTTGGAAGATATAGAATTAGATGATCTCTACAACAGTTTGATTATGTTTGAAGGGGAAATTGAAGGAAAAAGGAAGTCAATGACCCCTAGTCACAATGCTGCTCTTCTTTCATCCTTAGGTATGGACTCAAAACTTTCTTTAACTAACTCAGTTGATGGTTGTGTAGGTACTGTTACTAGAGTAGATGTGAATACTTCTGATGCAGTGCTTGAAGCATTCTTAGCCACTCATGCACATTCAACCCTTACAAATGAGGATCTTCAACAAGTGCATCCAGATGATCTTGAGCAGATGGATCTCAAGTGGCAGATGGCTATGCTAACTATAAGAGCAAAGAGATTCATCAAAAGAACAGGAAGACAAAACATGAACTTCATGGCTGATGGTCAAACTGGATTTGACAAATCCAAAGTAAGATGTTTCAAATGTCAACAGCATGGTCACTTTGATAGAGAATGCAGATATGGTGGACAAAGCCAGCCTCAAAGTCAAAATTCAACTCCCACCTCATCAGCATTGGTCTCTCAAGAAGGTTATGGGTTTGATCAAGCTGAGCAAGCCTCTCACAACAAAGCATTGACGGCATTGACTGACTCCTCCATCAACATGGATTCATTAGAAATAGAAGACATTCAGGTATCTTCCAAACTATGTCCTGGTGAATGTATAGCTATAGTTAAAAGGTTTAGAGAGCATAACAGAAAGGTTTGTGCTGCTCTAAGCAAAATGGAAGAAAGAAGGTATGAAACTAGTGTTGTAATTGAAAGCTTTGGAAAGAAAATCAAAGATTATCAGGCTAATGAATTGCAAATGGATTATGATAGAAAGTATCATAAGTGGGAGAAGGAGCAACTTCAAGAAGAGATTGATAGTCTTAAGGAGAAGTTGAGTGAGAAAGAGAGTAAGATAGATGAGTTAACCAAGAAATTGAATGGTGTGGACATGGATTTGAGTATGTTCAAAGCCTCATCTCTTAAACTTGAAACTGTTTTGAAATCACAGATCTCAAACAAAGTAATAACAGGCATAGGCTATAAACAGACCCCATATCCATACAATCATAACTATATAACTCCTATGACTGATGTAGCTGAAAGGTATGTTAATGAACCACTAGAAGAAGAATTGAAGTCGGCTGATCCACTGCTTGAAAGTGAAGATGAGGGAGTTGTGTATGAGGTGATTGATGAGAAGGAGGAGGGATGTGTGAAGAAAGTTGAAGTTATTCCAATTGAAAATCACATCTGTTGTGAACTTAAAGCACTTAAATCTTCTTCACAACATGTGATGTTTGTAAAAGCATTCTCTGAACCCTCCACCAGTGAACCAAAACCTTTCAAAACTGTTACTTCTATAAACAGTTCCACTACTGTTGAAAACAGTCCCCACCTATACACTAACAGTTCCAAACAAAAACTAAACAATCTTCACCCAAAAATCTCAACTGATAGTATAAAGAATAAAGGAAAGAAGAAGATTGATGAAGTTGTAGTTGCAAAGCAGAAGAAGGAAGCTTCAAAATCAAAATCCAAAAATAAACATGTGAAGAAGCATATAGAAGTGCCCATTTGCACATGCAAACAGCATGGTGTGCAAAAGTTTCCTCCTTCAGCACCAGTGAGGGGAAATCAAAGAAATAGAAAACAATTATGGGCACAAAGAAATGGGTTACCTATAGTCAAAACCAAAAAATGTTACATTTGTGGGAAAGCAAATCACTTGGCTCACAACTGTTATTATAACCAACAGCTCTATAGGACCCAGAAACCAAGTACCAGAGAACAGTCTAACAGTTCTTCAACTGTTAAGCTAACAGTTCTTCAACTATTAAGCCAAAATCAAAGAATGTTTGTTTGGCTTGGGTAAAATTGCAGAAACAAACAGTTTATGAAGAGGCTAAAGCTAATAATCCTCCTAAAAGTCAAACCAAGTCACATATTAATCGCAACAGTTGGAAACCACAAGTTTTCACTAAATATTCTTCACACAGAATAGAGAAATATAATTGGGATGAAATTAAGAAAACTCAATCTGTGGTTAAGTATTATGACATGAATGGTGTACCCAAGACCTGCATGGCCTGGGTACTTCCTACTACTAACTAAGTTTGTTTTGTGTATAGCATTCATAGGGTCAATCAAGGAGCAATCTGGCATGATGCTCAAGGCACATGACTGGAAATCCACACTGCTTAAAGGATTTTAAAAGAATCAATGGAGGATATGTAGCATTTGGAGGAAATCCAAAGGGAGGAAGAATCACAGGTAAGGGAGCTGTAGATGCAGGTAACCATACTTTTAATGATGTTTACTTTGTTGAACAACTCAAATACAATCTGTTGAGTGTGTCCCAAATCTGTGACATTGGAAACAAAGTATTGTTTATAGATACTGAATGCATTATCCTTTCAAAAGATTTTAAGTTAACTGAAAAGGATATTCTTTTAAGAACACCAAGAAAGGATAATGTTTATTGTTTGGATACACAAAAAGTTGCTCAACAGAATTTTTAAGTTGTTTATTCTCAAAGGCATCTCATGATGAGTCTGCCATTTGGCATAGAAGGATGTGTCACATGAACTTTAAAACCATGAATTTGTTAGCTAAAAACAGTTTGGTAAGAGGTTTACCTCAAAAGGAATTCTTATGTGATGATCATTGTATTGTTTGTCTCAAAGGCAAGCAACACAAAACTTTTTTTAAGACCAAAGAAGTTTCTTCCATCTCTGCACCTTTACAATTATTGCATATGGATCTTTTTGGTCCTACATCCGTGGTCAGTATAGGGAAGAAAGCTTATTGTTTAGTCATAGTTGATGATTTCACCAGATTTACTTGGGTTCAATTTCTTAGATCTAAGGATGAAATTGTTGAGTTAGTTAAATCTCTTATTCTTAGAATTGAAAATCAGTCTGATTTAAAGATGAAAGTCATTAGGTCTGACAATGGGTCTGAGTTCAAGAACTATGAGCTAAACAATTTCTGTGAAGAAAACGGGATTGAAAGACAGTTTAGTGCTCCTAGGACTCCACAACAGAATGGAGTGGCTGAGAGAAGGAATAGGACTTTGATAGACGCTGCTAGATCAATGCTAGCTGATTCTAAGCTCCCAATGACATTTTGGGCAGAAGCTGTGAACACTGCTTGCTATGTTCAGAATAGAGTACAAGTTGTCAAGTCCAAAGGGAAAACTCCTTATGAGTTGTTTCTTAACAGAAAGCCATTGATCAACTTTTTGAAACCATTTGGATGTCCTTGCACTATCCTTAATACCAAGTCCCAATTAGGAAAGTTTGAAAGCAAGGCTGAAGATGGATTCTTTGTAGGATACTCCATTCAAAGCAAAACATATAGAGTCTTCAACAATGTGTCTAGGATCATAGAAGAGAGTATGCATGTATCTTTCAATGAGAATAGAATCAATGCTGCATGTAATGGTCCTGAATGGTTATTTGATATTGATGCACTAACCAAATCTTTGTCTTTTGAGTTTTCTACAGAAACAGTTGCAGATGTTCCCACAACTGTTGGTACAGACCAACAAACAGTCTCCAAAAGTTTCAACAGTTTTGAGACTGTTAGTTTAAATCCAACAATTATTGATGAGAACACAGTGCCTAAAGACTTTGTCGTGCTTCCTTTGTCTGAAAATAACTTTTCCATTTAATGGTCAAATAAATGATGATGCTGACATGGAATCTCATGTTCCTCACCAACACCATGCATCTGGACATCAAACAGTTGCTGATCAAGTATGTAACACTTCTGGGAATGAAAGAGACTCTGAGGTTGATATGTCATATTTGGAGAACGTAGTGCATAAAGAAAACATCCCTACATCAAGAGTTCACAAGAATCATCCTACAATATAGATTATAGGTGATCCTACCACCTCCATTCAAACAAGAGCTATGCTGCAAAATGAAAACAGTGGTGTAACTCTTGAACAGTTTGATGTGAATGCCTGCTTTCTATCTCAGATAGAACCAAAGAAAGAAATAGAGGCATTGAAAGACCCTTCATGGGTAGAAGCAATGCAAGAGGAACTTTTACAGTTCCAAATTCAGCAAGTGTGGAAGTTGGTAGAACTCCCTAGTGGCAAAAGTGCAATTGGCACCAAGTGGGTGTTTAGAAATAAGAAGGATGAAAGAGGTATAGTCATCAAGAATAAGACTAGACTTGTTGCACAAGGTTATACTCAAGAGGAGGGTATAGATTATGATGATGTCTTTGCACCAGTTGCCAGAATAGAAGCAATTAGATTGTTCCTTGCCATTGCAAGCTTCAAAGGATTTAAGGTATATCAAATGGATGTCAAATCAGCTTTTCTCTATGGCACTATTGATGAGGAGGTATATGTGTGTCAACCACCTGGTTTTGAAGACTCAAAGTATCCTGATAGTGTGTATAGGTTGGATAAAGCATTGTATGGGTTACATCAGGCTCCTAAATCTTGGTATGAGACATTGTCATCTCATTTAATTGAGAATGGTTTTAAAAGAGTCACAATTGATAAAACATTGTTTACAAAGATTGTTGAAACATAGATCTTACTTGTACAAATCTATGTTGATGATATAATCTTTGGATCCACCAATGATAATCTTTGCAAGGAATTTGAAGCCATCATGCATAAGAGATTACAGATGAGTTTCATGGGAGAACTTACATTCTTCTTGGGGTTACAGGTAAAGAAAAAGCCATCTGGTATCTTTCTCAGTCAGTCAAAGTATGTCAAAGACATTCTGGACAAGTTTGGCTATCAAGATGCAAAGCTGGCAAGCACTCCCATGGAAACACACAAACAGTTGGGAGCAGATCCTGAGGGGGAGGATGTAGACATACACTTGTATAGGTCTATGATAGGTTCATTAATGTACTTAACTGCTTCTAGACCAGATATAATGTTTGCTGTGTGTGTTTGTGCCAGGTTTCAATGCAATCCCAAAATGTCACACCTCTTTGCTGTAAAAAGGATCTTTAGGTACCTCAAAGGCCAACAAAAGCTAGGTCTTTGGTATCCTAAGGATTCACCATTTGAATTGGTGGCATAGTCTGATAGTGACTATGGTGGAGCTAATGTGGATAGAAAATCAACCTCTGGAGGTTGTCAATTTTTTGGCTGAAGGATGGTATCATGGCAGTGCAAGAAACAAACAACAGTGTCCACTTCAACAGCTGAGGCTGAATATATTGTTGCATCAAGTTGCTGTTCACAAGTATTATGGATTCAGAATCAGCTTCGGGATTATGGTATGATTCTTTTGAATACTCCTATCTATGTTGATAACACAAGTGCTATCAGGATTTTTAACAATCCGGTGAAGCATTCCAAAACAAAGCACATAGAGATCAGGTTTCACTTCATTAGAGACTGTAATGAGAAAAAGGTAATCCAAGTTTAAAAGTTCATACTGATGATCTGTTAGCTGATCTGTTCACTAAAGCATTTGATGTGAGCAGATTTAACTTTCTTATCTCAAATATTGGCATGATTAACTTAGAATAATGGTTTGTTAGCTTTTCTTTCTGTGATTTTTGTGTTTTCACACTAACAGTTTGAAACTGTTAGTCTTCAGTCTAACAAATGTTTATTTAAGTGTTCAGGAATCTACAGTACAAATTGCAACTAACAGTTTTCAACTGTTAGTACATAGGTGTCACAACTGTTAGGCAAGCTGCCTAATCAGTTAAGGGGGGAGTGTTACAGTTGAAGTTCTTTAACCAAACAGTTTTCAACTGTTAGCTCTAATTCTTCCTTCAACTGTTAGTCAAGGGTATTTAAGTCTTTGAAGATATTCTGAGGGATTTTGAATTGCATTTAATATGCATTACATATATAAGCCATTCCCTCCTCGCAGTTTTCTTTACCCTTACTAAACTTCAATCGAACACTAAACCCTAGACGCTCTCTTCGAAATCGCCATGGCTCCCCTTCCGTTTGTCAAAGAACACAACATGCTCGCCTTCCTCTCCAAACCAGCTGAGTTGCATGTCTTTCATGACATGATCGACTACCTTACCCTGTCAAATCTCAACACTGCTCTCACCATCAATCCAACCATCTACACTTCTCATCTCGATCAGTTCTGGAAAAATGCTACGCTCACTGAAATAGATGGAGTACAATGGATCACTTCAAATGTTGATAACCATGATGTTTCAGTCTCTGAGAATACCATCCGTGAACACCTTCACCTAAATGATCTTGAGGGTGAGTATTCTGATTCAGTCTCCTTGGAATTCTTGCATGACGAGTTGGTTAAGCTGGGGTATGAGGGCCCTAGGGGAAAGGGTACCTTCTACAAAGGGCAATTTGTGCTCATTGGAAATATGTAATACATACCTTACAACAATGTCTAAGCCCCAAAAGAACTAGCTGGAATGAGTTTGGAAGCAACATTGCCTTGGCCTTAATCTGTTTGGCTAACAATCATCACTTCAATTTTTCAAAATTAATCTTTAATGGTATGGTAAAGCATCTCGGGACCAAATATGGTCTGTTTTTTATGTACCCCAGATTTGTGCAAACATGTTTAAACTTTTTATTGCCAAATCTTCAAACTCACAAGAGGGTTCTGATTCCCTCTGCTCATGTGGCTTCCACATTGAGCAAACTGTTAATAAATGGAAGAATTTCTTTGGTAACGTCACTCAACCACTCATCTTTCACTAAACAGAGCTACCAGAGTTGAGCATGAAGCCCAAACTATTGCTATACCACCAACTGTTGAACCCACAACTCACGATACTCAAATATCTCCCTCTGCTACCATTTCTCGAGCTACAACACAAGCCCCCTCACTTATAAGATTCAGAAAGAGGAAGAGAACTGTTGGTGCTCCTTCCACCACAGTCCCACCATCCCAAACCGTAAGCCCTGCACAGGTGCATTCACCTATGCAAAATATCCATAGGGAACCCATTGTGCTGTCTCCCAAGCACACTGAGGAGGTGATCACTCCAATGGAGGGTGATCAAGTGGTTCTTGAGGCTGACACTACTGTTTCATCCGCAAGGGGTGATCAGGGCAGTGACAACATAAGTAAGACCTCAACCACGGCAACAAAGGCTGGTCAAACAGCTTTTGGAAATCCCCAGTACCAAGAACAAAGGGGTACTAGTGAGGGAACTTCTAGGAGTGACCCACCAGTTCTATTTGCCGATGATATGTTTGAAGTGGCAACACTTGCTGACATTGATGCAAGCATGAAACAAAAGGCATTGACAAATCCTGAACTTGTACCATTTCTTGTTGCCTTCCTCTACCTCAAAAAGAGGAGCACCTTACAAGACAAGCTGCTTGCGAAGCATAATGAACTTATTATTCAGCAAGACAATCAAATCAAAGCTTTGTCATCTACTCTAAAGAAAGCTACGGATGTTCTTCGAATTAATGATCAAATGTTCAAACAGATTCATGCCGCTCCTTCTCAAACAGTTCCAATCAAAAAGGGGGAGAAGGCAATCATAAAAGAGCAAGTGGAGGATGTACAAGGTACACAAACAACTGCACTAAAATTACTAATAGTTGCAACTCCACAAACAACAGTTGCTCAAACAGCTGCAAGTGCTCAATCACAAGAAGATAAATTATCTGCTGTTGATAGTGTTTTGATCAATAGGATGATCATGTCTGAGGATTATCCAACAACAGAGGTATTAAATCATGGTCCAAAGCTAAACAAAATCATTTGATTGAGGTTGGTGCTCAAACACTTAATATTATCACATTCAAAATGGCTCAAAAGATTGATAATGGGTGGCTAGATGAATAAGTGTCTAAAGTAGAGCCAATTGCACCTAAGCTAGGGTTCAAAGGCATTGCAATTCAAGAATCAAAGAAAGATGAAAAGATGTCTCTTGTGCTAGGAAACGGAAAGGAAGTTGTTGTATTTGTTCCAAAGTTAATACTCTCAAAAGAACAACAAGAAGAGGATGACCATGAGCTTGCACAAAGGCTAAATGCTGAGATGGAGCAACAAGAGCAAAAGGATTTTGAATTGGCTCAAGAGATGGCTGCTGAAATCACAAAGGAAATTCATGAGGAAGAAAAGGCAAAGAAGCCATATAAGGGAGTGAAAAGAAAGAGAGTTAAAAGAAAGAAAACAGTTCCACTTTCAAAGCAAACAACTGAAAAGAAAAAGCAAATATCTCAACCTAAACAGTCTCAACAATCCCAAACAGTTCAAACATCTAAAGAGAAAGCAAAGGCTGGTATGGTTCAAACTATCTTCCAAGAAAGGCTCAGAATGGAGGTTGAACAGAAATTAGACAAGCTGGTGGAAGCTCAACTTGGTCAAAAATCCCACATAACTGAGTGGAGATTTGAATTGTTAAGCATTGAAACAGGGAAACAAGGAGTAACCATTGTGAGAGAGCATGAAGCTATTGAGAGCTATGTAAGCTTCTTGCAGTTAATGGAAAGTGTGACCAGAAGAGATGTGCAAGAAATGTATGAATATGGTCTAAGGCACTATGGAGAAGCTGCTGGTATTGAAATTAGATTGCTGATGAGACATCTAACAAGCATATGTGATCCTCTGAGAGTAATGCCGATGCTTATAGCTGAGGAGGCATTCCCAATAAGTATTGTCATGGTGTATGCTAAGTCAAAGACTTATCACATTGTGATGGGAAATGCACTGACTCAATGCTTCGATATTGAATTCATAGAGCAAAACAAGACAAAGTTCTCTTATTTGATAAAAGCAAAGTTCTTTGGCCCTGCTAAAGTTAAAGAAAATCTTCTTCAGAGGCTCAAAGAAAGGTTGGTATCCCTACAGTCCAAGAAAGGTTAATCTTCATGTTTTGATTGAAACAGTTTTGCATACTTTATTTGCTTATGTTGATTTTTCTGTGGTTGAACCCTATAAAACAACTTAAGTATATTGTTCAATATCTTAAGTTAGGGGGAGATTGTTGGGGAATTGGCTAAGTAATTTAAAACTGTTAGACATGCAAAGGCAAAACTGTTAGAGAAATTTTGAGAAAACAGTTTTGAAACTGTTAGTACAAAAGGTCCAGAACTGTTAGTTATATCTTAACAACTGTTATAAGATGTTGAAGAGAAGACTGTTAGAAGAAACTCAGAACTGTTTATTCAACAAACAGTTTCTGTTGAGATATTTATGGAAACTACTATCTTTGTGGATTTGAAAGATATCTTATCAAGATTTGAAGATTATCAAGATTATCTCGCAAGATAGAATATTAACAAACTTCAACTATTCAAGGAAGATCAAGAGATTATAAATACTCTGTTTAGAATAGTTTGTTAGTATTGATCGATGGTTTACACTTATTCGTATTGCTTATAGTTTTTCAGAAAGTGTATTAGCCTCCAAGTTTCTCTGAAACCTAAGAACAAATTGTGTTCTTCTTCTAACAAAAGAGTTAGATTGGAGGTGTAGGTAAATATTGTAATCATCCTTGATTATTAATAAACATCTTGTGTTTTGAAGTTATTCTTTGAATTGATTAAACTGTTCTTGTGATTAAAACCTTTATTAATCAATTAAGTGTGATTCCGCAACTTCTTAGTTGATTGTGATCAAATTCAAATATTTTTATACAACTCTGGTTTAGATTCATAAAGATAATTCTTGTTATTTATTTTGATTATATTCGATCCTGACACCTACTTCGAACACAATTCAGACCACTTCGAGCGAGTTTTATCGTGGATTTAACTGGAAACCAAACAACCCATTTCGAGTACGAAACAACTGTAAACTTAATTTCAAATTCGAAACACATTCGAAACTCACCATTTCGCATTCAAATTTCTTCTATTTGTTTCAAAGTAAACGAATTCGAATCACCTTAAATCCTTCGAACCATAAATTCCTGTTCAGTTCGAATTCCATTTCGAACCAAAACTCTTCGAGCATTCAACCCAACTTCAAGTCTTCGAACCACATCTTCATTCCATTCGAAGCAAACTATTCACTCTTCAAACAAGAATTTCAAAGATCACTTCGAATTCCTTAATTCGAACACAATCACACCTGACTTTTCAAGCCAACGATCATTTCATAATCAAGTAAGAAAGTTGTCGAGATCAAATGAAATCCTTGCAATTAGAACTTATTCAAAACCCCCTTTCCTTTTCCGCAACGACTACATTGTATGAAAGGGGAGGTTCATGGATTTCCTCGAACACAATGAGACTTATGGAGAGAAGATGATCGGTTGTATCTTAAATGGAGATAAGAAATTTCACATAATCATCAACACATAATCAGACAATATTCTTCCAATCCCAGGTGTAGCAAGGGAGAAAACACCTGATGAACTTACAACTGCTGAGAAGGAAGGAAAGAAAGCAGATAAGTTGGACAAATACTACTTGAAACAAGGTCTATCATCTGAGACGTACATGAAGGTAGACACCTTTGCACTGCCAAAGAAATCTGGGATGAGATATAAAAGGCAACTACAAGGAACTAAGCAAGGATAACACATTAAAAGAACTCAACTTGTCAACATTTTCCACGAGTTCTGTGCGAAGGAAAATGAACAACTAATCAATAAATACAGTCGTTTATGCAAACTACAAAATGAACTAAGAACAAAAAAAGTAGAAAGAACTGACTTAGACATTAACTATGTTTTCTTAAGGGCTCTGGGTCTAGAATGGAGGAGCACGTCAAACTCTAAAAGCATATAAATAGAAATCTGACGATTGTTACTTACCATAACATCTTCGAGGACCTTCAACAATATCAACATGAGGTCTCGAAATCATTTCCTAAGACGTCTGTTGATCCTCTCGCACTTGTGGCTGCTGAACCATCCCCCCGTGAACCTTCAAGATCTCAAAAGTATAAATAAGTGGCTATATCTGACTCAGATTCAGATGAGTCAGATGACACTGAAATGGAGCAAGTAATCAAAGCCATGTCATTTATAACAAAGGCATTCAAGACCCGGTACTCCAAAACCAACAACCGTCAAATATACACATCTGGGACTCGTAGACCAGATACCTTCAAGGTTGCAGAGAAACCGAGGTTTGTGAAAGAAGAAAAGAAGGATGAACAAAAGTGTTACAATTGTGGGGGAAATGGCCACTACATTAAAGACTACACACAAAAGAAGAAGAAGGATGTTGAGTACTAGAAAAAAAACTCAGATTATCCAAAAAGAAGAGTGCAGGTAGGGCTATGATGGTTTAAGAAGATCAATTTCTATAGACACTGATGACAGTGATCTAGAGGAAGAGACACAAGCTCAATTTTGTCTCATGGCTAACGTGAAGGAGGAATTCACTAACAATGATGAAGAGCCAGAGGCACATTAAGACAACTCTGATGAAGAGGTTGTGTTAGTATTTAGAAATGTAAAAAAGCCTAATATTTAGGCGTGGCCTATAAATAGGCCCTTGGCCTTGTAACACTTTTGATCATTCATTTTACAATATATCGATATTCAAAGCTAAAGGTGTAGTGTGTGTTTCTCTCAAATCATCTTCTCTCGACACGAATACTTGAAGGGATAATAACGAAATTGAGCTATCAATTGGTATCAGAGCTAAACTTGATCTAAGTTGGCTCATGATTGGGTGAATCATCGAAGAACAAGCAGAATCGAAGAATTTACTGTTTAGAATTCGAAGATATGAAGGTTTGAGTGAGTTTTTATTTTGAAATCGATCCCATTCATCTGATATGATTTGATTTGAATCATAATCGATTGAGATTTTGAAGTTTCGTGGTCATTCCTACGGTTTTTGCTTCAAAAGTTCATCATATATCATGAGGATGATGGAATCGATGGGATATTGTTGGTCTACAGTGTTTTGCGAGTGAAAGGATATAAAATTCGAGTGGTTATTGATCATTTTTTATAAGAATAAAAAATTTCAGTCAAGAACACATGAACATAATGAAGGACAGCCTAGATTTGAGTTTTTGATCGATTTGGATCAACATTTTAAACGATTTGGTGTTTCTCTGTTGATTTCAAGCGGGTTAGTTACTCATTAGAAGACTTCGAGCTTGGTAGTTGAGAACAAATCCCTAAAAATCCGGAACTTGTTACTCATAGCACACTTCGAGCGTATCTAATCCTCGAATTCGAAGGCAACACATCTCGAATTTGAAGTCTTAACACTCCGAGTTCGATACCATTCATACAAATTCAAGTTCGAAACCCATTATAGACAACTTCGAGCGGAGTACGTCTAAGATCCCTAAGTTCACTTCGAGTTCGAAATCCGCTTTAACACTCAAACTTCGAGCGTGTTCACTATTTCACAAGATCACTTCGAATTCATAACTCATTGACTTCGAGCGTGATCATTCCACTACGAAAATTCATTCCTTGAATACAAAACAAACTTCGAGCGTGTATTGACACTTCGAATTCAAAGATCAACTACAATGGTTACTTCGAATTCAAAGATCATTTGTTCAAATTTTCTTAAACCTTTAAATTCCAAATAGAACTGTTCCATTCGAAGTCAACTGCAAAGTTCACTTCGAATTCCTCACTGATCACTTCGAAATCAAGTATCACTTCAAATCAATATTTCCGAATTCATTCACATCTTCGAATTCAAAGCATACTTAGAAGAAACCAACTACGAACCCAAACCATCAACTTTTCAAGTTAACGATCATTATCCAACTTTCAAGTATAACAAAAATGTAAAGTTCCAACGAGATTATAGCCATAGGCACAGACTCAAAACCCCATGTTCTCTTCCGCAATGACTACCTAGTCTGGTAAGCGAGGTTTATGGATTTTTTGGAACACGATGAGGTGCATGCCGAGATGATGATAGATTCAATACTCAACGGAGATAAGAAATTTTACATAATCATTAATGCACAAACAGATAACAACCTCCAATTCCTGGAGTGGCAAGAAAGAAAACACCACATGATTTGACTGCTGCTGAGAAAGAAAGAAAGAAAGCAGACATGCTTGCTAAGTATTATCAGAAACAGGGCTTATCCTCAGAAATGTATATGAAAGTGGATAGCTTAGAGACAACCAAATAAATATGTGATGAGATTAAAAGACAACTACAAGGGACTGAGCAAGGAGAGCATATAAAACGAACCCAACTGGTGAACATGTTTCACGAATTCACTGCTAAAGAGAATTAACTGTTAATTGATACTTACAGTCGTTTCTGCAAGCTCCAAAATGAGCTGAGAACCAACAAGGTTAAGAGAACTGATCTTGATATCAACTGTGTGTTTTTGAGAGCTCTTGGTCCTGAATGGAAGGAGCATGTTAAGTTGTACAAGCATATCAATCGAAACCTCAAGATACATACCACAATATATTTGAGGACCTCCAATAATACCAGGATGAGGTCTCAAAGTCTGCTCCCAGGATGTCTACTGATCCCTTAGCTCTTGTAGGTATTGAACCATCACCCCGTGCATCGTATGGAACTCAAAAGTACAAACAAATAGCCCTGTCTGACTCAAAATCTAATGAGTCAGATGGTACACAGATG
The DNA here is from genome assembly GCA_038502395.1 of Dittrichia graveolens. NCBI lineage: Eukaryota > Viridiplantae > Streptophyta > Magnoliopsida > Asterales > Asteraceae > Dittrichia > Dittrichia graveolens. Next base: position 26,979,473 of record JARJIL010000008.1, read on the forward strand.
GAACAAGTAATGAAAGCCATGTCCTTTATTACAAAGGCATTCAAGAATAGGTATTCCAATACCAATAACCATTAGAGATACACATCTGTGTCCCAAAGACCAGATAACTACAAGGTTGTTGAGAAACCTAGGTTCGTGAAGGAGGATAAGAAAGAAGAAAGAAAGTATTACGATTGTGGGGGAAATGGCCATTTCATCAAAGACTGCACACAAAAGAAGAAAAAGGATGTTGAGTATTACAAGCAAAAAGTGCAGGAAAGGCCATGATGGTTAAAGAAGAGAAAAAGTGCAGGAAAGGCCATGATGGTTGAAGAAGACCAATTCCTATCAGATACTGATCATAGTGATTCGGATGAGGAAACACAAGTACAATTTTGCCTGATGGCTGATGTTCAAGATGAATTTACTAATGAGGATAAAGAGCCAGAGGCACACTATGATAATACAGATGATGAAGGGCTTGATGTTGAGGATACTAATGTTGAGGTACACTCTAACTCCCTAACAGGTTGTGGTCTGAGCATGGAACATGTTCAGATCATCATGGCACGCATGAAAAAGTTAGAGAAAAGGGTACAAAAATCCAAAACAAATAAAGAAAAATTAAAAGAAATAATAAGAAATCAAAAAAATGGAAACATTCCAGGTTGACAAAAAAATTGTTGAACTAAAAACAAAAAATAATTGAAAAAGAAAATGAATTGATTGAGTTAACAGCAAGCATGAGCACCCAAATTCATGACCTCAAAGCAGAGAAAATTAGTGTTGAAAATGACACTAAATTTGTTATGAAAGAAAAGGGTGAACTATGCTCAAATATTAAAGAACTTGAGGATACACGGATTAAAAGGGGTCAATCAGAACAAACAATCTCTCTTAATAAATTCAAAGAACGAAAATTCTCTAAATGGACCTACGATGGTCTTGGATTTGAAAACCCGAGAATCAGTGAAAAAGTGACAGCCAAACAGTTATAAGTTTAATCAAATGAATGATGGCATCACAAAGAATATGGTATTTGTTGGACAAGAGGATGAAGTAGTAGAAGAGGATTTTAAAAGAAAGACAAACTTAAAATTTGAAATTCCTTTTGCTTATCAAACGTTAAACGAATCTATCACATCTGAGCCACACAAGCTCAGTGAGTTAGATTATTCTATGCTTACATATCCTGAAGATCATAAGAAGCCTCAAGTAGTTCTGGAAGCCCGAGTATACATACCACATATGGTGCTACAAAGGCAACTCGAAATACTTGTAGCCTATTATTTTCAAACCATCATAACAATTGATTTAGAAAGGGAAGTAAAAGAATCATGGATTTCAAACCATCCGAAGGAAATCTTGACACACACTTGTACACCTTCTACTTCCCAACCAACAAGAAAGTATACCAAAGAAGAAAAGGGAAAAATGAAAGTGGAAGATTCATGGATTTCAAGAAAACAACACCAATATCCTGAAACCACCAAAAGGCAACCAAATGTCATTTCTAAAGCCAATCTCACACAATCTCACAAGAACAAACCAAAATCTCAAACAAAAGGTGTCACAAAGAATTCAACGTCTTTCACAACTAACAATTTTTCCACTGTTTCAGATGTGAGAAGAAAAGACAACAACCTAAGAAGTATTTGCACGAAAGATAAAAGACGAAAGTTTACACCTATTTCTTCTAAGCCATGTTTTAATTTTTCTAAGAAGTGTCGTCAAATTTCAAATTTCTTCAGTCAATGTATATCGTTTTCAGAATCTGAAATGAAAGCTAGCACTTGTTTTTGTACAAGTAATGGTTGTCTACACGGACATTGCGAGTACAAGTGTGAGTATGACAGGCTTAGAAAACGCTTGGGATTTCGTGCATGTGAGAATTGGAGACCACAAGGATCAAATCAAATCAATGCACCATTTATCACCTCACATGGAATAATCATTCATCAATGGCTGACAAAACATGCTCTAAATCTCATGAATTACTAGAACTATGAAAATAGATTAATCACAATTCAAGAGTTAGAAGCTTACCTGAGAGGAGGGTACAAAGAGTATTTAAAGGCATGGAACAATACAGAATTCAAATCAAGGAAACATCAATCACCAAGTACCAAGTATTTCTCCACTACCAAATCTAAACCATTTAAACCATCAAGCTCAAATGTTCACACGACAAAACCCAAAGTGAACAAATCAACCACCAAAGTTTACAAACCTATAACCACCAAACAACCATGTAAGGCTAAATCAATTGCATAACCTAATATAGTTCAAGTTTGGAGACACAAAGAAATGGTTTAGGTATTTAATCTCAAAGACTCAATGGAGTCCACCATTCTTGAACAAGGAGAGATCCCTCTCAAAATTGAATCTCAAATTGTTCCTGATCCACTCTAGATTAAAACCTCAAAATTCAATAAAGAAGAACAAAAGATTCAATGGAAAACACAGAAAAGCATACATTGCATTTTTCAAGAGGTTGTTGACTCAAATGCATCATTTAACACACCATGACCCATCTCTACATAGGGACCTAAACCTTCATTCTTTTCTGTGTGCAGGAACCTAATCTCAGGTACCTGGATTCAGGGTGCACCAAGCATATGACAGGTGACAAGAGTCTTCTCAAAAACTTTGTTCCCAAGTACTCCGGGAATGTTTATTTTGGGAGTGACAATGTAGCACCAATTCTGGGGTATGGAGATATAATTAAAAAGAGCATCAAAATCAAGAAGGTTTCATTTGTAAAAGGACTTAGCCACAACCTATTCAGCATTGGCCTCTTCTGTGACAAAGACTTAGAGGTTACCTTTAAGAAGAATTCATGTTCAGTCAAAATAGAGATGGGTGATGTACTTGTAGCTGGTACAAGGAAGTCTAACCTGCATTCCATCGACTTGAACAACTACAACACAAAGATCTCCGTCTGTCTTCTGGGTAAGGCCTCATCGTACTTAACTTGGCAATGGCACAGGAAACTCTCACATCTCAACTTTTACAACATCAACAAATTGGTTACTAGAGATCTGGTGAGAGGCCTGCCAAAGTTAAATTCAACAAAGATCATCTATGTGTAGATTGTGAAAAAAGGAAGATGAAACGATCATCTCACAAAGCCAAGCAAGTATCCAGTACAAAGAAGATAATGAAGCTGCTGCACATGGATTTATGTGGTCCAATGAGAGTCTAAACACCCAATGGAAAGAAGTATATCCTAGTCATTTGTGGATGACTATTCTAGGTATACTTGGGTCAAGTTCTCAAGGTCAAAGGATGAAGCAACTCCTGTCATCATCAGCTTCATCAAACAACAACAAAACAAGTTTGAACACAGTGTTACATCCATTCGAATAGATAATGGAATTGAGTTCAAAAACAAAATATTGTCTGACTATCTTGACCTAGTGGGGATCACACATCAGTTTTCTGCAGCATACACTCCACAACAGAATGGAGTGGTAGAACGACGCAACCGAACTCTGGTTGAGGCTGCTCGTATTATGTTATCATACTCAGATCTCCTACCTTCCTATTGGGCTAAAGCAATCAGCACAGCATGTTCACAGAATCATTCTTTCATTCATAAATGTTTCAATAAAACTCCTTACGAATTGGCAAATGGCATTGCACCTAATCTCAAATATTTTCATATATTTGGTAATAGGTGTTTTGTACTCAATGAAAAAGATAATCTAGGGAAGTTTGAGGCCAAGGCTGATGAAGCAATTTTCCTAGCTTACTCACATGTGTCTAAAGCCTACAGAGTTTTAAACAAAAGAACTAACTGTGTTATTGAAAGCATAAATGTTACATTCGACGATATGTTGGATGTTAATACTTTTCAAAAGAACAAGGAGGTTGGTTCTGGACAAGTCAGTTCAGGATCAGTACTTCAAATAAAAGAAATAAATAGAAATCCAAGTTCATCCGAACATAATTTAGATTTCTTATTTGATTTCTTCCAATCTGAATCTAATGTTCCTATTACTGGTGACAGGAATGATGCAGTGTCTCCTACTACAACTGCAACGGAGGTTGGCAATTTGTCTTCATATCTAACCGTGGATTCTCCGTCTACACCAACTGTCAGTCCAGTTGTAGTCCCTCATGAGCCGGTTTATGAGGGTACTCCCATTTATGATTCATAACCAACACCAAATGAGGAAGACATTGAACTCACAAATAGATTAAATGAATTCTTTCTTCAAATTCAGAACCCCCGAGGAATAAGATGGACACAATCCCATCCTGAATCTCAGATTATTGTAAATGTTCAAGATGGTGTAAGGACTCGTTCCTCAACAGCAAATGAATGCCTTCATTCCCGTTTCCTATCAATGATTGAACCTACCAAAGTCTCCCATGCTTTACAAGATGCTGATTATGTCATTGCAATGCAAGAGGAACTCAACCAGTTTGAACGACCTAAAGTTTGGAGATTGGTACCACTTCTAGAAGATAAGTCGATTGTGGGTATCAAGTGGATCTTTAAGAACAAATGGGATTCCGTTGGAATAGTGTTATTTTAGAAAAATGTAGGAAAGCCTACTTTATAGGCGTAGCCTATAAATAGGCAATTAGGTCCTTGGCCTTGGGACCGCTGGTAATGTTTGAGCCATTAATGCAATAGTGATATTGAAAACAAAATGTGAAGTGTGTGTGTGTTCTCTCTCGATAATCATCTCTCTACAAGTTACTTGAAGGTTCATCATCACTGATTAGACATTTCAATTGGTATCAGAGCCAAAAGTTGATCTAAGTTGGCACATGATTCGGTGAATCATCGATTAACGAGCTACATCAAAGAGGTTACTGTTCAGAATTCAAAGCAATGAAGGTTTGAGTGTTTCTCGTCTTGAATTGGATCCCATTCATCTCTAAATAAATTCTGTGTTAAAAAACAATCAATTATGTTTTGATTTGGTTCAAAATCGACTGAGTTTTTGAAGTTTTTCGTGGAAACATCTACAGTTTTTGCTTCAAAAGATCATCAGATTTCATGAGGATGATGGATTCATTGGAATATTATTGATCTACAAAGGATTGCGAATTAGAGGATATAAAATTTGAGTGGTTTTTCATGGTTTTTTATATGAATTAAAATTTTAGTCAAGAACATTTGAAGATGATGAAGAACAACAGCCTAGATCTGAGTTTTTGATCGAGTTGGATTAGCATTTCGAAGTTTTTGGTGTTTTACTGTGTAGTTCGAGCGGGTTAGTTATTTCAAAGAAGACTTCGAGCTAAGCAATTGAGAACATATCCCTAAAAATCCGGAATTTGTTGCTCACATTGACTTCGAGCGTATCAATCCTCAAAATTCGAAGAAAGCACATTTAGAAGTCGAAACCTTATTACTTCGAGTTCGAAAAACATCAAGTTCCATGTTCGAAAGTCTAGACAACTTCTAGCGGACTTAAAATCCCAAGTGCACTTCGAATTCAAAAGTTACCCCAACACCTTGACTTCGAGCACATTAGTTGAGTCACAAATCCACTTCGAAATAAAAACCCTTTGACTTCGAGCATGTTCTTCGTTCCAAATACACTTCGAAACCAAATTTTTAGAACTTACCTCACTTCGCATTCGAATATTACTAGTTCGAAAACATTGAAACAATCCTTCAAAGACCAAAAACAACTGTTCCATTCGAAGTTCACTTCCAAGTTGACTACGAATTCCTTGATTAATTCACTTCGAATTCCCAGAACATTCACTTCGAATTCAATCACTTTGAAGAAACCATCTTCGAACCCCAATCACCAACGTTTTCAAGTTAACGATCACTTCTAAACTTTCAAGTAATTAAACCAAAATGTCAAGTTGCAACAAGATTTTGGCCATTGGCACAGACTTGAAACCCCTTGTTCTATTGCGCAATGACTATTTAGTATGGAAAGGGAGGTTTATGGACTTTCTAGAACACAACAAAATGTATGGTGAGATGATGATTGATTCTATCCTCAACGGAGAGAAGAAATTCTAGAGAATCATTGATGCACAACCTGATAACAACCCTCCAATTCCTGGAGTGGTGAAAGAGAAAACTTATGATGAGTTAAATGCTGCTGAAAAGGAAAGGAAGAAAGCAGATAGGCTTGCTAAGTACTATCTCAAACAAGGTTTATCTTCTGAGATGTGCATAAAGGTTGATAGTTTAGCAACAGCCAAAGAGATCTGGGATGAGATCAAAAGACAATTGTAAGGAATTTTGCAAGGAGAACATATAAAACGAACACAATTGGTGAACATGTTTCACGAAATTTACTGAGAGAGATAACGAACTATTAATTGACACCTACAGTCGTTTATGCAAGCTCCAGAATGAACTCAGAACTAACAAGGTTGAAAGGACGGATTTGGATATCAACTGCGTTTTTCTTCGTGCTTTAGGTCCTGAATGGAAAGAGCATGTGAAGCTTTACAAACACATCAACAGAAACCTTACAATTGTCACGTACCACAATATCTTTGTGGACATTCAGTAATATCAGGATGAGGTCTCAAAGTCATCTCCCAGACTCTCTGCTGATTCCTTAGCCTTAGTTGCTTCAGAACCATCACCCGCGAGTCCTCTAGAACACAAAAATACAAACAGGTGGCCATGTCTGACTCAGGATCTGATGAGTCAGATGATACAGAAATGGAACAAGTCATAAAGGCCATGCCATTCGTCACAAGGGCATTCAAGAATAGGTATTCCAAAACCAATAATCGTCAAAGGTACAGTTCTGGGTCTCGAAGACAAGAAAACTTTAAGGTTGCTAAGAAACCTAGGATTGCCAAGGAGGAAAGGAAAGAAGAACGAAAATGCTACAATTGTGCGGGAAATGGCCACTTCATAAAAGACTGCACTCAGAAAAAAAAAGAAAGATGCTGAGTATTATAAGCAAAAACTCAGGCTGGCAAAAAGAAAAAGTGTAGGAAGGGCTATGATGGTTGAAGAAGACCAGTTCCTCACCAATACTGATGATAGTGATCTATATGAGGAGGCACAAGCTCAATTTTGCCTAATGGCTGAAGTTGAGGATGAGTTCACTGATGAAAAAGAAGAGCCAGAGGCACATTATGACAATACCGATGATGAAAGGCTTGATGCTGAAAATGCTGATGATGAGGTACACTCTAACTCTTTAACTGGTTGTGGTCTGAGCATGGAACATGTTCAGATCATCATGTCACGAATGAAAAAGTTTGAGAAAAAGGTACAAAAATCAAAATCAGATAAAGAAAAACTAAAAGAAATTATAGGAAATCAACAAATGGAAACTTTCCAGGTTGATAAAGAAATTGAAGAACTTAAAACCAAAATCATTTTAAAAAGAGAACCAACTGATTGTGCTAACTACAAGCATGAGTACACAATTACATGACCTAAAAGCGGAAAAGATCAGCGCAGAAAATGACAAAAAATTTATTCTCAAGGAATATGGTGAATTGTACTAAAAAATAAAAGAACTTGAAGACACACCGATAAAAAGGGGTCAAAAAGAATAAACCAGTTTTCTCAATAAATCCAAAGAAAGAAAAATCTCAAAATGGACCTATGATGGTCTTGGATTTGAAAACCTTCTAATCAGTGAGAAAGTGGCGGTCAAACAATTATATGATTTCAACTTAATAAATGTTGGCATCACTAACAAAATGGTATTTGTTGGTCAATAAGAAGAGGTTGTGGAATAAGATTTTACAAGAAACTGTACAATAAAATCTAAAATTCCTTTTGACTATCAGGAATTAAATGAATCTGTCTCATATAATCCTCAAAAGCTTAGTAACACTGATGAGTCTACTGGTTTCACCTATTTTGATGATCTTAAAAAGCCGCAAGTAGTTCTTGAAGCCCGAGTATATATACCACATATGGTTTTACAAAGGCAACTCAAAATACTTGTAGCTTATTATTTTCAAACCATTATCACAGATGATTTAGAAAAGAAAATAAATAAATCAGAAAAGAGTCTTCCATGTCACTATGAAAAGAAAATCTTGACATGCACTTCTACTCCATCTACTTCCCAACCAACAAGAAAATATACTAGAGAAGAAAAAGGTAAAACAAAGGTGGAAGAGTTATGGACTCCAAAGTCACATCACAAATCAACTAAAACCACCAACAAATCAAATCAAATCAACAGGCAACCAAATGCCATTCCCAAAGCCAATCTCACACACTCTCCCAAGTACAAATCAAAGCTACCAACAAAAGTTATCAAAAAGATCTCAAAACCACTCACAACTAACCACTTTTCCACTATTTCAGATGTGAGAAGAAAAGACAACAACAAGAAGAGTGATTGCACAAATGAAAACACAAGAAAGTTTAAACCCAATGTAGCTAAGGCATGTTTTGATTTTCCAAGAAGTGTCATCACATTTCAAATTTCTTCAGTCACTGTAACTCACATTCCACAAATGAAATGAAATTAAGTACATGTTTTTGCACAAGTCATGGTTGTTTGCACGGACATTGTGAATACAAGTGTGAATTTGATAGGCTTCGAAAACAAATGGGAATTCGTGCCTGTCAGAAGTGGAGACCACAAGGGTCGAATCAAATAAATGCACCCTTCATTACATCACACGGGATAATCATTCACCAATGGGTGACTAAACATGCTTTAAAACTCATGAATTATTTGAAAATAGATTAATCAAAATTCAAGAGTTAGAAGCATACAGAAAAGGAGGATACAAAGAGTTTTTGAACGCCTGGAATAATACTGAATCAAGAACAAGGAAATCTCAATCCCAACGCACCAAGTTTCTATCATCCAAGGCACAGACAAATTCTTCAAAAACATCTGTTACCACCATAAAGGAATCCAAATCTCAAACAGTTGCAAAACAAAAAAAAATTCAAGTGTGGCAACGACATCAACAGTCCACCAAGTCTTGAAAGAGGAGAGATTCTTCTACCCATTGAATCTAAAATTGTTCCTGATCCAGTCTGGATTAATACCTCAAAGTTTAACAAAGAAGAACAAAAGATTCAATAAAAAACACAGACAAGAATACATTGTATTTTTCAAGAGGTTGCTGACACCAATGTATCACCTAACACACAAGGACCCATTTCAACATGGGGACCTAAATATTCATTCTTTTTTATGTGTAGAAACCTAATCTCTGGTACCAGGACTCATGTTGCACCAAGCATATGATTGGTGACAAGAGTCTTCTCAAAAACTTCGTTCCCTAGTACTCCGGGAATGTTCGTTTTGGGAATGACAATGTAGCACCGATTTTGGGTTACGGAGATATAGAAAAGAAGAATATCAAAATAAAGAAGGTTTCTTTTGTTGAAGGACTGGGCCATAACATGTTTAGCATTGGCCAGTTCTGTGACAAAGATTTGGAGGTCACTTTCAAAAAGAATTCACGTTCAGTGAAAACAGAAACATGTGATGTGCTTCTTGCAGGAACACAGAAGTCTAGCTTGTATTCAATTGATCTAAGCAAGGCCTCATCAGAATTAACTTGGCAGTGGCACAGAAAACTCTCACATCTCAACTTCCACAACATTAACAAACTGGTTACTTGAGATCTGGTGAGAGGCCTGACTAAGTTAAAATTCACCAAAGACCATCTTTGTGTAGACTATGAAAAAGGGAAGATGAAACTTTTATCTCACAAAGCCAAGCAAATCACCAGTACGAAGAAAATAATGGAGCTTCTACACATGGATCTATGCGGTCCGATGAGAGTCTAAAGACACAATGGGAAGAATTATATCCTAGTCATTGTTGATGATTACTCTAGGTATACTTGGGTCAGGTTCTCAAGGTCGAAAGATGAAGCAACTCCTATTATCATCAGCTTCATCAAACAACAGCAGAACAAGTTTGAACACAGTGTTGCCTCCATTCGCACGGATAATGGAACTGAGTTCAAGAACAAAGTCTTTTCTGACTACCTTGACCTAGTGGGGATCTCGTATCAATTCTCTGCAGTATACACTCCACAACAAAATGGAGTGGTGGAACGACGCAACCGAACTCTGGTTGAGGCTGCTCGTACTATGCTTGCTTACTCTTGTCTCCCGCCTTCCTATTGTACTGAAGCAATCAGCACCGCATGTTACACACATAATCGTTCTTTCATCCATAAGTGTTTCCATAAAACTCCATATGAATTGGCAAATGGCATTGTACCTAATATCAAATATCTTCATATATTTGGTAATAAGTGCTTTGTGTTCAATGAAAAGGATAAGCTAGGGAAAGTTGAAGCCAAGGCTAATGAAGCAATTTTCCTAGGTTATTCACATGAGTCTAAAGCCTACAGGGTGTTAAATAAGAGAACTAACTGTGTTATGGAAAGTATAAATGTTACATTCGACGATATGTTAGATGTTAACACATTTCAAAAAGAAAATGAAGTTCCATCTAGACAAGTCAGTTCAGGACCAGTACTTCAACGAAAAGAAACAAATACAAATCCTAATTTATCAGAACACAATTTAGATTTCTTATTTGATTTCTTACAGAATCTAATGTTCCAAACGGTGGTGATATGAATGATGTAGTGTCTCCTGCTACAACTACAATGGAGGTTGACAACTCGTCTTCATATCCAACCGTGGATTCTCCGTCTACATCAACTGTTAATCCAGTAACAGTTCCTCAAGAGCCGGTTTATGAGGGTACTCCTATTTATGATTCAGACCCAATATCTGTTGGGAATCCATGGGGATCAAAGCACGCAACGGAAGCAACAAAAACACACAAAAAGATCCCATGATTTCCTAATGGTGGTGAAAACTTTCAAGAACATGCATGCAACCAAAAACAAGAACAAAGAGAAGGAGAACAAATCATACCCTCGAAGACTTTGATACTTGGCTAGAACAAACCGGATTTGGGATGTAAGCTTGAAACAAAAGGCTCCAAGCCCTAATGCAAGTCCACACCAAGAAACCTTCAACCTCTTTGTACTAGCAAACCGAAGCACCACCAACACTTGATTGATCTCTTCTGGAACAGCCTTGAAAACACTTGTGCACAGCCCTTGACCTCTTGCTCTTGCTCACTCTCACTAGTATGAACTCACAAATGAAGTATGCTTGCATAATTTATCCAAGAGTGTTGAATGAACAAACAATGTCCTTTAAAAAGAGATATCATCTGTTCTTTGGAGTCCAGAGTCGTGCTAATTGGCACTCATTCATTGGACCAACAAAATGGTCCAACCAAATTCTAGTGTCACTTAGAATTCTACCTTAACGACTTCTTCACGGGCTCTTACGGGCCGTGAAGGATAAATGCGCCACGACCGGCTATTTATCCTCCATGAGCCGTGCCGCGCTGTGCAAGAATCGTGAGGGTTGTGCCTTCACGACCTCCTTCACGGGCCGTGTAGGGTCGTGAAGCCCTAGGGTTTCACGAACCATGCGGCCCACGACAGGACTCGTGGATACGAGCTGCTTCACGACCCGTGGAGCATCCTTCACGGTCGTGAACCCTAGGTCAACTGGAATTTGACCATTTTGACTCTTTCTTCTTATAGTAGGCTGTCGAGATTGAAACCTGGTGCGTGACCCAATAGCCCCGCGCTTCATTGGCAGTGATGCTGGCCTACGTGTGTCTGTGGGCAGATTCCAACAATATCAACAGAGGAAGACACTGAACTCACAAACCTTTTAAATGAGTTCTTTCCTATAATCCAAAACCCCCGAGGAATAAGATGGACACAATCCCATCCCGAATCTCAAATTATAGGAAATGTTCAAGATAGGGTAAGGACTCGTTCTGCAACGGAAAATGAGTGCCTTTACTCCAGTTTCCTATCTATGATTGAACCCACCAAAGTCGCCGATGCGTTACAAGATGCAGATTGGGTCATTTCAATGCAAGAAGAACTTAATCAGTTTGAAATACTCAAAGTTTGGAGATTGGTACCACTTCTAGAGGATAAATCAGTGGTTGGTACCAAGTGGATTTTTAAGAACAAACGGGATTCCGATGGAAGAGTAGATAGAAACAAAGCTAGGCTGGTTGCCAAGGGTTACAACCAACAGGAGGGAATAGACTATGATGAAACATTTGCTCCTGTAGCTAGGATAGAAGCCATAAGACTATTCTTAGCCTATGCTGCCTACAAAAGCTTTAAGGTTTTTCAAATGGACGTCAAGACAACATTCTTAAATGATATCCTCAAGGAGGAGGTTCATGTGTCTCAGCCAGAAGGCTTCGTCAATCCCAAATTCCCTCAACATGTTTATATTCTAGACAAAACCTTATATGGACTAAAACAAGCCCCGAGAGCTTTGTATGATGCCATGTCTGAATATTTGTTGAGTGGGGGATACATCAAAGGAAAAACCGTCACCACTTTATTCACAAAAGCCAAAGGAAAGGATTTAATCTTAGTACCAATTTATGTGGATGACATCATTTTTAGTTCTACAAACGCAAAGTACAGTGATGAGTTTGCACATACTATGCAAAATCGTTTTCAAATGAGTATGATGGGAGAGATGAATTTCTTTCTCGGATTACAAGTGAAATAGCTGAGCCATGGCATTTTCATCAGTCAATCCACGTACATTAAAGACTTGTTGAAAAAGTATGACATGCTCAATTGTTCTTCACTATCAACCCCAATGTCTTCAAAAACTAAACTGTCTGCTGCTCTTGAGGGAAAAGAAGTTGATTTAAAAACCTATCAGGGTATGATTGGTTCATTATTGTATCTGATGGCTAGTAGGCCAGATATAATGTTCTCTACATGCTTATGTGCGAGATTTCAGGCTAATCCAAAGGAATAACATCTGCTGGCAGTCAAAAGAATATTCAAGTATCTCAAGGGTACTCCTGATCTAGGTCTATGGTATCCAAGGGATTCTAGTCTATAGTTATATGCCTATTCAGATGCCGACTATGCTGGTTGCATGCTTGATAGAAAGAGCACATCTGGCAGTGCACACTTTTAAGTGATCGGTTAGTGAGTTCTGCTTCTAAGAAACAGAATTGTGTCTCTACTTCAACTGCTGAGGCTGAATATGTTGCTGCTGCAATGTACTGCTCTCAGAGTTTGTGGATTAGGATTCAACTTTCTGACTTTAGCCTACACTATGTCAAGATTCTTTTACTGTGTGATTCACAATCTGCCATTTCAATCTCTTGCAATCTTGTCCACCTGCCATTGCCTTCACCTCATGTTCTATACTTTCCTTACCATTCTCCAACGTTGCCTCACCCTTAAACATACTGGCTATGAATACCCCATTCCAAAGGTTTTTGCCTATGATGGTCCAATTCTCCATGGACAGAAATGAGGAGATACCTCGGGGCCAAATCATGATGCTATCCGGCCTAAACAATTCTTGTATGTGAAAGTTCTTACAGCTGATCATCCGATTCAACCGCAACCATTTTTGGTTTCTCTACAGGATCTTTGTGCATAGAATGAAGTTGTGAGATTATATAGGCAGAGTGTAGGACTATGCCCTATGGAGCAACCAGAGCCGGTTGCACCTACCCAGGGCCAGTAGTTAGAAGAGAGGATATAGTGCATAGGCCTCAGTCTTCCACGGGGGAAGCTAAGAGGGAAGTGTTAAGAGAGAAAAGCATTGAGAGGGGTGGTGAAGAGGATGAAGGTGAAACATATAGTGAGGGAGGGGCGGAGTATGACCCTACATAGATCCAAGCTATGATTGCTTCATTTTATGATGTACTACCCGAACCAATGCCGTAATCTCCTGTGCCCGACTTACATGCTGGTTCAGTAGCCCCTGACTTTGAAACCGATACATTTGCTCTGACCAGGTATACTCCAGGAGCAGCACCACAAGTCTTCGACAACACTGCACAGAAAAAAAGCTAAAATGCTTGTGGTGACTGAGGAAGAGGATTGGAGCTTCTCCGATTTATTTCCTAATTTACCCGAGGTCTTTAACTCTGAAACGTAATTCATTTATGGCTATTAACTGGGTCCTCTTGATAAAACAAGTGCAAGTCATGATTTTGATATGGAAGAAGAAGAGATAGAGGAAGAGATTGAGGTAGAAGAGAGAGGAGTGAGAAAAGAATAAACGAGTGCTAAGGGACCCCCAAACCCAAAAGGATGGGAAGCTACACCTGTCATCAGGGCTGACATTGTCAGCTCTGGTGTTGAAATAGCCACTGTCATCCCAACAGTGCATATTCACCCCACCAACCACTCAAGTATCTCTCAATAGACACTTGCTTCATTCCACGGAGAACTTGCACATACTCTACCGGGCCCTCATTCGGAAATGGTTGGTATTGAAACTAGAGGTCTGCCTCTCTCGACCTCGCCCGTCTCTTCAATGCACGTCGATATACCGCATATCTCTGCTTTCCTTTTTAGACACCAATCTACACTAGCACAAATAACGACGTTGTTTAACAGACAACAGTCCAGAACACCTATAGGTGGCACTACTGAAAGTGCCATTTGAGGATCAGGTGGAAATCTCGGCAGAGTGTACACCACTGCAACTACGTACGTGAGTAGCTCTGCCTCTATGGCAGAGACTTCAACAAGTACTCTGAGTGAGTCTCAGTTTGTTACCAAGGAGGAATTGTAGGAGGCTCTCACCCCTATCACCGAGGGCATAGCTGACATCAAACAAACTCTTGCTTCTCAAAAATCCAAAGTTGATGATGGCATGAGCTTATCTACAGATACATTAAAATCCCTGCTATATGCCCGTTTGTTGGAAAAAGCCCCAGACCGTGAACAGAACTTAGATCTCCTTGAAACCCTTCGGAATGAACAAATTTATAAGTGTAGCAACCTAACTGAATTCAAAGAAACTATAATGAACTCAATGGAGGATCTGGGTAGTGTGGTCTTTCAAAAGCTGGATTCTGTGGAAAACAGGCTGACAACACTTGAATCAACTTGCAAATCCCAAGCTGTAAGGTCAAAACGCAGGCGTGATGACGATTAGCAGCCGCAATGGGGATCGGCGAAGAGCAAAAACTACAACAGCTTCAACAACAAAAACAGCAACGACAACAACAACAACAACTAACTGAGCCTGAACCTGACATCCCAGTGTTTGAATTCAAAACTGAAACGGCTGATATTGAAAGGGATGAGTCAGATGAATTGATGAAACAAATAGAGGTCTCTTTTGCAAAATTACCTGAAAGAACCGAGGAAGTCAAGATTGTGGACAGGTTTGAGGATATGCCGGTGCCTACTGTTCAAAAGCCAGCTTCTTCAAGGGTTGCAAAGCCTGCGAGAGAGTTGGTCACCAAAAAACAGATGGAGGAGACCATCAGAAAGCTAGATCTTACAAGGGTTCTCCGGGGCATATCTGAGGAAGTTCATCAAATATTTCCTCCAGAATGAAAGAAATTACAGGTGTCAGCTACTGACATCCTTAAGAAAAATCTTGAAGCTGAGCAGGCACAACAACTTCAATAAACATAATCTAAATGGCCTATCCCTCCGAGTGTCCAACCAGCTCGTCCAATTCCAACATCGTCAGACCTAGGCCTAGATCAACATAATATGTTCACCAGGGAAGCAATGAAAAACCCTGTATGGGGCAAATATTGTGTGAACGCTGCTTACCTCGAGGATCGGATCCCTACCATCTATGCTTCACAAATCAGAGACAAGACTCCTCCAGAACTAAGAGGTCTTGATGATGCACAAAGGAAACGGTACACTCATATCTTCAATGAATACAAAACCCCGAGGGAGCAGATTGTGTCAGAGTACCCTATCAGCAATGTACTTCGCGTCAGCATGCAAAAATCACTAAGGTACACATTTGATGTGTATGATGTATAAAGAGCAGATGGTCAGAAAATCTCCCTCAATGAAGCAAACTTCAGACATGTCAAGCTGCACGACATTGAGTTCATATACGAGGAGCTGTCTACGAAGATCAACAAGTCCTACGAGGAAGAACAAGGACGATCAGCTCTGATGAAATATATGAGGAGATTCATAGAGTTTATCTAAGAACACGATCTATAACTAGGCGCCGAGAGTAATCAACTCGAGGTGAATCTGCTCAGACCACTGTAACATAATATTGATCTACAAACCCTAGATGAGCTCACAGTTATTGATGAAAATCATTCTAGGTTTGCGGGTCAAAGAGGTGTCATCTTTGTTAATCAACGCCGCCGAAAGATCATGGTTCGGATGACAGACTTAATGGCATACTTAGATGGGACTCTAAAACTGTTATTTCATAGTCTCCAAGAAAAGGCTGAAAGGGATCAATCTATTTTAAGTGAGACTGAAAGGGCTGGGTTGATACGAACAATAGAACTGATAAAAAGGATGTTGGACAACCGTTAGATTATTCGGAGGTGGATAATGATGTTTGGTATAAGGAATACGTCTATTTTGTAATTATTTACTTTCTACATTTCATTTCCATGTAATAGGCTTTCTCTCCATTTAGGGGGAGATTGTTATTTTAGAAAAATGTAGGAAAGCCTACTTTATAAGGGTAGCCTATAAATAGGCCATTAGGCCCTTGGCCTTGGGACCTCTGGTAACGTTTGAGCCATTAATGCAATATAGATATTGAAAACAAAACGTGAAGTGTGTGTGTTCTCTCTCGATAATCATCTCTCTACAAGTTACTTGTGTTGGAACTCGTGGTGGCACAAACACAGTGGAAGCACACAAGAAAAGAAGCATGCAAGACATAAAACGAAAGCACACACAAAGCCCACACGAAGTTCCAATGGTGGAATACACTACAATGCAAATTGCAACTCAAAACAAGAAGAAGGAGGAAGAAAGTATACCTTCTTCCAGCTGGAAATCGAGCTCCATGTGTGGGGATGAACTTGAGGAAACAAAATGGCTTCCTCCTCCATTGCTAGTCCACACCAAGAAGAGTTTGATCCCATTGTACTAGCAATCCATTAGGTTAACGTCCACCAAGACTTCACCATCTGGAACAGCCCAAAGATGTTCTCCTCTTGCACCAATGGTCTTCATATGAACACTCAAGATCGCCATCTTAGTGTTGAAGCATGAAACCCATTTAGTACCAAGAGAGAAAAATGGAGTAGAGATAAGTTGTATATGGTTGCTTGTGTTCTACAGCCTCAAACCATGCCTATTGACACCAGAAACTCGGCCAAATTGCATGTCATTTGATTGGACCATCAAATGGTCCAATAAAACACAAGTGTCACAACATCTACCCTCTTCACGACCCCTCACGGGCTCTCACGGGCTGTGAAGCCTAAGTGCGCCACGAGGGGACTTTGAACTCCACGAGCCGTGCCGCCCTGTCGAGACTCGTAAGAGCATCTCCTTCACGACCCCTCACAACCTCGTCACGGGCCGTGAAGCCCAAAGGCATCACGACGCATGGCGGCCGTCGAACAATCATTAGGGCAGCCTGCTTCACGACCCGTGGAGCATCCTTCACGGTCGTGAAGCCCCGAATCAAAATACTTTTGATTATTTGACATTCTCCTTCCACATTAAGCTGTCGGGATCAATCCTTGGCGTGAGACCCAATAGGCTCGCGCTTCATTAGCAGTTATACCGCATACGTGTGTCAGTGGGCAGATTCCAACAAATTGAAGGTTCATCATCACTGATTAGACATTTCAAATATTGGTAAGAAACAAAGCTAGGCTTCTTGCTAAAGGTTACAACCAATAGGAGGGAATAGACTACGACAAAAAATTTGCTCCTGTAGCTAGGATAGAAGCCATAAGACTATTCTTAGCCTATGCTGCCTACAAAAGGTTTAAGGTTTTTCAAATGGACGTCAAGACAACATTTTTAAACGGTATCCTCAAGGAGGAAGTTTATGTGTCTCAGCCAGATGGCTTCGTCAATCCCAAACTTCCACATCATGTTTATACTCTAAACAAAGCTTTATATGGACTAAAACTAGAAGTGAGAGCTTGGTCTGATGTCCTGTCTGAATATTTGCTGAGTGAGGGATACAGCAAAGGAAAAACTGACACCACTTTATTCACCAAAGCCAAATGAAAGGATTTAATTATAATACAGATTTATGTGGATGACATCATTTTTGGTTCTACAAACCCAAAGTACAGTGATGAGTTAGCACTAACTATGCAAAATCGATTTCAAATGAGTATGATGGGAGAGATGAATTTCTTTCTATGATTACAAGTGAAACAATTGAGTCATGGCATTTTCATAAGTCAATCCAAGTACATTAAAGACTTGTTGAAGAAATATGACATGCTCAGTTGTTCCTCTTTATCTACCCCTATGTCTTCAAAAACAAAACTGTCTGTTGATCTTGAGGAAAAAGCAGCTAATTTAAAAACATATCGAGGTATGATAGGCTCATTACTGTATTTGACAGCAAGTAGGCCAGATATAATGTTTTCTACATGCTTATGTTCTAGATTTCAGACTAATCCAAAGGAATCACATCTACTGGCAGTAAAAAGATATTCAAATATCTCAAGGGTACTCCTAATCTAGGTCTATGGTATCCAAGGGATTCAAATCTACAGTTTTATGCCTATTTAGATGCAGACTATGCTGGTTGCATGCTTGACAGAAACAACACATCTGGTAGTGCACACTTTTTGGCTGATAGGTTAGTGTGTTGGGCTTCTAAGAAACAGAATTGTGTCTCTACTTCAACTGTTGAGGCTGAATTGTTGCTCTAAGAGTTTGTGGGTTAGGACTCAGCTCTCTGACTTTGGCCTGCACTATGACAAGATCCCACTACTGTGTGATTCACAATCTGCCATAGCTATCTCATGCAATCCATTCCACTACTCAAAGACCAAACACATTGACATATGGTATCATTTTATTAAAGATAATGTGGAAAAAGGTCTGATAGAGCTTCAATATGTTAAGACTGATGATCAACTGGCTGATCTATTTACTAAACCATTAGACGAAACTCATTTTAATGAGTTAGTATCCAAATTGGGTATGTTAAATTATAGAGTCTAACTATCAGTCATTTGTTTTGAATGGGTACTTCACTTTGTTTGTTCATGTTGCAGATAAGAGTAAGCATAATCTGAGGGGGAGTGTCAATCATCCATACAAGTTACGCATGCTTGTAGGGGGAGTAAATAGTTACAACACTTCACAAATCAAAGAAAATACCAAAAATATTTCACAAAACAAAGAAAATGTCAAAAACATTTACAAAATTCAATAAAATATCAAAAATATGTAATTTCATTAGTTTAACATTGGAAAATACAAAAAAATTTGAATTTTGGTTTATAAAAGAAAAGAACAAAAAGATTTCAAGCTTAAGGGCCTAATTCACTTTGAATTCGAAATCTTGATCTTCGAATTCGAAATTATCAATCAAGTCAAAGGGAGGACTTTGAACATTCCTTAAATTCTTCACATTCGAAATAAACAAAAGTGATTTTTGCATATGAATGGCACAACGAAAGACTTCGAGCGCCTCTTCTCTTCGTATTCGAAGTGAAAGGACTTTGCATGCGTAGCACACAAATTGCTAGTTCACTTAGAGCGCATTCATAGGATTCAATTCGAAGTCAGTGGACTTCGAATACAAAGCCATCAATTCCTAGGTCACTACGAGCGCGTTTACTAGCCTCAATTCGAAGCTAGTAGACTTCGCATTCTAAGAAGTGCATCTCCAATACACTTTGAGCGCTCATGAACAGTACATTGAACGGAGTCAAGGACAACTCACTTCGAATTCGAAGCCTTCACACTTCGAATTCGAAGTCCTTTGGACTTCGACGTCTATAGTGGCCCTCATGACCACTTCGAGCGAGGATTTTCCTTCAATATCCTTGAGACTTCGAGCACGTTTAAACTCATTTTTACCGTTACCCACTTTGCCTATTAATAGGCGGTTACTTTTTTTAGTGTTCTTTACGCTTTCAAAAACATTCAAATTCTCGAAATCTCCGGTTACTTTTTTACTCTCATTGTGAACCAAGTTACTGCCCAAATTTCGTACTTTTTTGTGTTAAAGTTGCAAACTGAACCAAGGTATACATAAAATAAGCAACACCCATGAGAAAAACATGTTTAAATACTTGAAATCACACTTGCACCATTTAACTCGGAAGATGACTTTTTTCAACTTTGCACGCTTGGTTCGACATTTAAATGAACTTGTTAATGAGAACATGATTTGCGATGGGTCTTAGGAACACTATGACAATGTTTTTGTCAAAGAAAAACTCAAAACATTTGAAAATTGTTCTTCGTGTTCTTCGACTGGTTGAAGATTGGGCTTGATTCCGTTTTCAACCTAGATCTTCATGTTATGGACCAAACGAGAAAAATTTCAGTGTCACAAAAGTGTTTAGATACATGTATTCATTGTAAAACATGTGTCAAAACACATTTTTTTCCACCAAATTTACCACTTTGTCTATGAAGGATTTTGGGGGTGATACATTTTTAACAAGGAGTTGACTAATTTTACTATGTTTGACTCTAAGTCAATGTTTACAAGTCAACAAGGATCAAGTTGTTTCACACTTGAATGTTTGACCAAACAAGTCAATACACTTCAATGGGTTAAATTTTACAAAGTGCAAATATCTAACCTATTGGATGTTCTTACAGGATAAATATGGCTATGGAAGATGAATATGTCTCATACCATTCTTCGATAGCAAGCCAAACCCATAACCCAGATGACCAACTCCTTCCCACCAATCAATTCATATCAGTTGTCACTCATGACAATAATCAATTCATAAACCTCACCAACTTCCAAAACCCAAACTTCCCCATCATCTCTGAAATTCTCCAAATCCATCCATTAAACCACGCCCTTACTTACAACCCATCCACCTTTGGGACTCATTTCTTTGAATGGTATGTTCAACAATTCTGGCACACTGCCCATACTCATACCAATCCCAAATCAAGTCGTGTATATCCGCGCTGATGTAGACCATTTCACCCTGAACATCACTACTAGCCGACTGAGGGAAATCCTTCGGCTTCCTACCGCTAAAAGCAGGACTCCACAACTTGATTTTCAGGAGATGTCTAACGAAACCACAACTGTTGAAGGCATTCGAGTCATGGGCTACCTTGGGGATCTACTTCTTCGATCACACTTCAAAAGAGCCAACCTCCACCCCATATGCTATACATTCATGACCATTCTCCAACGTTGCCTCACCCCTAAACACACAGGCTATGAATACCCTAACTCCAACAAAATCAAGCTCCTGTATGTTGCTGCTAATCACTTGCATATTGATTATGCCACGCTAATATTTTTTGACATTATGCAGCAGGTTGAGGGTAAACTCTATGATCTCAAGAGAGCTAAGGGCAGATTTCTACCGTATCAATGGTTTTTGCCAATGATGGTCCAGTTCGCGATGGACAGAAATGAGGAGATACCTAGACAGAAAAATCATGCTGCAATCAGGCCGAAGTAATTTATGTATGTCAAAGCTATGACTGGTGATCATCCAGTGCAAACCCAACCATTTCCCGTCTCCCTGCGGGATTTGTGCGCCTAGAATGATGTGCTGAGAAATTATAGAGAGAGTGTAGGATTGGGTCCTATGGTTCAACTAGAGCCAGTTGTACCTACCCTAGGGCTTATAGTACCTAGTGAGGATATAGTTGATAGGCCTCAGTCTTCCATGGGGGAAGCTGAGCGGGAAGAGTAGAGAGTGAAAAGTCTATAGAGGGGTGATGAAGGGGATGATGGTGATACACATAGTGAGGGAGGGGCTGAATATGATCCTACACGAATCCAAGCTATGATTGATACATTTTCCGATGTACTCCCTGACCCTGAGCAACAAGCGGAGTCTCATGATATTCATGCTGGTTCAGTAGCGCCTGACTTTGAAACATACACCATCGCCCTAACCACTTATACTCCCGGTGAAGCACCTCTAGTCACCGACAACACTAAGCAACAACGAGCAAAACTTCAAGTGGTGACAGAGGAAAGGATTTAAGTTTTTCAGATCTATTTCCTAATCTACCCGAGGCCTTTGACGACGAAACAAAATTTATGTATGGCTATCAACCAGGTCCTCTTGACAAAGCAAGTGCAACCCACAAATTTGATCCTAATCTGGATATTTATGATGAATATGAAAGTGAAATGGAAGTGGAAGAGGTAGAGAAAAGAGAGAGAGGTGAGTAAAGAAAAAGAGAGTGTTGAGGGACCCACAAGCCCAAAAAGCCGGGAAGCCACATCTCCTACCGGAGCTAACACTGTTAGCTCTAGTATTGAAATAGCCACTGTCATCCCAACAGTGCACACTTACCCCTCAAGTAACTCAAGTGTCTCCCAACACATGCTTGTTTCATCACATGAAGAATGAGCACATACTCTATCGGCCTCTCATTCGGAGATGGCTGGTATTGAAACCAGAGGTCTCCCTCTCCCGACCTCGACCGTTCCTTTAATGCACATCGATATACCGCAAATTTCTGCAATTTTTTCTAGACACCAACAAACACTTGCACATATCACGACGTTGTTTATACAACAATCGTCTAGAACACCTGTAGGTGGCACTACTAAAGGTGTCATTCGAGGATCAGGTGGAAATCTCACCGGAGTGTACACCACTACAGCTCTACACGTGAGTAGTTCTGCCTTTGTGGCAAAAACATTAATGAGCATTCTTAGTGTGTCTTGGTTTGTTACCAAGGATGAACTGAAGGAGGCCCTCAACCCGATTATAGAAAGCTTATCAGAAATCAAGCAGACTCTTGCTTCACTGAAAACTAAGGTTTATGATGGCACGGGTTTATCTACTGATACATTAAAATCCCTACTCTATGTTCGATTGCTGGAGAGAGCCCTCGACCGTGAACAGAACCTAGATCTCCTTCAAACCCTATAAAATGAAAAAAAATACAAGTGTAGTAACCTGAATGAATTCAAAGAAACTATTCAAAACTCAATGGAGGATTTAGGAAATATGGTCTTTCAAAAATATGATTCGATGAGTTCTAGGATGTTCATGATGGTAGTATCATGTTTGGAAGTATTTTGGATCGAAAATCAGAGGTCAAAATGGAGTTTGAAAGATTGAGTCGGCTGGAAACTTGAAGAAGATGATGCAGAGTTCGTCGCGACGCTACCCGTCCTAGCCTTGGATGCGACGCGTTCTTGATTATTATTGGATTCTTTGACATCCGATCTCCAAATCCGATTGTGAAATTCCGATACCCAAAATCTGGTTCTTCAGAATCCGACAACTAAAATCCGAGAGTTGAAATCCGACCCGGAAATCCGATGTTTTGTGAAATCCGATATTATGGGTGACGCGACGTGTCGAAGACTTGGACGCGACGCGTCCGGCGAATTTGTAAATTATGAACTTTGTTTGCTATATATCTTGATTGTGTTTTATGTGTTTATGATTTATGGACTTGTTACATGAATTGAAGCATAAATATATGTGGGCAAATATATTTATATACATTCGAGGCTGATTTGATTGTTGATGTGTTTTCAGACTATCAAAAGACTCAGTAATATTAGATCTCTTAGCTCGTGTTGATTTTGAGGTTAGTAGACGTTAATCGCGGATGGTAAAGATTTCGGTTAATGTTATTGATGTGATGCATGATGTGATTGGGATTGATTGATTGGATTGTTGATTGTGAAATTGATTGTCGATATCTGCAGCATGACTATTTGGTACATACGTACTCTTAGGATGATTTTGAGTTGCGTTTGAGAAGTCAGCTATACATGGAATTGGGCTGGGCTCGTTTACTGGTTGGTTGAACAGTAGTAGCCCTTCTATTGCATATGTTGCTTCAGAGATGTAGTTTACCATTCTAGTTCAGTGGAGGGCTATCGGTAAACCTTTGTTTATGCCGGCATTGGTTGTAGGTTCTGCGCCGAACCACCGGTCTTCTCAGATATGTGATTACATGCTTTGATATTGACTGTGGATGTTTGCTTTTGGTGTTTAGCCTCTACTCACTTAGCTTTGTGCTAATTCCCCTCAGTTGTTGCTTTTGCAGGTTCGTGTTTGTGAGGTTTGCTGAAGAAGAAGTTGACCTGACTCTGATATTTGTTTTTGAAAAGAAACGAGCATGTTTATTTTGAAACACGAAAACAGATGATACTTATGTTTGGGAACAGTGACTGTACATTTGTTAACATTGGTTTGTATGTAAATGAGTTTGTTTAATTAAGCTTCCGCAGTGCATTTAAAAAAAATGGCTTGAGTTTTCCGGTGTTACAGTTTGGTATCAGAGCCTAGGTTTGGCGATGCATGCACGGGTAGAGTGTTGCATTCCCAAATCTTGGCTCGTGACGGGTCAAGCTTTCCTTCAGGGGAATTAGAGTGAGTTAGAGTTTTTTATAGTAGTTAGTATTTTGTGTACTAACGGTTTGTTCAAATAAGATTGTGAGGTGATGTGATTGTACAGATATGGCAGACAAAGATAGCCCTACTAACACTCCTGTGACCCAAGAAGTGGCGGGAATTTCAACAGTGAATGCATTGGATATAACACATCAACCAGATACATCAGGATGTGAACAGGAGGATGAAATGAGTAAGTATATTAATAAATTTGAAAGAGATATGCAAGAACTTTGAGATACTGTGCACCGAATGGAACGAGAGAGGATAACCCAAAATGTTCAAACTCGGACTTATCCAGCTGCCATTACACAGGCTACAACGTTTCTAGTTCCGGTTCCATATCACCCTATGGCACAAGTAACATAACAACCATACTTATATTTAGTCCCATTTCAGGGAGCTATGCTCCCGGATTACTTAAGCGTTACTAGGAGGGATATTACTTTTTCCCAAGCTTTTGACTTAGTTGATTTTCAAAGGAGAAATGTGGAAGCCAAAAACAACATGATCCGAGAGCAAGTTTCTCAACATAATTCCAGGATTGAACAATACTATATACAAAAGCGAAAAGAGCCAAGGGGTCATAGACAAGAGAACATGAATTGTGGATCTATGTTTCGTGGAATTAATCAACGAGCACCACGGTGTGGAAAGTGTAAGTCACACCACACAGGACCTTGTACTTACCAAACTATGCGATGTATTACCTGCGGACAGTCTGGTCATGAGATGAAAGATTGTTATTTCTCCCAGAAGGTATGTTGGATTTGTTTTGGGAAAGATCATAAAGCGAGGGATTGTAGAATTAAAAGAGAACTCGAATCTGGATCAAGTATTGGGGAACCCTCATCGGTAGTTGGTCAGAAACAAGAAAATCAACGCAAAAGACCTATGACAGGTGGGTCTACACAAAGTTCGCAATGGTGCCGCCGGTGTAGATTTGTTCATACGGGGCCATGCACACCCCAGATTTTGCGTTGCATTCGATGTGGATTGTTCGGACATGAAATCAAGGAATGTGATTTACCTCGGAGTGTGTGTTGGAATTGTTAGAAAGAGGGTCATCGTACGGGTGAATGTACTGAGGAAAGGAAAATGTGGTCGGGGTCAGGAGTGGATGCAGGTGGGGGATCCTCGTCAGCGGATGGAGGAAAAAGAAATAACCCTTCTGTGCCAGAGGGTAGAACTTATGATATGATGACTGATGACGATGCTAATATTGAAGATGATGTAAGGGGTACGTTTTGATAACTTTTATATATGTACGTATGTTTATTAACTTCAGAATTAATAATTGATGCTTGATTCCTATGTGTGCTAAGTGTGTATGCTTACTTCTGAAAGAGGATGATTCTTTAGAAGTAGGGATAGATGATATATATTATCTGAATCAGGAAAATTATTTGATTTTTATGTTAGAAAATGATATGATAATATGTATATGGTATTTGATAAGAAGTGAATTTGATATGAGATACTAGAGAAAGATATTTCTACATTAATCGAATTGCATGCTATGCTATGTGTTATAATATTTGCTTTGCAAATTGTGTTTCTATATGTGTATTTATATGTTATGATTGCGCAAAGAGGAAGGAAAGAAGAAGAAAGTAAACAAGTATAGGAATTGAATGATTTTGTGATACTCAGATATGTTTTGATAAAAGATATAATTGAGATTACAAGTTATTGTTAAACCTATTGAGTAAAAATAATATATGAGAATGATTGGTGAATCTAAAGAGATTTATGATACATTGATATATGACATTATGCTTTGAAATTAGAGGAGTGATTTATGTCCTGCGATAGTTAAGGATTTCTGAGAAGAATGATTTAAACCATGATTTGGAAGTTGTAATAGATGCATTTATATTGACTGTGTGAAAAGATATTTATTGTAGAGGCATGTGTGATTGACCTGATTATTAAAAAGAAATAGTGAATGCTTTTATACGGATAAGTTGAACAAGTGACAGAGACAATGATTAGTATGAATAGAAGAATGTGAATGAGAGATTCAAATATTACCTCGGATGGATAACTGATGTTAGGCATATGGATATACGAGGGAGTTTATGATGACAACCCTGGAATTATGCGAGTTAAAGTATAATTGACTTGATGGATGGAATTGAAATTACCTTTATTAGGAAATTGATTATTTAAATGATTTAAATTATCAAGTAGAAGAAAGAGATGGATTGCTACAGATTGGACAAATTTGAGATGTACAAAATTGTTTGAATAAAAGATATAATTGATGCAATTGATGCCTAATTACAAGGAGTTATATATATGGGAAAGAGCTAGTTATAATAACAGTTGATCCCTGTGAACTGAAGATGTATATATATATATATAATTTGAAGAATAACATATTAAGGTCATTAGAAAATAAGAAAGAGAGAAGAAGAATGTAATGGCATGAACATATGGAGTGAAGACTTGTGGAATGAAGATTTGTGGATTTTGTGCATGAACTTGCCTTTGCTAGGAAGTGCCCTTGCTTGGAATTGGGGATTTAATTTCACAAAACTTACGAAACTAAATTGCCAGTGCACTTGTGAAGGATAAATAGTATAATGCCATACAGAATATTTAATTAATGACTTACTAAAAGGTGTGAACATGATATATTTCGTGGAAACATGACATGATCGGGTTTGAGTCAAGGCAGAGTATTAGAGAATTATGAGCTGTTGTGGTGACCAGAAATATCAGAATAGTAATGAAAACAAGTTATGATGGAATATGTATGAGATGTATGATATGCAATGAAATCTGTATATATTACGAGGGATTGTGATTGATCAATAAAAGTAATTGTATTCTACCACTATGGGATGAAATTGATGAGTGGAATTGTATCTTGATGGAATGAATCGAATATGTGATTGAAAGATTTAATTAAACTTTGGAAGAATTTATAACAAGCATTGAGATGTGAGATGAACAATGCGACTGGATCCTTATTGGATAGTGAAGTCGTAGGTGTTGTGCAAGTATATGGGAATGAACTTGCGTTTGAGTTGGATTTTGATGATCCGAGGAATTCATAATTAAGCTGATTAGACAGACGTGATGTGATTTATATTGGATGAGTGTCAAAGTATCAGTGGTAAGTTGATTTATGCGTTATAAAGGACTTAACAATCAAAAATAAATATGAAGAGTGTTCATTTTGTGGCTACCTGTGAGATGGCTTCTCTGAGTAAGTTGGCTCAATTGTACATTAATGAGATTGTTGCGAGGCATGGTATACCGTTGTCGATAGTATTTGACAAAGACTCTAGGTTTGTTTCTAACTTCCGGAGAAGTATACTGAGGGAGTTGGGGACGAGAATTAATTTGAGTATTGCTTATCATCCCCAGACTGACGGTCAGACTGAATGAACCATACAGACACTCGAAGATATGCTACGTGTATGTGTAATTGAGTATGGTGGATCTTTGGATTCGCACCTGCCATTGATAGAGTTTGCATATAATAATTCTTACCACTCCAGTATTGGAATGCCTCTGTACAAAATGTTATACGGCCGTCGTTGCCGTACTCCGACGTCTTGGTTAGAGGCTGGTGAGAAACAGTTTGCAGGGCCTGAGATCGTTCAGATAACTACTGACAAGGTTGCTATAGCGAGAGAAAAGTTAAAGGCAACCAGAGATAGACAGAAAATATATGCGGATCCACGACGTTATCTAGTAACGTTTGATGTGGGAGAATTGGTATATCTAAAGGTCTCTCCGTGGAAGGGCGTGATTCGTTTTGGCAAACACGGGAAGTTGGCCCCCGTTATATTGGTCCCTTCCGCATTCGTCGATAGTAAATAACCAGACAGTTACACTGGATCTTCCAGCAGAGCTTGCAGGAATTTATGACACGTTCAATGTCTATTATCTGAGGAATGCAGAGTTGAAGATGAAAGCCAGATTCTCCTAGTACACGAATTGAAAGTTGATTCAATGAAAAGATTGATAGAAGAACCTGTGGAACTGTTAGATCAAAAGGTGACCAAGCTCCGTAAAAGATATCGATGGTGTTGGTCAAACGGAAACACAGTTTAGGTTCTGATTTAACGTGTGAGATTGAGGCAGAGATAAAAGATAGATACCGCCAGTTGTTTGAGCGAGAAGGGATTCCGAGGAAGGAATCATCTTAAGGAGGGGAGATTTGTAACACCCGCAAACCCGGGGTAGGAGATTAGCGGGTTGGAGGTATGTGATTTATTGTGTTAAACTTGTTATGTGTTTATTTATAAGTTAATTGAATTAAGTAATTTAAATAAATTTAATTTATTATATGTGTTTACTGATTATGTATGTGTGTTAGTATGTATGTATGTATGCATGGAAAGTAAGTAAGTTTATAGACACCTCCTACTTTGGTTAAAACCAATTACTTGTATACGTGATTAGCAATCTGGTCATTTTTATCCAAGAGTGAAGAAGGTGTAGTGTGTGTTTCTAGAGAGCAAAACCAAGAGTGAAGCAACCTTGCAACTTGAAATCGGAAAGCAAAGATCTTGTGTGTTTTAATTCAAAAAGAAGGTGAGAAAATGTTTATAGCATGTTTTGATTTGTATTGATGTGTTTGTCTGTTGAAAAACATGGGTATGTGATGTTTCACCATTGTTGGAGCTTCAAGCTCAAACTAGTAAATGGGTTTTGCATAAAATAATGATTTGATGAGTTCTAGGATGTTCATGATAGTTGTATACATGTTATATTATGTTTATACATGTTTTGAAGTGTTTTGGATCGAAAATCAGAGGTTAAAATGGAGTTTGAAAGATTGAGTCGGCTGGAAAATTGAAGAAGATGATGCAAAGTTCGTCGCGACGCGACGCGTCCTAGCCTTGGACGCGACGTGTTCTTGATTATTATTGGATTCTTTGAAATCCGAAGTCCACATCCGATTGTGAAATTCTGATACCCAAAATCCGGTTCTTGAGAATCTGACAACTGAAATCCGAGACTAAATCCGAGAGTTGAAATCCGACCCGGAAATCCGATGTTTTGTGAAATCCGATTGAGAAATCCGATATTATGGGCAACGCGACGCGTCGAAGACTTGGACACGACGCGTCCGGCGAATTTGTGAATTATGAACTTTGTTTGCTATATATCTTGATTGTGTTTTATGTGTTTATGATTTACGGACTTGTTACATGAATTGAAGCATAAATATATGTGGGCAAATATATTTATATATATTTGAGACTGATTTGATTGTTGATGTGTTTTCAGGCAATCAAAAGACTCAGTAATATTAGATCTCTTAGCTTGTGTTGATTTTGAGGTGAGTGGACGTTAATCGCGGATGGTAAAGATTTTGGTTAATGTTATTGATATGTTGCATGATGTTATTGGGTTAAGCAGCTGAACGTTATACAGAAAAGGTTTACATCAGATAAAACTCTGTTTCATATGTTTGGTGTTACTCCAACATAACGACCGACCAAAATATCATACATATATGCATAGCACAAAAGTGTTCCATCTTAGAGGTGCAAATACATGCATAAACAACCCAGCTCACCAGGCCTTCTAATCTTTATCTGTAAAAAGGTTCAACGTAGCACCATTAGCTATACACATAGCTAGTGAGTACAAACTTAACATAAGTATCAATAAAACAAGTCACGTATCACAGGAATTTGCAAACAATGCTATCCTATCACATTGCGGTGTGCTGACAAGTTCGGTACGAGCCATATCTTGCAGGATAGCTAGTCCCACTCAACAACATTGACTGAAAGAACCAGACTCAACCATCCGTGCTGAGGAAGCATAAAGCAATCCGCCAAGCATCGTTTACGGGACCATAGGTTCCCTAGTAATCCCGGCCATATCATGGCTGATTACAATCTCACGTTAAGGCACGGCAGTTCTGCAGAACCTTGACTTGGGATGCACCCCGAATCACCGTTAAATCCACAAAATGACTGAAGACCTGTTGGGATCCAGCTATCCGGCTGACCTTAACCATGCTTCAGTTGTTCGCGGACAGTTCACATACACATACTGATCCAATCTGGATCATTCATTTAGCATGCACATTCATTTATTTCTTAAGCACGCAATATCAATCATTACATCATTATGGATCCAAATCTGGATCCCTAGCATACATATCATTCATCTTTCATATTTCTGATCCATTCAGGATGAGTATCATGCATATCATTCATTTAACTAGGCGGTTCCAATTCTGGATTCCGCTTGCATATGCTTAGCTTACATATGACAAGTATTTAGCATGGCATTATACATTAAGTAGCATGGCAATTTTCTTTAAACATAGGTGCACTGAAAACACTTAGCAAATAATTCTTCCTCTACCGAGGCTTACGGAAGTCGGTACTCACCCGAGTGGCTTAAACAGATAACTATTTCACTTCTGCTTTACTTAGTACGTCAAGTTCACCTAGCACAGTATTACTTACATTATTTATCTTATCATATAAAGAATGGCTACAAAACCAACATAGGAATCCCTAAATCCGGACCCAACACAAATCTAACAAAACTGTCGGATTTAGGGGAAATCCGAAACTTAGGGGAAATCCGACAAAACTGTCGCATTTATGGGAAATCCGACAATCATGCGGATTTAGAAACCTGCGGATTTTGGGAATCCGACATGCTATCGGATTCCAACACTAAGGAAATCCGACACTTGGAATTTGATACTTGGAACATCGTGAACTTTGGCAAACTAATGGAATCCAATACTTTGGAAGAATCCAAGACTTTGTCGGATTGCGACACTTTCAATGAAATCCGACACTATAGGATTTCTACTTGCGGATTCGGACAAACATGAGAATTCCGACACGTTCAAGTCTCGGAATCCGATACCTTCAAGACTGAAAATCTGCCACCTTCTTTCTTTCATTTCCATATTTCATTCATGTTAGTTTTATATTTAAACACCTTAGAGCTTCATATACCATGTATATGAATATCCAAGACACAATAACATCAATTAAAACATCAAACATGGCAAACTTACTATTAAAGTAAGCTCGCACGCTCATTAATGGAGTTTTGCAAGACTTTGGCTTTTAAATATGATTCATACATGTTTAAATCTTTACAATAAACATAGGTTTACCTTTGTATGATTCAAAATCATAACCCTTCACTTTCTTTCAAGAAATCCGAGAAGCAGAGACAAGCGAGAGAGAGTTTGTGTGTGTTTCTTTTCTTTTGTTAACTTTGACAACTTTGACTATAAAGTCAAAGTTTACAAACATAAATATATATACAAACCACATCCAGAGGCACCGCCTCTGGATTTTCACGTCTTTTCTTCTTTCTTTTATTTATCTACTATTTAATATGTATATACATATATACACACAATTACATGTAATTACACATAATCACAGATATACAATTAACTCTTCTTATCAATACAACTAGCTTACAACTTGGACCCTTTACATTAGCCACTATCTTACGTATATTCACACACGATTTTCAACTAGGCCCAAATCGAGGATGTTACAAATCTACCCCCTTAAGAAGATTCCGTCCTCGGAATCTACTCAGTGATAAACAGGTGTAGGTATCTTGTCTTCATTTCGTTCTCGATTTCCCACATCGGGTGAGGACCTAAGTTGTATTTTCACTTCATAAACATCAACTTGATCAACTTCATGCGTAGCTTCTTGTCCTTTGTGTCAAGAATCTCTACAGATTCTTCTTCAACGTTGCACTTACATAAGTAACACACGTTAAAGATGACATGAATACAGACCAGTTCAGGCGGCAGCTCAAGAGTTACCGTCTGATCATTGACCTTACGCATGACTTTGAATGGATCCATAGAATGTGGACTTAGTTTCCCTTTACATTCAAAACAAATGATGTCTTTTTAAGGAGAAACCTTCAAGAACACACAATCGCCACCATCGAATGTAGTGGAACGACATCTGGGATCCGCATACATCTTCTGTCGGTCACGGGCTGCTTTAAGCTTTTCTAGAGCCTCATTCACTTTGTCTGATGTTATCTGGACAATCTCAGGTCCAACAAACTGTTTCTTTCCGGGCTTTAACCCGTAAGTTGGGATGCGATAACGTATCCCATAGAGCATCGCGTACGGTGGCATTCCAATGCTGGAATGATATGAATTATTAAAATTAAATTCAATCAATGGGGAATGAGAATCCCATACACCACCAAACTTGAACACACACACTCGAAGCATATATTTTAGCATCCGGACTATCCATTCAGATTGGCCATCCGTTTGCAGGCGATGGGCAGTGCTCGGGTGAACACAAGTGCCTACTCATGTTGCAAACTTTGCTAGAAATAGAAACAACCGAGAATCAAAATCAAAACAATCAAACAAAAAAAATTCGTGACATGACACAGTCTCATCAACAAAAAACTGAATCAAACGAGTCAACAAAACAGACCCATTTGTGTTTAAGAAACGGACATCAATTTCCGGAATATCTAATTGTTGCAGACGGTCACAAGGTCTTTGGTATTAATCTCGACTTGCGTACATATCTGACATTATCGTGATCTTCATAAATCTAGCTTTCATTGACGGTCCTTTATATCTTAAAGCATCCGTCACGACATTGGCTTCACCAGGGTGGTGACAGATTTTACAGTAGATAGTAAAGTCTTCCGAACCATCAAACAAGGTGAGGATCGGAGCTTCACCTAACAATCGCTTCAAGATCTGAAAGGTTCCCTCCTGAGCTTTCGACCATACAATAGATACATCTTTACGAGTCCGTTTAGTCAAAGGATCCGCAAGCTTCAAGAAATTGCGAATGAACCGCAAATAGTAGCCAGCCAAGCCAAGGAAACTTTTAATTTCAAAAGGAGTTCAAGGAACTCCCTAATTCATTACAGCTTCCACCTTAGCTGAATCTACTTTGACACCATACTCACAGATAACATGACTAAGGAAATACATTTCCCTTAGGCAGAACACACACTTAGAAGAATTAATGTACAGTTGTCGTTTAAGAGTTTCAAGAATATAGCAAAGATGGAGCTCTAGCCACCGAAGCAGCTCCCGGAACAAACTCAATCTTACAATCAACATATCTGACCGGAGATAAACCCGGTAATTCTTCAGAAAACACATCATGGTAATCAAACACTATCCTGATATCTTGGACTGGTCGTTTCTCTATCATGGCATCAATAAATATGCTAAGAAAGAGTCACAACTTTTGAAACAGACTTCTAAGTTCTTAACAACAGAGATAACAGGAATATCAGACTCTTGTCGCTCTCCACGAGTTACAACATATGATTTATCATAAAGAGGGATCTTGATCATCTTCTTGGAATAGAGAATCTCAGCATCACACTTGCTAAGCGAATCCATCCCAATTATAATATCGTAGCCCGCAATAGGCATAGCAAGGAACAAGATAGGGAAATTTCTTCCCTTGACACTATGAACGTTGCTGAGACTTTCTCAGTGACTAAACTATCTTACTGTTAAAAACCTTTACATTAGGTGAATCGATCAACTTGAAAATAGGTAATTTCAACTTTTACAACAAAAACAGAGACAAAAGAGTAGGCAGCTCTAGAGTCGAACAACATAGAAATAGGGTTATAGTTAATAACGACAATCCTCCGTTGTCGTCTAGTAAAATGCCTTTCCGTTAGTTCTAGACGCATTATCTTCTTTTGCCTTCTGGAAGACCCACCGGTTTCTAAACTTGGGTTATCAGGACAATCAATCATCCTGTGACAGGGCTTGCGACAGTGATAACAAACGTCTTCCTGGTATACACATTCGATACTTTCGTGACCTATCTGTCCGCATCTCCAACATTTTCTGGTGGCTTTGGAGCATTCGCTTGAATGGTAGGTACGGCACTGAGAACACCAAAGCTTTTTAGATCTCGGTTTCTTGGGAGTGTCAGCCTTTCCACCTCCAGAGGTTTTCCTTTTTGAAGGACCCGATTTCGGCAATGGCTGAAACTTCCTTTTACAGCCCTTGCTAGCGGCTTCGTCCCTACACTGTATAGTAATCGCGGGGTTATCACTCCCCTTGATTGTTAGAGGCTTACTTGACAAGAACTTCTTAGACGAATCCATCTTGCTCGTCTCATCTAACATGGTATGCAGCAGGAACTCCATGACTAACCGAAGCTCTTCCTCCAGATGATGTATATAAGGTACTTGATCTATCTCAGGTCTACCACTTTCAGCATTGCGCTGAATACGTTCGTTTTCAGGTTGATGAGGCACATGCGAAGAAGCCACATCTTCCATATCGTTTAATGCTTCCTCATTGTTGCTGCGCTCAGTAGACATATTTAGCTTAACTTGTGTATATAATACGAAAGAGTATTTAATACTCCACTATACTTGCTTATCATATCTAACAAGCTATACTATAATAGGTAATATTCATGCAACTCTCATAGTCAACTCCCCTCCCATAAGGAACACTTTATTATGGTTAGGCCCGTGTTTGAGATTGAATACTCTTGCAAGTACCCAATTCCCTCAAACTTAGGCTCTTATACCTACTTGTAACACCGGCTTCACAAGACTACAAAATTATCAAAATTTGCGTTTTTTTCATACACGTGAATTCATTCACGATTAAACATCATTGAGTTAAGCAGCGGAACGTTATACTGAAAAGGTTTACATCAGATAAAACTCTTTTTCATATGTTTGGTGTTACTCTAACATAACGACCGACCAAAATATCATACATATATGCATAGCAAAAAAGTGTTCCATCTCAGAGGTGCAAATACACGCATAAACAACCCAGCTCACCAGGCCTTCTAATCTTTATATGTAAAAAGGTTCAACGTGGCACCATTAGCTATACACATAGCTAGTGAGTATCACAACAATTTGCAAACAATGCTATCTTATCACATTGCGGGTGCTGACAAGTTCGGTATGAGCCATATCTTGCAGGATAGCTAGTCCCTCTCAACAACATTGACTGAAAGAACTAGACACAACCGTCTGTGCTGAGGAAGCATAATGCATTCCACCAAGCATCGTTTACGGACCATAGGTTCCCTAGTAATCCCGTCCATATCATGGTTGATTACAATCTCACGTTAAGGCACGACGGTTCTGCAGAACCTCGACTCTGGATGGACCCCGAATCACCGTTAACCATTCTTCAGTTGTTCGCGAACAGTTCACATACACATACTAAACCAATCTGGATCATTCATTTAGCATGCACATTCATATATTTATTAAGCACGCAATATCAATAATTACATCATTGTGGATCCAAATCTGGATCCCTAGCATACATATCATTCATCTTTCATATTTTTGATCCATTCAGGATCAGTATCATGCATATCATTCATTTAACTAGGCGGTTCCAAATCTGGATTCCGCTGGCATAAGCTTAACTTACATATGACAAGTATTTAGCATGGCATTATACATTAAGTAGTATAGCAATATCCTTTAAACATATGTGCACTTAAAACACTTAGCATATTTCTTCCTCTACTGAGGCTTACGGAAGTCGGTACTCACCACAGTGGCTTAAACAGATAACTATTTCACTTCTGCTTTACTTAGTATGTCAAGTTCACCTAGCACAGTATTACTTACATAATTATTTTATCATATAAAGAAGGGCTACAAAACCAACATAGGAATCCCTCAATCCGGACCCAACACAAATCTGACAAAACTGTCAGATTTATGGGAAATCCGAAACTTAGGGGAAATCCGACAAAGCTGTCTGATTTATGGGAAATCCGACAATCATGCTGATGTAGAAACCTTCGGATTTTTGGAATCCGACATGCTATCGGATTCCAACACTAAGGAAATCCGACACTTGGAATTCGAATGAAATCTGTCACTATCGGATTTCGACTTGCGGATTCGGACAAACATGAGGATTCCGACACATTCAAGTCTCGGAATCCGACACCTTCAAGACTGAGAATCCACCACCTTCTTTCTTTCATTTCCATATTTCATTCATGTTAGTTTTATATTTAAACACCTTAGAGCTTCATATGCCATGTATATGAATCTCCAAGACACAATAACATCAATAAAAACATCAAACATGGCAAACTTACTTTTAAAGTAAGCTTGCACGCTCATTAATGGAGTTTTGCAAGACTTTGGCTTTTAAATATGATTCATACATGTTTAAATCTTTACAATAAACAGAGGTTTACCTTTGTATGATTCAAAATCAGAACCCTTCACTTTCTTTCAGGAAATCCGAGAAGTAGAGACAAGCGAGAGAGAGTTTGTGTGTTTTCTTTTCTTTTGTTAACTTTGACAACTTTGACTATAAAGTCAAAGTTTACAAACATAAATATATATATATATACAAAGCACATCCAGAGGCACCGCCTCTAGATTTTCACTTCTTTTCTTCTTTCTTTTATTTATCTACTATTTAATATGTATATACATATATACACACAATTACATGTAATTACACATAATCACAAATATACAATTAACTCTTCTTATCAATACAAGTAGCTTACAACTTGGACCCTTTACATAGGTAACTATCTTACGTATATTCTCACACGATTTACAACTAGGCCCAAATCGAGGATGTTACAATTCGATCATGTGAAAGTTGGAAAGTACAATATACAAACCAATGCAATGCTCCATTCATTACCTCAAAAGGGGTAGTCATTCATGAATGGGTTTCCAAATATGCATTAAATCTAATGAACTACTGGAATTACGCAAACAGCTTAATGACCATCCAAGAATTTGAAGCATATACAAGAGGAGGTTACAAGGAATTCCTCAAAGCAAGGAATGCCACTGAGGCTCGATCATGGAAACAAAATTCATCACATCCACAAAGAACAAACTCATAAGTCTCTAAGCTAAAATCAACACCAACGCATTCAAAAGACACGCATATGACAAAACCAGAAAAATCAAATACAAGTGTTTCCAAACCAAAACATACAAACCAACCATCAAAGCAAAAAGCCAAGATTAAACCTCAACCAAAGACAGTTCAAATATGGAAACTTGCAATCACAACATAATCACCAGTGCTGGAAAAAGGGGAAATTCCACTAAAAATAATCACTAAAGTTGTTCCAGATCCATTTTAGATCAAGAACTACAAATTCAATTCGGAAGAACAAAAGGATTAGTGGAAATCACAAAAAACCATACATTATATCATAAAAGGGGTTTCTGATTCAAGTCAAACTAACACACAAGGACCTATTACTACATGGGGACCTAAATCCTCTTTCTTTTCTTGGTGCAGGAACCTAATCTCTGGTACCTAGACTCAGGGTGCATAAAGCATATGACGGGAAAAAAGAGTCTTCTCCATAACTTCGTTCCCAAGTACTCCGGGAATGTTTGTTTTGGGAATGACAATGTGGAACCAATTATGGGGTACAGAAATATAATAAAGAAAAGTATAAAAATCAAAAAGGTTTCCTTTATGGAAGGATTGAGCCACAATCTATTCAGCATCGGCTAGTTCTGTGATAAAGACTTGGAGGACACATTCAAGAAGAACTCATGTTTAGTCACAACCGAAACAGGAGATGTACTTCTAGCTAGAACAAGGAAGTCAAATCTCTATTCAATTGAATTGAACAACTACAATGCAAAGACCATAGTCTGTCTCTTAAGTAAGCCCTCATCGGACTTAACTTGGCAATGGCACAGAAAACCCTCTCACCTCAACTTCAACAATATCAAAAAGCTAGTTAATACTGATCTATTGAGAGGCCTTCCTAGGTTGAAATTCAACAAATACCACCTATGTGTAGATTGTGAGAAAGGCACAATGAAGAGATCATCTCACAAAACCAAACAAGTCTCCAGTACTAAGAAAACAATGGAGCTTCTGCACATGGATTTATGCAGTCTGATAAGAGTCCAAACACTTAGTGGGAAGAAGTATATCTTGGTGATTTTTGATGACTACTCCGGATATACTTGGGTCAAGTTCCTAAGATCAAAGGATGAAGCCTCTCAACTTATCATATGCTTTATCAAACAACAGCAGCAGAAGTTTGAGCATACTGTTGGTGCCATTCGGACTGATAATGGGACTAAGTTCAAGAACAAGACCTTGTCTACTTACCTTAACCTGGTGGGGATCACACATCAATTTTCTGCAGCATACACTCCATAACAAAACGGGGTGGAAGAATGAAGCAACCGAACTCTTGGTTGAGGCTGCTCATACTATGCTGTCCTATTCTGGTCTCCGACGTTCCTACTGGGCTAAAGCTATCAGCACGGCGTGTTACATACTGAATCGATCCTTCATTCATAAACGCTTTAACAAAACTCCATATGAATTGGCAAATGGCATTGTGCTTAATATCAATATCTCAACATATTTGGTAATAGGTGCTTTGTACTCAATGAAAAGGATAACGTGGGAAAATTTGAGGCCAAGGCTGATGAAGCAATTTTCCTTGGTTATTCACAAGAGTCTATAGCATACAGAGTTTTAAACAAAAGGACAAGTTGTTTTGTTGAAAGCATAAATGTAACATTTAACGATTTGTTGGATGTTAAACGTTTTCAAAAACAAAATGAACTTGCTTCTGGACAAGTCAATTCAGGACCAGTACTTCAAAGACAAGAAAAAAAATACAAATCCTAATTCTACTGAATATGATTTAGATTTCCTATTTGATTTCTTTCAATCTGAACCTAATGTTCCTAATGCTGGTGACAAGAGTAATGTAGTTTCTCCAACCACAACTGCAACGGAGGTTGACAATTCTTCATCCTATCCTACCATGTATTCTCCATCTACATAAACTGTCAGTCCAGTTTGTAGTGCCTCATGAGCCGGTTTATGAGAGTACTCCAATTTATGATTCAGAACCAATTGTTAATCAGGAGGATACGGAACTAGCAAGAAGATTAGATGAATTCTTTCCGATTAACAACCCCCGAGAAATAAGATGGACACAATCCCATCCAGAATCATAGATAATAGGGAAAATTCAAGATGGGGTAAGGAGTCGTTCTGCAATGGCAAATGAGTGTCTTCACTCTAGTTTCCTAAGCATGATTGAACCCACCAAAGTCTCCGATGCATTACAAGATGCTGAATAGGTCATTGCTATGCAGGAAAAACTCAATCAATTTGAATGATTAAAGGTTTGGAGACTGGTACCATTACTAGAAGATAAATCAATTGTAGGTACCAAGTAGATTTTCAAGAACAAACGCGATTCCGATGGAGTGTTTGTGAGAAATAAAGCAAGAATAATTGCAAAATGGTACAACCAACAGGAGGGAATTGACTACGATGAAACATTTACCCCTGTAGCTAGGGTAGACACCATAAGACTATTTTTAGCCTATGCTGCCTATAAAATCTTTATGGTTTTCCAAATGGACGTCAAGACTGCATTTCCAAATGGTATTCTCAAAGAGGAAGTGTATGTCCCTCAACCTGAAGGATTTGTCAATCCTAAACTCCCACATCATGTTTATATTCTTGACAAAGCATTGTTTGGATTAAAACAAGCCCCGAGAGCTAGGTATGATGTCTTGTCAGAATTGTTGGAATCTTCCCACTGACACACGTAGGCCGGT
The DNA here is from genome assembly GCA_038502395.1 of Dittrichia graveolens. NCBI lineage: Eukaryota > Viridiplantae > Streptophyta > Magnoliopsida > Asterales > Asteraceae > Dittrichia > Dittrichia graveolens. The sequence continues at coordinate 27,019,330 of JARJIL010000008.1, forward strand.
ATCACTGCCGATGAAACGCGGGCCTATTGGGTCACATGCCAAGTTTCAATCTCGACAGCTTGCTATAAGAGGAAAGGGTCAAAACGGTCAAATTCAATATGATCTAAGCATCATGACCGTGAAGGATGCTCCACGGGTCGTGAAGCAGCTCGTGTACACGTGCCCTGTCATGGCCGCATAGTTCGTGAAACCCTAGGGCTTCACGACCCTACACGGCTCGTGAAGGAGGTCGTGAAGACACATGCCCTTACGATTCTTGCACGGCGTGGCACGGCTCGTTGAGGATTAATGGCCGGTCATGGCGCATTATTCTTCACCGCCCATGAGAGCCCGTGAAGAAGTCGTGAAGGCAAATTTTCAAATGACACTTGTGTTTTATTGGACCATTTTGTTTGGTCCAATGAGGGGTGTGCATTTGGTTCGACTCTGGGACTAGGAGAGCATAATACATGTTTATATTAGGTGCTCTCTAAGTTCATGATTCTCTCTTGGCATTTTTGTGCAAGTTACCATATTGTGAGTTCATACACTAGTGTAAGTGAGCAAGATCAAGTGAGTTTGGCTGTGCACATTCAAGTTCAAGGCTGTTCCAGAAGTAAATCATCAAGTGTTGGTGATTTCATTGGCTTGCTAGTACAAGGAGGTTTAAGTGAAGCTTGGTGTGGACTTGCATTAGGGTTTTGGAGCCTTTTGTTCCAAGTATTCATCCCATTTCGGATTCCACAAGTTCCAACCAAGAAACGAACATCTTCAAGGTTATATATTCTTCTCTTTGTTCTTGTTGTTTGGTTGCATGTAGCTTCTTACAAGTTTTCACCATGATTGGGACTTCATGGGATCTTTGTTGTGTGTTTTTTTCTTGCTTCCATTGTGTGCTTTGATCCCCATGGAATCCCAACAGTGGTATTAGAGCCATACTTGTAAGATGCATGCACCTTTGTGGCTTGAAAATCCATATTTTCGATTTTGGACATTCTGTCAAGAGAGCCTTCATGGGTGGTGAAGCTTGCTTCACGAGTTATGAAGGCTACACGAACAGTCTCGTGGGGTGTTGGTCGTGAAAGGTTTTTTTAACCGTTTCACGAGTCGTGGAGCGTACTGGCTTCACGGGCCGTGAGGTCCCGTGAAGAGCAGTAGCTCGTGAAGGCGTCGTGAACATGCTGTTTTTGGCCTTTCGAAAAAGAAAACTTGATATGGATTTTAGCAATCTGATTTTGGTTTTTCCAGAATCATTTTAGGCTTTTTAGCCTTGTAGATAAGCCCCATAATATCTTAATTCATATACTTGTATGTATTGGGTAGTTTTGGCATAAAATGCACACATGCATACACGTATATTGTGTATATATGAATATAGATTTCAAAGTGTTTGGAATCCTAATGCATATGTACAAGGTTTATTCTTGTGCCTTTAGTTTTTGAATAAACTTGATTGGGATGTTACTTTGTGCATGGTTCGGTGTGGCACACCATGCTTTGTGGTTGTTTCATTTTTGTGAGCACCGGTTTGAGCCTTAGACCTTTGTGTGGTTGTTTGGTTGCTTTATTTGTTATTCATTCATTTGGTGGTTTGTACCACATTTGGTTTGTAATAATTTATTTAATCCGGTTTGTAATAATTTATTTATTTGTGGCTTGCACGCCAAAGTATTTATTCCTTGTAATTTGTATTTAGCTTAGAATAGATTGTGTGGCTTGCATGTCATTTCTCTTTAAAATTAAGTATATAATACTGAAGAGAAGACCGGATGTACCAAAGTCTTGGGAGACGTCTTGGCTACCTCGGATCCGAAGGCGTGGGATCGAGTGGGAGCACACCACCAAGTCTTGGATGTTGTTATCCTTAGTAGACTTAATTCCTCGGTTGGCTCACCGGGGAACACTTAGGTTGGCTCAAATCGGTTTTGTATGTGTGGTAGTGTAGTTTTATTAATTTATTTTCTTCCGTGGTTGTAGCATCTTCGCATGCTAGAAAATGTTTTGAAAATAATAAACCTATATAGTTTTCCTTAATTGGTTAACGAACCCCGCTCGCTCACGTGATTAACAAACGAATATAAAGTGTTTGTGTTCAAATGGTGAAAAATGTGTTTTGCCACTTATTTGTTAATAAAAACGAAAAGAGGTTTTTAACCGGAAAAACAAATGTCCCGTTTTTCTTAAAAACATAAATCACACGCCATCCAAAAGATGACACCACCCGAATCTAATGAAGCGTGGGAGAATTGTCGAGCTTAGCACGAGTTGTTCCATGTGGACTTGTGTGGAAGGTGAGTGTGGCGTCTTGAAATTTTTGGTTATCGAGCTTAGCACGAGCCAATTATTGTCAAAGGCATCATCATGTATCTTGTTGGATGATTTGCAATTCCAATATAATACGCCTTGGTAATTGTCGTGCCTATACCGAGTTACTAAAGCGGCTTATTGAGGAATGGGTGTAGGAAGGGATCAAACATGCCAAACTGGTGCTATGAGTACCGATGGATCCCTCAAGTTCTTAAGAGTTGTAATCACGGATTGCAATTGGTAAAGCGTTTACCGGCCTAAACACCTTCACGAATTATCCGCGGTAAACCCGTCATGTAGTGAAGTTATGTTGGGTTCTTAGGCCTTGTTAAATTTAAGTGTTAAACTATTGGGTAATTATTTAACAAGGATTAAAATATGTCGAAATAACCTTTTGTGTGCTTTGCCTTCTTTTAGATGGCATCTACAAGCAACACCGCGACATACATGTCACTCCGTCCATTTTTGGAGAAAGAGAAACTCGTAGGAGTAAACTTTATGGATTGGCATAGGCAATTGAGAATTGTTTTACGCAATGAAAGCAAATTGTACGTCGTAGAGGATCCTCTTCCGTAGGCTCCTGCTACCAACACTACGCGGGCCCTTAAGGACGCTTATGATAAGCGGCTTAAGGACACAAATGAGGTGACTTGCCTCATGTTGACGACCATGAGTTCCGAATTGCAAAGGAAATTCGAGGACGTTGGTGCGTACGACATAATCTCGCAGCTTAAGGAAATGTTCCAACAGCAAGCGAGGCAAGAACTCTATGAGTGTGTCAAGGCCTTCATAGGGTGCCGGATGCAGTAGGGCGGGAACGTGAGCTCCCACATGCTTCGTATGATGCAATACGTGGACCAACTCGAGAGGTTGGGCTTTCCAATAGGGAAAGAGTTGGCGACGGATATTATCCTCCAATCTTTGCCTCAAGTGTATGGTCCGTTCATTGTGAACTACCATATGCATAACATGGATAAGTCATTGATGGAGTTGCATGGCATGTTGAAGACCGTCGAGTCTAACATGGCCAAGGCAAAACCATCAACCTCCGCACCCGTCCTAGCTATCCATGAGGGTGGTGCTAAGAGGAAGCGGCCCGCTTCTAGCTCCAAGGGCAAAGGGAAGGGAAAGGCCAAGGTGGCAACACCTAAGCCCAAACCACTCCCGGCCCTGGAGCCGAAGGGGAAGGAACCCAGACCTATAGCCCCTCACCAGAAGAAGCTACCTGGTTCTTCTGCGGGGAGAAGGGACACTACCGGCGTAGTTGCACCAAGTACACGGAGGAACCCAAGAGGCTTCGTGCCAAGGGACAAGGCGCCTCCGGTATGTATATGATTAAACTCCATAACAATTCTACTTCTAACGCTTGGGACTTGAACACCAGGTGTGGTACTCACATAGTTAATAATGTGCAGGTACTAAGAAGAAGTACGGACATGATTGATGGGGAGTTGGATCTCATCATGGGAAATATGACGGTTGTCCCGGTTGAGAAGATTGGGAGCGTGGACCTCGTCTTTCAATCCGGATTATCTATTTCTTTGTTAAATGTATCTTATTCACCCTACGTGGCAAGAAACATTATTTCATTTTATGATTTGGTTGACGATGGATTTAATTTTAATTTATCTAATGGAATTATATCTTGCTTTAAGAATGATGTATTTTATTTTAAAGCACATCCATGTCTTGGCATGTATGAAATAAGTGTATGCTTGCAAAGTAATAGGTCAATCATGAATGTTGGTTCTAAATCCAAATGTGATTTGGATAAGTTATCTTTATGGCATGGTCATTTGGGCCACATAAACAAGAAACGCATCGCCAAGCTCCAATCGGATGGGATCTTGGAATCATTTGACCATGGATGGGATGATGTGTGTGAATCTTGCTTATTGGGCAAAATGACCAAAGCACCCTTCACCGACGCCTGTTAGAGGGGCCAAGACTTGTTGGATATCGTTCACACGGATGTGTGTGGTCCGTTCAAGCATGTCAATAGGGATAACTCAAGGTACTTCGTAACCTTTACCGATGCTTTTAGTAGGAATGGGTATGTCTACTTGGTGAGACAAAAGTCGGAAACCTTTGAGGTTTTCAAGACTTTCAAAAACGAAGTTGAGAACCAATTGGGTAAACGAATTAAGATGCATAGATCGGATCGTGGTGGTGAGTATCTAAGTTCAGAATTCCGTGACTATCTAAAAGATTGTGGAATTGTTTCGCAATTGACACCTCCTAGGAGACCACAATTAAATGGTGTCACCGAGAGGAGGAACCAGACATTGTTGGATATGGTCCGGTGTATGATGAGTCGTACGGATGTAACCATTAGCTTTTGGGGGCTATGCATTGGAAATGGCAGTTAGAATCCTTAACCTCGTACCAACTAAGAAGGTCAAGATGACACCCTTTGAGATGTGGCATGGAAAGGTTCCATCACTATCATATCTAAAGGTTTGGGGTTATCCTACCTACGTGAGACGTGAGGTTGAGGACAAGTAGCAACCCCGAGCGGAGAGGTGTTTGTTCATTGGATATCTTGCCGGGTCTATAGGATATTTGTTTTACAAACCTTCAGAGAACAAGGTATTTGTTGCTCGAAAGTTGGTCTTCCTTGAAAGGGAGATGTTATCCAAAGACGCTAGTGGGAGAAAGGTAGATCTTGAAGAAATTCAAGAACCTTCCAATGACCAACCTGAAGTAGGCACTAGTTCACAAAACGATTCTAAACACGGCGCTGCCGGAGAACCTAACACGGATCCTTTACCTCTTAGGAGATCCGATAGGAGTCGCAATGAGCCAGAGAGATATGGGTTTCTCATGTCTGAGGGTTACGACCTATTGGTGGATCATGATGAACCATCATATTATCGGGACGCCATGGTGGGCCCTTAATCCGCTAGGTCGAAAGAGGCAATGGAGTCCGAGATGCAATCTATGTCGGATAACCAAGTATGGGATTTGGTATATCCAGTACCCGGGTGTAAACCGGTAGGGTGCAAATGGGTCTTTAAGAAAAAGACCGGCATAGATGAAACCTTCAAAGCCCGACTCGTAGCTAAAGGTTTCACGCAAACGCATGGTGTAGACTTAGCGAGGAAGTCTATATGACTCAACCCGAGGGTTTTGTACATGCGAAGCATTTGGATAAGGTATGCAAGCTTAAGAAGTCCATTTATGGACTTAAGCAAGCATCACGCAGCAGGAACCTGTGCTCTGATGAGAAAGTCAAAGAGTTTGGATTTTCGAAAAGCAAGGATGAGCCATGCGTATATGTCAGGGCTAGTGGGAGCATAGTTGTATTCCTAGTCTTGTATGTCGATGACATACTCCTGATTAGGGTTAGGGAATTGTTTTTCAATGAAGGATCTAGGAGATGCGACTTACATTCTTGGGATCAAAATCTATAGAGATAGATCCAAGAGGCTAATTGGACTTAGCCAAAGTACATATGTTGACAAAGTCCTAAAGCAGTTTAGGATGGAAGACTCCAAGAAGGGGTTCATTCCTATTTCACATGCTTTGGTATTGAGTAAGACTCAATCCCCTAGTTCCCCAGTGGAACGGGAAGTAATGAAGCGAGTTCCATATGCTTCGGTTGTGGGCTCAATCATGTACGCCATGCTATGTACGAGGCCTGATGTATCGTGTGCTTTGAGCATGACGAGTAGATATCAAGGCAACCCAGGCGAAGCCCATTAGATGGCGGTGAAGAGCATTCTCAAGTATTTTCGGAGGACTAAGGAGATGTTCTTGGTGTACAGAGGTGAGGAAGAGCTTAGACTAAAGGGTTACTCTAACGCAAGCTTCCAAACCGATAGGGATGACTGCTAATCACAATCAGGGTTCGTGTTCCTATTAAACGGCGGTGCTATATCCTGGAGGAGCTCCAACTATGACACCGTGGCCAATTCCACTACAGAGTCGGAATACATTGCGGCCAGTGAAGCTGCTAAGGATGTCGTATGGATGAGGAAATTTGTGCTTGATTTGGGAGTGGTTCCTAGCATCAGCGACCCTGTTGAGATCTTCTGTGACAATGAGGGTGACGTTGCTCTAGCCAAGGAACCAAGGTCTCACCGACGCACGAGGCATACTCCGCGGAAATATCATTTTATCCGGGACGTGGTCAAGAATGGAGACATTGCCTGTTGCTGGGAATATGTACTTTTGGGATTGAACACTTTTTGTATGATGTAATTTGTTATATTATGGTCGGTTGTAGGTTAGTGTAACACCAAACATGTTGCTTCTAGATTTTGATTGTAAATATCTATGGTCTAAATTTGAAACGCAAATTTTTACTAATTTGCTGTTTTACAAAGGTGGTGTTACATTTAGGTATCAAAGCCTAAGTTTGAGGGAATTGGGTACTTGTAAGAGTATTTAGTCTCAAACTCGAGCAGGACCATAATCAAGTGTTCCTTATGGGGGTTAAGTGAGAGTGTTACATGATTTTTACTTATTGTAAGTTAGCTTGTCAAGTCGATAAGTGAGTATAGTAGAGTATTAAACACTCTTCTCTATTGTATAGAAAGTTGAGAAAAGATGTTTGTTGAGTGCGGTAATACCGAACAAGCTCAGAAAGAGATGGAAGATGATGCTTCACATATACCACATCAAGCTGAGGATTAACGTTCTCAGCCCCATGCTGAAGGTGGTAGACCTGAGCCAAGATAAGAAGGTTTGTGGGGACCTTACCATTGGAGTTTCGTGCCAATGTATGAGCAGTAGTTAGTCTGGATCGGGCATTTGAAGTGCCCCGAGAAATGGAGGGAGATCGTATCCAGTGCAAGGGCGAATCTGCCAGTGGGGATTATAAGAGAAAGTTTCAACCACCTCAAAAATCAGGTCCTTCAAAAGGGCAATCCTCTGGAGGTGGGAGAACTGATACTTCCAAGAAAATGAAACTTGACAATCCTTGGTGTTCTTCGTATGATACCTACCATTCTGGTGAATGTTCTAAAGCAACCAGAAGATGTTTGAGGTGTGGGCAGAGGGGGCACTCCATAACTGAATGCAATTGAAGGAAGATGTTTGTTACCGGTGTCACAATCCTGGGCACAGGATGGTTGATTGTCCTGATGGAACAGAGTTCAGGAACCGGTGGGTCTTCTAGAGGGCAGAAGAAACATGATGCACCTCGCGCAAAAGGGGGGTGTTCCAAATGATGGCAGAGGAGGCGAAGGCAGCTGGGGATGTCATCAGGGGTACAATCCTTATTAACTATACCCTTCCATGTGTGTTATTTGACTCGGGAGCTACTTACTCCTTTGCCTCAGTGTCTTGTCGTAAATACCTATAATTTCCTGTTTCCCCATTAACTGATCCACTTAAAGTAGAGGTTGCTAGTGGTAAGGTAGTCTTTGTTACTAAAAGAGTTCCCACAGCTGTTGTTGATAACTACTGGAATAGTTTTCCTATTTCATTCTTTTTTTGTGCGTATCGCGGGCTTTGATGCGGTGATTCGAATGGATAGGCTCAGCAGTCGAAATGCTGAGATTCTGTGTTCCAAGAAGATGATTAAGATTCCTCTATCTGATGGATCTTATGCAGTAGCTCGAGGAGAGGAACGGGAGTCTGACATTCGTGTCATCTTTGTTATTAAAGCTCAGAAGTCTATTTCCAAAGGTTGTATCTCTTACTTAGCATTTGTGATGGATGCCAAGATGGAGAAACGACCAGTCCAATATACCAGGGCAGTATCTCATTACCATAAGGTGTTACCAAAAGAACTGTCGGGTTTACCTCCGGTAAGAGATGTTGAATATAAAATTGAACTTGTTCCAGGAGTTACTCAAGTGGCTCGAGTTCTGTATCATCTTGCTTCTTCTGAAATTCGTGAGATGATGACTCAAATTCAGGAGTTGCTTGACAAAGGTTTCATTCGTCCGAGTTCCTCTCCGTAGGGAGCTACTGTATTGTTTGTCAAAAAGAATGATGGAACAATGCGTATGTGTATAGATTACAGGGAGCTTAACAAAAGAACTATAAAGAATAAATATTCTGTTCCGCTTATAGAACGATGTGTATGTGTATAGATTACTGAAGCTGATCATGTGCTACATCTTCGTCAAGTTCTCAAACCCTTAAACGGGAAAAATTGTGTTCTAAGCTTTCCAAGTATGAATTCTGGCTCAGGGAAGTTCATTTCCTCGGCCTTGTGATATGTAAAGAAGGTGTCAAAGTAGATCCAGCTAAGGTGGAGGTTGTGATGAATTAGGGAGTTCCTCGAACTCCTTCTAAGATTAAAAGTTTCTTTGGCTTGGCTAGCTACTATAGGCGATTTATTCATGATTTCTCTAAGCTTACGGGTCCTTTGACCAAACTAACCCGAAAAGATGTAGCCTTCGTGTGGTCGGAAGCTCAGGAAGGAGCCTTCCAGTCTTTGAAGCAATTGTTATGTGAAGCTCCGATCCTCACCTCGCCTAATGGTTCGGAAGACTTTACAGTTTATTGTGATGCCTCGTACACGAGGTTGGGTTGTGTCCTAATGCAGCGTGATAAAGTGATTGCCTATGCTTCTAGGCAATTAAAATCACATGAAAGGAACTACCCACCTCATGATTTAGAGCTGACTGCGGTCGTGTTTGCCTTGAAGTTATGAAGGCATTATCGTTATGGCACAAAGTGTCTAATTTGCACTGATCACAAGAGTCTGCAGTACGTCTTTACTTAGAAAGAACTCAATATGAGGCAACGCCGTTCATTTGAGTTGATTAAAGACTACGATTGTGAAATCCGTTACCACTCTAGTAAAGCCAATGTCATAGAGGATGCTTTGAGCCATAAAGGATCGTCAGAAGAAGCTAAATTTATGAAGATTTCGGTGGTGCCAAATTTTATTGCAAAGTTAAAGGAAGCACAGCAGATGGTGTTACAAGAACACAATTTGAAAGCTGAAACGATGAAGAAGTTGAAAGACTAATTAAGTGAAGATAATCATGGATTGAAGACTTTTCAATCCAGGATTTGGGTACCACTCATTGGAAGTAATCGTGAGCTGATATTGCAAGAAGCTCACAAGTCCAAGTTATCTGTCCATCCAGGGATTACCAAGATGTACTATGACCTGAAGACGTTGTATTAGTGGCCAACTCTTAAAAAGCACATTGCTTCCTACGTGGAAAGATGTCAGATATGAGCGCATGTCAAGACGGAACACCAAATGCGTTATGGCAACCTGCAACAACTTTATATTTCGGAATGGAAGTGGTATCACATCACGATGGATTTCGAGGCAAAGCTGCCTAAAACGTTCATAGGGCACGATATTATATGGGTCATCGTTTATCGGTTGACTAAAAGTGCTCATTTCTTAGCAACGAATGAGTCTGCATCATTGACTCGTTTGGCTCAGCTTTATATTGATGAGATAGTGTCACGTTACGGTCTTCCTTGTTCAATTGTTTCCGATCATGACTCTTGGTTTGTTTCTAATTTATGGCAAAGCTTACAACGTGAGCTTGGCACTCGTGTTTATTTGAGCACTACTTACCGCCCGCAAACTGATGGTCAATCTAAACGGACGATTCAGACTTTGGAAGATATGCTTCATGCGTGTGTACTCGAGTTTGGTGGTTCATGTTATTCTCATCTCCTATTGATTGAATTCGCTTATAATAATTCATATCATTCCAGCATTGGAATGCTACCTTACCAAATGCACTATAGGAGATGCTAACGTACTCTAACCTATTGCTTGGAACACCGTGAGAAGTAGTTCGTTGGACCTAAGATTGTCAAGATTACACTGACAAAGTAAATGTAGCCCTTGAAAAGCTGAAAGCGGCTCGTTACCGATAGAAGATGTATGCGGATATCAAATGCCGTCCCGCTACATTTGATGTTGGTGATCGTGTGTTCTTGAAATTTTCTCCTTGGAAGGGCATCATTTGTTTTGGACGGAAGGGCAAGTTAAGTCCACGTTTCATAGGTCCATTCAAGGTGATTCATAAAGTCAATGATCAGACGGTAACTCTTGAGCTGCCGCCTGAACTAGCTGGTATTCATGACACCTTTAATGTGTGCTATCTACATAAGTGTAACGTTGAAGAAGATCATATTCTTCCATTGCAAGAACTAAATGTTGACTCTTCTAAACGACTTGTAGAAGAACCTGTTAAGATTCTTGACACGAAGGTCAAGAAGCTATGTAAGAAGATGATCAAGCTGGTCCTTGTGAAGTGGAAGCACAACTTAGGTCCAAACCTAACTTGGGAAATAGAGGAAGAGATGAAAGCAAGCTACCCTCACCTCTTTATCACTGAGCGGATTCCGAGGATGGAATTCTCTCAAGGGGGTAGATTTGTAACATCCTCTATTGGGCCTAGTTGTATTTAGTACATACAAGTATGTAAATTGAATAAGTTAAGGAAATATGTAATTTAGTTGATTAAGTAAGTAAAGTGTGTATATATATATATACACAAGTAGTTGAATTAATATATGTACTTGTTAGTTGGTGGATTAATATGAAAAGAATTAATTTAATTATGAGGTCTTATGGATATTTTAAAAAGAAGAATCAGAGGCGGTTCTACTTTCTATAGATATACATGCTTAAAGTTGAATAAGAAAGTCAAACTAAAAACATACACAAACACACACTCTCTCAAGTCTTGGAAAGAAGCTTTGGAAGATTTTCTTGTTGTTGAATCAAAAGAAGGTTAGTATGTGTTTCTTGTGAAATTTAAGCATGATTGATGCTAGTTGTGTGTTGTATTTGTTGCTGGAACTCATGTTGAACTAAAGAACTCCATGGTTGAAAACATGAAGCTCACATGATTAGTGGGTTTTGTTTGTTTGATGGTTTTAATTAAAGTTAATGAGTTCATGATGTTTGTATGAGTGATATATGAAGTTTAAAAGTGTTTTGGAAGTGCTTATAACAAGTTTAAGAATGCGGAAATAAGAAGATTTAAAGAAAGAGTCCGCTGAAAGATGAACAAAAAGAATATGTTATGCAGGTCAGCGCGCGACGCGACGCGTCGGGTAAGGGGACACGACGTGTTCCTGAAGTTTCATGCGACCTTCATTATTCATCTGACTTCATGCTTGTCCGGCTTTCATTGATCCGCCCATTTGGTCCGACTTTCGGACCAACTTCTGATCCGACTTTCACCATCCAACCTATGGGTCGCGACACGACGCGTACGGTGAAAATCAGAAGAGGCCATTTTGTTAATTAATCATTTTAAAGGCATATGTAGTACTAGTTCATGTGAGGTCATTTTACGATTTTTATGAATACTAGGAGGTTCTTGTACATGTTCTAGTAACAGAACCGGGTGTGTGCAAACGCTTAACGCAAGTAACAATGTTATTAAGTGAACCTGTTGCGATAATAGAGCCGGAACAGAGTATCTGTTAATTATAAACTCCTCAGGTGAGTATCGTCTTTCATCAGTCTCAATAAGGGGAGACTTGCATGCTAGTTGCCTAGCTTGATCAGTTAACATAATTTAATGTGGGAAATGTTCTTTTCATGCAAAATGTCATCCATAATACCAGTTGATCATATGACATATGCTTGCAAGTAGAATCCAAATTGGAGCCACCTAATTAAACTTAATATTATGTATGTTATCGAATCCAGATTGGATCCACCTTGTTGAAGTTGTTACTATGTATGCCATGGATCCTGATTGGATCAACTATGTTGAATTTGATGATATGCATGCTATGGATCCAGATTGGATCTTCCTCGTTGGAATTTATGAATATGCATGCTTATTGATTGTTCCTGATTTGATCAGATATGTGTATGTGATTGATCCTAATTGGATCCTGATTGATCTTGTGGCATGGTTACGGTCAGCCGACGTGGCTGGATACTAGGAGACTTTGGTTATAATTCGGGATTAACGGTCCGGGTCGTAGGTTCTGCATGTCCGCCGTTCCTTAACGTGAGTGGTAATCAGCCGGTTGTAGTTGGATTACCTAAGTACCATATGGCTCCGCAACGATGCTTGGTGGACTGTTGAATGCTCCCCCACCAGTGCTAATGGTTGTGTCTGATCCCCCGGTTTATGTTGTTGAGCGGGACTGGCTATCTTGCGAGATATGACTTTACCGATCTTGTCAGCACACTGCAATGTGATAGTACAACATTGATTGCTTATTCCTTTGTTATGTGACTCGCTTTATTGATACTTGTGATAAGTTAGTACTCACTAGCTATTTTATATAGCTAATGTTTCTTTGTTGATCCCTTTTACAAGTAAAGATTAGGTGGCTTGTGTACTTTTGGGATTGAACACTTTTTGTATAATGTAATTTGTTATATTATTGTAGGTTGTGGGTTAGTGTAACACCAAACATGTTGCTTCTAGATTTTGATTGTAAATATCTATGGTGTAACTTTGAAATGAATTTCCGCTGAGTAATCTAATAATATTAATCGTGAGAAGATCCACGCTTATTAAAAACACAAATTTTTACTAATTCGCTGTTTTGTGAAGGTGGTGTTATAAATTTTTGTTTCTACAAATCCTAAGTATAGTGATGAGTTTGCACTTACAACGCAAAATCATTTCCGAATGAGTATGATGGGAGAGATGAATTTCTTTCTCGGATTACAAGTTAAACAACTGAGCCATGGCATTTTTATAATTCAATCCAAGTATATCAAAGATTTATTGAAAAAGTATGACATGCTCACTTGTTCATCAATATCTTCCCTATGGCTTCAAAATCAAAACTGTCTGCTAATCTTGATGGAAAAGCAGCTGATTTAAAAACATACAGGGGTATGATAGACTCATTATTGTATCTTACGGCTAGTAGACCAGATATTATGTTTTCTACATGTCTGTGTGCTAGATTTCAGGCTAATCCAAAGGAATCACATCTATTGGCAATGAAACGAATCTTCAAATATCTCAAGGGTACTCATTATATAGGTTTATGGTGTCCAAGAGATTCAAGTTTACAATTATATGCCTATGCAGATGCAGATTATGTTGGATGTGTGTGTAACACACGCAAACCTGGGCTAGTAGATTAGCGGGTTTACTGTACGTGTTTAAATGAAATTTAAGTGATTATGTGATTTTATGATTTACTTAATTGATTAAATTAATTAATTAATTAGGATTATATTGTGTGTATTGAATATATATGTTAATTGGTAAAAAAATGAAAAGATGAAAGTCATGTATGTATGTTATGTATAAATGTAAGTTTGTATGCATGCAAGATAGTGGGTGTGTACACGTGTGTGTGTATTATGCAAAGTTAAGGAGGGTTAGCCACCTCCTGTTCTTTTTAGTGAAAGTTTGTATACGTGTGTAGAAATTGGAACAACCTGCTCATAATTTGCAAAAGAAAGTGAAAAAGTGTGTGTGTGTGTGTGTGTGTGTTTTGTTCTCTGTTAAGAACAAGAAGAAAAGAAGGAAAATAATCGGATTCGAAGAAATTAGGTTTCTTAAATCCGAATTAAAGGTTAGTAAGTATTATTGCATGCTATTACTCCTCTTGAAGTATTGTTTCTGTTGAAATCTATGATTACATGATTAACCACCATTGAAGCAGCTTGAAGATCAATATGTGATTAAATGGGTTTTGAATGTTTTTGTGAATTATATGAATAAAAGGTGTTTCTGATGTATGAATGCATGTTTGAAGATGATTAACTATGATATTTGTAAATTTTGTTAAGTATTAGAAGTTATGGGTTTTGATATCTAATGATGATGAAGTTGTCGGATTGTATTGTTGAAGAAAATGATGAAATATGATACCTTGTAAACCGATTGTTTTAAAATCCGATAAACCAGAATCCGACAAAGCCAAAACCGATAACTATTAAATCTGAGAGCCCAGAATCCGATAGACTTGAAATCCGACGGATTCTCAAAATCCTACCCCTTAAAATCCGATACTTGAAGTTGGTGGATTTTCTAAATGCGATAGTCCCAAATCCGACACTTGACTAGCGGATTCTTTTGAATCCGATAAAGTGGAATTCTGACAATTGTGATTGGGTTTGTAATTATTTGTGGTTTATTCTATTTTATGAAGATTCGGTTTTGTATTTACGAATGATTGAATTATGAATATATGTGGACAAATATATTTATAAATTCGAGACTGATTCGGTTGTTACTGTGTTTTCAGGAATTCTAAAGACTCAGCAATATTAGACATGTGAGTTCGTGTTGATTTCAAGGTGAGTGGACGTTAATCGCGGATGGTAAAGATTATATTTAATGTTATTGATGTGATGCATGTGTTTGTGTATGGAGAATTGATTGAATTGTTGCTTGTGATTGTTGATATTATATTCGTTACATGACTATTTGGTCCATACGCGCTCTTTGGATGGTATTGAGTTGCGTTAGAGAAGTTAGCTATATGTGGAATTGGGTTGGGCTCATCTACTGGTTGGTTGAACAGTGGTAGCCTTACTGATGCATACGTTACTGTGCCAATTCAGTAGAGGGCTATCCGTAAACCTTTGATTTGGCCGGCATTGGTTGTAGGTTCCGCACCGAACCGCCGGTCTTCTTGGATATGTGATTACATGCTTTAGTATTGACTGTTGATGTTTACATTTATGTTTAGCCTCTATTTCTGATATGTGAAAACTGATATGTTTTTTATAAACTCTATTTCTGCTAGAGTGCTATTTGATTCTGGAGCTAATCGCTCGTTTGTTTCTGTGGATTTCTGTGGTAGATTAAATGTGCCTATCATTAAGCTTGCTAGTACTTTAGAGATAGAAGTAGCTGATGGCATGATGGTCCCGGTCACGTCTGCTGTGGCTGGACCTAAAATTGATATAGATAGTGTGTGTTTTCCTGTTTATTTTCTTGTTATGCCTCTATTTGGTTTTCATGTGGTGCTCGGGATGGATTGGCTGAGTTTGAATCAAGCAAGTATTAAATGCCACAAGAAGTTGATCTCCTTCCCGTTGGTAGATGGCACAAGAGTGGTAGCAAGGGGTGAGAAAGCCGGGTCTGTTATCCCAATAATGTCATGTTTAAAGGCTAAGAAGGCGTTGAATAAAGGATGTCAATCATACATGGCGTATGTTATTAACGGGAAGAATGAAAAGCAAGATATGATGAATATACGGGCGGTAACGGAATACCCGGACGTGTGTCCTGAGGAATTGCCAGGGTTGCCTCCAGTTCGTGAGGTAGAGTTCAAGATACATATGATCCCTGGTTCTCGACCGGTGGCAAAGGTTCCATAAAGATTGGCACCTTCAGAAATTCGAGAAATGATGACGCTGATTCAATATCTGTCAGACAAAGGCTTTATTCGTCCGAGCTCGTCACCGTGGGGTGCACTAGTATTGTTTGTGAAGAAGAAAGACGGTACGTTGCGTATGTGTATCGACTACCGTGAGCTGAACAAGAAGACGATAAAGAACAAGTATCCGTTGCCCATAATTGATGACTTATTCGATCAGCTATATGGGGTTTCGTTCTTTTCAAAGATTGACTTGAGATCGGGTTATCATCAAGTACATGTATCTGAAGAGGACGTGTCAAAGACAGCTTTTCGTACGCGTTATGGTCATTATGAGTTCATGGTTATGCCGTTTGTTTTAACCAATGCACATGCGATATTCATGGATCTTATGAACAGAGTTTGACGACCATTTCTTGATAACTTTGTGATCGTCTTCATTGATGATATTTTGATTTATTCGAAGACTAAATTAGAGCATGAACAGCATTTGAGACAGATTTTGGAAACTTTGAAGAAAGAACAATTGTACGCGAAATTCTCAAAATGCGAATTATGGTTGAGAGAGGTACAGTTCTTGGGGCACGTGATTTGCAATGAAGGGGTGAAAGTGGATCCTTCAAAGGTAGAGGCAGTGATGAACTTGAATGGTCCAAAGACACCGTCTAAGATAAAGAGTTTTCTAGGATTGGCCGGATACTACCGCAGATTTATCAAGGATTTCTCCAAGATTGTGGGTCCGTTGACTAAGTTAACTCGGAAAGACGTAATGTTTGGGTGGGGTAATGAACAAGATAGAGCTTTTCAGATGTTAAAGCAGTTGTTGTGTTAGGCTCCTATCCTTGCTTTGCCAAAAGGATCGGATGATTTTATCGTATATTGTGATGCGCTCAAACTGGATTGGATTGTGTGCTAATGCAGAGGGATTGGGTGATTGCGTATGCCTCAAGGCAGTTGAAACCCCATGAAAATAATTACCCGGCTCACGACTTGGAGCTATCAGTAGTGGTTGTGCTCAAACTGTGGAGACACTACTTGCATGGCACAAAATGCGTAATTTGTATTGATCATAAGAGTCTACAGTATGTATTTACACAAAAAGTATTGAATATGAGACAAAGACGATGGGTGGAGTTGATAAAAGATTATGATTGTGAGATTAGATATCACCCTGGAAAAGCGAATATGGTGGGAGATGCATTGAGTCGTAAGGGAACTGGAAGTCCTATCCAGTTTATGCGCATTGAGATAGTATCTAACTTAGTGGATAGAAAATTTGAAGACTGAATTAATGAGGAAGCGAAAAGATGAACTGAATGACGATTCTCGTGGATTGAAAGTATTCAAAATCTGTGTTTGGGTGCCTATGCTTGGAGAATTGAGAAAGTTAATTTTAACTGAAGCCCACAAGTCAAGATTGTCTGTACACCCAGGAAGCACTAAAATGTATAACGATCTGAAAGTGCTTTACTGGTGGCCTACAATGAAGGCAGATGTCGCACACTTTGTAGAATCGTGTCATATTTGTGCGAAAGTAAAGACAGAACATCATAAACCATACGAGTCTTTGAAACAGTTAGAGATTCCTGAGTGGAAGTGGGAACACATAACGATGGATTTTGTAAGAAAAATTCCTCGTACTCAGAAGAATCATGATATGATATGGGTGATCTTGGATCGACTGACAAAGAGTGCTTACTTTCTGGCTACTTGTGAGATGGCTTCTTTGGGTAAATTGGCACAACTATACATCGATGAGATTGTTGCGAGGCATGGTATACCGTTGTCCATAGTTTCTGACAGAGACTCTAGGTTTGTTTATAACTTCTGGAGAAGTTTAAAGAGAGAATTGGGGACAAGGATTAACTTGAGTACTACTTATCATCCTTAGACTGATGGTCAGACTGAACGAACCATACAGACACTCGAGAATATGTTACGTGCCTGTGTAATTGAGTATGGTGGATCTTGGGATTCACACCTGCCATTGATAGAATTTGTGTATAACAATTCTTACCACTCCAGTATTGGAATGCCTCCGTATGAAATGTTGTACGATCTTCGCTGCCGTACTCTGACTTGTTGGTTAGAGGCTGGTGAGAAAAAGTTTGCAGGGCCTGTGATTGTTCAGTTGACTACAGACAAGGTTGCTATTGTTGGTATCTGCCCATTGACACACGTAGGCCAGCATCACTACCAATGAAGCGCGGGCCTATTGGGTCACACGCCAAGTTTCAATCTCGACAGCCTACTATAAGAAGAAAGAGACAAAATGGTCAAATTCCAGTTGACCTAGGCTTCACGACCGTGAAGGATGCTCCACGGGTCGTGAAGCAGCTCGTGTCCACGAGTCCTGTCGTGGGCCGCATGGTTCGTGAAACCCTAGGGCTTCACGACCCTACACGGCCCGTGAAGGAGGTCGTTAAGGCACGAACCCTCACGATTCTTACACGGCGCGGAACGACTCGTGGAGGATAAATGGCCGGTCGTGGCGCATTTATCCTTCACGGCCCGTGAGAGCCCGTGAAGAAGTCGTGAAGGCAGAATTCCAAGTGACACTTGTGTTTTATTAGACCATTTGAGTTGGTCCAATGAGATGGTGCCATTGGGGTCAGACTCTGGCTCTTTTGAGCAGAATGAAGGTCTTTAAAAAGGGCTCTCTTGGTTCATTAGCCACTCTTGGTCCATTTTGTGCAATACATATACTTGTGAGTTCTTCCATTGAGAGAGAGAGCAAGATCAAGTGTTGGTGATTTGTGCACAAGTGTTTCAAGGCTGTTGCAGAAGATATCCATCAAGTGTTGGTGGTACTTCAGTTTGCTAGTACAAAGAGGTTGAAGGTTTCTTGGTGTGGACTTGCATTAGGGCTTGGAGCCTTTTGTTTCAAGCTTACATCCCAAATCCGAATTGATCCAGCCAAGTATCAAAGTCTTCAAGGGTATGATTTGTTCTCCTTCTTCTCTTTCTTCTTGTTTTTGGTTGCATGCATGTTCTTGCAAGTTTTCACCACCGTTGGGAAATCATGGGATCCTTTTGTGTGTTTATGTTGCTTCCGTTGCGTGCTTTGATCCCCATGGATTCCCAATAGTGGTATCAGAGCCATACTTGTAAGATGCATGCACCTTTGTGGCTTGAAAATCCATATTTTTGATTTTGGACATTCTGTCCAGAAGGTCTTCATGGGCCGTGGAGCTTGCTTCACGGGTCGTGAAGGCCACACGACCAATCTCGTGGGGTGGTGGTCGTGAAAGGTTTTTAATCTGTTTCAAGAGTCGTGGAGCGTACTGCCTTCACGGCCCGTGAGGGCCCGTGAAGAGCAGTAGCTCGTGAAGGCGTCGTAATCAGGCTGTTTTTGGCCTTTTTGAAAAGAAAACTTGATATGGATTTTGGCACATGATTTTGGTGTTTCCAGAATCATTTTAGGCTATTTGGCCTTGTAGATTAAGCCCCATAATATCCTAATTCTTTTATATGTATGTATTGGGTGGTTTTGGCATAAAATGCACACATGCATACATGTAAACTGTGTATATATGAATATGGATTTCAAAGTGTTTGGAATCCTAATGCATATGTACAAGGTTTATTCTTGTGCCTTTAGTTTTTGAATAAACTTAATTGGGATAATTTTTTGTGCATGGTTTGGTATGGCACACCATGCTTTGTGGTTGTTTCGTTTTTGTGAGCACCGATTTGAGCCTAGACCTTTGTGTGGTTGTTTGGTTTCCTTATTTGTTGTTCATTCATTTGGTGGTTTGTACCACATTTGGTTTGTAATAAGTTATTTAATCCGGTTTGTAATAATTTATTTATTTATTTGTGGCTTGCACGCCAAAGTATTTATTCTTTGTAATTGTATACTAGCTTAGAATAGATTGTGTGGCTTGCATGCCATTTCTCTTTGTATTATGTATGTAATGAGAAGAGAAGACGGGAGGCACCAACGGGAGTCTTAGGAGATGTCTTGGCTACCTCGGATCCGGAGGCGCGGGATCGAGTGGGAGCACACCACGAAGTCTTGGATTGTTTGTCCTTAGTAGACTTTGTTCCTCGGTTGGCTCACCGGGGAACACTTAGGTTGGCTCAAATTGGTTTTGTATGCGTGGTTGTGTAGTTTTATTTATTTGTTTTTCTTGCGTGGATGTAGGATCTTCGCATGCTAGAAAATCTTTTGAAAATAATATAACTATATAGTTTTCCTTAATTGGTTAACAAACTCCGCTCGCTCACATGATTAACAAACGAATATAAAGTGTTTATGTTCAATTGGTGAAAAATGCGTTTTGTCACTTATTTGTTAATCAAAACGAAAAGAGGTTTTTAACCGGAAAAACAAAAGTCCCGTTTTTCTTAAAAATATAAATCACACGTCATCCAAAAGATGACACCACCCGAATCTAATGAAGCATGGGACAATTGTCGAGCTTAGCACGAGTTGTTCCATGTGGACTTGTGTGGAAGGTGCGTGTGGCGTCTTGAAATCTTTGGTTGTCGAGCTTAGCACGAGCCAATTATTGTCAAGGGCGTCATCGTGTATCTTGTTGGACGATTTGCAATTCCAATTTAATACGCCTTGATAATTGTTGAGCCTATACCGAGTTGTCAAAGCGGCTTATTGAGGAATTGGTGTGGGAAGGGATCAAACATGCCAAACTGGTGCTATGAGTACCGATGGATCCCTCAAGTGCCTAAGAGTTGTAATCACGGTTTGCAATTGGTAAAGCGTTTACCGGCCTAAACACCTTCACGAATTATCCGCGGTAAACCCGTCATGTAGTGAAGGTTATGTTGGGTTCTTAGCCCTTGTTAAATTTAAGTGTTAAACTGTTGGGTAATTATTTAACAAGGATTAAAATATGTCGAACTAACCTTTTTGTGTGCTTTGCCTTCTTTTAGATGGCATCTACAAGAAACACCGCGACACACATTTCACTACGTCCGTTTTTGGAGAAAGAGAAACTCATAGGCGTAAACTTCATGGATTGGCTTAGGCAATTGAGGATTGTCTTGCGCCATGAAAGTAAGTTGTACGTCCTAGAGGAACCTCTTCCGGAGGCTCCTGCTACCACCGCTACGCGGGCCATTAAGGATGCTTATGAGAAGCTCCTTAAAGACACCAATGAGGTGACTTGCCTCATGTTGACGACCGTGAGTTCCGAGTTGCAAAGGCAATTCGAGGACGTTGGTGCGTTTGACATGTTCTTGCAGCTAAAGCAAATGTTCCAGCAGCAAGCGAGGCAAGAACTCTACGAGTGTGTCAAGGCCTTTGTAGGGTGTCGGATGCAGGAGGGCGGGAACGTGAGCTCCCACGTGCTTCGTATGAAGCAATACGTGGACCAGCTTGAGAGGTTGGGCTTTCCTATGGGGAAAAAGTTGGCTACGGAAATTATCCTCCAATCTTTGCCTCAAGCATATGGTCCGTTCATTGTGAACTACCATATGCATAATATGGATAAGTCCTTGATGGAATTGCACGGCATGTTAAAGACCGCTGAGTCTAACATGGCTAAGGCAAAGCCATCGACCTCCGCACCCGTCCTAGCCATCCATGAGGGAGGTGCTAAGAGAAAACGGCCCGCTTCAAGCTCTAAGGGCAAGGGAAAGGGGAAGGCAAAGGTGGCAACACCCAAGCCCAAACCACTCCCGGCACCGGAGCCAAAGGGGAAGGAACCCGCTCCTATAGCCCCTTCACCAGAAGAGGCCACCTACTTCTTCTGCGGGGAGAAGGGACACTACCGGCGTAGTTGCCCCAAGTACACGGAGGAGCTCAAGAGGCTTCGTACCAAGGGACAAGGCGCCTCCGGTACGTATATGATTGAACTCCATAACACTTCTACTTCTAACGCTTGGGTCTTGGACACCGGGTGTGGTACTCACATAGTTAATAATGTGCAGGTACTAAGAAGAAGTAGGGACTTGGTTGATGGGGAGCTCGATCTCATCATGTGAAACAAGGTGGTTGTCCCGGTTGAGAAGATACGGAGCGTGGACCTCGCCTTTCCATCCAGCTTATCTATTACTTTATTAAATGTATCTTATTCGCCCTGCATGGGAAGAAACATTTTATCATTTTATGCACTTGTTGACGATGGATTTGACTTTAATTTCTCCAATGGAATTATTTCATGTTTTAAGAATGATTTATTTTATTTTAAAGCAAATCCATGTCGTGGCATATATGAGACAAGCGTATGCTTGCAAAGTAATAGATCAATCATGAATGTTGGTTCTAAATCCAAATGTGATTTGGATAAGTTATCTTTATGGCATGGTCGTTTGGGCCACATAAACAAGAAACGCATCGCCAAGCTCCAAGCAGATGGGATCTTGGAATCATTTGACCATGGGTCGGATGATGTATGCGAATCTTGCTTGTTGGGCAAAATGACCAAAGCACCCTTCACCGGCGTTTGTGAGAGAGGCAAAGACTTGTTGGATATCGTTCACACGGATGTGTGTGGTCCGTTCAAGCATGTCACTAGGGATAACTCAAGGTACTTCGTAACCTTTACCAATGATTTCAGTAGGTATGGGTATGTCTACTTGGTGAGACAAAAGTCGGAAACCTTTGAGGTTTTCAAGACTTTCAAAAACGAAGTTGAGAACCAATTGGGTAAACGAATTAAGATGCTCATATCGGATCATGGTGGTGAGTATCTAAGTTCGGAATTCCGTGACTATCTAAAAGATTGTGGAATTGTTTCGCAATTGACACCTCCTAGGACACCACAATTAAATGGTGTCGCCGAGAGGAGGAACCAGACATTATTTGATATGGCTCGGTGTATGATGAGTCGTACGGATGTACCCATTAGCTTTTGGGGCTATGCATTGCAAACGGCCATCAGAATCCTTAACCTTGTACCAACTAAGAAGGTCACGAAGACACCCTTTGAGATGTGGCATGGAAAGGTTCCATCGCTTTCATATCTAAAGGTTTGGGGTTGTCCTGCCTACGTGAGACGTGAGGTGGAGGACAAATTGAAACCCCGAGCCGAGAGGTGTTTGTTCATTGGATACCCTGCCGGGTCTATGGGATATTTGTTTTACAAACCGTCCGAGAACAAGGTATTTGTTGCTCGGAGGGCCGTCTTTCTTGAAAGGGAGATGCTATCCAAAGACGCTAGTGGGAGAAAGGTAGATCTTGAAGAGATTCAAGAACCCTCCAATGACCAACCTGAAGTTGGCACTAGGTCACAAGATGATTCTCAGCACGGCGCTGCTGGAGAACATGACACGGATCCTTTACCTCTTAGAAGATCCGGTAGGAGTCACAACGAGCCAGAGAGATATGGGTTTTTCATGTCTGAGGAAGAGCTTAGAGTAAAGGGTTACTCTGATGCAAGCTTCCAAACCGATAGGGATGACTGCCGATCACAATCGGGGTTCGTGTTCCTATTAAACGGTGGTGCTATATCCTGGAGGAGCTCCAAGCAAGACGCCGTGGCCGATTCCACTACCGAGTCGGAATACATTGCGGTCAGTGAAGCTGCTAAGGAGGCCGTATGGATAAGGAAATTTCTGCTTGATCTGGGAGTGGTTCCAAGCATCAGCGACCCTGTTGAGATCTTCTGTGACAATGAGGGTGCCGTTGCTTTGGCAAAGGAACCGAGGTCTCATCGACGCACGAGGCATATTCCGCGGAAATATCATTTTATCCGGGACGTGGTCGAAAATGGAGACATCGTCATCAGCAAAGTACACACGGATAGCAATTTGGCGGATCCGTTCACTAAACCGTTGTTGCAAGCCAAGCACGATGCCCACACACGTGCTATTGGGATTAGATTTGCTAGTGACTTGGTTTGAGTTGTATATTGGTTATTGTATTCGATGTATTTACTATATTACTAGGAACATTAAGCAATATAGTATTTTTGAATGTATTGATTATTAAATGGAGATTTAATGATACGCGTGTAGCGAATACTTTCTTTAAATCATTATTGTGTTCCAACTTTGCATGTTTTATCACTTCCTTTAATGTTTTACATTCTAAACTGTCCACGATCGGTCATTCTTCAAGGAAGGAAGTATGAACCAAGATCGAGGGAAATGATTGGTCATAGTGTTCAATAGGGATTGAATACAAGGGACGCAATGTTTCGCCTATACTTGAAAAGAGTTTCAAGTGATTGGACGACCCACACCTGATCTTACTTCATGGTACATGTCAAGAGTAAATCAGGATGATAATATCTTTTATCCTTAGACCGGAGATGCATGTGTTTCACTATTTTGGTTTGCTTTATTCTGAATGCTTTCAAACGTAGTCCGTAACTGGCTATTATAAAGGAGGTATTTGGGTAAAGTATTGCCATTGTATTGGAGGCAATGTAGTCGAAGGAATTTGTTCCTCTGTAAAGAGAGATATCCCTGGGCCCCTTGATGATTGGGCACTGACACCAAAATGCATGGCCATGCTCGAGTTTGCAATGATTGTTGATCAGTTGCGACTCACCTTTTGGTCACCACCAATCTTGATCGAGAAACATAATCGTGAACGATCGGAGACTGACTTTGTACCATGTCTCGTGTTCACTTGGATATCGCGAACAATAAAATAATTGATCACTTATCTATAGGACCATGTCAAACTCTTTTAGTTTATCATGGTACTTGACAGGGATGATATACCCCATGTTTAGTTGGGGGCAGGGATGCCTTGCTAGAGGCCGCTCCCTGTCTGTGGTGCCCATGGATACGGTGTGTCATGTGCAAGTGGGAGTTTGTTGGTATCTGCCCACTGACACACGTAGGCCAACATCACTGCCAATGAAGCGCGGGCCTATTGGGTCACACGCCAAGTTTCAATCTCGACAGCCTACTATAAGAAGAAAGAGTCAAAATGGTCAAATTCTAGTTAACCTAGGCTTCACGACCGTGAAGGATGCTCCACGGGTCGTGAAGCAGGTCTTATCCACGAGTCCTGTCGTGGGCTGCATGGTTCGTGAAACCCTAGGGCTTCACGACCCTACACGGCCCGTGAAGGAGGTCGTGAAGGCACGAACCCTCATGATTCTTGCACGGCGCGGCACGGCTCATGGAGGATAAATGGCCGGTCGTGGCGCATTTATCCTTCACAGCCGTGAGAGCCCGTGAAGAAGTCGTGAAGGCAGAATTCCAAGTGACACTTGGGTTTTATTGGACCATTTGAGTTGGTCCAATGAGATGGTGCCATTGGGGTCCGACTCTGGCTCTTTTGAACAGAATGAAGGTCTTTAAAAAGGGCTCTCTTGGTTCATTAGCCACTCTTGGTCCATTTTGTGCAATACATATACTTGTGAGTTCTTCCATTGAGAGAGAGTGCAAGATCAAATGTTGGTGATTTGTGCACAAGTGTTTCAAGGCTGTTCGAGAAGATATCCATCAAGTGTTGGTGGTGCTTCGGTTTGCTAGTACAAAGAGGTTGAAGGTTTCTTGGTATGGACTTGCATTAGGGCTTGGAGCCTTTTGTTTCAAGCTTACATCCCAAATCCGAATTGATCCAGCCAAGTATCAAAGTCTTCGAGGGTATGATTTGTTCTCCTTCTTCTCTTTGTTCTTGTTTTTGGTTGCATGCATGTTCTTGCAAGTTTTCACCACCATTGGGAAATCATGGGATCCTTTTGTGTGTTTTTGTTGCTTCCGTTGCGTGCTTTGATCCCCATGGATTCCCAACAGCTATCGCCAAAGAAAAGTTATATATGATTACTTATAAGTTCTTTTGGTTACCTAGCTATCTGTTTTTGGTAACTACTTTTATTTGAACCTTGTTCTGTTTTTTAGAATCTTTTCTTTGTTGTATCTTTTTGTTCTGTTTTTGTGGTGTCTTCTCATCCTTATTCTACTTTTAGGATTTTCTTTTTTGATGTTTTCTGTTTTTACACTAGTTATCTAATACTTAGAGTCATCTATACTTGCAATTTCCAAGTAGTCCATGATCAAAGTATCAACCTTGAACTACAATACAAAGGAAGACAAGAGTTTATACATCTGAGCAACTATAGAATAAGCTAAGATATTCTATCAGAGCAACACTAAGCTTATCAGAGCATAAAATTTACATAGGAAAGTAAACTATCAGAGCTAAAACTATTAAGGAAACAACTTACAAGGAACTAGAACTATATATCAAGGCAAGTCTTCAATCTTCCCACCATTTTTCTGCTTTCACTTTTGGGAAGGCTCCAACAACTAGATCATCATCAGCTAACCAGACTTTGAGCTTCTACTAATGCATCAACATGGGTGTTTTCCAGTTCTACCTCTCGTAATAATTCTTACCCAAATAAGAAGACTTTGTTGGCCTTAGGAATTTCAGACCACCTGAAGAAACGTTGTTAGAGTTACATTTGTGTTTAAAGTCTAGTCACAATTTAGTGCTTTTATGATGTACTTTGTATTTAGTATAAATAGTATTGTAGCCTACTTTCGTTGTAACCTTTTGACATATTATTGAATAGAAAACACACACTTTAAGGTGTTTCCATACATTCTCTCTACTTGAATCTATTGTGTATTGATTTGATTGCTCTACAATTGGTATCAGAGCCTAATCTTTGCTAAGATAAGGCTCTTGATTGAAAAATTCGATAGATAATGGCAACAATCCGAAGGAATTTGTCGGATTTGAGTTATTTTGGTCGACTTTTGGTGTAATCTGATTTCTATCGAATTATGAATGAAAATGGAGGATTAGAAGGTTACTGGATTCGCAATCATCAATAGAATAAATCTGTGTGAGTCCACGATCAATCACTACAACAGTTTGTGTTGAATTTGAGATTTTTTATTTTTCGGTTTTTGAGAAAAATTGATCTAAAATGTATTCTAGAGGTTGAATTTTGTTGTAAAATTGATTCTGAATTGTAATTCGTGTGTGTACGAACCCTCTGGAAAAAAAATTCACGAATTTGATCTAAATTCGGAGGAACTTGAAGTTTGAAAGTTGGCGGTTATAACAGTTGCAAGAACTATCGGATTTGATCTCAAGAACAATCGGATTTTATAAAATCCGAAGATTTCTATCGGATTCCGATACTTTTCTATCGGATTCTGTATTGAGGATTTTGGAAATACAAGGATTGAGCTGCGGATTTGGGGTTTGCTATCGGATTGATTAGTTTGCCACTGGTTGAGTTTCAGATTTGCAAAATATCCGATTTTGGAGTCACGGATTTAATCAACGGATTTGATTGATCGGATTTACAAAGTTGGAATTATCTCGGATTTCAAATCATCAGATTTGAATCTCTCGGATTTTGAAACATTCGGATTTCAAAACATTATCGGATTTCAAATCTATCGGATTTTGAATCAATCGGAATTCACTTCTATTGGATTTCAACTATCAGAATTTGAATCTAGGATTTCAAATTCACTCGGATTTTAAGTCTCGGATTTTGAAGATTTGATAGGTATCGGATTTTAAGTCTCGGATTTTAGACAAGGGAGTTTCGGATTTAAGTGAGTATCGGATTTCAGTTTACACAAGAATTCTTCAATCAAATATCTTACAAAGAAAAGATCCTAAAGCAAGAATGAGTACATATAGTGAAACACTTTTATTCGGTTCAGACACGAAGTCACCAGTGTTGTACAGAGGAGAATATCATGTATGGAAAGGTCGTTTTATGGATTTTATAGACAACAATGAGCAATATGGTGAGGAAATGAAGAAAAGCATACTGGAAGGTAATGGTATCTTTAGGATAGATCAAGAATCAAATCCTCATCATAATCCACCCTTGGATGAAATCCACCGAGAAAAGCATCATCTGAGAATACAGTTGAAGAAAAACACAGAGCCATAGCTGATCGTAAAGCAAAATACTATCTAAAACATGGCCTTTCTTCAGAATTTTACATCAAGGTGAATGGCCTCAACACTGCAAAAGAGATATGGGATGAGATTAAGAGTCAGATGGAAGGCAGAAAGTCAGGGGTCTGGATCAAGGAGACTACACTGGTTAACTCCTTTGATCATTTCAAAGCTAGAGAAGGAGAAGCACTAATTGAAACTTACAGTCGCTAGTGTAAACTACTGAATGACCTCATAAACCAAAAACTTGATGATTACTCTAATCTCACGAAAAATACTAGGTTTCTAAACTCTCTAGGGACTGAATGGAGATCTCAAGTGGTAATCTACAGTCAAATGAATCTAAAGAACCTCAACAAAGTTACCCATCATATGATTTTTGAGGAACTAAATCAATATCAAGATGATGTTGGTTTAGGTACACAAAAAGACACTGTAGATCCACTGGCTCTGGTGGTAAATGAGAAAAGAGTTAAGAGCTCAACGAAGTTTGTTAAAATGAAACAAGTTATATAGATAGAAACTTCAGATTCGGAGGAAGAGAATGTTATTGATAATGAAAAGATCATGGAGGCAATGGCCTATTTGACCAACATGATGCAAAATAAGTTTCTGAAGAACAAGACAAACAACAGACAAAGGTTCACGTCTGGCTCTAGAAGGAGAGATGACCAATTCCTAAAGAAGGATGGTCAGAGATGGGAAAGGAGGTATGAAAGAAAAGTAGAAATTGCCCAGGAGCGCAAATGTTATAACTGTGGCGGAACTGGGCATTTCATCAAGGTTT
This sequence comes from Dittrichia graveolens, assembly GCA_038502395.1. NCBI lineage: Eukaryota > Viridiplantae > Streptophyta > Magnoliopsida > Asterales > Asteraceae > Dittrichia > Dittrichia graveolens. The sequence goes on from JARJIL010000008.1 coordinate 27,047,409, forward strand.
GCAAAAAGCCTAAGGTTAAGGACTTAGAATATTACAAGACTAAACTCAACCTCATCAAGCAAAGAAATAGTGGGAGGGCATTACTTGCAGAAGAGGATCAATTCTTATCTGACACTGATAACAGTGATGAAGATCCCAATGTCCACGCCCAATTTGTTCTAATGGCTGAGGTAGAGGAGTGTGAGTTTGAGGAAACCGATGGGGAAAGCGAAGATGAAATCGTGGGAAATGACTCTAGTTTTATAGCCAGATTTGATGAGTCAGACAAGGAGAGTGAGTATGAGGAAGAGGAAGAGATTGAATCAGAGGTTTCTACTGAAGGCACCAACCCATCAGTTGCTGAGAATGAAGAGATTGTATTGACAGATGACTCTGAATTTCCTACTGACTATATACTAACTCTTATGCAACATGTGGAGATCTTAACTTTCCAGAATCAATCTCTCACAAACAAGAACCAGAAGCTGCATGAAAAGAATATAAATCTAAAAATGGAACAAGCAACGAAAAGTGAAGTTGAACTAAAAACTCAATTTTCAAAAATAGAACAACTTCAACAAGAAATAAAAGATGAAGAAAACGCACTCAACAAATTACAAAAAGAAATAGAGTTAAAAGTGCATGACTTGAATGCAGCCAAACTGTCTACAGAGATAAACTTAAATTTAATAATGAAGGAAAAAAGGAATCTTGATGACAAAGTTCAACATCTTGAGGATATAGTTAAAAAGCAAGTAAATACATGTCATAGTATTTTTAAAAATCTTGAACCAAATGTCAAGAACAGATATAAAGGGTTAGGGTATGATGAAAATAACTTTTTTCTCAAAGATCATTTGCACTCAACTGTATCAATTAGAAAGAATGAAACAAGGTTGTACTTCAAAAATGGTGTTGTGCGTTAGAAGAATGTTCCATTCCTATCCCACATGCAGTAAAGAAAGCTGTTGAAGAAGCAAATGATGGAAATGCTCGAGTGTATATTCCACATATGGAATTACAAAGGAGGCAGGAATTGCTTGAAGTTGCATGTATCGATCAAAAAATTAAATTTGATGTGGAAAATTGTGTTTTAAAAGAAAAAATATTCAATCTTAACAAAAAGATAAATTCCGCTGCATCTGAGATAAAGATTGAAATAACTGATGAAAAAGTTAAGAATTCTGATATTGCACAATATCTTATTCCACAATTTATTTCCAATTGAATTGAACGGAGGATGCTTGAAGAAAAGGTGGAAAGATTGCTAACTGAATTGGACAGGTATCTCGATATTGTGTATCCACAGTGTCCGAAGGCTTGCCGAGAGTTCATGTCACATAAATGTAATCAATTTTGTGATTCAAACAGTATTACAGTGCAAGGATCATCTTCTAAAACAAAACACATTCCTGAAATGCCAAAAATCAAAGAGTCGTCAACTATGCATGTTTTAAAATTTGTTAAATCACTTCATGTGTCTAACAAAACTTCCTTTTCTAAAACAAAATCAACTCAATCAAAAAGGAAAGAAGCTTCAAGCAACATCATGAAGAAGTCAAACATCAAAGGTGTGAAGAAAAGAGAGACAAAGGCATCAATGAAGTGGATGGTGAAGGAAGATCTGAAAGAAATTGAGAAAAAGAAAGCACATGTAATCAATACTGATTCCAAGAACAAAGTGAAACCATTTTGTAACATCCATAAATCATACTGTAATAAAAATTGTGAGTTACTTTTTTCTTGGAAAGTCAAAACAGAAAGCTCAAAAGCAAAAGTACTTGATAACTAAATGTGTTGTGCTGGAGATGGCTGTCTTGAAGGACGATGTGAGTTCAAATGTGAATATCATCAAAATAAAATGAAAAGAGGATTAAAATCCAACAAAAACTGGAAGAATCCCAATGATGATAAAATTCTGTTTTGGTTTGTCAACAAGAATGGATTCACTATTCATCAATGGATTCACAAACATCAAAAAGCAGGATTATTAAAAAGGTATGCTAACCGAAAGATACCAGTTCGCCCAGGATAGTGGAGATAACATATAAACATAATGAATGACAATCAAACACATTCTCCAACTCCAGGAATTCAAAACAAATTCACATCTTTTAACCAAGCTCAACATAAACTTGTTTCAAATTCATCATATAGATCATATTCAATGAAGAATCAAAGACAGATGATGAATACACCTTTGTCATATGAACCCATAACGAAAAGCGTGTATGTTGTCAAAAACAATCATTTCTCACCTGTGATAAAATCAATTGAGAAATCAACTGCGAAATGGATTGTAAAGAAAATGTTTAACAAAGAAAGTTTAAAAGTTGTCAAAACACCTGAAACATCTAACACAACAAATCAAACTAGTTTCTTTTCCATGTGCAGAAAGATCATCTTTGGTACATGGACTCGGGTTGCACAAAACATATGACGGGGAACAAAGGTCTTCTCAAACACTTTGTGAGCAAGTATACAGGAAATGTAAAGTTTGGGAATGACCAAGTCTCACCGTTCTTAGGCCACGGGGTAATAGAAACAAGAAATTTGAACATAGAAAAAGTGTCCAATGTGGAACGCTTAGGCCACAATATTTTTAGTATACGACAATAAGAAGACTTTGTTGGCCTTAGGAATTTCAGACCACCTGAAGAAACGTTGTTAGAGTTACATTTGTGTTTAAAGTCTAGTCACAATTTAGTGCTTTTATGATGTACTTTGTATTTAGTATAAATAGTATTGTAGCCTACTTTCCTTGTAACCTTTTGACATATTATTGAATAGAAAACACACACTTTAAGGTGTTTCCATACATTCTCTCTACTTGAATCTATTGTGTATTCATTTGATTGCTCTACAAACGCCAACCACCACTTCTGTCAAAAAAGAATATTCCTTCAGCAGGCTTATAAATGAACTGGTAAAGTTCAGGAGTTATGTTTAATGGTATGGACGTATCCAAATCGCCAAAATTAGTGAAGTATACTTGGTAAATGCACCTTGGGACACTTCAAGAGCAATCCAAGTTTGCATTTTCTGGATGAACTGGGCTTTTATCTGGCTTTTGGACTTGTATAAGTTGGTCCCAATATTTAAGAGTTATCAATGATATTGGAGCAAATCCATAATGATGATGTATGATCTTAGTATGAATTGATGAGAGGAAACTAAGAATTCACACACACACACACACACACGTTTTCAGAATAATGAAATGCTCAATTGATTTGGGGTAGGTAGACAAGTATATATACCCATAAGGTATTTACTAAACCTACTCTCTACAATGATTAATTGTCAAATAGATAAACATATAACATGAACACAACATTTGGTCTAACAATCTCCCCCTTTGTGTTCATTATATAGATAAAGCTTAATAAACGAAAAATATCTTATTTGCTGGAGCAGTTAATCTTGAGCATGAACATAGTATGATTCTTGAGGGAATATTCAGTTTTAGCATCCTGGTTATTCTTCAATTGAAAAATACACTCCCCCTTGAATAAAGCTCTTAATATTCATTAATGACTTGAAATCTTTTCATTACTTTGCTCCCCCTTGATCTTTCAAACATATATCTTCTTATGATAAACATCCACTGAAAAATAATGTGGTTTTATGAAAATCTTCTCTTTAGAAAGTCTTAAGAGATGTTTGACGGAACAAACCACACATGGATATTTAAGCTCTGGCAAGGTGGGAAGACGTGCATTCATGTTAGCATTCGAGCATGATCTTGTTTGACTAACACGTGCAAATGGATAAGCAACATGATGAGGTGTAGCATGAGAAACATAACCACAATCGTTTTGAAGAAGAGTTTTCTCTTTTACTTCTTCAAAATTATCTTTACTTTCCTTCCAAAGCTTTCTCCGAAGCTTGACCCTGTTTATGAAGTGCTTTGAGTATGACTTGGAACTAGAATAATGATCCTTAGAGCATTTGGAGTTTGGATGCATATGACTTTTTGATGATTCAACTGCAAGGACTATTACAGGAACCACCTTGATTTCCTTTTCTTCAGAAGATGTTGTGACCTTTTCTTCTACACAATTTTGTAAGTCTTGCTCAAGATTTCTTCTCTTGGCACATTCTTCAATCTCAAACTTTTGATATTTGCTTTCTGACATGTGAAGTTTCTCAGGTCAATTCACAAAGTTGTAGGGTAAGTTTTGCATTTCTTGTTCTAAATCATCTGCCCTACTTTTCTGTTTGTCGGCAAAATCTTCCCAAAGAAAAAGATTGTCTATCTTTTTCTTCAATTTTATAATTTCTTCTTCTTTGGTTTGCGCCATGATTGTAATCAAGTGTTGTAAGCAAGATTTATGATGAAAGCTTCAAGAGATGAACACACACTTGATTTAAAATGATCGTTAACTTGAGAAGTAGGGTTGTGATTGTGTTCGAGGTTGAAATTCGAAGTGATCAACCGAGATATGAAAGAGTTCGGAGTTGATTAAATGGTTTGTTTGAAGTTAAACAAAAATTTCAAAGAATTCGGTTCTCGAAGTGAACATGTGCAACACTTTTGAATTTAGTGTAATTGCTTACAATTCGAAGTGAATGTGAACAAAAGGCGCTCCAAGTGAATGGCTAATAAAAAGTGCTCGAAGTGAATTATTAATATAAACATGCTCGAAGTGAATTGTTAAAATAAAAAAGATGGTGCCCGAAGTGCGAATGGCAAAATAAAAAAGATGGTGCTTGAAGTGTGAATGGCAAATAAAAAGGATGGTGCTCGAAGTGTGAATGGCTAAGAAAAGGAATTCGAAGTGTGCAGAGCTAAGAAAAAGAATTCGAAGTGTGCATGGAATTTAATTGGCGCTTGAAGTGGTCTTTTAAATGTCAAACTTTCAGACTTCGAAGTCTTCTTGAAAAATTATGGCGCTGGAAGTGTTCACATAAAATGGTTTCCAGATTTTCAGGGATTTTGTTTGTAACTAACAAAGTCGAAGGGTATAGTCACACAACTGATAAGCTCGAAGTTGTCTAGCAAACCACTTTCATTTGTTTTTTAGAAGAATTATCGATCAAAATAACATTTCATCACTGTTCTTCAACTTCTTCAAGTGTTCTTCAATAAAATTTGAATATTGATGAAACCTTTGAATAATTGCCCCGAAATTGCCTTTGGATCCGCAGATCTCTGATCTCAATTAATAACCAACCAATTGAATTATCCACTTGTTTTAAAATGGAATTTAATGGCAAAAATCGCAAGAACAGATTACGAGAAACCTTTAAAATCCCAATCTGAACAGCTTCAAATTACTCCATGTTGATTGTATTTGATTCAAATAAGGATTTCGAGTAGAATAGAATCAAAAATAATGAACAATCAAACCTTAATCTTCGAATTCAAATCTTTGATGATGAATACACAATCACGAGCCTTCCTTTTATCAAGCTAGGCTCTGATACCACTTGTTGGTCCCAATCTTTAAGAGTTATCAATGATATTGGAGCAAATCCATAATGATGATGTATGATCTTAGTATGAATTGATGAGAGGAAACTAAGAATTCACACACACACGTTTTTAGAATAATGAAATGCTCAATTGATTTGGGGTAGGTAGACAAGTATATATACCCATAAGGTATTTACTAAACCTACCCTCTACAATGACTAATGTCAAATAGCTAAACATATAACATGAACACAACATTTGGTCTAACAGTATAGCAGATAGAGGATCTCAATAAGCTCAATGAAACCATAAAACATGATAGCTTGGATAGGTTGCAGTTTCACAGCTAGTGTAGCTATTCTTTTCGATAATTTTCAAATAAGGACATCATCACCCTTGTGTACAGATACTCTGGATATAGGGCTAGGCTCACATCTCCTTCTAATGAAGTCTAGATTTTCCTTGAACTTCCTCTTTCTATCATTACTCAGAGTGTAGGGAACAAAGAGATTAGCATTAATCAAGATTTGCAGAGCATCATTGTGTGATCTGTCTTTGAGTAGTTCAGCTTGGGCTATCTCCCTTGACTCCTTGACTTGTGCATAAGCTAACTCCCTAGCTTGGAAGACTTTTTCAACGGGAACACCCAAAGCTTCAACTATCTATCTAATTTCTTTCTCCACTTATTATTTCCTTTTAAGTTCTCTCTTTCTGTTCTCTTCTCCTCAACTTCTCAGCTATCATAGTCTTCTTTCCTTTATCCTTTGGAGTAGAGGTTGAAGGAACTTGTTGTTTTTGGACATGTAGGATGCTTGGACTGATGGAGTAGAAGTTGTTGTTGGTACTTGTCTTCTTCTTTTGAGGAGACTGTTGATAGGTGTGTGTTGTCATCCTCATCATCAGAATCAGAACTAGATTCAATGTCGATTGTTGGAGTGCAGCCCTCAACAACTTTCTTCCTCTTTGCTATTTTTCTTCTAGCCATGGTTTTACTTCTTTTGGAAGATCTTTGATCCCCCTTAGCAGTTGACTTAGCTTTCTCAGTTATGTTTTTCTGTGCTTCATTGGGTGGAGCTTTTGTTGTTTGTTCCTTGGTTGCCTCCTTCCGTTGGATATTTTCAAGAGATTCCATGTAAAGAGCATGGAAATCATGGTTGGGATTCCATGGGGATCAAACACGGAACGGAAGCACAAGAAAACACACAAAAACAAAGCCATGAAGTCCCAATGGTGGTGCTCACTTGCAAAAACTAACATGCAACCAAAAGAACAAAGAGAAGAAGAAGTATACCCTTGGAGTTTGTACTGGAAATCAAGAGAATCATGAACTTCGGATGAAAGCTTGAAACAAAAGTCTTCAGGTCCTAAAGAAAGTCCACTCTAAGCTTATCTTCAACCTCCTTGTACTAGCAAGCCAAAAGGACACTAACTCTTGATGCTACACTTCTGGAGCAACCTTTGAATCACTTGTGCACATCAATGGACACTTTGATCTTGCTCACAACTCTAGTGTTTGAACTCACAATTTAGTCTAATATGGACAAATGGCTAAGAGCATGAATGAGGAGGAAAGGTGGGCTGAAATAGAGCTTCACAAGCTCCAGAGCTGCTCTTCGGTCGTGCATATGTCCACTTGTGATTGGACCAATAGGTTGGTCCAATGACAACACAAGTTTCACCTGAACTTCTGCCATCACGACTTTCTTACGGGCTCTCACAAGCCGTGAAGGATAAATGTGCCACGACCGGCCATTGATCAATCATCCACGAACCATGCCGCCCGAGAAGGAATTATGAGGGCAGTTTGCTTCATGACCTCCTTCACGAGCTATGACAGTTCATGAAACCCTAGGGTTTCACGAACCATGCGTCCATGACAAGACACATATACACAAGCTGCTTCACGACCCGTGGAACATCCTTCACGGTCGTGAAGCTTAGGTCAGATAGAATTTGACTTATTTGACCCATTCCACTCATAGTAGGCTGTCGAGATTGAAACTTGGTGTGTGACCCAATAGGTCCATGCTTCATTGACAGTGATACCAACCTAGGTGTGTCAGTGGGTAGATTCCAACAAACTCCCACTTGCACATGACACACCGTATCTATGGGCACCATAAACAGGGAGCGGCCTCTAGCAAGCCATCCCTGCCCCCAACTAAACACGCGGTCTGTCATCCCTGACAAATGCCAAATCACAACCTAAAAGGTATGAGATGGTCCTATAAATAAGTTATCAATCATCCTATTGTTCATGATATCCAAGTAAACACGATACATGGTACAAAGTCATTCTTTGATCGTTCACGATTATGTTTCTTGATCAAGATTGGTGGTGACAAAAAATATTCAAGTTGCAACTGATCAACTATCTTTGCAAGCTTGAGCATGGCCATGTATTTTGGTGTCAGCGCCCAATCATCGAGGGGCCAGGGATATCTCTCTAAACAGAGGAACAAATTCCTTTAACTACATTGCCCCATTATATTGGTAATACCTTGCCCAAAAGCCTCCTTTATAATAGTCGGTTATGGACTAGGTTTGGAAGCAATCAGAACAAGGCAGACCAAAATAGTGGAAACACATGCATCTCCGGTATAAGGATAAAATGATATTATCATCCTGATTTACTCTTGACATGTACCATGAAGTAAAGTCAAGTGTGGGTCGTCCAATCACTTGAAACTCTGTTCAAGTATAGGAGAAATATAGCGTCCCTTGTAGTCAATCCACATTGAACACTATGACCAATAATTTCCCGCGATCTTCGTTCATACTTCCTTCAAATAAAAAATGACCAACCGTGGACTATTTAATAGGAACACACACCCCAATTCAAATCGGCAGTCGTCCCTATCGGTTTGGAAGCTTGCGTCAGAGTAACCCTTTACTCTAAGCTCTTCCCCACCTCCGTACACCAAGAACATATCCATAGTCCTCCGAAGATATTGAGAAGGCTTTTTACCTCCGTCCAATGGGCTTTGCCTAGGTTGGCTTGATATCTACTCGTCATGCTCAAAGCACACAATACATCGTGCCTAGTGCATAGCATGGCGTACATGATCGAGCCCACAGCCAAGCATATGGCTCCTGCTTCATTACTTCCCGTTCCTCAAGAGAACTAGGGGATTGAGTCTTACTCAATACCAAACCATGTGACATTGGAAGAAACCCATTCTTGGAGTCTTCCATCCTAAACCGTTTTAGGACTTTGTCAATGTAAGTACTTTGGCTAAGCCCAATTAGCCTTTTGAGTGTATCTCTATAGATCTTGATCCCAAGAATTTAAGTTGCATCCCCTAGATCCTTCATCAAAAAACAATTACCTAACCAGGTTTTTACACCTTGAAGGGTCGGGATATCGTTCCCAATGATGAGTATGTCATCGACATACAAGACTAGGAATAAAACTATGCTCCCATTAGCCCTGACATATACGCATGGCTCATCCTTGCTTTTCAAAAAGCCAAACTCTTTGATTTTCTCATCAAAGCACAGGTTCCAGCTGCGCAATGTGTGCTTAAGTCCATAAATGGACTTCTTAAGCTTGTAGACTTTATCTAGATGCTTGGCATGTACAAAACCCTCGGGTTGAGTCATATAGACTTCCTCTCTAAGTGTCCCATTAAGGAACACAGTTTTTACATCCATTTGCCAAATTTCATAATCATGAAAAGCGCCAATTGCTATGAGTATCCGGATAGACTTCAACATAGCCACCGGGGAAAAGGTTTCATCATAGTCTACACCATGAGATTACGTGAAACCCTTAGCCACCAGTCAGGCTTTAAAGGTGTCTACCTCTCCATCTATGCCGGTCTTTTTCTTAAAGACCCATTTGCACCCAATGAGTTTACACTCAGGTACCGGATCTACCAAATCCTAGACTTGGTTATCCGACATAGATTGCATCTCGGACTCCATTGCCTCTTTCCACCTAATGGACTCAGGGTCCACCACGGCGTCCCGATATGATGATTGTTCATCATGATCCACCACAACGTCGCTGCCCTCAGACATGAGAAAACCATATCTCTCTGGGTCAAAGCCACTGCTATCTGATCTCCTAGGAGGTAAAGGATCCGTGCCAGGTTCTCCAGCAATGCCGTGCTAAGAATCAGGCTGTGTACTAGTGCCAACTTCAGGTTGGTCATCGGAAGGTTCTTGAATTTCTTCAAGATCTACCTTTCTCCCACTAGCATCTTTGGATAGCAGTTCCCTTTCAAGGAAAACCGCCCTCCGAGCAACAAACACCGTATTCTCGGAAGGTTTGTAGAACAAATATCCCATAGACCCGACATGATACCCAATGAATAACACCTCTCGGCTCGAGGCTCTAACTTGTCCTCCACCTCACATCTCACATAGGCGGGACAGTCCCAAACCTCTAGATATGAAAGCGATGGAACCTTTCCATGCCACATCTAAAAGGGTGTTTTCTTAACCTTCTCAGTTGGTACGCGGTTAAGGATTCTAACGGCCGTCTCTAACGCATAGCCCCAAAAGCTAATGGGTACATCCGTATGACTCATCATACACCGGACCATATCCAACAATGTCCGGTTCCTCTCTCGGTGACACCATTTAATTGTGGTGTCCTAGGAGGTGTCAATTGCGAAACAATTCCACAATCTTTTAGATGGTCACAGAATTCTGAACTTAGATACTCACCACCACGATCCAATTAGAGCATCCTAATTCATTTACCCAATTGGTTCTCAACTTCGTTCTTAAAAGTCTTGAAAACCTCAAAGGTTTCCGACTTTTGTCTCACCAAGTAGAATTACACATACCTACTAAAATAATCAGTAAAGGTTACGAAGTGTTTTGAGTTATCCCTAGTGGCATGCTTAAACGGACCACACACATCCGTGTGACCAATATCCAATAAGTCTTTGCCCTTCTCACAAACACCGGTGAAGGGTGTTTTGGTCATTTTGCCTAATAAGAAAGACTGTCATACATCATCCGACCCATTGTCAATTAATTCCAAGATCCCATCCGCTTGGAGCTTGGCGATGCATTTCTTGTTTACGTGACCTAAACGACCATGCCATAAAGATAACTTCTCCAAATTCTCTTTGGATTTAGAACCAACATTCATGATTGTTTTATTACTTTGCAAGCATACACTTGTCTTGTATATGCCATGACATGGATGTGCTTTAAAATAAGATGAATCATTCTTAAAGCATGAAATAATTCCATTAGAGAAATTAAAAAAATATACATCGTCTACCCATGCATAAAATGAAATAATGTTTCTTGCCACGTAGGGCGAAAAAGATACATTTAACAAAGTAATAGAAAGGACGGATGGAAAGGCGAGGTCCACACTCCCAATCCTCTTAACCAAGACAACCGCCTTATTTCTCATGATGAGATGCAACTCCCATCAACCACGTCCCTACTTCTTTTTAGTACATGCACATTATTAACTACATGAGTACACACCCGGTGTCCAAGACCCAAGTGTTAGGAGTAGAAGTGTTATGGAGTTCAATAATATACGTACCAGAGGCGCGGGTTCCCTTGGCGCGAAGCCTCTTGAGCTCCTCCGTGTACTTGGCGAAGCTACGCCGGTAGTGTCCCTTCTCCCCGCAGAAGAAGCAGGTACCCTCCTCCGGTAAGGTGGCTATAGGAGCGGGTTCCTTTCGCTTCTGCTCCGGGGTCGGGGTTGGTTTGGGCTTGAGTGTTTCCACATTTGCTCTTGTGGCCGGAAGCGGGCCGCTTCATCTTAGAACCACCCTCATGGATGGCTAGGACTTGAGTAGAGGTTAATGGCTTAGCCAGCATTCCATGCAAGTCCATGAGTGACTTATCCATGTTAGCATTCAAAATGAATGGACCATAAGCAGGAGGCAAGGACTGGAGAATGATATCCGTCGCCAACTCCTTCCACATAGGAAAGCCCAACCTCACGAGCCGATCCACATATGCCTTCATACGAAGGATATGGGAGCTCACGTTCCCGCCCTCCAGTATCTATTCACACGCTCATAGAGTTCTTGCCTAGCTTGTTGTTGGAACGTTTCCTTCAGCTGCGTTATCATATCGAACGCACCAACGTCCTCGAATTGCCTTTGCAACTCGGAACTCATGGTCATCAACATGAGGCAAGTAACATCGTTAGTGTCCTTAAGGCGCTTCTCATAAGCGTCCTTAACGGCCCACGTAGCTGTGGTAGCAGGAGCCCCCAGAAGAGCTTCCTCGAGGACGTACAACTTGATTTCAAGGCATAAGACAATTCGGAATTGCCTATGCCAATCCATAATGTTTACTCTTACGAGTTTCTCTTTTTCCAAAAAAGGACGGAGTGACATGTGTGTCGCGGTGTTGCTTGTAGATGCCATCTAAAAGAAGGTAAAGCACACAAAATGCTTAGTTCGACATATTTTAATCCTTGTTAAATACATAACAAATAGTATAACACTTATATTTAAACAAGGGCTAAGAACCTAACATAACTCCGGTACATGACGGGTTTACCACGGATTACTTCAAGGAGGTATTTAGGCCGGTAAACGCTTTACCAATTGTAATCCGAGATTACAATTCTTAGGCACTTGCGGGATCTTTCGATACTCATAGCATCGGTTTGGCATATTTGATCCCTTCCTACACCGATTCCTCATTAAGCCGCTTTGATAACTCGGTATAGGCATGATAATTACCAAGGCGTATTAAATTGGAATTGCAAATCGTCCAACAAGATACCTGGTGACGCCCTTGACAATCATTAGCTCGCGATATGCTCGACAACCAATAATTTCAAGAAGCCACTCTTACCTTCCACACAGATTCACATGAAACAACTCATGCTAAGCTCGACAAATGTCCCATGCTTCACTAGATTCGGGTTGTGTCATCTTTTAGATGGTATGTGATTTACATTTTGAGAAAAAAGGGACTTTTGTTTTTCCGGTTAAAAACCTCTTTTTCGTTTTGATTAACAAATAAGTGACAAAACACATTATCACCTTTTGAACATAAACACTTTAGATTCATTTGTTAATCATGTGAGCGAGTGGGGTTTGTTAACCAATTAAGGAAAACTCTATAGTTTTATTATTTTGAAAATATTTTCTAGCATGCGAAAATCCTACAACCACGCAAGAAAATAAATAAATAAAACTAAACAACCATGCATACAAAACCGGGTTTGAGCCAACCTAAGTGTTCCCCGGTCAGCTAACCGAGGAACTAAGTCTACTAAGGACACAAATCCAAGACTTCTTGTGGTATGCTCCCACTCGATCGCACGCCTCCGGATCCGATGTAGTCAAGACATCTCCTAAGACTCCTGATGGTGCCTCCAGTCTACTCTTCAATATTACGTACATAATATAAAGAAAAATGGCATGCAAGCCACAAACAAATATACAAATTTAGAAACCAGATTAAATAAACTATTACAAACCAATTTGTGGTACAAACCACCAAATGAATGAAATAAATACAAAGCAACCACAACACCACTCAAAGGTCTAAGGCTCAAACCAGTGCTCACAAACACGAAACAACCACAAAGCATGGTGTGCCACACCAAACAATGCACAAGATAAGATCCCAACTAAGTTTATCCATAAAACTCAAGGCACAAGAATAAACTTTGTACATATGTATTAGGATTCCAAACACTTTGAAGTCCATATTCATATATACACAAAATACATGTATGCATGTGTGCATTTTATGACAAAACCACTCAATACATACACATATTCGAATTAGGATATTACGGGGCTTAAAAAAATAGCTAAAAAGCCTAAACAAGATTTTGGAAAACCAAAATCAAGTGCCAAAAACCGCATTTCAGTTTTCTTTTTCAAATACGCCAAAAACAGTCTGCTCATGACGCCTTCACAAACTACTGCTCTTCAGGGGCCCTCACGGCCCGTGAAGCTAGTACGTTTCATGACTCTTGAAACAGTTAAAAAACCTCTCACAACCAACATCCCACGAGACTGGTGGTGTAGCCTTCACAACACATGAAGCAAGCTTCACGGCTCGTAAAGCAAGCTTCGCGGCTCGTGAAGCCAGATTCACAGCCAGTGAAGACTCTCTCGACAGAGAGTCCAAAATTGAAAATATGGTTTTTCAGGCCGCAATGGTGCAAGTATTTTGCAAGAGTGGCTCTGATACCACTATTGGGATTCCATGGGGATCAAACACGCAACGCAAGCAATGAATACACGCAAAACAACCCTGTGAAGTCCCAATGGTGGTGCTTACTTGCAAAAACTAACATGCAACCAAAAGAATAGAGAGAAGAAGAAGTATACCCTTGGAGTTTTGGCTGGAAATCAAGAGAATCATGAAATTGGGATGAAAGCTTGAAACAAAAGACTTCAAGTCCTAAAGAAAGTCCACTCCAAGCTTATCTTCAACCTCCTTGTACTAGCAAGCCAAAAGGACACCAAATCTTAATGCTACACTTATGGAAACGCCCTTGAATCACTTGTGCATAGCAATGGACACTTTGATCTTGCTCACAACTCTAGTGTTTGAACTCGTAATTTAGTCTAATTTGCACAAATGTACAAGAGTATCAATGAGGAGGAAAGGAGGGCTTAAATAGAGCTTTAGAAGCTCCACAGCTACTCCTAGGTCGTGCATGTGTCCACTTGTGATTGGAGAAACAGATTGGTCAAATGAAAACACAAGTGTCAACTTCTACCTTCACGACTTCCTCACGGACTCTCACAGACCGTGAAGGATAAATATGCCATGACCGTCCGTTGTCCTCCACGAGCCGTGCCGTCCGAGCAGGAATCGTGAGGGAACTTTGCTTCATGACCTCCTTCACGAGCCGTAACAGGTCGTGAAGCCCTAGGGTTTCATAAACCATGCGACCATGACATAACATGTGTACACAAGCTGATTCACGACCTGTGTAGCATCCTTCATGGTCGTGAAGCTTAGGTCAGATTGAATTTGACCTATTTCACCCATTCCTCTTATAGTAGGCTATCGAGATTGAAACTTGGCGTGTGACCCAATAGGCCCACACTTCATTGGCAGTGATACCGGCCTACGTGTGTCAGCGGGCAGATTCCAACAATCATCACTAGGATCATTCTCCCTATTCTCATGAGAGTCATTAGATCTCTCCCCCTTGTTGTCATCATCAAATGGAGGTAGGGAGTCACCTAAGGGTTGGATAGGCTTAGTGGGAGCACCAGGGGCAAGAGTAGTGGAGGGTATATTAGGTGGAGGTGTGGTATGTTAGTTCTATGAGCACAAGTCAGAAATTAATACGATATTACTGATAATAAATAAACCCATAGGGTCACACATTTACAGTAAATGGACACCAATTACATATTTGAATACGATTTAAATATGTTTCAAACTCATTATATATATAAGTCTATATGCATTGTTGTATATTATTATTTATGTGAGATAATAATATTACTCTTATATATTGATATAAGATAATGCATATCAAATACATAAATATAAACAAATGATTTTATATATATGTTTGTATATATGTATAAATATATATTTGTTACAAGTAAATTGTTACTAGTAACAATTATATAAATGTATGTATATCTTTGTTACTAGTAAAAAGCTACTAGTAACAATCAAGTATGTATATAAAATACATGTAGATGTATTTTATACATTATATGGCACATCTAGTATATCTTTTATATATATTTATGAAAGAAATCTAGAAATTCCTCATTAATCCTAAAAGGGGGCCATGTAATGTTTCTTGCGAAAGACTTGACCAAGACATGGGACTCATTCACCAAGTCAAGAAGCAATACAAAAGGGGGCCTCCCCCCCACCCCCCCCCCCCCACCAATTTCGTTCAAGGAGGTCCCAAGGGAGGGGCCTCCCTCTTTTTCTTGGTTGCTTGGTTGTTTAAGTCTTGATGCATGGTTCTTTTGCAACATACACATGCTACCACCTTTTGCTTATTCTTAAGAGAATAATTCTAAGTGTTCTTGAACTTTTGAAAGCATCCTTTCTCTTTAGTATTGGTGTTCTTCAAGTTGGAAAGGGTGATACATAAACACATACTCAAAATACATACATCAAGTTCAAGAAGAAGAACAAAGGTTGTTGCTTGCTTTCTTGAATCTCAAGGGTTGGAAAGACTAGCATCTTGAAGTTTTTGGAATCATTGGCTTGTGGATACCTTGGAGGAAGACTCTACTTGGCTTCTCTTTGATCAACCACTTCACGAACGGTTTACTCACGCTACAAGGGTTGTAGTTCTAAACACCCTATGGTTGTTTTGTTTTTCTTAAAGCTTGATTATGGGTCATTGCTAGGGAGTTTTAAAAAGTTTAAAATTATTGTTCATGCTTCTGTTGCTAAAATATATTTTGAAAAACCGAACAAACCCCAACAGTGGTATCAGAGTACTTATGCATAGTTTTAAGAAACTTTATTTTTGAGTATGTATTGTTTAAGAAATTAGACAACTTTTCTTTTGTTAGAAAAGTTGTGGATTTTCTTATTGGCAACTTGTATATGTTTCTATATTTATTTTGGGAAACAACCAAACCACATGCATGTTTGGTTGTAAAAGTTGCCTAAATATCAAGTGTTGATATATATGTTTGTTTGAGTGTATGTTATGCATAACAAGCCATAGACCTTTTGTGATATGTTGGAAATTCGATTTGGTTGTAAAATTATTCTTTCTTTTGGTATGTATTAATATTTTAGTTTTATTTCATCTTGTTGTATTTTGTAAGTAGTAGAATAGTTTAGACTAGTTTACTTTTATAAAAATGTAACACGATGGAGCCATGACCAAGTTGGAGATTTCAAGTGTGGTGGAGTCAACCATGAAGGCTTTGAGTCATTTGCACTAAAGAGAGTTTTTTTGGCAAGTGGGAGCTTCAAGTTCATCACACTAGTAGATTGGTAGGCTTGGGTATGTTACACGTGAATTATAATTTGATTTATGTTTAATTGATTATTAATCATGTAATTAAATGTTATATGTGTTGATATGTATATATATATATATATACGGATTAGAGTTGTGTGTGTGTGTGCGTTTAGGTTTGTCTAAACCTGCCAGCTCATGCTTGTAAACATATATACACGGGTTTCACTTTCATTTCTTCACTATGAAGAACTTCCATCTATGTGTGTATTGGTGTGTAAAACCGAAAGCAAGAAAGAAGGCAAAGAAGAAGTAATCGGATTATTGAAATCTTAAATTAGTGATTCAAAGTTAAAAAGGTTTGTGTTTCTTATTTGATTCTTGTTAACATGCTATTGATTGTTATAAGCATGCTACGGTTTTAAGTTTGATAAGAACATCATGTGAACATTATATATGAAGTTGTCAGAATTGGTGTTCTTGGATGTTAAGGTGTTCTTGATGAATGCTTGTATGTGTAAAATGTTTATATGTATTTTTGATAAATTTGTGTATGGATGGTATGATCTAGAAATGAGATTTATACAAGTTGTGAAGCTGCCGGATTCTCAAAGGATGAAGGTGGCGGATTGTGGGGATGATGATGGTGATAACCGATACAAAGAATCTGGTACTTTAGGAATCCGGAACTTATGTTGAAATCCGAAACTAGTGAAATCCGATGGTTTGAATCCGATGGTGGATTCCAAATTTGAAATCCAATTGTGGGTGCCAAGTTAAATGCAACAAGTGTGGAAATCCGATTGAAGTAGCGGATTGTCTTCAAATCCGATGGGTGTGTAGGATTCTTTGAAATCCGATGATTCTTGGCGGATTCTGATAGTAGTGTCGGATTTCTTATGAAATCCGACAGTTTGATTTGTTGATTTACATTGTTTAAATGCTATGTGTTATATGTGTATACATATGTGAATCTTACATGTTTATGTTTGATTAAAAAGGATATAAATATATGTTTGATATATATTTATGAATTGAATACTGATGGTTGGTTGTTGTGTTCTCAGGAACAGACAAGGCTCAATAAAATTAGATCACTAAGTGGAAATAGCTGAGAACAAGAGGTGAGTGGATATTTGCACACGGGTGATATTAGTTGTACTGGTATGGTTGCAACTATTGTTGGATAGATTGTATATCTGTTGGTTAATTAACTGTTGAATGTTAATTGATGTATCTATGATATGTATACATGTTGGAAGGGAAGTCGGTTTTCGACTGGGCTTATGGGCTGGGTTCATTTGCTATTGGCTAAGCAGTATCAGGACCCTGGGATGCATTTTTTGCTACCAGAGGATGATACTGTGTGAGAATATGAAATGGACTATCGGTAAAGCTTTGCTTTGGCCGGCATTGGTTGTAGGTTCCTGCAGACTCGCCGGTCTTCCAAGGGTGCTTATTTGTGGTTGTTGATATCATGCGGTTCAGGCTGATATATCTGTTGTGTGTTACTCCATTCACTTAGCTTTGTGCTAATCCCCCACCTCTCACTCTTTTTACAGGTTTTGGTAAGTCAGCGGCTCGGCTGAGAGTGGTTAGCTTGGGGAATAATCACCTAGGAGTCTCATAGATTATTTGTGACGAGCCGTGTTTTGTAATACTGATATTTTGTAAACAGTGGTTTGTAATTAGTTGTAATTACTTTGATGTTTAATCGCTTCCGCAGCGTAATTAAAAGTGAAAATTTTTTGTGTTAAAATTACGGTGTTACAAGTTTGGTATCAGAGCCTTGATTTGGCAGTGTAGGCATAGTGGAAGTGTTACATTCCCAAATCTTGGCTTGTGGTAGGTCGATTACTCCTTGGGTGTGGGATTGGGGTGAGTTGGAGTGTGGTAGAGTTAGTATGTTGTGTACTAACGGATTTATCTAATAAATCGTGAGGTGATGTGATTGTTGCAGATAACAGTGGCTGGACATGATTTCTCAACCGGTACCCCTACTGTCCCATCTTCTACTAAGGTCTCTGCTGCAATAGTTGAAATTCCTACTAACGCTGGTACATCTGGTACAACGGGTGATGAGAGAGATGAGTACATTTTCCAACTACAGGGTCAATTATAGGATCTGAGGAAAGAGTTAGATCAGCATAGGCAGGCTCCTGCAGCACAACCACCAGTTATTCCTGTAACATCAACTACTGTTGCGATACCACCTATTTTCCAAGTAATTACTACATTGGCAGAGGTTCCTCCAATGTCAATGCCGATACCACCGTTTACGCATCCGATTACTCAACCTTTCTATTATCCATTGTTTCCGCAAGGACCCTATTCTCAAGGATGGGGATCAATGCCTTAGGGATCGTATTCTTATCCGTTTATGGGATATCCGTCTAACATGGGATACACGCAGCCGTGTACTTACAGACAATTCTTGGATTGTAAACCGGATGAATACCACGGCAGTATGGATCCTAATGTTACTTTGAACTGGTTAAGGGATACTTCAAGGATTCTGGATGCTTGCAACTGTGAGGAGGAGATGCGAGTTTACTTTGCCACCATGATGCTCAAAGGCAAAGCAATGGTTTGGTGGGATTCCATTACCACTCACTTATCAAAGGCACAAATGGATTCAATCACTTGGAACCAATATCAACAACACTGCAACGCCTTTGAACTGAACAAAATAAGGCAGGAGTTCATGGAACTAAGGATGATGAAAAAGATGACTGTGGATGAACTGATTTAGCAGTTCAACGCGAAACTGAGTTTTGTGACGCAGTGGGTGCGTGATGAATCTTCCCAGGTTCAACACTTCATTGGAGCATTATTGCAAGAGTACAAGAGCACTACCCGCCTGGCTGGATCATTGTCCCAGGCTTTCACCTTGGCAAAATCTGCTGAGGGGTACATCCACACCAGGGATAGGCAGACTCGGGATGAGGCGGCTTTGTAGAAGCCGAGGTATGATCAAGCTAGGGGTAGCTAGCAGAAGAAGAAGTGGCAGGGTAAGCAGTCCCAGGGCAGCCAATGGAGAAAGGTGTCTATAGAGGATTTGGGGATTAAGTCACAATGGTGCACGAGGTTGGGCTACTCATACTGGGCAGTGTACTGCTTAGACGATGCGATGCGTACGATGTGAAACGCACAGGCATGAATCAAAGGATTATCTGTACCCTCGTAATGTATGCTGGAATTGTCATCAGGAGGGGCATAGGGCAGGTGATTGCCCTACATGGAGAAGACCAGTGGCTAGGACAGGGGCAGGAGCAGTTGGGGATTCGTCAGCGGCAAGGGGGCAAAAAAGGAAGAATCCTCCGACTCCGGAGGGTAGGGCGTTCCGGATGACAGTAGATGATGCTACTGCCACTGATGATGTTATCACCGGTACGTTCTTTATAAACTCCTTACCTGCTCGTGTATTATTTGATTCTGGAACGAATCGCTCCTTTATTTCTGTAGCATTTTGTGCTAAGTTGAATTTGCCTACTACTATTATCTCTATGCTGATTGATATAGAAGTAGTAGATGGTAAGATAGTGCTTGTTATGATTTCTGTGACGGGTGCTAAGATTGACATTGATGGTAAGTGCTTTCCTGTATCATTCTTGTTGATGCCATTAGCGGGTTTTGATGTGGTTTTGGGGATGGATTGGCTGAGTAAGCACAGGGCGAGTATTAAATGTCATAGGAAGCTAATTTTGTTTCCGTTATCTGATGGGTCACGTGTGGTGGCTCGAGGGGAAAGGAACAAGTCTGCATTTCCTATCATTTCTATGTTGAAAGCCAAGAAATCCTTGAGTAAGGGATGTGAATGTTTTCTAGCATATGCTATTGATGCTAGAAAAGAGAAACAGGCAGTTACTGATGCACGGGTCATATCAGAATATCCTGAGGTGTTTCCGGATGAGTTGCCTGGGCTACCTCCTGTTCGGGAGGTAGAGTACAAGATTGATTTGATACCAGGTTCTAATCCAGTGGCTAGATCTCCTTACCGGTTCGCTCTTTCTGAAATAAGGGAGATGATGACACAAATTCAAGATTTATTGGATCGGGGGTTTATTCGTCCGAGTTCTTCACCGTGGGGTGCATCAGTCTTGTTTGTGAAAAAGAAAGATGGTACTCTACATATGTGTATTGATTACAGGGAACTGAATTAGAGGACAGTGAAGAATAAATACCTTCTACCCAAGATTGATGATTTTTTTGATTAGTTGCAGGGTGTTTCGTATTTCTCGAAGATTGACTTGAGATCGGGTTACCACCAGGTACGAGTTTCTGACGGGGATGTTGTTAAGACTGCTTTCCGTACCCGGTATGGCCATTATGAGTGTTTAGTTGTAACATCGGAAAATCACAAGTCGTTTTTTTTAATTGCACTGTGGAAGCAAACTTTAAACCAACTTAATTACATAAACCAATAATTACAAAAGTACAATTATTTTCAAAAATCATTAACATCATCTACTACTGTTTGGTGTTACAAAATAATTGGCTCGTCTCTATTAGTCCCAGATTGAGTACACAACAACAAATGTTTGTAGAAGGGGGGGTTGAATATAAACTTTAGCTTTTAAAATTTAAAGACACACTGATATACCTTTTTATAATTCTTATTAATATAGAATCAAGAATTACATGTACTAGAAGCGGAAATTCTAAGTACAATAAAAGGTGGCAATCTATTTGTCTAACACATAGACAAGCTAACTCTAAAACAACTAATGTATATAGAGTGTTCATCACATGAACAAGTTTGATTCTACACAATGCTTAAACTCTACGAATTTCTCAACTGATGAGATTTTCTTTCTTGTGGAGTATAGACTTCACTGTATATGTTTTTCATGTCCACCATGCATGAGTTTATATAGAAATCTTGGTGAATCCGGTTGCATGAGGGTAGGAGACAAAGAGGATGTGGAAATATAATATTTTAATTGTAAAGGTAGTGTGTGAAAAGTAAAGTAACTATAATCAATTGTTTGATAAAAGTAATTGTACTTTTCTGCAAAAGTGCAACCCACTCACAATATAAAATATTAAAACCCACATCTACTTTCGTGTAGAAGTTTCTTTCCCTTTCCATGCTTGTACTTTAATCAACACCATGCTTTTGTTTGATTTGACTTTACCAAGTATGGGATTGCCAGCCATACTTAGTTGTTTGAACAAATTTTCAAGATCTTTGTCTGTTTGAGGTATCATTATCCTTTTCCAGAGGATAAGATCAAACCTTTTTGTCTCAAACTTGATTCAAAAAGTGCATTCTTACTTTTACAAACAAAGATCTAAGGCATAATAGAACAACACATGTTCTGTCTTTTACATATGACTTACAATCTGAAAAGATAATGCAGATTTGACATTTTGCATGACTCACCAAACAGATTGTACTAGGAACTCTGATTTTCACTACTCAGTTGACAAAACATATCAGTTGGTCACTTTTGCTAGGACTCGGTTGATACGTATTACTCAGCTGATCATATAGATGCTCAGCTGATCAATAGTAAGGTTAGAAGGGCATAAGCTCATGTATTTGTATGATCAGTTGATCAAGAATGCTCAGCTGATCATTCAAATATATCAGTTCATGTAGAGAGTTGACTTGTGTAAAGGAAGACTTACTTAGCTGATGTTCTGGGCCTCAGCTGATCCATTTTTCACTCAGCTGATGGAGTAGCTGAGCAAAGTCCTTGCTCAGCTGATGGTGCAGGCACTCAGCTGATCAACTTTCTTCACTCAGCTGATGGTTGATTTTCCTCAGCTGATGGTCTTCTTTACTTGTTTTCTTCATCTGATGCTCCTTGGCTGATATCCCTTGGGTGATACATTGAGTAGGATCTGATGCTAAGCTGATGGTTCCATACTTAGCATATTTTTACATAAACTGATTCAAACAACACATGTTTGAATTCTTTCTAAGTCATACTGAATGTAGGGTTTGGTTATCATCAAATTCTATGTTTTAGGATAGGCAGAGTTGATTACTAGGGTGAAGTGATTATCTCCCCAACAATCTCCCTCTATTTGGTGATGACAAAACCTTATTCTTTTTGAAGAATCAGTTTGACTTCGAATACAAAAGATTTGAACTTTTAAGTACATTTGGCTACCTAGCTATCTGTTTTTGGTAGCTCTTTTTATTTTGGACCTTGTTCTGTTTTTGGTTTCTTTTCTAGTGTTCCATTTTGTTCTGTTTTTGTGGAATACTTTTCTGTGTTGTACCATTTTGTTCTGTTTTTGTGGTATCTTTTCATTTTTCCATTTTTATATGTTTTTGATTTTCTGATATACATAAACATCACTTGAAATTGTAAAAAAGAAATGTACAGAAGTATTTACAAAGATTAACTACTAACTAACTAGTCTATAATATACAATCAACTAGATATCAAAAAATCTTCAGAGTTAGATCAGTCTTCAATCATCCCACCATGGTTCTTCTTTTACTTCAAAGTCTTTGGCATGGGGATCTGCTTCAGCTAAGACTTCACATTGGGCTTGTACAAGGGTTTCAAAATGTTCATTTCCAATTCTGCCTCTTGTAGATATTATTAGCCCAAAGAGAAAGCTTTTGCTAGCTTTAGGGATTTCAGACTGTCTAAAGAACCTCCAAGTACCAACTCTGTCCAGAAAAAATAAGCCTTCAACAGGCATGGATATAAACTTGCAAAGCTCAGGGGTGATGTTTAGTGGTAGAGTTGTGTTGAGACCCTCAAAATCATACAAGTACTCATGCTAGGGTAGTACCTCTCTTAGCTCCAATGGTTTAAAGGGCTTGGAGCCTTTCTTGTGAAGATTATCAACAATGTGCACATATCTGTAATAGTAATCTGGAGTGAAGGCCCTTTGTGACACAGCTAGAGCTAGCCAATTTTGAATTTTCTGAATGAATTGAACTTTAAGCTTGGATTTGGATTTGAAGAGAAGTTACAGGATCTCAACTAACTCTGTGAACCCATAGATATGACACCTCTCATAGGATACAACTTCACAGTTGTTGAAGTTGTTCTGCCTTATAGCTTTGAGGTAGGTTTCACCATCACCTTTGTGGACAGTGGCTCTTGTGATTTGAGTTGGTTGTATTCTATTTCTTAAAATGTTGATCTTTTCTCTGAAGCTTTGAAGCCTTTGTTGACTTAGATTGTAGGGAGCACATAAATCAAGATTGAAGAGGGTTTTGACGGCATCCGCATGAGATCTAGCTTTGAGCAGTTCAGACTAAGATTTCTCCCTTGCCAATTTGTGTTGAGCAGCAGCTTGATTTTAAACTTGTTCTTGTTCTTGCTGATATGCTAGCTCCTTGGCTTGGTAGATCTCTTCAACTGGAACACCCAATGCTTGAGCCATTTGGGCATTTTCCCTTTCTTCTTGCTCTTTAAGTGCAAGCTCCCTTTGCATTTGTTCATCTGCTTCAACTTGCTCAGATGTCATTTTATGTTTGCCTTTGTCTTTAGGAGCAGAGGTTGAAGCCTTTTGGACTGATGGAGTTGATTGGACTGGTGGAGCATATGGTTTTAGGCTCTGTCTTCTTCTTTAGAGGATGTTAGAGAGTGGAGTATCATCCTCCTCATTAGAATCAGACTCAATAGCAATTGTTGGAGAGCAGCCCTCAGCAACTTTCCTTCTTGGCTTTGGCCTGTTAGCCATTCTTTTTAATCTCTTTGGAAACCTTTGCTCCCCCTCAGAAGGTGAATGTCTTTTGAGAGGAGGAGGAGCTGTTGCTTTGGGTGCTTCCTGCTGCAGAATTTTAGTGGCAGTTTCAGTGTATGCAGCATCAATCTCTTCAGAGTCAGGATCATCCTCCCTGGAAGAACTTTAGAATTTCTCCCCCTTTTTGGCATCATCAAAAGGAGGAGGGGAGTCACCTGTGGTTGTCTTTGGGGATGTGGTAGAGGCAGGGGTAGGTGTAGGAGTTGAGGAAGGGGCACAGGTTGAGGTAGAGGTAAGCTTAGAAAGTTGAAGGGAGAGGTCATCCTTGAGATCTTTTAGGGCTTTCCACAATGATAGATGACTCATTCTAGATTGTTCAGTAAGGGCTTCAATGTCATCAAGGATGCCTTTAAGGTAGGAAGGCATGGGTAGGAGTGTTAGTCCCAGATTGAGTACACAACAACAAATGTTTGTAGAAGGGGGGGGGGGGGTTGAATACAAACTTTAGCTTTTAAAAATTAAAGACACACTTATATACTTTTATGTAATTCTTATTGATATGAATCAAGAATTACATGTACTAGAAGCGGAAATTCTAAGTACAATAAAAGGTGGCAAGCAATTTGTCTAACACATAGACAAACTAACTCCAAAACAACTAATGTATTTAGAGTGTTCAACACATGAACAAGTTTGATTCTACACAATGCTTATACTCTATGAAATTTCTCAACTGATGAGATTTTCTTTTAGTGCAGTAGAGACTTCACTTTTTTTTGTGTTGTGTAGTATTCTCTATTAGCATGTCCACCATGCATGAGTATATATAGAAGTCTTGGTGGATCCGGTTGCATGAAAGTAAGAGACCAAGAGGATGTGGAAATATAATATTTTAATTGTAAAGGTAGTAGGTGAAAAGTAAAGTTACTTTAATCAAATGTATGATAAAAGTAATTGTACTTTTCTGCAAAAGTGCAACTCATTCACAATATAAAATATTAAAGTCCACATCTACTGTCGTGTAGAAGTATTTTTCCCTTTCCATGATTGTATTTTAATCAATACCATGCTTCTGATTGATATGACTTTACCAAGTATGGGATTGCCAGCCATACTTAGTTGTTTGAACAAATCTTCAAGATCTTCGTCTGTTTGAGGTATCATTATCCTTTTCCAGAGAATAAGATCAAACCTTTTTGTCTCCTACTTGATCCAAAAAGTGCATTTTACTTTTACAAATAAAGATCTAAGGCATAATAGAACAACACATGTTCTGCCTTTTACATATGACTTACAATCTGAAAAGATAGAGTAGATTTGACATTTTTCACGACTCAGCTAACAGATTGTACAAGGAACTCTGATATCCACTACTCAGTTGACAAAATATATCAGTTGATCACTTTTTGCTAGGACTCAGTTGACACATATTGCTCAGCTGATCATATAGATGCTCAGGTGATCAATAGTAAGCTTAGTAGGACATAATGCTCGTGTATTTGTATGATCAGTTGATCAAGAATGCTCAGCTGATCAATCAAATACATCAGTTTATAAGGGGAGATGATCCAATTGTTCACTCAGCTGATAGAGTAGGCACTCAGCTGATCAAATTCTTCACTCAGCTGATCACTTTCTTCACTCAGCTGAATAAACTATTTACTCAGCTTATGAAATATTTTCGTCAGCTGATAGACTGTTTTCCTCAGCTGATGGTCTTCTTTACTTGTTTTCTTCATCTGATGCTCTTTGGCTGATATCCTTTGGCAGATACTTTGAGTAGGATCTGATGCTCAGCTGATGGCTTATTTTCCTCAGATGATGGTTCCATACTTGGCATATTTTTACATAAACTGATTCAAACAACACATGTTTGAATTCTTTCTAAGTCATACTGAATGTAGGGTTTGGTTATCATCAAATCCTATGTTTTAGGATTGGCAGAGTTGATTATTAGGGTGATGTGATTATTTCCCCAACAATCTCCCCCTATTTGATGATGACAAAACCTTTTTCTTTTTGAAGAATCAGTTTGACTTCGAATTACAAAAAAATTAAACTTTTAAGTACATTTGGCTACCTAGCTATCTGTTTTTGGTAGCTCTTTTTATTTGAACCTTGTTCTGTTTTTGGTTTCTTTTCTAATGTTCCATTTTGTTCTGTTTTTGTGGAATCTTTTTCTGTGTTGTACCATTTTGTCTGTTTTTATGGTATCTTTTCATTTTTCCATTTTTATATGCTTTTGATTTTCTGATATACATAAACATCACTTGAAATAACATAATAAAGAAATGTACATAAGTGATTACATAGATTAACTACTAACTAACTATTCTATAATATACAATCAACTAAATAACAATAAAATCTTCAGAGTTAGAATCAGTCTTCAATCATCCCACCATGGTTCTTCTTTAACTTCAAAATCTTTGGCATGGGGATCAGCTTCAGCTAAGACTTCACATTGGGCTTGAACAAGGGCTTCAAAGTTTTCATTTCCAGTTCTGCCTCTTGTAGATATCCTTAGCCCAAATAGAAACTTTTGCTAGCTTTAAGGATTTCAGACTGTCTAAAGAACCTTCATGTGCCAGCTCTGTCCAAAAAGAATATACCTTCAATAGGCATGATTATAAACTTTTACAACTCAGGAGTGATGTTCAGTAGAAGAGATGTGTTGAGACCCTCAAAATCTGATAGGAATTCATGCTGGGGTAGTACCTCTCTTAGCTCAAATGGTTTGAAGGGCTTGGAGCCTTTCTTATGAAGATTATCAACTATGTGCACATGCCTATAATAGTCGTCTGGAGTGAAGGCCCTTTGTGACACAGCTAGAGCTATCCAATTCTGAATTTTCTGAATGAATTGAACTTTGAGCTTTGACTTGGATTTGAAGAGAAGGTACAAGATCTCAACTAACTCTGTGAACCCATATATGTGACACCTCTCATAGGATACAACTTCACAGCTGTTGAAGTTGTTCTGTCTTATTGCTTTGAGGTAGGGTTCACCATCATCTTTATGGACAGTGGCTCTTGTTATTGGAGTTGGTTCTGTTCTGTTTCTCAGAATATTGATTCTTTCTCTGAAGCTTTGAAGTCTTTGTTGACTTAGGTTGATGGGAGCAGATAAATCAAGGTTAAAGAGGGTTTTGATGGCATCAGCATGGGATCTAGCTTTGAGTAGTTCAGCCTGAGATTTTTCCTTTGCCAATGTGTGTTGAGTAGCAGCTTGATTTTGACTTTGTTCTTGCTCTTGCTGATATGCTAGCTCTATGGCTTGGTAGATTTCCTCAACTGAAACACCCAATGCTTGAGCCATTTGAGCATTCTTCCTTTCTTCCTTTTGTTTAAGTGCAAGCTCCCTTTTCATTTGATCATCTACTTCAACTTGCTCATCTGTCATCTTTTGTTTGCCCTTAGGAGCAGAGGTTGAAGCCTTTTGGACTGACGGGGTTGATTGGACTGGTGGAGTATATGGCTTAGGACTTTGTCTTCTTCTTCTGAGGATGTCAGAAAGTGGAGTATCATCCTCATCATCAGAATCAGACTCTATGGTGATTTGTAGAGAGCAACCCTCAGCAACTTTTCTTTTAGGCTTTGGCCTGTTTGCCATCCTTTTCAGCCTTTTGGGAAACCTTTGCTCCCCCTCAGAAGATGCTTTTCTTTTAATGGGTGAGGGAGCTGTTGCTTTGGGTGCTTCCTGCTGCAAGATTTTGATCGCTGTTTCAGCATAGGCAGCATCAATATCCTCTGAGTCAGGATCATCCTCCCTGGAAGAATATCAGAATTTCTCCCCCTTTTTGGCATCATCAAAAGGAGGAGGGGAGTCACCCGCTGCAGGCTTATGAGATAGGGTAAGGGCAGGGTAGGGGTATGGGTGGAGGAAGGAGTAGAGGTAATTTTAGAAAGCTGAAGGGAGAGGTCATCCTTCAGATCTTTGATAGCTTTCCACAATGAGAGATGACTCATTCTGGATTGTTCTGTTAAGGTTTCTATGTCATCAAGGATGCCTTTGAGAAAGGAAGGCATGGGAAGGAGTTGTTCAGGAATAGGTACAGAAATGTTTGGGTTGATTGGGCGTAGGGTTTGGAGTTGGGATAGGAGGGGTGTAAGATCAATGGGTGCAGGGGAGGATTGGGGTGGGGTCTTGAGGAGCTCATTGTCTTTTGCAAGTCTTGACAGTTGAGTAGAGGTTTGGGTTTGGAAGGCTTGGAAGGTTTGGGTTAGGTGATCAATGTTCTAGTTTATTGTTTGGATAAGGATAAGGTTTGTGGTTTGGGTAGATATGGATGGGGTAGAGGTGGAAGGAGTAGATAGAGGTTCAAAGAACTTGGGTAAGGTTTGTGTCCCCTCATTTGAGCCTTGGTGTATAAGCTCAAATTCATTGGGAAAGAGAGTTGAGCCCTGTGCAAGTGGTTGGTTTGTACCACTAGCATTGGCAGGTTGTGCAAGTGTAAGAATTGAATTAATAATAGGTGCAAGGTAAGTGGACTGAGTGTGGGATGCACTTAATAACAGGGAATCCCTTATTGGATCCACATTCTGTTGGAAGAATGTAGATGGTATAGGCTGACTCAATTGTGGGATAGACACAGTCTGACCTTGGGTTGAGGTCTGTCTTTCAATGAGATCAACCTTTTGGGAGGTTGTCTTAGCTAACGGTTTAAGTCCCATTTTTATAGATGTATCCTGTTGTGAGGATACATCCACTGGCTGAAAGGTTGTAACATCCAATTGCTCCTCCTCAACATGAGGAAGGGAAATTGGAGTTGAGGTCAGAGGTGTGGATTGCACTCCCTCAAAGTGCTCATAATGAGTGACTTCTGGTGACCTTGTATATATGGGGCTACGGATAGGAGTAGAACTAGTGACCACAGGAGGTTCACTAGAGCTTGGCTGTTGGAGTGGTGTTTGGACTGGAGATGAGGATGGGCTATCAAAGGTTTGGACGACCATTTGAATATCCTCATAGGTGGAATCAGTACTATCCATACCTTGGGACATGATGTGCCTAATTCTGTCAATGAGCTCCAGAAGTTGCTCAAAGATCTCTTGTTTTTGGGCATCACCATCATCACCAAGAGGACTTAGTTCCATTGGACTGGGAGGAGCAAAATTACCAACATCACCATCACCAGCATCATCATCATCATCCTTAGAGCCAGTGTGGCTTTCATCAGCATCATCATCACCATCATTATCATCATCATTTTCATCACCATCATTATCATCTGCATTGTCGTTTGCAGCATCTATCAACTCTTGCATTTGGGCAGAGATTGGAGGACCTCTGTTTGCCTTTAAGAAATGGAATATCTTTTCACCCATGGCAGGGACAGGTATATGCTCAAGATGTTCTGTTAAGCCCACATAATCATCCTCTCCAATCTCCCTCATAGCTATCAGGCTCAATAGTCTAATGTAGGGCACCTACGACCTCGATGATTTCTTTTTGGTGCTCTAGGTGATTTTATCAATAAGGTCCGAAAATATCACTTAAGCAAAGACGATATTTACCCCGAAGACTAGGGCATAGAGCACCAGAAGCTCGGTTTGGTTGATGAGATGATGGCTTCCAGATTTAGGACCGAAGCAACGTATGACCACGTTGGCCAAATACTTCCATGGATGAGCGAAAGTAGAGACCTTGACTTGACCATGCACTACAGGTTCATTGTAGCCGATGGTGTCTAAAATGGTTTGAACTTCTGCTCTGGAGGGAAAAGCGGTGTATGGTGGGAAGTTAGGAATAGCAGAGGCTTCACGAAGGGTTTCGGTGGTGATCTGGAGATTATAGTTTACTTGGGCTAGGGTGTAGTGGATGGTGTTGGTGTTTAGTTTATAGGTTGCGGAGTACCAAAGTTCACCGATAATGGTAGAGTAAATGTAGTGTGGATCAGCGGTGAGACTTTCAAAAAGGGGATGGGCTTGAAGGAACTGAACCATTGGTTCATAACCTTGGTTTTCTCGCGAGGCAGGGATGGTGGTGCAAAGTAGAATGTTGTTGGGAGTTATATTCATCGGTTGATTGGGTGCAACATTCTCACCAGGGTTAACAGCCGGGTCTGGAATATAGGTGGCCGTTTGGTAGGGATGATGAACTGTGAGTATCGAGAGAGAAGGTAGGGTAGTTCTTTGTAGAGAGAGAGGGAATTTGGAAAGTTTGAACAGGTAAAGGTGAATGAGAGAGAAATTGGGATATTTATGAAGATTAGTTAACAGAGATCATTTGATACTGCCAAAAGTTCTAACGGAAAACAAATTAAATAGCAATTAAATGAAAACTGACAAACAGAGTAAATAACTAGGGTTAAAAGCATTAAATGAGAGTAAAAAGTGAAAATTTACCAAGTGTAGAATCATCAGTTGATCAAGGAGAGTATCAGCTGATGGATATCAGCTGATGAAAAACTATTAGTTGAAGGGTATCAGCTGATGGAAAACTATCAGCTGAGGGGTATCAGATGATGGAAAACTATCAGCTGATAGTTAGAATTTGGGTATCAGCTGAGTAAAGTACTTAGCTGAGCATGTCTTCCTTATCTTAAAGTGATCAGCTGAGTAAATTTGTTCAGCTGATAGGCATCAGCTGAGCATAGATACTCAGTTTACACAAATTAAGTAAGACTTAGATATGCTTAGATAAGTATCTTATAATTTTCAACACTTATAAATTGACACAAACTACATTACCATTATTTTAAACTAAAAATTTAGCATACCTAGTTTGGATATTAGGAAGTTGAACCTTGCTTCATCTAATGGCTTTGTGAATAAGTCTGCAAGTTGTAAATTAGTGTTAATGTAGTGCAAAGTTACCTTCTTCTTTTGCACATTATCTCTAAGAAAATGATGTCTGATTTCAATATGCTTTGTTTTTTAATGCATGACTGGATTATTTGAGATGGAGATTGCACTTGTATTGTCACAAAGAATTAGGGTGTCTTCAAACTTCATATCATAATCAAGTAGTTGATTTTGTAACCACAAAATTTGAGCACAACAGCTTCCTACAGCAATGTATTCTGCTTCAGCAGTAGATGTTGACACTGAATTTTGTTTCTTACTAGACCAACTAATCAATCTTCCTCCTAGAAGTTGACAACCACCTGAAGTACTTTTTCTGTCTAATGTGCATCCTGCAAAATCAGAATCAGAATATCCAACTAACTCAAAATCTGGGTCTTTGGGGTACCAATGACCAAGATTAGGAGTTCCTTTGAGATATCTGAATATTCTCTTAACAACAGCAAGATGTGATTCCTTAGGGTTTGCTTGATATCTTGCACAGAGACATGTTGAAAACATTATATCTGGTCTACTTGCAGTGAGGTATAAAAGTGACCCAATCATTCCTCTATAAGTAGTAATGTTCACTGATTTGCCATCAGTGTCCTTTCCTAACTTAATAGAAATAGACATAGGTGTTTTCATTGAAGAACAGTTTTCAAAATCAAACTTCTTGAGTAAATCTTTGACATACTTTGTTTGATGAATGAAAATACCATCAACCTCTTGTTTAATTTGCAAACCAAGAAAATAGTTTAACTCACCCATCATGCTCATTTGATAATTATCAGACATGAGTTTAGAAAACTTTTTGCATAGTTCCAAATTAGTAGACCTAAATATTATATCATCTACATATATCTACACAAGTATCACATCACCTTTGTACTTCCTAATAAATAAAGTGCTATCTATACATCCTCTTGTAAGACCTTTGTTAATGAGAAAAGAAGAGAGGGTATCATACCAGGCTCTTGGAGCTTGCTTAAGACCATATAATGCTTTGTTTAGGAAGTAAACATGATCAGGTAAGCTTGACTCCTCAAAACCAGAAGGTTGTTTGACATACACCTCTTCTTTCAAATCTCAATTCAGAAATGCACTCTTCACATCCATTTGGAACACTTTGAAGCTTTTGAAGGCAACATAGGCTAGGAATAGTCTGATGGCTTCCAATCTTGCAACAGGGGCAAAGGTTTCATCAAAATCAATACCTTCTTCTTGACAGTACCCCTGTGCCACTAGCCTTGCTTTGTTTCTGATGATTTGCCCATTTTCATCTAGCTTATTTCTTAACACCCACTTTGTTCCAATGATGGATTTATCCTTTGGTTTGGGTACCAAAGTCCATACATTATTTCTTTTGAATTCTGCCAGTTCCTCTTGCATGGCAGACACCCAGTGAGGATCATTGAGAGCTTCATCAACCTTCTTTGGTTCAATCATTGAGACAAATCCAGAATACAAACAAATGTTGCAAGCTTTTGATCTTGTTCTAACTGGATCATCTATGTTGCCTATCACCAAATTATGAGGATGGTGCTTGAGGTCTTTGAAGGATTTTTGGATTTCTTGGGAATTGGGATTCATTTGGATTTGGGGAGAAGAAGTTATATGTTGACTATCAGCGGTAGAAATGAGTTCATTTTGAGTGGCTGATATAACTTCATTATTACAATCTGTGGGTATCTCTACTGAAGAGGGAATGAGTGATATGGAATTGGAATCCAATGATGTTGAGTCATTTTCCACATGATTCAGTAGAGGTATAGGATTGGATGAGGATGGTTGTACATGGTTAAAAATTTGGATAGTGACAGGTTCATCTAAATCATGAGCAGTTGGTGGAGAGGGATCTACTTGCTTGGGAGAGTCTTCTCCAGTTTGCATGAGAACATTAAATTCTTCACCTGAAACATGATTAGAAGAACAGGAAGGAACAAAGTCATTTTCATTGAAACTTACATTGATGGATTCTTCTATGACTTTGGTTCTGAGGTTGTATACTCTATATGCTTTAGAAATCACTGAGTAACCTACAAACACTCCTTCATCAGCTTTAGGAGCAAACTTCTGCAAATGATCTTTTTGATTAAGTATGAAACATTGACAACCAAAGATATGCAGAAAGCTGATGCTTGGCTTCCTTCCCTTGAGCACTTCATATGGAGTTTTGTTGTGCCTCTTGATAATAAGGGACCTGTTCTGTTTGAAACATGCACAACTTACAACCTCAGCCCAGAAATTAAATGTTAACCCACTTTCATACAACATGGTTCTTGTAGCCTCAATCAATGTTCTGTTTCTTCTTTCAGCTACACCATTTTGTTGTGGGGTTCTTGGAGCAGAAAAGTTTTGAGATATCCCTTTCTCATCACAGAAAGATTCCAGAGTTTGATTTCTGAATTCAGTTCCATGATCACTTCTAAGACTCCTCACCAGATTGCCATTAAACACTTCCATCTTCTTGATAAAACAAATAATCTCTTCAGCAGCCTCACTCTTTGCTTTAAGAAAGAAAACCCAAGTATATCTTGAGAATTCATCAACCAATACAAGAGCATACTTACTTCCACCAATACTAGCAGTTGCAACAGGACCAAAGGGATCCATGTGCAACATATAGAAAGGTTATGTAATTGAGAAGGTCTGCTTGGATGGAAATGATGTCTTATGCTGCTTTCCCTTCTCACAAGCAGTGCAAGGTTTAGGCTTAAGATAAGTCAGTGAAGGTAGTCCTTACACTAGTTCACCCTTGCTCAACTTGTTGATATTTTTGAAATTAAGGTGGGAAAGCCTCTTGTGCCACAGCCAGTTTGTATCCTCATTATTCTTGGAGTACAAACATGTTTCCTTTGAAGGGTCACCAGAGGACATGTCAAGTGTATACACATCCTTGGTTCTCTTGGCACTGAACACTGTATTACCTTCTTTATTTATGATGGAGCCTCCTGTCTTTGTTAAGTGGACTTCATTATCTCCATCACACAATTGACTTATGCTTATGAGATTATATTTCAGCCCTTTGACATATGAAACTTTTGACAGCCTGAGGTTCCCATTATGAAGCTCACCATAGCCTTTAGTTTGCCCATGGTTGTTGTCACCAAAAGTCACCCTTGGACATTTCTCTTTCTTGTAGTTACTGAGCAAAGCCTTGTTACCTGTCATGGTTCTTGAATATCCACTGTCAAGAAACCAAGAACCAACACCCTGCACAGATTTGAATGAAAGAAGAGTTAGTGACACACGTAGGAATCCACTACTCAGTGGATCCCTGTGGAATGCACCTAGCTTTCCACTTCATCTCAGGTTTCTTATGTATGAGAGGAGTGACTATGTTATCATCACAAGTCCGCTGTCTTGAATTCCCTTCTAAAGAACATTCAAATGCCTTATGCTCTTTGCTTCCACATTTATAACATTTTTGAGATTTTGTGGCCTTGGAGCATTGAAAAACATGGTTTGAATGCCTATGAGATTTCTTATCAGTCATCATTTGACTAATTTGACCATTCAGCTTATGAAGCTTATCCTGTAAATTTCTTAGGTCTTTATTTACAGGCACCTTAGATTGATCTTTGTTTTTGGAAAGTTTTTGACCAATCTTTGGAGTGGCAGAAATGGGAACAATGTGAACATCATTCTTTTTACTCATAGTTTCTTCTATTAAAAGAGAGTTGATTACTTCTAGATCAACTGATTGTTTAGAAGATGAGCTATGATCAGCTGATAGGTTATCAGCTGAGCATTTATCATCTACTAACCTATCAGCTGATGGAGTAGTATTAGCTAATGATTCTTCAGTTTGTGAAATGCTAAGAATTAAGTCATCTATTTTCAAGGTTTGACAACATAATGTCTCTTAGGTCTCAACTAATGATTCCTTTCCTCTAATCACATCCTTTGACTTTGTGTTATTAGTATTTTTACATTCTGAAATCTTACTAGAGGATGATTCAACAGAAGGAATAATTGATTCTTTTGAGTGGGAACTCTTGCTTCTAACAAACTTATTTGTGAACACACTTTTGCCTTTAACAGTCTTGTGAAAGGTCTGTGGCAAGATGTCAGCTTTGTCTAAGATATTAAGGTAAGAACTAGAATCAACATAGTTAGCAGCCTTAGAGTAATTTCCACCAATAATAGCTTGAACTTGATCTGCTCCTTGACACACTTAGTGGTCTTTTCTGCAGATACACACCAAGACTTTACTACTTTTTGGAAGTCATTAAACTTTTTGGTTGCTTCACTAGTTTCTTTTACTAAGATCTCATTAAGTATCTTTTGATTAGCTAGTTCATCATTTAAGATTGTTATCTGCTTAAGTTCCTCATCCTTAAGAATTAACTTTTCCTTTAGTGATTCTACTTCTAGTTTTAGCTTCTTTTCTCATTGAATATCAGACTGGAAATCAATACACAAGTAATCAAACATAGCAATTCTTCTCATTATCATCATAGTTAATAAATTTTCCAACCTGATACATAGAAGAAGGATCCCAGTTGGTAGTTGAACAAGCTTTAGCAGCCTTTTCATGTCTTCATCAAAGGAACTACCATCATTGTTGTTGGCAATCATGCAGAACTGAGCAGAGATCACCTCATCTTCATCTAAGGAGAGATCTTCTTCTGCCCAATCTTCTTATTCAGCAACAAGAACTTGGCCCTGGGCTTTCTTCTTCTTCTTCTTCTTCTTCTTCTTCTTCTTCTTCTTCTTCTTGTCAAGGACAGCAGCAAGGAGTTTCTTATACTTGGCTTCATAATCAATCTTGCCCTCCTGCTTTTGCACAGATGAAGAACCAGTGTTATATTTGGACTTACAGTCACTAGTTATGTGGCCAATCTTGCCACACTTATAATACTCTGCTGTGGAGGCATCAAAAGTGGATTTGGGCTTGACAAACTTTGATGACCTCTTGTTGAACCTCTTGACACCCTTTCCCTTCTTGAAAGGTCTGAACTTCTTAACCAGCATAGCTACACCTTTAACCAACTCCTCCAGACTACTTTCCTCACAATCCTTCTCCTCATCACTTTCTCCAGCACTCTCCTCTCCATCTCCTTCTTCATCGGGACCAGAATCAATAGCTGCAAAGCTTCTCATCTTTGTATCTCTTAATACAAGGGCAGTTGGTGCAGCTTTCACTACCTTCTTCGTGTCCTTGGATGACAATTTCCTTTGCTTGACTGATTTCTCATGGTTGAGTAAGTTACCATAGAGAGCAACCAGAGACATTCCCTTAATCTTCTCACTATGTCTTAGAACAGTGACAAAGTGATCCCATGTTTTAGGGAGGGAGTCTAGAAACTTGTTCACCAAGACAAAGTTGCTCTTGGTTATGTCTACCTTTTTCAAGTCATTAACTAGCCAGTTTAACCTGGTGTATATCTGTGTAAGACTCTCACCTTTCCAAGCAAAGAAGAATTCATACTCTCTGTTGAGGAGGATTTTCTTGTTCTCCTTCACCTCTTCAGTCCCTTCATATGCAACTGTGAGTGTATCTAACATCTCTTTTGCAGAAGAACAGTTAAGCACTTGATGATAGATTTCATTGGGTAGTGTAGAGACAAGAGCTGGTCTAGCTTTAACATCTAGGCTAACCAACCTCTTATTCTCATCTGTCCACAGATGCATAGGTTTGCTTATGATTCTTTCAGTTGTAGAGGTTTGACCTTGAGATTCTGATGGGATAGATAACACTGATGTTGGAACATAAGGACCATCAGTGACTATTTCAAGCATTTGGATATCAAGGGTGGATAGGAAAAGATGTGCTCTACTTTTCCACATGGAGAAATTTTTAGCGTCAAACAGGGACATCTTGTTAAGGACCCAGTGTTTGAGATATTCATATTGTTTGCGGATGAGGCCATATTGAGAGGGGTAGAAGCAGTTGTAGAGTAAGCAAAACAGATCTAGATATTGATTATCTAACCTGCTCTGATACCAGTTGTTAGTCCTAGATTGAGTACGCAACAACAAATGTTTGTAGAAGGGGGGATTGAATACAAACTTTAGCTTTTAAAAATTAAAGACACACTTATATACTTTTATATAATTCTTATTGATATGAATCAAGAATTACATGTACTAGAAGCGGAAATTCTAAGTACAATAAAAGGTGGCAATCAATTTGTCTAACACATAGACAAGCTAACTCTAAAACAACTAATGTATTTAGAGTGTTCAACACATGAACAAGTTTGATTCTACACAATGCTTATACTCTACGAAATTTCTAAACTGATGAGATTTTCTTTTAGTGCAGTAGAGACTTCAATGTTGTATTGTGTTGTGTAGTATTCTCTGTTTGCATATCCACCATGCATGAGTATATATAGAAGTCTTGGTGGATCCGGCTGCATGAAGGTAAGAGACCAAGAGGATGTGGAAATATAATATTTTAATTGTAAAGGCAGTGGGTGAAAACTAAAGTTACCTTAATTAAAAGTATGATAAAAGTAATTGTACTTTTCTGCAAAAGTGCAATCCATTCACAATATAAAATATTAAAGTCCACATCTACTGTCGTATAGAAGTATCTTTCCCTTTCCATGATTGTACTTCAATCAACACCATGCTTCTGATTGATTTGACTTTACCAAGTATGGGATTGCCAGCCATACTTAGTTGTTTGAACAAATATTCAAGATCTTCGTCTGTTTGAGGTATCATTATCCTTTTCCAGAGGATAAGATCAAACCTTTTTGTCTCATACTTGATCCAAAAAGTGCATTTTACTTTTACAAACAAAGATCTAAGGCATAATAATACAACACATGTTCTGCCTTTTACATATGACTTACAATCTGAAAAGATAGAGTAGATTTGACATTTTTCACGACTCAGCTAACAAATTGTACAAGGAACTCTGATATCCACTACTCAGTTCACAAAATATATCAATTCATCACTTTTTGGTAGGACTAAGTTGACACATATTGCTCAGCTGATCATATAGATGCTTAGCTAATCAATAGTAAGCTTAGGAGGACATAATGCTCATGTATTTGTATGATCAGTTGATCAAGAATGCTCAGCTGATCAATCAAATACATCGGTTTATAAGGGGAGATGACTTGTGTAAAGAAAGACTTACTTAGCTGATGCTCTGGGTCTCCGCAGATTCAATTGTTCACTCAGCTAATAGAGTAGGCACTCAGCTGATCAAATTCTTCACTCAGCTGATCACTTTCTTCACTCAGCTGATCAAACTGTTTACTCAGTTGATGGAATATTTTCATCAGCTGATCAACAATTTTGCTCAGCTGATAGACTGTTTTCCTCAGCTGATGGTCTTCTTTACTTGTTTTCTTCATCTGATGCTCCTTGGCTGATATCCTTTAGCTGATACTTTAAGTAGGATCTGATGCTCAGCTGATGGCTTATTTTCCTCAGCTGATGTAGGGTTTGGTTATCATCAAATCCTATGTATTAGGATAGGCAGAGTTGATTATTAGGGTGAAGTGATTATTTCCCCAACAAGGAGTTGTTCTGGGATAGGGACAGAAATGTTTGGGTCTATTAGGCGTAGGCTTTAGAGTTGGGATAGTAGGTTTGAGATGGTTTGGTTGAGGGAAGAGATAGTAAATTGAGGAAGGATGGGAATGTGTGATTGAGATAGGAGAAGGGTAGAGAGATGGTCTATTTTGTTTAGGATGGGGGTAAGATCAATGGGAGAGGCAATAGGTGCAGGGGAGGGTTGGGGTGGGGTTTTGAGGGACTCAATGTCTTTTGCAAGTCTAGATAGTTGAGTAGAGGTTTGGGTTTGGAATGCTTTGAAAGTTTGGGTTAGGTTATCAAGGTTTTGGTTTATGGTTTGGACAAGGGTAAGGTTTGGTGTTTGGGTAGAGGTAGATGGTTGAGAATTGTAAGGGGTGGAGATAGGTTCAAAGAAATTGGGTAAGGTTGGTGTTCCCTTATTTGAGCCTTGGTGTATAAGCTCAAACTCATTGGGAAGGACTGTTGAGCCCTGTACAAGTGGTTGGTTTGTACCACTTGCATTGGCAGGCTGTGCTTGTGTGAGAATTGAAATGATAAGAGGTGCAAATTAAGTGGATTGAGCGTGGAATGCACTCAATAATAGGGAATACCTTATTGGATAAACATTCTTTTGTGAGAATGTGAATGGTATAGGCTGACTCAATAGTGGGATAGATACAGTATGACCTTGGGTTGAGGTCTGTCTTTCAATGAGGTCAACCTGTTGGGAGGTTGTCACAGATTGCGGTTTAGATCCCATTTTTACAGATGTATCCTGTTGTGAGGATACATCTACTGGCTTAAAGGTGGCAACATCCAATTGCTCCCCTCAACAAGAGGAAGGGTAATTGGAGTCGAGGTCAGAGGTGTGGATTGCACTCCCTCAAAGTGCTCATAATGAGTCACTTCTAGTGACCTTGTATATAAGGGGCTACGAATTGGAGTAGAACTAGTGACCACATGAGGTTCACTAGAGCTTGGCTGTTGGATTGGTGTACGGACTGGAGAGGAGGATGGGCTATCAAAGGTTGGGACTACCATTTGAATATCCGCCGAGGTGGAATAAGAACTGTCCTTACCTTAGGACATGATGTGCCTGCTCTTGTCAATGAGCTCCAGAAGTTGCTCAGAAATTTCTTGTTCTTGGGCATCACCATCACAACCAAGAGGACTTAATACCATTTAACTGATAGGAGTAAAATCACCAGCATCATCATCTTCATTATTATTGCCAGTGTGACTTTCATCAGCATCATCACCATCATTATCATCATTATTCTCATCTTCATCATCACCAACATTGGCATTATCATTTGCAGCATCAATCAGCTCTTGCATTTGGGCAGTGATTGGAGGACCTCTATTTTCCTTAATAAAGTGGAATACCTTTTCTCCCATGGCAGGGACAGGAATATGCTCTTGATGTTCAGTTAAGCCTACATAATCATTTTCTCCAATCTCCCTCATAGCTATCAGGCTTAAGAACCGAATGTAGGACACTTGAGACCTTGATGATTTCTTGTTTGTGCTCTGAGTGATCTTATCGACAAGATCAGAAAATATAACTTGAGCAAAGTCTATGTTTACCCCCAAAGACTAGGGCATAGAGCACCAGAAGCTCAGTTTGATTGATGAGGTGGTGGCTTCCAGAGTTTGGACCAAAACAACGTATGACCACGTTGGCTAAATACTTCCATGGATGAGAAACAGTAGAGACTTTTACTTGACCATGGACTATAGGTTCATTGTAGCCGATGATTTGTAAAACGGTTTGAACTTCTGCTCTGGAGGGAAAAGCTATGTAAGGTGGGAAGTGAGGAATACTAGTGGCTTCTCGAAGTGTTTCTGTGGTGATTTGGAGATGGTAGTTTAGTTGGACTAGGGTGCAGTGGATGGTGTTGTCATTTAGGTTGTAGGTTGCGGAGTACCATAGCTCACCAATAATTGTAGGGTATATGTAGTGTGGATCAGCAGTGAGACTATCGAACAAAGGATGAGCCTGAAGAAACTAAACCATTGGCTCATAACCTTGGTTTTCTCGCGAGGAAGGGATGGTAGAGTAGAATGTTGTTTGGAGTTATATTCATTGGTTGGTTGGGTGCAACATTCTCACTAGGGTTGACAGCGGGGTCTGGAATATAGGTGGCCATTTGGTAGGGATGATGAACAGTGAGTATCGAGAGAGAAGTTAGGGTAGTTTTTTGTAAAGAGAGAGAAGTGTGGGAACCAAAGTCCATACATTATTTCTTTTGAATTCTGCCAGTTCCTCTTGCATGGCATACACCTAGTGGGGATCATTGAGTGCTTCATCAACCTTCTTTGGTTCAATCATTGAGACAAATCCAGAATATAAATAGATGTTGCAAGCTTTTGATCTTGTTCTAACAGGATCATCTATATTTCCTATCACCAAATTATGAGGATGATGCTTGATGTCTTTGAACGCTTTTTGGATTGCTTGGGAATTGGGATTCATTTGGATTTGGGGAGAAGAAGTTATATGTTGGCTATCAGCAGTAGAAGTGAGTTCATTTTGAGTGGCTGATATAACTTCATTGTTGCAATCTGTGGGTATCTCTACTGAAGAAGGAATGTGTGATATGGAATTAGAATCCAATGATGTTGAGTCATTTTCCACATGATTCAGTAGAGGTATAGGATTTGATGAGGATGGTTGTACATGGTTAAAGATTTGGATAGGAACAGGTTCATCTACATCATGAGCAGCTGGTGGAGAGGGATCTACTTGCTTGGAGAGTCTTCTCCAGTTTGCATGAGAACATTAAATTCTTCACCTGAAACATGATTAGAAGAACAGGAAGGAACAAAGTCATTTTCATTGAAACTTACATTGATGGATTCTTCTATGACTTTGGTTCTGTGGTTGTATACTCTATATGCTTTAGAAATCACTGAGTAACCTACAAACACTCCTTCATCAGCTTTTGTAGCAAACTTCTGCAATTGATCCTTTTGCAAGGTTTAGGCTTAAGATAAGTCAGAGAAAGTAGTCCTGACACTAGTTCACCCTTGCTCAACTTGTTGATATTTTTGAAATTAAGGTGGGAAAGCCTCTTGTGACACAACCAATTCGTGTCCTCATTATTCTTGGAGTACAAACATGTTTCCTTTGAAGGGTCACAAGACGACATGTCAAGTGTATACACATCCTTGGTTCTCTTGGCACTGAACACTGTATTACCTTCTTTATTTATGATGGAGCCTCCTGTCTTTGTTAAGTGGACTTCATTATCTCCATCACACAATTGACTTATGCTTATGAGATTATATTTCAGCCCTTTGACATATGAAACTTTTGACAGCTTGAGGTTCCCATTATGAAGCTCACCATAGCCTTTAGTTTGCCCATGGTTGTTGTCACCAAAAGTCACCCTTGGACTTTTCTCTTTCTTGTAGTTACTGAGCAAATCCTTGTTACCTGTCATGGTTCTTGAACATCCACTGTCAAGAAACCAAAAACCAACACCCTGCACAGATTTGAATGAAAGAAGAGTTCGTGACACACGTAGGAATCCACTACTCAGTGGATCCCTGTGGAATGCACCTAGCTTTCTACTTCATCTCTGGCTTCTTTTGTATGAGAGGAGTGACTATGTTATCATCACAAGTCCGCTGTCTTGAATTCCCTTCTAAAGAACATTCAAATGCCTTATACTCTTTGCTTCCACATT
Organism: Dittrichia graveolens; assembly: GCA_038502395.1. Classification (NCBI taxonomy): domain Eukaryota; kingdom Viridiplantae; phylum Streptophyta; class Magnoliopsida; order Asterales; family Asteraceae; genus Dittrichia; species Dittrichia graveolens. The sequence continues at coordinate 27,089,298 of JARJIL010000008.1, forward strand.
TATAACATTTTTGAGATTTTGTGGCCTTGGAGCATTGAACAACATGGTTTGAATGCCTATAAGATTTCTTATCAGTCATCATTTGACTAATTTGACCATTCAGCATATGAAGCTTATCCTGTAAATTTCTTAGGTCTTTATTTACAGGCACCTTAGATTGATCTTTGTTTTTGGAATGTTTTTGACCAATATTTGGAGTGGCAAAAATGGGAACAATGTGAACATCATTCTTTTTACTCATAGTTTCTTCTATTAAAAGAGAGTTGATTACTTCTAGATCAACTGATTGTTTAGAAGATGAGCTATGATCAGCTGACAGGTTATCAGTTGAGCATTTATCATCTACTAACCTATCAGCTGATGGAGTAGTATTAGCTAATGATTCTTCAATTTGTGAAATGCTAAGAATTAAGTCATCTGTTTTCAAGGTTTGACAACATAATGTCTCTAAGGTCTCAACTAATGATTCCTTTCCTCTAATCACATCCTTTGACTTTGTGTTATTAGTATTTTTACATTCTGAAATCTTAGTAGAGGATGATTCAACAGAAGAAATAATTGATTCTTTTAAGTGGGAACTTTTGCTTCTAACAAACTTATTTGTGAACACACTTTTGCCTTTAACAGTTTTGTGAAAAGTCTTTGGCAAAATGTCAGCTTTGTTTAAGATGTTAAGGTTCTTATTAGAATCAACATAGTTAGCAGCCTAAGAGTAATTTCCACCAATAATAGCTTGAACTTGCTTAGGTATCTGCTCCATGACACACTGAGTGGTCTTTTCTACAGATACACACCAAGATTTTACTACTTTTTGGAGGTCATTAAACTTTTTGGTTGCTTCACTAGTTTCTTTTACTAAGATCTCATTAAGTATCTTTTGATTAGCTAGCTCATCATTTAAGATTGTTATCTGCTTAAGTTCCTCATCCTTAAGAATTAATTTTTCTTTTAGTGATTCTACTTCTAGTTTTAGCTTCTTCTCTCTTTGAATAGCAGACTGAAAATCAATACACAATTAATCAAACATAGCATTCTTCTCATTATCAACATAGTTAATAAATTTTCCAACCTGATACATAGAAGAAGGATCCCAGTTGGTAGTTGAAAAAGCTTTTGCAGCCTTTTTCATGTCTTCATCAAAGGAACTACCATCATTGTTGTTGGCTATCATGCAAAACTGAGCAGAGATAACCTCATCTTCATCAGAGGAGAGATCTTCTTCTGCCCAATCTTCTTCTTCAGCAACAAGAACTTGGCCCTGGGCTTTATTCTTCTTCTTTTTGTCAAGGACAGCAGCAACGAGATTAGTTAAAGGAACCATCATACCATCCGCTACCTCTATATCTAAAGCAGTAGCAAGTTTAGTTAAAGGCACATTCAACCTACCACAGAATTTTACAGATACAAAGGAGTGATTTGCCCCTGAATCGAATAACACTCTAGCAGGAATAGAGTTTATTAGAAACATACTGGTTATCACATCATCTGTGGTAGTGGCATCATCCACTGTCATCCGGAAAGCCCAACCCTCAGCAGTGGGTGGGTTCTTTCTTTTCTACCCCGCTGAACATGATCCTCCAGCACCTCCCCCTCCTGACCCGGCTTTCTTACTCAGTGGGCAATCACCAACTCGGTGCCCCTCCTTTTGACAGTTCCAGCAGACGCTCCTCGGAAATCTGTTATTCTTCAAGTCATGGCCAAACTGACCACACTTTATGCATCTCATAGATTGGGGCATACATTGCCCGTGATGATATGACTTGCACCTGTTGCACCAAGGTGTCCTCTGAGCAGACCCTCCTGCTGTAGACGTCCTATTCTGATTACCTTGTCGATTTCCACTGCCCTGCCCTCCTTGCCTCTGTTGAGTGTTGTAATGTTCAAAGCTCGATTTCTACTAAGAAATTCTTTCCCCACTCAACTTATTCCTTGCAATTAAATCCCCTTCAGCCGACTTAGCTAACGTGAAGGCTTGGGATAAAGTGGTAGCCCACCTAGTGGCGCTACGATGATCTGGATGCAGTGTCCCCACAAAATGGGCAATGTTCGATTCTTTATCAGGAACCCAGTGTTTGGCAAATCTCATATTCTCATTGAATTGTTTAATCAACTGATCCACAGTCATGTTTCCGGTCATCTGCAATTCCATAAATTCCCTCTTTATTTTAGCAATCTCAAAAGTTCCACAATGTTGTTCGCATAACTTTTCCTGGAATTGACTCCAGGTGATACTCTCCTGTTGTTGCTCTAAAAAATGGCCGGTAATCGAATCCCACCAGACCATGGCGTCTCCCTTCAGCATCGTTGATGCGTACTTTACTTTGAACTCGTTCTCACAATTGCAAGCATTTAACGTCTTTGCAATTTCCCTAAGCCAGTTCAAAGTGATACTGGGATCAGAACTCCCCCGATATTTAGATGGTTTACAGTCAAGGAACTGCTTGTAAGTACATGGTTGTTTAAATCCTGGAAATGCAAACGGATAACCTCCGGGTTGTAGATACGGATATAAGAAGGGTTGTTGCATCATCAGAGTCGTTGATGGTAGAGGTGTTGACACTGGTGCTACTGTTGCTTGTGTGGATATTGCAGTTGGTATAAGAGTTGGTTCAGGTTGGCTCAATTTCTTTTCCAAGTTAAGGACTTTATTCCTGAGATTGATCAATTCATTCTCTAATTTGAAGATATATTCACTTTGGTCTTCCTCTTGCTCTTGCCCAGATATTCCAGCTTGGTTTGTGTTACTCAGATCTTCAATAGCTGGTGCCTCTTTAGATTGGGTCACAGGAGGTAGGATGAGAGTCTCTCTGTCAGCCATAATCTGTTACAATCACATCACCTCATAGCTTATTAGCATAAACCGTTAGTATCCATAATACAAACTACTACAGACAACTCTAACTCACTCTAATTCCCCCGAAGGAAATCTTGACCCGTCACGAGCCAAGATTTGGGAATGCAACACTCTAGTTGTGCATGCATCGCCAAACCTAGGCTCTGATACCAAACTGTAACATCGGAAAATCACAAGCCATTTTTTTTAATTGCACTACGGAATCAAACTTTAAACCAACTTAATTACATAAACCAATCATTACAAAAGTAGAATCATTGTTCAAAAGTCATTAACATCATCTACTACTATTTGGTGTTACAAAATAATTGGCTCGTCTCTTTTTCAAAACAAGTATCAGAGTGTGGTCAACTCTTCCTTCTTCAACTCAAACACGAACCTACAAACCAACAACTGAGGGGAATTAACACAAAGCTAAGTGAGTAGAGGCTAAAACATCAAATGGAAACATTCACAATCAACATCAATCATGTAATCACATTTACAGAGAAGACCGGCGGTTCGGCGCACAACCTACAACCAATGCCGGCAAAGCAAAGGTTTACCGGTAGCTTTCCACTGAATTGGCACAATAAACTCCCCTCTGAGCAACAAATGCAATAGAAAGGCTACTACTGTTCAGCTAATCAGTTAGACAAGCCCAGCCCAAGTCCACGTATAGCTAACTTCTCAACGCAACTGAAAATCATCCTAAGAGCGTGTATCGACCAAATATTCATGCAGCAGTTAACAACAATCATTATCACAATCAGCAGTTCAATCTCAATCCACAATCATGCATCACATCAATAATATTAACTGCAATCTTTACCATCCACGATTAACGTCCACTCACATCAGTTTCAGCTTGAACTCAGATATCTAATTTTACTAAGCTTTTGGATTGCATGAAAACACAGTAATAACCAAATCAGTCTCAACCTCATAAATATATCTATCCATATATTTATAAATCATTCATCAAATAATAACAAACAATAAACATTCACAAGTTTAAAACACAAAGTATCGGATTCGTAGAAATCCGCAACTCATAGGTTTTGGATTCTCAAATTGTCGGATTCTTGCAATGTCGGATTTCCTTTTCACTCGGATTCTAGAGTACCGGATTTGAGACTATCGGATATGGACTCATGTCTCAGATTTTACTTCACCGGATTTGAGGTTATCGGATTCTCATCACTCGTATTTCAAACTCCCGGTTTTGACTTAATCGGATTCAAGGGTATCGGTTTCTCAAGTTTAGGATTTCATATATATATAATCGGATTTGAGTGTCGGTTTTACTTGTATCGGTTTTAGGGTTCCGGATTTAATCAATCAGTTTTACCATATGGATTCCCAACAATCGGTTTTAGCCTTCTTCCCCAACCAAATCCGCCAGTTCATAACTCCTTTAATCCACTATTTTCAAAACATCATAACTCATATCCAGATTTTATAAATTCATCATATCATTTCAAAATCATAATAAAACACTTATAAACACATATTCATGCATCAATACACCGCATTAACATACAAATCATATGAACACAAAAACCATCAAAACTCATATTCTATCAAAACCGGTTCTATAGTTCTTCACGACATTCATGTTAGTTTTATCAGAAATTCATTCTAGTAAGCATTTAATCATGATGTATACAATGTCTAACCTTTAACTTGAATTCAAACACACACAAAATCCGAATTCCGATTGTTTCCTTCTTTGTTCTTCTTCGGTTTGTTTGACAGGGAGAAGACACTTGCACACACACTTCACTTTTCTTCAATTTAGAATTATGCATGCTTAATTTTGACAAGCCCCACGTATACAATTAGAAAATAGGGGTGGGACACACACACTCTTAACACACCTACACGTGCACACCCACATAAATACATATACATGCATACGGTAACATACATACATATAATTTAATACATGCATATATATATATATATTAACATTAACACATAATAGAATTTATTCAATTAGCTATTTAATCAAATTTAAAACATTTAAACATGTACCACAAACCCCCTAATCTCCTAGCCCAGGTTTGAGGGTGTTACATTAGTCATGTCGTTCGGTTTGACTAATGCACCTGCAGTGTTTATGGATTTGATGAGCCGGGTTTGTCGACCGTTCTTGGATAAATCTGTGATAGTATTTATAGACGACATACTGGTTTATTCTAAATCTGAAGTTGATCACGCGGTTCATTTGAGACAGGTTCTTGAAACTCTGAAACGCGAGCAATTGTATGCCAAGTACTCAAAGTGTGAATTCTGGATGCAAGAAGTTCACTTTCTGGGGCATGTCATTTGCAGTGATGAAGTCAAAGTTGATCCGGCAAAGATAGAAGCATTGATGAATTGGGAGGCTCCGAAGTCTCCTTCTAAGATTAAAAGCTTCTTGGGATTGGCTGGGTATTACAGAAGATTCATTAAAGACTTTTCTAATATTGCGAATCCCATGACTAAATTGACTCTCAAGGAGGTTCCATTTAAATGGAGTGATTAACAGGAGAGAGCTTTTCAGACGTTGAAATGACTCTTGTGCCAGGCTCCTATTCTTGCTTTACGAGATGGGTCAGATGACTTCATAGTTTACTGTGACGCGTCATTGGCAGGGTTGGGTTGTGTGTTGATGCAACGGAATAGAGTTATTGCGTATGCTTCTCGTCAGTTGAAACCTAATGAGAAGAACTATCCAACCCATGACTTAGAACTGGCAGCTGTGGTTTTTGCGTTAAAATAGTGGAGACACTATCTTTATGGTACAAAGTGCGTCATTTGTACGGATCACAAAAAACCTGCAGTATGTGTTTTCGCAGAAAGAACCAATATGCGACAGAGGCGATGGCTGGAACTTGTTAAAGATTATGATTGCGAGATTCGCTATCATCCAGGGAAAGCCAACGTGGTGGCCGATGCTTTGAGTCGCAAGGGAGTTAGTGAACATATCAAGTTTATGCGAATTGAAATAGTCTCCGACTTGATTGACAGCTTAAAGGCAGCTCAGTTGGAAGCCTTGGAGGATGAAAACTTTATGTCAGGGATTATGACTAAGAAGAAAAATGACTTGACTGATGATTCTAGGGGATTGAAGGTTTATCAATCTCGTGTTTGGGTGCCTTTGCTAGGAGGGCTTCAGAATTTGATTATGACAGAAGCTCACAAGTCTAGACTATCTGTTCATCCAGGTAGCACAAAAATGTATAACGATCTAAAGGTGCTATATTAGTGGCCAACAATGAAGACGGATGTTGCACAGTTTTTGGAGTCTTGCCATATTTGTGCACAGGTTAAGGTGGAGCACCAGAAACCCTATGGATCACTAAAACAGTTACAGATTCTAGAGTGGAAGTGGGAGCACATAACCATGGATTTCGTAACAAAACTTTCACATGCGCAGAGGAATAATGATATGATTTGGGTGATCGTTGACAGATTGACCAAGAGTGCTCACTTCTTGGCTACCAGTGAGACGGCATCACTCAGTAAGTTGGCTCATTTATATATAGATGAAGTTGTTTCCCGACAAGGTATACCGCTTTCGATCGTGTCAGATAGAGATTTCAGGTTTGTGTCGAACTTTTGGAACAATTTACAGCGGGAGTTCGGTACACGTGTTAATCTAAGTACAGCTTACCATCCACAGACAGACGGGCAATCTGAGCGAATTATTCAAACACTCGACGATATGTTGCGGGCATGTGTGTTAGAATATGGAGATTCTTGGGATTCCCATCTTCCGTTAATCGAATTCGCGTACAACGATTCTTATCATTCGAGTATCGGTATGCCGCCTTATGAGATGCTATATGGTCATCGCTGCGGTACTCCTACCTGTTGGTTAGAGGCGGGTGAGAAACAGTATGCAGGGCCTGATATTGTGCAGATCACCGCAGACAAAGTAGAAATTGCGCGAGAAAAGTTGAAAGCTGCGAGGGATCAACAAAAGATGTATGCTGATCCACGTCGTAGGTCGGTTGTATTTGTTGAGGGGGAATTGGTTTATCTGAAGGTTTCTCCGTGGAAGGGGGTTATCCGTTTTGGGTAGCAGGGAAAGTTGGCTCCGCGTTATATTGGGCCATTTCGTGTCCAACGGGTGGTTAATGATCAGACGGTTACTCTTGATCTTCCGGCAGAATTATCACGTATTCACAATACCCTCAACATTTGTTATTTGCGAAAATGTAGAGTTGAGGATGAGAGTCAAATTCTACCTCTACATGATCTTAAAGTGGATTCCAGCAAGAGGTTAGTGGAAGAACCCATTGAACTATTAGATCGGAAAGTGACGAAACTGCGAATGAAATAGATTCCGATGGTTCTAGTTAAGTGGAAACACAATTGCGGTTCAGATTTGACGTGGGAAACCGAGGCCGACATGAAAGCTCGTTACCCGTAGTTTTTTGATGATATATAGATTCCGAGGACGGAATCCAGTTTAAGGTGGGAAGATTTGTAACATCCTGAGATTGGGCCTAGTAGATTGGTAGGCTTGGGTATGTTACACGTGAATTATAATTTGATTTATGTATAATTGATTATTAATCATGTAACTAAGTGTTATATGTGTTGATATGTATATATATATATACGGATTAGAGTTGTGTGTGTGCATGTGTTTAGGTTTGTCTAAACCCGCCACCTCATGCTTGTAAACATATATACGTGGGTTTCACTTTCATTTCTTCACTTTGAAGCAATTGCATGTATGTGTGTATTGGTGTGTAAAACCGAAAGCAAGAAAGAAGGCAAAGAAGAAGTAATCGGATTATTGAAAACTTAAATTAGTGATTCAAAGTTAAAAAGGTTTGTGTTTCTTATTTGATTCTTGTTAACATGCTATTGATTGTTATAAGCATGCTACGGTTTTAAGTTTGATAAGAACATCATGTGAACATTATATATGAAGTTATCGGAGTTGGTGTTCTTGGATGTTAAGGTGTTCTTGATGAATGCTTGTATGTGTAAACATGTTTATATGTATTTTTGATAAACATTTATATGGATGATATGATCTGGAAATGAGATTTATACAGGTTCTGAAGCTGTCGGATTCTCGAAGGATGAAGGTGGTGGATTGTGGGGATGATGATGGTGAAAACCGATACAATGAATCCGGTACTTTAGGAATCCGGAACTTATGTTGTAATCCGAAACTAGTGAAATCTGATGGTTTGAATCCGATGGTGGATTCCAATTTTGTAATCCGATTGTGGGTGCCATGTTAAATGCAACAAGTGTGGAAATCCGATGGAAGTAGTGGATTGTCTTCAAATCCGATGGGGTGTCGGATTCTTTGAAATCCAATGATTCTTGGCTGATTCCGATAGTAGTATAAGAAATCCGACAGTTTGATTTCTTGATTTGCATTGTTTAAATGCTATGTGTTATATGTGCATACATATGTTAATCTTACATGTTTATGTTTGATTAAAAAGGATATAAATATATGTTTGATATATATTTATGAATTGAATAGTGATTGTTGGTTGTTGTATTCTTAGGAACATACAAGGCTCAGTAAAATTAGATCACTGAGTGGAAATAGCTGAGAACTAGAGGTGAGTGGATGTTTGCTCACGGGTGATATTAGTTGTACTGGTTTGGTTGCAACTATTGTTGGATAGATTGTATATTTGTTGGTTAATTAATTGTTGAATGTTAACTGATGTGTCTGTGATATGTATACATGTTGGAAGGGAAGTCAGTTTTCGACTGGGCTTATGGGTTGGGTTCATTTGCTATTTGCTAAGCAGTATCAGGACCTTCGGATGCGTTTGTTGCTACCAGAGGATGATACTGTGTGAGAATAGCAAATGGACTATCGGTAAACCTTTGCTTTGGCCGGCATTGGTTGTAGGTTCCTTTAGAACCGCCGGTCTTCCAAAGGTGCTTGTTTGTGGTTGTTGATATTATGCGGTTCAGGCTGATATATCTGTTGTGTGTTACTTCATTCACTTAGCTTTGTGCTAATCCCCCACCTCTCACTCTTTTTACAGGTTTTGGTAAGTCAGCGGCTCGGCTGAGAGTGATTAGCTTAGGGAGTAATCACCTAGGACTCTAATAGATTATTTGTGACAAGCCGTGTTTTGTAGTACTGATATTTTGTAAACAATGGTTTGTAATTAGTTGTAATTACATTGATGTTTAATCGCTTACGCAGTGTAATTAAAAGTGAAAATTTTTTGGGTTAAAAATACGATGTTACATAAGAGGAATATTATGGTCCTTAGTTATGACTTGGTATTTTTGTATGGCTCACAAAAATACCACTTAGGATAAATGGCTTGGTTATGCACTTATACATGTTATTTGTGTGTGTTTATATTATTATGCATGCTAGATAATATTTTTTTGACAAAATATAAATCACACAATGGGAGTTTCGTATTTTAAGTTGACATAACATAAGATGTAAAATGAATTTTATATAAAAAGGGGTTTTTATAAAGATTAAAATTCATTATGTCAAAATATACATATATATATATGTGTACATATATATATATATATATATATGTGTGTGTGTGTGTGTATATGAGTTTTATAAAATAGAGATTTTAAAAACTCGACCAAACTCCATTCAAGCTTAATAATAAAATGGTTTTATTACAAGCTAAAATTGGTTGTATTCACGCGCTTGAAACTACACGTTAATATAGGATATTAATACTAGTTTAAAATTGAACGCGTTGAGAGTTCGTAAAATATGGATTTTAAGAATACTCGAGACCAATATATATAATATGATTTTATCAAAACGTGGACTTATTATTGTATGCATGCAATATTAGTCACACGATTCGTTTTGTTTTATTTAATAAATATACAAAACGGTAAAAACCCTCTTTCAAAATGTAAGTCTATGCCATCCCATTTTAAGACACTCGCTTGTTGCAACGACACTCACGTGGAGAGTGCATTAGCCAAATGCGTGGATTATTTTTGTAACAACCGAGGTGTTTTTCCACGAATTCCATGAACGTCTTGGGCCGGAAATTCACCGTCTTGAAATAGGAAGACTTAATCGGAATCTTATTACTGAGAGAGCACTAGCCAAACGTAAGGAAGCCCGAGGCATAGATGGGATCAAACATGCCAAAATTGACAATCGTTGTCTAGGATCCCATAAAGATCTAGGAATTGCATACGAGATGTAATTGCTGAACGTTTCCTATCTTGTTGTTTTAACTTGATGCAGAGAGCATTAGCCAAACATTCAAGGTTATGTTCAACTTGGATCCTAGCCTTTAACAATTAAAGAATTTTATATAATTCTAAAGGGTATTAATTATTAAAGGATTAAATATCAAAAATACTAAATTGAACTTTGTTACTTTTGTAGATGGCTCCTAACTCAACTACGCCCGTTAACAACTTATCTCTTTGTTTAATCTTAGAGAAAGAAAAACTCAATGGTACAAAATTCTTAGACCAGTATCGTAACTTGAGAATCATTCTTAAGCACGAAAAGAAATTGTACCTACTTAAGGATCCCATTCCTGAGGAACCTCCATTGACTGCGGCCAATGCCGTTAGGGATGCTTGGGTGAAGCATTCCGACGACTCGGTCGAAGTTGCATGCCTCATGCTTGCTACCATGTCTTCGGATCTTCAAAAGAACCTCGAGGAGCATGGAGCATATGAGATGCTTCGCCAACTTAGGAAAATGTTCCAAAAGCAAGCGAATCAAGAGCGCTTCAAGGTCACTCAAGCCTTCCATGCATGCAAGATGGAGGAAGGTTAATCCGTTAGCGAATAAGTGCTAAAGATGAAAGGTTACATTGACCAGCTTGCTAGGCTTGGATCTCCCATAACCAATGAGTTTGCACATGATATGATCCTTAAATCGTTGACCAAAGCTTATGATCAATTCGTCATGAATTACAACATGAACAATTAGGAGAAATCTGTCTCAGAGTTGCATGGGATGCTTACAACTGCTAAGAGTAAGATTCCAAGCACGACACCTCAGGTCTTGATGATTCAAGAAGGGAAAATCAAGAAAAGGAAAAGGAACAACTCAAAGGGGAAGGGCAAAGGGAAAGCAAAAGGAAAGGATAAAGGCAAACAAGTTGCGAAAGCTCCTACACCCAAGAAGGTTCCCAAAAGCAACCCATGCTTTGAATGCGGGGTGGTAGGACATTGTAGGCGCAATTGTCCAACCTACCTCGCGGAGTTGAAAAAGAAGAAGGCTGGCGAGGCCAGCACTTCAGGTATATATATGATTGAAATGTATACTCTTTCTATAAATTCATGGGTATTTGATACCGGTTGTAGAACTCACATTTGTAATAATGTGCAGTGGTTGAGAAGAAGTAAGCTGCTGAAGCCAGACAATTTTGACCTCCACGTGGGCAATGGAAAAAATGTTGATGTTGAAGCCCTTGGAACTTTTGAATTATTATTACCAAATGGCCAGTACTTAATATTGAACAACTGTTGTTATGTACCAAGTTTAACTAGGAATATTATTTCAGTAGCTCGGTTAAGAGAATCTGGATTCACTTTTAGTTTCGTTGATGATGGCATTCGTACCTTCAAAAACGATATTTTGTATTTTGAGGCTCGCCCTCTTAATGGAATATATGAAGTTAATCTTAATAGATCCCTTGATGATAATTCTATATATACCACTAGCACCAAACGACCTAAGCATGACTTAAGTCAAACATACCTATGGCATTGTCGACTTGGTCATATAAACAAGAAACGCATTGCCAAACTTCAAAAGGATGGAATTTTAAAATCAAACGATTCTAGCTCATTTGAAGTTTTTGAATCATGTTTATATGGGAAGATGACTAAGGCTCCTTTCTCCGGTTCAAGTGAAAGAGCCAAAGATCTATTAGAAATCATACATACAGATGTATGCGGTCCTTTTAGATCAATGTCTAGGGATGGTGATAGATACTTCGTTACATTCACCGATGATTATAGTAGATTTGGTTATGTTTATTTAATGAAACATAAACATGAAACGTTTGAAATGTTCAAGTTGTTTCAAAACGAAGTACAAAATCAACTCAACAAAACAATCAAGGCCCTTTGTTCCAATCGAGGTGGCGAGTACTTAAGCCAAGAATTTATGGATCATCTTAGTAATTGTGGGATTATCTCACAACTTACTCCTCCTAGAACACCACAACATAATGGTGTATCTGAAAGGAGGAACCAAACTCTACTAGATATGGTTCGGTCTATGATGAGCCAAAGTACTTACCCTCGTCCTTTTGGAGTTATGCTTTATTAACTGCTACGCGCATATTGAATATGGTTCCAACCAAGAAGGTAGATAAGACACCATATGAGATGTGGTATGGAAAGGTTCCAAACTTATCTTACTTGAAAGTCTGGGGTTGTGAAGCTCATGTACGACGAGAGGCTTCAAGCAAACTCGATCCTAGATCTATCAAATGTAATTTTGTGGGATATCCTAAAGATTCATTAGGATATTATTTCTACAACCTAGCTCAGAACAAAGTGTTTGTTTCTAGGCATGCCACTTTCTAAGAAAAGGAGTTTCTTTCGAAAGAGGCAAGTGGGAGCAATGTAGACCTTGAAAAAATTCAAGGACCACAAAATACAAGTCAGGTTGGCACTAACACTCAACAAACGGTTGTTGAACCTGAACAATTGGTTGTTCAAGAACCTACTGAAACACAAAGTGTTCGTAGATCTGGTAGACCTCGTCAAGATCCCGAGAGATACGGATTTTTCGTGTCCAATGATGAGATTTTCTTGGTAGAATCTTCTGAGCCTGCCAACTACCAAGATGCTATATTGGATCTGGAATCCGATAAATGGCTTGATGCCATGAACACTGAGATGTTGTCTGTGTATGAAAATCAAGTATGGGACTTGGTTGATCTTCCTCCCAATAGTAAGACTGTAGGGAGCAAGTGGGTCTTCAAGAATAAGACCGACATGGATGGAAATGTACACACATTTAAGGCAAGGCTAGTGGCGAAAGGTTTCACTCAAACTCATGGTATTGACTATGATGAAACTTTCTCTCTGGTAGCCATGATTAAATCTATTAGAATACTTATTGCCATAGCCACATATTATGATTATGAGATATGGCAAACGGATGTCAAAACAGCTTTTCTAAATGGACACTTAAGTGAAGATGTCTATATGGTTCATCCCGAATGTTTTGTAGCTCCTAAGTATCCTAACAAGGTGTGCAAGCTTAAAAGATCCACTTATGGAATCTTCGATTTGATGACAAAATCAAAGAGTTTGGTTTTATCAAATCAGAAGATGAATCGTGTGTTTACAAGAAAACTAGTGCGAGTGTAGTAGCATTCCTTGTCATGTATGTTGATGACATACTACTTATTGGAAACGAAATCCCGACCTTGCAAGACATTAAGTCTTGGCTTGGGAAGTGTTTCTCAATGAATGACTTAGGAGAACCTGCCTATATTCTTGGAATAAAGATCTATAGGGATAGATCTAGGCGTCTTATTGGTCCAAGTCAAAGTGCATATATTGACAAGATCTTGAAACGGTTCAAGATGGAGAATTCTAAGAGAGGATTCTTGCCAATGGCATAAGGCACGGTTTTGAGTAAAGCTCAAAGCCCTAGCACAAAATAAGAGCTAGATAGAATGAGTGAGATCCCATATGCTTGTGCAATTAGATCCATCATGTATGCCATGCTATGCACTAGGCCAGATGTATCGTATGCTTTGAGCATGACGAGCAGATACAAGCAAAACCCAGGAGATAGCCATTGGATGGTGGTCAAGAACATTTTAAAATACTTAAGAAGAACCAAAGACATGTTCTTGATATATGGGGGTTTGGAAGAAGATCTTTGTGTAAAGTGTTACACAGATTCTAGTTTCCAAATGGAGGCGCGGTTGCTTGGAAAAGTTCTAAGCAAAGTTTAGTTGCACAATGCACTATAGAATCTGAATTCATTGCTGCTTCTGAGGCTGGACAAGAAGCTGCGCGGATGAAGAAGTTCATTGCTGACCTTGGGGTAGTAACAAGCATTCAAGACCCTATAGAGATATTTTGTGATAATGAAGGTGCTATTGCACAGGAAAAAGAACCTAGATCACATCAGAGCACCAAACACATCCTCAGGCGTTTCCACTACATACGAGATATACTGGATAGAGGAGATGTGTGTATTCGCAAAGTTCATATAGATCAGAATCTCGTAGATCCTTTTACGAAACCTCTTGCGTCGACTAAGCATGAGTCTCATACTAGGGCAATGGGTCTTCGCTTTGCAAAGGATTGGATTTGAATTGTAATTTAGTATTTGGATATTTTGGATCATTATGACAATATCTATTTTATCTGAATGATATATTGGATATAATCACTTCATTAATATTTATTGTGTTGTTTATTAGCATGTTTAAATCCATGAATAATTCTTTATTCTAAAACGTCCATAGTCGATTATAACTATGGGAATAGTTATGAGTTAAGACTAATGTGAATCAGTTGGTTGACTTTCATTCGTGATCAAAGTAGGCAAAAGGGTTTGTAGCCAAATTCACTAATGTTTGTTAGGGAACGAACATTGGACATGACCCGCTCTCAAGATCGCTTCAAGGATCCGTGTCATAAGCGAATCTTGAGAAAAAGGTGGTATCTTTGTATTCTTAGACCTGAGACACATATTGGGACTCGAGTATGATGAGTATCATGCTTTAATGTGGTTAAACGCCATCTTTAACCGGGTAGTTATAAAGGCCATTATTAGGTATGATATGAGTCTTATAAGAGACGTATGTGGCCAAAATGGAATTTGTTTCTCTCATTTAATTTGGGAGTATAATATCTCTGGGCCTTAAAACAAGTTGAACACCATATGAGAAATGATCACGATCCATGTCTCATTTTCAACGAGATGTTAAAACAATGGGATAATTGATGACTAACCTATAACAACGATTTGTAGCTAGTGAGTTAATTTCGTTGCTGAAAGTGTTGATCAACACACTCTATTTATTATTAGGGGCAATGGGATGTTGCTAGATGTTCTTACCATTGTCTATATCGGCTTAAGTTGTCACACATTTATAGTCAATGGACACCAATTACATATTTGAATACGATTTAAATATGTTTCCAACTCATTATATATATATAAGTCTATATGAATTGTTGTATATTATTATTTGTGTGAAATAATAATATTACTCTTATATATTGATATAAGATAATGCATATCAAATACATGAATATAAACATGTGATTTTATATATATGTATGTATATATATATGTATAAATATATATTTGTTACAAGTAAATTGTTACTAGTAGCAATTATATAAATGTATGTATATCTTTGTTACTAGTAAAAAGCTACTAGTAACAATCAAGTATGTATATAAAATACATGTAGATGTATTTTATACATTATATGGCACATTTACTATATCTTTTATATATATTTGTGAAAGAAATCTAGAAATTCCTCATTAATTCTAAAAGGGGGCCATGTAATGTTTCTTGCAAAAGACTTGACCAATGCATGGGACGCATTCACCAAGTCAAGAAGCAAGGAAAAAGGGGGCCTCCCCCCTCACCAATTTCGTTCAAGGAGGTCCCAAGGGAGGGGCCTCCCTCTTGTTCTTGGTTGCTTGGTTGTTTAAGTCTTGATGCATGGTTCTTTTGCAACATACACATGCTACCACCTTTTGCTTATTCTTTAGAGAATAATTCTAAGTGTTCTTGATCTTTTGAAACAATCCTTACTCTTTAGTATTGGTGTTCTTCCTGTTGGCAAGGGTGATACATAAAAACATACTCAAAATACATACATCAAGTTCAAGAAGAAGAACAAAGGTTGTTGCTTGCTTTCTTGAATCTCAAGGGTTGTAGAGACTAGCATCTTGAAGATGTTGGAATCATTGGCTTGTGGATACCTTGGAGGAAGTCTCTACTTGACTTCTCTTTGATCAACCACTTCACCAATGTTTTACTCACGCTACAAAGGTTGTAGTTCTAACCACCCTGTAGTTGTTTTGTTTTTATTGAAGCTTGCATATGGATCATTGGTGGGGAGTTTTAAAAAGTTTAAAATTGTTGTTCATGCTTCCGTTGCTAAAATATATTTTGAAAAATCAAACAAACCCTAACATGGTAGTAGGTGAAGAGGTAGTTATAGAGGTAGATGGACCAGGCTGAGATGTGGGTTTAGAAATGGAAGGTCTATAGGGTTGGTTACAAAGGTTATAAGGGGTCTAAGGGGTAGAGGATTTGCGTGAGGTACCCTGGTAAATCCTGATTACATCCTTGATGTTGTCTAATTAGTTCCAAAAGGTAAGGTTGCTTTTATGTCCTTGGGGAGATAAATTTTAAATCTCATCTAAGAGAGAGGTAGGAACTGTGGGTACCACAGGAAGTTGTTCAGGTAGAACAACAGAAAACCTGGGGTATACAGGTTTAAGGTTTAGAGGTTGGTTAGGAGGTTTGATATGGTTTGGTTTAGAGAATCTATGGTGGATTGTGGTGGGAAAGGTGTAGGGACAGAAGTTGTAGGTGTTTGGCTAATTATCTGGTCTAGTTTGGTTAGAATGGGTGTTAAGTCAGGTTGAGGAGGTGGAATGGTTGGAGGGATTGGTACAAGGATGGGTTAGGATTGGGAAGTAGAGGTTTTTAGTGACTCAATTTCCTTAGCTAGGTTAGATAATCGAGTATCAGTTTGGGTTTGAAAGTTGGCAAACTTTTGGGTTAATGGATAAGAGGGTTTGAAGAAATTGGCTAGAGGTATTTGTTTGGGTAAATGTAGAGGGTTGTGGTTGAGAGGTAGGAGGTAAGGGTGTAATAAAGAGAGTGGTGTTTGGTCCTTCATCTGAGCTTTGGTATATAAGCTCAAATTCATTGGGAACAGAAATGGAGCCCTGTATTAGTGGTTGGTTTATACCACTAACATTGGCAGCCTGTGAAACAGCATGTGTTAGAATTGAATCAATTGTAGGCACAACTATTGTGGGTTGAGTGTGAGGTGCACTCATTAGGGTATCCCTTTGTACAACCACGTCCTATTGTGAGGACAAGGAGGGACAAAGACACAGTGTGACATTGGGTGGAGGTATGTCTTTCAATGGTTTCACCCTTTTGGGAGGGTGAACCAGATTGCATGAGTCTCATTTGTACAGATGTATCTTGTTGGGAAGATACACCTACTGGATTAAGGGTATCAATAGTAGCTACCATTTGCTCCCCCTCAACATAAGAAGGATTAAATGGAGCTAAGGTCTGAGGTGTGGTTGTCACTACCTCTATGATGTGTGAAGTTTGCACATTCTCATTTGACCTTCTTCTCGTCTAGGTTCTGATGGGCATAGAACTATGAACCATTGGGGGTTCACTAGAGCTTGATTGTTGTAGATGTGTTTCAATAGGAGATGAGGATGGGCTATCAAAGATGGGTACATCCATTTGATTATTTCCATATTGTAATTCAGAAGAAGTGTCCATACCTTGGGTTCGAAGACGTTTGCTTTGATCTATCATTCGAATGAGTTAATCAGACACCTCTTGTTCTTGTTGTTTATCTTCAATAGCAGCATCACCAAGGGGACTAAGAATCATTAGACTAAGCAGGAGAAAAGTTGAATTCATCATCAAATTCATCACCATCATTACCAGCAATCATTGTTTAATAAACAACAGTCTTATCACCATCAACAGCTTCAATGTTTTCCATTCTTCCATTAAGATCATCAGCATCAAAATTATCCTCAACAGCTATTTCAGCATCATCATCACCATAAGAGCTATCAGCTACATAGCTTGCACCTTCACTAAGGGCAACATTGTCATCACCACAAGCAGCACTAGCACCACCAAAGTCATCTCCATCACCACCATCACCATCATTATTATCATCATCATCAACATTTTCATCACTACTCTCATCATTACCACCTTCTCTTTCACCTTCATCATTACCTTGATTCACCTTAGCGGCAGCATTAATCACATCTTTCATTTGAGGGGTTATGGCAAGATCCCTTCCAGCTTTTAGAAAATGGAAGATCTTCTCACCCATTGCATGAACATGGATAGAGTTCAAATTTTCATTAATGTACACATAATTATCTTCAGCCAAAGAATCCATGATTCAGTTTGACAATTTTCAAAATCCGCACAACCATGGTGTAAGTCCAGAATCTGTCTTGTACACATCCAGATCCCTCAAACCTTGGCTCTGATACCAAGTTGTAACGCCCCAAAAATCCAAAATTTGATATTTGAAATATAACACATAAAAGTGTTCACATCTGAAATATTTTACATAAAAGCGGAAGCATGAACTATTTTGAAAACCTGTTGTATCAATAGATACATATAAAAATACTGTCTCAAGTTTAAAATCAAAAACTTGATATTTACAAACCAGACGTTAAGTGTTTAAAAGAGTTTATCAAAATATAGTCAAACCGAAGCTTTGCCCTTGCCTTTGGTAAAACCTGCAAAATATTTTAAAAATAGTATCTAATAAGCTACGAGAGCTTAGTGAGTAAACCAAACTAAACATCATATAAACACACGTATAAAATCATATGAAGATAATACACGTATGTCAGATAGTTAATGCTAACCACTGGTTCTAGACCCAGGGCAGCCACCTTTGTAACAGTACTGTATCACCTTTGAACCATACTGCACATAGCAGGTCGGTATATACACATGTGAATAACATCACATGTTTGTAATCTGATATAATAACACACATGCTCTAAATATGAATAGTAGTCTAGAAGACTCACCTTATGATATTTATGATATGTAATGATCCACGGGTAATGATAACTTAGACAAGTAATTCAATCACCGTCCTATATGAATAATATGATAAAGTGTTATAACACTTGAATACTGATCTGAAATAGGGCCTACACGGGCCGTGTATCTCTACACGGGCCGTGTCCCTCATAATACACGACCTATACTGGCTACATGGCCAATGATATCTAGTATTACTACACGGGTTGTGTACCTTATGTTCTACACGACCATTTAACCCTACATGGCCTTGTGACCGCCTATGACAATCCGATAGTTCAAAATCCGCAAGTTCATACTACACGGCCCGTGTACCTCTACACGGGCCGTGTATCTACTAGACATTCCGAAAGTTCATCCAAAAAGTGTCGGATTTTCGCTATAATTTCGTAAAAACTCAAGGAAAACATGCTAGGAGTGTTTTCCTACACCCCTTATGATAAAGGAACATAATCTAATGATTTATAAACACATCTAACATGATTCACCATAGAATCATGCATTTAAATTCACAAAACCTCAAGAACAAGAGTCTATTCATACCTTAACAAGCAAGGTTGTACAAAATGCTATAATCTGAAGTTGTAGCTGAGTTTAAGTCTTTAGAATCACCAGAACTTTTAGGATTGCTGCTATGTTTATAGTTTGTAAGAGAAATATGATACTTTAACTTATAAATGTCAAAGTTGGTGACTTATATATATATATATATATATATATATATATATATAAGTTTCAACTAATGGCACAATAGGTCCCTACACTTAATCAAGTTATAATTTGACGGTTTTAGCCCCTCTAGTTTATAACCACATCTTATCACGTATATCCATTTATAACTCATATATCACTTTATACATTTTCTCGTTTTAACTTATAAATAAAATTCTGGATGTTACAGGTAAACGCGGGAAGTTAGCTCCCCGTTACATTGATCCCTTCCGCATACGTCAGATTGTGAATGACCAGACGGTTACACTAGATCTTCTAGCAGAGCTTGCAGGAATACATGATACTTTTAACATCTGCTATTTGAGAAAGTGCAAAGTAGAAGATGAAAACCAGATTCTCCCAGTGCAAGAATTGAAAGTTGATTCTAAGAAGAGATTGATAGAAGAACCGGTAGAACTGTTGGATCGAAAGGTTACCAAACTCCGAAAGAAGCAGATACCGATGGTATTGGTCAAGTGGAAGCACAGTCTAGGTTCTGATTTGACTTGGGAGACTGAGGCAGAGATGAGAGATAGATATCCCCATTTGTTTTATCAGGAAAGGATTCCGAGGACGGAATCCTCTTAAGGGGGAGAGATTTGTAACACCCGCAAATATTTTGTGTTTTAAATCATGTACAAGGTTAGATACATACTTTATTATGTTACATGATAAGTTGGGTAGGATTGTTGGTGATTAAACATGAAATTATGATGAACCCTAGATTCGGTTTTAAGAATATAAGTTTTTTTATGGGTTTTTGAGTGTTCATGTTATTTGTATGTTAATATGGTGTTTTGATGCATGAAATATGTGTTTATAATGTTTAAACATGTTTCTGGAATGAAATGATAAATTTAAGAAATCTGGGTTTGAGTTATAAAAATGGCGGATTGGATAAAGATATGAACTGGCGGATTTGTTTGGAAGAAGGCTAAAAACCGATGATTGTAAATCCATAACCTTAAATCCGATGGAACCAAAATCCTATATCCAAAACCGAGACTAGAAATCTCATACTAGAATCTGATACAAGAACTTAAATCCGATTGTTATAAATAAAATCCTGTATTTGAGAAACCGACACCCAAAATCCTACATCCGATAGTATGAAACCGATAACCCCAAATCCGATGATGTTAAATCCGGGACCTGGAATCCGTAGCCCAAATCCGATACATGTGAAAACCGGGACTTAGTGAAATCCGATACTCTTGATTCCTAATGTTTGGAATCCAATTAAGTTAAAACCGACAGTTTTGGAATCCCTCGGATTCCTAAATCCGACTATGGTGAAATCCGGTGCTCAAGTTGCGGTTTCTTGGAAATCCGGGAGATTAAGGAAATCCGATACTTTGTGTTTGAAGTTATATTTGTTTATCGTTTGTTGTTATTTGATGAATGATTTATGTATATGTGAATAGATATATACTTATGGGATTGAGACTGATTTGGTTATTGCTGTGTTTTCAGGCAATCCAAAAGCTCAGTAAAATTAGATATCTGAGTTCAAGCTGAAACTGAGGTGAGTGGACGTTAAACACGGATGGTAAAGATTGTAGTTAATTTTATTGATGTGAAGCATGATTGTGGTTTGAGATTGGATTGATTGAACTGCTGATTGTGATTATGATTGTTAATAACTGTTGCATGACTATTTGGTTAATACGCGCTCTTAGGATGATTTTGAGTTGCGTTAGAGAAGTCAGCTATACGTGGACTTGGGCTGGGCTTGTCTAACTGGTTGGTTGAACAGTAGTAGCCTTTCTGTTGCATTTGTTGCTCAGAGGGGAGTTTACTGTGCCAATCTAGTGGAAAGCTATCGGTAAACCTTTGCTTTGGCCGGCATTGGTTGTAGGTTCTGCGCCGAACCGCCGGTCTTCTCTAGATATGTTATTGCATGATTGATTGATTGAGAATGTTTGCATTTGATGTTTTAGCCTCTACTCACTTAGCTTTGTGCTAATTCCTCTCAGTTGATGTTTTGCATGTTCGTGTTAGAATTGAAGAAGGAAGAGTTGACCACACTCTGATACTTATTTTGAAAAAGAGACGAGCCAGTTATTTTGTAACTCCAAACATTTGATTATAATGTTGTTGTCTTTTGAACAAATGATTGTATATTTGTAAATGTTGGTTATATGTAATCAAGTTGGTTTTGATTAGCTTCTGCAGTGCGTTTAAAAAAATGGCTTGTGATTTTCCGGTGTTACACAAACATGCCAAACCGGTGCTATGAGTATCGATGGATCCTGCAAGTACCTAAGACTTGTAATCACGGATTGCAATTGGTAAAGCGTTTACCGGCCTAAATACCTTCACGAAGTGATCCGCGGTAAACCCGTCACGTAGTGAAGTTATGTTGGGTTCTTAGCCCTTGTTAAATTTAAGTGTTAAACTATTGGGTAATTATTTAATGAGGATTAAAATATGTCGAACTAACCTTTTATGTGCTTTGCCTTCTTTTAGATGGCATCTACAAGCAACACCGTGACACACATGTCACTCCGTCCATTTTTGGAGAAAGAGAAACTCATAAGAGTAAACTTTATGGATTGGCATAGGCAATTAAGAATTGTCTTGTGCCATGAAAGCAAGTTATACGTCCTAGAGGAACCTCTTCCGGAGGCTCCTGCTATCACCGCTACGCGGGCCATTAAGGACGCTTATGAGAAGTGCGTTAAAGACACCAATGAGGTGACTTGCCTCATGTTGACGACCATGAGTTCCGAGTTGCAAAGGAAATTCGAGGACGTTGGTACATTTGACATGATCTCGCAGCTGAAGGAAATGTTCCAATAGCAAGCGAGGCAAGAACTCTACGAGTGTGTCAAGGCCTTCATAGGGTGCCGGATGCAGGAGGGCAGGAATGTGAGCTCCCACGTGCTTCGTATGAAGCAATACGTGGACCAGCTCGAGAGGTTGGGCTTTCCTATGGGGAAAGAGTTGGCTACGGATATTATCCTCCAATCTTTGCCTCAAGCATATGGTCCGTTCATTGTGAACTACCATATGCATAACATGGACAAGTCCTTGATGGAGTTGCATGGCATGTTGAAGACCGCTGAGTCTAACATGGCCAAGGCAAAGCCATCGACCTCTACGCCCGTCCTACCCATCCGAGGGTGGTGCTAAGAGGAAGCGGCCCACTTCAATCTCCAAGGGCAAAGGGAAAGGGAAGGCCAAGGTGGCAACACCTAAGCCCAAACCACTCCCAGCGCCGGAGCCGAAGGGGAAGGAACCCGGTATGTATATGATTAAACTCCATAACACTTCTACTTCTAACGCTTGGGTCTTGGACACCGGGTGTTGTATTCACATAGTTAATAATGTGCAGGTACTAAGAAGAAGTAGAGATTTGGTTGATGGGGAGCTGGATCTCATCATGGGAAACAAGGCGGTTGTCCCGGTTGAGAAGATAGGGAGCGTGGACCTCGCCTTTCAATCCTGCTTATTTATTACTTTATTAAATGTATCTTATTCGCCCTACGTGGCAAGAAACATTTTATCCTTTTATGCACTTGTTGACGATGGATTTAGTTTTAATTTCTCTAATGGAATTATTTCTTGCTTTAAGAATGATTTTTTTTTATTTTAAAGCACATCCATGTCGTGGCATATATGAAACAAGCGTATGCTTGCAAAGTAATAAATCAATCATGAATGTTGGTTCTAAATCCAAATGTGATTTGGATAAGTTATGTTTATGGCATTGTCATTTGGGCCACATAAACAAGAAACGCATCGCCAAGCTCCAAGAGGATGGGATCTTGGAATCATTTGACCATGGGTCGGATGATGTGTGCGAATCTTGCTTATTTGGCAAAATGACTAAAGCACCCTTCACCAGTGTTTGTGAGAGGGGCAAAGACTTGTTGGATATCGTTCACATGGATGTGTGTGGTCCGTTCAAGCATGTCACTAGCGATAACTCAAGGTACTTCGTAACCTTTACCGATGATTTTAGCCGGTATGGGTATGTCTACTTAGTGAGATAAAAGTCGGAAACCATTGAGGTTTTCAAGACTTTCAAAAATGAAGTTGAGAACCAATTGGGTAAACGAAGTAAGATGCTCAGATCGGATCGTGGTGGTGAGTATCTAAGTTCGGAATTCCGTGACTCTCTAAAAGATTGTGGAATTGTTTCACAATTGACACCTCCTAGGACACCACAATTAAATGGTGTAGCCGAGAGGAGGAACCGGACATTGTTGGATATGGTTCGGTGTATGATGAGTCGTACAGATGTACCCATAAGCTTTTGGGGCTATGCATTGGAAACGACAGTTAGAATCTCTAACCTCGTACCAACTAAGAAGGTCAAGAGCACACCCTTTGAGATGTGGCTTGGAAAGGTTCCATAGCTTTCATATCTAAAGGTTTGGGGTTGTCCTGCCTACGTGAGACGTGAGGTGGAAGACAAATTGGAACCCTGAGCCGAGAGGTGTTTGTTCATTAGATATCCTGCTGGGTCTATGGGATATTTGTTTTACAAACCTTCCGAGAACAAGGTATTTGTTGCTCGGAGGGCTGTCTTCCTTGAAAGGGAGATCCTATCCAAAGACGCTAGTGGGAGAAAGGTTGATCTTGAAGAAATTCAAGAACCTTCCAATGACCAACCTGAAGTTGGCACAAGTTCACAAGATGATTCTCAGCACGGCGATGCTGGAGAACCAGACACGAATCCTTTATCTCTTAGGAGATCTGGTAGGAGTCACAATGAGCCAGAGAGATATGTGTTTCTCATATCTGAGGGTTGTGACCTAGTGATGGATCATGATGAACCATCATCTTATCGGGATGCCGTGGTGGGCCCTGAGTCAGCTAGGTGGAAAGAGGCAATGGAGTCCGAGATGCAATCTATATCGGATAACCAAGTCTAGGATTTGGTAGATCCGGTACCCGGGTGTAGACCTGTAGGGTGCAAATGGGTCTTTAAGAAAAAGACTGGCATAGATGCAAAGGTAGATACCTTCAAAGCCCGACTGGTGGCTAAAGGTTTCACGCAAACTCATGGTGTAGACTATGATGAAACCTTTTCCCCGGTGGCTATGTTGAAGTCTATCCGGATACTCATGGTGATATCCGCATTTCATGATTATGAGATTTGGCAAATGGATGTAAAAACCGTGTTCCTTAATGGGACATTAAGCGAGGAAGTCTATCTGACTCAACCCGAAGGTTTTGTACATGCCAAGCATCCGGATAAAGTTTGCAAGCTTAAGAAGTCCATTTATGGACTTAAGCAAGCATCGCGTAGCTGGAACCTGTGCTTTGATGAGAAAGTCAAAGAGTTTGGCTTTTCGAAAAGAAAGGATGAGCCATGCGTATATGTCAGGGCTAGTGGGAGCATAGTTGTATTCCTGGTCTTGTATGTCGATGACATACTCCTAATTGGGAACGATGTCCCGACCCTTCAAGGTGTAAAAACCTGGTTAGGCAATTGTTTTTCAATGAAGGATCTAGGAGATACAACTTATATTCTTGGGATCAAAATCTATAGAGATAGATCCAAGAGGCTAATTGGGCTTAGCCAAATTACATATGTTGACAAAGTCCTAAAGCGGTTTAGGATGGAAGACTCCAAGAAGGGGTTCATTCCTATGTCACATGATTTAGTATTGACTCAATCCCCTAGTTCTCTCGAGGAACGGGAAGTAATGAAGCGAGTGCCATATGCTTCGGCTGTGGGCTCGATCATGTACGCCATGCTATGTACGAGGCCTGATGTATCGTGTGCCTTGAGCATGACAAGTAGAAATCAAGCCAACCCAGGCGAAGCTCATTGGACGGTAGTGAAGAGCATTCTCAAGCATCTTCGGAGGACTAAGGAGATGTTCTTAGTGTACGGAGGTGAAGAAGAGCTTAGAGTAAAGGGTTACTCTGACGCAAGCTTCTAAACCGATAGGGATGACTGCCGATCAAAATCGGGGTTTGTATTCCTATTAAACGGCGGTGCTATATCCTAGAAGAGCTCCAACCAAGACACCATGGCCGATTCCACTACCGAGTCGGAATATATTGCGGCCAGTGAAGCTGCTAAGGAGGCCGTATGGATGAGGAAATTTCTGCATGATTTTGGGAGTGGTTCCTAGCATCAGCGACCTTGTTGAGATCTTCTGCGACAACGAGGGTGCCGTTGCTTTACCAAATGAACCGAGGTCTCACCGACGCACGAGGCATATTCCGCGGAAATATCATTTTCTCCGGGATGTGGTCGAGAATGAAGACATCGTCATCAGCAAAGTACACACGGATAGCAATTTGGTAGATCCGTTCACCAAACCGTTGTCACAAGCTAAGGACGATGCCGACACACGTGCTATTGGAATTAGATTTGCTAGTGACTTGGTTTGAGTTGCATATTGGTTATTCGATGTATTTACTATGTTATTGGGAATATTAAGCAATATTGTATTTTTGAATGTATTGATTATTAAATGGAGATTTAATGATACGCGTGTAGCGAATATTTTCTTTAAATCATTATTGTGTTCCAACTTTGCATGTTTTATCACTTCCTTGAATGTTTTACATTCTAAATAGTCCACGGTCGGTCATTCATCATTGGAAGGAAGTATGAACGAAGATCGAGGGAAATGATTGGTCATAGTGTTCAATGGGATTGAATACAAGGGACACAATATTTCGCCTATACTTGAAAAGAGTTTCAAATGATTAGACGACCCACACCTGATCTTACTTCATGGTACATGTCAAGAGTAAATCAGGATGATAATATCTTTTATCCTTAGACCGGAGATGCATGTGTTTCACTATTTTGGTTTTCTTTATTCTGACTGCTTTCAAACGTAGTCCGTAACTGGCTATTATAAAGGAGGCTTTTGGGTAAAGTATAGCCAATGTATTGGAGGCAGTGTAGTCAAAGGAATTTGTTCTTCTGTTTAGAGAGATATCCCTGGGCCCCTCGATGATTAGGCGCTGACACCAAAAATGCATGGCCATGCTCGAGCTTGCAATGATTATTAATCAGTTACAACTCACCTTTTTGGTCACCACCAATCTTGATGCGGTGAGTTAGTGTATCTGATATTTTATCCATAGAAAGACGTGATTCGTTTTGGCAAACGCGGGAAGTTAGCTCCCCATTTTATTGGACCTTTTCGCATCCATCAGATAATGAATGATCAGACAGTTACATTGGATCTTCCAGCAGAATTGGTAGGTATTCACGATACGTTTAATGTTTATTATCTAAGGAAGTGTAAGGTTAAAGATGCAAGTCAAGTTCTCCCTATACATGAGTTGAAAGTGGATTCGAAGAAGAGATTAATAGAATAACCTATTCAACTGTTGGATCGTAAGGTGACCAACCTCCGTAAGAAGCAGATTCTGATGGTGTTGGTCAAGTGGAAGCATAATTTAGGTTCTGATTTGACTTAGGAGACTGAGGCAGATATGAGAGATTGATACCCTCAGTTATTTGAAGGAGAAGGGATTCCGAGGACGTAATCCTCTTGAGGAGGGAAGATTTGTAACACCCGCAAACCCGGGCTAGTCAATTAGCGGGTTAGCGGTACGTGTTTAATTGTTTAAATTTAACAATATGATTTTATGAGTTTATTAATATTAGTAAGTTAATTAATTAAAGAGTTTGTTCATTAAATAAATGAGTATGTGTATGCAAATAAGATGGAAATAATAAAAATGTATGTATGTATGTGTATACGTATGCATATGGGCATGCAAAATTGATAAAATACCAACGCCTCCGGCTTGAATATTGAAGTTATATGTATATGTGTATATGGTAATGAAGTCATCTACTCATATTTTCAAATTGAGAAAAGTGTAAATGTATGTTCTTATGTTACCTATCGTTGAAGAAATAAGAGTTGCAAACATGAATATTTGATTTGGGGATTTGAAGTTCTGTAAATTCAAGCAAAGGTTAGCTTATGATTCTTGTATGATTGATGAATGTCATGATATGTTTATTGCTGTGTTTTATAAACTTAGAAGTGAAACACCATGGCTGAGTTTGAAGAATCATGCTTAAATAGGTTTTGTTTGTTTTAGTGATTTACACGATTAAAAGATGTTTGTGATGCATGAATACATGGTTATAGATATTTGAGTATGATTTTCGTAAGCTTTGATGAGTTTTGTAACCTCTGAAATTGATCCATGAAATGTCAAAGTCGGTTGGATTTGAGTTGAGGAAGAAGATGATGAAATCCGATTACCTTGAATCCCGATATCCACGAATTCGATATGGAAGAATCCGATAATAAGGATTCCGACAACCCTGAATCTGGTGTAACTTGGAACCCGACAACCCAAAATCCGAGAACACGTAATGCGATACTTAAATCAGGTATTCCTTGAATCCGGATCTTCTTAAATCCGATAGACTAAATCCGACAGTCATAAACCAACATAGAGGAATCTGATACCCAAATCCGGGTACCATGAATCCGATACCCTAAATCCGATGGTCTCAAATCCGATACTCACGCGACGTGACGCGTCGGATTCCTAGACGCGACGCGTCCGGCGATTTTCAAAATATGAACTTTGTTTGATTGATCTTTTGGATTGTATTTTATGTGTTTATGATATGTGGATTTATTATGGGTATTATGATATAAATAAATGTGGAATATATATATATTTATAAATCAGAAACTAATATTGGTGATTGTTGTGTTTTCAGGCAATCCCAAGGCTCAATAATATTAGACATCTGAGTGCAGCTTCTAAGATCTAGAGGTGAGTGGACGTTAATCGCGGATGGTAAAGATTATGGTTGATGTTATTGATGTGATGCATGCGTATGTGATTGATAGACTGTTGAGTCTGATTGTTTATAGTTGATTGTGGTTGTTGATTGATTTTATATGTTGCATGATTATTTGGTCAATACACACTCTTTGGATGATATCGAGTTGCATTTGAGAAGTCAGCATTGCGTGGAATTCGGCTTGGATCATCTACTGTTTGGTTGAAAAGTGGTAGTACTGGTGCATGCATTGCATAAGAGGGGAATTTCACTATACCAATTCAGTAGAGGGCTATCGGTACCCCTTTGCTTTGGCCAGCATTGGTTATAGGTTCTGCGCCAAACCGCTAGTCTTCTTGATTGTGTGATTACATGCTTTGATGTTGACTATTGATGTTTGATTTTGTGTTTCACTTCTATTCACTTAGCTTTGTGCTTATTCCCCTCAATTGTTGTTTTTGCAGGTTTGTGCGTTGTTGGTGGCTGTAGAAGGAAAGCTAGACCATGCTCTAATAGATTTTGAATTAAAAGAAAACGAGCCAGTTTTTATGTAACACCAAGACAGTTGTTTTTGTTGATTGTAATCAAATTTTGATGTTTGAATATATTTGTACTAAATGTATAGCTGTTAATTAAGCTTCCACAATGTGTTTTTAAAAAAAATTGCTTTGGTTTTCCGGTGTTACACCTAATGTTCTTTTCTTTGTTGTTGGTGTTGATTCACCACGTCGATTGGAGAGATGTTGACCTGTCCTTGAGTGAGAGGGAAGATCTCAAGAATTTCTCTATTAATGGTTGCAAACTCCTTGTGTATGTTAATCAAGGGATCCTCCTCCTCCTCCTCCTGCTCTGATAATAGTCTTTTGCCTTTAGCTTTCGTGGTTGAGGTTTGCGGGAGGGTTGGATCAGGTTCAGGAATGATCTGTTGTTTTTGGATTTTTGGGCTTTGGATTGTTGGGGTTTATGGTTCCTCTACCTCTTGACCTGCACTCTCTCCAAAAGGGAAATCAAACCCTGAACCTTGTTCTTGCTGTTCCCCACCACTGCCACTACCACCTACCTATGGTGTTGATGTTGTAGTGGCTTCCAAAGGTAATGTTGAGTGTAACACCAAAAGTCTAATGCCATTTTTTTAAATTCACCATGGAAGCATAACTCATAAATAAAATATAATCATTTACAAACATCCACACTAATTACAAACATCACAATATCTGTTGTGTTATAAAATAAAACATGGCTCGTCTTTTACAAAATAAATATCAGAGCATTGGTTAAGCTTTCCTCTAAACAATACCTCAGCTAAACAGCTGAGCACACCGAACATGCAAAAACAGTTGAACAGTGGGGAATTAGAACAAAGCTAAGTGAATGGAAGCTAAACCCCAATAGCAAATAGCAACAATCAATACAAATGCATGTAATCACATAATCCAGGAGACCGAAGGTTCGGCAACAACCAATGTGCATCACTAGCACCCTTAGAGTATCAAGAGGGATTAATTAGGTATTGAGTAATCTTACCTTCTGTATCTTGTACTTAAAATGATGTATTTTAATTGTAGGTTGTTATCGGTGAATTGTCGTGACTCGCAGATTTACTATTTTACTATGTTGTGCTTTTGTGTTGAAATCCAGGTGAGTTACACTAACTTATATCTTATATTGTGATACGTGTTCATATGTGATACTGTGATGATCACCCGCCTATGCGGCATGGCAGACGGCCACCCCGCTTGTGTGGCATTTTGAGCAGATGGCTCTCTTGGCAGACGGCCACCCCACCTGTGTGGCATTTTGAGCAGATGGCTCTTTTGGCAGACGGCCACCCCACCTGTGTGGCATTTTGAGCAGATGGCTCTTTTGGCAGATGGCCACCCCGCATGTGTATCATTTTGAGCAGATGGCGCTTTTGGCAGACGGCCACCCCGCCTGTGTGGCATATATGATGTGATGTGTATTATCTGTGAATGTGTTATCTGATATAATATATGAGTGTTGTGTGCTCACTAAGCTTTGTGCTTAACCCGTGTTGTTAATTATTTTTGAGGACCGTCATGTGTCGACAAGGGGAAGGCTCCCGTGTGACAGCTATACTTCCGCAACGTGTTTATAACTCTGATTTCTATAAATAAATATAATTAAATATTTTATTGATTTAACACCGTAAGTCCAATGTGTTGGGCAGGCAATTGATGGATGCGTGTAATGAACATATTTTAACTATTTTACTCTAAATGATTTTATGAAAAACTTATGATCGTTATATATTAAAAAAAAAATTTGGGGTATTACAACTTTGTATCAGAGCCTAGGTTTAAGGGATTCAAGCGCGCGAGTGGTGTGTTTGGACTTAAACCTTGGTTCAATACGAAATTTTTAAACTAAAATTTTTACAAATTATTTTCAAACGCGCTGTTAGCTGGAGCCGAAGGTCTTGGTGAGAATATATTGATGATGAGATTGCTGAATAGTGAGTATTACTCAGATTATGATGAATTGTGATTTTACTCGGACATTGGTGATATTGTGGATATTGATGCTTAGTATACTGTGAATATATTATGCCATGCATGAAATTGGACATGTAGGTTTAGAAAACCTGAGTTGGCCTTATTGCATGTTCTCGTTTGATGTTGTGGTAGGGTATTCAAGCATTCGACTACCTATATGGCTAGGGTTATGCATAGCACCATATTCACACTATACTAAACCGATGAAAGAAGTGATGCCTTATAAGCAATGACTTATACAAAATGACTTGTACATGATGACTTATAAGTGATGCCTTATATGTGATGGTTTATATTGTGATTTATGATGTGATACATGACCTAAGCCTGTGAATCGGGACTTCTCGTGGTAATGTTAAGATCAAATATGTATAGTGTGTTTGGAGTAATATACGGGCCCGTACTATTACAAGCACATGGTACATGTTGGAACTTGATATAATCATTGGAAATCTTGTGAATCAGGTCAGGGGTACTTGTCGGATGTGGTCAATCTTTAGTGTGTTTAGGAGTGCCTTAGTGTGTATAGGGCTACTTCGGATTTGAGAATAGGCATACGAACGTATTGATTGGATATAACCTGTTTTATATGGAGGACAGTATGGTAAAGCCGCCTTATATTTTAGTGCTTTACCTACACTTCCAAAATGGCGATTACGAGGAGAAATCAGAACCTACTGATCAGAGGAAACATTGATACGTCCCGGGATGGCGACACTGGTAGCTTCACTGCCTGAACTGATCCACGACAACAATCTAGGATACCGATGTGCGGTGTTGAGGCTGTGAAAAAAAAATCAACAAGAGCCTGTTTCAGATGAACGGCTCGTAGCTGCGGTGGGGAGGTCTTGGAACAGATACTGCCGATTTTGTTCAGTAGATGACTGAGGAGATGAAAGTGATTGTGTCTGAAGAAGTTGACAGAGTGAAAGCGGTCAGGTAGAATAGTCGACGACCCGAGAACCCGGTAATGAACCAAGTACTCTTCAGGTAGCGGAGGTAGAAACTATTTTTTGCACGTGTTATTGTACCATAGATCGAAAGGTGTTGGGTGCCATGGATCTTCTTAGAGGGGCAGGGGACTAGTGGTTGCTGTTGGTGCAACAAAGGGGTTTTATCCGGCCAAGTAGCTTACCATAAAATTTTTACAAATTATTGGCAAGTAACATCTCTTTCTATGCTCGTTTTCAATTACGGTGGACATAATTTTGAAGTTTTAAGAATTGATGTAAAACCTGTTTAAACGTTATTTATTCAAGGTTTTTATGCCATAGCTCATGTGTTGTTTTGCCTTGCATGGCACACAACATTACATGTGGTGACGATGAGTTTATTCATAAAATATGAAATTTATTATAGAAATTTGTTGTGAGATATTTTGTTCAAAATTTTTCCATGTCATGGCATACACAAGGTTTTTGATATAAGTAATAGAATATTCATGAATAATTTATTCTTAATCCAAAGTAGTTTGGATAAGCCGTCTTTGTGTGATAATCAACTTAACCACATAAACAAGAAATATATCGCCTAGATCCATGTGGTTAGGATCTCGGAATAGTTTAGTCTCGGGCTAAACACTTTGATGTTGATCTTGTTTATTAGGCTAAGATGATTATGAGATCCTTCGCCGGAGTTTGTGAGAGGATTATAAGCTTGTTGGATATTGACCACACTTTGTGGATAATTCGTTCAAGCACACCACAAAGAATAACGAAAAAGAAACCTCTTCATCACTACCTTGATGGTAGTAGTTGCGAGACGTTTATTAGTTTGGGTATATGTCTGAAACCTTGTTGGTGTTCAGAATTAGCCAAAACAACTTTAAGAATCAATAGGGCATATAGATCAAGGTACTTAAATCTAGTTAAGATGTTGAGGTATCTATTATCTATATATTGTATGATCATATAGTGAATTGTGGAATTGTTTTACAATTCATATACTACTAAGACACATTGGTACATGGTGTCATGAAGTAGGGAACCGGGTGTTATTGATCCGGTTTATGACGGGTCAAGAATGTGTGTCACAAATCCAAATTCATTTGCCATTGTGACTAAGTCCTCAAATCCAAATTCAATAGTTAGTCTATTTGGCATTTATTTAAATATGACTAGAAAGGTTCTTTTCTTGTCTATCTTATAGTTCAAAGTTATCCATTCTACATTCAGTGGGAGATGGATAAACTTGAAATCAAGAAGTGCTAATACATTTGAGGAGTTCTTCTAAGTTTTAGTTATTTAACCTTTTGAGAATAATGTTTGTTGCTTAAAAGGTGAAGAAGAAAGAAACTAAAATTAAGGCATTCCAGTGGAAAAACGTTGAACTTAAATGAAAGACTTGATACTAGCATATAATCTGATATCTTTGGTAGATGATTAGCATGGATATGCTGGTATGCTTGACTAAGAATCATTACTTCTTTTCATTCTGATTTGAGTCATATAGAGCCAAAGAGATATGGGTTTCTCATATCTAAGTGGTAATGACTTGATGGTGAGTCTTACTGAGTTTGCCACCTATCGGGAGACGTAAAACTAAAAGAAGTAAATGATAAAGAGATGCAATCCATTTGAAATGCTCAAGTGTTGGACTTGGCTTGATCCCACATGGATGGAATTGTAGACGACTTCAAGTACCGACTAGTGGTAAAGTTTTCATGATGGTTATGGAGAAACTTGTCCTAGTGGCTATGTTGAAGAATGTTTGGTACTCGTGGATATTAATGACCGTGTTCCGTCATGGAACAATATGATGAGGAAGTGCTTATAACACTCTCCGAGGGTCTTAATATACGTCCGTAGTATCCGAATTATGTCTACAAAAGTGGATGAGACCACTTCGGACTTATTCTTGCATCTTGAAGGAAAGATCTTTGCTTACTAATAGAAAATCAAAGTGGTGAGTTTTCTAGAAGCGTAGATAAAACCTTTTATATATGTCAGGGCTAGTGGGAGCTTTATTGTATTCCTAGTGTTAAATGTCTATTGAAGATAATGTCCCGGCATTAGGTTATCTGCAAACCTAATTCAGGAATTATTGCTTCATAAGGGCATTTAGGAGATACAAAATTGGATAGTATTTAGTTCAAGAAATATAGAGATATGTTCTTGGTGTTTGACGACTAGAATAGGCTTGGAGTAAGTAGTTACTCTAATGCGTGTTTCTGCTAGGATAAATGTTGATCTTTGGTCAAAGTTGATGATCCCAACTTGTGGTGTTGTTTGTTGATTCTTAAAGTATCACTAACCTTATTGTGGGTTTTTGAGACAATTAGGGTGTGATTACTTTAACCTTTTTGAAAAGTAAGATCTCTTTGATGTATACTTTTGAAGTAGTCTTGTCAAAAGAGATATAATTGAATAACAAAAGTACTTGTGGATGTTGTGGAACAAATCCACTAGTTAAGCCGTTGTTATGGACTAGTGATGTTTATCATACTAGGTCAATTAGCATTTCTAATGCGTGTAACTTGGCTTGAATATGTTTTGGTTCATGTTTGATTTGTACTTATGTTTTGGGGACGTTAAGAAGTATTGCAATTCATACTATATCGATTATTAAATGAAGATTTAATAATACGCCGAGGGGGGGGGGTATTTTATGAATCCTTATTGTGTTCCATCTTAGCATGTTTAAACACTTCCGAGAATGTTTTTCAATCTAAATCTCCACAATCGGTTATACTTTATAGGAAGGAAGTATAAATTAAGATTGAGGTAAAGAATTAGTTTTGTTAAACGTGGTTCTTGCCTATACTTGAAAGGGGTTTCAAGTGATTGGAGGACCCGCACCTGAGTTCGTTTCATGGTTCTAGTCATATGAAACTCGGGATGATGATGGCGTTTCATTCTTAAACTAGAGATGCATGGGATCCCAAAGCATAGGTTTGCTTTGCTTTGATCATTTTCTAACGCGGTCCTTAACTGGTCGTACTTAGGGAGATGATTGGGTAGAGTATTATCTATGTGGCGGGGCTATGTAGTCGAACGGAATTTGTTCCTCTATGTATAGAGAAGATATCCATGGGCCCCTCGATGATTGAGTGCTGACATTCATATGCATGGCCGTGCTCAAGTTATATTGATGATGGATCAATGTTAACTTGGTTTGTTGCTCACCACTAATCTAGAATCGAGAAACATAATTGTGAACGATCTGAAGGTTGACTTTATTCCATGCCTTGTGTTCACATAGGATATCGCGAACAAAGGGATGTATATGTTCATCTATCTTTAGGACAATCATTTTATGATTGGGATCTTGTCAAGAGTGGCATACCCTATACTGACTTGGGAGCATAGATGTCTTGCTAGAGGCCGCTTTATGTTTGTGTTATTTTTCGTAGTCGTGTCACGTGCAAGTGGGAGTCTGTTGGAATATGCCCGCTGACACGAACGAGTTAATAGCACTGCTGATGAAGTATAGGCCTATTGGGTCACACACCAAGTATTGATTCCGACAACACGATCAAGCAAAAGAGAGGAAAAGGCCAAAATGGGTTTTGGCAGCATGGTACACGGGCCGTGTCCAGCCCAACTGGCACGGGCCGTTTTGGCCCAAGTAGAGACCGTGTGCTTTAGGCCTACACGGCCGTGTAGATGAACACGGGCCGTGTTGGGCCTGTTAGACACGGGCTAACTTGGCCCAATTGAGGCCCTGGCTTTGGGCCTACACGGCCGTGTTGACCAACACGGGCCGTGTACAGATGCTGTAACAGCATAATTTATTGGTTTTAAAGCTCAATTTAATGGGATTAAGTATTCCATTAATTTGGGCAGTTCAAGGATCATGAATTCTCTGTGTTCTTTGGAGAAAAAGGGCTATGAAGAACACATGAAGAAGTGACACACTTTCTCTCTAGAGTTCATACACTTTGTGATTATGTTTTGATGCACAGAGTGGTTAGATATACTTTATTCTTGTTGTTTTGGTGTATAACACCAACTTACTAGCATTTGGGAATCAAAAGTTGCTTGGGGTGGACTTCATTAGAGGAATCCTTGTTTGGATTCTTGAAGCCTTGACTTGCTTAAGTTCTTGAAAATTAGCAAGTGGAAGATTGTTGTGCTTGAGTTGTGGTATAACTTTTCTTCTATGTTGTTTATTATATTTTAGTTGCTATTCCATGTCTAGATATTGGTCCATGGGAAGTGTTTGTTTGGTTAGCTTATTATTTTTGTATTATATCTTGCTTCCGTTGCTACTCGTTTATGCCAACAAATACCTTCAGGATGGAGTTAGATGATGTTAGAAACCAATTGCAATTGAAGAATTGTGTTTTTATTGAAGTTAAGTCAACACACACACACACATGTATGTATGTATATATGTATGTATAAATCTGTGGATTTGATGGGATTACACCCTTTGAAAAGGAGATTAACTTATAAGAATTGATCTAAGTGGAGGTGTGAATCTATAAAACCAAGAATTGATCAAAATGACAAGGTATTAGTAGAAATTGGATTTCAAAGAAGGCAAATGGATTTTATTAACATCAAATGTTCCTGGTTTAATGAACTGTAAATGGACACTTGGTTGAATCACAAATTGAGTTATATATTTCTAAAATCACATATTGATTATTCAAGTTTGAAGCACAAAATGGGGTTTGACTTTTAATTTGCAAACTAGTTGTGGTTTTGAATTGCAAATTGGTTATAAGACTTTGAATTGCAAATTGTTTATGGACTATTGATTTTAAATCACAAATTGGATCCTTGTCATGGAATCACAAATTGTAGTGACACATGGGTTGCAAGTTGGACTTGCCTACTTGAATTGCTAAAAGTTGATATTTATAAAATCATATGAACATTTGGAATTAGTAGCTATTCTAATCGATTTCGAGCATGGTTAGGGAGGTTATTGTAAGGTGATATTGTTTGGAATGTTTATGAATACAAAAGAAGGGTAGATTGTTGATTTATGCAAGTTTTCTTGAAACGGGTCACACTGACCCATTAAGTAAAGAAACGCGCGAATTAACTAAATGATTGGCTTTTACACTATCCAATGACCCTAGACATGTTTCTTAGACTATATATATATATATATATATATATATATATATATATATGAGTCCAAGTGATGCAAATCAGATTCGGGTTGAAACGGTGAAAATGTCGAAATATTTGCAAGTTTGACTTTTGTTGACTATTGTCGTCTTTTCGAGTTATAACCTAAAACTTTGCAGTTAAATCCCTCATAATAAGGTGAACAAGCTGTCTTTAGAAAGTTTTTGTCAAAAACGTCGTTTTGGGCTCGATCCGTTAGAGTCAAAGTAGTGGATTTTTGACCCGTTTGACCATTTAAAAGCTTTAAGCTTGGTTTCACTATTTGAGCAGATTTATTGGAAGAATACTTGCATTCTAACATGTTGCTAGTGAGATAAGTAAGTGGTAAAGTTTTGGTAGAAGTAAATTGAGTTGGTGGATCGTCGAGTGAACTTGGGCCTAGTATTTGTGTTGGGCCCAATGTGCATCACTAGCACCCTTAGAGTATCAAGAGGGATTAATTAGGTATTGAGTAATCTTACCTTTTGTATCTTGTACTTAAAATGATGTATTTTAATTGTAGGTTGTTATCGGTGAATTGTCGTGACTCGCAGATTTACTGTTTTACTATGTTGTGCTTTTGTGCTGAAATCCAGGTAAGTTACACTAACTTATATCTTATATTATGAAACGTGTTCATATGTGATACTGTGATGATTACCCGCCTGTGTGGCATGGAAGACGGCAACCCTGCCCGTGTGGCATTTTGAGTAGATGGCTCTTTTGGAAGACAACCACCCCGCTTGTGTGGCATTTTGAGCAGATGGCTCTTTTGGCAGAGATATAATATATGAGTGTTGTGTGCTCACTAAGCTTTGTGCTTAACCCGTGTTGTTAATTATTTTTCAGGACCGTCATGTGTCGACATGGGGAAGGCTCCCACGTGATAGCTATACTTCCGCAATGTGTTTACAACTCTGATTTCTATAAATAAATATAAATAAATATTTTATTGATTTAACATTGTAAGTCCCATGTGTTGGGCAGGCAATTGATGAATGCGTGTAATGAACATATTTTAACTATTTTAGTCTAAATGATTTTATGAAATTAATTATGATCGTTATATATTAAAAAAAATTTGAGGCGTTACAACTTGGAATCAGAGCCTAGGTTTAAGGGATTCAAGCACGCGAGTGGTGTGTTTGGACTTAAAACTTGGTTCAATACGAAATTTTTAAACTAAAATTTTTACAAATTATTATCAAACGCGCTGTCAGCTGGAGCTGAAGGTCCTGGTGAGAAATTATTGATGATGTGATTGCTGAATAGTGAGTATTACTCAAATACCGATGAATTGTGATTTTACTCGGACATTGGTGATATTGTGGATATTGATGCTTAGTATACTGTGAATATATTATGCCATGCATGAAACTGGACATATAGGTTTAGAAAACCTGAGTTGGCCTTATTGCATGTTCTCGTTTGATGTTGTGGTAGGGTATATTCAAGCATTCAACTACGTATATGGCTAGGGTTATGCATAGCACCATATCCACACTATACTAAACCGATGAAAGAAGTGATGCCTTATAAGCAATGACTTATACGAGATTACTTGTACATGATGACTTATATGTGATGCCTTATATGTGATGCTTTATATTGTGATTTATGATGTGATACATGACCTAAGCCTGTGAATCGGGACTTCTCGTGGTAATGTTAAGATCAAATATGTATAGTGTGTTTGGAGTAATATACGGGCCCGTACTATTACAAGCACATGGTACATGTTGGAACTTGATATAATCATTCGAAATCTTGTGAATCAGGTGAGGGGTACTTGTAGGATGTGGTACATCTTTAGTGTGTTTAGGAGTGCCTTAGTGTGTATAGGGCTACTTCGGATTTGAGAATAGGCATACCAACTTATTGATTGGATATAACCTGTTTTATATGGAGGACAGTATGGTAAAGCCGCCTTATATTTTAGTGCTTTACCTATACTTCCAAAATGGCGATTACGAGGAGAAATCAGAACCTACTGATCAGAGGAAACATTGATACGTCCCGGGATGGGGACATTGGTAGCTTCACTGCTTGAACTGATCAACAACAACAATCTAGGATACCGATGTGCGGTGTTGAGGCTGTGAAAAAAAAATCAACAAGAGCCTGTTTTAGATGAACGGCTAGTAGCTACGGTGGGGAGGTCTTGGAACAGATACTGCCGATTTTGTTCAGTAGATGACTGAGGAGATGAAAGTGATTGTGTCTGAAGAAGTTGACAGAGTGAAAGCGGTCAGGTAGAATAGTCGACGACCCGAGAACCCGGTAATGAACCAAGTACTCTTCAGGTACCGGAGGTAGAAACTGTTTTTTGCATGTGTTATTGTACGATAGATCGAAAGGTGTTGGGTGCCATGGATCTTCTTAGAGGGGCAGCCAGGGACTAGTGGTTGCTGTTGGTGCAACAAAGGGATTTTATCCGGCCAAGTAGTTCACCATGAGGGGCACCGATTTTAATTGTAAAGAAAAAGGACGGGATAAGGTGATCGTCTATGCTTCGAGACTGCTTAAACCA
The DNA here is from genome assembly GCA_038502395.1 of Dittrichia graveolens. Classification (NCBI taxonomy): domain Eukaryota; kingdom Viridiplantae; phylum Streptophyta; class Magnoliopsida; order Asterales; family Asteraceae; genus Dittrichia; species Dittrichia graveolens. The sequence continues at coordinate 27,128,483 of JARJIL010000008.1, forward strand.
CATGGGAGCAACTACCCGACACATGTTTTAGAGCTTGTGGCCATAGTTTTCGCGCTAAAGATTTGGAGACACTACCTCTACGGGGTGAGATGTATAATCTATATTGATCGCAAGAGCCTAAAATACTTCGCGGATCCGAACAGTTTGAACATGCGGCAACGGAGGTGGTTAGATCTAGTGATGGATTACAATAGCGAGATTCAATACCACCCGGGTAAGGCCGGTGCATTGAGCTGTAAGGCGGGATATGAGTTATCAAAGTGAAATGTCTATGGATGATGGTTACCTTCGCCATTTTTTTTATTCAAACGGCACGAACAGAGACAATTATGATAAAAAACCACAAGAGAGAGAGAGAGAGAGAGTTAAGGGCCAAGTAATGGACCTTGTTAGAGACAGTCGGGATTTATTCACGCGTTATGGATGAGTATGGGTGGTGATGACAACCGGTGTTAGATTGACCTTACTAGAAGAGGCCCATAAGTCAAAATTTCTATCCATCCATCCACCCATGGGGGCTATAGGGTTTAAAAACAGATTATTGTTGGCACCGAATGAAGTGAGATGTCGCGAAATTCGTAGAGGGATGTTGACATGCTTAAGTGTTAAAGTTGAACGTCAAAGACTGCACGGAAGGTTAGAGTGATAGAATTCCGAAATGGAATGAGAGTACATCACGATGGATTTCACTACTAAACTACCGCGAACACCGAGAAACTTAGACACTATTTGGGTGGTGGTAGATAGGGTGATGAAGAGTGCATACTTCATACCGATTCGTGAGACCTTCTCGTTGGTAGCGTTGGCTGATGTATATGTGAAAGAGGTATTCTCTAGCGTGTGTCGGTGATATCCGAAAGGGATACGAGTGACATTACATTCATCACTACTTGACCCGGAAGTGTATCTATATCGGTTGGTAGACTTTCTATGTTTATTTTGGAAAGCCTTGGTAATGAGTGACATTACATTCATCACTACTTCCATTTCTGATGATTTAGCTTCCTCTTCAGATGAGTCAGATTCAACCGCAACATGTCTTCCCTTGGGGGATCTGGAGTTGTCTTTTGGTCTTCTTTCTACCACAAGAGCAACTAGGTCAAAAGATGGCTTTGCAAAAGCTTTAGCCGGTACTTATTCTGAAACTGAACTGGTCTTCGTATATTGAATGGTGGTAGACTTCCTTAATATTGCGGTTCACGTGCATGTATAGCGTGACATGTTTTTGCCATTCTGGACCTAAGGCATTTATCCAGTTGACGTTGATGTCAAGGTTTGATGTGGTGACACTGTGGTTTCTCATTTTGATTAATAGTCGACAAAAACGACTATAGGTTGTTGGTTATATGCCCACTGATACACGTATTATTGGATCACTGCCGATGAGGCACGGGCTTATTGGGTCACACACCAAGCGTTGAATCCGACAGCACAAGTCAAGAGAGTTAATTTGTTTGATTAGGGTTTCTGCCGACCTTCACGGGCCCTCACGGGTCGTGAAGAGGTCGTGACGTGAAGGTCTTCATGAGGCTTCATGTGCCGATCAAAGGATCGTGGAGGTGATACCTTCACGACTTCCTTCACGAGCCATGAAAGCCCATGAAGGCAGAACTCAAAGTGACACTTTAATCTTATTGGACCTTTTATGGGGGCTAGCTTTTCTGGCCGACCCTGGTTCCACCTGAGCTTCTTACCAGCTTATAAAACCCCCTCTCTTGATGCTTGAAAGAACCTTTTTCCAAATTCACAAACCTACACACTAAAGAGACCTTGGGATTTGTCTTAGAGACTTGAGTTTGTGTTAGTCATAGCAAGAAGTTCTCCTGCTGTACTTGAGGCTTTGTTCACGTGAGTGCAAGTGGAGTACCTCAAGCTTTAGCAATAGTGATTCATGAAAGGCTTGGTGTGGATACTAATAGAGGAGCTCAACTTCGAGTTCAAGTATTACATCTTCAACACCACAACCACCAGAGACATCAAGGGTATGGTCTCTTTTTTTAGTTTCCTTTGTTCCTCTTGTTGCTATCATTCCTTGTAGCAAGATCTCACTAAGTGAATATTGTGCATATGTTTTGTAAACCTGAAATCCTTGTGTTTTTACTTCATGCTTCCGTTGCTCTTCGGTTTTTGACATGCATGAGATTCCTTCAGTGGTATCAGAGCCATCGCTACATGATGATAGCACAAAATGGCTCGAAAAATTGATTTTCGGAAGTTTTGGTAAACTGTCCAGTGAGTCTTCACGGGCCATGGAGGTTCTCTTCACGAGTCGTGGAGGTTACACGACCAGTATGGTTTGGGGTCTGGTCGTGAAATGGGTTTTTGGTGCTTAACGAGTTCTTCCGGGCCGTTAGCGGTCGTGAAGCTCTTGGGCTTCACGAGCCGTGAAATGTCGTGAAGGAGCTCATGAATAGTGTTTTTGACCTAAAAGAAATTTTTTGGTTTTTCGAGTCATTGTTGTGCTTCTGCTTTTATTCAGTTGTTTCTGGAAATTCCCAAATAATACTTTGGTACCACTATGGGTATGCATGGTATGGTCATGGCATTAGATGCATACATGCATACACATATGTGTCTGTATATATGAATATGGGTTTTAAAAAATGGTTTTATGCCTTAATGCATATGTACAAGAATTTCCTTTGTGCCTTGAGTGTTTGTATAGGAAATTCTTATCAAAATATTTGTTTGTTGCGGTTTTTGGCACACCGCTTGTTTTGTGGTTGTTTGCCTTGTTTTTGTTGGTAACCTTGGCTTTAGACCTTGTGGTTGTTTTTGGTTGTTCCTTTATTTGGTGACCTAGTGTCATATGGTTTGTAATAATTATTTATATATTGATTAGTTGTAATTATTATTATGGCTTGTATGCCGTTTCATTTATCCGTGTACTTGTATTAGATGATAGATTTTTCGTGGCTTGCATGCCATTTTATTTCTATTTCATGTACTTGTATTCACGGAGCATGGAGACCACAATCAAGAATCAAGATGATGTCTTGAAGGTAGAGGATCCGGTGATACCCGTTGGAGGTGGTGGATCGAGTGGGAGCTATGACTATGTTTGTATTGTGTCCCTAGTTGACCATGTTCTTCCAGTTGGCTCACGGGTAGAACACATAGGTTTTGGCTTGGTTACCAACCCCTTACTATGCGTGTGATGTGATTTATTTCTTGGATGGTTGTTTAGGTATTGGCATGTTAGAAAATTTTTCAATAAATTAAATCACAAGAGTTTTATAAAATTGGTTTTTATTTCTCTCGCGCGCGCACACGATTAACAAACCATCTAAAGTGAAAAATCGAATTTTTTTCACTAAAATATGTTAATCAAATTTAATCGGAAACAAAAGCCCGTTTTTCCATAAAACATAAATCACGCACCATCCGTAAGACGATGCCACCCAAATCTAACAACACAATGATTGGTTGTCGATCTTAGCACGAGGCAATCTTTGTGAAGTTGTGTGGAAGGTGTGAGTAGTAACTCGCAAACTTGGTTGTCGAGCTTAGCACAAGACAATTCTTGTTGAGTGTACTTACCGCATGTCTTGACAGACGATTTATAATATCAAATTAGAATTCTTGAAAGATTGTCGAGCTTAACACGAGTCTATCAACAATTCTAACTTGGGATTGGTGTAGGAAGAGATCAAACATGCCAAACGACAGGTGCTTGTTGTAGGATCCCGCAAAGACCAAAGAGTTGCAATAATGGATTGCAATTGGCAATATAGTTGTCAACCCAAAATAACTTCCTTGTATGATCCGTGGTAAACCTGTCATATATGGAAGTGAAATAGGGTTCTTGGCTTTGTTAAAATAATTAAATTTGTTCTTTGGGTAAATTGTTTTAACGAACTTAAATATCAAACTAACCAAATCTACTTTGCTATTTTAGATGGCATCTTAAAGTACCACCACCACGAGCAACATTTCTCTATGAGTTTTCCTTGAGAAGGAGAAACTTGACCGTAGCAACTTCATGGATTGGCATAGGTAACTTCGGATTGTCCTACGCCATAAAATCCAAGGACACGGAGGAAATAACGTGCGACATGTTAAGCACAATGAGCTCCGATTTGCAAAAGCAAATGGATCATTTAAGTGCTTACGACTTGCTCGCGTAGCTCAAGGACATGTTCCAACAGCAAGGGAGGCAAGAAAGGTACGAATGCCTCAGGGCCTTCCTAGGTTGCAAGCTCCAGGATGGCGGGAATGTGAGCGCTCATGTGTTGCGAATGAAAGCAAACATGGAGCGCATGGAGAGGCTAGAGTTCACCATCGGGAGGGAGATAGAGGTTGATCTCATCCTCCAATCGTTGCCCAATGCATATGATCAATTCACCGTGAGTTATCATATGCATAGTATGGACAAAACTCTCATGGAGCTTCAAGGGATGCTCAAGACCGCGGAGTCAAGCATCTCGAAGCCCAAGGCCACTACTTCCAATCCTGTCTTGGCTATCGGGGAGGGCCGCATCCAGAAGAAGAAACCGACTCCTTCCCATAAGGGAAAGGGTAAGGGTAAGGTTGGTGCAACCAAGCCTACCCCTACCCCGGTGGCAAAGGGCAAAGGGAAGGCTCCCCAAGCCAAAGCCCCTGAGGATACGGAATGCTTCTTTTGCGGGGACAAGGGGCATTATCACCGAAGCTACCCAAAGTACCAAGATGGCCTCAAGAAGTTCAAGGAAATGAGCATCTTGGGACCCTTAAACCAAGGTATGTTCATGATTGAGCTCCATCAAACTTCTATTTCAAAGGGCTGGGTTTTAGATACCGGTTGCGGCACTCACATTTGTAATATGGTGTGAGTGCTAAAGGGAAGTAGAGGCTTGGAGCATGGAGAGCTGGATCTAATTATGGGGAACCGAGAGGTTGTGCACGTAGAAGCAAAAGGGAGTGTCGAGCTCTCTTTTAGAACCGGACTTTCCATTGTTCTTATTAATGTATGTTATTTGCCCTGCGTGGCAAGAAACATGATCTCTTTACATGCCTTGTATGACGATGGTTTTTCCTTTAAATTTATGAATGGATCTATTTTATGTTATAAAAATGATGTTTGTTATTTTAAAGCTTTACCATGTCATGGCATATATGAAGTTGATGCATACATTGAGAATAAGAGACCTATCATGAATATTGATTCTCTCATTTTGCTCTTGTGTCTTGACTTTGAAGAAAATCCAAGTGAAGAATCAATCTAGTTACAATCCTTAAGCTGAATTCAATTACTCCAATCTGCTGCAAGTTACCAATTCCTAATCTCCATCCTTGTTGTAAGTTCTTTGTTCTTATTTCTAAGTTTCACCAAGTTGGGTTTTCAAATGGGTTTAATCTAATTTGATCCCACTAATTGATCTTGATGTTACCAATTTGTTCCTAAATGGTTTCTAAGTTAATAGAAATCAAAATCTTTAATACTCACTGAAATCCGAAACTCACTTGTCTAAAATCCGAAACTTAAAATCCGATACCTATCAAATCTTCAAAATCCGAGACTTAAAATCCGAGCTAATTTGAAATCCTAGATTCAAATTCCGATAGAAGTGAATTCCGATTGATTCAAAATCCGATAGATTTGAAATCAGATAATGTTTTGAAATCCGAATGTTTCAAAATCCAAGAGATTGAAAAACCGAGTTGGAAATCCGGTTAATTCAAAATCCGAGGAATTCAAATCCGATGATTTGAAATCCGAGATAATTCCAACTTTGTAAATCCGATCAATCAAATCCGTTGATTAATTCCGTGACTCCAAAATCCGATATTTTGCAAATCCGAAACTCAACCAATGGCAAACTAATCAATCCGATAGCAAACCCCAAATCCGCAACTCAATCCTTGTATTCCCAAAATCCGCAACACAGAATCCGATAGAAATCTTCGGATTTTGTAAAATCCGATTGTTCTTGAGATCAAATCCGATAGTTCTTGCAACTATTGTAACCGCCAACTTTCAAACTTCAAATTCCTTCGAATTTAGATCAAATTCGTGAATTTTTTCTTCCAGAGGGTTCGTACACACACGAATTACAATTCAGAATCAATTTTACAACAAAATTCAACCTCAAGAATACATTTTAGATCAAATTTTCTCAAAAACCGAAAAATACAAAATCTCAAATTCAACACAAACTGTTGTAGTGATTGATCGCGCACTCACATAGATTTATTATAATGATGATTGCGAATCCAATAAGCTTCTAATCCTCCATTTTCATTCACAATTCGATAGAAATCAGATTACACCAAAAGTCGATCAAAATACCTCAAATCCGACAAATTCCTTCGGATTGTTGCTGTTATCTCTCGAATTCTACAATCAAGAGCCTTATCTTAGCAAAGATTAGGCTCTAATACCAATTGTAGAGCAATCAAATGAATACACAATAGATTCAAGTAGAGAGAATGTATGGAAAGACCTTAAAGTGTGTGTTTTCTATTCAATAATATGTCAAAAGGTTACAAGGAAGGAAGACTACAATACTATATATACTAAGTACAAAGTAAATCATAAAAATATTAAATTGTGACTAGACTTTAAACACAAATGTAACTCTAACACATTTAAAAGGCTTCGAACCTTTCTTGTGTAGATATTCAACTGTATGTACATGCCTGAAATAATCATCATATGTGAAGGCCTTTTGTGACACAGCAAGAGCTATCCAATCTTGAATTTTCTATATAAATTTCACTTTAAGCTTGCTCTTGGATTTGTAGAGAAGGTACAGGATCTTAATCAACTCTATGAACCCATAGACATGACATCTCTTATATGATACAATTTCACTGCTGTTGAAGTTGTTTTGCCTTATAGCTTTAAGATAAGGTTCAGCATCACCCTTGTGAACAGAGGCTCTTGTTATTGGGGCAGGCTCAATTCTATTTCTTATAATGTTGATTCTTTCTCTGAAGCTCTTGATTCTCTGTTGACTAAGGTTGTAAGGAGTAGATAGGTTAAGATTGAAAAGAGTTTTGATTGCATCCGCATGGGATCTAGCTTTGAGCATCTCAACTTCAGATCTCTCCCTTGCTAATTTGGTTTGAGCAGCAGCTTTACTTTGTTGTTTATCTTGTTCTTATGCATATGCTAGCTCTTTGGCTTGGTAGATTTCTTCTACTAGAACACCCAAGGCTTGAGCCATTTGGGCATTCTCCTCTCCTCTTGCTCTTTAAGGGCAAGCTCCTTCTTTCTTTGTTCATCTTCTTCAACTTGCTCTTGTGTCACCTTTCTTTTGCCTTTGTCTTTTGGAGCAGAGGTTGAAGGTTTTTGGATTTTGGGAGTTTCGACTGATGGAGCAGGGGATGGTTTGGGGCTCTGTCTTCTTCTTCTGAGGATGTCAGATAGTGGAGTATCATCCTCATCATTAGAATCAGACTAGATATTTATGGCTTTTGGAGAGCAACCCTCAACAACTTTCTTTTTGGATTTTGGCCTATTTGCCATACGTTTCAGTCTTTTTCAAAACTTTTGCTCCCCCTCAACATATGCTTTTCTTTTAGGAGCAGGGGAGGCTGTTGTTGTGGCTTTGGATGCTTCCTGCTGCAGAATTTTGGTGGCAGATTCAGAATAGGTAGCATCAATGTCCTCTGATGTAGGATCATTCTCCCTAGAAGTTGAACTTGAAGATTTCTCCTCCTTTTTGGCATCATCAAAAGGAGGAAGGGAATCACCTGTGGTTAGTTTTGGGGATGGGATAGGGACAGGGGTAGGTGTATGGGTTAAGGAAGGAGTGATAGAGATTTTAGAGATTTGGAGAGAAAGGTCATCCTTGAGATCCCTTAGAGCCTTCCATAAGGAGAGATGGCTCATACGACTTTGTTCTGTTAGGGCTTCAACATCATCAAGGATGCCTTTTAGGAATGAAGGCATGGGTAGGAGTTCTTTTGGTATAGGTACAAAAATGTTTGGGTTTATTGGTCTTGGAGTTTGGAGTTAGGTTAGAAGGTTTGAAATGGTTTGGTTTAGGGAAGAGATGGTGGATTGAGGTAAGATAGGAGTAGGTTGTTGAGATGGGAGAAGGGTAGATAATTGGTCAAGTTTAGTGAGAAGGGGAGTGAGGTCAGTTTGAGTTTGGATAGGTGTAGGGGATGGTTGTTTGGGTGTTTTAAGGGACTATATGTCTTGAGCAAGCCTAGACAATCGAGTATTGGTTTCTGATTGGAAGGTTTGGGTAAGGTTTTCAATGTTTTGGTTTATGGTATGGATGAGATTAAGGGTTTGGTTTGGAGTTGAGGTAGAGGTTGAGGTTGAAGGTTGATAGGAGGAGGAAGGTATGGGTTTTGTGAAGTTGGGTGAGGATTGGGTTCCCTCATTTGAGCCTTGGTGTATAAGCTCAAACTCATTGGGAAAGACTATTGAGCCCTGTACCAGTGGTTGGTTTGTACCACTAGCATTGACAGGTTGTGCATGTGTAAGAAATGAATCGATTATAGGTGCAAGATATGTGGAGTGAGTGTGGGATGCACTTAGTACTATAGAATCCCTTATTGGATCCACATTATGTTGGGAGAATGTGGATGGTGTAGGCTGACTCAACAGGGGTATAGACACAGTGTGACCTTGGGATGAGGTTTGTCTTTCAGTGAAAACAACCTTTTGGGAGGCTGTCTCAGATTGCGGTTTCAATCCCATTTTTACAAATGCATCCACTGGTTCAGGGTGCGTAACATCCAATGGCTCTCCCTCAACATGAGGAGGGCTAATTGGTGTTGTGGTCAAAGGTGTAGGAGATACTATCTCAAAGGGCTGATTATAAGCATCCTCTATTGACCTTGTGTATATTGGGCTACGGATGGGAGATGAACTAGTGACCACTAGAGGTTTACTAGAGCTTGGCTGTTGGAGTGGGCTTTGGACAGGAGATGAGGATGGGCTATCAAAGGTTGGGACTACCATTTGAATGTCCTCAGAAGTAGAGTCAGATTTTTCCATACCTTGGGAGATCATTTGCCTGCTTCTATCAATGAGCTCAAGCAGTTGCTCAGAAATTTCTTCTTCTGGTTAATCTGGCACAGCAGCATCACCAAGGGGACTCATGACTATTGGACTTAGAGGAGCAAAACCAAAATTACCATTATCACCACTATCACCAGCAATATCATCATTACCATCATCACCAGTACCACTCTCAGCATTATCATTTTCTGTTGGAATATGCCCGCTGACACGAACGAGTTAATGGCATTACCGATGAGGTATAGGCCTATTGGGTCACACACCAAGTATTGATTCTGGCAACACGATCAAGCAATAGAGAGGAAAAGGCCAAAATGGGTTTTGGCAGGGTGGTACACGGGCCGTGTCCAGTCCAACATACACGAGGCGTATTGGCCCAATCCAAGGTCGTGTAGTTTGGGCCTACACGGGCCGTGTAGTGCCTGTTAGACACGGGCCGTCTTAGCCCAATTGGGGCCGTGGACTTTGGGCCTACACGGCCGTGTAGATCTACACGGGCCGTGTATGTTTGCTGTAACAGCAGAATTAACAGCCTTAAACACTTGGTTTAATGGGGTTAACTTCTCATAATGACGGTAGACAAAGAGACCACGGGTTATCTGCTCTTGTAGAGGCTTTTGGCTATCACTCGGGCTAAACGCTTTGATGTTGATCTTTTTTATTAGGCTAAGATGATTATGAGATCCTTCGCCGGAGTTTGTGAGAGGATTATAAGCTTGTTGGATATTGATCACACTTTGTGGATAATCCGTTCATGCATACCACAAAGAATAACGAAAGAGAAACCTCTTCATCACTACCTTGATGGTAGTAATTGCGAGACGTTTATTAGTTTAGGCATATGTCTGAAACCTTGTTGGTGTTCAGAATTAGCCAAAACAACTTTAAGAATCAATAGGGCATATAGATCAAAGTACTTAGATCTAGTTAAGATGCTAAGATATCTATTATCTATATATTGGATGACCGTATAGTGAATTGTAGAATTGTTTCACAATTCATATCCTACTAAGACGCATTGGTACATGGTGTCATGGAGTAAGGAACCGGGTGTTATTGATCCGGTTTATGACGGGTTGATAATGTGTGTTCGTTTTGTTGGGATATTCATTTACCATTGTGACTAAGTCCTCAAATCTGAATTCAATCGATAGTCTATTTAGCATTTATTGAGATACGACTAGAACGGTTCTATGCTTGTCTATCTTGTAGTTCGAAGTTATCCATTCTACATTCAGTGGGAGATGGATGAAATTGAAATCGAGAAGTGCTAATACATTTGAGGAGTTCTTCTAAGTTTTAGTTATTTAACCTTTTGAGAACAATGTTTGTTGCTTAAAAGGGGAAGAAGAAAGAAACTAAAACTACGGTATTCCAGTAGAAGAACGTGGAACTTAAATGAAGACTTGATGATGATACTAGCATATAATCTGATATCTTTGATAGATGATCAGCATGGTTATGCTGGTATGCCTAACTAAGAATCATTACTTATTTTAATTCTGATTAGAGTCATACAGAGCCAAAGAGCTCATATCTAAGTGGTAATGACTTAATGGTGAGTCTTGTTGAGTTCGCCACCTATTGGAAGACGTAGTGGATCCAGAATTCGCTAAAAATAAAAGAAGTAAATGATAAAGAGATGCAATCCATTTGGAATGTCCAAGTGCTTGACTTGACTTGATCCCATACCTAGGTGTATACCAAGGTGGTAGTGATGGGATTAACATGGATGGAATTGTAGACAACTTCAAATACCGACTAGTGGTAAAGTTTTTCATGGTGGTTATGGAGAAACTTGTCCTAGTGGCTATGTTGAAGAATGTTTGATACTCGTGGATATTAATGACCGCGTTTCGTCATGAAACAATATGATGAGGAAGTGCTTATAACACTATCCGAGGGTCTTAATGTACGTCCGTTGTATCCGAATTATGTCTACAAAAGTGGATAAGACCACTTCGGGCTTATTCTTGCATCTTGAAGGAAATATATCTTTGCTTACTATTAGAAGATCATAGTGATGAGTTTTCTAAAAGCATAGATAAAACCTTTTACGTATGTCAGGGCTAGTGGGAGCTTTGTTGTATTCCTAGTGTTAAATGTCTATGGAAGATAATGTCCCGATATTAGGTTATCTGCAAACCTAATTCAGGAATTACTGCTTCATAGGGGCATTTAAGAGATACAAAATTGGATAGTATTTAGTTCAAGAAATATAGAGATATGTTCTTGATGTTTGACGACTTGAATAGGATTGAAGTAAGTAGTTACTCTAATGCATGTTTCTGCTAGGATAACTGTTTATCTTTGATCAAAGTTTATGATCCTAACTTGTGGTGTTGTTTGTTGATTCTTAAAGTATCACTAAACTTATTGTGGGTTTTTGAGACAATGAGTGTGTGATTACTTTAACTTTTTGATAAGTAAGATCTCTTTGATGCATACTTTTGAAGTAGTCTTGTCAAAAGAGATATAATTGAATAACAAAAGATCTTGTGGTGTTGTTTGTTGATTCTTAAAGTATCACTAAACTTATTGTGGGTTTTTGAGACAATGAGTGTGTGATTACTTTAACTTTTTGATAAGTAAGATCTCTTTGATGCATACTTTTGAAGTAGTCTTGTCAAAAGAGATATAATTGAATAACAAAAGATCTTGTGGATGTTGTGGGACAAATCCACTAGTTAAGCCGTTGTTGTGGACTAGTGGTGTTTGTCATACTAGGTCCATTAGCATGTCTAATGCGTATAACTTGGCTTGAATATGTTTTGGTTTATGTTTGATTTGTACTTATATTTTGAGGACATTAAGCAATATTGCAATTCATACCATATCGATTATTAAATGGGGATTTAATAATACGCCGAGGGCGGGTATTTTATGAATCCTTAATGTGTTCCATCTTAGCATGTTTAAACACTTCCGAGAATGTTTATCATTCTAACATCTCCACACTCGGTTATACTTTATGGGAAGGAAGTATAAATTAAGATTGAGGTAAAGAGTTGGTTTTGTTAAACATGATTCTTGCCTATACTTGAAAGGGGTTTCAAGTGATTGGAGGACCTACACCCGAGTTCGCTTCATGGTTCTAGTCATAAGAAACTCGGGATGATGATGATGTTTCATTCTTAAACTAGAGATGCATGTGATTCCAAAGCATAGGTCTGCTTTGCTTTGATCGTTTTCTAACGCGGTCCGTAACTGGTCGTTATTAGGGAGATGATTGGGTAGAGTATTATCTATGTAGCGGGACTATGTAGTCGAAAGGAATTTGTTCCTCTATGTATAGAGAAGATATCCATGGGCCTCTTGATGATTGAGTGCTGACGTTCATATGCATGGCCGTGCTCAAGTTATATTGATGATAGATCAATGTTAACTTGGTTTGCTGGTCACCACTAATCTACAATCGAGATACATAGTCGTGAACGATCTGAAGGTTGACTTTATTCCATGCCTTGTGTTCACATAGGATATCGCGAACAAAGGGATGTACATGTTCATTTGTCTTTAGGACAATCATTTCATGATTGGGTTCTTGTCAAGAGTGACATACCCTATACTGACTTGGGAGCATAGATGTCTTGCTAGAGGCTGCTCTATGTTTGTGTTATTTTTCGTAGTCGTGCCACGTGCAAATGGGAGTCTGTTGGAATATGCCCGCTGATATGAACGAGTTAATGGCATTACCGATGAGGTATAGGCCTATTGGGTCACACACCAAGTATTGATTTTGGCAACACGATCAAGCAATAGAGAGGAAAAGGCCAAAATGGGTTTTGGCAAGGTGGTACACGGGCCGTGTTCCTGAACACGGGCCGTGTCCAGTCCAACGTACACGAGGCGTATTGGCCCAATCCAAGGTCTTGTAGTTTGGGCCTACACGGGCCGTGTAGATGAACACGGGCCGTCTTAGCCCAATTGGGGCCGTGGACTTTGGGCCTACACGGCCGTGTATATCTACACGGGCCGTGTACGTTCGCTATAACAGCAGAATTAACAGCCTTAAACACTTGGTTTAATGGGGTTAACTTCTCATAATGATGGTAGACAAAGAGACCACGAGTTATCTGCTCTTGTAGAGGATTTTGGCTATCACTTGGTCCTTTGGTTGACATTAGAACTCTCTCTCTTGCTCTTGGTGTTCTTGGTGTTCTTGAACACAAGAAGCAAACATACACATACTTGATTGTTGTTTTGGTGGTCATACATCAACTTACTTTGTGTTTTGCACCATTGAGGTATAACCTTTCTTCTCATCTTGTTTATATATTTTAGTTGCAATTCCATTTTTAGATTTTGGTCCATGGGAAGTATTCATTGTTTGGCATCGATTTTTGTTATGTACTTTGCTTCCGTTGCTACTTGATTTTGCCAAACGAATACCTTCATTTTCATCACCATCAATATCATCAACATTATCACCATCAACATCATTTGGATTTGCCTTAGCAGCAGCATCAATCAACTCTTGCATTTGAGCAGTGATGGGAGGGCCTCTATTTTCCTTTATAAAATGGAATACTTTCTCACCCATGGCAGGGACAGGAATGATATCAAGATGTTCATGTAGCCCAACAAAATCATTTTCACCAACCTCCCTCATTGCAATCAAGCTTAGAAATCGAATGTATGGCACTTGAGACCTTGAGTATTTGTTGTTGGTGCTCTGTGTAATTTTGTCAACAAGGTCAGAGAAGATAACCTTAGCAAAATCAATGTTTACCCCAAACACCAGGGCATATAGGACCAGAAGCTTTGTTTGGTTGCTGAGATGGTGGCTTCCAGATTTAGGACCAAAACAGCGAATGACCACATTGACCAGATACTTCCAAGGGTGAGATAGAGCAGAGACTTTCACTTGCCCGTGCACCTCAGGCTCGTTGTAGCCTATTGTTGGTAGAACAGTTTGAACATGGGTTAAAGAGGAAAAGGCAGTGTAAGGAGGGACGTGAGGAATACTAGTGGCTTGCCTGAGAGTTTCAAGGGTGATTCTTAGTTGGTAGTTTCCTTGGGCAAGAGTGCAATGAATGGCGTTGTCGTTGATGTTGTATGTTTCAAAGTACCAAAGTTCGCCAATGATTGTTGGAAAGATATAGTGAGGATCAGCGGAAAGACTATTGAATAGTGGGTGAGCTTGGAGGAACTGCACCATTGGTTCGTACCCCTGGTTTTCGCAAGAGGCAGGAATGTAGGTGCACATGAGAATGTTGTTTGGAGTAATGTCCATGGGTTGGTTTTGAACAACATTCTCACTAGGATGTACAACAGGATCATGAATGTAAGTTTCCATTTTGCAGAGATGGTGAACAGTAAGAGTGACAGAGAAATAGCGAGAGAGAAAGTTAAGGTAACGCTTTTTAGAGAGAGAGGGAGATTTGAGAATTTGAACAGGTAAAGGGAAATGAGAGAGGAAGTGGGGTATTTATGAAGTGTAGTTAACAGAGATCGTTAGATGCTGACAAAATTTATAACGGAAAACATAATAATAAGCTGTTAAATGTAATTTGACAGACGGAGTAAATAACTAGGGTTAAAAAGCATTAACTGAGAATAAATAAGAAAAACTGACTAAGTGTTGATTCATCAACTGAGCATTTAAAATGTATCAGTTGAGAGGCATCAGGTTATTGAAAAGCATTAGCTGATAGAAAGAATTTTAGCTACATCAGCTGATAGAGTTACTTAGCTGAGCATTTCTTCCTTAGCTGAGGGTGATTGGCTAAGTGATTTTGGTCAGCTGATAGGCATCAGCTGATCAAATTTACTTAGCTACCTTAAGATTTGTAAGACTTAGAGATTCTTAGATAAGTAAAACATAATATTCAACACTCATCATTTAACAGAAACACAACAACTACTAATCTAATCAAGAAATTAAGCATACCTAGTTTGGTTATTAGGAAATTGAACCTTGCTTCATCCAATGGTTTAGTGAACAAATCTGGAAGTTGCAAATCAGTGTTGATGTAGTGTAGAGATACCTTTTTCTTTTGCACATTATCTCTTAGAAAATGATGTCTGATCTTAATATGCTTTGTCTTTGAATGCATGACTAGATTATTGAGATAGAGATGACACTTGTATTGTCACACAGAATTGGGGTGTCTTCAAACTTCACATCATAGTCAAGTAATCGATTTTGTAACCACAAAATTTGAGCACAACAACTTCCTTCAGCAATGTATTCTGCTTCTGTAGTAGATGTTAATACTGGATTTTGTTTCTTACTAGACCAACTTATTAATCTTTCACCTAGAAGTTGACATCCACCTGAACTACTCTTTCTATCTAATGTACATCCTGCAAAATCAGAATCAGAATATCCAACTAACTCAAAATCTGAGTCTTTGGCGTACCAAAGACCAAGATTAGGATTTCTTTTGAGATATCTGAATATTCTTTTAACAACAGCAAGATGTGATTCCTTAGGATCTGCTTGATATCTTGCACAGAGACATGTTGAAAACATTATATCTGGTCCACTATGAGTGAGGTATAAAAGTGACCGAATCATTCCTCTATAAGTAGTAATGTTCACTGATTTTCCATCAGTGTTCTTTCCTAGCTTGAGAGCATTTGACATGGGTGTTTTCATTGAGGAACAATTTTCAAAATCAAACTTTTTGGGTAAATCATTAATGTACTTTGTTTGATGTATGAAAATACCATCAACCTATTGTTTAATTTTCAAACCAAGAAAATAGTTTAGTTCACCCATCATGCTCATCTGATAGTTATCAGACATGAGTTTAGAAAACTTTTTGCATAGTTCCAAATTTGTAGACCCAAATATTATATCATCTACATATATCTGCAAAAGTATCACATCACCTTTGTACTTCCTTATAAATAAAGTGCTATCAATGCATCCCCTTGTAAAACCTTTATTAATGAGAAAAGAAGAGAGGGTATCATACCAGGCTCTTGGAGCTTGCTTAAGACCATATAAAACATTGTTGAGAAAGAATACATGATCAGGTAAGCTTGACTCCTCAAAACCAGGAGGTTGTTTGACATATACCTCTTCTTTCATATCTTCATTCAGAAATGCACTCTTCACATCCATTTGGAAAACTTTGAAGTTCTTGAAGGCAGCATAGGCTAGGAATAATCTGATAGCTTCCAATCTTGCAACAGGGGCAAAGGTTTCATCAACATCAATTCCTTCTTCTTGACAATACCCCTGTGCTACTAGCCTTGCTTTGTTTCTGATGATCTGCCAATGTTCATCTAGCTTGTTTCTGAACACGTACTTTGTTCCAATGATGGTTTTATCCATTGGTTTGGGTACCAAGGTCCATACATTATTTCTTTTGAATTCTGTCAGTTCTTCTTGCATTGCAATCACCTAGTGGGGATCATTCAGGGCTTCATCAACCTTCTTTGGTTCAATCAAAGAGACAAATCCATAGTAGAAACAGATGTTGCAAGCTTTTGATCTTGTTCTAACTGGATCCTCTATATTGCCTATAACCAAATTATGAGCATGAAATTTGTGGTCTTTGAAGGCATTTTGGATGATTTGGGAATTGGGATGAATTTGGATTTGGGGAGGTGAAGTTAATTGTTGACTATCAGCAGTGAAAATGATTTCATTTTGAGTGGCTGATATAACTTCATATTCACAATCTGTGGGTGTCTCTACTGAAGAGGGAATGTGTGATATGGAATTAGAATCCAATGATGTTGAGTCATTTCCCACATGATTCAGTAGAGGTATATTATTGGATGAGTTTGGTTGTACATGGTTCAAGAATTGAATGAGAACAAGTTCATCTATATCATGAGCAGTTGGTGGAGAGGGATCAACTTGCTCTGGTGTGGTCTCTCTAGTTTACATAAGATCATTAAATTCTTCACCTGAAACATGATTAGAAGAACAGGAAGCAACAAAGTCATTTTCATTAGAGCTTACATTGATAGATTTTTCAATGAGTTTTGTCCTGAGGTTGTATACTCTGTATGCTTTAGAAATCACTGAGTAACCTACAAACACTCCTTCATAAGCCTTTGGAGCAAATTTCTGCAAATGATCCTTTTGATTGAGGATGAAACATTGACACCCAAATATATGCAGAAAACTGATGCTTGGCTTCCTTCCTTTGAGCACTTCATATGGAGTGTTGTTGTGCCTCTTGATAATTAGGGATCTGTTTTGTGTGAAACATGCACAACTTACAGCCTCAGCCCACAAATTAAAAGGTAACCCACTTTCACACAACATGGTTCTGGCAGCTTCAATTAATGTTCTGTTTCTTCTTTCAGCGACACCATTCTGTTGTGGGGTTCTTGAAGTAGAGAAGTTTTGATATATCCCTTTCTCATCACATAAAGCTTTCAGAGTTTGATTTCTAAATTCAGTTCCATGATCACTTTTAAGACTCCTCACCAGATTGTCATTCAACACTTCCATCTTCTTGATAAAGCATATAATCTCTTCAGCATCCTCACTCTTTGCTTTAAGAAAGAAAACCCAAGTATATCTTGAGAATTCATCAACCAATACTAGAGCATATTTACTTCCACCAATGCTAGCAGTTGCAACAAGACCAAATAGATCCATGTGTAACATGTAGAAAGGTTCTGTAATGGAGAAGGCTTGGTTGGATGGAAATGATGTCTTATGCTGCTTTCCCTTCTCACAAGCAGTACAAGGTTTAGGCTTAGAAAAAGTCAGAGAATGTCGTCCTGACACTAGTTCACCTTTGCACAGCTTGTTGATATTTTTTGAAATTAAGTTCGGAAAGCCTCTTGTGCCATAGCCAGTTTGTATATTCAATGGTTTTGGAGTACAAACATGTTTCCTTTGAAGGGTCACAAGAGGACATGTCAAGACTGTACACATCCTTGGTTCTCTTGGCACTCAACACTATATTACCCTATTTATTTATCATATAACCTACTGTCTTAGTGAAGTGGAATTCATTATCTTCATCACACAATTGACTTATGCTATGAGATTGTATTTCACCCCTTTAACATATGATACTTTGGAAAATTTTAGGTTCCCATTATGAAGTTCTTCGTAGTCTATAGTTTGCCCATGATTGTTGTCACCAAAAGTCACCCTTGGACCTTTATCTTTCTTATAGTTGTTGAGCAAAGCCTTGTTGCTTGTCATAGTTCTAGAGCATCCACTTTCATGAAACCATGAACCAACACCCTTCACAGATTGAATGAAAGAAGAGTTAGTGACACAAGTAGGAATCCGCTAGTTAGTGGATCCCTGTGGAATGCACCTAGCTTTCCACTTCATCTCATGTTTCTTATGAACAATAGGAATAGCTATGTTATCATGACAAGTCCGTTGTGTTGTGTAGAGCAAAGATCAAGTAGAATGAAAGATCAAGTTGAGAGCAATTGTCAAAACACCTTAAGTGTGTATTTTTATTACTTGAAATATGACAAAAGTTACAATGAAAGGATAGTAAGGTCACTATATATACATATCCCTATTAGTGACCTTATGAGTACATTTATATCTTTTTTAAGTACAAAATATAACTAGAACACAAACACATAATATATTTTTAACAATCTCCCCTTTGTTTGTGTCTAGTTGATGTTCCTTTGCCCAGTCTTTCTTTGCAAGTATCCTATCATTTTTTGTTTATCGCGCTTGGCATAAAACAGCTTGATTACTTCAGTAAGTCTGACTCTGGGCGCTTGATCTACCTCTTCCTTCAAACTCAAACTATACTCTTTGATTTTTATAGTCCATATTTTCAGAGATCCATCAGAGTAAGCATTGACTTCATTAAACCTTAAGAAAAACTTTTCTCCTTTGTTGTTGAACAGAACTATTCCCTCATCTCCTTTAAATTCATCATCATAACTCCAAATTACCTGATACATCTCCAGTTGTTCGATTTTAGAATGATTTGTGTTTGGTTTCAACAGATTGATTTTTGCTTTGTCAGATTCAGCTCCCAACTGAAGATCAGTATACTCTGCTATTTGACATCTGTGTCTTATGAACTCTCTGAGCTTTTGATAACCAGCCGATTCCTCAGCATTCTTTTCCAATTTTACTTCAAGTTGCTCTAGTAGGAAGTTTATGTCACCAAGGTCTACAAATTTCAGGTCTACGTGCCCAATGGTATAACTTTTCAGATCTGACCTTGTGACAAGAAAACTGATCATATCATTGAATAGAACTCTTTGAATTTCAACATAGTTTAGCTTGATTATCTTATGTGGCGATTCAATCTCCTCTTTCTTCCCGGTGTGCATACTGAGAATGTAACGCCCCAATTTCCATAAAATTGATTTTTGAAATAAAACCACCTAAAAATATTTACATCTGAAGTTTATCACAAAAGCGGAAGCGTAATTTGCTTGAAAATCTGATGTATCAAAAGATACTCACATATGTACTCTCAGAAGTTTAAAACCAAAACTTGTCTTTTACAAACCGGACGTTAATTGTTTCTAAAACGTTTACAAAATGTAGTCAAACCGAAGCTTTACCCTTGCCTTAGCTAAAACCGGCAAAATATTTTAAAAATAGAATCTGATAAGCTACAAGAGCTTAGTGAGTAAACTAGACTGTAAATCATATAAACACATGAATATAATCACATTCTGAAAATAGCCAACCACTGTTTCTAGACCCAGGGTAGCAATCTGAGCCACAGTACTTCGCTAATTCTGAGTTACTACTACAAAAAGTAGCATGCTTTATAACACATAAACGAAGACATATAAGCATTCCTTGTAATAACATCATTATGAGCATATGAAACATAGTCTAGAAAACTCACCTTATAAATTGAAGTGTTATAATCTATTCCACAGAAGATAAAGGTCCACATATATGTCCCCAGCTAGTCTCTACAGTTATATATTAATGATATGTATTAATCACATGCTGAAACTGAGGTAACAAAACTGAAAAGGGCGTGCCCCACATAGGTACGCCCGTGCCTTAACATGGGCACACCCGTACCTTACCGTGGTACGGCCATGCTTAGCATTTCATCCGACTTATTGATCCGACCTTTCCATCCGACTTATATCTTGAAAGTCGCACGACCATTGAGTCACACCCAAGGTACACCCCGGACCTCAAGAACATATGGCGGTCACGACTGCAAAGCACACCCGTACCCTTTATGGGCACGCCCATGCCTCCCCCTCCCCCATCTGAACAAGTTTAGTCGCCTGACTTGCTGTTCTCCGGCCAAAATACCTCCAAATTTCAATATAAACAATTCTAACTTTGTAGGGGTGTTGTTCTACACCCCAAACCAACTTATAACAACCAAACAACAACAAGAAACATTCTTTGATTCTTAAATCCATTGTTTGACCCATAAGAACATCTTTTTCAATCAAACAAACATACCTTATTGATCCCAATATGAAGGTGATGATCCAATGACGCTAAAGTTGTTGTTTTCTTGATCAAAATTCGAAGATGAAGGAAGAGCAGTTGTGTACATATATATGTTATGTGAATTGTGTTTGTAATTAGAAGACATTTGAGTTTACAAGTCAATATATATACAAGTTTCTCTTAATTGCATAAATAGTCCCTTGACTATTCAAGTTTCCTTTTGACGGTTTTGGTCCCTCTAGTTTATAACCACATATATCCTGTTATAACTCATATAACACTTTGTACAACCATAAGCAAGTAGACTCCAAATGGATTCAAATCTAGTAGCCGGAGCAAAGGATTCATCAAAGTCTATCCCTTCTTGTTGATTATATCATCGGGCTACTAGTCTAGCTTTGTTTCTAAATACTCATTTAGTTCCAATTATTGTGTGACCACTAGGTATAGGTACTAAGTCCTAAGCTTGGCTTCTAGTGAATTGATTTAACTCTTCTTGCATTGCCATTGCCCAATTTTCATCCTTAATTGCCTGTTTTAATATTCTTGGGTTCTATGTGTGACACAAAGGCAAAGAAGGTATTAAGGTTTTGGGTTGGGATCTAGTGAGTCTTTGATTTAGATTTCCTATCACTTGAGTTATTTGGGTGGTTTTCTACCTTTGATGGTTTCATATGGTGTTTTACTTAACATTGGTCTAATCAAAGCTTGTAAAGTCCTATTTTTCATTTCAACAATTTCTCTTTCATGGTTGGTATGAATTGAGATAATCATTCAACCCAATTGGCTTTGAATTTTTGAATTTGTCAAAAGATTTAATTTTTATTTTCAAAAATAATGTACATGTATATCTAGAAAAGTCATCTACAACAACTAGTGTGTAGAAGTTTCCCCCATAACTTTGAATTGATGAAGGCCCAAAGACATCTCTTAGTTTTTATAGCATTTTAGATTTATGAGATGAGTGTACTTGTTTTTCTATCTTACATGCATCACAAGAATGATTATTGATTTTAACATTCGGTAAGACTCTAACAAGCTCATTTATAGTCAATGTTTGTACTAATCTCATGTTAGCATGTCCTAGTCTTATATCGATTATAGATGCAAGACATACTTGTGTGTTAGGATTATCACCAAGTCTACATGTATAGAGTCCATTTCTCCAAACATCTTTTACTAAAACTTTATCATCTTTGCATATCAAGCTTTCATGTTTAGAGAATTTAACATTCAGATCTTTATCACAAAGTTGACCAATACTTATTAAGTTGTAAGCTAAACCATTAACATGTTCATCATTCAAGAATTTGATATTGTCATGAAAAGTGTTACCTTTACCAATTACCTTTCTTCTTAGGTTGCTTCCAAACATCACATGTCCTTCATCATACTCCTTGTATGAAGTGAAGTGTTCTCTATTACCGATCATGTCTTTTGAGCAACCACTATCAAGAATCCATTAATGAGACATAATCTCATTTTTGTTGCACCCCTACACTTGTGTAATTTTCATTCAAGCTTTTGGTACCCAATGTTTCATGGGTCCAAGATGGTTAGTATCAAAAACTCCTACTCTAATCCACCTTTGTGTAATCTTGAACCCTTTATGATACCATGTGTTCATAGAGTTAATAAGTTTATGAGAATGACTTGATATTTGAAATGTATTTGATTTAGGTTTCTTGTATCCAAGTCCATGCCTTGTAGTTGGAGTATAAAACTTTCTCATTAATTCATTACTTGCAACCTTTGTAATACAAGTGGAAGAACTAGAAACAATGTTGCAATTTTGAACTTTTGTAAAATTCAAGTGAGCCGACGGTCGATGCACGGTCGATACCGTGGGTCGACTGTGAGGCTCCTGGATTTTTTCTTCCCCTTTTTCTTTCACAAATTTAAGTGACTAGTTGGCATGTTGTTTGAGTAAGTTGAGAACCCAAGACCACCCTTATCTTTTGATGATTTTTGAATCTTTAACATCTCATCTAACTTGGTTGAACTATCTTCAAATTTTGACAAGGTGGTTGTGTCAAAATTTGTCTTTAGCTTACTTTCCAAATCTTTCAAGCTTGGAGATATATGAGAAGCAATTTTACTTTCTAGATCTTTTACTTTCAAGTTCAAGTCATCATTTTCATTTCTTAACTTGACATTTTCCTTTTTCAAGCTCTTGTTCTCATTTTTTAGCTCCTCATTTTTAACAAGTATTTTAGAGCTAAAATCACATAATTGATCATATTAATGGTCATCATTATCACTATAGTAGCTAGAATCGGAATGTACCTCACTTGTCTCAAAAGCCATGAGACATTTTTCTTCTTTTCTTTCCTCTTCTTCATCACTTGAGGATTCTTTGACATGTTTAGCTTTAAGTGCAATGCATTTGCTCTTTTCTTTCTTTGGCTTGGCACTTTCATCATAATTTTGCATGATTACTTCATACACCTTGAGATTTCCTATTAGGTCATCCATTTGTAGTATGTTCAAGTCCTTTGACTCCTCAATAGCCGTCACCTTTGCTCTCCATTTTGGTGAAAGAGCCCTAAGAAACTTTCTTACAATCTTTTTGTTAGAGTAAATAGTCCCTAGTGCCTTGAGACTAGTAGCAATAGTATTAAACCTTGTAAAAGCATCATCAATTTTAATATCATCTAGTATTTGAAATTGTTTATATTGTTGAACAAGTAATTTAATTTTGTAATCTAGAACTTGGGAATTTCCTTGATGTGTGGTGACAAGAGATTTCCAAATAGCATTTGCACTTTCACACATGAAAACTCTTTCAAACTCTTTTCTAGGTAAAGCATTGTATAGATAAAGTTTTGCTTGAAATTTTTTTGAAATCATTTTCTTGTCCTCTTGATCCCATTTTTCTTTAAGAGTTGGAACATAAGAATTTTGCTTAGAATCAAAGGTTTTTGGAACATGATCTCCTTCTTCAATAATCTCCCAAAGGTCAATATCTTTGGCTTTTACATAAGTCATGAATCTTTGCTTCCAATAGCAAAAGTCTTCTTCTTCAAGAAGTGGAGGTCTAACCATAGAATTTCCCTCTATATAATTTTGTCCCATTTTATCAACTCAAAAATTTTTGAAAAATATTTTTAGAAGATTTAAACAACTTTTAAAAAATTATCTAGAGCAACTTGCTCTGATACCAATTGTTAAAACCTAGAGGGGGTGAATAGGTTATATTCCCACTTTTTGAAGTTTTTAACAATATTTGCAAATAATTAAAGAGTTTAAGGAAGAAAGATATCACAAATGAAGTATCTAGGACACAATGATTTATAGTAGTTTAAGCAAGGGTTAACAACCTTGCTCTACATCCACTCCTTGGCCTCACCCACCAAGAGTTGCTCCACTAACTTCTCTCTTTAAAGGTAGAGATAAACCTTTTACAACTTCTCTCTTTAGCTTACAAGAATTACACTTCACTTTTGCAAACAAGGTTAAGATAAACCTCACTTCACTCTAATTGGAAAGGCTAGAGTTGATCCTCACTTCTCTTTAATTCTATAGGCTAGAGATGATCCTCACTTCTCTCTAACTCTAAGGCTAGAGATGATCCTCACACTATTACAAATATATAAGAAGGTAATGTAGTGTTTGAACTTTGAAGGCTTTCACTCTTGCTTCATTCTTGATCTTGAAAGATTGAATATTTATCAAAGAATATGAGCTCACAAGATTTTGTATGTGTTCTGTGTTTTTCAGATTGCAAGAGCTTGGTAAAAAACAAGACTTGAGTTGCCATAAATAAGGAAAAAGGTGCAAGCTCAAAAAGTGTCCAGACTATCCACGGTCGACCGTGGCATCGACCGTCAGCCTGCTGGAACTTTAAGAGCCTTGTGAATATAGACGTTGGCCTTTTACCAAAACCACACTCAACCCATTTTTACCATAAAAATGCACTAAAAAGAAGCTTAAGAAAAGTTGGGTTAGTGCCATACTTCTTAAGTTTGAATTTATTCATGAAAATGGTAATTTGGAAACCAAATGCACAAAGCATGTTGGAAGTTTACCTCTTTGAGAGATTCCTTTTGCTAAATACGGCTTTGGCTTATTTTAATAGAAGATTATGTTTAGTATTTGCCAAAATATGAATTCATTTGCTTTGACTACCAAGCTTGTGATTTTATAAAAAATTGTCTCAATTTTTATAAAAGTTTTTATAAAAATTATTTTATAAAAACTTATACTCATTTGATTATTTATTTTGTAAGCTCATAAACTTCGAATGTTTGTTTGTAGGAATCTTCGACATCGGCTTCTACTTGAACTCGGATCTTGACGATTGGAGCTTGGCTATTTGATGAAGCTTGTTTTGCAGATTATAGATAAGAATATATTTGATTGAATATATATATGTATATGTGCACATATGTTAATGTTAATACATACAATTATATAAACAAGTTGTATATTTTTGCGTCAACAAAAGAGGATATATTTATGAGCCTATTTTTCCCAACACACCAAATGCAAACATTCAAAATCAACATCAATCATGTAATCACATATCCAGAGAAGACCGGCGGTTCGGCGCAGAACCTACAACCAATGCCGGCCAAAGCAAAGGTTTACCGATAGCTTTCCACTGAATTGACACAGTAAACTCCCCTCTGAGCAACAAATGCAACAGAGAGGCTACTACTATTCAACCAACCAGTTAGACAAGCCCAACCCAAGTCCACGTATAGCTGACTTCTCAACGCAGCTCAAAATCATCCTAAGAGCGCGTATCGACCAAATAGTCATGCATCAGTTATCAATAATCATTATCACAATCAGTAGTTCAATCAATCAATCCCATCTCAAACACATCATGCATCACATCAATAACAATAATCGTAATCTTTACCATCCACGATTAACGTCCACACACCTTTCGTTCTCAAACGGGAAACTCAGATATCTTATATCACTGAGTCTTTGTGTTTCCTGAAAACACAATCAACACCAGAATCAGTCTTTTCATCATAAATATATATTCTTTCATATATTTATATCATATAAACCATTCACATATCATATAACTTTCACATAAAAATATACTAAGGGAAAATCACATTCAAACAATAAACACAAGTTAAATTCTGAAAATGCCGAGGTCGCGCCGCGAAGACCCCTTCGAGCAGCCATTTCGAATGCGAAGCCATCTTCGAGCGCCTTCGAATTCGGAACCAATACGCGTCGCGTCGTGACAGGCCTTCGAGCGGGGAGGACTTCGAATGCAAAGCCTAGGACTTCAAACACATGACCTTCGAATTCAAAGCCATGCATCGCGCCGCGACAAATATGTGTCGCGCCGCGATCTTCGTATTTCCAGATTCCTTCTTCTTCTTTCTCACGTCCAAACAATCAAGAACTCCATAACAAATTTCCAGAACTTAATCAAACTTACTAAAACTCACTAAAAACATATATAAACATCTTTAAACATATTCTTATGCATCCAAAACATCTTTTAATCCAACAAAACACAAAATCCATCAAAACACATTTGTTCCTAAAACCTTTAAACTTAAACATGGTGATTCCATATATATACATGTAAATCAACAAGAAAATATGTTAAACTGAAACATAACATGATATGAACATATCCTTACCTTTAGTTTGAATTATAACACACCAAATCTTCTAATCCAATATTCAAGTCTTGCAAGTTTTTGAGGTTTCTTCAACAAGAAGCAATAAAACACACACTACACCTTTGTACTTTCTTAGAAATGAGCAGGTGGTTTCCCTATAGTTGTTGGAATATGCCCGCTGACACGAACGAGTTAATAGCACTACCGATAAAGTATAGGCCTATTGGGTCACACACCAAGTATTGATTCCGGCAACACGATCAAGCAATAGAGAGGAAAAGGCCAAAATGGGTTTTGGCAGGATAATACACGGGCCGTGTTCCTGAACACGGGCTGTGTCCAGTCCAACATACACGAGGCGTATTAGCCCAGTCCAAGGTCGTGTAGTTTGGGCCTACACGGGCCGTGTAGATGAACACGGGCCGTGTAGTGCTTGATAAACACGGGCCGTCTTAGCCCAATTGGGGCCGTAGACATTGGGCCTACACGGCCGTGTAGACCTACACAGGCCGTGTATGTTCGCTGTAACAGCAGAATTAACAGCCTTAAACACTTGGTTTAATGGAGTTAACATCTCATAATTGTGGTAGACAAAGAGACCACGAGTTATCTGCTCTAGTAGAGGCTTTTGGCTAATACTTTGTCTCTTGGTTGATACTAGAACTCTCTCTCTCTCTCTCTCTTGTTCATCTTGTTCTTGGTGTTCTTGAGCACAAGAAGCAAGACATACATACACTTGATTGTTGTTTTGGTGGTTGCACATCAACTTGCTAGCACTTGGGAATCAAACAATCTTGGGGTGGACTTCATTGGAGGAGTTCTTTGTTGGATTCTAAGCTACTTGACAAGGAAGGTTATTTTGTGTTTTGCATTATTGAGGTATAACCTTTCTTCTCATCTTGTTTATATTTTAGTTGCAATTCCATTGTTAGATTTTGGTCCATGGGAAGTATTCATTGTTTGGCATCGATTTTTGTTTCATGCTTTGCTTCCGTTGCTACTTGTTTTTGCCAAACGAATACCTTAAGTGGTATCAGAGTCATATCTAACATGGCTTTGCACTATTGAGTCTAGAAAAACCATAAAAGTGTTTTGAATAAGAAAAGTGTTTTCTTAAAATTGGTTTTTCCATTGAGACTCTTGTTGTGCTAGAATAGATTTATTCGTAGTTGTGTTAATATATTTTAGTTCTTATATTTATATATTTGTTGTAACTTGGCATGAAGTGTACACAAATATATACTTATAAATGTATATATGAATATGTGTCTCAAAAATGGTTTGGTACACTAATGCATATGTACAAGGATTGTCCTTTTGGTGCCTTTGATGTTTTGACAATCTTAACTAAAATATAGATATATATTTATATCATGGTTATGTGTGGCACAGCATGTTTCTATTTGATTTGTTTGATTTGATTCGGTAACGAGATATGCCCCTAGACCTATGTGTTGTGGTGATTGATTATTTTTTGGTTTTGGCGGCCTGCGTGTTGTATTGTTGTAACAATAGTTGTTTATTTACTTCTTGGTGCAGCTTGCACGCCATTTCTTTTGTTCTATGTATTTGTATAAATAGCATAGGATTGCGACCTGCGTGTCGTTTATATATATTCTATGTATTTGTATATAGTATAGAATTAAAACCAAAATAGTCAACGGGAGTCATGGGGATGACGTCTTGGCGAGAAGGAATCAACATGCTATTGGAGGTGTTGGATTAAGTGGGAGCTCATCCAACGAGACCATATCTTGTCCTTAGATTTTTGGCCTCGTTTTCCCCGTTGTGGCTCACGGGGAAAACGCATAGGATTTTTAGGCATGTTACCGAATCGTATGTATAGATATTTGCGTGGTTGTATTTTATTATTCTATGAATGGATTAGGATTCGCATACTAGATAATTTTTCTATAAAATTAAATAAAATACAATGTTTGTTAAAATGGTTAACAATTGCGCGCGAATAGAATTGACAAAGAAAATATAAAAATGGTATTTTATTAAAAGTGCTTAAAATCGTTTTGACACTTACTTTGTTAATTCACAAAAGAGTTTTATAAACCGGAAACAAAATCCCGTTTTTCAAAAATGTAAATCAGGCACCATCCATAAGATGACACCACCCGAATCTAACGAAGCAAGGATGATTGTCGAGCTAAGCACGAGTCATTCCTTGTGTAGTTGTGTGGAAGGTGAGTGGGGTAACTCGCATGATTGGTTTTCGAGCTAAGCACAAGCCAATTAGTGGTCGAGAGTGCCACCCGTGTGTCTTGTCGGACGATTTACAATTTTAGATTATAATTCTTGGTTAGTTGTCGAGCTAAGCACGAGCTAAACAAAAATTATATATTAAGATTGGTGTAAGATAGGGATCAAACATGCCAACCGACATAATGGATGTCAACGGATCCCGCAAGTGCCTAAGAGTTGTAATAGAGATTACAATTGGTAAAATGGTTGCCGGCCTAAATAGCTTCGCCACGTGATCCGCGTTAAACCCGTCACAGTGCGAGGTGAAATAAGGTTCTTAGCCCTTGTTTAAAACTATATGTACTTATTTTAACAAGGATCTCCAAACTAACAAAAACTACTTTGCTATTTTAGATGGCGTCTCCAAGCAACACCAACACCACCAACCATTTTTCGCTTAGAGTTTTCCTTGAGAAGGAGAAACTCAATGGTAACAACTTCTTGGATTGGTTTAGGCAACTTAAACTTGTCCTACGCCAAGAAGGGAAGATGGTTACCATAGAGGAGGCCCTACCCGAGGCTCCTGCTGCCAATGCCACTCGGGCTATCCGAGACTCTTATGAGAAGTGTGTGAAGCAGCAAGCGAGACAAGAGAGGTTCGAGTGTCTCAAGACGGTGCTTGGTAGCAAGATGGCCTATGGCTGGAATGTAAGTGCTCACGTGTTGCGTATGAAAGCAAACGTGGAGCGCATGGAACGGCTCGGATTTACCATAGGGAGGGAGCTAGCCGTGGATTTGATCCTATGGTCCCTGCCCACCGCGTATGATCAATTTGTTATGAGTTATCATATGCATAGTATGGATAAGTCCATTATGGAGCTTTACGGTATGCTTAAGACAACAGAGTCTAGCATGATCAAAAATAAGCCCGCCGTTCCAAATCCCGTTCTTGCTATAAGGGAGGGGCGAATCCAGAAGAAAAAGAGATCCACTTATACCCCTAAGGGTAAGGGGAAGGGGAAGATTGGCGCTGCCAAGTCTAGCCCCGCTTCGGAGGGTAAAGGCAAGGGGAAGATGGTTCCTCAAGCCAAAACTCCGAATGATGCGGAATGCTTCTTCTGCGGGAAGAAGGGCCATTGGTGTCGTAACTGCCCGGGGTACCTAGAAGGTCTTAAGAAGCTCAAGGGGTTGAGCATCGCAGGAACTTCCGACTCAGGTACGTACATGATTGAACTCCATCATACTTCTACATCTGGTAGTTGGGTATTAGATACCGGCTGTGGCACTCACGTTTGTAATATTGTGCAGGTGCTAAGGACAAGTAGAAGGATGGAGAGTTGCGAGCTTGACTTGATAATGGGAAACAAGGAGATTGTCCTGGTCAAGGCTCGAGGAGAAGTTGAATTATCTTTTAATTCCGGTTTTTCCATATTATTATTGAACGTATGCTATTCGCCGCTTGTGGCACGAAACATTATCTCTTTTCATGCATTACACGACAATGGTTTTGGTTTTTCTTTTGACAATGGGGTTATTGTTTGTTTTAAAAATGGTATTTGTTATTTTAAAGCTTATCCTTGTCGTGGTATTTATGAAGTAGATGCATACGTTAGTGATAATCGTTCAATCATGAATATTGATTCAACGTCTAAAAATGGTTTAGACAAATTGTCTTTGTGGCATGGTCGACTTGGCCATATAAATAAGACTCGTATCACCAAGCTCCAAGCGGATGGGATCTTGGAATCATTTAACCACGAGTCAAATGAAGTATGCGAATCTTGTTTATTAGGTAAGATGACTAAAGCACCCTTTTCTGGCGTGAATGAGAGGGGTAAAGATTTATTGGACATTATACATTCCGATGTGTGTGGTCCATTTAAGCATATCACAAGAGACAATTCTAGATACTTCGTTACCTTTATAGATGATTATAGTAGGTATGGGTATGTCTACTTGGTTAGACAAAAGTCTGAGACCTTTGAGGTCTTTAAGACTTTCCAAAACGAAGTAGAGAATCAATTGGGCAAAAAGATTAAGGTACTTAGATCCGATAGGGGTGGTGAGTATCTTAGTCAAGAGTTTCGTGATCATCTTATGGGTTGTGGAATTATCTCACAACTTACATCTCCTAGGACGCCACAATTAAATGGTGTTGCCGAGAGGAAGAACCGAACATTGTTAGATATGGTTCGGTCTATGATTAGTCACACCCAAGTGCCTATAAGCCTTTGGGGTTATGCTCTTGAAACGGCAACAAGAGTCCTTTATCTCGTTCCAATGAAGAAGGTCGATAAAACACCTTTCGAGATGTGGCATGGGAAACCTCCCATTCTTGCCTATCTAAAGGTTTGGGGTTGTCAAGCCTACGTACGACGTGAGGTAGATGACAAGTTGGAGCCCCGATCCGAAAAGTGTTATTTCATCGGATATCCAGCTGCGGGTATTGGATATATATTCTATAAACCTTCCGAGAACAAAGTATTTGTCGCTCGGAGGGCAGTCTTTTTAGAAAGAGAATTAGTGTCCAATCAGCATGGTGGAACTCGCCATGAGCCAGAGAGATATGGGTTTCTCATATCTGAGGGCGACAAGTTATTGGTGGATCTTAATGAGCCCACCAACTATCGAGAAGCGGCAGCGGGCCACGAGTCTGCTAAATGGAAGGAGGCGGTGGATAACAAGATGCAATCCATGGAGGATAACCAGGTTTGGGAACTGGTTGATCCTACACCCGGTTGTAAACCAATAGGGTGTAAATGGGTCTTCAAGAAGAAGACCGACATGGATGGAAAGGTAAACACTTTCAAAGCCCGACTGGTGGCTAACGGTTTCACTCAGACACATGGTGTTGACTATGATGAAACTTTCTCCCCAGTGGCCATGTTGAAATCTATTAGGATACTTTTGGCAATTTCCGCATTTCATGATTACGAAATATGGCAAATGGATGTCAAAACCGCCTTCCTTAATTGGAAGCTCTCCGAAGAGGTGTATATGATGCAGCCTGAGGGTTTTGTGCATCCGAAGCATCCTAGTAGAGTGTGTAGGCTAAAGAAGTCCATTTATGGACTTAAACAAGTATCTAGTAGTTGGAATCTATGCTTTGATGAGAAAATCAAAGAGTTTGGTTTTTCGAAGAGTGTAGACGAGCCATGTGTATACGTTAGGGCTAGTGGGAGCGCCGTTGTTTTCTTAGTCTTGTATGTGGATGATATCCTACTCATTGGTAAAGATATTTGAACCTTGCAAAGTGTTAAAACTTGGCTTGGAAAATGCTTTTCAATGAAAAACTTAGGAGAGGCAGCATACATTCTGGGCATCAAGATCTATAGAGATAGATCTAGAAAACTTCTCAGGTTGAGTCAAAGTACATACATCGACAAAGTCTTGAAGCGGTTCAAGATGGAGGACTCCAAGAAAGGAAATCTTCCTATGTCTCATGGAGTGATATTGAGTAAGACTCAATGTCCTAGTTCTCAAGAGGAACTAGAAGTAATGAAGCGAGTACCATATGCTTTAGCCGTGGGCTCGATCATGTACGCCATGTTATGTACTTGTCCTGATGTGTCATGTGCTTTGAGCTTGACTAGTAGATATCAGGGAAACCCGGGGCAAGCCCATTGGGTTGCGGTAAAGAACATTCTTAAGTATCTTAGGAGGACTAAAGAGATGTTCTTGATCTTTGGTGGTGAGGAAGAGCTCAAAGTAAAGGGTTACTCTTATGCTAGCTTCCAAACTGATAGGGATGACGGCCGATCACAATCGGGGTTTGTGTTTCTATTGAATGGTGGGGCTATTACTTGGAGAAGTTCAAAGCAAGACACAGTAGCTAATTCTACTACAGAGTCAAAATACATTGCGGCAAGTGAAGCTGCTAAAGAAGCTGTATGGATAAGGAAGTTCGTCCGAGACCTTGGAGTGGTTCCTAGCATATCCGACCCTATTGAGATCTTTGTGACAATGAGGGTGCGGTACCCTTAGCGAAGGAACCGAGAGCTCACAAGAGAACGAGGCATATACCTCGTAAGTAGCACTTGATTAGAGAGATGATTGAAAGTGGTGAAGTCGCTATTAGTAGAGTAACCTCGGAAGGCAATTTGGCCGATCCGTTTACTAAACCATTGTCACAAGCTTCTCATGATTCTCACACTACGGCGATAGGTGTTAGATTTGCTCATGACTTGGTTTAAATTTAGTTTTAATTTATGTTTGGACCATTATGTATTTGGGAACATTAAGCAATAATGTTACGAATGTTTGTTTCGATTTATATAGTAGAGATCTATATATACGCGTGTTGCGGTTACTTACATTTAGTCTTTATTGTGTTCTATCTTTGCATGTTTAATTTATTCCCTAGATTGTTTTACAATCTTTAAGTCTCCACAATCGGACATACATTGTGGGAAGGAAGTATGAATTAAGATTTAGGTAAAGAATTGGTTTTGATAAAATGTGATTCTTGCTTATACTTGAAAGGGGTTTCAAGTGATTGGAGGACCCGCACCCGAGTTTACTTCATGGTTTTAGTCACAAGTAACTCGGGATGGTAATGACATTTCATCCTTAAACTAGAGATACATGTGGTCTCAAAGCATAGGTTTGCTTTGCTTTGATCGTTTCCTAACGCGGTCCGTAACTGGTCGTTATAAGGGAGATGATTAGTTAGAGTATTATCTATGTGGCGGGACTATGTAGTCGAAAGATATTTGTTCCTCTATGTTTAGAGAGAATATCCATGGGCCCCTCGATGATTGAGTGCTGACGTTCATATGCATGGTCGTGCTCAAGTTATATTGATGTTGGATCAATGTTAACTTGATTTGTTGGTCACCATTAATCTAGAATCGAGATACATAATCGTGAACGATCTGAAGGTTGACTATATTCCATGCCTTGTGTTCACATTGGATATCGCGAACATAGGGATGTACATGTTCATTTATCTTTAGGACAATCATTTTATGATTGGGGATCTTGTCAAGAGTGGCATACCCTATACTAACTTGGGAGCATAGATGTCTTGCTAGAGGCTGGTTTATGCTTGTGTTGTTTTTCGTAGTCGTGTCATGTGCAAGTGGGAGTCTGTTGGAATATACCCGCTGACACGAACGAGTTAATATCACTACCGATGAAGTATAGGCCTATTGGGTCACACACCAAGTATTGATTCCGGCAACACGATCAAGCAATAGAGAGGAAAGGGCCAAAATGGGTTTTGGCAGGATGGTACACGGGCCGTGTTCCTGAACACGGGCCGTGTCCAGTCCAACATACACGAGGCGTATTAGCCCAGTCCAAGGTCGTGTAGTTTGGGCCTACACAGGCCGTGTAGATGAACACGGGCCGTGTAGTACTTGATAGACACGGGCCGTCTTAGCCCAATTGGGGCCATGGACATTGGGACTACACGGCCGTGTAGACCTACACGGGCCGTGTACGATCGCTGTAACAGCAGAATTAAAAGCCTTAAACACTTGGTTTAATGGAGTTAACTTCTCATAATTGTGGTAGACAAAGAGACCATGAGTTATCTGCTCTAGTAGAGGCTTTTGGCTAATACTTTGTCTCTTGGCTGATACTAGAACTCTCTCTCTCTCTCTCTCTCTCTCTTGTTCAGCTTGTTCTTAGTGTTCTTGAGCACAAGAAGCAAGACATACATACACTTGATTGTTGTTTTGGTGGTTGCACATCAACTTGCTAGCACTTGGGAATCAAACAAGCTTGGGGTGGACTTCATTGGAGGAGTTCTTTGGTGGATTCTAAGCTACTTGACAAGGAAGGTTATTTTGTGTTTTGCATTATTGAGGTATAACCTTTCTTCTCATCTTGTTTATATTTTAGTTGCAATTCCATTGTTAGATATTGGTCCATGGGAAGTATTCATTGTTTGGCATCAATTTTTGTTTCATGCTTTGCTTCCGTTGCTACTTGTTTTTGCCAAACGAATACCTTCAATAGTGTCATACACGCACACGTATACATAATTTACACACAATTCTAAGGTGGTGGTGGCATAAGAAATATCATACTAACATGCATGCATACCTTACATACTAACCTTTTCTTTCTTTCTTTTCTAAATTTCTCTAGTAACTTATATTAAACTAATTTTAAGTTAATTTAATTCAATTAACTTTTAATAAACACATAACAAATTAAAACGCAATTAATCACGTACCGCCAACCTGCTAATCTCCTAGCCCGGGTTTGCGGGTGTTACAAATCTCCCCTCCTTAAGAGGATTCCATCCTCGGAATCCCTTCTCGTTCAAACAAGTGGGGGTATCTATCTCTCATCTCAGCCTCAGTCTCCCAAGTCAAATCAGAACCTAGACTGTGCTTCGATTTAACCAACACCATTAGAATCTGTTTCTTACGGAGCTTGATCACTTTACGAACCAACAGTTCGACAGGTTCTTCTATTAATCTCTTCTTCGAATCAACTTTCAGTTCATGCACTGGGAGAATCTAGCTTTTGTTGGTCACAAAGAGGGTGAACAAGCAACCGATACAGTGTAGAAGGGAGGGGTTGAATACACTTTAAACAATCAAACAAATTAATCAAATGTATATTCAATTACCAACCAGTATAATAACTTTTATCACTCTCTAATAAAATCAACAGGATGATTTGATATTACAATGATTATAACCTCAACTCTCTCTAAACACTTTTGAATCACAAACTAATTGATGATCGAATTTCTTGTTAAAACTAATTAACAAGAACTCTTGAAAACTCTCGAACTTTGAACTTACAAAGTTATCGCAACACACGCGTATCAAGTATCATGAACACACGTACGTTTTGAAACTTATGCAATCTTGAAACTTATGCAGTCGTTGTGTATCGCGTATCTGTTCTCGTACACACGTAAGAACATCTGTCTTTTTAAAACCCATGAGAAGGTTTATACTTATACTTGATATATCTACGAATAAATCGCAGTTTAAAGATAGAACTTATCTTTTCTTTAAAGCCGTAACAAACTCCTTAATTAGAACATATCTAATTAATTTTCGTTTGAGATTTCTATCCAACTAATAGATAGTTTAAATTAGGTTTAGATATCCTAATTTAAATGTCGTAGATATAGAGAGTTTATAACAGAATTTAGAACTTACTTAAATTCTGAACTGACTTCTGACGCTGAGCTGAACCACTCAGTCTTGACCTTGTCAAGCTGACTTCTTGAATCTTGGATTTTTGAATCTTCAAGTCTTCAAATCTTCAAGTCTTCATTCTTAAGACCTATCTCAGCTTAGAAGTCACTGAGTTATCTAGTACTTACATAGAAAACTCTATATCTGTTTATACGTTGACTACTCAGCTGAAGCTAACTAGTCAGTCTATAACAGACTTACATAATTCCTAACTCTTAACCTATCATCTATACATATCTATAGTTTGTCTCATAAAATCTAACTATTCTAAACATGGGACTAACAATCTCCCCCTATTTGATGATGACAAAACATTGAATCAAATAAGTTATAGGTTAATAGAATTATGTAGAACCACTCTGGAACTAACCAAAGTTAGTTCTTGACATAAGTATTGAACTGATCCATACTTATTCACGTATCTTGAACTTACAAGATATTTATGTTACAAATCTATTGTAAGACTTGTATTCTAAGTATTTGAATATACAAGTACTTAGATTCTGAACTTATCAGAAGAAATTTAAGTTCTAAACTTACAAAACTTATATTACTGAACTTATCAGTTTACAATTGAACATATCAATCATCAGCTTAAACTTACAAAGCTGTCTGTTTGAACATATCAAACATAGTTTTTGAACATATCAAATAATAAAACAGTTGAACATATCAAACTTGATTTTGTATTTATGAACGTATCATTTACATTTTAGCTTAATCTTCATGATTAGCTTCTGCACACTTAGTGCTAACAAAAATTTAGATCTAATATATTTACTCAACGTAATATTCAACTTCTAACCACATATCAGAACATTTAAGTTCCCAAATAGCAGCTTTCTTGATAGCATTAACCATAATTTCTTCACCTTCTAGCGTTTCTTTCATCTCAGCTTTTCTTGATCTGATTTTTTTGTTGAGATGATATCTGAATACCGAGTTCTGAATTGAGTCATCACATAGAATTCTCAAGTACAGAATTAATTCCAGATTTGCCAAATGAAGATCTGCTACTTTCAAGAAACATTGATTACCTTCCACATCAAGATACAAGAATCCTTCCAAAGGTTGAGTGATATAAGTATTCTCTCTGAATGCAACTCCCTCTGGGACTTGTAAAATGATGTCTCTTTTAGCTCGCTGGCTTGCTGCTCTAACTCTTTCAGCTTTGCCTCGATTAAGAAAGGTATCAATTTCATCAGCAGGAATCTCACCTAGCTGATCAATTCTTATGAAGATTGTCTTAAGCACATCAACTATTTCTTGTCTGATTTGACTCTTTTTCATCTGCTTGATAGTTATGGCTACTGTCTTCAACTCTAAGAATCCCAACTTGTACAGACATCTCATATCTAAACCAATTTCTTGTTTGTTGTCTAGTACAAAGTTGATGATTACCAATTCTCCTTTTCTACTCAGTGTAATTTATTCAATCTTGTTATTGAAATGTTTTCTCTTATAACAATGCCTTAGATCCATATCTGAGTAGGGAATTGGGGCAGCTCTTGGACCAGAATAATCAGCTTCAGCTTCAGCTCTGGCAGCCTCAGCTTTAGCCTTTTCTCTTTGATCTTCAGCTTGTCGTTGCTGCTCTTTTATTTCCTCCACTGTTACGCCTAGTTCTTTAGCCATCTCTTGTAACATTTGCTCAGCAAGTATGTCACTGGCTTTCTGTGCTGCATCAACTTCATCACTTGAGTCAGATTCATTTGCAACTAGTTGAGACTTACCCTGTTGCTATAGCTCAGGCTCAGAAATGATGACCTTTCTTTTCTTTGCTAGAGGCATAACACTCCTTTTCTTTCTTTTTACCATCTCAAACACCTTACTCTTACCTTTATCCATTTGTGAGGCTGGATCGGACTCAGCTTCAACAAACTTTGGCAAATTAGCTTGAGGAAGGTTGGTATGAACAGCTTGAGATGTTTCTTCAAGTGGAGTTTCTGGTTGAGCTTGTGAAGTTGTGGTTATTTGGACTGTTGGAGCCTGTTGTTGTTGAGAAGGCTGAGCTATAGTACTCATGAACTGATCATGTGCTTGTTCAAATTGTACATCCTCTATATGCTCCCCCTCAACCTTATCATTATACTTCTTTGATTCTTCCTCCCCCTTTTTGTCATCATCAATAGGGGAGGGTCTGAGTTTGAACATGACACTTTCCAAGTTGACAACTGAAGTTGACAAATCATTAAGTTTGCTCATCAACTTGGCTTTGTCAGCTTTCCTCTTCTTATGTAGGAGCTCAAACTGGGATTGTAGATAGTCCATAATGACTTTAGCATTGGTAGTCATTAGTGTGAGCTCCGCAGGTCTTCTTCTTACTTCAACGTCCTCCTGTCCAGTGGAAGAGTGTATTTCCACCGTAGGAGTGG
This sequence comes from Dittrichia graveolens, assembly GCA_038502395.1. Lineage (NCBI taxonomy): Eukaryota > Viridiplantae > Streptophyta > Magnoliopsida > Asterales > Asteraceae > Dittrichia > Dittrichia graveolens. Next base: position 27,166,129 of record JARJIL010000008.1, read on the forward strand.
CTGTTGACTGTTCCTCAATCGGTAAGGATGTGGGTCCCATATCCAAAGGTTGGTGAAGACCTATGGAATCAAGGGGGCCAGAATGGAGACCCTGTAAACCTTCCTTGTGTATGAAAGGTTCATTGACAGGTCGTGCGAGAGTGTGTGAGAATAGAAGAGAAGAATGACCAAGTTTGTGAGGTATAGGAATGGGGTGAGCTAGGCTTATTGGTGAAGAGGGGGGTAATTGACCCTGGGGATTGGTCAGTATTGCAATGTTACCGTCATGGGGTTGTGAAGGCACAGTAGTAGGCTCTCCCATGGCACTAGTGAGTATGGGTTGAGTAGACACCATACCCGGTATTGGCATAAAGGTTGAACTGAGCCTAGAGGTTGGCACCTTAAGAGAAGGTGTCTCCCCCTCAGCTTCTGCCGGTGGAGGTATCAATATGATATCAACTCCAGTGTCCTTTTGAGGTGAAGGACCACCTTTGGTAGTTTTCCTTGTATAGGTGTAGGAAATATCCTTGGTACTAGTGGGCTGACCAAGGTTGGCTGTAGATTGTAAAATAGATGGAGATGTTTGAGGTGGAGGAGAGGGGTTAGACTGAGTTAGGCTCGACTCAGTCCTATCTCCTAAGTTTGGAGATGGAGAAGTAAAAGAGAGAGAAGGAGATAAGGGTTGAGAAATCATACCTGCTGCACCTAGCAGTGGAGACTCAGAGCTAAAAAACAAACTCCTTTGCTCAGAACTCGAAGTGGTGGATGAAATTATTTGAGTACAGGGTCTGAACTGAGTTCTAGGTTGATCAGCTTGAGGAGACTCAGCCTCAGAACCAACATCATCACCCACTTCTTCCGCAGCTTCCTCCTCTGTCTCTGCTTCACTTGACTCAGGAGTCGGAAGCTGTACATATGCCCTCATCTGAGCACTCAATGTAGGGTGCCCAAAGAAAATATCATGGGCGAACATCCTGTAGCTGAGAACAGGAGTAGGGATTGACTCATATTGAGCATTATATCTTCTACCCAACCTGTCCTCAATGACCATGGACATGAATCTTGCAAAGGGTACAATGGTGTCCCTAACGTTCTTGGTCACTGTTAGAAAATAAGGCTAAGTAAGTTAAAACTGTTGAACATGCAAAAAGCAAAACTGTTGGAGTAAGTTTTGAGAAAACAGTTTCAAAGCTGTTAGTACAAAAAGATTCAGAACTGTTAGTTATATCACATCAACTGTTGGAAGAGAATGAAGAGAAGACTGTTAGAAGAAACTCAGAACTGTTTATTCAACAAACAGTTTCTGTTGAGATATTTATGGAAATTGCTATCTTCATGGATTTAAAAGATATCTTATCAAGTTTTGAAGATTATCAAGATTATCTCACAAAGATAGAAGATTAACAAACTTCAAAAACCTAAAGGGTTATAAATACTCTGTGTAGATTAGTTTGTTAGTATTGCTTTTGATTGACACTTATTCGTATTGTTTTAATATTTAATAAAGTGTATTAGCCTCCAAGTTTCTCTGAAACCTAAGAACAGTTTGTGTTCTTCGTCTAACAAAAGAGTTAGATTGGAGGTGTTGGTGAATATTGTAATCATCGTTGATTATTAATAAACATCTTGTGTTTAAAGTTATTATTTGAATTGATTAAACTGTTCTTGTGATTAAAACCTTTATTAAAATCAATTAAGTGTGATTCCGCAACTTCTTAGTTGATTGTGATTAAATTCAAATGTTGTCTTTTCATACAAGTCTGATTTAAGATAGTAAAAGATAATTCTTGTTATTTGGTTTTTTACGATCCTGGCAAGTGGTATCAAAGCCTTAACATTAAGGTTCTCTTAATCACCAGTTAAAGGTTTTTCACAATCTGTTGTGTTCTTATTGATTTAAAGTTTGTTTATTGTTTAATTGAGAATTCTCAATCACTGAATTATAATGGAGTCTGGTGGATCTTCTGAAAACACTGGATCTGGGTCAAACATTCATGTTCCCATGCTCAAACCAACTGATTTTGAGATGTGGAAACTGAGAATCAAGCAGCATGTTCAATTGATGGACTATGTTTTTTGGGAAATCATTGAGAATGAGCCCATAACTCCTGTTGATTTAGATGAAACTGGAAAGCCTAGGAAGAAACCACCACCAAAAACAGATGCTGAAAGAAAATAGAGGATGCTAGAGGTGAAAGCTCTAAGCATTCTTCAGGAATGCTATTCCTAATGAATATCAACATCAGTTTAAGAAGTTTGAGAATGCTCATGAATTGTGGAATGCATTAGAGAAAAGGTTTGCAGGGAATGCAAGCTCCAAAAGAAATCAAAGGGATCTTCTCAAACAAGCTTATAAGAACTTTTCCAGTGGAAAGAATGAGAGCATCACTCAGATCTTTGATAGGTTCTATAAGCTAGTAAGTCAACTTGAGAGTGCAAAGGTTAGAATAGATCAAGATGAAATCAATAGAAAGTTCCTTAGGTCTTTAGGTGATGAGTGGACAGTATATGTTGCACAATGGAGGACTAAGGACTCTTTGGAGGATATAGAATTAGATGATCTCTACAACAGTTTAATTGTGTTTGAAGGGAAAATTGAAGGAAAAAGGAAGTCAATGATCCCTAGTCACAATGCTGCTCTTCTCTCATCCTCAGGTATGGACTCAAATCTTTCTTTAACTAACTCTGCTGATGGTTGTGTAGGTACTGTTACTGGAGTAGATATGAATACTTCTTATGCAGTGCTTGAAGCATTCTCAGCAAGTCATGCACATTCAACCCTTACAAATGAGGATCTTGAGCAAGTGCATCCAGATGATCTTGAGGAGATGGATCTCAAATGGCAGATGGCTATGCTGACTGTAAGAGCAAAAAGGTTCATCAAAAGAACATGAAGACAAAACATGATATTTCAGGGTTGATGGTCAGACTGGATTTGACAAATCCAAAGTAAGATGTTTCAAATGTCAACAGCATGGTCACTTTGCTAGAGAATGCAGATCTGATGGACAAAGCCAGAATCAAGGTCAAAATTCAACTCCCACCTCATCAGCATTGGTCTGTCAAGAAGGTTATGGGTTTGATTGGAGTGATCAGGCTGAGTAAGCAACTCACAACAAAGCATTGATGGAATTGACTGACTCCTCCATCAACACGGATTCATCAGAGACAGAAGACATTCAGGTATCTTCTAAACTATGTCTTGGTGAATGTAGAGCTATAGTTAAAAGGTTTAGAGAACACAACAGAAAGGTGTGTGCTGCTCTAAGCAAAATGGAAGAAAGAAGGTATGAAACCAGTGCTGTAATTGAGAGCTTTGAAAAGAAAATCAAAGATTATCAGGCTAATGAATTGCAAATGGACTATGATAGAAAGTATCACAAGTGGGAGAAAGAGCAACTTCAAGATAAGATTGATAGTCTTAAGGAAAAGTTAAGTGAGAAAGAGAATAAAATAGATGAATTAACCAAGAAATTGAATGGTGTGGACATAGATTTGAACATGTTTAAAGCTTCATCCCTTAAGCTTGAAACTGTTTTGAAATCACAGATCTCAAATAAAATAAAATCAGGCATAGGCTACAAATAGACTCCTCCTCCATACAATCACACCTATATAACTCCCATGACTGATGTAGCTGAAAGGTATGTTGATGAACCACTAGAGGAAGAATTAAAGTCAGCAGATCCACAGCTAGAAAGTGAAGATGAGGGAGTTGTATATGAGATAATTGATGAAAAGAAGGAAGGATTTGTGAGGAATGAGGAAATCATTCCAATCGAAAATCACATCTGTTGTGAACCAAAAGCACCTAAATCTTCTTCACAACATGTGATGTTTGTAAAAGCATCCTTAGAACCTTCCACTAGTGAACCAAAACCCTTCAAAGCTGTTACTTCTATAAACAATTTCACTACTGTTGAAAACAGTCCCCATCTTTACACTAACAGTTCCAAGGAAAGTTCAAACAGTTTTCATCCAAAAACATCAACTGTTAGTATTAAGACCAAAGGAAAGAAGGAGATTGATGAAGTTGCAGTTGCAAAACAGAAGAAGAAGCTTCAAAATTAAAATCCAAAAACAAACATGTGAAGAAGCATACAGAAATGTCTATTTGCACATGCAAATAGCATGGTGTGCAAAAGTTTCCTCCTTCAGAACCAGTGAGGGGGAATCAAAGAAATAGAAACAAATTATGGGCACAAAGAAGTGGGATACCTATAGTCAAAGCTAAAAATTATTACATTTGTAGGAAAGCAAATCACTTGGCTCACAACTGTTATCATAATCAACAGCTATATAGGACCCAGAAACCAAGTACCAGAAACCAATCTAACAGTTCTTCAACTGTTAAGCCAAAACAGTCTAACAGTTCTTCAACTGTTAAGCCAAAACAGTCTAACACTTCTTCAACTGTTAAGCCAAAACAGTCTAACGGTTCTTCAACTGTTAAGCCAAAGACAAAGAATAGTTGTTTGGCTTCGGTAAAAGTGCAAAAACAAACAGTTTCTGAAGAAACTAAATCTGATAATTCTTCTGAAAGACAAACCAAGTCACATGTAAATCGCAACAATTGGAAACCATATGTTCTCACTAAATATTCTTCACACAGAATAGAGAAATATGATTGGGATGAAATTAAGAAAACTCAATCTGTTGTTAAATACTATGACATGAATGGTGTACCCAAGACCTGCATGGCCTGGGTACTTCCTACTACTAACTGAGTTTATTTTGTGCAGAGCATTCATAGGCCAATCAAAGAGCAATCTGGCATTTGGATAGTGGATGCTCAAGGTACATGACTAGAAATCCACACTGCTTGAAGGATTTCAAAAGAATCAATGGAGGATTTGTAGCATTTGGAGGAAATCCAAAGGGAGGAAGAATCACAGGTAAGGGAGCTGTAGATGCAGGTAACCTTACTTTTAACGATGTTTACTTTGTTGAACAACACAAATATAATCTGTTGAGTGTATCCCAAATCTGTGACATTGGAAACAAAGTAGTGTTTACAGATACTGAATGCATTATCCTTTCAAAAGATTAAAAGTTATCAGAAAAGGACATTCTTTTGAGAACACCAAGAAAGGATAATGTTTACTGCTTGGATACACAAAAGGTTGCTTAGCAGAATGTTTTAAGTTGTTTAGTCTCCAAGGCATCTCAGGATGAGTCTGCCACTTGGCATAGAAGGATGTGTCACATGAATTTTAAAACCATGAATTTGTTAGCTAAAAACAGTTTGGTAAGAGGTTTACCTCAAAAGGAATTCTCATGTGATGATCATTGTATTGCTTGTCTCAAAGGCATGCAACACAAAACTTCTTTTAAGACCAAAGAAGTTTCTTCCATCTCTACACCTTTACAGTTATTGCACATGGATCTTTTTGGTCCTACATCTGTGGTTAGTATAGGGAAGAAAGCTTATTGTTTAGTCATAGTTGATGACTTCACCAGATTTACTTGGGTTCAATTTCTTAGATCTAAGGATGAAACAACAGAGTTAGTTAAATCCCTTATTCTTAGAATTGAAAATCAGTCCGATTTAAAGGTGAAAGTCATTAGGTCTGACAATGGGTTTGAATTCAAGAACTATGAGCTAAACAGTTTCTGTGAAGAGAAAGGGATTGAAAGACAGTTTAGTGCTCCTAGGATTCCACAACAGAATGGAGTGGCTGAAAGAAGGAATAGGACTTTGATAGAAGCTGCTAGATCAATGCTAGCTGATTCTAGGCTCCCAATGATATTTTGGGCAGAAGCTGTGAACACTGCTTGCTATGTTCAAAATAGAGTACAAGTTGTCAAGTCCAAAGGGAAAACTCCCTATGAGTTATTTCTTCACAGAAAGCCATTGATCAATTTTTTGAAACCATTTGGATGTCCCTGCACTATCCTAAATACCATGTCCCAATTAGGAAAGTTTGAAAGCAAGGCTGAAGAAGGATTCTTTGTAGGCTATTCCACTCAAAGCAAAGCCTATAGAGTCTTCAACAATGTGTCTAGGATCATAGAAGAGAGTATGCATGTATCTTTCAATGAGATTAAAATCAATGCAGCAGGTAATGGTCCTGAGTGGTTATTTGATATTGATGCACTAACCAAATCTTTGTCTTTTGAGTTTTCGACAGAAACAGCTGCTGATATTCCTGCAACTGTTGGTACAAATCAACAAACAGTTTCCAATAGTGTCAACAGTCTTGAGACTGTTTGTTTGAATCCAACAACTGTTGATGAAAACACAGTGAATAAAGACTTTGTGGTGCTTCCTCTCACTGAAAATAATTCTTCAAGTGCTGATGGCCAAATAAATGATGATGCTGACAAGGAATTTCATGTTCCTACCCATCACCATGCATCTGAACATCAAACAGTTGCCGACTAAGTGTGTATCACTTCTGGGAATGCAAGAAACTCTGAAGTTGATATGTCAAATTTGGAGAATTCCTTGCCTGAAGAGAACATTACTACATCAATAATTCACAAGAATCATCCTCCAATACAAATTATAGGTGATCCTGCCACAACCATTCAAACAAGGGGTATGCTGCAAAGTGAAAACAGTGGCGTAACTCTTGACCAGTTTGATGTGAATGCCTGCTTTCTATCACAGATAGAACCAAACAAAGCAATAGAGACATTAAGAGACCCTTCTTGGGTAGAAGCTATGCAAGAGGAACTTTTACAGTTCCAAATTCAGCAAGTGTGGAAGCTGGTAGAACTCACTCGAGGTAAACGAGCAATTGGCACCAAATGGGTGTTCAGAAATAAGAAGGAAGAAAGAGGAATAGTCATTAAGAACAAGGCTAGACTTGTTGCACAGGGTTATACTCAGGAAGAGGGTATAGATTATGATGATGTCTTTGCCCCAGTTGCCAGAATAGAAGCTATCAGATTGTTCCTTGCCTATGCAAGTTTCAAAGGATTTAAGGTATATCAAATGGATGTCAAATCAACTTTTCTCTATGGAACCATTGATGAGGAAGTGTATGTATGTCAACCACCTGGTTTTGAAGACTCAAAGTATCCTGATAGGGTATATAGGTTGGATAAAGCCTTGTATGGGTTACATCAGGCTCCTAGAGCTTGGTATGAGACATTGTCATCTCATTTGATTGAGAATGGGTTTAAAAGATGCACAATTGATAAAACTTTGTTTACAAAGATAGTTGAAACAGAGATCTTACTTGTACAGATCTATGTTGATGATATAATCTTTAGATCTGCCAATGATAATCTTTGCAAGGAATTTGAAGCCATCATGCATAAGAGATTCCAGATGAGCTCCATGGGGGAACTTACATTCTTCTTGGGGTACAGGTTAAGCAAAAGCCATCTGGTATCTTTCTAAGTCAGTCAAAGTATGTCAAAGATATTTTGGACAAGTTTGGCTATCAAGATGTAAAGCTGGCAAGCACTCCCATGCAAACACACAAACAGTTGGGAGCAGATCCTGAGGGGGAGAATGTAGACATACACTTGTATAGGTCTATGATAGGTTCATTAATGTACTTAAATACTTCTAGACCAGATATAATGTTTGTTGTGTGTGTCTGTGCCAGGTTTCAATGTAGTCCCAAGATGTCACATCTCTTTGCTGTAAAAAGGATCTTTAGGTACCTCAAAGGCCAACAAAAGTTAGGTCTGTGGTATCCTAAGGATTCACCTTTTGAATTAGTGGCATATTCTGACAGTGACTATGGTGGAGCAAATGTGGATAGAAAATCAACATCTGGAGGATGTCAATTCTTTGGCTCAAGACTGGTGTCATGGCAGGGCAAGAAACAAACAACAGTGTCCACTTCAACAGCTGAGGCTGAGTACATTGCTGCATCAAGTTGCTGTTCTCAAGTATTATGGATTCAGAATCAGCTTCTGGATTATGGTATGACTCTTTTGAATACTCCTATCTATGTTGATAGCACTAGTGCTATCAGCATTGTGAACAATCCAGTGAAGCATTCAAAAACAAAACACATAGAAATCAGGTTTCACTTCATCAGAGACTGCAATGAGAAAAGGTTAATCCAACTTTTAAAAGTACATACTGATGATCAGTTAGCTGATCTGTTTACCAAAGCATTTGATGTAAGCAGATTTAACTTCTAATCTCAAATATTGGTATGATTAACTTAGAATAATGCTTTGTTAGCTATTCTGTCTATGATTTTTGTGTTTTCACACTAACAGTTTGAAACTGTTAGTTGTCAGTCTAACAACTGTTTATGAAAGTGTTCAGGGCTTTATAGTACAAATTATAACTAACAGTTGTCAACTGTTAGTACTTTGGTGTTACAACTGTTAGGCAAGCGGCCTAATCAGTTAAGGGGGAGTATTACAGTTGAATTTCATTAGCCAAATAGTTGTCAACTGTTATCTCCATACTCTCCGTCAACTGTTAGTCAAGGGTATTTAAGTCTTTGAAGATATTCTGAGGAATTTTGAATTGCATTTAATATGCATTACATATATAAGTCATTCCCTCCTCGTAGTTTCCTTTACGCTTACTAACCTTCAATCAAACGCTAAAACCCTAGACGCTCTCTTCGAAATCCCCAGGGCTCCCCTTCCGTTTGTCAAAGAACACAACATGCTTGCCTTCCTCTCCAAACCAGCTGAGTTGCATATCTTTCATGACATGATCGACTATCTTACCCTGTCAAATCTTAATACTGCTCTCACCATCAATCCAACCATTTACACTTCTCATCTTCATTAGTTCTGGAAAAATGCTACGCTAACTGAAATAGATGGAGTGCAATGGATCACTTCAAGTGTAGATAGTAATGATGTTTCAATCGCTAAGAATACCATCCGTGAACACATTTAACTTAATGATCTTGAGGCTGAGTATTCTGATTCAATCTCCTTGGAATTCTTGCATGAGGAGTTGATTAAACTGGGGTATGAGGGCCCTAGGGGAAAGGGTACCTTTTACAAAGGACAATTTTGTGCTCACTAGAAATATTTAATACATACCCTACAACAATGTTTAAGTCCTAAAAGAACCGGCTGGAATGAGTTTGGAAGCAACATTGCCTTGGCCTTAATCTGTTTGGCCAACAATCGCTGCTTCAGCTTTTCTAAGCTAATTTTTAATGGAATGGTAAAGCATCTCGGGACCAAATATGGTCTCTTTTTGATGTACCCCAGATTTGTGCAAACATGTTTAAACTTATTACTGCCAAATCTTCAAACTCACATGAGGGTTCTGATTCCCTCTGCTCATGTGGCCTCCACATTGAGCAAACTGTTGATAAATGGGAAGAATTTCTCGGGTAACATCACTCCACCACTCTCTGCAATGGTGGAGTTTCTTTCAAGAAACAGAGCTGCCAGAGTTGAGCATGAAGCCCAAACTATTGCTACACCACCAACTTTGGAACCCACAGCTCACGATACTCAAATATCTCCCTCTGCTACTCCTTCTAAAGGTACTACACAAGCCCCCTCACATATAACATTCAGAAAAAAGAAAAGAACTGTTGGTGCTCCTTCTACCACAGTCCTATCATCCCAAACTGTAAGCCCTGCACAGGTGCATTCACCTGTGCAGAATATCCAAAGGGAACCTATTGTGCTGTCTCCCAAGCACACTGAGGAGGTGATCACTCCTAAAGAGGGTGATCATGTGGTTCTTGAGGCAGACACTACTGTTTCATCTATAAGGGGTGAACAGGGCAGTGTTAACATAAGTAAGACCTCACCCACGGCAACAAAGGCTGGTCAAACAGCTTTTGGAAATCCCCAGTACCAAGAACAAAGGGGTACTGTTGAGGGATCTTCTAGGAGTGACCCACCAGTTTTATCTATCGATGATATGTTTGAAGTGGTAACACTTGCTGACATTGAGGCTAGCATGAAACACAAAGCATTGACGAATTCTGATCTAGTACCATTTCTTGCTACCTTTCTTTATCTCAAAAAGAGGAGTACCTTACAAGACAAGATGCTTGCCAAGCATAATGAGCTAATTATTCAGCAACACAATCAAATCAAGGCTTTGTCAACCTCTCTATTGCAAGCAACAGAGGTTCTTCGAATGCATGATCACATGTTTCAACAAATGCATGCCTCTCCCTCTCAATCAGTTCCAATCAAAAAGGGGGAGAAGGAAATCATAAAGGAGCAAGAGAAGGATGTGCAAGGTACTTCAACAGCTGCACCAGAACTACAAACAGTTGCAACTCCACAAACAACAGTTGCTTAAACAGTTGCAAGGGATCAATCACAAGAAGAGAAACTGTCTGCTGTTGATAGAGTGTTGATCAATAGGACGATCATGTCTGGGGATTATCCGACAACAGAAGTATTCAAATCGTGGTCTAAAGCTAAACAAAATCATTTGATTGAGGTTGGTGCTCAAACGCTTAATATTAGCACATTCAAAATGGCCCAAAAGATTGATGATGGGTGGCTGGATGGGAAAGTATCTAAACTAGAGCCGATTGCACCTAAGCCAGGATTCAAAGGCATTGCAATTCAAGAATCAAAGAAAGATGAAAAAATGCCTCCTGTGCTAGGAAAGGGAAAGGAAGTTGTTCTTGATAATCCAAAGTTAAAACTTTCAAAGGAAAAACAAGAGGAGTATGATCATGAGCTTGCTCAGAGGCTAAATGTTGAGATGGAGCAACAAGAGCAAAAAGATTTTAAATTAGTTCAAGAGATGGCTGCTGAAATAACAAAGGAGATTGAGGAGGAAGAAAAGGCAAAGAAGGCTGATAAGGGAGTGAAAAGAAAGAGAATTGAAAGAAAGAAAACAGTTCCACTTTCAAAGCAAACAGCTCAAAAGAAAAAGCAGATATCTAAACCTAAACAGCTTCAACAATCCCAAACAGTTCAAACATCAAAAGAAAAAGCAAAGACTGGTATGGTACAAACCATTTTGCAAGATAAGCTCAGAATGGAGGTTGAACAGAAGCTAGATCAGCTTGTGGAAGCTCAACTCGAACAAAAATCTCATATAACTAAATGGAGATTTGAATTGTTAAGAATTGAAACTGGGAAGCAAGGAGTAACAATTGTGAGAGAGATTGAACCAATTGAAAGCTATGAAAGCTTCTTACAATTGATGGATAGTGTGACCAGGAGAGATGTGCAAGAAATGTATGAATATGGTCTAAGGCACTATGGAGAAGCTGCTGGTATTGAAATCAGAGTGTTGATGAGACATGTAACAAGCATATGTGACCCTCTGAGAGTAATGCAGATGTTAATAGCTGAGGAAGCATTCCCAATAAGTACTTTCAAGGTGTATGCTAAGTCAAAAACTTATCACATTGTGATGGGAAATGCACTGACTCAATGGTTTGATCTTGAGTTCATAGAGCATAACAAAAAAAAGCTCTCATATTTGATAAAAGCAAAGTTCTATGGCCCTGCTAAAGTTAAAGAAAATCTTCTTCAGAGGCTCAAAGAAAGATTGGAATCCCTACAGTCCAAGAAAGGTTAACTTTCAAGTTTTGATTGAAACAGTTTTGCATACGTTACTTATGTTAAGTTTTCTGTGGTCGAACCCTATAAACAACTTAAGTATATTGTTCAATATCTTAAGTTAGGGGGGGATTGTTGGGAAATAAGGTTAAGTAAGTTGAAACTGTTGAACATGCAAAAAGCAAAACTGTTAGCGTAAGTTTTGAGAAAACAGTTCAAAGCTGTTAGTACAAAAAGATTCAGAACTGTTAGTTATATCACATCAACTGTTGGAAGAGAATGAAGAGAAGAGTGTTAGAAGAAACTCAGAACTGTTTATTCAACAAACAGTTTTTGTTGAGATATTTATGGAAATTGCTATCTTCGTGGATTTAAAAGATATCTTATCAAGTTTTGAAGATTATCAAGATTACCTCACAAAGATAGAAGATTAACAAACTTCAAAAACCTAAAGGATTATAAATACTCTGTTTAGATTAGTTTTTTAGTATTGCTTTTGATTTACACTTATTCGTATTGTTTTAATATTTTCAGAAAGTGTATTAGCCTCCAAGTTTCTCTGAAACCTAAGAACAATTTGCGTTCTTCGTCTAACAAAAGAGTTAGATTGGAGGTGTTGGTGAATATTGTAATCATCGTTGATTATTAATAAACATCTTGTGTTTAAAGTTATTCTTTGAATTGATTAAATTGTTCTTGTGATTAAAACCTTTATTAAAATCAATTAAGTGTGATTCCACAACTTCTTAGTTGATTGTGATTAAATTCAAATGTTGTCTTTTCATACAAGTCTGATTTAAGATAGTAAAAGATAATTCTTGTTATTTGGTTTTTTACGATCCTGACAGTCACCAATGACTTGAATGCTTCAAAGATCAACTCAGCGTAATCCACTCGTCGATCATAAAATAAGTTGTATAATAATTGCATTTCAAAGTCATTTACATTATCCAGGCCACCCACCTTGTATCCAAGGGAACGAACCACAGTGGATACCATAAATCCCCATGCCGTCTGGGAAACAGATTTTCGTATGACGCCAATAACTTGAGGATGACCCATTAAGGGTAAAACACTTCTCGATGTTTCCCTAGAAACCGTCGCTTTATATTGATTATGAATCGGGAGATGAAGAATTCGGGGGAGACAGTTTGCATCGACTTCTATCGCCACATGTCCACTTAGGACTGTGCCCCGTATAACCGGTTGGGTTACATCGAGTTTACATGTATACCAGAATTCCATGAGAAGTTGAGGGATGAGCACAGCAGGTCCACGAAGAAATGCATGTGGCAGGGGTCCCTTGCGAATGTAGGAAACCCACTCCTCATATCCCCTGCCCATTTTGGACTTTGGAATGTCGGTATAGGCGATGACGTTGTTTTGTTTGTAGATGGGGAGTGCGTTGTTCTTGAAATTCCCTCCACGGATAATTTGTTTAGTTAGATTTAGAGTATACCCCTTCATTGAAATCGAACTTATCGAAATGAATTGCACTCAGCAGTAGTAAGCACTTAGCAATGAATTTTGCACACAGCAACGTTAGGGTTTAAGAGAGAAGAATATTTTGGAATTTTAAACGAAATATGATGAACAATATGTCTTATTTATACCTTTTCAATGTGAGAGAAAATTTACCGTTATCTGAGGGTAATAAATATGACCGTTACCGTAAAAACTTCTACGCAGTTTGTTACAACGGCTAAATTTATTGTTATTTACCCAAACGACTGACGTTTATTTACGGGACACACCGTAAATATTTTAGACTTTCCATATTATTGGACTAACCTAGACTTGTGGAACTGATCACACTGTGGAACTGATTACTCAGCTGATCCTGAATGGTCAGCTTATATGAAGTACTCAGCTAATCCGGAACGTTCAGCTTATATGAAGCACTCAGCTTCAGCTTAAGCACTTAGCTCAGTTTGAGCACTCAGCTCAGATTTTGACACTTAGTCAAATATAGCACTTAGAAAATATTAAACATAGATAAAGAATGGAACATACCAATTAAGGGTTGAGCATTCCAAGCTTGCCAAGTAGAGTTGTAAATCTTGTGCCTTCAATTGATTTCGTGAAAATATCCGCAAGCTGATCTTCAGTTTCAATGAAGACTAACTCGATCTTTCCCTTTTCTACAATCAAGACCACATCCTGCGAAGTCTGAATCGGAGTACCCTATCAGCTCAAATCCTGATCCTTTGGGATACCATAAGCCGAGGTTTGGTGTTCCCTTTAGATATTTGAGTATTCTTTTAACAGCTAGCAAGTGTGATTCCTTTGGATTAGCCTGATATCGTGCACAAACACATGTAGCAAACATTATATCAGGTCTGCTTGCTGTTAAGTAGAGTAATGAACCTATCATTCCTCTGTATGTAGTCTGACATACAGACTTTCCATCAATGTCTTTGTGTAGTTTAACATTGTGTAACATTGGAGACTTTACGGGATGGCTTGAGTCTAATCCATATTTCTTAATCAGATCAAGGACATACTTGCTCTGATTAATGAATATACCATCTTCTTTCTGATAGATTTGAAGTCCCAAAAAATATGTCATCTCACCCATCATGCTCATTTTGTATTGATTAGACATTATCTTGGAGAACCAATCACACGGATCTTGGTTTGTTGATCCAAAGATAATGTCATCCACATAGATTTGAACCAGAATGACATGTCCTCTGCTTTTTCGTATGAAAAGAGTTTTGTCAATACTTCCTCTGACAAAATCATTTGAGAGCAGATAGGTGGATAGTGTATCATACCAGGCTCTTGGAGCTTGCTTGAGTCCATACAAAGCCTTGTCCAACTTATAGACATAATCTAGATGTTTAGCATCAATAAAGCCAGGGGGTTGTTTCACATAGACCTCCTCCTGTAGTACTCCGTTTAAAAATGCACTTTTAACATCCATGTGATACACTTTAAAGTTTTTGAAGGCTGCATAGGCTAGAAACAACCTTATAGCTTCAATCCTTGCAACAGGGGCAAAGGTCTCATCATAATCAATACCTTCTTCTTGTCGATACCCCTGAGCTACTAGCCTTGCCTTGTTCCTGATCACCACTCCATCCTTGTCCATTTTATTTCTATAGACCCACTTAGTGATATAATTGTTTTTCTTTTGGGAGCAGGGACAAGGGTCCAGACCTTGTTTCTTTGAAATTCTGTCAGCTCCTCTTGCATAGCTTCAATCCAATCTTCATCTTTCAGAACCTCTTCAGTCTTCTTGGGTTCCATTCGAGATAGAAAACTAACGTAGGCAGCATAGTTTTCATTTGCCTTAGATCTAGTTAACATACCATCTTCAACGTTCCCAATGACATCATCAAGAGGATGATCTTTTAATACTTTGAAGGTTGTTGTGAGAGACTGAGGTTCTGGGTCTGAGTCAGAGCAGTGTCTCTCGGGCTGAATAGGACTTACTTCTTCAGTCTGAGTAGGAATTTGATGATCACTTAGATCTTCAATCTGACATGTACCTGATGATTCACCGAGATTCTCAAGCTGATTATCTTCAATATTGATAATTTCTTTCAGTGATGCACGTTTGTCAGATTTACTATCATCATCATCATCATCATCAGAATCATCCATAACATACATGGGATTTGATGTGAGATCTTCTTTACTCCTCTCAAGCTCATTCAGACTAACCGAGTCAGCTTGAGCTATATTGGATTCATCAATACTTGTCTCGTCTAACGTAACATGTACTGACTCTTCAATTACCTTTCTTTTAAGATTAAAGACTCTATAAGCTTTGGAGATTGAAGAATATCCAACAAATATCCCTTGATCAGCTTTGGGTTCCAACTTATGGAGCTGATCTCTTTGGTTTAGCACATAGCATGTTGAACCAAAAATATGGAAATATCCAATGTTGGGTTTTCTGCCATGATACATCTCGTAAGATGTTTTACCATGTCTTTTCACTATAATTGATCTATTCTGAGTATAGCAGGCTGTACTTACAGCTTCTGCCCAGAAGCTCAGCTTGAGCTTTGCCTTACATAGCATGGTTCTGGTAGCTTTAATTAAGGTTCTGTTTCTCCTTTCAGCAACTCCATTTTGTTGTGGAGTTCTTACAGATGAGAAATTCTGGATAATTCCTTTATCTTCACAAAAGCCTTCAAGGGTTGAGTTTCTAAACTTAGTCCCATGATCACTTCTGAGTTGTTTAAGAGACTTACCCTTTTGCAACTCTTCTTGTCTTATGAAGCTGATTAACTCATGTGCAGCTTCACTTTTGGCTTTTAAGAAGATTACCCAAGTGAATCTTGTGAACACATCAACAATCACTAGAGTGTACTTTTTGCCACTTAGGCTTGGGGTGCTGATAGGTCCAAATAGGTCTAAATGCAACATATGCAATGGTTCCGTGATTGAGAAATTCTGTTTGGACTTGAAGGATCCCTTATGATGTTTTCCCATTTCACAGGCTGAGCAAAGTTTGTCTTTAGCAAATGTGATCTTAGGCAGACCAGAGACTAACTCCTTGCTAGACAACTTGTTAATATATTTGAAATTTAAATAAGACAGTCTTTTGTGCCATAACCAGCTCAGCTTGGGAGTTAAGTCAGAATACAAGCAGGTTTCAGTTGAAGGATCTGCGGAGCTGAGATCTAACAAATAGATATCTCTTTCTATTTTTGCCATTAATATTGGTCTAAGATTGGTACTTACACAATCTTTGGCCTCATGACCTCTATCACCACACTTATAGCATTTTCTTCTAAAGATGGGTGTTTGGGTGATTTCTTTCAGTTTTCCAACATTAAATTTGGATTCAGATTTAGGGTCATATGATGTGGATAACCTTTCAATCCTCTTCGAAAGTTTGTCTACTTGATTTTCACTGACTTTGGACTTACCTTTGTCAGCTTTATGGTTACCTCTATTTGGTGAGGTCTGACTTACAGACAACTTCCTATTTTTAGACATCCTTTCATGTATGACTTGAGAATTATGTCTTTTTGAGTTAACATGAGATATTCTATGAAAAACAGTTGTTCTCACCGGATTGTAATCCAATCTTTTGAAAACTGACTTACAGTTTCTGTTGGATCTAGAACATTCAGCTTGATGATTTGAGTGAATAACTTGAGGACTTTGGGTTGGCCTCACAAACTTATTGGTTTTGACCTGTTTCCCTTCCTTGTTCCTTAAGAATGTTCTTGGAAGTATGTCATCTGATTTCATCGTTTTGTCTTCAAAACTGACTTGATCTTCGATGATTTCATCAGTAGCAGCACTATAATCTCCCCCTAGTACTGCCTTTACTTGATTTGGTATTTGCTGGTTAATACACTTTTCTGCCTCTCTTGATGACTTACACCAAGATTCACAGATTTTTCTTAGATTGTCAGCTTGTTCTTTTGATTCTTGCAGTTCTTCACTTAGAAGTTTGTTTATATGAAGCTGACATTCATAATCACTTTTGATCTTTTTACCAGCATTTAAGAGAATTTCAGAGTGTTTAAGTTCATCTTTTAGTTTTGAAATTCCAGTTTTCAAACCAGATTGAATTGTGAGAGAGGTTTTGAAGTCATTCAACAAATATTTGAACATTAGACATTTTTGTTCATCAGTGTAAGAGCTGAAGTTATTTACCTTCTACATTGAGGCAGGATCCCAGTTACTGGTTTGTTTACTCAGCTTAGCTGCTTCTGCTAGATCCTCATCAAAGGAACTGTCTTCTAACTCATAGTCAACTTGTTCCTCTTCATCCTCAATGGCCATCAAACACCTATCTGGCTCATCATCATCTGAAGTAGATGATTCAGTATCCCAAGTTTCAGCAAGGAGGCCTTTGGTGTTTTCATCTGGCTTGCCTTTGAGTCTTTCATATTTCTTTTTATATTTATCAGCTCTGTAGGCATTCTTGTCAGCTACTATAGTTGATTCTCCCTTCTTTACTCTACACTCAGCAGCTATGTGTCATATCCTCTAACAGTTATAGCACTTCGCTTTCTTAGGATCAAAAGTAGACTTACCACTTTTGCTTCTGTCAGATTGACCCCTTCCTCTTCTGAACTTTCTAAAGTTTCTTGCTAACATTGCCATTTGTTAAGTAAGATAATCCATCTCTTCATCATCTGAACCAGAGTTAAGACGTACTTCTTCATATTCAGATTCAGAGTCAATCTCAGCTTGAGACTTTTTAGATCCTTTCTTTTTCTTTTCTGCAATTAATGCATATCCAGCATCGTTTATAGATTCTTTTAGTTGTTGTTGGGCCACTTTCTTCTGTTCCATGATCTGTTGATGATTTAGAAGGAAACCATAGATAGATCTGAGATCATATTTTCCTAAGGTTCCTCCAGCATGAAGTGCAATGGTGATCTCATTGAATTGTTCTGGTAACACATCCAAGAACTTGAGTACCAACTCATTCTCATCTTTCTTGACACCTACCAAGATCAGATCATTTAACAAGCATTGAAATCTGGTGAACAAATCTGCCAGAGTTTCATTCTTTTTAGCAAAGAAAGTTTCATAAGAATGACTCAGATTTGTCTTCTTATGTTACTTGACCAGGTCATTGCCTTCATACGTGACACTGAGAGTATCCCACATCTCTTTTGCAGTTTGGCACCCAGCCACAGTATGCAGAAGAGGGTTTGTTAAAGCATTTGCTATAATGCTTTGTGCCTTATCATCAAGATTGAACAGTTTACGATCTTCCTCAGTCCAAGATGCTTCAGGCTTGGGAGTTTGTCCAGAGGGAACAATTTTGTCAGTGGTAGTAATATGGATCATTGGTATGATTGGACCATCTTGAATCACGGTACTCATCCTGTGATCCACAGACTTCAGATATAGCATAGCTCTAAACTTCCACATAGGATAGTCAGTGCCATCAAAGATAGGACACCCTTTTGCCGCCATTGTTGGTATATGACTTGATTGCTTGTTAGTAGATATCTTAACCTCTTGACAGTGGATCTTGATCTTCAACTTATGAAGAAACTGCTCTTATACCAGTTGTTGGTCCCAAAGAGGGTGAACAAGCAACCGATACAGTGTAGAAGGGGGGGTAGAATACACTTTAAACACTCAAACAAATGAATCAAATGTATATTCAATTACCAACCAGTATAAAAACTTTTATCACTCTCTAATCAAATCAACAGGATGATTTGATATTACAATGATTATAACCTCAACTCTCTCTAAACACTCTTGAATCACAAACTAATTGATGATCGAATTTCTTGTTAAAACTGATTAACAAGAACTCTTGAAAACTCTCTCGAACTTTGAACTTACAAAGTTATCGCAACACACGCGTATCAAGTATCACGAACACACGTACGTTTTGCAACTTATGCAGTCGTTGTGTATCGCGTATCTGTTCTCGTACACACGTAAGAACATCTATCTTTTTAAAACCCATGAGAAGGTTTATACTTATACTTGATATATCTACGAATAAATCACAGTTTAAAGATAGAACTTATCTTTTCTTTAAAGCCGTAACAAACTCCTTAATTAGAACATATCTAATTAATTTTCATTTGAGATTTCTATCCAACTAATAGATAGTTTAAATTAGGTTTAGATATCCTAATTTAAATGTCGTAGATATAGAGAGTTTAGAACAGAATTTAGAACTTACTTAAATTCTGAACTGACTTCTGACACTGAGCTGAACCACTCAGTCTTGACCTTGTCAAGCTGACTTCTTTAATCATGGATTTTTGAATCTTCAAGTCTTCAAATCTTCAAGTCTTCAAGTCTTCATTCTTAAGACCTATCTCAGCTTAGAAGTCACTGAGTTATCTAGTACTTACATAGAAAACTCTATATCTGTTTATACGATGACTACTAAGTTGAAGCTGACTAGTCAGTCTATAACAGACTTACATAATTCCTAACTCTTAACCTATCATCTATACATATCTATAGTTTGTCTCATCAAATCTAACTATTCTAAACATGGGACTAACAGCTTTCATCTTCCACCTTACACTTCCTCAAATAACAGACATTGAACGTATCATGAATACCAGTAGGCTCTGCTGGAAGATCTAGTGTAACTGTCTGATCATTAACTATTTGACGGATACGGAAAGGAACAATAAAACGGGAAGCCAACTTCCCGCGTTTGCCAAAACGGATCACGCCTTTCCACGGTGACACTTTCAGATACACTAACTCTCCCATATCAAACGTTACCGGACGACGTCGTGGATATGCATACATTTTCTGTCTATCTCTGGCCGCTTTCAATTTCTCTCTGGCTATAGCAACCTTATCACCAGTCATCTGAACAATCTCGGGTCCTGCAAATTGTTTCTCACCAGCCTCTAACCAACACATCGGAGTACGGCAGCGACGACCGTACAACATTTCATACAGACGCATTCCAATACTACAGTGGTAAGAATTTTTATACGCAAACTCTATCAACGGCAGGTCCCAATCCCAAGATCCACCATACTCAATTACACAAGCCCGTAACATATCTTCAAGTGTCTGTATGGTTCTCTCAGTCTGACCGTCAGTCTGAGGATGGTAAGCAGTACTCAGGTTAATTCTCGTCCCCAACTCTCTCTGTAGACTCCTCCAGAAGTTCGAAACACACCTGGAGTCTCTGTCAGATACTATCGAAAACGGTATAACATGCCTCGCAACAATCTCGTCAATGTACAATTTAGCCAGCTTTCTCAGAGAAGTCGTCTCACCTGTAGCCAGAAAATGAGCGCTCTTTGTCAGTCGATCCACTATCACCCAAATCATATCATTATTCTTCTGAGTTCGTGGAAGTTTAGTCACAAAATCCATTATTATGTGTTCCCACTTCCACTCAGGAATCTCCAACTGTTTCAAGGATCTGTAAGGCTTCTTATGTTCTACCTTCACTTCTGCACAAATATGGCATGATTCTACAAAGTGTGCCACATCTGCCTTCATTGTAGGCCACCAATAAAGCACTTTCAAATCGTTTTACATTTTAGTGCTTCCTGGGTGTACAGACAGTCTTGACTTGCGTGCTTCAGTTAGAATCAACTTTCTCAATTCTCCAAGCATAGGCACCCACACTCGAGTCTTATACATCTTCAATCCGCGAGAATCATCAGTAAGTTCATCCCTTCGCTTCTTCATCAATTCATTCTTCAAATTCTCCTTCTAAAGAGCTTCCAGTTGGGCAGACTTCAGTCTATCCACTAAGTCTGATACTATTTCCATACGCATAAACTGGATTGAACTTCCTGCTCCCTTGCGGCTCAGGGCATCTGCTACCACATTCGCTTTCCCAGGGTGGTATCTGATTTCACAATCATAGTCTTTTATTAACTCCACCCATCTTCTTTGTCTCATATTCAGTTCTTTCTGTGTAAACACATACTGAAGACTCTTATGGTCGGTACAAATCACACAGTTGGTGCCATACAGATAGTGTCTCCACAGCTTTAGGGCAAAAACAACGGCTGCCAGCTCCAAATCATGTGTCGGGTAATTCTTTTCATCCGGTTTCAACTGTCTTGAAGCATACGCAATCACCCGATCCCTCTGCATAAGCACACACCCCAATCCAGCATATGACGCATCGCAATAAACAGTAAAATCATCTGATCTACTTGGCAATGCAAGAATAGGAGCTTGACATAACAACTGCTTTAATGTCTAGAATGCTTTATCTTGTTCATTACCCCAAACAAACTTCTCATCTTTCCGAGTTAACTTAGTTAACGAACCCGCAATCTTGGAGAAATCTTTAATAAACCTGCGGTAATACCCAGCCAAACCTAGAAAACTTTTAATCTCAGACGGTGTTTTTGGAGCATTGCAGTTCATCACAGCATCCACTTTAGAAGGATCCACTTTCACTACTTCATTACAGACAACATGCCCCAAGAACTGAACCTCTCTCAACCAGAATTCGCATTTTAGAACTTGGCAAACAAATGTTCTTTCTTTAGTGTTTCCAAAAGCTGTCTGAAATGCTGTTCATGTTCCTCCTCAATCTTTGAATAGATCAGTATATCATCAATGAAAACTATCACAAAGTTATCCAAAAGTGGTTGATAGACCCTGTTCATTAAATCCATAAAAATCGCAGGTGCATTGGTTAAGCCGAACGGCATAACCAAAAACTCGTAGTGCCCGTAGCGCGTACGAAAGGTCGTCTTTGATACATCCTCCTCAGATACTCGTACCTGATGATATCCCGATCTCAAATCAATCTTAGAAAAGAACGAAGCTCCTTGCAGTTGATCAAACAAATCATCAATTCTCGGCAACGGATACTTGTTCTTTATCCTTCTCTTATTCAATTCACGGTAGTCGATACACATACGCAACGTACCGTCTTTCTTCTTTACAAACAATACCGGTGCTCCCCACGGGGACGAACTCGGACAAATAAACCCTTTATCAAGCAAATCCTGAATCTGTGTCATCATCTCTCGGATTTCTGAAGGTGCCAACCTATACGGAGCCTTCGCCACTAGTCGAGAACCAGGAATCAGATCTATCTTGAACTCTACCTCACGAACTGGAGGTAGTCCTAGCAACTCTTCTAGAAACACTTCCGGGTATTCCGTTACCACCCAGATATCATTCATTGTCTTCTTCTCTTTCTTTCCATCAATCACGTATGCCAAATAAGATTCACATCCCCTATCCAATGCTTTCTTAGCCTTCAAACACGAAATAATTGGGATCACAGACCTAGCTTTCTCACCCCTTGATACCACTCTCGTACCATCAGCCAATGGAAAAGAAATCAACTTCTTGTGGCACTTGAGACTGGCTTGATTCAAACTCAAAAAATCCATCCCGAGCACCACATCAAACCCCGACAAAGGCATACCAAGAAAATAAACAGGAAAACACACGCCATCTATATCAATTTTAGCTCCAGCCACAGCAGTCGTGACCGGAACCATCATACCATCAGCTACTTCTATTTCTAAAGCAGTAGCAAGTTCAATCACAAGCACATTTAATCTATCAAAGAATTCCACAGAAACAAAGGAGCGATTTGCTCCGGAATCAAACAATACTCTAGCAGGAGTAGAGTTTATCAGAAACATACCTGTGGTAACGTCGTCTGTGTTGGTGGCATCATCCACCGTCATTTTAAATGCCTGACCCTTTGCAGTGGGTGGGTTCTTTTGCTTCTGACCTGCTAAAAACGATCCCCCAGCTCCTCCCCCTCCTGACCCAGAACCTGACCTCTTGCTCAACCGACAGTCACCTACTCGGTGCCCCTCTTTCTGACAATTCCAGCAGACACTCCTTGGTAATCTGTAATTCTTCAGTTCATGGCCAAACTGGCCACATTTCACACATCACATAGATTGGGGCGTACACTGCCCATGATGATAGGATTTGCACCTGTTACACCAAGGTGCCCTCTGAGTAGACCCACCTGTAGTAGGCATCCTATTTTGATTACCCTAACGGTTTCCACTGCCCTGCCCCTCCTTGCCTTTGTTGAGTATTATAATGTTCAAATTTTGATTTCTGTTGGGAAATTCTTTCCCCGCTCAACCTATTCCTTGCTATCAAATCTCCTTCAGCCGACTTGGCTAAAGTGAACGCCTGAGATAGTGTGGTAGCCCACCTGGTGCTGCTACGAAGATCAGGATGCAGTGCCCCCACAAAATGGGCAATCCTCGACTCCTCATCAGGTACCCAATGCTTCGCAAATCGCATTTTCTTGTTGAATTGAGAAATCAGTTGATCCACAGTCATATTTCCAGTCATCTGCAACTCCATAAATTCTCTTTTAATCTTTGCAATCTCAAAAGTACCGCAATATTGCTCGCAAAGTTTCTCCTGGAACTGACTCCATGTGATGCTCTCCTGCTGTTGCTCTGTAAAGTGTCCGGTAATCGAATCCCACCAGACCATAGCGTCTCCCTTCAGTATCCTCGATGCATATTTTACTTTCAATTCATTCTCGTAATTGCAGGCATCCAAAGTCTTCGTCATTTCCCTAAGCCAGTTCAAAGTAATACTGGGATCAGAACTCCCCCGGTATTCAGATGTTTTACAATCAAGGAATTGCTTGTAAGTGCAAGGTTGTTTGTATCCCGGAAAAGCAAATGGATATCCTCCGGGTTGTGGATACGGATAAAAGAAAGGTTGTTGCATCATTTTAGTCATTGGAGGTAAAGGTGTTGTCACTGGTGGTATAGTTGCCTGTGTGGGAATCGCAACTGGTACTGGAGTTGGTTCTGGTTGGCTCTGTTGCTGCTGCTCCAGACTCTGAACTTTATTCCTGAGCTCTATTAGTTCATTCTCTAGTTGATCCACGTAATCACTTTGATCCTCTTCCCAGGCTTGACCCGATGTTCATGTAGTTCCAGTATTCCCCAATTGCTCAATCACTGGGGCTTCATTTGCAGCTTGGGTCATAGGAGGAAGGATGGGAGTTTCTCTGTCAGCCATAATCTGTTACAACCACATCACCTCATAGATCATTAGCATAAACCGTTAGTATCCAAAATACTAACCGCTACAAACAACTCTAACTCACCGTAATTCCCCTGAAGGAAAGCTTGACCCATCACGAGCCAAGATTTGGGAATGCAACACTCTAGCCGTGCATGCATCGCCAAACCTAGGCTCTGATACCAAACTATAACACCGGAAAACTCAAGCCACTTTTTTAAAAATGCTGCGGAAGCTTTAATTTAAACAAACATATAATAAACAAACCACCATTTACAAATATACATCATTTTTCATAAACCACAATATCGTTTTGGTGTTACAAAAACTACAGGCTCGTTTCATTTAAATCAAAATATCAGAGTGGGGTCAACTTCTTCTTCAGCAACTACAAACACGAACCTGCAAATCAAAAACTGAGGGGAATTATCACAAAGCTAAGTGAGTAAAGGCTAAACACCAAATGCAAACATTCACAATCAACATCAATCATGTAATCACATATCCAGAGAAGACCGGCGGTTCAACGCAGAACCTACAACCAATGCCGGCCAAAGCAAAGGTTTACCGATAGCTTTCCACTGAATTGGCACAGTAAACTCCCCTCTGAGCAACAAATGCAACATAGAGGCTACTAGTGTTCAACCAACCAGTTAGACAAGCCCAGCCCCAGTCCACGTATAGCTGACTTCTCAACGCAGCTCAAAATCATCCTAAGAGCACGTATCGACCAAATAGTCATGCAGCAGTTATCAATAATCATTATCACAATCAGCAGTTCAATCAATCAATCCCATCTCAAACACATCATGCATCACATCAATAACATTAATCGTAATCTTTACCATCCGTGATTAACGTCCACTCACCTTTCGTTCTCAAACGGGAAACTCAGATATCTTATATCACTGAGTCTTTGTGTTTCCTGAAAACACAATCAACACCAGAATCCGTCTTTTCATCATAAATATATATTCTTTCATATATTTATATCATATAAACCTTTCACATATCATATAACTTTCACATAAAAATATACTAAGGGTAAATCGCATTCAAATAATCAACACAAGTTAAATTCTGAAAATGTCGACGTCACGCTGCGACGAACTATGTGTCATGCTGCGACGACCCCTTTGAGCAGCCATTTCGAATGCGAAGCCATCTTCGAGTGCCTTCGAATTTGGAACCAACACGCGTCGCGTCGCGACCTTGGACACGTCGCATCGCGACAGGCCTTCGAGTGGGGAGGACTTCGAACACATGACCTTCGAATTCAAAGCCATGCGTCGTGCCGCAACAAATATGTGTCGCACCGCGATCTTCGTATTTCCAGATTCCTTCTTCTTCTTTCTCACGTCCAAACAATCAAGAACTCCATAACCAATTTCCAGAACTTAATCAAACTTACTAAAACTCACTAAAAACATATATACACATATTTAAACATATTCTCATGCATCCAAAACATCTTTTAATCCAACAAAACACAAAATCCATCAAAACCCATTTGTTCCTAAAACCTTCAAACTTAAACATGGTGATTCCATATTTATACATGTAAATCAACAAGAAAATATGTTAAACTGAAAGATAACATGATATGAACATATCCTTACCTTTAGTTTGAATTCTAACACACCAAATCTTCTAATCCAATATTCAAGTCTTGCAAGTTTTTGAGGTTTCTTCAACAAGAAGCAATAAAACACACACTACACCTTTGTACTTTCTTATAAATGAGCAGGTGGTTTCCCTATAGTGTCATACACACACATATACATAGTTTACACACAATTCTAAGGTGGTGGTGGCATAAGAAATATCATACTAACATGCATGCATACCTTACATAAATACATACATACATACTAACCTTTTCTTTCTTTCTTTTCTAAATTTGTCCAGTAACTTATATTAAACTAATTTTAAGTTAATTTGATTCAATTAACTTTTAATAAACACATAACAAATTAAAACACAATTAATCACGTACCGCCAACCCGCTAATCTCCTAGCCCGGGTTTGCGGGTGTTACACATTGAGTCATGCCCAAGGCACGCCCAAGGTACGCCCCGGACCTCAAGAACATATGGCGGTCACGACCGCAAGGCACACCCGTACCCTTTATGGGCACGCCCGTGCCTCCCCCCCATCTGAACCAGTTTAGTCGCCTGACTTGCTGTTCTCCGGCCAAAACACCTCCAAATCTCAATATAAACAATTCTAACTTTGTAGGGGTGTTGTTCTACACCCCAAACCAACTTATAACAACCAAACAACAACAAGAAACATTCTTTGATTCTTAAATCCATTTTTTGAACCATAAGAACATCTTTTTCAATCAAACAAACATACCTTGTTGGTCCCAATATGAAGGTGATGATCCAATGATGCTAAAGTTGTTATTTTCTTGATCAAAATTCGAAGATGAAGGAAGAGCTGCTGTGTACATATGTATGTTCTGTGAATTGTATTTGTAATTTGAAGACATTTGACTTTACAAGTCAATATATATATATATATATATATACAAGTATCTCTTAATTGCATAAATAGTCCCTTGACTATTGGAGTTTCGTTTTGACGGTTTTGGTCCCTCCAGTTTATAACCACATATATCCTGTTATAACTCATATAACACTTTGTACATTTCTCGTATTAAATTAATAATAAAATTCTAGCTATTACAACTCTTCCCCACTTGAAACGATTTCGTCCCCGAAATCAACTGCCGAAGAGTTCTGTATAATTACTCATCATAATCTGTTCAGGTTTCTATATATAATCTGACCCATTTATATGCTTTTTACTGGTCCTTGACCAGTCTAATCTGACTATTTGAGTAAAATCTCATCTTTTCAAAATTGCTATAAACTGTTCCTTATAATATAATTTATCATCATTACTAACCGTTTCCAACAATACGATTGCAAACCCATCTGATAAACTTTTCTAAGATATAATACACGAGAGGTGTTAGGAGTATATGATAAATCGTCTGGAAACTTTGATCTATAATCAACATTTTCTGAACCTAATAACGTCTTTCCATGGTGACACTTATAATGATAAATATTTCTTCCACCTGAAACTCATACGGTGAACTCTACTTATCTGTATAACCCTTTTGTCTACTCTGAGCGGCTAACAATCTATTACATAGCTTATGAGTCTGTTATGTCATTTGTTGTACCATTTCTGTACCACCCAGCTCGTTCTGACCCACATCACCCAATACACTGAAGTTTGGTAGTAATATCATACCTTGGCATCCCGGTGCTGGACTGGTATCTGTTGTAATACAAAACTTTGTCAAACAAATTTGTACCCCTGTTTTCCTTCTGAATTAGTAACACAATCATAAAATATATTTTCCATCATTTGTATATTTCTTTCATTCTGATTGTACTGAGATGAAGCTTAATCCTCAGCTTTATATGAAATCTATTCCAAATTCTGGAAGTGATTCTATTATCTCTATTTGATTCAATATACACCGATACACTATTACCAAACACAATCCGTTTCACATTCACATCTGTTAAACATTCTGAAGAATAAGTTTCTCTAATGGAAACCAAATACACACTATAATTATCCTGTCTACAATCACCCATATCACATTATAACCTCATAGGGTTTTGGGTAATTTGGTATTCAGGTTCATAATAATATTTTCTCATATAATTTATGTCGTTTAGTTTCATTTATACACATGTAAGGACATTTCTCCATTTATCTAACTACATCTAGTTTCACAATCGGCCACCAATATCTACCCTTAGCTCTTTATACATTGGGTAGCTTCTGACTGAATAGGAAGTTTATACTTGTGAGCTTCATATGGATGTGTCTGACGCGCATCTCCATAACCTGGTACTCATATACAAGGATATCTAGTCGATACATAAAGACTATCTTTAATCGGGTTAATTACTTGCCCTTTTTATCCATTCTTTATTATGCTTTTCACTTTTAATCACTTTTGATCACTTTAGACTGAGTTGTTCACATCACATTTGAATATGAGCGTTGTAACTATTATTTAAATAACTAATTCCACATAAGTATTGTTTCTGATTTTCTGTTCAAAGCGCCGGCTATATCATTAGCCTTACCCGAATAATATAATATTCGACTCATAATCATTCAATAGTTCTAACCAGTGTTCCTGTCGCCTTTAAAGGTTTTCTGGTCCATAAAACATTTCAAACTTTTACGGTTCGTGTAAACGATACACTCCACATCTTAACGATAATGTCCTCCTATTTTAGATACAAAAACCATTGCTGCTAGCTTTCTATGATGAGTCAGGTAATTATTTCTGTGCGGTTATACTATCTAGAAGTACAAACAATAATTCTGCCCCTCGGCAATAATACATATTCCAACCACTATACAATCATCACAAAATACTATCATTTCTTCTATCACTTCAAGTAGCGCAAAAATTGTCGCCTTACCTAATTTCTGTACATAATCCCATAAAGTTGTTGATCATTGTTAGGTTCTTTGGCGGATTTCTTAGCATTCAAAAAAACCGATACTAGACTTTAGTTTTCCCATGATTGTTGTCACCAAAAGCGGAAGCGTAATTTGCTTGAAAATCTGATGTATCAAAAGATACTCACATATGTACTCTCACAAGTTTAAAACCAAAACTTGTCTTTTACAAACCGGACGTTAAATGTTTCTAAAACGTTTACAAAATGTAGTCAAACCGAAGCTTTGCCCTTGCCTTAGCTAAAACCTGCAAAACATTTTAAAAATAGAATCTAATAAGCTACGAGAGCTTAGTGAGTAAACTAGATTGTAAATCATATAAACACATGAATATAATCACATTCTGAAAATAGCCAACCACTGGTTCTAGACCCAAGGTAGCAATCTGAGCCACAGTACTGCGCTAATTCTGAGCCACTACTTCACAAAGCAGCATGCTTTATAACACATAAACGAATACATATAAGTATTCCTTGTAATAACATCATTATGAACATATGAAACACAGTCTAGAAGACTCACCTTATAAACTGAAGTGTTATAATCTATTCCAGAAAAGATAAAGGTATACGTATATGTCCCCAGCTAGTCTCTACAGTTATATATTAATATATGTATTAATCACATGCTGAAACTGAGGTAACAAAACTGAACAGGACAAGGGCACGCCCGTGACCAACATAGGTACGCCTGTGCCCTAACATGAGCACACCCGTACCTTACCGTGGTACGGCCATGCTTAGCATTTCATCCGACTTATTGATCCGACCTTTCCATCCGACTTATATCTTGAAAGTCGCACGACCATTGTGTAACACCGGAAAACTCAAACCATTTTTTAAACGCTGCGAAAGCTTTAATTTAAACAAACATTTAATAAACAAACCACCATTTACTTCTCAGATGACCAAAGTATCATATGTCCAAATTACGCTTCCGTTGAGAATGTAACGCCCCAATTTAAATAAAATTGATTTTTGAAATAAAACCACCTAAAAATATTCACATCTGAACTTTATCACAAAAGGAAGCGTAATTTGCTTGAAAATCTGATGTATCAAAAGATACTCACATATGTACTCTCACAAGTTTAAAACCAAAACTTGACTTTTAAAAACCGGACGTTAATTGTTTCTAAAACGTTTACAAAATGTAGTCTAACCGAAGCTTTGCCCTTGCCTTAGCTAAAACCTACAAAACATTTTAAAAATAGAATCTGATAAGCTACAAGAGCTTAGTGAGTAAACTAGACTGTAAATCATATAAACACATGAATATAATCACATTCTGAAAATAGCCAACCACTGGTTCTAGACCCAGGGTAGCAATCTGAGCCACAGTAGTGCGCTAATTCTGAGTCACTACTACACAAAGCAGCATGCTTTACAACACATAAATGAATACATATAAGCATTCCTTGTAAAAACATCATTATGATCATACGAAACATAATCTAGAAGACTCACCTTATAAACTGAAGTGTTATAATCTATTCCACAGAAGTTAAAGGTCCATGTATATGTCCCTAGCTAGTCTCTACAGTTATATATTAATGATATGTATTAATCACATACTGAAACTGAGGTAACAAAACTGAACAGGACAAGGGCACGCCCGTGACCAACATAGTTATGCCTGTGTCCTAACATGAGCACACCGTACCTTACCGTGGTACGGCCATGCTTAGCATTTCATCCGACTTATTGATCCGACCTTTCCATCCGACTTATATCTTGAAAGTCGCACGACCATTGTGTAACACCGGAAAACTCAAATTATTTTTATAAACGCTGCGGAAGCTTTAATTTAAACAAACATTTAATAAACAAACCACCATTTACTTCTCAGATGTCCAAAGTATCATATGTCCAAATTACGCTTCCGCTGAGAATGTAACGCCCCAATTTAAATAAAATTGATTTTTGAAATAAAACCACCTAAAAATATTCACATCTGAACTTTATCACAAAAGCGGAAGCGTAATTTGCTTGAAAATCAGATGTATGAAAAGATACTCACATATGTACTCTCACAAGTTTAAAACCAAAACTTGACTTTTAAAAACCGGACGTTAATTGTTTCTAAAACCGAAGCTTTGCCCTTGCCTTAGCTAAAACCTACAAAACATTTTAAAAATAGAATCTGATAAGCTACGAGAGCTTAGTGAGTAAACTAGACTGTAAATCATATAAACACATGAATATAATCACATTCTGAAAATAGCCAACCACTGGTTCTAGACCCAGGGTAGCAATCTGAGCCACAGTAGTGCGCTAATTCTGAGTCACTACTGCACAAAGCAGCATGCTTTACAACACATAAACGAATACATATAAGCATTCCTTGTAATAACATCATTATGAACATACGAAACATAGTCTAGAAGACTCACCTTATAAACTGAAGTGTTATAATCTATTCTACAGAAGATAAAGGTCCATGTATATGTCCCTAGCTAGTTTCTACAGTTATATATTAATGATATGTATTAATCACATGCTGAAACTGAGGTAACAAAACTGAACAGGACAGGGGCACACCCGTGCCCCACATAGGTACGCCCGTGCCCTAACATGGGCACATCCATACCTTACCGTGGTACGACCATGCTTAGCATTTCATCTGACTTTCTCATCCGACTTATTGATCCGACTTTTCCATCCGACTTATATCTTGAAAGTCGCACGACCATTAAGTCACGCCGGGGCACGCCCAAGGTTCGCCCCGGACCTCAAGAATATATGGCAGTCACGACCGCAAGGCACGCCCGTGCCTCCCCCCCCCCCCCCCCCCCGATCTGAACCAGTTTAGTCGCCTAACTTGCTGTTCTCCGGCCAAAACACCTCCAAATCTCAATATAAACAATTCTAACTTTGTAGGGGTATTGTTCTACACCCCAAACCAACTTATAACAACCAAACAACAACAACAAGAAACATTCTTTGATTCTTAAATCCATTGTTTGACCCATAAGAACATCTTTTTCAATCAAACAAACATACCTTGTTGATCCCAATCTGAAGGTGATGATCCAATGATGCTAAAGTTGTTGTTTTCTTAATCAAAATTCGAAGATGAATGAAGTGCAGCTGTGTACATATGTATGTTCTATGAATTGTGTTTGTACTTAGAAGACATTTGACTTTACAAGTCAATATATATATATACAAGTATCTCTCAATTGCATAAATAGTCCCTTGACTATTCAAGTTTCGTTTTGATGGTTTTGGTCCCTCTAGTTTATAACCACATATATCATGTTATAACTCATGTAACCCTTTGTACATTTCTCGTATTAAATTAATAATAAAATTCTGGCTGTTACGGAGAATTAATTTTATTCTGGCTCCATCTGCATTCTTATCACCCATCAAATTTATATCTAACATCTCTTCAATCTCATCAGTGTAGATATTAACAAACTTTTCTTCCAGAAAGGCCACTGGTATATCTTGGTACCTCCAGTTTTTGACTGTCTTTTTCAAGGCCTCCCTGGACAGTACATAACTCTTTTAAACATTTAGTGAAAACCCAGTGTAAACCGGATCTATTTGAGTAGTCAAAGGAATTTTCCATTCTGATTCTTTTGATAATTCATGCATTTGAGCTTCTTTCTTTTGTTGTTTAACGACGTCAGCCGGAGTTGTTCTAAATTTACCTGGAGATGGTGGAAATTGTTCTATTACTTCCTTATTCACTTTCAACAAGCTTTCCAAATTGTATTTTTCAAGATCTGATTCAGCAGTAGTTTCAGCAGGCTTTTCAAGCTCTTGTTTGCTCAGCCACAAAGCTAGCGTTAGATCCTCATCCTCAGCCTCAACCTCAAGCATATCTGTTTTCTCAAATTCTATCATTTCAGTCTGCTTGCCCTTGTATTTCTGTTTGAATGACGTTTTCTCTAATCTGGCAGCAACTGCACCGATTCGCTGAGCAGCCGGCGTATCAAAATATGACTTTAATCTTTTCTCCCCCTCAGGACGATCAGTGTCTGAATCATCGTCGTCATGCCTAGGCCTTTTGGATGACCCGGCAGTTGTTTTGCACGTTGACTCGACTTCTGTTTTTAACAAGGATAATATATTCAGATCCTCAGAAGTACTATCACTTTTACCATGAAAAGACTTTTCAATTCATCCACAGAAAAAGCATCAGTTACCTTATCTTTCATCTCAGTTTCTCTTTTCTCAACTAAATCATCGAATTTTTTCTCAATTCGAGTTAATGTGTCAAGTTGTAGTCGTTGAATATCATCAATACGGACATGGAGATGTTCAATCGCAGCATCAAAATCAGCCTTGGAAACAAATTCCTTAGCCGACTCCGATTCAGTATGGGTATCTCCGGGATCACATAGATTACCCGTTGAGGTTCCAATACCTCCAGAAACGAATTCTGAAGTTGAAGAACCACCCACATTCACAGCTGGAGTGATGTTAATTGTGGTGGGTTTTCCTACTAATCCTTGGATATGGCCTGTTAGGGCTTCACCTACAGTAATTCCGGCTGGACTATCTTTGAATAGACCGCTTAATGCATCAAGTGTTTGCTTGTGTTTAGAAAGGAAATCAACAATTTGTTGATAGTTTTCAATGTGATTAGAAAGAACAGGCGTGGCATGGAGCTGTGTGCCACTTGTTTCAATAACAGTACCCTTCGAATGAGGAACCGTTAGATCATGTGTAAATTCTCCGTGAAATGAAACAATATTCTATGGAGAGAATACTGAGTGGCTAGGTGGGGTTTGTGCATGCTCTGGTGTGAAGCTAGAGTCTTTTTCAATGTTGGATATAAACCCAACAGCAGATGTGGTGTCCCGGCTAGAAATGGCTGGAGAACCCTTAGCACTCCATTTTTCTTTTCTCACATCTCTCACTCCCTCACTTTGCTTTTTCCTCTCAGCATCTTCCTCTACGTTCAGCAAACTAACATCATCATATAAAACTTGAGTATCGATGTTTTCAAATTCAAAAGACAAATCCATCATTTGGTCATCATATTCAGGTATACTTGGATGTATTCTTTGACCATCAGGACCCAACTCCTCCTCAATTTGTTCATCCTGATGTTGAAACATTTTCTGAATATCCTTTTGAAACGAGTCGGTCTCACTATCAATTGTGTCCACAACAACTCCCTCTCTAATCTCACTAACACCTTCACCTTCTTCACCACCCCTCTCAGAAATTTTTTCACTCTGCTCTTCCCTGTCAGCTTCTCCCATAGAGGTCTGACTCCTAGATTCACTAGCACTCTGGGAACCTAGCGTTCTTAGGGTAGAATCAGCAAGTTCTTGCCGATTCAGAAGAACAATATTGTTATCTCTCACATACTACTGGACATGCTCACTTTCCAAATCCAACAACTGTACCAACTCGGCAGGCATTACGAAAGTATGAACGTTAGGCATCGCCGGAATTTTGTAAAGCTTGATCATCATTTGAATTTGAATGGCCGGTTCATCATCACGCCTAGAGATGTTAGTATCTCTGGCCATCACCCTTTGAATTATCATGGATAGAAACCGTGGAAACGGTAGAAAATTTTGCCTTTTACCGGGAATCACCTTCTCGCGGACTACCTTTGCCATTTCAACAAAAATCATCTGCATAATCATAATGACAGTGTTTAGCCATTCCAACCAGAACTTTCAATGCAAAGGCATTAGCACCATCAATCCCTTTTGTTACACTGGTTAAACACCTCATAATAATAGCATAGAGTGTCTGCCACTGGGAACCAAACCAAAACGTTTAAACTTAGACATCCCGTCAATTCATCACCATTCCATCCAAGATCCATTACATGGGTTAAGATTTTCTTGTCAGTGGGTATAGGATCAAAAGCATGTTTAGATGGGTAAGTATTTTGTTTTGGCAGTCTGAGGATTCTTCTGATACTTTCGAGTCCCATTTCAAACTCCACTTGATCGATTTGACCTGAAAGCACTAGATTGCCTTCTTCACTTTCTGTTAGAGTAAGAGAACCCCAAAATTGTTGCACATAAACCTCCGGGACATGAGGTATAGGTTGTTGAAGGTAAAGACATGATTGAGTGGATAAGAAGTAATGAGTTCAGTGATTATTGGGTAATCGATTTTGGTAACATCAGGTAGAAAATAGTCATTATTTAGTTGGTTTGGTAGGTAATTGGCTAAGGGGTAAAGGGTATTTGAGGGAATTTGCACCATCTGTAAGATAAAACAGTTAGTACTCAATTCAAAAGTTTCAAAATTTTCTGAAAATTCCTAAGTGTTGAATGAAATCCGACACTTAGAAATCCGATAAGTCCATTTGTTAAAAATCCGACATTCATTTGCTCCCAAAATCTGATATGATTGAAAATCCGACACTCATTTACTTCCAAAATTCGATAAGTAACAATCCGACAGTCATTGGTCTTAAAATCCGACAAGTCAAAAACCGATAATTCGAAATCCGGTATTTTCAAAATCCGACAAGTCTAAAAAACCGACATGAAATCCAATCAAATGAAATCCATTAGTTTTAAAATCCGACCAACAACTTCCCAATTTTAACAATCAATCGGATTTATAACAAAATCCGACAAA
Source organism: Dittrichia graveolens (assembly GCA_038502395.1). Lineage (NCBI taxonomy): Eukaryota > Viridiplantae > Streptophyta > Magnoliopsida > Asterales > Asteraceae > Dittrichia > Dittrichia graveolens. Next base: position 27,201,039 of record JARJIL010000008.1, read on the forward strand.
CTTGAAATCCGATGAACACTAAACTATCGGATTTACAGCAAATCTGACAGTTCATCCACTTGAATACCCTTCAAGTTCCCGACATACCGACACTTTCAAAAACATCCATTTTGTTACACTTAACACTTAAAACCCAAAATATTTATGCAATTAACCCCAATCCAAGACTTCCATTCGACTCAACTAAACATTTAAACACAAAAATCCCATTCGTGAAATATGAAAAATCCCGATTAAAACTTTGAAAACCGACAATCACGAATCTAACAAATACTCATTCAAAAATCGATTAACTTGGAATCGAAACTCATCCCACTAAACTATTAACAAATCCGAGTCTGTTAATGTAAACATAACACTTGATTTTACGATTCTAAAATCATCATTTGCGAGAATTTTGAAATTACGAAATCCGATTAAAAACCAAGTAAAGATTGATGAAATTTCAAGAAAAATATACCTTTGAGTTCAGTAAGGTATTGCGAACATAGAACTCTGATTAGAATGCACAAACAAACACTTTGAAATTTTCAATTTTTGAGAGAACAATCGGATTTCTTTGCATTCAAAAAAACGATACTGTAGTCGGATTTTCCTTTATAGGAAAATGAAAAATCCGACCCAAAAACCGATCCGTAGAAATCCGAAACCAAAAAGCGACAAACTACTCGGATTTAGTGTAAATCTGATAGAAGTATCAGAATACGACAAAAGTAGCGGATTTTGACTCAATCCGACAACATTTGTGGATATTGAACACTTGACATCAAAATTTTGTTCTTTCAAAGTACTACACTCCCCCTTAACACCACATTTCATCTTGAACAATAACCTTTTATCATGAAGATGAAAATTTTTTAAATTTGAAATTTAATTCAAAAACAAAAATAAAACTCCCCCTCAAATCATGCGCAAATGTACATCAATTTGAGATGATGAAAAAAATATTTTTGAATTTTCTTTGTTTTGTAAATGTTTTTGATTTTTCATTGATTATATACAAAACCTGATGTAATTTCTCCCCCTACAAGTATGAATCCACCGTGATTCATAACTTGTATATGATGTGTCTATCCTTTGACTGAAGTTTGACTTGCACCACTAACACATACCGTGTAAGATCTGTTAAATCATAATGATATGTTAAACAGTCCAATTCAACATTCCTAATCTTGACACTAAAGCATTAAAACAAGATTCATCTAACGCTTTTGTGAAAACATCAGCAAATTGATTATTTGTTTGAACATATTTTAATTCTATTAGGCCTTTTTCTGCATAGTCTTTGATAAAATGATATATGATGTCTATATGTTTTGTTTTCGAATGATGTACTGGATTGCACGTAATTGCAATGGCACTCTGAGGATCACACATTAATGGAATTTTGTTGTATACCAGACCAAAGTCGGACAGCTGAGTCCTAATCCAAAGGCACTGTGAGCAGCAGTTAGCAGCAGCAATGTACTCTGCTTCAGCTGTTGATGATGAAACACAGTTTTGCTTCTTGGATCCCCAGCAGACCAGTCTATCTCCTAAAAAGTGTGCTCTCCCAGATGTGCTCTTTCGATCTATCATGCATCCGGCATAATCTGCATCAAAATAGGAAATAAGTTCAAATCCCAAATCCCTAGGATACCACAAACCAAGATCTGGGATACCCTTAAGATATCTAAATATGTGTTTTACCGCCAAAAGATGAGATTATTTGGGATTTGCCTGAAATCTGGCATAAAGACATGTTGAATACATAATATCAGGCCTACTAGCCGTCAAATACAGCAATGAGCCTATCATACCTCTATAGGTTTTCAAATCTACTGCCTTTCCTTCCGGATCAGCAAATAGTTTTGTTCTTGAAGCCATGGGTGTTGTAATAGATGAACAGCGAGTCATATCAAATCTCTTTAACAGATCTTTGATATACTTAGCCTAGTTAATAAAAATCCCATGACTAAATTGTTTGATTTGCAATCCCAGGAAAAAATTAACTTCCCCCATCATACTCATTTCAAAACGCTTTTTCATTGTATTTGAAAATTCATATCCATATTTAAAATATTATCTCATCGACATATATTTGTACTAACACCTAATCTTTTCCGATTTGCTTTTTAAATAGTGTGGTGTCTGTTTTCCCTTTGACGTATCCCTCATGTAGAAGATGTTCTGACAGCTCATCGTACCAATCTCTCGGGGCTTGTTTAAATCCATAATGAGCTTTGTCAAGAATATAGACGTCATCGGGTCTGTTAGGATCTACAAAACCTTCCGGTTGACTGACATATACTTCCACTTTTAGTTTCCCATTGAGAAATGCAGTCTTAACATCCATTTGATAAATCGTAAAGTTCTTGTAGGAGGCATAGGCTAGGAAAAGGCTTATTGCCTCTATCCTTGCTAGAGGGGCCAATGTCTCATCATAATCAATGCCTTCCTGTTGATTATACCTCTTAGCCACTAACCTTGCCTTATTCCTAACAACCACACCATCTGAATCCTTTTTATTCTTGAATACCCCTTAGTTCCGACAAACGATTTGTCTTCCGGTCTCGGAATTAATCTCCATACTTTAAGTCGGTCAAATTGATGAAGCTCTTCCTGCATTGCTATAATCCAATCAGGATCAGCTAGAGCTTCAGACACTCTGGTGGGTTCGACCATGCTTAAGAAACTTGAATGTTGGCATTCATTAGCAGTAGCAGATCTTGTTTGAACACCGACGTTCAAACTACTTATGACTTGAGTCTAAGGATGACTCTACAACCAAACAGGTTCGGGGGATTGAACCTGAATGTAGTCATTTATATTTCTAAGCTTATTGGAGTTAATGTCTTCCATTGACTGATCATATCTTGGACTTTGTTCAGTTGCAGGAATATTCGTAGCTTCAAACTCTGAATTGTCAGAATTTGTTGTCTGTTGAACTGTAGATACACTTGGTGGCTCAGTTATTGTTACAGACTCTTGCTGAATATCCTGTAAAACAATAGATGGGTTATCATTCTTTTTAAAGAAATCAAACATAAATTCCAAGCTTATATCATCTTTTTGACTGAATGACTCATCCTTTTTGTTTATTTTGAAAATTGGTTCTTTAGATGAGTTAGGTTTACCCGTTAAAGAATTTAGATTGACTAAATCGTCAAACGTAACATTGATGCTTTCAACAATCATGTTAGTTCTTCGATTCATAATTTTAAAAGCCTTTTTATCCACTGAACTCCTTCGTCTGCTTTCGAATCAAACTTTGACATTTTGTCCAATTCATTCAATACAAAGCACCTATTACCAAATACATGAAAGTATTTGATATTAGGCACTACTCCATTACATAAATCGTATAGAGTTTTATTAAAGCGCCGATGTAATAAAGAACGATTTTGGGTGTAGCATGCAGTGTTCACGGCTTCAGCCCAGTAAGATGGTGGTATCTTCGAATACTGTAATATCGTTCGGGCAGCTTCAACCAGTGTTATGTTTTTCCTTTCCACTACTCCATTCTATTCCCGAGTATATGCTGCTAAGAACTGATGTGTTATACCTTTAGAATCCAAATAAGAATCAAGCGTTCTGTTCTTGAACTCTGTCTCATTATCAGTTCTTATTCCATTCACCGGTTGTCCGTTTTGGGTCTTGTGTTTCTTCAGAAACAAAATTACTTGTTCAGGTACTTCACTTTTGTGACTCACAAACCGGACCCATGTATACCGGGAGTAATCGTCCACCATCACAAGAATGTATCTCTTTTCGCTTCTGGACTGAACCTTCATTGGTCCATAGAGGTCCATGTGGATCAATTGCAAAGAAGTGGTAGTTGAAGAAATCTGACTAACTTTATGTCGTACTCTCTTCATTTTACCCGCCTCACAATCATTACAAAGATGATCTTTTCAAATTTCAACTTTGGTAGACCTCTGACCAAATTTCGATTCACCAGCTTGTTCATGTTCTTGAAATTTAGATGTGACAACTTGCGATGCCACGACCAATTTAAATCTGATGAAGCTTTTGTCAGTAGACATACTGGTATGTCGGAACCTTTCTCAGACAAGTCAATTATGTAAAAGTTTGACTTTCTGTTGCCACCCAAAATCTCAGCTCCGTCTTCTGTCTTTAAAGAACATGAGCTCTTCTTAAACACTACCTCCATTCCTTTATCACAAAACTGTCCTATGCTAAACAAATTATGCCCTAAGTCCTCAACATGGGACACTTTTTCAATTTTATGTTTCCAGTCTCTATAACTCCATGGCCGAGTATCGGAGAAACTTGATCGTTCCCAAACTTGACATGAAGCAGCTTTCATTTGGACTTGTTTGATAGGTGTGATTTTGTTATGATTTGATGGAGTTGGTGCAGGTTTCTGATTTGCATTCATTATATTTAGATGTTCTCTCCATTGTCCTGGCCGGACTGGTATCTTTCTGTTAGCATATCGTTTCAAAAACCCAACTCTTTGATGTTTGTGAATCCATTGGTAGATGATGAATCCATTTTTGAATACAAACCAAAACAAAATTTTATCAACATTAGGATTCTTCCAGTTTCAGTTCGATTTTAATCCTCTTTTCATTCGATTTTGATGATAGTCACACTTGAACTCACAGTGTCCTTCAGGACAGCCAACTCCAGCACAACTCATTTTGTTATCAGTTATTTATGATTTTGAGTTTTCAGTTTTGATTTTCCAATAAAAGAGTAACTCACAATTCTTATTGCAGTATGATTTATGAATATTATAAGATGGTTTAACTGTGGTCTTGGAAACAGACTTGATTACATGTACACTCTTTTTCTCGTTTTCTTTCAATTGGTCCTTTGGAATCCACTTCATAGGAGCTTTCATTGTCCCTCCATTCTTCACACCTTTGATCATTGTTTTCTTCATTCTTTTGTTTGAAACTTCTTTCCCTTTTGACTGATCTAATTTTAATTCAGAAAAAGAAGTTTTGTTAGAGACATGAAGTGGTTTAACAGTCTTTGAATCATGTAAATTTGTTGATCTTTTGATTTTTGGCATTTTAGGAATTCCTTTTGTTTTTGATGATGATCCTTCCTCTCTAACACTGTTGGTATTACATAATTGATTACATTTATGTGACATAAATTCTCTATATGCCTTTGGACACTAAGGATACACAATATCCAGATATCTATCCAATTCAGTAAGCAAGCGTTCCATCTTCTCTTCAAGCATTCTTCTTTCAATTGCACTTGAAATAAATTGAGGAATTAGGTATTGTGCACTATCAGAATCGTTAACTTTCTCTTCAGTTATTCAATCTTTATTTCAGATGCAACGGAATTTAACTTCTTGTTAAGATTGAAGATTGTTTCTTTTAGTACACAATTTTCCACTTCAAATTGAATTTTCTGATTTATGCATGCTACCTCAAACAATTCCTATCGTTTCTGCAGTTCCATATGTGGAATATAGACTGTTGCAGTTCCATTGTTTTCTTGACATTTTGCTTCTCTCTTCTCCTCAGGTGGATGAGGAATAAAACACTCATTAGACAAAGACGAACATCCACCACTTCCAACTTCGTATGAGGCATTGTATTCATCATAGTTAAGTGTGTTTTGAAGTTTTGTTGTGATTTTTCTTTTTAATTCTTCTTCCTATTTTATTTCATCTTCTCCCACAAACACCATTTTAGAAGTCCAAACCTGATTCATTCTTTCAAGTTGGTACAATTGTGTGCAATTTATTTTTGAAAAGAAATTGTTATCGTCATACCCTAAACCTTTATACCTATTCTTCACGTTTGGTTCAAGGTTTTTAAAGATACTGTGACGAGTAGTGACTTTCTTCTTAACTCTTTCTTCAAGATGTTGAACTTTTTCGTCAAGATTCTTTTTCTTTTTCATGATTAAGTTAAGATTTATTTCTGCAGACAACTTTGCTACATTCAAATCATGAACTTTTAATTCAGTTTCTTTTTGCAGTTTAATTAGTTCATTTTCTTTATCTTGATATCTTGTTGAAGTTGTACTATTTTTGAGGATTGGTTTGTTAGTTCGACTTCACTTTTTGCTGCTTGTTCCATTTTCAGATTTAAGTTCTTTTCATGCAGCTTTTGGTTCTTGTTCGTGAGTGATTGATTCTGTGAAATTAATAGCTCCACCTGTTGCATGAGAGTTAGTATATACTCAGTAGGAAATTTTGAATGATCAATTACTACCTTTTCATCAGTTCCTAGTTGAGCAGCAACGCTTGGGCTTGTGTTATCAGTAGCAACCTCAGCCTCTTCTATTTCTTCTTCCTTCTCATATTCACTCTCAATGTCTGATTCATCAAATTTAGCCATGAACCCTGAATCAGCCCTCACAATCTCATCTTCACTCTCTCCGTCAGTTTCTTCGAATTCAAACTCTTCAACCTCAGCCATCAAGACAAATTAGGCATGGACATGAGGATCTTCGTCACTATTCTCTGTGTCAAAAAGAAATTGATCCTCTTCTGCTAGCAATGCCTTCCCATTGTTTCTCTGCTTAATCAGGTTGAGTTTAGCCTTGTAGTATTCAGAATCCTTGACTTTAGGCTTTTTACAGTCTTTAATGAAATGCCCTGTGCAACCACAGTTGTAGCACTTTCTTTCCTGAACAGTTTCCACCTTCCTTTCATATCTTCTTTCAAGCCTTTGACCATCTTTCTTCTGGATTGGTCATCTCTCCTTCTTGATCCAGAAGTGAACTTTTGTCTTTTGTTCGTTTTGTTCTTTAAAAATTTGTTTTGCATCATGTTCGTTAAGTAGGCCATAGCTTCCATGATTTTCTCATTGTCTACCACACTCTCTACCTCTAAATCTGAAGATTCTGTCTCTTGAAATTGTTTCATCTTGACAGATTTTGTTGAGCTCTTTACCCTTTTCTCATTAACCACTAGGGCCGGTGGATCTACATTTTCTTTTTATGCACCCAGACCAACATCATCTTGATATTGGTTTAACTCTTCAAAAATCATATGGTGGGTGACTTTATTCAAATTCTTTTGGTTCATCTGCCTGTAGATAGCCACCTGTGATCTCCATTCAGGCCCTAGAGAGTTTAGAAACCTTGTGTTTTTAGTTAGATTTGAATAATCATCAAGCTTCTAGTTTCTAAGGACATTGAGCAATTTACAGTAGCGACTGTAAGTTTCAATAAGTGCTTCACCCTCTCTAGCTTTGAAGTGGTCAAAGGAGTTAACCAGTGTAGCTTCCTTAATCCAAACTCCAGACTCAGTGCCCTCCATTTGGCTTTTTATCTAATCCCATATTTCTTTGGCTATATTCAAGCCATTAACCTTGATATAAAACTCTGATGATAGACCATGCTTCAAATAATACTTTGCTTTTCGGTCAGCTGTGGCTCTGTATTTTTCTTCAGCTGTGTATTCACTCGGAAGCTTTTCCCTATGAATTTCATCAAGTGGTGGATTATGATGAGGGTTAGCTTCCTGATCTATCCTGAATACTCCGTTTCCCTCAAGTATACTCTTTTTCATTTCTTCACCGTATTGTTCATTATTATCAATGAAGTCCATAAATCGACCCTTTCAAACATGATATTCTCCTCTGTACAGAATAGGTGATTTTGTGTCTGAACCAAATGACAGTATTTCACTGTATGTACTCATCTTTGCTTTAGGATCATTTCGTTGATAAGATTTTAAAATTGAATAATTTTCCAAGTGTTGAACCAAATCCGATGAACGGCAAATCCGATAACTTGGAAACCAAGAACTTTCAAATTCCGACAACATGGAAATCCGACTGAAGTGGAAATCCGATAACTTTCAAATTCCGATAACTTGGAAATCCGATTGAAGTGAAAATTTGATAACTTTCAAATTCTGATAACTTGAAAATCCTAGAACCTTCAAAAACCTTTGAAAATCCGTAAACCAAATCAATCTAAATCCAAGTAAGTAAATCCGATAGTAACCAATCCAATCAAATCCGATAGTACTTAGATTTCCAAATCAAAATCCGTAGCCCAAACTAAATCCGTAGCCCAAACTAAATCCGAAACTTAGATTCCCAAATCCCATCTAAAGAACACTCAAATGCCTTATGCTCTTTGCTTCCACACTTGTAACATTTTTGTGATTTTGTGGCTTTGGAGCATTGAACAACATTATTTGAATGCCTATGAGTTTTCTTTTTAGTCTTCTGACAATTATCAGTTATCAGTTGACTAACTTGACCATTCAGCTTATGAAGTTGATCCTTTAAGTTTCTTAGGTCTTTATTTACAGGCACCTTGGATTGATCTTGGGAATTTGAAAGTTTTTGACCAATCTTTGGTGTGACAGAAATGGGAACAATGTGAACATCATTCTTTTTACTCATAGTTTCTTCTATTGAAAGAGAGTTTATTACATCTAGATCAACTGAGTGTTTGGAAGATGAGCTATGATCAACTGACAGGCCATCAGCTGAGCATTTACCATCTACTAATAGGTCAGTTGATAAAGTAGTATTTGCTAATGATTTTTCAGTTTGTGAAATACTAAGATTTAAGTCATCTGTTTTCAAGGTTTGACAACAAATGTCTCTTTGGTCTCAACTAATGATTCCTTTCCTTTACTCACATCCTTTGACTTTATATTCTTAGTATTTTTACATTCTAAAATCTTAACAGAAGATGATTCAACAGAAGGAAAAATTGATTCTTTTACATAGGAACTTTTGCTTCTAACAAATTTATTTGTGAACACACTTTTTCCTTTTACAGTCTTGTGAAAAGTTTGTGGCAAAATATCAGCATTGTTTAAAATAATAAGGTTCTTATTAGAATCAACATAGTTAGTAGTCTTAGAGTAGTTTCCACCAATAATAGCTCGAACTTGTTTGGGTATTTGCTCCTTGACACACTGAGTGGTCTTTTCAGCAGATACACACCAAGACTTTACTATCTTTTGGAGGTCATTGAACTTTTTAGTTTCTTTGCTAGTTTCTTTTTCTAAGATCTCATTAAGTATCTTTTGATTTTCTAGTTTATCATTTAAGATTGTTATTTGCTTAAGTTTCTCATCTTTAAGAATTAATTTTTCTTTAGTGATTCTACTTCTAGTTTTAGCTTCTTCTCTATTTTAATAGCAGACTGGAAATCAATAAACAAGCAATCAAACGTAGCATTATTTTCATTATCATTATAGTTAATAAACTTGCCAACCTGATACATTGAAGAAGGATCCTAATTGCTAGTTGAACAAGCTTTTGCAGCCTTTTTCATATCTTCATCAAAAGAACTACCACCATCATTGTTGGCCATCATGCAGAACTGAGAAGTGATCACTTCATCTTCATCTAAGGAAACATCTTCCTTTGCCCAATCTTCTTCTTCTGCAACAAGGACTTAGCCCTGGGCTTTCTTCTTATTTTTCTTGTCAAGGTCAACAGCAAGGAGTTTCTTATACTTGGCTTCATAATAAATTTTGGCCTCCTAATTTGGCATAGAACCAGTGTTACTTTTGGACTTACAGTCACGGGCAATGTGGCCAATTTTGCCACATTTGTAACACTTTGTCGTAGAGACATCAAAAGTAGATTTGGATTTGACAAACTTTGATGGCCTCTTGCTAAACCTCTTGACACCCTTTCCCTTCTTGAAAGGTTTAAACTTCCTAACCAGTATGGCTACTCCTTCAACCACTGCTTCCAGATCTTCCAAGCTCCTCTCTTCATCACCTTTCTCCTCTTCACTTTCTCCAGCACCCTCTCTCTTTCATCTTCCTCTTCATCAGATCCAGAATCAATAGCTGCAAAGCTTCTCATCTTTGTATCTCTTGATACAAGGGTAGTTGATGCAGCTTTCACAACCTCCTTCATCTCCTTGGATGAAAACTTCCTTTCCTTGACTAACTGCTCATGGTTAAGTAAGTAACCATAGAGAGCAACCAGAGACATTCCCTTGATCTTTTCACTATGTCTTAAAAAAGTGACAAAGTGATCCCATGTTTCAGGGAGGGAGTCTAGAAACTTGTTCACCAAGACAAAGTTGCTCTTGGATATATTTGCCCTTTTTAAATCATTCACAAGGCAGTTGAACCTAGTGTATGTCTGAGTAAGACTCTCACCTTTATGAGCAAAAAAGAATTCATACTCTTTGTTGAGGAGGATCTTCTTGTTCTCCTTTACCTCTTCAATCCCTTCATATGCAACTGTGAGTGTATCTAACATCTCTTTGGCAGAAGTATAGTTAAGCACTTAATGATAGATTTCATTGGGTAGTGAAGAGACAAGAGCTGATCTAGCCTTAACATTAAGGCTGACCAACCTCTTATCTTCATCTGTCCACAAATGCATGTGTTTGGTAATGATTCTTTCTGTTGTAGAGGTTTGAGCTTCAAATTTTGATGGAATGGATAAAACAGATGTTGGAACATAAGGACCCTTGGTAACAATTTCAAGCAATTGGATATCAAGGGTGAATAAAAAGAGATGTGCTCTACTTTTCCATATGGAGAAATTTTCAGCATCAAACATGGGACATCTTGTTAAAGACCCAGTGTTTGAGATGTTCATGTTGTTTGATGATGAGGCCATTTGGAGAGAGGTAGAAGCAGTTGTAAAGTAAGCAAAACAGATCTAGATATGAATTATCTAACCTGCTCTGCTACCAGTTGTTAGTCCCTGATTGAGTACGCAACAACAAATGTTTATAGAAGGGGGTTAGAATACAAACTTTAGCTTTTAAAATTTAAAGACACACCATTATACTTTTATATAATTCTTATTGATATGAATCAAGAATTACATGTACTAGAAGCGGAAATTCTAAGTACAATAAAAGGTGGCAATTAATTTGTCTAACACATAGACAAGCTAACTCTAAAACAACTTATGTTTAGGAGTGTTCAACACATGAACAAGTTTGGTTCTACTCAATTGCTAAACTCTACGAGATTGTCTCAACAGATGAGATTGCTATTGTGTTGTGTAGAAGCTTGTTTTTGCACATCCACCATGCATGAATATTTATAGAAGCTTGGGCATCCGGTTGCATATAGGAAGGAGAGAAAGAGTGTATGGAAATATAAAATTTTAATTATAAAGTTAGTGGGTGAAAAGTAAAGTTATTTTAATCAAGTGTTTGATAAAAGTAATTGTACTTTTCTAAAAAAGTGCAACCCACTCACCATATAAAATATTAAATCCCACACCTTTTGCCTTGTAAGACTGTCTTTCCCTTTCCATGCTTGTACTTTAAACAACAGTCATGCTTTTTCTAGATTTGACTTTACCAAGTATGGAATTGCCAGGCATACTTAGTTGTTGAAACAAATCTTCGGGATCTTCATCTGTTTGAGATATGTTTCTCCTTTTCCAGAGGATAAGATCAAACCTTTTTGTCTCGTGCTTGATCAAAAAGTGCTTTAAACTTTTACAAACAAAGATCTAAGGCATAATAGACACATGTTTTGCCTTTTACATATGAAACTTACAATCTGAAAGGAAGAGCATATTTGACATTTTGCTCGACTCAGCTAACAGAAAGTACTAAGAACTTTATAACTTTCACTACTCAGATGAAATAATGGATCAGTTGATCATTTTTGCAAAGTCTCAGTTGATACCTATTGCTCAACTGATCATACAGATGCTCAGTTGATCAATAGTTATACTAGGAAAGCATAAGCTCATGTATTGATATGATCAGTTGACCAAGTATGTCAGCTGATCATTTAAATACATTAGCTTATGTAGGAAGATGACTTGTGTTTAGAAAGACTTACTTAGCTGATGCTCTGTGTAACATCCTGAGATTAGGCCTAGTAGACACGTAGGTTTTGGTAAGTTATTATGTGTTCTATTAATTGATAAATGTGATTAATTGTTATTCCTTTACTTTTAATTAAGTATTGGTTAATATATGTATATATGTGTATGTATCTACGGATTGGTGTGTGTGTGTGTGTGTGCATGTGCTTAAGTTGGTTGTGTCATGCCACCTCCTACTTGGTTTGTATATTATGTGGGTTTACATTATCAATTCTTCACTTTGAAGATTTCTAGTGTGTGTATTGTGTGTAAACCAAGAGAAAGCAAGAAGAACAGCAATCGAATTTTAAGGTTTTGAATTGTAGAATTCAAGTTTAAAAGGTTTGTGTGATTCTTATTTGATTCTTGTTAATATGCTTCGGTTTGTTATTAACATGCTACGGTTTTGAATATGCTGGGTTTTGATTATGAACATCATGAAAAACTTGATATATGGGTTTTGGCGGATTTGGTGTTCTTAGGTGTTAAGATGTTTATGATGCATGATTTCATGTTTAAACATGTTTGTATATGTTTTTGTAAGCTTGCGTATGAATTATATGAACTGATATTATGATTCATGGATTTTTTGAAGTTATCAGATACTTGAAAGATGAAGTTGGCGGATTGTGGAGAAGATGGTGAAATCCGAGTGTTCGAAATCCGATACTCATAAATCCGGTACTTTAAATCCGTAACTTATGAAATCCGATGGTTGAAGTCCGATGGTGGATTCCAAGTGATGAAATACGATCATAAGTGAAATCCGATGATGAATCCGACAGTTGGAAGTTCGAAGGGTGAAATCCGAAGGAAGTGTCGGATTTCATTAAAAACCGACAAGTGTTGCGGATTGACTTCAAATCCGACAGATGTATCGGATTTCCTAGAATCCGATGGTTTTAGCGGATTTTGCATTAATCCAATGGTAGTATCCGATTTCTTTGAAATCCGATAGTTTTGGCTATTGTTTGCATTGTTTAATGATATGTGTTATATGTGCATACATATGTGAATCTTACATGTTTATGTTTGATTAAATGGATATAAATATATGATTGATATATATTTATGAATTGGATACTAATGTTTGGTTGTTGTGTTCTTAGGCACAGACAAGGCTCAGTAACATTAGATCACTGAGTGAAGAAGCTGAGAACTAGAGGTGAGTGGATGTTTACTCACGGGTGATATTAGTTGTACTGGTTTGGTTGCAAGTATTGTTGGTTTGATTCATGGATAGACTGTATATCTGATAATTCTGCTGTTTGTTAATTAGTTGTTGCGTCAGTGGTATGTATACATGATGGTTGGGAAGTCAGTTTTCGACTGGGCTTATGGGCTAGGTTCATTTGCTATTGGCTAAGCAGTATTAGGTCCTTGGGATGCATTTGTTGCTACTAGAGGATAATACTGTGTGAGAATAGCAAATGGACTATCGATAAACCTTTGCTTTGGCCGGCATTGGTTGTAGGTTCCTACAGAACCGCCAGTCTTCCTAGGGTGCTTATTTGTGGTTATTGATATCTTGCGGTTCAGGCTGATATATCTGTTGCGTGGTACTCCATTCACTTAGCTTTATGCTAATCCCCACCTCTCACTCTTTTTACAAGTTTTGGTAAGTCAGCGGCTCGGTTGAGAGTGGTTAGCTTGGGGAGTAATCACTTAGGACTCTGATAGATTATTTGTGACGAGCCGTGTTTTGTAATACTGATATTTAAACATAATGGTTTTGTAAACTATGGTTTATGTACAGTTGTAAATACTTTTGGTATTTAATTCGCTTCCGTAGTGATTGTTTTAAATGACAATTTTTGGGTTGAAAATACGGTGTTACACTCTGGGCCTCAGCTTATCTAATATTCACTCAGCTGATGGTATAGCTGATTAAGATCTTTGCTCAGCTGATCAATTTTCTTCACTCGGTTGATAAATGATTCTCCTCAGCTGATGGTCTTCTTCACTTGTTTTCTTCATCTGATATTCCTCTGCTGATGTCCTTCGGTTGATGCTTTTGAGTAGTTGCTGCTTCTCAGCTGATGGTTCCATACTTAGCATATTTTCTTGAATCTGATTCAAACAACACATGTTTGAATACTTTCTAAGTCATACTGAAAATAGGGTTTGATTATCATTAAATTCTATGTTTTAAGATAAACAGAGTTGATAATTAGGGTGAAGTTATTAACCCCCAACAATAACCATATTAAAATCAATTTTTCAAAGCCCACGATTATATGTAGTCCACAATTTCTCAAGCCCGCATATCAAAGTACCGATTAGAATCAGCCCACGACTATAGTCTATTTGACGTTCATATGTTTAAATCTCGATATTGCTTGTGGTCAAATTGATGAATCTGTTGTTCATGTTTTAGATGATGTGCCAAGCCTCATATTTTCAAAAGTTGTCAATTCCTGATCAAAAAGAGGTGGAAACGAAGGTCTTATTTAACTTTGGCTGTGCATATGAATAGCTATTTAAATGAGAATATGTGGTTGTTGTGTTTCTAATATTAGGTGTAGAAACCGTAAAAACAAAAGTCACGTCTATTTCCCTTCCTCATCAGCTCTAAGAGAAAAACAAGGATATTTGATATTACTCTATTTCCGTCTCTTATATAAATGACGAAGTTGTGTAATTTTATTCTTTATAAATTTTGATTGTTTCTCTTCTATCCCATGTTGTTAATCACTGAACCCTTGCTTTGATATGTGATTTGATTCTTCTTTGATTCTTAGGTTTGTCTCCTCTAAAGCATTTTATCTTTCTTCTTTAATTTTGATTTTATATGTGTAGATTGTTTCCAAATTGACCTCGTAAATCTATTGAATGAAGAATGGAGATTTTAAGGCTTAATTTGACATACACATAAGTCAAATGATAAGTATGAATGAAATGCACACAAGGCATTCGATTAAATGCTTGAATGAGCTGTCTTACTTCCTTACTATTTTGTGTAAGTAGATGTTAATCTTAACCCATTGACCAAACTGTGCATTGATTAATCCTCTCGTAGCAACTTTTCTAAAGTATTCCCCCTTCTTGATTAAGAAAAGGAAGAACAAATGCGATAAATTCACCATTAAGAATCCTACTTGGTCATTTATGTTCCTGCAAGAAACATTTAATCTATACTACTATATAAACCATTTAACATTTTCTCTCCTCTCTAATTTTAAGAGTTTTTAAAATTCAATCAAGACAAAATCTTGACGTGTCATTTTATCTAAATTAATCTCATTCACTCAATCTTTACACATTTCATTCTCTCTCCTAATTTAATTTAACTTTTTATTTACTTAAAATATACTCTCTCACACTAACACATACTCTCTCACACAAACACTATTATCCACCCACATCAACATAATTTTCAAAATCTTATTAGCTTTTTTCTCCTTATTACATAAATATAATTCTTTTTCCGTATTTTAATATCTTTTAGAATTTAGTTTTAAAATTAATAAAATAGTTGATGCAAATAAAAGAAAATTTGAAAAAAAATGATGTAGAAAACTTTTTCATGACATTAAATCGCGCGAATAACATATCATTACATTCTTGAAAATGACATGTTGTAAAATAGAAATTATATATTTACCATCATAGCGTTGCGCGGGTACGATGTTAGTTTATTAATGTTTGTACATTTATTGGAAAAGAGATCATGGATTCTGTATTAATTAAGATTATTATCATAGATATAACTTAAGAAATAAAAAAAGAAAAAGGAAAGTGAACTCATTTCTAGTATAAAGCAACAAAAAAACATGGTTAGTATGATGGGTATCAATAAGCTAGTTTGTTAATTCAAGATCATAATCTACTATGCTATTAAATATTTAATCATCATTTTTTCAAGAATCTAACTTAGATTAAATCAACCACCATGAGTTTATTTATTAAAATCATCACAACTCCCTCTTCACCATACAAATTACAAATCATCTTTCTTTAGCAAACTAACACAACCATACAATATATCAGCTTCACCCACACTTACATTTTACCCTTTCTAAAACCTGGTTGTAGAATTGAGCTCTCTCCAAGAAGCTTATTATAACAAAAGGATTTGCTCTTTGCTGCCAATTTATGAAATTAGTTACATACGTACCATTTATTCAAACACCACACATGGCACAAGATTATTAATTTATTGGACATAACTAAATCACGATGTATATTTTATTTGTACAGACTCAATCCACAATGGAGCCGTTTGAAACTACTCTACTCAATATCAGATTTGTGCATTGTGTGTGGCTGAATCTCAATTAGGTCTGTTTTCGAATACCCAATTGCTATTATGATTTCTTGTTATATGTTTAGATCAAAGATTTGAAGCTCATTTTGCAATGTATCCTATTGAAAAGGAAAAACAGCTACTTGGAAAGATTCGAAGCAAGAACATTTCAAGTTCATTTGTGGGTAATTTGTTATATATTTAGACCAAAGACTTGAAGCTCATTTGAAGTTCATTTAGGGGTAGTTTGTATGATTTAATTGTATTGTATTCACATGATGTAGACGATTCGAAGCAAGAACATGAAAGAATGGACAAGGGTGATTTTGATGAGGCCCTTTTAGCGGATTAGAAGAGATGGTGTTGCTGTTTGAGTTTGGTGTTATCGGTGGCGTTACAACAAGAGTGTTCCATCTATGGTTTATTATCTAGTTATTGTAGTCTTGTTGTGAGTAGCTTGGGTTTCTTTTGATGCTTCAAACACGCAGCTGACCAAAGGGATGCTTGTTGCTTGTTATGGAACACATGTAAAATGGATTGTATTGCATTGCTACCAAATATGTCTTTGATTTAGGGTGTTTTATCTTGAGTTTGTGATAAGTTAGACTAGATGATTCCAGTTTCTTAATTATATTGTAATTTTCATTGTATGAAGCATTACATAAACTCATGTGTTAACAGAGTTCTTCAATGAGATAACGAAAGTTTGTTCATTCGATTTGATGGAGTGTGTTTCTCATTTGAGGTGATACGGTTTGATGTATTAGTTTTTTGTAACGGGTTATATTGATGTTTTTTTAATCTCTAACATGTCATAGGTTCAATAAAGGGTGAAATGGATATCTTTCATCTCTAAATAAGTCAAATAGGCGTGTTACATCTCGCTTGATCCATGCAGATTAATCTAACAACCTTTTAATTTGTTTGACCCTTTTTACTTCAGTATGCTATTTTCTAACCCATTCAACCTTAACTCATTATATTGTAACATCTTTGATCCATATAACTTTAGTTCACTATATTTTTTTTTTAGCATTTTTGACATGTTTATTAGCGATTCTCTATTTGTTTGACCCGTTTAACTATAATTCTCTATTTGTTTGACCCATTTAATTTTATACCCATATAAATTCTCACAAAACCAGGAATAGTATAATATGATTCTTTTAGTTATTAACAAAAAAGGGAAACAATAAAAATGAATAACATAGTTAAATAAGTAAATCAATTTGATAAAAAAAATTGAAACAATAGTGTAACATGATTCATTTGACTTATTCACAACAAAAATTGGATTTTGACTTATTCTGCCTGTCACAATGAAATATCCAAATATGTAAATAGTTGTAACATCGTGCTTTCGAGAACCAAATTTTTCTTTTTAAAATACTAATTTATAATTTTTCACTTAAATACGCATCGGAATTAAAACAAGTGACTAATATTATACATTCAAAAATTGCCACATACGAGGTTTGGTGTTACCGATACGGAACCGTTCGACCATTATCTGTTACAATCATAACCATAATATCAGAGTTAATAAAAAACAGTGTTCCTCCTAAGAAAGTAAACTACCCGCAGGCTCCCAAGCTCACTGAGGATCGCCTGCACATGGGAGGAGTAGTATCTGTTAGCTATAATAGCTAGTGAGTAGCATGCAATAAATATAAACATATCACATATCATCAATCATGCTCAAACAGTGCTATCCTAGCATCTCGTGCTGAGCTGGCGTAGTCAGAAGGTGACATATCTCGCAGGGGAGCTAACCCGGCTCAATGCACCAAACTAGGGTACCAGACACATCAACCGCTCCGGTGGGTGAGCTGTAAAGCAGTCCACCATTGTGTTCTGGAATCAATCGATTCCTCTGTGTACAGCCATAAGCTATACCTAAGGAGGACTGCTTAGTCCTTAATGTAGAACAACTTTGTTCTTAAAGTAGGACAGCTTTGTCCTTAGGGTCCGGATCGTTCACAAACACTTATTTGATCCAATCGGATCTTCATTGCGTGCATATAATCATATATCATCATAATATACACCTAATCAAGTGCATATCATAGTGTATCAATAAGTTAAGCTCATCATCATGCTATCCAATCTACACTTAATCAAGTGCGTATCATACTATGTCAACATGTTAAGTCTAGCATCATCATGCATTACAAGCTACACTTAATCAAGTATGTACAAGTCATGGTATACAATTCTAAATTCATTGTTAATATATGTTATAGATATATTAATTGTTATGTTATCAGGCACTCACCTGATGAGCTAATATAATATAAATATGATACCGAAGCTCCTGGACCAATTGGTGTACCTAAACAGGGTTTCTAGATATTAAAACCTTGTTAAACAGAATCTGGCAGAGGCAGGGCACGGCCGTACCTTGCCAAGGCACGCCCGTGCTTGGCAAAGCATGCCCCGTACTTGATACTCAGGTACCCCCCGTGACTGCAGAGCACCCCCAGACAAGCTAGGGTTAGGCACGCCCGTATCTTTTGGAGGTACGGCCGTGCCTCCCATGGTACGCCCTGAGGTACTGATATCGCGTTATTTAGATATATATCATTGCGATAAATGGCGCTTAAATGTTAAATAATGCTTTAAATAATGACAAACGGTACTTAAAGTGTCTAATATTCATTCACAGGTCATAAAATACTCAATGGCGAGAGTGTAAGCGGAAAAGACGGAAAAAGACTCGAGAAACAAAGAAAAATCATAAAGTCATAAAATCCGAGAATGCGACGCGTCGGAGAGATGAACGCGACGCGTCCCGTTGAAATCAAGCGAATTTGTCAGGCAAGGCTTTTAAGACACGACGCGTCCAAGGGTCTAACGCGACGCGTTCCCGGATGGATTAGAACTCTATAAATAGACATCTTTCATTCGAAAAAAGGGATGCTAACCCTTCCAGCCGGCCCTAGACGAACGAATACGAAGAACTTGGAGCTCTGGAGCAGGATTCTTGCACTTTGATTGAAGTTTAAAGCTTTTGAAGTGAAGATTAAAGGTTTATCTTCCTAGATTCTAAGTGTAGTTGCTATTTCATCATGTTTAGCTTTGTTCTTATGAATTTCTATGGTTGTAATCCTCTGATTATGGGCTAAACACCCTGTATTCTCTACTTGGACATGATTACCTTTGATAATTAGTTGGATTTCAATGTTTGGATTGTTTTTAATGATATATTTGTTATGATTGCTTTTTCAAAGATCCAAGTGTGATCAAGTTCTGATTTTTATGCCTAGAATCTGAGTTTTCATAGGTTTTATGACCATTCTTCCTATGTTTGATTGAATTGTGAATTTCTATGACCACTAGGATTCATAACTAGTGATTGACCATATCCTAGGGTTAAGCTTAAAGATTGGAACTTTATTGTGCTTGCTATTGTCTTGGATGACCATTCTTTGATAATAGATTGATTTTGTGAATTAACAAATCAAAAGATTAAGTCTATCATAACTCGAACGATTTGGCTAGTTAAAGATTAATTAATTGCATGACCATTGAGTTAATTGTTTGAGACTATAGGGTTAGTGAGTCTGACCAGGAGATCTAACCACTTTAGAAATCGGTATATTGTTTTATGTTATCCATTGCACTTCATTGAAATCTGCTAATTTGATTATGGAATCTGTTGTCCAAGTAGAGATACTTCACTTCTTATTGATTAAATCCAAGGTTAATTTGCATTCTCGCTTTCTTAGCTTTGAAATCCAAAATTTTGTTAGTTTTAGGCTTGATTGGATTCGTTGCTTTCTCCTGCTAAATTGCCAATTCCCCCTGTTTACTGCTTTTTAGTTTAATATTATTTAAATAATTAGTTTAATTATATCTAGAATCATACTCGTTCCTCGAGAGTTCGACACCCGTACTTATTTTCTATACTGCTACACGATTAGGTACACTAGCCTATTGTGTCGTATTTAAAACATATACGGTTTTTACAAATTTAAAACTGATACGTAAATCGCACATCAGGTACGGCCTTTTCTTGAGCGGCATGCCCGTGCCTTTTCATTTACAGCAGCAAGTTCGTGAAGAACCTGTTGTTTTCCAGCCAAACCATTCCAAAACATTACCAATCAATTTCTATCATTCATATGTGAAATAACACATCAAAACCAATCTAAAGACACACTTTTTATGCATCTAAAAATCCAATTTAGAGTTTGGGATCAAATTCACCATTTTTGACGCATTTACCATTTTTTTCCAAAATCAATCAAAAACTTCAATTTAATTACAGATTCTGATTTCTATACACTTAGAAACCAAGTAGAAACGGCTTGGAAACATTAGAATTAATCATTAATGTCAAATTCAATTAAACCCCTTTTGAACCAAAACTTGAAAAGATGAAGAACTTGGAGATTTAACTTACTTGAAGATGGAGATTAGGGAGATGGAATTAACAATAGATTAAACTTGGATTTAGCACTTGAATTCAGCAACAAAGATTGATCTCTTCTTAAATTCCCTTCAATGAATTTCTTCTTCAAGAGTCAATAGACAAGGAACACAATGAGAGAAAGAAACAAAGTCTGTGTTTACAAAAAGAGAGTATACGTGGTATACTGTTAGATGCCTACTTGTGGGTTGATAATATCCACAAGTGGGTATCTTGTTCCACTTTTCAACATACAATTTAACACACGAGTACCCATTTTATCTAACGGGAATATTTTTGGAAACCTCGTTCTAAACCATTTAATATTTTATTATTCTTATCTATTTTTAATAATATTTTTATATTATCATTTCTTTATTATTTTCTTCTATTTTCCACTTAATCAATTATATATATAATTCTTTTATTCAATATTTAAATTCGAGTTTTAGACATACCGGATTCGAACACGACTAGGCCCAATCTAAGGATGTTACAAATCTACCTCCTTAAAAAGATTTCGTCCTCGGAATCTGCTTTTAAGAAAACAGATGGGGATACGGGCCTTCATATCCTCCTCGGTCTCCCAAGTCAGGTTTGACCCGAGGTTATGCTTCCATTTGACCAAGACCAGCTGAATAGTCTTCTTCCTCAGCCGCTTAGTCTTCGTGTTCAGAATCTTTACTGGTTCTTCCACGAGCCGTGTAGAAGAATCAACTTTCAGATCTTGCAGAGGTATAATCTGATCCTCATCCACCTTGCACTTGTGAAGATAGCAAACATTGAAGGTATTATGAATACTTGATAACTCTGGAAGTAATTCCAAAGATACCGTCTGCTCATTGACTTTTTGTATAATTCTGAAAGGACCAATGTATCGCGGACTCAGCTTGCCCTTTCTGCCAAATCTGGTGACACCTTCCATGGAGAAACTTTCAAGAATATCCGATCACCTATTTCAAAGGTAAAGTGGTCTGCATTTCGGATCTGCATACATCTTTTGTTTATCTCTGGCTGCTTTAAGCTTCTCCCAGGCAAATTTGACTTTATCAGCAGTAATCTGGACCAGATCAGGTCCAGTATACTATTTCTCCCCTGGTTCAAGCCAACAGGTAGGAGTGCGACAACGCCTACCATAAAGCATCTCATACGGTGGCATACCTATACTGGAATGATATGAATTATTATAAGCAAACTCAATCAAAGGCAAATGAGAATCCTACGAGCCACCGTATTCAAGTAAACATGCGCGTAGCATGTCTTCAAGAGTTTGGATAGTCCTTTCGGACTGTCCATCTGTTTGGGGATGATATGCGGTACTCAAATGAACACGAGTACCAAGCTCCCGCTGATGAAATCTGAAATTTTGTTAGCTTTGAAATCTGAAATTTGCATTCTCGCTTTCTTAGCTTTGAAATCTGAAATTTTGTTAGCTTTTAAATCCAAGGTTAATTTGCATTCTCGCTTTCTTAGCTTTGAAATCTAAAATTTTGTTAGTTTTAGGCTTGATTGGATTCGTTGCTTTCTCTTGCTAAATTGCCAATTCCCCCTATTTACTGCTTTTTAGTTTAATATTATTTAAATAATTAGTTTAATTATATCTAGAATCATACTCGTTCCCGTAGAGTTCGACACCCGTACTTATTTTCTATACTACTACACGATTAGGTACACTTGCCTATTGTGTTGTATTTAAAACATATACGGTTTTTACAAATTTAAAACTGGTACATAAATCGCACATCAAGTTTTTGGCGCCGCTGCCGGGGAACGGTTTTATTTTAGTATAATTAAATTAGTTGTCTAATTAATTTTTATTATAGCTTATTATTCTCAAAAATCCAAAAAAAATAGAAAATACAAAAAAGCCAAAAAAATTCATAAAATATTAAAAAGCTAAAAAATATTTATAATTATTCTGTTCGCCTAAAATGCGACGTGTCATATAGATAAACGCGACGCGTTCGCTTCTTTAGCGCGATTAGGGATTTCTGCCACTCGTCAAACGCGACGCGTTCCGGAGATAAACGCGACGCGTTCCCGCGTTTCCAGAATTCTTCTTTTCTTTCTTTCGCCCTTCTTCGCGTGGAGTTACATGCTGCCGACTTCTCGTGTTAGGATAGTGCATGCCCAGAAAGCCTTCTGATGATATCGTCTTGCCTTTCGACGAACCCGGACGAATTTTCCATCAACGCTTACGAATCAAACGCGAGAAGAAACCAGTTCTAAAGATGGCAGAGAACTTCGCCAACATGTCATTGGAAGAGTATGCGAGCCGCGTTCGCGAGGGAACTAGAGCAGGGATCCACCGACCCGAGATCCCTGAAGAACGATCTTTCGAGATCAAGGGTCAATTCTTACATCTTTTGCGCGAGAGTCCTTTCACCGGAAAGGACAACGAGGACGCGAATCAGCATGTCGAGGCCGTTCTCGAGATTGCTGACTACTTCCACATCCCTAGGGTAAGTAGAGATGCCGTTATGCTGCGAGTGTTTCCGATAACACTCCAGGGCACAGCCAAACGTTGGTTGAGATCCGAGCCACCCATCCGTCCATGGAAAGAGCTTAAAACCCGCTTTATCAAACAATTCAGTCCTCCATCGAAAATTGCAAAAATGAAAATGCAAATTCAGAATTTCATGCAATTGGAGGACGAGACTCTTTATGACGCCTGGGATCGCTACAAATAAATGTTGCAGAACTGCCCGCAACATGATTTAAATCCCCACCAGGTCGTCCAAACTTTCTATAACGGTATTAATGTCTGCACGAGATAAATGGTCGATTCACAAGGACCGATACTGAAGAAAACTCCCGCGGAGGGATATGCCCTGATTGAGGAGATGACTCAGCACTCTCATCAGTGGCATTCTATGAGAGATTCATCTTTCCGCAGAAAGCCGGCAGCCGCAACCGACTCATCTAATAGCATAGCAGCCCTCAGTGCCAAACTGGATGCACTGGGGCGTGACATGAAAAAAGTCAATCAAAATATTCATGCTATGCAGGTCGGTCGTGATAACTATAACGGTTATTCTTCTGGCGATAAGTACGATTATCCCGAGGATGAGGCGTTCTTCCGCAACAAGAAGCCCAACCGAAAGTAATTTATTGTGTAAAAGATTAGTAAACAATCAATACTTGAAGTAAGAATGATGAAGTTAGAATGAACAAGTATGAACACTTTGCATGAACTTGAAGATTCTCTCCTGAGTATATTTGAACGTAAAGTGTAGAGAAATTCTATTACAAAGAGTTACCTTGCAAACTAGGTTTGCAAGGGTTTAAATACAAGTAGGCACATGGGCCATAAAGCCTTATGACCCCAATTCTAACAATTAAACTATACTAGACAATACATAAGGAAAGTGGGCCAAGCCCATAAATAAACTAGTCTAGATATACATTACAAACAAAAGAACATAAGGCAAACAAACTAATTAATATATAACAATCTCCCCATCAAAGTTAATTAAACATCATCATATGACAAAACCCATTTCTCAAGTTTATCAACTTTCACGATTAATGGTGTTTCCATTTATAC
This sequence comes from Dittrichia graveolens, assembly GCA_038502395.1. NCBI lineage: Eukaryota > Viridiplantae > Streptophyta > Magnoliopsida > Asterales > Asteraceae > Dittrichia > Dittrichia graveolens. Next base: position 27,224,996 of record JARJIL010000008.1, read on the forward strand.
ATGCTAAACTTCATCAAACACATATCAAAACTTCAAGAATCTTGATAATAATCAACAATAAACATATACCAACCTTTGATCTTTAATTAGAACACAAAATAATGGAATCCAATTGTTATCTTCTTTCTTTCTTTTCCTTCGATTTGCTTGACAGAAAGAGAAACTCACAAACACACACTTACACCTTTCTTAATCTTGGTAATATGACAATTATTATTCACACTTCAACATGTGTACTTAGTTTAAGCATGAGGTGGCAATCTCTTATTAATTTACATACACATATATGTACACGTACACAACTACATACAATACATATATATCATATAAACATACTTATTTAATTAATATTTGACACATAATGAGAATTAATTCAATTAATCATGCTATTAACCATTTAATCAAATTAAACAAGATAAACACTTACCACAAACCTGCTAATCTCCTAGCCCAGGTTTGCGGGTGTTACATGGTCAGATCATATGGGATTCTCACTGCTGCTTCTGAGGCAAGACTGCTGTAGATGGAGCCGCGTTTGATGGGGGAGTACTATCTCGAGGTGATGCGGGTGCTTGAGCGGACAACGTTCGGCGGGATGGTGCGGGTGCTTGAGCGGACAGCGTTCGGCGGGATGGTGCGGGTTGAGGACGCAGATGAGGAGGAGGTGATGGGGACCGGTGAGGGCCAGGAGCCAGAGTAGCCACCACGTAGGAGACGTTCTCTGGGTGCTGCTGCTGAGGAGGAGGAGCAGACTCCGACCGCCGCACCAGAGACTCATGCCTTAGGTGCTTATATGGACGACATGCGGCGGTTCCTGTACGGGTTGCAGCGTCAAGTCCAGTGGCTGGGAGAGGCCTTGACTGTGGTGGCTCACCGCCAAAGCCAGATGTTGCCGATGCCGTTTCCTGTTGCGCCTACCCTTTTCCCTGACAGGCAGACGCATTTCCCTGCTAGCAGGTCTGCTGATGAGGCCGGACCCTCGGGTTATGGGGGCCGCGAGTCTTCTGAGGATGAGTCAGATGAGTGATGCTTGTATATTTAGTTTAGTTTATGTATTTATTTTCAGTTGTTTTTATTTTGAACATTGTCACTAACTCGCTTCATGTTTGTATATATTTATTTATCTTTGGTTGTGCTGTGTTGATGGTTTGGTTGAGTTATGTAGTTCCGATTCCGCTTAAACTGTATGGAGTGCGTGCTTATGCTGGCAGTCAGTTTAGCGCCATATTTTATCACTCTACTCGCCATGTGAGTGAAATACCTCAGGGGAGTTCGTTTCTGATCTTTTTCTACCCTTTCTTTTTATTTTGCTTTGTTCTTATATCCAATGAGGGCATTGTCTGATTTAAGTGTGGGGTGGGTGATTAGAAAAAGATTCTCCATTGCATTTGAGCTTTAATTGAAATCTTGAAAATTATGATGAAGTTAGGCTAGAAATTTAAATTTTTGATATCATTCGAGAAAAAAATCAAGTGCCAGTTAAAAATGTCAAGATAAATGATTGGTAAACAAATTGTAAGGTTGTGTTTAGCTTTTATATCATAGTATTTGTGGCTTCTCGTCATTTTCAAAGAAAATTTGATTTATAAATAGCCGAAAGTTAATTTGTGAATTATTGTTAAAATCAGCAAGGTTGAACCTTTTTGAATCTAAGCTTGACAAAAATAGGCTGAGTGGAAATTTTCAGTTTTATATTCATATGCTATGCAAAAATAAAAGAAAAAAATGCCAACAATGAAAAAAGAAAGAAATGAAATATCTGTTGGAATAATAAGTCAAATATGTGGCCTTTGGGACTCGAATTAGTAGGCTCTAAGGGGTGTTCTACACCTAACCACCTAAAGCCAACTGGTTTGGGATCAGTTGAGTCGAATGTTTGCTACATGGGTTCCATAGAAAGTCATGGACTTATATGAAAAGATGAAAGAAAAATGCATATGTTTATTAAATCCTGGAAATCTGCAATAAGCTTTGAGGTTGGGGGATTGCTTAAAGGTAAATCGACTATGTGCTGATTTTATAAATAATTCATGAATTCAAGTTTGGTTATTTGTGAGGAAAATGATTATTTGAGTGGTGAGAAGTTAAAAAGGATCAATACACAAATATATATATAATTCTAAATACAATCGGTATTGTTCTGTTTTTAATCATTTGTACTGACATTGGTAAGTAGCGTTGGTTTCTTTTTAGATTGATGTTGAAAGATTGATTTTCTATGCCTGATTGAGTTGCAATTTGCTTGAGGACAAGCAAAGCTCAAGTGTGTGGTATTTTGATATCGCGTTATTTAGATATATATTCATTAAATGTTAAATAATGCTTTAAATAATGACAAATGATACTTAAAGTGTCTAATATTCATTCACAGATCATAAAATACTCAATGGCGAGAGTTTAAGCAGAAAAGACGGAAAAAGACTTGAGAAACAAAGAAAAATCATAAAGTCATAAAATCCAAGAAAGCGACGCGTCGGAGTGATAAACGCGACGCGTCCTGTTGAAATCAAGCGAACTTGTCGGGCAAGGCTTTTAAGACACGACGCGTCCAAGGGTCTAACGTGACGCGTTCCCGGCTGGATTAGAACTCTATAAATAGACATCTTTCATTCGAAAAAAGGGATGCTAACCCTTCCAGCCGGCCCTAGACGAACGAATACGAAGAACTTGGAGCTCTGGAGCAGGATTCTTGCACTTTGATTGAAGATTGAAGCTTTTGAAGTGAAGATTAAAGGTTTATCTTCCTAGATTCTAAGTGTAGTTGCTATTTCATCATGTTTAGCTCTGTTCTTATGAATTTCTATGGTTGTAATCCTCTGATTATGGGCTAAACACCCTGTATTCTCTACTTGGACATGATTACCTTTGATAATTAGTTTGATTTCAATGTTTGGGTTGCTTTTAATGATATATTTGTTATGATTGCTTTTTCAAAGATCCAAGTGTGATCAAGTTCAAATTTTTATGCCTAGAATCTGAGTTTTCATAGGTTGTATGACCATTCTTCCTATGTTTGCTTGAATTGTGAATTTCTATGACCATTAGGATTCATAACTAGTGATTGACCATATCCTAGGGTTAGGCTTAAAGATTGGAACTTTATTGTGCTTGCTATTGTCTTGGATGACCATTCTTTGATAATAGATTGATTTTGTGAATTAACCAATCAAAAGATTAAGTCTATCATAACTCAAACAATTTGGCTAGTTAAAGATTAATTAATTGCATGACCATTGAGTTAATTGTCTAAGACTATAGGGTTAGTGAGTCTGACCAGGAGATCTAACCACTTTAGAAATCGGTATATTGTTTTAAGTTATCCATTGCACTTCATTGAAATCTGCTAATTTGATTATGGAATCTGTTGTCCAAGTAGAGATACTTCACTTCTTATTGATTAAATCCAAGGTTAATTTGCATTTTCGCTTTCTTAGCTTTGAAATATGAAATTTTGTTAGTTTTAGGCTTGATTGGATTCGTTGCTTTCTCCTGCTAAATTGCCAATTCCCCCTGTTTACTGCTTTTTAGTTTAATATTATTTAAATAATTAGTTTAATTATATCTAGAATCATACTCGTTTCTCGAGAGTTCGACACCCGTACTTATTTTCTATACTGCTACACGATTAGGTACATTTGCCTATTGTGTCGTATTTAAAACATATACGGTTTTTACAAATTTAAAACTGGTACGTAAATCGCACATAAGGTACGGCCTGTTCTTGAGCAGCACGCCCGTGCCTTTCCATTTACAGCAGCAGGTTCGTGAAGAACCTGCTGTTTTCCATCCAAACCATTCCAAATCTTAACCAAAACATTACCAATCAATTTCTATCATTCATATGTGAAATAACACATCAAAACCAATCTAAAGACACACTTTTTATGCATCTAAAAATCCAATTTAGAGTTTGGGATCAAATTCACCATTTTTGACGCATTTACCATTTTTTTTCCAAAATCAATCAAAAACTTCAATTTAATTACAGATTCTGATTTCTATACACTTAGAAACCAAGTAGAAACAGCTTGGAAACATTAGAATTAATCACTGAGGTCAAATTGAATTAAACCCCTTTTGAACCAAAACTTGAAAAGATGAAGAACTTCGAGATTTAACTTAATTGAAGATGAAGATTAGGGAGATGGAATTAACAGCAGATTAAACTTGGATTTAGCACTTGAATTCAACAACAAAGATTGATCTCTTCTTAAATTCCCTTCAATGAATTTCTTCTTCAAGAGTCAATAGACAAGGAACACAATGAGAGAAAGAAACAAAGTCTGTGTTTGCAAAAAGAGAGTATACGTGGTATACTGTTAGATGCCTACTTGTGGGTTGATAATATCCACAAGTGGGTATCTTGTTCCACTTTTTAACATATAATTTAACACACGAGTACCCGTTTTACCTAACGGGGATATTTTTGTAAACCTCGTTCTAAACCATTTAATATTTTATTATTCTTATCTATTTTTAATAATATTTTTATATTATCATTTCTTTATTATTTTCTTCTATTTTCCACTTAATCAATTATATATATAATTCTTTTATTCAATATTTAAATTCGAGTTTTAGACGTACCGGATTCGAACACGACTAGGCCCAATCTGAGGATGTTACAAATCTACCCCCTTAAAAAGATTCCGTCCTCGGAATCTGCTTTTAAGAAAACAGATGGGGATACGGGGCTTCATATCCTCCTCGGTCTCCAAAGTCAGGTTTGACCCAAGGTTATGCTTCCATTTGACCAAGACCAGCTGAATAGTCTTCTTCCTCAGTTGCTTAGTCTTCGTGTTCAGAATCTCTACTGGTTCTTCCACGAGTCATGTAGAAGAATCAACTTTCAGATCTTGCAGAGGTAGAATCTGATCCTCATCCACCTTGCACTTGAGAAGATAGCAAACATTGAAGGTATTATGAATACTTGATAACTCTAGAAGTAATTCCAAAGATACTGTCTGCTCATTGACTTTTTGAATAATTTTGAAAGGACCAATGTATCGCGGACTCAGCTTGCGCTTTCTGCCAAATCTGATGACACCCTTCCACGGAGAAACTTTCAAGAATACCCGATCACCTATTTCAAAGGTAAAGTGGTATGCATTTCGGATCTGCATACATCTTTTGTCTATCTCTGGCTACTTTAAGCTTCTCCCGGGCAAATTTGACTTTATCAGCAGTAATCTGGACCAGATCAGGTCCAACATACTATTTCTCCCCTAGTTCAAGCCAACAGGTAGGAGTGTGACAACGCCTACCATAAAGCATCTCATACGGTGGCATACCTATACTAGAATGATATGAGTTATTATAAGCAAACTCAATCAAAGGCAAATGAGAATTCCACGAGCCACCGTATTCAAGTAAACATGCGCGTAGCATGTCTTCAAGAGTTTGGATAGTCCTTTCGGATTGTCCATCTGTTTGGGGATGATATGCGGTACTCAAATGAACACGAGTACCAAGCTCCCGCTGATGACTGTTCCAGAAATGTGAAACAAAGCGTGTATCTCTATCAAATACAATAGATAGTGGAACACCGTGTTGGGCGACTATTTCATTAATGTATAGCTGAGCAAGACGAGGCATGGAAGATGATTCATTAACAACCTGGAAGTGAGCACTCTTGGCGAGTCTATCAACAATCAGCCAGATCATGTCATGCACTTTTGAAGTCCTGGGCAATTTAGTAACAACATCCATAGTGATGTTGTCCCATTTCCATTCTGGAAAATGTGTTTTACTATGTTAAATTATGTTTCTGGAATGATTTGAATGACTTTATGAATTCGGGGTTTTTGAGTTTTTGATGATAATATGATGTTGTCGGATTGTGTTTTAAGAAGATGATGAAAAACCGGAAGTTGTGAAAACCGAATGATTGAAATCCGGGACTTTAAATCCGAAAGCCATGGAATCCGATTATCCCAATCCTATACTTGTAAACCCGATATTTTGGAAATCCGAATGTGAAAACCGAGACTTTGAAATCCTAATGACTATAAATCCGATATTTAGTATATGTGAATTTAGAATCCGATTGTGTTAAGAATTGATACTTGAAATCCGAGACTTGAGAAACCGATACCCAAATCCGGAACTTGAAATCCAGGAATGATGAAATCCGACACTTTTGAATCCGGAAGCCAAAATCCGGAACTCCTAATACCGGAAGTCATGAAATCTGATTAAAGTCAAATCCGATTGATAGAATCCGACAAATGGTGAAATCCGATACTTGTGAATTGCGGATTCTTGGAAATCCGATAGTCTGGAAATCCGACAGTTTTGGAATCCGACAATCCTTAAATCCGACATTTTGTAATTGATTATTGTTTGATTCTATATTATGAATGAATGAATTATAAATATATGTGGTCATATATATTTACGAGATTGAGACTGATTGGTGGTTATTGTATTTCAGGCAATCCAAAGGCTCAGTAACATTAGACTTCTAAGTACTTCATCTAAGTTTGAAAGGTGAGTGGATGTTGAACGTAAATGGTAAAGATTATGGTTAATGTTATTGATTTGATGCATGATTATGATTAAAGGACTGTTATTGGAATTGTTGATTGTGAATATTATTTATTGATGTCTGCTGCATGACTATTTGATCGATATGCACTCTTAGTATGATTTCGAGTTGCGTTTATGAAGTCAGCTACACGTGGAATTGGGCTGGGCTCGTCTACTGGTTGGTGGAACAGTGGTAGCCTTACTGATGCATATGATGTATCAGAGTGAGATTTCACTGTGCCAATTCAGTAGAGGGCTATCGGTAAACCTTTGCTTTGGCCGGCATTGGTTGTAGGTTCTTTGCCGAACCGCCTGTCTTCTTGGATTTGTGATTACATGTTTAGTATTGGATTGATGTTTGCTTTTGGGTTTAACCTCTACTCACTTAGCTTTGTGCTAATTCCCCAGAGTTGTTGTTTTTTACAGGTTTGTGTTTATGAGGGTTCGTTGAAGGAGAAGTTGACCTAACTCTGATCTCAAGATTTAAAAAATGAAACGAGCCAGTTTATTTTGTAACACAAAGTTATGTTTACCGGAATTGAGAACAGATATTTTGTTTTGTAAATGTTTATGTGAATCAAATATATGTTTGATTAATTAAGCTTCCGCAACGCAATTTAAAAAAAATGACTTAGATTCTATAGTGTTACATAAGTAAATAAACAAGATAGATAGAATTGTACCACAATGCAAGCACAATGATCTTTCTTTGTCAAGCTTCATGAATCCAATCAAGGACTCTTCTAAAGTAGTCCACCCCAAGCTTCTTTGACTCCCAAGTGCTAGCAAGTTGGTGTTTAGACACCAAAACAACAATCAAGAACAATATATGTGTGTATTTCTTCTTTTTATGCACCAAAGAACTTGATCACAAAAGCTAGAAGAACCAAGAGAGAATATGAACTTCAATTAACCTCTTGAACTCTCTCAAGTCTGTTCATATGTAGAGAAAACCGTAGCTAGAATTAACATACACTTAATCCCATTAAAATGAGAGTTTAAAGATGTTAATTATGTTGTTATAGCGAACGTAAACGGCCCGTGTTGATCAACACGGCCGTGTAGGCCCAAAGTCCACGGCCCAAATGGGCTAAGATGGCACGTGTCTAATAGGCTCGACACGGCCCATGTTCATCTACACAGCCGTGTCGGCCCAAACTACACGACCTTGAATTGGTCCAAAACGCCCCGTGTATGTTGGACTGGACATGGCCCGTGTTCAAGCACACGGCCCGTGTACCATCCTGCCAAAACCCATTTTGGCCTTTTTCTCTCTTTTGCTTTATCGTGTTGCCGGAATCAATACTTGGTGTGTGACCAATAGGCCTATACCTCATCGGTAGTGCCATTAACTCGTTCATGTCAGCGGGCATATACCAACAGTAGTGACCTAAAACCTTACAATAGAACAAGCCTTCTTTTTCTTCGTTTCTATAGAAGATTTGATTCTTGTTGCACTTTTCGGAAGTCCTTTAGTGTTAGTAGGAACAAGAGGATCTCGGACAGATATTTGTGGCATCATGTCTACTTGAGAAGCTCCCACACACAGATCTTCTTATGTATACTCAACCACTCTTGCCTTTTTACGAATCATTTACTCTTCTATAAACTTCACCAACAAAGTATTTAATCATCTCTTTACCTCAAATGGAGAATCTTTTGCTTGTTCGATTGCATTGGTATAGTTTCCATGGATAAGACCATAAAGTTAAAGAACTAACTTCGCTTTCATTGTTTAGTTCTTCGAGTTCGATACTATTATTAGTCACCTTTTACCTAGAATCAAGGGTCCATCTAGGTAAAATATAGTGATCAGGAAGGGTGTCAACATGCTTCTTCTTCATCATATATAAGATATGTTTGCATAATATTCCATATGTTTCAAATTTAGCACAATAGCATGTGACATCCACCTTATTATTAAACCAAAAGTTGACAACTCTCCAATACTTTTTTCCAATGTTCACTTGACCAATCAAGTAGCTGTTTTTTTTTCTACACTCTTATTTAAAGTCTCATGAGTTAAATTCTTGGTTGCTTCTTTTCATTCTTCTTCAAAAATCTCAAAAATATTCCTAGTATAACATTTACCTGAAAAGTTCATATACAAATACATGAGCCTATTAAATTATGAGAAAAAAATGAATCAAAAGTAGAAATGCATTAGATCATATCAAGTTACCTGCTTTTGCTTCTATTGGATCAATAGACAAAAGCACCGGCATCGAGTTCGTAGTTCGAAAGTCTTCATCTTCTTCGGCGGCCCTTCAACAATCAACAACTTTATCGTATTGGACTACAAACTCATTTAACATAGTCTTCGAATTAACATAATTATCAAAATACGAAAGAATACTCTCACATCGTCCGCTTGTGGTCATGCCAGCCTAAAAAACATCTTTCAAGAAAACTGTAACCCAATGTTGTCGTTGGTTATACATTTCCACCATCCAACTACTACTACCAAATTATACTTATCACGTATGACTTCCCACTAGGTTTCAAATTCTTCTACTGTGCGACTTTTTTTCCACAATCTATAAGATTCTTGGAAATCATTATAACGAGCTACAAAGGGCTGAAAATTTTCCAACTCGTGTTTATTAATATGTCATGCGCAATAGCGATGTCAAGTGCTTGGAAATACTTTGGAGATTGCATTGGCTATTGATTTATCCTGGTCAGTTATTATTGCAACCGGATACTTGCTAAACATGCACTTTAAGAAATTCTTAAATAACCACGGAAAAGTCTACCCCTTTTCATATTCTAGCAATGCACCACCAAAAAGTATAGATTGACCATGAGGATTCACCCCAATAAATGGTGCAAATGGCATCTTAAATATATTAGTCATACATGTAACATCGAAAACGTCTCCAAATTTTACATAGGCATATCTAGATCTTCTATCCGCCCAAAATATATTTCTAGGAGACCCGTCATCAGACAACTAAATTTCAAACCAGTGATTCAAATCTACTTTGGATTTATCTTGTAAGTGTTTAATTAACCCATAAAACTCCTTACCTCTGTATTGCTTCCGTTGCTCAGATAAAATATCAACACATTGCTTCGACGTAACATCCGGTTCAAGATGAGATTTCATTGCATTTACAGCTTTTTTGATTTGACAAGGTCTTAACCCAGACTAACCAATTTTGAGCATAAGAGATTTGCAAGCCAATGAGCGATGAAACTTTCCATGAGAGCAATGTCTCAATACTTTCGTTGGAGTAGTGCTCAAATTATGATTATCTTTAAAGACATCTACACACTATTTTTCATCTTTTGTTTTTGAAATTCGCAATTCTGCTTCACAGCCGGTTCTCAAAGCTCTACGACGTTTCTTAGAATCCCTACTTGCACTATCTCCTTTCAGTTTCTTGAAGCTCTCTTTGTTACATACATACCTCTTACGATAAACCTCATTTGTTTTCTTGTTTTTATAGTTCCAATGAATACGTATACCAAATCCATGTACAAAGGCATAGCGATTATAAAAAGTATATGCATCATGAGGTGTATTGAATACCTTTCTAATAATATTGTCATCGTTAACCCTGTTATCATCATCACCACAGTTGAACATATGAACATCATTTCCTAAATCCACGTTGTTTACGAAAGCTTCATTATTAACATTATTATGTGTATTACCTTCATTTTCTAAGCGAATGTTGTTGATTATATAACCATTTGCATCAATATCATCTATTAAGCGAGTTTCATAAGACTCCATTGTTGATTGACTTTCCAAACACATGGTGTTATAGCATTTTAATTTAATTCAACACTTTTGACTTGTTCTAATTTAATTCCTACTTTGACCTTTTGAATTTAAGTAAACTGCATAAAGAAAAACATGGTGTAGGAGTGCTATGAAAAACTTATGGTGTTAAATAGTGTTCTGTACACAAAGAAAAATATAAAACATATTAAAACTTTTATTGATCGGTAACAAAACTGAAAAAAACAGCAAATAATTCTGTAATTATGTTCTATAAATCTGGCATGCTGTATTTCGAGAACATATGGATAGGGATCAAATTTAAAGTGCATAGTCAACTACATTAATAGATTGGCATAAGAAAAATGAGGGTGTATCCATTACAAATTCAAGCACACCAACACATTTTTTCATGAATAAAAGAAACGAGGGGTGTATCCATTACAAAGTATCTGCATTTGTGCTACTATGATCAAAACAAGCTATCGGCGTTTTAAATCATCCCGACAGAAAATGATGCGGGTTTTAGTTTTTACTAGCATGGTACTCGCATAATACGGTGGCGGCAAATAATTTTTTCTCGATAATATGTCTTTTTTCAAAATATAAGGGGTATGATTTTTTTTTCTAAATTATCATTGGTCAATAAAATTTCATATGGATTGGTAAAATTTTAGAAATTGTATTTGTGTGAGGGATTATGTTGGTATAGCTGTGGAGGTATGCTGGTGTATGACACTTTTGTCAACTTTTTATAAAATATTAAGGCAATATAAGTCATTTCTCAATCAATCTTCATTGCTTAAAAATATATAGTCTTAAAAGGTTGAGTAAAGAGTATGTCATAAAATTCATTATATTTTAGCTAAGATAGGTTGAAATTTAATTTAATTTCTTTATATATAATTGTTGTAGTTTAATTATTAATATGGTATATAAGGATCTAATTAATTCATTATTTCTATTTAGTAGTTTCATTTTATTTTATGAGGGATAAATTAGTAATTTTAAATTACTTAAATTTAAGAGATCAAAACAACAAATTAAAGTAGCGCATCATAATTTTATTTTATTTATGAGTCATTTAAAAAATCATACATGTTAACTAATTCGAGCTATAAGTTATTTACTTTATTATTTATAGTTATACGTATTTTCTAATAATTAATCTATAATATTCAAAATAAAAGACTTAGCTATAAAAATATTTTTTTATAATTAGGTTAATTTGCATTGATTTAATTTTTTATAAAAGTTATTATGAAATTTTGTGTTATTTAATATACATAATATCTAATAGTTACTAATCTATTTAATAGCTTTTGCTTGATATTGTTTATTCAAACATTATAGTGTGCATTTTACAATTTTACAGGGTTTGCTATGAATTAATTATTATTGTTGCTTTTTTCTTATAGAATTTATGAATATTAATAAATCTTATGATAATTATCATGCAGTAAAGCTAAAACATTTCATGCACAATATTTGTATATTTTAAAAATAGTATGACATCTTGAAACATTTCATGAAATTGAAACAGAGAGTGAGAATATAATATCTTTATTTTTTTTATTTTATATGAGAAAAATATGTTGATCCATACATGAGATTGAAAATAGAAAACTCGTGAAAAATAAATGTTAATATAAATTAATATTTTTTTATTTTTCACAACTTCCATACATAAGATTGTAATTTGAATTAATTTTGCTAGTAACACATATCTACATGCAATTTAAACTATGAAAAATATATGATTGACTTTCTTAATTATGCATTTACATATTCAAGGAGAATTATTTGTTACACTACTATAAAAGAAAATATTGAGTTTTTCTTTTATTGTGATTCTTAAACAGTTAGAAAGGAAATTATTATATTAGATATGGAGAGAGGTGAATGGTAGTTGGTACCTTCAAAACACTTAAATTTAAGAGTTTAAGAAAAAAGTAGTAAATATTTTATAATATAGCATAGATAAGATATTTCAAATAAAAAAGTTTTCAATTTTCATAAAAAAAAAGGGATTTAATTTTCATCAGATGCACCAAATGATGTTTCTCTCAAGTTTATTTTACCATTGTAATCATCACAATAGCAAACACTTATTTACTAATATGACATTGTTTTTTCATATCTATATTTATATTCTTGGTTGAAATTTGTAAATGTATTTTTATACTTAAATGACCATTTCTTCTAACTGTTTGACCACGAAGCCTTCAAAAAGAGTTGTAGACTTGTAGTTGTATAATATTACAAAACAGAGACATTTAAGAATCACTAATCAAGAATCGCTACTCTAATCTCATAATAGAGTTGTCCGTTTTTTTTAAGAAATCATAATTGATATTCAAAGTAGAGACATACAACAATTGCTATTCCAATTACCTTTGAAATTGATATTACAATACCAACGATAGATATATTTACATCATGGAAAAATCGATGATGGGGACTTACAATTGAGCATGAAGAGTTCCGCTTCAATGCAATGATGGAGATAATCGGAGTGGGGCTTCGTATTTATGATGAGGGCTTTGAATTGATGACGAGGAATATTTTAGAAGGAGGCGTCTGGTTCGATTACACTGGAGTCGAAGAGGAGGGTTCACACAAGAGGCCACATCGTGAATAGACGTGACTTTGTGATGGCGGTTATTTAACCTAGACGACGTCGTTTTTACGAGTTCTACACCCAATATTAGAAACACAACAACCACATATTCCCATTCCCCATATATATATATATATATATATATATATATATATATATATGAGTTAATTACAAAAATGGTTCCTGTGGTTGTCACTGATTTTCACTTTTGGTCCTTTAATGTAACACCGTGATTTTGAGAACCAAAATTTTCTTTTTAAAATACAATTTGAGATTTCAAACTGCATGGGTTTGACTGTAAATAGAACAATCAAACCTGTCTTATAATTTAAAAATGCAGCGGAAGTAAAAACACGTGGCAAACTATATAAACATTCAAAATGATGCCACAAACGATAGTTGGTGTTACGGAATACATAACCGGCTGACCATTATCTTATACATACATAAACATAGTTTAAACATAAAAAAAACATAAAAGCAGTGTTCCTCCCAAAGTAATAACTACCCGCAGGCGCCCGAGCTCACTGGGGATTACCTGCACATGTGGAGTGTAGCATCTGTTAGCTATAATAGCTAGTGAGTACCAAATAGCATGCAATCAATATAAGTACATCACATATCATCAATCATGCTCAGATAGTTCTATCCTAGCATCTCGCGATGAGTTGGCGTAGTCAGGAGGTAACATATCTTGCAGGGGAGCTAACCCGGCTCAATGCACCAAACTGGGGTACCAAACACATCAACCGCCCCGGTGGGGGAGCTATACAGCGTCCACCGTTGCGTTTTGGAATTCGTAGATTCCTCTGTTGTACAGCCGCAGCTATACCCAAAGAGGACAAACCTTGTCCGGGGCAAACCTTGCCCAATAAGTAGGACAACTTGGTCCGGGGCAAACCTTGCCCAATAGATCCGTACCGATCACAAACAGATAGTATGATTCAACCGAATCATCAATGCGCGCATATATTTATTTATCATCATAGCATACACCTAAACAAGTGCATACTACATTGTGTCAACATGGTAAGTTCTAGCATTATCATGCAATCCTACACTTAAACAAGTGCGTGTACAAATCATGGTTTAGAATTCTGTAATCATTGTTAATATGTATTATAGGTATATTAATTGTTATGTCATTCGACACTCACCTGATAGGCTAGGATAAGCAACGATCTTGCTTTGGCACACACGGATTGACAATTCAACCTATAATATCAAGACCTACGCATCAATCATTTGAATACGCGAGGAACGTCTAGGATACTTGAAACAATACCCTAATGATGCTATTTTACCATTTAATAACTAACTATAGCAGACCAATCAACAACACGCGAACACGTAGCACAAAACAACAAAGAAAGCTGTGTGCAGGGGTGTCGCGCCGCGACCAGCGTGCAGAGCTGCAGCTGTTGCTTATTTTGTGCACAGCAAGCCCATTTTAGCTCATTTCAATTCCAAATCAATTTTGGTAAAAATCTAGTGTTTCATAGGACCATTTGACACTTGTGGAAGCTTTCTACATCAAAAACTCCTATCCAATTAATTCATACGAAAATCACAATTAAATGGACAAAGACGTGCGGATAATGGCCAAAACTTGGTGTAGACCAATTCCAACACTTGCAACACACCATATACACCTAATATGATGTATTGAAGGTGTTGCAACTGACCAAAACCTTTAAACTCTTTGTTTGGTATCATTTTCCAATTTCTTGCCTATTTATGGCCTATTTTTCACTATTTTAGCCAATTCAAGTAAAACAACCATTCCAATTCAAAACCAATGTTCTAATCAATTCATACAAGTCATATGAACCTATTAGAACCTTAAAAATCAGTTCCTGATGTGTAAAAACAGATTTAGACCATTTTGGCCATTTTGACCCATTTAGGCTAAATATTGGATTTGTGCATAAACACCACTTCTAATGCACCAATTGAGTTCTAATCAACCCTAACAAGTTATAGGATCATTTAGAACACTAAATTTCAGTTCTTGAAGGTCAAATTCAGTTTGACCCGTATTTGACCAATTTTGACCAATTTGAGCCAAAATTCAAAACTCATCAAGAACATTACTTTAATTCATGGAATTGGTTCCTATACACTTATAAATGATATTAGAACCTATTTCAATCATCAAGAACATTACTTTAATTCATGGAATTGGTTCCTATACACACTGTGGTTGTCATTTTGTTTCACTTCTGGTCCTTTAGGGTAACGGCCGTTAACTTTTGCTGTTAAGTTGGGGGCATTTTTGTCATTTTACGTGTTATCCTCGTTTCCAAACAAGCTAGACCTATTAAACTATTTCCAAACACAATTATTTGTAGGTTTTCTATTGTACTTGTTTCCAAACACCACCCACTACCCATTCTCTCCTTATTTATTTGAAAACCACTTCAGTCACCACCCCTCTCCACCCATACGGTCAACACCACCGAACAGCCATCCTCCACCCTTCCGCCGCACGCCACCACCGCCGCCGCATGCCACCACCGCTGCCGCACGCCACCACCACCAAATGTCTCTCTTCCCCTCACCGTAATACCATCGACATCAACCACCACCTCACCATCGATTTGCAATCGCAGATCTGAACTACCACCGCCTCGACAACCATAAGCTCACCATCGACAACCACCAACTCGCCACAGATAACCACCGAGACCACCAACGTCGCTAGATCTAAACTACCATGACCATCGATCACATAATCGGATTCGCAAAAGCTACCCACCATCGCACGCCACCACCATCGAGTACCCACCATCGCATGCCGCCAGCTCTCATTCGACTACCCACCATCGCACGCCGCCACCATCGCTGTTAACCAAGAACCGGATTAAAATCCTCGATGAACATAGGGTTTCAGATTCACAAAGGTTACACCTCTATCTTTGAACCACGAAGATTACACAGGTAGGGTTTTGCATTTTGATTGTGTAAGTTTTTAGATTCTTCAGATCTAAATCAGGTATTGGTGAAGATTACATCTCTGTCTTTGATTTTGTATGTAAGATCTAGGGTCTGGTTTTGTGTTTTTAGATTTTGTATGTAAAGCCTAAAAATGTTTCAGATTCATTTATAGCAATGATTTTGCATGTATATTCATCCTAGTATTGCTTTTGTGTATGGATTTGATTTTGCTTGTACATTACTTATTGTATGTATTTAATTTGTTAGTAATTTGTATATTTCAATTGATATAAAAAATAATTACAATTATAATTGTTTATTTTTGTTGATTAAAAAGGTATTAAGTATATTCAAAGTAATTAAGAAGTTAAATAAGAATAAAGGGTAAAATTGTGTTTGGAAACAAGGTTAACAGGTAAAATGAAAAAAAAGCCCTCAGCTTAACAGCAAAAGTTAACGGTCGTTACCCTAAAGGACCAGAAGTGAAACAAAATAACAACCACAGTGATTATTTTTGTAATTTTTGAAGTTAAATGACCAAAAGTGAAAATCAGTGACAACCATAGGTATCATTTTTGTAATTAACTCTATATTATATATATATATACACTATATTATATATATATACACACTATATTATAAAGCATTTAAGTGTTCTCAATCTCTTAATTTTAAGTAATTTGAAATTGCTAATTTACCCTTAATTATTACAATTAATGGAAACTGTTAAATAAAGCGACTATTTTGATAGAGTTAATGACAATCGTATATACCATTTTAATAACTACACCTTTCAAAACAAAGATTATTTAAAAAATCAAATCAATACAAATTAACTCAATAATTAATAATATTAATAATTAAACTTTTTATATTGAATATTCTATCATATAATAAATATTTTAACTTAACTATTAAAAATTACGTATAACAAGAAATTTTAAATCTAAATAACATGCAACCTTAATTTATAAAAATTGTTAGGATTTTTTAAATAGGTAATATAATTAAAATAAAATAGAGTTATAAGGCTTGCATTCTTGTTGGATTTTACCATCCATGTAAATTTTATTAACACATTATAATTTAGAAAAGAAACAAATCACTATTGTTTTAAAAAACGGACAAGTTATCAAGAAAAAATATTCGTAACCGCTACATTACGCGGGTACAATGCTAATATGTGTGTGTGTGTATATATATATATAGAGAGAGAGAGAGAGAAAAAAAAATGGATCTAAAGGTCCTATGCTTAAAATATAACTTAAAGGCCAAATCTAGATCATTAGATTTTTTAAATCAATGGTCAAGATTTAATAATGACTTTTTTTATAATTAAGTAAACATTATAAGATTTAATTATAGAAGGAAGGGTATTATAGGAATCCTCCATTCCATGAATTTCGCCCCTTCATTTCTTTTTAACTTCCATCTCGAAAATGATAATTTTAGTTGAAAATGATCATCAACCACGAAAAATAATAACCTCCAGCCATCCGAAAATGATAATTTTCAGCCGAAAATGATAAGAATTCCAATTGAAAATGATAACATTTTCCAGCCACCGAAAATGATAACTTCTAGTCACCAGTTGAAATTGATAACATTTTCAGCCCAAAATGACAAGAATTCACATGATTCAAAATTATAACATTTTAGTATCATTTTCATATAGTTTGCATTTTTGAAATAAAATTTTCAAAAATATGGGAAGAGTGGTTTGTTTGAAAGAAGATTAAAAATGAGTAGATTGGTATAATTTTTTTTTGCTCAAATTCTCAAAATTGAAATAGTTATGGTCATTAAAAAATTTAAGGGGTAAATACAAAATTAAAAGAGGAAACTTTTGAAAAACCTTGAGGAGAGGCGTAACGGCGTAAGCTTGAGCTTTTTTTTACAATTCCTATTTTGCTCTTTCAAATGAGTGGTTGAAAATCGACCTTTGAGTTCTATGTTTAGGGTTAGACTATATGGAGCTTTATACACACACACATATATATATATATATATATATATATATATATATTGCGTGTGTACTATAGCAGGAAACAACAATGTAAACAGTAACATAACATTAAAATGTTATTTTTATTTAGAAATAATTTATATTAAAGCATCGATCACTGTTACCAAGCTTGAAAATATCACAAACACGGGCATAAGAAATACTAAAATGAAAGGACAATTTAGTATATCAACACAATAACATATCATGGGAGTAGAATAATAGTAGTGATGCATAGTGATCTCTCAAGTCTCAATAGTCACTATCTTCTTCATGATCTTTTAACTCCCAACTTCCATCAGGTTTTTGAACCATTCCATTATGCTTCTCAGTCCACCAAGAACCAGGGACACCATATTTATCAAGCAAACTTTCAGAAAACTTGTTTATGAGTGCGAGATCACGATTAATTTCTAGCTTAAACGCTCCTTTACGACCTTGTGTCCCTGCAATGGCATGCATATAACCCTCCATGCTATGCCAGCTTGCTGGATCCCCAGGACCCTTCAAGTAAGTAGACTTTGTTGTGTCAACAGCCAACTCAACCCCAACATCCGAATACCCTAATAAAGGGTATTTTGGAACAACATCAAGCTCGTTGTTAATGCGTAGGCAATGGATATCTTTTTGTGAAGTGAAAACTTTATAGAACCCAGAGTCTCCCACTTTCGGGCAAGCAAATGCAAATACAGTCAGTTGACACTCGATTGGTGCAGGTGCAACTGATTGCTTGTTGAGCCCGTTAATGACTATGTCAACGGCGTTTAAAGTCGCTACTGCCGCACCCATACTATGCCCAGTTAAAGTGATACTAATTTCCTCTAGCCTGTATTGGTTCACTAGTTTCTTCACCTCATCCAATGCCTAAAGTTTTTTAATTCAGTAAAATGAAAAGATTAGAAGCTAAAAACGTATAAATACACAACAAAATGTCTTGTTTCTACACATTTTGGAAATAAATTCACACATATAGACATGTATAAAATAATTAATTAAATTTATAAAGACGAAACAAATATAAAATATTATCCCAATTTTGAATCGAAGTTGAAATTGTACAAGAATATGTTTGGACTTATAAGTGCGTATGTAGAAAATGAAAATTATAGGCATATCTTATTTCACATGCAATACAAAAGCGAGCAAATATTATCCATATTTCTTTGCTTTAAACAAATGATATATTTATACACGTTTATAAGTAACCATTATATATATATATATATATATATATATATATATATATATATATCTCTCTCTATATATATATATATATATATATATGGGAGGGTTCAAACGAGAACTGTTTTTTGTACAAGAACTGCGAGAACCAATCTTGACCGTTCATTTTAGATAATGGAATTTATGGATGAAGAACGTGGGGATTGAGTGTGGCATAGTGCATGTAAGGAATTCATAGATGGGCAATCCAATTGGAGGAGGAGAATTGGACGGCTAAGATTTATTCTCGCGATTCTCGTTTGAACTTTTGACTATATATATATATATATATAAGTGTAAACAAATTAACATAATTATTACGCAAAGAAAATATGTTTCTATTAAAAGTGGATTTTTCTTAATTCAGGTTCCCTGCGATAGAGAGCTTTTGGCCCTAATGCACCTGGTTTAACCATAGTGAAATAATGATGATTTTAAGAATGAAACACACGTACCTGATCTCGAGCACTTTGTTTATTGTAACGAGTATTCGGATCATCCGTAGAGTAGATGGAGTACCAACCCTCATGTACTTTTGGGTTATCTTTATGGATTAGCCCAAATATTTTCGGAGCCGAAACCAACTTGAACTCAGCATCATGAATAAAATCCGACGGGTTAACAGTACCTCTCCAAACAATCATAATATCTCTCCTCCCCAACATTTTTTTCCCTTCGTCGGTTGCCACTGCCACAAAGCCAATCCAATTCGACTTCTTGCTCCACGCCTGCGTGGACGAAGAAGTAACAAATGCTCCAGGAAGTATGATAGCAGATGTTGCATACAAGTATTTAGTGACTTTATATTGGTTCAAAGGTCGCCCTTGAGTAAGGCCAACCTTTTGGAAGAGATGCCTTCGAGCATATTTGCAGTTTCCAGCATTCTTCGACTGCGGATTCTTGATGTATGCGTCATAAGTGGCTTCGGCCATTTCTCCATAGTGGTTGATGTATGTACGAAGATCCTTTGATGGAGGGTCTAATGAGTCCTTCCAATTGTCCTCTCCACCTAGTTTTTTCCAGTTTCTAGCAATGCTATCATCCATATTTTGTTGCTTTTGCGGGTTGTGATTAATCTTGAGTTTTAAATGCTATTTATACATCAAAATCTTTGGCCATGACATATGAAACTTAAAATTTGAAACAAAATTACCTTGTTCTTTCGTCATATCCCTCTTGGGTAACGTAACAACATTTACCAGTAACAGCTTCTAAACAAAAGTATGCTAAAATATTTTGTTTGTTGATTTTCCTAAAGCACAAATAGAAAAGCATTTTATTTTATGCATCAATTAATGTTCTATTAGTGTAGAGATATAAGGGTAGTCACATTTATGACTAATCCTAACTGTCATGATAGCAAAAATGAATCGTGACAAATCCATAGCTAAGATCATGCGTATAGCATGGCCCGAGAGGTTTCGGGTACTTTTGGGTTGAAGGGTGAGCTTCGGGAACACCCCTAAGGGGGTCTCGGGTTACTTCAAATTTTTTTCATCTCGGGTCTGCCAACCCGATGATAGTTGCAGGCTTTTTGTTTTTTTATTTTTTGTTTTTTTTTTTGGTTTTTTTGTAAGAGTGGAGAGAGAGAAAAATATTTGGGTTGTTTGGGTTGATTTGGGAAAGGTTATACTTAACTTTTGCGTTGATTTAGGTTGGGAAGGAAAAAGTAAAAAAAACTGATGTGACGCTCATTTGATATTTGGGTTGGTTTGGGAAGGAGAAAGGCCCTAGGGATGGCCTAAGGGTTCGTAGTCATGACCGACACATACACCACATGTTGATAGTAATACTAGACGCTTCATTGTTTTCAATAGTATACCGGACATAATTACTTCAATCTTTTCAGAAGTACACTAGATCACCCATCATTTCAACAGTATTCCACACGGATATAATCATTTTGTTAGCTCTATATGCTAAACACGAAACATATTACGACATGACTAATAATTATAACTAATAATAATTGTTGGGATTTGTTATTTTGCAAAAGCAATTTTAGCTTAGCGGTTAAGATGTTTACTTTTATGCGATAGGTGATCTTTTCAAACCTCATCTGTTCATCGAAATTGCTTATGTTGCATATGATGTATTTTATAAATACACAAATATTTCATCAATATGGTCCATCTTTTTATTACATTACGTGTGCGTAAAAAATGGGGAATGGTCATGCCTTACTTTCATAAATGCATTCTTTTCTACTTGGGAGGTCCACATTTTTGTCTTGTGTACTGGTGTGGGTAGCAAGCTACTGGTTGCCTTCTGGGTGTGGTCCTTGGCCATGTTTTTAGAAGGAGAAATACTTATGGTTCTTGTGCTCCGTTTAGTTTATGAGATATATTTGTATATAATAACTTTTATGATACATAATATTATGATATTTATGTTATTCCAAACTTATTATTAACTATTTCTATTCATATACTTGAGGGTAAATTTTCCAACAAAACCCTGATCAAATAATGTTGTTTACATGATTAGTTTGTATATAAAAACGTTTTGTTATAAAAATACATTATGATATTTATACTCATACAAACTCATTATGAATTATTTCTATCCACATACTTAAGGGTACATTGCCCAACAAAGCCCTGTGTATGATAAAATAATATTGTTTACGTGATTTGTACACAATAATGTTTTGTCATACATAATATTATGATATTTATATCATTACAAATACATTATCAATTATTTCGTTTCACAGACTCAAGGATAAACTAGTATACCCGTCCGTTGCCCGGGTGGGGTTTTTTAATACATATATGTGTGTATACATGTGTCATTATCAATGATCAACGTCATTAATAAATCTACAACATTTAATGCATATCTTATTATGTATTTCCATGTAATATCAGAGGGTTTCAAAGTACATTATTAATGCACATATACGAAGTCGTACATATTTTTAAAATTGAAAGATGAGTAAAAATGATACTTAAAACATGATAACAATAGATAAAATGGTAAATACAAACATGAAAAAAATAAAAAAGTCTACACATCAAAAAAAATATGTAACGAACATGCGAGAAAAATAAAAAGTTCTTTATCCAAAAACTTAAAACTAACACAGCATTTTGTATTTATGTCCAAGTTTAAAAAAAAAAGACTAACCCGACCATAATAACCTGAAATAATCTAATCATCTTGACTCGATCAACGCCCCTATTTCATAGATCTTGGAAAAACCACCATGACATGAGTAGTTCTACATATGAGAAACTTAGAAACTGTCACCGCCTTCTTTTAGCTCAACCCTCTATCTCCACCTAATATAATTAACATCTTATAAACGCATTTTATTTCTTAAAGAGAAAATTAGTTTTCTTTAGAAAACCGTAAGAAAATGAGGATACTAAATCACTTTTATGCCTCCAAGCTCATGTAGTTGACATTAGCAAATATCTTATACATAGCTTCTTCATGATATTCGTATGACATTATGTGGCAAGCATAATATGATGGTCAATTATATCTGCATAGCTGGGGAAATACTTCCATTAACTCATGATGCAATATCCTATCTTTCCATTTAAGTCAATGGTGTATCTCCATTAAGGATGATAAATTTTTTTTGTAAAATTCACGTGTAAAAATGTGATAAATATAGTTAAAGTATCATATCTATTAATGTGAATAAGTAATTAACGATTTTACATTTTTAAGTGTGAAAATATTGAAAACATCTTTATGTTATAAAAGTTTACGCTTTTAAGTGTGAACTTTTCTCAATTTTTAATAATTACTATTTTTATACATTTAAAAGTGTGAACTTTTTAAAATCAATATTATACATTTAAAAGTGAGTTTTTTTTTTGCTATTTTTACCTATATTTGTTAAACTATTCTACGCATTTTTAAGTGTATATTTTTTTAAAATTCTATACGCTTTTGATAAAGAATGAGGAAAACACACATTTGTTGTAGTGTGTATACATTCTTGTATTATGCATATCTTCTCTAAAACTCTTCGATCTCTTCACCTCACCCTGATTCAAAACACATTAAAAACAATAAAATATGCAAAACAAATACAAGTCAAACATGCTAGAGGTAACAATTTTGACCTATTTGCCTTCAAAATGGTCAATTTAGCTATGTATTCACTCTAACGGGTCAAATACTTAAAATTAATCAGATAAAGAAGAAATGGGTTGAAACTCAGTAGCCATCTAAAAATGCTTACATACGTTGAAATTGTCAATTTAAAAACTTTCTTGTCATAGTTTGGGTTTTCATATTTAATAGTCTAATTACTAATAAAACATTTAAAAATGATAGGCAAAACTGTTGGTGGATGTAGAGGGATATCCAACCCGTTTGAGAATATACCAGGAGCTCTTATAAAATTAAATATATTAATATTACTTGAGAAGTAATGGTTATGCATGATCACAAGGAAGGCAAACCTGGAACTTAGAGTGTATTGCAGGAAAGTCGACACATATGCACTTAGAACGGAAGACCAGGAGCGTGATTGCATGTAAAAGAGGAATTAATAAGTAGGATCAAGAAATAAGGTATATGAAGGTAAAAACGCATACCTCAAGGCAAGCAATAATAAACCAACTGTTCAAAAGGGTCAAACAGCAAGCACTAGTCAAATCAAAATGCAACAATGCAAATGGGTCGGCGGTAATTATGTTTTATTAATAAATGGTGAATCAAGTAATTAAAAAATTTAACTATAATTATGTTTTATTAATAAATGGTGAATCAAGTAATTAAAAAAAGTTAACTAAAAAAGAAATAGGTGAAATGGATTAAATAGTTTAAAAGTGGTCCAAAGCATACTTAAATGTTGACATACATGAGTGTTTTCTAGTTAAGTTTAAGTTTCTATTGTAGAGCCTAGATTACAAATCGGTTTGTACTTTATGGGAATCACACAAAGAGGCTGAAAAACTATACAATTTTGATTCCTATTATAATTTTTATGGAGGTATGACCCCCTTATAGAGTGTTGCTGGTGTAGCTAGGTTAAGGTGAGAGAACAACATGGAACCTAAAGAGTGAACACAATCAATTAAATCAGCAAGGTATCAAAGACATGATCAATATAATATTGAAATATATAATAATATTTCTTCCTTAAAACTGTTAGTGTGTGTTTGGTAGGAAGAAAATAAAAAGTGAGAATTGCAAATGTAAATGAGGGATAAATGAAAATTATGAGAAATGGAAATGAGTAGAAAATGCTCCTGTTTGGTACCATCAAGAAATGAAAACGAGAAATGATGGCTCAAGTGACTGGAAACTCGTCGGCAGCATAGGAGACACCGCCTTGCCGACGCCGGACTACTCATCATCGCATACTAATCGTCGCAACCACATTGCAACATCGCAAGAAACGATTTAGGGTTCAATCGAACCACATGTCGGCTTCGGCCTCGCCGGAATCACATCACAACAGTCGACGGCGACGGCGACTTAGGGTTTAATCGAACCGGACATCACAACAGACGACAACGACGGTTATTTAGGGTTCAATCGAACCACACATCGCTACAAACGACGGCGACGATTTAGGGTTCGGTCGAACCAAACATCGCAACAGACGACAGCGACGGTGATTACGGTGATTTAGGGTTCAATCGAACCAGACGTTGCTATACACAACGACGATGACGATTTAGGGTTTAGTCGAACCAAACATCGCAACAGACGGCGAACCAAGACGTCGAACCAAAAATCGCTATTTCTCCCATTTTCTTCACAAAATGGAGAGAAATGAGATAACAAAGGAAACCGGAAAAGAGAACTGAAATGAGAAACCATTTCTCCGCCCCAAAAGCTCCCACACAAGAGAAAACCCTTCATTTCTATTTCTCCCCTATTCTTTTTCTCCCTACCAAACACACCCCTATATTTGTAGATGTAATTGCATGATTATTAGCTATCATACAAATGATCCTTCTGTTAGTTTCCATGAATAGCTATGTAACCTTGAATAAATACCATATTCTCTTGTTCAATGTGAAACCCACAAAACTGATGTCTGATTAACTTATTTTCAACACCTCTGATTATATGGTGTTAGAGGCGGAGGCTTGGTCAGTAGCTAGAACCTTAGCCGGCATCAACTTTACTGTGGCAGTCTGCTAGGTTTATCAATAAACAATATACTCCCAAATGTCTACTTTGGATTTATGGGTCGTTTTCTATTCAATTATTCTCAATGTGTACTTTAATTTTGGTTCATGCAAATGTTTCTAATTTGTATTAAATAAAATCATGATAGACCCCTAACTATTCGTGTCACTTCACGAAATCCCTATATGTTTTTGCTCTCCTACAACTATTAGTAAAAAAAATAAGCCTTTCAAAAAAAAAAAAAAAAATTACAGAATCTGGAGAAATATGTAAGCAACATTTTCATTAAACTAAAAAATTAAAATCTTAGTACCTTGCGAAGCTTGTGTTCTTTCTCAATAATCATAACCTATAACAAAACACTAAAAATGACAATATCTACAAAAACTTGGGTGTTGTTTGTTTTCGAAGACATAAATGTCTTATGTCTTAATTCATGTCTTCAGGAGAAGATGTGGTTTAGAAGGTCTTAAGATTGAGAAGGTATGCGAAAAAAAGCTATAGATATTAGCTTCTCAAAATAAGCAAAAATAAGACATAATAAGGTCTTATGTTTGCGAAAAAACAAACAACCTTATTAGAAACGTCTGCCGGCGTGCAGACGTTTCTTTGAAAAAACAAACAAGCTTATCAGAAATGTCTGCGCACCACATACATTTCTTTAAAATAAGGCCTTATTTAAAAAAACAAACAAATCCTTGGTCTTACCGTGCCAATAGAAGAGAATTTTAACCATATGGATAATGCACCTTGATTTCCTATATTTACATCCCAACAATAGACATACGGAAAATGACATGAAGCATAAACTCTCTAGTAACTTATATTAGAGCCAAAGAAACCTATTTTTTTCCGAAACAATGTTACACAACACTAAAGCATCAACCAA
Source organism: Dittrichia graveolens (assembly GCA_038502395.1). Classification (NCBI taxonomy): domain Eukaryota; kingdom Viridiplantae; phylum Streptophyta; class Magnoliopsida; order Asterales; family Asteraceae; genus Dittrichia; species Dittrichia graveolens. The sequence continues at coordinate 27,251,034 of JARJIL010000008.1, forward strand.
CCTCATGACAGCACATTTAGAATTACTATCTGATTCATACTACCAACTGACCCAATGAAATAGTGTTACCTCAACTTCTCTTCGCAACAATCCTATGCCATCGATGAAGTCATCAAGCACACATGTTTTTCTTGTAACCTAAAACATAAAAAAGAATACATATTTGACCACTGCCACCATTAAAAACAATCAAAATCAATGATCAGGGGGTGAACAACATTTAACAACACCTCTATGATTAAGGGTTGAGCAACATTTAATCCATAACCACTTTCTTTAGGAAAAATTAGTCACGACTAAAATAAGATAACTAGCAAAGGGTCCTTTGTCTATAGTAACAATATGAGATAAACGATCCAAAATTCCGAATGTTACCAAGGTCCTTATATACTATCTGAATTATTTGTTTGTTTAACATTAGTAACAATATGAGATACCTTAAATAGTGTCTCTTTGACTATAGCCCCTTTAATCTTTTCAAAGTGACTGTGAGTACACTCTCCCCGCCCATAATAACCCACCTTTACCAAACTTGTCCAGCAAGGTGTCTCTGTTCAGAATATTGTAGCAATGTGGAGGGTCAATTTGTGTGGTTTTAGAAAGATATTTTTGGTGATTGGTTAATAAAAATACACAAAGATGATATTATTTGATTTATATATAGTAGTGTATCCGATCTCAAGTTGTTATCCGATGCAAATCAAATTGATAAAAGGAAAATCAAACAAGAACAACAGGTAATTGGATGCTTAGATAGAATGATTAAACACTTGGCATTCGAGACCCAAGCTATCTCCGAGTCGTAAGAAATAACCAAAACAATAATCGCCCCCACAAACCTAGGGAGTTGGCTGTTTTAAGCTAAAGCCGATCCCTCACAAAAGGAAATAATAATTAATAATATTTAGTCCATAATTAGCTACTAAAAATTGAGTAATAACACTTAGCCCCCTCGAGTTGTTTTTTTGCGCTGATAAACACTGCCCCAGTGCTTCTGATTCGCATCATCACCCCCGTCACGAAAGCTCACATTGTCCTCAAGGTGAAAATTAGGAAACTGCTTCCGAACCTAGTCAAAACATTCCCAAGTAGCTTCCGAAACCGACACCCCCTTCCATGCAATTAACGCTTCCTGCTACCCCCCATTTAGTCGCATGCCTTGGACCCTGTCAGGATCAAGTAAAGACTCTGATAAGGTCGCAACTTCAAATACACCAAGTCCCCCATAGCAAACTCCACATCTCGTCTCCTTCCAAACTCAATACAGTCGCCCGTAATCGATCCCCCATAGTCATCAACCCTTTACCTCAAAAAACCTCTAAGTATGGTAAATCCACCCATATACATCATCTCCATTGAAGAGTGGCATTTTCAGTTTCCTCATACGATGATCGGTTCCTGGGTTCCCTCCTCGTTCAAATCCCGGAAACATCGGAGAGGTCTACACCGGTGGATTGGAGAATACCCTTCCAGTATTTCCATACGTACAACTCGTATAATTCTAAAAAATTCCCTCAAAATTGTGGTTTACTCTTGGCTCACGTGAAGCACTGTGTTCTCCAGCATGGACCATTGGCACCGGGAATCTGTAGGAATCAAACTGGAGGCCATAAAAACTGGTCTAGGCGGTGGCGGTTTAAGCAGGTTGGTATTGGTTGCTGATCGGTTGGGTTAGTGGGTGAAAGGGTGGTGTTTGTAGGGTTGAATGGTTGGGTGGCTGTGGAGGCAGGGTGGCGGCCTGGGTGGTGGTTGTTGCAGGGATGGTGGTCAGGGTGGTGGGTGGTTAGAGAGCTTGCAAGAGGCGGAGCAGTTCTACATACTGCCTGTCGTCCTCTGCCTTGTTATTACTGATCAATTCCTGCATTTGATCAAAACAATTCGATGTCTCTTGCTCAATATCCAATGATTTCGATTTGAATTGTTCTAGGTTTGCTTCCACATCATTAACCTTTGGCATCTTCAGTCGTGACAGTTCCCAGGCGGCAGGACAGTAGCTCTTATACCAATTTGATGCAAAATCAAATTGATAACACGAAAATCAAACAAGCACAAAAGGTAATTAGATGCTTAGATAGATTGATTAAACACTTGGCCTTCAAGACCCAAACTATCTCCCAATCGTAAGAAATAACCAAAACAATAATCGCCCCCAAACCTAGGGAGTCGGCTGTTTTAAGCTAAAGCCTATCCCTCACAAAAGGAAATAATAATTAATAATATTTAGTCCTTAATTAGCTACTAAAAATTGAGTAATAACACTTAGCCCCCTTGAGTTGTTTTTTTGCGAAGATAAACACTGCCCTAGTGCTTCTCATTCGCATCATTATCCTACCCAATTGAGTGTTCCTTCTTTTAAACTTCATAGAAAAGAAAACGTATAAAGAAAATAGATAAAGAGATCACATAAAAAACATTTCTAACTTGTCATGCATCTCAATATTTCTTGAGTAAAGATGATGTATATAAAGAAAGAATATTAGATTAATATAAAAAACAAAATTATGTTAAACACGTTTCCGTGTTTGATATGTCTTTCCGTGGACATTAATAGATAGAGTTTGTTTTAGGCTACAAAAAATGTGAATAACTGTTTAATTTGTTTTCAAACACATGCAAAAGTACTTGCCTCTCATTCTTCAAGTTGTCATCCAAATCAAGTATCTTAGAGCAACTGAGTTTAAATAATCATACATCAAAATCTAGTCTTTCATCACAGATTGATAATGCAAAACCTATGAATCATGCTCCAAGAATCATATAGTATATGCTAAGATTAGTTAAGTTTGAAACAGAAATAAGCACGTAATACTTGAAAAATAAATCATATGAATAAACACATCATGGTCTTGAAGCCCATATTTGCAATATTTGAAATATAAATCATGTAACCATATACTGATTATGAAAGGTCGGAACATAAATACAGATATTGATACAAACTTAAGTTTTATAAAATTTAAAGAATTCATTGGTTAGATGCAAAATGTACAAAATTGATGTGTTAAAACGTCATCTAAAATTAATTTGAAGGTCAAACCTGATCCCTTTTTTTGTATGTCCCTAGTTCTCTCACCAAAATTGCAAACTTGATGATTAAATTAGATTCTGGTACCATAACCAAAAACAATGAACTTTATTTGTCAATCAAAGACAACACACCTGTGCATATGCTCCAACTTCCCTTCTTCAAGAAATTGAGGTATGAGAAACGCTAATTATCTAGTGTGTGTGAAAATTTGAAAGAAGCTACTATCAAAAGAGGGTCAATTGGTATATCGTGCTTTACCTTAAATTGTTGGTCAACTTTGAGTTCCTCATGTCCACCTCTCTGATAATAGAACGTGAGGAATAACGGTTTTAGTTCTGCTTCAATTTTAGGGAATTATGGAGAAGAAGCTTCCGATGCAAAATATGGGTCAAATATAGGTTGGGGTAGAAAACAGAGGTCGATGGTACCGTATACACTATCAGTAGAATCTGTGTTTTTGGGGTTTTGGGTTTATGAAGAACCAGAGAAAAGAATTGGTGTTATGAGCCTTAATACTTGATGAAATGTGTTTAAATCTTGAAGGAAGTATTTAAATGAGTGGAGAAATATTTTGAAACAAAAATGAAATGATTTTGTTGAGTTTTGAAAGAACATGATTTTGGCCATGGAGCCTGAATGTTGAAAATGATGAACTGATAGGGATGAAAACCCTAATGCGACTTATGCACAATATGTCGTGCGACCTTGCTGTTTGTTCCTTGCGACCTTGTTGTTTGTTGTTTGTTCCATGCGACTTTGAAAAAATTCCACGCGACCTTGCTATTTGTTCCATGCGACCTTTTTGTTTGTCCATGCTACTTTTGAAAACATTCCATGCGACCTTGTTGTTTGTTCCATGCGACTTTTGAAAACATTCCATGCGACCTTGCTGTTTGTTCCATGCGGCCTTGTTGTTTGTTCCATGCGGCCTTGTTGTTTGTTCCATGCGACCTTGTTGTTTGTTCCATGCGACTTTTGAAAACATTCCATGCGACCTTGCTGTTTGTTCCATACGACTTTCATTGTTGAACCCCATGCGACTTTTATTGTTGAACCCCATACGACTTTCACAAACAAACCAAACAACCATGCGACTCTCATATTAAACCTTCATGCGACATTCCCTTCTAAGCCATCCATGCGACTTTCACATGGTACACCCATGCGACTTTCATCCTATGAACATATACCTCATGCGACTTTTGGTGTGTGTGCATGTGACCCATGCGACTTTCATACATAAGCCATGCGACTTACGCATAGTCCATGCGACTTTGAGGAGGTCCAACTTATGAAACTTAGAAACGGGGTTCAATGTGAGACCCGAATGTATTGTGTGAATAAACAACGAGGGATTTGTAAGCGGTGTTGATTTGTTAGACCTATTGTAGGTGACGGTTGACTAGCAAGTAATCACAAGTGAGTAGTGAGATAAGATTGAGAAACTGAGACAGCAAGACAGGTGAGTATTCTTACTTACCATCTAAACCTTATGATGTATGTGTTTAATGTGCTACATGCTATATGATTGATGAATGATGAATTGATGAATGATGAAATGATGACTAATGAATTGATGAACTGATAACGTGTTATGCTATGATATTGATTAGACCGTTCACTTCGGTGGCGGGAATGATGGGACCGTACACTTCGGTGACGGGAATGATTGGACCGTTCACTTCGGTGACGGGAATGACTAGACCGTTCACTACGGTGACAGATACAATGGGACCGTTCACTACGGTGCTGGGTATGATGGGACCGTTCACTCCGGTGACGGGAATGTGGGACCGACTACTACGGTAGCGGGAATGTAGGACCGACTACTACGGTAGTGAGAATGAAGGATGTAACATGATGGTAAAGAAAATGATTTGATGTCATATGGTCGATTGTAAGTAAGTGTACTCGCTAAGCTAAGTGCTTACGGTTGTTGTTTAACCTTCTTTTCAGGTGATGGCCACGGCGGGACTCCAGCACGCGGTTGATAGCTCATCTCCCACAAGCTTCCGCAGTGATTTAACTATTTTGTATTTCACGATGTATTTCAAAACAATTACACTTGAATTCGAGCTTTTACGGGTTACCACCCAGGGTTGTAATTAACTTACATTATGTTTTAATCATGGTAGATTATTAATCATGCGCTTACGGTTGTTTATTTGTTATGTTTAAAAAAAATTTGGGACGTTACAACTTGGTACCAGAGCCTTGGCTTAAAAGATTTGAATACGTTTCCGCATGTTTGAACATAAAACTTGGTTCATGAAAGATTTTAGACAAAGTTTTGAAACTTTTTTCAAATGATAAATGTTACGATGAGCTATCGGCTGGAGCTAGTCCGGGTGGTCACACGTGAGTACAAGGTATGAGTTTATGATATGATGATATGTTGAAATTATGATATACTGACTATGATGACTGAGACTTTGCAATTTAATTGCTCTAGTAGAATCAGAATAGAATGACATGATAGTGCTTACATGATGACTGACTATATGCTTGATGAGATGATTGATACATGGCCCAAGCCAGTGAATCAAGATTCCTAGTGGTAATGACCAGATCCAATACGTGTAGCGTGTTTGTAATAATAGGGCCCATATTATTATTTGCACACGACACTTGTTGGAAGCTTGTCAAAATCCGGGGAATCTTGTGGATCCGGTGAGGGGTACTTGTAGAGATAAGATGCCTGTAGCTAGGGTGCCTTAGAATGACTAGGGTTGCCCGATAACTGTACTTATGACATGTAATACGTGCAACATGAACTGATATAGTGATGAGGACTATGTGGCAATGCTGGCTATTAATTAAGTGCATTGTCTATACATTGTAACACCGGAAAATCACAAGCCATTTTTTTATTGCACTGCGGAAGCTAATTCAACTCAACTTAAATACATTAAATAAATATTTACAAAGATACAATCATTTGTTCAAAAGACAACAACATCATCATCAATTGTTTGGTGTTACAAAATGACCGGCTTGTCTCTTTTTCAAAATAAGTATCAGAGTGTGGTCAACTCTTCCTTCTTCAACTCTAACACGAACCTACAAAACATCAACTGAGGGGAATTAGCACAAAGCTAAGTGAGTAGAGGCTAAAACATCAAATGCAAACAGTCACAATCAACATCAATCATGTAATCACATATCATGAGAAGACCGGCGGTTCGGCGCAGAACCTACAAGCAATGCCGACCAAAGCAAAGGTTTACCGATAACTTTCCACTGAATTGGCACACTAAACTCCCCTCTGAGCAACAAATGCAACAGAGTGGCTACTACTGTTCAACCAACCAGTTAGACAAGCCCAGCCCAAGTCCACGTATACCTGACTTCTCAAACATAACTCAAAATCATCCTTAGAGCGCGTATCGACCAAATAGTCATGCAGCAGTTATCAACAATCATAATCACAATCAGCAGTTCAATCAAACCAGTTCCAATCCACAATCATGCATTACATTAATAATATTAACTGCAATCTTTACCATCCGTGATTAACGTCCACTCATCTCAGTTTCAGCTTGAAGTCAGATATCTAATTTTACTGAGCTTTTGGATTGCCTGAAAACATAGCAATAACCAAATCAGTCTCAATCCCATAAGTATATATCTATCCACATATACATAAATCATTCATCAAATAACAACAAACGATAAACAAATATAACTTCAAGCGCAAAGTATCGGATTTCCCTAAACTCCCGGATTTCCAAGAATCCGCAACTTGGTCATTGGATTTCACTATAGTCGGATTTAGGAATCCGAGGGATTCCAAAACTGTCGGTTTTTAACTTAAATGGATTCCAAACATTAAGAATCAATGGTGTCGGATTCTCTTTTAATCGGATTTCAAGTACCCGGATTCAATCTATCGGATTTCACTAGTTTCTGTTATTCACTTGTATCGGATTACATCATGTCTCGGATTCAAGGTTTCGGATTTAGGGTCTCGGTTTTAGGATTGTATCGGTTTCTCAAGTGTAGTATAGGATTCTAGCTTGTCGGTTTTCAAAGTAATGGTTTAAGAGTTCCGGATTTCAAATATCGGTTTACAAAACTATCGGTTTTCACCTTCTTTCACTAAATCCGACAAGTTCATGATTCATCCAATCCGCCTTCATCTAAATATCATATCTCAAACCTAGAAAATCATAAATTCATCCAAACACACCAGAAACATATTTTAACATCATGAAACACATATTTCATGCATCAAAACACCATAATATCATATAAAACATATGAACACAAAACCGGCCCAAAGACTCGTGTTTCTTTCAAATCCGATCCTATTATATCTTCATAAACTCATGTTAGTTCTATCAAGATTCAATCTAGTAATCATCTAATCATGATATATTAAAACATCTAACTTTGAATCTTGACTTAAATCACTCAAGTTATAAAATCCGATAACTTCTTGCTTGTTCTTCCTTCGGCCGAGAGCAAATTACAATACACACACAAACACTTTACTTTAATTTGAGATATTGCATGTCTACTTTCTAACCCCCCCCCCCCCCCCACGTATACACAAATTAGAAAGAGGTGGGATACACATTCCTAACACACCTACACGTGCACACACATAAATACATACACATGCATACGGTGACACACATACATACAATTAATACATGCATAAATTATCTTGTTTAAACCAAATATCATTTAATTAACCATTTAATTAAATTAAAACTGTTAAACACAAACCACAAACCTGCTAATCTCCTAGCCCAGGTTTGAGGATGTTACAAATCTCTCCCCCTTAAGAGGATTCCGTCCTCGGAATCCTTTCTTGCTCAAACAAGTGGGGATATCTATCTCGCATCTCATCCTCAGTATCCTATGTTAGGTCTGAACCTAAACTGTGCTTCCATTTGACTAATACCATTGGTATCTGCTTCTTTCGGAGCTTGGTCACTTACGATATAATAGTTCAACGGGCTCTTCTATCAGTCTTTTCTTTGAATCAACTTTCTGATCTTGTACTGGGAGAATCTGACTTTCATCGTCAACTTTGCATTTTCTCAAATAACAGACGTTAAACATGTCATGAATTCCTGCAAGCTCTGCTAGAAGATCTAGTGTAACTGTCTAGTCATTCACAATTTGACGTATGCTGAAGGGACCAATGTAACGGGGAGCCAACTTCCCGCGTTTACTAAATCGAATCACACCCTTCCACGGAGAAACCTTCAAGTACACTAACTCTCCCGCCTCAAACTTAACTGGGCGACGACGTGGATCCGCATACATCTTATGTCTATCTCTTACAGCTTTCAATTTATCTCTTGCGATAGCAACCTTATCAGCAGTTATCTGAACTATCTCGGGCCCTGCAAATTGTTTCTCACCCGCATCTAACCAACACGTCGGAGTACGGCAGCGACGGCCGTATAACATTTCGTACGGAGGCATCCCAATACTGGAGTGGTAAGAATTATTATACGCAAACTCAATTAATGGCATGTGCGAATCCCAAGATCCACCATACTCAATCACACAAGCTCGCAACATATCTTCAAGTGTCTGTATGGTTCGTTCAGTCTGACCATCAGTCTAGGGATGATAAGCAGTACCCAGATTAACCCTCATCCCCAATTCCCTCTGTAAACTCCTCCAGAAGTTAGAAACGAATCTGGAGTCTCTGTCAGATACTATTGATTATGGCATGCCATGCCTCGCAACAATCTCGTTAACATAAAGTTGAGCCAACTTACTCGGAGAAGCCGTCTCACATGTAGCCAGAAAGTGAGCGCTTTTGGTCAGCCGATCCACAATCACCCAAATCATATCATTATTCTTCTGTGTTCGCGGAAGTTTAGTCACGAAATCCATTGTTTGCTTTCCCTGGGTGATATCTGATTTCGCAATCATAATCTTTAATCAATTCCACCCATCGTCTCTGTCTCATGTTCAACTCTTTCTGTGTAAATACGTACTGCAGGCTCTTATGGTCGGTACAAATCACACACTTGGTGCCATACAGATAGTGTCTCCACAGCTTCAGGGCAAAAACAACAGCTGCTAGTTCTAGATCATGTGTCGGGTAATTCTTCTCATGGGGTTTCAACTGTCTTGAAGCATATGCAATCACCCGATCCCTCTGCATAAGTACACAACCTAATCCAGCAAACGACGCATCGCAATAAGCAATGAAATCTTCGGATCCGCTTGGCAATGCAAGAATAGGGGTTTGACACAATAACTGCTTTAACATCTGGAAGGCTTTATCCTGTTCACGGCCCCATACAAATTTCGTGTCTTTTCGAGTCAACTTAGTCAACGGACCCGCAATATTGGAGAAGTCTTTAATAAACCTGCGGTAATATCCAGCTAACCCCAGAAAACTCTTAATCTCGGATGATGTCTTCGGAGCGTTCCAATTCATAACTGCTTCCACTTTCGAAGGATCCACTTTTACTCCCTCATCATAGATCACATTCCCCAAGAATTGAACCTCTTTCAACCAGAATTCGCAGTTTGAGAACTTGGCAAACAGATGCTCTCTCTTCAAAATCTCTAGAACCTGTCTCAAATGCTGTTCATGCTCCACCTCAGTCTTTGAATATACTAGGATGTCATCTATGAAAACTATCTCAAAATCATCAAGGAATGGTCGACAGACCCTGTTCATTAAATCCATGAAAATTGCAGGTGCATTGGTTAAACCGAACGGCATAACCAAAAACTTGTAGTGCCCGTAGCGCGTACGAAAAGCCGTCTTTGACACATCTTCCTCTGAAACCCGCACCTGATGATACCCTGATCTCAAATGTATCTTAGAAAAGAACGAAGCTCCCTGTAGTTGATCAAACAGATCATCAATTCTTGGCAGTGGGTACTTGTTCTTTATGGTTCTCTTATTCAGCTCACGATAGTCGATACACATTCGCAATGTATCGTCTTTCTTCTTTACAAACAACACTGGCGCACCCCACGGAGATGAACTTGGATGAATAAAGCCGTTTTCTAACAGATCCTGTATCTGAGTCATCATTTCCCGGATCTCTGAAGGTGCCAACCTGTACGGTGCTTTTGCCACTGGTCGGGAACCAAGAATCAAATCTATCTTGAACTCTACTTCACGAACTGGAGGTAGCCCTTGTAATTCCTCTGGAAACACCTCCGGGTATTCCGTTACCACCCGGATGTCATTCATTGTATGCTTTTCTTTCTTTCCATCAATTACATATGCTAGGTATGATTCGCAAGCTTTATCCAACGCCTTCTTAAGTTTTAAGCACGAAATAATAGGAATCACAGACCCGGCTTTCTCTCCCCTTGCTACCACTCTTGTACCATCAGCTAACGGAAAGGAGATCAACTTCTTGTGACACTTGATACTGGCCTGATTCAGACTCAGCCAATCCATTCCGAGCACCACATCGAACCCAGATAACGGCATAACCAGAAAATAAATAGGAAAGCAAATACCATCTATATCTATCTGAGCTCCAGTCACAGCAGTTGTGACCGGAACCATCATACCATCGGCTACCTCTATTTCTAAAGGAGTAGCAAGTTCAGTTAAAGGAACATTCAACCTACCACAGAATTCTACAGATACAAAGGAGCGATTTGCCCCTGAATCAAATAACACTCTAGCAGGAGTAGAGTTTATCAGAAACATACTGTTACACCGGAAAATCACAAGCCATTTTTTTTAAAACGCACCACGGAAGCTAATTAAAAAAAACTTGATTACATTAAACCAATATTTACAAATACAATCATTTGTTCAAAAGATAACAACAACATCATCATTACGTTTTGGTGTTACAAAAATACTGGCTCATCTCTTTTTCAAAATAGTATTAGAGTGTGGCCAACTCTTCCTTCTTCAAAACTAACACTAACCTGCAAAACATCAACTGAGGGGAACTAGCTTAAAAGGTAAGTGAGTAGAGGCTAAAACATCAAATGCAAACATTCACAATCAATCATCAATCATGTAATCACATATCTAGAGAAGACCGGCGGTTCGGCGCAGAACCTACAACCAATGCCGGCCAAAGCAAAGGTTTACCGATAGCTTTCCACTAGATTGGCACAATAAACTCCCCTCTGAGCAAAAAATGCAACAGAAAGGCTACTACTGTTCAACCAACCAGTTAGACAAGCCCAGCCCAAGTCCACGTATAGCTGACTTCTCAACGCTACTCAAAATCATCCTAAGAGTGCTTATCGACCAAATATTCATGCAGTAGTTATCAACATTTCAATTTCACATTCAGCATTTCAATCAATCCGATCTCAATCCACAATCATGCTTCACATCAATAAAATTAACTGCAATCTTACCATCCGTGTTTAACGTTCACTCACCTCAATTTCTGCACGAGCTCAGATGTATAATATTACTGAGTCTTAGGATTGCCTGAAATCACAACAATAACCAATTCAGTCTCAATTTCATAAATATATCTATCCATATATTTATAATTCATTCATCAAATATTAATAAATAATAGACATATATTGTTGGAATATGCCCGCTGACACGAACGAGTTAATAGCACTGCTGATGAAGTATAGGCCTATTGGGTCACACACCAAGTATTGATTCCGGCAACACGATCAAGGAAAAGAGAGAAAAAGGCCAAAATGGGTTTTGGCAGCATGGTACACGGGCTGTGTCCAGCCCAACTAGCACGGGGCGTTTTGGCCCAAGAAGAGACCGTGTGCTTTGGGCCTACACGGCCGTGTAGATGAACACGGGCCGTGTTGGGTCTGTTAGACACGGGCTAGCTTGGCCCAATTGAGGCCGTGGGCTTTGGGCCTACACGGCCGTGTTGACCAACACGGGCCGTGTACAGATGCTGTAACAGCAGAATTGATTGGTTTTAAAGCTCATTTTAATGGGATTAAGTATTCATTCAATTTGGGCAGTTCAAGGATCACGAATTCACTATGTTCTTGGGAGTTGAATGGCTATGAAGAACATATGAAGAATATACACTTTCTTTCTATAGTACATACATTTTTGTGATAAAGGTTTGATGCACAAAGGTGTTAGACATACTTTAATCTTGTTATTTTGGTGGTAACACCAACTTGCTAGCATTTGGGAATCAACACAACTTGGGGTGGACTTCACTAGAGAAATCCTAGCCTGGACTTTGAAGCTTGACTTGTTTGACTCTTGAAGCTTGACAAGAGGGAGATTGTGGTATATGCATAGTGGTACATTTCTATCCATCTTGTTCTTTTGTTTTAGTTGCAATTTCATGTCTAGATATTGGTCCATGGCATGTGTGTTTGTTTGGCTAGTTTAGTTTTGTATTGTATCTTGCTTCGGTTGCTACTCGTTTATGCTAAACAAATACCTTTAGTGGTATCAGAGCCATATCTAACATGGCTTTGCACTAGTGAGTCTAGAAAAACCATATGAATATTTTATACAAGAAAATTGTTTTCTTGAAATGATTTTTCGTATGGGTGGTTGCTAGGCTAAAATTGATATATTTGTAGCCTACATAATATTCATATAAGTATTTTTATGTTAGAAAATTGTTTTCTAGAAGTGGTTTTTCATGTAGATCTTTGTTAGGCTAAAATTGGTATATTTGTAGCCTACTTAATATGTTAGCTTTACATCGAGTCTTGAAAAGCCATGTAAATACTTTTATATAAGAAAAATTGTTTTCTTAAAATTGGTTTTTCATTTAGACTCTTGTTGTTCTAGAATTGTTATATTTGTAGCCTTGTTAATATTTCAGTTTTTATATTTATATATTTGTTGTAACTTGGCATGAAGTGTACACAAATATATACTTATAAATGTATATATGAATATGTGTCACAAAAATGGTTTGGTACACTAATGCATATGTACAAGGATTATCATTTTGGTGTCTTTGATGTTGTTGACAATCTTGACTAAAATATAGAAATATATTTGTATCATGGTTTTGTGTGGCACACCATGTTTCATTTATGTTGCGTGTATGTTAATTCGGTAACATGATATGCCCTTAGACCTATGTGTTATGGTGGTTGATTGATTTAGTTTTTTGGTGGCCTGCGTGCCGTATTGATGTAAATATTTATTTATATATTTGTTGGTGCGGCTTGCACGCCGATTATTTTATTCCGTGTATTTGTATAAATAGTGTAGGAATGCGACCTGTTTGTCGTTTATATATATATATATATTCTATATATTTGTAAATAGTATAGAATTATAACCGGAGAAGTCAACGGGAGTCATGGTGATGACGTCATGGCGAGAAGGAATCAACACGCTATTGGAGGTGTTGGATTTGGTGGAGCTCACCCAAGGAGACTTTACCTTGACCTTAGGTTTTGGCCTCGTTTTCCCCGTTGTTGCTCACGGGAAAAACGCATAGGATTTTTGGGCATGTTACCGAATTATACATATATATATATATTTGCGTGGTTGTGTTTTATTTTTCTATGCATGGATTAGGATTCGCATGCTAGACAATTTTTCTATAAAATTAAATAAAATACAACGTTTGTTAAAATGGTTAACTATCTCGCGCGAATAGAATTGTCAAAGAAAATATAAACTTGGTATTATATTTAAGTAGTGCTTAAAATCGTTTTGACACTTACTTTGTTAATTAACAAAAGGTTTTTATAAACCGGAAACAAAATCCCGTTTTTAAAAATGTAAATCACGCACCATCCGTAAGATGACACCACCCGAATCTAACGAAACAAGGATGATTGTCGAGCTAAGCACGAGTCATTCCTTGCGTAGTTGTGTGGAATGTGAGTGGGGTAACTCGCATGATTGGTTGTCGAGCTAAGCATGAGCCAATTGATGGTCAGGAGTGCCACCCGTGTGTCTTGTCAGACGGTTTACAATTTTAGTATATAATTCTTGATTAGTTGTCGAGCTAAGCACGAGCTAAATAAAAATTATATATTAAGATTGGTGTAAGGAAGAGATCAAACATGCCAACCGACATAATGGATGTCAACAGATCCCGCAAGTGTCTAAGAGTTGTAATAGAGATTACAATTGGTAAAATGGTTGCCGGCCTAAATAGCTTCGCCACGTGATCCGCGGTAAACCCGTCACGGTGCGAGGTGAAATAAGGTTCTTAGCCTTTGTTATAAATAGTTGTTTTTGTCTAAAACTATGGGGTAATTATTTATAACAAGGTTTATCTAAACTAACCAAAACACGTATTATTGTTATTTATAGATGTCAAACCATAACAATACCACGTCAAACATCTCACTTCGTGTGTTCCTAGAAAGGGAGAAACTCACGGGGGTGAACTTTATTGCATGGCTTAGGAAATTGAGGATTGTCCTACGCCATGAGTCAAAGTTGCACATCCTTGAGGAACCCCTTCCGGAGCCTGCTACCAACGCGACTTGGGCCGTCCGATACGGGTATGAAAAACGTGCCGAGGACACGCACGATGTTGCCTGACTCATGTTGTCAACTATGAGCTCGGATTTTCGAAAGCAGTTCGAGCACATGAGTGTGTACAATATGTTAAACAAGCTCAAGGACATGTTTCGACAGCAAGTTAGGCAGGAATACTATGAGTGTGTTAAAAGCCTAGTCGGTTGTAAGCTGCAGGAAGGCGGGAATGTTGGTCTTCATGTCCTTAAGATGAAGCTAAATGTGGACCAAATGGAGAGGTTAGGATTTCCTATTGGGAGAGAGCTCGCTGAGGATATTGTACTCCAGTCTCTGCCCGCATCATATGTTTAGTTTGTCACAAACTATCATATGCAAGGAATGGAGAAGTCCTTAAGCGAATTGCATGGCATGTTGAAGTCTACGGAGTCTGACATGGCCAAGCATAATTCCACCTCAATCACTCCTGTCTTGGGCTTAAAGAAACAAAAGAGAAGGAAAAAGAAACCGACCCTAAAAGGAAATGTTGGAATTTCCAAGCCTATCCTTAATGTTGAGTCGAAGGGCATAGAGAATATGCCTCAAGAAGAGACTCAAAAAAAGGTGGTTTGCTACTTTTGTGGAAGATTTGGAAATTGGCGCCATCACGCCTGCCCTACGTGCCGAGAGGATATAAAACTTCTCAGGAAAGAGAGAGTTAACTTTCCATCTTCAGGTACGTTCATGATTCATTGCTATTCTTCTATAAGCTGGGTTGTTGACCCGAGCTGATTGACTCACGTTTGTCACAAATTTGTTTGTTACAAAGTGTAGGTCCTTTGGTGAAAGAAAAGCATGAAGAACCGGATCTTGAACGAGGAAACCATGGTGATTGTCTTCCAAGAGAAGATAAGGAGACTTAATCTCGCTTGTGTCGCAGGTTTATTTATTACTTTGTTTTATTGCCTTGCGTGGTAAGTAACATCTCTTTGTATGCTCGCTTTAATTACGGTGAACAAAAATTTTGAAGTTTTAAGAATTGATGATGAACCTTTCTAAATGTTGTTTATTCAAGGTTTTTATGTCATAACTCATGTGTTGGTTTGCCCTGCGTGGCGTGCAACTTTACATGTGATGACGATGAGTTTATTCTTAAAATACAAAATTTATTATGAAAATCTATTCTGAGATATTTTGTTCAAAATTTTCCATGTCATGGCATACACAAGGTTTTGTTACAAGTAATAAAATATTCATGAATAGTTGATTCTGAATCCAAAATAGTTTGGATGAGTTATCTTTGTGTGATAATCAACTTAATCATATAAACAAGAGATATATCACCTAGATCCATGTGGTTAGGATCTCGGAAGTTTAGCCTTGGGCTAAACGTTTTGATGTTGATCTTGTTTATTAAGCTAAGGGGATTATGTGATCCTCCACTGGAGTTAGTGAGAGGATTGAAGGCTTGTTGGATATTGATCACATTTTGTGGATAATCCGTTCAAGCACACCACAAAGAATAACGAAAGCCAAACTTCTTCGTCACTACCTTGATGGTAGTAGTTGCGAGACGTTTATTAGTTTGGGTGTATGTCTGAAACCTTGTTGGTGTTCAGAATTAACCAAGACAAATTTCAGAATCAATAGGGCATATAGATTAAGGTACTTAGATCTAGTGGAGATGCTAAGCTACTTAATATATATATTGGATGACTGTATAGTGAATTGTGGAATTGTTTCACAATTCATATCCTACTAAGACACATTGGTAAATGGTGTCATGGAGTAGGGAACCGGGTGTTGTTGATCCGGTTTATGACGGGTCAAGAATGTGTGTCCGATTTGTCGAGTTATTCATTCACCATTGTGACTAAGTCCTCAAATCCAAATTCAATTGATAGTCCATTTAGCAATTATTGAGATACGACTAGAAAGGTTCTTTGCTTGTCTATCTTATAGTTCAAAGTTAACCATTCTACATTCAGTGGGAGATGGATAAACTTGAAATCGAGAAGTGCTAATACATTTGAGGAGTCCTTCTAAGTTTTAGTTATTTAAACTTTTGAGAACAATGTTTGTTGCTTAAAAGGTGAAGAAGAAAGAAACTAAAACTAAGAAAGAAACTAAAACTAAGGCATTCTAGTGGAAGAACGTGGAACTTAAACGAAAGACTTGATGATGATACTAGCATATAATCTGATATCTTTGATAGATGATATGCTAGTATGCCTGACTAGGTGTCATTACTTCTTTTAATTCTGATAAGGGTCATATAGAGCCAAAGAGATATCAGAATTAAACGAATCTGGAGTCTCTGTCAGATACTATTGATTATGGCATGCCATGCCTCGCAACAATCTCGTTAACATAAAGTTGAGCCAACTTACTCGGAGAAGCCGTCTCACATGTAGCCAGAAAGTGAGCGCTTTTGGTCAGCCGATCCACAATCACCCAAATCATATCATTATTCTTCTGTGTTCGCGGAAGTTTAGTCACGAAATCCATTGTTATATGTTCCCACTTCCACTCGGGAATTTCCAATTGCTTCAGAGATCCGTAAGGCTTCTAATGCTCTGCCTTTACTTGTGCACATATATGGCATGATTCCACAAACTGTGCCACATCTGTTTTCATAGTAGGCCACCAGTAAAGCACTCTCAGGTCGTTATACATTTTAGTGCTTCCTGGGCGAACTGACAATCTGGACTTGTGTGCTTCTGTCAAAATCAGCTTCCTCAAATCTCCGAGCATAGGCACCCACACACGAGTCTTATATACTTTTAATCCACGAGAGTCATTAGCAAGTTCTCCACTAGATCAAATACAATCTCAATACGCATAAACTAGATAGAACTTCCCGCTCCCTTGCGGCTTAAGGCATCTGCCACCACATTTGCTTTGCCAGGGTGGTATCTTATTTCGCAATCATAGTCCTTAATCAATTCCACTCTCTGTCTCATATTCAACCCTTTTTGTGTAAATACATATTGTAGGCTCTTATGGTCGGTACAAATCACGCACTTGGTGCCATACAAATAGTGCCTCCACAACTTTAGGGCAAAACCAATGGCTGCCAGTTCCAAATCATGTGTTGGGTAATTATTCTCATGGGTTTCAACTGTCTTGAAGCATATGCAATCACCCGATCCCTCTGCATAAGTACACAGCCCAAACCAGTAAACGAGGCATCGCAATAAACTATGAAATCCTCTGAGCCACTTGGCAATGCAAGAATAAGGGCCTGACATAACAATTGTTTCAATATCTGAAAATCTTGATCCTGTTCACTGCCCCAACAAACTTCACATCTTTTCAAGTCAACTTTGTCAACAGACCCGCAATCTTGGAGAAGTCTTTTATAAACCCGCGGTAGTATCCAGCTAACCCTAGAAAACTCTTGATCTCGGACGGTGTCTTTGGAGCGTTCCAAATCATAACTGCTTCTACCTTAGAAGGATCCACTTTCACCCCCTCGTCACAAATTACATGTCCCAAAAACTTTACCTCTCTCAACCAGAATTCACATTTCGAGAACTTAGCACACAGATGCTCTTTCTTCAGTGTCTCCAAAATCTGTCCACATATACATAAATCATTCATCAAATAACAACAAATGATGAACAAATATAACTTCAAGCGCAAAGTATCGGATTTCCCTAAACTCCCGGATTTCCAAGAATCCGCAACTTGGGCACCGGATTTCACTATAGTCGGATGTATTCCAAAAATGTCAGTTTTTAACTTAAACGGATTCCAAAAATTAAGAATCAAGGGTGTCGGATTCTCCTTTAATCGGATTTCAAGTACTCGGATTCAATCTATCGGATTTCACTAAGTTTCTATTATTCACTTGTATCGGATTACATCATGTCTCGGATTCAAGGTTTCGGATTTAGGGTCTCGGTTTTAGGATTGTATCGGTTTCTCAAGTGTAGTATAGGATTCTAGCTTTTCGGTTTTCAAAGTAATGGTTTAAGAGTTCCGGATTTCAAATATCGGTTTAGCAAACTATCGGTTTTCACCTTCTTCCACTAAATCCGATAAGTTCATGATTCATCCAATCCGCGATCATCTAAATATCATATCTCAAACCCAGAAAATCATAAATTCATCCAAACACACCAGAAACATATTTTAACATCATGAAACACATATTTCATGCATCAAAATACCATAATATCATATAAAACATATGAACACAAAACCGACCCAAAGACTAGTGTTTCTTTCAAATCCGATCCTATTATATCTTCATAAACTCAAGTTAGTTCTATCAAGATTCAATCTAGTAATCATCTAATCATGATATATTAAAACATCTAACCTTGAATCTTGACTTGAATCACTCAAGTTATAAAATCCGATAACTTCTTGCTTGTTCTTCCTTTGGCCGAGAGCAAATTACAATACACACACAAACACTTTACTTTAATTTGAGATATTTCATGTCTACTTTCTAACCCCCCCCATGTATACACAAATTAGAAAGAGGTGGGATACACATTCCTAACACACCTACACGTGCACACACATAAATACATACACATGCATACGGTGACATAGATACATACAATTAATACATGCATAAATTATCTTGTTTAAACCAAATATCATTTAATTAAATTAAAACAGTTAAACACAAACCACAATCCTGCTAATCTCCTAGCCCAGGTTTGAGGATGTTACATACATCCGGTATGGTGACTACAAGAAATCGTTCTGTGATACCAACGGGTTTTGAGAACCCACCTGATGGAGAAAATGCGAGTGTGACGGGAGAGAGTGACCCCCGTGCACAACTGATCTTGAACCAAACTGAAAATGTGACTCCGGAGAATGTGGTACCGGAGAATGTAATGAATGATGAGGAATACGGGGATTCGGCTATGACCGAGTTGGTGACTGTTGTGGTTACCAATACGCTTAAGGAGCTTCTTCCCAAGATCGTGGAGGATCTAAAACAAGATATGGGCATGATGATTGATCAAAAATTGGGAGCCCTATGGGCTGCAAAAGAAGCTACCGCGACTGTTGTGGCCGCTCAACCGGTAGCACAAGCTACGAATTAAGTGATCCATGGAGGAACTTTCCAGGATTTTTCGGCGTGTCAGCTGCCTGTGTTTGATGGAGTGCCAGACCCGGTGCAAAGCACTCGGTGGGTCTCTGCGATAGAGGGAACCTTCTTTACTAGCCGTTGTGCTGAGGACTCAAAAGTGTGGTTTGCTTCTAACTTCTTGAGGGGAGCCGCCAAAGACTGGTGGAACTTGTTGAGAAAAATGAAAGGTGAAGCTATCGCCGGAATGAAGTGGGAGGAATTCAAAAAACTGTTCTACGAGGAGTATGCTCCCAAGGTGGAGGTGGAGCGAGTGATAGACGAATTCATGAAAATGAGACAAACCACTGAGACGGTTAATCAGATAACCGCGATATTTAAGGAAAAGTTGTTGTACTATCCGGCCTACGCAAATGATGAACGACTACTGATACACAGCTATACGCAGATGTTGAGGGAGGATATTCAAGAGTTTGTTTCAAATGGCCAGTATGCTACACTGGACCAGCTGATCGAGGGAGCAAGAAAAAGAGAACTGTATTTGATGGAAAGAAACAAGAAGAGGTCCGCGGAGCGGGCTGCTCTGGGAGGTAATGCAAGCAAGCAACCGTTTAAGAAGATGAATACTGGGAATTTCAAGCCTGCCGTGAGAACTCCAGGGGCAAGATTCAGTAAGTGTGGTAAGGGGCACGCTGGGGAGTGCCGAGCTGGAACCATCAATTGTTTTGTGTGCGGAAAGAGTGGACACTATCGAAAGGATTGTAGGGTCCACCTAAACGTGTGCTTCAAGGGTAACAAGCCGGGGCACCGCATGGCCGTGTGCCCGGAAGCTACTGGAGGAAGCGGGAAACCCGCTTGGCAACCGCCGCTCCGAATCACCGATGGGGATAAGAGAAAGAAACTAGAGGTCTCAAGGCCTCGCGGGCGTGCATTCTAAATGACGGTGGAGGAGGCGAAGAAAGAGCCCGATGTGATTGCAGGTACATATATTGTTAACTCTCTACTTGCACTTGTATTATTTGATTCCGGGGTGAGTAAGTCCTTTGTCTCTACTACTTTTTGTAATAAGTTTGTAATAGCACCGGTGAAGTTAGAGACACCGTTAGAAGTAGAGATAGCTGATGATAAGGCTTTGTGTGTTACCGCAATCTATAGGGGTAATGTAATAGTGATAGATGATGTACAATTTACTATAGATCTGCTACCAACTCCTATGAGAGACTTCCAAGTGATAGTGCAAATGGATTGGCTGGGGCGTCACCAGGCCAACATCTTGTGTAAACAAGGGATCACAAGTGGAGTTCTGTATAGACCTACTGCCGGGAGTGGCACCTATCGCCAAGGCACCATACTGCCTAGCACGGCAGAGATGCAGGAAGTGATGTCACAGTTACAGGAACTGCTTGATAAGGGCTTCATACGCCCAAGTAGCTCACCGTGGGGAGCACCGATCCTTTTCGTGAAAAAGAAGGATGGAACCTTCAGGATGTGTATAGACTATCGCGAGCTCAACAAGGTGACAATGAAGAACCGTTATCCGTTGCCAAGGATCGACGATTTGTTTGACCAACTACAAGGAGCGCCCTGTTTTTCCAAGATAGACTTGCGATCGGGATATCATCAACTCAAGGTCCGGGAGGAGGATATAGCCAAAACGGCTTTTCGCACGCGCTATGGGCACTTCGAGTTTGTCGTCATGCCTTTTGGTCTTACAAAGCGCCGGCAGCTTTCATGGATCTAATGAACCGAGTTTGTAGACCAATGCTTGATAAGTCTATGAAAGTATTCATCGATGACATCTTGGTTTACTCAAAGACGGAGGCTGAGCACGAACTGCACCTACAGGAAGTACTCGAAACCTTAAAGAGGGAGAAGCTGTACGCAAAGTTTTCCAAGTGCGAGTTCTGGCTACTGGAAGTTCAGTTTCTCGGGCACCTGGTTAACCGAGAAGGGATCAAGGTCGACCCCGCCAAGATCGAGGCTGTAATGAAATGGGAAAAACCGAATAGTCCTACGGAGATCCGAAGTTTTCTAGTGTTGGCCGGCTACTACAGGAGGTTCATTAAGGATTTCTCAAAGATAGCAGTGCCACTAACCAAGCTGCCAAAGAAGAGTGTTCGTTTCGACTGGGGAGAAAAGCAACAAGAAGCATTCGAGACCCTTCCGGAAAAATTGTGTGAGGCCCCGATACTGGCCTTACCAGAAGGAATGGAAGATTTGGTGGTCTATTGTGACGCGTCCCATGTGGGACTCGGCTGCGTATTGATGCAAAGAGGGAAGGTGATGTTGCGTGGTCTAAAATTGCAACGGAAGCAAAACGAGTAGAAAAAGAGTTTCAAAATTTGACCACGAATACGCCCACCAAATGGACCAAAACTCTAAACATGGATAAGCAACAAAATAAAGATACAAAGAAATAGTATCATACCCTTGAAGCTATCTTCTTTGTACGTGCGGGTTTGGAGCTTGGAAGTTGCGTGTACTAACGTGTACACCTCTATCGTAGTCCACACCAAGTTACTATCGCCTCCCACTTGCTAGAGTGTTAGACAAGTGATGCGTGGTTAGCAAAGTTATAAAAATGATAGTGATTTGGTTTTAAACTAGATATGGCTAACTCACAACATGGAAGTGTACCTGTCGTTTGTTAGTATAGCTAAGATAAGACCGGGTTGTCGATCTCAGGGAACGGTTGTTAAACTTCAATACTATGATATTAGTTAATTCTTAGTCTTTTGAAAACAAGATTTTAGATTTTTAAAATAAAAAGCTTAAAATAAAGAAAATACTACGCAACAACTAAAGGAGAGATTGAGCAATTCACGAAGTAACTAATATGATGGGTAAAGAGTGTTCACTTAGAAAGAATCCCCCTAATTTGTAGTAGCAATGATCTAGACGTGCAATGGATTTGATGAAACGGTAGATGGAATCACAAAGTGTAGAGCCTCTTTGGTTAAGAAAGCTACAACTATGGTAATGGTACTAACCTCCAATATCAAGTATCGGTCAACATTAACATCAAGAAGTATTCCCAATTTAAACAATATAAATAATCCAAGTGGTGTTCAACTAATTTTCTCGATTGAAATATGAATACTAGTGATTAATGTGATTATAAACAACTAACACATAGTATCGGTCAACATATGTGTTTCAATCATAACCCCAAATAACCATAAATATTCATGCCAAGCAAAAACAAGTATTGGTCAACATTGAATTTCTTGTAACAAGTGTTATTGGATCAAAATCTCAAATTAAAACTTGACTTCAACCTATTTAGTTCAAATAATGGGTGTCACAAATGTTAAGAAACATTAGTGCATAAACAATTACAAACATGAAGTTTTGATTCAAAATTCAAGCTAGAATCATTCACAAATCAAGTTAAACCAAGAATCAAGATCAACACAACAATATCCAACCAAGTTAACAAAAGTCAAAAACCCTAGTTTACCATTTCATCAAAAACCCTAGATCCATCAAACTACAAATTAGGGTTCTTCAAATCTAAGCAAACACAAAGTATATTTAGCTCATGATAACTAATAAATCATAAATCCAAAACAAAAGTATGTCTAGGCTCATGATTAAAGAGTTTACAAAAAGTTAGAGATACCAAACCAAACCAAGGAATAAGATGAAAATGAAGATGGAGATGATGATCTTGAAGATGGATGGATGGAATGGTGTAGTAATCTCCAAGTGTTCTTGTGTTCTCTCCAAAATCTCCTTTGGTTCTCTCCAAAATCGCCACTTGCTCTTTCTCTCTCTAGGGTTCTTGTTCAAAAAATGCAGCTCTCTTTTTTTGGTCTCTGTTTCATGATTTAATGAGTGCAGGAAGCTGTTGAGGTCGCGAGCAGGCAGCGACCAGGTAGTGACGGTGTTAATTCAAGGCCCTGAGCTTTTTTATTTCATTCAGCCCTCAAGGCCACGACGAGACTACAAGCAGGTAGCGACCAAAGGATGCAAAACTCCAGTAACTAAAAGGAGAGCTCGTGACCTTCCTCATGGTAGTGAGCATCTTGTGACATGTGATTGAGGGCACGTGGAGGCTGCGACAAGGTCTCGACACGAACTTGATAAATTTTATATTTTTCTTGCATTTTTCTCTAAACATCTTCCATCTCGGGTCTACAACTTATTCAACAAAATTAAGCAATTAAGCATCTAAAATTAATAACTTTTGCTAATTAACTTGGCATAAATGGGAGGATAAACATTAAGAATATATGTATAAATACGAACATATCAACAAGCCTATCTAAACACCACCAAGATGATCAACACAAAGGAACCAAAGGCTTGGATGTCTTTTGTGTGTTTGAGAGAATTATGCACTTTGTATCAACCTTTTGTATTTCAATCAAGTAACCAAAACCATATGAGTTCATGTGGTTTATATAGAACTCAAAATTGAGTTCAAAAAATGTGCAACAATAAATCTCATGGCTGTTACAAGATCAATGCACATAAACACACTTTAACTAGCTTTGAAAGCCTAGTTAACAGGTTGTTACTACATAAGGCATAGCCGTGCCTCACAAGGTACGGGCGTGCTAGCCCAAGTCACACCTGACTTGGGCTCGTGCCTGTCCATTGGGCATAGGGCACGGGCGTGCCTCCTAAAAGCACAGGCGTACCTAGCCACAGGCCACGCCCAAGTCACGTTTGACTTAGGCTCGTGCCTGCCCATAGGGCATGGCCGTACCTCATAGAGGCACGGGCGTGCCTTGGCCCACCAGAACCAGTTTATGGTTTTCTCTCTCATTAGACCATCCGTGATGCCAGAATTGATACTTGGTGTGTGACCCAATAGGCCCTTGCTTCATTAGCCATGATACCAACTCGTGTGTGTGTTAGTTGGCATAATCCAACAGATTCCCACTTGCACATGACAAACTCAATAAAGGCGTCACTGACATAGAGCGGCCTCTAGCAAGGCATCTACGCCCCCAAGTCAGCACAGGGTTTGTTTTCCCAAAAAAAATACCTAACCAAAAGGAAAGGTCCTATAGATAAGTGATTACTTATCCCTTTGTTCACGATATACGATGTGAATGCAGGTCATGGAACACAATCAACCCCAAATCATTCACGATTATGTTTCTCGATATAGACTAACTAGGACTAACAAAACAAGTTGTACAATTGATCCATTATCAATTCAACTTGAGCACGGCCATGCATTTTGATTTGTCATCAGCTTAGTCAACGAGGGGCCCAAGGATATCTCTCAAAAGAGGAACGGATACTTTTGACTACACCACCCTATCATAATAACAAGTTCTTGCCTGAAAACTTCCCTTATAACAGCTAGTTACGAACTACGTTAGAAAGCAATCTAAACATGTCCACGTTAATAATCAAGCAACGCGTACATCTCCAGTAAAAGGATAAATAATATTATCATCCTGATTTATTTGTGATAATATCCATGAAGTAAACTCAGGTACGGGTCCTCCAATTACTTAATCACTATTAAGTACAGGCTAGTGTTGCGTAAACAAGTATTCAATCGAAGATGAAAACTTTAGCAACCACTCGCCTAGATCTTAATTCACTTCTTCCTTCCAATGAAGAACGACCGGTCGTGGAGTATTTAGAATAAACAAGTTTATTCAAAGAAGTATTAAACATGCAAAGATAGAACACTATAATATTTCATAAAGTAATCGCATCATGCGTATATTAAATCCCCATTTAATAGTCATTACAATAAGAAATACATTATTGCTTTAATGTTCTCAATAACAAATACAACTAAAATAATTAAACCAAGTTACTAGCAAATCTAATACCAATAGACTTAGCATGAGAATCATGCTTAACTTGTGACAAAGGTTTGGTGAGTGGATCTGCCAAGTTCCCCTCAGTCGGTACTCTACTAACCACAATGTCTCCATTCTCGATAATATCACGGATAAAATGATATTTCCGAGCAATGTGTCTCGTACGTCGATGCACTCTTGGTTCCTTAGCTAGAGCTACTGCACCCTCATTGTCACAGAAGATCTCAATAGGGTTAGCGATGCTAGGAACAAATCCAAGGTCTTGAATGATTTTCTTCATCCAAACAGCTTCCTTGGAAGCCTCGCTTGTAGCAATATACTCTGACTCCGTGGTTGAATCAGCCACGGTATCTTGCTTGGAACTTCTCCAACTTATTGCTCCACCATTCAACAAGAATACAAATCCTGATTGAGACTGGAAATCATCCTTGTCCGTTTAGAAGCTAGCATCAGAATATCGAGTAACTCTGAGCTCATCCGATCCACCGAACACAAAAAACATTTCCTTAGTTCTCCGAAGATATTTAAGGATGTTTTTAACCGCAACCCAATGACTTTGACCAGGATTAGCATGATATCGGCTAGTCATGCTCAAGGCATACGACACATCAGGCCGAGTACATAGCATAGAATACATGATCGATCCCACTGCCGAAGCATACGGGACTCGACTCATTTCCTCTAGTTCCTTTTGGGAACTAGGACACTGAGACTTGCTCAACTCCATACCATGCAACATAGGCAAATTCCCTTTCTTGGAATCTTGCATCTTGAACCTCTTCAAGACTTTATCCATGTACGTACTCTAGCTCAAACCAATGAGTCTTTTAGATCTATCTCTATAGATCTTTATCCCCAAAACGTATGCTGCTTCTCCCATGTCTTTCATAGAGAAGCAACTCCCAAGCCAGGTTTTCACTTCCTGCAAGGCAGTCACGTCACTTCCTATGAGTAGTATGTCATCTACATACAAGAATAGGAAAACTACAACACTCCCACTAGCCTTGACATATACACAACGTTCATCCTTGCTTTTAGAAAAGCCAAACTCTTTGACCTTTTCATCAAAGCAAATGTTCCAACTCCGAGATGCTTGCTTAAGTCCATAAATGGACCTCTTAAGCTTGCAGACTTTATTAGGATATTTGGGGTTTACGTAACCATCAGGTTGTGTCATGTAAACCTCCTCTGCCAACTTCTCGTTAAGGAAGGCAGTCTTGACATCCATCTGCCATATTTCGTAATCGTAATATGCAGCGATAGCCATTAATATCCTAATAGACTTCAACATATCCACTGGAGAAAAGTTTTCATCATAGTCTACACCATGAGTTTGAGTGAAACCCTTTGCCATCAGTCGGGCTTTAATGGTGTCTACTTTTCCGTCCATGTTAGTCTTCTTCCTGAAGACCCACTTACACCCTACTGGCTTGTGGCTGGGTAGTGGATCAACCAAGTCCCAGACTTGATTATCCGCCATGGATTGCATCTCACTGTCCATTGCCTCCTTCTACCTAGCAGACTCAGGACCCGCTACGGCTTCCCGGTAGTTGGTCGGTTCACTATGATCCACCAATAGTTCGTCACCCTCGGATATGAGAAACCTCTATCTTTCCGGCTCATTACGAACTCTACCAGATCTACGGAACTCTAATGGTTGTGTATCAGGCACCTCATCCACCATTGGTTGAGGTTCCACTTCTTCTGGTACACTGACCTCAGAAGCGGTACTAGTGCCAACATCAGGTTCGTCATTGGTGTCATCTAGAATTTCTTCTAGATCGACTTGCCTCCCACTGGCTTCTGCAGATATCAGCTCCCTTTCAAGGAAGACCGCCCTTCGAGCAACAAACACCTTGTTTTCCGAAGGTTTGTAAAACAAGTATCCCATAGAACCAGCTGGGTAGCCAATGAAAATACACTTCTCGGCTCTGGGTTCAAGTTTGTCTTGAGCTTCATGTGTCACGTAAGCTTCACAACCCCCAACCTTGAGTTAGGCTAGCGAAGGAACCTTTCCATGCCACATCTCGAACGGTGTACTTACAACCTTCTTTGTTGGTACAAGGTTTAAGGTCCTAGCAGCTGTTTCCAAAGCATAACCCCAACTTGCGGGTAGCTTTGTACGACTCATCATGGGCCGAACCATATCCAATAAAGTTCGGTTCCACCTCTCGGCGACCCCATTTAATTGTGGTGTCCTGGGTGGAGTAAGTTGTGAAATAATTCCACAACCCCTAAGATGATCAAGAAACTCGGTACTAAGATACTTACCACCCCTATCGGATCTGAGAATCTTAATCCGTTTGCCCAATTGATTATGGACATCGTTTTGGTATGTCTTAAACACCTCAAAGGTTTCAGACTTATGCTTAATCAAATAAATATAACCATACCTACTGAAATCATCAGTAAAAGTAACGAAGTACCTACAGTTGTTTCTTGTAGCAGACCTGAATGGACCACACACATCCGTGTGAACAATGTCCATCAAGTCTTTGCCCCTTTCACTAACGCCGGTGAAGGGTGCTTTAGTCATTTTGCCTAATAAACAAGAATCGCATACTTCGCTTGACCCGTGATCAAACAATTCCAAAATCCCATCCACTTAGAGTTTGGCGATACGTTTCTTGTTAATATGGCCAAGACGACTATGCCACAAAGACAACTTATCCAATACACCTTTGGACTTAGAATCAATGTTCATGATTGATTTATTACCATCCAAACAAACACTTGTTTCATAAATGCCACGACATGGATAAGCTTTAAAGTAATGAACATCATTTCTCAAACAAGAAATAATTCCATTATTAAAATTAAACTCATAATCATCGTCAAACAAAGTGTGAAAGGAAATAATGTTTCGTGCCACGCAGGGCGAAAAGCAAACATTTAATAAGGTAATAGCAAGTCCTGAAGGAAAGGCGAGATCAACACTCCCTATCCGCTCCACGGGAACCACATCCTTGTTTCCCATGATCAGGTCAAGCTATCTAGCACCTAGCGCCCTACTTCTTTTTAGCACCTACACATTATTACAAATATGAGTGCCACAACCGGTATCAAGTACCCAGCCGTTAGAATTAGCGGTATTGTGGAGTTCAATCATAAACGCACCTGAGTTACCCGCTCCCTTCGGTTTCACCCGCTTGAGCTCCTCAAGGTACTTTGGGCAAGAACGCCGCCAATGCCCCTTTTCCTTGCAGTGGAAGCACTCGGCTTCCGAAGGGTCCTCGGCCGGTGGAACCATCACGGCTTTCCCCTTTCCCTTCGGGGCCGGACTCGGGTTAGATTTTGCAACCTTCCCCTTACCCTTTCCCTTGGAGTGGGAGCGCCTTTCCTTTTGGTTCCGCCTCCCTGGATAGCTAGGACGGGTTTGGATGAAGAGGGCTTCTTAGACATGTCAGACTCAACGGTCTTCAACATTCCGTGAAGCTCCATTAGTGACTTGTCCATGCCATGGACATGACAGTTCCACACAAATTGTGAAAAGGAACTAGGAAGAGAACGGAGGATCACATCCACCGCTAACTCCCTCCCTAACGGGAACCCCAACCTCTCCAAGCGATCAACCAATGCTTTCATCTTAAGCACGTGAACGCTTACATTTCCGTCCTCCTACATGTGGCAGTCGAAAAGGGACTTTAGGCACTCGAAGCACTCTAGCTTAGCCTGTTGTTGGAACATTTCCTTCAGGTGGTTAAGCATGTCATATGCCCCTAAATGTTCCATTTGGTTTTGAAGCTCAGGAATCATTGACGAGAGCATAATTCAAGCCACTTCGTTCATTTCCTTGACGCGCTTATCATACGCGTCTCAGACCGCCCTAGTCGCGTTAGCCGCAGGTGCTTCCGGCAAAGGCTCCTCGATGGCTCACATCTTTTGTTCATACCTAAAGGCTATTCTTAGTTGCATGAACCAATCCATAAAGTTTTGGCCATCGACTTTGGCCTTTTCGAGGAACAATTTTAAGGAAATTGAGTTCGATGATGATGTAGAAGCGTTGTTGGATGCCATCTACAAAATTAGAGTACCAATTTTAGTTGTCAAATCCTTGTAGAAATAATTACCCAATAGTTATAAAAACTCAATTATTTGAACAAGGCTAAGAACCGTATTTCACTCTATTTTGTGACGGGTTTACTGCGGATCACGAAATAAGTTATTTAGGCCGGTAGACAATTTACCGATTGCAACTCTTTGATCCTTGCGGGATCCTTTTGACATCAAATGTCTAAGGCATGTTTGATCTCTTCATGCACCAATCCTTTTATTATTTCTTAAATGACTCGGCTAGAGATCGACATCATTTAACCTTTATAAATGAATATGTAAGTCGCCCGTCAAGACACACGGTGGTACCTTAGCCCAATCATTGGTTCGTGCTTAAGCTCGACTACCAATATTGGGGGTTGCCACACTCACCTTCCACACAACTCCACAAGGCATGACTCGTGCTAAAGCTCGACAATCATCCAAGTTTCGTTAGATTTGGGTGGTGTCGTCTTACGGGTGGCGCATGACTTACTTTTTGAAAAACGGGTTTTTTGTTTTTTTTTCCGGTTAAAATAATATTTTAACAATTTTGACGAATTAGCAATTTAATTGACAAAAACTCCTTTTTAGTCACCATTTAATATAAACACCTTTTTATATTAATGTTTGCCAATTCTTATGCACGTAGAAATATAAACTCATTTATAAATCTCTTTGTTTTATATATATTTCAAACATTCTCTAGCATGCAAATCCTAAAGAATTCAAATATAAAACAACCACGCATAAATATAAATAAAGACCCGGTAACATGCCGAAATCCTAAGTGTTCTCCCGTGAGCCAAAACAGGGAAAACATAGTCAATCTAGGACAACACCAAGGAATGCTCCGTCACGATCTCCACACCGGCGAATCTCCCGGATTTGGTTCGTCAAGACGTGAACACCGTGTCTCCCGGTTGGTTTGATGCAATATTTGCACATTTGAAATAATCTAAGTACGAGTACATAAGAATAAGAAAACGACATGCAAGTCGCGATCCTAATAATCTATTACGCGTACAAAGATTTAAATAAATGACATGCAAGTCGCACCAAATATAAATATTACAACATTACGGCACGCAGGCCAAAACCAAAACCAACCATAAACAACACAAAGGGCTATGGGCAAAACAAGTTACCGGGCTACCACAACAAACACAACCAAACGAAAACAATGGTGTGCCACAAAACCATGTCCAACAAATATATATTTTGATTCAGATTGAAAAACAACACTTAAGGCACAACAAACAATCCTTGTACATATGCATTAGCAATTTTAATACACCTTTAAAATTGCATATTCATATATACACCTAAAAATATATGTTTTTATGAACTTCATGCCAATTCATACAAAACATATAGAATTAGGAATCAAAATATAGTGGGGATCAACAGAATCGAGACTAGTCCAAAACCTGGATTTTAATATATTTAAACATATTGTTTCAAAAACCAATTCTGACCAAAAAACCAGAAGGCACGGGCATACCGCAGAGGGTACGGGCATGCCTGCCCTTTGTCAGTGTACAGTTTAAACAATTTTAAACAGATTACGAATTCTGCCGGCACGGCCCGTACCCCCATTGGTAAGCCTATGCCCCGGCGCCGATACGGCCCGTTACCCTAGAGGTACGACCGTGCCCGGTCGCCGGAAAACCATTTTTGACAGAAAACTCAAAAAATCCGTTTTAACTCCAAAAGGGCAAAGCCATGTTATAGATGGCTCTGATACCACTGTTAGGTTTTCGTGGTCTAAAATCACAAAGGAAGCAAAACGAGTAGAAAAAGAGTTTCAAAATATGACCACGAATACGCCCACCAAATGGACCAAAACTCTAAACATGGATAAGCAACAAAATAAAGATACAAAGAAATAGTGTCATACCCTTGAAGCTATCTTCTTTGTACTTGCCGGTTTAGAGCTTGAAAGTTGCGTGTACTAACGTGTACACCTCTATCGTAGTCCACACAAGTTACCATCGCCTCCCACTTGCAAGAGTGTTAGATAAGCCTATCTAAACACCACCCAGATGATCAACACAAAAGAACCAAAGGCTTGGATGTCTTTTGTGTGTTTGAGAGAATTATGCAATTTGTATCAACCTTTTGTATTTCAATCAAGTAACCAAAACCATATGACTTCATGTGGTTTATATAGAACTCAAAATTGAGTTCAAAAAACGTGCAACAATAAATCTCATGGCTGTTACAAGATCAATGCACATAAACACACTTTAACTAGCTTCGAAAGCCTAGTTAAGAGGTTGTTACTGCTTAAGGCACGGCCGTGCCTCACAAGGTACGGGCGTGCCAGCCCAAGAGGCCACGCCCAAGTCACGCCTGACTTGAGCTCGTGCCTGTCCATTGGGCACAGGGCATGGGCGTGCCTCCTAAAAGCACGGGTGTACCTAGCCACAGGCCACGCCCAAGTCATGCCAGACTTGGGCTCGTACCTGCCCGTAGGGCACGACCGTACCTCATAGAGGCACGAGCGTGCGTTGGCCCACGAGAAATAGTTTCTGGTTTTTTCTCTTATTAGACCATCTATGATGCCTGATTCGATACTTGGCATGTGACCCAATAGGCCCTCGCTTCATCAGCCATGATACCAACTCGTGTGTGTGTCAGTGGGCATAATCCAACAGGTGATTGCTTACGCCTCATGACAATTGAAGCCGCACGAGTGTAACTACCCGACTCATGACTTGGAGTTAGTCATTGTGGTGTTCGTGCTCAAATTATAAAGACATTATTTGTACGGAGTTAAGTGCACCATTTATACAGATCACTAAAGTTTAAAGTATTTCGCTGATCAAAAGAATCTGAACATGCGCCAGCGGAGATGGCTAGACCTGGTCAAGGACTACGATTGTGAGATCTTATATCATCCGGGAAAGGCTAACGTTGTAGTAGACGCTCTAAGCCGTAAGGCGAACCATGTACTGTCGAATGTCAAATGCTTAAGGATGACGGTTACAACTTCACAGTTTGAATCGATTTCAGCTGCCCAAGGTGTAGCAGTTAGGAAGAAAATTAGAAAACCGAGAGGGTAAAGGGCCAGATGGTGTTGATGGTTAAGGATATCCGCGGGTTATGGACCCGATACGGACGAATTTGGGTACCGAAGGTCACTGAAGTCTGGAATCTCATTCTTGATGAAGCGCACAAGTCAAAATTTTCTATACATCCGGGAGCCATGAAAATGTACAGAGACGTGTAAATGGACTATTGGTGGCCAGGAATGAAGCGAGATGTGGCAAAGTATGTTGAAAGATGCCTTACATGTCTATGAGTGAAAGCTGAGCACCAACGACCGCATGGTAAACTACAACCGCTGGAGATACCTGTATGGAAATGGGAGCATATAAGTATGGATCTAATAACGAAACTACCGAAAACACCAAGGAACTATGATGCAATCTTGATAGTGGTTGACCGGTTAACGAAAAACGCTCACTTCATACTGATCCGAGAGGCTAGTTCGGCCCAGAGATTGGCTGACATCTATGTTAAAGAGATATTTTCAAGGCGCGGAGTGCCGGTAACCATCATATCAGATATGGATGTACGATTTACATCCACGTTTTGGAGTAGATTTCATGAGGATTTGGGAATGAGGGTGAACTTGAGTACGGCATATCACCCCCAAACTGATGGGCTAAGTGAACGAACTATCCAAATGCTGGAAGACATGCTTAGGGCATGTGTGATTGTTTTCTGGGGAAGTTAGGATTTGTACTTACCCCTAGCGGAGTTTTCCTATAACAACAGTTACCACGCGAGTATTGGTATGCCACCGTACGAAATGTTGTACGATAGGAAGTGTAGAAACCCGATCTATTGGGGTGAGGTTGGATAGAAGGAACTTGGCAGACGGAAATAGTGTAGAGAACCTCCGAGTGTGTACAACAGGTTCGTGAACGACTTAAAGCGGCCCAAAGCCGACAGAAAATTTATGCGGATAAGCAAAGATCGTTACTAGAATTCCAAGTTGGTGACTACGTATTGTTGAAAGTATCACCTTGGAAAGGAGTTATACAATTCAGAAAGCGAGGAAAGCTGAACCCAAGATTTATTGGACCTTTCAAAGTTATCGCAAGAGTTGGGAAGGTGGCATACCGTTTGGAGCTACCTGAAGAGTTATCAAAGATACACAACACCTTTCATGTATCCCAACTGAGGAAGTGTTTGGCCGACGAGTCGGCTTTTCTACCGTTGGAGGACATCACCGTGGATGAAAGACTGAACTACATCGAGAGACCGGTTGCGATCCTCGAAAGAAAGACCAAACGGCTACGCAACAGAGAATGGTAAAGGTGTAGTGGGAGCACCGCAAGGGTTCAGAATGGACGTGGGAATCCGAAGAGGAAATGAGGAAGAATTACCCCTACCATGTTCGAATAAAGATTTCGAGGATGAAATCGTGTTTAAGTGGGGGAGAGTTGTAATACCCGAACTTCCGAGAAATAAATAAAAAGAATATTTTATTGAGAAAATGATAAGTTGTGTTGGGTTGTGCATTTAATTGTGAAATATATTAGATGTTTATAAGCTTGAATGAATAAAGTGGTTAATGGACTAGACATATGTATGTTGTTGGATAATGTTTATTGGGCTTCTTCAATGTGAATTTGGGCTTAAGCCTTTTTAGAAGACATATATATAGTAAAATAAGGCACAACCTCTAACACTTTTGAATCAAACACTGTTGCATTGAGAGGAAATCAGTGTGTGTTTGTGTGTGTATAAACACTCACGAGAAACAAAGGAGAAGAGCATCAAGAATTGCTTGTAGAGTTAAAGAATTGTTAAGAGAATCATCAGGTAATGTTTCTTACCTCACTATGATGTTGTAGATATCAATTTTATCTTGTTTGAATGATTATAGAGCAAGATTAGAATCTGGGTTTTTGGGGGTTTCAGTTTATGAAGAACTAGAGAAAAGAATTGGTATTATGAGCCTTAATACCTCATGCGACTTTCGGTGTGTGTGCATGTGACCCATGCGACTTTCATACATAATACATGCGACTTTCATACATAATCCATGCGACTTACGCATAGTCCATGCGACTTTGAGGAGGTCCAACTTATGAAACTTAGTCGCGGGGTTCAATGTGAGACCCGAATGTATTGTGTGAATAAACAACGAGGGATTTGTACACGGTGTTGATTTGTTAGACCTATTGTAGGTGATGGTTGACTTGTTGGGAATCCATGGGGATCAAAGCACGCAACGGAAGCAACAAAAACATACACAAACGATCCCATGAAGTCCCAATGGTGGTGAAAACTTGTAAGATCAAACATGCAACCAAAACAAGAGCAAGGAGAAGAAGGAAATCAAATCATACCCTTGAAGACTTTGATTAATTGCTGGAACAACTCGGATTTGGGATGAGCTCTTGAAACAAAAGGCTCCAAGCACCAAAAAAGTCCACACCAAGCGTAGCTTCTTTCTCCTTGTACTAGCAAGCCAAAGAATCACCAACAAGTGCACAACCCTTGAACACTTGTTCTTGCTCTCTCTCACAATGGAAGAACTCACAAAGTGTATATCTTGCACAAATTGACCAAGAGTGGCTAATGAACAAAGAAGGCCTCTTTTAAAGACATTCAATCTGTTATAAGGAGCCAGAGTTGGACCCAAATGGCACCCATTCATTGGACCAACAAAATGGTCCTACCAAATACAAGTGTCACTTAGAATTCTGCCTTCACAACTTCTTCACGGGATCTCACGAGCCGTGAATGATGAATGCGCCACGACCGGCCATTAATCCTCCACGAGCCGTGCCTTGATCCCCATGGATTCCCAACAGTGGTATCAGAGCCATACTTGTAAGATGCATGCACCTTTGTGGATTGAAAATCTATATTTTCGATTTTGGACATTATGTCCAAAAGGTCTTCACTGGTCGTGGAGCTTGCTTCACGGGTCGTGAAGGCCACACGACCAGTCTCGTGAGGTGTTGGTCGTGAAAGGTTTTTTAACTGTTTCACGAGTCATGGAGCGTACTGGCTTCATGGGCCGTGAGGGCCCGTGAAGAGCAGTAGCTCGTGAAAGCGTCGTGAACAAGCTGTTTTTGGCCTTTTTGAAAAAGAAAACTTGATATGGATTTTAGCATTTGGTTTTGGTGTTTCCACAATCTTTTTAGGCTTTTTAGTCTTGTAGATTAAGCCCCATAATATCCTAATTCTTGTATATGTATGTATTGGGTCGTTTTGGCATAAAATGCACACATGCATACATGTATATTGTGTATATATGAATATGGATTTCAAAGTGTTTGGAATCCTAATGCATATGTACAAGGTTTATTCTTGTGCCTTTAGTTTTTGAATAAACTTGATTGGGATATTGATTTGTGCCTGGTTTGGTGTGGCACACCATGCTTTGTGGTTGTTTTGTTTTTTGTGAGCACCGGTTTGAGCCTAGACCTTTGTGTGGTTGTTTGGTTGCTTTATTTATTGTTCATTCATTTGGTGGTCTGTACCACATTTGGTTTGTAATATTTTATTTAATCTGGTTTGTAATAATTTATTTATTTGTGGCTTGCACGCCAAAATATTTATTCTTTGTAATTTGTAAATTAGCTTAGAATATATTATGTGGCTTGCATGCCATTTCTCTTTGAATTATGTATGTATGAAGAAGAGAAGAACGGAGGCACCAACGGGAGTCTTGGGGAATCGGTTTGGGAAGGGATCAAACATGTCAAACTGGTGCTATGAGTACCGATGGATCCCGCAAGTGCCTAAGAGTTGTAATCACGGATTGAAATTGGTAAAGCGTTTACCGGCCTAAATACCTTCACGAAGTGATCCGCGGTAAACCCGTCATTTAGTGAAGTTATGTTGGGTTCTTAGCCCTTGTTAAATTTAAGTGTTAAACTATTGGGTAATTATTTAACAAGGATTAAAATATGTCGAACTAACCTTTTTGTGTGCTTTGCCTTCTTTTAGATGGCATCTACAAGCAACACCGCGACACACATGTCACTCCGTCCATTTTTGGAGAAAGAGAAACTCATAGGAGTAAACTTTATGGATTGGCATAGGCAATTGAGAATTGTCTTACGCCATGAAAGCAAGTTGTACGTCCTATAGGAACCTCTTCCGGAGGCTCCTACTACCACTGCTATGCAGGCTATTAAGGACGCTTATGAGAAGCGCCTTAAATACACCAATGAGGTGACTTGCCTCATGTTGACAACCATGAGTTCTGAGTTGCAAAGGCAATTCGAGGACTTTGGTGCGTTTGACATGATCTCGCAGCTAAAGGAAATGTTCCAACAGCAAGCGAGGCAAGAACTCTACGAGTGTGTCAAGGCCTTCATCGGGTACTAGATGCAGGAGGGCGGGAACGTGAGCTCCCACGTGCTTCGTATGAAGCAATACGTGGACCAGCTCGAGAGGTTGGGCTTTCCAATGGGGAAAGAGTTGGCTACGGATATTATCCTCCGATCTTTGCCTCAAGCATATGGTCCGTTCATTGTGAACTACCATATGCATAACATGGACAAGTCCTTGATGGAGTTGCACGACATGTTGAAGACCGCCGAGTCTAACATGGCCAAGGCAAAGCCATCGACCTCCGCACTCGTCCTAGCCATCCATGAGGGTGGTGCTAAGAGGAAGCGGC
Source organism: Dittrichia graveolens (assembly GCA_038502395.1). NCBI lineage: Eukaryota > Viridiplantae > Streptophyta > Magnoliopsida > Asterales > Asteraceae > Dittrichia > Dittrichia graveolens. Next base: position 27,287,952 of record JARJIL010000008.1, read on the forward strand.
CCGCTTCAAGCTCCAAGGGCAAAGGGAAGGGGAAGGCCAAGGTGACAACACCTAAGCCCAAACCACTCCTGGCGCCGGAGCAGAAGGGGAAGGAACCCGCTCCTATAGCCCCCTTGTCGGAAGAGGCCACCTGCTTCTTCTGCGGGGAGAAAGGACACTACCAGCGTAGCTGCCCCATAACACTTCTACTTCTAACGCTTGGGTCTTGGACACCGGGTGTGGTACTCACATAGTTAATAATGTGTAGGTACTAAGAAGAAGGAGGGACTTGGTTGATGGGGAGCTGGATCTCATCATGGGAAACAAGGCGGTTGTCCCGGTGGAGAAGATAGGGAGCGTGGACCTCGCCTTTCCATCCGGCTTATTTATTACTTTATTAAATGTATCTTATTCGCCCGACGTGGCAAGAAACATTTTATCTTTTTATGCACTTGTTGACGATGGATTTATTTTTAATTTCTCTAATGGAATTATTTCTTGCTTTAAGAATGATTCATTTTATTTTAAAGCACATCCATGTCGTGGCATATATGAAACAAGCATATGCTTGCAAAGTAATAGATCAATCATGAATGTTGGTTCTAAATCCAAATGTGATTTGGATAAGTTATCTTTATGGCATGGTCGTTTGGGCCACATAAACAAGAAACGCATCGCCAAGTTTCAAGTGGATGGTATCTTGGAATCATTTGACCATGGGTCGGATGATGTGTGCGAATCTTGCTTATTGGGCAAAATGACCAAAGCACCCTTTACCGGCGTTTGTGAGAGGGGCAAAGACTTGTTGGATATCGTTCACACGGATGTGTGTGGTCCGTTCAAGCATGTCACTAGGGATAACTCAAGGTACTTCGTAACCTTTACCGATGATTTTAGTAGGTATGGGTATGTCTACTAGCTGAGACAAAAGTCGCAAACCTTTGAGGTTTTCAAGACTTTCAAAAACAAAGTTGAGAACCAATTGGGTAAACGAATTAAGATGCTCACATGGGATCGTGGTGGTGAGTATCTAAGTTCGGAATTCCGTGACTATCTAAAAGATTGTGGAATTGTTTCACAATTGACACCTCCTAGGACACCATAATTAAATGGTGTCGCCGAGAGGAGGAACCAGACATTGTTGGATATGGTCTGGTGTATGATGAGTCGTACGGATGTACCCATTAGCTTTTGGGGCTATGCATTGGAAGCGGCCGTTAGAATCCTTATATTCTTGGGATCAAAATCTATAGAGATAAATCCAAGAGACTAATTGGGCTTAGCCAAAGTACATATGTTGACAAAGTCCTAAAGCGGTTTAGGATGGAAGACTCCAAGAAGGGTTTCATTCCTATGTCACATGGTTTGGTATTGAGTAAGACTCAATCCCCTAGTTCCCCAGAGGAACGGGAAGTAATGAAGCGAGTGCCATATGCTTCGGCTGTAGGCTCGATCATGTACGCCATGCTATGTACGAGGCCTGATGTATCGTGTGCCTTGAGCATGACGAGTAGATATCAAGCCAACCCAGGCGAAGCTTATTGGACGGCGGTGAAGAGCATTCTCAAGTATCTTCGGAGGACTAAGGAGATGTTCTTGGTGTACGGAGGTGAGGAAGAGCTTAGAGTAAAGGGTTACTCTGACGCAAGCTTCCAAACCGATAGGGATGACTGCCGATCATAATCGGGGTTCGTGTTCCTATTAAACGGCGGTCCTATATCCTGGAGGAGCTCCAACCAAGACACCGTGACCGATTCCACTACCGAGTCAGAATATATTGCGGCCAGTGAAGCTGCTAAGGAGGTCGTATAGATGAGGAAATTTCTGCTTGATCTGGGAGTAGTTCCAAGCATCAGCGACCCTCTTGAGATCTTCTGTGATAACGAGGGTGCTGTTGCTTTAGCAAAGGAACCGACGTCTCACCGACGCACGAGACATATTCCGCGGAAATAACATTTTATCCGGGACGTGGTCGAGAATGGATACATCGTCATCAACAAAGTACACACGGATAGCAATTTGGCGGATCCGTTCACCAAACCGTTGTCACAAGCTAAGCATGATTTCCACACACGTGCTATTGGGATTAGATTTGCTAGTGACTTGGTTTGAGTTGCATATTGATTGTTGTATTCGATGTATTTACTATGTTATTGGGAACATTAAGCAAAATTGTATTTTGAATGTATTGATTATTAAATGGAGATTTAATGATACGCGTGTAGCGAATACTTTCTTTAAATCATTATTGTGTTTCAACTTTGCATGTTTTATCACTTCCTTGAATGTTTTACATTATAAATAGTCCACGGTCAGTCATTCTTCATTGGAAGGAAGTATGAACAAAGATAGAGGGAAATGATTGGTCATAGTGTTAAATGGGACTGAATACAAGGGACGCAATATTTGGCTTATACTTGAAAAGAGTTTTAGGTGATTGGATGACCCACACCTGATCTTACTTCATGGTACATGTCAAGAGTAAATCAGGATGATAATATCTTTTATCCTTAGACCGGAGATGCATGTGTTTCAATATTTTGGTTTGCTTTATTCGGACTGCTTTCAAACGTAGACCGTAACTGGCTATTATAACGGAGGTATTTGGGTAAAGTATTGCCATTGTATTGGAAGCAATGTAGTCGAAGGAATTTGTTCCTCTGTTAAGAGAGATATCCCTAGGCCCCTCGATGATTGGGTGCTGACACCAAAAATGCATGGCCATGCTCGAGCTTGCAATGATTGTTAATCAGTTGCAACTCACTTTTTGGTCACCACCAATCTTGATCGAGAAACATAATCGTGAACGATCAAACAATGATATTGTACCATGTCTTGTGTTCACTTGTATATCGCGAACAATAGGATGATTGATCACTTACCTATAGGACCATGTCAAACTCTTTTAGTTTTGACTTGGTACTTGTTAGGGATGACATACCCCGTGTTTAGTTGGGGGCAGGGATGCTTTGATAGAGGCCGCTCCATGTCTGTGGTGCCCATGGGTACGGTGTGTCATGTGCAAGTGGGAGTTTGTTAGAATCTGCCCACTGACACTCGTAGGCCGGCATCACTACCGATGAAGAGCGGGCCTATTGGGTCACACTCCAAGTTTCAATCTCGACTGCCTGCTATAAGAAGAAAGAGTAAAAATGGTCAAATTCAATCTGACCTAAGCTTCTCGACCGTGAAGGATGCTCCACGGGTCATGAAGTAGCTCGTGTACACGTGTCCTGTCATGGCCGCATGGTTCGTGAAACCCTAGGGCTTCACGACCCTACACGGCCCGTGAAGGAGATTGTGAAGGCACGAACCCTCACAAGCTTCCGCAGTCATTTAACTATTTTGTATTTCATGATGTATTCAAAACAATTACACTTGAATTCGAGCTTTTACGGGTTACCACCCGGGGTTGTAATTAACTTACATTATGTTTTAACCATGGTAGATTATTAATCATGCGCTTACGGTTGTTTATTTGTTATGTTTTAAAAAAAATTTGGGACGTTACATACTAAAAAAAATTAAAACGTAAATTAAATATAAGATAAGCACTAAATTTCTTTAATTAATTAAACATTACATAAAGAAATTCAAGATTACATTGAACTAATAAATAGATTTAAAAAGACAAGCAACTTATTCAACATCATCGTTATTGGATATTAGAGTGTTTATATGCTCCACTAAATCCGAACGTAGATTATTATGCGTTTCGTGAAAGTCGTGTTTTGAATTTTTGTTATATCTAGATAGCGCTCCGGGTAGGGGTGTTCAAAATATCCAAAACCAAAAAACGGAACCTAAAAATTGACAAACCATACCCCAATGATGGTTAACCAAAAAACTGAAAACTTAAAAAATTCAAATTTTAGTTTTTACGTTTATTAATGGTAACAAACTAATCAATATTCACATACGATAATTATCTACTCATAATGAATTGTTACTAAAGTCAAAATCTATGTTTCATTTTTCAATATAGATATTAGTGGATATATGTATTGCTGAAGAGATAATCACTTCACCCTTATAATCAAACTCTGCCTATCTTAAAACATAGAATTTGATGATAACCAAACCCTACATTCAGTATGACTTAGAAAGAATTCAAACACGTGTTGTTTGAATCAGATTTTGTAAAATATGCTAAGTATGGAACCATCAGCTGAGTATCAACCCCTATTCAAAGTATCAGCCGAAGGACATCAGCTGAGGAGTATCAGATGAAGAAAACAAGTGTAGAAGACCATCAGCTGAGGAAAATCAACTATCAGCTGAATGAAGAAATTTGATCAGCTTAGTGCTTACACCATCAGCTGAGCAAGGACTTTGCTCAGCTATACCATCAAATGAGTTAACATTGGATAAGCTGAGGCCCAGAGCATCAGCTAAGTAAGTCTTTCTAAACACAAGTAATCTTCCTACATAAACTGATGTATTTAAATGATCAGCTGAGCATACTTGATCAACAGATCATATCAATACATGAGCTTATGTCCTCCTAAGATAACTATTGATCAACTGAGCATCTGTATGATTAGCTGAGCAATATGTATCAACTGAGTCCTAGCAAAAATGATCAACAGATCTATCCTTTCAACCGAGTAGTGAAATTTAAAGTTCCTATTACTGTCTGTTAGCTGAGTCGAGCAAAATGTCATATCTGCTCTATCTTTCAAATTGTAAATGTCATATGTAAAAGGCAGAACATATGTTTCTCTATTATGACTTAGATCATTGTTTGTACATGTATAAAGCACTTTTTTGGATCAAGTATGAGACAAAAAAAGTTTGATCTTATCCTCTGAAAAGGAGAAAGATGCCTCAAATAGATGAAGATCTCGAAGATTTGTTTCAACAACTAAGTATGGCTGGCAATACCATACTTGGTAAAGTCAAATCAAGAAGAAGCATGGCTATCGTTTAAAGTACAAGCATGGAAAGGGAAAGATAGTTCTACACAGCAGGTGCGTTTTAATATTTTATATTGTGAGTGGGTTTCACTTTTTTAGAAAAAGTACAACTACTTTTATCAAACAGTTGATGAAAGTAACTTAACTTTTTATCCACTACCTTTACAATTAAAATATTATATTTCCACACACTTTTTGTCTCATTCCTTCATGCAACCGGATACGCCAAGACTTCTATAAATATACATGCATGGTGGACATGCAAAATATCGGAAAAAGATCAAGCTTTTACACAACACTAAGCAATCTCATTAGTTGAGAAAAATTCGTAGAGTTTAAGCATTGTGTAGAACCAAACTTGTTCATGTGTTGAACACTCTCTAACATTAGTTGTTTTTGAGTTAGCTTGTCTATGTGCTAGACAAATTGATTGCCACCTTTTATTGTACTTAGAATTTCCGCTTCTAGTACATGTAATTCTTGATTCATAATCAATAAGAATTATATAAAAGTATATTGGTGTGTATTTAATTTTTTAAAAGCTAAAGTTTGTATTCAACCCCTCCCTTCTACAAACATTTGTTGTTGCGTACTCAATCTGGGACTAACAACTGGTATCAGAGTAGGTTAGATAATCAATATATAGATCTGTTTTGCTTACTCTACAACTGCTTCTACCCCTCTCAAAATGGCCTTATTCTCAAACAACATGAACATCTCAAACACTGGGTCTTTAACAAGATGTCCCATGTTTGATGCAAAAAACTTCTCCATGTGGAAAAATAGAGCACATCTCTTTTTGTCTAACCTTGATATCCAAATGCTTGAAATCATTACTGAGGGTCCTTATATTCCAACATCTGTTTTATCCATCCAATCAGAATCTGAAGGTCAAACCTCTAGAACTGAAAGAATCATTACCAAACCCATGCATCTGTGGACAGATGAGGATAAGAGGTTGGTTAGCATAGATGTTAAGGCAAGATCAACTCTTGTCTCTACACTACCCAATGAGATCTATCATCAAGTGCTTAACTATACTTCCACTAAAAAGATGTTAGATAAACTCGCAGTTGCATATGAAGGGACTGAAGAGATGAAGAAGAACAAGAAGCTCCTCAACAGAGAGTATGAATTCTTCTTTGCTCATAAAGGTGAGAGTCTTACACAGACATACACCAGGTCCAACTGCCTTGTAAAATACTTAAAGAGGGCAGACATATCCAAGAGCAACTTAGTCTTGGTGAACAAGTTTCTAGACTCCCTCTCTGAAACATGGGATCACTTTGTCACTGTTCTAAGGCATAGTGAAAAGATTAAGGGAATGTCTCTGGTTGCTCTCTATGGTAACTTACTTAACCATGAGCAATTAGTCAAGCAAAGGAAGCTATCATCCAAAGAGATGAAAGAGGTCGTGAAATGTCACACCCCGCCAAGGTGGAATCGCGAAGTGTGACGGAGAGGATCGTCATAACACATTAATATAAAATAGAGAAAATCACTAAATGCAACGAAAGTAAATGATTGTGCGAATGTAAACCCCACAACCCGGGTCAAGTATACGGGCAACAAGCCCAAAACCATATAATAATTTGAAGTGTTAACAAACACCCACATCACCAAATAATAAGAAGAGTTCGATTCTCGCTATTAGTCACGCTAGGGCCCGACTAGAGTCTTCTAGGATCCTTAAGCGTTAGCGTTAGTATTACCTGAAAATGAACACTCTAAAAAATGGTCTCACAGGTTTAAACAAAATAATTGATTTGCCGTGTATACAATAGTTTGACAACGGATATAGTGTAACACATACTCGCAATAGGAATAATGATATCCGGACCACAATGTCCAATTTGAATAATGTTAACCGGGCCACAATGTCCAATATGAATAATGATATATGGACCACAATGTCCAATATGAATAATATAACCGGACCACAATGTCCAATATGATTTTGTCATCCAATAAAGCCTACCAGCTGGAGCACTAAGTTGGGTAATTTGAATTCAATTGACTTAACCCATCACCAGTTTAGTTTGATTGACTTAACCCATCATCAGGTTAGTTTGATTGACTTAACCCATCACCGGGTTAGTTTGATTGACTTAACCCATCATCGGGTTCACACAAGCATGTAACACATAATCCAAGTTGTCAAAAAGAAAAGAATTTCAATTCACGGCTTGAAAAATAAAGCAATTTATTGTGTGTCATTTTCCCCCAAGAAAACATGCAAAAGGGGCCACGAGTACTCACCTTGAGTGTTGGTAGTAGCTAGTGAGATGTATTCTGCTCAGAGATCTACAATAGGTTTCATGACATTAGTTCCTACGGTGTGAAACTCTTAGGTAGCAATCTAACTTTGATAGATTGCTCATGAATTGTAACATCCTCAACTTGGGCCTAGTTGTAAATAGTAATTGCGCGTAGGTGACTAATGTAATAGGAAAGTATTTTGTAAGAACTTGTTGAATAAATTAATATCTGTATATTTGTATATGTGTACTTGTGTATGTATGTATATTAAATATATATGTAGTTAATTAGAAAAGAAAAGAAGAAATGAGAGAAAAAGAAATATATATATATATAGATATTTATCCAGAGGCGGTTTGCCTCTAGATAAGAATGATATATATGTAGGTGAAAGGTGATATTTGACTTGTAGAGTCAAATATAGCTAAACTTGAAAACACACATACAGAAACACACTTGCTCTCTACTCTCGTGAGTTTTGAAGAAGAAGATTTGGAGTCTGAATCATGCATTCAAATAAGGTGAGCATGTGTTTGTAGTAGAGTCTAGATGTGTTTTGTATTGGTTTTGTGTTTGAATCATGGCAAAACTTTAATTCATTCAAGAACACCATTAAAGAACATGAAGCTTGCTTTTCAAGTGGGTTTTGGTTGATATGGTGTTTTATTTGGATTTAATGATTTTATGAAGCTTGTATAAGTGTTGTATGGAGTTTAAAAGTGTTTTGGAAGTAAGAACAACAAGTTTAAGGTTCTAGTTTGATCTGCAAGTGATCAAGAAATGAAACCAGACAAGTCACGTAATTGCCAACTGACAGTCGCATGGGTCATGCGACCTATGCCATGCGACTGTCGCATGGTTGGTGTGACTGTCGCATGGAGCCATGCGAATTCTTGATAAGCAGTGTTCCATTTCATGCGACTTCCAGATGGAGTCATGCGACTGTCACATGAATTAAGAAACAGGCCATGCGACTTTCATAGTCCAGTCATGTGACTGTCGCATGATTGTAGCACGACGCGTCTGGTGCTTGGATGCAACGCGTTGGGTGAATTTAGGAAAAGTTCAGTTTTAAGATAAAACCTTATACATGCAAATGCTTAACGCGATTGCCGGATGTTTTAGGTGAATGTGTCAGCTGAACCAGCGTTAAGTGAACGAACGTTTATAAGCTAATCAGGTGAGTACCTACTTTCATGAGACTCAGTAGAGTAAGGCTTGCCTGATAGATGACTATGTACTATGTATGACTAACTTGCTTTTGTAGGTACGCTCAAAGAGGTAAGTGTATGACTTGTAAGATGTCAGAATGTGTGACAGGAGCATGCCAGTGGGTCCAGTTTGGAACCACTTAGTTAATATATGATGATGCTATGCATGAATGACTGCTTGAAAGATGTCAGATCCCTGTGAGATCAAATGTACATATATGTGTATGTGAACTATCTGCAGACTATCTGACGCATGGTTAAGGTCAGCCGGTTGTAGCTGAATCCTTTAGGATTTCACGGGGATTCAGGAGGCATCCTGGATCATAGGTTCTGCAGAACCACCGTGCGTTAACGTGAGTGGTGATCAGTCGGTTGTAGCAGGATTACCTATGGAGCCTCTGGCTCTGTGAATGATGCTTGGTGGATTGCCTTGTGCTCCCGCACAAGCGCAGATTGGTCATGTAAGATCCCCTGGTCTGAGTTGTTGAGCGGGATTGATTACCCTACAAGACACGACTCTTACCGATCTTGTCACCACACCGCTATGTGCTAAGATAGCAATGACTGTTTATGATGACGCATGACTTAATCTATTGATGCTTATGATTATATGTACTCACTAGCTAGAGTAGCTAATGATACTATGATTTCCCTTTTCAGGTAAAGACTAGGTGGCCTGCGAGGCGGGATGCTTTTGGGAATTTTGTTGCCCCTTGTTGGTGGAACACTTATATTGTATGATGTAATGTAATAGATGTTATGGTTGGTTCCTGTACTCGGTAACACCTACGACATTTTGAGAAGTAATTAATGTAAATTAATTGTTTGGTTGTTTTAAAAAGAAAAACTTCCGCTGCTAAATCTGTTTTGTCATTAAAGCAACCGAATTCAGAAGTGGTGTTACAATTAGGTATCAGAGCCTAAGTTTGAGTGAATTGGATACTTGTAAGAGTATTCGATCTCAAGCTCGGGCCCGACCATAAGGAAGTGTTCCTAGAAGGGGGGATTGAGTGAGAGTTATATGCATGCTAGCATTATTTGATGATTTGCTTGTAAGATAAGATAGTGAGATTGAGTATTAACTGCTCTTTCTCTGTTATGTGAAGTCTAGAAAGATGTGTGCCGAACGTGGCCATACTGAGCAAGCAATTAAAGAGCTAGAAGATGAGGCTTCGCATATGCCTCATCAGGCTGAGGATGAACGTTCTCAGCAAAATGTCGGCGGAGGCAGACCTGAGCCATATCAGGCTGCTATTATAAGGCAACTGGAGGAGGAGCTTCGTGTAACGAAGGAGCTCTTGTTGCAAGCTACATTGAACAAGCCACGCAAGACTTGTTCATACAAGAAGTTCTTAACTTGCAATCCTCCAACGTTCCAGGGGAGTGATAACCCCACAGTGACCATACAGTGGCTCCGGGAGATGGAGCAGGTGTTTGAATCTTGGGAGTGTGAACCGGAATATTGCGTGAAATACGCAATACGAATGTTAAAGGGCCGTGCCATCTTCTGGTGGGATACGGTTAAAGCTTTGGTTCGTAAAGAAGTGTTGAATGCTCTCACTTGGGAGCAGTTTTCTGGATAGGTGCTCAAGAAGTATTGCACCGAGTATGATTTAGAAAGAATGGAAAGAGATTTCAACGATCTCAAGAAAGGGGACACGCCGATCGAAGAACACATAACTGCATTCACTGACAAAATGCGGTTTGTTCCCCATTTGATCCCAGACGAGACCACCAAGATAAGGCGGTTTGTGGCAACTCTGCCATTGGAGTGTCTCCCACATGTGAGGGTTGCTGTTGAATTGGATCGGGCGTTTGATATAGCCCGACAACTTGAAGGTGACCGCATTTATTGCAAGGGCGAATCTGCCGGTGTAGGGTCAAAGAGGAAGTTTAATCCGTCTGAAAAATCGGGTCCTTCCAAAGGACAATCCACTGCAGGCAGGAAGACAGATTCCTCCAAGAAGCCGAGGCCTAATTCTCCTTGGTGTTCTCTATGCCGAACTTCCCACTCTCGTGAGTGTTCCAACTCTACCAGACGTTGCTGGAGATGCGGACAGAAGGGCCACGCTACGACCGAGTGTGGTTTCAAAGAGGATGTGTGTTATAGGTGCCAGAAGCCCGGGCACAAGCTGACTGACTGCCCAGACAGGCACAATACTGGAGATAAAGGGTCTTCTTCTTCTTGAGGCCCTAAAAGAGATGACGCGCCCTACGCAAAAGGCAGGGCATTTTATATGACAGCTAACGAGGCCAAGGCAGCAGGGGATGTCGTTACGGGTAATTTTCTTATTAATTATCTCCCTGCTAGCGTTTTATTTGATTCTAGAGCTACCTACTCCTTTGTATCTGTGGCCTGTCGTAGAAGATTGCAATTACCTGTCGTTTCTTTAACTGAGCCGCTCAGAGTAGAGGTCGCTGACGGCAAAGTAGTCTCTGTTATAGAGAAAGTCCCAATAGCTGTGATCTATATTGACGGGAGTAATATCCCTATTTCTTTCTTTGTTATGCCCATTGCAGGATTTGATATTGTAATCGGGATGGATTGGCTCAGCAAGAGTGATGCTGAGATTATTTGTTCCAAAAAGATGATTAAGATCCCTCTCTCTGATGGATCTTATGCTGTTGCGCGTGGAGAACGACGGGATTTTGATATTCCTACATTGCGTGAATGTTTGGAGGACTTCACAGTATATTGTGATGCATCTTACGGGGGTTTGGGTTGCGTCCTAATGCAACGTGATAAAGTGGTTGCCTACGCTTCTAGGCAGTTAAAATCACACAAGCGGAACTACCCAACCCATGATCTTGAGCTTGCTGCCGTGGTCTTTGCACTGAAAGTGTGGAGACATTATCTTTATGGCACAAAGTGTGTGATTTGCACAGATCACAAGAGTCTTCAATATGTCTTTACTCAGAAAGAACTCAACATGCGGCAACGCCGTTGGTTGGAGTTAATAAAAGACTATGACTGTGAAATCCGTTACCATCCTGGCAAGGCCAATGTAGTAGCGGACGCTTTAAGCCCTAAAGAACCGACAACAGAAGTTAAGTTTATGAAGATTGCTATTGTCTCAAATTTGATTTCTAGATTGAAGGAAGCTCAGCAGACTGCAATGCAAGAAGAAAATCTGAAGGCTGAGACAATGAAGAAGTTAAAGGATCATCTTGCTGAAGATAATCGTGGGTTGAAGACTTTTCAATCCAGGATTTGGGTACCTTCTGCGGGAGGTAACCGTGAGTTGATTCTGAAGGAAGCCCACAACTCCAGATTATCTGTCCATCCGGGAATTACCAAGATGTACCACGACTTGAAGATGTTATACTAGTGGCCAACTCTAAAGAAAGACATCACTTCGTTCGTGGAGAGATGTCAGATCTGCGCGCAAGTGAAGACGGAGCACCAGAGACGTTATGGTATTCTACAGCAGCTGGATATTCCGGAGTGGAAATGGGATAATATCACGATGGATTTCGTGACAAAGTTACCGAGAACGTCCAGAGGGCACGACATGATTTGGGTTATCGTTGATTGACTAACGAAGAGCGCTCATTTCTTGGCAGCAAACGAGTCCGCTTCGCTGACCCGTTTAGCCAAGTTGTATATCGATGAGATAGTGTCACGTCACGGTCTTCCATGTTCTATTGTATCTGATCGTGACTCTCGGTTTGTGTCGAATTTTCGGCAGAGTCTGCAATGCGAACTTGGCACTCATGTTCATCTGAGCAGCGCCTATCATCCGCAGACTTATGTCTAATCTGAACTTACGATACAGACGTTATAAGATATGCTTCGTGCCTGTGTACTCGAGTTTGGTGGATCGTGGGATTCTCATCTCCCATTGATTGAATTTGCTTACAACAATTCATATCATTCCAGCATTGGAATGCCACCATACGAGATGCTTTACAGAAGACAATGTCGCACTCCGACCTGTTGGTTGGAGCCTGGCGAGAAGCAGTTCGCTGGACCTGAAATTGTCCAGATAACTTCTGATAAAGTGAATGTGGCTCTTGAAAAGCTAAAAGCAGCTCGGGATCGACAGAAGATGTATGCGGATCCGAAGCGTCGTCCCGCTACATTTGAAGTCGGTGACCGTGTGTTCTTAAAAGTTTCTCCTTGGAAAGGCGTCATTCGTTTCGGGCGCAAGGGGAAGCTAAGTCCACGTTTCATTGGCCCATTCAAGATTGTACGCAAGGTGAATGATCAGACGGTGACTCTAAAGCTACCGTCTGAGTTATCTGGAATACACGACACCTTTAACGTGTGCTACTTACGCAAGTGCCACGTTGAGGAAGAACAGATCATTCCTTTGCAGGAATTGAAAGTCGACTCTTCCAAGCGACTAGTTGAAGAACCCGTTGAGATTCTTGACACGAAGGTCAAGAAGCTACGAAAGAAAATGATTAAACTAGTCCTTGTGAAGTGGAAGCACAACTTAGGTCCAAACCTGACATGGGAAGTTAAGGACGAAATGAAGATAAGATACCCTCACCTGTTTATCACTGAGTAGATTCCGAGGACGGAATCTTCTTAAGGGGGTAGATTTGTAACATACTCAACTTGGGCCTAGTTGTAAATAGTACGTGCGCGTAGGTGACTAATGTAATAGGAAAGTATTTTGTAAGAACTTGTTGAATTAAATTAATATATGTATATTTGTATATGTGTACTTGTGTATGTATGTATATTAAATATATATGTAGTTAATTAGAAAAGAAAAGAAGAAATGAGAGAAAAAGAAATATATATATATATATATATAGATTTTTATCCAGAGGCGGTTTGCCTCTGGATAAGAATGATATATATGTAGGTGAAAGGTGATATTTGACTTGTAGAGTCAAATATAGCTAAACTTGAAAACACACATACAAAAACACACTTGCTCTCTGCTCTTGTGAGTTTTGAAGAAGAAGATTTGGAGTTTGAATCTTTGCATTCAAATAAGGTGAGCATGTGTTTGTAGTAGAGTCTAGATGTGTTTTGTATTAGTTTTGTGTTTGAATCATGGCAAAACTTCAATTCATTCAAGAACACCATTAAAGAACATGAAGCTTGCTTTTCAAGTGGGTTTTGGTTGATATGGTGTTTTGTTTGGATTTGATGATTTTATGAAGCTTGTATAAGTGTTGTATGGAGTTTAAAAGTGTTTTGGAAGTAACAACAACAAGTTTAAGGTTCTGGTTTGATCTGCAAGTGATCAAGAAATGAAACCAGACAAGTCACGTAATTGCCAACTAACAGACGCATGGGTCATGCGACCTATGCCATGCGACTGTCGCATGGTTGGTGTGACTGTCGCATGGAGCCATGCGACTTCCTGATAAGCAGTGTTCCATTTCATGCGACTTCCAGATGGAGTCATGCGACTGTCACATGAATTAAGAAACAGGCCATGCGACTTTCATAGTCCAGTCATGTGACTGTCGCATGATTGTAGCGCGACGCGACGCGTCTGGTGCTTGGACGCGACGCGTTTGGTGAATTTAGGAAAAGTTCAGTTTTAAGATAAAACCTTGTACATGCAAACGCTTAACGCGATTGCCGGATGTTTTAGGTGAACGTGTCAGCTGAACCAACGTTAAGTGAACGAACGTTTATAAGCTAATCAGGTGAGTACCTACTTTCATGAGACTCAGTAGAGTAAAGCTTGCCTAATAGATGACTATGTAATATGTATGACTAACTTGCTTTTGCAGGTACGCTCAAAGAGGTAAGTGTATGACTTGTAAGATGTTAGAATGTGTGACAGGAGCATGCCAGTGGGTCCAGTTTGGAACCACTTAGTTAATATATAATGATGCTATGCATGAATGACTGCTTGAAAGATGTCGGATCCCTGTGGGATCAAATGTACGTATATGTGTATGTGAACTATCTGCAGACTATCTGACGCATGGTTAAGGTCAGCCGGTTGTAGCTGAATCCTTTGGGAATTCATGGGAATTCAGGAGGCATCCTGGATCATAGATTCTGCAGAACCACCGTGCCTTAACGTATGTGGTCATCAGCCGGTTGTAGCTGGATTACCTGTGGAACCTCTAGCTGTGTGAACGATGCTTGGTGGACTGCCTTGTGCTCCCCCACCAGCGCGGAATGGTCGTGTCTGATCCCCCGGTCTGAGTTGTTGAGCGGGATTGATTACCCTGCAAGACACGACTCTTACCGATCTTGTCAGCACACCGCTATGTGCTAAGCTAGCAATGACTGTTTATGATGACGCATGACTTAATCTATTGATGCTTATGATTGTATGTACTCACTAGCTAGTGTAGCTAATGATACTATGATTTCCCTTTTCAGGTAAAGACTAGGTGGCCTGCGAGGCGGGATGCTTTTGGGAATTTTTTTGCCCCTTGTGGGTGGAACACTTATATTGTATGATGGAATGTAATAGATGTTATGGTCGGTTCCTGTACTCGGTAACACCTACGACATTTTGAGAAGTAATTAATGTAAATTAATTGTTTGGTTGTTTTAAAATGAAAAACTTCCGCTGCTAAATCTGTTTTGTCATTAAAGCAACCGAATTCAGAAGCGGTGTTATAATTAGGTATCAGAGCCTAAGTTTGAGTGAATTGGATACTTGTAAGAGTATTCGATCTCAAGCTCGGGCCCGACCATAAGGAAGTGTTCCTAGAAGGGGGGGATTGAGTGAGAGTTATATGCATGCTAGCATTATTTGATGATTTGCTTGTAAGATAAGATAGTGAGATTGAGTATTAACTGCTCTTTCTTTGTTATGTGAAGTCTAGAATGATGTGTGCCGAACGTGGCCATACTGATCAAGCAATTAAAGAGCTAGAAGATGATGCTTCGCATATGCCTCATCAAGCTGAGGATGAACATTCTCAGTAAAATGTCGGCGGAGGCAGACTTGAGCCAGATCAGGATGCTATTATAAGGCGACTTGAGGAGGAGCTTTGTGTAACGAAGGAGCTCTTGATGCAAGCTTCAGAACAAGCCACGCAAGACTTGTTCATACAAGAAGTTCTTAACTTGCAATCCTCCAACGTTCCAGGGGAGTGCTAACCCCACAATGACCATACAGTGGCTCCGGGAGATGGAGCAGGTGTTTGAATCTTGGGAGTGTGAACCGGAATATTGCGTGAAATACGCAATACGAATGTTAAAGGGCCGTGCCATCTTCTAGTGGGATACGGTTAAAGCTTTGGTTCGTAAAGAAGTGTTGAATGCTCTCACTTGGGAGCAGTTTTCTGAAAAGGTGCTCAAGAAGTATTGCACCGAGTATGATTTAGAGAGAATGGAAAGAGATTTCAAGGATCTCAAGAAAGGGGACACGCCATTTTGTATTTTTAAACCCCTCTAAATAACCTAGTTACATTCCTAAATTTTTATAAAATGTACTTCCATGTCTCTAGATGAAGCCCTAATTTTTTCCAGAATTTATTCTTTTACTTTTATATTAAAATAAATTTGTGATAATCAACTAAACTGAAAATACCACTGTTTTATGCGACAGAAAGTTTATTACTATTTAAAATAGTAAACGAATGAATTAATTTCTAAAATTTTTATAGAACTCTATAGACACGTAAAGCTTTGTCTTGTATGAATCTCACGCATTTATTCATTAAAATAAGTGTTTTATGGTACATATAAGTTACCTATGCTTCTGTCCCAAAAATCCAGATCTGCACACCAAAATGTTTTAATTTGTTTGGATGGTCAAAAGATATCATTTTGAGACGAGACCAATTGGAGTAGAAAGTAGACTCAAAGTACTACATTTTAGACTCAAGATTCATGCGAAAATACCCCAAGAAGGCCAAGATCTGTCCTTCTCAATACGGAACAACCTTTCTGCCCAGAATTTCAGTTTCATGATTATTAGACTTTTGATTTCAGAAATACAAATCTTTGGTTGTGTGTTTCTCCAAAACTCATTAAATTCATATTTTTTCCCTTATTCAAGTATTATTTGGGAGTTTTTAAAATGTCTTTAATCATCCATAGTGATTTTTACTAGTGTAGAACATGAAGGAGTGAAAATGAAGTATATGAATAAGAAGTAGCATGTACTTACCAAGAATCTAGATTATTGCTCACCAATCCCAGAGTTTCTTGATGGATGAAGATCAAACTTCAAGAGAGAATGAGAGAGAGAGAGAGAGAGAAATCGATTTTCTTGAATGAGAGAATGGAGGAGGAGAGGGTGTGATATTTAGGAAAGGAGCCTATGTATTAAAGTTGAAATCAAGCTAATTTTGGTTATGTTTTAAATTTTGAATTCAATCCTCCCATTTCCCCCCTTTTGTTGGCCGATTTTCGTATCATATATATATATATATATATATATATTTTTTTCTATTTTATTTCTTTGAGTAGGAGTGCAAGTGGTGCACTTAACCTTGCCATGTGTTACAATTTATTTTATTAGTTAGGGTTATTAGATTTTAAGAGTTGTTCTAGAGTTTTATTAATTTGGTTTGTAATGCCAACTTATTTGTTGTGTTATTATTACTATTACTTTAATTTTGGTGTCATACGATTTCTTGTTAGTGTATTAATGTTCTTTAAAATTTATTCGAGTCTCAATAGAGTTTATGTACCTATAACCATTGTTTCCAAGAATTTTCCTTTTATTCTCATTAGCTCTATTTAGTACTTGAGCTTGTGTCACCCTTGATGTGCATTCAAGGTGCATGTAACGAATTTGTTTCACACTTTAGGCATGTAACTATAGGATTATCTAAGTGTCATGGTCTGAATAGTGCGTAAAGAGAGTATACCTTCTAATACTCATCACTCATTTGGATTTTTAGGTTTTCAAGGGAAATTAAATGCATGGAACCTAATAACAATTTAAGAGTGTAAACTGGTTAACCTGATCTGGTGACGGATGTCACATGAAAGTTTCACCAACTGCCCTTATATCAAGAGATACAAAGATGAGAAGCTTTGCAACCATTGATTCTAGTTCTGATGAAGAAGGAGATGAAGAAGAGAGTGGTGGAGAAAGTGAAGCGGAGAAAGATGCTGAGGAGAGTAGTTTGGAAGAGCTGGTTGAAGGAGTAGCAATGCTTGTTAGGAAGTTCAAACCTTTCAAGAAGGGAAAGGGTGTCAAGAGGTTCAACAAGAGGCCATCAAAGTTTGTCAAGTCCAAATCTACTTTTGATGCCTCCACAGTAGAGTGTTACAAATGTGGCAAGATTGGCCACATAGCCAGTGACTGTAAGTCCAAAAGTAACACTGGTTCTTCATCTGTGCCAAAGTAGGAGGGCAAAATTGATTATGAAGCCAAGTATAAGAAACTCCTTGCTGTTGTACTTGACAATAAGAAGAAGAAAGCCCAGGGCCAAGTTCTTGTAGTAGAAGAAGAAGATTGGGCAGAAGAAGATCTTTCCTCAGATGAAGATGAGGTGATCTCTGCTCAGTTCTGCATAATGGCCAACAATGATGATGGTAGTTCCTTTGATGAAGACATGAAGAAGGCTGTAAAAGCTTGTTAAACTACCAACTGGGATCCTTCTTTAGTGTATCAGGTTGGAAAATTTATTAACTATAATGATAATGAAAAGAATGCTATGTTTGATTACTTGTGTATTGATTTATAGTCTACTGTTCAAAGAGAGAAGAACCTAAAACTAGAAGTAGAATCACTAAAGGAAAAATTAATTCTTAAAGATGAGGAGCTTAAGCAAATAACAATTTTAAATGATGAACTAGCTAATCAAAATATACTTAATTAGATCTTAGTAAAAGAAACTAGTGAAGCAACCAAAAAGTTCAATGACCTCGAAAAGATAGTAAAGTCTTGGTGTGTATCTGCTGAAAAGACCACTTAGTGTGTCAAGGAGAAAATACCTAAACAAGTTGAAGCTATTATTGGTGGAAATTACTCTAATGCTGCTAACTGTGTTGATTCTAATAAGAACCTTAATGTCTTAGACAATGCTGATATTTTGCCACAAACTTTTCACAAAATTGTTAAAGCCAAAAGTGTGTTCACAAATAAATTTGTTAGAAGCATAAATTCCCATGTAAAAGAATAAATTATTCCTTCTGTTGAATCATCTTCTGGTAAGGTATTAGAATGTAAAAATACTAAGAACATAAAGTCAAGTCATGTGGGTAAACGAAATGAATCATTAGTTGAGACCACAGAGACATTATGTTGTCAAACCTTGAAAACAGATGACCTAAATCTTAGTATTTCACAAACTGAAAAATCATTAGTTAATACTACTTTATCAACTGATTTGTTAGTAGATGGTAAATGCTCAGCTGAGGGCCTATCAGCTGATCATAGCTCATCTTCCAAACACTATGTTGATCTAGAAGTAATCAACTCTCTTTCAATAGAAGAAACTATGAGTAAAAAGAATGATGTTCACATTGTTCCCATTTCTGCCACTCCAAAGATTGGTCAAAAACTTTCTAAATCTAAAGATCAATCCAAGGTGCCTGTGAATAAAGACCTAAGAAATTTATAGCATAAGCTTCATAAACTGAATGGTCAAGTTGGTCAACTGATAACTAATAATTGTCAGAATACTAATAAGAAAACTCATAGGCATTCAAATAATGTTGTTCAATTCTCAAAGGCCACAAAATCTCAAAAATGTTACAAGTGTGGAAGCAAAGAGCATAAGGCATTTGAATGTTCTTTAGAAAGGAATTCAAGATAGCGGACTTGTCATGATAACATAGCTATTCCTTTTTTGTTATTATTACTATTACTTTAATTTTGGTGTCATACGATTGCTTGTTAGTGTATTAATCTTCTTTAAAATTATTCAAGTCTCAATAGATTTTATGTACCTATAACAATTGTTTCCAGGAATTATCCTTTTATTCTCATGAGATCTATTTAGTACTTGAGCTTGTGTCACCATTGATGTGCATTCAAGGTGCATGTAACGAATTTGTTTCACACTTTAGGCATATAACTATAGGATTATCTAAGTGTCATAATCTGAATAGTGCGTAAAGAGAGTATACCTTCTAATACTCATCACTCATTTGGATTTTTAGGTTTTCAAGGGAAATTAAACGCATGGAACCTAATAACAATTTGAGAGTCTAAACTGGTTAACCAGCTCTGGTGACGGATGTCACAGCATCCCCCAGTTGAAAGAATTTCCTCCCGAAATTTCAGTTTGTACTTCTACTAGAGCTTAACGGATCGAATAGGTATAGGTATTTGGATTTCATGTGGTCCTCCCGTTCCCAAGTAAACTCTGGTCCTCGCTTCGAGTTCCATGGGACCTTGACTATTGGGATTTTATCCCTTTTTAGATGCTTGACCTCCCGGTCTAGGATTTCTACAGGTTTCTCAGCAAAATGCAAAAACTGATCTATCTTGATTTCCCCCAACGGTACATGCAGATCCACATCTGCCAAGCATTTCATCAAATGGGATACATGAAACGTATCATGTATACCACTGAGTTCTTGTGGTAGTCTTAGCTTGTAAGCCACTGGACCGATACGTTCACTGATGTTGAAAGGTCCCACGTACGTTGGTGCTAATTTTCCTTTCACCCCAAAGCGCATTACACCTTTCCATGGTGATACCTTCAGTAGTACTCGATCACCGATACTAAATTCTAAGGGTTTCCGCCGATTATCGGCGTAACTCTTCTAGCGATCTCTTGCAATCTTAAGTCTTTCCTTGATTTGAAAGAACTTGTCGGTCGTCTCTTGTACAATTTCTGGTCCTATTAACTTACTTTTCCCCAATAGCGGTTTTCCTCAAACGAGGCGCACTTAATACTCGTGCGATAACTATTGTTATAGGAGAACTTAATTAAAGATAGATGAGTACCCCAACTTCCTCTAAAATCGGTCACACACTCCCTAAGCATGTCTCCTAAAGTCTGGATTGTACGCTTGCTTTGACCATCGGTTTGTGGATGGTAAGCCGTACTCATGTCTAGTCTTGTTCCCAAAGCTTTCTGCGGTGTTTGTCAAAATAGCAATGTAACTCGGATATCTTGGTCAGATATAATAGATACAGGCACCACAGCCTTCCTACTATCTCGTTGTCGTAATTCCTTGCTAGCTTATCCATCTTGTAATCCTCATGGATCTCTAGAAAGTGAGCTGTCTTTGTCATTCTATCCACGATAACCCAAATCGGATCATGTCCACTACTAGTTCTGAGCAAGTTTATAACGAAGTCCCTAGTTATGTTTTTCCCATATGTTAGTCCCATGTTTAGAATAGTCAGATTTGATGAGACAAACTATCGATACGTATAGATAATATGTTAAGAGTTAGGAATTATGCAAGTCTGTTTTAGACTGACTAGTCAGCTTCAGCTGAGTAGTCAGCGTATAAACAGATATAGAGTTTTCTATGTAAGTACTAGATAACTCAGTGACTTCTAAGCTGAGATAGGACATAAGAATGAAGACTTGAAGACTTGAAGATTCAAGAAGTCAGCTTGACAAGGTCAAGACTGAGTATGTCAGCTTAGCGTCAGAAGTCAGTTCAGAATTTAAGTAAGTTCTAAATTCTGTTATAAACTCCCTATATCTACGACATTTAAATTAGGATATCTAAACCTAATTTAAACTATCTATTAGTTGGATAGAAATCTTAAACGAAAATTAATTAGATATGTTCTAATTAAGGAGTTTGTTACGGTTTTAAAGAAAAGATAAGTTCTATCTTTAAACTGCGATTTACTCGTAGATATATCAAGTATAAGTATAAACCTTCTCCTGAGTTTGACATAGATGTTCTTACATGTGTATGAGAACAGATACGCGATACACAACGACGACTACATAAGTTGCAAGATTGCATAAGTTGCAAAACGTACGTGTGTTCGTGATACTTGATACGCGTGTGTTGCGATAACTTTGTAAGTTCAAAGTTCGAGAGAGTTTTCAAGAGTTCTTGTTAATCAGTTTTAACAAGAAATTCGATCATCAATTAGTTTGTGATTCAAGAGTGTTTAGAGAGAGTTGAGGTTATAATCAGTGTAACATCAAATCATTCTGTTGATTTGATTAGAGAGTGATAATAGTTATTGTACTGGTTGATAATTGAATATACATTTGATTAATTTGTTTGATTTTTTAAAGTGTATTCAACTCTCCCTTCTACACTGTATCGGTTGCTTGTTCACCCTCTTTGAGACTAACAACTAGTATTAGAGCTAGTTTCTTCATAAGTTGAAGATCAAGATCCGCTGTCAAGAGGTTAAGATGTATACTAGCAAACAATCAAGTCACATACCAACAATGGCGGCAAAAGGTTTTCCTATCTTTGATAGCACTGACTATCCTATGTGGAAGTTTAGAGCCATGCTATATCTGAAGTCTGTGGATCACAGGATGAGTACCGTGATTCAAGATGGCCCAATCATACCAATGATCCATATTACTGCCACTGACAAAACTGTTCCCTTTAGAGAAACTCCCAAGCCTGAAGCATCCTGGACTGAGGAAGATCGTAAACTGTTCAATCTTGATGATAAGGCACAAAACATTATAGCAAATGCTTTAACAAACCCTCTTCTGCATACTGTGGCTGGGTGCCAAACTGCAAAAGAGATGTGGGATACTCTCAGTGTCACGTATGAAGGCACTGACTTGGTCAAGCAACATAAGAAGACAAATCTAAGTCGTTCTTATGAAACTTTCTTTGCTAAAAAGAATGAAACTCTGGCAGATTTGTTTACCAGATTTCAATGCTTGATAAATGATCTGGTCTTGGTCGGTGTCAAGAAAGATGAGAATGAGTTGGTACTCAAGTTCTTTGATGTGTTACTAGAACAATTCAATGAGATCACCATTGCACTTCATGCTGGAGGAACCTTAGGAAAATATGATCTCAGATCTATCTATGGTTTCCTTCTAAATCATCAACAGATCATGGAGCAGAAGAAAGTGGCCCAGCAACAACTAAAAGAATCTATAAACAATGCTGGATCTGCATTAATTGCAGAAAAGAAAAAGAAGGGATCTAAAAAGTCTCAAGCTGAGATTGACTTTGAATCTGAATCCGAGGAAGAAAGTATTAACTCTAGTTCAGATGATGATGAGACGGATGCTCTTACTGAACAAATGGCAATGTTAGCAAGAAACTTTAGAAAGTTCAGAAGAGGAAGGGGTCAATCCTAAGAAAGCTAAGTGCTATAATTGTAAGAGGATAGGACACATAGCTGCTGAGTTCAGAGTAAAGAAGGGAGAATCAGCTTCAGTAGCTGACAAGAATGCCTACAGAGTTGATAAATATAAAAAGAAATATCAAAGACTCAAAGGCAAGCCAGATGAAAACACCAAAGGCCTCCTTGCTGAAACTAGGGATACTGAATCATCTACTTCAGATGATGATGAGTCAGATAGGTGTTTGATGGCCATTGAGGACGAAGAGGAACAAGTTAACTATAAGTTAGAAGACAGTTCCTTTGATGAGGATCTAACAGAAGCAACTAAGCTGAGTAAGCAAACCAGTAACTGGGATCCTGCCTCAATGTATAAGGTAAATAACTTTAGCTCTTACACTGATGAACAAAAATGTCTAATGTTCAACTATTTGTTGAATGACTTCAAAACCTCTCTCACAGTTCAATCTGGTTTGAAAACTGAAATTTCAAAACTAAAAGATGAACTTAAACACTCTGAAACTCTCTTAAATGCTGGTAAAAAGATCCAAAGTGATTATGAATGTCAACTTCATATAAACAAACTTCTAAGTGAAGAACTGCAAGAATCAAAAGAACAAGCTGACAATCTAAGAAAAATCTGTGAATCTTGGTGTAAGTCATCAAGAGAAGCAGAAAAGTTCATTAACCAGCAGATACCAAATCAAGTAAAAGCAGTGCTAGGGGGAGATTATAGTGCTGCTGCTGATGAAATCATCGAATATCAAGTCAGTCTTGAAGACAAAACGATGAAATCAGATGACATACTCCCAAGAACATTCTTAAGGAACAAGGAAGGGAAACAGGTCAAAAACAATAAGTTTGTGAGACCAGCTCAAAGTCCTCAAGTTATTCACTCAAATCATCAAGCTGAATGTTCCAGATCCAACAGAAACTGTAAGTCAGTTTTCAAAATATTGGATTACAATCCGGTAAGAACAACTGTTTGTAATAGAATATCTCATGTTAACTCAAAAAGACATAATTCTCAAGTCATACATGAAAGGATGCCTAAAAACATGAAGTTGTCTGTAAGTCAAAACTCACCAAATAAAGGTAACCATAAAGCTGACAAGAGTAAGTCCAAAGTCAGTGAAAATCAAGTAGACAAACTGTCGAACAGGATTGAAAGGTTATCCACATCATATGACCCTAAATCTGAATCCAAATTTAATGCTGGAAAACTGAAAGAAATCACCCAAACACCCATCTTTAGAAGAAAATGATATAAGTGTGGTGATAGAGGTCATGAGGCCAAAGATTGTGTAAGTACCAATCTTAGACCTGAAAATGAAAAGGATGATCAGTCCAAAATAGACCCAGAATTTGTTCGAGCTGGTAAATCAAACTCCAAAGGATCAGCTAAGTGCTCATCCTCCGGACCCACCAAACAGTGGGTTCCAAAAAGAAACTAATACATTTAGTTGATCATGTGCAAGGCTCCTACAAGTGGTATCTCGATAGTGGATGCTCAAAGCACACGATAGGAAGCAAAGGGATTCTATGTGAATTCCAAAACAATGAAGGAACCAAGGTGACATTTGTGGATAATTCTCAAGGAAGGACTAAAGGTTATGAAAAGATAACTGCTGGAAAAGTCACTTTCAAAAAGGTAGCATATGTTGAAGGCCATAAACACAATCTGATAAGTATCAGTCAACTGTCTGATGAGGATTATGAAGTCACCTTCAAAAAGCATGTAGGGACAATTTATGATAAGAAGGGAAAACCAATATTAATGGCAAAAAGAGAGAGAGATATCTATTTGTTAGATCTTAGCTCCGCAGATCCTTCAACTGAAATCTGCTTGTATTCTGACTTAACTACCATGTTGAGCTGGTTATGGCACAAAAGACTGTCTCATTTAAACTTCAAATATATTAACAAGTTGTCTAGCAAAGAGTTAGTCTTTGGTCTACCTAATATCACATTCGCTAAAGACAAACTCTACTCAGCCTGTGAAATGGGGAAACATCATAAGGGATCCTTCAAGTCCAAACAGAATTTCTCAATCACAGAACCATTGCATATGTCGCATTTGAACCTATCAGCACCCCAAGCCTAAGTGGCAAAAAGTATACTCTAGTGATTATTGATGAGTTCACAAGATTCACTTGGATAATCTTCTTAAAAGCCAAAAGTGAAGCTGCACATGAGTTATCCAGAATTTCTCATCTGTAAGAACTCCACAACAAAATGGAGTTGCTGCAAGGAGAAACAAAACCTTAATTGAAGCTGCCAGAACCATGCTACGTGAGGCAAAGCTCAAGCTGAGCTTCTAGGCAGAAGCTGTAAGTACATCCTGCTATACTCAGAATAGATCAATTATAGTGAAAAGACATGGTAAAACATCTAACGAGATGTATCATGGCAGAAAACCCAACATTGGATATTTCCATATTTTTGGTTCAACATGCTATGTGCTAAACCAAAGAGATCAGCTCCATAAGTTGGAACCCAAAGTTGATCAAGGGAAATTTGTTGGATATTCTTCAATCTCCAAAGCTTACATAGTCTTTAATCTTAAAAGAAAGGTAATTGAATAGTCAGTAAATGTTACGTTTGATGAGACAAGTATTGATGAATCCAATAGAGCTCAAGCTGACTCAGTTAGTCTGAGTGAGCTTGAGAGGAGTAAAGAAGATCTCACATCAAATCCCATGTATGTTATAATTGATTCTGATGATGATGATGATGATAGTAAATATGACAAACGTGCATCACTGAAAGAAATTATCAATATTGAAGATAATAAGCCTGAGAATCTCGGTGAATCATCAGGTACATGTCAGATTAAAGATCTAAGTGATCATCAAATTCCTACTCAGACTGAAGAAGTAAGTCCTATTCAGCCTGAGAGACACTACTCTGACTCAGACCCAGAACCTCAGTCTCCTACTACAACTTTCAGAGTATTAAAAGATCATCCTCTTGATGATGTCATTGGGAACGTTGAAGATGGTGTGTTAACTAGATCTAAGGCAAATGCAAACTATGCTGCCTACGCTAGTTTTCTATCTCAAATGGAACCAAAGAAGACTAAAGAGGCTCTGAATGATGAAGATTGGATTGAAGCTATGCAAGAGGAACTTACAGAATTTCAAAGAAACAAGGTCTGGACTCTTGTCCCTGCTCCCAAAGGAAAAACAATTATAGGCACTAAGTGGGTCTATAGAAATAAAATGGACAAGGATGGAGTAGTGATCAGAAACAAGGCAAGGCTAGTAGCTCAGGGGTATCGACAAGAAGAAGGTATTGATTATGATGAGACCTTTGCCCCTGTTGCGAGGATTGAAGCTATAAGGTTGTTTCTAGCCTATGCAGCCTTCAAAAACTTTAAAGTGTATTAAATGGATGTTAAAAGTGCATTTTTAAATGGAGCACTATAGGAGGAGGTCTATGTGAAACAACCCCCTGGTTTTATTGATGCTAAACATCCAGATTATGTCTATAAGTGTGACAAGGCTTTGTATGGACTCAAGCAAGCTCCAAGAGCCTGGTATGATACACTATCCACCTATCTGCTCTCAAATGATTTTGTCAGAGGCAGTATTGACAAAACTCTTTTCATAAGAAAAAACAGAGGACATGTCATTCTAGTTCAAATTTATGTGGATGACATTATCTTTGGATCAACAAACCAAGATCTGTGTGATTGGTTCTCCAAGATAATGTCTAATCAATACAGAATGAGCATGATGGGTGAGATGACATATTTTTTGGGACTTCAAATCTATCAGAAAAAAGATGGTATATTCATTAATCAGAGCAAGTATGTCTTTGATCTGATTAAGAAATATGGATTAGACTCAAGCCATCCCGCAGAGTCTCCAATGTTACACAATGTCAAGCTACACAAGGACATTGATGGAAAGTCTGTATGTCTGACTACATACAGAGGAATGATAGGTTCATTACTCTATTTAACAGCAAGCAGACCTGATATAATGTTTGCTACATGTGTTTGTGGACGATATCTGAAGGGAACACCAAACTTAGGTATATGGTATCCCAAAGGATCAGGATTTGAGCTGATAGGGTACTCCGATTCAGACTTCGCAGGATGTGGTCTTGATAGAAAGAGTACTACTAGAGGATGTCAACTTTTGGGTGGAAAATTAGTCAGCGGGATGAGCAAGAAACAAAACTCAGTGGCAATTTCAACAGCTGAAGCTGAATATGTAGCTGCAGGGAGCTGTTGTGCCCAAATACTGTAGATGCAACATCAGCTGAAGGACTTTGATCTGCATTATTCAAAGACTCCCATATTTTGTGACAATCAAAGTGTTATTGCCATTACACACAACCCAGTGTTTCACTCAAGAACCAAGCACATTGAGATAAGACATCACTTCATCAGAGATATTGTAGAAAAGGGAAAGATGGAGTTAGTCTTCATTGAGACTGAAGATCAGCTTGCGGATATCTTCACGAAACCAATAGAAGGCACAAGATTTACAACTCTACTCAGCAAGCTTGGAATGCTCAACCGTTAATTGGTATGTTCCGTTCTTTATCTCTGTTTAATATTTGCTAAGTGCTATATTTGACTAAGTCTCAAAATATGAGCTAAGTGCTCAAGCTGAAGCTGAGTGCTTCACATAAGCTGAACGTTCAGGATCAGCCGAGTGCTTCATGTAAGCTAAACGTTCAGGATCAGCTGAATACTCCATATAAGCTGGCCATTCAGGATCAGCTGAGTAATCAGTTCCAAAGTGTGGTCAGTTCCACAAGTCTAGGTTAGTCCTAACAATATGATAAGTCCAACATATTTACGGTGTGTCCGGTAAATAAACGTTAGTAGTTCAGAAAATTTTTTTGATATATATTTTTTTAATAAAACATCTTTTCAATATAACAGTGTGCGTTTGGGTAACTAACAATAAATTTAACCATTGAACAAACTGTGTAGAAGTTTTTACGGTAATGGTCATATTTATTACCCTCAGATAATGGTAACTTTTCTCTCACATTGAAAAAGTATAAATAAGAGAGATTGTTCATCATATTTCGTTTAAACTTCCAAAATATTCTTCTCTCTTAAACCCTAACGTTGCTATGTGCAGAGTTCATTGCTAAGTGCTTATTACTGCTAAGTGCAATCCAATACGATAAGTTCGATTTCAATGGAGGGGTATACTCTAAAAGTGACTGAACAAATGATTCGTGGAGGAAATTTCAAGAACAATGCACTCCCCACCTACAAACAAAACAACGTCATCGCCTGTACCGACATTCCAAAGTCCAAAATTGGGAGGGGATATGAGGAGTGGGTCTCCTACATTCGCAAGGGTCCCCTAGCACATGCATTTCTTCGTGGACCTTCTGTGCTCATCCCTCAACTTCTCACGGAATTCTAGTATACGTGTAAACTCGATGTAACCCAACCGGTTATACGGGGCAAAGTCCTAAGTGGACAAGTGGCGATAGAAGTTGATGCAAACTGTTTCCGCCGAATTCTTCATCTCCCGATTCACAATCAATATGAAGCGACAGTTTCTAGGGAAACATCACGAAGTGTTTTACCCGTAATGGGTCATCCTCAAGTTATTAGTGTCATACGGAAATCTGTTTTCCAGACGGCATGGGGATTTATGGTATCCACTGTGGTTTGTTCCCTTGGATACAAGGTGGGTGGCCTGGATAATGTAAATGACTTTGAAATGCAATTATTATACAACTTATTTTATGATCGACGAGTGGATTATACTGAGTTGATCTTTGAGGCATTCAAGTCATTGGTGACCAAGAACATCAGGGACACTATTGTACCCTTTGCAAGATTCATATCCATGGTCATCGAGAACAGGTTGGGTAGAAGATATAATGCTCAATATGAGTCAATCCCTACTCCTCTTCTCAGCTACAGGATGTTCGCCCATGATATTTTCCCTGGGCACCCTACTTTGAGTGCTCAGATGAGGGCGTATGTATAGCTTCCGACTCCTGAGTCAAGTGAAGCTGAGACAAAGGAAGAAGCTGTAGAAGAAGTGGGTGACGATGTTGGTTCTGAGGCTGAGTCTCCTCAAGTTGATCAACCTAGGAGTCAGTTCAGACCTCGTACTCAAATAATTTCATCCACCACTTCGAGTTCTGAGCAAAGGAGTTTGTTTCCTAGCTCTGAGTCTCCACTGCTAGGTGCAGCAGGTATGATTTCTCAACCCTTATCTCCTTCTCTCTCTTTTACTTCTCCATCTCCAAACTTAGGAGATAGGAATGAGTCAAGCCCAACTCAATCTAACCCCTCTCCTCTACCTCAAACATTTCCATCTATTTTACAATCTACAGCCAACCTTGGTCAGCCCACTACTACCAATGATATTTCCTACACCTATACGAGGAAATCTGCCAAAGGTGGTCCTTCACCTCAAAAGGACACTGGAGTTGATATCACATTGATACCTCCAACGGCAGGAGCTGAGGGGGAGACACCTTCTCTTAAGGTGCCAACCTCTAGGCTCAGTTCAACCCTTAAGCCTATACCGGTTATGGTGTCTACTCAGCCCATACTTACTAGTGCCATGGGAGAGCCTACTTCTGTGCCTTCACAGCCCCATGAAGGTAACATTGAAATACTGACCAATCCCCAGGGTCAATTACCCCCTCCTCACCAATAAGCCTAGCTCACCCCAATATCATACCTCACGAACTTGGTCATTCTTCTCTTCTATTCTCACACACTCTCGCACGACCTGTCAATGAACCTTTCATACACCAGGAAGGTTTACAGGGTCTCCATTCTGGCTCCCTTGATTCCATAGGTCTTCACCAACCTTTGGATATGGGACCCACATCCGTACCTATTAAGGAAAACTCAACAGCTACTCCTACGGTGGAAATACACTCTTCCACTGGACAGGAGGGTGTTGACGTGAGACGAAGACCTGAGGAGTTCAAGCTGATGAAAACCGATGCTCAAGTCATTATGGACTATTTACAAACTCAATTTGAGCTTATTCACAGGAAGAGGAAAGCTGACAAAGCCAAGTTGATGCGCAAACTTAATGATTTGTCAACTTCAGTTGCCAACTTGAAAAGCCAAGCTGTGAGCTCGAGTTTCCTTTTTAAGGAAGCGATCGACAACTCAGAGCGGGTAGGGGTTCGAATTGTGCGTACCATAATTTCCTAGATAGAATACTTAACGGAGGTTAAAATTTTGAAGGGTGTCGTCAGCGGTTTAACCGATTTGGCTGAAGCGTGAGAATTCGCGAAATGAAATAGCATGCACATGTAGTTCCTATTATGCAACTACATGAGGTGCTTAGGTTATAGTCTAGGTCAAGCCACCTAATTCTCTATAACCAATGGCTCTGATACCAATCTGTCACACCCCGCCAAGGCGGAATCGCGAAGTGTGACGGAGGGGATCTTCATAACACATTGATATAAAATAGAGAAAATCACTAAATGCAATTAATCCAACGTGTCATGACGTTTCCCCGACACAAGAGGAGTCTTGTGCCGTGTTAAGTCGGTTCCACGGCAACATAGACAATCAACGAAAGTAAATGATCGTGTGAATGTAAACCCCACAACCTGGGTCAAGTATACGGGCAACAAGCCCTATAATATTTTGAAGTGTTAACAAACACCCACATCACCAAATAATAAGAAGAGTTCGATTCTCGCTATAAGTCACGCTAGGGCCCGACTAGAGTCTTCTAGGATCCTTAAGCGTTAGCGTTAGTATTACCTGAAAATGAACACTCTAAAAATGTCAACACAATGGTTGGTGAGCTCGCAGGTTTAAACAAAATAAATGATTTTCCGTGTATACAATAGTTTGACAACGGATATAGTGTAACACATACTCGCAATAGGAATAATGATATCCGGACCACAATGTCCAATTTGAATAATGCTAACCGGGCCACAATGTCCAATATGAATAATGATATCCGGACCACAATGTCCAATATCAATAATGATAACCGGACCACAATGTCCAATATGATTTTGTCATCCAACAAGGCCTACCAGCTGGAGCACTAAGTTGGGTAAATTTGAATTTGATTGACTTAACCCATCACCAGGTTAGTTTGATTGACTTAACCCATCATCGGGTTAGTTTGATTGACTTAACCCATCACCGGGTTAGTTTGATTGACTTAACCCATCATCGGGTTCACACAAGCATGTAACACATAATCCAAGTTGTCAAAAAGAAAAGAATTTCAATTCATGGCATGAAAAATAAAGCAATTTATTGAGTGTCATTTTCCCCCAAGAAAACATGCAAAAGGGGCCACGAGTACTCACCTTGAGTGTTGGTAGTAGCTAGTGAGATGTATTCCGCTAAGATAACTACAATAGGTTTCATGACATTAGTTCCTATGGTGTGAAACTCTTAGGTAGCAATCTAACTTTGATAGGTTGCTCTTGTATTGTATCCAATACTTCGACTAATGCCTTTCTTTTGTAAGGTATACTTGTATTATTACTTAGATTTGTTATAAATCCCATTATTTTATTTTAATGCTTTTAGAAATACTTTTTAGGATTCAAGTAGTTTTCTGGCAGAATTTGTAGTCACATTTTGTATTTTTAAACCCCTCTAAATAACCTAGTTACATTCCTAAATTTTTATAAAATGTACTTCCATGTCACTAGATGAAGCCCTAATTTTTTCCAGAATTTATTCTTTTACTTTTATATTAAAATAAATTCGTGATAATCAACTAAACTGAAAATACCACAGTTTTATGCGACAGAAAGTTTATTACTATTTAAAATAGTAAACGAATGAATTAATTTCTAAAATTTTTTACAGAACTCTATAGACACGTAAAGCTTTGTCTTGTATGAATCTCACGCATTTATTCATTAAAATAAGTGTTTTATGGTACAAATAAGTTACCTATGCTTCTGTCCCAAAAATCTAGATCTGCACACCAAAATGTTTTAATTTGTTTGGATGGTCAAAAGATATCATTTTGAGACGAGACCAATTGGAGTAGAAAGTAGACTCAAAGTACTACATTTTAGACTCAAGATTCGTGCGAAAATACCCCAAGAAGGCCAAGATCTGTCCTTCTCAATACGGAACAACCTTTCTGCCCAGAATTTCAGTTTCATGATTATTAGACTTTTGATTTCAGAAATACAAATCTTTGGCTGTGTGTTTCCCCAAAACTCATTAAAGTCATATTTTTTTCCCTTCTTCAAGTATTATTTGGGAGTTTTTAAAATGTCTTTAATCATCCATAGTGATTTTTACTAGTGTAGAACATGAAGGAGTGAAAATGAAGTATATGAATAAGAAGTAGCATGTACTTACCAAGAATCTAGATTATTGCTCACCAATCCTAGAGTTTCTTGATGGATGAAGATCAAACTTCAAGAGAGAATGAGAGAGAGAGAGAGAGAGAGAGAGAAATCGATTTTCTTGAATGAGAGAATGGAGGAGGAGAGGGTGTGATATTTAGGAAAGGAGCCTATGTATTAAAGTTGAAATCAAGCTAATTTTGGTTATGTTTTAAATTTTGAATTCAATCCTCCCATTTCCCCCCTTTTGTTGGCCGATTTTCGTATCATATATATATATATATATATATATATATATATATATATATATATTTTCTATTTTATTTCTTTGAGTAGGAGTGCAAGTGGTGCACTTAACCTTGCCATGTGTTACAATTTATGTTATTAGTTAGGGTTATTAGATTTTAAGAGTTGTTCTAGAGTTTTATTAATTTGGTTTGTAATGCCAACTTATTTGTTATGTTACTATTACTTTAATTTTGGTGTCATACGATTGGTTGTTAGTGTATTAATCTTCTTTAAAATTATTCGACTCTCAATAGAGTTTATGTACCTATAACCACTGCCTTTTATTCTCATGAGTTCTATTTAGTACTTGAGCTTGTGTCACCCTTGATGTGCATTCAAGTTGCATGTAACGAATTTGTTTCACACTTTAGGCATGTAACTATAGGATTATCTAAGTGTCATGGTCTGAATAGTGCGTAAAGAGAGTATACCTTCTAATACTCATCACTCATTTGGATTTTTAGGGTTTCAAGGGAAATTAAACGCATGGAACCTAATAACAATCTGAGAGTCTAAACTGGTTAACCTGCTCTGGTGACGGATGTAACATGAAAGCTGCACCAATTGCCCCTGTATCAACAGATACAAAGATGAGAAGCTTTGCAGCTATTGATTCTGGTTCTGATGAAGAAGGAGATGAAGAAGAGAGTGGTGGAGAAAGTGAAGCGGAGAAAGATGTTGAGGAGAGTAGTTTGGAAGAGCTGGTTGAAGGTGTAGCAATGCTTGTTAGGAAGTTCAAACCTTTCAAGAAGGGACAGGGTGTCAAGAGGTTCAGCAAGAGGCCATCAAAGTTTGTCAAGTCCAAATCTACTTTTGATGCCTCCACAGCAGAGTGTTACAAATGTGGCAAGATTGGCCACATAGCCAGTGACTGTAAGTCTAAAAGTAACACTGGTTCTTCATTTGTGCCAAAGTAGGAGGGCAAAATTGATTATGAAGCCAAGTATAAGAAACTCCTTGCTGTTGTCCTTGACAAGAAGAAGAAGAAGAAGGAACTCCTTGCTGCTGCCCTTGACAAGAAAGCCCAGGGCCAAGTTCTTGTAGCAGAAGAAGTAGATTGGGCAAGAAGATCTTTCCTCAGATGAAGATGAGGTGATCTCTACTCAGTTCTGCATGATGACCAACAATGATGATGGTAGTTCCTTTGATGAAGACATGAAGAAGGCTGCAAAAGCTTGTTCAACTACCAATTGGGATCCTTTTTCAGCGTATCAGCTTGGAAAATTTATTAACTATAATGATAATAAAAAGAATGCTATGTTTTATTACTTGTGTATTAATTTACAGTCTACTATTCAAAGAGCGAAGAAGTTAAAACTAGAAGTAGAATCACTAAAGGAAAAATTAATTCTTAAAGATGAGGAGCTTAAGAAAATAACAATTTTAAATGATGAACTAGCTAATCAAAAGATACTTAATTAGATCTTAGTAAAAGAAACTAGTGAAGCAACCAAAAAGTACATGACCTCGAAAAGATAGTAAAGTCTTGGTGGGTATCTGCTGAAAAGACCACTCAGTGTGTCAAGGAGAAAATACCCAAACAAGTTGAAACTATTATTGGTGGAAATTACTCTAATGCTGCTAACTGTGTTGATTCTAATAAGAACCTTAATGTCTTAGACAATGCTGATATTTCGCCACAAACTTTTCACAAAATTGTTAAAGGCAAAAGTGTGTTCACAAATAAATTTGTTAGAAGCATAAATTCCCATATAAAAGAATCAATTATTCCTTTTGTTGAATCATCTTATCGTAAGATATCAGAATGTAAAAATACTAAGAACACAAAGTCAAATCATGTGGGTAAAGGAAATGAATCATTAGTTGAGACCACAGAGACATTATGTTGTCAAACCTTGAAAACAGATGACTTAAATCTTAGTATTTCACAAACTGAAAAATCATTAGCTAATACTACTTTATCAACTGATTTGTTAGTGGATGGTAAATGCTCAGCTGAGGGCCTATCAGCTGATCATAGCTCATCTTCCAAACAATATGTTGATCTAGAAGTAATCAACTCTCTTTCAATAGAAGAAACTATGAGTAAAAAGAATGATGTTCACATTGTTCCCATTTCTACCACTCCAAAGATTGGTCAAAAACTTTCTAAATCTAAAGATCAACTGATAACTAATAATTGTCAGAAGACTAATAAGAAAACTCATAGGCATTCAAATAATGATGTTCAATTCTCAAAGGCCACAAAATCTCAATAATGTTACAAGTGTGGAAGAAAAGAGCATAAGGCCTTTGAATGTTCTTTAGAAGGGAATTCAAGACAGCGGACTTGTCATGATAACATAGCTATTCCTTTTGTTCATAAGAAACCAGAAATGAAGTCGAAAACTAGGTGCATTCCACAGGGATCCAATGAGTTGTGGATTCCTACTTTTGTCACTAACTCTTCTTTCATTCAATGTATCAAGTGTTGGTTCATGGTTTCTTGACAGTGGATGTTCTAGAACTATGACCAGCAATAAGGATTTGCTAAGTAACTATAAGAAAGAGAAAGGTCCAAGGGTGACTTTTAGTGACAACAATCATGGGCAAACCAAAGACTACGGTGAACTTCATAATGGGAACCTTAAACTGCCTAAAGTATCATATGTCAAAGGGCTGAAATACAATCTCATTAGCATAAGTCAATTGTGTAATGCAGATAATGAAGTCCACTTCACAAAGACAGGAGGTTCTATATGAAATAAGGAAGGTAATATAGTATTTAGTGCCAAGAGAACCAAGGATGTGTACATTCTTGACATGTCTTCTGGTGATCCTTCAAAGGAAACATGTTTGTACTCCAAAAATAATGAGGATTCAAACTGGCTATGGCACAAGAGGCTTTCCCACCTTAATTTCAAAAATATCAACAAGTTGTGCAAGGGTGAACTAGTGTCAGGATTACGATCTCTGACTTATATTAAGCCTAAACCTTGTACAGCTTGTGAGAAGGGAAAGCAGCATAAGACAACATTTCCATCCAAGCAGTCATTTTCCATTACAGAACCTTTCTATATGTTGCACATGGATCTCTTTGGTCCTGTTGCAACTGCTAGTATTGGTGGAAGTAAGCATGCACTTGTATTAGTTGATGAATTCTCAAGATACACTTGGGGTTTCTTTCTTAAAGCCAATAGGGAGTCTGCTATAGAGATCATATGCTTTATCAAGAAGATGGAAGTGTTGAATGGAAATCTGGTGAGGAGTCTTAGAAGTGATCATGGAACCGAATTCAAAAATCAAACTCTAGAAACTTTCTGTGATGAGAAATGGATATCTCAAAACTTCTCTGCTCCAAGAACCCCACAACAGAATGGTGTAGCTGAAAGAAGAAATAAAACATTAATTGAAGCTGCCAGAACCATGTTGTGTGAAAGTGGGTTACCCTTTAATTTTTAGGCTGAGGCTATAAGTTGTGCACGTTTCACATAGAACAGATCCCTTATGAAGTGCTCAAGGGAAGGAAGCCAAGCATCAGCTCTCTGCATATATTTGGTTGTCAATGCTTTATCCTCAATCAAAAGGATCAATTGCAGAAGTTTGCTCCAATGGTTGAGGAAGGAGTGTTTGTAGGTTACTTAGTGATTTCCAAAGAATACATAGTATACAACCTCAGAACCAAAGTCATAGAAGAATCTATCAATGTAAGTTTTAATGAAAATGACTTTGTTGCTTCATGTTCTTCTAATCATGTTTCAGGTGAAGAATTTAATGATCTTATGCAAATTGGAAAAACCACTTCAAAGCAAGTTGATCCCTTTCCACCAACTTCTCATGATGTAGATAAACTTGTTCCTATCCAAATCTTTAACCATGTACAACCAACCTCATCCAATCCTATACCTCTACTGAATCATGTGGAAAATGACTCAACATAATTGGATTATAATTCCATATCACACATTCCCTCTTTAGTAGAGACACCCACAGATTGTGAAAATGAAGTTATATTAGCCACTCAAAATGAACTCATTTCTACTGTTGATTGTCAAATCATAACTTCACCTCCCCAAATCCAAATTAATCCCAATTCCCAAATAATCCAAAAAGTCTTCAAAGACCACAAATATCATCCTCATGATCTAGTTATAGGCAACATAGAGGATCTAGTTAGAACAAGATCAAAAGCTTGCAACATCTGTTTTTACTCTGGATTTGTCTCTATGATTGAACCAAAGAAGGTTGATGAAGCACTTAATGATCCCCATTGGGTGACTTCCATGCAAGAAGAACTGGAAGAATTCAAAAGAAGTAATGTACGGACCTTGGTACCTAAACCCAAGGATAAAACAATCATTGGAACAAAGTAGGTGTTCAGAAACAAGCTAGATGAACATAGGTAAATCATGAAAAACAAAGCAAGGCTAGTGGCATAGGGATATTGTCAAGAAGAAGGTATTGATTTTGATGAAACCTTTGCCCATGTTGCAAGATTGGAAGCTATTAGATTGTTCCTAGCCTATGCTGCCTTCAAGAACTTCAAAGTATTCCAAAGGGATGTGAAGAGTGCATTTCTGAATGGACATTCTGAAAGAAGAGGTGTATGTCCCGGTTTTGAGGAGTCAAGCTTACCTGATCATGTATTCTTTCTCAACAAAGCTTTATATGGTCTTAAGCAAGCTCTAAGAGCCTGGTATGATACCCTCTCTTCTTTTCTAATTAACAAAGGTTTTACAAGAAGATGCATAGATAGCACTTTGTTTATAAGGAAGTACAAAGGTGATGTGATACTTGTACAGATATATGTAGATGATATAATATTTGGGTCTACAAATATGGAACTTTGTAAAAAGTTTTCTAAACTCATGTCTGATAATTATCAGATGAGCATGATGGGTGAATTAAACTATTTTCTTGGTTTACAAATTAAACAAGAGGTTGATTGTAATATTCCAAATTTTAGAACACCATCTATATTATTTAATAAATGTGTTTTATATGCTGGTAAAAGAAATTATGGATAATTTGGGAAAAATTATCATCTATAAAAGTGATTAAAGTATTTAATGATATTTGGTCATGAGGTGCATATAGTAATGCACAAAGTATTATTGATTGAAGCTTTAAATAATTGGTATTATAGATGTTATGAATAAGTGTCATAAATAAATATTGAGTGAAACTCTAAGGGTTATAGGGTTAAACAATTTAGAAAATTGAAGGGTTAAACGTGTAAATTTGGGTGTG
The DNA here is from genome assembly GCA_038502395.1 of Dittrichia graveolens. NCBI lineage: Eukaryota > Viridiplantae > Streptophyta > Magnoliopsida > Asterales > Asteraceae > Dittrichia > Dittrichia graveolens. The sequence goes on from JARJIL010000008.1 coordinate 27,325,185, forward strand.
TATGTGTATAATTGACAAAATTGAGAGTCAAGACTCTCATTTGGGTAGATGAAACGTAAGAGAAAGAGAGAGGAAGAGTCTAGAAGAGTTCTAGCACGAAGAAGGAAGGGAAATCAAGGGGGATTGCTAGTTTATGTGCTTAGATACAAGAAAATGGGTGTTTGGACTTCATCTCCTTCATCTCATGAGCTTGGTTTGAGCAAGAAAGTAAATACACAAGTTGGGTTTTTTAAATAAAGTAAGTTCTACTCCTAAATTATGTTTGATTTGAGTTATGGTGGTTGTTTATGGTATTTTATGGTTGAATTTGTGATTTATTTTGGTTAATGGGTCAACTTTGGGGAAATTGTTGAAGTTAGGGATTTGATGATTAATTTGTTGTTAAGTGTTGGTGTTTTGTTGTTACAAAGGGTTGATTGAGTCTTTGGTATGTTGAATGTAAGTTGGAATTGGTAAAAAATGGATTTTTCTCAGATTGATGTTAAAAAGCAAGCTGTAGAACACTATTTTTCACGCGGGCTCGCGGTGCGGGCCATGTGGGTCACCACGCGAGCCATGCCGGCCAGAACTTGATGTTTTTCCAGAGATTTTCTCGCGGCACGAGACACCCTGAAACCTCCAAAATTCATTTTTTTTACCCCAATTGACCATGTACTTGTTTGGGGATTGATTCCAAGGTTTTATAATGGATATGTGAAGTCTTTTAGACCCGAAAGAGTGTCTAAGACTAGAATAGGGTTTTAGAAACCTTGTCTTTGGTTAACTTATGTTAACTGACCTTGTATTTTGTGATCATAGGTTTATGATCAAGTGTGTGAGCTTTGGTTTCGGTGGGGTTGTGATCCTCATCACACCCTTAGGTGAGTACACCATGCGGATACCTCGTTTTTGTTAAAGTTTTCAAGTCATCCTGATTGTGTTTTGATTGTTTGTCAATTGTGTGATGAAACTTGTTAAATAAAATGATGTGGAACTATGATTTATTTTATAATGTGGTTTATATCCTTTGCAAATTTTTTATGACGCTGAATGAGTTTCAAGGATGTGGAAACTATGAACTAGGTATATGATGTATTTTAAGAAAATGGTTTTCAAAATAAGACCATCGCTCCATTTCGGAGATGGTCTATGTTAAAGTTGAGTATTACTTGAGGTTTATTGAAACATGACACTCCATTTGGGAGTGAGCTTTGATTTTGAAACAACCAACATAGTTTTAAATAATGAAAAAAATATGTTTACACTTATGATGTATTTTGGGCATTGAGATTCCATATGTGATATTGATTATGGAGCATTTATGCTCAAAATATATGATTGTGACACTTATGTGTTGATTGATAAGCTTGATGCTTGGATTATTTGGCCTTTATGGCATGTGATATGTGACCCTCTGTGGTATGTGATTTGGTCTGGACCATTGTGTGATATGAACTATGTACCATAGGGTTCCTAGCCATTGAGACGTGTACTGGTTCTTGTGGTTTCGGCAATTGAGGAACCTCGATACACGGGTGGTTGAGGAATCCGTGCAGAGAGTGGAGGGGTATGTCAGTACCCATTATGACTGTGTGGGTTCACTACGCTGACGAGCCACCAAACCTAAGCAACACGAGTGCACTTGGGGAACAGGGCTTACACTCCAGATAACCGTTGTATGGTGGACTGCTTCATGCTTCCCCCACCTTGATGGGGAGATGTGGTTATCCCCCATGTGGGCACGTGTTGACCGTGGCTAGCTACCACGTGGGGACATTGTGGCATAATGGACAGACCCGCATCCTTATGTGCTCATGTGTATGATTTTAAAGTATGTTTAATGCCAAACTCGTGTTTTCAAAGAGATGATGACTTGGTTTTGAAAAGATAAATGTTTTTGGTTGTACTCACTAGCTATGTTTATAGCTAACTGTGTGTGTTAAATGTTTTGTATCCGCAGGATGTCTAGTAGCCTTGGTGAGGCAGGTAGATGTCTTGGGCATTGTTTTGATTTGGTTGCATTTCCGGTAAACTTGGATTTCCTACTCTTTTATTTATGGTCGTGAGATTGGCTATGGTAACACCAAAAGGTTTTGAGTTATATTTATTGATAAAGTTTATTGTTAGAATGTTATTGTATTTTTGTTGAAATATTTAAAGAGAATTAAAATGCTTCCGCGATTAGTTTAAGGAGTTTTGTATAAACTACACTTCAAATGGAGTTTTGGAAAAGTTTAAATTTTGACTGAAAATTAGGGTGTTACATTGATGGTATTTTCATTCATCAAACAAATTGTGTCAAAAATTTACTTAAAAAGTTAGATTTTGAAAATTGTTCCTCAATGAAAACATCTATGTCTACTTCTATTAAGTTAGGAAAGAACACTGATGGCAAATCAGTGAACATTACTGCCTATAAGGGATTATTGGGTCACTTTTATACCTTACTACAAGTAGACCACATATAATGTTTTCAACATGTCTCTATGCAAGATACCAAGCAGATCATAAGGAATCACATCTCACTGCTATTAAGAGAATATTCAGATATCTCAAAGGAACTCCTAATCTTGGCCTTTGGTATCCCAAAGACTTAGATTTTGAGTTAGTTGGATATTCTGATTCTGATTTTGCAGGGTGTACATTAGACAGAAAAAGTACTTCAGGTGGATGTCAACTTCTTGATGGAAGATTAATAAGTTGGTCTAGTAAGAAACAGAATTCAGTGTCAACATCTACTGCAGAAGCAGAATACATTGCTTCAGGAAACTGTTGTGCTCAAATTTTGTGGTTACAAAATCAACTACTTGACTATGATGTGAAGTTTGTAGACACCCCAATTCTGTGTGTAGAGCAAAGATCATGTACTATGTAAGATCAAAGTTGAGAGCAATAGTCAAAACACCTTAAAGTGTGTTTTTGTATTACTTGAATAATGGCAAATGTTACATTGAAAAGAACCTAAGGTCACTATATATACATATTCATATATGTGACCATCTAAGTACAAAATCATCTAATAAAGCATAAAAAATATGATTAGAAAACAAACACTAATTTGATTTCCAACAATCTCCCCCTTGTTTGTGTCTAATCGACGTTCCTCTACATAGTCTTTCTCTCCCAGTGTCTGATCATTTTTCTTTCATCGCGCTTGCCATCAAACAACTTGATTACTTCCGTCAGTCTGACTCTGGGCGCTTGATCCACATCTTCTTTCAAACTCAAGCTATACTCCTTGATTTTGATAGTCCAAATTTTCAATGATCCATCAGAGTAAGCATTAATTTCATTAAACCTTAGGAAGAATTTTTCACTTTTGCTGTTAAACAGAACTATTCCCTCATCTCCTTCAAATTCGTCATCACAACTCCAAATTACCTGATACATCTCCAGTTGGTCAAGCTTTGAGTGATTTGTCTTTGCTTTAATCATATTGATTTTTTCTTTGTCAGCTTCTGCTCCCAACTGGAGATCAGTAAACTCAACTATTTGACATCTCAATCTGATAAACTCGTAGAGATTTTGATATCCTACCGAATCCTCAACATTCTTTTCCAATTTTATTTCAAGCTGCTCAAGTAGGAAGTTTACGTCACCAAGGCTTAAGAATTTCAGGTCTACGTGCCCAATGGTATAACTCTTCAGATCTGACCTTTGACAAGAAAACTGATCATATCATTGAATAGAACTCTTTAAATTCCAACATAATTCAGCTTGATGATCTAATATGCCGATTCAATATCCTCTTTCTTTCCGGTGTGCATGCAGAGAATTAATTTTATTCTGGTTTCATCCACATTCTTCGCACCCATTAAATATATCTAGCATCTCTTTGATCTCATCTGTGTAGATATTGACGAACTTTTCTTCCAGAAAGGCCACAGGTATATCTTGGTATCTCTTGTTTCTGACTGTCTTTTTCAAGGCCTCCCTGGTCAGCACATAACTCTTTCTTACATTTGGCAAAAACCCAGTATGAACCAGATCTATATGACCAGTCATAGGAATTTCCCATTCAGATTATTTTGATAATTCATGCAGTTGAGCTTCTATCTTTTGTTGTTTTATGATGTCAGCAGGAGTTGTTCTGAATTTTCCTAGAGATGATGGAAATTGTTCTGTTACTTCTTTATGCACTTTCAAGACACTTTTCAATTTGTATTTTCCATTTCAATTTCAGCAGGCTTTTCAACCTTTTGTTTGCTCAGCCACAAAGCTAGCGTTAGATCCTCATCCTCAATCTCAACCTCAAGCATATTAGTCTTTTCAAATTCAATCATTTCAGTCTAGGTGCCTTTGTATTTCTGTTTGAATGATGTTTCCTCCAATCTGGCAGCAACTGCACCGATTCACTGAGCAGCAGGGGTATCAAAGTACGTCTTTGGTCTTTTCTCCCCCTTAGGACGATCGGTGTCTGAGTCATTGTCGTCAAGCCTATTTCTTTTTGATGACCTGACGGCTGTTTTGCTTGTAGACTCCATTTCTGTTCTCAACAAAGATAATGTATCAAGATCCTTAGGAGAACTGTTACTTTTACCAATCAATTTTACTATCAAAATACTTTTTAGATCGTCAACAGTCATAGCATTTGTCACTTTGTCTTTAATTTCATTTTCTCTTTTCTCAAGTAACTCATCCAACTTTGTCTCAATGCGAGTTAACCTTTCATGTTGCAACCTTTTGATATCATTGATTCGGACATGCAAATTTCAATAGAGCATCAAAATCAGCTTTGGAAACAAATTCCTTAGCCGACTCTGATTCAGTAGTGGTAACTCCGGGATCACTTAGATTACACGTTGTAGCACCAACACCTTCTGAAACAAATTCAGAGGTTGAAGGGCCACCCAATGTCACAGCTGGAGTTTTGGTAACTGTGATGGGACTTCCTACCAATCCTCGGATATGGCCTAATAAGGCTTCACCTATGGTAGTTCCGACAGGTCTATTACTGAATAGACTGCTTAATGCATCAAGTGTATGCCTGTGTTTAGAAAGAAAATCAACAATTTTTTGATAGTTATTGATGTGCGCAGAATGAACAGGCGTGGCATGGAGCTGTGTGCCACTTGTTTCAATAACAGTACCCTCCGAATGAGGAACCGTTAGATCATGTGTAAATTCTCCGAGGAATGAAACGATATTCTGTGGAGAGAATATTGTGTGGCTGGGTAGGGTTTATGCATGCTCTAGTGGGAAGCTAGAGTCTTTTTCAATGTTAGGTATAAACCCAACAGCAGATGTGGTGTCCCGGCTAAAAATGGCTGGAGAACGCTCAGCACTCATTTGTTCTTTTCTCACATCTCTCTCTCACTCACTTTGATTTTCCGTCTCAGCATCTTCTTCTGCGTTCAACACACTAACATCATCATATAAGACTTGAGTATCGATGTTTTCAAATTCAAACAAAAAGTTCCATCATATGGTCATCATATGAAGTTATAATTGGATGTATTCTTTGACCATCAGGACCCAACTCCTCCTCAACTTATTCATCATGATGTTGAAACAATTTTTGAATATCTTTTTGAAACGTGTCGGTCTCACTATCAGTTGTGTCCATAACAACTCCCTCTCTAATCTCACTAACACCTTCACTAGCTTAACCACTCCTCTCAGATATTTTTTAATCTGCTCTTCCCTGCCAGCTTCTCCCACAGAAGTCTGACTCCTAGATTCACTACCACTCTCGGAACCTAGTGTTCTTGGGGTAGAATCAGCAGGTTCTTGCCGATTTATAAGAACAAGATTGTTATCTCTCACATACTGCTGGACACAATCACTTTCCAAATCCAACAACTGTACCAACTCAGCAGGCATTACAAAAGTATTAGTGTTAGGCATCACCGGTATTTTGTATAGCTTAATCATCATTTGTATTTGAGGGGCCTGCTCATCATCACGCCTAGAGATCTCAGCATCCCTGGCCATCACCCTTTGAATTATCATAGATAAAAACCGTGGAAACGGTAGAAAATTTCTCCTTTTTCTTGGAATTACCTTCTCACGAACCACCTTTGACATTTCAGCAAAGATCAGTTCTGCATAATCATAGTGAAAATGCTTAGCCATACCAACCAGAACTTTTAGTGCAAAAGCATTTGCATCATCTATTCCTTTTGTAACACTGGTTAAACATCTCATATGACGGCGAATAGTGTCTACCACTAGGGAACCAAACCAGATCTTTTAAACTTAGACTTCCTGTCAATTCATCACCATTCCATCAAAGATCCATTATATGAGTTAAAATTTGTTTGTCAGTAGGTGTAAGATCAAAATCAGATTTGGACGGGTATATGTTTTGTTTTGGCAATCTTAGAATTCGTCTGATACTTTCAATCCCCAATTCAAACTCTATCAGATCAATTTGTCCTGAAAGCACTAGATTGCCTTCCTCACTTTCTGTTAGGGAAAGAGAACCATATAACTGTTGCACATAGACCTCCGGGACATGAGGTGCAGATTCAAGAAGGTTAAAGGTAAAAACATGGTTGAGTGGGTGAGAAGAAATGAGTTCTGTAATGATTGGGTAATCTATTTTGGTAACATCGGGTATAAAATAGGCATTATTCAGTTGGTTTGGTAGGTAATTGGCTCGAGGCTAAAGGGTATCTGAGGGAACTTGCGCCATCTGTAAGATAAAACAGTTAGTACTCAATTTAAAACTTTCAAAATTTCAAAAAATTCCTAAGGTTGCGTTTGGTTCACGGATTGTTTTTTGAAGGAATTGGAATGTAGGAAGGAATTGGAATTTGAAGGATTTAGATTTGGAATCCAAATCCTGGCTCACTGTGTTTGGTTACCTATACCTAGGAATTGGAATTCATACCTAAGTGTTGAAGTAAATCCGATGTAACATCCTGAGATTGGGCCTAGTAGAAACGTAGGCTTTGGGTATGTTACACGTGAATTATAATTTGGTTTATGTTTAATTGATTATTAATCATTTAAATTAAATATGTTGATATATGTATGTGTGTGTGTGCATGTGTTTAGAATGCCACCTCATGCTAATTTAGTATGTATACGTGGGTTTGTGTTGCATTACTTCACATTGAAGCTATTACATGTGTGTGTAATTTAAGTGTGAAACCGAGAGCAAAAGCAAGGAAGGAGAACAACAATCGGAATTCTGATTTTCTTGATTGTGTGATTCAAGATAGCAAGGTTGTTGATTATTTCATGACTTTGATTAACATGCTATTGATTGTTATGAGCATGCTACGGTTTGTAATTTTGCTGGGTTTTAGTATGAACATCATATGATCATGCTCTATGAGTGTATCGGATTTGGTGTTTTTGGGGTTTAAGGGTGTTTTGATGCATGTTTGCATGTTTAAACATGTCTATATGTGTTTATATGAAATTGCATGTGAATTGTATAAACTGGAAATATGAATTATGAAAGTTATGAAGTTGTCAGATTCTTGGTAAGTTGAAGTTTGCGGATTTTGGGGATGATGATGAAAACCAAAGGTAGAATCCGATTCCAAGTGAAATCCGGGTGTTGAATCCGGATGTATGTAATCCGAGACTTCTTATGAAATCCTAGTGTTGAAATCCGATTATGGATGCCAAGTTGATATGCAGAGTGTGTAAATCCGAAGAAGTATCGGATTCCTTCAAATCCGATACATAGAAGCGGATTCCGATGGTGGATGCGGATTTGGTGCAAATCCGATAGGAGTGTCGGATTTCATGTGAAATCTGACAGTTTTGGTTTGTTGTTTTGCATTATTTGATGTTATAGGTTATATGTGTATTCATATTTGAATCTTACATGTTTATGTTTGGTTAAAGGATATAAATATATGATAGATACATATATTTATGAATTGATTACTAATGGTTGGTTGTTGTGTTCTCAGGGACAGACAAGGCTCGGTAACATTAGATCACTGAGTGGAATATCTGAGAATCAGCGGTGAGTGGAGGTTTGCTCACGGGTGATATTAGTTGTACTGGTTTGGTTGCAACTATTGTTGGATGGATTGTATATCTGTTGGATAATTAACTGTGAATGTTAATTGATGAATTCTGTGATATGTATACATGTTGGAAGGGAAGTCAGTTTACGAATGGGCTTTTGGGCTGGGTTCATTTGCTATTGGCTAAGCAGTATCAGGACCTTGGATGCATTTGTTGCTACCAGAGGATGATACTGTGTGAGAATAGCAAATGGACTATCAGTAAACCTTTGCTTTGGCCGGCATTGGTTGTAGGTTCCTGCAGAACCGCCAGTCTTCCCAGGGTGCTTATTTGTGGTTATTGATATCATGCAGTTCTGGCTGATATATCTGTTTTGTGATACTCCATTCACTTAGCTTTGTGCTAATCACCCACCTCTCACTCTTTTTACAGGTTCTGGTGAGTCAGCGGCTCGGCTGAGAGTGGTTAGCTTGGGGAGTAATCACCTAAGACTCTGATAATATATTTGTAACGAGCCGTGTTTTGTAATACTGATATTTTGTAAACAGTGGTTGTAATTATTGTAATTAATTTGTTGTTTAAAAACGCTTCCACGGTGTAATTAAAAGTGAAAATTTTTGGGTTAAAAATATGGTGTTACAAGTTTGGTATCAGAGCCTTGGTTTGGCAGTGTAGGCACAGTGGAAGTGTTACATTCCCAAATCTTGGCTCGTGGTAGGTCGATTACTCCTTGGGTGTGGGATTGGGGTGAATTGGAGAGGGTGGAGTTAGTATGTTGTGTACTAATGGATTTATCTAATAAATCGTGAGGTGATGTGATTGTTACAGATAACAATGGCTGGACGTGATTACTCAACCGGTACCCCTACTGTCCCAACTACTGTTGAGGTCCCTACTGCAACTGTCGAGATTCCAACCAGTGCTGGTACATCAATTGATGACAGGGATGAGTACATATTCCAATTGGAAGGGCAACTGCAAGATTTGAGATCAGAATTGGAGTAGCAGAGACAGGCTCCTGCAGTACAACCACCAGTTATTCCAATAACATCAACTACGGTTGCGATACCCCGATCTTTCCAGCAATCACTACATTGGCAGAGGTTCCTCCCATGTCAATGCCGATACCACCGTTTACTCAACCGATGACTCAACCGTTCTATTATCCGTTGTTTCCACAAGGACCCTATCCTCAAGGATCTATTCCACAGGGGTCAATGCCACAGGGGTCCTATTCTTATCCATTTATGGGATTTCCGTCAGGAATGGGTTATAGGCAGCCGTGTACGTATAAACAATTTTTGGATTTTAAACCTGATGAATACCATGGCAGCACGGATCCCAATGTTACTTTAAATTGGCTGAGGGATGCAGGGAGGATTTTGGATGCTTGTAACTGCGAGGAGGAAATGAGAGTTTGTTTTGCCACCCGGATGCTCAAAGGCAAAGCAATGGTTTCGTGGGATTCCATTACCACCCACTTGTCGCGAGCCCAAATGGATTCAATCACTTGACCAATTTCGGGATAAGTTTTGTGAACAATACTACAACGCCTTCGAATTAAATAAAATAAGGCAGGAGTTCATGGAACTGAAAATGACGAGGAAAATGACGGTGGATGAACTGATTGAACAGTTCAACTCTAAACTGAGGTTTGTATCTCAGTGGGTGCCTGATGAATCTTCCCAGGTTCAGCACTTTATTGGAGCGTTATTGCCAGAGTACAGGAGCACCACGAGATTGGCTGGATCTCTGTCCCAGGCTTTCACCTTGGCAAAATCTGCTGAGGGGGACATCAAGGCCAAAGACAAACAGAGCAAGGAAGAGGCGGCTTTACAGAAGCCGAAGTATGACCAGGCTGGGGGTAGCCAACAAAAAAAGAAATGGCAGGGTAACCAGTCCTAGAACGACCTGAACATGAAGGCATCTTCAGGGGATTCTAGGGTTAAATCAGAGTGGTGCACAAGGTGCAGGGCTACTCACACTGGGCAGTGTACTACTCAGACTATGCGTTGCGTGATATGTGGTACTCACGGACACGAATCGAAGGATTGTCGGTACCCTTGGAACGTATGCTGGAACTGTCACCAGGAAGGCACAGGGCAGGTGATTGCCCTACAGGGAGAAGATCAGCGGCAGGGACTGGGTCAGGGACAGGGGCAGGGGCAGTTGGGGGCTCGTCTGCAGCGGGTGGGCAGAAAAGGAAGAATCCTCCAACTCCGGAGGGCAGGGCGTTCCAGATGATAGTAGATGATGCTACTGCCACAGATGACGTGATTACCGGTACGTTCTTTATAAACTCCTTACGTGCTCGTGTGTTGTTTGATTCTGGGGCGAATCGCTCCTTTATTTCTATAGCATTAGGTGCTAAGTTAAATTTGCCTACTACTAGTATCTCTGTGCCGATTGATATAGAAGTAGCAGATGGTAAGATAGTGCCTGTTACAACTTCTTTGACGGGTGCTGAGATTGATATAGATGGTAAGTGCTTTCCTGTATCATTCCTATTGATGCCATTGGAGGGTTTCGATGTGGTGTTGGGGATGGGTTGGCTAAGTAAGCACAGGGGGAGTATTAAATGTCATAGGAAGCTGATTTCGTTTCCGTTATTTGATGGGTCGTGTGTGGTGGCTCGAGGGGAAAGGAACAAGTCTGTGTTTCCTATCATTTCGATGTTAAAAGCCAAGAAATCCTTGAGTAAGGGATGCGAGTGTTTTCTGGCATATGCGATTGATGCTAGAAAAGAGAAACGGGCAGTTACTGATGTGCAAGTTGTATCGAGATTTCCTGAAGTGTTTCCGGATGAGTTACCTGGGTTACCTCCCGTTCGAGAGGTAGAGTACAGGATTGATTTAATACCAAGTTCTAATCCATTGGCTAGATCTCCTTATCGGTTGGCTCCTTCTGAGATAAGGGAGATGATGACACAGATTCAGGATTTGTTGGATCGGGGATTTATTCGTCCGAGTTCTTCACCGTGGGGTACACCAGTCTTATTTGTGAAAAAGAAAGATGGTACTCTGCGAATGTGTATTGATTACGGGGAACTGAATAAGCGGACAGTGAAGAATAAATACCCTCTGCCCAGGATTGACGATTTATTTGATTAGTTGCAGGGTGCTTCGTATTTCTCGAAGATTGATTTGAGATCGGGTTATCACCGGGTAAGAGTTTCTGACGGGGATATTGCTATGACTGCTTTTCGTACCAGTTATGGCCATTATGAATTTTTAGTCATGCCGTTCGGTTTGACTAACGCACCTGCAATGTTTATGGATTTGATGAACCGAGTTTGTCGACCGTTCTTGGATAAATCTGTGATAGTATTTATTGACGACATTCTGGTTTATTCGAAATCTGAAGTTGATCACGAGATTCATTTGAGACAGGTTCTTGAAACTCTAAAACGGGAGCAATTATATGCCAAGTACTCAAAGTGTGAATTCTGGATGCGAGAAGTTCACTTTCTGGGGCATGTTATTTGTAGTGATGGAGTCAAGGTTGATCCGGCAAAGATAGAAGCGGTAATGAACTGGGAGGCTCCGAAACCGCCTTATGAGATTAAAAGCTTCTTGGGATTGGCTGGGTATTATAGAAGATTCATTAAAGATTTTTCTAAGATTGCGAATCCCATGACTAAACTGACTCGCAAGGAGGTTCCATTTAAATGGAGTGAAAAGGAGAGAGCTTTTCAGACATTGAAACGACTCTTGTGCTAGGCTACTATTCTTGCTTTACCGGATGGGTCAGATGACTTCATAGTTTACTGTGACGTGTCATTGGCAGGGTTGGGATGTGTGTTGATGCAACGGGATAGAGTGATTGCGTATGCTTCTCGTCAGTTGAAACTAAATGAGAAGAACTATCCAACCCATGATTTAGAACTGGCAGCTGTGGTTTTTGCGTTAAAATTGTGGAGACAATATATTTATGGTACAAAGTGCGTCATTTGTACGGATCACAAAAACTTACAGTATGTATTTTCGCAGAAGGAACTCAATATGCGACAGAGGCGATGGCTGGAACTTGTTAAAGATTCTGATTGCGAGATTCGCTATCATCTCGGGAAAGCCAACGTGGTAGACGATGCTTTAAGTCGCAAGGGAGTTAGTGAACATGTCAAGTTTATGCGAATTGAAATAGTTTCCGACTTGATTGATAGATTAAAGGAAGCTCAGTTGGAAGCCTTGATGGATGAAAATCTAAAGTTTTAAATTATATTGAAGAAAAAGAATGATCTGACTAATGATTCTAGAGGATTAAAGGTTTATCAATCTCGTGTTTGGGTGCCTTTGCTTGGAGGTCTTCGGAATGTGATTATGACTGAAGCTCACAAGTCTAGACTATCTTTTCATCCAGGTAGCACAAAAATGTATAACGATCTAAAGGTGCTATATTGGTGGCCTATAATGAAGATAGACGTTGCACAGTTTGTGGAGTCTTGCCATATTTGTGCACAGGTTAAGGCAGAGCACCAGAAACCCTATGGATCACTTAAAGAGTTGCAGATTCTAGAGTGGAAGTGGGAGCACATAACGATGGATTTCGTAACAAAACTTCCGCGTACGCAGAGGAATCATGATATGATTTGGGTGATCGTTGATAGATTGACCAAGAGTGCTCACTTCTTAGCTACTAGTGAGACGGCATCACTCAGTAAGTTGGCTCAGTTGTATATAGATGAAGTTGTTTCCCGACATGGTATACCGCTTTCGATTGTGTCAGATAGAGATTCCAGGTTTGTGTCGAACTTCTGGAACAGTTTACAGCGGGAGTTGGGTACACGTGTGAATCTGAGTACAGCTTACCACCCACAGACAGATGGGCAATCGGAAAGAACTATTCAGACACTCGAGGATATGCTGCGGGCATGTGTGTTAGAATATGGACATTCTTGGGATTCCCATCTGCCGTTGACTGAATTCGCGTATAACAATTCGTATCATTCGAGTATCGGTATGCCGCCTTATAAGATGCTATATGGTCGTCGCTGCTGTACTCCTACGTGTTGGTTAGAGGTGGGTGAGAAACAGTATGCAGGGCCGGATATTGTGCAGATCACCGCAGATAAAGTTGCTATGCGCGAGAAAAGTTGAAAGCTGCGAGGGATCGACAGAAGATGTATGCTGATCCACATCGTAGGTCAGTGGTATTCGTTGAGGGGGAGTTGGTTTATTTAAAATTTTCTCCGTGGAAGGAGGTTATCCGTTTTGGGAAGCGGGGAAAGTTAGCTCCGCGTTATATTGAGCCGTTTCGTGTCCAACGGGTGGTAAATGATCAGACGGTTACTCTCGACCTTCCAGCAGAATTGTCAGGTATTCACAATACCTTCAACGTATGCTACTTGCGGAAATGTAGAGTTGAGGATGAGAGTCAGATTCTACCTCTACATGATCTTAAAGTGGATTTCAGCAAGAGGTTGGTGGAAGAACCCATTGAACTGTTGGATCGGAAAGTGACGAAATTGCGAAAGAAACAGATTCCGATGGTTCTGGTTAAGTGGAAACATAGTTTAGGTTCAGACTTGACATGGGAAACCGAGGCCGATATGAAAGCTCGTTATCCACGATTGTTTGATGATGTATAGATTATGAGGACGGAATCCAGTTTAAGGGGGGGAGATTTGTAACATCCTGAGATTGAGCCTAGTAGAAAAGTAGGCTTGGGGTATGTTACATGTGAATTATAATTTGATTTATGTTTAATTGATTATTAATCATTTAAATTAAATATGTTGATATATGTATGTGTGTGTGCATGTGTTTAGAATGCCACCTCATGCTAATTTAGTATGTATACGTGGGTGTGTGTTGCATTACTTCACATTGAAGCTATTACATGTGTGTGTAATTTAAGTGTGAAACCGAGACCAAAAGCAAGGAAGAAGAACAACAATCGGAATTTTGATTTTCTTGATTGTGTGATTCAAGATAGCAAGGTTGTTGATTATTTCATGACTTTGATTAACATGCTATTGATTGTTATGAGCATTCTACGGTTTGTAATTTTGCTGGGTTTTAGTATGAACATCATATGATCATGCTCTATGAGTGTATCGGATTTGGTGTTTTTGGGGTTTAAGGGGGTTATGATGCATGTTTGCATGTTTAAACATGTTTATATGTGTTTATATGAAATTGCATGTGAATTGTATAAACTGGAAATATGAATTATGCAAGTTATGAAGTTGTCGGATTCTTGGTAAGTTGAAGTTTGCGGATTTTGGTGATGATGATGAAAACCGAAGGTAGAATCCGATTTCAAGTGAAATCCGGGTGTTGAATCCGGATGTATGTAATCGGAGACTTTTTATGAAATTCTAGTGTTGAAATCCGATTGTGGATGCCTAGTTGAGATGCAAAGTGTGGAAATCCGAAGAAGTATCAGATTCCTTCAAATCCGATACATAGAAGCGGATTCCGATGGTGGATGCGGATTTGGTGCAAATCCGATAGTAGTGTCGGATTTCATGTGAAATCCGACAGTTTTGGTTTGTTGTTTTGCATTATTGGATGCTATGGGTTATATGTGTATTCATATGTGAATCTTACATGTTTATGTTTGATTAAAGGATATAAATATATGATAGATACATATATTTATGAATTGATTACTAATGGTTGGTTGTTGTGTTCTCAGAGACAGACAAGGCTCAGTAACATTAGATCACTAAGTGGAATATCTGAGAATCAGCGGTGAGTGGAGGTTTGCTCACGGGTGATATTAGTTGTAATGGTTTGGTTGCAACTATTATTGGATGGATTGTATATCTGTTGGATAATTAACTGTGAATGTTAATTGATGAATTCTGTGATATGTATACATGTTGGAAGGGAAGTCAGTTTACGACTGGGCTTATGGGCTGGGTTCATTTGGTATTGGCTAAGCAGTATCAGGACCTTGGATGCATTTGTTGCTACCAGAGGATGATATTGTGTGAGAACAACAAATGGACTATCGGTAAACCTTTGCTTTGGCCGGCATTGGTTGTAGGTTCCTGCAGAACCGCCGGTCTTCCCAGGGTGCTTATTTGTGATTGTTGATATCATGCGGTTCTGGCTGATATATCTGTTTTGTGATACTCCATTCACTTAGCTTTGTGCTAATCCCCCACCTCTCACTCTTTTTACAGGTTCTGGTGAGTTAGCGGCTCAGCTGAGAGTGGTTAGTTTGGGGAGTAATCACCTAAGACTCTGATAATATATTTGTGACGAGCCGTGTTTTGTAATACTGATATTTTGTAAACAGTGGTTGTAATTATTGTAATTACTTTGTTGTTTCAAAACGCTTCCGCGGTGTAATTAAAAGTGAAAATTTTTGGTTTAAAAATACGGTGTTACATCCGACACTTAGAAATCTGATGAATCAATTTATTAAAATCCGACACTTAGAAATCCGAAGTAACAATCTGACATTCATTTACTTCCAAAATCCGATATGATTAAAAATCCGACACTCATGTCTTTCAAAAATCGGATGAGTAACAATCCGACAGTCATTTGTCTTCAAAATCCGACAAGTCTAAAAACCGACATGAAATCCGATATTTTAAAATCCGACAAACAACTTCCCAATTTCAACAATCAACCGGATTTGTATCAAAATCTGACAAACTCAAAATCTAACATGTTTCACAATCCGACAGTTCATCTACATCTTGAATAACCTTCAAGTTTACGACACATTTAAATTCCGATCATCCATTTTGTTACACTTAACACTCAAAACCCAAAATATTTATTCTATTAACCCCAATTCATGACTTCCTTTCGACTCAATCGAAACATTTAAACATAAAACTCCCTACACGTGAAATATGAAAAATCCTGATTAAAAACATAGAAAACCGACAATCACGAATCTAACAAATACTCATTCAAAGATCGATTAACTTGAAATCGAAACCCATCCCACTAAACTATAATATTATCCGAGTCTATCTATGTAAACATATCACTTGATTTTACGATTTTAAAATCGACAGTTGCGAGAATTTTGAGGTTACAGAATCCGATTAAAAACCAAGTATACATTGATGGAATTTCAAGAAAATTATACCTTTTGAATCAGAAAGTAATTGCGAACACGGATCTGTGATTTGAACATACAAACAAACACTTTGAGAATTTCGATTTTTCAGAGAACAATCAGATTTCTGAGTATTTGGAAAACCAACACTGTAGTCGGATTTTCCTTTTATAGGAAAATGAAAAATCCGACCCATTGAAATCCAAATACCAAAAACCGATCCATATAAATCTGAAACCAAAAACCGATTCATTGAAATCCGAAACCAAAACCGACAACCTACTCGGATTTAGTATAAATCCGATAGTAGTATCGGAATCCGACAAACACTGGCGGATTTTGACAACCCTTCAATTTTTGCGGATTTTGAACACTTAATACCAAAATATTTGTATTTCCAAAGCACTACACTCTCCCTTAACACTGTAAGACCGCAAATCTCAAGACATTTTTTTTAAATACGTCGCGGAAGCCTTTAATCATGATCAAACATAATACATTTGTATTTACAATCCACAATCAACATTTGTTCACAAAACAAATCATCAAACAACTTGGTGTTACAAAGTACACATAGCTCGTTTCCATTTTAAAATACATATAAGAGCGGGTCAACTTTTCCTTCCACGAGCACCAACAAAACACAAACCTGCAAAAACCAACAACTGAAGGGAATTAGTACAAAGCTAAGTGAGAGGATACTACGACACATTAGCAAATAGCACGATCAGATAACAAGCACAAACACAAGCCAAACAGTCCAGTAAACACCAGAGGACCGGCGGTTATGCCGAACCAACAACCAATGCGGGCCAAAGCAAAGGTTTACCGATAGCCCACCGCCAATTAGCACAGTTAGATCCCCTCCAATACAGCGCATGCATGAGAGGGTCTACAACTGCTCAACCAATAGCGATTAGGCCCAGCTGAACTACTCGCTTAGCTGACCTCTACCAGCCGTACTACTCGCTTAGCTGGTCACAAATCACAACCGAAAGCTCAACAATCAATCAAACACAAATAATATCTCAATCATGCAGTACATCAATAACAATCCATTATCAGACTAAACAGTCTATCAATCACAATCATAAGCATCACATCATTCCCAATCATAACCTTTACCATCTGTGAGTTCACATCCACTCACCTCGTGATTTCAAACGCGTAACTCAGATATCTAATTTTACTGAGTCTTGGTGTTTCCTGAAAACACAGTAACAACGAAATCAGTCTCGAACTCATAAATATATCTGTCCACATATATTTATATCTCATTTTATTAAATATATTACTAACTTCAAATCATCAACAAACAAGAACATTTCCTGAATTTAGGTATCGGATCTCACAACCATCGGATTTCACTTCGTCGGATTCCCTACCCTCAGATTTCGGGTTTGTCGGATTTCAAGTTCCGGATTCAGAGTACCGGGTTTAAGTGTCGGATTCATCTATCGGATTTCAAAGTATAGGATTTCAAAGTCTAGTATTTCAAAGTGTAGGATTTCAAAGTATAGGATTTCAAAGTATAGGATTTCAAAGTGTAGGATTTCAAAGTGTAGGATTTCAAACTATAGGATTTCAAAGTATAGGATTTCAAAGTGTAGGATTTCAAAGTATAGGATTTCAAAGTATAGGATTTCAAAGTATAGGATTTCAAACTATAGGATTTCAAAGTGTAGGATTTCAAATTATAGGATTTCAAAGTATAGGATTTCAAACTATAGGATTTCAAACTATAGGATTTCAAAGTGTAGGATTTCAAACTATAGGATTTTAAAATATAGGATTTCAAACTATAGGATTTTAAAGTATAGGATTTCAAACTATAAGATTTCAAAGTGTAGGTTTTTCTCATCTTCCCCAACACAAAATTTTTTCAACCTCAACCTCCATGGATAATATTCCAAGTTTCACAAACTCTTTAAATCTTACCAAAAACATATATAAACAACTATAAACATGATTTTATGAATCAAGAACATCTTAAAACTCATCAAAACACCAAAATACATAAAACCCACTTATCATACTTTGAGCTTCAAGCTCCAACAATGGTGCTTCATCATATAAGAATGTAAATTAACAAGAAAACATGCCAAGATGATCAGATACATATCATGAATATATTCTAACCTTTTTCTTGAACTATCAATCAACTATTCTTCAATCCACAGTTTCAAGTATGCAAGTTTTGAGTTTCTTCAATAAGAGGTTTTCACATGCACACACACACACAAACTTACACTTTTACACTTTTGAAGATATGAGCAGAATGATGTACACGTATACACATATATTTCCAACTACAAAACATGTGTTGTACTATTTAAATTTTTATTCATTTGACATGCATACATACCTACTATCGTACACACACCTACATACTTACATGCATACATATCTACATACATACAAATATCTTTCAGTAAACATTTCCCATATTTAATTAAAATCAAATAATCCTTTTAATTAATTAATTTACTAATCAATAATATTAATTAATTAAATTAACCACATAATTAATTTAACGCAAATAACACGCACCACTAACCCGCTAATCAACTAGTCCGGGTTTGCAGGTGTTACAAACACAACATTTCATCTGGAAGTATAACCCTTTGATCATGAAGATGAAAATTTTCAAAATTTGAAATTTAATTCAAAAACAAAAATAAAAAAACTCCCCTCAAACCACACATAAATGTACACCAATTTGCAATGAAGAAAAAAATATTTTTGAATTTTCTTTGTTTTGTAAATGTTTTTGATTTTTCATTAATTATATACAAAACCTGATTTAATTTCTCCCTCTACAAGTATGAACCTTCAGTTATTCATAACTTGTATTTGATGTGTCAATCCTTTGATTTAAGTTCGACATGCACCACTAACACATACCGTGTAAGATCTGTTAAATCATAATGATATGTTAAATAGTCAAATTCAACATTCGTAATCTTGACACTAAAGCATTAAAACGAGATTTGTCTAACGCTTTTGTGAAAATATCAGCAAGTTGATTCTCAATTTGAACACATGTTAATTCAATTAGGCCTTTTTCTGCATAGTCTTTGATGAAATGATATATTATGTCTATATGTTTTGTTTTAGAATAATGTACCAGATTGCATGTAATTGCAATGGCACTCTTAGAATCACACATTAAAGGAATTTTGTTGTATACCAGACCGAAATCATACAACTGAGTCCTAATCCAAAAGGCACTGTGAGTAGCAGTTAGAAGTAGCAATGTACTTTGCTTCAGCTATTGATGATGAGACACAGTTTTGCTTCTTGGATCCCGAGCAGACTAGTCTGTCTCCCAGAAAATGTGCACTCCCAGATATGCTCTTTCGATCTAGCATGCATTTGGCATAATCTGTATCAGAATAGGATATAAGTTCAAATCGAGAATCCCTAGGATACTATAAACCGAGATCTGAGGTAACCTTAGGATATCTAAATATGCGTTTTACCGCCAAAAGATGAGATTCTTTAGGATTTGCCTAAAATCTGGCACAAAGACATGTTGAGTACATATTATTAGGCCTACTAGCCGTCAAATACAGCAATAACCCTATCATACCTCTGTAGGTTTTCAAATCTACTGCCTTTCCATCCGGATCAGCAAATAGTTTTGTTCTTGAAGCCATGGGAGTTGTAATAGATGAACAACCAGTCATATCAAATCTATTTAACAGATCTTTGATATACATAGTCTGGTTAATAAAAATCCCATGACTGAATTGTTTGATTTGCAATCCGAGGAAAAATTTAACTTCCTCCATCATGCTCATTTCAAAACGCTTTTTCATTGTATTTTAAATTCATTGCCATATTTAGGGTTCGTAGAACCAAATATTATGTCATCGACAAATATTTGTACGAACACATAATCTTTTCCCATTTGCTTTTTGAATAGTGTGGTATTTGTTTTCCCTTTGACGTATCCCTCGTGTAGAAGATGTTCTGACAGATCATTGTACCAAGCTCTTGGGGCTTTTTTTAATCCATAAAGAGTTTTGTCGAGATTATAGATGTCATCAAGTCTGTTAGGATCTACAAAACCATCCGGTTGACTGACATACACTTCCTCTTTTAGTTTCCCATTGAGAAATGTAGTCTTAACATCCATTTTATAAAGCGTAAATTTCTTGTAGGAGACATAAGCTAGAAAAAGTCTTATAGCTTCTATTCTTGCTACATGGGCAAATGTCTCATCATAATCAATGCCTTCCTGTTGATTATACCCCTTAGCTACTAACCTAGCCTTATTCCTAACAACCACACCATCTGAATCCTTTTTATTCTTAAATACCCACTTAGTTCCGACAATTGATTTTCCTTCCAGTCTTGGAACTAATCTCCATACTTTAAGTCGGTCAAATTGATTAAGCTCTTCCTGCATTGCGATAATCCAATCAGGATCAGCTAAAGCTTTCGACACTCTTATGGGTTTGACCATGCTTAAGAAACTAGAATGTTGACATTCGTTAGCGGTAGCAGATCTTGTTTGAACACCGGCGTTCAAACTACCTATGACTTGAGTCTCAGGACGACTCTTTAACCAAACAGGTTCAGGGGATTGAACCTGAATGTAGTCATTTATGTTTCTAAGCTCATTCGAGTTAATGTCTTCCATTGACTGGTCATATCTTGGACTTTGTTCAATAGTAGGAATATTCATAGCTTAAAACTCCGAATTATGAGAAGTTTCTGTCCGTTGAACTGTAGATACAATTGGTGGCTCAGTGATTGTTACAGACTCTTGCTGAATATCCTGTAAAAAAGTAGACGAGTTATCATTGTTTTTAAAGAAATCAAACATAAAGTCCAAGCTTATATCATCTTTTTGACTGAATGACTCATCTATTTTGTTTATTTTGAAAATTGGTTCTTTAGATGAGTTATGTTTACCCGTTAAAGAATTTAGATTTACTAAATCGTCAAACGTAACATTCATGCTTTCAACAATTATTTTAGTTCTTCGATGCAGAATTCTAAAAGCCTTTTTGTCCATTGAGTAACCTAAGAAAACTCATTCGTCTGCTTTCGAATCAAACTTTGACAGTTTGTCCAATTCATTCAGTACAAAGCACCTATTACCAAATACATAAAAGTATTTGATATTAATATTAGGCACTACTCCATTACATAATTCGTATGGAGTTTTATTAAAGCGACGATGTAATAAAGAGCGATTCTGGGTGTAGCATGTAGTGTTCACGGCTTCAGCCCAGTATGATGGTGACAATTTTGAATATTGTAACATCTTTCGCCCAGCTTCAACCAATGTTCTGTTTTTCCTTTCCACTACCCCATTTTGCTCTAGAGTATATGGTGCCGAAAACTGATGTGTTATACCTTCAGAATCCAAGTAAGAATCTAGCGTTCTGTTCTTGAACTCCGTCCCATTATCAATTCTTATTCCCTTCACCGGTTGTCTGTTTTGAGTCTTGTGTTTCTTTAGAAAGAAAATTATTTGTTGAGGTACTTCACTTTTGTGACTCACAAACCGGACCCATGCATACCGGGAGTAATCATCCACCATCACAAGAATGTATCTCTTTGCGCTTCTAGACTGAACCTTATTGGTCCACAGAGATCCATGTGGATCAACTACAAAGGAGCGGTAGTTGAAGAAATTTGAATAACTTTATGTGGTACTCTCTTCATTTTACCCGCCTCACAGTCCTTACACATATGATCTTTTTCAAACTTAAACTTTGGTAGACCTCTGACTAAATTTCCATTCACCAGCTTGTTCATGTTCTTGAAATTTAGATGTGACAAGTTACGATGCCATGACCAATTTAAATCTGATGAAGCTTTTGTTAGTAGGCATACTGGTGCACAGGAACTTTTCTCAGACAAGTCAATGGTATACAAGTTTGACTTTCTGTTTTAACCCAAAATCTCAGCTCCGTCTTCTGTCCTTAAAGAACATGAGCTCTTTTTAAACACTACCTTCATTCATTTGTCATAAAACTGTCCTATGCTAAATAAATTGTGCCCTAAGCCCTCAACATAAGACACTTTTTCAATATTTAAGTTTTCATTCTCTATAACTCCATGGCCTAGTATCGGAGAAACTTGGTCATTCCCAAACTTGACATTTCCAGTGTATTTACTCACAAAGTGTTTGAGAAGACATTTGTTGCCTGTCATGTGCTTCGTACAGCTAGAGTCTATGTACCAGAGATGATATTTCTGCACATGGAAAAAAAACTAGATTGATCTTTTATGTTAGATGCTTCAGATGTTTTAACAAGATTTGAACTTTCTTTGTTAATCACTCTCTTTAAAATCAATTTCTCAGTTGAAAATTTTCTTTTTTTCTGTGTCTGAGTTGATTTGTCCACTCGTGAAAAATGTTTTGCTTTCTTAACATACATGCTTTTCACTTTAGGTTGGTATGGCAAATTTGTATTCATCATTTGGTTTTGATTTTTCTTTGAGTTTAGTGTAATCGATGAATATGAAGCAGCTTTCAGTTGGACTTGTTTGATCGGTGTGAATTTGTTATGATTTGATGGAGTTGGTGCAGGTTTTTGATTTGCATTCATTATATTCAGATGTTCTTTCCATTGTCCTGGCCGGACTGGTATCTTTCTGTTAGCATACCTTTTCAAAAACCCAACTTTTTGACGTTTGTGAATCCATTGGTGTATGATGAATCCATTCTTGTTTACAAACCAAAACAAATTTTATCATCATTAGGATTCTTCCAGTTTTTGTTCGGTTTTAATCCTCTTTTCATTCGAATTTGATGATACTCATACTTGAACTCACAGTAGCCTTCAGGACAGCCAACTCCAGCACAACTCATCTTGTTGTTAGTTATTTTTGTTTTTGAGTTTTCATTACAGTATGATTTATGAATATTACAAAACGGTTTAACTGTGTTCTTGGATACAGACTTGATTACATGCACACTCTTTTTCTTTCAATTGTTTCTTTGAAATCCACTTCATTGGAGCCTTTGTTGTCCCTCCATTCTTCACACCTTTGGTGATTGTTTTCTTCACTCTTTTGCTTGAAACTTCTTTCCCATTTGATTGATCTAATTTTAATTCAGAAAAAGAAGTTTTGTTAGAGACATGAAGTGGTTTACCAGTATTTGAATCATGCAAACTTGATGATTTTTTGATTTTCGGAATTTTAGGAATTTTCTTTGTTTTTGATGATGATCCTTCCTCTCTAACACTCTTGGGATCACAGAATTGATTACACTTATGTGACATAAATTCCCTACATGCCTTTGGACACTAAGGATACACAATATCCAGATATCTATCGAATTCAGTTAGCAAGCGTTCAACCTTCTCCTGAAGCATTCTTTTTTCAATTGCATTTGAAATAAATTGAGGAATTAGGTATTGTGCATTATCAGAATTGTTCACTTTTCCTTCGGTTATGTCAATCTTAATTTCACATGCATCGGAATTTACCTTCTTGTTAAGATTGAAGATTGTTTCTTTTGGTACACAATTTCCACTTCAAAATGAACTTTCTTATTAATGCATGCTACCTCAAACAATTCATGCCTTTTTTGCAGTTCCATATGTGGAATATAAACTCTTGCAGTTTCTTTTGAATTCTTTTCTTGATATTTTGTTTCTTTCTTCTCCTCTGGTGGATGAGGAATAAAACACTCATCAAATAATGAAGAACATCCACCACTTCCAACTTCGTACGAGGCATTGAGTTCATCATAATTCAGTGTGTTTTGAAGTTTTGTTGTGATTTTTCTTTTTAATTCTTCTTCCTGTTTTATCTCCTCTTCTCCCACAAACACCATTTTAGAAGTCCAACCCTGATTCATTCATTCAAGTTGATACAATTGTGTGCAATTTATCTTGGAGAAGAAGTTGTTTTCGTCATACCCTAAACCTTTATATCTATTCTTCACAATTGGTTCAAGGTTTTTAAAGATATTGTGGCGAGTAGTGACTTGCTTCTTAACTCTTTCCTCAAGATGTTGAACTTTTACGTCAAGGTTCTTTTTCTCTTTCATGATTAAGTTAAGATTTATTTTTGCCGACAACTTTGCTGCATTCAAATCAAGAACTTTTAATTCAGTTTCTTTTTGAAGTTTAATTAGTTCATTTTCTTTATCTTTGATATCTTGTTGAAGTTGTACTATTTTTGATGATTGAGTTGTTAGTTCGACTTCACTTTTTGCTGCTTGTTCCATTTTCAAATTTAAATTCTTTTCATGCAGCTTTTGGTTCTTGTTTGTGAGTGATTGATTCTGTGATGTTAAGAACTCCACCTGTTGCATGAGAGTTAGTATATACCCAGTAGGAAATTCTGAATGATCAATTACTACCTTTTCGTCAGCTTCCTGTTGATCAACAACACTTGGGCTTGTGCATTCAGTAGCAACCTCAGCCTCTTCTTCTTCTTCTTCCTCCTCCTTATATTCACTCTCAATATCTGATTCATCAAATTTAGCCAT
The DNA here is from genome assembly GCA_038502395.1 of Dittrichia graveolens. Lineage (NCBI taxonomy): Eukaryota > Viridiplantae > Streptophyta > Magnoliopsida > Asterales > Asteraceae > Dittrichia > Dittrichia graveolens. The sequence continues at coordinate 27,349,594 of JARJIL010000008.1, forward strand.
AAACCCTGAATAAGCCCCTACAATCTCATCCTCACTCTCACCGTCAGTTTCTTCGAATTCAAATTCCTCAACCTTAGCCATCAAGACAAATTGGGCATGGACATTAGGATCTTCGTCACTGTTGTCCGTGTTAGAAAGAAATTGATCCTCTTCTGCTAGCACTGCCTTCCCATTGTTTCTCTGCTTGATCAGGTTGAGTTTAGCCTTGTAATATTCAGAATCCTTGAATTTAGGATTTTTACAGTCTTTGATGATATGCCCAGTGCCACCATAGTTGTAGCACTTTCTTTCCTGGGCAGTTTCAACCTTCCTTTCATATCTTCTTTCAAGCCTTTGACCATCCTTTTTCTAGAATTGGTCATCTCTCCTTCTTGATCCAGAAGTGAACCTTTGCCTGTTGTTCGTTTTATTCCTTAGAAACTTGTTTTGCATCATGCTAGTCAAGTAAGCCATAGCTTCCATGATTTTCTCATTGTCTACCACACTCTCTACCTCTGAATCTGAAGATTTTGTCTATTAAACTTGTTTCATCTTGACAGATTTTGTAGAGGTCTTTACCCTTTTCTCATTAACCACCAAGGCTAGTGGATCTACATTCTCTTTTTGTGCACCCATGCCAACATCATCTTGATATAGTTCAACTCTTCAAATATCATATGATGGGTGACTTTATTCAAAAATTTTTGGTTCATTTGCCTGTAGATAGCCACCTGTGATCTCCATTCAGGCCCTAGAGAGTTTAGAAACCTTGTGTTTTTAGTTAAATTTGAATAATCATCAAGCTTCTGGTTTCTAAGGTCATTGAGCAATACAGTAACGATTGTAAGTTTCAATAAGTGCTTCACCATCTCTAGCTTTGAAGTGGTCAAAAGAGTTAACCAGTGTAGTATCTTTTATCCAAACTCCAGATTCAGTGCCCTCCATTTGGCTTTTTATTTCATCCAATATTTCTTTGGTTGTATTCAAGCCATTAACATTGATATAAAACTTTGATGATAGACCATGCTTTAAGTAATACTTTGCCTTTCGGTCAGCTGTGGCCCTGTGTTTCTCTTCAGTTGTGTATTCACTCGGAAGCTTTTCCCTATGAATTTCATCGAGTGGTGGATTATGATGAGGGTTAGCTTCTTGATCTATCCTGAATACTCCGTTCCCCTCAAGAATACTCTTTTTCATTTCTTCACCATAATGTTCCTTATTATCAATGAAGTACATAAATTGACCCTTCCAAACATGATATTCACCTCTGTAAAGTACAGGTGATTCTGTGTCTGAACCAAATGACAGTGTTTTACTGTAAGTACTCATCTTTGCTTTAGGATTTTTTATTTGATAAGATTTAAAATTGATGAATCTTCAAGTGTTGAAACAAATCCGATGAACAACAAATCCTTGCAAATCTGATTAATTTGGAAATCCGATTGCTTCAAAATCCGATAATTCTCGCAAATTCGATTGATTTGGAAATCCGAGAACTTTCAAATCCGAAACTTTGAAAATCCGTGCTTGACAATCCGAGAACTTTCAAATTCAGATAACTTGGAAATCAGAGAACCTTCAAAATCCGAGAACTTCAAAACCTTTGAAAATCCGTAAACCAAGTCAATCCAAATCCGTAAGTAACCAAATCCGGAACTCAAATATTCTTGAAATCCGATGCTTATATCCGAGTAAGAAAATCAGATAGTAACCAATCCGATCAAATTTGATGATCCCACTCCGCAACTAAGATTCCCAAATCCAACTCCGTAGCCCAAACTAAATCCGAACACTAAATCCGATTGCTAAAATCCGACACTTACAATAATGTCGTAATCCGATTAAATCCTTCAGATTTTAAAGAATCCGCAAGTTCTTGATCACAAATCCGCAAGTTCCTTCACAGGGCAATCCGCCAACTTCAAAAATTCAATTTTCTTCAAATTTTGATCAAATTCAAGAATTTTTCTTTCCTCTAGCTTTGTATACTAGCAAATTACACTTAGGAATCCATTTTACAACAAAAATCAAACAAATGTATACATTTTTGACCAAAACTTTAAAGAACACCTAAAATACAAAAATTACAATTCACTCAAATGTGTTGAAATGTGTGATCGTGAATCAATACAGACCTTTTCCAATGATGATTGCGAGTCTAAAGAGCTACGAACCTTGCATTATCACTGACGAATTGATCAAAATCAAGAACCTTCAAAAAAATCAACCCAAACCCTTGTAAATCCGATGAATTGCTTTGAATGTTGCTGTTATCACACAAATTCTTCAGTCACGAGCCTTATCTTATCAAAGATCGGGCTTTGATACCAATTGTAGAGCAAAGATCAAGTACTATGTAAGATCAAAGTAGGGAGCAATAGTCAAAACACCTTAAAGTGTGTGTTTGTATTACTTAAATAATGGCAAAAGTTACATTGAAAAGAACCTAAGGTCACTATATATACATATTCATATATGTGACCATCTAAGTACAAAATCATCTAATAAAGCATACAAAATATGATTAGAACACAAACACTAATTTGATTTCCAGAACTGTGTTACAATACAAGTGCCATCTCCATCTCAGATAATGCAGTCGTGCATTCAAAGACAAAGCATATTGAAATCAGACATCATTTTCTCAGAGATAACATGCAAAAGAAAAAGGTAACTCTAAACTAAATCAACACTGATTTGTAACTTACAGACTTGTTCACAAAACCACTAGATGAAGCAAGGTTCAATTTCCTAATATCCAAACTAGGTATGCTTAATTTCTAGACTAGAGTAGTAGTAGTTTTGTTTCTGTTGATCGATAAGTGTTGAATATCATGTTTTACTTATCTAAGCATCTCTAAGCCTTACTGATTCTGTGTAAGCTAAGTAAGTTCGCTGATGCCCACCAGCTAATCAAATTAACTCAGCTGATCACCCTCAGCCAAGGAAGAAATGATCAGCTAAGTACCTCTCTCAGCTGATAAGCCTAAATTCTCACTATCAACTGATGCTTTTTCATCAGCTGATGCCTCTTAACGGATACTTTTCAATGCTCAGCTGATGGTTCAACACTTAGTCAACTTTTATCTTTTGTGCTCAGTTAATGCTTTTTAACCCTAGTTATTTACTCCGTCTGTCAGATTTCATTTAATAGCTTATTATTATGTTTTCCATTAGAACTTTTGTCAGCATCTAACGATCTCTTTTAACTATACTTCATAAATACCCCACTTCCTCTCTCATTCACCTTTACCTGTTCAAATTCTTCAAACTCCCTCTCTCTCTAAAAAGATTTACCCTAACATTCTCTCTCGATATTTCTTCATTTCTCTCACTATTCATCATCCCTACCAAATGGCAACCTACATCCCTGATCCTGCAGTCAACCCTGGTGAGAATGTTGCAACCAACCAACCAATGAATATCACTCCTAACAACATTCTACTGTGCACCTCCATTCCCGCCTCACGCGAAAACCAAGGATACGAAACAATGGTACAGTTCCTTCGAGCTCACCCTCTGTTTGAAAGCCTCATTGCTGATCCTCATTATATATTCTCCACCATCATCGGATAACTATGGTACTCCGCCACTTACAACCTAAATGACAGCGCCATTCATTGTACCCTAGCCCAAGGAAACTTTCAACTCCAAATCCTTACTAAAACCTTGAGGGAAGCTATCGGTATTCCTCATTTCCCACCATATACTATTTTCCCTTAAAAGTCGAAGCTTAAATCATTCTTCAAACTATAGGCTACAACGAGCGTGTTGTACACGGGCAAATCAAAGTCTATGCTCTATCGCACACATGGAAGTATCTGGCCAGCGTGGTCATTAGATGTTTTGGTCCAAAATCTGGAAGCCACCATCTGATAAACCAAACAGAGTTGCTAGTATTATATGCCCTAGTGTTTGGGGTGAATATTGATTTTGCTCGGGTCATCTTCTCTGACCTTGTTGATAAAGTATGTCAAAGCAGCAACAAGAAATCCTCCGGAGCTCAAGTGCCTTACATTTGCTTTTTAAGCATGGTTGCAATGATGGTGATAGGTGAAAATGATTACATCGGACTTAATGAACGTCTTGATAGTATTCATGTCCCTGCCATGGGTGAGAAAGTATTCTATTTTATCAAGGCAAATAGAGGTCCTCCCATCATTGCTCAAATGCAAGAATTGATTGATGCTACTACTGAGGAAAATGTAGATGATGTGGATGGTGATGGTGGTGGTGGTGATAGTAATGATGGTGGTGGTGCTGATGAAAGTGATAATGGTGGAGATGTTGGCAATAATGGTGATGAAAGTTATGGTGATGCTGGTGATGGTGGTAATTTTGGTGATTCTAGTTTTACTCCCTTAAGTCCAATAGTCATGAGTCCTCTTGGTGATGCCGCTGATAGTGGTGGTGCTGATGAAAGTGATAATGGTGGAGATGCTGGCAATAATGGTGATGCTGGTGATGGTGGTAATTTTGGTGATGCTAGTTTTGCAAAGTATAAAATTGTATAAAAATAGGAGTTTGGTTGTAAAATACCCATGGGGTATATATAGCCTTATAGCTATTGACTTTCATAAGTTTTGCCATATTCAAAGTTTAAGTGTGTGTTTTGTATGGTGTTAATCATCTCTCTAAGTCTACACACTACATTGTTGCATTACTTCATTGATACTTGAATCACTTGGGACTAACAAGTGGTATCAGAGCCTAAGGAGTGTGATTTGATTTTGAATTCTACATACAAGTTCAAGATTTTTAAAGAATTTGAAGAAAACCAAGAACACATTTTGATATTTTTTGGGTTTTCATCAAATTTTGAGATTTCGGTGAAGATTATGGTTGATTGATGCTCGATTAACATTTTAGAATCATTCTGGAGTGAACGAGATCAAATTAACAACAAAATAGCAAGCAAATCGAATATTTTAGTTTGTTTTATGAAAAACGGGTTTTGAAGAAAATCGTCTAATTCAATATCAATTTGTTGTTGTTTATCAGCAAATTTGATATATGGTTGATTGTAGTTGATAGACGAAGTGATCTGGGCAAGAAATATACAGCTTCGTGCAAATTTGAACAATTTTCGACCCCAGCCAGGGGTTGCCACTCCTTGGACCCCGCTATTAGGGGCGCTGCCCCCGAACCCCCGTAGTCGTTGTGACTGAATTATCTGGTCACCTTGATTCCTAAGACAAGTGTTTGTATTTTTTCGCTGAGTCAGGAGTTCTCAAAGTTTTAGGTATCATTCTGATGTTTCAAGATTTGGGTTTTCTTTGGGTCATTGCTGCCCTTTCCTAAATGATTTTTGGTTCTTCTTTCTTAGTGTCACCAATTTTTGGGCTCAAAACTAGATTTTGGCCATCCATTCATTGTTTCTTTTGAATTTTGGTTATCTTTTATCGGTCATTTCTAACAACCCAGATCACATCATTGGTGAAATTGTTTAATGGATTGACCAACATCAAATTACTTCAGGTTTTTGAGAAAATTTTGTATTACATGCGAATGCACACTGCATATCAATTTTTTTGGTGCTCTTGAATAAGGATGGATCCGACTCACTGATTATTATATCAAAGTCATCTACCCACTTATGTGTACCCAAGTTCTTTTGCACCCGTATGTCTTCCAAAAAATTTTTGGGACTTGTGGTGATCTGGTCAAGGTTGATTACACGGTATTGGGAGACTTAGTTGACAACATTAATCTCCAATATCAGATTACATTCAACACAAAGTTATAAATCTTTAGGAATTCAGATCAAATCATTACCTCTCCTCAACGACCGAGAGCGTTTCGAGTATCTATTCATGTCATACAACAAATGGAGATCTTTTGGACTTCAATATGTAGGATATTCCCCATCCCTTTTCCATGTTTGTTACAACTAAATCTCATAGTGATGTCTTTTATGCATGATGCTCATAATGTATCATAATCATCATGAGGGGGAGAATAAGAAAAAAGTAAAGAAATTTTACATTGTTGATTCAGTTGTTGAGGGAGAGTAAAAGAACATATTGAAGAGTTATTGTGTCTACTCAAGAGGGAGAGAGAGAGAGAAACATTAGTTTATATCATGTCTGTAACATCCTTAACTTGGGCCTAGTTGTAAATAATATGTATACGTGTATGTAATTAGTGTAATAGGAGGATATTCTGTTTATATGTAATTGATGATTGATTATATATATATATATATATATTTGTGTGTTAAGTATGGACTTAAATATATATATTTATATATATATGTATATATTAAGTGTAATATATATATAAGCTAAATTAAAAGAAAATGAAAAAGAATAAAAAGAAGAAAGTAGTCTAGAGGCAAACTGCCTCTTGATAGTGTGCATATATATATAAGTATGTATGTGTGTTTATTCACTTACAAAGTCAAAGTGGGCAAAGAAAAGAAACACATACAAACACACACTTTCTCTCTCGGTTTTAGAAGAAGAAGAAGTAGAAGAAGTTGCTGCCTTTAATCTAAAGAAGGTTAGTAGTATGAATTTAAGTATAATAAGGCTCGTTGTGTATGTTTTAATGGCTGGAAACTCAAACTCATGTAAGAACACCATTAAAAACATTAAAGCTTACTTTGAAAGTGGGTTTTGCATGTTTGGTGTTCTTATTTGGATTTGGGGTGTTTATGAAGGTTGTATGGGTAGACATGGAGTTCTAACGTGCTTTAGAAGTAAAACCAACAAGTATGCAACTCTTAAAATGGTTTAAGAAGGTGTCGGAATTTTAGACTTACAAGGTATCGGATTCCGAGACCTATGAAGGTGTCGGATCTGCCGGATTGTCGAAATCCGCACGGGTGTCGGAATCTGCAAGAATGTCGGATTCCGCATGCCTGTCGGATTTCCTTCTGTGTGTCGGAATCAGCAAGAGTGTCGGATTCCGTATGTTTGTCAGATTTCCTTCTATGTGTCGAATCCGCAAGAGTGTTGGATTTCGTATGCATGGATTTCCTCGTGTCGGAATCCGCAAGGCAAGTGTCGGATTCCGCATGTGTGTGTCGGATTTCCCAAAATCCGCAAGAACTATCGGATTGCTCAAAATCCGCAAGTTTTGGCGGATTTATGTTAGGTCCAGATTTGAATCTTAAGTTTGTTTTAGTAGTCTTACCTTGTATATATATATATATATATATATAGATGATTAATGTAAGTAATGATGTTCTAGGAGAACTTGTTATGTTAGTAAAGTCAGAACAGGATATCTGTGTGACGTAAGTTACTCATGTGAGTACCTGCTTTCATGAGACTCAATAGAGTAAGACTTGTTGCTAGATGACTACCTGATTAATTATACATGATTGTATTATGTATGTCTAACTTGTTATTGCAGGTATGCACAAGAATATAAGTGTGAGTTTATATGATGTTAATGAGCTTTGCCTAAAATCAATAGGGTATGTATTAGGTGCATGCCAGCGGGTCAAGATTGGAACTGCTTAGTTAATACATGATGATATGTATGAATGACTAACTAAAAGATGTTGTATGCAAGATGATGAATACCTATGGGATTGTATGTATGTATGTATGTATGTATGTATGTGCACTGTCTACAGACTATCTTAAGCATGGTTAAGGACAATCGGTTGTAATTGGATCCCATCAGTACTTCGGGATTTCACGGTGATTCGGGAGGCATTTCGGATCGTAGGTTCTGCAGAACCGCCGTGCATTAACGTGAGTGGTAATCAGCTGGATGACCGCTGGATTACCTATGGTATCTCTGGCTCTATGAACGATGTTAGGTGGACTGCTTTAAGCTCCCCCACCAGCGCAGTTGGTTGTGTCTGATCCCCCAGTCAGAGTTGTTGTGCGGGATTGATTACCCTTCAAGACATGACTCTTACTGATCTTCTCAGCACACCGCAATGTGATAAGTTAGAAATGATTGATTGCCTATATGTTGCATGACTTTCTTTATTGATGCTTATGTTATGTATGTACTCACTAGCTATGTTGTTTAGCTAATGGTGCTATGTTCCCCCTTTTCAGGTAAAGACTAGAAGGATTGGTGTGGCGGGTAGCTTTTGATGTATATAAACCCTTGTGGGTTAGAATACTATTTTATTATGTGATGTAATGTGATACTTATGGTTGGTTCCTGTGTTAGGTAACACCAATGGTTATTTGAGATGATAATGATGTAAATATTTGATGAAACCTTTTGAAAAGAATAAAAATTCCGCTGCTAAATCTGATGTTTTGAGTTAGTTCAATAGATCTACTTAGAATTAAAATTCGAATTATCACTTAATTCGCTGTTTTCAGAAGCGGTGTTACAATTAGGTATCAGAGCGTAAGTTTGAGTGAATTGAGTACTTGTAAGAGTATTCGATCTCAAACTCGGGCTCTACCATAAATAAGTGTTCCTATTGGGGGGTTGAGTGAGAGTGTCATACGAATGATAATTGTTGTAAGCTGACTTGTTAGTAAGATAAGTAAGTGAGATAGAATGTTAACTGCTCTTTCTCTATTATATAGAAAGTTGAGAAAAGATGTCTGCTGAACGTGGTAACACTGAGCAAGCTCTTAAAGAAATGGAAGATGAGGATTCTCATATGCCTCATCAAGTTGAGGATGAACATTCTTAGCACAATGCTGGAGGTGGCCAACCTGAGCTAGATCAGGCTACTTATATAAGGCGTCTGGAAGAAGAGCTAAGAATAGCCAAATAGCTCTTGTTGCAGACAACGTTGAACAAGCCACGCAAGACTTGTTCTTACAAGAAGTTTTTATCTTGTAAGCCTCCGACATTTGAGGGGAGTGATAACCCCACAGTTACCATACAGTGGCTCAGTGAAACGGAGCAGCTGTTTAAATCTTGTAATTGTGAACCGGAGTATTGCGTGAAGTACGTAGTACGTATGCTGAAGGGTCGTGCCATCTTCTGGTTGGATACGGTAAAAGCTTCTGTTGATAAAGAAGTGCTGAGTGCTCTGTCTTGGGAGTAATTTTCTGAGAAACTGCTGAAGAAGTACTGCACTGAGTATGATATGGAGAGGATGGAGAGAGAATTTAATAATCTCCAGAAAGGGGATAAGACAATGGAAGAACTCATCACTGCTTTCACCGACAAGATGAGGTTCGTTCCACATCTGATCCATGATGAGACCACCAAGAGAAGAAGGTTTGTGACGACCTTGCCGTTGGAGTTTCGTCCCCATGTACGAGCAACTGTTAATCTGAATCGGGCATTTGAAGTGGCCTGACAAATGGAAGGAGATCGTATTCACTGCAAGGGCGAATCTGCTAGTGGGGGATTTAAACGAAAGTTTCAGCCATCTGATAAATCGGGTCCTTCCAAAGGACAATCCTCAGCAGGTGGAAAGATTGAGACTTTAAAGAATCCGAGACCTGACACTCCTTGGTGTTCTCAATGTTGTACATATCATTTTGGTGAGTGTTCGAATGCTACCAGATGGTGTTGGAGGTGCGGAGAGAAGGGCCATGCTAGTACTGAGTGTGGTTTTAAAGAGGATGTTTGCTATCGGTGCCACAAGCCTGGGCACAAAATGACTGATTGCCCGGAGAGACAGGGTGCTGGAGCCAAATGGTCTTTTAGAGGCAAGAAGAAAGACGATGCGCCTCGTGCGAAGGGGAGGGCATTTCAGATGATAGCTGAGGAGGCGAAAGCAGCAAGGGATGTCATCACGGGTACATTCCTTATTAATTATATCCTTGCCTGTGTATTATTTGATTCTGGAGCTACCTACTCCTTTGTTTCTGTGGCGTGGCGTAAGAGATTGCAGTTACCTATTGTCCCGCTAACTAAGCCACTTAAGGTAGAGGTTGCTAATGGTAAAGTAGTCTCTGTTACAGAGAAAGTTCCTATCACTGTGATTTATATTGATGGGAGTAGTATCCCTATTTCCTTTTTCATTATGCCTATTGCGGGCTTCGATATAGTGATCGGGATGGATTGGCTCAGCAAGCGCGATGCTGAGATTCTCTGTTCCAAAAAAGATGATTAAGATCTCTCTTTCTGATGGATATTATGCTGTTGCTCGAGGTGAACGACGGGATTCTGATATTCCCATTGTCCCCGTCATTAAAGATTAGAAGTCTATTTCTAAAGGTTGTGTCTCTTATTTAGCATATGTTATTGATGCTACGATGGAGAAACGACCGGTCCGAGATATCAAGGTAGTGTCTGAATACCCTGAGGTATTCCCTAACGAACTTCCGGGTTTGCCTCCGATTAGAGATGTTGAATATAAGCTTGGGCTTATTCCAGGAGCTACACCTGTGTCTCGGTCTCCGTATCGTCTTGCTCCTTCTGAAATAAGAGAGATGATAAATCAAATTCAGGAGTTGCTTGACAAAGGTTTCATTCGTTCGAGTTCCTCACCGTGGGGAGCTCCTGTATTGTTTGTTAAGAAGAAGGATGGAACGATGCGCATGTGTATAGATTACAGGGAGCTTAACAAGTGAACTGTAAAGAATAAGTATCCTCTTCCTCGAATCGACGATCTCTTTGATCAATTGCAGGGAGCTACATGTTTCTCTAAGATTGATCTTCGGTTGGGGTACCATCAAGTGCGGGTTCATGAAGAAGATATTCTGAAGACTGCTTTCCGGACTCGTTACGGTCATTACGAATTTCTGGTTATGCCATTCGGCTTAACAAATGCCCTTGCCGTCTTCATGGATCTAATGAATCGGGTTTGTCGTCCATTTCTTGATAGATCCATGATTTTATTTATTGATTATATTCTTGTCTACTCGAAGACGGAAGCTGATCATGAGCTTCATCTTCGTTAGGTTCTCGAAACTCTCAAACGAGAACAATTGTATGCCAAGTTTTCCAAGTGTGAATTCTGGCTTAGGGAAGTTCATTTCCTGGGCCATGTCATATGTAAAGATGGTGTCAAAGTAGATCCAGCTAAGGTGGAGGCTGTGATGAATTGGGGGGTTCCTCGAACTCCTTACGAAATTAAAAGTTTCCTTGGCTTCGCTGGCTACTATCGGCGGTTTATCCGCGATTTCTTTAAGCTTGCGGGTCCATTGACCAAACTGACTCGTAAGGATGTAATGTTAGTCTAGTCGAAAGCTCAAGAAGAAGCCTTTCAGACCTTGAAGCGATTGTTATGTGAAGCTCCGGTCCTTACCTTGCTTGAGGGTTCGGAAGACTTTACAGTGTATTATGATGCCTCGTACGCGGGTTTGGGTTGCGTCCTGATGCAACGTGATAGAGTGATTGCCTATACTTCTAGGCAGTTGAAGTCACATGAAAGGAACTACCCAACCCATGATCTTGAGCTTGCTGCTGTTGTGTTTGCATTGAAGTTGTGGAGGCATTACGTTTATGGCACGAAGCGTTTGATATTCACAGATCACAAAAGGCTGTAGTATGTCTTTTCCCAGAAAGAACTCAACATGCGGCAGCGCCGTTGGTTGGGAGTTAATTAAAGACTACGATTGTGAAATCCGTTACCACCCTGGTAAAGCCAATGTTGTAGCGGATGCTTTGAGCCATAAAGGACCGATAGCAGAAGTAAAGTTTATAAAGATAGTAGTAGTGCCAGATTTGATTTATAAATTGAAGGAAGCTCAGCAGATAGCGTTGCAAGAAGATAATCTGAAGGCAGAGACGATGAAGAAATTAAAAGATCAGCTGAATGAAGATAATCGTGGGTTGAAGACTTTTCAATCCAGGATTTGGGTACCTCTTGTTGGAGGTAACCGTGAGCTGATTCTACAAGAAGCCCATAAGTCCAAATTATCCGTCCATCCAGAAATTATGAAGATGTACCATGATCTGAAGATGTTATACTGGTGGCCAACTATGAAGAAGGAAATCGCTTCATTTGTGGAGAGATGTCAGATATGCGCACAAGTGAAGACGGAACACCAGAGAGCATATGGTAATCTGCAGCAACTAGATATTCCGGAGTGGAAATGGGATCACATCATGATGGATTTCGTGACAAAGCTGCCAAAGAGGTTCAGAGGGCACGATATGATATGGGTCATTGTTGACCAATTGACGAAAAGTGCTCATTTCTTAGCCAAAAACGAGTCTGTTTCGCTGACTCGTTTCGCTCAATTGTATATCGATGAGATAGTGTCACGTCACGGTCTTCCTCGTTCGATTGTCTCTAATCGTGACTCTCAATTTGTCTCAAATTTCTGGCAAAGTTTGCAGCATGAACTTGGCACCCGTGTTCATCTGAGCACTGCCTATCATCCCTTAAAATGATGGCCAATCTGAACGAACGATCCAGACATTAGAAGATATGCTTCGTGCGTGTGTACTCGAGTTTGGTGGATCATGGGATTCTCATCTCCCATTGATTGAATTTGCATATAATAATTCATATCATTCCAGCATTGGAATGCCACCATACGAGATGCTTTACGGAAGACGCTGTCGTACTCCAACTTGCTGATTGGAACCTGGTGAGAAATAATTCGCTGGACCTGAGATTGTCCAGATAACTTCTGATAAAGTGAATGTGGCTCTTGAAAAGCTGAAAGCAGCTTGTGACCGACAAAAGATGTATGCGGATCCCAAGCGTCGTCCCGCTACATTTGATGTTGGTGATCGCGTGTTGTTGAAGGTTTCTCCTTGGAAAGGCGTCATTTGTTTTGGGTGCAAAGGGAAGCTAATTCCACATTTCATTGGCCCATTCAAAGTCATACATAAAGTTAATGATCAGACGGTGACTCTAGAGTTGCCGCCTGAGCTATTCGGTATTCACGATACCCTTAACGTGTGCTACTTACGCAAGTGCCACGTTGAAGAGGAGCAGATTATTCCATTGCAAGAACTCAAGGTTAACTCTTCTAAACAACTCGTTGAAGAACCTGTTGAGATTCTTGACACAAAAGTCAAGAAATTACGCAAGAAGATGATCAAGCTAAACCCTAAGCCCTAAATTAAAAGAAAAAGAAAAAGAATAAAAAGAAGAAAGTAGTCCAGAGGCAAACCGCCTCTGGATAGTGTGCATATATATATATATATAAGTATGTATGTGTGTTTATTGACATACAAAGTCAAAGTTGGGAAAAAGAAAAGAAACATATACAAACACACACTTTCTTTCTCGGTTTTAGAAGAAGACGTAGAGAAGGTGCCGCCTTTAATCTAAAGAAGGTCAGTAGTATGAATTTAAGTATGATAAGGCTAGTTGTGTGTGCTTTAATGCCTGGAAACTCAAACTCATGTAAGAACACCATTGAAAAACATTAAAGCTTACTTTGAAAGTGGGTTTTGCATGTTTGGTGTTCTTATTTGGATTTGGGGTGTTATGAAGGTTGTATGGGTAGAACATGGAGTTCTAACATGCTTTAGAAATAAAACCAACAAGTATGAAACTCTTGAAATGGTTTAAGAAGGTGTCAAAATTTCAGACTTACAAGGTGTCGGATTCCGAGACCTATGTGTAGGAAATCAATGCACGCCAACACCCGTACGCAGCGGAAGCAACGACATCGAAACCGGGGTTTTCGGGTATCAAAACCGACATGCATGTATTAACCAAGTGGGGATCGTGACTACAAAACAGTATGGCAACAGAAACAAAAGAGAGGGAGGAGAAATATACCATCACGTGGTTGGAGATATCCACCGAGCTAGGAAGATCTCCAAGAACTCGAATCCGAGCTCCTCTATTGATAGGACACACCAAGTTACCGAGATTCTGTCTTGCTAGCGACCCTCAAACTCGAGCCTCACTGTTGATCTCGAGCCTTTGGAACAACAGCAACACATGTATCTCTGCTTTCAATCTATACACCCACTTAGCTCTTGTAAAACTCAAGTACCATATATGTGTGTGTGTGTGTGTTGTAGCATGAAGCAAGAGTTATGACATGAGAGTGATATGTGCCTTTTATAAAGGCTGGAAGTGGTTCTAAGGCAACTAGAGTCGGCCACCTAGCAACTCTCTCATTGGACCAACACAAAGGTCCAATAAAAACAAAGTGACATTTTGACTTCTGCCTTCACGGGCTCTCACGGGCCGTGAAGCACTCATGAAGGCCTCATAGGCCGGGTTTCACTCACACTTTCTTTGGGCTAACGAGTGGTCCAATAAAAGCATGGCGCCTGCCTTCACGGGCTCTCATGGGCCGTGAAGCCCTCATGAGGGCAATGCCCCCACGACTACTTGTCCGGGTGGTGAAGCCTTGTGGAGGGTTTCACTTCACGATCTCTTTAGAGCCCATAAAGGCCGGTGAAGGACGCTAGAACCCTAATTTCATATTCTCTCATGTTTGGGTTGTGCTGTCGGAATCTACCCTTGGCGTGTGACCCAATAGGCCCATAGCTCATCAGTAGTGATGCTAGTGCACGTGTATCAATAGGCATATTCCAACAGACTCCCACTTGCATATGATACAGCGTTACTAACATCATAGACAAACAGCGGCTCTAGCAAAGCATACTTGCCCCCAAGTCGGTATGAGTTACGTCATCCTCGACAAGTCCTGGTAGCCTTTAAAGGCTAAAAGGTCCTATAGATAAGTGATCATAAACATTCCTTTGTTCGCGATATCCGTGTGAACACGAGACATGGAAAAATGTCAATCTCCAAATCGTTCACGATTCTGTTTCTCGATTCTAGATTGGTGGTGACCAAAATAACAAGTTTGCAACTAATCTAAAATCATTGTAACCTGAGCACGGCCATGCATATTTGGTGTCAGTGCCCAATCATCGAGGGGCCCAGTGATATCTCTCTAACCAGAGAAACAAATCCTTTTGACTACATATCCCCGCCACATGCTTCATACTTTATTTGAAAACTCCCTTTATAGTGTCCAGTTACGAACCACGTTTGAAAACAATTAAAATAAAGCAGACTCATGCTTTGGATACACATGTGTCTCCAGTCTAAGGATGAAATGATATTATCATCCCGAGTCACTTGTGACCATAATCCATGAAGTTAACTTAGGTGTGGGTCTTCCAATCACTTGAAACTCATTTCAAGCACAGGTTGGTTCTGCGTCACTTGCATTCAATCCTTGATTAATGCATGACCAAACCCTAATCTTAGTCTTAGCTCAAACTTCCTTCCCATGAAGAATGACTGACTGTGGAAATCTAGAATGCATAAGCACTCAGGGAAGTGGTTAAACATGCTAAGATGGAACACAGTAAAGACTAATTAAAGTAACCGCATCTGCGTATATATAGTCCCCACTATATATCGAAAGCAATCAAAAGTTACGATACTGCTTGCAGTTCCCAAAGCTAATATAAAACAATCAACTACTAAAACAATATTTCAAGCCAAATCATATGCATAAGAAATGCAACATGACCTAGTATGTCAAACATCACTAGTCATTATGACAACGGCTTATTCAATGGATTTGCCAAGCAATATCTGTTTGTATTCTTGTTAACTTCATAACTTTCTTTTGACCAGACTACTTTACAAAGTATCCGTCAAAGAGATTATATAACAAAGTGTTGAAGTACTCATATCCTCATTGTTACAAAAGTCCACAATAGGGTCAGTGATACTTAAGAACTTTTCTAATCAATAACAACACCACAAAGTAAGATCATAGACTTCGATCAAGATCGACAGTTATCCTATTAGATATTAGTATTAGAGTATAAACCTACTACAAGGCTTATTTCTTGTCGTCAAACATCAAGAACATATACAAGTATTTCTTAAACTTTCAAAATTTCAAATTTTGTATCTTTAAGTATTATCATGAAGCAATCATTCCACATTTTAGGTTCATAGAATGCTTAACAATGGGACATTATCTTCAATTGATACATACTTCTACGTATACAACAAAAGCTCCCACTAGCTCTAACATATGTAAAAGTCTTATTTATGCATCTAGAAAAATCATGACTTTGATCTTCTCATGAAAGCAAAGATCTTACTTTACGATGTTAGCATAAGTCCAAAGGACTTATCCACACTTGTAGACTTAATTTAGATACTACGGATATTTAAGACCCTTGGAGAGTGTGGTAAGAAATTCCTCAATACATAGTTCCATGAAGGAACGCGGTCTTGTACATCCGTGTACTATCTTTTATTGCCATAAGAAGGCAACAGTAGCAACAAGTATCAAATGACCTTCAACATGACCACTAGGAAAAGTTTCCACAATAACCATCATGAAACCTTTACCCCTAGTCGGTATTTGAAGTAGTCTACAATATAATCCATGTTAATTCCGTTTACACCATCTCGGTTTTCACCTTGGTATGGAATTAAGCAAAGTATTCACATACTTTAAAATGGATTTCATCTCATGATTAATTACTTCTCATAACCTTACTGAACATAGGGCCCAATATGCCTTCCAATAGATGGTGACATGAACAAGACTCACCATCAAGTCATTGCCACTTAGATGTTAGGAACCCATATCTCTTTTGCTATATGACTTTTAATAGCCTTGAAAGTAATTACTCATGGTCAGGATAACCAGCATTCTTATGCCAATACTTGATCATAAGCTAGCGCCAACATCAAGTCTATCATTTAAGTTTCACGTTCTTCCACTGGAATGTTTTAGTTTTTATCTTCCTTTAGAGCAACAAAACATTGTTCTCGCAAGGTTAAATATCTAAAACCTATAAGAACTTCTTTAAATGTATTATGTCACACCCCGCTAAAGCGGAAACGCGAGGTGTCACAACACAAGGGATCATTGCACAAGGTAAATAGACAACAACCAATATATTAAATTAAACAAGTAGTGATTCGGATAAAAGATAAGTAAAAGTTACACAACCAAATAATGTTTAAAGATATTGTCTCGTATGATGCATAAATAAAATAGAAATTGTTTTTATAAAATGTGAAGATGGAGATGAAGATGCCACACATCGTGCTTCTGCAAAATGTACCTAACGACGATCACCTGAAAGCATGGGTAAAAGAAAAACGGTCAACTACTAGAGTTGGTGAGTTCATAGGTTTTAAATATGCACAATATAACTTTTAAATGAGAAAAAGTTTAAATAAATGATGGAGATTTTTGAATAAAATCCAAGGATGTAATAATGATAGAAGATGCATTATATTGCCCAATACGTTGCACATGGTAGTAATATACTATGATGATTATTGCTTGAGCCATTATCCAACCTAGCCGACAACCAATTGTCCATGAATAAACCTAACGCCCATATTAAATGACGTTAGTAGTGGTAAAGTACATCTATAGTTCGTTAACCATAAATGGGAGACCTCGGAATCTCCAAATAGTGCTACTTACAAATACCATCGGCTCACTAGCGGAGTTAAAGGATAATGTCCAACGAAGGGCCTTACAACGATAACCCAAGCACATTAAAGAATAATACCATAAGTGCTCAAAATAATATTTGAAATATATAAGAAGATAGGCAATAAACTTTTCATGAAATATATACACATGCTTTCACCCCAAAAATAATATGAAATACGGTAAAAAGGGGCTATGATACTCACTCGGTATGCAAATGTGTTAACTTCTTTCCAAATAAAAGAAGTATATAGCTCTATTAGACTTATTTTATTTATTATTTTGTATTATTTATTTGTTATTAACTTATATATTAAATTTTTAAAGGTTGTCTCTATTTTCCTTAAATCATAGTTGTTCACTGCAATTTTTATTTCCTTAAGTTAAACTTTAAAAATTAAAAAATGTATTTTAGGAGTCATATTAAGGCTTAATATTTTAATATAACCGTAATACATGTTTCTAGAATGTCTAGTAAATATATAGGAATTTATAATCCATGTTTAATATTTTTTAATAATTAAATGAATATAAGATGTCCACTGATCAGTGTGTGGATGACATATTGTTACTAAAAAGTCTGTTTAGGGCTCATATGACCTCGTTTTTACATGATTCAAAATATGAATTAACCATGACTCAAAGATGAAACGTTTAAAAAAACTAGACGTATTTTGACCCAACAATGTGTATGTTATACGCGTTTAAAGTGTACCTTTTTAAATCTGTCAGATTTCCAGATTCAACATACTTGTCTTATTAACTATGTTTGAAGGATCAAACCTTCATTAAAATAAGTGCATCAAGGTTTATATGAAAGGTAACACTTTAAGCTAAGATTTGCAAAAAGAATCAACTGATTTTTATAAGAACTCCAGATATAACAAAAACAATGGGGGAGTTCTAGCATCAGAATCTTCTAGATTTATGATTTCTCTTTGCTTATAGGTCATAACTTTAATGTAACATATTTATATTCATGATTAATAATCTTGTATAAGTATAAGCTATGATAATCCATGTGTTCCTTACAACAATGGTAGGATGATACACATTTTATGTGTTCCTTACAACATTTGGTAAGATGATACACATACATGATCAAAATCTTATTTTATTGATTTTTAGTTGATTATGTTAAATACAACAATGGTAGGATGATGGACATTTCATGTGCTCCTTACAACATTGGTAGGATGATTATATTTACATGATTATAGATATATAAAAGAAATAAGATGAACATCAAAGAAAATAAATAAATAGAAAGAAGAAAAGAAGAAAGGTAGAAGAGTAGAGATGGGTTTGTTATGATCATCTTACCAACTCTTTTTCTTTGATTTTGTCTTTGATCTTCACAAGATGAACAAGAGTTTGATGTCCTTGGGAGATTTTTGTTAGTGAAAGAAGAAGAGAGAAAAGAGAAGAGATGGAGTGTGGTGGTAAAGGAAATGAGGAAGAGTAGTAGGGTGATTATATAGAGCATAGGGGAGTTCAAGTGTTGAGTCTTGGGAAGAGAAGGAGGCAAGAGAAAAGAGAGGGGGGGGGTAGGCATGGCCGGCCTTGGGGGGGGGTTTATTTTTTTAAAAAAAATATTATGTGTAATTAGTTTAAATAAATTTTGTATAAATGGTGATTTTGTTTAAATCTTTTAATTAACAAAGTTTTAATTACTTTTATGAGTTTATATATATATATATTTTATATTTTAACTTATTTATATTTATTATGATGTATTTAATTATTATTATTATTATTATTATTATTGTATATGATTTGTAATTCATGACTTTTAATAATTCATTTTTTCGAGCTCGTGAAGGTTCTAACCATATCGGCGGAATTTCTATGTAATCTAATATTATTATTGATGTATTTAAATCATAACTAATATTTTTAGTCATAATAGGCTTAAAGTTAGAATTTCTAATGGCTAACCTGGGAAATTTGTTGCCGGTTGTCACAGTATCCCCTGATTAAAAGAATTTCGTCCCGAAATTAATCGTTGACGTCCTGGACTTGCTTTTTGGCGAAGAGGTGCGGATATTTGAGTTTCATATAATCCTCTCGCTCCCAATTGTATACAGGCCCATGCCTTGAGTTCCAACGAATTTTTAAAATGGGGATTATGCTTCTCTTTAGTCTTTTGACCTCCCGGTCAAGGATTTTGATTGGTTTTTCTACAAAGTGCAACCGGTTATCAACTTGCACATATTTTAAGTGTAGGACTAAGGTTTCCTCCGTTTAGCATTTCTTTAAATTCGACACATGGAACGTGTCATGGATGGTGCTCAGTTCTTGTCGCTGTTTTAGCTTTTAGGCTACCGGTCCAATCCTTTCGATTATCTCGAATGGCCCAACGTACCTGGGACTTAATTTGTTCTCTTTCCCAAAACGCACTATCCCTTTCCAAGGTGATATCTTTAGTAGAACTTTATCGCCAACTTGAAACTCTATGGGTTTCCTGCGATTGTCGGCGTAGCTCTTTTGTCGGTCCCTAGCGGTTTTGAGCCTTTCCTTGATAATCTTTATTTTATTAGTGGTTTCCTGTACGACGTCTGGTCTGGAAAATTGTCGGTCTCCGATTTCCAACCAGCTGAGCGGGGATCTACATTTGCGTCCGTACAGTGCTTCATAGGGTGCACACTGGATACTGGTGTGATAACTATTATTGTATGAAAATTCAACTAGTGGCAAATGCGAGTGCCAGCTTCCGCCAAAATCTAACAAACAAGCGCATAACATATCCTCTAGCGTTTGAATAGTTCTTTCCGATTGACCGTCTGTTTAGGGGTGGTAAGAGGTGCTTAAATTGACTCGCGTTCCCAGTGCTTTCTGAAGTGATTGCCAAAATTGTGAGGTGAAGCGACTATCCCTGTCCGAGATGATAGAGATGAGCACTCCATGACGCATGACGATCTCATTGATGTAGGTTCGTGCCAGTTTTTCCATCTTGTAATCTTCACGAATGGGAAGGAAATGTGCTGACTTTGTAAGCCGGTCTACTATTACCCACATGGAATCGTACCCTTTAGCGGATCGGGGTAACTTAGTCACAAAATCCATAGTTATCTGTTCCCATTTCCATTACGGGATTTCTAGTTGCTGCAGTAATCTAGAGGGTTTCTGGTGTTCTGTCTTAATTCTTGCACAAGTTAAATATTTCCCCATGTATAGGGTGACATCCTTCTGCATTCCGGGCCACCAATAGTATTCCTTCAAATCCTTGTACATTTTATCGGCTCCGGGATGAATAGAATACTTAGACCTATGTGCCTCATCCAATATCGTTAACCGTATGTTATTCGCCTTAAGTATCCAAACCTTCTTTTCGAAGTAACGTACTCCATCAGTTCCAATCTCGAATCTGTGCTCCAAATGACGGAGAGTTTCCTCTTTTAGATTTTATGTTTTTAATGCTTGCTCCTGAGCTTCCAGGATCCATCTTTTCATACTTGTTTGCACAACAGCTCCTAATGCTCGTACTCGTGTTGGTTTTACTCTTTCCTTCGTACTCAATGCGTCGGCTACCACATTAGCCTTGCCTGGGTGATATTTGATTTCACAATCATAATCGTTGAGTAGTTCTACCCATCGCCTTTGTCTCATATTGAGCATCTTTTGATCAAAAATATGCTGGAGACTCTTATGGTCAGTGTAGACGGTACACTTGGTGCCATATAAATAGTGTCTCCATATTTTGAGTGTAAACACTACCGCTCCTAACTCCAAATCATTAGTAGTGTAGTTTTTCTCATGAACCTTCGATTCTCTCAAAGCATAGGTGATAACTTTGTCTTTTTGCATTAAAACACATCCCAACCCTTGGTGTGATGTGTCGCAATAGACCACAAAGTTTTCTGTTCCAGTTGGCAATGCCAATATAGGTGCGTTGCATAGCTTCTGCTTTAAAGTTTGAAAGGCTTCTTCTTGCTTATCTCCCCAAATGAATTTCTTATCCTTCTGAGTCAGAGTCATTAATGGTTGAGCCACGCGTGAAAAGTTTTCGATGAAACGCATATAATATCCTGCCAAACCAAGAAATTGCCGAATCTCAGTTGGCGTCTTTGGTGCTTCCCACTTTTTGATTGCCTCGATCTTTGCTTGATCGACATGAATTCCATTTGAATTAAATACCTAACCAAGGAAGTGTACTTCTCGAATCCAAAATTCACACTTGGAGAATTTGGCATACAACTTCTGGTCCTTGAGTAGTGTTAAGATTAATTTCAAATACTACTCATGATCTTCCTTGCTTCGCGAATAGATGAGAATGTCGTCTATGAACACTATTGCAAACTTATCTAAATATCGTCTACAGACCCTATTCATTATGTCCATAAATACTGCTGGATCATTAGTCAACCCAAAAGGCATAACTAAGAACTCGTAATGTCCATAGCGGGTTCTAAAGGCGGTCTTAGGGACGTCTTCTTCGCGAACTCTCAATTGGTGATATCTCGAGCGAAGATCGACTTTTGAAAAATAGTTAGCGCCTTCAAGTTGGTCGAACAGGTCATCAATTCGAGGGAGAGGGTATCGATTCTTGATAGTTAACTTGTTGAGTTCCGGATAGTCGATACACATTCGTAGCGACCTATCCTTCTTTTTGACGAAAAGAACTGGGGCTCCCCAAGGGGATGAACTTGGTTGAATAAAACCTTTATCGAGTAGTTCTTGTAGTTGTGCCGACAGCTCTTGCATTTCTGATGGGGCTAGTCGATATGGTGTTTTCGCCACGGGAGCTGCTCTAGGGACTAGATCGATATGGAATTCGACTTGCCGATTCGGGGGTAATCCTGGCAAATCTTCCGGAAATACTTCAAGAAAGTCTTGTACAACCGGAATTCCTTGAATGTTTTTCTCACTGGTTTTCATATTGATTATATGTGCTAGGAATGCCTCATTTCCTTTCCTTAAAAACTCTCATCTTGATGGATGAGATTATCTTGAAATCCCTTCCGGATTTTTCTCCATACACATTAAGTGTTTCACCATCAGGCTTCAGAATTCATACGATCTTTTCGAAGCAACAAATTTCCGCTCGATGGCTAGAAAGCCAATTCATCCCAACAACTATGTCGAAACTTCCCATTTCAAGTGGGATTAGATCTATGGTGTACGTTTTATTGGCTAAGCCCAAGGTACACTTAGTGATTATATCTCTAGTCCTGACTTCTTGTCCATTAGCAAATTCCATGATATATGCCTCTTTCAATATTTGAAATTTTAGATTGAGCTTTTGCCTAAAAACTAGTGTAACGAAGCTTCTATATATTCTAGAGTCAGATAGCATTGATGCATTATAATTGTTCAGAAGAAACATACTAGTAATCACATTCGGGTCTCTCCTTTGTACAAATTCTACTTAGCTAGGTTATGGTGATCCTAAGATATAAGGTTTAACAACCAACACTCCCGTTCAATCATATAGCAATGCATGTAAAATTTAAAAATCAAACATTTCATAACGTAATTTAAGCAACACATGTTCAATCATATAGTTCCCAAAAGTACCAAAATGATTTCCTAAAAGACATCAAGTGATTAATGTTTAACAAATCATCAAAATAAACCACCAATTTTAATAATCGAAAGAAACTCCAAATCTTTCACTAATTCAATCTCCTTAAAACAACCCTAGCGTACCATCATACTTACTAGCAATCTCACCATCACTATAAAAAAAATATCCTCCCAAGCAGATATATAATTACATCATCTACATGGCCCTCCTTGTTGCAATGGTGGTCCCCACAGCTCTTAACGCTTCACGGTGTTGCGACTCCGAGAGCATAGAAAAAAATTTACATAGGACATGGTGTCGGTGGTCTAAACTAGTATGATGAATACTCAGTTCTAGTGATATTGTTTGTAACCACCTTCCCTCTTTGGGGGTCACCCTTAATGTCCTTACGATAGTTCCCGTTACTACTCAGGGTGCCTCTATGTGCTCCCTAAATCAGCAGTTCTCTCCCTCCTAATGAAGAGGTCACGAGGTCACTCTCGTTGGTAAGGGGACTCTTTTCCTAGCCGTGAGCCTAACACATGCTTCACAGGAAGTCGGTGTTGATAATACACTAGGTCGTGAAACTCGGGGACTCTCCCACAGGAAGTCGGTGTTGATAATCTTAGTGCGTCAAACTAATGATGACATTACAGACTTCGATATATATAAAAATAGTTACTAAGTGTGCTAATATATGCAAGTACTTATGATATGCCATGCTTACACACAATAATCGTGCTCTAGAAAGAAAATAAATAAAATTTGTTTCTAAGTATATTTTTATTATAACTAACCTAAGTCCCATATTGTACATAGCTAAATTAGGCATAGGTGATCAAGTTTTGTCTAATTGAGGTATAACAATGTGGTACTCAACTTAATTATATTATCAATACACTTGATGCATTAAAAAACAAGATTATTTTGAAAATCATTTTCATGAACCTTTGGTTATAGTTTGAGTTTTCTGTTAAGGAAAACCGATATTCTCTATAACCTTCGGCTCTGATACGAAATCTGTCACACCCTGCTAAAGCGAAAACACGAGGTGTCACAGCACAAGGGATCATCGCACAAGGTAAATAGACAACAACCAATATATTAAATTTAACAAGTAGTGATTCGGATAAAACATAAGTAAAAGTTACACAACCAAATAATGTTTAAAGATATTGTCTCGTACGATGCATAAATAAAATAGAAATTGTTTTTATAAAATGTGAAGATGGAGATGAAGATGCCACACATCGTGCTTCTACAAAATGTACCTAACGACGATCACCTGAAAGCATGGGTAAAAGAAAAACGGTCAACTACTAGAGTTGGTGAGTTCATAGGTTTTTAATATGCACAATATAACTTTTAAATGAGAAAAAGTTTAAATAAATGATGGAGATTTTTAAATAAAATCCAAGGATGTAATAATGATAGAAGATGCATTATATTGCCCAATACGTTGCACATGGTAGTAATATACTATGATGATTATTACTTGAGCCATTATCCAACCTAGCCGACAACCAATTGCCCATGAATAAACATAACGCCCATATTAAATGACGTTAGTAGTGGTAAAGTACATCTATAGTTCGTCAACCATAAACGGGAGATGTCGGAATCTCCAAATAGCGCTACTTACAAATACCATCGGCTTACTAGCGGAGTTAAAGGATAATGTCCAATGAAGGGCCTTACAACGATAACCCAAGCACATCAAATAATAATACCATAAGTGCTCAAAATAATATTTGAAATATATAAGAAGATAAGCAATAAACTTTTCATGAAATATATACACATGCTTTCACCCCAAAAATAATATGAAATACGGTAAAAAGGGGCTATGATACTCACTCGGTATGCAAATGTTTAACTTGTAAGGGTTTCTCGTTTCTACCGAAGCTCCTTTCCTAATAAAAGAAGTATGTAGCTCTATTAAACTTATTTTATTTATTATTTTGTATTATTTATTTGTTATTAACTTATATATTAAATTTTTAAAGGTTGTCACTATTTTCCTTAAATCATAGGTGTTCAATGCAATTTTTATTTCCTTAAGTTAAACTTTAAAAATTAAAAACTGTATTTTAGGAGTCATATTAAAGCTTAATATTTTAATATAACTTTAATACATGTTTATAGAATGTCCAGTAAAAATATAGGAATTTATAATCCATGTTTAATATTTTTAATAATTAAATGAATATAATATGTCCACTCATTAGTGTGTGGATGACATATTGTTACTAAAAAGTCTGTTTAGGGCTCATATGATCTCGTTTTTACATGATTAAAAATGTTAAATAACCATGACTCAAAGATGAAACGTTTAAAAAACTAGACGTATTTTGACCCAATAATGAGTAAGTTATAAGCGTTTAAAGTGTACCTTTTTAAATCTGTCAGATTTCCATATTCAACATATGTGTCTTATTAAACTATGTTTGAAGGATTAAACCTTCATGAAAATTAGTGAATCCAGGTTTAAATAAAAGGTAACACATTAAAATAAATTAGCAAAAAGAATCAAATGATTTTAATACCTAGAACTCCAGATATAACAAAAACAATGGAGGAGTTCTAGCATCAGAATCTGCCAGATTTATGATTTCTCTTTGCTTATAGGTCATAACTTTAATATAACATATTTATATTCATGATTAATTATCTTGTATAAGTATAAGCTTTGATAATCCATGTGTTCCTTACAACAATGGTAGGATGATACACATTTTATGTGTTCCTTACAACATTTGGTAAGATGATACACATGCATGATCAAAGTCTTATTTTCTTGATTTTTAGTTGATTATTTTCAATACAACAATGGTAGGATGATGCACATTTCATGTGCTCCTTACAACATTGGTAGGATGTTTATATTTACATGATTATAGATATATAAAAGAAATAAGATGAACATCAAAGAAAATAAATAAAAAGAACGAAGAAAAGAAGAAAGGTAGAAGAGTAGAGATGTGTTTGTTATGATCATCTTACCAACTCTTTTTCTTTGATTTTGTCTTTGATCTTCACAAGATGAACAAGAGTTTGATGTTCTTGGAAGATATTTGTAGGTGAAAGAAGAAGAGAGAAAAGAGAAGAGATGGAGTGTGGTGGTAAAGGAAATGAGGAAGAGTAGTAGGGGGCTTATATAGAGCATGAGGGAATTCAAGTGGTGAGTCTTGGGAACAGAAGGAGGCAAGAGAAAAGAGAGGGGGGAGGGGGTAGGCATGGCCGGCCTTGGGGGGGGGGGTTCTTTTATTTTTTACTTTTTAAATATTATGTGTAATTAGTTTAAATAAATTTTGTATAAATAGTGATTTTGTTTAAATCTTTTAATTAACAAAGTTTTAATTACTTTTATGAGTATATATATATGTTTTATATTTTAACTTATTTATATTTATTATGATGTATTTAATTATTTTTATTATTATTATTATTGTATATGATTTGTAATTCTTGACTTTTAATAATTCGGTTTTTCGAGCTCGTGAAGGTTCTAACCATATCGGCGGAATTTCTATGGAATCTAATATTATTATACCAGGCTTAAAGTTAGAATTTCTAATGGCTAACCTGGAAACTTTGTTGCCGGTTGTCACATATTAGCACCACCTAAGTTCATTAATATCCCACTAAATGTATATTGAGCAACTTCAGACTTTGATATATACAAGCAAAGAACTCTTTCAAGATATATCTCATAAGGTGCTAAATAGACTTTCAATTTGGATTTAGATTAAGGGCTTGGGTCATCACATTTAATGAGCATACCAACAAGTCGAATACACATATTTGTCCCATTATGTACCGGATCATATTCATAAATATCCGGTTTCCTTTAGCGCGACACCATGTACGAATGTGTTTATGTAAGGAATGAATTGTGAGACAATCCCGCAATTCATAATGTGGTCATAGATATAGATCTAAGGTATCTTAGCACCTCAACTATATCTATGTATCCTATCTATATGTCCCAATTGATTCTTTAATTAGTTTCTCTTTGTTATGCGCTTGTATGGAATTTTCAACGAATTGTGATCAATATCTTACAAGCAAGCATCCCTCTCACATTAAACACGGTGAAGGGTTTCATAATCATCTTACCCTAATAAATAAGATTAGCATCAAATGTTCAACCCGAGGTTAAACCACTCCATGATCCGAACCACATGGATCTAGGTGATACTTGTCTTATTTATATGGTTAAGTAGATTATGACAAAGAGACAACTAATCCAAACTACTTTGGACTTAGAATCAATTATTCATGATTTTTATTACTTGTAACATGCATGTCGTGACATGGATAATTTTGATTTTTATCAATCAACAAATATTTTTCAAAAACAAGATTCAAATTTAAGTATGAATTTATCGTCATCAAATGTAGAATGATGCGCCTTGAAGGCCAACATAAAACATAAGCTATGACATGAATAAACTTCGAAATTGAATAAGTAATGCGATAAATCTTTTACAAACCAAAATTCAAAATTTTATCCATCGTCTTCATGAACATACAATAAAAACTCAACTTGCCTCACAGGGCATCAAAACAAAGTAATAATTAAACCGGTAACAATAGGCGAGATCTCAACTCCCAATTCTCTTTTAGAGGTCAATCTATCAAGTTTCCTCTTTTAGAGATCCAGTTCTTCATGCTCTTCTTTCTTCTTTTAAATGGTACCCACATTTTGTAACAAAATGAATTTGTGACAAACGTGAGTTAATTAGCACGGGTGAACAACCCAATGAAATAGAAGAATTAGCAAAGAATCATGAATGTACCTTAAGAGGGGAAATTAACTCTCTCTTACCTTAGAAGTTTAATATCCTCTCGGCACGAAGGGCCTGCGTGACGGCCCCAATCTCCTAATCTTCCACAGAAGTAGCTAACCACTCCTTGAATCTCTTCATGAGGCACATAACCTATTTCCTCAGACTCAACGTTGAGGATAGGCTTGGACACTCCAACCTTTCCTATTTGTGTCGGTTTCTTCTTCCTTTTCTCTTGTCCCCTTAAACTCGTGGTAGGAATGGAAGAGGTTGATTCATGATTGGCAATGTCAGACTCGGCAATCTTCAACATGCCATGTAATTCACCTAAGGTTTTCTCCATATTATGCATGTGATAGTTCATGACAAACTAATCATATGAAGCGGGCAGGGACTGCAGTACTATATCCATAGCAAGCTCCCTCCGAATGGGAAAACCTAATATCTCCATTTGGTCCACGTACGCCTTCATCTTAAGGACCTTGGCACTCACACTCCTACCTTCTTGCATTCTACAACTGACTAGGTTTTTAACAAACTCATAGTGTTCCTCCCTAACTTGTTGTTGGAACATGTCCTTCAACTTGTTCATCATATCGTACACACTCATGTGCTCAAAGTGCTTTTGCAACTCCGAGCTCATAGTTGACAACATGAGGTAGGCAATATCGTGTGTGTCCTCAACATGCCTCTCATACGCGTATCGGACGGACCAAGTCGCGTCGGTAGCAGGTGGCTCTAGAAGATGTTCCTTAAGAATGTGCAACTTTGACTCATAGCGAAGGACAATTCTCAATTGCCTAAGCCA
Organism: Dittrichia graveolens; assembly: GCA_038502395.1. Taxonomy (NCBI): domain Eukaryota; kingdom Viridiplantae; phylum Streptophyta; class Magnoliopsida; order Asterales; family Asteraceae; genus Dittrichia; species Dittrichia graveolens. The sequence goes on from JARJIL010000008.1 coordinate 27,377,920, forward strand.
GTCAACGAAGTTCACTCCCGTGAGTTTCTCCCTTTGAAGGAACATACGAAGCGAATGGTTTGACGTGGTGTTATTATAGTTTGATATCTATTAATACAAGAACACAAGTTTTAGTTAGTTCGATATAATCCTTGTGAAAATAATTACCCACAAAGTTTTAGAAAAACAATTTAACTTAAAAAGGGCTAAGAACCATATTTTACTCCACTACATGACGGGTTTACATCGGATCACTTTATGAAGCCATTTAGGCCGGTAACCATTTTACTGATTGCAATCTCTATTGCAACTCTTAGACACTTGCGGGATCCAACGACATAAAACGGTCCGTTGGCATGTTTGATCCCTACTTACACCAATCCCAAATTAAAATTCTTGTTTGACTCGTGCTTAGCTTGACAATCACACAAGGATTTTAGTTTGCAATTGGAAATCGTCCAACAAGATACACCGTAGCACACTCGACAATCATTGGCTCGTGCTAAGCTCGACAACCAATAACCCTAAGTCGCCACTCTCACCTTTCACACAGATCCACATGGAATAACTCATGCTTAGCTCGACAACTATCCCATGCTTCACTAAAATCGGGTGGTGTCATCTTATGGATTGTGCGTGATTTACGTTTTTAGGAAACGGGCTTTTTTTTCATGATTAAAACCAAGTTTTAATATTTGATTAACAAAGTAAGTGACAAAAACGATTTTTCACTTTAAATATAACACCAAGTTTATATTGTCTTTTTAATCATGTACGCACGAGAGTTTGTTAACCAATTTAAAAACTCTTGTGATTTTATTAACCATGGAAAAGTTATCAAGCTTGCAAAGAAACATAAACAACCATGCAAGTAAAATAAATCACATCACACGTATACAAATGGGTTGGTAACCATGCCAAAAACCTATGCGTCCTACCCGCGAGCCAAGCCGGGAGGACTAGGTCAACTAAGGACACAAACCTAGACCATGGAGTGCTCCCACTGAATCCGCTACCTCCATCGGGACTAACCGGATCCAAGGTCTTCAAGACGTCACCTCTTGACCCGTGATTGTGGTCTTCAAAACACAAGTACATAAAATAAAGGAAATGGCATGCAAGCCACACACTTCCTATCAATCTAGTACAAGTACATATGGATGAATGAAACAGCATGCAAGCCGCGATAATTAATTACATACCAAATGAATAAAATAATTAATTACAATACACGTGACACTAAGGTCACTAATTAAATCCAAACAACCAAACAAACCACAAGTCACAACCACAAGGTCTAGGGCGATGGTTACCAACCAAAAGCAACAAACAACAACCACAAAGCACGGTGTACCAAAACCGTGACTAAAGGAATATTTCAGTAAGAATTTCCAACACAAACACTCAAGCCACAACAAGGAAATTCTTGTACATATGCATTAGGGCAAAAAAACAAATTTTGATACCCATATTCATATATACACAACATATGTGTATGCATGCATGCATCTCATGCCAAGACCATACCTTACATACCCATATTTGTACCAAAAGATTAAAGGGGTTTACAACCGGAATCTGCCAGAAAAACAGAAACTCCTCCATGACCCGAAAAACCAGAATATTTTCTTTTAAGGACAAAAACTGCCTAGGAGCACCTTCACAGCCCCTCACGGCCCGTGAAGCCCGAAGGCTTCACAATCGATCACGGGTCAGAAGGGATCGTGAGCCTAAAACCCAAGTTTCACGACTATAACGTTCACGAGAGTCTTCACGACTCCTCACGGCTCGTGAAGCCAGAAGCTTCACAACCTGTTACGGGCCAGAAGGACTCATGAAGTCTGAAAACACTTCCCACGACCAGACCCCTCATGAACACTGGTCGTGTGGCCTTTACGGCTCGTGAAGAACCCTTCACGACCCGTGAAGGCCTACTGGACAGAAAAACGAATATTCTAAAATGGTTTTTCGAGCCATTTTCGTGCTATATCTTTGTAGCCTAGGCTCTGATACCACTGTAGGAAATCCATGCACGCCAACATCCGTACGCAGCGGAAGCAACGACATCAAAACCGGGGTTTGCGGGTATCAAAACCGACAAGCATGTATTCCCCAAGTGGGGATCGTGACTACAAAACAATATAGCAACGGAAAAAAACGAGAGGGGGGAGAAATATACCATCACGTGGCTGGAGCTATCCACCGAGCTAGGAAGATCTCCAAGAACTCGAATCCGAGCTCCTCTATTGATAGGCCACACCAAGTTACCGAGATTTCGTCTTGCTAGCGACCCTCAAACTTGAGCCTCACTGTTGATCTCGAGCTTTTGGAACAGAAGCAACACATGTATCTTTGCCTTCAATCTATACGCCCACTTAGCCCTTGTAGAACTCAAGTACCATATATGTGTGTGTGTGTTGTAGCATGAAGCAAGAGTTATGACATGAGAGTGATATGTGCCTTTTATAAAGGTTGGAAGTGGTTCTAAGTCAACCAGAGTCGGCCACCTAGCAACTCACTCATTATACCAACACAAAAGGTCCAATAAAAACAAAGTGACATTTTGACTTCTGCCTTCACGGGCTCTCATGGGCAGTGAAGCACTCGTGAAGGGCTCATAGGCCAGGTTTCACCGCACACTCTCATTAGGCCAACGAGTGGTCTAATAAAAGCATGGTGCCTGCCTTCACAGGCTCTCACGGGTCGTGAATCCCTCGTGAAGGCAGTGCCCCCACGACTACTTGTCCTGGTGGTGAAGCCTCGTGGAGGGTTTCACTTCACGACCTCTTCACGGCCCGTGAAGGTCGCCAGAAACCCTAATTTCATATTCTCTCATGTTTAGGTTATGCTTCCGGAATCTACCCTTGGCGTGTGACCCAATAGGCCCATACTATGAAGGTGTCGGATTCCGCCGGATTGTCAAAATCCGCATGGGTGTCGGAATCCGCAAAAGTGTCGGATTCCGTACGTTTGTCGGATTTCCTTCTATGTGTCGGAATCCGCAAGAGTGTAGGATTTCGTATGCATGGATTTTCTCGTGTCGGAATCCGCAAGGCAAGTGTCAGATTCCGCATGTGTGTGTCGGATTTCCCAAAATCCGCAAGAACTATCGGATTGCTCAAAATCCGCAAGTTTTGGCGGATTTATGTTAAGTCTAGATTTGAATCTTAAGTTTGTTTTAGTAGTCTTACCTTGTATATATAGATTATTAATGTAAGTAATAATGTTCTAGGTGAACTTGTTACGTTAGTGAAGTCAGAACAGAATATTTGTGTGTCGTAAGTTACTCAGGTGAGTACCTGCTTTCATGAGACTCAATAGAGTAAGACTTGTTGCTAGATGAATACCTAATTAATTATACATGATTGTATTATGTATGTCTATCTTGTTATTGAAGGTATGCTCAAGAATATAAGAATGAGTTTATATGATGTTAATGAGCTATGCCTAAAATCAGTAGGGTATGTATTAGGTGCATGCCAGCGAGTCCAAATTGAAACCACTTAGTTAATACATGATGATATGTATGAATGACTAACTGAAAGATGTTGTATGCAAGATGATGAATCCCTATGGGATTATATGTATGTATGTATGTGCACTGTCTGTAGACTTTCTGAAGCATGGTTAAGGTCAGTCGGTTGTAACTAGATCCCTTGAGTACTTTGGGATTTCACGGTGATTTGGGAGGCATTCCGGATCGTAGGTTCTGCAGAACCGCCGTGCCTTGACGTAAGTGGTAATCAGCTGGATGACCGCTGGATTACCTGTTGTAACACCGGAAAACTCAAGCCATTTTTTTAAATGCACTACGGAAGCTTAATTAACAAACCACTGAACATACATCATAAATATTTATAGAGTACAAAATATTTGTTTACAAACAACATCAATGATTGTCATGGTGTTACTAAAATAAACTGGCTCGTTTCTTTTAAAACAAAATATCAGAGCGGGGTCAACTTTTCCTTCTACAACACTAACAAACACAAACCTGCAAAAAGCAACAACTGAGGGGAATTAGCACAAAGCTAATTGAGTAGAGGCTAAACACAAACGCAAACATCAACAGTCAAAATCAAAGCTTGAAATCACATCTCCAAGAAGACTAGTGGTTCGGCGCATAACCTACAACCAATGCCGGCCAAAGCAAAGGTTTACCGATAGCCCTCCACTGAATTGGCACAGTAAAATCCCCCTCTGATGCAACGCATGCACCAGTAAGGCTATCACTGTTCAACCAACCAGTGAACGAGCCCATCGCAATTCTACGTGTAGCTGACTTCTCAAACGCAACTCAATGTCATTCAAAGAGCGTGTATCGGCCAAATTGTCATGCAACAGTTATCAACAATCAATAATCACAATCAACAATTCAATCAATCAATCTTCCAACCACAATCACATGCATCACATCAATAACGTTAACCATAATCTATACCATCCGCGATTAATGTCTACTCACCTCAAAATCAGCACGAACTCAGATATCTAATATCACTGAGTCTTTGGATTGCCTGAAAACATGATAACAACCAAATCAGTCTCGAATATATAAATATATCTGTCGACATATATTTATAATTCATTCATTCATAAAATAAAACAAACAACAAACAGTTACAAGTCCAATCACAAAATGTCGGATTTATGGACTATCGGATTTTCCACAATCGGATTTAGAAAATCCGCCAACCTCAAGTATTGGATTTCAATGGTCGGATTTTGAGAATCCTCCGGATTTCAAGACTTATCGGATTTTGGTCTCTCTCGGATTTCAAGTATAGGATTTGGCTTTGTCGGTTTTAGCATTTATCAGATTCTAGGTTTCCATATGCAAAGTATAAGATTTTGGTTATCCGGATTTCAAAATCTCGGATTACAACTCCCGGATTTGAAGTTATCGGATTAAGGCTTATCGGTTTCTCAAGTACTGGCTTCTACATGAATCAGATTTTAACATCATCTTCTTCAATTTCAAATTCTACCAACTTCATATCATCAACAATGATTATACCCATAATTCATAACATTCATCAAAACTTTCCAGAAGCACATTTAAACATATTTAAACACGTATTCATGCATCATATCATCTCATAAACATATAAATCAACAACAACAAACATAACCCATTTAGACAAATTTCTTCAAAGTTCATACATGATGATTCTTAAGGTTTAACCATAAAACCCATCAAAACATAGCATGTCATAAAAAATAAGCAAGAATCATAAACTAACATCTATTACGAATTAAAACACACAAATCTTGAAAATCCGATTCTTCCTCTTCTTTTGTTTTTCGGAAGAGAATTCTCTCAAAAACACACACTTACACTTTCTTTCTTTTGAAAATATGGCAGGTACATTCATGTTTAAACACATATATACATTTTAATAAAATCCAAGCATGAGGTGTACATTCCTCAGAATATTTGCATGCGTATTCATCTATAACATACATACGCATACTATCATACATACATATAATCTCGTTTTATTTAATTAAATTAACAAACTTAAAATGAACATATAATCAAGTTTAAGACAAATAACACATACCACTAATCCGCTAATCTCCTAGTCCAGCTTTGCGGGTGTTACAAATCTCCCTCCTCAAGAGGATTCCGTCCTCGGAATCTCTTATCGTTCAAACAAGTGGGGGTATCTATCTCTCATCTCTGCCTCTGTCTCCCAAGTTAAGTCAGAACCTAAACTGTGCTTCCACTTGACCAACACCATTGGAATCTACTTCTTGTGGGGCTTGGTCACTTTACGATCCAAACAGTTCAATAGGTTTGTGACAACCGTCAATTAGAATTTCAGGTTAGCTTCTAGAAAACTTTAATATAGATTTTTAATAGCTACAAATAGTATTAATAATATAAATTATTTTGTAAAAGCCTTAAATTCCCTAAAAATCCCGGTGATATGGTTAAAACCTTTAAAAATCGAAAAATCGGTAAAACCGCCTAATTAAAAGTCAAGATTTATAAATTTTATATAACAATCAAAATAATAAGAACAAAACACATCATTACATATATTATTTATCCCAAATATAAAACTTATATAAATACCAACAAAACTAATCAAAAACTTGTAAGTATTGACTTTAATTGAACCCCCAATGTACAAAATACATCCAACACACACACACATTATACATATTAATTAAACAAAAGATAATAATAATAATAATAACAATATTAATATCAAAATTTGGCCAGCCATGTCCCAGCTCACAAACCCACTACAACACTCTATCTACATGCATATATTCTAGTCATCTTCCACTCATTTGCACCGTCTCACTCACTCTCTCTCTTCAAACCATTCTCTCCTCCTTCTCTTTACATTCAAGCCCCAAATCAGCTGCAAATCATCATAAGCTTCCATATTTTAAAGTGTTCTTGAAGGATTGAAGCAAAAGATTCAAAGTAAGCAAGCATAGGTAGCAATCTCTTGGGTAATCTATTCATTTCTTGCATTTTTTCTTACTTTTTCTTCAAGATTTCTTGAGTTTCTGAAAATTTATGAACATCAAAGTGTTTTGATGATGATACATTCACTAAAAACATAAAAATATTCAACTCAAAACAAAACTTTATGAATCAAGCAACAAGAACTCAAGAAATTAGTGTTTCTATGCACATGCATGTGGTTTTCTTTGAAGGATCTATCATGATATGATCATGCCTGGAATTTTTGCTTTAAAATCTGAAATATTTTATTAATCAAGTAAATAACATGATAAAATCATAATATTGGTGGTGATGAACACAAAATGTAAGCTATTAGTTGATATGGTGTAAAGATCTGATTGTGGCAGAAGTTTGTGTTGCCTTAAAATGATCATAACTTAATGAATACTTAACCAAACGATTTGATTCTTTTTTTAAAATTTTTATCTTTGTGTTGAGCTTCATTTCCAAGTGGAAATTTAAGATTTTATGACGATTTGACCCTCCAACCACACGTATCAAGTCAGATATGTCAGAAAGATCACTGTTCAATAAAGTGACCCAATCGCATGGTTGTTAAACCACTCAAATATTATTCCAATAAATTGGTTTTTCTACTGGACATTTAAATTAATGAGTTATATTTCAAATAAAGTTAACCTCACTCAAAAATATTAATTTTTGACCCATTAAGTATGTAAAATAAGTTGCATGCATAAAACTGAGAAATCTGGATAATTTCATGGATGAAATTTAAACGATCATAACTTGGTACACACAAACTTATAAATGGTCAACGTTTTTTTAAAAGTTACATTATTGAGTTAGAAATTTAACCAAATTTGAATCATCTAAAAATAAGGTCGTTTGGTCACTCAAACCCTTAAAACAATATGAGAGTGTTAACTGGATTTTGACCAGTGACCTATACATTTAAATAAATAAAATAAAATACCTATAAATCTTTAAAAATTCTAATATTATTACAGTATTTTGTAAAGACTTATTATAATAACATATAAAAACTTGGAACCTTAAATAATTCGTTAGGGTACTAAACATTGTACCAAAGTACAAACCATGAAGCTGACAGAAAAGGACTTGCATAGTAAATAAAGAAGAATAAAATCGTTATGATTGTGACTTGAAAAATAACAATTAAAGTATAAAAATCATATAAATAAGATAAAAACACCTAAAAAGTAAATATAAAATATAAAACATAAAATATAAATGTATTCACATGAAATAAAGTTGGGTAAATATATATATAATTGTAACATATAACGATATCACTATAAAATCAATATAAACAATACAAGATTAATTATTAATTTTAATAACTTGAACTTGGGGACTAATAATAGGATATTATTCCACTAGGAAGGAAGCATCGTGGGAATTCAAGACTTTACTAATTATTTTAAGAATGCGTTAGACTTTGTTAGATGAGTATTCACGGCCCCAATTTTTATTGTTTTTAATATTTTTGGGGGAAAAGAATGCTACTATTTAAATTATCGGTTGATCTGTTTATTAAATTGTTATCTTATCTTCACACTTTGGTATATATGCTTATGTTTAACGATTATGAGTTTCTCTCTTTATGTAAGTCCCAACGTTCAACACTACCTATTAACTCATTGTATCGAGCCGTTAGTAATCTATGGATAGCGCTATTAGGTTGACACCCCACTTACTTGTGTAAGTGCATAATTACTGTGAAACAGGCTCTATTTATTACTCTATGGCATTCAGTCAGTAGGCTTAGGTAGTGGGCTATTTGCGTTAGCATTCTGCATATACTTATACCATGTGCAAACTAAACAACCGATTCACATACTCATCGTTCAGTGATGAACGTTTTTGGCATTAAAATCTTATTTTATTGCATATCAAAACCTGTGATCTCACCAACTATTTCTATAATTGACACTCTCTTTATCATGCTTTTCAGGAAATCTTTAGTAAGTGGTCAGCACCTGTTTGGCATGCATGTGGCAGCATTATCTAGCAATTTACATTATGTTATTTTCCAAACTTTTGAGCAATTATCGAAAGTTGTTGTAAACAATTGTACTACTTTTAATTATCTATGGTTGGTGTGATCTTGTACCTTATGCTACGAAACCATAAACTGTTACATCTCGTGATTCCGCTTTAGCGGGGTGTGACAGATTTGGTATCAGAGCCGAAGGTTATAGAGAATACCGGTTTTCTTTTAGAAAACCTAAACTATAGCCTAAAGCTGGAAATAACATTCAAAACTACTAAACAAATTACTAGTATAATTAAGTCGAGTATTACACTATCAGACCATAATTAAACAAAGCTTGATCACCTATGTTTAATTTAGTAAAGATAGTGCAACGCTCGAATTAGTTATATTAGAAGTTTGTTTAAGTGGAAATTTATCTTTAAACTTAAGTAGCATGCGTTTTTGTGTGTGTAATCACTGCATGAATAATTGCATGAAACATCTCCTTATAGATGCCATTCTTATACCTATAGTGCTCTAAGTACACTTGACCCCTACGTTATTACATTGTTAGTGACTAAGGATATCTTTATCTTAGTAGCATTATGTCTTACTCATCTTCCCATACGGTTTACTCTACTGATGAATCCGGCTACGTTACCGAACGTTACACACGACACAACCCTACTACCTTTGAAGAAGAGGACCCGTCTAAGGATCACGGGTCAGAGCATGAAGTGTCAAGCAGTAGTACTCCTACCGACATTCCACAGGATCCACCTACACCCGTCTTACCTATCCCATCTCAGCCCACTACTGCTCTATCTCGTGGGACCCGTATCCGGATGACACCTCAAAAGAGGGTCCCTATCCTTATAAGGGCGACGACAGGGGCATCCATGATAGGGGAGGTAGGACCGTCCATAGCTGTTACTAGTGTCCCTATCAAACACGCTCCTTGTATGACCCGGGAGGAGGCGTATTACTTCAGGAGGGTTGATGTCTGAGGTTGCAGACCTCCGTCGGACACTAACCTATTAGCAGCAAATTGTATCTGCTTCAATAGAACTTAACCATCACCTGTTGCAGACTGCGTACCTATCGGAGGAAGTTGCTGATGAGGCCATGCGTGCTGTTAAGAGGATGGAGCTCCTAGGTCGACAGATTGGAGGATGGGTTCTTGCGGCCATGGTGTTGTTTATTTGTGGTGGTACTGATTAGAGGATGGTCATATCAATTATTTAGTCCAAAATCTTTTATCTAGTATGCTATTACATTTGATATTTTGTATTCGGTTTTTCACACAATTTTATCTATGGAGAAAAAAAAATATCATCGTATTGATGTATGTTCACATCAAATTTTGTACTTTTATTTTAAATGCGAAAATATGTATGAACAATGTACTCGTGTATTGTGAAAATGAAAGTCCTTCTTATTATCATAATTAGGTAGTTCGTTATTATTTATCCAAAATTTTGTATCTTGTTGTATTAATTAAATTAACAATTTGTTATGGTCAAAATTGTGACAAACTTTTCATTAAAACAAATGTTTATGAATGTGTTACTAGAATCATGCCACCTAAAAGAATCACACGAACGAACAACAATGACCAAGAGACCGACCTGGCATGATTAGTGGCTCAACAGATCGCTGCAGCAATACCGAACATTGTCAGCCAAGTCACTGCGGGTATTAATGCTAACCAAGGGAATGATAACGCAGGGGGAAACAATGATGAAAATAGAAACAATGAAGGTAGACGAGGAAATAACAACAACAACAACAACAACAACAACCACCTGGGGTGTACCTACAAGACGTTTAGAGCCTGCAATCCAAAGGAATTACATGGGAAAGAGGGTGTTGTTGGATTGCTACAATGGATAGAGAGTATGGAATCCGTACTCAGTATTAGCAAGTGTTCTAATGATTGCAAGGTAGAGTTTGCAGCTTGTCTACTTCAGAACAGAGCACTGACCTGGTGGAACACGCAGGTCCAAACCCGTGGTCGAGAAGAAGCAAACAAATTAAGCTGGGAAGATTTCAAGAAATTGCTCATTGAAGAGTTATGCCCGGGAGACGAAATTCAGAAATTGGAAGCTGAGTTTTGGAACCATACAATGGTGGGGATGGAGATTGGTAAATACACTGACCATTTTAACGAACTCACAAAACTAGAGCCTCGACTGGTTACACCTGAAGAGAATAAAATCGAGAGGTATATCTGGGGGTTATCACCCGAAATCCGAGGAATGGCTACCTCGGCAAACCCCACGACTATTCAAAGTGCTGTGAGTTTAGCAAATTGGTTGACCAATGATGTGGTCCGTTCAGGGAAGGTTGCCCAGACAAAGGTTGAAGGAAAAAGGAAGTGGGAAAACCAGTGAGGGAAAAAGAAGGGTGCTAGGCCTAACAAGAAATTCAAGGGAGCAAAGAACTTTGGGGTCCAAATTCAAGAAGCTGGACGTTACAGCGGCCCATACCCCAAGTGTAACAAATGCAACTTTCACCATGGGGGTGTTTGCCCTACCTGTACAAATTGCAAGTAGATTGGACATATCGCCAAATACTTCAAGGCAACTAAAGAAACGAACGAAGTAAAAGGGGCATGCTTCGAATGTGGGAGGCGGGACCACTTACGAAACACTTGTACTAGGCTGAACAGAGTACCAAACCATAACAATGCCGGAAACCAGGTGTGAGGACGAGCATTTGTCATCGGAGCTGAAGAAGCGAAGCAAAACCAAAACGTGGTTACCGGTACGTTTCTCTTGAACGATCATTATGTATCTGTATTATTTGACTCTGGAGCGGATAGGAGTTTCATTTCTGCAGAATTTAGATCCATGCTCAATATGAAATCTAAGAAATTGGAAAACGCCTATATAATTGAATTCGCCAATGGTCATGAAACTAAGACTAGTGATGTCCTAATTGATTGCACTTTGAACTTAGGTGATAAGTTATTTAATATCGATCTTATACCTATTAAATTGGGAATTTTCGACGTAGTTGTGGGTATGGATTGGTTGTCCAAAAATTGAGAAGAAATTTGTTGCTCCGAAAAGGTCGTGAAGATACCTCTTTCGAACGATGACACTCTTGTTAAACAATGAGATAAACCAGGGAAAGGCCTGAAGATTGTATCGTGTATGAAGATTCATAAATGTTTGAGGAAGAAATGTGTTGCGTTTTTAGCTCACTTCATGGATAAGAAGTCAAAGGAGAAACGGATCCAGGATATTCCCGTAGTCAGAGACTATCCAGAAGTACTCCCGGATGATCTACCCGGTTTACCTTCATCGAGGCAAGTCGAATTCCAAATTGATTTAGTTCCTCGAGCAGCACCAGTAGCCAAAGCGCCTTACCGCTTAGCGCCAACTGAGATGCTGGAGTTGTCAAGCCAACTTCAAGAACTTTTGGATAAAGGATTTATACGGCCGAGTTCCTCACCGTGGGGAGCGCCAGTATTATTCATCAAAAAGAAAGACGGTTCATTTAGAATGTGCATTGATTATCGTGAATTAAATAAATTGACAATCAAACATCGATATCCCCTTCCTCGAATCGATGATCTATTTGACCAACTGCAAGGTGCATCATATTTTTCAAAGATTGATCTCCGTTCAGGATATCATCAATTGGGAGTCCGTGAAGAAGACATACCTAAAACGGCTTTTAGGACTCGTTATGGGCATTACGAGTTTCTTGTTATGCCTTTTGGTTTAACAAACGCCCCAGCCGTGTTCATGCATCTAATGAATAGAGTCTGCAGACCCTATTTAGACAAGTTTGTTATAGTTTTTATAGATGATATATTGATCTATTCTCGTAGCAAAGAAGATCACGAGCAACATTTAAAGCTAGTGCTAGAATTACTCAAGGACCAGAAGTTGTATGCCAAATTCTCCAAACGTGAATTTTGGATTCGGGAAGTACAATTTCTTGGTCACATTGTTGGCGAAAAAGGGATTCATGTAGATCCTACAAAAAAAAGCTATTAAAAGATGGGAAGTCCCAAAGACTCCAACCGAAATTCGTAAATTTTTGGGTTTAGCTGGGTATTACCGACGATTCATTAAGGACTTTTCTAAGATTGCCCAGCCACTAACCTCGTTGACTCAGAAAGACAAGAAGTTTAGTTGGGGTGACAGACAGGAAGAAGCATTCTAGAGCTAAAGCATAAGCTATGCAATGCACCAATTCTAGCATTGCTAGAAGGATTGGAGAACTTTGTAGTATATTGTGATGCTTCTCATCAAGGTTTAGGATGTGTATTGATGCAAAAAGACAAAGTTATTGCTTATGCTTCAAGACAACTTAAAGTTCACGAGAAGAACTACACCACTCATGACCTATGTTAGATATTAAATAGTTTGTTAGCCTTGTGTTCTTTTGTTTATAATATGTTTATCTAGACTAGTTTGTTGTTTGGGCTTGGCCCACTTTTCCTTATGTATTGCTTAGTCTAGTTAATAGTTAGAATTAGGCCCTTAAGGCTTAAAGGCCCATGTGTCTACTTGTATTTAAATCCTTGCAAACCTAGTTTGCAAGGTAACTCTTTGCAATACCATTCTCTGCTCTTTACGTTCAATAAATACTAAGAGAGAATCTTCAAGTTAAAGCAAAGTGTTCATACTTGTTCATAATAACTTCATCATCTTTATTTCAAGTATTCTTGTTTACTCATCTTTTACACAACAAAGGACTTTCAACCTAGAACTTGGAGCAGTAGTTTTTGCACTTAAAATTTGGAGACATTATTTGAAAGGTACTAAGTGCACTATCTTCACCGATCATAAGAGTCTTCAACACATCCTTGATCAGAAAACGCTCAACATGAGGCAAAGAAGATGGGTGGAGTTACTCAACGACTATGATTGTGAAATTAAATATCACCCAGGCAAGGCTAATGTGGTAGCCGACGCGCTTAGAAGGAAGGTAAGGGCTAAACCTTCAAGAGTACGAGCATTAGGAGCACTTGCTCAGACAAGCCAAAAGACAAGAATCCTCGATGCTCGGGATCAGGCGTTAAAAGCAAAAAACTTGAGGAATGAGACCTTGCACCAACTCGAACATAGATTTGAAACTAAATCTGATGGGGTCCACAAATTTGAAGACAGAGTGTGGATACCAAAAATTAACAAGTTGCGATTAACAATCCTAGACGAAGCTCATAAATCTAGGTATTCAATTCATCCCGGCGCAGACAAAATGTACAAGGATCTCAAGGAATATTATTGGTGGCCGGGAATGAAGAAGGACATAGCTTTGTATGTGGGAAAGTGTTTGACTTGTTCAAAAGTCAAAGCAGAACACCAAAAGCCATCAGCTTTGTTGCAACAACCAAAGATTCCACAGTAGAAATGGGAGCAAATTTCCATGGACTTCATAACCAAATTACCCAGGACAGTTAAGATTCATGATACAATTTGGGTAATAGTGGATCGATTGACAAAGTCTGCACATTTCATTCCTATCAAGGAAAGTTACAAGATGGAGAAGCTTGCCCAAATTTACATTGATGAAATTGTTACACGCCATGGAGTGCCAATTTTAATCATTTCAGATAGAGATAGCCGCTTCACGTCTCGATTCTGGCAGTCCCTTCACAAAGCACTCGATACACGATTAAATTTGAGCATAACTTATAATCCACAAACCGACGGGTAGACTGAGCGAACTATACAAACGTTAGAAGACATGTTAAGGGCTTGTGTGATAGATTTTGGAGGAAGTTGGGATTCTCACTTACCTTTGGTGGAATTTTCATACAACAACAGCTACTATACTAGTATTCAGTGTGCCCTTTATGAAGCTTTGTATGGACGGAAGTGTCATTCACCACTTAGTTGGTGTGAAGTTGGTCATAAGCAATTAATTGGACCTGACATTGTGCAAGAAATAACCGACAATATTTCGATCATTAAAGATAGAATTAAAACCGCGAGAGATCGTTAGAAGAGTTACGCAAAAAGCTTTTAGAATTCCAAGTCGGGGTAAAGTACTTCTAAAGGTGTCACCATGGAAAGGGCTAGTACGTTTTGGAAAGAAAGGAAAATTAAGCCCTAGGTATGTTGGACCATTTGAGATCATTGAAAGGATCGGTCCGGTAGCATATAAACTCAAACTACCTCAGGAAATGATTGCCATCCATAATATATTCCACGTATCAAATCTCAAGAACTGTTTAGCTAATGAATCAGTAGTCGTACCATTAGAAGACATTCAAGTTGACGAGAAGTTGTCAATCAAAGAAGAACCAATCGAAATTCTCGACCGAGAGATCAAGCGACTCAGACGAAAGAAGATTCCAATTTTGAAAGTTCGTTCGAACTCAAGGCATGGATTGGAATATACATGGGAACGAGAGGATTATATGAAACTTAAATATCCTCACCTCTTTGCCCAGAAGTAGTCCGACGATGTCAAAAACTAATTTCGGGACGAAATTCTTTCAACTGGGGGAGACTATGACAACCATCAATTAGAATTTCAAATTAGCTTCTAGAAAACTTTAATATAGGTTTTTAATAGCTACAAATAGTATTAATAATATAAATTATTTTGTAAAAGCCTTAAATTCCCTAAAAATCCCGGTGATGTGCCTAAAACATTCAAAATCGAAAAAACGGTAAAACCGCCTAATTAAAAATCAAGATTTATAAATTTTATATAACAATCAAAATAATAAGAAAAAAACACATCATTACATATATTATTTATCCCAAATATAAAACTTATATAAATACCAACAAAACTAATCAAAAACTTGTAAGTATTGACTTTAATTGAACCACAAATGTACAAAATACATCCAACACACACACATTATACATATTAATTAAACAAAAGATAATAATAATAATAACAATATTAATATCAAAATTTGGCCAGCTATGTCCCAGCTCACAAACCCACTACAACACTCTATCTACATGCATATATTCTAGTCATCTTCCACTCATTTGCACCGTCTCACTCACTCTCTCTCTCTCTCTCTTCAAACCATTCTCTCCTCCTTGTCTTTACATTCAAGCCCCAAATCAGCTGCAAATCATCATAAGCTTCCATATTTTAAAGTGTTCTTGAAGGATTGAAGCAAAAGATTCAAAGTAAGCTAGCATAGGTAGCAATCTCTTGGGTAATCTATTCTTTCTTGCATTTTTTCTTACTTTTTCTTCAAGATTTCTTGAGTTTCTGAAAATTTATGAACATCAAAGTGTTTTGATGATGATACATTCACTAAAAACATAAAAATGTTCAACTCAAAACAAAACTTTATGAATCAAGCAACAAGAACTCAAGAAATTAGTGTTTCTATGCACAAGCATGTGGGTTTTTGCACAAGCATGTGGTTTTCTTTGAAGGATCTATCATGATATGATCATGCCTGGAATTTTTGTTTTAAAATCTGGAATATTTGAGTAATCAAGTAAATAACATGATAAAATCATAATATTGGTGGTGATGAACACAAAATGTAAGCTATTAGTTGATATGGTGTAAAGATCTGATTCTGGCAGAAAGTTTGTGTTGACTTAAAATGACCATAACTTAATGAATACTTAACCAAACGATTTGATTCTTTTTTTAAAAGTTTTATCTCTGTGTTGAGCTTCATTTCCAAATGGAAATATAAGATTTAAAGACGATTTGACCCTCCAACCACACGTATCAAATCAGATATGTCAGAAATCTCACTGTTCAATAAAGTGACCCAATCGCATCGTTGTTAAACCACTCAAATATTATTCAAATAAATTCGTTTTTCTACTGTACATATAAATAAATGAGTTATATTTCAAATAAAGTTAACCTCACTCAAAAATATTAATTTTTGACCCATTAAGTATGTAAAATAAGTTGCATGCACAAAACTGAGAAATCTGGATAATTTCATGGATGAACTTTAAACGATGATAACTTGGTACACACAAACTTATAAATGGTCAACGTTTTTTTAAAAGTTACATTATTGAGTTAGAAATTTAACCCAATTTGAATCATCTAAAAGTAAGGTCGTTTGGTCACTCAAACCCTTAAAACAATATGAGAGTGTTGACAGTATTTTTACTAGCGACCTATAAATTTAAACAAATGAAATAAAATACCTATATATCTTTTAAAATTGTAATATTGTTACCGTATTCTCTAAAGACATATTATAATAACATATAAAAACTTGGAACCTTAAATAATTCGTTAGGGTACTAAACATTGCACCAAAGTACAACCCATGAAGCTGAAAGAAAAGGACTTGCATAGTAAATAAAGAAGAATAAAATCTTTATGATTGGGACTTGAAAAATAACAATTAAAGTATAAAAATCATATAAATAAGATAAAAACACCTAAAAAGTAAATATAAAATATAAAACATAAAATATAAATGTATTCACATGAAATAAAGCTGGGTAAATATATATATAATTGTAACATATAACGATATCACTATAAAATCAATATAAACAATACAAGATTAATTATTAATTTTAATAACTTGAACTTGGGGACTAATAATAGGATATTATTCCACTAGGAAGGAAGCATCGTGGGAATTCAAGACTTTACGAATTATTTTAAGAATGCGTTAGACTTTGTCAGATGAGTATTCACGGCCCCACTTTTTATTGTTTTGAATATTTTTTGGGGAAAAGCATGCTACTATTTAAATTATCGGTTGATCTGTTTATTAAATTGTGATCTTATCTTCACACTTTGGTATATATGCTTATGTTTAACGGTTATGAGTTTCTCTCTTTATGTAAGTTCCACCGTTCAACACTACCTATTAACTCATTGTATCGAGCAGTTAGTAATCTATGGATAGCGCTATTAGGTTGACACCCCACTTACTTGTGTAAGTGCATAATTACTGTGAAACAGGCTCTGTTTATTACTCTATGGGCATTCAGTCAGTAGGCTTAGGTAGTGGGCTCTTTGCGTTAGCATTCTGCATATACTTATACCAATTTACATACTCATCGTTCAGTGATGAACGTTTTTGGCATTAAAATCTTATTTTATTGCATATCAAAACTGTGATCTCACCAACTATTTCTATAGTTGACACTCTCTTTATCATGCTTTTCAGGAAATCATTAGTAAGTGGTCAGCACCTGTTTGGCATGCATGTGGAAGCATTATCTAGCAATTTACGTTATGTTATTTTCCAAACTTTTGAGCAATTATCGAAACTTGTTGTAAACAATTGTACTACATTTAATTATCTATGGTTGGTGTGATCTTTTACCTTATGCTATGAATCCATAAACTGTTACATCTCGTGATTCCGCTTTAGCGGGGTGTGAGAAGGTTCTTTTATTAATCTCTTCTTTGAATCCACTTTCAACTCATGCACTGGAAGAATCTGACTTTCATCTTGAACCCTACATTTTCTCAGATAGCAAACGTTGAACGTATCATGAATATCATCAAGCTCTGCTGCACGAATGCAGAAAGGACAAATATAACGGGGAGCTGAAGCGAATCACACCTTTCCATGGTGAGACTTTCAAATACACCAACTCCCCCATATCAAACGTTACTGGACGACGTCGTGGATCTACATACATTTTCTGTATATCTCTGGCAGCTTCCAATTTTTCTCTAGCAATAGCAACCTTGTCAGCCGTCAACTAAACAATCTCAGGCCCTGCAAACTGTTTCTCACTAGCCTCTAACCAACAAGTCGGAGTACGGCAACGGCGACCGTACAACCTTTCATACGGAGGCATCCCAATACTAGAGTGGTAAGAATTTATACACAAACTTTATCAATGGCAGGTGTGAATCCCAAGATCTACCCTACGAAGGATATTATATTTGGCTCTACAAACTCATAGTACAGCCTAGAGTTTTCAAAATTAATGCCGAGCAATTTTGAAATGAGCATGATGGGAGAAATGAATTTCTTCCTCGGCTTACAAGTCAAACAGATTTCCAATGGCGTTTTCATAAATCAGTCCAAATATATTAACGATTTATTAAGAAAATATGATATGTCGGACTGCTCGTCCAAATCAACCCCCATGTCTTCTAAAACCAAATTGTCTGCTGATTCTGATGGAAAGGCAGTCGATTTGAAAACCTATCGGGGTATGATCGGCTCACTACTGTATCTCACGGCTAGTATACCAGATATAATGTTTTCTACATGTCTCTGTGCTCGTTTTCAGGCAAATCCCAAAGAATCACATTTACTTGCCGTGAAATGTATCCTCAAATACCTGAAAGGGACCCCTGACCTTGGTCTGTGGTATCCCCGCGACTCATCATTTGAACTGCTTGCGTATTCCGACTCGGACTATGCCGGGTGTATGTTAGACAGGAAAAGCACGTCAGGGAGTGCACACTTCTTGGGCGATCGTTTGGTCTGCTGGAGTTTAAAGAAACAAAACTGTGTTTCTACATCAACTACCGAGGCTGAATTCGTGGCAGCTGCAAGTTGCTGTTCTCAAAGTCTGTGGATTCGAACTCAGCTGCGGGACTTTGGTCTTACCTACTCCAAGATTCCCCTATTGTGTGATTCTCAGAGTGCCATTGCCATTTCCTTCAATCTTGTCCATCACTCCAAAACCAAGCATATTGATATCAGGTATCACTTCTTGAAAGACAACGTCGAAAAGGGTCTGATTGAGCTCCAGCATGTTCCCACTGATTATCAGCTGGCTAATCTGTTCATTAAACCACTGGACGAAGCCCGCTTCTCATTTTTGGTTTCCAAGATCGGCATGCTTAATCTCAAACTCTAATTCTCTATTGTTTTCATGTCTTGAACAGATTAACTGTTTTCTTTGTGCAGTTATACAGGTGCTCCTGTCTAGGGGGAGCGTTGCGGATTCACTGGTGAACATGAATGTTTCCCATGCATTCGTGTAGGGGGAGAAAAGTGCAGTATTCATCTTCACAGATGATACTTCGTCAGATGCTAATTTTATTGTCTGTGTTAATGTCACCAAAAATGAAATATAAAAATCACAAAAAGAATAACAAAAAATTAATAATAACTTTTGTCAAGGTGAAATTGAAAACTATAATGAAAATCACAAAAAGAAGGAAAATCACCTTTTGGGCTTAAATAATGCTGCAATTTAAGTCATGGGCCTAAACATCCAGTTTGGACCAAACCGGGTCGATCCGACAGTCGGATCAAAGCCCCGATTCATCCGACCTTCGGATAGCTCTATTTATAGGCAACCCGACTGTTCCTTTCCTTTCACGCTTCCAAGAATTCAAAAAGCCAAAAACACTATTCATCTTCAGCCCTCTCAACTACTTTCTATCGAACTTACTTGAAGTGAAATCTGTTGTGTTTAAATCACACAAAACTGAAAGGTAAGAGGATTGAAACAAGAATGGGTGAATCTTCTGTGGTTTAAATGTCAAAAATCTGTTTCTTTTTGGTTTAACAACCCCTGTTTATCGAACTGTGGGTTTCTCTGGGTGTCTTGAATCAAAACACCATTAATGGTGTTGTTTGTAATGTCTGACTGATATACTGTGATTCTTGAATGTATGCGCACACAAAGGCACAAATTTCATGTTCTAGGTAACACAAAATCGAGTTATTTGTAAATCCTTTGTTTGGGTTTTGGGCACTGTTCTTCGATATGAAGAACAGAGGGTTTCAAGTTCAAATGTGCTTTAAATAGCTTTGTTTAGGCTTGTTTGAAAGTGCAAACTTGTTTGGGGTTAAATTCCGAGTCATTTGGTACCAACTTTGAGTCTCTGAACTTCGTTTATGTCAAAAATCACTTTGGACTTAATATGAACTAAGCTGGGTGTTCTTAACAGTCGGATGAAGGAAATTGAATTTCATCTGACAGTCGGATGAAATTGGTCTATCCGACTTTCGGATGAAGTTTGGTCTATGCGACTTTCGAATGGCTAAGTTTGCACCATGCCACCTTTGAAATAAAACAACTCTGAAAAGACCAAGTCGTTGGTCCATCCGACTTTCGGATGAAACAGTCTCATCCGACTTTCAAATGAAACTAGTCCATCTGACTTTCAGATGAAACAAGTCCATCCGACTTTCGGATGAAACAAGTCCATCCGACTTTCAAGTGAAACAAGTTCATACGACTTTCAATTGAAACAAGTTTATTCGACTTTCACTTAATCAAATCCATCCGACTTTCGTATGAAACCAAATCCTTTTTGGACTTTCACATAACTGTTAAATTCATGCGACTTTCATGCGACTTTCGGATGAAATTAATTCCTTCGACTGTCAAGTTAACCTTCAAGTGACTTTCAAGATTAACCCCCATGCGACTTTCACCTCATCCGACTGTCGCATAACTTAAGCTAATCCGACTTTCAACACTTAGAAATTTTTGTGCCTTGTTCAAATTTCATAAGTTACATAATCAAAGTCAAAGTCAACCCCAACATTCACATGTGCATAGAACTTAACACAGATATTCATTCATGAGTTCACATGTTCATCAGCAAATATCTATCTTTTCTCTTATGCTAATATGATCTATCTTATATGTGACAGATGGCTGCTAATCAACCCCTTCCAGAGGAAAGCCTAGTCCTTGCTGCTGACAGGCTTGAAACTCTGAGCAACAATGTATACTTTGATCTAGCCACCGATACCAAGATCTCCATAATCACTGAAATTATCCGTGCCCATCCTCTCCGCCAAGCCATCACTGAAAACCCAAACACATCACCCACCCATGTACCTGAGATCTATCTGTAGCAACTGTGGTACACTTTTACTGAAGGTGTCACCCGCTTGGGACACAAGTGTCTCCGGGGTCGTATTGAGAATAACCGCACAACTCTTTCTGCCGTCCGACTGAGAAACCTATTGGACCTACCTGTTGCTGATCACTATTCAGGGAGAGCTGACTTTGATGAAAATCCAAGTGTAGATGCGGTACTAGACCTAATCAGAGGTCTTGGATATCAGGGAGAACTAAACCAAATTCATCAGTTCAGATGAACAAATCTTGCGCCTCTCTGGCGGGTATTCACCGTGGCACCGATGGCGGCTCCTACTACTCCCTACTCTTGTTGACTGGTGTTGCTTACCACCCCCACTTGGACTATGCCACTATCATATTCGAGGAGATCGTCAGAATGGTCAAGGAAAAGGACACCTCTCGCCAGAAAACCTTTATACCTTTTCAACAATTCCTGACCATCTTCATTGCCACAGACCTGGAAACCTACCACTCCATCCCTCGGCGACTTAATAGCCCACAAGTCCAAGTACAACGCATCGCTAGATTCTTACGAATCAGAGACCTTCCTGATGTTGTAGCCATGCCCGTACCAGTTGCCCTTCTTCGAACGCTGAATCAAGAAAGTGAGGTAGTGCGAGAGTATATGAGGGTTAATAGGATTGCTCCTCCGTCGCAACCAGAGCCGGTTGTGCCTGCCCCAGGAGCAGTAGTACCAGGTGAGGGTCCTAGTGGTATTAGGGCTCGGGTGCGCAGGGGTGCCCCGAGCAGGGTTTTGATTGAGAGAGAATAATCTGTTGAGAGGGGCGGTGGAAGTGGTGAGGGAGGAGAGATAGAAGAGAGCGAGGGAGTTGTAATCAGTGACTCGGAGGCCTCTACCCATGCTGAACCAGAGAATAAGTCCTCCACAGAAAGGACTCAAACCGAATCCTCCTCATCAGGACAATCCATCTCATTTGGTCCACGACCTTCTCCAGTCTGAGTCGAGTCCACTGGCACGCGACAAGTTTCTGATCACCCCGAGGACATCCATCATGATTTATTAGACATATCTGCCACCTTTGGTGGTGTACCGGTTATAGAAGAGAAGACGAAGAAGTAGAGGTTGAAGTGAGTGATAGCGCGAGTGAGAAAGAAAATGATGAGAGTGAGAGTACACCAGACCGAGAAAGCCGGGAAGCCTCATCTACTACCGTTCGGGACACTATTCCGATTGGTATTGAAACAGACACTAGCATCCCACCAGTGCATGCACCTCACCCCACCAGCCACTCTGCTTCCACTCAAATGGAAGTGGTTTCATTGCACGGGGATCTATCACTTACACAGTCAGCAACTCGTTCGGAGTTTGCTTGCTTTGAATTCAGTGGACCGCCTCCCCCGTCCACATCTTCTTTCGGAGCACCATTGAGTCTAGCGCCACCCTTAACTGGTTTTCAATCATTTGCTAGGACACAATCTGCATTAGCACGTCTTCGTGACGTTGCCAGAACGCCCGTAGCGGCCTCTACTACAGAGGTAACGCGAGGATCGAGCGGAAGTCCCTCAGTGCTACAATTGTGCCAACACTGCGTGAGGGCCACGGGTCTGAAGGACCTGTGCCAACCGAGCCTCTTAGCTAGGTCGGGGTTACACCAGAGCTTAGGTCTTTCCTAAACTCTAAGTTCTCTTCACTAGACTCTGGCCTGAGGGAGTATGTCAACGCACAACTCCACTCTGAAATCGACTCCCTCAGAGCCCAAATCCGAGCCCTGGAAAACCGCCCACCTACCGTCATTGAGCGAGATTATTCAATCGATGAACTCAAGCACCTCCTACATGCTAAACTGAACAGTGTTGCCCATCCTACACCCGAACAATCAACCATCCTAGCAGCACTACAACACCAACCCCAGCCCTCCTCCTCCAGCTCCACCACCTTCCAAGATACTGTCCTACAAGCCTTAAATGCCTTAACCTCTACCGTCTCAAATATTAGCAAAAGGCTGGAAGTTGTGGAGGAGTATTGTAAGGCTCAATCGGAAACAAGCATGCGTAAGCATGATGATCCTGAGGATCCAGGACAACATGAGGGGGAGAAGTGGCAGCGGCGTTACATTGGGGCCCAAAGCACAGTACTCCGAATCGAAGCCGCCCCAGTGTCAAAGCCGTCAGAGGGTCAAAGCGGCAGTGGGAGTGGGGGTAAACAACAACAAACTAAGCCTGCTACTGAGCCTACAATGGCAGAATTTCAATTTGAAGTAGGTCAGGGGGCAGAGTCAGAGGTAGAAAGACAAGAAACCCCAACAATCATCCCAACAATCCAAACTCCTACAATCCAAATCCCACAAATCTAAACACACTCAAAAGAGCCAGAATCCTCTCTTCCTGAATCCTCAACAGAAAAATCCAAAGGCAAAAGGCCAATTACAGAGGAAGTAGAAGAGACTCTGCTAATCAACATCCGCAAAGCCTTCACAACAGTAAACAGGGAACTGCTTGACATCTTTCCACCTGAATAGGGGCAATTCAATATTGCGCCCATCGATCTTATAAGTCAGCAGCAACCTCAAGGGTCTGAACAGAAAGAGGGTGAGTGGCCGGTACCTGTAACTTACCATGGAGGACCTATGCCCTTGGCCACTCACGAAAGAGTAATAGCAGAAAGGCCAAACATCAGAAATATCAGGCCCACACAATGGTTAAATACTCCGTATCTTGAAGAAAGAATTCCGGGTATCTTCTCAGAGGTTTTCAGAGAGGTTGATGATCTGTAAGTGCTAAACCCAGCAGAACATGAAAAAGCCGTCAGATTCGCCGCCACCTTCCATACAAGTGAGAAACAACAAGTGGCCTCCAAACATCCAATTGTCAAGATCGAGTTCGTGTACTTGCGTAACTTCCTCAACTATCAAATGGTTCACTTCCATGTAACCAGAGCAGATGGGAAAAGATATACATTTCACAAGGTCGAGCTTAGATTCTTGAATTTGGGAGACATAACTCATATGGAAGATGAGCTGGCTTGCAAGCTTGAAAAGACCCGAGAAGAACAAAGGGCTCTCCAAGTTTTCAGAGACTTTATGAGAAAGAAAATCATTCTGTGCAGAACCCACTATTTACAGCTTGGTGCGGAGGCTGATCTTGCAAAATTAAATCTTCAAAGGCCTAACCAACAGCATTCAAAGCTAGACAAACACAGAAAATACACGATTATAGAAGAATATGATGAAGACTACGAAGGAGTGGATGGATTCATCATGCCAAATCTCAACGGAGAGAAAGTATTCCTTCGACTTTCAGAACTCAGTGCATATTCTAACGGAACACTTCAAAGATGCATATCCAAATTCCGCAGAACATGCTTCAGAAACCGCCACCTTCCTGATCAATCAGAATTGGTAAAAATGACCAGAATAGCAGATCAGTTGGAGGACAAGATTCAGGAAAGAAAGGCCATCCGAAGTTGGGAAAGACTCCTGGGTCAGAGGAGCAGATGAAATCAAGATTACCTGCTTCAGCACAAGGCAACAAAAGGGGGAGATTGTTAGATATTAAATAGTTTGCTAGCCTTGTGTTCTTTTGTATGTAATATGTTTAACTAGATTAGTTTATTATATGGGCTAGGCCCACTTTTCTTGTATGTATTAGTTAGTCTAGTTAATATATGGTATTGGGCCATAAGGCTTTAGGGCCCATGTGCCTACTAGTATTTAAAGCCTTGCAAACCTAGTTTGCAAGGAAACTCTTTGTAATATCAATCTCTGCATTCACGTTCAAGAAATACTAAGAGAGATTCTTCAAAGTGTTCATAATTGTTCATATCAACTTCATCATCTTTACCTCAAGTATTCATGTTTACTCATCTTTTACACTATAAAGGACTTTCAATCCACTATGCTTTTCTCTAGAGCTACCAACTTAGGGCAATAAGCTTAATCGTTGCCTCCATATGAACCTTTTCTTTCCCTGGTAACAATAAAGTCTACTAATCTTTTGCTGTTCCATACAACAAGCTCAAAGCATGCATAACTTTTCATTCTACTAGACATCCGACTGTATGGAACGCCCCTTCCGTTTCTGCTAGTCAACGATTGTTCACAATCAAGTCTACAACCCCCTTCCAAAAGGAGATGCTTTACCTGCCAAAAATCTCTGTAAATATACCCCTTTAAACTCGTATAACTGATCTATTCTGGCCTTGGTTCTCCCAATCCTCTGAACCTATATCACTGCAGCCTATACAGCTGCATCTACTCATTTCTATAACATCACCTTCAGTCTTTCTGACACTTGCTCAACAACCTGGTTGTTTGTACAAGGGATGTTCATCTGTAATGCTTTACTCAACTATGTAGCTACTGTCTATCTCAATGTACTATACTCATACTCTTGCAATTCCTATATATCTGAAATCTTTCTAGTAACATTACCCGAAGGTCTAGCGGTTGGGGTATGAATTGGATCCTAAATCATACCTGTCTCTAGCTTCTCGAGGCCTACTTGCCTTACATTACTGTGTCTGACACATTCTAGCTCTTTCTACATCTAAACTATACCGAGCTTGCTATATAAAACATACTATCACACATAATCCATAGGGTCATCATGATCATACACTTGCTAACATTTACAAAAGTAGTGTCAAAGTCTGTTTCCAAAAAACCAGGAGCTATCCGGCTGAACATCGCACTAGGGCCTCACCTTGCTGGAAATGCCACATGCAAACATAAAATACTGAAACATAAGCTAACACTTAGTGAGCTACTAACCGAATATTAATAAACTAAACAAATTGTAAAGTCTCCCCAGATGTCTCACATCCAAGATGTAGCACCTGCAACCTGCATAAACTGTTATTGTTCTTGTTATACAGCAAAGCTGTACACCCTGTCACTGATTTGGTACATAACTATGTACCCTGATACTGATCTTGTGCATAGCTACACCACCTGGTTAGCTATACACCTATGCTATACAACACATATACATATCAAAACTGTGTCTCATAAGAAGAATATGCTAAACAAGTAATGTGTGCTATAGAGTATCCATACATCTTCCTGTATCAGAGAAATAGCTAAACATTACTAACTGCTCAAACTATGTTGACAATGGGTCTACACGGGCCATGTACCCTGTACACTACATGGCCTCTCTTTCCCACATGGCCTGTGTTGACACATCACCCTACATGGGCCGTGTACCTATACACGGGCCGTGTACCCTTTATGCTACACGACCATGTATCCCTGCATGGCCTGTCACCGCCTTTAACCTTTACACGGGCCGTGTATCCCAACACGGGCTATGTACCCTACATACTACATGACCATGTTTACCTACATGGCCTAATATTGTCTCAAAAGCATGTACACGGGCCATGTACCCCTACACGGCCGTGTACATGACCGACCTACAACTTTCTATCAAGAATACAGTTTTTGTTCTTGATTCAAATCCCATTTTAAATGTTTCCAGAACTTACAATTCATGTTATAACAATCTAAAACTGCTAAATATGAACTAAAAACACTATTACTAACAACAATCAATGATTTCACCTTTGAAATCACCTTTCTTAACTCAATACACATTAAACTCATTAAAGAATACATACCTTGTTACTAAGGATTACTTGGATGTGTTGCTACACTCCAACCTTGTTGTACTTAATAAAAAATCACTTGGAATCAGGGTGCTTGTATATGTAGCTCTGCAAATTGAAGAGTTTGACTCTCACAAGTCAACTAACTAGCATATATATAAGCACTTTCCATGAATTACAAATCAGCCGCCTGGACTTATCATCTTTCAAAATGACAAGTTTAGCCCTTACAGTTTTATAAACACCCTAATCTTTAATAACACTTAGGTATATCAACTTTTGAACTTTTGGACGTTACAGGGGAAGAGGCCCGAAGCACCTAAACCAAGGGGTCACGCCGTCTAGATGACTGTGGAAGAAGCTAAGAAAGAACCGGATGTGATCACAGGTACTTTCATCGTTAACTCCTTACCTGTACTTGTACTATTCGATTCCGGGGCTAGTAAGTCATTTGTATCGTTATCGTTTTGTAAAAGTTTTGTTGTAGAACCGGTGAAACTAGAATCGCCTCTAGAAGTAGAAATAGCCGATGATAAGGATTTGAGTGTAGCTACCATTTATAGGCATAATGAAATAGTGATAGACGATGTAAAGTTTCCTATAGACTTGCTGTCAACTCCGATGAGGGAATTCCAAGTGATTGTGGGAATGGACTGGCTGGGGCATCACTAGGCCAGTATTTTGTGCAAGTAGGGCATCATACAGATCCAAAATCCGAGTGGGGGAGAAATCACCATCTATGGCCAGAAATAGAAGGGAGCGACAGCATGCTACACCATAACCAAAGCCACAAAATATTTACGCAAGGGGTGCGCTGCCTTTATCGCGCACGTTATAGACTCGAGGAAGGAAAAGAGACAGTTAGAGGTGTCCGAAGTACCCGTGGTGTGCGAATACCCCGAGGTATTTCTAGAGGATCTGCTAGGGATACCACCGGACCGACAAGTAGAATTCCGTATAGATTTGATACAAGGAGTAGCACCTATCATGAAAGCACCATACCGTTTACCACCACTAGAAATGTTGGAGCTAATGACGCAACTACAAGAATTACTTGACAAGGGTTTCATCCGACCTAGTAGCTCACCCTGGGGAGCCCCGATTTTGTTTGTAAAGAAAAAGGATGGAACGTTCAGAATGTGCATCGACTACCTAGAGCTCAACAAGGTAATAGTAAAGAATAGATATCCATTACTTCGAATCGACGACCTGTTTCACCAGTTGCAAGGTGTGTCATGTTTTTCAAAGATAGTCTTGCGGTCGGGATATCATCAGCTCAAGGTCCGAGTAGAAGAAGTAGCAAAGACGGCTTTTCGAACGAGATACAGGCACTACGAGTTCGTGGTGATGCCATTCGGGCTCACGAACACGCCAGAAGCTTTCATGGACCTAATGAATCGGGTTTGCAGACCGATGCTAGATAAGTCAATGATTGTGTTTATCGAGCACATCCTAGTCTACTCTAAGACCGGGGCAAAGCATGACAAACGCCTTCGAGAGGTCCTAGAGACATTGAAAAGGGAGAAGCTATACGCAAAATTTTTGAAATGCGAATTTTGGCTAAAGGAGGTGCAATTTCTTGGGCATTTGGTGATCCGAGAGGTAATCAAAGTGGACCCTGCAAAGATAGAGGCCGTGATGAGATGGGAATCACCTAAGAGTCCGACGGAAATCTGCAGTTTCTTAGGTTTGGCCAGTTATTACAGACGACTCATCAAGGATTTCTTGAAGCTAGCAGTGCCACTATCCAAGCTGACAAAGGAGAATATCTCTTTTAGTTGGGGAGCCGATCAACAGAAAGCGTTCAAAACCCTTCGGGGTAAACTATGTGAAGCACCGATACTAACCTTACCGGAAGGAATGGAGGATTTGGTGGTTTATTGCGATGCGTCCCATGTGAGACTTGGCTACGTATTGATGCAAAAAGGGAAAGTGATTGTCTACGCCTCGCAACAATTGAAACCACACGAGTGCAATTACCCGACTCACGATTTAGAGCTTGCCGCTGTAGTGTTCGCGCTCAAATTATGGTGACATTATTTGTATGGAGTCAAGTGCACGATATATACAGTTCCCAAGAGTTTAAAGTATTTTGCTGATCAAAGGAACCTGAACATGCGCCAGTGAAGATGGCTAGACTTAGTCAAGGACTATGACTGTGAAATCTTGTATAGTAGACGCACTAAGCCATAAGGCAAACCATGTACAGTTCAATGTGAAATGTTTAAGGATGACGGTTACAACTTCGCGTTTCGAGTCGATTTCAACAGCCTAAAACAAAGCAATTAAAGAGGAAAACCAGAAAAACAAGAGGATAAAGGGCCAGATAGCGTTGATGGTTAAGGATAGTCATGGGTTGTGGACCCGATACGGACGACTTTGGGTACCGAAAATCACATAAGTCCGGAATCTCATTCTTGATGAAGCACATAAATCAAAATTTTTTATACACTCAGGAACCACTAAGATGTACAGGGACTTGAAAATGGATTACTGGTGGCCAGGGATGAAAAGAGACATGGCTAACGTCGAAAGGTGTCTTACATGTGTACAAGTGAAAGATGAGCACCAGCGATCGCATGGTAAATTGCAACCGTTGGAGATACCGGTGTGGAAATGGGAACACATAACCATGGATTTGATTACGAAACTGCCTAAGACACCAAGGAACTTCGATGCCATTTAGGTGGTGGTGGATAGACTAACCAAGTGCATGCACTTCATATCCATCCGAGAAGCTAGTTCGGCAGAGAAATTGACAAATATTTATGTGAAGGAGATAATCTCGAGGCACGGAGTGCCGGTTACTGTCATTTCGTACCGGGATGTGCGGTTCACATCGAACAAGTTTCACGAGGATTTGGGCACAAGGATAAATCTAAGCACAACATATCACCTGCAAACCAAGGGGCAGAGCGAGAGAACAATACAGACCCTTAAAGATATGTTAAGAGCCAGCGTGATCAATTTCGGGGGGAAGTTGGGACTTGTACTGTAACACCCGAAAACTCAAGCCATTTTTTTAATTGCACTGCGGAAGCTTAATTTAAATAACTTGTTTACACACAAATCCAAATTTACATATTACATCACTGTTCATAAACATCAGTCTTAGTGTTACAAAAATAACAGGCTCGTTTCTTTTTAAATCGAATATCAGAGTCAGGTCAACTTCTCCTTCAGCTACACCACAAACACAAACCTGCAAAACATCAACAGAGGGGAATTAGCACAAAGCTAAGTGAGTAGAGGCTAAGCACAAAAGAAAACATCCACAGTCAATATCAAAGCATGTAATCACATATCCAAGAAGACCGGCGGTTCGGCGCAGAACCTGCAACCAATGCCGCCCAAGCAAAGGTTTACCGATAGCTCTCCACTGAGTTGGCACAGTGAAAATCCCCATCTGATGCAACGTATGCACCAGTAA
Organism: Dittrichia graveolens; assembly: GCA_038502395.1. NCBI lineage: Eukaryota > Viridiplantae > Streptophyta > Magnoliopsida > Asterales > Asteraceae > Dittrichia > Dittrichia graveolens. The sequence continues at coordinate 27,408,070 of JARJIL010000008.1, forward strand.
GGCTAACACTGTTCAACCAACTAGTGAACGAGCCCAGCCAAATTCCACGTATAGCTGACTTCTCAAACGCAACTCAATATCATCCAAAGAGCGTGTATCGACCAAATAGTCATGCAGCAGCTATCAACAATCAATAATCACAATCAACAGTTGAATCAATCAAACTTTCAAACCACAATCATGCATCACATCAGGAACATTAACCGTAATCTTTACCACCCGTGATTAACGTCCACTCACCTCAAAATCAACACGAGCTCAGAGGTCTAATATTATTGAGTCTTAGGATTGCCTGAAAACACAGCAACAATCAAACCAGTCTCGAATGTATAAATGTATCTATCCACATATATTTATAATTCATTCATGAAATAGAACAAACAATAAACATTTGCAAGTCCAAAACACAAAATGTCGGATTCTCCAATGTATCGGATTTCCATCTACTGGATTCCCAAACTATCGGATTTGGTCTTCGGATTTAGGGTATCGGCTTTCAAGTCTCGGATTCTAGGTTCTCAGATTTCAAGTGTTGGTTTCTTATGTATTGGATTTGGATATACCGGATTTCAATCTGTAGGTTTTAATTAATTAGCCATTTAATTTGCATTTAAAATAGATAAGCACATACCACAAACCCACTAATCTTCTAGCCTAGGTTCGTGGGTGTTACAAATCTCTCCCCCTTAAGTGGATTTCGTCCTCGGAATCCCTACTCGCTCAAACAAAAGGGGATATCTATCTCTCATATCTGCCTCAGTCTCCCAAGTCAGGTCAGAACCTAAACTGTGATTCCACTTGACCAACACCATCGGAATCTGCTTCTTACGGAGCTTGGTCACCGTTCGATCTAACAGTTCAACAGGTTCTTTTATCAGTCTCTTCTTTGAATCCACTTTCAACTCATGCACTTGGAGAATCTGACTCCCATCTTCAACCTTACATTTACTGAGATAACAGACGTTGAATGTTTCATGAATACCTACAAGTTCTGCTGGAAGATCCAGTGTAACCTTCTCAGCAGTTAACTGAACGATCTCGGGCCCTGCAAACTGTTTCTCACCAGCCCCTAACCAACACGTCGGAGTACGGCAGCGACGCCCGTACAACATTTCATACGGAGGCATTCCAATACTAGAGTGGTAAGAATTATTGTAAGCAAACTCTATCAACGGCAGGTGTGAATACCAAGATCCACCATACTCAATCATACAAGCACGTAACATATCTTCGAGTGTCTGTATGGTTCGTTCGTTTACTTAATCCTTGTTTAGCTGACACGTTCACCTAAAACATCGGCAATCGCGTTAAGCGTTTGCATACATTAGATCCTACTACTAGAACCCTACAAGATCTTTCTAATGTTCATAATTCACTTATTAAACTTACTTTCAACAATACTTTACTTATCCAACAACAACATGCTGTTGGATAGATGCCCACTGATACACGTATATTGGATCACTGCCGATGAGGCACGAGCCTATTGGGTCACACGCCAAGCGTTGAATCAGACAGCACAAGTCAAGAGAGAAAATTAGGGTTTCTGTCGACCTTCATGGGCCCTCACGGGTCGTGAAGAGGTCGTGACGTGAAAAGGTTCACGAGGCTTCATGGGCCGGTCTGGGATCGTGGGGGTGATGCCTTCACGACTTCCTCACGGGCCGTGAGAGCCCGTGAAGGAAGAAGTTTAAGTGACACTTTGATATTATTGGACCTTTTGTTTGGTCCAATGAGAGGGTGCCATTATGGCCGATCCTGGTGCCAATTCAACTTCCCTCCAGCTTATAAAAGTCCTACAATTCTCTCTTGTAAGAACCTTTTGCCAATTTGGAAAACTTACACACTAAAGAGAGCTTGTGAGTTGCATTAGAAGCTTTGAGTGTTTGTGTGGGTGTTTTCAAGAGTTCTTCTTCTGTTCTTGAAGCATTATTCACATGGGTGCAAGTTTTGGTGCTTCAAGCTTTAGCAAAGTCGATTCACGAAGAGCTCGGTGTGGATAACAATAGAGGAACTCGTCTTGGAGTTCAAGTATTGCATCTACAACATCACAACCACCAGAGACATCAAGGGTATGGTCTCATTTTCTGGTTTCTCTTGTTCTTCTCGATGCTATCATGTTTTGTAACTAGATCTCACCAAGTGTTTCTTGTGCATGTGCTTTGTAAACCCGAAATTTACTTGTTTTATCTTCATGCTTCCGTTATGCTTGGGTTTTTGATGTGCATGAGAAACCGTCAGTGGTATTAGAGCCATTGCTATAAGATGATAGCACAAAATGGCTCGAAAAATTAATTTATTGGAAGTTTTAGCAATTTGTCCAGTAAGCCTTCATGAGTAGTGGAGTTCTCTTCACGGGTCGTGAAGGCCACACGACCAGTAATCGAGTACCTAACCTTATAATCAGTCCAATCCTTCTAATCGATGGATCATTTAATCGACCTGAAATTCTCATCGATCGACCCAAACCTTCTAGTCAATCGAGTGATTCCTTGAAGGCTTAGGCGATGGTGTCGACCTAAAGCTTCTAATCGATCGATCAGTTAAATCGACCCAAAGCTTCTAATCGATCGACCCAGACCTTCTAATAAATCAAGTGATTCCTTGAAGGCTTAGGCGATTGTGAAGTCGGTCATGGTGAAGGCAGTCGGTCGTGGTGAATGCAGTCAATGGTGAAGGCAGTCGATGGGGAACAATCGATGGTGAAGGCAGTCGATGGGGAACAATCGATGGTGAAGGTGTGAATACACTGTACAATCGAAGGTATGAATGATGTACAATCGATCGATTAGCAAAGGGGTAATTTTGTAACATATAAATTTATTAGTTTTTAAATTTAAATAAATCAATTTAAGATAATGATTTTTAGTTTTTAAAAAGATTTATAATTATTTAATTAAGTGTTTGGGTATATATGTAATTTTATAGGTTTTGTAAGGATATACGTGTAGTTTTAAAGTTTACAAGGATATATACGTAATATAAATACATCAAGTACATACAAATAAAACCTCTTCCTATCATTCTAATTACACACTCGTACATACTATTTAAAACTAGGTCCAAGTTGAGGATGTTACAAATCTACCCCCTTAAGAGGATTCCGTCCTCGGAATCCACTCAGTGATAAACAGGTGAGGGTACCTTGTCTTCATCTTGTCCTCAACTTCCCACATCAGGTTTGGACCTATGTTGTGCTTCCACTTCACAAGGACTAGCTTAATGATCTTCTTACGTAGTTTCTTGACCTTCGTGTCAAGAATTTCAACAGGTTCTTCAACTAGTCGCTTTGAAGAGCCAACCTTGAATTCCTGCAGTGGAATGATCTGCTCCCCCTCAACGTGGCACTTGCGTAGGTAGCACACGTTAAAGGTGTCGTGAATACCAGCTAGCACAGGCGGTAGCTCTAGAGTCACCGTCTGATCATTGACTTTACGTATAATTCTGAATGGCCTATGAAACGTGAAGTTAGCTTCCCCTTGCACCCAAACCGAATAACGCCCTTGCAACGAGAAACCTTCAAGAACACGCGATCACCAACATTGAATGTAGCGGGACGACGCTTGGGATCCACATACATCTTCTATCGGTCCCGAGCTGCTTTCAGCTTTTCAAGAGCCACATTCATTTTATCAGAGGTTATCTGGACAATCTCAGGTCCAGCGAACTATTTCTCACCAGGCTCCAACCAACAAATCGGAGTGCGACATCGTCTTTCATAAAGCATCTTGTATGGTGGTATTCCAATGCTGGAATGATATAAATTGTTATATGCAAATTCAATCAATAGGAGATGAGAATCCCATGATCCACCAAATTCGAGTAGACACGCACGAAGCATATCTTCCAACGTCTGGATCGTACGTTCAGATTGGCCATCAGTCTGCGGATGATAGCCAATGCTCAGATGAACACGAGTGCCAAGTTCGCGCTTCAGACTTTTCAAGAAATTCAAGACAAATCGAGAGTCACGATTAGAAACAATCGAACAAGGAAGAACGTGACATGACACAATCTCATCGATATACAGATGAGCTAAACGAGTCAGCGAGGCAGACTCATTTGTTGCTAAGAAATGAGCACTTTTCGTCCACCGGTCAACAATGACCCAGATCATATTGTGCCCTCTGAACGTCTTCGGTAGCTTCGTCACGAAATCCATCGTGATATGATCTCATTTCCACTCCGGAATATCCAGTTCAAGATCATGGGTTGGGTAGTTCTGTTCGTGTGATTTCAATTGCCTAGAAGCATAGGCAATCACTCTATCACGTTGCATTAGGACGCAACCCAAACCCACGTACAAGGCATCGCAATAAACTGTAAAGTCTTCCGAACCCTCAGCCAAAGTAAGGACCGGAGCTTCACATAACAATCATTTCAAAGGTCTGAAAAGCTTCCTCCTGATCTTCCGACCAGACAAATGCTACCTCCTTACGAGTCAGTTTGGTTAACGGACCCGCAAGCTTTGAGAAATCGCGGATAAACTGCCAATAGTAGCCAGCCAAGCCAAGGAAACTTTTAATCTCGGAAGGAGTTCTAGGAATCCCACAATTCATCCCAGCCTCCACCTTAGCTGGATCTACTTTGACACCATCTTTGCATATGACATGGCCCAGGAAATGAACCTTCCTAAGCCAGAATTCACACTTGGACAACTTGGCATACAAATGTTCTTGTTTAAGTGTTTCGAGAACCTGCCGAAGATGAAGCTCATGATCAGCTTCCGTCTTCGAATAGACAAGAATATTATCAATAAATACAATCACGGATCTATCAAGAAACGGACGACAAACCCGATTCATTAGATCCATGAAGACGGCAGGGGCATTGGTTAAACCGAATGGCATAATCAAAAATTCGTAATGACCATAATGAGTTCGGAACGCAGTCTTCGGAATATCTTCTTCGTGTGCTCGTACTTGATGGTATCCCGACCGGAGATCAATCTTAGAGAAGCATGTAGTTCCCTGCAACTGATCAAAGAGATCATCGATTCGAGGAAGAGGATACTTATTATTTACAGTTCGCTTGTTAAGCTCCCTCTAATCAATGCACATTCGCATCGTTCCATCCTTCTTCTTCACAAATAATACACGAGCTCCCCACGGCGAGGAACTCGGACGAATAAAACCCTTGTCAAGGAACTCCTAAATTTGAGTCATCATCTCTCTAATTTCAGAAGGAGCAAGACGATATGCAGATCTAGCCACAGGTGTAGCTCCTAGAATAAGTGCTATCTTATACTCAACATCTCTTACCGGAGGTAAACCCGGCAATTCATCAGGAAACACCTCAGGGTAATCAGATACTACCCTAATGTCTTGGACTGGTCGCTTCGCCATCTTGGCATCAATAACATATGCTAAGAAAGAATCACAACCCTTGGAAATCGATTTGTAAGCTTTAATGATGGAGACAATGGGAATATCAGAATCCCATCGTTCTCCACGAGCAATAGCATAAGATCCATCAGAAAGAGGGATCATGATCATCTTTTTGGAACATAGTATCTTAGCATTACAACTGCTGAGCCAATCCATCCTAACCACAGCATCAAAGCCCGCAATAGGCATGATAAAGAATGAGATAAGGAAACTACTTCCCTCGACTTCAAGAACAGCTACAGGAACTTTCTCTGTAACGGGGATCATCTTACCACTAGCAACTTCAACATAAAGAGGATTGACCATCTTGGAAACAGGTAATTTCAACTTCTTACAGTAAGACACACAGATAAAGGAGCAAGTAGCTCCAGAGTCAAACAACACGCATGCAGGAGTATAGTTAATAAGGAATGTACCCGTAATGACATCCCCAGCAGCTTTCGCCTCTTCCGTAGTCATTTGGAAAGCCCTCCCCGTTGCGCGAGGCACATCATCTGTCTTTTGGCCCCTAGAAGACCCCTTGGCACCAGCACCCTATCTCTCTGGGCAATCAGTCATCTTGTGCCCGGGCTTGTGGCACCGGTAACAGACATCTGCTTTGAAACCACACTCGGTACTAGCGTGGCCCTTCTGCCCGCACCTCCAGCAACTTCTGGTAGCATTCAAACACTCACTAGAGTGGTATGTACGACACTGGAACACCAAGGACAAAAGCCCCGCAGATTCGTCCTTGCAGTGAATGTGATCTCCCTTCATTTGTCAGGCTATTTCAAAAGCCCGGTCCAGATTAGCAGCTGCCCGTACATGAGGGCAAAACTCCAATGGTAGAGTTGCCACAAACCTCCTTATCTTGGTGCTCTCATCGGGATCAAATGGGGAACGTAGTGATGAGTTCTTCCATGGTTCTATTCCCTTTTGGAGATTAGTAAACTCCCTCTCCATTCTTTCCATATCATACTCCTTGTAGTACTTCATTAATAGTTTCTTAGAAAATTGCTCCCATGACAGAGCACTCAGCACCTCCTTACTGACAGAGGCCTTCACAGTATCCCAACACAAAATGGCACGACCTTTCAGCATACGTACTGCGTATTTCACACAGTACTCTGGTTCACACTCGCATGATTCAAATGTTTGCTCCATTTCACGGAGCCACTGAATAGTCACTGTGGGGTTATCACTCCCCTTAAACGTTGGAGGCTTGCAAGACAAAAACTTCTTGTATGAACAAGTGTTGTGGGTCTTGTTCAATGTAGCCATCAATAAGAGCTCTTTTTCTACTCGTAGCTCTTCCTCTAAACGTCTGATATAAGCAGCGTGATCTGACTCAGGCCTGCCACCCCCGACATTGTGCTAAGAACGTTCATCCTCAGCCTGATGAGGCATATGTGAAGCCTCATCTTCCATCTCTTTAAGGGCTTGCTCAGTGTTGCCACGTTCGGCAGACATCTTTTAAACTTTCTATACAACAGAGAAAGATCAGTTAGCACTCTATCTCCCTTACTTATCTTACTAACAAGTCATCTTACAACAATAGCATACATATAACACTCTCACTCAATCCCCCCGATAGGAACACTTAGCAATGGTCGGAACCGAGTTTGAGATCGAATACTCTTACAAGAACCCAATTCACTCAAACTTAGGCTCTGATACCTAATTGTAACACCGCTTCCGGAAACAGCTACTTTAATAATAAATCAAATTTAACAGCGGAAATTTTTTTTGTTAAAAGTAACAACTGATAGTTACATTGTCATCTTCCAAAACATATACCATTGTTACCTATGACAGGAACTGACCATAGCATCACATTACAACATACATAAAGAAAGTGTTCCAACCCAAAAGCCACCCGCCTCACCAGGCCTTCTAGTCTTTACTAGAAAAGGGGAAACATAGCACCATTAGCTAACAACTTAGCAAGTGAGTACATACATATCATAAGCATCAATAAAGTAAGTCATGCATCATAGATCATACATAAACAATCATTGCTAGATTAACACATAGCGGTGTGCTGACAAGATCAGTAAGATTCATGTTTTGCAGGGTAATCAATCCCGCTCAACAACTCAGAACGAGGAATCAGACACGACCAACTGCACTGGTGGGGGAGCGTAAGGTAGTCCACCAAACATCGTTTCAGAGTCAAGGACTCCTCAACTAATCCAGCTACAACCGGCTTATTACCACTCACGTTAAGGCACGGCGGTTCTGAAGAACCTAGGATCCGGGATGCCTCCCGAATCACCGTGAAATCCCGAAGTACACATGGGATCTAGTTACAACCGACTGACCTTAACAATGCTTCAGATAGTCTGCAGACATAGCACATACACACATACGTACATATGATCTCACAGGGATCCATCATATTACATGCGACATCATTCAGTTAATTATTCTTCCATAACATCATGTATTAACTAAGCGGTTCCAGTCTGGACCCGCTAGCATGCACCTAATATACATCTTAACATTATTCAAGTCATAGACTTACCTCCTTGAGCATACCTGCAAAAACAAGTTAGATAAACATAATACAATCATGTAGTCATCTAGCATACAAGTCTTACCCTACTGATTCTCATGAAAGTAGGTACTTACCGGAGTAGCTTACAACGTTCGTTTACTTAATCCTGGTTTAGCTGACACGTTCACCTAAAACATCGGCAATCGCGTTAAGTGTTTACATACATTAGATCCTACTACTAGAACCTTACAAGATCTTTCTAACGTTCATAATTCACTTATTAAACTTACTTTCAACAATACTTTACTTATCCAACAAGAACATGTATGAAAACATAATCTTGCTCAAAAGGCCCCGTCGCGCTGCGACCAACTAAACCGTCGCTCCGCGACATGTGAAAGTCGGACACATGAGTCGCACGACTCATGAGAATGTCGGACAAGGGGCATATGGACTATCTGATAGTCGGGCCAACAAGTCGGATGGGCCATCCGACTGTCGGACCCAAAAGTCAGATGGTTTGTCCGAAAGTCGGACCAAATAGTCGCATGGGTCATTTTTGACGGGGTCGCGCCGCGATCTCGTATTTCACATTTTCATCATCTTCTTCATGCAACTTTCATGCGACATTCATTATCCATTTCAAAAACATAGATTTGAAACATGTTAGTTTTCACTTCTAAAACAACTTAGAACTTCATATACCACCCATATGAATCTTATGAACACATTAACACCTTTTTAATACATCAAACATGAGAAACCCACTTGTCAAGTAAGCTCTCATGTTCAACAATGGAGTTTTCAACTTCAACATAAACTTCCAGCCACACAACACACATATTTCTAGCATATTACATTTGTAATCTTTACTAGAAACATCATACTAACCATGTTTCAAGTTTACAACTTCAAATCTCCAAACTCTTTCTTTCAAAAACCAACGAGAGCTATATCATGTGTGTGCTTATGTGTGTTTTTAGAGTTTTTGCAACCATTGACTTTGTAAGTCAATCTTACACTAACACATATATATAAATCTTATCCAGAGGTAAACCGCCTCTGGACAAAAATATCTTCTTTATTTTCTTTTCTTAATTATTTCCTTTCTTTCTTTCAATTAATCTAAAATACATAATTAGTGCATATATATATACTTAATATATACATACATACTTAAAACACATACTTAAAAGACATAACATGCATATTTTCATTTATTATAAATACATCAAGTACATACAAATAAAACCTCCTCCTATCATTCTAACTACATACTCTTTACAACTAGGCCCAAGTTGAGGATGTTACATCGTAGGCCACCAGTAAAAGTCGTTATACATTTGAGTGCTTCCTCGGTGAACAGACAGTCTCGACTTGTGTGCTTCGGTTAGAATCAACTTCCTCAATTCTCCAAGCATAGGCACCCACACACGTGTCTAAAATACTTTCAATCCGCGTGTATCATCAGTAACTTCATCCTTACGCTTCCTCATTAATTCAGTCTTCAAATTTTCCTCTTTAAGAGATTCCAACTAGATAGACTTCAATCTATCCACTAAATCAGACACAATCTCCATACGCCTAAACTGGATAGAACTTCCAGCTCCCTTACGACTTAGGGCATCTGCCATCACATTCGCTTTACCAGGGTGATATCTGATCTCGCAATCATAATCTTTTATCAATTCCACCCATCGTCTTTGTCTCACATTCAATTCTTTTTGTGTAAATACATACTGCAAGGTTTTATGATTTGTACAAATTATGCACTTGGGGCCGTATAAGTAGTGTCTCCACGGTTTAAGGGCAAATACAACAGCTGCCAGCTCCAGATCGTGAGTCGGGTAATTCTTTTCATGTGGTTTCAACTGTCTTGAAGCGTACGCAATTACCCGATCCCTTTGCATAAGCACACAGCCCAATCCAGCAAATGATGCATCGCAATAAACAATAAAGTCATCCATTCCACTTGGCAATGCAAGGATAGGAGCCTGACACAACAACTGCTTTAACATCTGGAAAGCTTTATCTTGCTCACTACCCCAGACAAACTTTACATCTTTTCGAGTCAACTTAGTCAACGGACCCCTAATATTGGAAAAATCTTTGATAAACCTGCGGTAGTACCCGGCCAAGCCCAGAAAACTCTTTATCTCAGACGGTGTCTTTGGAGCATTCCAATTCATCACAGCTTCCACTTTCGAAGGATCCACTTTTACTCCCTCGTTACAGATAACATGCCCCAAGAATTGTACTTCTCTTAACTAGAATTCGCATTTTGAGAACTTAGCATACAAACGTTCTTTCTTTAGAGTCTCCAGAACTTGTCTCAAATGTTGTTCATGCTCCATTTCAGTCCTTGAATAAATGAGGATATCATCAATAAAAATAATCACAAACTCGTCAAGAAACGGTCGACAAACTCTGTTCATCAAATCCATAAATATCGCAGGTGCATTAGTTAAGCCGAACGGCATAACTAAGATCTCGTAGTGACCGTAACGTGTACGAAAGGCTGTCTTTGACAAATCTTCCTTTGAAACACACACCTGATGATAACCCGATCTCAAGTCAATTTTAGAAAAGAACGAAGCTCCCTGTAGCTGATCAAACAAATCATCGATTCTTGGCAACGGATACTTGTTCTTATCGTTCTCTTATTCAGTTCACGGTAGTCGATACACATATGCAACGTACCGTCTTTCTTCTTTACAAACAAAACCGGTGCACCCCACGGAGACGAGCTTGGACGAATGAAGCATTTGTCTAACAGATCCTGAATCTGCATCATCATCTCCCGAATCTTTGAAGGTGTCAATTTGTACGGAGCCTTCGCCACTGGCCGAGAACCAGGGATAAGATCAATCTTGAATTCTACCTCACGAACTGGAAGCAACCCTGGCAACTCCTCTAGGAACACATCCGGGTATTCCGTTACCACCCGAATATCCGTCATCGCCTACTTTTCTTTCGTTCCATCAACAACATATGCCATGTATGATTCACATTCTTTATTCAACGCCTTCTTAGCCTTTAAACATGAAATTATTGGGATCATAGATCCAGCCTTCTCACCCGTTGCTACCACTCTTGCGCCATCTACCACCGGGAAGGAGATCAACTTCTTGTGGCACTTGATACTTGCTTGATTCAGACTCAGCCAATCAATTCCGAGCACCACATCGAACCCAAATAAAGGCATTACAAGGAAATATACAGGAAAACATACACCATCAATTCCGAGCAGTCGTGACCGGAACCATCATACCATCAGTTACTTCTATCTTTAAAGCAGTAGCAAGTCTAATTACATGCACATTTAATGTACCATGGAATTCAACAGAAACAAAGGAGCGGTTTGCTCTAGAATCAAACAATACTCTAGCAGTAGTAAAGTTTATAAAAAACATACCAGTTATGACATCATCTGTGGTAGTGGCATCTTTCACCGTCATTTTGAATGCCCGACCCTCAGTAGTGGGTGGGTTCTTTTTTTTCTGGTTACCTGAAGACGATCCCCCAGCCGGTCCTCCTCCTCACCCTGACCCTGTCTTCTTACTTAACGGGAAAATGCAATTCTTCAGATCATGGCTAAACTGGTCACACTTCGCACATCTCATGGTCTGGGGCGTACACTACCCATTGTGATAAGATTTGCATCTACTACACCAAGGTGCCCGCTGATTAGACACACCCGAGGTAGGCCTCCTATTCTGCTCCCCCTGCCTGCTTCCACTTCTCTGCCCTCCCTGCCTCTGTTGAGTGTTGTAATGTTTAAATCTTGATTTCTGTTGGGAAATTCTTTCCCCACTCAACCTGCTTCTCGCAATAATATCCCCTTCAGCCGATTTGGCTAAAGTGAAGGCCTGGTATAGGGTGGTAGCCCACCTGGTGGCACTACGAAGATCTGGGTACAGAGCTCCAACAAAATGGGCAATCTTCGATTCTTCATCGGGTACCCAATGTTTAACAAACCTCATTTTCTCGTTAAACTACTTAATCAGATCATCCACAGTCATGTTTCATGTCATCTGTAAATCCATAAATTCCTTCTTAATTTTGTCAATCTCGAAGGTACTGCAGTATTGTTCACATAACTTTTCCTGTAAATGACTCCATGAGATTTTCTCTTGTTGTTGTTCAGTGAAATGGCCGGTAATCGAATCCCACCAGACCATCGCGTCTCCCTTTAACATCCTCATCGCATATTTCACTTTCAGTTCGTTCTCGCAATTACAGGCATGTAGTGCCTTCACCATCTCTCTCAGCTAGTTTAAGGTTATATTGGGATCAGAACATCCCCTCTAAAGGCTTACAATCCAAGAATTACTTGTACATACATGATTGTTTATATCTAGGAAACGTAAAAGGATAAGCTCCTAGTTGTGGATATGGATAATAAAATGGTTGTTGCATCATCTTTGTAATTGGTGGCAAAGGTGTTGTTACTGGTGCTGTTGTTACCTGTGTGGGAATCGCAATTAACACCGGGGTTGGTTCAAGTTGGTTCTGTTGCTATTGATCCATACTCTGAACATTATTCCTGAGTTCTACCTACTCATTCTCCAATTGATAAACACACTCGCTTTGATCTTCTTCACAGCTCATTAGCACAAACCGTTAGTACTCATAATACTAACTACTACAAACAACTCTAACTCACCATAATTCCCCCGAAGGAAAGCTTGACCCGTCACGAGCCAAGATTTGGGAATGCAACACTCTAGCCGTGCATGCATCGCCAAACCAAGGCTCTGATACCAAATTCTAACACCGGAAAACTCAAGCCATTTTTTTAATTGCACTGCGGAAGCTTAATTTAAATAACTTGTTTACATAAAAATCCAAATTTACATATTACATCAACTATTCATAAACATCATTCTTAGTGTTACAAAAATAACAGGCTCATTTCTTTTCTAATCGAATATCAAAGTCATGTCAACTTCACCTTTAGCTACACCACAAACACGAACCTGCAAAACATCAACTGAGGGGAATTAGCACAAAGCTAAGTGAGTAGAGGCTAAGCACAAAAGCAAACATACACAATCAATATCAAAGCATGTAATCACATATCCAAGAAGACCGGCGGTTCGGCGCAGAACCTGCAACAAATGCCGGCCAAAGCAAAGTTTTTCCGATAGCTCTCCACTGAGTTGGCACAGTGAAAATCCCCCTCTGATGCAACGTATGCACCAGTAAGGCTAACACTGTTCAACCAACCAGTGAACGAGCCCAGCCTAATTCCACATATAGCTGACTTCTCAAACGCAACTCAATATCATCCAAAGAGCGGGTATCGACCAAATAGTCATGCAGCAGATATCAACAATCAATAATCACAATCAACAATTCAATCAATCAAAATTTCTAGCCACAATCATGCATCACATCAGTAACATTAACCGTAATCTTTACCATCTGCGATTAACGTCCACTCACCTCAAAATTAGCACGAGCTCAGAGGTCTAATTTACTGAGCCTTAGGATTGCCTAAAAACATAGCAACAATCAAACAAGTCTCGAATATATAAATATATCTATCCACATATATTTATAATTCATTCATGAAATAGAACAAACAATAAGCAATTGCAAGTCCAAAACACAAAGTGTCGGATTCTCCAAAGTATCGGATATCCAACTACCGGATTCCCAAACTATCGGATTTGGGCTTCGGATATAGGGTATCGGTTTTCAAGTCTCGGATTCTAGGTTCTCGGATTTCAAGTGTTGGTTTCTTATCTATCGGATTTGGATATAGCGGATTTCAATCTCTCGGTTTTAAGGTAATCGGATTTGGATATACCGGATTTCAATCTCTCGGTTTTAAGGTAATCGGATTTGGATATACTGGATTTCAATCTCTCGGTTTTAAGGTAATTGGATTTGGATATACCGGATTTCAAGTCTAACGGTCTCTCAAAGAATCTGAATTTACATTGGGTCGGTTTTACAAACAATCAGATTTCCTCCTCTTATCGGTTTTGGCATGAATTGGATTTCATCATCTTCTTAAACACACAATCCGACAACTTCATATCATCATACATAATCAAACCCAGAAGTTTATAAAACTCATCAAAACATTCCAGAAACATGTTTAAACATATTCAAACATGTATTCATGCATCATATCATCATATAAACATATAGACCATAAGAACAAACTAAACCCATAAAATCATGTTTACTTCCAAAGACTGATCATTGTAGTTCTTCATATAACATGTTATTTCAATTAGAAATCCTTTCAAATTAATACTAAAACATATCAAAAACAAGATCTAACCTTCTTTAAATTTAAACACACAATAACTTGAAATCCGATTCTTCTTCTTTTCTTTGGCCTTGAACAAAACAAACACACACACAACACTTTCTATTACTTTGAATTAATGAGAATGGAATTCATCATTTTACCACACATATACATGTACACACATTTTTACAAAATCAAACCATAAGGTGTGACTCACCACATGCATACGTATACATTTATATACATACATTCAAACGCATATACATACTTAGCACATGCATATATACAATATACACTTTTATTTAATTAACTAGCCATTTAATTTGCATTTAAAATAGATAAGCACATACCACAAACCCGCTAATTTTCTAGCGCAGGTTTGCGGGTGTTACATGTACTTACCCCTCGTTGAGTTCTCATACAACAACAGTTACCACGCCAGCATCGGGATGCCGCCTTATGAGATGTTGTATGGAAGGAAGTGTAGAACCCCGATCTGTTAGGGGGAAGTGGGTCTGAAAGAGCTTGGTAACACTGAGATAGTTCAGAAAACTTCGGAGTACGTGCAACAAGTTCGTGAACGATTGAAAGCGGCTCAGAGCCGGCAGAAAAGCTATGCGGATAAACGAAGATTGTTACTAGAATTTCAAGTGGGTGACCACGTATTACTTAAGGTATATCCATGGAAAGGAGTGATTCGTTTCAGAAAGCGTGGAAAGTTGAACCCTAGGTTTATTGGACCGTTTAATGTCATTGCAAGAGTCCGCAAGGTGGCCTATCGATTAGAGCTACCGGAAGAGTTATCGAGGATACACAACACCTTTCATGTTTCACACTTAAGGAAATGCTTTGCCGATGAGTCGGCAATTGTGCCATTGGAGGACATCACCGTAAAAGAAAAGTTGAATTATGTTGAGAAGCCGGTTGCGATCATTGAAAGAAAAATCAAACAGTTACGCAACAAACGAGTAGGGATAGTTAAGGTGCAGTGGGAGCACCGCAAGGGATAGAATGGACATGGGAATCGGAAGACGAGATGAAGAAAAACTACCCAGCGTTGTTCGAATAGAGATTTCGAGGACGAAATCGTGTTTTAGTGGGGGAGAGTTGTAATACCCAAAATTTTAAAATGTATGAAAGTAATTTATTGGAATGATATAGTGATTTATATGTATAGATATATAAATATATATATATATATATTGTTGGATGGAAATTTATTACGTAATTGAGCTTATATATATATACACACATTGATCCAATAAGAGTTACTAGTTGGAGATTTGGACTTGAGGTTTTGTTTTGAGCTTAGGCCCACACAATGTATTGTATGAAGGTATAAATAAGAATTTAGGGCACAGCCTCCAACACACAAACTATCATATCACTGTTTCATTGAAGAGAGAAAGTGCGTGTGGGTGAGTGTCATTCTTTAGGATCATGTAGACATCATTTCTTGCTATGTTAAGGTGATAGTTGAATGCTTAGAATCTGGGGTTGGGTTTTTGAATGTTTGAGAAAAACCCAGGAGAAATATTTAGCCAAGAACACTTTACAAATTGATAAAATATAATTTTAAGCTAGAAGGAAAGTTTTAAATAAGTGGAGAAATGTTTTGCAACAAGAATGAGATGAATTGGTTGAGTTTTGAGAAAGTTTGATATTGGCTATGGAGTCTGGGTTTTCAAAACGATGAACTATCAGGGAATCAGATGCACCATGCGACATTCATATCATTCCTAGTAGAGTCATGCGACTTTCATGTGAAGTTCTAGCAGTATCATGCGACTCTCAGTATGTGTATGTGATGTAAACCAATTGCAGTACATCTATGCGACTTTTAATGTAACCATGCGACTTTGAGATAGTCATGCAACTTTCAGTAAGTCAATTGTGTACAATCATGCGAATTTTAGTATGTCTAGACGACTTGCAGTAGTGTGTACCCTTCTGATGTATGGGGAGTTGTGTACGTAAATGAAGGTTAGTACCCAGTATTAACCATAATTAGACTTGGACCAGGTCGCAGTTAATTATAAGTAACCGAGTAAAGTCCTTTAGTAAGAACCGAGTGACGAAGACTTCTAACAGGTGAGTATTCTCACTTATGATCTAAATAGATTCCAGATGTTTATACATGCATGTGAATACATGAACAGCTATGAGTTATAACTGAACATGATTAGACCGTTCACTTCGGTGATGGGTATGTTAGACCGTACACTTCAGTGTCGGGTATGAGACCGTACACTTCGGTGTTGGGTATGAGACTGTACACTTCGGTGTTGGGTATGAGACTGTACACTTCGGTGTCAGGTATAAGACCATAGACTTCAGTGTTGGGTATGAGACCAGTACTTCGGTGCCGGGTATGTTAGAACGTTGTGATGACAACAGGTGAGATGAGACCGTCCTAGTGATGGGTATGATGAGACCACTTACTACGGTAGTGGGTATGAGCTTTGAGCATTTACGCGAACTTTTTGGTTTGTAAGTAGTATACTCACTAAGCCTTGGGCTTACAGTTGTGTTTTAACTCTTTTTAGGTAACGACTATGGTGGGACTCCAGCTCGGCGTTGATAGCTCATTTCCAAATGGTTCTGCAAATTTTAATGATCTAATTTCTCGTAGTAATAGTTCAGTAACAAACAATCATTTCAGATGTAATTTATAGAATATTGTGTACTTACTTTAACTAATGACTCTCATGTATTTTCGTTATCGTATTCTTTATCGACACCAATTTCTGAATGAAGTGTTTAATGTTGTAAAAAAAATCGGGACGTTACACAAGATTAGGGCGCTAAACCCTAGGTACTAACACTGTAGCCGTTTTAATGTATAATGTGCAATTACATTTTGTGTGTGTTCTAAGGCCAAGAGGAGATCTTCAATTCCTTCTTCTCCAAATCGATTAGAAGCATTCGGGAATCAATCAGGTATGAACTATGGAATTACACTAAAAACTAAATGGATTTTAGATGATTTGATACTTACTTAAAAATAAATTAACTGTTAGGGGTTCATCAAAATGATGTTGGGTATCTTTTGAAACAAGAATGTATTGAAATGATTGAGTATTGATTAAGTTAATTCTGAACAAGTCGACTGTGTTTAAGGGGAATCAAAATTTTCTTTAACCTACATGAATCCTAAATCGCAAGCCTATCTGTGCTGACCTAAAATTTAAAACCCTAGCATTGAGTTTCTCCGTGAGATTCCTTGATTGAAAACCTTGAATTGTGAATTCCGTATTGAAAATATTGTGAGTGGAATCATTAAATTGGTCCATGTTCTAATCGAAATCACCCATGAGCAAATCCTAAATTGAGATCGCATTTTGAATCATAAAACAGTTATGTACGTCAGATCGTAAATTGAAAGTCTCTATGAATCAAAAAATTCAAATCTGAAATTAGCATCTAAAATGAATTGCGAATAAGATGGATCATGAATCACGATCATGAATCAAAATCGGATATGTGAATAAAAAACTTGAGCTTGGACCACTCGAAAGATGTGTTTTACATGTGGGATTGCAAATTAGGAAAGACTGGATCATAAACTAAAATTTTTAAAGGAATCATGAACCATTATACCTAGACCGAATCACAATTCAGAATTCTATGAAATCGCAAATCATAAAAGAGAGTAACCACAACTGATTATAACTATGAACCGCAAATTACCAATTCATGTAAGGTCGGGGAGTTGATGTTGTTGAAACATTTGGGGTGCACAAACACAGCGGAAACAACAAAGACAGGTAGCACGTAAGAACAAAATAAAAAGAAATACAAACCCACAACATATTCCAATGGTGGAATACATTACAAAACCAAATTGCAACTGAAACAAGAAGAAGAAGAAAAAGAAGAAATATACCTCCTTACGAACTCAAAATAGAGATCATCCAAGAGATGGTGGGATGAAGATAAGGAAACAAGAGGCTTCCTCCTCCATTTAAAGTCCAGGCGGAAATAGCTTAATTGGTAGAGCATATCCTTGCCAAGGCTAAGGTTGAGGGTTCAAGTCTCTCCTTCACACCAACGTTAGATTGATCGCATTGTACTAGAAATCCATATATGATTCACACGAGCTTGTAATCACCATAGGAACAACCCTTGTCTCCTCTTGTACCAGCAACACTCACAAGAACACTCAAGATAACATCAACTTAGTGTATTTTTGCATCTATGATTGAGAGGTACCAAGAGAGAACCATGTAGAACATGATCGAGCATCTATCTCACTGGTTTCAGCCCCTTACACTACCTCTATAAGCCTCCAGGGTTGGACCAAAAAGAATGGTTTTCATTGGACTAACAAAAGGTCCAATAAATACAAACCCACAACATCATGGTGGTGAAGCACCCGGCCTTCACAGCCCATGAAGCAATCAGCTTCATGGTCATGAAGCACCTAGTCTTCACAGCTCATTAAGCATAAACCTTCATGGTCATGAAGCACCTATTGATAACCAAAACCACCATTTTACTCATCTCTTTGTAAACGTGTTGTCAGGATCGATCCTTGGCATTTGACCCAATAGGCACGTGCTTTATCTACAGTTATTCCGGCATACACATGCTAGTGGGCAGACTCCAACAGACTCTCACTTGCACATGAAACACCGTACCCATGTGCATCACAGACAGGGAGCGGACTCTAGCAAGACATCCTTGCCCCCAAGTCATCCCTACCAAATACCAAATCGCAACCCATCGATTTGATTTGGCCCTACAGATAAGTGATCAATCATCCTTATGTTCTTGATATCCGGGTGAACACGAGACATGGTACAAAGTCATTCTCCGATCGTTCACGATTATATTTCTCGATCAAGATTGGTGGTGACCAAAATATGCAAGTTGCAACTGATCAACTATCATTGGAAACTTGAGCACTGCCATGCATTTTTGTGTCAGTACCCAGTCATCATGGGGCCACATATATCTTTCTAAATAGAGGAACAAATTCCTTCGACTACATTGCCCCATTACATCGTCAATACTTTGCCCAAAAGCTCCCTTTATAATAGTCAGTTACGAACTGCGTTTGAAAGCAATTAGATTCCATAGAAATCCCGCCTACATGGTTAGAACCTTCACGAGCTCGAAAAACCGAATTATTAAAAGTCAAGAATTACAAATCATATACAATAATAATAATAATAATAATTAAATACATCATAATAAATATAAATTAGTTAAAATATGAAATATATATATATATATATAAACTCATAAAAGTAATTAAAACTTTGTTAATTGAAAGATTTAAACAAAATCACCATTTATACAAAATTTATTTAAACTAATTACACATAATATTTAAAAAAATAAAAATAAAAGAAACCCCCCCCCCTCCCCAAGGCCGGCCATGCCTACCCCCCCTCTCTTTTCTCTTGCCTCCTTCTCTTCCCAAGACTCACCACTTGAACTCCACCATGCTCTATTTAAGCCCCCTTCTACTCTTCATCATTTCCTTTACCACAACACTTCATCTCTTCTCTTTTCTCTCTTCTACTTTCACAAACAAAAATCTCCCAAGAACATCAAACTCTTGTTCATCTTGTGAAGATCAAAGACAAAATCAAAGAAAAAGAGTTGGTAAGATGATAATAACAAACCCGTCTCTACTCTTTTACCTTTCTTCTTTTCTTCTTTCTTTTTATTTATTTTCTTTAATGTTCATCTTATTTCTTTTATATATCTATAATCATGTAAATATAAACATCCTACCAATTTTGTAAGGAGCACATGAAATGTGCATCATCCTACCATTGTTGTATGGAACATAATCAACTAAAAATCAAGAAAATAAGACTTTGATCATGCATGTGTATCATCTTACCAAATGTTGTAAGGAACACATAAAATGTGTATCATCCTACCATTGTTGTAAGGAACACATGGATTATCAAAGCTTATACTTATACAAGATGATTAATCATGAATATAAATATGTTATATTAAAGTTATGACCCATAAGCAAAGAGAAATCATAAATATGGTAGATTCTGATGCTAGAACTCCCCCATTGTTTTTGTTATATATGGAGTTAAGTTCTAGGTATCAAAATCAGTTGATTCTTTTTGCTAATCTTATTTTAAAGTGTTACCTTTCATTTACACCTGTATTCACTAATTTTCATGAAGGTTTGACCCTTCAAACATGTTTAATAAGACACATATGTTGAATCTGGAAATCTGACAGATTATTAAAGGTACACTTTAAACGTGTATAACTTACTCATTCTTGGGTCAAAATACATATAGTTTTTTTAAAGTTTCATCTTTGAGTCGTGGTTGATTCCCATTTCGAATCATGTAAAAAGGAGGTCGTATAAGCCCTAAACAGACTTTTTAGTAACAATATGTCATCCAGACACTGATCAGTGGACATCTTATATTCATTTAATTATTAAAAATATTAAACATGGATTATTGTAATATCCGAAGATTGGGCCCAGTAGAAACGTAGGCTTGGGGTATGTTACACTTGGATTATTATTTGGTTATGTTTATTTAATTCTAATTAAGTGATTAATTGTTGAGAATATATAAATATATATGTATGTATGCGGATGTGTGAGTGTGTGTGTGTGCATGTGTTTAAATAATTAAAGCATGACACCTCATGCTTGCAATATAATTGATTATGTATACGTGGGTTTAGTGAAGTTCACTTCACTTTGAAGTTTGCATGTGTGTGTGTTATTGTGTGAAACCGAGAGCAAACAAGAAACAGGGAAGAAGAAGAGCAATCGGATTGTTGGGAATTCTTGACTTTGTGTGATTCAAGCTTTAAAGGTTGTTGATAATTCCATGATTCTTGTTGATATGCTTGGAATAGTATTAACATGCTAAGGCTTTGAGTAGGTTTTGATATGAACATCATATGAAGTTGTCAGATTTAGAGTTCTTGGTGATCTTATGTTTTTAATGGAGTTTTGATGCATGTTTGTGTGTATAAACATGTCTATATATGTTTTTATAATCTTGTAATGATTTGTGTGTTCTGGGAAGATGAATCATACAAGGTTTGAAGTTATCGGATTTTTGAAATGTTGAAGGTTGCGGATTTTGGTGTTGATGGTGAAAAATGATACAATAAATCTGATTCTAGTGAAATCCGGGTGTTGAATCCGGAACTTAAAATCTGATACTCTTGAAATCTGGATGTGTGAAATCCTAGTGTCGAAATCTAATGGTTTAAATCCGAGGGTGGAATCCTAAACATGAAATCCGATTGTGGGTGCCAAGATAAATGCATCAAGTGTGGAAATCCGATTGAAGTTACGGATTCCTCCAAATCTGATGGAAGTATCGGATTTCTTTGAAATCCGATAGAGGTTTGCGGATTCTGATAGTAGTGTCGGATTTCTCACGAAATCCGACAGTTTGGCTTTTGTTTGTATTGTTTGATGCTATGTGTTATATGTGCATGCATATGTGAATCTTACATGTTTATGTTTGATTAAATGGAAATAAATATACGTGATATATATATTTATGAATTGAATACTGATTTCAGTTTGTTGTGTTCTCAGGAACAGCCAAGGCTCAGTAACATTAGATCACTGAGTGGAATAGTTGAGAATCAAAGGTGAGTGGATGTTTGCTCACGGGTGATATTAGTTGTACTGGTTTGGTTGCAACTATGGTTGGATAGATTGTATATCTGTTGGTTAATTAACTATGAATGTTAAATGTTGTATTATGTGTTATGTATACATGTTGGAAGGGAAGTCAGTTTACGACTGGGCTTATGGACTAGGTTCATTTGCTATTGGCTAAGCGGTATCAGGACATTGGGATGCATTTGTTGCTACCAGAGGATGATACTGTGTGAGAATAGCAAATGGACTATCGGTAAACCTTTGCTTTGGCCGGCATTGGTTTTAGGTTCCTGCAGAACCGCCGGTCTTCCCAGGGTGCTTAATTGTGGTTGTTGATATCATGCGGTTCTGGCTGAAATATCTGTTTTGTGATACTCCATTCACTTAGTTTTGTGCTAATCCCCCACCTCTCACTCTTTTTACATATTTTGGTAGGTCAGCAGCTCGGCTAAGAGTGGTTAGCTTGGGGAGTTATCACCTAGGACTCTGATAATGTATTTGTGACGAGTCGTGTTTTGTAATACTGATATTTTGTAAATAGTGGTTGTATTTAGTTGTAATTACATTGTTGTTTAAAACGCTTCCGCGGTGTAATTAAAAGTGAAAAATTTTATGTTAAAAATACGGTGTTACAAGTTTGGTACCAGAGCCTTGGTTTGGTAGTGTAGGAACAGTGGAAGTGTTACATTCACAAAACTTGGCTCGTGGTAGGTCGATTACTCCTTGGGTGTGGGATTGGGGTGAATTGGAGAGGGTGGAGTTAGTATGTTGTGTACTAACGGATTTATCTAATAAATCGTGAGGTGATGTGATTGTTACAAATAACAATGGCTGGACGTGATTACTCAACTGGTACCCCTAATGTCCCATCTACTTCTGAGGTTTCTACCGCAACAGTTGAGATTCCAACTAACGCTGGTACATCTGGAACAGCGGTTGATGAGAGGGATGAGTACATATTTCAACTGGAAGGTCAGCTGCAAGATTTGAGATCAGAATTAGAGCAGCAGAGGCAGGCTCCTGCAGAACATCCACGAGTTATTTCTGTAGCTTCAACTACAGTTGCGATACCACCTATTTTTCCAGTGGTTACTACATTGGCAGAGGTTCCTGCAATGTCAATGCCGATACCCCCGTTTACTCAACAAATGACACAAACCTTCTATTATCCGTTGTTTCCACAAGGACCCTATCCTCAAGGATCTATTCCACAGGGGTCAATGCCATAAGGATCTTATTCTTATCCATTAATAGGATTTCCACCAGGTATGGGATACAGGCAGCCGTGTACTTACAAGCAGTTCTTGGTTTGTAAACCAGATGAATACCACGGTAGCAAGGATCCCAATGTTACTCTGAACTGGATGAGGGATACTACAAGGTTCTTGGATGCTTGAAATTGTGAAAATGAGATGCGAGTTTGTTTTGCCACCCGGATGCTCAAAGGCAAAGCAATGGTTTGGCCCACCACCCACTTGTCGAGAGCCCAAATGGATTCAATTACTTGGAATCAATTTCGGGATAAGTTGTGTGAACAGTACTGCAACGCCTTTGAATTGAATAAAATAAGGCAGGAGTTCATGGAACTGAAAATGACAAGGAAGATGACGGTGGATGAACTGATTGAGCAGTTCAATTCTAAGCTGAGGTTTGTAACTCAGTGGGTGCCTGATGAATCTTCCCAAGTTCAACACTTCATCGGGGCATTATTGCCAGAGTACAGGAGCACCACGAGATTGGATGGATCTCTGTACCAGGCCTTCACCTTGGCAAAATTTGCTGAGGGGGACATCCAGGCCAAAGACAAACAAAGCAAGGATGAGGCGGCTTTGTAGAAGCCGAGATATGATCAAGCTGGGGGTAGCCAGCAGAAGAATAAATGGCAGGGTAACCAGTCCCAGGGCAACCAAGGTAGAAAAGCTTCTACAGGGGATTCGGGGAATAAATCACAGTTGTGCACGAGGTGCATGGCTACTCACACTGGGCAGTGTATTGCTCAGACTATGCACTGCGTGCGATGTGGAACGCACGGGCATGAATCGAAGGATTGTCGGTACCCTCGGAATGTATGCTGGAACTGTCATCAGGAGGGTCATATGGCGGGTGATTGCCCTACAGGGAGAAGACCAGCAGCAGGGACTGGATCTGGGACAGGGGCAGGGGTGGTTGGGGGCTCGTCTGTAGCGGGAGGGCAGAAAAGGAAGAATACTCCAATTCTGGAGGGCAGGGCGTTCCGGATGAAAGTAGATGATGCTATTGCCACAGATGACGTGATCACTGGTACGTTCTTTATAAACTCCTTACCTGCTCGTGTATTGTTTGATTCTTGAGCGAATCGCTCCTTTATTTCTGTAACATTTTGTGCTAAGTTAAATTTGCCTACTACTAGTATCTCTGTGCCAATTGATATAGAAGTAGCAGATGGTAAGATAGTGCCTATTACGACTTCTGTAACGGGTGTTGAGATTGACATAGATGGTAAGTGCTTTCCTATATCATTCCTATAGATGCCATTGGCGGGTTTTGATGTGGTGTTGGGGATGGATTGGGTAAGTAACCACATGGCAAGTATTAAATGTCATAGGAAGCTGATTTTGTTTCTGTTATCGGATGGGTCGCGTGTGGTGGCTTGAGGGGAAAGGAACAAGTCTGTGTGTCCTATCATTTCCATGTTGAAAGCCAAGAAATCCTTGAGTAAGGGATGCGAGTGTTTTATGGCATATGCGATTGATGCTAGAAAAGAGAAACGGGAAGTTACTGATGTACGAGTTGTATCAGAATTTCCTGAAGTGTTTCCGGATGAGTTACCTGGGTTACCTCCCGTTCGAGAGTTAGAGTACAAGATTGATTTAATACCATGTTCTAATCCAGTGGCTAGATCTCATTATCGGTTGGCTCCTTCTGAAATAAAGGAGATGATGACACATATTCAGGATGTGTTGGATCGGGGATTTATTCGTCCGAGTTTTTGACCGTGGGGTGCACCAGTCTTGTTTGTGAAAAAGAAAGATAGTACTCTGCGAATGTGTATTGATTATAGGGAAGTGAGTAAGTGGACGGTGAAGAATAAATACCCTCTACCCAGGATTGATGATTTGTTTGATTAGTTGCAGGGTGCTTCGTATTTCTCGAAGATTGATTTGAGATCGGGTTATCACAAGGTACGAGTTTCTGACGGGGATATTGCTAAGACTGCTTTCCATACCAGGTATGGGCATTATGAGTTTTTAGTCATGCCATTCGGTTTGACTAATGCACCTGCAGTGTTTATGGATTTGATGAACCGGGTTTGTCGACCGTTTTTGGATAAATCTGTGATAGTATTTATTAACGACATTCTGGTTTATTCGAAATCTGAAGCTGATCACGAGGTTCATTAGAGACAGGTTCTTGAGACTCTGAAACGAGAGCAATTGTATGCCAAGTACTCAAAGTGTGAATTCTGGATGCGAGAAGTTCACTTTCTGGGGCATGTCATTTGTAGTGATGGAGTCAAAGTAGATCCGGCAAGGATAGAAGCAGTGATGAACTGGGAGGCTCCGAAGTCGCCTTCTGAGATTAAGAGCTTCTTGGGATTGGCTAGGTACTATAGAAGATTCATTAAAGACTTTTCTAAAATTGCGAATACCATGACTAAATTGACTCGTAAGGAGGTTCCATTTAAATGGAGTGATAAATAGGAGAGAGCCTTTCAGACGTTGAAACGACTCTTATGCCAGGCTCCTATTCTTGATTTACCAGATGGGTCAGATGACTTCATAGTTTACTGTGACGCGTCATTGGCAGGGTTGGGTTGTGTGTTGATGCAACGGGATAGAGTGATTGCGTATGCTTCTCGTCAGTTGAAACTGAATAAGAAGAACTATCCAACCCATGATTTAGAATTGGAAGCTGTGGTTTTTGCGTTAAAATTGTGGAGACACTATCTTTATGGTACAAAGTGTGTCATTTGTACGGATCACAAAAACCTACAGTATGTGTTTTCGCAGAAAGAACTCAATATGCGACATAGACTATGGCTGGAACTTGTTAAAGACTATGATTGTGAGATTCGATATCATCCAGGGAAAGCCAACGTGGTAGCCGATGCTTTAAGTCGCAAGGGAGTTAGTGAACATGTCAAGTTTATGCGAATTGAAATAGTCTCCGTCTTGATTAACAGATTGAAGACAGCTCAGTTGGAAGCCTTGAGGGATGAAAATCTGAAGTCAAAGATTATGACTAAGAAGAAGAATGATTTAAATGATGACACTAGGGGATTGAAGCTTTATCAATCCCGTGTTTGGGTGCCTTTGCTTGGAGGTCTTCGGAATGTAATTATGACTGAAGCTCATAAATCGACACTATCTGTTCATCCAAGTAGCACAAAAATGTATAACGATCTAAAGGTGTTGTATTGGTGGCCTACAATGAAGACGGATGTAGCACAGTTTGTGGAGTCTTGCCATATTTGTGCACAGGTTAAGGCAGAGCACCAGAAACCCTATGGATCACTTAAACAGTTGCAAATTCCAGAGTGGAAGTGGGAGCACATAACGATGGATTTCGTAACGAAACTTCCACGTACGCAGAGGAATAATGATATGATTTGGGTGATCGTGGATAGATTGACCAAGAGTGCTCACTTCTTGGCTTCTAGTGAGACGGCATCACTTAGTAAGTTGGCTCAGTTGGATATCGATGAAGTTGTTTCCCGACATGGTATACCGCTTTTGATTGTGTCAGATAGAGATTCCAGGTTTGTGTCGAACTTCTGGAACAGCTTACAGCGGGAGTTGGATACACGTGTGAATCTGAGTACAGCTTACCACCCCCAGACAGACGGGCAATCTGAGCGAACTATTCAAACACTCAAGGATATGCTGCGGGCATGTGTGTTAGAATATGGAGGTTCTTGGGATTCCATCTGCGACTAATTAAATTTGCGTACAATAATTCGTATCATTCGAGTATCGGTATGCCGCCTTATGAGATGTTATATGGTCGTCGCTGCCGTACTCCTACGTATTGGTTAGAGGCGGGTGAGAAATAGTATGCAGGGCCAGAAATTGTGTAGATCACCGCAGACAAAGTGGCTATTGCGCGAGAAAAGTTGAAAGCTGCGAGGGATCGACAAAAGATGTATGCTGATCCACGTCGTAGGTCAGTTGTATTTGTAGAGGGGGAATTGGTATATCTGAAGGTTTCTCCATGGAAGGGGGTTATCCGTTTTGGGAAGCGGGGAAAGCTAGCTCCGCGTTATATTGGACCGTTTCGTGTCCAACGGGTGGTAAATGATCAGACGGTTACTCTCGACCTTCCGACAGAATTGTCAGGTATTCACAATACCTTCAACGTATGTTACTTGCGGAAATGTAGAGTTGAGGATGAGAGTCAGATCCTACCTTTACATGATCTTAAAGTAGATTCCAGCAAGAGGTTGGTGGAAGAACCCGTGGAACTATTGGATCGGAAAGTGACAAAGTTGCGAAAGAAACAGATTCCGATGGTTTTGGTTAAGTAGAAACACAGTTTCGGTTCAGACTTGACATGGGAAACCAAGACCGACATAAAAGCTTGTTACCCGCAGTTGTTTGAAGACGTATAGATTCCGAGGACGGAATCCAACTTAAGGGAGGAAGATTTGTAACATCCTAAGATTGGTCCTAGTAGAAACGTAGGCTTGGGGTATGTTACACTTGGATTATTATTTGGTTATGTTTACTTAATTCTAATTAAGTGATTAATTGTTTAATATATAAATATATAAGTATACATGCGGATGTGTGAGTGTGTGTGTGTGTACATGTGTTTATATAATTAAAACATGACACCTCATGCTTGCAATATAATTGAGTATGTATACGTGGGTTTAGTGAAGTTTATTTCACTTTGAAGTTTGCATGTGTGTGTGTTATTGTGTGAAACCGAGTGCAAACAAGAAACACGGAAGAAGAAGAGCAATCGGATTGTTGGGAATTTTTGACTTTGTGTGATTCAAGCTTTAAAGGTTGTTGATAATTCCATGATTCTTGTTGATATGTTTGGAATAGTGTTAACATGCTGCGACTTTGAGTAGGTTTTGATATGAGCATCATATGAAGTTGTCGGATTTAGAGTTCTTGGTGTTCTTCTGTTTTTAAAGGTGTTTTGATGCATGTTTGTGTGTATAAACATGTCTATATGTGTTTTTATAATCTTGTATATGATTTGTGTGTTCTTGGAAGATGAATCATACAAGGTTTGAAGTGATCGGATTCTTGAAATGTTGAAGGTTGCGGATTTTGGTGTTGATGGTGAAAACCGATACAATAAATCCGATTCTAGTGAAATCAGGGTGTTGAATCCGGAATTTAAAATCCGATACTCTTGAAATCCAGATGTGTGAAATCCTAGTGTCGAAATCCGATGGTTTGAATCCGAGGGTGGAATCCTAAACATGAAATCCGATTATGGGTGCCAAGATAAATGCATCAAGTGTGGAAATCCGATTGAAGTTGCGGATTCCTCCAAATCCAATGGTAGTATCGGATTTCTTTGAAATCCGATAGAGGTTGCGGCTTCTGATAGTAGTGTCGGATTTCTCATGAAATCAGACAGTTTGGCTTTTGTTTGTATGGTTTGATGCTATGTGTTATATGTGCATGCATATGTGAATCGTACATGTTTATGTTTGATTAAATGGAAATAAATATATGTGATATATATATTTATGAATTGAATACTGATTTCAGTTTGTTGTGTTCTCAGGAACAGACAAGGCTCAGTAACATTAGATCACTGAGTGGAATAGCTGAGAATCAGAGATGAGTGGATGTTTTCTCACGGGTGATATTAGTTGTACTAGTTTGGTTGCAACTATGGTTGGATATATTGTATATCTGTTGGTTAATTAACTGTGAATGTTAATTGTTGTATTCTGTGTTATGTATACATGTTGGAATGGGAAGTCAGTTTACGAGTGGGCTTATAGACTGGGTTCATTTGCTATTGGCTAAGTGGTATCAGGACCTTGGGATGCATTTGTTGCTACCAGAGGATGATACTGTGTGAGAATAGAAAATGGACTATCAGTAAACCTTTGTTTTGGCCGACATTGGTTGTAGGTTCCTACTGAACAGCCGGTCTTCTCAGGGTTCTTAATTGTGGTTATTGATATCATGCGGTTCTGGCTGATATATCTGTTTTTAGATACTCCATTCACTTAGCTTTGTTCTAATCCCCCACCTCTCACTCTTTTTACAGGTTTTGGTAAGTTAGCGGCTCGACTGAGAGTGGTTAGCTTGGGAAGTAATCTCCTAGGACTCTGATAATGTATTTGTGACGAGCCGTGTTTTATAATACTGATATTTTGTAAACAGTGGTTGTATTTAGTTGTAATTACATTGTTGTTTAAAACGCTTCCGCGGTGTAATTAAAAGTGAAAATTTATTGGTTAAAAATACGGTGTTACAATTATAAATTCCTATATTTTTACTAGACATTCTACAAACATGTATTAAGGTTATATTAAAATATTAAGCCTTAATATGACTCCTAAAATACAGTTTTTAATTTTTAAAGTTTAACTTAAGGAAATAAAAATTCCAGTGAACACCTATGATTTAAGGAAAGTAGAGACAACCTTTAAAAATTTAATAAATAAGTTAATAACAAATAAATAATACAAAATAATAAATAAAATAAGTCTAATAGAGCTACATACTTCTTATATTAGGAAAGGAGCTTCGGTAGAAACGAGAAACCCTTACAAGTTAACACATTTGCATACCGAGTGAGTATCATAGCCCCTTTTTATCGTATTTCATATTATTTTTGTGGTGAAAGCACGTGTTTACGTTTCATGAAAAGTTTATTGCCTATCTTCTTATATATTTCAAATATTATTTTGAGCACTTATGGTATTATTCTTTGATGTGCTTGGTTATCGTTGTAAGGCACTTCGTTGGACATTATCCTTTAACTCCGCTAGTGAGCCGATGGTATTTGTAAGTAGCGCTATTTGGAGATTCCGACGTCTCCCATTTATGGTTGACGAACTATAGATGTACTTTACCACTACTAATGTCATTTAATATGGGCGTTAGGTTTATTCATGGGCAATTGGTTGTCGGCTAGGTTGGATAATCGCTCAAGCAATAATCATCATAGTATATTACTACCCTGTGCAATGTATTGGGCAATATAATGCATCTTCTATCATTATTACATACTTGGATTTTATTCAAAAACCTCCATCATTTATTTAAACTTTTTCTCATTTAGAAGTTATATTGTGCATATTAAAAACCTATGAACTCACCAACTCTAGTAGTTGACTGTTTTTCTTTTACCCATGCTTTCAGGTGATCGTCATAAGGTACATTATCCATAGAAGCACGATGTGTGGCATCTTCATCTTCATCGTCACATTTTATAAAAAAAACAATTTCTATTTTATTTATGCATCGTACAAGACAATGTCCTTTAAACATTATTTGGTTGTGTAACTTTTACTTATGTTTTATCCGAACTACTTACTTTGTTAATTTAATATATTGGTTATTGTCTATTTACCTTGTACGATCATCCCTTGTGCTGTGACACCTCGTGATTCCGCTTTAGTGGGGTGTGACAGATTTGGTATCAAAGGCGAAGGTTATAGAGAATACCGGTTTTCCTTAACGGAAAGCTCAAACTATAACCAAAGGTTCATGAAAATGATTTTCAAAATAATCTTTTTTAAAATGCATCAAGTGTATTGATAATATAATTAAGTTGAGTACCACATTGTTATACCTCAATTAGACAAAGCTTGATCACCTATGTCTAATTTAGCTATGTACAATATGGGACTTAGTTTAGTTATAATAAAAATATACTTAGAAACAAATTTTATTTATTTTCTTTCTACAACATGATCATTGTGTGTGTGAATGAGCATAACATTCATATATAGACAATTTAAGTTATGAATTTAGTGAGTAAATCTATTCAAACATTGAAGATCATGTGGAGCGAAAGTGAACCTACCGAGACCTGCCCAAGATCTTCCTCCGATAGTAACCAGTCCCCTTAATACCAGCTGCCAAAAGGGTTCTTAGAACCCCTACATAGGCCGGTAAAAATCTTTGACATTCCCTCCTCACAACCGAGCCAAAACCTAAACCCCGGAACAACCAGACTTCGAGTAAGGCAAACCACCCGAAAGAGGGTGCCCATTCCAGTACGAGCAAGCATCGTACCACCCTAGCCTACCGTGGGAGAACCTTCCCGGCAGGTGAACGAGCCGGTAAGAGCCCCCGTCCTTATGGGAATCCCGATGATGCCTTCATCCGGGATGACCGAGGAGGAAAAGAGGAGGTTCCACCACATGTCTCTGGAGCTGTATACCATGAGAGGCATGTTATATTACCAAACCTACATGGTTGGTTCGTGCCTAGACATGGCGGACCTCAACCACCATCACGCAATGCAGGCCTTAGAGGCGGCTCAGGAAGGCCGAAGACTAGTTAGGCTAGTGCATACATGCCTAGTTTTAGGGGTTGTGTTGATGGTGTTAGTGGGACTAGTTTACATTGGATTGGGACGCTATATGGGTTGGAGTGGATTGGCTTTGGGTTTTAATGTCTTTCTTTTTGTTGATTACGAAATAAATTATCCTATGTTGGTTTAAAGGATTTATGATTGTATGGTTATTATTGACTCTCTATTAATATATGGCATCTTTTAAAGAGCCAATTTTAGTATTTATTTTGTGCCAAGTGAATGATTGATTATTTAATTAAATCTGGTATTATTAGTCATATTTAATGCCATGAATGAATTGAACACATTACACGTAGAGTAGTATGATAAAACTGAATAGAATGCGTAACTAAAAATCGTCGTGTGATTATGCTCTAGAACGATGCCTCCACGAAGAGCAAACCCCGAGTTAGACCAACTTGTCATGGAACAAGTGATTGCAACATTACCCAACATAGTTAGCCAAGTTGCTGCAGGGCTTCAAACAAATTAAGGAGCACCAACCCCAACCTAAGATTGCAACTACAAAACCTTTAGGGCTTGCAACCCGA
Organism: Dittrichia graveolens; assembly: GCA_038502395.1. Classification (NCBI taxonomy): domain Eukaryota; kingdom Viridiplantae; phylum Streptophyta; class Magnoliopsida; order Asterales; family Asteraceae; genus Dittrichia; species Dittrichia graveolens. The sequence continues at coordinate 27,439,862 of JARJIL010000008.1, forward strand.
GAAAATAATTTGGAACGGAAGGAGCCATGGGTCTACGAAACTGGATCGAGAGCACGGAATCAGTCCTTAGCATCAGTAAATGTATGGAAGCAAACAAGGTGGAGTTTGTAGCATGTCTCCTTTAAGGGCGAGCCCTATCGTGGTGGAATATCCAAGTGCAGACGCTTGGAAGAAATGCCGCGCACAACTCACCTGGGATACATTCCTCAAGCTATTAAGGGACGAATTTTGCTCAAAGAGTGAAATTCAAAAGCTAGAAGCCGAGCGGTGGAATCATGAAATGGTCGGGGGCGACATCAACTCCTACACCACCCGATTTCATGATTTTGCAAAGATGGTGCCATGCTTGGTGACCCTGGAAGAAAACCGTATCGATGAAATACATTTGGGGTCTAGCCCCTGAGATCCGGGCCAATGTCACGGCTGCAAACCCGAGCACCATCCAAAGTGCGGTAAATCTAGCTACAAGACTTACCGACAATGCTATCCGTTCGGGATCGCTTGGGAGCGACAAGGACAAGGGTAAGAGGAAACTTGACGAGGTGACAAGGAAGCCATTCGGTGGAGAAGCTACCAGGACTCATAAGAATGTTAGAAACTTCGGAGCTCAGTCGCAAGCAGCCGATAAAGGATGGAGGTCCTATCCCAAATGTGACAAGGGCCACAAACACCATGAAGGGAATGTTGGAATATGCCCGCTGACACGAACGAGTTAATGGCACTACCGATGAGGTATAGGCCTATTGGGTCACACACCAAGTATTGATTCCGGCAACACGATCAAGCAAAAGAGAGGAAAATGCCAAAATGGGTTTTGGCAGGATGGTACACGGGCCATGTTCTTGAACACGGGCCGTGTCCAGTCCAACATACACGAGGCGTATTTGCCCAGTTCAAGGTCATGTAGTTTGGGCCTACACGCGCCGTGTAGATGAACACGGGCCGTGTAGTGCTTGATAGACACGGGCCGTCTTAGCCCAATAGGGGCCGTGGACTTTGGACCTACACGGCCGTGTAGACCTACACGGGCCGTGTATGTTCGCTGTAACAGCCTTAAACAGTTGGTTTAATGGTGTTAACTTCTAATAATGGTGGTAGAAAAAGAGGCTACGAGTTATCTGCTCTAAGGGAGGTTTTTGGATGACTCTTGGCTCTTGGTTGACACTTGAACTCTCTCTCACTTGTTCATCTTGTTCTTGGTGTTCTTGAACACAAGAAGCAAGAAACACATAGACTTGGGTGTTGTTTTGGTGGCTACACCAACTTACTAGCATTTGGGAATCAAGGTTGCTTGGGGTGGACTTCATTAGAGGAATCCTTGTTTGGATTCTTGAAGCCTTGACTTGCTTGAGATCTTGAAGATTAACAAGAGGAAGATCATTGTACTTGAGTTATGGTATAACTTTCTTTCTATCTTGTTTACTATATTTTAGTTGCAATTCCATGTCTAGATATTGGTCCATGGGAAGTGTTTGTTTGGTTAGCTTATTATTTTGTATTATATCTTGCTTCCGTTGCTACTCGATTATGCCAAACAAATACCTTTAGTGGTATCAGAGCCATATCTAACATGGCTTTGCACTAACGAGTCTAGAAAAACCATATGAATATTTTATACAAGAAAATTGTTTTCTTGAAAGTTTTTCATGTAGGTCTTTGTTAGGCTAAAATTGATATATTTGTAGTCTACATAATATTCATATAAGTATTTTTATGTTAGAAAATTGTTTTCTAAAAATGGTTTTTCATATAGATCTTTGTTGGGCTAAAATTGGTATATTTGTAGCCTACTTAATATGTTAGTTTTACATCAAGTCTCAAAAACCATATAAATACATTTATATAAGAAAATTGTTTTCTTAAAATTGGTTTTTCATTGAGACTCTTGTTGTGTTCTTGTTATGCTAGAATTGTTATAATTGTAGCATTGTTAATATTTTAGTATTTATATTTATATATTTGTTGTAACTTGGCATGAAGTGTACACAAATATATACTTATAAATATATATATATATATATATATATATATCAATATGTGTCACAAAAATGGTTTGGTACACTAATGCATATGTACAAGGATTGTCATTTTGGTGCCTTTGATGTTGTTGACAATCTTGACTAAAATATAGATATATATTTATATCATGGTTTTGTGTGGAACCATGTTTCACTTATGTTGCATTTGGTTAATTCGGTAACACGATATGCCCTTAGACCTATGTGTTGTGGTGGTTGATTAATTCGGTTTTTAGTGGCCTGCGTGCCATATTGTTGTAAATATTTATTTATTATTTGTTGGTGCAGCTTGCACGCCGTTTATTTTATTCCGTGTATTTGTGTAAATAGTGTAGGAATGCCACCTGCGTGTCGTTTATATATATATATATATATATATATTCTATGTATTTGTAAATAGTATAGAATTAGAACCGGAGAAGTCAACGGGAGTCATGGTGATGACGTCTTGGCGAGAAGGAATCAACACGCTATTGGAGGTGTTGGATTCGGTGGGAGCTCACCCAACGAGACTTTACCTTGTCCTTAGGTTTTGGCCTCGTTTTCCCAGTTGTGGCTCACGGGAAAAACGCATAGGAATTTTGGGTATGTTACCGAGTTATACATATATATATTTGCATGGTTGTGTTTTATTTTTATATGCATGGATTAGGATTCACATGCTAGACAGTTTTTCTATAAAATTAAATAAAATACAACGTTTGTTAAAATGGTTAACAATCCCGCGCGAATAGAATTGACAAATAATATATAAACTTGGTATTATATTTAAAAGTGCTTAAAAATCGTTTTGACACTTACTTTGTTAATTCACAAAAAGGTTTTTAGAAACCGGAAACAAAATCCCGTTTTTCAAAATGTAAATCACGCACCATCCGTAAGATGACACCACCAGAATCTAACGAAACAAGGATGATTGTCGAGCTAAGCACGAGTCATTCCTTGCGTAGTTGTGTGGAAGGTGAGTGGGGTAACTCGCATGATTGGTTGTCGAGCTAAGCACGAGCCAATTGATGGTCGGGAGTGCCACCCGTGTGTCTTGTCGGACGGTTTACAATTTTAGTATATAATTCTTGATTAGTTGTCGAGCTAAGCACGAGCTAAGCAAAAATTATGTATTAAGATTGGTGTAAGGAAGGGATCAAATATGCCAACCGACATATTGGATGTCAACGGATCCCGCAAGTGTCTAAGAGTTGTAATAGAGAATACAATTGGTAAGATGGTTGCCGGCCTAAATAGCTTCGCCACGAGATCCGCGGTAAACCGTCACGGTGCGAGGTGAAATAAGGTTCTTAGCCCTTTTTATAAATAGTAGTTTTTGTCTAAAACTTTGGGGTAATTATTTTTAACAAGGTTTATCTAAACTAACCAAAACTCGTATTATTGTAATTTATAGATGTCAAACCATAACAATACCACGTCAAACATCTCACTTCGTGTGTTCCTAGAAAGGGAGAAACTCACGGGGGTGAACTTTATTGCATGGCTTAGGCAATTGAGGATTGTCCTTCACCATGAGTCAAAGTTTCACATCCTTGAGGAACCCCTTCCGGAGCCACCTGCTACCAACGCGACTTGGGCCGTCCGATACGGGTATGAAAAACGTGTTGAGGACACACACGATGTTGCCTGCCTTATGTTGTCAACTATGAGCTCGGAGTTGCGAAAGCAGCTCGAGTACATGAGTGTGTACAATATGTTAAACAAGCTCAAGGACATGTTCCGACAGCAAGTTAGGCAGGAACACTATGAGTGTGTTAAAAGCCTAGTCGGTTGTAGGCTGTAGGAAGGCGAGAATGTTGGTCTTCACGTCCTTAAGATGAAGGCGAACGTGGACCAAATGGAGAGGTTAGGATTTCCTATTGGGAGAGACCTCGTTGTGGATATTGTACTCCAGTCTCTGCCCGCATCATATGGTCAGTTTGTCACAAACTATCATATGCAAGGAATGGAGAAGTCCTTAAGCGAATTGCATGACATGTTGAAATCTGCGGAATCTGACATGGCCAAGCGTAATTCCACCTCAACCACTCCCGTCTTGTGCTTAAAGAAACAAAAGAAAAGGAAGAAGAAACCGACCCTAAAAGGAAAGGTTGGAGTTCCCAATCCTATCCTTAATATTGAGTCGAAAGACATAGAGAATGTGCCTCAAGATGAGACTCAAGAAAAGGTGGTTTGCTACTTCTGTGGAAGATTTGGAAATTTGGGCCGTCACGCCTGCCCTACGTGCCGAGAGGATATAAAACTTCTCAAGAAAGAGAGAGTTAACTTTCCATCTTCAGGTACGTTCATGATTCATTGCTATTCTTCTATAAGCTGGGTTGTTGACCTGAGCGGATTGACTCACGTTTGTCACAAATTTGTTTGTTACAAAGTGTAGGTCCTTTGTTGAAAGAACAGCATGAAGAACCGGATCTCGAACGAGGAAACCATGGTGATTGTCCTCCAAGAGAAGATAAGGAGACTTGATCTCGCTTTTGTCACCGGTTTATTTATTACTTTATTTTATTGCCCTGCGTGGCAAGTAACATCTCTTTGTATGCTCGCTTTAATTATGGTGAACAAAAATTTTGAAGTTTTAAGAATTGATGTTGAACCTTTTTAAACGTTATTTATTCAAGGTTTTATGTCATAGCTCATGTGTTGTTTTGCCCTGCGCGGCGTACAACTTTACATGTGGTGATGATGAGTTATTCTTAAAATACGAAATTTATTATGAAAATCTATTGTGAGATATTTTGTTCAAAATTTCCCGTGTCATGGCATACACAAGGATTTGTTACAAGTAATAGAATATTCATGAATGATTGATTCTGAATCCAAAATAGTTTAGATGAGTTCTCTTTGTATGATAATCAACTTAATCACATAAACAAGAAATATATCGCCTAGATCCATGTGGTTAGGATCTTGGAATAGTTTAGTCTTGGGCTAAACGCTTTGATGTTGATCTTTTTTATTAGGCTAAGATGATTATGAGATCCTTCGCCGGAGTTTGCGAGAGGATTATAAGCTTGTTGGATATTGATCACATTTTGTGGATAATCCGTTTAAGCATACCACAAAGAATAACAAAATCGAAACTTCTTCGTCACTATCTTGATGGTAGTAATCGCGAGATGTTTATTAGTTTAGGCATATGTCTGAAACCTTGTTGGTGTTCAGGATTAGCCAAAACAACTTTAAGAATCAATAAGGGCATATAGATCAAGGTACTTAGATCTAGTTAAGATGCTAAGGTATCTATTATCTATATATTGGATGACCATATAGTGAATTATGGAATTGTTTCACAATTCATGTCCTACTAGGACACATTGGTACATGGTGTCATGGAGTAGGGAACCGGGTGTTATTGATCCGGTTTATGACGGGTCAAGAATGTGTGTCCGATTTGTTGGGATATTCATTTGCCATTGTGAATAAGTCCTCAAATCCAAATTCAATAGATAGTATATTTAGCATTTATTAAGATACGACTAGAAAGGTTCTCTGCTTGTCTATCTTAATAGTTCGGAGTTATCCATTCTATATTCAGTGGGAGAAGGATAAACTTGAAATCAAGAAGTGCTAATACATTTGAGGAGTTCTTCTAAGTTTTAGTTATTTAACCTTTTGAGAACAATGTCTGTTGCTTAAAAGGGGAAGAAGAAAGAAGCTAAGACTAAGGCATTCCAGTGGAAGAACGTGGAACTTAAATGAAGACTTGATGATGATACTAGCATATAATCTGATATCTTTGATAGATGATCAGCATGGTTATGCTGGTATGCCTGACTAAGAATCATTACTTCTTTTAATTCTCATTAGAGTCATATAGAGCCAAAGAGATATGGGTTTCTCATATCTAAGTGGTAATGACTTAATGGTGAGTCTTGTTGAGTTCGCCACCTATCGGAAGATGTAGTGGATCCAGATGCAATCCATTTGGAATGTCCAAGTGCTTGACTTGACTTGATCCCATACCTAGGTGTATACCAAGGTGGTAGTGATGGGATTAACATGGATGGAACTGTAGACAACTTCAAATACCGACTAGTGGTAAAGTTTTTCATGGTGGTTATGGAAAAACTTTTCCTGGTGGCTATGTTGAAGAATGTTTGATACTCATGAATATTAATGACCACGTTTCGTCATGAAACAATATGATGAGGAAGTTCTTATAACACTATCCGAGGGTCTTAATATACGTCCGTAGTATCCGAATTATGTCTACAAAAGTGGATAAGACTACTTCGGGCTTATTCTTGCATCTTGAAGGAAAGATATCTTTGCTTACTATTAGAAGATCATAGTGATGAGTTTTCTAAAAGCATAGATAAAACCTTTTACGTATGTCAGGGCTAGTGGGAGCTTTGTTGTATTCCTAGTGTTAAATGTCTATGGAAGATAATGTCCCGATATTAGGTTATCTGCAAACCTAATTCAGGAATTACTGCTTCATAGGGGCATTTAAGAGATAGAAAGTTGGATAGTATTTAGTTCAAGAAATATAGAGATATGTTCTTGATGTTTGACGACTTGAATAGGCTTGGAGTAAGTAGTTACTCTAATGCATGTTTCTGCTATGATAACTGTTGATCTTTGATCAAAGTTGATGATCCTAACTTGTGGTGTTGTTTGTTGATTCTTAAAGTATCACTAACCTTATTGTGGGTTTTTGAGACAATGAGTGTGTGATTACTTTAACTTTTTGAAAAGTAAGATCTCTTTGATGCATACTTTTGAAGTAGTCTTGTCAAAAGAGATATAATTGAATAACAAAAGTACTTGTGGATGTTGTGGAACAAATCCACTAGTTAAGCCGTTGTAATGGACTAGTGATGTTTATCATACTAGGTCAATTAGCATTTCTAATGCATGTAACTTGGCTTGAATATGTTTTGGTTTATGATTGATTTGTACTTATGTTTTGGGGACGTTAAGCAATATTGCAATTCATATCATATCGATTATTAAATGGAGATTTAATAATACGCCGAGGGCGGGTATTTTATGAATCCTTATTGTGTTCCATCTTAGCATGTTTAAACACTTCCGAGAATGTTTTTCATTCTAAATCTCCACAATCGGTGATACTTTATGGGAAGGAAGTATAAATTAAGATTGAGGTAAAGAGTTGGTTTTGTTAAACGTGATTCTTGCCTATACTTGAAAGGGGTTTCAAGTGATTGGAGGACCCGCACCCGAGTTCGCTTCATGGTTATAGTCATAAGAAACTCGGGATGATGATGACATTTCATCCTTAAACTAGAGATACATGTGATCCCAAAGCATAGGTCTGCTTTGCTTTGATCGTTTTCTAACGCAGTCCGTAACTGGTCGTTATAAGGGAGATGATTGGGTAGAGTATTATCTATGTGGCGGGACTATGTAGTCGAAAGGAATTTGTTCCTCTATGTATAGAGAAGATATCCATGGGCCCCTCGATGATTGAGTGCTGACGTTCATATGCATGGCCGTGCTAAAGTTATATTGATGATGGATCAATGTTAACCTGGTTTGTTGGTCACCACTAATCTACAATGGAGAAACATAATCGTGAACGATCTGAAGGTTGACTTTATTCCATGCCTTGTGTTCACATAGGATATCGCGAACAAAGGGATGTATATGTCCATTTATCTTTAGGACAATCATTTTATGATTGGGATCTTGTCAAGAGTGGCATACCCTATACTGACTTGGGAGCATAGATGTCTTGCTAGAGGCCGCTCTATGTTTGTGTTATTTTTCGTAGTTGTGCCACGTGCAAGTGGGAGTCTGTTGGAATATGCCCGCTGACACGAACGAGTTAATGGCACTACCGATGAGGTATAGGCCTATTGGGTCACACACCAACTATTGATTCCGGCAACACGATCAAGCAAAAGAGAGGAAAAGGCCAAAATGGGTTTTGGCAGGATGGTACACAGGCCGTGTTCCTGAACACGGGCCGTGTCCAGTCCAACATACACGAGGCGTATTAGCCCAGTTCAAGGTCGTGTAGTTTGGGCCTACACGGGCCGTGTAAATGAACACGGGCCGTGTAGTGCTTGATAGACACGGGCCGTCTTAGCCCAATTGGGGCCTTGGACTTTGGGCCTACACGGCCGTGTAGACCTACACAAGCCGTGTACATTCGCTATAACAGCCTTAAACAGTTGGTTTAATGGTGTTAACTTCTAATAATGGTGGTTGACAAAGAGGCTATGAGTTATCTTCTCTAAGGGAGGTTTTTGGATGACTCTTGGCTCTTGGTTGACACTTGAACTCTCTCTCACTTTTCATCTTGTTCTTGGTGTTCTTGAACACAAGAAGCAAGAAACACATAGACTTGGGTGATGTTTTGGTGGCTACACCAACTTACTAGCATTTGGGAATCAAGGTTGCTTGGGGTGGACTTCATTAGAGGAATCCTTGTTTGGATTCTTGAAGCCTTGACTTGCTTGAGTTCTTGAAGATTAACAAGAGGAAGATCATTGTACTTGAGTTGTGGTATAACTTTCTTTCTATCTTGTTTACTATATTTTAGTTGCAATTCCATGTCTAGATATTGGTCCATGGGAAGTGTTTGTTTTGTTAGCTTATTATTTTGTATTATATCTTGCTTCCGTTGCTACTCGATTATGCCAAACAAATACCATCAGGGAAGTGCATGGTGTGCTTTAGATGTAAGCGGCTAGGTCACCTCATCAAAACTTGCCGAGTGAAGCCATGCTTTAAGTGTGGAAGTCTGGAGCACCATGGCACCGCCTGCTCGCGGCCAACTCAAGGATCTAATTATAATCAAGTACGTACTACAAGCCTAGGTAACCAAGGAAATCAAGCACGAGGCAGGGTGTTTGAGATTGGAGCGAATGAAGCTATACAAAACCCCGATGTCGTTAGAGGTACGTTTCCTCTAAACGGTTATTATGCATCAATACTATTTGATTCAGGGGCCGATAAAAGCTTCATATCATTAAGATTTAAGTTAAGGCTAAATTTAAAAACCATAAAAATGAAAGAGCCGTACACCATTGAATTTGCTAATGGTCTGAAAACTAGCGTTAAGGACATAATCCCTCGTTGTACCTTGGGCTTAGCCGATAAAACGTACACCATAGATCTAATCCCACTTGAAATGGGAAGTTTTAACATAGTTGTTGGGATGGATTGACTTTCTAGCCATCGAGCGGAAATTTGTAGCTTCGAAAAGATCGTACGAATTCCGACGCCTAATGGTGAAACAGTTAATGTGTATGGAGAAAAATCCGGAAGGGATTTGAAGATAATCTCATCCATCAAGATGAGAAATTTTTTAAGGAAAGGAAACAAGGCATTCCTAGAACATATAATAAATAAGAAAACCAGTGAGAAAAACAATCAAGAAATTCCCGTTGTACAAGACTTTTTTGAAGTATTTCCGGAAGAGTTGCCAGGATTACCCCAGAATCGGCAAGTCGAATTCCATATCGATCTAGTCCCTGGAGCAGCTCCCGTGGCGAAAGCACCATATCGACTTGCCCCATCAGAAATGCAAAAGTTGTCGGCACAACTACAAGAACTACTTGATAAAGGTTTTATTCAACCAAGTTCATCCCCTTGGGGAGCCCCAGTTCTTTCCGTCAAAAAGAAGGACAGGTCGCTACGAATGTGTATCGACTATCGGGAACTCAACAAGTTGACTATCAAGAATCGATACCCTCTCCCTCGAATCGATGACCTGTTCGACCAACTTGAAGGCGCCAACTATTTTTCAAAAATCGATCTTCGCTCGGGATATCACCAATTGAGAGTTCGCGAAGAAGACGTCCCTAAGAGCGCCTTTAGAACCCGTTATGGACATTACGAGTTCTTAGTTATGCCTTTTGGGTTGACTAATGCTCCAGCAGTATTTATGGACTTAATGAATAGGGTCTGTAGACCATATTTAGATAAGTTTGCAATAGTGTTCATAGACGACATTCTCATCTAGTCGCGAAACAAGGTAGATCATGAGCAACATTTGAAATTAATATTAACACTAATCAAGGACCAGAAGTTGTATGCCAAATTCTCCAAGTGTGAATTTTGGATCCGAGAAGTACACTTCCTTGGTCACGTAGTTAATTCAAATGGAATTCATATCGATCCAGCAAAGATCGAGGCAATCAACAAGTGGGAAGCACCAAAGACACCAACTGTGTAACACCGTATTTTTAACCAAAATATTTTTCATTTTCATAATCAATGCGGAAGCGAATTAAAACAACCAAAGTGTTTACAACTATACAAACACTACTGTTTAAATATCAGTATTACAAAACATGGCTTGCCACAAAATAAAATATCAGAGTCCTAGGTGATTACTCCCCAAGCTAACCACTCTCAGCCGAGCCGCTGACTTACCAAAACCTGTAAAAAGAGTGAGAGGCGGGGGATTAGCACAAAGCTAAGTGAATGGAGTCAAACCACAACAGATATATCAACAGATAACCACATCAATATCAATAACACATAACAGATAATCATGCCCCGGGAAGACCGGCGGTTCTCCAGGAACCTTCAACCAATGCCGGCCAAAGCAAAGGTTTACCGATAGTTCATTTGCTATTCTCACACAGTATTACCTTAAGTTGCAACAAATGCATCAAAAGATCCCAATACTGATTAGCCAATAGCAAACAAACCCAACCCATATGCCCAGCCGAAGCTGACTTCCCAACCTCATGTATACATATCAATGACGCACAATTAATTAACAATCAACAGTTAATCAATTATCAGACAAACAGTCTATCCCTGCGTCAAACCAATAACAGTTGCAACCCCATCCAGTTACAACTAATAACATCTATGAGTAAACGCCCACTCACCTCAAGCTTTCAGTTTCTCCACTCAGTGATCTTATATTACTTAGCCTTGCTTGATCCTGAGAACACAACAAACTGAAATCAGTAACGATTCATAAATATATGTCAAACACATAAATTTATATCCTTTTAATCAAACATAAGCATGTATGATTCCCATATGCATAAACATATAACACACAATTAATATGTTAACTTAAACCAAGTAAAACACATTAAAAAAAAGTAACATTCTGAAACAGAGCCCGTCGCGCCGTGACACAATACCCACCGTGCCGCGACCCCTGTCGGATTTCAAAATCCGGAGCCTACAATCGGATTTCGAGTCGGATTTTCATAAATCTGGATCCAAGTGTAAGATTCTGCCAAGTCTCGGATTTCCAAGTGTTACTTTTGAAACTTTCATCGGATTTCAACAATTCGCATCTAATCACTCGGATATCCAGGTTATCTTCTCCAACAAAGTGTCGGATTTCCAAGCACATGCAACTTTTTAAATCCGATTATATCCCTCATGAAACATTATGAACACTTCTAAAACATGTATAAACACCTTATAACATGTATAGAACATCAAGAACACATCAAATCCTTTAAACATGGCAAATCATGCAAAACCCACCAAACAAGTTTTCCTCCAAACTTCTAACATGGCATCTTCATATTCTAAGCATGATTTTACAAACAAAACATATCACCATAATCAGAATCATGCTAGAATCACTACCATACCTTAAGTTTGAATTAACACTACACAAATAACAACTTTCACTTTTCAAGTTTGTTAGCTTCCTTGTCTAGTCTCTCAAGAACACATACACACACTAACAATCGGTTTTTGCAATTGTGAAACAATATCAAATGTTAACTCATGTATACCCACGTACCCTTGTCTCAAAATAAGTAGCATGAGGTGTCCTCATGATAATTAATATCACCATACTCTAACATGCAAACCAAAACATACATATATATATATATATATATATTTAGCCGTCCATATATATATATATTTATATATATATATTTCTTTAATAAATTAAACTAATCAATTAAAACCAATTAGATTAATATTAACAAGTAATTAATCACAATTAACATACCAAAGCCACCAAATCTACTAGGCCCGATCTGAGGATGTTACAAATCCTCCCCCCTTAACATGATTCCGTCCTTGAAATCTATTCATTAACAAACAACTGAGGGTAACGAGCTCTCATATCAGCCTCCGTTTCCCACGTCAAGTCTGAACCCAAACTGTGCCTCCATTTTACTAGAACCATCGGAATCTGTTTCTTACGCAATTTTGTCACTTTACAAACGTTGAAGGTATTGTGAATACCTGATAATTCCACCGGAAGATCGAGAGTAACCGTCTAATCATTAACAACCCGTTGGACACGAAACGGTCCAATATACCGTGGAGCTATCTTTCCCCGCTTCCCAAAACGGATAACCCCCTTCCACGGAGAAACCTTCAGATAAACCAATTCCCCCTCAACAAAACTAACAGACCTACGACGCGGATCAGCATACATCTTTTGTCGATCCCTCGTAGCTTTCAACTTTTCTCGCGCAATAGCAACTTTATTTGTAGTGATCTGCACAATATCAGGACCTGCATACTGTTTCTCACCCGCCTCTAACCAACAAGTAGGAGTACGGCAGAGACGACCATATAGCATCTCATAAGGTGGCATACCGATACTCGAATGATAAGAATTGTTAAACGCAAATTCAACCAACGGTAGATGGGAATCCCAAGAACCTCCATATTCTAGCACACATGCTCGCAGCATGTCCTCGAGTGTCTGAATAGTTCTATCATATTGCCCGTCTGTCTGTGGGTGGTAAGCTGTACTCAGATTAATACGTGTACCCAACTCCCGCTGTAAACTGTTCCAGAAGTTCGACACAAACCTATAATATCTATGTGATACAATCGAAAGCGGTATACCATGTCGGGAAACAACTTCATCTATATACAACAGAGCCAACTTACTGAGTGATGCAGTTTCATTGGTAGTCAAGAAGTGAGCACTTTTGGTCAATCTGTCAACGATCACCCAAATCATATCATGATTCCTCTACGTACGTGGAAGTTTCGTTACGAAATCCATCGTTATATGCTCCCACTTCCACTCTGGAATCTGTAACTATTTCAATGCTCCATAGGGTTTCTGGTGCTCTACCTTGACCTGTGCACAAATATGGCTAGCCTCCACAAACCGTGCAACATCTATCTTCATTGTTGGCCACCAATATAGCACCTTTAGATTGTTATACATTTTCGTGCTACCTGGATGAACAGTTAGTCTTGATTTATGTACCTCAGTCATAATTAAACTCCGGAGACCTCCAAGCATAGGCACCCAAACACGGGGTTGATAAACCTTCAATCCTCTAGAATCATCCGTCAGATCATTCTTTTTCTTCAACATAATCTCAGACTTTAGATTTTTATCCTTCAAGGCTTCCAACTGAGCTGCCTTCAATCTATCAATCAAGTTGGAGACTATTTCAATTCGCATGAATTTAATATGTTCACTAACTCCCTTGCGACTCAAAGCATCGGCTACCACGTTGGCTTTCCCGGGATGATAGCGAATCTCACAATCATAATCTTTAACAAGTTCTAGCCATCGTCTCTGTCACATATTGAGTTCCTTCTACGAAAATACATACTGTAGGTTTTTGTGATCCGTACAAATAACGCACTTTGTACCATAAAGATAATGTCGTCATAACTTTAACGCAAAAACCACAGCTGCTAGTTCTAAATCATGGGTTGGATAATTCTTCTCATTAGGTTTCAACTGACGAGAAGCATAAGCGATAACTCTATCCTGCTGCATCAACACGCAACCCAACCCTGCCAGAGAAGCATCACAATACACTATGAAGTCATCTCACCCATCCGGTAACGCAAGAATAGGAGCCTGACATAAAAGTTGTTTTAGTGTCTGAAAAGCCCTCTCCTGTTCATCATTCCACTTAAATGGAACCTCCTTGCGAGTTAACTTAGTCATGGGATTCGCAATTTTAGAAAAATCTCGGATAAACCGTCTGTAATATCCGACCAATCCCAAGAAGCTTTTAATTTCGGAAGGAGACTTCGGAGCCTCTCAATTTATCACAGCTTCAATCTTTGCCGGATCAACCTTGACTCCATCACTGCAAATAACATGCCCCAGAAAGTGAACTTCTCGCATCCAGAATTCACACTTTGAGTATTGACATATAATTGCTCCCGTTTCAAGGTTTCAAGAACTTGTCTCAAATGAATCTCGTGATCAGCTTTGGATTTAGAATAAACCAAAATGTCGTCGATAAATACTATCACAAATTTATCCAGAAACGGTCGACAAACCCGGTTCATTAAATCCATAAACACTGCAGGTGCATTAGTCAAACCGAACGGCATGACTAAGAATTCATAATGACCATACCTGGTACGGAAAGCAGTATTGGCAATATCTTTGTCAGAAACTCATACCTGGTGATAACCTGATCTCAAATCGATCTTAGAGAAATACGAAGCACCCTGCAACTGATCAAATAAATCATCAATCCTGGGCAGAGGGTATTTATTCTTTACCATCCTCTTATTCAGTTCCCTGTAATCAATACACATCCGTAGCTTTTCTTTTCCACAAACAAAACCGGTGTACCCCACAGTGAAGAACTCGGACGAATAAAACCCCGATCCAAAAGATCCTGAATCTGTGTCATCATCTCCCTAATCTTAGAAGGAGCCAACCTATAAGGAGATCTAGCCACTGGATTCGAACCTGTATTAAATCAATCTTGTACTCTACCTCTCGAACGGGAGGTAGTCCAGGTAACTCATCCGGAAATACTTCAGGAAATTCTGATACAACTCGCACATCAGTAACTGCCCGCTTTTCCTTTCTAGCATCAATAGCATATGCCAGAAAACACTCGCATCCCTTACTCAAGGATTTTTACCCTTTAACATAGAAATGATAGGAAACGAAGACCTGTTCCTTTCCCCTCGAGCCACCACGTGCGACCCATCAAACAATGGAAAAGAAATCAATTTCCTATGACATTTAATGCTCGCCCTGTGCTTACTCAGCTAATCCATCCCCAAAACCACATCAAACCCTGCTATTGGCATCAATAGGAACGATACTGGAAAGCACTTACCATCGATATCTATTTCAGCCCCAGTCACAAAACTTGTAACAGGAACTATCTTACCATCTGATACTTCTATCTCAATCGGTACAGAAATAACAGTAACAGGTAATTTCAACTTTTCACAAAAAGTCACAGAAATAAATGAGCGATTCGCTCCAGAATCAAATAACACACGCGCAGGTAGGGAGTTTATAAGAAACGTACCGGTGATAACATCATCAGTAGCAGTAGCATCGTCTACTGTCATCCGGAACGCCCTACCCTCCGGTGTCGGAGGATTCTTTCATTTCTGCGCCCTTAATGATGATCCCCCAACATCCCCTGCCCCCGTCCCTATCCCGGCTCCTCTTCCCGTAGGGAAATCCCCCGCCCTGAGCCCTTCTTTCAAACAGTTCCAACAAACGTTACGGGGAAACCTGCAATCCTTCGTTTCATGCCCATGCGCACCACAACGCAAACAAGGCATGGTTTGGGTAGTACACTACCTAGTGTGACTGGATTTGCATTGGGTACACCATTGAGACTTCGTGTTTGTACCCCCCGTAGTCGGCTTCCGACTCTGGTTACCCTGAGAAGAACTACCCTGCCATTTCTTCTTCTGTTGACCACTTTCCTTGTCATACTTCTGCTTCTGTGCAGCCGTCTCATCTTTATTCTGTTTATCCCTTGCTTGAATGTCTCCCTCGGCAGACTTTGCCAAGGTGAGAGCCTGAGACAATGTTCCAGCCAGTCGAGCTGTACTCCTGTATTCTGGTAACAAAGCTCCTATGAAATGTTGAACCTGCATAGATTCATCCGGTACCCACTAAGTCACAAACCTCAGCTTCGAGTTAAATTGAAGCTCAAGAGCAAGCATTCAAAGCAGAAAATCTAAAGGAGGAAACTCAACGTCATTTGGAGCACAGATTCGAGATTGGCACTAATGAAGTACGTTACATCGACAAGAAGGTTTGGATACCTAATGCGAATAACATACGGTTGCACTTTGGAGAAGAACCAATCGAAATCCTTGACCGGGAGGTCAAAAGACTAAGCAGATTCAAGATCCCCATTTTAAAAATTCGTTGGAACTCAAGGCATGGGCCTGAATACACTTGGGAGCGAGAGGATTATATGAAACTTAAATATCCACACCTCTTCGCCAAAAAGCATGTCCAGGACATTAACGATTAATTTTGGGACGAAATTCTTTTAATCAGGGGAGACTGTGACAATCGGCAACAAATTTCCCAGGTTAGCCATTAGAAATTCTAACTTTAAGCCTGATATGACTAAAAATATTAGTTATGATTTAAATACATCAATAATAATATTAGATTCCATAGAAATCCCGCCTACATGGTTAAAAGCTTCACGAGCTCGAAAAACCGAATTATTAAAAGTCAAGAATTACAAATCATATACAACAACAATAATAATAATAATAATTAAATACATCATAATAAATATAAATAAGTTAAAATATAAAACATATATATATATATATATATATATATATATATAAACTCATAAAAGTAATTAAAACTTTGTTAATTAAAAGATTTAAACAAAATGATCATTTATACAAAATTTATTTAAACTAATTACAAATAATATTTTAAAAAAATAAAAATAAAAGAAACCCCCCCAGGCCGGCCATGCCTACCCCCCCCTTTTCTTTTCTCTTGCGTCCTTCTCTTCCCAAGACTCACAACTTGAAAACTCCCTCATGCTCTATATAAGCCCCCTACTACTCTTCATCATTTCCTTTACCATCATACTCCATCTCTTCTCTTTTTTCTCTTCTTCTTTCACCAACAAAAATCTCCCAATAAAATCAAACTCTTGTTCATCTTGTGAAGATCAAAGACAAAATCAAAGAAAAAGAGTTGGTAAGATGATCATAACAAACCCATCTCTACTCTTCTACCTTTCTTCTTTTCTTCTTTCTTTTTATTTATTTTCTTTGGTGTTCATCTTATTTCTTTTATATATCTATAATCATGTAAATATAAACATCCTACCAATGTTGTAAGGAGCACATGAAATGTGCATCATCCTACCATTGTTGTATGGAACATAATCTACTGAAAATCAAGAAAATAAGACTTTGATCATGCATGTGTATCATCTTACCAAATGTTGTAAGGAATACATAAAATGTGTATCATCCTACCATTGTTGTAAGGAACACATGGATTATCAAAGCTTATACTTATACTAGATGATTAATCATGAATATAAATATGTTTAATTAAAGTTATGACCCATAAGCAAAGAGAAATCATAAATCTAGCAGATTCTGATGCTAGAACTCCCCCATTGTTTTTGTTATATCTGGAGTTCTAGGTATCAAAATCAGTTGATTCTTTTTTCTAATCTTAGTTTAAAGTGTTACCTTTCATTTAAACCTTTATTCACTAATTTTCATGAAGGTTTGATCCTTCAAACATATTTAATAAGACACATATGTTGAATCTGGAAATCTGACAGATTTAAAAAGGTACACTTTAAAGGCGTATAACATACTCATTCTTGGGTCAAAATACGTCTAGTTTTTTTTAAAAGTTTCATCTTTCAGTCGTGGTTAATTCCCATTTTGAATAATGTAAAAACGAGGTCGTATGAGCCATAAACAGACTTTTTAATAATAATATGTCATCCAGACATTGATTAGTGGACATCTTATATTCATTTAATTATTAAAAATATTAAAAATGGATTATAAATTCCTATATTTTTACTGGAGAATCTAGAAACATGTATTAAGGTTATATTAAAATATTAAGCCTTAGTATGTCTCCTAAAATACAGTTTTCAATTTTTAAAGTTTAACTTAAGGAAATAAAAATTCAAGTGAACACCTATGATTTAAGAAAAATAGAGACAACCTTTAAAAATTTAATAAATAAGTTAATAACAAACAAATAATACAAAATAATAAATAAAATAAGTCTAATAGAGCTACATACTTCTTATATTAGGAAAGGAGCTTCGGTAGAAACGAGAAACCCTTACAAGTTAACACATTTGCATAACGAGTGAGTATCATAGCCCCTTTTTACCGTATTTCATATTATTTTTGGGGTGAAAGCATGTGTTTACGTTTCATGAAAAGTTTATTGCCTATCTTCTTATATATTTCAAATATTATTTTGAGCACTTATGGTATTATTCTTTGATGTGCTTGGGTTATCGTTGTTAGGTCCTTCGTTGGACATTATCCTTTAACTCCGCTAGTGAGCCGATGGTATTTGTAAGTAGCGCTATTTGGAGATTCCGACGTCTCCCATTTATAGTTGACAAAATATAGATTTACTTTACCACTACTAACGTCATTTAATATGGGCGTTAGGTTTATTCATTGGCAATTGGTTGTCGGCTAGGTTGGATAATGGCTCAAGCAATAATCATCATAGTATATTACTACCATGTGCAATGTATTGGGCAATATAATGCATCTTATATCATTATTACATACTTGGGATTTTATTCAAAAACCTCCATTTATTTAAACTTTTTCTCATTTAGAAGTTATATTGTGCATATTAAAAACCTATGAACTCACCAACTCTAGTAGTTGACCGTTTTTCTTTTACCCATGCTTTCAGGTGATCGTCGTTAGGTACATTATGCATAGAAGCACGATGTGTGGCATCTTCATCTTCATCGTCACATTTTATAAAAAAAACAATTTCTATTTTATTTATGCATCGTACAAGACAATGTCCTTTAAACATTATTTGGTTGTGTAACTTTAACTTATGTTTTATCCGAACTACTTACTTTGTTAATTTAATATATTGGTTATTGTCTATTTACTTTGTGCGATGATCCCTTGTGCTGTGACACCTTGAGTTTCCGCTTTAGCGAGGTGTGACGTTATATTTCTCATATAAAAACACGCAGCAGAATAAAAACACGTGGCAAATATTATACATTCAAAAATTGCCACATATGATGTTTGGTGTTACTATTACTGAACCATTCGACCATTATATGATACAACATAATATAATATCAGAGTTAAACAAAATATAGTGTTCCACCTATGAAAGTAGACTACCCGCAGGGTCCCAAACTCACTGAGGATCACCTGCACATGTGAGGAGTAGCATCTGTTAGCTATAATAGCTTGTGAGTACCAAATAGCCTACAATCAATATAAGCATATTACATATCACCAATCATGCTCAGATAGTTCTATTCTAACATCTCGTGATGAGCTGGTGTAGTAAGAAGGTAACATATCTCGCAGAGGAGCTTAACCGGCTCAATGTACCAAACTCGGGTACCAGACACATCAACCGCTCCGGTGGGTGAGCTGTAAAGCAGTCCACCATTGCGTTTTGGAATAAACCGATTCCTCTGTTGTACAACATAAGCTATACCCGAAGAGGACAACTTTGTCCTTAAGTAGAACAGCTTTGTTCTTATTGTAGGACAACTTTGCCCTTAAGATCCGGACCATTCACAAACAAATAACCTGATCCAATCGGATCATCAATGCGCGCATATAATCATTTATCATCATATCATACACCTAATCAAGTGCATACTATATTGTGTCAACATGTTAAGTCTAGCATCATCATGCAACCTACATTTAAACAAGTGCGTGTACAATTCATGGTATACAATTTTGTAATCATTGTTAATATATGTTATGGATATATTGATCGTTATGTTATATGGCACTCACCTAACGAGTTAGAATATTAAACACTATGATACTGAAGCTTCTTGACCAACTGGAGTACCTAAACATGATTTCCAGATATTAAAACACTACAAAACAGATTATGCCAGAGCTAGGGTACGCCCGTACTTTGCCAAGGCACGCCCGTGCCTGTCAAGGCATGCCCCAGGTACGCCCCGTACTTGATATCCAGGTACACCCCGTGACTACAGGGCACCCCCGCGCTTGCTAGGGTTAGGCACGCCCCGTATCTTTGGGAGGTACGGCCGTGCCTCCCAGGTACACCCTAAGGTACGGTCTGTTCTGGAGAGGCACGCCCGTGCCTTTCTATTTGCAGCAGCAGGTTCGTGCAGAACCTGCTGTTTTCCATCCAAAAATTACCAAAACATTCCCATTACTTTACCAATCGGTTTCTATTGTTCATATCTGAAATAACATGTCTAAACCAACTCAAAGACATCATCTTTATGCATCAAAACATCCAAAATCAGAAATTGGGATCGATTCACCATTTTGACTGATTTACCACTTTAATTTCCAAAATCAAACCAGACCAACATTTTAATTCCATATTCTGATTTCTATGAACCTAATAATCATCTAAGAACAGATTGGTAAAATTAGAATCAAAGATTGGGATCAAATTCAATTAAACCCAATTAAAACCCAACTTGGTGAATATGAAGAACAAGATGAATTACTCACTTGAAAGATGGAATTGAGGAAGATGATAATCACAGCAGATTGAACTTGAAAGTGGCAGCAAGATATCAGATTACTTGGATGATTATTCAATGAATTCTTCTTCTTCTTCAAAGCAAACCAACAAGAACACAATACAAGTGAGAAAGGAGAAGGCGTCTGTGTGTTTTGTGAAGAGGGTATACACGATAGGTGGCCACTTGTTGGTTGATAATATCCACAAGTGGGTATTTTGTTCCCCTTTCCAACAAACAACTTTACGCACGAGTACCCATTTTAACTAACGAGAATATTTTTGGAAACCTCGTTTTCTAAATCATTTAATAATTCATTATTTTTATCTATTTATAATGATATTTTTATTTTATCATTTCTTTATTACTTTCCTCTATTTTGTAAATAATCAATTATTTATATATATTTTCTTTTACTCGATATTTAAATAGAATTTTAGACGTACCAAATTCGAACACGACTAGGCCCAATCTGAGGTTGTTACAAATCTACCCCCCTTAAAAAGATTCCGTCTTCGGCATCTGCTTTAAGAAAACAGATAGGGATAGCGGGCCCTCATATCCTCCTCGGTCTCCCAAGTCAGGTTTGACTCGAGGTAATGCTTCCATTTGACCAAGACCAGCTGAATAGTCTTCTTTCTCAGCCGCTTAGTCTTTGTGTTCAGAATCTCGACTGGTTCTTCCACGAGCCGTGTAGAAGAATCAACTTTCAGATCTTGCGGAGGTAGAGTTTGATCTTCATCCACCTTGCACTTACGAAGATAGCAAACATTGAAGGTATTATGAATACCTGATAACTCTTGAGGTAACTCCAAAGATACTGTCTGCTCGTTGACTTTCTGAATTATTCTAAAATGACAAATGTATCGCGGACTCAGCTTGCCCTTTCTGCCGAATCTGATAACACCCTTCCAGGGAGAAGCCTTCAAGAATACCCGATCACCTATTTCAAAGGTAACCGGCCTGCGTTTCGGATCTGCATACATCTTTTGCCTATCCCTGGCTGCTTTAAGCTTCTCTCGTGCAAGCTTAAGTTTATCTGTAGTAATCTGGACCAGATCAGGTCCAGCATACTGTTTCTCCCTTGGTTCAAGCCAAAGGTAGGTATGCGAGAACGCCTACCATAGCGCATCTCATACGGTGGCATACCGATATTGGAATAATATGAGTTATTATAAGCAAACTCAATGAAAGGCAGATGATAATCCCACGAGCCACCGTATTCAAGTACACATGCGCGTAGCATGTCTTCAAGAGTTTGGATAGTCCTTTCGGACTGTCCATCTGTCTATGGATGGTATGCGTTACTCAAATGAACACGAGTACCAAGCTCCCATTGAAGACTGCTCCAAAAGTGTGAGACAAATCGTGTATCCCTATCAGAGACAATAGATAGAGGAACACCGTGTCGAGAAACAATTTCATTAATATATATCTGAGCAAGACGAGACATAGAAGATGATTCATTCACAGCTAGGAAGTAAGCACTCTTGGTGAGTCTATCAACAATCACCCAGATCATGTCATGCCCTTTTGAAGTCCTGGGCAGTTTAGTAACAAAATCCATAGTGATGTTGTCCCATTTCCATTCTGGAATTGGTAATTGTTGCAAATTACCATAGGGTCTTGGGTGCTCGGTCTTCACCTGTGCACAAATCTGACATTTCTCCACATAGGATGCGATGTCACGTTTCAAGGTAGGCCACCAATAAAGTGCCTTAAGATCATGGTACATTTTAGTGCACCCAGGATGAACATATAGACGAGAACTGTGCGCCTCCTTCAAGATTAGATCCCGGTTCCCTCCGATGCTAGGTACCTAGATTCGGGACCTGTATGTCTTCAATCCCCTATTGTCATCTTGTAGCTGCTCCATCATCTTTGACATAACTTCAGCCTTCAGATTAGCTTCTGTTAAGGCTTCTTCCTGAGCCTCCTTTAGTTAATTGATTAAATCACAGACAATAGTAATTTTCATGAATTTGATGCTATCAATAGAACCCTTTCGGCTTAATGCATGAGCCACCACATTAGCCTTGCCCGGATGGTATTTGATTTCACGGTCATAGTCTTTAATCAACTCTATCCACCTGTGTTGCCTCTTATTGAGCTCCTTATGTGTAGAAACATACTAGAGACTCTCATGATCAGTGAATACCACACATTTGGTGCCATACAAGTAGTGGCGCCATAGTTTTAGAGAAAAGACAACAGCTACCAACTCTAAATCATGAGTCGGATAGCTCTTCTCATGTGGCTTCAGTTGGCGGGAAGCATAGGCTATCACTTTGTCCTTCTACATAAGGACACTTCCCAAACCTGCGTAAGAAGCATCACAATAAACGATAAAATCTTCTGACCCATTTTGTAGAGTCAAAATTGGAGCTTGACACAATAGTTGCTTCAATGTCTGGAAGGCCTTATCTTGTTCATCAGACCACGAATAGGGAACATCCTTTCGTGTAATCTTCGTCAGAGGACCTGCAATCTTTGAAAAGTTCTGAATGAATTGTCGATAATAACCGGCAAGTCCTAAGAAGCTACGAATATCAGATGGGGTCTTGGGAATTCCCCAATTCATCACCGCCTCAACCTTGGCTGGATCAACAATTACACCATCCTTGCTTATCACATGCCCAAGGAAGTGTATCTTTTCAAGCAAGAACTCGCATTTAGAGAATTTTGCATATAATTGTTCTCGCATTAGAGTGTCAAGAACTATGTGAAGATGTGCCTTGTGTTGTGCTTCAGATCTAGAATAAATAAGAATGTCATCGATGAATACAATGACAAATTTGTCAAGAAAGGCACGTCAGACCCGACTCATAAGATCCATAAATATTGCTGGAGCATTTGTTAAACCAAAAGGCATCACAAGAAACTCATAATGCCCATATCTCGTCCTGAAAGCCGTCTTTGGAATATCTTCATCGCGTACACGGACTTGATGATAACTAGAACAAAGATCTATCTTTGAAAAGCAAGTAGCACCCTGAAGTTGATCAAACAGATCATCAATACGAGGAAGAGGGTACTTGTTCTTTACAGTTCACTTATTCAGCTCCCTGTAATCAATGCACATCCACATCGTCCCGTCTTTCTTTTTAACAAATAAGACTAGAGCTCCCCAAGGCGAAGAGCTGGGACGAATGAAACCTCTATCAAGAAGTTCCTGTATCTATGTCATCATTTCACAAACCTCAGATGGTGTAAGACGATAAGGAGATCTTGCTACAGGCGTCGCACCTGGTACAAGATCTATCTGTTATTCAACATCTCTAACTGGTGGCAAACCCGGTAATTCATCAGGGAAAACATTAGGGTATTCAGAAACTACACGAATGTCATTTACAGCTTTTTTCTCCATCTGTGTATCAATAACATAAGCCAAATAGGACTCCCATCCCTTGGCTACAAATTTGCGAGCTTTCATCAGAGAAATCAATGGAGTCTTAGAAGTTTTTCCTTCACCACGAGCCACAACATATGACCCGTTAGAGAAAGGAATTTTGATAATCTTTTTAGAGCAAACATCCTCAGCATTTTGATTGTTGAGCCAATCCATCCCGATTACCACATCAAACCCAGCAATCGGCGTAGCTAGAAATGAGACAGGGAAACTAGTCCCGTCAATATCAATCAATGAAATAGGAACTCTATGAACAATAGAGACTATCCTACCACTAGCAACTTCAACGCCTAACGGATAAATTAGTGTACAGACATGTAGTTGAAATTTAGCACATAAAGATGCAGAGATGAAAGAATATGTTGCTCCTGAATCAAATAAAACACAGGCAGGAGAATTATTAATGAGAAAGGTGCCAGTGATCACATCACCTGCCGTCTTTGCCTCATCGGCAGTCATCTGGAATGCCCTGCCCGGTGCATGGGGTGCAACATTCTTCCCCCAACCCGAGGAAGATCCTCCAGCTCCTCCTGATCGAGGGTCAGGACCCGATCTGCAATCAACCGATCGATGTCCCGGCTTGAGACACTTGTAGCACACATTGTCTTTATATTTACAGCTATACGCTGTATGCCCCTTCTGCCCGCATTTGGGACACCTTGTAGTATCCCTGGTACAATGCCCTATATGTTTAGTTCGACATTGAGCATACCATAAATCATCTGCGGGACTGTACCTCGAACGCCACTGCTGCTAGTGTTGCTGCCGCTGCCATGACCCTCCACCTGTACCCTTTGACCCCGAAGACTGTTCAAACTTGCTTTTGGAAGTTCCCCCAGCCTGTTGTGCATGATCACTCTCATACCGGCGAGCAAAATCAAAAGCCTTATCCAAAGTAGTAGCAAACAGGATAGATGATCGATATTCAGGTGGTAGAGCAAGTACAAAACGGTTAACCTTTGCCTCTTCATTAGGCAAGGAGCCCTTCACAAATCGAAGCAATTTGGTACACATTGTAATGAACTCCTCTGCTGATTTGTTGCCTTTAGTCAAGGCCCTAAACTCATTATCCATAGTCTCTAGTGCTTGGGCGGAACAGTATTTAGCCTGAAGAATCCTCAGAAAATCTGGCCAAGTCATAGCATTTAGCTGCTGCAGCTGGTGTAGATGCAATCACAGTATCATACCAAGAAACCGCGCGACCCCTCAACATTTTCCTAGCATAGACCACTTTCTTGGAATCCTCAGCTTCACAGGTCTCAAATGCTAACTCTGTATCACGAATCCACCTCTCCGTGACTACCAAATCCATACAACCATCAAAGGTAGGCGGTTTACACATCATGAAGGTTTTCAGACCCATATCCATCTTTTTCTCAGGTGCTCGTTCCTTAGAAGCTTTGAGACGAGCTTCTAAGTCACGAATATAGGCCTCTCTATCTTCACTTCCAGCCATTGTTAGTCTCTAAATTCTGTTAGATCATTAAAGTCATATATTCTTAGTATACTTATCATACTTGATTAATCATAATTAGCAGATAAGTAACAACAATTTCATTCATATCAATCTCTCTCACACCCTAATACCTCCGAAGAAACACTTTAAATAATGGTCGAGCATGAATTTGAGACTGGGTACTCTTTCAAATACCCAATTCACTCAAACTTAGGCTCTGATACCAGTTTGTAACACCGTGCTTTCAAGAACCAAATTTTTCTTTTTAAAATACTAATTTATATTTCTCATATAAAAACACGCAGCGGAATAAAAACACGTGCAAAATATTATACATTCAAAAATTGACACATATGATGTTTGGTGTTACTGTTACTTGAACCATTCGACCATTATCTGTTACAACATTATATAATATCAAAGTTAAACAAAACATAGTTTTCCACCTAAGAAATTAGACTACCCGCAGGGTCCCAAGCTCATTAAGGATCACCTGCACATGTGAGGAGTAGTATCTGTTAGCTATAATAGCTAGCGAGTACCAAATAGCATACAATCAATATAAGCATATCACATATCATCAATCATGCTCAGATAGTTCTATCCTAGCATGTCGCGAGGAGCTAGCATAGTCAGAAGGTAACATATCTCGCAGGGGAGCTAACCCGGCTCAATACCCCAAACTGGGGTACCAGACACATCAACCGCTCCGGTGGGTGAGCTATAAAGCGGTCCACCATTCCGTTTTGGAATCAACCGATTCCTTTGTTGTACAGCATAAGCTATACCCGAAGAGGACAGATTTGTCCTTAAGTAGAACAACTTTGTTCTTGTTGTAGGACAGCTTTGTCTAGCACAACTTTGTCCTTAAGATCTGGACCATTCACAAACAAATAATCTTATCCAATCGGATCATCAATGCTTGCATATAATCATTTATCATCATAGCATACACCTAATCAAGTGCATACTACATTGTGTCAACCTGTTAAGTCTAGCATCATCATGCAACCTACACTTAAATAAGTGCGTGTACAATTCATGGTATACAATTTTGTAATCATTGTTAATATATGTTATGGATATATTAATTGTTATGTTATCAGGCATTCACCTGACAATTTAGAATATTAAACACTATGATACTGAAGCTTCTCGACCAACTAGAGTACCTAAACAGGATTTCCAGATATTAAAACACTACAAAACAGATTCTGCCAGAGGTAGGGCACGCCCGTACTTTGCTAAGGCACGCCCCGGGTACACCTAGTACTTTATACCCAGGTACACCCCATGACTACAGGGCACCCTCGGGCTTGCTAGGGTTAGGCACCCCCCCGTATCTTTGGGAGGTACGGCCGTGCCTCCCAGGTACACCCTGAGGTACGGTCTGTTCTAGAGAGGCACACCCGTGCCTTTCTATTTAAAGCAGCAGTGTAACAACCTCAAAATGGGCCTAGTCGTGTTCGAATCTGGTACGTCTAGAGTTTCTAATTAAATATTGAATAAAAGGAAAATAAAAATATATCGTTGGTTAAATAAGAAAATAAAGGAAAATAATAAAGAAATGATAATATTAAAAATATTATTGAAAATAGATAATAATAATATATTATTAAAGGATTTAGAACGAGGTTTCCAAAAATATCACCGTTAGTTAAAATGGGTATTCGTGCGCTAAATTGTAAGTTGGAAAGGGGAACAAGATACCCACTCGTGGATATGCACAACCCACAAGTAGGCATCTTTGGTGACTCACGTGAGCCACCTCTTGAGCCAAATATAGGCAATTTCCAAGCTTTTAACTTTTGTGTTGTATTCTTGCAAATTGAAGAAGGGAATATTTATCAAGAACTTCCAAGCAATCTAATTTGCTGATTTCAAGTACTGATTCAAGACTTCCATCTGCTGTTAATCATTTCTTAATCATCTCTAATCTTCAAGTGAGTTCTATGTGCTTATTTCTAAGTTTCACCAAGTTGGGTTTCAATTGGGTTTAATCTGATTTGGAGCCAATAATTGTTTATGAAGTTACCAATCTGTTCCTAGATAATTTCTAAGTTCATAGGAATCAAATTCTGTAATTAAAATGAAGGTTTGAATGAGTTTTGAGAATTAAAGTGGCTAATGGGTCAAAATGATGATTTTGGTCCCAAGTTCTGATTTTGATGTTTTGGTATGTAAAAATGGTACCTTTGAGTTGTATTGGAAGTGTTATTTCACATATGAACCTTAGAAACCGATTGGTAATACTCTGGTGAAGTTTTGGTATGATTTGGATGGGAAAACAGCAGGTTCTGCACAAACCTGCTGCTGTACATTGAAGGGCACGGGCGTGCCTCTCAAGAACAGACCGTACCTTAGGGCGTACCTAGGAGGCACGGCCGTACCTCCCAAGGGTACGGGGCATGCCTAACCCTAGCGAGCTCGGGGGTACCCTGAAGTCACGGGGTGTACCTGAGACTCAGGTACGGGGCGTACCCGGGGTGTGCCACGCCAGGCACGGGCGTGCCTTGGCAAGGTACGGGCATGCCCTGCCCCTGGTAGAATCTTTTTTACAAGGTTTTAATAGTTTTAAACCTTGTTTAGGTATTCCAATTGATCCAGAACCTACAGCATCGTAGAGAGAAGTATTCTAACTCGACAGGTGAGTGTCTGATAACATAACGATTAATATACCTATAACATATATTAACAATGATTACAGAATTGTAAACCATGATTTGTACACGCACTTGTTCAAGTGTAGGATTGCATGATGATGCTAGAATATACCATGTTGACACAGTATAGTATGCACTTGATTAGGTGTATGCTATGATGAGTATTGAATATATATATATATATATATATATATATATATATATGCGCACATTGACTGTTGATTTGATTGAATCAATTGTTTGTTTGTGGTTGATCCCGATCCTATGGACAAAGCTTTCCTGGACAAAGCTGTCCTACGAGAACAAAGCTGTTCTACTTAAGGACAAAGCTGTCCTCTTCGGGTATAGCTGCGGCTGTACAACAGAGGAATCTGCGGATTCCAAAACGCAACGGTGGACGCTGTATAGCTCCCCCACCGGGGCGGTTGATGTGTTTGGTACCCCAGTTTGGTGCATTGAGCTGGGTTAGCTCCCTTGCAAGGTATGTTACCTCCTGACTACGCCAACTCATCGCAATATGCTAGGATAGAATTATCTGAGCATGATTGATGATATGTGATGTATTTATGTTAATCATATGCTATTTGAGTACTCACTAGCTATTATAGCTAACAGATGCTACACCCTACATGTGCAGGTGATCCTCAGTGAGCTTGGGACCCTGTGGGTTGTTTGTTTACATAGTAGGAACACTTTGTCTGTAATAACTCTGATATAATGTTTCTTTGTATTTAATAATGGTCCTCGAAACGGCGGTGTTACAAGCAGGTTCGTGCAGAACCTGCTGTTTTCCATCCAAAAAATACCAAAACATTCCCAATACTTTACCAATCGGTTTCTATTGTTCATATATGAAATAACATGTCTAAACCAACTCAATGACATCATCTTTATGCATCAAAACATCCAAAATTAGAACTTGGGATCAATTCACCATTTTGACCCATTTACCACTTTAATTTCAAAAATCAAACCAAACAATCATTTTAATTCCATATTATGATTTCTATGAACCTAATAATCATCTAAGAACAGATTGGTAAAATTAGAATCAAAGATTGGGATCAAATTCAATTAAACCCAATTAAAACCCAACTTGGTGAAAATGAAGAACAAGATGAATTACTCACTTGAAAGATGGAATTGAGGAAGATGATTTGATTTCCTCTTTCTTTCCGGTGTGCAAATTGAGAATCATTTTTGTTTTGACATCTTGTGTCTTCTTTGCACCCATCATATTTATATCCAACTTCTCTTCGATTTTATCTGTGTAGATGTCGACAAACTTTTCTTCTAGGAAGGCTACTGGAATGTCTTGGTACCTCCAGTTTCTGACGGTCTTTTTCAAGGCCTCCCTAGTCAGCACGTAACATTTCTTTACATTAGGTAAAGACCCAGTGTGAACCGGATCTATTATAGCAGTTTTAGGGATCTTCCATTCAGATTGCTTTGATAGTTCACTGATTTGAGTTTCTTTTTGTAGCTGTTTTCAGATGTATGCAGGAGTGGTTCTAAATTTACTAGGAGATGGCGGAAACTGTTCTGTCACTTCTTCATGTATTTGCATCACACTTTCCAAATTATATTTTTTCAAGACTAGATTCATCAACAATCTCAGACGAAGGCTTTTCAACCTCTTGTTTACTCAGCCATAAGGATAGTGTTAAATTTTAATCCTCTGCCTCAACCTCAGGCACATTTGATTCCTCAAACTCAACCATCTCATTCTTCTTGCCCTTATATTTTTTTTAAACAATGTTTTCTCCAATGTAGTAGCAACTGCACCAATTCGATGAGCAGCCAGGGTGTCAAAATAAGTCTTTAAACGTTTCTCCCCCTCAGGACGATCGGTGTCGGAGTCATCTTCGTCATGCCTAGGTCTTTTTGATGACCCGGTAGCAGTTTTGCAAGTTGACTCCACCTCAGTTCTCAATAATGATAATATATCCAAATCCTCTGAACTGCTACCACCTTTCCCAATCAATTTAACCATCAATAAACTTTTCAATTCATCCACTGATATTGCACCTGTAACTTTATCTTTCATTTCAATATCTTTCTTTTCTACCAAATCATCCTGTTTCTTTTCAATTCTGGTCAGTTTGTCAAGTTGTAATCTTTGGATATCATCGATACGTACGTGTAAATGCTCAATAGCAGCATCAAAATCAGCCTTGGAAACAAATTCCTTAGTCGATTAAGATTCAGATTGGGTAACACCGGGATCACGTAGATTACCCGTTCAGGTTCCAACACCTCCACTAATTCTGAAGATGTAGGACCACCCACGTTCACAGCTGGATTGACATTGGCTATTGTGGGTTTTCCTACTAATACTTGGATACAGCATGTTAAGGCTTCACCTATAGTAGTTCCAGCTGGTCTATCACTGAATAAACCAGTTAGTGCCTCAAGTGAGTTCCCATGTTTAGAAAGGAAATCAACAATCTGTTGATAGTTATCAATGTGCGCAAAAACCACAGGCGTGGCTTGGAGAGGAATACCACTTGTTTCGATAACAGTTTTCCCCAATTGAGGAACCGTTAGATTATGTGCTTTGTGTCCGTGAGATGAAACAATATCCTTTTGAGAGGATACGGAGTGGCTTGGAGGGGTTTGTGCATGCTCTGGTGGGAAGCCAGACTCTTTTTCAATGCCAGGTATAAACCCGACAATGGATGTGGTGTCCCGGCTTAGAATAGCTGGGGGAATCTCAGCACTCACATTTTCTTTTCTTACACCACTCACTCCCACGCTTTGTTTTTGCCGCTCAGCATCTTCGTCTACATTAAGCACACTAATATCATCGTACAGCAGTTGAGTATCAATATTCGAAAAATCCATCATTTGGTCATCTAATGGAGGTATACTTGAATGTAGTTTTTGACCATCAGGACCCAACTCCTCCTCAAACTGTTCATCCTGATTTTTAAACATGTGTTGAATACCTTTTTGAAATGAATCAGTTTCACTTTCAGAAGTGTCGTGAGCAACTCCCTCTCTATACTCACTAACACCTTCACCTTCTTCTCCACCCCTCTCATTAATTTTTCAGTTTGCTCTCCCCTGTCAGCTTCTCCCATAGAAGATTGACTCCTAATTTCACTAACGCTCGGGGATCCTAATGTTCTCGGGGTAGGATCAAAACGCTCTTGTCGATCCATAAGAACAATATTATTAACTCTCACATACTCGTGGACAACTGCACTTTCTAGATCCAATAAATGCACTAATTCAGCAGGCATCACAAACGGTTGAATATCAGGCATCGCTGGGATTTTGTATAGCTTTATCATCATCTGAATTTGCACCGCTGTCTCATCATCGTGCCTCGAGATATCAGTATCTCTGGCCATCACCCGTTGTATGATCATCCATAGAAACCGTGGAATGGTAAGAAATTTTGTCTTTTTCCGGGCATCACTTTCTCCCTGACCACCTTGGCTATTTCAACAAATAACAACTTTGCATAATCAAAATGCAAGTGTTTAGCCATTCCAACCAACACCTTCAATGCAAAGGCATTGGCATCGTCAATACCTTTTGTCACGCTAGTCAAACATCTTATGATTATTGCGTAGAGAGTTTGCCACTGGGGAACCAGTCCTGGACGTTTGAATTTCGACATCCCGGTCAGTTTATCTCCCCTCCATCCGAGGTCCATCACATGATCTAGGATTTGTTTATTGGTGGGTATGGGATCAAAATCAGCTTTGGTTGGGTAAGTGTTTGGCTTGGGTAGTCTAAGAATTCGGTGTATACTTTCCCGTCCCATTTCAAATTCTACTTGATGAATCTGGCCTGCAAGGACTGGAAAACCTTCTGCACTTTCAGTTAAAGAAAGAGAACTCCACAGTTGTTGTACATACACCTCTGGAACATGAGGTATGGATTTATTAGGGTTGAATGTGAAGATATGGTTTAAAGGATGGGAAGTGATGAGTTCAGTGATGATTGGGTATTCAATCTTGGTTATATCGGGTATAAAGTAAGCATTATTGAGTTGGTTTGGATGGTAATTAGCTTAAGGATAAAGGGTATTGGAAGGAATTTGCGCCATCTGTGAAATTAAAAAATTAGTTAAAAATTCAAAATTTTCAAATTTTTTTGAAATTTCCTAAGTGTTCGCAAAATCCGACAGTCTTTTTGCTTCCAAAATCCGTTATCAATGAAAATACAACACTTATGTCTTTTAAAATCTGATAGAAGTGTAAAAACCGACACTCATGTTTTTCAAAATCCGATGAATTTGAAAAACCGACACTCATGTTTTTCAAAATTCGATAGTCATTTAAATCCCAAAATCCGACAAGTCCAAAAATTTGAAATCCAACATTTTCAAAATCGGGTGATATTGAAAATCCGGTATGAACTTAAAATCCGACAAACACTCGGATTTATCACACAAACCGAAAACTTTGAAATCAATTTGTTTTATCACACTCGGATTTATACAAAATCCAATTGATCATGAAATCCGATAAACTATCGGATTTACATGAAATCCGATAGTTCATACATATGAACACAGTTCATGTTTTCGGTAATCTGATTCTTTCAAAACACTTATGTTTGTTTACTAATCACTTAATACTCAAAACATTTGTGCAATTAACCCTAAACTAAGAACTCCTTTTGATTCAAACAACACAAACTACTACTAAACACCTTCGTCGTTTAGTCCAAAAATCCCGACTTAAACATTCAAAATCCGACAGTCTCAAATCAAACCAATACTCATTCACAAATCGATTATTATGAAATCAAAGCATAACCCACTAATCTATAACCAAAACCGAGTCTAACAAAGTAAACAACACACTTGATTTCACGGATTTGAACATCGAAAATTTCGAGGGTTTTACAGTCAAAAATTCGATTAAAAACTATTTAAATGTTGATGAAATTTCAAACAAAGTATAGCTTTAGATTCAGGAATCAAATGCGATCAAGGATCTGTAAATTGTTGGCACAAACGAACACTTCGGAAATTTTGAATTTCTTAAACACTCGGATTTTTTGGAATGTTTGGAAAACTGATAATGAAATCGGATTTTTGCTTTTATAGGAAATCCGACCCATGAAATCCGAATGGGTAAAATCCGATCCACAAGAAATCCGAAACCCACAAAAACCGCTAAAACACTCGGTTTTGTCAAAATCCGATAAAAGTATCGGAATCCGACAAAAATATCGGAATCTGACAACTTTAGCAGATTTTGAACACTTGATTATCAAAATTTTGTTTTTTAAAGTATTTTCACTCCCCCTAAATAATTCCTTGATTATGAATGTTATGTTAAACTGTCAAATTCAACATTCCTAATCTTGACACTAAAGTATTAAAACAAGATTCGTCTAACGCTTTGGTGAAAATATCATCAAGTTGATTATCTGTTTGAACATATTTTAATTCTATTAAACCTTTTTTGGCATAGTCTTTTATAAAGTCGTATCTGATGTCAATATGTTTCGTTTTTTAGTGATGTACCGGATTGCATGTAATTGCAATGGCACTTTGAGAATCACACATTAAAGGGATTTTGTTATATACCAGACCAAAGTCGGAAAGCTGAATCCGAATCCAAAGGCATCTGCGTCAGCCGTTGATGATGATACACAATTTTACTTCTTGGATCCCTAGCAGACCAGTCTGTCTCCCAAAAAGTGTGCACTCCCAGACGTGATCTTTCGATCTAGCATGCATCCGGCATAATCTGCATCAGAATAGGAAATTAGCTCAAACCCATAATTCCTAGGATACCACAAACCTAGATCTGGAGTACCCTTAAGATATCTAAATATGCATTTTACCGCCAGAAGATGAGATTCTTTGGGATTTGCTTGGAATCTAGCACAAAGGCATGTAGAATACATAATATCCGGCCTACTAGCTGTTAAATATAGCAATGAACCTATCATCCTTCTATATGTTTTCAAATCTACTGCTTTTCCTTCCGGATCAGCAAATAGTTTGGTTCTTGAAGCCATAGGTGTTGTTATTGATGAACAACCAGTCATATCAAATCTCTTTAACAGATCTTTGATATACTTAGCTTGATTTATAAAAATTCCATGGCTGAATTGTTTAATTTGCAATCTGAGGAAAAAATTAACTTCCCCCATCATGCTCATTTCAAATCCCTTTTCATAGTATTAGAAAATTCATTGCCATACTTAGGAGTAGAGCCAAATATAATGTCATCGACATATATTTGTACCAATACATAATCATTTCCAATTTCCTTTTTAAACAGCGTGGTATCCGTTTTCCCTTTGACGTATCCTTCATTTAGTAGATGTTCTGACAGCTTATCATACCAAGCTCTCGGGGCTTGTTTTAAACCATATAGAGCTTTGTCCAGAATGTAGACGTCATTAGGTCTTTTAGGATCTACAAAACCTTCAGGTTGACTAACGTACACTTCCTCTTTCAGTTTTCCATTGAGGAAGGCAGTCTTGACATCCATTTGATAAAACGTGAAGTTTCTGTAGGAGGCATAGGCTAGGTAAAGTCGAATTTCTTTTATCCTTGCTACAGGGACGAAGGTTTCATCATAATCAACCTCTTCCTGTTGATTATACCCCTTAGCCACTAGCCTTGCCTTATCCTAACTACCACACCATGAGAATCCTTTTTGTTTTTAAACACCCACTTCGTTCCGACAATTAATTTTCCTTCAGGTCGTAGAACTAGTCTCCAAACTTTGAGTCGGTCAAACTGGTTTAGCTCTTCTTGCATAGCTATAATCCAATCAGGATCAGCTAGAGATTCCGACACTCATGTGGGTTTGACCATGCTTAAAAAGCTTGATTGTTGACATATATTAGCAACGGCAGATCTAGTTTGAACACCGGAGTTCAAACTTCCTATAATTTGTGTCTCCGGATGACTCTTCAGCCAAACAGGTTCGGGGGATTGAACCAGAATGTAGTCATTAAGATTTTGAAGGTCGTTTGAATTAGTATATTATGTTGAGTGATCGTATATAGGACTTTATTTGGTTGTAGGGATATTTGTAGCTTCAAACTCCGAGTTATCATAATTTGTAGTCTGTTGAACTGTAGATACACTAGGTGGCTCAGTTATTGACACAGACTCTTGCTGAATATCCTGCAAAACATTAGAGGAGTTATCATTCTTTTTAAAGAAATCAAACATAAAGTCCAGACTAATATCTTCTGCATGACTAAATGACTCATCTGTTTTGTTAATTTTGAAAATTGGTTCTTTTGATGAGCTAGGTTTACTCGTTAAAGAATTTAGATTTTCCAAATCGTCAAACGTAACATTCATGCTTTCGAAAATCATGTTAGTCTCCGAGTCAGAATTGTAAAAGCCTTTTTATCTATTGAGTAACCTAAAAAGACTCCATCGTCAGCTTTCGAATCAAACTTTGATAGTTTCTTCGATTCATTCAGCACAAAGCACCTATTACCAAATACATGAAAGTATTTGATATTAGGTACTACTCCATTACATAATTCGTATGGAGTTTTATTAAAGCGGCGATGTATTAACAATCTGTTTTGGGTGTAGAATGCAGTGTTCACGGCTTCAGCCCAGTAGGATGGTGGTAGCTTCGAGTATTGTAACATTGTTCTGGCAGCTTCAACCAATGTTCTGTTTTTCCTCTCAACTACTCCATTCTGTTCCGGAGTATATGCTGTCGAGAACTGATGAGTAATTCCCTAAGAGTCTAAGTAAGAGTCTAATGTTCTGTTTTTGAACTCTGTCCCATTGTCAGTCCAAATACTCTTTACCGGTTGTCCGTTCTGAGTATTGTGTTTCTTTAGAAATAGAATAACTTGTTGTGGTACTTCACTCTTGTGACTCACAAACCGGACCCATGTGTACCGGGAATAATCATCCACCATCACCAGAATATATCTTTTCGCGTTTCTGGACTGGACTTTCATTGGTCCGCAGAGGTCTATGTGGATCAGCTGAAAAGATGCGGTAGTTGAAGATATCTAACTCACTTTATGTGGAACTCTCTTCATTTTTCCCGCTTCATAGTCCTTACACACGTGATCTTTTTCAAATTTGAGCTTCGGTAGACCTCTGACCAAATTACCATTCACCAGCTTGTTTATATTTTTGAAATTCAAATGTGACAACTTGCGATGCCATGACCAGTTTAGATCTGATGATGCTTTTGACAGCTGGCATACTGGTGAGCCGGAACCTTTTTCAGACAAGTCAATTGTATACAAATTTGACTTTCTGTTGCCACCCAAAATTTCTGCTCCATCTTCTGTTCTTAGAGAACACGAGCTATTCTTGAAGACGACCTCTATTCCTTTATCACAGAATTGTCCTATACTAAAAAGATTATGGCCTAAGCCTTCCACATAGGACACCTTTTCTATCTTCAGATTACCAGTTTCCATTACCCCATGGCCTAAGATTGGTGAAACTTGGTCATTCCCAAACTTTACATTTCCTGTGTACTTGCTCACAAAGTGTTTGAGAAGACCTTTGTTCCCCGTCATGCATTTTGTGCAGCTTGAGTCCATGTACCAAAGATGATCCTTCTACACATGGAAAAGAAACTAGTTTGATCTTTCAGGTTAGATGCTTCAGATGATTTAACAAGATTCAAACTGTCTTTGGTAACCACTTTCTTTATTATCCATTTCTTAGTTGAATATTTTCTTATATTCTGTGAATGAGTTGATTTGACCATTGGTGAAAACTGCTTGGTTTTCTCAACATTCATGCTTTTCATCTTTGGTTGATATGACAAATTTGTATTCATCATTTGTATATGGTTCTTCCTTGAATTTGGTATCAGCGATGAATATGATGCAGCTTTTTGTTGAACTTGTTTAATCGAAGTGAATTTGTTATGATTTGATGATGTTGGTGTAGGTTTTTGATTTTCATTCATTATAATCAGATGTTCTCTCCACTGTCCTGGGCAAACTGATATCTTTCTGTTAGCATACCTTTTTAACAATCCAGCTCTTTGATGTTTGTGAATCCATTGGTGAATGATGAATCCATTCTTGTTTACAAACCAAAACAGAATTGTATCGTCATTGGGATTCTTCCAGTTTCTGTTCGATTTTAATCCTCTTTTCATTCTATTTTGATGATACTCACATTTGAACTCACAGTGTCCTTCAGGACAGCAAACTCCAGCACAACTCATCTTGTTACCAGTTATTTTTGCTTTTGAGTTTTCCGTTTTGATTTTCCAAGAAAAAAGTGACTCACAATTCTTATTGCAGTATGATTTATGAATGTTACTAAACGGTTTAACTTTGTTCTTGGAAATAGAATTGATTACATGCACTTTCTTTTTCTCTTTTTCTTTCAGATCTTCCTTTGGAATCCACTTCATTGGAGCCTTTGTCGTCTCTCTATTCTTCACACCATTAGTGATTGCTTTCTTCACTCTTTTGCTTGAAACTTCTTTTCCTTTTGACTTATTTGATTTTATTTCGGAAAAAAGAAGTTTTGTTAGAGACATGAAGTGGTGTAACAATTTTTGAATCATGCACAGTTGATGACTTTTGATTTTGGGCATTTTAGGTATTTGCTTTGTTTTCGACAATGATCCTTTCTTTGTAACACCGTTGGGATCACAAAATTTATTGCATTTATGTGACATGAACTCCCTGCAAGCCTTTGGACACAGTGGATACACAATATCTAGATATCTATCCAATTCAGTTAGCAAGCGCTCAACCTTTTCTTCAAGCATTCTTCATTCAATTCCATTTGAAATAAATTGAGGAATTAGGTATTGTGCAATATCAGAATTGTTAACTTTTTCTTTAGTAATTTCAATCTTAATTTCAGAATGAGAGGAATTTAACTTCTTGTTAAGATTGAAGATTGTTTCTTTTAGTACACAATTTTCCACTTCAAATTGAATTTCCTGATTGATGCATGCTACCTCAAGTAATTCTTGTCATCTCTTCAATTCCATATTTGGAATATACACTCTCGCAGTTCCATTTTTTCCTTCTTCAACAACTCTTTTCACTTCTGGTCAGATTGGAATGAAGCACTCTTCTGAGGAACAACCACCACTCTTCTCAGCGTCTGCATATGACACGTTCAGTACTTCATAGTTAATTGAGTTTTGCATTTTCTTTGTTGTTTTACTTTTGAGTTCTTCTTCTTATTTTTATTTCTTCCTCTCCCCCAAACACCATCTTGGAAGTCCAACCTTGATTCATTCTTTCTAATTGGTACAGTTGTGTGCAATTAATCTTTGTGAAAAAGTTGTTTTCATCATACCCTAAACCTTTATATCTATTCTTCACATTTGGTTCAAGGTTTTTAAAAAATACTGTGACGAGTAGTGACTTGCTTTTTAACTCTTTTCTCAAGATGTTGAACTTTTTCATCGAGGTTCTTTTTCTCTTTCATTATTAAATTAAGATTTATCTTTGCAGACAGTTTTGCTGCATTCAAGTCATGCACTTTTAGTTCTGTTTCTTTTTGTAACTTATTGAGTGCATTTTATTTGTCTGTTATTTCTTGTTGAAGTTGTACTATTTTTGAGCATTGAGCTATTAGTTTGACTTCACTTTTTGTTGCTTTTTCCATTTTTAGAATTAAATTCTTTTCACGCAGCTTTTGGTTTTTGTTCGTGAGTGATTGATTCTTTGAAGTTAAGATCTCCACCTGTTGCATAAGCGTTAGTATATACTCAGTAGGAAATTCAGAGTCATTAGTGAATACCTTCTCTCCATTTTCTTGTTGATCAGATGGGTTGGTGCCTTTAGTAGCAACCTTAGCTTCAATCTCCTCTTCTTCAAACTCACTTTCAATGTCTGACTCATCAAATCTGGCCATAAATCCGGAGTCATCTCCCACTATTTTATCTTTGCTTTCACCATCGGTTTCTTCGAACTCACACTCTTCTACCTCAGCCATTAAGACAAACTGGGCATGGACATTGGGATCTTTATCACTGTTGTTAGTGTCAGACATGAATTGATCCTCTTCAACAAGTAATGCCCTCCCACAGTTTCTTTGCTTAATGAGGTTGAGTTTAGTCTTGTAGTACTCAGAGTCCTTAACCTTGGGCTTTTTGCAATCTTTAATGAAATGTCCAGTTCCACCACAGTTGTAGCATATGCGTTCCTGGGCAGTTTCTACTTTCCTTTCATACCTCCTTTCAAATCTCTAACCATCCTTCTTTTGGAATTGGTCATCTCTCCTTCTAGAACCAGAAGTGAACCTTTGCCTGTTGTTCGTTTTGTTCTTTAGAAACGTGTTTTGCGTCATGTTAGTTAAATAGGCGATAGCCTCCATGATTTTCTTATTGTCAACTACACTCTCTTCCTCCAAATCTGAAGATTTTGTCTCTTGAACTTGTTTCATTTTGACAGATCTTGTTGAGCTCTTTACCCTTTTATCATTAACCACCAAGGCAAGTGGATCTACAGTTTCTTTTTGTGTACCTAGACCAACATCATCTTGATATTGGTTTAGTTCCTTAAAAATCATATGGTGAGTAACTTTGTTGAGGTTCTTTTGATTCATCTGTCTGTAGATGGCCACTTGGGATCTCCATTCAGTCCCTAGAGAGTTTAGAAACCTTGTATTCTTTGTGAGATTAGAGTAATCATCAAGCTTCTGGTTTCTAAGGTTATTGAGGTATTTTTTGTAGTGACTGTACGTTTCAATAAGTGCTTCCCTATCTCTAGCCTTGAAATGATCAAAGGAATTAACCAGTGTAGTTTCTTTGATCCAGACCCCAGACTCAGTGCCTTCCATCTGGCTCTTTATCTCATCCCAAATCTCCTTAGTAGTGTTCATGCTATTTACTTTAATGTAGAATTCAGAAGAAAGACCATGTTTTAGATAATATTTTGCTTTACGATATATTGTGGCTCAGTGCTTTTCCTCAACTGTATACTCACATGGAAGCTTTTCCCTGTGGATTTCATCCAAGGGTGGATTATGGTGAGG
Source organism: Dittrichia graveolens (assembly GCA_038502395.1). Taxonomy (NCBI): domain Eukaryota; kingdom Viridiplantae; phylum Streptophyta; class Magnoliopsida; order Asterales; family Asteraceae; genus Dittrichia; species Dittrichia graveolens. The sequence goes on from JARJIL010000008.1 coordinate 27,479,723, forward strand.
GTGTGCTTCTTGATCAATTCTGAAGACACCGTTTCCTTCTAGTATACTTTTCTTCTTCTCCTCACCATATTGTTCGTTGTTATCGATAAAATCCATGAAACGACCTTTCCAGACATGGTACTCTCCTCTTTATAAAACAGGTGACTAAGTGTCTAACCCAAACGAAAAGGTTTCAGTGTATGTACTCATTCTTGCTTTAGGATCTTTTCTCTGTAAGATATTTGATTGAAAAATCCGATTGCAACATGTAACTCAAATCCGATACTTACTAAGTCTCTGAAATCCGAGAATTCAAAATCCGATACTACAAATCCGTTGATTTGAAATTTGAAACAATTGGAAATTCGATTGCTTGACAATCCGAGTTGGAAATCCGATTGAAAATCCGAGTTAGAAATCCGGTTAATTCAAATTCCGACAATTTGAATTCCGATTGTAGGAATCTGTGAACTTCAAAATCCGATAGCATGACTTCAAAATCCAATGTTTTGAAGTCCGAGAGAATTGAGAAATCCGATTGATTCAAATCCGATTTTGTGAAATCCGATTGGTTTTGAAAATCCTTGAGTAATCAAATCCGAGACCTAAAATCCGATTGATTTTGTGAAATCTGATGAATTGGAAATCCGATTGTGCAAATCCGAGACTTTCCAAATTCCGATAGTTGGAAATCAGTTTGATGTGAATCCGATCAAATTCCAATTCATGAAAATCCGAAACTCAAAATCCGATATCAATCAATCTAACCAATCCGATAGTATCTTATACCCAACAAACTCCAAATCCGCAACTCAAAATCCTTTGTAAACCCAAAATCCGCAACACCAAATCTGAATGTCAAAATCCGACACTTAGGAATCCCATAGAAATCTTTTGGATTTGTAAAATCCGATTGTTCTTGAGTGTAAATCCGATAGTTCTTGCATAGTTGTAACCGCCAACTTCTAAACTTCAAATTCCTTTGAATTTTGATCAAATTTGTGAATTTCTTCTTCCACAAGGATCGTAGACAAGCGAATTACAGTTTAAAATCAACTTTACAACCAAAATCAACCTCTACAATACATTTTCGATCAAATTTTTTTCAAAACCGAAAAATAAGAAAATTTCAATTCAGTACAAACTGTTGTATTAATCGATTGTAGACTTACACAGACTTACTCCAATGTTGATTGCGAGTCTAATAGGCTACTAATCCTCCATTTTCAGTCTCGATTCGATAGAAATCAGAATTCACCCAAAAGTCGACCAAAAACCTTCAAATCCGATAATTTGCTTCGAATTGTTGTTGTTTTCTCCCGAATTCTTCAATCAAGAACCTTATCTTAGCAAAGATTAGGCTCTGATACCAATTGTAGAGCAAATAACGAGTACAAGATAGAATCAAGTAGAGAGAATATGTAAAAACACCTTTAAGTGTGTGTATTCTATTTCAATATTTGTCAAAGGTTACATTGATAGAAGGCTAAAGATACTATTTATACTAAGTACAAAAATGAGCCATAACAACACTAAATTGTATCTATACAATAAACACAAATATAGTTCTAACATATTCGTTTTGGGAATGACCATGTTGCACCAATAATGGGAACTAGAGACATAATAAAAGAAAATATAAAAATAAGTAAGGTGTCATACGTGGAGGGCTTGGGACACAACTTGTTTAGCATTGGGAAGTTATGTGATAAGGGGCTAGAAGTCAACTTCAATGCCAAGACATGCTCAGTCAAAACAGAGAATGGAGATGTAGTACTGACAGGCTCCAGAAGGTCAAATCTATATACAATTGATCTAGCAGACCTGGAGGGAAAATAGTCAGTATGTCTTCTGTCAAGGCCTCATCGGAACTCACATGGATGTGGCATCAGAAGCTATCTCACATAAAGTTCCAAACCATCAACAAGTTGGTCAAAGGTGCTTTAGTTCGTGGATTTCCAAAGCTCAAGTTTGAAAAAGAACATCTGTGTCAACATTGTGAAATAGGTAAAATGAAAAGGGCATCACACAAAGTCAAACAGGTGTCCGGTACAAAAGAACCTCTCCAATTGTTACACATGCACTTATGTCGGTCGATGAGAGTTCAGTAAAAGAAAGGGAAGAAGTATATCCTTGTGATAGTAGATGGATATTCAAGGTATACGTGGGTCAAGTTTCTGAGAACGAAGAATGAAGCTCCATCAACAATCATCTCGTTTCTCAAACAGGTGCATAATTAATCACAAGGAAGAGTTGGTACAATATGAACCGACAACGGCACCGAATTCAAGAACAAAGTCTTGGATTCCTATCTTGACTCCGTGGGAATCATGCATCAATTCTCCGCAGCCTACACTCCAGAAAAAAATGGGGTTGTTGAACAAAAAAATCGAACGCTAGTTGAAGCAGCTCGAACAATGCTGTCTTAGGCTGATTTACTACCTTCTTATTGGGCAGAAGCAGTAAACATAGCTTGCTATACTAAAAAATGAACAATCTTACACCGTTGCTTTAATAAAACTCCTTATGAATAGGCTAATGGCAGAGTACCTAATATCAAACATTTTCATGTGTTTGGTAATAGGTGCTTTATCTTTAATCAAAAGGCTAATCTAGGAAAATTCAACCTCAAAGGAGATGAGGGAGTTTTCCTAGGTTACTCTTCTGAGTCTAAAGCGTTTCGCGTGTTAAATAAATGAACCAATGTTGTGATTGAAAGTATTAACGTGACTTTTGATGATACATTAACCACAACATCTTTATTTCATGAGTTACCTGCAATCGTTTCTGAACACATCAGTTCAGGACCGGGACTTAATAAAAAAGAAACAAATATATCTCATGCGAATGAACCTTCAGATCTAAAATATATATTCGATTTCTTAGATGATGACTCTGGAACTAATTGTGTACCTATTGACAGGCCTGCAGATTTTGTTCAGGAATATCCTGAACTTACTCAGCAAACAGCTACTGCTTATACATCAAGAACTGTTGATTCAGCTGTTGACCCATTCTTCGATTTACCTCGGTACAATCCAGAATCATCAACTACTGAGGGTGAAACATCCATACAACAACGGCTAGATGAATTCTTCCCTCAGTATGCCGACGATGAGATTACTCATAACCCCAACCCCCATGTGACCAAATGGACTGCCACACACCCTGAAACACAAATTATTGGATACAAAGATGTTGGCCTTCAGACTCGATCTGCCACCACAAATTAGTGTCAGTTCTCCAGCCTTCTTAGCATGACAGAACCTACACGAACTGCGGATGCACTGCCAGACGCCGTCTAAATACTTGCAATGCAAGATGAGTTAGATCAATTCACGAGTTTAAAACTTTGGAGACTGGTCCCTCGACCCAATGATAAGACAATTATTGGCACCAAGTGGGTCTTCAAAAACAAGAAAGATTCAAACGGAGTGGTGATTCGAAACAAAGCTAGACTGGTAGCCAAAGGATACAATCAGCAGGAGGGCATTTATTATGATGAAACCTTCGCTCCTGTCGCCCATATAGAAGCTATTCGGACATTCCTCGCGTATGCTGCTTACAGGGATTACAAGGTCTACCAAATGGATGTCAAAACGGCATTAGTAAATGGAATCCTTAAGGAGGAAGTCTGCGTATCCCAACCAGAAGGGTTTGTTTATCCCAAGATACCAAATGATGGCTATATACTTGATAAGGCTTTATACGTACTCAAACAAGCTCCATAGGCTTGGTATGATGTTCTATCAGCCTATCTGGTAAATGAAGGTTACTCCAAGAGACGAATCGACACCACACTATTCACCATGAATATTGGGGATGACAATATCTTAGTCCAGATATATGTAGACGATATTATTTTCGGCTCTACGATCCTACAATACAGTCTCGAGTTTTCAAAACTAATGGCAAGTAATTTTGAAATGAGCATGATGGGAGAAATGAATTTCTTCCTTAGCTAACAAGTTAAACAACTTTCAAATGGCATTTTCATAAATCAGTCTAAATACATTAATGATTTACTAAGAAAATATGACAAGTCTGATTGCTCGTCCAAATCCACCCCCATGTTTTCCAAAACCAAGTTGTCTGGTGATTCGACTTGAAAACCTATCGGGGTATGATTGGCTCTTTACTGTAACTTATGGCTAGTAGACCGGACATAATGTTTTCTACATGTCTCTGTGCTCGTTTTCAAGCAAATCCAAAAGAATCACATCTTCTTGTTGTAAAACACATCCTCAAATACCTGAAAGGGACTCCTGATCTTGGTCTATGGTATCCCCGTGACTCGTCGTTCAAATTGCTTGCGTACTCCGATTTGGATTACACAGGATGCATGTTGGATAGGAAAAAGCACATCTGGGAGTGCACACTTCCCAGGAGATCGGTTGGTCTACTGGAGTTCAAAGAAGCAAAACTATGTGTCTACATCAACTGTTGCAGCTCAATTTGTAGCTGCTGCGAGTTGCTGTTCACAGAGTTTGTGGATGCGAACTCAACTGCGGGACTTTGGTCTCACCTACTCTAAGATTCCTCTATTGTGCGATTCTCAAAGTGCAATTGCCATCTCTTGCAATCCTGTCCATCACTCTAAAACTAAGCACATCGACAGCAGGTATCACTTCTTGAAAGACAATGTGGAAAAGGGTCTGATTTAATTACCGTACGTTCCCATCGATAATCAACTGGATGATCTATTCACCAAACCACTGGATGAAGCACGGTTTACATTCCTAGTGTCTAAGATTGGTTTGTTGAATCTCAAACTGTAACTCCTTACTTTCTTATCTTTCTTGGACAGAATTACACGTGGTTTTGTTATATGTGCAGAAATACAGGTGTCTAGGGGAAGAAAGCGGTTCACTGGTTGACACGAATGCTTTCAGTGCATTCGTGTGGGGGAGAAATTATCAAGAATCCATCTCAAATCAAACAACCAAATCAGACAAACACTCGTAATTTCTAAATTTCATATTACTGGTTTCTAGACGCTTACTTTAGATATATTTATCATGTCTAGGGGAATTAAATGTAGTACAAAACAATAAAAGAAAGAATAATCAATATGTTTCCTTCTTTTGGGTTTAAATGGTGTAAAATTATTAGTCTTGGGCTAAAACAGAATGAACTTGGCCAACCATCAAATTTGGGCCAAATAGGGTCGATCCGGCAGTTGGATAAGCCCCGACCCACCTTGATCCAAAAGTCGGATAGCCTATAAAAAAAGCTATCCAACCCTTCTTCTTCCACACGCTTTCAAACTTTCAAAAATCAAACACTGTTCATCTTCTTCTTTCTCTCTCAACTGCCTTTGATCAAAGATTGTCATTTGTGAAAATTATGTGTTTTTTCAGCACTACATTGAAAGGTATCATCATCTTAACAAGAAATGTTGAAGCATTTACACTTTTGTGGGTTAAAATTCAAGTTTAGTACTTTGTTTTAACCCCTATTATCGAATAGTGGGTTCTTTATGAAATTGGAATCTTTTACATACCAAATGATGTTGTTTGTAATGTTTGTGTAATGTAATGTGTGATTTTGATGACTGTGCATGCTTTGAATCAACAATGGAGTTCAAATTCATACAAAAATGTAGATGAAGGAAGTGGGTTTTCATAAAATGGCATTGTTCATCTTCTTCGATGAACAGAGTCCTTCAAGTCAAAAATTGGTGAAACTCAGGGTAGTTTAGGTTTATTTGCAAGTACAGAAATGTTTGGTGTTGAAATCCGAGTCTTTTGGTATAAAATTTGAGTCCATAAGCATATATTTAGTCAAAAATAGATTTTCGACTTAGAAAGCATGGAAGTTCTTAAAAGTCGCATGAAAGAAAATTGAATCATCAAACAGTCGGATGAACTTGGTCTGTCCGACCTTTGGGAAAAATGCTCCATGCGACTTGTGATCGTTTAAGCCTATGCGACTTTGGAATGCACTTCGTCTATCTGACCTTCAAGTGACTAAGTCCATCCGGCTTTCGTAGCTCAAAATTCTGAAAAAATGCTAAGTTTTAAACCATGCAACTTTCGCATGAGTCAAGGTCATCCGAATTTCGCATGGCTGAAGGTCATCTGACTTTCGTGTTACTTGTGTCCATCCGAATTTCACTTGAATTGGCTCATGCAACTTAAAATTTAATTTAGCCATCCGACTTTCGCTCAACTTGACACCATGCAACTTTCACTCAACATGACTCCATCCGACTTTTGCACAATCTGTCCATCCGACTTTTGCATGGTTTAAGTTCATCCAACTTTCATGTGAAACAAGTCCATGCAACTTTCAAGTCAAAATCTTTTCATACGACTTTCACTTGAAACTTTTTCAAAACATGGTGAATTGAAACAAGGGATGAACCATCGGACTTGTTGAAAATCCGATCGTGTAGTGTTGGATTTAGCGGATTTCATTTTATCGAATTTTGCATATAATGGTTTGACAATCGGATTTCATGTTTTGTCAGAATTTTGAAAGTATAAAATTGTCGGATTTGTAACTTATGTCAGATTCTCTACACTTAGAGAATCTCATACGACACTTGACACTTTTCATGCGACTTTCACTTACATTTTACCTCATGTTAATTTCAAGTGAAAGTTCATCCAACTTTCAACACTTATACAAAATTTTGACATGATTCCAACATGTTATTTCAAAAGTCAAAATTCAAAAGTCAAGTCAAAGTCAACATTCACATGTGAATTAACATCATAGACCACACATTCACTCAAACATTCACATGTGCCTTCTAAACTAGTAGTCTCTGTTGTATTGATCTCGTCTATATTACTTGTTACAAATGGCATCCAATTAGCCAGCTCAACCCCCACCTGAGGAAAGCCTTGTCCCTGCCGACGAGCTCCTTAAGACAAGCAGCAACAACCTTTACTTTGACCTGGAGACCGATACCAAAATCCCAATAGTTAATGAAATAATCCGAGCCTATCCACTGTGCCAAGCCCTAACTGAAAATCCAAACACCTCACCTACCCATGTACCCGAAATCTACTTACAACAACTGTGCTATAATTTTACGGAGGGTATCCCTCGTTTGGGACACAAGTACCTCAGAGAACTCATTAAGAATGTTCGATTCACTCTTTCTGCCGTTAGACTCTGCAACTTACTAGACCAACCCACCACAGATCACTACCCTGACAAAACTGACTTTGATGAAACCCCAGGGGTAGATGAAGTACTATAACTTGTTCACGGTCTTTGTTATAACAGGGAGCTACAACAGATTCATCAATTTAAGCAGACCAACCTTGCACTTCTCTAGCAGACGCTTGCCACAATCATCTCCTGTGCCCTCACCGACATTCATAGGGGTACTGATGGCGGATCCTACTACTCACTGCTGCTTTTGGCTGGCGTTGCTTACCACCTGCATCTCGACTATGCCACCATCATTTTTGAGGAGACATTAAGAATGGTAAATGAGAAAACCACCTCCCGGAGAAAAAACTTCATACCATTCCAGAGGTTCCTTACGATCTTGATCGATACTGATTTGGAAACCTACCACACCATCCCCCTACGCCTTGATAACCTGCAAATCCAAGTACAACGGATTACCGGATTCTTGCACATAAGAGATTTACGTAATGTGGTTGCTATGTTGGTGCTCGTTGCCTTTCTTCGAACTTTGAATAAGGAAAGTGAGGCTGTGATGAGTTACATGAGGGATAATGGATAGCTCCTCTAGCGCAACCAGAACGGGTTGTGCCTGACAAAGGAACAGTAGCACCGGGTGAGGGTCCTAGCAGTCTAGGAGCTCGGGTGCACAGGGTTACCCCGAGCAGGGTTGTGCATGAGAGGGAAGAATCTGTTGAAAGGGATGGAAGAAGTGGTGAGGGAGGAGAGATACACGAGAGTGAGGGTTCTGTGATCAGTGATTCTAAGGCCTCCACCAATGTTGCATCTAAGAGTAAGTCCTCCACAGAAAGGACCCAAACTGAATCATCTTCGTCCGGGCAATCAATATCCTTTGGCCCGAGACCTTCTCTCGTTAGTGCCGAATCCACTAACACAAGACAAATATCTGATCACCAAGAGCACATCGATCACGACTTATTTGACATATCTGGCACCTTTCAGGATGTTCCTATAATTGAATGAGAAGGTGTAGACTTGGAAGTTGTTGTTAGGGATAGTGAGAGTGAGTTTGAAAAGAAAGAGGGTGAGAGTTCTCCGGAACTAGAAAGCCGGGTAGCCACATCTACTATCAGTTGGGACACTATTCCGGCTGGTATTGAAACAGTTGCTGGCATCCTAGCAGTGCAAGCACCTCACCCCACCACCCACTCTACTTCCACTGAAATGGGAGAAGTTTCACTCCACCGGGACTTATCACATACATAGTCGGTAACTCATTTGGAGCTTGCTGGATTTGAAATAAGTGGACTACCTCCCCCATCCACATTTTCAATTCATCCACAATCGAGCCTAGCGCCGATCTTACTGGGTTCCGATATTTTGCTAGGACACGATCACCACTTATCACATACGCCCGTAGTGGCCTCTACTGCAGAGGTGTCGTGAGGATCGAGCGGAAGTCCCTCCAGTGCTACAACTGTTCCAACACTGCAAGAGGGCCACATGGCTGAAAGAATCCCTATGCAAACCGGGCCTCTTTCTGAGCTCGGGGTTAAAACCGAACTAAGAATCTATATGGATTCGAAGTTCTCCCGCCTTGACTCTGGCCTGAGGGAATATGTTAACACGCAACTCCACTCTGAAATCAATTCCCTCAGAGCTCAAATCCACGCCCTCGAAAACCGCCCACCCACTGTCATTGAGCGAGATTACTTTAACGATGAACTCAAAGACCTTCTACATGCCAAAGTAAATAGTATTGCTGATCTAACTGCTGAACAAACAAATCTCCCTGCAGCACTACAATCCCAACTTCAACCCACATCCTCCAGCTCCACCAACTTTAAAGACATAGTACTTCAAGCCATTAATACTCTAACTGCAACAGTATCTGGCATAAGTAAGAGGCTGGAAGTGGTGGAGGAATCTTGCAAATTTCAAGCCGAATCTAGAAAGAGGAGGCATGATGATCCTGGGGACCTAGGACATTATGAGGGGGAGAAAAGGCAACGGCAATACATTGCAGTCCAAAGCACAACTTTAAGAATTGAAGCCATCCCAGTATCTAAGCCGTCAGTGGGTCAAAGCGGAAGCGGCAGTGGTAGTGGCAGTAAACAACAACAACAACAACCAATTGAACCTGAAACTGCTGAATTCGAATTTGAAATTGATCAGGGAGCAGAGGCAGACAGACTAGAAACCCCAACAATCCAAATCCCGCAAGTCCAAGCAACACCAACTGAACCAGAATCATCCCTTCACCAAGCCTCAACACATAAAGCTAAAGGTAAAAGGCCTATAACCGAGGAAGAGGAAGAAATCCCGCTAATCAATATCCGTAAGGTCTTCACAACAGTGAATAGGGAGCTGCTAGACTTTTTTCCACCACAACAAGGGCAATTCAATGTTGCGCCCATAGATCTTATAAGTCAGCAGCAACCTTAGAGACCTGAACAATACGAGGGTGAGTGGCCCGTACCTAAAACCAACCATGGAGGTCCCAAACCCTTGACCACTCACGAGAGAATAATAGCGGAAAGGCCAAACATAAGAAACATCAGGCCTAGGGAAGCACTCGCCAAAGCCCAACCTCGCTGGCCTAATTAATGGCTCAACTCTCCGTATCTGGAAGAAAGAATTCCCCATATCTTCTCAGAAGTAGTCAGAGCGGTTGATGATATGTACGTGCTAAACTGTCAAGAGCACGAGAAGTCAATTAGATTCGCCGCCACCTTCTACGCGGGCGTGTGACCCAATAGGCCTATGCCTCATCGACAGTGATACAAACTCGTGTGTGTCAGTGGGCATTCTCCAACAATTATCTCTTGCTTTAAGAATAATTTCTTTTATTTTAAAGCACATCCATGTCGTGGCATATATGAAGCAAGCATATGCTTGCAAAGTAATAGATCAATCAAGAATGTTGGTTCTAAATCCAAATTTGATTTGGATAAGTTATCTTTATGGCATGGTCGTTTGGGCCACTTAAACAAGAAACGCATCGCCAAGCTCCAAGCGGATGGGATCTTGGAATCATTTGACCATGGGTCGGATGATGTATGCGAATCTTGCTTATTGGGCAAAATGACCAAAGCACCCTTCACCGGCGTTTGTGAGAGGGGACAAGACTTGTTGGATATCGTTCACACGGATGTGTGTGGTCTGTTCAAGCATGTCACTAGGGATAACTCAAGGTACTTCGTAACCTTTACCGATGATTTTAGTACGTATGGGTATGTCTACTTGGTGAGACAAAAGTCGGAAACCTTTGATGTTTTCAAGACTTTCAAAAAATAAGTTGAGAACCAATTAGGTAAATGAGTTAAGATGCTCAGATCGGATTGTGGTGGTGAGTATCTTAGGTCGGAATTCCGTGACGATCTAAAACATTGTGGAATTATTTCTCAATTGACACCTCCTAGGACACCACAATTAAATGGTGTCGCCGAGAGGAGGAACCGGACATTGTTGGATATGGTCCGGTGTATGATGAGTCGTACAGATGTAACCATTAGCTTTTGGCGCTATGCATTGGAAACAGACGTTAGAATACTTAACCTCATACCAACTAAGAAGGTCAAGAAGATACCCTTTGAGATGTGGCATGGAAAGGTTCCATCGCTTTCATATCTAAAGGTTTGGGGTTGTCCTGCCTACGTGAGACGTGAGGTAGAGGAAAAATCGGAACCCTGAGCCTAGAGGTGTTTGTTCATTGGATATCCTGCCGGGTCTATAGGATATTTGTTTTACAAACCTTCCGAGAACAAGGTATTTGTTGCTCGGAGGGCCGTCTTCCTTGAAAGGGAGATGCTATCCAAAGACGCTAGCTGGAGAACCTGAAGTTGGCACAAGTTCACAAAACGATTCTCAGTACGGCGCTGCTGGAGAACCTGACACGGATCCTTTACCTCTTTGGAGATCCGATAGGAGTTGCAATTAGCCAGAGAGATATGGGTTTCTCATGTCTGAGGGCTGCGACCTAGTGGTGGATCGTGATGAACCATCATCTTATTGGGACGCCATGGTGGGCCCTGATTCCGCTAGGTGGAAAGAGGCAATGGAATCCGAGATGCAAAACTATGTCGGATAACCATGTCTGGGATTTGGTGGATCCGGTACCCGGGTGTAGACCCGTAGGGTGCAAATGGGTCTTTAAAAAAAAGACCGGCATAGATGGAGAGGTAGACACCTTCAAAGCCCGACTGGTGGCTAAGGGTTTCACGGAAACTCATGGTATAGACTATGATGAAACCTTTTCCCCGGTGGCTATGCTGAAGTCTATCCGGATACTCATGGCAATTGCCGCATTTCATGATTATGAAATGTATTTAAAAATCACGTTCCTTAATGGGACATTTAGAGAGGAAGTCTATATGACTCAACCCAAGGGTTTTGTACATGCCAAACATCCGGATAAGGTCTGCAAGCTTAAGAAGTCCATTTATGGACTTAAGCAAGCATCACGTAGCTGGAACCTGTGCTTTGATGTGGAAGTCAAAGAGTTTAACTTTTCGAAAACCAAGGATGAGCCATGCGTATATGTCAGGGCTAGTGTGAGCATAGTTGTATTCCTAGTCTTGTATGTCAATGACATACTCCTTATTGGGAACGATGTCCCAACCCTTCAAGGTGTAAAAACCTAGTTAGGCAATTGTTTTTCAATGAAAGATCTAGGAGATGCAACTTACATTCTTGGGATCAACATCTATAGAGATAGATCCAAGAGGCTAATCGGGCTTAGCCAAAGTACATATGTTGACAAAGTCCTAAAGCGGTTTACGATGGAAGACTCCAAGAAGGGGTTCATTCCGTCACATGGTTTGGGATTGAGTAAGATTCAATCCACTAGTTCCCCAGAGGAACGGGAAGTAATGAAGCGAGTGCCATATGCTTCGGCTGTAGGCTCGATCAAGTAGGCCATGCTATGTACGAGGCCTGATGTATCGTGTGCTTTGAGCATAACGAGCAGATATCAAGCCAACCCTGGCGAAGCCCATTGGACGGCGGTGAAGGGCTTTCTCAAGTATCTTCGGAGGACTAAGGAGATGTTCTTGGTGTACGGAGGTGAGGAAGAGCTTAGAGTAAAGGTTTACTCTGACGCAAGCTTCCAAACCGATAGTGACGACTGCCGATCACAATCGGGGTTCGTGTTCCTTTTAAACGGCGGTGCTATATCCTGGAGGAGCTCCAAGCAAGACACCGTGGTCGATTCCACTATAGAGTCGGAATACATTGCGGCCAGTTAAGCTGCTAAGGAGGCCGTATGGATGAGGAAATTTGTGCTTGATTTGGAAGTGGTTCCTAGCATCAGCGACCCTGTTGAGATCTTATGTGACAACGAGGGTGTCATTGATTTAGCCAAGGAACCAAGGTCTCACCGATGCACGAGGCACATTCCGCAGAAATATCATTTTATCTAGGACGTGGTCGAGAATGGAGACATTGTCATCAACAGAGTACACACGGATAGCAATTTGGTGGATCTGTTCACTAAACCGTTGTCACAAGCTAAGCACGATGCTCAGACACGTGCTATTGGGATTAGATTTGCTAGTGACTTGGTTTGAGTTGTATATTGGTTATTGTATTTGATATATTTGCTATGTAAATGGGAACATTAAGCAATATTGTATTTTTTAATGTATTGATTATTAAATGGAGATTTAATGATACGCGTGTAGCGAATACTTTCTATAAATCATTATTTTGTTCCAACTTTGCATGGAAATGATTGGTCAAAGTGTTAAATGGGGATTGAATACAAGGGACGCAATATTTCGCCTATCCTTGAAAATAGTTTCAAGTGATTGGACGACCCACACCTGATCTTACTTCGTTGTACATGTCAAGAGTAAATTAGGATGATAATATCTTTTATCCTGATGCATGTCTTTCACTATTTTGGTTTGCTTTATTCTGTAACACCGGCTTTGCAATTACCAGATTTTAGAAAAAATTTGCGTTTTTAAACTAACGTGAACTTAATCACGATTAATTAACATTAAGCAGCGGAAATATTTACACATAGACTTGTATCAGTATCTGGTGTTACTCTACAATACAACCGACCATAATGTATTTATTGCAACATAAGTGTTCCACCAAAAATATCCAGCAGGAGGGGACCAGGCTCACCAGGAAGACTAATCTCAATCTGCAAAAGTAGTTAACATGGCATCGTTAGCTATACTTAGCTAGTGAGCACAAAATTAGCATAAGCATCATTAGAGTAAGTCATGGATATCAAGAATAAGCATACAATGCTATCCTATCATATTGCGGTGTGCTAACACGATCGGTATAAGTTGTTTCTTGTAGTATTGCTAGTGGGGGAGCATAAAGTAGTCCACCAAGCATCGTTTACGGAACCAGAGGCTCCTTAGGTAACTCAGGTAGATCCGGCTGATTACCCCTCATGATATAAGGTACGGCGGTTCTGCAGAACCTACTATCCGGAATGTTACCTCGAATCACCGTTAAATCCCGAATCTCCTGATCAAGGTTCCCTGGGATCCAACTATCCGGCTGACCTTAACTATGCTTAAAGATGTCCGCGAACTTTTCACATACACCTACTGACCCAATCTGGATCATTCACTTAGCATGCATATTCAGTTAATTCTTTTAGCGTGCAATTACATTCAATCACTTCATTATGGATCCAATCCAGATCCCTAACATACATATAATTAAGCTTTCATTTAATTGATTCATTTAGAAACAGTATCATACATATCATTCATTTAACTAGGTGGTTCCATTTCTGGATTCCGCTGGCATGCACTTAACTTACATATGACAAGTATTTAACATGGCATTGTACATTAAGTAGCATGGAAATTCTTATTCATCTGCTTATAAACACAATTGCACTTAAAACACTTAGCACATAAATCTTCCCCTACTAAGGCTTACGGAAGTCGGTACTCACCTGAGTGGCTTAAAACAGACAGTTATTTTATTTCTACCTTGCCTAGGGTGTTAAGTTCACCTAGAACATTAGGGCATACATTAAATACCTTATCATACAAAGAATAACTCAAAACCAACAAAGGAAATCCCAAAATCCGGATTCCACAAAAATCCGACACACTGTCGGATTGTGGAAAATCCGACACAATCTGTCGGATTACATGAAATCCGACATTTCAATGAAATCCGGTATTTAGTGAAATCCGATACTCTGTCGGATTTTCAACACTTAGTTATCTTTTGAAATTGATAAATCAATGGAATCCAATACTTTATTAGAATCCGACACATAGGAGAAATCCGACACTTAGATTTCAATACTTAAAACACTTATGAATTTTCACACGCAATTGGAATCCGACCTTCAATCAGAATCCGGTACTTTTATCGGAATCCGACACTTTGGTCGGAATCCGACAATTTCAATCAAATTTGGCAACTTGCGGATTCCGACACATCCAAGTCTCGGAATCCGACAACTTCATGCTGGAAATCCACCAACTTCATCTTGTCTTATTTCCAGAATTTGTTCTTGTTTGTTTTGACATTTATACATTTTAAAAACATTTATTTTCGTTAGTATGACTTTAGAAACACATGAAACCCACACAATACCACCAAACAACAAAAACCCACTTGCAAAGTAAGTTTTGAATGTTCTAAGTGGTGTTTTGCAAAAATTTGAGTTTTAATCATGTTTCAAGCATAAAAGAAGTTTCATTCGTGTTAAATCTTTGCGATAAACATGTGTTTACCTTTGTTTCAATTCAAATCACCAAATCTTTGTTGCTTCAAGAAAACCGAGAGAGTGAAGAGAGAAAGACAGAATTCCGAGAGTTTCGTGGTTGGGTTTGCTTTTGAAACTTTGACCATAGTCAACATTTCACACATATATATATTTCCATATCCAGAGGCACCGCCTCTCGATAATTATTTTCTTTTCTTTGTCTTAATTAGCTTTCAATATATATACATATATACACATAAATACACAAAGCACATAACACACAAATATACAATTAACTATCCTCATTAATATGATTAACCTACAACTTGGATTCCTTACAAGATTACTAACTTAAATACACTTAGACACGATTAACAGCTAGGACCAAATCGAGGATGTTACAAATCTACCCGCCTTAAGAAGATTCTATCCTCGGAATCTACTCAGTGATAAACAGGTGACGGTATCTTGTCTTCATCTCGTCCTCGACTTCCCACGTCAGGTTGGGACCTAAGTTGTGCTTCCACTTAACAAAACCAACTAGATGATCTTCTTTCGTTGCTTCTTGACCTTCGTGTCGAGAATCTCAATAGGTTCTTCTACAAGTCGCTTAGAAGATTCAACATTCAGTTCTTGTAATGGAACAATCTGCTCCTCTTCAACGCTGCACTTACGCAAGTAGTATACGTTGAAGGTATAGTGGATTCTAGATAGCCCAGGCGGCAGCTCAAGAGTTACTGTCTGATCATTGACTTTATGCACGATCTTGAATGGAGCTATGAAACGTGGACTTAGTTTCCCTTTGCACCCAAAATGAATAATGCCCTTCCAAGGGGAAACCTTCAAGAATACACAACCACCAACATCAAATGTAGCGGGTCGGCGTTTAGGATCTGCATACATCTTCTGTCGGTCACGGGCTGCTTTAAGCTTTTCTAGAGCCACATTCACTTTATGAGCAGTTATCTGAACAATCTCAGGTCTAGCAAACTGTTTCTCTCCGGGCTCCAACCAGCAAGTCGGAGTGCGACATCGTCTCCCGTAGAGCATTTCGTATGGTGGCATTCCAATGCTGGAATGATACAAATTGTTATAAGCAAATTCAATCAATGGGAGATAAGAATCCCATGATCCACCGTATTCAAGTACACATTCCCGAAGCATGTCTTCAAGAGTCTGAATTGTTCGTTTTGATTGGCCATCAGTCGGCGGGTGGTAGGCACTATGAGACACAATTGAGCAGGGAAGACCGTGACGTGCTACTATCTCATCAATGTAAAGCTGTGCCAAACTAGTCTACGAAACCGACTCGTTGGTTGCCAAGAAATGAGCACTTTTAGTCAGTCGGTCAACAATGACCCAAATCATATCATGCCCTTTGAATGTCTTTGGCAGCTTTGTCACGAAACCATCGTGATGTGATCCCATTTCCATTCCGGAATGTCAAGCTGTTGCAAATTGCCACAAGGCCTTTGATGCTCTGTCTTGACTTGGGCACATATCTGACATTTGTCCATGAATGAATCATTATCTTTCTTCAGAGTGGGCTACCAATACAACCTTTTCAGGTCATTGTACATCTTGGTGATACCCGGATGAATAGATAGTTTAGACTGGTGATCTTCTTGCAAAATCAGCTCACGATTACATCTAATCAGAGGCACCCCAATCCTGGATTGAAAAGTCTTCAATCCACGATTATCTTCACCCAGCTGGTCTTTCAACTTTTTCATCGTTTCAAATTTCAGATTGTCATCCTGCAAAGGTAACTACTGGGCGTCTTTTAACTTTGCAATAAAATCTGATACAACAGTAAGCTTCATGAACTATGCCTCTGCTGCTGGCCCCTTACGGCTCAAAGTATCTACTACAATGTTGGCTTTACCCGGGTGGTAACGGATCTTACAGTCGTAGTCTTTGATTAACTCCAACCAACGGCGCTGCCGCATGTTGAGTTCTTTCTGTGTAAAGACGTACTACAAGCTTTTGTGATCTGTACATATCACACACTTAGTGCCATAAAGGTAATGCCTCCACAATTTTAGCGTGAAGACAACAGCAGCAAGTTCGAGATCATGAGTTAGATGGTTCCTTTCGTGAGATTTCAGTTACCGAGAAGCATAAGCAATTACTTTATCTCTTTGCACAAGGACACAACCCAAACCCGCATAGGAGGCATCACAATAGACGACGAAGTCGTCCGAACCCTCCGGTAAGGCGAGAATCGGAGCTTCGCACAATAACCACTTTAAGGTCTGGAACGCTTCTTCTTGAACTTCCGACCAGATAAATGCAACATCCTCACAGGTTAGCTTAGTCAACGGACCTGGAAGTTTAGAAAAGTTGCGAATGAATCGCCGATAGTAGCCGGCCAAGCCAAGGAAACTCTTTATTTTAGAGGGAGTTTGAGGAATCTCCCAATTCATCACCGCTTCCACCTTAGCCGGATCTACCTTAACGCCTTCTTGACACATAGCATGGCCAAGGAAATGTACTTCCCTAAGCCAAAACTCACACTTAGAAAACTTGGCGTACAACTGTTCTCGTTGAAGAGTCTCGAGAACCTGACAAAGATGATTCTCGTGATCAGCCTCAGTCTTCGAGTAGATAAGAATGTCGTCAATGAAAACAATCACAAATTTATCAAGAAAGGGACGATAGACACGATTCATCAAATCCATGAATATGACAGGAGAATTGGTTAAGCCAAATGGCATAACCAAGAATTCATAATGGCCGTAACGAGTTCTAAAAGCTGTCTTTGGAATGTCTTATTCGTGAACTCGTACCTGATGATACCCCGAGCGGAGATCAATCTTCGAGAAATACGTAGCTCCGTGTAACTGATCAAAGAGATCATGGATCCGCGGAAGAGGATACTTATTCTTTACAATTCGCTTATTCAGCTCCGTGTAATCTATACACATCCTCATGGTTCCATCCTTCTTTTTAACGAATAGGATAGGAGCTCCCCAAGGTGAGGAACTTGCACGAATGAAATCCTTCTCTAATAACTCCTGGATTTGTGTCATCATCTCGCGGATTTCAGAAGGAGCGAGACGATAGGTAGATCTAGCTACAGGTGTAGCTTCAGGAATAAGCGTGATCTTGTAATCGACATCTCTTACCGGAGGTAAACCCGGTAATTCATTAGGAAATACTCCAGGGAATTCAGATACTACCCTGATATCTCGAACTTGTCTCTTTTCCATCGTATCATCAATAACATATGCTAGGAAAGAATCACAACCTTTGGAAATGGACTTTTGTGCTCTAATGACGGAGATAACAGGAATATCAGACTCTCGTCGTTCTCCTCGGGCAACTGCATAAGACCCATCAGCAAGAGGGATCTTAATCATCTTCTTGGAACAGAGAATCTCAGCATCACGCTTGCTAAGCCAATCCATTCCAATCACAACATCGAAGCCCGCAATAGGCATAATAAAGAATGAGATAAGGAGACTACTCCCATCAATATATGTAACGCCCCAATTTCATCAAAAGATATAAAAGTAGGATAATTTCATAAAAGCACGTATATCCTTGGAAATACATAAGCGGAAACGTTTTTATAACAAAATCGTGCTATTACCAAAAGCACCACCCACAAGTATAGACTTAGTGTACTGTCAAGGTTAAATATTTACACAAAAGGGCGTTAATTGTTTATCATTCAAAAACACTAAAGCATTCAAACAGGAGCTTTGCCTTTGCGTTTGCTGCAACCTGCAAAGGATTTTAAAAGCAGTATCTGATAAGCTACGAGAGCTTAGTGAGTAATCTAAACATAACATCATATGAGCACACGTATACAATCACATGAAGATAATACACGCATGTCTGGCAATCAAAGCTAGCCTCTAGTTCTAGACCCAGGGCAGCATCGTAGGTCACAGTACTACACCGTATCTGAGCCATACTACACATAGCAGTATGCTTACATATACACACGTATAACATAGCATGTTAACAATCTGATATGAAACTACACATGTTGCTGATATGAAGTGAAGTCTAGAAGACTCACCTTCTGATATATATAATATGATATGATCCACAAACGATAAAGATCAATGTATAGGTCCACAACTTGTTTCTACAACATAATATCATAGTATATGTATTAACAACTGCTGATTAATCAAACTGAACTGAACAGGACTAGGGCACGGCCGTACTTGTCAAAGGTACGCCCGTGCCTGCAACTAAGGCACGGCTGGGCTTGACCTAGGCATGGGCGTACCTATCCTGCAGTCACGACCGTGCCTATCTAAGGTATGCCCGTGACTAAGCTTAAAAGCACGGGGGTACCTGATGAACTAGGGTTTTCTACGGGGCGAAAGGCACGCCCGTACCCTCCTTGGGTACGCCCGTGCCCTCCCCTGGTCTGCACAGTTCTGACTGACAGGAACTATGAATCCGGCCAAAAACACATAAAACTCAATACCAATCAATCTAAAAACGTGTATAGGGTGTTTTCCTACACCCATAACACTTAAACAACCAACTAACAACAATTTATCGTGTTTTGATCCTTGTGATCAATTCTAGACTCATAAGAACATGAAGAACATAAAAACTAGATAAACTACACATACCTCTACTAAGTAAGATTGCTATGATGTTAACGAATTGTTGTTAGGGCTATGTTCTAAGATCAAAATCACCAGATATGAAGAAGTTTGCTGCTGTGTTCGTTTAGAAAGTGTAAGAAGTAATGAAGTCCATGTACATAAAAGTCTATACATATCTATAATTTTGGCAAATTTGCATAAATGGTCCCTGGACTTAACTTAACTTATAATCTGACATTTTAAGTCCCTCTAGTTTTAAAAACACATCTAATCTCATAAGGGTGACTTATATAAACATATAACACCTCCTATTAAAATATAATATAAGATTTTCTAACCTTGGGTGTTACAACTCTTCCCCACTTGAAATGATTTCGTCCTCGAAATCAACTGTTGAAATGTTCTGGATAATTCTGCATCATTTCCTGTTCAGGCTCCCAAGTAAAGTCTGAGCCTTTTCTGTGCTTCCATTGGACCTTAACCAGTCCAATCTGTTTGTTACGTAGGGTTTTGACTTTCCTTTCTAGTATAGCTATAGGTTGCTCCACATAGTTCAGTTTATCATCTATAGTAACATCTTCCAACAGTATGACTGCAGACTCATCTGCTAAACATTTTCTGAGGTGCGATATGTGGAAAGTGTTATGAATATGTGACAGTTTAGCTGGTAACTCTTATTTGTAAGCAACCTTTCCCACACGTGCAATAATCTTGAATGGTCCAATAAACCTTGGACCGAGCTTCCTCTCTTTCTGAATCTGATAACGCCATTCCGCGGTGATACTTTCAACAATACATAGTCTCCCACCAGAACCTCAAGCGGTGATCTGCGTCTATCAACATAACTTTTCTTTCTACTCTAGGTAGTTAGCATTCTATCTTTGATAAGCTGAATATGTTATGCCATTCGCTGAACTACTTCTGTACTACCCAATTCTTTCTGACCCACTTCACCCCAGCATACCGGAGTTCTGCACTTTCTACCATAAAGCATTTCATACGGGGGCATCCCGATACTGGAATGATAGCTGTTATTATATGAAAACTCTGCTAAAGGCAAATACGAATCCCAGCTTCCCCAAAAATCAATAACACATGCCCGCAACATATCTTCAAGAGTTTGAATGGTTCTCTCACTTTGACCATCAGTCTGAGGGTGATAAGCTCTGCTAAGATGTAATCTAGTTCCGAGATCTCCATGAAATTTATTCTAGAATCTAGAAGTGAATCTGGTATCTCTGTCTGACACAATTGACACTGGCACACCATGGCGAGTCACAATCTCTTTAACATAAACATCTGCTAGTCTTTCTGAAGAATAAGTCTCCTTGATGGGAATAAAATGAGCACTTTTGGTTAACCCGTCTACGATTACCCATATATCATCATAACCACGTGGGGTCCTAGGTAATTTGGTAATCAGGTCCATAGTAATGTTTTCCCATTTCCAGGCTGGAATTTCTAATGGTTGCAACTTCCCGTGAGGTTTTTGGTGTTCAACTTTCACTTGCAAACAAGTAAGGCATCTTTCTACATATCTGGCTATATCATATTTCATGCCTGGCCACCAATAATCAACCTTCAGATCCTTATACATTTTAGTAGCCCCTGGATGAATGGAGAATCTGGACTTATGAGCTTCACTAAGAAGTGTCTGACGTGCATCACTATAAACCGGTACCCACATACGACCATAACGGGTCCATACATCATGGTTGTCTTTAATAAAATACTGCCACTCGCCCCTTGATTCGCTCTGATTTATGATTCTCACCTTTGATTGCTTCTAACTAAGCTTTTCGTATAACATCAATAATAGGCGTTGTAACTGTCATCTTTAGAAATTGGTTCTTCACAAGGACCATTCCCGATTTCCTGCTTAGAGCATCAGCTACCACAATTGCTTTCCCTGGATGATAGAGTATATCACAATCATAATATTTCAATAATTCTAGCCAACGTCTCTGTCTCATGTTGAGATTCTTCTGATCTTTGAAATACTTCAGACTTTTATGATCTGTATAAATAGTGAATCTCACGCCATATAAATAATGCCTCCATATCTTGAGTGCAAAGACTACTGGTGCTAACTCCAAATCATGAGTTGGGTAAATACTTTCATGTGACTTCAACTGCCGTGAAGCATAAGCTATAACTCTGCCTTTCTGCATCAGTACACAACCCAATCCACGATATGAAGCGTCACAAAATACTACCATATCTTCAACCCCTTCTGGTAAAGCGAGAACTGGTGCTTCACATTGTAGGAAATCCATGCACACCAATACCCGTACGTAGCGGAAGCAACGACATCAAAAAACCGGGGTTTTCGGGTATCAAAACCGACATGCATGTATTCCCCAAGTGGGGATCGTGATTACAAACGAATATAACAACTAAAACAAACGAGAGGGAGGAGAAATGATACCATCACAGGACTGGAGCTATCCACCGAGCTAGGAAGATCTTCATGAACCCGAAACCGAGCTCCTCTATTGATTGTCCACACCAAGTAGCCGAGATTCCGTCTTGCTAACGACCCGAGACACGAACCACACGTTGTCTTTGTGAATCTGGAGCAGCCACTACCACTAGAACTACTTGCCTTCACAAGATTACACACACCACCAACCCTACTAGATGCTAAAGAACCATGTATATGTGTTGTGTGTGTGTAGGAGCAAGAGTTGTGCCAAGAGAGAGTGCCTAGCCTTTTATAAACTCTGCAATTCATATCAAGGCAACCAGAGTCGGCCAAATTGTCACTCATTCATTGGACCATCACAAAGGTCCAATAGAAATAAAGTGTCACTTTGACTTCTGTCTTCACGGGCTCTCACGGGCCATGAAGCACTCGTGAAGGCCTCATAGGCCGGGTTCCACCGTACACTCTCATTTGGGCCAACGAGTAGTCCAATTAAAAGAATGGCGCCTGCCTTCACGGGCTCTCACGGGCCGTGAAGCACTCGTGAAGGCCCTGCTCCCACGACTACTTGTCCGAGTCGTGAAAGCTCGTGGAGGGTTTCTCTTCACGACCTCTTCACGGCCCGTGAAGGTAGCCAGAAACCCTAATTTCATATTCTCTCATGTTTGCGTTGTGCTGCCGGAATCTACCCTTGGCGTGTGACCCAATAGGCTCGTACCTCATCAGTAGTGATGCTAGTACACGTGTATTAGTGGGCATATTCCAACAGACTCCCACTTGCACATGATACAGCGTTACCAACACCACAGACAAGCAGCGGCTCTAGCAAAGCATGCTTGCCCCCAAGTCGGTACGAGTTACGTCATCCTCGACAAATCCTGGTAGCCTAGAAAGGCTAAAAGGTCCTATAGATAAGTGATCATAAACATCCCTTTGTTCGCGATATCCGTGTGAACACGAGACATGGAATAATGTCAATCTCCAGATCGTTCACGATTCTGTTTCTCGATCCTATATTGGTGGTGACCAAAATAACAAGTTTACAACTGATCTAAAATCATTGTATCTTGAGCACGGCCATGCATTTTTGGTGTCAGCGCCCAATCATCGAGGGGACCAGGGATATCTCTCTAACTAGAGGAACAAATCCTTTTGACTACATAGCCCCGCCACATGCTTCTTACTTTATTTGATAACTCCCTTTATAGTGGCCAGTTACAAACCACGTTTGAAAGTAATCAAAATAAAGCAGACTCATGCTTTGGATACACATGTATCTCCGGTCTAAGGATGAAATGATATTATCATCCTGAGTCACTTGTGACCATAATCCATGAAGTGAACTCAGGTGTGGGTCTTCCAATCGCTTGAAACTCATTTCAAGCACAGGTTAGTTTTGCGTCTCTTGTATTCAATCCTTGATTAATGCATGACCAAACCCTAACCTCAGTCTTAACTCAAACTTCCTTCCCTTGAAAAATGACTGACTGTGGAAATCTAGAATGCATAAGCACTCAGGGAAGTGGTTAAACATGCTAAGATGGAACACAGTAATGACTAATGAAAGTAACCGTATCTGCGTATATATAGTTCCCACTATATATCGAAAGCAATCAAAAGTAACGATACTGCTTGCAGTTCCCAAAGAAAATATAAAACAATCAACAACTAAAACAATATTTAAAGCCAAATCATATGCATAAGAAATGCTACATGACCTAGTATGTCAAACATCACTAGTCATTATGATAAAGGCTTATTCAATGGATTTGCCATGCAACATCCATTTGTATTCTTGTTATGTTCTCAATTATCTTTTGACCAAACTACTTATTCAAAGTATCCGTCAAAGAGATCATATGACGAAGAACTAGGGTACTCATATCCTCATTGTTACAAAAAGTTTACAATAGGATCAGTGATACTTAAGAACTTCTCTAATCAATAATTAACACCATATAGTAGGATCAAAGACTTCGATCAAGATCGACAGTTATCCTATTAGAAATTAGTATTAGAGTAAAAAACTTACTCCAAGGCTTATTTCTTGTCGTCAAACATTAAGAACATACATAAGTATTTCTTGTAATTCAAAATCTTGTATCTCCTAAGTATTATCATGATACAATAATTCCTTATTTTAGGTTCATAGAACACTTAACAATGGGACATTATCTTCAATCGATACATACTTCTAGGTATACAATAAAAGCTCCCACTAGCCCTGACATATGTAAAAGTCTTATCTATGCTCCTAGAAAACTCATGACTTTGATTTTCTCATGAAAGCAAAGATCTTACTTTTACGATGTTAGTATAAGTCCAAAGGACTTATTCACACTTGTAGACTTAATTTGGATACTACGGATATCTAAGACCCTCGGAGAGTGTGGTAAGCACTTCCTCAATACGAAGTTTCATAAAGGAACGCGGTCTTGTATATCCGTGTACTATCCTTTATTGTCGTAAGAAGGCAACAATAGCAACAAGTATCTAATGATCTTCAACCTAACCACTAGGAAAAGCTTCCACAAAAACCATCATGAAACCTTTACCCCTAGTCGGTATTTGAAGTAGTCTACAATACAATCCATGTTAATTCCATTTACACCTTCTCGGTTTGCACCTTGGTATGGAATTAAGCAAAGTATTCACATACTTAAAATGGATTTCATCTCATGATTAATTACTTCTCATAACCTTAGTGAATGCAGGGCCCACCATGTCTTCCGATATATGGTGATATGAGCAAAACTCACCATCAATTCATTGCCTCTTAGATGTGAGGAACCCATATCTCTTTGGCTACATGACTTCTATCAGCCTTGAAAGTAATTACTCATGGTCAGGATAACCGGCATTCTCATGCCGATATTTTATCATATGCTAGTGCCAACATCAAGTATTTCATTTAAGTTGCACGTTCTTCCACTGGAGTGCTTTAGTTATTATCTTCCTTTCGAGCAACAAAGCATTGTTCTCGTAAGGTCAAATATCCAAAACCTATAAGAACTTTTTAAATGTATTAGCAGCATTTAAGTTCTTCAATCTCCCACCAAATGTAGATTGCAAATCTCCAAACTTTGATATACAAGCAAAGAACTCTTTGAAGATATATCTCATAGTTGCTAAATAGACTTTCAAGTTGGATTAAGATTAAGGACTTGGCTCGTCACATTCAATGTGTATACTAACAAGTCGAATACACATATTTGACCCATTATTTACCAGATCATTTTCAACAATATCCGGTTTCCTTCAACGTGACACCATGTACAAATGTGTCTATGTTAAGGAACGAATTGTGAGATAATCCCGCAATTCATAATGTAGTAATTGATATAGATTTAAGGTATCTTAGCATCTTAACTAGATCTAAGCATCCTATCTATATGTCCCAATTGATTCTTTTAATTAGTTTCTCTTTGTTATGTGCTTGTACGGATTATCCACCAAAGGTGATCAATATCTTACAAGCTAGCATCCCTCTCACATATACCGTGAAGGGATTCATAATCATCTTACCCTTATAGATAGGATTAGCATCAAATGTTTAACCTGAGGTTAAACTAGTCCAAGATCCTAACCACATGGATCTAGGTGATACTTATCATATTTACATGGTTAAGTAGATTATGACAAAGAGCCGACTAATCCAAACTATTTTGGACTTATAATCAATCATTCATGATTAATTATTACTTGTGACATGCATGTCTTGACATGGATAATTTTAATTTCTATCAATCAAAAAATATTTTTCTAAAACAATATTCAAATTTCAAGTACAAATTCATCGTCATCAAATGTAGAATGATGCGCCTTGAAGGCCAAAATAAAACATAAGCTATGACATGAACAAACTTCGAAATCGAATAAGTAATGCGAAAAAATCTTTTACAACCCAAAAAATTCAAAAACTCATCCATCGTCTTCATGAACATACAACAAAAACTAAACGTGACTCACAGGGCATCAAAAACAAAGTAATAATGAAACCGGTAAGAATAGGCGAGATCAAAACTCCCAATTCTCTTGTAGAGGTCAATCTTCCGAGTTACCTCTTTTAGAGACCCGGTTCTTCATGCTCTTGGTTCTTCTTTTAAATGGTACCTACACTTTGTAACAAAAATTAATTTGTGACAAACGTGAGTTAATTAGCTCGGTTGAACAACCCAGCGCAATAGAAGAATTAGCAATGAATCATGAATGTACCTTGACAGGGGAAATTAACTCTCTCTTTCCTTAGAAGTTTAATATCCTCTCGGCACGATGGGCATGCGTGACGGCCCCAATCTCCAAATCTTCCACAGAAGTAGCAAACCACTTTTTCTTGAATCTTTTCTTGAGGCACACAATCATGGTCCTCAGATTCAATGTGGGGAATAGGCTTGGACACTCCAACCTTTTCCCTTCGTGTCGGTCTCTTTTTCTTTTTCTTTTGTTCTCTAGAACTCGTGGTAGGAATGGAAGAGGTGGATTCATGTTTTGCAATGTCAGACTCCGCAGTCTTCAACATACCATGCAATTCACCTAAGGTTTTCTCCATGTCATGAATGTGAAAGTTCATGACAAACTGATCATATGATGCGGGTAGGGACAGGAGTACTATATCCACAGCAAGCTCCCTCCCCATGGGAAATCCTAGTCTCTCCATTTGATCCACGTACGCCTTCATCTTAAGGACGTGGGCACTCACACTCCTACCTTCCTGCATTCTACAACCGACTAGGTTTTTAACACACTCATAGTGTTCTTCCCTTACTTGTTGTAGGAACATGTCCTTCAACTTGTCCAGCATATCGTACACACTCATGTGCTCAAAGTGTTTTTGCAACTCCGAGCTCATAGTTGACAACATGAGCCAGGCAACATCGTGTGTGTCCTCAACACGCTTTTCATACGTGTATCGGAGGGACCAAGTCGCGTCGCTAGCAGGTGGTTCCGGAAGAGTTTCCTCGAGGATGTGCAACTTTGACTCATAGCGAAGGACAATTCTCAATTGCCTAAGCAAGTCAACGAAGTTTACTCCCGTGAGTTTCTCCCTATGTAGCATACGAAGCGAATTGTTTGACATGGTGTTATTATCGTTTGACATCTATAAATAACAAGAATACATGTTTTAGTTAGTTTTATATAATCCTTGTTAAAAATAATTACCCATAAAGTTTTATAAAAATCAATTTATCTTAACAAGGGTTAAGAACCACATTTTACTCCACTACATGAAGGGTTTACCGCGGATCACTTCATGAAGCTATTTAGGCCGGTAACCATTTTACCGATTGCAATCTCCATTGCAACTCTTAGACACTTGCGGGATACAATGACGTAAAAGGGTCGGTTGGCATGTTTGATCCCTACTTACACCAATTCCAAATTAAAATTCTTGGTTGACTCGTGCTTAGCTCGACAATCACACAAGGATTTTAGTTTGCAATTGTAAATCGTCCAACAAGATACATGCTAGCACACTCGATAATCATTGGCTCGTGCTAAGCTCGACAACCAATAACTCCAAGTCGCCACTCTCACCTTCCACACAGATCCACATGGAATAACTCGTGCTTAGCTCGACAATTATCCCATGCTTCACTAGAATCGGGTGTGTCATCTTATGGATGGTGCGTGATTTACGTTTTAGGAAACGGGCTTTTGTTTCTTGATTAAAACCAAGTTTTAATATTTGATGAACAAAGTAAGTGACAAAAACGTTTTTCACTTTGAATATAAATACCAAGTTTATATTGTTTTGTTAATCGTGTACGTGCGAGAGTTTGTTAACCAATTTAAAAACTCTTGTGATTTTGTTAACTTTGAAAAGTTATCAAGCATGCGAAGAAACAAAAACAACCATGCAAGAAATATAAATCACATCACACGCATACAAAGAGGTTGGTAACCATGCCAAAAACCTATGCATCCTACCCGCGAGCCAAGCCGGGAGGACTAGGTCTACTAAGGACACAAACCTAGACCATGGAGTGCTCCCACTGAATCTGCTACTTCCATCGGGAATAACCGGATCCAAGGTCTTCAAGACGTCTCCTCTTGACTCTTTATTGTGGTCTTCAAAATACAAGTACACAAAAGAAAGGAAATGGCATGCAAGCCACGCGCTTCCTATCAATCTTGTACAAGTACATATGAATAAATGAAACGGCATGCAAGCTACGATAATTAATTACAAACCGAACGAATAAATAATTAATTACATCACACGTGACACCAAGGTCACCAAATAAATCCAAACAACCAAACAACCAAACAAACCACAAGGCACAACCATAAGGTCTAGGGCGATGGTTACCAACTAAAAGCAACAAACAACAACTACAAAGCACGGTGTGCCAAAACCGTGACCAAAGAATATTTCGGTAAGAATTTCCAACACAAACACTCAAGGCACAACAAGGAAATTCTTGTACATATGCATTAGGGCACAAAACCAACTTTTATACCCATATTCATATATACACAACATATGTGTATGCATGTATGCATCTCATGCCAAGACCATACCTTACATACCCATATTTGTACCAAAATATTACGAGGGGCTAAACAAACGGAATCTGCAAGAAAACAGAAACTCCTCCATGACCCGAAAAACCACGAAAAAATTTCTTTTAAGGACAAAAACTGCCCAGAAGCTCCTTCACGGCTCGTGAAGCCCAGAGGCCTCACGATCGATCACGGGTCAGAAGGGCTCGTGAGCCTAAAAACCAAGTTTCACGACTAAACTGTTCACGAGTGCCTTCACGACCTCTCACGGCTCGTGAAGCCCAAGAGCTTCATGACCGGTCACGGGCCATGAGGACTCGTGAAGCCTGAAAACACTTCCCACGACCAGACCCCTAACGAATACTGGTCGTGTGGCCTTCACGACTCGTGAAGAACACTTCACGGCCCGTGAAGACCTACTGGACAGAAAAACGAATCTTCCAAAAATGGTTTTTCGAGCCATTATCGTGCTATATCTTTGTAGCCTAGGCTCTGATACCACTGTAGGAAATCCATGCACGGCAACACCCGTACGCAGCGGAAGCAACGACATCAAAAAACCAGGGTTTTCGGGTATCAAAACCGACATGCATGTATTCCCCAAGTGGGGATCGTGACTACAAACAAATATAACAACTAAAACAAACGAGAGGGAGGAGAAATGATACCATCACAGGGCTGGAGCTATCCACCGAGATAGGAAGATCTTCGTGAACCCGAAACCGAGCTCCTCTATTGATAGTGCACACCAAGTAGCCGAGATTCCGTCTTGCTAACGACCCGAGACACGAACCACACGTTGTCTTCGTGAATCTGGAGCAGCCACTACCACTAGAACTACTTGCCTTCACCAGATTACACACACCACCAACCCTACTAGATGCTAAAGAATCATGTATATGTGTTATGTGTGTGTAGGAGCAAGACTTGTGCCAAGAGAGAGTGCCTAGCCTTTTATAAACTCTGGAATTCATATCAAGGCAACCAGAGTCGGCCAAATTGTCACTCATTCATTGGACCATCACAAAGGTCCAATAGAAATAACGTGTCACTTTGACTTCTGTCTTCATGGGCTCTCACGGGCCGTGAAGGCCTCATAGGCCGGGTTCCAGCGCACACTCTCATTGGGCCAACGAGTGGTCCAATTAAAAGAATGGCGCCTGGCATCACGGGCTCTCACGGGCCGTGAAGCACTCGTGAAGGCCCTGCTCCCACGACTACTTATCCGTGTCGTGAAAGCTCGTGGAGGGTTTCTCTTCACAACCTCTTCACGGCTCGTGAAGGTCGCCAGAAACCCTAATTTCATATTCTCTCATGCTTGCGTTGTGCTGCCGGAATCTACCCTTGGCGTGTGACCCAATAGGCTCGTACCTCATCAGCAGTGATGCTAGTATACGTGTATCAGTGGGCATATTCCAACACACATAACTTCTGTTTAAGAGTTGAGAAAGCAGACTGTTGTTCACTACCCCAAATAAATTCGGCATTCTTCTTAGTTTGTTGGGTTAAAGGAACGGCGGTTTTGGAAAAATTCTGAATAAATCTCCGGTAATAGCCTGCCAATCCCAGAAAACTTCGGACTTCAGTAGGGTTCCTTGGCGGTTCCCATTTCATCACAGCATCTACCTTCATAGGGTCCACTTTAATCCCATCTTCATTAATTAAATGACCCAGAAACTGCACTTCTTGAATCCAAAATTCACATTTAGAGAATTTGGCATATAATCGTTCTCTTCTCAGTGTTTCCAAAACTTCTCTGATATGTCTTTCGTGATCTTCCGGATTCCTCGAACAAATCAATATATCGTCAATAAACACAATTGCCGATTTATCTAACATCGGTCTGCAAACTCTGTTCATCAGATCCATAAATGCTGCTGGTGCATTCGTAAGACCAAACGGCATCACCACAAACTCAAAATGTCCGTATCGGGTTCTGAATACGGTTTTAGGAATATCTTCCTTTCTGATTTTTAACTGGTGGTACCCTGACCTCAAGTCTATTTTAGAAAACCACGATACTCCCTGTAACTGATCAAACAGATCATCTATTCTGGGTAACAGGTATTTATTTTTGATGGTCACCTTATTAAGCTCACGATAATTAATGCACATACGAAAGGTACCATCCTTCTTCTTAACGAATAATATTGGAGCACCCCAGGGAAAACTACTAGGTCTAATAAACCCCTTATCTAACCGTTCCTGCAGCTGTTTCATCAATTCTTGCATCTCTGGTGGAGCAAGTCTGTATGGAGCTCTGGCAACTGATGAAGCTCCCGGTACTAAATCAATTCTGAACTCGACTTGTCTGTCTGGTGGCACACCTGGTAAGTCTTCAGGGAAGACATCAGGGTATTCACATACTAC
The DNA here is from genome assembly GCA_038502395.1 of Dittrichia graveolens. Lineage (NCBI taxonomy): Eukaryota > Viridiplantae > Streptophyta > Magnoliopsida > Asterales > Asteraceae > Dittrichia > Dittrichia graveolens. The sequence continues at coordinate 27,510,384 of JARJIL010000008.1, forward strand.
CCTCACATCATCTAGACTCGTCTGTCTCTTTTCTAGTTTTGTATCTATCACATAGGCTAAGAAAGCTGTATACCCATGCTGCAAATACTTTCGGGCTCTAGACACTGAACATACGTATGACTTTCCCTTTCTGATATCACCACATATAGATAGTTCTTCCCCACTTGGGGTACGAACTCATATAACTTTCTGCCCACACATAATGGTAGTCTGGTTAAAACCTAACCAATCCATTCCAACCACTACTTGGAATTCTCTCATAGTCATGGGTATAAGTTCAATAGGGAATCTAGTTGTGTCTATTTCTAATACATTACGCTTATTCACATCAGATACAATAACAGTTTTATCATCAGCAATTTCAACTTCAAGAGGAGAATCTAGCTTTTCACACATTTCGTTGAAATTTTTGCAGAAAGAGACATATACTGATGATTTACTTGCACCAGAATCAAATAGCACAAGAGCAGGAAAGTTGTTGACAAGATATGTACCTGTGACTACACCGGGCTCAGTTTTAGCTTCCTCAGTTGTAAGCTGGAAAGCTCTTCCTTTGGATTTGGGAGATTCTTCCTTTTTCATTTCTTTTACCCCAGAACTTCATGGTGGGGGTAAGGCTGGAGTTGGTCTTGATCCGGTGGACTGAACATTTGATGCAAGTTTCGGGCATTCGAACTTCTGGTGGCCCGGCTGATAACAATTGAAACATACCCGCAACGGAGTTTTACAATCTCTCCCCACATGACTTGGCTTACCACACTTATAACACGCGGAAGAACCAAACCGACATTCTCCTAAATGATGCTTCTTACATTTCTGACATAACGGAAAAGTTTTTTGTACCACCTTCTTATCTGATGGCTCTACCCTCTGTTTCTTGTACACGGGTGCAACTTTCTCTTTCACATTCCTTTCATTATCCTGTCTTTCCAACTCTAATTCTCTTGCTCTAGCAGCATCCATCATCGATTTCAACGTTTGAGGCTTACTGGCATCAATAAACTCCCTCACGCTTGGTTTGAGTACCATCATGTATGTGTACATCTTCATCTTTTCGTTTGCCACATAGTCTGGACAAAAGCGTGCTTGTTCCATAAATTTAGCATTGATCTCTGGAACAGTCTCTGTTGTTTGCTTCAATATGTGAAACTCATCAACTATCCTGTCAATCTCTAACTGGGGAACGAACTGCTCTATCACAAGTTCTTTAAACTGCTCCCACGTCATGGTCTAAATCTGTGTGTAACCGCTCTGCTTCACCTCCATATCCCACCAATCTTTTGCAGCGCCACGCATCTGATTGGTAGCATACCTCACTTTAAACTCAGGTGCGCATGAACATGTGTGGAAGGCACCCTCTATCTCTGAGATCCATCTGTGACTGATAACTGGATCTGTAGACTCCTAAAACAGCGGAGGTTGACATGCGGAAAAATCTCTGAACGTGCAAATCTTAGGGGCATCATGTATAATCACTTGTGGCTGCGGATTAAATCCTTCACTACCTGCAGCAAATCTGGTTGCAAGCTATTGTCTGATCGTTTCACAATTCTGATCTTTTATCTGCTCAACCACCTGGGTAACGATGAAGGGAATGCTTTGTTCTAATGCTCGGCTAATTTCTCTTGCCACTGTCTCCTGTACCGTAGGCTCCACTACTCTTTCATTCAGATCTGGCGCTCCCTCATTCACAACCTGTTGATTCCTAATCGGAATTTGCTCGCCAGTAACACTAGATTCTATGCCCTTTGGTCTATGGCTAGGACCACCTGTCTTTCTATTGGCTGCTCGCGAACCTCTAGTGTTAACCATCGTGATAGTATAGAGAAAGCATTAAGATATAGGAAGCTTTATCACACCACCCTCTATAAGAACTAAATACTCATAAATCTAACAACTCAGTATACCTTATCTTTAAACCAAAGTATTTCTATACATACTAAGGCATTCTATTTAAACAAGCTATACCAGGTATACTATCTTCTTACAAGTACCCCTTGCCCGATTCACAAGGTCCTTCATGATTTCATTGAGTTCCAACATGTATCATGTGTTTGTAATAATATGGGCCCTATATTATTCTAAACACACTACACACGTTCGATGTTAACTTTATCACAAAAAGTCCCGATTCACAGGGTTAGGCCAAGTATCATCATTATAATATCATCTAATCACGTATGTGATTTTGCATATCACATAACAATCTCCATATAAAGTATAATAAATAAACACTGTTAGTTTAGTCACTAAGCTGCAAGTACAAGCCTCCAGTTTGACATAATTTTCAAAACCACGGTTCAAGTCCAGACTGTGCTTCACACAATCCAGATCTCTCAAACCATGGCTCTGATACCAAGTTGTAACGCCCCAATTTCATCAAAAGATATAAAAGTGGGATAATTTCATAAAAGCACGTATATCCTTGGAAATACATAAGCGGAAACGTTTTTATAACAAAACCGTGCTATTACCAAAAGCAACACCCACAAGTACAGACTTAGTGTACAGTCAAGGTTAAATATTTACACAAAAGGGCGTTTATTGTTTATCACTCAAAAACTGAAAAGCATTCAAACAGGAGCTTTGTCTTTGCCTTTGCTGCAACCTGCAAAGGATTTTAAAAAACAGTATCTGATAAGCTACGAGAGCTTAGTGAGTAATCTAAACATAACATCATATGAGCACACGTATACAATCACATGAAGATAATACACGCATGTCTGGCAATCAAAGCTAGCCTCTGTTTCTAGACCCATGGCAGCATCGTAGGTCACAGTACTACACCGCATCTGAGCCATACTGCACATAGTAGTATGCTTACATATACACACGTATAACATAGCATGTTAACAATCTGATATGAAACTACACATGGTGCTGATTTGAAGTGAATTCTAGAAGACTCACCTTCTGATATATAAAATCTGATATGATCCACAAACGATAAAGATCAATGTATAGGTCCACAACTTGTTTTTACAACATAATATCATAGTATATGTATTAACAACTGTTGATTAATCAAACTGAACTGAACAGGACTAGGGCACGGCCGTACCTGTCAAAGTTACGCCCGTGCCTGCAACTAAGGCACGGCTGGGCTTGACCTAGGCATGGGCGTACCTATCCTGCAGTCACGCCCGTGCCTATCTAAGGTACGCACGTGACTAAGCTTAAAAGCATGGGGTACCTCATGAACTAGGGTTTGCCACGGGGCGAAAGGCACGACCGTACCCTCCTTGGGTACGCCCGTGCCCTCCCCTGGTCTGCATAGTTCTGACCGACAACAACTGTGAATCCGGCCAAAAACACATAAAACTCAATACCAATCAATCTAAAAACGTGTATAGGGTGTTTTCCTACACCCATAACACCTAAACAACCAACTAACAACAATTCATAATGATTTGATCCTTGTGATCAATTCTAGACTAATAAGAACATGAAGAACATAAAAACTAGATAAACTACACATAACTCTACTAAGTAGGATTGCTATGATGTTAACCAACTATTGTTAGGGCTGTGTTCTAAGATCAAAATTACCAGATATGAAGAAGTTTGCTGTTGTGTTTGTTTAGAAGGTGCAAGAAGTAATGAAGTCCATGTACATAAAAGTCTATACATATCTATAAGTTTGGCAAATTTGCATAAATGGTCCCTAGACTTAACTTAACTTATAATCTGACATTTTAAGTCCCTCTAGTTTTAAAAACACATCTAATCTCATAAGGGTAACTTATATAAACATATAACACCTCCTATTAAAATATAATAAACGGATTTTCTAACCTTGGGTGTTACAATATAATAACGGCAATAGGGACTTTCTCGGTAACCGAGGCTACTTTGCCGTCAGCAAATTCTACATTAAGAGGCTCGTCTAAAGGCACAACAGGTAACTGGAGTCTTTTACGGCAAGCAACAGAAACAAAAGACTATCTTGCTACTGAATCAAATAGTACACTGGCATGAATGTAATTAATAAGAAATGTACCCGTGACGACATCACCTGCAGCCTTTGCCTCATCTGCAGTCATCTGAAAGGCCCGCCCTTTGGCACGAGGGGCATTATCTTTCTTCTGCCCTCTAGAAGACCCAGTTGCTCCGGAGCTTTGTCGATCAGGGAATTCCACCATTTTGTGACCGGGTTTGAGACACCGGTAACAAACATCTTCTTTGTATTTGCATTCATTCACCGAATGCCCTATTTGCCCACACCTGCGACACCTCCTGGTTGCTGCCGAGCATTCTCCAGAATGATAGGTACGGCATGAAGAACACCAAGGATCGTTAGGTCTTGGTTTCTTAGAAGATTAAGTCTTCCCACCTCCAGAGGACTGCCCTTTTGAAGAGCCCGGTTTGAGAGATGGCTGAAACTTTCTTTTACTACTCCCACTGGAAAATTCTCCCCGACACTATATACGATCACCTTCTATTTGTCGGGCCACTTGAAACGCCCGATCTAGTGTTGGAGCTGCCCGCACATGGGCACGAAATTCCAGTGGTAGAGTCGCTACAAACCTTCTTATTTGGGTGACTTCAACTGGAATCAGGTGTGGAACAAACCTCATCTTATCAGTGAATGAGGTTATGTGCTCCTCGAACGGTTTATCTCCCTTCCGGAGATCTATAAATTCTTTTTCAATCCGCTCAGTATCATACTCGGTACAGTTCTTCTGGAGCACCTTCTTAGAAAATTGCTCCCAAGAGAGAGCACTTAATACCTCTTTGCTGACAGAGGCCTTTATAGTATCCCACCAGAAAATAGCACGACCCTTTAACATACGTACCGCGTAGTTCACACGGTACTCTGGCTCGCACTCGCAGGATTCAAAAGTTTGCTCCATTTCACGGAGCCGTTGAATAGTGACAGTGGCGTTATCACTCCCCTCAAAAGTCGGTGGCTTACACGACAATAACTTCTTGTATGAGCATGTCCTGCGTGGTTTGCCAAGAGTAGACTGTAACAAGAGCTCTTTGGAAAGATGGAGTTCTTCCTCCAGACGCTTTATATACTCGAGTTGGTCTGCATCAAGTCCTTCGGCTCCAGCATTATGCTGGGAGCGTTGATCCTCTGCTTGGTGAGGCATGTGAGAAGCCTCATCTTCCATCTCCTTGAGCGCTTGCTCAGTATTTGCTCTATTAGCTGACATTTTCTTTAACTTATCTCTTCTATACAATACAGAAGAGTAATTAGTACTTATTTATACTTGCTCATCATATCTGACAAGCTATATCATAGCAAGTAATAATCATGCAACTCTCATACTCAATTCCCCCCCATAAGGAACACTTTTATGGTCGGGCCCTTGTTTGAGATCGAATACCTTTGCAAGTACCCAATTCCCTCAAACATAGACTCTAATACATACTTGTAACCCCGGCTTTGCAATTACCAGATTTTAGCAAAAATTTGCATTTTTAAACAAACGTGAACTTAATCTACATTAAGCAACGGAAATATTTACACATAGACTTGTATTAGTATCTGGTGTTACTCTACAATACAACCGACCATAATGTATTTATGACAACATAAGTGTTCCACCCAAAATATCCAACAGGAGGGGACCCGGCTCATCAGGAAGACTAATCTCAATCTGCAAAAGCAGTTAACATGGCAACGTTTGCTACACTTAGCTAGTGAGCACAAACTTAGCATAAGCATCATTAGAGTAAGTCATAGATATCAAGAATAAGCATACAATGCTATCCTATCATATTGCGGTGTTCTGACATGATCGGTATAAGTTGTTTCTTGCAGGATAGCTAGTCCCGCTCAACACTAATACACCGGGGGATCAGGCATGACCATCCACACTGGTGGGGGAGCATAAAGCAGTCCACCTAGCATCATTTACGGAACCAGAGGCTCCTTAGGTAATTCAGCTAGATCCGGCTGATTACCCCTCATGATATAAGGCGCGGCGGTTCTGCAGAACCTACGATCCGGAATGTTACCTCGAATCACCGTTAAATCCCGAATCTCCTGTTCAATTGTCCCTGCGATCCAGCTATCCGGCTGACCTTAACCATGCTTGAAGATGTCCGTGAACTTTTCACATACACCTACTGACCCAATCTGGATCATTCACTTAGCATGCATATTCATTTACTTCTTTTAGCATGCAATTACATTCAATCACTTCATTATGGATCCAATCCAGATCCCTAGCATACATGTCATTAAGCTTTCATTTAACTCATTCATTTAGAATCAGTATCATACATATCATTCATTTAACTAGGCGGTTCCAGTTCTAGATTCCGATAGCATGCACTTAACATACATATGACAAGTATTTAACATAGCATTGTACATTAAGTAGCATGGTAATTCTTACTCATCTACTTATAAACACAAGTGCACTTAAAACAACTAGCACATAAATCTTCCTCTACTGAGGCTTACGGAAGTCAGTACTCACCTGAGTGAATAAAATAGATAGTTATTTATTTCATCCTTGCCTAGGGTGTTAAGTTCACCTAGAACATTAGGGCTTACATTAATTACCTTATCATACAAAGAATAACTCAAATCCAACAAAGGAAATCCCAAAATCCGGATTCCACACAAATCCGACAAACTGTCGGATTGTGGAAAATCCGACAAAATTTGTCGGATTACATGAAATCCGACATTTCGAGGAAATCCGGTATTTTGTGAAATCCGATACTCTGTCAGATATTCAACACTTAGTTATCTTATGAAATTGATAAATCAATGGAATCCGATACTTTATCAGAATTCGACACATAGGAGAAATCCAACACTTAGATTTCAATACTTAAAACAATTATGAATTTTGACACGCAATTGGAATCCGACCTTCAATCGGAATCCGACACTTTTATCGAAATCCGACAATTTCAATCGGATTTGGCAACTTGCGGATTCCGACACATCCAAGTCTTGGAATCCGATAACTTTATGCTAGAAATCCGCCAATTTCATCTTGGCTTATTTCCAGAATTCGTTCTTGTTTGTTTTGACATTTATACATTCTAAAAACATTTATTTTCATTAGTATGACTTTAGAAACACATCAAACCCACACAATAACACCAAACAACCAAAATCCACTTGCAAAGTAATTTTTGAATGTTCTAATTGGTGTTTTGCAAGGATTTGAGTTTTAATCGTGTTTCAAGCATAAAAGCATTTTCATACGTGTTAAATATTTGCGATAAACATGTGTTTACCTTTATTTGAATTCAAATCACCAAATCTTTGTTGCTTCAAGAAAACTGAGAGAGTGAAGCGAGAAAGAGAGAATTCTGAAAGTTTTGTGCTTGGGTTTGCTTTTGACACTTTGACCATAGTCAACATTTCGCACATATATATATATATATATCCATATCTAGAGGCACCGCCTCTAGATAATTGTTTTCTCTTCTTTGTCTTAATTAACTTTCAATATATATACATATATACACATAAATACACAAAGCACATAACACACAAATATACAATTAACTCTCCTCATTAATATGATTAACCTATAACTTGGATTCCTTACAAGATTACTAACTTAAATACACTTAGACACGATTAACAACTAGGCCCAAATCGAGGATGTTACATATTCTGACTGCTTTCAAACGTAGTCTGTAACTGGCTATTATAAATGAGGCTTTTGGGTAAAGTATAACCAATGTATTGGAGGCAATGTAGTCGAAAGAATTTGTTCCTCTGTTTACAGAGATATCCCTGGCCCCTCGATAATTGGGCGCTGACACCAAAAATGCATGGCCATGCTCGAGCTTGCAATGATTGTTAATCAGTTGCAGCTCACCTTTTGGTCACCACCAATCTTGATCGAGAAACATAATAGTGAACAATCGGAGAATGACTTTGTACCGTGTCTCGTGTTCACTTGGATATCGCGAACAATAGGATGATTGATCACTTATCTATAGGACCATGTGAAACTCTTTTAGTTTTGACTTGGTACTTGTTAGGGATGACATACCCCGTGTTTAGTTTGGGGCAGGGATGCCTTCCTAGAGGCCTCTCCCTGTCTGTGGTGCCCATGGATACGGTGTGTCATGCCTTGCTAGAGGCCTCTCCCTTTCTTGGTGTGGACTAGCAATGGAGGAGGAAGCCTTTTGTTTCCTCAAATTCAACCCATCTTCATGAAGGAGGTCGATTTCCAGATGGTAAGAAGGTATATTTTCTTCCTTCTTCTTCTTGTTTTAGTTGCAATTTGCTTTGTAGTGTATTCCACCATTGGAACTTGGTTGTGGGTTTTCTTGTGCTTGTTTGTTTTGTATTGGATGCTACTTTTCTTGTTTGCTTCCACTGTGTTTGTGCCTACCACGAGTTCCAACTTTATTGTCTCAAAATATCCCAAATAGAGTTACATTATGGGTATCAAGATCTATAGAGATAGATCTAGAAAACTTCTCGGGTTGAGTCAAAGTACATACATTGACAAAGTCTTGAAGCGGTTCAAGATGGAGGACTCCAAGAAAGGAAATCTTCCTATGTCGCATGGAGTAATATTGAGTAAAACTCAATGTCCTAGTTCTCAAGAGGAACTAGAAGTAATGAAGAGAGTACCATATGCTTCGGCAGTGGGCTCGATCATGTACGCCATGTTATGTACCCGTCCTGATGTGTCATGTGATTTGAGCTTGACTAGTAGATATCAGGGAAACCCGTGGCAAGCCCATTGGGTTGCGGTAAAGAACATTCTTAAGTATCTTTGGAGGGCTAAAGAGATGTTCTTGTTATTTGGTGGTGAGGAAGAGCTCAAAGTAAAGGGTTACTCTGATGCTAGCTTCCAAACTGATAAGGATGACTGTCGATCACAATTGGGGTTTGTGTTCCTATTGAATGGTGGGGTTATTACTTGGAGAAGTTCGAAGCAAGACACAGTGGTTGATTCTACTACAGAGTCAGAATACATTGCGGCAAGTGAAGCTGCTAAAGAAGCTGTGTGGATAAGGAAGTTCATCCGAGACCTTGGAGTGGTTCCTAGCATATCCGACCCTATTGAGATCTTTTGTGACAATGAGGGTGCGGTAGCCTTAGCGAAGGAACCGAGAGCTCACAAGAGAACGAGGCATATACCTCGTAAGTACCACTTGATAAGAGAGATGGTTGAAAGTGGTGAAGTCGCTATTAGTAGAGTAACCTCGGAAGGCAATTTGGCCGATCCGTTTACCAAAACCATTGTCACAAGCTTCTCATCATTCTCACACTACGGAGATAGGTGTTAGATTTGCTCATGACTTGGTTTAGATTTAGTTTTAATTTATGTTTGGACCATTATTTGGGAACATTAAGCAATAATGTTACTAATGTTTGTTTCGATTTATATAGTAGAGATCTATATATACGCGTGTTGCGGTTACTTACATTTAGTATTTATTGTGTTCTATCTTTGCATGTTTAATTTATTCCCTAGATTGTTTTACAATCTTTAAGTCTCCACAACCGGTCATACTTTGTGGGAAGAAAGTATGAATTAAGATTGAGGTAAAGAATTATTTTTGATAAAACGTGATTCTTGCCTATACTTGAAAAGGGTTTCAAGTGATTGGAGGACCCACACCCAAGTTTACTTCATGGTTTTAGTCACAAGTAACTCGGGATGGTAATGACAAAGCATAGGTCTGCTTTGCTTTGATCGTTTTCTAATGCGGTCCGTAACTGGTCGTTATAAGGGAAATGATTGGGTAGAGTGTTGTCTATGTGGCGAGACTATGTACTCGAAAGGTATTTGTTCCTCTATGTATAGAGAGAATATCCATGGGCCCCTCGATGATTGAGTGCTGACGTTCATATGCATGGCTGTGCTCAGGTTACATTGATGATGGATCAATGTTAACTTGGTTTGTTGGTCACCACTAATCTGGAATCGAGAAACATAATTGTGAACGATCTGAAGGTTGACTATATTCCATGCCTTGGGTTCACATTGGATATCTCGAACAAAGGGATGTACATGATCATTTATCTTTAGGACAATCATTTCATGATTGGGGATCTTGTCAAGAGTGGCATACCCTATACTGACTTGGGAGCATAGATGTCTTGCTAGAGGCCGCTCTATGTTTGTGTTATTTTTCGTAGTCGTGTCACGTGCAAGTGGGAGTCTGTTGGAATATGTCCGCTGACACGAATGAGTTAATGGCACTACCGATGAGATATAGGCCTATTGGGTCACACACCAAGTATTGATTCCGGCAACACGATCAAGCAAAAAAGAGAGGAAAAGGCCAAAATGGGTTTTGGCAGGATGGTACACGGGCCGTGTTACTGAACACGGCCTTGTCCAGTCCAACATACACGAGGCGTTTTGGCCCAATTCGAGGTCGTGTAGTTTGGGCCTACACGGGCCATGTAGATGGACAAGGGCCGTGTAGTGCCTGTTAGACACGGGCCGTCTTAGCCCAAATGGGGCCGTGGACCTTGGGCCTACACGGCCGTGTAGACCTACACGGGCCGTGCACGTTCGCTGTAACAACAGAATTAACAGCCTTAAACACTTGGTTTAATGGGGTTAACTTCTCATAATTGTGGTAGACAAATAGACCACGAGTTATTTGCTCTAGGAGAGGCTTTTGGCTCACACTTTGTCTCTTGGTTGACATTTGAACTCTCTCTCTCTTGTTCTTGGTGTTCTTGGTGTTCTTGAGCACAAGAAGCAACATCAACTTGCTAGCACTTGGGAATCAAGCAAGCTTGGGGTGGACTTCATTGGAGGAGTTATTTGTTTGATTCTAAGCCTCTTGACAAGGAAGGTTACTTTGTGTTTTGCACCATTGATGTATAACCTTTCTTCTCATCTTGTTTATATATATTAGTGGCAATTCCTTTGTTAGATTTTGGTCCATGGAAAGTATTTGTTGTTTGGCATCGTTTTTGTTATATACTTTGCTTCCGTTGCTACTTGATTTTGCCAAACGAATACCTTCAGTAATTTGGAATCTCCCTCTAAGAATGCATATTCAAGATGGGAGGGGAGCTCTTTCAGCTCAAGAGAAGGGGGGTCCACAGTAGATGGTCGAGAAGCAGAGCTCTCGGTCAATTCAAGGACCTCAAAAATGTCTGGAATAGGGATTGTGTCAGGTGGAGTAGTGCTATCCAGCTCATCACAAAGAAGCTGCATCTGCTATACATCCGTGACAACCTGATCTAATATTTGCGTGTCAAATACGTCCTTCTCCCAAGTAGGTACAACGGGATCCACGGGATGATGATTAAAGATATCAACAAAGTATAGAGAATCATCCTAACTTGACGAGTGCTTCATTGACTGTTGGATATCAAAAGTTACCTCCTCGTCATCTACTCTAAGCGTGAGTTTTCCATTGCATACGTCAATCAACGCCCGAGCAGTAGCTAGGAATGGATGGCCAAGGATGAGTGGCACATTTTTATCTTCTTCCATGTCTAGGATGAAAAAGTCAACAGGGAAGACAAATTTTTCAACCTTGACTAAGATATTCTCCAAAATCCCACGTGGATACTTGACAGATCTATCGGCGAGCTGGATTGACATTCGAGTTGGTTGGGGTTCGCCTAGGCCCAGCCTGGAAAATACAGATGATGGCATCAAATTGATGCTGGCGCCTAGGTCAGCTAACGCATTGTTGACTGAAAGATTACCAATCAAACACGGGATTGTGAAACTCCCTGGATCAGTTTTCTTTGCCGGTAACTTGTTTTGTAGAATGGCTGAGCATTCCTCATTCAAGGTTACCAAGGACAGGTCTTCCAATTTCTTTTTGTTGCTCAGAAGATCCTTAAGAAATTTGGCATACTTGGGCATCTGAGCAAGAGCCTCTACAAATGGGATGTTTACGTGTAGCTGTTTGAATAACTCCAGGAACTTACCATACTGTTCCCCTATTTTCTCCTTCCTCAACTGCTGGGGGTAAGGAATGGTAGGCTGATATTCTTTGACCGGAGGTTTGACTTGCGCGGTACTTGCTGGGTCTAGCCTTTTTTGCGCCTCGTCAGGATCCTCTGATTGGACCTGCTTTTCGTTAGATTTGGATTTTGAGGGGTCAGAAGGGGGCACCATGGTCGTTCCACTACGTAAAGTGATAGCCTTCACGTGTGCCTTCGGATTAGGGTCCAAAGTGCTCGGAAGACTACCAGGTGGCCGATCTGACAAGAGTTTTGAAATCTGGCCTACTTGGTTCTCGAGATTTTGAAGTGAGGCCTGCTGATTTCTCAAAGTAGCATCCGTCTGCTGGAATCTATTTTTAGAAGCTATGACAAATTTAGCCACGATATCTTCCAGACTGGGCGGCTTGCTAGATGAAGAAGGAATCGAAGATTGAAAGTTAGAATAATGATTTTGATTCCCTTGTTGCTGAAGCTGTTGTCGCTGCTGATATTGCTGATGCTGCTGCCCTTGTTGACCTTGTTGAAAATTATGATTTTGCTGAAACGGAGGTCGCTGAGGGACAGGAATACCTAGAGGGGGCTGATTGGAGCTGCTAGTTCCTGCTCTCCAACCGAAATTTGGGTGGTTTTTCCACCCAGGATTGTAAGTATTGGAATAGGGATTTTGTTGGGGCCTTTGAGTGCCCAGGAAGTCTACCTCTTCGTGAGAGGTGAACATATTGCTTGTCTGGCAATCCCTACTCAGATGTGGGCCTCCACAGTATTCACAAGAAGTTTGTACAACATTGACATGCTTTTACTCAATCTTATGGTTCAAGGCCTCAACCTGTGTAGAAAGAACGGTGATAGGATCAACCTGGTATATACCAGCTTGTTTAGGCTGCCTTGCTCGCGAGGAATGCCACTGGTAGCTGTTCATGGCCATCTCCTCAATGAGCTCGTAAGCCTCTTCTGGAGTCTTGCTCGTGAGAGCACCACCGGCAGCCGCATCAATCATTTGGCGGGTGTCCACAGACAACCCGTTATAGAATGTATGGACCTGAAGCCATACTTGAAGTCCATGATGCGGACACCTCCTCAACAAATCTTTATATCTTTCCCATGTGTCATAGAGAGATTCCCCATCCAGCTACATAAATGATGAGATATCATTACGCAGCTTAGCCATTTTTGAAGGTGGTAAATATTTTAATAAAAATTTCTCGGCTAGATCGTCCCATTTAGTGATGGAACTAGTAGGAAGGGAGTTCAGCCACAATTTGGCTTTATCTTTGAGTGAGAATGGGAAGAGACGGAGAAGAATGGCATCGCTGAATACTCCATTCATCTTGAACGTGTCACATATCTCGAGGAAGTTCCAAATGTGACAGTCGGTCGCACAATTTGAATAATATTCGGTTTAATTTCAAAATTATTTGCGGTGACAGTCGGTCGCACAATGCTCGTGTGCATGCCGTTGAGGGTTGGGCGTGCAAAGTCACCCATCGTCTTGCCTGCTGGTTGCTCCCCTTCTGCGCCCGCCATGTCTGGATTAGCAGCGGCCCCCCTACGCGCTATGCGTCGTCGGTTTCGAAATTCGCGTTCGGGTTCGGGAAATGGGTCGACAAGACCGACAATCGGTAGACGAGGCATGGTGGCGAGAAAATAGAAAGAAAGGAAAACGAGAGGCAAGGCACGAACAAGCAACTAAACACTAAAGGAAACTTAAACTAACAAAGAAAAAAAATACACATATATACAAATAAAAAGATTAAATCAACAGCTTTGACTTTTCTCAATATTGCCATTCCCCGGCATCGGCGCCAAAAACTTGGTATGGCTTAGGTGTACTATATTTTTAACGATTTAAAAGCTTATTACCACGCTGTTTTAAAGATAGAATTACTCTAGAAACACAACACACACGGGCAGTGAACCCACGTATGTAGTATAGGCTATTGTAAAACCGGATATCAAACTCAGGGAACGACAGCTACCAATACTCAACCATTACCATTGTATAGTCAAACAAACATAAGAGATCACAAAAAATGAGCCAAAAATCTAAAACAACTAAAGATGGTGTCAACTCTCACACAATCAAACGGGATGAGTACGAAGATAACAATCGATTTATAAAGATATTCACTCAAATCTCAAATCATCCAACATAGCCATGGATAGTGCAAATATATATATATATATATATATATATATATATATATATATCATCATAACATTGATCAAGTAGATTTCTTTAAACATGCCAAAATAACCAAATCAACATGTAAAGAGTTAAAAATAATGATGTTTCAACCCGTGTTCATACAAATCATAAGTTTATAGAAATTCAAGATTCAAAAACCTTTGTAACCCCAAATCTTTACTTACAAAATGATTTGTCTAAACACACCAAGTTTCATGAGCATAACTTCTCAACCACTAGGAAATACAACAAGGTGCATAAATCAATAATCCAATCCATCTCCTATTAACCTAATGTGAAGCCCCAAAAATGCATACCAAACATGAAACACATCAAAAACCACCAAACCTAGCATGAATCTAACATGAACATATTTGTTTGAATATCTGCAATTTTAAAGATACATTGAACAACCATGTAGACAAACCTATCATACATGTTCATACAACCCACAAGGACTGAAATTATCAATAAACACAGCCAAATCATGCATTCATTGGATCATCATCATCAATAACTTCTAGAAATTCATATGATCAAAGCATAATAACATATATATTACCAAAGGCTACATTGGAATCATATTGATTCAAGTGAATAAATGAGTTTAGAAGCACATGATTACAATATCCATCATAAAATACACTGATTTGCTACCTAACATTCTCGAAATCATATTAGAGTTTACCAAAATGAAGAACAACAATCAATGGTGATGAAGGTGATGAAGATGGAAGCTCCACAAGCTTGAAATGCCTTCTCCTTTGCTTCTCCAATGCTCCAAGGATTCCCCAGATGTATTTGGACGTGTTTTGGACCAGGAATTTGAGAGAGATTGTGTAAAAAATCGAACCCTTGTTCTGTTTTTTGAACTGATATTTAAAGACGTACAGGGCCATCTTCACGACCATGAAGTGCCTTCACGACCCGTGAAGGAGGAAGGCTTCACGACCCTACACGGGTCGTGACCGGGGTCGTGAGAGGCTAGCGGGCCAAGTGGGACAAGTGGCTCTGCAACTGAAGATAAGGTTTCTCACAGGCCGTGAGAAGGTCGTGAGAGGTCGTGAAGGTCCTGGCTCCACATGGCTCGTGAAAGGCTATCCGGCTCGTGTAGCATGTGGTCTTCACGGCTCGTGAAGGGTCGTGAAGGACCCCTTTCTTCTATTTTTCACCAACTTTGCTGTAAATCAACCAGAAACGGCTCGTTTGCTGCCGAAAAGCCAATATATGCCTGTATGGTGAACAACAAGTGATTAGGTAGCTTATATAGAGATTTTCACCGAAATTTCAGGCAGAATGAAGGGAAATTTGCATAAGATACATGTATAAATTAGAGTATATCAGTCCATCATAAGAATTGTGGGATTTATCTCATAATTTATTTCACCTAGAACACATTGGCATATGGGTCGCATAAAGGAGGAACCGAATATTGTTGGATATGTTCGGGTCTTGATGGATCACAAATTCATACCCAATGTGTTGGGATGCTTAAGTATGGCGGGCAATGTTCTATATATAAAATCAACAAAGATGGTTTAGTACGCAACTTAGGAGAAAAGACAAGAAAGAGTGTCCTTGCTTGTCTATCTCAAAACGTTGATTATCTAGCCTACGTGTAGACGTGAGGTGGTAGAATCCGAGTACTAAAGATGCTACTCTATTAGGCATGAGATATTTGTTTCACGAACTTTTGAGGACAAGTTTTGTCGCTCAATAGCAAGTGGAAGCCCAATGTCTATGGTAGGCCATGGGAGTAAAATATGATGTTGGTACTAGCATACAATCAGTAATGATTGAAAATCATCATGGCGATGCTAGAGTACCTGGCATAATTCATTACTCTTCCTAACAGGTGTTATCGTATAGTCGGATAGATATATGTTTTATATCTAGAGGAAGATAACTCCATGATGGATTGGTTGAAATCATCAACTACTGGAAGTCATAGTGGGCCTAGAGTCTACTAGAAGGAGAGAGGTAATGAGGATGGGATAAAATCCATGTTGGATATCCAAGTGTTGGACTTGGTTGATCCAAATGCCTTGGTGTAAACATGAGGGTATACATGGATTGAGATGTAGACAACTTCAAATATCAACTGGTGGTAAGAGTTCTGATATGATTGACCATGGGGATGGTATCATTAATTTTTTTTCCCGATGGTTATATTAAAGTTTACTTGGATGAATTATGGTGTATCACTGCGTTCTCATAGCTATGAAAGTGTGGCAGTGAAATGTAAAGACCCTATTCCTTCATAGGAATTTTGAGGAAAAGTATTTTAAATACTTTCGAGAGTCTTGTACATCATAAGTATCTTTGTAAGGTCTATAAGCCCAAGAAGTCTATTCATGGACTTGAACTTCAAATACCAACTAATGATAAATTTTCCGCTATGATTGACCATGAGGATGGTATCATAAGGAAATTTTCCTAGTGGTTATGTTGAAGATTACTTAGATACATTTGTTTATCACTAAAATGTAAAGATCGTATTCCTTTGCGGGAATTTTGAGGGAAAGTGTTTCAAATCTATCCGAAAGTGTCTTGTACATCGAAAGTATCCTCGTAGACTTGAATAAACATCACAAGGTTGTAATCTTCACTTTAATGAGAAAATCATAGACTTGAGTTTTCGAAAAGGGAAGATTAAACTTGGATGTATGCTAGAGCTAGTAGGAGCGCTTAAGTTCCAAATATTGTGTATCCATGATATACTTCTTATTGAATATAATATCCTAACTTGGCGGTTCGTAAAACCGGGGTTGATGAATTATTGGTTCATAAAAAGAATTGGAGGATACGAATGTGGATTTTTCGGAGTGACAAAACTAAAGAAAGTGATATTGAAACATGATGGACTAGTATGTTAATTTAATTAGCAACTTGGTTTATAACATGGTTTCTTTTCTCTCATTTTGACTTACTTGGAAGAACTCTTGGCACATTGTTCTTCAAGTTGATGTTCGGTGATAACAAGGGACTTTCAGTAATGTATTATTCTTGGTGAATTGTTTTTGTTGTTGTGCTGTTAAGTGAAATCTTAACGACTAGAATTGTTCGTTGAGCATCATTGACTCTATATGGGTTCTATTGAGACAATGAGTATGATGGCTTATATATATGAACCATAGTCCTGTGCATTGTGACTCTATTGGGTTCTTCAAAACAATGAGAGTAAAATGGGTCATAGACGAGAACTATTGTACACATGGATGTCACTTTGTGAATACGCTTACTAAGCTTTAGTCACAAGCTAGTGATGAACTTTCATACTAGGCTTATGTACACTTGGTTTACAAGTGGCTTTGGCTTGAGTTTGTTTTAGTTGAATTTGATGTGTTTTGAGTTGGGAACATTAAAGCAATAATGTGCTTTAATTGTATAGATTATCAAATGGAGATTTGGTAATGCGCGCGGAGCGGGTACTTTCGTTAGCCTTTATTGTGTTCCATCTTAGCATGTTTAACTACTTCCTTGAATAAACTTATTTATTTTAAATGCTCTACGATCAGTCGTTCTTCATTGGAAGGAAGAAATTAAGATCGAGCCAAGTGGTTGGTAAAGTATTCATAGTGGATTGAATACATGTTTTCGCAACACTAGCCTGTACTTGATAGTGATCAAGTAATTCGAGGACCCGCACCTGAGTTTACTTCATGGACATGATCACAAGTAAATCAGGATGATAATATTGTTTGTCCTTCTACTGGAAATACATGCGCTTCATGATTAATGACATAGTCTTGCTTAGATAGCTTTCTAATGTGGTTCGTAACTTGCTATTATAAGGCAAGAACATGTTATGATAGAACGATGTAGTCAAAGGTATTCGTTCCTCTTTAGAGAGATATCCCTGGCCCCTCGTTAACTGAACTAATGACATCAAAATGCATGGCCGTGCTCAAGTTGAATAGATAGTGGATCAATTTTGCAACTTGTGTTGTTCGTCGTAGTTAGTCTTGATCGAGAAACATAATCATGGATATTATGGGGTTGACAATGTTCCATGACCTGCATTCACAATGGATATCATGATCGAAGGGATGAATAATCACTTATCCGTAGGACCACTCTTTACATGTTGGTACTTGTCATGGACGTCATACCCTATGCTGACTTGGAAACGTAGATGACTTGCTAGAGGCCGCTCTATGTCGGTGTTACCTTTCGTAGGTGTGTCATGTTCAAGTGGAAGTTTGTTGAAATATCCCCATTGACACACACGAGTTGGTATCACTGCCGATGAGGCATAGGCCTATTGGGTCACACGCCAAGTATTGATTCCGGCAATCCCTTTGAACAAGAGAGAGAAAAATGCCAACATGGGTTTTAGTTGGGCCGGGCACGGCCGTGTCTTGTGAAGGTACGGGCACAAGGCCGGCGTGCCTAGGGCATACCCATTGGGGCCGGCACGGGCGTGCCTCGTGGAGGTATGGCCGTGCCTAGTGCGAAAGCACGAGCCCAAGTCGGGTGTGACTTGGGTGTGCCCATGGGCTATCACGGCCGTGCCTAGTGAGGCACAACCGTGCCTCAAGCTGTAACAACCCATTCAATTGGGCTTTTATGTCTAGACTGAATGTGACTTTATGACTATTTACACTACTAACTCATGAAACTTTTTTCTTTTTATGAGAGCATTTAAAGATTGGTTTTTCTTGATGAACTTTAAAAAAAACCATGAAGAAAATATATATACATTTTGCTTCTTCTTAATTTTTGGTGAAAAAAATATATACATGAACTTGTAACTTCAAGTTAGTTCATATCTCTCTCATTGTACACACTTGGAAGATAGATTGGCATATCAATCTTCAAGTGGTATTAGTTCTATAGTGGTGATGTTCTTGTTGGTATACAAGCACTCTAGCAAGTGAGGATCAAACACACTTGGTGTGGATACCAATAGAGGTACACTATTTTGTGTACATTACCAACAAAGGCGATATTAAGGAGATACACATTTGAATGGTATAATCTATATCTCTTCTTTTCTTTCTTTTGTTCCTTTGACATGCTTAGAGTTTTTGGTCCGCTTGGTGGGTATTGTGTGGTTCACCAACTTAATTATTTTCTACTTTTTGCTTCCGCCGTGTTTATTTGAACCACGGAAACCCAACATAGATATCCGCCAGTCTCTCAGCTGAACTAGCTTCTCGAATTGGTATGAAGTGAGCGCTCTTAGTTAATCGATCAACCACTACCCAGATTGCATCATAGTTCCTCGGTGTTTTCGGTAACTTCGTTATCAGATCCATAGTTATGTGCTCCCATTTCCATACGGGTATCTCCAGTGGTTGCAATTTACCATGCGGTCGCTGGTGCTCAGTTTTCACTCGTAAACATGTGACACACTTTTCAACGTACTTAGCCACATCTCTCTTCATCCCTATCCACCAGTAGTCCATTTTCAAGTCTCTATACATTTTCGTGGCTCCCGAATGTATAGAAAATTTTGACTTGTGCGCCTCATCGAGGATAAGATTTTGGACTTCTGTGATTCTCAGTACCCAAATTCGTCCGTATCGGGTCCACAACCCGTGGCTATCCTTAACCATTAACACTCTGGCCCTTTACCCTCTCGGTTTTCTGGTTTTCTTCTTTAATGGCCTCGTTCTAGGCTGTTAAAATCGAATCGAATAGTGAAGTTGTAACCGTCATCCTTAAGCACTTTACATCCAACTGTACGTGGCTCGTCTTGCGGCTTAGCGCGTCTGCTACCACATTAGCTTTTCCGGGATGGTACAAGATTTCACAGTCGTAGTCCTTGACTAGGTCTATCCATCTCCGTTGGCGCATGTTCATATTCTTTTGATAAGCTTAATTCTTTAAATTTTTGTGATCTGTATATATCGTGCACCTGACTCCATACAAGTAATGTCTCCATAGTTTGAGTGCGAACACGACAGCCGCTAGTTCCATGTCATGAGTCGGGTAGTTGCATTCGTGCGGTTTTAGTTGCCGTGAGGCATAGGCAATCACTTTTCCTCTTTGCATCAAAACGCTGCCAAGTCCCACATGAGACGCATCGCAATAGACTACCAAATCTTCCATTCCTTCCGGTAAGGCTAGAATCGGGGCTTCACACAATTTGCCTCAAAGGATCTCGAATGCTTCCTGTTGCTTTTCTCCCTAATCAAAACGAACATTCTTCTTTGTCAACTTAGTCAGTGGCACCGTCATCTTCGAGAAATCCTTAATAAACCTCCTGTAGTAGCCGGCCAACCCTAGAAAACTTCGGAGCACCGTATGACTCTTCGGCGTTTCCCATTTCATCACCGCCTCAACCTTTGCGGGGTCGACCTTGATCACCTCTCGGTTAACCAGTTGTCCGAGAAACTGAACTTCCCGCAGCCAAAATTCACACATGGAAAATTACGCATACAGCTTCTCCCTCTTCAAGGTTTCAAGTACTTCCCGCAGGTGTAGTTCGTGCTCGACCTCTGTCTTTGAGTAAACTAGGATGTCGTTGATGAACACTATTACGGATTTCTCAAGCATAGGTATGCAAAGTCGGTTCATCAGATCCATAAATGCTGCCGGCGTGTTTGTGACACCGAAAGGCATAACGACAAACTCGAAGTGCCCATAGTGCATGCGAAACGCCGTCTTGGCTATGTCTTCTTCTCGAACCTTGAGTTGATGACAACCCGACCGTAAGTCTATATTTGAGAAACAGGCAGCTCCTTGCAGTTGGTCAAACAAGTCATCGATCCTTGGCAGATGATAACGGTTCTTAATCGTCACTTTATAGAGCTCGCGATAATATATGCACTTTCTGAAGGTTCCATCTTACTTTTTCATGAAAAGAATCGGTGCTCCCCACGGTGAGCTACTTGGGCGTATGAAGCCCTTATCAAGCAATTCCTGAAGTTGTGACATCAGTTCTTGCATCTCTGGCGGTGCTAGGCGGTATAGTGCCTTGGCGATGGGTGCCACTCCCGGCACTAGGTCTATACGGAATTCCACTTGTCTGTCTGGCGGAATCCCGGGCAATTCCTCCGGGAATACCTCCGGATAATCACATACCACCGGTATATCTGAAACAGCCAGTTTCTTCTTTTCCATTCTCGAGTTGACCACATGAGCTATAAAGGCTGTGAAGCCCTTGCATAGATACTTCGCCGCCTTAGTTACGGAGCAGCATGCCGTCAATCCATTCTGCCATTTTCCGTAGATGGAGATTTCTCCCCCACTTGGATTTTGGATCTGTATAATCTCTTGCTTGCACAAGATGTTGGCCTGGTGACGCCCCAGCCAATCCATTCCCATTATCACTTGGAATTCTCTCATAGGAGTCGGTAGAAGATCTATAGTAAACTTTACACCATCTATCACTATTACATTATCCCTATAGATCGTGGTAACACACAAAGCCTTATCATCGGCAATCTCTACTTCTAACGGTGTCTCTAACTTCACCGGTGCTATTACCAATTTATTACAGAAAGTAGAAGATACAAAGGACTTACTCGCCCAGAGTCAAATAATACAAGTGTAGGCAGAGAGTTAACAATAAAGTTACCTATGATAACATCTGGCTCCTTCTTGGCCTCCTCCACTGTCATTTGAAACGCATGCCCCCGAGGCTTAAAAACCTCGGGCTTCTTTCCTTTCTCCCCGTCGGTGATCCGGAGCGCTGGTTGCCAAGCAGGCCTCCCACTACCCCCTGCCACTTCCGGGCATTCTGCCATGCGATGCCCCGGTTTGTTGCACCTAAAACACACATTCAAGTGGGCCTTGCAATCCTTCCCACAATGTCCACTCTTACCACACAAAAGGCAGTTCACGGTTCCCATTCGGCACTCCCCAGCATGCCCCTTTCCACACTTGCAGCATCTTGCCCCCGAATTCCTAACGATGGGCTTGAAATTACCAACATTCGGATTCTTCAAATGTTGTTTCCCTGTATTACTACCTAAGGCCTCTCGCTCTGCTGATCTTTTCTTGTTTCTCTCTATCAAGTACAACTCTCTCTTTCTGGCCCCCTCGATCAGCTGATCCAAGGTAGCATACTGGCCATTCGAAACAAACTGTTAGATATCCTCTCGCAACATCTGCGTCTACCTGTGAATTTGCAATCTCCCGTCACTTGTATACACTGGACAATACAGTAGTTTATCTTTGAATGTCGCAGTTATCTGATTAACCGTTTCAGTGGCTTGCTTGAGTTTCATGAACTTATCCATCACTCGCTCCACCTCAACCTTGGGAGCATACTCCTCATAGAACAATTTCATGAATTCTTCCCAGTGTATTCTCGTAATAACCTTGCCCTTCATTTTTCTTAACAGATTCCACCAATCTTTGGCCGCTCCTTTGAGGAAGTTAGAAGCAAACCAAACTTTCGAGTCCTCCGCACAAGGGCTGGTAAAGAAAGCTC
Organism: Dittrichia graveolens; assembly: GCA_038502395.1. Taxonomy (NCBI): domain Eukaryota; kingdom Viridiplantae; phylum Streptophyta; class Magnoliopsida; order Asterales; family Asteraceae; genus Dittrichia; species Dittrichia graveolens. The sequence goes on from JARJIL010000008.1 coordinate 27,532,827, forward strand.
CCTCTATTGCAGAGACCCATCGGCTGCTTCGCACCGGGTCTTGTACTCCATCGAAAACGGGCGGCTGACAAGCCGAGAAATCCCGAAAGGTTCCTCCTGGAGTCCCTTGGTTAACAGTCGGTGTTGCTTGTTGGGCGACAACCACAGCCGCGGAAGATTCTTTTGCAGCCCATAGGGCTCCTAGTTTTTGATCCATCATAGTTCCCATGTCTTGTTTCAGATCCTCCACGATCTTAGGCAATAGTTCCTTTAGTGTGTTGGTAACCACGGTGATCACCAATTCAGTCATAGCCTCATTCCTGTATTCCTCATCATCCATTACATTTTCCGGTACGACATTCTCCGCAGTCACGTTCTCACGTTGATGCAAGGTCGGTTATGCACGGGGGTCACTCTCTCCCGTCACGCTAGCATTTTCTCCATCAAGTGGGCTTTCAAAACCCGTCGGTATCACATACCGGTTTCTTGTAGTCACCATACTAGATGTATAGACAATGCACTTAATTAACAGGCGGCATTGCCACACAGTCCTCATCACTATAGGATTTCATGTTTCACGTATTTCATGTCATAAGTACATCTATCAGGCAACCATAGTCATTCCCCGTATTTTGACAAGTTTCCAACAAGTGTCGTGTGCAGATAATAATATGGGCCCTATTATTACAAACACACTACACGTATTGGATCTGGTCATTACCACTAGGAATCCCGATTCACTGGCTTGGGCCATGTATCAATCATCTCGTTATGCATATAGTCAGTCATCATGTAAGCATTATCATGTCACTCTACTCAAATTGTACTAAAGTAGTTCAATCTCAAAATTTCAATATACACGATCATCATATCATAACTTCATACCTTGTACTCGCGTGTGACCACAAGGACTAGCTCCAGCCGATAGCTCATCGTAACATTTAACATTTGAAAAAGTTTCAAAACATTATCAAAAATCATTCACGAACCAAGGTTTAAGTTCAAACACGCGTAAACGCATTCGAATCTCTTAAACTTAGGCTCTGATACCAAGTTGTAATGTCCCAACATTTTTTTAATTGAACACCAAAATGTACGATTAATAATCTATCATAATTAGAACATTGTATAATTCAGTTTACAACCCAAGGTGAAAACTAATAAAAGCTTGGAATCGGTTGTAATTGTCTTGGAATACATCATTTAATACAAATTAGTTCAAAAAATTGCGGAAGCTTGAGGGAAATGAGCTATCAACCGCGTGCTGGAGCCCCGCTGTGGTCATCACCTAAAAAGAAGGTTAAACAACAACCGTAAGCACGAAGCTTAGCGACTACTTTACATACAACAAACCGAATTGTCACATCATCAACTTGTTTCACCTATGGTGCATCAATCATTCCCGCTACCGTAGTAGGCGGTCACAACATTCCCATTACTGAAGTAAATGGTCTCATCATTCCCGTTACCGAAGTAAACAGTCTCATCATTACCGTCACCATAGTGAACGGTCTCATCATTCCCGTCACCGAAGTGAACGCTCTCATCATTCCCGTCACCGAAGTGAACAGTCTTATCATTCCCGTCACCGAATGAACGGTCTAATTGTAACACCGCCTTTGCAATATTAATTTTTGTGAAAATTTGAGTTTTGAAACTGTGTGGGTCTGTTTGTAAATCCAATGTTTACCTGTTTTGCTACTTAATTATCAATTCAAAACAACGCAACAGAACTTTTTAAACAAACAAACCCTATTAAACTATTAGATAATAAAAAAACTATGATTTGGCGATTATATTTACATATCAAAACATGCCAAATCACAATATACAGGTGTTACTATATCATAACCAACCACTGTACAATTACCCACAAACAGTGTTCCACCCAAAAGTTATATACAAATACTACAAGTATCCCGAGCTCACCAGGCCAGCCTAGTCCTTATCTGTAGAAGAGTAAACATCAACAACATTAGCTATTTAAAGTAGCTATTGAATACAGGCAAACATGAATACAATAAAACAAGTCATACATCAGGAATGAATATACAAAGCTATCCTATCACATTGCGGTAGTGGTGACATGTCCTACCTGCTCGTTATGCAGCCATATGCTTAGTAGGCTTAGCCAATTACGGCGTTCACCCCAAGAATATAAGGAACAGTACTCGAGTACCGTTGATCCCGAACAAATGCCCAAAGACCCGTAGGACCCAGCCGAAGCTGACCTACACAAATACATGAATATGTCTGGACACTCACATAGGTCATCAATAACCCTTTGGAGGGACAAGTGCATGCATGCATTCACAAATAAATTGTATTCGTCAATATCAACTATATTCATATGTACTTAAAACATGAAGTTCTATTGTGAAATAATTAGCATACCATAGTCATTTAGTTCAATGAACACCAAAACCTCCCTTTATTGAATTCATGAGAGTCCGTACTCACCTCAGTGTCTAAAACAAACAATAATGTTGTTCAGGCTCTTCCCAGTCGTTGGATCACCTAAAGAATATCCCATATTTCAGTATTACACGAAACTGCAAACTCTGTGCTGAAACAGGGCTCATTACGGCCACAAGAAAGTTGCTTGCGCCCACAAGAAGTTTACAATGCTTGCGCCTGCAAAGGCAGAACAATGCTTGCGCCCGTAAGCACTAATCTTTGAGGCCGCAAGGGTGGTCCTTGCGCCCGCAAGCAAGTCTGTATAGACCAGTGTCGATTTCTAGCCCCTGTTTTGGCCAATTTCAAACCCCAAATCCTTACCAATCAATTACAAACCATTCTCCAGCATTCACATATGAAAGGAACATTCAACTAAGCTAGAAACAACTCATTAAACTCACTTTAACATACAATTCAAGAATTGAGATCAAAATCTCATATTTCGACCCATTTGCATAAATTTTCCAAATTCAACTAAAACTACCACTTTAATTCAATAACTTGATTGCTTAGGGCTTAGAGATGAACTAGAAACAGATTGGAGTCATTAACCTCATCTATTGAAGTCAATTTGGGTTTTTGACCTATTTGACCTAAAAGTCAAAACTATGAACAAGGATGAACATGGACACTTACAAGGAACAAGATGATGATGATAGTGATTTAGAGCAGATTAGAACTCAATTACTTTCTTGAATCCAGCCTTCATATTGATCTTGCTCGGATTTCGTCTTCAATCTTCAAGAATAACAAGAGAAGTGAGTCTCTGTGTGTGTAATACGTGAAGATGGGTGTGAGTATCTGAGACTCAAAGTATTTAAACCAACTTTGGGTCGTCATTTATCTACAAGGGGTATTTTGTTCCCTCTTTCAACAAACAACTCAACGCACGAGTACCCGTTTTAACTAACGGGGATATTTTTGGAAACCTCGTTTGAAACCATTTAATATTTCATCATTTTTATCTATTTTTAATACTATTTTAAAATTCACATTTCACTGACCAATAGCACATTTTCTTTAAATACTCAACATATACTTTTAATTTATTTCTTTTAAATTAAATTGCGTACCAAATGGAGCGCACGAATAGGCTCGATTGAGGATGTTACAACTCTACCCCTTAAGTAGATTCCGTCCTCGGAATCTGCTTAATTGGGAACACGTGATGGTATTGTGTCTTCATATCATCCTCAGTTTCCCATGTTAGATTGGGACCTAGGTTGTGCTTCCACTTGACGAGAACCAATTTGATCATCTTCTTACACAACTTCTTTGTCTTTGCGTTAAGAATTTCAACAGGCTCCTCTACAAGGCATTTAGCTGAATCAACCTTCAACTCTTGCAGAGGTAGAACTTGATTTTCTTCAACTTTACACTTTCTCATATAGCACAAATTGAAAGTATTGTGAATACCAGATAGCTCAGGAGGTAATTCAAGTGATACAGTATGCTCGTTGACTTTTCGGATAATTCTAAATGGACCAATATAACATGGACTCAGCTTGCCTTTGTGTCCAAACCGAATTACACCCTTCCAATAAGATACCCTCAAGAATACCTGATCTCCCACACTGAATTCAACAGGTCAGCGGTTTGGGTCTGCATATATCTTTTGACGATCACGAGCTGCTTTTAATTTCTTCAGAACTATTTTGACTTTATCAAAAGTGATCTGCACAATTTCGGGTCTGGCATACTGCTTCTCACTCGGTTTAAGCCAACAAGTGGGAGTGAGACAACATCTCCCGTACAACATCTCATATGGTGGCATCCCAATGCTAGATTGATAAGAGTTATTATAAGCAAACTTTATCAATGGGAGATGAGAATCCCAATAACCACCATATTCAAGTACATATGCTCTAAGCATGTCTTCCAAGGTCTGAATTGTTCTTTTAGACTGACCATCTGTTTGTGAATGATAAGAAGTACTCAGATGAACCCGTGTACCAAGCTCTCGTTGCAAACTTTGCAAGAAAGTAGACATGAAATGAGACTCACAGTTAGAGACAATGGAACAAGTTAAACCATGACATGTGACAATCTCGTTGATATAAAGTTGAGCTAGGCGTGTCAATGATGCAGATTCATTCGTAGCAAGAAAATGAGCACTTTTGGTCAATTGGTCAACGATGACACAAATCATGTTGTGTCCTTTGAGTGTCTTAGGTTGCTTTGTGACAAAATCCATTGTAATATGATCCCACTTCCATTCTGGAATGTCAAGCTGTTGTAGATTTCCATAAGGCCTTTGGTGTTCTGTTTTAACTTGTGCACATACTTGACAACTCTCCATGATGGAAGCGATGTCTATATTAAGAGTAGGCCACCAATACAGCTTTTTAAGATCATAATACATCTTTGTAATACGTGGGTGAATAGACAACCTAGAATTGTGAGCTTCTTGTAGTATCAACTCACGGTTTTCTCCAGTAAATGGTACCCAGATTCGGGATTGAAAAGTCTTCAAACTTCGATTATCTTCAGCTAGCTGATCCTTTATCTTCCGCATAGTCTCATCTTTCAGATTATCCTCCTGTAGAGCTAATTGTTGTGCTTCCTTCAATTTTGAGATGATATCAGGAATGACAGTAAGTTTCCTGAATTTGTTTTCTGTTGAAACCCCTTTCCGGCATAAGGCATCAGCTACTACATTAGACTTGCCCGGATGATAACAGATCTCACAATCGTAGTCTTTAATCAACTCAATCCAGCGTCGTTGCCTCATATTGAGTTCTTTTTTAGAAAAGACATACTGTAAGCTTTTGTGATCAACTCAATCCATCGTCGTTGCCTCATATTGAGTTCTTTTGTGATCCAAGCAAGATCATGACATTATCTCCAATACGCTGTATGTGCTAGACATATTTTGAATAGGATTACAAAATGCTCTCACTAGCTCTGGCATTCATCCATGTTTTATCATTGCCTTTTGAAAACTAAAACAAATGATTTTCATATCAAAGCAAAGATTCTAACATTGAGATGACAACATAAGTCCACAAGTGGACTACTTAGAGTTTGTAGATTTCATTAGGATACTTATTGATAGTGAAAGACCCTCGAAAATGTTGTGAACATTTCCTCATAAATTCCTATTAAGGAATGTAGTCTTCACTTCTATCCAATATAGCCTAAAAGGCACTTATAAAATAAGTATCCGTGTGGACTTCAACATAACCACCGGGAGAATGTTTCTAGATGATACCTTCCTCATGGTCAATCGTCGTGAAACCATTCCTACCAGTCGGTATTTGAAGTAGTCTACAAACATATCCATGTTTGGTCTATTTCCTTAAGGAACCAATCACACCTTGCGGGTTCACACCCAGGTGTAGGATCAACCAAGTCAAAATCTTGGATATCCGTCATGGATAGCATCTCATCATATCATTTCCTCCTTTCTCCTAGCGGACTCCAAGCCCACTATGCTTTCCGGTAGTGGACGCATTCATCACGAATCATCATAAAGTTGTTTTCCTCAGATATAACTAATTATATCTTTATGGTCTTATGACAACTTCCACCAAGAGGTAATGATCTTATGCCAGGTTCTCCAGCATTGCCATGCTGAGTTTCAATCATTTCTGATTGGATTCTAGTGTCAACATCAGGTTCTTCCATTCAAGGTATACTTTACTCTCACTGGCATCCATGGATATTAATTTCTAAAGAGACTCTACCTTTGAGCAACTTACAAGTTCTCACAAGGTTTGTCAAGACAAATATCCCATGGTCTTAGTGGAGTACCTAATGGAGTAAATACCTCTAGATCCTGGGTTCCTCCACCTCACGTTTAAACGTAGGCTAGACAATCCATACTTTGGAATAGACAAACAAGGATCCTCCGTTTTGTCATATCCTCTAAGGCGTTTACATGACCATCTTTGTTGTTCATAAAATCACCATTTGGAGAATGACCCAAAACAATTTTGGACATAAAAGTGTAACCTATCACTTGTCGGACCATATCAAAATGTCCGGTTCCTCCTTTAGACGACCACATGTAACAATGTGTCTTAAGAGGAATGAATTGTGAGACAATCCCATAATTCTTATGATATTCACATAATATAAAACTAAGGTACTCAGCATCTTAACTAGATCTAAGTATCATAGTTGCATTGCCCTCTCTATCATGTACCTCGTTATGGTGAGTTTTGAACACCTCTAAGGTTTCAAAACTAGTCCATTAAAATAGACATAGCATCCCTTCTACCATCACCGGTAAAGGTAACAAGGTATCTAAAGTTACTCCTTGATGTTTACTTGAACGGTCAACACACTAAAAGTGTGAACGAAATCCAACAAGCTTTTAATCCTCTCACATACTCAAGTGAAGGATGTTTAAGTCATTTAACCTAATCAACAAGATATGCATTCAACATTTGACCCATGGTCAAAGGGTTCCAAGTTCCTAAACCTCACGGATCTTGGTGAAGCAAGTCTTGTTTATATAGCTAAATCGACTTCTACATAAGGATAACTTATGAGTATATTTATGATCATTCTATTACTCCTTAAGCAAAAGCTTACTTTAAATGCCACGACATGGATAAACTTTGAAATAAATCACCACTAATTTCAAAAGTCAAAGTAATATGCATCGTCAACAAAGGCGTTTAGATATAATGTTTCTAGCAATACATGGCATAAACATACATCCAATAAAGTAATAGAATAGCTGAAAGGAAAGGCAAGATACAAACTTCCAATCCTTTCAATAGGGTCAACAACTATGTTTCCCTTTTCGAATTCCAACTCTCCATGCCTCATCCACCTACTTCTCTTTTAACACCTTCACTTTGTAACAAACAAATTTGTGACAAACGTTAGCGTTATTGCTAGCGTTCAAAACCTAGCCTTTAGAAGTAGAAGAGCAATGGAGTTTGATCATGAATGTTCCTGAAGTCAAGGATCTAATTTCTCTTACTTATAAGTGATTTTAGCTCTTTCAGGCTCATAGGGCAGGCGTGGTGGCGCCAATTTTCCAATCTTTCCGCAGAAGTAGCAAATTACCCCTTGTGGAGTCATATCTTGAGGCACAATCTCATTGCCCTCTGACTTCACATATATGGTAGGTTTGGTAAAACCAAACTTTCCACTTGAGGTCAATTTCTTCTTCTCGGTTTCTTGTTCCTTTATAATGTTAGCGGGAGTTGGTGAGGCAAGTCATACTTTGGCCATGCAGGACTTAGCAGTCCATAACTTGCCATAATGCTTTATCAAGGACTTCTCCATATTGTGCATGTGATAGTTCACAATGAACTATTTACATCACGTGGGCAGGGACTTTGGAGAATTTTCATTTATCACAAGCTCCCTCCCTATGGCGAATCCATACCTTTCCTTTAGGTCCACATACGCCTTCATCTCAAGGATATGGACACTAATATTCCCGCCTTCATGCATCCTTCAACCAATCAAGGCCACGATGCACTTTTACATGCATTTAGAGGTCTAGGTCGCGTTGGTAGCATTTTGGCTCTAGAAGGGATTTCTCTAAAATGTTCAACTTTGACTCATGGTGGAGGACAAACCTCAACAACCAATCCTAGTCCACGAAGTCCACGCTAATGAGTATCTCCTTCTTTAGGAACGAACGGAGATTTAAGTTGAAGAGGTGGCGTTAGTGTTTGCCAATTAAAGATATAAGAATACACGTTTTAGTTAGTTTTGATACAATCCTCGTTACGATAATTACCCATTTAGTTTTAAGAAAACCAATTATCTTAACAAGGGCTAAGAACCTTATTTCACTTCACTACATGACGGGTTTGGCGCGGATCACTTCATGAAGATATTTAGGCCGGTAAACGCTTTACCAATTGCAATCCGAGATTACAACTCTTAGACACTTGCGGGATCCTCAACACTCATAGCGTCGGTTTGGCATATTTGATCCCTTCTCACACCAATTCCTCGTTAAGCCACTTTGGAAACTCGGTATAGGCACGACAATTACCAAGGCGTATTAAGTTGGAATTGTAAATCGTCCGTCAAGATACATGGTGACACCCTTGACAATCATTGGCTCATGCTTAGCTCGACAACCAATAATTTCAAGTCGCCACACTCACCTTCCACATGGAACAACTAGTGCTCAGCTCGACAATCATCCCATGCATCACTAGATTCGGGTGGTGTCATCTTACGGGTGGCGTGTGATTTACATTTGAGAAAAATGGGAATTTTGTCTTTCCGGTTTAAAAAACCTCTTTTCAAGTTGAATAACAAACAAGTGACAAAACGCATTTTTCACTTTAATATAAACCAATTTAACAACTCTTGTGATTTTATTATTTTGAAAAGTTTTCTTGCATGCGAAGATCCTCTTTCTTTCAACAACCAACGAGAGCTTTATCAAGTATGTGTTTGTGTGTGTTTTTAGAGTTTTGCAATAATTGAATTTGTAAGTCAATATACACAAAACACAAACATATATATCTTATCTAGAGGCAAACCGCCTCTGGACAGAATATCTATTTCTTTTTCTTTTATCCTTTTCTTCTTAATTCTTTTATTTATTTTCTTTTCTTTTAATTATTCTATGTATATATATATATATATCTAATATATACATAAATACATACTTAACACACATACTTAAAACACATAATCATGAATATATTCAATTAACATTAATACTTCAAATAAACATACAAGTACATACAAATAAAACACTCGCCTATACATTTACTACATATGCATATGTACTATTTACAACTAGGCCCAAGTTGAGGATGTTACAATAACGGATCTCACAATCATAGTCTTTGATTAATGCAATCCAGCGTTGCCTCATATTGAGTTCTTTTTGAGAAAAGACATACTGTAAGCTTTTGTGATCCGTGCATACAACACATTTTGTGCCATATAAGTAATGCCTCCACAGCTTCAATGCAAATACAACTGCTGCGAGTTCAAGATCGTGTGTTGGGTAGTTCTTTTCATGCGGTTTTAATTGCCTTGAAGCATAGGCAATCACATTGTCACGATGCATCAAAACACATCCCAATCCATAATAAGAGGCATCACAATAAACTATAAAATCCTCCGACCCGTTAGGCAATTTAAGAATCGGAGCTTCACATAGTAGTCGCTTCAAAGATTGAAAGGATTGCTCATGTGCATCAGACCACACATAAGCAACATCCTTCCGTGTCAATTTAGTAAGAGGACCACCGAGTTTAGAAAAATCTCGGATAAACTGCCGATAATAGCCAGCTAGACCAAGAAACTCTTGATCTTTGTAGGAGTTTTGGGAACCTCCTAATTCATCACTGCCTCTACTTTAGCAGGGTCTACTTTAACACCATCCCTACAAATAACATGACCATGAAAATGCACCTCCCGAAGCCAAAACTCACATTTAGAAAGTTCGGCATAAAGTTGTTCTTGCTTGAGAGCATCGAGAACTTGACGAAGATGTAATTCATGTTCAGCTTTTGTTTTCGAATAAATCAAGATGTCATCAATAAAAACAATCACGAACCTGTCCATAAATGGATGACAAACACGGTTCACGAGATCCATGAAGAAAGTTGGTGCAATGGTTAAGCCAAATGGCATAACCAAGAATTCATGTCCGTATCGGGTACGAAAAGCAGTCTTTGGAATGTCTTCGGCATTAACTCATACCTGATGATACCCTGATCGAAGATCAATCTTGGAGAAGCAGGTTGCTCTTTGTAATTGATCAAATAAGTCATCTATGTGCGGGAGAGGGTATTTGTTCATTACAGTTTGCTTGTTAAGCTCCCTATAATCTATGCACATTCGCATAGTGCCATCTTTCTTCTTGACAAAAAGAACTGGAGCTCCCCAAGGAGAAGAGCTTGGGCAAATTAAGCCCTTGTCAAGTAATTCTTGAATTTGATTTATCATCTCACGGATTTCAGAACGAGCGAGATGATATGGAGCTTTCGCCACTGGAGTAGCTCCGGGAACTAGATCAATCTTGTATTCAACATCCCTGACTGGAGGGAGTCCGGGTAATTCATGTCGAAACACCTTAGGATATTCTGACACTACCCTGATGTCTTGAGCCGGTTGCTTCTCCATATTAGCATCAATGACATATGCTAAGTATGATATACAACCTTTAGCCAATGATTTACGAGCTTTAATAACTGAGATGATAGGAATATACGACTCCCGTCCTTCCCCCTTGCTATTGCGTACGAACCATCAGACAAAGGAAACTTGATTAACTTTTTAGAACATAAAATCTCAGCATTCTGGGTGCTAAGCCGATCCATTCCAATAACAGTATCAAACCCAGCAATAGGCATGATAAGGAATGTAATAGGAAAACTAACGCCATCGATATAGATAACCGTGATAGGAACTTTATCAGCAACATAAACTACTTTACCATTAGCGGTCTCTACTGTAAGCGGTTCAGTTAATGTAGATACAGGTAATTGCAGATTATGGCAAAAAGATACCGAGACAAAAGAATAAGTAGCCCCGGAATCAAATAATACACATGCGGGAGTATAATTAACAAAGAATGTACCGGTAATCACATCCCCAGCAACTTTGACTTCTTCAGCCGTCATCTAAAACGCACGCCCTTTTGCACGTGGGGCGCCGTCTTTCTTTGGCTCTTTGGATGAGCCACCTACTCGAGTACTCGAACCTTTAGGGCATTGGGTTGTTTGTGCCCTGACTGATGATATCTAAAGCAGACATCATCCTTGTACCTGCATTCCTCCACTGAATGTCCTTTTCTTCCACACCTGGCACACCTTCTGGTTGCCTTAGAACAATCACCATAATGGTAGGTGCAACATTGATTGCACCATTGGCTATCAGGTTTAGGCTTATTGGAATCGCCTGTTTTGGTACCTGCAGAATATCGTCCTTTAAAAGGACTTGGGTTAGAAGAGGACTGAAATTTCCTCTTATTGCTTCCCCCTACAGCTTCACCCCTGCACTGAATACGATCACCCTCCATTTGTCGAGCTACTTCAAAAGCTCGATCCAGATCAACAGCAGCTCGAACATTTTCCCAAAACTCTAGAGGTAGCGTGTTAACAAACTTCCGAATCTTCAAATTCTCATCAGTTAACATATGAGGAACAAACCTCATTTTATTAGTGAAGGCACTGATATGTTGCTCGATGGATTTATCTTCTTTTCGGAGATTATTGAACTTGTGTTCCAGTCACTCCATATCATACTTAGTGCAGTATTTCTTTCGCAACTTCTCGGAGAACTACTCCCAAGATAACGCATCAAGTACCTCATTATTAACAGAGGCCTTAACCGTGTCCCACCAGTAGATGGCACGACCCTTTAATATCCTTACTGCATACCTGACGCAGTACTCTGGCTCACATTCGCAGGACTCGAATACCTGCTCCATCTCTCTAATCCACCTCCTTGTAACTATGGGTTCATCACTCCCCTCGTAGGTGGGTGGTTTACAAGACATGAACTTCTTGTATGAACAAGGCTGGCGGGGTGGTTTATCCAAAGCAGATTGAAATAGAAGCTCCTTTGCAATGCGGAGCTCCTCCTCCAGGTGTCTGATATATGCTTGCTGAACATTCTCAAGGTTAGGACCCCAGAAGATGTTGAGATGGTTCATCATCATGTTGATGAGGTATGTGAGAAACCTCATCCTCCATCTCCCTTAAAATCTTGTTCAGTATCATTGTGTTGCGTAGACATATTTCAACTTTTGCTATATGAAAGAAAGATCATTCATTATAGCACTTATACTTGCATATTAACATATACGTTTAGCTATTAACAAGCCTTAATCATATAACTCTCATACTCAATCCCCTTTACCCAATAAGGAACACTTCATAATGGTCGGTCCCGAGTTTGAGATTGAATACTCTTTCAAGTACCCAATTTCCTCAAACTTAGTCTCTGATACCTAACTTGTAACACCGCCTTTGCTATATTGAAAATCAGTATAAATTTGAGTTTTCAAACTGCGTGGGTATGTTTGTAAATCGAATGTTTACTTGTCCTCTTATTTAATCCTGATTCAAAACCATGTAGCAGAAATTTAAATAAAAAAAACACTAATAAACTATTACAGTTTTTTAACAAAGGGATTTGGGGAATATATATACATATCAAAATTGCCAAATCCAAATAACGGGTGTTAATATATCATAAGCCGACCATTGTACATATTACCTACAAGCAGTGTTCCTTCCAAAAGGTATATACAAAATCTACAGGTATTCCCAGCTCACCAAGCCTGTCTAGCCTCAATCTGTAAAAGAGTGAATATCGACAACATTAGCTATTTAAAATAGCTAGTGAATACTAACTAACAATCACGCATAGCAATAAATCAAGTCATTTATCAGGAATGAGCAAATATTGCTTGTTGGGAATCCATGGGGATCAAAGCACCCAACGGAAGCAACAAAAACACACAAAAGGATCCCATGATTTCCCAATGGTAGTGAAAACTTGCAAGAACATGCATGCAACGAAAAACAAGAACAAAGAGAAGAAGGAGAACAAATCATACCCTTGAAGACTTTGATACTTGGCTGGATCAATTCGGATTTGGAATGTAAGCTTGAAACAAAAGGCTCCAAGCCCTAATGCAAGTCCATACCAAGAAACCTTTAACCTCTATGTACTAGCAAACCGAAGCACCACCAACACTTGATGGATATCTTCTGGAACAGCCTTGAAACACTTGTGCACAAATCACCAACACTTGATCTTGCTCTCTCTCTCTCTCTCAATGGAAGAACTCACAAGTATATGTATTGCACAACATGGACCAAGAGTGGCTAATGAACCAAGAGAGCCCTTTTTAAAGACCTTCATTCTGTTCAAAAGAACCAGAGTCGGACCCCAATGGCACCATCTCATTGGACCAACTCAAATGGTCCAAAAAAACACAAGTGTCACTTGGAGTTCTGCCTTCACGACTTCTTCACGGGCTCTCACGGGCCGTGAAGGATAAATGCGCCACGACCGGCAATTTATCCTCCACGAGTCGTGCCGCGCCGTGCAAGAATCATGAGGGTTCATGCCTTCACGACCTCCTTCATGGGCCGTGTAGGGTCGTGAAGCCCTAGGGTTTCACGAACCATGCGGCCCACGACAGGACTCGTGGACACGAGCTGCTTCACGACCCGTGGAGCATCCTTCACGGTCGTGAAGCCTAGGTCAACTGGAATTTGACGATTTTGATTCTTTCTTCTTATAGTAGGCTGTCGAGATTGAAACTTGGCGTGTGACCCAATAGGCCCGTGCTTCATTGGCAGTGATGCTAGCCTACGTGTGTTAGTGGGCAGATACCAACAAACTCCCACTTGCACATGACACACCATATCCATGGGCACCACAGACAGGGAGCGGCCTCTAGCAAGGTATTCCTGCCCCTAACTAAACATGGGGTATGTCATCTCTGACAAGTACCATGATAAACTAAAAGAGTTTGACATGGTCCTATAGATAAGTGATCAATTATCTTATTGTTCGCGATATCCAAGTGAACACGAGACATGGTACAAATTCATTCTCCGATCGTTCACGATTATGTTTCTCGATCAAGATTGGTGGTGACCAAAAGGTGAGTTGCAACTGATCAACAATCATTGCAAACTCGAGCATGGCCATGCATTTTGGTGTCACGGGCCGTGAAGCCCAAAGGTATCACGACGCGTGGCGGCCGTCGAACAATCGTTAGGGCAACCTTCTTCACGACCCGTGGAGCAACCTTCACGGTCGTGAAGCCCCGAATCAAAACACTTTTGATTCTTTGACTTTCTCCATCCACATAAAGCTGTCGGGATCAATCCTTGGCGTGTGACCCAATAGGCTCGCACTTTATTAGCAATGATACCGGCATACGTGTGTCAGTGGGCAGATCTCCAACAAATACATCGAATACAATAACCAATATACAACTCAAACCAAGTCACTAGAAAATCTAATCCCAATAGCACGTGTGTGGGCATCGTGCTTGGCTTGGGACAACGGTTTAGTGAACGGATCCACCAAATTGCTATCCGTGTGTACTTTGCTGATGACGATGTCTCCATTTTCACCCACGCCCCGGATAAAATGATATATCCGCGCCTCGTGCGTCGATGAGACCTCGGTTCCTTTGCCAAAGCAACGGCACCCTCGTTGTCACAGAAGATCTCAACAGGGTCGCTGATGCTTGGAACCACTCCCAGATCAAGCAGAAATTTCCTTATCCATACGGCCTCCTTAGCAGCTTCACTGGCCGCAATGTATTCCGACTCGGTAGTGAATCGGCCACGGTGTCTTGCTTGGAGCTCCTCCAGGATATAGCACCGCCGTTTAATAGGAACACGAACCCCGATTGTGATCGGCAGTCATCCCTATCGGTTTGGAAGCTTGCATCAGAGTAACCCTTTACTCTAAGCTCTTCCTCACCTCCATACACCAAGAACATCTCCTTAGTCCTCCGAGGATACTTGAGAATTCTCTTCACCGCCGTCCAATGAGCTTCGCCAGGGTTGGCTTGATATCTACTCGTCATGCTCAAGGCACACAACACATCAGGCCTTGTACATAGCATGGCGTACATGATCGAGCCCACAGCCGAAGCATATGGCACTCGCTTCATTACTTCCCGTTCCTCTGGGGAACTAGGGGATTTAGTCTTACTCAATACCAAACCATGTGACATTGGAATGAACCCCTTCTTGGAGTCTTCCAACCTAAACCGCTTTAGGACTTTGTCAACATATCTACTTTGGCTAAGCCCAATAAGCCTCTTGGATCTATCTCTATAGATTTTTATCCGAAGAATATAAGTCGCATCTCCTAGATCCTTCATTGAAAAACAATTCCCTAACCAAGTTTTTACACCTTGAAAGGTCGGGGCATCGTTTCCAATGAGGAGTATGTCATCGACATACAAGACTAGGAACACAACTATGCTCCCACTAGCCCTGACATATACGCATGGCTCATCCTTGCTTTTTGAAAAGCCAAACTCTTTGACTTTCTCATCAAAGCACAGGTTCCAACTGTGCGATGCTTGCTTAAGTCCATAAATGGACTTCTAAAGCTTGCAGACTTTATCCGAATGCTTGGCATGTACAAAACCCTCGGGTTGAGTCATATAGACCTCCTCGCTAAGTGTCCCATTAAGGAACGTGGTTTTTACATCCATTTGCCAAATCTCATAATCATGAAATGCGGCAATTGCCATGAGTATCCGGATAGATTTGAACATAGCCACCGGGGAAAAGATTTCATCATAGTCTACACCATTAGTTTGAGTGAAACCCTTCGCCACCAGTCGGGCTTTGAAGGTGTCTACCTCTCCATCTATGCCGGTCTTTTTCTTAAAGACCCATTTGCACCCTACGGGTCTACACCCGGGCACCGGATCTACCAAATCCCAGACTTGGTTATCCGACAAAGATTGCATCTCGTACTCCATAGCCTCTTTCCACCTAGCGGACTCAGGGCCCACCACGGCGTTCCGATAAGATGATGGTTCATCATGATCCACCACTAGGTCGCAGCCCTCAGACCTGAAAACCCCATATCTCTCTGGCTTGTTGCGACTCCTACCGGATCTTCTAAGAGGTAAAGGATCCGTGTCAGGTTCTCCAGCAGCGCCGTGCTGAGAATCATCTTGTGAACTAGTGCCAACTTCAGGATCCGTGTCAAGATCTACCTTTCTCCCACTAGCGTCTTTGGATAGCATCTCCCTTTCAAGAAAGACGGCCCTCCGAGCAACAAATACCTTGTTCTCGGACAGTTTGTAAAACAAATATCCCATAGACCCGGCAGGGTATCCAATGAACAAACACCTCTCGGCTCGGGGTTTCAATTTGTCCTCCACCTCACGTCTCATGTAGGCAGGACAACCCCAAACCTTTAGATATGAAAGCGATGGAATCTTTCCATGCCACATCTCAAAGGGTGTCTTCTTGACCTTCTTAGTTGGTACGAGGTTAAGGATTCTAACGGCCGTTTCCAATGCATAGCCCCAAAAGCTAATGGCTACATCCGTACGACTCATCATACACCGAACCATATCCAATAATGTCCGGTTCCTCCTCTCGGAGACACCATTTAATTGTGTTGTCCTAGGAGGTGTCAATTGCGAAACAATTCCACAATCTTTTAGATAGTCACGGAATTCCGAACTTAGATACTCACCACCACGATCCGATCTGAGCATCTTAATTTGTTTACCCAATTGGTTCTCAACTTCGTTTTTGAAAGTCTTGAAAACCTCAAAGGTTTCCGACTTTTGTCTCACCAAGTAGACATACCCATACCTACTGAAATCATCGGTAAAGGTTACGAAGTACCTTGAGTTATCCCTAGTGACATGTTTGAACGGACCACACACATCCGTGTGAACGATATCCAACAAGTCTTTGCCCCTATCACAAACGCCGGTGAAGGGTGCTTTGGTCATTTTGCCCAACAAGCAAGATTCGCATACATCATCCGACCCATCAACCAAGTCCCTACTTCTTCTTAGTACCTACACATTATTAACTATGTGAGTACCACACCCGGTGTCCAAGACCCAAGCGTTAGAAGTAGAAGTATTATGGAGTTCAATCATATACGTACCGGAGGCGCCTTGTCCCTTGGCGCGAAGCCTCTTGAGCTCCTCCGTGTACTTGGGGCAACTACGCCGGTAGTGTCCCTTCTCCCCGCAGAAGAAGCAGGTGGCCTCTTCCGGTGAGGGGGCTATAGGAGCGGGTTCCTTCCCCTTTGGCTCCGGCGCCGGGAGTGGTTTGGGCTTGGGTGTTGCCACCTTTGCCTTCCCCTTTCCCTTGCCCTTGGAGCTTGAAGCAGGCCACTTCCTCTTAGCACCTCCCTCATGGATGGCTAGGACGAGTGCGGAGGTCGATGGCTTTGCCTTGGCCATTTTAGACTCGGCGGTCTTCAACATGCCGTGAAATTCCATCAAGGACTTATCCATATTATGCATATGGTAGTTCACAATGAACGGACCATATG
The DNA here is from genome assembly GCA_038502395.1 of Dittrichia graveolens. Classification (NCBI taxonomy): domain Eukaryota; kingdom Viridiplantae; phylum Streptophyta; class Magnoliopsida; order Asterales; family Asteraceae; genus Dittrichia; species Dittrichia graveolens. The sequence continues at coordinate 27,550,230 of JARJIL010000008.1, forward strand.
CTTGAGGCAAAGATTGGAGGATAATTTCCGTAGCCAACTCTTTCCCCATAGGAAAGCCCAACCTCTCAAGCTGGTCCACGTATTGCTTCATACGAAGCACGTGGGAGCTCACGTTCCCGCCCTCCTGCATCCGACACCCTACAAAGGCCTTGACACACTCGTAGAGTACTTGCCTCGCTTGCTGCTGGAACATTTCCTTTAGCTGCGAGATCATGTCAAACGCACCAACGTCCTCGAATTGCCTTTGCAACTCGGAACTCATGGTCGTCAACATGAGGCAAGTCACCTCATTCGTGTCTTTAAGGCGCTTCTCATAAGCATCCTTAATGGCCCGCGTAGAGGTGGTAGCAGGAGCCTCCGGAAGAGGTTCCTCTAGGACGTACAACTTACTTTCATGGCGCAAGACAATCCTCAATTGCCTAAGCCAATCCATGAAGTTTACGCCTATGAGTTTCTCTTTCTCCAAAAATGGACGGAGTGAAATGTGTGTAGCGGTGTTGCTTGTAGATGCCATCTAAAAGAAGGCAAAGCACACAAAAAGGTTAGTTCGACATATTTTAATCCTTGTTAAATAATTACCCAATAGTTTAACACTTAAATTTAACAAGGGCTAAGAACCCAACATAACTTTCACTACATGACGGGTTTACCGCGGATCACTTCGTGAAGGTATTTACGCCGGTAAACGCTTTACCGATTGCAATCCGTGATTACAACTCTTAGACACTTGCGGGATCCTTCGGTACTCATAGCACCGGTTTGGCATGTTTTATCCCTTCCCACACCAATTCCTCAATAAGCCGCTTTGACAACTCGGTATAGGCACGACAATTATCAAGGCATATTAAATTGGAATTGCAAATCGTCCAACAAGATACACGATGACGCCCTTGACAATAATTGGCTCGTGCTAAGCTCGACAACCAAATATTTCAAGACACCACACGAACCTTCCACACAAGTCCACATGGAACAACTGGTGCTAAGCTCGACAATTGTCCCATGCTTCATTAGATTCGGGTGGTGTCATCTTTTGGATGGCGTGTGATTTACGTTTTTAAGAAAAACGGGACTTTTGTTTTTCCGGTTAAAAACCTCTTTTCGTTTTGATTAACAAATAAGTGACAAAACGCATTTTTCACCAATTGAACATAAACACTTTATATTCGTTTGTTAATCATGTGAGCGAGCGGGGTTTGTTAACCAATTAAGGACAAAACCGATTTGAGCCAACCTAAGTGTTCCCCGGTGAGCCAACCGAGGAACTAAGTCTACTAAGGACAAACAATCCAAGACTTCGTGGTGTGCTCCCTCTCGATCTCGCGCCTCCGGATCCGAGGTAGCCAAGACGTCTCCTAAGACTCCCGTTGGTGCCTCCGGTCTTCTCTTCTCATTACATACATAATACAAAGAAAAATGGCATGCAAGCCACACAATCTCTTCTAAGCTAATATACAATTACAAAGAATAAATACTTTGGCGTGCAAGCCACAAATAAATAAATAAATTATTACAAACCGGATTAAATAACTTATTACAAACCAAATGTGGTACAAACCACCAAATGAATGAACAACAAATAAGGTAACCAAAGAACCACACAAAGGTCTAGGCTCAAATCGGTGCTCACAAAAACGAAACAACCACAAAGCATGGTGTGCTACACCAAACCATGCACAAAACAATATCCCAATTAAGTTTATTCAAAAACTAAAGGCACAAAAATAAACCTTGTACATATGCATTAGTATTCCAAACACTTTGAAATCCATACTCATATATACACAATTTACATGTATGCATGTGTGCATTTTATGCCAAAACCACCCAATACATACATATAAAAGAATTATGATATTATGGGGCTTAATCTACAAGGCCAAACAGCCTAAAATGATTCTGGAAACACCAAAATCATGTGCCAAAATCCATATCAAGTTTTCTTTTCAAAAAGGCCAAAAACAGCCTAAACACGACGCCTTCACGAGCTACTGCTCTTCACGGGCCCTCACGGGCCGTGAAGGCAGTACGCCCCACGACTCGTGAAACAGATTAAAAACCTTTCACGACCACCACCCCACGAGATTGGTCGTGTGGCCTTCACGACCCGTGAAGAAAGCTCCATGGCCCGTGAAGCAAGCTCCACGGCCCGTGAAGCAAGCTCCACGGCCCGTGAAGACCTTCTAGACAGAATGTCCAAAATCAAAAATATGGATTTTCAAGCCACAAAGGTGCATGCATCTTACAAGTATGGCTCTGATACCACTGTTGGGAATCCATGGGGATCAAAGCTCGCAACGGAAGAAACAAAAACACACAAAAGGATCCCATGATTTCCCAATGGTGGTGAAAACTTGCAAGAACATGCATGCAACCAAAAACAAGAACAAACAGAAGAAGGAGAACAAATCATACACTCGAAGACTTTGATACTTGGCTGGATCAATTCGGATTTGGGATGTAAGCTTGAAACAAAAGGCTCCAAGCCCTAATGCACGTTGTCACACCCCGCTAAAGCGGAAACACGAGGTGTCACAGCACAAGATATCATCGCACAAGGTAAATAGATAATAACCATTAGATTAAATTAACAAAATAAGTAGTTCGGATGAAACATAAATAAAAGTTACACAACCGAATAATATTTAAAGGAAATTGTCTTGTACGATGCGTAAATAAAATAAATATGGTTTTTATAAAATGTGACGATGAAGATGAAGATGCCACACATCATGTTTGTAAGCATAAGGTACCTAACGGCGGTCACCTGAAAGCACGGGTAAAAGAAAAGTGTCAACTACTAGAGTTGGTGAGTTCATAGGTTTTTAATGTATGCACAAAATATCTTTTAAATGAGAAAAGTTTAAATAATTGATGGAAGTTTTTGGATAAAAATCCAAGTATGAAATAATGATAGAAGATGTATTATATTGCCCAAAACGTTGCACATGGTAGTAATAGACTATGATGATTATTGCTTGAGCCATTATCCAACCTAGCCGACAACCAATTGCCCATGATAAACCTAACGCCTATATTAAATGACGTTAGTAGTGGTAAAGTACATCTATAGTTCGTCAACCATAAATGGGAGACGTCGGAATCTCCAAATAGCGCTACTTACAAATACCATCGGCTCACTAGCGGAGTTAAGGAATAATGTCCAATGAAAAGGGCCTTACAACGATCACCCAAGCACATCAAAGAATAATACCATAAGTGCTCAAAATAAAATTTTAAATAAATAAGAAGATAGGCAATAAACTTTTCATGAAACGTATACACATGCTTTCACCCCAAAATAATATGAAATACGGTAAAAAGGGGCTATGATACTCACTCGGTATGCAAAGGTGTTTTCTTGTAAGGATTTCTTGTTCCTACCGAAGCTCCTTTCCTAATATAAAAAGGTATGTAGCTCTATTAGACTTATTTTATTTATTATTTTGTATTATTTATTTGTTGTTAACTTATTTATTTAAATAGTTAAAGGTTGTCTCTATTTTTCCATTATTCATAAATGTTCACTGAAATTTTCAGTTCTTTGAATTGAACTTTAAAAATTATAAACTGTAATTTAGGAGTCATATTAAGGCTTGATATTTTAATATAATCTTGCTATATGTTTCTAGAATGTCCAGTAAAAATATAGGAATTTATAATCCATGTTTGGTATTTTTAATAATTAAAAGTGTATAGGATGTCCACTGATCAGTGTCTGGATGACATGTTGTTACTAAAACGTCTGTTTAGGGCTCATACGACCTCCTTTTTACATGATTCAAACTGGGAAATAACCACGACTCAAAGATTAAACTTTTAAAAAAAAACTAGACGTATTTTGACCCAAGAATGAGTAAGTTACACGCGTTTAAAGTGTACCCTTCTAAATCTGCCAGATTTCCAGATTCAACATATGGGTCTTTTTAAATATGTTTGAAGGATCAAACGTTCATGAAAATTAGTGAATCCAGGTTTAAATGAAAGGTAACACATTAAACTAAGATTAGCAAAAAGAATCAACTGATTTTGATACCTAGGACTCCAGATATAACAAAAACAAGTGAGGAGTTCTAACATCAGATTCTGCCAGATTTGTGATTCTTTTTGCTTATGGGTCATAACTTTAATATAACATGTTTATATTCATGAATAATCATATTGTATGAGTATAAGCTTTGATAATCCATGTGTTCTTACAACAATGGTAGGATGATACACATTTTATGTGTTCCTTACAACATTTGTTTAGATGAAACACATGCATGATCAAAGTCTTATTTTCTTGATTTTTAGTTGATTAAGTTCCATACAACAACGGTAGGATGATGCACATTTCATGTGCTCCTTACAACATTGGTAGGATGTTTATATTTACATGATTATATATATATATATAAAGGAAATAAGATGAACAACAAAGAAAATAAATAAAAGAAAGAAGAAAGAAGAAGAGAAGAAAGGTAGAAGAGTAGAGATGAGTGTTTTATGATCATCTTACCAACTCTTTTCTTTGATTTAGTGTTGGATCTTCAAAAGATGATCAACACTTGGATGTTCTTGGGAGATTTTTGTTGGTGAAAGAAGAAGAGAGAAAATAGAAGAGATGGAGTGTGGTGGTAAAGGAAATGATAAGGAGTAGTAGGAGGCTTATATAGAGCATGGGGGAGATCAAGTGGTGGTTCTTGGGAAGAGAAGGAGGCAAGAGAAAAGAGATGGGGGGTTTCTTTTATTTTTTATTTTTTATAAATTATGTGTAATTAGTTTAAATAAATTTGTATAAATGGTGATTTTGTTTAAATCTTTTAATTAACAAAGTTTTAATTATTTTGATGAGTTTATATATATGTTTTATATTTTAACTTATTTATATTTATTATGATGTATTTAATTATTTTTATTGTTATTATTATTATTATTGTATATGATTTGTAATTCTTGACTTTTAATAATTCGATTTTTCGAGCTCCGGAAGGTTCTAACCATATAGGCGGGATTTCTACGAAATCTAATATTATTATGGATGTATTTAAGTCATAAATACTATTTTTAGTCATACTAGGCTTAAAATTAGGATTTCTAATGGCTAACCTGGGAAATTTGTTGCCGAATGTCACAGTCTCCCCTGATTAAAAGAATTTCGTCCCGAAATTAATCGTTGACGTCTTGGACTTGCTTTTTGGCGAAGAGGTGTGGATATTTGAGTTTCATATAATCCTCTCGCTCCCAAGTGTATTCAGGCCCGTGCCTTGAGTTCCAACGAACTTTTAAGATGGGGATCCTGCTTCTCCTTAGTCTTTTGACCTCCCGGTCAAGGATTTCTATTGGTTCTTCTACAAAGTGCAACCGGTCATCAACTTGCACATCTTTTAAGGGTAAGATTAAGGTTTCCTCCGTTTGGCATTTCTTTAAATTCGACACATGGAACGTGTCATGGATGGCGCTCAGTTCTTGTGGCAGTTTTAGCTTGTAGGCTACCGGTCCGATCCTTTCGATTATCTCGAACGGCCCAACATATCTGGGACTTAACTTGTTCTTTTTACCAAAACGCACTATCCCTTTCCAAGGTGATATCTTTAGTAGAACTTTATCGCCAACTTGAAACTCTAGGGGTTTCCTGCGATTGTCGGCGTAGCTCTTTTGTCGGTCCCTAGCGGTTTTGAGTCTTTCCCTGATAATCTTTATCTTATCAGTGGTTTCCTGTACGACGTCTGGTCTGGACAATTGTCGGTCTCCGATTTCCAACCAGCTGAGCGGGGATCTACATTTGTGTCCGTACAATGCTTCATAAGGTGCACACTGGATACTGGTGTGATAACTATTATTGTATGAAAATTCAACCAGTGGCAAATGCGAGTCCCAGCTCCCACCAAAATCTAACACACAAGCACGTAACATATCTTCCAGCGTTTGAATGGTCCTTTCCGATTGTCCGTCTGTTTGGGGGTGGTAAGAGGTGCTTAAATTGACTCGCGTTCCCAATGCTTTCTGAAGTGATTGCCAAAATCGGGAAGTGAAGCGACTATCCCTATCCGAGATGATAGAGATGGGCACTCCATGACGCATGATGATCTCATTGATGTAGATTCGTGCCAGCTTTTCCATCTTGTAATCTTCACGAATGGGTAGGAAATGTGCTGACTTTGTAAGCCGGTCTACTACTACCCAGATGGCATCGTACCCTTTTGCGGATCGGGGTAACTTAGTCACAAAATCCATAGTTATCTGTTCCCATTTCCATTCCGGGATTTCGGGTTGCTGCAGTAATCCAGAGGGTTTCTGGTGTTCTGCCTTAATCCTTGCACAAGTCAAACATTTCCCCACGTATAGGGCGACATCCTTCTTCATTCCGGGCCACCAATAGTATTCCTTCAAATCCTTGTACATTTTATCGGCTCCGGGATGAATAGAATACTTAGACTTATGTGCCTCATCCAATATCATTAACCTTATGTTATCTACCTTGGGTATCCAAACCTTCTTTTCGAAGTAACGTACTCCGTCAGTTCCAATCTCAAACCTGTGCTCCAAATGACGAAGGGTTTCCTCTTTTAGATTTTCTTCTTTTAATGCTTGCTCCTGAGCTTCAAGAATCCTTCCTTTCAGACTTGTTTGCACTACAGCTCCTAATGCTCGTACTCTCATTGGTTTTACTCTTTCCTTCCTACTCAACGCGTCGGCTACCACATTGGCCTTGCCTGGGTGATATTTGATTTCGCAATCATAATCATTGAGTAGTTCTACCCATCGCCTTTGTCTCATATTGAGCATCTTTTGATCAAAAATATGCTGGAGACTCTTATGGTCAGTGTAGACGGTACACTTGGTGCCATATAAGTAGTGTCTCCATATTTTGAGTGCAAACACTACCGCTCCTAGCTCCAAATCATGAGTAGTGTAGTTTTTCTCATGAACCTTCAATTGTCTCGAAGCGTAGGCGATAACTTTGTCTTTTTGCATTAAAACACATCCCAACCCTTGGTGTGATGCGTCGCAATAGACCACAAAGTTTTCTGATCCAGTTGGCAATGCCAAGATAGGTGCGTTGCATAGCTTCTGCTTTAAGGTTTGAAAGGCTTCTTCTTGCTTATCTCCCCAAATGAATTTCTTATCCTTCTGAGTCAGAGTCGTTAATGGTTGAGCCACGCGTGAAAAGTTTTCGATGAACCGCCTATAATATCCTGCCAAACCCAGAAATTGTCGAATCTCGGTTGGCGTCTTTGGTGCTTCCCACATTTTGATTGCTTCGATCTTTGCTGGATCGACATGAATTCCATTTGAATTAACTACATGACCAAGGAAGTGTACTTCTCGGATCCAAAATTCACACTTAGAGAATTTGGCATACAACTTCTGGTCCTTGAGTAGTGTTAAGATTAATTTCAAATGCTGCTCATGATCTTCCTTGCTTCGCGAATAGATGAGAATGTCGTCTATGAACACTATAGCAAACTTATCTAAATATGGTCTACAGACCCTATTCATTAAGTCCATAAATACTGCTGGAGCGTTAGTCAACCCAAAAGGCATAACTAAGAACTCATAATGTCCATAGCGGGTTCTAAAGGCGGTCTTGGGGACGTCTTCTTCGCGAACTCTCAATTGGTGATATCCCGAGCGAAGATCGATTTTTGAAAAATATTTGGCGCCTTCAAGTTGGTCGAACAGATCATCGATTCGAGGGAGAGGGTATCGGTTCTTGATTGTTAACTTGTTGAGTTCCCGATAGTCGATACACATTCGTAGCGATCCGTCCTTCTTTTTGACGAAAAGAACTGGGGCTCCCCAAGGGGATGAACTTGGTTGAATGAAACCTTTGTCGAGTAATTCTTGTAGTTGTGCCGATAGCTCTTGCATTTCTGATGGGGCGAGTCGATATGGTGCTTTTGCCACGGGAGCCGCTCCAGGGACTAGATCGATATGGAATTCGACTTGCCGATTCGGGGGTAATCCTGGCAAATCTTCCGGAAATACTTCAAGAAAGTTTCGCACGACGGGAATTTCTTGAATGTTTTTCTCACAGGTTTTCTTATTGATTATATGTGCTAGGAATGCCTCGTTTCCTTTCCTTAAGCAATTTCTCATCTTGATGGATGAGATTATCTTGAAATCCCTTCCGGATTTTTCTCCATACACCTTAAGTGTCTCACCATCAGGCGTCGGAATTCGGACGATCTTTTCGAAGCAACAGATTTCCGCTCGATGGCTAGAAAGCCAATCCATCCCAACAACTATGTCGAAACTTCCCATTTCAAGTGGGATTAAATCTATGGTATATGTTTTATCGGCTAAGCCTAAGGTACAACCAGGGATTATGTCCTTAACGCTAGTTTTCTGACCGTTAGCAAATTCAATGATGTAAGGCTCTTTCATTTCTATGGTTTTTAGGTTTAGCCTTAACTTAAATCTTAATGATATGAAGCTTTTATCGGCCCCTGAATCAAATAGTACTGATGCGTAATAACCGTTTAGAGGAAACGTACCTGTAACGACATCGGGGTTTTGTCTAGCTTCATTTGCTCCAATCTCAAACACCCTGCCTCGTGCTTGATTTCCTTGGTTACTTTGGCTTGCAGGACATGCTTGATTATAATTAGACCCTTGAGTTGGCCGCGAGCAAACGGTGCCATGGTGCTCCAGACTTCCGCATTTAAAGCATGGCTTTACTCGGCAAGTTTTGCTGAGGTGTCCTAGCCGCTTACACCTAAAGCACACCATGCACTTCCCTTCGTGGTGTTTGTGGCACTTGTCACATTTAGGGTAGGATCTCCATCCTTTATCGGCCGCTTGCGCCTGAGCTCCGAAGTTCCTAGCCCTTTTTTGAGTCCTCGCAGCTTCTCCACCGGATGGCTTCCTCGGCATCTCCTCAAGCTTCCTCTTACCCTTGTCCTTGTTGCTCCCAAGCGATCCCGATCGGATGGCATTGTGGGTAAGTCTTGTAGCTAGATTTACCGCACTTTGGATGGTGTTGGGGTTTGCAGCCGTGACATTTGCCCGGATCTCAGGGGCTAGACCCCAAATGTATCTATCGATACGGTTTTCTTCCGGGGTCACCAAGTGCGGCACCAGCTTGGCCAAATCATGAAATCGGGTGGTATAGGAGTTGATGTCATCCCCGATCATTTCATGATTCCACAGCTCGGCTTCTAGCTTTTGAATTTCACTCCTCGAGCAAAATTCGTCCCTTAATAGCCTGAGGAATGCATCCCAGGTGAGTTGGTGCGCGGCATTTCTTCCAAGCGTTTGCAGTTGGATATTCCACCACGATAAGGCTCGCCCTTGCAGAAGACATGCTGCAAACTCCACCTTGTTTGCTTCCGTACATTTACTGATGCTAAGGACTGATTCCATGCTTTCAATCCAGTTTAGTAGACCCACACCTCCTTCCGTTCCAAAGAATTCTTTAGGGTTGCAGGCCCTAAAGGTTTTGTAGTTGCAATCTTGGGTTGGGGTTGGTACTCCTTGGTTTGTTTGAAGCCCAGCAGCAACTTGGCTAACTATGTTGGGTAATGTTGCAATCACTTGTTCCATGACAAGTTGATCTAACTCGGGGTTTGCTCTTCGTGGAGGCATCGTTCTAGAGCACAATCACACGACGATTTTTAGTCACTCAATCTAATCAGTTTTATCATACTACTCTATGTGTAACATGTGTAATTCATTCATGGCATTAAATATGACTTAATAGTACGAGATTTAATTAAATAATCAATCATTCACTTGGCACAAAATAATTACCAAAATTGGCTCTTTATAAGATGCCATATATATTAATAAGGAGTTAATAGTAGCCATACAATCATACATCCTTCAAACCAACATAGGATATTTTAGTTCATAATCAACAAAAGAGAAGGACATTAAAAACACAAAGTAGATCCACTCCAACCCATCTAGCGCCTAATCCCAATGTAAGCTAGCCCCACTAACATCATCAACACAACCCCTAAAACTAGGCATGTATGCATTAGCCTAATTAGTCTTCGGGCTTCTTGAGCCGCCTCTAAGGCTTGCCTTGCGTGATGGTGGTTAAGGTCCGCCATGTCTAAGCACGAACTAACCCGGTAGGTTTGGTAATCTAACATGCCTCTTATGTTATATAGCTCCAGGGACATGTGGTGGAATCTCCTCTTTTCCTCGTCGGTCATCCCGGATGAAGGTATCATCGGGATTCCCGTGAGGGCTCTTACTGGCTCGTTCGCCTGCCGGGAAGTTTCTCCCATGGTAGGCTGGGGTGGTGCTACGGTTGCTCGTACTGGAATGGCTACCCTCTTTCGGGCAGTTTGTCTAACCCGAGGCCCGGTTGTTCCGGGGTTTGGGTTTTGGTATGGTTGAGAGGAAGGAATGTCAAAGATCCTTACGGGTCTACGTAGGGGTTCTAAGAATCCTTCAGGCAGCTGGTATTGTGGGGATTGGTTACTATCGGTGGAAGATCTTTGGCTGTTCTCGGTAGGTTCACTTTCGCTTGACATGATCTGCAAGGTTTGAATAGACTTATTTACTAAATTCATAACTTAAATTGTCTATATATGAATGTTATGCTCATGCACACACGCAATGATCATGATCTGGAAAGAAAGTAAATAAAATTTTGTTTCTAAGTATATTTTTATTATAACTAACCTAAGTGCCATATCGTACATAGCTAAATTAGACATAGGTGATCAAGCTTTGTCTAATTGAGGTATAACAATGTGGTACTCAGCTTAATTATATTATCAATACACTTGATGCATTTTAAACAAAATTATTTGTAAAATTATTTTTATAAACCTTTGGTCATAGTTGTTGTTTTCCCCCCATAAGAAAAACAACATTCTCTATAACCTTAGGCTCTGATACCAAATCTGTCACACCCCGCTAAAGCGGAAACACGAGGTGTCACAGCACAAGATATCATCGCACAAGGTAAATAGATAATAACCATTAGATTAAATTAACAAAATAAGTAGTTCGGATGAAACATAAATAAAAGTTACACAACCGAATAATATTTAAAGGAAATTGTCTTGTACGATGCGTAAATAAAATAAATATGGTTTTTATAAAATGTGACGATGAAGATGAAGATGCCACACATCATGTTTGTAAGCATAAGGTACCTAACGGCGGTCACCTGAAAGCACGGGTAAAAGAAAAGTGTCAACTACTAGAGTTGGTGAGTTCATAGGTTTTTAATGTATGCACAAAATATCTTTTAAATGAGAAAAGTTTAAATAATTGATGGAAGTTTTTGGATAAAAATCCAAGTATGAAATAATGATAGAAGATGTATTATATTGCCCAAAACGTTGCACATGGTAGTAATAGACTATGATGATTATTGCTTGAGCCATTATCCAACCTAGCCGACAACCAATTGCCCATGATAAACCTAACGCCTATATTAAATGACGTTAGTAGTGGTAAAGTACATCTATAGTTCGTCAACCATAAATGGGAGACGTCGGAATCTCCAAATAGCGCTACTTACAAATACCATCGGCTCACTAGCGGAGTTAAGGAATAATGTCCAATGAAAAGGGCCTTACAACGATCACCCAAGCACATCAAAGAATAATACCATAAGTGCTCAAAATAAAATTTTAAATAAATAAGAAGATAGGCAATAAACTTTTCATGAAACGTATACACATGCTTTCACCCCAAAATAATATGAAATACGGTAAAAAGGGGCTATGATACTCACTCGGTATGCAAAGGTGTTTTCTTGTAAGGATTTCTTGTTCCTACCGAAGCTCCTTTCCTAATATAAAAAGGTATGTAGCTCTATTAGACTTATTTTATTTATTATTTTGTATTATTTATTTGTTGTTAACTTATTTATTTAAATAGTTAAAGGTTGTCTCTATTTTTCCATTATTCATAAATGTTCACTGAAATTTTCAGTTCTTTGAATTGAACTTTAAAAATTATAAACTGTAATTTAGGAGTCATATTAAGGCTTGATATTTTAATATAATCTTGCTATATGTTTCTAGAATGTCCAGTAAAAATATAGGAATTTATAATCCATGTTTGGTATTTTTAATAATTAAAAGTGTATAGGATGTCCACTGATCAGTGTCTGGATGACATGTTGTTACTAAAACGTCTGTTTAGGGCTCATACGACCTCCTTTTTACATGATTCAAACTGGGAAATAACCACGACTCAAAGATTAAACTTTTAAAAAAAAACTAGACGTATTTTGACCCAAGAATGAGTAAGTTACACGCGTTTAAAGTGTACCCTTCTAAATCTGCCAGATTTCCAGATTCAACATATGGGTCTTTTTAAATATGTTTGAAGGATCAAACGTTCATGAAAATTAGTGAATCCAGGTTTAAATGAAAGGTAACACATTAAACTAAGATTAGCAAAAAGAATCAACTGATTTTGATACCTAGGACTCCAGATATAACAAAAACAAGTGAGGAGTTCTAACATCAGATTCTGCCAGATTTGTGATTCTTTTTGCTTATGGGTCATAACTTTAATATAACATGTTTATATTCATGAATAATCATATTGTATGAGTATAAGCTTTGATAATCCATGTGTTCTTACAACAATGGTAGGATGATACACATTTTATGTGTTCCTTACAACATTTGTTTAGATGAAACACATGCATGATCAAAGTCTTATTTTCTTGATTTTTAGTTGATTAAGTTCCATACAACAACGGTAGGATGATGCACATTTCATGTGCTCCTTACAACATTGGTAGGATGTTTATATTTACATGATTATATATATATATATAAAGGAAATAAGATGAACAACAAAGAAAATAAATAAAAGAAAGAAGAAAGAAGAAGAGAAGAAAGGTAGAAGAGTAGAGATGAGTGTTTTATGATCATCTTACCAACTCTTTTCTTTGATTTAGTGTTGGATCTTCAAAAGATGATCAACACTTGGATGTTCTTGGGAGATTTTTGTTGGTGAAAGAAGAAGAGAGAAAATAGAAGAGATGGAGTGTGGTGGTAAAGGAAATGATAAGGAGTAGTAGGAGGCTTATATAGAGCATGGGGGAGATCAAGTGGTGGTTCTTGGGAAGAGAAGGAGGCAAGAGAAAAGAGATGGGGGGTTTCTTTTATTTTTTATTTTTTATAAATTATGTGTAATTAGTTTAAATAAATTTGTATAAATGGTGATTTTGTTTAAATCTTTTAATTAACAAAGTTTTAATTATTTTGATGAGTTTATATATATGTTTTATATTTTAACTTATTTATATTTATTATGATGTATTTAATTATTTTTATTGTTATTATTATTATTATTGTATATGATTTGTAATTCTTGACTTTTAATAATTCGATTTTTCGAGCTCCGGAAGGTTCTAACCATATAGGCGGGATTTCTACGAAATCTAATATTATTATGGATGTATTTAAGTCATAAATACTATTTTTAGTCATACTAGGCTTAAAATTAGGATTTCTAATGGCTAACCTGGGAAATTTGTTGCCGAATGTCACACACGTCCACACCAAGAAACCTTCAACCTCTTTGTACTAGCAAACCGAAGCACCACCAACACTTGATGGATATCTTCTGGAACAACCTTGAAACACTTGTGCACAAATCACCAACACTTGATCATGCTCTCTCTCTCAATGGAAGAACTCACAAGTATATGTATTGCACAAAATGGACCAAGAGTGGCTAATGAACCAAGAGAGCCCTTTTTAAAGACATTCATTTTGTTCAAAAGAGCCAGAGTCGGACCCCAATGGCACCATCTCATTGGACCAACTCAAATGGTCCAATAAAACACAAGTGTCACTTGGAATTCTGCCTTCACGACTTCTTCACGGGCTCTCACGGGCCGTGAAGGATAAATGCGCCACGACCGACCATTTATCCTCCATGAGTCGTGCCGCGCCGTGCAAGAATCGTGAGGGTTCGTGCCTTCACGACCTCCTTCACGGGCCATGTAGGGTCGTGAAGCCCTATGGTTTCACGAACCATGCGGCCCACGACAGGACTCGTGGACACGAGCTGCTTCACGACCCGTGGAGCATCCTTCACGGTCGTGAAGCCTAGGTCAACTGGAATTTGACCATTTTGACTCTTTCTTCTTATAGTAGTCTGTCGAGATTGAAACTTGGCGTGTGACCCAATAGTCCCGCGCTTCATTGGCAGTGATGCTGGCCTACGTGTGTCAGTGGGCAGATACCAAGAATGCTATCCTATCACATAGCGGAGTGTTGACATGTCCAGCGAGTTTATTATCTGGCTGGGTTGCAAGTCCAGCTCAAACCACTACCACCGTGGGAATCAGACACTACCATCCGTGTTGGTTTCATCACCTAAGTGAATCACCGTGCTCGTTAAGGAGCCAAGGCTCATTAGGCTTAGCCATTTAAGGCACTTGCCCAATTTGCAGAAAGGAACAGTACTCGAGTACCGTTGATCCAGAATCTTAGCGCGAAGGCACTGGACCCGGCCGAAGCTGACCTTAATTACATGTTAGTCCAGACATATAGATAGCTCACCAAGAACCCTTTTCAGGGACAAGTGCATGCATGCTTATACATATAACATATATTTATCAAAATGTGCACATGTACTTAAATACATGTCTTGCACATCAATTATCAAGGCATCTCGTGGATTCTTAATCATACTAGCATACATATAACTTTCATGATACAAAATATAGCATGACATAAACATATAACCTTCTTGCATTCAAACCTCCCTTTATTGAAGTCATGAGAGTCAGTACTCACCTGAGTATCTAAATCAAACAATTATAATGTTCAAGCTCTTCCCAGTCGTAGGAATCACCTAAACCATATCCCATATTTCAGTATTACACGAAACTGTAAACTTTGTGCAAAAACAGGGCTCCTTACGGCCATAAGCAAATTGCTTGCGCCCACAAGGAGTGTACAATGCTTGCGCCCACAAGGGCAAAACAATGCTTGCACCCGTAAGGAAGTCCTTGCGCCCGTAAGCACTGATCCTTGTGGCCGCAAGGATGGTCCTTGCGCCCGCAAGCAAGTCTGTAAAGACTACTGTCGATTTCCAACCCCTGTTTTGGCCAATTTCAAACATAAATCTTTACCAAATGATTCCAGACCAATTTCCAGCATTCACATATGAAAGAGGTAATCAAACTCTTCAAACTCATTTCAACATACAATTCAAGAATCAATATCAAAATCTCATATTTTGACCCATTTGCATAGATCTTCCAAATTCAACTATAATTACCATTGTAATACAAGAACTTGATTACTTATGACTTAGAAATGGATTGGAAACAGATTGGAATCAGTAGAATCAATCATTGACGTTAATTTGGATTTTTAACCAATTTGACCTAAAAGTCAAAACTCAAGAACAAGGATGGAAGAACCTTACAAGGAGCAAGATGATGATGAAGATAGGATTTTGAACAGATTTAGGACTTGATTTGAGCTTAATCTCCAACCTTGATCTTGATTCTTGGCTTGAATCTTCTTCAAGAACACAAAGAAAGGATAAGAGGTGTGTATGTTTGAACGTGTGTGTGAGTGTGTGTGATCTGTCTTAGCACCATCATTATCGTTTTCACCATCATCTCCATCATCATCATTTTCATTTTCATTATTATCGCCATTATCATCACCATCAACATCATCATCATTATTAACATGTGCCTCAGCAGCAACATCAATCAACTCTTGCATTTGTGTAGTGATTTCAAGACCCCTATCTGCCCTTAGATTATGAAAGACTTTTTCTCCCGTGGCAGGTACAGGTATACTGTCAAGATGTTCATTTAAGCCCACGAAATCATTTTCTCCAATTTCCCTCATTGCAATCAGGCTAAGAAATCTTATATATGGGACTTGAGACCTTGATGACTTTTTGTTTGTCCTATGTGTGATTTTATCAATAAGATCTGAGAATACAATCTGAGCAAAATCAATAATGACCCTAAACACTAGAACATAAAGGACCAGAAGCTCTGTTTGGTTAATGAGATGATGACTTCCTGATTTGGGAGAGAGCAGAGACCTTTATTTTCCCATGCACAACAGGCTAATTATATC
Organism: Dittrichia graveolens; assembly: GCA_038502395.1. Taxonomy (NCBI): domain Eukaryota; kingdom Viridiplantae; phylum Streptophyta; class Magnoliopsida; order Asterales; family Asteraceae; genus Dittrichia; species Dittrichia graveolens. The sequence goes on from JARJIL010000008.1 coordinate 27,566,264, forward strand.
CAATGGTTGGAAGAATGGTTTCAACTTTGGCTCGAGATGGGAAAGCAGTGTAAGGAGCGAAGTTGGGAATACCGATGCCCTCTCTTAGAGTTTCAGTGGTTATTTGCAGGTGGTAGTTTCCTTTTGCTAGAGTGTAGTGAATGGCGTTGTCGTTGATGTTGTAGGTGGCGGAGTACTAGAGTTCTCCAATAATGGTAGGGAAGATATACTAGGGATCAGTAGTGAAACAATCAAAAAGAGGGTGAACTAGGAGGAACTACACCATTGGCTCATACCCTTGGTTTTCACGAGACGTAGGGATCATGGTGCAAAGAAGAATGTTGTTAGGAGTGATGTTCATAGGTTGGTTGGGTGCAACATTCCCACTAGGGTTGACTGCGGGATCACGGATGTAGGTTGCCATGGAACAGGGATGATGAACAGTGAGAAATATCAAGAGAGAATGCTAAGGTAATGCTTTTTAGAGAGAGAGAGACTTATGAGAATTTGAACAGGTAAAGAAGAATGAGAGAGGGAATGGGGTATTTATGAAGTGTAGTTAACAGAGATCATTAAATACTGACAAAAGTTCTATCAGAAAACTCATTAATAAGCTAATAAATGAAATCTGATAGATGGAGTAGATAAATAGGGTTAAAAAGCATTAACTGAGCAAAAACAAAGAAAATTGAACAAGTGTTGATTAATCAGTTGAGCATTGAAGTGTATCAGTTGAGAGTCATCAGCTGATGGAAAAGCATCCGCTCTTAGAAAGAATTAAACTACATCAGCTAATAGGTATCAGCTGAGCAAACTTACTTAGCTTTCTTAGTATCAGTAAGGCTTAAAGATGCTTAGATAAGTAAAACATCATAATCGACACTTAACCAACTAACAGAAACATAACTACTACTAATCTAATCTAGAAATTAAACATACCTAGTTTGGATATTAGGAAATTGGACCTTGCTTCATCCAATGGTTTGGTAAACAAATCTGCAAGTTGCAAATCAGTGTTGATGTAATGCAGAGATACCTTTTTCTTTTGCACATTATCTCTTAGAAAATGATGTCTGATTTCAATATGCTTTGTCTTTGAATGCATGACTGGATTCTTTGAGATGGAGATAACACTTGTATTGTTACACAGAATTGGAGTGTCTTCAAACTTCACATCATAGTCAAGTAATTGATTTTGTAACCACAAAATTTTAGTACAACAGCTTCCTGCAGGAATGTATTCTGCTTCTGCAGTAGATGTTGATACTAAATTCTGTTTCTTACTAGACCAACTTATTAATCTTTCACCTAGAACTTGACATCCACCTGAAGTACTCTTTCTATCTAATGTACATCCTGCAAAATCAGAATCAGAATATCCAACTAACTCAAATATGAGTTTTTGGAATACCAAAGAGCAAGATTAGGAGTTCGTTTGAGATATCTGAATATTCTCTTAATAGTAGCATGATGTGATTCCTTAGGATCAGATTGATATCTTGCACAGAGACATGTTAAACATTATATCTGGTCTACTAGTAGTGAGATATAAAAGTGACCCAATCATTCCTCTATAGGCAGCGATGTTCACTGATTTTCCAGCAGTGTCTTTCTAGCTTAATAGTAGTTGACATGGGTGTTTTCATTGAGGAACAATTTTCAAAATCAAATTTTTTGAGTAAATCATTAATGTACTTTTTTTGATGTATGAAACTACCATAAACCTCTTCTTTAATTTGTAAACCAAGAAAATAGTTTAATTCACCCATCATTCTTAGCTGATAGTTATCAGACATGAGTGTAGAAAACGTTTTTACATAGTTCCAAATTAGTAGACCCAAATATTATATCATCTACTTATATCTGCCCAAGTATCACATCACCTTTGTCCTTCCTTATAAACAAAGTGCTATCAATGCATCCTCTTGTGAATCCTTTGTTAATGAGAAAAGAAGAGAGGGTGTCATACTAGGCTCTTGAAGCTTGCTTAAGACCATATAAAGCTTTGTTGAGAAAGAAAATATGATCTGTGAAGCTTGACTCCTCAAAACCAGGAGGTTGTTTGACATACACCTCTTCTTTCAGATCTCTATTCAGAATTGCACTCTACACATCCATTTGGAATACTTTGAAGTTCTTGAAGTCAGTATAGGCTATGAATAATCGGATAACTTCCAATCTTGCAACAGGGGCAAAGGTTTCATCAAAGTTAACTCCTTATTCTTGACAATACCCCTATGACACTCGCCTTGCTTTGTTTCTGATGATTTTTCCATGTTCATCTAGCTAGTTTCAGAACAACCACCTTGTTCCAATGATGGTTTTATCAATTGGTTTGGGTACCAAGGTCCATACATGGCTGTCACCCAATGGGGATCATTCATGGCTTCATCAACCTTCTCTGGTTCAACCAGAGAGACAAATCCAGAGTAAAAGTAGATATTGCAAGCTTTTGATCTTGTTCTATCAGGATCTTCTATGTTGCACATAACCAGACCATGAGGATGATATTTGTGATCTTTGATGGATTTTTGGATGATTTAGGAATTGGGATGAGTTTGGATTTAGGGACGTGAAGTTATATGTTGACTATTAGCAGTGGAAATGATTTCATTTTGATTGGATAATACAACTTCATTTTCACAATCTATAGGTCTCTCTACCGAAGAGGGAATGTGTCATATGGAATTAGAATCCAATGATGTTGAGTCATTTTCCACATGATTTGGTAAAGGTATGTGATTTGATGAGGTTGGTTGTTCATGCCTAAAAATTTGAATAGGAACAGGTTCATCTACATCATGAGTAGATGATGGAGAGGGATCAACTTGCTCTGGAGTGGTTTCTCTTATGATCATTAAATTCTTCACCTAAATCATGATTAGAAAAACAGGAAGCAACAAAGTCATTTTCATTAAAACTTACATTGATAGATTCTTCTATGACTTTGGTTCTAAGGTTGTATACTCTGTATGCTTCGGAAATCATTGAGTAACCTACAAACACTCCTTCATAAGCCTTTGGAGCAAACTTCTACAAGTGATCCTTTTGATTGAGGATGAAACATTGACATCCAAATATGTGTAGAAAACTGATGCTTGGCTTCCTTCCCTTGAGAACTTCATAAGGAGTTTTGTTGTGCCACTTTATAATCAGGGATCTGTTCTGTGTGAAACATGGACAACTTACAGCCTCAGTCCAGAAATTGAAAGGTAACCAACTTTCACACAACATGGTTCTGGCAGCTTCAATCAACGTTCTGTTTCTTCTTTCAGCTACACCATTTTGTTGTGGGGTTCTTGGAGCAAAGAAGTTTTGAGATATCCCTTTCTCATCACAGAAAGCTTCTAGAGTTTGATTTATGAATTCAGTTCCACGATCACTTCTAAGACTCCTCACCAGATTGCCATTTAATACTTCCATCTTCTTGATAAAGCATATAATCTTTTCAGCAGCCTTACTCTTTGCTTTAAGAAAGAAAACCCAAGTATATCTTGAGAATTCATCAACCAATACAAGAGCATACTTACTTCCACCAATGCTAGCAATTGCAACAAGACCAAATAGATCCATGTGCAACATATACAAAGGTTCTATAATAGAGAAGGCTTTCTTGGATGGAAATGATGTCTTATGCTAGTTTCCCTTCTCACAAGCATTGCAAGATTTAGGCTTAGAAAAAGTCAGAGAAGGCAGTCCTGACACTAGTTCACCTTTGCATAACTTGTTAATATTTTTAAAATTAAGGTGGGAAAGCCTCCGGTTTGTATCCTCAATAGTTTTGGAGTACAAACATGTTTTGTTTGAAGGGTCACCAGAGGACATGTCAAGAGTGTACACTTCCTTGGTTCTCTTGGCACTTAACACTATATTACCTTCTTTATTTATTATGGAACCCCCTATCTTGGTGAAGTGAACTTCATTATCTCCATCACAAAATTCACTTATGCTTATGAGATTGTATTTCAGCCCTCTAACATATGATACTTTGGACAATTTGAGGTTCCCATTATGAAGTTCTCCGTAGCCTTTAGTTTTCCCATGATTGTTGTCACCAAAATTTACTCTTGGACCTTTCTCTTTCTTATAGTTACTAAGCAAAGCCTTGTTGCCTGTCATAGTTCTAGAGCGTCCACTATCAAGAAACCATGAACCAACACCCTGCACAGATTGAATGAAAGAAGAGTTAGTGACACAAGTAGGAATCCACTAATTAGTGGATCCCTATGGAATGCACCTAGCTTTCCACTTCATCTCAAGTTTCTTATGAACAAAAGGAACAACTGTGTTATCATGACAAGTCTGCTGTCTTGAATTCCCTTCTTAAGAACATTCAAATTCCTTATGCTCTTTGCTTCCACATTTATAAAATTTTTGAGATTTTGTAGCCTTGGAGCTATGGAGAACATTGTTTGAATGCCTATGAGTTTTCTTCTCAATCTTCTAACAATCATCGGTCATCACTTGACCAACTTGACAACTCAACTTATGAAGCTGATCCTGTAAGTTTCTTAGGTCTTTACTTACAGACACCTTGGATTGATCTTTTGATTTAGAAATTTTTTGACCAATCTTTGGAGTGGCAGAAATGGGAACAATGTGAACATCATTCTTTTTACTCATAGATTCTTCTATTGAAAGAGAGTTGATTACTTCATAATCAACTGAGTGTTTGGAAGATGAGCTATGATCAGCTAACAGGCCATCAACTGAGCATTTACCATCTACTAATAAATCAGTTCATAAAGTAGTATTTGCTAATGATTTTTCAGTTTGAGATATACTAAGATTTAAGTCATCTGTTTTCAAGGTTTGACAACAAAATGTCTCTTTGGTCTCAACCAATGATTCCTTTCCTTCACTTACCTCCTTTGACTTTATATTCTTAGTATTTTTACATTCTAAAATCTTGACAGAAGATGATTCAACAGAAGGAATATTTGACTCTTTTACATGGGAACTTTTGCTTCTAACAAATTTATTTGTAAACACACTTTTGCCTTTAACATTTGTAAAAAGTTTGTGGCAAAATGTCAGCATTGTCTAAGTTAATAGGGTTCTTACTAGAATCAACATAGTTAACAGCCTTAGAGTAATTTCCACCAATAATAGCTTGAACTTGTTTAGGTATCTGCTCCTTGACACACTGAGTGGTCTTTTCGGATGATACACACCAAGACTTTAATATCTTTTGGAGGTCATTGAACTTTTTAGTTGCTTCACTAGTTTCTTTTACTAAGATCTCATTAAGTATCTTTTGATTTGCTAGCTCATCATTTAAGATTGTTATCTGCTTAAGCTCCTCATCTTTAAGAGTTAATCTTTCCTTTAGTGATTCTACTTTTAGTTTTAGCTTCTTCTCTCTTTGAATAGAAGATTGGAAATCAATACACAAGTAATCAAACATAGCATTCTTTTCATTACCATTGTAGTTAAAAAACATGCTAACCTGACACATTGAAGAAGGATCCGAATTGGTAGTTGAACAAGCTTTTGCAGCCTTTTTCATATCTTCATCAAGAGAACTACCATCATCATTATTGGCCATCATGCAGAACTGAGCTGATATCACCTCATCTTCATCAGAGGAAAGATCTTCTTCTACCCAATCTTCTTCAGCCCAATCTTCTTCTTCTACTACAAGAACTTGGCCCTAGGATTTTTTCTTCTTTTTCTTGTCAAGGACAGTAGCAAGGAGTTTCTTGTAACTTGTCTTCATAATCAATTTTGCTCTCCTGCTTTGGCACAGATGAAGAACCAGTGTTATTTTTGGACTTATAGTCACTAGTCAAAAGTAGATTTGGACTTGACAAAGTTTGATGGCCTCTTGCTGAACCTCTTTACACCCTTTCCCTTCTAGAAAGGTTTAAACTTCCTAACCAGTATGGCTACTCCTTCAGCCACTGCTTCAAGATCTTCCAAACTCCTCTCCTCTTCACTTTCTCCAGCACTCTCTCCTTCATCTTCCTTTTCATCAGAACTAGAATCAATAGCTGCAAAGCTTCTCATCTTTGTATCTCTTGATACAAGGGCAGTTGGTGCAGCTTTCACAACCTCCTTCATCTTCTTGGATGACAACTTCCTTTGCTTGACTGATTCCTCATGGTTAAGTAAGTTACCAAAGAGAGCAACTAGAGACATTCCCTTGATCTTTTCACTATATCTTAAAACAGTGACAAAGTGATACTATGTTTCAGGGAGAGAGTCAAGAAACTTGTTCACCAAGACAAAGTTGCTCTTGGATATATCTGCCCTTTTTAAATCATTCACAATTCAGTTGAACCTAGTGTATCATTGAGTAAGACTCTCACCTTTATGAGAAAAGAAGAATTCATACTCTCAGTTGAGGAGGAGCTTCTTGTTCTCCTTCACCTCTTCAGTCCCTTCATATGCAACTATGAGTGTATCTAACATCTCTTTGGTAGAAGAACAGTTAAGCACTTGATGATAGATTTCAGTTGGTAGTGCAGAGACAAGAGCTGATCTAGCCTTAACATCAAGGCTAACCAACCTCTTATCTTCATCTGTTCACAGATGCATGGGTTTGGTAATGATTCTTTCTACTGTAGAGGTTTGACCTTCAGATTCTAATGGAATGGATAAAACAGATGTTGGAACATAAGGACCCGCAGTAACAATTTCAAGCATTTGGATATCAAGGGTTGACTAAAAGAGATGTGCTCTACTTTTCCACATGGAGAAATTTTCAGCATCAAACATGGGACATCTTGTTAAAGACCCAATGTTTGAGATGTTCATGATGTTCAAGGATGAGGCCATTTAGAGAGGGGTAGAAGCAGTTGTAAAGTAAGCAAAACAGATCTAGATATGACTTATCTAACCTGCTCTAATACCAGTTGTTAGTCTCACATTGAGTACGTAACAACAAATGTTTGTAGAAGGGGGGGTTGAATACAAACTTTAGCTTTTTAAAATTTGAAGACACACCATAATACTTTTATTTAATTCATATTGATATGAATCAAGAATTACATGTACTAGAAGCGGAAATTCTAAGTACAATACAAGGTGGCAATTAATTTGTGTAACACATAGACAAGCTAACTCTAAAACAACTAATGTTTAGGAGTGTTCAACACATGAACAAGTTTGGTTCTACACAATTGCTAAACTCTACGAATTTTCTCAACAGATGATATTTCTATTGTGTTATGTAGAAGCTTGTTTTTTTTTGCATGTCCACCATGCATGGATATTTATAGAAGACAGGGCATCTGGTTGCATGTAGGAAGGAGACAAAGAGTGTATGGAAATATAATATTTTAATTGTAAAGTTAATGGGTGACAAGTAAAGTTATTGTAATCAAGTGTTTTATAAAGTAAATGTACTTTTCTGAAAAAGTGCAACCCACTAACAATATAAAATATTAAATCCCACACCTTTTGTCTTGTAAGACCGTCTTTCCCTTTCCATGCTTGTACTTTAAACAATAGTCATGCTTCTTCTAGATTTGACTTTACGAAATATGGAATTGCCAGCTATACTTAGTTGTTGAAACAAATCTTCGGGATCTTCATCTGTTTGAGGTATCTTTCTCCTTTTCCAAAGGATAAGATCAAAACTTTTTGTCTTCTACTTGATCCAAAAAGTGCTTTATACTTTTAGGAACGAAGATCTAAGACATAATAGAACAACACGTGTTCTGCCTTTTACATATGAAACTTACAATCTGAAAGGAAGAGCAGATATGACATTTTGCTCGACTCAGCTAACAGAAAATACTAAGAACTTTATAACTTTCACTACTCAGTTGAGAGAATAGATCAGTTGATCATTTTGCAAAGACTTAGTTGATACCTATTGCTCATTTGATCATATATATGCTCAGTTGATCAATAGTTATACTAGGAAGGCATAAGCTCGTGTATTGATATGATCAGTTTATCAAGTATGCTCACCTGATCTTTTAAATACATTAGTTTATGTAAGAATATAACTTGTGTTTGGAAAGACTTACTTAGCTGATGCTCTGGGTCTCAGCTTATCCAATATACACTCAGATGGTATAGCTTATTAAGATCCTTGCTCTGCTGATGGTGTAAACACGCAGCTGATCAAATTTCTTCACTCAGCTTATAGATGATTCTCCTCAGCTGATGGTCTTCTTCCCTTGTTTCTTCATCTGATATGCCTCAGCTGATGTCCTTTGGCTGATACTTTGAGTAGTGGTTGATGCTTAGCTGATGGTTCCATACTTAGCATATTTTCATAAATCTGATTCAAACAACACATGTTTGAATACTTTCTACGTCATAATGAAAGTAGGGTTTCGTTATCATTAAATTCTATGTTTTAAGATAGGCAGATTTGATTATTAGGGTAAAGTGATTATCTCCCCAATAGTAACGAAGTACGTGTAGTTATCCCCATGCATTGCTTGAACGAATTAAACACACAAGTGTGAACTAATTTCAACAAGCTTTCAATCCTCTTACATACGCCGATGAAAGATGTACAAGTCATTTAGCCTAATACACAATTCTTGAACTAAAAATTTAATCAATTATCAAATGCATTCAAGATTCCAAACTACACAAACCTTGGTGACGCAAGTCTTTTTATATGGCTAAATTGATCTTGCCACTCAGATAACGTATCCAAACCATTTTGGATTTAAACGTATAATTCATGATGATTTTATATAAATGTCACGACATGGATAAACTTTGAAATAAAATAATCCACAAACATATATCAAATACAAAGTAATATCCATCGTCAACTAAGACATAATAGACTTAATACTTCACTCGTCATGCAGGGCAGATAATATATTAATCTAATAAAGTAATAAAATAGATAAATGGAATGGCGAGAGCTAAACTCCTAATCCTCTCAATCAAGACAACATCCAAGTTTCCCAATCTTGAGCTCTAGCTCTCCATGCCTTATCATATACTTCTTTCGTTTAACATTTGCACTTTGTAACAAAAGAAAGGAAATGGCATGCAAGCCACGCGCTTCCTATCAATCTAGTACAAGTACATATGAATAAATGAAACGGCATGCAAGCCGCGATAATTAATTACAAACCAAACGAATAAATAATTAATTACATCACACGTGACACCAAGGTCACCAAATAAATCCAAACAACCAAACAAACTACAAGGCACAAACACAAGGTCTAGGCCGATGGTTACCAACTAAAAGCAACAAACAACAACTACAAAGCACGGTGTGCCAAAACCGTGACCAAAGAATATTTCGGTAAGAATTTCCAACACAAACACTCAAGGCACAACTAGGAAATTCCTGTACATATGCATTAGGGCACAAAACCAACTTTTATACCCATATTCATATATACACAACGTATGTGTATGCATGTATGCATCTCATGCCAAGACCATACCTTACATACCCATATTTGTACCAAAATATTACGAGGGGCTAAACAAACGGAATCTGCCAAAAAAACAGAAACTCCTCCATGACCCGAAAAACCACAAAAAATTTTCTTTTAAGGACAAAAACTGCCTAGAAGCTCCTTCACAGCCCCTCACGGCTCGTGAAGCCCAAGGGCCTCACGACCAATCACGGGTCAGAAGGGCTCGTGAGCCTAAAAACCAAGTTTCACGACTAAACTGTTCACGAGTGCCTTCACGACCTCTCACGGTTCGTGAAGCCTAAGAGCTTCATGACCGGTCACGGGCCATGAGGACTCGTGAAGCCTGAAAACACTTCCCACGACCAGACCCCTCACGAACACTGGTCGTGTGGCCTTCACGACTCGTGAAGAACACTTCACGGCCCGTGAAGGCCTACTAGACAGAAAAACGAATCTTCCAAAAACGGTTTTTCGAGCCATTTTTGTGCTATATCTTTGTAGCCTAGGATCTGATACCACTGTAGGAAATCCATGCCATGCCAACACCCGTACGCAGCGGAAGCAACGACATAAAAAACCGGGGTTTTCGGGTATTTAAACCGACATGCATGTATTCCCCAAGTGGGGATCGTGACTACAAACGAATATAGCAACTAAATGAAACGAGAGGGAGGAGAAATTATATCATCACGAGGCTGGAGCTATCCACTGAGCTAGGAAGATCTTTGAAAACTCGAAACCGAGCTCCTATATTGATAGTCCACACCAAGTAGCCGGAGATTCCGTCTTGCCAACGACCCGAGACACGAACCACACGTCGTCTTCGTGAATCTGGAGCAGCCACAACACTTGAACAACTTGCCTTCACGAGATTACACACACCACCACCACGCCACTAGATGCTAAAGAACCATGTATATGTGTTATGTGTGTGTAGAAGCAAGAGTTATGCCAAGAGAGAGTGCCTAGCCTTTTATAAACTCTGGAATTCTTATCAAGGCAACCAGAGTCGGCCAAATTGTCACTCATTGATCGGACCATCACAAAGGTCCAATAGAAATAAAGTGTCACTTTGACTTCAGTCTTCACGGGCTCTCACGGGCCGTGAAGCACTCGTGAAGGCCTCATAGGCCGGGTTCCACCGCACACTCTCATTGGGCCAACGAGTGGTCCAATTAAAAGAATGGCGCCTTCCTTCACGGGCTCTCACGGGTCGTGAAGCACTCGTGAAGGCCCTGCTCCCACGACTACTTGTCCGGGTGGTGAAGGCTCGTGGAGGGTTTCTCTTCACGACCCGTGAAGGTCACCAGAAACCCTAATCTCATATTCTCTCTTGTTTGCGTTGTGCTGCCAGAATCTACCCTTGGCGTGTGACCCAATAGGCTCGTACCTCATCAGCAGTGATGCTAGTACATGTGTATCAGTGGGCATATTCCAACAGACTCCCACTTGCACATGATACAGCGTTACCAACACCACGGACAAGCAGCGGCTCTAGCAAAGCATACTTGCCCCCAAGTCGGTACGAGTTACGTCATCCTCGACAAATCCTGGTAGCCTAGAAAGGCTAAAAGGCCCTATAGATAAGTGATCATAAACATCCCTTTGTTCGCGATATCCTAGTGAACACGAGACATGGAAAAATGTCAATCTCCAGATCGTTCACGATTCTGTTTCTCGATTCTAGATTGGTGGAGAACAAAATAACAAGTTTACAACTGATCTAAAATCATTGTAACTTGAGCACGGCCATGCATTTTTGGTGTCAGCGCCCAATCATCGAGGGGCCCAGGGATATCTCTCTAACTAGAGGAACAAATCCTTTTGACTACATAGCCCCGCCACATGCTTCTTACTTTATTTGATAACTCCTTTTATAGTGGCCAGTTACGAACCACGTTTGAAAGTAATCAAAATAAAGCAGACTCATGCTTTGGATACACATGTATCTCCGGTCTAAGGATGAAATGATATTATCATCCTGAGTCACTTGTGACCATAATCCATGAAGTGAACTCAGGTGTGGGTCTTCCAATCACTTGAAACTCATTTCAAGCACAGGTTAGTTTTGCGTCACTTGTATTCAATCCTTGATTAATGCATGACCAAACCCTAACCTCGGTCTTAACTCAAACTTCCTTCCCTTGAAGAATGACTGACTGTGGAAATCTAGAATGCATAAGCACTCAGGGAAGTGGTTAAACATGCTAAGATGGAACACAGTAAAGACTAATGAAAGTAACCGCATCTGCGTATATATAGTCCCCACTATATATCGAAAGCAATCAAAAGTAACGATACTGCTTGCAGTTCCCAAAGCAAATATAAAACAATCAATAACTAAAACAATATTTAAAGCCAAATCATATGCATAAGAAATGCTATAAGACCTAGTATGTCAAACATCACTAGTCATTATGATTAAGGCTTATTCAATGGATTTAACATGCAACATCCATTTGTATTCTTGTTATCTTCTCAATTATCTTTTGACCAAACTACTTATTCAAAGTATCCGTCAAAGAGATCATATGACGAAGAACTAGGGTACTCATATCCTCATTGTTATAAAAAGTTTACAATATGATCAGTGATACTTAAGAACTTCTCTAATCAATAATTAACACCATATAGTAGGATCAAAGACTTCGATCAAAATCGACAGTTATCCTATTAGAAATTAGTATTAGAGTAAAAAACTTACTCCAAGGCTTATTTCTTGTCGTCAAACATTAAGAACATACATAAGTATTTCTTGTAATTCAAAATCTTGTATCTCCTAAGTATTATCATGATACAATAATTCCTTATTTTAGGTTCATAGAACACTTAACAATGGGACATTATCTTCAATCGATACATACTTCTAGGTATACAATATAAGCTCCCACTAGCCCTGACATATGTTAAAGTCTTATCTATGCTCCTAGAAAACTCATGACTTTGATTTTCTCATGAAAGCAAAGATCTTACTTTTATGATGTTAGTATAAGTCCAAAGGACTTATCCACACTTGTAGACTTAATTTGGATACTACGGATATCTAAGACCCTCGGAGAGTGTGGTAAGCACTTCCTCAATACAAAGTTCCATAAAGGAACGCGGTCTTGTATATCCGTGTACTATCCTTTATTGCCGTAAGAAGGCAACAATTGCAACAAGTATCAAATGATCTTCAACATAGCCACTAGGAAAAGTTTCCACAATAACCATTATGAAACCTTTACCCTTAGTCGGTATTTGAAGTAGTCTACATTACAATCCATGTTAATTCCATTTACACCATCTAGATTTGCACCTAGGTATGGAATTAAGTAAAGTATTTGCATACTTGAAATGGATTTCATCTTATGATTAATTACTTCTTATAACCTTAGTGAACTCAGGGCCCACTATGCTTTCCGATAGATGATGATATGAACAAAACTCACCATCAAGTCATTGCCACTTAGATGTGAGGAACCCATATCTCTTTGGCTACATGACTTCTATCAGCCTTGAAAGTAATTACTCATGGTTAGGATAACCGGCATTCTCATGCTGATATTTGATCATATGCTAGTGCCAACATCAAGTCTTTCATTTAAGTTGCACGTTCTTCCACCGGAATGCTTTAGCTATTATCTTCCTTTTGAGCAACAAAACATTGTTCTCGTAAGGTCAAATATCCGAAACATATAAAAACCTTTTAAATGTATTAGCACCATTTGAGTTCTTCAATCTCCCACCATATGTAGATTGAAAATCTCCAAACTTTGATATATACAAGCAAAGAACTCTTTCAAGATACATCACATAAGGTGCTAAATAGACTTTCAAGTTGGATTAAGATTAAGGACTTGGCTCGTCACATTCAATGTTTATACTAACAAGTCGAACACACATATTTTACCCATTAGTTGCCAGATCATTTTCAACAATATCCGGTTTCCTTCAACGTGACACCATGTACAAATGTGTCTATGTTAAGGAACGAATTCCGAGATAATCCCGCAATTCATACTGTGGTCATTAATATAGGTTTAAGGTATCTTAGCATCTCAACTAGACCTAAGCATCCTATCTATATGTCCAAATTGATTCTTTTAATTAGTTTCTCTTTGTTATGTGCTTGTACGGATTATCCTCCAAAGGTGATCAATATCTTACAAGCTAGCATCCCTCTCACGTATACCGTTAAGGGTTTCATAATCATCTTACCCTAATAGATAAGATTAGCATCAATGTTTAACCCAAGGTTAAACTAGTCCAAGATCCTTACCACATAGATCTAGGCGATACTTATCTTATTCATACGGTTAAGTAGATTATGACAAAGAGCCGACTAATCCAAACTAATTTGGACTCAGAATCAATCATTCATGATTAATTATGACTTGTAGCATGTATGTCTTGACATGGACAATTTTGATTTTTATCAATCAACAAATATTTTTCAAAAACAAGATTCAAATTTCAAGTGTGAATTCATCGTCATCAAATGTAGAATAATGCGCCTTGAAGGCCAAAATAAAACATAAGTTATGACATGAATAAACTTCGATATTGAATAAGTAATGCGAAAATATCTTTTACAACCCGAAATTCAAAATTTCATCCATCGTCTTCATGAACATACAACAAAAACTAAACTTGCCTCGCAGGGCATCAGAAACAAAGTGATAATTAAACCGGTAACAATAGGCGAGATCAAAACTCCCAGTTCTCTTTTAGAGGTCAATCTATCAAGTTTCCTCTTTTAGAGATCCGGTTCTTCATGCTCTTCTTTCTTCTTTTAAAGGGTACCTACACTTTGTAACAAAATAAATTTGTGACAAACGTGAGTTAATTAGCTCGGGTGAACAACCCAGCGAAATAGAAGAATTAGCAATGAATCATGAATGTACCTTGAGAGGGGAAATTAACTCTCTCTTTCCTTAGAAGTTTAATATCCTCTCGGCACGATGGGCAAGCGTGACGGCCCCAATCTCCAAATCTTCTACAGAAGTAGCAAACCACTTTTTCTTGAATCTCTTCCTGAGGCACACAATCATTGTCCTCAGATTCAACATGGGGAATAGGCTTGGACACTCCAACCTTTTCCCTTCGTGTCGGTTTCTTCTTCTTTTTCTTTTGTTCCCTAGAACTCGTGGTAGGAATGGAAGAGGTGGATTCATGTTTGGCCATGTCAGACTCCGCAGTCTTCAACATACCATGTAATTCACCTAAGGTTCTCTCCATGTCATGCATGTGATAGTTCATGACAAACTTATCATATGATGCGGGCAGGGACTGGAGTACTATATCCACATCAAGCTCCCTCCCCATGGGAAAACCTAATCTCTCCATTTGGTCTACGTACGCCTTCATCTTATGGACGTGGGCACTCACACTCCTACCTTCCTGCAGTCTACAACCGACTAGGTTTTTAAACACACTCATAGTGTTCCTCCCTAACTTGTTGCTGGAACATGTCCTTCACCTTGTTCATCATATCGTGCACACTCATGTGCTCAAAGTGCTTTTGCAACTCCGAGCTCATAGTTGACAACATGAGGCAGGCAACATCGTGTGTGTCCTCAACACGCTTTTCATACGTATATCGGACGGACCAAGTCGCGTCGGTAGCAGGTGGCTCCGGAAGAGGTTCCTTAAGGATGTGCAACTTTGACTCATAGGGAAGGACAATTCTCAATTGCCTAAGCCAGTCAACGAAGTTCACTCCCGTGAGTTTCTCCCTATGTAGGAACATACGAAGCGAATTGTTTGACGTGGTGTTATTATGGTTTGACATCTATAAATAACAAGAATACACGTTTTAGTTAGTTTGATATAATCCTCGTTAAAAAAATTACCCATAAAGTTTTAGAAAAAAAATTTATATTAACAAGGGCTAAGAACCATATTTTACTCCACTACATGACGGGTTTACCGCGGATCACTTCATGAAGCTATTTAGGCCGGTAACCACTTTACCGATTGCAATCTCCATTGCAACTCTTAGACACTTGCGGGATCCAATGACGTAAAACGGTCGGTTGGCATGTTTGATCCCTACTTACACAAATTCCAAATTAAAATTCTTAGTTGACTCGTGCTTAGCTCGACAATCACACAAGGATTTTAGTTTGCAATTGTAAATCGTCCAACAAGATACATGGTAGCACACTCGACAATCATTGGCTCGTGCTAAGCTCGACAACCAATAACTCCAAGTCGCCACTCTCACCTTCCACACAGATCCACATGGAATAACTCGTGCTTAGCTCGACAATTATCCCATGCTTCACTAGAATCGGGTGTGTCATCTTATGGATGGTGCGTGATTTACGTTTTAAGAAACGGGCTTTTGTTTCTTGATTAAAACCAAGTTTTAATATTTGATTAACAAAGTAAGTGACAAAAACGATTTTCACTTTAAATATAAATACCAAGTTTATATTGTCTTGTTAATCGTGTACGCGCAAGAGTTTGTTAACCAATTTAAAAACTCTTGTGATTTTGTTAACTTAGAAAAGTTATCAAGCATGCGAGGAAACATAAACAACCATGAAAGAAAAATAAATCACATCACACGCATACAAGGGGTTGGTAACCATGCCAAAAACCTATGCGTCCTACCCGCGAGCCAAGCCGGGAGGACTAGGTCTACAAAGGACACAAACCTAGACCATGGAGTGCTCCCACTGAATCCGCTACCTCTATCGGGACTAACCGGATCCAAGGTCATCAAGACGTCTCCTCTTGACTCTTGATTGTGGCCTTCAAAATATAAGTACACAAAAGAAATGAAATGGCATGCAAGCCACACGCTTCCTATCAATCTAGTACAAGTACATATGAATAAATGAAACGGCATGCAAGCCGCGATAATTTATTACAAACCGAACGAATAAATAATTCATTACATCACACGTGACACCAAGATCACCAAATAAATCCAAACAACCAAACAAACTACAAGGCACAACCAAAAGGTCTACGGCGATGGTTACCAACTAAAAGCAACAAACAACAACTACAAAGCACGGTGTGCCAAAACCGTGACCAAAGAATATTTCGGTAAGAATTTCCAACACAAACACTAAAAGCACAACAAGGAAATTCTTGTACATATGCATTAGGGCACAAAACCAACTTTTATACCCATATTCATATATACACAACATATGTGTATGCATGTATGCATCTCATGCCAAGACCATACCTTACATACCCATATTTGTACCAAAATATTACGAGGGTCTAAACAAACGGAATCTGCCAAAAAACAGAAACTCCTCCATGACCCGAAAAACCATGAAAAATTTTCTTTTAAGGACAAAAACTGCCCAGAAGCTCCTTCACGGCCCCTCACGGCTCGTGACGCCCAAGAGCCTCACGACCGATCACGGGTCAAAAGGGCTCGTGAGCCTAAAAACCAAGTTTCACGACTAAACTATTCATGAGTGCCTTCACGACCTCTCACGGCTCGTGAAGCCCAAGTGATTCACGACCGGTCACGGGCCATGAGGACTCGTGAAGCCTGAAAACACTTCCCACGACCAGACCCCTCACGAACACTGGTCGTGTGGCCTTCACGACTCGTGAAGAACACTTCACGGCCCATGAAGGCCTACTGGAGAGAAAAACGAATCTTCCAAAAACGGTTTTTCGAGCCATTTTCGTGCTATATCTTTGTAGCCTAGGCTCTGATACCACTGTAGGAAATCCATGCCATGTCAACACCCGTACGCAGCGGAAGCAACGACATCAAAAACCGGGGTTTTCGGGTATTTAAACCGACATGCATGTATTCCCCAAGTGGGGATCGTGACTACAAACGAATATAGAAACTAAAAGAAAAGAGAGGGAGGAGAAATTATACCATCACGAGGCTGGAGCTATCCACCGAGCTAGGAAGATCTTCGAGAACTCGAAACCGAGCTCCTCTATTGATAATCCACACCAAGTAGCCGAGATTCCGTCTTGCTAACGACCTGAGACACGAACCACACGTCGTCTTCGTGAATCTGGAGCAGCCACAACACTTGAACAACTTGCCTTCACGAGATTACACACACCACCACCACGCCACTAGATGCTAAAGAACCATGTTTATGTGTTGTGTGTTTGTAGAAGCAAGAGTTATGCCAAAAGAGAGTGCCTAGCCTTTTATAAACTCTGGAATTCTTATCAAGGCAACCAGAGTCAGCCAAATTGTCACTCATTCATTGGACCATCACAAAGGTCCAATAGAAATAAAGTGTCACTTTGACTTCTGTCTTCACGGGCTCTCACGGGCCGTGAAGCACTCGTGAAGGCCTCATAGGCCGGGTTCCACCGCACACTCTCATTGGGCCAACGAGTGGTCCAATTAAAAGAATGGCGCCTGCCTTCACGGGCTCTCACGGGTCGTGAAGCACTCGTGAAGGCCCTGCTCCCACGACTACTTCTCCGGGTGGTGAAGGCTCGTGGAGGGTTTCTCTTCACGACCTCTTCACGGCCCGTGATGGTCGCCAGAAACCCTAATCTCATATTCTCTCTTGTTTGCGTTGTGCTGCTGGAATCTACCCTTGGCGTGTGACCCAATAGGCTCGTACCTCATCAGCAGTGATGCTAGTACACGTGTATCAGTGGGCGTATTCCAACATATCTAGTGGCCCAACTCACGTTGGCAGCAAGTGGTTCCGGAAGAGGTTCCTCGAGGATGTGCAACTTAGATTCATGGCGAAGGAAAATTCGCAATTACCTATGCCAATCCACAAAGTTCATGCCTACGAGTTTCTCCTCTTCTAGGAACGAACAAAGTGATAAATTCGGTGTTGCGTTGTTAACATTTGCCATCTACAATTTAGAGTACGCATTTTAGTTGATTTAGATATATTCCTTGTAGAAATAATTACCCAAATAGTTTTTCAAAACCAATTATTTAAACAAGGCTAGAAACCATATTTCACCATACCTTATGACGCATTTACCGCGGATCACAAAGTAAAGCTATTTAGGCCGGTAACCATTTTACCGATTGCAAACACTTTGCAACTCCTAGATCCTTGCGGGATCCATCGACATCCAAGATGTCTATTGGCATGTTTGATCCCTCCTCACAAGAATTCTAACTTGATCCCCTTAAATGACTCGGCTAGAGCTCGACGCCACCTAACTGTCACAAAAGGAATTGTAAACCACCCGTCAAGACACACACGAAAGTACTCTCGCCCAAGAATTGGTCCGTGCTAAGCTCGACAATCAATATTGCGAGTTGTCACACTCACCTTCCACATAGTTCCACTAGGCATGACTCATGCTAAAGCTCAACAATCATCAAAGTTTCACTAGATTCGGGTGGTGTCGTCTTACGGATGGCACGTGATTTACATTTTATTAAAACAGGTTTTTCTTTTTCCGGTTAAAAACATTATTAACCCATTTCGCGAAATAACAAATCAAGTGATAAAAACAACTTTTATCCACTTATAATATAATAAAAATTTATATTATCTTGTTAATTCTATACGCTCGGAAAGATATATAAACCAATTATATAAATATTTGTGTTTTTATATATTTTTTAAAAATTATCTAGCATACGATTTCCTACACATCAATGCAAAATAACAAATATATAAAACAACCACGCATACACAATAGTTCGGTAACATGCCCAAATCCTACGTGGTGTCCCCATGAGGCATACGAGGAAAACAAGGTCAACTAAGGAATCCAAGATCTAAAGTATCCTGTTGGGTGTGCTCCCACTGAAGCCGGCATATGCAAAAGGCAATCCGGACTCCACGTTGCTGAGACATCAACGCCATGACTCATGTTGGTGTATTACATACAAAATCATTTTCTATACTCTTTTACAAATACATAGAAGAAGAAATTGCACGCAAGCCATAATCCTATGCTACTAATGCTAGTACAAAAGAATAATTAAACGGCATATAAGCTGCACCAAATAATAATAATAAAATTACAACAATACGGCACACAGGCCACCAAAACCAAATAAACCAACCACCACAGCACATAGGTCTAAGGGCATCTAGTTACCGAACCATAATCAAACACAGCCAAATCAAAAGCATGGTGTGCCAAAAAACCATGTCCATTATATTTTGATCAAGATTGCCAATAAAACACTAAAGGCACGAAAGACAATCCTTGTACATATGCATTAGTAATTTTAATACCAAGTTAAAAATTACATATTCATATATACAGCTATATATATATATATATATATTTATGCACTTTATGTCAAGCCATAAAAAATATATAAATTCAAGGAATAAAAATATATTGGGGTTTGACCAGATCCAAGACTGGTCCAAAATAGTCAAAAACCGGATTTTTAAAGATCACCAAAAACCAGTTTTAAAAATCCGGATTCTGGCCAAGACACGATAGGCACGGGCGTCATGTGCTAGTCTACTGATTTAAACAAATTTAATCTTGTAAAACCTTCCCGCATGGCCCGTACACCTATAGGTACGACGCTGCAAGCACGCCTTGTACCCCAAAAGGTACGGCTGTGCCCGGTCACCGGAAAACTCATTTTGAAAGAAAACTCCGGTTTTTCAAACCAAAAGTGCAAAGACATGTTAGAGATGGCTCTAATATCACTGTTGGGTTTTGGTGCCATCTAGGAAATGCGGCGAAACGAAAAATAGGTAGAAACAATTTCAATTTCATGCCACTAATGCACCACCCAATGGACCAAATCTAGACAATGACAATGCAACTAAAAAGACACGAGAAAGAATAGAATTATACCATGCAAGCTATTCCTCCTTCTTGTTGTCTTGAAAGATATGTGCCAACAAGAACATCACCACTATTGATCTAACATCCCTTGAAATTTAGTAGTGCCTATACTATCTTCCAAGTGTGTATTGAGAGAGATATGAACTAACTTGAAGTTACAAGTTCATGTGTTTTGTTACCAAGAATCAAGAAGATTCATATGCCATATTCAAGGTGTAAGAACAAGTCTCTAGACCAAAAAAACAGCCAAAAACGTTCCATAAGTTACTAGTATGAATAGCCATAAAGCCACATTAAATCTAGACTTAAAAGCCTAATTCAATTGGTTGTTTCAGCGTCAGGCACGGCCGTACCCAAGTCACGCCCGACTTGGGCTCATGTTTTGACACTAGGCACGACCTTACCTCGATGAGGCACGCCTGTGCCGGTCCGAAAAGGTACGCCCTAGGCACGCCAGCCTTGGGCCCATACCTTTAGAAGACACGGCCGTGCCCGGCCCCACCAAAACCACTTTTGGCGTTTTTCTCTCTCTCCTTCAAAGATGTTGCCAGAATCAATACTTGGCGTGTGACCCAATAAGCCTATGCCTCATCGGCAGTGGTACCAACTCATGTGTGTCAGTGGGAATTTACCAACAGATAGTCCACCTTACCGACCCATGCAATAACTTTCAACGGCCCAATGAACCTCGGGTTCAGTTTTCCTCGTCTTCTGAACCGTATCACTCCTTTCCATGGAGACACTTTAAGCAATACATAGTTACCCACTTAGACCTCTAGCAATGACCTCCGTTGATCCGCATAGCTTTTTTGTCAGCTTTGAGACGCCTTGAGTTGTTCGTGAACCTGTTGAACGTATTTCG
This sequence comes from Dittrichia graveolens, assembly GCA_038502395.1. NCBI lineage: Eukaryota > Viridiplantae > Streptophyta > Magnoliopsida > Asterales > Asteraceae > Dittrichia > Dittrichia graveolens. The sequence goes on from JARJIL010000008.1 coordinate 27,587,189, forward strand.
AGGTCTTCTGAACTATTTCCATGCTACCAAGTTCTTTTTGCCCAACTTCACCCCAGTAGATAGGGGTCCTACACTTCCTCCCGTACAACATCTCATATGGTCGCATACCAATGCTCTTGGTCAATCGATCCCCCACAACCGAGATTTCGTCAAAATTCCTTGGAGTCTCGGGCAGTTTTGTTATGAGATTAATGGTTGTAGCTTACCACGTGACCTCTAGTGTTCAGCCTTTACCCGTAGTCAGGTTAAACATTTCTCGATGTATCTAGCCACATCCCTTACCACTAATAATCCATTTTTAAGTCTCTGTACATCTTAGTGGCCCCCAGATGTATTGAAAACTTCGACTTGTGAGCTTCGTTTAGAATGAGATTTCTAACCTCTATAGTTCTTGGTACCCAAATTCGCCCATAACGGGTCCACAATCCACGACTATCCTTGACCATGAATACCAATTGACTAATCCGCTCGGTTTTCTGGTTTTCTTCCTTGGTTGCCTCAATTTGAGCTATAAGGATTGACTCGAAAAGAGAAGTCGTGACCTTCATTCTCGGGAATTTCATACTTATTTGTTGCTGACTCGTCTTGCGACTCAATGCGTCTGCCACAACATTGGCCTTCCCCGGATGGTACAATATTTTACAGACGTAATCCTTGGCTAAGTCTAGCCATCTGCGTTGGTGCATGTTTAGATTCTTTTGATCGGTAAAGTACTTTAAGCTCTTGTGATCTATGTATATGGTGCACTTGACTCTGTATAAGTAATGTCTCCAAATCTTGAATGTGAACACCAAATCTGCCAGTTCAAGATTGTGAGTCAGATAGTTACACTCATGTGGTTTCAGTTGTCTCAAAGCGTAGGCAATAAATTTCCCTCTCGGCATAAGTACGTAACCAAGCCACACGTGAGAGGCATTACATTAAACCACTAAATCCGCCATCCCATCGGGTAAGGTTAGTATCGGGGCTTCACACAGTTTGCCCCAGAGGGTTTCTAATGCTTTTTGTTGGTCTATTCCCCAATCAAAATGAATGTTCTTCTTTGTCAGTTTGGTTAACGACATTGCTAACTTGGAGATATCCTTAATAAATCGTCGGTAATAGCCGGCTAACCTTAAAAAGTTTCTATTAGATATTTATTTGTTTGTAAGCCTTGTGTTACTTTTGTTATAATAAAACTATCTTTACTAGACTAGATGTAGTAATGGACTTAGCCCACTTTCTTTGTGTAATTCCTTGTTAGTCTAGTTGGTTAGCTTATTGGGCCCATGTGGCTTTTAAGCCCATGAGGCTTTTGTATAAATGCCTTGCAAACCTAGTTTGCAAGGCAACCTTTGCCAATCTATATTCTTAGCTTGTACTAAACGTTCATTGCAATACAGAGAGAATCTTCATCTTGCATGCAAAGAGTTCACACTTGTTCATACTAAACTTCATCATGTTTTGTTAAAGTATTCTCTAGTAACTCATCTTCTTCACAATCAAAGGACTTTCAATTGGTATCAGAGTCAACTCCCTACTGGATTGGTTCAATATTACCTGAAATAAACATCTTTGAGTGAGAAACAAAACCCAGGAGCTGTTGGTGTTCTTGGGTACGTGAGTGTTTGAAAAATCAAAAACCCATTTTCATAAATCTTCTTGTTTTTCAAGTTACTTGTTGTCTTTAAGAAGATTTTGAGTAAGATAAAACCTTTAGTAGTGGATTTAGAACAAACAACCAACATTTAAGTATTTATTTTGAATTCTTCTTGTTCTTGAAGTTTTTCACTGTTCTATCAAATTCTTCAAGAAATTGTTGTTGTTTTGAGTTGAAATTGGTTAGGGTAAGTGTTTTTAGTGATAAGGAAAGTCAAAGCATAAGTTAAGTGAGATTTTAGTGTGTTTTAGGCAAAATCAGAGGTCTGCTCAATAACAAAGTACTGACCTGCAAGTTTTTGGATTATTATCCCATCCGACTTTCGGGTCATCTGACCTTACTTCATCCGACTTTTGAGTTTTGGTGCATGCGACTTTTGGTCCATCGGATAGTTGCCAAAAGGTGTTCATCCGACTTTTAATTTAAAGTCATCCGACAGTTGCCATCAGATAGTTGAAGTAACTTAAGGTTCATCCGACTTTTGCTCCATACGACACTTGAATCATCCTACTTTCTGTTAGTCCTATATTTATATATATTCCATTCATGAAGATACTTTTGAAGAAAGTGTCTGAAGGACAATTCTTTATTCTTTTGTAAATTGTTCTGACACACCTCATCTGAAGAAAGAAGGCTTGGAGTTCATCTGAAGATTAGTTCTGAAGTGAACAACACTGAAGTAAGTCTTCAGTTGTCAATAGGTCTTCATCATTGAAAGCAGGTCACAGTACCAGACTCTTCTAGTTATGTAAAGTGCACAATCATCGCAACTGAAGGAACTTGAAGCGGCAATCTTGTTTTCTGTTCCTAACTTTATGAAGAGGAGTACACGTGTAATTAAATTAGATGGCCAGATTAGTTTACTTAGCATAGAAATACCTTCTCATTGTTCGAGAAATTGTTAAGCGTTTGTTCGCTAATTTGCGTTCAAGTTTGTTCTTGTTTAGTTTGTACTCGGTGCTCAAGTTTGTTCTTGTGCACTCTTTGAAGTCTTGTTATTAATATAATCTTACTTTGAAAACTTGTGTTCGTTATTTAAAACTATTTCCACACTTTGATAAATAATCATTGTTAGTTTTTACATCGTTGAGAAAAACAATTGGTATCAGAGCAGGTTCTAATTTAATCTATAAATTAGTGATCTGTTCAAAACGTCGAAGTTCGAATACATCGAAAATGGCTCCTCCGCCAAACCCCAAAGTTTTCTATAGAACACTTTTCAAGTTGGAAAAATCGCGTGTTGCTATATCTGGAAAATATTGATTGCAATTCTCTTACTATTTTGGAGGAATGTCCTTTTGTTCCTCAAACCATCTCCGTGGAGACTTGTAACACCGTATTTTTAACCCAAAAATTTTCATTTTTTTATAATTATTGCGGAAGCGAATAAACACCATAGTAATTACAACTAATTACAAACCACTGTTTACAAAATATCAGTATTACAAAACACGGCTCGTCACAAATAATCTATCAGAGTCCTAGGTGATTACTCCCTAAGTTAACCACTCTCAGCCGAGCCGCTGACTTACCAAAACTTGTAAAAAGACTAAGAGGTGGGGGATTAGCACAAAGCTAAGTGAATGGAGTAACACACAACAGATATATTAGCCTGAACCACATGATATCAACAACTACAAATAAGCACCCTGGGAAGACCGGCGGTTCTGTAGGAACCTACAACCAATGCCGGCCAAACCAAAGGTTTACCGATAGTCCATTTGCTATCCTCACACAGTATCATCCTCTGGTAGCAACATATGCATCCCAAGGCCCTGATACTGCTTATCCAATAACAAATGAACCCAGCCCATAAGCCCAGTCGTAAACTAACTTCCCTTCCAACATGTATACATATCAAAGAATACAACAATTAACATTCATAGTTAATTAACCAACAGATATACAATCTATCCAACAATAGTTGTAACCAAACCAGTACAACTAATATCACCCGTGTGCAAACATCCACTCTGTAACATCCGCAAACATGGGCTAGTAGATTAGCGGGTTTACGGTATGTGTTTGTTTGTGATTTTATTGTGTTAATTTAAATTATATGGTTATCTAAGTGAATTAATTAATTAATTAATTAAAATTATTATAAGTATGTACATTTATATATGCATGTATGACCGTAGGTGTGTGTGTGTGTGAGTGAGTGGAAATACATGTGGAGAAGGACATGGGAGGTGGTGACACCTAAATTTGCATGTAGTATGTGTTTGTGAGCTTAACTTATCTGGTCATTTTCTCTCAAAACATTCAAAGAAGTGTGTGTGCGTGTGTGTGTGTGTTCTTGCTAAGAAAACCGAAAGAAGAAGAAGAAAAGAATCGGAATTCCCATTTGTGTGTGATCAATCAAAAGATTTAAGGTTGGTGTTCATCATTTGACATGTTATAATATTTCTTGATATGTTATATGATTCTAAAATATGATTTACGTTTAGATAGAGGATTGCATGTTAGAACACCATAATCGGTTTTTGATATAATAGGATTTTGATGATTCATGTGTTCATATGATATATGCAAATATGATGTTTACTGCATGAGAAAGTGTTTAAAGGTGTTTAAATTATATTCTGGAATGATGATGATTATGAATCTAGGTTTGAGTTATACTATTTTGATGTTTGCAGAATTGAGGAGCATGAAGTTATCGGATTGTTGAAGAAACCGATTGGGACTAAAACCGATTCTTATGAAATCCGAATCTTTAAAACCGGAAGTTCGTAAACCGATACTTGAATTATGGGAACCCCAAATCCGAATACTATATTTATGAAATCCTAAACTTGGAAAGTGATTTAAGTCAGAATCCGAATAATGAAATCCGACACATGAAATCCGATACCCAAATCCGGAATTTGAAATCCGAGACTTAGTGAAATCCGATACTTACGATTTTGGAAACTTGAAATCCGATTAAGACAAAACAGAGGGGAACCCATCGGATTTCTAAATCCGACAGTTATGAAATCCTATTAGATGGTTGCGGATTTTGGGAAATCCAATACCTTAGTTGCGGATTTTGAGAAATCCGAGTGTAAATCCGATAGTTGTTGAAATCTGATATTTCGTGTTTGGATTTATTATTGTTTATTGATTGTTGATTTTATGAATGAATTATAGATATATGATGAGATATATTTATAAGATTTGGACTGATTGATTGTTATTATGTTTTCAGGAAATCAAAAGGCTCAGTAATATAAGAATTCTGAGTGCTTCGTCTGAACTTGAAAGGTTAGTGGATGTTGGATGCGAATGGTAAAGATTGTGTCTAATATTACTGATGTGAGGCATGATTGTATGTGATGGATTGATATGGGAACTGCTGATTTGTATATTATTGATGTCTGTTGCATGACTATTTATTTGATACGCACTCTTAGAATGATTTTGAGTTGCGTTTGAGAAGTCAGCTATACGTGGAATTGGGCTGGGCTCGTTTACTAGTTGGTTGAACAGTGGTAGCCTTACTGTTGCATATGTTGCTTCAGAGTGGGATTTCACTGTGCCATTTCAGTAGAGGGCTATCGGTAAACCTTTGCTTTGCCCAGCATTGGTTGTAGGTTCTGGGCCGAACCGCTGGTCTTCTTAGAGTTGTGATTAAATGATTAGTATTGACTTGATGTTTGCTTTTGGGTTTAGCCTCTACTCACTTACCTTTGTGCTAATTCCCCACAGTTGTTACTTTTGCAGATTTGTGTTTGTGAGTGCTCATGGAAGGAAAAGTTGACTTGACTATGATGACTAAATTTAAAATGAAACGAGCTGGTTTATTTTGTAACACAGAATTATGTTTGTTGGATTTTGAGAACATGTATTTTATTTATAAATGATTTGTAAATGTTGGTGAATGGAAAGTTTGTTTATTTAATTAAGCTTCCGCAACGCAATTTTAAAAAAAATGGCTTAGATTTTATGGTGTTACACACTCACCTCTGGTTCTCAGCTATTCCACTCAGTGATCTTATGTTACTGAGCCTTGTCTGTTCCTGAGAACACAACAACCAACCATTAGCATCCAATTCATAAATATATATACCAATCATATATTTATATCCATTTAATCAAACATAAACATGTAAGATTCACATATGCATGCACATATAATACATAGCATTAAACAATGCAATTCAACAAATCACAACTGTCGGATTTCATAAGAAATCCGAAACTACTATCAGAATCCGCCAGAAACATCGGATTTCGAAGAATCCGATACACCTATCGGATTTAGGAGAATCCGCAACTTCCATCGGATTTCAACACTTGTGTCTTAGCATGGCACCCACGATCGGATTTCATACTTGGGAACCCACCATCGGATTCAAGCCATCGGATTTCAATACTCGGATTACATACATCCAGATTTAAGAGTACCGGATTTCATAACTACCGGATTCAACACCCGGTTTTCCACACTCGGATTCCATCACCAACTCCACAATCCGCCATCTTCATGATTTCATCAATCCGATAACTTCAAACTTGCATACATCTCATTTCCAGATTATACAATTCATATACAAATTCATATAAATACATATAAACATGTTTAAACATACAAGCATGCATCAAAACACCTTTATACCCCAAGAACACCAAATTCGAGAACTTCATATATGATGTTCATATCAAACTCTCTCAAACCGTAGCATGTTAATACTAACCAAATCATGTTTCATAACAAGAATCATGTTTCAAGAAGAAAACAATAAACATACAACCTTCTAACTTGAATTCACAATTCAAGAATCACCAATTCTGATTGCTCTTCTTCTTTCCTTGTTCCTTTCTCTCGGTTTTACACACAATACACACACAAGGATTCTTCAAAGTGAAGTAAGCTTCACTAAACCCACGTGTATATATATACAAGCATGAGGTGTCATCATTTAACTAACTAAACACATGCACTCACACATACACCAATCCGTATATATATATATATATATCAACAAACCAATTAATTAAATGATTAAACAATTAAATTAAACACTTAATTAATAACTAACTAATATCACATAATAACTCACGTGTAACATACCCAAAGCCTACATTTCTACTAGACCCAATCTCAGGATGTTACAAGACTGGTTCTGCTGAAACTTCAATTCCCTCCCGTCCAAAACCAAGATCTCAATGGACTGAGGAGGAGAAGAAGCTTGTTGGTCTAGATGCTAAGATAAGAAACAATATAGTTATAGCCTTACCAAATGAGATATTCCATACTGTTTGCAATCTAAGAACTACCAAGGATATGTGAGAGAGTATATGCATATCTTTTGAAGGAACTGTTGAAGTTCGTGAAAACAAGAAGAGCAACATCATACGCAAGTATGAAAGCTTTTGTGCTAAAGACTCAAAATCTCTCACTGAAGTCTACACAAGATTTACATGTCTTCTTAATGACAAGATTGAAGTAGGAGTTGTCAGAGAACAATTCCAAATCTTAAACAGATTTCTAGACTCCCTTCCATTTGAGTGGGATACCATGTGCATGATCTTGAGAACAAACAACATGCTTAAGGACATGAACATGCGTAAGCTCTATGGAATCCTGCTGAATGATTAATAAACCCGCATTCAGAAAAATGACTTGAAGAAAGCCTTCAAGAAATCCTTGGCTCTCGTAGCTGAAAATCCCACTAGAGCCAAATACAGGTCGACTAAAGACTTTGAATCTGAAGAAGAATTTCAGACGAACAATGCTGAGGTGGAAGAAAGATCTGACGATGAATACTCAGAAAAAGCCTTCATCATGAAAAACTACAAAAAAATTCCAAAAGTTTAGATCTGACAGAAGAAGGAAATTTGAAAAGAAATTTTCTTCCGAGGAAAAGGGCTCGTCTGAAGTGTCAAAGAATGAATGCTTCAAATGTGGAAAGCCCGGTCACTATGCAGTAGATTGCTTTGTCAAGGAAACTTCATCAAATCCAAAGAAGAGTTATCCATCTAAGGCCAATAAATACAAGGCAAAGTACAAGGCCCTGAAAACATCTAGTGAAAAGAAAACGAAAGGAAAGGTCATGATTGCCGATGATCTATCATGGACAGATTCTTAAACTTCTTCAGATGAGGATGAAGAGAGTGAAGTGAGAGGAAAGTGCCTGGTGTCTAAAGAAATCCTTGGATCTGCTCATCTTGAAATATGCTTAATAGCTGCTGAAAGCAAGTTTAGCAGTCATCTAGCTGAGGCTGAAAAATTGAGCTCAGCAGAAGGATGGAATCCCACTATGATGTACAAGGTATCAAATTTCAAAAATTATTACATGAATGAGAAGATGATATGTTTGTTTATTTGTGTCTTGATCTGACAGTTGCTCATAACAATCAAAACAAACTATCACCAAGCTCACTTCTGAAATCAACGCTGTAGAAAAAGAAAATGAAAAATTTCTTCAAGAATCATATGCTTTAAGAAATCATTTAAAATTTCTAACAAATGAACTCAAAAATGTAAAACTGGATTTGCAAGACTCAAATGAAAAAGTGAAAGATCGTCATTAAATTATTGATCTATGATTGAGTCCTAACAAATTAGCGTTTGAAAGCATAAATCATTAGATTCCGTCCTCGGAATCTATACGTCATCAAACAACTGCGGGTAACGAACTTTCATGTCGGCCTCGGTTTCCCACGTCAAGTCTGAACCCAAACTGTGTTTCCACTTAACTAGAACCATCAGAATCTGTTTCTTTTGGAAACTTCGTCACTTTCCGATCCAATAGTTCTATGGGTTCTTCCACCAACCTCTTGCTGAAATCTACTTTAAGATCATGTAAAGGTAGAATCTGACTTTCATGCTCAACTCTACATTTCCGCAAGTAACAAACGTTGAAGGTATTGTGAATACCTAACAATTCAGTTGGAAGATCAAGAGTAACCGTCTGATCATTTACCACCCGTTGGACACGAAATGGCCCAATATAACGCAGAGCCAACTTTCCCCGCTTCCCAAAACGGATAACCCCCTTCCATGGAGAAACCTTCAGATATACCAATTCCCCCTCAACAAATACAACTGACCTATGACGTGGATCAGTATACATCTTTTGTCGATCCCTCGCAACTTTCAACTTTCTCGCGCAATAGCCACTTTGTCTACGGTGATCTACACAATATCAGGCCCTGCATACTGTTTCTCACCCGCCTCTAACCAACATGTAGGAGTACGGTAGTGACGACCATATAGCATCTCATAAGGCGGCATAGAGATACTTGAATGACATGAATTGTTGTATGCGAATTCAATTAGCAGAAGATGGGAATCCCAGGAACCTCCATATTCTAACACACATGCCCGCAGCATATCCTCGAGTGTTTGAATAGTTCGCTCAGATTGCCCGTCTGTCTGAGGATGGTAAGGTGTACTCAAATTCACACGTGTACCTAACTCCCGCTATAAACTGTTCCAGAAGTTCGACACAAACCTGGAATCTCTGTCTGATACGATCGAAAGCGGTATACCATGTGGGGAAACAACTTCATCGATATACAACTGAGCCAACTTACTGAGTGATGCCGTCTCACTGGTGTGACAACCGTCAATTAAAATTTCAGGTTAGCTACAAATAGTATTAATACAAATATAGGTTTTTAATAGCTACAAATAGTATTAATAACATAAATTATATTGTAGAAACCTTTTATTCCCTAAAAATCCCGGCGATGTGCTTAAAACCTTCAAAAATCGAAAAATCGGTAAAACCGCCTAATTAAAAGTCAACATTTATAAATTTTATATAACAATTAAAATAATAAGAACAAAACACATCATTACATATATTATTTATCCCAAATATAAAACTTATGTAAATGCCAACAAAACTAATCAATAAATTGTAAGTATTGATCTTAATTGAATCACCATTGTACAAAATACATCCAACACATACAATATATTAAACAAAAAAAAGAAATGACACACAAATCTGCCAGCCCTCACCCACACACACAGACAAACCCACTTACACACACAAACTCTTTTGAATACACTACCAACATGCAAGACACACACACAACACATGCATCATTTCTCTTTCTCTCTTCAAACACTCAACTCTCTCTATCTTCTCTCTTCTACCTCTTCTCTCTTGCTATGACCCACGATTTCCAGCCCCAACTTCACCATAAATCTGCCATTTTTGAAGATCATTTGAAAGTTTGAAGCAAGGAATCAAGATAGGTAACATCTTCTAAGGTTATCTCTTCATATATTACACATTTCTTAAGTTTTTCTTCTATTTTTCTCAAGTTTTTGAACCAATATGAACACACAAGTGTTTCATGGTGGAGTAGTTACTAAAATCACAAAAATGTACCAAACATAAATGCAAATTTCGATTTTATAGATTAAAACCCAAGTTTATGGTGTTAAACCACCATGCAAATTTCAACTTGCATGTGGCTTTTATTGCAAATAAACTATTTTGATGCTGTAGTAATCTATAAAATTTGTAAAAATAGCTAAAACCAAGAATCTAAGCTTGAAACAACAAGAAATGGTGTTAGAACATACAAGAGATCAAGAACAAGAAACCTGGAATTTTGGCAGAATGTTATCCGATTTGAAATATTCATGACTTGAGTTTTACTTATCTAAAACACTTGATTTTTCTTTTTCATGTTATATTTATGTCTGATCTTTCTATCCCATGTAAAATCACCCAAAATCTCGATCGTTTGACCCTCTAATAACTTGATTTATGTTAAGTGTGTAAACAGTATCCGGGTAGAAATCAAATACGACTTTCACTAGTCATATCTCCTTCAATTTTGAGTGAAAAATTATGAATCTTTAACTGGAATTTAATATAACGAGTTATATTTCAAATGAAACTGGTCTCACTCGTATTAATTAAGATTTGGTTCTTCAAACATAAAAAGTAAATTGCATGTGCTAAAGCTGAGAATCTAGGAAGTTTTATATGTGAACTTTAATTAACCATAACTTGGTCCACACAATCTTAAAAATGGTCAACTTTTTTTTAAAAAGTTACATTAACCCAATTTGAATCATCTAAAAATAAGGTCGTTTGACCACTCAAAACCTTAAAACAATATGAGAGTGTTAACTGGATTTTGACCAGTGACCTCTAAATTTAAATAAATCAAATAAAATATCTATAAATATTTAAAAATTCTAATATTTTTACAGTATTCCCTAAAGACATATTATAATAACATATAAAGGATTTATACGGCCGAGTCCCTCACCGTGGAGAGCGCCAGTATTATTCGTCAAAAAGAAAGACGGTTCATTTAGAATCTAAATTGATTATCGTGAATTAAATAAATTGACAATCAAAAATCGATATCCCCTTCCTCGAATCAATGATCTATTTGACCAACTGCAAGGTGCATCATATTTTTCAAAAATCAATCTCCGTTTAGGATATAGTCAATTAGGAGTTCGTGAAGAAGACATACCTAAAACAGCTTTTAGGACTCGTTATGGACATTACGAGTTTCTACTTATGCCTTTTGGTTTAACAAACGCCCCAGCTGTGTTCATGGATCTGATGAATAGAGTCTGTTGACCCTATTTAGACAAGTTTGTTATAGTTTCCATGGATGATATATTGATCTATTTCCGTAGCAAAGAAGCTCAAGAGCAACATTTAAAGCTAGTGCTGGAATTACTCAAGGACCAGAAGTTGTATGCCAAATTCTCCAAATGTGAATTTTGGATTAGGGAAGTACAATTTCTTGGTCACATTGTTGGCGAAAAAGGGATTCACGTAGATCCTATAAAAATTGAAGCTATTAAAAGATGGGAAGCCCCAAAGACTCCAACCGAAATTCGTCAATTTTTGGGTTTAGATGGGTATTACCGACGATTCATTAAGGACTTTTCTAAGATTACCCAGCCACTAACCTCCTTAACTCAAAAAGACAAGAAGTTTAGTTGGGGTGACAGACAGGAAGAAGCATTCCAGAAGCTAAAGCACAAGCTATGCAATGCACCAATGTTGGCATTGCTAGATGGATCGGAGAACTTTGTAGTGTATTGTGATGCCTCTCATCAAGGTTTGGGATGTGTATTGATGCAAAAAGACAAAGTTATTGCATATGCTTCAAGATAACTTAAAGTTCACGAGAAGAACTACACAACTCATGACCTAGAACTTGGAGCATTAGTTTTTGAACTTAAAATTTGGAGACATTATTTGTACGGTACTAAGTGCGCTATCTTCACCGATCATAAGAGTCTTCAACACATCCGTGATCAGAAAATGCTCAACATGAGGCAAAGAAGATGGGTGGAGTTACTCAACGACTATGATTGTGAAATTAAATATCACCCAGGCAAGGTGAATGTAGTAGCCGACGCGCTTAGCAGGAAGGTAAGGGCTAAACCTTCAAGAGTGAGAGCATTTGGAGCACTTGTTCAGACAAGCCTAAAGACAAGAATCCTCGAAGCTAAGGATCAGGCGTTAAAAGGGGAAAAGTTGAGGAATGAGACCTTGCACCAACTCGAACATAGATTTGAAACTAATCTGATGGAGTCCGCTACTTTGAAGACAGGGTATGGATACCAAAAATTTACAACTTGCGATCAACAATCCTAGACAAAGCTCATAAATCTAGGTATTCAATTCATCCCGGTGTAGAAAAAATGTACAAGGATCTCAAGAAATATTGTTGGTGGCCGGGAATGATGAAGGACGTAGCTTTGTATGTGGGAAAGTGTTTGACTTGCTCAAAAGTCAAAGCAGAACATCAAAAGCCGTCTGGTTTGTTGCAACAACCGGAGATTCCACAGTGGAAATGGGAACAAATTTCCATGGACTTCGTAACAAAATTACCCAGGACAGTTAGGAGTCATGATGCAATTTGGGTAATAGTGGATCGATTGACAAAGTCTACACATTTTATTTCTATAAAAGAAAGTTAAAAGATGGAGAAGCTTGCCCAAATTTACATTGATGAAATTGTTACACGCCATGGAGTGCCAATTTCAATCATTTCAGATAGAGATAGCCGCTTCACGTCTCGATTCTAGCAGTCCCTTTAGAAAGCACTCAGTACACGATTATATTTGAGCACAGCTTATCATCCACAAACCGATGGGCAGACTGAGCGTACTATACAAACATTGGAAGACATCTTAAGGGCTTTTGTGATAGATTTTGGCGGAAATTGGGATTCTCACTTACCTTTGGTGGAATTTTCATACAACAATAGCTACCATACCAGTATTCAGTGTGCCCCTTATGAAGCTTTGTATGGACGGAAGTGTCGTTCACCACTTAGTTGGTGTGAAGTTGGTGATAAACAATTAATTGGACCTGACATTGTGCAAGAAACAACTGACAATATTTCCATCATTAAAGATAGAATTAAAACCACGAGAGATCGTCAGAAGAGTTACGCAGATAACCGCAGAAAGCCTTTAGAATTCCAAGTCGGGGATAAAGTACTTGTAAAGGTATCGCCATGGAAAGGGCTAGTGATTTTTGGAAAGAAAGGAAAATTAAGCCCTAGGTATGTTGGACCATTTGAGATCATTAAAAGGATTGGTCCGGTAGCATATAAACTCAAATTGCCTCAGGATATGAATGCCATCTACAATATATTCCATGTATCGAACCTCAAGAAGTGTTTAGCTGATGAATCGGTAGTCGTACCCTTACCAGACATTCAAGTTGACGAGAAGTTGTTGTTCAAAGAAGAACCAATCGAAATTCTCGACCGAGAGATCAAGCAACTCAGACAAACGAAGATTCCAATTTTGAAAGTTCGTTGGAACTCAAAACATGGATCGGAATATACATGGGAACGAGAGGAGTATATGAAACTTAAATATCCTCACCTCTTTGCCCATAAGGAGTGAGAGGATGTCAAAAGCTAATTTCAGGACGAAATTCTTTCAACTGGGGGAGACTGTGACAACCGTCAATTAAAATTTCAGGTTAGCTACAAATAGTATTAATACAAATATAGGTTTTTAATAGCTATTAATAACATACATTATTTTGTAGAAACCTTTTATTCCCTAAAAATCCCGGCGAAGTGCTTAAAACCTTCAAAAATCAAAAAATCGGTAAAACCGCCAAATTAGAAGTCAAGATTTATAAATTTTATATAACAATCAAAATAATAAGAACAAAACACATCATTACATATATTATTTATCCCAAATATAAAACTTATGTAAATGCGAACAAAACTAATCAATAAATTGTAAGTATTGATCTTAATTGAATCACCATTGTACAAAATACATCCAACACATACAATATACCTATTATTAAACAAAAAAATATAAATGACACACAAATCTGCCAGCCCTCACCCACACACACACATAGAAACCCACTTACACACAAACTCTTTTGAATACACTACCATCATGCAAGACACATACACAACACATGCATCATTTCTCTTTCTCTCTTCAAACACTAAACTCTCTCTACCTTCTCTCTTCTCCCTCTTCTCTCTTGCTACAACCAACGATTTCTAGCCCCAACTTCACCATAAATCTACCATTTTTGATGATCATTTGAAGGATTGAAGCAAGGAATCAAGATAGGTAACATCTTCTAAGGTTATCTCTTCATATCTTACACATTTCTTAAGTTTTTCTTCTATTTTTCTCAAGTTTTTGAACCAATATGAACACACAAGTGTTTCATGGTGGAGTAGTTACTAAAATCACAAAAATGTACCAAACATAAATGCAAATTTCGATTTTATAGATTAAAACCCAAGTTTATGGTGTTAAACCACCATGCATGTGTGGATCTTGATGAATCCATGCTAGATTTCAACATGCATGTGGGTTTTATTGCAAATAAACTATTTTGATGCTGCAGTAATCTATAAAATTTGTAAAACATAGCTAAAACCAAGAATCTAAGCTTGAAACAACAAGAAATGGTGTTAAAACATACAAGAGATCAAGAACAAGAAACCTTGCATTCTGGCAGAATGTTATCCGACTTGAAATATTCATAACTTGAGTTTTACTTATCTAAAACACTTGATTTTTCTTTTTCAAGTTATATTTATGTCTTATCTTTCTATCCCATGTAAAACACAAAAATTCTCGATCGTTTGACCCTCTAATAACTTCATTTATGTTAAGTGTGTAAACAGTATCCGGGTAGAAATCAAATACGACTTTCACTAGTCATATCTCCTTCAATTTTGAGTGAAAAATTATGAATCTTTAACTGGAATTTAATATAACGAGTTATATTTCAAATGAAACTGGTCTCACTCGTATTAATTAAGATTTGGTTCTTAAAACATAAAAAGTAAATTGCATGTGCAAAAGCTGAGAATCTGGGAAGTTTTATATGTGAACTTTAATTAACCATAACTTGGTCCACACAATCTTAAAAATGGTCAACTTTTTTTTTAAAAGTTACATTAACCCAATTTGAATCATCTAAAAATAAGGTCGTTTGACCACTCAAAACCTTAAAACAATATGAGAGTGTTAACTAGATTTTGACCAGTGACCTCTAAATTTAAATAAATCAAATATAATATCTATAAATATTAAAAAATTCTAATATTTTTACAGTATTCCCTAAAGACATATTATAATAACATATAAAAATTTGGAACCTTAAATAATTATTTAGTGTACTAAAGCATTGCACCAAAGTACAACCCATGAAACTGACCGAAAGGGACTTGCACAGTAGATAAAGAAGAATAAAAATCTTTATGATTGAGACTTGAAAAATAACATTGAAGTATAAAAATCATACAAATAATATAGAAACACCTAAAAAGTAAATATAAAATATCAAAACATAATTGTATTCACATGAATGAAAGTTGGGTAAATATATATATATATATATATATATATATATATATATACATATATAATTTCAACATATAACTATATCAATATAAAATCAATATAAATAATACAAAATTAATTATTAAGTTTAATAACTAGAATTTGGGGACTAATAATAGAATATTATTTCACTAGGAAGGAAGCGCTGAGGGAATTCAAGATTTTGCGAATTGTTTTAAGAACGCGTTAAACTTTGTCAAGTGAGTATTCACGGCCCCACTTTTTATTGTTTTGAATATTTTTGGGGAAAAGCATGCTATTATTTAAATTATCGGTTGATCTGTTTATTAAACTGTTATCTTATCATCGCACTTTCGTATATATGCTTATGTTTAACGATTATGAATTTCTCTCTTTATGTATGTCCCACTGTTCAACACTACCTATTAACTCATTGTATCAAGCCGTTAGTAATCTATGGGTAGCGCTATTAGGTTGACACCCCACTTACTTGTTTCAGTGCATAATTACTGTGAAACAGGCTCTGTTTATTACTCTACGGGCATTCAGTCAGTAGGCTTAGGTAGTGGGCTCTTTGCGTTAACATTCTGCATATACTTATACCAAGTGCAAACTAAACAACTGATTTACATACTCATCGTTCAGTGATGAACGTTTTTGGCATTAAAATCTTATTTTATTGCATATCAAAACCCGTGATCTCACCAACTATTTCTATAGTTGACACTCTCTTTATCATGCTTTTCAGGAAATCATTAGTAAGTGGTTAGCACTTGTTCGGCATGCGTGTGGCAGCATTATCTAGCAATTTACATTATGTTATTTTCCAAACTTTTGAACAATTATCGAAACTTGTTGTAAACAATTGTATTACTTTTAATTATCTATGGTTGGTGTGATCTTGTACCTTATGCTATGAAACCGTAAACTGTTACAACTCGTGATTCCGCTTTAGCGGGGTGTGACAGATTTGGTATCAGAGCCGAAGGTTATAGATAATACCGGTTTTCTTTTAGAAAACCTAAACTATAGCCTAAAGCTGGAAATAACATTCAAAACTACTAAAAAATTACTAGTATAATTAAATCGAGTATTACACTATTAGACCATAATTAAACAAAGCTTGATCACCTATGTTTAATTTAGTAAAGATAGTGCAACGCTCGAATTAGTTATATTAGAAGTTTGTTTATGTTGACTTTTTATCTTTAAACTTAAGTAGCATGCGTTTTTGTGTGTGTAATCACCGCATGAATAATTGCATGGCACATCACATTATAGATGCCACTATTATACCTATAGTGCATTATGTACACTTGGCCCTATGTTATTACATTGTTAGTGATTAAGGATAATTTTGTCTTAGTAGTATTATGTTTTCCTCATCTTCCCATACGGTTTACTCTACTGATGAGTCCGGCTACGTTACCGGACGTTACCCACGACACAACCCTACTGCCTCTAAAGAGGAGGACCCATCTAAGGATCACGGTTCGGGGCATGATGTATCAAGCGGTAGTACTCCTACCGACATTCCACAGGAGCCACCTGCACCCGTCTTACCTATCCCACCTCAGCCCACTACTGCTCTACCTCGTGGGCCCCGTATCCGGATGACGCCTCGAAAGAGGGTCCCTATCCCTATGAGGGCGACGGCATGGACATCCTTGAGAGGGGAAGCAGGACCCTCCACAGCTGCTACTGGTGTCCCTATCGGACACGCTCCTGGTATGACCCGGGAGGAGGCGTATTACTTCAGGGAGTTGATGTCTGAGGTTGCAGACCTCCGTCAGACATTAGTACATCAGCAGCACATTGTATCTGCTTCAACGGAGCTTAACCATCATTTGTTGCAGACTTCATACCGAACTGAGGAAGTTGCTGATGAGGCCATGCGTGCTATTAGGAGAATGGAGATCCTATGTCGACAGATTGGAGGATTGGTTCTTGCGGCCACGGTGTTGTTTGCGGTCGTTTATTCGTGGTGGTACTGATTGGAGGATGGTTATAGCAGTTATTTAGTCCAAAAACTTTTGTCTAGTATGTTAGGACATTTGATATTATGTGTTCAGTCTTTCATACAATTTAATCTGTAGTGAATTTAAAATTATCGCATTGATGCATGTTCGCATCAAATTTTGTACTTTTGTTTTAAATGTGAAAATATGTATGTACTATGTACTCGTGTATTGTGAAAATGAAATTCCTTCTTATTGTCATATTGATGTAGTTCGTTACTACTTATTCAAAATTTCGTATCTTATTGTATTAATTAAAAAAAATTATTATTATTATTATTATTATTTTGTTTGTTATGGTCAAAATTGTGACAAACTTTCATTAAAATAAATGTTTATGATTGTATTTCTAGAATCATGCCACCTAAAAGAATCACACGAAAGAACAACAATGACCAAGAAACCGACCTGGCACGATTAGTGGCTCAACAGATCGCTGCAGCAATACCGAACATTGTCAGCCAAGTCACTGCGGGTATTAATGCTAACCAAGGGAATAATAACGGAGGGGGAAATAATGACGGGAATAGAAACAATGAAGGTGGAGGAGGAAATAACAACAACAACAATAACAAAAACAACAACAACCACCTGGGGTGTACCTACAAGACGTTTAGAGCCTGCAATTCAAAGGAATTCCATGGGAAAGAGGGTGTTGTTGGATTGCTACAATGGATAGAGAGTATGGAATCCGTACTCAGCATTAGCAAGTGTTCTGATGATTGCAAGGTAGAGTTTGCAGCTTGTCTACTTCAGAACAGAGCATTGACCTGGTGGAACACGCAGGTCCAAACCCGTGGTCGAGAAGAAGCAAACAGCTTAAGCTAGGAAGATTTCAAGAAATTGCTCATGGAAGAGTTCTGCTCGAGAGACGAAATTCAGAAATTGGAAGATGAGTTTTGGAACCATACAATGGTGGGGATGGAGATTGGTAAATACGCTGGATGTTTTCACGAACTCACAAAACTAGTGCCTCGACTGGTTACACCTGAAGAGAATAAAATCGAGAGGTAAATCTGGGGGTTATCACCCGAAATCCGAGGAATAGCTACCTCGGCAAACCCCACGACTCTTCAAAGTGCTGTGAGTTTAGCAAATCGGTTGACCAATGATGCGGTCCGTTCAGGAAAGGTTGCCTAGACGAAGGTTGAAGGAAAAAAGAAGTGGGAAAACCAGTCAGGGAAAAAGAACGGTGCTAGGCCTGACAAGAAATTCATGGGAGCAAAGAACTTTGGGGTCCAAACTCAAGAAGCTGGACGTTACAGTGGCCCACACCCCAAGTGTAACAAATGCAACTTTCACCATGGGGGTGTTTGCCCTACGTATACAAATTGCAAGAAGATTGGACATATCGCCACATACTGCAAGGCAACCAAAGAAACGAACGAAGTAAAAGGGGCATGCTTCGAATGTGGGAGTCGGGAACACTTTCGAAACACATGTCCTAAGCTGAACAGAGGACCAAACCATAACAATGCCGGAAACTAGGCGCGAGGATGAGCATTTGTCATCGGGGCCGAAGAAGCGAAGCAAAACCAAAACGTGGTAACTGGTACGTTTCTCTTGAACGATCATTATGTAGCTGTATTATTTGACTCTGGAGCGGATAGGAGTTTCATTTCTGCAGAATTTAGATCCATGCTCAATATGAAATCTAAGAAATTGGAAGATGCCTATATAATTGAATTTGCCAATGGTCATGAAACTAAGACTAGTGATGTCCTAATTGATTGCACTTTGAACTTAGGTGATAAGTTATTTAATATCGATCTTATACCTATTAATTTGGGAAGTTTCAACATAGTTGTGGGTATGGATTGGTTGTCCAAAAATTGAGCAGAAATTCGTTGCTCCGAAAAGGTCGTGAAGATACCTCTTTCGCACGATGACACTCTTGTTATACAAGGAGATAAACCAGGGAAAGGCCTGAATATTGTATCGTGTATGAAGATTCGGAAATGTTTGAGGAAGAAAAGTGTTGCGTTTTTTGCTCACGTAATGGATAAAAAGTCAAAGGAGAAACGGATCTAGGATATTCCCGTAGGCAGAGACTATCCAGAAGTATTCCCGGATGATCTACTTGGTTTATCTTTATCGAGGCAAGTCGAATTCCAAATTGATTTAGTTCCTGGAGAAGCACCAGTAACCAAAGCACCATACCACTTAGCGCCACCTGAGATGCAGGAGTTGTCAAGCCAACTTCAGGAACTTTTGAATAAAGGATTTATACGGTTCATTTAGAATGTGAATTGATTATCGAGAATTAAATAAATTGACAATCAAAAATCGATATCCCCTTCCTCGAATCAATGATCTATTTGACCAACTGCAAGGTGCATCATATTTTTCAAAAATCGATCTCCGTTTAGGATATAGTCAATTAGGAGTTCGTGAAGAAGACATACCTAAAACAGCTTTTAGGACTCGTTATGGACATTACGAGTTTCTACTTATGCCTTTTGGTTTAACAAACGCCCCAGCTGTGTTCATGGATCTGATGAATAGAGTCTGCTGACCCTATTTCCGTAGCAAAGAAGCTCAAGATCAACATTTAAAGCTAGTGCTGGAATTACTCAAGAAGCTAAAGCACATGCTATGCAATGCACCAATTCTGGCATTGCTAGAAGGATCGGAGAAATTTGTAGTGTATTGTGATGCCTCTCATCGAGGTTTGGGATGTGTATTGATGCAAAAAGACAAAGTTATTGCATATGCTTCAAGATAACTTAAAGTTCACGAGAAGAACTACACAACTCATGACCTAGAACTTGGAGCATTAGTTTTTGAACATAAAATTTGGAGACATTATTTGTACGGTACTAAGTGCGCTATCTTCACCGATCATAAGAGTCTTCACCACATCCTTGATCAGAAAATGCTCAACATGAGGCAAAGAAGATGGGTGGAGTTACTCAACGACTATGATTGTGAAATTAAATATCACCCAGGCAAGGTGAATGTAGTAGCCGACGCGCTTAGCAGGAAGGTAAGGGCTAAACCTTCAAGAGTGAGAGCATTTGGAGCACTTGTTCAGACAAGCCTAAAGACAAGAATCCTCGAAGCTAAGGATCAGGCGTTAAAAGGGGAAAAGTTGAGGAATGAGACCTTGCACCAACTCGAACATAGATTTGAAACTAATCTGATGGAGTCCGCTACTTTGAAGACAGGGTATGGATACCAAAAATTTACAACTTGCGATCAACAATCCTAGACAAAGCTCATAAATCTAGGTATTCAATTCATCCCGGCGTAGAAAAAATGTACAAGGATCTCAAGAAATATTGTTGGTGGCCGGGAATGATGAAGGACGTAGCTTTGTATGTGGGAAAGTGTTTGACTTGCTCAAAAGTCAAAGCAGAACATCAAAAGCCATCTGGTTTGTTGCAACAACCGGAGATTCCACAGTGGAAATGGGAACAAATTTCCATGGACTTCGTAACAAAATTACCCAGGACAGTTAGGAGTCATGATGCAATTTGGGTAATAGTGGATCGATTGACAAAGTCTACACATTTTATTCCTATAAAAGAAAGTTAAAAGATGGAGAAGCTTGCCCAAATTTACATTGATGAAATTGTTACACGCCATGGAGTGCCAATTTCAATCATTTCAGATAGAGATAGCCGCTTCACGTCTCGATTCTAGCAGTCCCTTTAGAAAGCACTCAGTACACGATTATATTTGTGCAAGAAACAACTGACAATATTTCCATCATTAAAGATAGAATTAAAACTACGAGAGATCGTCAGAAGAGTTACGCAGATAACCGCAGAAAGCCTTTAGAATTCCAAGTCGGGGATAAAGTACTTCTAAAGGTATCGCCATGGAAAGGGCTATTGCTTTTGGGAAAGAAAGGAAAATTAAGCCCTAGGTATGTTGGACCATTTGAGATCATTAAAAGGATCGGTCCGGTAGCATATAAACTCAAACTGCCTCAGGATATGAATGCCATCTACAATATATTCCATGTATCGAACCTCAAGAAGTGTTTAGCTGATGAATAGGTAGTCGTACCCTTACAAGACATTCAAGTTGACGAGAAGTTGTCGTTCAAAGAAGAACCAATCGAAATTCTCGACCGACAGATCAAGCGACTCAGACAAACGAAGATTCCAATTTTGAAAGTTCGTTGGAACTCAAGGCATGGATCGGAATATACATGGGAACGAGAGGATTATATGAAACTTAAATATCCTCACTTCTTTGCCCATAAGGAGTGAGAAGATGTCAAAAGCTAATTTCAGGACGAAATTCTTTCAATTGGGGGAGACTGTGACAACCGTCAATTAAAATTTCAGGTTAGCTACAAAGTATTAATAGCTACAAATAGTATTAATACAATTATAGGTTTTTAATAGCTACAAATAGTATTAATAACATAAATTATTTTGTAGAAACCTTTTATTCCCTAAAAATCCCGGCGATGTGCTTAAAACCTTCAAAAATAAAAAAATCGGTAAAACCGCCTAATTAGAAGTCAAGATTTATAAATTTTATATAACAATCAAAATAATAAGAACAAAACACATCATTACATATATTATTTATCCCAAATATAAAACTTATGTAAATGCCAACAAAACTAATTAATAAATAGTAAGTATTGATCTTAATTGAATCACCATTGTACAAAATACATCCAACACATACAATATACCTATTATTAAGCAAAACCAAGAATCTATAAAATAGTAAGTATCGATGCTGTAGTAATCTATAAAATTTGTAAAACATAGCTAAAACCAAGAATCTAAGCTTGAAACAACAAGAAATGGTGTTAGAACATACAAGAGATCAAGAACAAGAAACCTGGAATTCTGGCAGAATGTTATCCGATTTGAAATATTCATGACTTGAGTTTTACTTATCTAAAACACTTGATTTTTCTTTTTCATGTTATATTTATGTCTCATCTTTCTATCCCATGTAAAATCACCCAAAATCTCGATCGTTTAACCCTCTAATAACTTGATTTATGTTAAGTGTGTAAAGAGTATCCGGGTAGAAATCAAATACGACTTTCACTAGTCATATCTCCTTCAATTTATAGTGAAAAATTATGAATCTTTAACTGGAATTTAATATAACGAGTTATATTTCAAATGAAACTGGTCTCACTCGTATTAATTAAGATTTGGTTCTTCAAACATAAAAAGTAAATTGCATGTGCAAAAGCTGAGAATCTGGGAAGTTTTATATGTGAACTTTAATTAACCATAACTTGGTCCACACAAACTTAAAAATCGTCAAAATTTTTTTAAAGTTACATTAACCCAATTTGAATCATCTAAAAATAAGGTCGTTTGACCACTCAAAACCTTAAAACAATATGAGAGTGTTAACTGGATTTTGATTAGTGACCTCTAAATTTAAATAAATCAAATAAAATATCTATAAATATTTAAAATTTCTAATATTTTTACAGCATTCGCTAAAGACATATTATAATAACATATAAAAATTTGGAACCTTAAATAATTCTTTAGTGTACTAAAGCATTGGACCAAAGTACAACCCATAAAACTGACCGAAAGGGACTTGCACAGTAAATAAAGAAGAATAAAAATCTTTATTATTGGGACTTGAAAAATAACAATTTAAGTATAAAAATCATACAAATGATATAGAAACACCTAAAAAGTAAATATAAAATATAAAACATAATTGTATTCACATGAAAGAAAGTTGGGTAAATATATATATATATATATATACATATATAATTTCAACATATAACTATATCAATATAAATAATACAAAATTAATTATTAAGTTTAATAACTAGAATTTGGGACTAATAATAGACTATTATTTCACTAGGAAGGAAGCGCCGAGGGAATATTAAGTTTAATAACTAGAGTATTGACGGCCCCACTTTTTATTGTTTTGAATATTTTTGGAGGAAAAGCATGCTACTATTTAAATTATCGGTTGATCTGTTTATTAAACTGTTATCTTATCATCGCACTTTCGTATATATGCTTATGTTTAACGATTATGAGTTTCTCTCTTTATGTATGTCCCACTGTTCAGCACTACCTATTAACTCAATGTATCGAGCCGTTACTAATCTATGGGTAGCGCTATTAGGTTGACAACCCACTTACTTGTGTAAGTGCATAATTACTGTGAAACAGGCTCTGTTTATTACTCTACAGGCATTCAGTCAGTAGGCTTAGGTAGTGGGTTCTTTGCGTTAACATTCTGCACATACTTATACCATATGCAAACTAAACAACTGATTTACATACTCATCGTTCAGTGATGAACGTTTTTGGCATTAAAATCCTATTTTATTGCTTATCAAAACCTGCGATCTCACCAACTATTTCTATAGTTGACACTCTCTTTATCATGCTTTTCAGGAAATCATTAGTAAGTGGTCAACACTTGTTCGGCATGCGTGTGACAACATTATGTAGCAATTTACATTATGTTATTTTCCAAACTTTTGAACAATTATCGAAACTTGTTGTAAACCATTGTACTACTTTTAATTATCTATGGTTGGTGTGCTCTTGTACCTTATGCTATGAAACCGTAAACTGTTACATCTCGTGATTCCGCTTTAATGGGGTGTGACAACTGGTAGCCAAGAAGTGGCACTCTTGGTCAATCTGTCAACGATCACCCAAATAATATCATTATTCCTCTGTGTACGTGGAAGTTTCGTTACAAAATCCATCGTTATGTGCTCCCAATTCCACTCTGGAATCTGCAACTGTTTAAGTGATCCATAGGGTTTCTGGTGCTCTGCCTTATCCTGTGTACAAATATGGCAAGACTCCACAAACTGTGCTACATCCATCTTCATTGTAGGCCACCAATACAGCACCTTTAAATCGTTATACATTTCCGTGCTACCTGGATGAACAGATAGTATAGACTTGTGAGCTTTAGTCATAATCAAATTCTGAAGACCTCCAAGCAAAGGCACCCAAACACGAGATTGGTAAACCTTCAATCCCCTAGAATCATCAGTCAAGTCATTCTTTTTCTTAGTCATAATCTCAGACTTCAGGTTTTCATCCCTCAAGGCTTCCAACTGAGCTGCCTTTAATCTGTCAATCAAGTCGGAGACTATTTCAATTCGTATAAACTTGACATGTTCACTAACTCCCTTGCGACTCAAAGCATCGGCTACCACGTTGGCTTTCCCTGGATGATAGTGAATCTTGCAATCATAATCTTTAACAAGTTCCAACCATCGACTTTTTCGCATATTAAGTTCCTTCTTCGAAAATACATACTGCAGGTTTTTGTGATCCGTAAAAATGACGCACTTTGTACCATAAAGATAGTGTCTCCACGGATTTAACGCAAAAACCACAGCAGCCAGTTCTAAGTCATGGGTTGGATAGTTCTTCTCATTAGGTTTCAACTGACGTGAAGCATACGCGATCACTCTATCTCGTTGCATCAACAAACAACCCAACCCTGCCAGTGACGCGTCACAGTAAACTATGAAGTCATCTGACCCATCCGGTAAAGCAAGAATAAGAGCCTGGCACAAGAGTCGTTTCAACGTCTGAAAAGCTCTCTCCTGTTCATCACTCCATTTAAATGGAACCTCCTTGCGAGTCAATTTAGTCATGGGATTCGCAATCTTAGAAAAGTCTTTAATGAATCTTCTATAATACCCAGCCAATCCCAATAAGCTTTTAATCTTAGAAGGCCACTTCGGAGCCTCCTAGTTCGTCACTGCTTATATCTTTGCCGGATCAACCTTGACTCCGTCACTGCAAATGACATGCCCCAGAAAGTGAACTTCTCGCATCCAGAATTCACACTTTGAATACTTGGCATACAATTGCTCCCGTTTCAACGTCTCAAGAACCTGTCTCAAATGAACCTCGTGATCAGCTTCAGATTTAGAATAAATCAAAATGTCGTCGATAAATACTATCACAGATTTATCCAGAAACGGTCGACAAACCCGGTTCATCAAATCCATAAACACTGCAGGTGCGTTAGTCAAACCGAACGGCATGACTAAAAACTCATAATGGCCATACCTGGTACGGAAAGCAGTCTTAGCAACATCTCCGTCAGAAACTCGTTCCTGGTGATAACCCGATCTCAAATCAATCTTCGAGAAATACGAAGCACCCTGCAACTGATCAAATAAATCGTCAATCCTGGGCGGAGGGTATTTATTCTTCACTGTCCGCATATTCAGTTCCCTGTAATCAATACACATTCGCATAGTACCATCTTTCTTTTTCACAAACAAGATTGGTGCACCCAACGGTGAAGAACTCGGACGAATAAATCCCCTATCCAACAAATCCTGAATCTGCGTCATCATCTCCCTTATCTAAGAAGGAGCCAACGGATAAGGAGATCTAGCCACTGGATTAGAACCTAGTATCAAATCAATCTTGTACTCTACCTCTCGAACGGGAGGTAGCCCAGGTAACTCATCCGGAAACACTTCAGGATATTCTGATACGACTCGCACATCAGTATTTGCCCGTTTCTCTTTTCTAGCATCAATCGCATATGCTAGAAAACACTTGCATCCCTTACTCAAGGATTTCTTGGCATTCAACATAGAAATGATAGGAAATGCAGACTTGTTCCTTTCCCCACGAGACACCACACGCGACACATCAGATAACGGAAACGAAATCAGCTTCCTATGACATTTAATACTCTCGCTATGCTTACTCAGCCAATCCATCCCTAAAACCACATCAAAACCCGCTAATGGCATCAACACGAATGATACAGGAAAGCACTTACCATCTATGTCAATTTCAGCACCCGTCACAGAAGTCGTAACAGGCACTATCTTACCGTCTACTACTTCTATATCAATCGGCACAGAGATACTAGTAGTAGGAAAATTCAACTTAGCACAAAGTGTTACAGAAATAAAGGAGCGATTCGCTCCAGAATCAAATAATACACGTGCAGGTAAGGAGTTTTTAAAGAACGTACCGGTGATCACATAATCAGTGGGAGTAGCATCATCTATTGTCATCCAGAACGCCTTACCCTCCGGAGTTGGAGGATTCTTCCTTTTCTGCCCTCCTGCCGCGGACGAACCCCCAACCACCCCTACCCCTGTCCCTGACCCAGTCCCTGCTGCTTTTCTTCTCCCTGTAGGGTAATCACCCGCCCTTTGCCCCTCCTGGTGACAATTCCAACATACATTCCGTAGGTATCGGCAATCCTTGGATTCATGACCATGGGTTCCCATCTCACACACACATAGTCTGAGTTGTACACTGCCCAGTGTGAGAAGACCTGCACCTCGTACACCATTGTGATTTAACTCTAGAATCCCCTGAAGATGCCTACCTATTCTGGTTGCCCTAGGACTGGGTACCCTGCCATTTCGTTTTCTGTTGGTTACCCCTAGCCTGATCATACCTCGGCTTCTACAAAGCCGCCTCATCTTTGCTCTGTTTGTCTTTGGCTTGGATGTCCCCCTCAGCAGATTTTGCCAAGGTGAAAGCCTGGACAGAGATCCAGCCAATCTTGTGGTGCTCCTGTAGAGGACAATAATGCCCCGATAAAGTGCTGAACATGGAAAGATTCTTCATGCACCCACTGAGTTACAAACCTTAGTTTAGAATTGAATTGTTCAATCATTTCATCCACCGTCATCTTTCTCGTCATCTTCAATTCCATGAATTCCTACCTTATCTTATTCAATTCAAAGGCATTACAGTATTGTTCACACAGTTTATCTCCGAATTGATTACACGTAATCGAATCCATCTGCGCTCTCGACAAATGCTTGGTAATGGAATCCCACCAAACCATTGATTTGCCCTTCAACATTCGGGTCGCAAAGCAAACTCGCATTTCATCCTCACAATTGCAAGCATCCAAAATCCTTGTAGTATCCCTTAGCCATTTCAAAGTAACATTGGGATCCGTGCTGCCGTAGTATTTATCAGGTTTACAATCCAGAAATTGTTTATAAGTACACGGCTGCCTGTATCCTATTCCTGGTGGAAATCCCATATAAGGATAAGAATATGACCCTTGCGGCATTGATCCCTGTGGAACAGATACTTGTGGATAAGGCCCCTGAGCAAACAACGGATAATAGAAGGGTTGTGTCATCGGTTGAGTAAATGGTGGTATAGGCATTGACATTGGAGGAACTTCTGCCAATGTACTAACCGCTGGAAAGATAGGTGGTATCGCCACAGTAGTTGATGTTACGGGCATAACTTGTGGTTGTGCTGCAGGAGCTTGCCTCTGCTGCTCTAATTCTGTTCTCAAATCTTGCAGCTGACCCTCCAGTTGAAATATGTACTCATCCCTCTCATCAACCATTGTACCAGATGTACCAGCGCTAGTAGGAACTTCAACTGTAGCAGTAGGGACATCAGCAGTAAATGGGACAGTAGGGGTACCGGTCGAGAAATCACGCCTAACCATTGTTATCTGTAACAATCACATCACCTCATGATTTATTAGATAAATCTGTTAGTACACAACATACTAACTCCACCACACTCCAATTCACCCCAATCCCACACCCAAGGAGTAATCGTCCTACCACGAGCCAAGATTTGGGAATGTAACACTTCCACTGTGCCTACACTGCCAAAACAAAGCTCTGATACCAAACTTTTAACACCGTATTTTTAACCCAAAAATTTTCATTTTTTTTATAATCACTGCGGAAGCGAATAAAGATCAAAGTAATTACAACTAATTACAAACCACTGTTTACAAAATATCAATATTACAAAACACGGCTCGTCAAGAAGACCAACATCATACGCAAGTATAAAAGCTTTTGTCCTAAAGACTCAAAATCTCTCACTGAAGTCCACACAAGATTTACATGTCTTCTTAATGACATGATTGAAGTACGAGTTGTCCGAGAACAATTCCAAATCTTAAACAGGTTTCTAGACTCCCTTCCATCTGAGTGTGATACCATGTGCATGATCTTGAGAACAAACAACATGCTCAAGGACATGAACATGTGTAAGCTCTATGGAATCCTGCTGAATGATTAATAAACCCGCATTCAGAAAAATGACTCGAAGAAAGCCTTCAAGAAATCCTTGGCTCTCGTAGCTGAAAATCCCATAAGAGCCAAATACAGGTTGACTAAAGACTCTGAATCTGAAGAAGAATTTCAGACGAACGATGCTGAGGAGGAAGAAAGATCTAACGATGAATGCTCAGAAAAAGCCTTCATCATGAAAAACTATAAAAAATTCCAAAAGTTTAGATCTGACGGAAGAATGAAATTTGAAAAGAAATTTTTTTCCGAGGAAAAGGGCTCGTCTGAAGGGTCAAAGAATGAATGCTTCAAATGTGGAAAGCCCGGTCACTATGTAGTAGATTGCTTTGTCAAGGAAACTTCATCAAATCCAAAGAAGAGTTATCCATCTAAGGCCGATAAATACAAGGCAAAGTACAAGGCACTAAAAACATTCAGTGAAAAGAAAATGAAAGAAAAGGTCATGATTGCCGATGATCTAAACTAGACAGATTCTGAAACTTCTTCAGATGAGGATGAAGAGAGTGAAGTGAGAGGAAAGTGTCTGGTGTCTGAAGAAATCCTTGGATCTGCTCATCTTGAAATATGTTTAATAGCTGCTGAAAGAAAGTTTAGTAGTGATCTAGCTGAGGCTAAAAAATTGAGCTCAGCAGAAGGATGGAATCCCACTATGATGTACAAGGTATCAAATTTCAAAAATTATTGCATGAATAAAAAGGATGATATGTTTGCTTATTTGTGTTATGATCTGATAGTTGCTCATAACAATCAAAACAAATCAAAACAAACTATCACCAAGCTCACTTCAAAAATCAACGCTGTAGAAAAAGAAAACGAAATTTTTTTTCAAGAATCATATGCTTTAAGAAATCATCTAAAATTTCTAAAAAATGAACTCAAAAATGTAAAACTGGATTTGCATGACTCAAATGAAAAAGTGAAATATCGTCATTCGATTATTGATCTATGATTGAGTCCTAACAAATTAGCGTTTGAAAGCATAAATCATTAGATGATTATTCAAAGAGAAAGAGTAGGCATAGGACATATTAAACAAGCGGCTGATTTCAGCAGGAAGTGTAAACATGTTGATGAAATGATGTTTAATGATATAAGCATAAATGATATCGGAAATCAAAATCTTCTACATAAGATATTCACCAAATCTGAACACCCGGATCCCAGTTTTTCCGAAAGAACAAATTCTGGATTCCGAAATTTTCAACTCCCCACTTAGTATGATACCCAGGCCAGCAAATCTCTAGAACCAACTTCTGAATTACCTGTTACATCTCCAACTTCTGAAATCCACCAGAAGTTGTGCCTGTACCAATTAAGGAATTCTCTTATGACACAGAGTCTGAAACCAGTTCTAAAACCCTCAACATATCATCTTTTGAATCCATTTCTAGAAAACATTCAGATTACAAAATGCCTGGGTTATCTGATTCAACCTTTCTTCCTGAAAGCACCATCTTCTATGACATCATTATTCCTATTAACCCTTCTGATGAAAATTTATCAGTTGAAAATTCCAAACCCGTTCATACCACCAGTCTCGACAAAACCATTGCTCTACCTGCGTCAAAACTCAAAAAAGTTAAAGACTCCCTTTTCAAAATTCTGAAATAAATTGGAGAAAAAAGAGAAAAACAAGAAAAATATAAAGATTAAGGTACATAATTCCAAATCAACAAAAAAATGTTATAAATGTGGAATAAGAGGTCATGAAGCTATCTCTTGTTCAAATGAATGAAAAATCTCTAAACGCTCTAAGCATTGTGTTTTAGAGCCCAGTAAAGTTTGGGCTCATCAAATTAACTAACTTTAAACTGTTTGTGTAGGGCGATCACCATGATAACATTTCGTACCTTGACAGTGGATGTTCAAGACATATGACTGGATGTAAGTCCCTACTGAATGGGGTACAAGCAGCAAATGGCCCTAAAGTTACTTTTAGTAGAGGAAAGTGTGGCAAAACCGATGGATATGGGTATCTAAATCAAGTTTCAGTGAAGATCAAAAATGTTGCTCATTTCACAGGGCTCGAACATAACCTTATCAGCATCAATCAGCTATGTGATGCGGATTACGAGGTTCATTTCAAAAAGACAAAGGGTTCTATCTGTTGGAATATGCCCGCTGACACGAACGAGTTAATAGCACTGCTGATGAAGTATAGGCCTATTGGGTCACACACCAAGTATTGATTCCGGCAACACGATCAAGGAAAAGAGAGACAAAGGCCAAAATGGGTTTTTGCAGCATGGTACACGGGCCGTGTTATTGAACACGGGCCGTGTCCAGCCCAACTAGCATGGGGCGTTTTGGCCCAAGTAGAAGTCGTGTGCTTTGGGCCTACACGGCCGTGTAGGTGAACACAGGCCGTGTTGGATCTATTAGACACCGGCTATCTTGGCCCAATTAAGGCCGTGGGCTTTGGGCATACATGGCCGTGTTGGCCAACACGGGCCGTGTACAGGCTCTGTAACAGCAGAATAAACAGCTTTAAACACTCATTTTAATGTGGTTAATGTGAGTGAATGAGAAGCCACGATTGATATGTCTCTGTAACAGACTTTTGGTAGCTCTAGAGTCTTATGCTTGAGTTCATACTCTCTCTCCAATTGTTCTTCTTCTTGGTGATCAAGTTAGGTGCACAAGAGAAGGTAATATACACTTTGTGATCAAGCTTTGATGCACAAAGGTGTTGCTTGTTCTTGAATTGTGTTGCTTTGGTGTCTACACCAACCTACTAGCATGGGGAATCAAGTGTGCTTGGGGTGGACTTCACTAGAGGAGTTCTTCTTGAACTCTTTACACTTGACAAGAAGAAATAGATATTGTGTTCTTCCTTTAAGGTATAACTATTTCTTGCTTCTTGTTTCTTTATTTTAGTTGCAATTCCATGTCTAGATGTTGGTCCATGGGAGGTGTTTGTTTGGCTAGTTTAGTTTTTGTATTATATCTTGCTTCCCTTGCTACTCGGTTATGCCAAACAAAAACCTTCAGTGGTATCAGAGCCATATCTAACATGGCTTTGCACTAACGAGTCTAGAAAAACCATATAAATGTTTTTATATTAGAAAATTGTTTTCTAAAAATGGTTTTTCATGTAGATTCATGTTAGGCTAAAATTGGTATATTTGTAGCCTACCTAATATGTTAGTTTTTACATCAAGTCTCGAAAAGCCATATAAATACTTTTATATAAGAAAATTGTTTTCTTAAAAGTGGTTTTTCATTGAGACTCTTGTTGTACTTTTGTTGTGCTAGAATTGTTATATTGGTAGCCTTGTTAATATTTTAGTTTTTATATTTAGATATTTGTTGTAACTTGGCATGAAGTGTACACAAATATATACTTATAAATGTATATATGAATATGTGTCGCAAAAATGGTTTGGTACACTAATGCATATGTACAAGGATTGTCATTATGGTTCCTTTGATGTTGTTGACAATCTTGACTAAAATATATATATATATATATATATATATATATATATATATTTCTATCATGGTTTTGTGTAGCACGCCATGTTTCATTTATGTTGCGTTTGCTTAATTCGGTAACACAATATGCCCTTAGACATATGTGTTGTGGTGGTTGATTGATTTGTTTTATTTGTGTGGCCTGTGTGCCGTATTGATGTAAATATTTTTTTATTTATTTATTCGTTGATGCGGCTTGCACACCGTTTCTTTTATTCCGTCTATTTGTATAAATAGTGTAGGAATGCGACCTGCGTGTCGTTTATATATATATTCTATGTATTTGTAAATAGTATATAATTAGAACCGAAGAAATCAACGGGAATCATGATGATGACGTCTTGGCGAGAAGGAATCAACACGCTATTGGAGGTGTTGGATTCAACGGGAGCTCACCCAACAAGACTTTACCTTGTCCTTAGGTTTTGGCTTTGTTTTCCCCGTTGTTGCTCACGGGGAAAAAGCATAGGATTTTTTGGGCATGTTACCGAATTATACATATATATATTTGCGTGGTTGTGTTTTATTTTTCTATGCTTGGATTAGGATTAGCATGCTAGACAATTTTTCTATAAAATTAAACAAAATACAACGTTTGTTAAAATGGTTAACAATCTCGCGCGAATGGAATTGACAAAGAAAATATAAACTTGGTATTATATTTAAGCAGTGATTAAAAATCGTTTTGACACTTACTTTGTTAATTCACAAAAGGGTTTTTATAAACCGGAAACAAAATCCCGTTTTTAAAATGTAAATCACGCACCATCCGTAAGACGACACCACCCGAATCAAACGAAACAAGGATGATTGTCGAGCTAAGCACGAGTCATTCCTTGCGTAGTTGTGTGGAAGGTAAGTGGGGTAATTCGCATGATTTGTTGTCGAGCTAAGCACGAGCCAATTGATGGTCGGGAGTGCCACCCGTGTGTCTTGTTGAACGGTTTACAATTTTAGTATATAATTCTGGATTAGTTATCGAGCTAAGCACGAGCTAAACAAAAATTAAATATTAAGATTGGTGTAAGGAAGGGATCAAAGACGCCAATCGACATAATGGATGTCAACGGATCCCGTAAGTGTCTAAGAGTTGTAATAGAGATTACAATTGGTAAAATGGTTGCCGGCCTAAATAGCTTCGCCACGTGATCCGTGGCAAACCCGTCATGGTGCGAGGTGAAATAAGGTTCTTAGCCCTTGTTACAAATAATTGTTTTATCTAAAACTATGGGGTAGTTATTTTTAACAAGGTTTATCTAAACTAACCAAAACTGGTATTATTGTTATTTATAGATGTCAAACCAAAACAACACAACGTCAAACATCTCACTTCGTGTGTTCCTAGAAAGGGAGAAACTCACGTGGGTGAACTTTATTGCATGGCTTAGGCAATTGAGGATTGTCCTTCGCCATGAGTCAAAGTTGCACATCCTTGAGAAACCCCTTCCGGAGCCACTTGCTACTAACGCGACTTGGGCCGTCCGATACCGGTATGAAAAACGTGTTGAGGACACACACGATATTGCCTACCTCATGTTGTCAACTATGAGCTCGGAGTTGCGAAAGCAACTCGAGCACATGAGTGTGTACAATATGTTGAACAAGCTCAAGGACATGTTCCAACAACAAGTTAGGCAGGAACACTATGAGTGTGTTAAAAGCCTAGTCGGTTGTAGGCTGCAGGAAGGCGGGAATGTTGGTCTTCACGTCCTTAAGATGAAGGCGAACGTGGACCAAATGGAGAGGTTAGGATTTCCTATTGGGTGAGAGCTCGCTGTGGATATTGTACTCCAGTCTCTGCCCGCATCATATGATCAGTTTGTCACAAACTATCATATGCAAGGAATAGAGAAATCCTTAAGCGAATTGCATGGCATGTTGAAGTGTGCGGAGTCTGACATGGCCAAGCATAATTCCACCTCAACCACTCCCGTCTTGGGCTTAAAGAAACAAAAGAAAAGGAAGAAGAAACCGACCCTAAAAGAAAAGGTTGGAGTTTCCAAGCCTATCCTTGATGTTGAGTCGAAGGACATAGAGAATGTGCCTCAAGAAGAGACTCAAGAGAAGGTGGTTTGCTACTTCTATGGAAGATTTGGAAATTGGGGCCGTCATGCCTACCCTACATGCCGAGAGGATATAAAACTTCTCAGAAAAGAGAGAGTTAACTTTCCATCTTAATGTACGTTCATGATTCATTGCTATTCTTATATAAGCTCGGTAGTTGACCCGAGCTGATTGGCTCACGTTTGTCACAAATTTATTTTGTTACAAAGTGTAGGTCCTTTGGTGAAAGAAAAGCATGAAGAACCGGATCTCGGGTGAGGAAACCATGATGACTGTCCTCTAAGAGAAGATAAGGAGACTTGATCTCGCTTTTGTCGCCGGTTTATTTATTACTTTATTTTATTGCCCTGCGTGGCAAGTAACATCTCTTTGTATGCTCACTTTACTTATGGTGGACAAAATTTTGAAGTTTTAAGAATTAATGTAAAACCTTTTAAGCATTGTTTATTCAAGGTTTATTGATGTCATAACTCATGTGTTGTCTTGCCCTGCGTGGCACACAACTTAACATATGGTGACCACAAGTTTATTCTTAAAATATGAAATTTATTATGAAAATCTATTGTGAGATATTTGTTCAAAATTTCCCATGTCATGGTGTACACAAGGTTTTGTTACAAGTAATAGAATATTCATGAATAGTTGATTCTGAATCCAAAATAGTTTGGATGAGTTATCTTTGTGTGATAATCAACTTAACCACGTAAACAAGAGATATATCACCTAGATCCATGTGGTTAGGATCTTGGAATAGTTTCGCCTCGGGCTAAACGTTTTGATGTTGGTCTTGTTTATTAAGCTAAGGGGATTATATGATCCTTCACCGGAGTTAGTGAGAGGATTAAAGGCTTGTTGGATATTGATCACATTTTGTGGATAATTCGTTCAAGCACACCACAAAGAATAACGAAAGCGAAACTTCTTCGTCACTACCTTGATGGTAGCAGTTGCGAGACGTTTATGAGTTTGGGTATATGTCTGAAACCTTGTTGGTGTTTAGAATTAACCAAGACAAATTTTAGAATCAATAGGGCATATAGATTAAGGTACTTAGATCTAGTGGAGATGCTAAGCTACTTACTATATATAATGGATGACCGTATAGTGAATTGTGGAATTGTTTCACAATTCATATCCTACTAAGACATATTGGTACATGCTGTCATGGAGTAGGGAACCGGGTGTTATTGATCCGGTTTATGACGGGTCAAGAATGTGTGTCCGAATTGTTGGGATATTCATTTGCCGTTGTGACTAAGACCTCAAATCCAAATTCAATAGATAGTCTATTTAGCATTAATTAAGATACGACTAGAAAGGTTCATTGCTTGTCTATCTTAATAGCTTGAAGTTATCCATTCTACATTCAGTGGGAGATGGATAAACTTGAAATCAAGAAGTGCTAATACATTTGAGGAGTTCTTCTATGTTTTAGTTATTTAGCCTTTTGAGAACAATGTTTGTTGCATAAAAGGGGAAGAAGATAAAAAACTAAAACTAAGGCATTCCAGTGGAAGAACGTGGAACTTAATTGAAAGACTTGATGATGATACTAATATTAGCATATAGTCTGATATCTTTGATAGATGATCAACATGGTTATGCTGGTGTGCCTATCTTTGATAGATGATTAGCATGGTTATGCTAGTGTGCCTGACTAAGAGTCATTACTTCGTTTAATTCTGATGGGAGTCATATTGAGCCAAAGAGATATGGGTTTCTCATATCTAAGTGGCAATGACTTGATGGTGAGTCATGTTGAGTTCACCACCTATCAGAAGACGTAGTGGATCTAGAATTCACTAAAAAATAAAAGAAGTAAATGATAAAGAGATGCAATCCTTTTGAAATGTCCAAGTACTTGACTTGACCTGATCCAATACCTTGATGTATACCAAGGTGGTAGTGATGGGATTAACATGGATGGGGTTGTAGACAACTTCGAATACCGACTAGTGGTAAAGTTTTTCATGATGGTTATGGAGAAACTTGTCCTAGTGGCTATGTTGAAGAATGTTTGATACTCGTGGATATTAATGACCGCGTTTCGTCATGAAACAATGTGATGAGGAAGTTCTTATAACACTCTCAGAGGGTCTTAATATACATCCGTAGTATCCGTATTATGTCTACGAAAGTGGATAAGTCCGATTCGGGCTTATGCTTGCGTCTTAAAGGAAATATCTTTGCTTACTATTAGAAAATCATAGTAACGAGTTTTCTAGAAGCGTAGATAAAACTTTTTATATGTGTCAGGGCTAGTGGGAGCTTTGTTGTATTCCTAGTGAAAAATGTCTATTGAAGATAGTGTCCCGACATTAGGTTATCTGCGAACCTAATTCAGGAATTAGTGCTTCATAAGGGCATTTAGGAGATACAAAATTGGATAGTATTTAGTTCAAGAAATATAGAGATATGTTCTTGATGTTTGATGACTAGAATAGGCTTGGAGTAAGTAGTTACTCTAATGCGTGTTTCTGCTAAGATAATTGTTGATCTTTGGTCAAAGTTGATGATTCTAACTTGTGGTGTTGTTTGTTGGTTCTTAAAGTATCACTAACCTTGATATGGGCTTTTGAGACAATGAGGGTGTGATTACTTTAACTTTTTGAAAAGTTGAGATCTTTTTGATGCATACTTTTGAAGTAGTCTTGTCGAAAGAGATATAATTGAATAACAAAAGTACTTGTGGATGTTGTGGAACAAATCCACTAGTTAAGCCGTTGTTATGGACTAGTGATGTTTATCATACTAGGTCAATTAGCATTTCTAATGCGTGTAACTTGGCCTGAATATGTTTTGGTTCATGTTTGATTTGTACTTATGTTTTGGGGACGTTAAGCAGTATTGCAATTCATACTATATCGATTATTAAATGGACATTTAATAATACACCGAGGGCGGGTATTCTATGAATCCTTATTGTGTTCCATCTTAGCATGTTTAAAGACTTACGAGAATGGTTTCCATTCTAAAATCTCCACAATCGGTTATACTTTATGGGAAGGAAGTATAAATTAAGGTTGAGGTAAAGAATCGGTTTTGTTAAACGTGATTCTTGCCTATACTTGAAAGGGGTTTCAAGTGATTGGAGGACCCGCACCCGAGTTTGCTTCATGGTTCTGGTCCTAAGTAACTCGGGATGATGATGGCGTTTCATCGTTAAACTAGAGATACATGTGATTCCAAAGCATAGGTCTGCTTTGCTTTGATCGTTTTCTAACGCAGTCCGTAACTGGTCGTTATAAGGGAGATGATTAAGTTAAGTATTATCTATGTGGCGGGACTATGTAGTCGAAAGGAATTTGTTCCTCTATGTATAGAGAAGATATCCATGGCCCCTCAATGATTAAGTGTTGACTTTCATATGCATGGCCGTGCTCAAGTTATATTGATGATGGATCAATGTTAACTTGGTTGTTTGGTCACCACTAATCTAGAATCGAGAAACATAATCGTGAACAATCTGAATGTTGACGTTATTCCATGCCTTGTGTTCACATAGGATATCGCGAACAATGAGATGTATATGTTCATTTGTCTTCAGGACAATCTGATTATGATTGGGATCTTGTCAAGAGTGACATGACCTATACTGACTTGGGAGCATAGATGTCTTGCTAGAGGCCGCTCTATGTTTGTGTTATTTTTCGTAGTCGTGCCACGTGCAAGTGGAAGTCTGTTGGAATATGCCCGCTGACACGAACGAGTTAATAGCACTACTGATGAAGTATAGGCCTATTGGGTCACACACCAAGTATTGATTCCGGCAACACGATCAAGCAAAAGAGAGACAAAGGCCAAAATGGGTTTTTGCAGCATGGTACACGGGCCGTGTTCTTGAACACGGGCCGTGTCCAGCCCAACTAGCACGGGGCGTTTTGGCCCAAGTAGAAGTCATGTGCTTTGAGCATACACGGCCGTGTATGTGAACACAGGCCGTGTTGGGTCTATTAGACACGGGCTATCTTGGCCCAATTGAGGTCGTGGGCTTTGGGCCTACACGGCCGTGTTGGCCAACAAGGGCCGTGTACAGGCTCTGTACCAGCAGAATAAATAGCTTTAAACACTCATTTTAATGTGGTTAATGTGAGTGAATGAGAAGCCACGATTGATATGTCTCTGGAACAGACTTTTGGTAGCTCTAGAGTCTTATGCTTGAGTTCATACTCTCTCTAATTGTTCTTCTTCTTGGTGATCAAGTTAGGTGCACAAGAGAAGGTACTATACACTTTGTGATCAAGCTTTGATGCACAAAGGTGTTGCTTGTTCTTGAATTGTGTTGCTTTGGCGTCTACACCAACCTACTAGCATTGGGGAATCAAGTGTGCTTGAGGTGGACTTCACTAGAGGAGTTCTTCTTGAATTCTGTACACTTGACAAGAAGAAATAGATATTGTGTTCTTCCTTAAAGGTATAACTATTTCTTGCTTCTTGTTTCTTTATTTTAGTTGCAATTCCATGTCTAGATGTTGGTCCATGGGAGGTGTTTGTTTGGCTAGTTTAGTTTTTGTATTATATCTTGCTTCCGTTGCTACTCGATTATGCCAAACAAAAAACCTTCACTATCTTCAATAAGAAAGGCAAGGAAGTCTTAAAAGAAAAGAGGCAGGGAAACATGTATGTTGTTGATTTTAGCTCTGCCTCCTCTGAAAGAGATGCATGCTTCTACTCTGAAGCTAACTTAAAGTAAATTGGTTATGGCACAAATGGCTATCCCATCTTAACTTCAAAAACATAAGCAAGCTCTCAAAGCTTCAGTTAACAAGAGGACTACCGTCAGTTGGTTTGTCAAATACAAGTTGTGTCACGCTTGTGAGCAAGGAAAGCAAAAGAAGTCGGTCTTCAAATCCAAACACTGCAATCAAGTTAACTCCGCTTTTCAGTTGCTTCACATGGATCTTTTTGGCCCTGTGAGTTCACCAAGTATGGGAGGCAAGAAATACACTCTAGTGGTTGTTGATGAGTACACCAAATTCACATGGGTATTTTTCCTACGCAACAAAAGTGATACTGCCGAAATTCTAATGAATTTCATTCGTCATGTTCAAAGGCATTTTGATACTCAAGTCAAGCAGCTTCGCAGTGATCATGGAACAGAGTTCAGAAACCCAACTCTTCAAGAATTTTGTGATGAAAACGGCATCATCCAAAATTTCTCACCCCCATATACCCATTAGCAAAATGGGGTTGCTGAAAAAAGGAACATGACCTTAATTAAAGCAGCCCGTACAATGCTTGATGAAGCATCTCTGAAAGGACATTTTTGGGCT
Organism: Dittrichia graveolens; assembly: GCA_038502395.1. Lineage (NCBI taxonomy): Eukaryota > Viridiplantae > Streptophyta > Magnoliopsida > Asterales > Asteraceae > Dittrichia > Dittrichia graveolens. Next base: position 27,626,460 of record JARJIL010000008.1, read on the forward strand.
GAAGCTGTTAATACTACATTCTACACTAAAAACAGGCCCATAATTGTCAAACGTCATAGTAAAACTCCCTATGAGTTACTTCACCTGAAGTCACCTAATGTTGGGTACTTCAAGATATTTGAAAACACATGTTTCATTCTTAACACTAAAGATCAGAAGAGTAAATTTGACCCTAAAGAAGAACAAGGTGTATTTCTGGGGTACTCTGACATTTCTAAAGCTTATTGCGTGTTTCTTCCCGAGAAAAGTTCTGTGGTTGAAACCATGAATGTCACCTTTGAAGAATTTGATATTCAGTCAAGCTCAAATCATACTAATCAAGCTGTTTCTGAAGAATTCGATACACTTTTACATAGTCACTCGATGATGATTTAGATGACTATTCTCAAGAGGTAAAACTTGACAACAACATGCCATCAGTGAATGAAGATCAGATCCCTGGAGATCAATTTGAACCAAGTAACTCTTCTGCTGATGAGAATTATGAGAAACCAACTAGAGTCACTAAATGGACTTGAGCTCATCCTGTTACTAATATCATTGGAAATCCAAACACTGGCGTACAAACCTGAAATTCGATTACCTCTGCCTTCTTCATGTTCTCTGAATTCGTTTCACAAAACGAGCCAAAGAAAGTTGAAGAAGCTCTAAAGGATCCAAACTGGGTGGTCGCAATGCAAGAAGAGCTCAATGAATTCGAGAGAAACAAAGTTTGGCAACTTATCTCTCCGCTTGAAGACAAGTCAATTATAGGCACAAAATGGGTGTTCAGAAACAAGCTGATGAAACAGGATCAGTGGTTCGAAACAAGGCCCGGCTAGTTGCTAAGGGTTACTGTCAAGAAGAGGGTATAGATTACGATGAAACATTTGCTCTAGTTGCTCGTCTGGAAGCCATACACATGTTTCTGTTGGGTTTTGGTGGCATCTAGAAAAACGTAGGGGAAAGAAACAAGTATAAAACAATTTATATTTTATGCCACCAATCACACCACCCAATGGACCACACTCTAGAACAATAGCAATGCAACTCAAAAAGAAACAAGAGGGAGAAAGTATACCATACATGTAGCTTCTCCTTGTAGCCTTTGAAAGATGTGTACACAAAATAGTGCACCTCTATCGGTATCCACACCAAGCTTGGTTTGATTCCCACTTGCAAGAGAACTTGTATGCCAACAAGAACACCACCACTATAGAACTAACATAACTTGAAGATTTCCAAGTGTGTCTTCAGAGAGAGATATGAACCAACTCAATGTTGCAAGTTCATATTTTTTTCTTTTGGTTTAATCCTTTCTAGTAGTCATCCCAATATGGTTCCAACAACCTAATGGTACATACAAACTAGTAATATATAGAGAATAAGACCACCAAATCGTAACTCATATCACAAGCAATTAATTGCCATAAAGGCATATTAAACTAGTCTTAAAAGGCTAGTTAAAGAGGATGTTGCATAGTGAGGCACGGCCATGCCTCACTGGGCACGCCCGTGCCAGCCCACGGGCACACCCAAGTCACGCCCGACTTTGACTCGTGCTTTCGTACTCGGCCGTACTTCCACTAGGCACCCCCGTGCCGACCCCAATGGGTACGCCCTAGGCACACCGGCCTTGGGCCCGTACCTTGCATAGGGCACGCTGGTACCATCACAAGGCACGGCCGTGCCCGGCCTAACCAAAACCCATTTTGTTATTTTTCTCTCTCTTGTTCAAAGGTGTTGCCGGAATCAATACTTGGTATGTGACCCAATAAGCCTATGCTTCATCGGCAGTGATACCAATTCGTGTGTGTCGGTGGGCATTCTCCATCAAATTCCCACTTGCACATGACACACCTACGAAAGGTAACACCGACATAGAGCGGCCTCTAGCAAGACATCTACGCCCCCAAGTTAGCATAGGGTATGTCGCCCATGACAAGTACCAACCTGTAAAGAATGGTCCTACAGATAAGTGATTATTCATCCCTTCGTTCACGATATCCGTTGTGAATGCAGGTCATGGAACATCATCAACCGCAAAACATCCACGATTATGTTTCTCGATCTAGACTAACTATGATGGACAACACGAGTTGCAAAATTGATCCACCATCAATTCAAGTTGAGCACGGCCATGCATTTTGATGTCATCAGTTCAGTCAATGAGTGGCCAAGGGATTTCTCTCTAAAGAGGAACGAATATCTTTGACTACATCGTTCCGTCATAATAACAAGTTCTTGCTTGATACTTCCTTTATGACAGCCAGTTACGAACTGCGTTAGAAAAAAATCTAAGCAAGGCCATACCATTAATCAAGAAGCGCATGTATCTCCAGTAGAAGGACAAACAATACTATCATCCTGATTTACTCGTGATCATGTCCATGAAGTAAACTCAGGTGCGGGTCCTCCAATTACTTGATCACTATCAAGTATAGGCTAGTGTTGCGTAAACATGTATTCAAACCGGTACGAATACTTTACCATCCACTTGCCTCGATCTTAATTCACTTCTTCCTTCCAATGAAGAACGGCTGATCGTGGAGCATTTAGAATAAATTTATTCATGGAAGTAGTAAAACATGCTAAGATGGAACACAATAAAGGCTAACGAAAGTACCCACTCTGCGCGCATTACTAAATCCCCATTTGATAATCGATACAATCAAAGCACATTATTTCTTTAATGTTCCCAACTCAAAACATATCAAATTCAACTAAAACAAACGCAGGCCAAAGCCACTTGTAAACCAAGTTTATGCAAGCCTAGTATGAAAACTCATCACTAGCTCACGACTAAAGCTTAGTAAGCGGATTCACAAAGTGACATCCATGCATACTCTAACAATCACCATATATTCTCTCGACCAGACACTTATAAAGTGTGCACTGGTAAGATCATGGTCCTTTGTCCAAGCCTTCGTGCTCTCATTATTTCAAAGAACCCTATAGAGTCACAATGCACAAGACTATGGTTCAAATATATAAGCCATCATACTCTTATGTTCTCAAGAGAACCCAATAGAGTCAATGATGCTTAAAGAACCATTCTAGTTGATAACATTCCACTTAACAACAAAACAATAACAATTCACCAAGAATTACTCAAAGTTCCTTGTTACCACCGAACATCAACTTGAAGAACAATGTACCAAGAGTTCTTCCAAGTAGGTCAAAACGAGAGAAAAGAAACCATGTGATAAACCAAGTTGCTAATTGAATTAACACACTAGTTCATCATGTTTCAATATCACTCTCTTAGTTTTGTCACTCCGAATAGTTCAGGTTCATATCTTCCAATTCTTCTTATGAAGCAATAATTCCTCAACCCCGGTTTTATGAACCGCCAAGTTAGGATATTATCCTCAATAAGAAGTATATCATGGATACACAATATTTGGAACATAAAAGCTCCCACTAGCTCTGGCATACATCCAAGTTTAATCTTCCCTTTTCAAAAACTCAAATCTATGGTTTTCTCATTAAAGTGAAGATTACAACCTTGCAATATTTATCCAAGTCTACCAGGATACTTTCAATGTAGAAGTGTAACATCCTCAAACCCGGGCTAGGAGATTAGCATGTTCGTGGTTTGTGTTTAACTGATTTAATTTAATTAAATGCTTAATTAAGTGATATTTAGTTTAAACAAGATAATTTTATGCATGTATTAATTGTATGTATGTATGTCACCATATGCATGTATATGTATTCATGTGTGTGCACGTGTATGTGTGTTAAGAAGGTGTATGCCACCTCTTTCAAGATTGTATACGTGGGGGTTAGTAAAACTATGCATGCATAATCTCAATTCAAGAGAGTGAAAGCGTGTGTTTGTGTATTGTTCTCTGCTAGAGAAGAAAACCGAAGAAGAAGAAAAGAAATCATCGGATTTCCTAATTGTGTGATTTTTAATCAAGATTCAAGGTTAGATGTTATTGTCATCATAATTAAATGTTTACTAGATTAAATTCTGTTAGAATTAACATGATTACATGATGAACCATAGAATCGGATTTTTAGAACATGAGCTTTTGGGTCGGTTTTTGTGTTCATACGATTTGCATGGTTATATGATGAATTAATGCATGAATCTATGTATAAATATGTTTAAACATGTTTTTGATATGATTTTATGAATATTGTGGAATCTGGGTTTGAGATATGTTATTATGAAGATGGCGGATTGGATGAATATATGAACTGGCGGATTTGGTTTAGGAAGAAGAGGAATTCCGATTGTGAGGAAAACCGATAGTTTAGAAAACCGGAACTTGTAATCCGAAACCTCAAATCCGATTAACACAAATCAAGTACTTGAAATCCGGAACATTAAATCCGATGGAACCAAAATCAAATATCCAAAACCGAGACTAGAAATCCTATACTAGATCCGATTGTTACATCTAAAAATCCTACACATGAGAAACCGATACTCTTGGACCCTAATTCTGATACATGTGAATCCGGGACTCCCAAATCCGAGTGAAGTAGAATCCGAGACTACGAAGAAATCCGACAGTTAGAGAAATTCGACAGTGGGTATCGGATTTCTAGAAATCCGACGGTTATGATAGAAACCAATACTTTATGTTTGGAATATATATTGTTTATTGTTTGTTATTTTTTGATGAATGATTTATAAATATATGGATATATATATTTAAGACGTTGAGACTGATTTGGTTATTGCTGTGTTTTCAGGCAATCCAAAATCTCAGTAAAATTAGATATCTGAGTTCAAGCTGAAACTGTGGTGAGTGGACGTTAATCGCGGATCGTAAAGATTGCAGTTAATATTATAAATGTGATGCATGATTGTGGATTGAGATGAGAATGATTGAACTGCTGATTGTGATATTGATTGTTGATAACTACTGCATGACTATTTGGTCGATACGCGCTCTTAGGATGATTTTGACTTGCGTTTGAGAAGTCATCTATACGTGGACTTGGGCTAGGCTTGTCTAACTGCTTGGTTGAGCAGTAGTAGCCCTTCTGTTGCATTTGTTGCTCAGAGGTTGAGTTTACTGTGCCAATTCAGTGGAAAGTTATGGGTAAACCTTTGCTTTGGCCGGCAATGGTTGTAGGTTCTGTGTAGAACCGCCGGTCTTCTCTGGATATGTGATTACATGATTGATGTTGATTGTGAATGTTTGAATTTGTTGTTTTAGCCTCTACTCACTTAGCTTTGTGATAATTCCCCTCAGTTGATGTTTTGCAGGTTTGTGTTTGAGTTGAAGAAAGAAGAGTTGACCACACTCTGATATTTATTTTGAAAAAGAGACGAGCCAGTTATTTTTTGTAACACCAAACAATAGTAGATGATGATGTTAACTTTTGAACAAAGATTGTATATTTGTAAATGTTGGTTATATGTAATCAAGTTGGTTTTAATTAGCTTCCGTAGCGTATTTTAAAAAAAATGGCTTGTGATTTTCCGGTGTTACAACAATACACTTTCGGATAGTGTTGAAACACTCTTCCTCGAAATTCCCATGAAGGAATACGATCTTTACATGTATCCGAGTAACCTTCAACATAACCACTAGGAAAATTACCTTATGATATCATCCCCATGGTCAAACATAACGGAACATTTATCATTAGTTCGTATTTGAAGTTCAAGTCCATGAATAAACTTCTTGGGCTTGGAGACCATACGAGGATACTAATAATGTACAAGACTCTCAGAGAGTATTAAAACACTTCCTCAAAATTCCTATAAAGGAATAGAGTCTTTTTCATTTCACTGTCATACCTTCATAATCAAGAAAAGACATTGATACACCATAAGTCATCCAAGTAGACTTCAACATAACCACCAGGAAAAATCTCTTTTATGATACCGTCCTCATGGTCAATCATATTAGAATTTTACCACCGGTCGGCATTTGAAGTTGTCTATATTTCAATCCATGCATATCCTTAGGTTTACGCCAAGGCATCGGATCAACCAAGTCCAATACTTGGATATCCTACATGGATTGCATCCCATTCTCATTACCTCTCTCCTTCTAGTAGATACTAGGCCTACTACGACTTCTAATAGTTGATGAATTCAACTAATCCATTATCGAGTTATCTTCCTTTAGATATAAAACATATATCTATCCGGCCTTACGACAACTCCTATCAGAAATAGGAAGAGTAACGAATTATTCCAGGTACTCCAGCATCACCATGCTGAGTTCCAATCACTACTGATTGTATGCTAGTGCCAACATCAGGATTTACTCCCACTGGCTCCCATAGATATTAGGTTTCCACTTGCTATTGAGCGACAAAACTTGTAACACCGTATTTTCACCCATAAAATTTTCATTTTATTCAACACTGTGGAAGCGTTCACAATACAAAAAAAAAGTATTTACAACCAAAGATAATCCACTGTTTAACAAAACCAATCAGTTTGAAATAACAGTATTACAAAAACTATGGCTCGTCACATTTCCAATCAGAGTGCCTGTCAATTCTTCCCCAGCTACACCCCCTCACAACTTCACCGCAGAACTTACCACCACCTGTAAAAGTAGTGAGAGGTGGGGGATTAGCATAAAGCCAAGTGAATGAAAGTAAACAACCATAGATACATCAATCAGTAACCGCATTATATCAACAACAGTAAACATATAATTGCCTCATGAGAAGACCGGCGGTTCTGCAGGAACCTACAACCAATGCCGGCCAAAGCAAAGGTTTACCGGTAGTTCATTTGCTATTCTCACACAGTATTACCTTAAGTTGCAACAAAAGCATCAAAAGATCCCAATACTGATTACCCGATAGCAAACAAACCCAGCCCATGGCCCAAACCGAGACTGACTTTACAACACAGGCACACCAATTAATTAATAAACCACCAGTTAATCAATTATCAGAAAAACAGTCTATTCGCGCATCAATCAACAAACAGTTGAATTATCAGACAAAAAGTCTATACATGCATCAATCAACAAATAGTTGCAACCACACCAGTTACAACTAATATCACCCGTGAGTAAACATCCACTCACCTCAAGTTCTCGAATTCCCACTCAGTGGTCTAATATTACCGAGCCTTGTCCTTTCTTGAGATCAGAATAAACTGAAATCAGTAACCGATTCTTAAATATATACCAAACACATACATTTATATCCCTTAGATCAATCATAAACATGTAAGATTTACATATGTATAAACATATAACACATAGCATTAAACAATGCAAACAACTAAGCAACCCCTCAAAACCACAGACGCGTCGCGTCCAAACAACTGACGCGTCGCGTCGAAGCATAGTGTCGGATTTCACAAATCCGATACCTATGTGTCGGATTTCACAAATCCGATACCCATGTGTCGGATTTCAAGTCCTGGACTTCAAGTTCCGGATTTCCACTATCGGATTTGCCTAGTAGGATTGCTAGAGTCGGATTTTGAGTCTCGGATTTCCTCTCGGATTTCAACAAGAATCCGATACTTCACAAGAACGTGTCGCGTTCTATAAATGGCACGTCGCGTCACTCGAAATCCTGTATCATCTTCTTCATATTCCAGCCGACTCAACTTTTCCAAAATCACATATAAACACTCGAAATCCATTATGAACACTTCTAAACCATGTATAAACATCTTATAACAGGTAACTAACATCAAGAATACATCAATATCATTTAAAACACCAAAACACACAAAACCCATTTGTCAAGTATGGAGCTTCAAGCTCCATTCATGGTGAATCACTATATATACATGTATTACATCAGGAAAGCATACCAAATCATTACTAAACATGTTATAAACATCATCTTACCTCTGTTTTGATTTAACAATAAACAATTCTTCACTTAATGAATTCAAATATGCAACCTTTGTTGTTCTTTCTCTCAAAACACATACAAACTCATACTATCGGTTTTCAAGAAGTGAATAATACTCCTGATGAAAATCCAATAGATACCCACGTATGTAATTTCCACAATTCACAAATCATGACGAATATTCATTTCTCCTAACTTCATGCTTAGTCACAATTACAAACATGCATACGTATATAAATATATTTAAACATATATCTTGACTAAATTAATCATCAATTCTTACTTTATGCAAATCTAGTTTGTAGTAATTAAGTAAACACTTAATTAAATTTACATTTCAACATTAACCTTACTAGTTAATACCGATTAATTAATTCTCAAATTAATTATCACATATCATAAACGCACATAATTAATCATAAGTACTTGTCGCCAAGTACGATCCATTTACCACTGATCTGCCCACATCTAGGCCCAAACTCAGGATGTTACAAAACTTGTCCTCAAAAGTTCGTGAAACAAATATCTCTTGCCTAATGGAATAGCGTCTTTAGTCCCCTGATTCTACCACCTCACGTCTACACGTAGGCTGGATAATCTAGGTTTTGAGATAGACAAGCAAAGACACTCTTCATAGTCTTTTCTCCTAAGATGCGCACTAAACCATCTTTGTTATATTTATATATAGAACATTTCCCACCATACTTAAGCATCCCAACACATTGGGTAAGAATTTGCGATCCATCAAGACCCGAACATATCCAAGAATATTCAGTTCCTCCTCTATGCGACTCATATGCCAATGTGTCACAAATCCCACAATTCTTATGATGATCACAAAATTCATAAATTAAGATACTCAACATCTTTGCACGATTTAAGTAACTTAACCTTTTCACACAAACCTCGTTATGGTAATTATCGAACACCTCAAAGGTTTCAAAATATACCCATCCCTACTACCACTACGGGTAAAGGTAACGAAGTACATGTAGTTATCCCCATGGATTTGCTTAAACGAATTAAACACACAAGTGTGAACTAATTACAACAAGCTCTTAATCCTCTTATATACGCCGATGAGAAATGTACAAGTCATTTAGCCTAATAAACAATTCTCACATTCAACATTTGATCAACTATCAAATGCACCCAAGATGCCAAACCACACGGAACTTGGTGAAGCAAGTCTTTGTTTACATGGCTAAATAATCTTGTCACTTGGATAACTAATCCAAACCATTTTTGGATTTAAACACATTATTCATGATTACTTTATTACTTTTAAGCAAAAGCTTATAAATGCCATGACATGGATAAACTTTGAAATAAACCACTAATATATATATATATATATACATATATATATATATATATATATATCAAATACAAAGAAATATCCATCGTCAACCAATGCATAAATAGACTTAATATTTCTCTCGCCACACAGGGCAGATAGTATATTAATCTAATAAAGTAATAAAATAGCTACATGAAATGGCGAGATCAAAAACTCCCAATCCTCTCAATCGAGACAACGTCCAAGTTTCCCAATCTTGAGCTCTAGCTCTCCATGCCCTATCAGCTACTTCTTCCGTTTAACACCTACACTTTTTAACAAAACAATTTTGCAACAAATGTGAGTGTTATATCTAGCATTTCAATAAATCTAGCTAAGAAGTAGAAAAGTAATGGATCTAAACATGAATGTACCTGATGACGAGGAACTATTCCTTTGCCTCACAGGAAGCTTTAACTCCTTCGAACACTCAGGACAAGCATGGAGGCGCCAATCTCCATATTTACCGCAGAAATAGCAAACTTCTCATTTATGAGTCGTATTCCCTTTTTTGGTTTTACGTTCCTCAAATATCCAGGTGGGAACGAACTTGCTTTTGGCCGTGTTAGACTTGAAAGTCTTAAGCATGCCATGCAACTCGTCTAAGGATTCTACCATTTTGTTCTTTTGATAGTTTTTGATAAACTCATCATAAGACGTGGGCAGGGACTGGAGAATCATATTCACCGCAAGCTCCCTCCCAATGTGAAATCCTAGTATGCCTTCATACGAAGCACATGAACACTAACCTTCCCACCTTCCTGCATCCGGCAACCGACAAGGGCCTTGACACACATAAAGTGTTCCTCTCTAATCTGATGTTGGAACATGACCTTCAACCGATTAATCATGTCATACGCACTCATATGCCCGAGTTGCTTTCACAGCTCGCAGCTTATAGTCGATAACATGAAAGAAGAAACATCTTTTGCGTCCTCGATACACTTTTCAAAGGCGTATCTTGAAGGTATTTGTTTGTCATAAACGAGTAGCAACGGAAGCAAGATACAATACAAAAATAATAAGCTAACTAAACAAAAACTTCCCATGGACCAATATCTAAACATGAAAATGCAACTAAATAAGATAAACAAGGAAGAAGAAAGGTTATACCATAATGCAAGATCACCAAAGCTTTCTTCTTTGTCAAAGTGTGTAGAATTCAAGGAAGAATTCCTCTAGAGTAGTCCACCCCAAGCAAACTTGATTCCCCAATGCTAGTAGGTTGATGTAGCCACCAAAACAACACAATACAAGCACAAGCAACACCTTTGTGCATCAAAGCTTGATCACAACATGTATGTTACCTTCTCTAGTGCATCAAACTTCATCACCTTCAAGAAGAAGAACCAAAAGAGAATATGAAATTCCAAGAAGCGCTTGAACTCTCTCAAGTCTGTTCATATGCATAGGAAAACGTAGAAACTATTAACCTCTAGTTAATCCCATTAAAAAGTGACTTAAAAGATGTTAATTCTGCTGTTACAGGCACTCAACACGGCCCGTGTTGGTCAACACGGCCGTGTAGGCCCAAAGTCCACGGCCCCAATTGGGCTAAGACGGCCCGTGTTCATCTACACGGCCCGTGTAGGCCCAAACTACATGACCTTGAACTGGGCTAATACGCCTCGTGTATGTTGGACTGGACATGGCCCCTGTTTAGGGACACGGCCCGTTTACCATCCTGCCAAAACCCATTTTGGCCTTTTCCTCTCTTTTGCTTGATCGTGTTGCCGGAATCAATACTTGGTGTGTGACCCAATAGGCCTATACCTCATCGGCAGTGCTATTAACTCGTTCGTGTCAGCGGGTATATTCCAACAGACTCCCACTTGCACGTGGCACGACTACGAAAAATAACACAAACATAGAGCGGCCTCTAGCAAGACATCTATGCTCCCAAGTCAGTATAGGGTATGCCACTCTTGACAAGATCCCAATCATAAAATGATTGTCCTAAAGATAAATGAACATATACATCCCTTTGTTCGCGACATCCAATGTGAACACAAAGCATGGAATATAGTCAACCTTTAGATCGTTCACGACTATGTTTCTCGATTCTAGATTAGTGGTGACCAAGAAACCAAGTTAACATTGATCCATCATCAATATAACTTGAGCACGGCCATGCATATGAATGTTAGCACTCAATCATCGAGGGGCCCACGGATATCTTCTCTATACATAGAGGAACAAATTCCTTTCGACTACGTAATCCCGCCACATAGATAATACTCTACCCAATCAACTCCCTTATAACGACCAGTTACGGACCGCATTAGAAAACGATCAAAGCAAAGCAGACCTATGCTTTGGGATCACATGTATCTCTAGTTTAAGGATGAAACGCCATCATCATCCCGAGTTACTTATGACTAGAACCATGAAGCGAACTCGGGTGCGGGTCCTCCAATCACTTGAAACCCCTTTCAAGTATAGGCAAGAATCACGTTTAACAAAACCAACTCTTTACCTCAACCTTAATTTATAATTCCTTCCCATAAAGTATAACCGATTGTGGAGATTTTAGAATGATAAACATTCTCGGAAGTGTTTAAACATGATAAGATGGAACACAATAAGGATTCATAAAATACCCACCCTCGGTGTATTATTAAATCTCCATTTAATAATCGATATGGTATGAATTGCAATATTGCTTAATGTCCCCAAAGTATAAATACAAATCAAACATAAACTAAAACATATTCAAGCCAAGTTATACGCATTAGACATGCTAATGGACCTAGTATGACAAACACCACTAGTCCATAACAACGGCTTAACTAGTGGATTTGTTCCACAACATCCACAAGTACTTTTGTTATTCAATTATATCTCTTTTGACAACACTACTTCAAAAGTATGCATCAAAGAGATCTTACTTATCAAAAGGTTAAAGTAATCACACACTCATTGTCTCAAAACCCACAATAAGCTTAGTGATACTTTAAGAATCAACAAACAACACCACAAGTTAGGATCATCAACTTTGATCAAAGATCAACAGTTATCCTAGCAGAAAGATGCATTAGAGTAACTACTTACTCCAAGCCTATTCAAGTCGTCAAACATCAAGAACATATCTCTATATTTCTTGAACTAAATACTATCCAATTTTGTATCTGTTAAATGCCCCTATGAAGCAGTAATTCCTGAATTAGGTTTGCAGATAACCTAATATCAGGACATTATCTTCCATAGACATTTAACACTAGGAATACAACAAAGCTCCCACTAGCCCTCACATACGTAAAAGGTTTTATCTATGCTTTTAGAAAACTCATCCTATGATCTTCTAATAGTAAGCAAAGATATCTTTCCTTCAAGATGCAAGAATAAGCCCGAAGTGGTCTTATCCACTTTTGTAGACATAATTTGGATACTACAGCCGTATATTAAGACTCTCGGATAGTGTTATAAGCACTTCCTCATCATATTGTTTCATGACGAAACGCGGTCATTAATATCCACGAGTATCAAACATTCTTCAACAGAGCCACTAGGACAAGTTTCTCCATAACCACCATGAAAAACTTTACCAGTAGTCGGTATTTGAAGTTGTCTACAACTCCATCCATGTTAATCCCATCACTACCACCTTGGTATACACCTAGGTATGGGATCAAGTCAAGTCAAGCACTTGGACATTCCAAATGGATTGCATCTCTTTATCATTTACTTCGTTTATTTTTAGCGAATTCTGGATCCACTACATCTTCTGATTGGTGGCGAACTCAAAAAGACTCACCATTAAGTCATTACCACTTAGATATGAGAAACCCATATATCTTTGGCTCAATATGACTCTAATCAAAATTAAAAGAAGTAATGATTCTTAGTCAGGCATACCAGCATAACCATGCTGATCATCTATCAAAGATATCAGATTATATGCTAGTATCATCATCAAGTCTTCATTTAAGTTCCACGTTCTTCCACTGGAACGCCTTAGTTTTAGTTTCTTCCTTCTTCCCCTTTTTAAGCAAAAAACATTGTTCTCAAAAGGTTAAATAACTAAAACTTAGAAGAACTCCTCAAATGTATTAGCACTTTTCGATTTCAAGTTTATCCATCTCCTACTGAATGTAGAATGGATAACATTGAACTATAAGATAGACTAGCAAAGAACCTTTCTAGTCGTATCTCAATAAATGCTAATTAGACTATCAATCAAATTTGGATTTGAGGACTTAGTCACAATGGCAAATGAATATCCCAACAAATCGGACACACATTCTTGACCCGTCATAAACCGGATCAACAACACCCGGTTCCCTACTCCATGACACCATGTACCAATGTGTCCTAGTAGGATATGAATTGTGAAACAATTTCACAATTCACTATATGGTCATCCAATATATAGATAATAGAAACCTTAGCATCTTAACTAGATCTAAGTAACTTGATCTATATGCCCTATTGATTCTTATAGTTGTTTTGGTTAATTCTGAACACCAACACGGATTCAGACATATACCTAAACTAATAAACGTCTCGCCACTACTACCATCATGGTAGTGACGAAGAAGTTTCGCTTTCGTTATTCTTTGTGATATGCTTGAACGGATTATCCACAAAATGTGATCAATAGCCAACAAGCTTATAATCCTTTCACAAACTCCGGCGAAGGATCTCATAATCATCTTAGCCTAATAAACAAGATCAACATCAAAGCGTTTAGCCCGAGACTAAACTATTCCAAGATCCTAACCACATGGATCTAGGCGATATATTTCTTGTTTATGTGATTAAGTTGATTATCACACAAAGATAAGTCATCCAAACTATTTTGGATTCAGAACCAATTATTCATGAATATTCTATTACTTGTACCAAATCCTTGTGTATGCCATGACATGGGAAATTTTGAACAAAGATATTTCACAATAGATTTTCATAATAAATTTCGTATTTTAAGAATAACTCATTGTCACCACATGTAAAGTTGTACGCCACGCAGGGAAAAACAACACATGAGCTATGACAAAAAACCTTGAATAAATAACGTTTAAAAAGGTTCAACATCAATTCTTAAAACTTCAAAATTTTGTTCACCGTAACTAAAGCGAGCATACAAACAGATGTTACTTGCCACGCAGGGCAATAAAATAAAGTAATAAATAAACCGGTGACAAAAGTGAGATCAAGTCTCGTTATCTTCTCTTGGAGGACAATCACCATGGTTTCCTCGTTCGAGATCCGGTTCTTCATGCTTTTCTTTCGACAAAAGACCTACACTTTGTAACTAACAAATTTGTGACAAACGTGAGTCAATCCGCTCGGGTCAACACCCAGCTCATAGAAGAATAGCAATGAATCATGAACGTACCTGAAGATGGAAAGTTAACTCTCTCTTTCTTGAGAAGTTTTATATCCTCATGGCACGTAGGGCAGGCGTGACGGCCCCAATTTCCAAATCTTCCACAGAAGTAGCAAACCACCTTTTCTTGAGTCTCATCTTGAGGCACATTCTCTATGTCCTTCGACTCAACATTAAGGATAGGCTTGGAAACTCCAACCTTTCCTTTTAGGGTGGGTTTCTTCTTCCATTTCTTTAAGCCCAAGACGGGAGTGGTTGAGGTGGAATTATGCTTGGCCATGTCGGACTCCGCAGACTTCAACATGCCATGCAATTCGCTTAAGGACTTCTCCATTCCTTGCATATGATAGTTTGTGACAAACTGATCATATGATGCGGGTAGAGACTGGAGTACAATATCCACAGCGAGCTCTCTCCCAATAGGAAATCCTAACCTCTCCATTTGGTCCACGTTCGCCTTCATTTTAAGGACGTGAAGACCAACATTCCCGCCCTCATGCCGCCTATAACCGACTAGGCTTTTAACACACTCATAGTGTTCCTGCCTAACTTGCTGTCGGAACATGTCCTTGAGCTTGTTTAACATAATGTACACACTCATGTGCTCGAGCTGCTTTCGCAACTCCGAGCTCATAGTTGACAACATGAGGCAGGCAACATCGTGCGTGTCCTCAACACGTTTTTCATACTCGTATCGGACGGCCCAAGTCGCATTGGTAGCGGGTGGCTCCGGAAGGGGTTCCTCAAGGATGTGCAACTTTGATTCATGGCAAAGGACAATCCTCAATTGCCTAAGCCATGCAATAAAGTTCACCCCCGTGAGTTTCTCTCTTTCTAGGAACACATGAAGTGAGATGTTTGACGTTGTGTTGTTATGGTTTGACATCTATAAATAACAATAATACGAGTTTTGGTTAGTGTAGATAAACCTTGTTAAAAACTAATTACCCCATAGTTTTAGACCAAAAAAACTATTTATAACAAGGGCTAAGAACCTCATTTCACCTCGCACCGTGACGGGTTTACCGCGGATCACGTGGCGAAGCTATTTAGGCCCAAACTACACGACCTTGAACTAGTCTAATACGCCTCGTGTATGTTGGACTGGACACGGCCCGTGTTAAGGAACACGGCCCGTGTACCATCCTGCCAAAACCCATTTTGGCCTTTTCCTCTCTTTTGCTTGATCGTGTTGCCAGAATCAATACTTGGTGTGTGACCCAATAGGCCTATACCTCATCGGCAGTGCTATTAACTCGTTCGTGTCAGCGGGCATATTCCAACATATCTAGTGGCCCAACTTGTGTTGGTAGTAGGTGGTCCCGGAAGAGGATCCTCGAGGATATGAAACTTAGATTTATGGCGAAGGACAATTCGCAATTACCTATACCAATCCACAAAGTTCACGCCTACGAGTTTCTCCTTTTCTAGGAACGAACGGAGTGATAAATTCGGTGTTGCGTTGTTAATGTTTGTCATCTACAATTTTTAGAGTACACGTTTTAGTGAATTTAGATATAATCCTTGTAGAAATAATTACCCAAATAGTTTTCAAAACCAATTATTTAAACAAGGCTAGAAACCATATTTCACTTTACCTTATGATGGGTTTACCGCAGATCACAAAGCAAAGCTATTTAGGCCGGTAACCATTTTACCAATTGCAAACACTTTGCAACTTCTAGATCCTTGCGGGTTCCATTGACAATCAAAATGTCTTTTGGCATGTTTGACCCCTTCTCGCACCAATTCTAACTTGATCCTCTTAAATGACTCGGCTAGAGCTCGACGCCACCTAAGTGTCACAAAAAGAATTGTAAACCACCCGTCAAGACACACGGTAGAACTCTCACCAATAATTGGCTCGTGCTAAGCTCGACAACCAATATTGCAAGTTACCACACTCACTTTCCACACAATTCCACTCGGTATGACTCGTGCTAAAGCTCGACAATCATCCAAGTTTCACTAGATTCGGGTGGTGTCGTCTTACGGATGGCGCGTGATTTACATTTTAAAAACAGGATTTCGTTTTTCCGGTTAAAACAATTTTAACCCAATTTGCGAATTAACAAATCAGGTGATAAATACAATTTTTATCCATTTATAATATAATACAAATTTATATTATCTTGTTAATTCTATACGCACGGAAAGAAATATAAACCAATTATATAAATCTTTGCGTTTTTATATATTTTAGAAAAATTATCTAGCATGCGATATCCTACACATCCATGCAAAATAGCAAATATATAAAACAATCACGCATACACAATAGTTCGGTAACATGCCCAAATCCTATACGTTTTCCCCACGAGCCACACGAAGCCGGCATTTCCAAAAGGCATTTCCAAAAGGCAATCTAGACTCCATGTTGCCGAGACATCAACGCCGTGATTCCCGTTTGTTTATTATATACAATATCAACTTCTATACTATTTTACAAATACTTAAAAGAAAAAATGGCATGCAAGCCACAATCCTATGCTACTAATACAAGTACAAAGGAATAAATAAACGGCATGCAAGCCGCACCAAATAATAATAATACAAATTACAACAATACGGCACGCAAGCCACCAAAACCAAGTAAACCAACTACCACAACACATAGGTGTAAAGGGCATCTAGTTACCGAACCACAATCTAACACAACCAAAGCAAAACCATGGTGTGCCACAAAACCATCTTAATTATATTTTGATCAAGATTGCCGACAAAACACCAAAGGCACAAAAGGCAATCCTTGTACATATGCATTAGTAATTTTTAATACACCTTTAAAATTTCATATTCATATATACACCTTTGAAAATATATATTTTTATGTACTTCATGCCAAGCCATACAAAATATATAAATTCAAGTAATCAAAATACAGTGGGGTATGACCAGATCCAAGACTGGTCCAAAATAGTCAAAAACCGAATTTTAAGAACACCAAATATCACAGTTTCAGAAATCCAGATTCTGGCCAAAACATGACGGGGCACGGGCATACCCTATAAAGGGTATGGGCGTGCCCTCCGTGTGCCAGTACACTAATTTAAACATTTTTAATCTGGTTAAAAATACTACTGGCACGGCCCGTACCCCCACCAGTGCGGCCGGCGGCCGCCGGTACGCCCCGTACCCCAAAAGGTACGGCCGTGCCTGGTCACCGGAAAACCCATTTTTGATAGAAAATTCAGGTTTTCAAACCAAGAGTGCAAAGCCATGTTAGAGATGGCTCTGATACCAATGTTGGGTTTTGGTGGCATCTAGAAAAACGCAACGGAAAGAAACGAGTATAAAAAAATTTAGATTTTATGCCACCAATCACAATGGAAGACACACTAAAACAATAGCAATGCAACTCAAGAAGAAACAAGAGGGAGAAAGTATACCATACATGTAGCTTCCACTTGTAGCCTTTGAATGACGCGTACACAAAATAGTGCACCTCTATCGGTATCCACACCAAGCTTGGTTTGATTCCCACTTGCTAGAGAACTTGTATGCCAACAAGAACACCACCACTATGGAACTAACATCACTTGAAGATTTCCAAGTGTGTCTTCAGAGAGAGATATGAACCAACTCAATGTTGCAAGTTCATATGTTTTTTTCTTTTTGGTTTAATTCTTTCTAGTAGTCATCCCAATATGGTTCCAACAACCTCATGGTACATACAAACTAGTAATATATAGACAATAAGACCACCAAATCGTAACTCATATCACAAGCAATTAATTGCCATAAAGCCATATTAAACTAGCCTTAAATGGCTAGTTAAAGAGGATGTTACATAGTGAGGCACGGCCGTGCCTCACATGGCACGCCCGTGCCAACCCACAGGCACACCTAAGTCACGCCCGACTTGGGCTCATGCTTTCACACTTGGCACGGCCGTACCTCCACTAGGCACGCCCGTGCCGGCCCTAATGGGTATGCCCTAGGCACGCCGGCCTTGGGCCCGTCCCTGGCATAGGGCACGCCCGTACCTTCACAAGGAACAGCCGTGCCCGGCCCAACCAAAACTAATTTTGGTATTTTTCTCTCTCTTGTTCAAAGGTGTTGCCAGAATCAATACTTGGCGTGTGACCCAATAGGCCTATGCTGAATGAGATCCATGCACGCCAACACCCGTACGTAGCGGAAGCAACGACATCAAAAACCGGGGTTTTCGAGTATTAAAACCAACATACATGTATTCCCCAAGTGGGTATCATGACTACAAACGAGTATAGCAACTAAAAACAAACGAGAGGGAGGAAAAATATACCATCACGGGGCTGGAGCTATCCACCGAGCTAGGAAGATGTTCATGAACGTGAATCCGAGCTCCTCTATTGATATTCCACACCAAGTAGCGCAGATTCCGTCTTGCTAACGACCCAAGACACGAACCACACGTCGTCTTCGTGCTTCTGGAGCAGCCAAAACACTAAGAGAACTCCTCTTGCTCTTGATACACTTACTCAACTCACTATATCACATCAAGTAGCATATTATGTGCGTATGTAAAAATTGGCAAGAGGGCTTTTTGAGAGAATCATTGAGCCTTTTATAAACTCTGGAAACAGAGTTGGAGCCACCAGCGTCGGTGAAAAAACAACACTCTCATTGGACCATCACAAAGGTCCAATAAAACAAAGGTGACACTTTGACTTCTGTCCTCACGGGCTCTCACAGGCCGTGAAGCACCCGTGAAGGCCTCATAGGCCGGGTTCCACCGCACACTCTCATTGGGCCATAAAGTGGTCCAATAAAAGCATGGCGCCTGCCTTCACAGGCTCTTACGGGCCGTGAGAGCCCGTGAGGAAGGCCGCGTCCCCATGACTACATGTCCGGGTGGTGAAACCTCGTGGAGGGTTTCTCTTCACGGTCCGTGAAGGCCCGTGAAGGCCCGTGAAGGTCGCCAGAAACCCTAATTTCATATTCTCTCATGTTTGGGTTGTGCTGCCGGAATCTACCCTTGGCGTGTGACCAATAGGCCCGTACCTCATCAACAGTGATGCTAATGCACGTGTATCAATGGGCATATTCCAACAGACTCCCACTTTCACATGATACAGCGTTATCAACACCACAGACAAGCAGCGGCTCTAGCAAAGCATGCTTGCCCCCATGTCGGTACGAGTTACATCATCCTCGACAAATCCTGGTAGCCTAGAAAGGCTAAAAGGTCCTATAGATAAGTGATCATAAACATCCCTTTGTTCGCGATATCCGTGTGAACACGAGACATGGAAAAATGTCAATCTCCAGATCGTTCACGATTCTGTTTTTCGATTCTAGATTGGTGGTGACCAAAATAACCAAGTTTACAACTGATCTAAAATCATTGTAACTTGAGCACGACCATGCATTTTTGGTGTCAGTTCCCAATCATCGAGGGGCCCGGGGATATCTCTCTAACGAGAGGAACAAATCCTTTTAACTACATAGCCCCGCCACATATTTCATACTTTATTTGATAACTATCTTTATAGCGGCCAGTTACAAACCACGTTTGAAAGCAATCAAAATAAAGCAGACTCATGCTTTGGATACACATGTATCTCCGGTCTAAGGATGAAATGATATTATCATCCTGAGTCACTTGTGACCATAAACCATGAAGTGAACTCAGGTGTGGGTCTTCCAATCACTTGAAACTCATTTTAAGCACAGGTTAGTCTTGCGTCACTTGCATTCAATCCTTGATTAATGCATGACCAAACCCTAACCTCAGTCTTAGTTCAAACTTCCTTCCCTTGAAGAATGACTGATTGTAGAAATCTAGAATGCATAAGCACTCAGGGAAGTGGTTAAACATGCTAAGATGGAACACAGTAAAGTCTAATGAAAGTAACCGCACATGCATATATATATAGTCCCTACTATATATCGAAAGCAATCAAAAGTTAAGATACTGCTTGCAGTTCCCTAAGCTAACATAAAACAATCAACTACTAAAACAATATTTCAAGCCAAATCATATGCATAAGAAATGCTATGTGACCTAGTATGTCAAACATCACTAGTCATTATGACAATGGCTTATTTAATGGAATTTCCATGCAACATCCATTCATATTCTTGTTAACTTCACAATTATCTTTTGACCAAACTACTATTCAAAGTATCCGTCAAAGAGATCATATAAAGAAGTACTAAAGTACTCATATCCTCATTGTTACGAAAGTTCACAATAGGATAGGTGATACTTAAGAACATCTCTAATCAATAATTAACACCACAAAGTAGGATCATAGACTTCGATCAAGATCGACAGTTATCCTATTAGAAATTAGTATTAGAGTATAAACCTACTCCAAGGCTTATTTCTTGTCGTCAGACCTCAAGAACATATACAAGTATTTCTTGAACTTTCAAAATTTCAAAGTTTTGTATCTTTAAGTATTATCATGAAGCAATAATTCTACATTTTAGGTTCATAGAACGCTTAACAATGGGACCTTATTTTCAATCGATACATACTTCTATGTATACAACAAAAGCTCCCACTAGCCCTGACATATGTAAAAGTCTTATCTATGCTTCTTGAAGACTCATAACTTTGATCTTCTCATGAAAGCAAAGATTTTACTTTTATGATGTTAGCATAAGTCCAAAGGACTTATCCATACTTGTAGACTTAATTTGGATACTACGGATATCTAAGACCCTCGGAGAGTGTGGTAAGCACTTCCTCAATACATAGTTCCATAAAGGAACGTGGTCTAGCATATCCATGTACTATCTTTTCTTGCCATAAGAAGGCAACAATAGCAACGAGTATCAAATGACCTTCAACATGATCACTAGGAAAAGTTTCCACAATAACCATCATGAAACCTTTACCCCTAGTCGGTATTTGAAGTAGGTTACAATGCAATCCATGTTAATTCCATTTACACCTTCTCGGTTTACACCTTGGTATGGAATCAAGCAAAGTATTCGCATACTTGAAATGGATTTCATCTCATGATTAATTACTTCTCATAACCTTAGTGAACACAGGGCCCACTATGCCTTCCGATAGATGGTGATATGTACAAGACTCACCATCAAGTCATTGCCACTTAGATGTGAGGAACCCATATCTTTTTGGCTACATGACTTCTATCAGCCTTGAAAGTAATTACTCATGGTCAGGATAACCGGCATTCTCATGCCGATATTTGATCATATGCTAGTGCCAACATCAAGCCTTTCATTTAAGTTGCACGTTCTTCCACTTGAATGCTCTAGTTATTATCTTCCTTTGGAGCAACAAAACATTGTTCTCGTAAGGTCAAATATCCAAAACCTATAAGAACCTTTTAAATGTATTAGCACCATTTAAGTTCTTCAATCTCCCACTAGATGTAGATTGAAAATCTCCAAACTTTGATATATACAAGCAAAGAACTCTTTCAAGATATATTTCATAAGGTGCTAAATAGACTTTCAAGTTGGATTAAGATTAAGGATTTGGCTCGTCACATTCAATGTGTATACTAACAAGTCGAATACACATATTTGACCCATTGTTTACCAGATCATTTTCAACAATATCCGGTTTCCTTCAACGTGACACCATGTACAAATGTGTCTATGTTAAGGAATGAATTGTGGGATAATCCTGCAATTCTTAATGTGGTCATTGATATAGATTTAAGGTATCTTAGCATCTCAACTAGATCTAAGCATCCTATCTATATGTCCTAATTGATTCTTTTAATTAGTTTCTCTTTGTTATGTGCTTGTACGCATTATCCACTAAAGGTGATCAATATCTTACAAGCTAGCATCCCTCTCACATATACCGTGAAGGGTTTCATAATCATCTTACCCTAACAGATAAGACTAGCATCAAATGTTTAACCCGAGGTTAAACTAGGCCAAGATCCTAACCACATGGATCTAGGCGATACTTGTCTTATTTATATGGGTAAGTAGATTATGACAAAGAGCCAACTAATCAAAACTATTTTGGACTTAGAATCAATCATTCATGATTAATTATTACTTGTAGCATGTATGTCTTGACATGGACAATTTTGATTTTTATCAATCAACAAATATTTTTCAAAAACAGGATTCAAATTTCAAGTATGAATTAATCATCATCAAATGTAGAATGATGCGCCTTGAAGTCCAAAAAAAAAACATAAGCTATGACATGATCAAAATTCGAAATTGAATAAGTAATGCGAAAAAATCTTTTACAACCCAAAATTCAAAATCTCATCCATCGTCTTCATGAACATACAACAAAAACTTAATTTGCCTCGCAGGGCATCAAAATAAAGTAATAATTAAACCGGTAAGAATAGGCGAGATCAAAACTCCCAATTCTCTTTTGGAGGTCAATCTTCCGAGTTTCCTCTTTTAGAGATCCGGTTCTTCATGCTCTTCTTTCTTCTTTTAAAGGGTACCTACACTTTGTAACAAAATAAATTTGTGACAAATGTGAGTTAATTAGCTCGGGTGAACAACCCAACGAAATAGAAAAATTAGCAATGAATCATGAATGTACCTTGAGAGGGGAAATTAACTCTCTCTTTCTTTAGAAGTTTAATATCCTCTCGGTATGATGGGCATGCGTGACGGCCCCAATCTCCAAATCTTCCACAGAAGTAGCAACCCACTTTTTCTTGAATCTCTTCTTGAGGCAGACAATCATTGTCCTCATATTCAATGTGGGGAATAGGTTTGGACACTCCACCCATTTCCCTTCGTGTAGGTTTATTCTTCTTTTTCTTTTGTTCCCTAGAAC
Source organism: Dittrichia graveolens (assembly GCA_038502395.1). NCBI lineage: Eukaryota > Viridiplantae > Streptophyta > Magnoliopsida > Asterales > Asteraceae > Dittrichia > Dittrichia graveolens. The sequence goes on from JARJIL010000008.1 coordinate 27,649,647, forward strand.
TCGCGGTAGGAATGGAAGAGGTGGATTCATGTTTGGCCATGTCAGACTCCGCAGTCTTCAACATACCATGCAATTCACCTAAGGTTTTCTCCGTGTCATGCATGTGATAATTCATGACAAACTGATCATATGATGCGGGCAGGGACTGGAGTACTATATCCACCGCAAGCTCCCTCCCCATGGGAAATCCTAATCTCTCCATTTGGTCCACGTACGCCTTCATCTTAAGGACGTGAGCACTCACACTCCTACCTTCCTTCATTCTACAACCTACTAGGTTTTTAACACACTCATAGTGTTTCTCTCTAACTTGTTCATCATATCGTACACACTCATGTGCTCAAAGTTCTTTTGCAACTCCGAGCTCATAGTTGACAACATGAGGCATGCAACATCGTGTGTGTCCTCAACACGCTTTTCATACGTGTATTGGACGGACCAAGTCGCGTCGGTAGCAGGTGGTTCCGGAAGAGGTTCCTCAAGGATGTGAAACATTGACTCATAGCGAAGAACAATTCTCAATTGCGTAAGCCAGTCAACGAAGTTCACTCCCGTGAGTTTCTCCCTATGTAGGAACATACGAAGCGAATTGTTTGACGTGGTTTGACATCTATAAATAACAAGAACACAAGTTTTAGTTAGTTTGATATAATCCTCGTTAAAATAATTACCCATAAAGTTTTAGAAAAACAATTTATCTTAACAAGGGCTAAAAACAATATTTTACTCCACTACATGACGGGTTTACCGCGGATCACTTCATGAAGCTATTTAAGCCGGGAACTATTTTACCGATTGCAATCTCCATTGCAACTCTTAAACACTTGCGGGATCCAATTAGGTAAAACGGTCGGTCGGCATGTTTGATCCCTACTTACACCAATCCCAAATTAAAATTCTTGGTTGACTCGTGCTTAGCTCGACAATCACACAAGGATTTTAGTTTGCAATTGTAAATCGTCCAACAAGATACATGGTAGCATACTCGAAAATTATTGGCTCGTGCTAAGCTTGACAACCAATAACTCCAAGTTGCCACTCTCACCTTCCATACAGATCCACATGGAATAACTCGTGCTAAGCTCGACAATTATCCTATGCTTCACTAGAATCGGGTGTGTCATCTTATGGATGGTGCGTGATTTACGTTTTAGGAAACGGGCTTTTGTTTCTTGATTAAAAACAAGTTTTAATAATTGATTAACAAAGTAAGTGACAAAACCAATTTTCACTTGAAATATAAATACCAAGTTTATATTGTCTTGTTAATTGTGTACGCACGAGAGTTTGTTAACCAATTTAAAAACTCTTGTGATTTAATTAACTTAGAAAAGTTATCAAGCATGCGAAGAAACATAAACAACCACGCAAGAAATATAAATCACATCACACGCATACAAAGAGATTGGTAATCATGCCAAAAACCTATGCGTCCTACCCGCGATCCAAGCCGGGAGGACTAGGTCTACTAAGGACACAAACCTAGACCATGGAGTGCTCCCACCGAATCCGCTACCTCCATCGGGACTAACCGGATCCAAGGTCTTCAAGACGTCTTCTCTTGACTCTTGATTGTGGTCTTAAAAACACAAGTACACAAAAGAAAGGAAATGGAATGCAAGCCACGCGCTTCCTATCAATCAAGTACAAATACATATGGATAAATGAAACGGCATGCAAGCCGCGATAATTAATTACAAACCGAACAAATATATAATTAATTACAATACACGTGACCTAAGGTCACCAAATAAATCCAAACATCCAAACAAACCACAAGGCACAACCACAAGGTCTAGAGTAAAGGTTACTAACCAAAAGCAACAAACAACAACTACAAAGCACGGTGTGCCAAAACCGTGACCAAAGGAATATTTCGGTAAGAATATTTCAACACAAACAATCAAGGCACAATAAGGAAATTCTTGTACATATGCATTAGGGCACAAAACCAACTTTTATACCCATATTCATATATACACAACATATGTGTATGCATGTATGCATCTCATGCCAAGACCATACCTTACATACCCATATTTGTACCAAAATATTACGAGGGGTTAACCAAACGGAATCTGCCAGAAAATAGAAACTCCTCCATGACCCGAAAAACCAGAAAATTTTCTTTTAAGGACAAAAACTGCCAGAAGCTCCTTCACGGCCCCTCATGGCTCGTGAATCCCAAGGGCTTCACGACCGATCACGGGTCAGAAAGGCTCGTGAGCCAAAAAACCAAGTTTCACGACTATACTATTCACGAGTGCCTTCACGACCCCTCACGGCTCGTGAAGCCCAAGAGCTTCACGACCGGTCACGGGCCATGAGGACTAGTGAAGTCTGAAAACACTTCCCACGACCAGACACCTCACGAACACTGGTCGTGTGTCCTTCACGACTCGTGAAGAACCCTTCACGGCCCGTGAAGGCCTACTTGACAAAAAAACGAATCTTCCAAAAACAGTTTTTCGAGCCGTTTTCGTGCTATATCTTTGTAGCCTAGGCCCTGATACCACTGAAGGAGATCCATGCACGCCAACACCCATACGCAGCGGAAGCAACAACATCAAAAACCGGGGTTTTCGGGTATTAAAACCGACATGCATGTATTCCCCAAGTGGGGATCTTGACTACAAACAAGTATAGCAACTAAAAACAATCGAGAGGGAGGAGAAATATACCATCACGGGGCTGGAGCTATCCACCGAGCTAGGAAGATGTTCAAGAACTCGAATCCGAGCTCCTCTATTGATAGTCCACACCAAGTAGCCGAGATTCCGTCTTGCTAATGACCCGAGACACGAACCACATGTCGTCTTCGTGCTTCTGGAGCAGCCACAACACTAAGAGAACTCCTCTTGTTCTTGATACACTTACTCAACTCACTATATCACATCAAGTAGCATATTATGTGTGTGTATGTACAAATTGGCAAGAGGGCTTTTTAAGAGAATCGTGGAGCCTTTTATAAACTCTGGAAACAGAGTTAGAGCCACCAGGTGAAGGTATTTGTTTGGCATAAACAAGAAGCAATGGAAGCAAGACACAATACAAAACTAAACTAGCCAAACAAACACACATGCCATGGACCAACATCTAAACATGAATTTGCAACTAAAATAAAAGAACAATATGAATAGAAAATGTACCACTATGCATATACCACAATCTCCCTCTTGTCAAGCTTCAAGAATCAAACAAGTCAAGCTTCAAAATCCAAGCTAGGATTTCTCTAGTGAAGTCCACCCCAAGTTATGTTGATTCCCAAATGCTAGTAGGTTGGTGTGTCACCACCAAGACAACAATCAAGAACAATATATATGTATTTCTTCACTTACTGCACCAAAGACTTGATCACCAAGAACTAGAAACTCCAAGAGAGAATATGAACTTCCAAGAAGCTCTTCCATTCTCTCAAGTCTGTTCATATGCAAAGAAATACGTAGCCCACATTAACCTCTAGTTAATCTCATTAAAAGGTGAGTTAAAAGATGTTAATTCTGTTGTTACAGGCACTATACACGGCCCGTGTTGGTCAACACGGCCGTGTAGACCCAAAGCCCACGGCCTCAATTGGACCAAGTTAGCTCGTGTTTAACAGACCCAACACGGCCCGTGTTCATCTACACAGCCATGTGGGCCCAAAACACACGGTCTCTACTTGGGCCAAAACGCCCCGTGCTAGTTGGGCTGGACACGGCCCGTGTTCAAGAACACAGCCTGTGTACCATGCTGCCAAAACCCATTTTGGCCTTTTTCTCTGTTTTGCTTGATCGTGTTGCCGGAATCAATACTTGGTGTGTGACCCAATAGGCCTATACTTCATCAGCAGTGCTATTAACTCATTCGTGTCAGTGGGCATATTCCAACAGACTCCCACTTGCACGTGGCATGACTACGAAAAATAACACAAACATAGAGCGGCCTCTACCAAGACATCTATGCTCCCAAGTCAGTATAGGGTATGCCACTCTTGACAAGATCCCAATCATAAAATGATTGTCCTAAAGATAAACGAACATGTACATCCCTTTGTTCGCGATATCCTATGTGAACACAAGGCATGGAATAAAGTCAACCTTCAGATCGTTCACGATTATGTTTCTCGATTCTAGATTAGTGGTGACCAACAAACCAAGTTAACATTGATCCATCATCAATATAACTTGAGCACGGCCATGCATAAGAACGTCAACATTTAATCATCGAGGGGCCGATGGATATCTTCTCTATACATAGAGGAACAAATTCCTTTCGACTACATAGTCCTGCCACATAGATAATACTCTACCCAATCATCTCCCTTATAACGACCAGTTACGGACCGCGTTAGAAAACGATCAAATCAAAGCAGATCTATGCTTTGGAATCACATGTATCTCTAGTTTAAGGATGAAACGTCATCATCTCCCCAAGTTTCTTATGACTAGAACCATGAAGCGAACTCGGGTGCGGGTCCTCCAATCACTTGAAACCCCTTTCAAGTATAGGTAAGAATCACGTTTAACAAAACCAACTCTTTACCTCAATCTTAATTTATACTTCCTTCCCATAAAGTATAACCGATTGTGGAGATTTAGAATGAAAAACATTCTTGGAAGTCTTTAAACATGCTAAGATGGAACACAAGAATGATTCATAAAATACCCGCCCTCGGCGTATTATTAAATCTCCATTTAATAATCGATATATTATGAATTGCAATATTGCTTAACGTCCCCAAAATATAAGAACAAATCAAATATAAACCAAAACATATTCGAGCCAAGTTATATGCATTAGAAATGCTAATTGACCTAGTATGTTAAACATCACTAGTCTATAACAACGGCATAACTAATGGATTTGTACCACAACATCCACAAGTACTTTTGTTATTCAATTATATCTCTTTTGACAAGACTACTTCAAAAGTATGCATCAAAGAGATCTTACGTTTCAAAAAGGTTAAAGTAAAGTAATCACTCCCTCATTGTCTCAAAAGCCCACAGTAGGGTTAGTGATACTTCAGAACCAACAATCAACACCACAAGTTAGGATCATAAACTTTGATCAAAGATCAACCGTTATCCTAGCAGAAACACACATTAGAGTAACTACTTACTCCAAGCCTATTCAAGTCCTCAAACATCAAGAACATATCTCTATATTTCTTGAACATATCTCCAAGCCTATGAAGCAGTAATTCCGGAATTAGGTTTTGCAGACAACCTAATGTCGGGACATTATCTTCCATAGACATTTAACACTAGGAATACAACAAAGCTCCCACTAGCCCTGACATACGTAAAAGGATTTTATCTATGCTTTTAGAAAACTCATCACTATGATCTTCTAATAGTAAGCAAAGATATCTTTCCTTCAAGATGCAAGAATAAGCCCGAAGTGGTCTTATCCACTTTTGTAGACATAATTCGGATACTACGGACGTATATTAAGACCCACGGAGAGTGTTATAAGAACTTCCTCATTATATTGTTCCATGACGGAACGCGGTAATTAATATCCACAAGTACCAAACATTCTTCAACATAGCCACTAGGACAAGTTTCTCCATAACCAACATGAAAACTTTACCACTAGTCGGTATTTGAAGTTGTCTACAATTCCATCCATGTTAATCCCATCACTACCACCTAGGTATGGGATCAAGTCAAGTCAAGTACTTAGACATTTCAAATGGATTGCATCTCTTTATCATTTACTTCTTTTATTTTAGTGAATTCTGTATCTACTACGTCTTCCGATAGGTGGCGAACTCAACAAGACTCACCGTCAAGTCATTACCACTTAGATATGAGAAACCCATATCTCTTTGGCTCTATATGACTCTAATCAGAATTAAAAGAAGTAATGACTCCTAGTCAGGCATATTAGCATATCATCTATCAAAGATATCAGATTATATGCTAGTATCATCATCAAGTCTTTCATTTAAGTTACACATTCTTCCACTGGAATGCCTTAGTTTTAGTTCCGTTCTTCTTCCCCTTTTTAGCAACAAACATTGTTCTTAAAAGGTTAAATAACTAAAACTTAGAACAACTCCCCAAATGTATTAGCACTTCTCGATTTCAAGTTTATCCTTCTCCCACTGAATGTAGAATGGATAACTTCGAACTATAAGATAGACAAGCAAAGAACCTTTCTAGTCGTATCTTAACAAATGCTAAATAGACTATCAATTGAATTTAGATTTGAGGACTTAGTCACAATGGTGAATGAATGTCCCAACAAATCGGACACACACTCTTGACCCGTCATAAATCGAATCATTATCAATAACACCCGGTTTCCTACTCCATGACACCATGTACCAATGCGTCTTAGTAGGATATGAAATGTGAAACAATTCCACAATTCACAATATGGTCATCCAATATATATATATAGTAAGTACCTTAGCATCTCCACTAGATCTAAGTACCTTAATCTATATGCCCTATTGATTCTGAAATTTGTCTTGGTTAATTCTGAACACCAACAAGGTTTCAAACATATACCCAAACTAATAAACGTCTCGCAACTACTACCATCAAGGTAGTGACGAAAAAGTTTCGCTTTCGTTATTCTTTGTGGTGTGCTTGGACGGATTATCCACACAATGTGATCAATATCCAACAATCTTATAATCCTCTCACAAACTCCGGTGAAGGGTCTCATAATCATCTTAGCCTAATAAACAAGATGAACATCAAAGTGTTTAGCCCGAGACTAAACTATTCCGAGATCCTAACCACATGGATCTAGGCGATATATCTCTTGTTTATGTGGTTAAGTAGATTATTACACAAAGATAACTCATCCAAACTATTTTGGATTCAGAATCAATTATTCATGAATATTCTATTACTTGTAACAAAACCTTGTGTATGCCATGACATGGGAAATTTTGAACAAAATAACTCACAATAGATTTTCATAATAAATTTCGTATTTTAAGAATAAAATCATCGTCACCACATGTAAAGTTGTACGCCACGCAGGTCAACACAACACATGAGCTATGACATAAAAATAACCTTAAATAAACAACGCTTAAAAAAGGTTTTACATCAATTCTTAAAACTTCAAAAAATTTTGTTCACCATAATTAAAGCGAGCATACAAAGCGATGTTACTTGCCACGCAAGGCAATAATACAAAGTAATAAATAAACCGGTGACGCAAGCGAGATCAAGTCTCCTTATCTACTCTTGGACAACAATCTTCATGGTTTCCTCGCCCGAGATCAGGTTCTTCATGCTTTTATTTCGCCAAAGGACCAACACTTTGTAACAAACAAATTTGTGACAAACGTGAGTCAATCAGCTCGGGTCAACAACCCAGCTTATAGAAGAGAAGCAACGAATCATGAACGTACCTGAAGATTGAAAGTTAACTCACTCTTTCCTGAGAAGTTTTATATCCTCTTGGCACGTAGAGCAGGCGTGACGGCCCCAATTTCCAAATCTTCCACAGAAGTAGCAAACCACCTTTTCTTGAGTCTCTTCTTGAGGCACATTCTCAATGTCCTTCGACTCAATATTAAGGATAACGTGGAATTATGCTTGGCCATGTCATATTCCGCGGACTTCAACACGCCATGCAATTCGCTTAAGGACTTCTCCATTCCTTGCATATGATAGTTTGTGACAAACTGACCATATGATGCGGGCAGAGACTGGAGTACAATATCCACAGCGAGCTCTCTCCCAATAGGAAATCCTAACCTCTCCATTTGGTCCACGTTTGCCTTTGTCTTAAGGACATGAAGACCAACATTCCCGTATTCCTACAGCCTACAACCAACTAGGCTTTTAATATGCTCATAGTGTTCCTGCCTAACTTGTTGTCGGAACATGTCCTTGAGCTTGTTTAACATATTGTACACACTCATGTGCTTTCTCAAATCCAAGCTCATAGTTGACAACATGAGGCAGGCAACATCGTGCGTGTCCTCAACACGTTTTTCATAACCGTATCGGACGGCCCAAGTCGCGTTTGTAGCAGGTGGCTCCGAAAGGGGTTCCTCAAGAATGTGCAGCTTTGATTAATGGCGAAGGACAATCCTCAATTGCCTAAGCCATGCAATAAAGTTTACCCTGTGAGTTTCTCCCTTTCTAGGAACACACGAAGTGAGATGGTTGACGTTGTGTTGTTTTGGTTCGACATCTATAAATAACAATAATACGAGTTTTGGTTAGTTTAGATAAACCTTGTTAAAATAATTACCCCATAGTTTTAGACAAATACAATTATTCGTAACAAGGGCTAAGAACCTTATTTCACCTCGCACTGTGACGGGTTTGCCGCGGATCACGTGGCGAAGCTATTTAGGCCAGCAAGCATTTTACCAATTGTAATCTCTATTACAACTCTTAGACACTTGCGGGATCCGTTGACATCCATTATGTCGGTTGGCATGTTTGACCCCTTTCTTACACCAATCTTAATACATAATTTTTGTTTAGCTCGTGCTTAGCTCGACAACTAATCAAGAATTATATAGTAAAATTGTAAACCGTCCGACAAGACACACGGGTGGCACTCCCGACCATCAATTGGCTCGTGCTTAGCTCGACAACCAATCATGCGAGTTACCCCACTCACCTTCCACACAACTACACAAGGAATGACTCGTGCTTAGCTCGACAATCATCCTTGTTTCGTTAGATTCGGGTGGTGTCATCTTACGGATGGTGCGTGATTTACATTTTTAAAAACGGGATTTTGTTTCCGGTTTATAAAAACCTTTCGTGAATTAACAAAGTAAGTGTCAAAACGATTTTAAGCACTACTTAAATATAATACCAAGTTTATATTTTTTTTGTCAATTCTATTCGCGCGAGATTGTTAACCATTTTAACAAACGTTGTATTTTATTTAATTTTATAGAAAAATTGTCTAGCATTCGAATCCTAATCCATGCATAGAAAATAAAACACAACCATGCAAATATATATATATATATATATGTATAATTCGGTAACATGCCCAAAATTCCTATGCGTTTTCCCCGTGAGCCACAACGGGGGAAATGAGGCCAAAACCTAAGGACAAGGTAAAGTCTCGTTGGGTGAGCTCCCACCGAATCCAACACCTCCAATAGCATGTTGATTCCTTCTCGCCAAGACGTCATCACCATGACACCCGTTGACTTCTCCGGTTCTAATTCTATACTATTTACAAATACATAGAATATATATATATATATATATATATATATATATAAACGACACGCATGTCGCATTCCTACACTATTTATACAAATACACGGAATAAAATAAACGGCGTGCAAGCCGCACCAACAAATATATAAATAAATATTTACATCAATACGGCACGAAGACCACCAAAAAACCGAATCAATCAACCACCACAACACATAGGTCTAAGGGCATATCATGTTACCGAATTAACATACACGCAACATAAATGAAACATGGTGTGCCACACAAAACCATGATACAAATATATTTCTATATTTTAGTCAAGATTGTCAACAACATCAAAGGCACCAATATGACAATCCATGTACATATGCATTAGTGTACAAAACCATTTTTGTGACACATATTCATATATACATTTATAAGTATATATTTGTGTACACTTCATGCCAAGTTACAACAAATATATAAATATAAAAACTAAAATATTAACAAGGCTACAAATATAACAATTCTAGCACAACAAGAGTCCCAATGAAAAACCAATTTTAACAAAACAATTTTTTTATATAAAAGTATTTTTATGGCTTTTCTAGACTCGATGTAAAGCTAACATATTAAGTAGGCTACAAATATACCAATTTTACCCTAACAAAGCTCTACATGAAAAACCATTTCTAGAAACCAATTTTCTAACATAAAAATACTTACAAGAATATTATGTAGGCTACAAATATATCAATTTTAGCCTAACAAACATCTACACGAAAAACTTTCAAGAAAACAATTTTCTTGTATAAAATATTCATATGGTTTTTCTAGACTTCCAAGAAGCTCTTCCATTCTCTCAAGTCTGTTCATATGCAGAGAAAAACGTAGCCTACATTAACCTCTAGTTAATCCCATTAAAAGGTGAGTTAACAGATGTTAATTCTGCTATTACAAGCACTGTACACGGCCCGTGTTGGTCAACATGGCCGTGTAGGCCCAAAGCCCACGGCCTCAATTGGGCCAAGTTAGCCCGTGTCTAACAGACCCAACACGGCCCGTGTTCATCTACACGGCCATGTAGGCCCAAAGCACACGGTCTCTACTTGGGCCAAAACGCCCCGTGCTAGTTGGGCTGGACACGGCCCGTGTTCAAGAACACGGCCCGTGTACCATGCTGCCAAAACCCATTTTGGCCTTTTTCTCTCTTTTGCTTGATCGTGTTGCCGGAATCAATACTTGGTGTGTGACCCAATAGGCCTATACTTCATCAGCAGTGTTATTAACTCGTTCGTGTCAGCGGGCATATTCCAACACCAGGGTCAGTCAAAAAACCACACTCTCATTGAACCATCACAGAGGTCCAATAAAACAAAGGTGACACTTTGAATTCTGTCTTCACGGGCTCTCACGGGTCGTCAAGCACTCGTGAAGGTCTCATAGGCCGGGTTCCACCGCACACTCTCATTGGGCCATCAAGTGGTCCAATATAAGCATGGTGCCTGCCTTCATGGGCTCTCACGGGCCATGAAGCCCTCGTAAAGGCAGTGCCCCCACGACTACATGTGCGGGTGGTGAAGCCTCGTGGAGGGTTTCTCTTCACGACCTCTTCACGGCCCGTGAAGGTCACTAGAAACCCTAATTTCATATTCTCTCATGTTTGGGTTGTGCTGCCGGAATCTACCCTTGGCGTGTCACCCAATAGGCCCGTACCTCATCAGTAGTGATGCTAGTGCAGTGTATCAGTGGGCATATTCCAACATATGCTTCATCGGCAGTGATACCAACTCGTGTGTTAGTGGGCATTCTCCAACAGTTTCTCGCCTTTGCAGAATTTAAAGGATTCAAAGTCTTTTAGATGGACGTCAAAAGTGTTTTTCTGAATGGCGAACTACAAGAAGAGTTATTTGTTCAACAACCTCCTCGTTTTGAAAGTCACCAATTCTAGATCACGTATATAGGCTCGACAAGGCTCTCTATGGACTGAAGCAAGCTCCGTGCGAATGGTATGACACACTGTCCACTCATCTTCTGAAGAATGGATTTTAGCGAGGAAACATTGACAAAACTCTATTCCTGTGTAGAGAAAAAGGTGAACTCATTCTTGTTCAAAATTTATGTTGATGATATTATTTTTGGTTCCATTGACAATCGTTTGTGCAAGAAATTTGAAAAGATCATTTCAGAGAAGTTTAAAATGAGCATGATGGGAGAATAAAACTTCTTCCCTGGGCATTAGATAAAATAATCTGACCAAGGCATCTTCATCAATTAAGGTAAATATGTGAAGGATTTACTCAAAAAGTTCAACTTTTCAGATTCATCTCCGATGAAGACTCCCATTGTTCCAAAAACCAAGGTCACGTCCGATCTAAATGGGAAAGTAGTTGATCTACCCACTTTTAGAGGAATGATTGGATCCCTTCTGTATCTGACTACCAGTCGTCCTGACATAATGTTTTCCACATGCCTCTATGTAAGATTTAAGACGAATCCAAAGGAATCACATTTAACAGCTGTCAGAAGAATTTTCAGATATCTGAAAGGAACGCCTGAACTAGGGTTATGGTACTGCTAAGACTCCAGCTTCAATTTCATTGGTTTTCAGATTCCGACTACGCCGGATGTCAGATAGATAGGAAAAGAACTACTGGTGGTTGTCAGTTGCTTGGTGGAAAATTGGTTAGTTGGCAAAGCAAAAGGCAAAACTCAATCTCCTTGTCCACCGCTGAAGCTGAATACATTTCAACTGGGAGTTGTTGTGCACATATTCTATGGATGCAACATCAGCTAGCTGACTATGGCATCTCCTTTCAACGCACTCCCATATATTGTGACAACACCAGTGCTATTGCAGTTTCAAACAATCCAGTGCTTCATTCTCGTACAAAGCACATCAATGTTCGCCATCACTTCATTAGATATCACATCGCGAAAAATGAAATCGACCTTCGATTTATTTCCACTGAACACCAGCTCGCTGACACATTCACAAAACCCCAGGATGAACACCGGTTCAATTTATTAGTTGCAAATATTGGAATGCTCAATCCCTCATAAATGTAACTATTTCAGGTAAATTTGATTGTTACTATTCATTCTTTCATGTCACATTTAATGCCAGCCACCCTAATAGCTAAGCTTGAATAATTACTTTTACCCCATCTCTCTCTGACTATCAAATAATTTCTGAAGAGTAATCAGGAGTAACTTTCTTTATACGCATCCATAGGCATTCTTTCCTTTTTCATCTTCTGCAAAATTAAAGAAAATATTCCACTTTCTGTCAAAACCTCATGGAGTTTAACATCACGTTCGTTTTCTTTCCAGGTTGCTACATGATCACCTTTCGAATTCTAGAAGAAGGAATCGGGGTTGACGTGTCATCACAAATATTCATAATATCTTAGACATGGTTGTAAATTTATTTTTTTGGCAATCTATGTTAACCATGATGAAGATCAATGTAACCATCTGTTGTTAAAATGGTATTAGATATATCTAAGCTTAGTTCTTATTCTTATTGGCATTGTGTTATCTATTACATTTTTTATGCATTGTTGTTGCTCTTTGTGAAACCAAAATTTCCGAAGCAAAAGTTGGATATTTTTCTCTGGAATCAATATCATATGTTTCTTTGTGAAATTCTGTCTCCTTACTAATTATTTGTTGATCAATATTGGTTGTTTCTAAGGCTGCTCCGGTAAAAATGTTTTTCACCAATAACCGCTTGACACCCAAAAAGTAAACCTCGCGCATTTTCTGCATTCACGCGCCCATTTTCACCCTTCAAGTTACTCACCTGCAACTCATCTTCTCCGGCGATTTCACTTTTGCAAATTCGTAATATTTCTCTGTGCTTGCTACCATGGCTCCCAAAGTTGCTACCGCTAAGGTCACTCTCCCTGATGACATCGTTCCCAAAATTCCCCTCTGTTCCATCTGTTTCAAGAACAACAACTACCCCGCTGATCTTACTGTTCCCCCTCCATCCTCACCTCTTCACCAGATCATGTTTTATCTCCACAATTGCCCGTTGAACTTTGCTCTCTAGGCAAAGGTTCAAATGTTCGTAGAACATCTCTGTGAGTTTTGGATGACCGCTGAAGTCGTCAACCCTAAAACCTCCGCCCATAGCATTCATTTCAGCATGCTCTCTGGTAGTAAGCCCGCTGAAATCTCCAAAGATTTTCTTGCAACTGTTCCGCATCTTCCCCGCCAAGACCATGCTTCACCCACTGCCAACGCGAATGATCTTCGCTTCTCCTTCTTTTAGCACTCGTCTCTCAAAGGAGTGTAACTGTCTTATTGCTCATCTGAACTTCTGCATGACCAGCAAAACAGGTGGTCTCGACCAAGTTAATGAAGCGGTTTTGAAAATTGCTTATGCCATAATTCATGGTTACAACATTGACTATGCTGAAGTCGTCTTGGACAGTCTTGTGGTCTCTCTAACTGCACGCTCTAGGTCTCAACACATTCCTTTTCCTAGGTTTGTGTCTTTAATCATCTACTCTCTGCTGACAACTGAAGAATACAACACTGCTTCACTTCTGATTCCCTCCCCTTCTCTGCCGGGATCATTATGGACAGGCTCCTCTTCAGCCTTCAATCCGGCTCTCACTTCTTCAATGCTTAGTTTCGTCTCTATGAATCTATCTCCTACAATCCCTCTACCATTTTCAGGTTTGTCATCTGAAATTGCACCTTCTCAACCTCACAGACCTATGCTTCTTTCTTCCATTCCCAAATCTAAAAAAAGGAAGATAGTCTCCACCTCATCCAAACCAACAGTTAAACCCTCTATAGCTCCCATTGCACAAACCACATCAACCACAACAGTCAACCGACATAAGTCTTCCATTCCCTCAAGTCCCATCCTCTCCTACTCTGCTTTAGGTAAGGAATCGGCTGATGAAACTCCCTTGGTCATCCGGAAGGTTCAGATTCAGAAATCAAAACCCACTGACGCTACTCAGGTAAAATCTCCTTTACTCACTGTTTCCAAACATATTTCGACTGATGAAGAAATAGCTAAAACCACCGCTATCCCTGAAGTCCCCTCTGTACAAGTTCAGGACACTGACAAGGACCGGTCAGCCGAGACTTTCAATATCCCTACCTATGGGTCTGCTAGCACGCCCATTACAGCTCAGGTACCACCAGTTCAGGGAACTACCATTCCTAAATCTGCTGAAATTACCCCACTATCCCTTAATACGTTAGTCGGCCCAATTGATGCTATGGATATAGACAAAGCACATGATGTGTCAGCACCTCAACCAACTGACTCTGATGCTCAGCCCATTACCAATTACGAAACTACCATTCCCCTAGTTTTTGAGGTCCCGCTAATTCATGACTCTTTAGTTCGCCTTGAAGAAGAAAATGCACCCAGATCCCTTGATGTGTCACAAAACCTAAATGACACTATGGATCCATCTAGGGCAGGTGATTTATCAATTAAACACCAAACTTTAAAGAAACAAATTCAAATCCACATTCATCAGAATACAATTTAGATTTCTTATTTGATTTCTTACAGTCTGAATCTAATGTTCAAAATGCTAGTGACATGAATGATGCAGTGTCTCCTGCTACAACTGCAATGGAGGTTGACAAATCATCTTTGTATCCAAACGTGGATTCTCTGTCTACATCAACTGTCAATCAAGTTACAGTTCCTCATGAGCCGATTTATGAGGGAACTCTAGTCTATGATTCAGAACCAACCACAACAGAGGAAGACATTGAACTCTCAAATCGTCTAAATGAGTTCTTTCCTCCGATCCAAAACCCCCGAGGAATAAGATGGACACAATCCCATCCCGAATCTCAAATTATAGATAATGTTCAAGATGGGGTAAGGACTCGTTCTGCAACGGCAAATGAGTGCCTTTATTCCAGTTTCCTATCAATGATTGAACCCACCAAAGTCTCTGATGCTTTACAAGATGCAGATTGGGTCATTGCAATGCAAGAAGAACTTAATCAGTTTGAAAGACTCAAGGTTTGGAGATTGGTACCACTTCCAGAGGATAAATCAGTGGTTGGTACCAAGTGGATTTTTAAGAGCAAACGGGATTCCGATGGAATAGTGGTTAGGAACAAAGCTAGGTTGGTTTCTAAGGGTTACAACCAACAGGAGGGAATAGACTATGCTGAAACATTTGCTCCTGTAGCTAGGATAGAAGCCATCAGACTCTTCTTAGCCTATGCTGCCTACAAAAGCTTTAAAGTTTTTCAAATAGATGTTAAGACAACATTCTTAAATGGTATCCTCAAGGAGGAGGTATATGTGTCTCAGCTAGAAGGCTTCGAAAATCCCAAATTCCCTTAACATATTTATATTCTAGACAAAGCCTTATACGGACTAAAACAAGCCCCGAGAGCTTGGTATGATGTCCTGTCTGAATATTTGTTGAGTGAGGGATACATCAAAGGAAAAACCGACACCACTTTATTCATCAAAGCCAAAGGAAAGGATTTAATCTTAGTACAAATTTATGTGGATGACATCTTCTTTGGTTCTACAAACCCAAAGTATAGTGATGAGTTTGCACATACAATGCAAAATCGTTTTCGGATGAGTATGATGGGAGAGATGAATTTCTTTCTCGGATTTCAAGTGAAACAGCTGAGTCATGGCATTTTCATCAGTCAATCCAAGTACATGAAAGACTTGTTGAAGAAGTATGACATGCTCAGTTGTTCTTCACTATCTACCCCCATGTCTTCAAAAACTAAACTGTCTACTGATCTTGAGGGAAAAGCAGCTGATTTAAAAACTTATCGGGCTATGATTGGCTTATTACTTTATCTAACGGCTAGTAGGCCAGATATAATGTTCTCTACATGCTTATGTGCTATATTTCAGGCTAATCCAAAGGAATCGCATCTGCTGGCAGTCAAAAGAATATTCAAGTATCTCAAGGGTACTCCTGATCTAGGTCTGTGGTATCCAAGGGTTTCTAGTCTACAGTTATATGCCTATTCAGATGCCAACTATGCTGGTTGCATGCTTAATGGAAAGAGCACATCTGGTAGTGCACACTTTTGGGGTCATCGGTTAGTGTGTTGGGCTTCTAAGAAACAGAATTGTGTCTCTACTTCAACTGCTGAGGTTGAATATGTTGTTGCTGCAATGTGCTGCTCTCAAAGTTTGTGGGTTACGACTCAGCTTTCTGACTTTGGCCTACACTATGACAAGATACCTTTACTGTGTGATTCACAATCTGCCATTGCCATCTCATGCAATCCAGTCCACCACTCAAAGACCAAACACATTAACATACGATATCATTTTATTAATGATAATGTGGAAAAAGATCTGATAGAACTTCAATATGTCAAGACTGATGATCAACTGGCTGGTCTATTTACTAAACCATTAGACGAATCTCGTTTTAATGAGTGAGTGTCCAAATTGGGTATGTTGAATTATAAAGTCTGACTATCAGTCATTTGTTGAGTGGGTAGTTTACTTTGTTTGTTCATATTGCAGATATACCAAGCACAATTTCAGGGGGAGTATTAATCATTCGTACAAGTTACGCATGCTTGTAGGGGGAGAAAATCAAAGAAAATACCAAAAATATGTGGTTTTATTTCTTTAAAAATTGAAACATACAAAAATATGTGTTTTCATTGAAGGCATTTGATTGGCATAATCGAGTAGCAACGGAAGCAAGACATAATACAAAAATTCTAAGTTAACCAAACAAACACACATACCATGGACCAAAATCAAGACATGGAATTGCAACTAAAATAAAGAAACAAGAAGCGAGAAATAGTTATACCTTTAAGGAAGAACACAATATCTATTTCTCCTTGTCAAGTGTAACGAATTCAACAAGAGAATTCCTCTAATGAAGTCTACCCCAAGCACACTTGATTCCCCAATGCTAGTAGGTTGATGTAGCCACCAAAACAACACAATCCATGAACAAGAAACACTTTTCTGCATCAAAACTTGATCACAAAGTGATGATCACCTTCTCTTGTGCATCAAACTTGATCACCAAGAAGAAGATCAAAATGGAGAGAATATCAACATGCATAAGACTCTAGAACTCCCCAAAGTTCTGTTCTAGAGACATATGAGTCGTAGGTTAGCATTCACTCACATTAATCCCATTAAAATAAGTGTTTAAAGCTGTTTATTCTGTTGTTACAGCGATCGTACACGGCCCGTGTTGGTCAACACGGCCGTGTAGGCCCAAAGTCCACGGCCCCAATTGGGCCAAGATAGCCCATGTCTAGTAGACCCAACACGGTCCGTGTTCACCTACACGGCCGTGTAGGCCCAAACCACACGGCCTCTACTTGGGACAAAACGCCCCGTGCTAGTTGGGCTAGACACGGCCCATGTTCAAGAACACGGCCCGTGTACCATGCTGCCAAAACCCATTTTGGCCCTTTTCCTCTCTTTTGCTTGTATGTGTTGCCAGAATCAATATTTGGTGTGTGACCCAATAGGCCTATACTTCATCAGCAGTGCTATCAACTCGTTCGTGTCAGCGGGCATATTCCAACAGACTCCTACTTGCACGTGACACGACTATGAAAAATAACACAAACATTGAGCGGTATCTAGAATGATATCTATGCTCCCAAGTCAGTATAGGGTATGCCACTCTTGACAAGATCCCAATCATGAAATGATTGTCGTAAAGACAAATGAACATGTACATCCCTTTGTTCGCGATATCCTATGT
Source organism: Dittrichia graveolens (assembly GCA_038502395.1). Lineage (NCBI taxonomy): Eukaryota > Viridiplantae > Streptophyta > Magnoliopsida > Asterales > Asteraceae > Dittrichia > Dittrichia graveolens. Next base: position 27,667,507 of record JARJIL010000008.1, read on the forward strand.
GAACACAAGGCATGTAATAAAGTCAACCTTCAGATCGTTCACGATTATGTTTCTCGATTCTAGATTAGTGGTGACCAACAAACCAAGTTAACATTGATACATCATCATTATAACTTGACCACGGCCATGCATATGAACGTCAGCACTCAATTATCAAGGGGCACATGGATATCTTCTCTATATACAGAGGAACAAATTCCTTTCGACTACATAGTCCCGCCACATAGATAATACTCTACCCAATCATCTCCCTTATAACGACCAATTACGGACCGTGTTAGAAAACTATCAAAGCAAAGCAGACCTATGCTTTGGAATCACATGTATCTCTAGTTCAAGGATGAAACGCCATCATCATCCTGAGTTACTTATGACCAGACCATGAAGCGAACTCGGGTGCGGGACCTCCAATCACTTGAAAACCCTTTCAAGTATAGGCAAGAATCATGTTTATCAAAACTAATTCTTTACCTCAATCATAACTTATACTTCCTTCCCATAAAGTATAACCGATTGTGGAGATTTAGAATGAAAAACATTCTCGGAAGTGTTTAAACATGCTAAGATGGAACACAATAAGGATTCATAAAATACCCGCCCTCTGAGTATTTTTAAATCTCTATTTAATAATCGATATAGTATGAATTGCAATACTGCTTAACGTCCATAAAATTCAAGTACAAAATCAAACATAAACCAAAACATATTCAAGCCAAGTTATACGCATTAGAAATGCTAATTGAACTAGTATGATAAACATCACTAGTCCATAAAAACGGCTTAACTAGTGGATTTGTCCCACAACATCCACAAGTACTTTTGTTATTCAATTATATCTCTCTTGACAAGAATACTTCAAAAGTATGCTTCAAAGAGATCTTATATCCAAAATTTCAAAGTAATCACACTCTCATTGTCTCAAAAGTCCACAATAGGGATAGTGATACTTAAGAACCAACAATCAACACCATAAGTTAGGATCATAAACTTTGATCAAAATCAGCAGTTTATCCTAACAGAAACACGCATCAGAGTAACTACTTACTCCAAGCCTAGTCTATTCGTCAAACACCAAGAACATATCTCTATATTTCTTGTACTAAATATATTATCCATCCTTGTATTTCCTAAACGCTCTCATGAAGCAATAATTCCTGAATTAAGTTCACAGATAACCTAATATCAGGACATTATCTTCAATAGACATATAACACTAGGAATACAACAAAGCTCCCACTAGCCCTGACATACATAAAAGGTGTTATCTATGCTATTAGAAAACTCATCACTTTGTTTTGCTAATAGTAAGCAAAGATATTTCCCTTAAGATGCAAGCATAAGTCCGAATTGGACTTATCCACTTTTGTAGACATAATACGGATACTACGGATGTATATTAAGACCCTCGGAGAGTGTTATAAGCACTTCCTCATCATATTGTTCCATGACGGAACGCGGTCATTAATATCCACAAGTATCAAAAATTCTTCAACATAGCCACTAGAACAAGTTTCTCCATAACCATCATGAAAACTTTACCACTAGTCGGTATTTGAAGTTATCAACAACTCCATCTATTTTAATCCCATCACTACTACCTTGGTTTACACCTAGGTAAGGGATAAAGTCAAGTCAAGTACTTGGACATTTCAAATGGATTCCATCTCTTTATCATTTACTTCTTTTACTTTTAGTGAATTCCGGATCCACTATGTCTTCCGATAGTCATTGCCACTTAGATATGAGAAACCCATATCTCTTTGGCTCTATATGACTCTTATCAAAATTAAAATAAGTAATGACTCTTAGTCAGGCATATGAGCACAACCATGCTGATCATCTATCAAAGATATCAGATTATATGCTAGTGTCATCATCAAGTCTTTCATTTAAGTTCCACGTTCTTTCACTGGAACACCTTAGTTGTAACATCCTGAGATGGGGCCTAGTAGAAACTTAGGCTTTGGGGTATGTTACACGTGAATTATTATGTCACAATGTTAATTGGTTATTATTAGTGTTTGATTTAATTGATTATTCATTAACTTATTTGATTTGTTGGTTTATACATATATATATATATATGTATATTCGGATTGTGTGTGTGTGTGCATGTGCTTACTAAGCCTAAATCATGCCACCTCCTACTTACCATATTTATACGTGGGTTATGCGGTGATTACTTCACTTTGAAGTATTTTGTGTGTGTGGAATAAGTGTGTAAAACCGAAAGCAAGGAAGAAAGCAAGGAAGAAGAAGCAATCGAATTGGTGATTTCTTGATTTTGTATGATTCAAGTTAAAGGTTTGTATGCTTATTGATGTGTTCTTGTAACATGCTATACATCTTAAAGTTGATAAGCATGCTTTGGTTTTAATCTTGCTGGATTTTGTTTGTGAACACCATGAATGTGTCGGATTTGGTGTTCTTGGAGTATAAAGGTGTTTTGATGCATGTTTGTGTGTTTAAACATGTATATGTGTTTTATGAACTTGTTTATGATCTAGATATGAGATGTATGCAATGTTTGAAGTTACCGGATTATGGGAATGTTGAAGGTAGCGGATTTTGATGATAATGATGAAATTCGAGTGTGGAAAACCGGGTGTTGAATATGGTACTTTAGAAATCCGATACTTGTAAAACCGGAACTTAGAATCCGGAACATGATTAAATCCGATGGTATGAATCCGATGGTGGATTCCAATTGTGAAATCCTATTATGGATGTCAAGATAATGCAAGTGTGGAAATCCGACTCTAGTAGCGGATTGTCTTCAAATCCGATGGATGTATCGGATTCTTGAAAATCCAATGGTTCTTGGCGGATCCCGATAGTAGTGTCGGATTTTTTAGGAAATCCGACAGTTTTGGTTTATTGATTTGCATTGTTTAATTCTATGTGTTATATGTGTATGCATATGTGAATCTTACATGTTTATGTTTGATTAAAAGGATATAAATATATATGTTTGATATATATTTATGAATTGGATACTAATTTCAGTTTGTTGTGTTCTCAGGAAACGACAAGGCTCAGTAATATAAGATCACTGAGTGGAAAAGCTGAAAGCTTGAGGTGAGTGGATGTTTGCTCACGGGTGATATTAGTTGTACTGGTTTGGTTGCAACTATTGTTGGATAGATTTGTATATCTGTTGGTTAATTAACTATAAATGTTAATTGTTGTATTCTGTGATATGTATACATGTTGGAAGGGAAGTCGGTTTACGACTGGGCTTATGGGTTAGGTTCATTTGCTATTGGCTAAGCAGTATCAGGACCTTGGGATGCATTTGTTGCTACCAAAGGATGATACTGTGTGAGGATAGCAAATGGACTATCGGTAAACCTTTGCTTTGGCCGGCATTGGTTGTAGGTTCCTGCAGAACTGCCGGTCTTCCCAGGGTGCTTATTTGTAGTTGTTGATATCATGTGGTTCAGGCTGATATATCTGTTGTGTGTTACTCCATTCACTTAGCTTTTTTCTAATTCCCCACCTCTCACTCTTTTTACAAGTTTTGGTAAGTCAGCGGCTCGGCTGAGAGTGGTTAGCTTGGGGAGTAATCACCTAGGACTCTGATAAAGTATTTGTGATGAGCCGTGTTTTGTAATACTGATATTTTGTAAACAGTTGTTTGTAATTAGTAGTAATTATTTTGATGTTTAAACGCTTCCGCAGTGTAATTAAAAGAGAAAATTTTTGGGTTAAAAATACGGGGTTACAAGTTTGGTATCAGAGCCTTGGTTTGGCAGTGTAGGCATAGTGGAAGTGTTACATTCCCGAATCTTGGCTCGTGGTAGGTCGATTACTCCTTGGGTGTGGGATTAGGGTGAATTGGAGTGCGGTTAGTATGTTGTGTACTAACGGATTAATCTAATAAATCATGAGGTGATGTGATTGTTACAGATAACAATGGCTGGACGTGATTTCTCGACCGGTACCCCTACTATCCCAACTACTACTGAAGTCCCTACTGCAACAGTGGAAGTTCCTACTGACGCTAGTACATCTGGTACAGCAGTTGATGAGAGAGATGAATATATATTTCAACTGGAGGGTCAGTTACAGGATCTGAGGAAAGAGCTGGAGCAGCAAAGACAGGTTCCTGTAGTATAACCACCGGTTATTCCCGTAACATCAACTACGGTTGCGATACCACCTATCTTTCCAGCGGTTACTACATTGGCAGAGTTTCCGCCAATGTCAATGCTGATACCACCATTTACTCAACCGATGACACAACCCTTCTATTATCTGTTGTTTCCTCAGGGGCCCTATCCGCAAGGATCTGTTCTACAGGGGTCGATACCACAAGGATCTTACTTGTATCCTTTTATGGGATTTCCACCAGGAATGGGATACAAGCTGCCGTGTACTTATAAACAATTTTTGGATTGTAAACCGGATGAATACTACGGCAGCACGGATCCTAATGTTACCCTGAACTGGTTAAGTGATACTGCAAGAATCCTGGATGCTTGCAACTGTGAGGAGGAAATGCGAGTATGTTTTGCTACCCGTATGTTAAAGGGCAAAGCGATGGTTTGGTGGGATTCCATTACCACCCACTTATCAAGAGATCAAATGGATTTTATCACGTGGAATCAACTTCGGGATAAGTTGTGTGAACAGTACTACAACGCCTTCGAATTGAATAAAATAAGGCAGGAGTTAATGGAACTGAGGATGACGAGGAAGATGACGGTGGATGAACTGATTGAACAGTTCAATTCTAAACTGAGGTTTGTAACTCAGTGGGTGCCTGACCAATATTCCCAGGTTCAGCACTTTATTGGGGCATTGTTGCCAGAGTACAGGAGCACCACAAGATTGGCTGGATCTCTGTCCCAAGCCTTCACCTTAGCAAAATCTGCTGAGGGGGACATCCAGGCCAAAGATAAACAAAACAATGATGAGGCGGCTTTACAGAAGCCAAGGTATGACTAGGCTGGGGGTAGCCAGCAAAAGAAGAAGTGGCAGGGTAACCAGTCCCGGAGCAACCAAAATAGGAAGGCATCTTCAGGGGATTCTGGAGTTAAATCACAATGGTGCACGAGGTGCAGATCTTCTCACACTGGGCAGTGTACAGCTCAGACTATGCGATGTGTGAGATGTGGGACACATGGTCATGAATCCAAGGATTGCTGATACCCTTGAAATGTATGCTGGAATTGTCACCAGGAGGGGCACAGGGCAGGTGATTGCCCTACAGGGAGAAGACCCGGGGCTGGGACAGGGTCAGGGACAGGGGTAGGGGCGGTTGGGGGCTCGTCTTCAGCAGGGGGGCAAAAAAGGAAGAATCCTCCTACTCCGGAGGGCAGGGCGTTCCGGATGATAGTAGATGATGCTACTACCACTGATGATGTGCTCACCGGTACGTTCTTTATAAACTCCTTACCTGCTCGTGTATTATTTGATTCTGGAGCGAATCGCTCCTTTATTTCTGTGGCATTTTGTGCTAAGTTGAATTTGCCTACTACTAGTGTCTCTGTGCCGATTGATATAGAAGTAGCAGATGGTAAGATAGTGCCTGTTACGACTTCTATGACAGGTGCTGAAATTGATATAGATGGTAAGTGCTTTCCTGTATCATTCCTATTAATGCCATTAGCAGGTTTTGATGTGGTTTTGGGGATGGATTGGTTGAGTAAGCACAGGGCGAGTATTAAATGTCATAGGAAGCTGATTTCGTTTCCGTTATCTGATGGGTCGCGTGTGGTGGCTCGTGGGGAAAGGAACAAGTCTGCGTTTCCTATCATTTCTATGTTCAAAGCCAAGAAATCCATGAGTAAGGGATGCGAGTGTTTTCTAGCATATGCGATTGATGCTAGAAAAGAGAAACGGGTAGTTACTGACGAACGGGTCGTATCAAAATTTCCTGAGGTGTTTTCGGATGATTTACCTAGGCTACCTCCCGTTCGAGAGGTAGAGTATAAGATTGAGTTGATACCAGGTTCTAATCCAGTGGCTAGATCTCCTTACTAGTTGGCTCCTTCTGAGATAAGGGAGATGATGACACAAATTCAGTATCTATTGGATCGGGGATTTATTCGTCCGAGTTCTTCACCGTGGGGTGCACCAGTCTTGTCTGTGAAAAAGAAAGATGGTACTCTACGTATGTGTATTGACTACAAAGAACGGAATAAGAGGACAGTGAAGAATAAATACCCTCTGCCCAGGATTGATGATTTGTTTGATCACTTGAAGGGTGCTTCGTATTTCTTGAAAATTGACTTGAGATCTGGTTATCACCAGGTACGAGTTTCTGACGGAGATGTTGCTAAGACTGATTTCCGTACCAGGTATGGCCATTATGAGTTTTTAGTCATGCCGTTCGGTTTGACTAACGCACCTGCAGTGTTTATGGATTTGATGAACCGGGTTTGTCGACCGTTCTTGGATAAATCTGTGATAGTATTTATTGACGACATTCTAGTTTATTCGAAATCTGAAGCTGATCATGAGATTCATTTGAGTCAGGTTCTTGAAACTCTCAAACGGGAGCAATTGTATGCCAAGTACTCGAAGTGTGAGTTCTGGATGCAGGAAGTTCACTTTCTGGGGCATGTCATTTGCAGTAATGGAGTCAAAGTAGATCCTGCAAAGATAGAAGCAGTAATGAACTGGGAGGCTCCGAAGTCGCCTTCTGAGATTAAAAGCTTCTTGGGATTGGCAGGATATTACAGACAGTTTATCAAAGACTTTTCTAAGATTGCGAATCCCATGACTAAATCGACTCACAAGGAGGTTCCATTTAAATGGAGTGATGAACAGGAGAGAGCTTTTCAGACATTGAAACGACTCTTGTGCCAGGCTCCTATTCTTGCTTTACCGGATGGGTTAGATGACTTCGTAGTTTACTGTGACGCGTCATTGGCAGGGTTGGGTTGTGTGTTGATGCAACGGGATAAAGTGATTGCATATGCTTCTCGTCAGTTGAAACCGAATGAGAAGAACTATCCAACCCATGATTTAGAACTGGCAGCTGTGGTTTTTGTGTTAAAATTGTGGAGACACTATCTGTTGGGAATCCATGGGGATCAAAGCACGCAACGGATAGCAACAAAACATACAAAACCGATCCCATGATTTCCCAATGGTGGTGAAAACTTGCAAGAACATGCATGCAACCAAAAACAAGAACAAAGAGAAGAAGGAGATCAAATCATACCCTCGAAGACTTTGATACTTGGCTGGAACAATTCGGATTTGGGATGTAAGCTTGAAACAAAAGGCTCCAAGCCCTAATGCAAGTCCACACCAAGAAACCTTCAACCTCCTTGTACTAGCAAACCGAAGCACCACCAACACTTGATGGATCTCTTCTGGAACAGCCTTGAAACACTTGTGCACAAATCACCAACACTTGATCTTGCTCTCTCTCTCAATGGAAGAACTCACAAGTATATGTATTGCACAAAATGGACCAAGAGTAGCTAATGAACCAAGAGTGCCCTTTTTAAAGACCTTCATTCTGTTCAAAAGAGCCAAAGTCGGACCCCAATGGCACCATCTCATTGGACCAAATCAAATGGTCCAATAAAATACAAGTGTCACTTGGAATTCTGCCTTCACGACTTCTTCACGGGCCGTGAAGGATAAATGCGCCACAACCGGCCATTTATCCTCCACGAGTCGTGCCACGCCGTGCAAGAATCGTGAGGGTTCGTGCCTTCACGACCTCCTTCACGGGCCATGTAGGGTCGTGAAGCCCTAGGGTTTCATGAACCATGCGGCCCACGACAGGACTCGTGGACACGAGCTGCTTCACGACCTGTGGAGCATCCTTCACGTTCGTGAAGCCTAGGTCAACTGGAATTTGACCATTTTGACCCTTTCTTCTTATAGTAGGCTGTCGAGATTGAAACTTGGCGTGTGACCCAATAGGCCCATGCTTCATTGGCAGTGATGCTGGCCTACGTGTGTCAGTGGGCAGATACCAACACTATCTTTATGGTACAAATTGTGTCATTTGTACGGATCACAAAAACCTACAGTATGTGTTTTCACAGAAAGAACTCAATATGCGACAGAGGCGATGGCTGGAACTTGTTAAAGATTATGATTGCGAGATTCGCTATCTCCAGGGAAACCCAATGTGGTTGCCGATGCTTTGAGTCGCAAGGGAGTTAGTGAACATGTCAAGTTTATGTGAATTGAAATAGTCTCTGACTTGATTGACAGATTAAAGGCAGCTTAGTTGGAAGCCTTGAAAGATGAAAACCTGAAGTCTGAGATTATGACTAAGAAAAAGAATGACTTGACTGATGATTCTAGGGGATTGAAGGTTTATCAATCTCGTGTTTAGGTGCCTTTGCTTGGAGGTCTTCGGAATTTGATTATGACTGAAGCTCACAAGTCTAGATTATCTGTTCATCCAGGTAGCACAAAAATGTATAATGATCTAAAGGTGCTGTATTTGTAGCCTACAATGAAAACGGATGTAGCACAGTTTGTGGAGTCTTGCCATATATGTGCACAGGTTAAGGCAGAGCACCAGAAACCCTATAGATCACTTAAACAGTTGCAGATTCCAAAGTGGAAGTGGGAGCACATAACGATGGATTTCGTAACGAAACTTCCACGTACGCAGAAGAATAATGATATGATTTGGGTGATCGTTGACAGATTGACCAAGAGTGCTCACTTTTTGGCTACCAGTGAGACGGCATCACTCAGTAAGTTGGCTTAGTTGTATATCGATGAAGTTGTTTCCCGACATTGTATACCACTTTTGATCGTGTCAGATAGAGATTCTAGGTTTGTGTCGAACTTCTGAAACAGTTTACAGCGGGAGTTGGGTACACATGTGAATCTGAGTACAGCTCACCATCCACAGACGGGCAATCTGAGCAAACTATTCAAACACTTGAGGATATGTTGCGGGCATGTGTGTTAGAATATGGAGGTTCTTGGGACTCCCATCTGCCACTAATTGAATTTGCGTACAACAATTCGTATCATCCGAGTATCGGTATGCCGCCTTATGAGATGCTATATGGTCGTCGTTGCCGTACTCCTACATCTTGATTAGAGGCAGGTGAGAAACAGTATGCAGGGCCTGATATTGTGCAGATCACCATAGACAAAGTAGCTGTTGCGCGAGAAAAGTTAAAAGCTGCGAGGGATCGACAAAAGATGTATGCTGATCCACGTAGTAGGTCGGTTGTCCTTGTTGAGGGAGAATTGGTTTATCTGAAGGTTTCTCCGTGGAAGGGGGTTATCCGTTTTGGGAAGCGGGAAAAGTTGGCTCCACGTTATATTGGACCATTTCATGTCCAACGGGTGGTTAATGATCAAACGGTTACTCTCGACCTTCCGGCAGAATTATCAGGTATTCACAATACCTTCAACGTGTGTTACTTGCGGAAATGTAGAGTTGAGGATGAGAGTTAGATTCTACCTCTACATGATCTTAAAGTGGATTCCAGCAAGAGGTTGGTAGAAGAACCCATTGAACTATTATATTGGAAAGTGATGAAACTGCGAAAGAAACAGATTCCGATGGTTATGGTTAAGTGGAAACACAGTTTGGGTTCAGACTTGACGTGGGAAAACGAGGCCGACATGAAAGCTTGTTACCCGCAGTGGTTTGATGATGCATAGATTCCGAGGACGGAATCCAGTTTAAGGGGGAAGATTTGTAACATCCTGAGATGGGGCCTAGTAGAAACGTAGGCTTTGGGGTATGTTACACATGAATTATTATGTCATAATGTTAATTGATTATTAATTATTCTTTGATTTAATTGACTATTCATTAACTTATTTGATTTGTTGGTTTATACATATATATGTATATATGGATTGTGTGTGTGTGCTTAGTAAGCCTAAATCATGCCACCTCCTGCTTACCATATTTATGCGTGGGTTATATGGTGATTACTTCACTTTGAAGTATTTTGTGTGTGTGGAATAAGTGTGTAAAACCGAAAGTAAGAAAGAAAGTAAGGAAGAAGAAGCAATCGGATTGGTGATTTCTTGATTTTGTGTGATTCAAGCTAAAGGTTTGTATGCTTATTGATGTGTTCTTGTAACATGCTATGCATCTTAAAGTTGATAAGCATGCTTCAGTTTTAATCTTGCTGGATTTTGTTTGTGAACACCATGAATGTGTCGGATTTGGTGTTCTTGGAGTATAAAGGTGTTTTGATGCATGCTTGTGTGTTTAAACATGTTTATATGTGTTTTTATGAACTTGTTTATGATCTGGATATGAGATGTATGCAAGGTTTGAAGTTATCGGATTATGGGAATGTTGAAGGTAGCGGATTTTGATGATAATGATGAAATCTGAGTGTGGAAAACCGGGTGTTGAATCCGGTACTTTAGAAATCCGATACTTGTGAAATCGGAACTTAGAATCTGGAACATGATTAAATTCGATGGTATGAATCCGATGGTGGATTCCAATTGTGAAATCCGATTATAGATGTCAAGATAATGCAAGTGTGGAAATCCGACTCTAGTGGCGGATTGTCTTCAAATCTGATAGATGTATCGGATTCTTGGAAATCCAATGGTTCTTGGCGGATTCCGATAGTAGTGTCGGATTTCTTAGGAAATCCGACGGTTTTGATTTATGGATTTGCATTGTTTAATGTTATGTGTTATATGTGTATGCATATGTGAATCTTACATGTTTATGTTTGATTAAATGGATAAAAATATATATGTTTGATATATATTTATGAATTGGATACTGATTTCAGTTTGTTGTGTTCTCAGGAACAGACAATGCTCAGTAATATAAGATCACTGAGTGGAAAAGCTGAAAGCTTAAGGTGAGTGGATGCTTGCTCACGGGTGATTTTAGTTGTACTGGTTTGGTTGCAACTATTGTTGGATAGATTTGTATATCTGTTGGTTAATTAACTATAAATGTTAATTGTTGTATTCTTTGAAATGTATACATGTTGGAAGGGAAGTCAGTTTACGACTGGGCTTATGGGTTGGGTTCATTTGCTATTGGCTAAGCAGTATCAGTACCTTTGGATGCATTTGTTTCTACCAGAGGATGATACTGTGTGAGGATAGCAAATGGACTATCGGTAAACCTTTGCTTTGGCCGGCATTGGTTGTAGGTTTCAGCAGAACTTCCGGTCTTCCCAGGGTGCTTATTTGTAGCTGTTGATATCATGCGGTTCAGGCTGATATATCTGTTGTGTGTTACTCCATTCACTTAGCTTTGTGCTAATTCCCGACCTCTCACTCTTTTTACAGGTTTTGGTAAGTCAGCGGCTTGGCTGAGAGTGGTTAGCTTGGGGAGTAATCACCTAGGACTCTCATAAAGTATTTGTGATGAGCCGTGTTCTGTAATACTGATATTTTGTAAACAGTGGTTTGTAATTAGTAGTAATTACTTTGATGTTTAAACGCTTCCGCAGTGTAATTAAAAGAGAAAATTTTTGGGTTAAAAATATGTTGTTACATTAGTTTTAGTTTCTCTCTTCTTCCCCTTTTAAGCAACAAACATTGTTCTCAAAGGTTAAATAGCTAAAACTTAGAAGAACTCCTCAAATGTATTAGCACTTCTTGATTTCAAGTTTATCCATCTACCAGTGAATATAGAATGGATAACTTTGAACTACAAGATAGACAAGCAAAGAACCTTTCTAGTCGTATCTTAATAAATGCTAAATAGACTATCAATTGAATTTGGAATTGAGGACTTAGTAACAATGGTAAATGAATATCCCAACAAATCGGACACACATTCTTGACCCATCATAAACCGGATCAATAACACCCGGTTCCCTACTCCATGACACCATGTACCAATGCCTCTTAGCAGGATATGAATTGTGAAACAATTCCACAATTCATTATATGGTCATCCAATATATAGATAGTAGATATCTTAGCATCTTAACTAGATCTAAATATCTTGATCTATATGCCCTATTGATTCTGAAATTTGTCTTGGTTAATTCTGAACACCAACAAGGTTTCAGACATATACCCAAACTAGTAAACGTCTCGTCACTACTACCATCAAGGTAGTGACGAAGAAGTTTCTCTTTTGTTATTCTTTGTGGTGTGCTAGAATGGATTTTCCACCAAATGTGACCAATATCCAACAAGCCTTTAAACTTCTCACAAACTCTGGTGAAGGATCTCATAACCAATTTAGCCAAATAAACAAGATCAATATCAAACGTTTAGCCCAAGGCTAAACTGTTGGTATCTGCCCACTGACACACGTAGGCCAGCATCACTGCCAATGAAGCACGGGCCTATTGGGTCACACGCCAAGTTTCAATCTCGACAGCCTACTATAAGAAGAAAGAGTCAAAATGGTCAAATTCCAGTTGACCTACGCTTCACGACCGTGAAGGATGCTCCACGGGTCGTGAAGCAGCTTGTGTCCACGAGTCCTGTCGTGAGCCGCATGGTTTTTCTAGACTCGTTAGTGCAAAGCGATGTTAGATATGGCTCTGATACCACTAAAGGTATTTGTTTGGCATAATCGAGTAGCAATGGAAGCAAGACATAATACAAAAATTCTAAGTTAACCAAACAAACACACATACCATGGACCAAAATCTAGACATGGAATTGCAACTAAAATAAAGAAACAAGAAGCGAGAAATAGTTATACCTTTAAGGAAGAACAAAATATCTATTTCTCCTTGCAAGTGTAAAGAATTCAACAAGAGAATTCCTCTAATGAAGTCCACCCCAAGCACACTTAATTCCCCAATGCTAGTAGGTTGATGTAGCCACCAAAACAACACAATCCAAGAAAAAGAAACACTTTTTTGCATCATAACTTGATCACAAAGTGATGATCACCTTCTCTTGTGCATCAAACTTGATCACCAAGAAGAAGAACAAAATGGAGAGAGTATCAACATGCATAAGACTCTAGAACTCCCCAAAGTTCTGTTCCAGAGACATATGAATCGTAGCTTCGCATTCACTCACATTAATTCCATTAAAATGAGTGTTTAAAGCTGTTTATTCTGCTGTTACAACGATCGTACACGGCCCGTGTTGGTCAACACGGCCGTGTAGGCCTAAAGTCCACGGCCCTAATTGGGCCAAGATAGCCCGTGTCTAGTAGAGCCAACACGGCCCGTGTTCACCTACACAGCCGTGTAGGCCCAAAGCACACGGCCTCTACTTGGGCCAAAACGCCCCGTGCTAGTTGGGCTGGACACGGCCCGTGTTCAAGAACACGGCCTGTGTACCATGCTGCCAAAACCCATTTTGGCCCTTTTCCTCTCTTTTGTTTGTATGTGTTGCCGAAATCAATATTTGGTGTATGACCCAATAGGCCTATACTTCATCAGCAGGGCTATCAACTCGTTCGTGTCAGCGGGCATATTCCAACATTCATTTCTTTCAAAATTGAAAAGTACAAAAATGTTTCATTCAAGTGTAATTTGAATTCTATGGACCTCGAATTCAAAGCATACCATGGAAAGCTCACTTCGAGCGCTTTCAATTGATTTAATTTGAAGTCAGTGTACTTCGAACTCGAAACCATCAATTCAAAGTTCACTTTGAGCGCCTTCAATGGATTTAATTCGAAGTCAGTACACTTTGAACTCGAAACCATCAATTCAAAGTTCACTTCGAGCGCCCTCTTAGGCTTTAATTCGAAGTCAATGTACTTCGAATACAAAGTCATCAAGTCCAAGTTCACTTTGAGTGCCTTCTTTGAACTTAATTCGAAGTCAGTTCACTTTGAATTCAAAATCATCAAGTCCACGTTCACTTCGAGCCCGTCTACTAGCATCAATTCGAAGCTAGTAGACTTCGAACTCCAAACAGTGCATGCCCTATACACTTCAAGCGGACATGAACACTTGCCAAAACCCAACTTCCTTCGAGTTCGAAGCTTTTACACTTCGAATTCGAAGCCCTTTGGACTTCGAACTCAATAGTGCTCGTAAAGAAGACTTCGAGCGCGTTTTTACCCTCGAAGTCCTTCACACTTCGAGCGTGTAATTTCAAAAGTTACCGTTTGAATTCTTTTCCATAAATAGGTGGCGTGCCTTTGTGTTTTCTTTATGCTTTCTAATTTTCAAATTTACGAAGAAATCTCCGGTTACGAATTTTCAAAATCTTGTTCAAAGATGATGCCAAAAATTTGATTTTTGTGATAAACTTTCTCACTCACTAAAGGTATACATCAAATAAGTAACAAAACATGTTTATATCACATTTAAATACACAAAATCGAAGGTTGTACTGTATAACTCGGAAGACACCTTTTCAAGTTTCAAATGCATTGTTCGACTATAAATACATTTACCTTTTGATGACATATGTGCCGGACGAACCTCCGGAAACAAAATTCCTTCTACTTCAGCTTCCGGTTGAAACTCATCCGAAGCATCTTCCCAACTAGGGGTACTCATCACCATCAGACTAACAATCCGGAACATCTGCATTTAATGCATAGTCGGCTATACAATATGGAGCATTAAATGCTTAATCAGATTTTGTCTAAAGATAATATGAATAACCTCTAGATAATACCTTGTAATGATTACCAAAGGGGTTATAAATACCCCTCACCACCGACATTTAATGTGAGCTCTCTCTCTCTAATTACTTTCTGCTCTCTAAACTCCCTCCCTCATTTACTACGCATTCCATTCCCTGTTCATATACTTATTCTCACGCCGGAGGTTGGTCCCGAGCTGAAGCTCATGGCGAGGCTAACCGGTGTCTGTTTTGCAGGAACATTCGCCAACCGAAGGGGAAGCTAGCTCCGGATAGGCCTTGTTTCAACATTGGCGCCATCCGTGGGACCTTGTTAACGGCTATGAACATGGTTTCAACCTCAGATAGTCTTGCGAGTCCGGAAGTCGGTCCTTCGGGATCGGTACCGGCTCGAACCTCAATCCAGAGCGGCTTAACCACCGATTCCATCATCGTCACCAGCGAGATCCCAAGGTCCACTTCAGAGCCAGGATCAGCTTCAGCCAGCATCATCAGCCGTGAACTAGTACGAAGTAATTACGAGTTGCTCAAGGAGCTCATGGAGGATCATGAGAGGGAGATACGCTTTGGAGACCTCCAGACTAGGCTCAACTTTGAAAGAACTTTCAGGACTCCACAAATGAGACGTTCAATTTTTCCCTCGGGGCAGGCGGTCACAAGGGGAGGATTTTCTGTAAAGGAGGTTCATGCCCCGGAGGTTAGACCGGCTTCCACCTGACGCAGTCGACCTTCGGATAGGAATCATCCGCCCCAGCGGAGGCAAACATTAACTGGGCTGGAGCCGGAGGAAGAAGAAGAGGAGATGGAAGAAGGGGACGATGATTTGTCCAAGCCTTATCGGCCCCTCGAAAGTACCAAGTTCACACGGAGGATAGCCCATTTCAGATTCACTGGGAAGATCAAGATGCCGCATCATGTCTTATGTACGAAGGGAGTGGTGATCTGGAGGATCACCTGAAGATTTTCGTAGGGGTAGCTGAAGTAGAGTAATGGTCCATGCCTCTATGGTGTCTTATGTTCTCTCAGACTCAGATAGGCCCGGCTAGGGTTTGGTTCGAGCAGCTTCCGAATGAGAGCATTGACAGCTTCGAAGAGTTACAGAAGCCCTTTCTAGCTAACTTTATGCAGCAAAGGAGACACACCAGATATCCCGTAGAAATTCATAATATAAAGCAGAAAGACGAAGAAACGTTATGGACTTTCATGGGATGGTATCTGAAGGAATGTCAGGGGATCAAAGGAGCGGATGAAGCTATGAAGATCTCGGGGTTTGTACACGGCATCAAATCCAAACAGCTGATAGAGAAGTATTGCAACAACATGCCCAAAACCATTGATAAAATGATGGAAAGGGCGAAGGCTTTCATTAGGGGAAAGGAAGCGGTCGGAGGATTAGATGAACCTCCGAAGAGGGGCCACAACATGCCAAAGCTACCTTCATGGAAACTGCCTTACCAGAAGCCTGCTGGACCAATCCATTACGAAAGAAGGTTCAGCGAGAACAGGAGACCTCCGTACGTGCGAAACAACTCCACCAAAGCACTGTTCACGCAACTCAACAAAACCCCATATGACATATTGATGACAGAAGAGGTAAGCCAGCAGTTCATGCCCACAAGACCCATGATGGGGACGCCGGAGAGAAAGAACCTAGATCGATAATGTGAGTTCCACGCGGATTGGGGGCACGATACCAATGATTGTTTCCAGCTAAAGAAGCAGATAGAGATGGTTGTTAAGACAGGGAAGCTAGCACACTTGGTCAACGAAGTAAGACAGACGCAGGGAAAGTTCAACCCCAAGCCACGTCCTCAGAGGGACAACAAAAAGGATAAAGGGAAGGAAATCTTCATGCTGCAAACGATAGCCGGAGGTAGCAAAAGAAAAGCGTCGGAGCTGGAGGAATGGCAGAACGAAACAATTGAGTTTCCCATTGTCAAGAATGATTACCCAACAGCAAGGCCGATGGTCATACGAGGAAAGGTGGCTGGATACGAGGTGCACCGCATCTTCTTGGACGGAGGCAGTTCATCCGAAATCATGTACGAGCATTGTTTTATGAAGTTTGAGCCCAGAATCAGAGCCTTGATGGTGGAGACTTCTACTCCTCTGGTAGGATTTTCGGGAGATGTGGTATGGCCTATGGGGGAGATCATGCTGCTAGTAACCTTCGGCAAGGCACCACTCGAAAGGCAAGTACACTTGAAGTTCATAATCGTGATGTCAACTTCCTTGTATAATATTATCCTAGCAAGATCTGGGTTGTACTAGCTGGGCGCGATAGTGTCAACCATTCACTCCCTCATGAAGTTTCCTACTCCCAATAGGGTGGCTAAGGTGAGGAGTGAGAAAAAAGACGTACGGGAATGTTTACAAGTGGAGCAGGAAATGAGGAGAAAGCAAGTAGTGGATGTCAAAGGGAATGAAAGGCAGGTTCGGATCAACGATCAGTTCCCGGAACAGACGATAACCATTGGGGGGTTCCTTGACGGAGCAATGCCAGCGGAAGTTGGAGGACATACTACGGGGGAACGTAGACGTCTTTGCATGGACACCCGATGACATGACGTGCATCCCAAGAGAAATTGCAGAGCACAGGCTTGGAATACCCCCTCACGTCAAGCCAGTCATTCAAAAGAAGAGAGGCCTTGCTCCTGATCGGAGCAGGGCTGCATGTCTTAAGGTAGACAAGTTGTTGCAAGCGGGGATACTGAGGGAAGTCCAGTACCAGACATGGGTCGCCAACCCGGTGCTAGTTAAGAAGAAAGATGGGTCATGGAGATTGTGCATCGCCTTTACAGATCTTTACCATGCCTGCCCAAAGGACCCATATCCTTTGCCGGAGGTTGATTTGAAGGTAGAATCTTTGGCAGGGTACAGATTCAAATGTTTCCTGGATGAGTAGAAGGGCTACCACCAGATTCAGATGGCCAAAGAAGATGAGGATAAAACAGGTTTCTTCACAGACAAAGGAGTCTTTTGCTACCGGAAGATGCCTTTCGGATTAAAGAACGCTGGAGCGACGTACCAGCGGCTGGTAGACTCAGTTTTCAGAAGTCAAATTGGGCGAAACCTAGAGGCTTATGTTGATGACATCGTGATCAAGAGCAACACATAGGACCAACTATTGAAAGACATATTGGAGACGTTTTCGAATTTAAGAAGGGTCAACATGAAGTTAAACCCAGCTAAATGTTCCTTCGGATTGGAGGAAGGGAAATTTTTGGGGCATCTAATAACGCCAAATGGAATACAAGTCAACCCCGAGAAGACGAGGGCAGTCATGGATTTGGAATCTCCAAAAACGTTAAAACAGGCTCAAAGCCTAAGCGGACGACTAAATGCACTGCATAGATACACTGCCAAAGCAACAAAAAGGTCATTGCCTATTTTCAGAACAATCAAGGATTGCTTGAACAAAAAGAACTTTCGGTGGACGAAAGAAGTGGAGGATGCGTTTCAGGAGATCAAAAAAGTGTTGTCCGAGCTCCCCATGTTGGTGGCTCCGATGGAAGGAGAGACCCTCCTGATGTACTTAGCTGCATCGGAGCAGACACTCAGCGCTGTGTTAATGACGGAAAGAGAAGGGAGACAAGTCCCTGTGTACTTCGTAAGCAGAGTATTGCAAGGGGCGGAGCTTAATTACCCACCAATCGAAAAATTGGCCCTCTGTTTAGTCCATGCTGCAAGAAGATTAAGATGATATTTCCAAGCTCAGAAGATCAGAGTCTTAACGGACCTGCCCATAAGGTAGGTTCTGACGAAGACGGATGTCTCGGGAAGGCTGGCCAAATGTGCAGTTGAGCTGGGGGCATACGAGATATCGTATGAGGCACGAACATCGGTAAAGGGGCAGGTGTTGGCAAACTTCATAGCTGAAACTAGCGAGCCAATTTCAGCAACAAAAGAGCGAGGGCAGGAGCCAAAGGAAGTTACAAATAAAGTAGAAGGGGAGCAACAAGAAGAAAAGGCCAAGTTAAGATCCGGAAGTGCGAGCAAGAGCAATAAGCCGAAGGAACGTCCGTCAAAACAGCAGGTCGGTGAAGACGTGTGGAAACTCCATACCGATGGTTCTTCCATCGCAGAAGGAGGAGGAGCTAGATTGGTAATTACAAGTCCTTCGGAGATTGAGTATACATATGCGCTTCGTTTCAAATTTCCAGTCTCCAACAACGAAGCTGAGTACGAGGCTTTGTTGTCGGGATTGCGATTGGCAGCAATGATGAAGATCAGAGATCTGAAGGTGTACGTCGATTCAATGCTGGTAGCAAACCAAATCAATGGATTGTACGAAGCTAAGGAAAAAAGCATGATCCAGTACCTCGCAAAGGCAAGAGAACTAATGGCATCCTTCGAAATCTGTACGGTTAAACAAGTCCCAAGAGGAAAGAATAAGAAGGCGGATGCCTTAAGCAAACTAGCCTTGGTTGCATTTGATCACCTCACAAAAGAGGTCCTTATGGAGACTCTGGAGCAGAGGTCAGTGGAGGAAAAAGAAGTTAATGCGATAGTGGAGGAAGAGGGAGAGAAGTGGATGACACCAATAGTGAAGGCCCTAAAAGGAGACGGAACAGAGCAGTTGTCGGAGCACGAGAAAGCCAAGTTAAACTTGTCAAAGTACGAGTTACACGATATTGTGTTGTATCAGAAGTCCTACCTAGGGCCATCACTAAGGTGCGTAGGTCCTCTGCAAACGAACTATATTATCAGGGAAATACACGGTGGGGCATGTAGCCTGCACGCAGGAGCGCGAGCAATCGTGGCCAAAGCCATGCGGATTGGATATTATTGGCCCTCAATGCACAGGGATGCGTTTGATGAGATTAAAAAGTGTCAAGCATGTCAAGTACACGCCCCGGTAGCTAGGATGCCGAAGCGTCCCTTGGTGTCCATCGTAGCAGCATGGCCCTTCCGAAAGTGGGGCATAGACATCGTGGGCCCCTTCCCCGAGGGACCCGGGAGAGTAAAGTTTCTTTTAGTAGCCATCGATTACTATACCAAATGGTGTGAAGCGAAGCCTTTGGCTACGATCACCGGAGTGTAGGTTTCCAGGTTCGTATGGGATAACATTATAAGTCGTTTCGGAATACCGCAGGAAATCATCACGGATAATGGAAAGCAATTTGCGGAAAACCCCTTTCGATCATGGTGCAAAGAATTGAAAATCAAGCAGACGTTTACATCTGTAGCGCACCCGTAGACCAATGGACAGGTCGAAAGAGTCAACAGAAGCTTAGTCGAAGGGATAAAGGCTCGATTGGAGGCGGAAGGAGGACGATGGGTAGATCACCTCAGTCATGTCCTATGGGCCCACCATACTTTCATCAAAACTAGCAACGGAGAAACACCTTTCAGCTTAACGTACGGAACCGAAGCTGTAATTGCTCCGGAGGTAGGCATACCTACTAAAAGGTCCACAGCTACGAACAGAGAAAACGAAGAGGATTATGTTTCAACTTGGAAGCATTAACGGAACGTTAGGAAATAGCTGGGATCAATGAAGCCAGGAACAAAAGGAAGATTGAGCAATACTACAATAAGAGGGTACGTGGCACCAATTTCAGACCAAGAGATTATGTGTGGCGCCTAAACGAAGCAAGCAAGGCAGAAAAACAAGGGAAGCTGGGGCCCAGATGGGAGGGGCCCTACCAAGTGGTCAGCATGAACTAGAACGGATCTTACAAATTGCAAGACTTGGATGGAAACGAGGTACCAAGGACGTGGAACGCGATGAACTTGAAGAAGTGCTACTTGTAGCAGCGCCGAGCCAACTTTCAAACAAACTCTTTTGAACCTACCTCCGGCAGTGGAAAATAAAATTCACCGGTGGTACTTTTGGCACTAAATAGACACAATGCGGAAGTGGTGGGACCTCCACTTTCCCTTACTAAGGCCTTTCGGCCAGAAACTCATGTACTTTTGTACTTCAGACATAAATGGAATGTCCATTTTTGTGATCCATATCAGCGAATTAGAGTCAACAACTATGAATTACACAAGCACACACGTTACACTAAACCGAACCTTTCTAGTTCGTACACCTACTATGGCGGAAAGACATAGTAGAGAAAACCGGAGCTCACAACTCCGTACCCGAGAACAGAAAGTTCTCATTTCCTGTTATGTCTGAACGGCTAACAGAAGAAAACCGGGGAATCGCGACTCCGTACCTAAACCGGGTGACATGAGCATAAATAATTATGTAAAATTCGGACGAGTGGGACTTTGCCTACACACCAGTAAACCTGTTATCACAGAAAAACCGAACCTGACATGCTAACAAATCCCAAAACAAGAGTAGCACATAAAATCAGAGGGATAAGCTAAGCAGGATCGTACCTTCGCAACGTCGGAAAGACGCCCGAATAAGCCGAACCTAGCAAGTTCGCAACACACGAATCAAAGGCAAACAAGAAAAATATTACATGTAGCAAGTTTGTCAACACCATAGCAAGTTTCAGATTAAAGTTTCAAAGTACAAGTCCCAAACACATAAGTTTCTACCCTAACCAGAATAAGTTCCAATCACATCAAGTTTCACAAGCAAGAAAAATACTAAATATGTCCACACCATAAGAGGAAAAGATACGATAAGATAATGTTTTTAACAAACCCATAGTTCCTAAAGATTAAGCTAACGACCAGTAGCGGATGACAGCTCCACAGGGACACCAACTCCACCAGCCTCGAAGGCCGGGGCAGCAACTTCCTCGGGCTCAACTTCCTTCAGCTCCTCCAAAGGTTTGTCAGACAATGAGGCAAGGCGTCCCAGGTACGGATAAGATAGTTGAGCAAACTCCATTGCAGCCTCACTCAGTTTTGCAGCAGCTTCGGGATCATATTGCGGAGCGCTGGAGATAGCGCGACCACGCTTGGCACACTTCTCGCCTATGGCCAACCCTTTCTGATAACCTGCAAGAAAACTACATCTCTGCACATCACTTAAAGATTTCGAATACTCAGCACTCCTGCGAAGCTTGTCGAAGAAATAACCAACCCCTACTTTCACCAACCAGCACCTCTCTTCCGTCATCACTGATAGCGCCTCCCCGACATCTTTAACCAATGACTTCAACCTGTTCACATCATCAAGCAGCCCAACGTTCTCTGCAACACTCCGGCCCAAACTCCCAATTTTCTTGTTCTTCGCGGCAACCTCCTCACACAATTTACCAGTAACTTTCTTCTCAATCTCCAGCAACTTCGTAGTCTCCTCCAAAGCTTTCTCCAGCTGTTTCACCTTCGCTTCATCCTTAACCTCGCGGCTCAAGACCTTGTTTTTCTCCTTCAGCTCCTTGATCACGCGTTTCTGAACCACAGACTCATTATGCGCCAGCAACCACCTCCGACGAATCTCAGGTATGTTCACAGATAATTGACACAGATAAAAGTAGGAATTATGTATCAGATCAGAATGTTCCTCTTGTGACGCACGCTGCGCCTCAGCAGGAGTAGAAATGGAATCTAGTAGATCACGACAGGTACCCACAGTGTCGAACAAAGATTTATTTTTCAAACGACGAAACCCTGGAACAAAAGCAGCATTAGCAGTCTCCTCATCCATGGATTGTTGATCAGAGCTGGCAGACTCAGATTCGCTGGTAGCAATAGAGAAGCTGATGGAGTCTTCTTCCCTGGATGGGGTGTTTTCAAAATCTTCTTTCCGGATGCTTTTGCCACAACCATGAACAGTTTGGTCAACCTCCGGGTGAACATTGTTAGGATCGCCAGTACGATTACCTCTGCTAGACAAATTTACATGCGCCATGGACTTAGGACTCTCTTCACCAACAGTAGCTTTACCCCTCTTTCTAAGCTGTCTGCCTTCCCCAACAATTTTCCTCTTTTGAGTAGACCCCTCAGTAGCAGAACCCTCGGCAACTTGCTTACCCACGTCAGGAACCTTCGGAATGACGTTCAGAAGAACCTTCAAGTTGGAGCTAGTACCGACTTGAGGAATGGCAACATTCTCTCTGTTGCGAGAAATGATACTATCGGCGAGATCCTTCTCCTCTGACAGTTCGACATCATCAAAGCTGGGAAGGTTTAGGAATTCTAGAAACGTCATGGATGCATCACAAGCAACACCATATCCATATATTAATTACCAGCAACACCAATAAGAAAATAACAACCTACAAAAGCATAAACAATAACAGTAAACGCAAATCCCCCGTACCCTTTCCACTGCGCAAGTACAGGGATCGCTTTTTGGGAAGACCCCACTTCAGGCTAATCCCGCCCATAACCAGAGCTTCCTCCGGTAATGTACGGTATTCTATACAATTTGAAGCCAAAAGCCCTATCAGCACCGTATCAACACCAGAGTCATCTGGATACGGATAGGTCACATCCACCCCTCCTTTCTTTCCAAATCATCTTCATCGGAACCAATTTCTCCTTCACCCAAATGAATTGATGCTTCCACCCTTTCAGACCCATTGGAGTCTTAGTTACACAGGCATCATATGGAGCCTTGCGTTTTTCTATGGTTAGCCAGTCCCCAGCACGACCCACTTTAAAAAACTTTTCAAAATAAGGGAACAGAGGGAACCCCACCCAGCGCATGGCAATGTACCTCAAAACAAGTTATTTTAACAGCGCCGAGAGGAGAAAATTGAGAAAGATGGATGCCAAAGTATTTCAACACATCTAGGAGAAACTTCGAAAACGGAACACAAACATTTGCAAAATCAAATAATCTTAAATACAACGCGATGTACCCCTTCGGGTATTCGGAAACATTCTTATTTCCTCGTGGAAATTTTGGATCGAATTGAGGACCAATATCAAAAGCCTCGCAGAATCGCCGGAGACCATGGTCGGACACACTTGAATAAACGACAGAGAGATTATTTTTTAACATGGCTAAGGAAGGATTAGAGCGGCAAACCTGATGAAGTAAGCAACGACAGAGAGATCCTGTGTTGATATTGCAAGGATTAACAGTCCAGAGGAGGAAAACCAGATCTCAGCGATGAAGACAGCAACGAAGGAGAATTTCAAAAAAACCCTAAAAATTTCAAAAACCGTTTCCACACACACATATATATATATGCGCAAAAACGGTTTCTAAAAATCCAGTCGGTTTTTTCTCTCTCCTCTAAATAATAACAATAAAAAATTCTTTTTAGACGTCGGAAGTGGCAGTGAACAGTGGTATCATCATCACAATACATAAATGAAGCAGCAGGTGGCCCCACAGACGTCCAATCAAACGTAGCTCTGGATCAAATGGCTGCGTCACGCGTAACTCTAGACCTGCAGAACATCATACGGCATCTATGTACGCTATCTTTCTAGCCCAAATTCAAATTCAAAACCCAATTTCACCATACCCGACGCCCAATTTTAAATAATATATATACATGTCGAAACCTCACAGGATAAAAATAACACCAATTATAAAGTATTGAAAATAGTTTAAAACACGCACACACAGTAAACGAAGCACTGCCATCAAAACAAAAAACGGACGAAATAACCACCGAGAATATAGCACGATAATAATTTAGTCTGGTACCTTAACGCAAGAGCTTTGAAACTACCAGATTGGGGGACATGATGACATATGTGCCGGACGAACCTCCGGAAACAAAATTTCTTCTACTTCAGCTTCCGGTTGAAACTCATCCGAAGCATCTTCCCAACTAGGGGTACTCATCACCATCAGACTAACAGTCCGGAAGATCTGCATTTAATGCATGGTCGGCTGTACAATATGGAGTATTAAATGCTTAATCAGATTTTGTCTAAAGATAATATGAATAACCTCTGGATAATACTATGTAATGATTACCAAAGGGGTTATAAATACCCCTCACCACCGGCATTTAATGTGAGATCTCTCTCTCTCTAATTAATCTCTCTCTCTAAATTCCCTCCCTCATTTACTACGCATTCTGTTCCCTGTTCATATACTTATTCTCACGCCGGAGGTTGGTCACGAGCTGAAGCTCGTGACGAGGCTAACCGGTGTCTGTTTTGCAGGATCATTCGCCAACCGAAGGGGAAGCTAGCTCCGGATAGGCCTTGTTTCAACACCTTTAAAAGCAATATTTAAAACGATGATTGATTAAAGGTAAAAATGATGGGTACGAGTTGATATTTAAAGTTGTTTGATTAAGGTTCCTCTACTACGATGATTGATCCGGCATCAGTTGCAGTTAAGGACCCTTATTTTAGGTTTAGGAAACCTATGACTCTATTAAAATAATAGAGCTTCCTATTTATCCGAACATGTTTAAAAATTGGTGGAGAAGAAACCATTTAAACAATTAAGATAAAATTAATTATCCTAGCTAAATCAAAAGGAAAATAATTAAAACACTTAAAATTTCGGCTAAACATATTATCAAATAATAGATCGAAATTTCATTAACTAACTTATAAATCCTTAATAATATATATTTATTTAAACCTAAATAAAATTTAAATAATTAATAACTTGTTCAAATAAATAAACAATAAATTAAATATCATTATTTTACTAACCTTTATTCTGTAAAATCCTACAGAATATTATCTCTCATCTTCATTGCTTATACTACTCCATTTATAGTACTCACATATGTGATTCTTGAGTATTCTACGATATTGGTTTTAGTTTGAAGTAGCTGATGTACATACTATCTCTAACATCTTTGTGGGTCTAGGGCTATCGTTTGGATTACACGAGTGTACATTCCACATCACCTCACACTCAAGTCATGCTAAAATCCTGTAATATTACACTATAATTAGTACTACTAATCCTCCCAACGTCTATCATCTTTGAACTTTTTTGGTTCACTCCAATTATCCTTTTTTTATCATTACTCTGTAGACATCTTTTAAAGGTCCAATTTTTGGTTGGAATGTCAAATACCATTCTCACATTTGTTTTCAGGGATAATTGCATATACATGTGTTCAACTTTTCATATTTTTATATAGTGTATATATCAACCTTTGAGAACCTTATTAAATAATTTGTTACAATATGAAGAACCAATTTCTAGATTTTTATCATTCAGATCTTTCATTCAAGATTTTTATTACATAGTTTGTTACATTAAAAACACATTTTGTACAAAGCCTTTGAGTTATTAAAGTTATTGAATCTTTCAACGTTTTATCATTCTTTTTATAAAACAACCTCTTAAATTAGAAGAGGTAAACGAAGAGGTAGGAAAGGCTTTTCCATGTTCATTTTTCAAGTTTAAGTAGCTTCTTTTAAATAGAAATGAAAATATATAATATATAAAAGTTATAAAAAACATAATTTGCACATTATTAATTTGTGTGGAAAGTGTATGTAGTTGTATAACTAAACTTTATATAACACATCTATACTATATTATAAAGCATTTACACATTTAAACTTTTAAATTTTAAGTGTTTTAAAGTTACTAAACTACCATTCACCCCTCTCTATATCCAATGTGATCATTCCTTTTTAACACTCTCCATATCTAAAGTGATTATTTTCTTTCTAATAATATAAGAATCACAATAAAAGGAAACTCAATATTTACACTTATTGTAGTGTAACAAATAATTCTTTTTAAAAGAAAGTCAGTGTTTTCACCCATATGCATATACATAATTAACAAAGTCAAGATTGTATTTTTCATAGTTTAAATTGTATGTAAATACGTGTTAGTAGTAAAATTAATTCAAGTTATAATCTTATATATGTACGGAAATGGTGAAGAATAAAATAAATTTTAATTATTTTTAAAATTAATTTTTCACGAATTTTCTATTTACAATCTCATTTATGTAACAACATATTATTCTCATATAAAGTAAAAATAAAGATATTGTATTCTTTCTCTTTCAAACTTATTGAATGTTTCAGTATTTTATACTATTTTAAAATATACAAATTTTGTGGAAGAGATGTTTTAGTTTTCCTTAGTGATAGTTATCAAAAAAATTATGAACAAAATTATAAGAAAAAAGCAACAACAATAAGTAATATCAAGCAAAAACTATTAAATAGATTAATAACTATTAAATATTGACCAACGATAAATTAGAAAAAAAAACATTATACACTTTATCTTTTGAAAACAGACATATTATCGAGAGAAAATTTATTTGTCGCCGTTACATTACGCAGGTACCATACTAGTTTTACAAAATATATTAAAGTCATTTAATTAATTGTATTAAAAATTTGAAACTCAAAAATGAAAGCATCAGGCGAGCCGGGTCGGAACCAGTTCGTGTTCGTCACGGCACATGATGCATCATACTCTTCTGGACTCACTAGTGGGCTTTACCCACGGCAAAAAGCAGGCTTGGTGTTCATACACAAGCTAGCCCACCAAATTAATTTAGCCTAAAATTTCTTTTGTCTAATGATCCACTATTCGCTAATAAATAAAATTTAATACATTTTTGTAAAACTCCAATTGTAGAAATGGTCTTTAATTTACAAAACAATATAATGATACTCAAACACCAAACTCCAAATCGAAAGTCGAAATTTTGGGTCCTTCTTGCCATTGCCTACTAACTTAATTGGTTTCTCCTTGATCTTGTTGTTGTGTTGAATGATACTGTAACACCGTGATTTTGAGAACCAAATTTTTCTTTTTAAAATACAATTTAAGATTTAAAACTGCATGGGTTTGACTGTAAATAGAACAATCAAACATATCTTATAATTTAAAAATGCAGCGGAAGTAAAAACACGTGGCAAACTATATAAACATTCAAAATGATGCCACAAACGACAGTTAGTGTTACGGAATACATAACCGGCTGACCATTATCTTAAACAGACATAAACATAGTTCAACAGAGTTTAAACATAAAAGCAGTGTTCCTCCCAAAGCAATTAACTACCCGCAGGCTCCCGAGCTCACTGAGGATTACTTGCACATGTGGAGTGTAGCATCTGTTAGCTATAATGGTTAGTAAGTACCAAATAGCATGCAATCAATATAAGTACATCACATATCATCAATCATTCTTAGATAGTTCTATCCTAGCATCTCGCGATGAGCTGGCGTAGTCAGGAGGTAGCATATCTTGCAGAGGAGCTAACCCGGCTCAATGCACCAAACTGGGGTACCAGACACATCAACCGCTCCGGTTGGGGAGCTGTTAAGCGTCCACCGTTGCGTTTTGAAATCAACAGATTCCTCTGTTGTACAGCATAAGCCATACCCGAAGAGGACAGCTTTGTCCTTAAGTAGAACAGCTTTGTTCTTATGTTGGGCAGCTTTGTTCAGGACAGCTTTGTCCATAAGATCCGGACCAATCACAAACAAGTAATCTGATTCAATCGAATCATCAATCATTGCGTGCATATATTCATTTATCATCATAGCATACACCTAATCAAGTGCATATTACAATGTGTCAACATGGTAAGTTCTAGCATCATCATGCAATCCTATACTTAAACAAGTGCGTGTACAAATCATGGTATACAATTACGTGATCATTGTTAATATATGTTATAGGTATATTAATTGTTATGTCATTCGACACTCACCTGATAGGCTAGAATAAGCCAAGACCTTGCTTTGGCACACACGGATTGTCAATTCAACCTATAATACCAAGACTTACGCATCAATCATTTGAACATGCGTGTAACGTCTAGGATACTTGAAACAATACCCTAATGGTGTTATTAAACCATTTATTAACTAACTATAGCAGTACAAGCAACAACACGCGAACACGTAGCACAAAACAGCACAAAAGGCTGTGTGCAGGGGTGTCGCGCTGCGACACAGCCTTGTGTCGCGCCGCGACCAGTCTGCAGAGGCTGCAACAGTTGTTGTTTTGTGCACAACAAGCCCATTTTGGCTCATTTCAATTCCAAATCAATTTTGGTAAAATTCTAGTGTTTCATAGGACCATTTGACACTTGTGGAAGCTTTCTAACATAAAAAACTCCTATCCAATTAATTCATACGAAAATCACAATTAAATGGACAAAGACGTGCGCATAATGGTCAAAACTTGGTGTAGACCAATTCCAACCCTTGCAACACACCATATACTCCTAATATGATGTATTGAAGGTGTTGCAACTGACCAAAACCTTTAAACTCATTGTTTGGTATCATTTTCCAATTTCTTGCCTATTTAAGGCCTATTTTTCACTATTTTAGCCAATTCAAGCAAAACAACCATTCCAATTCAAAACCAATGTTCTAATCAATTCATACAAGTCATATGAACCTATTAGAACCTTAAAAATCAGTTCTTGATGTGTAAAAATAGATTTAGGCCATTTTGGCCATTTTGACCCATTTAGGCTAAATATTGGATTTGTGCAAAAACACCACTTCTAATGCACCAATTGAGTTCTAATCAATCCTAACAAGTTATAAGATCAATTAGAACACTAAATTTCAGTTCTTGAAGGTCAAAATCAGTTTGACCCGTATTTGACCAATTTTGTTCCATTTGAGCCAAAATTCAAAACTCATCAAGAACACTACTTTAATTCATGCAATTGATTCCTATACACTTATAAATTATATTAGAACCTATTTCAATCATCAATTTCAGTTCTTGATTGCAAAATCACCATAACCCATCAAAACCTAAAATTTCAAGAATATGAAGAACTCTAGCATGAACAAGGATGAATTGGCATTTACAATGATCAAAGGATGTTTAGGAACTGATCTTGGAGTGATTCTAAGCCTTAATTCACTGCTGGAACAAAGCTTAGTGAGTTTCTCTTCAAAATTCAAAAATCAAGAACATGGTGTTTTCATGGAAGGAACGCTTACAATGAAGGTGGAGAAGATGAAGATGGATTCACAGCAGAATTGATCTTGGATTGGTAGCAATAAAATCAGATTGCTTGAATTGTTTCTCTTGAATCTCTTTTGCACCGACAAGAACACAAGAAGAAGAAGATAAGTTTGAGAAATATGTCCGTATATTTGTGAAAAGGGGTTCTCACGTGAAGAAGCTGCCATATGCCCACTTGTGGGTTATTATTATCCACAAGTGGGTATTTTGTTCCCCTTTCAACGTACAACTTATCTCTCGTTTAACCGTTTCAACTAACGAGGATATTTTTGGAATCCTTGTTTGAAACCGTTCGATATTTTATAATCTTTATCTATATTTTTTAATAACCCTTTTATTTATTATTTTCCATATTTTATACCATTTTCTAATATATATATATATATATATATATAATTAAATTCAATAATTGACGTACCATATTCGGACACGTTTAGGCCCGTTTTGAGTATGTTACAAATCTACCCCCTTAAGAAGATTCCGTCCTCGGAATCTGCTTTTCAGAAAATAAGTGGGGATTGTGTGCCTTCATATCCTCCTCGGTCTCCCACGTAAGGTTCGATCCAAGATTATGCTTTCATTTGACTAAGACTAGCTGAATTGTCTTCTTCCTCAGCCGCTTGGTCTTTGTGTTCAAAATTTCAATTGGTTCTTCCACGAGTCGTGTAGAAGAATCCACTTTTAGGTCTTGCAGAGGTAGAATCTGATCTTCATCTACCTTGCACTTGCGAAGATAGCAAACATTAAAGGTATTATGAATACCTGATAACTCTGGAGGTAACTCCAAAGATACTATCTGCTCGTTGACTTTCTGAATGATTTTGAAAGGACCAATATATCGCGGGCTCAACTTGCCCTTCTTACCAAACCTGATAACACCCTTCCATGGAGAAACCTTCAAGATTACCCGATTACCTATTTCAAAAGTAACCGGCCTACGTTTCGGATTTGCATACATCTTTTGCCTGTCTCTGGCTGCTTTAAGCTTTTCCCGTGTAAAATTGACTTTATCAGCAGTAATCTGGACCAGATCAGGTCCAGCATACTGTTTCTCCCCTGGTTCAAGCCAACAGGTAGGTGTGCGACAACGCCTACCATAAAGCATCTCATACGGTGAAATACCAATACTAGAATGATATGAGTTGTTATAAGCAAACTCAATCAAAGGTAAATGAGAATCCCACGAGCCACCGTATTGAAGTACACATAGCATGTCTTCAAGAGTTTGGATAGTCCTTTCGGACTGTCCATCTGTCTGTGGATGATATGCGGTACTCAAATGAACACGAGTACCGAGCTCCCTTTGAAGACTGCTCTAGAAGTGTGAAACAAACCGTGTATCCCTATCAGAGACAATAGATAAAGGAACACCGTATCGAGCGACAATTTCATTGATATATAGATGAGCAAGACGAGGCATAGGAGAAGATTCATTAACTGCTAGAAAGTGTGCACTCTTGGTGAGTCTGTCAAAAATCACCCAGATCATGTCATGCCCTTTTGAAGTCCTAGGCAGTTTAGTAACAAAATCCATGGTAATGTTGTCCCATTTCCATTCTGGAAATGGTAATTGTTGCAAATTACCATAGGGTCTTTGGTGCTCGGTCTTCACCTGTGCACAGATCTGACATTTCTCCACATAGGAGGCAATGTCACGTTTCAATGTAGGCCACTAGTAAAGTGCCTTAAGATCATGGTACATTTTAGTGCACCCAGGATGAACAGATAGACGAGAACTGTGCGTCTCCTTCACGATTAGATCCCGGTTCCCTCCGATGCTAGGTACCCAGATTCGGGACCTATATGTCTTCAATCCCCTGCTGTCATCTTGTAGTTGCTCCTTCAATTTAGCCATAACTTTTGCCTTTAGATTAGCTTCTAATAAGGCTTCCTGCTGAGCCTCCTTTAGTCGATTAATAAGATCAGAAACGATAGTAATTTTCATGAATTTAACGGTTTCTATGGAGCCCTTTCGGCTTAATGCATCAGCCACCACGTTAGCCTTGCCCGGGTGGTATTTGATTTCACAATCATAGTCCTTAATCAATTCCATCCACCTGTGTTGCGTCATATTGAGCTCCTTCTATGTAGAAACATACTGGAGGCTCTTATGATTAGTGAATACCACACATTTGGTGCCATACAAGTAGTGGCACCATAGTTTCAGAGCAAAGACAACAGCTTCTAACTCCAGATCATGAGTCGGATAGCTCTTCTCATGTGGCTTCAGTTGGCGGGAAGCATAAGATATAACCTTTTCCTTCTGCATAAGGACACTTCCCAAACCTACGTAAGAAGCATCACAGTAAACAATAAAATCTTCTGACCCGTCTGGCAGAGTCGGAATTGGAGCTTGACATAAAAGTTGTTTCAATGTCTAGAAGGCATTATCTTGTTCATCAGACCACGAATAGGGAACATCCTTTCGTGTAAGCTTCGTTAGAGGACCTGCAATCTTTGAAAAGTTCTTGATGAACCGCCGATAGTTACCAGCAAGTCCTAAGAAGCTACTAATCTCAGATGGGGTTTTGGGAATTCCCCAATTCATTACCGCCTCAACTTTGGCTGGATCAACCATTACACCATCCTTGCTTATCACATGCCCAAGAAAGTGTATCTTTTTTAGCCAGAACTCGCATTTAGAGGATTTAGCATATAATTGTTCTCGCATCAGAGTGTCAAGAACTATGCGAAGATGTGTCTCGTGTTCTGCTTCAGATCTGGAATAAATAAGAATGTCATCGATGAATACAATGCAAATTTGTCAAGAAAGGCACGACAGACACCGTTCATAAGATCCATAAATATTGTTGGAGAATTCGTCAATCCGAAAGGCATCACAAGTAACTCATAATGCCCATATCTCGATCTAAAAGCCGTCTTTGGAATATCTTCATCTCGTACACGGACTTGATAATAACAAGAACGAAGATCTATCTTTGAAAAGCAAGTAGCACCCTGAAGTTGATCAAAGATCATCAATACGAGGAAGAGGGTACTTGTTCTTTACAGTTCGCTTATTCAGCTCCCTGTAGTCAATGCACATCCGCATCGTCCCGTCTTTCTTTTTAACAAACAAGATTGGAGCTCCCCAAGGCGAAGAGCTGGGACGAATGAAACCTCTATCAAGAAGTTCCTGTATCTGAGTCATCATCTCGCGGACCTCAGATGGTGCAAGACGATAAGGAGATCTTGCTACAGGCGTAGCACCTGGTACAAGATCTATCTGATATTCTACATCTCTTACCGGTGGCAAACCCGGTAATTCATCAGGGAAAACACCTGGGTATTCAGAAACTACCCGAATATCATTTACAGCTTTCTTCTCCATGTGTGTATCAATAACATAAGCCAAATAGGAATCACATCCCATGGCTACAAACTTGCGAGCTTTCATTAGAGAAATCAACGGAGTTTCAGAAGTTCTTCCTTCACCACGAGCCACAGCATATGACCCGTCAGAGAAAGGAATTTTAATAATCTTTTTAGGGCAAATAATCTCAGCATTTTGATTGCTGAGCCAATCCATCCCGATTACTACATCAAACCCAGCAATCGGCATAACCAGAAAAGAAACAGGGAAACTAGTCCCATCAATATCAATCAGTGCAATAGGAACTCTATGAGCAACAGAGACTATCCTACCACTAGAAACTTCAACGCTTAATGGACCAGTCAGTGTACAGATAGGCAATTGCAGTTTAGCACATAAGAATGCAGAGATGAAAGAATATGTTGCTCCTGAATCAAATAAAACACAGGCAGGAGAAATGTTAATAAGAAAGGTGCCTGTGATAACATCACCTGCAGCCTTAGCCTCATCGGCTGTCATTTGAAAAGCCCTGAAGTTGATCAAAGATCATCAATACGAGGAAGAGGGTACTTGTTCTTTACAGTTCGCTTATTCAGCTCCCTGTAGTCAATGCACATCCGCATCGTCCCGTCTTTCTTTTTAACAAACAAGATTGGAGCTCCCCAAGGCGAAGAGCTGGGACGAATGAAACCTCTATCAAGAAGTTCCTGTATCTGAGTCATCATCTCGCGGACCTCAGATGGTGCAAGACGATAAGGAGATCTTGCTACAGGCGTAGCACCTGGTACAAGATCTATCTGATATTCTACATCTCTTACCGGTGGCAAACCCGGTAATTCATCAGGGAAAACACCTGGGTATTCAGAAACTACCCGAATATCATTTACAGCTTTCTTCTCCATGTGTGTATCAATAACATAAGCCAAATAGGAATCACATCCCATGGCTACAAACTTGCGAGCTTTCATTAGAGAAATCAACGGAGTTTCAGAAGTTCTTCCTTCACCACGAGCCACAGCATATGACCCGTCAGAGAAAGGAATTTTAATAATCTTTTTAGGGCAAATAATCTCAGCATTTTGATTGCTGAGCCAATCCATCCCGATTACTACATCAAACCCAGCAATCGGCATAACCAGAAAAGAAACAGGGAAACTAGTCCCGTCAATATCAATCAGTGCAATAGGAACTCTATGAGCAACAGAGACTATCCTACCACTAGAAACTTCAACGCTTAATGGACCAGTCAGTGTACAGATAGGCAATTGCAGTTTAGCACATAAGAATGCAGAGATGAAAGAATATGTTGCTCCTGAATCAAATAAAACACAGGCAGGAGAAATGTTAATAAGAAAGGTGCCTGTGATAACATCACCTGCAGCCTTAGCCTCATCGGCTGTCATTTGAAAAGCCCTGCCTGGTGCACGTGGTGCAACATTCTTCCCCCAACCCGAGGAAGATCCACCAGCTCCTCCTGATCCGGTGTTGGAACCCGACCTACAGTCAACCGATCGGTGCCCCGGCTTGAAGCACTTATAGCACACATTGTCTTTATGTTTATAGCTTTCAGCTGTATGCCCCTTTTGACCACATTTAGGACACCTTGTAGTATCCTTAGTACAATGCCCGGTATGCCTATATCGACATGAAGCACACCATAGATCATCGGAAGGACTATACCTGGAACCCCCTTGTTGCTGCTGGTGTTGCTGTGGTTGCCTCTGCCATGATCCTCCACCTGAAGCCTTCGACTCTGAAGACTGTTCAAACTTCCTTTTGGATGTTCCCCCAGCCTGTCAAGCATGATCAGTCTCATACCGGCATGCAATATCAAATGCCCTATCCAGAGTGGTGGCAAACCGGACGGATGATTGATACTCCGGTGGCAGAGCGAGGGCAAAGCGATTAATCTTTGCATCCTCATCCGGTAATGAACCCTGCACGAAACGAACCAATTCGGTATACCTGGTAATAAGTTACTCAATCGATCGATTGCCTTTAGACAAGGCTCGGAACTCATTATCCATTGCTTCTACTGCCTGGGCTGAACAGTATTTAGCCCTCATGATCCTCAAAAAATCCGACCATGTCATAGAATTGAGGACAACAACCGGTGTAGAAGCTATCACCGTATCATACCAGGACACCGCTCTACCTCACAGCATCTTTCGTGTATATGCCACCTTCTTAGACTATTCAGCCTCGCATGTCTCGAATGCCAATTCAGTATCGCGGATCCACCGCTCCGCGACTACCATATCCATATTACCTTCAAAAGTAGGTGGTGAACACATCATGAAGGCCTTTAGTCCCATGGCCATCTTCTTTTCGGGAACACGTTCCTCAGAGGCTTTAAGATGAGCCTCCAAGTCACGAATATACGCCTCCCGATCATCACTTCCCGACATATTCAATCTCTAAGTTCTGTTACATCATTAAAGTCAAACATACTTAGTATACTTTTCCATACTTGATTAATCATGTTAATCAAATAAGCAAATAATCAACAACTGTGTTAGTCATGTGAATCATATCAATCTCTCTCACACCCCAATACCTCCCGAGGAACACTTTAAATAATGGTCGAGTCCGAATTTGAGACTGAATACTCTTTCAAGTATCCAATTCACTCAAACATAGGCTCTGATACCAGCTTGTAACACCGTGATTTTGAGAACCAATTTTTTTTTTTTAAAATACAATTTAAGATTTCAAACTGTGTGGGTTTGACTGTATATAGAACAATCAAACCTGTCTTATAATTTAAAAATACAGCGGAAGTAAAAACACATGGCAAACTATATAAACATTCAAAATGATGTCACAAACGACAGTTGGTGTTACGGAATACATAACCGGCTGACCATTATCTTAAACAGACATAAACATAGTTCAACAGAGTTTAAACATAAAAGCAGTGTTCCTCCCAAAGCAAATAACTACCCACAGGCTCCCGAGCTCACTGAGAATTACCTTCACATGTGTATTGTAGCATATGTTAGCTATAATAGCTAGTGAGTACCAAATAGCATGCAATCAATATAAGTACATCACATATCATCAATCATGCACAGCAAGCCCATTTTGGCTCATTTCAATTCCAAATCAATTTTGGTAAAATTCTATTGTTTCATAGGACCATTTGACACTTGTGGAAGCTTTCTAACATAAAAAACTCCTATCCAATTAATTCATACGAAAATCACAATTAAATGGACAAAGACGTGCGCATAATGGTCAAAACTTGGTGTAGACCAATTCCAACACTTGTAACACACCATATACTCCTAATATGATGTATTGAAGGTGTTACAACTTACCAAAACCTTTAAACACATTGTTTGGTATCATTTTCCAATTCTCTTGCCTATTTAAGGCCTATTTTTCACTATTTTAGCCAATTCAAGCAAAACAACCATCCCAATTCAAAACCAATGTTCTAATCAATTCATACAAGTCATATGAACCTATTAGAATCTTAAAAATCAGTTCTTGATGTGTAAAAACAGATTTAGGCCATTTTGACCCATTTAGGCTAAATATTGGATTTGTGCAAAAACACCACTTCTAATGCACCAATTGAGTTCTAATCAATCCTAACAAGTTATAAGATCAATTAGAACACTAAATTTCAGTTCTTGAAGGTCAAAATCAGTTTGACCCGTATTTGACCAATTTTGACCCATTTGAGCCAAAATTCAAAACTCATCAAGAACACTAATTTAATTCATGGAATTGATTTCTATACACTTATAAATGATATTAGAACCTATTTCAATCATTAATTTCAGTTCTTGATTGCAAAATCACCATAACCCATCAAAACCTAAAATTTCAAGAACATGAAGAACTCTAGCATGAACAAGGATGAATTGGCACTTACAATGATCAAAGGATGTTTAGGAACTGATCTTGGAGTGATTATAAGCCTTAATTCACTGCTGGAACAAAGCTTAGTGAGTTTCTCTTCAAAATTCAAAAATCAAGAACATGGTGTTTTCATGGAAGGAAAGCTTATAATGAAGGTGGAGAAGATGAAGATGTATTCACAGCAGAATTGAGCTTGGATTGGTAGCAATAAAATTAGATTGCTTGAATTGTTTCTCTTGTATCTCTTTTGCACCCACAAGAACACAAGAAGAAGAAGAAGATAAGTTTGAGAAATATGTCTGTATTTGTGAAAAGGGGTTCTCACGTGAAGAAGCTGCCATATGCCCACTTGTGGGTTATTATTATCCACAAGTCGGTATTTTGTTCCCCTTTCCAACTTACAACTAATCTCCCGTTTAACCGTTTCAACTAACGAGGATATTTTTGGAATCCTCGTTTGAAACCGTTCGATATTTTATAATCTTTATCTATATTTTTTAATAACCCTTTTATTTATTATTTTCCATATTTTATACCATTTTCTAATATATATATATATATATAATTAAATTCAATAATTGACGTACCATATTCGGACACGTTTAGGCCCATTTTGAGGATGTTACAGATACCATGGTTCTTGTATTTTTGAATGAAAACTTGAAGATATGATGGACACACATTTCATTTATAAACCATCATCGAAGATAAACCCTAAATACATTGATCTCCTAATTGGTTTTGATCCGTAACCAATTTGTGCATTTATAAAACATATTGCTTTATCTAAGAAAACATCTAGTCATTATTTCTCGATGGTATTTGTGTGTTTATGTGTGTATTCTTGTCAAATTTTGTGATATGATTGTTTGTATTGTTTGTTTAACCCTTCATAATAGATTTTTGAAGCGTTCAAACACTAAACTACGTGTGCTTGATTATGTGTGTTGCTAAGGATTGACGGTGACTGTGGGGAAGGATATTTGGTCATTTGGAGGCGGTGAATTGATATTAGGTCTTGGAATTGGAAGAAATTTGTATTGTTAAGGGGAAATGGCCAATTAACAAAATTAAATGCTTTGTCTTGATCCATGGTGTTTTTCGCTCAATCAGAACTTTTTACATGCTCAACACGATATTTTACTAGTTTTACAATTTTATGAATCTTATGTTATTTATGGTCGTTTTAGATAAATGATTATGAGATTTTTCAGTAATCACTATCATGTGCTATGAATTATGAAAATAAGTTGTATACGTCCTCAATGCAAACACCATCCAAGCTTGCACTATCGCTCGAAGAGAGATGCTTGTCAAGAATTCAAATGTCTGAATTCCACTTTCTTTGTCCGATGTATCTCGAAGAGTCAAAAGTAACTACTATGTTGTTTTGTTGTTTAGCAAGCTGAACTACCAAATTGGTGTGGTGATACATTGCTTTTGTTGTTTAGTTATAAACGAATAAACGGATTTGAACACGAATTAGTTACTTATTTTTAGTTTTAAAAATTATAAAATTTAGACTACATATTTGTTCCATTTATAAATATATAGCTTAATATTCCGTTTATAAACACGAAGATTGATAATGTAAATTTTAAACATTTATGGTATAAGACCTTAAACGTATATTAAATCTATATATAAATAATAAATCAAGAAACATTCATTAAAATAGGAAGATGAAAAAATAAATTTGATATACTCACAAATTTGGCCCGATAGTTGTTAGTGAAATTAGAAATTAGGAATTTTGATATCGGATCCGATAGTTGCCGGTGAAAATTGGCCAATAGATTTGCCAGAAGAGTTGAATCATAAATTAGAGTTTTGTTAAGTAGCTAGACTAAATGCCCGTGTGATAAATAGGTTGATTTAAATGATAATAAATATTAAACATTAAGAAAAACGTATTAAATAATAATAAAAGGCGAATTAAATGAGAATTTAAAAAATAACGAAATACGACATCAACACTATAACCAACAGTGGAAACATCGACGCGAGTGGGAGGGCAGACTTGACGGCAGAAACGTGGTATTATGATATGAAGAGATGTGATAGTATTTCTTATATAAGTTATCAATCATTAGCGTTACAATTAAGGTAATAAACTTAAATGTTATTGGTTATAATTAAAAAGAAATTTAAAATGATTATAAAATATTTTACAATGATAAAACTAAGAATTTGGTCAATAATGATATTTTGAAATATTATAAAGAGTGACTATAATATTTGTAAATTAAGTTGGGTAAATACGATTTTTTATGATTTAATAAGGAAATATATGAAATTATCTCTAATAATTTTGACTCTAAAAAGTCAAAATTGATTTTGTGATTTTAAATGAATGAATGGTCAAGATTAAATATTTTTTTAAATGAATGGTTTTGATCGTCTAATAAATTTTATCAAATTAGTCTTTTATTTATATTTATTTATATTTATATTAGAAGATACAAGATGCTTTTAAATTACACGTGATCCGATTAAGAAGACAAGTTACCCATTTTACTTAGATCTAATCCCAACAAAATTCATAACTAAGCCTTTTGACGCAAGATTCTCTTCATTCGTGAGTCACTTTAAAAAATAAAGATAAGCGAGAAAAAAAATATAAAGTAGAACGATGACAAGAAATCTTAAATACTATAACAAAAGTGTTTTTATGTTTATTATTATAATAAACCATAGTGCCTTTATCTCAAATAATTAATCGCTAGGTTAAACACATACGATTTTAGAAGTGTAAGTAATATGATGTTGAGTAATTTTATACTACTTTTACCCCTTAAAATCCATATAAACGCTAGGCGAAATAAAAATAATACATAATTATGATCGAATGTTATCAAGTATAGAATGTTAACATAGAGAAGTATTATCAAGATAAATAACCGTTTAAAAATATTAAAATAAAAGGATAGAACTATTTTAGAAGACCATCACCATTTTATCAAGTAGTTTCAAGTGCATTCTTTATTTTTGATTAGGGATGTAAACAAGTCGAGCTAGATATTTATCGAGCCAAGCTCGTTTTGGGCCTTTTTAAGCTTAAGCTCGAGCTCGGCTCGTTTAGAGCTTATGATGTTGTGTAACATCCTTAAAACGGGCCTAAACGTGTCCGAATATGGTACGTCAATTATTTAATTTAATTAAATAATATATATATATATTCTAGGAAATGATATAAAATATGAAAAATAATAAATAAAAGGGTTATTAAAAATATTAATAAACATAGATAAAGATTATAAAATATCGAACGGTTTTAAACGAGGATTCCAAAAATATCCTCGTTAGTTGAAACGGTTAAACGAGAGATGAGTTGTAAGTTGGAAAGTGGAACAAAATACCCACAAGTGGGCACATGGCTGATAACTCACGTATGCAGCCAAAAACAAATCACAGACACCTCCTTTTCATTCCTCTAATCTTGTGTTCTTGTCATTTGAAGAAGAATTCATCAAAGGACCAACCAAGAAATTGTTCCAGCTGCAAATTGAATGCCAAATCCATCCTAGAACATCATCTTCATCATCTCTAACCTAGTAAGTTCCATATCCATGGCTTGTTCTTCATTCTTGAATTTTGGGTTTTTGAAGAAAACTCATAAACTCTTGTTCCAGCAGTTAAATAAGGATCAAAATCGTCCCACAAGTAGTTCCTAAACATCCTTTGATCATTGTAAGTGCCAATTAATCCTTGTTCATGCTAGAGTTCTTCATGTTCTTGAAATTTTAGGTTTTGATGGGTTATAGTGATTTTTCAATCAAGAACTGAAATTGATGATTAAAATAGGTTCTAATATCATTTATAAGTGTATAGGAATCAATTCCATTAATTAAAGTAGTGTTCTTGATGAGTTTTGAATTTTGGCTCAAATGGGTCAAAATTGGTCAAATACGGGTCAAACTGATTTTGACCTTCAAGAACTGAAATTTAGTGTTCTAATTGATCCTATAACTTGTTAGGATTGATTAGAACTCAATTGGTGCATTAGAAGTGGTGTTTTTGCACAAATCCAATATTTAGCCTAAATGGGTCAAAATGGCCTAAATCAATTTTTACACATCAAGAACTGATTTTTAAGGTTCTAATATGTTCATATGACTTGTATGAATTGATTACAACATTGGTTTTGAATTGGAATGGTTGTTTTGCTTGAATTTGCTAAAATAGTGAAAAATAGGCCTTAAATGGGCAAGAAATTGAAAAATGATACCAAACAATTAGTTTAAAGGTTTTGGTCAATTGCAGCACCTTCAATACATCATATTAGGTGTATATGGTATGTTGCAAGTGTTAGAATTGGTCTACACCAAGTTTTGGCCATTATACGCACGTCTTTGTCCATTTAATTGTGGTTTTCGTATGAATTAATTGGATAGGAGTTTTTGATGTTAGAAAGCTTCCACAAGTGTCAAATGGTCATATGAAACACTAGAATTTTACTAAAGTTGATTTGGAGTTGAAATGGGGTAAATTGGCACTGCTGTGCAAAAGCAATGAAAATTGCATTGCAGCATGGGACGCGTCGCGTCCAACACTGGCCGCGTCGCGTCAGCCCTGTTTTTGTACAAAGTGTTGTTTTGCATTGTTCGTTCGCGTGTTGATGCTTGGACTATTATAAAAAGTTAATAAATAGTTAAATAGCACCATTAGGGTATTGTTTCAAGTATCCTAGATGTTCCTTACGTGTTCAAGTGATTAATGCGTAGATATTGGTATTATAGGTCAAGTTGACAATCCGTGTGTGCCAAAGCAAGGTCTTTGCTTATTCTAGCCTATCAGGTGAGTGTCGAACGACATAACAATTAATATACCTATAACATGTATTAACAATGATCACGGAATTGTATGCCATGATTTATACATGCACTTGTTTAAGTGTAGGATTGCATGATGATGCTAGAATATACCATGTTAACACAATGTAGTATGCACTTGATTAGGTGTATGCTATGATGATAATTGAGTATATGCGCGCATTGATTGATGATTCGATTGAATCAAATTATTTGTTTGTGATTTGTCCGGATCTTTATGGACAAAGCTGTCCTACAACAAGAATAAAGTTGTTCTACTTAAGGACAAAGCTGTCCTCTTCGGGTATGGCTTATGCTGTACAACAGAGGAATCGATTGATTCCAAAACGCAACGGTGGACGCTTAACAGCTCCCCCACCGGAGCGATTGATGTGTCTGGTACCCCAGTTTGGTGCATTGAGCCGGGTTAGCTCCCCTGCAAGATATGTTATCTCCTGACTACGCCAGCTCATCGCGAGATGCTAGGATAGAACTATCTGAGCATGAATGATGATATGTGATGTACTTATATTGATTGCATGCTATTTGGTACTCACTAGCTATTATAGCTAACAGATGCTACACTTCACATGTGCAAGTAATCCTCAGTGAGCTCGGGAGCCTGCGAGTAGTTAATTGCTTTGGGAGGAACACTGCTTTTATGTTTAAACTCTGTTGAACTATGTTTATGTCTGTTTAAGATAATGGTCATCCGGTTATGTATTCCGTAACACCAACTGTCGTTTGTGGCATCATTTTGAATGTTTATATAGTTTGCTACGTGTTTTTACTTCCGCTGCATTTTTAAATTATAAGACAGGTTTGATTATTCTACTTACAGTCAAACCCACGCAGTTTGAAATCTTAAATTGTATTTTAAAAAGAAAAATTTGGTTCTCAAAATCACGGTGTTACATGTTGAGCTCGAGCTCGGCTCATTTAATATTTATGAAGCTCGGGCTCGGCTCATTTAGACTCGTTTAGGCTCGGGTATTATTTTGGTATTTTAATTAAAATGATATATATAATTATTAGAAATTAAACATATAAAATGTAAATTATATTATATATGGAGCTTGTTTAGGCTCGTTTAAGCTCGCGAGTCCACTCTTTGGAGCTCGAGCTCGGCTCGTTTATT
Source organism: Dittrichia graveolens (assembly GCA_038502395.1). NCBI lineage: Eukaryota > Viridiplantae > Streptophyta > Magnoliopsida > Asterales > Asteraceae > Dittrichia > Dittrichia graveolens. The sequence continues at coordinate 27,709,873 of JARJIL010000008.1, forward strand.
AAAGTAGCTTTAATTTAGGCTCGAGCTCAATCTTGTTAAGACTCGACTTGATTCGAGCTTTTAACGATTCCGAATAACTCGCGAATAGCTTGAATCATTTACATCTCTATTTTTGATAACTTTTTATGTTGAAATTGATATTCTAATTATACGATATTATGATTATACTAGCCAAAACCTTGTTGAAAAATATGGTATTGTCATTTTTTATTTGGTCTGACAAACAAGATTAAACTTCTAGTTTGATTTACTAAATAGGGTATAGTTGTAGGATCAATAATGAACCATAAGATTGATTGACGACTCGATCTTGCGGATAAACTTAAAAGTTAATTTCATAAATGGTCATTTAACTAACCATGAATTGCTATTTTAATTTTTTTTTTGAAGTTGCAAGTTTTATCTTTTAACTACCATTTTGTAACAACCATGATCCTTTTTAACGAGATCTTTTAGTTTGTTCTATTAAGTTCTCTTATGTGCATTTGTATTTTTACTTCATTGTTATTTTTAACGGATTTTCACTTTTAAATAATATTTTATTTTATAAAATGAAAAACTCCATTTTATCTCCTCTCTCTCACTCTCTCTTTCCCTAGACTCTCACGCACACTTCTCTCTCCACCCCATCTCTCTCGCCGCCCTCACACCTTCTACCTCCGCCTCGTATGAAGTTTCTATCAGAGTTCACCATTGCCACCACCCTCACTTCTCTCCCTACTACCACCGCCCTTACTCTCTCCCCACTGTAGCAGACCTAACACCTTCGCCTCGTTTGATTACAACACCACCTCTCCGTCATCGTCAATCCACCACGACCATCGATGAACCACTATTCAATTGTAGTACACATGAGGGGATTTAAACGAGCAAACTAACAAATTCCGTTAGAAAAAACCGTGATTGCAACAAAATGATAGTTAAACGACGAAAATTACAACTTTAAAAAAAGAACTAAATTGTAATTGACAATTAATTAAGGGATCATTTATGAAGTTAACTCTAAACTTAAACTTATAATTCCAACTCTTAAAATATTAGCTTAAACTTTAGTTTTAATGTTTTCAAATGTTTGTTTGGGAAGACTCATAAATTCATAATTACGTATTCTTTAATTTGATGGAATTTTAAGTACAAAGATAGAATCCATCATTAACCAATAACCACCTAGATCTCTTATTTGACCACATTTCCCTCTCTCTGACACTCACTCCCCAAAGAGCTTCAGATCCATAACCTAAGACCACCACCACCACCATCACAACCATGATGGAGACGACAACAACAACACCACCGGAAAAACCGTCAACGCCAACGCTACCACAGTCACTTTACCTCCACCCGCGCCGGAAACCTTTCGAACATGGACTCATCCGTTTAAAAAAACTCATCTTCATAGACGCCACACAAGGAAATAGGTGTGGAAAATCATATAAAACGTTGAGTAACTCAACGATGTATATTTACACGGTGTTTAACTAAAGTTGCAAGGAAATGATGAGTTTCTCAACTCATATGCTTCGTCAACGAAAACCCAACAGTTTTTCGGCAACCGGGCGCGGCCGTACCTCTAGGGGTAAGGGGCATGCCGGGGCACGGCCGTACTAGTGGTGGTACGGGTCGTGCCGGCAGAATCATTTTAAGTGTTAAAACTGTTTAAACTGTACACTGACATGCGGGCGGGCATGCTCGTACCTCTAAAGGGTAAGCCCATGCCTTCTACCTTTTTGGTCAGAATTTGTTTCTTTAACAGTGTTTTTGAAATTAAAATAAAATTCCGGTTTTGTTGGTTATGGACTAGTCTTGGTTCTGGATTTCCTCGCTATATTTTGGTTCCTAATTCTATATGTTTTGTATGGCTTGGCATGAAGTCCATAAAAACATATATTTTTATGTGTATATATGAATATGTAATTTTAAAGGTGTATTAAAATTACTAATGCATATGTACAAGGATTTCTTGTTATGCCTTAAATGTTGTAATACCCTGTTTTTGTTTATTAAATAAATAAATATGTTATTGGATAATGCGATTTTATATATTTTGGAGTTGCTTATTGGTTATGGAATTTAAGTTATATTTGAATTGGTGGGCTATTTAGTCTATTGAATAAACAAGTTTTGGGCCATCATATCGTTGGGCTAAATAATTAGAAAAGGGAAAGTAGTGGTATGGAAGAATAAGCCTTGTGAGCTTAGGGAATTGCCATTGTTGGGCCTAAGGCCTTGTGAGAAACAAGTATAAAAAGGAGGATTAGGGTGCAGCCTCCAAGGAAATACACTGTTGCATTGAGAGTTCTTGTGTGTGTGTCTGTATGTCTAAACCCACGAGAAGGGCAAGGAGAAGGAACCAAAGATCATCAAACTCAAAGTTTAAGCAAAGGAATCATCAGGTAATGTTTCCTATATCTCTATGATGTTGTAGGCAGGAATTTTACCTTGTTTAGATGATTGTTAGGCTGGACAAGATATGGGTTTTATGGGGTTTTGGGTTTATGAAGAACATAGGAAAGAATTTGAGCTAAAAACTTGAATACATGTTGTGTTATGTTTAAATTTGGAAGGAAGTGCCTAAATGAATGGAGAAATGTTTTGAATAAAAAAAATATAGTGAATTGGTTGAGTTTTGACAAGGTTGTGATTTTGAAAATGGAGTTTCAAGGTTCTGGGTTTTTCAAAAGATGAACAGGCAGGGAAGATGAAGTCCATGCGACTTTCAAAAGGCCCCATGCGACCTTCAGTTAGTCCATGCGACCCTTGGGGATGTTCCATGCGACTTTCAGCTTAGCTGATTGTTCCATGCGACTTTTGGTGTGAGTCCATGCGACTTTCGGATAGAGGATTTGTGCCATGCGACTTTCGGATGGGGAGTGTTTGTGTCCATGCGACTTTCAGATAGTCCATGCGACTTTCATTTGGGTGAGGAGGTCCATATGACTTACAATCCATGCGACTTTCAGCTGAAGCAAGGCTTCATGCGACTTTCGGATGGATGGGGTGTGTGTCCATGCGACTTTCACAAGTCCATGCGACTTTCAGTGAGAGTCCATGCGACTTTCAGCTGGGGACTTAGTGCCATGCGACTTTCAGTGTTAGGTCTGGCCTAGGGTGGTCCAACTTAGGGTCTGTAGTATACTCAAGAGCTAATCAGTGGAGATATCTGTATTGTAGGTCCTTGCGACTTGAATTGTTAACTTACAGCTTGTGAAACCTGTTGCTTTTATCTGTGCTGCAATCAGGTGAGTTACCCTAACCTGTTGCGTCACACGTGGGACTGGGATGCGTTCTAATGCAACGAGGTAAGGTAATTGCGTATGCTTCGCGGCAGCTGAAACCGAATGTGTGCAACTATCCGCCCCATGATCTGGAATTAGCTGCAGTTGTTTTTGCACTAAAGATATCGAGGCACTACTTGTGTGGGATCAAGTGCACGATCTACACCGACCACAAAAGTCTGAAATATTTCACCGACCAGAAGAATCTGAACATGAGGCAGAGGAGGTGGATCGACCTAGTCAAGGATTACGACTGCGAGATTCTCTACCATCCAGGGAAGGCCAACGTCATGGCCGATGCCTTGAGTAGGAAGGCCAGTATTGTACTACTACCAGCACAGTGTATGAGATTGATAGTGACAACGACATTGTTAGACTCTATTCGAGCCGCTCAGCATGAGGCACAGAAGGACGAGAACCATAGATCGGAGCGGATTAAGGGGCAGAAGGCACTTTTCTCCGAGGATAGTCGGGGGTTGATGACACGTTTCGGACGTATCTGGGTACCAAAGATCACTAACACGCGTGCTACACTGCTTGATGAGGCTCATAAATCTAAGTTTTCCATCCATCCAGGTTCGACTAAGATGTACCGAGACCTTAAGACAGATTATTGGTGACCAGTGATGAAGCGAGACGTAATGAAATACGTAGAGAAGTGTTTAACTTGCCATCGAGTTAAGGCCGAGCACCAGAGACCTCACGGAAAGTTGCAACCTTTTGAGATCCCGGTTTGGAAATGGGAACATATCACTATGGATTTGATCACTAAGTTATCGAAGACTCCGAGAAATTTTGATGCGATTTGGGTAATCGTCGACCGAATAACTAAGAGCGCTCACTTTATCCCTATCAAGGAAGCCTTTTCAGCAGAGAAAATGGCAGACGTGTACGTCAAGGAGGTAATATCGCAGCATGGAGTGCCGGTGACCATAGTATCGGATAGGGATGTACGCTTTACTTCAAGGTTTTGGCAGAAGTTTCACGAGGATTTGGGGACTCGGGTGAACCTTAGCACGGCTTATCACCCGCAGACTGATGGCCAAAGCGAAAGAACCATACAAACCTTAGAGGATATGCTGCGAGCGTGTGTGATTGACTTCGGGGGAAGTTGGGATTCTTACTTACGGTTGGGGGAATTCTCCTACAACAACAGCTATCACGCGAGTATCGGCATGCCTCCGTACGAGATGTTGTACGGAAGGAGGTGTAGAACCCCCATTTGCTGGGGAGAAGTGGGTCAGTGGGAGCTCGGAAACAAGGAAATTGTGCAGAAAACGTCGGAATACGTCCAGCAAGTGCGAGAAAGGTTGCAAGCCGCGTAGAGCCGACAGAAAAGTTATGCTGATAAGAGACGGTCGCCGCTAGAATTTCAAGTTGGAGATTTTGTGCGGTTAAAGGTATCTCCATGGAAGGGTGTGATCCGCTTTCGGAAGAGAGGAAAACTGAACCCGAGATACATAGGGCCTTTCAAAGTGATTGCCAGGGTTGAGAAGGTAGCCTATCGGTTAGAGCTACCAGACGAATTGTCGAGGATTGACAACACGTTTCATGTGTCCCATCTTCGGAAGTGTTTAGCGGACGAGTCCACGTTCGTGCCATTGGAGGACATCACAGTGGACGCCAGACTGAATTATGTTGAGAGACCAGTATCCATATTGGAACGAAAGATCAAACAGCTACGCAACAAGCAAATAGCGACGGTCAAGGTTCAGTGGGAGCACCGTAAGGGATCTGAGTGGACTTGGGAACCATAGGACGAGATGAAGCAGAACTACCCCGGATTGTTCAAGTAGAGATTTCGAGGACGAAATTGTATTTAAGTGGGAGAGAGTTGTAATATCCTGTTTCCGTTTATTAAATACATAAATATGTTATTGGATAATGCGATTTTATATATTTTGGAGTTGCTTATTAGTTATGGAATTTAAGTTATATTTGAATTGGTGGGCTATTTAGTCTATTGAATAAACAAGGCCATCATATCGTTGGGCTAAATAATTAGAAAAGGGAAATTAGTGGTATGGAAGAGTAAGCCTTGTGGGCTTAGGGAATTGCCATTGTTGGGCCTAAGGCCTTGTGAGAAACAAGTATAAAAAGGAGGATTAGGGTGCAGCCTCCAAGGAGATACACTGTTGCATCGAGAGTTCTTGTGTGTGTGTCTGTGTGTGTAAACCCACGAGAAGGCAAGGAGAAGGAACCAAAGATCATCTGCAAACTCAAAGTTTAAGCAAAGGAATCATCAGGTAATGTTCCCTATATCTCTATGATGTTGTAGGTAGGAATTTTACCTTGTTTAGATGATTGTTAGGCTGGATAAGATATGGGTTTTATGGGATTTTGGGTTTATGAAGAACATAGGAAAGAATCTGAGCTAGAAACTTGTATACATGTTGTGTTATGTTTAAATTTGGAAGGAAGTGCCTAAATGAATGGAGAAATGTTTCGAATAAAAACAATATAGTGAATTGGTTGAGTTTTGAGAAGGTTGTGATTTTGAAAATGGAGTTTCAAGGTTCTGGGTTTTTCAAAAGATGAACAGGCAGGGAAGATGAAGTCCATGCGACTTTCAAAAGGCCCCATGCGACCTTCAGTTAGTCCATGCGACCCTTGGGGATGTTCCATGCGACTTTCAGCTTAGATGATTGTTCCATGCGACTTTTGGTGTGAGTCCATGCGACTTTCGAATAGAGGATTTGTGCCATGTGACTTTCGGATGGGGAGTGTTTATGTCCATCGACTTTCAGATAGTCCATGCGACTTTCATTTGGGTGAGGAGGTCCATGCGACTTACAGTCCATGTGATTTTCAGCTGAAGCAAGGCTTCATGTGACTTTCGGACGGATAGGGTGTGTGTCCATGCGACTTTCACAAGTCCATGCGACTTTTAGTGAGAGTCCATGCGACTTTCAGCTGGGGACTTAGTGCCATGCGACTTTCAGTTTTAGGTCTGGCCTAGGGTGGTCCGACTTAGGGTCTGTAGTATACCCAAGAGCTAATCAGTGGAGATATCTATATTGTAGGTCCTTGCGACTGGAATTGTTAACTTACAGCTTGTGAAACCTGTTGCTTTTATTTGTGCTGCAATCAGGTGAGTTACCCTAACTTATACATGATATTAGTGTGAAATGTATATGTTATATTTTATGTGATGTTTAGCTGATGTGATTTATGTGAAGTGAAGGGTTACGTTATATTGTGGTGAAAACATAACTGGGGCACAGTCAGACATAGTGTGAAATCCTTGGTACGGCTTGGATAGTCAACTGTGACCCAAAGTGGGAAATCGTTGTTAGTGCACTGTGTCGGTAGTATGTGTTATTATATGTAATCATGGATTTGTTTTATGATGTGACATGTACATGCCTAGTGTGGTGTGTAAGTTAGAGTGCTCACTAAGCGTTATGCTTACCGTTGTTGAATTTATTTTTTTCGGGACCTGATCGCGGGGAGGCTCCAGCAATGTGAAGATGGCTCATCACTTACTTAAATCGTTTCCGCTGTTTTGATACTTAAACACTTGCTAAAACAATGTCTGTAATGTTACTTAAATACATTTTGCTATGGGTAGTTCCGGGTGCGGGACCTCGTAGAACCTTGTGTTTAATACATATATATTTCTAAATTCTTTTGTTAAAAAAAAATTTGGGACGTTACAAATGTTGTTTTGCAATCTTGATCAAAATATATTTCTTAACATGGTTTTGTGGTACACCATTGTTTCGTTTGGTTGTGGTTGCCCGGTAACTTGATATGCCCCTAGCTGTAACACCGTATTTTCACTCATAAAATTTTCATTTTAATTAACACTGCGGAAGCGTTTACCAAAACATAAAAGTGTTTACAATTGAAGATAAACCACTGTTTAACAAAATCAACCAGTTTGAAATACAGTATTAAACATAAACATGTTAGATTCACATATGTATAAACATATAGCACATAGCATTACGCAATGCAAACAAACATCAAAATCCTTCAAAAACCGCGGACGCGTCGCGTCCAAGCAACCGACGTGTAACGCCCCAATTTTCAAAACATAAATAAAACCATACTTCAAGTTCTTTTAGAAATAAAAGAATTATCTTACAAACGAGCGGAAGCAACAAAAACTGTTTTGAACCCTCAGGTTCATACAAAAGCATGATAGTCACATATTTACATCAAAAGACGTTTTCTCACTTTACAATCGGGCGTTAAGTTTCAAAACACTGTTTTCCTTATATACATAATAACAGTCAAACTAAAGCTTTGCTCTTGCCTTTGATAAAACCTGCACAACATTTTAGAAATAATATCTGATAAGCTGCGAGAGCTTAGTGAGTAAACTAGACTGCCAATCATATAAACACATGAATATAATCATATTATAAACACTGTCAACAACTGATAATAATCTCTGAGTAACTAACTGAGCCAATACTGCACAAGGCAGCATGCTTTCTCATACATATGATTAATTAACTGAGCCACAGTACTATGCTATTTCTGAGCCACTACTACACAAAGCAGCATGCTTAATAATACTGAGCCTTACTGTACATAGCAGTAAGCTTAACACACATAAATATTTACTGTAACATTACTGTATCACTACTGAACCTTACTGAGTGTAATATCCATAATTTTATAAAACTATAAAATTATATAAAAATGCAAGTTTAAGCAAGAATTAGTAAAACTATGTGTTATTAACATTACTTGTATGATGCATGGGGTATTTTGTGGGTCATAAATTAAAATTGGTAATAAAATGTCAAGGGGATGAAAGCTTAAGGACCTAATGTGTAAAATATGTATATATATGTGGGTGTGACCTCAATAATTGAGGTAAAGTTCCCATTTTCTGGAGAAGGGAGATCGTGAGAGCAGAGAAGAGAGTTCTAGAATCAAGAACTCAAGAAGAAAGGAAGATAAAAAGGGTATTTGGTGTTTGGTGTTGGTTCTAGTTCAAAATAGGAGAAGGATGGCATTTTTGGGTCTTTTGAGCTTGGGCTTTGGTAAGGAAGCATCAACACAAGTTGGGGAAACTTGATTCAAGTAAGTCTCCTTCTTAAATAATGTTTAATTCTAAGATTTGATAGTTGTTTATGATGATTTATGGTTGGTTATTTTGAAAGATTTGGCAAATGGGTCAAATTTGGGGTTATTGTTGAAGTTAGGGTTTTGATGAACAAAATTATGTAAAGTGTTGATGTTTTGCTGTTATGAAGGGCTAAATGAGTCTTTGGTAAGTTGAATGTAAGTTGGAATTGGTAAAAATTGGATTTTGGTCGGATTGATGTTAAAAACAAGCTGCAGAACACTATTCACGCGGGCTCGCGGCGCGGGCCATGTGGGTCGCGGCGTGAGCCATGTCGGCCAGAACTTGATGTTTTTCCTTGCTGTTCGACATCGTCCCATTCTTCAACTCCAAAAATTCTCTCTCAGCTCACCTTTGTGCACCCAAATTGTAGAAACGATTCTGCACCTTCTCAACAAACTGGGACCAAGTAATCTCTTTGCGAACTATCTTAGAAAGGTTTTGGTAGACAGAGTTCCACCATTCAAGAGCCTCTCCCTCAAGCATCCGAATGGCATAACGGATCTGTTGTTGATTAGTAAAATCCCCCGAATCATAAACTTGCTCCATCTTCATCAACCACCGAGAACAAACCAAAGGATCTTCACCTCCTTTAAAAACTGGAGGTTTGCAGCACATGAAAGCTCTAAACGAATTACCCTCTGCCTTCACAGTCCTTTGACGAGGTTCAGGACCATGGCGTTTGTCCTTACTGCTTGCTTCACTTTCATCATTCTGGTCTAGTTCAGTGGTCTCTTTAAGGAAACCCGCAGCTATCATAGCCTCCCTCATTTGAGCTATTTGATTATCTCGAATCTTCAACTGCTGCTCCAAAGAAGCAATTTTGATTGTGCTAGCCCCACTCTATATACTCCTTTCCGTATACTCCTTAGTAGACGCAGTCCCTTCGATAGTAGTTGGAACTGTTTCAACGTGTGCTTGTGAGTGAAAACTTCCCACATCCTCATCCTCGTGTTGTGGATGTGATCGACCAGCTCCACTCCCTTGATTAGTACCTTGTTTGCCATTGTTCTTGCGTGTGACCACCATCTTCTATGGAGGACACAAGAAATGAGTCGAAAATATACTTCTTAAGTTCGTAGATATGTACAAGAATTATTATAAGGAAAAGAGGTAGAGTTAAAGTATAAGGAAAAGATCTAGAATTCCTATAGCACTCGGTACACACCCTCCCCCCTTAGAAGTCTTGTTCTAACTTAACGAGCCGTTAACAGTTGTAAGTCTAAGCATCGGACTCAATGCTTAGTTCGCTCACAACGCGGCTCAGATACCAACTTGTGACGACCGCGATTTCCCAAAATTTACCATTTACAAAAATCTTGCCATTTTATCAGAAAACATGCAACGGAAGTCTTTAGCTATAAAATACCTCTTACCGAAACGATAAGAGATTACATTAGTTTGAAAATCACGACATCACGTTCATAAACATTAATAATAAAGACATAAATTGTTTGATGCGATAAAACAAAATGGTATCATCTAAGACAGTACACTACCCAAAGTCCCTGTCTCACAAGCAAACTAGCAACCTGCACGAGTACAAGACATTTCAAGAAACAAGTGTCAGCTTAAAGCCTCGTGAGTCAATAGAGTTAAGAAAAGATTCAATTAAAACATAACATACTTTAGACGGTAATATTAGAATAAATAATAATCCATTCCCGCCCATTCTCATAGTTGACCAACCCATCATTAGACATTTAGCACATAACGGTCAACTAATCATAGTACCTCAAACAATAATTTCATATACTCCGTTATCGTAATTCTTTAAATCATAATTATCATCATCATCACAATCATCAATAACGGTCTAGGGATATTATCTTAACCCAAGATATAAACCCGGTTCACGAGTTACATTATTACCCGTCTAAGAGTCATTAGAGCGCGACTTCCAATAATTCTTAGACTGTAACATCTCCCGCTATCGCTACTCCGGCGACGTGGTATACAACGTATTCCACAATGCCGTTCAGGTGAAGTAATAACGGTATTTTACCTCTTACACCTCCTCACACCCGCATGATATTTAATAAGGTACAACCTCTAGTACCAAACATCATTCCAATGAGAATAAATACATCATCACGTTGTCCCGGACTCGTCATGAACGTCCGGTAACCCACAAATGGCTAGCACTTTTCCTAGAAGGTTAAACCTACTAGGCATCATTAATAAGGATTGGACTACCCCCATCCCAAGGTCTCGTAAATCAATATTACGTTAAAACTCATAACTTCATAGCATAGCATAATCATCATACAATTTCATAACACGTATCAATCATATATATATATATATATATCACATATTTCATGCATAGGTAATATATAAACACATATTATCATTTTATAGTAAATCATTACTTTTGAAAATATATCATTTTTTTCTAGTACTCGGTTTTGAGAAATATTGAACTCACCTTAGTCCAGATAACAAAACACACGAGCTTGAAAAGAGAAATAACGCTCACGGATCGTCAAGAACGCGAACTCAAACGCCACAAATAACCTATTGAAGGTTACTACGTTAAAAACACGATCCAAAGATTCTAGAGAAGTCTAAACTAGCTTAGAATACTTAGACATGCAAAATAACAACCACCGACCAAAGAATTATCGCTTCACGTGCTTAAAAACTCCATAAAAACACATAAACTCGACATGCATGTAGCCTAAACATCTTCATAGTCGAAATAGAAGCGTAAGATTAAAGAAATATACCTCTCGGATCAATTCTTGCAAAACCTCGATCGAAGTTATGCTCGTAACAATATTTTTCGGTCTCCTGTAACTTCTATACGAGTACAAACGAGACTCTCCCTAAAGTACCTCACTATTTCCTCACTGTGTTTTCTCTATTTTTTTGTAACTCCATTCTACTCTACTCTCTATATATATAGAAATCGATGTGTGTATATATATATACATATATATATATGTATATGTATAAAGCATAAAGTAAAAAGCATAAAGTAATTTGGAAAAGCAAAAAAGCTGCAAAAGAAAAGCTGTAAAAGAAAGTAACTCACGTAAACAATTCAATTCAATTGAATTTGAATTTGCAAGTTACACTTAGACCTCCTTAATTTACACTTTCAGTCCTTTTAGTTAGGTTTGAATTTTATTAAACCTTCAACCTTAATCTTTTAATTTAATTTCTTTCTATAACGTAAATTAATAACTCTATTTAACTATCTATTCTCAAACTCCTTGAATACAAAGTATATAAATATATATATTGGCAGTATTATTATACTTATAATACTAATATATATACGCGTACTTAGGAGTAAAAAAAACATTCTCAATATATTCAAAGAATATATTTCTATTATTTGTATATCCTTAAATTCCATAAATATATAATTCACATTTAAGAATATTTACAATATTTTCAGGTCGTTACATCAGAAATCCAGCTACAACTAGCTGATTTCCACTCACATTAAGGCACGGCGGTTCTGCAGAACCTACATTCAGAATGCATCCTGAATCATCTTTAAATCCTGAAGTACTCATGAGATCCCGTTACAACCGACAGACCTTAACCATGCTTCAGATAGTCCGCGGATAGTGCACATACATACATACATACACATGATCCCATAGGAATCAATCATCTTGCATACAATATCCTTCAGTTACTCATTCATACATTTCATCATACATTAACTAAGCGGTTCCAATCTGGACCCGCTGGCATGCACCTAATACACATCTTACAAGTAGCAACGTAACATAACATCATACAAGACTTACACTTACATTCTTGAGCATACCTGCAATAAAACTTAAGCATACATAGTACAACCGTACATAATTAGTCAAATAATCATTTAGCAAACACGTCTCACTCTATTGAGACTTATGAAAGCAGGTACTCACCTGAGTAGCTTAGAACAAACAGCTATTTCACTTCGGCTTTACTAACGTGATAGTTTCACCTAGAACATCATTACTTACATTAATCATTTACAAACACAAGGTATAACTACTTAGCACAAGCATAGGAACCCCTAAACGAACCTTTGAGAACATACAAGGTCATACTAACCTCTTACATGTAACAACACATAAGTTTTAAATAATCTGTGCCCTGTTACAAAAAAAAACACCCAAACTTGAACTTAGTGTAAATCCGCCAAAGCTTGCGGATTTTAAAATTCAGACACTTGCGGAATTTGGAATTCCGACACTTGTGGATTTTGGAATTCCGACACTTGCGGATTCTGACACACCTGCGGATTTCTGCGGGTTCAGAATACCGACACTTTCTTGTATCAATTTTTAAGAACTTCATACTTGTTAGTTTTACCTTTAAAACACTTTAGAGCTTCATATCTCATCCATATAACCTTCATAAACTCATCAAATCCAAACATGCAAAACCCACTTTCAAAGTAAGCTTTAGATGTTCTTCAATGGTGTTCTTACTTGATTTTGAGTTTCCAGCCTTAACACAACATATATCTGTTGCAAATTATGTTTAAACACAACTTACTAACCTTCTTTAGATCAACAATATCAACAACTCCTTCAAGACTTTCTTCAAGAACGAGAGAGAAAGTGTGTGTATGTGTTTATCAACTTCACCAACTTTGACTTTACAAGTCAATTTACACATATATATTTATATATAGTTTTATCCAGAGGCAAACCTCCTTTGGACAAAATATCTATCTTTTCTTTCTTTTTCTTAATCATTTCTTAATATATATATATATATATATATATATATATTATACTAAACATACATATACTTAATCATTTCTTAACACATACATATACACATTTAAGTCCATAACTTAATACTAAACATACATATATTTAATTAACTTTAACAATCCTAGAACATAAAATATCCTCCTATTACTTAATTACACACGCGTACATAATATTTTCAACTAGGCCCAAGTCGAGGATGTTACAGATATTGTCGTGAAATAAATATATATTATATGTTAAAATATGACAATTTCTGTGATACTCGCCTATCACACGTATAGTTTATTTTTAAGATGAAACCACTTTTAAAACATCGTGTGTGCTCTAAATTATTTATATAAAAATATATAGCGCTTCGCGCATGTCAGCGGCACAACAATATTTAGCAACACAATCAAAAGTATCTGGAATATTCACGTCCGCCAATAATCACCTACACATAAGGTTTCCACAATATTCATCATCAACTAGATCTTCATACTAGATTGTCACTGACTCATTAAGAATACCCATGAAATTCTATGTCTCAAATATGGTTGGTGTTTCGTTATTGAAACAACACTTGACGATCTAAGGGTAACATGTACTAGGTGATCCAACACCTTAACCACTTGGCTATCCATACAATTTTTTAGCACTAGGCAATTCATGGTTATGAACTTGGCGATCCACGTAGTCCTAAACATACTTGGCGATTTGGCATTTTAGGTATTTGGCGATCCATACCGTTATAACATACTTGCCGATTCAACATTCTAGGTATTTGGCGATGCAAACAGTTAAACATATTTGGCTATTCAAAACAAGATATTTGGTTATTCAAATGAGGTTGGTGATTCATCCCAATCAGACTTCCCAATTTATAATCTTACAGTCGATGATTTCCAATCTAATCTTGTAACACCGTATTTTCAACCTAAAAATTTTCATTTTAATTTACACTGCGGAAGCGTTCATAAACATGAAAGTATTTACAATCAAACATAAATCACTGTTTAAATATCAGTATTACAAAACACTGTTCATCACAAATAATTTATCAGAGTCCTAGGTGATTACTCTCCAAGCTAACTACTCTCAGCCGAGCCGCTGACTTACCAAAACCTGTAAAAAGAGTGAGAGGTGGGGGATTAGCACAAAGCTAAGTGAATGGAGTAACACACAATAGATATATCAGCCTGAACCGCATGATATCAACAACCACAAATAAGCACCCTGGGAAGACTAGCAGTTCTGCAGGAACCTACAACCAATGCCGGCCAAAGCAAAGGTTTACCGATAGTCCATTTGCTATTCTCACACAGTATCATCCTCTAGTAGCAACATATGCATCCCAAGGTCCTAATACTGCTTAGCCAATAGCAAATGAACCCAACCCATAAGCCAAGTCGAAAACTGACTTCCCTTCCATCATGTATACATATCACAGAATACAACAATTAACATTCAACAGTTAATCAATCATCAACTTTACATCAAACCATCAACAGTTGCAACCAAACCAGTACAACTAATATCATCCGTGAGTAAACATCCACTCACCTCTGTTTCTTAGCTATTTCCACCCAGTGATCTAATTTTACTGAGCCTTGTCCGTCCCTGAGAACACAACAACCAACCATCAGTAATCAACTCATAAATATATATATATCAAACATATATATTTATATCCATTTAATCAAACATAAACATGTAAGATTCACATATGCATGCACATATAACACATAGCATTAAATAATGCAAACAAAAGCCAAACTATCGGATTTCATGAGAAATCCGCCAAACACATCGGATTTCAAAGAATCCGATACACCTATCGGATTTGAAGACAATCCGCAACTAGATTCGGATTTCCTTCCCTTTCGGATTTAACTTGTCGGATTTAATCATTGGATCACATACATTCGGATTTCATAATTGGAATCCACCATCAGATTCAAACCATCGGATTTGAGAGCATCGGATTTCAATATAAGTTCCGGATTCCTAAAGTACCGGATTCATTGTATCAGTTTTCACCATTATCACCAAAATCCGCCACCTTCATCATTCCCATAGTCCGATAACTTCAAACCTTGTATAATTCTCATTTCTAGATCATACAATTCATACACAAGTTTATCAAAACATCCATAAACATATAGATACATGATTAAACATGCAAGCATGCATCAAAACACCTTTATACCCCAAGAACACCAAATCCGACAACTTCATATGATGTTCACAACAAAACCCAACTAGATTAAAACCGTAGCATGGTCCCCAATTCAAAAAGCATGGCATGTTGTAGGAACAAATCAATAAACATACAAACCTTGTACTTGAGTTCACAAATTCACAATTATAGGAATCCGACTGTTTGCTCTTCTGGCTCTCGGTTTCACATAGTTCACAATTCTTCAAAGTGAAGGAAACTAATTGAAACCCGCGTAGTTCTATGTTCAAGCATGAGGTGTCATGATTTAACTAACTAAACACATGCACACACACACACACCAATCCGTATATATATATATATATATAACACATATATATAATTAAACCAACAAACCAATTAATTAAATGATTAAACAATTAAATTAAACACTTAATTAATAACCAACTAATATCACATAATGGTTCACGTGTAACATACCCAAACCTATGTTTCTACTATGCCCAATCTCATGATGTTACAAATCTCAATGAATACTCAACCATATCACATGATTCAAAATAGAATACATTCTAACCATCATTTAACCAGAAATTACCAAATTAATTTTATTTTTATCAAGTTTAAAGGGTTCTACATCTAAGATTTCTTCTCGGTCTCGCTTATGAGATATGAACACCCGGATCCAATCCAAACTCCTTAAATTGCTAATAAAAAAATGTAAAATTAGTACCTACATGATCACATTAGCATAGATGTTATATTAAAGAATATAATTTTCTCGTTACTTTAATATAATTTTCATATTTTAATACTTTTGTGTTTGCTAGATATTGTAGCTTTAAGTAAGTGGGGGTAAATTGTCCTCTCATTTATTAAACAAGTTGCATAAAATGCCCCTCCAGGATATTAGGAGAGTGAAAATGATGGATGTTTTTAATTAATTACATGTTTGTCATATCTAATATTAACCTTTAATTACTTATGATCAATAGTCACAAACGGTTCACACGTTAGTCACAATAAAAATGGTTCTCAAATGAACCATTTCATATATATATATATATATATATATATAACAAAGATCAATAAAAAACATTTCTTATATAAAGAACTTAAAGAACCATTATGAACTATCAGAACCATCCATCAAGGGTTTAGATTTACATATATGTACACACACACACATATCTTACTCCTATATAATGCATTTACCACCTAAAAAACTCTTAATTTTAAGAAGAGTAAATTTACTAAAATACCCCTCCTTTAAGTCCACAATTAATGAATTTAAACAAATAAATATTAAAAACATAACCGACAATTAATGAATTTAAACCAATACTTATAACTGAATTATTTCTAACCATATATTTTTAATATTAACTTTTGATTCATAAGATCACCATACTTATAACTGAGTTAAGTCTAATCATATATTTTTAATATAAACTTTTGAATCATAAGATCACCTAAATTCCTATTTTCATTAAATCAAGTTCAAGAGATTTCACAAACACCAAACAAATGAAAGAGTCAAATAGTTGAAATTTATAAACATTGCATTCTAACTCAATTACATAATAATTGGAACTATGAAACATTACACACACATATACATACATATATATATATATATAATCAGCAACTTCATGATTCAGCCATGCGACAAAACTCTTCCAACAAACTGAAAGACAAATAACTCAGAGTAAGCAATTTAATTCTTAATTTAAAAGTGACTCTCACAAAGAATCTTCACAAATTCATATTATCTTCATCTCGCAAAGAATTTTCACAAACTCATATTAGCTCTTTGTGATTATTCTGCACAAAACTCATCACAACCTCCTCTTTATTCACCGTCATCGCATTGCGCGGGTACCCCACTAGTATATATATATATATATATATATAATGTCTCATTAATAATGCTCAATAATGACTCATTAATGAGGAGTATTTTGGAAAAATTAAGTTAAGTTAATAACGACTCATCAACCTTGACGCAATTCACGGTTACGTAAACATATAAATAACCAAAATACTACTATTAATAAGCATTAATGGTGGTTTCAGATTGTACTCGCGGTACTCGCAATAAGAATGGTTCTCAAATAAGCTTATATATATGTATATATATATATATGTCAGGAACGTTTAATACCAAAATTAATAACAAGAATTATCTTTTGAATTTAAATCAGATTTATATAAAAGACAATCTTTGAGTTTGATCACAACCAACTAAGAAGTTGCCGAATCACACTTAATTGATTAATGAAGGGTTTATCACAAGAACAATTCAATCAACTCAATAAATAACTTCAAAACACAAGATATTTATTAATAACCAAAGATGATTACAATATTCATCTACACCTCCAATCTAACTCTTTTGTTAGACGAAGAACACACTTTGTTCTTAGGTTTCAAAGAAACTTGGAGGCTAACACACTTTCTAAAAAACAATAAACAATACGAATGAGTGCAAACTTTGACAGAGTTGAATTACAAAACTATCTATCCTTAACATAATATTCTAATGAAGTATTTATAAACTCTTGATCTTCCTTAAATAGTTGATAGTTGGTTAATCTTCTATCTTGCGAGATAATCTTGATAATCTTCCAACTTAATAAGTTATCCTTCAAATCCACAAATATAGTAGTTTCCAAAAATAGCTCAATAGAAACTGTTTGTTGAATGTGATTCTTCTAACAGTCTTCTCTTTCATGCCTTTTAACAGTTCCAAGCTCTTTGTACTAACAGTTGCAACATTCATCATAACTATTAGTTACAACTGTTTTCATAAATCAAACTAACAGCTTTCAACTGTTTTCTCAAACACATTAACAGTTTTACCTTTGCATGTCCAATAGTTTCAATCACTTAGCAAATTTCCCAACAATCTCCCCCTAACTTAAAGTATTGAACAATACACTTAAGTTGTTTTATAGGGTTCAACCATAGAAAAATATGCAAAGTCAAACTGTGACAATCAAAACATAAAGAAAGAATATTACACTTTCTTTGACTGTAACAATTCCAACCTTTCTTTTAGCCTCTGAATAAGATCTTCCTTAACTTTAGCAGGGCCAAAGAACTTTGCTTTCAACAAACATAAGAGCTTTGTTTTGTTGTGCTTTATAAATTTGATATGAAACCATTGAGTAATTGCATTTCCCATTACTATGTGATAAGTCTTTGACTTAGCATACACCTTTACAGTACTGATTGGGAAAGCTTCCTCAGCTATCAGCGTAGGCATAACCTTCAGAGGATCACATATACTCGCTAAATCCCTCATTAGCACTCTAACTTCAATCCCAGCAGCTTCTCCAAAATGACTTGTGCCATATTCATACATTTCTTGCACATCTCTTCTTGTCACACTTTCCATTAACTGTAAAAAGTTAGCGTAGCTTTCAATTGGTTCATGTTCTCTCACAATTGTCACCCCTTGCTTTCCTGTTTCAATTCTTAACATTTCAAATCTCCACTCAGTGATGTGGGATTTTTGACCTAGTTGAACTTCCACAAGTTTTTCCAATTTCTTTTCAACCTCCACTCTGAGTCTATCTTGTAAAATTGTTTAAACCATACCAGCTTTGACCTTTTTTAAAGATTGTTGAGTCTTTTTCTTTTCAATCCTTTTTCTCTTAACTCCCTTTTCAACTTTCTTTCCTTTTTCCTCTTCATCAATTTCCTTTGTAAACTCAGTTGCCATCTTTTAAGCTAGTTCTAGATCTTTTTCTTCTTGTTGCTCAATCTCAGCATTCAACCTTTGTGCTAGCTCATGATCATGTTCTTCTTGTTGTTCTTTTGACATATTATTAACCACAATCTACTTTCCCTTACCTTGCACAGGAGGCATATTCTCATCCTTCTTTGCTTCTACAATAGCAATGCCTTTGAACCCTGGCTTAGGTGTGATTGGCTCTAGCTTTGACACTTTACCATCAAGCCACCCATCATCTATCTTTTGAGCCATTTTGAATGTGCTGATATTAAGTGTTTGAGCACCAACAACAATCAAATGATCTTGTTTAACTTTGGACCATGATTTGAATACATTTGTAGTTGGATAATCCCCAGACATGATCATCCTATTGATCAAAACTCTATCACCTGCAGACAATTTATCTTCATCTGATTGAGCACTTGCAGCTGTTTGTAGTTGTTCTGGAGCAACTGTTGTTTGTGGAGTTGCAACTATTAGAGTATCTGGTGCAGCTGTTTGTTTGGATTGCACAACTATTTGTTTACTTTGCACATTTTGCACTTGCTTCTTTATGATTGGCTTCTCCCCCTTTTTGATTGGAACTGTTTGAGGAGGAGTAGCATGAAATTCTTTAAGCATTTGATCATGGGCTTGAAAAACATCTGTAGCCTTCTTCAGACTAGTCGACAAGACTTTGATCTGTTTGTCTTGCTTGATAATAAGTTCATTGTGTTTGGCAAGAAGCTTTTCTTGTAGGGAGTTCCTCTTTTTAAGATAAAGGAAGGCAGCAAGAAATGGTACAAGTTCGGGATTCATCAGTGCCTTTTGTTTCATACTTGCCTCAATGTCAGCTAGTGTTGCCACCTCAAACATATCATCGGCAGATAGAACTGGTGGGTCACTCCTAGAAGTTCCCTCACTAGTACCCCTTTGTTCTTGGTACTAGGGATTTCCAAAAGCTGTTTGACCAGCCTTTGTTGCCGTAGTTAATGTCTTACTTATGTTGACACTGTCCTACTCAACCCTTGAGGATGGAACAGTAGTGTCAGCCTCAAGAACCACATGACTACTCTCCAATGGAGTGATCACCTCCTCAATGTGCTTTGGAGACAGCACAGTAGGTTCCCTTTGGATATTCTGCACAGGTGAATGCACCTGTGCAGGGCTTACAGTTTGGGTGATAGGGACTGTGGTGGAAGGAGCACCAACAGTTCTCTTCCACTTTTTGAATGTTATTAGAGAGGGGGCTTGTGTTGTAGCTTAAGAAATGGTAGCAGAGGGGGATATATGAGTATCATGAGCTGTGGGTTCTAGAGTTGGTGGTGTAGCAATAATTTGGGCTTCATGCTCAACTCTAGCAGCTCTGTTTCTTGAAAGAAACTCCACCATTGCAGAGAATGGTGGAGTGATGGCACGAGAATTTTTTTTGCCATTGATCAACAGTTTGCTCAATGTGGAGGCCACATGAGCAGAGGGAATCAGGATCCTCTTGTGAGTTTACAGATTTGGCAATAAAGAGTTTAAACAAGTTTGCACAAATCGGGGGTACATAAAAAACAGACCATATTTGGTCCCGAGATGTTTTACCATACCATTAAAAATTAATTTAGAAAAGTTGAAGCACCGATTGTTGGCCAAACAGAGTAAGGCCAAAGCAATGTTACTTCGAAACTCATTCCATCCAGTAATTTTGGGGCTGATACATTGTTGTAAAGTGTGAATCAAATATTTCCAGTGTGCACAAAATTGCCCTTTGTAGAAGTTACCCTTTCCCCTAGGGCCCTCATACCCCAGCTTAACCAACTCCTCGTGCAAGAATTCCAATGAGACCGAATCAGAATACTCACCCTCAAGATCATCAAGGTGAAGGTGTTCTCGAATGGTATTCTCAGAGAGTGAAATAGCATGATTATCAACATTTGAAGTGATCCATTGCACTCCATCTACTTCAGTGATTGTAGCGTTTTTCCAGAATTGATCGAGATGGGAAGTGTAGATAGTTGGATTGATTGTGAGGGCAGTGTTGAGGTTTGACAGCATAAGGTAGTCGATCATGTCATGAAAGACATGCAACTCAGCATGTTTAGAGAGGAAGGCTAGCATGTTATGTTCCTTGACAAACGGAAGAGCAGCCATGGCGATTTCGAAGAGGAAGTCTAGTGTTTAGCGTTCGATTGAAGTTTAGTAAGCGTAATGAAAACTGCAAGGAGGGAATGGCTTATATATGTAATGCATAATAAATGCAATTCAAAATGGCTCAGAATATCTACAAAGACTGAAATACCCTTGACTAACAGTTGAAGGGAAAACTAAGAAATAACAGTTGCGAACTGTTTGGTTAATGACTTCAACTGTAACACTCCCCCTTAAATGATCAGGCAGCTTGCCTAACAGTTGTGACACGTATGTACTAACAGTTGAGAACTGTTAGTTGCAATTTGCATAGTAGATCCCTAAACACTTACATAAACAGTTGTTAGACATAAGACTAACAGTTTCAAACTGTTAGTTTGAAAACCCAAAAACACAGAAAGATAAGCTAATAACCCATTATTCTAAGTTAATCATTCCAATATTTGAGATTAGAAAGTTAAACCTTCTCACATCAATTGCTTTAGTGAACATATCAGCCAACTAATCATCAGTATGAACTTTCATAACTTGAATTAACTTTTTCTTATTGCAATCTCTGATGAAGTGAAACCTGATTTCTATATGCATTGTTTTTTAATGCTTCATAGGATTGTTAACAAATGGCACTTGTGTTATCAACATAGATAGGTGTATTCAAGAAAGTCATACCATAATCCAGAAGCTGATTCTAGATCCACAACACTTGTGAATAGCAACTTGATGCAACGATATATTCAGTCTCAGCTGTTGAAGTTGAAACTGTTGTTTGTTTCTTGCGCTGCCAAGATACCAACCTGGAGCCACAGAATTGACATCCTCCGGAAGTTGATTTCCTATCCACATTAGCTCCACCATAGTCACTATCAGAGTATGCCACCAATTCAATGGTGAATCCTTAGGATACCAAAGACCCAGTTTTTATTGGCCTTTGAGGTACCTAAATACCCTCTTTACAGCAAATAGATGTGACATCTTGGGGTTACATTGAAACCTGGCACAAACACACACAGTAAACATTATATCTGGTCTAGAAGCAGTTAAGTACACTAGTGAACCTATCATAGACCTATACAAGTGAATGTCCACATCCTCCCCCTCAGGATTTACTCCCAACTATTTGTGTGTTTCCATTGGAGTACTGGCCAGCTTCACATCTTGATAGCAAAACTTGTCCAAAATGTCCTTGACATACTTTGACTGACTAAGAAAGATACCGGATGGCTTCTGCTTCACCTGTAATCCCAAGAAAAATTTAAGTTCTCCCATGGAACTCATCTGAAATCTCTTATGCATGATGGCTTCAAACTCCTTGCAAAGATTGTCATTAGTGGATCCAAAGATTATATCATCAACATAGATTTGTACAAGAAAAATCTCTATTTTAATAATCTTTGTAAACAATGTCTTGTCAATCAAATGAGATGACAATGTCTCATACCAAGCTCTAGGAGCTTGATGTAAACCATATAAGTCTTTATCCAACCTATATACCCTATCAGGATACTTTGAGTCTTCAAAACCAGGTGGTTGACACACATACACCTCCTCATCAATAGTTCCATAGAGAAAAGCGGATTTGACATCCATTTGATATACATTAAACCCTTTGAAGCTTACAAAATCAAGGAACAATCTAATTGATTCTATTCTTGCAACTGGTGCAAAGACATCATTATAATCTATGCCCTCTTCTTGAGTATAACCCTGTGCAACAAGCCTAGCTTTATTCTTGATGACTATTCCTCTTTCATCCTTCTTATTTCTAAACACCCACTTGGTACCAATTGCTCTTTTGCCTCTTGGAAGTTCAACCAACTTCCAACTTGCTGAATTTGGAACTGTAAAAGTTCCTCTTGCATTGCTTCTACCCATGAAGGGTCTTTTAATGCCTCTATTTCTTTCTTTTGTTCTATTTGCGATAGGAAGCAGGCATTCACATCAAACTGTTCAAGATCCACACCACTATTTTTATTTTGTAGCATAGCTCTTGTTCTAATAGGAGTGGTAGGATCACCTATAATCTGCCTTATGGGATGATTCTTGTGAACTGTGGATGTAGGAATGTGTTCCTCAGGTAACACATTCTCTAAATTAGACATGTCAATCTCAGCTTCACTTTCATTCCCAGATGAGTTACACACTTGATCTGAAACTGTTTAATGTTTAGATGCAGTGTGTTGTGTAGGAACATGAGATTCCATGTTCTTTGAAGGATCAGCATCATCATTCTTTTTGACCAACAGCATTGGAAGAAGTACTTTGAGCCAAGGGAGTCAATACAAAGTCTTCAGGAACTTTGTTTTCACTAACAGTTGTTGGGAGTGAACTAACAATTTCAAAGCTGTTTGAACTGTTGGAGACAGTTTGTTGGTCTGAACCAACAGCTGTAGGGACACCTGCAACTGTTTCTGTAGAGAATTCAAAAGAAAGAGATTTAGTTAATGCATCAATATCAAATAACCACTCAGGACCATTACCTGCAACATTGATCCTATTCTCATTGAAAGACACATTCATACTCTCTTCTATGATCCTAGAAACATTGTTGAAGACTCTATACGCTTTGCTTTGAGTGGAGTATCCTACAAAAAATCCTTCTTCTGCTTTACTTTCAAACTTGCCTAATTGTGACTTGGTATTAAGGATAGTGTAGGGACATCCAAATGGTTTTAGAAAATTGATCAAAGGATTTCTTTTAAGAAACAACTCATAGGGAGTTTTCCCTTTGGACTTGACAACTTATACTCTATTCCGAACATAGCAAGCAGTGTTCACAGCTTCTGCCCAGAATGTCATTGGGAGCCTAGCATCGGCTAGCATTGATCTAGCAGCCTCTATCGAAGTCCTATTTCTTCTCTCAGCCACTCCATTCTTTTGTGGAGTCCTAGGAGCACTATATTGTCTTTCAATCCCTTTTTCCTCACAAAAACTGTTTAGCTCATAGTTCTTAAACTCAGAACCATTGTTAGATCTAATGACTTTCACTTTCAAATCAGATTGATTTTCAATTGTTAATATTAGATAAAATGTAGGAAAGCCCATGAGGCCCATGTTGTAGGCTTAGCCTATATATAGAGCATTTGTCTCATGGGCGACAGAGGCTTTTACGTTTCCTGAAATATATGCAATACCCTTTGAACGTGAAAGTGTGTGTAGCTCTCTCTCTCTCTCTCTCGATATTCATCTTGCCATTGATTGATTGAAGGTTATACAATCACTATTTATATCTTTCAATTAGTATCAGAGCATAACTTGATCTAAGTTGGCTCTTGATTGGGAAAACATCAACTAAGAAGCATCATCGAAGAAGGCTACTGTGGAGAAATCGAAGCCATGAAGGTTTGAGTGTGTGTTCTGTTAAAAGTGATTCTATTCATCTCGAAATCTACTCAATATTCTAAACAATCATTTCTGATTTGAGTTGGATCAAAATCGAATGAATTCTTGAAGTTTTTCGTGGAATACATCTACGGTTTTTGCTTCATTAGTTCATCAGATTTAATTGGAATGATGGATTAAATGGTATACCTGGATCAACAAGGAATTGCGACCAAGAGGATATACAAATTGAGTGATTTTTCATTGTTTTTTATAAGGATTGTAATTTTTGTCAAGAACGCTTGAAGATGAAGAAGAACAGTTGAGATCTGAGTGTTTGATCGAGTGGAATAAATTTTGCAAAGGTTTTTGGTGTTCACTGTAGAGTTCGAGCGCGCCTAATACATCAAAGAAGACTTCGAGCAAGGTTGTTGAAAACAGATCCCGTAAAATCCGGAATTTGTTACCTATAGAAGGCTTCGAGCGTATCAAATCGCTCAATTTGAAGAAACTATATTTCGAGTTTGAAGACTATACACTTCGAGTTCGAAATCAACACAAGGTACAAGTTCGAAACAAGTAATAGGCGACTTCGAGCTGATTTAATTCCACAAGAACACTTTGAATTCAAAGTCCATTCAAACTCCTTAACTTCGAGCGGATTTAAATTCCCAAGAACACTTCGAATACAAAGTCAATTACAACCTTTGGACTTCGAGCGCATCACAACAGACTTCGAGCGTGTTCATTTAGAATACAATTCGAAACCAACTTACCTTGATCATATTTCGTATTCGAAGTCACTATTTCATTCAAAGTTGACTCCGAAAACAAAACATTCAAAGATAATTCTTCTACTCAAAGATCAAAAGAACTGTTCCGTTTGAAGTTCATTCCGAAATTGATTTCAAATTCAATGATTAAACTCAAACTACTTCCAAGTTAATCATCTTCGAACCATTCCAATTCGAACTCATAGCTCAATACGAATTCACGACTTCGAACTATTCCAATTCGAAGAAACCTTCTTCTAACCCAATCACCCAACTTTTTCAAGTTAACGATCACTTTGAAACCTTCAAGTAATTCAACCAAAAATGTCAAGTTCCAATGAGATATTGGCCATTGGCACAGATTCCAAACCCCCTGTTCTCTTTCGAAATGACTACCTTGTATGGAAAGGGAGGTTCATGGATTTTCTTGAACATAATGAAGTTTATGGTGAAATGATGATCGATTCTATTCTCAACAGAGAAAAGAAATTCTATCGAATCATGGATGCACAACCAGACAACAATCCTCCAATTGTTGGAACAGTGAGAGAGAAAACTCATGATGAGTTAACAGCTGCTGAGAAAAAAAGAAAGAAAGCTGATAGGTTGGCTGAGTATTATCTCAAGTAAGGTCTATCTTCTGAAATGTACATGAAGTTTGACAGCTTAGCTACCACCAAAGAGATCTGGGATGAAATCAAACGGCAATTGCAAGGTATTAAGCAAGGTGAGCATGTTTCACGAATTTTCTGCTAGGAAGAATGAACTATTAATTGACACTTACAGTCGTTTCTGCAAACTCCAGAAGGAACTCAGGACAAACAAGGTTGAAAGGACAGACTTGGATATTAATTGCATATTTCTTCGTGCTCTGGGGCCAGAATGGAAAGAGCATGTCAAACTATACAAACACATCAACCGAAACCTTACAATTGTCACATACCACAACATTTTTTAGGACCTTCAGCAATATCAAGATGAGGTCTCAAAAACTTCTCCCAGACTCACAGCTGATCCATTGGCTTTAATTGCTTCAGAACCAACCCCCCGCGAGTCCTCCAGAACTCAGAAATTTAAACAAGTGGCTTTATCTGACTAAGAATCTGATGAGTCAGATGGTACAGAAATGGAACAAGTCATCAAAGCCATGTCATTCATACCAAGGCTTTTAAGAATAGGTACTCTAAAACCAACAATCGCCAAAGGTACACTTCTGGGTCCCGAAGAACAGAAAATTATAAGGTGGCTGAGAAACCAAGAATTGCCAAGGAAGAGAGGAAGGAATTTCGTAAATCTAATTTTGTGGGGGAAACGGCCACTTTATTAAAGATTGCACACTTAAAAAGAAGAAAGACGCCGAGTACTATAAGCAAAAGCTTAGACTGGCCAAAAAGAAGAGTGTAGGAAGGGCCATGTTGTTGGAAGAAGATAAGTTCCTCACTGATACTGATGACAGTGATCCTGAGGAGGAGGCACAAGCTCAATTCTGCTTAATGGCAGACGTTGAAAAAGAATTTAGTGATGATGAAGCCGAGTCAGAGGCACAATATGACAATTCTGATGATGAAGGGCTCGATGCTGTCAATGATAATGATGAGGTACACTCTAACTCAATTGCAGGTTGTGGTCTGAGCATGGAACATGTTCAGTTAATCATATCACGAATGAAAAAGTTAGAGAAAAAGGTACTAAAGTCAAAGCTAAACAAAGAAAAACTATCAGAAATCAACAAATGGAATCCATACATGTTGATAAAGAAATTGAACAGCTCAAAATGAAAATCATTGAAAAAGAAAACGACGCAAAATTTATTCTTAAGGAAAAGGGTGAACTGTGCTAAAAAATAAAAGAGCTTGAAGATACATTGATCAAACGGGGTCAAACAGAACAAACAATTTTTCTAAACAAATCCAAAGAAGGAAAATACTCAAAATGGACCTATGATGGTCTTGGATTTGAAAACATGAGCACCCAACTGCATGACCTAAAAGCAGAGAATATCAGCGCCGAAAATGACGCAAAATTTATTCTTAAGGAAAAGGGTGAACTGTGCTAAAAAATAAAAGAGCTTGAAGATACATTGATCAAACGGGGTCAAACAGAACAAACAATTTTTCTAAACAAATCCAAAGAAAGAAAATACTCAAAATGGACCTATGATGGTCTTGGATTTGAAAACCCACGAATCGGTGAGAAAGTGACAGTCAAGCAATTATATGACTTTAACTTAATGAATGTTGGCATCATAAACAAAATGGTATTTGTTGGACGAGAAGAAGAAGTTATGGAAGAAGATTTTAAAAGAAATACTCCACTAAAATCTGAAATTTATTTTAATTATCAGGAATTAAATGATTCTATCTCATCTGAGCCTCATAAGCTCAGTATGATATATGATTCTAATGGTTTCACCTATCCTGATGATCTCAAAAAATCACAATCAGTTCTGGAAGCCCGCATATATATACCACATATGGTGTTACAAAGGCAACTTGAACAGCTTGTAGCTTATTATTATCAAACCATTATCACTGATGATTTGGAAAGAGAAATAAATAAATCAGAAAAGAGTCTTTCATGTCGCTGTCAAAGGAAAATCTTGACATGCACTTCCATTCCATCTACTTCTCAACCAACACGCAAATATACAAGAGAAGAAAAAGGGAAATCTACGGTGGAAGGATCATGGACTTCAAAGTCTCAACATAAATTAAATGCACCCACCAAAAGGCAACTGAATGCCATTCCCAAAGTCCATCTCACACACTCTTCCAAAAACAAATCAAAGTCACCATCAAATGTTGTCCACAAGAACATAAAACCACTCACACCTAACCATGTTTTGAATGTTTCAGCTGTAAGTAGAAAAGACAACAAGATGAAGAGTGTTTGCACCAATGAAATCACAAGAAAGTTTAAACCTAGAGTTACTAAGCCTTGTTTTGACTTTTCCAAAAAGTGTCATCACATTACGAATTTCTTTAGTAATTGTAATTCACTTTCCTCAAAAGAATGAAAGCAAGCACACATTTTTGCACAAGTCGTGGATGTTTGCATGGTCATTGTGAATACAAGTGTGAATATGACAGGCTTCGTAAACAAATGGGAATTAGTGCATATGAGAGGTGGAGACCACAAGGGTCAAATCAAATAAATGTCCCCTTTATTTCTTCATATGGTATAGTCATACATCAATGGGTCACTAAAAACGCTAAATCTCATGAATTATTGGAACTATGCAAAAAGACTAATCACTATTCAAGAGCTAGAAGCGTACAGAAAGGGTGGCTACAAAGAGTTTTTGAAGGCTTGGAATAAAACAAAATCTAAAACATGGAAATCTCAAACACCAAGTACCAAGTCTCATTTATCAAAGAGAAAATCAAAAACCTCAAGTTCAAGAACAAAACCAATCAAACAGCAAGGAACAAAACCATCTACCATAAAATCCAATTATATCACCACCAAAACGAAACCCATGTCTCAAACAGTTGCAAAACCCAAAACGATTCATATTTGGCAACGCAAAGATATAATTGAGGTTATGGACATCAAAAACACAGAAAGTTCTGTAACATCCTCAGAAAGGGCCTAGACGCATGTTGACGTGGTACGTATAATAAATTAGATAAATTGAATAAAATATATATATTTAAAGATATTAAAAGAAAATAACTAAATTAGTTATTAAATGAGTAAAGATAAAATATTAGTAAATAAAAGAATAAAAGAATATTAAATGGTTTAGAACAAGGTTTCCAAAAATATCCCCGTTAGTTAAAACGGGTACTCGTGCGTTAAGTTGTAAGTGGAAAAGGGGAACAAAATACCCACTTGTGGATAGTGTTAATCCACAAGCAGGTTACTCATTTTCCCTTACTCACGTGTGTTGCTCTTAGGCAACTCATTTGTTGTTTTTCTTTGTTCTTGATAGTCTTGGAAGAGAATTCAAGAAGAGTACAAGAAGAAATCATCCAAGCTCATAATCAGCTATAATTCAAGTCTGATTCAAGGTCCAATTTGTTTTTATCTTCCTCCTAATCCAAATCTTTGTTGTAAGTCCTTGTTCTTCATTTTCTTGTTTTTAGGTATTTGGGTGAAAATCACCAATTGAAGCCAAAGATGAAATTAGATCTTCCAATTGATTTCTAGGTTGATTTCAGATTCACAGAAGTTGATTTTGTGAATTAAAGACTTTGTTTTGATTAGTATTGAGAATTAAAGTTGAAATGGGTCAAAAGTGTGAATTTGGTCCCAAACTCTGATTGTGTTGTTAAATGATGTAAAGATGGTGTTTTTAACTTGTATTTCATGTGTTCGTTCATATGTGAAAGGTAGAAATTAACTTGGAAACGAGTTAGTAAATTTTGGTTAAGTTTTGGCTAGGAAACAGTAGGTTCTGGTCGAACCTGCTGCTGCAAATGGAAAGGCACGGTCGTGCCTCTCAAAAACAGAGCGTGACCTTGGGCATACCCGGGGAGGCACGGGCGTACCTCCAAAAGGTACGGGCGTGCCTAACCCTAGAAGGTCTGGGGGAGTGTTTCTAGTCATAGGGCGTACCAGAGTATCAGGTACAGGGCGTGTTTGCCCAAGTCTGGGGCGTGCCTCGCCAGACACGGGCGTGCCTTGGTAAGGTACGGCCGTACCCTGCTTCTGGCAGATTGTGTTTTAAGTGTTAAATTGTATGTATTGAATTGTTTAGGTGTACCAGTTGATCAAGGATCACGTGTGACATAGTGCTTACCTGCTATAGCTCAACAGGTGAGTAGCAATTAACTCGAGCATGATATTAATAGTATTACAAATATGTTTTTGTATGATATAAACCATGAAAGTGTAGATATGCATGTTTAGTGGTTTCATAAACCAATTGTGTGATACAAATGATATGTATGCATGTAAAAGACCTTGTAGGTCATTATTGAAATATGAAGGGCCTGTATAGGTCAATCTTGATATGTAAAGGGCCGGAGTAGGCCATTGTGTTTGTGATAAGGCTAGAGTAGACCATTGTTTGAGTGCCGGTACTACCTTGTAGAGATTGTGGTGCGGAGATTCAATGATCACGAATCTTGGTTCTAGCTAAACCGCTGCCCTCAATACTAACTCGGGGCTCTCAGTTTCCCACTGATCCCAAATGGGATATGTTCCCGATAACATAATGGTGGACCGCTACCCGCTTCTCCACCGGCGCGGAGGAAGTAATGGTTTCCCCAGTGAGGATCATTGAGCCGGGCTTATAACCCTGCAAGACGTGATGCCTGCTGACAACCGGTGCTTCACCATGTGTTAGGATAGAGTTGAATGAAATGATGTGATGCATGAAACATGTTATGATACTCTTGATATACTGCTCCTCCTTTAATTGTTATTCACTAGCTATTTATAGCTAACCCTCTCATGTTTATTCCATATGTAGGTAAATGATTGAAAGTGAGTACGGGTACCTGCAGGGATGACATGTTAGGTTTTGGGGAACACTGTGTAAAGACAATGATATGTAATAATTAGTGTAATGGTCGAACTAGTTGGTAACGTTTGGAATGTTTGTTTAAACAACACTTTTATATTACAACTTATATTTATATAAGTTGTATAATGTGAATTAAATATTCGCTTCTGTATGTGTTTTAAATAAAAAAATATACTCTGATAAATTAAAGACCGGCGTTACAAGTTCCCCAATTCTTGAAAGAGGAGAAATCCCTCTAACCATTGAATCAAAAATAGTTCCTGATCCTTTCTGGTTGAAAACTTCAAAGTTTAACAAAGAACAACAAATGATTCAATGGAAGACACCAAGAAGAATACACTACATTTTTCAAGACGTAGTTAACTGTTGGAATATGCCCGCTGACACGAACGAGTTAATAGCACTATTGACGAAGTATATTCCTATTGGGTCACACACCAAGTATTGATTCCGGCAACACGATCAAGCAAACGAGAGAAAAGGCCAAAATGGGTTTTGGCAGCATGGTACACGGGCCGTGTTCAGCCCAACTAGCACGGGGCGTTTTGGCCCAAGTAGAGACCGTATGCTTTGGGCCTACACGGCCATGTAGGTAAACACGGGCCGTGTTGGGCATATTAGACACGGGCTAGCTTGGCCCAATTGAGGCCGTGGACCTTGGGCCTACACGGCCGTGTTGACCAACACGGGCCGTGTACAGTCCCTGTAACAGCAGAATAAACAGCTTTAAACACTCTTTTTAATGGGATTAATGTGTGTGAATGCTAAGCCACGATTCATATGTCTCTGGAACAGAACTTTGGGAGTTCTAGAGCCTTATGCATGTGTTCATACTCTCTCCAATTGTTTTTTTTCTTGGTGATCAAATTTGGTGCACTAGAGAAGGTAATATACACTTTGTGATCAAGCTTTGATGCACAAAGGTGTTGCTTGTTCTTGAGTTGTGTTGTTTTGGTATCTACACCAATCTACTAGCATTGGGGAATCAAGTGTGCTTGGGGTGGACTTCACTAGTGGAGTTCTTCTTGAATTCTACACACTTTGACAAAGAAGAAAGCTTGTGGTGATCTTGTATGATGCTATAATCTTTCTTCTACCTTGTTTATTATATTCTAGTTGCAACTTCATGTTTAGATGTTGGTCCATGGCATATGTGTTTGTTTGGCAAGTTTAATATTTGTATTGTATCTTGCTTCCGTTGCTACTCGTTTAGGCCAAACAAATACCTTCAGTGGTGTCAGAGTCATATCTAACGTGGCTTTGCACTAACGAGTCTAGAAAAACCACATAAATATTTCATATAAGAAAATTGTTTTCTTGAAAGATTGCTAGGCTAAAATTGAGATATTTGTAGCCTACATAATATTCATATAAATATTTGTATATTAGAAAATTGTTTTCTAGAAATGGTTTTTCATGTAGATTCATGTTAGGCTAAAATTGATATATATGTAGTCTACCTAATATTTTGGTTTTTACATCGAGTTGAGAAAAACCATATAAATACTTTTATATAAGAAAATTGTATTCTTAAAATTGGTTTTTCATTGAGACTCTTGTTGTACCCTTGTTGTGCTAGAATTGTTATATTTGTAGCATTGTTAATATTTTAGTTTTTATATTTATATATTTGTTGTAACATGGCTTGAAGTGTACACAAATATATACTTATAAATGTATATATGAATATGTGTCACAAAAATGGTTTGGTACACTAATGCATATGTACAAGGATTGTCATTATGGTGCCTTTGATGTTGTTGACAATCTTAACTAAAATATAGATATATATTTATATCATGGTTTTGTGTGGCACACCATGTTTTATTTGTTGCGTTTGGTTAATTCGGTAACGTGATATGCCCTTAGACCTATGTGTTGTGGTGTTTGATTGATTTGGTTTTTTTGGTGTCCTGCGTGCCGTATTGATGTAATTATTTATTTATTTATTTGTTGGTGCGGCTTGCACGCCGTTTCTTTCATTCCGTGTATTTGTATAAATAGTGTAGGAATGCGACCCGCGTGTCGTTTATATATATCCTATGTATTTGTATATAGTATAGAATTAGAACCGGAGTAGTCAACGGGAGTCATGATGATGACGTCTTGGCGAGAAGTAATCAACACGCTATTGGAGGTGTTGGATTCAACGGGAGCTCACCCAACGAGACTTTACCTTGTCCTTAGGTTTTGGCCTCGTTTTCCCCGTTGTGGCTCATGGGAAAACGCATAGGGTTTTTGGGCATGTTACCGAATTATATATATATATATATTTGCGTGGTTGTGTTTTATTATTCTATGCATGGATTAGGATTCGCATGCTAGACAATTTTTCCTATAAAATTAAATAAAATACAACGTTTGTTAAATTGGTTAACAATCTCGCGCGAATAGGATTGACAAAGAAAATATAAACTTGGTATTATATTTAAAAGTGCTTAAAATTGTTTTGACACTTACTTTGTTAATTCACAAAAGGGTTATTTAAACCGGAAACAAAACCCCATTTTTAAAATGTAAATCACGCACCATCCGTAAGACGACACCACCCGAATCTAACAAAACAAGGATGATAAAGTTGCACATCCTTGAGGAACCCCTTCCGGAGCCACCTGCTACCAATGCGACTTGGGCCGTCCGATACGGGTATGAAAAACTTATTGAGGACACGCACGATGTTGTCTGCCTCATGTTGTCAACTATGAGCTCGGAGTTGCAAAAGCAGCTCGAGCACATGAGTGTGTACAATATGTTAAACAAGCTCAAGGACATGTTCCAACAGCAAGTTAGGCAGGAACACTATGAGTGTGTTAAAAGCCTAGTCGGTTGTAGGCTGCAGAAAGGCGGGAATGTTGGTCTTCACGTCCTTAAGATGAAAGCGAACGTGGACCGGATGGAAAGGTTAGGATTTCCTATTGGGAGAGAGCTCGCTGTGGATATTGTACTCCAGTCTCTGCCCGCATCATATGATCAATTTGTCACAAACTATCATATGCAAGGAATGGAGAAGTCCTTAAGAAAATTGCATGGCATGTTGAAGTCTGCGGAGTCCGACATGGCCAAGCATAATTCCACCTCAACCACTCCTATATTGGGCATAAAGAAACAAAAGAAAAGGAAGAAGAAACCGACCCTAAAAGGAAAGGTTGGAGTTTCCAAGCCTATCCTTGATATTGAGTCGAAGGACATAGAGAATGTGCCTCAAGAAGAGACTCAAGAAAGGGTGGTTTGCTACTTCTGTGGAAGATTTGGAAATTGGGGCCGTCACGCCTGCCCTACGTGCCGAGAGGATATAAAACTTCTTAGAAAAGAGAAGGTTAACTTTCCATCTTCAGGTACGTTCATGATTTATTGCTATTCTTCTATAAGCTGGGTTGTTGATCCGAGCTAATTGACTCACGTTTGTCACAAATTTGTTTATTACAAAGTGTAGGTCCTTTGGTGTAAAATATAAAATTGTATAGAAATAGGAGTTTACTTGAGAAAATACTCATAGAGTATAAATAGGGATATGACCCTTCTAATATGTGTGTTTTGCCATAATCAATGTTTAAGTGTGTATTTTGTATGGTGTAAATCTTCTACACACTACATTCTTGCATTACTCCATTCATACTCGAACCACTTGGGACTAACAAGTGGTATCAGAGCCTAAGGAGTGTGATTTGATTCTGAATTCAACATACAAATTCAAGATTTTTGAAGAATTTGAAGAAAACCGAGAACACATTTTGAGATTTTTGGGTTTTCATCAAAATTTGTGATTTTCGTGAAGATTATGGTTGATTGATGCTCGATTATCATTTTAGAATCATTCTGGAGTGAACGAGATCAAATTAACATCAAAACAGCAAGCAAATCGAAGATTTATGTATGTTTTGTGAAAAACGAGTTTTGGGGAAAATCGTCTAATTCGATATCAATTCGTTGTTGTTTATCAGAAAAATTGATATAGGCTTGATTGGAGTTGATTGGCGAAGTGATCTGGGCAAGAAATATATAGATTTGTGCAAATTTGAAAAATTTTCGAATCTGAACGGGTTGAAGATGAAGGTACTGGATTTTGAATATGAATGTATCGGATTTTGAAGATGAAGTTATCGGATTTCATAAATCCGATTGTGTTTACCGGATTTGGTTTATGCGGATTTGAAAACCATCGGATTTCAAATTTGGCGGATTTGAAAGTATCGGATTTGGCTTCTTCCGACTTTGAAAGTATCGGATTTGGCTTCTTCCGGATTTGAATGTATCGGATTTTGCTTCTTCCGGATTCAAAAGTATCGGATTTCAAAGTACCGGATTTGGGATTTGGCGGATTTGGGTTTCAAAGTACTAGCTCTACCCCAGCCAGGGGCTCTGCCCCTTGGACCCCGCCAGGGGTTGCCAACCCTTGGACCCCACTATCAGGGGCGCTGCCCCCGAACCCCCGTAGTCGTTGTGACTGTATTATCTGCTCACCTTGATTTCTAAGACAAGTGTTTGGATTTTTTGGCTGAGTCACGAGTTCTCAAAGTTTCAGTTATCATTCTGATGTTTAGTACCTTATGTCTAGTCATCCTACCCTTTCCTAACTAATTTTTGGTTCTTCTTTCTTAGTGTCACCAATTTTTGGTCTCAAAACGAGATTTTGGCCATCTATTCCTTGTTTCTTTTGAATCTTGGTTATCTTATATCAGTCATTTCTGACAACCTACATCACATTGTTGGTGAAATTGTTTGAAGGATTGACCAACATCAAATTACTTCAGGTTTTTGAGGAAATTTTGTATTACATGCGAATGCTCTTGCGTAAGGATGTATCCGACTCACTGATTATTATATCAATGTCACCTACCCACTTATGTGTACCCAAGTT
Source organism: Dittrichia graveolens (assembly GCA_038502395.1). Taxonomy (NCBI): domain Eukaryota; kingdom Viridiplantae; phylum Streptophyta; class Magnoliopsida; order Asterales; family Asteraceae; genus Dittrichia; species Dittrichia graveolens. The sequence continues at coordinate 27,745,398 of JARJIL010000008.1, forward strand.
CTTTTGCACATGTATGTCTTCCAAAAAAAATTTTGGACTTGCGGTGATTTGGTCAAGGTTGATTACACGGTATTGGGAGACTTACTTGACAACATTAATCTCCAATATCATATTACATCCAACACAAAGTTATAAATCTTCACGAATTCAGATCAAATCATTACCACTCCTTAACGATCGAGAGTGGTTCGAGTATCTATTCATGTCATACAACAATTGGAGATCTTTTTTACATGAATATGTAGGATCCTCCCCATCCCTCTTCCATGTTTCTTCAACTGAATCTCATAGTGATGCCTTTTATGCATGATGCTCATAATGTATCATAATCATCATGAGGGGGAGAATAAAAACAAATAAGTAAAGAAATTTTACATTGTTGATTCAGTTGTTTAGGGAGAGTAAAAGAAAATATTGAAAAGTTATTGTGTCTACTCAAGGGGGAGAGAGAAAAAGAAACATCGGCCTATATCATGTCTAGGGGGAGTCAAGAATGTCAGACTTATGAAGACATGGGAACAATCTGAGCTACATTGTAGGGGGAGACAAAAAGAAGATTCTTCCCAACACATCAAAAGTGTTTATGCTTCCGCTATCAAAAGCTCAAGATAAAGCATTGTTTCAGACTGATGTATTTTGTGGGCGCTACATCCAAAACTGCTTATATAATCTAAGGAAGACAGTTCTTAGGTTACTGGCGTTTACACTTCTATTTCAATACAAAGGGGGAGAATGTAAAGTATAAAATTGTATACAAATAAGAGTTTACTTGAGAAAATACACATAGAGTATAAATAGGGATATGACCCTTGTAATATGTGAGTTTTGCCATAATCAATGTTTAAGTGTGTGTTTTGTATGGTGTAAATCTTCTACACACTACATTCTTGCATTACTCCATTCATACTCAAACCACTTGGGACTAATATTTGGTGAAAGAAAAGCATGAAGAACAGGATCTCGGGCGAGGAAACCAGGATGATTGTCCTCTAAGAAAAGATAAGGAGACTTGATCTCGCTTTTGTCGCCGGTTTATTTATTACTTTATTTTATTGCCCTGCGTGGCAAGTAACATCTCTTTGTATGCTCGCTTTAATTACGGTGAACAAAATTTTGAAGTTTTAAGAAGTGATGTCAAACCTTTTAAGCATTGTTTATTCAAGGTTTATTGATGTCATAACTCATGTGTTGTTTGCCCTGCGTGGCACGCAACTTAACATGTGGTGATGATGAGTTTATTCTTAAAATATGAAATTTATTATGAAAATCTGTTGTGAGATATGTTGTTCAAAATTTCCCATGTCATGGCATACACAAGGTTTTCTTACAAGTAATAGAATATTCATGAATAATTGATTCTGAATCCAAACTAGTTTAGATGAGTTATCTTTGTGTGATAATCAACTTAACCATATAAACAAGAGATATATTACCTAGATCCACGTGGTTAGGATCTCAGAATAGTTTCGCCTTGGGCTAAACGTTTTGATGTTGATCTTGTTTATTAGGCTAAGGGGATTATGTGATCCTTCACCGGAGTTAGTGAGAGGATTGAAGGCTTGTTGGATATTGATCACATTTTGTGGATAATCCGTTCAAGCACACCACAAAGAATAACGAAAGCGAAACTTCTTCGTCACTACCTTGATGGTAGTAGTTGTGAGGCGTTTATTAGTTTAGGTATATATCTGAAACCTTGTTGATGTTCAGAATTAACCAAGACAAATTTCAGAATCAATAGGGCATATAGATTAAGGTACTTAGATCTAGTGGAGATGCTAAGCTACTAACACTATATATTAGATGACCATATAGTGAATTGTGGAATTGTTTCACAATTCATATCCTACTAAGACACATTGGTACATGGTGTCATGGAGTAGGGAACCGGGTGTTATTGATCCGGCTTATGACGGGTCAAGAATGTGTGTCCGGTTTGTTGGGATATTCAGTTACCATTGTGACTAAGTCCTCAAATCCAAATTTAATTGATAGTCTATTTAGCATTTACTGAGATACGACTAGAAAGGTTCTTTGCTTGTCTATCTTATAGTTCAAGGTTATCCATTCTACATTCAGTGGGAGATGGATGAACTTGAAATCGAGAAGTGCTAATACATTTGAGGAGTTCTTCTAAGTTTTAGTTATTTAACCTTTTGAGAACAATGTTTGTTTCTTAAAAGGGGAAGAAGAAAGAAACTAAAACTAAGGCATTCCAGTGGAAGAACGTGGAACTTAAATGAAAGACTTGATGATGATACTAGCATATAATCTGATATCTTTGATAGATGATCATCATGGTTATGCTGGTGTGCCTGACTAGGAGTCATTACTTCTTTTAATTCTGATAAGAGTCATATAGAGTCAAAGAGATATGGATTTCTCATATCTAAGTGGCAATGACTTGGTGGTGAGTCGTGTTGAGTTCACCACCTATCGGAAGAAGTAGTGGATCCAGAATTCACTAGGAATAAAAGAAGTAAATGATAAAGAGATGCAATCCATTTTAAATGTCCAAGTGCTTGACTTGACTTGATCCCATACCTAGGTGGATACCAAGGTGGTAGTGATGGGATTAACATGGATGGGGTTGTAGACAACTTCAAATACCGACTAGTGATAAAGTTTTTCATGATGGTTATGGAGAAACTTGTCCTAGTGGCTATGTTGAAGAATGTTTGATACTCATGGATATTAATGACCACGTTTCGTCGTGAAACAATATGATGAGGAAGTGCTTATAACACTCTCTAAGGGTCTTAATATACATCCGTACTATCCGTATTATGTCTACGGAAGTGGATAAGTCCGATTTGGGCTTATGCTTGCGTCTTAAAGGAAATATCTTTGCTTACTATTAGAAAATCATAGTGAAGAGTTTTCTATAAGCGTAGATAAAACCTTTTATGTATGTCAGGGCTAGTGGGAGCTTTGTTGTATTCCTAGTGTTAAATGTCTAGTGAAGATAATGTCCCGACGTTAGGTCATCTGCAAACCTATTTCAGGAATTACTGCTTCATAAGGGCATTTAGGAGATACAAAATTGGATAGTATTTAGTTCAAGAAATATAGAGATATGTACTTGGTGTTTGATGAATGGAATAGGCTCGGGGTAAGTAGTTACTCTAATGCGTGTTTCTGTTAGGATAAACTACTGATTTTGATCAGAGTTTATGGTCCTAACTTGTGGTGTTGATTGTTGGTTCTCAAGTATCACTAACCCTATTGTGGGCTTTTGAGACAATGAGGGTGTGATTACTTTAACCCTTTTGAAAAGTAAGATCTCTTTGATGCATACTTTTGAAGAAGTCTTGTCAAAAGAGATATAATTGAATAACAAACGTACTTGTGGATGTTGTGGTACAGGTCCACTAGTTAAGCCGTTGTTATGGACTAGTGATGTTTATCATACTAGGTCAATTAGAATTTCTAATGCATGTAACTTGGCTTGAATATGTTTTGTTTCATGTTTGATTTGTACTTATATTTTGGGGACGTTAAGCAGTATTGCAATTCATACTATATTGATTATTAAATGGAGATTTAATAATACGCCGAGGGCGGGTATTTTATGAATCCTTATTGTGTTCCATCTTAGCATGTTTAAAGACTTCCGAGAATGGTTTCCATTCTAAAATCTCCACAATCGGTTATACTTTATGGGAAGAAAGTATAAATTAAGATTGAGGTAAAGAATTGGTTTTGTTAAACGCGGTTCTTGCCTATACTTGAAAGGGGTTTCAATTGATTGGAGGACCCGCACCCGAGTTCGCTTCATGGTTCTGGTCATAAGTAACTCAGGATGATGATGGCGTTTCATCCTTAAACTAGAGATACGTGTGATTCAAAAGCATAGGTCTGCTTTGCTTTGATCATTTTCTAACGCGGTCCGTAACTGGTCGTTATAAGGAAGATGATTGGGTAGAGTATTATCTATGTGGCGGGACTATGTAGTCAAAAGGAATTTGTTCCTCTATGTATAGAGAAGATATCCATGGGCCCCTTGATGATTGAGTGCTTTTGTTCGTATGCATGGCGGTGCTCGAGTTATATTGATGATGGATCAAGGTTAACTTGGTTTGTTGGTCACCACTAATCTAGAATCGAGAAACATTATCGTGAACGATATAAAGGTTGACTATATTCCATGCCTTGTGTTCACATAGGATATCGCGAACAATGGGATGTATATGTTCATTTATCTTTAGGACAATCATTTTACGATTGGGATCTTGTCAAGAGTGGCATACCCTATACTGACTTGGGAGCATAGATGTCTTGCTAGAGGCCGCTCTATGTTTGTGTTATTTTTCGTAGTCGTGCCACATGCAAGTGGGAGTCTGTTGGAATATGCCCGCTGACACGAACGAGTTAATAGCACTGCTGATGAAGTATAGGCCTATTGGGTCACACACCAATTGTTGATTCTGGCAACACGATCAATCAAAAGAGAGAAAAGGCCAAAATGGGTTTTGACAGCATGGTACACGGGCCGTGTTCTTGAACACGGGCCGTGTTCAGCCCAACTAGCACGGGGCATTTTGGCCCAAGTAGAGACCGTGTGCTTTGGGCCTACACGGCCGTGTAGGTAAACACGGGCCGTGTTGGGCCTGTTAGACACGGGCTATCTTGGCCCAATTGAGGCCGTGGACCTTGGGCCTACACGGCCGTGTTGACCAACACAGGCCGTGTACAGTCCCTGTAACAGCGAAATAAACAACTTTAAACACTCTTTTTAATGGGATTAATGTGAGTGAATGCTAAGCCACGATTTATATGTCTCTGGAACAGAACTTTTGGAGTTCTAGAGCCTTATGCATGTGTTCATACTCTCTCCAATTGTTTTTTTTCTTGGTGATCAAATTTGGTGCACTAGAGAAGGTAATATACACTTTGTGATCAAGCTTTGATGCACAAAGGTGTTGCTTGTTCTTGAGTTGTGTTGTTTTGGTGTCTACACCAACCTACTAGCATTGGGGAATCAAGTGTGCTTGGGGTGGACTTCACTAGTGGAGTTCTTCTTAAATTCTACACACTTTGACAAAGAAGAAAGCTTGTGGTGATCTTGTATGATGCTATAATCTTTCTTCTACCTTGTTTATTATATTCTAGTTGCAACTTCATGTTTAGATGTTGGTCCATGGCATGTGTGTTTGTTTGGCTAGTTTATTATTTGTATTGTATCTTGCTTCCGTTGCTACTCGTTTAGGCCAAACAAATATCTTCATTAACACCAGTGTTTCATCTAACAAGCAAGTACCCATTTCAAAATGGGGACCTAAACCTTCTTTCTTCTCTGTATGCAAGAACCTAATTTCAGGTACCTGGACTCAGGATGCACAAAGCACATGACCGGTGACAAGCGTCTTCTCAACAACTTCATTCCCAAGTACTCCGGGAATGTTCGTTTTGGGAATGACAATGTTGCACCAATACTAGGGTACGGAGATATAGAAATGAAAAATATAAAAATAAAGAAGGTCTCTTATGTGGAAGGACTGGGCCACAATTTGTTTAGCATTGGCCAGTTCTGTGACAAAGATTTGGAAGTTACATTAAAAAAGAATTCATGTTCAGTGACAACAGACACAGGTGATGTACTTCTCGAGGGTACACAAAAGTCTAACCTGTATTCAATAGATCTGAACAACTACAACACGAATACTTCTGTTTGTCTACTTAGCAAGACCTCATCAGACCTCACCTGGCAGTGGCACAGAAAACTCTGCCAACTCAACTTCCACAACATCAACAAACTAGTTACTAGATATCTGGTGAGAGGCCTGCCTAAGTTGAAGTTTTTCAAAGATCATCTATGTGCAGACTGTGAAAAAGGGAAGATGAAACGCACATCACACAAAATAAAGCAAATCTCCAGTACAAAGAAAATAATGGAGCTTTTACACATGGATCTATACGGTCCGATGAGGGTACATACATGCAATGGGAAGAAGTATATCTTAGTAATTGTCGATGATTACTCTAGGTATACTTGGGTCAAGTTCTTAAGGTCGAAAGATGAAGCAACTCCTACTATCATCAGCTTCATCAAACAACAGTAGAACAAGTATGAACACAGTGTCGCCTCCATTCGCACGGATAATGGAACTGAGTTCAAGAACAAATGCTTGTTAGACTACCTTAACCTCGTGGGGATCACTCATCATTTTTCTGCAGCATACACTCCACAACAGAATGGAGTCGTGGAACGACACAACCGAACTCTGGTTGAGGCTGCTCGAACCATGCTTGCTTATTCGGGTCTCCCGCCTACCTATTGGGCTAAAGCCGTCAGCACTGCGTGTTACACACAGAATCGTTCTTTCATACATGAACGTTTCAATAAAACACCATATGAATTAGCAAATGGCATTGTACCTAATATCAAATATCTTCATATATTTGGTAATAGGTGCTTTGTACTAAATGAAAAGGATAATCTAGGGAAATTTGAAGCCAAAGCTGATGAAGCAATTTTCCTAGGTTATTCACATGAGTCAAAAGCCTACATAGTGTTAAATAAAAGAACTAACTGTGTTATGGAAAGTATAAATGTTACATTTGACGACTTGTTGGATGTTAAATCATTTAAAAAGGGAAATGAAGTTGCTTCTGGACAAGTCAGTTCATGACCAGTACTTCAAAGAAAAGAAATAAATACAAATCCATCATCATCAGAAAACAATTTATATTTCTTATTTGATTTCTTACAGTCTGAATCTGATGTTCAAAATGCTGGTGACAGGAATGATGTAGTGTCTCCTGCTATAACTGCAACGGAGGTTGACAACTCGTTTTCGTATCCAACCGTGGATTCTTTGCCTACATCAACTGTTAATCCAGTTATAGTTCCTCATGAGCCGGTTTATGAGGGAACTCCAATCTATGATTCAGACCCTATATCAACAGCGAAAGACATTGAACTCTCCAATCGCTTAAATGAGTTTTTTCCTCCAATCCAAAACCCCCGAGGAATACGATGGACACAATCCCACCCTGAATCTCAAATAATAGGCAATGTTCAAGATGGAGTAAGAACTCGTTCTGCAACGGCAAATGAGTGTCTCTATTCTAGTTTCCTATCCATGATAGAACCCACCAAAGTCTCTGATGCTTTACATGATGTAACATTCTGAGATTTGGCTTAGTAGAAAGGTAGGCATTGGGGTATGTTACACGTGAATTATTATGTTAATTAATTGGTTATGTTTATTTAATTATTAGTTGAGTAATTGATTATTGTTAAATATATATATTGTCGGTTATATATATATATGTATGTATTCGGTTGTGTGTGTGTGCATGTGTTTAGATAATTATAATCATGCCACCTCATGCTTGATAAGTATATACGTGGGTTTCACAATTGATTCTTCACTTTGAAGAGATCCTTGTGTGTGTGTATTGTGTGTGCAACCGAGAGCAAAAGCAAGGAAGAAGAGCAACAATCGGAATTCTGATTTCTTCATTGTGTGATTCAAGTTAGCAAGGTTGTTGAGTATTTCATGATTCTTGTTAACATGCTATTGATTAGTATTAACATGCTACGGTTCGAGTGGGATTGATATGAACATGCTCTATGAGTGTATCGGATTTGGTGTTCTTATGGTGTTAGGGTGTTTAATATGCATGTTTGTATGTTTAAACATGATTATATGTGTTTCTATGAACTTGCATATGAATTGTATAAATTGGAAAGTTGATTTATGCAAGTTATGAAGTTATCGGATTTTTGGTAAGTTGAAGTTTGCGGATTTTGGTGGTGATGATGAAAACCGAAGCTAGAATCCGATTCTAAGTGAAATCCGGGTGTTGAATCTGGATGTATGTAATCCGAGACTTATGATGAAATTCAATTGTTCCTAAATCCGGATGTGTGAAATCCTAATGTCAAAATCCAATGGCTTGAATCCGAGAGTGTGGAATCCGATGATGGATTCCAATTATGAAAAACCGATTGTAGGTATCAAGAGTAAATGCAAGTGTGGAAGTCCGATTGAGGGTGCGGATTTGGTCAAATCCGATGGATGTATCGGATTCTTATGACATCCGGTGCAGGGTTACGGATTTGGTGAAATCCGATGGTAGTATCGGATTTCACATAAAATCCGATAGTTTGGACTTGTTGATTTGCATTATTTAATGCTATGTGTTATATGTGCATGCATATGTGAATCTTACATGTTTATGTTTGATTAAAGGATATAAATATATGATTGATACATATATTTATGAATTGATTATTAATGGTTTGTTGTGTTCTTAGGGACAAACAAGGCTCAGTAACATTAGATCACTGAGTGGAATATCTAAGAACTAGAGGTGAGTGGATGTTTGCTCACGGGTGATATTAGTTGTACTGGTTTGGTTGCAAATATTGTTGGATAGATTGTATATCTATTGGTTAATTAACTGTGAATGTTAATTGTTGAATTATGTGATATGTATACATGTTGGAAGGGATGTCAGTTTACGACTGGGCTTATGGGCTGGGTTCATTTGCTATTGGCTAAGCAGTATCAGGACCTTGGGATGCATTTGTTGCTACCAGAGGATGATACTGTGTGAGAATAGCAAATGGGCTATCGGTAAACCTTTGCTTTGGCCGGCATTGGTTGTAGGTTCCTGCAGGACCGCCGGTCTTCCCAGGGTGCTTATTGTGGTTGTTGTTATCATGTGGTTCTGGCTGATATATCTGTTTTGTGAAACTCCATTCACTTAGCTTTGTGCTAATCCCCTACCTCTCACTCTTTTTAAGGGTTTTGGTAAGTCAGCGGCTCGGCTGGGAGTGGTTAGCTTGGGGAGTAATCACCTAGGACTCTGATAATGTATTTGTGACGAGCCGTGTTTTGTAATACTGATATTTTTTTTAAACAGTGGTTGTAATTATTGAAATTACTTTGTTGTTTCAAAACGCTTCCGGAGTGTAAATTAAAATGAAAATTTTTGGGTTAAAAATACGGTGTTACAAGTTTGGTATCAGAGCCTTGGATTGGCAGTGTAGGCATAGTGGAAGTGTTACATTCCCAAATCTTGGATCGTGGTAGGTCGATTACTCCTTGGGTGTGGGATTGTGGTGAATTGGAGAGGGTGTAGTTAGTATGTTGTGTACTAACGGATTTATCTAATAAATCGTGAGGTGATGTGATTGTTACAGATAACAATGGCTGGACGTGATTACTCAACCGGTACCCCTACTGTCCCAACTACTGCTAAAGTCCCTACTGCAACTGTTGTGATTCCAACCAATGCTGGTACATCTGGTACAGCAGTTGATGACAGGGATGAGTACATATTTCAACTGGAAGGTCAACTAGAAGATTTGAGATCAGAATTGGAGCAGCAGAGGCAGGCTCCTCTAGCACAACCACCAGTTATTTCTATAGCTTCAACTACTGTTGCGATACCCCCTATCTTTCCAGCAATAATTACATTAGCAGAGGTTCCTCCAATGTCAATGCCAATACCACCATTTACTTCACCAATGACTCAACCGTTTTATTACCCGTTGTTTCCGCAAGGACCCTATCATCAAGGATCTATTCCACAGGGGTCGATGCCACAGGGATCTTATTCTTATCCTTTTATGGGATTTCCGTCAGTAATGGGTTATAGGCAGCCGTGTACGTACAAACAATTTCTGGATTGTAAACCTGATGAATATCACGGCAGCACGGATCCCAATGTTACTTTGAATTGGCTGAGGGATACAGGAAGGATTTTGGATGCTTGTAACTGCGAGAAGGAAATGAGAGTTTGTTTTGCCACCCGGATGCTCAAAGGCAAAGCAATGGTTTGGTGGGATTCCATTACCACACATTTATTGAGAGCACAAATGGATTCAATCACTTGGAACCAATTTTGGGATATGTTGTGTGAACAGTACTGCAACGCCTTTGAACTGAACAAAATAAGGCAGGAGTTCATGGAACTAAAGATGTCGAGGAAAATGACGCTGGATGAGCTGATTGAATAGTTCAACTCGAAGCTGAGGTTTGTATCTCAGTGGGTGCCTGATGAATCTTCCCAGGTTCAGCACTTCATCGGGGCATTATTGCCAGAGTACAGGAGCACCACCAGGTTGGCTGGATCTTTGTCCCAGGCCTTCACCTTAGCAAAATCTGCTGAGGGGGACATCCAATCCAAGGATAAACAAAGTAAGGAGGAGGCGGCTTTGCAGAAGCCGAGGTATGACCAGGCTGGGGGTAGCCAGCAAAAGAAGAAATGGCAGGGTAACCAGTCCCAGAGCAACCAGAACAGGAAGGCATCTTCAGGGGATTCTAGGGTTAAATCACAGTGGTGCACAAGGTGCAGGGATACTCACACTGGGCAGTGTACTGCTCAGACTATGCGTTGCGTGAGATGTGGCACTCACGGACACGAATTGAAGGATTGTCGGTACCCTCGGAACGTATGCTGGAACTGTCATCAGGAGGGTCATAGGGTGGGTGATTGCCCTACAGTGAGAAGACCAGCGGCAGGGACTGGGTCAGGGGCAGGGGCAGGGGCGGTTGGAGGCTCGTCTTCAGCCGGTGGGCAGAAAAGGAAGAATCCTCCAACTCCAAAGGGCAGGGCGTTCCGGATGACAGTAGATGATGCTACTGCCACAGATGATGTGATCACCGGTACATTCTTTATAAACTCCTTACGTGCTCGTGTATTGTTTGATTCTGGAGCGAATTGCTCCTTTATTTCTGTAGCATTTTGTGCTAAGTTAAATTTGCCTACTACTAGTATCTCTGTGCCGATTGATATATAAGTAGCAGATGGTAAGATAGTGCCTGTTACAACTTCGGTGACGGGTGCTGAAATTGAAATTGATGGCAAGTGCTTTCCTGTATCATTCCTATTGATGCCATTGGCGGGTTTTGATGTGGTTTTGGGGATGGATTGGCTGAGTAAGCACAGGGCGAGTATTAAATGTCATAGGAAGCTGATTTCGTTTCCGTTATCTGATTGGTAGCGTGTGGTGGCTCGAGGGGAAAGGAACAAGTCTGTGTTTCCTATCATTTCGATGTTGAAGGCAAGGAAATCCTTGAGTAAGGGATGCGAATGTTTTCTGGCATATGCGATAGATGCGAGAAAAGAGAAACGGGCAGTTACTGATGTATGAGTTGTATCAGAATTTCCTGAGGTGTTTCCGGATGAGTTACCTGGGTTACCTCCCGTTCGAGAGGTAGAGTACAAGATTGATTTGATACTAGGTTCTAATCCAGTGGCTAGATCTCCTTATCGGTTGGCTCCTTCTGAGATAAGGGAGATGATGACGCAGATTCAGGATTTGTTGGATCGGGGATTTATTCGTCCGAGTTCTTCACCGTGGGGTGCACCAGTCTTATTTGTGAAAAAGAAAGATGGTACTCTGCGAATGTGTATTGATTATAGAGAACTGAATAAGAGGACAGTGAAGAATAAATACCCTCTGCCCAGGATTGATAGTGCTTCGTATTTCTCGAAGATTGATTTGAGATCGGGTTACCACCATGTACGAGTTTCTGACGGGGATATTGCTAAGACTGCTTTCCGTACCAGGTATGGCCATTATGAGTTTTTAGTCATGCCATTCGGTTTGGCTAATGCACCAGCAGTGTTTATGGATTTGATGAACCGGGTTTGTCGACCGTTCTTGGATAAATCTGTGATAGTATTTATTGACGACATTCTGGTTTATTCGAAATCTGAAGCTGATCACGAGGTTCATTTGAGACAGGTTCTTGAAACTCTGAAACGGGAGCAATTGTATGCCAAGTACTCGAAGTGTGAATTCTGGATGCGGGAAGTTTACTTTCTGGGGCATGTCATTTGCAGTGATGGAGTCAAGGTTGATCCGGCAAAGATAGAAGCAGTGATGAACTGGGAGGCTCTGAAGTCGCCTTCTGAGATTAAAAGCTTCTTGGGATTGGCTGGGTATTATAGAAGATTCATTAAAGACTTTTCCAAGATTGCGAATCCCATGACTAAACTAACTCACAAGGAGATTCCGTTTAAGTGGAATGATGAATAGGAGAAGGATTTTTAGACACTGGAACGACTTTTATGTCAGGCTCCTATTCTTGCGTTACCGCATGGGTCAGATGACTTCATTGTGTATTGTGATGCTTCTCTAGCAGGGTTGGGTTGTGTGTTGATGCAACGAGATAGAGTGATTGCGTATGCTTCTCGTCAGTTGAAGCCAGATGAGAAGAACTATCCAACCCATGATTTAGAACTGGCAGCTGTGGTTTTTGCGTTATAGTTGTGGAGACACTATCTTTATGGTACAAAGTGCGTCATTTGTACGGATCACAAAAACCTACAGTATGTGTTTTCGCAGAAGGAACGCAATATGCGACAGAGACGATGGCTGGAACTTGTTAAAGATTATGATTGCGAGATTCGCTATCATCCAGGGATAGCCAACGTTGTGACATTCGGCAACAAATTTCCCAGGTTAGCCATTAGAAATTCTAACTTTAAGCCTGGTATGACTAAAAATATTATTTATGATTTAAATACATCAATAATAATATTAGATTTCATAGAAATCCCGCCTATATGGTTAGAACCTTCCCGAGCTCGAAAAATCGAATTATTAAAAGTTAAGAATTACAAATCATATACAATAATAATAATAATAATAATAACAATAAAAATAATTAAATACATCATAATAAATATAAATAAGTTAAAATATAAAACATATGTATATATATATATATAAACTCATCAAAGTAATTAAAACTTTGTTAATTAAAAGATTTAAACAAAATCACCATTTATACAAATTTATTTAAACTAATTACACATAATTTATAAAAAATAAAAATAAAAGAAACCCCCCCCCCCCTCTCTTTTCTCTTGCCTCCTTCTCTTCCCAAAAACCACCACTTGATCTCCCCCATGTTCTATATAATCCCCCTTCCTCTCTTCATCATTTCCTTTACCACCACACTCCATCTCTTCTCTTTTCTCTCTTCTTCTTTCACCACCAAAAATCTCCCAAGAAAATCAAGGATTGTTCATCTTGTAAATATCCAACACATAATCAAAGGCAAGAGTTGGTAAGATGATCATAAAACACTCATCTCTACTCTTCTACCTTTCTTCTTTTCTTCTTTCTTCTTTCTTTTTATTTATTTTCTTTGATGTTCATCTTATTTCCTTTATATATATCTATAATCATGTAAATATAAACATCCTACCAATATTGTAAGGAGCACATGAAATGTGCATCATCCTACCATTGTTGTATGGAACTTAATCAACTAAAAATCAAGAAAATAAGACTTTGATCATGCATGTGTTTCATCTTAACAAATGTTGTAAGGAACACATAAAATGTGTATCATCCTACCATTGTTGTAATAACACATGGATTATCAAAGTTTATACTTATACAAGATGATTAATCATGAATATAAACATGTTATATTAAAATTATGACCCATAAGCAAAAAGAATCACAAATCTGGCAGATTCTGATGTTAGAACTCCCCATTTGTTTTTGTTATATCTGGAGTTCTAGGCATCAAAATCAGTTCATTCTTTTTTCTAATCTTAGTTTAAAGTGTCACCTTTCATTTAAACCTGGATTCACTAATTTTCATGAACATTTGATCCTTCAAACATATTTAAAAAGACACCTATGTTGAATCTGGAAATCTGGCAAATTTAAAAGGGTACACTTTAAACGCGTGTAACTTACTCATCCTTGGGTTAAAATACGTCTAGTTTTTTTTAAAAGTTTCATTTTTGAGTCGTGGTTAATTCCCAGTTTTAATCATGTAAAAACGAGGTCGTATGAACCCTAAATAGACGTTTTAGTAACAACATGTCATCCAAACACTGATCAGTGGACATCTTATACACTTTTAATTATGAAAAATACTAAACATGGATTATAAATTTCTATATTTTTACTGGACATTCTAGAAACATGTATTAAGATTATATTAAAATATCAAGCCTTAATATGACTCCTAAAATACAGTTTTTAATTTTTAAAGTTCAACTTAAAGAACTAAAAATTCTAGTGAACACTTATGATTTATGGAAAAATAGAGACAACCTTTAACTATTTAATAAATAAGTTAACAATAAATATATAATACAAAATAATAAATAAAATAAGTCTAATAGAGCTACATACCTCTTATATTAGGAAAGGAGCTTCGGTAGGAACAAGAAATCCTTACGAGTGAACACATTTGCATACCGAGTGAGTATCATAGCCCCTTTTTACTGTATTTCATATTATTTTGGGGTGAAGCATGTGTATACGTTTCATGAAAAGTTTATTGCCTATCTTCTTATTTATTTCAAATATTATTTTGAGCACTTATGGTATTATTCTTTGATGTGCTTGGGTGATCGTTGTAAGGCCCTTTCGTTGGACATTATTCCTTAACTCCGCTAGTGAGCCGATGGTATTAGTAAGTAGCGCTATTTGGAGATTCCGACGTCTCCCATTTATGGTTGACGAACTATAGATGTACTTTACCACTACTAACGTCATTTAATATAGGCGTTAGGTTTATCATGGGCAATTGGTTGTCGGCTAGGTTGGATAATGGCTCAAGCAACAATCATCATAGTCTATTACTACCATGTGCAACGTATTGGGCAATATAATACATCTTCTATCATTCGCGCATACTTTCATTTTATTCCAAAACCTCCATCAATTATTTAAACTTTTCTCATTTAAAAGTTATTTTGTGCATATATTAAAAAAATCTATGAACTCACCAACTCTGGTAGTTGACCGTTTCTTTCTTTTACCCGTGCTTTCAGGTGATCGATGTTAGGTACCTTATGCATAGAAGCATGATGTGTGGCATCTTCATCTTCATCGTCACATTTTATAAAAACAATATCTATTTTATTTTCGCATCGTACAAGACAATGTCATTTAATTAATATTCGGTTGTGTAACTTTTATTTATGTTTTACCCGAACTATTTATTTTTGTTAAGTTAATATAATGGTTATTGTCTATATACCTTGTGCGATGATATCTTGTGCTGTCACACCCCGTGTTTCCGCTTTAGCGGGGTGTGACAGCCAACGTGGTAGCCGATGCTTTGAGTCGCAAGGGAGTTAGTGAACATGTTAAATTCATGCGAATTGAAATTGTCTCCGACTTGATCGACAGATTAAAGGCAGCTCGGTTGGAAGCCTTGAGGGATGAAAATCTGAAGTCAGAGATTATGACCAAGAAAAATAATGACTTGAATGATGACACTAGGGGATTGAATGTTTATCAATCTCTTGTTTGGGTGCCTTTGCTTGGAGGTCTTCGGAATTTGATTATGACTGAAGCTCACAAGTCTAGACTATCTGTTCATCCAGGTAGCACAAATATTTATAATGATCTAAAGGATGTATTGGTGGCCTACAATGAAGACAGATGTTGCACAGTTTGTGGAGTCTTGCCATATTTGTGCACAGGTTAAGGCAGAGCACCAGAAACCCTATGGATCATTGAAACAGTTAAAGATTCCAGAGTGGAAGTGGGAGCACATAACGATGGATTTCGTAACAAAACTTCCACGTACACAGAGGAATAATGATATGATTTGGGTGTTCGTTGATAGATTGACCAAGAGTGCTCACTTCGTGGCTACAAGTGAGACGGCATCACTCAGTAAGTTGGCTCAGTTGTATATAGATGAAGTTGTTTCCCGACATGGTATACCACTTTCGATTGTGTCCGATAGAGATTCCAGGTTTGTGTCGAACTTCTGGAATAGTTTGCAGCGAGATTTGGGTACACGTGTAAATTTGAGTACAGCTTACCACCCCCAGACAGACGAGCAATCTGAGCGAACTATTCAAACACTCGAGAATATGTTGCGGGCATGTGTATTAGAATATGGAGGTTCTTGGGATTCCCATCTTCCGTTGATTGAATTCACGTATAACAATTCTTACCATTCAAGTATCGGTATGCCGCCTTATGAGATGTTATATGGTCGTCACTGCCGTACTCCTACGTGTTGGTTAGAGGCGGGTGAGAAACAGTATGCAGGGCCGAATATTGTGCAGATCACCGAAGACAAAGTAGCTATTGCGCGAGATAAGTTGAAAGCTGCGAGGGATCGACAGAAGATGTATGCTGATCCACGTCGTAGGTCGGTTGTATTTGTTGAGGTGGAATTGGTATATCTGAAGGTTTCTCCGTGGAAGGGGGTTATACGTTTTGGGAAGCGCGGAAAGCTAGCTCCGCATTATATTGGGCCGTTTCGTGTCCAACGGGTGGTAAATGACCAGACGGTTACTCTCGACCTTCCGGCATAATTGTCAGGTATTCACAATACCTTCAACGTATGTTACTTGCGGAAATGTAGAGTTGAGGATGAGATTCAGATTCTACCTCTACATGATCTTAAAGTGGATTCCAGCAAGAGGTTGGTGGAAGAACCCGTAGAACTTTTGGATCGGAAAGTGACGAAGTTGCGAAAGAAACAGATTCCAATGGTTCTGGATAAGTGGAAACATAGTTTGGGTTCAGACTTGACGTGGGAAACTGAGGCCGATATGAAAACTCGTTACCTACAGTTGTTTAATGATGAATAGATTCCGAGGACGGAATCCAGTTTAAGAGGGGAAGATTTGTAACATCCTGAGATTTGGCCTAGTAGAAACGTAGGCATTGGGGTATGTTACACGTGAATTATTATGTTAATTAATTGGTTATGTTTATTTAATTATTAATTGAGTAATTGATTATTGTTAAATATATATATATATTGTCGGTTATATATATATGTATGTATTCGGTTGTGTGTGTGTGCATGTGTTTAGATAATTATAATCATGCCACCTCATGCTTGATAAGTATATACGTGGGTTTCACAATTGATTCTTCACTTTGAAGAGATCCTTGTGAGTGTGTGTATTGTGTGTGCAACCGAGAGCATAAGCAAGGAAGAAGATTGGGTAAATCAGAGATACGTGTGATTCAAAAGCATAGGTCTGCTTTGCTTTGATCATTTTCTAACGCGGTCCGTAACTGGTCGTTATAAGGAAGATGATTGGGTAGAGTATTATCTATGTGGCGGGACTATGTAGTCAAAAGGAATTTGTTCCTCTATGTATAGAGAAGATATCCATGGGCCCCTTGATGATTGAGTGCTTTTGTTCGTATGCATGGCGGTGCTCGAGTTATATTGATGATGGATCAAGGTTAACTTGGTTTGTTGGTCACCACTAATCTAGAATCGAGAAACATTATCGTGAACGATATAAAGGTTGACTATATTCCATGCCTTGTGTTCACATAGGATATCGCGAACAATGGGATGTATATGTTCATTTATCTTTAGGACAATCATTTTACGATTGGGATCTTGTCAAGAGTGGCATACCCTATACTGACTTGGGAGCATAGATGTCTTGCTAGAGGCCGCTCTATGTTTGTGTTATTTTTCGTAGTCGTGCCACATGCAAGTGGGAGTCTGTTGGAATATGCCCGCTGACACGAACGAGTTAATAGCACTGCTGATGAAGTATAGGCCTATTGGGTCACACACCAATTGTTGATTCCGGCAACACGATCAATCAAAAGAGAGAAAAGGCCAAAATGGGTTTTGGCAGCATGGTACACGGGCCGTGTTCTTGAACACGGGCCGTGTTCAGCCCAACTAGCACGGGGCATTTTGGCCCAAGTAGAGACCGTGTGCTTTGGGCCTACACGGCCGTGTAGGTAAACACGGGCCGTGTTGGGCCTGTTAGACACGGGCTATCTTGGCCCAATTGAGGCCGTGGACCTTGGGCCTACACGGCCGTGTTGACCAACACAGGCCGTGTACAGTCCCTGTAACAGCAGAATAAACAACTTTAAACACTCTTTTTAATGGGATTAATGTGAGTGAATGCTAAGCCACGATTCATATGTCTCTGGAACAGAACTTTTGGAGTTCTAGAGCCTTATGCATGTGTTCATACTCTCTCCAATTGTTTTTTTTCTTGGTGATCAAATTTGGTGCACTAGAGAAGGTAATATACACTTTGTGATCAAGCTTTGATGCACAAAGGTGTTGCTTGTTTTTGAGTTGTGTTGTTTTGGTGTCTACACCAACCTACTAGCATTGGGGAATCAAGTGTGCTTGGGGTGGACTTCACTAGTGGAGTTCTTCTTAAATTCTACACACTTTGACAAAGAAGAAAGCTTGTGGTGATCTTGTATGATGCTATAATCTTTCTTCTACCTTGTTTATTATATTCTAGTTGCAACTTCATGTTTAGATGTTGGTCCATGGCATGTGTGTTTGTTTGGCTAGTTTATTATTTGTATTGTATCTTGCTTCCGTTGCTACTCGTTTAGGCCAAACAAATATCTTCATTAACACCAGTGTTTCATCTAACAAGCAAGTACCCATTTCAAAATGGGGACCTAAACCTTCTTTCTTCTCTGTATGCAAGAACCTAATTTCAGGTACCTGGACTCAGGATGCACAAAGCACATGACCGGTGACAAGCGTCTTCTCAACAACTTCATTCCCAAGTACTCCGGGAATGTTCGTTTTGGGAATGACAATGTTGCACCAATACTAGGGTACGGAGATATAGAAATGAAAAATATAAAAATAAAGAAGGTCTCTTATGTGGAAGGACTGGGCCACAATTTGTTTAGCATTGGCCAGTTCTGTGACAAAGATTTGGAAGTTACATTAAAAAAGAATTCATGTTCAGTGACAACAGACACAGGTGATGTACTTCTCGAGGGTACACAAAAGTCTAACCTGTATTCAATAGATCTGAACAACTACAACACGAATACTTCTGTTTGTCTACTTAGCAAGACCTCGTCAGACCTCACCTGGCAGTGGCACAGAAAACTCTGCCAACTCAACTTCCACAACATCAACAAACTAGTTACTAGAGATCTGGTGAGAGGCCTGCCTAAGTTGAAGTTTTTCAAAGATCATCTATGTGCAGACTGTGAAAAAGGGAAGATGAAACGCACATCACACAAAGTAAAGCAAATCTCCAGTACAAAGAAAATAATGGAGCTTTTACACATGGATCTATACGGTCCGATGAGGGTACATACATGCAATGGGAAGAAGTATATCTTAGTAATTGTCGATGATTACTCTAGGTATACTTGGGTCAAGTTCTTAAGGTCGAAAGATGAAGCAACTCCTACTATCATCAGCTTCATCAAACAACAGTAGAACAAGTATGAACACAGTGTCGCCTCCATTCGCACGGATAATGGAACTGAGTTCAAGAACAAATGCTTGTTAGACTACCTTGACCTCGTGGGGATCACTCATCAATTTTCTGAAGCATACACTCCACAACAGAATGGAGTCGTGGAACGACACAACCGAACTCTGGTTGAGGCTGCTCGAACCATGCTTGCTTATTCGGGTCTCCCGCCTACCTATTGGGCTAAAGCCGTCAGCACTGCGTGTTACACACAGAATCGTTCTTTCATACATAAACGTTTCAATAAAACACCATATGAATTAGCAAATGGCATTGTACCTAATATCAAATATCTTCATATATTTGGTAATAGGTGCTTTGTACTAAATGGAAAGGATAATCTAGGGAAATTTGAAGCCAAAGCTGATGAAGCAATTTTCCTAGGTTATTCACATGAGTCAAAAGCCTACATAGTGTTAAATAAAAGAACTAACTGTGTTATGGAAAGTATAAATGTTACATTTGACGACTTGTTGGATGTTAAATCATTTAAAAAGGGAAATGAAGTTGCTTCTGGACAAGTCAGTTCATGACCAGTACTTCAAAGAAAAGAAATAAATACAAATCCATCATCATCAGAAAACAATTTATATTTCTTATTTGATTTCTTACAGTCTGAATCTGATGTTCAAAATGCTGGTGACAGGAATGATGCAGTGTCTCCTGCTATAACTGCAACGGAGGTTGACAACTCGTCTTCGTATCCAACTGTGGATTCTTCGCCTACATCAACTGTTAATCCAGTTATAGTTCCTCATGAGCCGGTTTATGAGGGAACTCCAATCTATGATTCAGACCCTATATCAACAGCGAAAGACATTGAACTCTCCAATCGCTTAAATGAGTTTTTTCCTCCAATCCAAAACCCCCGAGGAATACGATGGACACAATCCCACCCTGAATCTCAAATAATAGGCAATGTTCAAGATGGAGTAAGAACTCGTTCTGCAACGGCAAATGAGTGTCTCTATTCTAGTTTCCTATCCATGATAGAACCCACCAAAGTCTCTGATGCTTTACATGATGTAACATCCTGAGATTTGGCCTAGTAGAAAGGTAGGCATTGGGGTATGTTACACGTGAATTATTATGTTAATTAATTGGTTATGTTTATTTAATTATTAGTTGAGTAATTGATTATTGTTAAATATATATATTGTCGGCTATATATATATATGTATGTATTCGGTTGTGTGTGTGTGCATGTGTTTAGATAATTATAATCATGCCACCTCATGCTTGATAAGTATATACGTGGGTTTCACAAATGATTCTTCACTTTGAAGAGATCCTTGTGTGTGTGTATTGTGTGTGCAACCGAGAGCAAAAGCAAGGAAGAAGAGCAACAATCAGAATTCTGATTTCTTCATTGTGTGATTCAAGTTAGCAAGGTTGTTGAGTATTTCATGATTCTTGTTAACATGCTATTGATTAGTATTAACATGCTACGGTTCGAGTGGGATTGATATGAACATGCTCTATGAGTGTATCGGATTTGGTGTTCTTATGGTGTTAGGGTGTTTAATATGCATGTTTGTATGTTTAAACATGATTATATGTGTTTCTATGAACTTGCTTATGAATTGTATAAATTGGAAAGTTGATTTATGCAAGTTATGAAGTTATCGGATTTTTGGTAAGTTGAAGTTTGCGGATTTTGGTGGTGATGATGAAAACCGAAGCTAGAATCCGATTCTAAGTGAAATCCGGGTGTTGAATCCGGATGTATGTAATCCGAGACTTATGATGAAATTCAATTGTTCCTAAATCCGGATGTGTGAAATCCTAATGTCAAAATCCAATGGCTTGAATCCGAGAGTGTGGAATCCGATGATGGATTCCAATTATGAAAAACCGATTGTAGGTATCAAGAGTAAATGCAAGTGTGGAAGTCCGATTGAGGGTGCGGATTTGGTCAAATCCGATGGATGTATCGGATTCTTATGAAATCCGGTGGAGGGTTGCGGATTTGGTGAAATCCGATGGTAGTATCGGATTTCACATAAAATCCGATAGTTTGGACTTGTTGATTTGCATTGTTTAATGCTACGTGTTATATGTGCATGCATATGTGAATCTTACATGTTTATGTTTGATTAAAGGATATAAATATATGATTGATACCTATATTTATGAATTGATTACTAATGGTTGGTTGTTGTGTTCTGAGGGACAGACAAGGCTCAGTAACATTAGATCACTGAGTGGAATATCTGAGAACTAGAGGTGAGTGGATGTTTGCTCACGGGTGATATTAGTTGTACTAGTTTGGTTGCAAATATTGTTGGATAGATTATATATCTATTGGTTAATTAACTGTGAATGTTAATTGTTGAATTCTGTGATATGTATACATGTTGGAAGGGAAGTCAGTTTATGACTGGGCTCATGGGCTGGGTTCATTTGCTATTGGCTAAGGAGTATCAGGACCTTGGGATGCATTTGTTGCTACCAGAGGATGATACTCTGTGAGAATAGCAAATGGACTATCAGTAAACCTTTGTTTTGGCCGGCATTGGTTGTAGGTTCCTGCTAAACCGCCGGTCTTCGCAGGGTGCTTATAGTGGTTGTTGATATCATACGGTTCTAGCTGATATATCTGTTTTGTGAAACTCCATTCACTTAACTTTGTGCTAATCCCCCACCTCTCACTCTTTTTACAGGTTTTGGTAAGTCAGCGGCTCGGCTGGGAGTGGTTAGCTTGGGGAGTAATCACCTAGGACTCTGATAATGTATTTGTGACGAGCCGTGTTTTGTAATACTGATATTTTTTAAACAGTGGTTGTAGTTATTGAAATTACTTTGTTGTTTAAAAACGCTTCCGCAGTGTAAATTAAAATGAAAATTTTTGGGTTAAAAATACGGTGTTATACATGATGCAGATTGGGTCATTGCAATGCAAGAAGAACTTAACCAGTTTGAAAGACTCAAAGTTTGGAGACTGGTACCACTTCCAGAGGGAAAATCAGTGGTTGGTACCAAGTGGATTTTTTAAGAATAAACGGGATTCCGATGGAACAGTGGTTAGAAACAAAGCTAGGCTGGTTGCTAAGGGTTACAACCAACAGGAGGGTATAGACTACGATGAAACATTTGCTCCTGTAGCTAGGATAGAAGCCATTCGACTCTTCTTAGCCTATGCTTCCTATAAAAGCATCAAGGTTTTTCAAATGGACGTTAAGACAACCTTTTTAAATGGTATCCTCAAGGAGGAGGTCTATGTGTCTCAGCTGGAAGGTTTTGTCAATCCCAAATTACCTCAACATGTGTATATTCTAGACAAAGCCCTATATGGACTAAAACAAGCCCCAAGAGCTTGGTATGATGTCCTGTCAGAATATTTGTTGAGTGAGGGATACATAAAAGGAAAAACCGACACCACTCTGTTCACCAAAGCCAAAGGAAAGGATTTAATCTTAGTACAAATTTATGTTGATGACATCATTTTTGGTTCCACGAACCCAAAGTACAGTGATGAGTTTGCTTATACCATGCAAAATCGTTTTCAGATGAGTATGATGGGAGAGATGAACTTCTTTCTCGGATTACAAGTGAAACAGCTGAGTCATGGCATCTTCATTAGTCAATCCAAGTATATTAAAGACTTGTTGAAGAAGTATGACATGCTTAGTTGTTCTTCACTATCTACCCCCATGTCTTCAATAGCTAAATTGTCTGCTGATCTTGACGGAAAAGCAGCTGATTTAAAAACTTATAGGGGTATGATTGGCTCATTACTGTATCTAACGGCTAGTAGACCAAATATAATGTTTTCTACATGCTTAGGTGCTAGATTCCAGGCTAATCCAAAGGAATCACATCTGCTGGTAGTCAAAAGAATATTCAAGTATCTCAAGGGCACCCCTGATTTAGGTCTATGGTATCCAAGGGATTCTAGTCTTCAATTATATGCCTATTCAGATGCTGACTATGTTGGTTGCATGCTTGAGAGAAAGAGTACATCTGGCAGTGCACAATTTTTGGGAGATCGGTTAGTGTGTTGGGCTTCTAAGAAACAGAATTGTGTCTCTACTTCAACTGCTGAGGCTGAATATGTTGCTGTTGCACTGTGCTGCTCTCAAAGTTTGTGGATTAGGACTCAACTCTCTGATTTTGGCCTACACTATGACAAGATACCATTACTGTGTGATTCACAATCTGCCATTGCCATCTCATGCAATCCAGTCCACCACTTCAAGACCAAACACATTGACATACGGTATCATTTTATTAAAGATAATGTGGAGAAAGGTCTAATAGAACTTCAATATGTCAAGACGGATAATCAACTGGCTGATCTGTTTACTAAACCATTAGACGAATCTCGTTTTAATGAGTTAGTATCCAAATTAGGTATGTTGAATTATAAAGTCTGGCCAACAATCTTTTATTGAGTGGGTAGTTCACTTTGTTTGTTCATGTTGCAGATAATCCAAGCACTATTTGAGGGGGAGTGTCAATCATTCGTACAAGCTACGCATGCTTGTAGGGGGAGAAAATCAAAGAAAATATCAAAACATTTAGAAAATCAAAGAAAATATCAAAACATTTAGAAAATCAAAGAAAATACCTAAAACATTCACAAAACAAAGAAAAATATCAAAAATATGTTTTATTTCTTTGAAAATTGAAAAATACAAAAAGATTTTATTATTTTGGAATTCACAAGTCTTATTCGAAGTCAATGGACTTCGAACTCGAAGTACACAAATTCTTCGAAGTCTATGGACTTCGAACACGAAGCATGCAATCAAAAGTGGACTTCGAGCACTTTAATTCAAATTCGAAGTCAGAGCACTTCGAACTCGAAACCCTCAATCAAAAGTCACTTCGAGCGCCTTTGGACAATTCGAAGTCAATGGACTTCGAATACGAAGTTTTAATTCCAAGGCCACTTCGAGCGTGTTCTATGGGAGTCAATTCGAACTCAGTTGACTTCGAATACGAAGTCACTACTCCTTAGTGCACTTCGAGCACATTTACTAGCTTCTATTCGAAGCTAGTAGACTTTGCATTCTGAACAGTGCCTTTTCAATGCACTTCGAGCGGACATGAACAGTGGTCCAATCCAACTTCCTTCGAGTTCAAAGCTTTAACACTTCGAATTCGAAGCCGCTTGGACTTCGAGCTCAAAAGTGGTCATCAAGACCACTTCGAGCGCATTTTTTACCATCGAATCCCTTCACACTTCGAGCGTGTAAACTTTTGTTCTTACCGTTATACATGTCTATAAACAGACTTTTAACTTTTGTGTGTTCTTTATGCATTCAAAAGATTTTTTGAATTTTGAATTCCTCGGTTACTTATTTTCGAATATTGTTGCAAACTTGCGGTCAAATTTTTCCACGTGTGTTAAACTTGCTTACATACTCAAGGTATACATCATATAAGTAACAACGTGTTTTTTAATCATGTTGAAATGCTCAAAAATGAACTTTCACTGTACAAATCGGAAGACCACTTTATGAACTTCCAATGCTTTTTTCGACCATCAAACAATAGTGTTAATGGAAACTTGAGTTGCGACGGGGCTTAGGACCACAAGAACAATGTTTGTATCAAAGAAAAACTCACAAAATTTGAAAAGTGTTCTTCGTGTGGTTGAAGATGGCCTTGATTTCAATTTTTGGCTAAATCTTCATCTTATGGGAAAAAGGGGAAAATTTTCAGTGTTAAGAAAATGTTTAGATACATGTATTCATTGTAAAACATGTGTCTAAAAACATTTTTGTTCATAAAAATCACCACTTCCTCAATGAAGATTTTCTCGGGTGTTATAAAATTTTTGGGTTTTGACCAAGAGATTCACATGTGAATGATCAATTGTCTAACACATTTGGCTATTCTTACAGGACATACTATGGCTATGGAAGACGATTCTGTCTCGTACCGTTCTTCCACAGCTAGCCAATCCCATAACTCTGATGACCAACTCCTTCCAAGAACCTAATTTCTTTCAATGGTCACTTATAATAATAACCATTTCATTAACTTCAACAACTTCAGAAACCCAAACTTCCCAATCATCACTGAAATACTCCGCATACACCCCCTAAACCATGCCCTTACATTTGATCCCTCAACCTCAGGAACTCATGTTCCTGAGTTGTATGTACAACAGTTCTGGAACACCGTTCACACCCATACAAATCCAAACACTTGCCGAGTCTCAGTTCGTGGTGATGTAGATCACTTCACCCTCAATATCACTGCCAGCCGACTCCGTGAAATACTTCAACTCCCAACTTCTAGAAGCAGGCCTCCTCTCCTTGATTTTGAGGAAATGCCTGATGAGTCAACTGCCCTTGAGGGCATTCGTGCTATGGGGTACATTGGGGACTTACAACTCCGTTCCCACTTCAAACAAGCAAATCTTCACCCCATCTTCTATACATTTCTCACCGTTCTTCCACGATGTCTCACTCCAAAGCATACTGGATATGAATATCCAAACACAAATCAGATCAAACTCTATGTTGCGGCTAATCACTTACACATTGATTATGCCTCTTTGATATTTCTAGATATTGTGCAGTAAGTTGAAGGCAAGCTCTCTGATCTTAAATGTGCAAAGGGCAGATTTCTGCCGTACCAAAGGTTCTTGCCGATGATGGTCCAGTTCGCCATGGACAGAAATGAGGAAATTCCCCGCCGGCCAAATCATGCTTCTATCAGACCGAAGCAGTTCATGTATGTCAAGGTTCTCACTGCTGATCATCCGATTCAACCTCAACCTTTTCCGGCTTCGCTCCTGGATCTGTGTGCACAAAATGATGTGGTGAGAGCTTATAGGGAGAGTGTAGGACTTGGTCCTATGGCGCAACCAGAGCCGGTTGCACCTACCCAAGGGCCAATAGCTCCCAGTGAGGTATTAGAACCTAGGCCTCAGTCTTCCACGGGGGAAGCTGAGCGGGAAGAGTCGAGAGATAAAAGTGCAGAGAGGGGTGGTGAAGGGGATTTCGGTGATACACATAGTGAGGGAGGGGCGGAGTATGACCCTGAACAGATCTAGGCTATGATAGATTCTTTCTCCGATGTGCTTCCAGATCCTGAACATGTACCGGAATCCTCTTCACCAGAAATAACTACAGCTGCAACTGCTCCGGATTTTGCTTCTGATACTTTAGCTGTTATTGATTTTACCCCTGGATCAGCACCACTGGTTCGTGACAATACAGACGAACAACGAGCCAAAACACAAGTGGTGGCTAAAGAGGAAGATTTGAGCTTTTCTGATCTATTTCCAAATCTACCCGAAGCCTTCGACTCAGAAACTGAATTCTTATATGGCTATCAATCGGGTCCTCTTGACGAAGGCAGTAAAGGATATGATTTTGAGGAAGAGGAAGAGGTGGAAGAAGAAGAGGTGGAAGAAGAAGAGGAGGTTGTGGTAGACGAGAGAGAGGTGAGAAAAGAAAAAGAGAGTGCTGAGGGTCCCCCAAGCCCAAAAAGCCGGGAAGCCACACCTGCCATCGGAGTTGACATTGTCGGCTCTGGTGTTGAAACAGTCACTGTCATCCCAACAGTGCACATTAACCCCAGCCACTCGGGTGTCTCTCAACAGACATCTGTTTCATTCCACAGAGATTATACACATACTCTACCGGCTTCTCTTTCGGAGATGGCTAGAATTGAAACCAGAGGTCTGCCTCTCTCGACCTCGCCCCTTTCTTCAGCGCACATCGATATACCGCAGATTTCTGCGTTTCTTTCAAGACACCAAACTACACTGGCACATATTACGACGTTGTTTACCAGACAACCGTCCGGAACACCCGTTGGTGGCACTACTGAAAGTGCCATTCGAGGATCGGGTGGAAATCTCGGTGGAGTGTTCACAACATCAGCTCCACTTACGAGTAGCTCTGCCTTTGTGGCGGAGACTTCAACGAGCACTCTACATGAGTCTCGGTTTGTTACAAAAGAGGAATTGCAGGAGGCTCTCAACCCTATTACTGAGGGAATAGCTGACATCAAACAAACACTTGCCTCTCTGAAATCAAAAGTTGATGACAGCTCGAGCTTATCTACTAACACACTCAAATCCCTGCTTTATGCCCGGTTACTGGAAAGAGCCCCCGACCGCGAACAGAACCTGGATCTCCTTGAAACCCTCCGCAACGAACAAACATATAAGGGTAGCAACCTCTCTGAATTTAAAGAAACAGTCATGAATTCAATGGAGGATCTGGGAAATGTGGTATTTCAAAAGTTAGATTCTGTCGAAACAAGGCTTACAACGCTTGAAACTACTTGTAAATCCCAAGCTGCTGGGTCAAAACGTAGGCGTGATGATGATGATCCCGATCATGATTGCCACGAGGGGGAGAAAAGACCCTGCGTTTTGACCTTTACCCCTCTGACCGAACGACTTGCAGCTGCTATGGGGATTGGGGCAGAACCAGAACCACAACAAAAATAGCAACAACAACAAAAGCAACAATAGCTACAATCATAACCAGAACCACAACAACAGCAACAGCAACAACATATGTCTGAGCCTAAACCTGCCATCCCAGATTTTGAATTTGAAATGGAAACCGCAGATACTGATGAAAGGGATGAGTCAGATGAATTATTGAAACAGATAGAAGGGTTCTCGTTTGAAAAGCTGCCAGAAAGAACCGAGGAGGTTAAGATATTGGATAGATTTGATGATATGCCCGTACAAACCGTTCAAAAGCCAGCTTCTTCAAGGGTTGCAAAGCCTACGATGAAGTTGGTCACTAAAAAGCAAATGGAGTAGACCATTAAAAGGCTAGATCTTACCAGGGTTCTCCGGGGCATATCGGAGGAGGTTCATCGACTGTTTCCTCCTAAAGCTAAGAAATTTCAGGTGTCTGCTGCTGACATCCTGAGGAAAAATCAAGAAACTGAGCAGGCACTATTACAATAACAAACATCATTAGATTGGCCTATTCCTCCTAATGCTCAACTGGCACGTCCGATTCCAACTACTTCAGACCCAGGCCTTGATAGATACAACATGTACACCAGGGAAGCTATGAAAGACCCTATTTGGGGAAAATATGGTGTAAATGCTGCTTACCATGAGGATCGGATCCCTACCATCTACGCTTCTCAAATCAGAGACAAGATTCCCCCAGAAATGAGAGGTCTGGATGATGCACAAAGGAGACGATACACTCACATTCTCAATGAATACAAAACCCCAAGGGAGCAGATCGTGTCAGAGTACCCAATCAGCAAAGTACTTCGTGTTAGCATACAAAAATCATTAAGGAACAGATTTGCTGTGTATGATGTACAAAGAGCAGATGGTCACAAAATCTCCCTCAATGAAGCACACTTCAGACATGTAAAGCTGCATGACATTGAGTTCATATATGAGGAGCTCTCCACAAAGATCAACAAGTCCTATGAAGAACAACAAGGACGATCAGCTCTAATGAAATATATGAGGAGGTTTATTGAATTTATACAGGAGCATGATCTACAATTAGGCGCCGAGAGTAATCAACTCGAGGTGAATCTGCTCAGACCGCTGCAGAATCATACAGATATACAATCCCTTGAGGAGCTCACAATCATTGATGAAAATCATCATAGCTTCGCGGGTCAAAGAGGTGTCATCTTTGTCAATCAACGCCGCCGAAAGATCATGATTTGGATGATAGACTTAATGGCATACTCAGATTGGACTCTTAAACTGCTATTTCACAGTCTCCAAGAAAAGGCCGAAAAGAATCATTCTGACTTAAGTGAAACTAAATTGGCTGGGCTGATACGTACCATTGAACAAGTCAAAAGGACATTGAACAGCCGGCGGATTATTAGAAGGTGGCAGATGATGTTTGGCATAAGAAATCGATCTA
Source organism: Dittrichia graveolens (assembly GCA_038502395.1). Classification (NCBI taxonomy): domain Eukaryota; kingdom Viridiplantae; phylum Streptophyta; class Magnoliopsida; order Asterales; family Asteraceae; genus Dittrichia; species Dittrichia graveolens. The sequence continues at coordinate 27,774,431 of JARJIL010000008.1, forward strand.
TTTTGTAATTACTTACTTTCTGCATCTAAATTTCAATGTAATTGGCTTTCTCTCCATTTAGGGAGAGATTGTTAATATTAGATAAAATGTAGGAAAGCCCATGAGGCCCATGTTGTAGGCTTAGCCTATATATAGGGCATTTGTTTCATGGGCGACAGAGGCTTTTACGTTTCCTGAAATATATGCAATACCCTTTGAACGTGAAAGTGTGTGTAGCTCTCTCTCTCTATCGATATTAATCTTGCCATTGATTGCTTGAAGGTTATACAATCACTGTTTTATATCTTTCATCAATTCTAAGAATAAGAGACTTAACTAACTCAGCAGTTTCATCCTTAGATCTAAGAAATTGGACCCAAGTGAATCTGGTGAAGTCATCAACTATGACTAAACAATAAGTTTTCTTCCCTATACTGACCACAGATGTAGGACCAAAAAGATCCATATGCAATAATTGTAAAGGTGCAGAGATGGAAGAAACTTCTTTGGACTTAAAAGAAGTTTTGTGTTGCTTGCCTTTGAGGCAAGCAATACAATGATCATCACATGAGAATTCCTTTTGGGGTAAACCTCTTACCAAACTGTTTTTAGCTAACAAATTCATGGTTTTAAAGTTCATGTGACACATCCTTCTATGCCAAATGGCAGACTCATCATGAGATGCCTTTGAGAGTAAACAACTTAAAACATTCTGCTTAGCAACTTTTGTGTATCTAAACAGTATACATTATCCTTTCTTGGTGTTCTTAAAAGAATATCCTTTTCAGTTAATTTAAAATCTTTTGAAAGGATAATGCATTCAGTATCTGTAAACAAGACTTTGTTTCCAATATCACAGATTTGAGACACACTCAACAGATTGTACTTGAGTTGTTCAACAAAGAAAACATCATTAAAAGTAAGGTTACCTGCATCTACAGCTCCTTTACTTGTGATTCTTCCTCCCTTTGGATTTCCTCTAAATGCTACGTATCCTCTATTGATTCTTTTGAAATCCTTCAAGCAGTGTGGATTTCCATTCATGTGCCTTGAGCATCCACTATCCACATGCCAGATTGCTCCTTGATTGGCCCTATGAATGCTCTGCACAAAATAAACTCAGTTAGTAGCAGGAAGTACCCAGGCCATGCAAGTCTTGGGTACACCATTCAAGTCATAATACTTAACCACAGATTAAGTTTTCTTAATTTCATCCAAGTTATATTTCTCTATTCTGTGTGAATAGTATATAGTGAGAACATGTGGTTTCCAACTGTTGTGATTAACATGTGGCTTGATTTGACTTTCAGGTGGATTATCAATTTTAGCCTCTTCAGAAACTGTTTGTTTCTGCAATTTTACCCAAGCCAGACAAACATCCTTTGATTTTGGCTTAACAGTTGGAGAACTGTTAGACTGTTTTGGCTTAACAGTTGGAGAACTGTTAGACTGTTTTGGCTTAACAATTGGAGAACTGTTAGACTGTTTTCTAGTACTTGGTCTCTGGGTTCTATAGAACTGTGGTTTATGATAACAGTTGTGAGCCAAGTGATTTGCTTTCCCACAAATGTAACACCTTTTGGTTTTGACTATAGGCAACCCATTTCTTTGTGCCCATAACTGGTTTCTATTTCTTTGATTTCCCCTCACTAGTGCTGAAGGAGGAAACTTTTGCACACCATGCTGTTTGCATGTGCAAACAGGCACTTCTATATGCTTCTTCACATGTTTGGATTGAGATTGTGTTTTTGAAGCTTCTTTCTTTTGCTATGCAACTGCAACTTCACCAACCTTCTCCTTTCCTTTGGTCTTAACACTAACAGTTGAGGTTTTTGGGTTAAAACTGTTTGGGTTCTGTTTGGAACTGTTAGTGTAAAGGTGGGGACTGTTTTCAACTGTAGTGGAACTGTTTATAGAATTAACAAATTTGAAGGGTTTTGGTTCACTGGTGGAGGGTTCAGAGGATGCTTTTACAAACATCACATGTTGTGAAGAAGATTTAGGTGTTGTAGGTTCACAACAAATGTAATTTTCAATTGGAATGACTTATTCTTTCTTCACAAATCCCTCCTTCTTCTCATCAATCACCTCATACACAACTCCCTCATCTTCACTTTCAAGCTGTGGATCAGCTGACTTCAATTCTTCTTTTAATGGTTCATTAACATACCTTTCCGCTACATCAGACATGGGAGTTATATAGTTATGATTGTATAGAGGTGGGGTCTGTTTATAGCCTATGCCTGTTTTTACCTTGTTTGTGATCTGTGATTTCAACACAGTTTCAAGCTTAAGAGTTGAAGCTTTGAACATGATCAAATCCATGTCCACACCATCCAATTTCTTGGTTAACTCATCTATCTTACTCTCTTTCTCACTCAACTTCTCCTTAAGACTATCAATCTCTTCTTGAAGTTGCTCCTTCTCCCACTTATGATACTTTATATCATAATCCATTTGCAGTTCATTTGCAGTTCAGTAACAGCACTGGTCTCATACCTTCTTTCTTCCATTTTGCTTAGAGCAGCACAAACCTTTTTGTTGTGCTCTCTAAACCTTTTAACTATAGCTACATTCACCAGGACATAGTTTAGAAGATACCTGAATGTCTTCTGTTTCTGATGAATCCATGTTGATGGAGGAGTCAGTCAATGCCATCAATGCTTTGTTGTGAGTGTCTTGCTCTGCTTGATCACTCCAATCAAACCCATTATCTTCTTGTGAGACCAATGCTGATGAGGTGGTATTTGAATTTTGACCTTGATGCTGGCCTTGTCCACCAGATCTGCATTCTCTGGCAAAGTGACCAGGTTGTTGACACTTGAAATATCTTACTTTGGATTTGTCAAATCCAGCCTGACCATCAGCCCTGAAGTTCATGTTTTGTCTTCCTGTTCTTTTGATGAATCTTTTGGCTCTCACAGTTAGCATAGCCATCTGCCACTTGAGATCCATCTCCTCAAGGTCATCTGGATGTACTTGTTCAAGATCCTCATTAGTGAGAGTTGAATGTGCATGACTAGCAAGGAATGCTTCAAGCACTGCATCAGAAGTGTTCACATCTACTCCAGTAACAGTACCTACACAACCATCAACAAAATTAGTTAAAGATTTGAGTCCATACTTGAGGAAGAAAGAAGAGCAGCATTGTGGCTAGGGGTCATAGACTTCCTTTTTCCCTCAATTTATCCTTCAAACACAATCAAACTGTTGTATAGATCATCTAGTTCTATATCTTCCAAAGAGTCCTTGGTTCTCCATTGTGCAGCATAAACTGTCCATTCATCACCTAAGAAACTTTCTATTGATCTCATCTTGCTCTATTCTAACTTTTGCACTCTCAAGTTGACTTACCAGCTTATAGAACCTATCAAAAATCTAAGTGATACTTTCATTCTTTCCACTAGAAAAGTTCTCATAAGCCTGTTTAAGAATATCCCTTTGATTCCTTTTGGAGCTTGCATTCCCTGCAAATCTCTTTTCTAAAGCATTCCACAATTCATGAGCACCATCAAACTTCTTAAATTGATGTTGATACTCATTTGGAATAGCAATTTGAAAAATGTTGAGAGCTTTCATCTCAAGCATCCTCTCTTTTCTTTCAGCATCTGTTTTTGGTGGTGGTTTCTTCCTTGGTTTTCCAGTTTCATCTAAATCAATAGGAGTTGTGGGTTCATTCTCAATGATTTCCCAAACAGCATAGTCCATTAATTGAACATGCTGCTTGATCCTCAGTTTCCACATCTCAAAATTAGTTGGTTTGAGCATGGGAACAAGAATGTTTGACCCAGATCCAACGTTATCAGAAGATCCACTAGACTCCATAGCAATAAAGTGATTGAAAACTCACAATAAAACTTTAGAAAGACTTTAAAACTCATACACAGCAGATCTGTGTAAAACCTTCAACTGGTGATCAAAGGAACCTTAAGATTAAGGCTCTGATACCACTTGTCAGGAACGTTTAATACCAAAATTAATAACAAGAATTATCTTTTGAATTTAAATCAGAGTTATATAAAAGACAATCTTTGAGTTTGATCACTACTAACTAAGAAGTTGTGGAATCACACTTAATTGATTAATGAAGGGTTTATCACAAGAACAATTCAATCAACTCAATGAATAACTTCAAAACACAAGATGTTTATTAATAAACAAAGATGATTATAATATTCACCTACACCTCCAATCTAACTCCTTTGTTAGACGAAGAACACACTTTGTTCTTAGGTTTCAAAGAAACTTGGAGGCTAACACACTTTCTGAAAAACAATAAACAATACGAATGAGTACAAACTTTGACAGAGTTGAATTACAAAACTATCGATCCTTAACATAATATTCTAATGAAGTATTTATAAACTCTTGATCTTCCTTGAATAATTGACAGTTGGTTAATCTTCTATCTTGCGAGATAATCTTGATAATCTTCCAACTTAATAAGTTATCCTTCAATTCCACAAAGATAGCAGTTTCTAAAAATAGCTCAACAGAAACTGTTTGTTGAATGTGATTCTTCTAACAGTCTTCTCTTTCATGCCTTTTAACAGTTCCAAGCTCTTTGTACTAACAGTTGCAACATTCATCACAACTGTTAGTTACAACTGTTTTCACAAATCAAACTAACAGCTTTCAACTGTTTTCTCAAACACATTAACAGTTTTACCTTTGCATGTCCAATAGTTTCAATCACTTAGCAAATTTCCCAACAATATATAGAAAAATTCTTTTAAGAACCGTTTTTATGGGGAGTACCGCGAGTACCATTAATGATCATAGTATGTGTATTTTGGTCTTTTATATATTTTCCTAATGTGAATTGCATCTGGTTGAGGCGTCATTAAAGAGCGAAACTTAATTTTTTCAAAATACCACTCATTAATGAGCCGTGAGTGAGACATGAATGAGTCGTTATTGATTTAGTTTGATCAAGGTCCAAGATTGGTTATCGCGATACTCGCAGTTAGAAAAGTTCTCAAATAAACCCTCCCATATTTATATATATATATATATATATATATATATATATATTAATTGATAATTATCTTGTATCCGTATACATAAAAGGTCATTTTTAGAATAAGAAAAATCCACTTTCTTGATATTTATCATTGATGCAATCTATCATGATAAGGGTCATTGATGCATTTCATATATTACTTTTATGACCAATAGTAAAAATGATAAAGGTATTAATCTTATATTAAAACTTTTAAATGTGAATTATAATTTTTTATTTTTTAAAAGAGTATTTGAATAAAGTATTAAATATAAAAGTTTAATTTATGTAACCATGCACTGCACAGGTAAAACACTAGTTGTTACAATTCGAGCATACCCCTAGTGTGAATTTTAATGTGTTATAATATTAGATATAGTAACACTCATTATTCATCTGGTGCACAACACACTACACTATCAAATATCTCTAAATCAAAAGCCTTTGGTAGCAACGTTAATCTATACTATATTTTAAATTATTTATGTCTTTTTTTTAAACTCTTAAATTTTAAATGTTTTAAAATTACTAAATTACCCTTTATATAAATTAAATTAAGTAACTATTAGATATGGTTAATAAGATTTTTCTATTCCATTTTAATGACTAAACTTTACATATTTAAAAAAAATCAAAGTCAATACAATTTTTTTGAAAGTCAAAGCCAATACAAATTAACTAAATTATTAAAAAATATTTTCATAACTTTTTTTTTTCAATTATGGGGAACAAAAAAGTAAAGGAAATTAAAAAAAGATAAAGAAATTAGACATGTCACAAAATGGAAATTATTCGTTGTTACCGTATTATATGAATATCATACTTCCTACGTATTGAAAACGGACATGTTAATGAGCAGAAATTATTCGTTGCCGTTGCATTGCGCGGGTATCATGCTAGTTATATATTTATGTGTAAACATCATGTATTTAGAATCAGAGAGTTGATATATTTTGTTAGACCCTCCGCATCGGAGGAAGAACCCGAAGTTGGGTTGTGGCAGGTTAACACCATCGCCCCACATGGGGTTCTGATGGGTTCGTGGCCCGTCTAGTCGTGGAACCCGATCGGGTGTTTGAATTTTTTTTCTTTTTCTCTCTCTATCATTTAATATATATATATATATATATTATTAATATTTGATGTGAGGTTGAATAGGGTTGGATGTGGGGGTTTGTGAGGTAAGTTGGGTTGAAGGTGAAAGATGATGTGGATGCTGATGTGGCAGTGGGGTAAGTTGGATAACATGGGTTGGATGCGGATGGTCTTACTATTTCCTTTTACTTATTTTCATACTTAAAAGATTGACACAGTGTCAACATCAACAGAGTAAGTGAGGAATTTTTTTTATTGAATTACAAATGTTATCTTGTAGTGTGTAGAATGATAAAAAAGAAAGAAATACTATGATAATATATCATTTTTCTTAGATTAAAGAGACATTCCAATCTAGCGATTTTAAATTTAAAATTCTAAAAATGCATCGAGTCAATCCAACTTATTGGTGTTATATTTATTTCTTAAAGCCTTCAAAACCTTAATTAAATTCCAAAAGTATCTAAGTGCATGAAACTACATACACTTTGTATCTGTTCTAGATTATTTTTATTTGTCTAGTGGTAATGTGACCTATTGTCCTCCTTGATGTTATGTGTACGATTCTTACTCTAGGTAAATACCTTGAGGGTGGTATATTTCTCTACTGGAAATGTTTGGTAGGTCCGATAAGGGGAAACTATGATGAAATGTTCTCGGGTTTAATTTTGACCCTTTACTCAAACAGGCAAGACAGATGATCATTGCCTGCGGTCCGGTCCTTGGCGAAGGATCTGTTCGGATCCGTAGGATCTCGGACGCGAGGTTGGCCCGACCTAAACAACCTTTTTATGAATATATAAAGCAAACTAATTTAAGCAAGGCTTTATTTATTAAAAATCATTAATAATAAAATCTACGCGTATTTCTTTTATAAAACAGGATTTGATAAAGTTAACTTCTTATAGCTCTATTATACTAAAAGATGTCTTTTGTTGGAGGAGATATAGTTTTTTTTTAACAATTACACAGTCACTTACCTAATTCTATCTCTATTCACTATCAGGATTTGAACTCACAACTTTAAAGTTAGGAAACACCCTTTTCAACCTCTAATACCACTAGAGGACCCTTTGGTTATATGCTAGGTCTTGCGGGGTGTGCTCGCTATAGGAACTAGATCGACTAAAAGTACCGAAACATTAATTGTGATTCGTTGAAAATAAAACTTATAGCCACTACCTGTTTAGTTTGAAAATTTCAAGGTCAATATGCTCACCCCTATAAAAAACTGATACAAAACCTGAAAATACCAAAATTGAAGCTGTTGATTTCTTGAAAGGAAATACTAAAATGAAAACTCATAACCGGTACCGATTCAGGATAAGCTATGTAAGTGCTATCACACACATTTCTCCTTATATCATATATCAAAGTTACTAAAAGAGATACAAAAATAATTGTGGAAAATAAAAACTATTCCAAAAACACCATAAAAATAATAAAAATAAATATATATATATATATACTACTATATAAATCATTTAACATTCTCTCTTCACTTTAATTTTAAGACTTCTTAAAATTCAATCAAAAAAAATCTTGACCTTTCATTCTATCTAAATTAATCTTATCCACTCAATCTTTAACCATTTCATTATCTCTCTTAATTTACCTTAATTTTTTTTTCATTTAAATATATTCTCTCACACAAACACAATTATTGTAACACCCCAAGGTTCGTAAATAATTATTTATTTACCCTATTTAATCAGTCCAGTATTGTCGAGAATTCCTCATATTTAAATAGGAGATGTTTAATAAACTAGATGGGTTAAAACTGTTAAATTAAAAGTTAAATAAGTGTAGGGACTGAATAGTCATTAAGGCAAACTAGTATATATATATAGACATACTAGCACCGTACCCGCGCAATGATGCGGAGCTGAATAGTTTTTGTTTTGTAATATGTCGCTTTCAAAAATGTAATAATATGTTATTCGCAAAATTCAATGTCACCAAAAAAATTTCTTTAGCAACATGTCCCATTTTTTTTCAATTTTTTTATTTGCATAAACTATTTTATTAATTTTAAAAATAAAATCTAAAAGACATTAAAATAAGGATAAAAATCATATTTGTAAAATAAGGATAGATAAGTTAATAAGATATTAGAAATTATGTTATTATGGGTGTATATTTATGTTTGTGTGAGAGTATATTTTAATTGATTAAAAAGTTAAAGTAAATTAGGAGAGAGATTGGAATGGTTAAAGATTGAGTGGATGCGATTAATTTAAATAGAATGAAAGGCCAATATGTTATTTTGATTGTATTTTAAGAAGTCTTAAAATTAAGCAGAAGAGAGAGTGTTAAATGCTTTATATAGTAGTATAGATATTGACTTTAATAAGTCAATATAAGCCATATTTCTAGCAGACAAATTCAAGAACACAGCTGTGGATTTGGAGTAGCATTTGGAGCAAGAATATCATCCATAACAAACTTATTTTAGCATCCAAACAATCTTAGTAACATCAAGGTATGTATTCATTAGCCAAATCAAGTTAAAGTGAGTCTAAATTGGTTCAAATGGTTGAACCAATGAACTAAGAATGATAATTATGTCCCAAGATAGTTTAATTGTTGTTTATCAGTATAAAGGGTGTAGGAAAACACCTTCAATCTGTTGAAATCGAGTTTGGTATGAATTTTGGCTAAGAACAGCGACTGTGCAGAAACAGAGTCTGCTGAGTCGGTAGCTACACGGCCCGTGTAGCCTTAGGAAGGCCGTGTAGCCAGCCCGTGTATAAAGAACACGGCCCATGTAACGGTACACGGCCCGTGTAGCAACCTAAGGCGGTGCTAGGCCATGTAGCCTTACATGACCGTGTAACAAGTGATAGACACGGCCCGTGTTCGGTACACGGCCCGTGTAGTAGCAGTTACCAACACCGACCATGTTGCTAGCCTTGGCCGTGTAGTGTTCAGGGTACACGGCCCGTGTATCTCTACACGGCCGTGTAAGTCCATTTCCAGATTAGGCTGTACAGTTTGTAATGCTTAGTTTGTTTAATTATATAGGGAGATAATTGGAGTTGGAGTTGACGCCTACCTATGTATCGTTAATCAGTTTTATAAGGTGAGTTTACTAATTCACATTCAGCAAGTAATAGTTAAGTATTTTGATGTGCACAACATGTGATATTTTTATTGTTATAGTTATTATGTGACAATATTGTTCAGCTATACTTATGAACACCAGAATAGAGACAGAATACACGATTACCTTTGGGCAATCGTGGACCGGAACAGAGATAGATAAGCGGTTGCAAAGGCGGTGCAACCGTGTACTAGAACAGTAATATATTGTTATTGCAGGTGATGCAGCTGGGATGATACACTCTAAAGGGAGACTTGTTTTGCATGTTTTATGAATTTATTTTAGTAGTATGCTCACTAAGCTTAGCTTACGTTCAGTGCGTTGTTTTGCAGATGACGCTAGCACGAGCAAGGGAAAGGCCCCAGTTGCTTGACTTGTTGGATGGCTCCGATCTTTTGTATAAAAAAAGTCTAAATATATGTTTTTGAGAATACCAGACTACCTTTTGTATGATATTTGTTGTTGTCAAACTCAGAATGGCTAAAGATTTAGTAATGTAAATATGTTTGTAAATTATCGAAAAAGAGGTCTTACTACTTGGTATCAGAGCCAAGGTTTAAGGGATTCGGACACACATGAGTGTGATGTCTGAACTTAAACCATGGTTTTGAGATTAAGCGGAGCTATCCCTAGGGCATTAACCTTGGTGGACATACAGGTACTAAAAGCTTTCAGTTATTAGTTATGTAGTAAGTGTTAAGAAGCAGGAGTTCGACTGGTTAAGTTAAGCACAAGTAAGGTATAATGTGTTTATAAAATATGGGGCCCGCATTATTATAAACACATGGTACATACTTGAGCTTGATAAGACCATGACAGACCCGGCGTAATATGTGTGTTAGTAGAATTGATAAGTTATGTAGTTCCAGTTCAGTCCAGATAGAAATATAGAAAATTGTTAGTATGTGTTATATCAGAATGTTTGTTTTTAGTATGGAGAAAGTAGAGAAAGTCAAAATGGGACCTTCACAGCCATCTGAAACTAGACGATCTCGGGAGACTAGAGATACCACTGTTTCAGATGCAATTCATATCCCAACGACCGGAACATCCGGTGGGGATACAGAGGACACCCTAAATACGGAGAAGTTTCAGACCTATGAGGATAACACTATGAAAGAGACAGTAGCTATGGAGGTTAGCAAGGCGTTGCAAGAAAACGTCCCTTTTATAATTACTCAGGTATTTGAACAAGTATCAGCTAGAATGGAAACGGGTTTTCAACAACGGATTGAGGCTGCAATTCAAGCAGCAGTGGTTAATATACAAGGTGCAATGAGAGCTGAGGCCCGGGTTGATCAGTTACAGGGATATACTTATAGAGATTTCTCAGCATGTAAGCCACCTCTCTTTGAAGGGGTAACGGATCCGATTGTGAGTAACCGTTGGATAGTAGAGACGGAAGGTGCATTTCGAACCAGTGGGTGTTTGCCTAAAAAGAAAGTTATGTATGCTTCAAATCTACTGCGTGGGGCAGCAAAAGACTGGTGGATGATGTTGCTACAGAGGAAAGGGAAGGGATAAATAGAGGCATTGACTTGGCCTCAATTTAAAGAGTTGTTTGAGGTGCAGTTTGCACCAAAAGCCCAAGTAGACCATATTACAGAGCAGTTTCTCACTTTGCGACAGACAATGGAGTCCGTAGATGAGATTACCAAGAAATTTTTGGAGATGGCACGGTTCTGCCCGGAGTATGTAGCTACTGAAGCTATGAGGATGCAGCGATATATTTTGATACTGAGAAATGATATCAGGGAAGTTTTAGCAACTGTTGCCTGCAAAACAGCAGATGAAATGATGGATATGGCTTGGAAAAGAGAACAGGAGTTGATTAGACAGGGAGTTGTTGTTGGAATATGCCCGCTAACACGAACGAGTTAATGGCACTACCAATGAGGTATAGGCCTATTGGGTCACACATCAAGTATTGATTCCGGCAACACGATCAAGCAAATGAGAGGAAAAGGCCAAAATGGGTTTTGACAGGATGGTACATGGCCCGTGTTCCTGAACACGGGCCGTGTCCAGTCCAACATACACGAGGCGTATTAGCCCAGTTCAAGATCGTGTAGTTTGGGCCTACACGGGCCGTGTAGTGCTTGATAGACATGGGCCGTCTTAGCCCAATTGGGGACGTGGACTTTGGGCCTACACGGCCGTGTAGACCTACACAGGCCTTGTACGTTGGCTGTAACAGCAGAATTAACAGCCTTAAACACTTAGTTTAATGGGGTTAACTTCTAATAATGGTGGTAGACAAAGGGGCTACGAGTTATCTGCTCTAAGAGAGGCTTTTTGGATGGCTCTTGGCTCTTGGTTGACACTTGATCTCTCTCTCTCTTGTTCATCTTGTTCTTGGTGTTCTTGAACACAAGAAGCAAGAAACACATAGGCTTGGGTGTTGTTTTGGTGACACTTGATCTCTCTCTCTTGTTCATCTTGTTCTTGGTGTTGTTTTGGTGGCTAGACCAACTTATAGGAATCAATTCCATGAATTAAAGTAGTGTTCTTGATGAGCTTTGAATTTTGGCTCAAATGGGTCAAAATTGGTCAAATAAGGGTCAAACTGATTTTGACCTTCAAGAACTGAAATTTAGTGTTCTAATTGATCTTATAACTTGTTAGGATTGATTAGAACTCAATTGATGCATTAGAAGTGGTGTTTATGCATAAATCCAATATTTAGCCTAAATGGGTCAAAATGGCTAAAATGACCTAAATCTGTTTTTACACATCAAGAACTGAATTTTAAGGTTCTAATAGGTTCATATGACTTGTATGAATTGATTAGAACATTGGTTTTCAATTGGAATGGTTGTTTTGCTTGAATTGGCTAAAATAGTGCAAAATATGCAAGAAATTGGAAAATGATACCAAACAAAGAGTTTAAAGGTTTTGGTCAGTTGCAACACCTTCAATACATCATATTAGGTGTATATGGTGTGTTGCAAGTGTTGGAATTGGTCTACACCAAGTTTTGGCCATTATGCGCACGTCTTTGTCCATTTAAATGAGATTTTCGTATGAATTAATTGGATAGGAGTTTTTGATGTTAGAAAGCTTCCACAAGTGTCAAATGGTCCTATGAAACACTAGATTTTTACCAAAATTGATTTGGAATTGAAATGAGCTAAATTGGGCTTGCTGTGCACAAAACAACACTTGCTGCTGCTGCTGCACACTGGTCGCTGCGCGACACCCCTGCACACAGCCTAATGTGCTGTTTTGTGCCACGTATTCGCGTGTTGTTGCTTGGACTGCTATAGTTAGTTAATAAATGGTAAAATAGCACCATTAGGGTATTGTTCCAAGTATCTTAGACGTTCCTCGCGTATTCAAATGATTGATGCGTAAGTCTTGGTATTATAGGTTGAATTGACAATCCGTGTGTGCCAAAACAAGGTCTTTGCTTATTCTAGCCTATCAGGTGAGTCACGAATGACATAACAATTAATATACCTATAACATATATTAACAATGATCACAGAATTGTATACCATGATTTGTACACGCACTTGTTTAAGTGTAGGATTGCATGATAATGCTAGAACTTACCATGTTGACACAATGTAGTATGCACTTGTTTAGGTGTATACTATGATGATAAATGAATATATGCGCGCATTGATGATTGATTGATTGATGATTCGGTTGAATCATACTATCTATTTGTGATCGGTACGGATCTATTGGGCAAGGTTTGCCCCGGACCAAGTTGTCCTACTTATTGGGCAAGGTTTGCCCCGGACAAGGTTTGTCCTCTTCGGGTATAGCTACGGTTGTACAACAAAGGAATCTGTTGATTCCAAAACGCAACGGTGGACGCTTAACAGCTCCCCCACCGGCGCGGTTGATGTGTCTGGTACCCCAGTTTGGTGCATTGAGCCGAGTTAGCTCCCCTGCAAGATATGCTACCTCCTGACTACGCCAGCTCATCGCGAGATGCTAGGATAGAACTATCTGAGAATGATTGATGATATGTGATGTACTTATATTGATTGCATGCTATTTGGTACTCACTGGCTATTATAGCTAACAGATGCTACACTCCACATGTGCAGGTAATCCTTAGTGAGCTCGGGAGCCTGCGGGTAGTTAATTGCTTTAGGAGGAACACTGCTTTTATGTTTAAACTCTGTTGAACTATGTTTATGTCTGTTTAAGATAATGGTCAGCCGGTTATGTATTCCGTAACACCAACTGTCGTTTGTGGCATCATTTTGAATGTTTATATAGTTTGCCACGTGTTTTTACTTCCGCTGCATTTCTAAATTATAAGACAGGTTTGATTGTTCTATTTACAGTCAAACCCACGCAGTTTGAAATCTTAAATTGTATTTTAAAAAGAAAAATTTGGTTCTCAAAATCACGGTGTTACAAGCAACTAGAAGAATTAGCAGATAAAGGCTTTGTACGACCTAGCAGTTCACCCTGGGGTGCACCTATCTTATTCGTAAAGAAGAAAGATGGCACATTCAGAATGTGTATCGATTACAGAGAGCTCAATAAAGTGACGATTAAAAACAAATACCCACTTCCCAGAATAGATGATCTGTTCGATCAACTGCAGGGTGCATCCTGGTTTTCAAAGATAGATTTACGATCCGGCTATCATCAGCTCAAGATCAAAGAAGAAGATATATCCAAGACAGCCTTTAGAACGCGTTACGGGCACTTTGAATTTGTAGTTATGCCATTTGGTCTTACTAACGCACCAGCAGCATTTATGGATCTAATGAATAGAGTCTGCCGGCCCATGCTAGACAAATCAGTAATTGTCTTTATCGATGACATCCTTATTTACTCTAAGACTTCAGAAGCACATGGTGTTCATCTCAGAGAAGTGTTGGAAGTACTACGCAGGGAGAAATTGTTCACAAAGTTCTCCAAATGTGAGTTCTAGTTACGAGAAGTGCAGTTTCTGGGTCACCTTATTAATCAGGAGGGGATCAAAGTGGATCCTGCAAAGGTGGAAGCTGTGATGAGGTGGGAGCCACCACAAAACCCAATTGAAGTAAGAATTTTTCTAGGACTCGCTGGGTATTACCGACGATTCATTCAAGATTTTTCTAAGACAGCAGTACCCCTAACTCAACTGACTAAGAAAGGTACAGAATTTAAATGGGGAGACAGTCAGCAGAGAGCATTTGATACATTGAAGCGTAACTTATGCAGCGCACCAGTACTTACACTACCAGACGGAATGGAAGACATGGTGGTCTACTGTGATGCTTCCTATAGAGGTTTAGGGTGTGTACTTATGCAACGGGGGAAGGTCATTGCTTATGCCTCACGTCAGTTAAAGAATCATGAGGTTAACTACCCCACTCACGATTTAGAGTTGGCGGCAGTTGTTTTTGCTTTGAAGATATGGCGGCACTATCTTTATGGGGTTAAGTGCACCATTTATTCAGACCACAAGAGTCTCAAGTACTTCCTGGAACAGAAGAATTTAAACATGCGTCAAAGACGGTGGCTGGAACTTTTAAAGGATTATGACTGTGAGATACTATACCACTCGGGTAAAGCTAATGTGGTAGCAGATGCTTTAAGCAGGAAGTCAGGAGTTGTACAGATCCAGATGCATACCATTAGAATGGCAACTATCACTCCAATATTGGATAAGATAAAGGTAGCTCAAGCTGAGGCGATCAAAGAAGACAACCAGAAGAAGGAATGTATAAAAGGCCAAGTGTCAAAGTTAGTAAAAGATAGTCGAGATCTTCTAACCCGTTATGACCGAGTATGGGTACCTTGTTATGGTAGCGTAAGACGAAGTCTTATGGAGGAGGCACATCAGTCTAAATTGTCAATCCATCCAGGGGCTACAAAGATGTAGAGGGATTTGAGAATAAACTATTGATGGCCGGGAATGAAACGCGAAATAGCGAGACATGTTGAAAGATGTTTGACTTGTCTTCAAGTAAAAGCGGAGCACCAGAAACCACATGGAAAGTTACAACCACTCGACATACCAGTATCCAAGTGGGAGCATGTTACCATGGATTTGATACAAAGTTGCCTAGAACACCCCGGGGGCTTGATGCTATATGGGTAATAGTAGATCGACTTACGAAAAGTGCCCATTTCCTTCCAGTAAAGGAAACGTATACTTCCGAAAGAATGGCAGATGTGTATACAAAAGAGATAGTAGCCAGACATGGAGTACCTGTTACTATTGTTTCAGATAGAGACACCCGATTCACTTCTATATTTTGGACCAAATTTCAAGAAGATATGGGGACAAAAGTACACTTCAGTACGACATTCCATCCTCAAACAGATGGGCAGAGTGAAAGAACAATACAGACATTAGAAGATATGCTCAGAGCGTGTATTATTGACTTCAGTGGCAGCTGGGATAACTACCTACCGCTAGCAGAATTCTCGTATAATAACAGCTACCATTCAAGTATTGGAATGCCACCGTATGAAATGCTATATGGCAGGAGGTGTAGAACTCCGGTTTGTTGGGGAGAGATTGGTCAGAAAGAATTGGGCAGTACGGAGATAGTACAACAAACGACCGAATGTATACAGCAAATACGAGAATGGTTAGAAGCGGCTCAAGACAGACAGAAAAGTTACGCCGATAAGAGAAGGTCACCGCTCGAGTTTCAAGTTGGGGATTACGTGCTGTTAAAAGTTTCGTCGTGGAAAGGAATTATCAGGTTCAGAAAAAGGGGTAAGTTAAGACCCCGCTTTATTGGTCCTTTTAAGATTATTGCGAGGGTGGGGAAAGTAGCATATAGACTAGAACTCCCAAATGAAATGTCACAGATTCACAATACTTTTCATGTATCTCACCTTCGTAAGTGTTTGGTAGACGAGTCCGCTGTTGTTCCTCTGCAAAATGTGACAATTGTTGAGAAACTTAATTACATAGAACAACCAGTGGCAGTATTAGAAAGAAAAGTCAAGAATCTACGCAACAAACAGATAGGCCTTGTTAAGATACATTGGAAGCATATAAAAGGGTCCGATTTTACTTGGGAACCTGAGAACGAGATGAGACAGAATTATCCAGAGTTATTCATGCAGTAGATTTCGAGGACGAAATCATTCAAGTGGGGAAGAGTTGTAACGCCCCAAGGTTCGTAAATAATTATTTATTTACCCTATTTAATCAATCCAGTATTGTCGAGAATTCCTCATATTTAAATAGGAGATGTTTAATAAACTAGAGGGGTTAAAACTGTTAAATTAAAAGTTAAATAAGTGCAGGGACTGAATAGTCATTTAGGCAAACTAGTATATATATATATATATAGACATATATTGACTTTAATAAGTCAATATGAGCCATATTTCTAGCAGACAAATTCAAGAACACAGTTGTGGATTTGGAGTAGCATTTAGAGCAAAAATATCATCCATGACAGACTGATTTTAGCATCCAAACAATCTTAGTAACATCAAGGTATGTATTCATTAGCCAAATCAAGTTAAAGTGAGTCTAAATTGGTTCAAATGGTTGAACCAATGAACTAAGAATGATAATTATGTCCCAAGATAGTTTAATTATTGTTTATCAGTATAGAGGGTGTAAGAAAACACCTTCAATCTGTTGAAATCGAGTTTGGTATGAATTTTGGCTAAGAACAGCGTCTGTGCAGAAACAGAGTCTGCTGAGTCGGTAGCTACACGGTCCGTGTAGCCTTAGGAAGGCCGTGTATAAAGAACACGGCCCGTGTAGCAACCTAAGGCGGTGCTAGGCCATGTAGCCTTACATGACTGTGTAACAAGTGATAGACACGGCCCGTGTTCGGTACACGGCCCGTGTAGTAGCAGTAACCAACACCAGCCATGTGGCCAGCCTTGGCCGTGTAGTGTCCAGGGTACACGGCCCATGTATTTCTACACGGCCGTGTAAGTCCATTTCCAGATTAGGCTGTACAGTTAATGCTTAGTTTGTTTAATTATATAGGGAGATAATTGGAGTTGGAGTTGACGCCTACCTATGTATCGTTAATCAGTTTTTATAAGGTGAGTTTACTAATTCACATTCAGCAAGTAATAGTTAAGTATTTTGATGTGCACAACATGTGATATTTTTATTGTTATAGTTATTATGTGACAATATTGTTCAACTATACTTATGAACACCAGAATAGAGACAGAATACACGATTACCTTTGGGGCAATCGTGGACCGGAACAGAGATAGATAAGCGGTTGCACAGGCGGCGCAACCGTGTACTAGAACAGTAATATATTGTTATTGCAGGTGATGCAGCTGGGATGATACACTCTACAGGGAGACTTGTTTTGCATGTTTTATGAATTTATTTTAGTAGTATGCTCACTAAGCTTAGCTTACGTTCAGTGCGTTGTTTTACAGATGATGCTGGCATGAGCAAGGGAAAGGCCACAGTTGCTTGACTTGTTGGATGGCTCCGATCTTTTGTATAAGAAAAACTCTAAATATATGTTTTTGAGAATACCAGACTACCTTTTGTATGATATTTGTTGTTGTCAAACTAAGAATGGCTAAAGATTTAGTAATGTAAATATGTTTGTAAATTATCGAAAAAGAGGTCTTACAATTATCCACCTAAATTAACATAATTTTTAAAATCTTATTAACTTCTCTATTCTTATTTCATAAATATAAATCATTTTTTCTTATTTTAATGTCTTAGAATTTATTTTAAATTAATAAAATAGTTGATGCAAATAAAAAAATGGACATATTGTTGTAGAAAACTTTTTTCGTAACATTGATACCCGCATGATACCCGCGCGATGCAGCGGCGGCAAATAGTTTTTGTTTTACAACATGTCGCTTTTAAAAATGTAATGATATGTTATTCGCGCGATTCAATGTCACGGAAAAGTTTTCTACATCAACATATCCGGTTTTTTTCAAATTTTCTTTTATTTACATTTAACTATTTTATTAATTTTAGAAATAAATTCTAAAAGATAATAATAAAATAAGAAAAAAGATTTATATTGATGAAATAAAGAGAAAAGTTAATAAGATTTTAAAAATTATGTTGATGTGGGTGGATAATTGTGTTAGTATGAGAGAATATATTTTGAATAAAAAGTTAAAGTAAATTAGGAGAGAATAAAATAGTTAAACATTGAGTGAATGAGATTAATTTAGATTAAATGAATGGTTAAGATTATATATTGATTGAATTTTAAGAAGTCTTAAAATTTAAGAGGAGATAGAATGTTAAATGCTTTATATAGTAGTATATATACATATATATATATATATATTGAAAAGTTTATTTGAGAACCGTTTTTATTACGAGGACCGCGAGAACCAATCTTAGCCGTCCGATTCCCATTCATTCAATTGGATTGGCCACCCATGAATTCCTTACATGCACTCTGTCACACTCAATACCCACACGCTCTTCATCCATGAATTCCATTATCCAAAATGAACGGCTAAAATTGTTTCTTGTGGTTCTTACAATAAAAACGGTTATTAAATGAATATTTCCCTATATATATATATATATATTTATGTATATGTATGTATGTAAACAAGTAAATCGAGTACGAGTACAAAACAGTATTATTTTGTCCGGGATATTAATGGCAAGTTTCCCCACTCTCAACAATAAAACGACAATTAATTGCCACAACACATCAACCCGTGCCGCCTGTACTCCGTGTATAAACGGACCCACTACTCACGCGCCTTGGACCCGCTTCCATCTTATCACATAAATTTTCCACCCACCCCATCTCCCTTTTCATTATTGTTTGGTGTTTGAAAAGAAGTCGATTCATACGCAAATGTTTTTAGCTTTACCTAGTAAATTATAAATAGTTAATGTTCATATTACAATTTAATAATAAATAATGTTATTGTGTATGGTCATTATTTTTGTGTAAGGATCATCATCTTTTAAAAATATGAGTTGATTTTTTCACTTATAAATTTGATTTATCTACTGAGCATATAATCTATACTATATTATAAATCATTTATGCCTTTTGATTAAACTCTTAAATTTTAAGTGTTTTAAAATTACTAAATTATCTTTCATATAAACTAAATTGAGTAACTACTAAATATTGTTAATAAAATTCTTATATTCCACTTTAATAACTAAACTTTACATATTTAAGAAAATCAAAGTCAATACAATTGTTTTGAAAGTCAAAACCAATACAAATTAACTTAGGTATTAAAAAAAATATTTTTATAACATTTTTTTCAATTATAGAAAACAGAAAAGTAAATAAAAGGTAAAAAAGATAAAAAAAATAGAATGTTACCAAATAAAAATTATTCGTTGTCACCGTATTACATGAATATCATACTTCATACGTCTTGAAAACGGACATGTTAAGGAGTAGAAATTATTCGTTGTCGCCGTATTGCACGGGTATCATGCTAATACTTGTAAAGTTATGTTACAAATTAGTAAAACATAGGTTTGCCTTGAATGAATCAACTTTACAAATGAAAATATCATTTTTCTTTAAAAATATATGAAAGTTGTTCGATTTTATTATTACGTGTATTTAACTTTAAGAACAATTATTTGATTTAGTAAAGTTTTAAAATATACAAATTAATGTATTGTGAAACTTGTTTGTTAGGTATGAGATATTTTTCTTATTTTAATTTATTTTTTAAATTATTATTGGAAACTAATATTTAATCTACTTAAGTTTCAAAAATTTATGGATTTGGTGTATTGAGAAATATGGAAACCTATTAGTAACCTACTATCAAAGGTCATGATACATTAAAGAATATATTTTAAAACTTCAGTATATTAAATGGTATTTTTTAAAGTTCAATATAAATAATAACAATATATAACAACTTCGATATATTTTTAATAACTAAACCCTTTTCATTATATATAGATACTACTTTGTACTACCTTGTTTTTCATAGAGAAAAAAAATCCTAAAATAGTAAATAAGTTTGAATGTTTTAACGAAAATCATTTATTTTTTTATTTTATATTCTGAAATAATGAGTTTAATGGAACACTTTTTAAATTTTGTTATTATTATGAAAAAATAATTTTTTTCAAGTGCAACAATTTTATAAAAGATCAATGGCAAGGAGCTAATATGGCTAAAGAGGTAGTACTATTTGGTGAGTTTTAGGAAATGAGTTGAAAAAAGAAGTAAGAAAATCCAAATGTAAATAAAATAGCATCAAATTAAAATGCATTTGATGTATTTTTATGTATTTACTATTATAAATATATATAATTATGAATAAATGGATGAACACATTTTCGCTACAAGCAACCTATTTTCAACCTTTCAATTAAATCATTGTCTAGTAATAAATTAAACAAGGTAAATGAATAGTGAATTTTGTAGTATAAATATCTCATCTTATAATAAAGAAAATGTACCTCTTGTATGAACATTTATAAGTTATACAATTCTCCTATTTCTAACTCTCTCAAAATTCTAAGGTTATTTTGTTAATTTTGAGCTAATATTTGTTAAAATTATAACATTTACGATTTTTTTGACATATTCAACGTGTAGTTTTTACAATACAGGAAATGAGTGATACATTAAATCAATCAATTACCGTTTCAAATGTAGATATATACTAACATATATCATATCATCGAGGTTAAATTAGACTTTTAAGAGGTCCAAATAGTTTCATCCATAAAAGATAGGTTACTATGGTTAAACAGGTAGTACTATCTCTAAATTATATGTGCGTAGTTGGAATAATAATAATACGGCCCGCATTCGTTGTATGTTAATCGCTAGCATCCTCAATAGCCTCCATTTTTCTTCTCTCTTATCCGAATGTCACATAAGCGTTACATCAGTTTTTCCTTCTTTTCTCTTTGTTACACGAAATCCGAGTATAGTCTAACAAAAACAATAAAAATATTTTCTCTCTCCTTACTATCTCTTACACACCAAAAAGAAAATAAGGAAATCATCGGGTGAGTTCGAGTTAGGGAACCCGAAGGAAGGAACCCAAATGCTGGCATACCGGTCATCTTTCTCCTACCCGTGGAGAAACCTGAAGGGAATTTCGGGAAAACCACTACGGGTGGCCTAATGGAGTCCAACTCTCTATCTCAATATGATATTAATGTAAGTCAATTATCTATTTATCATTTATGGTTAGTACGTACACGTGTAATGCTGCGGCAGTAAATAGTTTTTGTTTTACAATATTTCACTTTCAAGAATGTAATGATATGTTATTCGTAAAACTCAATGTCACGAAAAAGTTTTCTATAACATGTTCGTTTTTTTCAAATTTTCTTTATTTGCATCAACTATTTTATTAATTTTAAAAATAAATTCTAAAATACATTAAAATAAGAAAAAAAATTTATATTTATGAATTAAGGAGAGAGAAGTTAATAAGATTTTAGAAATTATGTTAAAGTAGGTGGATAATTATGTTTGTGTAAGAGAGTGTGTTTATGTAGAAGAATATATCTTAAATAAATAAAAACTTAAAGTAAATTAGTAGAGAAAATAAAGTGGTTAAATACTAAGTGAATAAGATTAATTTAGAATATATCTTAAATTGACAACAATTTCCTAGCGCAGTAGTTATAGTCTTACGAGAAATTTAAATTTTAAATATACGTGTTTTTTCACTTTTTTGTGGGATTGAGTATTTTTATTATTGCTGATAAAATGTGTATTAATAGTGATTAATATAATGAAAAATGATTTCAGTTGATCCCGTTTTTTCCATCATAACAATTATAACTTACTTTAATTTATTTCTTTACAAACCTACTGACTATTTTTTTATTAATATGTTTCAAGATATTACGTTTTAAAAACACACTTTTTTATTATTTATAACAAATTTCTTATGTACAAACTATTTCCCATACAAATTAGTTGGCACCATGATATTGTCGCATATGAAATCCTCATTTTTTTCATGGGTTTTACATTCAAGTAGGGGTGAGTATGGTACCAGACCGATATTGACTAGGATCGGTACTGATTTTACCGAATACTGAATTTGATTTAAAGACGAGTACTAAATACAGTAACGAATATTCATATATGGTACCGACTACTTATTTTACGTAGTTCCCATACAAATTGGTTCGGTACTAGTCCCAAATAGCGAGTACCGATTTAGTAATATTTCAAGTACCGGACCGAAAACTCAAATTCGATACCGATACCCGTTTCAGTTCCGGTACGATTCTATATTTTTGGTACCCATGCTCACCCTTATATTCGGCATTTATGAATGTCGATTTTCTTTGCGTGTACTTGGTTTTACCGAATATATGTTTGAAATTACTCGATACACTAAATTCAATTCCAATTTTTCTATCTTGCCAAACTTTTAGTCCATGAAGTCTTCTACATTAATTTACGTGGTCGCTTTGTATTCTAGAATAATATCATTAATTTTTGCTTCTGAATTTTCAAATGTAAGGTCCTTCTTGCACAACTGCAACACTTTTAGTGACACTTTTGTGGTTCGTATGCTTTTTATGATACCATGTATGAACCTATTGCGTTTATCTCTTGGTGATGTCGCTATTTTATAGCGACCAACATGAGATCATTAGCCGGAAGGGAAAGTATGAACATAATACGATAATGGAGCACATTTTCTTAGTCTTTTCCTGAAACAAATGCATAATCTATCTATACTATATTATAAAATATTTATGTCTTTTGCTTAAACTCTTAAATTTTAAGTGTTTTAAAATTACTAAATTGTCCATTCTATAAACTAAATTGAGTAACTATTAGATATAATTAATAAGATTATTATATTCAATTTTAATAACAAAACTTTACATATTTAAGAAAATCAAAGTCAATAATTTTTTTAAAAGTCAAAGTCAATACAAAATAACTTAATTATTGAAAAATATTTTTATAACCTTTTTTTAAATTATGGAGAATAGAAAAGTAAAGGAAATGGAAAAAAGATAAAGAAATAGACATGTTACAAAGAAAAAATTATTCGACGTCATCGTATTACATAAATATGATGCTCTCTATATCTTAAAAATGAAAATGTTAAGGAGTAGAAATTATTTGTTAACGTTACATTACGAGGGTATGACGCTAGTGCGATATTTAAAGACTTGGGAACAAATTACTTGGTTGAGAAGAGGATATATGAAAACATTAAAGTAACTACACGCCAGTCCTGAGCTTTTTAATACCCTAGGCGAAATAGTATAAAGATGCGCCAATGAATTATTTACACAAAGTAGATAGATAAAACCTGAAATTTAATTAATTACTTGTGTAGAGATGAACAATCGTAGGTTTA
The DNA here is from genome assembly GCA_038502395.1 of Dittrichia graveolens. Taxonomy (NCBI): domain Eukaryota; kingdom Viridiplantae; phylum Streptophyta; class Magnoliopsida; order Asterales; family Asteraceae; genus Dittrichia; species Dittrichia graveolens. Next base: position 27,797,854 of record JARJIL010000008.1, read on the forward strand.
ATCGCTTCGAATGTGATTAATGTCTTTACCTATAACAAATGGCTTTTTCTTTAGTTCTTTAAATCATTAATTATAATCAAACAAGCTAAGTTACTTTTAAAAACCTCACCTAAAAGGTTAACATAGAATAAAAAACAACTGAATCCATAATTCTGTTATCAGATTGCCAACTTGTTGATAACAAAGTAACAAGCAAAAATGGCAAGTAACGAAAGAGAACAAAAGTCCATATGCTTGAATAATCATATCAAACACAATATGTTAGGATATGACTTAAATTAGTTTGGATAATGAAATTTGGACCTAATTATGAGTGCTCGGCATGGAGTATGTGTGCACAACGAGGAGAAGATCAAGTACAGGGTTTGGGTTTTTCGATGGGTGCCTGCCGTGTGCACATACTCTATAGCGTGGAGTAATTTGAAACCAACTCAAATTGTTTTTGGTGAAGATCTTGTTCGGCGGCTCATATTTTATTAATAGGGTTTTTTTTAAATAAAAAAAATCGTAACTATGAGAAATAAATCATATTAATTCTTGGTGTTTATTTATGGTACTATTGTTTTCTAGATTGTTTTTACGCTTAAGGCCCTGACACATTGTACTTTTCAAAACCTTCTCTCAAATTGGTCGACCAAATTTACTATCTTTGACTCTGTGCAAGACACAATGGATAACAATGGATAAAAATAAAACGAAATTCCATATATCAAATTTGGAATAAACATGCATCAATGTTATATATGCAAAGATCTAAGAATATCAGTAAAAGAGTTTGAACTTTGATACTTAAAGAGAGTAAACATTGATGTTAAACTTTGATTACCCAGTAAAATTTATCTTCAAATAAAAAATAATAAACAAACGAAATAATCACATCAATAATCGATTCACCTTAGTTTTACTATTGAAAATGTCAAAAATGGAAACGGTAACAATCAATGATTAATCTTTGATCAATAATCATCAACAATAAAAAAGAGAAACAATTACAACATCTATTGATCAACAGCTCACCTATTTCTTGGAAGTAACCATAGCCACCATCAGTTATGCAAATATGGATTCTAAATGCTCACTCGACCCATTAGTAATGAAAAATTTAAATAAAAAATGATAAATGGGAAATGAAAGGTCGACAAAAGTCGAGGTAATGAGAGATGAAAGTACAAAACCACGGAACCGGTAATCTCAACTGAGTGCGCAATTTGGCCTAATGTTTTTGTATAGAGAACTACCGCTGGACTGTGTAATGGAATGGAAGTATGGAATGTTAATGGACTCTGTAAATCGATGCTCTTAGACTATTCACTGCCCTTTGTTGTTTCCTTTGCAACACATAGGCACGGCCGGCCCTCAGACACATGGACCTATACTAACTAATAGAAAGGAAAACGTGTAAAATGCTTGCAAGCTACACTCAATAGTCAACACCTTGCACTTCCGCGTGAGATCATGGGTATGTATCAATACTTTGCTCCTAAAAAGAATCTCGGTTTCTAAAAGCAGGCCTTCTCCTCAAGTCCCAAATCATTTGGTATCATACAGGGTCATAGGGTGGTCATTTTGGGTTCGAAGAAGGAATTTTGGTGGGTTACACTGACACAGTTAATAAACCGTTGAGCAGTTACAATAGGGACCTTTGGCGTATATTTTTTTTTACATTTTAGTGTGGGTTAACCTCTCGATTTCAGTGTTGGAATAAATTGAGAAAGGTTGGCCAACAAAGGTTCCGAATTTTGATAATAATTGAATAATATTGGGTGATGATGGTATCAGAGAATACGTAACTATAATATGTGTTTCCGAATTTTAATAATCACTACTACAAAAAGGACATTTAGGCCCGGTTTTTTAGGGTCTTTAGACCTGGTTTTGATGGGGGCCTGAAAGGAGGGGAGCTTGAAAGTCTCAGATTCAAGCCCGGTTAAAAAACCGAGTCTAAAAATTACTTTTAAGCCCGATTTTTTATATAAAAAACCGGGTCTGTATGTTCTCTTACAAGGTTTAAAAGTTTGCTTTTAAGCCCTGTTATTTAGATAATAAACCGGGTCTGAATCTTTATTTAAAAAAAAAAATTCTGTTTTGTTGTTATTTTTTGGTTTCCTGCTATCATTGGCCAACAATATTCAACCCAAATTAGAGGTGTAATCGAGCCGAGCCGAGCTGGCACAGTGCCAAGCTCGAGCTCGACTCGGTCCCAATACTCGAAGCTCGAAACTCGACTCGAGCTCGGTCGAACTTAGATTTTCAAGCTCGACTCGACAAAATACTCGATACTTTCAAGCTCGGCTCGCTCGACTCGACTAAAATTAAATTTTATATAATATTGCATCAACAAACTTACAAACATATAACAACGTTCCAGAATTCAAATTTCAAGTTTTCGAGCTACAATTACTAATCTGCTATTAAAAACTAGTACGAAATGCCAAATAACGAAATCAACAAGTCTACCATACAAGTCCTCCTTAAAGTCGGCAACAAAGATGAAGTGGAACTAATATTTGAAAACAAATATCCGTCTACAAGCAAGTCGGCAACAACAAGTTTCCATATTTTCATCTGAAAATGATGAAGGTTAGATTTAAACACAGTAGCAAAAATATATTAAAAAAAAACACTTAAACACAGCAGGAAAAAAAAACAGACATTTTATAACTTTAACAAATTTCAGCATTCAAATCGTATCTAAAAAACATTAAAAAACACAGCAGCAAAATTATAAAAAACAACAACATAAAGTTTATATTTTCTTACCAATTCCAGCAATAAACATCTCATTAGCAGCAGACTAGCAGCAACAACTTTTAGAATTCTAGTAGCTAGAAATTCACCAAATCTACTCTCTATCACTCATTGTAAACCATAATGTCACTTGACTTTCAGAAAAACTTATTTAAAGCTGCATTTTTTCTTAAAACATCAATGAAGTTATAATAGAATAAAACTAACAATAATATATTAAAGTCTCGACATAGATTTTAAATCAGAGAGTTCAATCAATGTGAAAAATTAATATCTTAACTTGAAAAAGTAAAAAGGGGGTGGGAGCATATGATCATCTTGTTGGAATATGCCCGCTGACACGAACGAGTTAATGGCACTACCGATGAGGTATAGGCCTAGTGAGTCACACACCAAGTATTGATTCCGGCAACACGATCAAGCAAAAGAGAGAAAAAGGCCAAAATGGGTTTTGGCAGGATGGGGGGGCCGTGCCCAGTCCAACATACACGAGGCGTATTAGCCCAGTTCGAGGTTGTGTAGTTTGGGCCTACACGGGCTGTGTAGATGAACACGGGCCGTGTAGTGCCTGATAGACACGGGCCATCTTAGCCTAATTGGGGCCGTGGACTTTGGGCCTACACGACCGTGTAGACCTACACGGGCCGTGTACGTTCGCTGTAACAATAGAATTAACAGCCTTAAACACTTGGTTTAATGGGGTTAACTTCTCATAATTGTGGTAGACAAAGAGACCACGAGTTATCTGCTCTAGTAGAGGCTTTTGGCTAACACTTTGTCTTTTGGGTTGACACTAGAACTCTCTCTCACTTGTTCATCTTGTTCTTGGTGTTCTTGAGCACAAGAAGCAAGAAACTCTTGCACTTGATTGTTGTTTTGGTGATTGCACATCAACCTGCTAGCACTTGGGAATCAAACAATCTTGGGGTGGACTTTATTGGAGGAGTTCTATATTGGATTCTAAGCTACTTGGCAAGAAAGGTTTTCTTTGAGACTTGGATTGAGGTATAAACCTTTCTACTTATCTTGTGTATTTTTAGTTGCAAATTCATTGTTAGATTTTGGTCCATGGGAAGTATTCGTTGTTTGGCATTGATTTTTGTTACATGCTTTGCTTCTGTTGCTACTTGTTTTTGCCAAACGAATACCTTCAGTGGTATCAGAGACATATCTAACATGACTTTGTACTATTGAGTCTAGAAAAACCATAAAAGTATTTTTTGGATAAGAAAAGTGTTTTCTTAAAATTGGTTTTTCCATTGAGACTCTTGTTGTGCTAGAATAGATTTATTCGTAGTTGTGTTTATATATTTTAGTTTTTATATTTATATATTTCTTGTAACTTGGCATGAAGTGTACACAAATATATACTTATAAATGTATATATGAATATGTGTCTCAAAAATGGTTTGGTACACTAATGCATATGTACAAGGATTGTCCTTTTGGTGTCTTTGATGTTTTGGCAATCTTAACTAAAATATAGATATATATCTATATCATAGTTATGTGTGGCACACCATGTTTCTATTTGATTTGTTTGATTTGATTCGGTAACGAGATATGCCCCTAGACCTATGTGTTGTGGTGATTGATTATTTTTGAGTTTTGGCAGCCTGTGTGCTGTATTGTTGTAATAATATTTGTTTATTTACTTATTGGTGCGGCTTGCACGCCGTTTCATTTGTTCTATGTATTTGTAAAAATAGCATAGGATTGCGACCTGCGTGTCGTTTATATACATTCCATGTATTTGTATATAGTATAGAATTAAAACCAAAATAGTCAACGGGAGTCATGGTGGTGACGTCTTGGCGAGAAGGAATCAACATGCTATTGGAGGTGTTGGATTCAGTGGGAGCTCACCCAACGAGACCATATCTTGTCCTTAGATTTTTGGCCTCGTTTTCCCGTTGTGGCTCACGGGGAAAACGCATAGGAATTTTGGGCATGTTACCGAATCATATGTATATATATTTGCGTGGTTGTATTTTATTATTCAATGCATGGATTAGGATTTGCATGCTAGACAATTTTTCTATAAAATTAAATAAAATACAATGTTTGTTAAATTGGTTAACAATTGCGCGTGAATAGAATAGGCAAAGAAAATATAAAGATGGTTTTATATTAAAAGTGCTTAAAATCGTTTTGACACTTACTTTGTTAATTCAAAAAAGGGTTTTTATAAACCGGAAACAAAATCCCGTTTTTCAAAGTGTAAATCACGCACCATCCGTAAGATGACACCACCCGAATCTAACGAAGCAAGGATGATTGTCGAGCTAAGCACGAGTCATTCATTGTGTAGTTGTGTGGAAGGTGAGTGGGGTAACTTGCATGATTGGTTGTCGAGCTAAGCACGAGCTAAATAATGGTCGAGAGTTCCACCCGTGTGTCTTGTCGGACGATTTACAATTTTAGTATATAATTCTTGGTTAGTTGTCGAGCTAAGCACGAGCTAAACAAAAATTATATATTAAGATTGGTGTAAGATAGGGATCAAACATGCCAACCGACATAATGGATGTCAACGGATCCCGCAAGTGTCTAAGAGTTGTAATAGAGATTACAATTGGTAAAATGGTTGCCGGCCTAAATAACTTCGCCACGTGATCCACGGTAAACCCGTCACGGTGCGAGGTGAAATAAGGTTCTTAGCCCTTGTTACAAATAAATTGTTTTGTTTAAAACTATGGGTACTTATTTTAACAAGGATTTCCAAACTAACTAAAACTACTTTGCTATTTTAGATGGCGTCTTCAAGCAACACCAACACCACCAACCATTTTTCGCTTAGAGTTTTCCTTGAAAAGGAGAAACTCAATGGTAACAACTTCTTGGATTGGTTTAGGCAACTTAAACTTGTCCTACGCCAAGAAGGGAAGATGGTTACTATAGAGGAGGCCCTACCCGAGGCTCCTGCTGCCAATGCCACTCGGGCTATCCGAGACACTTATGAGAAGCGTGTCAAGGATACCGAGGACATTACTTGCCTCATCCTAAGTACTATGATCCCCGAGCTCCAAAAGCAAATGGATCATTTGAGTGCTTTTGACTTGATCGCTCAGCCTAAGGAAATGTTCCAGCAGCAAGACGGTACTTGGTAGTAAGATGGCCGATGGCGGGAATGCGAGTGCTCACGTGTTGCGCATGAAAGCAAACGTGGAGCGCATGGAATGGCTCGGATTTACCATAGGGAGGGAGCTAGCCGTGGATTTGATCCTATGGTCCCTGCCCACCGCATATGATCAATTCGTTATGAGTTATCATATGCATAGTATGGATAAGTCCATTATGGAGCTACAGGGTATGCTTAAGACAACCGAGTCTAGCATGACCAAAAACAAGCCCGCCGTTCCAAATCCCGTTCTTGCTATAAGGGAGGGGCGAATCCAGAAGAATAAGAGATCCGCTTATACCCCTAAGGGTAAGGGGAAGGGGAAGATTGGCGCTGCCAAGTCTAGCCCCGCTTCGGAGGGTAAAGGCAAGGGGAAGATGGTTCCCCAAGCCAAAACTCCGAATGATGCGGAATGCTTCTTCTGCGGGAAGAAGGGTCATTGGCGCCGTAATTTCCCGGGGTACCTAGAAGGTCTTAAGAAGCTCAAGGGGTTGAGCATCGCAGGGACTTCCGATTCAGGTACGTACATGATTGAACTCCATCATACTTCTACATCTGGTAGTTGGGTATTAGATACCGGCTGTGGCACTCACGTTTGTAATATTATGCAGGTGCTAAGGACAAGTAGAAGGATGGAGAGTGGCGAGCTTGACTTGATTATGGGAAACAAGGAGATTGTCCCGGTCAAGGCTCGAGGAGAAGTTGAATTATCTTTTAATTCCGGTTTTTCCATATTATTATTGAACGTATGCTATTCGCCGCTTGTGACACGAAACATTATCTCTTTTCATGCATTACACGACAATGGTTTTGGTTTCTCTTTTGACAATGGGGTTATTGTTTGTTTTAAAAATGGTATTTGTTATTTTATAGCTTATCCTTGTCGTGGTATTTATGAAGTAGATGCATACGTCTAAAAATGGTTTAGACAAATTGTCTTTGTGGCATGGTCGACTTGGCCATATAAACAAGACTCGTATCGCCAAGCTCCAAGCGGATGGGATCTTGGAATCATTTGACCACGAGTCAAATGAAGTATGCGAATCTCGTTTATTAGGCAAGATGACTAAAGCACCCTTTTCCGGCGTGAATGAGAGGGGTAAAGACTTATTGGACATTATACATTCCGATGTGTGTGGTCCGTTTAAGCATATCACAAGAGACAATTCTAGATACTTCGTTACGTTTATAGACGATTATAGTAGGTATGGGTATGTCTACTTGGTTAGACAAAAGTCTGAGACTTTTGAGGTCTTTAAGACTTTCCAAAACGAAGTAGAGAATCAATTGGGCAAAAAGATTAAGATACTTAGATCCGATAGGGGTGGTGAGTATCTTAGTCAAGAGTTTCGTGATCATCTTAAGGGTTGTGGAATTATCTCACAACTTACGCCTCCTAGGACGCCGCAATTAAATGGTGTCGCCGAGAGGAAGAACCGAACATTGTTAGATATGGTTCGGTCTATGATGAGTCACACCCAAGTGCCTATAAGCCTTTGGGGTTATGCTCTTGAAACGGCAACAAGAATCCTTAATCTCGTTCCAACGAAGAAGGTCGAGAAAATACCTTTTGAGATGTGGCATGGGAAGCCTCCCGTTCTTGCCTATCTAAAGGTTTGGGGTTGTCAAGCCTACGTACGACGTGAGGTAGATGACAAGTTGGAGCCCCGATCCGAAAAGTGTTATTTCATCGGATATCCAGCTGCGGGTATTGGATATATATTTTATAAACCTTCCGAGAACAAAGTATTTGTCGCTCGGAGGGCGGTCTTTTTAGAAAGAGAATTAGTATCCAATCAGCATGGCGGGACTAAGATTGATCTTGAAGAAGTTCAAGAGTCAACAGATGAAAGACCTGACGTTGGCACTAGCCAACAACCTAGTGAGGTTAAGTCTCAGCATGACAATGCGGAGACTAATGTAAATCCGTTACCTCCCCGTAGATCCGGTAGAACTCGCCATGAGCCGGAGAGATATGGGTTTCTCATATCTGAGGGTGATGAGTTATTGGTGGATCTTAATGAGCCCACTAACTATCGGGAAGCGGTAGCGGGCCACGAGTCTGCTAAATGGAATGAGGCAATGGATAACGAGATGCAATCCATGGAGGATAACCAGGTTTGGGAACTGGTTGATCCCACACCCGGTTGTAAACTAATAGGATGTAAGTGGGTCTTCAAGAAGAAGACCGACATGGATGGAAAAGTCAACACTTTCAAAGCCTGACTGGTGGCTAAAGGTTTCACCCAGACACATGGTGTCGATTATGACGAAACTTTCTCCCTAGTGGCCATGTTGAAATCTATTAGGATACTTTTGGCAATCGCCGCATTTCATGATTACGAAATATGGAAAATGTATGTCAAAACCGCCTTCTTTAATGGGAAGCTCTCCGAAGAGGTGTATATGACACAGCCTGAGGGTTTTGTACATCCGAAGCATCCTAATAAAGTGTGTAGACTAAAGAAGTCCATTTATGGACTTAAACAAGCATCTCGTAGTTGGAATCTATGCTTTGATGAGAAAATCAAAGAGTTTGGTTTTTCGAAGAGTGTAGACGAGCCATGTGTATACGTTAGGGCTAGTGGGAGCGCCGTTGTTTTCTTGGTCTTATATGTGGATGATATCCTGCTCATTGGTAAAGATATTCCAACATTGCAAAGTGTTAAAACTTGGCTTGGAAAATGCTTTTCGATGAAAGACTTGGGAGAGGCGACATACATTCTGGGTATCAAGATCTATAGAGATAGATCTAGAAAACTTCTCGGGTTGAGTCAAAGTACATACATTGACAAAGATGGAGGACTCCAAGAAAGGAAATCTTCCTATGTCGCATGGAGTGATATTGAGTAAGACTCAATGTCCTAGTTCTCAAAAGGAACTAGAAGTAATGAAGCGAGTACCATATGCTTCGGCCGTGGGCTCGATCATGTACGCCATGTTATGTACTCGTCCTGATGTGTCATGCACCTTGAGCTTGACTAGTAGATATCAGGGAAACCCGGGGCAAGCCCATTGGGTTGCGGTAAAGAACATTCTTAAGTATCTTATGAGGACTAAAGAAATGTTCTTGATCTTTGGTAGTGAGGAAGAGCTCAAAGTAAAGGGTTACTCTGATGCTAGCTTCTAAACTGATAGGGATGACTGCCGATCACATCGGGGTTTGTGTTTCTATTGAATGGTGGGGCTATTACTTGGAGAAGTTCAAAGCAAGACACAGTAGCTGATTCTACTACAGAGTCAGAATACATTGCGGCAAGTGAAGCTGCTAAAGAAGCTGTGTGGATAAGGAAGTTCGTCTGAGACCTTGGAGTGGTTCCTAGCATATCCGACCCTATTGAGATCTTTTGTGACAATGAGGGTGCGGTAGCCTTAGTGAAGGAACCGAGAGCTCACAAGAGAACGAGGCATATACCTCGTAAGTACCACTTGATTAGAGAGATGATTGAAAGTGGTGAAGTCGCTATTAGTAGAGTAACCTCGGAAGGAAATTTGGCCGATCCGTTTACTAAACCATTGTCACAAGCTTCTCATGATTTACATACTACGACGATAGGTGTTAGATTTGCTCATGACTTGGTTTAGATTTAGTTTTAATTTATGTTTGGACCATTATGTATTTGGGAACATTAAGCAATAATGTTACTAATGTTTGTTTCGATTTATATAGTGGAGATCTATATATACGCGTGTTGCGGTTACTTACATTTAGTCTTTATTGTGTTCTATCTTTGCATGTTTAATTTATTCCCTAGATTGTTTTACAATCTTTAAGTCTCCACAATCGGTCATACTTTGTGGGAAGGAAGTATGAATTAAGGTTGAGGTAAAGAATTGGTTTTGATAAAACGTGATTCTTGCCTATACTTGAAAGGGGTTTCAAGTGATAGGAGGACCCGCACCCGAGTTTACTTCATGGTTTTAGTCACAAATAACTCGGGATGGTAATGACATTTCATCCTTAAACTAGAGATACATGTGATCTCAAAGCATAGGTTTGCTTTGCTTTGGTCGTCCGTAACTGGTCGTTATAAGGGAGATGATTGGGTAGAGTATTATCTATGTGGCGGGACTATGTAGTCGAAAGGTATTTGTTCCTCTATGTATAGAGAGAATATCCATGGGCCCCTCGATGATTGAGTGCTGACGTTCATATGCATGGCCGTGCTCAAGTTCTATTGATTATGGATCAATGTTGACTTGATTTGTTGGTCACCACTAATCTAGAATCGAGAAACACGATCGTGAACGATCTGAAGGTTGACTATATTCCAAGCCTTGTGTTCACATTGTATATCGCGAACAAAGGGATGTACATGTTCATTTATCTTTAGGACAATCATTTCATGATTGGGGATCTTGTCAAGAGTGGCATACCCTATACTTACTTGGGAGCATAGATGTCTTGCTAGAGGCCGCTTTATATTTGTGTTATTTTTCGTAGTCGTGTCACGTGCAAGTGGGAGTCTGTTGGAATATGCCCGCTGACACGAACGCGTTAATGGCACTACCGATGAGGTATAGGCCTATTGGGTCACACACCAAGTATTGATTCCGGCAACACGATCAAGCAAAAGAGAGAAAAAGGCCAAAATGGGTTTTGGCAGGATGGTACACGGGCCGTGCCCAGTCCAACATACACGAGGAGTATTAGCCCAGTTCGAGGTCGTGTAGTTTGGGCCTACACGGGCCGTGTAGATGAACACGGGCCGTTTAGTGCCTGATAGACACGGGCCGTCTTAGCCCAATTGGGGCCGTGGACTTTGGGCCTACACGACCGTGTAGACCTACACGGGCCGTGTACGTTCGTTGTAACAGCAGAATTAACAGCGTTAAACACTTGGTTTAATGGGGTTAACTTCTCATAATTGTGGTAGACAAAGAGACCACGAGTTATCTGCTCTAGTAGAGGCTTTTGGCTAACACTTTGTCTTTTGGGTTGACACTAGAAGTCTCTCTCACTTGTTCATCTTGTTCTTGATGTTCTTGACCACAAGAAGCAAGAAACTCTTGCACTTGATTGTTGTTTTGGTGATTGCACATCAACCTGCTAGCACTTGGGAATCAAACAATCTTGGGGTGGACTTCATTGGAGGAGTTCTATATTGGATTCTAAGCTACTTGGCAAGAAAGGTTTTCTTTGAGACTTGCATTGAGGTATAAACCTTTCTACTTATCTTGTGGATTTTTAGTTGCAAATTCATTGTTAGATTTTGGTCCATGGGAAGTATTCGTATTTGGCATTGATTTTTGTTACATGCTTTGCTTCCGTTGCTACTTGTTTTTGCCAAACGAATACCTTCATATCTGCATATGTCAAATTTGAAAGAACCTGGAAAAGAACGAAAAAAAGGACCTGGGCCACATAGGAATTTGAAAGCATATTTGAATCTCAAGGTGCATATGGTGATTAAGCATCCTTATTAACTATGACAGTAATCTATACATGAAATTCAAAGCAGAACTTCCGGTCATTGAAAAAACAAGAAAAAAGAAACAGCATGACTAACAAGCAAAAGACAAACAAATCTGAAGTCTTCCACCTAAAGTGTTAGAAGTGCTGAAAAACATCTCCTAAAGGATTGCATAAAAGACACCAATTACGACAAACCTGGATGAAACCATGTCAACAAATTATACAATCCCGTCATCTGAAAATAAATAAGCAAATATGAGGTCTTCCACCTAAAGTGTTAGGAGTGTTGTAACTCATCTCCTAGAATGAATGCATAAAGGTCACTAAACCAAACATAATGGAAGATTTTAATGGAGAAGAGGTTCATACCTGTTCGCGGGTCTTCGAAGATTCACCGGGCACTCTTCTCCCTTGAACCAAGATAATGTAGATATCACTTCACAAATTTCATTAACCGTGTTTCCATATTTGTAGTCAGTAACAACATGTCATAAAAAAGCCAATCATTCAGCAGTAGAAACATCAACTCATTCAATGTAACTCATGGGGCAACCGAGATGTAACAGAAAGCCATTGCTCATGTTTCCAAGAACTAAGTTTGTTGATTTCATGACTATTCAATCAACATGTCAAAGTTTGTTGATTTCAACCCCCAAATCTATAGCTACAAATACACCAAATCTATACCAATGGTTCTAATTGCTATATGCACATCGGAAATAAGAACAAAAAGAATGTTGGTGAACCCAAACCAACCCCACCCCCAAAAAATAAGAAGAAAGTTGTAGATATCAAACTAGAATTCATAGTCATGTACATGAGCAGTCGAGCAGATAGCCAAATTACACCCCGTGTCCATGCTCGCAACATAATAAAGAAATTTCTCCTTCACAAGCTAACCATACACCTGAAGGTGCGATAAAAATATATCCCAGAAGGCAGAAACATATATTTTAAAATCAATTTGAGACGAATAAAAAAAAACAAAAAATAGCAGGGAAGGGATTACCTTTGGCGAGCAGCAGGGCAGCACTCTGTTGGGAACTCCACTAGTCGCGGGTCGCCGCCGGGAAGGAACTTACTGAAGTAACCCCCTTTCATAGATTGAGAGAGTGGAATGAACTTACTGAAGATTTCTATCGAAGGGACGAAGCCCCGAAGGCAAAGGGAAGAGAGGCACGACAACACTCGATAGGTGAGAATCGAGAACGAGAGTCTTACTTTGAATCGAGCACAGGTCTGAAACAAGGTCTGCTTCTTCATCGTCAAGAATGAAAATCAACACGTCAGTGAGCGCTTCTTCTTCTTTTGACGTCGACAAGTATTAATCAGCACTCTACAATTTTGATTTTTTTTCTTTGAATCGAGAATGGGATGCAGTCGAGAAATAAGAAATGTTGAAACCGAAATTGCGAGATGGGAGGCTGGAGATAGAAATGCCCAACGAGTGAAACCCTAAATATATTTAGGCCCGGTTTTATAATAAAAATAGGGTCCGAATCCATTCTAATTTTCAGACCCGGTTTCCTCGTAAAAAAAAGGGTCTGAATGTATATATGCGTATCTGAAGCGCTAAAACCTGACATTTAGACCCGGTTTTTTTAAAATAAACCGGGCCTTAATGTTTTCCGGACTTTCAGACCCGGTTTTGTTTTAAAAAACCGGGTCAAAATCTTATAAAACACGCGTTTGGCTTTTTCAGCCCAGGTTTAGGCATTTTAAAAAAAAAACCGGGTTTAAATAGGGGAGCCTGAAAGTGTTTTTTGTAGTAGTGAATAATTGAATAATAATAAAGGATGGTTTAATTGGTTCTACCTGGAGTGTTCAATGATTGCCTTTCTATAAGTTCAGGGACTAAATGTGACAATCGAGCAAGTTAAGAAGGGTATTTAAGCCAAAATTTTGGGTGCAAATGTGTACTATGCGTGTTGTGTGGAAGCTGAGAGCAAGGAAAAGGTAGAAAAGGATCAAATCCATACAAAATTGACTAATTTTTTTTTTGGAAAATGATCAGGTATGATTGCTTGTATCTTTGTGATCATTTACATGCTGATTTCTTTCAAATTGATTAAGATCTTGTAGGGTTTTAGTTGGTTTTTTTGGACTGTTCAGAATTTGGAGAAAACCAAGAATAAGATCGCAGTTTATTATATCCACTAAAACTTGTTATAAATTCAAATTTGTAAAGGTTTGTTTAAATAGTGTTTACGATGGATTGCAACAAGAATTTAATGAAATGATTAAGAAATGGGTGAGTTTGATTTATCTTTTAGATTGTAAAAGTCATATGTAAAAGGCAGAACATGTGTTGTTCTATTATGCCTTAAATCTTTGTTTATAAAAGTAAAAATCACTTTTTGGATCAAGTATGAGAAAAAAAGGTTTGATCTTATCCTCTGGAAAAGGAGAAAGATACCTCAAACAGACGAAGATCTTGAAAATTTGTTTCAACAACTAAGTATGGCTGGCAATCCCATACTTGGTAAAGTTAAATCAAACAGAAGCATGGTTGTTGTTTAAAGTACAAGCATGAAAAGGGAAAGAAAGTTCTACACGATAGAAGATGTGGTTTTTAATATTTTATATTGTGAGTGGGTTGCACTTTTTCAGAAAAGTACAATTATTTTTATCAAACAGTTGATTAAAGTAACTTTACTTTTCACCCACTACCTTTACAATTAAAATATTATATTTCCACATACTTTTTGTCTTCTTCCTTCATACAACCGGATGCCCAAGCTTCTATAAATATTCATGCATGGTAGACATGCAAAACAACCGAATAGAGTTTCTATACAACACAAAGCAATCTCATTAGTTGAGAAATATTCGTAGAGTTTAGCAATTGTGTAGAACCAAACTTGTTCATGTGTTGAGCACTCTTCAAACATTAGTTGTTTTAGAGTTAGCTTGTCTATGTGTTAGACAAATTTATTGCCACCTTTTATTGTGCCTAGAATTTCCGCTTCTAGTACATGTAATTCTTGATTCATAATCATTAAGAATTATATAAAAGTATAATGGTGTGTCTTTAATTTTAAAAAGCTAAAGTTTGTATTTAACCCCCCCTTCTACAAATATTTGTTGTTGCGTACTCAATCTGGGACTAAAAACTGGTATCAGAGCAGGTTAGATAATCAATATTTAGATCTGTTTTGCTTACTCTACAACTGCTTCTACCCCTCTCAAAATGGCCTTATCCTCAAACAACATGAACATCTCAAACACTAGGTCTTTAACAAGATGTCCCATGTTTGATGTAGAAAACTTCTCCATGTGGAAAAGTAGAGCACATCTCTTTTTATCCACCCTTGATATCCAAATGCTTGAAATAGTTACTGAGGGTCCTTATGTTCCAACATCTGTGTTATCAATTCCATCAGAATCTGAAGGTCAAACCTCCACAACAGAAAGAATCATTACCAAACCCATGCATCTGTGGACAGATGAAGATAAGAGGTTGGTTAGCCTAGATATTAAGGCTAGATTAGTTCTGTCTCTGCATTACCCAATGAGATCTATCATCAAGCGCTTAACTGTACTTCTGCTAAGAGATGTTAGATACACTCACAGTTGCATATGAAGGGACTGAGGAGGTGAAGGAGAACAAGAAGCTTCTCCTGAACAGAGAGTATGAATTCTTCTTTGCTCAGCAAGGTGAGAGTCTTACACAAACATACACCAGGTTCAACTGCCTAGTAAATGATTTGAAGAGGGCAGACATATCCAAGAGAAACTTTGTCTTGGTGAACAAGTTTCTAGACTCCCTCCCTAAAACATGGGATCACTTTGTCACTGTACTAAGACATAGTGAAAAGATCAAGGGAATGTCTCTGGTTGCTCTCTATGGTAACTTACTCAACCATGAGCAATCAGTCAAGCAAAGGAAGTTTTCATCCAAAGAGATAAAAGAGGTTGTGAAAGCTGCACCAACTTCCCTTGTATCAAGAGATACAAAGATGAGAAGCTTTGCAGCTATTGATTCTGGTTCTGATGAAGAAGGAGATGAAGAGGAGGGTGCTAGAGAAAGTGATGAGGAGAATGGTGTTGAGGAGAATAGTTTGGAGGAGCTGGTTGAAGGAGTAGCCATGCTGGTAAAGAAGTTCAAACCTTTCAAGAAGGGAAAGGGTGTTAAGAGGTTCAGCAAGAGGCCATCAAAATTTGTCAAGTCCAAATCCACTTTTGATGCCTCCACAGCAGAATGTTACAAATGTGGCAAGATTGGCCATATAGCCAGTGACTGTAAGTCCAAAAGTAACACTGGTTCTTTATACGTGCCAAAGCAGGAGGGCAAAATTGATTATGAAGCCAAGTATAACAAACTCCTTGCTGCTGTTCTTGACAAGAAAAAGAAGAAGAAAGCATAGGGCCAAGTTCTTGTAGCTAAAGAAGAAGATTGGGTAGAAGAAGATCTTTCCTAAGATGAAGATGAAGCAATCTCTGCTCAGTTCTGCATGATAGCCACAACAATGATGGTAGTTCCTTTGATGAAGATATGAATAAGGCTGCAAAAGTTTGTTCAACTACCAACTGGGATCATTCTTCTATGTATTAGTTTGGAAAGTTTATTAATTATGATGATAATGAAAAGAATGCTATGTTTGATTACTTGTGTATTGATTTCCAGTTTGCTATTCAAAGAGAGAAGAAGCTAAAACTAGAAGTAGAATCACTCAAGGAAAAATTAATTCTTAAAGATGAGGAACTTAAGCAGATAACAATTTTAAATGATGAGCTAGCAAATCAAAAGATAATGAGATCTTAGTAAAAGAAACTAGTGAAGCAACCAAAAAGTTCAATGTCCTTCAAAAAGTAGTAAAGTCTTGGTGTGTATCTGCTGAAAAGACCACTCAGTGTGTCAAGGAGCAGATACCCAAACAAGTTCAAGCTATTATTGGTGGAAATTACTCTAAGGCTACTACATGTTGATTCTAATAAGTACCTTAATATCTTAGACAATGCTGACATCTTGCCACAAACTTTTCACAAGACTGTTAAAGGCAAAAGTGTCTTCACAAATAATTTTGTTAGAAGCAAAAGTACACACCTAAAAGAATCAATTATTCCTTCTGTTGAATCATCCTCTGGTAAGATTTCAGAATGTAAAAATACTAAGAACACAAAGTTAAAGGATGTGAGTAAAGGAAAGGAATCATTAGTTGAGACCACAGAGACATTATGTTGGCAAACCTTGAAAATAGATGACTTAAATCTTAGTATTTCACAAACTAAAGAATCATTAGCTAATACTACTTTATCAACTGACATGTTAATAGATGGTAAATGCTCAGCTGATGGTCTGTCCGCTAATCATAGCTCATCTTCTAAACAATCAGTTGATCCAGAAGTAATCAACTCTCCTTCAATAGAAGAAACTATGAGTAAAAAGAATGATGTTCACATTATTCCCATTTCTGCCACTCTAAGGATTGGTCAAAAACTTTCTAAATCCAAAGATCAATCCAAGGTGCTTGTGAATAAAGACCTAGGAAATTTACAGGATAAGCTTCATAAGCTGAATGGTCAAGTTAGTCAAATGATAACTGATGATTTTTAGAAGACTAATAATAAAACTCATAGGCATTCAAATAATGTTGTTTAATGCTCCAAGGCCACAAAATCTCAAAAATGTTATAAGTGTGGAAGTAAAGAGCATAAGGCATTTGAATATTCTTTAGAAGGAAATTCAAGATAGCGGACTTGTAATGATAACATAGTCATTCCTTTTACACATAAGAAACCTGAAATGAAGTGGAAAGCTAGGTGCATTCCACAGGGATCCACTAAATAGTGGATTCCTACTTTTGTCACTAACTCTTCTTTCGTTCAATCTGTGCAGGGTGTTGGTTCATGGTTTCTTGACAGTGGATGTTCAAGAACTATGACAGGCAACAATGCTTTGCTCAGTAACTATAAGAAAGATAAAGGTCCTAGGGTGACTTTTGGTGACAACAATCATGGGCAAACAAAAGGCTATGGTGAACTTCATACTGGGAACCTTAAACTGTCCAAAGTATCATATGTCAAAGGGCTGAAATACAATCTCATAAGCATAAGTCAATTGTGTGATGGAGATATTGAAGTCCACTTCACAAAGACAGGAGGCTCCATAATAAATAAGGAAGGTAATACAGTATTAAGTGCCAAGAGAACCAAGGACATGTATACTCTTGACATGTCATTTGGTGACCCTTGAAAGGAAACATGTTTGTATTCCAAAAGTAACGAGGATAAAAACTGGCTATGGCACAAGAGGCTTTCCCACCTTAATTTCAAAAATATCAACAAGTTGTTCAAGGGTGAACTAGTGTCAGGATTAACTTCTCTGACTTATCTTAAGCCTAAACCTTGCACTGCTTGTGAGAAGGGAAAGCAGCATAAGACATCATTTCCATCCAAGCAGGCCTTCTCTATTACAAAACCTTTCTATATGTTGCATATGGATATCTTTGGTTCTGTTGCAACTGCTAGTATTGGTGGAAGTAAGTATGCTCTTGTATTAGTGGATGAATTCTCAAGATACACTTGGGTTTTCTTTCTTAAAGCAAAGAGTGAGGCTGCTGAAGAACTCATATGCTTTATCAAAAATATGGAAGTGTTGAATGTTAATCTGGTGAGGAGTCTTAGAAGTGATCATGGAATTGAATTCAGAAATCAAACTCTGGAATCTTTCTGTGATGAAAAAGGGATGTCTCAAAACTTTTTTGCTCCAAGAACCCCACAACAGATGGTGTAGCTGAAAGAAGAAATAGAACATTGATTGAAGCTGCCAGAACCATTTTGTGTGAAAGTGGGTTACCTTTTAATTTCTGGGCTGAGGCTGTAAGTTGTGCATGTTTCTCACAGAACAGATCCCTTATTATCATGAGGCACTACAAAACTCCATATTAAGTGCTCAAGGGAAGGAAGCCAAGCATTAGCTTTCTGCACATTTTTGGATGTCAATGCTTCATCCTCAATCAAAAGGATCAATTGTAGAAGTTTGCTCCAAAAGATGATGAAGGAGTGTTTCTAGGTTACTCAGTGATTTCCAAAGCGTACAAAGTATACAACCTCAGAATCAAAGTCATAGAAGAATCTATCAATGTAAGTTTTAATGAAAATGACTTTGTTGCTTCTTGATCTTCTAATCATGTTTCAGGTGAAGAATTTAATGATCTTATATACAATGGAGAAACCACTCCAGAGCAAGTTGATCCCTTTCCACCAACTGCTCATGATGTAGATGAACCTGTTCCTATCCAAATCTTTAACCATGTGTAACCAACCTCATCCAATCCTATACCTCTACTGAATCATGTGGAAAATGACTCAACATCATTGGATTCTAATTCCATATCACACATTCCCTCTTTAGTAGAGACACGCACAAATTGTGACAATGAAGTTATATCAGCCACCCAAAATGAACTCATTTCTACTGCTAATAGTCAACACATAACTTCATCTCTCCAAATCCAAATAAATCCAAATTCCCAAGAAATCCAAAAAGCCTTCAAAGATCACAAGTATCATCCTCATGATCCGGTGATAGGCAATATAGATGATCCAGTTAGAACAAGATCAAAAGCTTGCAACATTTGTTTTTACTCTGGATTTGTCTCAATGATTGAACCGAAGAAGGTTGATGAAGCTCTTAATGATCCCCACTGGGTGACTGCCATGCAAGAAGAGCTGACAGAATTCAAAAGAAATAATGTATGGACTTTGGTAACTAAACCAAAGGATAAAACCATCATTGGAACAAAGTGGGTGTTTAGAAACAAGCTAGATGAAAATGGGCAAATCATTAGAAACAAAGCAAGGCTAGTGGCACATGGGTATTGTCAAGAAGAAGGTATTGATTTTGATGAAACCTTTGCCCATGTTGCAAGATTGGAAGCCATTAGATTGTTCCTAGCCTATGCTGCCTTAAAAAACTTCAAAGTATTCGAAATGGATGTGAAGAGTGCATTTCTGAATGGAGATCTGAAAGAAGAGGTATATGTAAAACAACCTCCCGGTTTTGAGGAGTCAAGCTTACTTGATCATGTATTCTTTCTAAACAAAGCTTTATATGGTCTTAAGCAAGCTCCAAGAGCCTGGTATGATACCCTCTCTTCTTTTCTCATTAACAAAGGTTTTACAAGAGGATGCATTGATAGCACTTTGTTTATAAGGAAGTACAAAGGTGATGTGATACTTGTGCAGATATATGTAGATGACATAATATTCGGGTCTACCAATTTGGAACTATGCAAAAAGTTTTCTAAACTCATGTCTGATAACTATCAGATGAGCATGATGGGTGAATTACACTATTTTCTTGGTTTACAAATTAAACAAGAGGTTGATGGTATTTTCATTCATTAAACAAAATATGTCAATGACTTATTTAAAAAGTTTGATTTTGAAAATTGTTACTCAATGAAAACACCTATGTCTACTTCTATCAAGTTAGGAAAGGACACTGATGGCAAATCAGTGAACATTACTGCTTATAGAGGGATGATTGGGTCATTGTTATACCTCACTGCAAGTAGACCAGATATAATGTTTTCAGCATGTCTCTGTGCAAGATATCAAGCAGATCCAAAGGAATCACATCTTGCTGCTGTGAAGAGAATATTCAGATATCTCAAAGGAACTCCAAATCTTGGTCTTTGGTATCCCAAAGATTCAAATTTTGAGCTAGTTGGATATTCTGATTCTGATTTTTACAGGGTGTACATTAGACAGAAAAAGTACTTCAGGTGGTTGTCAGCTTCTAGGAGGAAGATTGATAAGTTGGTCTAGTAAGAAACAGATTCAGTATCAACATCTACTGCATAGGCAGAATACATTGCTGTAGGAAGGTGTTGTGCTCAAACTTTGTGGCTGTAAAATCAACTACTTGACTATGATGTGAAGTTTGAAGACACCCCAATTTTGTGTGACAATACAAGTGCCATTTCCATCTCAAATAATCCAGTCATGCATTCAAAGACAAAGCATATTGAAATCAGACATCATTTTCTCAGAGATAATGTGCAAAAGGAAAAGGTAACTCTGCACTAGATCAACACTGATTTGCAACTTGCAGACTTGTTCACAAAACCATTGGATGAAGCAAGGTTCAATTTCCTAATATCCAAAATAGGTATGCTTAATTTCTAGATTAGAATAGTGATAGCTTTGTTTATATCAATTGGTAAGTGTTGAATACCATGTTTTACTTATCTAAGCATCTCTAAGTCTTACTGAGTCTGTGTAAACTAAGTAACTTTGCTATGCTGACGTCTATCAGCTGATCACCCTCAGCTAAGAAGGAAATGCTCAGCTAAGTACCTCTCTCAGCTGATATAGCCAAAAATTTCACTATCAGCTGATACTCTTTCATCAGCTGATGCCTTTCAACTGATACATTTCAATGCTTAGCTGATGGTTGAACACTTAGTCAATTTTTATCTTTTGTGCTCAGTTAATTTTTTTTAACCCTAATTATTTACTCCATCTGTCAGATTTCATTTAATAGCTCATTAATATGTTTTCTGTTAGAATTTGTCAGTATCTAACAATCTTTGTTAACTACACTTCATAAATACCCCACTTCCGCTCTCATTCATCTTTACCTGTTCAAATTCTCTCTCTATCTAAAAAGCTTTACCCTAACTTTTCTCTCTCGATACTTCTCTATTTATCTCACTGTTCATCATCCCTACCAAATGGCGACTTACATTCCTGATCCTGCTGTCATCCCCGGTGAGAATGTTGCACCCAACCAACCCATGAACATAACTCCCAACAACATTCTACTATGTACATCCATACCCGCCTCACGCGAAAACCAAGGATACGAGCCAATGGTGTAGTTCCTTCGAGCTCACCCTCTGTTTGAAAGTCTCATCACCGATCCCCACTATATATTCCCTACCATTATTGGAGAACTATGGTACTCTACAACCTACAACATCAATGATAATGCAATCCACTGTACCCTAGCCCAAGGTAACTATTATCTTCGAATAACCACTGAAACCTTAAGAGAAGCCACTGGTATTCCTCACTTCCCATGCATACACTGCTTTTCCCTCAAGAACTCAAGTTCAAACCGTTCTACAAACAATTGGCTACAATGAGCCTGTGGTGCACGGGCAAGTAAATGTTACTACTTTATCCTATCCTTGGAAGTATCTGGCCAATGTGGTCATTCGTTGTTTTGGTCCTAAATCTGAAAGCCATCATCTCATCAATCAAACTGAGCTTCAAGTCCTATATGCCCTGGTGTTTGGGGTAAACATTGATTTCTCTCAGGTTATCTTCTCTGATCTTGTTGACAAAATTACACAGAGCACCAACAAGAAATCCTCAAGATCTCAACTGCCATATATTCGATTTTTAAGTTTAATTGCAATGAGGGAGATTGGTGAAAATGATTTTGTTGGGCTAAATGAACATCTTGATAGCATTCCTGTCCCTGCCATAGGTGAGAAAGTATTTCATTTTATAAAGGCAAACAGAGGTCCCCCTATCACTGCTCAAATGTAAGAGTTGATTGATGCTGCTGCTGAGGAAAATCCAAATAATGATGATGATGATGTTGATGGTAGTGGTGCTAATGAAAATGATGAACATGATTATGATAATGATGGTAACAATGCTGATGATGGTGTTGATCATGACAGTAATGATGGTGGTGTTGGTGATTTTGATTTTGCTCTTCCAAGTCCAATGGTCATGCGTCCTGTTGGTGATGCTGCTGTGCTAGATCAACCAGAACAAGAAATTTCTGAGCAACTGGTTGAGCTCATTGCTAGAAGCAGGAACATCATTTCCAAAGGTATGGAACATTCTTACTCAACCTTTGAGGACGTTTAAATGGTAGTCCCAACCTTTGATAGCCCATCCTCATCTCCTGTCCAAACACCAATCCAACAGCCAAGCTCTAGCGAACCTCTAGTATTCACTAGTTCTACTCCCATTCATAGCCCCCTATATACAAGGTCAATAGAGGATGCTCATAATGAGCCCTTTGAGGTAGTGACATCCACACCTCTGACCTCAACTCCAATTACCCTTCCTCATGTTGAGGGGGAGCAATTAGATGTTGCTAACCCTGAGCCAGTGGATGTATCCTCCCAACAGGATATATCTGTAAAAATGGGATTAAAACCGCAATCTGAGGCAACCTCCTAAAAAGTTGTTCTCATTGAAAGACAGACCTCATCCCAAGGTCACACTATGTCTATACCTCCATTGAGTTAGCCTATACCATTCACATTCTCCCAACAGAATGTGGATCCAATAAGGGACTCCATGGTATTGAGTGCATCCCACACTCACTCCACTTATCTTTCCCTTATAATCGATTCTATTGTTACACATGCACAGCCTATCAATGCTAGTGGTACAAACCAACCACTTGTACAGGGCTCAACAGTCTTTCCCATTGAATTTGAGCTTATACACCAAGTCTTAGATGAGGGAACACAAACCTTACCCAAATTCTTTGAACCAATCTCAATCCCTTCCACTTCTCAACCCTCTACCTCTATCCAAACACAAAACCTTAAACTTCTCCAAACCATCCATCAAAACCTTGACAATCTTACCCAAACCTTCCAAACTTTCCAAACCCAAACCAATACTCGACTATCTAGACTTGCTCAAGACATAGAGTCCATTAATATCCAAACCCCTCCCTCCCCTGCCCCTCTCCACACTTCAAATGACCTATCTCCCATTCTATCCAAAATAGACCACTTATCTACTTTTCTCCCATCTCAACAACCTACTCCCATCCTACCTCAATCAACTATTTCTTCCCTCAACCAGACCATCTCAAATCTTCTAACTCAACTACAAACCCTCCGACCTATCACCCCAAACATTTCTGTCCCCATACCATAACAACTTCTTCCCATGCATTCCTTCCTAAAAGGCATTCTTGATGATATTGAAGCCCTCTCTGAACAAAGCAGAATGAGCCATCTTTCTCTCTAGAAAGCTCTAAGGGATCTCAAGGATGACCTCTCCCTCCAACTCTCTAAAATTACTCCTACTCCTTCCTCAACCACTAAAACTACCCCTACGCCTACCCCTACCCCATCCCCAAAACAAACCGCACGTGACTCCCCTTCTCCTTTTGATGATGACAAAAAGGGGGAGAAATTTTCAAGTTCAACAAGGGAGGATGTTCCTGTTTCAGAGGAGATAGATGTTGCCTATTCTGAAACAGCCACAAAGATCTTATAGCAGGAAGCACCCAAAGCAATAGCTCCTCCTACTCTCAAAAGAAAAGCACCTTCTGAAGGGGAGCAAAGATTTCCCAAGAGATTGAAAAGAATGGTAAACAGGCCCAAGCCAAAAAGAAAGGCTGCTGAGGGTTGCTCTCCACCAATCAATGTAGAGTCTGATTCTGATGATGGGGATCATACTCTACTTTCTGACATCCTCAGAAGAAGAAGACAAATCCCCAAACCATCTGCTCCTCCAGTCCAATCTGCTCCAAAAGTCCAAATGCCTTCAACCTTTGCTCCAAAAGATAAAGGAAAAAGAAAAATGAGTCAAGAGCAAGTTGAAGAGGATGAACAAAGAAAGAGGGAAGTTGCCCTTAAAGAGCAAGAGGAAAGGGAGAATGCCTAAATGGCTTAAGCATTGGGTGTTCAAGTGGAAGAGATCTACCAAGCCAAAGAGCTAGGATATCAACAAGAACAAGAAAAAGCTCAAAGTCAAGCTGCTGCTCAACTTAAATTGGCAACGGAGAAATCTCAAGCTGAGACGCTCAAAGCAAGATCCCATGCGGATGTAATCAAAACCCTGTTCAATCTTGACCTATCTGCTCCCTACAATCTAAGCCAACAGAGGATACAAAGCTTCAGAGAAAGAATAAATATTTTAAGAAACAGAACTGAGCCAACTCCTATCACAAGAGCTACTGTCCATAAAGGTAATGGTGAACCCTACCTCAAAGCTATAAGACAAAACAACTTCAACAGCTGTGAAGTTGTATCATATGAAAGGTGTCACATCTATGGGTTCACAAAATTGGTTGAGATCCTGTACCTTCTCTACAAATCCAAGAGCAAGCTCAAAGTGCAATTTATTCAAAAGATTCAAAATTGGATAGCTCTTGCTGTGTCACAAAAGGCCTTCACTCCGGATGATTACTATAGGCATGTGCACACAGTTGATATTCTACACAAGAAAGGCTCCAAGCCCTTTAAACCTTTTGAGCTAAGAGAGGTACTGCCCCAACATGAATATCTATATGATTTTGAGAGTCTCAACACAGCCTTGCCACTCAACATCACTCTTGAGCTTTTCAAGTTTATATCTATGCCTGTTGAGGGTATATTCTTTCTAGACAGAGGAGGTACATGGAGGTTCTTTAGATAGTCTGAGATCCCCAAGGCTAGCAGAAATTTTCTCTTTGGACTAAGGATATCTACAAGAGGCAGAACCGGAAATGATCAATTTGAAGCCCTTGTACAAGCCCAATGTGAAGTCTTGGCTGAAGCAGATCCTCTTGCCAAAGCCTTTGAAGTCAAAGAAGAAGAATGGTGGGATTGAAGGCTGATCTATCTCTGAGGAATTGTTGATCACTGTAGTTGATTGTATATACATTGTAAATCCTGTTTAGACTAGTTCAGATTAGAGTTTTATCTTTGTAAATACTTCTGTATTTCCCTTTATTATGTTATTCAAGTGGTATTTATGTAAAACAGAAAATCAAAAATATATAAGAATAGAAAAATGGGAAGATACCACAAAACAGAACAAAATGGTACAATAAAGAAAAAGATTCCACAAAAATAGAACAAAATGGAACACTAGAAAAGAAACCAAAAACATAACAAGGTTCAAAATAAAAAGAGCTACCAAAAATAGATAGCTAGGTAGCCAAATGCACTTAAAAGTTTAAATATTTTGTATTCGACATCAAACTAATTCTTCAAAAAGAAAAAGGTTTTTTTCATCATCAAATAGGAGGAGATTGTTGGGGAGATAATCACTTCACCCTAATAATCAACTCTCCCTATCCTAAAACATAGAATTTGATGATAACCAAACCCTACATTCAGTATGACTTAGAAAGTATTCAAACATGTGTTGTTTGGATCAGATTCTGGAAAATATGCTAAGTATTAGGGATGTAAACGAGCCGAGATACTCGTGAGCTACTCGAGCTCGGATCGTTGAAAGCTCGAAATGAGCCGAGCCTTAACGAGCTCGAGCTCGAGCCTAGATTAAAGCTCCTGAAATAAACGAGCCGAGCTCGAGCTCCAAAGAGTGGGCTCGCGAGCTTAAACGAGCCTAAACGAGCTCCATATATAAGATAATTTATATTTTATATATTTAATTTTTAATAATTATATATATATATCATTTTAATAAAAATATCAAAATAATACCCGAGCCTAAACGAGCCTAGCTTAAACGAGCCGAGCCCGAGCTTCATACACATTAAACGAGCCGAGCTCGAGCTCAACATCATAAGCTCTAAACAAGCCAAGCTCGAGCTCGAGCCTAAAAAAGCCTAAACGTGCCTGGCTCGATAAGTGTCTAGCTCGGCTCGTTTACATCCCTACTAAGTATGGAACCATCAGCCGACCATCAGCTGAGTATCAGCCCCTACTGAAAGTATCAGCCAAGGGACATCAGCTAAGGAGTATCAGATGAAGAAAACAAGTGAAGAAGACCATCAGTTGAGAAAAATGAACTATCAGCTGAGTGAAGAAATTCGACCAGATGAGTGCGTAACATCAGCTGAGCAAGAACTTTGCTCAGTTACACCATCAGCTGAGTGAAGATTGGATAAGTTGAGGTCCAGAGCATCATATAAGTAAGTATTTTCAAACACAAGTCATCTTTCTATATAAACTGATGTATTTAAATGATTAACCGAGCATTCTTGATCAACTGATCATATCAATACATGAGCTTATGTCCTCCTCAGATAACTATTGATCAATTTATCATCTATATGATCAGCTGAGCAATGTGTATCAATTGAGTTCTAGAAAAAATGATCAACTGATCTATATTGTCAACTGAGTAGTGAAATTTAAAGTTCCTAGTACTTTCTGTTAGCTGAGTAGAGCAAAATGTCAAATCTGCTCTATCTTTCAGATTGTAAAAGTCATATGTACAGGCAGAACATGTGTTGTTCTATTATGCCTTAGATCTTTGTTTGTAAAAGTAAAAATCACTTTTTGGATCAAGTATGAGACAAAAAGGTTTGATCTTATCGTCTGGAAAAGGAGAAAGATACCTCAAACAGACGAAGATCTTGAAGATTTGTTTCAACAACTAAGTATGGCTGGCAATCCCATACTTGGTAAAGTCAAATCAAACAGAAGCATGACTGTTGTTTAAATTACAAGCATGGAAAGGAAAAGAAAGTTCTACACGACAGAAGATGTGGTTTTTAATATTTTATAATGTGAGTTGGTTGCACTTTTTCAGAAAAGTACAATTACTTTTATCAAACAGTTGATTAAAATAATTTTACTTTTCACCTACTACCTTTACCATGAAAATATTATATTTTCACATACTTTTTGTCTCCTTCCGTCATACAACCGGATGCCCAAGCTTCTATAAATATTCATGCATGGTGGACCTGCAAAACAACCGAATAGAGTTTCTACACAACACAAAGCAATCTCATTAGTTGAGAAATATTCGTAGAGTTTAGCAATTGTCTAGAACCAAACTTGTTCATGTGTTGAGCACTCTTCAAACATTAGTTGTTTTAGAGTTAGCTTATCTATGTGTTAGACAAATTAATTGCCACCTTTTATTGTACTTAGAATTTCCACTTCTAGTACATGTAATTCTTGATTCATAGTCAATAAGAATTATATAAAAGTATAATGGTGTGCCTTTAATTTTAAAAAGCTAAAGTTTGTATTCAACCCCCCTTCTACAAACATTTGTTGTTGCGTACTCAACCCGGGACTAACAATTCCATAAAGGAATTGTAAAGTGTGCTATAGTGAAATGCCAAGTGGGACTTAGGGAGTGCCTACAGGCACTGGATCGCGAAGAACAAGTATGGTGTGGACATCCTAGTACTAGATAGCACTTGGATAACCAAGTATGGCCAAAGTTAGGATTTTTGGGAACCTTTATAGCTTCAAGTCTGAATAGGGTAGGCAACACTAAATAGTGTCTAATTATATACATAGAATTGAACATTGTAATATCCGAACTTCTGAATTTAATAAAAGAATATTTTATTGACAACAACTAAATTTTATGTGATGTTATTATGATTTTAAGTTGCAACTAAATGGTGGACTAAGTACACCTTTTGGGCTTATTGTGTATTAAAGAAAAGTGATAACAAGTTAAGGGATCCAATGAATATGCTTGATGGAATTAATTGGGCTTAACTAATTAAGATGAGTGGGCTTAGGCCTTTTCAAGGAAGGTATAAATAAGAGTTTAGGGCACAACCTTCAACACTAAATATCAAATATTGTTCTACTGAGAGAGTGTTAGTGTGTATGTGTGTGTTCTCACCAGGAAGGAACAGAGGAAGGAAGGTAGAATCTTCATCTTGCGTTCAAGGAATAGTAAGGAAAATCATCAGATAATGTTTCTCACTTCACTAGGATTATGTAGACACCAAATATTACTCTGTTAAGGTGATAAATGGATATTTGAAAACTGGATTTTTGGGGTTTTGGTATGTACAAGAGAAACTAGGATAAAGATTGAAGCAAGAACATTTAATACTTGATGAAACACAAATCCATTTTAAAGGAATTGTTAAAATGAATGGAGAAATAATTTGCAACAAAATGAAATGAGATGATTATGTTTTTAGAGAGTTTGATTTTGGAAATGGAGTATGGTTAATGAAAACAGAGAACTGGCAGGGACGACCTTGAGTGGTCCGACCTTCACCGTCCGACTTTCGGACAAGTGTCCGATTTTCGTATAAGGGTCTGACTTTCAGATAGGGGTCCGACTTTCGTATAAGGTTCCGACTTTCGGATAGGGGTCCGACTTTTGTATAAGGGTCTGACATTCACCGTCCGACTTTCAGATAAGGGTTCGACTTTCGGATAGGGGTCCAACTTTAGGATAAGGGTCCAACTTTCGTATAAAGGTCTGACTTTTGTAGGTATATATATATATATATATATATATATATATATATATATATATATATATATATATCTGTGTGTGTGTGTGTGTGTGGTCCGACTTGGGGGTCCAGACTTGACTAATAGGTCATCCGACTTAGAAAGAAAGCTATAGCCAATATTAATGAAACAATATGCACTATAGGTTCGTACCCGGAATTTATTCTCCAAGGAATATTGTAATATTTTTCAGCAACCGACACTACGACCAGGTGAGTATTCTTACTTACTTTTTAAATTGACAATGAATATGAATGAATGCATGTGAATACGTGAATAGCTATGAGTTATGTAAAGAATAGATTAGACCATTTACTTCAGTAACCGGTATGACTAGACCGTCCACTATGGTGGCGGGTATGGATATACCGTTTACTTCGGTAACGGGTATGAGAACAACATTTCGGTGTCGGATATGAGACCAGCACTGCGGTGTTGGGAACGTTATGTTGGATTATGCCCACTGACACACACACGAGTTGGTATCATGGCTGATGAAGCAAGGGCCTATTGGGTCACACGCCAAGTATCGATTCCAGCATCACGGATGGTCTAATAAGAGAGAAAACCAGAAAATGGTTCTGGTGGGCCAAGACACGCCCGTACCTCTATGAGGTACGGCAGTGCCCTACGGGCAGGCACGAGCTCAAGTCGGGTGTGACTTGGGCGTGGCCTGTGGCTAGGTACGCCCGTGCCTCTATGAGGCACGCCCGTGCCTCTATGAGGCACGCCCGTGCCCTGTGCCCAATGGACAGGCACAAGCCCAAGTCGGGCGTGACTTGGGCGTGGCCTCTCGGGCTGGCACGCCCGTACCTTATGAGGCACGGTCGTGCCTCATGCAGTAACAGCCTCTTAACTAGGCTTTCAAAGCTAGTTAAATAGTGTTTATGTGTATTGATCATGTAACAGCCATGAGATTCATTGTTGCACATTTTTTGAACTAAAGTTTGAGTTCTATATAAACCACACTAAGTCTAATGGTTTTGGTTGCTTGAAAGAAATACACTAAGTTGATATAGTTTGCACAAATTCTCTCAAACACACAAAGTAGTTCAAAGGCTTTGGTTCTATTGTGTAGACATCTTTGTGGTGTTTAGGTTGGCGTACCTAACACTCTAGCAAGTGGGAAAAGATCAAGACTTGGTGTGGACTTCAATAGAGGTGTACACGTTAGTACACGAAGCTTCCAAACTCCAAACTCGCGAATACAAAGAAGAAAGCATCAAGGGTATAACTCTATCTCTTTGTATGTTTATTTAGTTGCTTAGTCGTGTATAGAGTTTTGGTCTATTTGGAGGGCGTATTCGTGGTCAACTTTTGAAATTATTTTCTACTCGTTTTGCTTCCGTTGCGATTTTAGACCACAAAAACCCAACAGTGGTATCAGTGCCATCTCTAACATGGCTTTGCACTTTTGGAGTTAAACCGGATTTTCTGAGTTTTCTGTCAAAAATGGTTTTCCGATGACTGGGCACGGTCGTACCTCTAGGGGTACGGGCCGTGCCGGCGACCGGGGCACGGGCGTACCAGTGGGGGTACGGGCCGTGCCGGCAGAATTCGTAAACTGTCTAAAATTGTTTAAACTATACACTGACAAAATGGCAGGCACGCCCGTACCCTCTGGGGTACGCCCGTGCCTAATGGTTTTTTTGGTCAGAATTAGTTTTTGAAACAATATGTTTAAATATATTAAAATCCGGGTTTTTGACTAGTCTTGATTCTGTTGATCCCCACTATATTTTGATTCCTAATTTTATATGTTTTGTGTGACTTGGCATGAAGTTCACAAAAACATATATCTTTAGGTGTATATATGAATATGCAATTTTAAAGGTGTATTAAAATTGTTAATGCATATGTACAAGGGTTGCTTGTTGTGCCTTGAGTGTTTTTGCAATCTTGATCAAAATATATATATCTTTGTTGGACATGGTTTTGTGGCACACCATTGCTTTCGTTTGGCTGTGTTTGTTGTGGTAGCCCGGTAACTTGATTTGCCCATAGCCCTTTGTTTTGTTTGTGGTTGGTTTTGGTTTTGGCCTGCGTGCCGTAATGTGGTAATATTTATATTTGGTGCGACTTGCATGTCGTTTATTTAAATCTTTGTACTCGTAATAGATTATTAGGATCGCGACTTGCATGTCGTTTTCTTATTATTATGTAATCGTACTTAGATTATTTCAAATATGTAATATTGGATCAAAACCGACCGGGGGACACGGTGTTGGCGTCTTGATGAACCAAGTCCGGGAGATTCGCCGGAGTGGAGATCGTGACGGAGCGTCCATTGGTATTGTCCCTAGATTGACTATGTTTTCCCCGTTTTGGCTCACGGGGAAAACACTTAGGATTTGGGCATGTTACCGGGTCTTTGTTTATCTATATTTATGCGTGGTTGTTTTATATTTGAATTCTTTAGGATTTGCATGCTAGAGAATTTTTGAAAATATATAAAACAAAAGAGATTTATAAATGAGTTTATATTTCTACGCGCATAAGAATTGGCAAATATTAATATAAAAGTGTTTATATTAAATGGTGAATAAAAAGGAGTTTTTGTCACTTAAATTGCTAATTCGTCAAAAGTCGTTAAAATATTATTTTAACCGGAAAAACAAAAACCCGTTTTTCAAAAAGTAAGTCACGCGCCACCCGTAAGATGACACCACCCAAATCTAACGAAACTTGGATGATTGTCGAGCATTAGCACGAGTCATGCCTTGTGGAGTTGGGTGGAAGGTGACTGTGGCAACCCGCAATATTGGTAGTCGAGCTTAAGCACGAACCAATGATTGGGCTAGGGTACCAACGTATGTCTTGACGGGCGACTTACAAGTTCTTTTATGTTGCTTAAATGATGTCGATCTCTAGCCGAGTCATTTAAGAAATAATAAAAGGATTGGTGTATGAAGGGATCAAACATGCCTTAAACATTTGATGTCGAAAGGATCCCGCAAGGATCTAAGAGTTGCAATGGTTGCAATTGGTAATTTGTCTACCGGCCTAAATAACTTATTTCATGATCCGCGGTAAACCCGTCATGAGATAGAGTGAAATGTGGTTCTTAGCCTTGTTAAAATAATTAAGTTTTATAACTATTGGGTAATTATTTCTACAAGGATTTACAACTAAAATTGGTACTCTAAATTTTGTAGATGGCATCCAATAACGCTTCTACATCTTCATCGAACTCTATTTCCCTAAAGTTGTTCCTCGAAAAGGCCAAACTCGATGGCCAAAACTTCATGGATTGGTTCATGCATCTAAGGATAGCCCTTAGGTATGAACAAAAGATGTGGGCCATCGAGGAGCCTTTGCCGGAGGCACCTGCGGCTAATGCGACTAGGGCGGTCCGAGACGCGTATGACAAGCGTGTCAAGGAAACGAACGAGGTGGCTTGCATTATGCTCTCGTCAATGATTCTTGAGCTTCAAAAGCAAATGGAACATTTAGGAGCATATGATATGCTTAACCAGCTGAAGGAAATGTTCCAACAGCAGGCTAAGCTAGAGCGCTTCGAGTGCCTAAAGTCCCTTTTCGATTGCCATATGCAGGAGGGCGGAAATGTGAGCGTTCACGTGCTTAAGATGAAAGTATTGGTTGATCGCTTGGAGAGGTTGGGATTCCCGTTAGGGAGGGAGTTGGCGGTGGATGTGATCCTCCGTTCTCTTCCTAGTTCCTTTTCACAATTTGTGTGGAACTATCATGTCCATGGCATGGACAAGTCCCTAATGGAACTTCACGGAATGTTAAAGACCGTCGAGTCTGACATGTCCAAGAAGCCCTCCTCGTCCAAACCGGTCCTAGCCATCCAGGGAGGCGGAACCAAAAGAAAAGGCACTCCTCCCTCTAAGGGAAAGGGTAAGGGGAAGGTTGCAAAACCTAACCCGAGTCCGGCCCCGAAGGGCAAGGGGAAATCCGTGATGGTTCCACCGGCCGAGGAACCTACGGAAGTCGAGTGCTTCCACTGCAAGGAAAAGGGGCATTTGCGGCGTTCTTGCCCAAAGTACCTTGAGGAGCTCAAGCGGGTAAAACCGAAGGGAGCGGGTAACTCAGGTACATTTGTGATTGAACTCCACAATACCGCTACTTCTAACGGCTGGGTACTTGATACCGGTTGTGGCACTTATACTTGTAATAATGTGCAGGTGCTAAAAAGAAGTAGGGCACTGGGTGCTGGAGAGCTTGACCTGATCATGGGAAACAAGGATGTGGTTCCCGTGGAAAGGATTGGGAGTGTTGATCTCGCCTTTCCTTCAGGGATTGCTATTACCTTATTGAATGTTTCTTTTTCGCCCTGCGTGGCATGAAACATTATTTCCTTTCACGCTTTGTATGACGATGGATATGATTTTGGTTTTAATAATGGAATTATCTCTTGTTTAAGAAATGATGTTCATTACTTTAAAGCTTATCCATGTCGTGGGATTTATGAAACAAGTGTGTGTTTGGATGGTTATAAATCAATCATGAATATTGATTCTAAGTCCAAAGGTGTATTGGACAAGTTGTCTTTGTGGCATAGTCGTCTTGGCCATATAAGCAAGAAACGTATCACCAAATTACAAGTGGATGGGATTTTGGAATCGTTTGACCACGGGTCAAGCGAAGTATGCGATTCTTGTTTATTAGGCAAAATGACTAAAGCGCCCTTCACCGGCGTTAGTGAAAGGGGCAAAGACTTGTTGGACATTATTCACACGGATGTGTGTGGTCCGTTTAGGTCTGCTGCAAGAAACAACTGTAGGTACTTCGTTACTTTTACTGATGATTTCAGTAGGTATGCTTATGTTTAGTTGATTAAGCATAAGTCTGAAACCTTTGAGGTGTTTAAGACATACCAAAACGAAGTGCAGAATCAATTGGGCAAGCGGATTAAGATTCTCAGATCCGATAGGGGTGGTGAGTATCTTAGTACCGAGTTTCTTGATCATCTTAGGGGTTGTGGAATTATTTCACAACTTACTCCACCCAGGACACCACAATTAAATGGGGTCGCTGAGAGGAGGAACCGAACTTTATTGGATATGGTTCGGTCCATGATGAGTCGTACAAAGTTACCCGCAAGTTTTTGGGGTTATGCTTTGGAAACCGCTGCTAGGACCTTAAACCTTGTACCAACAAAGAAGGTTGTAAGTACACCGTTCGAGATGTGGCATGGAAGGGTTCCTTCGCTAGCCTATCTCAAGGTCCGGGGTTGTGAGGCTTACGTGAGACGTGAAGCTCAAGACAAACTTGAACCCAGAGCCGAGAAGTGTATTTTTATTGGCTACCCAGCTGGTTCTGTGGGATATTTGTTTTACAAACCTTCGGAGAACAAGGTGTTTGTTTCTCGAAGGGTGGTCTTCCTTGAAAGGGAGCTGATATCTGCAGAAGCCAGTGGGAGGCAAGTCGATCTAGAAGAAATTCTAGATAACACCAATGATCAACTTGATGTTGGCACTAGTACCGCTTCTGAGGTCGGCGCACCGGAAGAAGTGGAACATCATCCAACGGTGGATGAGGTGCCTGATACACAACCATTAGAGCTCCGTAGATCTGGTAGAGTTCGTAATGAGCCGGAAAGATATGGGTTTCTCATATCTGAGGGCGACGAACTATTGGTGGATCATAGTGAACCGACCAACTACCGGGAAGCCGTAGTAGGCTCTGAGTCTGCTAGGTGGAAGGAGGCAATGGACAGTGAGATGCAATCCATGGCGGATAATCAAGTCTGGGACTTGGTTGATCCGGTACCCGGCCACAAGCCTGTAAGGTGCAAATGGGTCTTCAGGAAGAAGACTAACATGGATGGAAAAGTAGACACCTTCAAAGCCCGACTAGTAGCAAAGGGTTTCACTCAAACTCATGGTGTAGACTATGATGAAACCTTTTCTCCGGTGGCTAAGTTGAAATCTATTAGGATACTAATGGCTATCGCTGCATATTACGATTACGAAATATGGCAGATGGATGTCAAGACTGCCTTCCTTAATGGGAAGTTGGCAGAGGAGGTTTACATGGCACAACATGACGGTTACATAAACCCCAAATATCCTAATAGAGTCTGCAAGCTTAAGAGGTCCATTTATGGACTTAAGCAAGCATATCGGAGTTGGAACATTTGCTTTGATGAAAAGGTCAAAGAGTTTGGCTTTTCTAAAAGCAAGGATGAACCTTGTGTGTATGTCAGGGCTAGTGGGAGTGCTGTAGTTTTTCTCGTCTTGTATGTAGATGACATACTACTCAAAGGAAGTGACGTGACTACCTTGCAGGAAGTAAAAACTTGGCTTGGGAGTTGCTTCTCTATGAAAGACATGGGAGAAGCAGCATATATTTTGGGGATAAAGATCTATAGAGATAGATCTAAGAGACTCATTGGTTTGAGCCAGAGTACGTTCATAGATAAAGTCTTGAATAGGTTCAAGATGCAAGATTCCAAGAAAGGGAATTTGCCTATGTTGCATGGTATGGCGTTGAGCAAGTCTCAATGTCCTAGTTCTCAAAAGGAACTGGAGGAAATGAGTCCAGTCCCGTATGCTTTGGCAGTGGGATCGATCATGTATGCTATGCTATGTACTCGGCCTGATGTGTCGAATGCCTTGAGCATGACGAGCCGATATCAGGCTAACCCTGGTCAAAGTCATTAGGTTGCGGTTAAAAACATCCTTAAATATCTTCGGAGAACTAAGGAAATGTTTTTAGTGTTCGGTGGATCGGAGGAGCTCAGAGTTACTGGATATTCTGATGCTAGCTTCCAAATGGAGAAGGATGATTGCCGGTCTCAATCGGGATTTGTATTCTTGTTAAATGGTGGAGCAATAAGTTGGAGAAGTTCCAAGCAAAATACCGTGGCCGATTCAACCATGGAGTCAGAGTATATTGCTGCAAGCGAGGCTGCTAAGGAAACCGTCTGGATGAAGAATTTCATTCAAGACCTTGGAGTTGTTCCTAGCATCGCAAACCTTATTGAGATCTTCTGTGACAATGAGGGTGCAGTAGCTCTAGCTAAGGAACCAAGAACGCATCGACGTACGAGACACATTGCTCGAAAGTATCATTTTATTCGTGATATCATCGAGAATGGTGACATTGTGGTTAGTAGAGTACCAACTGAGGGGAACCTGGCAGATCCACTCACCAAACCTTTGTCACAAGTTAAGCATGATTCTCATGCTAAATCTATTGGTATTAGATTTGCTAGTGACTTGGTTTAGTTGTTTTAGTTGTATTTGTTATTGAGAACATTAAAGCAATAATGTATTTCTTATTGTAATGACTATTAAATGGGGATTTAATACACGCATGGTGCGATTATTTTATGAAACATTATTGTGTTCTATCTTTACATGTTTAAAACATCCATGAATAAACTTGTTTATTCTAAATACTCCACGATCGGTCGTTCTTCATTAGGCGGAAGAAGTGAATTAAGATCGAGGCGAGTGGTTGGTAAAGTTTTCATCTTGGATTGAATACTTGTTTACGCAACACTAGCCTGTACTTAATGGTGATTAAGTAATTGGAGGACCCGTACCTGAGTTTACTTCATGGATATTATCACGAGTAAATCAGGATGATAATATTATTTATCCTTCTACTGGAGATGCACGCATAGCTTGATTATTAACTTGGACTTGTTTAGATTGCTTTCTAACGCAGTTCGTAACTGGCTGTTATAAGGGAAGTTTTCAGGCAAGAACTTGTTATTATGATAGGACGGTGTAGTCAAAGGTATTCGTTCCTCTTTTGAGAGATATCCTTGGGCCCCTCGTTCACTAAGCTGATGACAAACCAAAATGTATGGCCGTGCTCAACTTGAATTGATGGTGGATCAATTATGCAACTTGTTTTGTTAGTCATAGTTAGTGTATATCGAGAAACATAATCGTGAATGATTTGGGGTTGATCATGTTCCATGACCTGCATTCACAACGGATATCGTGAACGAAGGGGTATATAATCACTTATCTATAGGACCTTTCCTTTTGGTTAGGTATTTGTTGTGGGAAGACAAACCCTGTGCTGACTTGGGGGCATAGATGCCTTGCTAGAGGCCGCTCTATGTCGGTGACGCCTTTCGTGAGTTTGTCATGTGCAAGTGGGAGTCTGTTGGATTATGCCCACTGACACACACACGAGTTGGTATCATGGCTGATGAAGCAAGGGCCTATTGGGTCACACGCCAAGTATCGATTCCGGCATCACGGATGTTCTAATAAGAGAGAAAACCAGAAACTGGTTCTGGTGGGCCAAGGCACGCCCGTACCTCTATGAGGTACGACCGTTCCCTACGGGCAGGCACGATCTCAAGTCAGGCGTGACTTGGGCGTGCCCTGTGGCTAGGTACGCCCGTGCCTCTATGAGGCACGCCCGTGCCCTGTGCCCAATGGACAGGCACGAGCCCAAGTCGGGCGTGACTTGGGCGTGGCCTATCGGGCTGGCACGCCCGTACCTTATGAGGCACGGCCGTGCCTCATGCAGTAACAACCTCTTAACTAGGCTTTCAAAGCTAGTTAAATAGTGTTTATGTGTATTGATCATGTAACAACCATGAGATTTATTTTTGCATGTTTTTTGAACTAAAGTTTGAGTTTTATATAAACCACACTAAGTCTAATGGTTTTGGTTGCTTGAAAGAAATACACTAAGTTGATATAGTTTGCACAAATTCTCTCAAACACACAAAGTAGTTCCAAGGCTTTGGTTCTATTGTGTAGACATCTTTGTGGTGTTTAGGTTGGTGTACCTAACACTCTAGCTAGTGGGAATAGATCAAGACTTGGTGTGGACTTCAATAGAGGTGTACACGTTAGTACACGAAGCTTCCAAATTCCAAACTCGCGAATACAAAGAAGAAAGCATCAAGGGTATAACTCTATCTCTTTGTTTGTTTATTTTGTTGCTTAGTCGTGTCTAGAGTTTTGGTCCATTTGGTGAGCGTATTCGTGGTCAACTTTTGAAATTATTTTCTACTCGTTTTGCTTCCGTTGCGATTTTAGACCACGAAAACCCAACACATTAGACCGTTGTGACGACAACGGGTGGGGTGAGACCGTTCTAGTAGACGGGTATGATGAGATCACTTACTCCAGTGGTGGGTATAAGATATGAGCTATTTGGTTGTAAGTAGTATACTCGCTAAGCCTCGAGCTTACAGTTATTGTTTTAACTCTTTTGCGGGAGATGGCCACTGCGGGGCTCCAGTTCGATGTTGATAGCTCATTCCCAGATGTTTCCGCGTTTTTTATTAGTTAGTCGTAATGTTATCAATATCGGTTTCAAACAATTTATGAGGAATGTAACTTAACGATTGTTGTATACTTATTTCAATCATCAACTGTCAAGCATCTACTTTTATTAATATCAACGAAGTAAAAACTAACAATGATTATATATCAAAGTGCAGAAATATTTTAAATAACGAACACACGAATGTAACGCCCCAAATTTCAAAATTTGATACTTGAAATAAAACACATATAAGCGTTCGCATCTGAAAGTTTGACATAATAGCTGAAGCATAATTTGATTGAAATCCTGATGTATCAAAGATACACGCATAAATACCGTTACAAATTTAGTACCAAAAACTTGATGTTTACAAACCAGGCGTTAAGTATTTCAAAGAGTTTATCAAAAAGTAGTCAAACCGAAGCTTTGCCTTTGACTTTGCTAAAACCTGCAAAACATTTTAAAAATAGTATCTGATAAGTTACGAGAGCTTAGTGAGTAAACCAGAATAAACGTAATATAAACACACGTATAAAATCATATAAAGATAATACACGTATGTCTGGCAATCAACTACTAGCCTCTGGTTCTAGACCCAAGGCAGCAACATAGGTCACAATACTGTACCACATCTGAGCCTTACTGAACATAGCAGTATGCACCCCCTCTGAGGCTTACTGTACATAGCAGTAAGCTTATACACACATATGGATAATATTACATGTCAGTAATCTGATATAATAACACACATGCTGTAAATATGAATAGTAGTCTAGAAGACTCACCTTATAATTTGTAACGTTGTATAATAGTCTACAATTGATAATAATATAGTGAACACGCCAATGACAAACTCTACATGAGATAATACCAATTAAATATCAAACATAAGTTACTGCTGAACTTAATAACTGAACAAAGCACTAGGCATGCCAGTGCCTTATTAGGCAAGCCCGTGCCTTCTACCCAGGTACCCCCGTGCCTATAGCCAATTATTCCCGTGGTCAAAAGGCACACTCTGGGCCTTTCTAGAATAGGGCACGCCCGTACCCTTTTGGGTCACGCCCGTACTTCCCTAGGTACGACCTGGGGCACGGTTGGATCATGAGGGGCACGCCCGTGCCCTTAAACTAACAGAAGCAGTTTTAGCCGACTTACATGCTGTTCCGACCAAAACTCAACATAATTCGCTAAAAATTCATTCTGATGCTACTGAGGTGTTTTCCTACACCACAAACAACTTCTAAACAAGTAATAACAACATTAACATGCTCAAATCTTTGATTCACCATTGAATCTTCTTAAAACCCATAAACCTTCAAGAAAAGTGGCTTAGATCTTACCTCAAGCTTGTGTGAATGTTAGATCTAGCTGTTACTGATTGTATCTCCTGTTCTTGATCAAAACCACAATGAAAACATGCTGGAACTTATGTACGTGAGTTGCAAGATTGCAAATGATAGTTTTGACTAGTTAAAGTCAAAGCTATATATATATATATATATACAAGTTTGTCATAAATGCAGAAATGGTCCCCTGACTATAACAGTTCTTATACTTGCAGTTTTAGCCCCTCTAGTTTATAATCATATATATCCATTTATAACTCATATACCACTTGATACATTTCTCGTATCAATTGTAAATAAAATTCCGGATGTTACAATTCTTCCCCACTTGAAATGATTTCGTCCCCGAAATCAACTGTCGAAGAGTTTTGAATAATTACTCATCATATTCTGTTCAGGCTCTCATATATAATCTGATCCTTTTCTGTACTACCATTGGAACTTAATCAATCCAATTTGTTTTATAACATAAAACCTTAACCTTCCGTTCTGATATACTTATATGTTGTTTCACATATTATAGTTTATCATCAATGCTAACAACTCCTAACAAAACAACTGTATACCCGTCAGATAAACACTTTCTGAGATATAATACACGACATGTGTTAGGAATATATAACAATTCTTCTAGAAACTCTGGTCTATAATCAACACTTCCTGAATCTAATAATGTCCTTACACAGTGACACCCTTAATGATACATAGTCTCCCCCTAAAAACTGAAGTGGTGATCTCCATTTATTTGTATAACTATTTCTGTGTACTCTGAGTGGCTAACAATTTATCATACCTTCTGAATCTGTTCTGTCTTTTGCTGTACCATTTCTGTATTACCTAGCTCGTTCTGACCCACATCACCCAATACACTGATGTTTGGCAGTAATATCATACAAATTTCATATGTTAGCATCCCGGTGCTGGACTGGTATCTGTTGTAATACAAAACTCCATCAATCAAATTTGTACCCCAGTTTTTCTTCGGAATCAATAACACAATTATAAAATACGCTTTCCATCATCTGTATATTTCTTTCATTCTGACTGTATTGAGATAAAGCTTAATCCTTAACTTTATATGAAATCTGTTCCAAATTCTGGAAGTGAATCTGGTATCACTGTCTGAATCGATAAACACTGATATTGCATAACACAATCTGTTCTTTCAAATGTTCTGAAGAATAAGTTTCTCTAATGGAAACCAAATACACACTTTTAATTAACTTGCCTACAATCACCCATATCACATTATAACCTCATAGGTTTTTTGGGTAATTTGGTATTCAGGTTCATAATAATATTTTTAGATATGATTTCTGACGTTTAGCTTTTATTCGTACACATTTATAAATATTTCTCCACTTATCTCACTACATCTTGTTTCATATCCAGCCACCAATAATCTACCCTTAGATCTTTATATGGTTGGTAGCTTCTGACTGAATAGAAAACCTAAACTTGTGAGCTTCATTTAGATGTGTCTGAAATGCATCTCCATAACCTGATACTCATATACGGTCATATCTAATCAGTATATCATGACTGTCTTTAATCGGATTTATTACTTGTCATTTTCATCCATTCTTTAATATACTTTTCACTTTTGATCACTTTTGACTGATCTGTACTCATTACATTTGAATATGAGCGTTACAATTATCATTTAAATGACTAATCTCATTTAAGTATTGTTTCAGATTTTCTACTCAAACTGTCGGCTATAACATTAGCCTTTTCCGAAGAATATAATATTTCAAACTTTTAAATTAGTGTAAACGGTACACTTCACATTGTAATAACAATGTTTCCATATCTACAGTAACAAAACCATTGCCGCTAGCTCTCTGTCGCGAGTCAGGTAATTATTTCTGTGCGGTTTAATTGTTTGGAAGTGCAAACAATAATTCTACCCCTCTGCATTCATCCAAACCACTGTACCAGGCATCACACAATGCTATCATCTCTTCAATCAATTCAGGTAGCACAAACTGTCGCTGCACACAGTTCCTGTAAATAATCCAATAAAGCTGTTGATGACTGTCGGGTTCTTTGGCGGCTCCCACTTCATCACCTTCTCTATTTCTTAGAATTCATCTCGATTCCATTTCTACTAAAAAATTTTCTAAGGAATTGCATTCCTTATATCTTGAAATTCACATGGAAAACTTAACATATAATTGTTCTCTAGTCTGTGTCTCTACGACTTTTCAGATTGTTTTTCATGATCTACTAAACCTCTGAAATAAATATGACTATCGTTTATAAACACAATTACTGACTTATTTAACATTGGCCTATACACCCTATTCATTTAATACATAAACACTGTTGGTGCATTAGCAAGGCCAAAAAGCATCATAACCACTTCAAAATACCTAAACATTTTTTAACACAGTTTAAGGAATGTCATCCATTCTGATCTTAGGGTGCTGAAAATCCGACCTTGAGTCAGCTTTGACTACCACTTTACCCATAATAATTGATCAAGTAACTCACATATTCCGAGCAACGAATGTATATTCTTGATGATCACTTTATTAAACTCACAATAATTAATACACATATATAGAAGGAATCATCCTCCTTTTTCACACATAATATAGATACACCTCGTGAAAATCTACTAGGTTTAATAAACCCATTCATTTAACAATTCTTGAAATTGTTCCAATAGTTCATATATTTTTGAAGGAGCAAGTCTGTACGAATCCCTCGTAATCAGTGAAGCTTTTAACACCACATCGATTCTGAACTCAATCTGTCTATCCGGCACTAACCTTGGTAATTCCTCAGAATACACGTCAAGATACTCACATACTACTTTCACATCTTTCAAATTCATTTGTTCTTCTTTAATTTAATATCTATAACATAAGTTAAGAAAATAATGTATCCATACTAAGGATATTCCCCAGTTTTTGAAACTAAACACCCATATAACTTTCCTGTTTTGACTTTAGCACATATAATTAGTTCTTCCCCACTTGGGATATGAACTCATATCACTTCTGTTCACATAATATCATAACCTGGTTACAATATAACCAGTCCATTCCAATTACTATTTGGAACTCCCTCATATTCATAGGTACAAATTCACTAAGGAATTTAATAGTATTCATTTCTGTCACCTTATACTTATACACATTTAATCTTCATGTAACCATACTCGATTATGTTCTAACTTCTTCGGTCGTTGACTGGAAAGCTCTCACTTTTGGTTATTGATATATTATTCTCTTTCACTTTCTTGGGCTCCCACAATTCTTACTCATATGATCCGGTTTCCATATTTAAAACATTTCAGTAAATCATACCTGCTTTCCCCCAGTAGACTTTTCTTGTATGCTGAGCAGATAGGGTAGACCTTTTGCATCATTTTCCTTTCTAGAATCTCCATTCTTATTTTCTTAAACATTAATACAACTTTCTCTAACGGTTTCCTTTCTTTTCTGTCTCTCTAATTCCGGCTGCATCCATCAGGGATTTCACATCTTGGTGTTTACAAGTGTTTATAAATTCTCATATGCTAGGCTGGAACACTATCAAGTAAATGTACTCTTTAATCTTTTCATTGATGACATAATCTGAGCAAAGTATATATTTTTCTGAAACTTCACATCGATTTCTTGAATTACCTCTAACGTCTGTTCCACCTATGGAACTAAACCATAATTCTGCCTATCTTTGACTGTGGCACAAACTGCCCAATCATAATGTCTTTAAACTCTTTTCACTTCATGCTCTCAATTTGTCTGTAATTCCTCTTTATCACACTAATCTTTTGTTGCAATTCTCATATAATCTATTACATATTTCACTTTATTTCCAGGTGCATGCGTACATATATGAAATTCACTCTCGATCTCTGAAACTTACTTATGACTAACAGTCGATTTGTTAACCTGTAATACATTGATGGTTGACACGCGGAAATTCCTTGAACGTACAACCCTTTGATACTTCACGAATAATAACTTAGGGTTAATAATTAACCCTTTCACCTTTTATAGTTAACCTTGATACTAGCTCTTATCTGATCACTTCTTTATTCTTTTATCTGTTCTATAGCTCGTACAATAATATAGCAGATACTCTGCCTCATCACTTTACTAAGTTTGTTGCACTGGTTTTTCCAAGTGTAGATTCTGATATTTAACAAATTTAAATATGGGCTTTCACACCCCTGTCACACTATACCTTTATAAGAATACATTCACTTGTACTATTGGTTTTAATCTCTTTTAGGGTTATAACTAGAACCACCCTTAGAGTTATTCATTACTCTTGAACCTCTTGTGTTTACCATCCTGGTAGTATAGATAAAGCATTAACGCAAAAAGGTAGCTTTACCAAACTATCCTTTATAACAATCAGTTAATAGTACATCCAACATATCAGTACACCTATCATCAGATCCAAAGTATTTCTATACATACTAAGGCATTCTATATAAATTCTCAGGTGTACTACCTTTACAAGTACCTCTCACCGATTCACAAGATTCCTCATGATTCCGTTAAGTTCTAGCATGTATCATGTGTTTGTAATAATATGGGCCCTTATATTACTCTAAACACAGTACACACGTTTGATCTTAACTTTATCACAAAAAGTCCCGATTCACAGGCTTAGGCCAAAGTTTATACATCATGTTCTCGTATATTCATATAACAATTAATTCATCACGAATGCACATTTAAAACAAACTCTTAACAGTTGTATACATATATAACATATCTGTCTTAAACATATCCTGTACTCGCATATAATGCTCACATAATACATAATTAGCATAATTGCTAGTATACTCACCAAGCTGCAGGCTTTCAGTTTGAGAATTTTCAAAATCCGTAGAACCATGGTTTTAAGTCCAGACTGTGTATTGTACACATCCAGATCCCTCAAACCGTGGCTTTGATACCAAGTTGTAAGGCCCCAAATTTCAAATTTTGATACTTGAAATAAAACACATATAAGCGTTCGTATCCGAAAGTTTGACATAAAAGCAGAAGCATAATTTGATTGAAATCCTGATGTATCAAAAGATACGCACATAAATACTGTTACAAGTTTAGTACCAAAAACTTGATGTTTACAAACCAGGCGTTAAGTATTTCAAAGATTTTATCAAAAAGTAGTCAAACCGAAGCTTTGCCCTTGACTTTTCTAAAACCTACAAAACGTTTTAAAAATATAATCGAGTAGCAACGGAATCAAGACATAA
Source organism: Dittrichia graveolens (assembly GCA_038502395.1). Classification (NCBI taxonomy): domain Eukaryota; kingdom Viridiplantae; phylum Streptophyta; class Magnoliopsida; order Asterales; family Asteraceae; genus Dittrichia; species Dittrichia graveolens. The sequence goes on from JARJIL010000008.1 coordinate 27,842,045, forward strand.
TACAAAATAATAAGATAACCAAACAAACACTTCCCATGGACCAATATCTAGACATGGAATTGCAACTAAAATATAATAAACAAGATAGAAGAAAAGTTATACCACAACTCAAGCACAATAATCTTCCTCTTGTTAATCTTCAAGAACTCAAGCAAGTCAAGGCTTCAAGAATCCAAACAAGGATTCCTCTAATGAAGTCCACCCCAAGCAACCTTGATTCCCACATGCTAGTAAGTTGGTGTAGCCACCAAAACAACACCCAAGTCTATGTGTTTCTTGCTTCTCGTGTTCAAGAACACCAAGAACAAGATGAACAAGTGAGAGAAAGTTCAAGTGTCAACGAAGAGACCAAGTCCTAGCCAAAAGCCTCAACAAGAGCATATCACTCGTGATCCCTTTGCCTACCACACTTATGAGTAGTTAACCACATTAAACCAAGTGTTTAAGGCTGTTAATGCTGCTGTTACAACGAACGTACACGGCCGTGTAGGTCTACATGGCCGTGTAGGCCCAAAGTCTACGGCCCTAATTGGGCTAAGACGGCCCGTTTCTAACAGGCACTACACGGCCCGTGTTCATCTACACGGCCCGTGTAGGCCCAAACTACATGACCTTGAATTGAGCTAATACGCCTCGTGTATGTTGGACTGGACACGGCCCGTGTTCAGGAACACGGCCCGTGTACCATCCTGCCAAAACCCATTTTGGCCTTTTCCTCTCTTTTGCTTGATCGTGTTGCTGGAATCAATACTTGGTGTGTGACCTAATAGGCCTATACCTCATCGTTAGTGCCATTAACTCGTTCGTGTCAGCGGGCATATTCCAACATAAACAAACGTATAAAATCTTATGAAGATAATACACGTATGTCTTGTAATCAACTGCTAGCCTCTGGTTTTAGACCCAGGGCAGCAACATATGTCACAGTACTGTACCACATCTGAGCCTACCTGAACATAGCAGTAAGCACCCCCTCTGAGACTTACTGCACGTAGTAGTAAGCTTATACACACTTATGGATAACATTACATGTCAGTAATCTGATATAATAACACACATGCTGTAAATATGAATAGTAGTCTAGAAGACTCACCTTATAATTTGTAACGTTGTATAGTAGTCCACAATTGATAATAATCTAGTGAACACGCCAATGACAAACTCTACATGAAATAATACCAAATAAATGTCGAACATAAGTTACTGCTGAACTTAATAACTGAACAAAGCACTAGGCATGCCCGTGCCTTCTACCCAGGTTGTCAGGATCGTATATTACCAAAATCAATAACAAGAATTATCCTTTAAATTTAAATCAGAGTTGTTTAAAAGAAAGTCTTTGAGTTTGATCACAATCAACTAAGAAGTTGCGGAATCACACTTAATGGATTTATAACGGTTTTAACACATGAACAATTTAATCAACACAATGAAATACTTCAAAACACAATATGTTTATTAATAACCAATGATGATTACAATATTCACCTACACCTCCAATCTAACTCTTTTGTTAGACAAAGAACACACTTTGTTCTTAGGTTTCAAAGAAACTTGGAGGCTAACACACTCTCTGAAAAACAATTAACAATACGAATGAGTGCGAACTCTGACAGAGTTGAATTACAAAACTATCGACACTAACATAGTATTCTGAAGAAGTATTTATAGACTCTTGATCTTTCTTGAATAGTTGACAGTTGGTTTATCTTCTATCTTGCGAGATAATCTTGATAATCTTTTAAGTTAATAAGATATTATTCAAATCCACAAAGATAGAAGTTTCCATGAATAGCTCAACAGAAACTGTTTGTTGAATCAACAGTTCTGAGATTCTGCTAACAGTCTTCTCTTCCATGTCTTCTAACAGTTGTTATAATCATACTAACAGTTCTGAGCTCTTTGTACTAACAGTTGCAACGTTCACCACAACTGTTAGTTATAACTGTTTTCACAAATCAATATAACAGTTTTCAACTGTTTCTTCAAAAACACACTAACAGTTTTTCCTTTGCATGTCCAACAGTTTCAATCACTTAGCAAATTTCCCAATAACCTCCCCCTAACTTAAAGTATTGAACAATACACTTAAGTTGTTTTTATAGGGTTCAACCACAGAAAAATTGACATAAGCAAGGAAAATATGAAGTATCCAAAGTCAAACTGTTACAATCAAAATATAAAGAAAGAAAATTACACTTTCTTCGACTGTAAAGACTCCAACTTTTCTTTCAACCTCTGAATAAGATCTTCCTTGACTTTAGCAGAGCCAAAGAACTTTGCTTTCATCAGATATAAGAGCTTTGTTTTGTTGTGGTCTATGAATTCAATATCAAACCATTGAGTAATTGCATTTCCCATCACCATGTGATAAGACCTTGACTTAGCATACACCTTTATAGAACTGATTGGCAATGCTTCCTCAGCTATCAACATGGGTATAACTTTTAGAGGATCACATATGCTTGTTAAATGCCTCATTAATACTCTGATTTCAATCCTAGCAGCTTCTCCATAATGACTTGTGCCATACTCATACATTTCTTACACATCCCTTCTTGTCACACTTTCACATAGCTGTAAGAAGCTAGCATAGCTTTCAATTGGATCTAGTTCTCTCACGATTGTTACACCTTGCTTTCCTGTTTCAATTCTCAGCATTTCAAATCTCCACTTAGTGATGTGGGATTTTTGACCTAGTTGTTCTTCCACCAGTTTATCTAATTTCTTTTCAACTTCTACTCTGAGTCTGTCTCGTAGAATGGTTTGAACCATTCTAGATTTAGCCTTTTCTGAAGATTTCTTAACAGATTGAGATTGTTGAGGCTAAGTGGTTGGCTTTTTTCTTTCAACTCTCTTTCTCTTTACTCCCTTATCACCCTTCTTTCCTTTTTCTTCTTCATCAATTTCCTTTGTAAACTCAGCTGCCATCTTTTAAGCTAATTCAAGATCTCTCTTTTCTTGTTGCTCAATCTCAGCATTCAATCTTTATGCTAGCTCATGAGCATGCTCTTGTTGTTGTTCTTTTGACAGTTTTAGCTTTGGAATATTAACCACAATCTCCTTTCCCATACCTAGCATAGGAGGCATCTTCTCATCCTTCCTTGACTCTGAAATTGCAATACCTTTGAACCCTGGCTTAGGTGCAATTGGCTCTAGTTTTGACACTTTACCATCTAGCCACCCATCATCAATCTTTTCAACCATTTTGAATTTGCTGATATTAAGAGTTTGAGCACCCACTTCAATCAAATGATCTTGTTTTACTTTGGACCATGATTTGAATATATCTTTTGTTGGATAATCCCCGGACATGATCATTGTAACATCCTCAACTTGGGACTAGTTGTAATTAGTATGTGAGTGTACGTAGTTAATGTAATAGGAGTATTTTATTTGTATGTACTTGTTGGATTAAATGAATATATGTATATCTGTTTATGTATTAAAGTATGTACGCATGTATGTATGCTAAATATATGTATGTATGTTATTATGTGATAATAAAAGAGATACTTAGATAATTAAGGAAAACCCCTAGTGAAGTAATTGGCAACCGCCTCTGATGCTTTGAGTTATGAATATGTGTGTGCATGTATTTGTTGACTTTACAAGTCAAAGATAGCAAACACAAAAACACACATTTCTCTCCGCCTCTCGTTGCTTTCTCTCGGATTTCCAGAAAAAGAACAAGAAGCATTCGGTTGTTGATCTACGAAGGTGAGCAACATGATTCCGATATGTTTAGAAGATTAGAATCCTGTAGAATATGTTAAGAACTATTGATCCATGCAAGAACTCCTTTGAAGAACATGGGAAACTCACTTTGAATGTGGGTTTTGCATGAGTGATGTTCTTATGTGGATTTAATGCGTTTACGATGAATATATGAATAGAATGTGATGTCCCAAGATGATTTGGACTTAAAACTAACAAGAACGAAATTTTTTAGATGACCAAATGAATGTGTCGGAATTGCAGCTGATGAAGTTGTCGGATTCTGGAACTATGAAGTGTCGGAATCCGGTGTAAGTGTCGGAATTCGATAAGTATCGGATTCCATTGAAAGCATCGGATTTTCTTCCATGTATCGGAATCCGCAAGTGTCAGATTCTGTGTACATAGTTGGAATTCATAAGTGTTGGATTCCGATTAGTGAATATTGGATTTCATGGTTTGCATGTGTCGGATTTCGTGAATCCGACAGAACCATCGGATTTCCCCAAATCTGACAGTTCTGGCGGATTTGTGTTGTCCAAAGTTAAGTGTCCAATATGCGAGTATTGTATGCACATATGAATGATTAATGCAAGTGTAATATGCTAGGTGAACTTGTAGTGTTAAAGGACTCAAACCAAATACCTATGCGTAGTAGACAGCTCAGGTGAGTGCCTACTTTCATGAGACTCAGTATAGTAAGGCTTGCATGCTAAATGATTATGTGAGTGTTTTTGTATGTATCTAACTTGCTTTTGCAGGTACCCTCGAGGAGGTAAGTGTATGACGTACATGATGTTAGAATGTGTGTCAGGAGCATGCTAGTGGGTCCAGTTTGAAACCACTTAGTTAATAAGTGATGCTATGCATGAATAACTGAATGTAAGATGTTATATGTAAAATGATGGATCCCCGTGGGACAAATGTACGTATATGTGTATGTGCAGTGTCTGCAGACTATCTGACGCATGGTTAAGGTCAGTCGGTTGTAACTGGATCCCTCGGGATTTCACGGTGATTTAGGAGGCATCATGGATCATATGTTCTGCAGAACCGCCGTGCCTTAACATGAGTGGCGATCAGCCGGTTGTAGCTGGATTACATGTGGAGCCTCTGGCTCTATGAATGATGTTTGGTGGACTGCTTTATGCTCCCTCACCAACGCGGATTGATCGTGTCTGATCCCCCGGTTTGAGTTGTTGAGCGAGATTGATTACCCTGCAATACACGACTCTTACTGATCTCGTCAGCATACCGCTATGTGCTAAACTAGCAATGATTGTTTATGATATGATGCATGACTTACCGTATTGATGCTTATGATTGTATGTACGCACTAGCTAGTGTAGCTAATGATGCTATGTTTCCCTTTTCAGGTAAAGACTAGATGCCCTGCGAGGCGGGTTGCTTTTTGGAATTACGTTGCCCCTTGTGGTGGAACACTTGTACTTATGATTGTTATATAATTAGATACTAAGGTCGGTTCCTGTACTTGGTAACACCAACGTTGTATGATAAGTTATTTAATGTAACAATCAGTTTGTTGTTTTAAAAATAAAAATTTCCGCTGCTAAAACCTGATTTGTCATTTAAGTAACTGAATTCAGAAGCGGTGTTACAATTAGGTATCAGAGCCTAAGTTTGAGTGAATTGGGTACTCGTAGGAGTATTCGATCTCAAGCTCGGGCCCGACCATAAAGAAGTGTTCCTATGGGGAGATTGAGTGAGAGTGTTATATGTATGCTAGTATTGTATGATAAGTTAAGTCAGTTAGATTGAGTATTAACTGTTCTTTCTCTGTCATATAGAAAGTTGATACAAAATATCTACTGAACGTGGCCATACCGAACAAGCTATCAAAGAATTAGAAGATGAGGCTTCTCATATGCCTCATCACACTGAAGATCAAAGATCTCAACAAAATGTTGGTGGTGGCAGACCTGAGCCAGATCAGGCTGCCTATATTAGGCGATTGGAGGAAGAGCTTCGTGTGACAAAGGAGCTCTTATTGCAAGCTACATTGAACAAGTCCCGCAAGACTTGTTCATACAAGAAGTTCTTAACTTGCAATCCTCCGACATTCCAGGGGAGTGATAACCCCACCGTTACTATACAGTGGCTCTGGTAGATGGAGCAAGTGTTTGAATCCTGTGAATGCAAACCGGAGTATTGCTTGAAATACGCAATACGTATGTTAAAGGGCCATGCCATCTTCTGGTGGGATACGGTAAAAGCTTCGGTTCGGAAAGAGGTACTAAGTGCTCTCACTTTGGAGCAGTGTTCTGAGAAGGTGCTGAAGAAGTATTGCACCGATTATGATTTGAAAGAATGGAGAGGGATTTCAATGATCTCTAGAAAGGGGATACGCCAATCGAAGAACACATAACCGCGTTCACTGATAAAATGCGGTTTGTTCCCCATCTGATCCCCGACGAGACCACCAAGATAAGGTGGTTTGTGGCAACTCTGCCACTGGAATTTCGTCCACATGTTCGGGCTGCTACTGAACTGTATCGGGCGTTTGATATAGCCCGACAACTGAAAGGTGACCGTTTGTACTGTAAGGGCGAATCTGCCGGTGCAGGGTCAAGGAGGAAGTTTCAGCCGTCTGATAAATCGGGTCCTTCCAAAGGACAATCCACTGCAGGCGGGAAGACTGATTCCTCTAAGAAGCCGAGGCCTAATTCTCCTTGGTGTTCTCAATGCCGAACTTTTCACTCTGGTGAGTGTTCTAACTCTACCAGACGTTAATGGAGGTGCGGGCAGAAGGGCCACGCTACGACAACGTGTGGTTTCAAGGAAGATGTGTGTTACGGGTGCCACAAGCCCGGGCATAAGCTGACAGATTGGCTAGAAAGACAAAGTGCTGGAGCCAAAGGGTTTTCAGCTAACAGTGGACGAGGCCAAGGCAGCAGGGGATGTCGTCACGGGTACTTTTCTTATCAATTATATCCCTGCTAGTGTTTTAGTTGACTCTGGAGCTACCTACTCCTTTGTATCTGTGGCGTGTTGTAGAAGATTGCAATTACATGTTGTTCCTTTAACTGAGCCGCTTAGAGTAGAGGTCGTTGACGGCAAAGTAGTCTCTGTTATAGAGAAAGTCCCAATAGCCATGATTTACATTGATGGGAGTAGTATTCCTATTTCTTTCTTTATTATGCCTATTGTGGGCTTTGATATCGTGATCGGGATGGATTGGCTCAGCAAGCGTGATGCTGAGGTTATCTGTTCCAAGAAGATGATCAAGATCCCTCTCTCTGATGGATCTTATGCTGTTGCACGTGGAGAACGACGGGATTCTGATATTCCCATTGTCTCCATGATTAAAGCTCGGAAATCGATTGCCAAAGGTTGTGACTCTTATCTGGCATATGTCATTGATGCTACGATGGAGAAGCGACCAGTTCATGATATTCGGGTGGTGTCTGATTGAGGTATTTCCTGAAGAACTTCCGAGTTTGCCTCCGATTCGTGATGTGGAATTTAAGATTGAACTTATTCCTGGAGCTACACCTGTGGCTCGTTCTCCGTATCGTCTTGCACCTTCTTAAATAAGAGAGATGATGACTCAAATTCAGGTGTTGCTCGACAAAGGTTTTATTCATTCGAGTTCCTCGCCGTGGGGAGCTCCTATGTTATTTGTAAAGAAGAAGGACGGAACAATGTGAATGTGCATAGATTACAGGGAGCTTAACAAGCAAACTGTAAAGAATAAGTATCCGCTTCCTCGTATAGATGATCTTTTTGATCAATTGCACGGAGCTACATGCTTCTCTAAGATTGATCTCCGGTCGGGGTATCACCAAGTACGAGTTCATGAAGAAGATGTTCCGAAGACCGCGTTTCGAACTCATTATGGTCATTACGAATTTTTGGTTATGCCGTTCGGCTTAACCAATGCCCCTACCGTCTTCATTGATCTGATGAATCGGGTTTGTTGTCCGTTTCTTGATAGACCCGTGATTGTATTTATTGATGACATTCTTGTGTACTCGAAGACGGAAGCTGATCACGAGCTTCATCTTCGTCAGGTTCTCGAGACTCTAAAGCGAGAACAATTGTATGCCAAGCTATCCAAATGTGAATTCTGGCTTAGGGAAGTTCATTTCCTGGGCCATGTTATATGTCATGATGGTGTCAAAGTAGATCGAGCTAAGGTGGAGGCTGTGATGAATTGGGGGGTTCCTTGGACTCCTTCCGAAATTAAAACCTTACTTGGCTTGGCTGGTTACTATCGGCGGTTTATCCACGATTTATCGAAGCTTGAAGGTCTATTGACCAAACTAACTCGCAAGAATGTTTCTTTTATCTGGTCGGAAGCTCAAGAAGAAGCTTTTCAGACCCTGAAACGATTATTGTGTGAAGCTCCAATCCTTACTCTGCTTGAGGGTTCGGAGGACTTCACGGTATATTGTGATGCGTCGTATGCGGGTTTGGGTTGCGTCCTGATGCAACATGATAGAATGATTGCCTACGCTTCTAGGCAGTTAAAAGCATACGAACAGAACTACCCAACCCATGATCTGGAGCTTGCTGCCGTTGTATTTGCACTAAAGTTGTGGAGACATTATCTTTATGGCACAAAGTGTGTGATTTGCACAGATCACAAAAGTCTTCAGTATGTCTTTTCTCAAAAAGAACTCAACATGCGGCAATGCCGTTGGTTAGAGTTAATAAAAGACTATGATTGTGAGATCCGTTACCATCCTGGCAAGGCCAATGTTGTAGCGGACGCTTTAAGTCGTAAAGGACCGACAGTAGAAGCTAAGTTTATGAGAATCACGATTGAGTCAGACTTGGTTTCTAGACTGAAGGAAGCTCAGCAGACTGCATTGCAAGAAGAAAATCTGAAGGCTGAGACGATGAAGAAGTTAAAGGATCAGCTTGCTGAAGATAATCGTAGGTTGAAGACTTTTCAATCCAGGATTTGGGTACCTTCTGTCGAAGGTAACCGTGAGCTTATTCTGCAGGAAGCCCATAAGTCCAAGTTATCTGTCCATCCGGGAATCACAAAGATGTACCACGATCTGAAAATGCTATATTGGTGGCCAACTTTAAAGAAAGACATCGCTTCATTTGTGGAGAAATGTCAGATCTGCGCACAAGTGAAGACGGAGCACCAGAGACCTTATGGTAATCTACAGCAGTTGGATATTCCGGAGTGGAAATGGGATAATATCACGATGGATTTCGTGACAAAGTTACCGATGACGTCCAGAGGGCACGACATGATCTGGGTTATCGTTGATCGACTGACGAAAAGTGCTCATTTCTTGGCAATGAACGAGTCTGCTTCGCTGACCCGTTTAGCCCAGCTGTATATCGATGAGATTGTGTCACGTCACGGTCTTCCTTGTTCGATTATATCTGATCGTGACTCTCGGTTTGTCTCGAATTTCTGACAGAGTCTGCAACGCGAACTTGGCACTCGTGTTCATTTGAGCACAGCCTATCATTCGCGGACTGATGGCCAATCTGAACGTACGATCCAAACTTTAGAAGATATGCTTCGTGCGTGTGTACTCGAATTTGGTGGATTGTGGGATTCTCATCTCCTATTGATTGAATTTGCTTACAATAATTCATATTATTCCAGCATTGGAATTGTTGGAATATGCTCGCTGACACGAACGAGTTAATGGCACTACCGATGAGGTATAGGCCTATTGGGTCACACACCAAGTATTGATTCCGGCAATACGATCAAGCAAAACAGAGGAAAAGGCCAAAATGGGTTTTGGCAGGATGGTACACGGGCCGTGTTCCTGAACACGGGTCATCTCCAGTCCAACATACATGAGGCGTATTAGCCCAGTTCAAGGTCGTGTAGTTTGGGCCTACACGGGCCATGTAGATGAACACGGGCCGTGTAGTGCTTGATAGACACGGGCCGTCTTAGCCCAATTGGGGCCGTGGACTTTGGGCCTACACGGCCGTGTAGACCTACACGGGCCGTGTACATTCGCTGTAACAGCAGAATTAACAGCCTTAAACACTTGGTTTAATCGTGTTAACTTCTAATAATGGTGGTAGACAAAGAGGCTATGAGTTATCTGCTCTAAGGGAGGTTTTTGGATGTCTCTTGGCTCTTGGTTGACACTTAAACTCTCTCTCACTTATTCATCTTGTTCTTGGTGTTCTTGAACACAAGAAGCAAGAAACACATAGACTTGGGTGTTGTTTTGGTGGCTATACTAACTTACTAGCATTTGGGAATCAAGGTTGCTTGGGGTGGACTTCATTAGAGGAAACCTTGTTTGGATTCTTGAAGCCTTGACTTGCTTGAGTTCTTGAAGATTAACAAGAGGAAGAATTGTGCTTGAGTTATGGTATAACTTTCTTTCTATCTTGTTTATTATATTTTAGTTGCAATTCCATGTCTAGATATTGGTCCATGGGAAGTGTTTGTTTGGTTAGCTTATTATTTTTTATTATATCTTGCTTCCGTTGCTACTCGATTATGCCAAACAAATACCTTCAGTGGTATCAGAGCCATATCTAACATGGCTTTGCACTAACGAGTCTAGAAAAACCATATGAATATTTTATACAAGAAAATTGTTTTCTTGAATGTTTTTCGTGTAGATTTTTGTAAGGCTAAAATTGATATATTTGTAGCCTACATAATAATCATATAAATATTTTTATATTAGAAAATTGTTTTCTAGAAATGGTTTTTCATGTAGATTCATGTTAGGCTAAAATTGTTATATTTGTAGCCCACCTAAGATGTTAGTTTTTACATCAAGTCTCAAAAACCATATAGGTACATTTATATAAGAAAATTGTTTTCTTAAAATTGGTTTTTCCATTGAGACTCTTGTTAGATTCTTGTTAGGCTAAAATTGGTGTATTTGAAGCCTTGTTAATATTTTAGTTTTTATATTTATATATTTGTTGTAACTTGGCATGAAGTGTACACAAATATATACTTATAAATGTATATATGAATATGTGTCACAAAAATGGTTTGGTACACTAATGCATATGTACAAAGATTGTCATTTTGGTGCCTTTGATGTTGTTGACAATCTTGACTAAAATATAGATATATATTTATATCATGGTTTTGTGTGGCACACCATGTTTCACTTATGTTGCGTTTGGTTAATTCGGTAACACGATATGGCCTTAGACCTATGTGTTGTGGTGGTTGATTGATTCGGTTTTTGGTGGCCTGCGTGCCATATTGATGTAAATATTTATTTATATATTTGTTGGTGCGGCTTGCACGCCGTTTATTTTATTCCGTGTATTTGTATAAATAGTGTAGGAATGCGACCTGCGTGTCGTTATATATATATTCTATGTATCTGTAAATAGTATTGAATTAGAACTGGAGAAGTCAACGGGAGTCATGGTGATGACGTCTTGGCGAGAAGGAATCAACACGCTATTGGAGGTGTTGGATTCGGTGGGAGCTCACCCAACGAGACTTTACCCTGTCCTTAGGTTTTGGCCTCGTTTTCCCCGTTGTGGCTCGCGGGGAAAACGCATAGGAATTTTGGGCATGTTACCGAATTATACATATATATATTTGTGTGGTTGTGTTTTATTTTTCTATGCATGGATTAGGATTCGCATGCTAGACAATTTTTCTATAAAATTAAATAAAATACAACGTTTGTTAAAATGGTTAACAATCTCGCGCGAATAGATTTGACAAAGAAAATATAAACTTGGTACTATATTTAAAAGTGATTAAAATCGTTTTGACACTTACTTTTTAAATTCACAAAAGGGTTTTTTAGAAACCGGAAACAAAATCCCGTTTTTCAAAATGTAAATCACGCACCATCCGTAAGATGACACCACCCGAATCTAACGAAACAAGGATGATTGTCGAGCTAAGCACGAGTCATTCCTTCTGTAGTTGTGTGGAAGGTGAGTGGGTAACTCGCATGATTGGTTGTCGAGCTAAGCATGAGCCAATTGATGTTCGGGAGTGCCACCCGTGTGTCTTGTCGGACGGTTTACAATTTTAGTATATAATTCTTGATTAGTTGTCGAGCTAAGCACGAGCTAAACAAAAATTATATATTAAGATTGGTGTAAGGAAGGGATCAAACATGCCAACCGACATGATGGATGTCAACGGATCCCACAAGTGTCTAAGAGTTGTAATAGAGATTACAATTGGTAAAATGGTTGCCGGCCTAAATAGCTTCGCCACGTGATCCGCGGTAAACCCGTCACAGTGCGAGATGAAATAAGGTTCTTAGCCCTTGTTACGAATAATTGTTTTATCTAAAAATATGGGGTTATTATTTTAACAAGGTTTATCTAAACTAACCAAAACTCGTATTATTGTTATTTATAGATGTCAAACCATAACAACACAACGTCAAACATTTCACTTCGAGTGTTCCTAGAAAGGGAGAAACTCACGGGGGTGAACTTTATTGCATGGCTTAGGCGATTGAGGATTGTCCTTCGCCATGAATCAAAGTTGCACATCCTTGAGGAACCCCTTCTGGAGCCACCTGCTACCAACGCGACTTGGGCCGTCCGATACGGGTATGAAAAACATGTTGAGGACACGCACGATGTTTCTTGCCTTATGTTGTCAACTATGAGCTCGGAGTTGCGAAAGCAGCTCGAGCACATGAGTGTGTATGATATGTTAAACAAGCTCAAGGACATGTTCCGACAGCAAGTTAGGCAGTAACACTATGAGTGTGTTAAAAGCCTAGTCGGTTGTAGGCTACAGGAAGGCGGGAATGTTGGTCTTCACGTCCTTAAGATGAAGGCGAACGTGGACCAAATGGAGAGGTTAGGATTTCCTATTGGGAGAGAGCTCGCTGTGGATATTGTACTCCAGTCTCTGCCCGCATCATATGAACAGTTTGTCATAAACTATCATATGCAAGGATTGGAGAAGTCCTTAAGCGAATTGCATGACATGTTGAAGTCTGCGGAATCTGACATGGCTAAGCATAATTCCACCTCAACCACTCCCGTCTTGGGCTTAAAGAAACAAAAGAAAAGGAAGAAGAAACCGACCCTAAGAGGAAAGGTTGGAGTTTCCAAGCCTATCCTTAATATTGAGTCGAAGGAAATAGAGAATGTGCCTCAAGAAGAGACTTAAGAAAAGGTGGTTTGCTACTTCTGTGGAAGATTTGGAGATTGGGGCCGTCACGCCTGCCCTACGTGCCGAGAGGATATAAAACTTCTTAGGAAAGAGAGAGTTAACTTTCCATCTTCAGGTACGTTCATGATTCATTGCTATTCTTCTATAAGCTGGGTTGTTGACCCGAGCGGATTGACTCACGTTTGTCACAAATTTGTTTGTTACAAAGTGTAGGTCCTTTGTTGAATGAAAAGCATGAAGAACCGGATCTTGAACGAGGAAACCATGGTGATTGTCCTCCAATAGAAGATAAGGAGACTTGATCTCGCTTTTGTCACCGATTTATTTATTATTTTATTTTATTTCCCTACGTGGCAAGTAACATCTCTTTGTATGCTCGCTTTAATTACGGTGAACAAAAATTTTGAAGTTTTAAGAATTGATGTTGCACCTTTTTTTTAAACGTTATTTATTCAAGGTTTTATGTCATAGCTCATGTGTTGTTTTGCCCTGCGTGGCGTACAACTTTACATGTGGTGACGATGAGTTATTCTTAAAATACGAAATTTATTATGAAAATCTATTGTGAGATATTTTTGTTCAAAATTTCCCATGTCATGGCATACACAAGGATTTGTTACAAGTAATAGAATATTCATGAATAATTGATTCTGAATCCAAAATAGTTTGGATGAGTTATCTTTGTGTGATAATCAACTTAATCACATAAACAAGAAATATATCGCCTAGATCCATGTGGTTAGGATCTTGGAATAGTTTAGTCTCGGGCTAAACGCTTTGATGTTGATCTTGTTTATTAGGCTAAGATGATTATGAGATCCTTCGCCGGAGTTTGTGAGAGGATTATAAGCTTGTTTGATATTGATCACATTTTGTGGATAATCCGTTCAAGCATACCACAAAGAATAACGAAAGGGAAACCTCTTCATCACTACCTTGATGGTAGTAATTACGAGACGTTTATTAGTTTAGGCATATGTCTGAAACCTTGTTGGTGTGCAGAATTAGCCAAAACAACTTTAAGAATCAATAGGGCATATAGATCAAGGTACTTAGATCTAGTTAAGATGCTAAGATATCTATTATCTATATATTGGATGACCATATGGTGAATTGTAGAATTGTTTCACAATTCATATCCTACTAAGACGCATTGGTACATGGTGTCATGGAGTACGGAACCGGGTGTTATTGATCCGGTTTATGACATGTCGATAATGTGTGTCCGGTTTGTTGGGATATTCATTTGCCATTGTGACTAAGTCCTCAAATCCAAATTCAATAGATAGTCTATTTAGCATTTATTAAGATACGACTAGAAAGGTTCTTTGCTTGTCTATCTTAATAGTTCGGAGTTATCCATTCTACATTCAGTGGGAGGAGGATAAACTTGAAATCAAGAAGTGCTAATACATTTGAGGAGTTCTTCTAAGTCTTAGTTATTTAACCTTTTGAGAACAATGTTTGTTGCTTAAAAGGGGAAAAAGAAAGAAACTAAAACTAAGGCGTTCCAGTGGAAGAACGTGGAACTTAAATGAAGACTTGATGATGATACTAGCATATAATCTGATATCTTAGATAGATGAGCAGCATGGTTATGCTGGTATGCCTGACTAAGAATCATTACTTCTTTTAATTCTGATAAGGGTCATATAGAGCCAAAGAGATATGGGTTTCTCATATCTAAGTGGCAATGACTTGATGGTGAGTCGTGGAGAGTTCACCACCTATCGGAAGACGTAGTGGATCCAGAATTCGCTAAAAATAAAAGAAGTAAATGATAAAGAGATGCAATCCATTTGAAATATCCAAGTACTTGACTTGACTTGATCCCATACCTAGGTGTATACCAAGGTGGTAGTGATGGGATTAACATGGATGGAATTGTAGACAAATTCAAATACCGACTAGTGGTAAAGTTTTTCATGGTGGTTATGGAGAAACTTGTCCTAGTGGCTATGTTGAAGAATGTTTGATACTCGTGGATATTAATGACCGCGTTTCGTCATGAAACAATATGATGAGGAAGTGCTTATAACACTATCCGAGGGTCTTAATATACGTCCTTAGTATCCGAGTTATGTCTACAAAAGTGGATAAGACCACTTCGGGCTTATTCTTGCATCTTGAAGGAAAGATATCTTTGCTTACTATTAGAAGATCATAGTGATGAGTTTTCTAAAAGCATAGATAAAACCTTTTACGTATGTCAGTGCTAGTGGGAGCTTTGTTGTATTCCTAGTGTTAAATGTCTATGGAAGATAATGTCCCGATATTAGGTTATCTGCAAACCTAATTCAGGAATTACTGCTTCATAGGGGCATTTAAGAGATACAAAATTGGATAGTATTTAGTTCAAGAAATATAGAGATATGTTCTTGATGTTTGACGACTTGAATAGGCTTGGAGTAAGTAGTTACTCTAATGCATGTTTCTGCTAGGGTAACTATTGATCTTTGATCAAAGTTGATGATCCTAACTTGTGGTGTTGTTTGTTGATTCTTAAAGTATCACTAACCTTATTGTGAGTTTTTGAGACAATGAGTGTGTGATTACTTTAACTTTTTGAAAAGTAAGATCTCTTTGATGCATACTTTTGAAGTAGTCTTGTCAAAAGAGATATAATTGAATAACAAAAGATCTTGTGGATGTTGTGGTGTATAACAAAAGAGATATAATCCACTAGTTAAGCCGTTGTTCTGGACTAGTGGTGTTTGTCATACTAGGTCCATTAGCATGTCTAATGCGTATAACTTGTCTTGAATATGTTTTGGTTTATGTTTGATTTGTACTTATATTTTGGGGACATTAAGCAATATTGCAATTCATACCATATCGATTATCAAATGGAGATTTAATAATACGCCGGAGGCGGGTATTTTATGAATCCTTATTGTGTTCCATCTTAGCATGTTTAAACACTTCCGAGAATGTTTATCATTCTAAAATCTCCACAATCGGTTATACTTTATGGGAAGGAAGTATAAATTAAGATTGAGGTAAAGAGTTGGTTTTGTTAAACGTGATTCTTGCCTATACTTGAAAGGGGTTTCAAGTGATTGGAGGACCCGCACCCGAGTTCGCTTCATGGTTCTAGTCATAAGAAACTCGGGATGATGATGACATTTCATCCTTAAACTAGAGATGCATGTGATTCCAAAGCATAGATCTGCTTTGCTTTGATCGTTTTCTAACGCGGTCCGTAACTAGTCGTTATAAGGGAGATGATTGGGTAGAGTATTATCTATGTGGCGGGACTATGTAGTCGAAAGGAATTTGTTCCTCTATGTATAGAGAAGATATCCATGGGCCCCTCGATGATTGATTGCTGACGTTCACATGCATGGCCGTGCTCAAGTTATATTGATGATGGATCGATGTTAACTTGGTTTGTTGGTCACCACTAATCTAGAATCGAGAAACGTAATCGTGAACGATCTGAAGGTTGACTTTATTCCATGCCTTGTGTTCACGTAGGATATCACGAACAAAGGGATGTATATGTTCATTTATCTTTAGGACAATCATTTTATGATTGGGATCTTGTCAAGAGTGGCATACCTTATACTGACTTGGGAGCATAGATGTCTTGCTAGAGGCCGCTCTATGTTTGTGTTATTTTTCGTGGTCGTGCCACATACAAGTGGGAGTCTGTTTGAACACGAACGAGTTAATGGCACTACCGATGAGGTATAGGCCTATTGGGTCACACACCAAGTATTGATTCCGGCAACACGATCAAGCAAAAGAGAGGAAAAGGCCAAAATGGGTTTTGGCAGGATGGTACACGGGTCGTGTTCCTGAACACGGGCCGTGTCCAGTCCAACATACACAAGGCGTATTAGCTCAGTTCAAGGTCGTGTAATTTGGGCCTACACGGGCCATGTAGATGAACACGGGCCGTGTAGTGCTTGATAGACATGGGTCGTCTTAGCCCAATTGGGGCCGTGGACTTTGGGCCTACTCGGCCGTGTAGACCTACGCGGGCCGTGTACGTTCGCTGTAACAGCAGAATTAACAGCCTTAAACGCTTGGTTTAATGGTGTTAACTTCTAATAATGGTGGTAGACAAAGAGGCTACGAGTTATCTGCTCTAAGGGAGGTTTTTGGATGTCTCTTGGCTCTTGGTTGGCACTTGAACTCTCTCTCACTTGTTCATCTTGTCCTTGGTGTTCTTGAACACAAGAAGCAAGAAACACATAGACTTGGGTGTTGTTTTGGTGGCTACACCAACTTACTAGCATTTGGGAATCAAGGTTGCTTGGGGTGGACTTCATTAGAGGAATCCTTGTTTGGATTCTTGAAGCCTTGACTTGCTTGAGTTCTTGAAGATTAACAAGAGGAAGATTATTGTACTTGAGTTGTGGTATAACTTTCTTTCTATCTTGTTTATTATATTTTAGTTGCAATTCCATGTCTAGATATTGGTCCATGGGAAGTGTTTGTTTGGTTAGCTTATTATTTTGTATTATATCTTGCTTCCGTTGCTACTCAATTATGCCAAACAAATACCTTCAGGAATGCCACCATATGAGATGCTCTATGGAAGACGATGTCGCACTCCGACCTGTTGGTTGGAGCCTGGTGAAAAGAAGTTCGCTGGACCTGAAATTGTCCATATTACTTCTAACAAAGTGAATGTGGCTCTTGAAAAGCTGAAAGCAGCTCGGGATCGATAGAAGATGTACGCGGATCCAAAGCGTCGTCCCGCGGAATTTGAAGTCGGTGACCGTGTGTGCTTAAAAGTTTCTCCTTGGAAAGGCGTCATTCGTTTCGGGCGCAAGGGGAAGCTAAGTCCACGTTTCAATGGCCTATTCAAGATTGTACGCAAAGTGAATGATAAGACGATGACCCTAGAGCTGTCGACTGAGCTAGCAAGAATACACGACACCTTTAACGTGTGCTACTTACGTAAGTGCCACGTTGAGGAAGAACAGATCATTCCTTTGCAGGAATTGAAAGTGGACTCTTCCAAGCGACTAGTTGAAGAACCTGTTGAAATCCTTGACACGAAGGTCAAGAAACTGCGCAAGAAAATGATCAAACTAGTCCTTGTGAAGTGGAAGCATAATCTGGGTCCAAACCTGACGTGGGAAGTTAAGGACGAAATGAAGACAAGGTACCCTCACCTGTTTATCACTGAGCGGATTCCGAGGACGGAATCCTCTTAAGGGGTGTAGATTTGTAACATCCTCAACTTGGGCTTAGTTGTAACTAGTACATGAGTGTACGTAGTTAATGTAATAGGAATATTTTATTTGTATGTACTTGTTGGATTAAATGAATATATGTATATGTGTTTATTTATTAAAGTATGTACGCATGTATGTATGCTAAATGTATGTATGTATGTTATTATGTGATAATAAAAGAGTACTTAGATAATTAAGGAAAACCCCTAGTGAAGTAATTGGCAACCGCCTCTGAGGCTTTGAGTTATGAATATACGTGTGCATGTATTTTTTGACTTTACAAGTCAAAGATAGCAAACACAAAAACACACATTTCTCTCCGTCTCTCGTTGCTTTCTCTCGGATTTCCAGAAAAGAACAAGAAGCATTCGGTTGTTGATCTACGAAGGTGAGCAACGTGATTCCGATATGTTTAGAAGATTAGAATCGTGTAGAATATGTTAAGAACTATGAATCCATGCAAGAACTCCTTTGAAGAACATGGGCTACTCACTTTGAATGTGGGTTTTGCATGAGTGATGTTCTTATGTGGATTTAATGCGTTTACGATGAATATATGAATAGAATGTGATGTCCCAAGATGTTCTGGACTTAAAACTAACAAGAACGAAGTTGTTTAGATGACCAAATGAATGTGTCGGAACTGCAGCTGATGAAGTTGTCAGATTCCGGAACTATGAAGTTGTTGGAATCCGCATGTGGCGAAAACAACATGATTTGTCGAAATCCTGTGTAAGTGTCGGAATCCGATAAGTATCGGATTCCATTGAAAGCATTGGATTTCTTTCTATGTATCAGAATCCGCAAGTGTCAGATTCTGTGTAAATAATTGGAATTCATAAGTGTTGGAATCCGATTAGTGAATATCGGATTTCATGGTTTGCATGTGTCGGATTTCGTGAATCCGACAGAACCATCGGATTTCCCTAAATCCGTAAGTTCTGGAGGATTTGTGTTGTCCAAAGTTAAGTGTCTAATAAGTGAGTATTGTATGAAAATATGAATGATTAATGCAAGTGTAATATGCTAGGTGAACTTGTAGTGTTAAAGGACTCAAACCAAATACCTGTGCGTAGTATACAGCTCAGGTGAGTGCCTACTTTCAGGAGACTCAGTATAGTAAGGATTGTATGTATCTAACTTGCTCCGGCTCTGTGAACGATGTTTGGTGGACTGCTTTATGCTCCCCCACCAATGCGGATTGATCGTGTCTGATCCCCCGGTTAGTTGTTGAGCGGGATTGATTACCCTGCAATACACGACTCTTACTGATCTCGTCAGCACACCGCTATGTGCTAAACTAGCAATGATTGTTTATGATATGATGCATGACTTACCGTATTGATGCTTATGATTGTATGTACTCACTAGCTAGTGTAGCTAATGATGCTATGTTTCCCTTTTCAGGTAAAGACTAGATGCCCTACGAGGCGGGTTGCTTTTGGGAAATACGTTGCCCCTTGTGGTTGGAACATTTGTACTTATGATTGTAATATAATTAGATACTATGGTCGGTTCATGTACTTGGTAACACCAACGTTGTTTGATAAGTTATTTAATGTAACTATCAGTTTGTTGTTTTAAAAAGAAATATTTCCGCTGCTAAAATCTGATTTGTCATTTAAGTAACTGAATTCAGAAGCGGTGTTATAATTAGGTATCAGAGCCTAAGTTTGAGTGAATTGGGTACTCGTAGGAGTATTCGATCTCAAGCTCGGGCCTGACCATAAAGAAGTGTTCCTATGGGGGGATTGAGTGAGAGTGTTATATGTATGCTAGTATTGTATGATAAGTTAAGTCAGTGAGATTGAGTATTAACTGCTCTTTCAGAAGGGGTGTTACAATCATCCTGTTGATCAAAACTCTATCAACTGCAGAGAATTTTTCTTCACCTGATTGAGCACTTGCAGCTGTTTGTTGTTGTTCTGGAACAACTGTTGTTTCTGAAATTGCAACTGTTGTTTGTGGAGTTGCAACTGTTTGAGTATTTGGTGCAGCGGTTTGTTTGGATTGCAAAACTGTTTGTTTACTTCTCACACTTTGCACTTGCTCCTTCAAGATTGGCTTCTCCTCCTTTTTGATTGGAACTGTTTGAGGAAGTTTAGCATGGAACTGTTTAAGCATTTGATCATGAGCTTGAAGTACATATGTAGCCTTCTTCAAAGTAGTTGACAAGACTTTGATCTGTTTGTCTTGCTTGATAATGAGCTCATTGTGCTTGGCAAGAAGCTTGTCTTGTAAAGAGTTCCTCTTTTTAAGATAGAGGAATGCAACAAGAAATGGTACAAGGTCGGGATTCATTAATGCCTTTTGTTTCATACTTGCCTCAATGTCAGCCAGTGTTGCCACCTCAAACATATCATCGGCAGATATAACTGGTGGGTCACTCCTAGAATTTTCCTCACCACTACCTTTTTGTTCTTGGTACTGGGGATTTCCAAAATCTGTTTGACCAGCCTCTGTTGCCATGGTTGAGGTCTTACTTATGTTGACACTGCCCTACTCACCCCTTGCGGATGGAACAGTAGTGTCAGCCTCAAGAACCACATGAAAACTATCCCTTGGAGTGATCACCTCCTCATTGTGCTTGGGAGACAGCACAGGGGGTTTCCTTTGGATATTCTGCACAGGTGAATGCACCTGTGCAGGGCCTACAGTTTGGGTGATTGGTGCTGTGGTGGAAGGAGCACCAATAGTTCTCTTCCTCTTTTTAAATGTAATGAGAGAGGGGGCTGGTGTTGTAGCTTGAGAAATGGTAGCAGAGGGGGATATTTGAGTATCATGAGCTGTGGGTTCTAGAGTTGGTGGTGTAGCAATAACTTGGGCTTCATGCTCAACTCCAGCAGCTCTGTTTCTTGAAAGAAACTCCACCATTGCAGAGAGTGGTGGAGTGATGGCACCATAGAAATTCTTGCCATTTATCAACAGTTTGCTCAATGTAGAAGCCACATGAGCCGAGGTAATCAAGACAATCTTGTGAGTTTGAAGATTTTGCAATAAAGAGTTTAAACAAACTTGCAAAAATCGGGGGTACATAAAAAAGAGACCATATTTGGTCCCGAGATGTTTTACCATTCCATTAAAAATTAATTTAGAAAAACTGAAATAACGATTGTTGGCCAAACAGATTAAGGCCAAAGCATGGTTACTCCCGAACTCATTCCAACCAGTTCGTTTGCGGCTGATACACTGTTGTAGAGTGTGAATCAAATACTTCCAATTTGCACAAAACTGCCCTTTGTAGAAGGTACCCTTTCCCCTAGGGCCCTCATATCCCAGCTTAACCAACTCATCGTGTAAGAATTCCAATGAAACAGGATCAGAATACTCACCCTCAAGATCATCAACGTGAAGGTGTTCCCGAATGGTATTCTCAGAGAGAGAAATAGCATGATTATCAACATTTGAAGCGATCCATTGCACTACATCTACTTCTGTGATAGAAGCATTTTTCCAGAATTGATCGATATGAGAAGTGTAGATGGTTGGATTGATTGTGAGAGCAGTGTTGAGGTTTGATAGCATAAGGTAGTCGATCATGTCATGAAAGACATGCAACTCAGCAGGTTTTGAGAGAAATGCTAGCATGTTGTGTTCCTTGACAAACGGAATGGGAGCCATATCGATTTTGAAGTGGAATTCTAGGGTTTATCGTTTGATAGAAGTTTAGTAAGCGTAATGAAAACTGCGAGGAGGGAATGGCTTACATATGTAATGCATATTAAATGCAATTCAAAATGCCTCAGAGTTTCTGCAAAGACTGAAATACCCTTGATTAACAGTTGAGATCAATAGAAATTATCAGAGCCATAAAGAACATCTCTCTGGCTCCTCCTTCTTCAATAGCCACGGCTATTTGTCTCCGATCAAACTCCGGCGAAGTTTGTGTTTTGCTGTCTTTCAATGGCCGGAGAAGACAAACCCCCACCACCAAAAAATACAGCCTCTCTTCATCCAGTTTACACTGTGACCAACATCGAAACCAAAGTTTGTATTTTGGATGGTGTAAAAGTTATGTGTTCTTCATGGGTGAAGTTTTTTAGCCTTCATGCCAAAGGCTACAAGGTCCTGGCACATATCGATGGTACTCCTCCTCCGGCTAAAACAGATGACGCCTACAACCAGTGGACAGAGATCGACGCTATTGTTTTGTAGTGGATCTTTGGATCACTCTCTAATGATATTCTTATCCGGGTTCTGGAACCGGACACGACAGCCTACGAAGCATGGGAAAAGATCAAGCGCATCTTTCTTAATAACAAGGGTTCTAGAGCCGCTGCTCTCGAGCATGAGTTCACTGATCTCACGCTTCGTTCCTCCACCTCTCTTGACGATTATTGTCAAAATTTAAAAGATCTTGCGGACCAACTGAATGATGTGGATAATCCGGTAAACGAACAACGTTTGGTCCTTCAATTAGTTCGTGGTCTACCTCCCGAGTTCAACACCACCGCTACCTACATTAACCAAACTCTACCCGACTGGGACACAACCCGTAGCATGCTTCAACTTGAACAACATCGGCAGCACGCACAGGAGAATACACATGTCCCTGCCGCTTTGGGTGAAGCTAATGTTGCAGCTGAACCACGACAACCATCTCGATCTGTTCGTGGGCCATCTTCAAACCGGCAGAATCCACGAGGCTCAAAACCGCCATCTGTTCATGGGCCATCTTCAAACCGTTACACACAATCTGGGCAGTCTCAAAACCAGCCTTCACGCCCTCCTAGCCCCACGGAGTCTGGTTCATATGTTGCACCGCCATGGTGGACTATGATGCCTCCGCCATGCCCATACCCTACTCAGCAAGGTTGGACCTTCGCCTAGTACTCTCAACAGCGTCCAGCCCTACAAACTTCACAAAGAAGGTCCTCCAATCGTTCTCTTGATTCTGCCAGTCGACCCAATGACGCCCCTCGAGCACATGCTGCCGGGTCATTTAATGCGTTAGACCCAACTGATATTGGAACAACTTTCCAAACGTTGACTATGGATCCCCCGGAAGACTCTCAATGGTACATGGATACGGGCGCCTCATCCCATCTTACGGGTGACTCAGGTACACTCGCTCAATTCTCAACTCATCGTCATATAAAATCTATATTCGTTGGTAATGGTAATGCTATTCCAGTTAAAGGTATGGGTAACAACACTCTACTTACCAACCCTAAGCCTATTCACCTAAATAATGTTTTGTTCACACCCGGAATAATCAAAAACCTTGTTTCTGTTCGTCAATTCACTATAGATAATAATGTTTCTGTTAAGTTTGACCCTCATGGTTTTTCTGTGTAGGACCTTCAGAGTGGGAAGATCCTTACCCGTCACAATAGTATCGGCGCCCTCTATCCGTTTACCACTCCGGCATCTCCTTCTCCAACGTTCATCTCTGTGTCATCTCCAAAAGAAGGAAGTTTCAAAAGCACAGTCTCAATCCAAACATGTGAAAAGGCATACTGAAGTGCCTGTCTGCACATGCAAACAGCATGGTGTGCAAAACTTTCCTCCTTCAGCTCCAGTGAGAGGAAATCAAAGAACTAGAAATCAGTTTTGGGCACAAAGAACTAGCTTTCCTATAGTTAAAACCAAAAGGTGTTATATATGTGGGAGAGCAAATCAATTGGCTCACAACTGTTATCATAACCCACAGTTCTATAGAGCCTAGAGACTAAGTACCAGAAATTAGGCTAACAGTTCTACAACTGTTAAGCCAAAATCAAAGGATGTTGTTCTGGCTTGGGTAAATTGCAGAAACAAACAGTTTCTGAAGAGGCTAAAACTGTTAATCCACCTGAAAGCCAAATTGAGCCACAAACTGACTCAACTATTTTATCAAATTCAAAAACTGATTGTTCCAAGGTCTCAATAGTTTATCACAACAGTTGGAAACCACATGTTCTCACTAAATACTCTTCACACAAAATAGAGAAATATAATTGGGATGAAATTAAGAAAACTCAATATGTGGTTAAGTACTATGACTTGAATGGTGTACCCAAGACCTGCATGGCCTGGGTACCTCCTGCTACTAACTGAGTTTCATTTGTGCAGAGCATTCATAGGGTTGATCAAGGATCAATTTGGGATGTGGATAGTGGATGCTCAAGGCACATGACTGGAAATCCACACTACTTGAAGGATTTTAAAAGAATCAATGGAGGATTTGTAGCATTTGGAGGAAATCCAAAGGGAGGAAGAATCACAGGTAAAGGAGCTGTAGAGGCAGGTACACTTACTTTTAATGATGTTTTCTTTGTTGAGCAACTCAAGTACAATTTGTTGAGTGTGTCTCAAATCTGTAACATTGGAAACAAAGTATTGTTTACAGATACTGAATGCATTATCCTTTCAAAAGAGTTTAAACTAGCTGATTAGCCTTATTCTTGATGACTATGCTTCAAAGGCAAGCAACACAAAACTTCTTATAAGCCCAAAGAAGTTTCTTCCATCTCTGCACATTTACAATTATTGCATATGGATCTTTTTGGTCCTACTTCTGTGGTTAGTATAGGGAAGAAAACTTATTGTTTAGTCATAGTTGACGACTTCACCAAATTCACTTGGGTTCAATTTCTTAGAACTAAGGATGAAACTGTTGAGTTAGTTAAGTCTCTTATTCTTAGAATAGAAAACCAATCGGATTCGAAAGTGAAAGTCATTAGATCTGACAATGGTTATGAGTTTAAGAACTATGAGTTAAACAGTTTTTGTGAGGAGAAAGGGATTGAAAGATAATTTAGTGCTCCTAGGACTCCACAACAAAAATGAGTGGCTAAGAGAAGGAGTAGGACTTTGATAGAGGCTGCTAGATCAATGTTAGCTGACTGTAGGCTCCCAATGACATTCTGGGCAGAAGCAGTGAACACTGCCTGCTATGTTCAGAATAGAGTACAAGTAGTCAAGTCCAAAGGGAAAACTCCTTATGAGTTGTTCCTTAAAAGAAAACCTTTGATCAACTTTTTCAAACCATTTGGATGTCCCTGCACTATACTTAATACCAAGTCACAATTAGGCAAGTTTGAGAGTAAAGCAGAAGAAGGATTCTTTGTGGGATACTCCACTCAAAGTAAAGCATATAGAGTTTTTAACAATGTTACTAGGATCATAGAAGAGAGTATGAATGTGTCTTTCAATGAGTATAGGATCAATTTTGCAGGTAATGGTCCTGAGTTGTTATTTTATATTGATGCATTGGCTAAATCTCTTTCTTTTGAGTTTTCTACAGAAACAATTGCAGGTGTTCCTACAGCTGTTAATACAAACCAACAAACTGTCTCCAACAATTCAAACAGTTTTGAAACTATTAGCTCAAGCCCAACAACTGTTGGTGAAAACAAGGTTACTGAAGAGTTTGTAATGATTCCCTTGGCTCAAAGTAATTCTTCCAATGTTGTTAGTCAAATGAATGATGATGCTGACCCTTCAAAGGATGTGGAATCTCATGTTCCTCAACAAACAGTGCAATTGAACATCCAACAGTTACAGATCAGGTATGTAACTCATCTGGGAATGAAAGTTAAGCTGAGATTGACATGACAAATTTAGGGAATGTACTGCTTGAAGAACACATTCCTACATCAAGAATTCACAAGAATCATCCCATAGGGCAGATTATAGATGATCCTACCACTCCTATTAGAACAAGAGCTATGCTACAAAGTGAAAATAGTGGTGTGGATCTTGAACAGTTTGATGTGAATGCCTGCTTTCTATCTTAGATAGAACCAAAGAAAGCAGTAGAGGCATTAAAAGACCCTTCGTGGGTAGAAGCAATGCAAGAGGAACTTTTACAGTTCCAAATTCAGCAAGTTTGGAAGTTGGTTGAACTTTCAAGAGGCAAAAGAGCAATTGGCACCAAGTGGGTGTTCAGAATTAAGAAGGATGAAAGAGGCATAGTCATCAAGAATAAGGATAGACTTGTTGCACAGGGTTATACACAAGAAGAAGGCATATATTATGATGATGTCTTTGCACTAGTTGCAAGAATAGAAGCAATTAGATTGTTCCTTGCCTTTGCAAGCTTTAAAGGGTTCAAGGTGTATCAAATGGATGTCAAATCAGCTTTTCTCTATGGAACTATTGATGAGGAGGTATATGTGTGTCAACCACCTAGTTTTGAAGACTCAAAGTAACCTGATAGGGTATATAGGTTGGATAAAGCTTTGTATGGGTTACATCAGGCTCCTAGAGCTTGGTATGAGACATTATCATCTCATTTGATTGAGAATGTTTTTAAGAGAGGCACTATTGATAAGACATTGTTTACAAAGATTGTTAAAACAGAGATTTTGCTAGTTCAAATCTATGTTGATGATATAATCTTTGGATCCACTGATGACAATCTGTGCAAGGAATTTGAGGTCATCATGCATAAAAGATTTCAGATGAGTTCCATGGGAGAACTTACATTTTTCTTGGGATTAAAGGTGAAGTAGAAGCCATTCGGTATCTTTCTTAGTCAGTCAAAGTATGTCAAGGACATTTTGGACAAGTTTGGCTATCAAAATGTGAAGCTGGCAAGTACTCCAATGGAAACACACAAACAGTTGGGAGCAAATCCTGAGGGGGAGGATGTAGACATACACTTGTATAGATTTATGATAGGTTCATTAATGTATTTAACTGCTTCTAGACCAGATATAATGTTTGTTGTGTGTGTTTATGCGAGGTTTCAATGCAATCCTAAGATGTCACATCTATTTGTTGTAAAGAGGATCTTTAGGTACCTCAAAGGCCAATAAAAACTGGGTCTTTGGTATCCTAATGATTCACCATTTGAATTGGTGGCATATTCTGATAGTGACTATGGTGGAGCTAATGTGGATAGCAAATCAACTTCTGGAGGATGTCAATTCTTTGGCTTAAGGTTGGTATCTTGGCAGTGCAAGAAACAAACAACAGTTTCAACTTCAACAGCTGAGGCTGAATATATTGCTTCATCAAGTTGTTGTTCACAAGTGTTGTGGATCCATAATTAGCTTCTGGATTATGGTATGACTTTCTTAAATACACCTATCTATGTTGATAACACAAGTGCTATTAGCATTGTTAACAATCCTGGGAAGCATTCAAAAACAAAGCACATAGAGATCAGGTTTCACTTCATCAGAGATTGCAATGACAAAAAGTTAATCCAAGTTATGAAAGTCCATAGTGATGATCAGTTAGCTGATCTGTTCACTAAAGCATTTGATGTGAGTAGGTTTAACTTTCTGATCTCAAATATTGGAATGATTAACTTAGAATAATGATTTGTCAGCTTATTTTTCTGTGTTTTCGCACTAACAGTTTGAAACTGTTAGTTTTAAGTGTAACAACTGTTTATGTAAGTGTTCAGGGAACAGCTGTACAAAATGCAACTAACAGTTCTCAACTGTTAGTACATGGTGTTCACAACTGTTAGGCAAACTGCCTATTCATTTAAGGGGGAGTGGTACAGCTGAAGTTCATTAACCAAAAAGTTCTCAACTGTTAGTTCTTAGTTTTCCTTCAACTGTTAATCAAGGGTATTTCAGTCTTTGCAGAAACTCTGAGGCATTTTGAATTGCATTTAATGTGCATTACATATATAAGTCATTCCCTCCTCGCAGTTTTCATTACGCTTACTAAACTTCTAACGAATGATAAACCCTAGAATTCCACTTCGAAATCGACATGGCTCCCCTTTCGTTTGTCAATGAACACAACATGATAGCATTTCTCTTAAAACCTGCTGAGTTGCATGTCTTTCATGACATGACCGACTACCTTGTGCTGTCAAACCTCAACACTGCTGTCACCATCAATCCAACCATCTACACTTCTCATATCGATCAATTCTGGAAAAATGCTTCTATCACAGAAGTAGATGGAGTGCAATGGATCGCTTCAAATGTTGATAATCATGCTATTTCTCTCTCTGAGAATACCATTCGGGAACACCTTCACGTTGATGATCTTGAGGGTGAGTATTCTGATTCTGTTTGATTGGAATTCTTACATGATGAGTTGGTTAGGTTGGGATATGAGGGCCCTAGGGGAAAGGGTACCTTCTACAAAGGGCAGTTTTGTGCACATTGGAAGTATTTGATTCACACTCTACAACAGTGTATCAACCCCAAACGAACTGGTTGGAATGAGTTCGGGAGTAACCTTGCTTTGGCCTTAATCTGTTTGGCCAACAATCGTTGTTTCAATTTTTCTAAATTAATTTTTAATGCAATGGTAAAACATCTCGGGACCAAATATGGTCTCTTTTTGATCTACCCCCGATTTGTGCAAGTTAGTTTAAACTCTTTATTGCCAAGTCTTCAAACTCACAAGAGGGTCTTGATTCCCTCTGCTCATGTGGCTTCCACATTGAGCAAACTGTTGATAAATGGCAAGAATTAGTCTGATACCACTTATCAGGATCGTATATTACCAAAATCAATAACAAGAATTATGCTTTAAATTTAAATCAGAGTTGTTTAAAAGACAGTCTTTGAGTTTGATCACAATCAACTAAGAAGTTGCGGAATCACACTTAATTGATTTATAAAGGTTCTAACACATGAACAATTTAATCAACACAATGAAATAGTTCAAAACACAATATGTTTATTAATAACCAATGATGATTACAATATTCACCTACACCTCCAATCTAACTCTTTTGTTAGACGAAGAACACACTTTGTTCTTAGGTTTCAAAGAAACATGGAGGCTAACACACTATCTGAAAAACAATTAACAATACGAATGAGTGCGAACTCTGATTTAGTTGAATTACAAAACTATCGATAATAACATAGTATTCTGAAGAAGTATTTATAGACTCTTGATCTTCCTTGAATAGTTGACAGTTGGTTTATCTTCTATCTTGTGAGACAATCTTGATAATCTTTTAAGTTGATAACATATTCTTCAAATACACAAAGATAGAAGATTCCATGAATATCTCAACAGAAACTGTTTGTTGAATCAACAATTCTGAGATTCTGCTAACAGTCTTCTCTTCCATGTCTTCTAACAGTTGTTATAATCATACTAACAGTTCTGAGCTCTTTGTACTAATAGTTGCAACGTTCACCACAACTGTTAGTTATAACTGTTTTCACAAATCAATATAACAGTTTTCAACTGTTTCTTCAAAAACACACTAACAGTTTTACCTTTGCATGTCCAACAGTTTAAATCACTTAGCAAATTTCCCAACAATCTCCCCCTAACTTAAATTATTGAACAATACACTTAAGTTGTTTTTATAGGGTTCAACCACAAAAAAATTGACATGAGCAAGGAAAATATGAAGTATGCAAAGTCAAACTGTTACAATCAAAATATAAAGAAAGAAAATTACACTTTCTTCGACTGTAAAGACTCCAACTCTTCTTTCAACCTCTGAATAAGATCTTCCATGACTTTAGCAGGGCCAAAGAACTTTGCTTTCATCAGATATAAGAGCTTTGTTTTGTTGTGCTCTATTAATCAATATCAAACCATTGAGTAATTGCATTTCCCATCACCATGTGATAAGACCTTGACTTAGCATACACCTTTATAGAACTGATTGGCAATGCTTCCTCAGCTATCAACATGGGTATAACTTTTAGAGGATCACATATGCTTGTTAAATGCCTCATTAATACTCTGATTTCAATCCTAGCAGCTTCTCCATAATGACTTGTGCCATACTCATACATTTCTTGCACATCCCTTCTTGTCACACTTTCCATTAGCTGTAAGAAGCTAGCATAGCTTTCAATTGGATATAGTTCTCTCATGATTGTTACACCTTGCTTTCCTTTTTCAATTCTCAGCATTTCAAATCTTCACTCAATGATGTGGGATTTTCGACCTAGCTGTTCTTCCACCAGTTTATCTAATTTCTTTTCAACTTCCACTCTGAGTCTGTCTTGTAGAATGGTTTGAACCATTACAGCTTTAGCCTTTTCTGAAGATTTCTTAACAGATTGAGGACTGTTGAGGCTAAGTGGTTGGCTTTTTTCTTTCAACTCTCTTTCTTTTTACTCCCTTATCAGCCTTCTTTCCTTTTTCTTCTTCATCAATTTCCTTTGTAAACTCAGGTGCCAGCTTTTGAGCTAATTCAAGATCTCTCTTTTCTTGTTGCTCAATCTCAGCATTCAATCTTTGTGCTAGCTCATGATCATGCTCTTCTTGTTGTTCTTTTTATAGTTTTAGCTTTGGAATATTAACCACAATCTCCTTTCCCTTACCTAGCAGAGAAGGCATCTTCTCATCCTTCTTTTGACTTCGAAATTGCAATACCTTTGAACCCTATCTTAGGTGCAATTGGCTCTATTTTTGACACTTTACCATCTAGCCACCCATCATCAATCTTTTGAGCCATTTTGAATTTGCTGATATTAAGAGTTTTAGCACCCACTGCAATCAAATGATCTTGTTTTACTTTGGACCATGATTTGAATATATCTGTTGTTGGATAATCCCCTGACATGATCATCCTGTTGATCAAAACGCTATCAACTGCAGACAATTTTTCTTCATCTGATTGAGCACTTGCAGCTGTTTGTTGTTATTCTAGAACAACTATTGTTTCTAAAATTGCAACAGTTGTTTGTGAAGTTGTAACTGTTTGAGTATCTAGTGCAGCTGTTTGTTTGGATTGCAAAACTGTTTGTTTACTTCTCACACTTTGCACTTGCTCCTTCAAGATTGGTTTCTCCCCCTTTTTGATTGGAACTGTTTGAGGAGGTTTAGCATGGAACTGTTTAAGCATTTGATCATGAGCTTGAAGTACATCTGTAACCTTCTTCAAAGTAGTTGACAAGACTTTGATCTGTTTGTCTTGCTTGATAATGAGCTCATTGTGCTTGGCAAGAAGCTTGTCTTGTAAAGAGTTCCTCTTTTTAAGATAGAGGAATGCAACAAGAAATGGTACAAGGTCGGGATTCGTTAATGCCTTTTGTTTCATACTTACCTCAATGTCAGCCACTGTTGCCACCTCAAACATATCATCGGCAGATAGAACTGGTGGGTCACTCCTAGAAGTTCCCTCACCACTACCCCTTTGTTCTTGGTACTGGGGATTTCCAAAAGCTGTTTGACCAGCCTCTGTTGCCGTGGTTGAGGTCTTACTTATGTTGATACTACCCTGCTCACCCCTTACGAATGGAACAGTAGTGTCAGCCTCAAGAACCACATGATCACTCTCCCTTGGAGTGGTCACCTCCTCATTGTGCCTGGGAGACAGCATAGGGGGTTCCCTTTGGATATTCTGCACAGGTGAATGCACCTGTGCAGGGCCTACAGTTTAGGTGATTGGGACTGTGGTGGAAGGAGCACCAACAGTTCTCTTCCTCTTTTTAAATGTAATGAGAGAGGGGGCTGGTGTGTAGCTTGAGAAATGGTAGCAGAGGGGGATATTTGAGTATCATGAGCTGTGGGTTCTAGAGTTGGTTGAGTAGCAATAATTTGGGCTTCATGCTCAACTCCAGCAGCTCTGTTTCTTGAAAGAAACTCCACACCCAGATCCAGTGTTATCAGAAGATCCACAAGACTCCATTGCAATAAAGTTATTGAAAACTCACAATTAAATTTAGAAAGACTTTAGAAACTCAAACACAACAGATCTGTAAAAAACCTTCAACTGGTGATCAAAGGAACCTTAATGTTAAGGCTCTAATACCACTTGTCAAGATCGTATATTACGAAAATCAATAAAAATAATTACCCTTTAAATTTAAATCACGGTTGTTTAAAAGACAGTCCTTGAGTTTGATCACAATCAACTAAGAAGTTGCGGAATCATACTTAATAGATTTATAAAGGTTTTAACGCATGAACAATTTAATCAACACAATGAAATACTTCAAAATACAAGATGTTTATTAATAACCAATGATGATTACAATATTCACCTACACCACCAATCTAACTCTTTTGTTAGACGAAGAACACACTTTGTTCTTAGGTTTCAAAGAACCTTAGAGGCTAACACACTATCTGAAAAACAATTAACAATACGAATGAGTGCGAATTCTGACAGAGTTGAATTACAAAACTATCGATACTAACATAGTATTCTGAAGAAGTATTTATAGACTCTTGATCTTCCTTGAATAGTTGACAGTTGGTTTATCTTCTATCTTGCGAGATAATCTTGATAATCTTTTATGTTTATAAGATATTCTTCAAATCCACAAAGATAGAAGTTTTCATGAATAGCTCAACAGAAACTGTTTGTTGAATCAACAGTTATGAGATTCTTCTAACAGTATTCTCTTCCATGTCTTCTAACAGTTGTTATAATCATACTAACAGTTCTGAGCTCTTTGTACTAACAGTTGCAACGTTCATCACAACTGTTAGTTACAACTGTTTTCACAAATCAATATAACAATTTTCAAATGTTTCTTTAAAAATACACTAATAGTTTTACCTTTGCATGTCCAACAGTTTCAATCACTTAGCAAATTTCCCAACACAGGTACCCCCGTCCCTGTAGCCTAGTACTCTCGTGGTCAAAAGGCACACTCTAGGCCTTTCTAGAATAGGGCATGCCCGTACCCTTTTGGGTCACGCCCGTACCTCCCTAGGTATGGCCTGAGGCACGGTTGGATCATGAGGGGCACGCCCGTGCCCTTCAATTGGCAGTAGTAGTTTTAGCTGACTTACATGTTGTTTCGACCAAAACTCAACATAATTTGCTAAAAATTCACTATGATGCTACTAATGTGGTTTCCTACACCCCAAACAACTTCTAAACAAGTAATAACGACATTAACATGCTCAAATCTTTGATTCACCATTGAATCTTCTTAAAACGCATAAACCTTCAAGAAAAGTGGCTTAGATCTTACCTCAAGCTTGTATGAATGTTAGATCCAGCTGTTACTGATTGTATCTCCTATTCTTAATCAAAACCCCAAAGAAAACATGCTGGAACTTATGTACGTGAGTTGCAAGATTGCAAATGATAGTTTTGACTAGTTAAAGTCAAAGCTATATATATATATACAAGTTTGTCATAAATGCAGAAATGGTCCCCTGACTATAACTGTTCTTATACTGACAGTTTTGGCCTCTCTAGTTTATAATCATATATATCCGTTTATAACTCATATACCACTTGATACATTTCTCGTATCAATTATAAATAAAATTCTGGATGTTACAACGAAAGTTTTCATATTAAGATTATATTAATAACCAGACTTCAAAGAGTGCACAAGAACAAACTTGAGCACCGAGTACAAACTAAACAAGAACAAACTTGAATGCAAATTAGCAATAAACGCTTAACCTTTTCTCAAACAATGAGAAGGTATTTGTACGCTAAATAAATTAATCCTAACCATCTAATTTATTTACACGTGTATTGCTCTGCATAAAGTTGGGAACATAAATCTAGACTGCCGTTTCAAGTTCCTTCAGAAGCGCTGATTGCGCAATTTACATAACAGGAAGATGCTGGTACTGAAACGTGCTTTCAATAACGAAGACCTTTTGATAATTGAAGACTTAATTAAGTTGTCATTCACTTCAGAACTAATCTTTAGATCAACTTCAAGGCTTCTTTCTTCAGATGAGGTGCGTCAGAACAATTTACAAATTGAATATAGAAAAATCCTTCAGACGCTTTCTTTGAAAGCTTCTTCAGGAATGGAATATATACAAATATAGGACTAACAATGTCCCACTATTTGTTTATACTCCATGACTATATACAAAATTGAATAAGGAATGATAAGAATAAAGAATAAAAAAATGTACTCTACGAAATGATTGGTTTGAACTCATTAGGAATGGGTTCACTAGAAGTTTTGAGCTCGACTTGTTTCAGATACTCATCCAGGATGCCTTTAATAGTTGGATCTTTATGTTCAATGAAGTATCTGAGAGATTTCAGATGAAGAACTGTAACACCGTATTTTTGACCCAAAATTTTCATTTTCAAACTACTGCGGAAGCGAACTAATATACAATATAATACAACGGATTATGCAAAACCGTTTTCCAAGTCATCAGTTAAATCAAAATACAAGTATTACAAAAAAAACTACGGCTCGTCACAATTAAGATCAGAGTGCCCGCCAATTATTCCCTAAGTTACACCCCTCACAACTGAACGATAGAACTTACTAGCCACCTGTAAAGGTAGTGAGAGGTGGGGG
Organism: Dittrichia graveolens; assembly: GCA_038502395.1. Classification (NCBI taxonomy): domain Eukaryota; kingdom Viridiplantae; phylum Streptophyta; class Magnoliopsida; order Asterales; family Asteraceae; genus Dittrichia; species Dittrichia graveolens. Next base: position 27,876,166 of record JARJIL010000008.1, read on the forward strand.
ATTAGCACAAAGCTAAGTGAATAAAAGTTAACCACAACAGATATATCAGCCAATATTCACATGATATCAACAACAACAAATAACAGATAATCGTGTCCCGGGAAGACCGGCGGTTTTGCAGGAACCTACAACCAATGCCGGCCAAAGCAAAGGTTTATTGATAGTCCATTTGCGATTCTCACACAGTATTACCCTTAAGTTGCAACGAATGTATCAAAAGATCCAAATACTAATTAGACGATAGCAAACGAACCTAGCCCATGTGCCAAGCCGTAACTGACTTCCCAATATCATGTATACATATCACTGATGCAACAATAAATTAACAATCAACCAGTTAATCAATTATCAGATATAAAATCTATCCATGCATCAAACCATAAACAGTTGCAACCAAACCAGTTACAACTAATATCATCTATGCGTAAACATCCACTCACCTCGAGTTCTCGAACTCCCACTCAGTGATCTAATTTTACTGAGCCTTGTCCGTTCCTGAGAACACAATAAACTGAAATCAGTATTTGATTCATAAATATATATATATATATATATATATATATATATATCCAAACATATATTTATATCGCCTTTAATCAAAAACAACATGTAAGATTCATATATGCATAAACATGTAGCATATAGCTCCAAAGAATCAATAATTACCAAAGAATCCTGAAAATCCCCTTACGCGTCGCGTCGCTCAAAATTATCGGATTCTATGTTTCTCGGATTTCACCCAGTGGATTCTTGGTGTCGGATTTGTAATGTCGGTTTCCAAGGTCCGGATTTCACTCATCGGATTTGCACTTATCAGATTCTATGAAATCCCCCGGATTACGGGAACGCGTCGCGTTCCTTAATTGGACGCGTCGTGTCGCGTTCTGACCTGCATCATCTTCTCCAAATTTCTGCCGACTCAAACTTTAGAAATCCTCATTTAATCATCTGTTTTCCATACCAAACACTTACAAAACATGTATAGACCTCATATAACATGTAACTAACATTAAGAACAAATGAAAACCATTTAAAACACCAAATCATGCAAAACCCATTTACAAAACATGGAGCTTCAAGCTCCAACAATGGTGTTTCACCATATAAATATGTATATCATCAGAAAAACATACCAGATCATTACTAAACATCTTAAAATCATCAACTAACCTCTGTTTTGAATTAACAAACCTCAAATCCTCACATTCACTTTTCGAGTTTTTGTTCTTACACTTGCTCTCAAAACACACACAACACACACACCAACAGATTCAAATAAGGAGGTTACTATAATCTTATCCATATATATGTATTACCCACGTATGCAACATACAAGGCAGGAGGTGTCAAGATTACACCTCAATACATGCATACATACATCCAGTAATATCTATTCACATATATAATTAAATATATATACTTTCAATTTTCTTAATTAATTACCAACAATTAATTTAAGCAATTCCATTATCAATAGGTAAACAAACACTTATTCAAATAATAATCACGTATAAACGTACCGTAGCCTACGTAACAACTAGGCCCAAATTCAGGATGTTACAAATCCTCCCTCCTTAAAAGGATTCCGTCCTCGGAATCTCATCGCACTCGCATTAACAAAAATCAACTCGTCATATCTTCCTTTGATAATCCAACTAGATAAACTCAATCGCGCTTTCAATTGTCAATAACATAGATATCTGTTTCTAGAAATTCTTGTCAATATATAACCATACAAACCTTACAGCTTATCTTTCTTAACTCATTTTCAAACCAACAATTAGTTCATAAATCCTGTCTTCAAGCATCTCCTGAATTTATGTTTAACTCGGTCATAAATCCCAATAGCTTTCAATCATTTCTATATTTCATACCAAAGTATTCACATATAGTTTATCATTTACTTCAAGTCAACGGGTTGAAGTATTATCACAACAATCTCATAAATTTACATAAGGTATTCTGATGTCCCGCTGTCAGAAATTATTTCACACAATGCAATCAAAGTAGATATCAGTTTCACAAATCATCATGTTTCAATCCCACATGAACACATACCGTATAAACATATTCAATCATCTGTGTAGCTCCTTTCATTTAATCAGGTCAGTCTGTCCAACAGATGTCATGTCATAGGCAGTAAGAACACTAAACAATCAATAACCACTCAGATATCTTAAAACATCTCAAAGATTCATAAGTTTCTGGTATATTGTTTCAGCTTGCACATAATATGTCGAAATTTCATAACACATGTTATCTATGTTATCATAGTATATCATCAATACACAATCCTCATATCTTAATTCCATAGTAATGCACTGGCAATTAAATTCATAAGTCCCTGTAAAAGTCAAACTCCAATGTTAAGCAAAGGTACTTCCTAGCAAAGGCACTTCCAAGTAAAGGCATCTCCTACACAAGATCCACAAATCTTCATTCCATATGTTCAGGCCATTACATTCCTCTTCTCTCTTTCTCATTTTTAATGAATTCAATCTTTCATTCTTCAAACTTTCTGGTGGAAAAATCTTGATTTATCCACTAAGTCACATATATAACTCCTTGTAATTAGGCATCAATTACATCTTTTATTGACCAAGTCAATCATTAACATCTCCATAACATTACTGCAAACATATCTACTGCAATTTTCAAATTATGGTTAAAATTTCCTCTCGTGTCCTCTCAATTAACACAAGATATCAGTTATACATCCAATCTCAAAGCATAGCATCACATTTCAAACCAACAAATGCAATTTCACATCATACTACAAAATTTTTTCAGGTTCATCATTCATCCACTATACTCATTAGATTAAACATCCTCTTACAACCTCATTTATATCTTTACCTAAACAATTATGCATGTCTCATACTTACCCAATCTACAGCAATCTATCTTTTTCTTCTTTCTTTGTTCAATGAATACACATAAACATACAATGTATATACATAAATCTACGATACACATTATATCATACAATTCAATTAATCTGAACATTTCTCTCTATGACATATCATGCTCATCAAGCATTATATCAAGTATTACATACTTATCATCGTACCATTTCTTAACATACAACAGTTAACTCATGATAGAAAATCATCTACTATCATTTACTTTTATTTCTAGAGAATCAGTCTCACTAGAAATAATCACAAACATTTTAGCACACAATAGGTATAAAATATCAGCAATTAACCTTAAAGTTAATTAACACATAAACGAGTATATAGTTTATCAAAACATACCCGTTTCATCTTTATCGGCCGTGGCATTATCATTAGCCATCATATTATAAGCCCTACCCTCTCGCGCAGTAGGGCTCTTTCTCTTTTTCCGTGCTGATGATGATCCCCCAACCGCTTCTGCCCCAGTCCCTGTCCCAGTCTTTCTCCCAGAAGGACACTCACCAGCCCTGTGTCCCTCGTTCAGACAATTCTAACACACATTACGAGGATATTTACAATCCTTAATTTCATGCCCGAACGTTCCGCAACGTATACATCGCATGGTCTGAGTAGTACACTACCCAGAATGAGTAGACCTACACTGAACACACCATTACAGTTTCTGATCAGAACCTTCAGTGGTTATCCCACGGTTCTGACTTCCTTGTGACTTGTTTCCTTACGAATTCCTGTTTTGCTGATTACCAGTCTGTTCATACTTTGGCTTCTCCAAAGCTGCTTTATCACGATTCATTTTTTTTCTAGCCTAAATATCTCCCTTATCAGACATGGCCAGAGTGAAGGCCTATGATAACGAACCAGCCAACCGTGTTGTACTCCTGTATTCTGTGAGTAATGCTCCAATAAAATGTTGTACCATTCAGTTTACACATTGGCTTCTTCAAATCCACTTTATCACGATTCATTTTATTTCTAGCCTGAATATCTGCCTCGGCTGACTTGGCCAAAGCGAAGGCCTGTGAGAACGAACCAGCCAACCATGCTGTACTCCTGTATTATGGGAGTAATGCTCCAATAAAATGTTGTACCTATGATGGTTCATCGGGTACCCACTGAGTTACAAACCTCAGTTTCTCATTGAATTGTTCAATCAAATCATCCACTGACATCTGTTCTGTCATTTCTAAATCCATAAATTCCTTTCTAATCTTGTTCATTTCAAACGCATTACAGTATTGCTTGCATAGTTTGTTCTAAAATTGCTCCCAGGTAATTGCATCCATTTGAGTTCTAGGAAGACTGGTAGTTATGGAATCCCACCATACCATCGCCTTGCATTTTAACATCCAGGTAGCAAACCGGACTCTCATCTCATTCTCACAATCACCTGCATCCAGGATTCGAACAGTATCTCTCAACCAATTCAGGGTAACATTAGGATCGATGCTACCATGAATTTCCAAAGGTTTACAGTCTAAGAACTATTTATAAGTGCATAGTTGTTTAAATCCCATACCAGGTGGAAATCCCATGAAAGGATATAACAATGATCCCTGTAAAAACATCGGGTAGTAGAACGGTTGTGACGTCGGTTGAGACATTGATGGAAACGGCATCGATACAAAAGGTATCCCTGTATGCGTAGTATTTGTTGGATTATGCCCACTAACACACACGAGTCGGTATCATGGCTGATGAAGCAAGGGCGTATTGGGTCACACGCCAAGTGTCGATTCCAACATCACGGATGGTCGAATGAGAGAGAAAACCAGAAACTGGTTCTGGTGGGCCAAGGCATGCCCGTGCCTCTATGAGGTACGGCCGTACCTTACGGGCAGTCACGAGCCCAAGTCGGCGTGACTTGGGCGTGGCCTGTGGCTATGTACGCCCGTGCCTCTTGGAGGCATGCCAGTGCCCTAAGCCCAATTGACAGGCACGAGCCCAAGTCGGGCGTGACTTGGGCGTGGCCTGTGGCTATGTACGCCCGTGCCTCTTACAGGCATGCCAGTGCCCTGAGTCCAATGGACAGGCACGAGCCAAAGTCGGGCGTGACTTGGGCGTTGCCTTTTAGGCTGGCACGCCCGTGCCTTGTGCAGTAACAACTTCTTTAATCAGCTTTAAAGGCTGATTATGTTGGTGTTTATGGCCATAACTCTAGTAACTGATTGTGGCATGATGATGGACAGTTTTTGAGTTCAAATTTAAGCTATATATAAGCCACAAGAAGTTTTAGTGTTGTGTTCCAAGAAGTTGATTCACAAATATATACATTGCACATAATTCTCTCATATACACAAAAAGGTAGTCAAGGCTTTGGAACTTTGTGTGTTAGATCATTTGTGGTGTTTAGGTTGGCATACCTAACACTCTAGCAAGTGGGAACCAGCGACGACTTGGTGTGGACTACATTAGTGGTACACATCTTCCAAAATCAAACTCCGCTTATACAAAGAAGATAACATCAAGGTTATGACACTATTTCTTTGTATCTCTTGTTTGTTGCTTAATCATGTTTAGAGTTTTGGTCCATATGGTGGGCATATTCGGGGTCAAATTTAGAAACATATTTTCTACTCGTTTTGCTTCTGTTGTGATTTCGGACCACGAAAACCCAACGGTGGTATTAGAGCCATCTTTATCATGGCTTTGCACTTTTGGAGTTAAATCGGATTTTTTAAGTATTCTGTCAAAAATGGTTTTCCGGTGACCGGGCACGGTCGTACCTCTAGGGGTACGGGTCGTGCCGGCGGCCGGGGCACAGGTGTACTAGTGGGGGTATGGGCCGTGCCGGTAGAATTTGTAAATTGTTTAAAATGTACACTGACAAAAGGGCAGGCACGCCCGTACCCTCTAGGGTATGCCTATGCCTCGTGGGTTTTTGGTCAGAATTGGTTTTTGAAAAAATATGTTTAAATATATTAAATTCCAGGTTTTGGACTAGTCTTGATTCTGTTGATCCCCACTATATTTTGATTCCTAATTATATATGTTTTGTATGACTTGACATGAAGTTCATAAAAACATATATTTTTAGGTGTATATATGAATATGCAATTTTAAAGGTGTATTAAAATTGCTAATGCATATGTACAAGGATTGCTTGTTGTGTCTTAAATGTGGTTTTGCAATCTTGATCAAAATATATATATTTTGTTTGACATGGCTTTGTGGCACACCATTGTTTCGTTTGGTTGTGTTTGCTGTGGTAGCCCCGTAACTTGATATGCTCATAGCCTTTGTGTTGTATGTGGTTGGTTTTGGTTTTGGCCTGCGTGCCGTATTGTTGTAATATTTATATTTGGTGTGACTTGCATGTCGTATATTTGAATTTTTGTACTCGTAATAGATTATTAGGATTGCGACTTGCATGTCGTTTCTTATTATTATATACTCGTACTTAGATTATTTCAAATATGTAAATATTTCATCAAACCAATCGGGAGACACGGTGTTGGCGTCTCCACGAACCAAATCCGGGAGATTCGCCGTTGTGGAGATCATGACTGAGCATCCCTTGGTGTTGTCCCTAAATTGACTATGTTTTCCCCGTTTTGGCTGACGGGGAGAGTACTTAGGACTTAGGCATGTTACCGGGGCTTTATTTATCTTTTATGTGTGGTTGTTTTATGTTTGAATTCTTTAGGATTTGCATGCTAGAGAATTTTTTGAAAATATAAAACAAAGAGATTTATAAATGAGTTTATATTTCTACGCGCATAAGAATTGGCAATATTAATATAAAAGGTGATTATATTAAACGGTGATTAAAAGGAGTTTTTGTCACTTAAATTGTTAATTCGGAAAATGGTTAAATATTTTATTTTTACCGGTAAAAAAAAAACCCGTTTTTCGAAAGTAAGTCACGCACCACCCGGAAGACGACACCACCCAAATCTAATGAAACTTGGTTGATTGTCGAGCATTAGCACCAGTCATTCCTTGTAGAGTTGTGTGGAAGGTGAGTGTGGCAACCCGGAATATTGGTAGTCGAGCTTAAGCACGAACCAATGATTGGGCTAGGGTACCAACGTGTATCTTGACGGGCGACTTAAAAATTCTTTTATAAAGCTTAAATGATGTCGATCTCTAGCCGAGTCATTGAAGAAATAATAAAAGGATTGGTGTATGAAGGGATCAAACATTCATTAAGACATTTGATGTCAAAAGGATCCCACAAGGATCTAAGAGTTGCAATGGTTGCAATCGGTAAATTGTCTACCGGCCTAAATAACTTGTTTCGTGATCCGCGGTAAACCCATCACTGGATAGAGTGAAATACGGTTCTTAGCCTTGTTCAAATAATTGAGTTTTTATAAACTATTGGGTAATTATTTCTACAAGGATTTGACAACTAAAATATGTACTCTAATTTTGTGGTTGGCATCCAACAACGCTTCTACATCATCATCCAACTCAATTTCCCTAAAATTGTTCTTCGAAAAGGCCAAACTCGATGGCCAAAACTTTATGGATTGGTTCATGCAACTAAGGATAGCCCTTAGGTATGAACAAAAGATGTGGGTCATCGAGGAACCTTTGCCGGAACCTTTCATGCTTTGTTTGACGATGGTTATAAGTTTGATTTTGATAATGGAATTATCTCTTATTTGAGAGATAATGTTCATTACTTTAAAGCTTATCAATATCGTGGGATTTATGAAACAAGTGTGTGTTTGGATGGTAATAAATCAATCATGAACATTGATTCTAAGTCCAAAGGTGTATTGGACAAGTTGTCTTTGTGGTATAGTCGTCTTGGCCATATAAACAAGAAACGTATTGCCGAACTCCAAGTGGATGGGATTTTGGAATCGTTTGATCACGGGTCAAGCGAAGTATGCAATTCTTATTTATTAGGCAAAATGACTAAAGCAGCCTTCACCGGCGTTAGTGAGAGGGGCAGAGACTTGTTGGACATTGTTCACACGGATGTGTGTGGTCCGTTCAGGTCTGCTGCAAGAAACAACTGTATGTACTTCGTTACTTTTACTGATGATTTCAGTAGGTATGGTTATGTTTATTTGATTAAGCATAAGTCTGAAACCTTTGAGGTGTTTAAGACATACCAAAACGAAGTGCAGAATCAATTGAGCAAGCGGATTATGATTCTCAGATCCGATAGGGGCAGTGAGTATCTTAGTACCGAGTTTCTTGATCATCTTAGGGATTGTGGAATTATTTCACAACCTACTCCACCCAGGACACCACAATTAAATGGGGTTGCTGAAAGGAGGAACCGAACTTTATTGGATATGGTTCGGCTCATGATGAGTCGTACAAAGCTACCCGCAAGTTTTTGGGGTTATGCTTTGGAAACCGCTGCTAGGATCTTAAACCTTGTACCAACAAAGAAGGTTGCAAGTACACCGTTCGAGATGTGGCATGGAAGGGTTCCTTCTAGCCTATCTCAAGGTCTGGGGTTGTGAAACTTACGTGACACGTGAAGCTCAAGACAAACTTGAACCCAGAGCTGAGAAGTGTATTTTCATTGGCTACCCAGCTGGGTCTATTTGATATCTGTTTTACAAACCTTCGGAGAACAAGGTGTTTGTTGCTCGAATAGCGGTCTTCCTTGAAAGGGAGCTGATATCTGCAGAAGCCAGTGGGAGGCAAGACGATCTAGAAGAAATTCTAGATGACACCAATGTTCAACCTGATGTTGGCACTAGTACCGCTTCTGAGGTCGGCGTACCAGAAGAAGTAGAGCCTCAACCAATGGAGGATGAGGTACCTGACACACAGCCATTAGAGCTCCATAGATCTGGTAGAGTTCGTAATGAGCCGGAAAGATATGGGTTTCTCATATCTGAGGGCAACAAACTGTTGGTGGATCATAGTGAACCGACCAACTATCGGGAATCCATAGCGGGCCCTAAGTCTGCTAGGTGGAAGGAGGCAATGGAAAGTGAGATGCAATCCTTGGCGGATAATCAAGTCTGGGACTTGGTTGATCCAGTACCCGGCCATAAGCCAGTAGGGTGCAAGTGGGTCTTCAGGAAGAAGACTAACATGGATGGAAAAGTAGACACTTTCAATGTCCGACTGGTAGCAAAGGGTTTCACTCAAAATCATGGTGTAGACTATGATGAAACCTTTTTTCTCTAGCGGCTATGTTGAAGTCTATTAGGATATTAATGGCTATCACTTCATATTACGATTACGAAATATGGCAGATGGATGTCAAGACTGCCTTCCTTAACGGGAAGTTGGCAGAGGAGGTTTACATGGCACAACCTAATGGTTACGTAATCCCAAAATATCCTAATAAAGTCTGCAAGCTTAAGAGGTCCATTTATGGACTTAAGCAAGCATCTCGGAGTTGGAACATTTGTTATGATGAAAGGGTCAAAGAGTTTGGCTTTTCTAAAAGCAAGGATGAACCTTGTGTATACGTCAGTGCTAGTGGGAGTGCTGTAGTTTTCCTAGTCTTGTATGTAGATGACATACTACTCATAGGAAGTGATGTGACTACCTTGCAGGAAGTGAAAACTTGGCTTGGGAGTTGCTTTTCTATGAAAGATATGGGAGAAGCAACATATATTTTGGGGATAAAGATCTATAGAGATAGATTTAAGAGACTCATTGGTGTGAGCCATAGTACGTACATAGATAAAGTCTTGAAAAGGTTCAAGATGCAAGATTCCAAGAAAGGGAATTTGCCTATGTTGCATGGTATGGCGTTGAGCAAGTCTTAATGTCCTAGTTCTTAAAAGGAACTAGAGGAAATGAGTCGAGTCCCGTATGCTTCGGCAGTGGGATCGATCATGTATGCTATGCTATGTACTCGGCCTGATGTGTCGTATGCCTTGAGCATGACAAGCCGACATCAGGCTATCCCTGGTCTTAGTCATTGGGTTGTGGTTAAAAACATCCTTAAATATCTTCAGAGAACTAAGGCAATGTTTTTAGTGTTTGGTGGATCGGAGGAGCTCAGAGTTATTTGATATTTTGATGCTTGCTTCCAAATGGACAAGGATGATTGCCGGTCTCAATCGGGATTTGTATTCTTGTTAAATAGTGGAGCAATAAGTTGGAGAAGTTCCAAGAAAGATACCGTGGTCGATTCAACCACGAAGTCAGAGTATATTGGTGCAAGCGAGGCTGCTAAGGAAGCCGTCTGGAGGAAGAAATTCATTCAAGACCTTGGAGTTGTTCCTAGCATCGCGAACCCTATTGAGATCTTCTGTGACAATGAGGGTGCAGTAGCTCTAGCTAAGGAACCAAGAGCACATCGACGTACGAGACACATTGCTCGGAAATATCACTTTATCCGTGATATTATCGAGAATGGAGATATTGTGGTTAGTAGAGTACCGACTGAGGGGAACTTGGCAGATCCACTCACCAAACCTTTGTCACAAGTTAAGCATGATTCTCATGCCAAGTCTATTGGTATTAGATTTGCTAGTGACTTGGTTTAATTATTTTAGTTGCATTTTGTTATTGAGAAAATTAAAGCAATGATGTATTTCTTATTATAATGACTATTAAATGGGGATTTAATATACGCGTGATGCGATTACTTTATGAAACATTATTGTGTTCTATCTTTGCATGTTTAATACTTCCTTGAATAAACTTGTTTATTCTAAATACTCCACGATCGGTCGTTCTTCATTGGAAGGAAGAAGTGAATTAAGATCGAGGCGAGTGGTTGGTAAAGTTTTCATCTTGGATTGAATACTTGTTTACGCAACACTAGCCTATACTTAATGGTGATTAAGTAATTGGAGGACCCGTACCTGAGTTTACTTCATGGATATAATCACGAGTAAATCAGGATGATAATATTATTTATCCTTTTACTGGAGATGCATGCGTTGCTTGATTATTAACATGGAATTTTTTAGATTGCTTTCTAACGCAGTTCGTAACTGGTTGTTATAAGGGAAGTTTTTAGGCAAGAACTTGTTATTATGATAGGGCGATGTAGTCAAAGGTATTCGTTCCTCTTTTGAGAGATATCCTTGGGCCCCTTGTTGACTAAGCTGATGAAAAATCAAATTGCATGGTCGTGCTCAAGTTGAATTGATAATGGATCAATTGTGCAACTTGTATTGTTAGTCATAGTTACTCTATATCGAGAAACATAATCGTGAATGATTTGGGGTTGATCATGTTCCATGACCTGCATTCACAACGGATATCATGAACGAAGGGATAAGTAATCACTTATCTGTAGGACCTTTCCTTTTGGTGAGGTATTTGTTTTGGGAAGACAAACCCTGTGCTAAGTTGGGGGCATAGATGCCTTGCTAGAGGCCGCTCTATGTCGGTGACACCTTTCGTGAGTTTGTCATGTGCAAGTGGGAGTCTGTTGGATTATGCCCACTGACACACACACGAGTCGGTATCATGGCTGATGAAGCAAGGGCCTATTGGGTCACACGCCAAGTGTTGATTCCGACATCACGGATGGTCGAATGAGAGTGAAAACCAGAAACTAGTTCTGGTGGGCCAAGGCACGCCCGTGCCTCTATGAGGTACGGCCATGCCCTACGGGCAGGCACGAGCCCAAGTCGGGCGTGGCATGTGGCTAGGTACGCCCGTGCCTCTTGGAGGCACGCCCGTGCCCTGAGCCTAGTGGACAGGCAAGAGCCAAAGTCTGATGTGACTTGGGCGTGGCCTTTTAGGCTGGCACGCCCATGCCTTGTGAGGCACGACCGTGCCTTGTGAGGCACGACCGTGCCTTGTGTAGTAACAACTTCTTTAATTAGCTTTCAAGGCTGATTATGGTGGTGTTTATGGCCATAACTCTAGTAACTGATTGTGGCATGATGATGGACGGTTTTTGAGTTCAATTTTGAGCTCTACATAAGCCACAAGAAGTTTTAGTGTTGTGTTCCAAGAACTTGATTCACAAATATATAAATTGCAAACAATTATCTCATATACTCAAAAAGGTAGTCAAGGCTTTGGTACTTTGTGTGTTAGATCATTTGTGGTGTTTAGGTTGGCATACCTAACACTCTAGCCAGTGGGAACCGGCGACGACTTGGTGTGGACTACATTAGTGGTACACAAGTTAGTGTACACATCTTCCAAAATCAAACTCCACTTATACAAAGAAGATAGCATCAAGGGTATGACACTATTTCTTTGTATCTCCTATTTGTTGCTTAATCATGTTTAGAGTTTTGGTCCATATGGTGGGCATATTCGTGGTCAAATTTAGAAACATATTTTCTACTCATTTTGCTTCCGCTGTGATTTTGGACTACGAAAACCCAACAGTATTAACCGGAATGATTGGCGGTATCTCAGGTGTAGTAGAAGCTACAGTGATAACTGGTTGTTGTCTCGCAAAATCTTGTCTCTGTTGCTCTAATTCTTTCCTCAAATCCACTAACTGCCCTTCCAACTAGAAAATATATTCCTCTCTATCGTCTTCAACTGTACCTGACGTACCTGCGTGTTGAGGAACCTCTATTGCTACTGTAGAAACTTCTACAGTTGATGGGACAAAAGGGGCGCCAGTTGAGTTCTCATTACACACACCTCACACACACCAGCAGATTCAAATAAGGAGGTTATTGTAATCTTATCTATATATTTATTACCCACGTATGCAACATACAAAGCAGGAGGTTTCAAGATTACACCTCAATACATGCATACATACATCCGTACATACATACATCTAGTAATATCTATTCACATATATATACCTTCAATTTACTTAATTAATTACCAACAATTAATTTAAGCAATTCCATAATCAATCGGTAAATAAACATTTATTCAAATAATAATCACGTATAAACGTACCGTAGCCTAGGTAATAACTAGACCCAAATTTAGGATGTTACAAGAACATCAACCCTGGCAAATTTTGACACTCTCTAAAAACGAATCTTGTCATGAGTATCAAGGAAGTAGAACCCTCTTGGATTAGAAAGAACATTTCCAACTTCAGGAATGAATCCAGGAGGTAAAGATGTATCGATGCCTTTGCAGTTAGGAAGCTCTCCAATGGAGATCAGCTCAAGAATTTGTTGCTGAGACTTTTTATGTGTGAGATTTATTCTTTGAAATTTTATCCTGACAGCCCTTGAAGGTCTATCATTCTGATAGATGGTTTCAGCTTCAGATCCTTTCTTCTTTATTTCCTCTTCATAAAACTCGATCACTTTGGTGATCTCTCTCTAAACAATTTCAACATCCTAAGTCAACTTGTGTTGAGAGGCAAGCCATGATTTCAGTCCATTTAGAGAAAGCACACTTGAGCTTGACTTTCCTAATTGAGTATGATATAAAGATTGGAAGATTTCTGCGTTGAAGATTCAGAAAGATTTCATTTTTATCTTTCTTCAGTCTTACTGAAGTAATTTTCTCAGGATGTAATCTTTGATACCTAAACAACAGCCATTCTACTTGTTTTGCTGCTATCATCTGTTTCTTCTTTTTTTGTCTTGCTTTTTCCGCTTCAATTTCCTCATGAAGCTTTTGTTTGTGTGCGAAAGGGGTTAATTTGATTTTTTTTGTAGCAACTTCTTCAAGAGCTAGCTTCTCTGCTGCTTGTCTTCCAAGTTCATCAGCCATTCTCTTTTCTTTGGCATGCGGATTTTCATCATCTGAGTCATCTTCACCATATTTACCTACTCTCATCTGATAATCCGGAGAATTTGTTACCACCTTCCTTTTACCTTTGTCAGCATGGTTAGGTTGACCACTAGTGGATGGAGCAGCTGATTGTTTAGGGATCTGAGTATCTTTTTGTTTAGTGAATACCCTTGTTTCAGCGTCCCTGATTATTTTCTGACATTCAGCTCCGTCTATCTCAAATCTGAAGAGTTCTGCTTCAGCTTTCCTTTGATCAAGGAGAAGTTTGAGCTCTCCGTCAGCATGTGCCTTAGCTTCTTCAGCTTTGGCTTTCTCCTGTTTAACTTTTGTAAGTTTAGCCTCAATATCTTCCAAGGCTTTATTTTTGTTTTCATCAATGGCTCTAAGGTGAGCCACTTCATTTTCTAGGCTTTGCATCGCATCAACTCTAGAAAATTTTCTCTGCCATTTAATAATTTTCCGATTTGCAATGGCTTTCTTTCTTATTATATGACAGATTTTGGATTGTCATCTAACTTTCTCCCCCTTAGAAGCAGCAAAGATTCCTGAAGCTTCTATCGACCTGGACAAGGCCAGAATCTGTTTTGAGAGCCTTGAAAAGGAGGGAGCAAGCAAATCCCGTAGATGACGAATTGCTGCCTCAGAGAGATTTACAGCATGGAATTTATCGACTTTAGAGGAAAGAGAGTGCACAGATTGTGAAAGGGTGGAAAGTTGGGAATTGAGTTTGGAGAATTCAATAGTGGCAGAGTCAGCTATGGAGGTGACAAGACTGTGGAACTGGTTGAATATCCCTAGGCGTATCTGATTTTGAATATCTATGGTTGTGGTTAGAGATGTGAGATTGTGGGTAAGAGAGTCAACAAGAGATTTGAACTCACTTTCAAACTTGGTTTGATTATTTACTGTGCAAGCAACATTGAAAGAATTTGTTTTAACTAACTGAGAAACAGAAAGAAGAATTTCAGATAGACTTTTGCAAAAAGGATGCGATGTCTGCTGAAGGCTCAGAGAGTTGAGACTGTACTGACTTAGGGCATTGAAGAAAGTCAAAAGTATCAATGTTATCAAAAGGATTGACATTGGTATGAGGAGAGGAGGGGAGATCAAAGAATTTCTCAAGTATAGATTGGGAAGCCATTGCATCAGTAGGTGTGACTGATGCATCAAGGGCTTTGGGCAAATGTGCTTCTGGTATAGTCTGGTGTATGATTGTGTCTTCATTAGCATGGGTAATCTCAAATGAAGGGGGTGGAACTTTAGTTTCATTGATTGTGGAGATTGGGCACTACTCTCAGTTTGGTGTGGAACTGATAAATCATTTGCCATTCGTGTATCCATAGTGTCATTCGGGTTTTGTGACACATCAAGGGATTTAGGTGCAGTCTCTTCCTCAGGGCAAATTGAAGATTCATGAACTGGTGGGACCTCAGAAACTAGGGGAAGTATAGTTTCGTTATTGGTAATAGGCTGTGCATCAGGGTTAGTTAGTTGAGTTGCTAACACATCATGTGCATTGTCTATATCCATAGCATCAGTTGGGACTACTGATGCATCAACGGATAGAGGGGGAATTTCAGTAGTTTCAGGAATGGTAGTTCCCTTAACTAGTGGTACCTGAGTTGTAGTGGGTATGCTAGCAGACTCATTGGTTGGGATTTGAAAGTCTCGGCTGACTGGTCTTTGTAAGTGTCCTAAACTTGGACAGATGGGACTTCAGCGATAGCTGTGGTTTTTGCTATATCTTCATCAGTCGAAATTAGTTTTGTAACAATGAGTAAAGGAGATTATACCTGAGCAGCATCGGTGGGTTTCGATTTCTGAATCTGAACCTTCCTTATGACTAGAGGAGTCTCATCAGCCGATTCCTCACTAGAAGCAGAATAGGAGAGGATGGGAGTAGAGGAAATAGAAGGCTTATGTCGTTTGACTGTGGTGGTTGATTTGGCTGGTGCAACGGGAGCCACTGATAATTTAATTGATGGTTTGGATGAGCTGGACATTATCTTCCTTTTCTTGGTTTTGGGAAGGGAAGAGGGAAGCAAAGGTTTGAGAGGTTGTGAGGATGCACTTTCAGATGATAAACCTGAAAATGGTAGAGGAATAGTAGGAGAAGTATTCATAGATACGAATATAAGGATTGGAGCAGTGAGTGCCGGATTGAAGGCTGAAGTTGAGCCTGTCCATACTGATCCCGGTAGAGTAGGTGAGCGAATCGGAACTGAAGCAGAGTTGTATTCTTCTGTTGTCAGCAGAGAGTAGATGATTAGAGACTCAAACCTATGGAAGGGAATGTGTTGAGACCTAGAGCGTGCACTTAGAGAAACCACAAGGCTGTCCAAGATCAATTCAGCATAGTCAATGTTGTGACCATGATTTATGGCATAAGCCATCTTTAGAACAACATCATTAACTTGATCGAGACCACCTGTTTTGCTGGTCATGTAGAAATTCAGATGAGCAATACGACAGTTCCACTCCTTTGAGAGACGAGTGCGGACCATTGAGTTACCTTTTACCTTGTGCTCATCAGCATACTGAAAGAAGGAGAAGAGAAGATCCTTCGCATTTGCGGTGGGTGGAGTAAGGTCTTGGCGGGGAAGATGCAGGACAGTAGCAAGGAAATCTTTGGAGATTTCAGCTGGTTTACTGCCGGAGAGCATGCTGAAATGAATGCTTTGGGCGGAGGTTTTACGGTTGATGAGTTTAGCTATCGTCCAAAACTCATAGGGATGTTCCTCGAACATTTGAACCTTTGCTAAGAGAGCAAAGTTCAATGGGTAGTTATGGAGATAGGACATGATTTGGTGAAAAGGTGAGGATGAAGGAGGAACAGTAAGATCAGCGGGGTAGTTGTTATCTTTGAAACAAAGGGAAGAGAGGGGAATCTTGGGAACGATGTTATCGGGGAGAGTGACCTTAGTGGTAGCAACTTTGGGAGCCATTGTAGCAAGCACATAAGAACAACACAAGTTGCAAGAGTAAAATCGCCGGAGAAGATGAATTGCAGGTGTGTAACTTGAAGAGGCGATTTGGGGGTTTTAAAGGGTTTAAAATCAAGGAATCTGAACGGTTGAGTAAAGCAAGGGTGAAAATGGGCGCGTGAATGCAGAAAATGCACAAAGTTTACTTTTTGGGTGTCAAGCTGTTATTGGTGAAAAACATTTTTACCGGAGCATCATTAGAAACAACCAACCTTAATCAACAAACCATTAGTAAAGAGATAGAATTTCACAAAGAAAAAGATGATATTTATTCTAGAAAAAAATATCCAACTTTTTCTTCGGAATTCATAATCTCACAATGAGTAACAACATAATGCATACACAAAAAGCGAATAAAATACGATAAAGAAGAACATAATGCCAACAAGAATAAGAACTAAGCTTGGACATAACTAATACCATTTTTACAAAAGATGGTTACAATGATATTCATCATAGTTTACATAGTCTGCCCCAAAAAAAATACATAACCATGCCTAAGATATTATGAATATTTGTGATGACACTTCAATCCCTATTCCTTCATTTGGAATTCGAACAGTGATCATGTAGCAACCCGGAAAGAAAACAAAAGTAATAGTAAACTCCATAAGATCTTTAGAGAAAGTGGAAGATTTGCTTTGATGTGGTAGAAGATGAAAAAGGAAAGAAAATCTCTACGCTCTTATAAGAGAAAATTACTCATGATTACTCTTCAAAAATGATTTGACAGTCAGAGAGAGATGGGGTAAAAGTAATTATTCAAGCTTAGCAATTAGGGTGGCTGACATTAAATGTGACAATAAAAAATGAATAGTATCGATCAAATTTACCTGAAATAGTTACATTTCTGAATGATTGAGCATTCCAATTTCTGCAACTAATAAATTGAACCGGTGTTCATCTAGGGATTTAGTGAAGATGTCAGCGAGCTGGTGTTCAGTGGAAATAAAGCGAAGCTCGATTTCATTTTCCGTGATATGATCTCGAATGAAGTGATGACGAACATCGATGTGCTCTGTGCGAGAATGAAGAACTGGATTATTTAATATTGCAATCGCACTGGTGTTGTCACAATATATGGGAGTTTGCTGAAAGGAAATGCCATAGTCAGCTAGCTGATGTTGCATCCATAGAATTTGTGCACAACAACTCCCGGCTGAAATGTATTCAACTTCAGCGGTGGACAAGGAGATTGAGTTTTGCTTTTTGCTTTGCCAACTAACCAGATTGAGTTTTTCTTTTTGCTTTGCCAACTAACCAATTTTCCTCCAAGCAACTAACAACCACCAGTAGTACTCTTCCTATCTATCTGTCTGAATCTGAAAAACCAATAAGATCGAAGCCGGAGTCACGGGAGTACCCATAGCCCCAGTTCAGGCGTTCCTTTCAGGTATCTGAAAATCCTTTTGACAGAAGTTAAATGTGATTCCTTTGGATTTGCCTGAAATCTTGCACATAGGCATGTAGAAAATATTATGACAAGTCGACTGGCAGTCAGATAAAGAAGGGATCCAATCGTTCCACTGAAAGTGGGTAGATCTACTGCTTTCCCGTTTGGATTAGATGTGAGCTTAGTTTTTGGGACAATGGGAGTCTTCATTGGAGATGAATCAGAAAAGTTAAACTATTTGAGTAAGTCCTTCACATACTTACCTTGATTGATGAAGATACCTTGGTCAGATTGTTTTATCTGAAGCCCAAGGAAGAAATTTAATTCTCCCATCATGCTCATTTTGAACTTCTCAGACATGATCTTTTCAAATTTCTTGCACAATCGATTGTTAGTTGAACCAAAAATAATATCATCAACATAAATTTGAACAAGAATAAGTTCACCTTTTTCTTTGCATAGGAACAGAGTCTTGTCAATATTTCCTCGCTGAAATCCATTCTTTAGAAGATGAGTAGACAATGTGTCATACCATGCGCGTGGGGCTTGCTTCAGTCCATAAAGAGCCTTGTCGAACCTATAAACATGATCTGGAAATTGGCGACTTTCAAAACCAGGAGGTTGTTGGACAAACACCTCTTCTTGTAGTTCTCCATTCTGAAAGGCACTCTTTACATCCATCTGAAAGACTTTGAATCCTTTAAATGTTGCAAAAGCGAGAAACATACGTATTGCTTCAAGATGAGCAACTAGAGCAAATGTTTCATCATAATCTATACCCTCTTCTTGACAGTATCCTTTAGCAACTAATCGGGCCTTGTTCCGAACCACTGAGCCTGTTTCATCACACGTGTTTCTGAACACCCATTTTGTGCCTATAATTGACTTGTCTTCAGGCAGGGAGATAAGTTTCCAAACTTTGTCCCTCTCAAATTCATTGAGCTCTTCTTGCATTGCGACCACCCAGTTTGGATCTTTTAGAGCATCCACAACATTATTTGGCTCTTGTTGTGAAATAAATTCTGAGAATATGCAGAAGGCAGAGGTAATTGAATATCGGGTTTGTACACAAATGTTTGGATTTCCAATGACATTAGTAACAGGATGAGTTCGAGTCCATTTCGTGACTCTAGTTGATTGCTCATGATTCTCTTCAGCGGAAGAGTTACTTGGTTCAGATTGATTTTCAGCGAACTGATCCTCATTCATTAACTGGAAATTGTCGTCAGGTTTTACCTCCTGAGAGTAGTCACCAATATCATCATCAAGTGACTCATGTAAAAGTGTATCGAACTCGTCAGAAACAACTTGATCAGTATAATTTGAGCTTAAATGAACATCAAATTCATCAAAGGTGACATTAATGGTTTCAACCACAAAATTTTTCTTGGGAAGAAAAATGCGATAAGCTTTAGAAATGTCAGAATACCCCAGAAATACACCTTGTTCTCCTTTGGTGTCAAATTTACTCTTCTGATCTTTGGTGTTGAGAATGAAACATGTGCTACTAAAGATCTTGAAGTACCCAACATTAGGTGACTTCAGGTGGAGTAACTTGTAAGGAGTTTTATTGTGACATTTGACAATTATGGACCTGTTTTGATAACATGCATTATTAACAGCTTCAGCCCAAAAATGTCCTTTCAGAGATGCTTCAGCAAGCATTATACGAGCTGCTTCAATTAAGGTGTTGTTCCTTCTTTCAGCGACCCTGTTTTGCTGAGGGGTATATGGGGCTGAGAAATTTTGGATGATTCCATTTACATCACAAAATTCTTGAAGAGTTGAGTTTCTGAACTCTGTTCCATGATCACTACGAAGCTGCTTGACCTGAGTATCAAACTGCCTTTGAACACGACGAATGAAATTCATCAGAATCTCAGCAGTATCACTTTTGTTGCACAGGAAGAATACCCATGTAAATCTGGTGTATTCATCGACAACCACCAGAGTATCTTTCTTGCCACCCATACTTGGGGAACTTACAGGGCCAAAAAGATCCATGTTTAGCAACTGAAAAGAGGAGTTGACTTGATTACAATGTTTGGACTTAAAAACCGACTTCTTTTGCTTTCCTTGTTCACAAGCATGACCCATCTTGTCTTTTAAGAACCGAACTGACGGTAGGCCTCTGGTTAGGTGAAGCTTCGAGAGCTTGCTTATGCTTTTGAAGTTCAGATGAGATAGTCGTTTGTGCCATAACCAGTTCACTTTTGTGTCAGCTTCAGAGTAGAAGCATGCATCTTTTTCAGAGGAGGCAGAGCTGAAGTCAACAACATACCTCTTTGCTTGTAAAACATCTTTACCTTTCTTGTTGAAGATTGAACCCTTTGTCTTTTTAAAGTGAACCTCATAATCCACATCACATAGTTGACTGATGCTGATTAGATTATGTTCGAGAACAGTGAGTGAGCGACGTTTTTGATATTCACCGAACCTTGATTCAAATATCCATAACCGTCTGTTTTGCCACACTTTCCTTCACCAAAGGTATCTTTAGGACCATTTGCTGCTTGTACCCCATTCAGTAGGGACTTACATCCGGTCATATGCCTTGAACATCGACTGTCAAGGTACCAAATGTTGTTATGATGATTGCTCTACACAAACAACTCATAGTCAGTTCATTTGATGAGCCCAAACTTTACTGGGCTCCAAAACACAATGCTCAGAGGAACAATTAGATATTTTCATACATTAGAACAAGAGACTGCTTCATGACCTCTTATTCCACATCTGTAACATTTTGTGGTTGATTTAGAATTTTGAAGTTTAATCTTTTTATTTTTCTTATTTTTCTATTTTTCTCCGATTAATTTCAAAATTTTGAACATGGAGTCTTTAACCTCTTTGAGTTTTGATACCGGTAGAACGAAGGTTTTGTCGAGATTGATGGTTTAGGAGGATTTGGCATTTTGAGTAATGGGTTTAGAAGATTCAACTGATAATTTATCATCAGAAGGATTAATTGGAATAATAATGTCATAGAAGATGGTGGTATCAGGAAGAAAGCTTGAATCAGATAACTCATACATTTTGTTTTCTGAATCTTTTTCAGAAATGGGTTCAAAAGATATTAGCTTGGGTGATTCAGAATTGGTTTCAGACTGGGTTTCAAAGGTGGATTCCTTGAGTGTTTCATAAATGACTTCAGAGTGGGTTTCAGAAGTGGAAGATTCTTCTGATGAAGACATGTGTTCTTTTACGGGCTGTTCAGAACTTTGCTCTGTAGGTAGGCTAGCTTGAGTATTGTACTTAGTTGGAAGTTGAAGATTTCGGATTTCAGAATTAGTTCTTTCAGAAAAGTTGGGATCGAGGTGTTCAGATTTATTGAATCGCTTATACAAAAGATTTGGGTTTCCGACATCATTAATGTTGATATCATTAAACACCATTTCATCTACATGTTTGCACTTCATGCTGATATCAGCAGCTTGTTTAATGTGTCCAATGCCTACTCTTTCTCTTTGAATAATCATTTGATGATTTATGCTTTCAAACGCTAATCTGTTAGGACTCAAGCATAGATTAATAATCGACTGACGATCTTTCACTTTTTCATTTGAGTCTTGCAAATCCATTATTACATTTTTGTGTTCATTTGTAAGAAATTCAAGATGATTTCTAAAAGCATATGATTTTTGAAGAAATTTTTCATTTTCTTTTTCTACAACATTGATTTCAGAAGTGAGTTTGGTGATAGTTTGTTTAGATTTGTTTAGATTTGTTTAGATTGTTATGAGCAACTGTCAGATCAAAAAACAAATAAGCAAACACATCATCATTTTCATTCATGCAATAATTTTTGAATTTTGATACTTTGTACATCATAGTAGGTTCCATACTTCATCTGAGCTCAATTTTTCAGCTTCAGCAAGATCACTGCTAAATTCGCTCTTAGTAGCCATTAAGCACATTTCAGGATATCCAAGGATTTCTTTAGCCACCAAGCATTTTCTTTTCACTTCACTTCGATCATCCTGATCTGACGAAGTTTCAGAATCTGTCTAGTTCAGATCATCATCAATCACGGCCTTTTCTTTCTTTTTCTTCTCACTGGATGCTTTCAGGGCCTTGTATTTGTCGGCCTTAGAGGGATAGCTCTTCTTCAGATTTGATGAAGTTTCCTTAACGAAGCAATTTGCTGCAAAGCGACCGAGCTTCCCACATTTGAAGCATTCGTTCTTTAAGCCTTCAGACGAGGATCAAACAAGGTGTTAAGGAGAGATGGGGAGGCCATAGCATCAAGAGGAGTGACTGATGCATCAGGGGCCTGAGGCGCATTAGCTTTAGTTACAGTCGGGTTTAAGACTGTGTCTTCATTAGCAATAGGAATCTCTACTGAAGGAGGTTAAACTTCAGTTTCATTGATGAGGGAAGGTTGGGCATCACTCTCAATTTGGTTTGAAACTGATAAATCATTTGCCCTGGTAGAATCCATAGTGTCAATGGGGATTGGTGACACATCAAGGGATTTGGGTGCAGTCTCATCTTCAGAGTGATCTAAAGAGTCATCAACTTGTTGGACCTCCGAAACTAGGGGTATTGTAGTTTCATCATTGGTGATAGGCTGAGCATCAGTATCAGCCGGTTTGGGTGCTGACTCATCATGTGCTTGGTCAATATCCATAGTGTCAGTTGGGTTTACTGATACATTAAGGGATAGAGAGGGAATATAAGTAGAGACAGGAATGGGTGTTCCCTATTCTGGTGGTACCTGAGTTGCAGTGGGTTTGCTGGAAGACTCAATGGTGGGTGAAAAAGAAGTCTCGGTTGACTGGTGTTTGTCAGTGTCCTGAACTTGTGAATGTAGAGGAGGGACTATAGGGACAACTTGGGTTTGAGCTGTCTCTTCATCAGTCAGACTAGGTTTAGAGACTTTGAGTAAAGGAGAGCTTACCTGAATAGCGGCTGATGATGTGGATGAGTGAAGCAGAGTCTTGCGAAGAATCAGCGGGGTGTCGTCAGGCGAAATCCTCACTCGAAGCATAGTGAGATATGATAGGACTGGAGGGCAAAGTGGGTTTATGGCGTTTAGAGAGTGATCTTAGCGGGTGAGTGGTAGTAGGTTATTTAGAGGTGGATTTGGGTATTGCTGAAGGGTTGATGGATGACTTTGATGTGGTGGATAGTAACTTCCTTTTCTTTGTCTTTGATGGAGAAGACTGAGGGATTTGAGGTTGAGGTTTCGAAGGGGCAACTTTAGAAGATAGACCTGAATATGGTGGTGGAATAGCAGGAGAAGGCTTCAGCGAGACAGTTGCAAGCATTGGAGCAGTCAGCGCTGGGTTGAAGACAGATGAGGAGCCGGTCCATACTGAACGCGGTCGGCAAGGAGATGGAAGTAGGACCGTAGCAGAGTTGTAGTCTTCAGATGTTAACAACGAGTAGATAACCAATGAAACAAACCTTGGAAAAGGGATGTGTTGATACCTAGCTTTTGATGTCAGTGAGACCACAAGACTTTCCATGATAAGTTCAGCAAAGTCAATGTTATGACCATGAATTAAGGCATATGCCATTTTCAGAACAGCTTCATTGACTTGGTCAAGACCACCAGTTTTGCTCGTCATATAGAAATTGATGAGCAATCAGACAGTTCCACTCCTTTGGGAGACTAGTGCGAACCATAGAGTTACCTTTGAGGTTTTGGGCGAGGAAGAGGAAGAACGGATGCAAGATACTTCGTGGTAAGTTCAGCAAACTTGCTACTAGAGAGCATACTAAAGCGAATGCTTTGGCCGGAGATTTTGGGCTTAATGACTTCAGCGGTCATCCAAAACTGATAGAGATGTTCTTCAAACATTGGAACCTTTGCAGAAAGAGCAAAGTTCAATGGGCAGTTGCGAAGATAGGTCATTATTTGATGAAGAGGTGAGGAAGATAAAGGGATGGCTAGGTTAGCGGCGAAGTTGTTGTCTTTGAAACAGATGGATTCCTGTGGGATTTTGGGGACAAAATTAGAAGGAAGGGTTACCTTTGCAGATGCAATTTTGGGAGCCATTGATTCGAGCGCAAGAGGTGATTTTGCTTTTGAACAAGAGAGATTTCCGGAGAATATTATTTGCAGGTAAAGAACTTAGAGAGGCGATTTTGGGTTTTTAAGGGGTTTAAACTGAATCAATCTTGGCGGTTGAGTAAATCTAGGGTGAAAATAAGCACGTGAAGCCGGAAATTACGCAAGAATAACTTTTGTGATGTCAAACAGTTATTGGGTAAACCAATTTACCCAGAGTTATCTTGGAACTAGCTATACTTCAACAACACACCATTAGCAAGAAGATAAAAATTACACAATGCAAAGGAAAAAAAATCCAAACTTTGCATTTGAAATTTTCATCTTAAAAACAAAGACGAAAAAAAATAAAGAAGAACACAATGCCAACAAGAATAATAGTAAAGCTTGGAAATTACTAATTCCATATATTAACAAAAGATGATTACATGAAGTTAATCACGATTTACATAGACTGCCAAAAGAAAAAATACATTCATGTTTAAGATAACACAAATATTTGAGATGACACTTCTATCCCAATCCCTTCATCTGGGATGCGAATGGTGATGACATAGCATATTGGGAAGAAAATGAAAGTGATTGTGAATTTGATGAGTTTTCGAGAAAATGATTTCCTATAAATAAACTTACTCATGATTACGCTTCAGATGTGATTTGACAGTCAGAGAGAGGCGGGTAAAAGTAATTATTCAAGCTTAGCTATTAGGGTGGCTGGCATTAAATGTGATAAGAAAGAATGAACATTAACACTCAAACTTACCTGAAATAGCTAGATCGTGGAAAGATTTAGCATTCCTATTTCTGCAATCAGCTGATTGAACCGGTGTTCATCTAAGGCTTTTGTGAAGATGTCAGCCAGCTGATGTTCAGTGGAGATGACGGGAGCTCAATTTCGTTTTTGGCTATGTGATCTCGAATAAAGTGATGGTGAACATCAATGTGCTTAGTGCGAGAATGAAGTACAGGATTATTGGAGATGGCAATAGCACTTGTGTTATCACAATAGATGGGAGTTCGCTGAAATGAGATGCCATAGTCAGCAAGCTGATGTTGCATCCATAAAACTTGTGCGCAACAACTCCCAGCTGAAATGTATTCAGCTTCAGCGGTGGATAGAGATATAGAGTTCTGCTTCTTGCTTTTCCAACTCACTAGTTTTCCACCCAGCAACTAACATCCACCGGTAGTACTCTTCCTATCAATCTGACATCCGACATAGTCTGAATCTGAAAATTCAATTAGTTCGAAGCCTGAGTCTCTGGAGTACCATAGGCCAAGTTCAGGAGTACCTTTCCGGTATCTGAAAATGCGTCTGACAGCCGTTAGATGTGATTCTTTTGGGTTCGCCTGAAATCTCGCACATAGACACGTGGAGAACATTATATCAGGGCAACTGGCTGTCAAATAAAGTAAGGATCCTATCATTCCTCTGAAGGTAGGAAGATCAACTGATTTCCCGTTCAGATTAGCACTAAGCTTAGTCTTTGGAACAATGGGAGTCTTCATTGGGGAAGAGTCTAAAAAGTTGAATTTCGTGAGTAAGTCTTTGACATACTTCCCTTGATTAATAAAGATGCCTTAGTCAGATTACTTTATCTGAAGCCCAAGGAAGAAGTTCAGATCTCCCATCATGCTCATCTTGAACTTTTCGGACATTATTTTCTCAAATTTCTTGCATAAGCGATTGTTTGTAGAGCCAAATATAATATCACCGACATAAATCTGAACAAGAATGAGTTCACCTTTTTCTCTACACTGAAATAGAGTTTTATCGATGTTCCCTCTCTGAAATCCATTTTTCAGAAGATGAGTGGACAAAGTATCATACCAGGCACGTGGAGCCCGTTTCAGTCCATAAAGGGCTTTGTCGAGCTTATAAACGTAATGTGGAAACTTGGGATTTTCGAATCCAGGGGGTTTCTGAACAAATACTTCTTCTTGAAGTTCCCCATTCAGAAAGGCGCTTTTGACGTCCATCTGAAAGACCTTGAATCGCTTGAAAGCAGCAAAGGCTAAGAACATATGTATTGCCTCTAAACGAGCAACAAAAGCAAACGTTTCATCATAATCTATCGCTTCCTCTTGACAGTAGCCTTTTGCAACTAGTCTAGCTTTATTTCTCACAACCGACCCGGTTTCATCACGTTTGTTCCTGAAGACCCATTTTGTGCAAATAATGGACTTATCTTCAGGTGGGTCAATCAACGTCCACACTTTGTTTCTTTCAAACTCATTAAGCTCATCTTGCATAGCGACTACCCAGTTAGGATCCTTCAGAGCTTCATCGACTTTCTTTGGCTCGACTTGTGAAATAAATTCAGAGAACATGCAGAAAGTAGACGTGGTTGCATTTCGAGTTTGCACCCCAGTGGTTGGATCACCAATTACATTAGTGATGGGAGGAGCTCGAGTCCATTTTGCGACTCGTTGTGGTTGATCCTGTTGGTCATCAGCAGAAGGATTATTTGTTTCCAAGAGATCTTCAGTGACCTGATTCACATTAACAAAAACAATGTAATTGTCAGTATTTACCTCCTATGAGTAGTCATCCAAATCATCATTAAATGACTCTTGTAGAAGATCATCAAATTCATTGGACACAATTTGATCAGTATGATTGGAGGTTGACACTGCATTGAATTCAACAAAGGTAACATTTATTGTTTCAACCACAGAGTTCTTTTTGGAAAGAAAAACTCGATATGCTTTAGAGATATCATAATAGTCTTAGAACACTCCTTGTTCTCCTTTAGGATCAAACTTGCTTTTCTGATCTTTGGTGTTTAGGATGAAGCATGTACTTCCAAAAACTTTGAAGTATCCGACATTGGGTGACTTCAGATAGAGTAACTCGTAGGGAGTTTTGCTATGGCGCTTTACAATGATGGACCTATTCTGTGTATAGCACGCAGCATTAACAGCTTCAGCCCATAAATGGCCTTTCAGAGATGCTTCAGCTAGAATCTTTCTAGCTGCTTCTATTAAGGTCCTGTTTCTTCTTTCAGTAACCCCATTTTGTTGAGGGGTATATGGAGCTGAGAAGTTTTGGATGATGCCATTTTGATCACAAAAATCTTGGAGGGTAGAGTTTCTGAACTCTGTCCCATGATCACTGCGAAGCTGTTTTAAATGTGTGTCAAACTGTCTTTGAACACGACGAATGAAGCTCATTAGAACTTCAGCAGTGTCACTTTTGTTACGCAAGAAGAATACCCATGTAAACCTGGTGTATTCATCAATTACAACCAGAGTATACTTCTTACCCCCCATGCTTGGAGAACTGACATGACCAAAGAGATCCATATGTAGGAGATGAAATGCGGAGTTAACTTGGTTGCAATGTTTTGATTTGAAAACTGATTTCTTTTGCTTTCCCTTCTCACATGCATGACATAGCTTGTCTTTCTGAAACCAAATTGACAGTAGACCTCTAGTAAGCTTCTGTTTAGAGAGTTTGCTGATATTTTTGAAGTTGAGATGAGAAAGCCTTTTGTGCCATAACCTGTTAACTCTTGAATCAACTTCTGAAAAGAAACAAGCATCTTTTTCAGAGGTAGCAGAGTTGAAATCAACAACATACATGTTACCCTGCCTTTTTGCTTGTAAGACCTCTTTTCCTTTCTTGTTAAAGATTGAACCTTTGGTCTTTTTAAAATGTACTTCATAATCAGCATCACACAACTGACTGATGCTCATCAGGTTGTGTTCAAGTCCTGTAACATGGGCAACATTTCTGATGTTGATTGAACCTTGGTTGAGATAACCATAGCCATCAGTTTTGCCACATTTTCCTCCACCAAAAGTGACCTTGGGGCCATTAGCTTCTTGAACCCCATTTAGTAGGGACTTACATCCGGTCATGTGCCTTGAGCATCCACTGTCAAGGTACCAAGTGTTATCAAGCTGACCGCCCTACACAGATAATCAAAGAGATTAGTTCATTTGAAGAGCCCAAACTTTACTTGGCTCCAAGACATACTTCTTAGAAGAGCAACTCAAGATCTTATTTTCATTAGAACACGAACTAGCTTCATGACCTCTTACTCCACATTTGTAACATTTATGAGTGGATTTTGAGTCCTTTGCCTTAATCTTTTTATTTTTCCTCTCTTTTTCACCGATTAATTTTAAAACTCTGAAAAGAGAATCCTTGACTTCTTTGAGTTTGGATACGGGTAAAGCAAAGGTTTCATCATCATTTTTGATTTTGAATGATTTTGAGTTTTCATCTTTGGATGGTAAGATTTCAATTGATGATTCTTTAGTTGATGAAACTATGGGAATAATAATGTCATAGAAGACACTGGCTTCAGGAAGAAAGCTTGAGTTGGATGACTCAGCTATTTTGATTTCAGAAGATGTTTCATCAACTGAATCAGTACAGGTTTCAGTCATGATTATATGCTGGGCTTCAGATGGGGTTACTGGTATAACTTCAGGATGGGTTTTGGTAGGGCTTGATGTAATGGGTACTTCAGTGATTGGTTTAGTAGTTTCATTAGCAGGAGTATCATACTCAGTAAGATGTTGAAGATTTCTAATTTTAGAATTTGTTTGTTTAGAAAAGCTTGGATTAATAACTTCAGATTTGGTAAATCTCTTTTTAAGCAGATTTTGATTTCCAATGTCATTAATACTTATGTCATTAAAAATCATTTCATCAACATTTTTACACTTTTTGCTGAAATCAGCAGCTTGTTTAATGTGTCCTATGCCCACTTTTTCTCTTTGAATAACCATCTGATGATTGATACTCTGAAATGGTAGTTTATTTGGACTCAACCAAAGATCAATAATCGACTGACAATCTTTCACTTTTTCGTTAGAGTCTTGCAAATCTATTTTCACATTTTTGAGTTCATTTGCTAAAAATTCGAGATGATTCTTTAAGGCATAAGACTCTTGAAGAAATTGCTCATTTTCTTTCTCGATGACATTTATATCAGAGGTGAGCTTGGTGATAGTTTGTTTAGATTTGTTTTGATTGTTATGTGCAATTGTCAGATCAGAACACAAATAAGCAAACATATCATCCTTCTCATTCATTGAATCATCTTTGAAATTTGATACCTTATACATCATAATGGGGTTCCATGCTTCAGCTAAGCTGAGCTTTTCAGCTTCAGCCAGATCTTTGCTGAACTTGCTTTCAGTGGCCATCAAACACATTTCAGGATGTGCAGTTGCACAGATTTCTTCAGCCACTAGACATTTACCCCTGACTTTGTTTTCTTCTTCTTCATCTGATGAAGTCTCAGAATCAGTCCAGCCCAGGTCATCAGCTATCATGGTCTTTTCCTTCTTCCTTTCATTTGAGGCTTTGAGGGATTTATATTTGGTTTTATACTTATCAGCCTTAGAAGGAAACCCTTTCATAGGAGTTGAAGAAGTCTCTTTTACATAGCATTCAGCTGCATAATGACCAGGCTTTCCACACTTGAAGCACTCATTCTTGGACCCCTCAGATGAGCCCTTTTTCTTTGAAGATATCAAATCTTCTCTTCCCTTCAGATTCGAACTTCTGAAACTTTTTGTAATTTTTAATGATGAAGGCTTTTTCGGTACCTTCATCATCAGAATCTGAGTCCTCAGTTTGTTTGTACTTAGCTCCTTGAGGATTTTCAGCAACAAGAGCCAAAGTCTTCTTGAAGGCCTTCTTCAGATCAGTTTTCTGAATGCGAGTCTATTCATCATTCAGCAAGATTCCATATAACTTCCGCATGTTCATGTCCTTGAGCATATTATTGGTTCTCAGGATCATGCACATGGTGTCCCATTCAGATGGGAGGGAATCCAGAAATCTGTTGAGTATTTGGAATTGCTCTCTGACAACTCCAACTTCAGTCATGTCGTTCTGTAGACATGTGAACCTTGTGTAGACCTCAGTGAGAAACTCTGAGTCTTTAGCACAGAAACTTTCATACTTGCGTATGATGTTTGTCTTCTTGTTCTCACAAACTTCAATAGTTCCTTCGAACGATATGCATATGCTTTCCTACATATCTTTTGCTGTTTTCAGATTGCAAACAATATGAAATATTTCGTTAGGTAATGCAATGACAATACTGTTTTGTATTTTAGCATCCAGACCCATAAGTTTCTTCTCCTCCTCTGTCCATTGAGATCTTGGTTTAGGACGAGAGGGAATGGAGGTTTCAGCAGAACTAGTCTCCATGGAGATGGTCTGAGGAACATAAGGACCTTCTTCTAAAACAACAAGTGAGTTGCAGTCAAGATTTTCTAAATATAAAAGCATTCTATTTCTCCAACTGGAAAAATGTTCGAGTGAAAACTTTGGTGGTTTGGCTGAGGAGCCATTGTCGATGTAATTAAACTTCGACATGTTGAACAGATCACTAATTTATAGATAAAATTAGAACCTGCTCTGATACCAATTGTTTTTCCCGAAGGTGAATAAAACTAACTATGAACAAAATCAAAGTGCGGAAATAGTTTTAAAGCAACGATCACACGAAAGTTTTCAAAGTAGGATTATATTAATAACCAAACTTCAAAGAGTGCACAAGAACAAACTTGAGCACCGAGTACAAACTACACAAGAACAAACTTGAATACAAATTAGCGAACAAACGCTTCACCTTTACTCGTTAATCGAGCAGTTATTTATAGGCTAAGTAAACTAATCCTGACCATCTAATTTATTTATACGTGCACCGTTCTACACTTAATTAGGAACATAAAACAAGATTGCCGTTTCGAGCTCCTTCAGCATGCGCAGATCGTGCACTTTACATAACAGGAAGATACTGGTTATCAGATACATCATAAGTTTAGAAGACCCTTTGATTACTGAAGACAAACTTCAGCTGACGTTCACTTCAAAACTAATCTTCAGATGAACTACGGGCTTCTTTCTTCAGATGTTGTCAGAACAGTTTACAAAAGAATGATATATATTACCTTCAGTCGCTTTCTTCAAAAGCTTCTTCAGGAATAGAATATATACAAATAAAAGGACTAACAGTCTTCATTAGCGGGTGGAACTTCAGTTTCATGGATTATGGGAGATTGGGCATCACTCTCAGTTTGGTGTGTAACTGATAGATCATCTGCCCTTGGTTGATCCATAGTGTCATTCGGGTATTGTGACACATCAAGGGATTTAGGTGCAGTCTCTTCTTCAGGGCCAACTGAAGATTCATGAACTGGAGGGACCTCAGAAACTAGGGGAAGTGTAGTTTCGTCATTGGTAATGGGTTGTGCATCAGGGTCAGTTGGTTTAGTTGCTGACACATCATGTGCACTGTCTATAACCATAGCATCATTTGGGCCGACTGACGCATCAAGGGACAGTGGGGTAATTTCAACAGATTCTGGGATGGTAGTTCCCTGAACTGGTGGTGCCTAAGTTTTAGTGTAACACCCGCAAACCTGGGCTAGGAGATTAGCAGGTTTGTGGTATGTGCTTATTTGTTTTAATTTGATTAAGTGGTTAATTAAATGCTAATTGATTTAATTAAGAGTAATTATATGTATGTATTTGATTGTATGTATGTATGTATGTATGTTGGTGTATGTATGTATGTATGTATTTGTGCACATGTACGTGTATGTGTATGTACAAGAGGTGATTACCACCTCCTGCTATTTGTTGTATACGTGTATGGGTTTAGCAAATAATTCATTATCACCTAAAAAAATAAAGAAAGTGAAAGTGTGTGTGTGATGTTTTCTCTCTGCCGAAGAAACCGAAGAATAACAAGAAAGAATTGGAATTCCATATATTTGATTCCAAATTCAATTAAACGGTTAGATGTTATCACTATCATGTTTAAATGTTAATTTGGTATGATTTCTAATTGAATTAACATGTTTTTATGGAAAGTCATCATCATCGGTTTTTAGGAAGGGAACATGAATTTAAGGGTTCTTATTGTTCTTATGATATATGAACCGGATGTAGGTTTTGATACATGAATATGTGTTTAATTGTGTTTAAACATGTTTCTGGAATGTTTGGATGAATCTATGAATTCTGGATTTAAATTATTATGAGGTTATGAAGTTCTCGGATTTGATTGAAAAAGATGGTGAAAACCGACACTTGTAAAACCGACACATATGAAATCCGAATGTAGGAAATTCGATAACCTTAAACCGAGAGATTGAATCCGGAACCCCAAATCCGATTGTTTGCAAAACCGTCAACCATAATCTGAATACCCCAAAATCCTATACTTGAGAAACCGAGACTTAGGAATCTGATAATGTAGAATCCCATACTTTGTAAACCAACACTTGAAAACCGATTGTGGAGTAATCCGATTGTTTGGAAATCCGAATGATTAATCCGAGAATGAAAATCTGAGACCCAAATCCGACTATGTTGAAATCCGCTATTATGAAATCCGACACTTGTAGTTTCGGATTATTGTAAATCCGTTAGTTTTGTAAATCCGACATTTTGGTATTGGATTTGTAATTGTTTAATATTTGTTTTATTTCATGAATGAATTATAAATATATGTGGTCAGATATATTTATGAGATTGAGACTGATTTGGTTATTACTGTATTTTCAAGAAATCCTAATACTCAGTAATATTAGACTTCTGAGCTCGTGTTGAAATTGAGGTGAGTGGACGTTAATCGCTGATGGTAAAGATTGTAGTTAATGTTATTGTTGTGATGCATGATATGATTGAGATTGCATTGATTGAACTGTTGATTGTGATATTGATTGTTCATATCTGCTGCATGACTATTTGGTCGATACGCGCTCTTAGGATGATTTTGAGTTGTGTTTGTGAAGTCAACTATACGTGGACTTGGGCTGGGCTCGTTTACTGGTTGGTTGAACAGTGGTAGCCCTTCTGTTGCATATGTTGCTACAGAGGTGGAGTTCACTGTGCCAATTCAGTAGAGAGCTATCAGTAAACCTTTGCTTTGGCCGACATTGGTTGTAGGTTCTGCGCCGAACCGCTGGTCTTCTCGTATATGTGATTACATGCTTTGATATTGATTGTGAATGTTTGATTTTGGTGTTTAGCCTCTAATCACTTAGCTTTGTGCTAATTCCCCTCAGTTGATGTTTTGCAGGTTCGTGTTTGTAGTTGCAGAAGGAAGAGTTGACCTCACTCTGATACTATGTTTTAAAAGAGACGAGCCAGTTATTTTTGTAACACCAAAACAGTTATAGAAGTTGTTGATTTTGAACAAGTGATGTACATTTGTAAATATTTGTTTATATGTAATTAATGTGTTTGATAAATTAAGCTTCCGCAGCGTTTTAAAAAAATGGCTTGTAATTTTCCGGTGTTACAATTTAGTTTCAGACTAGGTTTGGCGATGCCTGCACGGCTAGAGTGTTGCATTCCCTATAACATCCTGATTTTTGGCGTAGTCGTTACATAGGCCAAGGTACGTTTATACGTGATTAATATTTGATTATTTGATGGTTTAGCATTTAATTAAATGATTTTGATTGATGGTATTAATTAAAGTTAGTAAATTAATTAGAATTGATAATATATATATGTGTGTGCATGAATATATATATATATATATATATATGTGTGTGTGTGTGTGTGTGTGCATGGTTTTGGGAATTAAGGGAGGTTGACACCTCCTGCTTCTTTATTTGAGGAATACTTATGTAGATTAACATCTGAGATATGTTTTCACTTTTCAAAACCGACATAGTGGTTGTGTGTGTGTTTGAGAGAGAAAGCAAGAAAAGTTCTAAACTTGAAAAGGTGAAAGCTAGGATTGTTGGGTGGTAATTCAAAACAAAGTTATGATGATGTTCTTTGCATGATTTTGATCATATTGATATGCTTTTCTGATGAATTACATGTGTATATAGTGAAACACCATGAATGGAGCTTGAAGTTCCATACTTGACAAATGGGTTTTGGGTGATTTGGTGTTTTAAATGGTTATGATGTGTTCTTGATGTTAGATACATGTCATAAGATGTTTATACATGTTTTAGAAGTGTTCGTATTGGATTTCAAGTAAAGATATGTGATTTTTGAAAAGTTGAGTTGGCTGGAAAATGGAGAAGATGATGCAGGTTTCGAAGAACACGACGCGTTATTGGTCTGAACGCGACGCGTCCGTCAATTTAGCGGATTCTCAAGGAATCCGAAGGTGAAATCCGACAAGTGAAATCCGGATATTTGAAATTCGAGACATGGGACTCGGATTGTGGAAATCCGGCAATTTGCTCGACGCGACGCGTCGGATGTTTTGACGCGATGCGTCTGCGGTTTTGGAGGATTTTGATGTTTGTTGCATTGTTTAATGCTATGTGCTATATGTTTATACATATGTGAATCTTATATGTGGTGTTTGATTTAAAAAGATATAAGATATGTGTTTGGTATATATTTATGATTCGGTTACTGATTTCAGTTTATTCTGATCTCAGGAAAGGACAATGCTCAGTAATATTAGACCACTGAGTGGGAGTTCGAGAACTCGAGGTGAGTGGATGTTTACTCACGGGTGATATTAGTTGTAACTGGTTTGGTTGCAACTGTATGTGGGTTGATGCATGGATAGATGGTTTGTCTGATAATTGATTAACAGGTGATTTGCTAATTAATTGTCGTGTCAGTGAAATGTATACATGACGGTGGGGAAGTCAGTTTACGGCTGGGCATATGGGCTGGGTTTGTTTGTTATCGGCTAATAAGTATTGTGATCTTTCGATGCATTTGTTGCAACTTAAGGTAATACTGTGTGAAAATAGCAAATAGACTATCGGCAAACCTTTGCTTTGGCCGGATTTGGTTGTAGGTTCCTGCAGAACCGCAAGTCTTCCTAGAGTGATTATGTGTTTACTATTGTTGATATCATGCGGTTATTTGCTGATATATCTGTGGTGGTTTACTTTCATTCACTTAGCTTTGTGCTAATCCTCCACCTCTCACTACTTTTACAGGTGGCTGGTAAGTTCTGCGGTTCAGTATGAGGGGGTGTAGACTGGGAATAATTGACAGGCACTCTGATTGGAATTGTGACGAGCCGTAGTTTTTTTGTAATACTATATTTCAAACTGATCGATTTTGTTAAACAGTGGTTTATCTTCAGTTGTAAATACTTTTATGTTTTGTGAACGCTTTCGCAGTGTTCATTGAAATGAAAATTTTATGGGTGAAAATACGGTGTTACATTTCCAAATCTTGGCTCGTGATGGGTCAAGCTTTCCTTCGGGGAATTAGAGTGAGTTAGAGTTGATTGTAGTAGTTAGTATTTTGAGTACTAACGACTTATGCTAATGACCTATGAGGTGATGTGATTGTAACAAATTATGGCTGACAGAGAGTCTCCCATCCTTCATCCTGTGACCCAATCTACAACAGAGGCACCGGTTATTGAAGACTTGAGTAATGTGAATCAAGCCGGAATGTCTGGCCAAGAGTAAGAGGATCAAAGTGAATATATCTTCAAACTAGAAAATGAATTGATGGATCTTAGAAATAAGATCCATAACATGGAACAAAGATTAAATCAACCTGAACCAACCCCTGTACCAACTGCGATTTCCACACAAGCAACTATACCACCAGTATCAGCACCCTTGCTACCAATGACAAAGAGGATGCAACAACCTTTTTATTACCCATATCGACAACCAGGAGCATATCTGTTTGCGTTTCCAGGGTACAAGCAACCATGCATGTACAAGCAATTCTTAGACTTTAAACCTTCTGAGTACCGAGGGAGTTCTGATCCCAATATCACATTGAACTAGTTGAGGAAGATGGTGAAGGCACTTGATGCCTGTAATTGCGAAAATGAACTGAAAGTAAAGTATGCATCAAGGATGCTAAAGGGAGATGCTATGGTCTGGTTGGATTCTATTATTGGCCATCTCATAGAACAACAGCAGGAGAGCATCACTTAGAGTCAGTTCCAGGAGAAATTATGTGAACAGTATTGTGGTACCTTCGAGATTGCCAAAATCAAGAAGGAATTTATGGATTTACAGATGACCGGGAACATGACTTTGGATCAATTGATTAAGCAATTCAATGAAAAGATGAGGTTTGTCAAGCATTGGGTACCTCATGAAGGGTCCAAGATTGCCCATTTTTTCGGGGCACTGCATCCGGATCTTTGTAGCGCCACTAGGTGGCCTACCACCCTATCCCAGGCCTTCACTTTTGCCAAATCGGCTGAAGGGAATATAATTGCGAGGAATAGGTTGAGTGGGGAGTGGATTTCCCAACAGAAGTCAAGGTTTGAACACTACAACACCCAATAGAGACAAGGAGGGCAGGGTAGTGGCAGTAGACAAGGAGTGCGAAATAGGAGGCCTACTTCCGGTAGGTCTACTCAGAGGGCACCTTGGTGTAATAGGTGCAAATCATATCACCACGGGCAGTGTACTGCGATTTGTGAAGTATGGCCAGTTTGGTAATGACCTTAAAAATTGCAGACTACCGAGGAGTGTCTACTGGAATTGTAGGAAAGAGGGGCACATGGTTGGTAACTGCCCGTTAAGTAAGAAATCAAGGTCAGTGTCAGGAGGGGGAGGAGCTGGGGGATCATCTTAAGCTGGTCAGAAGAGAAACAACCCACCCTATGCTGAGGGTCTGGCATTTAAAATGACCGTGGATGATGCTACTACCACAGATGATGTCTTAACGGGTATGTTTCTGATAAACTCTAATCCTGCTAGAGTATTGTTTGATTCTAGAGAAAATCACTCCTTTGTGTCTGTAGAATTCCGTGTTAGGTTAAATGTGCCTGTAATTGAACTTGCTACTGCTTTAGAGATAGAAGTA
This sequence comes from Dittrichia graveolens, assembly GCA_038502395.1. Lineage (NCBI taxonomy): Eukaryota > Viridiplantae > Streptophyta > Magnoliopsida > Asterales > Asteraceae > Dittrichia > Dittrichia graveolens. The sequence goes on from JARJIL010000008.1 coordinate 27,912,800, forward strand.
GTTGACGGTATGATGGTTCCGGTCACGACTGCAGTGGCTGGAGCTAAAATTGATGGCTAGGTACGCCCGTGCTAATCAGTAGTTGACGGTATGATGGTTCTTGGTGTAATAGGTGCAAATCATATCACCATCAAGTGCCACAAGAAGTTCAAGATTGATCTGATTCCTGTTTCTCGACCAGTGGCAAAGGCTCCGTACAGGTTGGCACCTTAAGAGATTCAAGAGATGATGATTCAGATACAAGATCTGTTAGACAAAGGCTTCATTTGTCCAAGTTCGTCTTCATGGGGTGCGCCAGTGTTATTTGTGAAGAAGAAAGACGGTACATTGCGTATGTGTATCGATTACCAGGAATTGAACAAGAGAACGATAAAGAACAACTATCCGTTGCCAAGAATTGATGATTTGTTTGATCAACTATAGGGAGCTTCGTTCTTTCCTAAGATTCATTTGAGATAAAGTTATCATCAGGTGCGTGTTTCAGAAGAAGATGTGTCAAAGACAGCCTTTCGTACACGCTACTGGCACTACGAGTTCATGGTTATGCCGTTCGGCTTACCCAATGCACCTACGATCTTAATGGATTTGATGAACAGGGTCTGTCGGCCATTCTTGGATGATTTTGTAATAGTCTTCATCGATGATATTCTGATTTATTCGAAGACTGAATTGGAACATGAACATCATTTGAGATAGGTTCTGGAGACTCTGAAGAAAGAACATTTGTTTGCCAAGTTCTCAAAGTGTGAATTCTGGTTGAGAGAGGTTCAGTTCTTGGGGCATGTGATCTGTAACGAGGGAGTAAAAGTGGATCCTTCGAAAGTGGAAGCAGTGATGAACTGGAATACTCCAAATACACCGTCTGAGATTATGAGTTTTTCTTGGTTTGGCCGGGTACTACCGCAGGTTTATTAAAGAATTCTCCAAGATTGCGGGTCCGTCGACTAAGTTGACTCGAAAAGACGTGAAGTTTGTAAGGGGTAGTGAACAGGATAAAGCCTTCCAGATGTTGAAACAGTTGTTGTGTTAGGCCCCCATTCTGGCATTGCCAAGCGGATGAGAAGACTTTATTGTCTATTGTGATGCGTCATTTGCTAGATTGGGATGTGTACTAATGCAGAGAGATCGGGTGATTGCATATGCTTCAAGCCAGTTGAAACCACATGAAAAGAATTACCCGACTCATGATTTGGAACTGGCAGCAGTTGTATTTTCCCTTAAGTTGTGGAGACACTACCTGTATGGCACCAAGTGTGTGATTTGTACTGACCATAAGAGCGTACAGTACGTATTTACACAGAAAGAGTTGAACATGAGACAAAGACGATGGGTGGAATTAATAAAAGACTATGATTGTGAAATCAGATACCACCCTGGGAAAGCGAACGTGGTAGCAGATGCCTTAAGCCTCAAGGTAGCGGGAAGTTCTATCCAGTTTATGCATATGGAGATTGTATCAGACTTAGTGGATAGACTGAAGTCTGCCCAGTTGGAATCTCCGAAAGAAGAAAACTTGAAGACAGAACTAATGAGAAAGCGTAAGGATGAACTTACTAATGATTATCGTGGATTGAAAGTATATAAGACTCGTGTGTGGGTGCCTATGCTTGGAGAATTGAGGAAGTTGATTTTAACTGAAGCACATAAATCGAGACTGTCTGTACACCCAGGAAGCACTAAAATGTACAACGATTTGAAAGTGCTTTACTGGTGGCCTACAATAAAGGCAGATGTGGCACATTATGTGGAGTCATTCCATATCTGTGCACAGGTAAAGGCAGAACATTAGAAGCCTTACGGATCCTTGAAGCTGTTGGAGATTTCTAAGTGGAAGTGGGAACATATAACGATGGATTTCGTGACTAAACTTCCGCGAACACAGAAGAATCATGATATGATTTGGGTGATCGTGGATCGACTGACGAAGAGTACTCACTTTCTGGCTACATGTGAGACGACTTCTTTGAGTAAGTAGGTTCAACTGTATATTGACAAGATTGTTGCGAGGCATGGTATTGTTGAGTTTTCGTGGTCTAAAATCGCAACGGAAGCAAAACGAGTGGAAAATAATTTCAAAAATTTGACCACGAATACGCCCACCAAATGGACCAAGACTCTAGACATGACTAAGCAACAAAAAAGAACAAACAAAGAACTAGAAGTATTCCCTCGATACAATCTTCTTTGTACGCGCAAGTTTGGAGTTTGGGAGTCTTGTGCACTAACGTGTACACCTCTATTGAAGTCCACACCAAGTCTTGATCTTTTCCCACATGCTAGAGTGTTAGGTACGCCAACCTAAACAACACAAAGATGTCTACACAATAGAACCAAAGCCTTGGAACGACTTTGTGTGTTTGAGAGAGAGAAGTGTGAAATATATATATTTTTCTTTCAAGAGCTTGTAACACCACAAACGAATCAAAGACCACCTTTTGTAGACTCTTCAAAAGAGAATAAAAACGTGCATGCATTGATCATCCATCAATAAGCAATAAAACACAATAATCTCCTTCTTAAACAGCATTGAAAGCTGTTTAAGAAGACTGTAACTGCACGGGGCACGGCTATGCCTCACAAGGCACGGGCGTACCAGCCCAAAAGGTCACGCCCGACTTGGGCTCGTGCCTGTCCACTGGGCAAAGGGCACGGGCGTGCCTCCAAGAGGCACGGGCATACCTAGCCACAGGTCACGCCCAAGTCACGCCCGACTTGGGCTTGTGCCTGCCCGTGGGGCACGGCCGTACCTCATAGAGTTACGGGTGTGCCTTGGCCCACCAGAACCAGTTTCTGGTTTTCTCTCTCATTAGACCATCCGTGATGCCGGAATCGATACTTGGCGTGTGAGCCAATAGGCTCTTGCTTCATCAGCCATGATACCAACTCGTGTGTGTGTGTGTCAGTGGGCATAATCTAATAGGTATACCATTGTCGATTGTGTCTGACAGAGACTCCAGATTCATTTCTAACTTCTGGAGGAGTTTATAGAGGGAATTGGGGACGAGAATTAACTTAAGTACAACTTATCATCCCCAGACTGACGGTCAGACTGAATGAACCATACAAACACTCGAGGATATGTTGCGTGCTTGTGTGATTGAATATGGTGGATCTTGGGATTCGCATATGCCATTGATAAAGTTTGCGTATAATAATTCTTACCACTCCAGTATTGGGATGCCTCAGTATGAAATGTTATACGGCCGTCGTTGCCGTATTCCGACGTGTTGGTTAGGGTCTAGTGAGAAGCAGTTTGGAGGGCCCAAGATTGTTCAGTTAACTGCTGACAAGGTTTCTATTGCCAGAGATAAGTTGAAGGTATCTATGCCCCCAAGGCACGAAAGGCGTCACCGACATAGAGCGGCCTCTAGCAAGGCATCTATGCCCCCAAGTCAGCACAGGGTTTGTCTTCCCGCAACAAATACCTAACCAAAAGAAACGGTCCTATAGATAAGTGATTATATACCCCTTCGTTCACGATATCCGTTGTGAATGCAGGTCATGGAACATGATCAACCCCAAATCATTCACGATTATGTTTCTCGATATAGACTAACTATGACTAACAAAACAAGTTGCATAATTGATCCACCATCAATTCAACTTGAGCACGGCCATGCATTTTGGTTTGTCATTAGCTTAGTCAACGAGGGGCCTGAGGATATATCTCAAAAAAGGAACGAATACCTTTGACTACACCGTCCTATCATAATAACAAGTTCTTGCCTGAAAACTTCCCTTATAACAACCAGTTACAAACTCACGAAAGGCGTCACCGACATAGAGCGGCCTCTAGCAAGGCATCTATGCCCCCAAGTCAGCACAGGGTTAGTCTTCCCATAACAAACACCTAACCAAAAGGAAAGGTCCTATAGATAAGTGATTATATACGCCTTTGTTCACGATATCCGTTGTGAATGCAGGTCATGGAACATGATCAACCCCAAATCATTCACGATTATGTTTCTCGATATAGACTAACTATGACTAACAAAATAAGTTGCATAATTGATCCACCATCAATTCAACTTGAGCACGGCCATGCATTTTGGTTTGTCATCAGCTTAGTCAACGAGGGGGCCGAGGATATCTGTCAAAAGAGGAACGAATACCTTTGACTACACCATCCTATCATAATAACAAGTTCTTGCCTGAAAACTTCCCTTATAACAACCAGTTACAAACTACGTTAGAAAGCAATCTAAACAAGTCCAAGTTAATAATCAAGCAACACGTGCATCTCCAGTAGAAGGATAAATAATATTATCATCCTGATTTACTCGTGATAATATCCATGAAGTAAACTCAGGTACGGGTCCTCCAATTACTTAATCACCATTAAGTACAGGCTAGTGTTGCATAAACAAGTATTCAATCCAAGATGAAAACTTTACCAACCACTTGCCTCGATCTTAATTCACTTCTTCCTCCCAATGAAGAACGACCGATCGTGGAGTATTAGAATAAACAAGTTTATTCATTGGACCATTAAAGATGCAAAGATAGAACACAATAATGTTTCATAAAGTAACCGCACCATGCGTATATTAAATCCCCATTCAATAGTCGTTACAATAAGAAATACATTATTGCTTTAATGTTCTCAATAACAAATACAACTAAAACAACTAAACTAAGCCACTAGCAAATCTAATACCAATACACTTAGCATGAGAATCATGCTTAACTTGCGACAAAGGTTTGGTGAGTGGATCTGCCAGGTTCCCCTCAGTTGGTACTCTACTAACCACAATGTCACCATTCTCGGTGATATCATGAATAAAATGATAATTCCGAGCAATGTGTCTCGTACGTCGATGCGCTCTTGGTTCCTTAGCTAGAGCTACTGCACCCTCATTGTCAGAGAAGATCTCAATAGGGTTAGCGATGCTAGGAACAACTCCAAGGTCTTTGAGTGAATTTCTTCATCCAGACAGCTTCCTTAGCAGCCTCGCTTGCAGCAATATACTCTGACTCCGTGGTTGAATTGGCCACGGTATCTTGCTTGGAACTTCTCCAACTTATTCCTCCACCATTTAACAAGAATACAAATCCCAATTGAGACCAGCAATCATCCTTTTTAACCGTAACCCAATGACTTTGACCAGGGTTAGCCTGATTTCGGCTCGTCATGCTCAAGGCATACGACACATCAGGCCGAGTACATAGCATAGCATACATGATCGATCCCACTGCCGAAGCATACGGGACTCGACTCATTTCTTCTAGTTCCTAGTGAGAACTAGGACGTTGAGACTTGCTCAACGCCATACCATGCAACATAGGCAAATTACCTTTCTTGGAATCTTGCATCTTGAACCTCTTCAAGACTTTATCTATGTACGTACTCTGGCTCAAACCAATGAGTCTCTTAGATCTATCTCTATAGATCTTTATCCCCAAAATATATGCTGCTTCTCCCATGTCTTTCATAGAGAAGCAACTCCCAAGCCAGGTTTTTACTTCCTGCAAGGTAGTCACGTCACTTCCTATGAGTAGTATGTCATCTACATACAAGACTAGGAAATCTACAGCACTCCCACTAGCCCTGACATACACACAAGGTTCATCCTTGCTTTTAGAAAAGCCAAACTCTTTGACCTTTTCATCAAAGCAAATGTTCCAACTCCGAGATGCTTGCTTAAGTCCATAAATGGACCTCTTAAGCTTGCAGACTCTATTAGGATATTTGGGGTTTACGTAACCATCAGGTTGTGCCATGTAAACCGCCTCTGCCAACTTCCCATTAAGGAAGGCAGTCTCGACATCCATATGCCATATTTCGTAATCGTAATATGCAGCGATAGCCATTAGTATCCTAATAGACTTCATCATAGCCACCGGAGAAAAGGTTTTATCATAGTCCACACCATGAGTTTGAGTGAAACCCTTTGCTACCGGTCGGGCTTTGAAGGTGTCTACTTTTCCATCCATGTTAGTCTTCTTCCTGAAGACCCATTTGCACCCTACAGGCTTGTGGCCAGGTACCGGATAAAGCAAGTCCCAGATTTGATTATCCGCCATGGATTGCATCTCACTGTCTATTGCCTCCTTCCACCTAGCAGACTCAGGGACCGCTACAGCTTCCTGGTAGTTGGTCGGTTCACTATGATCCACCAATAGTTCGTCGCCCTCAGATTTGAGAAACCCATATCTTTCGGCTTATTACGAACTCTACCAGATCTACGGAGCTCTAATGGTTGTGTATCAGGCAACTCATCCACCGTTGGTTGAGGTTCCACTTCTTCCGGTGCACCGACCTCAGAAGTGGTACTAGTGCCAACATCAGGTTGATCATTGGTGTCATCTAGAATTTCTTCTAGATCGACTTGCCTCCCTCTGGCTTCTGCAGATATCAACTCCCTTTCAAGGAAGACCGCCCTTCGAGCATCAAACACCTTGTTCTCCGAAGGTTTGTAAAACAAATATCCCATAGAACCAGCTGGGTAGCCAATGAAAATACACTTCTCGGCTCTGGGTTCAAGTTTGTCTTGAGCTTCACGTCTCACGTAAGCCTCACAACCCCAGACCTTGAGATAGGCTAGCGAAGGAACCCTTCAATGCCACATCTCGAACGGTGTACTTGAAACCTTCTTTGTTGGTACAAGGTTTAAGGTTCTAGCAGCGGTTTCCAAAGCATAACCCCAAAAACTTGAGGGTAACTTTGTACGACTCATCATGGGCCGAACCATATCCAATAAAGTTCGGTTCCTCCAATCAGCGACCCCATTTAATTGTGGTGTCCTGGGTGGAGTAAGTTGTGAAATAATTCCACAACCCCTAAGATGATCAAGAAACTCAGTACTAAGATACTCACCACCCCTATCGGATCTGAGAATCTTAATCCGCTTGCCCAATTGATTCTGAACTTCGTTTTGGTATGTCTTAAACACCTCAAAGGTTTCAAACTTATGCTTAATCAAATAAACATAACCATACCTACTGAAATCATCAGTAAAAGTAACGAAGTACCTACAGTTGTTTCTTGTACCAGACCTGAACGGACCACACACATCCGTGTGAATAATGTCCAACAAGTCTTTGCCCCTTTCACTAACGCCGGTGAAGGGCGCTTTAGTCATTTTGCCTAATAAACAAGAATCACATACTTCGCTTGACCCGTGGTCAAACGATTCCCAAATCCCATCCACTTGGAGTTTGGTGATACGTTTCTTGCTTATATGGCAAAGACGACTATGCCACAAAGACAACTTGTCCAATACACCTTTGGACTTAAAATCATTGTTCATGATTGATTTATTACCATCCAAACACACACATGTTTCATAAATCCCACGAGATGGATAAGCTTTAAAGTAATGAACATCATTTCTCAAACAAGAGATAATTCCATTATTAAAACCAAAATCATATCCATCGTCATACAAAGCGTGAAAGGAAATAATGTTTCGTGCCACGCAGGGCGAAAAACAAACATTCAATAAGGTAATAGCAAGCCCTAAAGGAAAGGCGAGATCAACACTCCCAATCCGCTCCACGGGAACCACATCCTTGTTTCCCATGATCAGGTCAAGCTCTCCAGCACCCAGCGCCCTACTTCTTTTTAGCACTTGCACATTATTACAAACATGAGTGCCACAACTGGTATCAAGTACCCGGCCGTTAGAAGTAGCGGTATTGTGGAGTTCAATCATAAATGTACCTGAGTTACCCGCTCCCTTCGGTTTTACCCGCTTGAGCTCCTCAAGGTACTTTAGGCAAGAACGCCGCCAATGCCCCTTTTCCTTATAGTGGAAGCACTCAGCTTCCGCAGGGTCCTCGGCCGGTGGAACCATCATGGTTTTCCCCTTGCCCTTCGGGGCCGGACTCGGGTTAGGTTTTGCAACCTTCCCCTTACCCTTTCCCTTAGAGGGGGGAGCGCCTTTTCTTTTGGTTCCGCCTCCCTGGATGGCTAGGACGGGTTTGGACGAGGAGGGCTTCTTGGACATGTCAGACTCGACGGTCTGTAACATTCCGTGAAGTTCCATTAGGGACTTGTCCATGCCACGGACATGATAGTTCCACACAAATTGTGAAAAGGAACTAGGAAGATAACGGAGGATCACATCCACCGCCAATTCCCTCCCAAACGGGAATCCCAACCTCTCCAAGCGATTAACCAATGCTTTCATCTTAAGCATGTGAACGCTCACATTTCCGCCTTCCTGCATATGGCAATCGAAAAGGGACTTTAGGCACTCGAAGCGCTCTAGCTTAGCCTGCTGTTGGAACATTTCCTTCAGCTGGTTAAGCATATCATATGCTCCTAAATGTTCCATTTGCTTTTGAAGCACAAGAATCATTGACGAGAGCATAATGCAAGCCACTTCGTTCGTTTCCTTGACACGCTTATCATACGCGTCTCGGACCGCCCTAGACGCATTAGCCGCAGGTGCCTCTGGCAAAGGGTCCTCGATGGCCCACATCTTTTGTTCATACCTAAGGGCTATGCTTAGTTGCATGAACCAATCCATGAAGTTTTGGCCATCGAGTTTGGCCTTTTCGAGGAACAACTTTAGGGAAATAGAGTTCGATGAAGATGTAGAAGCGTTGTTCGATGCCAGCTACAAAATTTAGAGTACCAATTTTAGTTGTAAATCCTTGTAGAAATAATTACCCAATAGTTATAAAACATAATTATTTGAACAAGGCTAAGAACCATATTTCACTCTATCTCATGACGGGTTTACCGCGGATCATGAAAAAAGTTATATAGGACGGTAGACAAATTACCAATTGCAACCATTGCAACTCTTAGATCCTTGCGTGATCCTTTCGACATCAAATGTCTAAGGCATGTTTAATCCCTTAATACACCAATCCTTTTATTATTTCTTAAATGACTCGGCTAGATATCGACATCATTTAAGCAACATAAAAGAACTTGTAAGTCGCTCGTCAAGACACACGTTGGTACCCTAGCCCAATCATTGGTTCGTGCTTAAGCTCGACTACCAATATTGCGGGTTACCACACTCACCTTCCACACAACTCCACAAGGCATGACTCGTGCTAATGCTTGACAATCATCCAAGTTTCGTTAGATTTGGGTGGTGTTGTCTTACGGGTGGCGCGTGACTTACTTTTCGAAAAACGGGTTTTTGTTTTTCCAGTTAAAATAATATTTTAACAACTTTTGACGAATTAGCAATTTAAGTGACAAAAACTCCTTTTATTCACCATTTAATATAAACACTTTTATATTAATATTTGCTAATTCTTATGCGCGTAGAAATATAAACTCATTTATAAATCTCTTTTGTTTTATATATTTTCAAAAATTCTCTAGCATGCAAATCCTAAAGAATTCGAATATAAAACAACCACGCATAAATACAGATAAATAAAGACCCCGTAACATGCCCAAATCCTAAGTGTTTTCCCGGTGAGCCAAAACGGGGAAAACATAGTCAATCTAGGGACAACACCAATGGATGCTCCGTCACGATCTCCACTCCGGCGAATCTCGCGGACTTGGTTCGTCAAGACCCCAATACCATGTCTCCCGGTCGGTTTTCATGCAATATTACATATTTGAAATAATCTAAGCACGAGTACATAATAATAAGAAAACGACATGCAAGTCGCGATCCTAATAATCTATTAAGAGTACAAAGATTTAAATAAATGACATGCAAGTCGCACCAAATATAAATATTACAACATTACGGCACGCAGGCCAAAACCAAAACCAACCACAAACAACACAAAGTGCTATGGGCAAATCAAGTTACCGGGCTACCACAACAAACACAACCAAACGAAAGCAATGGTGTGCCACAAAACCATCTCCAACAAAGATATATATATTTTGATCAAGATTGCAAAAACACTCAAGGCACAACAAACAACCCTTGTACATATGCATTAACAATTTTAATACACCTTTAAAATTGCATATTCATATATACACCTAAAGATATATGTTTTTGTGAACTTCAAGCCAAGTCACACAAAACATAGAAAATTAGGAATCAAAATATAGTGGGGATCAACAGAATCAAGACTAGTCTAAAACCCGGATTTTAATATATTTAAACATATTGTTTGAAAAACTAGTTTTGACCAAAAAACCATTAGGCACGGGCGTACCCCAGAGGGTACGGGCGTGCCTGCCATTTTTTCAGTGCACAGTTTCAACAATTTTAAATAGTTTACGAATTCTGCCGGCACACCCCCACTGGTACGTTCGTGCCCCAGTCGCCGGCACGGCCCGTACCCCTAAAGGTATGACCGTGCCCGGTCACAGGAAAACCATTTTTGACAGAATAGTCAGAAAATCCGTTTAACTCCAAAAGTGCAAAGCCATGTTAGAGATGGCTCTGATACCACTGTTGGGTTTTCGTGGTCTAAAATCACAACGGAAGCAAAACGAGTAGAAAATAATTTCAAAAATTTGACCATGAATACGCCCACCAAATGGACCTAGACTCTAGACATGACTAAGCAACAAAATGAACATAAAAAGAACTAGAACTATACCCTAGATGCAATCTTCTTTGTATGCGCAAGTTTGGAGTTTGGGAGTCTTGTGCACTAACGTGTACACCTCTAATGAAGTCCACACCAAGTCTTCATCTTTTCCCACTTGCTAGAGTGTTAGGTACGCCAACCTAAACACCACAAAGATGTCTACACAATAGAACCAAAGCCTTGGAACTACTTTGTGTGTTTGAGAGAGAGAAGTGTGCAATATATGTATTTTTCTTTCAAGAGCTTGTAACACCACAAAGGAATCAAGCACCACCTTTTATAGACTCTTCAAAAGAGAATAAAAATGTGCATGCATTGATCATCCATCAATAAGCAATAAAACACAATAATCTCCTTCATAAACAGCTTTGAAAGCTGTTTAAGAAGACTGTAACTACACGGGGCACGGCCGTGCCTCACAAGGCACGGGCGTACCATCCCAAAAGGCCACGCCCAAGTCACGCCCGACTTGGGCTCGTGCCTGTCCACTGGGCAAAGGGCACGGGCGTGCCTTCAAGAGGCACGGGCGTACCTAGCCATAGGTCACGCCCAAGTCACGCCCGACTTGGGCTCGTGCCTGCCCGTAGGGCACGGCCCTACCTCATAGAGGCATGGGCGTGCCTTGGCCCACCAGAACCAGTTTCTGATTTTCTCTCTCATTAGACCATCCGTGATGCCGGAATCGATGCTTGGCGTGTGACCCAATAGGCCCTTGCTTCATCAGCCATGATACCAACTCGTGTGTGTGTCAGTGGGCATAATCCAACAGGTACACCACTGTCGATTGTGTCTGGCAGAGACTCCAGATTCATTTCTAACTTCTGGAGGAGTTTACAGAGGGAATTGGGGACGAGAATTAACTTAAGTACAATTTATCATCCCCAGACTGACGGTCAAACCGAACGAACCATACAAACACTCGAGGATATGTTGCGTGCTTGTGTGATTGAATATGGTGGATCTTGGGATTCGCATCTACCATTGATAGAGTTTGCGTATAATAATTCTTACCACTCCAGTAATAGGATGCCTCCGTACGAAATGTTATACGGCCGTCGTTGCCGTACTCCGACGTGTTGGTTAGAGGCTGGTAAGAAGCAGTTTGGAGGGCCCAAGATTGTTCAGTTAACTGCTGACAATGTTTCTATTGCAAGAGATAAGTTGAAGGTAGCCAGAGATAGACAGAAAATGTACGCAGATGCACGACGTCGTCCAGTAAAGGTAGCCAGAGATTCGTTTTGGTAAATGTGGGAAGTTGTCTCCCCGTTACATTGGTCCTTTCCGTATACATCAGATAGTAAATGATCAAACCGTCAAGTGGATCTTCTAGCAGAACTCGCAGGATTTCACGATACGTTCAATGTCCGCTATCTGATGAAATGCAAGGTTGAAGATGAAAGCCAGATTCTCCTAGTACATGAACTGAAATTTGATTCAAAGAAGAGATTGATAGAGGAACCTGTTGAACTGTTAGATCGCAAAGTGACCAAGCTCCGTAAGAAGCAGATTCCGATGGTGTTGGTCAAGTGGAAGCACAGTCTAGGTTCTGATTTAACATGGGAGACTGAAGCTGAGATGAGAGATAGATATCCCCATTTGTTAGAGCAAGAAAGGATTCCGAGGACGGAATCCTCTTGAGGGGGATTAGCAGTTTTGTGGTATGTGCTTATTTGTTTTAATTTGATTAAGTGGTTCATTAAATGCTAATTGATTTAATTAAGAGTAATTATATGTATGTATTTTATTGTATGTATGTATGTATGTTAGTGTATGCATGCATGTATGTATTTGTGCACATGTACGTGTATGTGTATGTACAAGAGGTGATTGCCACCTCCTGCTATTTGTTGTATACGTGTATGGGTTTAGCAAATAATTCATTATCACCTAAAAAAACAAATAAAGTGAAAGTGTGTGTGTGGTGTTTTCTCTCTGCTGAAAAAACCGAAAATGAACAAGAAAGAATCGGAATTCCATATATTTGATTCCAAATTCAATTATAAGGTTAGATGTTATCACTATCATGTTTAAATGTTAATTTGGTATGATTTCTAATCGAATTCATTGAGCTCCTCTTGCATTGCGACCACCCAGTTTGGATCCTTTAGAGCTTCTTCAACTTTCTTTGGCTCTTGTTGTGAAATGAATTCTGAGAACATGCAGAAGGCAGAGCTAATTGAATTTTGGGTTTGCACACCAGTGTTTGGATTGCTAATGACATAAGTAACAGGATGAGCTCGAGTCCATTTTGTGACTCTAGTTGGTTACTCATGATTCTCTTCATCAGAAGAGTTACTTGGTTCAGATTGATCTCCAGCGATCTGATCCCCATTCACTGACCGCTAATTGTTGTCAGGTTTTACCTCTTGAGAGTAGTCATCATCAAGTAACTTATGTAAAAGTGTATCGAATTCTTCATAAACAACTTGATCAGTATGATTTGAGCTTAACTGAACATCAAATTCATCAAAGGTGACATTAATGGTTTCAACCACGGAACTTTCTTAGGAAGAAAAATGCGATAAGCTTTAGAAATGGCAGAATTCCCCAAAAACACACCTTTTTATCCTTTGGGGTCAAATTTACTCTTCTGATCTTTAGTGTTGAGAATGAAACATGTGCTACCAAAGATCTTGAAGTATCCAACATTGGGTGACTTCAGTTGGAGTAACTCATAGGGAGATTTGTTGTGACGTTTGACAATTATGGACCTGTTTTGAGTATAACATGCAGTATTAACAGCTTCAGCCCAAAAATGTCCTTTTAGAGATGCTTCAACAAGTATTATACTAGCTGCTTCAATTAAGGTTCTGTTCCTTTTTTCAGCGACCCCATTTTGCTGAGGGGTATATGGGGCTGAGAAATTTTGGATGATGCCATTTACATCACAAAATTCTTGAAGAGTTGAGTTTCTGAACTCTGTTCCATGATCACTACGAAGCTGCTTACCTGAGTATCAAACTGCCTTTGAACACTACGAATGAAATTCATCAGAATCTCAACAGTATCACTTTTGTTGTGAAGGAAAATTACCATGTAAATCTGGTGTACTCATCGACAACCACCGGAGTATATTTCTTGCCGCCCATGCTTGGTGAACTAACACGGCCAAAAGGATCCATGTGAAGCAACTGAAAATCAGAGTTAACTTGATTACAGTTTTTGGACTTGAATACTGACTTCTTTTGCTTTCCTTGTTCACAAGCGTGACACATTTTATCTTTCAAGAACCGAACTGACGGTAGGCCTCTGGTTAGCTGAAGCTTTGAGTGCTTGCTAATGATTTGAAGTTCAGATGAGATAGCCGTTTGTGCCATAACCAGTTCACCTTTGAGTCAGCTTCAGAGTAGAAGCATGCATTTTCTTTCAGAGGAGGCAGAGCTGAAATCAACAACATACATGTTTTTCTGCGTTTTTGCTTGTAAAACATCCTTACCTTTCTTGATGAAGATAGAACCCTTTGTCTTTTTAGAGTGAATCTCATAATCCGCATCGCATAGATGACTGATGCTGATAAGATTATGTTCGAGCCCAGTGACATGATCGACATTTTTGATATTCACTGAACCTTGATTCAAATATCCATAACCGTCTGTTTTCCCACACTTTCCTCCACCAAAAGTAACTTTAGGGTCATTTGCTGCTTGTACCCCATTCAGTAGGGACTTACATCCGGTCATATGCCTTGAACATCCACTGTCAAGGTACCAAATGTTGTCATTATGATCGCCCTACACAAACAACTTATAGTCCGTTCATTTAACAAGCCCAAACTTTACTGTGCTCCAAAACACAATGTTCAGAGGAACAATTAGAGATTTTGCCTATATTAGAACAATAGACTGCTTCATGACCTCTTATTCCACATTTGTAACATTTCCTGGTTGATTTAGAATTTTGAGGTTTAATCTTTTTATTTTTCTTAATTTTCACTTTTTCTCCGATTAATTTCAAAATTTTGAAAATGGGAGTCCTTAACCTCTTTGAGTTTGCATACCGGTAGAACGATGGTTTTGTCGAGATGGATGGCTTACGAGGACTTGGCATTTTTAGTGATGGGTTTGGAAGATTCAACTGATAATTTATCATCAGAATGGTTAATTGGAATAATAATGTCATAGAAGATGGTGGTTTCAGGAAGAAAGCTTGAATCATATAACTCAGACATTTCATTTTCTGAATCTTTTTCAGAAATGGGTTCTGAAGATAATAGATTGGGTGAATCAGAACTGGTTTAAGACTGGGTTTCAGAAGTGGATTCATTGAGTGTTTCAGAAATGACTTTAGATTGGGTTTTAGAAGTGGAAGATTTTTCTGATGAAGACATATGTTCTTTTACGGGCTGTTCAGAATTTTGCTCTGAAGGTACATTAGCTTGGGTATCGCACTCCGTTGGAAGTTGAAGATTTCGGATTTCAGAATTTGTTCTTTCAGAAAAGTTGGGATCCAGTTGTTAAGACTTGTTGAAACGTTTATACAAAAGATTTGGGTTTCCGACATCATTAATGCTGATGTCATTTTTCATCTACATGTTTGCACTTCTTGCTAAAATCAGCAGCTTGTTTAATGTATCCTATACCTACTCTTCCTCTTTGACTAATCATTTGATGATTTATGCTTTCAAACGCTAATTTGTTAGGACTCAACCATAGATCAATAATCGACTGACGATCTTTCACTTTTTCATTTGAGTCTTGCAAATCCAGTTTCACATTTTTAAGTTCATTTGTAAGAAATTCAAAATGATTTCTCAAAGCATATGATTCTTGAAGGAATTTTTTGTTTTCTTTTTCTATAGCGTTGATTTCAGAAGTGAGTTTGGTGATAGTTTGTTTAGATTTGTTTTGATTGTTATGAGAAGTTGTCAGATAAGAACACAAATAAGCAAACATATCATCATTTTCACTCAAGCAATAATTTTTGAAATTTGATACCTTATACATCATAGTTGGGTTCCATCCTTCAGGTGAGCTTAATTTTTCAGCTTCAGCAAGAGCACAGCCAAATTTGCTTTCAGTTGCCATTAAGCACATTTTAGGATGAGCAGATCCAAGGATTTATTCAGCCACCTAGAATTTTCTTTTCACTTCACTTCGATCATCCTCATCTGACAAAGTTTCAGAATCTGTCCAGTTCAGATCATCAACAATCATGGCCTTTTCCTTCTTTTCTTCTCACTAGATGCTTTCAGGGCCTTGTATTTTTCCTTGTATTTGTTGGCCTTAGAAGGATAGCTCTTCTTCGGATTTGATGAAGTTTCCCTCACAAAACAATCTGTTGCAAAGTGACCGGGCTGCCCACATTTGAAGCATTCATTCTTTGAGCCATCAGACGAGCCCTCTTTCTCAGAAGAAGATTTCTTTTCAAATCTTTTCTTTCCATCAGATTTGAACTTTTGGAATATATTGTAATTTTTCATGATGAAAGCTTTTTCTGAGCATTCATCACCTGATCCTTCTTCCTCTCCAGCATAGTTCGTCTAACCTTCATCTTCAGATTCAGAGTCTTCAGTTGACCTGTCTTTGGCTTTGGGAGGGTTTTCAGCTACGAAATCCAAGGACTTCTTGAAGGCTTTCTTGAAGTCATTTTTCTGAATGCGGGTTTGTTCATTATTTAGTAGAATCCCATAGAGGTTACGCATGTTCATGTCCTTGAGCATGTTGTTCATTCTCAAAATCATGCACATGGTGTCCCATTCAGATGGGGGAGTCAAGAAACCGGTTTAAGATCTGGAATTGTTCTCTGACAACCCCAACTTCAAGCATGTCATTAAGAAAACATGTAAACCTAGTGTAGACTTCAGTAAGAGACTCCGAGTTTTTAGCACAAAAATTTTCATAATTGCGTATGATGTTGGTTTTCTTATTTTCACGAACCTCAACAGTTCCTTCAAAAGATATGCATATGCTTTCCCACATATCCTTAGCAGTTTTCAGATTGCAAGCAGTATGGAATATCTCATTTCGTAAAGCGATAACTATACTGTTTCTTATCTTAGCATCCAGACCAACAAGCTTCTTCTCCTCCTCAGTCAGTTGAGATCTTGGTATTGGACGGGAGGGATTAGAAGTTTCAAAAGAGCCAGTCTCCATGGAGATGGTTTGAGGAACAAAAGGACCTTCCTCCAAAATGGTAAGAGAATTGCAGTCAATGTTTTGCAAATATAGTAACATACGATTTTTCCAGCGTGAAAAATGTTCGATAGAAAACTTTGAGGGTTTGTTGGAGGAGCCATTTTCGATGTATTCGAACTTTGACATTTTAACATATCACTAATTTATAGATTAAATTAGAACCTACTCTGATACAAATTGTTCATCCCAACGAAGTAAAAAGTAACAATGATTAAATATCAAAGTGCGGAAATAGTTTTAAATAATGAACAAACGAAAGTTTTCAAAGTGAGATTATATTAATAATCAGACTTTAAAGAGTGCACAAGAACAAACTTGAGCACGGAGTACTGACTAAACAAGAACAAACATGAATGCAAATTAGCGAACAAACACTTAACCTTTTCTCGAACAATGAGAAGGTTTTTATACGCTATGTAAATTAATCATGACCACACGTGTACTGCTCTTCATAAAGTTAGGAACTAAATACAAGATTGCCGTTTAAAGTTCCTTCAGAAGCGTTGATTGCACACTTTACATAACAGGAAGATGCTGGTACTGAGACGTGCTTTCAATAATAAAGACCATTTGATAACTGAAGACTTACTTTAGTTGTCGTTCACTTCAAAACTAATCTTCAGATGAACTTCAAGGCCTCTTTCTTCAGATGAGGTGTGTCAGAACAATTTACAAATTGAACAAAGAATAATCCTTCAGACACTTTCTTTGAAACTTTCTTCCGGAATGGAATACATACAAATATAGGACTAACAGGTTTGCTATCGGCTAATCAGTATTTGTATCTTTTGATGCATTTTTTGCAACTTAAGGGTAATACTATGTGAGAATAGCAAATAAACTAACGGTAAACCATTGCTGGCCAGCATTGGTTGAAAGATCTGTAGATCCGCTGTTCTTCCCGGGACACGATTATGTGATTGTTTGGTATTCTGCGGGCACAATTAATTGTTTATCTGGTATCTTGCGGTTGTGATTGATGCTTGATTGTTGTTTTACTTTCATTCACTTAGCTTTGTGTTAATCCCCCAACTCTCACTCCTTTTACAGGTTGCTGGTAAGTTATGCGGTTTAGTTGTGAGGGGGTGTATCTTGGGGAATAATTGTCAGGCACTCTGATTTTAATTGTGACAAGCCGTGGTTTTTGTAATACTTGTAGTTTGTCTTAAGTGATAACTTGGAAAACTGTTTTGTATAATCAGTTGTATTATGCTGTATATATTTATTCGCTTCCGCATTATTTTGTAAATGCAAAATTTGGGTTCAAAATACGGTGTTAAACTTATCAAAAATGTATAATCACTTAAATTTCATATCCTTGGATTCGTAATTCACTGTAGATCACCAATATCCCATTAGTTCCATTATCCACATGATTTATGATGAAATTTTGATGCAAAAACCGTAGAAACTTCCACGAAAAATCTTCAAAACATCAATCGATTGTGATCCACATCTGATTGTACTTGATTGTAGATTTGATTTCGAGATAAATAGAATTAAACTTCAAAAAAACTCAATCAAACCTCCATTCTTTGAATTCTGAACAGTAACAGTGTTGAATAATGCTTGTTTTATTCAATGCTTCTTGTTCTCTGATTAACACCCAATCACGAGACAACTTAGATGAAGTAGGGCTCTAATACCAATTGAAATATGTCCGATTATCCCTTCAAGTAAGAATGTAGAGAGAAGATGAATTGAAAGAAACACACACTACACCTTTTAGCTTGAATATCGATATTGCATTAATGAATTGTCAAGCGTACAAAGGCCCTTGGCCTTGAGCCTATTTATAGGCTGCGCCTAAAAAGGCTTTTCTACATCTTTAATAACTAACAAACTTGGGGGCATAGATGCCTTGCTAGAGGTCGTGCTATGTTGGTGCTACCTTTCGTGGGTGTGTCATGTGCAAGTGGGAGTCTGTTGGAATATAGCCACTGACATACACGAGTTGGTAACGCTACCGATGAAGCATAGGCCTATTGGTTCACATGCCAAGTTTTGATTATGACAACATCTTTGAACAAGAGGCAGAAAAACACCAAAAGATGGTTTTGGTGGGCCAGGCACGGCCGTTCCTTGTGAACGTATGAGCGTACCTATCGGAAGGGTACGGGCATAAGACCGGTGTGTCTAGGGCATACCAAATGGGGCCGGCACGGGCGTGCCTCGTAAAGGGACGGTCGTTCCTAGTGCTTAGGTACGGGTCCAAGTCCGGCGTGACTTGGGTGTGCCCCTTTGTCTGGCACGGGCGTGCCCTGTAACTGCCTATTTAACTAGTCTTTGAAGAGTAATTTAATGTGGGTGTTAATGGCCATTAGTACTGGACTAATGACAAACTTTTTGGAGGCTGGTTTTGAGTATACAAATAGTCAAAGTGGTCTAGTATGGTATGGTTGGTCACTTGTATTGTTACTAGTTGATTTTGGCACATATCTCTCTCAATATACAAATTTGGAAGCTAGTTCTTGAGTTCAAGGAAATCTTCAAGTTAGTGTTGATTCAAGGTGGTGTTCTTGGCGGCGTCCAAGGTCACTAGAAAGTGGGAATCATTGGAGCTTGGTGTGGATATCGGTAGAGGTACACTCCTTTGTGTACATTTCATTCAAAGACACAAACTTGGCTTTGTTGGGTTTTGTTGGAATCTAGAAAATGAAGCGGAAGGAAAAACGAGTAAATACAATTTCAATTTTATGCGACCAACGCACCACCCAATGGACCATACTCTAGACAATGACAATGCAACTAAAAAAAGGAACAAGAGGTAGAAATTATACCATTCAAAAGCTTCTCCTTGTCGTCTTTTGATTATGTGTACACAAGATAGTGTACCTCTATCGGTATCCATACCAAGCGATATAGATTCCCACATGCTAGCTATGGTTGGACGCCTCCAAAAGAATCACCAAAGATATATCTCCAACTTGAAGATTGATATTCCAATCTATCTTCCAAGTGTATGTTATTTGAGAGAGTATGAACTAACAAGAAGTTACAAGTTTATGTGTCAAGAATAACTAATAGCAACTAAAAATGACCAACCATGTTCCATAAGCATATTTGAACTTATAGACTCCAAAAATGGAGTCTAAAACGTCCATAACTGACCTAGGATTAATGGTTGACAATGATCATGAATACTCCATTAAACTGGTCTTAAAAGACTAATCATAGAGGCTGTTATAGGGTGAGGAACGGTCGTGCCTCACCGGGCACACCCGTGACAGCCCACGGGCACACCCAAGTCACGCCCGACCTGGGCTCGTGTTTTTGCACTAGGCATGACCGTACCTTACAAAGGCACACCTGTGCCGGCCCCAAAAGGTACACCGACCTTGGGCCCATACCTGACATATGGCACGCCCGTACCTTCATAAGGCATGACCATGCCCGGCCCCACCAAAACCAACTTTTTGCTTTTTTCTCTCTCTCGATCAAAGGTGTTGCCAGAATCAATACTTGGCATGTGACCCACTAGGCCTATGCCTCATCCGCAGCGATACCAACTCGTGTGTGTCAAAGGGCATTTTCCAACAAACTGCCACTTGCACATGACACATCTATGAAAGGTAACACCGACATAGTGCGGCCTCTAGCAAGGAATCTATGCCCTGAAGTTAGCATAGGGTATGTCACCCATGACAAGTACCAACCTGTAAAGAATGGTCCTACAGATAAATGATTATTCATCCCTTCGTCCATGATATTCATTGTGAATGTAGGTCATGGAACATCATCAACCCCAAATCATTCACGATTATGTTTTTCGATCTAGACTAACTATGACGAACAATACAAGTTGCAAAATTGATCAATTCAACTTGAGCACGACCATGCATTTTGATGTCATCAGCTTAGTCAATGAGGGGCTAGGGATATCTCTCTAAAGAGGAACTAATACCTTTGACTACATCGTTCCATCATAATAACAACTTCTTGCATGAAAACTTCCCGTATAACAGCCAATTACGTACTACGTTAGAAAGCAATCTAAACAAGACCATATCCTTATTCAAGAAGCGCATGTATCTCTAGTAAAAGGATAAACAATGTTATCATCTTGATTAATCATGATCATGTCCTTGATGTAAACTCAGGTGCGGGTCCTCCAGTCACTTGATCTACTATCAAGTACAGGATAAGTTGTGCAGCCATGTATTCAATCCAAGAAGAATACATTTACCAACCACTTACCCCAGTCTTAATTCACTACTTCCTTCTAATGAAGAACGACCGACTGTGGAAAATTTAGAATAACCATGTTATTAAAGGAACTGGTTAAACATGCTAAGATGGAACACAATAAAGGCTAACGAAAGTACCCGCTCCGCGCGCATTGTCAAATCGCCATTTGATAATCGATACAATCAAAGCACATTATTGCTTAATGTTCCCAACTCAAAATATATCAAATTTAACTAAAACAAATGCAAGCCAAAGCCACTTGCAAACCACGTGTATGCAAGCCTAGTATGAAAACTCATCACTAGCTCGCGACTAAATCTTAGTAAGCGGATTCACAAAGTGACATGCGTGCATACTCCAACAATTACCATATCCTCTCTCGACGAATCACTTATAAAGTGTGCATCGGCAAGATCATGGTCCTATGTTCAAGCCTTCGTGCTCTCATTTTTTCAAAGAACCCAATAGAGTGAACAATGCTTCGAACAATAGTTCTCGTCCATGAGCCATTGTACTCTCATTGTTTCAAAAGAACTCAATAGAGTAAATGATGCTTATAAGAACCACTCTAGTTGATAACATTCCACATAACAACACAACAACAACAATTTCACCAAGAGTAATATATTACTCTAAGATCCTTGTCACCACCGAACATCAACATCAAGAATAATGTACCAAGAGTTCTTCCAAGTATGTCAAAATGAGAGAAAAGAAGCCATGTGATAAACCAAGTTGCTAATTAAATTAACATACTAGTCCATCATGTTTCAGTATCATTCTCTCAGTTTTTTCACTCCGAAAAGTCCACGTTCATATCTTCCAATTCTTCTTATGAAGCAATAATTCCTCAACCCCGGTTTTATGAACCGCCAAGTTAGGATATTATCCTCAATAATAAGTATATCATGGATAAACAATATTTGGAACATAAGCGCTCCCACTAGCTCTAGCATGCATCAAAGTTTAATCTTCCCTTTTGGAAAACTCAAATCTATGATTTTCTCATTAAAGTGAAGATTACAACCTTGAGATGATTATTTAAGTCCGCGAATAAACTTCTTGGGCTTGTAGACTTTACGAGGATACTTTAACGTACAAGACTCTCAGAGAGTGTTTAAAACAATTCCTCAAAATTCCTATGAAGGAATACAGTCTTTACATTTCACTGCCATACTTTCATAGCCATGAGAAGGTAGTGATGAACCATAAGTCATCCGAGTAGACTTCAACATAACCACCAGGAAAATTTTCTTTTATGGTACCATCCTCATGGTCAATCATATCAGCATTTTTACCACTAGTCGGTATTTGAAGTTGTCTACATCTCAATCCATGTACGCCCTTTAGGTTTATACCAAGGTATCGGATTAACCAAGTCCAATAGTTGGATATCCAATATGGATTGCATCCCATCCTCACTACCTCTCTCCTTCTAGTAGACTCTAGGCCCACTACGACTTCTAATAGTTTATGAATTTAACTAATCCATCATCGAGTTATATTCATCTAGATATAAAACATATGTCTTCGGCCTTACGACAACTCCTATCAGACATAAGAAGAATAACGAATTATGCCAGGTACTCCAGCATTGCCATGCTGAGTTCCGATCGTTACTGATTGTATGCTAGTGCCAACATCATCTTTTACCATTCAAGGCTCCGTTTACTCCCACTGGCTCCCATAGATATTAGGTTTCCACTTGCTATTGAGCGACAAAAAACTTGTCCTCAAAAGTTTGTAAAATAAATATCTCATGGTCTCAGCAAAATGCTTAATGGAGTACCATCTCTAGTCCCCGGATTCTTCCACCTCACGTCTACACGTAGGCTGGAGAATCTAGGCTTTTGAGATAAACAAGCAAATATATTGTTTCTAGTCTTATCTCCTAAGATGCATACTAGACCATCTTTCTTTATTTTACATATAGAACATTGCCTGCCATATTTGAGCATCCCAACACTTTGGGTATGAATTTGTGATTCATGAAGACCCGAACATGTCCAAGAATGTTCGGTTCCTTCTCTACGCGACCCCATATGCCAATGTGTCATAGGAGGAATAAATTATGAGATAAATCTCATAATTCTTATGATGGTTACAAAATTCACAAATTAAGATATTTAACATCTTTACAAACCTCGTTATGGTAATTATTGAATACCTCAAAGGTTTCAAACATACCCATCCCTACTACCACTACCGGTAAAGGTCACGAATTATATGTAGTTATCCCCATGGATTTTCTTGAACGAATTTTACACACATGTGTGAACTAAATTCAACAAGCTTTCAACCCTCTTACATATGCCGATGAAAGGATGTACAAGTCATTTAGCCTAATAAACAATTTTCGCACTCAACATTTGATCATCTATCAAATGCATCCAAGATTCCAAACCACACAAACCTTGGTGAAGTAAGTCTTGTTTACATGGCTATAATAACCTTGTCACTTGGATAACTTATCCAAACCATTTTTGGACTTAAACATATTATTATGATTATTTTATTACTTTTAAGCAAAAACTTATCAATGCCATGACATGGATAAACTTTGCAATAAATAAACCACAAATATACATCAAATACAAAGTAATATCCATCATCAACCAAAGCATAATAGACTTAATATCTCTCTCACCACGCAAGGCATATAATATATTAATCTAATAGAGTAATAAAATAGCTAGATGGAATGGCGAGATCTAAACTTCCAATCTTCTCAATCGAGACAACGTTTAGGTTTCCCAATCTTGAGCTCTAGCTCTCCATGCCTTGTCAGGTACTACTTTCGTTTAACACTGCACTTTGTAACAAACCATTTTTGCAACAAATGTAAGTGTTATAGCCAACATTTCAAAAATCTAGCAAAGAAGTAGAAAAGCAATGGAGTTAACCATGAATGTACCTGATAACGAGGAGCTATTCCCTTGCCTCATAGGAAGATTTAACTTCTCCGAACACTCAGGACAAGCGTGGCGGCGCCAATCTCCATATTTACCGCAAAATTAGAAAACTTCTCCTTTAAGAGTCGTATCCTCTTTCTTCGTTTTATGTTCCTTAAATAACCGGGTGGGAACTAACTGGTGGGTTTTCGTGGTCCAAAATCACAGCGGAAGCAAAAAGAGTAGAAAATTGATTTCAAAATTTGACCTCGAATGTGCCCACCATATGGACCAAAACTCTTAACATGATTTAGCAACAAAATAAAGATACGAAGAAATAGTGTCATACCCTTGAAGCTATCTTCTTTGTATGAGAGGGTTTTGAGTTTGGAAGTGGCGTGTACTAACGTGTACACCTCTATCGTAGTCCACACCAAGACGTGATCGTCTCCCACTTGCTAGAGTGTTAGGTATGCCAACCTAAACACCATAAATGATCTAACACATAAAGTACCAAAGACTTGACTACCTTTTGTGATTGAGAGAGAGATGTATGCAATATGTGTTTGTATATCTTTCAAGAGCTAGCAACCTCACAATGGATTCATGCACCACCTTATATAGACTCCACAAAAGGGAATAAAAACGTGCATGAATTGAAACTCCATCAGTTACCAATTAAAACACCATTATGTTCTTCATGAACAGCCTTGAAAGCTGTTTAAGAAGACTGTTACTGCACAGGGCACGGTCATGCCTCACGAGGCACGGGCGTACCAGCCCAAAAGGCCACGCCCAAGTTATGCCTGACTTGGGCTCGTGCCTGTCCACTGGGCTTAGGGCACGGGGGTGTTGGATTATGCCTACTAACACACATGAGTTGCTATCATGGCTGATGAAGCAAGGGCCTATTGGGTCACAGGCCGAGTATCGATTCCGGCATCACGGATGGTTAAATGAGAGAGAAAACCAGAAACTTGTTTTGGTGGGCCAAGGGACGCCCGTGCCTCTATGAGGTACAGCCGTGCCCTACGGGCAGGCACGAGCCCAAGTCGGGCGTGACTTGGGCGTGGCCTGTGGCTAGATACGCCCGTGCCTCTTGGAAGCATGCCCGTGTCCTGAGCCTAATGGACAGGCACGAGCCCAAGTCAGGCGTGACTTGGGCGTGGCCTTTTGGGCCGGCACTCCCATGCCTTGTGAGGCACAGCCGTGCCTTGTGCAGTAACAGGTTCTTTAATCAGCTTTCAAGGCTGATTATTGTGGTGTTTATGGTCATAACTCGGGTAAATGATTGTGGCATGATGACGGACGGTTTTTGAGTTCAAATTTGAGCTCTATATAAGCCACAAGAAGTGTTAGTATTATGTTCCTTGAACTTGATTCACAAAGATATACATTGCACATAATTCTCTCATATACATACTAGAAGTACTAAGGCATTGGTGTTCTTGTGTTGGTCATCCTTGTGGTGTTTAGGTTCGCATACCTAACACTCTAGCAAGTGGGAGACGATCAAGTCTTGGTGTGGACTACAATAGAGGTGTACACGTTAGTACACGCAACTTCTAAACTCCAAACCCACTCATACAAAGAAGATAGCTTCAAGGGTATGACACTATTTCTTTATATCTTTATTTTGTTGCTTAACCTTGTTTAGAGTTTTGGTCCATATGGTGGGCACATTCGTGGTCAAATTTTGAAACGTATTTTCTACTAGTTTTGCTTCCGCTGCGATTTTAGACCCCGCAAACCCAACAGTGGTATGAGAGCCATTTCTAACATGGCTTTGCACTTTTGGAGTTAAACCGGATTTTTTAAGTTTTCTGCAAAAAATGGTTTTCCGGTGACCGGTCACGGTCGTACCTCTAGGGCTACGAGCCGTGACGGTGGCCGGGGCACGGGCGTACCAGTGGGGGTACAGGCCGTGCCGGAAGAATTCATGAACTGTTTAAAATTTGTTTAAACTGTACACTGACAAAAGGCAGGCACGCCCGTACCATCTGGGGTACGCCCGTGCCTTCTAGTTTTTTGGTCAGAATTTGTTTTTGAACAATATGTTTAAATATATTAAAATCCGGATTTTGGATTAGTCTTGATTCTGTTGATCCCCACTATATTTTGGTTCCTAATTCTATATGTTTTGTATGACTTGGCATGAAGTTCATAAAAACATATATTTTTGGGTTTATATACGAATATGCAATTTTAAAGGTGTAATAAAATTGCTAATGCATATACAAGGATTGCTTGTTGTGCCTTAAATGTTGTTTTGCAATCTTGATCAATATATATATATATATATATATATATATATATTTGTTTGACATGGTTTTGTGGCACACCATTGTTTTCGTTTGGTTGTGTTTGTTGTGGTAGCCCGGTAACTTGATATGCCCATACCCTTTGTGATGTTTGTGGTTGGTTTTGGTTTTGGCCTGCGTGCCGTATTGTTGTAATATTTATATTTGGTGCGACTTGCATTTCGTTTATTTGAATCTTTGTACTCGTAATAGATTATTAGGATCGCGACTTGCAAGTCGTTTTCTTACTATTATGTACTCGTACATTGATTATTATGTACCCGTACCAAATCCAGGAGATTCGCCGGTGTGGAGACCGTGACGGAGCATCCCTTGGTGTTGTCCCTAGATTGACTATGTTTTCCCCATTTTGGCTCACGGGGAGAACACTTAGGATTTGGTCATGTTACCGAGTCTTTTATTATATTTATGCGTGGTTGTTTTATATTTCAAATCTTTAGGATTTGCATGCTAGAGAATTTTTTAAAAATAGATAAAACAAAGAGATTTATAAATGAGTTTATATTTCTACGCGCATAAGAATTGACAATATTAATATAAAAGGTGATTATATTAAATGATGATTAAAAATGATATTTTTGTCATTTAAATTGTTAATTCGAAAAATATTTAAATATTTTATTCTAACCGGAAAAACAAAAACTCGTTTTTTGAAAGTAAGTCACGCGCCACCCGTAAGACGACACCACCCAAATCTAGCGAAGCTTGGATGATTGTCGAGCATTAGCACGAGTCATGCCTTGTGGAGTTGTGTGGAAGGTGAGTGTGGCAACCCGCAATATTGGTAGTCGAACTTAAGCACGAACCAATGATTAGGCTAGGGTACCAATGTGTGTCTTGACGGGTGACTTACAAATTCTTTTATAAAGCTTAAATGATGTCGATCTCTAGCAGAGTCATTTCAGAAATAATAAAAGGATTGGTGTATGAAGGGATCAAACATGTCTTAAGACATTTGATGTCAAAAGGATCCCGCAAGGATCTAAGAGTTGCAATGGTTGCAATCTGTAAAGTGTCTACCGGCCTAAATAACTTATTTCATGATCCGTGGTAAACCCGTCATGAGATAGAGTAAAATACGGTTCTTAGCCTTGTTCAAATAATTGAGTTTTTATAACTATTGGGTAATTATTTTTACAAGGATTTGAGAACTAAAATTGGTTTTCTAATTTTGTATATGGCATCCAACAACGCTTGTACATCATCATCGAACTTAATTTCCCTAAAATTGTTCCTCGAAAAGGCCAAACTCGATGGCCAAAACTTTATGGATTGGTTCATGCAACTAAGGATAGCCCTTAGGTATGAACAAAAGATGTGGGCCATCGAGGAGCCTTTGCCGGAAGCACCTGCGGCGAGTGCGACTAGGGCGGTCCGAGACGCGTATGATAAGCGCGTCAAGGAAACAAACGAAGTGGCTTGCATTATTCTCTCGTCAATGATTCCTGAGCTTCGAAAGCAAATGGAACATTTACGGGCATATGACATGCTTAACCAGCTGAAAGAAATGTTCCAACAACAAGCTAAGCTAGAGCGCTTCGAGTGCCTAAAGTCCCTTTTTGATTACCATATGTAGGAGGGCGGAAATGTGAGCTTTCACGTGCTTAAGATGAAAGCATTGGTTGATCGCTTGGAGAGGTTGGGATTCCCGTTAGGGAGGGAGTTGGCGGTGGATGTGATCCTCCATTCTCTTCCTAGTTCCTTTTCACAATTTGTGTGGAACTATCATGTCCATGGCATGGACAAGTCCCTAATGGAGCTTCACGGAATGTTGAAGACTGTTGAGTTTGACATGTCCAAGAAAACCTCCTCGTCCAAACCCGTCGTAGCTATCGAGGGAGGTGGAACCATAAGGAAAGGCGCTCCCCCCTCCAAGGAAAAGGGTAAGGGGAAGGTTGCAAAACCTAACCCAAGTCTGGCCCGAAGGGCAAGGGCAAAGCCGTGATGGTTCCACCGGCCGAGGACCCTGCGGAATCCGAGTGCTTCCACTGCACGGAAAAGAGGCATTAGTAGCATTCTTGCCAAAACTACCCTGAGGAGCTCAAGCGGGTAAAACCGAAGGGAACGGGTAACTCAGGTACGTTTATGATTGAACTCCACAATACCGCTACTTCTAACGGCTGGGTACTTGATACCGGTTGTGGCACTCATATTTATAATAATGTGCAGTTGCTAAAAAGAAGTAGGGCGCTAGGTGTTGGAGAGCTTGACCTGATCATGGGAATCAAGGATGTTTTTCCTATGGAGCGGATAGGGAGTGTTGATCTCGCCTTTCCCTTAGGCCTTGCTATTACCTTGTTAAATGTTTGCTTTTCACCCTGCGTGGCACGAAACATTATTTCTTTTCATGCTTTGTTTGACGATGATTATAAGTTTAATTTTGATAATGGAATTTTTTCTTGTTTGAGAGATGATGTTCATTACGTTAAAGCTTATCCATGTCGTGGGATTTATGAAACAAGTGTGCGTTTGGATGGTAATAAATCAATCATGAACATTGATTCTAACTCCAAAGGTGTATTGGACAAGTTGTCTTTGTGGCATAGTCGTCTTGGCCATATAAACTGTTGGGTTTTCGTGGTCTAAAATCGCAGCGGAAACAAAACGAGTAGAAAAATATTTTCAAAATTGACCACGAATGTGCCCACCATATGGACCAAAACTCTAGACATGGATAAGAAACAAAAGAAAACATACAAAGAAACAGAGTTATACCCTTGATGCTATCTTCTTTGTACGCGCGAGTTTGGAGTTTGGAAGCCTTGTGTACTAACATGTACACCTCTATCGAAGTCCACACCAAGTCTTGATCTTTTCCGACTTGCTAGAGTGTTAGATAAGCCTATCTAAACACCATCAAGATGTCTATCACAAGAGAACCAAAGCCTTAGTACCTCTAGTGCTTGAGAGAGTTGTGTATATGCAAATATATATATATTCTAGAGAAACCAATTCTTGGAACATGACCACATTAGCATCATGGCACTTATATAGACCTCAAAATTCAGTTCAAATTCGTGCACACTAATGTTATTTTCAGTTTCTAGAATAATGGCAATAAACACTACATTTAACTAGCGTTGAAAGCGTAGTTAAGAGGTTGTTACTGCATGAGGCACGGCCGTGCCTCATAAGGTACGGGCGTGCCAGCCTAAGAGGCCACGCCCAAGTCACGCCCGACTTGGGCTCGTGCCTGTCCACTGGGCACAGGGCACGGGCGTACCTAGACACAGGCCACGCCCAAGTCACGCCTGACTTGGGCTCGTGCCTGCCCGTAGGGCACCACCGTACCTCATAGAGGCACGAGCGTGCCTTGGCCCACCAGAACCAGTTTCTAGTTTTCTCTCTCATTAGACCATCCGTGATGCCGGAATCGATACTTGGCGTGTGACCCAATAGGCCCTTGCTTCATCAGCCATGATACCAACTCGTGTGTGTCAGTGGGCATAATCCAACATAAACAAGAAACGTATCGCCAAACTCCAAGTGGATGGGATTTT
Organism: Dittrichia graveolens; assembly: GCA_038502395.1. NCBI lineage: Eukaryota > Viridiplantae > Streptophyta > Magnoliopsida > Asterales > Asteraceae > Dittrichia > Dittrichia graveolens. The sequence continues at coordinate 27,942,307 of JARJIL010000008.1, forward strand.
GGAATCGTTTGATCACGGGTCAAGCGAAGTATGTGATTCTTGTTTATCAGGCAAAATGACTAAAGCACCCTTCACGGCGTTAGTGAGAGGGGCAAAGACTTGTTGGACATTGTTCACACGGATGTGTGTAGTCCGTTCAGGTCTGCTACAAGAAACAACTATAGGAACTTCGTGATTTTACTGATGATTTCAGTAGGTATGGTTATATTTATTTGATTAAGCATAAGTGTGAATCCTTTGAGGTGTTTAAGATATACGAAAATGAAGTGTAGAATCAATTAGGCAAGAGGATTAAGATTCTCAGATCCGATAAGGGTGGTGAGTATCTTAGTACCGAGTTTCTTGATCATCTTAGGGGTTATGGAATTATTGCACAACTTACTCCACCCAGGACACCACAATTTAATGGGGTCGCGGAAAGGAGGAACCGAACTTTATTGGATATGGTTCGGCCCATGATGAATCATACAAAGCTACCCGCAAGTTTTTGGGGTTATGCTTTGGAAATCGCTGCAGGACCTTAAACCTTGTACCGACAAAGAAGGTTTCAAGTACACCGTTCGAGATGTGGCGTGGAAGGGTTCCTTCGCTAGCCTATCTTAAGCTCTGGGGTTAGGAAGCTTACGTGAGACGTGAAACTCAAGACAAACTTGAACCCAGAGCCGAGAAGTGTATTTTCATTGGCTACCCGGCTGGTTCTATGGGATATTTGTTTTACAGACCTTCGGAGAACAAGGTGTTTGTTGCTTGAAGGGCAGTCTTCCTTGAAAGGGAGCTGATATCTGCCGAAGACAGTGGGAGGCAAGTCGATCTAGAAGAAATTCTAGATGACACCAACGATCAACATGATGTTGGCACTTGAACCGCTTCTGAGGTCGGCGTACTGGAAAAGTGGAAGCTCAACCAATGGTGGATGAGGTACCTGACACACAGCCATTTGAGCTTAGTAGATCTGGTAGAGTTCGTAATGAGCTGGAAAGATATGGGTTTCTCATATCCGAGGGCGACGAGCTATTGGTGGATCATAGTGAACCGACCAACTACCGGGAAGCCGTAGTGGGCCCTGATACCGCTAGGTGGAAGGAGGCAATGGATAGTGAGATGCAATCCATGGCGGATAATCAATCTGGGACTTGGTTGATCCGGTACCCGGCCACAATCCAGTAGGGTGCAAGTGGGTCTTCAGGAAGAAAACTAACATGGATGGAAAAGTAGACACCTTCAAAGCCCGACTAGTAGCAAAGGGTTTCACTCAAACTCATGGTGTAGACTATGATGAAACCTTTTCTCCAGTGCCTATGTTGAAGTCTATTAGGATATTAATGGCTATCGCTGGATATTACGATTACGAAATATGGCAGATGGATGTCAAGACTGCCGTCCTTAACGGGAAGTTGGCAGAGGAGGTTTACATGGCACAACCTAATGTTTACGTGAACCCCAAATATCCTAATAAAGTCTGCAAGCTTAAGAGGTCCATTTATGGACTTAAGCAAGCATCTCGGAGTTGGAACATTTGCTTTGATGAAAAGGTCAAAGAGTTTGGCTTTTCTAAAAGCAAGGATGAACCTTGTGTATATGTCAGGGCTAGTGGGAGTGCTGTAGTTTTTCTACTCTTGTATGTAGATGACATACTACTCATAGGAAGTGATGTGGCTACCTTGCAGGAAGTGAAAACCTGGCTTGGGAGTTGCTTCTCTATGAAAGACATGGGAGAAGCATCATATATTTTGGGGATAAAGATCTATAGAGATAGATCTAAAAGACATGGGAGAGCCAGAGTACGTACATAGACAAAGTCTTGAAGTGGTTCAAGATGCAAGATTCCAAGAAAGGGAATTTGCCTATGTTGCATGGTATGGCGTTGAGCAAGTCTCAATGTCCTAGTTCTCAAAAGGAACTAGAGGAAATGAGTCCAGTCCCGTATGCTTCGGGAGTGGGATTAATCATGTATGCTATGCTATGCTATGTACTCGGCCTAATGTGTCGTATGCCTTGAGCATGACAAGCCGATATCAGGCTAACCCTGGTCGAAGACATTGGGTTGCGGTTAAAAACATCCTTAAATATCTTTGGAGAACTAAGGAAATGTTTTTAGTGTTCGGTGGATCAGAGGGGCTCAAAGTTACTAGATATTCTGATGCTAGCTTCCAAACGGACAATGATGATTGCCGGTCTCAATCGGGATTTGTATTCTTGTTAAATGGTGGAGCAATAAGTTGGAGAAGTTCCAAGCAAGATACCATGGCTGATTCAACCACGGAGTCAAAGTATATTGCTGCAAGCGAGGCTGCTAAGGAAGTTGTCTGGATGAAGAAATTCATTCAAGACCTTGGAGAAGTTCCTAGAATCGCTAACCCTATTGAGATCTTCTGTGACAATGAGGGTGCAGTAGCTCTAGCTAAGGAACCAAGAGCGCATCGACGTACGAGACACATTGCTCGAAAATATCATTTTATCCGTGATATTATCGAGAATGGATACATTGTGGTTAGTAGAGTACCGACTGAGGGGAACTTGGCAGATCCACTCACCAAACCTTTGTCACAAGTTAAGCATGATTCTCATGCTAAGTCTATTGGAATTAGATTTTCTAGTGACTTGGTTTAATTATTTTAGTTGTATTTGTTACTGAGAACATTAAAGCAATAATGTATTTCTTATTGTAATAACTATTAAATGGGGATTTAATATACGCACGATGCGATTACTTTATGAAACATTATTGTGTTCTATCTTTGCATGTTTAATACTTCCTCGAATAAACTTGTGTATTCTAAATACTCCACGATCGGTCGTTCTTCATTGGAAGGAAGAAGTGAATTAAGATCGAGGCGAGTGGTTGGTAAAGTTTTCATGTTGGATTGAATACGTGCTTATGCGATAGTAGCCTGTACTTAATTCACTTCTTAAGTATGTCTTATTCAAATAAACATAACCATACCTACTGAAATCATCAGTAAAAGTAACGAAGTCCTACAGTTGTTTCTTGTAGCTGACCTGAACGGACCACACACATCCGTATGAACAATGTCCAACAACTCTTCGCCCCTCTCACTAACGCCAGTGAAGGGTGCTTTAGTCATTTTGCCTAATAAACAAGAATCGCATAATTCGCTTGACCCGTGATCAAACGATTCCAAAATCCCATCCACTTGGAGTTTGGCGATACATTTCTTGTTTATTTGGCCAAGACTACTATACCACAAAGACAACTTGTCCAATACACCTTTGGACTTAGAATCAGTGTTCATGATTGATTTATTACCATCCAAACACACACTTGTTTCATAAATCCCACGACATGGATAAGCTTTAAAGTAATGAACATCATCTCTCAAACAAGAAATAATTCCATTATCAAAATCAAACTTATAACCATCGTCAAACAAAGCATGAAAGGAAACAATGTTTCGTGCCACGCAGGGCAAAAAATAAACATTTAACAAGGTAATAGCAAGTCCTGAAGGAAAGGCGAGATCAACACTCCCTATCCGCTCCACGGGAACCACATCCTTGTTTCCATGATCAGGTCAAGCTCTACAGCACCCAGCCCCTTACTTTTTTTTAGCACCTTCACATTATTACAAATATGAGTACCACAACCGGTATCAAGTACCCAGCCGTTAGAAGTAGCGGTATTGTGGAGTTCAATCATAAACGTACCTGCGTTACCTGCTCCCTTCGGTTTTACCTGCTTGAGCTCCTCGAGGTACTTTGGGCAAGAACACCGCCAATGCCCCTTTTCCTTGCAATGGAAGCACTCGGCTTACGCAGGGTCCTCGTCCGGTGGAACCATCACGGCTTTCCCCTTGCCCTTCGAGGCAGGACTCGGGTTAGGTTTTGCAACCTTCCCCTTACCCTTTCCCTTGGAGGGGGGAGCACCTTTCCTTTTGGTTCCGCCTCTGCGGATAGCTAGGACGGGTTTGGACGAGGAGGGCTTCTTGGACATGTCAGACTCGACGATCTTCAACATTCCGTGAAGCTCCATTAGGGACTTGTCCATGCCATGGAGATGATAGTTCAACACAAATTGTGAAAAGGAACTAGGAAGACAACGGAGGATCACATCCACCGCCAACTCCCTCCGTAACGGGAATCCCAACCTCTCCAAGCGATCAACCAATGCTTTCATCTTAAGAACATGAACGCTCACATTTCCGCCCTCCTGCATATGGTAATCTAAAAGGGACTTTAGGAACTCGAAGCACTCTAGCTTAGCCTGATGTTGGAACATTTCCTTCAGCTGGTTAAGCATATCTGTAACATCCCGAGATTGGGCCTAGTAGACACGTAGGCTTGGGCATGTTACACGTGAATTATTATTTGATTATGTTACTTGATTATTTATTTAGTAATTGATTTAATTGATAATCATTTAAATTAATATATGTGGGATAGATATATGGTATGTACGTACAGATTGGTGTGTGCGTGTGTGTGTGTGCATGTGCTTAGTTAGTTTAAGTCATTCCACCTCCTGCTTCGGTTTATACATACATGGGTTTGTATTAAACCTTTCTTCACTTTGAAGTTTACAAGTGTGTGTGAATTGTGTGTAAAACTGAGAGCTAGAAAGCAAGGAGAAGAAGCAATCGGATTTGTTGGTTTCTTGATTTTGTGATTCAAGCTAACAAGGTTTGTATGTTTATTGATTTGTTCTTGAATCATGATTCTAGTAACATGCTATGCTTCTTGAATTATGATAAGTATGCTACGATTTTAATCTTGTTGGGTTTTGTTAAGAACATCATGAGTTTGTCGGAATACTATGTGAGAATAGCAAATGGACTATCGGTAAACCTTTGTTTTGGCCGGCATTGGTTGTAGGTTCCTGCAGAACCGCCGGTCTTCCAAGGGTGTTTATTTCTGGTTGTTGATATCATGTGGTTCAGGCTGATTTATCTATTTTGATTGTACTTCATTCAGCTAGCTTTGTGCTAATCCCCCACCTCTCACTCTTTTTACAGGTTTTGGTAAGTCAGCGGCTCGGCTGAGAGTGGTTAGCTTGTAGAGTAATAACCTAGGACTCTGATAGATTATTTGTGACGAGCCGTGTTTTGTAATACTGATATTTTAAACAGGATGGTTTATGTATAGCTGTAGATATTTATTAGTATTTAATTCGCTTCCGCAGTGGTTGTTTTAAATGAAAATTTGTGGGTTGAAAATACGGTGTTACAAGTTTGGTATCAGAGCCTTGGTTTGGTAGTGTAGGCACAGTGGAAGTGTTACATTCCCAAATATTGGCTCGTGGTAGGTCGATTGCTCCTTGGGTGTGGGATTGGGGTGAATTGGAGTGTGTTGGAGTTAGTATGTTATATACTAACGGATTTATCTAGTAAATCGTGAGGTGATGTTGTTGGGTTTTGGTGTCATCTAGAAAACGCAGCGGAAACAGAAAACGAGTATAAAACAATTTCATTTTATGCCACCAACACACCACCCAATGGACCACACTCTAGACAATAGCAAAGCAACTAAAAGAAAGGAACAAGTAGAAGAAGTTATACCATACAAGCTCTTCAACTTCCTTGTTGATGTTTCAAACGGAGTGGACTTGAGAATACAAAGATGTATTCCTCTATCAGTATCCACACCAAGTGTTGATGATCCCCATGTGCTAGCTATGTTTGGACGCTGCCAAAAGCTTCACCAATGGTCTAACACCATCTTGAAGATTGATATGCCAATCTATCTTCTAAGTATGTGTTACTTGAGATAGTATATATAAACTAACTTGGAGTTACAAGTTCATATATCAAGTAAGCAAATCAACCATGTTCCATAAGCATATTAGGACTTATATAGACTCCAAAATGAAGCCAAAAAACGTCCATAACCGACTTAGGAATAAATGGCTTTCAATAACCATGAATACCCCATTAATCTAGTCTTAAAAGGCTAGTTTAATAGGCTGTTTCAGCATGAGGCACGGCCGTGCCTCACAGGGCACGCCCGTGCTAGCCCACGGGTACACCCAAGTCACGCCCGACTTGGGCTCGTGCTTTCGCACTAGGCACGGCCGTACCTCCACGAGGCACGCCCGTGCCGGCCCCAATGGGTACGCCCTAGGCACGCCGGCCTTGGGCCCGTACCTGGCATAGGGCACGCCAGTACCTCCACGAGGCACGGCCGTGCCCGGCCTAACCAAAACCCATTTTGGTATTTTTCTCTCTCTTGTTCAAAGGTGTTGCCGGAATCAATACTTGACGTATGACCCAATATGCCTATGCCTCATCGGCAGTGATACCAGCTCGTGTGTGTCACTGGGCATATTCCAACAAACTCCCACTTGAACATGACACACCCACGAAAGGTAACACCGACATAGAGCGGCCTCTAGTAAGGCATCTATGCCCCCAAGTCGGCATAGGGTATGTCGCCCATGACAAGTACCAAGTTGTAAAGAATGGTCCTACAGATAAATGATTATTCATCGCTTCGTTCACGATATCCGTTGTGAATGTAGGTCATGGAACATCATCAACCCCAAAACATCCACGATTATGTTTCTCGATCTAGACTAACTATGAGAAACAACACAAGTTGCAGAATTGATCCACTATCAATTTAACTTGAGCACGGCCATGCATTTTGATGTCATCAGTTCAGTCAACAAGGGGCCCAGGGATAGCACTCTAAAGAGGAATGAATACCTTTGACTACATCGTTCCATCATAATAACAAGTTCTTTCCTGAAAACTTCCCTTATAACAGCCAATTACGAACTGCGTTAGAAAGCAATCTAAACAAGACCATATTGTTAATCAAGAAGCGCATGTATCTCCAGTAGAAGGACAAAAATTTTTATCATCCTGATTTACTCGTGATCATGTCCATGAAGTAAACTCAGGTGCGGGTCCTGCAATTACTTGATCACTATCAAGTACAGGCTAGTGTTGCGAAAACATGTATTCAATCCACTATGAATACTTTACCAACCACTTGCCTCGATCTTAATTCACTTCTTCCTTCCAATGAAGAACAAACGATCGTGGAGCATTTAGAATAAATAAATTTATTCAAGGAAGTAGTTAAACATGCTAAGATGGAACACAATAAAGGCTAACGAAAGTACCCGCTCCGCGCGCATTATCAAATCTCCATTTGATAATCGATACAATCAAAGCACATTATTGCTTTAATGTTCCCAACTGAAAACATATCAAATTCAACTAAACAAACCCAAGCTAAAGCCACTTGTAAACCAAGTGTATGCAAGCCTAGTATGAAAACTCATCACTAGCTCACAACTAAAACTTATTAAGCGGATTCACAATGTAACATCCACGCGTACTCTAAAAATCACCATATCTTCTCTCAACCAAACACTTATAAAGTGTGTGCCGGCAAGATCATGGTCCTTCGTGCTCTCATTGTTCCAAGGAACCAAATGGAGTCACAATGCATAAGACTATGGTTCATATAAGCCATCATACTCTTATTTTATCAAAAGAACCCAATTAGACTCAATGATGCTTAAAGAACCATTGTAGTCGATAACACTCCACTTAACAACACAACAATAACAATTCACCAAGAGTAATATATTACTCAAATTTCCTTGTTACCACCGAACATCAACTTGAAGAACAGTGTACCAATAGTTCTTCCAAGTATGCCAAAATTGAGAGAAAAGAAACCACGTGATAAACCAAGTTGCTAATTAAATTAACACACTAGGTCATCATGTTTCAATATCACTCTCTTAGTTTTGTCACTCCAAAAAGTTCACTTTCGTATCTTCCAATTCTTCTTATGAAGCAATAATTTCTTAACTCCGGTCTTATGAACTGCCAAGGTAGGATATTATCTTCAATAAGAAGTATATTATGGATACACAATTTAAGAAACACAAGCGCTCCCACTAGCTCTGGCATACATCCAAGTTTAATCTTCCCTTTTCGAAAACTCAAATATATGATTTTCTCATTAAAGTGAAGATTACAACCTTGCGATATTTATCCAAGACTACGAGGATACTTTCAACATACAAGACTTTCGGAAAGTGTTACAACACCCTTCCTCAAAATTCCCATGAAGGAACACGATCTTTACATTGCAATGATAAACACATGTATCCGAGTAACCTTCAACATAACCACTAGGAGAATTTCCTTATGATACCATCCTCGTGGTCAATCATAAGAGAACATTTATCATTAGTTGGTATTTGAAGTTCTAGTCCATGGATAGATTTCTTGGGCTCGTAGACTTTACGAGGATACTTATAGTGTACAAGACTCTCGGATAGTGTTAATAAACTTCCTCAAAATTCCTATAAAGGAATAGGGTCTTTACAATTCACTTCCATACTTTCATAGCCATGAGAAGGTAGTGATACATCATAAGTCATCCATGTAGACTTCAACATAATCACCAGGAAAAATCTCTTTAATGATACAGTCCTCATGGTCAATCATATTAGAATTTTTACCACCGGTCGAAATTTGACGTTGTCTACAATTCATACATATCCTTAGGTTTACGCCAAGGCATCGGATCAACCAAGTCCAATAGTTGGATATCCTACATGGATTGTACCCCATTCTCATTACCTCTCTCCTCCTAGTAGACACTAGGCTCACTACGACTTTCAATAGTTGATGAATTCAACTAACCCATCATCGAGTTATCTTCCTCTAGATATAACACATATATCTATCCGGCCTTACGACAACTCCTATCAGAAATAGGAAGAGTAACGAATTATACCAGGTACTCCAGCATCGCCATGCTGAGTTCCAATCATTACTGATTGTATGCTAGTGCCAACATCAAGTTTTACTCTCACTGGCTCCCATAGATATTAGACTTCCACTTGCTATTGAGCGACAAAACTTGTCCTCAAAAGTTCGTGAAACAAATATCTCATGCCTAATGGAGTAGCATCTTTAGTCCCGGATTCTACCACCTTACGTCCACACGTAGGCTGGATAATCTAGGTTTAGAGATAGACAAGCAAAGACACTCTTTCTAGTGTTTTCTCCTAAGATGCGTACTAAACCATCTGTGTTGATTTTATATATAGAACATTGTCCGCCATACTTAAGCATCCCAACACATTGGGTATGAATTTGTGATCCATCAAGACCCAAACATACCCAAGAATGTTCGGTTCCTCCTATATGCGACCCATATGCCAATGTGTCCTAGAAGAAATAAATTATGAGATAGATCCCACACTTCTTATGATGATCACAAAATTCATAAATTAAGATACTCAACATCTTTTCAAGATTTGAGTAACATAACCTTTCGTCCACAAACTTTGTTAAGGTAATCAATGAACACCTCAAAGGTTTCAAATATACCTATCCCTACTACCACCACGGGTAAAGGTAACGAAGTGCAAGTAGTTATCCCCATGGATTTGCTTAAACGAACTAAACACACAAGTGTGAACCAATTACAACAATCTCTCAATCCTCTTACATACGCCGATGAAAGATGTACAAGTCATTTAGCCTAATAAACAATTCTCGCACTCAACATTTGATCAATTATCAAATGCATCCAAGATTCCAAACCACACGGAACTTGGTGACATAAGTCTTATTTACACAGCTAAATAACCTTGTCACTTGGATATCTAATCCAAACCATTTTTGGATTTAAAGACATTATTCAATATTACTTTATTACTTTTAAGCAAAAGCTTACAAATGCCAGCCATGACATGGATAAACTTTGAAATAAACCACTAATATATATCAAATACAAAGTGATATCCATCCTCAACCAATGCATAATAGACTTAATATTTCTCTCGCCACGCAGGGAAAAAAATATTAATCTAATAAAGTAATAAAATAGCTAGATGAAATGGCGAGATCAAAACTCCCAATCCTCTCAATCGAGACAACGTCCAAGTTTCCCAATCTTGAGCTCTAGCTCTCCATGCCTTATCAGCTACTTCTTCCGTTTAACACCTACACTTTCTAACAAAACAATTTTGCAACAAATGTGAATGTTATAGCCAGCATTTCAACAAATCTATCTAAGAAGTAGAAAAGCCATGGAGCTAATCATGAATGTACCTGATGACGAGAAGTTATTCCCTTGCCTCATAGGAAGCTTTAACTCCTTCAAACACTCAGGACAAGCGTGGTGGCGCCAATCTCCATATTTACCGCAGAAATAGCAAACTTCTCCCTTAGGAGTCGTATTCTTTTTCTCGGTTTTACGTTCCTCAAATAACCGGGTGGGAATGAACTTGCGTTTGGCCATGTTAGACTCGAAAATCTTAAGCATGCCATGCAACTCGTCTAAGGATTCTACCATTTTGTCCTTTTGATAGTTTTTGATAAACTCATCATAAGACGTGGGCAGGGATTGGAGAACCATATTCACCGCAAGCTCCCTCCCAATGGGAAATCCTAGTATTTCCATTTGGTTAATGTATGCCTTACTATGAAGCACATGAACACTAACCTTCCCACCTTCCTGCATCCGGCAACCGACAAGGGCCTTGACACACATAAAGTGTTTCTCGCTAATCTGATGTTGGAACAAGTCCTTCAACCGATTAATCATGTCATACGCACTCATATGCCCGAGTTGCTTTCGCAGCTCACATCTCATAGTCGATAACATGAAAGAAGAAACGTCTTTTGCGTCCTCGATACGCTTTTCAAAGGCGTATCTAGTGGCCCAACTTGTGTTGGCAGCAGGTGGTTTCGGAAGAGGTTCCTCGAGGATGTACAACTTTGACTCATGGCGAAGGACAATTCGCAATTGCCTATACCAATCCACAAAGTTCACACCTACGAGTTTCTCCTTTTCTAGGAACAAACCTAGAGAGAAAAATTCGGTGTTGCGTTGTTAGCGTTTGTCATCTACAATTTTAGAGTACACGTTTTAGTGAATTTAGATATAATCCTTGTATAAATAATTACCCAAATAGTTTTTCAAAACCAATTATTTAAACAAGGCTAGAAACCATATTTCACTTTACCTTACGACGGGTTTACCGCGGATCACAAAGCAAAGCTATTTAGGCCGATAACTATTTTACCGATTGCCAACACTTTGCAACTTCTAGATCCTTGCGGGATCCATTGACAATCAAAATGTCTTTTGGCATGTTTGATCCCTTCTCGCACCAATTTTAACTTGATCCCCTTAAATGACTCGGCTAGAGCTCGACGCCACCTAAGTGTCACAAAAAGAATTGTAAACCGCCCGTCAAGACACAAAGTGGAACTCTCGCCAATAATTGGCTCGTGCTAAGCTCGACAACCAATATTGCGAGTTACCACACTCACCTTACACACAGTTCCACTCGGCATGACTCGTGATAAAGCTCGACAATCATCCAAGTTTTACTAGATTCGGGTGGTGTCGTCTTACGGTTGGCGCGTGATTTACATTTTAAAACAGGATTTCGTTTTTCCCGGTTAAAACAATTTTAACCCATTTTGCAAATTAACAAATCAAGTAATAAATATAATTTTTATCCACTTATAATATAATACAAATTTATATTATGTTGTTAATTCTATACGCGCGGAAAGAAATATAAACCAATTTTATAAATCTTTGTGTTTTATATATTTCGAAAAAATATGTAGCATGCGATATCCTACACATCCATGCAAAATAATAAATATATAAAACAACCACGCATACATAATAGTTCGGTAACATGCCTAAATCCTATGCGTTTTCCCCATGGGCTATACGAGGAAAACAAGGTCAACTAAGGAATCCAATATCCAAAGCACCTAGCCGGGTGTGCTCCCACTCAATACGGCATCTCCAAAAAGCAATCCGGACTCCACATTGCTGAGACATCAACGCCATGATTCCCGCTGGTTTATTACATACAAAATCAACTTCTATACTATTTTACAAATACATAGACGAAGAAATGACATGCTAGCCACAATCCTATGCTACTAATACAAGTACAAAGGAATAAATAAACGGCATGCAAGCCGCACCAAATAATAATAAAAAAAATTACAACAATACGGCACGCAGGCCACCAAAACCAAATAACGAAACACCACAACACATAGGTCTAAAGGGCATCTAGTTACCGAACCACATCCAAACACAACCAAAGCAAAACCATGGTGTGCCACAAAACCATGTGAAACATATTTTGATTAAGATTGCCAACAAAACACCAAGGCACAAAAGGCAATCCTTGTACATATGCATTAGTAATTTTAATACACTTTTCAAATTACATATTCATATATACACCTTTAAATATATATATTTTTTTATGTACTTCATGCCAAGCCATACAAAATATATAAATTCAAGGAATCAAAATATAGTGGGGAATGACCATATCCAAGACTGGTCCAACACAATCAAAAACCGGATTTTAAGAACACCAAATATCACAGTTTCAAAAATCCAGATTCCGGCCAAAACATGACGGGGCAAGGGCGTACCCTATGAAGGGTACGGGCGTGCCCTCCGTGTGCCAATCCACTGATTTAAACATTTTTAATCTGGTTAAAAGAAATCTGCCGGCACTGCTCGTACCCCACCGGTACGGCCGTGCCCCAACCGCCGGTACGCCCCGTACCCCATAAGGTATGGCCGTGCCCGGTCACTGGAAAACTCATTTTTGACAGAAAATTCCGGTTTTCAAACCAAGAGTGCAAAGCCATGTTAGAGATGGCTCTGATACCACTGTTAGGTGAATTGGAGTGTGTTGGAGTTAGTATGTTATTTACTAACGGATTTATCTAATAAATCGTGAGGTGATGTTGTTGGGTTTTGGTGGCATCTAGAAAACGCAGCGGAAACAAAAAACGAGTATAAAACAATTTCATTTTATGCCACCAACACACCACCCAATGGACCACACTATAGACAATAGCAAAGAAACTAAAAGAAAGGAACAAGTAGAAGAAGTTATACCATACAAGCTCTCCAACTTCCTTGTTGATGTTTCAAACGGAGTGGACTTGAGAATACAAAGATGTATTCCTCTATTGGTATCCACACCAAGTGTTGATGATCCCCACGTGCTAGCTATGTTTGGACGCCGCCAAAAGCTTCACCAATGGTCTAACACCATCTCGAAGATTGATATGCCAATCTATCTTCTAAGTATGTGTTACTTAAGAGAGTATATATAAACTAACTTGGAGTTACAAGTTCATATATCATGAAAGCAAATCAACCATGTTCCATAAGCATATTAGGACTTATATAGACTCCAAAATGAAGCCAAAAAATGTCCATAACCGACTTAGGAATAAATGGCTATCAATAACCATGAATACCCCATTAATCTAGTCTTAAAAGGCTAGTTTAATAGGATGTTTCAGCATGAGGCACGGCCGTGCCTCACAGGGCACGCCCGTGCAAGCCTACGGGTATACCCAAGTCACGCCCAACTTGGGCTTGTGCTTTCGCACTAGGCACAGCCGTACCTCCACGAGGCACGCCCGTGCCGGCCCCAATGGGTATGCCCTAGGCACGCCGGCCTTGGGCCCGTACCTGGCATAGGGCATGCCCGTACCTCCACGAGGCACGGCCGTGCCCGGCCTAACCAAAACCCATTTTGGTATTTTTCTCTCTCTTGTTCAAAGGTGTTGCTGGAATCAATACTTGGCGTGTGACCCAATAGGCCTATGCCTCATCGGCAGTGATACCAACTCGTGTGTGTCAGTAGGCATATTCCAACAGATGTGACATTTACAGATAACAATGGCTGATTGTGATCACTCAACCGGTGCCCCTACAGGTTGGCTCCTTCTGAGATAAGGAAGATGATGACACAGATTCAGGATTTGTTGGATCGGGGATTTATTCTTCCGAGTTCTTCACCGTGGGGTTCACCGGTCTTGTTTGTAAAAAAGAAAGATGGCACTCTACGGATGTGTATTGACTACGGAGAACTGAATAAGAGGACGGTAAAGAATAAATACGCTCTGCCCAGAATTGACGATTTGTTTGATCAGTTGCAGGGTGCTTCGTATTTCTCAAAGATTGATTTGAGATCGGGTTATCACCAGGTACGAGTTTCTGACGGAGATGTTGCTAAGACTGCTTTCCGTACCCGGTATCGCCATTATGAGTTTTTAATCATGCCGTTCGGTTTAACTAACGCACCTGCAGTGTTATGGATATGATGAACCGGATTTGTCGACCGTTCTTGGATAAATCTGTGATGGTATTTATTGACGACATTTTGGTTTATTCTAAATCCGAAGCTGATCACGAGATTCATTTGAGACAGGTTCTTGGGACATTGAAGCGGTAGCAATTGTATGCCAAGTACTCTAAGTGTTAATTCTGGATGCGAGATGTTCACTTTCTAGGGCATGTCATTTGCAGTGATGGAGTCAAGGTTGATTCGGCAAAGAGAGAAGCAGTGATGAACTGGGAGGCTCTGAAGTCGACTTCTAAGATTAAAAGCTTCTTGGGATTGGCAGGTTACTACAGGCGGTTCATAAAAGATTTTTCTAAGATTGTGACTCCCATGACTAAGTTGACTCGCAAAAAGGTTCCATTTAAATGGAGTGATGAACAGGAGAGAGCTTTTCAAATATTGAAATGACTGTTGTGCCAGGCTCCAATTCATGCTTTACTGGATGGATCTGATGACTTCATAGTTTACTGTGATGCGTCATTGGCAGGGTTGGGTTGTGTGTTGATGCAACGGGATAGAGTTATTGCGTATGCTTCTCGTCAGTTGAAACCTAATGAGAAGAACTATCCAACCCATAATTTAGAACTAGCAGCTATGGTTTTTGCGTTAAAGTTGTGGAGACATTATCTTTATGGTACAAAGTGCGTCATTTGTACGGATCACAAAAACCTGCAGTATGTATTTTCGCAGAAGGAACTTAATATTCGACAGAGGCGATGGCTGGAAATAGTTAAAGACTATGATTGTGAGATTCGCTATCATCCAGGGAAAGCCAATGTGGTAGCCGATGTTTTGAGTCGCAAGGGAGTTAGTGAACATATCAAGTTTATGCGAATTGAAATAGTCTCCGACTTGATTGACAGATTAAAGGCAGCTCAGTTGGAAGTCTTGAAGGATGAAAAACCTGAAGTCCGAGATTATGACTAAGAAAAAGAATGACCTGAATCATGATTATAGGGGATTGAGGGTTTCTCAATCTCGTGTCAGGGTGCCTTTGCTTGGAGGTTTGCGGAGTTTGATTATGACTGAGGCTCACAAGTCTAGACCATCTGTTCATCCACGTGGAACAAAAATGTATAACGATCTAAAGGTGCTGTATTGGTGGCCTACAATGAAGACATATGTTGCACAGTTTGTGGAGTCTTGCCATATTTGTGCACAAGTTAAGGAAGAGCACTAGAAACCCTATGGATCACTAAAACAGTTGCAGATTCCAGAGTGGAAGTGGGAGCACATAACGATGGATTTCGTAACTAAACTTCCATGTACGCAGAGGAATCATGATATGATTTAGGTGATCGTTGACAGATTAACCAAGAGTGCTCACTTCTTGGCTACCAGTGAGACGGCATCACTCAGTAGGTTGGCTCAGTTGTATATCGATGAAGTTGTTTCCCGACATGGTATACCACTTTCGATCGTATCAGATAGACATTCCTGGTTTCTGTCGAATTTCTGGAATAGTTTACAGTGAGAGTTAGGTACACTTAATAATCTGAGTACAACTTACCACCCTGACACAGACGGGCAATCTAAGCGAACTATTCAGACACTTGAGGATATGCTACGGGCATGTGTGTTAGAATATGGAGGTTCTTGGGATTCCCATCTACCGTTGATTGAATTCGCGTACAACAATTCTTATCATTCGAGTATCGGTATGCCACCTTATGAGATGCTATATGGTCGTCACTACCGTACTCCTACGTGTTGGTTAGAAGTGGATGAGAAACAGTATGTAGGGCCGGATATTGTGCAGATCACCGCAGATAAAGTAGCTATTACGCGTGAAAAGTTAAAAGTTGCGAGGGATCGACAAAAGATGTATGCTGATCCACGTTGTAGGTCTGTTGTATTTGCTGAGGGTGAATTGGTTTATCTGAAAGTTTCTCCGTGGAAGGGGGTTATCCATTTTTGGAAGTGAGGAAAGCTGGCACCTCGTTATATTGGGCTGTTTCGTGTCCAACGGGTGGTTAATGACCTGACGGTTACTCTTGATCTTCCAGCAGAATTGTCAGGTATTCACAATACCTTAAACGTTTGTAACTTGCAGAAATGTAGAGTTGAGGATGAAAGTCAGATTCTACCTCTACATGATCTTAAAGTTGATTCAAGCAAGAAGTTAGTGGAAGAACCAATTGAACTACTAGATCGGAAAGTGACGTGGGAAACCAAGGCCGATATGAAAACTTGTTACCCTCATTTGTAACATCCCGAGATTGTGCCTAGTAGACACGTAGGCTTGGGTATGTTACACATGAATTATTATTTGATTATGTTTACTTGATTATTAATTTAGTAATTGATTTCATTGTTAATCATTTAAATTAATAAATGTGGGATAGATATATGGTATGTATGTACGGATTGGTGTGTGTGTGCATGTGCTTAGTTAGTTTAAGTCATGCCACCTCCTGTTTAGGTTTACATATACGTGGGTTTGTATTAAACCTTTCTTCACTTTGAAGTTTGCAAGTGTGTGTCAATTGTGTGTAAAACTGAGAGCCAGAAAGCAAGGAGAAGAAGCAATCGGATTTGTTGGTTTCTTGATTTTGTGATTCAAGCTAACAAGGTTTGTATGTTTATTGATTTGTTCTTGAATCATGATTCTTCTAACATGCTATGCTTCTTGAATTATGATGAGCATGCTACGGTTTTAATCTTGCTGGGTTTTGTTAAGAACATCATGAGTTTGTCGGATTTGATGTTCTTGGGTTGTTAAAGTGTTTAGGATGCATGCTTGCATGTTTAAACATGTTTATATGTGTTTTGATAAACTTGTATATGAATTGTATGATTTGGAAATGAGAATTATACAAGTTATGAAGTTGTCGGATTCTTGAATAATGAAGATGGCGGATTTTGATGATGATGAAAACCGAGTGTGGGAAATCCGGGTGTTGAATCCGGTACTTTAGAAATCCGAAACTTGTGAAATCCGGAACTTATGCTGAAATCCGATTGTTTGAATCCGATGGTGGATTCCAACTATGAAATCCGATCATAAGTGTAATCTGATGATAAATCCGACAATTGAAAAGGGTGAAATACAATGGTAGTGTCGTATTTCATTGAAAACCGATAAGTGTTGTGGAT
Organism: Dittrichia graveolens; assembly: GCA_038502395.1. Taxonomy (NCBI): domain Eukaryota; kingdom Viridiplantae; phylum Streptophyta; class Magnoliopsida; order Asterales; family Asteraceae; genus Dittrichia; species Dittrichia graveolens. The sequence continues at coordinate 27,959,531 of JARJIL010000008.1, forward strand.
TGACTTCAAATCCGACAGATGTATCGGATTTTCTAGAATCCGATGGTTTTAGCGGATTTTGCATAAATGTAACGCCCCAAATTCAAAAAGTAACACAACAGTAAACAAAAGTTAATTTATAAAATACACATTTATAAAATAACTAGTTTACTTAGTGTACTTTGAAAGTCAATATTTACAGAACTGGGCGTTAAAATTGTTCCAAAAGAGTACCCTAAAAAGTAGTCAAACAGGAGCATTGCCCTTATCCTTGCCGCGTCCTTCAACCGATATAAAAGCTGTATCTGATAAGCTACGAGAGCTTAGTGAGTATTCCAAACTAATAACATATAAACACACGTATAGAATCATATAAAGACAATACACATATGTCAGATAATCATTGCTAACCACTGGTTCTAGACCCAGGGTAGCCACCTTTGTAACAGTATTGTATCACCTTTGAACCTAACTGCACATAGCAGTTCGGTATATATACACATATGAATAACATTACATGTTATAATTGTTATGATAGCATACATGCTGCATATATGATTAATAGTCTAGAAGACTCACCTTATAATATTTATGATATGTAATGATCCACAAGTAACGATAACTCAGATAAGTAATTCAATGACCGTCCTATATGAATAATATAATAAAGTGTCACAACACTTGAATAATGATATGAAATAGGGCGAACACGGGCCGTGTCCCTCATAATACACGACCTATGCTGGCTACATGGCCAGTGTTATCTAGTCATACTACATGGGTCGTGTTCTGTACATGGGCCGTGTACCTCTTATACTACACGACCATGTAACCCTTCATGGCCTTGTGACCGCCTTTGACAATCCGACAGTTCATTCTACATGGGCCGTGTATCTAACAGACAATCCGACAGTTCATTCACTTAGTGTCGGTTTTGACCAGAAATTTAGAATAATCTTCATATAAACTGGTTAGGGGTATTTTCCTACACCCCTACAATAGTGGAACATAATCTAATCATAAAAACATAATTCTAACATGATTCACCATAAAATCAAGCTTCTAAACTCATAAAACCTCAAGAACTAAAGGTTGAATTAGATGCTATAATCTGAAGTTGTAGCTGTGTTTGGGTTCTCAAAATCACCAGAGATCAAAGAAAGTTGTTGTGTTTGTGTTCGTGAACTTGTGTATGTGTTTATTAATTTGTAAAGAACAACCATATATATATATATATATATACGTATGGCTTAATAGCATAATTGGTCCCTAGACTTGTAATACTTACATTTTTGCGGTTTTAACCCCTCTAGTTTTATAAGCACATCTAATCGCATAACGGTAACTTATAACGCAAGTATATCACTTCCTATTTAATTATTAAATATACGGATTTTCGAACCTTGAGTGTTACAATAAAACCGATGGTAGTGTCGGATTTCCTTTAAAATCCGATAGTTTTGGTTGTGGATTGCATTGTTTAATGCTATGTGTTATATGTGCATACATATGTGAATCTTACATGTTTATGTTTGATTAAATGGATATAAATATATGATTGATATATATATATATATTTATGAATTAGATACTGATGTTTGGTTGTTGTGTTCTCAGGCACATACAAGTCTCAGTAACATTAGATCACTGAGTGAAAAAGCTGAGAACCAGAGGTGAGTGGATGTTTACTCATGGGTGATATTAGTTGTACTGGTTTGGTTGCAACTATTGTTGGTTTGATGCATGGATAGATTGTATATCTGATGATTAATTAACTGTTGATTGTTAATTGTTGCATCTGTGATATTTATACATGTGTGAATCTTCCAAGAATGAAATCCGAAGATAAATCCGATAGTTGAAGTTTGAAGGGTGAAATCCGATGGTAGTGTCGGATTTCATTGAAAACCAACAAGTGTTGCGGATTGACTTCAAATCCGACAGATGTATCGGATTTCATATGTGAATCTTACATGTTTATGTTTGATTAAATGGATATAAATATATGATTGATATATATATATATATATGAATTGTATACTGATGTTTGGTTGTTGTGTTCTCGGGCATAGACAAGGCTCAGTAACATTAGATCACTAAGTGGAAAAGCTGAGAACCAGAGGTTAGTGGATGTTTACTCATGGGTGATATTAGTTGTACTGGTTTGGCTGCAACTATTGTTGGTTTGATGCATGGATACATTGTATATCTGATGATTAATTATCTGTTGATTGTTAATTGTTGCATCTGTGATATCTATACATGTGTGAATCTTCCAAGTATGAAATCCGATGATAAATCCGACAGTTGAAGTTTGAAGGGTGAAATCCGATGGTAGTGTCGGATTTCATTGAAAACCGACAAGTGTTGCGGATTGACTTCAAATCCGATAGATGTATCGGATTTCCTAGAATCCGATGGTTTTAGCTGATTTTGCATAAATCCGATGGTAGTGTCAGATTTCCTTTAAAATCCGATAGTTTTGGTTGTTGATTGCATTGTTTAATGCTATGTGTTATATATGCATACATATGTGAATCTTAAATGTTTATGTTTGATTAACTGGATATAAATATATGATTGATATATATATATATATGAAGGTATACTGATGTTTGGTTGTTTTGTTCTCGGGCATAGACAAGGCTCAGTAACATTAGATCACTGAGTGGAAAAGCTGAGAACCAGAGGTTAGTGGATGTTTACTCATGGGTGATATTAGTTGTACTGGTTTGGCTGCAACTATTGTTGGTTTGATGCATGGATAGATTGTATATCTGATGATTAATTAACCGTTGATTGTTAATTGTTGCATCTATGATATGTATACATGTGTGAATCTTCCAAGTATGAAATCCGATGATCAATCCGACAGTTGAAGTTTGAAGGGTGAAACCCGATGGTAGTGTCGGATTTCATTGAAAACCGATAAGTGTTGCGGATTGACTTCAAATCCGACAGATGTATCGGATTTCCTAGAATCCGATGGTTTTAGCGGATTTTGCATAAATCCGATGGTAGTGTCAGATTTCCTTTAAAATCCGATAGTTTTGGTTGTTGATTGCATTGTTTAATGCTATGTGTTATATATGCATACATATGTGAATCTTACATGTTTATGTTTGATTAAATGGATATAAATATATGATTGATATATATATATATATATATATATATATATATATATTTATGAATTGTATACTGATGTTTGGTTGTTGTGTTCTCGGGCATAGACAAGGCTCAGTAACATTAGATCACTGAGTGGAAAAGCTGAGAACCAGAGGTTAGTGGATGTTTACTCATGGGTAATATTAGTTGTACTGGTTTGGTTGCAACTATTGTTGGTTTGATGCATGGATAGATTGTATATCTGATGATTAATTCACTGTTGAATGTTAATTCTTGCATCTATGATATGTATACATGTTGGAAGGGAAGTCAGTTTTTGACTGGGCTTATGGGTTGGGTTCATTTGCTATTGGCTAAGCAGTATTAGGACCTTGGGATGAATTTGTTGCTACTAGAGGATAATACTGTGTGAGAATAGCAAATGGACTATCGGTAAACCTTTGCTTTAGCCGGCATTGGTTGTAGGCTCCTGCAGAACCGCCGGTCTTCGCAGGGTGTTTATTTGTGGTTGTTGATATCATGTGGTTCAGGCTGATATATCTGTTGTGATTGTACTCCATTCACTTAGCTTTGTGCTAATCCCCCACCTCTCACTTTTCTACAGGTTTTGGTAAGTCAGTGGCACGGCTGAGAGTTGTTAGCTTGGGGAGTAATCATCACCTAGGACTCCGATAGATTATTTGTGACGAACCGTGTTTTGTAATACTGATATTTTAAACAGGATGATTTATGTACAGTTGTAGATATTTTTTAGTATTTAATTCGCTTCCACAGTGGTTATTTTAAATGAAAATTTTTGGGTTGAAAATACGGTGTTACAATATCATATGCCCGTAAATGTTCCATTTGCTTTTGAAGCACAGGAATCATTGACGAGAGCTTAATACAAGCCACCTCGTTGGTTTCCTTGACGTGCTTTTCATACACGTCTCGGACCGCGCTTGTCGCATTAGTCGCAGGTGCTTCCGGCAAAGGTTCCTCAATGGCCCACATCTTTTGTTCATACCTAAGGGCTATCCTTAGTTGGATGAACCAATCCATAAAGTTTTGGCCATCGAGTTTGGCCTTTTCGAGGAATAATTTTAGGGAAATTGAGTTCGATGATGATGTAGAAGTGTTGTTTGATGCCATTTATAAAATTAGAGTACCAATTTTAGTTGTCAAATACTTGTAGAATAATTACTTAATAGTTATAAAAACTCAATTATTTGAACAAAGCCAAGAACCGTATTTCGCTCTATCCCGTGACGGGTTTACCGCGGATCACGAAATAAGTTATTTAGGCCCGTAAACAGTTTACCGATTGCAACCATTGCAACTCTTAGATCCTTGCGGGATCCTTTTGACATCAAATGTCTAAGGCATGTTTGATCCCTACATACACCAATCCTTTTAATATTCTTAATTGACTCGGCTAGAGATCGACATCATTTAAGCGTCATAAAAGAATTTGTAAGTCGTCCGTCAAGACACACATTGGTACCCTATACCAATCATTGGTTCGTGCTTAAGCTCGATTACCAATATTGCGGGTTGCCACACTCACCTTCCACACAACTCCACAAGGCATGACTCGTGCGAATGCTCGACAATCATCCAAGTTTCGTTAGATTTGGGTGGTGTCGTCTTACGGGTGGCGCGTGACTTACTTTCGAAAAACGGGTTTTTGTTTTTCCGGTTAGAATAAAATATTTAACCATTTTTCGAATTAACAATTTAAATGACAAAAATATCCTTTTTAATCACCATTTAATATAATCACCTTTTATATAAATATTGCCAATTCTTATGCGCGTAGAAATATAAACTCATTTATAAATCTGTTTGTTTTATATTTTCAAAAATTCTCTAGCATGCAAATCCTAAAGAATTCAAACATAAAACAACTACGCATAAAAGATAAATAAAGACACGGTAACATGCCCAAATCCTAAGTGTTCTCCCCGTGAGCCAAAATGGGGAAAACATAGTCAATCTAGGGACAACACCAAGGGATGCTCCGTCACGATCTCCATACCGGCGAATCTCCCGGTTGGTTTGATGCAATATTTACATATTTGAAATAATCTAAGTACGAGTCCATAATAATAAGAAAACGACATGCAAGTCGCGATCGTAATAATTTATTACGAGTACAAAGATTCAAATAAACGATATGCAAGTCGCACCAAATATAAATATTACAATAATACAGCACGCAGGCCAAAACCAAAACCAACCACAAACATCACAAAGGCTATGGGCATATCAAGTTACCGGGCTACCACAACAAACACAACCAAACGAAAACAATGGTGTTCCATAAAACCATGTCAAACAAATACATATATTTTGATCAAGATTGCAAAACAACATTTAAGGCACAACAAGCAATCCTTGTACATATGCATTAGCAATTTTAATACACCATTAAAATTGCATATTCATATATACACCTAAAAATATATGTTTTTATGAACTTCATGCCAAGTCATACAAAACATATAGAATTAGGAATCAATAAATAGCGGGGATCAACAGAATCAAGACTAGTGCAAAACCCGGATTTTTAATATATTTAAACATATTGTTTCAAAAACTAATTCTGACCAAAAAACCAGAAGGAACAGGCGTACCACCAAGGGTACAGGCGTGTCTGCCCTTTTGTCAGTGTGTAGTTTAAACAATTTTAAACATTTTACGAATTCTGCCGGCACGACCCGTACCCCTAGAGGTACGACAATGTCCGGTCACCAGAAAACCATGTTAGAGATGGCTCTGATACCACTGTTGGGGTTTCGTGGTCCAAAATCATAGCGGAAGCAAAAAGAGTAGAAAATTAATTTCAAAATTTGACTATGAATGTGCCCACCATGTGGACCAAAACTCTTAACATGATTTAGCAACAAAATAAAGATACAAAGAAATAATGTCATACTCTTGAAGCTATCTTCTTTGTATGAGCGGGTTTGGAGTTTGGAAGTTGTGTGTACTAACGTGTACACCTCTATCGTAGTCCACACCAAGACGTGATCGTCTCCCACTTGCAAGAGTGTTAGGTATGCCAACCTAAACACCACAAATGATCTAACACACAAAGTACCAAAGCCTTGACTACCTTTTGTGTTTGAGAGAGAGATGTATGCAATATGTGTTTGTATATCTTTCAAAAGCTAGCAATCTCACAATGGATTCATGCACCATCTTATATAGACTCCACAAAAGAGAATAAAAACACACATGCATTGAAACTCCATCAGTTCCCAATTAAAACACCATTATCTTCTTCATAAATAGCCTTGAAAGTTATTTAGGAGGACTGTTAATGCACGGGGCACGGTCGTGCCTCACAAGGCACGGGCGTGCCAGCCGAAAAGGCCACGCCCAAGTCACGCCCGACTTGGGCTCGTGCCTGTCCACTAGGCTCAGGGCACGGGCGTGCCTCCAGGAGGAACGGGCATACCTAGCTACAGGCCATGCCCAAGTCATGCCCGACTTGGGCTCGTGCCTACCCGTAGGGCACGACCGTACCTCATAGAGGCACGGGCTTGCCTTGGCCCACCAGAACTAGTTTCTGGTTTTCTCTCTCATTTGACCATCCGTGATGCCGGAATCGATACTTGGAGTGTGACCCAATAGGCCCTTGCTTCATCAGCCATGATACGAACTCATGTGTGTGTCAGTGGGCATAATCCAACACTAACTTGCGTTTTGCACTGTTAAACTCGAAAGTTTTCAACATGCCATGCAACTCGTCTATGGATTCGACCATTTTGTCCTTTTGATAGTTTTTGATAAACTCATCATAAGACGTAGGCAGGGACTGGAGAATCATATTCACCGCAAGCTCCCTCCCAATGAGAAAACCTAGTATTTCCATTTGGTCAGTGTATGCCTTCATACGAAGCACATGAACACTAACCTTCCCATCTTCTTGCAGCCGGCAACCGACAAGAGCCTTGTCACACTCAAAGTGTTCCTTTCTAATCTGCTCGCACCTTCATGGGCACATGAGTGCCCGACTTGCTTTCGCAGCTCGCAAATCATAGTTAATAACATGAAAGAAGAAACATCTTTTGCGTCCTTGACACATTTTTCAAAAGCATATCTAGATTCATGGCGAGGATGTGCAACTTGGATTCATGGCGAAGGATAATTTGTAATTGCCTATGCCAATCCATAAAGTTCACGCCTATGAGTTTCCCCTTTTCTAGAAACGAACGGAGTGATAAATTCAGTGTTACGTTCTTAACAGTTGTCACCTACAATTTTAGAGTACACGTTTTAGTTAATTTAAATATAATCCTTGTAGAAATAATTTACCCCAATAGTTTTTCAAAACTAATTATTTAAACAAGGCTAGAAACCATATTTCACCTAACCTTATGACGGGTTTACCGCGGATCACAAAGTAAAGCTATTTAGGCTGGTAACCATTTTCGCGATTGCAAACACTTTGCAACTTCTAGATCCTTGCGGGATCCATCGACATCAAAAATGTGTTTTGGCATATTTGATCCCTTCTCGCACCAATTCTAACTTGATCTCCTTAAATGACTCGGCTAGAACTCGACGCCACTTTAGTGTCACAAAAAGAATGGTAAACCACCAGTCAATACACACGGTGGTACTCTTGACCAATAATTGGTTCGTGCTAAGCTCCACAAACAATATTGCGAGTTGCCACACTCACCTTCCACAAAGTTCCACTAGGCATGACTCGTGCTAAAGCTCGACAATCATCCCAGTTTCACTAGATTCAGGTGGTGTTGTCTTACAGATGGCGTGTGATTTACATTTTAAAAAACAGGATTTTCCCGGTTAAAAGAATTTTAACCCATTTCCCAAATGAACAAATCAAGTGATAAATACAATTTTTATCCACTTATAATATAATATAATTTTATATTATCTTGTTAATTTTATATGCGTGGAAAGATATATAAACCAATTTATAAATCTATGCATTTTTATATATTTTGAAAGATTATCTAGCATGCGATTTCCTACACATCCATGCAAAATAATAAATATATAAAACAGCCACGCATACACAATACTTCGCTAACATGCCCAAATCCTATGCGTTATCCCTGCGAGCCATACGGGAAAATCAAGGCCAACTAAGGAATCCACGATCCAAAGTACCCAGTTGGGTGTGCTCCCACTGAATTCGGCATCTCCAAAAAAGGAAATCAAGACTCCACATTGCCGAGACATCAACGCCGTGACTCCCGTTGGTGTATTATATACAAAATCAACTTCTATAATATTGTACAAATACATACAAGAAGAAATGGCATGCAAGCCACAATCCTATGCTACTATTACTAGTACAAAGGCATAAATAAATAAACGGCATACAAGCCGCACCAAATTGTTGGGAATCCATGGGGATCAAAGCACGCAACGGAAGCAACAAAAACACACAAAAAGATCCCATGATTTCCCAAAGGTGGTGAAAACTTGCAAGAACATGCATGCAACCAAAAACAAGAACAAAGAGAAGAAGGAGAGCAAATCATAGCCTCGAAGACTTTGATACTTGGCTGGAACAAATAGGTTTTGGGATGTAAGCTTGAAACAAAAGGCTCCATGCCCTAATGCAAGTCCACACCAAGAAACCTTCAACCTCTTTGTACTAGCAAACCGAAGCACCACCAACACTTGATGGATCTCTTATGGAACAGCCTTGAAAACACTTGTGCACAGCCTTTGACCTCTTGCTCTTGCTCACTCTCACTAGTATGAACTCACAAATGAAGTATGCTTGCACAATTCTTCCAAGAGTCTTGAATGAACAAACAATACCCCTTATAAAGAGATATCATCTGTTCTTTAGAGTCCAGAGTCGTGCTAATTGGCACTCATTCATTGGACCAACAAAATGATCCAACCAAAATCAAGTGTCACTTAGAATTCTGCCTTCACGACTTCTTCACGGGCTCTCACGGGCCGTGAAGGATAAATGCGCCACGACCGGCCATTAATCCTCCACGAGCCGTGCCGCGCTGTGCAAGAATCGTGAGGGTTGTGCCTTCACGACCTCCTTCACGGGCCGTGTAGGGTCGTGAAGCCCTAGGGTTTCACGAACCATGCGACCCACGACAGGACTCGAGGACACGAGCTGCTTCACGACCCGTGGAGCATCCTTCACGGTCGTGAAGCCTAGGTCAACTGGAATTTGACCATTTTGACTCTTTCTTTTTATAGTAGGCTGTCGAGATTGAAACTTGGCGTGTGACCCAATAGACCCGCGCTTCATTGGCAGTGATGCTGGCCTACGTGTGTCGGTGGGCAGATTCCAACAAACTCCCACTTGCACATGACACACCGTATCCATGGGCACCACAGACAGGGAGCGGCCTCTAGCAAGGCATCCCTGCCCCCAACTAAACATGGGGCATGTCATCCCTGACATGTACCATGATAAACTAAAAGAGTTTGACATGGTCCTATAGATAAGTGATCAATTATCTTATTGTTCTCGATATCCAAGTGAACACGAGACATGGTACAAAGTCATTCTCCGATCGTTCACGATTATGTTTCTCGATCAAGATTGGTGGTGACCAAAAGGTGAGTTGCAACTGATCAACAATCATTGCAAACTCGAGCATGGCCATGCAATTTTGGTGTCAGCACCCAATCATTGAGGGGCCCAGGGATATCTCTCTTTACAGAGGAACAAATTTATTCGACTACATTGCCTGCAATACAATGCCAATACTTTACCCAAATACCTCCTTTATAATAGCCAGTTACGGACTACGTTTGAAAGCAGTCAGAATAAAGCAAACCAAAATAGTGAAACACATGCATCTCCGGTTTAAGGATAAAAGATATTATCATCCTGATTTACTCTTGACATGTACCATGAAGTAAGATCAGGTGTGAGTCGTCCAATCACTTGAAACTCTTTTCAAGTATAAGCGAAATATTGCGTCCCTTGTATTCAATCCCTATTGAACACTATGACCAATCATTTCCCTCGATCTTCGTTCATACTTCCATCCTTGAAGAACGAACGATCGTGGACAGTTTAGAATGTAAAACATTGAAGGAAGTGATAAAACATGCAAAGTTGGAACACAATAATGATTTAAAGAAAGTATTCGCTACATGCGTATCATTAAATCTCCATTTAATAATCAATAGATTAAAAAATACAATATTGCTTAATGTTCCCAATAACATAGTAAATACATCGAATACAATAACCAATATACAACTCAAACCAAGTCATTAGCAAATCTAATCCCAATAGCACGTGTGTGAGCATCGTGCTTGGCTTGCGACAACGGTTTAGTGAACGGATCCGCCAAATTGCTATCCGTGTGTACTTTGCTGATGACGATGTCTCCATTTTCGACCACGTCCCGGATAAAATGATATTTCCGTGGAATATGCCTCGTGCGTCGATAAGACCTCGGTTCATTTGCTAAAGCAACGGCACCCTCATTGTCACAGAAGATCTCAACAGGGTCGCTGATGCTTGGAACCACTCCCAGATCAAGCATAAATTTCCTCATCCATACGGCCTCCTTAGCAGCTTCACTGGCCGCAATGTATTCTGACTCGATAGTGGAATCGGCCACGGTGTCTTTCTTGGAGCTCCTCTAGGATATAGCACCGCCGTTTAATAGGAACACGAACCCCGATTGTGATCGGCAGTCATCCCTATCGGGTTGGAAGCTTATATCAGAGTAACCTTGTACTCTAAGCTCTTCCTCACCTCCATACACCAAGAACATCTCCTTAGTCCTCCGAAGATACTTGAGAATGCTTTTGACCACCGTCCAATGAGCTTTGCTAGGGTTGGCTTGATATCTACTCGTCATGCTCAAGGCACACGATACATCAGGCCTCGTACATAGCATGGCGTACATGATCGAGCCCACAGCCGAAGCATATGGCACTCACTTCATTACTTCCCATTCCTCTGGGGAACTAGGGGATTGAGTCTTACTCAATACCAAACCATGTGACATTTGAATGAACCCCTTCTTGGAGTCTTCCATCCTAAACCGCTTTAGGACTTTGTCAACATATGTACTTTGGCTAAGCCCAATAAGCTTCTTGGATATATCTCTATAGATTTTGATCCCAAGAATATAAGTCGCATCTCCTAGATCCTTCATTGAAAAACAATTCCCTAACCAAGTTTTTACACCTTGAAGGGTCGGGACATCGTTTCCAATGAGGAGTATGTCATCGACATACAAGACTGGGAACACAACTATGCTCCCACTAGCCCTGACATATACGCATGGCTCATCCTTGCTTTTCGAAAAGCCAAACTCTTTGACTTTCTCATCAAAGCACAGGTTCCAACTGCGCGATGCTTGCTTAAGTCCATAAATGGACTTCTTTAGCTTGCAGACTTTATCCGATGCTTGGCATGTACAAAACCCTCTGGTTGAGTCATATAGATCACCTCGCTAAGTGTCCCATTAAGGAACGCGGTTTTTACATCCATTTGCCAAATCTCATAATCATGAAATGCGGCAACTGCCATGAGTATCCGGATAGACTTCAACATAGCCACCGGGGAAAAGGTTTCATCATAGTCTACACCATGAGTTTGCGTGAAACCCTTCGCCACCAGTCGGGCTTTGAAGGTGTCTACCTCTCCATCTATGCCGGTCTTTTTCTTAAAGACCCACTTGCACCCTACGGGTCTACACCCGGGTACCAGATCTACCAAATCCTAGACTTGGTTATCCGACATAGATTGCATCTCGGACTCCATAGCCTCTTTCCACCTAGCGGACTCAGAGCCCACCCCGGCGTTCCGATAAGATGATGGTTCATCATGATCCACCACTACGTCGCAGCCCTCAGACATGAGAAACCAATATCTCTCTGGCTCGTTACGACTCCTACCGGATCTTCTAAGAGGTAAAGGATCCGTGTCAGGTTCTCCAGCAGCTCCGTGCCAAGAATCATCTTGTGAACTAGTGCCAACTTCAGGTTGGTCATTGGAAGGTTCTTGAATCTCTTCAAGATCTACCTTTCTCCCACTAGCGTCTGTGGATAGCATCTCCCTTTCAAGGAAGACGGCCCTCCGAGCAACAAATACCTTGTTCTCGGACGGTTTGTAGAACAAATATCCCATAGACCCGGCAGGATATCTAATGAACAAACACCTCTCAGCTCGGGGTTCTAATTTGTCCTCCACCTCACGTCTCACGTAGGCAGGACAACCCCAAACCTTTAGATATGAAAGTGATGGAACCTTTCCATGCCACATCTCAAAGGGTGTCTTCTTGACCTTCTTGGTCGGTACGAGGTTAAGGATTCTAACGGCCGTTTCCAATGCATAGCCCCAAAATCTAATGGGTACATCCGTACGACTCATCATACACCGAACCATATCCAATAATGTTCGGTTCCTCCTCTCGGCGACACCATTTAATTGTGGTGTCCTAGGAGGCGTCAATTGCGAAACAATTCCACAATATTTTAGATAGTCACGGAATTCCGAACTTAGATACTCACCACCACGATCCAATCTGATCTTCTTAATTCGTTTACCCAATTGGTTCTCAACTTCGTTTTTGAAAGTCTTGAAAACCTCAAAGGTTTCCGACTTTTGTCTCACCAAGTAGACATACCCATACCTACTAAAATCATCCGTAAAGGTTACGAAGTACCTTGAGTTATCCCTAGTGACATGCTTGAACGGACCACACACATCCGTGTGAACGATATCCAACAAGTCTTTGCCCCTCTCACATACGCCGGTGAAGGGTGCTTTGGTCATTTTGCCCAACAAGCAAGCTTCGCATACATCACCCGATCCATGGTCAAATGATTCCAAGATCCCATCCGCTTGGAGCTTGGCGATGCGTTTCTTGTTTATGTGGCCCAAACGACCATGCCATAAAGATAACTTATCCAAATCACATTTGGATTTAAAACCAACATTCATGATTGATCTATTACTTTGCAAGCATACGCTTGTCTCATATATGCCACGACATGGACGTGCTTTAAAATAAAATAAATCATTCTTAAAGCATGAAATAATTCCATTAGAGAAATTAAAGTTAAATCCATCGTCAACATGTGCATAAAATGATAAAATGTTTCTTGCCACGCAGGGCGAATAAGATACATTTAATAAAGTAATAAATAACCCGGATGGAAAGGCAAGGTCCACGCTACCTATCTTCTCAACCGGGACAACCGCCTTGTTTCCCATGATGAGATCCAGCTCCCCATCAACCAAGTCCCTACTTCTTCTTAGTACCTGCACATTATTAACTATGTGAGTACCACAGCCGGTGTCCAAGACCTAAGCGTTAGAAGTAGAAGTGTTATGGAGTTTAATCATATACATACCGGAGGCGCCTTGTCCCTTGGCGCGAAGCCTCTTGAGCTCCTCCGTGTACTTGGGGTAACTACGCCGGTAGTGTCCCTTCTCCCCGCAGAAGAGGCAGCTGGCCTCTTCCGGTGAGGGGGCTATAGGAGCGGGTTCCTTCCCCTTCGGCTCCGGCGCTGGGAGTGGTTTGGGCTTGGGTGTTGCCACCTTCGCCTTCCCCTTTCCCTTGCCCTTGGAGCTTGAAGCGGGCCGCTTCCTCTTAGCACCACCCTCAAAGATGGCTAGGACGGGTGCGGTGGTTGATGGCTTTGCCTTGGCCATGTTAGACTCGGCGGTCTTCAATATGCCGTGCAACTCCATCAAGGACTTATCCATGTTATGCATATGGTAGTTCACAATGAACAGACCATATGCTTGAGGCAAAGATTGGAGGATAATCTCCGTAGCCAACTCTTTCCCCATAGGAAAGCCCAACCTCTCGAGCTGGTCCATGTATTGCTTCATACGAAGCACGTGGGAGATAACGTTCCCGCCCTCCTGCATCCGACACCCTACAAAGGCCTTGACACACTCGTAGAGTTCTTGCCTCACTTACTGCTGGAACATTTCCTTTAGCTGCGAGATCATGTCAAACGCACCAACGTCCTCGAATTTCCTTTGCAACTCGGAACTCATGGTCGTCAACATGAGGCAAGTCACCTCGTTAGTGTCTTTAAGGCGCTTCTCATAAGCATCCTTAATGGCCCGCGTAGCGGTGGTAGCAGGAGACTCCGGAAGAGGTTCCTCTAGGACGTACAATTTGCTTTCATGGCGCAATACAATTCTCAATTGCCTATGCCAATCCATAAAGTTTACGCCTACGAGTTTTTCTTTCTCCAAAAATGGACGGAGTGACATGTTTGTCGTGGTGTTGCTTGTAGATGCCATCTAAAAGAAGGCAAAGCACACAAAAAGGTTAGTTCGACATATTTTAATCCTTGTTAAATAATTACCCAATAGTTTAACACTTAAATTTAACAAGGGCTAAGAACCCAACATAACTTCACTACATGACGGGTTTACCGCGGATCACTTCTTGAAGGTATTTAGGCCGGTAAACGCTTTACCAATTGCAATCCGTGATTACAACTCTTAGGCACTTGTGGGATCCATCGGTACACATAGCACCGGTTTGGCATGTTTGATCCCTTCCCACATCGATTCCTCAATAAGCCGTTTTGATAACTCGGATAGGCACGACAATTATCAAGGCGTATTAAATTGGAATTGCAAATCGTCCAACAAGATACACGATGACGCCCTTGACAATAATTGGCTCGTGCTAAGCTCGACAACAAAAAATTTCAAGACGCGACACGCACCTTCCACACAAGTCCACATGGAACAACTCGTGCTAAGCTTGACAATTGTCCCATGCTTCATTAGATTCGGGTGGTGTCATCTTTTGGATGGCGTCTGATTTACGTTTTTGAGAAAAACGGGACTTTTGTTTTTCGGGTTAAAAACCTCTTTTCGTTTTGATTAACAAATAAGTGACAAAACGCATTTTTCACCAATTGAACATAAACCCTTTATATTCGTTTGTTAATCATGTGAACGAGCGGGGTTTGTTAACCAATTAAGGAAAACTATATAGTTTTATTATTTTCAAAAGATTTTCTAGCTTGCGAAGATCCTGCAATCACGCAAGAAAATAAATAAATAAAACTACACAACCACGCATACAAAACCGATTTGAGCCAACCTAAGTGTTCCCCGGTGAGCCTACCGAGGAACTAAGTCTACTAAGGACAAACAATCCAAGACTTCGTGGCGTGTTCCCACTCGATCCCGCGCCTCCGGATCCGAGGTAGCCAAGACGTCTCCCAAGACTCCCGTTGGTGCCTCCGGTCTTCTCTTCTCATTACATAATTTAAAGAGAAATGGCATGCAAGCCACACAATCTATTCTAAGCTAATATAAAATTACAAAGAATAAATACTTTGGCGTGCAAGCCACAAATAAATAAATTACTTCAAACCGGATTAAATAAATTATTACAAAGCAAATGTGGTACCAACCACCAAATGAAAGAACAACAAACAAAGCAACCAAACAACCACACAAAGGTCTAGGCTCAAACCGGTTCTCACAAAAACGAAACAATCACAAAGCATGGTGTGCCACACCAAACCATGCATAAAACAATATCCCAATTAAGTTTATTCAAAAACTAAAGGCACAAGAATAAACCTTGTATATATGCATTAGGATTCCAAACACTTTGAAATCCATATTCATATATACACAATTTACATGTATGCATGTGTGCATTTTATGCCAAAACCACCCAATACATACATATAAAAGAATTAGGATATTATGGGGATTAAACAACAAGGCTAAACAGCCTAAAGTGATTTTGGATACGCCAAAATCAAATGCTAAAATCCATATCAAGTTTTCTTTTTCAAAAAAAGGCCAAAAACAGCCTGTTCACGACGCCTTCATGAGCTACTGCTCTTCACGGGCCCTCACGGGCCGTGAAGGCAGTACGCTCCACTACTCGTGAAACAGATTAAAAACTTTTCACGACCACCACCCTACGAGACTGGTCGTGTGGCCTTCACGACCCGGGAAGCAAGCTCCACGGCCCGTGAAGACCTTCTGGACAGAATGTCCAAAATCAAAAATATGGATTTTCAAGCCACAAAGGTGCATGCATCTTGCAAGTATGGCTCTGATACCACTGTTGGGAATCCATGGGGATCAAAGCACGCAACGGAAGAAACAAAAACACACAAAAAGATCCCATGATTTCCCAAAGGTGGTGAAAACTTGCAAGAACATGCATGCAACCAAAAACAAGAACAAAGAGAAGAAGGAGATCAAATCATACCCTCGAAGATTTTGATACTTGGCTGGAACAAATCGGTTTTGGGATGTAAGCTTGAAACAAAAGGCTCCAAGCCCTAATGCAAGTCCACACCAAGAAACCTTCAACCTCTTTGAACTATCAAACCGAAGCACCAACAACACTTGATGGATCTCTTCTGGAACAGCCTTGAAAACACTTGTGCACAACCCTTGACCTCTTGCTCTTGCTCACTCTCACTAGTATGAACTCACAAATGAAGTATGCTTGCACAATTCTTCCAAGAGTCTTGAATGAACAAACAATGCCCCTTATAAAGAGATATCATATGTTCTTTAGAGTCCAGAGTCGTGCTAATTGGCACTCATTCATTGGACCAACAAAATGGTCCAACCAAAATCAAGTGTCACTTAGATTTTGGCCTTCACGACTTCTTCACGGGCTCTCACGGGCCGTGAAGGATAAATGCGCCACGACCGGCCATTAATCCTCCACAAGCCGTGCCGCGCTGTGCAAGAATCGTGAGGGTTGTGCCTTCACGACCTCCTTCACGGGCCGTGTAGGGTCGTGAAGCCCTAGGGTTTCACGAACCATGCGACCCACGACAGGACTCGTGGACACGAGCTGCTTCACGACCCGTGGAGCATCCTTCACGGTCGTGAAGCCTAGGTCAACTGGAATTTGACCATTTTGACTCTTTCTTCTTATATTAGGCTGTCGAGATTGAAACTTGGTGTGTGACCCAATAGGCCCGCGCTTCATTAGCAGTGATGTTGGCCTACGTGTGTCGGTGGGCAGATTCCAACACAAATAATAATGATAAAAATTATTAAAATATGGCATGCATGCCACCAAAATCAAATAAACCAACCACCACAACACATAGGTCTAAAGGGAATCTAGTTACCCAACCACAATCACAAAAGGCAATCCTTGTTCATATGCATTAGTAATTTTAATACCAAGTTTAAAATTACATATTCATATATATACCTATATATATATATATATATGTTTGTATGCACTTCATGCCAAGCCATACAAAATATATAAATTATAGGAATCAAAATATAGCGGGGTTTGACAAGATCCAAGACTAGTCCAAAACAATCAAAAATTGGATTTTAAAGATCACCAAAAAAATGTTTCAAAAATCCAGATTCTGTCCAAGACACGATGAGTACGGGCGTGCCCGCCCGTGTGCCAGTCTAATGGTTTAAACAATTTTAATATCATCATAGTCTGCCGGCACGGCCCATACCCCTACAGGTACGGTTGTGCCCCGGCCACCGGCACGCCCCGTACCCCAAAAGGTACGTGTAACATCCTCGACTTGGGCCTAGTTGTTGTTAGGTATGTACGCGCATGTAATTAATATAATAGGAGGATATTCTAGTTGTATGTAATTGGAGATTAATTAATATATATATATGTATATATTTATATATATTTGAGTATATATGTAAGAAAGTGGGAGTGTTAAAGTTAATTATATATATGTATATTTGTGTATTATGTTGTTTGAGTTAAATATATGTATATACATATTAGGTAATTAAAAAGAAACAAAAGATAATATTTGTTGTCCAGAGGCGGTTTGCCTCTGGATAAGTTTGTATATATGTGTGTTGTGTTAAAATTGACTCACAAAGTCAAAAGTTGATAGATTATCAAAGCACACACAAACACACACTAGCTAGAAGCTCTCGTGAGGTTTTTGAAAGAGAGAATTTGAAGATTTGAAGTTGTAAACTCAAAATAAGGTTAGTTTGATGTTTGTTGTAAAGATTAGACATGTTTTATGCTAGATATATGTGTGTTTTGCTGCTAGAACTCAAAGCTAGTATGAAGAACTCCATTGTTGAACATGGAGAGCTTACTTGACAAGTGGGTTTTCCATGTTTGCTTTCTATAATTGGAGTTCATGAGTTCTTGATGATTGTTTAGGTGTAATATGATGGTTAGAGGTGTTTTTAAAGTGAAAAAGGTGAGTTTATAAATCTAGAAATAAGTTGGGTTTTGATATAAGTCGCATGGATGATGAACAAAGAAGAAGATGAAGTGCATGTTGGCATGCGACGCGACGCGTATAAGGAAGGGACGCGACGCATTTCTGTATGTGTCGTGCGACTTTCATTTTTATCCAACACATAGGCCATCCGACTTTCATGTATGATGAATGAATGAATAAGTAAGATTTCATGTAAGATTGATTGATCCATATTGGATCATAAGTATGTTTGTATGTGCATGGTTCGCGAACTGCTAGTGGATCAAGGTCAGCCGGTTGTAGCTGGGTTCCAGAAGACCTTTGGATCGGATTGGGATCAACCGATTCTAGACAAGTACAACCGATTCCAAGCTTTTACTAGTTTTTCACCTTGGGTTGTAAACTGAATTATACAATGTTCTAATTATGATAGATTATTAATCGTACATTTTGGTGTCCAATTATATATAAAATTTTTTTTTTGGGACGTTACAACTTGGTATCAGAGCCTTGGTTTAAGAGATTCGAATACATTTCCGCGTGTTTGAACTTAAACCTTGGTTCGTGAAAGATTTTAGACGAAGTTTTAAAACCTTTTCAATTGTTAAAAGTTACGATGTGCTATCGGCTAGAACTAGTCCGAGTGGTCACACGCGAGTACAAGGTATGAATTATAATATGATGACTATGATAACTGAGATTTCGAACTTGAACTGTTCTGGTAGAATCAAAATAGAATGACATGACAATGCTTATCTGATAAATGATTATATGCTTGTTTATATGATTGATACATGGCACAAGCCAGTGAATCGGGATTCCTATTGACAATGACCAGATCCAATACGTGTAGCATGTTTGTAATAATAGGGCCCATATTATTATCTGCACACGACACTTGTTGGAAACTTGTCAAAATCCGGGGAATCTTGTAAATCCAGTAAGGGGTACTGGTAGAGATAAGATGCCTGTAGCTAGGGTGCCTTAGAATGACTAGGGTTGCCTGATAGCTGTACTTATGACATGGAATACGTGAAATATGAACTAATATAGTGATGAGGACTGTGTGGCAATGCCACCCGTTAACTAAGAGCATTGTCTATAAATCCACTATGGTGACTACAAGAAACCGATCTGTGATACCAACGGGTTTTGAAAACCCACCCGATGGGGAAAATTCTAGTGTGACGGGAGAGGGCGACCCTCGTGCACAACCGATCTTAATTCAAACTTAAATTGTGATGCCGGAAAATGTGGTACCGGAGAATGTGATGAATGATGAAGAGTATGGGAATGTGGCAATGACTGAACTGGTGACCGCTGTGGTTACCAACACACTAAAAGCACTGCTACCTACGATCGTGTATGGTCTGAAAAAGGATATGGGCACTATGATTGACCAGGAACTGGGAGCCCTATGGACCGCAAAAGAAGCTACTGCGGCTGTCGTGGTCGCCCAACCAGTTGCTCTAACTGCTAATCAAGTGATCCCTGGAGGAAATTTCCGGGATTTTTCGGCTTGTCAGCCGCCTGTGTTCGACAGAGTACCAGAGCCGGTGCGAAGCAGCCGATAGGTCTCTGTGATAGAGGGAGCCTTCTTTACCAGCCGCTGTGCTGAGGAGTCGAAGGTTTGGTTTGCTTCTAACTTCCTAAGGGGAGCCGCCAAGGACTGGTGGAATCTGTTGAGAAAAATGAAGGGCGAGGCGATTACAAGAAAGACTTGGGAAGAATTCACGAAATTGTTATATGAGGGGTATGCTCCCAAAGTGGAAGTGGAGCGAGTGGTGGATGAGTTCATGAAACTCAAACAAACCACTGAGATGGTTAATCAGATAACTGCGGTGTTCAAACAGAAACTAATGTATTGTCCGGCTTATGCAAATGATGAACGACTGCAGATACACAGGTATACGCAAATGCTGAGAGAGGATATTCAGGAATTTGTGGCGAATGGCCAGTATGCTACACTGGACCAACTGATTGAGTGAGCAAGGAAAATAGAACTGTACTTGTTGGAGAGGAACAAGAAGAGGTCTGCAGAGCGGGCTGCTCTGGGAGGTAATGCAAGCAAGCAACCGTTCAAGAAACTGAACGCTGGAAGTCTGAGGCCTGCTGTGAGGAATCCGGGGGCACGATGTGGTAAATGTGGAAAGGGGCATGCTGGGGAGTGCCGGGATGGAAACGTCAATTGTTTTGTGTGCGGAAAGAGTGGACACTATGGGAAGGATTGCACGGTCCACCTAAATGTGTGTATCAAGTGTAACAAGTCGTGGCACCGCATGGCCGAGTGTCCGGAAGCGACTGGAGGCAGCGGGAGACCTGCCTGGCAACCACTGCTCCGAATTACCAATGGGGATAAGGGAAATAAGCCAGAAGTGTCAAGGCCGCACGGGCGTGCTTTCTAGCTGACCGTGGAGGAGGCTAAGAAAGAGTCCGATGTGATTGTAGGTACATTTGTTGTTAACTCTCTACCTTCACTTGTATTATTTGATTCCGGGGCGAGTAAGTCCTTTGTATCTTCTACTTTTTGTAATAAATTTTTAATAGTACCGGTGAAGTTAGAAACACCGTTAGAGATAGAGATAGCCGACGATAAGGCTTTGTGTGTTACCACGATCTACAGGGATAATGTAATAGTGATAGATGATGTATAGTTTACTATAGATCTGCTACCAACACCTATGAGAGAGTTCCAAGTAATAGTAGGGATGGATTGGCTGGGACGTCACCAGGCCAACATCTTATGCAAGCAAGGGATTATACGGATTCTAAATCCAAGTGGGGGAGAAATCTCCATCTACGGTAAAAGGCAGAACGGATTGACGGCATGCTACACCGTGACTAAGGCGGCGAAGTATCTACGTAAGGGTTGCGTGGACTTTATAGCTCATGTGGTTGACTCAAGGATGGAAAAGAGGAAACTGACAGTTTCGGATGTACCTGTGGTATGCGACTATCTGGAGGTATTTCCGGAGGAATTGTCGGGGATCCCGCCAGACATGCAAGTTGAGTATCGTATAGACCTAGTGCTGGGAGTGGCACCCATCGCCAAGGCGCCGTACCGACTAGGACCGCCAGAAATGCAAGAGCTGATGTCACAACTACAGGAACTGCTTGATAAGGGCTTCATACGCCCAAGTAGCTCATCGTAGGGAGCACCGATCCTTTTCGTGAAAAAGAAAGATGGAACCTTGTGGATGTGCATAGACTATCGTGAGCTTAACAAGGTGACAATTAAGAATCATTATCCATTGCCAAGGATTGATGACTTGTTTGACCAACTGCAAGGAGCTTTCTGTTTCTCGAACATAGACTTACGGTCGCGGCATCATCAACTCAAGGTGCGAGAAGAGGATATAGCCAAGACGGCTTTTCGCACGCGCTATGGACCCTTCGAGTTTGCCGTCATGCCTTTCGGTCTCACAAACGCACCAGCAATATTCATGGATTTGATGAACCGAGTCTGCAGAGTAATGCTTGACAAGTCCGTGATAGTAGTCATCGATGACATATTGGTTTACTCAAGGACGGAGGCCGAGTACGAACGATCTACACCTACGGGAAGTACTCGAGACCTTGAAAAGGGAGAAGTTGTACACGAAGTTCTCCAAGTTTGAATTTTGGCTGCAGGAGGTCCAATTTTTCGGGCATTTAGTTAATCAGGAAGGAATTAAGGTCGACCCCGTAAAGATCGACGATATGATGAAATGGGAAACACCGAAGAGTCCTACGGAGATCCGAAGTTTTCTGGGGTTGGCCGGCTACTACATGAGGTTTTTTAAGGATTTCTCAAAGATAGTGGTGCCACTGACCAAGTTGACAAAGAAGAATGTCCGTTTCAATTAGGGAGAAAGGCAATAGGAATCATGTGAGACCTGTCGAGGCAAATTGTGTGAAGCCCCGATACTAGCCTAACCGGAAGGAATGGAGGATTTGGTAGTTTATTGTGACGCGTCCCATGTGGGACTTGGCTGCGTATTGATGCAAAGAGGAAAAGTGATTGCCTACACCTCACGACAACTGAAACCGCACAAATGCAATTACCCGACTCATGACCTAGAGCTAGCAGTAGTAGTGTTCGCGCTCAAATTATGGAGACATTATTCGTACGGAGTCAAGTGCACGATATATACAGATCACAAAAGTTTGAAGTATTTCGCTGATCAAAAGAATCTGAACATGCGCCAGCGGAGATGGCTAGACCTAGTCAAGGACTACGATTGTGATATCATGTATCATCCGGGAAAAGCTGACGTTGTAGCAGACGTGCTAAGCCGTAAGGCAAACCATGCACCATTGAATGTGAAATGCATGAGGATGACCGTCCACTTCACTATTCGAATCGATCTCAGCAACCCAAAGTGAAGCAATCAAAGAGGAAAACCAGAAAACCGAGAGGGTAAAGGGCCAGATAACGTTGATGGTTAAGGATAACCGTAGGTTGTGGACCCAATACAGACGAATTTGGGTACCGAAAACCACAGAAGTCCGGAATCTCATTCTTGATGAAGCGTACAAGTCGAAATTTTCTATACATCCGGAAGCAACGAAAATGTACACGGACTTGAAAATGGACTACTGGTGGCCAGGGATGAAAAGAGATGTGGTTAAGTACGTCGAAAAGTGCGTCACATGTCTACGAGTGAAAGCCGAGCACTAGCGACCGCATGGTAAACTTCAACCGCAGGACATACCCGTGTGGAAATGGGAGCACGTAACTATGGATCTGATAACGAAGCTACCTAAAACATCAAGGAACTATGATGCAATCTGGGTAGTGGTGTACCGATTAACGAAAAGCGCTCATTTTATACCTATCCGAGAAGCTAGTTCGGCTGAGAGATTGGCTGATTTCTATGTAAAAGAGATAGTCTCGAGGCACGGGGTGCCGGTAACCATCATTTCTGATAGGGATGTATGATTCACATCTAGATTTTGGAGTAAGTTTCATGAGGATTTGGGTACAAGGGTTAACTTGAGCACAGCGTATCACCCCTAAACTGATGGACAAAGTGAACGAACAATCCAAACACTGGAAGATATGCTGAGAGCATGTGTGATTGATTCCGGGGGAAGTTTGGATTTGTACTTACCCCTACCGCAGTTTTCGTATAACAACAGTTACCACACAAGTATTGGTATGCCACCGTACGAGATGCTGTATGGTAAGAAATGTAGAACCCCGATCTGTTGGGGTGAGGTTGGACAGAATGAACTTGGCAACACGGAAATAGTACAGAAAACCTCCGAGTATGTACAACAAGTTCGTGAACGACTTAAAGCGGCTCAAAGCCGGCAGAAGAGCTATGCGGATAAACGGAGATCAATACTGGAATTCCAAGTTGGTGACTATGTATTGTTGAATGTATCTCCATGGAAAGGAGTTATACGATTTAGAAAACGTGGAAAACTGAACCCAAGATTCATTGGGCCTTTCAAAATTATCGCGAAGATCGGTAAGGTGGCTTACCGCTTAGAGCTACCCGAGGAGTTATCAAAGATACACAACACCTTTCATGTATCCCATATGAGAAAGTGTTTAGCTGACGAGTTGGTGTTTGTGCCATTGGAGGACAACACCATAGATGAGAAATTGAACTACATCGGGAGACCGGTTGCAATCGTCGAAAGAAAGATCAAACGACTACGCAACAGAGAAGTGGGAATGGTAAAGGTACAGTGGTAGCACCGTAAGCGTTCGGAATGGACGTGGGAGTCCGAGGAAGAAATGAGAAAGAACTACCCCGAATTATTCAAGTGAAGATTTCGAGGACGAACTCGTGTTTAAGTGGGTGAGAGTTGTAATAACCGAACTTTTGAAAATAAATAAAAAGAATATTTTATTGAGAACATAATATTGTGTTGGGTTATGGACTAGTTGACTTATGTGGGCTTGAATATATGTATGTATATATATATATGGTTGGGTAAATGAGCTAATGGAAATAATTCAATTGGATTAAACATTATTGGGCTTATTGAATTCAAAAGTGGGCTTTGGCCTTTTAAGAAGGTATATATAAGGGTGGCTAGGGCACAACCCCCAACACTTTGAAATCAAAACACTGTTGCATTGAGAGAGAATTAGTGTGTGTTTGTGTGTGCTAAAACCCGTGAAGAACAGAGGAAGAAGGAGCCAAGAATCGTTTGTTGATTTGAGGAATTGTTGAAAAGATCATCAGGTAATGTTTCCTACCTCGTTATGGTATTGTAGATATCAATCTTATCTTGTTTGAATGATTATAGAGCAAGTTAGAACCTGGGTTTTTGGGGTTTTGGGTTTATGAAGAACCAGAGAAAAGAATTTGAGATATGAGCTTTAATACTTGATGAAATGTGTTTAAATCTTGAAGGAAGTGTTTAAATGAGTGGAGAAATGTTTTTTAACAAAAATGAAATGAATTGGTTAAGTTTTGAAAGAACTTGATTTTGGCCATGGAGCCTGTGAAATGAAAATGATTAACTGACAGGGATGAAATGCATCCATGCGACCATCAACTTGTACCATGCGACTTTCATATAAGCTATGCCACACGACTTTCATTTATACACCAGCTATCCATGCGACTTTCATACTTAAAGAAATATACCCATGTGACGTTCACCATATATGAAACTCACCATGCGACTCACCTCACATGTATACCATGCGACTTTCATTAAACCTTCATGCGACTTTCATACTGGTACAACTATACTCCATGCGACTTAGGTTTTGAGAAGGGACATGCGACTTTCACATGGCCAAGGTGGCCATGCAACCTTCATATGGCCATGCAGCTTTTATATGGTCCAACTTAGGAGTCTTAGTAACGGGGTCCAATGTGAGACCCGGATGAATTATGTGAGTAAAGGAACGAGGGATTGTACACGGTATTGATCGATTAGACCTATTGTAGGTGATGGTTGACTGACCAGTAACCACAAGGGACTGTGTAATCGAACTGCAAGACAAGTTAGTATTCTTACTTACTATCTAAGCCTAATGACTTACGTGATTGACGTTATTGTATGCTATATGAATTGATGAATTTATGAATTAATGAATTGATGAATTGATGAGTTGATGAAATTATGAATTTCCAATGTGTCATGTTATGGGACCATTCACTTCGGTGACGGGAATGATTTGGACCGTTCACTTCGGTGACGGGAATGTGGGACCGACTACTATGGTAGCAGGAATGTGGGACCGACTACTACGATAGCGGGGATGTGGGACCAACTACTACGGTAGCGGGGATGTGGGACCGACTACTACCGTAGCGGGAATGTGGGTCCAACTACTAAGGTAGCGGGAATGAAAGATGTAACATGATGATGAAAATAAATACTTGATGTCATGTGGTTGATTGTAAGTAAAAGTACTCTCTAAGATTCATGCTTACGGTTGTTGTTTAACGTTTTTTCAGGTGATGGCCACGGTGGGGCTCCAGCACACAGTTGATAGCGCATCTCCCACAACCTTCCGCAATGTTTAAACTATTTTGTGTTTTATGACGTATTCTAGACGATTACAACCGATTCCAAGCTTTTACTAGTTTTTCACCTGGGTTGTAAACTTAGTTAGACAATGTTCTAATTATGATAGATTATTAACCGTACATTTTGGTGTCCAATTATAAAAAAAAATTTGGGACGTTACAGTTCGTATAAGAAGTTTTTGTCATTTAAGCCTCCGACTTTTGAGGGGAGTGATAACCCCACAATTACAATGCAGTGGCTCCGAGAAATGGAGCAGGTGTTTGAATCATGTGAGTGTGAACCTGAGTATTGCATGAAATACGCAGTACGTATGTTGAAAGGTTGTGCCATCTTTTGGTGGGATACGGTAAAAGCCTCTGTGGAGGTGTTGAGTGCTCTGTCATGGGAGTAATTTTCTGAGAAACTGTTGAAGAAGTACTACACCGAGTACGACATGGAAAGAATGGAGCGGTAATTCAATAATCTCCAAAAAGGAGATAAGTCAATTGAGGATCTCATCACTGCTTTCAACGACAAGATGAGGTTCGGTCCACATTTGATTCCCGATGAGAGTACCAAGATAAGAAGGTTTGTGGCAACCTTGCCATTGGAGTTTTGCGCCAATGTGCGAGCAGCTGCTAGTCTGGTTCGGGCGTTTGAAGTGGTCCGACAAATGGAAGGATATCGCATACAGTACAAGGGCGAATCTGCCAATGGGGGTTTTAAAAGGAAGTTTTAGCCATCTGGTAAATCGGGTCCTTCCAAAGGACAATCCTCTACAGGTGGGAAGACTAATACTTCCAAGAAACCGAGACCTAACACTCCTTGGTGTTCTCATTGTCGTACTTATCATTCTGGTGAGTGTTCAAATGCTACCAGAAGGTGTTGGAGATGTGGGCAGAAGGGCTATGCTAGTGCTGAGTGTGGGTTTAAAGAAGATGTCTGTTATCGGTGTCATAAGTCTGGGCACAAGATGGTTGACTGCCTGGAGAGGTAGAGTACTGGAGCAAGAGGGTCTTCTAGGTGCCAAAAGAGAGATGATGCGCCTCGTGCGAAAGGGAGGGCATTTCAGATGATGGCAGAAGAGGCCAAGGCAACGGGAGATGTCGTCACGGGTATATTCCTTATTAACTATACCCCTACATGTGTGTTCCTTGACTCAAAAGCTACTTACTTCTTTGCAATTGCCTATTGTTCCGTTAGTTGAGCCACTTAAAGTAGAGGTTGTGGATGGTAAAGTAGAGTATGCTACAGAAAAAGTTCCTATCGCTGTTATATATATTGATGGGGGTAGTATCTCTATTTCATTTTTCATTATGCCTATTGCGGGCTTTGATGTGATTATTGGGATGGATTGGCTCAGTAGTCGTGCTGCTGAGATGCTCTGTTCCAAAAAGATGATTAAGATTCCTCTTTCTGATGGATCTTATGTTATAGCTTGAGGAGAGTGA
Organism: Dittrichia graveolens; assembly: GCA_038502395.1. Classification (NCBI taxonomy): domain Eukaryota; kingdom Viridiplantae; phylum Streptophyta; class Magnoliopsida; order Asterales; family Asteraceae; genus Dittrichia; species Dittrichia graveolens. Next base: position 27,986,704 of record JARJIL010000008.1, read on the forward strand.
CGGGAGTCTGATATTCCTATTGTCCCGTTATTAAAGCTCTGATGTCTATTTCTAAAGGTTGTGACTCTTTCTTAGCATATTTTATTGATGCCAAGATGGAGAAGCGACCATTCCAATACATCAGGGTAGCGTCTGATTACCCTAAGTTGTTTCCTGAAGAACTCTTGGGTTTGCCTCCGGTCAGAGATGTTGAGTATATGATCGAACTTGTTGCCGGAGCTACTCCAGTAGCTAGAGCTCCTTATCGTCTTGCTCCTTTTGAAATTAGAGAGATGATGACTCAAATTTAGGAGTTGCTTGACAAGGGCTTTATTCGTCCGAGTTCCTTGCCATGGGGAGCTCCTGTATTATTTGTAAAGAATAAGGATGGAACGATGCGTATGTGTATCGATTACACGGTGCTTAACAAGAGAACGGTAAAGAATAAATATCCTCTTCCTCGAATCGATGATCTCTTTGATCCATTGCTGGGAGCGACGTATTTCTCTAAGATTGATCTTCGGTCGGGGTACCATCAAGTGCGAGTTCATGAAAAAGGTATTCCGAAGACTGTTTTCTGAACTCGCTATGGTCATTACGAATTTCTGTTTTTGCCATTTGGCTTAACCAATGCCTCTGCCATTTTCATGGATCTAATGAATCGTGTTTGTCGTCCATTTCTTGATAGATCCGTGATCGTCTTTATTGACGATATTCTTGTTTACTCGAAGACTGAAGCTGATCATGAGCTCCATCTTCGTCAAGTTCTCGAAACTCTTAAACGAGAACAGTTGTATGCAAAGTTGTCCAAGTGTGAATTTTGGCTTAGGGAAGTGCATTTCCTTGGCCATGTCATTTGTAAAGTTTGTGTCAAGGTAGATACAACTAAGATGGAGGCTGTGATGAATTAGGGGGTTCCTCGAACTCCTTCCGAGATTAAAAGTTTCCTTGGCTTGGCTGGCTACTATCGGCGGTTTATCCGCGATTTCTCGAAGCTTGCGGGTTCGTTGACCAAACTGACTCGCAAAGATGTAGCGTTTGTGTGGTTGGAAGCTCAGGAGGGAGTCTTTCAAACCTTAAAGCGATTGTTATGTGAAGCTCCGATCCTTGCCTTGTGATGGTTCGGAAGACTTTATAGTTTATTGTGATGCCTTAAATGTGGGATTAGGTTGTGTCCTGATGCAGTGTGGTAGTGTGATTGCCTACGCTTCTAGGAAATTGAAATCACATGAAAGGAACTACCCAACCCATGATCTTGAGCTTGCTGATGTTGTGTTTGTATTGAAGTTATGGAGGCATTACCTTTATGGCACGAAGTGTATAGTATGCACTGATCACAAAAGTCTGCCGTATGTCTTTTATTAGAAAGAACTCAACATGCGGCAACACCATTTGTTGGAGTTAATTAAATACTACGATTGTGAGTTCCTTTACCATCCTGGTAAAGCCAATGTTGGTGCGGATGCTTTAAGCTGTAAAGGACCGACAACAAAAGCAAAGTTCATGAAAATCGTAGTGGTGCTAGATTTGATTTCTAAGTTGAAGGAAGCTCAGCAGATAGGAAAACAGGAAGACAATCTGAAAGCTGAGATGATGAAGAGATTAAAAGACCAGTTAGGTGAAGATAATCATGGGTTGAAGAATTTTCAATCCAGGATTTGGGTACCTCTTGTTGGAGGTAACCGTGAGTTGATATTGCAAGAAGCCCACAAGTCCAAGTTGTCTATCCATCTGGGAATCACGAAGATGTAATATGATCTGAAAATGTTTTACTGGTGGCCGACTCATAAGAAATACATCGCTTTTGTAGGAGCAAAAACGAGTACAATGAAGATTCTAGATGAGAGCAGATAGCCAAAATACACCTTAATGTGTGTGTTGATTTATTTGATAATATACAAGAGTTACAAGGAATAAAGCCCAAGTTTACCTTATATACATATCCCTAATGGTAACCTTCTAAGTACAATATTAGCTAATTAAGCACAAAATATAACTAGAACACTAACACAAAGTCTATTTCTAACAATCTCCCCCTTGTTTGTGTCTAGTATGTGTTTCTCTGTGCAATCTTCCTTTGCCAATGTCTGATCATTTTTCTTTCATCATGCTTGGCTTCGAACAGTTTAATCACTTCTATTAGTCTGACTCTTGGTGCTTGATCGATGTTTTCTTTTAAGCTCATGTTTTACTCTTTAATCTTGATGGACCAAGTGTTTAATGAACCGTCTGAGTAAGCATTCACCTCATCAAATCTCAGAAAGAATTTGTCATTTTTGCTGTTAAACAGAACAATCCCCTTATCTCGTTCAAACTCATCATCACAAGTCCATATCACCTGAAACATCTCTAGCTGGTCAAGCTTTGAATGATTTGTCTTTGGTTTAAGTATATTGATTTTTTCTTTATCAGCTTCTGCTCCTAACTGTAGATCAGTCTCCTCTGCCCCTTTTGCTTCTATATCTCATGAACTCCTAGAGCTTCTGATATCCTGCATATTCGTCCTCATTCTTTTCTAATTTAGTTTCAAGCTGTTCAATCAGAAAGTTTGCGTCACCAAGGCTTAAGAATTTTAGGTCTACATGCCCAATAGTGTAACTTTTTAGATCCAACCTTGTGACAAAAAGCTAATCATATCAATGAATAGAACTCTTTGAATTGAGACATAATTAAGCTTGATTATCTGATGTGCTGATTCAACATCCTTTTTCTTTGCAGTATGAATGCTGAGAAATAGTTTCATTCTAGCTTCATTTACATTTTTAGCACCCATCAAGTTGCTATCAAGCATTTCCTCAATCTAATCTGTGTAGATGTTGATGAATTTCTCTTCCATAAAGGCCTCATGTATGTCTTGGTATCTCCAGTTTCTGACTTTCTTTTTCAAGGCCTCTCTGGTTAACACATAACTCTTTCTTACATTTGGCAAAGACCCAGTGTGAACCCGATCTATTCGTGCAGTCAAAGGAATTTCTCTATCAAATTCTTTAGATATTTCATGTATTTGAGTTTCTTTTCATTTTTGCTTGATGATATCAGCTGGAGTCGTTCTGAATTTACCAGGAGATGGCGGAAATTGTTCTATAACTTTTTTGTTCACTTTCAACAAACTTTCCAAATTATACTTCTCCAAATCAGATTCAGGCTTTTCAACCGTCTGTTTGCTTAGCCACAGTGCTAGTGTCACATCCTCATCCTCAACATTTGCAATATCAACATTCTCAAACTCAAATCCTTTCTCCACAACCTCCAACTCAGTCTACTTGCCTTTATATTTTTGTTTAAATGAAATTTCATCTAATTTGGCAGCAGCGGCACTAATTCGCTGAGCAGCCAGGGTATCAAAATATGTCTTTAATCTTCCCCCCCAGGACGATCGGTGTCTGAATCATCATCGTCATGCGTAGGCCTTTTTGATGACCCGACAGCAGTTTTGCATGTTGATTCAACCTCTGTTCCCAACAATTTTGTTGGTCCGAAAGAGGGTAAACAAACAACCAATACAGTGTAGAAGGGGGGGGGGATAAATACACTTTAAACAACCAATTAAATTTAATCAAATGTATATTGACTAATCAAATGAACTGGTTACAATTTTTACTTTCTAATCAAATCAACAGGGTGATTTGATATTACACTGATTATAAACTCAACTTCTCTCTAAACACTCTTGAATCACAAACTAATTGATGGTCGAACTTCTTGTTAAAACTAATTAACAAGAATTTTGGAAAACTCTCTTTTAACTTTGAACTCACAAAGTTATCGCAACACACGCGTATCAAGTATGAACACAGGCTTCGCAACTTATGTTGTTCTTGTTCTGTGTATCACGCATACATCGTGTAAACCCATAAAAGGTTTATACTCATACTTGATGTATCTACGAATACATCACAGTTTAAAGATAGAACTTATCTTTTCTTTAAAACCGTAACAAACTCCTTAATTAGAACATATCTAACTAATTCCGTTTGAGATTTCTATCCAACTAATAGATATTTTAAATTAGGTTCAGATACTCTAATTTAAATGTCGTAGATATTGAGAGTTTATAGCAGAATTTAAAACTTACTTAAATTCTTTAAACTGACTTCTGGTGCTGAGCTGACTTACTCAGCTTGACATTGTCAAGCTGAGTTCTTGAATCCTTGGTTCTTGAATCTTCAAGTCTTCACTCTTGAAACCTATCTCAGCTTAGAAGTTACTGAGTTATCTAGTACTTACATAGAAAACTCTATATGTGTTTGTACGCTGACTACTCAGCCTAAGCTGACTAGTCAGTCTACAGCAGACTTACATAATTCCTAATGTTTAACCTATCATCTAGACATATCTATGGTTTGTCTCATCAAATCTAACTTTTCTGAACATAGGACTAACAATCTCCCCCTATTTGATGATGACGAAATATTGAATCAAAGTAAGTATAGGTTAAAGAATTATGTTGAACAACTCTGGAACTGACCAAAGTTAGTTCTTGAAATAAGTATTGAACTGATCTATACCTTTTCATCATTTCTTGAACTTACAAGACTTTAGGTTACAAATCTACTCTAAGACTTGTATTCTAAGTATTTGAACATGCAATTACTTGGACACTGAACTTATCAGAATTTATTTAAGTTCTAAACTTACAAAACTTTTAACACTGAACTTATCAGTTTATACTTGAACATATCAATAGTCAGCTTAAACTTACTAAGCTATTTATTTGAATACACCAAACTGTTGAACATATCAAACTTGAATTTTCATTAATGAACTTATCATTTACATTTTAGCTTGATCAGTTTGATCAGCTTATGCACACTTAGTGCTTACAAAAATTTATAGAACTAATCTATTTAATCAATAGGATTTCCAAATTCTAACCACATATTATAACACTTAAGCTCCCAGATGGCTACTTCTTTGATAGCACTGATAAGAGTTTCTTCACCATCTTGATATTCTTTCATCTCATCCCTTGTGGACTTGATAGCCCTGTTAAGCTGATATCTGAATGGTGAGTTCTGAACTGACTCATCACATAGAATCGTCAGATACAGAATTTGCTCCAAGCTAGCCAAGTGCATACTGGCTTCCTCCAAGAAACATTTATTTCCTTTGACATCCAAGTACATGTAGCCTGCTAGGGGTTGATCAATATATGTATTCTCCTTGAATTCAACACCCTTGGGAACTTGTAGGCTGAGAGTTCTGTCTTTTCTTTGCCTTGCTGCTCTTTCTCTTGCAGCTTTGTTTCTGTTGAACAAGACATTGAACTTAGTTGTGGGAACTTCTCCAAGCTGATCAATTTTTATAAATATTCTCTTCATCTCATCAATGACCTCTTGTTTGATCTGACTTTTATTCATCTTTCGCACAATTGAGGCCACTTTTTTTAACTCGGAGAATCCCAACTTGTATAATCTCCTCAGATCCAATCCTACTTCAGCTTTGTTTCTAATACAAAGTTGAGTAACACCAACTCACCTTTTCTGCTCAAAGTTAGAGTTTTAATCTTATGACCAAAATATTTTCTCTTGTAGCAGCATCTAAGATCATCGTCAGTGTATGTAATTGGCTCAGGTCTAGGTCCAAAATAGTCAGCCTCAGCTTTAGCTAGTGCAGCATCAGCTTTGGCCTGTTCTCTTTGTAGTTCAGCTTTCCTCTGCTGTTCTTTCAATTCTTCTAATGACATACCCAGTTCTTTGGCCATTTCTTGTAACATTTGTTCAGCTAATATATCACTGGCCTTCTATGCTGCATCAACTTCATCACTAGAGTCAGAGTCAGCTTTAGCAACTTGGGACTGACCTTGTTGCTCAGGCTCTGAAATGATGACTTTCCTTCTCTTGGCTTGAGACTTAGTACTTGTTCTTTTCTTTCTCTTTACAGTCTCAAACACCTTGCTTTTCCCTTTATCCATTTGTGAAGTTGGAACAGACTCAGCTTCAACAAACTTTGGTAGCCCACCTTGAAGGGGTTCAGCTTGAGGGATCACAGCAAGTGGAATGTCTGGTTGAGTTGAATGCTGTTGAGAGGGTTGATTTACGGTACTCATGAATTGATCATGAGTTTCTTCTTCTATTTGCAGTTCCTCAGTATTCTCCCCCTCAACTGTATAATCATCTTTCTTTGATTCTTCCTCCCCCTTTTTGTCATCATCAATAGGGGAGGGTCTTAGTTTGAGCACAAAGTTCTCCAAGTTGGCTACAGAGTTTGATAGATCGGTCAGCTCGCGCATCAACTTGGCTTTATCACTCTTCCTCTTCTTGTGCAAAAGCTCAAATTGAGCTTGTAGATACCTTATGATGGAGTTAACATCAGTGTGTTCAGCAACTATGGTCTCCACCGGTCTCTTTCTAAACTCACAGTCCTCCTGTCCATTAGAGGAATATGGTTCCACTGTAGGAGGGGCTGTTGAGTGTTCTTCAATAGGTGAGAATGTGGGCCCCATATCCATAGGTTGGTGCTGACCTAAGGAATCAAGGGGGCCAGACTGGGGACCCTGTAAACCTTCCTGGTGTATGAAAGATTCATTGACAGGTCGTGCAATAGGGTGTGAGAAGAGAAATAAAGTTGAAGGACCAATGTCGTGTGATTGGGTGATAGGTTGGGCTAGTCTTAGTGGTAAGGAGGGGGTTAGTTGATCCTGGGAGAGATCAATTGTTTAATGTAACCTTCATGGGTCTGTGAAGGCACAGTAGCGGGTTCTCCCATGGCTAGGATAGGTATGGCCTGAGTAGACACCATACCCGGCTTAGGCTGACTGGTTGAACTGAGCTTCAAGGTTGGCACCTTAAGAGAAGGTGTCTCCCCCTCAGCTCCTACCGGTAAGGTGTCAATGTGACATTAGCTCCAAGGTCCTTTTGAGGTGAAGGACCACCTTTGGTAGTTTTTCTGGTATAGGTGTGAGATATAACCTTGGTAGCAGTGGGCTAACCAAGGTGGGCTTTAGAGTGTAAGATAGATGGGGAAGTTTGTGGTGGAGGAGAGGGGTTAGACCGAGTTGGGCTTGACTCAGTCTCATCTCCTTGTGTAGGTGATGGAGAAATATGAGAGAAAGAAGCAGAGGAGGGAAGAGAAGTTATACCTGCACCAATTAGCGAGGACTCTGAGCTAGGGAACATACTCTCTTGCTCAGAGCTGGATGTGGAGGACTCAGCTTCAGAAGCATTGATGCTTTCTGTTTTCTCCTCATCATTAGTAACTTCCTCAGCTTCACTTGACTCTAGGGTCGGAAGCTGTGCATATACCCTCATCTGAGTACTAATTGTAGGGTGCTCAGGGAAAATATCGTGGGCAAACATCCTTGAGCTGAGAACAGGGGTAGGGGTTGACTCATATTGGGCAGTGAATCTTCTACTCCTTCTGTCCTCGATCACCATCGATAAAAATCTTATAAAGGGCACAATGGTATCTCTTATTTTCTTGGTCACCAGGGACTTGAGTGCCTCAAAGATTAACTTAGCGTAGTACAATCTTCGATCATAAAATATGTTGTATAGAAGTTGCATCTCAAAGTCATTTACATTATCAAGTCCACCCACTTTGTATCCAAGTGAACGAATCACTGTGGACACCATGAATCCCCATGCTGTTTGGAAAATAGATTTCCTTATCACTCCAACGACTTGAGGATGACCCATTAAGGGTAAAACGCTCAGTGATGTTTCCCTCGAAACCGTTGCCTCATACTGATTGTGGATAGGTAGATGAAGAATTCGTCAGAGACAATTAGTATCTATGTCGATCGCCATTTGTCCACTTAGAACTGTACCTCTTATTACTTGTTGATTTGCATCTAGTATGCACGTGTACCACATCTCGGCGAGGAGTTGTGGTATGAACACAATAGGACCAGTAAGAAAAGCGCGTGCCAGGGGACCCTGTCAAATGTAGGAGACCCATTCCTCGTATCCCCTGCCGATCTTTGATTTGGGAATGTCGATACAGGCTACGACATTGTTTTGTTTGTAGACGGGAAGCGCATTATTCTTGAAATTTCCACCACGGATCATCTGATCAGTTAAATTTAGAGTGTAACCCTCCATTGAAAGCGAACTTATCGTATTGGATTGCACTTAGCAGTAGTAAGGTTTAGCACTGAGCAATGGGCACTACACACAGCAAGATGAGGGTTTAGAAGTAGAGAGGAAAGAGTGATTTAGAACAATTAATTGGAAGCGTAAACTAATTACGGTGAAGAGTATCTCTATTTATACCTTTTCAATGTGAGAGAAAAGTTACCGTTAGCAGATGGTAATAAATATAGCCGTTACAGTGAAAACCGATTACTGATTCGGTTATAACGGCTCCTTTGATATAGGTTACCTTAACATACACATTTACATTGATCCGAATTTTATCAAGATTAATGAAATTGCTTTTAAGAACAAATCTTTTAAAAAATTATAAACGACTTACGTCTATTTTAAAATAGGACATACCATTAATATTTTGGACTTACCATAGGGTCAGACTGACTATTTGTTAGGACTAACCTAGGCATGTGGAACTGACCACACTTCAGGACTGATTGCTCAGCTCAGATTTAGCACTCAGCTCAGAATGACACTTAGTCAAGGTTAGCACTTAGCATATATTAAACAGAGATAGAGAATTAATGAAACATACCAAATTAAGGGTTAAGCATGTCAAGCTTTCCAAGTAGAGTCGTGAATCTTGTGCCTTCAATTGGTTTAGTGAAGATATCTGCAAGCTGATCTTCATTCTCAATGAAGACTAACTCTATCTTTCCCTTTTTAACTATGTCTTTGATGAAGTGATGTCTTATCTCAATGTGCTTTGTTCTTGAGTGGAAAACTGGATTGTGTGTAATGGCAATAGCACTTTGATTATCACAGAATATGGGAGTCTTCAAATATTGCAAATCAAAATCCCTTAGCTGATGTTGCATCCATAGTATTTGAGCACAACAGCTCCCTGCTGCAACATACTCAGCTTTAGCCATGGAGATTGCCACTGAGTTTTGTTTCTTACTTGTCTAGCTGACTAACTTACCACCCAATAGTTGACATCCTCCAGTAGTACTCTTTCTATCTAGACCACAACCTGCAAAGTCTGAATCCGAGTACCCTATCAACTCAAATCCTGATCCTTTGGGATACCACAAACCTAAATTAGGTGTTCCCTTCAGGTATTTGAGAATTCGTTTAACAGCTAGCAAGTGTGATTCCTTTGGATCAACCTGATATCGTGCACAAACACATGTAGCAGACATTATATCAGGTCTGCTTGCTGTCAAGTAGAGTAATGAACCGATCATTCCTCTATAAGTAGTCTGACATACAGATTTCCCATCAATGTCATTGTGCAACTTGACATTGTGTAACATTGGAGACTTTGCAGGATGGCTTGAGTCTAATCCATATTTCTTAATCAGATCAAAAACATACTTGCTCTGATTAATGAATATACCATCTTCTTTCTGGTTAATTTGAAGTCCCAAAAAATAAGTCATCTCACCCATCATGCCCATTCTGTATTGATTAGACATTATCTTTGAAAACCAATCACATAGACCTTGGTTTGTTGAACCAAAGATAATGTCATCCACATATATTTAAACCAGAATGACATGTCCTCTGATTTTTCTTAGAAATAATATTTTATAAATGCTTCCTCTAATAAAATCATTTGAAAGTAGATAGGTGAACAGTGTATCATACCATGCTCTTGGAGCTTGTTTGAGTCCATACAGAGCCTTGTCTAACTTATGTGCATGCATGTATGCATCTCATGCCAAGACCATATCATACATACCCATATTTGTATCAAAATATTACAAGGGGATTTTAAAAATAAACCGGTCAGAAGGGCTCTTTTACGGCCCCTCACGGCTCGTGACGCTTAAGGGCCTCACGACCGATCACAAGTCAGAAGGACTCGTGAGCCTAAAAACCTGGTTTCACGACTGTACTGTTCACAAGAGGCTTCACAACCCCTCACGGCTCGTGAAGACCAGGAGATTCACGACCAGTCACGAGCCAGAAGCACTCGTGACGTCTGAAAACAACTACCACTACTAGACCCCTCACGAACACTGGTCATGTGGCATTCATGACTCGTGAAGACACCTTCACGGCCCGTGAAGGCCTACTAGACAAAAAACATTTATTCCAAAAATTTGTTTTTGAGCCATTTTCATGCTATATCTTGTAGCCTAGGCTCTGATATCACTATAGGAAATCCATGCACGCCAACACCCGTACGCAGCAGAAGCAACAACATCAAACCGGGGTTTTTAGGTATCAAAACCGATATGCATGTATTCCACAAGTGGGGATCGTGACTACAAAATAATATAGCAACTGAAACTAAAGGAAATTGGGGAGAAATATACCATCAAGAAGACTGGAGCTATCCACCGAGCTAAGAAGATCTTAAGAACTCAAACCCGAGCTCTTCTATCGAAAGTCCACACCACGTGAGCGACATTCCACCTTGCTATAGATCCTCAAACTTGAGCCTCACATTGATCTCGAGTCCTTGGAACAACACCAACACTTGTCTTGCCTTCACTCTTTAACACTCAAGCTTAACACTCTAAAATGTGGTTGAAGTATCATGGAAGTGTGTCCAAGTATTCAAAGAGGCAAGAGAATCAACTTGAGAAAGATGAGTGCATTTTATAAAGGTTGGAGGAAAAGTAAAGGACACCAGGGTCAGCCCCAAGCCACCCTCTGATTTGACCAACACAAAGGTCCAATAAAAATAAAGTGTCACTTTGACTTCTACCTTCACGGGCTCTCACGGGCTGTGAAGCCCTCATGAAGGCCCCATAGGCCGAGTACCACCGCACACTGTCATTGGATCAACAAATGGTCCAATAATAGCATAGTGTCTGCCTTCACGGGCTCTTACGGGCCGTGAAGTCCTCGTGAAGGCAGTTCCCTCATGACTACATGTCCGTGTTGTGAACCCTCATGGAGGGTTTTGTCTTCACAACCTCTTCACGGCCCGTGAAAGCCAGTGAAGCTTGCTAGAAACCCTAATTTCATATTTTCTCATGTTTGGGTTGTGTTATCGGAATCTCACCTTTGCGTGTGACCCAATAGGATCGTACCTCATCAACAATGATATTAGTGCACGTGTATCAGTGGGCATATAGCAATAGGGGTTGCACTTGAATCTACATCTATCAAGAGAGCATCTCCAGTGTTGTCTTGTCATGGAACATAAATGTCCAAGGAATGGTTCTGGACCTTATAAGCCATTTGATAATGAAACGTTTCTTGGAAAGATTTAACTTGGTGAGTACCACCTTTCTAGAAAAGGATGGCAGACCTTTTCTTCCATGAAAGGTAAGGGTTAATCTGATGGCTCCAAAATGGATATGAGTATATCCCTGAGCTTGAGAATGTCTTGGAAGATCTGGTGGAAGGGTTAAGGAAATGAGATGTTCAGAAGTGGTGGTTGGAAGCTGGTAGGAATCAAACTTGAAACTTTAGACAATTTCTTTTACTTTTTGGTTAGGTGTGGAACCTATTAATTTTTTGACTTTTGTTTTAAAGGAAATAGTTGGTTTTGAGAAGACACTATAAGGATTGACTATAGGCATACTAGTTGTAGGAATTTTAGACTCATCTGATACATAAGATATTTCATACAAATGATTTATCTTGGACAGAGAGGACTGACGAAAACTACTTGAAGGAGACAAGATATGATCTGAAATCATGACTTTTAGAAATGACTCTATTAAAACATTTAGAGCTTTTAGACTGTATCTTTGGAGATTAACAACGACTTTCCTTCACGTCGTCGCACATGGTCATTTTGAAGAACAATGATTGATAAACAAATTTCATTTCCCTACCAAAAAGCTCATAACACTTACCATCTTCCTTTATTGTAGAGACCATCTAAGATCTTGTCCAGTCGGTGATATTTCTGGCGGCATTGATAGATCGGGAAAGTGAAGACCGTGATGACCTCTAATTGATGTCTTAACCCGTAATATACTTCCAGCTTCTATTTGTGATTTTTGTGACTTTTGAAATAAAACTTTTTCTCTATTTCATGGTTACTCTCATGGTATGCTTCATATTCCCTTTGTTTGTAAAAGATATTTAATTATATCCCTAACAAATTGATTTTTCATTTTCTTTCATGCTTTCGTTTAATATACTTTAATGCAACTTTTAATGCTCCCTGAACATTTAATATACTTTAATACTACTTCTAATCTAGGGTTAAAGTTACGTAACGGCATAAAAGTTGTCATAATGTTCTAATGTGGTATTGAAAGTATTTTTTGACACATATCACCATTTAACTTGTTAAAAATATGTTAATATACCCTTACACATACGACCATTTAACTTGTTAAAAACGTGTTGTCCTAATTTGAGGCTTTTCCTACCATTTTTTTCAGTGATGCATAAAAAACTGGCGGAATTGCTCGTTTGGAACTCTTGAAGGTGGTGAGGATGTCTTCATCATCGTCCTACAACTCCAACCCAGATTAAAAGCTTCCAAGTGAATGCTATTATGAGAATCCAGTAAAATGTCTAACATCATGGATAAGAAACAACCTATGTAGAAGATTCCTGACATATTCATATTCTTTGCTATGATTTTCTTTGAAATTAGTCACACAAATTTGTGAAAATTGCCCTAAATAGGTTTTAGATGCAGTAATTTTAAACAAGAAGAAGTGGTATTTTAAATGAGTAATCATTGAATCATTAATCTAAGATATAGTTTTAAGAAGAATGTATGTTTTTTAGACATGATGCAATGATTTTAAGCTAGATGTTGTGATTTTGTACACAAGATGCAGTCTTTCTACTATCACGTATTCTAAGACTGCTTCTATTAGATGATTCAGACACACACACACACACACATACATATATATATGTGTGTGTGTGTGTGTTTATATATATATATTGGGAGGTTCAAATGATAATATATATTTAGGTGAAAATGGAAAACTTAATCTTGGCTCTCCATTTGATTTGATCGTGTAACATCCTGATTGATGTGTTCTTGATGTTAGACACATGTTATAAGATGCTTATACATGTTTTGGAAGTGTTCATATTGGATTTCAAGTGTGTTAATCGGATTTGAAAAGTGTAAGTCGGCAGAATGTTGAAGAAGATGATGTAGAACCTGTCGCGACGCGACGCTTCCGGGAAGAAAACGCGACGCGTTCTTGGTAACTATCGGATTCTTGTAGAAATCCGATTGGAAATGCGATTGGTGAAATCCGGACCCAAAATCCGTTCATGGTAATCCGGAGGAGTGAAATACGATACTAAGAATCCGGTAGTGGAAACCCATGACTTGAAATCCGACACATGGGACTCGGATTGTGGAAATCCGACATTGTGCATCGATGCGACGCGTCGAATGTTTGGACGCGACGCGTCCGCGGTTTTGGGTGTTTTCTTGGTTGTTTGCTTTGTTTAAAGCTTTGTGTTATATTTTTATACATATGTGAATCATACATGTTTATGTTTGATTAAAAGGATATAAATATATGTGTTTGGGTATGTATTTATGAATCGTTTATTGATTTCAGTTTATTTTGATCTCAGGAAAGGACAAGGCTCAGTAATATTAGACCACTGAGTGGGAGTTTGAGAACTCGAGGTGAGTGGATGTTTACTCACGGATGATATTAGTTATAACTTGTTTGGTTGCAACTGTATGTGGATTGATGCATAGATAGACTGATGTCTATTAATTGATTACCTGTGATATGTTAATTGATTGTTGCGCCTATTTGTGATGTCAGCTATCGGCTGGGCATATTGGGCTGGGTTTGTTTGCTATCGGCTAATCAGTATTGTGGTCTTTTGATGCATTTGTTGCAACTTAAGATAATACTGTGTGAGAATAGCAAATAGACTATCGGTAAACCTTTGCTTGGCAGGCATTGGTTGTAGGTTCCTGCAGAACTGCCGGTCTTCTCGTGAGGGAAAGGGTGATTATGTGTTTACTGTTGTTGATATCATGCGGTTATTTGTTAGTATATCTGTGGTGGTTTACTTCCATTCACTTAGCTTTGTGCTAATCCCCCACCTCTCACTACTTTTACAGGTGGCTAGTGAGTTATGCGGTGTAGTTGGGAGGGGGTGTAGCCTGGGGAATAATTGATAGGCACTCTGATTGGAATTGGGACGAGCCATAGTTTTTGTAATACTGTATTTTAAACTAATTGGTTTTGTTAAACAGTGGTTTAACTTCAGTTGTAAATACTTTTATGTTTTAGTAAACAATTCCGCAGTATTAGTTTAAATAAAAAATTTATGGGTGAAAATACCGTGTTACAAGTTTGGTATCAGAGCCTTGGTTTGGTGATTTAGGCACAGTGGAAGTGTTGCATTTCCCAAATCTTGGCTCGAGTTGGGGGTCAATTATTCCTTGGGTGTGGGGATTAGGGTGAATGTGAGTATTGCTTGGGTGGTTAGTATGTATTATACTAACGGTTTTAAACTAATCAGTTGGTGAGATGTTGTGTTTGTTACAAATGGCTGATAATGAGAACTCAACTGGCGCCCCTATTGTCCCAACAACAGAGGAAACTTTACAGAATATTGGTACATCTGGTATAGCTGGAGATGAGAGGGATGAATACATCTTTCATCTGGAGGGTCAGTTACAAGATTTAAGAAAAGAGTTGGATCAACAGAGACATGATTTTGCGAGTCAATTACCGGTTTTTACAGTGGCTTCTACTACACTTGAGATACCATCAATTTACCCGGCTAATACTATGTATACAGGGATGCCTTATGTGTCGATACCATTTCCACCAGTGTCTCAATCGACGTCTCAATCATTTTACTATCCGATGTTTTCGCGAGGATCGATGCCATATCCTTTCATGGGATTTCCACCTGGTATGGGATTTAAACAACCGTGTATGTATAAACAGTTCTTGGATTGTAAACCCGAGGAGTATCATGGTAGCATAGATCCAAATGTTACCTTGAATTGGTTGCGAGATATTTCGAGGATTTTGGATGCTTGCAATTGTGAGGAAGAAATGAGGGTTTGTTTTGCCACGAGGATGTTGAAAGGAAAAGCGATGGTTTGGTGGGATTACATCACT
Organism: Dittrichia graveolens; assembly: GCA_038502395.1. Lineage (NCBI taxonomy): Eukaryota > Viridiplantae > Streptophyta > Magnoliopsida > Asterales > Asteraceae > Dittrichia > Dittrichia graveolens. The sequence continues at coordinate 28,001,762 of JARJIL010000008.1, forward strand.
ACACATTTATCGAGAGCTCAGATGGATGCAATTACTTGGGATCAATTTCGAAATAAATTGTGTGAACAGTATTGCAATGCTTTTGAGTTGAACAAGATAAGGCAGGAGTTCATGGAACTGCGAATGACGAAAAAGATGTCTGTGGATGAATTAATTGAGTAGTTCAATTCGAAACTGAGATTTGTGACTCAGTGAGTGCTTGATGAACCTTCCTAGGTTCAACATTTCATTGGAGCATTACTTCCTGAGTACAGCAGTACAACTCGATTGGCTGGATCGTTGTCCCAAGCTATCACCTAGGCAAAGTCTGCCGAGGGGGACATGCAGGCAAGAGATAAGCAAAATCGAGATGAGACGGCTTTACAGAAGCCGATATATGAACAGACTGGTAATCAACAGAAGAGGAATTGGCAAGGAAACTAGTCACAGGGAAGTCAGGACAGTGGGGTAACCACTGGGGATTCTTGTCAGAGACCACAATGGTGTAGACGGTGTAGATCTAACCATTCTGGGCAGTGTACAGTTCAGACCATGCGATGTATGCGTTGTGGAGCGTTAGGACATGAAGCTAGGGAATGTGATTTTCCCTAGAGTGTGTGCTGGAACTGTCAGAATGAGGGACACAGGGTTCGTGAGTGTCCTTTCGAAAGGAAGACTGGGACAGGGATGGGGGCAGAAGCGGTTGAGGGATCATCATCAGTAGGGCAAAAGAGAAAGAACCCTACTGTGCGAGAGGGTAGGGTGTACAATATGATGGCTACTTATAATGCCACCACCGATGAAGACGAAACGGGTATGTTTTGATAAAACTTTATACCTGTGTGTTAATTAACTTTAAAGTTAATTGTGAATATTTTATGCATAGTATGTGCTAAAATGTGTGAGTTTATTTCTGATGAGATTGATTCTCTAGAAATAGAACTAAGTAATAATAGATGATTTTCTATTATGAGTTATGTGATATATATATATCATGAAATGGTATGATGATAAGTATGTGTGATACTTGATTAAATGCTAAGTGAGCATGATATACCATAGAGATATATGTTCAGATTAATTGAATTGTATGATATAATGTGTATCGTATGATTTATATACATTATGTGTTTATGTGAATTCAATTGTGTAAAGAAAGAAGACAGAGATGAATTACTGCATATTGGGCAAGTCTGGGGTGTGTAGTATTGTGCAGGTATAAGGAGTGCTGAAGATTATAAGTGGATGTATAATCTACTGAGTACAGTTGATTCATGAGGATGAATGACGGATTTAAAAGAATTTTGTGGTATGACAGGAAATCACATTTGTTGATTTGAAATGTGATGTTATGCTTTAAGATTGGATGTATAGTAGATATCTTGTGTTATTTGAGATATCACGAGACGAAATTTTACCATGACTTGGAAGTTGCAGCTGATATAAGTGCAATGATGTTATATTAACTGTAAAAGAAGACATGTGTGATTGACTTGGTCAATAAGAGATGTATTAGATGGCTAACTAGAAGTTATCCGAACAATTGAGACGGTGATCGGACTGAATCAGAGAAAGTGATAGTGGATTTTGATGTTACATCGGAAAGACGACATGATGACAGATATGTTGATCTGTGAAAGAGCTAGTGATGATAACATCCTGAATATGCGAGTTGGAAGTATCTCTGACTTAGTGGATGAATCAAGATTTCCTTTGCGAGAAAATCTTGAAGAATGAAAAGGTTGAAACCTTTGAGATAGAGAAAGAGAGAAGAGGATTGCAATGGCCTAAACTTATGAAGTGACAACTTGTGGATCTTGTGTGTGAAGATGCCTTTACTTAGAGATGCCTTTACTTGGAGATGCCTTTGCTTGGAGATGCCTATGCTTGGAGATTGCCTTTGCTAGGAAGTGCCTTTGCTAAAACACTGGAGTTGAAATTTACAGGGATTTATAAATTTAACTGCCAATGCTATATTGTGGAGTAATAACCTAAGGGTTGAGTACTGATGGTGTACTATGAGAATAGAGATATTATGTGATATGAGATATGACATATGGAGTGTAAATTTAAGTGGTATACCGAAATCTTATGTGACCTTGAGATATTTGAGATATCTGAGAGGTGATGATCATAAGACGGGATGGGATTGTTTTTGACTTGATCAAATAAAGAGAAACCTGGATATGTTTTGAGTGATTATGGATTGTTCAGTAATTTTATTACGAGTGAGACGGTATTTGTTGGACAGATGGATTTGATTAAGTGTTTAAAAGAGATGAATTGAAGAGATAATAATTCATTTTTTGTTGACTTGTGATGAAAAGTGAAAATTTGTTTAAACTTGTGAAGAGTTTACAAACGAAGATTGAAACGGAAGTTGGATGATGTGACAGGATTTTCCTGATGGATAATTGAGTGTATGATTGAAATATGACGATTTGAGGAACACAATGAATGTGTGGGTGAACTAAATTCTGAAGATGGGATATCAAAACACTTTATGTGAAGTTATGAGAATGTGGTAATGATACTTCAACCTGTTGACTTGAAGTAAGTGATAAAGTATAAGTGTATACTTTGGCATGATAGATGATAAATGATTGGAAGCTATCGGGGTTTTTAACTGAGTTGGACATAAATTCAGGGGAGGCTTGAAAACAGAATTTATGAACTAACTGTTGGTTTGAGGATAAGGTGTAAAGCTTGTGTGGTTATATATTAACTGTTGAAAGTGCGATGAAGTTTATTTGGTTAAACTGTTGGAAGAAGATCTAAAGAGTTGACATCGTGGTTGATGTGTGTACAGTGAGATTCCGAGGACGGAATCCTTTTAAGGAGGGAGGATTTGTAACATCCTAATTTTGGGCCTAGTGGTTACGTAGGCCAAGGTATGTTTAAACACATGATTAGTATTTAATTATATGTTTAATTACTTACTAATGGCTTTAATTGAATTAATAGATAAGTTAATTCATTAAATTTAGATATTTACTTACATATATATATATATGTGCATGTGTACGGATATATATATATATATATATATATATATATATATATGGATTTGAGTATGTGTGTTGCATGTGTATGTGTATGTAGTACATGGACACCTCCTGCTTGATTTTATGAGAAACCGACATAGTGTGTGTTGTGTGTGTTCTTGAGAGAAAAGCAAAGAAAGGTTGTAAACTTGAAAAGTGAAAGTGGAGATTTGTTGGGTGTTAATTCAAAACAAAGATATGATGATGTTTCTTGCATGATGGTGATCATTTTGTCATATTTTGTTGTTAAACTTGTGTTGGTTTCATGAAGATGCCATGGATGAAGTTTGTGTGTAAACTTGACAAATGGGTTTTTTGTATTTTGGTGTTTTAATTGTTCTTGATGCGTTCTTGATGTTAGATACATGTTATAAGATGCTTATACATGTTTTAGAAGTGTTCATATTGAATTTCAAGTGTGTTAATCGGATTTGAAAAGTGTAAGTCGGCTGAATGTTGAAGAAGATGATGCAGAACCTGTCGCGACGCGACGCGTCGGGAAGAAAATGTGACGCGTTCTTGGTAAATATCGGATTCTTGTAGAAATCCGATTGGTGAAATCCGGACCAAAAATCCGTTCATGGTAATCCGGAGGAGTGAAATACGATACTAAGAATCCGGTAGTGGAAACCCATGACTTGAAATCCGAGACATGGGACTCGGATTGTGGAAATCCGACATTGTGCATCGATGCGACGCGTCGAATGTTTGGACGCGACGCGTCCGCGGTTTTGGGTGTTTTCTTGGTTGTTTGCTTTGTTTAAAGCTTTGTGTTATATGTTTATACATATGTGAATCATTCATGTTTATGTTTGATTAAAAGGATATAAATATATGTGTTTGGGTATGTATTTATGAATCGTTTATTGATTTCAGTTTATTTTGATCTCAGGAAAGGACAAGGCTCAGTAATATTAGACCACTGAGTGGGAGTTTGAGAACTCGAGGTGAGTGGATGTTTACTCACGGATGATATTAGTTATAACTTGTTTGGTTGCAACTGTATGTGGATTGATGCATAGATAGACTGATGTCTATTAATTGATTACCTGTGATATGTTAATTGATTGTTGCGCCTATTTGTGATGTCAGCTATCGGCTGGGCATATTGGGTTGGGTTTGTTTGCTATCGGCTAATCAGTATTGTGGTCATTTGATGCATTTGTTGCAACTTAAGATAATACTGTGTGAGAATAGCAAATAGACTATCGGTAAACCTTTGCTTGGCAGGCATTGGTTGTAGGTTCCTGCAGAACTGCCGGTCTTCTCGTGAGGCAAAGGGTGATTATGTGTTTACTGTTGTTGATATCATGCGGTTATTTGCTAGTATATCTGTGGTGGTTTACTTCTATTCACTTAGCTTTGTGCTAATCCCCCACCTCTCACTACTTTTACAGGTGGCTGGTGAGTTATGCGGTGTAGTTGGGAGGGGGTGTAGCATGGGGAATAATTGACAGGCACTCTGACTGGAATTGTGACGAGCCGTAGTTTTTGTAATACTGTATTTTAAACTGATTGGTTTTGTTAAACAGTGGTTTAACTTCAGTTGTAAATACTTTTATGTTTTATTAAACACTTCTGAAGTGTTAATTTAAATGAAAATTTTATGGGTGAAAATACGGTGTTACAGATCGGATGGCTTACAATTGTCCCCTTATTTTATTCATAACCAAACCATGAATTGTGACCTTCATGAATTGTGATGGGTGATTATGACCGTTATATCTAATAGATCAACATGTAATTGATGGCTAATATTTGTTTTCTATTCTCGCCAAAATATTTATTCTCCCTCCTCTTATATATATATATATGAATATAGGGAAGGGTTCAAATGAGAACTGTTTTTCGTACGAGAACCAAGCTTAGCCGTTCATTTTGGTAATGGAATTCATGGATGAAGAGCGTGGGGGGATTGAGTGTGGCTGGGTGCGTGTAAGGAATTCATGGGTGGGCAATCCAATTGAATGAGGAGGAATTGAACGGCTGAGATTGGCTCTCGTAGTTTTCGTACGAAAAACAGTTCTCGTTTGAACATTTCCATATATATATATATATATATATATATATATATACACACACTAGTGGGGTGCCCGCGCAATGCGGCTGCAGCAAATAAGAGGGATGTTGGTAAGTTTGTGATCGTCTGCAATAGATAGAACATGGCCCTGACAGTTACAAATGGTATCTGACGGCGAAATCGTGCTACAATATATTTAATGTAAATTAGATGGTGCAATTTAACATTCATCACATCTAGTTTATATGGAAGTTTGATGTTAATATTGTGGTACTAAAAAAATAGATTTAGTGTTGATAACTTAAGTAGATGACAATCCGGATGGCTACATTTCTATATAATTTTCTAATCCTAAGTAGGAAAAATAACCATTGACATTTTCAAATCTATCCAAAATTTGCTAGCAAACTTAAATTCCCGAATTAAGTTAATGATATCACACCAAAAATGTACTAAAAACAAATACTTCAAAAAACAAACCATAGAATAAACATACATGTAAAATGTTTGCAACATAACACTTTAGCCTATAGGGGATGAATGGGCAAGGTAAAGGTTCGAATATTGATATATAGCAAAAACTTAAATCAAAAGATGTCGCATGCCTTCAGCTTCTGTAATTTTCGGTTCAAACTCTATAGTGGACAGATCCGTACAATTCAAAACATTTTCTGAAAGTAAAAGTGGTTATGAGATGAAATAGAATAGTTTGATGGTTAACAATTAAATATTCAATGTGTTTGATTAAACGTAAATGTAGTGCTTACTTTCTCTCATAGGGTCAAGTTTTACTCGGATAATGAATATAACCAAACGAACTCAAATTGCTCATGTGAGAGGTATCGGAAGATGAAAACTCCATGCATCATACAATTTTAGTTTTAACTCTTTGCCCCTATGCATGAACAACACTCTAGATTTAGTTTAGGAAAATATGTTTGTTTTGGTGTAATATAACTATAAATATAAATATATTACCTTATGTTAAATAGTTGTAAATTTTTTATTAAATAGGTTACGAAAAATCCTTTAATAATAATTCTAGATACGTAGGGTGGTGTCCATTCCATGGATCCCTAAACCTTTTCAGTTGTCCTTAGACGATTTTTCCAACGACATATATTAAAAAATTACCATGTAAGATACTGTTAAAACTATATATATATATATATATATATGTATATATATATTTTAGTTTTAAATTTAAATGAAAATGAAAATGAAACTAATATACCTATCAATATTTTTACTTTCACGGCAACAAGAAAGCCAAATGAATAAAATTTTGGATAATACGGAAGCTCGAACCCAACTGATGTACTCTTCAATGGTGTAAGCTTTGTCTTTTTGTAAAGCCCAAGTTCATACCCGTCATGATGGAGAGGATAAATTTCGTACCACGGGAAGTCGTCACACCCAATTTCATAGAATTGAAAAGACTCTATTGAAAATATACCACCTTCTAAGTTCATTGGATCGTAAGTTTGCATCAAACCGGAAGGAACAACAGCAACAATTCTGTCTCTCTATTATAATATATTTTATTAATTATTTGATTAAAAATATTGTATATAATAGTCAATTTAAGATAGCTCGGAATAAATGTCTAATTACTTACATTCTTATGGAGTAACAACAAATACAATTGATTTCCTTCAACATCCTTGCTGACATATTGAACCCTCACTAATTTAATTGTGAACCAACCATTACGTGGTTGATATTATGAAAAAACTTCATACGAATACGGATCCATCCACTATAAAAGTATTCAAATGAGGACTCTAATAGAAGTGACCAAAAAATAAAGTAGCAAAACAAATACAGTAATACCTAAACATACTTAAACTTTATATAAACAATTAAATAAGTTTATAATAGAGATAATATAAAAATTAACTTAAAAGTACAAGGCTTATAAAATTATTTATTTTATTTGCCTATTATTTATTGTGTAGAAAGAATGTTTATGTTGGTTATAAATTTGATTACGTAGAATATGTCGTTATGATATGTTTGGGTAACCTATCAAAAATTGTGAGGCATGTGAATATAATATATATGTTATAGTGTGTTGGATTGTGCGTATTTAAGAATTAATTACATGATTAATTGGACGTTTCATATTGTATGAATTTATGATTAGATAAGATTGGGTCTAATACGAGGGTTGCAGAAAATACCCCATTGTATGCTAAATTAATTGGTTGAGAAAGATTAATTGTTTGGTGGTATCTAGAAAGGATAAAGAGTATTTTATTATTTAAAAGAAAATGATTAAGTGGGATATGTAAATATGTTGGATGTATGTATGTGAGTATGTATGTATGTATGTATGAGGAAACATGATGTCTTGACACCATCTGCTTGTTGAAATTGAATTTAGAAGAGTACACGTATGAAGTAATGTGGTGTTGGATTGAATGGACTAATACCACCTCCTCAATTTGAATAATCTTATCTAAAGTTTTGTGTGTAAAAGTGTATGTGTGTATTTCTTTGAGAAGAATCAAGGAAGGGCAAGAAACTTGAAATATTGAAGTGAAGAATAGTTGATTGATAAATCAAGAAAGAGGTTAGAGAATGTTTATAGCATGTTGTTAATTATATGGATATGTTTCCTCGTTGTGTTTAAATGGATTTAAACATGAAACACCATTTTTGTTTATTTGAAGCTTTAGAAGCTTAACATGGTAAGTGGGTTTTATGTATTTTGATGTTTTTGATGGATTAGATTTGATTATGATGAATAGAAACATGAAGTATATTGTTTAAACACGTTTTGAATAAGTTTTGTTAAGTTTGCATGACTGATTATGGAGATTTTGGAGAATTTGAGTCCGCTGGGTTTTGAAGAAAAAGAAGATGTGTTGCAGGTGTCGACGCGACGCGACGCATCCAAGAAAGGGATGCGATACGTCCCATGAAATCCGACAAAAAGGACAATTCTGACAATGATTGACTCCAATAGTTGAAAAACCGACATTTGAGAATCCGACATATGAGAAATCCAACACTCAGAATCCGACACCAAGAATCCAGTGTTGAAATCCGATATTTGAAATCCAGGATCTTGTTGAAATCTGACAGATTAAGGCGACGCGACGCGTTGGTTTGTTGGACGCGACGCGTCCGAGAGATTTTTCTAGATTTGGAGTTTTGTTGCGGATTTGAAGATGTAGCATGTTATGTGTTCATTTTATGTGTAATTCTAACCTATGGAATATGGTTACTCTTGATATAAATATATATGAATATATATTTATGAATCAAAGACTGATTTTAGTTTGTTGTGTTCTAGGAAATACGAAGACTCATTGATATTAGACAACTGAGCAAGTGCCTTTGAGAACGAAAGATGAGTGGATGTGAACTCACGGATGGTGAAGGTTATGATTGTGAATGATGTGATGCTTATGATTACGATTGATAGACTTTTTAGTCTGATAATGGATTGTTATTGAAGTACTGTATGATTGATAGATTATTTGTGTTTGATTGTTTGTTGAGCTTTCGACTTTGGACTTAGACCAGCTATGCGTGTAGTTCGGCTGGTAGAGATTGTATTTGAAACCAGCTATGTGTGTAGTTCGGTTGGTACAGGTTAGCTATGCATGTAGTTTAGCTGGATCTGATCGCTATTGGTTGAGCAGTTATAGACCCTCTCATGGATGCGTTGTATTGGAGGGGGGATCTAATTGTGCCAATTGACGGTGGGCTATCGGTAAACATTTGCTTTGGCCTGCATTGGTTGTAGGATCGGCAAAAACGCCGTCCTCTGGATTTCACTGGATTGTGTGGCTTGTATTTACTTGCATGTTCATTAATCGTTGCTATTTGCTGATGTGTCATAGCGTCCTCTCACTTAGCTTTGTGCTAATTCCCCTCAGTTGCTTGTTTTTGCAGGTTTATAGTTTGGTGGTGTTCGTGAAAGGAAAAGTTGACCCTACTCTGATATGTGTTTAAAATGGAAATGAGCCATGTGTATTTTGTAACACCAAGATGTTTCTTGTTTTATTTTGTGAACAGATGTTTGCTGATGATTGTAAAATGCAATGTTTTATGATTAATTTTGATTAAAAGCTTCCGCATCGTATTTAAAAAAAATGGCTTGAGATTTGCGGTGTTACGGTTTGCTATCAGAGCCCTGGTTTTGCAATGCAGGTACGGCTAGAGTGTTGCATTCCCAAATCTTGGCTCATGACGGGTCAAACTTTCCTTTAAGGGAATTAGAGTGAGTTGGAGATGTTTGTGGTAATTAGTATTTTGAGTACTAACGGTTTTGCTAATGAAATTGTGAGATGATGTTATTGTAACAAATATGGCTGACATAGAGATTCCCATCCTTCCACCTGTGACCCGGGCAACTATAGAAGCATCAATAAACGAGAACATTGATAATACAGAGGTGGCGGGAACTTCAGGTCAGGCTCACGAAGAGGATCAGAGTGAGTATATATTCAAGCTTGAGAATGAGTTACTAGATCTTCGAAACTTGGTTCATAATTTGGAGCAACAGAGGTATAATCAACTGAGCCAACCCCAATGCCAACTGCGAAACCAACACAATCAACTACTGCACCAGTAACAACACGACTACCACCGGTAACTTATGTTACGCCACAATAGTTTTATTATCTGTTCACGCCTCAGGGAACTTACCCTTTTGCGTTTCCTGGATACAAACAACCTTGTACGTACAAGCAGTTCTTAGATTGCAAACCTTAGGATTATCAAGGGAGTTCTGACCCTAATATTACATTGAACTGGTTGAGAGAGATGTTAAAGGCGTTAGACGTCTGTAGTTGTGAAAATGAACTGAAAGTGAAGTATGCGATGAGAATGCTAAAGGGAGATGCGATGGTGTGGTGGGATTCTATAACCGGGCATTTTACGGAGGAACAGCAGGAAAGTATCACTTGGAGTCAATTTCAAGAGAAGTTGTGCGAGCAATACTGTAGTTCATTCGAGATTGCAAAAATCAAGAAAGAGTTTATGGATCTACAGATGACAGGAAACATGTCGGTAGACGATTTGATTAAACAACTGAACGAAAGATTGAGATTTGTGAAATATTGTATTGATGACTTACCAGTAGAAGTAAACAAGGTATTGTATTGATGACTTACCAGAAGAAGTAAACAAGGTTTATTTTGTGGAAATATGACATGATAGTGTATGAGCCAAATCAGGATATCAGAGATTTATGAATTGTTGAGACGAATAGAGATACCAGAGTGGTGATGATGACAGATTACGATGGAGTTTATACCTAATTTACTATATGAGAAAGGAACTTGGTTATATTACTAGTAATTATTGACAGTTTAACAAGAAACATTTGTATTATGTCACTAGTGGAATAACATATATTGAACAGAATTATATATTGAAAAGATGATTCGAAGGTATGACGTTTTATATTTAGAGACTTCTGACGGAAATTGAAAACAACTGATTAAGCTTCAGGATGAGTTTACTACAAGAATTGAAACGCGAGATGATCAGTACGGCTGAATTTCTATTCGATAAGATGAGTAAAATGAGTTATACAAATATTTGAGAATGAATTGCATGTATGTGTGATGAATTTTGACGATTTGTGGAATTCGAAATTAAATTGATCAGATTGGCGTGATGTGATTTCTATCAAACGGATGTTAAAGTGTTAGTTATGAATTGTTATGTGAAAACCATGGAATTGTTCTGACATGTTAATTGGAAACGAGAAAAGAAGCAATATGTGGATATTTTTTATATGACGGACAGTGAAAGAAAGATATGTGAAATTCTTCATTTGAGATACATTTTGATAATGTCTGTATACGTAAGTGTAAAAGAGAATGGTTGAAAGACAGATTTATGAAATTCGAGATCTATATGTTGATTTGAAGAAGAGATTGGAAAGTAGAGTTGTTGAACTCTGGTGATTATGATAAAGGTGTGTAGAAATTGATTTCTGTGTATTGGTAAAATGGAAATACATATGAGTTATAAATTGGCTTCACATCGTAAATGAATATGAAGAGTTGAGACTTTCGTTTGATGTGTGCTATGAGATTCCGAGGACAGAATCCTCTAAAGGAGGGAAGATTTGTAACATTCGAAAACCCGACCTAGTTGTGGGCGGGCCAATGGTAAGTCGTAGTGTGTTTGATTGTGCGTATTTAAGAATTAATTACATGATTAATTGGACATTTGATATTGTATGAATTTATGATTAGACAAGATTGAGTGTAATACGAGGGTTGTAGAAAATACCTCATTGTATGCAAAATTAATTGGTCGAGAAAGATTAATTGTTTGTTGGTTTCTAGAAAAGATAAAGAGTATTTTATTATTTAAAAGAAAATGATTAAGTGGAATATGTAAATATGCTGGATGTATTTGTATGATGTATGTATGTGAGTATGTATGTATGTATGTATGAGTGAACATGATGTTTTGAGACCACTTGCTTGTTGAAATTGAATTTAGAAGAGTACACATATGAAGTAACGTGGTGTTGGATATGCATGGACTAATAATAGCACCTCCTCAATTTGAATAATCTTATTTGACGGTTTGTGTGTAAAAGTGTATGTGTGTGTTTCTTTGAGAAGAAGCAAGGAAGAGCAAGAAACTTGAAATATTGATGTGAAGAATAGTTGATTGATAAATCAAGAAAAAGGTTAGAGAATGTTTATAGCATGTTGTTAATTATCTGGATATGTTTTCTTGCTGTGTTTAAATGGATTTAAATATGAAACACCATTGATGTTTATTTGAAGCTTTTAGAAGCTTAACTTGGTATGTGGGTTTTATGTATTTTGATGTTTTTGATGGATTGGATTTGATTATGATGATTAGAAACATGAAGTATAATGTTTAAACATGTTTTGAATAACTTTTGGTAAGTTTGCATGACTAATTAAAAGATTTTGGAGAATTTGAGTCGGCTGGGTTTTGAAGAAGAAGAAGTGTTGCTAGTGTCGACGCGACGCGTACCATGAAATCCGACAAAAAGGACAATTCCGACAACGATTGAATCCAATAGTTGAAAGCCGACACTTAAGAATCCGACATCTGAGAAATCCGACTCCAAGAATCCAATGTTGAAATTCGATGTTTGAAATCCGGGATCTTATTGAAATCCAATAGATTAAGGCGACACAACATGTCGGTTTTTTAGACGCGACGCATCTAAGAGATTTTTCTAGATTTGGAGCTTTGTTGCGGATTTAATGATGTAGCATGTTATGTGTTTATTTTATGTGTAATTCTAACCTATGGAATATGGTTACTCTTGATATAAATATATATGAATATATATTTGTTAATCAAAGACTGGTTTTAGTTTGTTGTGTTCTCGGAAAATACGAAGACTAAGTGATATTAGACAGCTGAGCAAGTGCGTTTGAGAAGGAAAGGTGAGCGGATGTGAACTCATGAATGGTGAAGGTTATGATTGTGAATTATGTGATGCTTATGATTACGTTTGATAGACTGTTTAGTCTGATAATGGATTGTTATTGAAGTACTGTATGATTGATAGATTATTTGTGTTTGATTGTTTGTTGAGCTTTCGACTTTGGACTTAGACCAGCTATGCGTGTAGTTCGGCTGGTAGAGATTGTATTTGAAACCAGCTATGTGTGTAGTTCGGTTGGTAGAGGTTAGCTATGCATGTAGTTTAGCTGGATCTGATCGCTATTGGTTGAGCAGTTATAGACCCTCTCATGGATGCGTTGTATTGGATGGGGGATCTAATTGTGCCAATTGACGGTGGGCTATCGGTAAACATTTGCTTTGGCCCGCATTGGTTGTAGGATCGGCAGAAACGCCGTCCTCTGGATTTCACTGGATTGTGTGGCTTATATTTACTTGCATGTTCATTAATCGTTGCTATTTGCTGATGTTTTGTAGCGTCCTCTCACTTAGCTTTGTGCTAATTCCCCTTAGTTGCTTGTTTTTGCAGGTTTGTGTTTTGGTGATGTAGCATGTTATGTGTTTATTTTATGTGTAAATAGAAGACTAAGTGATATTAGACAGCTGAGCAAGTGCGTTTGAGAAGGAAAGGTGAGCGGATGTGAACTCATGAATGGTGAAGGTTATGATTGTGAATGATGTGATGCTTATGATTACGTTTGATAGACTGTTTAGTCTGATAATGGATTGTTATTGAAGTACTGTATGATTGATAGATTATTTGTGTTTGATTGTTTGTTGAGCTTTCGACTTTGGACTTAGACCAGCTATGCATGTAGTTCGGCTGGTAGAGATTGTATTTGAAACAAACTATGCGTGTAGTTCAACTAATAGAGGTTAGCTATGTGTGTAGTTCTGCTGGGCCTGCTCGGTATTGGTTGAGCAGTTATAGACCCTCTCATGCATGCGTTGTATTGGAGGAGATCTAATTGTGCCAATTGGCGGTGGGCTATCGGTAAACCTTTTCTTTGCCTCACATTGGTTGTAGGTTCGGTAAAACCGCCGGTCGTCTAGATTTCACTGGATTGTGTGGCTTGTGTTTACTTGCCTGTTCATTGATCGTTGTTATTTGATGATGTTTTGTAGCGTCCTCTCACTTAGCTTTGTGCTAATTCCCCTTAGTTGCTTGTTTTTGCAGGTTTGTGTTTTGGTGGTGTTGGTGGAAGGAAAAGCTGACCCTGCTCTGATATGTGTTTAAAGTGGTAATGAGCCATGTGTATTTTGTAACACCAAGATGTTTGTTGTTTTGTTTTGTGAACATATGTTTGTTGATGATTGTAAAATTCAATGTTTTATGATTAATCTTGATTAAAAGCTTCTGTGGCGTATTAAAAAAATGGCTTGAGATTTGCGGTGTTACCAAAGCGAAATTTATTTGCATTAGCATTAAATAAAGTATTATTCTCCATATTCGTTACATCTGTCTTCAAAATATAAAATATTGATAATATTCATTACAATAGGAAATAAGTTAATCAAAGTTATAGTCGTCTTCTTTAGATTCATCTATCAATCTATAAACCTTGTTTCGGCTAAACACAGAGATTTGGTTTCTTTTTTGTCTTTTCATATTTTTCATAGTCAAAGTTTCATCATCAGAACTTTCAACGTCAATAACATCATTCCAGTCCCAGTTTAATAGATTTTCTTCTCTTTTTTTCTTTTTGATATTTTGAAACAATATAGAATGTTAAACATTATTATACTTGTATTACTAACGAATACCATTTCTAAATTAGGTGCGATCCTTTATGTGTTATTGTGAAAGTCCTTCGATAGTGAAGAAGATGAGTACCTATGAACACGTGAAGTGAAGATGATGAAGTTTTGTATGAACAAGTGTGAACTCTTTGCATGCAAGATCAAGATACTCTCTATATTTCAATAGACGTTTAGTACAAGCTGAGAATACAACTTTTGTAAAGGATACCTTGCAAACTAGGTTTGCAAGGTATTTATATGAAAGCCTCATGGGCTTAGAAGCCACATGGGCCCAAAACAAGATAACTACTCTAGACTTAGGAAGTACATACTAAAGTGGGCTAAGCCCATTACAATGTCTAGTCTTGTATAATAGATTAGTTAATACAAAAGAAACACAAGGACAACAAAATAATAAATATCTAACATTCTCCCCCTTTTGTTGCCTTGTGCTTGAGCAGATATTGATCATCTGCACATTTGACCTAGAAGTCTTTCCCATCTTCTTATGGCCTTCCTCTCTTGTATCTTTTCCTCCAATTGATCTACAATCCGGGTCATTTTCACCAATTCTGATTGATCTGTTCAATGTCTGTAGTTGAAGCACGTTCTTCGGAATTTAGATATGCATCTTTGTAGTGTTCCGTCAGAATAAGCGTTGACCTCGGAAAGCCGGAGAAAAGCTTTGCTGCCATTTAGATTGGACAAGATGAATCCGTCGGCCCCTTCATAATCCTCATCATATTCCTTAATGATCGTATATTTTCTGTATTTGTCAAGCTTAGAGTGCTACTGGTTGGGCCTTCGAACGTTTATCTTTTCAAGATCGGCCTCAGCACCTAACTGTAGATCATGAGTTCTGCAAAGGAGGATTTTCTTTCTCATAAAGTCTCTTAAAATTTGGTGTGCTCTTTGTTCTTACCGGTTCTTGCCGGTTTTACAGGCCAACTCATCTTCCATGTGAGTGATGTCCCCTAAAATTAGATGTCCAAGCTGGACCTCGTGAAATGTATATCTTTTCCCATCTGCTCTGGTGACATAAAAGTGAACCATTGAGTAGTTGAGGAAGTTGCGCATGTACACAAACTCGACATTGACAATCGGAAATCTGGAGGCCACTTGTTGTTTTGTGCTTCCATGGAAGGTGGTGGCGAATCTGACTGACTTCTCGTGCTTTTGAGAGTTCAGCACATATAGATCATCAACCTCTCTAACTACTTCTGAGAAGATCTGGGGGATTCGTTCTTCTAGATAAGGAGCATTGAGCCACTAAGTAGGACAGCGAGGTTAGGCTTTGGAGAGCGCTTCTCTAGGCCTGATGCTTCGTAAATTTGGCCTTTCATCTATTACTCACCCTCTTGTTGTTCAGGTTTCTGTGGTTGCCACTGAGTAGGCCAGCGAGGTTGGGCCTTGGAGAGCTCTTCACTAGGCCTGATGTTTGTTATATTTGGCCTTTCCGCTATTATTCGCTCATGAGTGGTCAGGGGTTTAGGTCCTCCATGGTAAGTTTTAGGTACGGGCCACTCACCCTTTTGTTGTTCAGGTTTCTTAGGTTGCTGCTGACTAATTAGATCTATGGGCGTAACATTGAATTGCCCCTGTTGTGGTGGAAAAATGTCGAGCAGTTCCATGTTGACTGTGGTAAAGACCCTGCGAATGTTGATTAGCGGGATTTCTTCCTCTTCCTCGGTTATAGGACTTTTGCCTTTCTCTTTGTCTATTGAGGTTTCGGGAAGAAAAGATTATGGTTTAGTTGTAGTTGCTTAGACTTGTGGGATTTAGATTGTTGGGGTTTCTGGTCTGTCTACCTCTGACTCTGCCTCTACCCCCTGACCAATTTCAAACTCAAATTCAGCAGTTTCAAGTTCAATTGCTTGTTGTTGTTGTTGTTGTTTACTGCCACTTCCCACGGACGGCATAGATACTGGGCGGCTTCAATTCTTAAAGTTGTATCTTTTCCTCCAACTGATCTGCAATCTGGGTCATTTTCACCAATTCAGATTGATCTGTTCAATGTCTGTTGTTAAAGCACGTGCTGCGGAATTTAGACATGCATCTTGGAGTGTTCCCTCAGAATAAGCGTTGACTTCGGAAAGCCGGAGGAAAGCTTTGCTGTCATTTAGATTGGACATGATGAAACCGTCGGCCCCATCATAATCCTCATCAAATTCCTCAATGATCGTATATTTTTTGTATTTGTCAAGCTTAGAGTGCTACTAGTTGGGCCTTCGAACGTTTATCTTTTCAAGATCGGCCTCAAAACCTAACTGTAGATCATGAGTTCTGCAAAGGAGTATTTTCTTTCACATAAAGTCTTTCAAAACTTGGAGAACTCTTTGTTCTTCCCGGTTCTTGCCAATTTTACAGGCCAACTCATCTTCCATGTGAGTGATGTCCCCCAAATTTAGATGTCTAAGCTCGACCTCGTGAAATGTATATCTTTTCCCATCTGCTCTGGTGACGTGAAAGTGAACCATTGAGTAGTTAAGGAAGTTGCGCATGTACACCAGCTCAACCTTGACAATCAGAAATCTGGAGGCGACTTGTTGTTTTATGCTTGCATGGAAGGTGGGGGCGAATCTGATTGACTTCTCGTACTCTAGAGAGTTTAGCACATACAGATCATCAACCTCTCTGACTACTTCTGAGAAGATATGGGGGATTCATTTTTCTAGATATGGTGCATTGAGCCACTAAGTACGACAGCGAGGTTAGGCTTTGGAGAGCGCTTCTCTAGGCCTGATGCTTCGTATATTTGGCCTTTCGTCTATTACTCACCCTCTTGTTGTTCAGGTTTCTGTGGTTGCTGCTGACAAATTAGATCTATGGGCGTAACATTGAATTGCCCTTGTTGTGGTGGAAAAATGTCGAGCAGCTCCCTATTGACTGTTGTAAAGACCTTGAAAATGTTGATTAGCGGGATTTGTTCCTCTTCCTCGTTTATAGGCATTTTGCCTTTAGCTTTGTCTATTGAGGTTTCGGGAAGGGAAATTTTGCTTCAGTTGGAGTTTCTTAGAGTTGTGGGATTTGGATTGTTGGGGTTTCTAGTCTGTCTGCCTGTAACTTTGCCTCTGCCCCCTGAATAATTTCAAACTCAAATTCAGCAGTTTCAGGTTCAATTGTTTGTTGTTGTTGTTGTTTACTGCCACTGCCACTGCCACTTCCCGCAGACGGCTTAGATACTGGGCCGGCTTCAATTCTGAAAGTTGTACTTTGAGCCCCAATATATTGTGGTTGCCTTTTATCCCCCCTCATGATGTCCTGGGTCCTCAGGATCATCATGCCTCCGCTTCCTAGATTCAGCTTGATCCTTGCAAGATTCCTCGACCACTTCCAGCCTCTTACTGATCCCAGATACGGTTGCAGTTAGGGTATAAAGGGCTTGGAGGACTGTGTCTTGGAATTTGGTGGAACTGGAGGATGTGGGTTGGAATTGGGATTCTAGTGCTGCAAGGAGATTTGATTGTTCAGTAGTTGAATCAGCAACACTATTTAGCTTGGTGTGAAGAAGCTCTTTGAGTTCATCTATAAAGTAATCTCGCTCAATGAAAGTGGGTGGGCGGTTTTCAAGGGCTTGGATTTCGGCTCTTAGGGAATTGATTTTAGAGTGGAGTTAAGTGTTAACATATTCCCTTAGGCCGGAGTCAAGGCGGGAGAACTTCGAATCCATACAGATTCTTAGTTTTGTTGTAACCCCGAGCTCACGTAGAGGCCCGGTTTGCACAGGTCTTTCAGCCTTGTGGCTGTTATGTAGTGTTGGCATATGTGTGGCACTAGAGGGACTTCCGCTCGATCCTTGCGACACCTCAGTAGTAGAGGCCGCTACGGGCGTTCCGGTGATGTCACAGAGACGCGCAAGTGGTGATTGTGTCCTAGCAAAGGATTGGAACCAAGTTAAGATTGTTGCTAGACTCGATTGTGGATGAATTGAAGATATAGATGGGGGAGGCATTCCACTTATTTCAAAGCCAGCAAACTCCGAATGAGTTGCCGACTATGTATGTGATATGTCCCCGTGGAGTGAAACTGCTCCCAGTTGATTGTAAGCAGAGTGGCTGGTGGGGTGAGGTGTTTGCACTGGTGGGACGCCAGTGACTCTTTCAATACTAGCCGGAACAGTGTCCTGACTGATAGTAGAGGTGGCTTCCGGGGTTTCTATTTCTGGAGAACTCTCACCCTCTTTCTTTTTCAACTCACTCTCACTATCACTAACAACCACGTCCAGGTCTACATCTTCTCTTTCAATTACAGGAACATCACCAAAGGTGGCAGATATGTCGGATAAGTCACGATAGATGTCCTCCTGGTGATCAAAAACTTGCCTCGTGCCAGTGGATTCGGCCCGAAGAGGAGAAGGTATCGGGCCAAAGGAGATTGACTGCCCGGATGAGGATGATTCAGTTTGGGTACGTTCTGTGGAGGACTTACTCTCAGATGCGTCATTGGTGGAGGCCTCAGAATCACTGATCACCACTCCCTCACTCTCGTGCATTTCTTCTCCCTAACCACTTCTTCCACCCCTTTCAACACATTGTTCTCTCTCATGCACAACCCTACTCGGGGCATCCCTATGCACGCTCCTAGACCACTAGGACCCTCACCAGGTGCTACTGCTCCTTGGGTAGGTACAACCGGTTCTAGTTACGCTAGAGGAGCAATCCTATTATCCCTCATATAATCTATCACAGCCTCACTCTCCTAATTCAAGATTCCAAGAAGGGCAACCGGCACCTGCAAAGCAACCACGTTAGGTAAATCTCTTATGTCCAAGAATCGGGTTATCCGTTGTACTTGGATTTGCGGGTTATCGTGGCGTCAGGGGATGGTGTGGTAGGTTTCCAGATCTATGGCGATCAAGATGGTAAGGAACCTTTGGTGTAACACCGTAAAATCTAAGCTTTTTTTTTAAATTGCGCTGCGGAAGCTTTAATTAACTTTAAACATACAATCCATTTACAATCATAACAATCATTTACAATCAAAATATCTGTTCTTAAAATCCAACATGCTTAAGTCTGTGTTACAAAATAAACTGGCTCGTTTCATTTTAATTCTTAGACACCAGAGTCAAGTCAACTTTTCCTTCCACGAGCACTCACAAACACAAACCTGCAAAAAGCAACAACTGTGTGGAATTAGCACAAAGCTAAGTGAGTAGAGGCTAAAGCCAAAAGCAAACATCAAGTCAATACTAATCATGTAATCACAACCACTAAGAAGACCGGCAGTTCGGCGCAGAACCTACAGCCAATGCCGGCCAAAGCAAAGGTTTACCGATAGCCATCTACTGAATTAGCACTGTGAAATACCCCACTGAAGCAACATATGCAACAGTAAGGCTACCACTGTTCAACCAACCAGTAAACGAGCCCAACCCAATTCCACGTATAGCTGACTTCTCAAACGCAACTCAAAATCATACTAAGAGTGCGAATCGAACAAATAATCATGCAGCAGTCATCAATAATATATATATCACAATAAACAATTCTAATTTCAAACCATCACATACAATCATGCCTCACATCAGAAATATTAAACACAATCTTTACCATTCGCATCCAACATCCACTCACCTTTCAAGTTCAGACGAAGCACTCAGAATTCTTATATTACTGAGCCTTTTGATTTCCTGAAAACATAATAACAACCAATCAGTCCAAATTTCATAAATACATCTCATCATATATTTATAATTCATTCATAACATTTAATAATCAATAAACAAATACAATTGAAACTCAAAAGTATCGGATTCTTAAACTATCGGACTTTCTCTCGGATTCTTGAAAATCCGCAACCAAGGTATTGGATTTCCCAAAATCCGCAACTATCTAAGGATTTCACAACTGTCGGATTTAGGAATCCGATGTATTCCAATCTCTGTTGTCTTAATTGGATTTCAAGTTTCCAAAATCAAGAGTATCGGATTTCATTGTTTCGGATTCTATGTGTCGAATTCTGACTTAAATCACTTTCCAAGTTTAGGATTTCATAAATATGTTATTCGGATTTGGGGTTCCCATAATTCAAGTATCGGTTTATGAACTTCCGGTTTTAAAGATTCGGATTTCCAAAGTAATCGGATTTCTACCTTCGGATTTCATATGACCCGGATTTTAAGCAAGACTCGGATATCTTCTTCTCAACAATCCGAAAGGTTCATAAATCTCAAATCCGATAACTTCAACATATATTAATCCAAACCCAGATTTCATGAACTCATAACATTATTCCAGAATATAATTTAAACATCTTTAAACGCATTCTCATATATCATATGAACACATGAATCATCAAAATCATATTCTATCAAAAACCGATTATGGTGTTCCAGCATGCAATCCTCAATCTAACATAGATCATGTTTTAAAATCATATAACACATCAAGAAAGATTATAACATGTTAATTTATGAACACCAACCTTTAAACCTCCGATTAATCACACCCAAATGGAATTCCGATTCCTTTCCTTCTTCTTCGGTTTTTCTTGACAGAGAACAAAGCACACACAGACTTACACTTCTTGAATATTTGAAATAATAGAACAGAACTCACACACACACACACACACACTTGTTTACATGCAACGTAGGTGGAAAAACTCTTCTAATTAATCACTTAATTAATTAATAAGCTAATATGACTTAATTAATAACTTAATTAATTAAAGAAATTAAAACACAAACAAACACATACCGTAAACCCGCTAATCTACTAGCCCAGGTTTGCGGGTGTTACATTTGGAAGGGTATGAAGGTTTTTTCGACGGGAGGTGCTTTTCTCATTGACCATCCTTACGAACTCCTCAAAGATAATGGTGGTGTAGTCGAGATGGAGGTGGTAAGCAACACCAGCCAAGAGTAGCAATGAGTAGTAAGATGCCAGTGAGGGTACGGGAGATTATTGTTGCAAGCGTCTGCCAGAGAGGTGCAAGGTTGGTCCTTCTAAACTGATGAATCTGTTGTAGCTACCTATTGTAGCCAAGACCGTGGACAAGTTCAAGTACTTCATATATCCTTGGGGTTTCATGAAATTCAGTTTTTTTAGGGTAGTGATCTGCGGTGGGTAGATCTAGTACGTTGTGGAGTCGGATAGCTAAAAGAATGAATCGAACGTTTTCAATGCGTCCTCGAAGGCACTTGTGTCCCAAACGGGTAACACCCTCGGTAGAGGTATACCATAGTTGTTGTAGGTAGATTTCTAGTACATGGGTTGGTGATGTGTTTGGGTTTTCAGTTATGGCTTGGCAAAGTGGGTGGGCTCGGATTATTTCAGTGACTATCAGGATTTTGGTGTCTGTTTCTAGATCAAAGTAAACGTTATTGCCGCTTGTCTCAAGGCGCTCATCAGCAGGGACAAGGCTTTCCTCAGGTAAGGGTTGAGTTGGCTGTTTGGCTGCCATCTGCAAGAAGTATTATAGAACAGATCAGAGTAGTAGAGACATGTAATTTAGAATGCACATGTGAATGTTTAAGTGAATTTGTATTCTATGATGTTTATCCACATGTAAATGTTGACTTTGACTTGACTTTTGAATTTTGACTTTTGAAATAACATGTTGGAATTGTGTCAAAATTTGTATAAGTGTTGAAAGTCAGATGAGCTTTCACTTGAAGGTCTCATGAGCTAAATGTGAGTGAAAGTCGCATGAAAATTACATGAGTCGCATGAGATTCTCTAAGTGTAGAGAATCCGACATAAATTACAAATCCGATCATTTTATATTTTCAACATTCTGATGGAGCATGAAATCCGATTGTCAAGCTATTTTATGCAAAATATGACGAAATGAAATCCGCTAAGTCCAACACTACACTATCAGATTTTCATCAAATCCGAGAGTTCATTAAAATCCGCATGGAAAGAGTTGGGCTTGAAAGTCGCATGGACTAATTTCACATGAAAGTTGCATGAAAAGCTTTGTTACTGAAAGTCGCATGGACTCATGTCACATGAAAGTCGCATTAAAAGCTTTGATATTGAAAGTCGCATGGACTTATATCACATGAAAGTCGCATGAAAAGCTTTGATATTGAAAGTCGCATGAAAATTTTTGATATTGAAAGTCGCATGGACTCATGTCACATGAAAGTCGCATGAAAGGTTTTGAACTTGAAAGTCGCATGAACTTAACAATCATGCGAAAGTCGGACGGACTTAAAATATGTAAAAGTCGGATGGGGCAAGTTGGATGAGATTCGGATGGCTTAATTCAATTTAAAGTGGCATGAGCCAAATCAAGTGAAATTGGGATGGACGCAAGTCATCTGAAAGTCGGATGACTTTAAGTCATGCGAAAGTCGGATGACCTTGGTCATGCGACAGTCACATGATTTAGAAATTAGTCTTTTTCAGAGTTCTTGATCTAGGAAAGTCGCATGGACTTATGCACTTGATGTTCAGATGCACCAAGTTCATTCAAAGGTCTCATAAGCTTGAAACAAGCAAAAGTCGCATGAAACAATTTTCCGAAGGTTGGATAGACCAAATTCATCCGACTGTCGGATGAATCAACCTTTTCTTCATCTAACTTTTATGAACATTCAGTCTGTTCATACTAAGTCCAAAATCAATTTTGATTAAATGTAAACTTATGGACTCATGTTTTATACCAACTGACACTTATGTGCAGCAGTCCATTTGGTCACATCGGGGTTGGAGTTATCAGTAATCTCATTGTCGACATCCTGAGTTATCAATAGAGGTGGCTTCTGGGCTTTGTAGTTCTGGAGAACTCTCACCCTCGTTCTTTTCCAACTCACTCTCCCTATCACTAACAACCACGTCCAGATCTACATCTTCTCTTTCAATTACAGGAACATCACCAAAGGTGGCAGATATGTCGAATAAGTCATGATGGATGTCCTCCTGGTGATCAAAAACTTTCCTTGTGCCAGTGGATTCGGCCCGAACAGGAGAAGGTCTCGGGCCAAAGGAGATTGACTTCCCAGATGAGGATGATTCAGTTTAGGTCCGTTCTGTTGAGGACTTACTCTCAGATGCGTCATTGTTGGAGGCCTCCGAATCACTGATCACCACTCCCTCACACTCATGTATTTCTTCTCCCTCACCACTTCTTCCACCCCTTTCATGCACAACCCTACTCGGGGCACCCCTGTGCACCCGAGCTCCTAGACCACTAGGACCCTCACTAGGTGCTACTGCTCCTTGGCTGGGCACAACCGGTTCTGGTTACGCCAGGGGAGTGATCCTATTATCCCTCTTATAATCTCTCATAACCTCACTCTCCTGATTCAAGATTCGAAGAAGGGCAACAGGCACCTGCATAGCAACCACGTTAGGTAAATCTCTTATGCACAAGAATCGAGCTATCCGTTGTACTTGGATTTGTGGGTTATCGAGGCATCAGGGGATGGTGTGGTAGGTTTCTAGATCTGTGGCGATCAGGATGGTAAGGAACCTTTGGAAGGGCATGAAGGTTTTTCGGCGGGAGGTGGTTTTCTCATTGACCATCCTTCCGAACTCCTCAAAGATAATGATGGCGTAGTGAGTAGTAAGATTCACCATCAGTACCCCTATGACTTCCAGTGTGGATACGGGATATTATTGTTGCAAGCGTCTGCTAGAGAGGCGCAAGGTTGGTCCTTCTAAACTGATGAATCTGTTATACCCAAGACTGTGGACAAGTTCAAGTACTTCATATATCCCTAGGGTTTCATCAAATTCAGTTTTGTTAGGGTAGTGATCTGCGGTGGGTAGGTCCAGTACGTTGCGGAGTCGGATAGAAGAAAGAATGAATCGAACGTTTTCAATGCATCCGCGAAGGCACTTGTGTCCCAAACGGGTAACACCCTCGGTAAAGGTATACCATAGTTGTTGTAGGTAGATTTTTGGTACATTGGTTGGTGATGTGTCTAGGTTTTCAGTTATGCCTTCCCAGAGTGGGTGGGCTCGGATTATTTCAGTGACTATCAGGATTTTGGTGTCTGTTTCCATATCAAAGTAATGGTTATTGATGCTTGACTCAAGGTGCTCGTCAGCAGGGACAAGGCTTTCCTTAGGTAGGGATTGAGCTGGCTGATTGGCTGCCATCTGCAAGAAGTATTATAGACCAGATCAGAACAGCAGAGACACGTAGTTTAGAATGCACATGTGAATGTTTAAGTGAATGTGTATTCTATGATGTTTATCTACATGTGAATGTTGACTTTGACTTGACTTTTGAAATAACATGTTGGAATTGTGTCAAAATTTGTATAAGTGTTGATAGTCGGATGAGCTTTCACTTGAAGGTCTCATGAGGTAAAATGTGAGTGAAAGTCGCATGAAAATTACAAGAGTCGAATGAGATTCTCTAAGTGTAGAGAATCCAACATAAGTTACAAAAACCGACCATTTTATATTTTCAAAATTCCGACGGATCATGAAATCCGATTGTCAAGCTATTTTATGCAAAATCTGACCAAATGAAATCCGCTAAGTCCAACACTACACTATCGGATTTTCATCAAATCTGACAGTTCATCAAAATCCGCATGGAAAGAGTTGGACTTGAAAGTCGCATGGACTAATTTCACATGAAAGTCGCATGAAAAGCTTTGATGTTGAAAGTCGCATGGACTCATGTCACATGAACGTCGCATGAAAAGCTTTGATATTGAAAGTCGCATGGACTCATGTCACATGAAGGTCGCATGAAAAGCTTTGATATTGAAAATCGCATGGATTCATGTCACATGAAAGTCGCATGAAAAGCTTTGATATTGAAAGTCGCATGGACTCATGTCACATGAAGGTCGCATGGAAAGCTTTGATATTGAAAGTCTCATGGACTCATATCACATTAAAGTCGCATGAACTTAACAATCATGCGAAAGTCGGATGGACTTAAAACATGTGAAAGTCGGATGGGGCAAGTTGGATGAGAGTTGGATGGCTTAATTCAATTTAAAGTAGAATGAGCCAATTCAAGTGAAATTCGGATGGACTCAAGTCATGTGAAAGTTAGATGACTTTAAGTCATGCGAAAGTCGGATGACCCACCTGAGTCATCCGACATTCGCATGATTTAGAACTTAGTCTTTTCAGAGTTTTTGATCTAGGAAAGTCGCATGGACTTATGCACTAGAAGGTAGGATGCACCAAGTTCATTCAAAAGTCGCATAGCCTTGAAACAACCAAAAGTCGAATGAAACAATTTTCCGAAGGTCGGATAGACCAAATTCATCCGACTGTCGGATGATTCAACCTTTTCTTCATCTAACTTTTATGAACATTCAGTCTGTTCATACTAAGTCCAAAATCAATTTTGACTAAATATAAACTTATGGATTCAAGTTTTATACCAATAGACTCGGATTTCAACACAAAACACCCGTGTATATTTTGGCCCAAAATTGATGTTCGGCCCAATCCATTATGTTTTGGCCCAAGACTTAGAATTTTGCATTATTAAAGCCCAAAAATGGTTATTCTTTCTTTTTGTTGTTTTCTACTTCATTTAACTTTCCTAGAAATGATAAATATAAAGTGTCTAGAAATTAGTTATCTGAAAATCAGAAACTATGAGTGTTTGTCGTTTGTCTGATCGAGATGAATTCTTGAACAATTCACCCGCTACACGAATGCACGGGAAGCATTCGAATCACCCAGCGAACCACTGTGCTCCCCCTAGACAGGAGCATCTGTATTTGTGCACAGAAACAAATACACGCGTAATTATGTTACAGAAAGATAAGAAAGTAAGGAGTTACAGTTTGAGAGTCAACATACCAATCTTAGACACCAGGAATGTAAACCTTGCTTCATCCAGTGGTTCGTTGAATAGATCAGCAAGTTGATCATCGGTGGGAATGTACTGTAACTCAATTAGACCCTATTCCACATTGTCTTTCAAGAAGTGATACCTGATGTCGATGTGCTTGGTTTTAGAGTGATGGACAGGATTTCAAGAGATGGCAATTGCACTCTGAGAATCACACAATAGATGAATCTTGGAGTAGGTGAGACCAAAGTCCCACAGTTGAGTTCGCATCCACAGACTCTTTGAACTCTAGCAGAACAACCAATCTCCCAGGAAGTGTGTGTAACATCCTCGATTTGGGTCTAGCTGTTAACCATGTGTAATCAAGTTAAGAAGTTATGTAAAAGAGTTTATACTAGTTATGTTAATGAAGAGTTAATTGTATGTATGTATGTTATGTGTTATGTGTATATATTGAAAGTTGGAAAAAGAATTAAAAGAAATCCAGAGGCGGTGCCTCTGGATTGTGGAGGAATATATATATATATATATATATATATATATATATGTAAAAGTCAATGTGGTCAAAGTTTACAAAATAGAACACAAACACTCACACTTTCAAAGCTCTCAGATTCTCTCGGTTTTCTCTCGATTTTCTTGAAACCAAAGATTTGGTGCTTGTGAATTCAATTAAAGGTTAATTTATGTTTGTTATTGAAATTTAACATATGTAAAATTGTTTTAATGTTTAAAACATGATTAAATACTCAAATCCTTGCAAAACACCATTTAGAGCATTCAAGGCTTACTTTTCTAAGTGGGTTTTTGTCCTTTGGTGTTATTGTGTGGGTTTGATGTGTTTTTGGAATCATACTAATGAAAATAAGTGTTATCAGAATGTATAAATGTTGAAACAAACAAAAATGTATTCTGGAAATAAGCCAATATGAAGTTGGCGGAATTCCAGCATGAAGTTATCGGATTCCGAGACTTGATAGTGTCGGAATCCGCAAGTTGCCCAACTCTGATAAGTGTCGGATTCCGAGACCTAATGGTGTCGGAATCCGCGTATGGTCTAAATCCGTGTTATTATTCTAAATCCGATAAGTATCGGATTTCCTTGAGTTCATGTGTATAATTCGCAAGTCAAATCCGAAAGTATCGGATTCCGACAAAAGTGTCGGATTCCAATAAAAGTATCGGATTCCGATAGAAGGTCGGATTTCCAATTGCGTGTCAAAGTTTACAAGTGTTCTAAGTATTGAAACATAAGTGTCGGATTTCATGTAATCCGACAGTTGTGTCGGATTTCCCACAATCCGACAGTTTGTCGGATTTCTATGGAATCTGGATTTTGGGATTTACTTTGTTGATTTTAAACCATTCTAAGTATGTTAAGATAATTAATGCAAGACCTAATGTTCTAGGTGAACTTGATACCCTAGACAAGGCAGAGACAAAATATCTATCTGTTTAAGCCACGCAGGTGAGTACCGACTTCCATAAGGCTCAGTAGAGGAAGAATTATGTGCTAAGTGTTTTTAAGTACATTGCCATACTACCTAATGTACAATGCCATGTTAAATACTTGACGTGTGTAAGTTAAGTTCATGCCAGCGGGATCCATAATTGGAACCGCCTAGTTAAATAAATGATATGTATGCCAGGGATCTAGATTGGGTCCATCATGAAGTAAGTAAATGTAAATGCATGCTAAAAGAAGTGAATGAATCTACATGCTAAATAAATAACAAAGATTGAATCAGTATGTGTATGTGTTCACGGACATCTTCAAGCATGGTTAAGGTCAGCCGGATAACTGGATCCCAAGGACCCTTGATCAGGAGATTCGGGATTTAACGGTGATTCGAGGTAACATTCCGGATCGTAGGTTCTGCAGAACCGTCGTGCTTTACATCATGAGGGGTAATCAGTCAGAAATGGCTGAAGTTACCTAAGGAGCCTCTGGTTCCGTTAACGATGCTTGGTGGAATGATTTATGCTCCCCCACCAGTGCGGAGGGTTGTGTCTGATCCCCCGGAGTATTGCTGTTGAGTGGGACTGGCTATCATGCAAGAAACAACTTATACCGATCATGTCAACACACCACAATGTGATAGGATAACATTGTATGCTTATTCCTGATATTCATGACTTTCTCTAATGATGTTATGCTAAGTTTGTGCTCACTGGCTAAGTGTAGCTAACGGTGCCATGTTAACTGCTTTTGCAGATCGAAGTTAGATTGCCTGGTAAGCTGGGTCCCCTGCCTCTGGATATTTTTGCTGGAACACTTATGTTGTAATAAATACTTTATGGTCGATTGTTTTGTAGAGTAAAACCAGATACAAACACAAGTTCAATGTAAATAATTCTGCTGCTTAATGTTATATGATCGTGATTAAGTTCACGTTTGTTTAAAAACGCACATTTTTGCTAAAATCTGGAATATGTAAAGCTGGTGTTACAAGTAGGTATCAGAGCTTATGTTTGAGGGAATTGGGTACTTGCAAAAGTATTCAATCTCAAACAAGGGCCCGACCATAAAAATGTTCCTTTTGGGGGGAAGATTGAGTATTGGAGTTATATGATTATTACTTGCTATGACATAGCTTGTTAGATATGACGAGTAAGAATGATTAAGTACTGATTACTCTTTTGTGTTATATAGAAGAGATAAGATAAAGAAAATGTCTGCTGATAAAGCAAATACCGAGCAAACGCTCAAGGAGATAGAAGATGAGGCTTCTCATATGCCTCACCAAGCCGAAGATCAACGCTCTCAGCATAATGCCGGTGGTGCAGTACCTGATCCAGACCAGCTTGTTTATATAAAGCATCTGGAGGAAGAGCTCTGCCTTGCTAAAGATCTGTTGTTAAAATCCACTCTCGGCAAACCACGCAACAGGTGTTCGTATAAGAAGTTCTTGACGTGTCATCCGCCGATGTATGAGGGGAGTGATAACCCCGTTGTTACTATCCAATGGCTCCGTGAAATGGAGCAAGTTTTTGAATCTTGTAAGTGCGAGCCTGAGTACCGTGTGAACTACGCGATAAGTATGTTAAAAGGTCGCGCTATTTTCTGGTGGGATACTGTGAAGGCCTCGGTTAGCAAAGAGGTGTTAAGTGCTCTCTCTTGGGAGCAGTTTTCTGAAAAAGTGCTCCAGAAGTACTGTACTGAGTATGATATGGAGCGGATGGAAAGAGAGTTTACCGATCTCCGGAAGGGAGATAAACCAATTGAGGAGCACATAACCTCATTCACTGATAAGATGAAGTTTGTTCCACACCTGATTCCAGATGAAGTTACCAAGATAAGAAGGTTTGTGGCAACTCTGCCACTTTAATTTCATGCACATTGTTGGGTTTTCATGGTTCAAATAAACACAGCGGTAGCAAAAGTAGGAAAAATAATTTCGTTTGTGAACCATTCCACGCCCACCAAGCGGACCAAAACTCTAGACATGACAAAGCAAGTAAAACAAAGAGAAGAAGAGATAGGAATTATACCATTCAAAATATATCTTTGACACACACGAATTGGTATCACTGCTGATGAGGCATAGGCCTATTGGGTCACACCCCAAGTATTGATTCTGGCAACACCTTTGAGCAAGAGAGAGAAAAGATGCCAAAATGGGTTTTGGTTGGGCCAGGTACGGCCGTGCCTTATGAAGGTACGGGCGTGCCCTATGCTAGGTACGGGCCCAAGGCCGGCGTGCCTAGGGCGTACCCATTGGGGCCAGCACGGGCGTGCCTTGTGGAGGTACGGTCGTGCCTAGTGCGAAAGCACGAGCCCAAGTCGGGCGTGACTTGGGTGTGCCCGTGGGCTAGCACGGGCGTGCCCTGTGAGGCACGGCCATGCCTCATGCTGAAACAGCCTATTAAACTAGCCTTTTAAGACTAGATTAATGGAGTATTCATGACTATTGATGGCCATTTCTCCTAGATCGGTTATAAACGTTTTAGGCTTCAATATGGAGTCTATATAAGTTCAAATGAGCTTATGGAACATGGTTGGTTACTACTAGTTGCTACTAGTTGGTTTTGATACATGAACTTGTAACTTATTTGTTAGTTCATGCTCTCTCTCAAAGCAAACACACTCGAAGATTAGTAACAAG
Organism: Dittrichia graveolens; assembly: GCA_038502395.1. Lineage (NCBI taxonomy): Eukaryota > Viridiplantae > Streptophyta > Magnoliopsida > Asterales > Asteraceae > Dittrichia > Dittrichia graveolens. The sequence goes on from JARJIL010000008.1 coordinate 28,031,809, forward strand.
GTACTATTGATATTCAAGTTGTTGTAAGTTATTGGTGGAGGGCATATTCCAACAAACTCCCACTTAACATGACACACCTACGAAAGGTAACACCGACATAGAGCGGCCTCTAGCAAGACATCTATGCCCCCAAGTAAGCATAGGGTATGTCGCCCATGACAAGTACCAACCTGTAAAGAATGGTCATACAGATAAGTGATCATTCATCCCTTCGTTCACGATATCCATTGTGAATGCAGGTCATGGAACATCATCAACCCCATAACATCCACGATTATGTTTCTCGATCTAGACTAACTATGACGAACAATACAAGTTGCAAAATTGATCCACTATCAATTCAACTTGAGCACGGCCATACATTTTGATGTCATTAGTTCAGTCAACGAGGGGCCCAAGGATATCTCTCTAAAGAGAAACTTATACCTTTGACTACATCGTTCCGTCACAACAACATGTTCTTTCCTGAAAACTTCCCTTATAACAGCCAGTTACGAACTACGTTAGAAAGCAATCTAAACAAGACCATATCATTAATCAAGAAGCGCATGTATCTCCAGTAGAAGGACAAACAATATTATCATCCTGATTTACTCGTGATCATGTCCATGAAGTAAACTCAGGTGCGGGTCCTCCAATTACTTGATCACAATCAACTACAGGCTAGTGTTGCGTAAATATGTATTCAATACCTCACCAACCACTTGCCTCGATCTTAATTCACTTATTCCTTCCAATGAAGAACGACCGATCGTGGAGAATTTAGAATAAATAAATTTATTCAAGGAAGTAGTTAAACATGCTAAGATGGAACACAATAAAGGCTAACGAAAGTACCCGCTCCGCGCGCATTATCAAATCTCCATTTGATAATCGATACAATCAAAGCACATTATTGCTTTTAATGTTCCCAACTCAAAACACATTAAATTCAAATAAAACAAAATCAAGCCTAAGCCACTTGTAAACCAAGTTTACACAAGCCTAGTATGAAAGTTCATCACTAGCTTGTGACTGAAGCTTAGTAAGTAGATTCACAAAATGACATCCATGCGTACTCTAACAATCACCATAACTTTTCTCGAACAAACACTTATAAAGTGTGAGTCGTCGAGATCATGGTCCTTTGTTCAAGCCGTCGTGCTCTCATTGTTTCAAAGAACACAATGGACTTAACGATGCTTCGAACAATTTTTCTCGTCTATGAGCCATTGTACTGTTATTGTTTCAAATAACTCAATAAAGTCACAATGCGCAAGACTATGGTTCATATATATAAGCCATCATACTCTTATTTTCTCAAAAGAACCCAATTAGAGTCAATGATGCTTAAAGAACCAATCTAGTTGATAACATTCCACTTAACAACACAATAATAACAATTCACTAAGAATAATACATTACTCAAAGTTCTTTGTTACCACCGAACATCAACTTGAAGAACAATGTACCAAGAGTTCTTCCAAGTATGTCAAAATGAGACAAAAGAAACCATGTGATAAACCAAGTTGCTAATTAAATTAACACACTAGTCCATCATGTTTCAATTTCACTCTCTTAGTTTTATCACTCCAAAAAGTTCATGTTCGTATCTCCCAATTCTTCTTATAAAGCAATAATTTCTCAATCCCGGTTTTATGAACCGCCAAGTTACAATATTATCTTCAATAAGAAGTATATCATGCATACACAATATTTGGAACACAAGTGCTCCCACTAGCTCTGGCATACATCCAAGTTTAATCTTCCTTTTTCGAAAACTCAAGCCTATGATTTTCTCATTAAAGTGAAGATTACAACCTTGCGATGTTTATTCAAGACTACAAGGATACTTTCAACGGACAAGACCTTCGGAGAGTGTTAAAACACCCTTCCTCAAAATTCCATGAAGGAACACGATCTTTACATTGCGGTGATAAACACATGTGTCCGAGTAACCTTTAACATAACCACTAGGAAAATTTCCTTAAGATACCATCCTCATGGTCAATCATAATAGAACATTTATCATTAGTTGGTATTTGAGGTTCAAGTCATGAATAGATTTCTTGGGCTCGTAGACTTTACGAGGATACTTATAGTGTACAAGACTCTCGGATAGTGTTAAAACACTTCCTCAAAATTCCTATAAAGGAATAGGGTCTTTACAGTTCACTTCCATTCATAGCCATGAGAAGGTAGTGATACACCATAAGTCATCCAAGTAGACTTCAACATAACCACTAGGAAAAATCTCTTTTATGATACCGTCCTCATGGTCAATCATATTAGAATTTTTACCATCGGTCGGCATTTGAAGTTGTCTACATCTCAATTCATGCATGCCCGTAGGTTCACACCAAGGCATTGGATCATCCATGTCCAATACTTGGATATCCTACATGGATTGCATCCCATTCTCATTACCTCTCTCGGCTAAACACTTCCTTAGGTGAGACACATGAAACGTGTTATGTATCTTTGATAACTCTTCGGGTAGCTCCAGACGGTAGGCCACCTTACCAACTCTTGCTATGACCTTGAAAGGCCCAATAAATCTCGGGTTTAGTTTTCCACGCTTCCTGAATCGGATCACTCCCTTCCAGTGAGATACTTTCAGCAATACGTGATCACCAACTCGAAATTCGAGCACTGATCTCCATTTATCCGCATAGCTTTTCTGTCGGCTCTGAGCCGCTTTCAGTTGTTCACGAACCTGTTGGACATACTCCGAGGTTCTCTGCACTATTTCTGTGTTTCCAAGTTCCTTATGTCCAACCTCACCCCAACAAATAGGGGTTCTACACTTCCTACCGTACAACATCTCGTACGGTGGCATACCAATACTTGCGTGGTAACTGTTGTTATAAGAAAATTCAGCTAGGGGTAAGTACAAATCCCAGCTTCCACCGAAATCAATTACACACGCTCGTAGCATATCCTCCAATGTTTGGATAGTCCGCTCACTTTGCCCGTCAGTTTGAGGGTGATACGCCGTACTCAAGTTCACCCTCGTCCCCAAATCCTCGTGAACCTTATTCCAAAATCTGGATGTGAATCGTACATCCCGGTCGGATATAATGGTCACCAGCACCCCGTGCCTCGAAACTATCTCTTTCACATAGATATCAGCCAATCTCTCGGCTGAACTTGCCTCTCGGATTGGTATGAAGTGAGCGCTTTTCGTTAACCGATCCATCACTACCCAGATTGCATCGTAGTTCCTTGGTATTTTCGGTAGTTTCGTTATCAGATCCATGGTTATATGCTTCCATTTCCATACAGGTATCTCTAACGGTTGCAATTTACCGTGTGGCCGCTGGTGCTCAGCTTTCACTCGTAGACACGTAAGACACTTCTCAACATATTTGACCACATCTCGTTTCATTCCTAGCCAACAATAGTCCATTTTCAAGTCCCTGTACATTTTCGTGGCTCCCGGATGTATAGAAAAATTCGACTTGTGCGCTTCATCAAGAATGAGATTCCGGACTTCAGTGATCTTTGGTACCCAAATTCGTCTGTATCGGGTCCACAACCCGCGGCTATCCTTAACCATCAATGCCATATGTCCCTTTACCCTCTCGGTTTTCTGATTTTCTTCTTTGACCGCTTTACTTTGGGCAGCTGAAATCGATTCAAACAGCGAAGTCGTGACAGTCATCCTTAAACATTTCACATCCAACTGTGCATGGTTTGCCTTGCGTCTTAGCGCGTCTGCTACGACGTTAGCTTTTCCCGGATGATACAAGATTTCGCAGTCGTAGTCCTTGACCAGGTCTAGCCATCTCCGTTGGCGCATGTTCAGATTCTTTTGATTGGCAAAATACTTCATACTCTTATGATCTGTATATATCATGCACTTGACTCTGTACAAATAATGTCTCCATAGTTTTAGTGCAAACACCACAGCGGCTAACTCCAAGTCATGAGTCGGGTAGTTGCATTCGTGCGGTTTCAAATGTCGGGAGGCGTAGACAATCACCTTCCCTCTTTGCATCAACACACAGCCAAGTCCCACATGGGACGCATCGCAATAGACCACCAAATCCTCCATCCCCTCTGGTAAGGCTAGTATCGGGGCTTCACACAATTTACCCCGAAGGGTCTCACACGCTTCCTGTTGCGTTCCTCCCTAGTCGAAACTAACACTCTTCTTTGTTAGCTTGGTCAAAGGTACGGCTATCTTCGAGAAATCCTTAATAAGCCTCCTGTAGTAACCGGCCAAACCTAGGAAACTTCGAATCTCCGTAGGACTCTTCGGCGTTTCCCACTTCATCACAGCCTCGATCTTGGCGGGGTCGACTTTGATTACCTCTCGGTTAACCAGGTGCCCGAGACACTGAACTTCTAGCAACCAAAACTCGCACTTGGAAAACTTTGCGTAAAGTTTCACCTTTTTTGAGGGTCTCAAGTACCTCCCGAAGGTGTAGCTCGTGCTCGGCCTCCATCTTTGAGTAAACAAAATGTCGTCGATGAATACTCTCACGGACTTGTCAAGCATTGGTCTGCAGACCCGGTTCATTAGATCCATAAAAGCCTCCGGTGCATTTGTAAGACCAAAAGGCATGACGACGAACTCAAAGTGCCCATAGTGCGTGCGAAAGGCCGTTTTGGCTCTATCCTCCTCCCGGACTATGAGTTGATGATATCCCGACCGCAAGTCTATCTTCGAAAAACAAGCCGCTCATTGCAGTTGGTCGAACAAGTCGTCGATCCTTGGCAACGGATAACGATTCTTAATTGTCACTTTGTTGAGTTCGCGATAATCTATACACATCCTGAAGGTTCCGTCCTTCTTTCTCACGAAGAGGATCGGTGCTCCCCACAGTGAGCTACTTGGGCTTATGAAGCCTATCAAGCAGTTATTGAAGTTGCGACATCAGCTCTTGCATTTCTGGCGGTGCTAGGCGGTACGGCGCCTTTGCGATAGGTGCCACTCCCGGTACTAGGTCTATTCGGAACTCCACTTGCCTATCAGGCGGAATTCCCGGCAATTCCTCCGGAAATATTTCCGGGTAGTCACATACCACTGGTACATCTGAAACCGTCAGTTTCTTCTTTTCCATTATCGCGTCAATCACGTGAGCTATGAAGGTCGTGCAGCCCTTTCGTAGATACTTTGCTGCTTTAGTCACGGTGTAGCACGTCGTCAGCCTATTTTGTCGTTTGCCGTAGATGGAGATTTCTCCCCCACTTGGACTCTGATCCGTATGATCCCCTGTTTACACATGATATTGGCCTAGTGACGCCCCAGCCAATCCACTCCCATAATTATTTGGAACTCTCTCATCGGAGTCGGTAGCAAATCTATCGTAAACCGTACCTCGTCTATCACTATTACATTATCCGTATAGACCGAGGTAACACACAAAGCCTTATCATCGGCTATCTCTACTTCTAACGGTGTTTCTAACTTCACCGGAGCTATTACAAACTTATTACAAAAAGTAGTAGATACAAAGGACTTACTCGCCCCAGAATCAAGTGCAGGTTGGGAGTTAACGATAAATGTACCTGCAATCACGCCGGGCTCCTTCTTTGCCTCCTCCACGGTCATTTGGAAAGCACGCCCCCAAGGCTTCGGAACCTCGGGTTTCTTCCCTATATCTCCTTCAGTGATTCAGAGTGGTGGTTGCCAAGCGGGTCTCCCGCTTCCTCCGGTAGCCTCAGGGCATTCCGCCATGTGGTGCCCTTGTTTGTTGCACCTGAAACACACATTCAGGCGAGCCTTGCAATCCCTTCCGTAATGCCCGCTCTTTCCACACAGGAAGCAATTCACGGTTCCCAATTGGCACTCTCCAGCATGCCCCTTTCTACACTTACCACATCTTGCCCCCTGATTTCTAACGACGGGCTTGAAGTTCCCAGTATTAGGCTTCTTGAACGGTTGTTTCCCAGCAGTGTTACCTAACGCCGCTTGCTTCGCGGACCTCTTCCTGTTCCTTTCCAGTAAATACAACTCTATTTTCCTTGCTCCTTCAATCAGCTGGTCCAGTGTAGCGTACTGGCCATTCGATACAAACTATTGAATATCTTCGTGCAGCATCTGCGCGTACCTGTGCATCTGCAGTCTCTCATCACTTGCGTAAGCCGGACAATACAGTAGTTTCTCCTTGAATATCGCGGTTATTTTGTTAACCGTCTCAGTAGTTTGCTTGAGTTTCATAAAATCATCCATCACTCGCTTCACCTCAACCTTGGGAGCATACTCCTCATAGAACAACTTTGTGATTTCCTCCCATCTCAGTCCGGCGATAGCTTCGCCTTTCATCCTTCTCAGTAGATTCCACCAATCCTTGGCCGCTCCCCTCAGGAAGTTAGAAGCGAACCACACTTTTGACTCTTCAGCACAACGGCTGGTAAAGAAAGCTCCCTCTATCGTCGAGACCCATCGGGTGCTCCGCACTGGGTCCGGTACTCCATCAAACACAGGCGGATGACACGCCGAAAAGTCCCTGAAAGTCCCTCCAGGGTTTACTTGGTTCGTAGCTTGTGCTACCGGTTGAGCGATCACAACAGCCGCGGTAGCCTCCTTTGTAGCCCATAGGGCTCCTAGCTTTTGATCCATCATCGTGCCCATATCCTGTTTCAGATCCTCCACGATCTTGGGCAGTAGTTCTTTCAGGGTGTTGGTAACCACAGTAGTCACCAGCTCAGTCATAGCCTCATTCCTGAATTCGTCATCATCCATCACATCTTCCGGCACCACATTCTCCAGAGTTACATTTTCAGTTTGGTTCAAGATAGGTTGTGCACCGGGGTCACTCTACCCTGTCACACTTGTGTTCTCTCCATCAGGTGGGTTTTCAAAACCCGTCGGTATCACAGATCGATTTCTTGTAGTCACCATACTGGATGTATAGACAATGCACTTAATTAACAGGCGGCATTGCCACACAGTCCTTATTACTATATCATTTCATGTTTCACGTATTCATGTCATAAGTATAGCTATCAGGCAACCCTAGTCATTCTAAGGCACCCTAGCTACAGGCATCTTATCTCTACAAGTACCCCTCACCGGATCCACAAGATTCCCTTGGATGCTGGTAGGTTCCTGTAAGTATCGTGTGCAACTAATAATATGGGCCCTATTATTACCAACACACTATACGTACTGGATCCTAACATTACCCTTGAAAATCCCAATTCACTGGTTTAGGCCATGTATCATCATCTCATCAAGCATGTAGTCAGTTATCATGTAAGCATTAACATGTCATTCTATTCTGATCCTACTAAAACAATTACATTGCTAAGTCTCAGTCATCATAGTCAGTACATCATAATCTAAACATATTAGTTAATCATGATCATCATATCATAAACTCATACCTTGTACTCGCGTGTGGCCACTTGGACTAGCTCCAGCTGATAGCTCATTGTAACATTTAACATTTGAAAAAGTTTCAAAACTTTATCTAAAATCTTTCACGAACCAAGGTTTAAGTTCAAACACGCGGAAACGTATTCGAATCTATTAAACCAAGGCTCTGATACCAAGTTGTAATGTCCCAATTTTTTTTAATTTTTATAAAACAATTAAACTAACAATACGATTGATATTTCACCACACGTAAACATTGTATGAGTTAGTTACAGACCCGGGTGATAACCCGTCGAATTCAAAAGTAATTGTTTAAAATACATCAAGGAACACAAAACAGTTTGATATTTGCGGAAGCTTGTGGAGTATGAGCTATCAACCCCGTGCTGGAGCCCCGCCGTGGCAATCACCTGAAAAGAAGGTTAAACAACAACCGTAAGCACGAAGCTTAGCGAGTACACTTACTTACAATCGACCATATGACATCACATCATTGCCTTACAATCATGTTACATCATTCATTCCCGATACCGTAGTAGACGGTCCCAACATTCCCGTCACCGAAGTAAACGGTCTCATCATTCCCGTCACCGTAGTGAACGGTCTCATCATTCCCGTCTCCAGAGTGAACGCTCTAATCATTCCCGTCACCACAGTGAACAGTCTCGTCATTCCCGTCACCGGAGTGAGCGGTCTAATCATTCCCGTCACCGAAGGGAACGGTCTCATCATTCCCGTCACCGGAGTGAACGGTCTAATCATTCCCGTCACCGAAGTGAACTGTCTAAGCAATAGCATAGCATAACACATTATCAATGTATCAATTCATCAATCATCATTCATCATTCATGAATTCATCATTCATTCATCATTCATAGGTTCATCATTCATCATTCATATAGCATGTAGCACTTAAACACATACATCATAAGGTTTAGATGGTAAGTAAGAATACTCACCTGTCTACAGTCTCAGTTCTCAAACTTAGCTCACTAATACACTTGTGGTTACTTGTTAGTCAACCGTCACCTACAATAGGTCTAATAAATCATTACCACGTACGAAACCCTCGTTCGTTTACCCCCGTAAGACATTCGGGTTTCACAAGGCAAGTAACAATAAAAATTCAATAAAGTCCATAAAGTTGGGGACGCGTCGCGTCGAGTGTATAAGTATCGGATTTCACACACCCGGATTTAGAACTCATCCGGATTCTCAATTAAGTGCATAAGTCGCATGAAATGTTAACAAGGTGCCCATGCGAAAGTCACATGGGCCCATGAAAGTCGCATGAAATCCTTGTCCGTGCCAACTGAAAGTCGCATAGTGTATCTCGTGGGTTGCCCCATGCGAAAGTCGCATGGGAGTACCCTTGATATGAAAGTCGCATGGAAGAAATACTTGGTACATAAGTCGCATGAACATTCACATTGTGCCCCATGCGACAGTTGCATGGGGTGTTTCTAACAAAGGTCGCATGACACCTTTTTCACTTGAGTCGTATGAAATTACAAAGAGTCGCATGAAACACTTCTTAAAGTCGCATGAGCAGGCACTAAGTAAACTGGACACCTCATGCAACAGTCGCATGGTTTCCCCAAGCGAAAGTCGCATGGCACAATACTAAGAGTCGCATGACTCAATTCCAAAAGTCGCATGATGCTTATCTTCTTCATCAGTTCATCATTTTTCAAAAACCCAGACTCCGTAGTCAAAATCAAACTCTTTCAAAACTTAACCAAATCATTCTATTTTTGTTTGAATAAATTTCTCTACTCATTTAAACACTTCTTTCAAGTTTTAACTACATTTTATCAAGTATTGAAGCTTATATCTTAAATTTCTTTCTCTTGTTCTTCATAAACCCATAACTCAAAAACCCAGGTGCTAAATCATGCTATTATCAACCAAACAAGATAAAATTGTTGCCTACAACATCCTAGTGAGGTATGAAACATTAGCTGATGAATCTTTTAACAATTCTTTGAGTTTCCCAGCTGATTCTTGCATCTTCTTCCTTGTTCCCTCGTGGCTTTAAGCACACACACACCCTAAAACTCTCTCTCTCTCAATGCAACTGTGACAATCTTCTTTGAAAGGTATTGGGGGCTGTGCCCTAAATCTCTATATATATACATATAGGGATGAGATCAAATAAAAAGAAAATTAAAGTAAAAAGTGTAAAAGGGATGATTATTTGATCATTTTTCGGTATATATATCAACTGATAATCGTTAGTTCATCATCTTTTTTGATTAAAACTAGTTCTTCATCAATTTCATTTTTTATTTCAAATACAGATTTTGAAAACAAAATTTTGGAATAATTTGTTGATGAACCAAATGCTTTCATCTAAAAAGAAATGAATATGTTGGATTCATCAAAAAGAAATTGATGAAGAACTAGTTTTAATCAATAAAGATGATGAACTAACGATTATCAGTTTATATATATATCGAAAAATGATCAAATAATCATCTCTTTTACCCTTTTTACTTTAATTTTCTTTTTACTTGATCTCTACCCCATATATATATATATATATATATATATATATATAAATCAAAAAGGCCTAAGCCCACATTCTCTCATAGATTGGGCCCAAGGACATATTTCAACAATACACTATAGTCTAGCCCGTTTCTATTTCATTAATTCATTCAAGCCCAACACATACATATTCAACCCAATAAAACTTAACTAGTCCCTTATAAATTTCCCAACTCAACACAATTTTATTTTCTCCAAGAAATATTCTTTTATTTATTTATTCAGAAATTCGGGTATTACATTTTACATCAATTTTTAAAGCTTCAAAATTATGTCCATCATAATTGAAAACAAACATACAAAGAGATGTTACTTGCCACGCAGGGCAATAAAACAAAGTAATAAATAAACCGGTGACAAAAGCGAGAACAAGTCTACTTACCTTCTCTTAGAGGACAATCACCATGGTTTCCTCGTTCGAGATCCGGTTCTTCATGCTTTTCTCTCACCAAAGGACCTACACTTTGTAACAAAATAAATTCGTGACAAACGTGAGTCAATCAGCTCGGGTCAACTACGCAGCTTATATAAGAATAGAAATGAATCATGAACGCACCTGAAGATGGAAAGTTAACTCTCTCTTTCCTGAGAAGTTTTATATCCTCTCGGCACGTAGCGCAGGCGTGACTACCCCAATTTCCAAATCTTCCACAGAAGTAGCAAACCACCTTTTCTTGAGTCTCTTCTTGAGGCACATTCTCTACGTCCTTCGACTCAATATCAAGGATAGGCTTGGAAAATCCAACCATTCCTTTTAGGTTTGGTTTCTTCTTCCTTTTCTTTTGTTTCTTTAAACCCAAGACGTGAGTGGTTGAGGTGGAACTATGCTTGGCCATGTCAGACTCCACAGACTTCAACATGCCATGCAATTCGCTTAAGGATTTCTCCATTCCTTGCATATGATAGTTTGTGACAAACTGATCATATGATGCGGGCAGAGACTGGAATACAATATCCACAGCGAGCTCTCTCCCAATAGGAAATCCTATCTTCTCCATTTGGTCCATGTTCGCCTTCATCTTAAGGACGTGAAGACCAACATTTCTTCCTTCTTGCAACCTACAACCGACTAGGTTTTTAACACACTCATAGTGTTCCTGCCTAACTTGCTGTTGGAACATGTCCTTGAGCTTGTTTAGCATATTGTACACACTCATGTGCTCGAGCTACTTTCACAACTCCGAGCTCATAGTTGACAACATAAGGCAAGCAACATCGTGCGTGTCCTCAACACGTTTTTCATATCCGTATCGGACGGCCCAAGTCACGTCGGTAGCAGGTGGCTCCGGAAGGGGTTCCTCAAGGATGTGCAACTTTGACTCATGGCGTAGGACAATCCTCAATTGCCTAAGCCATGCAATAAAGTTCACCCCCGTGAGTTTCTCCCTTTCTAGGAACACACGAAGTGATATGTTTAACGTTGTGTTGTTATGGTTTGACATCTATAAATAACAATAACACGAGGTTTGGTTAGTTTAGATAAACCTTGTTAAAATAATTACCCCATAGTTTTAGATAAAAACAATTATTTATAACAAGGGCTAAGAACCTTATTTCACCTCGCACCGTGACGAGTTTACTGCGGATCACGTGGCGAAGCTATTTAGGCCGGCAACCATTTTACCAGTTGTAATCTCTATTACAACTCTTAGACACTTGCGGGATCCGTTGACATCCACTATGTCGGTTGGCATGTTTGATCCCTTCCTTACACCAATCTTAATATATAATTTTTGTTTAGATCGTGCTTAGCTCGACAACTAATCAAGAATTATGTACTAAAATTGTAAACCGTCCGACAAGACACACGGGTGGCACTCTCGAACATCAATTGGCTCGTGCTTAGCTCGACAACCAATCATGCGAGTTACGCCACTCACCTTCCACACAACTACACAAGGAATGACTCGTGCTTAGCTCGACAGTCATCCTTGTTTCGTTAGATTCGGGTGGTGTCGTCTTACGGATGATGCGTGATTTACATTTTGAAAAACGGGATTTTGTTTCCGGTTTATAAAACCCTTTTTGTGAATTAACAAAGTAAGTGTCAAAACTATTTTAAGCACTTTTTAAATATAATACCAACTTTATATTTTCTTTTTCAATTCTATTCGCGCGAGATTGTTAACCATTTTAACAAACGTTGTGTTTTATTTAATTTTATAGAAAAATTGTCTAGCATGCAAATCCTAATCCATGCATTGGAAAAATAAAACACAACCACGCAGAGACATATATATATATATATAATTCGGTAACATACCCAAAAATCCTATGCGTTTTCCCCGTGAGCCAAAACGGGGAAAACAAGGCCAAAACCTAAGGACAAGGTAAAGTCTCGTTGGGGGAGCTCCCACCGAATCCAACACCTCCAATAGCATGTCGATTCCTTCTCACCAAGACGTCATCACCATGACTCCCGTTGATTTCTCCGGTTCTAATTCTATACTATATACAAATACATAGAATATATATAAACGACACGCAGGTCGCATTCCTACACTATTTATACAAATACATAGAATAAACTAAATGGCGTGCAAGCCCAACCAATAAATAAATAAATTATATTACATCAATACGGCACGCAGGCCACCAAAAACCAAATCAATCAACCACCACAACACATAGGTCTAAGGGCATATCACGTTACCGAATCAAACCAAAGAAACAAATAAAAACATGGTGTGCCACACAAAACCATGATATAAATGTATATCTATATTTTAGTCAAGATTGTCAATAGCATCAAAGGCACCAAAATGACAATCCTTGTACATATGCATTAGTGTACCAAACCATTTTTGTGACACATATTCATATATACATTTATAAGTATATATTTGTGTACACTTCATGCCAAGTTACAACAAATATATAAATATAAAAACTAAAATATTAACAAGGCTACAAATATAACAATTCTAGCACAACAAGAGTCTCAATGAAAAACCAATTTTAAGAAAACTATTTTCTTATATAAAAGTATTTATATGGCTTTCCTCGACTCGATGTAAAAACTAAAATATTATGTAGGCTACAAATATACCAATTTTAGCCTAACAAGAATCATAAAACAATTTCATGAAAACAATTTTCTTATAAAATATTTATATGAATATTATGTAGGCTACAAATATATCAATTTTAGCCTAACAAGAATCTACACGAAAAACCATTTCAAGAAAACAATTTTCTAATGTAAAAGTGTTTATATGTTTATGGTTTTTCTAGACTCAATAGTGCAAAGCCATGATAGATATGGCTTAGATACCACTGAAGGTATCTGTTTGGCATAATCGAGTAGCAACGGAAGCAAGATATAATACAAAAACTCTAAGATAGCCAAACAAACACTTCCTATGGACCAAAATCTAGACATGGAGTTGCAACTAAAATAAATAAACAAGATGAATAGAATTGTACAACAATGCAGCCACAATGATCTTCACTTGTCAAGCTTCAAGAATCCAAGAAAGAACTCCTCTAATGAAGTCCACCCCAAGCAACTTTTGATTCTCAAATGCTAGTGAGTTGGTGTTATACACCAAAACAACAATCAAGTCAATCTCTTGCTCTCTTGTGCACCAAAAAACTCACCAAGAAGAAGATTAAGTTTTAGAGAAAACTCTTAGGATGAACTAACTCCAAGCACCACCCAAAATTCTGTGTTTTGCAGAGAAAAATGTTGCCTTTTGGTCTACTAAAGTTAATACCATAAACCCCATTAAACATAGTGTTTAAGGCAGTTAATTCTGTTGTCACAGCGGACGTACACGGCCCGTGTTGAACAACACGGCCGTGTAGGCCCAAAGCCCACGGCCTCAATTGGGCCAAGATAGCCCGTGTCTAGTAGGCTCAACACGGCCCTTGTTTATCTACACGGCCGTGTAGGCCCAAAGCACACGACCTTTACTTGGGCCAAAACGCCCCGTGCTAGTTGGGCTGGACACGGCCCGTGTTTAAGAACACGGCCCGTGTACCATGGTGCCAAAACCCATTTTGGCCTTTTTCTCTCTTTTGCTTGATCATGTTGTCGAAATCAATACTTGGTGTGTAACCTGATAGGCCTATACTTCATCAGCAGCGCTATTAACTCGTTCGTGTTAGCGGGCATATTCCAACAATCTTGAGAGCGGGTCATGTCCAATGTTCATTCCCTAACAAAAATTAGTGAATTTGGCAGCAAACCCTTTTACCTACTTTCATCATGATTGAAAGTCAACCAACTGATTCACATTAGTCTTAATTCATAACTATTCCCATAGTTATAATCAACTATGGACGTTTTAGAATAAAGAATTATTCATGGATTTAAACATGCTAATAAAGAACACAATAAATATTAATGAATTGATCATATCCAATATACCATTCAGATAAAATAGATATTGTCATAATGTTCTAAAATATCCAAATACTAAATTACAATTCAAATCAAATCCTCTGCAAAGCGAAGACTTATTACCCTAGTATGAGACTCATGCTTAGTCGAGGCAAGAGGTTTCATAAAAGGATCTGCGAGATTCTGATATGTATGAACTTTGCGAATACACACATCTCCTCTATCCACTATATCTCGTATGTAGTGGAAACGCCTGAGGATGTGTTTTGTGTTGTGATGTGATATAGGTTCTTTTGCCTGGGCAATAGCACCTTCATTATCACAAAATATCTCTATGGGGTCTTGAATGCTTGTTACTACCCCAAGGTCAGCAATGAACTTCTTCATCCATGCAGCTTCTTGTCCAGCCTAAAAAGCAGCAATGTATTCAGATTCTGTAGTGGATTGTGCAAGTACACTTTGCTTAAAACTTTTCCAAGCAACCGCGCCTCCATTCATAACGAAGACATAGCCCGATTGTGATCGTGAATCATCTCGTTCTGTTTGGAAACTAGCATCTGTGTAACACTTTACACAAAGATCTTCTTCCAAACCCCCATAGATCAAGAACATATCTTTGGTTCTTCTCAACTATTTTAAAATGTTCTTCACTGCCATCCAATGGTTATCTCCTGGATTTTGCTAGTATCTGCTCGTCATGCTCAAAGCATACGAAACATCTAGCCTAGTGCATAGCATGGCATACATGATGGATCTAATTGTAGAAGCATATGGGATCTCACTCATTCTATCTAGCTCTTCTTTTGTGCTAGGGCATTGAGCTTTACTCAAAACCGCGCCTTGTGCCATTGGCAAGAATCCTGTCTTAGAATTCTCCATCTTGAACCGTTTCAATATCTTGTCAATATATACACTTTGACTTAGGCCAATAAGACGCCTAGATCTATCCCTATATATCTTTAGTCCAAGAATATAGGCGGCTTCTCCCAAGTCTTTCATTGAGAAACACTTCCCAAGCCAAGACTTAATGTCTTGCAAGGTCGGGATGTCGTTTCCAATGGGTAGTATGTCATCAACATACAAGACAAGGAATGTTACTTCGCTCCCAATAGTTTTCTTGTAAACACACGGTTCATCTTCTGATTTGATAAAACCAAACCCTTTGATTTTCTCATCAAATCGAAGATTCAAACTTTGAGATGCTTGCTTTAGTCCATAAATGGATCTTTTAAGCTTGCATACCTCGTTAGGATACTTAGGATCTTTAAAACCTTCGGGCTGACCCATATAGACATCTTCACTTGAGTGTCCATTTAGAAAAGCTGTTTTGACATCCATTTGCCATATCTCATAGTCATAATATGCGGCTATGGCAATAAGTATTATAATAGATTTAATCATGGCCACCGGAGAGAAAGTTTCATCATAGTCAATACCATGAGTTTGAGTGAAACCTTTTGCCACTAGCCTTGCCTTAAATGTGTGTACATTTCCATCCATGCCGGTCTTCTTCTTGAAGACCCACTTGCTCCCTACAGTCTTACTATTGGGAGGAAGGTCAACCAAGTCTCATACTTGATTTTCATACATGGACTGCATCTCAGTGTTCATGGCATCAAGACATTTATTGGATTCCGGATCCGATATAGCATCTTGGTCAGGCTCAGAAGTTTATACCAAGAAAATCTCATCATTCGACACGAGAAATCCGTATCTCTTGGGTTCTTGACGAGCTCTACCAGATCTACGAACACTTTGTGTTTCAGTAGGTTCTTGAACAACCAATTGTTCAGGTTCAACAACAGTTTGTTGAGTGCTAGTGCCAACCTGACTTGTATTTTGATGTCCTTGAATTTCTTCAAGGTCTATATTGCTTCCACTTGCCTCTTTCGAAAGAAACTCCTTTTCTAAGAAAGTGGCATGCCTAGAAACAAACACTTTGTTCTCAGCTGAGTTGTAGAAATAATATCCTAATGAATCTTTAGTATATCCCACAAAGTTACATTTGATAGATCTAGGATCGACTTTTCTTGAAGCCTCTTGTCGTACATGAGCTTCACAACCCCAGACTTTCAAGTAAGATAAGTTTGGAACCTTTCCATACCACATCTCATATGGTGTCTTATCTAGCTTCTTGGTTGGAACCATATTCAATATGCGCGTAATAGTTAATAAAGCATAACTCCAAAAGGACGAGGGTAGAGTACTTCGGCTCATCATAGACCGAACCATATCTAGTAGAGTTTGGTTTCTCCTTTCAGATACACCATTATGTTGTGGTGTTCTAAGAGGAGTAAGTTGTGAGATAATCCCACAATTACTAAGATGATCCATAAATTCTTGGCTAAGTACTCACCGCCTCGATCGGAACGAAGGGCCTTGATTATTTGGTTGAGTTGATTTTGTACTTCGTTTTGAAACAACTTGAACATTTCAAATGTTTCATGTTTATGTTTCATTAAATAAACACAACCAAATCTACTAAAATCAACGGTGAATGTAACGAAGTATCTATCACCATCCCTAAACATTGATTTAAAAGGACCGCATACATCCGTATGTATGATTCTTAATAAATCTTTTGCTCTTTCACTTGAACCGGAGAAAGGAGCCTTAGTCATCTTCCCATATAAACATGATTCGAATTCAAATGAGCTAGAATCATTTGATTTTAAAATTTCATCCTTTTGAAGTTTTGCAATGCGTTTCTTGTTTATATGACCAAGTCGACAATGCCATAGGTATGTTTGACTTAAGTCATGCTTAGGTCGTTTGGTGCTAGTGGTATATATAGAATTATCATCAAGAGATCTTTTAAGATTAACTTCATATATTCCATTAAGAGGGCGAGCCTCCTAATACAAAATGTCGTTTTTGAAAGCACAAATGCCATCGTCAATGAAACCAAAAATGAATATAGATTCTCTTAACCGAGCTAATGAAATAATATTCCTAGTTAAACTACGTACATAACAACAATTGTTCAATATTAAGTACAGGCCATTTGCTAATTATAATTCAAAAGTTCCAAGGTCTTCAACAGCAACATTTGCTCCATTGCCCACGTGGAGGTCCAAATCGCCTGGTTTCAGCAGCTTGCTTTTTCTCAACCCCTTCACATTATTATAAATGTGAGTTCCACAACTGGTATCAAATACCCAGGAATTAATAGATAAAGTATACATCTCAATCATATATATACCTAAAGTGTTGTCCTCGCCAGCCTTCTTCTTTTTCAACTACGCGAGGTAGGTTGGACAATTTCGCCTCCAATGTCCTACCACCCCGCATTCAAAGCACGGGTCGCTTTTGGGAACCTTTCCCGTTGTCTTGGGTGTAGGAGCTTTGGCAACTTGCTTGCCTTTGTCCTTTCCTTTTGCCTTCCCTTTGCGTTTCCCTTTCGAGTTTTTTTTCTTTTTCTTCTTGATTTTCCCTTCTTGATGATTCAAGACTTGAGGTGTTTTGCTTGGAATCTTGATCTCAGCAGTTTTAAGCATCCCATGCAACTATGAGACAGATTTCTCCCAATTGTTCATGTTGTAATTCATGACGAATTGATCATAAGCTTTGGTCAACGAGTTAAGGATCATATCCTGTGCAAACTCGTTGTTTATGGGAGATCCAAGCCTATCAAGCTGGTTAATGTAACATTTCATCTTTAGCACATATTCACTAATGGATTGACCTTCCTCCATCTTGCATGCATGGAAGCCTCTAGTGACCTCGAAGCGTTCTTGCTTCGATTGCTTTTGGAACATTTCCTTAAGTTGGCCAAGCATCTCATATGCTCCATGCTCCTCGAGGTTCTTTTGAAGATCCGGAGACTTGGTAGCATGCATGAGGCATGCAACTTCGACCGAGTCGTCGAAATGCTTCACCCAAGCATCCCTAACGGCTTTAGCCGCAGTCAATGGAGGTTCCTCGGGGACGGGATCCTCAAGTACGTACAATTTCTTTTCGTGCTAAAGAATGATTCTCAAGTTACGATACAGTCTAAGAAATTTGTACCATTGAGTTTTTCTTTTTCTAAGATTGAACGAAGAGATAAGTTGTTAACGGGCGTAGTTGAGTTAGGAGCCATCTACAAAATTAACAAAGTTCAATTTAGTATTTTTGATATGTAATCCTTTAATAATTAATACCCTTTAGAATTTATAAAATTCTTTAATTTTTAATCGCTAGGATCCAAGTTGAACTTAACCTTGAATGTTTGGCTAATGCTCTCTCCATCAAGTTAAAACAACAAGGTACGTAACGTTTACCAATTACATCTTGTATGTAATTTCTAGATCTTTATGGGATCCTAGACAATGATTGTCAATTTTGGCATGTTTGATCCCATCTATGCCTCGGGCTTCCGTACAATTGGCTAATAATCTCTCCGTAATAAGATTCTGATTAAGTCGTCCTATTTCAAGACGGTGAATTTCCGGCCCAAGATGTTCATGGAATTCGCGGAAAAAAACCTCGGTTGTTACAAAAACAATGTTGGTCCCAAAGAGGGTGAACAAGCAACCGATACAGTGTAGAAGGGGGGGTTGAATACACTTTAAACAATCAAACAAATTAATCAAATGTATATTCAATTATCAATCAGTACAATAACTTTTATCACTCTCTAATCAAATCAACATGATGATTTGATATTACAATGATTATAACCTCAACTCTCTCTAAACACTCTTGAATCACAAACTAATTGATGATCGAATTTCTTGTTAAAACTGATTAACAAGAACTCTTGAAAACTCTATCTCTAACTTTGAACTTACAAAGTTATCGCAACACACGCGTATCAAGTATCACGCTCACACGTACATTTTGCAACTTATGCAGTCTTGCAACTTATGCAGTCGTCGTTGTGTATCGCGTATCTATTCTCGTAAACACGTAAGAACATCTATACGTATTCGTTCGTATATATAAAACCCAGAAGAAGGTTTATACTTATACTTGATATATCTACGAACAAATCGCAGTTTAAAGATAGAACTTATCTTTTCTTTAAAACCGTAACAAACTCCTTAATTAGAACATATCTAATTTTCGTTTAAGATTTCTATCCAACTAATAGATAGTTTAAATTAGGTTTAGATATCCTAATTTAAATGTCGTAGATATAGAGAGTTTATAACAGAATTTAGAACTAGTTAAATTCTGAACTGACTTCTGACGCTGAGCTGACATACACAGTCTTGACCTTGTTAAGCAGACTTCTTGAATGTTGGATTATTGAATCTTCAAGTCTTCATTCTTAAGAACTATCTCAGCTTAGAAGTCACTGAGTTATCTAGTACTTATATAGAAAACTCTATATCTATTTATACGCTGACTACTCAGCTGAAGCTAACTAGTCAGTCTATAACAGACTTACATAATTCTTAACTCTTAACCTATTATCTATATATAACGATAATTTGTCTCATCAAATCTAACTATTTAATGATGACAAAACATTGAATCAAATAAGTTATAGGTAAATAGAATTATGCTGAACAACTCTGCAACTGACCAAAGTTAGTTCTTGAAATAAGTATAGAACTGATCCATACTTATTCACGTATCTTGAACTTACAAGATGTTTATGTTACAAATCTATTACAAGACTTGTATTCTAAGTATTTGAATATACAACTACTTAGATTCTGAACTTATCAGAGTTAATTTAAGTTCTGAACTTACAAAACTTATATTACTGAACTTATTAGTTTACAATTGAACATATCAATCATCAACTTAAACTTACAAAGCTGTCTGTTTGAACATATCAAACATAATTTTTGAACATATCAAATAATAAAATAGTTGAACATATCAAACTTGAGTTTGTATTAATGAACATATCATTTACATTTTAGCTTAATCATTTTGATTAGCTTATGCACACTTAGTGCTTTACAAAGTTATAGAACTGATCTCTTTACCCAACGAAATCTTCAACTTCTAACCACATATCAGAACATTTAAGTTCCCAAATTGCAGCTTTCTTGATAGCATCAACCATAATTTCTTCACCTTCTGGCATCTCTTTCATATCAACTTTTCCTGATCTGATTTCTTTGCCGAGATGATATCTGAATACCGAGTTCTGAATTGAGTCATCACATAGAATTCTCAAGTACAGAATTAATTCCAGATTTGCCAAATGAAGATCTGTTACTTTCAAGAAACATTGATTACCTTCCACATCAAGATACAAGTATTCACTCTGAATTCAACTTCCTCTGGAACTTGTAAAATGATGTCTCTTTTAGCTCGCTGGCTTGCTACTCTAACTCTTGCAGCTTTGCCTCGATTAAGAAAGGTATCAATTTCATCAGCAGGAATCTCACCTATCTACTCGATTCTTATGAAGATTGTCTTAAGCACATCAACTATCTCTTGTCTGATTTGACTCTTTTTCATCGGCTTAATAGTTGTGGCTACTGTCTTCAACTTTGAGAATCCCAACTTGTACAGACATCTCATATCTAGACCAATTTCTTGTTTGTTGTCTAGTACAAATTTGATGATTACCAATTCTCCTTTTTTACTCAGTGTAATTGATTTAATCTTGTTATTGAAATGTTTTCTTTTATAACAATGCCTTAGATCTACATCTGAGTAGGGAATTGGGGCTGCTCTTGGACCAGAATAATTAGCTTCAGCTTCAGCTCTGGCAGCCTCAACTTTAGCCTTTTCCCGTTGAACTTCAACTTGTCGTTGCTGCTCTTTTATTTCCTCCACTGTTATGCCTAGTTCTTTAGCCATCTCTTGTAACATTTGCTCAGCAAGTATGTCACTAGCTTTTTGTGCTACATCAGCTTCATCACTTGAGTCAGATTCATGTGCAGCTAATTGAGACTTACCCTGTTGCTCTGGCTCAGGCTCAGCAATGATGACCTTTCTTTTCTTCACTAGGGGCATAACACTTCTTTTCTTTCTTTTTACCATCTCAAACACCTTACTCTTCCCTTTATCCATTTGTAAGGCTGGAATGGACTCCGCTTCAACAAATTTTGGCAAATTAGCTTGAGGAAGGTTGGTGTGAACAGCTTGAGATGTTTCTTCAAGTGGAGTTTCTGGTTGAGCTTGTGAAGTTGTGGTTATTTGGACTGTTGGAGCCTGTTGTTGTTGAGAAGGCTGATCTATAGTACTCATGAACTAATCATGAGCTTGTTCAAATTGTACTTCCTCTGTATCCTCCCCCTCAACCTTATCATTATACTTCTTTGATTCTTCCTCCCCCTTTTTGTCATCATAAATAGGGGAGGGTCTGAGTTTGAACATGAAGCTTTCCAAGTTGGCAACTGAAGTTGACAAATCATTAAGCTTGCGCATCAACTTGGCTTTGTCAGCTTTCACCTTTTTATGAAGGAGCTCAAACTGCGATTGTAGATAGTCCATAATGACTTTAACATCGGAAGTTATCAGTGTGGGCTCCGCAGGTCTTCTTCTTACGTCAACGTCCTCCTGTCCAGCAGAAGAGTGTATTTCCACTGTAGGAGTGGCTGTTTAGTGTTCCTCAATCGGTAAGGATGTGGGACCCATATCCAAAGGTTGGTGAAGACCTATGGAATCAAGGGGGCCAGAATGGAGACCCTGTAAACCTTCCTGGTGTATGAAAGGTTCATTGGCAGGTCGTGCGAGAGTGTGTGTGAATAGAAGAGAAGAATGGCCAAGTTCGTGAGGTATGATAGGAGGGTGAGCTACGCTTACCGCTGAGGAGGGAGGTAATTGGTCAGTATTTCAATGTCACCTTCATGGGGCTATGAAGGCACAGAAGTAGGCTCTCCCATGGCACTAGTAAGTATGGGCTGAGTAGACACCATACCCGATATAGGCTTAAGGGTTGAACTGAGCCTAGAGGTTCGCACCTTAAGAGAAGGTGTCTCCCCCTCAGCTCCTGCCGGTGGAGGTATCAATGTGATAACAACTCCAGTGTCCTTTTGAGGTGAAGGACCACCTTTGGACGTTTTCCTTTTATAGGTGTAGGAAATATCCTTAGTGGCAGAGGGCTAACCTATGTTGGCTGTAGATTGTAAAATAGATGGAGATGTTTGAAGTGGAGGAGAGGGGTTAGATTGAGTTGGGCTTGACTCAGTCTTATCTCCTAAGGTTGGAGATGGGGAAGTAAAAGAGAGAGAAGGAGATAAGGGTTGAAAAATGATACCTGCTGCACCTACCAGTGGAGACTCAGAGCTAGGAAACAAACTCCTTTGCTCAGAACTCGAAGTGGTGGATGGAATTATTTGAGGATGAGGTCTAAACAAAGTCCTAGTTTGATCAGCTTGAGGAGACTTAGCCTCAGAACCAAAATCATCATCCACTTCTGCCGCAGCTTCCTCCTCTGTCTCAGCTTCACTTGACTCAGGAGTCTGAAGTTGTACATACGCCCTCATCTGAGCACTCAATATAGGGTGCCTAAGGAAAATATCACGGGCGAACATCCTGTAGCTGAGAACAGGAGTAGGGATTGACTCATATTGAGCATTATATCTTCTATCCAACCTGTCCTCGATGACCATAGATATGAATCTTGCAAAGGGTACAATAGTGTCCCTCAAAGATCAACTCAGCGTAATCCACTCGTCGATCATAAAATAAGTTGTATAATAGTTGCATTTCAAAGTCATTTACATTATCCAGGCCTCCCACCTTGTATCCAAGAGAACGAACCACAGTGGATACCATAAATCCCCATGCCGTCTGGAAAACAAATTTTCGTATGATGCCAATAACTTGAGGATGACCCATTAAGGGTAAAACATTTCTTGATGTTTCCATAGAAACAGTCGCTTCATATTGATTGTGAATCGGAAGATGAAGAATTCGGCGGAGACAGTTTGCATCGAATTCTATCGCCACTTGTCCACTTAGGACTGTGCCCCGTATAACCGGTTGGGTTACATCGAGTTTACACGTGTACCAGAATTCCATGAGAAGTTGAGGGATGAGCACAACAGGTCCACGAAGAAATGCATGTGCCAGGGGACCCTTGCGAATGTAGGAGACCCACTCCTCATATCCCCTGCCAATTTTGGACTTTGGAATGTCGGTACAGGCGATAAAGTTGTTTTGTTTATAGGTGGGGAGTGCATTGTTCTTGAAATTTCCACCACGAATCATTTGTTCAGTTAGATTTAGACTATACCCCTCCATTGAAATCGAACTTATCGTATTGGATTGCACTTAGCAGTAATAAGCACTTAGCAATGAACTCTGCACACAGCAGCGTTAGGGTTTAAGAGAGAAGAATATTTTGGAAGTTTAAACGAAATATGACGAAAAATCTCTCTTACTTACCTTTTCAATGTGAGTGAAAAGTTACCGTTATCTGAGGGTAATAAATATGACCGTTACCGTAACAACGTCTACGCAGTTTTATTATAACGGCAAAATTTATTATTAGGACTATCCTAGACTAGTGGAATTGTCCACACTTTGGAACTGATTACCCAGCTGATCCTGAATGGTCAGCTTATATGGAGTATTCAGCTGATCCTGAACGTTCAGATTATGAAGCACTCAGCTGATCTTGAACGTTCAGCTTATGTGAAGCACTCAGCTACAGCTTAAGCACTTAGCTCAGAATTTGACACTTAATCAACTATAGCACTTAGCAAATATTAAACAGAGATAAAGAATGGAACATACCAATTAAGGGTTGAGCATTCCAAGCTTGCTTAGTAGATTTGTAAATCTTGTGCCCACTATTGGTTTCGTGAAGATATCCGCAAGCTGATCTTCAGTCTCAATGAAGACTAACTCTATCTTTCCCTTTTCTACAATATTTCTGATGAAGTGATATCTTATCTCAATGTGCTTGGTTCTTGAGTGAAACATTAGGTTGTGAGTAATGGCAATAGCACTTTGATTGTCACAAAATATGGGAGTCTTTGAATAATGCAGATCAGAGTCCTTTAGCTGATGTTGCATCCACAATATTTGAGCACAACAACTCCCTGCAGCTACATATTCAGCTTCAGCTGTTGAAATTGACACTGAGTTTTGTTTCTTGCTCGTCTAGCTAACTAATTTTCCACCCAAAAGTTGACATCCTCCAGTAGTACTCTTTCTATCAAGACCACATCCAGCGAAATTTGAATCGGAGTACCCTATCAGCTCAAATCCTGATCCTTTGGGATACCACAAACCTAAGTTTGGTGTTCCCTTCAGATATTTGAGTATTCTTTTTACAGCTAGCAAGTGTGATTCCTTTGGATCAGCCTGATATCGTGCACAAACACTTGTAGCAAACATTATATCAGGTGTGCTTGCTGTTAAATAGAGTAATGAACCTATCATTCCTCTGTATGTAGTCTGACATACAGACTTTCCATCAATGTCCATGTGTAGCTTGAAATTGTGTAACATAGGAAACTTTGTGGGATGGCTTGAGTCTAATCCATATTTCTTAATCATATTAAAGACATACTTGCTCTAATTAATGAATATACCATCTTCTTTCTGATAGATTTGAAGTCCCAAAAAGTATGTCATCTCACCCATCATGCTCATTCTGTATTGATTAGACATTATCTTGGAGAACCAATCACACAGATCTTGGTTTGTTGATCCAAAGATAATGTCATCCACATAAATTTGAACCAGAATGACATGTCCTCTGCTCTTTCTTATAAAAAGATTTTTGTCAATACTTCCTCTGACAAAATCATTCGAGAGCAAATAGGTGGATAGTGTATCATACCAGGCTCTTGGAGCTTGCTTGAGTCCATACAAAGCCTTGTCCAACTTATAGACATAATCTGGATGTTAACCATCAATAAAACCAGGGATTTGTTTCACATAGACCTCCTTCTGTAGTGCTTCATTTAAAAATTCACTTTTAACATCCATTTGATACACTTTAAAGTTTTTGAAGGTAGCATAGGCTAGAAACAACCTTATAGCTTCAATCCTCGCAACAGGGGAAAAGGTTTCATCATAATCAATACCTTTTTCTTGTCGATACCCCTGAGCTACTAGCCTTGCCTTGTTTCTGATCACTACTCCATCCTTTTCCATTTTATTTCTATAGACCCACTTAGTGCCTATAATTGTTTTTCCTTTGGGAGCAGGGACAAGGGTCCAGACCTTATTTCTTTGAAATTCTGTCAGCTCCTCTTGCATAGCTTCAATCCAATCTTCATCTTTTAGAGCCTCTTCAGTCTTCTTTGTTTCCATTTGAGATATAAAACTATAGTAGGCAACATAGTTTGCATTTGCCTTAGATCTAGTTAACACACCATCTTGAACGTTCCCAATGACATCATCAAGAGGATGATCTCTTAATACTTTGAAGGTTGTTGTGGGAGACTGAGGTTCTGGGTCTGATTCAGAGCAGTTTCTCTCAGACTGAATAGGACTTACTTCTTCAGTCTGAGTAGGAATTTGATGATCACTTAGATCTTCAATCTGACATATACATGATGGTTTACCGAGATTCTCAGGCTGATTATCTTCAATATTGATAATTTCTTTCAGTGATGCACGCTTGTCAGATTTATTATCATCATCAGAATCATCCATAACATACATGGGATTTGATGTAAGATCTTCTTTACTCCTTTCAAGCTCACTCAGACTAACCGAGTCAGCTTGAGCTCTTTTGGATTCACCAATACTTGTCTCATCAAACGTAACATGTACTGACTCTTCAGTTACCTTTCTTTGAAGATTAAAGACTCTATAAGCTTTGGAAATTGACGAATATCCAATAAATATCCCTTGATCAGCTTTGGGTTCCAACTTATGGAGCTGGTCTATTTGGTTTAGCACATAGCATGTTGAACCAAAAATATGGAAATATCCAATGTTGGGTTTTCTACCATGATACATCTCGTAAGATATTTTACCATGTCTTTTCACTATGATTGATTTATTCTGAGTATAGCAGGTTGTACTTACAGCTTCTGTCCAGAAGCTCAGCTTGAGCTTTGCCTCACATAGCATGGTTCTGGTAGCTTCAATTAAGGTTCCGTTTCTCCTTTCAGCAACTCCATTTTGTTGTGGAGTTCTTACAGATGAGAAATTCTGGATAATTCCTTTCTCTTCATAAAAGCCTTCAAGGGTTGAGTTTCTGAACTCAGTCCCATGATCACTTCTGAGTTGTTTAAGAGACTTACCCTTTTGTAACTCTTCTTGTCTTATGAAGCTGATTAACCCATATGCAGCTTCACTTTTGGCTTTTAAGAAGATTACCCAAGTGAATCTTGTGAACTCATCAACAATAACTAGAGTATACTTTTTGCCACTTAGGCTTGGGGTGCTGATAGATCCAAATAGGTCCGAATTCAACATATGCAATGGTTCTGTGATTGAGAAATTCTTTTTGGACTTGCAGGATCCCTTATGATGTTTTCCCATTTCACAGGCTGAGCAGAGTTTGTCTTTAGCAAATGTGAACTTAGGCAGACCAGAGACTAACTCTTTGCTAGACAACTTGTTAATATATTTGAAGTTTAAATGAGATTGTCTTTTGTGCCATAACCAGCTCACCTTGGGAGTTAAGTCAGAGTACAAGCAGGTTTCAGTTGAAGGATATGCGGAGCTGAGATCTAACAAATAGATATATCTCTCTCTTTTTGCCATTAATATTGGTTTTCCCTACTTATCATAAATTGATCCTGCATGCTTTCTGAAGGTGACTTCATAATCCTTATCACACAGTTGACTGGTATTTATCAAATTGTGTTTAAGGCCTTCAACATATGCTACCTTTTTGAAAGTGACTTTTCCAGCAGTTATCTTTCCATAACCTTTAGTCCTTCCCTAAGGATTATCTCCAAATGTTACTGTTGGTCCCAAAGAGGGTGAACAAGCAACCGATACAGTGTAGAAGGAGGGGTTGAATACACTTTAAACAATCAAACAGATTAATCAAATGTATATTCAATTATCAATCAGTGAAATAACTTTTATCACTCTCTAATCAAATCAACAAGATGATTTGATATTACAATGACTATAACCTCAACTCTCACTAAACACTCTTGTATCACAAACTAATTGATGATTGAATTTCTTGCTAAAACTGATTAACAAGAACTCTTGAAAACTCTCTCTCGAACTTTGAACTTACAAAGTTATCGCAACACACGCGTATTAAGTATCATGATGACACATACGTTTTGCAACTTATGCAGTCGTCGTTGTGTATCGCGTATCTGTTCTCGTACACACGTAAGAACATCTATTCATATACGTTCGTGTATGTAGAACCCAGAAGAAGGTTTATACTTATACTTGATATATCTACGAACAAATCGCAGTTTAAAGATAGAACTTATCTTTTCTTTAAAACCGTAACAAACTCCTTAATTAGAACATATCTAATTACTTTTGTTTGCGATTTCTATCCAACTAATAGATAGTTTAAATTAGGTTTACATATCCTAATTTAAATGTCGTAGATATAGAGAATTTATAACAGAATTTAGAACTTACTTAAATTCTGAACTGACTTCTGACGCTGAGCTGACATACTCAGTCTTAACCTTGTCAAGCAGACTTCTTGAATGTTGGATTCTTGAATCTTCAAGTCTTCAGGTTTTCATACTTAAGTCCTATCTCAGCTTAGAAGTCACTGAGTTATCTATTACTTACATAGAAAACTCTATATCTGTTTATACGCTGACTACTCAGCTGAAGCTGACTAGTCAGTCTATAACAGATTTACATAATTCCTAACTCTTAACCTATTATCTATACATATCGATAGTTTATCTCATCAAATCTGACTATTCTAAACATGGGACTAACAATCTTCCCCTTTTTGATGATGACAAAACATTGAATCAAATATGTTATAGGTTAATAGAATTATGTTGAACCACTCTGGAACTGACCAAAGTTAGTTCTTGACATAAGTATTGAACTGATCCATACTTATTCACGTATCTTGAAATTACAAGATATTTATGTCATAAATCTAATGTAATACTTGTATCCTAAGCATTTGAATATACAAGTACTTAGATTCTGAATTTATCAGAAGAAATTTAAGTTCTAAACTTACAAAACTTATATTACTGAACTTATTAGTTTACACTTGAACATATCAATCATCAGCTTAAACTTATAAAGCTGTCTGTTTGAACATATCAAACATAATTTTTGAACATATCAAATAATAAAACAGTTGAACATATCAAACTTCTTTTTGTATTATGAACATATCATTTACATTTTAGCTTAATCTTTATGATTAGCCTCATCTTTAGCCTTTTCTCGTTGAACTTCAGCTTGTCGTTGATGCTCTTTTATTTTCTGCACTGTTACGCCTAGTTCTTTAGCCATCTCTTGTAACATTTGCTCAGCAAGTATGTCACTGGCTTTTTATGCCGCATCAGCTTCATCACTTAAGTCAGATTCATGTGCAACTAATTGAGACTTACCCTGTTGCTCAGGCTCAGGCTCAGTAATGATGACCTTTCTTTTCTTTGCTAAAGGCATAACACTTCTTTTCTTTCTTTTTACCATCTCAAACACCTTACTCTTCCCTTTATCTATTTGTGAAATTGGAACGGACTCAGCTTCAACAAATTTTGGCAAATTAGCTTGAGGAAGATTGGTGTGAACATCTTGAGATGTTTCTTCAAATGGAGTTTCTGGTTGAGCTTGTGAAGTTCTGGTTTTTGGACTGTTGGAGCCTGTTGTTGAGAAGGATGATCTACAGTACTCATGAACTGATCATGAGCTTGTTCAAAGGGTACTTCCTCTGTATGCTCCCCCTCAACCTTATCATCATGCTTCTTTGATTCTTCCTCCCCCTTTTTGTCATCATCAATAGGGGAGGGTCTGAGTTTGAACATGAAGCTTTTCAAGTTGGCAACTGAAGTTGACAAATCATTAAGTTTGCGCATCAACTTGGCGCTGTCAGCGTTCCTCTTTTTATGCAGGAGCTCAAACTGGGATTGTAGATAGTCCTTAATGACTTTAGCATCGATAGTCATCAGTGTGGGCTCCGCATGTCTACTTCTTACTTCAACGTCCTCATGTCCAGTGGAAGAGTGTATTTCCACCGTAGGAGTGGCTATTGAGTGTTCCTCAATCGGTAAGGATGTGGGTCCCATATCCAATGGTTGGTGAAGACCTATGGAATCAAGGGGGCTAGAATGGAGACCCTGTAAACCTTCCTGGTGTATGAAAGGTTCATTGACAGGTTGTGCAAGAGTGTGTGAGAATAGAAGAGAAGAATGACCAAGTTCGTGAGGTATGATATTGGGGTGAGCTAGGCTTATTGGTGAGGAGGGGGGTAACTGACCTTGGGGATTGGTCAGTATTTCAATGTTACCTTCATGGGGTTGTGAAGGCACAGAGTAGGCTCTCCCATGGCACTAGTAAGTATGGGCTGAGTAGACACCATACCCGGTATAGGCTTAGGGGTTGAACTGAGCCTAGAGGTTGGCACCTTAAGAGAAGGTGTCTCCCCCTCAGCTCCTGCCGGTGGAGGTATCAATGTGATATCAACTCCAGTGTCCTTTTGAGGTGAAGGACCACCTTTGGCAGTTTTCCTTGTATAGGTGTAGGAAATATCCTTGGTAGCAGTGGACTGACCAAGGTTGGCTGTAGATTGTAAAACAGATGGAGATGTTTGAAGTGAAAGAGAGGGGTTAGACTGAGTTAGGCTTGACTCAGTCCTATCACCTAAGTTTGGAGATGGAGAAGTAAAAGAGAGAGAAGGAGATAAGGGTTGAGAAGTCATACCTGCTGCACCTAGCAGTGGAGACTCGGAACTAGGAAACAAACTCCTTTGCTCAGAACTCGAAGTGGATGATGAAATTATTTGAGTACGAGGTCTGAACTGAGTCCTAGGTTGATCAGCTTGAGGAGACTCAGCCTCAGACCCAACATCGTCACCCACTTCTTCCGCAGCTTCCTCCTCTGTCTCAGCTTCACTTGACTCAGGAGTCGGAACCTGTACATACGCCCTCATCTGAGCACTCATTGTAGGGTGCCCAGGGAAGATATCATGGGCGAACATCTTGTACCTGAGAGCAGGAGTAGGGATTGACTCATATTCAGCATTATATCTTCTACCCAACCTGTCCTCGATGACCATGGATATGAATCTTGCAATGGGTACAATAGTGTCCTTGATGTTCTTGGTCATCAATGACTTGAATGCCTTAAAGATCAACTTAGCGTAATCCACTCGTCGATCATAAAATAAGTTGTATAATAATTGCATTTCAAAGTCATTTACATTATCCAGGCCTCCCACCTTGTATCCAAGGGAATGAACCACAGTGGATACCATAAATCCCCAAGCCGTCTAGAAAACAGATTTCTGTATGACGCCAATCACTCGAGGATGACCCATTAAGGGTAAAACACTTTTCGATGTTTCCCTAGAAACCGTCACTTCATACTGATTATGAATCGGGAGATGATGAATTCGGCAGAGACAGTTTGCATCGACTTCTATCGCCACTCGTCCACTTAGGACTGTGCCCCGTATAACCGGTTGAGTTGCATCCAGTTTACATGTATACGAGAATTCCGTAAGAAGTTGAGGGATGAGCACAGCAGGTCCACAAAGAAATGCATGTGCAAAAGGTCCCTTGCGAATGTAGGAAACCCACTCCTCATATTCCCTGCCAATTTTGGACTTTGGAATATCGGTACAGGCGATGACGTTGTTTTGTTTGTAAACGGGAAGTACGTTGTTCTTGAGATTTCCTCCACGGATCATTTGTTCGGTTAGATGTAGAGTATACCCCTCCATTGAAATCGAACTTATCGAAATGAATTGCACTTAGCAGTAGTACGCACTTAGCAATGAATTCTGCACACAGCAACGTTAGGGTTTAAGAGAGAAGAATATTTTGGAAGTTTAAACGTAATATGATGAACAATCTCTCTTATTTATACCTTTTCAATGTGAGAGAAAAGTTACCGTTATCTGAGGGTAATAAATATGACCGTTACCGTAAAAACTTTTACGCAGTTTGTTACAACGGCTAAATTTATTGTTATTTACCCAAACGCACATTGTTATATTGAAAAGTTATTTTTATTAAAATATATCATAAACGACTGACGTTTATTTACCGGACACACCGTAAATATTTTGGACTTACCATATTGTTGGACTTACCATATTGTTAGGACTAACCTAGACTTGTGGAACTGATCACACTTTGGAACTGATTACTCAGCTGATCCTGAACGATCACCTTATATGGAGTATTCAGCTGATCCTGAACGTTTAGCTTATATGGAGTATTCACCTGATCCTGAACGTTCAGCTTATATGAAGCACTTAGATGATCATGAATGTTCAACTTATGTGAAGCACTCAGCTTCAGCTTGAGCACTTAGCTCAGATAGCACTTAGCTCAGATTTTGACACTTAGTCAAAAGTAGCACTTAGCAAATATTAAACAGAGATAAAGAATGGAACATACCAATTAAGGGTTGAGCATTCCAAGCTTGCCGAGTAGAGTTGTAAATCTTGTGCCTTCAATTGGTTTCGTGAAAAATATCCGCAAGCTGATCTTCAGTTTCAATGAAGACTAACTCTATCTTTCCCTTTTCTACAATATCTTTGATGAAGTGATGTCGTATCTCAATGGGCTTGGTTCTTGAGTGAAACACTGGGTTGTGTGAAATGGCAATAGCACTTTGATTGTCACAAAATATGGGAGTCTTTGAATAATGCATATCAAAGTCCTTCAGCTGATGTTGCATCCACAGTATTTGAGCACAACAGCTCCCTGCAGCTACATATTCAGCTTCAGCTGTTGAAATTGCCACTGAATTTTGTTTCTTGCTCGTCCATCTAACTAATTTTCCACCCAAAAGTTGACATCCTCCAGTAGTACTCTTTCTATCAAGACCACATCCTGCGAAGTCTAAATCGGAGTACCTTATCAGCTCAAATCCTGATCCTTTGGGATACCACAAACCTAAGTTTGGTGTTCCCTTCAGATATTTGAGTATTCTTTTTACAGCTAGCAAGTGTGATTCCTTTGGATCAGCCTGATATCGTGCATAAACACTTGTAGCAAACATTATATCAGGTGTGCTTGCTGTTAAATAGAGTAATGAACCTATCATTCCTCTGTATGTAGTCTGACATACAGACTTTCCATCAATGTCCATGTGTAGCTTGAAATTATGTAACATAGGAGACTTTGCGGGATGGCTTGAGTCTAATCCATATTTCTTAATCAGATCAAAGACATACTTGCTCTGATTAATGAATATACCATCTTCTTTCTGATAGTTTTGAAGTCCCAAAAAGTATGTCATCTCACCCATCATGCTCATTCTGTATTGATTAGACATTATCTTGGAGAACCAATCACACAGATTTTGGTTTGTTGATCCAAAGATAATGTCATCCACATAAATTTGAACCAGAATGACATGTCCTCTGCTCTTTCTTATAAAAATCTTTTTCTCAATACTTCCTCTGACAAAATCATTCGAGAGCAAATAGGTGGATAATGTATCATACCAGGCTCTTGGAGCTTGCTTGAGTCCATACAAAGCCTTGTCCAACTTATAGACATAATCTGGATGTTTAGCATCAATAAAACCAGGGGTTTGTTTCACATAGACCTCCTCCTGTAGTGCTCCATTTAAAAATGCACTTTTAACATCCATTTGATACACTTTAAAGTTTTTGAAGGCTCCATAGGTTAGGAACAACCTTATAGCTTCAATCCTTGCAACAGGGGCAAAGGTCTCATCATAATCAATACCTTCCTCTTGTCGATACCCTTGAGCTACTAGCCTTGCCTTGTTTCTAATCACTACTCCATCCTTGTCCATTTTACTATCCTTGCCTTGCCTTGTTCCTTTGGGAGCAGGGACAAGGGTCCAGACCTTATTTCTTTGAAATTCTTTCAGTTCCTCTTGCATAGCTTCAATCCAATCTTCATCTTTCAGAGCCTCTTCAGTCTTCTT
Source organism: Dittrichia graveolens (assembly GCA_038502395.1). Classification (NCBI taxonomy): domain Eukaryota; kingdom Viridiplantae; phylum Streptophyta; class Magnoliopsida; order Asterales; family Asteraceae; genus Dittrichia; species Dittrichia graveolens. The sequence goes on from JARJIL010000008.1 coordinate 28,064,913, forward strand.
TGGTTCCATTTGAGATAGAAAACTAGCGTAGGCAACATAGTTTGCATTTTCCTTAGATCTAGTTAACACACCATCTTCAACGTTCCCAATGACATCATCAAGAGGATGATCTTTTAATACTTTGAAGGTTGTTGTGGGAGACTGAGGTTCTGGGTCTGATTCAGAGCAGTTTCTCTCAGGCTGAATAGGACTTCTTCAGTCTGAGTAGGAATTGGAAGATCACTTAGATCTTCAATCTGACATGTACCTGATGATTTACCAAGATTCTCAGGCTTATTAACTTCAATATTGATAATTTCATTCAGTGATGCATGCTTGTCAGATTTACTATCATCATCATCAGAATCATCCATAACATACATGGTATTTGATGTGAGATCTTCTTTGCTCCTCTCAAGCTCACTCAGACTAATCGGGTCAGCTTGAGCTCTGTTGGATTCAACAATAATTGTCTCATCAAACGTAACATGTACTGACTCTTCAATTACCATTCTTTTAAGATTAAAGACTCTGTATGCTTTGGAGATTGAAGAATATCCAACAAATATCCCTTGATCAGCTTTAGGTTCCAACTTATGGAGCTGATCTCTTTGGTTTAGCACATAGCATGTTGAACCAAAAATATGGAAATATCCGATGTTGGGTTTTCTACCATGATACACCTCATAAGGTGTTTTACCATGTCTTTTCACTATAATTGATCTATTCTGAGTATAGCAGGCTGTACTTACAGCTTCTACCCAGAAGCTCAGTTTGAGCTTTGCCTCAATATAATTGATCTATTTTGAGTATAGCAGGCTGTACTCCATTTTGTTGTGGAGTTCTTACAGATGAGAAATTCTGGATAATTCCTTTCTCTTCACAAAAGCCTTCAAGGGTTGAGTTTCTGAACTCCGTCCCATGATCACTTTTGAGTTGTTTAAGAGACTTACCCTTTTGCAACTCTTCTTGTCTTATGAAGTTGATTAACTCATATGCATCTTCACTTTTAGCTTTTAAGAAGATTATCTAAGTGAATCTTGTGAACTCATCAACAATCACTAGAGTATACTTTTCGCCACTTAGGCTTGGGGTGCTGATAGGTCCAAATAGGTCCAAATGCAACATATGCAATGGTTCTATGATTGAGAAATTATGTTTGGACTTGAAGGATCCCTTATGATGTTTTCCCATTTCACAGGCTGAGCAAAGTTTGTCTTTAGCAAATGTGATCTTAGGCAGACCAGAGACTAACTCTTTGATGGACAACTTGTTAATATATTTGAAATTTAAATGAGACAGTCTTTTGTGCCATAACCAGCTCAGCTTGGGAGTTAAGTCAGAGTACAAGCAGGTTTCAGTTAAAGGATCTACGGAGCTGAGATCTAACAAATAGATATCTCTCTCTCTTTTTGCCATTAATATTGGTTTTCCTTTCTTATCATAAATTGTTCCTGCATGCTTTCTGAAGGTGACTTCATAATCCTCATCACACAGTTGACTGATACTTATCAGATTGTGTTTAAGGCCTTCAACATATGCTACCTTTTTGAAAGTGACTTTTCCAGCAGTTATCTTTCCATAACCTTTAGTCCTTCCTTGAGAATTATCCCCAAATGTCACCTTGGGTCCTTCATTGTTTTGGAATTCACTTAGAATCCCCTTGCTTCCAGTCATGTGCCTTGAGCATCCACTATCGAGATACCACTTGTAGGAGCCTGCACATGATTAGCTAAACTTATTAGTTTCTTTTTGGAACCCACTGTTTGGTGGGTCTTGAGGATGAGCACTTAGCTAATCCTTTGGAGTTCAATTGATCAACTCAAACAGATTTTGGTTCTGTTTTGGACTGATCATCCTTTTCATTTTCAAGTCTAAGATTGGTACTTACACAATCTTTGGCCTCATTACCTCTATCACCACACTTATAGCATTTTCTTCTATAGATAGGTGTTTGGGTGATTTCTTTTAGTTGTCCAACATTAAATTTGGATTCAGATTTAGGGTCATATGATGTGGATAACCTTTCAATCCTCTTTGACAGTTTGTCTACTTGATTTTCACTGACTTTGGACTTACCTTTGTCAGCTTTATGGTTACCTCTATTTGGTGAGGTCTGACTTACAGAAAACTTCCTGTTTTTAGACATTCTTTCATGTATAACTTGAGAATTATGTCTTTTTGAGTTAACATGAGATATTCTATCAAAAACAGTTGTTCTCACCGGATTGTAATCCAATCTTTTGAAAACTGACTTACAGTTTCTGTTGGATCTGGAACATTCAGCTTGATGGTTTGAGTGAATAACCTGAGGACTTTGGATAGGTCTCACAAACTTATTGGTTTTGATCTGTTTCCCTTCCTTGTTCCTTAAGAATGTTCTTGGGAGTATGTCATCTGATTTCATCGATTTGTCTTCAAGACTGACTTGATCTTCGATGATTTCAGCAGCAGCACTATAATCTCCCCCTAGTACTGCTTTTACTTGATTTGGTATTTGCTGGTTAATGCACTTTTCTGCTTCTCTTGATGACTTACACCAAGATTCACAGATTTTTCTTAGATTGTCAGCTTATTCTTTTGATTCTTGCAGTTCTTCACTTAGAAGTTTATTTATATGAAGATGATATTCATAATCACTTTGGATCTTTTTAGCACCATTCAAGAGAGTTTCAGAGTGTTTATGGTTCATCTTTTAGTTTTGAAATTTCAGTTTTCAAACTAGATTGAACTGTGAGAGAGGTTTTGCAGTCATTCAACAAATAGTTGAACATTAGACATTTTTGTTCATCAGTGTAAGCGCTAAAGTTATTTACCTTATACATTGAGGCAGGATCCCAGTTACTGGTTTGCATACTCAGCTTAGCCGCTTCTACTAGATCCTCATCAAAGGAACTGTCTTTTCTTTAAAACCATAACAAACTCCTTAATTAGAACATATCTTTCGTTTGAACATCTATACGTATTCATTCGTATATGTAAAACCCAGAAGAAGATTTATACTTATACTTGATATATCTACGAACAAATCGCAATTTAAAGATAGAACTTATCTTTTCTTTAAAACCGTAACAAACTCCTTAATTAGAACATATCTTTCGTTTGAAATTTCTATCCAACTAATAGATAGTTTAAATTAGGTTTAGATATCCTAATTTAGACGTCGTAGATATAGAGAGTTTATAACAGAATTTAGAACTTACTTAAATTCTGAACTGACTTCTGACGCTGAGCTGACATACTCAATCTTGACCTTGTCAAGCTGACTTCTTGAATCTTGGATTCTTGAATCTTCAAGTCTTCAAGTCTTCATACTTAAGTCCTATCTCAGCTTAGAAGTCACTGAGTTATCTTGTACTTACATAGAAAACTCTATATCTGTTTATACGCTTTACATAATTCCTAACTCTTAACCTATTATCTATACATATCGATAGTTTGTCTCATCAAATCTGACTATTCTAAACATGGGACTAACAATCTCCCCCTATTTGATGATGTCAAAACATTGAATCAAATAAGTTATAGGTTAATAGAATTATGTTGAACCACTCTGGAACTGACCAAAGTTAGTTCTTGACATAAGTATTGAACTGATCCATACTTATTCACGTATCTTGAACTTACAAGATATTTATGTTACAAATCTATTGTAAGACTTTTATTCTAAGTATTTGAATAAACAAGTACTTAGATTCTGAACTTATTAGAAGAAATTTAAGTTCTGAACTTACAAAACTTATATTACTGAACTTATTAGTTTACAATTGAACATATCAATCATCAACTTAAACTTACAAAGCTGTCTGTTTGAACATATCAAACATAATTTTTGAACATATCAAATAATAAAACAGTTGAACATATCAAACTTGATTTTGTATTCAAGACTGACTTGATCTTCGATGATTTCATCAGCACCAGCACTCTAATCTCCCCCTAGTACTGCTTTTACTTGTTTTGGTATCTGCTGGTTAATACACTTTTCTGCTTCTCTTGATGACTTACACCAAGATTCACAGATTTTTCTTAGATTGTCAGCTTGTTCTTTTGATTCTTGCAGTTCTTCACTTAGAAATTTGTTTATATGAAGCTGACATTCATAATCACTTTGGACCTTTTTACCAGCATTTAAGAGAGTTTCAAAGTGTTTAAGTTCATCTTTTACTTTTGAAATTTCAGTTTTCAAACTAGATTGAACTGTGAGAGAGGTTTTGAAGTCATTCAACAAATAGTTGAACATTAGACATTTTTGTTCATAGGTGTAATAGCTAAAGTTATTTACCTTATACATTGAGGCAGGATCCCAGTTACTGGTTTGCTTACTCAGCTTAGCCGCTTCTGCTAGATCCTCATCAAAGGAACTATCTTCTAACTCATAGTCAACTTGTTCCTCTTCATCCTCAATAGCCATCAAACACCTATTGGGCTCATCATCATCTAAAGTAGATGATTCAGTATACCAAGTTTCAGCAAGGAGGCCTTCGGTGTTTTCATCTGGCTTGCCTTTGAGTCTTTGATATTTCTTTTTATATTTATCAGCTTTGTAGGCATTTTTGTCAGCTACTGAAGCTGATTATCCCTTCTTTACTCTGCACTCAGCAGCTATGTGTCCTATCCTCTGACAGTTATAGCACTTAGCTTTCTTATGATCAAAAGTAGACTTAACACTTTTGCTACTGTCAGATTGACCCCTTCCTCTTCTGAACTTTCTAAAATTTCCTGTTAACATAGCCATTTGTTTAGTAAGAGCATCCATCTCTTCATTATCTGAACTAGAGTTAAGACGTACTTCCTCAAATTCAGATTCAGAGTCAGTCTCAGCTTGAGATTTTTAGATCCCTTCTTTTTCTTTTCTACAATTAATGCAGATCCAGCATCGTTTATAAATTCTTTTATTTGTTGCTGGGCCACTTTGTTCTGTTCCATGATCGTTGATGATTTAGAAGGAAACCATAGATAGATCTAAGAAAATATTTTCCTAAGGTTCCTCCAACATGAAGTGCAATGGTGATCTCATTGAATTGTTCTGGTAACACATCCAAGAACTTGAGTTCCAACTCATTCTCATCTTTCTTGACACCTACCAAGATCAGATCATTTATCAAGCATTGAAATCTAGTAAACAAATCTGCCATAGTTCCACTCTTTTTAGCAAAGAAAGTTTCATAAGAACGACCCAGATTTGTCTTCTTATGTTGCTTGACCAGGTCAGTGCCTTCATACGTGACACTGAGAGTATCCCACATCTCTTTTGCAGTTTGGCACCCAGCTACAGTATGTAGAAGAGGGTTTGTTAAAGCATTTTCTATAATGCTTTGTGCCTTGTCATCGAGATTAAACTGTTTACGATCGTCCTTAGTCCAGGATGCTTCAGGCTTGGGAGTTTCTCCAGAGGGAACAGTTTTGTCAGTGGCAGTAATATGGATCATTGGTATGATTGGGCCATCTTCAATCACAGTACTCATCCTGTGATCCACAAACTTCAGATATAGCATGGCTCTAAACTTCCACATAGGATAGTCAGTGCCATCAAAGATAGGACACCCTTTTGCCGCCATTGTTGGTATGTGACTTGATTGCTTGCTAGTAGACATCTTAACCTCTTGACATCGGATCTTGATCTTCAACTTATGAAGAAACTTGCTCTGATACCAGTTGTTGGTCCCAAAGAGGGTGAACAAGCAACCGATACAGTGTAGAAGAGGGGGGGTGAATACACTTTAAACAATCAAACAAATTAATCAAATGTATATTCAATTATCAATCAGTACCATAACTTTTATCACTCTCTAATCAAATCAACATGATGATTTGATATTACAATGATTATAACCTCAACTCTCTCTAAACACTCTTGAATCACAAACTAACTGATGATCGAATTTCTTGTTAAAACTGATTAACAAGAACTCTTGAAAACTCTCTCTCTAACTTTGAACTTACAAAGTTATCGCAACACACACGTATCAAGTATCACAATGACACATACGTTTTGCAACTTATGCAGTCGTCGTTGTGTATCGCGTATCTGTTCTCATACACACGTAAGAACATCTATACGTATTCGTTCGTATATGTAAAACCCATAAGAAGTTTTATACTTATACTTGATATATCTACGAACAAATCGTAGTTTAAAGATAGAACTTATCTTTTTGTTAAAACCGTAACAAACTCCTTAATTAGAACATATCTAATTTTCGTTTAAGATTTATATCCAACTAATAGATAGTTTAAATTAGGTTTAGATATCCTAATTTAAATGTCGTAGATATAGAGAGTTTATAACATAATTTAGAACATACTTAAATTCTGAACTGACTTCTGACGCTGAGCTGACATACTCAGTCTTGACCTTGTCAAGTTGACTTCTTGAATCTTGGATTATTGAATCTTCAAGTCTTCAAGTCTTCATTCTTAAGACCTATCTCAGCTTAGAAGTCACTGAGTTATCTAGTACTTAAATAGAACACTCTATATCTGTTTATATGCTGACTACTCAGCTGAAGCTGACTAGTCAGTCTATAACAGACTTACATAATTCTTAACTCTTAACCTATTATCTATACATAACGATAGTTTGTCTCATCAAATCTAACTATTCTAAACATGGGACTAACAAACAATCCACACGTTTTGCTAATGCTCTCTCCACGTGAGTGTTGTTGCAACAAGCGAGTGTCTTAAACTGGGATGTCATAGACTTACGTTATGAAAAAAGGGCTTTTACCATTTTGTATATTTATTAAATAAAACAAAATGAATCGTGTGACTAATAATGCATTCCTACAATAATAAGTCCACGTTTTTATAAAATCATATTATATATATATATAGGTCTTGAGTGTTCTTAAAATCCATATTTTACGAACTCTCGACGCGTTCAGTTTTACACTAATATTAATATCCTCTATTAACGTGTATAGTTTCGAGCGCGCGAATACGACCAATTTTAGGTTGTAATAAAACCATGTTATAATTAAGCTTGAATGGAGTTTGGTTGAGTTTTTAAAATCTTTATTTTATAAAACTCATATATATATATATATATGTACATATACATATAATTTTTTTTGACATAATGAATTTTAATCTTTATAAGACCCTTTTTATATAAAATTTCTTTTACATCTTATGTTATGTCAACTTAAAATACGAAACTCCCATTGTGTGATTTATATTATGTCAAAAATATTATCTAAAATGCAAAAATCCTATTTTCAACCATGCATAATAATATAAACATAAACACACACAAATAACATGTATAAGTGCATAACCAAGCCATTTATCCTAATTGGTATTTTTGTGAGTCATACAACAATACCAAGTCATGACTAAGGACCAAAAATTCCTCTTGTGATGAACTTGAAGCTCTCACTTGCCAAGACAACTCCTTGTAGTGCAAATGACTCCAAGCCTTCATGGTTGACTCCACCATACTTGAAAACTCCAACTTGGTCATTTCTCCATCTTGTTACATTTTTATAAAAGTAAACTAGTCTAAACTATTCTACTACTCACAAAATACAACAAGATGAAACAAAACTAAAATTATTATTACATACCAAATCGAATTTCCAACACATCACAAAAGGTCTATGGCTTGTTATGCACAACATACACTTAAACAAACAAATATATATCAACTCTTGATATTTAGGCAACTTTTACAACCAAACATGCATGTGGTTTGGTTGTTTCCCAAAATAAATATATAAACATATATAAGTTGCCAACAAGAAAATCCACAACTTTTCTAACAAAAGAAAAGTTGTCCATTTTCTTAAACAATACATACTCAAAAATAAAGTTTCTTAAAACTATGCATAAGTGGTTTTGATACCACTGTTCGGGTTTGTTTGGTTTTTCAAAATATACTTTACCAACAGAAGCATGAACAACAATTTTAAACTTTTTAAAAATCCCTACCAATGATCCATATGCAAGCCTTAAAAAACATAACCAGCCATAGGGTGTTAAGAACTACAACCTTTGTAGCGTGATAAAACCGTTGGTGAAGTGGTTGATCAATGAGAAGCCAAGTAGAGACCTCCTCCAAGGTATCCACAAATCAATGAGTCCAACACCTTGAAATGCTAGTTTCTCCAACCCTTTGTAGCTCACAAGTAAGCAAGACAACAACCTTGTCTTCTTCTTGAACTAGATGTATGTTTGAGTATGTATTATGTTACCACACTTGGCTTAAATGAAAGAACACCAATACTAGTAAGGAAGGATGTTTTTTTCAAGTATGAAAACACTTGGAAGTTTTCTAAAGAAGCACAAAGGTGGTAGCATGCAAGTAAGTCACCAAAGAGCCATGCACAGAGTATATGAAGCCAAGAAGCAAAAAAACCAAGAGGGAGGCCCCCTCTTGGATTCAATTTCGTCCAAACAAGAGTGGGAGGGGTCCCCTCTTTGTTTTTTCTTCTACACTTATGCATGTAGGCATGTCCATGTTTACCTCCTTGCAAGAAAACTCAAATTGACCCCCTTTAGTCAATATTGTATGCATTTCTAGTTTATTTTTTAAATATATAAAAGATAATACTAAATATGTCATACCATGTATAAAATACATCTACATGTATTTTATATACATACTTGATTGTTACAAGTAACTCTTTACTTGTAACAAAGATATACATACATTTATATAATATGTTACTAGTAACTATTTACATGTAACAAATATATATATTTATACTTATATATATACATATATATAAAATCATATGTTTATATTTATGTATTTGATATGCATGATCTTATATCAATATATAAGAGTGATATTATTATTTCACATAAATAATAATATACAACAATACATATATATACTTATATATATATACTGAGTTGGGAACATATTCAAATATGTAATTGGTGTCCATTGATTGTAAATGTGTGACCCTATGGGTTTATTTATTATCAGCAATATCGTATTAATTTGTGTCTTATGCACATAAAACCAACAATCTCCCACTTGCACAAGTTACAACTTAAGCCGATATAGACAATGGTAAGAACGTTTAGCAACATCGCATTGCCCCTAATAATAAATAAGGTGTGTTGGTCAACACTTTCACCAACGAAATTAACTCACTAGCTACAAATCGTTGTTATAGGTTAGTCATCAATTATCCCTTTGTTTTAACATCTCGTTGAACATGAGACATGGATCGTCATCAATTCTCATATGGTGTTCAACTTATTTTAGGGCCCAGAGATATTATACTCCCAATTATATGAGAGAAAAAAATTCCCTCTTGACCACTTACGTCTCTTATAAGACTCATATCATACCTAATAATGGCCTTTATAACTACCCGGTTAAAGATAACGTTTAACCACATTAAAGCATGATACTCATCATACTCGAGTCCCAATATGTGTCTCAGTTCAAAGGATACAAAGATACCACCTTTTTCTCAAGATTCACTTATGACACCAATCCATGAAGTGATCTTGAGAGCAGGTCATGTCCAATGTTCGTTCCCTAACAAAAATTAGTGAATTTGGTTGCAAACCCTTTTGCCTACTTTCATCACGATTGAAAGTCAACCAACTGCTTAACATTAGTCTTAATTCCTAACTATTCCCATAGTTATAATCGACTATGGATGTTTTAGAATAAAGAATTATTCATGGATTTAAACATGCTAAATAAAAGAAAACTCATGTAGGCATGTCTATGTTTACCTCCTTGCAAGAAAACTCAAATGGACCCCTATAGTGAATATTGTATGCATTTCTAGTTTATTCTTTTAAATAAATAAAAGATAATACTAGATATGTCATACCATGTATAAAATACATCTACATGTACTTTATATACATACTTGATTGTTACAAGTAACTCTTTACTTGTAACAAAGATATACATACAATTATATAATTTGTTACTAGTAAAAATTTACATGTAAAAAATATATATTTATACTTATATATACATACATGTATATATAGATATATATAAAATCATATGTTTATATTTATGTATTTGATATGCATTATCTTATATCAATATATAAGAGTGATATTATTATTTCACATAAATAATAATATACAACAATGCATATATATACTTATATATATATATAATGAGATGGAAACATATTCAAATCAAATTCAAATATGTAATTGGTGTCCATTGATTGTAAATGTGTGACCCTATGGGTTTATTTATTATCAGCAATATCGTATTAATTTGTGTCTTGTGCACATAGAACCAACAGAAATGCCGTTTTAACATCCATTTGATACACCTTGAAATCCCTGTAAGTAGCATACGCGAGGAATACCCGGATAGCTTCTATACGGGCAACAGGAGCGAAAGTTTCATCATAGTCAATGCGCTCCGTTGATTAAATCCTTTGGCGACCAGTCTGGCTTTGTTTCGAATCACTACTCCGTCTGAATCTTTCTTATTTTTGAAGACCTATTTGGTGCCAACAATTATCTTGTTGTTGGGTCGAGGCACCCGTCTCCAAAACTTTAAACGCGTGAATTGATCTAATTCCTCTGGCATTGCAAGAATCCAATCAGCGTCCTGTAGTGCATCCGTACTTCGTGTGGGTTCTGTCATGCTAAGAAAATTGGAGAACTGACACTCATTTGCTGTGGCGGATCGAGTCTGAACGCCTGCATCTTTGTCTCCGATAATTTTCGTTTCAGGATGTGCAGCAGTCCATTTGGTCACATGGGGGTTGGAGTTATCAGTAATCTCATCGTCGACATCCTGAGTTATCAGTAAAGGTGGCTTCCGAACTTTCTACTTCTGGAGAACTCTCACCCTCTTTCTTTTCCAACTCACTCTCACTATAACTAACAACCACGTCCAGGTCAACATCTTCTCTTTTAATTACAAGAACATCACCAAAGGTGGCAGATATGTCGGATAAGTCACGATGGATGTCCTCCTAGTGATCAAAAACTTGCCTCGTGCTAGTGGATTCGGCCGAACAGGAGAAGGTCTCGGGCCAAAGGAGATTGACTGCCCGGATGAGGATGATTCAGTTTGGGTCCATTCTGTGTAGGACTTACTCTTAGATGCGTCATTGGTGGAGGCCTCGGAATCATTGTTTGTAACATCCGAAAACCCGGCCTAGTCATGGGCGGGCCAATGGTAAGTTGAAATGTGTTGGTTATGCGTATTAAAGGATTAATTATGTGATTAAACGAATAATTGAAATCGTATGAATTTATGATTAAATAATATTGAGTTTGGTATGAGGGTTGTAGAAAATACCTCGATTGTGTGTAAAGTTAATTGGTGGAGAAAGACTAGTTATCTGAAACTATTTAGAAAAGATAAATGGTACCATATTAGTTAAATAATTAAATGGGTATTTACATGTATATATAAATATGCTAGATATTATAAAAGTTAAGAGCATGTATGTATATATGGGATCATGTATGTATGTGTGTAAATGGATAAGGTGGCACCACCTCATGCTAATTGAAGTGAGTTTAAAGAATACATGTGTGTGTATATGACTATCTGAATACATCTGCCTATTATTTGAAAAGAAAGAAAAGTGTGTGTATGTGTTTTATTTGAAAAAGAAGAACAAGAACTTGAAATCTCAAAAAGATGATTCGGTGATTGATAAATCAAGATAAAACTGGGTATGTGTTTCTTGTTCTTTCTATTTATGATTCATGTTAAAATTATAAGGAGTTTGCATGATACAAGCTTGAACACCAATGATGGGTTATGAAGGAATTTGATTAAATGGGTTTTGTATGTTTTGATGTTTTAATGAGTTTTGAGGTGATTATGATGTTTGTATCTATGTTCTTTGAAGTTTAAAGATGTTTTAAATGAGTTCAAGTAAGTTTGCATGATTAGAAATGGTGATTTTAGAAGTTCAAAGTCGGCAAAGTTTTGAGGAAGAAAATGAAATGTTGCAGAGAAGGTGGCGACGCGACGCGTCCCTTGAAATCCGATAAAGGCTTAACCGACAATCGAGAAATCCGATTCTTTGAAACTGACATGTTGAAATCCGACAACCCAGAATCCGACACTTAGAATCCGAGATGAAATCCGGGGCATGAAATCCGGAACCATGAATCCGATAGACTAGAATCCGACATTTAAGGGCGACGTGACGCGTCGGTTTAGTGGACGCGACGCGTCCGAGCATTTTCCAGAATTTAAAGTTTTGTTGCGGATTTGAAGATGTAGCTTGTTACATATATTTATTTATGTGTGATCTTAACATATTGAATGTAGTTATGATTGCTATAAATATATGCGGATATATATTTATGAATCGAGATTGATTTCAGTTTCTTGTGTTCTTAGGAACTACGAAGACTCAGTGATATTAGACAACCGAGAAAACATGATCGAGGACTAAGGTGAGTGGAAGTTTACTGACGGGTGGTAATGGTGGTAATGTTATGAATTGCTTGATTTGAGGAATGTTTTTTATGCAATGATGGATTGTTGTTTATGAAATGCGATTATAGACTGACGAGTTTGACATGCGAAGATAGATTGTTTAGTTTTGATATGCCATGATAGACTGTTAGTCTGCTTATTGTTAATCAAGAGTTATATGTTCGCATACGTGTTATATGTGATAAGTTATAATTGTGTTTATGGTTGGATGTGTATCTGGATCGTTTGAGAACCTACTGCTGTTGTAACGAGTTGATAGTGATCAGCTTCTGTGAAAGGGTTGGTTGGGGTCAGCTACTGTTGAAAGACCTGGCCTCGTCTGCGGTTGGTTGAGCAATGGTAGTCCTCCTGATGCATGTGTTGTATCAGAGGGGAATTTCATTGTGCCTATCGGCAGAGGGCTATCGGTAAACCTTTGCTTTGGCCCGCACTGGTTGTCGGTTCGGCACAACCACCGATCCTCAGGATTTGAGAGATTGTTGAAGTGACAGATTGTTGGTGAATGTTGCTCAGAAGTTCAGTTGTGAACTGTTGTTGCTATTAGCTTTTTTGTTGCTTCCATTCACTTAGCTTTGTGCTAATTCCCCAAGGTTGATTGCTTTTTGTAGGATTGTGTGATTTGCTGTTTAGCTATGTTTATGGGAAGGGGAATTTGACCAACGCTCTGATATTGTGCTTTGAGAAGAGACGAGCCATGTTTGTAAATATTTTGTAACACATGTTGATGATGTATTTTATAACTGGTACTTTGTACCGTGTGGATATTTGATCAATGAAACTAGTTTACGCTTCCGCAGCGATTTAAAAAAATGGCTTGAGATTTTCGGAGTTACACAGATCACCACTCCCTTACTCTCGTGTATTTCTTCTCCCTCACCACTTCTTCCACCCACGTTAGGGAAACAGGCACCTGCATAGCAACCATGTTAGGTAAATCTCTTATGCGCAAGAATAAGGTTATCCGTTGTACTTGGATTTGCGGGTTATTGAGGCGTCGGGGGATGGTGTGGTAGGTTTCCAGATCAGTGGCGATCCAGATGGTAAGGAACCTTTGGAAGGGTATGAATGTTTTTCGGCGGGAGGTGGTTTTCTCAATGACCTGTTGGAACTCATGGTGGGCACAAACGCAGCGGAAGCACACAAGAAAAGAAGCATGCAATACAAAAATGAAAGCACACACAAAGCCCACAACTAGTTCCAATGGTGGAATACACTACAAAGCAAATTGCAACTAAAAGGAAGAAGAAGGAACAAAAATAATACCTTCTTACCATGCTGGAAATCGACCTCCATATGTGTGGGATGATCCCATTGTACTAGCAATCCATTGCTAGTCCACACCAAGAAGAGTTTGCTCCCATTGTACTAGCAATCCATTGCTAGTCCACACCAAGAAGAGTTTGATCCCATTGTACTAGCAATCCATTATATGAACGTCCATCATGACTTCACCATCTGGAACAGCCCAAAGAAGTTCTCCTCATGCACCATGGTAGACTCACCATCACACTCAGGATAACCAACTTAGTGTTTGAATGTGTTACCATTGCACCAAGAGAGAATCATAGTAGTAGAGAAAGTTGTTGTGTTAGACTGAGTGTTTCAGCCTCAATACCAAGCTCCTATCACCAGAAACTCGGCTATCATGCATCAAAACTGATTGGACCATCAAATGGTCCAATAAAACACAAGTGTCACTACAGCTACCCTCTTCACGACCCCTCACGGGCTCTCACGGGCCGTGAAGCCTAAATGCGCCACGAGGGGACTTAGAACTTCACGAGCCGTGCCGCCCGGTGGAGACTCGTGAGGGCTTCTCCTTTACGACCACTCACGACCTCGTCACGGGCCGTGAAGCCTAAAGGCATCACGACGCGTGGCGACCGTCGAACAATCGTTAGAGCAGCCTGCTTCACGACCCGTGGAGCATCCTTCACGGTCGTGAAGACCCGAATCAAAACACTTTTGATTCTTTGACATTCTCCATCCACATTAAGCTGTCGGGATCAATCCTTGGCGTGTGACCCAATAGGCTCGCGCTTCATTAGCAGTGATACCGGCATACGTGTGTCAGTGGCTAGATTCCAACATTACCATCCTTTCAAACTCCTCAAAGATAATGGTGGCGTAGTCAAGATGGAGGTGGTAAGCAACACCAAGCAAGAGCAGCAGTGAGTAGTAAGATCCACCATCAGTACCCCTATGAATTCAAGTGAGGGTACGGGAGATTATTGTTGCAAGCTTCTGCCAGAGAGGCACAAGGTTGTTCCTTCTAAACTGATGAATCTGTTTTAGCTCCTCGTTGTAGCCAAGACCGTGGACAAGTTCAAGTACTTCATATATCCCTGGGGTTTCATCAAATTCAGTTTTGTTAGGGTAGTTATGTGCGGTGGGTAGGTCTGGTACGTTGCTGAGTCGGAAAGCAGAAAGAATGAATCGAATGTTTTCAATGCGTCCTCAAAGGCACTTGTGTCCTAAACGGGTAACACCCTAGGTAAAGGTATACCATAGTTGTTGTAGGTAGATTTCTGGTACATGGGTTGGTGATGTGTTTGGGTTTTCAGTTATGGCTTGGCAGAGTGGGTGGGCTCGGATTATTTAAGTGACTATCAGGATTTTGGTTTCTGTTTCCAGATCAAAGTAAAGGTTATTGCTGCTTGTCTCAAGGCGCTCGTCAGTAGGGACATGACTTTCCTCAGGTAGGGGTTAAGCTGGCTGATTGGCTGCCATCTACAAGAAGTATTATGGACAAGATTATAACAGCAGAGACACGTTGTTTAGAATGCACATGTGAATGTTTAAGTGAATGTGTATTCTATGATGTTTATCCACATGTGAATGTTGACTTTGACTTGAATTTTGAATTTTGACTTTTGAAATAACATGTTGGAATTGTGTCAAAATTTGTATAAGTGTTGAAAGTCGGATGAGCTTTCACTTGAAGGTCTCATGAGGTAAAATGTGAGTGAAAGTCATATGAAAATTAAAAGAGTCACATCAGATTCTCTAAGTGTAGAGCATCCGACATAAGTTACAAATCCGACCATTTTATATTTTCAAAATTCCGATGGATCATGAAATCCGATTGTCAAGCTATTTTATGCAAAATCTGACGAAATGAAATCCGCTAAGTCCAACACTACACTATCGGATTTTCATCAAATCCAACAGTTCATCAAAATCCGCATGGAAAGAGTTGGACTTGAAAGTCGCATGCACTAATTTCACATGAAAGTTGCATGAAAAGCTTTGATATTGAAAGTCGCATGGACTCATGTCACATGAAAGTCGCATGAAAAGCTTTGATATTGAAAGTCGCATGGACTCATGTCACATGAAAGTCGCATGAAAAGGTTTGATATTGAAAGTCGCATGGACTCATGTCATATGAAAGTCGTATGAAAAGCTTTCATATTGAAAGTTGTAACATCTTACATTTGGGCCTAATATGTACTTAGGCTTTGGTAAGTAAATATGTGGTTACTATTTGATTAACGTTTATTTAATTATATATTTGATTAAGTGTTATATATATATATATTGGTTTATATATATATATGTATGTACGGTTGCATGTGTGTGTGGGCATGTAATTGCAATTGTGAGGTTGTCACCTCCTACTTGAATATTTGGTGTTAATATGTATACGTGGGTATTGTGGTATACACCTCCACATTTGAAATCTGCTAAAGTGTGTTGTGTGTGAAACCGAGAGATTAAAAGAAGAACAAGAATCGGATTTGAGTTATTAAGGCTTTTGGATTCAAGTTTAGATTGGTAAACTTCTTCTATATGTTAATATGATTGATTATGTATTCATGCTATATTTTTTATCAATAGCTTGTCGGGTTTATATATGAACACCATGTAAGAACATGTAAAAACCTTCGTTGGTGGGTTTAGTAGATTTTGAGATGTTCTTGAGTTGTTATGATGGTTTTATTGATGTCAAACATGTTTTAGATGGTTTAAACATGATTGAGTATGTTTTGATAATTTTTAGTACGTTCATATTTCTGGTTATATGATTTCTGGAAGTTATGAAGTTATCGGATTGTTGAATGAAGAAGATGATAGTGAAATCCGACATGTTGAATTCCGATACTGTTGGATTCCGACATATGATGAATCTGGGGGCAAAATCTGATAAGAAATCCGATGGTGGATTCCTACAAGTTAAATTCCAACGGTTAAGGCGGATTTCCTTAAATCCAACATTGGGGTATCGGATTTCTTAGAATCCGATGATTTTGGCGAATTCCGATGGATGTATCGGATTTCCCTATAAATCCGATGGATTTGGTTGTTTGTTAATTATTTGATGTTATATGCTAAGTTTTCATGCATAAGTGAATCTAACATGCTATGTTTGATTTTAAAATGATATAAATATATGATTCATGAAAGTTATGAACTTGGCGGATAGTTGATTGGATAAGATGATGTTGAAATCTGATAATACGATAATCCTATACACTAGAATCTGGAACTCCTGAAATCCGATGATCATCAAATCCGAGTGGGGATGAAATCCAACATATGTGAAATCTGGTATTCACTAATCTGATGGTAGATTCCAAGGGTGTAATCCGATGGTGGATTCTTACAAATTAAATTCTGACAGTTGTTGCGGATTCCTTCAAATACGACATTAAGGTATTGGATTCATAGAAATCTGATGGTTTTGGCGGATTCCGAAGGTTGTATCTGATTTCCTTTGAAATGCGATGGTGTTGGCTTTTTGTTGATTATTTGATATTATATGCTAAGTGTTCATGCATATGTGAATCTAACATGTTATGTTTGATTTAGAGATGATATAAATATATGTCTGATATATATTTATGAATCACATACTGATTTTTGATTGTTGTGTTCTCAGGAACAGACAAGGCTCAGTAAAATTAAATCACTGAGTGGAGAAGCTGAAAACTTGAGGTGAGTGGATGTTTACTCACGGGTGATATTAGTTGTAGTTGGTTTGGTTGCAACTGTTTATGGTTTGACGCACGGATAGATTGTGTATCTGATAATTGATTAACTGGTTGATTGTTAATTAATTGTTGCGTCAGTGATATGTATACATGGTGGTTGGGAAGTCAGTTTCGACTGGGCATATGGGCTAGGTTTGTTTGCTATCGGCTAATCAGTATTGGGATCTTTTGATACATTTGTTGCACTTAAGGTAATACTATGTGAGAATAGCAAATGAACTATCGGTAAACATTTGCTTTGGCCGGCATTGGTTGTAGGTTCCTGCAGAACCGCCGGTCTTCCCGGGACACGATTATCTGTTATCTGTTGTTGTTGATATCATGTGGTTCTGGCTGATATATCTGTTGTGGCTTTACTCCATTCACTTAGCTTTGTGCTAATCTCCACCTATCACTCTTTTTATAGGTTTTGGTAAGTTGGCAGCTCGGCTGAGAGTGGTTAGCTTGGGGAGTAATCGCCTAGGCCTCTGATGTGTTATTTGTGACGAGCCGTGATTTTGTAATACTGATATTTAAACTAGATGGTTTTATAAACTGTGGTTTATGTACATTTGTAAATACTTTTAGCATTTAAATCGCTTCCGCAGTGTTATTTAAAATGAAAATTTTTGGGTTGAAAATACGGTGTTACAAAAGTCGCATGGACTCATGTCACATGCAAGTCGCATGAAAGGTTTTGAACTTGAAAGTCGCATGAACTTAACAATCATGAGAAAGTCGGATGGACTTAAAACATGTGAAAGTCGGATGGGGCAAGTTGGATGAGAGTCGGATGGCTTAATTCAATTTAAAGTCGCATCAGCCAATTCAAGTGAAATTCGGATGGGCTCAAGTCATGTGAAAGTCGGATGACTTTAAGTCATGCGAAAGTCGGATGACCTTGAGTCATGCAACAGTCGCATAATTTAGAACTTAGTCTTTTCAGAGTTTATTATCTAGGAAAGTCGCATGGACTGTCGGATGGTCCAAAAGTCGGAGGAGTTGATAAGTCGGATGAACTTCCAAGTGTCGGATAACTTTTGAAAGTCGGATATAGTGTCGAATGGAACAAAAGTCGAATAAGTTTTAAGTTACACAACTGTCGGATGGGCAAGTGTCGGGCGACTTTAAGTAAAAATTAGGATGGACACTCTTTGTCAACTGTTGGATGAATCAATAGTCGCATGTACCAAGACTCAAATGTCGAATGAAGTAACGTCGGATGACCTGAAAGTCGGATGGGATAATAATCCAAAAACTTGCACGTTTGTCCTCTGTTATCGAGCAGACCACTGATTTTGCCTAAAACACACTAAAATCCACTTAATTTTTACTTTGACCTTCCTTATCACTCAAAACACTTACCTTAACCAAATTTAACCAAAAACAACAACAATTTCTTGAAGAATTTGATGGAACAGTGAAAAACTTCAAGAACTTGAACAACAAGAAGAAATCAAAATAAATACCCAAATGTTGTTTGTTTGTTCTAAAACCGGTAGAAAAGGTTTTATCTTACTCAAATGCTTCTAAAAGACAACAAATAACTTGAAAAAACAAGAAGATTTGAGAAAATGGGTTGTTGGTTTTCAAACACTCACGTAAACAAGAACAAGAACAGCTCCTGGGTTTTTGTTTCTCACTCAAAGATGTTACTTTCAGGTAATGTTGAACCAATCCAGTAGGGAGTTTGCTCTAATACAAATTGAAAGTCCTTTGATAGTGAAGAAGATGAGTAACTATGAATACTTGAAGTGAAGATGATGAAGTTTAGTATGAAGAAGTGTGAACTCTTTGCATGCAAGATGAAGATTCTCTCTGTATTTCAATAGACATTTAGTACAAGCTACGAATACAAGATTTGCAAAGGTTACCTTGCAAACTAGAATTGAAAGATATTTATACAAAAGCGTCATGGGCTTAGAAGCCACATGGGCCCAAAACAAGATAACTAGTCTAGACTTAGGAATTACATACTAAAGTGGGCTAAGCCCATTACAATGTCTAGTCTAGTATAAATGATTAATTAATACAAAAGAAACACAAGGAAAACGAACTAATAAATATCTAACATATTGGTATTGGTATAATGTTGAATATAGCCCAAATCATATAACGTTAATGTGATTTTGAGGGAATATTACATAGTATTACTGATAGTGAGTAGTCTTATCGTTGTTGTTTTAAATTTTGGTTTATTATCAAGTAACGGAAATTTTTATTAAATTTATTATATGATAACAATGGTTGGAATGTTTGTAAAGATAACATGCATAACATTTATAACAAAAAATTTTTTATTGAAACAAACGAATATTTCTAATAGCAAATATAGTTTTTATAAAATAAATGTTAATACGATGTTGATGAGGTTCTCATACATATAAGCTTGGAAAGAGTAAAATGAACATGAAGTTGTCATACATATAAGCTTTGATGTAAAACCCTCTAAAGCTATCTAATTTTATATAAAACCTAAAACACAAATTAACATAAAGTTACAGTTTCATGTAAAAGAAAATGTATATATAATGTGGAAATAAGGATCAAGATGCACACACACACACATACATATATATATATATTCAATTCGGTTTTCTCAATCTAGTTTCTTCATATATATATATATATATATATATATATATATATATATATAGGAATGAGATCAAATAAAAAGAAAATTAAAGTAAAAAGTGTAAGAGGAATGATTATTTGATCATTTTTCGGTATATACATTAACTGATAATTGTTAGTTCATCATCTTTATTGATTAAAACTAGTTATTCATCGATTTCTTTTTGATGAATCTAATATATTCATCACTTTTTAGATGAAAACATTTTGTTCATCAATAAATTATTCCAAAATTTTGGTTTCAAAATCTCGTTTACGTTGTAAAAAGTGATGAATATGTTGGATTCATCAAAATAAATTGATAAAGAACTAGTTTTAATCAATAAAAAGGATTTTTTTTATTGCCTCTTACCCTTTTTACCATAAAATCCTTTTTACTTGATCTCTACCCTATATATATATATATATATATATATATATATATATATATATATATATATATATATATATATATATACCTCTCCAATTGATATGGAAATCAGGAGCAAGCAATTAAACAAACACATTAATAAATTAATAAGCAAGCAGTTACTAATTAAGATTGATGATGACCATTAAGAAATGATTATAAACAATTAATAAACAAGCAAACTGATCGAGTACTAATGATCATCAGGAAGAATCATCAACAGGAAGAATCAGCAAACCATACTTTGATTTGGGTTTATTAAACCGTAAGATATTCGTACAAAAAATTCAGCAAACCATTATTTGGATCGATGTCTTACCCGTAGGATATCATTTGTCTCAACAACATTAGGAACAATTACATCCCTTACGGGAGCAGTGTTAGTGTTCATAGGAGCAAGGTCTTCCATCATAGGAGTGTCTTCTATGGTAGGAGTGTCTTCTATCATAGGAGCTAAGTTTTCAATCTCTTCATCAATGTTAAAGCATTCCATAGCGTTGTTGAGGTTAATTTCGGAGTTTATACTTCTGTCAGAGTTAAGAGACAAAAAAAACAACTATTTGCAAATAAACAAAAACGAATTCAATAAACAACATAGGTAAAAGATAAAAGTTGTGTTTACCGTAGCTCTTGTAATGAAGATTGCTTTTTCAATCTAGAGAACAATGTTCATATATTTCTCTAGGAAATGAGTAGAACGCATATATAGTTCTAGAAAAGAATGACATTCAACTTATTTACTAAAAGAATATCATTGCTTAAAATGTTTAAAAAAGGAAAGTGGATAGGGAATTAATTAAGTAAAAACTTAAATTGCTCCACTTTCCCTGATTTACTCTCACATTTATTTACGCAATGAATATTATCTCTTCATCTAACAATTGTAAATAAAGAAATATGATTACAAAAAGGTAACTAACCCCAAATTATGCCTTGATAAAGGAATATGATTACAAATTAATAAATAACCCCAAATAAATGAATATGATTATAAATTAAGTCAAAATCGAATTTTGAGAGGTAAGCCACAAAATTCAATTCATTATTTTCCCAATAGACATATGTATTGGAACTAAGAAAGTAAGTCAAAAATGATTATTTAGAGATGCACGTCAAACCTTCTGATCACATAGAGACTACAAAATCTGTTATTCGAAATACATTTAACACTGATTATCGCGATGCAATAATCAGTAATAAATCAATAAATCAAAAGACCTACGAACTCAGTAACTATAGAGCAAAGTCAGATTTTTCAAATAAGCCTAAGAAAGTGTTACATAAAGATGTAACTTGAGATTGTCCTTTCTTTGATTATGTAGCTTTGTAGCACCAAGAAGCATGGTTGTACGAGCATCATGCCCACATCCATGCATCACACCATCATTCTTACTCTTATGCTCCCATTCAACCAGCTCCTATCTTTTCATCATATATACTTCAAACTGGTTAGCATGGTGATTCCTAAATTACAAAAGTATTATTTGTGTAAAGGTCAAAATGTTATGGATTTTGTTATATAATTACCACTACAAACACTCATTTATACAAATTGTGCCAAAAAATTAGACAACACTCAACCCTTTGAACTTAAAAACTATGAAATTATCGAATTAAGCAACCAACCTTTGTCTTGTTTTCATATGCAAATGAAAGATACTCACCCGCAATAAAAAATAAACTTAGGATATATAGGTTATAATATGGTTTTCATATGCAAATGAAAGATACTCACCCAGAAGTTTCTGACTTCATTCCCATTTTTCTGCACAACTTGTGCACCTCAGCATGTTCAAAGTTTGTAAGGTTGGCTTCAAATCTATACACTGAAATCATTAAATGTAAAAGTCACATGAATCTCATTCCTGTAGTAAGCAGCATAACTTGCAAATATTTCATGCAATTAAATATATCAAAGCTGATGCAGAAATTGGGGGTGCATACATTGGGCAGAAAAATATAAAATCTAAAGAACCATTAAATATGTTAAATGAATGATAACAAGCACATTCAAATATAAATTCTAAATCCTAATTAAACTCTTATTAAAGCTTTTAAAAATGTAGAGAACAGAGTAGCCCCAATACAAAAGGCAGCTAGCAAACGTACATAATTTACAATATGGTGTTCTCTATATGATTCACTTAGATATCAAAGTGAAATAAACAAGTAGTGAACCGTTCAATAAGACGCAAACAATCATGGCCTTGGAATATTGGTTCCAATCTCGTAGTTTATGTAAAATTGAACATGGTTACAATTCTATGAAATAAAGCCTCTTTTTAAAAGCCAATGAACACAATTGAGATAGAACCCTAAACAATCCAATGATCAGAGTGACTGAGATTCAACCGAAGAAACAATGTAAACTAAGGGGGTTATTTGGGATTGCATCCTTAGAATTATTTTTTAGCTTTTGCAATTTGTAAACCAACCAAAAGGGTGCTAAGAATTGTGTTTTGTAAAGATGAGTATGCATTTTTATGCAACACATGTCCCTATCATGTGTATGGTAGTTGTCAACATCATTGAGCATGCATCACTTCTACCATATATGTTGCTTTTGCTTGAAATGCTTCAATACAAGGATAGATGGAAACATTCAATATTAAGGTCCCTCTATTCCCATTCTAACTCAAACTCCTCTTTAACCCAAAAATGACAATACATACACACACAAATTACATGAGACCATTCTTTAAAAAAATTATAAATGTGTTGTTTAGAAAAAGGGAAAAGTAAACAAAAACAAGAGACTACCTGTAAGTTGTTATCTTTACACCAGTCAATACTATATTCAGTTTGGTCCCACCGTTCATAGATGTGAAGTAATTGAATGTGATCAACCCAACCCGAACCATCAGGTATGATAGAACCAATATTTTCTTTTTCAATTGGATGCAACATATTTTCTATCAACCTGAGCAAAGTGATTAACGCAAAAATTAATATCATTGTATATAAGATGCATAAAACATAATACCCACCCGTGTATTGTTAATGAGATTATCCACAACATCTTTCTGCTTATCAAGTTGAGACTTCATAGACGCTGCATCATCCTATAAAATAATTTAGTATGTAAATAGGAAAACTTATATTTAAAGTTATGTGATGATATTGAAAACTCAATCTGAGGGATTTATTTTGTTAAGTGAAGACAGATGCTTGTTTTGATCTTTAGTTACTTCTAATGAACATGTAACATTTTAATCTGAGGGATTTGTGTGTTCTTGTGTACTTAGCCATTCAAGAAGATAATCAAGGATTTAATCTGCTATGAATTCAAGTGCTTAATCAGAGTTTTAATCTGCCTATCATTATCTTCCACATCTAAATTCTTGTTCTTCTAAGTTGATTTTTCATGTTCTTCATTCTTCAAGTTTGGGTATTTTGAGTCAAGATTGGCAATTGATGTCATGAATTGAATTAGATGTTTCCAATTAGTTCCTATTTTGTTTCTAAGACCATAGCAATCAATTTTATGAATTAAAGTAATGATTTTGATTGAATTTGGAAAAAAAGTGTAAATGGGTCAAAAGAGTGATTTTGATCCCAAAGCTTGAACTGGTGGTTAAATGGTATGAAAACTGTGTTTCTAGCTTGGTTTTACTGTGTTATTTCATATGTGAATGTTAGAAATAAGTTGGAAACGTTTTGGTATGTATTTGGCTGGAAAACAGTAGGTTCTGGTCGAACATGCTGCTGCAAATGGAAAGGCACGGGCATGTGCCCTTCAAGAACAGGTCGTGCCTCAGGGCGTACCCTAGGAGGCACGGCCGTACCTCCAAAAGGTACAGGCATTCCTAACCCTATATAGTCCGGGGGTATGCTTGCTATATATAGTTGTTTGCATGCTAGAAACCATAGACTTGTTAAGGGGTGAGTTCCCGCTGATCCCAAGAGGGGTGAGTTCCCCGATAACGCAATGGCGGACCGCTACCCGCTTCTCCACCGGCGCAAAGGAAGTATAGGTTTCCCCAGTTAGGATCACTAAGTTGGGCTCATTACCCTGCAAGACGTGGTTCTTGCTGGCTAACCGTTGCTTCATTATATGCTAGGGTAGACTTGATTGTTGATATGGTATGTATGTGATATGTATATGATATTCTGATATGAAGCATCCGCTTAGCTGTTATTCACTAGCTATTTATAGCTAACCCTTTCGTGTACATTCCATGTGCAGGTAAATAGTTTGCTGGTGAGGACGGGTACCTACTGGGGATGTCACGTTATGATATGGGAACACATGTTTAGTACTTTAAATAGTACTCGGTCTCAAACTCAGGCACGACCATTACAAGTCGGAACACTTTACTCTTGCAAGTACCCAATTCCCTCAAACTTAGGCTCTGATACGTACTTGTAACACCGGCTTTGCAAACACCTGAATTTAGCAAAAAATTTTGTTTTTCATGCATGTGAACTTAATCACGATTAAATAACATTGAGTTAAGCAGCGGAATTTAACCAAAAAGGTTTAGATCAGTTATTTACAATCAAAATTTTGTATCGTGTTGGTGTTACTCTAACATACAACCGACCATAATCTCATAATATTACAAAAAGTGTCCCATCCATAATATCCTGCAGAAGGCACCCCGCTCAACAGGCAACCTATTCTTTATCTAAAAAATAGTCAACGTGGCATCATTACGGATCCAATATGGATCCCTAGCATACATATCATTAGTCTTTCACATAGTTGATCCATTCAGGAACAGTATCATACATATCATTAACTTAACTAAACGGCTCCAATACTGGATTCCGTTGGCATACACTTAACTTATACTCAACAAGTACTTAGCATGGCATTGTGCATAAAGTAACATGGGAATACCTACATTTGCTCTAAAGCATACATACAACTTAAAACATCCTTTTCAATTACATTTAATACATTTAAGTAAGACTTCCTCTACTGAGGCTTACGGAAGTTGGTATTCACCTGAGTAGCTTAAAACAAATAGTTATTTCACTTTTGCTTTACTTAATACGACAGGTTCACCTAGACATTATTATCTACATCAATTATCTATATACACAAAGAATGACTACTAAAACTAGCATAGGAATTACAAATCCGGACTTAGCACCAATCCAACAAAACTGTCGGATTATGGGAAATCCGACACATACATGCGGAATCTGACCATCTTGGTGGAATCCGACACATAGGAATCTGATACACCATCGGAATCTGACACACAAGGAAATCCGACATACAAGGAAATCCGATATACTATCAGATTCCGACACTTATGCGGATTTTGACATACTAGCGGAATCCGACACATCAGTGGATTCCGACTAGCGGATTTGGACAAACATGCGGATTCCGACACTTGCATGTCTCAGAATCCGACTACTTCTTAGGCAGGAACCCCGCCACCTTCATTCTTCCATTTCCAGAATTTCATTCTTGTTAGTTTTACATTTAAAACACTTTAGAGCTTCATATATCATCTATATGAACCTTAAAAACACAACAACACCTTTTTAAAACATCAAACATAACAAACTCACTTTTAAAGTAAGCTTGGTATGCTTATCAATGGAGTTTGCAAGAATTCGAATTTTTAATTATGATTCAAACACAAAACTAATTTCAAACATGTTTAAACCTTACAACAAACACCTGTTTACCTTTGTTTGATTCTTTAATACCAAATCTTTCAATTTTTCAAAATCCGAGAGATATTCACGAGACAGAGACAGAGTGTGTGTGTTTATGTGTTTGTAGGTTTGGCAACTTTAACTATAATTAGTCAACGTATACACATCTATATATATATATATACATATATATATATATATATATTACCTACATCCAGAGGCAACCGCCTCTGGATCTTTTCCTTTTCATTTCTTTCTTTTTTTCTTTATTTTATTTATATCCAAACATATATATATATATATATATATATATTATTACACAAAATACATATACATATACATTTAACACTTAATCACAAATGTATTCATTAATACAATTAACTTACAACTTGGACACTTTACATAATTTACTAACTTACATATCCCTATGACAGATCACAACCAGGCCCAACTCGAGGATGTTACAAATCTACCCCCTTAAGAAGATTCCGTCCTCGGAATCTACTCAGTGATAAACAGGTGAGGGTATATTGTCTTCATCTTGTCCTCGACCTCCCATGTCAGGTTGAGACCTAAGCTGTGCTTCCACTTAAGAAGAACCAGCTTGATCATCTTTTTTCGTAGCTTCTTGACCTTTGTGTCAAGAATTTCAACAGGTTCTTCTACGAGTCGCTTATAAGAGTCAACGTTGAGCTCTTGTAATGGGAGAATTTGCTAATCTTCAACATTCACTTATGCAAGTAGCATACATTATAGGTATCATGTATTCTAGCTAGTTCAGCGGCAATTCAAGAGTTACCGTCTGATCATTGACTTTACGCATGATTTTGAATGGGCCTACGAAACGTGGACTTAGCTTCCCTTTGCGCCCCAAACGAATAACGCCCTTCCAAGGGGAAACCTTCAAGAATACTCGATCACCAACATCAAATGTAGCGGGATGGCGTTTGGGATTTGCATACATCTTATGTCGGTCACGGGCTGCTTTCAGCTTCTCTAAAGCCACATTCACTTTATCAGAAGTTATCTGGACAATCTCAGGTCTAGCAAATTACTTTTCTCCAGGCTCCAACCAGCAAGTTGGACTACGACAACGCCTCCCATAGAGCATCTCGTATGGTGGCATTTTAATACTGGAATGATATGAATTATTATAAGTAAATTCAATCAATGGGAGATGAGAATCCCATGATCCACCAAACTTGAGTACACACGCACGAAGCATATCTTCTAGTATCTAGATCGTTCGTTCAGATTGGCCATCGGTTTGCGGGTGATAGGCAGTGCTTAGAGGCACACGGGTGCCTAACTCACGTTGCAAACGTTGCCAAAAATTAGATACAAATCGAGAGTCACGATCAGAAACAATTGAACAGGGAAGAACGTGACGTGACACTATCTCATGGATATAAAGCTGAGCCAAACGAGTCAACGAAGCAGACTCGTTAGTTGCAAAGAAATGAGACTTTTAGTTAATTGTTCAACAATGACCCAAATCTTATCATGCCCTCTGAACGTCTTTGGCAGCTTCGTCAGGAAATCCATAGTGATGTGATCCCATTTCTATTCCGGAAGATCAAGCTGTTACAGATTGCCATAAGGCCTTTGATGCTCTGTCTGGACTTGCGCACAAATTTGACATCTCTCCACGATAGAAACGATGTCCTTTTTAAGAGTTGGCAACCAGTACAACCTTTTCATGTCATAGTACATCTTGGTGATACCCGGATGGACAAACAACTTAGACTTATGAGCTTCTTGTAGAATCAGCTCACAATTACTTCCCACAAGAGGTACCCAAATCCTGGATTGAAAAGTCTTCAATCCATGATTATCTTCACCCACCTGGTCTTTCAACTTCTTCATCGTTTCAACTTTCATATTGTCTTCTTGCAAAGCTAACTGCTGGGCGTCTTTTAACTTTGCAATCAAATCTGATATAACTATGTGCTTCATGAACTTTGCTTCTACTGCTGGTCCTTTACGGCTCAAAGCATCCGCTACAACATTAGCTTTACCAGGATGGTAACGGATTTCACAATCGTAGTCTTCAATTAACTCCAACCAACAGCGCTGCCGCATGTTGAGTTATTTCTGGAAAAAGACATACTGTAAGCTTTTGGGATCAGTGCATATCACACACTTCGTGCTATAAAGGTAATGTCTCCATAACTTCAGCGCGAATACAACAACAGCAAGTTGAAGATCATGGGTTGGGTAGTTCCTTTCATGAGATTTCAGTTGCCGAGAGGCATAAACAATCACTTTATCTCTCTGCATAAGGACACAACCCAAACCCGCGTATGAGGCATCACAATAGACAGTGAAGTCCTCTAAACCGTCAGGCAAGGTGAGGATCGGAGCTTCACACAACAACCGCTTCAAGGTCTAAAAAGCTTCCTCTTGAGCTTCCGACCAGACAAACGCTACATCCTTACGAGTCAGCTTAGTCAACGGACCCGCAAGTTGAGAGAAATTGCGAATAAATCGCTGATAGTAGCCAGCCAAGCCAAGGAAACTTTTAATTTCGGAAGGAATTCGAGGAAACCCTAATTCATCACAGCTTCCACCTTAGTTGTATCTACTTTGACACCTTCCTGACAAATGACATGGCCAAGGAAATGCACTTCCCTAAGCCAGAACTCACACTTAGAAAATTTGGCGTACAGTTGTTCTCTTTTGAGAGTTTCAAGAACCTGACGAAGATGGAGCTCATGATCAGCTTAAGTCTTCGAGTAAACAAGAATATCATTGATAAAAACAATCACGGATCTATCCAGAAATTGACAACAAACACGATTCATTAGATCCATGAAGATAGCAGGAGCAATGGTTAAGCCGAATGGCATAACAAAAAATTCATATTGACCGTAGCGAGTTCGAAAAGTAGTATTCGGAATATCTTCTTCGTGAACTCGTACTTGATGATACCCCGAACGGAGATCGATCTTAGAAAAATACATAGCTCCTTGCAATTGATCGAAGAGATCATCGATTCGCGAAAGGGGATACTTATTCTTTACAGTCGCTTGTTAAGCTCCATGTAATCTATACACATACGGATGGTTCCATCATTCTTCTTAACGAATAACACAGGAGCTCCCCAAGGCGAGGAACTCGGACGGATAAAACCTTTCTCAAGTAACTCTTGAATGTGAGTCATCATCTCGCCAATTTCAGAAGGAGCGAGACGATACGGAGATCTAGCTACAAGTGTAGCTCCAGGAATAAGCTCGATTTTATATTCAACATCTCTGACCGGAGGTAAACCCGGCAGTTCTTCAGGAAATACTTCAGGGAAATCGGATACTACCCTGATGTTGCGAACTGGTAGTTTCTCCATCGTAGCATCAAGAACATATACTAAGTAACAGGAATATCAGACACCCGTCGTTCTCCTCGAGCTACTGCATAAGATCCATCAGCAAGAGGGATCTTAATCATCTTTTTGGAACAGAGAATCTCATCATCACACTTGCTGAGCCAATCCATTTCAATTACTACATCGAAGCCCGCAATAGGCATTATGAAGAATGAGATAGGGATACTACTCCCATCAATATAAATAACAGCGA
The DNA here is from genome assembly GCA_038502395.1 of Dittrichia graveolens. NCBI lineage: Eukaryota > Viridiplantae > Streptophyta > Magnoliopsida > Asterales > Asteraceae > Dittrichia > Dittrichia graveolens. The sequence continues at coordinate 28,094,517 of JARJIL010000008.1, forward strand.
TAGGGACTTTCTCGGTAACCGAGGCTACTTTACCATCCGCGACCTCTACGTTCAATGGCTCGTTTAACGAAACAACAGGTAGTTGAAGTATTTTACGACAAGCAATAGAAATGAAAGAATATGTTTCTCCTGAATCAAATAGCACACATGTGGGAATATAATTGATAAGGAATGTACTAGTGATGACATCCCCTGCTCCCTTTGCCTCTTCAGCCGTCATCTGAAATGCCCTCCCTTTAGCACGAGATGCAGCATCTCTCTTTTGCCCTCTAGAAGACCCGCCTACTCCCGAGCCTTGTCTTTCAGGACATTCCACCATCTTGTGACTGGGCTTGCGACACCGGTAACACACATCTTCTTTATATCGGCACTCGTTCACTGAATGCCCTTTCTGCCCACACCTGTCGCATCTTCTGGTTGCTGCGGAACACTCCCCGGCATGATAACTTCGGCACGAAGAACACCAAGGATTGGTCAGGTCTTGATTTCTTAGAAGTATCAGTCTTTCCACCTCCAGAGGATTGCCCTTTTGAAGGACCCGATATGAGAGATGGCTGAAACTTTCTTTTGTTAGCCCCAATGGCAAATTCGCCCCGACATTGAATCCAATCACCTTCCATTTGTCGGGCTACTTCGAATGCGCGATCCAGAGTTGGAGCGGCCCGCACATGGGCGCGAAATTCCAGTGCCAAGGTTGCCAAAAATCATCTTATCTTGGTGGTCGCGTCCGGTATCAGGTGCGGCACAAACCTCATCTTATCAGTGAATGCAGTGATAAGATCTTCCATCGGTTTATCTCCTTTCTGGAGATTGTTGAATTCTCGCTCCATCCGCTCCATGTCGTACACTGTCCATTACTTCTTTAACAATTTCTCCGAAAATTGCTCCCAAGAAAGAGCACTCAGCACCTCTTTACAGACAGAGGCCTTCACGGTGTCCCACCAGAAAATGGCGCGACCCTTCAGCATACGTACTGCGTATTTCACGCAATTCTCTGGTTCACACTCACAAGATTCGAACGTTTGCTCCATTTCACAGAGCCACTGGATTGTAAATGTGGGGTTATCACTCCCCTCGAACGTTGGAGGCTTACACGACAAGAACTTTTTGTAAGAGCAAGTCTTGCGTGGTTTGCCAAGAGTAGACTGCAATAAGAGCTCCTTAGCAAGATGTAGCTCTTCTTCGAGACGCTTTATATATGCTAACTGTTCTGGTTCAGGTCTTTCCGCGATTAGCAGACATTTTCTTATCCTTAACTTTCTATATAACACAGAAGAACAATTAATACTCTATTATACTTGCTTATCATACTTGAGAAGCTATGGTCGGAACACTTTACTATGGTCGGGCCTAAGTTTGAGATTGAATACTCTTCCAAGTACCTAAATCCCTCAAACTTAGGCTCTGATACCTACTTGTAACACCGGCTTTGCAAACACCAGAATTTAGCAAAAATTTGCGTTTTTCATACACGTGAACTTAATCACGATTAAATAACATTGTGTTAAACAGCGGAATTTAACCAAAAAGGTTTACATCAGTTATTTACAATCAAAATTTTGTATCAAGTGTTGGTGTTGCTCTAACATACAACCGACCATAATATCATAATATTACAAAAAGTGTCCCATCCATAATATCCTGAAGAAGGCACCCCGCTCACCAGGCAACCTGCAAAATACTCAACGTGGCACCATTAGCTATACACATAGCTATTGAGTACAAACTTAACATAAGCATGAATAAAGTAAGTCATGCATCACATGAATAAGCATACAATGCTATCCTATCACATTGTGGTGTGCAGACAAGATCGGTATAATTCATTTCTTGAAGGATAGCCAATCCCGCTCAACAACAATACACCGGGGGATCAGACATGACCATCCGCGTTGGTGGGGGAGCATAAAGCAGTCCACCAAGCATCGTTTACGGAACCAGAGGTTCCTTAGGCAACTCAACTACAACCGGCTGATTACCACTCATGATATAAGGCATGGCGGTTCTGCAGAACCTACGATCCAGAATGTTACCTTGAATCACCGTTAAGTCCCGAATCACCTGATCAAGGATCCCTGGAACCCAACTATAGAGTTGACCTTATCCATGCTTGAAGATGTCCGCGAACTTTTCACATACACATAACTGATCTAATCTGGATCATTTACTTAGCATGCATATTCACTTTATTCATTAAGCATGCATTTACATTCATTTCATCATTACGGATCCAATTTGGATCCCTAGCATACATATCATTAGTCTTTCACATAGTTGATCCATTCAGGATCAGTATCATACATATCATTAACTTAACTAAGTGGCTCCAATACTGGATTCCACTGGCATACACTTTACTTATACTCAACAAGTACTTAGCATGGCATTCTACATAAAGTAGCATGGGAATACTTACATTTGCTCTAAAGCATACATGTAACTTGAAACATCCTTTTAAATTACATTTAATACATTTAACAAGTAAGACGTTATTTAAATTACATTTAAATTACATTTAATACATCCTTAAAACAGATAGTTATTTCACTTTTGCTTTACTTAACACGACAGGTTCACCTAAACATTATTAAGTACATCAATTATCTATATACACAAAGAATGACTACTAAAACTAGCATAGGAATTACAAATCCGGACTTAGCACCAATCCAACAAAACTGTCGGATTATGGAGATCCGGCACATACATGCGGAATCCGACCATCTTAGGGGAATCCGACACATGGGAATCCGACCATCTTGGGGGAATCCGACACATGGGAATCCGATACACCATCGGAATCCGACACACAAGGAAATCCGACATACTATCGGATTCCGAAACTTATGCTGATTTTGACATACTAGCGGAATCCAACACATCAGCGGATTCCAACTAGTGGATTTGGACAAACATGCGGATTCCGACACTTGCATGTCTCGGAATCCGACAACTTCTTAGGCAGGAATCCCGCCACCTTCATTCCTCCATTTCCAGAATTCCATTCTTGTTAGTTTTACATTTAAAACACTTTAGAGCTTTATATATCATCTATATGAACCTCAAAAACACAACAACACCTTTTTAAAACATAAAACATAACAAACTCACTTTTAAAGTAAGCTTGGTATGTTTATCAATGGAGTTTTGCAAGTATTTGAATTTTAAATTATGATTCAAACACAAAACTAATATCAAACATGTTTAAACCTTACAACAAACACCTGTTTACCTTTATTTTATTCTTTAATACCAAATCTTTCAATTCTTCAAAATCCAAGAGATATTCACGAGACAGAGAGAGTGTGTGTGTGTTTGTGTGTTTGTAGGTTTGGCAACTTTAACTATAATTAGTCAAAGTATACGCATCTATATATATATACATATATATATATATATATTACCTACATCCAGAGGCAACCGCCTCTGGATCTTTTCCTTTTCATTTCTTTATTTTTTTCTTTCTTTTATTTATATCCAAACATATATATATATATATATATATATTATTACACAAAATACATATACATATCCACCATTGCGTTATCATGATACATATCACATTCGGGATCTGCGGGAACTGAGAGCCCCTAGATCGTATCGAGGGGCGGAGGTGTAGCAAGAACCAAGATTCGTGATCATCAAATCTCCGCACATCATAGCTGGCGACACAAGGCTCGGACTCAAGACCCAGAAAATCTGGCCCCAATGTCTACAAAGTACCGGTACAGTGACAAACCTTTGGATGATCTTATATCCAAATTCACTGATAAGATGAGGTTTGTTCCTCATCTTTTACCCAATGAAAAGGTAAAGGTCACTTACTTTGCCAATTTATTGCCTTTGGAGTAACGATCAGCTGTGAGATCTGCAACAACTTTGGATGCAGCTTTTGATAATGCTAGAGCCACTGAGGATGATTATAAGTAGAGGGTGAGGTCTCAACAATAGCAGCAACAGCAATCTGGTGGAGGAAAGAGAAAGTTTAAACAACAATCAACATATAAGGGAGGTGATAGTGGGACTGGAAGTAAGCAGTGTGTAGATACATCCTAGAAGTCAGAAGGTTGGGATTTGTTGAAGTGTGGTAGATATGGGAAGAAGGGGCACCAAACTCATGATTGCAGGTACAAGGAGAATGTTTGCTATAAGTGCCATAAACCTGGGCACCGCATTTCAGTATGCCCGTTATGGAAAGGTACAGGTGTCGGGGGCTCGTCAGTAGCCACGGGTCTGAAACAGGGAGGCACTCCTCGTGCATAAGGGATGCCTTTTTCAAATGATGGCTGATGAAGCCAAGGATACAGGTGATGTGATCTCTTGCACTTTTCTGATTAACTATACTCCCGCATGTGTTTTATTTGACTCAGGAGCTACTTACTCTTTTGTCTCCATATCTTATCGTAAAAAGCTATAATTGCTTGTTCCTGGTGCTACACCTGTAGAAAAATCTCTCTATCGTCTCGCTCCATCTGAAATTCGGGAGATGATGACCCAAATCCAAGAATTGCTTGACAAGGGCTTTATAAGCCCAAGTTCTTCACCATGGGGAGCTTCTGTTTTATTTGTTAAGAAGAAAGACGGGACTCTCCGTATGTGTATCGATTACAGGGAGCTTAAACAAGCGAACTGTAAAGAATAAATATCCATTACCTCGCATAGAATATCCGTTTGATCAATTGCAAGGTGCCACATGCTTTTCCAAGATTGATCTACATTCTGGCTATCATCAGGTCCGTGTTTGAGAAAATGATATTTCTAAAACTGCATTTAGAACTCCATATGGGTACTATGAATTCTTGGTTATGCCATTCGTCTTAACCAATGCTCCGGCTATTTTCATGGATATGATGAATCGCGTATGTCGCCCTTTTCTTGATAAATTTGTGATCATGTTCATTGATGATGTCCTCATTTATTCCAAAATAGAAGCGGAACACGAGCAACATCTTCGTCTAATTCTGGAAACTCTTAAGCGAGAACAACTCTACGCAAAGCTTTCTAAATGTGAGTTCTGGCTTAAGGAGGTGCATTTCTTGGGCCATGTTATATGTAATGAAGGTGTTAAGGGTTGATCCCGTGAAGATTGAAGTTGTTATGAACTGCGAAACTTCTCAGAATCCTTCAGAAATAAAGAGTTTCTTAGGTCTTGCTGGTTACTATAGGCGGTTCATACAGAACTTTTCTACACTTGCTGGTCCATTGACTAAATTGACGCGCAAGGATGTTGCCTATGTTTGGAATAATGAACAAGAGAAAGCATTTCATACTCTAAAGCAATTGTTATGTCAAGCACCTATTCTAACATTGCCTAATGGGTTAGAAGACTTTATTGTCTATTGTGATGCATCATATTCAGGTCTAGGTTGTGTTTTGATGCAACAAGACAAGGTGATTGCATATGCTTCTCGTCAATTAAAGCAACATGAGAAGAATTATCCAACACATGATCTGGAGCTTGCAACTGTGGTATTTGCTTTAAAGTTATGGCATCATTACTTGTATGGCACCAAATGTATTGTATACACATATCACAAGAGTCTGCAGTATGTGTTCACGCAGAAAGAGCTTAACATGAGACAACGGCGTTGGTTGGGGCTAATAAAAGACTATGATTGTCAAATCAAGTATCATCCTGGCAAGGCGAATGTAGCTGTTGATGCATTTAGTCGAAAGAATTCTCCTTGAGTAGTTAAATTCATGAGACTCACTATAGAATCTGATATAATTGCTCAGCTTATAGAGAGTTGAGGAAGGGGTATAGGATGGGGTAGAGGTAACTTTAGAGAGTTGAAGGAAGAGGTCATCCTTGAGATCTTTTAGGGCTTTCCACAATGAGAGATGACTCATTCTGGATTGTTCCGTTAAGGCTTCAATGTCATCAAGGATGCCTTTAAGGTAGGAAGGCATGGGTAGGAGTTGTTATGGGATAGGGACAGAAATGTTTGGGTTTATGGGGCGTAGGGTTTGGAGTTGGGATAGTAGGTTTGAGATGGTTTGGTTAAGGGAAGAGATAGTGGATTGAGGAAGGATGGGAAAGTGTGATTGAGATGGGAGAAGGGTAGAGAGATTGTCTATTTTAGTTAGGATGGGGGTAAGATCAATGCGAGAGGTAGTAGGTGTAGGGGAGGGTTGGGGTGGGGTCTTGAGGGACTCAATGTCTTTTGCAAGTCTAGATAGTTGAGTAGAGGTTTCGATTTGGAAGGCTTGGAAGGTTTGGGTTAGGTTATCAAGGTTTTGGTTTATGGTTTGGACAAGGGTAAGGTTTGGTGTTTGGGTAGAGGTAGATGGTTGAGAAGTGTAAGGGTGGAGATAGGTTCAAAGAAATTGGGTAAGGTTTGTGTTCCCTCACTTGAGCCTTGGTGTATAAGCTCAAACTCATTGGGAAGGATTGTTAAGCGCTATACAAGTGGTTGGTTTGTACCACTAGCATTGGCAGGCTGTGCTTGTGTATGAATTGAGTTGATAAGAGGTGCAAGATAAGTGGATTGAGTGTGGGATGCACTCAATAATAGGGAATCCCTTATTGGATCCACATTCTGTTGTGAGAATGTGAATGGTATAGGCTGACTCAATAGTGGGATAAACACAGTATGACCTTGGGTTGAGGTCTGTCTTTCAATGAGATCAACCTGTTGGGAGGTTGTCTCAGATTGCGGTTTAGATCCCATTTTTACAGATGTATCCTGTTGTGAGGATACATCCACTGGCTTAAAGGTGGCAACATCCAATTGCTCCCCCTCAACATGAGGAAGGGTAATTGGAGTTGAGGTCAAAGGTGTGAATTGCACTCCCTCAAAGTGCTTATAATGAGTCACTTTTGGTGACCTTGTATATATGGGGCTACGAATTGGAGTAGAACTAGTGACCACATGAGGTTCACTAGAGCTTGGTTGTTGGATTGGTGTATGGACTGGAGAGGAGGATGGGCTATCAAAGGTTGGGACTACCATTTGAATATCCTCCGAGGTGGAATCAGAACTGTCCTTACCTTGGGACATGATGTGTCTGCTCCTGTCAATGAGCTCCAGAAGTTGCTCAGAAATTTCTTGTTCTAGGGCATCACCATCACCACCAAGAGGACTTAATACCATTGGACTGATAGGAGTAAATTCACCAGCATCACCATCACCAGCATCATTATCTTCATTATTAGTGCCAGTGTGACTTTCCTCAGAATCATCACCATCATTATCATCATTATTATCATCATCATCACCAACATTGGCATTATCATTTGCAGCATCAATTAGCTCTTGCATTTGGGTAGTGATTGGAGAACCTCTGTTTGACTTAATAAAGTGGAATACCTTTTCACCCATGGCAGGGACAGGAATATGCTCTTGATGTTCAGTTAAGCCCACATAATCATTTTCTCCAATTTCCCTCATAGCTATCAGGCTTAAGAACCGAATGTATGGCACTTGAGACCTTGATGATTTCTTGTTTTTGCTCTGAGTGATTTTATCAATAAGATCAGAAAATATAACTTGAGCAAAGTCGATGTTTACCTCAAAGACTAGGGCATAGAGCACCAGAAGCTCAGTTTGATTGATGAGATGGTGGCTTCCAGATTTTGGACTAAAACAACGTATGACCGCGTTGGCTAAATACTTCCACGGATGAGAAAGAGCAGAGACTTTTACTTGACCATGAACTACATGTTCATTGTAGCCGATGGTTTGCAAAACGGTTTGAACTTCTGCTCTGGAGGGAAAAGTTGTATAAGGTGGGAAGTGAGGAATACCAGTGGCTTCTCGAAGTGTTTGTGTGGTCATTTGGAGATGGTAGTTTCCTTGGTCTAGGTTGCAGTGGATGGTGTTGGCGTTTAGGTTGTAGGTTGAGGAGTACCATAGCTCACCAATAATTGTAGGGTATATGTAGTGTGGATCAGTAGTGAGACTATCGAACAAAGGATGAGCCTGAAGAAACTGAACCATTGGCTCATAACCTTGATTTTCTCGCGAGGCAGGGATGGTGGTGCAGAGTAGAATGTTGTTTGGAGTTATATTCATTGGTTGGTTGGGTGCAACATTCTCACCAGGGTTGACAATGAGGTCTGGAATATAGGTAGCCATTTGGTAGGGATGATGAACAGTGAGTATCGAGAGAGAAGTTAGGGTAGTTCTTTGTAGAGAGAGAGAGGGAATTTAGAAAGTTTGAATGGGTAAATGTGAATGAGAGAGGAAGTGGGATATTTATGAAGGTTAGTTAACAGAGATCGTTAGATACTGACAAAAATTCTAACGGAAAACAAATTAATAAGCTATTAAATGAAATCTGACAAACGGAGTAAATAACTAGGGTTAAAAAGCATTAAATGAACATAAAAGGTGAAAATTTACAAAGTGTTGAACCATCAGCTGATCATAGAAATGTATCAGCTGAGGGGTATCAGCTGATGAAAAACTATGAGCTGATAGTGAAAATTTGGAGTTTCAGCTGAGCATTTCCTTCTTATCTTAGGGTGGTCAGCTAAGTAAGTTTGATCAGCTGATAGGTATCAGCTGAGCATAGTTACTCAGTTTACACAAATTAAGTAAGACTTAGATATGCTTAAATAAGTAACTCATTATTTTCAACACTTATAAATTAACACAAACTAAATTACCACAATTCTAAACTAAAAATTAAGCATACCTAGTTTAGATTTTAGGAAATTGAACCTTGCTTCATCTAATGGCTTTGTGAATAAATCTGCAAGTTGCAAATCAGTGTTGATGTAGTGCAAAGTTACCTTCTTCATTTGCACATTGTCTCTGAGAAAATGATGTCTGATTTCAATATGCTTTGTCTTTGAATGCATGACTAGATTATTTGAGATGGAGATTGCACTTGTATTGTCACATAGAATTGGGGTGTCTTCAAAGTTCACATCATAGTCAAGTAGTTGATTTTGTAACCACAAAATTTGAGCACAACAGCTTCCTACAGCAATGTATTCTGCCTCTGCAGTGGATGTTGACACTGAATTCTGTTTCTTACTAGACCAACTAATCAATCTTCCTCCTAGAAGTTGAAAACCACCTGAAGTACTTTTTCCGTCTAATGTACACCCAGGATCTTGGAGCTTGCTTAAGACCATATAAAGCTTTGTTTAGAAAGTAAACATAATTAGGTAAGCTTGACTCCTCAAAACCAGGAGGTTGTTTCACATACACCTCTTCTTTCAGATCTCCATTCAGAAATGCACTCTTCACATCCATTTGGAACACCTTGAAGTTTTTGAAGGCAGCATAGGCTAGGAACAGTCTGATAGCTTCCAATCTTGCAACATGGGCAAAGGTTTCATCAAAATCAATACCTTCTTCTTGACAATACCCCTGTGCCACTAGCCTTGCTTTGTTTCTTATGATTTGCCCATTTTCATCTAACTTATTTCTGAACACCCACTTTGTTCCAATGATGGATTTATCGTTTGGTTTGGGTACCAAATTCCATACATTATTTCTTTTGAATTCTGCCAGTTCTTCTTGCATTGCAGACACCCAGTGGGGATCATTGAGAGCTTCATCAACCTTCTTTGGTTCAATCATTCAGACAAATCCAGAATACAAGCAGATGTTGCAAGCTTTTGATCTTGTTCTAACTAGATCATCTATGTTGCCTATCACCAGACTATGAGGATGGTGCTTGAGGTCTTTGAAGGCTTTTTGGATTGCTTGGGAATTGCGATTCATTTGGATTTGGGGAGAAGAAGTTATATGTTGGCTATCATCAGTAGAAATGAGTTCATTTTGAGTGGCTCAAATAACTTCATTGTTGCAATCTGTGGGAATCTCTACTGAAGAGGGAATGTGTGATATGGAATTTGAATCCAATGATGTTGAGTCATTTTCCACATGATTCAATAGAGGTATAGGATTGGATGAGGATGGTTGTACATGGTTAAAGATTTGGATAGGAACAGGTTCATCTACATCATGAGCAGCTGGTGGAGAGGGATCTACTTGCTCTGGAGTGTCTCCTCCAGTTTGCATGAGATCATTAAATTCTTCACCTGAAACATGATTAGAAGAACAGGAAGTAACAAAGTCATTTTCATTGAAATTTACATTGATGGATTCTTCTATGACTTTGGTTTTGAGGTTGTATACTCTGTATGCTTTAGATATCACTGAGTAACCTACAAACACTCCTTCATCAGCTTTAGGGGCAAACTTCTGCAATTAATCCTTTTGATTGAATATGAAACACTGACAACCAAAAATATGCAGAAAGCTGATGCTTGGCTTCCTTCCCTTAAGCACTTCATATGGAGTTTTGTTGTGCCTCTTGATAATAAGGGGCCTGTTCTGTGTGAAACATTCACAATATACAGCCTCAGCCTAGAAATTAAAGGGTAACCCACTTTCGCACAACATGGTTCTGGCATCTTCAATCAATGTTCTATTTCTTCTTTCAGCTACACCATTTTGTTGCGGAGTTCTAGGAGCAGAGAAGTTTTGAGATATCCCTTTCTCATCATAGAAAGATTCCAGAGTTTGATTTCTGAATTCAGTTACATGATCAGTTCTAAGACTCCTCACCAGATTGCTATTCAACACTTCCATCTTCTTGATAAAACAAATCATTTCTTAAGAAGCCTCACTCTTTGCTTTAAGAAAGAAAACCCAAGTATATCTTGAGAATTCATCAACCAATACAAGAGCATACTTACTTCCACCAATACTAGCAGTTGCAACAGGACCAAAGAGATCCATGTGCAACATATAGAAAGGTTCTGTAATTGAGAAGGCCTGCTTGGATGGAAATGATGTCTTATACTGCTTTCCCTTCTCTCAAGTAGTATAAGGTTTAGGCTTAAGATAAGTCAGAGAAGGTAGTCCTGACACTAGTCCACCCTTGCTCAACTTGTTGATATTTTTGAAATTAAGGTGGGAAAGCCTCGTGTGCCACAGCCAATTTGTATCCTCATTATTCTTGGAGTACAAACATGTTTCCTTTGAAGGGTCACCAGAGGACATGTCAACTGTATACACATCCTTGGTTCTCATGGCACTAAACAATGTATTACCTTCTTTATTTATTATGGAGCCTCCTGTCTTTGTGAAGAGGACTTCATTATCTCCATCACACAATTGACTTATGCTTATGAGATTATATTTTAGCCCTTTGACATAAGAAACTTTGGACAGTTTGAGTTTCCCATTATGAAGTTCACCATAGCCTTTTATTTTCCCATGGTTGTTGTCACCAAAGGTCACCCTTGGACCTTTCTCTTTCTTGTAGTTACTGAGCAAAGCCTTGTTACCTATCATGGTTCTTGAACATCCACTGTCAAAAAACCAAGAACCAATACCCTGCACAGATTGAATGAAAGAAGAGTTAGTGACACAAGTAGGAATCCACTACTTAGTGGATCCCTGTGGAATGCACCCAGCTTTCCACTTCATCTCAGGTTTCTTATGTATGAGAGGAATGATTGTGTTATCATTACAAGTTCGCTGTCTTGAATTCCCTTCTAAAGAACATTCAAATGCCTTATGCTCTTTGCTTCCACATTTATAACATTTTTGAGATTTTATGGCCTTGGAGCATTGAACAACATTGTTTGAATGCCTATGAGTTTTCTTATCAGTCATCATTTGACTAACTTGAACATACAGCTTATGAAGCTTATCCTATAAATTTCTTAGGTCTTTATTTACAGGCACCTTAGATTGATCTTTGTTTTTAGAGAGTTTTTGACCAATCTTTAGAGTGGCAGAAATGGGAACAATGTGAACATCATTCTTTTTACTCATAGTTTCTTCTATTGAAAGAGAGTTGATTACTTCTAGATCAACTGATTGTTTAGAAGATGAGCTATGATCAGTTGACAGGTCATCAACTGAGCATTTATCATCTACTAACCTATCAATTGATAAAGTAGTATTAGCTAATGATTCTTCAGTTTGTGAAATACTAAGAGTTAAGTCATCTGTTTTCAAGGTGTGACAACATAATGTCTCTGAGGTCTCAACTAATGATTCCTTTCCTGTACTCACATCCTTTGACTTTGTATTCTTAGTATTTTTACATTCTGAAATTTTACTAGAGGATGATTCAACAGAAGGAATAATTGATTCTTTTGAGTGGGAACTTTTGCTTCTAACAAACTTATTTGTGAACACACTTTTGCCTTTAACAGTTTTGTGAAAAGTCTGTGGCAAAATGTCAGATTTGTCTAACATATTAAGGTTCTTGTTAGAATCAACATAGTTAGCAGCCTTAGAGTAATTTCCACCAATAATAGCTTGAACCTGCTTCGGTATCTGCTCCACGACACACTGAGTGGTCTTTTCTGCAGATACACACCAAGATTTTACTAATTTTTAGAGGTCATTAAACTTTTTGGTTGCTTCACTAGTTTCTTTTACTAAGATCTCATTAAGTATCTTTTGATTAGCGAGCTCATTATTTACGATTGTTATCTACTTAAGTTCCTCATCCTTAAGAATTAAATTTTCTTTTAGTGATTCTACTTCTAGTTTTAGCTTCTTCTCTCTTTGAATAGCAGACTGGAAATCAATACACAAGTAATCAAACATAGCATTCTTCTCATTATCATTATAGTTAATAAATTTTCCAACCTGATACATAGAAGAAGGATCCCAGTTGGTAGTTGAACAAGCTTTTGCAGCCTTTTTCATGTCTTCATCAAAGGAACTACCATCATTGTTGTTGGCCATCATGCAAAACTAAGCAAAGATCAACTCATCTTCATCTGACGAGAGATCTTCTTCTGCCCAATCTTCTTCTTCAGCAACAAGAACTTGGCCCTGGGCTTTCTTCTTCTTCTTCTTGTCAAGGACAACAGCAAGGAGTTTCTTATACTTGGCTTCATAATCAATTTTGCCCTCCTGCTTTTGCACAGATGAAGAACCAGTGTTATATTTGGACTTATAGTTACTGGCTATGTGGCCAATCTTGCCACACTTATAACACTCTGTTGTGGAGGCATCAAATGTAAATTTGGGCTTGACAAACTTTGATGACCTCTTGCTGAACCTCTTGACACCATTTCCCTTCTTGAAAGGTCTGAACTTCTTAACCAACATTGCTACACCTTCAACCAACTCCTCCAAGTTAATCTCCTCACAACCATTCTCCTCATCACTTTCTCCAGCACTCTCCACTTCATCTCCTTCTTCATCAGAACCAGAATCAATAGCTGCAAAGCTTCTCATCTTTGTATCTCTTGATACAAGGGCAGTTGGTGCAGCTTTCACGACCTCCTTCATCTCCTTGGATGACAACTTCCTTTGTTTGACTGATTGCTTATGGTTTAGTAAGTTACCATAGAGAGCAACAAGAGACATTCCCTTTATCTTCTCACTATGTCTTAGAACAGTGAGAAAGTGATCCCATGTTTCATGGAGGGAGTCTAGAAACTTGCTCACCAAAACAAAGTTGCTCTTGGTTATGTCCGCCCTTTTCAAGTCATTAACTAGGCAGTTGAACCAGGTGTATGTCTATGTAAGACTCTCACCTTTCTGAGCAAAGAAGAATTCATACTCTCTGTTGAGGAGGAGCTTCTTGTTCTCCTTCGCCTCTTCAGTCCCTTCATATGCAAATGTGAGTGTATCTAACATCTCTTTAGTAGAAGTACAGTTAAGCACTTGATGATAGATCTCATTAGGTAGTGCAGAGACAAGAGCTGATCTAGCCTTAACATCTAGGCTAACCAACCTCTTATCTTCATCTGTCCACAGATACATGGGTTTGGTTATGATTCTTTCTGTTGTAGAGGTTTGACCTTCAGATTCTGATGGAATGGATAACACTGATGTTGGAACATAAGGACCATCAGTGACTATTTCAAGCATTTGGATATCAAGGGTGGATAAGAAAAGATGTGCTCTGCTTTTCCACATGGAGAAATTTTCTGCATCAAACATGGGACATCTTGTTAAGGACCCAGTGTTTGAGATATTCATGTTGTTTGTTGATGAGGTCATTTTGAGAGGGGTAGAAGCAGTTGTAGAGTAAGCAAAATAGATCTAGATATTGATTATCTAACCTACTCTGATACTAGTTGTTAGTCCCAGATTGAGTACACAACAACAAATGTTTGTAGAAGGGGGGGGGGGGTTGAATGCAAACTTTAGCTTTTAAAATTTAAAGACACACTGATATACTTTTATATAATTCTTATTGATGTAGAATCAAGAATTACTTGTACTAGAAGCGGAAATTCTAAGTACAATAAAAGGTGGCAATCTATTTGTCTAACACATAGACAAGCTAACTCTAAAACAACTAATGTATTAGAGTGTTCAACACATGAACAAGTTTGATTCTACACAATGCGTAAACTCTACGAATTTCTCAACTGATAAGATTTTCTTTATGTGGAGTAGATGTTGGGGATCTGCCCACTGACACACATATGCCGGTATCACTGCTAATGAAGCGCGAGCCTATTGGGTCACATGCCAAGGATTGATCCCGACAGCTTTATGTGGATGGAGAAAGTCAAAGAATCAAAAGTGTTTTGATTCGGGGCTTCACGACCATGAAGGGTACTCCACGGGTCATGAACCAGGCTGCCCTAACGATTGTTCGACCGCTGCCACGCGTCGTGATAATGTCAGAGCTAGTGGGAGCATTTTGTAATCCTATTCTAAATATGTCTAGCACATACAACGTATTGGAGATAATGTCCTGATCTTGCTTGGAAAAGCTTAAATCAAGAATTATGCATCCATAACGATTATAGGATATACAAAACCTATCGAAGGAGTTAAAGAAATATTGAAATATGTTCTTGTTGATCTATAGTAACAAGCAACATAGAATAAGTTGTTATTCAAATGCTTGCTTATATACTTCTTAGGATAACTGCCGACCTTTATCGGGGCTCGTGATCCTACTAAATATGGTGTTAATAAGTATGCTTCTGAAAGCATCGCTGACTCTATTGGGATCTTATGAGACAATGAGAGTACGATGGCTTATGAAAGATATCCTTTATCTCAAGCATCCTTGATCTTATTGAGTTCTGATGAATCAATGAAGGTGCGATAGCTTGACAAAAGACCGTTATCTCACCAACGCACACTTTTGAGTGATTGGTTGAGGTAGAGATATGGTCATCTTACGACTACACACGGATAGCATGGTGGCAGATCCGTTTTGCTAAAGCCGTAGTTGCAAGATAGTGATGATTGTCATACTAGTGCTTGCAAAGACTTGGCTTGAGTTTGTTTTAGTTGAAATTTTGATATGCTGATTTTGGGAACATTAAGCAACATGTGCTTCTGTTTGTATCGATTATCAAATAGAGATTTGTTAATACGCGTGTAGCGGGTATTCTCAGTTGCCTTTATTGTGTTCCATCTTAGCATGTTTACCACTTCCCTGAATGTTTTACATTCTAAATGTCCACAGTCAGTCACTCTTCAACGGAAGGAAGTTTGAACGAAGACTGAGGGAAAGGGTTGGTCATGTATTCAATGGTGATTGGATACAAGAGACGCAACACTTTACCTATACTTGAAAAGAGTTTCAAGTGATTGGATGACCCACACCTAAGTTTACTTAATGGTACATGTCAAGAGTAACTCAGGATGATAATATCATTTCGTCCTTAGACCGGAGATACATGTGTTTCCACGACATTGGTCTGCCTTGTTCTGATTGCTTTCAAACGCAATCCGTAACTGGTTGTTATAAAGGAAGCTTTTGGGGAAGGTATTACCGATGTAATGGGGCAATGTAGTCGAAGGAATTTGTTCCTCTACTTAGAGAGATATCCATGGGCCCCTCGATGATTGGGCGCTGACACCAAAATGCACGGCCGTGCTCATGCTTGCAATGATAGTTGATCAGTTGCAACTTGCATATTTTGGTCACCACCAATCTTGATCGAGAAACATAATCGTGAACGATCGGAGAATGACTTTATACCATGTCTCGTGTTCACCCGGATATCGCGAACAATAGGATGATTGATCACTTATCTATAGGACCTTTTCAAACCCGTTTGGATTGTGATTAGGTACTTGTCAGGGATGACATACCTCGTGTAGATTTGGGGGCAGGGATGTCTTGCTAGAGGCCGCTCCCTGTCTGTGATGCATATAGGTACGGTGTATCATGTGCAAGTGGGAGTTTGTTGGAGATCTGCCCACTGACACACGTATGCCGGTATCACTGCTAATAAAGCGCGAGCCTATTGGGTCACACGCCAAGGATTGATCCCGACAGCTTTATGTGGATGGAGAAATTCAAAGAATCAAAAGTGTTTTGATTCGAGGCTTCACGACCGTGAAGGGTGTCCACGGGTCGTGAAGCAGGCTGCCCTAACGATTGTTCGACGGCCGCCACGCGTCGTGATGCCTTTGTGCTCCACGGCCCATGACGAGGTCGTGAGGGGTCGTGAAGGAGATGCCCTCACGAGTCTCGACCGGGCGGCACGGCTCGTGGAGTTCTAAGTCCCCTCGTGGTGCACTTAGGCTTCACGACCCGTGAGAGCCCGTGAGGGGTCGTGAAGAGGGTAGCTACAGTGACAGTTGTGTTTTATTGGACCATTTGATGGTCGAATCAATTGACATGCAAGATGGCCGAGTTTTGACTCCTAATCTGGTTATTTGAGGTTGTAAGATGCATAGAACATATCACAATTTTTTCTCTCCACTTGAAGCTCTCTCTTGGTGCAATACTAAGACATACATACACTAAGATAATCTTGAGTGTTCATGTGAGGCTTTCATGGCGCAAGAGGAGATCTACATGAGCTGTTCCTGATGATGGAGTCATGGTGGACGTTCATCTATGGATTGCTAGTACAATGGGATCAAGCATACTTGGTGTGGACTTGCAATGGAGAAGAAAGCCCTTTATTTTCTTCGTGTTCATCCCAATCCACATGAGAAGCTCGAATTCCAGCCATGGTAAGGAGGTACTTTCTACTCCTTCTTCTTGTTCTTTAGTTGCAATTTGCTTTGTAGTGTGTTCCACCATTGGAACTAGTTATGGGCTTTGTGTGTGCTTTCTTTTTGTCTTGCATGCTACTTTTCTTGTTTGCTTCCGCTGCGTTTGTGCCCACCACGAGTTCCAATAGTGGTATCAGAGCCATCTCTACAAAGAAATTGCACTTTGATGGCTTGAAAACCGAAAATGGACATTCTGTCCAGAAGAGCTTCACGGGCCATGGAGATTTTGGCTTCACGGGTCGTGAAGCCTACACGAGTGGCTTCATGGGGTGTCGCTCGTGAAAGGTTTTGACTGTGTCAGAGTCATGGAGCTCATTGGCTTCACGGGCCGTGAGGTCCTTGTTTATAAAAGAAATAAATTTTCAGTTTTAGCACCTTTCGATTCTGTTTTTTCAGAATCTGTCCTTTTGTTTGGACACTTGAAAAGCCCCGTTTATGTGTCTTGATTCATATATTTATATGTATTGGGTGGTTTTGGCATAAAATGCACACATGCATATACTTATACTGTGTATATATGAATATGTGTTCTCAAAGTGTTTGGGATACTAATGCATATGTACAAGGATTGTTCCTTTTGTGCCTTGAGTGCTTTGCTTGTTTGAACAATCTTAATTGAGATACATTTTGCATTGTTTTGTTGTGGCACACCATGTTTTTGTTTGTGGTTGTTGTTGTGTCCGGTAACGCCTTGCCCGTTAGACCTATGTGTTGGTTGTTTGGTTGTTCATTTATGTATTCATTCATTTGGTGACTTTTAGTCACAATGGTTTGTAATAATAATTAATTCGGTTTGTAAATTTGTAAATTTATTTATGGCTTGCATGCCATTGCTTTCCTTTGTACTTCTTGTAAGTAGCTTAGAATAGCAATCGCGGCTTGCATGCCGTTTCTTTTCAAATCGTTTGTAATTGTTAAAAGAAGACCGAAGACAACCATCAAGAGTCGTGGAGGAGACGTCTTGGCTACCTTGGATCCGGTGGAGATGACGGATTCAGTGGGAGCACTTCCGGCGAGGCCATTTGGTTGTGTCCTTAGTTTGGCCTTGCTCTCTCCGCTTCGCTCATGGGGAGGGCGCATAGGGTTTAGGGGCGTGTTACCGGATATTTGCTTTGTGCGTGGTTGTGATTTATTTTGTTATTTTCTTGCGTGGTTGTTAGGATCTTTGCATGCTAGAAAACTTTTCAAAATAATAAAATTACAAGAGTTGTTAAATTGTTTAACAAACCCCGCGCGCTCACGATTAACAAATAAATATAAATTTGTTTATATTAAAGTGAAAAATGCGTTTTTTCACTTGTTTGTTAATCAACTTGAAAAGGAGGTTTTTTAAACCGGAAAGACAAAAGTCCCATTTTTCTCAAATGTAAATCACACGCCACCCGTAAGATGACACCACCCGAATCTAGTGATGCATGGGATGATTGTCGAGCTAAGCATGAGTTGTTCCATGTGGATCTGTGTGGAAGGTGAGTGTGGCGACTTGAAATTATTGGTTGTCGAGCTTAGCACGAGCCAATGATTGTCAAGGGTGTCATCGTGTATCTTGACGGACGATTTACAATTCCAACTTAATACGCCTTGGTAATTGTCGTGCCTATACCGAGTTGCCAAAACGGCTTAACAAGGAATTGGTGTGAGAAGGGATCAAACATGTCAAACCGACGCTATGAGTGTTGATGGATCCCGCAAGTGTCTAAGAGTTGTAATCTCGGATTGCAATTGGTAAAGCGTTTACCGGCCTAAATAACTTCATGAAGTGATCTGCGGCAAACCCGTCATGTAGTGAAGTGAAATAAGGTTCTTAGCCCTTGTTAAGATAATTGTTTTTCTTAAAACTAAATGGGTAATTATCGTAATGAGGATTTATCAAAACTAACTAAAACGTGTATTCTTATATCTTTAATTGGCAAAAGTTAACGACACCGCTTCAACTTAAAACTCCGTTCGTTCCTAAAGAAGGTGAGACTCACTAATGTGGACTTCGTGGACTAGGACTGGTTGTTGAGGATTGTCTTCCACCATGAGTCAAAGTTGCACATTATAGAGAAATCCCTTCTAGAGCCAAAATGCTACCAACGCGACCTAGACCTCTACATGCATGTAAAAGTGCATCGTGGCCTTGATCGGTTGAAGGATGCATGAAGGCGGGAATATTAGTGTCCATATCCTTGAGATGAAGGCGTATGTGGACCTAAAGGAGAGGCATGGATTCTCCATAGGGAGGGAGCTTGTGGTGAATGTATATTCTCCAAAGTCCCTGCCCAAGTGATGTAAATGGTTCATTGTGAACTATCACATGCACAATATGGAGAAATCCTTGATAAAGCATTATGGCATGTTGTGGAATGCTAAGTCTTGCATGGCCAAAGTATGGCTCGCCTCACCAACTCCCCCTAACATTATAAAGGAACAATAAACCGAGAAGAAGAAATTGACCTCAAGTGGAAAGTTTGGTTTTACCAAACCTACCATATATGTGAAGTCGGAGGGCAATGAGATTGCGCCTCAAGATAAGACTCCACTAGAGGTAATTTGCTACTTCTACAGAAAGATTGGAAAATTGGCGCCACCACGCCTGACCTATGAGCCTGAAAGAGCTAAAGTCACTTATGAGTAAGAGAAATTAGCTCCTTGACTTCAGGAACATTCATGATCAAACTCCATTGCTCTTCTACTTCTAAAGGCTAGGTTTTGAACACTAGCAATAACGCTCACGTTTGTCACAAATTTGTTTGTTACAAAGTGAAGGTGTTAAAAGAGAAGTAGGCGGATGAGGCATGGAGAGTTGGAATTCGAAAAGGGAAACATAATTGTTGTCCCTATTGAGAGGATTGGAAGTTTGTATCTTGCCTTTCCTTCCAGCTATTCTATTACTTTAATGGATGTATGTTTATGCCATGTATGGCTAGATACATTATATCTAAACGCCTTTGTTGACGATGGATATTACTTTGACTTTTGAAATTAGTGGTGATTTATTTCAAAGTTTATCCATGTCGTGGCATTTAAAGTAAGCTTTTGCTTAAGGAGTAATAGAACGATCATAAATGTACTGATAAGTTATCCTTATGTAGAAGTCGATTTAGCTATATAAACAAGACTTGCTTCACCAAGATCCGTGAGGTTTAGGAACTTGGAACCCTTTGACCATGGGTCAAATTTTGAATGCATATCTTGTTTATTAGGTTAAATGACTTAAACATCCTTCACTTGAGTATGTGAGAGGATTGAAAGCTTGTTCGATTTCGTTCACACTTTTAGTGTGTTGACCATTCAAGCAAACATTAAGGAGTAACTTTAGATACCTTGTTACCTTTACCGGTGATGGTAGAAGGGATGGTATGTCTATTTTAATGGACTAGTTTTTGAAACCTTAGAGGTGTTCAAAACTCACCATAACGATGTACATGATAGAAAGGGCAATGCAACTATGATACTTGGATCTAGTTAAGATGCTGAGTACCTTAGCTTTATATATTATGTGACTATCATAAGAATTACGGGATTGTCTCAAAATTCATTCCTCTTAAGACACATTGTTACATGTGGTCGTCTAAAGGAGGAACCGGAAATTTTGATATGGTCCGACAAGTGATAGGTTACACTTTTATGTCCAAAATTGTTTTGGGTCATTCTCCAAATGGTGGGCATGAGTTCTAAATCTTATAAACAACAAAGATGGTCATGTAAATGCCTTAGAGGATATGACGAAAAGGAGGATCCTTGTTTGTCTATTCCAAAGTCTGGATTATCTAGCCTACGTTTAGACGTGAGGTGGAGGAACCCAGGATCTAGAGGTATTTACTCCATTAGGTACTCTACTAAGACCATGGGATATTTGTCTTGACAAACCTTGTGAGAACTTGTAAGTTGCTCAAAGGTAGAGTCTCTTAAGAAATTAAGATCCATGGATGCCAGTGAGAGTAAAGTATACCTTGAATGGAAGAACCTGATTCTGACACTAGAATCCAATCAGAAATGATTGGAACTTAGCATGGCAATGCTGGAGAACCTGGCATAAAATTGTTACCTCTTGGTAGAAGTTGTCATAAGACCAGAAAGATATAACTCGTTATATCTGAGGAAGACAACTTAATGATGATTCATCGTCAAGTGCCGGAAAGCGTAGTGGGCTTGGAGTCCGCTAGGAGAAAGGAGGAAATGATAAGATGAGATATTATCCATGACGGATATCCAAGGTTTCGACTTGGTTGATCCTACACCTAGGTGTAAACCCGCGAGGTGTGATTGGTTATTTGATGAAATAGACCAAACATGGATAAGTTTGTAGACTACTTCAAATACCGACTGGTAGGAATGGTTTCACGATGATTGACCATGAGGAAGGTATCATCTAGAAACATTCTCCCGGTGGTTATGTTGAAGTACACACAGATACTTATTTTATAAGTGCCTTTTAGGCTATATTGGATAGAAGTGAAGACTACATTCCTTAATAGGAATTTCTGAGGAAATGCTCACAACATTTTCGAGGGTCTTTTACTATCAATAAGTATCCATATGAAATCTACAAACCCTAAGTAGTCCACTTGTGGACTTATGTTGCCATCTCAATGTTAGAATCTTTGCGTTGATATGAAAATTATTTGTTTGAGTTTTCAAATAGCAATGATGAAACATGGAAAAATGCCAGAGCTAGTGGGAGCATTTTGTAATCCTATTCTAAATATGTCTAGCACATACAACGTATTGGAGATAATGTCCTGATCTTGCTTGGAAAAGCTTAAATCAAGAATTATGCATCCATAACGATTATAGGATATACAAAACCTATGGAAGGAGTTAAAGAAATATTGAACTATGTTCTTGTTGATCTATAGTAAGAAGCAACATAGAATAAGTTGTTATTCAAATGCTTGCTTATATACTTCTTAGGATAACTTCCGATCTTTATTGGGGTTCGTGATCGTACTAAATATGGTGTTAATAAGTATACTTCTCAAAGCATCGCTGACTTTATTGGGATCTTATGAGACAATGAGAGTACGATGGATTATGAAAGATAACCTTTATCTCAAGCATCCTTGATCTTATTGAGTTCTGATGAATCAATGAAGGTGCGATAGCTTGACAAAAGACCGTTATCTTACCAACGCACACTTTTGAGTGATTGGTTGAGGTAGAGATATGGTCATCTTACGAATACACACGGATAGCATGGTGGCGGATCCGTTTTGCTAAAGCCGTAGTTGCAAGATAGTGATGCTTGTCATACTATTGCTTGCAAAGACTTGGCTTGAGTTTGTTTTAGTTGAAATTTTGATATGCTGATTTTGGGAACGTTAAGCAACATGTGCTTCTGTTAGTATCGATTATCAAATAGAGATTTGTTAATAAGCGTGTAGCGGGTACTCTCAGTTGCCTTTATTGTGTTCCATCTTAGCATGTTTACCACTTCCCTGAATGTTTTACATTCTAAATGTCCACAGTCAGTCACTCTTCAACGGAAGGAAGTTTGAACGAAGACTGAGGGAAAGGGTTGGTCGTGTATTCAATGGTGATTGGATACAAGAGATGCAACACTTTACCTATACTTGAAAAGAGTTTCAAGTGATTGGACGACCCACACCTAAGTTTACTTCATGGTACATGTCAAGAGTAACTCAGGATGATAATATCATTTCGTCCTTAGAGCGGAGATACATGTGTTTCCACGACATTGGTCTGCCTTGTTCTGATTGCTTTCAAATGCAATCCGTAACTGCTTGCTATAAAGGAAGCTTTTGGGGAAGGTATTACCGATGTAATGGGGCAATGTAGTCGAAGGATTTTGTTCCTCTGCTTAGAGAGATATCCATGGGCCCCTCGATGATTGGGCGCTGACACCAAAATGCACGGCCGTGCTCATGCTTGCAATGATAGTTGATCAGTTGTAACTTGCATATTTTGGTCACCACCAATCTTGATCGAGAAACATAATCGTGAACGATCGGAGAATGACTTTATACCATGTCTCGTGTTCACCCGGATATCGCGAACAATAGGATGATTGATCACTTATCTATAGGACCTTTTCAAACCCGTTTGGATTGTGATTAGGTACTTGTCAGGGATGACATACCTCGTGTTGATTTGGGGGCAGGGATGTCTTGCTAGAGGCCGCTCCCTGTCTGTGATGCATATGCGTACGGTGTATCATGTGCAAGTGGGAGTTTGTTGGAGATCTGCCCACTGACACACGTATGCCGGTATCACTGCTAATAAAGCGCGAGCCTATTGGGTCACACGCCAAGGATTGATCCCGACAGCTTTATATGGATGGAGAAAGTCAAAGAATCAAAAGTGTTTTGATTCGGGGCTTCACTACCGTGAAGGGTGCTCCACGGGTCGTGAAGCAGGCTACCCTAACGATTGTTCGACGGCCGCCATGCGTCATGATGCCTTTGTGCTCCACGGCTCGTGACGAGGTCGTGAGGGGTCGTGAAGGAGATGCCCTCACGAGTCTCGACCGGGCGGCACGGCTCGTGGAGTTCTAAGTCCCCTCGTGGCGCACTTAGGCTTCACGACCCGTGAGAGCCCGTGAGGGGTCGTGAAGAGGGTAGCTATAGTGACAGTTGTGTTTTATTGGACCATTTGATGGTCCAATCAATTGACATGCAAGATGGCCGAGTTTTGACTCCTAATCTGGTTATTTGAGGCTGTAAGATGCATAGAACATATCACAATTTTTTCTCTCCACTTGAAGCTCTCTCTTGGTGCAATAGTAAGACATACATACACTAAGATAATCTTGAGTGTTCATGTGAGGCTTTCATGGCGCAAGAGGAGATCTACATGAGCTTTTCCAGATGATGGAGTCATGGTGGACGTTCATCTATGGATTGCTAGTACAATGGGATCAAGCATACTTGGTATGGACTTGCAATGGAGAAGAAAGCCCTTTGTTTTCTTCGTGTTCATCCCAATCCACATGAGAAGCTCGAATTCCAGCCATGGTAAGGAGGTACTTTCTACTCCTTCTTCTTGTTCTTTAGTTGCAATTTGATTTGTAGTGTGTTCCACCATTGGAACTAGTTGTGGGCTTTGTGTGTGCTTTCTTTTTGTCTTGCATGCTACTTTTCTTGTTTGCTTCCGCTGCGTTTGTGCCCACCACGAGTTCCAACAGTATAGACTTCACTATGTTGTTTTTTTTGCATGGGTATATATAGAGATCTTGGTGTATCCGATTGCGTGAAGGTAGGAGACAAAGAGGATGTGGAAATATAATATTTTATTTGTAAAGGTAAGGGTGAAAAGTAAAGTTACTTTATTCAATAGATTGATAAAAGTAATTGTACTTTTATGCAAAAGTGCAACTCACTCACAATATAAAATATTAAAACCCACATCTACTGTTGTGTAGAAGTTTCTTTCCCTTTCCATGCTTGTACTTTAATCAACACCATGCTTCTGTTTGATTTGACTTTACCAAGTATGGGATTGCCAGCCATACTTAGTTGTTTGAACAAATCTTCAAGATCTTCGTCTATTTGAGGTATCATTATCCTTTTCTAGAGGATAAGATCAAACCTTTTTGTCTCATACTTGATTCAAAAAGTGCATTCTTACTTTTACAAACAAAGATCTAAGGCGTAATAGAACAACACATGTTATGCCTTTTACATATGACTTACAATCAGAAAAGATAGTGCAGATTTGACATTTTGCACGACTCAGCTAACAGATTGTACTAGGAACTCTGATATTCACTACTCAGTTGACAAAACATATCAGTTGATCACTTTTTGCTAGGACTCAGTTGATACATATTGCTCAGCTGATCATATAGATGCTCAGCTGATCAATAGTAAACTTCGGAGGGCATAAGCTCATGTATTTGTATGATCAGTTGATCATTCAAATACATTAGTTTATGTGGAGAGATGACTTGTGTAAGAGAAGACTTACTTAGCTGATGCTCTGGGCCTCAGCTGATCCATTTGTTCACTCAGCTGATGGAGTAGCAGAGCAACGTCCTTGCTCAGCTGATGGTGTAGGCACTCAGCTGATCAACTTTCTTCACTCAGCTGATGGTTTATTTTCCTCAGCTGATGGTCTTCTTTACTTGTTTTCTTCATCTGCTGCTCCTTGGCTGATATCCCTTCGCTGATATATTGAGTAGGATCTGATGCTCAGCTGATGGTTCCATACTTAGCATATTTTTACATAAACTGATTTAAACAACACATGTTTGAATTATTTCTAAGTCATACTGAATGTAGGGTTTGGTTATCATCAAATTCTATGTTTTAGGATAGGCAGAGTTGATTATTAGGGTGAAGTAATTATCTCCCCAACAGAAATAAAAGAGTAAGTAGCTCCCGTATCAAACAATATAAGTGTTGGGGTAGATTCAATAAGAAAAGTACTCGTTATCACATCACCTGCAGCTTTGGCCTCTTCGGCCGTCATTTGGAACGCACGCCCTTTTGCACGTGGGGCGCCGTCTTTCTTCGGCTCGGAGAAAGACCCACCAGGTCTAGGGTTTGGATTATTAGAGCATTGGGCTATTTTGTGCCCTGACTGGTGACATCTGAAACAGACGTCCTCCTTGTACCTGCATTCCTCCACCGGGTGCCCTTTGTTTCCACACCTAACACACCTCCTGGTAGCTTTGGAACATTCACCAGAATGGTATGTGCGGCATGTAATACACCATTTTTCATCAGACCTGGGCTTTTTAGAATCGCCTGATTTAGTACCTACATAAAACTGTCCTTTTGTAGGACTAGGGTTAGAAGAGGATTGAAATTTCTTCTTGCTGCTTCCCCCTGCAGACTCGCTTCTACACTGGATGCGATCCCCATCCATCTGTCGAGCAACCTCAAAAGCTCGATCCAGGTTCACAGCTGCTCGGACATGTGCCCGAAATTCAAGTGGTAATGTGGCAACAAACTTTCGGATCTTAAGATTCTCGTCAGTCAGCAAATGAGGAACAAACCTCATTTTGTCGGTAAATGCACTAATATGCTTCTCCATGGTTTTATCTCCTTTTCGGAGATTATTGAACTCGCGTTCCAATCGTTCCATGTCATATTCGGTGCAGTACTTTTTCTGCACCTTCTCTGAAAATTGCTCCCAAGACAGAGCATCCATTACCTCCTTTCTGACAAAGGCCTTGACCGTGTCCCACCAGAATATGGCACGGCCCTTTAACATCCAAACTGCATACCTGACGCAGTACTCGGGTTCACATTCACAAGACTCAAAGGCCGACTCTATCTCATGAAGCCACCTCGTTGTAACCGTGGGGTCATCACTCCCCTCATAAGTACGTGGTTTGCAAGACAGGAATTTCTTGAATGAACACGGCTTGAGAGGTGGTTTACCCAGAGCCGAGTTGAACAGAAGCTCCTTTGCAACATGAAGCTCCTCCTCAAGGCATCGAATATAATCCTGTTGTACCTGTTCGGCTGGAGCACCCTTAGTATGGTGCTGAGACTGCGCGTCTCCAGCCTGTTGTGGTATATGGGAGGCTTCGTCCTCCATTTCCTTTAAAGCATGTTCAGTTGCATCATGTGGTGCAGACATCTCTATCGATTTGCTATAAGAAAGGAAGGGTATTCATTATAGCATTTACGCTTGTATACTAACATATAAACTTAGCTATTAACCAGCCTTAATCATATAACATTCATACTCAATCCCCTTTACCCAATAAGGAACACTTCATAATGGTCGGCCCCGAGTTTGAGATTGAATACTCTTTCAAGTACCCAATTCCCTTAAACTTAGGCTCTGATACCTAACTTGTAACACCACCTTTTAGACTTAGAAAATTCTGTAATAATTTTACTTTTTAAACTCCGTAGGTCTGTTTGCAAAACCAATGTTTACCTATCCTGTTATTTAAATCATATTTAAAACTACGCAGTGGAAATTTCAAATAAACAAACCCTAATAAACTATTACAATTTACTACCAAATGATTTGGCGAATACATATACATGTCAAAAATGCCAAACCAAACATCAGGTGTTACTATATCATACACCAACCATTTTGTTTGTGTTACACAACTTGTGTTCCTTTCCAAACATATGTACAACTCTACAAGTAATCCCAGCTCACCAAGCCCGCTTACTCCTTATCTGTAAAAGAGTAAACATCAACAATATTAGCTATATAAATTGCTAGTGAATACTAACAAGCATGCATATCAATAAGGCAAGTCATCACCAATAAAGCAAGTCATATAGCAGGAATAAGCAAATAATGCTATCCTATCACATAGCGGAGTGCTGACATGTCCAACGAGTGTATTATATTGCCGGATTGCAAATCCAGCTCAAACCACTACCACCAGGGGAATCAAACACTACCAACTGCGCTGGTTTCACCACGTGAGTGAATCACCATGCTCGTTTAGGAACCATAGGTTCATAGGCTCAGCCATTTAAGGCAATCACCCCCAAATAATCTAAGGAATGGCACTCGAGTACCGTTAGTCCAGAACATTATGCCCGAAGGCCCAGGACCCAGCCGAAGCTGACCTCAATCAAGAAATTGTCCGGACATACATATAGCTCATCAGAAATCCTTTTCAGGAACAATTGCATGTACTGCTGGCAATTTCTCGGTCGACCTGAAACCCGACACGAAAAAAGTGACACGAACCCGAAACGGGTCAAAAGCGGGTTGACACGAAACCGACACGAAAATAAATGTGTCGGGTTAGGGTCAACCCGCCAACTCGAAAATGACCCGTTTATAAGTAAAACAATAACATTTTAAAATTTTCTTTTAGTACTTGAAATTTAAATTTTGAAAATAAGATTTTGAATTCAAATAAGAGAGTGATATTTTAGAACAAAAAAATCCGTCAAAAAAAAGTACAAAACCCTTAAATGTTAAAAACTCAAAATAAACAATAAAAGATTTACAGTTAAAACAATAGTACATTATTTTAGTATTTGTTATTTTTACTATAGATTTTGATACTTTCACATTTGATTATTTGATAGGTGATACTTTAGTATTTTGGATCGATTCATAATTCTATTTAATGATGAATAATCTTATATTATTCGGTTGTTAATTGATATTATTTATTTGTGTAGAATAGTAATACATCATAGTTTTTATTATATTCATTTGTATAAGCAAATAAAAAAGTAAAATCAAATTTTCAATCAAACTGAAATAAATAGCAAATTTAAAGATCGAATACAACGAAACAAATATTGATTATTAAAGTTAGAATATAAACGAAAATTATTTTTGAAATTTGTGCCGAACGTTGGAAAACAAACATGGAATTTGAAATATTGATAAAGAAAATCGTAGTTGAAACGGAAAACCTTATTAAAAAATCTTACCCAAAAACCGTATTTGAAAATCGTACTCGAAAACCGTATTAGAAAATTGTACACGAAAACCAGATTCGAAAATCGTACCAAAAACCATATTCGAAAACTGAAAAAATTCTCGTTGATGACATTTGGCTTAAATGGGTCGACACAAACCCGACACGAAAAAAACTGACACGACTTGAACCTGACGCGAAAATAAATGGGTCAAAATTGGGTCGACACGAAACTAACCCGAACCCGAACGACACGAACCCGACCCAAATTGACAGCCTTAATTGCATGCATGATTTTACAGATAACTTGTATTCATCAATATATATGCACATGTCTTTAAATACATGTTCACATATCAGATAATCATGGCTTTACTAACTTGCATACATATAACTTCCATGTGTACCATATTTAGCATACAATAACCGTTTAATGCAATTAGCAGTTAAATCTCCCTTTATTGAACTCATGAATGTCAATACTCACCTGAGCGTCTAAACTAAGCAATTATACGTTCAGGCTCTTCCCAGTCGCTGGAATCACCTAAACAATATCCCATATATCAATACCACATGAAACAGTAAATTCTATGCTGAAACAGGGTTCCTTACAGCCACAAGAAAATGCTTGTGCCCATGGAAAGTGCTTTACTTGCGCCAGTAAGGCAGGACATATGCTTGCGCCCGCAAAGAGGGTCCTTGCGTCCGCAAGCACAGATCCTTGCAGCCGCGAGGGATCTCCTTGCGCCCGCAAGCAAGTCTGCACAGACCAGTGTCGAGTTCCAGCCCCTGTTTTGGCCAATTACCAACTCCAAACTCAACCAAATGTTACCAAACCATTTTCCAGCATTCACATATGAACAAGGCATTCAAACTAAGCTAGAAACATCTTTCAAAACACACTTTAACATACAATTCAAGAATTGGTACCAAAATCACCTAATTTGACCCATTTGCATAAATTCTCCAAATTCATCTATAAACCTTACTTTAGTTCAATTATCTGATTCATTTAAGCTTAGAATTGGACTAGAAATATGTTGGAATCATTGGTTTCAATTATAGAAACCAATTTGGAGTTTTGACCATTTTGACCTAGAAAGTCAGGACCCAAGAACTTGGTAGAATCATGAAGAGGAACTTACAAGAATCAACTGCTGATGTAGAAGATTACAAGGACATATTAGAAGCTTGATTACATGATTAACTCCAGCCCTTGATGATCCTTGGATTGATTTCTTCTTCAAGCAAAAAATGGAAGAACAAGTGAGGAGGTGTGTGTGTTTGTACATATGTGAGTGTGTGTGTTTTGTCTGTGAGATAACATAAGAACCGCCCTTGGGTTCTTAATTATCCACAAGACGTATTTTGTTCCCCGTTTCAACATACAACACAACACCCGATTATCCGTTTCAAGTAACAAGGATATTTTTGGAAACCTCGTTTGAAACATTTTATCATTTTTATCTATTTTCATTATCATTTTTGAATTCACATTTTACTAACCAATAACTTATTTCCTTTAAATACTTAACATATATTCTTAATTTAATTCACGTACCAAATGGAGCGCACGAATAGGCCCGATTTGAGGATGTTACATGCTTCAATATCCAAAATCCGACAGTTAGTTGCGGGCGCAAGGCCCTAACCTTGTAGCCGTAAGTGGGCTTCAGAATGCCAAATCCGACAGTCACTTACGGGCGCAGGCAATGTTGCTTGCGGGCGCAAGAAGTGCCTTTACAGGAGCAAGCATAAGTGCTTGCGGCCGCAAGGGGGTGTCTTTTAGTAACAGTTCACAGAGTGTTTACACCTCTGTGTTGTTGCATATAAGTGTTCAGTATAACCTTGTAAGCTGATCTAAGGTTCCTACTCTTGTTCTAGTGTTAGTGCCTCGCATGTGTACACGCTTAACGTAATTAATAATGTTTTAGGTATACTTTTTGAATTAGCTAAGCCGGAGCAAAGTAATCTGTTTATTGTAAACTCCTAAGGTGAGTACCTGCTTTCATAAGTCTCAATAGAGTAAGGTTTGATTGCTAAATGACTAATTGATTGTTGTGTATGATATTACAATGCATGCATGATTTTTATTGCAAGTATACCCAGAGATGAAAGGGTAAGTCTTGTTATGAGATAAGTGTGTGATATTTGTAATAGGTACATGCTAGCGGATCCAAATTGGAACCGCCTAGTTAATAATGATGTTATGTACAATGAATGAAATGTTTGATGCATGAATGAATGACTAAGTGTTATTGAATGCAAGATGATTGATCCTTAAGGGATCATATGTATGTGTGTATGTGCATTGTCCGCGGACTGCTAGTGGATTAAGGTCAGCCGGTTGTAGCTTAACCCCACTAGTAAATTAAGGTCAGCCGGTTGTAGTTGTGTTCCAGAAGACCTTTTGGTCGGATTGGGATCAACGGAGACTCGGGGGCCTACCGGGTCTAGGTTCTGCAGGACCACCGTTCCTTAACACCTGAGGGAAATTAGCCGGTTGTAGCTGGATTTTTGAGAAGCCAATGGATTTGAAATGATGTTTGGTGAACTGCTTTATGCTCCCCCACCAGCGCGGTTCGTTGTGTCTGATTCCCCAGTCTAAGTTGTTGAGCAGGACTGATTACCTTACAAGACATGACTCTTACTGATCTTGTAAGCACGCCGCAATTTGATAAGATAGAAATGATTGATTGCCTATGTGTTGTATGACTTGCTTTATCGATGCTTATGGTAAGTTAGTACTCACTAGCTATGTTGTTTAGCTAATGGTGTTACATTGTCCCTATTCATGTAAGGACTAGAAGGCCTCGTGAGGCGGGTTGCTTATGGTTGTATATGAACCTTTTTGGGATGGAACATTGTTTTGTATGATGTAATTATGGTTGATTATGGTCGGTTCCGGTGTTAGGTAACACCAATAGTTGTTTTGGAATGATAATGATGTAATTATACGTTGTAACTTTTAAAAGACAATTTTGTTGCTTAATCTGAATATGATTTTGAAAGGAACCCACGCGGGTTAAAAGTTTGAATTTTTAGTAATTTCACTGTTTTCAAAAGCGGTGTTACAATTAGGTATCAGAGCCTAAGTTTGAGGGAATTTGTAACTTGTAAGAGTATTCGATCTCAAACTCGGGCCCGACCATAATTAAGTGTTCCTTATAGGGGGATTGAGTGAGAGTGTTATACGGATGTTATTTGTTGTAAGTGATTTTTCAGTAAGATAAGCAAGTAATGTAGAGTATTAAATACTCTTTTCTATTGTATAGAAATATAATAAAGATGTCTGTTGAGCGTGGTAACACGGAGCAAGCACTTAAAGAGATGGAAGATGAGGCTTCACATATACCTCATCAAGATGGGGATGAAGGTTCTCAACACCAATCTGAAGGTGGTAGACCCGTACATGAACAAGAGGCGTATATAAAGCGCCTAGAAGAAGAGCTTCAGTTAGCAAAGGAGCTTTTGGTACAGACTACGTTGGGGAAACCACGCAAGACGTGTTCGTTTAAAAAGTTCTTGTCGTGCAAGCCTCCAACGTTTAAGGGGAGTGATAACCCCACAGTTACCATACAGTGGCTTCGTGAGATGGAGCAAACATTCGAGTCATGCGAGTGTGAACCAGAGTATTGCATGAAACATGCAGTACGTATGTTGAAAGGCCGTGTTATTTTCTGGTGAGATACGGTAAAAGCCTCTGTTAATAAGGAGGTGCTGAGTGCTCTGTCATGGGATCAATTTTCTGAGAGGTTGATGAAGAAGTACTGCACATAATATGATATGGAGAGAATGAAGAGAGAGTCTAACAATCTCTAGAAAGGAGATAAGCCGATGGAGGATCTCATCACCACTTTCACCGACAAGATGAGGTTCATTCCACATTTGATTCCTGATGAGAGTATCTAGATAAGAAGGTTTGTGGCAACCCTACCATTGGAGCTTCGCGCTAATGTGCAAGTAGCTACTAGTCTAGATTGTGCGTTTGAAGTGGCCTGACAAATTGAAGGAGATCGCATACAGTGCAATGGTGAATCTGCCAGTGGGGGTTTTAAAAGGAAGTTTCAGCCATCTGGTAAATCGAGTCCTTCCAAAGTTTCAGCCATCTGCAGGTGGGAAGACTGATACTTCCAAGAAGCCAAGACCTGACACTCCTTGGTGTTCTCAGTGTCGTACGTATCATTATGGTGAGTGTTCAAATACTACTAGAAGGTGTTGGAGATGTGGGCAGAAAGGCCATGCTAGTGCTGAATGTGAGTTTAAAGAAGATGTCTGTTATCGGTGTCACAAGCCTGGCCACAAGATGGTTGACTATCCGGAGAGACAGAGTGCTGGAGCAAGAGGGTCTTCTAGGGACCAAAAGAGAGATGATGCACCTCGCGCAAAGGGGAGGGCATTTCAGATGACAGCAGAAGAGGCAAAGGCAGGTTGACTATCCGGAGAGACAGAGTGCTAGAGCAAGAGGGTCTTCTAGGGGGATGTCATCATGGGTACATTCCTTATTAACTACATCCCTGCATGTGTGTTATTTGACTCAGGAGCTACTTACTCCTTTGTTTGTGTGGCTTGTCGTAAAAGATTGCAACTTCCTGTTGTCCTGTAACACCCGCAAACCTAGGCTAGGAGATTATCAGTTTTGTGGTATATGCTTATCTGCTTTAATGCAAATTAAATGGTTAATTAATTAAAATAGGTATGTATTAATATTTATGCATGATGTTTTGTGTATATATGAAACCGTATGTATGTATGTATGTATCTATGCATGTATTTAGTTGTGTACGTGTGTGAGATTTGAGGAGGTGTTTGCCACCTCCTGCTTTTATGCTTGTATACGTGGGGGGTTAGTAGGTAAACATTCATTATCTCAAAAATTAGAAAGGTGTTAGTGTGTGTGAAGTATTTTCTCTCTGCCAAACAAACCGAAGAAAAGAAAGAAGAAGAATCGGAATTTCTTAGATTCAATTTCAAATTCAAGAAAAGGTTAGATTTATACTTTGATGTGTTTACATGTTAATTTAGGTAGGATTGTTGGTGATTAAACATGAAAATTATGAAGAGCCATAGTATTGGTTTTTAGAACTTGATTTTTATGGGTTTTTGTGTGTTCGTATAGTTTATATGTTTATATGATGTTTTAATGAAAGAATAAGTGTTTAGAGATGATATAATATGTTTCTTGAATGTTTGAATGAATCTTTGATTTTTGGGTTTTGAGTTTTGATGAAGTTATGAATTTGTTGGATTTGGTGTTGGGGAAGAAGGTGGAATCCGATTGTGAGAAAACCGGAAGTTTAGAAATCCGAATACCCAAAATCCGCTAAACCTATAATCCGAAAACATGATATCTGGATGTCTTGAAAACCGACACTCAAACCCTATACTCCAAAAATTCTACTTGACAAACCGAGACATAGGAATCCGATACTTATGAGAATCCGATTCATCCCAAATCTGGGACTTGAAAACCTATACCCAAATCCGATTAAGTCTAATCCGATACACTTGAATCCGAGTGCTTGAAATCCGATAGTCCCAAATCCGAGTGTTAGGAATCTGAATACATGAAATCCGATTGATAGAATCCGACTAAGGTGAATTCTGACAGTTTGTGAAATCCGATACTCAAGTTGCGGATTTTTAGACATCCGAATACCAAATCCGATGGCTTTGTAAATCCAACATTTTGATGCTGGATTTGTAATTGTTTATTATTTGTTTGATTTCATGAATGAATTATAAATATATGGATAAATATATTTATGAGACTGAGACTGATTTGGTTTTTGCTTTGTTTTCAGGCAATCCAAAAGCTCAGTAATATTAGACATCTGAGTTCGTGCTGAAATAGAGGTGAGTGGACGTTAATCGCGGATGGTAAAGATTACAGTTAATGCTATTGATGTGATGCATGATTATGAATTGAGATTGGATTGATTGAACTGTGGATTGTGATATTGATTGTTGATATCTGCTGCATGACTAATTGGTCAATACGCGCTCTTAAGATGATTTTGAGTTGCGTTTGAGAAGTCAGCTATACGTGGACTTGGGCTGGGCTCGTCTACTGGTTGGTTGAACAGTAGTAGCCCTTCTGTTGCATATGTTACTTTAGAGGTGGAGTTTACTGTGCCAATTCAGTAGAGAGCTATCGGTAAACCTTTGCTTTGGCCGGCATTGGTTGTAGGTTCTGCGCCGAACCGCCGGTCTTCTCGGATATGTGATTACATGCTTTGATGTTGATTGTGAATGTTTGCTTTTGGTGTTTAGCCTCTACTCACTTAGCTTTGTGCTAATTCCACTCAGTTATTGTTTTGCATTTTCGTGTTTGAGATTGTAGAAGGAAGAGTTGACCATTACTCTGATACTATGTTTTAAAAGAGACGAGCCAGATATTTTTGTAACACCAAAACAAATGTTGTTGTTGTTGGTTTTTGAATAATTATTGTACATCTGTAAATATTGGGTTTTATGTAATTAAGTTGGTTTTAATTAGTTTCCACAGTGTAATTTAAAATAAAATGGCTTGTGATTTTCCGGTGTTACATGTCCCGTTAGTTGAGCCACTTAAAGTAGAGGTTGTTGATGGTGAAATAGTCTCTGTTACAGAAAAAGTTCATATCTCGGTTATATGTATTGATGGGAGTAGTACCCCTATTTCATTTGTCATTATGCCTATTGCGGGCTTCGATGTGGTGATTGGGATGGATTGGCTCAGTAGTCGTGATGCTGAGATTCTTTGTTCCAAGAAGATGATTAAGATTCCTCTTTCTGATGGATCTTATGTTGTAACTCGAGGAGAGCGACGGGAGTCTGATATTCCTGTTATCTCCGTTATTAAAGCTCAGAAGTCTATTTCTAAGGGTTGTGACTCTTTCTTAGCATATGTTGTTGATGCCAAGATGGAGATACGACCAGTTCAAGATATCAGGGTAGTGTCTGATTACCCTGATGTATTTCCTGAAGAACTGCCAGGTTCGCCACCAGTCAGAGATGACAAGTATAAGATCGAACTTGTTCCCGGAGCTACTTCAGTGGCTAGAGCTCCATATCATCTTCCTCCTTCTGAAATTAGAGAGATGATGACTCAAATTCAAGAGTCGCTTGACAAAGGTTTTATTCGTCCGAGTTCCTCACCGTGGGGAGCTCCTGTATTGTTTGTTAAGAAAAAGGATAGAATGATGCGTATGTGTATAGATTATAGGGAGCATAACAAGCGAACTGTAAAGAATATATATCCTCTTCCTCGAATCGATGATCTTTTTGATCAATTGCAGTGAGCGACTTATTTCTCGAAGATTGATCTTCGGTCGGGGTACCATCAAGTACGAGTTCATGAAGAAGATATTCCGAAGACTGCTTTCTGAACTCGTTATGGTCATTATGAATTTCTGGTTATGCCATTCGGCTTAACCAATGCCCCTATTATCTTCATGGATCTAATGAATCGTGTTTGTCGTCCATTTCTTGATAGATCCGTGATTGTTTTTATTGATGATATTCTTGTTTACTCGAAGACTGAAGTTGATCATGATCTCCATGATTGTCAAGTTCTCGAAACTCTTAAACGAGAACAGTTGTATGCTAGTCTTTCCAAGTGTGAGTTCTAGCTTAGGGAAGTGCATTTCCTGGGCCATGTCATATGTAAAGATGGTGTCAAAGTAGATCCAGCTAAGATGGAGACTGTGATGAATTGGGGGGGTTCCTCGAACTCCTTCTGAAATTAAAAGTTTCCTTGGCTTGGCTGGCTACTATCGGCGTTTTATCCGCGATTTCTCTAAACTTGCGGGTCCGTTGACCAAACTGACTCGCAAAGATGTAGCTTTTGTGTGGTCGGAATCTCAGGAGGGAGCTTTTCAGACCTTGAAGCTTGAAGCGATTGTTATGTGAAGCTCTGATCCTAACTTTGCCTGATGGTTTGGAAGACTTTACTGTATATTGTGATGCCTCGTACGCGGGTTTGGGTTGTGTCTTAATGCAGCGTGATAAAGTGATTGCCTACGCTTCTAGGCAATTGAAATCACATGAAAGGAACTACCCAACCCATGATCTTGAGCTTGTTGCTGTTATGTTTACATTGAAGCTGTGGAGGCATTACCTTTATGGCACGAAGTGTGTAGGATGCACTAATCACAAAAGTCTGCAGTATGTCTTTTCCCAGAAAGAACTCAATATGCGGCAACACTGTTGGTTAGAGTTAATTAAAGACTACGATTGTGAAATCTGTTACCATCCCGATAAAGCCCAATGTTGTAGCGGATGCTTTGAGCCGTAAAGGACCGACAACAGAAGCAAAGTTTATGAAGATCGTAGTGGTGCCAGATTTAATTGCTAAGTTGAAGGAAGCCCAGCATATAGCATTGCAAGAAGATAATCTAAAAGCTGAGACGATGAAGAAATTGAAAGACCAGCTAGCTGAAGATAATCGTGGGTTGAAGACTTTTCAATCCAGGATTTGGGTACCTCTTGTTGGAGGTAACCGGGAGCTGATTCTGCAAGAAGCCCATAAGTCCAAGTTGTCTATCCATTCAGGGATTACGAAGATGTCTTATGATTTGAAGATGTTGTATTGGTGGCCGAATCTTAAGAAAGACATCGCTTCCTTTGTAGAGAGATGTCAGATATGCGCGCAAGTGAAAACAGAACACTAGAGGCCTTATGGCAATCTGCAACAATTAGATATTCCGGAGTGGAAGTGGGATCATATCACGATGGATTTCGTGACAAAGCTGCCAAAGACGTTCAAAGATCACAATATGATATGGGTCATTGTTGACCGGTTGACTAAAAGTGCTCATTTCTTAGCCACGAACGAGTCTGCTTCATTGACTCGTTTAGCTCAGCTTTATATCAATGAGATTGTGTCACGTCACGGTCTTCCTTGATCGATTGTTTCTGATCGTGACCCTCGATTTGTCTCAAATTTCTAGCAAAGTCTGCAGCGTAAGCTTGGCACTCGTGTTCATCTGAGCACTGCCTACCACCCGCAAACTGATGGCCAATGTAAAAGAACGATTCAGACGTTAGAAAATATGCTTCGTGCGTGTGTACTCGAGTTTGGTGGTTCGTGGGATTCTTATCTCCCATTAATTGAATTTGCTTATAATAATTCATATCATTCTAGCATTTGAATGCCACCATACGAGATGCTTTATGGAAGACGTTTTCGTACTCCAACTTGCTGGTTGGAACCTGGTGAGAAGCAATTTGCTAGACCTGAGATTGTCCAAAGTAAATGTTTTCTCTTGAAAAGTTGAAAGTAGCTCGTGACCGACAAAAAATGTATGCGGATCCTAAGCGTCGTCCCGCTACATTTGATGTTGGTGATTGTGTATTCTTGAAGGTTTCTCCTTGGAAAGGCGTCATCCGTTTTGGACGTAAAGGGAAGCTAAGTCCACGTTAGGTAGACCCATTCAAAGTTGTGCGTAAAGTCAATGATCAGACGGTAACTCTAGAGTTAGCTGGTATTCATGACACCTTTAACGTGTGCTACTTACGCAAGTGCCATGTAGAAGAGGAGCAGATCATTCCATTGCAAGAATTAAAGGTTGACTCTTCTACACAACTCGTAGAAGAACCTGTTGAAATTCTTGACACGAAAGTCAAGAGGCTACGTAAGAAGATGGTCAAGCTAGTCCTTGTATAGTGGAAGCACAACTTAAGTCCCAACCTGACGTGGGAAACCGAGGACGAAATGAAAGCAAGATACCCTCACCTGTTTATCACTGAGTGGATTCCGAGGACGGAATCCTCTTAAGGGGGGGTAGATTTGTAACATCCTCGAATTGGGCCTAATTGTATGTGATAGACGCGTGTATGTAAATTGAGTAAAATAATAATGAAGTATGTGTGTTTATTATTATGTGTTTAATTTTTATGTGTTTTAGTACTTATGTGTTAAACTATAAAAGTAGTAGTAATATAAGTAAGACGAATAATTCATAAATGATTTTAAGTAAGGATTCCAAAAATATCCCCGTTAGTTGAAACGGGTAAGCGAGGGTCAAGTTGTAAGTTGAGAAGGGGAACAAAATACCCCTTGTGGATATACTTGAAAACAAAGTCAGCTATGACTTTTGTGTATACCCACGTATGAGTTTACAAACTCAAACACAGACATTTTAGTTGTTCTCTTGAATTCTTGAAGAAGCTTTTGGAAGATTGTTAATATCAGATTTGATCTAAGCAAACAAGAGCTGTTGTTTCTACCATCATCATCATCACCTTCATCTCCTTCTTCTTCCCTCTAAGTGCTCACTTCTTGTTCAAGTGGGTTTTTGATTCTCACAAGTTAAACTCAAAATTGAGTTTAAGAACTGACTTTAATTGATTCCTATATCAGTTACAAGTTACCTAGAACTCAATTGATGAATTGAAATGGTGTTTTTGATGAAGTTCATTAAAGTTGATTCAAATGGCTCAAATGGTTAAATTTGATCCCAAATCTTGTATAAGTTGTTAAAATTAATGAAAATGATGTTTTTGGAATCATATGAACGTCCCCTATGATGTACAAATGCAGGAAATCCGTTAGAAACTAGTTTGATAAAGTTTGGAAGAAAAACAGTCGAAACAGGGGGTTGTAGCCGACCTGTTCTGAAACAGGTCTGTTTGCGGGCGCAAGGCCCTAACTGTAGGAAATCCATGCCATGCCAACACCCGTACGCAGCGGAAGCAACGACATCAAAAACCGGGGTTTTCGGGTATTAAAACCGACATGCATGTATTCCCCAAGTGGGGATCGTGACTACAAACAAATATAGCAACTAAAAACAAACAAGAGAGAGGAGAAATATACAATCACGGGGCTGGAGCTATCCACCGAGCTAGGAAGATCTTCGAGAACCCAAAACCGAGCTCCTCTATTGATAGTCCACACCAAGTGAGCGAGATTCCGTCTTGCTAACAACCCGAGACACGAGCCACACAATGTCCTCGTGAATCTGGAGCAGCCACTACCACAATGAATCTTGCCTTCACGAGATTACACACTCATCCCACTCACTAGAAGCTAAAGTACCACATATGTGTGTTATGTGTGTATAGTCAAGAGCCTTTTATAAACTTTGGACACAGCCTTGGAGTCACCAGGGTCGGCCAACTAGGCACACCCTCATTGGACCAACACAAAGGTCCAATAAAAACCAAGTGACACTTTTACTTCTGCCTTCACGGGCTCTCACGGGCCGTGAAGCACTCGTGAAGGCCTCATAGGTCGGGTTCCACCGCACACTCTCATTGGGCCATCAAGTGGTCCAATAAAAGCATGGCGCCTGCCTTCATGGGCTCTCACGGGCCGTGAAGCACTCGTGAAGGCTATACTCCCACGACTACTTGTCCGGGTGGTGAAGCCTCGTGGAGGGTTTCCCTTCACGACCTCTTCACGGCCCATGAAGGTCGCCAGAAACCCTAATTTCATATTCTCTCATGTTTGGGTTGTGCTGCCGGAATCTACCCTTGGCGTGTGACCCAATAGGCTCATACCTCATCAGCAGTGATGCTAGTACACGTGTATCAGTGGGCATATTCCAACAGACTCCCACTTGCACATGATACAGGGTTACCAGCACCATAGAAAAGTAGCGGCTCTAGCAAAGCATACTTGCCCCTAAGTTGGTACGAGTTACGTCATCCTCGACAAATCCTGGTAGCCTAGAAAGGCTAAAAGGTCCTATAGATATGTGACCATAAACATCCCTTTGTTCGCGATATCCATGTGAACACGAGACATGGAAAAATGTCAATCTCCAGATCGTTCACGATTCTGTTTCTCGATTCTAGATTGGTGGTGACCAAAATAATAACTTAGCAACTGATATAAAATCATTGTAACTTGAGCACGGCCATGCATTTTTGGTGTCAGCGCCCAATCATCGAGGGGCCCAGGGATATCTCTCTAACCAGGGGAACAAATCCTTTTGACTACATAGCCCCGCCACATGCTTCATACTTTATTTGATAACTCCCTTTATAGCGGCCAGTTACGAACCACGTTTGAAAGTAATCAAAATAAAGCAGACTCAAGCTTTGGATACACATGTATCTCCGGTCTAAGGATGAAGTGATATTATCATCCCGAGTCACTTGTGACCATAATCCATGAAGTGAACTCAGGTGTGGGTCTTCCAATCACTTGAAACTCATTTCAAGCACATGTTAGTCTTGCGTCACTTGCATTTAATCCTTGATTAATGCATGAACAAACCCTAACCTCAGTCTTGGTTCAAACTTCCTTCCCTTGAAAAATGACTGACTATGGAAGTCTAGAGTGCATAAGCACTCATGGAAGTGGTTAAACATGCTAAGATGGAACACAGTAAAGACTAATAAAAGTAACCGCATCTGCGTATATATAGTCCCCACTATACATCGAAAGCAATCAAAAGTTACGATATTTCTTGTAGGTCCCAAAGCTAACATAAAACAATCAACTACTAAAACAATATTTCAAGCCAAATCATATGCATAAGAAATGCTACATGACCTAGTATGATAAACATCACTAGTCATTATGATAAAGGCTTATCTAATGGATTTGCCATGCAACATCCATTTGTATTCTTGTTATCCTCTCAATTATCTTTTGACCAAACTACTATTCAAAGTATCCGTCAAAGAGATCATATAACAAAGCACTAAAGTACTCATATCCTCATTGTTAC
Source organism: Dittrichia graveolens (assembly GCA_038502395.1). Classification (NCBI taxonomy): domain Eukaryota; kingdom Viridiplantae; phylum Streptophyta; class Magnoliopsida; order Asterales; family Asteraceae; genus Dittrichia; species Dittrichia graveolens. The sequence goes on from JARJIL010000008.1 coordinate 28,135,412, forward strand.
AAAAGTTCACAATAGGATCAATGATACTTAAGAACTTCTATAATCAATAATTAACACCACAAAGTAGGATCATATACTTCGATCAAGATCGAAAATTATCCTATTAGAAATTAGTATTAGAGTAAAACCTACTCTAAGGCTTATTTCTTGTTGTCAAACATCAAGAACATACACAAGTATTTCTTGTAATTCAAAATTTTGTATCTTCTAAGTATTATCATGAAACAATAATTCCCTATTTAGGTTCAATGAACACATGACAATGGGACATTATCTTCAATCGATACATACTTCTAGGTATACAACAAAAACTCCCACTAGCCCTGACATGTGTAAAAGTCTTATCTATGCTCCTAGAAAACTCATGACTTTGATTTTCTCATGAAAGCAAAGATCTTACTTTTACGATGTTAGTATAAGTCCAAAGGACTTATCCACACTTGTAGATTTAATTTGGATACTACAGATATCTAAGACCCTCGGAGAGTGTGGTAAGCACTTCCTCAATACAAAGTTCCATAAAGGAACGCGGTCTTGAATATCCGTGTACTATCCTTTATTGCCATAAGAAGGAAACAATAGCAACGAGTATCAAATGATCCTCAACATAGCCACTAGGAAAAGCTTCCACAATAACCATCATCAAAACTTTACCCCTAGTCGGTATTTGAAGTAGTCTACAATACAATCCATGTTAATTTCATTTACATCATCTCGGTTTGCACCTTGGTATGGAATTAAGTAAAGTATTTGCATACTTGAAATGGATTTCATCTCATGATTAATTACTTCTCATAACCTTAGTGAACTCAGGGCCCACTATGCTTTCCGATAGATGGTGATATGAACAAGACTCACCATCAAGTCATTGCCACTTAGATGTGCGGAACCCATATCTCTTTGGCTACATGACTTCTATCAGCCTTTAAAGTAATTACTCATGGTCAGGATAACCGGCATTCTCATGCCGATATTTGATCATATACTAGTGCCAACATCAAGTCTTTCATTTAAATTGCACGTTCTTCCACTGGAATGCATTAGTTATCATCTTCCTTTGGAGCAACAAAACATTGTTCTCGTAAGGTCAAATATCCAAAACCTATAAGAACCTTTTAAATGTATTAGCACCATTTAAGTTCTTCAATCTCCCACTGGATATAGATTGAAAATCTCCAAACTTTGATATATACAAGCAAAGAACTCTTTCAAGATATATCTCAGAAGGTGCTAAATAGACTTTCAAGTTGGATTAAGATTAAGGACTTGGCTCGTCACATTCAATGTGTATACTAACAAGTCGAGTACACATATTTGACCCATTATTTACCAGATCATTTACAACAATATCCGGTTTCCTTCAACGTGATACCATGTACAAATGTATCTATGTTAAGGAACGAATTGCGAGATAATCCCGCAATTCATAATGTGGTCATTGATATAGATTTAAGGTATCTTAGCATCTCAACTAGATCTAAGCATCCTATCTATATGTCCCAATTGATTCTTTTAATTAGTTTCTCTTTGTTATGTGCTTGTACGGATTATCCACCAAAGGTGATCAATATCTTACAAGCTAGCATCCCTCTCACATATACCATGAATGGTTTCATAATCATCTTACCCTAATAGATAAGACTAGCATCAAATGTTTAACCCGAGCTTCAACTATTCCAAGATCCTAACCACATGGATCTAGGCGATACTTGTCTTATTTATATGGTTAAGTAGATTATGACAAAGAGCCGACTAATCTAAACAATTTTGGATTTAGAATCAATCATTCATGATTAATTATTACTTGTAGCATGTACGTCTTGACATGGACAATTTTGATTTTTATCAACAAATATTTTTCAAAAACAAGATTCAAATTTCAAGTATGAATTCATCATCATCAAATGTAGAATGATGCGTCATGGAGGCCAAAACAAAACATAAGCTATGACATGAACAAACTTCGAAATCGAATAAGTAATGCGGAAAAATCTTTTTCAACCCAAAATTTAAAATCTCATCCATCGTCTTCATGAACATACAATAAAAGCTCAACTTGCCTCGCAGGGCATCAAAAATAAAGTAATAATTAAACCGGTAACAATAGGCGAGATCAAAACTCCCAATTCTCTTTTAGAGGTCAATCTACCAAGTTTCCTCTTTTAGAGATCCGGTTCTTCATGCTCTTCTTTCTTCTTTTAAAGGGTACCTACACTTTGTAACAAAATAAATTTGTGACAAACGTGAGTTAATTAGCTCGGGTGAACAACCCAGCAAAATAGAAGAATTAGCAATGAATCATGAATGTACCTTGAGAGGGGAAATTAACTCTCTCTTTCCTCAGAAGTTTAATATCCTCTCGGCACGATGGGCATGCGTGATGGCCCCAATCTCCAAATCTTCCACAGAAGTAGCAAACCGCTTTTTCTTGAATCTCTTCTTGAGGCATACAATCATTGTCCTCAGATTCAATGTGGGGAATAGGCTTGGACACTCCAACCTTTTCCCTTCGTGTCCGTTTCTTTTTCTTTTTCTTTTGTTCCATATAACTCATGGTAGGAATGGAAGAGGTGGATTCATTCTTGGCCATGTCAGACTCCGCAGTCTTCAACATACCATGCAATTCACCTAAGGTTTTCTCCATGTCATGCATGTGATAGTTCATGACAAACTGATCATATGATGCGGGCAGGGACTGGAGTACTATATCCACAACAAGCTCCCTCCCCATGGGAAATCCTAGTCTCTCCATTTGGTCCACGTATGCCTTCATCTTAAGGACGTGGGCACTCACACTCCTACCTTCCTGCATTCTACAACCGACTAGGTTTCTAACACACTCATAGTGTTCCTCCCTAACTTGTTGTTGGAACATGTCCTTCAACTTGTTCATCATATCGTGCACACTCATGTGCTCAAAGTGCTTTTGCAACTCCGAGCTCAAAGTTGACAACATGAGGCAGGCAACATCGTGTGTGTCCTCAACACGTTTCTCATACGTGTATCGGACGGACCAAGTCGCGTTGGTAGCAGGTGGCTCCGGAAGAGGTTCCTCAAGGATGTGAAACTTTGACTCATAGCGAAGGACAATTCTCAATTGCCTAAGCTAGTCAATGAAGTTCACTCCCGTGAGTTTCTCCCTATGTAGGAACATACGAAGCGAATTGTTTGACGTGGTATTATTATCGTTTGACATCTATAAATAACAAGAATACACGTTTTAGTTAGTTTGATATAATCCTCGTTAAAATAATTACCCATAAAGTTTTAGAAAAACAATTTATCTTAACAAGGGCTAAGAACCATATTTTACTCCACTACATGACGGGTTTACCGCGGATCACTTCATGAAGCTATTTAGGCCAGTAACCATTTTACCGATTGCAATCTCCATTGCAACTCTTAGACACTTGCGGGATCCAACGACGTAAAATGGTCGGTTAGCATGTTTGATCCCTACTTACACCAATCCCAAATTAAAATTCTTGGTTGAGTCGTGCTTAGCTCGACAATCACACAAGGATTTTAATTTGCAATTGTAAATCATCCAACAAGATACATGGTAGCACACTCGACAATCATTGGCTCATGCTAAGCTCGACAACCAATAACTCCAAGTTGCTACTCTCACCTTCCACACAGATCCACATGGAATAACTCGTGCTTAGCTCGACAATTATCCCATGCTTCATTAGAATCGGGTGTGTCATCTTATGGATGGTGCGTGATTTACGTTTTTAGGAAACAGGCTTTTGTTTCTAGATTAAAACCAAGTTTTAATAATTGATTAACAAAGTAAGTGACAAAACGATTTACACTTTAAATATAAATACCAAGTTTATATTGTCTTGTTAATCATGTATGCGCGAGAGTTGGTTAACCAATTTAAAAACTCTTGTGATTTTATTAACTTAGAAACGTTATCAAGCATGCGAAGAAACATAAACAACCACGCAAGAAATATAAATCACAACACACACATATAAGGGGTTGGTAACCATGCCAAAAACCTATGCGTCCTACCCGCGAGCCAAGCCGGGAGGACTAGGTCTACTAAGGACACAAACTTAGACCATGGAGTGCTCCCACTGAATCCGCTACCTCCATCGGGACTATCCGGATCCAATGTCTTCAAGACGTCTCCTCTTGACATTGTGGTCTTCAAAACACAAGTACACAAAAGAAAGGAAATGGCATGCAAGCCACGCGCTTCCTATCAATCTAGTACAAGTACATATGGATATATGAAACGGCATGCAAGCTATGATAATTAATTAAAAACCCAATAAATAAATAATTAATTACATCACATGTTACACTAAGGTCACCAAATAAATCCAAACAACCAAACAAACCACAAGGCACAACCACAAGGTATAGGGCGATGGTTACCAACTAAAAGCAACAAACAACAACCACAAAGCACAGTGTGTCAAAACCGTGACCAAAGGAATATTTCGGTAAGAATTTCCAACACAAACACTCAAGGCATAACAAGGAAATTCTTGTATATATGCATTAGGGCACAAAACTAACTTTTTTACCCATATTCATATATACACAACATATGTGTATGCATGTATGCATCTCATGCCAAGACCATACCTTACATACCCATATTTGTACCAAAATATTACGAGGGGTTAACCAAACGGAATTTGCGAGAAAACCAGAAACTCCTCCATGACCCGAAAAACCATAAAATTTTCTTTTAAGGACAAAAACTGCCTAGAAGCGCCTTCACGGCCCCTCACGGCTCGTGAGCCTAAAAACCAAGTTTCAAGACTAAACTGTTCACGAGTGCCTTCACGACCCTTCATAGCTCGTGAAGCTCAAGAGCTTCACGACCGGTCACGGCCATAAGAACTCGTGAAGCCTGAAAACACTTCCCACAACCAGATCCCTCACGAACACTGGTCGTGTAGCCTTCACGACTCGTGAAGAACCCTTCATGACCCGTGAAGGCCTACTGGACAGAAAAATGAATCTTCCAAAAACGGTTTTTTGAGTCATTTTCGTGCTATATGTTTGTAGCCTAGGCTCTGATACCACTATAGGAAATCCATGCCATGCCAACACCCGTACGCAGCGGAAGCAACGACATCAAAAACCGGGGTTTTCGGGTATTAAAACCGACATGCATGTATTCCCCAAGTGGGGATCATGACTACAAACAAATATAGCAACTAAAAACAAACGAGAGAGAGGAGAAATATACCATCACGGGGCTGGAGCTGTTCACCGAGCTAGGAAGATCTTCGAGAACCCGAAACCGAGCTCCTCTATTGATAGTCCACACCAAGTGAGAGAGATTCCATCATGCTAATGACCCGAGACACGAGCCACACGATGTCCTCGTGAATCTGGAGAAGCCACTACCACAATGAAACTTGCCTTCACGAGATTACACACTCATCCCACTCACTAGAAGCTAAAGTACCACATATGTGTGTTATGTGTGTGTAGAAGCAAGAGAGGTTTCATGAGAGAGTCAAGAGCCTTTTATAAACTCTGGACACAGCCTTGGAGTCTCCAGGGTCGGCCAACTAGGCACACCCTCATTGGACCAACACAAAGGTCCAATAAAAACCAAGTGACACTTTGACTTCTGCCTTCACGGGCTCTCACAGGCCATGAAGCACTCTTGAAGGCCTCATAGGCCGTGTTCCACCACACACTCTCATTGGGCCATCAAGTGGTCCAATAAAAGCATGGCGCCTGCCTTCACGGGCTCTCACGGGCCGTGAAGCACTCGTGAAGGCTATGCTCCCACGACTACTTGTCCGGGTGGTGAAGCCTCGTGGAGGGTTTCCCTTCACGACCTCTTCACGGCCCGTGAAGGTCGCCAGAAACCCTAATTTCATATTCTCTCATGTTTGGGTTGTGCTACCGGAATCTACCCTTGGCGTGTGACCCAATAGGCTCGTACCTCATCAGCAGTGATGCTAGTACACGTGTATCAGTGGGCATATTCCAATACTAACCTTGCAGCCGCAAGTGTGCTTCGGAATGCCAAATCCGACAGTCACTTACGGGCGCAAGTAATGTTGCTTGCGAGCGTAAGCAGTGCCTTTATAGGCACAAGCATAAGTGCTTGCGGCCGCAAGGGGGTGTCTTTCAGTAACAGTTCACAGAGTGTTTACACCTCTCTGTTGTTGCATATAAGTGTTCAGTATAACCTTGTAAGCTGATCTAAGGTTCCTACTCTTGTTCTAGTGTTAGTGCCTCGCATGTGTACACGCTTAACGTAAGTAATAATGTTTTAGGTATACTTGTCGAATTAGCTTAGCCGTAGCAAAATAATCTGTTTATTGTAAACTCCTAAGGTGAGTACCTGCTTTCATAAGTCTCAATAGAGTAAGGTTTGATTGCTAAATGACTAATTGATTGTTGTGTATGATATTACAATGCATGCATGATTTTTATTGCAAATATGCTCAGAGATGAAAGGGTAAGTCTTGTTATGAGATAAGTGTGTGATATTTGTAATAGGTGCATGCTAGCGGATCCAAATTGGAACCGCCTAGTTAATAATGATGTTATGTACAATGAATGAAATGTTTGATGCATCAAAAATGAATGACTAAGTGTTATTGAATGCAAGATGATTGATCCTTAAGGGATCATATGTATGTGTGTATGTGCATTGTCCGCGGACTGCTAGTGGATTAAGGTCAGCCGGTTGTAGCTCAACCCCACTAGTAAATTAAGGTCAGCCGGTTGTAGTTGTGTTCCAGAAGACCTTTTGGTCGGATTGGGATCAACGGAGACTCGGGGGCCTACCGGGTCTAGGTTCTGCAGGACCACCGTTCGTTAACACCTGAGGGAAATTAGCCGGTTGTAGCTGGATTTTTGAGAAGCCAATGGATTTGAAATGATGTTTGGTAAACTGCTTTATGCTCCCCCACCAGTGCGGTTCGTTGTGTCTGATTCCCCAGTCTAAGTTGTTGAGCAGGACTGATTACCTTACAAGACATGACTCTTACTGATCTTGTAAGCACGGCGCAATTTGATAAGATAGAAATGATTGATTGCCTATGTGTTGTATGACCTGCTTTATCGATGCTTATGGTAAGTTAGTACTCACTAGCTATGTTGTTTAGCTAATGGTGTTACATTGTCCCTATTCATGTAAGGACTAGAAGGCCTGGTGAGGCGGGTTGCTTATGGTTGTATATGAACCTTTTTGGGATGGAACATTGTTTTGTATGATGTAATTATGGTTGATTATGGTCGGTTCCGGTGTTAGGTAACACCAATAGTTGTTTTGGAATGATAATGATGTAATTATACGTTGTAACTTTTAAAAGACAATTTTGCTGCTTAATCTGAATATGATTTTGAAAGGAACCCACGCGGGTAAAAAGTTTGAATTTTTAGTAATTTCACTGTATTCAAAAGCGGTGTTACATTGTGTACTTAGCCATTCAAGAAGAATTCAAGAAGATAATCAAGGATTTAATTGTTGGAACATCATAGTGATCTTAACAAAAGGTTTTTGGCAGCGGAATAAAGGTTTTATCATCACGATGTAGAACCAGGGTACGATTTGCACAATCAAATTAGCAACAAATAAAAGGGGAAGGAAGGAGAAAGGATTACCTTTAGAGATCAGAGCTTGTAGACTAGTCCTTCTTTTGACACCGCAAGAATCTTGGTGCGATCGGGTGCTAGCCTTAAGCCTCCGGGAATTCGGGCAGAATCTCCTCCTCTTGAACAAACCGCCAATGTGTTTATTTAGTGTCTCCTATGAGTTTTCATGTACCAAAACCGGAGCCTAATGACCCCTATATATAGGAGAAAGAGTTTGAGTTCAATTAGGAAACCAAATTAGGGTAAATCTCTTAATCAACCGCCGAACACGGCCCGTGTAGCTCAGGGTAGACGGCCGTGTTGGCTCTTTGGGCCTGGACATAAGATAGCCCAATAAGAGAAGTCCGGTGGGTCAACACGGCCCGTGTAGTACAACACGCCCGTGTGACCAAGACCTACACGCCACGTGCCACACAGGGCACGGCCGTGTAACCTTATTTGGTTTAGTCCCTAGTTCCTGTGAGGTGATCGCGGATTGTTCTTGCCGTGTGACCAGAAGGCCCTTACGGGTCCAGATCGCAAGTCATCCCTAATAAAACACGCAGTCATCCGGCCCATGACTCCCGGGAATCGCGAATACTCACCAATTCTAGATTCGGCCCAGGACTCCCGAGTATCGCGAACCTAGAACCGACGTGTGTCTTAAAATGGACGGCGTGAGACTTACATTTATGAAAAACGGGTTTTTGTTTTCCGAGTTAAAAGAATTTAACTTTTAGGCAAAATCATAACAAACCATATAGTCTTAAAAATTGCTTTGTTAACGCGAGTTGTACCGATTTTATAACACATACACGTTTGACTACCAAAGACAAGTGGCCAAGTAGGTCGATCGGGAGGCAGGGTCCTTTCAGTTAAAAGACCTTTCGGAAAATCCAACAACCAAGCCGAATGCGACTATTCTAGACACCACTTTCTTGGTTATATCTACTTGTGACGTGTTCTTTATAAAAACGTTTTTATATTTAAGCATCATACTAGATCAACAAATATATAAAATAAACACAACCACGCAAACAATAATAAAGATTGGTAACCATGCCAAATAAACCTATGCGTCTTCTCGCGAGCCAACGAGAAGACATGGTCAATTCTAGGGACTAGAGTAAACCATCGTGGCGTCGGTCGGCTCCCACTGAATCTTGGCACCATCCTTGGTCCTTGACTTCACGCCTCACCGAGACATCATCTTTTGATTCCATTGCTCCGGTCTTCGGTTAATTACATATGAATAATAGTAAATAAATAACCCATCTAATCCTATACTAATATACGTTACATAGAATTAAGGAAACGACATGCAAGTCGCGGTTACAATTACAAATATCCAAAAGAAACGGCACGCAGGCCGCGCAAAACCAAAACCATAATAAAGCAAACACACCACAACAAAGGTCTATATGTCAAAGCATAGGGGTTACCAACCAAACGTGCACAACAATTATTCTATTAAAATACCAAACAAAATAAATGGTATTTCGTATAAACGTACACCGTGTATGTACCCGTATGAATTTCATGCCAAAATCATCCAGATACATCTCACGTGTATAATAGAATACTTGGGCAAAATAGAATAATACATAAAATAAAACAGAAACGAGATAAGCGGAAAAACGAACTTTCTGGACTGTGAACAGTGCAACACGGCCATGTTTAAGGGACACGGCCCGTGTTCACGTACACGTCCTGCATATACGGGCTGTGTCGATATTCCAGAATAAAAATAAAAAAATTTTAAATCAACACGGCCGTGTAGGGACCTACACCCCCGTGTTCTGGCACATTGCAGTGGGCTTGTAAGCCCAAAGCCCATGTCCAGATCTGGAATTGATCCGACCCTAACACGGCCTCGAACACGGGCGTGTCCGAGGCCGTGTCAGTGACCGAATTGCTAAAAATTCGATTTTTCTTGATCTTGTGCTCAATTATTGTGCAACCTGGCTCTGATACCACTGTTGGAACATCATGGTGATCTTAACAAAAGGTTTTTGGCAGCGGAATAAAGGTTTTATCACCACGATGTAGAACCAGGGTACGCTTTGCACAATCAAATTAGCAACAAACAAAAGGGGAAGGAAGGAGAAAGGATTACCTTTAGAGATCAGAGCTTGTAGACTAGTCCTTCTTTTGACACCGCAAGAATCTTGGTGCGATCGGGTGCTAGCCGTAAGCCTCCGGGAATTCGGGCAGAATCTCCTCCTCTTGAACAAACCACCAATGTGTTTATTTAGTGTCTCCTATGAGTTTTCATGTACCAAAACCGGAGCCTAATGACCCCTATATATAGGAGAAAGAGTTTGAGTTCAATTAGGAAACCAAATTAGGGTAAATCTCTTAATCAGTCACGGAACACGGCCCGTGTAGCTCAGGGTACACGGCCGTGTTGGCTCTTTGGGCCTGGACATAAATTAGCCCAATAAGAGAAGTCCGGTGTGTCAACACGGCCCGTGCAGTACAACACGCCCGTATGACCCAGACCTACACGCCCCGTGCCACACAGGGCACGACCGTGTAACCTTATTTGGTTTAGTCCCTTGTTCCTGCGAGGTGATCGCAGATTGTTCTTGCCATGTGACCAGAAGGCCCTTGCGTCACCGGCCGTGTTTCTGGATTCACGAATGACAGTGGGCAAATATCCAACATTAATCTACTGTGAATTCAAGTGCTTAATCAAAGTTTTAATGTGCCTATCATCAGCTTCCTCATCTAAATTCTTGTTCTTGTAAGTTGATTCTTCATGTTCTTCATTCTTCAAGTTTGGGTATTTTGAGTCAAGATTGGCAATTGATGTCAAGAATTGAATTAGATGTTTCCAGTTAGATTCTATTTTGATTCTAAGACCATAACAATCAGTTTTATGAATTAAAGTAAAATTTTGATTGAATTTGGAAAACAAAGTGTAAATGGGTCAAAAGAGTGATTTTGATCCCAAAGCTTGAATTGGTTGTTAAATGGTATGAAAAGCGTGTTTCTAGCTTGGTTTTACTGTGTTATTTCATATGTGAATGTTAGAAATAAGCTGGAAATGTTTTGCTATGTATTTGGCTGGAAAACAGCAGGTTCTGGTCGAACCTGCTGCTGCAAATGGAAAGGCACGGGTGTGCCCTTCAAGAACAGGATGTACCCTGGGAGGCACGGCCGTACCTCCAAAAGGTACGGGTGTGCCTAACCCTAGATAGTCCGGGGATGTGCCTGCAGTCACGGGGGTACCTAAGAGTAGGGTACGGGCAAGTCCTGCTAAGGTACGGGCATGCCTTAGCCAGGCACGGGTGTGCCTTGGTTAGGCACGGGCGTACCCTGCCTTTTGGCAGTTTCTGTTTAAGTAATGTTGATGCTTAGAAACTCTATTTAGGTGAACCGGTTGACCCAGAAGTATCAGTACCTTAACTTTTACACTTATAACTCGTCAGGTGAGTACCAGTTAACCTAAGTATGATATCAAGAATGTTATATTTAGTTGTTTGCATACTAGAAATCAAAGGCTTGTTAATTATGCATGTTAAAGGCTTTTGTAGGCTAATTGAGTTGTAATTGATATGTATGCATGTTAAAAGGATTTTGTAGGCCCAACCTAATATGTTATGGCTTTTGTAGGCCGATTTGCTATGCTATGGCTTTTGTAGGCCAACTGTGTTATGCTATGGCTTATGTAGGCCAATGTGTGTTGTACCGGTACTTTGTTGGATGTTTGGGGCCATCTTTGTCTGGATCTAGTTGGGGCCTTATGCCGTCAGCTATGATGTGTGGCGATTCGATGATCACGAATCTTAGTTCCTGCAGAACCTCCGTCCCTCAACACTATTATGGGCTCTCAGTTCCCACTGATCCCGAGAGGGGTGAGTTCCCCGATAACGCAATGGTGAACCGCTACCCGCTTCTTTACCGGCTCGGAGGAAGTATTGGTTTCCCCAGTTAGGATCACTGAGTCGGGCTCATTACCCTACAAGACGTGGTTCGTGCTGACTAACCGTTGCTTCACTATATGCTAGGGTAGACTTGATTGTTGATATGCTATGTATGTGATATGTATATGATATTTTGATATGATATTTCCGCTTAGCTGTTATTCACTAGCTATTTATAGCTAACCCTCTCATGTACATTTCATGAGCAGGTAAATAGTTTGTGGTGAGGATGAGTATCTGCTGTGGATGTCACGTTATGATATGGGAACACATGTTTAGTACTTTGTTTCTTTGTTGTAATGAATGGACGAACGAATTTGGTAACGCCTTGAAATATCTTTTGTTTTGCAACATATATATATATATATATATATATATATATATAGAGGCATGATCAAATGAGAACACCTTCTAATGTGAGAACGTGGAGAACAGTATAGCCCTTGGATGATCTTTATTTAATGGTTGAGATTGATCTTGGTTAATTAAGGTATGTTGAATTTTAATGATTTGATTTAATTAAGGTAGGTTGATTTTAGATTTCCTATTTATTTAATTATATGCAAGTGTTCTCACCGTATATATATATATAGGGAAAAGTTTAAACGAGAATTGTTTTTCGTACAAGAACCGCAAGAACCAATCTTAGCCGTCTAATTCTCCCTCCTTCAATTGGATTGCCCACCTGAATTCCTTACATGCACCCTGCCACACTCAATCTCCCACACTCTTCATCTATGAATTCCATTATCCAAAACGGACGGCTAAGATTGGTTCTCGCAGTTCTCGTACGAAATACAACTCTCGTTTGAACCCTCCCCTATATATATATATATATATATATGCAAAATTTCAAACGAGAACCGCGAGAACCAATCTTAGCCGTATACAACTCTCGTTTGAACCCTCCCCTATATATATATATATATATATATATATATATATATATATATGCAAAATTTCAAACGAGAACTGCGAGAACCAATCTTAGCCGTCCAATTCCCCCTCCTTCAATTGGATTGCCCACTAATGAATTTCTTACATGCACCCTGCCACTCTTCATCCATGAATTCTATTATTCAAAATGAACAGCCAAGATTGGTTCTCGCAGTTCTTGTACGAAAAATAGTTCTCGTTTAAACCCTTCCCTATATATATATACTAGCAAGGTAACCGCGCAATGCTGCGACAGTAAATAATTTCTATTTTACGTCATGTTGCTTTTTAAAATGTAATAATAATATGTTATTCGTGCAATTCAATGTCACGAAAAACTAATGTACAATGTCAGTTTTTTATTTTTTTTATTTGTATCAACTATTTTATTAATTTTAAAAATAAATTATAAAAGACATTAAAATAAGAAAAAGGTTTATATTTATGAAATAAGTAGGAAGAAGTTAATAAGATTTTAAAAATTATGTTGATGTGAGTGAATAATTGTGTTTACGTGAGAGTGTGTTTTTAGTGTTAAAGAGATATTTTAAATAGATAAAAAGTTAAAGTAAATTAGGAGAGAGAATGAAATAGTTAAAAGATGTATTTTAAAAGTTAAAGTAAATTAGAAGAGAGAAAGAAATGGTTAAGAAGTGGTATTTTAATATATTCAAGTTATCTAAAATTAATAGTTTTTAAGATTATAAATGTATTAGAGAGGGGGGAGAGAGATTTATATATATAACGTTTATGTTACAAAAAACATGAGGGGTTTTAGAAAAATGGTAATGGATAGATTTAATTAAGGTAAAAAGTAAAAAACACCACTAGCAACCTTTTTGTATCAAACCATCTTGATACGCTTAATCTTAGTGTGCCGACCTAAGTTAAAACTACCTTCTTGAATATCTTTTTATGTCCCTCTTCTTGCAATTCCGACTTGTGTGGATTAGTTTTATTCTTATTATAAGCAAATACGGTGTCGTTATTAGATTAAAAATCCCTTAACAGCATATTTAATAGATTTTGTTATAAAATATAGAAAATATTTAATATAATTTATAATTAATTTATATTTTTAAAAAATGAATTTTAGTCTTGAACATAGTAATATTTTTATAATTTTCTGTAATTCACATATAATAATTTTACAAATTACCTATAATTATATACTAAATTATCTATAAATTTTTATAATTAAATAAAATTACTGAACACAACTCATATAAACATACGAATGGAAAATCCATCAAAATCCAATTATAACTTTAATCTATTTTGGTAGTAGATGATAAAACGTACACATATATAATTAAAATCATCTCCTTTTTAATTTAACAATTATTGGGCGAAAAACTAACGACCGATTTACTCAAATCGTAACCGACACGTGTCCCTTGCTGCTGGACATTACCGATGATTGACAGTGACGAATCCGTCGGAGCAAACGCCAAACAAAACTTCCCACGTGAATCCACCGGAATCAAATAATTCTCCGGTTTTAACGACAGCGTTTTACCTCCAGCAAACGTAAAACCCACCGTCGGCACCGCCACTCGCGTTAGCGACGAGAAATCGTAACATGTGTCAAACAACGAAAACCCGTCGGTGGGTTTCAAATTTCTTGCTTGCTGTGTGAACGCGTCACGAAGTGAGTTGTAAGCTTGACTCTGTAACCGAGTCACAGCTGTGCCGGAATCAACAATCGCTCCACCTCTTCCGGTATCATCAACGGCGAAAACTGACGGTGGGATCGACAACGCGCGTCCACCTACCGTTATCCCCGTTAAACCGACGTACATATAAGTCTTTACTCTTGGGTTTCGTAGTAACGGCGCGGTAACGGAGTTGGCCGGCGAAGCCGAATTAAAATCCAAACTAGACGCTGATTTCGAGTCACGATCAACAAGACAGTACGAGAAGGATGTCGCTTTGATCTGCGACGGTAATGACAACGGCCCACCGCCAAGAGCCAAAAGCCCTGCTGCGCCAACAAACAATCCTTCGTTATCATGACCGCAACCCATGGCTACCTTCGGAACAGACCCTGTTTTCCCAAACGACACCGTTTCCGTCACGAAATCGCCGACGGTAAACGATCCGTCACCGTATGAAACCTGATACAAACACGCGTTGCTCCGGCAAGCAGTGACTTCCAGAGAAGAACACTGTTGTGAGCTACAGGGTAACGCATTGTAAGAAGTTGAAGCCGATGGGTTATAAATCGGATCTGTTTGTTGGTAGCAATCGTTACACGGCTGACATTGAATCCAATTTATATCACTACCGGTGTCGATTACCATGTAATACGATTGCGCTGGAGTACCCAATCCGACTCTCGCGAAATACTCGCCGCTTCCCTGAGAAATCCCTGAGGTAACCGGAGTAGATAAACCCTCCGGTTTAAAAACCGAATCAGTCTGAAGAGGTTTCATTTCTGATTTATTGGTTCCGGTGATAGCGAAATTGAGCTTCGTAGAAATCGCCGTAACCCGGCGTGAGTCACGGGCGAGTCGGGCGAGAGTTATTGACTCGTAATCCTGGTGGTTGTGATGGTGGATGGAGGATCGAGGGTGCAGGGAGAAAGATAAGGAAGAGGATATGGGTTCAGATTGGGTTGTTTTTTCTGATGATTGTTGGAGTGAGGTAGGGTTTAGAAGATCGAGGGTTTTCTGTACGGCGGAGGCGACGTCTAGAGAGGCGGAGGTGGCGATGGTTGGGGTGGTGGAGAGAGAAAGTGTGAGTAGAGAGAGTAAGAGAAGGAAGGGAGATGAAGAGGAAGCCATATCTGGATTTTTGTTGCGAGTAAAGTGAGGAAAGAAGATGAGATTTTATGCAGAAAAAGAGAAGTGGTGACGTCACAGTCTTCTTGTATGGACAAAATCTTGTCGAAAAATAAGCTAATTTAAGAAAATAGTTTCTCAATTCTTTTATTTATTTAAATTTAAATAAACAAAAATTAAATATTGTAACCATCCGGCATAAGTCAATAGTTCATACTTCATAGTTTATCAATTAATCTTACTTTTCTTAACAACATATCCTAACATATTCTTAAATGAGAACATGAGTTGTTATATATTTTTTCACTATTTATTTTCATTTATATTTTAATTTACAATATTAATATAAGTATTAAAATCAATTGAGTAAATAAGTAATTAAAATTAGTGGATTTTATATGTTATATTGTCATGAGTAAGAGAAGTAAGTTTAAAAAAATAGTAGAATGATATATCACCATCATTAATTCAACCAAACACAAATCCAACCGATTGCATTCAAAACATTAAACATAAATTTCAGCTCATCTTTAAGGACAACACACATATGATGGTGTAGTTTGGAACTCCTAAATCTGGACAACAAAATCCACATTTTCTATAGACCGGCATGGAAACAGAAGATTATACATAATTGGTAATGGAAAGTACCAAATTACCGAACCTAATAGGTTTTGAACAACCTACCATGAATCGTGTAAATTGACGAGGATGTAGGGATCGATGTGGTTGGAGGTGAGTTATGGTGGTGAGGAGGCAACGATGGCGATAGAAGTGAATTGAAATAACCGGATCTAGGCATTAATTTTTTAGGTGTGAAAGTGACGATATGGAAGCATCCGACAATGATTTGGATGATGTCAATAGTGGAAGCATTCAACAATGATTTAGATGGCGATGGTAACTAGATCAACGTTGCGAGAGAAAGAGATGAATTCATAGACTCGTAGGGAAATGAGTTCATGTTGATGGTTCATGGTGGTTGGATTGAATCAAAATCGATTTTCGGATAAGTGGCCCACGATGGTGATGGTTATGGCTGCTTTCCAAGAGAGAAATGGGATTCAAAATGGAGATTGAGAGGGAGGGAATGTTAGTGTGGTATGTGAAGATAGAGATCAAGATTTAAGTTTGCTTTTTGATATCTATAAAAATTTCAATGATATGTGCGGTTAATTACACCTAAAATAAGTGCATTTTTACTCACACACTACTTGAATAAGAAATATTTTAGCTATTTAAGTCTTTTAATAATTTAAGTTGTATATAAGTATAACTACTTCTAAGACGGATATAATTAACTTCGCAAATCATTTTTCCTTTAAAAATTAATTGTAATAAGTTTTTATTTTATTTTTTGTTTATAAAAAATAAAAAAGTATAACCTTTTAGTTAAAAAGGTGAAAAGAAAAGAAAATATTAGTTTAGTTAAAAAGATAGATATAGTATCTTTAAGACATATAAAACATTTTATCGGTCAACATAGGAACACCTAAAATTAATTTATTAGTCACTGAGATATGCTATTATGCATTAAATTAAAATAAATTATATAGGCCATAAACTTTATTTTTCTTTAAAAAATGATATATCTTTTTATTGTTTCCTCTTACTTCATCTTCCTATTCATCATAAGATAACATATGTAGTCAACTAATTCTCTTTTCTCATCTCATCTATTAATTTTAACATTTTTGTTGATCTTATAAGTAAGAAAATAGGTATAAAGATGAAATAGGAGGTATATAACCTCTCTTTTTCTTTTGACCAGAACACATGCACACTAATTTACATCAAATTTACATCTTTTATTTATAATTGGGCTTGAAGTCCTTAAACCCATAATTCATAAATCATAGAACACATCTTGTCTTGTAATATCTTGATACCGTTAGACAATAAACTTTATAATGCATAATTGTACGGTCGGTTTCTTTTGGACGATAACTTTATTTTGATAAAAAAAGAAAATCATTTAATTACTTAGTTTAACAAATGAATAATTGAAATTAAAATAGTTGGACCAGAATAAATGTGTAATAAATGCATTGTACCAAAGAATTCGAAGCTAATTGAAGTAAAAAGTAATCTCTCTCTTATTGATAAAACGCTTTTTTTACAATATATCACACCTATGTCGAACTATTCATAAATTAACATCTTTTTGTTTAGAGCATAGTGAAACCCATAACTACAAGCAATAAATTTCCAACATTTTAAAGTATTCGGAGGTGGTTTTTCGTACCGACACCTGTAATGGCAAGTTTTCTTAAAAATCACGATTTACTTTTTTATTTATTTAATCCATTCACAACCGAAACACATATTTAACATTATCATGATGGTCAAAACCGATTAAACCGTCTAAAAAACACGACATTATGAACTGATAAATCATTTCCATATTAATTAACAAGTTGGTAATTGTCAACAAACTATCCATCTAACTACCCAGCAAAGCTTTTTGCCTCATCAAGCAATTTCCAAGCACCTACACGAGTATTTGACACCATTTGAAAAGATACAAGTGTCAGCTAATGTCTCATGAGTCAACAGTAAGCTTACAAGGTAAAAACATCAGATTAAAATACCATTTAAATTCATATTTAGAATTATATCCCATAGCCAACCTGACCCGTTCATGTACTTGACCCAACCCCGAACTCGCAATATTACTACACCAAATAGTCAAGTACACCAATTCATATAATGATTACAAACCATACAAATCAAATAATCATCCAAACAGAAGCAAGCATAACAAACCATCATTATCTGTAACGACCACCGTTTCGGAAGTTTATAAATATGTAAATGTATTTAATAAAAATAAATTCATTAAAATATCATTAAACACTATCTGTAAAAAGAATTTATTATGCACGCTCATGAATGTTTAATTGGGTGATTATAATTCATTTACGCGTCACATGATGAGCGCCATATAATAAACATGGTTAGTTTATGTTCATTGGGGTATAGTAATAGTTACCCTATAAGATTTTTAACAAACTAGAATGCCTAAGGACTAAAGGATTAAAAGAGAAACTTGAAAGATTAGTTTGTAAATAAGGGGGTTAAGAATTACATTAGGGTTAATCGATTTTTGGCAGCCTCACTTGTGTGGTAAACGGCAGTTTTTGGGGGTGCTCGGCTGTTGTTAGTCCCAGATTGAGTATACAACAACAAATGTTTGTAGAGGGGAGGGGGTTGAATATAAACTTTAACTTTTAAAATTTAAAGACACACCGATATACTTTTATATAATTCTTATTGATTTCGAATCAAGAATTACATATACTAGAAGCGGAAATTCTAAGTACAATAAAATGTGGCAATCTATTTGTCTAACATATAGACAAGCTAACTCTAAAACAACTAATGTATATAGAGTGTTCAACACATGAACAAGTTTGATTATACAGAATGCTTAAACTCTACGAATTTCTCAACTGATGAGATTTCTTTCTGTAGAGTAGAGGCTTCACTGTGTTGTTTATTGCATGTCCACCATGCATGTATATTTATAGAAATCTTGGCGTATCCGGTTGCATGAAAGAAGGAGACAAAGAGTATGTGGAAATATAATATTTTAATTGTAAAGGTAGTGGGTGAAAAGTAAAGTTACTTTAATCAACTGTTTGATAAAAGTAATTATACTTTTCTGCAAAGGTGCAACCCACTTATAATATAAAATATTAAAACCCACATCTACTGTTGTGTAGAACTTTCTTTCCCTTTCCATGCTTGTACTTTAAACAACGGCCATGTTCCTGTTTGATTTGACTTTACCAAGTATAGGATTGCCAGCCATACTTAGTTGTTGAAACAAATCTTCAAGATCTTCATCTGTTTGAGGTATCTTTATCCTTTTCCAGAGGATACGATCAAACCTTTTTGTCTCATACTTGATCCAAAAAGTACATTTTACTTTTACAAACAAAGATCTAAGGCATAATAGAACAACACATATTATGCCATTTACATATGAAAGTTACAATCTTAAAAAATAGAGCAGATTTGATATTTTGCTCGACTCAACTAACAGAATGTACTAGGAACTTTGAATTTCACTACTCAGTTGACAAAATATATCAGTTGATCAATTTTTGCTAGGACTCAGTTGATACATATTGCTCAGCTGATCATATAGATGCTCAGTTGATCAATAGTTATCTTAGGAGGGCATAAGCTCATGTATTTATATGATCAGTTGATCAAGAATGCTCAACTGATCATTTAAATACATCAGTTTATGTAGAGAGATGACTCGTGTAAGAGAAGACTTACTAAGCTGATGCTCTGGGCCTCGGCTGATCCATTGTTCACTCAGTTGATGGTGTAGCTGAGCAAAGTCCTTGCTAAGCTGATTGTGTAGGCACTCAGCTAATCGAATTTCTTCACTCAGCTAATGGTCTACTTTCCTCAGCTGATGGTCTTCTTCACTTGTTTTCTTCATTTGATGCTCCTTAGCTGATATCCCTTGGCTGATACTTTGAGTAGGATCTTATGCTCAGCTGATGGTTCCATACTTAGCATATTTTCTAGAATCTGATTCAAACAACACATGTTTGAATTCTTTCTAAGTCATACTGAAAGTAGAGTTTGGTTATCATCAAATTCTATGTTTTAGTATAGGCAGAGTTAATTATTAGGGTGAAGTGATTATCTCCCCAACAATCTCCCCCTGTTTGATGATGACAAAACCTTTTTCTTTTTGAAGAATCAGTTTGACTTCGAATACAAAATATTTAAACTTTTAAGTGCATTTAGCTACCTAGCTATCTGTTTTTGGTAGCTCTTTTTATTTTGAACCTTGTTCTATTTTTTGTTTCTTTTCTAGTGTTCCATTTTGTTCTGTTTTTGTGGAATCCTTTTCTTTGTTGTACCATTTTGTTCTATTTTTGTGGTATCTTTTCATTTTTCCATTTTTATATCCTTTTGATTTTCTGATTTACATAAACATCACTTGAAATAACAGAATAAAGAAAATGTACCGAAGTATTTACAGAGGATTAACTACTAACTAAACTAGTCTAAACAAAATATACAATCAACTAGAGATCAACAAGGGCTTCAAATTGTTCTTATTTTACTTCAAAATTTTTGGCACGAGGATCTGCTTGACTGCTTCAGCTAAGACTTCACATTGGGCTTGTACAATGGCTTCAAATTGTTCATCTCTAGTTCTGCCTCTTGTAGATATCCTTAGTTCAAAGAGAAACTCTTGCTATCTTTGGGGATTTCAGACTGTCTAAAGAACCTCCAAGTGCCACCTCTGTCTAGAAAGAATATACCCTCAACAGGCATAGAAATAAACTTTAAGAGTTCAGGGGTGATGTTGAGTGGCAAGGTTGTGTTGAGACTCTCAAAATCATACAAGTATTCATGTTGGGGCAGTACCTCTCTTAAGCCTTTCTTGTGTAGATTATCCACTGTGTGCATATGCCTATAGTAATCATCTAGAGTGAAGGCCTTTTGTGATACAGCAAGAGCTATCCAATTCTGAATCTTTTGAATAAATTGCACTTTGAGCTTGGATTTGGATTTGTAGAGGAGGTACAAGATCTCAACCAATTCTGTGAACCCATAGATGTGACACCTCTCATATGATACAACTTCACAACTATTGAAGTTGTTCTGTCTTATAGCTTTGAGGTAGGGTTCACCATCACCTTTATGGACATTGGCTCTTGTGATAGGAGTTGGTTCTGTTCTGTTTCTCAAAATGTTGATTCTTTCTCTGAAGCTTTGCAATCTTTGTTGACTTAAGTTGTAGGGAGCAGATAGATCAAGGCTGAACAGGGTTTTGATTGCATCTGCATGAGATCTTACTTTGAGCAATTCAGTTTGAGATTTCTCCCTTGCCAGTTTGAGTTGAGTAGCACCTTGATTTTGAGATTGTTCTTGTTCTTGTTGGTATGCTAGCTCCTTGGCTTGGTAGATCTCTTCAACTGGAACACCCAATGCTTGAGCCATTTAGGCATTCTCCCTTCTTCTTGCTCTTTAAGTGCAAGCTCCCTTTTTATTTGTTCATCTTCTTCAACTTGCTCTGGTGTCATTTTCTTTTTCCCTTTGTCTTTGGGAGCAAAGGTTGAAGGCTTTTGGACTGTTGGAGTTGATTGGACTAGTGAAGCAGATGGTTAGGGGCTCTGTCTTCTTCTAAGGATGTCAGACAGTGGAGTATCATCCTTATCATCAGAATCAGACTCTATAGCAATTGGAGGAGAGCAACTCTCACGAACTTTCCTTCTAGGCTTTGGCATGTTTGCCATTTTCTTTAATCTTTTAGGAAGCCTTTGCTCCCCCTCAGAAGTTGCTTTTCTTTTGGGAACTGGAGGAGCTGTTGCTGTTGCTTTGAGTGCTTCTTGCTGCAGAATGTTCTTAGCACTTTCATCATAGGCAGCATCTATGTCTTCTGAATCAGGATCATCCTCCCTAGATGAACTTGAGAATTTCTCCCCCTTTTTGGCATCATCAAAAGGAGGGGAGTCACTTGAGGCTGGGGTTGGGATTGGGGTAGGGGTGGTTCTGGTGGTTGAGGAATGGGTAGGTATAAGTTTAGAGAGTTTGAGGGAGAGGTCATCCTTGAGATCCTTGAGAGCTTTCCACAAGGAGAGATGACTCATCCTAGATTGTTCAGTGAGGGCTTCAAGATCATCAAGAATGCTTTTGAGAAAAGAAAGCATGGGGAGAAGTTGTTCAGGGATAGGAACAAAAATGTTTGGGTTGATTGGGCGAAGGGTTTTGTTAGTCCCATGTTTAGAATAGTTAGATTTGATGAGACAAACCATAGCTATGTATAGATGATAGGTTAAGAGTTAGGAATTATGTAAGTCTGTTATAGACTGACTAGTCAGCTTAGGCAGAGTAGTCAGCGTATAAACAGATATATAGTTTTCTATGTAAGTACTAGATAGCTCAGTAACTTCTAAGCTGAGATAGGTTTCTGGAATGAAGACTTGAAGATTCGAAGAATCAAGAAGTCAAGAACTCAGCTTGATGGGGTCAAGCTGAGTGAGTTAGCTCAGCGTCAGAAGTCAGTTCAAGAATTTAAGTAAGTTCTAAATTCTGTTATAAACTCTCCATATCTACGACATTTAAGTTAGGATATCTGAACCTAATTTAAACTATCTATTAGTTGGATAGAGATCTCAAACGGAATTAATTAGATATGTTCTAATTAAGGAGTTTGTTACGGTTTTAAAGTAAAGATAAGTTCTATCTTTAAACAGCGATTTATTCGTAGATATATCAAGTATGAGTGTAAACCTTCCTATGGGTTTAAATATATAAAAAGAACACAAAATACCGAATAGGATACGACTGCATAAGTTGCAAAACGTACGTGTGTTCGTCATACTTGATACGCGTGTGTTGCGATAACTTTGTGAGTTCAAAGTTCAAGAGAGTTTTCAAGAGTTCTTGTTAATCAGTTTTAACAAGAAGTTCAATCATCAATTAGTTTGTAATACAAGAGTGTCTAGAGAGAGTTGAGTTTATAATCAGTGTAAACATCAAATCATCCTGTTGATTTGATTAGAAAGTGATAATTGTAATCATTCTGTTTGATCATTGAATATACGTTTGATTAATTTGATTGATTGTGTTAAAGTGTATTAAACCCCCCTTCTACACTGTATCGGTTGCTTGTTTACCGTATGTGGGACCAAAAACTAGTATCAAAGCAAGTTTCTTCATTAACTGAAGATCAAGATCTGCTATCAAGAGGTCAAGATGTCTATCAACAAGCAATCAAATCATTTCCAACAATGGTGGCAAAAGGGTGTCCTATCTTTGATGGCAATGACTATCCTATGTGGAAGTTTAGAGCCATGCTGAATCTAAAGTCAGTGGATCACAGGATGAGTACCGTGATTCAAGTTCGCCCAATCATACCCATGATCCATATTACTGCCACTGACAAAACTGTTCCTTCTGGAGAAACTCCCAAGCCTGAAGCATCTTGGACTGAGGAAGATCGCAAACTATTCAATCTTGATGATAAGGCACAAAGCATTATAGCAAATGCTTTGACAAACCCTCTTCTGCATACTGTGGCTGGGTGCCAAACTGCAAAAGAGATGTGGGATACTCTCAGTGTCACGTATGAAGGCACTGACCTGGTCAAGCAACATAAGAAGACAAATCTGAGTCGTTCTTATGAGACTTTCTTCGCCAAAAAGAATGAAACTCTGGCTGATCTGTTTACCAGATTTCAATGCTTGATTAATGATCTGCTCTTGGTAGGTGTCAAGAAAGATGAAAATGAGTTGGTACTCAAGTTCTTGGATGTGTTACCAGAACAATTCAATGAGATTACCATTGCACTTCATGCTTGAGGAACCTTAGGAAAATATGATCTCAGATCTATTTATGGTTTTCTTCTAAATCATCAACAGATCATGGAACAGAAGAAAGTGGCCCAGCAACAACTAAAAGAATCTATCAATAATGCTGGATCTGCATTAATTGCAGAAAAGAAGAAGAAGGGATCTAAAAAGTCTCAAGCTGAGACTGACTCTGAATCTGAGGAGGTAAGTCCTAACTTAGATTCAGATGATGAAGAGATGGATGCTCTTGCTGAACAAATGTGAAAAGTATAAAATTGTATAGAAATATGAGTTTACTTGAGAAAATACTCATAGAGTATAAATAGGGATATGACCCTTGTAATATGAGAGTTTTGCCATAATCAATGTTTAAGTGTCTGTTTTGTACGGTGTAAATCTTCTACACACTATATTCTTGCATTACTCCATTCATACTCGAACCACTTGGGACTAAAAAGTGGTATCAGAGCCTAAGGAGTGTGATTTGATTCTGAATTCAACATACAAGTTCAAGATTTTTTTGAAGAATTTGAAGAAAACCGAGAACACATTTTGAGATTTTTGGGTTTTCGTCAAATTTTGTGATTTTCGTGAAGATTATGGTTGATTGATGCTCGTTTATAATTTTAGAATCATTCTGGAGTGAACGAGATCAAATTAACATCAAAACAGCAAGCAAATCGAAGATTTATGTATGTTTTGTGAAAAACGAATTTTGGGGAAAATCGTCTAATTCGATATCAATTCGTTGTTGTTTATCAGAAAAATTAATATAGGATTGATTGAAGTTGATAGGCGAAGTGATCTGGGCAAGGTACCGGATTTAGAATTTGAAGGTACCGGATTTCAAAGTTGAAGCTATCGGATTTCATAAATCCGATTAAATGTTTACCGGATTTCCAAGTTATCGGAATTTCAAGTCCTTGGATTGTCAAGTTATCGGATTTGAGTTCTCGGATTGTGATCTTCGGATTTCAAAGTCTTCGGAATTTGAAATTATCGATTTACACTTCGGATTTCAAAAATTATCGGATTTTACATCTCTAGGATTTCCACCAATCGGAATTCAAAATTGTCGGATTTTGAAGGAATCGGATTTCCTCTTCAATCGGATTTTCAAATTGTCAGAATTTGAAATTTTCTCGGATTTGAAAGTATTGGATTTGGCTTCTTCCAGATTTGAAAGTATCAGATTTTTCTTCTTCCGGATTTAAATGTATCGGATTTCATAGTACCGGATTTGGGGTTTGGCGGAAATTTCCAAGCTGACCTGGCAGCTCGACCCCAGCCAGGGGTTGCCACCCTTTGGACCCCGCTATCAGGGGCGCTGCCCCCGAACCCCCGTAGTCGTTGTGACTGTATTATCTGGTCACCTTGATTCCTAAGACAAGTGTTTGGATTTTTTGGCTGAGTCAGGAGTTCTCAAAGTTTCAGTTATCATTCTGATGTTTCTAGATTTGGTTTACTTTGGGTCATTGCTACCATATGCTGAATGTCTAGTACCTTATGTCTAGTCATCCTACCCTTTCCTAACTGATTTTTGGTCCTTCTTTCTTAGTGTCACCAATTTTTGGTCTCAAAACCAGATTTTGGCCATCTATTCTTTGTTTCTTTTGAATCTTGGTTATCTTATATCAGTCATTTCTGACAACCCATATCACATTGTTGGTGAAATTGTTTGAAGGATTGACCAACATCAAATTACTTCAGGTTTTTGAGAAAATTTTGTATTACATACGTATGCTCTTGAGTAAGGACGGATCCGACTCACTGATTATTATATCAAAGTCACCTACCCACTTATGTTTACACAAGTTCTTTTGCACCCGTATGTCTTCCAATTTTTTTTGGGACTTGCGGTGATTTGGTCAAGTTTGATGACACGGTATTGGGAGACTTACTTGACAACATTAATCTCCAATATCAGGTTACATCCAACACAAAGTTATAAATCTTCACGAATTCAGATCAAATCATTACCACTCCTTAACGATCGAGAGTGGTTCGAGTATCTACTCATGTCATACAACAAATGGAGATCTTTTTGACATGAATATGTAGGATCCTCCCCATCCCTTTTTCCATGTTTGTTACAACTGAATCTCAGAGTGATGTCCTTTATGCATGATGTTCGTAATGTATCATAATCATCATGAGGGGGAGAATAAAAAAAATAAGTAAAGAAATTTTACATTGTTGATTCAGTTGTTGAGGGAGAGTAAAAGAAGATATTGAAAAGTTATTGTGTCTACTCAAGGGGGAGAGAGACAAAGAAACGTCAGTCTATATCATGTCTAGGGGGAGTCAAGATTGTTAGACTTATGAAGACATGGAAACAATCTGAGCTACATTGTAGGGGGAGACAAAAAGAAGATTCTTCCCATCAACTTGTTCCTCTTCATCCTCATCTACCTCAGATGATGATGAGCCAAATAGGTGTTTGATGGCCATTGAGGATGAAGAGGAACAAGTTGACTATGAGTTAGAAGATAGTTCCTTTGATGAGGATTTAGCAGAAGCGGCTAAGCTGAGTAAGCAAACCAATAACTGGGATCCTGCCTCAATGTATAAGGTAAATAACTTTAGCTCTTACACTGATGAACAAAAATGTTTAATGTTCAATTATTTGTTGAATGACTTCAAAACCTCTCTCACAGTTCAATCTAATTTGAAAACTGAAATTTCAAAATTAAAAGATGAACTTAAACACTCTGAAACTCTCATAAATGCTGGTAAAAAGACTCAAAGTGATTATGAATGTCAGCTTCACATAAACAAACTTCTAAGTGAAGAATTACAAGAATCAAAAGAACAAGCTGAAAATCTAAGAAAGATCTGTGAATCTTGGTGTAAGTTATCAAGGGAAGTAGAAAAATGTATCAACCAGCAGATACCAAATCAAGTAAAAGTAGTGCTAGGGGGAGATTATAGTGCTGCTGCTGATAAAATCATCAAAGAACAAGTCAGTCTTGAAGACAAAAATGTGAAATCAGTGAAGGTATTTATTTGGCATAACGAGTAGCAACGGAAGCAAGATACAATACAAAAACTAAACTAGCCAAACAAACACACATGCCATGGACCAACATCTAAACATGAAGTTGCAACTAGAATGTAATAAACAATAAAGAAGAAAGGTTATACCATAATGCAAGATCACCAAAGCTTTCTTCTTTGTCAAAGTGTGTAGAATTCAAGGAAGAATTCCTCTAGAGTAGTCCACCCCAAGCACACTTGATTCCCCAATGCTAGTAGGTTGATGTAGCCACCAAAACAACACGATAGAAGAACGAGCAACACCTTTGTGCATCAAAGCTTGATCACAAAGTGTATATTACCTTCCTCTTGTGCACCAAACTTGATCACAAAGAAGAAGAACCATAGGAGAGAGTATGAACTCTAGCATAAGACTCTAGAGCTACCAAAAGTCTGTTCCAGAGACATATGAATCGTGGCCTTTCATTCACTCACATTAACCCCATTAAAATGAGTGTTTAAAGCTGTTTATTCTGCTATTACAGAGCCTGTACACGGCCCGTGTTGGTCAACACGGCCGTGTAGGCCCAAAGCCCACGGCCTCAATTGGGCTAAGACGGCCCGTGTCTATCAAGCACTACACGGCCCGTGTTCATCTACACGGCCCGTGTAGGCCCAAACTACATGACCTTGAACTGGGCTAATACGCCTTGTGTGTGTTGGACTGGACACGGCCCGTGTTCAGGAACACGGCCCGTGTACCATCCTGCCAAAACCCATTTTGGCCTTTTCCTCTCTTTTGCTTGATCGTGTTGCCGGAATCAATACTTGGTGTGTGACCCAATAGGTCTATACTTCATCAGTAGTGCTATTAACTCGTTCGTGTCAGCGGGCATATTCCAACAGACTCCCACTTGCACGTGGCACGACTACAAAAAACAACACAAACATAGAGCGGCCTCTAGCAAGACATCTCTGCTCCCAAGTCAATATAGGGTATGCCACTCTTGACAAGATCCCAATCATAAAATGATTGTCCTAAAGATAAATGAACATATACATCCCTTTGTTCGCGATATCCTATGTGAACACAGGGCATGGAATAAAGTCAACCTTCAGATCGTTCACGACTATGTTTCTCTATTCTAGATTAGTGGTGACCAACAAACCAAGTTAACATTGATCCATCATCAATATAACTTGAGCACGGCCATGCATATGAACGTCAGCACTCAATCATCGAGGGGCCCATGGATATCTTCTCTATACATAGAGGAACAAATTCCTTTCGACTACATAGTCCCGCTACATAGATAATACTCTACCTAGTCATCTCCCTTATAACGACCAGTTACGGACCGCGTTAGAAAACGATCAAAGCAAAGCAGACCTATGCTTTGGAATCACATGCATCTCTAGTTTTTTGAACTAAATACTATCCAATTTTGTATCTCTTAAATGCCCCTATGAAGCAGTAATTCCTGAATTAGGTTTGCAGATAACCTAATATCGGGACATTATCTTCCATAGACATTTAACACTAGGAATACAACAAAGCTCCCACTAGCCCTGACATATGTAAAAGGTTTTATCTATGCTTTTAGAAAACTCATCACTATGATCTTCTAATAGTAAGCAAAGATATCTTTCCTTCAAGATGCAAGAAGCCCGAAGTGGTCTTATCCACTTTTGTAGATAATTCGGATACTACGGACGTATATTAAGACCCTCGGATAGTGTTATAAGCACTTCCTCATCATATTGTTTCATGATGAAACGCGGTCATTAATATCCACGAGTATCAAACATTCTTCAACATAGCCACTAGGACAAGTTTCTCTATAACCACCATGAAAAACTTTACCACTAGTTGATATTTGAAGTTGTCTACAATCCCATCCATGTTAATCCCATCACTACCACCTTGGTATACACCTAGGTATGGGATCAAGTCAAGTCAAGCACTTGGACATTCCAAATGGATTGCATCTCTTTATCATTTACTTCTTTTATTTTTAGCGAATTCTGGATCCACTACGTCTTTCGATAGGTGGCGAACTCAACAAGACTCACCATTAAGTCATTACCACTTAGATATGAGAAACTCATATCTCTTTGGCTCTATATGACTCTAATCAGAATTAAAAGAAGTAATGATTCTTAGTGAGGCATACCAGCATAACCATGCTGATCATCTATCAAAGATATCAGATTATATGCTAGTACCATCATCAAGTCTTCATTTAAGTTCCACGTTCTTCTACTGGAATGCCTTAGTTTTAGTTTCTTTCTTCTTCCGCTTTTAAGCAACAAACATTGTTCTCAAAAGGTTAAATTACTAAAACTTAGAAGAACTCCTCAAATGTATTAGCACTTCTCGATTTCAAGTTTATCCTTCTCTCACTGAATGTAGAATGGATAACTCCGAACTATTAAGATAGACAAGCAAAGAACCTTTCTAGGCGTATCTTAATAAATGCTAAATAGACTATCTATTGAATTTGGATTTGAGGACTTAGTCACAATGGCAAATGAATATCCCAACAAACCGGACAAACATTATCGACCCCTCATAAACCGGATCAATAACACCCGGTTCCCTACTCCGTGACACCATGTACCAATACGTCTTAGTAGGATATGAATTGTGAAACAATTCCACAATTCACTATATGGTCATCCAATATATAGATAATAGATATCTTAGCATCTTAACTAGATCTAAGTACCTTGATCTATATGCCCTATTGATTCTTAAAGTTGTTTTGGCTAATTCTGAACACCAACAAGGTTTCAGACATATGCCTAAACTAATAAACGTCTCGCAATTACTATCATCAAGGTAGTGATGAAGAGGTTTCCCTTTCGTTATTCTTTGTGGTATGCTTGAACGGATTATCTACAAAGTGTGATCAATATCCAACAGGCTTATAATCCTCTCACAAACTCCGGTGAAGGATCTCATAATCATCTTAGCCTAATAAACAAGATCAACATCAAAGCGTTTAGCCCGAGACTAAACCATTCCGAGATCCTAACCACATGGATCTAGGCGATATATTTCTTGTTCATGTGGTTAAGTTGATTATCACACAAAGATAACTCATCCAAACTATTTTGGATTCAGAATCAATTATTTATGAATATTCTATTACTTGTAACAAAACCTTGTTTATGCCATGACATGGGAAATTTTGAACAAAATATCTCACAATATATTTTCATAATAAACTTCATATTTTAAGAATAAACTCCTCGTCACCCCATGTTAAGTTGTGTGCCACGAAGGGCAAAACAACACATGAGCTATGACATAAAAACCTTTGAATAAACAACGCTTAAAAAGGTTTCACATCAATTCTTAAAACTTCAAAATTATGTCCATCGTAATTGAAAACGAGCATACAAAGAGATGTTACTTACCACGCAGGGCAATAAAACAAAGTAATAAATAAACCGGTGACAAAAACGAGATCAACTCTCCTTATCTTCTCTTGGAGGACAATCACCATGGTTTCCTCGTTCGAGATCCGGTTCTTCATGCTTTTCTTTCACCAAAGGACCTACACTTTGTAACAAACAAATTTGTGACAAACGTGAGTCAATTAGCTCCGGTTAACAACCCATCTTATAGAAGAATAGCAATGAATCATGAACGTACCTGAAGATGGAAAGTTAACTCTCTCTTTCCTGAGAAGTTTTATATCCTCTCGGCACGTAGGGCAGGCGTGACGGCCCCAATTTCCAAATCTTCCACAGAAGTAGCAAACCACCTTTTCTTGAGTCTCTTTTTGAGGCACATTCTCTATGTCCTTCGACTCAATATTAAGGATAGGCTTGGAAACTCCAAACTTTCCTCTTAGGGTCGGTTTCTTCTTCCTTTTCTTTTGTTTCTTTAAGCCCAATGCGGGAGTGGTTGAGGTGGAATTATGCTTGGCCATGTCAGATTCCGCAGACTTCAACATGTCATGCAATTCGCTTAAGGACTTCTCCAATCCTTGCATATGATAGTTTGTGACAAACTGTTCATATGATGCGGGTAGAGACTGGAGTACAATATCCACAGTGAGCTCTCTCCCAATAGGAAATCCTAATCTCTCCATTTGGTCCACGTTCGCCTTCATCTTAAGGACGTGAAGACCAACATTCCCGCCTTCCTGCAGCCTACAACCGAATAGGCTTTTAACACACTCATAGTGTTCCTGCCTAACTTGCTGTCGGAACATGTCCTTGAGCTTGTTTAACATATCGTACACACTCATGTGCTCGAGTTGCTTTCGCAACTCCGAGCTCATAGTTGACAACATGAGGCAGGAAACATCGTGCGTGTCCTAAACACGTTTTTCATACCCGTATCGGACGGCCCAAGTCGCGTTGGTAGCAGGTGGCTCCGGAAGGGGTTCCTCATGGATGTGCAACTTTGACTCATGGCGAAGGACAATCCTCAATTGCCATGCCATGCAATAAAGTTCACCCCCGTGAGTTTCTCCCTTTCTAGGAACACTCGAAGTGAAATGTTTGACGTGGTATTGTTATGATTTGACATCTATAAATAACAATAATACGAGTTTTGGTTAGTTTAGATAGACCTTGTTAAAAATAATTACCCCAAAGTTTTAGATAAAACAATTTTTCGTAACAAGGGCTAAGAACCTTATTTCACCTCGCACCGTGAGGGGTTTGCCTCGGATCACGTGGCGAAGCTATTTAGGCCGGCAACCATTTTACCAATTGTAATCTTTATTACAACTCTTAAGACACTTGCGGGATCCGTTGACATCCATTATGTCGGTTGGCATGTTTCATCCCTTTCTTACACCAATCTTAATATATAATTTTTGTTTAGCTCGTGCTTAGCTCGACAACTAATCTAGAATTATATACTAAAATTGTAAACCGTCCGACAAGACACACGGGTGGCACTCCCGACCATCAATTGGCTCGTGCTTAGCTCGACAACCAATTATGCGAGTTACCCCACTCACCTTCCACACAATTACGCAAGGAATGACTCGTGCTTAGCTCGACAATCATCCTTGTTTCGTTAGATTCGGGTGGTGTCATCTTACGGATGGTGCGTGATTTACATTTTTAAAAACGGGATTTTGTTTCTGGTTTATAAAAAAAAAACCTTTTTGTGAATTAACAAAGTAAGTGTCAAAACGATTTTTAAGCACTTTTAAATATAATACCAAGTTTATATTTTCTTTGTCAATTCTATTCGCGCGAGATTGTTAACCATTTTAACAAACGTTGTATTTTATTTAATTTTATAGAAAAATTGTCTAGCATGCGAATCCTAATTCATGCATAGAAAAATAAAACACAACCACACAAATATATATATGTATAATTTGGTAACATGCCCAAAATTCCTATGCGTTTTCCCCGTGAGCCACAACGGGGAAAACGAGGCC
Organism: Dittrichia graveolens; assembly: GCA_038502395.1. Taxonomy (NCBI): domain Eukaryota; kingdom Viridiplantae; phylum Streptophyta; class Magnoliopsida; order Asterales; family Asteraceae; genus Dittrichia; species Dittrichia graveolens. The sequence continues at coordinate 28,167,358 of JARJIL010000008.1, forward strand.
AAAACCTAAGGACAAGGTAAGGTCTCGTTGGGTGAGCTCCCATTGAATCCAACACCTCCAATAGTGTGTTGATTCCTTCTCGCCAAGACGTCATCACCATGACTCCAGTTGACTTCTCCGGTTCTAATTCTATACTATTTACAAATACATAGAATATATATATAAACGACACGCAGGTCGCATTCCTACACTATTTATACAAATACACGGAATAAAATAAACGGCGTGCAAGCCGCACCAACAAATATATAAATAAATATTTACATCAATATGGCACGCAGGCCACCCACAAACCGAATCAATCAACTACCACAACACATAGGTCTAAGGGCATGTCGTGTTACCGAATTAACCAAACGCAACATAAGAGAAACATGGTGTGCCACACATAACCATGATATAAATATATATCTATATTTTAGTCAAGATTGTCAACAACATCAAAGGCATCAAAATGACAATCCTTGTACATATGCATTAGTGTACCAAACCATTTTTGAGACACACATTCATATATACATTTATAAGTATATATTTGTGTACACTTCATGCCAAGTTACAACAAATATATAAATATAAAAACTAAAATATATTAACACGTCTACGAATAAATCTATTCTAGCACAACAAGAGCCTCAATGGAAAAACCAATTTTAAGAAAACAATTTTCTTATATAAATGTACTTATATGGTTTTTGAGACTTGATGTAAAAACTAACATCTTAGGTAGGCTACAAATATACCAATTTTAGCCTAACATGAATCTACATGAAAAACCATTTCTAGAAAACAATTTTCTAATATAAAAATATTTATATGATTATTATGTACGCTACAAATATATCAATTTTAGCGTAACAAAAATCTACACGAAAAACTTTCAAGAAAACAATTTTCTTGTATAAAATATTCATATGGTTTTTCTAGACTCGTTAGTGCAAAGCCATGTTAGATATGGCTCTGATACCACTGAAGGTATTTGTTTGGCATAAATGAGTAGCAACGGAAGTAAGATACAATACAAAAACTGCCATGGACCAACATCTAAACATGAAGTTGCAACTAGAATGTAATAAACAATAAAGAAGAAAGGTTATACCATAATGCAAGATCACCAAAGCTTTCTTCTTTGTCAAAGTGTGTAGAATTCAAGGAAGAATTCATCTAGAGTAGTCCACCCCAAGCACACTTGATTCCCCAATGCTAGTAGGTTGATGTAGCCACCAAAACAACACGATACTAGAACAAGCAACACCTTTGTGCATCAAAGCTTGATCACAAAGTGTATATTACCTTCCTCTTGTGCACCAAACTTGATCACAAAGAAGAAGAACCATAGGAGAGAGTATGAACTCTAGCATAAGACACTAGAGCTACCAAAAGTCTATTCCAGAGACATATGAATCGTGGCCTTTCATTCACTCACATTAACCCCATTAAAATGAGTGTTTAAAGCTGTTTATTCTGCTGTTACAGAGCCTGTACACGGCCCGTGTAGGCCCAAAGCCCACGCCCTCAATTGGGCTAAGACGGCCCGTGTCTATCAAGCACTACACGGCCCGTGTTCATCTTCACGGCCTGTGTAGGCCCAAACTACACAACCTTGAACTGGGCTAATACGCCTCGTGTATGTTGGACTGGACACGGCCCGTGTTCAGGAACACGGCCCGTGTACCATCCTGCCAATACCCATTTTGGCCTTTTCCTCTCTTTTGCTTGATCGTGTTGCCGGAATCAATACTTGGTGTGTGACCCAATAGGTCTATACTTCATCAGCAGTGCTATTAACTCGTTCGTGTCAGCGGGCATATTCCAACAATCAGATGATATACTTCCAAAGACATTTTTAAGGAACAAGGATGGAAAACAGGTCAAAACCAATAAGTTTGTGAGACCAAGCCAAAGCCCCCAGGTTATTCATACAAACCATCAAGCTGAATGTTCCAGATCCAACAGAAAATGTAAGTCAGTTTTCAAAATATTGGATTACAATCCTGTGAGAACAATTGTCTTTGACAGAATAGCTCACATCAACTAAAAAAGACATAACTCTCAAGCCAAATATGAAAGGATGTCTAAGAACAGGAAGTTGTCTGTAAGTCAGACTTCACCAAATAAGGGTAACCATAAAGCTGACAAAGGTAAGTCCAAAGTCAGAGAAAATCAAGTAGACAAACTGTCTAAAAGGATTGAAAGGTTATCCACATCTTATGACCCTAAAACTGAATCCAAATTTAATGTTGGAAAACTCAAAGAAGTCACCCAAACACCCATCTTTAGAAGAAAATGCTATAAGTGTGGTGACAGACGTCATGAAGCCAAAGATTGTGAAAGCACCAATCTTAGGCCTGAAAAAGTAAAGAATGATCCGTCTAAAATAGACTCAGAATCTGTTCAAGCTGATCAATCAGCCTCTAAAGGATTAGCTAAGTGATCATCCTCAGAACCCACCAAACAGTGGGTTCCAAAAAGAAACTAATGTGTTTAGTTGATCATGTGCAGGGCTCCTACAAGTGGTACCTAGACAGTGGATGCTCAAGGCACATGACAGGAAGCAAAGGGATTCTAAGTGAATTCCAAAACAATGAAGGACCCAAGGTGACATTGGGGGATAATTCTCAAGGAAGGACTAAAGGTTATGGAAAGATAACTGCTGGAACAGTCACTTTGAAGAAGGTAGCATATGTTGAAGGCCTTAAACACAATCTGATATGTATCAGTCAATTGCGTGATGATGATTATGAAGTCACCTTCAGAAAGCATGCAGGAACAATTTATGATAAGAAGGGAAAGCCAATACTAATGGCAAAAAGAGAGAGAGATATCTATTTGTTAGATCTTAGCTCTGCAGATCCTTCAACTGAAACTTGTTTGTATTCTGACTCAACTCCCAAGCTGAGTTGGTTGTGGCACAAAAGACTGTCACACCTAAATTTCAAATATATTAACAAACTGTCTAGCAAAGAGTTAGTCTCTGGTCTGCCTAAGATCACATTTGCTAAAGACAAACTCTGCTCAGCTTGTGAAATGGAAAAACATCACAAGGGATCCTTCAAACCCAAACATAAATTTTCAATTAAAGAACCATTGCATATGTTGCATTTGGACTTATTTGGACCTATAATCACCCCAACCCTAAGTGGTAAAAAGTATACTCTAGTGATTGTTGATGAGTTCAAAAGATTCACTTGGGTGGTCTTTTTAAAAGCCAAAAGTGAAGCTGCACATGAGTTAATCAGCTTCATAAGACAAGAAGAGTTGCAAAATGGTAAGTCTATTAAGCAGCTTAGAAGTGATCATGGAACTGAGTTTAGGAACTCAACCCTTGAAGGCTTTTGTGAAGAGAGGGGAATTATCCAGAATTTCTCATCTATAAGAACTCCACAACAAAATGGAGTTGCTGAAAGGAGAAATAGAACCCTAATTGAAGCTACCAGAACCATGCTATGTGAAGCAAAGCTCAAGCTGAACTTTTGGGCAGAAGCTGTAAGTACAGCTTGCTACACACAGAACATATCAATGATAGTCAAAATACATGGTAAAACACCTTATGAGATGTATCATGGCAGAAAACCTAATATTGGATACTTCCATATCTTTGGTTCAACATGCTATGTGCTAAACTAACGAGATCAGCTCCATAAGTTGGAACCTAAAGCTGATCAAGGTCTATTTGTTGGATATTCTTCAATCTCCAAAGCTTACGGAGTCTTTAATCTTAAAAGAAAGGTAATTGAAGAGTCAGTACATGTTACGTTTGATGAGACAAGTATTGACAAATCTGACAAAGCTCAAGCTGACCCAGTTAGTCTGAGTGAGCTTGAAAGGAGAAAAGAAGATCTCACATCAAATCCCATGTATGTTATGGATGATTCTGATGATGAGGATGGTGGTAAATCTGAAAAATGTGCATCATCAAAAGAAACTATCAATGTTGAAGTTACTCAGCCTGAGAATCTAGGCGAATCATCAGGTACAAGTCAGATTGAAAATCTAAGTGATCTCTCAATCCCTACTCAGACTGAAGAATTAAGTCCTATTCAGCCTGAGAGACACTTCTCAGATTCAGACCCAGAACCACAGTCTCCCACTACAACCTTCAAAGTATTAAAAGATCATCCTCTTAATGATATTATTGGTAACATTGAAGATGGTGTGTTAACTAGATCTAAGGCAAATGCAAACTATGTTGCCTACTCTAGTTTTCTATCTCAAATGGAACCAAAGAAGACTGAAGAGGCTCTAAAGGGTGAAGATTGGATTGAAGCTATGCAAGAGGAGCTGACAGAATTTCAAAGAAATAAGGTCTGGAACTTTGTCCCTGCTCCCAAAGGAAAAGCAATTATAGGCACTAAGTGGGTCTATAGAAACAAAATGGACAAGGATGGAGTAGTGATGAGAAATAAACCAAGGCTAGTAGCTCAGGGGTACCGACATGAAGAAGGTATTGACTATGATGAGACCTTTGCCCCTGTTGCAAGGATTGAAGCTATAAGGTTGTTTCTAGCCTATGCAGCCTTCAAAAATTTTAAAGTGTATCAAATGGATGTTAAAAGTGCGTTTCTAAATGGATCACTACAGGAGGAAGTCTATGTGAAACAACCCCTTGGTTTTGTTGACAAGGCTCTGTATGGACTCAAGCAAGCTCTAAGAGCATGGTATGATACACCGTCCACCTATCTGCTTTCAAATGATTTTATTAGAGGAAGTATTGATAAAACTCTATTTATAAGAAAGAGTAGAGGACATGTCATTCTGGTTCAAATCTATGTGGATGACATTATCTTTGGTTCAACAAACCAAGGTCAATGTCATTGGTTTTCTAAGATAATGTCTAATCAATACAGAATGAGCATGATGGGTGAGATGACTTACTTTTTGGGACTTCAAATCAACCAGAAAGAAGATGGTATATTTATTAATCAGAGCAAGTATGTTTTTGATCTGATTAAGAAATATGGATTAGACTCAAGCCATCCTGCAAAGTCTCCAATGTTACACAATGTCAAGTTACACAAGGACATTGATGGAAAATATGTATGTCAGACTACATATAGAGGAATGATAGGTTCATTACTCTATTTGACAGCAAGCAGACCTGATATAATGTTTGCTACATGTGTTTGTGCACGATATCAGGCTGATCCAAAGGAATCACACTTGCTAGCTGTTAAAAGAATACTCAAATATCTGAAGGGAACACCAAATTTAGGTTTGTGGTATCCCAAAGTATCAGGATTTGAGCTAATAGGGTACTCAGATTCAGACTTCGCAGGTTGTGGTCTAGATAGAAAGAGTACTACTGGAGGATGTCAATTTTGGGTGGAAAATTAGTTAGCTGGACAAGCAAGAAACAAAACTCAGTGGCGATTTCCACAGCTGAAGCTGAGTATGTAGCTGCAGGGAGCTGTTGTGCTCAAATACTGTGGATGCAACATCAGCTTAAGGACTTTGACTTGCATTATTCAAAGACTCCTATATTCTGTGACAATCAAAGTGCTATTGCCATTACAAACAAACTAGTGTTTCAGTCAAGAACCAAGCACATTGAGATAAGACATCACTTTATTTGAGACATTGTAGAAAAGGGAAAGATAGAGTTAGTCTTCATTGAGACTGAAGATCAACTTGTAGATATCTTCACTAAACCAATTGAAGGCACAAGATTTCTACTTGGCAAGCTTGGCATGCTCAACCTTTAATTTGGTATGTTCAATTCTTTATCTCTGTTAAATATATGCTAAGTGTTAACCATAGAGCTGAGTGCTCAATCTAAGCTGAGTGCTCAATCTAAGCTGAGTTATCAGCTATAATGTGTGGTCAGTTCCACAGGACTAGGTTAGCCCTAACAAACGGTCAGTCCAACCTTATAGTATCAAATATGTAAGCTGTGTCCTGTTTAAAATAAACGTAAGTCGTTTTCAAATTAATTATTTAAGAGAATCTTGGTGATAATTTAGTTCATCTTGTAAGAATTTGGATCAATATAACAGTGTAAGTCTAAGTAAGTTACATTAAATATAGCCGTTATAACAAACTACGTAGCCGGTTGTTACTGTAACGGTCATATTTATTACCCTCCGATAACGGTAACTTTTCTCTCACATTGAAAAGGTATAAATAAGAGAGACTCCTCCTCATATTTCGTTTACTCTTCCAAATCTTCTACCTTCTTCTCCACTTTCTAAAACCCTAACGTCGCTTTGTGCAGAATCAATTGTTCAGTGCTAAACCCTACTACTGCTAAGTGCAATCTAATACGATAAGTTCGAATTCAATGGAGGGTTACACTCTAAATCTGACCGATCAAATGATCCGTGGTGGTAATTTCAAGAACAACACACTCACCATCTACAAACAAAACAACGTCGTCGCCTATATCGACATACCAAAGTCCAAGATTGGCAGGGTCTATGAGGACTGGGTCTCATACATTTGAAAGGGACCCCTGGCACATGCTTTCCTTCGTGGTCCTGCGGTGCTCATCGCGCAACTCCTCACAGAGTTTTGGTACACGTGCAAACTAGACGCAACTCAACAAGTAACAAGAGGTACATTCCTAAGTGGACAAGTGGCGATTGACATAGATGCAAACTATCTCCGGCGAATTCTACATCTCCTGGTTCATAATCAGTATGAGGCGACGTTTTCTAGGGAAACATCAAGGAGCGTTTTACCCTTAATGGGTCATCCTCAAGTTATTGGAGTTATAAGGAAATCTGTTTTCCAGACTGCATGGGGATTCATGGTGTCCACGGTGGTCCGTTCACTTGGATACAAGGTGGGTGGACTGGATAATGTTAACGATTTTGAAATGCAACTATTATATAACATATTTTATGATCGACACTTGGACTATGCTGAGTTGATCTTTGAGGCAATCAAGTCTCTGGTGACCAAAAGTGTGAGGGATACAATTGTGCCCTTTGTACGATTTTTATCTATGGTGATCGAGGACAGGTTGGGTAGAAGATACACTGCCCAATATGAGTCAACCCCTACTCATGTTCTCAGCTCAAGAATGTTCGCCCATGATATTTTCCCTGAGCACCCCACAATGAGTGCTCAGATGAGGGTGTATGCACAGCTTCCGACTTCAGAGTCAAGGGAAGCTGAGGAAAGTGCAAATGATGAGGAGGAAGCTGAAGGCATCAATAATTCTGAGGCGGAGTGCTCCAAAGTTGTGCCTCGAAGGATTTCCTCCACCTCAAGCTCTGAGCAAGAGAGTATGTTCCCTAGCTCAAAGTCCCCACTGATTGGTGCAGGTATAACTTCTCTTCCTTCATCTCCTTCCTTCTCACGCATTTCTCCATATCCTATACGTGGAGATAAGACTGAGTCAAGCCCATCTCAGTCTAAAACCCTCTCCCCCACCACACCCATCTCCATCTATTCTCCACTCTAAAACCAACCTTGGTCAGCCCACTGCTACCAAGGATATATCCTACACCTATACACGCAAATCTGCCAAGGGTGGTCCTTCACCTCAAAAGGACCTTGGAGCTGATGTCATACTGACACCTCCACCGGCAGGAGCTGAGGGGGAGACACCTTTTCTTAAGGTTTCAACCTCAAGGCTTATTGTATCCAGTCAGCCTAAGCCGGGTATGGTGTCTATTCAGCCCATACCTATCATAGCCATGGGAGAACCTATTTCTGTGCCTTCACAGACCCATGAAGGTTACATTGAACAAACGACCTCTCCCTAGGGTTAACTACCCCCCTCACCACTCAGCCCAGCCTACCCTACCACCAAAGTTCACGACATTGGTCATTCTTCTTCTCTTCCTTTCTTACACACTCTAGCACGACCTGTCAATGAACCTTCCATACACCAGGGAGGTTTACAAGGTCCCCATTCTGCCCCCCTTGATTCCTTAGGTCAGCACCAACCTTTAGATATGGGACCCACATTCTCACCTATTGAGGAACACTCAACAGCCACTCCTACAGTGGAACTACATTCCTCCACTGGACAAGGGGACTTTTAGGTAAAGCGGAGACAAGAGGAGACCAAGCTGTTGGCAAATGATGCCCAAGCCATTATGGAGTATTTGCAAACTCAGTTTGAGCTCCTGCACAAGAAGCGAAAAAATGATAAAGCCAAGTTGATGCACAAGCTGAATGATCTGTCAAACTCTGTGGCCAACTTGGAGAATATAGTGCTTCGATCAAGACCCTCCCCTATTGATAATGACAAAAAGGGGGAGGAAGAATCAAAGGAAGATGATGATATAGTTGAAAAGGAGCATACTGAGGAAATACATATCGAAGAAGAAACTCATGATCAGTTTATGAGTACTATAGATCAACCCTCTCAACAAAAGCAACAAGCTCCAGCAGTTCAAATACTCATAGCTCCGGTGGTCCAATCAGCTTAACCAGAAACTCCACATAAAGAAACACTTCAGATTGTGCCTACAAGTTTCCCTTAAGTTGAATTGCCAAAGTTTGTTGAAGCTGAGTCTGTTCCAACTTCACAAATGGATAAAGGGAAAAGCAAGGTGTTTGAGACGGTAAAAAGAAAGAAAAGAACAAGTGCTATGTCTCTAGCAAAGAGAAGAAAAGTCATCATTGCTGGGCCAGAGCCAGAGCAACAAGGTCAGTATCAACTAGTTGCATATGAATCTGACTCAAGTGATGAAGCTGATGCAGCAAAGAAAGCCGGTGACATGCTTGCCGAGCAAATGTTACAAGAAATGGCTAAAGAACTGGGCATGACAGTAGAGGAGATGAAAGAGCAGCAGAGACAAGCTGAGCTTCAAAGAGAAAAGGTTAAAGCTAAGGCTGCGAGAGTTGAAGCTAAAGTTGATTATTCTGGACCCAGAGCTGCCCCAATTGCCTACTCAGATGCTAATCTAAGGCATTGCTATAAAAGAACACACTTTAATCACAAGATTGAATCCATCACACTGAGTAGAAAAGGAGAATTGGTGATAATCAACTTTGTACTAGACAACAAAAAAGAAATTGGTCTAGATATGAGATGTCTGTACAAGTTGGGGTTCTCAGAGTTGAAAATCATAGCCACAACTATCAAACGGATGAAAAAGAGTCAAATCAGACAAGAGATAGTTGATGTGCTTAAGACACTCTTCATAAGAATTGATAGTTAGGTGAGATTCCAGCTGATGAAATTGATACCTTCGTCAACAGAAACAAAGCTGCAAGAGTCAGAGCAGCAAGTCAGCGAGCCAAACGAAATATCAGTCTACAAGTTCCAGAGGGAGTTGAATTCAGAGAAAACACTTATATCATTCAACCTTTGGAAGGATTCTTGTATCTTGATGTGGAAGGTAATTAGTGGTTCTTGAAGGTAGCAGATCTTTATTTGGAAAATCTGGAACTGATTCTGTACTTGAGAATTCTATGTGATGACTCAACTCAGAACTCAGTATTCAGATATCATCTCAACAATGAAGTCAGATCAAGAAAAACTGAGATGAGAGAGCTGCCAGAGGGTGAAGAGATTATGAATAATGCTATCAAGGAAGCTGCCATCTGGGAACTTAAATGTTTAGATATGTGGTTGGAAGTTGGAGATCCTATTGATTAAATAGACTAGTTCTATAATTTTGTAAGCACTAAGTGTGCATAATCTGATCATAATGATCAAGCTACAATGTAAATGATATGTTCATTAATACAAATTCAAGTTTGATATGTTCAATTATAAACTGATAAGTTCAGTAGTATAAGTTTTGTAAGTTCAGAACTTAAATTAATTCTGATAAGTTCAGTATCTAAGTAGTTGTATATCCAAATACTTAGAATACAAGTATTATAATAGATTTGTAACATAAACATCTTGTAAGTTCAAGATATGGTGAATAAGTACGGATCAGTTCAATACTTATTTCAAGAACTAACTTTGGTCAGTTCCAGAGTAGTTCAACATAATTCTGTTAACCTATACATACTTTGATTCAATATTTTGTCATCATCAAATAGGGGGAGATTGTTAGTCCCATGTTTAGAATAGTTAGATTTGATGAGACAAACCATAGCTATGTATAGATGATAGGTTAAGAGTTCGGAATTATGTAAGTCTGTTATAGACTGACTAGTCAGCGTATAAACAGATATAGAGTTTTCTATGTAAGTACTAGATAGCTCAGTGACTTCTAAGCTGAGATAGGTTTCTGGAATGAAGACTTGATGATTTGAAGAATCAAGAAGTCAAGAACTCAGCTTGACGGTGTCAAGTTGAGTGAGTCAGCTCAGCGTCAGAAGTCAGTTCAAGAATTTAAGTAAGTTCTAAATTTTGTTATAAACTCTCCATATCTACGACATTTAATTTAGGATATCTGAACCTAATTTAAACTATCTATTAGTTGGATAGGGATCACAAGCGGAATTAATTAGATATGTTCTAATTAAGGAGTTTGTTACGGTTTTTAAGAAAAGATAAGTTCTATCTTTAAACTGCGATTTATTCGTAGATATATCAAGTATGAGTGTAAACCTTCCTATGGGTTTAAATATATAAAAAGAACACAAAATACCAAATAGGATACGACTGCATAAGTTGCAAAACGTACGTGTGTTCGTCATACTTGATACGCGTGTGTTGCGATAACTTTGTGAGTTCAAAGTTCAAGAGAGTTTTCAAGAGTTCTTCTTAATCAGTTTTAACAAGAAGTTCGATCATCAATTAGTTTGTGATACAAGAGTGTCTAGAGAGTGTTGAGTTTATAATCAGTGTAAACATCAAATCATCCTGTTGATTTGATTAGAAAGTGATAATTGTAATCATTCTGTTTGATCATTGAATATACGTTTGATTAACTTGATTGATTGTGTTAAAGTATATTAAACCCCCCCTTCTACACTGTATCGATTGCTTATTTACCCTCTGTGGGACCAACAGGTTTGAAGTTGGGTGAGAAGATTGGAGATGGTTTGGTTAAGTGAAGAGATAGTGGATTAAGGTAGAATGGGAATATGTGGCTGAGATGGAAGAAGGGTGGATAAGTGGTCTAATTTGGATAGAATGGGAGAGAGGTCAGATGAGGTATGGAGAGGGGCAGGAGAGGGTGGGGAAGAGGTTTTAAGTGACTCTATGTCCTTGGCAAGCTTAGACGATTGAGTATCTGTTTCTATTTGGAAGGTGTGGAAGGTTTGGGTTAGGTTCTCAAGGTTTAGGTGTATGGTTTGAATAATGGGAAGGTTTGGTGTTTAGGTAGATGTAGAGGGTTGAGATGTAGAAGGGGTAGAGATAGGTTCAAAGAAATTGGGTAAGGTTTGTGTTCCTTCATTTGAGCCTTGGTGTATAAGCTCAAATTCATTGGGAAAGACTGTTGAGCCCTATACAAGTGGTTGGTTTGTATCACTAGCATTGGCAGGCTGCGCATGTGTAAGAATTAAATTGATTATAGGTGCAAGATAGGTGGAGTGAGTGTGGGATGCACTCAATAACAGGGAATCCCTTATTGGATCCACATTCTGTTAGGAGAATGTGAATGGCACAGGCTGACTCAATGTAGGTGTAGACACAGTATGACCTTAGGTTGAGGTCTGTCTTTCAATGAGATCAACCTTTTGGGAGGCTGTCTCAGATGGCGGTTTAAGTCCTATTTTTACAGATGTATCCTGTTGTGAGGATACATCCACTGGCTTAAGGTTGGCAACATCCAATTACTCCCCCTTAACATGAGGAAGGGTAATTGGAGTTGAGGCCAGAGGTGTGGATATCACTACCTCAAAGTGCTCAAAATGAGTCACTTCTGTTGACCTTGTATATAGGGGGCTACGGATGGGAGTAGAACTAGTGACCACAGGAGGTTCACTAGAGCTTAGCTGTTGAATAGGTGTATGGACTAGAGAGGAGGATGGGCTATCAAAGGTTGGGACTACCATTTGAATATTCTGAGAAGTGGAGTCAGTGTTGTCCTTACCTTGGGACATGATGTGCCTGGTTCTATCAATGATCTCAAGGAGTTGCTCAGAGATTTCTTGTTCTTGTACATCAGCATCATCACCAAGAGCACTCATAACCATCGGACTTATGGGAGTAAATTCAGATTCACCAAAGTTTCCAGCATCACCATCACCAGCATCATCATCATTGTTACTTCCATTGTGACTTTCCTCAACATCATCCAAATCATCATTATCATCACCACCACTTTCATCACCATCACCAGCATTTGCATTGTCATTAGCAGCATCGATCAATTCTTGCATTTGAGCAGTGATGGGTGGACCTATGTTTTCCTTTTTAAAATGGAATACCTTTTCACCCATGGCAGGGAAAGGGATATGATCTTGATGTTCATTTAAGCTCACATAGTCATTTTCGACAATCTCCCTCATTGCTATCAGGCTTAGGAATCGAATGTAGGGCACCTGAGACCTTGATGACTTTTTGTTTGTGCTCTGTGCAATTTTGTCAACAAGATCAAAAAATATAACCTGAGCAAAATCAATGTTAACGCCAAAGACTAGGGCATAGAGCACCAAAAGCTCTGTTTGATTGATGAGATGGTGGCTTCCAAATTTAGGACCAAAACAACGGATGACCACGTTGGCCAAATACTTTCATGGATGGGAAAGAGAAGAAACTTTCACTTGACCATGCACAACGGGCTCATTGTGGCCGATTGTTTGTAAAACTGTTTGAACTTGAGTTCTTGAGGGAAAAGCGGTGTAAGGTGGGTAATGAGGAATACCAGTGGCTTCTCGTAAGGCTTCCGTGGTGTTTGGAGATGATAGTTTCCTTGGGCTAGGGTACAATGGATGGTATTGCCATTGAGGTTGTAGGTTGCAGAGTACCATAGCTCACCGATGATTGTGGGATATATATAGTGGGCATTAGCAGTAAGGCTTTCGAACAGAAGGTGAGCCTGAAGAAAGTGTACCATAGGCTCATAACCTTGATTTTCGCGTGAGTCGGGAATTGTGGTGCAAAGAAGAATGTTGTTTGGAGTTATGTTCATGGGTTGGTTTGGAGCAACATTCTCACCAGGGTTAACAGAAGGGTCAGGAATATAGGTGGCCATTTGTTAGGGATGATGAACAATGAGTATCGAGAGAGAAAAGCTAGGGTAATTCTTTTTAGAGAGAGAGGGAATTTTGAGAGTTTGAACAGATAAAGGTGAATGAGAGAGGAAGTGGGATATTTATGAAGGGTAGTTAACAGAGATCGTAAGATACTGACAAAAATTCTAACGAAAAACAAATTAATTAGCTATTAAATGAAGTCTGACAAATGGAGTAAATAACTGGGGTTAAAAAGCATTAAATGAATACAAAAGATGAAAATTTGCTAAGTGTTGAATCATCAGCTGATTATAGAGATGTATCAGCTGAGGGGTATCAGCTGATGAAAAACTATCAGCTGATGGTGAAAATTTGGAAGTATCAGCCGAGAGAAGTACTTAGTTGAGCATTTCTTTCTTATCTGAGGGTGATCAGCTGAGTTAATTTGATCAGCTGATAGACATCAGCTGAGCAAAGTTACTTAGTTTACACAGATTTAGTAAGACTTAGAGATGCTTAGATAAGTAACACATGATATTCAACACTTATAAATTGACATAAACTAAATTACCACTAACCTATTCTAAAAATTAAGCATACCTAGTTTGGATATTAGGAAATTGAACCTTGCTTCATCCGATGGCTTTGTGAACAAATCTGCAAGCTGCAAATCAGTGTTGATGTAGTGCAGAGTTACCCTTTTCTTTTGCACATTATCTCTGAGAAAATGATGTCTGATTTCAATATGCTTTGTCTTTGCATGCATGACTGTATTATTTGAGATGGTGATGACACTTGGATTGTCACATAGAATTAGGGTGTCTTCAAACTTCACATCATATTCAAGTAGTTGATTTTGTAACTACAAAATTTGAGCACAACAGTTTCCTGCAGCAATGTATTCTGCCTCTGCAGTAGATGTTGATACTGAATTATGTTTCTTACTAGACCAACTTATTAATCTTCCTACTAGAAGTTGACAACCACCTAAAGTACTCTTCCTGTCTAATGTACATCATGCGAAATCAGAATCAGAATATCCAACTAACTCAAAATCTGAGTCTTTGGGGTACCAAAGACCAAGATTAGGAGTTCCTTTGAGATATCTGTATATTCTTTTAACAACAGCAAGATGTGATTCCTTTGGATCTGCTTGATATCTTGCACAGAGACATGTTGAAAACATTATATCTAGTGTACTTGCAGTGAGGTATAAAAGTTACCCAATCATTCCTCTATAAGTAGTAATGTTCACTGATTTGCCATCAGTGTCCTTTCCTAACTTGATAGAAGTAGACATAGGTGTTTTAATTGAGGAACAATTTTCAAAATAAAACTTTTTGAGCAAATCTTTGACATATTTTGTTTGATGAATAACAATACCATCAACCTCTTGTTTAATTTGCAAACCAAGAAAATAGTTTAATTCACCCACCATGCTCATCTGATAGTTATCAGACATGAGTTTAGAAAACTTTTTGCATAGTTCCAAATTAGTAGACCCAAATATTATATCATCTACATATATGTGCACAAGTATCACATCACCTTTGTACTTCCTTATAAACAAAGTGCTATCAATGCATCCTCTTGTAAAACCTTTGTTAATGAGAAATGAAGAGAGGGTATCATACCAGGCTCTTGGAGCTTGCTTAAGACCATATAAAGCTTTGTTTAGAAAGAATACATGATCAGGTAATCTTGACTCCTCAAAACTAGCAGGTTGTTTTACATACACCTCTTCTTTCAGATCTCCATTCAGAAATGCACTCTTTATATCCATTTGGAATACTTTGAAGTTCTTGAAGGCAGCTTAGGCTAGGAATAGTCTGATAGCTTCCAATCTTGCAACATGGGCAAAGGTTTCATCAAAATCAATACCTTCTTCTTGGCAATACCCCTGTGCCACTAGCCTTGCTTTGTTTATGATGATTTGCCCATTTTTATCTAGCTTGTTTCTGAACACCCACTTTGTTCCAATGATGGTTTTATCCTTTGGTTTGGGTACCAAAGTCCATACATTAGTTCTTTTGAATTCTGCCAGTTCCTCTTGCATGACAGTCACCCAGTGGGGATCATTGAGAGCTTTATCAACCTTCTTTGGTTCAATCATTGAGACAAATCCAGAGTATAAACAGATGTTGCAAGCTTTTGATCTTGTTTTGACTGGATCATCTATATTTCCTATCTCCAGATTATGAGGATGGTACTTGTGGTCTTTGAAGGCTTTTTGGATTTCTTGGGAATTGGGATTCATTTGGATTTGGGAGAAGAAGTTATATGTTGACTATCAGCAGTGGAAATGAGTTCATTTTGAGTGGCTGATATAACTTCATTGTTACAATCCGTGGGTATCTCTACTGAAGAGGGAATGAGTGATATGGAATTAGAATCCAATGATGTTGAGTCATTTTCCACATGATTCAGTAGAGGTATAGGATTGGATGAGGATGGTTGCACATGGTTAAAGGTTTGGATAGGAACAGTTTCATCTACATCATGAGCAGTTGGTGGAGAGGGATCAACTTGCTCTGGAATGTCTTTTCCAGTTTGCATGAGATCGTTAAATTCTTCACCTGAAACATGATTAGAGGAACAGGAAGCAACAAAGTCATTTTCATTAAAACTTACATTGATAGATTCTTCTATGACTTCGGTTCTGAGGTTGTATACTCTGTATGCTTTGGAAATCACCGAGTAACCTACAAACACTCCTTCATCAGCCTTTGGAGCAAACTTCTGCAATTGATCTTTTTGATTGAGTATGAAACATTGACAACCAAAAATGTGCAGAAAGTTGATTCTTGGCTTCCTTCCCTTGAACACTTCATATGGAGTTTTGTTGTGCCTTTTGATAATAAGGGATCTGTTTTGTGTGAAACATGCACAACTTACAGCCTCAGCTTAGAAATTAAAAGATAACCCACTTTCACACAACATGGTTCTGACAGCTTCAATCAATGTTCTATTTCTTCTTTTAGTTACACCATTTTGTTGTGGGGTTCTTGGAGCAGAGAAGTTTTGAGAGATCACTTTCTCATCACAGAACGATTCTAGAGTTTGATTTCTGAATTCAGTTCCATGATCACTTATAAGACTCCTCACCAAATTGCCATTCAACACTTCCATCTTTTTGATAACAACATATAATCTCTTCAACAGCCTCACTCTTTGCTTTAAGAAAGAAAACCTAAGTGTATCTTGAGAATTCATCAACCAATACAAGAGCATATTTACTTCCACCAATACTAGCAGTTGCAACAGGACCAAAGAGATCCATGTGTAACATATAGAAAGGTTCTATAATTGAGAAGGCTTGCTTGGATGGAAATGATGTCTTATGCTGCTTTCCCTTCTCACAAGCAGTGCAAGGTTTAGGCTTAAAATAAGTCAGAGAAGGTAGTCCTGATACTAGTTCACCCTTGCTCAACTTGTTGATATTTTTGAAATTAAGGTGGGAAAGCCTCTTGTGCCACAGCCAATTTATATCCTCATTATTTTTGGAGTACAAACATGTTTCTTTTGAAGGGTCATCAGAGGACATGTCAAGTGTATACACATCCTTTGTTCTCTTGGCACTTAATACTGTATTACCTTCCTTATTTATTATGGAGCCTCCTGTCTTTGTGAAGTGGACTTCATTATCTCCATCACACAATTGACTTATGTTTATGAGATTGTATTTCAGCCTTTTGACATATGATACTTTGGACAGCTTGAGGTTCCCATTATGAAGTTCACCATAGCCTTTTGTTTGCCCATGATTGTTGTCACCAAAAGTCACCCTTGGACCTTTCTCTTTATTGTAGTTACTGAGCAAAGCCTTGTTACCTGTCATAGTTCTTGAACATCCACTGTCAAGAAACCATGAACCAACACCCTGCACAGATTGAATGAAAGAAGAGTTAGTGACACAAGTAGGAATCCACTACTTAGTGGATCCTTGTGGAATGCACCTAGCTTTCCACTTCATTTCAGGTTTCTTATGTATGAGAGGAATGACTATGTTATCATTACAAGTCCGCTGTCTTGAATTCCCTTCTAAAGAACATTCAAATGCCTTATGCTCTTTACTTCCACACTTATAACATTTTTGAGATTTTGTGGCCTTGGAGCATTGAACAACATTATTTGAATGCGTATGAGTTTTCTTGTTAGTCATTTGACAATTATCAGTCATCATTTGACTAACTTGACCATTCAGCTTATGAAGCTTATCCTGTAAATTTCTTAGGTCTTTATTTACAGGCACCTTGGATTGATCTTTGTATTTAGAGAGTTTTTGATGAATCTTTAAAGTGGCAGAAATGGGAACAATGTGAACATCATTCTTTTTACTTATAGTTTCTTCTATTGAAAGAGAGTTGATTACTTCTGGATCAACTGATTGTTTAGAAGATGAGCTATGATCAGCTGACAGGTCATCAACTGAGCATTTATCATCTACTAACCTATCAGTTGATAAAGTAGTATTAGCTAATGATTCTTCAGTTTGTGAAATACTAAGATTTAAGTCATCTGTTTTCAAGGTGTGACAACATAATGTCTCTGAGGTCTCAACTAATGATTCCTTTCCTTTACTCACATCCTTTGACTTTGTATTCTTAGTATTTTTACATTCTGAAATTTTGCTAGAGGATGATTCAATAGAAGGAATAATTGATTCTTTTAGGTGGGAACTTTTTCTTCTAACAAACTTATTTGTGAACACACTTTTGTCTTTAACAGTCTTGTGAAAAGTTTGTGGCAAAATGTCAGCTTTGTCTAAGATATTAAGGTTCTTATTAGAATCAACATAGTTGGCAGCCTTAGAGTAATTTCCACCAATAATAGCTTGAACTTGTTTGGGTATTTGTTCTTTGACACACTGAGTGGTCTTTTCTGCAGATACACACCAAGACTTTACTACTTTTTGGAGGTCATTGAACTTTTTGGTTGCTTCACTAGTTTCTTTTACTAAGATCTCATTAAGTATCTTTTGATTTGCTAGCTCATCATTTAAGATTGTTATCTGCTTAAGTTCCTCATCTTTAAGAATTAATTTTTCTTTGAGTGATTCTACTTCTAGTTTTAGCTTCTTCTCTCTTTGAATAGCAGATTGGAAATCAATACACAAGTAATCAAACATAGCATTCTTCTCATTATCATCATAATTAATAAACTTTCCAACCTGATTCATAGAAGAAGGATCCTAGTTGGTAGTTGAACAAGCTTTTGCAGCCTTCTTCATATCCTCATCAAAGGAACTACCATCATTGTTGTTGGCCATCATGCATAACTGAGCAGAAATCACCTCATCTTCATCTAAGGAAAGATCTCCTCTGCCCAAACTTCTTCTTCAGCTACAAGAACTTGGCCCTGGGCTTTCTTCTTCTTCTTTTTGTCAAGGACAGTAGCAAGGAGTTTCTTATACTTGGCTTCATAATCAATTTTGCACTCCTGCTTTGACACAGATGAAGAACCAGTGTTATATTTGGACTTACAGTCACTGGCTATGTGGCCAATCTTGCCACACGTATAACACTCTGCTGTGGAGGCATCAAATTTAGATTTGGACTTCACAAACTTTGATGGCCTCTTGCTGAACCTCTTGACACCCTTTACCTTCTTGAAAGGTTTGAACTTCTTAACTAGCATGGCTACTCCTTCAACTAACTCCTCCAATCTATTCTCCTCACAACAATTCTCCTCATCACTTTCTCCAGCACTCTCTTCTTCATCTCTTTCTTCATCAGAACCAGAATCAATAGCTGCAAAGCTTCTCATCTTTGTATCTCTTGATACAAGGGCAGTTAGTGCAGCTTTCACGATCTCTTTCATCTCCTTGGATGACAACTTCCTTTGCTTCACTGATTGCTCATGGTTTAGTAAGTTACCATAGAGAGCAACCAGAGACATGTAGGAAATCCATGCACGCCAACACCCGTACATGCATGTATTCCCCAAGTAGGGATCGTGACTACAAACGAATATAGCAACGGAAACAAAAAGGAAAGAGAGGAAGAAATATACCATCTCGCGGCTGGAGCTATCCATTGAGCTAGGAAGATCCTCGATAACCCGAAACCGAGCTCCTCTATTGATAGTCCACACCAACTGAGCAAGATTCCGCCTTGCTAGTGACCCGAGACACGAGCCACACTAAGTCCTCGTGCTTCTGGAGCAGCAACAACACTAAGAGTATTTCTCTTGCTCTTGTTACACTTACTCAACTCACCATAGGAGTTCAAGTACCATATTATGTATGTGTATGTTCAACTTGACAAGAGAGACAATGAGAGAGTTCTATGAGTCTTTTATAAAGGCTAGAGGAAGCCCCAAAGTCACCAGAGTCAGCCACCTAGCCACTCTCTCATTGGACCAACACAAAGGTCCAATAGAAATAAAGTGTCACTTTGACTTCTGTCTTCACAGGTTCTCACGGGCCGTGAAGCACTCGTGAAGGCCTCATAGGCCGGGTTTCACCGTACACTCTCATTGGGCCATCGAGTGGTCCAATAAAAGCATGGCGCCTGCCTTCACGGGCTCTCACGGGCCGTGAAGCCCTCGTGAAGGCAGTGCCCCCACGACTACAAAGGTGGGTGGTGAAGCATCATGGAGGGTTTCTCTTCACGACCTATTCAAAGTATCCGTCAAAGAGATCATATAACGAAGCACTAAGGTACTCATATCCTCATTGTTACAAAAGTTCACAATAGGATCAGTGATACTTAAGAACTTCTCTAATAAATAATTAACACCACAAACTAGGATCATAGACTTCAATCAAGATCGACAGTTATCCTATTAGAAATTAGTATTAGAGTAAAAACTTACTCCAAGGCTTATCTCTTGTCGTCAAACATCAAGAACATACACAAGTATTTCTTGTAATTCAAAATTTTGTAACTCCTAAGTATTATCATGATACAATAATTCTTCATAGAACGCTTAACAATGGGATCTTATTTTCAATCGATACATACTTCTAGGTACACAACAAAAGCTCCCACTAGCCCTGACATATGTAAAAGTCTTATCTATGCTTCTAGAGGACTCATGCTTTGATCCTCTCATGAAAGCAAAGATCTTACTTTTACGATGTTAGTATAAGTCCAAGCGACTTATCCATACTTGTAGACTTAATTTGGATACTACGGATATCTAAGACCCTCGGAGAGTGTGGTAAGCACTTCCTTAATACATAGTTCCATAAAGGAACGCAGTCTTGCATATCCGTGTACTATCTTTTATTGCCATAAGAAGGCAACAATAGCAACGAGTATCAAATGACCTTCAACATGACCACTGGGAAAAGTTTCCACATTAACCATCATGAAACCTGTACCCATAGTCGGTATTTGAAGTAGTCTACAATGCAATCCATGTTAATTCCATTCATACCTTCTCGGTTTGCACCTTGGTATGGAATCAAGCAAAGTATTCGCATACTTGAAATGGGTTTCATCTCATGATTAATTACTTCTCATAACCTTAGTGAACACAGGGCCCACTATGCCTTCCGATAGATGGTGATATGTACAAGACTCACCATTAAGTCATTGCCACTTAGATGTGAGGAACCCATATCTTTTTGGCTACATGACTTCTATCAGCCTTGAAAGTAATTATTCATGGTCAGGATAATCCGCATTCTCATGCCGATATTTGATCATATGCTAGTGCCGACATCAAGT
Organism: Dittrichia graveolens; assembly: GCA_038502395.1. Lineage (NCBI taxonomy): Eukaryota > Viridiplantae > Streptophyta > Magnoliopsida > Asterales > Asteraceae > Dittrichia > Dittrichia graveolens. Next base: position 28,188,015 of record JARJIL010000008.1, read on the forward strand.
CTTTCATTTAAGTTGCACGTTCTTCCACTGGAATGCTTTAGTTATTACCTTTCTTTGGAGCAACAAAACATTGTTCTCGCAAGGTCAAATATCCAAAACATATAAGAACCTTTTAAATGTTTTAGCACCATTTAAGTTCTTCAATCTCCCACCATATGTAGATTGAAAATCTCCAAACTTTGATATATTCAAGCAAAGAACTCTTTCAAGATACATCACATAAGGTGCTAAATAGACTTTCTAGTTGGATTAAGATTAAGGACTTGGCTCGTCACATTCAATGTGTATACTAACAAGTCGAATACACATATTTGACCCATTATTTACCAAATCATTTTCAACAATATCCGGTTTCCTTCAACGTGACACCATGTACAAATGTGTCTATGTTAAGGAATGAATTGTGAGATAAACCCGCAACTCATAATGTGGTCATTGATATAGATTTAAGGTATCGTAGCATCTTAACTAGATCTAAGCATCCTATCTATATATCCCAATTGATTCTTTTATTCAGTTTCTGTTTGTTATGTGCTTGTACGGGTTATCCACCAAAGGTGATCAATATCTTACAAGCTAGCATCCCTCTCACATATATCGTGAAGGGTTTCATAATCATCTTACCCTAATAGATAAGACTAGCATCAAATGTTTAACCGAGGTTAAACTAGTCCACGATCCTAACCATATGGATCTAGGCGATACTTGTCTTATTTATATGGTTAAGTAGATTATGACAAAGAGCCAAGTAATCCAAACTATTTTGGACTTAGAATCAATCAATCATTCATGATTAATTATTAATTGTAGCATGTATGTCTTGACATGGACAATTTTGATTTTTATCAATCAATAGATATTTTTCAAAAACAAGATTCAAATTTCAAGTATGAATTCATCATCATCAAATGTAGAATGATACGCCTTGAAGGCCAAAATAAAACATAAGCTATGACATGAACAAACTTTGAAATCGAATAAGTAATGCGAAAAAAATCTTTTACAACCCAAAATTCAAAATTTCATCCATCGTCTTCATGAACATACAACAAAGTAATAATTAAACCGGTAACAATAGGCGAGATCAAAACTCCCAATTCTCTTTTAGAGGTCAATCTATCAAGTTTCCTCTTTCAGAGATCCGGTTCTTCATGCTCTTCTTTCTTTTTTTAAAGGGTATCTACACTTTGTAACAAAATAAATTTGTGACAAACGTGAGTTAATTAGCTCGGGTGAACAACCTAGCGAAATAGAAGAATTTGCAATGAATCATGAATGTACCTTGAGAGGGTAAATTAACTCTCTCTTTCCTTAGAAGTTTAATATCCCCTCGGCACGATGTGCATGAGTGACGGACCCAATCTCCAAATCTTCCACAGAAGTAGCAAACCACTTTTTCTTGAATCTCTTCTTGAGGGACACAATCAGTGTCCTCAGATTCAATGTGGGGAATAGGTTTGGACACTCCACCCTTTTCCCTTCGTGTCGGTTTCTTCTTCTTTTTCTTTTGTTCCCTAGAACTCGCGGTAGGAATGGAAGAGGTGGATTGATGTTTGCCCATGTCAGACTCCACAGTCTTCAACATACCATGCAATTCACCTAAGGTTTTCTCCATGTCATGCATGTGATAGTTCATGACAAACTGATCATATGATACGGGCAGGGACTGGAGTACTATATCCACTGCAAGCTCCCTCCCCATGTGAAAACCTAATCTCTCCATTTGGTCCACGTACGCCTTCATCTTAAGGACGTGGGCACTCACACTCCTACCTTCCTTCATTCTACAACCGACTAGGTTTTTAACACACTCATAGTGTTCCTCCCTAACTTGTTGTTGGAACATGTCCTTCAACTTGTTCATCATATCGTACACACTCGTGCTCAAAGTGCTTTTGCAACTCCAAGCTCATAGTTGACAACATGAGGCAGGCAACATCGTGTGTGTCCTCAACACGCTTTTCATATGTGTATCGGATGGATCAAGTCGCGTCGGTAGCAGGTGGTTCCGGAAGAGGTTACTCAAGGATGTGCAACTTTGACTCATAGCGAAGGACAATTCTCAATTGCAAAGGGATTGGTAACCATGCCAAAAACCTATGCGTCCTACTCGCGAGCTAAGCCGGGAGGACTAAGTCTACTAAGGACACAAACCTAGACCATGGAGTGCTCCCACTGAATCCGCTACCTCCATCGGGACTAACCGGATCCAAGGTCTTCAAGACGTCTCCTCTTGACTCTTGATTGTGGTCTTCAAAACATAAGTACACAAAAGAAAGGAAATGGCATGCAAGCCACACACTTCCTATCAATCTAGTACAAATACATATGGATAAATGAAACGGCATGCAAGCCGCGATAATAAATTACAAACCGAATGAATAAATAATTAATTACAATACACGTGACACTAAGGTCACCAAATAAATCCAAACAACCAAACAAACCACAAGGCACAACCACAAGGTCTAGGGCAAAGGTTACCAACCAAAAACAACAAACTGTTGGGATTCCATGGGGATCATAGCACGCAACGGAAGCAACAAAAACACACAAAATGATCCCATGAATTCCCAATGGTGATCAAAACTTGCAAGAACATACATGCAACCAAAACAAGTACAAAGAGAAGAAAGGAGGTGAACCATACCCTTGAAGACTTTGATAACTTTCTGGAACAAAAGGAACTTGGGATGTATGCTTGAAACAAATGGCTCCAAGCCCTAATGCAAGTCCACGCCAAGTAAGTCTTCAATCTCTTTGGACTAGCAAACCAAAGAAGGCACCAACACTTGATGTTCTTCTGGAACAGCCTTGTTAACCACTTGTGCACTAACCACCTTCACTTGTTCTTGCTCACTCTCTCTATGGAAGAACTCACAATATGTGTGTAATGCACCAAATGACCAAGAAACTTCAATGAACAAATAACACCTCTAATATAAGCATTCTATCTGTTCAAAGAGCCCAGAGTCAAAGCTAAGTGGCACACCATCATTGGACCAACAAAATGGTCCAACCAAATACAAGTGTCACTTAGAATTCTGCCATCACGACTTCTTCACGGGCTCTCACGTGCCGTGAAGGATAAATGCGCCACGACCGGCCATTAATCCTCCACGAGCCGTGCCGCGCAGTACAAGAATTGTGAGGATTGTGCCTTCACGACCTCCTTCACGGGCCGTGTAGGTTCGTGATTGTAACGCCGGTCTTTCAATTATCAGAGTATATTTTTTTATTTAAAATACGCGCGGAAGCAAATTATTTATTTCACATTATACAACTTATATAAATATAAGTTGTAATACAAAAGTATTGTTTAACAAACTTTCCAATGTTACCAACTAGTTCGACCATTACACATACTATTACATAACATTGTTTTTACATGGTGTTCCCCAAAACCTAACATGTCACCCCTGCAGGCACCCGTGCTCACCTTCTGTCTATTTACTTGCATTAGGAATGAACATGAGAGGGTAGCTATAAATAGCTAGTGAATAACTATTAAAGCAAGAGCAGTACATTAACAGTATCATAACATATTTCATGCATCACATAACTTCATTCAAGTCTATCCTAACACATGGTGAAGCACCGGTTGTCAGCAGGCATCACGTCTTGCAGGGTTATAAGCCCGGCTCAATGATCCTCACTGGGGATCAGTGGGAAAACTGAGAGCCCCGAGTTAGTATTGAGGGCGGCGGTTTAGCTAGAACCAAGATTCGTGATCATTGAATCCCGCACCACAATCTCTACAATGTAGTACCGGCACTCAAACAATGGCCTACTCTGGCCTCATCACAAACACAATGGCCTACTCCGGCCCTTACATATGAAGAGTGACCTAAACAGGCCTTTTCACATATCAACAATGACCTACAAGGTCTTTTACATGCATACATATCATTTGGTACTCATATTTGGTTCATAAACCTCTAATCATGCATATATACAAATTCATGGATTGTAACATACAAAACATCTTCTAATACTATTAATATCAAAATCAAAACATCCCAAATATCAAAACAATGCGAGACAGCAAACTGTTTGCTGAAACAGAGTCCCTTGCGGCCACAAGCAGAATTGCTTGCGCCCACAAAGGCTGCCAGGTCTCTTGCACCCGCAAGGCAGGCCTTACGACCATAAGCAAGGACCTTTGCGGCCACAAGGGTATTCCTTGAACCCGCAAGGACTGCTGTGCAGACCTGCGATTTCCAGCCTCTATTCTTGCTGTTTTTATACCCAATACTCAACCAAACGGTTCCAAATCAAATTCCAATGTTCACATATGAAATGGTCAATACAACTAAGCTAGAAACAACACTTATTTCACACTTTAACATACAATTCAATGATTTGGACCAAAATCACCATTTCTTGACCCATTTGAGCTTTCTAACTAAATTCCATCAAAAACATCCCTTTAATTCACAACATAGATTGTAATACACTTAGAAATGATCTAGAAACATGTAGGAACCATTGATTTCAGATGGGTATACCAATTTGAGTTTTTGACCGATTTGACCTAAGTGGTCAAAGTAACAAGAACATGAAGATATGGTGGAATTACTTACTAGAAAGAGTGGAGAAGATGAAGTTGATGCTTAATATCAGATTTGAACACAATTCCAGCAGATTACTTGGAGCTTGGATTGATCTTTACTTGTTCTTCTTGAAGGCTTGACACAAAGACCACACAAAAGAGAGAAAATGAATTCTCTGATATTGTAAACGTGAGTAAGGAGGTGGCAGCCTACTTGTGGGTTAATATTATCCACAAGTGGGTATTTTGCTCCCCTTTTCAACTTACAACGTAACGCACGAATACCCGTTTTAACTAACGGAGATATTTTTGGAAACCTCGTTCTAAACCATTTAATATTCTTTTATTCTTTTATATTTTTATCAATATTTTATTGACTCATTTAAATAACTATTTTAGTTATTTTTCATTAATATCTACAAATATATATATTTTATTCAATTTATTAATTAATACACGTACCACATAAGCGTGTGTCTAGGCCCTTTGTGAAGATGTTACAAATCTACCCCCTTAAGAAGATTCCGTCCTCAGAATCTGCTCAGCAATGAACAAGTGTGGGTAGCGTGCTTTCATCTCATCCTCGGCCTCCCATGTTAAGTTAGGACCCAGATTATGCTTCCATTTGAGGAGCACTAACTTGATTATCTTTTTACGCAGCTTCTAGATTTTGGATTCCAAAATCTCTACAGGTTCCTCCACAAGGCGTTAAGCTGAATCAACTTTCAACTCTTGTAGAGGTAGGATCTGATCATCATCAACCTTGCACTTCCTCAAATAGCACACATTGAATGTGTTATGAATACCAGATAGCTCTGGAGGAAGTTCAAGTGATACTGTCTGCTCGTTGACCTGTTGTAGAATTTTAAACGGAGCAATATATCTAGGGCTTAGCTTACCCTTTCGACCAAATCGAATCACCCCTTTCCAAGGTGAAACCTTCAAGAATACCCAGTCACCCACTTCAAAAGTAATGGGCCTCCGTTTTGGATCTGCGTACATCTTCTGTCTGTCTCGTGCAGCTTTCAGCTTTTTACGTGCCATCTTGACTTTATCAGCTGTCATCTGCACAATGTCAGGACCTGCGTATTGCTTTTCGCCAGGTTCTAACCAACATGTAGGTGTACGACATCGTCTACCATATAGCATCTCATATGGTGGCATGCCTATACTCGAATGATAGGAGTTGTTATAGGCAAATTCAATCAAGGGAAGATGTGAATCCCAAGAACCACCAAATTCCAAAATACAAGCTCTCTGCATATCTTCAAGAGTTTGAATAGTCCTTTTGGACTGTCCGTTTGTCTGGGGATGGTATGCTGTGCTAAGATTCACCCGCGTACCAAGTTCACGTTGAAGACTATGCCAAAAGTTTGATGTGAACCGTGAATCACGATCAGAGACAATAGATATAGGTATACCATGTGGTGACACCACCTCATTGATGTACAATTGAGCCAAACGATTCATAGGTGCAGACTCATTAGTTGCAAGAAAATATGCACTCTTCGTGAGGCAATCAACTACAACCCAAATCATATTATGCCCCTTTGCAGTTCGGGGTAGCTTAGTAACAAAGTCCATGGTAATATGATCCCATTTCCACTCCGGGATGTCTAGTTGTTGTAGACTACCATAGGGCTTTTGATGTTCAGTTTTGACTTGTGCGCAGACATGACATTTTTCTACATATGAAGCTATGTCACGCTTCAATGTAGACCACCAATACAAAGACTTCAATTCTTGATACATTTTCGTGCTCCCAGGATGAATAGACAATCTAGATTTGTGTGCCTCGTGTAAGATTGTCTCCCGATTGCCACCAAGACTCGGTACCCAGATTCAGGATTGAAATGTCTTCAGACCCCGACTGTCTTCTCCCAATAGCTTAGATATCTTAACCATTGTCTTAGCTTTCAAGTTGTTTTCTTGCAAAGCTTCTTGTTGTGCTACTTTCAACTGAGCAGTGATATCAGATTCAACAGTCATCTTCATGAATTTAGCCGTTGCAGGAGAGTTCTTTCGACTCAGTGCATCAGCTACCACATTCGCCTTGCCCGGATGATACTTGATCTCTCAATCATAATCCTTGATCAGCTCTAACCAACGCCTCTGTCTCATGTTAAGCTCTTTCTGCGTGAACACATACTGCAGACTCTTATGATCTATGCATACAATACATTTGGTGTCAATTGAAGATACAACAGCTGCAAGCTCCAGATCATGTGTAGGATAATTCTTCTCGTGTATCTTCAATTGATGAGAAGCATATGCAATCACCTTGTCTCGTTGCATCAAAACACAACCTAGACCTGCATATGAAGCATCACAATAGACAATAAAGTCTTCAGACCCATTAGGCAATGTTAGAATTGGTGCCTGACATAATAATTGCTTCAGAGTCTGGAATGCTTTCTCCTGATCTTCACTCCATACATACGCCACATCTTTGCGGGTCAATTTGGTCAATGGACCAGCAAGTTTAGAAAAATTCTGGATAAAACGTCTGTAATATCCAGCAAGACCTAAGAAACTCTTTATCTCAGTAGGATTCTGAGGAGTTCCCCAATTCATCACAACTTCAATCTTCACAGGATCAACTTTCACACCTTCCTTGCATATAACATGGCCCAAGAAATGGACCTCCTTAAGCCAGAACTCACATTTAGATAGCTTTGCATAGAGTTGTTCTCACTTAAGTGTCTCCAGAATAAGACGAAGGTGTTGCTCGTGTTCCGCCTCGGATTTAGAATATATAAGAATATCATCAATGAACACGATCATAAATTTATCAAGAAAAGGGAGACATACGCGATTCATCATATCCATAAAGATAGCAGGAGCATTGGTTAAGCCAAATGGCATAACCAAGAATTCGTAGTGCCCATATCGTGTTCTGAATGTAGTCTTTGTGATATCATCTTCCCGAACTCGGACTTGATGATAGCCAGAATGTAAATCAATCTTTGAGAAGCACGTGGCACCTTGCAATTGATCAAAAAGATCATCTATGCAAGGTAACGGATATTTGTTCTTTACAGCTCGCTTGTTAAGCTCCCTGTAATCAATACACATTCTGAGAGTCCCGTCCTTCTTCTTAACAAATAGAACACGAGCTCCCCATGGTGAAGCACTTGGGCGAATAAATCCCTTATCAAGTAACTCCTGGATTTGAGACATCATCTCTCGGATTTCAGATGGAGCGAGACGTTAGGGAGATTTTGCAACAGGTGTAGCTCTAGGAACAAGATCAATCCGGTATTCTACATCCCTGATAGGAGGCAAACCCGGTAATTCTTCAGGAAAGATATCAGGGCATTCAGAGAAAATCCTGATATCATCAATAGTCTTTGCTCCTATCTCAGCATTAATCACATATGCAAAGTAGGAGATACAATCTTTAGAAATCAATTTCTGAGCTTTATTCACAGAAATCACAGGAATGGCAGAGTCCCTCTTCTCCCCTCGAGCTATAACAGTCCGATAAAGGGAATCTGATCAACTTCTTAAAACACAAGATCTCAGCATCTCGACTACTGAGCCAATCCATACCAATAACAGCATCAAAACCCGCTATCGACATCACAAGAAAGGAAATAGTGAAACTATTCCTGTCAACATATAGAATTGCTGTTGGAACTTTTTCGGTAACATTTACTACCTTACCATCAGCTACTTCAACTTTAACAGAATCAGATAACAGAGAAACAGGCAATTGAAGCTTTTCACGATAAGACTTAGAGATAAAGGAGTATGTAGCTCTCGAATCAAACAAAATGCATGTAGGAATATTATTAATAAGATAAGTGCCTGTAATCACATCACCTACATCCTTTGCTTCTTCAGCCGTCATCTGAAAGGCTCTCCCTGGTGCACGAGGAGCGCCTCCCTGGTTCGGAGCCGTAGCTGCCGAAGAACCTCCAGCACCCGTGGCTGGCCATGTAGGGCATAGTGCAATTTCGTGCCCAGGTTTATGACACCTGTAACACACACTTTCCTTGTACCTGCACTCTTTATATTGATGCCCCTTCTTCCCATATTTAGTACACTTCAATTCCCAGTCTCCAGACTTCTGGGATGTATTACCACGTGATTTACCACCAAAACCACTCTCTCCTCCTTTCTGACTCGATTGCTGCTCAAACTTCCTCTTACCTGCCCCAGATTGTTGTTGTTGCTGTTGAGATCTAGCCCTCCGTGTATAATCGTCATCCGTGGTTCTAGCATTATCAAATGCTTCATCCAGAGTTGCTGTAGATCTCACAGCTGATTGATATTCCAATGGCAGAGTATTGGAAAAATGGGCGATCTTTGCCTTTTCATTTAGCAAAAGATGAGTAACAAACCTCATTTTATATGTGAATTTGGAGATTAGATCCTCCAAAGGCTTGTCACCCTTTTCAAGTTCCCTGAATTCATTGTCGATCCTCATCATATCATAGTCAGAACAGTACTTCCCCCCGAATCTTCTCTTTAAACCCTTCCCAGGTAATGGCCTCTAGTGTGGTTGATGGTGTGACAACAATCACCGTATCCGACCAAGAACACACAAAAGAGAGAAATGAATTCTCTGATATTGTAAACGTGAGTAAGGAGGTGGCAGCCTACTTATGGGTTAATATTATCCACAAGTGGGTATTTCGCTCTCCTTTTCAACTTACAACTTAACGCACGAATACCCGTTTTAACTAACGGGGATATTTTTGGAAACCTCGTTATAAACCATTTAATATTCTTTTATTCTTTTATATTTTTATCAATATTTTATTGACTCATTTAAATAACTATTTTAGTTATTTTTCTTTAATATCTACAAATATATATATTTTATTCAATTTATTAATTAAAACACGTACCACGTAAGCGTGCGTCTAGGCCCTTTGTGAGGATGTTACAGTGAAGCCCTAGGGTTTCACGAACCATGCGGCCCACGACAGGACTCGTGGACATGAGCTGCTTCATGACCCGTGGAGCATCCTTTACGGTCGTGAAGCCTTGGTCAACTGGCATTTGACCATTTTGACTCTTTCCTCTTATAGTAGGCTGTCGAGATTGAAACTTGGCATGTGACCCATTAGGCCCATGCTTCATTGGCAGTGATGCTGGCCTACGTGTGTCAGTGGGTAGATTCCCACAAACTCCCACTTGCACATGACACACCGTACCCATGGGCACCACAGACAGGGAGCGGCCTCTAGCAAGGCATCCCTGCCCCCAACTAAACACGGGGTATGTCATCCTTGACAAGTACCAAGTTACACTAAAAGAGTTTGACATGGTCCTATAGATAAGTGATCAATTATCTTATTGTTCACGATATCTAAGTGAACACGAGACATGGTACAGAGTCATTCTCCTATCGTTCACGATTATGTTTCTCGATCAAGATTGGTGGTGACCAAAAAGGTGAGTTGCAACTGATCAACAATCATTGCAACCTCGAGCAAGGCCATGCATTTTTGGTGTCAGCACCCAATCATCGAGGGGCCCACGGATATCTCTCTTTAAAGAGGAACAAATTCCTTCGACTACATTGCCTCCAATACAATGGCAATACTTTACCCAAATACCTCCTTTATCATAGCCAGTTACGGACTACGTTTGAAAGCAGGCACAATAAAGCAAACCAACATAGTGAAACACATGCATCTCCGGTCGTCCAATTACTTGACATGTACCATGAAGTAAGATCAGGTGTGGGTCGTCCAATCACTTGAAACTCTTTTCAAGTATAGGCGAAATATTGCGTCCCTTGTATTCAATCCCTATTGAATACTATGACCAATCATTTCCCTCGATCTTCGTTCATACTTCCTTCCTTGAAGAATGACCGATCGTGGACAGTTTAGAATGTAAAACATTCAAGGAGGTGATAAAACATGCAAAGTTGGAACACAATAATGATTTAAAGAAAGTATTCGCTACACGCGTATCATTAAATCTCCATTTAATAATCAATACATTCAAAAATACAATATTTCTTAATGTTCCCAATAAAATAGTAAATACATCGAATACAATAACCAATATACAACTCAAACCAAGTCACTAGCAAATCTAATCCCAATAGCACGTGTGTGGGCATCGTGGTTAGCTTGCGACAACAGTTTAGTGAACGGATCCGCCAAATTGCTATCTGTGTATACTTGGCTGATGACGATGTCTCCATTTTCGACCACGTCCCGGATAAAATGATATTTCCGCGGAATATTCCTTGTGTGTCGATGAGACCTTGGTTCCTTTGCTAAAGCAACGGCACCCTCGTTGTCACAGAAGATCTCAACAGGGTCGCTGATGCTTGGAACCACTTCCAGATCAAGCAGAAATTTCCTCATCCATACGGCCTCCTTAGCAGTATATTCCGACTCGGTAGTGGAATCGGCCACGATGTCTTGCTTGGAGCTCCTACAGGATATAACACCGCCGTTTAATAGGAACACGAACCCCGATTGTGATCGGCAGTCATCCCTATCGGTTTGGAAGCTTGCATCAGAGTAACCCTTTACTCTAAGCTCTTCCTCACCTCTGTACACCAAGAACATCTCCTTAGTCCTCCGAAGATACTTGAGAATGCTCTTCACCGCCGTCCAATGAGCTTCGCCAGGTTTGGCTTGATATCTACACGTCATGCTCAAGGCACACGATACATCAGGCCTTGTACATAGCATGGCGTACATGATCAAGTCCACAGCCGAAGCATATGGCACTCGCTTCATTACTTCCCGTTCCTCTGGGGAACTAGGGGATTGAGTCTTACTCAATACCAAACCATGTGACATTGGAATGAACCCCTTCTTGGAGTCTTCCATCCTAAACCGCTTTAGGACTTTGTCAACATATGTACTTTGGATAAGCCCAATAAGCCTCTTGGATCTATCTCTATAGATTTTAATCCCAAGAATATAAGTCGCATCTCCTAGATCCTTCATTGAAAAACAATTCCCTAACCAAGTTTTTACACCTTGAAGGGTCGGGACATCGTTCCCAATGAGGAGTATGTCTTCGACATACAAGATTAGGAACACAAATATGCTCCCACTAGCCCTGACGTATACACATGGCTCATCCTCGCTTTTCGAAAAGCCAAACTCTTTGACTTTCTCATCAAAGCACAGGTTCCAGCTGCGCGATGCTCGCTTAAGTCCATAAATGGACTTCTTAAGCTTGCAGACTTTATCCGGATGCTTGGTATGTACAAAACCCTCGGGTTGAGTCATATAGACCTCCTCGCTAAGTGTCCCATTAAGGAACGCGGTTTTTACATCCATTTGCCAAATCTCATAATCATGAAATGCGGCAATTGTCATGATTATCCGGATAGACTTCAACATAGCCACCGGGGAAAAGGTTTCATCATAGTTTACACCATGAGTTTGCATGAAACCCTTAGCCACCAGTCGGGCTTTGAAGGTGTCTACCTCTCCATCTATGCCGGTCTTTTTCTTAAAGACCCATTTGCACCCTACGGGTCTACACCCGGGTACCCGATCTACGAAATCCCAGACTTGGTTATCTGACATAGATTGCATCTCGGACTCCATAGCCTCTTTCCACCTAGCGGACTCAGGGCCCACCAAAGCGTTCCGATAAGATGATGGTTCATCATGATCCACCACTAGGTCGCAGCCCTCAGACATGAGAAACCCATATCTCTCTAGCTCGTTGCGACTCCTACCGGATCTCCTAAGAGGTAAAGGATCCGTGTCAGGTTCTCCAGCAGCGCCGTGCTGAGAATCATCTTGTGAACTAGCGCCAACTTCAGGTTGGTCATTGGAAGGTTCTTGAATCTCTTCAAGATCTACCTTTCTCCCACTAGCGTCTTTGGATAGCATCTCCCTTTCAAGGAAGACGGCCCTCGGAGCAACAAATACCTTATTCTCTGACGGTTTGTAAAACAAACATCCCATAGACCCGGCAGGATATCCAATGAACAAACACCTCTCGGCTCGGGGTTCCAATTTGTCCTCCACCTCAAGTCTCACGTAGGCAGGACAACCCTAAACCTTTAGATATGAAAGCGATGGAACCTTTCCATGCCACATCTCAAAGGGTGTCTTCTTGACCTTCTTAGTTGGTACGAGGTTAAGGACTCTAACGGCCGTTTCCAATGCATAGCCCCAAAAGCTAATGGGTACATCCGTACGACTCATCATACACCGAACCATATCCAACAATGTCCGGTTCCTCCTTTCGGAGACACCATTTACTTGTGGTGTCCTACGAGGTGTCAATTGTGAAACAATTCCACAATCTTTTGGATAGTCACGGAATTCCGAACTTAGATACTCACCACCACGATCCGATCTGAGCATCTTAATTCGTTTACCCAATTGGTTCTCAACTTCGTTTTTGAAAATCTTGAAAACCTCAAAGGTTTCCGACTTTTGTCTCACTAAGTAGACATACCCATACCTACTAAAATCATCGGTAAAGGTTACAAAGTACCTTGAGTTATCCCTAGTGACATGCTTGAACGGACCACACTCATCCGTGTGAACGATATCCAACAAGTCTTTGCCCCTCTCACAAACGCTGGTGAAGGGTGCTTTGGTCATTTTGCCCAACAAGCAAGATTCGCATACATCATCCGACCCATGGTCAAATGATTCCAAGATCCCATCCGCTTGGAGCTTGGCGATGCGTTTCATGTTTATGTGGCCCAAACGACCATGCCATAAAGATAACTTATCCAAATCACATTTGGATTTAGAACCAACATTCATGATTGATCTATTACTTTGCAAGCATACACTTGTCTCATATATGCCACGACATGGATGTGCTTTAAAATAAAATAAATCATTCTTAAAGCATGAAATAATTCCATTAGAGAAATTAAAATTAAATCCATCGTCAACGAGTGCATAAAATGATAAAATGTTTCTTGCCACGCAGGGCGAATAAGATATATTTAATAAAGTAATAAATAAGCCGGATGGAAAGGCGAGGTTCACGCTACCTATCTTCTCAACCGGGACAACCGCCTTGTTTCCCATGATGAGATCCAGCTCCCAATCAACCAAGTCCCTACTTCTTCTTAGTACCTGCACATTATTAACTATATGAGTACCACACCCGGTATCCAAGAGCCAAGCGATAGAAGTAGAAGTGTTATGGAGTTCAATCATATACATACCGGAGGCGCCTTGTCCCTTGGCGTGAAGCCTCTTGAGCTCCTCCGTGTACTTGGGGCAACTATGCCGGTAGTGTCCCTTCTCCCCGCAGAAGAAGTAGGTGGCCTCTTCCTGTGAGGGGGCTATAGGAGCAGGTTCCTTCCCCTTTGGCTCCGGCGCCGGGAGTGGTTTGGGCTTAGGTGTTGCCACCTTCGCCTTCCCCTTCCCTTTGCCCTTGAAGCTTGAAGCGGGCCGCTTCCTTTTAGCACCACCCACATGGATGGCTAGGACGGGTGCGGAGGTCGATGGCTTTGCCTTGGCTATGTTAGACTCGGCGGTCTTCACAATGAACGGACCATATGCTTGAAGCAAAGATTGGAGGATAATATCCATAACCAACTCTTTCCCCATTGGAAAGCCCAACCTCTCGAGCTGGTCCACGTATTGCTTCATACGAAGCACGTGGGAGCTCACGTTCCCGCCCTCCTGCATCCGGCACCCTATAAAGGCCTTGACACACTCTTAGAGTTCTTACCTCGCTTGCTGCTGGAACATTTCCTTTAGCTACGAGATCATGTCAAACGCCCCAACGTCCTCGAATTGCCTTTGCAACTCGGAACTCATGGTCGTCAACATGAGGCAAGTCACCTCATTAGTGTCTTTAAGGCGCTTCTCGTAAGCATCCTTAATGGCCCGCGTAGCGGTGGTAGCAGGAGCCTTCGGAAGAGGTTCCTCTAGGACGTACAACTTGCTTTCATGGCGAAAGACAATTCTCAATTGCCTATGCCAATCCATAAAGTTTAAGCCTATGAGTTTCTCTTTCTCCAAAAATGGATGGAGTGACATGTGTGTCGCGGTGTTTCTTGTAGATGCCATCTAAAAGAAGGCAAAGCACACAAAAAGGTTAGTTCCACATATTTTAATCCCTGTTAAATAATTACCCAATAGTTTAACACTTAAATTTAACAAGGGCTAAGAACCCAACATAACTTCACTACATGACGGGTTTACCACGGATCAGTTCGTGAAGGTATTTAGGCCGGTAAACGCTTTACCAATTGCAATCCGTGATTACAACTCTTAGGCACTTGCGGGATCCATCGGTACTCATATCACCGTTTTGGCATGTTTGATCCCTTCCCACAACGATTCCTCAATAATCCGCTTTGATAACTTGGTATAGGCACGAAAACTATTAAGGCGTATTAAATTGGAAATGCAAATCGTCCAACAAGATACACGATGACACCCTTGACAATAATTGGCTCATGCTAAGCTCGACAACCAAAGATTTCAAGACGCCACACGCACCTTCCACACAAGTCCACATGGAACAACTCGTGCTAAGCTCGACAATTGTCCCATGCTTCATTAGATTCGGGTGGTGTCATCTTTTGGATGGCGTGTGATTTACGTTTTAAAGAAAAACGGGACTTTTGTTTTTCCGGTTAAAAACCTCTTTTCATTTTGATTAACAAATAAGTGACAAAACTCATTTTTCACCAATTGAACATAAACACTTTATATTAGTTTGTTAATCATGTGACTGAGCGGGGTTTGTTAACCAATTAAGGAAAATTATATAGTTTTATTATTTTCAAAAGATTTTCTAGCATGCGAAGATCCTACAACCACGCAAGAAAATAAATAAATAAAACTACACAACCACGCATACAAAACCGATTTGAGCCAACCTAAGTGTTCCTCGGTGAGCCAACCGAGGAACTAAGTCTACTAAGGACAAGGAATCCAAAACTTCGTGTGTGCTCCCACTCGATCCCGCGCTTCCGGATCCGAGATAGCCGAGACGTCTCCCATGACTCCCGTTGGTGGCTCCGGTCTTCTCTTCAAAAAACATACATAATTTAAAGAGAAATGGCATGCAAGCCACACAATCTATTCTATTCTAATATACAAATTACAAAGAATAAATACTTTGGCGTGCAAGCCACAAATAAATAAATTGTAACAAACCGGATTAAATAAATTATTACAAACCAAATGCGGTACAAACCACCAAATGAATGAACAACAAATAAAGCAACCAAAAAACCACACAAAAGTCTAGGCTCAAACCGGTGCTCACAAAAACGAAACAACCACAAAGCATGGTGTGCCACACCAAACCATGCACAAAACAATATCCCAATTAAGTTTATTCAAAAACTAAAGACACAAGAATAAAGCTTGTACATATGCATTAGGATTCCAAACACTTTGAAATCCATATTCATATATACACAATATACATGTATGCATGTGTGCATTTTATGCCAAAACCACCCAATACATACATATATAAGAATTAGGAAATTATGGGGCTTAATCTACAAGGCTAAACAGCCTAAAATGATTCGAGAAGCACCAAAATCATGTGCTAAAATCCATATCAAGTTTTCTTTTTCAAAAAGGCCAAAAACAGCCTGTTCACGACGCCTTCACGAGCTACTGCTCTTCATGGGCCATCACGGGCCGTGAAGGCAGTACGCTCCACGACTTGTGAAACAGATTAAAAACCTTTCACGACCACCACCCCACAAGACTGGTCGTGTGGCCTTCACGACCCGTGAAGCAAGCTCCACGGCCCGTGAAGACCTTCTGGACAAAATGTCCAAAATTGAAAATATGGATTTTCAAGCCACAAAGGTGCATGCATCTTACAAGTATAGCTCTGATACCACTGTTGGGATTCCATGGGGATCATAGCACGCAACGGAAGCAACAAAAACACACAAAACGATCCCATGAATTCCCAATGGTGGTCAAAACTTGCAAGAACATACATGCAACCAAAACAAGCACAAAGAGAAGAAAGGAAGTGAACCATACCCTTGAAGACTTTGATAAATTTCTGGAACAAAAGGAACTTGGGATGTATGCTTGAAACAAATGGCTCTAAGCCCTAATGCAAGCCCACACCAAGGAAGTCTTCAATCTCTTTGTACTAGCAAACCAAAGAAGGCACCAACACTTGATGTTCTTCTGGAACAGCCTTGTTAACCACTTGTGCACTAACCACCTTCACTTGTTCTTGCTCTCTCTCTCTCTATGGAAGAACTCACAATATGTGTGTAATGCACCAAATGACTAAGAAACTTCAATGAACAAAGAACACCTCTAATATAAGCATTATATCTGTTCAAAGAGCCCAGAGTCGGAGCTAAGTGGTACACCATCATTGGACCAACAAAATGGTCCAACCAAATACAATTGTCACTTAGAATTCTACCTTCACGACTTCTTCACGGGCTCTCACGGGCCGTGAAGGATAAATGCGCCACGACCGGCCATTAATCCTCTAAGACCCGTGCCGCGCAGTGCAAGAATCGTGAGGGTTGTGCCTTCAGGACCTCCTTCATGGGCCGTGTAGGGTCGTGAAGCCCTAAGGTTTCACGAACCATGCGGCCCACGATAGGACTCATGGACACGAGCTGCTTCACGACCCGTGGAGCATCCTTCACGGTCGTGAAGCCTTGGTCAACTGGAATTTGACCATTTTGACTCTTTCCTCTTATAGTAGGCTGTCGAGATTGAAACTTGGCGTGTGACCCAATAGGCCCGTGCTTCATTGGTAGTGATGCCGGCCTACATGTGTCGGTGGGCAGATTCCAACACAAACAATAACTACAAAGCACGGTGTGCCAAAACCGCGACCAAAGGAATATTTCGGTAAGAATTTCCAACACAAACAGTCAAGGCACAACAAGGAAATTCTTGTACATATACATTAGGGCACAAAACCAACTTTTATACCCATATTCATATATACACAACATATGTGTATGCATGTATGCATCTCATGCCAAGATCATACCTTACATACCCATATTTGTACCAAAATATTACGAGGGGTTAATCAAACGGAATCTGCCAGAAAACAAAAACTCTTCCATGACCCGAAAAACCAGAAAATTTTCTTTTAAGGACAAAAACTGCTCAGAAGCTCCTTCAGAACCGATCACGGGTCAGAAAGGCTCGTGAGCCAAAAAACCAAGTTTTACGACTATACTGTTCATGAGTTCCTTCACGACCCCTCACAGCACGTGAAGCCCAAGAGCTTCACGACCGGTCACGGGCCATGAGGACTCGTGAAGTCTGAAAACACTTCCCACGACCAGACCCCTCACGAACACTGGTTGTGTGGCCTTCACGACGAGTGAAGAACTCTTCACGGCCCGAGAAGGCCTACTCGACAGAAAAACGAATCTTAGAAAAATGGTTTTTTCGAGCCATTTTCGTGCTATTTCTTTATAGCCTAGGCTCTGATACCACTGTAGGAAATCCATGCATGCCAACACCCGTACGCAGCGGAAGCAACGACATCAAAAAAACCGGGGTTTTCGGGTATTAAAACAGACATGCATGTATTCCCCAAGTGGGGATCGTGACTACAAACGAATATAGCAACAGAAAGTAAAAGGAAAGAGAGGAAGAAATATACCATCTCGCGGCTGGAGCTTTCCATTAAGCCAGGAAGATCCTCGAGAACCTGAAACCGAGCTCCTCTATTGATAGTCCACACCAAGTGAGCGAGATTCCGCCTTGCTAGTGACCCGAGACACGAGCCTCACTAAGTCCTCATGCTTCTGGAGTAGCAACAACACTAAGAGTATTTCTCTTGCTCTTGTTACACTCACTCAACTCACCATAAGAGTTCAAGTACCATATTATGTATGTGTATGTTCAAATTGACAAGAGAGACAATGAGAGAGTTCTATGAGTCTTTTATAAAGGCTAGAGGAAGCCCCAAAGTCAGCAGAGAGACGGCCACCTAGCCACTCTCTCATTGGACCAACACAAAGGTCCAATAGAAATAAAGTGTCACTTTGACTTCTGTCTTCACGGGCTCTCATGGGCCGTGAAGCACTCGTGAAGGCCTCATAGGCTGTGTTTCACCGTACACTCTCATTGGGTCATCGAGTGGTCCAATAAAAGCATGGCGCCTGCCTTAACGGGCTATCACGGGCCGTGAAGCCCTCATGAAGGCAGTGTCCCCACGACTACAAAGCTGGGTGGTGAAGCCTCGTGGAGGGTTTCTCTTCTCGACCTCTTCACGGCCCGTGAAGGTCGCGAGAAACCCAAATTTCATATTCTCTCATGTTTGCGTTGTGCTGCAGGTATCTACCCTTGGCTGTGACCTAATAGGCCCGTACCTCATCAGCAGTGATGCTAGTACACGTGTATTAGTGGGCATATTCCAATAAGACATTCCCTTTATCTTCTCACTATGCCTTAGTATAGTGACAAAGTGATCCCATGTTTCAGGGAGGGAGTCTAGAAACTTGTTCACCAAAACAAAGTTTATCTTGGTTATGTCTACCCTCTTCAAGTCATTTACTAGGCAGTTGAACCTGGTGTATTTCTGTGTAAGACTCTCACCTTTCTGAGCAAAGAAGAATTCATACTATCTATTGAGGAGGAGCTTCTTGTTCTCCTTCACCTCTTCAGTCCCTTCATATGCAACTATGAGTGTATCTAACATCTCTTTAGTAGAAGTACAGTTAAGCACTTGATGATAGATCTCATTGGGTAGTGGAGAAACAAGAGCTGATCTAGCCTTAACATCTAGGCTAACCAACCTCTTATCTTCATCTGTCCACAGATGCATGGGTTTGGTAATGATTCTTTCTATTGTGGAGGTTTGACCTTCGGATTCTGATTGAATGGATAACACGGATGTTGGAACATAAGGACCCTCAGTCACTATTTCAAGCATTTGGATATCAAGGGTAGATAAGAAAAGACGTGCTCTACCTTTCAACATGGAGAAATTTTCTGCATCAAACATGGGACATTTTGTTAAAGACCCAGTGTTTGAGATGTTCATGTTGTTTGATGATGAGGCCATTTTGAGAGGGGTAGAAGTAGTTGTAGAGTAAGCAAAAACAAATCTAGATATTGATTATCTAACCTGCTCTGATACCATTTGTTAGTCCCAAATTGAGTACACAACAACAAATGTTTGTGGAAGGGGGGGAGGGGTTGAATACAAACTTTAATTTTTAAAAATTTAAGGACACACCGATATACTTTTGTATAATTCTTATTGATTTTGAATCAAGAATTACATGTACTAGAAGCGGAAATTCTAAGTACAATAAAAGGTGGCAATCTATTTGTCTAACACATAGACAAGCTAACTCTAAAACAACTAATGTATATAGAGTGTTCAACACATGAACAAGTTTGATTCTACACAATGCTTAAACTCTACGGATTTCTCAACTGGTGAGATTTCTTTCTGTGGAGTAGAAGCTTCACTGTGTTGTTTATTGCATGTCCACCATGCATGTATATTTATAGAAATCTTGGCGTATCCGGTTGCATGAAGGAAGGAGACAAAAAGTATATGGAAATATAACATTTTAATTGTAAAGGTAGTGGGTGAAAAGTAAAGTTACTTTAATCAACTATTTGATAAAAGTAATTGTAATTTTCTGCAGAAGTGCAACCCACTCACAGTATAAAATATTAAAACCCACATCTGCTGTCGTGTAGAACTTTCTTTCCCTTTCCATGCTTGTACTTTAAACAACAGCCATGCTTCTGTTTGATTTGACTTTACCAAGTATGAGATTGCCAACCATACTTAGTTGTTGAAACAAATGTTCAAGATCTTCATTTGTTTGAGGTATCTTTCTCCTTTTCCAGAGGATAAGATCAAACCTTTTTGTCTTATACTTGATCTAAAAAGTGCATTTGACTTTTACAAACAAAGATCTAAGGCATAATAGAACTACACATGTTCTGCATTTAACATATGAAAGTTACAATCTGAAAAGATAGAGGAGATTTGACATTTTGCTCGACTCAGCTAACAGAATGTACTAGGAACTCTGAATTTCACTACTCAGTTGAAAAAATATATCAGTTGATGAATTTTTGGTAGGACTCAGTTAATACATATTGCTCAGCTGATCATATAGATGCTCAGTTGCTCAATAGTTATCTTAGGAGGGCATAAGCTCATGTATTTATATAATCAGTTGATCAAGAATGCTCAGCTAATCATTTAAATGCATCAGTTTATGTAGAGAGATGACTTGTGTAAGAGAAGACTTACTAAGCTGATGTTCTGGGCCTCAGCTGATCCATTCTGATTGTGTAGCTGAGCAAAGTCCTTGCTCAGCTGATGGTGTAGGCACTCAGCTGATCGAATTTCTTCACTCAGTTGATGGTTTACTTTCCTCAGCTGATGGTCTTCTTCACTTGTTTTCTTCATCTGATGCTCCTTAGCTGATATCCCTTAGCTGGTACTTTGAGTAGTATCTGATGCTCAGCTGATGGTTCCATACTTAGCATATTTTTCAGAATCTGATTCAAACAACACATGTTTGAATTCTTTCTAAGTCATACTGAAAGTAGGATTTGGTTATCATCAAATTCTATGTTTTAGGATAGACATAGTTAATTATTAGGTTGAAGTGATTATCTCCCCAACAACTGTGCTCTCGACTAATCAAGAAGAACAAGATCTTTAGTGGGTTTTGAGATGCGAATCAAACAAGTAAGTGTTCTTGATTCTTAAACATGATTTCTACGTGATTAACTGTAGGATTGAAAGATTTAAAAGATGGTTTTATTGCTGAAATCTCTAGATCGAACAAAAGGTTGTCATAGGGTTGATATCTTGAGTTCTTGGATGCAAAATTGATGGGATTTTTGATCGATTAATTAATAGAGGTGTATGTGTGCTTGCTTGGTAAATTAATGGAGGTGTATGTGTGCTTTCTTGGTAAATTAATGGAGGTGTATGTGTGCTTGCTTGGTAAATTAATAGAGGTGTGCGAGTGGTTGCTTGAATCATGCGATGGTTTATGATAGAAAACAGAAAGATGCGTATACAATAATGAATGGAGTCATGAAATAATCAAGAGGTTTGTATGTATCATGTATGATGAATAAGGATGGTTTAGATTATAAGGTGGAAAAGAATGTAAAGCTGCTACATATGGCAGCATATATAAGTCAACTTAGTAAATTCGTATAAAATCACTTGGGTGGAGGATTAAGGTGTACCATATGTGGTTTGAAAGTTTAAGATGTCTACATTAATTTTCCTTTAAATACTAATGACCAATTCGAATGCTAAATGGGTTAAAACCTAAGATTGTTACAGCTGGCAATATTATGTTCAAAAGATGCATGTTTGTCTTCGTAAAATCATATTAAATCACTCACAAAGAGTTAAGAAGGTGCGTTATATGTTGTTTTAAAGATAAAAGGTTATACTTTAACATACCTTTACACTTCAAAAGCTAAATTAAGTGATAAATCGGTCCAAAGAGTTAAGAAACACAACTGATCTGTAGACTAGAAACATGAACACTTAGTATCCAACTTTATGTAGTAGTTTGTGACCCAATGGCATGATTGAAGCATGTAAAGAGTGTTGAGTAGTTTACAATGTATATAAAGACTTAGATTGTTAAATGGTAGACATTACTTTTGACTAAATGCTTTCAAAAAGGGGGAATCGGATCTCGAAATTGAAGAATGACTCTTGATAATGTCTATTTAAAAAGTAAAAGAGAAACGTAAAATGACAAGTATCTTGCGATTGTGTTAGCAAGTCTAGAATGTAGATTAGGTCGAGTTAGGACCTATTTGACCTTATGTTGACCTTATGCCTAATAACTTGTGATTAGGTCGTTTCATTGTATCGTATATCTTCGCGGGGATTTGCTTGACTGCTACATTTTGACCGAGGTGACTTCAATATTTTCTAAAACCGAGTACGAAGACAAAATAATTTTCGAAAGACTTAACGATTTAGATGCCCTTTTAAAAGAGGTTTGCATGTGAATAATACTTAAAGATTGGTTGCCATGTTTTAATTAATTATTTAATGATGTTATATGATGAATTGTACTTATGTGTATGATGCATTAAATTAAAGATTATAATATTATGATGATATGATGACTTGCGGGTGGGGGTAGACATACTCCAAGAAGTAGAGATGATGCCTAGTGGGGATAGTGTGCCTTCTAGGTTTTTGCTAGCACTGTGATGATTAGTTGTCAGGTTTTCTAGACAACCTCGACAACACATGGTGTACTCGTACGCTAGAGTGGTGTTTGACCGACGATGATGAGGTCAACGCGCATTACACCACGTTGGTGGAAGGAGGGCCTAGCGATGGGGGCACCGGTTGTACTTTCACCTCAACGACTTTTGTCGGAGTAGCTAT
This sequence comes from Dittrichia graveolens, assembly GCA_038502395.1. Lineage (NCBI taxonomy): Eukaryota > Viridiplantae > Streptophyta > Magnoliopsida > Asterales > Asteraceae > Dittrichia > Dittrichia graveolens. The sequence goes on from JARJIL010000008.1 coordinate 28,210,873, forward strand.
AGCGGACGGACCACAGGTGTCTGAGTACGTGAGGGAGTCACGCCCCGATCGGTACTGGACTTGCCGGGCACGCGTAGTGTAATTATTCCAGTGCGGACAAACTACGGGACTTAGCAGTTGCCTAGCACGCATGTGGTGCTGGTGCGGATGGACCTTGGAACCATGGTGGTTGCCGGCCACGCATACGGTGTTTGGGGTAGTGATGATGGCGATGTATGATGATAGACCCCAACTAAGAATTGATGTTTACCTTGATGATTAGTGATGTTTAGAAATGAAAACAGTGTTTTATGATGATATGATGTGTTTTCATAATTTAAAAGATGTCTGTGATGTTAATGATGCTTTATGATGTAATTAAAGATGTTTAATGATGATGCTTGACCATGCGGGGATTTATGATCATATCTGGGTGGGTCGAGTTACGGGTTGGGTGTTATTTTCTAACTTGAACATGACTATTTATTATTAAATGGATGATTGTGTTACACATGCTGACTCACGAGGCGTAAGCTGACACTTGTTTCTCGAAATGTGTCTCGTACTCGTGCAGGTAGCTTGAGTGGAGGCCTGGTAAGCATGGGTGTTGCTGGGTAGTGATAGTTTATTACTGCTTTAACTTTAAACCGACTTGTGGCTATTTTCATAAATGAAGGTTTAAAATAATTTAATGACGATTTGACTGTGCGGTAACGTAGTAGTTTTTGAGACGATAATTATGATGATCGAATTTTATTAAAAATTAATGACGATAATGTAATACCCGAACCTTCGAATATAAATAAAAGAATATTTATTGAGGAAATAATATTGGTGTTGGATTATGGATTTAATGGTGAACTAGTTGATGTTGGTGACAGGAATGATGCAGTGTCTCCTACTACTACTGCAACGGAGGTTGACAATTCGTCCTCATATCCTACCGTGGATTCTCCGTGTACATCAACTATCAGTCCAGCAGTAGTACCTCACGAGCCGGTTTATGAGAGTACTCCAATCTTTGATTCAAAACCAATAGTTAATGAGGAAGATACTGAACTTGCTAACAGAGTAAATGAATTCTTTCCTTCAGTTCAAAACCCGCGGAATAAGATGGACACAATCCCATCTAGAATCTCAGATTATAGGAAACATTCAAGATGGGGTACGGACTCGTTCTGCAATAGCAAATGAATGCCTTCACTACATTTTCCTGAGTATGATAGAACCCACCAAAGTCACCGATGCACTTCAAGATGCTGATTTGGTCATTGCTATGCAAGAAGAACTTAACCAGTTTGAAAGACTCAAAGTTTGGAGATTGGTACCACTTCCAGAAGATAAATCAGTAGTTGGTACTAAGTGATTTTTAAGAACAAAAGGGATTCCGATGGAATAGTGGTGAGAAACAAAGCTAGGTTGGTTGCTAAAGGGTATAACCAACAGGAGGGAATAGATTACGATGAAACTTTTGCTCCTGTAGCTAGGATAGAAGCCATTAGACTCTTCTTAGCCTATGCTGCTCATAAAGGCTTTAAGGTTTTCCATGTGGACGTTAAGACTGCCTTTCTCAATGGTATAATCAAAGAGGATGTGTATGTATCTCAACTAGAAGGATTTGTCAATCCCAAACTCCCACATCATGTGTATATTCTAGACAAAGCCTTATATGGACTAAAACAAGCCCCAAGATCTTGGTATGATGTCCTGTCTAAATATGTGCTGAGTGAGGGATACAACAAAGGAAAAACTGTAACACCACTTCCGAAAACAACAAATTTAGTGATAATTCGAATTTAAATTATGAGTAGATCAATTCGACCAACTCAAAACATCAGATTTAGCAGCGGAAATTTTCTTTTCAATAGCTTTCATCAAATATTTACATCATTATCATCTCAAAATAACCGTTGGTGTTACCTAATACAAGAATTGAACACAAGTATCATATTACATCATAAATCAAAGTGTTGCAACCCATAAGGGTTTATATACATCAAAAGCAACCGACCTCACCAGGCCTTCTAATCTTTACCTGAAAAGGGGCAACGTAGCACCATTAGCTAAACAACATAGCTAGTGAGAACATACTTATCATAAGCATCAATAAAACAAGTCATGCAACATATATCATATATAAACAATCATTGCTAGCTTAACACATAGTGGTGTGCTGACAAGATCAGTAAGAGTCATATCTTGCAAGGTAAGTAATCCCGCTCAACAACTCAGACAGGGGGATCAGACACAACCAACCGCGCTGGTGGCGGAGCATAAAGTAGTCCACCAAAACTCGTTCACAGAGTCAAAGACTCCTCTAGTAATCCAGTGGTCATCCAGCTGATTACCACTCACGTTAAGGCACAGCGGTTCAGCAGAACCTACGATCTGGAATGCCTCCCAAATCACCGTGAAATCCCGAAGTATTCATGGGATCCAGTTACAACCGACTGACCTTAACCATGCTTCAGATAGTCTGAATACAGTGCACATACATACATACATACATACATACATACATACATATAATCCCATAGGGATTCATCATCTTGCATATCACATCATCTACATAAACATTCATACATATCATCATTCATTAACTAAGCCATTCCAATCTGGAACCGCTGGCATACACCTAATACGTATCTTACAAATAGCAATGCAACATAACATTATTCAAACTTATACTTACATTCTTGAGCATACCTGCAACATCAAGTTAGACATACATAATACAATCATGTATAATTAATCAGGTAGTCATCTAGCAAACAAGCCTTACTCTACCGAGTCTCATGAAAGAAGGTACTCACCTGAGTAATTTACAACGTTCATGTATTTTGTTTTGACCTCACTAATACGACAAGTTCACCTAGAACATTATTACTTACGTTAAACATATATACATACAAAGTAGGACTACAAAACAAACACAGGAACTTAAATCTGGACTTAGCATAAATCCGCCAAAACTGTCGGATTTGGGAAATCTGATAATTCGTGCGGATTTTGAGAAATCCGACCCATACATACGGAATCCGACACTTGCGGATTTCATCACGAGGGAATCCGACACGCATATGAAATCCGACACTTGTGGATTCCAACATATAGAAGGAAATTTGACTGGCATGCGGAATCCGACATTCTAGCGGATTCCGACACACATGCGGATTTCAACAAACTAGCGGATTCCGACACCTTCATAGGTCTCGGAATCCGGCACCTTACAATACTGAACTTCCGATAGCTTCTTAAACCATTCTAAAAATTGCGTACTTGTTGTATTCATATTTAAAACACTTCAGAGCTTCATGTTCTACCCATACAACCTTTATAAACACATCAAATCCAAATAAGAACACCAAACATGCAAAACCCACTTCCAAAGTAAGCTTTCATGTTCTTCAAAGTGTTCTTGCATGAACTTGTGTTTCCAGCCATAACAAGGCATGTATCTAATCTTCAAACATGTTTAAATCTAGATTACTAACCTTCTGTAATTCAACAACAAGTTTCTTCAATTCTTCTTCAAAAACCGAGAGAGAAGTGTGTGTAGGTTTGTGTGTGTTTTTTGCTAGTTCTTGCCAACTTGACTCTGTAAGTCAACTAAAAGCACATACACACACACACACACACATATATATATATATATATATTTACTTAATATACATTTACACATATTTAATGCCACAACTTAGTAAACACATATATATATATAACCAATCTTAACATTTCAAATACATAGAATATCTTCCTATTACATTAATCACACACGCGTACATACTACTTACAACTAGGCCCAAGTCAAGGAAGTTACAAGTCTACCCCCCTTAAGAGGATTCCGTCCTCGGAATCCGCTTAGTGATAAATAGGTGAGGGTATCTTGTCTTCATCTCGTCCTCAACTTCCCAAGTCAGGTTTGGACCTAAGTTGTGCTTCCATTTTACAAGGACTAGTTCGATCATCTTCTTGCGTAGTTTCTTGACCTTCGTATCAAGAATCTCAACAGGTTCTTCAACTAGTTGCTTAGAAGAGTCAATCTTCAACTCTTGAAATGGAATAATCTGCTCCTCTTCAACATGGCACTTGCGTAAGTAGCACACGTTAAAGGTATCATGAATACCAGCTAGCTCAGGCGGCAGCTCTAGAGTTACTGTCTAATCATTCACCTTACGTACAATCTTGAATGGGCCGATGAAACGTGGACTTAGCTTTCCCTTGCGCCCAAAACGAATGACGCCTTTCCAAGGAGAAACCTTCAAGAACACACGATCACCAACTTCAAATGTAGCGGGGCGACGCTTAGGATCCGCATGCATCTTTTGTCGGTCACGAGCTGCTTTCAGCTTTTCAAGAGCCACATTCACTTTATTAGAAGTTGTATGGACAATATCAGGTCTAGCAAACTGCTTTTCACCAGGTTTCAACCAGCAAGTTGGAGTACGACAGCGTCTTCGGTAAAGCATCTCGTATGGTGGCATTCCAATGCTGGAATGATATGAATTATTATAAGCAAATTCAATCAATGGGAGATGAGAATCCCATGATCCACCAAACTCGAGTACACACGCGAAGCATATCTTCCAACGTTTGGATCGTTCGTTTGGATTGGCCGTCAGTCTGCGGATGATAGGCAGTGCTCAGATGAACACGGATGCCAAGTTCACGCTGCAAACTTTGCCAGAAATTCGAGACAATCCGAGAGTCACAATCAGAAACAATCGAACAAGGAAGACCATGATGTGACACAATCACATCGATATACAATTGAGCTAAACAAGTCAGCGAAGGAGACTCATTTGTTGCTAAGAAATGAGCACTTTTCGTCAATCGATCAACAATAACCCATATCATATCGTGCCCTCTGAACGTCTTTGGTAGTTTCGTCATGAAATCCATCGTGATATGATCCCACTTCCACTATGGAATATCCAATTGTTGCAGATTACCATATGGTCTCAGGTGTTCCGTCTTCACTTGCACACATATCTGACATCTCTTCACAAATGAAGCGAGTTCTTTCTAGAGAGTCGGCGACCAGTATAACATCTTCAGGTCATGGTGCATCTTCGTAATTCCCGGATGGACGGACAATTTAGATTTGTGAGCTTCTTGCAGAATCCACTCACGTTTACCTCCAACAAGAGGTACCCAAATCCTGGATTGAAATGTCTTCAACCTACGATTATCTTCATTCAGCTGATCTTTCAATTTCTTCATTGTCTCAAGCTTCAGATTATCTTCTTGCAGTGCTATCTGCTGAGATTCTTTGAATTTAGAAATTAAATCTGGCACCACTACTATCTTCATAAACTTTGCTTCTGCTGTCGGTCCTTTACGGCTCAAAGCATCCGCTACAACATTCGGCTTACAAGGATGGTAACGGATTTCACAATCATAATCTTTAATTAACTCTAACCAACAGCGCTGCTGCATGTTGAGTTCTTCATGTGAAATGGCATACTGCAAACTCTTGTGATCAGTACATATCACACACTTCGTGCCATAAAGGTAATACCTCTACAACTTCAATGCAAACACAACAGTAGCAAGTTCAAGATCATGGGTTTGGTTGTTCCTTTTGTGTGATTTCACCTTCCTAGAAGCATAGGCAATCACTCTATCACGCTGCATTAGGACACAACCTAAACTCGCATATGAGGCATCACAATAAACTGTAAAGTCTTCCGAACCCTCAGGCAAAGTAAGAACCGGAGCTTCACATAACAATCGCTTCAAGGTCTGAAAGGCTCCCTCCTGAGATTCCGACCACACAAACGCTACATCCTTACGAGCCAGTTTGGTTAATGGACCCGCAAGCTTAGAGAAATCGCAGATAAACCGCCGATAGTAGCCAGCCAAGCCAAGGAAACTTTTAATTTCGGAAGGAGTTCGAGGAACCCCCCAATTCATCACAGCCTCCACCTTAGCTGGATCTACTTTGACACCATCTTGACATATGACATGGCCGAGGAAATGAACTTCCTTAAGCCAGAACTCACACTTAGACAACTTTGCATACAATTGTTCTCGTTTAAGAGTTTCGAGAACCTAATGAAGATGAATCTCATGATCAGCTTCCATCTTCGAATAGACAAGAATATCATCAAGAAATACAATCATGGAACTATCAAGAAATGGACGATAAACACGATTCATTAGCTCCATGAAGATGGCAAGGGCATTGGTTAAACCGAATGGCATAACCAGAAATTCATAATGACCGTAACGAGTCCGGAAAGCAGTCTTCGGGATATCTTCTTCACGAACTTGTACTTGATGGTATCCCAACCGAAGATCAATCTTAGAGAAACATGTAGCTCCCTACAATTGATCAAAGAGATCATCGATTCGAGGAAGAGGATAATTATTCTTTACAGTTCGCTTGTTAAGCTCATTGTAATCTTTACACATGCACATCGTTCCATCCTTCTTCTTCACAAGCAAAACAGGAGCTCCCCACGGCGAGGAACTCGAACGAATAAAACCTTTGTCAAGAAACTCCTACATTTGAGTCATCATCTCTCTTATTTCAGAAGGACCGAGATGATACGGAGATCGAGCCACAGGTGTAGCCCTTGGAATAAGCTCGATCATATATTCAACTTCTCTAATTGGAGGCAAACCTGGAAGTTCTTCAGGGAATACCTTAGGGTAATCAGACACTACCCTAATATCTTGGACTGGTCGTTTCGCCATCGTAGCATCAATAACCTATGCTAAATAAGAGTCACAACCTTTAGAAATAGACTTCTGTGCTTTAACAATGGAGACAATAGGAATATCAGAATCCCGTCGTTCTCCTCGAGCAACAGCATAAGATCCTTCAGAAAGGGGAATCTTAATCATCTTTTTGGAACAGAGAAACTCAGCATCACGCTTGTTGAGCCAATCCATCCCAATCACTACATCGAATCCCGCAATAGGCATAATAAAGAACGAAATATGGATACTACTCTCATCTATGTAAATAACAGCAATAGGAACTTTCTCTGTAACAGATACTACTTTACCATCGGCAACCTCTACTATAAGTGGCTCAGTTAGCGGGACAACAGGTAACTGCAATCTCTTACGACACACCACAGAAACAAAGGAGTAGGTAGCTCCAGAATCAAATAATACATAGGCAGGGATATAATTAATAAGGAATGTACCTGTGCTGACATCCCCTGCTGCTTTTGCTTCCTCAACTGTCATCTGGAATGCCCTCCCTTTTACGCGAGATGCATCATCTCTCTTCTGGCCTCTAGAAGACCCTTTAGCACCAGCACCCTGTCTATCCGGGAAATCAGTCATCTTGTGCCTAGGCTTGTGACACCGGTAACAGACATCCTCTTTAAAACTACACTCGGTAGTAGCATGGCCCTTCTGCCCGCACCTCCAACACCGTCTGCTAGCATTCGAACACTTACAAGAATGATATGTACGACATTGAGAACACCAAGGTATGTTAGGACTCGGTTTCTTTGAAGTCTCGGTCTTTCCACCTGCTGAGGATTGTCCTTTGGAAGGACCCAATTTTTCAGATGGCTGAAACTTTCTTTTAAACCCCCCACTGGCAGATTCTCCCTTACAGTGCAAACGATCTCCTTCCATTTGTCAGGCCACTTCAAATGCCCGATCCAGATTAACAGTTGCTCATACATGGGGACGATACTCCAATGACAAGGTCGCCACAAACCTCCTTATCTTGGTGGTCTCATCAGGGATCAGATGTGGAACGAACCTCATCTTGTCGGTGAAAGCGGTGATGAGTTCCTCCATTGTCTTATCCCCTTTCTGGTGATTATTAAATTCTCTCTCCATCCTCTTCATATCGTACTCAGTGCAGTACTTCTTTAGTAGTTATTCAAAAAATTGCTTCCAAGACAGAGCACTCAGCACTTCTTTATCAACAATAGCTTTTACCGTATCCCACTAGAAGATGGCACGGTATTTCATCATACGTACTGTGTATTTTACGCAATACTCAGGTTCACAATAGCAAGATTCGAATACCTGCTCCATTTTCACGGAGCCATTATATGGTAACTATGGGCTTATCACTCTCCTCAAATGTCAGAGGCTTACAGGACAAAAACTTCTTGTAGTAACAAGTCTTGCGTGGCTTGTTCAACATGGTCTGCAACAAGACCTCTTTGGTTATCCTTAGCTCTTCCTCCAAACGCCTTATATAAGCAGCCTGATCTGGCTCAGGTCTGCCACCTCCAGCATTGTGCTGAGAACGTTCATCCTCAGCTTGATGAGGCATATGAGAAGCCTCATCTTCCATTTCTTTAAGAGCTTGTTCGGTATTACCACGTTCAGCAGACATCTTTTCAAATTTCTATATGATAGAGAAAGAGCAATTAACACTCTATCTCACATACTTATCTTACTTATAAGCTATCTTACAATAGTTAACATTCATATAACACTCTCACTCAACCCCCATAGGAACACTTACTTATGGTCAGGTCTGAGTTTGAGATCGAATACTCTTACAAGTACCCAATTCCCTCAAACTCAGGCTCTGATACCTAGTTGTAACACCGCTTCCGAAAACAACAAATTTAGTGATAATTCGACTTTAAATTATGAGTAGATCAATTCGACCAACTCAAAACATCAGATATAGCAGTGGAAATTTTCTTTTCAAAAGCTTTCATCAAATATTTACATCATTATCATCTCAAAACAACCGTTGGTGTTACCTAATACAAGAACCAACCACAGGTATCATATTACATCATAAATCAAAGTCTTCCAACCCACAAGGGTTTATATACATCAAAAGCAACCCGCCTCACCAGGTCTTCTAGTCTTTACCTTAAAAGGGGCAGCGTAGCACCATTAGCTAAACAACATAGCTAGTGAGTACATACTTATCATAAGCATCAATAAAACAAGTCATGCAACATATATCATACATAAGCAATCATTGCTAGCTTAACACATAGCAGTGTGCTGACAAGATTAGTAAGAGTCATATCTTGCAAGGTAATCAATCCCGCTCAACAACTCAGACAGGGAGATCAGACACAACCAACCGCGCTGGTGGGGGAGCATAAAGCAGTCCACCAAACATCGTTCACAGAGTCAAAGACTCCTCAAGTAATCCAGCGGTCATCCAGCTGATTACCACTCACGTTAAGGCAAGGCGGTTCTGTAGAACCTACGATCCGGAATGCTTCCCGAATCGTCGTGAAATCCCGAAGTACTCATGGGATCCAGTTATAACCGACTGACCTTAACCATGCTTCAGATGGTCTGCAGACAGTGCACATACATACATACATACATATAATCCCATAAGGATTCATCATCTTTCATATGACATCATCTAGTTAAACATGTTTGAATCTGTCCACTGACACACGTATGCCGGTATCACTGCTAATGAAGCGTGAGCCTATTGGGTCACACGCCAAGGATTGATCCCGACAGCTTTATGTGGATGGAGAATGTCAAAGAATCAAAAGTGTTTTGATTCGGGGCTTCATGACCGTGAAGGATGCTCCACGGGTCGTGAAGTAGGCTGCCCTAACGATTGTTCATCGGCCGCCACGCGTCGTAATGCCTTTGGGCTTCACGGCCAGTGACGAGGTCGTGAGGAGTCGTGAAGGAGATGCCCTCACGAGTCTCGACCGGGCGGCACGACTCGTGGAGTTCTAAGTCCCCTCATGGCGCACTTAGGCTTCACGGCCCGTGAGAGCCCGTGAGGGGTCGTGAAGAGGGTAGCTGTAGTGACTCTTTGTGTTTTATTGCACCATTTGATGGTCCAATCAAAACCTATGCTTTATGGCCAGGTTTTACATGTTTGTTGCTGGTGATTGAGGCTGGAACACTCTATGGCAAACACAAGAACTCTCTCTCTACCCTAGTTCTCTCTTGGCTCCAAAGAAAAACATATACATACACTAAGGTGAGTTCTTGAGTGTGGTAAGTGTTTCATGGTGCAAGAGGAGATCTAAATGGGCTGTTCCAGATGATGGAGTCATGGTGGACGTTCATCTATGGGTTGCTAGTACAATGGGATTAAGCATACTTGGTGTGGACTTGCAATCGAGAAGAAGCCATTTGTTTCTTCATCTATGGCTCACCTCACTAACTCTCACTAACTCTCGAATGAGATTGCACCTCAAGATAAGACTCCACAAGGGGTAATTTGCTACTTCTACAGAAAGATTGGAAAATTGGCGCCACTACGCCGGCCCTATGAGTCTGAAAGAGTTAAAATCACTTATGAGAAGAGAAATTAGCTCCTTGACTTCAGGAACATTCATGATCAAACTCCATTGCTCTTCTACTTCTGAAGGCTAGGTTTTGAATGTTAGCAATGACGCTCACGTTTGTCACAAATTTGTTTGTTACAAAGTGAAGGTGTTAGAAGAGAAGTAGGCGGATGAGGCATGGAGAGTTGGAATTCGAAAATGGAAACATAGTTGTTGTCCCTGTTGAGAGGATTGGAAGTTTGTATCATGCCTTTCCTTCTAGCTATTCTATTACTTTATTGGATGTATGTTTATGCTATGTATGGCTAGAAACATTACATCTAAACGCCTTTGTTGACGATGGATATTAATTTGACTTTTGAAATTAGTGGTAATTTATTTCAAAGTTTATCCATGTCGTGGCATTTAAAGTAAGCTTTTGCTTAAGGAGTAATAGAACGATCATAAATGTATTGATAAGTTATCCTATTGTGAAAGTCGATTAAGCTATATAATCTCGACTTGCTTCACCAAGATCCGTGAGGTTTAGGAACTTGGAACCCTTTGACCATGGGTCAAATGTTGAATGCATATCTTGTTTATTAGGTTAAATGACTTAAACATCCTTCACTTGAGTATGTGAGAGGATTCAAAGCTTCTAGGATTTCGTTCACACTTTAAGTATGTTGATCGTTCAAGCAAACAATAAGGAGTAACTTTAGATACCTTGTTACCTTTACCGGTGATGGTAGAAGGGATGGTATATCTATTTTAATGGACTAGTTTTTGAAACCTTAGAGGTGTTCAAAACTCACCATAAAGAGGTACATGATAGAGAGGGCAATGCAACTATGATACTCGAATCTTGTTGAGATGTTGAGTACATTAGTTTTATATTATGTGACTATCATAAGAATTATGGGATTGTCTCACAATTCATTCCTCTTAAGACACATTGTTACATGTGGTCGTCTAATGGAGGAACCGGACATATTGATATGGTCTGCTAAGTGATAGGTTACACTTGTATATCCAAAATTGTTTTGGATCATCCAAATGGTGGGCAATAAGTTCTAAATCTTATAAACAACAAAGATGGTCAAATAAACACCTTAGAGGATGTGACGGAAAGAAGGATCGTTGTTTGTCTATTCCAAAGTCTGGATTGTCTAGCCTACGTTTAGACGTGAGGTAGAGGAACCCATGATCTAGAGGTGATTACTCCATTAGGTACTCTACTAAGACCATGAGATATTTGTTTTGACAAACCATGTGAGAACATGATTTTAGTTACTCAAAGGTAGAGTCTCTTAAATTAATATCCATGGATGTATGTGAGAGTAAAGTATACCTTGAATGGAAGGACTTGATGTTGACACTAGAATCCAATCAGAAATGATTGAAACTTAGCATGGCAATGCTGGAGAACCTGGCATAAAATCGTTACCTCTTGGTAGAAGTTGTGATAAGACAAGAAAGATATAACTCGTTATATATGAGGAAGACAACTTTATGATGATTCATGATGAATGCGTCAACTACCGGAAAGCGTAGTGGGCTTGGAGTCCGCTAGGAGGAAGGAGGTTATGATAAGATGAGATACTATTCATGAAGGATATCCAAGGTTTCAACTTGGTTGATCCTACACCTGGGGTGAACCCGCAAGGTGTGATTGGTTATGTGAGGAGATAGACCAACATGGATAAGTTTGTAGACTACTTCAAAAACCGACTAGTAGGAATAATTTCACAATGATTGACCATGAGGAAGGTATCATCTAGAAACATTCTCCCGGTGGTTATGTTGAAGTCCACACGGATACTTATTTTATAAGTGCCTTTGAGGCTATATTGGGTGGAAGTGAAGACCACATTCCTTAATAGGGATTTTCTGAGGAAATGCTCACAACATTTTCGAGGGTCGTTCACTATCATAAGTATCCTAAGGAAATCTGCAACCCTAAGTAGTCCACTTGTGGACTTGTGTTTCCATCTCAATGTTAGAGTCTTTGCTTTGATATGAAAATCATTTGTTTGATTTTTCAAAAGGCAATGATGAAACATGGATGAATGCCAGAGCTAGTGGGAGCATTTTGTAATCCTATTCTAAATATGTCTAGTACATACAGCGTATTGGAGATAATGTCCTGATCTTGCTTTGAAAAGCTTAGATCAAGAATTATGCATCCAGAACGATTATAGGATATACAAGATCTATGAAAGGAGTAAAGAAATATTGAAATATGTTCTAGTTGATCTATAGTAAGAAGCAACATAGAATAAGTTGTTATACAAATGCTTGCTTATATACTTCTTAGGATAACTGCCGATCTTTATCGGGGTTCGTGATCCTACTATATATGGCGTTGTTAATAAGTATGCTTCTCAAAGCATCGCTGACTCTATTGGGATCTTATGAGACAATAAGAGTACGATGGCTTGTGCAAGATAGCCTTTATCTCAAGCATCCTTGATCTTATTGAGTTCTGATGAATCAATGAAGGTGCGATAGATTGACAAAAGACCGTTATCTCACCAACGCACACGTTTGAGTGATTGGTTGAGGTAGAGATATGGTCATCTTGCGAATACACACGGATAGCATGGTGGCGGATCCGTTTTGCTAAAGTCGTAGTTGCAAGATAGTGATGATTGAAATACTAGTGCTTGCAAAGACTTGGCTTGAGTTTCTTTTAGTTATAATTTTGATATGCTGATTTTGGGAACGTTAAGCAACATTGTGCTTCTGCTAGTATCGATTATCAAATTGGGATTTGTTAATACGCATGTAGCGGGTACTCTCAGTTGCCTTTATTGTGTTCCATCTTAGCATGTTTACCACTTCCCTGAATGTTTTTACATTCTAAATGTCCACAGTCGGTCACTCTTCATCGGAAGGAAGTTTGAACTAAGACTGAGGGAAAGGGTTGGTCATGTATTCAATGATGATTGGATACAAGAGACACAACACTTTACCTATACTTGAAAAGATTTCAAGAGATTGGACGACCCACACCTGAGTATACTTCATGGTACATGTCAAGAGTAACTCAGGATGATAATATCTTTTGTCCTTTGACCGGAGATACATGTGTTTCCACGACATTGGTCTGCCTTGTTCTGATTGCTTTCAAACGCAGTCCGTAACTGGTTGTTATAAAGGAAGCTTTTGGGTGAAGTATTACCGATGTAATGGGGCAATGTAGTCGAAGGAATTTGTTCCTCTGTTTAGAGAGATATCCTTGGGCCCCTCGATGATTGGGCGTTGACACCAGAATGCACGGCCGTGCTCATGCTTGCAATGATAGTTGATCAGTTGCAACTTGCATATTTTGGTCACCACCAATCTTGATCGAGAAACATAATTGTGAACGATCGAAGAATGACTTTGTACCATGTCTCTTGTTCACCCGGATATCGCGAACAATAGGATGATTAATCACTTATCTGTAGGACCTTTTCAAACCCGTTTGGATTGTGATTAGGCACTTTTGAGGGATGACATACCTCGCGTTGACTTGGGGGTAGGGATGTCTTGCTAGAGGCCGCTCCCTGTCTGTGATGCATATGGGTACAGTGTGTCATGTGCAAGTGGGAGTTTGTTGGAATCTACGCACTGACACACGTATGCCGGTATCACTGCTAATGAAGCGCGAGCCTATTGGGTCACACGCCAAGGATTGATCCTGATAGCTTTATGTGGATGGAGAATGTCAAAGAATCAAAAGTGTTTTGATTCGGGGCTTCACGATCGAGAAGGATGCTCCACGGGTCGTGAAGCAGGCTGCTCTAACGATTGTTCGATGGCCGCCACGCGTCGTGATGCCTTTGGGCTTCACGGCCCGTGACGAGGTCGTGAGGGGTCGTGAAGGAGATTCCCTCACGACTCTCGACCGGGGGGCACGGCTCGTGGAGTTCTAAGTCCCCTCGTGGCGCACTTAGGATTCACGGCCCGTGAGAGCCCGTGAGGGGTCGTGAAGAGGGTAGCTGTAGTGACTCTTTGTGTTTTATTGGACCATTTGATGGTCCAATCAAAACCTATGCTTTATGGCAAGGTTTTAGAGGTTTGTTGCTGGTGATTGAGGCTGGAACACTCAATAGCAAACACAAGAACTCTCTCTCTACACTAGTTCTCTCTTGGCTCCAAAGAAAAACATATACATACACTAAGGTGAGTTCTTGAGTGTGGTAAGTGTTTCATGGTGCAAGAGGAGATCTACATGGGCTGTTCCAGACGATGGAGTCATGGTGGACGTTCATCTATGGGTTGCTAGTACAATGGGATTAAGCATACTTGGTGTGGACTTGCAATGGAGAAGAAGCCATTTTTCATCTTCATCCCAATCCACATGTAGAGCTCGAATTCCAGCCATGGTAAGGAGGTACTTTCTACTCCTTCTTCTTGTTCTTTAGTTGCAATTTGCTTTGTAGTGTGTTCCACCATTGGAAATAGTTGTGGGCTTTGTGTGTGCTTTCGTTTTTTGTCTTGCATGCTACTTTCTTTTTTGCTTCCGCTGCGTTTGTGCCCACCACGAGTTCAAACAAAACATTCATACATATCATCATTCATTAACTAAGCGGTTCCAATCTAGACCTGCTGGCATACACCTAATACATATCTTTCAAGTAGCTACGTAACATAACATTATTCAAACTTATACTTACATTCTTGAGCGTACCTGCAGCAACAAGTTAGACATACATAATACAATCATGTATAATTAATTAGATAGTCATCTAGCAAACAAGCCTTACTCTACCGAGTCTCATGAAAGCAGGTACTCACCTGAGTAATTTACGACGTTCAGGTATTTTGTTTTGACCCCACTAATACGACAAGTTCACATAGAACATTATTACTTATGTTAACCATCTATATATAAAGTAGGACTACAAAACAAACATAGGAACTTAAATATGGACTTAGCATAAATCCGCCAAAACTGTCAGATTTGGGAAATCTGATACTTCTTGCGGATTTTGAGAAATCTGACACATACATGTGGAATCCGAAATTTGCGGATTTCAACACAAGGGAATCCGACATGCATACGAAATCCGACACTTGCGGATTCCGACACATAGAAGGAAATCCGACAGGCATGCGGAATCCGACATTCTAGCGGATTCCGACACACATGCAGATTTCAACAAACCAGCGGATTCCGATCCTTCATAGGTCTTGGAATCCGACACCTTACAATACTGAAATTCCGACAGCTTCTTAAACCATTCCAAAAATTGCATATTTGTTGGTTTCATATTTAAAACACTTTAGAGCTTCATGTTCTACCCATACAACCTTTATAAACACATCAAATCCAAATAATAACACCAAACATGCAAAACCCACTTCCAAAGTAAGCTTTCATGTTCTTCAAGGTGTTCTTGAATGAACTTGTGTTTCCAGCCATAACAAGACATGTATCTAATCTTCAAACATGTTTAAATCTAGATTACTAACCGTATGTAATTCAACAACAAGTTTCTTCAATTCTTCTTCAAAGACCGAGTGAGTAGTGTGTGTACGTTTGTGTGTGTTTTTTGCTAGTTCTTGCCAACTTGAGTCTGTAAGTCAACTAAAAGCACATACACACACACATATATATATATACACACATTTTCTCTCTTTAATCAATTCTTAATATATACAGTAATATACATTTACACATATTTAATGCCTCAACTTAGTAAACATCTATATATATTTAACCAATCTTAACATTTCAAATACATAGATTATATTTCTATTACATCAATCACACACGCGTACATACTACTTACAACTAGGCCCAAGTTAAGGATGTTACAAAAACCAGCACCACTTTGTTCACAAAAGCCAAAGGCAATGATTTAATCTTAGTACAGATTTATGTGGATGACATCATCTTTGGTTATACAAATCCTAAGTACAGTAATGAGTTTGCACTAACAATGCAAACCATTTTCAAATGAGTATGATGGGAGAGATGAATTTCTTTCTCGGATTACAGGTGAAACAGATGAGTCATGGAATTTTCACAAGTCAATCCAAGTACGTTAAAGATTTGTTAAAGAAATATGACATGCTTAGTTGTTCCTCACTATCTACCCCAATGTCTTTAAAAACAAAACTGTCTGCTGATCTTGAGGGAAAAGCAGCTGGTTTAAAAATATAACGGGGTAGGATAGGCTCATTACTGTATTTGATGACTAGTAGGCCAGATATCATGTTCCTTACATGCCTATGTGCTAGTTTCCAGGTTAACCCAAAGGAATAATATCTGGTGGCAGTTAAACAAATTTTCAAATATATCAAGGGTACACCTGATCTAGGTCTGTGGTATCCAAGGGATTCAAGTTTACAACTATATGCCTATTCAGATGCAGACTATGCTGGTTGCATGCTTGGCAGAAAAAGCAAATCTGGAAGTGCACACTTTTTGGGGGATAGGTTAGTGTGCTGGGCTTTTAAGAAATAGAACTGTGTATCCACTTCTACTGCTAAGGCTGAATATGTTGCTGCTGCAATGTGCTGCTCCCATAGTTTGTGGGTAAGGACCCAGCTCTCTGACTTTGGTCTACACTATGAGAATATCCCACTATTGTGTGATTCACAATCTGCCATCATTATCTCATGCAATCCAATCCACCACTCAAAGACCAAACACATTGACATAAGGTATCATTTCATTAATGATAATGTGAAAAAAGGTCTAATAGAGCTTCAATATGTTAAGATTGATGATCAACTGGCTGATTTGTTTACTAAACCATTAGATGATATTCATTTTAATGAGTTAGTGTCCAAACAAGGCATGTTGAACTATAAGGTCTAACTATTAGTCATTTGTTTTGAGTTGGTATTTCACTATGTTTGTTCATTGTGCAGATAAAATAGAGCATAATCTGAGGGGGAGTGACAATGATACGTACAAGCTACACATACTTATAGGGGGAGAAAATATCAAAAACATTCACAAAACATAGAAAATACCAAAAAAATTTAAAAAATTGATGAAACTATCAAAACTATGTGTTTTTAAATGTTTAAAATCCAAAAATATTTGATTTTTTGTTAATAACAGAAAACAACAAAACGATTTCAAGCTTAAGTGTTGCAATACATTTTGAATTCGTAACCTTGGTCTTCGAATTCGAAAAAATGCGTCAAATCATTCGAAGGGGAGTCTTTGAATTCGCAACTTCGAAGTACCCAGAACAAATTCACAATTTCAAAGTTCATTTCGCATGCGAAATCATCTTAAATTAGAGGACTTCAAACAAGTTTTTTAAACATGTGTGGACTTCGCATTCGAAATGCACAAAGGCAAGGAGGCTTCGAGCGCCCTTTTTGCTTTCGCATTCGAAGTAAATGGACTTTGAACACTGAGTCCTTTGTTTCCTTTAGATTTCGCACGCGTTTACAAGTTCCAATTTGAAGTCAGTACACTTCGCATACGAAACAGTGATTCTTCAATACACTTCGAGCGCCTATGTAATGTTTCCTTCCGGAATCGAAGCACACACACTTCAAATTTGAAGACTTCAGACTTCGAAGTCTGAACAGTGCACTCACGACCACTTCGTGCGCATTTTCAACCTCGAAGCCCTTGAGACTTCAAGCACGTCTCACCTATTTTTAACCGTTACATATGTGTGTCTATAAATAGGGTGTTCGTATTATGTGTTCTTCACGTATTCAAAATATTTTGAATTTTTCAAACATCTCTTGTTACTTGTTTTCAAATCGTGTGATCACACTTGCTTCCAAAACATTCTTCATTCGTGTTAAAGTTGCTAAATTACTCAAGCTATACATAACATAAGCAACAAATCATGGTTAAAACATGTTTAAATGCTCAAAAATGGACTTGTACTGTTCACCTTGGAAGACACCTTTTTGAACTTTACACACTTTGTTTGACAATCAAATGATTATGTTAATGTACATATGATGTGCGATGGGACTTAGGAACACTTAGATCATGTTTTTATCGAATAAAATCTCAAAATATTTGAAAAGTGTTCTTCTTGTTCTTCGAGTGGATGAAGATTGGGGTTTGCTTCCATTTTTTGCCCAAATTTTCATGTTATGGATCGATTGGAAATATTTTAAATGTTACAAAATTGTTTAGATACATGTATTCATTGTGAAACATGTGTCAAAACACATTTTTGTTCACTAAAAATAACATTTTGTCAATGGTGGTTTTTGGGGGTTATACACTTTTTCAACAAATGTTTGACTACTTTTCTAACTTTGACCTTGGGTTAACTTTTTGAAGTCAAAATGAGTCCAAATTCTTCATACTTGAATGATTGAGTTTGGAAGTCATTGCATCTCAATGGCTTATCTTTCTACAGTGCATACGTATAACCTAATTGTTGTTCTTACAGGATAAATAGCAATGGAAGGTGACTCTGTCTCATATCGTTCTTTGACAGCTACCCATAGCCATAACCCAGACGACCAACTCCTTACCTCTGACCAATTTCTGTTTGTTGTCACTCATGACAACAATCACTTTGTTAACCTCGACAACTTTCGCAATCCCAACGTCCCAATTATCACATAAATCCTCCGCATCCATCCACTCAACCATGCCCTTACATACAACCCATCTACTTCCGGGACTTATGTCCCTAAACTATATGTTCAGCAGTTCTGGCACACCGCTCTACATGTATTGCTTCTTGATAAGGATTGACTAAGGCATGGGCTAGTTCACCAAGTGAAGAAGCAAAGGAAAGAGGGGCCCTCCCTCCTCACCTTTTTTGGCCGAAAATGGCCTTGGGGAGGGGACTCCCTCTTGGCTTTTGTTTCTTTGTGCTTTTAAGTGTTAATGCATGGTCTTTGTGGATATATACATGTTATCACCTTTGCTTATGTTCTAATATATTTCTAAGTGTTCAAAGAACTTGAATACATCCCTACTCTATAGTATTGGTGTTCTTCAAGTAAGCAAAGTTTGATACTAGAATACATACTCAAAATACATACATCTAGTTCAAGAAGAACAACAAAGGTTGTTGCTTGCATTCCTGATCTTCAAGGGTTGGAGAAACTAGAATTTCAAGGTGTTAAGATCATTGGCTTGTGGATACCTTGGAGGAAGTCTTCTCTTGGCTTCTCTTTGATCAACCACTTCACCAACAGTTTTCTCACGCTACAAAGGTTGTAGTTCTAAACACCATATGGTTGTTTTGTTTCTTAAGACTTGCATATGGATCATTGGTGGGGAATTTTAAAAAGTTTAAAATTTTGTTCATGCTTCCATTTCTAAAAATATATTTTGAAAAACCGAACAAATTGTTGGTTCTAAGTGCACAAGACACAAATTAATACGATATTATTGATAATAAATAAACCCATAGGGTCACACATTTACAATCAATGGACACCAATTACATATTTGAATATGATTTAAATATGTTTCCAACTAATTATACATATATATATAAGTACATATGCATTGTTGTATATTATTATTTATGTGAAATAATAATATCACTCTTATATATTGATATAAGGTAATGCATATCAAATACATTGCCTCCAATACCATGCCAATACTTTACCCAAATACCTCCTTTATAATAGCCAGTTACGGACTATGTTTGAAAGCAGTCGGAATAAATCAAACCATAATAGTGAAACACATGCGTCTCCGGTCTAAGGATAAAAGATATTATCATGCTGATTTACTCTTGACATGTACCATGAAGTAAGATCAGGTGTGGGTCGTCCAATCACTTGAAACTCTTTTCAAGTATAGGCGAAATATTGCGTCCCTTGTATTCAATCCCTATTGAACACTATGACCAATCATTTCCCTCGATCTTCATTCATACTTCCTTCCTTGAAGAATGACTGATCGTGGACAGTTTAGAATGTAAAACATTCAAGGAAGTGATAAAACATGCAAAGTTGGAACACAATAATGATTTAAAGAAAGTATTCGCTACACGTGTATCATTAAATCTCTTTTAATAATCAATACATTCAAAAATACAATATTGCTTAATGTTCCCAATAACATAGTAAATACATTGAATACAATAACCAATATACAACTCAAACCAAGTCACTAGCAAATCTAATCCCAATAGCACGTGTGTGGGCATCGTGCTTGGCTTGCGACAACGGTTTAGTGAACGGATCCGCCAAAGTGCTATCCGTGTGTACTTTGCTGATGACGATGTCTCCATTTTCGACCACGTCCCGGATAAAATGATATTTCCGCGGAATATGCCTTGTGCGTCGATGAGACCTTGGTTCCTTTGCTAAAGCAACGGCACCCTCGTTGTCACAAAAGATCTCAACAGGGTCGCTGATGCTTGGAACCACTCCAGATCAAGCAGAAATTTTCTCATCCATACGGCCTCCTTACCAGCTTCACTGGCCGCAATGTATTCCGACTCGGTAGTGGAATCGGCCACGGTGTCTTGCTTGGAGCTCCTCCAGGATATAGCACCGCCGTTTAATAGGAACACGAACCCCAATTGTGATCAGCAGTCATCCCTATCTGTTTGGAAGCTTGCATCAGAGTAACCCTTTACTCTAAGCTCTTCCTCACCTCCGTACACCAAGAACATCTCCTTAGTCCTCCGAAGATACTTGAGAATGCTCTTCACCGCCGTCCAATGAGCTTTGCTAGGGTTGGCTTGATATCTACTCTTCATGCTCAAGGCACACGATACATCAGGCCTTGTACATAGCATGGCGTACATGATCGAGCCCACAGCCGAAGCATATGGCACTCACTTCATTACTTCCCGTTCCTCTGGGGAACTAAGGGATTGAGTCTTACTGAATACCAAACCATGTCACATTGGAATGAACCCCTTCTTGGAGTCTTCCATCCTAAACCGCTTTAGGACTTTGTCAACATATGTACTTTGGCTAAACCCAATAAGCCTCTTGGATCTATCTCTATAGATTTTGATCCTAAGAATATAAGTCGCATCTCCTAGATCCTTCATTGAAAAACAATTCCCTAACCAAGTTTTTACACCTTAAAGGGTCGGGACAACGTTTCCAATGAGGAGTATGTCATCGACATACAAGACTAGGAATACAACTATGCTCCCACTAGCCCTGACATATACGCATGGCTCATCCTTGCTTTTCGAAAAGCCAAACTCTTTGACTTTCTCATCAAAGCACAGGTTCTAACTGCGCGATGCTTGCTTAAGTCCATAAATGGACTTCTTTAGCTTGCATACTTTATCCGGACGATTGGCATGTACAAAACCCTCGGGTTGAGTCAAATACACATCCTCGATAAATGTCCAATTAAGGAACGCGGTTTTTACATCCATTTGCCAAATCTCATAATCATGAAATGCGGCAATTGCCATTAGTATCCAGATAGACTTCAACATAGCCACCGGGGAAAAGGTTTCATCATAGTCTACACCATGAGTTTGCGTGAAACCCTTAGCCACCAGTCGGGCTTTGAAGGTGTCTACCTCTCCATCTATGCCGGTCTTTTTCTTAAAGACCCATTTCCACCACTAGGTCGCAGCCCTCAGACATGAGAAACCCATATCTCTCTGGCTCGTTGCGACTCCTACCGGATCTTCTAAGAGGTAAAGGATCCGTGTCAGGTTCTCAAGGAGCGCCGTGCTGAGAATCATCTTGTGAACCAGTGCCAACTTCCGGTTGGTCATTGGAAGGTTCTTGAATCTCTTCAAGATCTACCTTTCTCCCACTAGCGTCTTTGGATAGCATCTCCCTTTCAAGGAAGACGGCCCTCCGAGTAACAAATACCTTGTTCTCGGACGGTTTGTAGAACAAATATCCCATAGACCCGGCAGAATATCCAATGAACAAACACCTCTCGGCTCGGGGTTCTAATTTGTCCTCCACCTCACGTCTCACGTAGGCAAGACAACCCCAAACCTTTAGATATGAAAGCGATGTAACCTTTCCAAGCCACATCTCAAAGGGTGTCTTCTTGACCTTCTTAGTTGGTACGAGGTTAAGGATTCTAACGGCCGTTTCCAATGCATAGCCCCAAAAGCTAATGGGTACATCCGTACGACTCATCATACACCGAACCATATCCAATAATGTCCGGTTCCTCCTCTCGGCGACACCTTTTAATTATGGTGTCCTAGGAGGTGTCAATTTCGAAACAATTCCACAATCTTTTAGATAGTCACGGAATTCCGAACTTAGATACTCACCACCACGATCCGATCTGAGCATCTTAATTCGTTTACCCAATTGGTTCTCAACTTCGTTTTTGAAAGTCTTGAAAACCTCAAAGGTTTTCGACTTTTGTCTCACCAAGTAGACCTATCCATACCTACTGAAATCATCGGTAAAGGTTACGAAGTACCTTGAGTTATCCCTAGTGACATGCTTGAACGGACTACACACATCCGTGTGAACGATATCCAACAAGTATTTGCCCCTCTCACAAACGCCGGTGAAGGGTTCTTTGGTCATTTTGCCCAACAAGCAAGATTCGCATACATCATCCGACCCATGGTCAAATGATTCCAAGATCCCATCCGCTTGGAGCTTGGCGATGCGTTTCTTGTTTATGTGGCCCAAACGACCATGCCATAAAGATAACTTATCCAAATCACATTTGGATTTAGAACCACCATTCATGATTGATCTATTACTTTGTAAGCACACGCTTGTCTCATATATGCCACGACATGGATGTGCTTTAAAATAAAATAAATCATTCTTAAAGCATGAAATAATTCCATTAGAAAAATTAAAGTTATATCCATCGTCAACAAGTGCATAAAATGATAAAATGTTTCTTGCCACGCAGGGCGAATAAGATACATTTAATAAAGTAATAAATAATCCGGATGGAAAGGCGAGGTCCACGCTCCCTATCTTCTCAACCGGGACAACCGCCTTGTTTCCCATGATGAGATCCAGCTCCCCTTCAACCAAGTCCGTACTTCTTCTTAGTACCTACACATTATTAACTATGTGAGTACCACACCCGGTGTCCAAGACCCAAGCATTAGAAGTAGAAGTGTTATGGAGTTCAATCATATACATACCGGAGGTGCCTTGTCCCTTGGCGCGAAGCCTCTTGAGCTCCTCCGTGTACTTGGGGCAACTACGTCGGTAGTGTCCCTTCTCCCCGCAGAAGAAGCAGGTGGCCTCTTCCGGTGAGGGGGCTATAGGAGCGGGTTCCTTCCCCTTCGGCTCCGGCGCCTGGAGTGGTTTGGGCTTGGGTGTTGCCACCTTCGCCTTCCCCTTTCCCTTGCCCTTGGAGCTGGAAGCGGGCCGCTTCCTCTTAGCACCACCCTCATGGATGGCTAGGACGGGCGCGGAGGTCGATGTCTTTGCCTTGGCCATGTTAGACTCGGCGGTCTTCAACATGCCGTGCAACTCCATCAAGGACTTATCCATAATATGCATATGGTAGTTCACAATGAACGGACCATATGCTTGAGGCAAAGATTGGAAGATTATCTCCGTAGCCAACTCTTTCCCCATAGGAAAGCCCAACCTCTCGAGCTGGTCCACGTATTGCTTCATACGAAGCACGTGGGAGCTCACCTTCCCGCCCTCCTGCATCCGACACCCTACAAAGGCCTTGACACACTCGTAGATTTCTTGCCTCGCTTGCTGCTGGAACATTTCCTTTAGCTGCGTGATCATGTCAAACGCACCAACGTCCTCGAATTGCCTTTGCAACTCGGAACTCATGGTCGTCACACATGAGGCAAGTCACCTCATTAGTGTCTTTAAGGCGCTTCTCATAAGCATCCTTAATGGCCTGCGTAGCGGTGGTAGCAGGAGCGTCCGGAAAAGGTTCCTCTAGGACGTACAACTTGCTTTCATGGCACAAGACAATTCTCAATTGCCTAAGCCAATCCATGAAGTTTACGCCTATTAGTTTCTCTTTCTCCAAAAATGGACGGAGTGAAATGTGTGTCACGGTGTAGCTTGTAGATGCCATCTAAAAGAAGGCAAAGCACACAAAAAGGTTAGTTCGACATATTTTAATCCTCGTTAAATAATTACCCAATAGTTTAAACACTTAAATTTAACAAGGGCTAAGAACCCAACATAACTTCACTACATGACGGGTTTACCGCGGATCACTTCGTGAAGGTATTTAGGCCGGTAAACGCTTTACCAATTGCAATCTGTGATTACAACTCTTAGGCACTTGCGGGATCCATCGGTACTCATAGCACCGGTTTGGCATGTTTGATCCCTTCCCACACCGATTCCTCAATAAGCCGCTTTGATAATTCGGTATAGGCACGACAATTATCAAGGCGTATTAAATTGGAATTGCAAATCGTCCAACAAGATACACGATGACACCCTTGACAATAATTGGCTCGTGCTAAGCTCGACAACCAAAAATTTCAAGACGCCACACGCACCTTCCACACAAGTCCACATGGAACAACTCGTGCTAAGCTCGACAATTGTCCAATGCTTCATTAGATTCAGGTGGTGTCATCTTTTGGATGGCGTGTGATTTACGTTTCTGAGAAAAACGGGACTTTTGTTTTTCCGGTTAAAAAACCTCTTTTCGTTTTCATTAACAAATAAGTTACAAAACACATTTTTCACCAATTGAACATAAACACTTTATATTCGTTTGTTAATCATGTGTGCGAGCGGGGTTTGTTAACCAATTAAGGAAAACTATATAGTTATATTATTTTCAAAATATTTTCTAGCATGTGAAGATCCTACAACCACGCAAGAAAAATAATAAATAAAACTACACAACCACGCATAGAAAACCGATTTGAGCCAACCTAAGTGTTCCCCGGTGAGCCAACCGAGGAACTAAGTCTACTAAGGACAAACAATCCAAGACTTCGTGGCGTGCTCCCACTCGATCCCGCGCATCCGGATCCGAGGTAGCCAAGACGTCTCTAAAGACTCCCATTGGTGCCTCCGGTCTTCTCTTCTCATTACATACATAATTTAAAGAGAAATGGCATGCAAGCCACACAATCTATTCTAAGCTAATATATAGTTACAAAGAATAAATACTTTGGCGTGCAAGCCACAAATAAATAAATTATTACAAACCGGATTAAATAAATTATTACAAACCAAATGTGGTACCAACCACCAAATGAATGAACAACAAATAAAGCAACCAAACAACAACACAAAGGTCTAGGCTCAAACCGGTGCTCACAAAAACCGAAACAACTACAAAGCATGGTGTGCCACACCAAACCATGCACAAAACAATATCCCAATTAAGTTTATTCAAAACTAAAGGCACAAGAATAAACCATGTACATATGCATTAGGATTCCAAACACTTTGAATTCTATATTCATATATACACAATTTACATGTATGCATGTGTGCATTTTATGCCAAAACCACCCAATACATACATATAAAAGAATTAGGATATTATGGGGCTTAATCTACAAGGCTAAACAGCCTGAAATGATTCTGGAAACACCAAAATCAAATGCTAAAATCCATATTAAGTTTTCTTTTTCAAAAAGGCCAAAAATAGCCTGTTCACGACGCCTTCACGAGCTACTGCTCTTCACGGGCCCTCACGGGCCGTGAAGGCAGTACGCTCCACGACTCGTGAAACAGATTAAAAACCTTTCACGACCACCACCCCATGAGACTGGTCGTGTGGCCTTCACGACCCGTGAAGCAAGCTCCACGGCCCGTGAAGACCATATGGACAGAATGTCCAAAATCAAAAATATGGATTTTCAAGCCACAAAGGTGCATGCATCTTACAAGTATGGGTCAGATACCACTGTTGGGAATCCATGGGGATCAAATCACGCAACGGAAGCAACAAAAACACACAAAATGATCCCATGATTTCCCAATGGTGGTGAAAACTTGCAAGAACATGCATGCAACCAAAAACAAGAACAAAGAGAAGAAGGAGATCAAATCATACCCTCGAAGACTTTGATACTTGGCTGGAACAAATCGGATTTGGGATGTAAGCTTGAAACAAAAGGCTCCATGCCCTAATGCAAGTCCACACCAAGAAACCTTCAACCTCTTTGTACTAGCAAACCGAAGCACCACCAACACTTGATGGAACTCTTCTGGAACAGCCTTGAAATCACTTGTGCACAGCCCTTGACCTCTTGCTCTTGCTTACTCTCACTAGTATGAACTCACAAATGAAGTATGCTTGCACAATTTTTCCAAGAGTGTTGAATGAACAAACAATGCCCCTTATAAAGAGATATCATTTGTTCTTTAGAGTCCAGAGTCGTGCGAATTGGAAATCATTCGTTGGACCAACAAAATGGTCCAACCAAATTCAAGTGTCACTTAGAATTCTGCCTTCACGACTTCTTCACGGGCTCTCTCGGGCCATGAAAGATAAATGCGCCACGACCGGCCATTAATCCTCCATGAGCCGTGCCGCGCTGTGCAAGAATCGTGAGGGTTGTGCCTTTACGACCTCCTTCACGGGCCGTGTAGGGTCATGAAGCCCTAGGGTTTCACGAACCATGCGGCCCACGACAGGACTCGTGGACACGAGCTGCTTCACGACCCGTGGAGCATCCTTCACGGTTGTGAAGCCTAGGTCAACTGGAATTTGACCATTTTGACTCTTTCTTCTTATAGTAGGCTATCGAGATTGAAACTTGGCGTGTGACCCAATAGGCCCGCGCTTCATTGGCAGTGATGCTGGCCTATGTGTATCGGTGGGCAGATTCCAACAGCAGATCCTTTTACGAAACCTCTTGCCTCGACTAAGCATGAGTCTCATACTAGGTTAATAGGTCATCGCTTTGCAAGGGATTAGATTTGAATTGTAATTTAGTATTTTGATATTTTGGAACATTATGACAATATCTATTTTATCTGAATGATATATGGGATATGATCACGTCATTAATATTTATTGTGTTCTTTATTAGCATGTCTAAATCCATGAATAATTCTTTATTCTAAAAATGTCCATAGTCGGTTATAACTATGGGAATAGTTATGAATTAAGTCTAATGTGAATCGGTTGGTTGACTTTCATTCGTGATGAAAGTAGGCAAAAGGGTTTGCAGCCAAATTCACTAATGTTTGTTAGAGAACGAACATTGGACATGACCCGCTCTTAAGATCACTTCATGGATCAGTTTCATAAGTAAATCTTGAGAAAAAGGTGGTATCTTTGTATCCTTAGACCTGAGACACATATTAGGACTCGAGTATGAGGAGTATCGTGCTTTAATGTGGTTAAACGCTATCTTTAACCGGGTAGTTATAAAGGCTATTATTAGGTATGATATGAGTCTTATAAGAGACGTATGTGGTCAAGATGGAATTTGTTTCTCTCATTTAATTGGGAGTATAATATCTCTGGGCCCTAAAGGGATAATTGATGACTTACCTATAACAACGATTTGTAGCTAGTGAGTTAATTTTGTTGGTGAAAGTGTTGATCAACACACTTTATTTATTATTAGGGGCAATGGGATGTTGCTAGACGTTCTTACCATTGTCTATATCGGCTTAAGTTGTAACTTGTGCAAGTGGGAGATTGTTGGTTCTATGTGCACAAGACACAAATTAATATGATATTACTGATAATAAATACACCCATAGGGTCACACATTTACAATCAATGGACACCAATTACATATTTGAATATGATTTAAATATGTTTCCAACTAATTATATATATATATATATAAGTATATATGCATTGTTGCATATTATTATTTATGTGAAATAATAATATCACTCTTATATATTGATATAAGGTAATGCATATCAAATACATAAATATAAACATATCATTTTATATATATGTATGAATATATATATATATATATATATGTATAAATATATATTTGTTACAAGTAAATTGTTACTAGTAACAATTATATAAAATGTATGTATATCCTTGTTACAAGTAAAGAGTTACTAGTAACAATCAAGTATGTATATAAAATGCATGTAGATGTATTTTATACATAGTATGATATATCTAGTATATCTTTTATATATTTAAAAGATTAATACCTAGACATGCATGTATGGGACAAGTAAGGAAGCAAGAGGCAAGAGGGGACCCTCCCCCCTCTAATTTTCATCCATAATGCAAGGGAAGGGGTCCTCCCTCTCTTGCTTTGCTTCTTGACTTTTATAATTACATGCATGGTCCTTTTTGTAACATACTTGCATGCTATTACCTTTCTTTGTGTTCTTAGAATTGTTCTAAGTGTTTTATACTTGAAAAACATCCTTACTCTCTAGTATTGGTGTTCTTCAAGTTAGCAAAGGTGATACATAAACACATACCCAAAATACATACATCTAGTTCAAGAAAAAGAACAAAGGTTGTTGCTTGCATTCTTGAATATCAAGGGTTGGAGAGACTAGCATCTTGGAGGTGTTGGACTCATTGATTTTTGGATACCTTGGAGGAAGTCTTCTCTTGGCTTCTCATAGATCAACCACTTCACCAACGGTTTACTCACGCTACAAAGGTTGTAGTTCTAAACACCCTATGGTTGGTTTTGTTTCTTAAGTCTTGCATATGAATCATTGGTGGGGAGTTTTAAAAAGTTTAAAATTGTCGTTCATGCTTCCGTTGCTAAAATATATTTTTAAAAACCGAACAAACCCCAACACAAACCCCAACAGTAGTTGATCAGGTAAAGAATAGTGAATGGAAAGAGGAAGGTTGAGCCATTAAATGTGTTAAGTAAGAGACTAGCGTTTGTACCGTAGCGAGAAAGGCTAGTTCCCTACTCTGATATATGAAAATGTGAGGAGTAGAGGCGTGTGACAAGAGATTGTTAGAGTTCGCTCTAAGGGTGTTATCAATCATACCAGTTGGGCACGTTGAGCTTGTTGCCCTAAGTTGATAGCTTTAGAGAAACTACAGTGAATCCTCTACCCCGTTCTGTTTTAACAAGGGTAGGGATGGGAAAGTGAAAGTGCAGCTTATAGCAGTGGAGGAAACGGTGAAAACCGGATGTAGTGGCAGGTACCTTTGTTGCTATTAGTACACATGTCATGGTATTATTTGACGCTGGTAAAGTAGATCCTTGTTGTACAGTATTATTAAATTTTGTCGGAGATCCTAGTAGGAAGAAGAAGTAGACTTCAGATATAAAAGTAGTTGTGACTACCCTGATGTCTGTCTCCCGATGATTTGTCAGGGATTCCACAAACTCGAACGGTGGAATTCATGATTGATTTAATATAAGTAATGAAACCTAAAAGCTAAAGCTTCATATAGATTGGCACCGCCTGAAAAGCATG
This sequence comes from Dittrichia graveolens, assembly GCA_038502395.1. Classification (NCBI taxonomy): domain Eukaryota; kingdom Viridiplantae; phylum Streptophyta; class Magnoliopsida; order Asterales; family Asteraceae; genus Dittrichia; species Dittrichia graveolens. The sequence continues at coordinate 28,240,266 of JARJIL010000008.1, forward strand.
AATTGATGAAGCAATTGCAAGAATTGATGGATGAAAGTTTTATCTGACGCAGTAGCTTACCGTGGTGAAAGCAGTGATGAATTGGAAGATATCTTAGAATCCTACACAGGTAGGAAGTTGTCTTGAGCTTGTAAGGTATTAAAGACAACCAGTAGCAAGTATTTGATATGTTGAAGTATGAATGGTGTAATACTGTCAGATGGAAGGGAAGCATGATGGTCTATAATGATGCCTTTTATTTGGGGTTGAGTTGAATAGAAAGAGAAGGTTATTGTATATGTTTCTCGCTAGTTAAAGATATATGAAGACAACTCCCCAACTCATGATTCAGAACAGACAACAGTTGATTAGTTAAAGCTAATATGGTTACATATGTTTTAAGAAGAAAGACAAAAACTATAAAGATTCAAAGTTATGGAGCAAGAATGGAAACCATTAGTCTTATACTTGATAAGTAAAGTAGCTCAGATTGAAGTGAATAAAGAAAGCAATCAGTAGTAGCGTAACAAGGTTAAGTATCAGAGTTGGTAGGAGATTGTTGTCAGGAATGAAATTTGATATAGCAAGGCATGTTAAAGGATGTCTAACTTGTTTCGAGGTAAGAGCAGGGAACTAGAAGCCACATGGGAAGTTGCAGTCACTGAAGATATCAGCATGAAAGCAAGAGAATGTTATGTGAAATTGATTTTTCAGATTACCTAGAACTCCTTGGTGTTTTGATGCTATATGAGTAGAAATTGATAGATTCATGAAGAATATAAATTTTGTTCCAATGAAGGAAGCATATTCTTTAGAAAGAATATCAGGTGTTTATATGAAAGAGATAGCAGCTAGATGTGGAGTTCCAGTTACAAATTTTTTGGATACATATACCCGTATACGTACGATAAAGAGATGGAGATGAAGTTACACATTAGCACCGTATTCCACCATCAGACGGATGAACAAAGTGACCGAAATATTCAGATACAAAAAGACATGCTTTGGTCACGTGTTGTTTTTAGTGGTAGTTGCGGTACCTATCTACAATTAGGAGGGTTCTTTTATTGTACTTGCTACCTTTCGAGTATAGTATTGTTACTATACGAGATGTTGTGTAATAGAAAGTGTAAGACCTGGTCAGAGGAAGTTGAACAATACATAAATAGTACGGTAGATGACAAGTGTACACAGTAGATACGTGAGTGGTTTAAAGCAGCCTAGGACAGACAGAAAAGACAAGAGAAGATCACTGATAGAGTTCCAGGTTGGGGACTACGAGTTGTTAAAGATGTCACTATGGCAGGGAGTTATTAGATTCAGGAAGAGGGGTAAGCTAGGCCCTGCTTTGGTGGTCCCTTTAAGATTATCGCAAAGATGGGGAAGGTAGCATACAGACTGGAATTATCAGAGATGTTCCACCTTCGTGGGCGTTTAGCAGATGAATCAACATTTGCTCCTCTATAAGATGTGTTAGTGGATGAGAGAATCAGCTATAAAAATAGCTAGTGGCTATTTTAGAGACAAAGGGTTAAGGGTTTATGTAACAAATGGATAGAACTTGTAAAGGTACAGTGAAAACACAGGAAGGGTTCATAGTACACTTGGATGTGTAAGTGGCATGTTTTGTAGGTGATGTATGATTTCATGTTTAGTATGTAGTAGATCGCCTACTTCGGTAGCTCAGATCGTTACGTGAGGTCAGACTATCGTCGGTGCGTTGCGATAGCATATATAGGAGGAGATGTAAGACTATCGCTCGTACGCTACGGTAGCATTCACCGTGATATAATGCAGAGTTATTTGTGTAGTAGATTTCGGGGACGAAATCGTTCCAAGTAGGGAAGACTGGTAACACCCCATAGTTCAAAACTCTTTATGACTAAGTGTTGTAAAAGCTTAGAGATGTTTTCTTTTAAAAACTAGAGGGGGACGAAATCGTTCCAAGTGGGGAAGAGTGGTAACGCCCCAAAGTTCAAAACTCTTTATGACTAAGTGTTGTAAAAGCTTAGAGATGTTTTCTTTTTAAAACTAGGGGGATTAAGCTGTCATTTCGGAAGATGGTAAGTTCAGGGTATTTTTTATAATTCTTGGAAAGTGTGTGTGTGTGTGTGTATATATATATATATATATATATATGGAAGGGATATAGTAATAGTTATATATATATGTAAGAGTGATAAGAGACATTTTCAGCCATTGGATTGCGTGATGTGGCAAACCGAGATTTTAGGGAATTTTGAGTGCCACGTACTCGACTGGGGGTAGAAGGGGCAAATTAACTATTCATCAATTTAAATAAAAAATAACGAAAAGCGAGAATTAAGGTATATTGAATTTAAAGAATTGACGAATATTAAGGAGAATATTCATCCAAAGTTTTTCCTTTTTCTGTTCATGAGATATAAAAAAGCTTTGCATCTATAGAGAATATTCATGTGTAGAGCAAACATGATTTCTAGAATGATGAAAGGAGACAAGAATGTTCCTTCGTCATCATGTAAGAACTTAATTTTTCTTTTTTGGCATATAAATTATGTATGCAGAATATGATTTATAAAAAATAAAAACGACATTGATGAAAAATCTGAAACCTTATGACAGGAACTCACAAGAGTCACATGATGAATCAGAAGCAAAAGTAGAAGCAGGTTCAAAAAATGCAGGTATGTAATTAGTCCTATATTTGTTAGTAGTAGTAATTTAGGGTTTAATAAACCTCGTTTTTGGCTGTCATCATAATTGATGAAGAGTACATTTATCGTGTGCAAACAGTAAATAAGTTCCGGGATCATGAATGTATGTAAATACTGCAACAAAAAATACAGTATTCATAAAAAATTTATATCGATGCACATAGATAAATACATCATTAAAACCCTTGAAGGGTTTCATCAATAACGCAAAAAAAACACAGTTCGGAACCCCAAAAGAGACACTATATTTGCTTCAATAATAGGTTATCTGATTAGGAGTTATATCATAATGATTGTAAGAAGGAATAGTTATTCGCCTTCAAACGATGGAACTCACTATTCACATCCTTCAACACACCCTGTATCTTTTCTTGCCGTTTCTTCTGGCAGTTAGTGTATATGGTTGCCTAATCTTTAGTTGATGATGAAGTGGCTATAGTTAAGTCATTCATCATCTTCGTGATTACATCCCTTTCTTCTCCGACTTAGTCCTTCATTATCTCCAAGCTCATAATCCTATCATCGAGGCGCTCGATTTGATTGGACGTGTGCGCCCGAACGACATGAGTGTATGTTTCGGGCTCGATATGTGGAACCTTGAATCGTATATAGGGTTTAGATGATGTTGGCGAGGTGTACAATTCCACCACTGATGAACACTGATGATGATATAGTTTAAAAAGAAGAAATGATGAAAGTGATTTCAAATCTTATTCATCATGTTAAAGAAATGTTCATTTAATATGTTAAATCTTTTTCTTCAATATGTTAATTGGCTTATCAGTACAATGGGCCAATTATTTTCCTTGTGGTAAGTAATAATATTGTTTTTTAAAATTAATAAAAGAATATGTACATTATTATAATTATTCTCACTTAATATTCATGTAACTCAGATTATGATCAAAATAAACAATTGTTTGATCAGGTTTTCTATGCAAGCTCATTCAGATCATTGTGAATGGAAATAGAGAACAGTGTACCTCGAATACTGGTTTGGAGTTCAGACAAATTTAATGGCAGAGAGAAAGAAGAAATTTTTATGGGTGGTTTTCGGAAGCTCAAACTAACAGAAGATATAAATGATGAAGTCCTGTTGTAGGTACTGCTGACAGAAAAGGCTAAAAAAAGAGGTATATAAATAAAAATTTATTCATAGTTCCAAAATGATGAAATATATTGATATTTTACAATGATGAAAGGGAAACATGATGAGGTAAATTCCATGACACTGCAAGAAAGGTTGACGCGAATGGGTGCTAAGAAACAAGATCGTGGGAATGAAATAACACATGTGAGAGGTAACTAATTTTACATAAGTAAGAAAAAAAGAAAATATACACTCTTAACAAATTTTTGTTAAAAATAATAACTATGTATTTATATGGAGTAAGAAGATGAAATCAGTGAAGATGATGACAAAGAAAGCGGTAGTGATACTGATGTATGCGTCTGGGGATGATGATAAAGATGAACGGGAGTCAATGGACACAATGGAAATGGTTGAAGCTTTCGCCACACCAGAAATTTCACAAGTTGAGGAAGCTTCACGATGGGGATTCAACCTATTGAGATATAATCTTGTTAAAAAAAGAGTAGCAGACTGCAAACATGCATGAATAAAACACACACAAGTATTAAAAAATATAAATTAAAATAATATAATGTCAATGTTATAAAATGAATAACAGGAGTACATGTCCGTTATTCAAGCAAAAATGGAAACAATTAGTGAATATCTTGAGGACATAGACATTCTTCTTGATGAGGGTATGAAAGCGTACCCGGGTGATGAGGACTTGCAAAGAATGAAGGATGAGAAAGACAAATTATATGCAAAGAAGGATATAAGGACAGATGAAGACGATATTGATGTGTCGTTTGGCGGTGATGAAGGAAACTGCTGGAAAAATGAAGAAACAATAGAAAGAGGTAATAATGAAAATGACTTCAGTTTCTTTACTACACCAGTAATGAGAGAGATAGAAGGGAAGTTCCAGGAGTACATAGATTCAAGAAAAAGGACTGCTAACGAGGTGAATGGAGCACTGCTTAATGATGGGCCATCGTTTGATTTACAAATTTCACAACTCTTAAGTGGCCAACATGTGGACAGTGTACAACCAAGTCAAGATATAGTTGTTTATGATGAACAAATTGCTGCTGAACGTTTGGGAAAAGTTAAAAGGCCAAAAAGAGCAATGATTGTTTCGGACATACTACTATTACCATATATTTCAAGAGTCGTTTGTATAACATCATCTCTAACAAAATCAGAAAAACGAATGTGTGAGAGTATTTTCTCGGCATTCCTTCCAGCAGGGTAAGTAAACACAAATGATGGCAACTTAAACTTTATTTTTATAGTACATATGTACACGATGTTATTCGAGTAACTAACAATATATCTGCAGGGATACATTATACATGAATAAGAAGCTTGTTGGTAGTAGAGTGGCAATGGAAAGCCTGTACCAGAGAGAACATGTGTTACCGGAGTTTATCAACATTTGTTCGAGTATCTTTAACGATAATGAACACCGGAGAGACATGAACAAATGTGGGAGGTTATTTTTCAATAGTACGGTTATGGTACAAAAATGATGAAACTCACTTATAAATTATATGTATTTGTTGATGAAAAAATGATTAAACAATACATTATCGACTTACATTGCAGATTGAATAATTGCTTGATGCAAAAATGGATGTGAGGTTGAAGATGAAGTTGTTTAAAGAAAAAATGGACGAAACGGTGAAAAATAGTTGGGCAAAAGATATAAAAAAGATTGATCTGGCAAGGTGTAATAATAATTGTTCAAAAAAAATAATGAAATATACTTAGGAAACGTCTTTTTCGTGTATTCAGCCTCAAATTATAAAAGATGTATGGTTTATAAAATGTGATGAATATTATGCAGGTTATATTCCTAGTAAGAAAGGGGATGCATTTCTATATGCTTTGTTATAACCTGAGAACAGCACAAATCCACATCTTGAACAACATGCAAAATGATGAAGACACCAAGAAAAAATATGGAAATAAGCCTGCACTACTTGTAAGAGATAAAAGAAATTTTTTTCATGAAATTATACCTAGTGAACGAAAAACAACATCTAATGATGAAATAGTTGTTTTGAACAGACAAGTCTTTTTGGACATTACTTTGTGAAAGAAGGACATGGTAATGGGCTGAGAATGGGAGTAGCCATACCACAATTGATAAAATTCTCGTGGAGGACAAAACAAAATATAACAGATGACGCCATTTTTGCAATGAGGGATATGGAGACATATAAAGAAACTGGTATAAATGACTTTGTTACTAGATTTCATAAGGAGGGGGCAGAAAAGATGAAAGATTTGTCAGAGTTGAGAGTGAAATGTTTAACAAAGATACGGCTTTCAAATAGTAATGAGAAAATGTTAGATGTCATCAACAAGACCATTGAGTATGACAAGATCCCTAGATTTGAAAAGCATAAAAATAAACAACATTCAAGTGAGAGAATCAATGAAAGGGTCGGCGCAGCATGGGGTGGAGAAAAGACACAATCCTAGAATGGAAAACATATATTTACATTTCTTATGAACACTTTTATTTGGTTTGGGTGAATTGGTTCAGGACATTTGTTTCATTTGTTTTTTATCGTTGGTGACTCAATGGGGAACTGTGTGTTATCATATGTATGGAATTAATGTTTGGAATTCATATTGATGATTTATTTGTTTGAATGACGCATATATCCATGATGTGCAACTTGTAACTACAATACTTTCACTTCCATCAAGTACATGTATATAATAGTAATCTGTATGGTTGACAATTATATAAAATTGATTATATGAAATTTATGAACATAGTTATGGCCACAAATTGTAAGAAACATTAATTGATGAACACGGTTATGGTTAAAAATTTGTTGCAACATTAATTGATGAACATAGTATTTGATGAAAACACGAATTAAGTTCAAACAAAAAAATAATGAATCAAACTACTGTTGAATATTGCAACAAAATGACATCATACTATCCCCGACCCACTGGATTCGACAACTTTCTTCTCTTTTTTCTTTTTTTCTTCTAACCTATCACTTAGGAAGTAGAAGAAACTCCGCTGATCAATATACGCAAGGTCTTCACTACAGTCAACAAGGAGCTGCTTGACATTTTTTCACCAGAACAGGGGCAATTCAATGTTGCGCACATAGATCTTATCTGTCAGCAGTAACCTCAATGGTCTGAGCAACAAGAGGGTGAGTGGCCGGTACCTGACACCTATCATGGAGGACCCAAACCCTTGGCCACTCATGAGAGAATCATAGCAAAACGGCCAAACATTAGAAATATCAGGCCGTGGGAAGCACTTGCAAAGGACCAACCTCGCTAGCCTACTCAATGGCTGAATACTACTTCTCTGGAAGAAAGAATTCCGGAAATCTTTTCAGAAGTAGTTAGAGAGGTTGATGATTTATACGTGTTGAACTCTCAAGAGCATGAGAAGTCTGTCCGATTCGCCGCCACCTTCTATACAAGCACAAAACAACAAGTGGCCTCCAAATATCCAATTGTCAAGATCGAATTTGTGTACTTGTGTAACTTCCTCAACTACTCAATGCTTCACTTTCACGTCACCAGAGCAGATGTGAAAAGGTATATATTTCACGAGGTCGAGCTAAGATTCCTGAATTTGGGGGACATAACTCATATGGAAGACGAGCTGGCCTATAAGACTGGAAAGAATCGGGAGGAACAAAGAGCTTTTCAAGGTCTTAGAGACTTCATGCGGAAGAAAATCCTCCTGTGCAGAACTCACAATTTACAGCTAGGTGCTGAGGTTGATCTTGCAAAGATAAATGTTCAAAGGCCCAACCAACAGCATTCTAAGTTTAACAAGTACATAAAATAAACTATCACTGAAAAATTTTGATGAGGATTATGAAGGAGCCGATGGATTTATCATGTCAAACCTTAACGGCGGCAAAGCATTCCTTCGACTCTCTGGGCTCACTGCATATTCTGATGGAACGCTTCAAAGATGTATATCTAAATTCTGGAGAAATTGCTTCAATAACCGACACTTTCCAGATCAATCAGAGTTAGTGAAAATGACCATAATTACGGATCAGCTGGAGGAAAAGATCCAAGAGAGAAAGGCCATAAGGAGCTGGGAATGGCTCCTTGGTCAGAGAAGCAGATGATCAATACCTGCTTTAGCATAAGGCAACAAAAGGGGGAGAATGTTGGATACTTATTTGTTTGTTAGCGTTGTGTTAATTTTGTTGTAATTAAACTATGTATTATTCTAGACTAGTTAGTGTTATGGGCTTGGCCCACTTTCCTTATGTAATTCTTAGTCTAGTTTAGTTGATTAGTTTTGGGCCCATGTGGTTTTTAAGCCCATGAGACTTTTGTATTTATAGCCTTGCAAACCTAGTTTGCAAGGCAACCTTTGCCATATTGTAATCTCTATTTACTCAAAGCTCAAAGCAATACAAAGAGATTCTTCAAGTTTCATGCAAAGTGTTCATACTTGTTCTACATAAACTTCATCATCTTTTGTTCAAGTATTCTCTAGTAACTCATGTTCTTCACAATCAAAGGACTTTCACGTCCATTTTTAGAATAAGAGAAACTCGTAGGAGTACTTTATGGATTGGCATAGGCAATTGAGAATTGTCTTACGCCATGAAAGCAAGTTGTACGTCGTAGAGGAACCTCTTCCGAGGCTCCTGCTACCACCGCTACGCGGGCCGTTAAGGACGCTTATGAAAAGCGCCTTAAAGACACTAATGTGGTGACTTGCCTCATGTTGACGACCATGAGTTCCGAATTGCAAAGGCAATTCGAGGACGTTGGTGCGTACGACATGATCTCGCAGCTTAAGGAAATGTCTCTAACAGCAAGCAAAGCAAGAACCCTATGAGTGTGTCAAGGCCTTCATAGGGTGCCGGATGCAGGATGGCGGGAACATGAGCTGCCACATGCATCGTATGAAGAGATACGTGGACCAGCTCGAGAGGTTGTGGTTTCCTATGGGGAAAGAGTTGGTTATGGATATAATCATCCAATCTTTACCTCAAGCATATGGTCCGTTCATTGTGAACTACCATATGCACACCATGGACAAGTCCTTGATGGAATTGCACGTCATGTTGAAGACTACGGATTCTAACATGGCCAAATCAAAACCATCAACCTCTGCACCCGTCCTAGCCAACCATGAGGGTGGTGGTAAGAGGAAGCGGCACGCTTCTAGCTCAAAGGGCAAAGGAAAGTGGAAGGAAAAGGTGGCAACACCTAAGCCTAAACCTCTCCCGGCCTCGGAGCCGAAAGGAAGGAACCCGCTCCTATAGCCCCCTCACCAGAAGAGGCTACCTGCTTATTCTACGGGGAGAAGGGACACTACTGGCGTAGTTGGCCCAAGTATACGGAGGAGCTCAAGAGGCTTCGCGCCAAGGGACAAGGCGCCTCCGGTACGTATATGATTGAACTCCATAATACTTCTACTTCTAACGCTTGGGTCTTGGACACCGGGTGTGGTACTCACATAGTTAATAATGTGTAGGTACTAAGAACAAGTAGGGACCTGGTTGATGAGGAGCTGAATCTCATAATGGGTAACAAGACCATTGTCCCGGTTGGGAAGATTGGGAGCGTAGACCTTGCCTTTCAATCCGGCTTATCTATTTCTTTACTTAATATCTCTTATTCGCCATGCGTGGCAAGAAAACTTTATTTCATTTTATGCTTCGGTTGACGATGGATTTTATCTTAATTTCTCTAATGGAATTATATCTTGCTTTAAGAATTTTGTATTTTATTTTAAAGCATATCCATGTCGTGACATATATGAAACAAGTGTATGCTTGCGAAGTAATAGATCAATCATGAATGTAGGTTCTAAATCCAAATGTGATTTGGATAAGTTATCTTTATGGCATGGTCTAACACCGTATTTTCACCCATAAAATTTTTCATTTTAATTACCACTGCGGAAGCGTTCATAAAACATGAAAGTATTTACAACCAAGTATAAATTATTGTTTAAATATCAGTATTACAAAACACGATTCGTCACAAATAATCTACCAGAGTCCTAGGTGATTACTCCCCAAGCTAACCACTCTCTGCCGAGCCGCTGACTTACCAAAACCTGTAAAAAGAGTAAGAGGTGGGGGATTAGCACAAAGCTAAATAAATGGAGTACAATCACAATAGATATATCAGCCTGAACCGTATGATATCAACAACCACAAATAAGCACCCTGGGAAGACCGACGGTTCTGCAGGAAGCTACAACCAATGCCGGCCAAAGCAAAGGTTTACCGATAGTTCATTTGCTATTCTCACACAGTATTATCCGCTACTAGCAACAACTGCATCCCAAGGTCCTAATACTGATTAGCCGATAGCAAATGAACCCAGCCCATATGCCCAGCCGAAACTGACTTCCCAACCATCATGTATACATATCACTGACGCAACAATTAATTAACAATCAACAGTTAATCAATCATCAGATATACAATCTAACCATGCATCAAACCAACAATAGTTGCAACTAAACCAGTACAAGTAATAGCACCCGTGAGTAAACATCCACTCACCTCAAGATCTCAGCTTCTCCACTTAGTGATCTAATTTTACTGAGCCTTGTCTGTTCCTGAGAACACAACAACCAACCATAAGTATTCAACTCATAAATATATATCAATCATATATTTATATCCATTTAATCAAACATAAACATGTAAGATTCACATATGTATACACATATAACACATAGCATTAAACAATGCAATCAACGGCCAAAACTATCGGATTTCAAAGAAATCCGATAATATCATCGGATTTAGGCAAAATCCGCTAAAACCATCGGATCCTAGGATATCCGATTCATCTGTCGGATTTGAAGTCAATCCGCAACACTTGCCGGTTTTCAATGAAATCTGACACTACCATCGGATTTCACCCTTCAAACTTCAACTGTAGGATTTATTCATTGGATTACATACATTCGGATTTCATACTTGGAATCCACCATCGGATTCAAACAATTGGATTTCCATAAGTTCCGGATTCTATGTTCCGGATTCAAGAGTATCGGATTCAACATGTTCCGGATTTCACACTCTCGGGTTCTTTCATCTTCTCCACAACCGGCCAACTTCATCATTCAAGAATCCGACAACTTCATAACTTGTACAAATCTCATTCCCAGTTAATAAAATTCATATACAAGTTTTCCAAAACATAATTAAACATGATTAAACACCCAATCATGCATCAAAACACCTAAAAACCACATAAACACTCAGAACTCACAAAACCCACCATCAAAGGTTTTCATCATGTTTAAACTTGGTTTTCATAATAAAACCCAACATAATCAAAACCATGGCATGCTCATCATGTTTCAAGAAGCATAGCATGTTAACAAGAATAAAAAAACCTTGAACTTGAATTCACAAATTCACAATCACCAAAAATCCGGTTGTTTGCTCTTCTTATTTTGCTATCGGTTTTTCACACAAAGTTCACACACACATACAAATCTTCAAAGTGAAGAATGATAATGTAAAACAACGTATATATATGCAAGCAGGAGGTGTCATTCCTTTAATTTCCTAATTGCATGCACACACACAATTACAACCGTATATATATATATGTGTGTATATATATATATATATATATCTAACAATCAAAAAATATCTTAACAACTAATCAATTACTTAATTATTATTTAAGTAAACTTAATAAAATAGTAATCCACGTGTAACATACCCAGGCCTACGTATCTACTAGGCCCAATCTCAGGATGTTACAAATCTTTCCCCCTTAAACTGGATTCCGTCCTCGGAATCTATTCACTATCAAACAGATGAGGGTAACGAGCTTTCATGTCGGCCTCGGTTTCCCACGTCAAGTCTGAACCCAAACTGTGTCTCACTTAACTAGAACCATCGGAATCTGTTTCTTACGCAGTTTCGTCACTTTCCGATCTAGTAGTTCAATGGGTTCTTCCACAAACTTCTTGTTGGAATCCACTTTAAGATCATATAGAGGTAGAATCTGACTTTCATCCTCAACTCTACATTTCCGCAAGTAACAAATGTTGAAGGTATTGTGAATACCTGACAATTCTGCTGGAAGATCGAAAGTAACCGTCTGATCATTAACCACCCATTGGACACGAAACGGCCCAATATAACGAGGATCCAGTTTTCCTCGCTTTTCAAAACGGATAACTCCCTTCCACGGAGAAACTTTTAGATAAACCAATTCACCTTTAGCAAACACAACAGAACTACGACGTGGATCCGCATACATCTTCTGTCGATCCATCGTAGCTTTCAACTTTTCTCGCGCAATAGCTACTTTGTCTGCGGTGATCTACACAATATCAGGCCCTGCATACTGTTTCTCACCCGCCTCTAACCAACACGTAGGAGTATGGCAGCGACGACCATATAGCATCTCATAAGGCGGCATACCGATACTCGAATGGTAAGAATTGTTGTAAGCGAATTCAATCAACGGCAGATGGGAATCCCAAGAACCTCCATATTCTAACACACATGCCCGCAACATATCCTCAAGTGTCTGAATAGTTCGCTCAGATTGCCCGTCTGTCTGAGGATGGTAAGCTGTACTCAGATTAACACGTGTACCCAACTCCCGCTCTAAACTGTTCCAGAAATTCGACACAAACCTGGAATCTCTATCTAATACGATTGAAAGTGGTTTACCATGTCGGGAAACAACTTCATCAATATATAACTGCGCCAACTTACTGAGTGATGCCGTCTCACTAGTAGCCAAGAAGTGAGCACTCTTGGTCAATCTGTCAACGATCACCCAAATCATATCATGATTCCTCTACGTACGTGGAAGTTTAGTTACGAAATCCATCGTTACGTGCTCCCACTTCCACTCTAGAATCCGCAACTGTTTCAGTGATCCATAGGGTTTTTGGTGCTCAGCCTTAACCTGTGCACCAATATGGCAAGACTCCACAAACTATGCAACCTCTGTCTTCATTGTAAGCCACCTATATAGCACCTTCAAATCATGGGTTGGATAGTTTTTCTCATTAGGTTTCAACTGACGAGAAGCATACGGAATAACTTTTTCCCGTTGCATCAACACATAACCTAACCCTGCCAATGACGCGTCACAGTAAACTATGAAGTCATCTGATCCATCCGGTAAAGCAAGAATAGGAGCCTGGCACAAGAGTCGTTTCAATGTCTGAAAAGCTCTCTCCTGTTCATCACTCCATTTAAATGGAACCTCCTTGCAAGTCAACTTAGTCATGGGATTCGCAATCTTAAAAAAATCTTTGCTAAACGGTCTATAATAGCCTGCCAATCCCAAGAAGCTTTTAATCTCAGAAGGCGACTTCGGAGCCTCCCAGTTCATCATTGCTTCTATTTTTGCCGGGTCAACTTTGACTACATCACTGCAAATGGCATGCCCCAGAAAGTGAACTTCTCGCATCCAGAATTCACACTTTGAGTACTTGGAATTGCTCCCTCTTCAGAGTTTCAAGAACCTGTCTCAAATGAATCTCGTGATCAGCTTCAGATTTAGAATAAACCAGTATGTCGTCAATAAATACTATCACAGATTTATCCAAGAACGGTCGACAAACCCGGTTCATCAAATCCATAAACACTGCTGGTGTGTTAGTCAAACCGAACGACATGACTAAGAACTCATAATGACCATACCAGGTACGAAAAGCAGTCTTGGCAACATCTTCGTTAGAAACTTGTACCTGGTGATAGCCCGATCTCAAATCAATCTTTGAGAAATACGAAGAACCCTACAACTGATCAAACAAATCATCAATTCTGGGCAGAGGGTATTTATTCTTTACCGTCCTCTTATTCAGTTCCATGCAGTCAATACACATACGTAGAGTACCACCTTTCTTTTTCACAAACAAGACTAGTACACCCTACGGTGAAGAACTCAGACGAATAAATCCCCGATCCAACAAATCCTGAATCTACGTCATCATCTCCCGAATCTCAAAAGGAGCCAACCGGTAAGGAGTTCTTGCCACTGGATTAGAACATGGTATTAAATCACTCTTATACTCTACCTCTCGAACGGGAGGTAGCCCAGGTAACTCATCCGGAAACACTTCAGAATATTCTGATATGACTCGCACATCAGTAACTGCCAGTTTCTTTTTTCTAGCATCAATAGCATATACCAGAAAACACTCACATCCCTTACTTAAGGATTTCTTAGCTTTCAACTTAGAAATGATAGGAAGCGCAGACCTGTTCCTTTCCCCTTGAGCCACCACATGCGACCCATCAGACAATGGAAAAGAAATCAATTTCCTATGACATTTAATGCTCGTCCTGTGCTTACTCAACCAATCCATTCCCAAAACACATCAAAACCCGCTAGAGGCATTAAAAGGAATGACATTGGGAAGCACTTACCATCAAAATCTATTTCTGTCCCAGTCACAGAACTTGTAACAGGAACTATCTTACCATCTGCTACTTCTATCTCAATCGGTACAGAAATAACAGTAGTAGGCAAATTTAACTTATCACAAAAAGCCACTGAAATAAAAGAGAGATTTGCTCCATAATCAAATAACACACGAGCAGGTAGGGAGTTTATAAGAAACGTACCGGTTATAACATCATCAGTGGCAGTAGCATCGTCTACTTTCATATCGAACGCCCTACCCTCCGGTGTCGGAGGATTCTTTCATTTCTGTGCCCCTGACGATGATCCCCCAACTTCCCCTGCCCCTGTCCCCGTCCCGGCCCTTCTCCCTGTAGGGCAATCACCAGTGCTGTGCCCTTCTTTCAAAAAGTTCTAGCAGACATTACGGGGAAACCTGCAGTCTTTCGTCTCGTGCCCATGTGTTCCACAATGCAAGCAACGCATGGTCTGAGTAGTACACTACCCAGTGTGAGTGGATCTACATTGGGTACACCATTGGGACTTCACATCCGTACCCCCCGTGGTCGGCTTCTGACTCTGGTTCCCCTGAGATGAGCTACCCTGTCATTTCTTCTTTTGTTGACCACCTGCCTGGTCATACTTAGGCTTCTGCAAAGCCGCCTCGTCTTTAATTTTCTTGTCTCTGGCTTGAATGTCCCCCTCAGCAGATTTTGCCAAGGTGAAGGCCTGGGACAATGATCCAGCCAAACGAGTAGTACTCCTGTACTCCGGTAATAAAGCCCTGATGAAATGTTAAACCTAGGAAGGTTCATCAGGCACCCACTGAGTTACAAACTTCAGTTTAGCATTAAACTGCTCGATCAACTCATCCACTGACATCTTCCTTTTCATCTTTAATTCCATGAACTCCTGTCTTATCTTATTCAGTTCAAAGGCATTGCAGTATTGCTAGCACAGTTTCTCTCTGAATTGATTCCACGTGATCGAATCCATCCGTGCTCTCGATAAATGGGTGGTAATAGAATCCCACCAAACAATCTCTTTGCCCTTCAACATCCTTGTCGCAAAACAAACTCGCATTTCCTCCTCGCAATTGCAAGCATCCAAGATCCTTGCAGTATCTCTCAACCACTTCAGTGTAACATTAGGATCCGTGCTGTCGTGGTATTCATCCGGTTTGCAATCCAGAAACTGCTTGTATGTACATGGCTGTCTGTACCCCATGTTGGGCGGAAATCCCATGTATGGATAAGAGTAAGATCCCAGAGGCATAGATCCCTGTGGATAAGACCCCTGAGGAAATAACGGGTAGAAGAACGGTTGAGATGTACGTTGAGACATCGGTGGTAACTGTACAGATACTGGTGGAATCTCAGCCAAAGTAGTTATTGGTGGAAAGATCGGTGGTATCTCAGGTGCGGTTGATATCACAATAGTAACCGGGGGTTGAATTACAGGAACTTGTCTTTGCTGCTCCAGTTCCTTTCTCAAGTCTTGCAGCTGAACCTCAAGCTGAAAGATATACTCATCTCTTTCATCCCCAGTGGTAGACGGGACAGTAGGAGCACTAGTTGAGTGATCACGATCAGCCATTGTTATCTGTAACAATCATATCACCTCAACATTTATTAGATAAATCCGTTAGTAATTGACACACTAGCTCCACCACACTCCAATTCACCGCAATCCCACACCCAAGGAGTAATCGACCTATCATGGGCCAAGATTTGGGAATGTAACACTTCCACTGTGCCTATACTGCCAAACCAAGGCTCTGATACCAAACTTGTAACACCGTATTTTCACCCATAAAATTTTTCATTTTAATTACCACTGCGGAAGCGTTCATAAAACATGAAAGTATTTACAACCAAACATAAATCACTATTTAAATATCAAATTACAAAACACGGCTCGTCACAAATAATCTATCAGAGTCCTAGGTGATTACTCCCCAAGCTAACCACTCTCAGCCGAGCCGCTGACTTACCAAAACCTGTAAAAAGAGTGAGAGGTGGGGGATTAGCACAAAGCTAAGTGAATGGAGTACAATCACAAGAGATATATCAGCCTGAACCGTATGATATCAACAACCACAAATAAGCACCCTGGGAAGACCAGCGGTTCTGCTAGAACCTACAACCAATGCCGGCCAAAGCAAAGGTTTACCGATAGTTCATTTGCTATTCTCACACAGTATTATCCTCTAGTAGCAAAAAATGCATCCCAAGGTCCTAATACTGATTAGTAGATAGCAAATGAACCCAGCCCATATGCTCAGCCGAAACTGACTTCCCAACCATCATGTATACATATCACTGACGCAACAATTAATTAAGAATCAACAGTTAATCTATCATCAGATATACAATCTATCCACGCATCAAACCAACAATAGTTGCAACCAAACTAGTACAACTAATGTCACCCGTGAGTAAACATCCACTCACCTCAAGATCTCAGCTTCTCCACTCAGTGATCTAATTTTACTGAGCCTTGTCTATTCTTGAGAACACAACAACCAAGCATCAGTATTCAACTCATAAATATATATCAATCATATATTTATATCCATTTAATCAAACATAAACATGTAAGATTCACATATGTATACACATATAACACATAGCATTAAACAATGCAATCAATAGCCAAAATTATCGGATTTCAAAGAAATCCGATACAAACATCGGATTTAGGCAAAATCCGCTAAAACCATCGGATTCTAGGAAATCCGATACATCTATCGGATTTGAAGTCAATCCGCAACACTTGCCGGTTTTCAATGAAATCCGACACTACCGTCGGATTTCACCCTTCAAACATCAACTGTCGGATTTATTCATTGGATTACATACATTAGGATTTCATACTCGGAATCCACCATCGGATTCAAACAATCGGATTTCCATAAGTTCCGGATTCTATGTTCCGGATTCAAGAGTATCAGATTCACTATGTTCCGGATTTCACACTCTCGGATTCTTTCATCTTCTCCACAATCCGCCAACTTCATCATTCAAGAATCCAACAACTTCATAACTTGTATAAATCTCATTCCTAGTTAATAAAATTTATATTCAAGTTTGCCAAAACATGATTAAACACCCAATCATGCATGAAAACACCTTAAAATCACATAAACACCTAGAACTAAAAAAACCCACCATCAAAGGTTTTCATCATGTTTAAACTTGGTGTTCAAAATCAAAACCCAACATAATCAAAACCGTAGCATGCTAGCATAGCATGTTAACAAGAATCAACAAACCATGAACTTGAATTCACAATCACCAAAAATCCGGTTGTTTGCTCTTCTTGTTTTGCTCTCGGTTTTTCACACAAAGTTCACACACACTTACAAATCATCAAAGTGAAGAATGATAATGTAGACCCACGTATATATATGCAAGCATGAGGTGTCACTCCTTTAATTTCCTAATTGCATGCACACACACAATTACAACAATATATATATATATATATTTAACAATCAATAAATATCTTAACAAGTAATCAATTACTTAATTAATATTTAAGTAAACTTAATCTGATAGTAATCCACGTGTAACATACCTAGGCCTACGTACCTACTAGGCCCAATCTAAGGATGTTACAAATCTTTCCCCCTTAAACTGGATTCCGTCCTCGGAATCTATTCACTATTAAACAGATGAGGGTAACGAGCTTTCATGTCGGCCTCGGTTTCCCACGTCAAATCTGAACCCAAACCGTGTCTCCACTTAACCAAAACCATCGGAATCTGTTTCTTACGCAGTTTCTTCACTTTCTGATCTAGTAGTTCAATGGGTTCTTCCACCAACTTCTTGCTGGGATCCACTTTAAGATCATGTAGAGGTAGAATCTAACTTTCATCCTCAACTCTACATTTCCGCAAGTAACAAACGGTGAAGGTATTGTGAATACCTGACAATTCTGCTGGAAGATCGAAGTAACCATCTGATCACACATACAAATCTTCAAAGTGAAGAATGATAATGTAAACCCACGTATATATATGCAAGGCGGAGGTGTCACTCCTTTAATTTCCTAATTGCATGCACACACACACCATTACAACCGTATATATATATATATATATATATATATATATATATATATAACAATCAAATAAATATCTTAACAAGTAATCAATTACTTAATTAATATTTAAGTAAACTTAATCAAATAGTAATCCACGTGTAACATAACCAGGCCTACGTATCTACTAGGCCCAATCTCAAGATGTTACACATGGTCGTTTGGGCCACATAAACAAGAAAAACGCATCGCCAAGCTCCAAGCGGATGGGATCTTGGAATCATTTGACAATGGGTCGGACGATGTGTGGAATCTTGCTTATTGGGCAAAATGACCCAAGCACCCTTCACCGGCATTTGTGAGAGGGGCCAAGAATTGTTGGATTTCGTTCACACGGATGTGTGTGTTCCCTTCACGCATGTCACTTGGGATAGCTCAAGGTACTTCGTAACCTTTACCTATGATTTTAGTAGGTATGGGTATGTCTACTTGGTGATACAAAAGTCGGAACCCTTCGAGCTGTTCAAGACTTTCAAAAAGGAAGTCGAGAACCAATTGGGTAAACGAATTAAGATGCTCAAATCGGATGGTGGTGTTGAGTATCTAAGTTCGGAATTCCATGACCATAAAAGATTGTGGAATTGTTTCGCAATTGACACCTATTGGGATTCCATAGGGATCAAAGCACGCAATGAAAGCAACAAAAACACACACAAACGATTCCATGAAGTCCCAATTGTGGTGAAAACTTGTAAGATCAAATCATACCCTCGAAGACTTTGATTATAAGCTGGAACAAAACAGATTTTGGGATGAGCTCTTGAAACAAAAGGCTTCAAGCACCAAAGATGTCCACACCAAGCTTAGCTTCTTTCTCCTTGTACTAGCAAGCTACCAAACCACCAACAATTGACGATTTGGTTCTGGAACAGCCCTTGAACAACATTATAAGATCACCAACACAAGGTCTTGTGCTTCTCTCAAATTAGAACACTCACTTGTGTATCTCTCTAATGTATTTCTTGCACAAAATGGACCAAGAGTAGCTAATGAACCAAGAGAGACCTTTTTAAAGACATCTATTATGTTCAAAAGAGGCAGAGTCAGACCCCAATAGCACCATCTCATTGGACCAACTCAAATGGTCCAATAAAACACAAGTGTCACTTGGAATTCTGCCTTCACGACTTCTTCACAGGCTCTCACGGGCTGTGAAGGATAAATGCACCATAACCGGCCATTAATCCTCCACGAGCCATGCCGCGCCGTGCAAGTATCATGAGGGTTGTGCCTTCATGGCCTCCTTCACGGGTCGTGTAGGGTCGTGAAGCCCTAGAGTTTCACGGACCATGCGGCCCACGACAGGACTCGTGGACACGAGCTGCTTCACGACCCGTGAAGCGTCCTTCATGGTCGTGAAGCTCAGGTCAGATGAAATTTGACCATTTTGACTCTTTCCTCTTATAGCATGCTGTCGAGATTGAAATTTGGCGTGTGACCCAATAGGCCCGCGCTTCATTTGCAGCGATGCCGGTCTACGTGTGTCAGTGGGCAGATTCTAACATACTCCCACTTGCACATGACACACCGTACCCATGGGCACCCCAGATAGGGAGCGGCCTCTAGCAAGGCATCCCTGCCCCCAACTAAACACGGGGTATTTCATCCCTGACAAGTGCAATGTAAAACTAAAAGAGTTTTACATGGTCCTATAGATAAGTGATCAGTTATCTTATTGTTCAAGATATCCAAGTGAACACGAGACATGGTATAAAGTCATTCTCCGATTATTCACGATTATGTTTCTCGATCAAGATTGGTGGTGACCAAAAAGGGGAGTTGCAACTGATTAACAATCATTGCAAGCTCGAGCATGGCCATGCATTTTTGGTGTCAGCGCCCAATCATCGAAGGGCCCAGGGATATCTCAAAAAACAGAGGAACAAATTCCTTCGCCTTCATTGCCTCCAATACATTGGCAATACTTTACCCAAATACCTCCTTTATAATAGCCAGTTACGGACTACGTTTGAAAGCAGTCAGAATAAAGCAAACCAAAATAGTGAAACACATGCATCTCCGGTCTAAGGATAAAAGATATTATCATCCTGATTTACTCTTGACATGTACCATGAAGTAAGATCAGGTGTGGGTCCTCCAATCACTTGAAACTCTTTTCAAGTATAGGCGAAATATTGTGTCCCTTGTATTCAATCCTATTGAACACTTTGACCAATCATTTCCCTCGATCTTCGTTCATACTTCCTTCCATGAAGTATGGCCGATCATGGACTATTTAGAATGTAAAACATTTAAGGAAGAGATAAAACATGCAAAGTTGGAACACAATAATGAATACATTCAAAAATACAATATTGCTTAATATTCCCAACAACATAGTAAATACATCGAATACAATAACCAATATACAACTCAAACCAAGTCACTAGCAAATCTAATCCCAATAATACGTGTGTGGGCATCGTGCTTAGCTACAGAAGCGATTAAAATACTTAAAAGTATTTACAACGAATCACAAACAACTGTTTTACAAAGCCAACTGATTCAAAATAACAGTATTACAAAATTTACGGCTCGTCACAAATATAATCATCAAAGGCCTAGGCAATTACTTCCCAATCAACTTAAGCACAAAGCTAAGTTAATGGAGTAAAGCACAACAGATATATCAACCAGAACCGCATGATATCAACCACCACAAATAAACACCCCGTGAAGACCGGCGGTTCTGCAGGAACCTACAACCAATGCCGGCCAAAACAAAGGTTTACCGATAGTTCATTTGCTATTCTCACACAATATTACCTTCAGTTGCAACAAATGCACCAAAAGATCCCAATACTGATTAGCCGATAGCAAACAAACCCAGCCCATAAGCCCAGTCGAAACTAACTTCCCAACCATCATGTATACATATCACTGACGCAACAGTTAATTAACAACCAGTCAGTTAATCAATTATCAGATATAAAATCTATCCATGCGTCAAACCAATAATAGTTGCAACCAAACCAGCTACAACTAATATCAGCCGTGAGTAAACATCCACTCACCTCAAGTTCTTAGCTTCTCCATTCAGTGATCTAATTTTACTGAGACTTGTCGGTTCCTGAGAACACAACAACCAAATATCAGTATCTGATTCATAAATATATATCAAACATATATTTATATCATATCTAAATCAAACATAACATGTTAGATTCACATATGCATGAACACTTAGCATATAATATCAAATAATCAACAAACAGCCAACACCATCGCATTTCAAAGGAAATCAGATACAACCTTCGGAATCCGCCAAAACCATCGAATTTCTAAGAATCCAATACCTTAATGTCGGATTTGAAGGAATCCGCAACAACTGTCAGAATTTAATTTGTAAGAATCCACCATCGGATTACACCCTTGGAATCTACCATCAGATTAGTGAATACCGGATTTCACATATGTTGGATTTCATCCCCACTCGGATTTCATGATCATCGGATTTCAGGAGTTACATATTCTAGTGTACAGGATTATCGTAGTATCGGATTTCAACATCATCTTATCCAATCAACAATCCGCCAAGTTCATAACTTTCATGAATCATATTTCCAGCTTATACAATTCACATAAAAACTTACCAAAACATGCACAAACATATTTAAACATGCTATCATGCGTCATAAACACCCTAAAACTCAAGAACATGGTCAAAGTAACTAAACCCACTTGTGAAGTCTACTTACAAGTTCATCTATGGTGTTCATATACAAAAACCCATCATTCTTTTGATAAAAACTATAGCATGAATACATGAATCAACCATACAAACATATAGAAGAAGTTTACCAATCTAAACTTGAATGCAAAAGCCTAAATGGCCCAAATCTGATTCTTGTTCTTCTTTTCCTCTCTCGGTTTCACACACAACACCCTTTAGCAGATTTCAAATGTGGATGTGTTTATCCAAATTCAGTGTTTTATCAAACTAATCCACGAATACATATTTCACAAAGAAAGAAGCAGGAGGTGGCATCCCCTAATCTTTCAATCACATGCACACACACCCATACGCATATATATAAACTAACATATATATAAAACACTTAATTAAAAGTTAATGACTAATAATTAATCAAATAATTATTCACGTGTAAACATACCCAAGCCTACGTGTCTACTAGTCCCAAATGCAGGATGTTACAAACCCTCCCTCCTTAAAAAGGATTCCGTCCTTGGAATCTATTCACTATCAAACAAATGAGGGTAGCGAGCCTTCATATCTGCTTCGGTTTCCCACGTGAAGTCTGAACCCAAACTGTGTTTCCATTTAACCAGAACCATCGGAATCTGTTTCTTACGCAGTTTAGTCACTTTCCGATCTAGTAGTTCAATGGGTTCTTCCACTAACTTCTTGCTGGAATCCACTTTAAGATCTTGTAGAGGAAGAATCTGACTCTCATCCTCTACTTTACATTTCTGCAAGTAACAAACATTGAATGTATTGTGAATACCTGATAATTCCACAGGAAGTTCAAGAGTAACTGTCTGATCATTAACCACCATTTGAACATGAAATGGTCCAATATAACGAGGAGCTAGCTTTCCCCGATTCCCAAAACGGATAACCCCCTTCCAAGGCGAAACTTTCAAATAAACCAATTCGCCTTTAACAAAAACAACGGATCTACGACGTGGATCAGCATACATCTTTTGTCGATCTCTCGCAACTTTCAACTTTTCTCGTGCAATAGCCACTTTATCTGTGGTGATCTGTACAATATCAAGCCCGGCATACTGTTTCTCACCCACCCCTAACCAAAATGTAGGAGTACGGCAGTGACACCCATATAACATCTCATAAGGTGGAATACCGATACTCGAATGGTAAGAATTGTTGTAGACAAATTCAATCAATGGAAGGCGGGAATCCCAAGGACCTCCATATTCCAAAACACATGCACCCATCATATCCTCAAGTGTCTGAATAGTTCGTTCTTGTTGGAATATGCCTACTGACACACACGAGTTGGTATCACTACCGATGAGGCCTAGGCCTATTGGGTCACACGCCAAGTATTGATTCCGGCAACACCTTTGAACAAGAGAGAGAAAAATGCCAAAATGGGTTTTGGTTGGACCGGGCACGGCCGTGCCTTGTGAAGGTACGGGCGTGCCCTATGCCAGGTGCGGGCCCAAGGCCGGCATGCCTAGGGCGTACCCATTGGGGCCGGCACGGGCGTGCCTCGTGGAGGTACGGCCGTGCCTAGTGCGAAAGCACGAGCCCAAGTTGGGCGTGACTTGGGTGTGCCCGTGCGCTGTCACGACCATCCCTTGTGAGGCACGCCCGTGCCTCAAGCTATAACAACCCATTCAATTGGGCTTTTAAGTCTAGATTGAATGTGACTTTATGGCTATTTACACTAGTAACTCATGAAACGTTTTTGGTTTTATGAGAGCCTTTAAAAGGTTGGTTTTTCTTGATGAACTAGTTTGGAAAAACCATGAAAAAAATATATACTTTTGCTTCTTCTTAATTCTTGGTGAAAAATATACATGAACTTGTAACTTCTAGTTAGTTCATATCTCTCTCATTATACACACTTAGAAGATAGATTGGCATATCAATCTTCAAGTGGTATTAGTTTTATAGTGGTGATGTTCTTGTTAGCATACAAGCACTCTAGCAAGTGAGGATCAAATACACTTGGTGTGGATAGCGATAGAGGTACACTATTTTGTGTACATTACCCACAAAGGCGAGAATAAGGAAATATACATTTGAATGGTATAATCTCTATCTCTTATTTTCTTTCTTTTGTTGCTTTGACATGCTTAGAGTTTTTGGTCCCCTTGGTGGGTATTGTGTGGTTCACCAACTTAATTATTTTTCTACTTTTTGCTTCCGCTGTGTTTATTTGAACCACGAAAACCCAATAGTGGTATCAGAACCATCTCTAACATGGTTTTGCACTTTTGGATTGATACAGGAATTTTTTGTTTTCTGTCAAAATTTGGTTTTCCGGTGACCGGGCACGGCCGTACCTCTTGGGGTACGGGGCATGCCGGTGGCCGGGGCACAGCCGTACCAGTGGTGGTATGGGCCGTGCCGACAGAATATTTGTATGCTTAAAACTGTTTAAACTGTACATTGTCAAATGGGCAAACACGCCCGTACCCTTTAGGGTACGCCCGTGCCTTCTGCCTTTTGGTCAGATTTTGTTCTTGAAATAGTGTCTTAAAATTATATTTAAATTCCGGATTTGTTGGTTGGACTACTCTTGGATCTAGTTTTTCCCCACAATATTTTGATTCCTTGAATTTAAATATTTTGTATGGCTTGGCATGAAGTGCATAAAAATATATATATTTTTAGGTGTATGTATGAATATGTAATTTTAAAGGTGTATTAAAACTACTAATGCATATGTACAAGGATTGCCATTTGTGCCTTTAGTGTTTTATTGGCAATCTTGATCAAATATAATTGACATGGTTTTGTGGCACACCATGGTTTTTCTTTGGTTGTGTTTGATTGTGGTTCGGTAACTAGATGCCATTTAGACCTATGTGTTGTGGTGGTTGGTTTATTTGGTTTTGGTGGCCTGCATGTTGTATTGTTGTAATTTTTTATAATCATTATTTGGTGCGGCTTGCATGCCATTTATTTATTCCTTTGTACTTGTATTAGTAGCACAGGATTGTGGCTTGCATGCCATTTCTTCTTCTATGTATTTGTAAAATAGTATAGAAGTGTAACAACCTCAAGATGGGCCTAGTCGTGTTCGAATCTGGTACGTCTAGAACTCCTATTAAATATTGAATAAAAGGAATTAAATATAAGTAATTGATTAAATAAGAAAATAAAGGAAAATAATAAATAAATGATAATGTTAAAAATATTATTGAAAATAGATAATAATAATGAATTATTAAATGGTTTAGAACAAGATTTCCAAAAATATCCCCGTTGGTTAAAACGGGTACTCGTGCGTTAAGTTGTAAGTTGGAAAGGGGAACAAGATACCCGCTTGTGGATATGCACAACCCACAAGTGGGCATCTGGCTACACTCTCACGATGGCAGCCACCTCCTTAAACACAAACATTTGGTTTTGACTTATTGTGTGTGTGTCTCAAGCTTTTCAAGGAGAAGAAGATCAAGAAGATCAATTAGCAATCTGATTTGCTGTGAATTCAAGTGATAATCCAAGTCTTTAATCTGCTGCAAGCTATCAAGTCTTAATCTCCATCTTGTTGTAAGTTAAATTCCCAAGTTCTTCACTTTCTTGAAGTTTAGGTTCCAATTGGGTTTGTTTGATTTTGGACCCAATAATTGATCTTGATGTTGCCAATCTGTTTCTAGGTGATTTCTAAGTTCATAAGAATCAAATTCTGTAATTAAAATGAAGGTTTGGTTTGATTTTGAGAATTAAAGTGGCTAATGGTTCAAAATGATGATTTTGGTCCCATGTTCTGAATTTGATGTTTTGATGTGTAAAAATGGTACCTTTGAGTTGTATTAGAAGTGTTATTTCACATATGAACCTTAGAAACCGATTGGTAATATTCTGGTTGTGTTTTGGTATGATTTGGATGGGAAAACAGCACGTTCTACACGAACCTGCTGCTGTACATTGAAGGGCACGGGCGTGCCTCTCAAGAGCAGACCGTACCTTAGGGTGTACCTAGGAGGCACGGCCGTACCTCCCAAGGGTACGGGGCGTGCCTGACCCTAGCGAGTCCGGGGGTACCCTGAAGTCACGGGGTGTACCTGAGACCCAGGTACGAGGCGTTCCCGGGGCATGCCATGCCAGGCACAGGTGTGCCTTGGCAAGGTACGGGCGTGCCCTGCCCCTGGCAGAATCTGTTTTACATGGTTTTAATAGTTGTAAACCTTGTTTAGGTATTCCGATTGATCCAGGATCTACAATATCGTAGAGAGAAGTATTCTAACTCAAGAGGTGAGTTCCTGATAACATAACGATTAATATATCTATAACAGATATTAATAATGATTATAGAATTGTAAACCATGATTTGTACACGCACTTGTTCAAGTGTAGGATTGCATGATGATGCTAGAATATACCATGTTGACACAGTATAGTATGCACTTGATTAGGTGTATGCTAAGATGAGTATTGAATATATATATGCGCGCATTGACTGATGATTCGATTGAATCAATTGTTTGTTTGTGGTTGATCCGGATCCTATGGACAAAGCTGTACTGGACAAAGTTGTCCTGCGAGAACAAAGCTGTTCTACTTAAGGACAAAGTTTTCCTCTTTGGGTATAGCTGCGGCTGAACAATAGAGGAATCTGCGGATTCCAAAACACAACGGTAGACGCTGTATAGCTCCCCCACCGGGGCGGTTGATGTGTTTTGTACCCCAGTTTGGTGCATTGAGCCGGGTTAGCTCCCCTGCAAGATATGTTACCTCCTGACTACGCCAACTCATCGCGATATGCTAGGATAGAATTATCTGAGCATGATTGATGATATGTGATGTATTTATGTTAATCATATGCTATTTGAGTACTCACTAGCTATTATAGCTAACAGATGCTACAACCTACATGTGCAAGTGATCCTCAGTGAGCTTGGGACCCTACGGGTAGTTTGTTTTCTTAAGAGGAACACTTTGTCTGTAATAACTCTGATATAATGTTTGTTTGTATTTAATAATGGTCGACCGGATAACTAACAGTAACACCGAACTTGTATGTGGCATATTTTGGTTTGTAATATATTTGCCATGTGTTTTCTATTTCCGCTGCGTGTTTTCAAATGAATAAAATAAATAAATGTTTTAAAAAGAAAAATCTGGTCCTCGAAACGGCGGTGTTACAAGCTGGTGTCAGAGCCTAAGTTTGAGTGAATTGGGTACTTGAATAAGTACCCAGTCTCAAATTCAGGTTCTCGACCATTATTTAAAGTGTTCCTCGGGAGGTGTTGGGGTGTGAGATAGACTGATATGATTCACATGACTAACACAGTTCTTGATTATTAGCTTATTGATTAAAATGATTAATCAAGTATGGAAAAGTATACTAAGTATGTTTGACTTTAATGATCTAACAGAACTTAGAGATTGAATATGTCTGGAAGTGATGATCGGGAGGCATATATTTGCGACTTGGAGGCTCGTCTTAAAGCCTCTGAGGAGCGTGTTCCCGAAAAGAAGATGGCGATGGGATTAAAGGCCTTCATGATGTGTTCACCACCGACCTTTGAAGGTAATATGGATATGGTGATCGCATAGCGGTGGATCCGCGATACTGAATTGGCCTTCTAGACATGTGAGGCTGATGAATCCAAGAAGGTGGCATATGAACGAAAGATGCTGCGAGGTAGAGCGGTGTCTTGGTATGATACGGTGATAGCTTCTACACCGGCTGCTGTCCTCAACTCTATGACTTGGTCTGATTTTCTAAGGATTATGAGGGCTAAATACTGTTCAGCCCAGGCGGTAGAAGCTGTGGATAATGAGTTCCGAGCCTTGTCTAAAGGCAATCGATCTGTTGAGGAACTCATCACCAGGTATAACGAATTGGTTCGTTTCGTGCAGGGTTCCTTAACGGACGAAGAAGCAAAGATTAACCGCTTTGCACTTGCTTTGCCACCGGAGTATCGATCATCCGTCCGATTTGCCACTACTCTGGATAGGGCATTCGTATTGCACGCCGGTATGAGACCGATCATGCTACACAAGCTGGGGGAACTTCCAAAAGGAAGTTTGAACAGTCTTCGGGGTCAAAGGCTTCAGGTGGAGGATCATGGCAGAGACAACCTCAGCAACACCAGCAACAACAAGGGGGTTCCAGGTATAATGCGTCTGATGATCTATGGTGTGCTTCGTGTCGATCTAGGCATACTGGGCGTTGTACCAAGAATACCGCAAGGTGTCCTAAATGTGGTCAAAAGTGGCATACAGCTGAAAGCTGTAAATATAAAGATAATGTATGCATCAAGTGCTTCAAGCCGGGACACCGATCGGCTGATTGTAGGTTGGGTTCCAACACCAGATCGGGAGGAGCTGGTGGATCTTCCTCGGGTCGGGGAAAGAATGTTGCTCTAGGCAGGGCATTCCAGATGACAGCCGATGAGGCTAAGGCTGCAGGTGATGTTATCACTGGCACCTTTCTTATTAATAATTCTCCTGCCTGTGTTTTATTTGATTCAGAAGCAACATATTCGTTCATCTCTGCATTCTTATGTGCTAAACTGCAATTGCCTATCTGTAGACTGACTGATCCGTTAAGTGTTGAAGTTGCTAGTGGTAGGATAGTCTCTGTTGTTCATAGAGTTCCTATTGCACTGATTGATATTGACGGGACTAGTTTCCCTGTTTCTTTTCTGGTTATGCCGATTGCTGGGTTTGATGTAGTAATCGGGATGGACTGGCTCAACAAACAAAATGCTGAGATTATTTGTTCGAAAAAGATTATTAAGATTCCTTTCTCTGACGGGTCATATGTTGTGGCTCGTGGTGAAGGAAGAACTTCTAAAACTCCATTGATTTCTCTGATGAAAGCTCGCAAGTTTCTAGCCAAGGGATGTGAGTCCTATTTGACTTATGTTATTGATACACATATGGAGAAGAAAGCTGTAAATGACATTCGGGTAGTTTCTGAATACCCGGGTGTTTTCCCTGATGAATTACCGGGTTTGCCACCGGTAAGAGATGTTGAATATCAAATAGATCTTGTACCAGGTGCTACGCCTGTAGCAAGATCTCCTTATCGTCTTGCACCATCTGAGGTCTGCGAATGATGACTCAGATACAGGAACTTCTTGATAGAGGTTTCATTCGTCCCAGCTCTTCGCCTTGGGGAGCTCCAGTTTTGTTTTTTAAAAAGAAAGACGGGACGATGAGGATGTGCATTGACTACAGGGAGCTGAATAAGCGCACTGTAAAGAACAAGTACCCTCTTCCTCGTATTGATGATCTATTTGGCCAACTTAAGGGTGCTACTTGCTTTTCAAAGATAGATCTTCGTTCTGGTTATCATCAAGTCCGTGTACGCGATGAAGATATTCCAAAGACGGCTTTCAGGACGAGATATGGGCATTATGAGTTTCTTGTGATGCCTTTCGGATTGACAAATGCTCCAGCCATATTTATGGATCTTATGAATCGTGTCTGTCGTGCCTTTCTTGAAAAATTTGTCATTGTATTCATTGATGACATTCTTATTTATTCCAGATCTGAAGCAGAACACGAGACACATCTTCGCATAGTTCTTGACACGTTTATGTGAGAACAATTATATACTAAATTTTCTAAATGCGAGTTCTGGCTCGAAAAGATACACTTCCTTGGGCATGTGATAAGCAAGGATGGTGTAATGGTTGATCCAGCCAAGGTTGAGGCAGTGATGAATTGGGGAATTCCCAAAACCCCATCTGAGATTCGTAGCTTCTTAGGACTTGCCAGGTACTATTGGCGATTCATTTAGAATTTTTCTAAGATCGCAGGTCCTTTGACGAAGCTTACACGAAAGGATGTTCCTTATTCGTGGTCTGATGAACAAGACAATGCATTCCAGACATTGAAGCAACTCTTATGTCAAGCTCCAATTCTGACTCTGCCTTATGGGTCAGAAGATTTTATTGTTTACTGTGATGCTTCTAACGCAGGTTTGGGAAGTGTCCTTATGCAGAAGGACAAGGTTATATCTTATGCTTCCCGCCAACTGAAGCCACATGAGAAAAGCTATCCGACTCATGATCTAGAGTTGGCAACTGTTGTCTTTGCTCTGAAACTATGGCGCCACTACTTGTATGGCACCAAATGTGTTGTATTCACTGATCATAAGAGTCTCCAGTATGTTTCTACACAGAAGGAGC
Organism: Dittrichia graveolens; assembly: GCA_038502395.1. Classification (NCBI taxonomy): domain Eukaryota; kingdom Viridiplantae; phylum Streptophyta; class Magnoliopsida; order Asterales; family Asteraceae; genus Dittrichia; species Dittrichia graveolens. The sequence goes on from JARJIL010000008.1 coordinate 28,270,299, forward strand.
TCAATATGAGGCAACGCAGGTGGATCGAGTTAATTAATGATTATGATTGTGAAATCAAATACCACCCGGGCAAGGCTAACGTGGTGGCAGATGCTTTAAGCCGAAAGGGCTCCTCAGGAACCGTTAAATTCATGAAAATTACTATTGTTTCTGATCTTATCACTCGTTTATAGGAGGCTCAGCAGGAATCCTTATTAGAAGCAAATCTAAAGGCGGAAGTTATGGTTAAATTGAAGGAGCAGCTACAAGATGACAGCAGCGGATTGAAGACATACAGGTCCCGAATCTGGGTACCTAGCCTCGGAGGGAACTGGGATCTTATCTTGAAGGAGGCGCATACTTCTCGTCTATCTGTTCATCTTGGGTGCACGAAGATGTACCATGACCTTAAGGCACTTTATTGGTGGCCTACTCTGAAATGTGACATTGCCTCTTATGTGGAGAAATGTCAGATCTGTGCACAGGTGAAGACCGAGCACCAACGACCCTATGGTAATTTGCAACAATTACCAATTCCTGAATGGAAATGGGACAACATCACCATGGATTTTGTTACTAAATTGCCCAGGACTTCTAAGGGCATGACATGATCTGGATGATTGTTGATAGACTCACCAAGTGTGCACACTTTCTAACTGTGAATAAATCTTCTTCTATTCTCAGACTTGCTCAGATCTATATAAATGAAATTGTTGCTCGACACGGTGTTCCTCTATCTATTTTCTCTGATAGGAATACACGATTTGTTTCACACTTTTGGAGCAGTCTTCAACGGGAGCTCGGTATTCATGTTCATTTGAGTACCGCATACCATCCGCAGACAGATGGACAGTCCGAAAGGACTATCTAAACTCTTGAAGACATGCTATGCGCATGAATACTTGAATACGGTGGCTCGTGGGATTCTCATTTGCCCTTGATTGAGTTTGCTTATAACAACTCATATCATTCTAGTATCGGTATGCCACGGTATGAGATGCTTTATGGTAGGCGTTGTCGCACACCTACCTGTTGGCTTGAAGTAGGGGAGAAGCAGTATGTTGGACCTGATCTGGTCCAGATTACAGCAGATAAAGTTAAGCTTGCACGCGAGAAGCTTAAGGCATCCATAGATAGGCAAAAGATGTATGCTGATCCTAAACGCAGGCCGGTTACCTTTGAAATTGGTGATCGGGTATTCTTGAAGGTTTCTCCCTGGAAGGGTGTTATCAGATTCGGCAAGAAGGGAAAGCTGAGTCCGAGATATATTGGTCCTTTCAGAATTATCCAGAAAGTCAACAAGCAGACAGTATCTTTGGAGTTACCTCCAGAGCTATCAGGTATTCACAATACCTTTAATGTCTGCTATCTTCGTAAATGGAAGGTGGATGAAGATCAGGTTCTACCTCTGCATGATCCGAAAGTTGATTCTTCTACACGGCTCGTGGAAGAACCCGTCGAGATTCTGAACACGAAGACCAAACGGCTGAGAAAGAAGACTATTCAGCTGGTCTTGGTCAAATGGAAGCACAACCTCGGGTCAAACCTGACGTGGGAGACCGAGGAGGATATGAGGGCCCGCTATCCCATCTGTTCACTTAAAGTAGATTCCGAGGACGGAATCATTTTAAGGGGGTAGATTTGTAACAACCTCAAAATGGGCCTAGTCGTGTTCGAATCTGGTACGTCTAGAACTCCTATCAAATATTGAATAAAAGGAATTAAATATAAGTAATTGATTAAATAAGAGAATAAAGGAAAATAATAAAGAAATGATAATATTAAAAATATTATTGAAAATAGATAATAATATTGAATCATTAAATGGTTTAAAATGGGGTTTCCAAAAATATCCCCGTTGGTTAAAACGGGAACTCGTGCGTTAAGTTGTAAGTTGGAAAGGGGAACAAGATACCCAGTTGTGGATATGCACAACCCACAAGTGGGCATCTGGCTACACTCTCACGATGGCAGCCACCTCCTCAAACACAAACATTTGGTTTTGACTTCTTGTGTGTGTGTCAAGCTTTTCAAGGAGAAGAAGATCAAGAAGATCAATTAGCAATCTGATTTGCTATGAATTCAAGTGATAATCCAAGTCTTTAATCTGCTGCAAGTTATCAAGTCTTAATCTCCATCATGTTGTAAGTTAAATTCCCAAGTTCTTCACTTTCTTGAAGTTTAGGTTCCAATTGGGTTTGTTTAATTTTGGATACAATAATTGATCTTGATGATGCCAATCTGTTTCTAGGTGATTTCTAAGTTCATAACAATCAAATTCAGTAATTAAAATGAAGGGTTGTTTTGATTTTGAGAATTAAAGTGGCTAATGGGTCAAAATGATGATTTTGGTCCCATGTTCAGAATTTGATGTTTTGATGTGTAAAAATGGTACCTTTGAGTTGTATTAGAAGGGTTATTTCACATATGAACCTTAGAAACTGATTGGTAATACTCTGGTTGTGTTTTGGTATGATTTAGATGGGAAAACAGCAGGTTCTACACGAACCTGCTGCTGTACATTGAAGGGCACGGGCGTGCCTCTCAAGAATAGACCGTACCTTAGGGCGTACCTAGGAGGCACGGCCGTACCTCCTAAGGGTACGGGGCATGCCTAACCCTAGCGAGCCTGGGGTACGCTGAAGTCACGGGGTGTACCTTAGACCCAGGTACGGGGCGTACCCGGGGCGTGCCACGCCAGGCACAGGCGTGCCTTGGCAAGGTACGGGCGTGCCCTGCCGCTGGCAGAATCTGTTTTACAAGGTTTTAATAGTTCTAAACCTTGTTTAGGTATTCCGATTGATACAGAAGCTACAATATCGTAGGGAGAAGTATTCTAACTCGACAGGTGAGTGCCTCATAACATAACGATTAATACATGTATAACTTATATTAACAATGATTATAGAATTGTAAACCATGATTTGTACACGCACTTGTTCAAGTGTAGGATTGCATGATGATGCTAGAATATACCATGTTGACACAGTATAGTATGTAGTTGATTAGGTGTATGCTATGATGAGTATTGAATATATATATATATATATATATATATGCGCGCATTGTCTGATGATTCGATTGAATCAATTGTTTGTTTGTGGTTGATCTAGATCCTATTGACAAAGCTATCCTGGACAAAGCTGTCCTACGAGAACAAAGCTGTTCTACTTAAGGACAAAGTTGTCCTCTTTGGGTATAGTTGCGACTGTATAACAGAGGAATCTGCGGATTCCAAAACGCAACGGTGGACGCTGTATAGCTCCCCCACCGGGGTGGTTGATGTGTTTGGTACCCCAGTTTGGTGCATTGAGCCGGGTTAGCTCCCCTGCAAGATATGTTACCTCCTGACTACGCCAACTCATTGCGAGATGCAAGGATAGAATTATGTGAGCATAATTGATGATATGTGATGTATTGATGTTAATCATATGCTATTTGAGTACTCACTAGCTATTATAGCTAAAAGATGCTACACCCTACATGTGCAGGTGATCCTCAGTGAGCTTGGGACCCTGCGTGTAGTTTGTTTTCTTAGGAGGAACACTTTATCTGTAATAACTCTGATATAATGTTTCTTTGTATTTAATAATGGTCGACCGGATAAGTAACAGTTACACCGAACTTGTATTTAAAAAGAAAAATCTGGTTCTCGAAACGGCGGGGTTACAAGAAGTTGATATTGTACGTAATAAACCAACGGGAATCATGGCGTCGATGTCTCGGCAACGTGGAGTCCGGATTACTTTTTGGAGATACCGGCTTCAGTGCGAGCACACCCGACTGGGTACTTTGGATCTTTGATTCCTTAGTTGACCTTGTTTTCCCCGTGTGGCTCGCGGAGAAAACGCATAGGATTTGGGCATGTTACCGAACTATTGTGCATGCGTGGGTGTTTTATATATTTGTTATTTTGCATGGATTTGTAGGATATCGCATGCTAGATAATTTTTTCAAATATATAAAAACGCAAAGATTTATAAAATTGGTTTATATTTCTTTCCGCGCGTATAGAATTAACAAGATAATATAAATTTGTATTATATTATGTGTGGATAAAAATTGAATTTATCACTTGATTTGTTAATTCGCAAAATGGGTTAAAATTGTTTTAACCGGAAAAACTAAATCCAGTTTTTAAAATGTAAATCACGCGGCATCTGTAAGACGACACCACTCGAATCTAGTGAAACTTGGATGATTGTCAAGCTTTAGCACGAGTCATGCCGAGTGGAACTGTGTGGAAGGTGAGTGTGGTAACTTGCAATATTGGTTGTCGACCTTAGCACGAGCCAATTATTGGCGAGAGTTCCACCGTGTGTCTTGATGGACGGTTTATAATTCTTTTTGTGACACTTACGTGAAGTCGAGCTCTAGCCGAGTCATTTAAGGGGATCAAGATAGAACTGGTGCGAGAAGGGATCAAACATGCCAAAAGAAATTTTGATTGTCAATGGATCCCGCAAGGATCTACAAGTTGCAAAGTGTTTGCAATTGGTAAAATGGTTATCAGCCTAAATAGCTTTGCTTTGTGATACGCGGTAAACCCGTCATAAGGTAAAGTGAAATATGGTTTCTAGCCTTGTTCAAATAATTGGTTTTAAAAACTATTTGGGTAATTATTTCTACAAGGATTATATCTAAATTCACTAAAACGTGTACTCTAAAAATTGTAGATGACAAACGTTAACAACGCAACACCGAATTTATCACTCCGTTCGTTCGAAGAAACGGAGAAACTCGAAGGCGTGAACTTTGTTGATTGGTATAGGCAATTACGAATAGTCCTTCGCAATGAATCTAAGTTGCACATCCTCGAGGAACCTCTTCTGGAACCACCTGCTACGAACACAAGTTAGGCCACTAGATACGCCTTTAAAAAGCGTATCAAGGATGCAAAAGATGTTTCTTCCTTCATGTTATCGACTATGAGCTGCGCACTGCGAGAGCAACTCGGGCATATGAGTGCGTATGACATGATTAATCGGTTGAAGGACATGTTCCAACATCAGATTAGAAAGGAACACTTTATGTGTGTCAAGGCCCTTGTCAGTTGCCGGATGCAGAAGGTGGGAAGGTTAGTGTTCATGTGCTTCGTATGAAGGCATACATTGACCAAATGGAAATACTAGGATTTCCCATTGGCAGGGAGCTTGCGGTGAATATGATTCTCCAGTCCCTGCCTGCGTCTTATGATGAGTTTATCAAAAACTATCAAAATGACAAAATGGTAGATTCCTTAGACGAGTTGCATGGCATTCTTAAGACTTTCGAATCTAACATGGCCAAACGCAAGTTCGTTCCCAACCGGTTATTTGAGGAACGTAAAACCGAGAAAGAGAATACGACTCCTAAGGGAGAAGTTTGCTATTTCTGTGGTAAATATGGAGATTGGCGCCGCCACGCTTGTCTTGAGTGTTCGGAGGAGTTAAAGCTTCCTATGAGGCAAGAGAATAGCTCCTCGTCATTAGGTGCATTCATGGTTAACTCTATTGCTTTTCTACTTCTTAGCTAGATTTTGAAATTCTGGCTATAACACTCACGTTTGTTGCAAAATTGTTTTGTTACAAAGTGTAGGTGTTAAACGGAAGAAGTAGCTGATAAGGCATAGAGAGCTAGAGCTCAAAATTGGGAAACTTGGACGTTGTCTTGATTGAGAGGATTGGGAGTTTTAGAACTCGCCATTCTATCTAGCTATTTTATTACTTTACTATATTAATATATTACCTACCCTGCGTGGCGAGAGAAATATTAAGTCTATTTATGCATTGGTTGACGATGGATATTTCAAAGTTTATCTATGTCATGGCATTTATAAGGCCCTCCGTAAAGGGTCACCCGAAGGACTCGGGTTCCCTTCGGGTGCCTTCGGGAACACCCCTACGGGTGGGTCTTCGGGTGTGGCAACCGGGTCCTCGAAACCGAACGTTGAAGCTTTTTTTTTTTTGATGCTTGAACGGCTACTTTTTTTTAAAAAAAAATTTCAACCCCAACGTCTATATATATGTTAGATATATATATATATATATATCATTTTTTTTAATTCTCCTATAAATACCCAAACCAACCCTTTAACATTTATTTCAAACTCTAAACTTCCAACTTCTCTTACAATTCAAACTTCCAACTTCAAAATTTAAACTTTCAACTTCAAACTTCCAACCTTTCATCCAAATAAACCAACATGGATCCTAGGCGCAACCGTGGTCAAAACCCAGATTCAACCACACCAACGTCTACCGGTTTCCCGCTCGGGTTTTCACGATACTCGGAATCACCCAGCTTCCATCCTAGCTTCCAACCCGGGTTTCAACCCGGGTTCCAACCCGGATTTCAACCTTATATCCCTCATCAACTGACGTACCAAGGGATGTTACAAGCGGGTTTTGTTCCAGCAACCTTCAATCCTCCAAACCCGACATATCAACGAACCCATGGTGAAGAAGACAGTGACGATATAGAGTTTATCACGGAAATTCAACTACCGGAGACGCCCCAATCTTTGCCAACTCAACAATCGAACCCAGCCCAAGACGAAATCCCGACAACTCAAACGGGAATGAAAAAATTCGAGCGCCGAGCAAAAGCGAATAAATGGATGCTCGTTGAAGAGGTGGCGTTGGTTAAAGCTTGGGTTGACGTTTCCGAGGACTCCGTTATCGGCAACGCGCAATCGGGGGGTGTAATAGGTTATTATATATATATATATTATTATTACTATCATTATTATTATTATTACATATATATATTATTATTACTATATATATTTACTATATATATTATTACGTATATATATATTATTACTGTATATATATTTACTATATATATATATATATATTATTACTAATAAATTTTATTATTCTTAATATATATGTGCAGAAAGCTTTTGGAAGAGGGTAGAAATCTCATTTCACAATCAAATGCAACGTGGAGAATATAGAAACGTACATCAATTATCGTCCAAATACAAGGACATGAATAGAAAAATAACGGCTTTCGCGGGCATCTACAACAACCTTATAAATACAAGACGTAGCGGTCAAAGTGAAGCCGATATCATGACTTTGGCCCACCAACGTTATCGGGATGATAACCACGGGGCTGCTTTCACGCACGAAAATGCATGGAACGTCCTAAAAAATGTCCAAAATGGTGCACTGTGGAACCGATGCCCTCTTTTTCTTCCCGGCCCACCAAACGTAGTAAAACGTCTTCGACCAACAACCCGCCGACGCCATCATCCGATGCACACGTTGGGGTTAACCTCAACGACGAAGACGACGATATCCAAATCGAGGAGCCTCAACGGCCCGTCGGGAGAAACAAGGGAAAGAGGGCATCAACGAGCACGACAAATACCGCCGTACCGCCGGGAAAAAAATATCATTCGTTGGTGGACAAAATATCTACTTTCGACAAGCGGATGTAACAAAACATAGAATTTAAAATGAAAAAACTTGATTTCGGTCGAGAAGCGTCATCGCTTAAAAAAGACGAGCTCGAAGACCAAAAACAACTTATACTTGAAAGAGACTTCGAGTTTTATATTTTTCCCGCATGATAACCTTACGGGTGCTATTTTAAAGGCAACTTTAGCGAGAAAAAAAGCAATTAGTTAATGTATTATTATTATTTGTATTAATGAAATTTTATTTATATTATTGTTGGTCCCAAAGAGGGTGAACAAGCAACCGATACAGTGTAGAAGGGGGGTTGAATACACTTTAAACAATCAAACAAATTAATCAAATGTATATTCAATTACCAACCAGTACAATAACTTTTATCACTCTCTAATCAAATCAACAGGATGATTTGATATTACAATGATTAAACCTCAACTCTCTCTAAACACTCTTGAATCACAAACTAATTGATGATCGAATTTATTGTTAAAACTGATTAACAAGAACTCTTGAAAACTCTGTCGAACTTTAAACTTACAAAGTTATCGCAACACACGCGTATCAAGTATCACGAACACACGTACGTTTTGCAACTTATGCAATCTTGCAACTTATGCAGTCGTCGTTGTGTATCGCGTATCTGTTCTCCTAAACACGTAAGAGCATCTGTGTATATAAAACCAATGAGAAGGTTTATACTTATACTCGATATATCTACGAATAAATCGCAGTTTAAAGATAAAACTTATCTTTTCTTTAAAGCCGTAACAAACTCCTTAATTAGAACATATCCAATTAATTTCGTTTGAGATTTCTATCCAACTAATAGATAGTTTAAATTAGGATTAGATATCCTAATTCAAATGTCGTAGATATAGAGAGTTTATAACAGAATTTAGAACTTACTTAAATTCTGAACTAACTTCTGACGCTGAGCTGAACCACTTAGTCTTTACCTTGTCAAGCTGACTTCTTGAATCTTGGATTTTTTAATCTTCAAGTCTTCAAATCTTCAAGTCTTCATTCTTAAGACCTATCTCAGCTTAGAAGTTACTGAGTTATCTAGTACTTACATTGAAAACTCTAATCTGTTTATCCGCTGACTACTCAGCTGAAGCTGACTAGTCAGTCTATAACAGACTGACATAATTCCTAACTCTTAACCTATCATCTATACATATCTATAGTTTGTCTCGTCAAATCTAACTACTCTAAACATGGGACTAACAATCTCCCCCTATTTGATGATGACAAAACATTGAATCAAATAAGTTATAGGTTAATAGAATTATGTAAAACCACTCTGGAACTGAACTGATCCATACTTATTCACGTATCTTGAACTTACAAGTTATTTATGCTAGAAATCTATTGTAAGACTTGTATTCTAAGTATTTGAATGTACAAGTACTTAGATTCTGAACTTATCAGTTACAATTCAACATATCAATCATCAGCTTAAACTTACAAAGCTGTCTATTTGAACATATCAATCATAATTTTTGAGCATATCAAATAATAAAACAGTTGAACATATCAAACTTGATTTTGTATTTATGAACGTATCATTTACATTTTAGCTTAATCTTTATGATTAGCTTCTACACACATAGTGCTAACAAAAATTTAGAACTAATCTATTTACGCAACGTAATCTTCAACTTCTAACCACATATCAGAACATTGAAGTTCCCAAATAGCAGCTTTCTTGATAGCATCAACCATAATTTCTTCACCTTCTGACATTTCTTTCTACCATCTCAAACACCTTACTATTCCCTTTATCCATTTGTGAGGCTGGAACGGACTCAACTTCAACAAATTTTTGCAAATTAGCTTGAGGAAGGTTGGTGTGAACAGCTTGAGATGTTTCTTCAAGTGGAGTTTCTGGTTGAGCCTGTGAAGTTGTGGTTATTTGGACTGTTGGAGCCTGTTGTTGTTGAGAAGGCTGATCTATAGTACTCATGAACTGATCATGAGCTTGTTCAAATTGTACTTCCTCCGTATGCTCCCTCTCAACCTTATCATTATACTTCTTTGATTCTTCCTCCCCCTTTTTTTCATCATCAATAGGGGAGGGTCTGAGTTTGAACATGAAGCTTTCCAAGTTGGCAACTGAAGTTGACAAATCATTAAGTTTGCGCATCAACTTGGCTTTGTCAGCTTTCCTCTTCCTATGCAGGAGCTCAAACTGGGATTGTAGATAGTCCATAATGACATTAGCATCGGTAGTCATCATTGTGGGCTCCGCAGGTCTTCTTCTTACTTCAACGTCCTCCTGTCCAGTGGAAGAGTGTATTTCCACCGTAGGAGTGGTTGTTGAGTGTTCTTCAGTCGGTAAGGATGTGGGTCCCATATCCAAAGGTTGGTGAAGACCGATGGAATCAAGGGGGCCAGAATGTTGACCCTGTAAACCCTCCTGGTGTATGAAAAGTTCATTGACAGGTCGTGCGAGAGTGTGTGAGAATAGAAGAGAAGAATGACTAAGTTCGTGAGATATGATATTGGGGTGAGTTCGGCTTATTGGTGAGGAGGGGGTAATTGACCTTGGGGATTGGTCAGTAATTCAATGTTACCTTCATGGGGGTGTGAAGGCACAGAGGTAGGCTCTCCCATGGCACTAGTAAGTATGGGCTGAGTAGACACCATACCCGGTATAGGCTTAAGGGTGGAACTGAGCCTAGAGATTGGCACCTTAAGAGAAGGTGTCTCCCCCTCAGCTCCTGCCGGTGGAGGTATCAATGTGATATCAACTCCAGTGTCCTTTTGAGGTGAAGGATCACGTGTGGCAGTTTTCCTTGTATAGGTGTAGGAAATATCCTTGGTAGCAGTGGGCTGACCAAGGTTGGCTGTAGATTGGAAAATAAATGGAGATGTTCGAAGTGGAGGAGAGGGGTTGGACTGACTTGGGCTTGACTCAGTCCTATCTCCTAAGTTTGGAGATGGAGAAGTAAAAGAGAGAAAAGGAGATAAGGGTTGAGAAATCATACCTGCTGCACCTAGCAGTGGAGAAATTATTTGAGTACGAGGTCTGAACTGAGTCCTAGGTTGATCAGCTTGAGGAGATATAGCCTCATACCCAACATCGTCACCCACTTCTTCCGCAACTACCTCCTCTGTCTCAGCTTCACTTGACTCAGGAGTCGGAAGCTGTATATACGCCCTCATCTGAGCACTCAATGTAGGGTGCCCAGGGAAAATATCATGGGCGAACATCCTGTAGCTGATAACAGGAGTAGAGATTGACTCATATTGAGCATTATATCTTCTACCCAACCTGTCCTTGATGACCATGGCCATGAATCTTGCAAAGGGTACAATGGTGTCCCTTACGTTCTTGGTCACCAATGACTTGAATGCATCAAAGATCAACTCAGCGTAATCCACTTGTCGATCATAAAATATGTTGTATAATAATTGCATTTCAAAGTCATTTACATTATCCAGGCCACCCACCTTGTATCCAAGGGAACGAACTATAGTGGATACCATAAATCCCCATGCTGTCTGGATAACAGATTTCCGTATGACGCTAATAACTTGAGGATGACCCATTAAGGGTAAAACACTTCGTAATGTTTCCTTAGAAACCGTCGCTTCATATTGATTGTGAATCGGGAGATGAAGAATTCGGCGGAGACAGTTTGCATCGACTTCTATCGCCACTTGACCACTTAGGACTGTGCCCCGTATAACCGGTTGGGTTACATCGAGTTTACACGTATACCAGAATTCCGTGAGAAGTTGAGGGATGAGCACAGCAGGTCCACGAAGAAATGCATGTGCCAGGGGTTCCTTACGAATGTAGGAAACCCACTCCTCATATCCCCTGCCCATTTTGGACTTTGGAATGTTGGTATAGGCGATGACGTTGTTTTGTTTGTAAATGGGGAGTGCGCTGTTCTTGCAATTCCCTCCACGGATCATTTGTTCAGTTAGATTTAGAGTATACCCCTCCATTGAAATCAAACTTATCAAAATGAATTGCACTCAGCAGTAGTAAGCACATAGCAATAAATTTTGCACACAGCAACATTAGGGTTTAAGAGAGAAGAATATGTTGAAAGTTTAAATGAAAGACGATGAAAAATCTCTTATATTTATACCTTTTCAATGGAAGTGAAAATTTACCGTTATCTAAGGGTAATAAATATGACCGTTACCGTAAAAACTTCTACGCAGTTTGTTACAACGGCTAAATTTATTGTTATTTACCCAAACGCGCACTGTTTTATTGAAAAGATATTTTTATTAAAATATATCATAAACGACTGACGTTTATTTACCGGATACACCGTAAATATTTTGGACTTACCATATTGTTGGACTTACCATATTGTTAGGATTAACCTAGACTTGTGGAACTGATCACACTTTGGAACTGATTACTCAGCTGATCCTGAATGGTCAGCTTATATGGAGTATTCAGCTGATCCTGAACATTCAGCTTATATGAAGCACTCAGCTGATCTTGAACGTTCATCTTATATGAAGCACTCAGCTTCAGCTTAAGCTCTTAGCTCAGTTTGAGCACTCAGCTCAGATTTTGACACTTAGTGAGAAGTAGCACTTAGCAAATATTAAACAGAGATAAAGAATGGAACATACCAATTAAGGGTTGAGAATTCCAAGCTTGCCGAGTAGAGTTCTAAATCTTGTGCCTTCAATTGGTTTCGTGAAAATATGCGCAAGCTGATCTTCAGTTTCAATGAAGACTAACTCTATCTTTCCCTTTTCTACGATATCTCTGATGAAGTGATGTCTTATCTCAATGTGCTTGGTTCTTGAGTTAAACACTGGGTTGTGTGTAATGGCAATAGCACTTTGATTGTCACAAAATATGTGAGTCTTTGAATAATGCAGATCAAAGTCCTTCAGCTGATGTTGCATCCACAATATTTGAGCACAACAGCTCCCTGCAGCTACATATTCAGGTTCAGCTGTTAAAATTGGCACTGAGTTTTGTGTCTTGCTCATCCAGCTGGCTAATTTTCCACCCAAAAGTTGACATCCTCCAGTAGTACTCTTTCTATCAAGACCACATCCTGCGAAGTCTGGATTGGAGTACCCTATCAGCTCAAATCCTGATCCTTTGGGATACCACAAACCTAAGTTTGGTGTTCCCTTTAGATATTTGAGTATCCTTTTTACAGCTAGCAAGTGAGATTCTTTTGGATCAGCCTGATATCATGCACAAACACATGTAGCAAACATTATATCAGGTCTGCTTGCTGTTAAACAGAGTAATGAACCTATCATTCCTCTGTATGTAGTCTGACATACAGACTTTCCATCAATTTCCTTGTGTAGTTTGACATTGTGTAACATTGAAGACTTTGCGGGATGGCTTGAGTCTAATCCATATTTCTTAATCAGATCAAGGACATACTTGCTCTGATTAATGAATATACCATCTTCTTTTTGATAGATTTGAAGTCCCAAAAAGTATGCCATCTCACCCATCATGCTCATTCTGTATTGATTAGACATTATCTTGGAGAACCAATCACACAGATCTTGGTTTGTTGATCCAAAGATAATGTCATCCACATAAATTTGAACCATAATGACATGTCCTCTAGTCTTTCTTATGAACAGAGTTTTGTCAATACTTCCTCTGACAAAATCATTTGAGAGCAGATAGGTGGATAGTGTATCATACCAGGCTCTTGGAGCTTGCTTGAGTCCATACAAAGCATTGTCCAACTTATAGACATGATCTGGAAGTTTAGCATCAATAAAGCCAGGGGTTGTTTCACATAGACCTCCTCCTGTAGTGCTCCATTTAAAAATTCACTTTTAACATCCATTTGATACACTTTAAAGTTTTTGAAGGTTGCATAGGCTAGAAACAACCTTATAGCTTCAATCCTTGCAACAGGGGCAAATGTCTCATCATAATCAATACCTTATTCTTGTCGATACCCTTGAGCTACTAGCCTCGCCTTGTTTCTGATCACTACTCCATCCTTGTCCATTTTATTTCTATAGACCCACTTAGTGCCTATAATTGTTTTACCTTTGGGAGCAGGGACAAGGGTCCAGACCTTGTTTCTTTGAAATTCTGTCAGTTCCTCTTGCATAGCTTCAATCCAATCTTCATCTTTCAGAGCCTCTTCAGTCTTCTTTGGTTCCATTTGAGATAGAAAACTAGCGTAGGAAGCATAGTTTGCATTTTCCTTAGATCTAGTTAACACACCATCTTCAACGTTCCCAATGACATCATCAAGAGGATGATCTTTTAATACTTTGAAGGTTGTTGTGGGAGACTGAGGTTCTGGGTCTGATTCAAAGCAGTGTCTCTCAGGCTGAGTAGGACTTACTTCTTCAGTCTAAGTAGGAATTCTATGATCACTTAGATCTTCAATCTGACATGTACCTAAGAATTCACTAAGATTCTCAGGCTGATTATTTTCAATATTGATAATTTCTTCCAGTGATGCACGTTTATCAGATTTACTATCATCATCATCATCAGAATCATCCATAACATACATGGGATTTAATGTGAGATCTTCTTTACTCCTCTCAAGCTCACTCAGACTAACCGAGTCAGCTTGAGCTCTATTGGATTCATCAATACTTGTCTCATCAAACGTAACATGTACTGACTCTTCAATTACCTTTCTTTCAAGATTAAAGACTCTGTAAGCTTTGGAGATTGAAGAATATCCAACAAATATCCCTTGATCAGCTTTGGGTTCCAACTTATGGAGCTGATTTCTTTGGTTTAGCACATAACATGTTGAACCAAAAATATGGAAATATCCAATGTTGGGTTTTTTGCCATGATACATCTCGTAAGATGTTTTACCATGTCTTTTCACTATAATTGATCTATTCTGAGTATAGCAGGCTGTACTTACGGCTTCTGCCCAGAAGCTCAGCTTGAGCTTTGCCTCACATAGCATGGTTCTGGCAGCTTCAATTAAGGTTTTGTTTCTCCTTTCAACAACTCCATTTTGTTGTGGAGTTCTTACAGATGAGAAATTATGGATAATTCCTTTATCATCACAAAAGCCTTCAAGGGTTGAGTTTCTGAACTCAGTCCCATGATCACTTCTGAGTTGTTTAAGTGACTTACCCTTTTGCAACTCTTCTTGTCTTATGAAGCTGATTAACTCATGTGCAACTTCACTTTTGGCTTTTAAGAGGATTACCCAAGTGAATCTTGTGAACTTATCAACAATCACTAGAGTATACTTTTTGTCACTTAGGGTTGGGGTGCTAATAGGTCCAAATAGGTCCAAATGCAACATATGTAATGGTTATGTGATTGAGAAATTCTGTTTGGACTTGAAGGATCCCTTATGATGTTTTCCCATTTCACAGGCTGAGCAAAGTTTGTCTTTAGCAAATGTGATCTTAGGCAGACTAGAGACTAACACCTTGCTAGACAACTTGTTAATACATTTGAAATTTAAATGAGACAGTCTTTTGTGCCATAACCAACTCTGCTTGGGAGTTACGTCAGAATACAAGCAGGTTTCAGTTAAAGGATCTGCGGAGCTGAGATCTAACAAATAGATATCTCTTTCTCTTTTTGCCATTAATATTGGTTTTCCCTTCTTATCATAAATTGTCCCTGCATGCTTTCTGAAGGTGACTTCATAATCCTCATCACACAGTTGACTGATACTTATCAGATTGTGTTTAAGGCCTTCAACATACCTTTTTGAATGTGACTTTTCCAGCAGTTATCTTTCCATAACCTTTAGTCCTTCCTTGAAAATTATCCCCAAATGTTACCTTGGGTCCTTCATTGTTTTGGAATTCACTTAGAATCTCCTTGCTTCCAGTCATGTGCCTTGAGCATCTACTATCGAGAGACCACTTGTAGGATCCCTGCACATGATCAACTAAACGTATTAGTTTCTTTTTGGAACCCACTGTTTGGTGGGTCCTGAGGATGAGCACTTAGCTGATCCTTTGGAGTTTGATTTATCAGTTCGAACAGATTCTGGGTCTGTTTTGGATTGATCATCCTTTTCGTTTTCAGGTCTAAGATTGGTACTTACACAATCTTTGGCCTCATGACCTCTATCACCACACTTATAGAATCTTCTTCTAAAGATGAGTGTTTGGGTGATTTCTTTCAGTATTCCAACATTAAATTTGGATTCAGATTTAGGGTCATATGATGTGGATAACCTTTCAATCCTCTTCGATAGTTTGTCTACTTGATTTTCACTGACTTTGGACTTACCTTTGTCAGCTTTATGGTTACCTCTATTTGGTCAGGTCTGACTAACAGACAACTTCCTGTTTTTAGACATCCTTTCATGTATGACTTGAGAATTATGTCTTTTGGAGTTAACATGAGATATTCTATCAAAAACAGTTGTTCTCACCGGATTGTAATCCAATCTTTTGAAAACTGAGTTACAGTTTCTGTTGGATCAGGAACATTCAGCTTGATGATTTGAGTGAATAACTTAAGGACTTTGGGTTGGTCTCCCAAACTTATTGGTTTTGACCTGTTTCCCTTCCTTGTTCCTTAAGAATGTTCTTGGAAGTATGTCATCTGATTTCATCGTTTTGTCTTCAAGATTGACTTGATCTTCGATGATTTCATCAGCAGCAGCACTATAATCTCCCCTAGGACTGCCTTTACTTGATTTGGTATTTGCTGGTTAATACACTTTTCTGCTTCTCTTGATGACTTACACCAAGATTCATAGATTTTTCTTAGATTGTCAGCTTGTTCTTTTGATTCTTGCAGTTCTTCACTTAGAAGTTTGTTTATATGAAGCTGACATTCATAATCACTTTGGATCATTTTACCAGCATTTAAGAGAGTTTCAGAGTGTTTAAGTTCATCTTTTAGTTTTGAAATTTCAGTTTTCAAACCAGATTGAACTGTGAGAGAGGTTTTGAAGTCATTCAACAAATAGTTGAACATTAGACATTTTTGTTCATCAGTGTAAGAGCTAAAGTTATTTACCTTATACATTGAGGCAGGATCCCAGTTACTGGTTTGCTTCCTCAGCTTAGATGCTTCTGCTAGATCCTCATCAAAGGAATTGTCTTTTAACTCATAGTCAACTTGTTCCTCTTCATCCTCAATGGCCGTCAAACACCTATCTGACTCTTCATCATCTGAAGTAGATGATGCAGTATCCCAAGTTTCAACAAGGAGGCCTTTGGTGTTTTCATCTGGCTTTCCTTTGAGTCTTTGATAATTCTTTTTATATTTATCAGCTTTGTAGGCATTATTGTCAGCTACTGAAGCTGATTCTCCCTTCTTTACTCTGCACTCCGCAACTATGTGTCCTAACCTCTGACAGTTATAGCAATTAGCTTTCTTAGGATCAAAAGTAAACTTACCACTTTTCCTTCTGTCAGATTGACTCCTTCCTCTTCTGAACTTTCTAAAATTTCTTGTTAACATTGACATTTGTTTAGTAAGAGCATCCATCTCTTCATCATCTAAACCAGAGTTAAGACGTACTTCCTCAGATTCAGATTCAGAGGCAGTCTCAGCTTGAGACTTTTTAGATCCCTTCCTTTTCTTTTCTGCAATTAATGCAGATCCAACATCGTTTATAGTTTCTTTTAGTTGTTGCTGGGCCACTTTCTTCTATTCCATGATCTGTTGATGATTTAGAAGGAAATCATAGATTGATCGGAGATCATATTTTCCTAAGGTTCCTCCAGCATGAAGTGCAATGGTGATCTTATTGAATTGTTCTGGTAACACATCCAAGAACTTGAGTACCAACTCATTTTCATCTTTCTTGACACCTACCAAGAGTAGATCGTTTATCAAGCATTGAAATCTGGTAAACAGATGAGCCAGAGTTTCATTCTTTTTAGCAAAGAAAGTCTCATAAGAACGACTCAGATTTGTCTTCTTATGTTGCTTGACTAGGTCAGTGCCTTCATAAGTAACACTGAGAGTATCCCACATCTCTTTTGCAGTTTGGCACCCAGCCACAGTATGCAGAAGAGGATTTGTTAAAGCATTTGCTATAATGCTTCGTGCCTTATCATCAAGATTGAACAGTTTACGATCTTCCTCAGTCCAAGATATTTTAGGCTTGGGAGTTTCTCCAGAGGGAACAGTTTTGTCAGTGGCAGTAATATGGATCATTGGTATTATTGGGCCATCTTGAATCACAGTACTCATCCTGTGATCCACAGACTTCAGATATAGCATGGCTCTAAACTTCCACATAGGATAGTCAGTGCCATCAAAGATAGGACACCCTTTAGGCCTCCATTGTTGGTATGTGACTTGATTGCTTGTTAGTAGACATCTTAACCTCTTGACAGCGGATCTTGATCTTCAACTTATGAAGAAACTGCTCTGATACCAATTGTTGGTCCCAAAGAGGGTGAACAAGCAACCGATACAGTGTAGAAGGGGGGTTGAATACACTTTAAACAATCAAACAAATTAATCAAATGTATATTCAATTACCAACAAGTACAATAACTTTTATCACTCTCTAATCAAATCAACAGGATGATTCGATATTACAATGATTATAACCTCAACTCTCTCTAAACACTCTTGAATCACAAACTAATTGATGATCGAATTTATTGTTAAAACTGATTAACAAGAACTCTTGAAAACTCTGTCGAACTTTGAACTTACAAAGTTATCGCAACACACGCGTATCAAGTATCACGAACACACGTACGTTTTGCAACTTATGCAATCTTGCAACTTATGCAGTCGTCGTTGTGTATCGCGTATCTGTTCTCCTAAACACGTAAGAGCATCTGTGTATATAAAACCAATGAGAAGGTTTATACTTATACTCGATATATCTACGAATAAATCGCAGTTTAAAGATAAAACTTATCTTTTCTTTAAAGCCGTAACAAACTCCTTAATTAGAACATATCCAATTAATTTCGTTTGAGATTTCTATCCAACTAATAGATAGTTTAAATTAGGTTTAGATATCCTAATTCAAATGTCGTAGATATAGAGAGTTTATAACAGAATTTAAAACTTACTTAAATTCTGAACTGACTTCTGACGCTGAGCTGAACCACTCAGTCTTGACCTTGTCAAGCTGACTTCTTGAATCTTGGATTTTTGAATCTTCAAGTCTTCAAATCTTCAAGTCTTCATTCTTAAGACCTATCTCAGCTTAGAAGTTACTGAGTTATCTAGTATTTACATTCAAAACTCTATATCTGTTTATACGCTGACTACTCAGATGAAGCTGACCAGTCAGTCTATAACAGACTTACATAATTCCTAACTCTTAACCTATCATCTATACTTATCTATTGTTTGTCTCATCAAATCTAACTATTCTAAACATGGGACTAACAATTATTTTGTTATTTTTTATTTTTATAGAATTGTTTAAATATGTGATTTTTTTAAATATATAAATGTGTAATTAAATAGATTTAAAAAGTGGGAAAAAGTTTGGGTTGAAGAAGGAAAGGTTATACTTGGGTTTGGGGTTGGTTTGGGTTGGGAAGGGAAAAGTAAAAAAGCTGATGTGGCATTGGGGTTGGAAATGTTGGTGGGGTTGCTATACGGATTGACTAAGCTCTTGCTTAATGGTAATAAAATAATCATGAATAAAATGTTTAAATCCAAAAATGGTTTGGATAAGTTATCCAAATGACAAGGTTATTTTAGCTATGTAAACAAGACTTGCTTCACTAAGGTCCATGTGGCTTGGAATCTTGGATGGATTCGATAGTTGATCAAATGTTGAGTGCAAGAATTGTTTATTAGGCTAAATGACTTGTACATCTCTCATCAGTGTATGAAAGAGGATTAAGAGCTTGTTGTAATTAGTTCACACTTATGTGTTTATTTCGTTCAAGCAAATCAAAGGGGATAACTACATGTACTTCGTTACCTTTACCCGTAGTGGTAGTAGAGATGGGTATATTTTGAAACCTTTGAGGTGTTTGACAATTAACATAACGAGGTTTGTGGGAAAATGTTAAGTTACTTAAATCTTGTAAAGAAGTTGAGTATCTTAATTTATGAATTTTGTGATCATCATAAGAATTGTGGGATTTATCTCATAATTTATTTCTTCTAGGACACATTGGCATATGGGTCACATAGAGGAGGAATCAAACATTCTTGGGTATGTTCGGGTCTTGATGGATCACAAATTCATACCCAAAGTGTTGGGATGCTTAAATATGGCGGGCAATGTTCTATATACAAAATCAACAAAGATGGTTAAGTACGCATCTTAGGAGAAAAGACTAGAAAGAGTGTCTTTGCTTGTCTATCTTAAAACCTAGATTATCCGTCCTACGTGTAGACGTGAAGTGGTAGAATCCAGGGAATAAAGATGCAACTCCATTAGGCATTCTGCTGATACCATGAGATATTTATTTCATAAACTTTTAAGGACAAGGTTTGTTGCTCGGTAGCAAATGGAAATATCTATGGGAGTCACTGGGAGTAAACAGAGCCTAGAATGGAAAAACCTGATGTTGACACTAGCATACAATCAATAGTGATTGGAAGTCAGCATGGCGATGCCGGAGTACCCGGCATAATTCGTTACGCTTCCTATTTATGATAAGAGTTGTCATTTAATGTTTTTGAAGCTCGGACTGGCTCGTTTAAGCTCGTTTAAGCAAGGCTCGTTTAGGCTCGAGTATTATTTTGATATTTTTATTAAAATGATATATATAATTATTAAAAATTAAATATATAATATATAAAATATATTATATATGGAGCTCGATTAGGCTCGTTTAAGCTCGCGAGTCCACTCTTTGGAGCTCGAGCTCGGCTCATTTATTAATTGAGCTTTAATCTAGGCTCGAGCTCGTTAAGGCTCTGCTCGTTTCGAGCTTTTAACGATCCGAGCTCGCGTAGCTCACGAGTAGCTCGGCTTGTTTACATTCCTAGAACTCAGCGTGGCGATGCTGGAGTACTTGGCATAATTCGTTACTGTTCCTATTTCTGATAGGAGTTGTCGTAAGGCCGGATGGATATATGTTTTATATCTATAGGAAGATAACTCGATGATGGATTAGTTGAATTCATCAACTATCGGAAGTCGTAATGGGCCTATTGTCTACTAGAAAGAGAGAGGTAATGAGAATGGGATGCAATCCATGTAGGATGTCCAAGTATTGAACTTGGTTCATCCGATGCCTTGGTGTAAACCTAAGGGTATACATGAATTGAGATGTAGACAACTTCAAATATAGACTAGTGGTAAAAGTTCTGATATGATTGACCATGAGGATGGTATCGTGAAAGAAAATTTTCCTAGTAGTTATGTTGAAGTCTACTTGGATGACTTATGGTGTATCACTGCCTTTTCTTGATTATGAAGGTATGATAGTGAAATGAAAAAGACTCTATTCCTTTATACGAATTTTGAGGAAGTGTTTTAATACTCTCAGAGAGTCTTGTACATTATTAGTATCCTCGTATGGTCTACAAGCCCAAGAAGTCTATTCATGGACTTGAACTTCAAATACCAACTAATGATAAACGTTGGTTATGGTTGACCATGGGGATGGTATCATAAGGAAATCTTCTTAGTGGTTATGTTGAAGATTACTCAGATACATGTGTTTATCACTACAATGTAAATTTCATATTCCTTCATGGGAATTTTGAGGAAAAGTGTTTGAAGACTTTCTGAAGGTCTTGTACGTTGAAAGTATCCTCGTAGACTTGAATAAACATCGCAAGGTTGTAATCTTCACTTTAATGAGAAACACGTAGATTTGAGTTTTCGAAAAGGGAAGATTAAACTTGGGTGTATGGCAGAGCTAGTGGGAGCGCTTATGTTTCAAATATTGTGTATCCATGATATACTTCTTATTGAGGATAATATCCTAACTTGGCGGTTCATAAAACCGGGGTTGAGGAATTATTGCTTCATAAGAAGAATTGGAAGATACGAACATGGATTTTTCGGAGTGACAAAACTAAAGAAGTGACATTGAAACATGATGGACTAGTGTGTTAATTTAATTAGCAACTTGGTTTATCACATGGTTTCTTTCCTCTCATTTTGACATACTTGGAAGAACTATTGGTACATTGTTCTTCAAGTTGATGTTCGGTGGTAGCAAGAAACTATGAGTAATGTATTATTCTTAGTGAATTGTTATTGTTGTGTTGTTAAGTGAAAATTTATTGACTAGAAATGGTTCTTTAAGCATCATTAACTCTATTTGGGTTCTTTTGAGACAATGAGAGTATGATGGCTTATATATATGAACCATAGTCTTGTGCATTGTGACTCTATTGGGTTCTTTAAAAAAATGAGAGTACAATGGCTCATAGACGAGAACTATTGTACACATAGATGTCACTTTGTCAATCCGCTTACTAAGCTTTAGTCACAAGCTAGTGATGAACTTTCATACTAGGCTTGTGTACACTTGGTTTACAAGTAGCTTTGACTTGAGTTTGTTTTAGTTGAATTTGATGTGTTTTGAGTTGGGAACATTAAAGCAATAATGTGCTTTGATTGTATCGATTATCAAATGGAGATTTGATAATGCGCGCGGAGCGGGTACTTTCGTTAGTGTTAGTCCCATGTTTAGAATAATTAGATTTGATGAGACCAACCATAGCTATTTATAGATGATAGGTTAAACTTTAAGAATTATGTAAGTCTGTTATAGACCGACTAGTCAGCTTAGGTTGAGTAGTCAACGTATAAACAAATATAGAGTTTTCTATATAAGTACTAGATAGCTCAATGACTTGTAAGCTGAGATAGGTTTCAAGAATGAAGACTTGAAGATTTGAAGATCCAAGAACTCAAGAACTCTGCTTGATAACATCAAGACTGAGTGAGTCAGCTCAGCGTTAGAAGACAATTCAAGAATTTAAGTAAGTTCTAAATTCTGTTATAAACTCTCCATATCAACGACATTTAAATTAGAATATCTGAACCTACTTTAAACTATCTATTAGTTGGATAGAGATCTCAAACGGAATTAGTTAGATATGTTCTAATTAAGGAGTTTGTTACGGTTTCAAAGAAAAGATATGTTCTAACTTTAAACTTCGATTTGTTCGTAGATATATCAAGTATAAGTATAAACCTTCTTATGGGTTTCGAGACACACAGAATACCGAATAGAGAGTTCTGCATAAGTTGCAAAACGTTCGTGTGTTCGTCATACTTGATACACGTGTGTTGCGATAACTTTGTGAGTTCAAAGTTCAAGAGAGTTTTCAAGAGTTCTTGTTAATCAGTTTTGACAAGAAGTTCGATCATCAATTAGTTTGTGATACAAGAGTGTTTAGAGAGAGTTGAGTTTAAAATCAGTGTAAACATCAATTCATCCCGTTGATTTATTAGAAAGTGAAGTTGTAATCATTCTGTTTGATCATTGAATATACATTTGATTAATTTCTTTGATTGTTTTAAAGTGTATTCAACCCCCCCTTCTACACTATATCGGTTGCTTGTTTACCCTCTTTGGGACCAACAACTGGTATCAGAGCAAGTTTCATCATTAATTGAAGATCAAGATCCACTGTAAAGAGATCAAGATGTCTACTAACAAGCAATCAAATCATATTCCAACAATGGCGGCAAAACGGTGTCCTATTTTTTATGACAATGACTATCCTATGTGGAAGTTCAGAGCCATGCTGTATCTGAAGTCAGTGGATCACATGATGAGTACCGTGATTCAAGATGGCCCAATCATACCCAAGATCCATATTATTGCCACTGACAAAACTGTTCCCTCTTGAGATACTCCCAAGCCTGAAGCATCTTGGACTGAGGAAGATCGTAAATTGTTCAATCTGGATGATAAGGCACAAAGCATTATAGCAAATGCTTTGACAAACCCTCTTCTGCATATTGTTGTTGGGTGTCAAACTGCAAAAGAGATGTGGGATACTCTCAGTGTTACTTATGAAGGCACTGACCTAGTCAAGCAACATAAGAAGACAAATCTGAGTCGTTCTTATGAGACTTTCTTTGCTAAAAAGAATGAAACTCTGGCTCATCTGTTTACCAGATTTCAAAGCTTGATAAACGATCTACTCTTGGTAGGTGTCAAGAAAGATGAAAATGAGTTGGTACTCAAGTTCTTGGATGTGTTACCAGAATAATTCAATGAGATCACCATTGCTTTTCATGTTGGAGGAACCTTAGGAAAATATGATCTTAGATCTATCTATGGTTTCCTTCTAAATCATCAACAGATCATGGAACAGAAGAAAGTGGCTCAGCAACAACTAAAAGAATACATCAATAATGCTGGATCTGCATTGATTGCAGAAAAGAAGAAGGGATCTAGAAAGTCTCAAGCTGAGACTGACTCTGAATCTGACTTTGAGGAGTTAAGTCCTAACTCAGACTCGGATGATGAAGAGATGGATGCTCTTACTCAACAAATGGCAATATTAGCAAGAAACTTTAGAAAGTTCAGAAGAGGAAGGGGTCAATTTGACAAAAGCAAAAGTGGTAAGTCTACTTTTGATCCTAAGAAAGCTAAGTGCTACAACTTTCAGAAGATAGGAGACATAGCTGATGAGTGCAGAGTTAAGAAGGAAGAATCAGCTTCAGTGGCTGACAAGAATGCATACAGAGCTGATAAATATAAAAAGAAAAATCAGAGACTCAAAGCCAAGCTAGATGAAAACACCAAAGGTCTTCTTGCTAAGACTTGGGATACTGAATCATATACTTTAGATGATGATGAGACAAATAGGTGTTTGATGGCCATTGAGGATGAAGAGGAACAGGTTGATTATGAGTTAGAAGAAAGTTCCTTTGACGAGGATCTAGCAGAAGCGGCTAAGCTGAGAAAGCAAAACAACAACTGGGATCCTGCCTCAATGTATAAGGTAAATAACTTCAGCTCTTACACTGATGAACAAAAATGTTTAATGTTCAACTATTTGTTGAATGACTTCAAAACCTCTCTCACAGTTCAATCTAATTTGAAAACTGAAATTTCAAAATTAAAAGATGAACTTAAACACTCTGAAACTTTCATAAATGCTGGTAAAAACACTCAAAGTGATTATGAGTGTCAGCTTCACATAAACAAACTTCTAAGTGAAGAATTACAAAAATCAAAAGAACAAGCTGACAATCTAAGAAAGATCTGTGAATCTTGGTGTAAGTCATCAAGGGAAGCAGAAAAATGTATCAACCAGCAGATACAATCAAGTAAAAGCAGTGCTAGGGGGGATTATAGTGCTGCTGCTGATGAAATCAACAAAGAACAAGTCAGTCTTAAAGATAAAAACGTGGAATCTAATGATATACTTCCAAAGACATTTTAAAGAAACAAGGATGGAAAACAGGTCAAAACCAATAAGTTTGTGAGAACAACTTAAAGCCCCCAGGTTATTCATAGAAACCATCAAGCTGAGTGTTCTAGATCCAACAGAAACTGTAAGTCAGTTTTCAAAAGGTTGGATTACAATCCTATGAGAACAACTGTTTTTGACAGAATAACTCACATCAACTCAAAAAGACATAACTCTCAGGTCAAATATGAAATAATGTCTAAGAACAGGAAGTTGTCTGTTAGTTAGACTTCACCAAAAGGTTAACCATAAAGTTGACAAAGGTAAGTCCAAAGTCAGAGAAAATCAAGTAGACAAACTGTCTAAAAGGATTGAAAGGTTATCCACATCTTATGACCCTAAAACTGAATCCAAATTTAATGTTGGAAAACTCAAAGAAGTCAACCAAGCACCTATCTTTAGAAGAAAATGCTATAAGTGTTGTGACAGAGATCATGAAGCCAAAGATTGTGTAAGTACCAATCTTAGCCCTAAAAAGGTAAAGGATGATCCGTCTAAAACAGACTCAGAATTTGTTCAAGCTGATCAGTCAACCTCTAAAGGATTAGCTAAGTGCTCATCCTCAGAACCCACCAAACAGTGGGTTCCTAAAAGGAATTGATGTGTTTAGTTGATCATGTGCAGGGCTCCTACAAGTGGTACTTAGACAGTGGATGCTCAAGGCACATGACATGAAGCAAAGCGATTCTAAGTGAATTCCAAAATAATGAAGGACCCAAGGTGACATTTGGGGATAATTCTCTAGGAAGGACTAAAGGTTTTGGAAAGATAACTGCTGGAACAGTCACTTTCAAAAAGGTAGCATATGTTGAAGGCCTTAAACACAATCTCAAGTATTAGTCAATTGTGTGATGATGATTATGAAGTCACCTTCAGAAAGCATACAGAAACAATTTATGATAAGAAGGGAAAGCCAATACTAATGGCAAAAAGAGAGAGAGATATCTACCTTTTATATCTCAGCTCTGCAGATCCTTCAACTGAAACCTGTCTGTATTCTGATTCAACTCCCAAGCTGAGTTGGTTGTGGCACAAAAGACTGTCACACCAAAATTTCAAATATATTAACAAACTGTCTAGCAAAGAGTTAGTCTCTAGTCTGGCAAAGATCACATTTGCTAGAGACAAACTCTTCTCAGCTTGTGAAATGGGAAAACATCATAAGGGATCCTTCAAGTCTAAAAAGAATTTTTCAATTACAGAACCATTGCATATATTGCATTTGGATTTATTTGGATCTATAAGCACCCCAAGCCTAAGTGGTAAAAAGTATACTCTAGTGATTGTTGATGAGTTCACAAGATTCACTTGGGTGGTCTTCATAAAAGCCAAAAGTGAAGCTGCATATGAGTTAATCATCTTCATAAGACAAGAAGAGTTGCAAAAGGGTAAGTCTATTAAGCAGCTCAGAAGTGATCATGGGACTGAGTTTAGGAACTCAATCCTTGAAGGCTTTTGTAAAGAGAAGGGAATTATCCAGAATTTCTCATCTATAAGAACTACACAAAAAAATGGAGTTGCTGAAAGGAGAAATAGAACCTTAATTAAAGCTGCCAGAACCATGCTATGTGAAGCAAAGCTCAAGCTGAACTTTGGGGCAGAAGCTGTAAGTACATCTTGTGTAACACCCGCAAACCTGGGCTAGTAGATTAGCGGGTTTACGGTATGTGTTTATTTGTGTTTTAATTATTTTAATTTGATTATGTGATTATTTGAGTGATATTAATTATTTAATTAAATTAGAATTCTAAGTATGTATATATATATATATATATGTGACCGTGAGTATGTATGTATAAACTTTAGTCACCTACTTTGCATCCAAACAAGTAGTGTGTGTGTGTGTGTGAGTTACCTGTTCTATTACCTCAAAGAAATAGTGTGTGTGTGTGTGTATTTCTCTGCCAAGGAGTAAAACCGAAGGAAGAAGAAAAGAATTGGGATTCACATTGTGTTCTTAAATCTAGATTTAAAAGTTTGGTGTTTATAAATTACCATGTTATTATCATTCTTGATTAGTAATCCGATATTTAAAGAAATGATTTTGTTTGAAGATTTCATGATAAATATGAAGAACTATTGAAAAGGTGTTAGAACTTGATCTTATGGGTTTTATGTATTTCTATGGTTTATGTGTTTAAAAGAATGTTTGAATGCATGAAAATATGTTTAAAAGAGTCTAAATTATTGTTTATGGAATAATGGTTATGGATTTTTAAATCTGGGTTTGGATTACTATATTTTGAAGTTGTCGGATTTGATATTTATGAAGCTCTCGGATTTGTTGAGAAGAAGAAATCCGAGTCTTGCTTAAATCCGGGTCATATGAAATCCGAAAGTGCAAATCCGATTGCCTTAGAATCCGAAACTTGGTTTATGACTATCCCAAATCCGAATACTATATTTATATATGAAATCCTAAACTTGGAAAATGACTAAGTCAGAATCCGATACATGAAATCCGGGAATAGTGAAATCCGATACTCTTGAATCCGGGCCTTTGAAACAAGTGCTTGAAATCCGATTAAGACAAATCCGATAGTTTTGAGATCTAGCAGATTCCCAAATCCGACACTTTGAGTTACGGATTTTCAAGAATCCGAGTGTAAATCCGATAGTTTCAAGAATCCGAGTGTAAATCCGATAGTTTCAAGAATCCATCATTTTTGTGTTTTATTTGTATTTGTTTATTGATTTTTGGATGCTATGAATGAATTATAAATATATGATGAGATATATTTATGAAATTTGGACTGATTAATTGTTATTATGTTTTCAGGAAATCCAAAGGCTCAGTAACATTAGAATTCTAAGTGCTTACTCTGAATTTGAAAGGTGAGTGGATGTTGGATGCAAATGGTAAAGATTGTGTTTAATATTACTGATGTGAGGCATGATTGTATTTGATGGTTTGATACTAAATTGTGAAATATATTATTGATGACTGTTGCATGATTTTTTGTTCGATACGCACTCTTAGTATGATTTTGAGTTGCGTTTGAGAAGTCAGCTATACGTGGAATTGGGATGGGCTCGTTTACTGGTTGGTTGAACAGTGGTAGCCTTACTGTTGCATATGTTGCTTCAAAGTGGGATTTCACTGTGCCAATTCAGTAGAGGGCTATCGGTAAATCTTTGCTTTGGCCGGCATTGGTTGTAGGTTCTGCGCCGAACCGTCGGTCTTTTTAGAGTTGTGATTACATGATTAGTATTGACTTGAAGTTTGCTTTTGGGTTTAGCCTCTACTCACTTAGCTTTGTGCTAATTCCCCACAGTTGTTGCTTTTTGCAGGTTTGTGTTTGTGAGTGCTCGTGGAAGGAGAAGTTGACCTGACTCTGATGTCTAAAATTTAAAATGAAACGAGCCAGTTTATTTTGTAACACAGACTTATGCATGTTGGATTTTAAGAACAAATATTTTGTTTGTAAATGTTTGTGAATGAAAAGTATGTTTAATTAATTAATGCTTCCGCAGCGCAATTTAAAAAAATGGCTTAGAATTTATGGTGTTACAGTTTGGTATCAGAGCCTTGGTTTGGCGATGCAAGCACGGCAAGAGTGTTGCATTCCCAAATCTTGGCTTGTGACAGGTCAATCTTTCCTTCAGGGGGAATTAGAGTGAGTTAGAGTTGTTTGTAGTAGTTAGTATTTTGAGTACTAACAGTTTATGCTAATAAGTTGTGAGATGATGTGATTATAACAGATATGGCTTAAAGAGAAACCCCTATCCTCCCTCCTTCTACTCAATCATTTGCAGAGGCACCGATGGTAGAAGATTTGGATACTACTAACCGAGTAGAAACATCTGGCCAAGAACAAGAAGAAGATCAAAGCGAGTATATATTCAAACTAGAGAATGAACTGATGGATCTTAGAGCTAAGATAAATAACCTGGAACAAAGATTAACCCAAACTGAACAAACTCCAGTATCAACTGCGATTTTTACTCAGGCAACCATACCACCGGTATCAATGCCCCTACCACCAGTGACACGGGTGATGCAACAACCGTTCTACTATCCGTATCCACAACCGGGAGCTTACCCTTTTGCATTTCCTGGGTTTAAGCAGCCCTGCACATATAAACAATCCCTGGACTGTAAGCCTTCGGAATATAGTGAAAGTTCTGACCCTAACGTAACCTTGAACTGGCTGAGGGAAATGGTAAAGGCACTAGATGCCTGTAACTGTGAAAACGAACTGAAGGTGAAATATGCATCAAGGATGCTAAAAGGTGATGCTATGGTGTGGTGGGATTCGATCACTGGCTATTTTACTGAACAACAACAGGAGAGCATTACTTGGAGTCAGTTCCAAGAAAAACTTTGTGAACAATATTGTGGTACATTTGAAGTTGCTAAGATCAAGAAAGAATTTATGGACTTGCAAATGACCGAAAATATCAACGTGGATGATCTGATTAAGCAATTTAATCAGAAAATGGGATTTGTGAAGCACTAGGTACCAGACGAGGAGTCTAAGATTGCTCACTTTGTTGGAGCACTACACCCTGATCTCTGTTGCCATTAGGTGGGCTACTACCTTATCACAAGCATTTAACTTGGCAAAGATAGAAGAAGGGGATTTAATAGCCAGGAACAAGTGGAGTGGGGAGAAGATCGCCCAACAAAATTCGAGGATCGACCATTATAATTCCAAACAGAGACAGGGTGGGCAAGGCAGTGGATATAAACAGGGAGATCAAAGTAGAAGGTCGAATGTCAGTGGGTCAACACAGAGAGCACCGTGGTGTAGTCGGTGCAAGTCATACCATAATGGGCAGTGTACGCCCCAATCAAGAAGATGTGTTAAGTGTGGCAAGTTTGGCCATGAACTGAAGGACTGCAGGTTCCTACGCAGTGTCTGTTGGAACTGCCAGAAGGAAGGGCACAGAGTGGGAGAGTGCTCAGTGGGAAAGAAAGTAGGATCTGGAGCACGGGCGGGGGCAGCTAGGGGATCATCTTCAACTGGTCAGAAGAGAAAGAATCCACCTACTACTGAAGGTAGGGCCATTAAGATGACGGTGGAGGAAGCCACCACTACTGACGATGTCATAACCGGTATGTTCCTGATTAACTCTATCCCTGCAAGAGTGTTATTTGATTCTGGAGCTAATCGCTCGTTTGTGTCTGTGGAGTTTTGTGGTAGATTAAATATACCTGTTATTAAACTTGCTAGTACCCTAGAAATAGAAGTAGCAGATGGCATGATGGTTCCAGTCACGACTGCTGTGGCTGGAGCTAAAATTGATATTGATGGTGTATGTTTTTCTATTTTCTTTCTTGTCATGCCTTTATCCGGTTTTGATGTCGTATTGGGTATGGACTGGTTAAGTCTGAATCAAACAAGTATAAAATGCCACAAGAAGTTGATCTCATTCCCATTAGCGGATGATACAAGAGTAATAGCAAGGGGTGAGAAAGCCGGGTCCGCAATTTCAATAATTTTGTGTTTAAAGGCAAAGAAAGCATTGAATAAAGGTTATGAATCGTTTATAGCATATGTTATTGATGGAAAGAAAGAGAAACAAGCTATGACAGACATCCGGGTAGTAACGGAATACCCGGTGGTGTTTCCAGAAGAATTACCAGGGCTACCTCTAGTTCGAGAGGTAGAATTCAAAATAGATCTGATTCCTGGTTCCCGAGCAGTGGCTAAAGCACCGTACAGATTGGCACCTTCAAAGATCCGAGAAATGATGACACAAATTCAAGACTTTTTAGATAAAGGGTTTATCCGTCCAAGTTCATCTCCGTGGGGTGCACCAGTATTGTTTGTAAAGAAGAAAGATGGTACTTTGCGTATGTGCATTGATTACCGGGAATTAAACAAGAGAACGATAAAGAATAAGTACCCGCTACCCAGAATTGATGATTTGTTCGATCAGAGCTTCCTTCTTCTCGAAAATTGATTTAAGATCGGGTTACCATCAAGTACGGGTGTCAAAGGAGGATGTATCAAAGACAAATTTCCGTACGCGCTATGGTCATTACGAGTTCCTGGTTATGCCATTCGGTCTAACCAACGCACCAGCAATATTTATGGATCTTATGAACAGAGTCTATCGGCCATTTCTTGATAAGTTTGTTATTGTCTTCATTGATGACATTTTGAATTATTCGAAGACTGAGATAGAGCATGAGAAACATTTGAGACAGATCTTGGAAATTCTGAAGAAAGAACAGTTGTATGCAAAGAAAGCATTGAATAAAGGTTATGAATCGTTTATAGCATATGTTATTGATGGAAAGAAAGAGAAACAAGCTATGACAGACATCCGGGTAGTAACGGAATACCCGGAGGTGTTTCCAGAAGAATTACCGGGGCTACCTCTAGTTCGAGAGGTAGAATTCAAAATAGATCTGATTCCTGGTTCCCGACCAGTGGCTAAAGCACCGTACAGATTGGCACCTTCAAAGATCCGAGAAATGATGACACAAATTCAAGACTTTTTAGATAAAGGGTTTATCCGTCCAAGTTCATCTCCGTGGGGTGCACCAGTATTGTTTGTAAAGAAGAAAGATGGTACTTTGCGTATGTGCATTGATTACCGGGAATTAAACAAGAGAACGATAAAGAATAAGTACCCGCTACCCAGAATTGATGATTTGTTCGATCAGAGCTTCCTTCTTCTCGAAAATTGATTTAAGATCGGGTTACCATCAAGTACGGGTGTCAAAGGAGGATGTATCAAAGACAAATTTCCGTACGCGCTATGGTCATTACGAGTTCCTGGTTATGCCATTCGGTCTAACCAACGCACCAGCAATATTTATGGATCTTATGAACAGAGTCTGTCGGCCATTTCTTGATAAGTTTGTTATTGTCTTCATAGATGACATTTTGATTTATTCGAAGACTGAGATAGAGCATGAGAAACATTTGAGACAGATCTTGGAAATTCTGAAGAAAGAACAGTTGTATGCAAAGTTCTCGAAATGTGAGTTCTGGTTAAGAGAAGTTCAGTTTTTGGGGCATATAATCTGTAAGGAAGGGGTAAAGGTAGATCCTTCGAAGTTAGAGGCAGTGATGAGCTGGAATGCTCCAAGAACACCATCAGAGATAAAGAGTTTTCCGGTTTGTCAAGACAAATATCCCATGGTCTTAGCAGAGTACCTAATGGAGTAAATACCTCTAGATCCTGGGTTCCTCCACCTCACGTCTAAACTTAGGCTAGACAATCCAAACTTTGGAATAGACAAACAAGGATCCTCCTTTTCGTCATATCCTCTAAGGCGTTTACATGACCATCTTTGTTGTTCATAAAATTTAGAACTCATGCCCACCATTTGGAGAATGACCCAAAACAATTTGGGACATAAAAGTGTAACCTATCACTTGTCGGACCATATCAAAATGTCCGGTTCCTCCTTTAGACGACCACATGTAACAATGTGTCTTAAGAGGAATGAATTGTGAGACAATCCCATAATTCTTATGATAGTCACATAATATAAAACTAAGGTACTCAGCATCTTAACTAGATCCGAGTATCATAGTTGCATTGCCCTCTCTATCATGTACCTCGTTATGGTGAGTTTTGAACACCTCTAAGGTTTCAAAAACTAGTCCATCAAAATAGACATACCATCCCTTCTACCATCACCGGTAAAGGTAACAAGGTATCTAAAGTTACTCCTTAATGTTTGCTTGAACGGTCAACACACTAAAAGTGTGAACCAAATCCAACAAGCTTTCAATCCTCTCACATACTCAAGTGAAGGATGTTTAAGTCATTTAACCTAATAAAGAAGATATGCATTCAACATTTGACCCATGGTCAAAGGGTTCCAAGTTCCTAAACCTCACGGATTTTGGTGAAGCAAGTCTTTTCTATATAGCTAAATCGACTTCTACATAAGGATAACTTATTAGTACATTTATGATCGTTCTATTACTCCTTAAGCAAAAGCTTACTTTAAATGCCACGACATGGATAAACTTTGAAATAAATCACCACTAATTTCAAAAGTCAAAGTAATATCCATCGTCAACAAAGGCGTTTAGATATAATGTTTGTAGCCATACATGGCATAAACATACATCCAATAAAGTAATAAAATAGCTGGAAGGAAAGGCAAGATACAAACTTTCAATCCTCTCAATAGGGAAAACAACTATGTTTCCCTTTTCGAATTCCAACTTTCCATGCCTCATCTGCCTACTTCTCTTTTAACACCTTCACCTTGTAACAAACAAATTTGTGACAAACGTGAGCGTTATTGCTAGCGTTCAAAACCTAGCCTTTAGAAGTAGAAGAGCAATGGAGTTTGATCATGGACGTTCCTGAAGTCAAGGAGCTAATTTCTCTTACTTATAAGTGATTTTAGCTCTTTCAGGCCCAAAGGGCAGGCGTGGTGGCGCCAATTTTCCAATCTTTCCGCAGAAGTAGCAAATTACCCCTTGTGGAGTCATATCTTGAGGCACAATCTCATTGCCCTCTGACTTCACATATATGGTAGGTTTGGTAAAACCAAACTTTCCACTTGAGGTCAATTTCTTCTTCTCGGTTTCTTGTTCCTTTATAATGTTAGGGGGAGTTGGTGAGGCGAGCCATACTTTGGCCATGCAAGACTTAGCAGTCCACAACAAGCCATAATGCTTTATCAAGGACTTCTCCATATTGTGCATGTGATAGTTCACAATGAACTATTTACATCACGTGGGCAGGGACTTTGGAGAATTTTCATTCACCACAAGCTCCCTCCCTATGATAAATCCATGCCTCTCCTTTAGGTCCACGTACCTCTCTAACTCAAGGATATGGACACTAATTTTCCCGTCTTCATGCATCCTTCAACCAATCAAGACCACGATTCACTTTTACATGCATGTAGAGGTCTACGTCGCGTTGGTAGCATTTTGGCTCTAGAAGGGATTTCTCTATAATGTGCAACTTTGACTCATGGTGGAAGACAATCCTCAACAACCAATCCTAGTCCACGAAGTCCACATTAGTGAGTCTCACCTTCTTTAGGAACGAACGGAGTTTAAGTTGAAGCGGTGTCGTTAACGTTTGACAATTAAAGATATAAGAATACATGTTTTAGTTAGTTTTGATACAATCCTCGTTACGATAATTACCCATTTAGTTTTAAGAAAACCAATTATCTTAACAAGGGCTAAAAACCTTATTTCTCTTCACTACATGACGGGTTTGCCGCGGATCACTTCATGAAATTATTTAGGCCGGTAAACGCTTTTCCAATTGCAATCCGAGATTACAACTCTTAGACACTTGCGGGATCCATCAACACTCATAGCGTCGGTTTGGCATTTTTGATCCCTTCTCACACCAATTCCTCGTTAAGCCGCTTTGGAAACTCGGTATAGGCATGACAATTACCAAGGCGTATTAAGTTGGAATTGTAAATCGTCTGTCAAGATACACGGTGACACCCTTGACAATCATTGGCTCGTACTTAGCTCGACAACCAATAATTTCAAGTCGCCACACTCACCTTCCACACAGATCCACATGGAACAACTCGTGCTTAGCTCGACAATCATCCCATGCATCACTATATTCGGGTGGTGTCATCTTACAGGGCGTGTGATTTACATTTGAGAAAAATGGGACTTTTGTCTTTCCGGTTTAAAAAACCTCTTTCCATGTTGATTAACAAACAAGTGACAAAACGCATTTTTCACTTTAATATAAACCAATTTATATTTATTTGTTAATCGTGAGCGCGCGGGGTTTGTTAAACAATTTAACAACTCTTGTGATTTTATTATTTTGAAAAGTTTTCTAGCATGCGAAGATCCTAAGCAACCACGCAAGAAAATAACAAAATAAATCACAACCACGCACAAAGCAAATATCCGGCAACACGCCCCTAAACCCTATGTGCCCTCCCCGTGAGCCAAACGGAGAGAGCAAGGCCAAACTAAGGACACAACCAAATGGCCTCGCCGGAAGTGCTCCCACTGAATCCGTCATCTCCAAATGATCCACCGGATCCAATATAGCCGAGACGTCTCCTCCACGAATCTCGATGGTTGTCTTCGGTCTTCTTTTCACAATTACAAACAATTTCAAATGAAACGGCATGCAAGCCGTGATTGCTATTCTAAACTACTTACAACAAGTACAAAGGAAAGCAATGGCATGCAAGCCATAATAAATTTACAAATTTACAAACCGAATTAAATATTATTACAAACCATTGTGACTAAAAGTCACCAAACGAATGAGTACATAAATGAGCAACCAAACAACCAACACATAGGTCTAACGGGCAAGGCGTTACCGGACACAAAAACAACCACAAACAAAACATGGTGTGCCACAACAAAACCATGCAAAATGTATCTCAATTAAGATTGTTCAAACAAGCAAAGCACTCAAGGCACAAAAAGAACTATCCTTGTACATATGCATTAGTATCCCAAACACTTTGAGAACACATATTCATATATACACAATATAAGTATATGCATGTGTGCATTTTATGCCAAAACCACCCAATACATATAAATATATGAATCAAGACACATAAACGGGGCTTTTCAAGTGTCCAAACAAAAGGACAGATTATGGAGAAACAAAATCGAAAGGTGCTAAAACCAAAAATTTATTTCTTTTATAAACAAGGATAAAAACACAGTTCACGAGACCTTCACGGCCCAGAAGCCTTCACGGGCCCTCACGGCCCGTAAAGCCCATGAGCTCCACGACTCTGACACAGTCAAAACCTTTCACGAGCGACACCTCATGAAGCCACTCGTGTAGGCTTCACGACCCGTGAAGCCAAAACCTCCACGGCTTGTGAAGCACTTCTGGACAGAATGTCCATTTTCGGTTTTCAAGCCATCAAAATGCAATTTCTTTGTATAGATGGCTCTGATACCACTGTTGGAACTCGTGGTTGGCACAAACGCAGCGGAAACACACAAGAAAAGTAGCATGCAAGACATAAAATGAAAGCACACACAAAGCCCAGAACTAGTTCCAATGGTGGAACACACTACAAAGCAAATTGCAACAACAAGAACAAGAAGGAGAAGAAAGTACCTCCTTACCATGGCTGGAAATCGAGCTCTACATGTGGATTGGGATGAAGATGAAGAAACATATGGCTTCTTCTCCGTTGCAAGTCCACACCAAGTATGCTTAATCCCATTGTACTAGCAATCCATAGATGAACGTCCACCATGACTCCATCATCTGGAACAGCCTTTGTAGATCTCCTCTTGCACCATGGAACACTCACCATCACACTCAAGAATGTCTCACTTAGTGTATGTGTATCTTTTCCTTTGGAGCTAAGAGAGAACTAGTGTCTAGAGAGAGTTCTACATGTGTTCTATCTTGTTCATCTGCCCAAACCAGCCTTAAGACCCTCTTTTGGCTAGCCATAAAGCAAGCCAAGTGATTGGAACATCAAATGGTCCAATAAAACACAAGTGTCATTACAGCTACCCTCTTCACAACCCATCACGGGCTCTCAAGGGCCGTGAAGCCTAAGTACGCCACGAGGGGACTTTAGAACTCCACGAGCTGTGTCGCCCAGTCGAGACTCATGAGGGCATCTCCTTCACAACCCCTCACGACCTCGTCACGGGCCGTGAAGCCCAAAGGCATCACGACGCGTGGCGGCCGTCGAACAATCGTTAGGGTAGCCTGCTTCATGACCCGTGGAGCATCCTTCACGGTCGTGAAGCCCCGAATCAAAACACTTTTGTTTCTTTGACATTCTCCTTCCACATTAAGCTGTCGGGATCAATCCTTGGTGTGTGACCCAATAGGCTCGCGCTTCATTAGCAGTGATACCGGCATACGTGTGTCAGGGGGCAGATTCCATCAATTTCGTTTACTCTTCCAAATCTTATACCTCCTTCTCTATTCTCTAAAACCCTAACCTTGCTTTGTGTAGAATCAATCGCTCAGTGCTAAACCCTACTACTACTAAGTGCAATTTAATACGATAAGTTCGAATTCAATGGAGGGTTACCCTCTAAATCTGACCGATCAAATGATCCGTGGTGGTATTTTCAAGAACAATGCGCTCCCCATCTACAAACAAAACAATGTCGTCGCCTGTATCGACATTCCAAAGTCCAAAATTGGCAGGGGTTATGAGGACTGGGTCTCATACATTCGAAAAGGACCCCTGACACATGCTTTTCTTCGTGGTCCTGATGTGCTTATCCCACAACTCCTCACAAAGTTTTGGTACACGTGAAAACTAGATGCGAATCAAAAAGTCATAAGGGGTACAGTTCTTAGTGGACAAGTGGCGGTAGATGTAGATGCAAATTGTCTCCGATGAATTCTACATCTCCCGGTCCACAATTAGTATGAGGCGTCGGTTTCTAGGGAAACATCATGGAGCGTATCACCCTTAATGGGTCATCCTCAAGTCGTTGGAGTGATAAGGAAATCCGTTTTCCAGACAACATGGGGGTTCATGGTGTCCACTGCGGTTCGTTCCCTTGGATATAAAGTTAGTGGTTTGGATAATGTTAATTATTTTGAAATGCAACTGCTATATAATATATTCTATGATCGACGATTAGACTATTCTGAGTTCATCTTTGAGGCACTCAAGTCTCTAGTAACCAAGAATTTGAGGGATACCCTTGTGCCCTTTGTAATGGTGATCGAGGACAGGTTGGGTAGAAGATACACTGCCCAATATGAGTCAACCCCTACTCCTGTTCTCAGCCCAAGGATGTTTGCTCATGATATTTTCCCTGAGCACCCCACAATGAGTGCTCAGATGAGGGTGTATACACAACTTCCGACTCCTGATGTAACATCCTAAGATCTAGCCTAGTAATTAGTGGCTTTGGTATGTTAACTTATGATTAGTATTGAATAATTATTTGTTAATGTTAATCATACGGTTTTAATTAACTTGATTAATTGAAATTAAATGATGAATTATGGGTAGAATATATATATATATATGTACGGTTATATATATATATATGTATGCTTAAATGTTTGCATGTGGTTATGAGATAACTATTGCCACCTCATGCTACAAGAATTAAGAAAAGCCATACGTGGGTTTTTATGACTTTTCATCTGAAATTGCTTCTCACTTGAAACAGACAGTTGACATTGTGTGTGTGTTTTGGGAGAAAAGGCAAAAGAAGCAAACAAACTTAAAAGTTGGAAGTTTAGATTTGTTGAATGTTAATTCAAAGTAAAAGTATGGTTGCAATCCTAGCATGACTCTGATCATTTTGATATGTTTAGTTTGTAAAATTATGCTTAGAACATGAAGTTGCCATTGTTGAAGTTTAGAAGTAAACTTGCTTGATGGATTTTGTATGATTTGCCATGTTAAAAAGGGTTTGATGTGTTCTTGTTGTTGTATACATGTTATAAGATGTTTATACATGTTTTAGAAGTGTTCATAATGGATTTTGAGTGTTTGAATCGGATTTGGAAAGTTGGAGTCGGCTGGAAAAATGAAGAAGATGATGCAAGTATGCGAGAAACGCGACGCGTTCCTCCCATGGACGCCACGCGTTCTTCAAATTTATCGGATTCTTGGAGGAAATCCAAGTGGAAATCTGAAGTTACAATCCCGGACTCAAAATCCGAAACTAGCAATCCTACAAGGCAAATCCGACATTTGAAATCCGAGACTTGAAGTCCGGAACTTGGAATCCGACATATGGGTATCAGATTTCAGAAATCCGATACTTGGGGGCGACGCGACGCGTCCGAGGCTTTTGTGAAAGTTCTTGTTTGTTGCATTTTTTAATGCTATGTGATATATGTTTATACATATGTGAATCATACATGCTTATGTTTGTTTAAAAAGATATAAATATATGTGTTTGACATATATTTATGAATTGGTTACTGATTTCAGTTTGTTGTGTTCTCAGGAACAGGAACAGACAAGGCTCGGTAATTTAAGATCACTGAGTGGAGAAACTGAAAGCTTGAGGTGAGTGGATGCTTACTCACAAATGTTATTAGTTGTAACTGGCTTGAGTTGCAACTACTATTGGTTTGACGCATGGATAGATTGTGCATCTGATAATTGATTAACTGTTGATTGTTAATTAATTGTTGCGTCAGTGTTATGTATACATGATGGTTGGGAAATCAGCTTCGGCTGGGTATATGGGCTGGGTTTGTTTGCTATCGGCTAATCAGTATTGGGATCTTTTGATGCATTTGTTGCAACTTAAGGTAATACTGTGTGAGAATAGCAAACGAACTATCGGTAAACCTTTGCTTTGGCCGACATTTGTTGTAGGTTCCTGCAGAACCGCCGGTCTTCCCGGGGCACGATTATCTGTTATGTGTTGTTGATAACATGCGGTTATTTGCTGATATATCTGTTGTGGTTTTACTCCATTCACTTAGCTTTGTGCTGATCCCCCACCTCTCACTCTTTTTACAGGTTTTGGTAAGTCAACGGCTCGGCTGAGAGTGGTTAGCTTGGGGAGTAATCACCTAGGACTCTGATAGATTATTTGTGACGAGCCGTGTTTTGTAATAATGATATTTTGTAAACAATGGTTTTAATTAGTTATAATTACTTTGGTGTTTATAAACGCTTCCGCAGTGTAATTAAAAGTGATAATTTTTGGGTTAAAAATACGGTGTTACACCTGAGTCAAGTGAAGCTGAGGAAGAAGAGGGTGATGCCATGGATTCTGAGGCTGAGTCCGCTCAAGCTAAACAATCTAAGCCTCAGTTCAGACCTCGTGGACAATGAATTTCCTCCACCACTTCAAGTTATGAGCATAGGAGTCTATTTCCTAGCTCTGAGTCACCATTGCTAGGTGCAGCAGGTATAACTTCTCACCCCTTATCTCCTTCTCTCTCTTTTACTTCTCCATCCCCTAAACAGGGAGATAAGACTGAGTCAAGCCTATCTCAGTCTAACCCCTCTCCCCCACCACAAACATCTCCATATTCTATCCACTCTACAACCAACCTTGGTAAGCCCACTGCTACCAAGGAAGTGTTACAAGTTTGATAGTGTAGGCACAGTGAAAATTTTTGGGTTAAAAATACGGTGTTACAAGTTTGGTATCAGAGCCTTGGTTTGGCAATGTAGGCACAGTGGAAGTGTTACATTCCCAAATCTTGGCTCGTGGTAGGTCGATTACTCCTTGGTTGTGGGATTGGGGTGAATTCGAGTGTGGTGGAGCTAGTATGTTATGTACTAACGGATTTATCTAATAAATCGTGAGGTGATGTGATTGTCACACATAACAATGGCTGATCGTGATCACTCAACTGTTGCACCTATTGTCCTGTCTACTACTGAAGTCCCTACTGCAATTGCGGAAACTTTGCTAAATGCCGGTACATCTGGTACCGCTGGGGATGAAAGAGACGAGTATATCTTCCAGTTTGAGGGCCAACTACAAGACTTGAGGAAGGAACTGGAACAACAAACACAAGTTCCTATAATTCAACCCCCGATTACTACTGTGATATCAACTACACCTGCGATACCACCGATTACTACTGTGGCTGAGATTCCACAAGTATCGGTACCGTTACCACCAATGTCTCAACCTACGTCACAACCATTCTTTTACCCGTTGTTTCCTCACGGGTCTTATCCACAGGGATCTATGCCTCAAGGATCCTACTCTTATCCGTTTATAGGATATCCACCAAATATGAGATTCAAGCAACCATGTACATACAAGCAGTTTCTAGATTGTAAACCAGAGGAATACCATGGAAGCACGGATCCTAACGTTATGTTAAACTGGTTGAGAGATACCGCGAGGATTTTGGATACCTGTAACTGTGAGGAAGAGATGCGAGTTTGCTTTGCCACCCGGATGCTCAAAGGCAAGGCGATGGTTTGGTAGGATTCCATTACCATCCACTTATCGAGCTCAGATGGATTCAATAACATGGAATCAATTCCGGGATAAACTGTGCAAGCAGTGCTGCAATGCCTTCGAACTGAATAAGATAAGGCAGGAATTCATAGAATTGAAGATGACAAGGAGGATGTCAGTTGATGAATTGATTGTACAATTTAACGTGAAACTGAGGTTCGTTACTCAGTGGGTACCGGATGAATCTTCACAGGTTCAACATTTCATCGGAGCTTTGTTACCGGAGTACAGGAGTACTACTCGACCGGCTGGATCACTGTCTCAGGCCTTCACCTTGGCAAAATCTGCTGAGGGAGACATTCAAGCCAGGGATAAGCAGAATAAAGACGAGGCGGCTTTGCAGAAGCCAAAGTATGACGAGGCAGGTGCTAAACATAAGAAGAAGTGGCAGGGCAATTCTTCTCAGGGCAATCAGAGTCGGAAGCCGACCACAGGGGGTACAAATGCGAAGTCCCAATGGTGTACCCGATGTAAATCAAGTCATACTCGGCAGTGTACTGCTCCAACCATGCGTTGTTTGTGTTGTGGCACACATGGGCATGAAATAAAAGATTGCAGGTTTCCCCGCAATGTTTGTTGGAATTGTTTAAAAGAAGGGCACAAGGCTGGT
This sequence comes from Dittrichia graveolens, assembly GCA_038502395.1. NCBI lineage: Eukaryota > Viridiplantae > Streptophyta > Magnoliopsida > Asterales > Asteraceae > Dittrichia > Dittrichia graveolens. The sequence continues at coordinate 28,311,399 of JARJIL010000008.1, forward strand.
GATAGCCCTACTGGGAGAGGAGCCGGGACGGGGACGGGGGCAAGGGACGTTGGGGGATCATCGTCAGGGGCACAGAAACGGAAGAATCCTCCGACACCGGAGGGTAGGGCGTTCTGGATGACAGTAGACGATGCTACTGCCACTGACGATGTTATCGCCGGTACGTTTCTTATAAACTCCCTACCTGCGTGTGTGTTATTTGATTCTTGAGCGAATCACTCCTTTATTTCTGTGGATTTTTGTGATAAGTTGAAATTGCCTATTACTGTTATTTCTATACCGATTGAGATAGAAGTAGCAGATGGTAAGATAGTTCCTGTTACAAGTTCTGTGACTGGGGCGGAGATAGATATCGATGGTAAGTGCTTTCCAGTGTCATTTCTATTGATGCCAATAGCGGGGTTTGACATGGTTTTGGGGATAGATTGGCTGAGTAAGCACAGGGCGAGCATTAAATGTCATAGGAAATTGATTTCTTTTCCGTTGTCTGATGGGTCGCATGTGGTGGCTCGAGGGGAAAGGAACAGGTATGCATTTCCTATTATTTGTATGTCGAAAGCTAAGAAATCCTTGAGTAACGGATGCGAGTGTTTTCTAGCATATGCTATTGATACTAGACAGGAAAAGCGGGCAGTTACTGATGTGCGAGTCGTATCAGATTTTCCTGAAGTGTTTCCGGACGAGTTACCTGGGCTACCTCCCGTTCGAGAGGTAGAGTACAAGATTGATTTGGTACCAGGTTCTAATCCAGTGGCTAGATCTCCTTATAGGTTGGCTCCTTCTGAGATTAGGGAGATGATGACACAGATTCAGGATCTATTGGATCGGGGTTTTATTCGTCCGAGTTCTTCACCGTGGGGTGCACCGGTTATGTTTGTGAAAAAGAAATATGGCACGCTACGGATGTGTATTGATTACAGGGAACTGAATAAGAGGACGGTAAAGAATAAATACCCTCTGCCCAGGATTGACGATTTATTTGATCAGTCGCAGGGTGCTTCGTATTTCTCTAAGATCTATTTGAGATCAGGTTATCACCAGGTACGAGTTTCTGACAAAGATATTGCCAAGACTTCCTTCCGTACCCGGTATGGTCACTATGAATTCTTGGTCATGTCATTCGGTTTGACTAATGCACCTGCAGTGTTTATGGATTTGATGAACCGGGTTTGTCGACCGTTTTTGAATAAATCTGTGATAGTATTTATCGATGACATTTTGGTTTATTCTAAATCCCAAGCTGATCACGAGATTCATTTGAGACAAGTTCTTGAAAGCTTGAAACGGGAGCAATTGTATGCCAAGTACTCAAAGTGTGTTTTCTGGATGCGAGAAGTTCACTTTCCGGGGCATATCATTTGTAGTGATGGAGTCAAGGTTGATCCGGCAAAGATTGAAGTTGTAATGAATTGGGAAGCTCCGAAGTCGCCTTCTGAAATTAAAAGCTTCTTGGGATTGGCAAGATATTACAGACGGTTTATCCGAGATTTTTCTAAAATTGCGAATCCCATGACTAAGTTAACTCGCAAGGAGGTTCCATTTAAATGGACTGATGAACAGGAGAGGGCTTTTCAGACACTGAAACGACTTTTATGTCAGGCTCCTCCTATTCTTGCTTTACCAGATGGGTCAGATGACTTCAGTTTATTGTGATGCTTCTCTGGCAGGGTTGGGTTGCGTATTCATGTAGTGGGATAGAGTTATCGCCTATGCTTCTCGTCAGCTGAAACCTATTGAGAAGAACTATCCAACCCATGATTTGGAATTAGCATCTGTGGTTTTCGCGTTAAAGTTATGGCGACATTATCTTTATGGTACAAAGTGCGTTATTTGTACGGATCACAAAAACCTACAGTGTGTATTTTCACAAAAGGAACTCAATATTCGACCGAGACGATGACTGGAACTTGTTAAAGATTATGATTGCATGATTCGCTATCATCCAGGGAAAGCCAACGTGATAGCCGATGCTTTGAGTCGCAAAGGAGTTAGTGAACATTTCAAATTCATGCGAATTGAAATAGTCTCTGACTTGATCGATAGATTGAAGGCAGCTCAGTTGGAAGCCTTGAAATGGAAATGAGGTCAAAATATCCAAGATTATTCGACTAACTTTCGAGGACGAAATTTTTATAAGGTAGAGAGATTTGTAACATCCTTATTTCTTACATATATCATATCTTTTTATAATATATATTGTTTTACCCTTTTAGTAGATGAAAAAAAAAGAGAATAAACTAAAGTTTTGGAAAAATTTTAAGTACACATATATATAACAATTACTTCATGAAATGGATTAATATATAAATAATTATTATGTTTATTCTTATGTTTATCATATAAATAATTATACTTTAAATTCAAATAAAATAATAAATAAGGGCTAGTTAAAATGAAATGACGGATAAGCTCATTATCCAAATAACAATCATTAGATTTTGATGACCATGCTTGCAAGACTTAAGGTGGAATTGACACATTAGCTTGGCTAGAGGTACACTAATGACAAGGATCCAAGAATTTTTACTATAAATAGGAGTAGTAGCACTTGTAGAAAAATACACACAAGTAATTAACAATAGTAAGAGTATGCAGTAAGATCTGAACGAAGGCATGCCTAAAATTCTAAGGTGAGTTTCGTGATGCCTTTACAAAACTGAGATATATATGATATATATTGTGCTTATATGCCTAATTGCCCCATGCACAATGTTTATCATATTTAAACACTTTCCTGCCTTATGTCATGCATATTGTTTTTTATGCGTATATAAATATATATTCGAGTTGTTGGGTAAATAATAAAATGAGCGAAAACGTAATGGTTGTTCGCAGATGTAAAAACTAAAAGCGGGAACGTAATGGTTCTTGGCTAATAAATATATTTTGGTACGATTAGTGCACGGGAGGCATCTTGTTGTTACTAAGTCGTTACCGGCAGATACATGTCTGGCCCCGCTAGTACATTGTATAAAATTCATGGCACGGATAGCACGTACGCTAGTCGATGTCGGAAAATGGCTTGAAAATAAGATAATAAATTTACCCAAAACTCAGAGATCTCAACATATTTTCTATATTTTATATTTCATATTTCTCAAAAATGCATGTGATATTTTTGTACACAAAACACACGAGATCACTAAGCCATTAGGCTTATGCATTTACATATATATCTTAGGATATAACCATTAGAGAGAAGCATGGATTTCAAGTATTAATATGATGGGACCAGATGACACTTGGAGACGCTGTTTTTAGTTATTAATAAAGTTCTATTTAGAACTCTTGTCTTTTATTTTATTTTAGATTCCGCTGTAACCGATAACTATGTTGTATATAAATAAAACTAGATGAGTTGTTTAGAGAAAGTCTCGAGTGTCATAGTTGGTACCAGAGCTTGATGGTTTAAGTTAAATTAGGTTCGGACTTAGCTAATCTTAATCTTGTTTGACCCTAGACCATTACGTCATGATATTTAGCTTTGCCACACTATAGACACATATTAATAAAAGACTTTATTTGGATATAAGAAACATGCCAATAGAGATCATCGATCTTACTAATGAAGAACCTGAGATGTTTGAAGAATTCATAGATCTTACTGATGATGAGCCAGAGCCTCAGATTTTTGAAGAAGGCGAGCCTTATGTTACTATGCCACTCGAGTATTATCAAACCATAACGGCAGATCTATATGCTCTGGCTACCCAAGCTAGTTTAAATGAAGAACTCAACTTTGCACTCACAATAGCTAATCGCCCATGGTACGTAAGAATCAAAGACACGTGTCATTACGTGTGCCTTAAGGCATATGACCTTGTGAGACGCATTCGATGGGGATTTCACATGTTTACTGTATGGTTCTACTTCATGCCCCTTCTAGGACACTTTCCTTATCATCCGTTTGAGCCGTACATTCCGAGCTATTACACGTGGATCGCTCAGCAACATTAGTCTACGCTCTACTAAAACACATCTCCGTTAGGATAAATGGAATAGTAACTTATGACTTGCTAAAGTCAAATTTTGGGTGTATTATATAGGTTTTTGTCCAATCCTAACTGTAGTTCGGATAATATGTTTTTCTTTGCTAATGATATTGTAAAATATATTAAATGCTTATAATAAAAGTTTTGACTTGTATTTACATGAATGATATATATATATATATGCATATGAATTATATGCTTTAACATTTAAAGCAATCATCACAATGATAATAACTGAATTATCCCATACTAAATATAGGAAAATAACAATCATGTCGTTACAACAACATGAAGGTGATATCTTCCCCGCTCTTGCTAACAATGAAGTACCAGTGCCTGAGAATATGATAAGCCAAGATAATACTGCCACACGAGGTCGGGGTAAAGGTAGAGGCAGAAATACTAGGGAAACATCTAATCGTAATACACAAACTCATGAAGACAATATTGCAAACGTTATTTCTAGAACTATTCGAGAAACTATCCCACATATCCTTCAAGAAAATAGAGAAGAAGTCTTAAGGAGTACTAAGGGGAACACCAACCATGAAAATCCTGAACCTAAACAAGAAAAAGAATGCAGTTATAAAAAGTTCCTGAGTAGTAAACCAACTGTTTACTATGGAAGAGGAGGTCCAATAGCAACCATGGATTGGATAAGTAATATAGAAGTATGCTTTGAAACATGTCGTTGTCAATCATACCTTAAGGTGAGATATGCCACCACTTTACTACAAGGAGCAACACTTCATTGGTGGAATGGAGTCAGGTACGTCTATGGAATCTCTCAAGTAGCTGGACTTTCATGGGAAGAATTTAAGGAAATGATAAAGGATAATTATTGCCTTTGAAGTGAAACTATAAGACTTGAACTTGAATTTCTAGGACTAGAGATGGGCAATGATACTATTCAGAATTATACTGAAAAGTTTATTGAAAAAGCTAGATTTGCACCTTTCATCGTGGCAAATGAATCCAGAAAAATTGAATTATACACCGAAGGATTAAGGCCTGGTCTGAAAAGGATAGTGCAGGTAACTATGCCTAAAACATTTTTGCATGCAATTGAGGCTGCAAAAATGGCAGACAAAGAATGTGATAAAATACTTCGAGTTCAAAAGAGAAATTTTGAAGAATGTAGCAGCAATACTAAGAAGGGATGGTTTACACCAATACCAACTCAAGGATTTGCACCATATAGGACTTGTGCTACATGTGGGAAGGCACATTCAGGGGTTTGTAGATTCCAAGGTCCGATATGTACCAAGTGTGGAAAGTCAGGCCATGTATCCAAAGACTGTAATCTCAATGGTAAAAAATGTTTTCACCGTGGGAAAGTAGGACATATGCGACCTAATTGTCCGGAACTAGCAAGAGGTGCATCAAGTGTTGGTGAGAATGAAAATAAGAACTTATTAAAGACCAAAACAAGAGCCTTCAACATATCGATGGAAGAGGCTAGAGACAAGGCCGATGTCGTTTCAGGTACCTTCCTCATCGATAACTTAAATGCTCAAGTTTTGTTTGATTCTGGAGCAAATGGAAGTTTTGTTTCTACCACGTTTTGCAAATACATGAATCATTGTTCTGAGAAATTAGACAGAGAGTATTTAGTCGAAATAGCTAATGGTAACCACTTAGGTGTAAATGATGTCATAAAGGATTGTGAAATCACTATAGGAGAAACAAAATTTCCTATCCAACTAATACCTATAAAATTAGGTGAATTCGATATTGTAATAGGAATGGATTGGCTATCACAAAACCAAGCTAATATCATTTGTGATAAGAAGATGATCAAGGTCAAAACACCTAATGATGAGATGATTTGTATATATGGAGACAAGAAATACGCATGTATAAATTTCATGTCAATAATGAAAACTAGAAAAATGTCTAAAGAAGGGATGTGTAGTGTTTATGGCCTATATCATAAACACTAAAGACGGAAAGATGAAAGAAGTTAAAGAAGTACCTGTAGTGTGTGAATATCTTGATGTGTTTCCTGACGACCTACCTGGTTTGCCACCTGAAAGACAAGTAGAATTCAAGATAGATTTAATTCCCGGAGCTACACCAATTGTCTAAGCACCACATCGTTTAGCTCCTACCGAAATGCAGGAATTGATGAAGCAACTTCAAGAATTACTAGACAAGGGTTTTATTCAACCAAGCTCGTCTCCTTGGAGAGCGCCCATTTTATTTATTAAGAAAAAGGATGGAACAATGCGCATGTGTATTGACTACCGTGGATTAAATAAAGTCACAATAAAGAACAAATATCCATTACCCAGGATAGATGATTTGTTCGATCAATTACAAGGAGCAAGTTACTTTTCAAAAGTTGATCTCAGATCTGGATACCATCAAGTAAGGGTCAGAAATGAAGATATCCCTAAGACAACATTCAGAACTAGATATGGTCACCATGAGTTTCTGGTGATGCCATTTGGACTCACTAATGCACCTGCAGTATTTATGGATCTCATGAACCAGATATGTAAACCATATCTTGATAAGTTTGTGATTATGTTCATTGATGATATTCTAATTTACTCCAAAAACCAAAAGGATCATGAACACCATCTTAGGACTATCCTAGAATTGTTACGAAAGGAGAAACTATATGCCAAATTCTCTAAATGTGAATTCTGGATTCGAGAAGTTCAATTCTTAGGGCATGTGGTAAATAAAGATGGCATTAAAGTGGATCCAGCAAAGGTAGAAGCAGTAATGAAATGGAAACCTCCTAAGACACCTACAGAAGTTCGCAGTTTTCTTGGTTTAGCTGGATATTATCGACGATTCATCCAAGACTTCTCCAAAATTGCATCTCCTCTGACTAAGCTTACAAGAAAGAATAGTAAGTATGAATGGGGTCCTGAACAAGACAAAGTCTTTCAAATATTAAGGAAGAAGTTGAGTAGTGCGCCCGTTTTATCGTTGCCTGAAGGCACAAATGATTTTGTTGTCTACAGTGATGCCTCAAAATTGGGATTAGGTTGTGTACTAATGCAGAGAGGTAAGGTTATAGCATATGCATCTAGACAATTGAAAGAAAATGAAAATAAATACCCTACTCATGATTTAGAGTTGGCTACAGTAGTATTTGCTTTGAAGTTATGGAGGCATTATTTATATGGAACAAAATGTGTAATCTATACAGATCACAAAAGCTTAAAATATTTGTTTAATAAAAAAGAATTAAACATGAGACAACGGCGTTGGATGAAGTTAGTAAGTGACTATGATTGTGAAATTCTTTACCATCCAGGAAAAGCAAATGTTGTGGCTAATGCCTTAAGTCGTAAAGAACGAACATAGGTAAATACATTCAAGGCCATGAGAATTGAATTAAACTTAATCTTGAATGACAAGATTAAAGAAGTGCAACAAATAGCCATTCAAGACAAGCATATCAATGAAGAAAGAATAAAAGGTCAAGTTAAACTACTTGGAGATGACGACACAGGAATCAAATGATTCAAAGAAAGATTATGGATTCCTAAATATGGAGACCTGAGGAAAGTGATACTAAATGAAGCCCATAAATCTAAATACTCAGTTCACCCTGGAAGTACTAAAATGTATAAGGACTTAAAACAAATGTTTTGGTGGCCAAGAATGAAAAAGTCTATAGGACAATTTATAGAAGTGTGTCACACATGTCTCCAGATCAAGGCTGAGCATCAGAAGCCATATGGTAGTTTACCACCATTAGAAATTCCAATATGGAAGTGGGATCATATTACAATGTATTTTGTGGTTAAACTACCCAAAACTCTAAAAGGACATGATGCAATATGGGTAATCATAGATAGGCTAATGAAATCTGCACATTTCTTACCTATAAGAGAAACTTATTCATTAGAAAAGTTAGCCAAACTATATGTGGATGAGATAGTTAGTAGACATGGTATACCACTCTCTATTATATCAGACAGGGATACACGGTTTACATCAAATTTCTGGAAATGTTTTCAAAAGGAGATGGGTACTCGAGTGAATTTAAGTACTGCGTATCACCCACAAATAGATGGTCAAAGTGAAAGAACCATTCAGACACTAGAGGAAATGCTTAGGTCATGCGTAATTGACTTTGGCGGTAACTGGGACAATCATTTACCATTAGTTGAATTTGCGTATAACAATAGTTACCACTCTAGTATCCAGATGGCACCCTACGAGGCACTATATGGCAGAAAGTGTAGGACGCCGGTATGTTGGAATGAAGTCGGACAAAAGTAGATTGCTGGACCAGAAGTTATACAACAAATAGCTGATAAAGTGGTACAAATTCGAGAAAAGATTAAAGCTGCACAAGATCGACAAAAATGTTACGCTAATAGAAGACAAAAGCCAATAGAATTCAGCAAGGGAGACAAAGTCATGCTAAAAGTATCACCTTGGAAAGGTATTGTAAGGTTTGGAAAAAGAGGAAAACTAAGTCCTCGCTACATAGGACCTTTTGTTATTTTTGAAAGAATAGGTAAAGTAGCCTATAAACTGAACCTTCCTGCATAATTACAACAAATACACAACACGTTTCATGTGTCAAATCTCAAGAAATGTCTTTTAGATCAATCTACAATAATTCCGTTAGAAGATATGACTATCGATAAAAATCTAAGTTATATGGAAGAACCAGAATTGATTCTTGACAGAAAAGTTAAACAACTTAGAAATAAGTCAATTCCTCTAGTCAAGGTACAATCGCGATACCATCACGGGTCAGAAGCTACATGGGAACCTGAAACGGAAATGAGGTCAAAGTATCCAAGATTATTCGACTAAATTTCGAGGACGGAATTTTTATAAGGTAGAGAGATTTGTAACATCCTTATTTCTTACATGTATCATATCTTTTTGTAATATTAAAATATTGTTTTACCCCTTTAGTAGATGAAAAAAAAGAGAATAAACTAAAGTTTTGGAAAAAGTTTAAGTACACGTATATATAACAATTACTTCATGAAATGGATTAATATATAAATAATTATTATGTTTATTCTTATGCTTATCATATAAATAATTATACTTTAAATTCAAATAAAATAATAAATAAGTGCTAGTTAAAATGAAATGACGGATAAGCTCATTATCCAAATACCAATAATTAGATTTTGATGACCATGCTTGCAAAACTTAAGGTGGAATTGACACATTAGCTTGGCTAGAGGTAGACTAATGACAAGGATCCAAGAATTTTTACTATAAATAGGAGTAGTAGCACTTGTAGAAAAATACACACAAGTAATTAACAATAGTAAGAGTACGCAGTAAGATCTGAACGAAGGCATGCCTAAAATTCTAAGGTGAGTTTCGTGATGCCTTTACAAAACTGAGATATATATGATATATATTGTGCTTATATGCCTAATTGCCCCATGCACAATGTTTATCATATTTAAACGCTTTCCTGCCTTATGTCATGCATATTGTTTTTTATGCGTATATAAAAATATATTCGAGTTGTTGGGTAAATAATAAAAAGAGCGAAAACGTAATGGTTGTTCGCAGATGTAAAAACTAAAAGTGGGAACGTAATGGTTCTTGGCTAATAAATATATTTTGGTACGTTTAGTGCACGGGACCCATCTTGTTGTTATTAAGTCGTTACCAGCAGATACATGTCTAGCCCCGCTAGTACATTGAATAAAAGTCATGGCACGAATAGCACGTACGCTAGTCGATGACGGAAAATGGCTTGAAAATGGGATAATAAATTTACTCAAAACTCAGAGATCTCAACATATTTTCTATATTTTATATTTCATGTTTATCACAAATGCATGTGATATTTTTGTACACAAAACACCCGAGATCACTAAGCCATTAGGCTTATGCATTTACATATATATATATCTCAGGATATAACCATTAGAGGAAAGCATGGATTTCAAGTATTAAAATGATGGGACCAGATGACACTTGGAGACGCTGTTTTTAGTTATTAATAATGTTCTAATTAGAACTCTTGTCTTTTATTTTATTTTAGCTTCCGCTGTTACCAAAAATTATGTTGTATATAAATAAAACTAGATGAGTTGTTTAGAGAAAGTCTCGGGTGTCACATGGGTGATCGTTGACATATAGATGAAGTTGTTTCCCGAAATGGTATATAAATAAAACTAGTGAGACGGCGTCAGTCGGTAAGTTAGCTCAGTTGTATATAGATGAAGTTGTTTCCCGAAATGGTATACCGCTTTCGATCGTATCAGATAGAGATTCTATGTTTGTGTCAAACTTCTGGAACAACTTACAGCGGGAGTTGGGTGCACGTGTTAATCTGAGTACAACTTACCACCCACAGACAGACGGGCAATCTGAGAGAACTATTCAGACACTCGAGGATAAGCTGCGGGCATGTGTGTTAGAATATGGAGGTTCTTGGGATTCTCATCTGCCGTTGATTGAATTCGCGTATAACAATTCTTATCTCTCGAGTATCGGTATGCCGGCTTATGAGATGTTATATGGTCGTCACTGCTGTACTCCTACGTGTTGGTTAGAGGCGGGTGAGAAACAGTATGCAGGGCATGATATTGTGCAGATCACCGCAGATAAAGTATATATTGCGCGAGAAAAGTTGAAAGCTGCGAGGGATCGACAAAAGATGTATGCTGATCTACGGCGTAGGTCTGTTACTTTTGTTGAGGGGGAATTGGTTTATCTGAAGGTTTCTCCATGGAAGGGGGTTATCCATTTTGGGAAGCGGGGAAAGTTAGCTCCGCAGTATATTGGACCGTTTCATGTCCAACGGGTGGTTAATGATCAGACGGTTACTCTTGATCTTCCAGCGGAATTATGAGGTATTCACAATACCTTCAACGTTTGTTACTTGCGGAAATGTAGAGTTAAGGATGAGAGTCAGATTCTACCTCTACATGATCTTAAAGTGGATTCCAGCAAGAAGTTAGTGGATGAACCCATTGAACAACTAGATCGGAAAGTGGCAAAACTGCGTAAGAAACAGATTCCGATGGTTCTAGTTAAATGGATGCACAATTTGGGTTCAGACTTGAAGCGGGAAACCGAGGCCGATGTGAAAGCTCATTACCCTCAGTTGTTTGATAATGAATAGATTCTGAAGACGGAATCCTGTTAAAGGGGGGAGGATTTGTAACATCCTAAGATCGGGCCTACTTATGATTAGTATTGAATAATTATTTGTTAATGTTAATCATATGGTTTTAATTAACTTGATTAATTGAAATTAAATGATGAATTATGGGTAGAATATATATATATATACATATAAATATATATATATATATACATATAAATATATATATATATACATATAAATATATATATATATATATGTACGGTTATATATATATATATATATGTTTGTATGCTTAAATGTTTGCATGTGGTTATGAGATATCTATTGCCACCTCATGCTACAAGAATTAAGAGAAGCCATACGTAGGTTTTTATGACTTATCATCTGAAATTGATTCTCACTTGAAAACTGACAATTGATATTGTGTGTGTGTTTTTGAGAGAAAAGGCAAAAGAAGCAAACAAACTTGAAAGTTGGAAGTTTAGATTTGTTGAGTGTTTATTCAAAGTAAAGTTATGGTTGCAATTCTAGCATGACTCTAATTATTTTGATATGTTTAGTTTGTAAAGTTATGCTTAGAACATGAAGTTGTCATTGTTGAAGTTTAGAAGTAAACTTGCTTGATGGGTTTTGTATTATTTGCCATGTTAAAAAGGGTTTGATGTGTTCTTGTTGTTGTATACATGTTATAAGATGTTTATACATGTTTTAGAAGTGTTCATAATGGACTTTGAGTGTTTGAATCGGATTTGGAAAGTTGGAGTCGGCTGGCAAAATGAAGAAGATGATGCAGGTATGCGAGACACGCGATTCATTCCTCCCATGGACGCGACGCGTTCTTTAAATTATCAGATTCTTGGAGGAAATCCGAGTGGAAATCCTACATTTGAAATCCGAGACTTGATGTCCGGAACTTGAAATCCGACATATTGGTATCGGATTTTAGAAATCCGATACTTGGGGGCGACGCGACGCGTCCGATGCTTTTGTGAAATTTCTTGTTTGTTGCATTGTTTAATTCTATGTGATATATGTTTACATATATGTGAATCATACATGCTTATGTTTGATTAAAAAGATATAAATTTATGTGTTTAACATATATTTATGAATCGGTTACTGATTTCAGTTTGTTGTGTTCTCAGGAACAGACAAGGCTTAATAATATAAGATCACTGAGTGTAGAAACTGAAAGCTTGAGGTGAGTGGATGTTTACTCCCATATGTTAGTAGTTGTAACTGGCTTGGGTTGCAACTGCTATTGGTTTGACGCATGGATAGATTGTGCATCTGATAATTGATTAACTATTGATTGTTAATTAATTGTTGCGTTAGTGCTATGTATACATGATTGTTGGGAAGTCAGCTTCGGCTGGGCATATGGGCTGGGTTTGTTTGCTATCGGCTAATCAGTATTGGGATCTTTTTGTTGGAATATGCCCGCTGACACGAACGAGTTAATAGCACTGCTGATGAAGTATAGGCCTATTGGGTCACACACCAAGTATTGATTCCGGCAACACGATCAAGCAAAAGAGAGAAAAAGGCCAAAATGGGTTTTGGCAGGATGGTACACGGGCCGTGTTCCTGAACACGGGCCGTGTCGACTCCAACATACACGAGGTGTATTAGCCCAGTTCAAGGTCGTGTAGTTTGGGCCTACACGGGCCGTGTAGATGAACACGGGCCGTGTAGTGCTTGATAGACACGGGCCGTCTTAGCCCAATTGAGGCCGTGGGCTTTGGGCCTACACGGCCGTGTTGACCAACACGGGCCGTGTACAGGCTCTATAACAGCAGAATAAATAGCTTTAAACACTCATTTTAATGGGGTTACTGTGAGTGAATGAAAGGCCACGATTCATATGTCTATGGAACTGACTTTTGGTAGCTCTAGAGTCTTATGCTAGAGTTCATACTCTCTCCTATGGTTCTTCTTCATTGTGATCAAGTTTGGTGCAAAAGAGGAAGGTAATATACACTTTGTGATCAAGCTTTAATGCACAAAGGTGTTTCTTGTTCTTGTATCGTGTTGTTTTGGTGGCTACATCAACCTACTAGCATTGGGGAATCAAGTGTGCTTGGGGTGGACTACTCTAGAGGAATTCTTCCTTGAATTCTACACACTTTGACAAAGAAGAAAGCTTTGGTGATCTTGCATTATGGTATAACCTTTCTTCTTTATTGTTTATTACATTCTAGTTGCAACTTCATGTTTAGATGTTGGTCCATGGCATGTGTGTTTGTTTGGCTAGTTTAGTTTTTGTATTGTATCTTGCTTCCGTTGCTACTCGTTTATGCCAAACAAATACCTTCAGACTCAAGGGCCACGAAGATACAGAGAGTTTGAGTGTGAAGAACATGAGTTAGAACATATGAACTCTTAAGATTATTCTCTCTAATGATCATCACTTTGTGATCAAGTTTTGATGCACTAAAGTGTTATTTGTTCTTGTATTGTATCTTGCTTCCGTTGCTACTCGTTTATGCCAAGCAAATACCTTCACTTTTGATGCATTTGTTGCAACTTAAGGTAATACTGTGTGAGAATAGCAAATGTACTATCGGTAAACCTTTGCCTTGGCTGGCATTGGTTGTCGGTTCGTGTAGAACCGCCGGTCTTCCCGGGGCACGATTATCTGTTATGTGTTGTTGATATCATGCGGTTATTTGTTGATATATCTGTTGAGGTATTACTCCATTCACTTAGATTTGTGCTAATCCCCCACCTCTCACTCTTTTTACAGGTTTTGGTAAGTCAACGACTCGGCTGAGAGTGGTTAGCTTGGGGAGTAATCACCTACGACTCTGATAGATTATTTGTGACGAGCCATGTTTTGTAATACTGATATTTTGTAAACAATGGTTTGTAATTAGTTATAATTACTTTGGTGTTTATAAACGCTTCTGCAGTGTAATTAAAAGTGAAAATTTTTGGGTTAAAAATACGGTGTTACACCTGAGTCAAGTGAAGCTGAGGAGGAGAAATAAGCTGAGGAAGAAGAGGGTGATGCCATGGATTCTGAGACTGAGTCCTCTCAACCTGAACAATCTAGGCCTCAGTTCAGACCTCGTGCACAAAGAATTTCGTCCACCACTTTGAGTTCTAAGCAAAGGAGTCTGTTTCCTAGCTCTGAGTCACCATTACTAGGTGCAGCGGGTATAACTTCTCACCTCTTATCTCCTTCTCTCTCTCTTACTTCTCCACCCCCTAAACAGGGAGATAAGACTGAGTCAAGCCCATCTCAGTCTAACCCCTCTCCCCCACCACAAACATCTCCATATTCTATCCACTCTATAACCAACCTTGGTAAGCCCACTGCTACCAAGGATATATCCCATACCTATACTCGCAAAACTGCCAAAGGTGGTCCTTCACCTAAAAAGGATCATGGAGTTGATGTCACATTGACACCTCCACCGGCAGGAGCTGAGGGGGAGACACCTTCTCTTAAGGTGCCAACCTCAAGGCTTAAGTTACCCAGTCAGCCCAATCTGGGTATGGTGTCTACTCAACCCATACCTATTCTAGCCTTGGGAGACCCTATTTCTATGCCTTCACATACACATAAAGGTCACATTGAACATATGACCTCTCCCCATGGTCAACTACCCCCTCCTCACAACTCAGCCCAGCCCACCCTACTACCCAAATTCACGAAATTGGTCATTCTTTTTCTCTTCCATTCCTACACACTCTAGCACGACCTGTCAATGAACCTTTCTTACACCAGGAAGGTTTATAGGGTCCCCAATCTGGCCCCCTTGATTCCATTGGTCAGCACTAACCTTTGGATACCTACAATCTCACCTATTGAGGAACACTCAACAGCCACTCCTAAAGTGGAAATTCATTCCTCCACTGGTCAGGAGGATTTTGAGGCAAGCGGAGACCAGAGGAGCCCAATCTGATGGCCACTGATGCCCAATCAATTATGTTATATCTTCAAACTCAGTTTGAGCTCCTACACAAGAAGAGGAAAAATGATAAAGCCAAGTTGATGCGCAAGCTTAATGATCTGTCAAACACTATGGCCAACTTGGAAAGCTTTGTGCTTAAATCACGACCCTCCCCTATTGATAATGACAAAAGGGGGGAGGAAGAATCAAAGAAGAGTGATGATGTAGTTGGGGGGAAGCATACATAGGAAGTGCAAATCGAAGAAGAAGCATATGATCAGTTCATAAGTACTGTAGATCAACCTCCTCAACAAAAGGAAATTGCAAAAGGTCCACAAGCTCCAACAGTCCAAATTATCATAGCTTCACAAGCTCAATCAGTTCCACAACAAGTTCCACATGAAGAACCATTTCAAATTATGCCTACAAACTTCCCTCAAGCTGAACGTCTTCAAGCGCTACAAGCTGAGCTACCAAAGATTGTTGAAGCTGAGTCTGTCCCAGCTTCACAAATGGATAAAGGGAAAGGCAAGGTGTTTGAGACGGTAAAAAGAAAGAAAAGAACAAGTGCTTTGTCTCTAGCAAGGTGAAGAAAAGTCATCATTGCTGAGCCAGAGCCAGAGCAACAAGGTCAGTCTCCACTAGTTGCTTATGAATTTGACTCAAGTGATGAAGCTGATGCAGCACAAAAGACCAGTGACATGCTTGTTGAACAAATTCTACAAGAAATGGCCAATGAACTAGGTATGATTGTGGAGGAGATGAAAGAGCAGCAAAGACAAGCTGACCTTCAAAGAGAAAAGGCTAAAGCTGAGGCTGTAAGAGGTGAAGCTGAAGCTGATTATTCTGGACCAAGAGCTGCCCCAATTCCCTACTCAGATGTTGATCTAAGGCATTGCTACAAAAGAACACATTTTGAGCACAAGATTGAATCCATCACACTCAGTAGAAAAGGAGAATTGGTGATAATCAACTTTGTACTAGACAATAAACATGAAATTGGTCTAGATATGAGATGTCTGTACAAGTTGGGCTTTTCAGAGTTAAAGGTAGTAGCCACAACTATCAAAACAATGAATAAGAGTCAAATCAGATAAGAGATAGTTGATGTGCTCAAGAATCTATTCATAAGAATTGATCAATTAGGAAAAATTTCAGCTAATGAAATTGATACCTTCCTAAACAGAAACAAAGCTGCAAGAGTCAGAGCAGCAGGTCAGCGAGCTAAACGAAACATTAGTCTACAAGTTCCAGATGGAGTCGAATTTAGAGAAAATACTGTTATCGCTCAACCTTTGAAAGGATTTCTGTATTTGGATGTGGAAGGCAACCAGTGTTTCTTGAAGATAGAAAATCTTCACTTGAGGATTCTACGTGATAACTCAATTTAGAACTCAGGTCTGAGATACCATCTCAACAGAGAAATCAGATCAAGAAAAGCCGAGATGAAAGAGCTGCCAGAGGGTGAAGAAATTTTGAATGATGCTATCAAAGAAGCAGCAATATGGGAGCTTAAGTGTTATGATATGTGGTCAGAAGCTGGAGATCCTATTGATGAAATAGATTAGTTCTATAACTTTGTAAGTACTAAGTGTGCATAAGATGATCAAAATGATCAAGCTAAAATGTAAATGATATGTTCATTAATGAAAAGTTAAGTTTGATATGTTCAACTGTTTGATGTGTTTAAATAATATGAGTATTGATATGTTCAAGTATAATCTGATAAGTTCAGTAATATAAGTTTTGTAAGTGCAGAACTTAAATTAATTATGATAAGTTCAGTAACTAAGTAATTATTTGTTCAAATACTTAGAATACAAGTCTTAGAATAGATTTGTAATCTAAAATCTTGTACGTTCAAGAATTAATGAATGGGTATAGATAAATTCAATACCTATTTCAAGAACTAACTTTGGTCAGTTCCAGAGTTGTTCAATATAATTATGTTAACCTATATGTACTTTGATTCAATGTTTTGTCATCATCAAATAGGGGGACATTGTTAGTCTCATGTTTAGAATAGTTAGATTTGATGAGACAAACCATATCTATGTATAGATGATAGGTTTAACTTTAAGAATTATGTAAGTCTGTTATAGACTGACTAGTAAGCTTAGGCTGAGTAGTCAGTGTATAAACAGATATAGAGTTTTCTATGTAAGTACTAGATAGCTCAGTGACTTCTAAGATGAGACAGGTTTCAAGAATGAAGACTTGAATATTTGAAGATCCAAGAACTCAAGAACTCAACTTGATAACATCAAGACTGAGTGAGTCAGCTCAGCGCCAGAAGTCAGTTCAAGAATTTAAGTAAGTTCTAAATTCTGTTATAAACTCTCCATATCTACGACATTTAAATTAGAATATCTGAACCTAATTTAAACTATCTATTAGTTGGATAGAGATCTCAAACGGAATTAGTTAGATATGTTCTAATTAAGGAGTTTGTTACGGTTTTAAAGAAAAGATAAGTTCTATCTTTAAACTGCGATTTGTTCGTAGACATATCAACTATAAGTATAAACTTTCTTATGGGTTTCAAGACACACAAAATACCGAATAGAGAGTTCTGCATAAGTTACAAAACGTATGTGTGTTCGTCGTACTTGATACGCGTGTTGTGATAACTTTGTGAGTTCAAAGTTCAAGAGAGTTTTCAAGAGTTCTTGTTAATCAGTTTTGACAAGATGTTCGATCATCAATTAGTTTGTGATACAAGAGTGTTTAGAGATAGTTGAGTTTAAAATCAGTGTAAACATCAAATCATCCTGTTGATTTGATTAGAAAGTGAAGATATAATTATTTTGTTTGATCATTGAATATACATTTGATTAATTTGTTTGATTGTTTTAAAATGTATTCAACCCCCCCCCCTTTTACACTATATCGGTTGCTTGTTTACCTTCTTTGGAACCAACAACTAGCCTTTATTGTGTTCCATCTTAGCATGTTTAAGTACTTCCTTCAATAAAGTTATTTATTGTAAATGCTCCACGATCGGTCGTTCTTCATTGGAAGGAAGAAGTGAATTAAGATCGAGGCAAGTGGTTGGTAAAGTATTCATAGTGGATTGAATACATGTTTTCGCAACACTAGCCTGTACTTGATTGTGATCAAGTAATTGGAGGACCCACACCCGAGTTTACTTCATCGACATGATCACAAGTAAATCAGGATGATAATATTGTTTGTCCTACTGGAGATACATGCGCTTCTTGATTAATGACATAGTCTTGCTTAGATTGTTCTTAATGCAGTTCGTAACTGGCTGTTATAAGGGAAGTTTTCAGGCAAGAACAAGTTGTTATGATGGAACGTATAGTCATATCCGTTCATCTTTAGAGAGATATACCTGGGCCCCTCGTTGACTGAACTGATGACATCTAAATGCATGGCCATGCTTAAGTTGAATTGATAGTGGATCAATTTTGCAACTTATGTTGTTCGTCATAGTTAGTCTAGATCGAGAAACATAATGGTGGATGTCTTGGGGTTGACAGTGTTCCATGACCTGCATTCACAATGGATATCGTGAACGAAGGGATGAATAATCACCTATCCGTAGGAGCATTCTTTACAGGTAGGTACTTGTCATGGACGACATACCCTATGCTGACTTGGGGGCGTAGATGCCTTGCTAGAGGCTGCTCTATGTCGGTGTTACCTTTCGTAGGTATGTCATGTTCAAGTGGGAGTTTGTTGGAATATTCCCACTGACACACACAAGTTGATATCACTGCCGATGAGGCATAGGCCTATTAGTTCACACGCGAAGTATTGATTCCGGCAACACCTTTGAACAAAAGAGAGAAAAATGCCAAAATGGGTTTTGGTTGGACCGGGAACGGCCGTGCCTTGTGAAGGTACAGGCGTGCCTTATGCCAGGTACGAGCCCAAGGCCGGCGTGCCTATGGTGTACCCATTGGGGCCGGCACGGCCGTGCCTCGTGGTGGTACGGCCGTGCCTAGTGCGAAAGCACGAGCCCAAGTCGGGCATGACTTGGGTATGCCCATCTGCTGTCACGACCGTGCCTTGTGAGGCACGACTGTGCCTCAAGCTGTAACAACCTATTCAATTAGGCTTTTAAGTCTAGATTGAATGTGACTTTATGGATATTTACACTTGTAACTCATGAAACGTTTTTGGTTTTATGAGAGCCTTTAAAAGGTTGGTTTTTTTTATGAACTAGTTTGGAAAAACCATGAAGAAAAAATATATACATTTGCTTCTTCTTAATTCTTGCTGAAAAATATACATGAACTAGTAACTTCAAGTTAGTTCATATCTCTCTCATTGTACACAATTGGAAGATAGATTGGCATATCAATCTCCAAGTGGTATTAGTTCTATAGTGGTGATATTCTTGTTGGCATACACGCACTCTAGCAAGTGAGGATCAAACACACTTGGTGTGGATACCGATAGAGGTACATTATTTTGTGTACTCTTGGTCAATCTATCAACGATCACCCAAATCATATCATGATTCCTCTGCGTACGTGGAAGTTTGGTTACGAAATCCATCGTTATGTGCTCCCACTTCCATTCTGGAATCTATAACTGTTTCAATGATCCATAAGGTTTTTTGTGCTCTGCCTTAACGTGTGCACAAATATGGTAATACTCCACAAATTGTGCGACTTCTGTCTTCATTGTAGGCCACCAATATAGCACCTTCAGATCGCTATACATTTTCGTTCTACCTAGATGAACAGATAGTCTAGATTTATGTGCCTCAGTTAGAATCAAACTCCGGAGACCTCCAAGCAAAGGCACCCAAACACGAGATTGATATACCTTTAATCCCTTAGAATCATCAATCAGATCATTCATTTTCTTTATCATAATATCATACTTCAAATTTTCATCCTTCAACGATGCCAACTGAGCGGCCTTCAATCTATCAATCAAGTCAGAGACTATTTCAATTTGCATAAATTTAACAATATCACTGACTCCCTTGCGACTCAAAGCATCAGCTACCACGTTGGCATTTCCAGGATGATAACGAATCTTGCAATCATAATCTTTAACAGGTTCCCATTGTCTCTTTCGCATATTAAGTTCTTTCTGAGAAAATACATACTGTAGGTTTTTGTGATCCGTACAAATGACGCATTTTGTACCGTAAAGATAATATCTCCATAATTTTATCGCAAAAACCACAGCTGCCAGTTCTAAATAATGGGTTGGATAGTTCTTCTCATTATGTTTCAACTTACGAGAAGCATATGCAATAACTTTATCCCGTTGCATCAACACACAACCCAACCCTGCAAATGACGCATCACAATAAACAATGAAGTCATCTGACCCATCCGGTAGATCAAGAATAGGATCCTAATATAAAAGTCGTTTCAGCATGTGAAAATCTCTTTGCTGTTCATCATTCCACTTAAATGGAACCTCCTTGCGAGTCAATTTAGTCATGGGATTCGCAATTTTAGAAAAGTCTTTAATAAACCGTCTGTAATAACCTGCCAATCCCAATAAACTTTTAATTTCAGAAGGCGACTTCGGAGCATCCCAATTCATTACAACTTCTATCTTTGCCGGTTCAACTTTGACTCCGTCACTACAAATGACATGCCCTAGAAAGTGAACTTCTCGCATCCAGAATTCACACTTCGAATACTTGGCATACAATTGCTCCCGTTTTAGAGTTTCAAGAACATGTCTCAACTGTATCTCGTGATCAGCTTCGGATTTAGAATAAACCAGAATGTCGTCAATAAATACTATCACACAAGGTAGTTTTAGCAAATCCATAAACACAGCAGGTGCATTAGTCAAACCGAACGGCATGACTAAGAATTCATAATGACCATACCGGGTACGGAAGGTAGTTTTAGCAACATCTTCATCAGAAACTCATACCTGGTGATAACCCGATCTCAAATCAATCTTTGAAAAATAAGAAGCACCCTGCAACTGATCAAACAGATCATCAATTTTGGCCAGAGGGTATTTACTCTTAACCATCCTCTTGTTTAGTTCTCTGTAATCAATACACATTCGCAGAGTACCATCCTTCTTTTTCACAAATAAAACTGATGCACCCTACGGCGATGAAATCGGACGAATAAAACCCCGATCCAACAGATCCTGAATCTGCGTCATCATCTCCATAATCTCAGAAGGAGCCAATCTGTAAGGACATTTTGCCACTTGATTAGAACCTGGTATCAAATAGATCTTATACTCCACCTCTTGAATGGGAGGTAGCCCAGGCAACTCATCTGGAAATACTTCAGGAAAATCTGTTACTACTCATACATCAGTAACTGCCCGCTTTTCCTTTCTAGCATCAATAGCATATGCCAGAAAACATTCGCATCCTTTACTCAAGGATTTCTTAGCTTTCAACAAGGATATAATAGGAAATGCATACTTGTTTATTTCTCCTCGAGCCACCACATGCGACCCATTAGATATGTGGAAAAGAAACCAGTTTCATATGGCATTTAATACTCGCCCTATGCTTACTCAACCAGTCCATCCCCAAAACCACATCAAAACCAGCCAAAGGCATAAGTAGGAATGACACTGGGAAGAATTTACCATCAATATCAATTTCAGCCCTAGTCACAGAAGTTGTAACAGGAACTATCTTACCATCTACTACCTCTATCTTACCATCTAAAAGAGCGATTTGCTCCAGAATCAAATAACACATGCGTAGGTAAGGAGTTTATTAGGAACATACCGGTGATAACTTCATCGGTGGCAGTAGCATCATCTACTGTCATTCTGAACGCCCTACCCTCCGGTGTCGAAGGATTCTTCCTCTTTAGCCCCTTGAAGATGAGGATCCCCCAACCGCCCCTGCCCCTGTCCCGGTCCCTGCCCTCCTCCCTGTAGGAAAAATCACCTGCCCTATGCCCTTCCTTCTGGAAGTTCCAACATATGTTTCGAGGGAATCGGCAATTCTTTGACTCATGCCCATGCATTCCACATCGCATCCAACGCATCGTATGAGAAGTACACTGCCCCATGTGAGTAGATCAACATCTCGTACACCACTGCGATCTAACACCTGAATCCCCAGTTGATACCTTCATGCTCTAGTTTCCCTGGGACTGGTTACCCTGCCATCTTTTATTCTGCTAACCACCCGCTTGATCATACTTCGGCTTTTGCAGAGCCGCCTCATCTTTAATCTGTTTATCTCTAGCCTTGATGTCCCCCCAGCAGATGTTGCCAAGGTGAACGTCTGGGACAACGATCCAGCTAGCCGAGTGGTACTCCTATACTCTGGCAACAGTACTCCAATAAAGTGCTGAACCTGGGAAGGTTCATCTGGCACCCACTGAGTCACAAACCTCAGTTTCGCATTAAACTATTCAATTAACTCATCCACAGTCATTTTCTTTGTGATTCTCAACTCCATGAATTCCTGCCTTATCTTATTCAACTCAAAGGCATTGCAGTATTGCTCTCACAATTTATCCCAAAATTGGTTCCATGTAATCGCATCCATCTGCACTCTGGTAGATGTGTGGTAATGGAATCCCACCAAACCATCGCTTTACCCTTTAACATCCTCATAGAAAAACACACTCTCATCTCCTCCTCGCAGTTGCAAGCATCCAAGATTCTCGCAGTATCTCGCAACCAAATTAAAGTAACATTCGGATCCGTGCTGCCATGGTATTCATTAGGTTTACAATCCAAAAACTGCTTGTATGTACATGGCTACCTGTATCCCATATTAGGAGGAAATCCCATGTATGGATAAGAGTAAGATCCCTGAGAATAAGACCCCTGAGGAAATAACAGGTAAAAGAATGGTTGAGATGTAGGTTGAGACACTGGTGGTAACGGCACTGACATTGGAGGAACTTTTGCCATAGTATTAATTACCGGAAAGATCGGTGGTATCTCAGGTGTAGCTGAAATCACGGTAGTAACCGGTGGTTGTGTTGCAAGAACTTGCCTCTGTTGCTCTAGTTCCTTTCTCAAGTCTTGTAACTGACCCTTAAGCTGAAAGATGTATTTGTCTCTCTCATCTCCAGCTGTACCAGATGTACCAGCATTTTGCAAAATTTCCACTGTTGTAGTAGGGACTTCAGTAGTAGACGGGACAGTAGGGGCACCAGTTGAAGTACGTCAACAAGTGATTTTGTTTGTGAATAAACACAAGACTCAGAACGGACAACCGGTGAAGGGCATTAAAACTGATAATGGAACAAAGTTCAAAAACAGAATGCTAGAATCTTACCTGGACTCTAAAGGAATAACACATCAGTTCTCGGCAGCATATACTCCGGAACATAAAGGAGTAATGGAAAGGAAAAACACAACACTAGTTGAAGATGCCCGAACGATGTTACAGTATTCAAAGTTACCACCATCTTATTGGGGTGAAGCCGTGAATACTGCTTGCTACACCCAAAATCGATCTTTAATACATCTTCGCTTCAATAAAACTCCGTGCGAATTATGTAATGGAGTACTACCTAATATCAAATACACTCATGTATTTGGTAATAGGTATTTTGTACTGAATGTAGAAGAAGGAGTATTTATAGGTTACTCATGTTGGTATCTGCCCACTGACACACGTAGGCCAGCATCACTGCCAATGAAGCGCGGGCCTATTGGGTCACACGCCAAGTTTAATCTCAACAGCCTACTATAAGAAGAAAGAGTCAAAATGGTCAAATTCCAGTTGACGTAGGCTTCACGACCGTGAAGGATGCTCCACGGGTCGTGAAGCAGCTCGTGTCCACGAGTCCTATCGTGGGCCGCATGGTTCGTGAAACCCTAGGGCTTCACGACCCTACACGGCCCGTGAAGGAGGTCGTGAAGGCACGAACCCTCACGATTCTTGCACGGCGCGGCACGACTCGTGGAGGATAAATGGCCTGTCGTGGCGCATTTATCCTTCACGGCCCGTGAGAGCCCGTGAAGAAGTCGTGAAGGCAGAATTCCAAGTACACTTGTGTTTTATTGGACCATTTGAGTTGGTCCAATGAGATGGTGCCATTGGGGTCCGACTCTGGCTCTTTTGAACAGAATGAAGGTCTTTAAAAAGGGCTCTCTTGGTTCATTAGCCACTCTTGGTCCATTTTGTGCAATACATATACTTGTGAGTTCTTCCATTGAGAGAGAGAGCAAGATTAAGTGTTGGTGATTTGTGCACAAGTGTTTCAAGGGTGTTCTAGAAGATATCCATCAAGTTTTGGTGGTGCTTCGGTTTGCTAGTACAAAGAGGTTGAAGGTTTCTTGGTGTGGACTTGCATTAGGGCTTGGAGCCTTTTGTTTCAAGCTTACATCCCAAATCCGAATTGATCCAGCCAAGTATCAAAGTCTTCGAGGGTATGATTTGTTCTCCTTCTTCTCTTTGTTCTTGTTTTGGTTGCATGCATGTTCTTGCAAGTTTTCAACACCATTGGGAAATCATGGGATCCTTTTGTGTGTTTTTGTTGCTTCCGTTGCGTGCTTTGATCCCCATGGATTCCCAACAGTGGTATCAGAGCCATACTTGTAAGATGCATGCACCTTTGTGGCTTGAAAATCCATATTTTTGATTTTGGACATTCTGTCCAGAAGGTCTTCACGGGCCATGGAGCTTGCTTCACGGGTCGTGGTCGTACTGCCTTCACGGCCCGTGAGGGTCCGTGAAGAGCAGTAGCTCGTGAAGGCGTCGTGATCAGGCTGTTTTTGGCCTTTTTGAAAAGAAAACTTGATATGGATTTTGGCACATATTTTGGTGTTTCCAGAATCATTTTAGGCTGTTTGGCCTTGTAGATTAAGCCCCATAATACCCTAATTCTTTTATATGTATGTATTGGGTGGTTTTGGCATAAAATGCACACATGCATACATGTAAATTGTGTATATATGAATATGGATTTCAAAGTGTTTGGAATCCTAATGCATATGCACAAGGTTTATTCTTGTGCCTTTAGTTTTTGAATAAACTTAATTGGGATATTGTTTTGTGCATGGTTTGGTGTGGCACACCATGCTTTGTGGTTGTTTCGTTTTTGTGAGCACCGATTTGAGCCTAGACCTTTGTGTGGTTGTTTGGTTGCCTTATTTGTTGTTCATTCATTTGGTGGTTTGTACCACCTTTGGTTTGTATTAAGTTATTTAATCCGGTTTGTAATAATTTATTTATTTATTTGTGGCTTGCATGCCAAAGTATTTATTCTTTGTAATTGTATATTAACTTAGAATAGATTGTGTGGCTTGCATGCCATTTCTCTTTGTATTATGTATGTAATGAGAAGAGAAGACCGGAGGCACCAACGGGAGTCTTAGGAGACGTCTTGGCTACCTCGGATCCGGAGGCGCGGGATCGAGTGGGAGCACACCACGAAGTCTTGGATTGTTTGTCCTTAGTAGACTTAGTTCCTCGGTTGGCTCACCGGGGAACACTTAGGTTGGCTCAAATCGGTTTTGTATGCGTGGTTGTGTAGTTTTATTTATTTGTTTTTCTTGCGTGGTTATAGGATCTTCGCATGCTAGAAAATCTTTTGAAAATAATAAAACTATATAGTTTTCCTTAATTGATTAACAAACCCCGCTCGCTCACATGATTACAAACGAATATAAAGTGTTTATGTTCAATTGGTGAAAAATGCGTTTTGTTACTTATTTGTTAATCAAAACGAAAAGAGGTTTTTAACCGGAAAAACAAAAGTCCCGTTTTTCTTAAAAACATAAATCCCGATTGAGACCGGCAATCATCCTTGTCCATTTGGAAGCTAGCATCAGAATATCCAGTAACTCTGAGTTCCTCCGATCCACCGAACACTAAAAACATTTCCTGGGTTTTCCGAAGATATTTAAGGATGTTTTTAACCGTAACCCAATTACTTTGACCAGGATTAGCCTGATATCGGCTCGTCATGCTCAAGGCATACGACACATCAGGCCGCGTACATAGCATAACATACATGATCGATCCCACTACCGAAGCATGCGGGACTCGACTCGTTTCCTCTAATTCCTTTTGAGAACTAGGACATTGAGACTTGCTCAACGCCATACCATGCAACATAGGCAAATTCCCTTTCTTGGAATCTTGCATCTTGAACCTCTTCAAGACTTTATCTATGTACGTACTCTGGCTCAAACCAATGAGTCTCTTAGATCTATCTCTATAGATCTTTATTCGCAAATTATATGCTGCTTCTCCCATGTCTTTCATAGAGAAGCAACTCCCAAGCCAGGGTTTCACTTCCTACAAGGTAGTCACGTCACTTCATATGAGTAGTATGTCATCTACATACAAGACTAGGAAAACTACAACACTCCCACTAGCCCTGACATACACACAAGGTTCATCCTTGCTTTTAGAAAAGCCAAACTCTTTAACCTTTTCATCAAAGAAAATGTTCCAACTCCGAGATGCTTGCTTAAGTCCATAAATGGACCTCTTAAGCTTGCAGACTTTGTTAGGATATTTGGGGTGTACGTAACCATCATGTTGTGCCATGAAAACCTCTTCTGCCAACTTCCCATTAAGGAAGGCAGTCTTGACATCCATCTGCCATATTTCGTAATCGTAATATGCAGCGATAGCCAGTAGTATCCTAAAAGACTTCAACATAGCCACCGGATAAAAGGTTTCATCATAGTCTACACCATGAGTTTGAGTGAAACCCTTTGCTAGGATATTTGGGGTTTACGTAACCATCATGTTGTGCCATGTAAACCTCTTCTGCCAACTTCCCATTAAGGAAGGCAGTCTTGACATCCATCTGCCATATTTCGTAATCGTAATATGCAGCGAAAGCCAGTAGTATCCTAAAAGACTTCAACATAGCCACCGGATAAAAGGTTTCATCATAGTCTACACCATGAGTTTGAGTGAAACCCTTTGCTACCAGTCGGGCTTTGAAGGTGTCTACTTTTCCATCCATGTTAGTCTTCTTCCTGAAGACCCATTTGCACCCTACAGGCTTGTAGCCGGGTACCAGATCAACCAAGTCCCAGACTTGATTATCCGCCATGGATTGCATCTCACTGTCCATTGCCTCCTTCCACCTAGCAGACTCAGGGCCTGCTACGGCTTCCCGGTAGTTGGTCGGTTCACTATGATCCACCAATAGTTCGTCACCCTCGGATATGAGAAACCCATATCTTTCCGGCTCATTACGAACTCTAGCAGATCTACGGAGCTCTAATGGTTGTGTATCAGGCACCTCATCCACCGTTGGTTGAGGTTCCACTTCTTCTGGTGCGATGACCTCAGAAGCAGTTTAGTGCCAACATTAGGTTGATCATTGGTGTCATCTAGAATTTCTTCTAAATCGACTTGCCTCCCACTGGTTTCTGCAGATATCAGCTCCCTTTCAAGGAAGACCGCCCTTCGAGCAACAAACACCTTGTTCTCCGAAGGTTTGTAAAACAAATATCCCATAGAACCAGCTGGGTAGCCAATGAAAATACACTTCTCGGCTCTGGGTTCAAGTTTGTCTTGAGCTTCACGTCTCACGTAAGCCTCACAACCCCAGACCTTGAGATAGGCTAGCGAAGGAACCCTTCCATGCCACATCTCGAACGCTGTACTTGCAACCTTCTTTGTTGGTACAAGGTTTAAGGTCCTAGCAGCAGTTTCCAAAGCATAACCCCAAAAACTTGCGGGTAGCTTTGTACGACTCATCATGGGCAGAACCGTATCCAATTAAGTTCGGTTCCTACTCTCAGCGACCCCATTTAATTGTGGTGTCCTGGGTGGAGTAAGTTGTGAAACAATTCCACAACCCCTAAGATGATCAAGAAACTCGGTACTAAGATACTCACCACCCCTATCGGATCTAAGAATCTTAATACGCTTGCCCAATTGATTCTGCACTTCTTTTTGGTATGTCTTAAACACCTCAAAGGTTTCAGACTTATGCTTAATTAAATAAACATAACCATACCTACTGAAATCATCAGTAAAAGTAACGAAGTACCTACAGTTGTTTCTTGTAGCAGACTTGAACGGACCACACACATCAGTCTGAACAATGTCCAACAAGTCTTTGCCCCTTTCACTAACGCCGGTGAAGAGCGCTTTAGTCATTTTGCCTAATAAACAAGAATTGCATACTTCGCTTGACCCGTGGTCAAACGATTCCAAAATCCCATCCACTTGGAGTTTGGAGATACGTTTCTTGCTTATATGGCCAAGACGACTATGCCACAAAGACAACTTATCCAATATACCTTTGGACATAGAATCAATGTTCATGATTGATTTAATACCATCCAAACACACACTTGTTTAATAAATCCCACGACATGGATAAGCTTTAAATTAATGAACCTCATTTCTCAAACAAGAGATAATTCCATTATTAAAACCAAAATCATATCCATCGTCATACAAAGCATGAAAGGAAATAATGTTTCGTGCCCCGCAGGGCGAAAAACAAACATTCAACAAGGTAATAGCAAGTCCTGAAGGAAAGGCGAGATCAACACTCCCCATCCATTCCACGGGAACCACATCCGTCTTTACCATTATCAAGTCAAGCTCTCCAGCACCCAGCGCCCTACTTCTTTTTAGCACCTGCACATTATTACAAATATGAGTGCCATAACCGGTATCCGGTACCCATCCGTTAGAAGTAGCGGTATTGTGGAGTTCAATCATAAACGTACCTGAGTTACCCGCTCCCTTCGGTTTTACCCGCTTGAGCTCCTCAAGGTACTTTGGGCAAGAACGCCGCCAATGCCCCTTTTCCTTGCAGTGGAAGCACTCGGCTTCCGCAGGGTCCTCGGCCGGTGGAACCATCACGGCTTTCCCCTTGCCCTTCGGGGCTCGACTCGGGTTAGGTTTTGCAACCTTCCCCTTACGCTTTCCTTTAGAGGGGGGAGCGCCTTTTCTTTTGGTTCCGCCTCCCTGGATGGCTAGGACGGGTTTGGACGAGGAGGGCTTCTTGGACATGTCGGACTCGACGGTCTTTAACATTCTGTGAAGTTCCATTAGGGACTTGTCCATACCATGGACATGATAGTTCCACACAAATTGTGAAAAGGAACTAGGAAGAGAACAGAGGATCACATCCACCGCCAACTCCCTTCCTAACGGGAATCCCAACCTCTCCAAGCGATCAACCAATGCTTTCATCTTAAGCACGTGAACGCTCACATTTCCGCCCTCCTGCATATGGCAATCGAAAAGGGACTTTAGGCACTCGAAGCGCTCTAGCTTAGCCTGCTGTTGCAACATTTCCTTCAGCTGGTTAAGCATATCATATGCTCCTAAATGTTCCATTTGCTTTTCAAGCTCAGGAATCATTGACGAGAGCATAATGCAAGCCACTTCGTTCGTTTCCTTGACACGCTTGTCATACGCGTCTCGGACCGCTGTAGTCGCATTAGCCGCAGGTGCCTCCGGCAAAGGCTCCTCGATGGCCCACATCTTTTGTTCATACCTAAGGGCTATCCTTAGTTGCATGAACCAATCCATGAAGTTTTGGCCATCGATTTTGGCCTTTTCGAGGAACAACTTTAGGGAAATAGAGTTCGATGAAGATGTAGAAGCGTTGTTGGATGCCATCTACAAAGTTTAGAGTACCAATTTTAGTTGTGAAACCTTGTAGAAATAATTACCCAATAGTTATAAAACTTAATTGTTTGAACAAGGCCAAGAACCATATTTCACTCTATCTCATGACGGGTTTACCGCGGATCATGAAATAAGTTATTTAGGCCGGTAGACAAATTACCAATTGCAACCATTCCAACTCTTAGATCCTTGCGGGATCCTTTCGACATTAAATGTCTAAGGCATGTTTGATCCCTTCATACACCAATCCTTTTATTATTTCTTAAATGACTCGGCTAGAGATCGACATCATTTAAGCAACATAAAAGAACGTGTAAGTCGCCCGTCAAGACACACGTTGGTACCCTAGCCTAATCATTGGTTCGTGCTTAAGCTCGACTACCAATATTGCGGGTTGCCACACTCACCTTCCACACAACTCCACAAGGCATGACTCGTGCTAATGCTCGACAATCATCCAAGTTTCGTTAGATTTGGGCGGTGTCGTCTTACGGGTGGCGGGTGACTTACTTTTCGAAAAACGGGTTTTTGTTTTTCCGGTTAAAATAATATTTTAACAACTTTTGACGAATTAGCAATTTAAGTGACAAAAACTCCTTTTTATTCACCATTTAATATAAACACTTTTATATTAATATTTGTCAATTCTTATGCGCGTAGAAATATAAACTCATTTATAAATCTCTTTTGTTTTATATATTTTTCAAAAATTCTCTAGCATGCAAATCCTAAAGAATTCAAATATAAAACAACCACACATAAATATAGATAAATAAAGACCCGGTAACATGCCCAAATCCTAAGTGTTTTCCCCGCGAGCCAAAACTGGGAAAACATAGTCAATCTAGGGACAACACCAATGGATGCTTCGTCACGATCTCCACAACGGCGAATCTCCCGGACTTGGTTTGTCAAGACGCCAACACCGTGTCTCCCAGTCGGTTTTGATGCAATATTACATATTTGAAATAATCTATGTACGAGTACATAATAATAAGAAAACGACATGCAAGTCGCGATCCTAATAATCTATTACGAGTACAAATATTTAAATAAACGACATGCAAGTCGCACCAAATATAAATATTACAACATTACGGCACGCAGGCCAAAACCAAAACCAACCACATACAACACAAAGGGCTATGGGCATATCAAGTTACCGGGCTACCACAGAAACGCAACCAAACGAAAGCAATGGTGTGCCACAAAACCATGTCCAACAAATATATATATCTTTTGATCAAGATTGCAAAAACACTCAAGGCACAACAAGCAATCCTTGTACATATGCATTAATAAATTTAATACACCTTTAAAATTGCATATTCATATATACACCTAAAGATATATGTTTTTGTGAACTTCATGCCAAGTCACACAAAACATATACACCTTTAAACATATTGTTTCAAAAACTAATTCTGACCAAAAAACATTAGGCACGGGCGTACCCCAGAGGGTACGGGCGTGCCTACCATTTTGTCAGTGCACAGTTTAAACAATTTTAAACACTTTACGAATTCTGCCGGCACAGCCCGTTACCCCACTGGTACGCCCGTGCCCCGGCCACCGGCACGGCCCGTACCCCTAGAGGTACGACCGTGCCCGGTCACCGGAAAACCATTTTTGACAGAAAACTCAGATGTCTACTAAACACCATTTTGACAGAAACCATTTTTGACAGAAACCATTTTTCCACTTGCTAGAATGTTAGGTACGCCAACCTAAACACCACAAAGATGTCTACTCAATAGAACCAAAGCCTTGGAACTACCTTGTGTGTTTGAGAGAGTTTATGCAAATATGTATATTCTAGAAAAACCAATTCTTGGAACTTC
This sequence comes from Dittrichia graveolens, assembly GCA_038502395.1. Taxonomy (NCBI): domain Eukaryota; kingdom Viridiplantae; phylum Streptophyta; class Magnoliopsida; order Asterales; family Asteraceae; genus Dittrichia; species Dittrichia graveolens. The sequence continues at coordinate 28,342,718 of JARJIL010000008.1, forward strand.
ACAACATTAGCATCATGGCCCTTATATAGACCTCAAAATCAGTTCAAATTTCGTGATCACTAATGTCATTTTCAGTTTCTAGAATAATGACAATTAACACCATACTTAACTAGCTTTCAAAGCCTAGTTAAGAGGTTGTTACTGCCTAAGGCACGGCCGTGCCTCATAAGGTACAGGCGTGCCAGCCCGAGAGGCCACGCTCAAGTCACGCCCGACTTGGGCTCGTGCCTGTCCAATAGGCACAGGGCACGGTCGTACCTAGCCACAGGCCACGCCCAAGTCACGCCCGACTTGGGCTTGTGCCTGTCCGTAGGGCACGGCCGTACCTCATAGAGGTACGATTGGGCCATCTTGAATCAGTGGCAGTAATATGGATCATTGGTATGATTGGGCCATCTTGAATCACGGTACTCATCCTGTGATCCACAGACTTCAGATATAGCATGGGTCTAAACTTCCACATAGGATAGTCAGCGCCATCAAAGATAGGACACCCTTTTGCCACCATTGTTGGTATATGACTTGATTGCTTGCTAGTAGACATCTTAACCTCTTGACAACGGATATTGATCTTCAACTTACGAAGAAACTTGCTCTGATACCAGTTGTTGGTTCCAAAAAGGGTGAACAAGCAACCGATACAGTGTAGAAGGGGGGGTTGAATACACTTTAATCAAGTAATCAAATTAATCAAATGTATATTCAATTATCAAAACAGAACAATAACTATTATCACTCTCTAATCAAATCAACAGGATGATTTGATATTACAATGATTATAAACTCAACTCTCTCTCTAAACACTATTGAATCACAAACTAATTGATGATCGAACTTCTTGTTAAAACTGATTAAAAAGAACTCTTGAAAACTCTCTCGAACTTTGAACTTACAAAGTTATCGCAACACACGCGTATCAAGTATCACGAACACACGTACGATTTGCAACTTATGCAGTCGTATCTCTGTTCGGTATTCGTTCATGTACACACGTTCACGTTTTTTTCACGTACTTAAAACCCATAAGAAGGTTTATACTTGATATATCTACGAACAAATCGTGGTTTAAAGATAGAACTTATCTTTTCTTTAAAACCATAACAAACTTCTTAATTAGAACATATCTAATTAATTCCGTTTAAGATTTCTATCCAACTAATAGATAGTTTAAATTAGGTTTAGCTATCCAAATTTAAATGTCGTAGATATGGAGAGTTTATAACAGAATTTAGAACTTACTTAAATTCTTGAACTAACTTCTGACGCTAAGCTGACTTACTCAGTCCTGACCTTGTGAAGCTGAGTCCTTGAATCTTGGGTTCTTGAATCGTCAAATATTCAAGTCTTCAAGTCTTCACTCTTAAAACCTATCTCAGCTTAGAAGTCACTAAGCTATCTAGTACTTACATAGAGAACTCTATATCTATTTATACGCTGACTAGTCAGCTTTACATAATTCGTAACTCTTAACCTATCATCTATACATATCTATACTTTGTCTCATCAAATCTAATTATTCAGAACATGGGACTAACAAAAACCCAGAACAGTTAACGTCAATCCAGCTGTGAATGTGGGTGGTCCTTCAACTTTAGAACTTGTTTCTGGAGGTGTTGGAACTTCAACGGGTAATCTAACAGATCCCGGTGTTACACAATCTGAATCTGAATCGGCTAAGGAATTTGTTTCCAAGACTGATTTTGATGCTGCTATTGAGCACTTGCATGTACGCATTGATGATATCCAACGATTACACTTGACAAATTACCCTGAACTGAGAAAAAGTTGGATGATTTAGTTGAAAAGAGAGAAACTGAGATGAAAGATAAGGTAACTGATGCTTTATCTGTGGATGAATTAAAAAGCCTTCTGATGGTGAAACTGATTGGGAAAAGTGATAATTCTTCAGAGGATTTGGATATTTTATCATTGTTAAGAACATAAGTAGAGTCAACATGCAAAACAGCTGTCGGGTCATCCAAATGGCCTAGGCATGACGACAACGACTCCGACACCGATCGTCCCGAGGGGGAGAAACGATTAAAGACTTTTGATACCCTGGCTGCTCAGCGAATTGGTGCAGTTGCTGCCAAATTGGAGAAAACTTCATTTAAAAAAAATACAAGGGCAAGCAGACTGAGATGATTAAGTTTGAGAAAACAGATGTGCTGAGGTTGAGGCTGAGGATGAGGAGCTAACGCTAGCCTTGTAGCTGAGCAAACAAGAGTTTGAAAAGCCTGCAGAGATCGTGGTGGAAAAATATAACTTGGAAAGTGTGATGAAAATGCATAAAGAAGTAACCGAACAATTTCTGCCATCTCCGGGTAAATTCAGAACAATTCTTGCTGACATCATAAAACAACAACAGAAAGAATCTCAAATCAGTGAATTATCAAAAGAATCTGAATGGAAAATTCCTGTCAATGCTCAAATAGATCCGGTTCATACTGGGTCTTTACCAAATGTTAAGAAGATTTTTGTGCTAACCAGGGAGGCCTTGAAAAAGACAGTCAGAAACTGGAGATATCAAGATATACTAGTGGCCTTCCTGGAATAAAAATTTGCTAATATCTACACTAATGAGATTGAAGAGATGTTGGATATAAATCTAATGGGTGCTAAGAATGCAGATGAAGCTAAAGTGAAAATAATTCTCAGTATGCACACCACCAAGAAAGAGGAGATTGAATTAGCACATCAGATCATCAAGCTAAACTATCTTGGAATTCAAAGAGTTCTATTTAATGATACGATCAGCTTTGTTGTCACCAGGTCAGATATGAAGAGCTATACCATTGGGTATGTAGACTTAAAATTTGTAAACCTTTGTGACATAAACTTCCTACTTGAGCAACTTGAAGTAAAACTGGAAAAGAATGATGAGGATTCAGCTGGCTATCAAAAGCTCAGGGAGTTCATAAGGCATAGATGTCAAATAGCATAGTATACTGATCTTCAGTTGGGAGCTGAACCTTACAAAGCTAGAATCAATATGTTGAAGCCACACACGAATCATTCTAAAATAGATCAACTGAAGATGTATTAAGTAATCTAGAGTTGTGATGAAGAATTTGAAGGAGATGAGGGAATCGTTCTGTTCAACAGCAAAGGAGAAAAGTTTTTCATAAAGTTTAAAGAAGTCAATGCTTACTCAGCCGGATCTCTAAGAATTTGGACTTTAAAAATCAAAGAGTACAGTATGAGTTTGAAAGAGGAAATCGACCAAGCGCCCAGAGTTAGACTTACTGAATTTATCAAATTGTTTGATGCCAAACGCGACGAACGAAAGATGATCAGACATTGGCAGAGAAAGATCGGGCAGAGAAAGATCGGGCAGAGAAATATCAGCTAGACACAAACAAGGGGGAGATTGTTAGAACTATATTTTATGTTTGTGGTCTAGATACATTTTAGTGCTTTAATAGTTAATTTTGTACTTAATATGTCACTATTAGGGATATGCTAAATAGTGACATTAGCCTTTCATCTTGTAACCTTTGTCATTTATTCAAGGAATACAACATACACTTAAAGGTGTTTTTACCATATGCTCTCATCTTGATTCTATCTTGTTCTCATATATTGCTCTATAGTAATCACGACCAGCCATTGTTTTCTGTAACAATCACTTCACCTCACGATTTATTAGATAAATAAGTTAGTACAAATCATAATTAACTCCACCACACTCCAATTCACCCCAATCCCACACCCAAGGATTAATCGACCTACCACGAGCCAAGATTTGGGAATGTAACACTTCTACTATGCCTACATCGCCAAACCAAGGCTCTAATACCAAACTTGTAACACCGTATTTTCATCATAAAAATTTTCAGTTTAAATAACACTGCGGAAGCGATTAAAATACTTAAAAGTATTTACAATGAATCACAACCCACTGTTTTACAAAGCCAACTGATTCAAAATAACAGTATTACAAAAACTACGGCTCGTCACAAATATAATCATCACAGGCCTAGGCAATTACTCCCCAAGCAAACCACTCTCAGCCGAGCCGCTGACTTACCAAAACCTGTAAAAAGAGTGCGAGGTGGGGGATTAGCACAAAGCTAAGTGATTGGAGTAAAGCACAACAGATATATCAGCCAAAACCACATGATATCAACAACCACAAATAAACACCCCGGGAAGACCGGCGGTTCTTCAGGAACCTACAACCAATGCCGGCCAAAGCAAAGGTTTACCGATAGTTCATTTGCTATTCTCACACAGTATTACCTTAAGTTGCAACACATGCACCAAAAGATCCTAATACTGATTAGCTGATAGCAAACAAACCCAACCCATAAGCCTATTTGAAACTGACTTCCCAACCATCATGTATACATATCACTGACGCAACAATTCATTAACAATCAATCAGTTAATCAATTATCAGATATAAAATCTATCCATGCGTCAAACCAATAACAGTTGCAACCAAACCAGCTACAACTAATATCACCCGTGAGTAAACATCCACTCACCTCAAGTTCTCAGCTTCTCTACTTAGTGATCTAATTTTACTAAGCCTTGTCAGTTCCTGAGAACACAACAACCAAACATAAGTATCCGATTCATAAATATATATCAAACATATATTTATATCATCTTTAAATCAGACATAACATGTTAGATTCACATATGCATGAACACTTAGCATATAATTTCAAATAATCAACAAACAGCCAACACCATCGGATTTCAAAGGAAATCCGATACAACAATCGGAATCTGCCAAAACCATCGGATTTGAAGGAATCTACAACAACTATCAGAATTTAATTTGTAAGAATCCACCATCGGATTACACCCTTGGAATCTACCATAAGATTTGTGAATACCGGATTTCACATATGTCGGATTTCATTCCCACTCGGATTTCAGGAGTTCCAGATTCTAGAGTACCGGATTATCATATTATCGGATTTCAACATCATCTTCTCCGATCAAAAATCCGCCAAGTTGATAACTTTCATGAATCATATTTCCAACATATACAATTCACATAAAGACTTACCAAAACATACACAAACATATTTAAACATGCTATCATGCATCATAAACACCATAAACTCAAGAACATGGTCAAAGTAACTAAACCCACTTGTGAGTCTACTTACAAGCTCATCCATGGTGTTCATATACAAAAACCCAGCATGCTTTTGATAAAAACTATAGCATGAATACATGAATCAACCAAATAAACATATAGAAGAAGTTTACCAATCTAAACTTGAATCCAAAAGCCTAAAAGCCCAAATTTGATTCTTATTCTTCTTTTCCTCTCTTGGTTTCACACACAACAAACTTTAGCAGATTTCAAATCTGGAGGTGTTTATCCAAATTCAGTGTTTTATCAAACTAACCCAAGAATACATATTTCACAAAGAAAGAAGCAGGAGGTGGCATCCCCTAATCTTTCAATTACATGCACACACACCCATACACATATATATAAGCTAACATATATATAAAACACTTAATTAAAAGTTAATGACTAATAATTAATCAAACATTAATCAAATAATAATTCACGTGTAAACATACCCAAGCCTACGTGTCTACTAGGCCCAAATGCAGGATGTTACACTGCATTTCATGACTATGAGATTTGGCAAATGGATGTAAAAACCGCGTTCCTTAATGGGACACTTAGCGAGGAAGTCTATATGACTCAACCCGAGGGTGTTGTACATGCCAAGCATCCGGATAAGGTCTGCAAGATTAGGAAGTCCATTTATGGACTTAAGCAAGCATTGTGCAGCTGGAACTTGTGCTTTGATGAGAAAGTCAAGGATTTTGGCTTTTCGAAAAGCAAGGATGAGCCATGCGTATATGTCAGGGCTAGTGGGAGCATAGTTGTATTTCTAGTCTTGTATGTCGATGACATACTCCTCATTGGGAACGATATCCCGACCCTTCAAGGTGTAAATACCTAGCTAGGCAATTGTTTTTCAATGAAGGAACTAGGAGATGCAACTTATATTCTTGGGATCAAAATCTATAGAGATAGATCGAAGAGGCTAACTAGGCCTAGCCAAATACATACGTTGACAAAGTCCTAAAGCGGTTTAGGATGGAAGACTCCAAGAAGGGGTTCATTCCTATGTCAGATGGTTTGGTATTGGGTATGACTCAATCCCCTAGTTCCCTTGAGGAACGGGAAGTAATAAAGCGGGTGCCATATGCTTCAGCTATGAGCTCGATCATGTATGTCATGCTATGTACAAGGCCTTATGTATCGTGTGCCTTGAGCATGTTGAGTAGATATCAAGCCAACCCAAGCAAAGCCCATTGGGCGGAGGTGAAGAGAATTCTCAAGTATCTTTGGAGGACTAAGGAGATGTTCTTGGTTTACGGAGGTGAGGAAGAGCTTAGAGTAAAGGGTTACTCTGACGCAAGCTTCCAAACCGATAGGGATGACAGCTGATCACAATCGGGGTTCGTATTCCTATTAAACGATGGTGCTATATCCTGGAGGAGCTCCAAGCAAGACACCGTGGCTGATTCCACTACAGAGTAAGAATACATTGTGGCTAGTGAAGCTACTAAGGAGGCCGTTTGGATGAGGAAATTTGTGCTTGATTTGGGAGTGGTTCCTAGGATCAGCGACCCTGTTGAGATCTTCTGTGACAACGAGGGTGTCGTTGCTCTAGTCAAGGAACCAAGGTCTCACCGAAGCACGAGGCATATTCCGCCGAAATATCATTTTATTCGGGACGTGGTCGAGAATGGAGCCATTGTCATCAATAGAGTACACACGGATAGCAATTTGGAAGATCCGTTCACTAAACCATTCTCATAAGCTAAGCACGATGCCCACACACGTGCTATTGGGATTAGATTTGCTAGTGACTTGGTTTGAGTTGTATATTGGCTATTGTATTTGATATATTTGCTATGTAATTTGGAACATTAAGGAATATTTTATTTTGAATGTATCGATTATTAAATGGAGTTTTAATGATACGCGTGTAGCGAATACTTTCTTTAAATCATTACTGTGTTCCAACTTTTCATGTTTTATCACTTCCTTGAATGAAGTATGAACGAAGATCGAGGGAAATGATTGGTCATAGTGTTCAATGGGAATTGAATACAAGGGACGCAATATTTTGCCTATACTTGAAAAGAGTTTGAAGGGATTGGACGACCCACACCTGATCTTACTTTATGGTACATGTTAAGAATAAATCAGGATGGTAATATATTTTATCCTTAGACCGGAGATGCATGTGTTTCCACTATTTTTGTCTGCTTTATTCTGATCGCTTTTAAACGTAGTCCGTAACTGGCAATTATAAAGGATACTTTTGGGTAAGGTATTGCCAATTTATTAGGGCAATGTAGTCGAAGGAATTTGTTCCTCTGTTAAGAGAGATATCCCTGGCCCCTCGATGATTAGGCGCTAACACCAAAAATGCATGGCCATGCTCAAGCTTGCAATGATAGTTGATCAGTTGCAGCTTATTTTTGGTCACCACCAGTCCTCATCGAGAAACATAATCGTGAACGATCGGGGAATGACTTTGTACCATGTCTCGTGCTCACTTGGATATCGTGAACAATAGGATGATTGATCACTTATCTATAGGACCATGTCAAACCCTTTTAGGTTTTGGTTTGGTACTTTTGAGGGATGACATACCTCGTGTTTAGTTGGGGGCAAGGATGCCATGCTAGAGGCCGCTCCTGATCTGTGGTGCCCATGGATACGGTATGTCATGTGCAAGTGGGAGTTTGGTGGAACCTGCCCACTGACACACGTAGGTCGGTATCATTGCCGATGAAGCGCGGGCCTATTGGGTCACACGCCAAGTTTCAATCTCGACAGCCTGCTATAAGAGGAAAGGCTCAAAATGGTCATATTCAATCTGACCTTAGCTTCACGACTGTGAAGGATGCTCCACGGGTCGTGAAGCAGCTCGTGTACACATGTCTTGTCATGGCCGCATGGTTCGTGAAACCCTAGGGCTTCACGACCCTTCACGGCTCGTAAAGGAGGTCGTGAAGACACGTGCCCTCATGATTCTTGTCCGGCGCGGCATGGCTCGTGGAGGATTAATGTCCGGTCGTGGCGAATTCTTCCTTCACGGCCCGTGAGAGCCCGTGAAGAAGTCGTAAAGGCAGAATCTAAGTGACACTTGTATTTTATTGGACCATCTTGTTGGTCCAATGAAATCAAGGCATTTGGCCCGACCCTGGAGCATCTAGAGCGGATGAGATGTCTATTAAAGAAGCTCTTTTTGTTCGTTTATCCTCTCTTGGTTAATTCTTGATACACACACATTAGTGAGTTCTCCCAAATAGAGTTTGTGAGATACAAGAGATTATTGTGGTTGTGTTCTTGATACACACACATTAGTCTTCTTAATCATATGAAAGTTGACGATAAGCATGAAGAATCTGAACATCCGTCTTATTAACAAGACTATGATTATGTTTCTCAACAAAATCAACTACCTCAAACAACACTTGAGATAAACATACAAACGTTATCATCGTAGGACACCCAATTCTGCATGATGCACGGCTCCTTTTTTCAGAAACATTTTCATCAATTTTCTTCTTTGGTTTAAAACCTTCTCTTGTGCAGTAAAGATACTTTACAATATTCTCATTAGCAAGTTGATAATACCCACCAACCTTAGCCTCAAAACCGCCTCTTTTAGCATATGATTTGTATTCATCCCATAAAGTATCAAATGATGAATAACGTTTACCAATAATCAGTTTACAATCGACGTTGGGAATCCAATACTTTGTACCACCGGGTGTAGATTCGACAATCTCACCATACATGTCATCGTTCTTAGAAAGATCTTACAAAAACAAAAGAAAAAATATAATGAATAAACGTAAAAAACCAAGATATATAAAACAATGTAAAAAGGAAACCTGAACGGAAAGCTTGTTGGACATTCGAAGGCAATAAATCAGAGACTGCATTAACGTCGGACTAAACAAATTCATCGACATACGAAACAAAATAAAACGATACATAACACAAATGATAAATAATTACCAAAAAAAAGTAATTACAAACATATAATAACACAAAAAAATAACACAACCATCGTCATTTTGTGTTGAAAGCTGCATCTCCATTGTAATCAAATGAAAAACACGAACCAGTCAAAGAAAATGCGATAGAAAACAACTCACAATTACAAAAATAGAAAACACAAATTAGAATTAAACTTAAAATCAATTAAAAAAGGAAACTTGAATATACCTAAAATAACGCATGATCAGCTTAAATACGTATTGAGGGTTAATCAGCGTAATTAATTACGATTAGATGATAAAAGACGCAATTACCCATATAGCAGATTCTAGATGATTGTCCACGTGTCTACACCAAAACCACTCTTACAACTCTTAAAGAAAAACCACTCTTACATGATCCCAACCCTATATATATATATATATATATATATATAGTTGTGTTTTGACTTGTTTAGTCAAAACTTGGCATGCAAATACTCATACATAAGTACGTGTACCCAGCTGACCTTCTTCCTTGCGATGTTTGATCCAGAACCCATCATAATTAGCATCTCTTCATCATCATGTTTGTATATATATACATCAACAAGGTATAAATTGTTTATGGTTTTTAAGCTTCATATGGGTCAAATGATTGAATCAAGGATCAATGCATTTTAGTTATGCTTTAATGATGTTAGTGCTTATTTGGGGTGTAGGAAAACACCACTATAGTATTTGAACCGATTGAAATTAAGTTTGAAACCAAGAACAACAGTTGTGTTCTTCACAGAAAGTTACAGGTCGGTTATGTACACGACCCGTGAACATGTTTTAAAGGTGGTGACAGGCCATGTAGGTGTTGGATTATGTCCACTGACACACACACGAGTTGGTATCATGGCTGATGAAGCAAGGGCCTATTGGGTTACACGCCGAGTATCGATTCCGGCATCACGGATGGTCGAATGAGAGAGAAAACCAGAAACTGGTTCTGGTGGGCCAAGGCACGCCCATTCCTCTATGAGGTATGGCCGTGCCTCTATGAGGTACGGCCATGCCTCTATGAGGTACGGCCGTGCTAGATACGCCCGTGCCTCTTGGAAGCACGCCTGTGCCCTAAGCCCAATGGAAAGGCACGAGCCTAAGTCAGGCGTGACTTGGGCGTGGCCTTTTGGGCTGGCACATTGTGTAGTAACAGCTTCTTTAATAAGCTTTCAAGGCTGATTATTGTGGTGTTTATGGTCATAACTCTAGTAACTGACTGTGGCATGATGATGGACGGTTTTTGAGTTCAAATTTGTGCTCTATATAAGCCACAAGAAGTATTACTGTTATGTTCCTTGAACTTGATTCACAAAGATATATATTGCACACAATTCTCTCATATACACACTAGAAGTACTAAGGTACTTGTGTTCTTGTGTTGGTCATCCTTGTGGTGTTTAGGTTGGCATACCTAACACTCTAGCAAGTAGGAGACGATCAAGTCTTGGTGTGGACTACGATAGAGGTGTACACGTTAGTACACGCAACTTCCAAACTCCAAACCCACTCATACAAAGAAGATAGCTTCAAGGGTATGAAACTATTTCTTTGTATCTTTATTTTGTTGCTTAACCATGTTTAGAGTTTTGGTCCATATGGTGGGCACATTCGTGGTCAAATTTTGAAACGTATTTTCTACTAGTTTTGCTTCCGCTGCGATTTTAGACCACGAAAACCCAACAGTAGGGTCACATGGTCATGTAGCACGAGAAGTACACGACCAATGTAGGGTTGTTTGTCAACACCGGCCATGTGGCCAGGTGAGGTTGTGCGGTGTACAGGGTACACAACCCGTGTAGGCCCTTTTTCAAAACAGTTTTTGTTAGGAATCGGATTAGTGTTTGTATTCTAGCCATATTTTGTACGCGTTATTAGATGATTTTGTACTTAGATGGTAACATATATGAATATGTATATATAGTGACCTTAGACTTTCATCATTGTAACTCTTGCATTGTCAAATATATCAAACACACACTTTACGGTGTTTTCACTTTTTGCTCTCAACGTGAATCTACATTCTACTCGTTTTTGCTTCTACAATTGGTATCAGAGCTTGATCTTTGATAAGAGATGGCTCGTGATTGAAGCATTTGTGAGATAACAGTAACATTCGAAGGAATTCATCGGATTTTAGAAAGTTTGGGCCGACTTTTTGAAGATTTCTGATTCTGGTCAAATGAAAGTGATAATGGGAGGTTTGTAGCTCTTTAGATTCGCAATCATCATTAGAATCGATCGGTGTAAGTCCATGATCATACATTTCAACACACTGTATTAAATTGTAATTTTTGTGTTTTGCAAGTTCTAAACAATTTTGATCTAAAATGTATTTAATTGTTTGATTTTTATTGTAAAGTTGTTTCCTGAGTGTAATTCGTAAGTATACGAATCTAGAGGAAAGAGAAATTCTCTAAGTTGATCAAAATTCGAAGAAATTTGAATTTTTGAAGTTGGCGGATTGTCCGGTGAAGGAACAATTGGATTTGGTGCTCAAGAACAATCGGATTTCTCAAATCCGAAGGTTTTTATCAAATTCCGACAATATTCTAAGTGTCGGATTTCACACCCCGCTAAAGCGGAAACACGAGGTGTCATAACACGAGATATCATCGCACAAGGCATATAGACAATAACCATTATATTAACTTAACAAAAATAAATAGTTCGGGTAAAAGATAAATAAAAGTTACATAATCGAATAAAAATTAAATGACATTGTCTTGTACGATGCGAAAATAAAATAGATGTTGTTTTTATAAAACGTGACAATGAAGATGAAGATGCCACACATCATGTTTGTATGCATAAGGTACCTAACGACGATCATCTGAAAGCACGGGTAAAAGAAAGAAAACGGTCAACTACTAGAGTTGGTGAGTTCATAGGTTTTTAATATATGCACAAAATATCTTTTAAATGAGAAAGGTTTAAATAATTTATGGAAGTTTTTGGAATAAAATAAAAGTATGCATGAATGACAGAAGATGTATTATATTGCCCAATACGTTGCACATGGTAGTAATAGACTATGATGATTGTTGCTTGAGCCATTATCCAACCTAGCCGACAACCAATTGCCCATGATAAACCTAACGCCTATATTAAATGACGTTAGTAGTGGTAAAGTACATCTATAGTTCGTCAACTATAAATGGGAGACGTCGGAATCTCCAAATAGCGCTACTTACAAATACCATCGGCTCACTAGCGGAGTTAAGGAATAATGTCCAACGAAAGGGCCTTACAACGATCACCCAAGCACATCAAAGAATAATACCATAAGTGCTCAAAATAATATTTGAAATAAATAAGAAGATAGGCAATAAACTTTTCATGAAATATATACACATGCTTTCACCCCAAAATAATATGAAATACGGTAAAAAGGGGCTATGATACTCACTCGGTATGCAAAGGTGTTTACTCGTAAGGATTTCTTGTTCCTACCGAAGCTCCTTTCCTAATATAAGAGGTATGTAGCTCTATTAGACTTATTTTATTTATTATTTTGTATTATTTATTTGTTGTTAACTTATTTATTTAAATAGTTAAAGGTTGTCTCTATTTTTCCATAAATCATAAGTGTTCACTGGAATTTTCAGTTCTTTAAGTTGAACTTTAAAAATTAAAAACTCTAATTTAGGAGTCGTATTAAAAATTGATATTTTAATATAATCTTAATATATATTTCTAGAATGTCCAGTAAAATATAGGAATTTATAATCCATGTTTAGTATTTTTAATAATTAAAAGTGTATAGGATATCCACTGATCAGGGTCTGGATGACATGTTGTTACTAAATCGTCTGTTTAGGGCTCATAAGACCTCGTTTCTACATGATTCAAACTGGGAAATAACCACGACTCAAAGATTAAACTTTTTAAAAAAACTAGACGTATTTTGACCGAAGAATGAGTAAGTTAAAAGCATTTAAAGCGTACCCTTCTAGATCTGCCAGATTTCCAGATTTAACATATGGGTCTTTTTAAATATGTTTGAAGGATCAAACGTTCATGAAAATTAGTGAATCCAGGTTTAAATGAAAGGTAACACTTTAAACGAAGATTAGCAAAAAGAATTAACTGATTTTGATACCTAGAACTCCAGATATAACAAAAACAAGTGGGGAGTTCTAGCATCAGAATCTGCTAGAATGTTATTCTTTTTGCTTATGGGTCATAACTTTAATATGGCATGTTTATATTCATGATTAATCATATTGTATGAGTATAAGCTTTGATAATCCATGTGTTCTTACAACAATGGTAGGATGATACACGTTTTATGTGTTCCTTACAACATTTGTTGAGATGAAACACATGCATGATCAAAATCTTATTTTCTTGATTTTTAGTTTTTTAAGTTCCATACAACAATGGTAGGATGATGCACATTTCATGTGCTCCTTACAACATTGGTAGGATGTTTATATTTACATGATTATATATATATATATATAAAGGAAATAAGATGAACAACAAAGAAAATAAATAAAAGAAAGAAGAAAGAAAAAAAGAAGAAAGGTAGAAGAGTAGAGATGAGTGTTTTATGATCATGTTACCTACTCTTTTTCTTTGATTTGTCTTTGTTCTTCACAAGATGAACAAGGGTTTGATGTTCTTGGGAGATTTTGTTGGTGAAAGAAGAAGAGTGAAAAGAGAAGAGATGGAGTGTAAGAAAATGAGAGAGAGAGTAAGTTGGTTGAAGGTAGTGTGAAAAATGAATGAAAAGGGTTGGTATTTATAGAAAAAAAAAGAAGAGAGTGAGGGGGGTGAGGTGGTGATGATGGTTGAGTGTGTAAGTAAAATAAATGATTGTGTTGTGTTGGGTTGATTTCTATTTTCTTTTTCTTTTTCTTTTTCTTTTTCTTTTTGTTTATTATATACAATATATATAATTATATACATGTTTTTATATATAAATGTATATAATTTTATTTATTTATTTATTATTATTATTATATATATTTTTTATTATTTATTATTTTTTTATATAAATATAAATAAGTAAATATATATATATATATATACATTTGCTTTTGGTGACGGTTGTCACAGTCTCCCCTAGTTAGAGAAATTTCGTCCCGAAATTTACTTTGTACTAACGTTATTAAAGAGGTGAGGATATTTATGTTTCATGTAGTCTTCGTGTTCCAATGTGTATTCGGGTCCGTACTTGAATTCCAATCGAACTTTTATAATTTGAATTTTACTTTTTCTAAGCTGTTTGACTTTACGGTCAAGAATTTCAATTGGTTCATGTACGAAATTTGAAAGATCATCTGAACATACTTTAGGGGTAGTACTAGAGTTTCATCAGCTAATAATTTATTTAGATCTGACACATGGTAGGTATCGTGTATGGCATTTAGTTCTTGTGGCAATTTAAGCATATACGCCCCTCGCCTAATTCTTCTAATTATATCAAATGGTCTAAAGAATCTGGGATATAGTTTTCCTCTTTTCCTAAAATGTACTATTTTCTTCCACGGCAATACCTTTATAAGCACGTTTATCGCCCACTTGGAACTCTAAAGGCTTACGGAGATTATCAGCGTAAATTTTCTAATGATCTTTGGCAGTCTTAAGCCTATCGTTCATAATTGTATTCTTGTCGATGACCGCTTGCATGATATCAGGTCTAGTCAATTTCCTATCGCCAATTTCCAACAAATTAAGTGGGGATCTACACTTGCGCCCATACAAGACTTCATATGGTGCACACTAGATGCTAGTGTGACACCTATTATTCTAAGAAAACTTAACTAATAGTATATGTGAATCTCAAGTTCCACTAAAATTTATTACATATGCACACAACATGTCTTCTAGTGTCTAAATCGTTCTCTCCGATTGCCCATCCGTTTGAGGGTGGTAGGTGCTGCTCAGGTTTACTTGCGTACCTAACGCCCTTTGTGACGATTGCCAAAATCGGGATGTGAACCGACTACCTCTATCGGATATTATTGCAATTGGTACTGCGTGTAGGGCAACAACTTCGTCAATATATTATTGAGCCAGTTTTCCACTTTGTACTCTTCCCGTATAGGGAGAAAAGGTGCCGATTTCGTGAGTCGATCTACTATAACCCAAATGGAATCGTACCCTTTTGCAGATCGGAGTAATTTAGATACGAAATCCATGCTTATATGTTCCCATTCCATTCTGGCTGTTGCAACAAACCGGATGGCTTCTGGTGTTCTGTCTTAACCCTTGCGCAAGGTAAACATTTCCCACGAACAAGGAGACGTCTTTCTTTATTCCAGGCCTACCAATAGTATTCCTTCAGAACATTTTGTCAGCTCCAGGGTGGATTGAATATTATAAGCCTCGTCTAAAATTGTTGATTACCGGTTATTAAACTTAGCTATCCAATTCTTGTTTTCGAAGTGGTGCACTCCATCTGGCCTGTTTTGAATCATCGCTCCAAGTGATATAGGGTCTCGTTCTTCAAATTTTCCGTCTTTGATGCTTCTTTTTGAGCTTCAACTATTCTTTCCTTTAGGCTTGTTTGAATGGTTGCTCCTAAAGCTTGTACCCTAGATAGATTCACTCTTTTGTTTCTTCATAGAGCATCAGCGACCATATTGGCCTTGCTAGTATGGTATTTGACTTCACAATCGTAGTCACTAAGTCATTCCACTCATCTTCTACGCCTCATATCGAGCATCTTTGGATCAAGAATATGCTGAAGACTCTTGTGGTCTATATAAATAGTTCGCTTAGTACTATAAAGGTAATATCTCCATTTTTTAAGGGCATATACTACGGCTCCTAACTCTAAGTTGTGGGTAGTACATTTCTTCTCATGCACTTTGAATTCTCTCGAATTATATCAATGACTTTCTCTTTTTGCAACAACACACAACCCAATCCTTAGTGTGACGCATCGCAATATACCACGAAGTTATATGTTCCTTCGGGTAACGCCAAAATTGGTGCATTGCTAACTTATTCTTAAGCGTAGAAAATGTTTTTTTTCACCAAACAAACTTCTTATCCTCTTGAGTTAATGCCGCGAGTGGTTGCGCAAATTTTGAGAAATTTTCTATAAATAAATGTACTTAACCGAGAAATTTACAATTTCAGTCGGGATATATGGGGTTCCTATTTATTTATGCCTTCGATCTTTGTTGGGTCAACATGAATTCCTATTAATTACGTGGCCTAGAAAACGTAATTCCCGGCATACAACTTCTGATCCTTAAGTAACTTTAGTATCAACCTTAAATGCTTTTCATGGTTGCTCTTGTGTCGCATGTAAATGAGTATATCATCACCAAACACAATCACAACTTATCTAAGTATAGTCTGCATACTCGGTTCATTACGTCCATGAAGACAATTGGTGCGTTTGTCAATCAAAAGGGCATAAATATAACGTGTTCTAAACGCGGTTTTGGGCACGTCCTCTTCACAGATTCTTAATTGATGATATCCAGATTGAATATCGATTTTAGAAAAATTGGTAGCACCTTGAAGTTGATCGAAAAGGTCATCGATTCGAGGAAGAGGGTATTGATTTTTGATGGTCAATATGTTGAGTTCCCTATAGTCTATGCACATTCGCAGCAATCCATCTTTCTTTTTGACAAATAGGACTAGGGCTCCCCATGGTGAGGTACTTGGTCAAATAATTCCTTTGTCGAGTAGCTCTTGAAGATGTGCAGATAATTCCTACATTTCCAACGGGGCTAACCGATATGGAGCCTTTGCTACGGGCGCGGCTCCAGGGATTAAATCAATCCAAATTTGTCTTGTCTAACTAAGGGTAATCCAAGTAATTCATCCGGAAACACCTTGGGGGAATCCCGAACGATTGGAAAATCGTGAATGTGCTTTTCCTAAACCTCCGTTTCTACAACGTGCGCGAAGAATGCGATTTAGTCCTTTGCTAAATATTTTTGCATTTTCATGCATGATACCACCTTGACGTTCTTCCTGGTCTTTTCTCCTTATACGACAAGCGTTTCGTCTTGTGATAGTGGAATTTGAATGATGTTTGCAGAACAATATTTCAGCTTGATTTTTGGATAGCCAATACATACCAACAACTATATATCAAAACTCCCTAGTTTGATTGGTATGGTCTACGTTAAAGTTTTTGCTGGCTAAGTTCAAGGTTCAGTTAGTGATTATATCTCTAGTCTTGACTTCTTGTCCATTAGCAATTTCCATGATATAGGCCTCTTTCAATATTTGAAATTTTAGATTGAGCTTTGGCCTAAAAACTAGTGGTACGAAGCTTCTATATATTCTAGAGTCAGATAGCATTGATGCATTATAATTGTTTAGAAGAAACATACTAGTAATCACATTCGGGTCTCTCCTTTGTATAAATTCTACTTAGCTAGGTTATGGTGATCCTAAGATATAAGGTCTAACAACTAACACTCCCGTTCAATCATATAGCAATGCATGTAAAATTTTAAAATCATACATTTCATAACGTGATTTAAGCAACACATGTTCAATCATATAGTTCCCGTTACTACTTAGGGTGCCTCTATGTGCTCCCTAAATCAGCAGTTCTCTCCCTCCTAATGAAAAGGTCACGATGTTACTCTCGTTGGTAAGGGGACTCTTTTCCTGGCCGTAAGCCTAACACATGCTTCACAGGAAGTTGGTGTTGATAATACACTAGGTCGTGAAACTCGGGACTCTCCTACTAAGTTTCTATTCTAACCTCCATGGATAAAGAATATGTAATCTTAGTGCGTCAACCTAATGATGACATTACAGACTTCGATATATATAAAATTGGTTACTAAGTGTGCTAATATATGCAAGTACTTATGATATGCCATGCTTATGCACACACACAATAATCATGATCTAGAAAGAAAATAAATAAAATTTTGTTTCTAAGTATATTTTTATTATAACTAACCTAAGTGCCATATCGTACATAGCTAAATTAGACATAGGTGATCAAGCTTTGTCTAATTGAGGTATAACAATGTGGTACTCAACTTAATTATATTATCAATACACTTGATGTATTTTAAACAAAATTATTTTGAAAACATTTTCATAAACCTTTGGTTATAGTTGGTGTTTTCCCCCCATAAGGAAAACAACATTCTCTATAACCTTCGGCTCTGATACCAAATCTGTCACACCCCACTAAAGCGGAAGCACGAGATGTCACAACACGAGATATCATCGCACAAGGCATATAGACAATAACCATTATATTAACTTAACAAAAATAAATAGTTCGGGTAAAATATAAATAAAAGTTACATAATCGAATAAAAATTAAATGACATTGTCTTGTACGATGCGAAAATAAAATAGATGTTGTTTTAATAAAACGTGACAATGAAGATGAAGATGCCACACATCATGTTTGTATGCATAAGGTACCTAACGACGATCATCTGAAAGCACGGGTAAAAGAAAGAAAACGGTCAACTACTAGAGTTGGTGAGTTCATAGGTTTTTAATATATGCACAAAATATCTTTTAAATGAGAAAGGTTTAAATAATTGATGGAAGTTTTTGGAATAAAATAAAAGTATGCATGAATGAAATAAGATGTATTATATTGCCCAATACATTGCACATGGTAGTAATAGACTATGATGATTGTTGCTTGAGCCATTATCCAACCTAGCCGACAACCAATTGCCCGTGATAAACCTAACGCCTATATTAAATGACGTTAGTAGTGGTAAAGTACATCTATAGTTCGTCAACCATAAATGGGAGACGTCGGAATCTCCAAATAGCGCTACTTACAAATACTATCGGCTCACTAGCGGAGTTAAGGAATAATGTCCAACGAAAGGGCCTTACAACGATCACCCAAGCACATCAAAGAATAATACCATAAGTGCTCAAAATAATATTTGAAATAAATAAGAAGATAGGCAATAAACTTTTCATGAAATATATACACATGATTTCACCCCAAAATAATATGAAATACGGTAAAAAGGGGCTATGATACTCACTCGGTATGCAAAGGTGTTTACTCGTAAGGATTTCTTGTTCCTACCGAAGCTCCTTTCCTAATATAAGAGGTATGTATCTCTATTAGACTTATTTTATTTATTATTTTGTATTATTTATTTGTTGTTAACTTATTTATTTAAATAGTTAAAGGTTGTCTCTATTTTTCCATAAATCATAAGTGTTCACTGGAATTTTCAGTTCTTTAAGTTGAACTTTAAAAATTAAAAACTCTAATTTAGGAGTCATATTAAGGCTTGATATTTTAATATAATCTTAATACATATTTCTAGAATATACAGTAAAATATAGGAATTTATAATCCATGTTTAGTATTTTTAATAATTAAAAGTGTATAGGATGTCCACTGATCAGGGTCTGGATGACATGTTGTTACTAAATCATCTGTTTAGGGCTCATAAGACCTCGTTTCTACATGATTCAAACTGGGAAATAACCACGACTCAAAGATTAAACTTTTTAAAAAAACTAGACGTATTTTGACCCAAGAATGAGTAAGTTACAAGCGTTTAAATCGTACCCTTCTAGATCTGCCAGATTTCCAGATTTAACATATGGGTCTTTTTAAATATGTTTGAAGGATCAAACGTTCATGAAAATTAGTGAATCCAGGTTTAAATGAAAGGTAACACTTTAAACGAAGATTAGCAAAAAGAATTAACTGATTTTGATACCTTGAACTCCAGATATAACAAAAACAAGTGGGGAGTTCTAGCATCAGAATCTGCCAGAATGTTATTCTTTTTGCTTATGGGTCATAACTTTAATATGGCATGTTTATATTCATGATTAATCATATTGTATGAGTATAAGCTTTGATAATCCATGTGTTCTTACAACAATGGTAGGATGATACACATTTTATGTGTTCCTTACAACATTTGTTGAGATGAAACACATGCATGATCAAAGTCTTATTTTCTTGATTTTTAGTTGATTAAGTTCCACACAACAATGGTAGGATGATGCACATTTCATGTGCTCCTTACAACATTGGTAGGATGTTTATATTTACATGATTATATATATATATAAAGGAAATAAGATGAACAACAAAGAAAATAAATAAAAGAAAGGAGAAAGAAGAAAAGAAGAAAGGTAGAAGAGTAGAGATGAGTGTTTTATTATCATGTTACCTACTCTTTTTCTTTGATTTGTCTTTGTTCTTCACAAGATGAACAAGGGTTTGATGTACTTGGGAGATTTTGTTGGTGAAAGAAGAAGAGTGAAAAGAGAAGAGATGGAGTGTAAGAAAATGAGAGAGAGAGTAAGTTGGTTGAAGGTAGTGTGAAAAATGAATGAAAAGGGTTGGTATTTATAGAAAAAAAAGAAGAGAGTGAGGGGGGTGAGGTGGTGATGATGGTTGAGTGTGTAAGTAAAATAAATGATTGTGTTGTGTTGGGTTGATTTCTATTTTCTTTTTCTTTTTCTTTTTCTTTTTCTTTTTGTTTATTATATACAATATATATAATTATATACATGTTTTTATATATAAATGTATATAATTTTATTTATTTATTTATTATTATTATTATATATATTTTTTATTATTTATTATTTTTTTATATAAATATAAATAAGTAAATATATATATATATATATATATATATACATTTGCTTTTGGTGACTGTTGTCACATCGGATTTGAGTAATTGGATTTTGTGATCGGGTTTGGATTGATTTACGGAATTTTAGTTGAGGATTTGAGTTCGTTTGAATTGCGGATTTGGTTAATACTGGATTTGATTACTGTCGGATTTGAGTTCCGGATTTGAGACTTACGGATTTGGTTGTCAGATTTGGTTACTATTGGGTTTGAAGTTCTCGGATTTTCAAGTTCGCAAATTTTTGTGTACTCGGATTTTGTGATCTTCGGATTTGCAAGTCATCGGATTTAGCTCACGGATTTTGAAGTATCATCAGAATTTAAGGTTTTGAACATCGGATTTGGACTTGGATTTCAGTCTCGGATTTGGTTCAATTAGATTTGCTGTTTATCGGATTTCAACACTTGAAAATTCTTCAATTTTATATCTTATCAAGAAAAGATCCTAAAGGAAAAATGAGTACTTACAGTGAAACATTATCATTCATTTCTGATACGAAATCACCTGTACTTTACAAAGGTGAGTACCATGTTTGGAAAGGTAGATTCATGGATTTCATTGAGAATAACGAGCAATATGGTGAAGAAATGAAAAAGAGTATTCTTGAAGGAAATGGAGTTTTCAGGATAGACCAAGAAGCTAACCCTAATCATAATCCAACAGTAGATGAAATCCACAAGGAGAAGCTTCCAAGTGTGTACATGGCTGAAGAGAAACATAGAGCTATAGCTAATCGGAAGGCAAAGTATCACTTAAAACATGGTCTATCATCTGAGTTCTATATCAAGGAAAATGGCTTGAATACGAGGATAGAAATTAGGGATGAGATTGAAATCCAAATGGAGGGCACTGAATCTAGAGTGTGGATAAAATAAACTACCTTGGTCAACTCTTTTGGTCACTTTAAACCAAGAGATGGGGAAGCTCTAATTGAGACATACAGTCGTTACTGTAAATTGCTTAATGATCTCATAAACTAGAAGCTAGATGATTATTCAAACTTAACAAAGAACACAAGGTTTCTAAATTCTCTAGGACCTGAATGGAAATCACAAGTTACAATCTACATGCAAATGAACCAGAAAAATCTGAATAAAGTCACCCACCATTTTATATTTGAAGAGCTGAACCATATCAAGATGATGTTGGTGTGGGTGTGCAAAAAGAGAATATAGATCCACTTGCTTTAGTGGTAACTGACAAAAGGGTGAAGAGCTCCACAAAGTCTGTCAAGATGAAGCAAGTTTAAGAGACAGAATCTTCAGATTCAGAGGAAGAGTGTTCGGTGGATAACGAGAAAATTATGTAAGCTATGGCTTATCTAACTAATATGATGCAAAACAAGTTTCTAAAAAACAAAACTAACAACAAGCAGAGGTTCACGTCTGGGTCAAGACGTAGGGATGACCAAGTCCTAGAAAAAGGATGGTCAAAGGCTAGAAAGTAGGTATGAAAGAGAGGTTGAAAATGCTAGGGAGAGAAAGTGCTACAACTATGGTGGCACTGGGCATTCCATCAATGATTGTAAGAAGCCCAAAGTCAAGGACTCAGAGTACTATAAGGCGAAGCTTAACCTGATCAAACAAAGAAATAGTGGACAAGCTCTGCTTGCTGAGGAAGATCAGTTTCTATCAGATACGGATAATAGTGATGAAGACAAGAATGTACATACACAATTCGTACTGATCGCTAATGTTGAGAAATTTGAATTCGAAGAAACTGATGGTGAGAGTGATTGATCATTCAGATTTTCCTGCTGATTACATACTAACTCTCATGCAACAAGTGGAGCACTTAACATCATAGAATCAATCACTCACAAACAAGAATCAAAAGCTGCAAGAAAAGAATTTAAATATGAAAATGGATCAAGCAGCAAAGAGTGAAGTGGAACTTATAAATCAATCATAAAAAATAGTACAACTTCAACAAGCATTAAAGACAAAGAAACTGAATTAATTAAACTTCAAAGAGAAATCGAATTAAAGGTTCATGACTTGAATGCTACAAAGTTAACTACAAAAATAAATTTAAACTTAATCATGAAAGAGAAAAAGAACCTTGATGTGGAAGTATAGACTTTAGAGAAAATAGTGAAGAAATAAGTTACTAGTCATCATAATATTTTTAAAAACCTTGAACCAAATGTGAAGAATAGATACAAAGGTTTAGGATATGATGAAAACAATTTCTTCTCTAAAATAAATTGCACTTAATTATATCAACTTGAGAGGATGAATCAAGGATGGACATCAAAGATGATATTTGTGGGAGAAGAAGAGATAAAGCAAGAAGAAGAATTAAAAAGAAAAACCACAAACAAACTTCAAAATACTCTGAGTTACGATGAACTCAATGCATCGTATGATGTTCGTAAGACAAGTGTTGGATGTTCTTCATCGTATGAAGAGTGTTTTGTTCCTCACCCAAAGGAAGAGAAGACAAATTCTAAAAGTCATGAAACAAAATCAAAACAAACTGCAAGAATTTATATTCCACACATGGAATTAGAGAAAAGGCAAGAATTATTTGAAATATAATGTATTAATCATAAAATTCTTTTCGAAGTGGAGAATGGTGCTTTAAAAGAAACAATCTTTAATCTCAACAAAAAGCTTAACAATTCCGCTGCATCTGATTCTATTGAGAAAATTAAGATTGAAATAACTGATAACGAAGTAAATAACTTTGACATTGCACAATACTTGATCCCACAATTCTTTTCAAATGCAATTGAGAAGAGGATGTTTGAAGAGAAGGTGGAACGTCTACTAATACAATTGGAAATGTATCTTGACATCGTGTATCCAGAATGTCCAAAGGCGTGTAGGGACTTTATCACACATAAGTGTTATGAATTATGTGATCCAAACAGTGTATGAGAGAAAGGATCAACTTCTACAACAAAACAGATTCTCCAAGTGCCAAAAATTGCAAAGTCATCAATTTCACAAGTTTCCAAAAATGTTAAACCAATTCATGTCTCTAACAAAACTTCTTTTTCTAAACTAAAATCAGATCAATCACAAAGAAATGGAGTTTCAAGCAACAGTGTGAGGAAAACAACCAAGAAAGACATGAACAATGGTGGTGCAACAAAGGGTTTAATGAAGTGGATTGCAAAGGAGAAAATGAAAGAAAAGGAAAAGAAGATTTTGAATGTAATCAAATCTGTGTCAAAAAACACAGTGAAACATTTTTGTAATATTCATAAATCTAACTGTAATAAAGATTGTGAGTCAGTGTTTTCATGGCAAATCAAATCTGAATAATCAAAAACAAAAACATCTGACGAGAAGATGTATTGTGCTGGAAATGGATGTTTTGAAGGTCATTGTGTAACACCCGCAAACCTGGGCTAGGAGATTAGCGGGTTTGTGGTACGTGCTTATTTCTTTTTATATGATTAAGTGGTTAGTTAAATGATTAATTAATTAATTAAGTTAATTACATAAAATAAATTGTATATATGTATGTTGAAACCGTATGCATGTATGTATGTATGTATGTATGTATTTAATTGTGTACGTGCATAAAAGTAAGGAGGTGATGCCACCTCCAAAGTTTGCTTGTATACGTGGGGGTTAGTAGGAAAATCCTCAATTATCTCAAAAGTTTAGAAATTGAAGTGTGTGTGTATTGTTATTTCTCTGCCAAAGAACCACCAAAGAAGAAAAACAAGAACATACAATCGGATTCCATTCTATTTTGTGTTTTAATCCAAGTCAAGGTTAGATATGTTAAATATCATGATTACATGTTTACTAGATTGAATCTTGATAAAAAATAATATGAATTTATGAAATAATAGGATTAGATTTGAAAGAAACGTGAGCTTGGGTCGGTTTTTATTTTCATA
Organism: Dittrichia graveolens; assembly: GCA_038502395.1. NCBI lineage: Eukaryota > Viridiplantae > Streptophyta > Magnoliopsida > Asterales > Asteraceae > Dittrichia > Dittrichia graveolens. The sequence goes on from JARJIL010000008.1 coordinate 28,367,207, forward strand.
TGATTAGTATGTTGAAATGATGTTTTGATTCATGAAATATGTGTTTTAAGATGTTAGAATATGTTGTTGATACGATTTTATGAACATTGTGAAATCTGGGTTTGGGATATGAAGTTTTGAAGATGGTAGAATCAATGATTGTTGGGGAGATAATCACTTCACCCAATTAATCAACTCTGCCTATCCTAAAACATAGAATTTGATGATAACCAAACCCTACATTTAGTATGACTTAGAAAGAATTTAAACATGTGTTATTTGAATCAGTTTATGTAAAAATATGTTAAGTAAGGAACCATCAGCTGAGGAAAATAAGTCATCAGCTGAGCATCAGATCCTACTTAAAGTATCAGCCAAAGGATATCAGCCAAGGAGCATCAGATGAAGAAAACAAGTAAAGAAGACCATCAGCTGAGGAAAACAGTCTATCAGCTGAGCAAAATTGTTGATCAGCTAAAGAAAATATTCCATCAGCTGAGTGAACAGATTGATCAGCTGAGTGAAAAAATTGATCAGCTGAGTATAGAAATTGATCAGCTGAGTGCCTACTCTATCAGATGAGTGAACAATTGGATCAGCTGAGGCCCAGAGCATCAGCTAAGTAAGTCTTCCTTTACACAAGTCATCTTCCCTTATAAACTGATGTGTTTGATTGATCAGCTGAGCATTCTTGATCAACTGATCATACAAATACATAAGCTTATATCCTCCTAAGATTACTATTGATCAGCTGAGCATCTATATGATCAGCTGAGCAATATATATCAACTGAGTCCTAGCAAAAAGTGATCAACTGATATATTTTGTCAACTGAGTAGTGAATATCAGAGTACCTAGTACAATCTGTTAGCTGAGTCGTGAAAAATGTCAAATCTACTCTATGTTTTCAGATTGTAAGTCGTATGTAAAAGGCAGAACATGTGTTGTTCTATTATGCCTTAGATCTTTGTTTGTAAAAGTAAAAATGCACTTTTTGGATCAATTATGAGACAAAAAGGTTTGATCTTATTCTTTGGAAAAGGATAATGATACCTCAAACAGACGAAGATCTTGAAGATTTGTTCAAACAACTAAGTATGGCTGGCAATCTCATACTTGGTAAAGTCAAATCAATCAGAAGCATGGTGTTGATTAAAAGTACAATCATGGAAAGGGAAAGAAACTTCTACACGACAGTAGATGTGGCTTTTAATATTTTATATTGTGAATGGGTTGCACTTTTGCAGAAAAGTACAGTTACTTTTATCATACATTTGATTAAAGTAACTTTACTTTTCACCCACTACCTTTACAATTAAAATATTATATTTCCACATCCTCTTTGTCTCTTACCTTCATGCAACCGAATCCACCAAGACTTCTATATATACTCATGCATGGTGGACATGCAAACATATACACAACACAATACAAGATTGAAGTCTCTACTCCACAAAAAGAAAATCTCATCATTTGAGAACTTAGAAGAGTATAAGCATTGTGTTGAATCAAACTTGTTCATGTGTTGAACACTCTATATACATTAGTTGTTTTAGAGTTAGCTTGTCTATGTGTTAGACAAATTGATTGCCACCTTTTATTGTACTTATAATTTCCGCTTCTAGTACACGTAATTCTTGATTCATATCAATAAGAATTATATAAAAGTATATCAGTGTGTCTTTAATTTTTAAAAGCTAAAGTTTGTATTCAACCCCCCCTTCTACAAACATTTGTTGTTGCGTACTCAATCTGGAACTAACAACTGGTATCAGAGCATGTTAGATAATCAATATCTAGATCTGTTTTGCTTACTCTACCACTGCTTCTACCCCTCTCAATATGGCCTCATCCGCAAACAATATGAATATCTCAAACACTGGGTCCTTAACAAGATGTCCCATGTTTGATGCTGAAAATTTCTCCATGTGGAAAAGTAGAGCACATCTTTTCCTATCAAAATGCTTGAAATAGTCACTTATGGTCCTTATGTTCCAACATCAGTGTTATCTATTCCATCAGAATCTGAAGGTCAAACCTCTACAACTGAAAGAATCATAACCAAACCCATGCATTTGTGGACAGATGAGGATAAGAGCTTGGTTAGCCTAGATGTTAAGGCTAGATCAGCTCTTGTCTCTGCACTACCCAATGAAATCTATCATCAAGTGCTTAATTGTTCTTCTGCAAAAGAGATGTTAGATATACTCACAGTAGCATATGAAGGGACTGAAGAGGTGAAGGAGAACAAGAAGCTCCTCCTCAACAGAGAGTATGAATTCTTCTTTGCACAGAAAGGTGAGAGTCTTACATAGACATACACCAGGTTCAACTGCTTAGTTAATGACTTGAAAAGGGCAGACATAACCAAGAGCAACTTTGTCTTGGTGAACAAGTTTCTAGACTCCCTTCTTGAAACATGGGATCACTTTGTCACTATTCTAAGACATAGTGAGAAGATTAAGGGAATGTCTCTGGTTGCTCTCTATGGTAACTTACTCAACCATGAGCAATCAGTCAAACAAAGGAAGTTGTCATCCAAGGAGATGAAGGAGGTTGTGAAAGCTGCACTAACTGCCCTTGTATCAAGAGATACAAAGATGAGAAGCTTTGCAGCTATTGATTCTGGTTCTGATGAAGAAGGAGATGGAGAGGGGAGTGCTGGAAAAAGTGATGAGGAAAAGGATTGTGAGGAAAGTAATCTGGAGGAGTTGGTTGAAGGTGTAGCTATGCTGGTTAAGATGTTCAGACCTTTCAAGAAGGGAAAGGGTGTCAAAAAGTTCAGCAAGAGGTCATCAAAGTTTGTCAAGCCCAAATCCACTTTTGATGCCTCCACAGCAGAGTGTTATAAGTGTGGCAAGATTGGCCACATAGGCAGTGACTGTAAGTCCATATATAACACTGGTTCTTCATCTGTGCAAAAGCAGGAGGGCAAGATTGATTATGAAGCCAAGTACAAGAAACTCCTTGCTGCTGTCCTTGACAAGAAGAAGAAGAATAAAGCCCAGGGCCAAGTTCTTGGTTCTGAAGAAGATTATTGGGCAGAAGAAGATCTCTCCTCAGATGAAGATGAGGTGATCTCTGCTTAGTTTTGCATGATGGACAACAACAATGATGGTAGTTCCTTTAATGAAGACATGAAAAAGGCTGCTAAAGCTTGTTCAACTACCAACTGGGATCCTTCTTCTATGTATCAGGTTGGAAAATTTATTAACTATGATGATAATGAGAAGAACGCTATGTTTGATTACTTGTGTATTGATTTCCAGTCTGCTATTCAAGGAGAGAAGAAGCTAAAAGTAGAAGTAGAATCACTAAAGGAAAAGTTAATTCTTAAGGATGAGGAACTTAAGCAGATAACAATCTTAAATGATGAACTAGCTAATCAAATGATACTTAATGAGATATTAGTAAAAGAAACTAGTGAAGCAACCAAAAAGTTAAATGACCTCCAAAAAGTAGTAAAGTCTTGGTGTGTATCTGTAGAAAAGACCACTCAGTGTGTCAAGGAGCAGATACCCAAACAAGTTCAAGCTATTATTGGTGGAAATTACTCTAAGGCTGCTAACTATGTTGATTCTAGTAAGAACCTTAATATCTTAGACAAAGCTGACATCTTGCCACAGACCTTTCACAAGACTGTTAAAGGCAAAAGTGTGTTCACAAAGAAGTTTGTTAGAAGCAAGAGTTCCCACTCAAAAGAATCAATTATTCCTTCTGTTGAATCATCCTCTAGTAAGATTTCAGAATGTAAAAATACTAATAATACAAAGTCAAAGGATATGATTAAAGGAAGGGAATCATTAGTTAAGACCTTAGAGACATTATGTTGTCAAACCTTAAAAACAGATGACTTAATTCTTAGCATTTCACAAACTGAAGAATCATTAGCTAATACTACTCCATCAACTGATAGGTTAGTAGATGATAAATGCTCAGCTGATAACCTGTCAGCTGATCATAGCTCATCTTCTAAACAATCAGTTGATCTAGAAGTAATCAACTCTCTTTCAGTTGAAGAAACTATGAGTAAAAAGAATGATGTTCACATTGTTCCCATTTCTGCCACTCCAAAGATTGGTCAAAAACATTCCAAAAACAAAGATCAATCTAAGGTGCCTGTGAATAAAGACCTAAGAAATTTACAGGATAAGCTTCATAAGCTGAATGGTCAAATTAGTCAAATGATGACTGATAAGAAATCTCATAGGCATTCAAACCATGTTGTTCAATGCTCCAAGGCCACAAAATCTCAAAAATGTTATAAATGTGGAAGCAAAGAGCATAAGGCATTTGAATGTTCTTTAGAAGGGAGTTCAAGACAGCGGACTTGTGATGATAACTTAGTCACTCCTCTCATACATAAGAAACCTGAGATGAAGTGGAAAGCTAGGTGCATTCCACAGGGATCCACTGAGTAGTGGATTCCTACTTGTGTCACTAACTCTTCTTTCATTTAAATCTGTGTAGGGTGTTGGTTCTTGGTTTCTTGACAGTGGATGTTCAAGAACCATGACAGGTAACAAGGCTTTGCTCGGTAACTACAAGAAAGTGAAAGGTCCAAGGGTGACTTTTGGTGACAACAACCATGGGCAAACAAAAGGCTATGGTGAGCTTCATAATGGGAACCTCAAGCTGTCAAAAGTGTCATATGTCAAAGGGCTGAAATATAATCTCATAAGCATAAGTCAATTTTGTGATGGAGATAATGAAGTCCACTTCACAAAGACAGCAGGCTCCATCATAAATAAAGAAGGTAATACAGTGTTAAGTGCCAAGAGAACCAAGGATGTCTATACACTTGACATGTCCTCTGGTGACCCTTCAAAGGAAACATGTTTGTACTCCAAGAATAATGAGGATACAAACTGGCTGTGGCACAAGAGGCTTTCCCACCTTAATTTCAAAAACATCAACAAGTTGAGCAAGGGTGAACTAGTGTCAGGACTACCTTCACTGACTTATCTTAAGCATAAACCTTGCACTGCTTGTGAGAAGGGAAAGCATCATAAGACATCATTTCCATCCAAGCAGTCCTTCTCAATTACAAAACCTTTCTACATGTTGCACGTGGATCTCTTTGGTCCAGTTGCAACTGCTAGTATTGGTGGAAGTAAGTATGCTCTTGTATTGGTTGATGAATTCTCAAGATATACTTGGGTTTTCTTTCTTAAAGCAAAGAGTGAGGCTGCTGAGGAAATTATCTGTTTTATCAAGAAGTTGGAAGTGTTGAATGGCAATCTGGTGAGGAGTCTTAGAAGTGATCATGGAACTGAATTCAAAAATCAAACTCTGGAATATTTCTGTGATGAGAAAGGGATATCTCAAAACTTTTCTGCTCCAAGAACCCCATAACAAAATGGTGTAGCTGAAAGAAGAAATAGAACATTGATTGAAGCTGCCAGAACCATGTTGTGTGAAAGTGGGTTACCCTTTAATTTCTGGGCTGAGGCTGTAAGTTGTGCATGTTTCACACAAAACAGGTCCCTTATTATCAAGAGGCACAACAAAACTCCATATGAAGTGCTTAAAGGAAGGAAGCCAAGCATCAGCTTTCTGCATATCTTTGGTTGTCAATGTTTCATACTCAATCAAAAAGATCAATTGCAGAAGTTTGCTCCTAAAGCTGATGAAGGAGTGTTTGTAGGCTACTCAGTGATCTCTAAAGCATGCAGAGTATACAACCTCAGAACCAAAGTCATAGAAGAATCCATCAATGTAAGTTTCAATGAAAATGACTTTGTTGCTTCTTGCTCTTCTAATCATGTTTCAGGTGAAGAATTTAATGATCTTATGCAAACCGGAGAAGTTCCTCCAGAGCAAGTAGATCCCTCTCCACCAGCTGCTCATGATATAGATGAACCTGTTCCTATCCAAGATTTTAACCATCTACAACCATCCTCATCCAATCCTATCCCTCTACTGAATCATGTGGAAAATGAGTCAACATCATTGGATTCCAATTCCATATCACTCATTCCCTCTTTAGTAGAAATACCCACAGATTGCAATAATGATGTTATATCAGCCACTCAAAATGAACTCATTTCTACTGCTGATAGCCAACATGTAACTTCTTCTCCCCAAATCAAAATGAATCCCAATTCCCAAGGAATCCAAAAAGCCTTCAAAGACCTCAAGCACCATCCTCATAATTTTGTGATAGGCAATATAGATGATCCAGTTAGAACAAGATCAAAAGCTTGAAACATATGCTTGTATTCTGGATTTGTCTCAATGATTGAACCAAAGAAGGTTGATGAAGCTCTCAATGATCCCCATTGGGTGTCTGCCATGCAAGAGGAATTGGCAGAATTCAAAAGAAATAATGTATGGACTTTGGTACCCAAACCATAGGATAAATCCATCATTGGAACAAAGAGGGTGTTCAGAAATAAGCTAGATGAAAATGGGTAAATCATCAGAAACAAAGCAAGGCTAGTTGCACAGGGGTACTGTCAAAAAGAAGGTATTGATTTTGATGAAACCATTGCCCCTGTTGCAAGATTAGAAGCTATCAGACTATTCCTAGCCTACGTTGCCTTCAAAAGCTTCAAAGTATTTCAAATGGATGTGAAGAGTGCATTTCTGAATGGAGATTTGAAAGAAGAGGTGTATGTCAAACAACCTCCTTGTTTGGAGGAGTCAAGCTTACCAGATCATGTTTACTTTCTAAACAAATCTTTATATGGTCTTAAGCAAGCTCCAAGAGCCTGGTATGATACCATCTCTTCTTTTCTCATTAACAAAGGTTTTACAAGAGGATGCATAGATAGCACTTTATTTATTAGGAAGTACAAAGGTGATGTGATACTTGTGCAGAGATATGTAGATGATATAATATTTGGGTCAACTAATTTGGAACTATGCAAAAAGTTTTCTAAACTCATGTCCGATAATTATCAGATGAGCATGATGGGTGAGTTAAACTATTTTCTTGGTTTGCAAATTAAACAAGAGGTTGATGGTATTTTCATTCATCAAACAAAGTATGTTAAAGATTTACTCGAAAAGTTTGATTTTGAAAACTATTCTTCAATAAAAACACCTATGTCTACTTCTATCAAGTTAGGAAAGGACACTGATGGCAAATCAGTGAACATTACTACTTTTAGAGGAATGATTGGGTCACTTTTATACCTCACTGCAAGTAGACCAGATATAATGTTTTCAACATGTCTCTGCGCAAGATATCAACCAGATCCTAAAGAATCATATCTTGCTGCTGTTAAGAGGATATTCAGATATATCAAAGGAACTCCTAATCTTGGTCTTTGGTAACCCAAAGACTCAGATTTTGAGTTAGTTGGATATTCTTATTCTGATTTTGCAGGATGCACATTAGACAGAAAAAGTACTTCAGGTGGTTGTCAACTTCTAGGAGGAAGATTGATTAGTTGGTCTAGTAAGAAACAGAATTCAGTGTCAACATCTACTGCAGAGGCAGAATACATTGCTACAGGAAGCTGTTGTGCTCAAATTTTGTGGTTACAAAATCAACTACTTGATTATGATATGAAGTTTGAAGACACCCCAATTCTATTTGACAATACAAGTGCAATCTCCATCTCTAATAATCCAGTCATGCATTCAAAAACAAAGCATATTGAAATCAGACATCATTTTCTCAGAGATAATATGCAAAAGAAGAAGGTAACTTTGCACTACATCAACACTGATTTACAACTTGCAGACTTATTCACAAAGCCATTAGATGAAGCAAGGTTCAATTTCCTAATATCCAAACTAGGTATGCTTAATTTTTAGTTTAGGATAGTGGTAATTTAGATTGTGTTAATTTATAAGTGTTGAAAATTATAAGATACTTATCTAAGCATATGTAAGTCTTAATTGATTTGTGTAAACTGAGTAACTATGCTCAGCTGATGCCTATCAGCTGATCAAATTTACTCAGCTGATCACTTTAAGATAACGAAGACATGCTTAGCTAAGTACTTTACTCAGCTTATACCCAAATTCTCACTATCAGCTGATAGTTTTCCATCAGCTGATACCCCTCAACTAATAGTTTTTCATCAGCTGATACATTCCTATGATCAGCTGATGATTATACACTTAGCAAATTTTCACTTTTCACTCTTATTTAATGCTTTTTAACCCTAGTTATTTACTCTGTTTGTCAGTTTTCATTTAATAACTATATAATTTGTTTTCCGTTAGATCTTTTGTCAATATATAACGATCTCTGTTAACTAAACTTCATAAATATCCCAATTTCTCTCTCATTAACCTTTACCTGTTCAAACTTTCTAAATTCCCTCTCTCTCTACAAAGAACTACCCTACTTTCTATCTCGATACTCACTGTTCATCTTCCCTACCAAATGGCCACCTATATCCAGACCCAGCTGTTAACCCTGGTGAGAATGTTCCACCCAATCAACCGATGAATATAACTCCCAACAAAATTCTCCTCTGCACCACTATCCCTGCCTCGCGAGAAAACCAAGGTTATGAACCAATGGTTCAGTTCCTTCAAGCCCATCCCCTGTTTGATAGTCTCACCGCTGATCCACACTACATATACCCTACCATTATTGGTGAGTTGTGGTACTCCGCAACCTATAACCCAAACAACAACACCATCAACTACACCCTAGCCCAAGGAAACTATAATCTCCAAATCACCGTTGAAACACTTCGTGAAGCCACTGGTATTCCCCACTTCCCACCTTACACACCTTTTCCATCCAGAGCCGAAGTTCAAAAAGTTTTAGACACCATTGGCTACAATGAACCTATAGTGCATGGTCAATTCAAGGTCTCTGCTCTTGCTCATCCATGGAAGTATCTGGCCAACGTGGTCATACATTGCTTCGGTCCTAAATCTGGAAGCCACCATCTCATCAACCAAACCGAGCTTCTGGTGCTCTATGCCCTAGCCTTTGGGGTCAACATCGACTTTGCTCAAGTGATATTCTCTGATCTCATTGATAAAATCACTCAGAGCACAACCAAGAAATCATCGAGGTCGCAGGTGCCCTACATTCGATATTTAAGCCTGATAGCCATGAGGGAGATTCGAGAGGATGATTATGTGGGCTTAACAGGACATCTTGAGCATATTCCTGTCCCTGCCATGGGTGAAAAGATATTCCATTTCTTAAAGGAAAATAGAGGTCCTCCAATCACTGCCCAAATGCAAGAGCTCATAGATGCTGCAAATGGTGATGAAAATGCTGATGCTAGTGATGAAAATGATGATGATAATGGTGATGATGATGATGAAAGCCACACTGGCTCTAAGCATGATGATGATGATGTTGGTGATGGTGATGACAATGCTGGTGCTTTTGCTCCTCTCAGTCCAATAGAGCTAAGTCCTCTTGGTGATGATGGTGATGCCCAAGAACAAGAGATCTCTGAGCAACTTCTGGAGCTCATTGACAGAAGTAGGCACATCATGTCCCTAGGTATGGATAGTACTAATTCCACCTTTGAGGATATTCAAATGGTCGTCCCAACCTTTGATAGCCCATCCTCCTCCCCAGTCCATACACCACTCGAACAGCCAAGCTCTAGTGAACCTCCTATGGTCACTAGTTCTACTCCTATCCGTAGCCCCATATATACAAGTTCACCAGAAGTGACTCATTATGAGCCCTTTGAGGGAGTGCAATCCACACCTCTGACCTCAACTCGAATTACACTTCCTCATGTTGAGGGGGAGCAATTGGATGTTGCAAACCTTGAACTAGTGGGTGTATCCTCACAACAGGATACATCTGTAAAAATGGGACTTAAACCGTTAGCTGAGACAGCCTCCCAAAAGGTTGATCTCATTGAAAGACAGACCTCAACCCAAGGTCACACTGTGTCTATCCCACAATTGAGTCAGCCTATACCATCCACATTCTCCCAACAGAATGTGGATCCAATAAGGGATTCCCTGTTATTGAGTGCATCCCACACTCAGTCCACTTATCTTGCACCCATCATTGATTCTATGCTAGTGGTACAAACCAACCACTGGCACAGGGCTCAACACTCTTCCCCAATGAATTTGAGCTTATACACCAAGGCTCAAATGAGGGGACACAAACCTTACCCAAGTTCTTTGAACCTCTATCCACCCATTCCACCTCTACCCCATCTATATCTACCTAAACCCCGAACCTTACCCTTATCCAGACAATTAACGAAAACCTTGATCAACTAAACCAAACCTTCCAAACCTAAACCTCTGCTCAATTGTCTCAACTTACCAAAGACATTGAGTCTCTAAAAACCCCACCCCAACCCTCCCCGGCACCCATTAATCTTACCCCAATCCTTACCAAAATAGACCATCTTTCTATCCTTCTTCCTTCTCAACCACAAATTCCCAGCCTACCCCACTCTACTATATCTACCCTAAACCAAACCATATCCAACCTCCTATCCCAACGCCAAACCCTACGCCCAATCAACCCAAACATTTCTGTACCCATTCCTGAACAACTCCTTCGAATGCCTTCTTTTCTTAAAGGCATCCTTGATGACATAGAAACCCTAACAGAACAATCCAGAACGAGTCATCTCTCTTTATGGAAAGCCATTAATGATCTCAAGGATGACCTCTCCCTTCAGCTCTCTAAAATTCCCTCTACCCCTTCCTCAACCCATACCCCTACCCCTGCCCCTACCCCATCCCATAAGCCTGCAGCAGGTGACTCCCCTCCTCCTTTTGATGATGCCAAAAAGGGGGGAGAAATTCTCAAGTTCTTCAAGGGAGGATGATCCTGACTCAGAGGATATTCATGCTTCCTCTGCTGAAACTGCCTGAAAAATCATGCAGCAGGAAGAACCCAAAGCAACAACTCCCTCATCTATTAAAAGAAAAGCACCTTCTGAGGGGGAGCAAAGGTTTCCCAAAAGGCTGCAAAGGATGGGAAATAGGCCAAAGCCTAAAAGAAAAGTTGTTGAGGGTTGCTCTCCACAAATCAACATAGAGTCTGATTCTGATGATAAGGATGATACTCCACTTTCTGACATCCTCAGAAGAAGAAGACAAAGCCCAAAGCCATCTGCTTCACCAGTCCAATCAACCCCATCAGTCCAAAAGGCTTCAACCTTTGCTCCTAAGGATAAAGGCAAACAAAAGATGACAGATGAGCAAGTTGAAGCAGATGCTCAAACGAAAAGGGAGCTTGCTCTTAAAGAACAGGAAGAAAGGGAAAATGCTCAAATGGCTCAAGCATTAGGTGTTTCAGTTGAAGAAATCTACCAAGCCAAAGAGCTAGCATATCAGCAAGAGGAAGAACAAAGTCAAAATCAAGCTGCTGCTCAACATAAATTGGCAAGGGAAAAATCTCAGGCTGAACTACTCAAAGCTAGATCCCACGCTGATGCCATCAAAACCCTCTTCAACCTTAATTTATTTGCTCCCGTCAATCTAAGTCAACAAAGACTTCAAAGCTACAGAGAAAGGATTAATATTCTGAGAAACAGAATAGAACCCACTCCAATAACAACAGCCACTGTCCATAAAGGTGATGGTGAACCCTACCTCAAAGCAATAAGACAGAACAACTTCAACAGCTGTGAAGTTGTATCCTATGAGAGGTGTCACATATATGGGTTCACAGAGTTAGTTGAGATCTTGTACACTCTCTTCAAATCCAAGTCAAAGCTCAAAGTTCAATTCATTCAGAAAATTCAGAACTGGATAGCTCTAGCTGTGTCACAAAGGGCCTTCACTCCAGATGACTATTACAGGCATGTGCACACAGTTGATCATCTTCATAAGAAAGGCTCCAAGCCATTCAAACCATTTAAGCTAAGAGAGGTACTACCCCAGCATGAATTCTTATTAGATTTTGAGGGTCTCAACACATCTCTTCCACTGAACATCACTCCTGAGCTGTACAAGTTTATAATTATGCCTGTTGAAGTATATTCTTTCTGGACAGAGCTGGCACATGGAGGTTCTTTAGATAGTCTGAAATCCTTAAAGCTAGCAAGAAGTTTCTATTTGGGCTAAGGATATCTACAAGAGGCAGGACTGGAAATGAAAACTTTGAAGCCCTTGTTCAAGCCCAATGTGAAGTCTTAGCTGAAGCTAATCCCCATGCCAAAGATTTTGAAGTTAAAGAAGAACCACGGTGGGATGACTGAAGACTGATTCTAACTCTGAAGATTTTGTTGTTATTTAGTTAATTGTACATTATAGAATAGTTAGTTAGTAGTCTATCTATGTAATCACTTATGTACATTTCTTTATTCTATGTATATCAGAAAACCAAAAACATATAAAAATGGAAAAATGAAAAGATACCACAAAAACAAAAGAAAATGGTACAACACAAAAAAAATTCCACAAAAACATAACAAAATGGAACACTAGAAAAGAAACCAAAAACAGAACAAGGTTCAAATAAAAAGAGCTACCAAAAACAGATAGCTAGGTAGCCAATTGTACTTAAAAGTTCAAATCTTTTGTATTCGAAGTCAAACTGATTCTTCAAAAAGAAAAAGGTTTTGTCATCATCAAATAGGGGGAGATTGTTGGGGAGATAATCACTTCACCCTAATAATCAACTCTGCCTATCCTAAAACATAGAATTTGATGATAACCAAACCCTACATTCAGTATGACTTAGAAAGAATTCAAACATGTGTTGTTTGAATCAGTTTATGTAAAAATATGCTAAGTATGGAACCATCAGCTGAGGAAAATAAGCCATCAGCTGAGCATCAGATCCTACTCAAAGTATCAGCCAAAGGATATCAGCCAAGGAGCATCAGATGAAGAAAACAAGTAAAGAAGACCATCAGCTGAGCAAAATTGTTGATCAGCTGAGGAAAATATTCCATCAGCCGAGTGAACTGATTGATCAGCTGAGTGAAAAAATTGATCAGCTAAGTGAAGAAATTGATCAGCTGAGTGCCTACTCTATCAGCTGAGTGAACAATTGGATCAGCTGAGGCCCATAGCATCAGCTAAGTAAGTCTTCCTTTACACAAGTCATCTTCCCTTATAAACTGACGTGTTTGATTGATCAGCTGAGCATTCTTGATCAACTGATCATACAAATAAATGAGCTTATGTCCTCCTAAGCTTACTATTGTTCAGCTGAGCATCTATATGATCAGCTGAGCAATATGTATCAACTGAGTCCTAGCAAAAAGTGATCAACTGATATATTTTGTAAACTGAGTAGTGAATATCAGAGTTCCTAGTACAATCTGTTAGCTGAGTCAGGAAAAATGTCAAATCTACTCTATCTTTTCAGATTGTAAGTCATATGTAAAAGGCAGAACATGTGTTCTTCTATTATGCCTTAGATCTTTGTTTGTAAAATTAAAAATGCACTTTTTGGATCAAGTATGAGACAAAAAGGTTTGATCTTATCCTCTGGAAAGGGATAATGATACCTCAAACAAACGAAGATCTGGAAGATTTGTTCAAACAACTATGTATGGCTGGCAATCTCATACTTGGTAAAGTCAAATCAATCAGAAGCATGGTGTTGATTAAAAGTACAATCATGGAAAGGGAACGAAAATTCTACACGGTAGTAGATGTGGGTTTTAATATTTTATATTGTGAATGGGTTGCACTTTTGCATAAAAGTACAATTAGTTTTATCATACATTTGATTAAAGTAACCTTACTTTTCACCCACTACCTTTACAATTAAAATATTATATTTCCACATCCTCTTTGTCTCTTACCTTCATGCAACCGAATCCACCAAGACTTCTATATATACTCATGCATGGTGGACATGCAAACATATACACAATACAATACAACATTGAAGTCTCTACTCCACAAAAAGAAAATCTCATCAGTTGAGAACTTAGTAGAGTATAAGCATTGTGTAGAATCAAACTTATTCATGTGTTGAACACTCTATATACATTAGTTGTTTTAGAGTTAGCTTGTCTATGTGTTAGACAAATTGATTGCCACCTTTTATTGTACTTAGAATTCCCGCTTCTAGTACATGTAATTCTTGATTCATATCAATAAGAATTATATAAAAGCATATCAGTGTGTCTTTAATTTTTAAAAGCTAAAGTTTGTATTCAACCCCCCCTTCTACAAACATTTGTTGTTGCGTACTCAATCTGGGACTAACTATGAGAATACGAACTATCGGTTTTGGTGAGGAAGAAGGTGAATTCAGATTGATTAGAAAACCGAGTGTTGGAAACCGATACTTTAAAACCGGAAGTCTGAATCCTAAACTTTTAAATCCGAATGCTTGAAAACCGGGTACTTGTAATCCAATACTTTAAATCTGAAACTCAAAGTCCTATACTTGAGAAATTGGAAACTATGAAATCCGATTGTTGTAAACCGATACCCTAAATCCGGTTCATTTAGAAATCCGAAATCTAAAATCCGAGACTTGATGAAATCCGATAGCCCAAATCCGGAAACCATAAATCCGAATAATTGATTCCGAAACATCTAAATCCGGAAACCATAAATCCGATTGATATAGTCCGGGCCTAAGAAATCCGATTGAAGTGAAATCCGATTATGAGGAAATCCGATACCAAGTTGCGGATTCTTGGAATCCGACAGTTTTGTAGAATCCGATAATTATGTTTTGAGCTTGTGATTGTTTATTGTTTGTTATTTGTTCAATGAATGAATTAGAAATATATGAGATCAGATATATTTATGAGATTGAAACTGATTTGATTATTGTTGTGTTTTCAGGAAATCCAAAGACTCAGTAATATTAGACTTCTGAGTTCGGGCTGAAATTGAGGTGAATGGACGTTAAACACGGATGGTAAAGATTGCAGTTAATTTTATTGATGTGAAGCATGATTGTGAATTGAGATTGGATTGATTGAACTGTTGATTGTGATATGAAATATTGTTAACTGCTACATGAATATTTGGTCGATACGCACTCTTAAGATGATTTTGAGTTGCGTTGAGAAGTCAGCTATATGTGGACTTGGGTTTGGCTTATCTAACTTGTTGGTTGAATAGTAGTAGCCTTTCTGTTGCATTTGTTGCTCAGAGGGGAGTTTACTGTGCCAATCTAGTGGAAAGCTATCGGTAAACCTTTGCTTTGGCCGGCATTGGTTATAGGTTTTGCGCCGAACCACCGGTCTTCTCTGGATATGTGATTAAATGATTGATGATTGATTGTGAATGTTTGCATTTGTTGTTTCACTTAGCTTTGTGCTAATTCCGCTCAGATGATGTTTTGCAGGTTGGTGTTTGTAGTAGAAGAAGGAAGAGTTGACCATTACTCTGATACTTATTTTGAAAAAGATACGAGCCAGTTATATTTTGTAACACCAAAAAATTGTTGTTGTTATTGTCCTTTGAACAAATGAATGTATCTTTGTGAATATTGATTTTATGTAATCAAGTTAGTTTTAATTATCTTCCGCAGTGCCTTTAAAAAAAATGGCTTGTGATTTTCCGGTGTTACAATTTGGTATCAGAGCCTAGGTTTGGCGATGCATGCACGGCTAGAGTGTTGCATTCCCAAAGAGAATACATCTTTAAATTGGAGAATGAATTAATGGATCTTCGAAATAAAGTCTAGAACATGGAGCAGAGATTAAACCAACAAGAACCACCACTTGTACCAATTGCGATAACCACACAAGCAACAGTACCACCAGTGTCAGCACCCTTACCACCAATAACTCAAATGATGCAGCAACCTTTCTTTTATCCGTATCCACAACCTGGAGGTTACCCATTTGCGTTTCCAGGATATAAACAACCTTGTACATATAAACAATTCCTCGACTGCAAGCCTTCTGAATACCGGGGAAGTTCTGATCCCAGTTTCACGTTGAACTGGCTTAGAGAAATGACGAAGACCTTAGATGCTTGCAATTGTGAAAAGGAGCTGAAAGTAAAATACGCATCGAGGATGTTAAAAGGGGATGCAATGGTCTGGTGGGATTCAATTATCGGCCACTTTAAAGAGCAACAGCAGGAGAGTATCACCTGGAGTCAATTCCAGGAAAAGTTACGTGAACAGCACTGTGGAACGTTTGAGATTGCTAAAATAAAGAGGGAATTTATGGAGTTACAGATGACTGGGAATATGACGGTGGATCAACTGATTAAACAATTCAACGAGGAAATGCGATTTGCAAAGCACTGGGTACCAGATGAATAGTCAAAGATCGCTCATTTCGTTGGAGCATTGCGTCCGGATCTTCGTAGCGCCACGAGGTGGGCTACCACCCTATCCAAAGCATTCACTTTAGCCAAGTCGGCTAAAGGGGATTTAATAGAAAGGAATAGGTTGAGTGGGGAAAGAATTTCCAAGCAGAAATCGAGGTTCGAACATTACAACACTCAACAGAGGCAAGGAGGGCAAGGCAGTGGAAATCGACAGGGAAGCCAGAATAAGACAACTACTGTAGGTGGGTCTGCTCAGAGGGCACCATGGTGCAACAGGTGCAAGTCTTATCATCATGGGCAGTGTACGCCCCAGTCCATGAGATGTGTAAAATGTGGTCAGTTTGGCCATGATCTAAATGGTAAATATGTATATAAATATGTAATTGACTCAATTATTGAGACAAAGAAGAAATATAGAAGAAAGAAATCTAGAGAAAGATCGTGAGAGAGTTTAGAGAGAGAGACTAGAGAGAGAAACAAATAAATCAAGAAGAAATCAAAGGGAAATTGGTGGTTTTGGTGATCAAACTCAAAAGTTGGTGATATTTCTTCTTCTTCTTCAACCTTGGTGTGATTTTGGAGCAAAAGAGTGAAGAAACCAAGTTGGGTTTTGTAAATCAAGTAAGTCAAATCTTTGATTTGTGTTTGGTTTGAGTAATACATGATGTATTTGCTGATTCTTGGTTTGATTTTGGGTTTATGGTGTTTATTGGGTCAAGATTAAGGGTTATTGCCAAAATTAGGGCTTAAAATGATCAAATGTGCAAAAAGGGTTGGTAATAGGGTTTGATGGTGATTATACATGTCGTATTGGTGATTAGTTGCCAAAAGATTGGTTGATTGGGGTGCTTGTTGGTTATTATGTTGAAAATTTGTTTAAAGGGTCAAAAATGGAAAAATTAGTGTGGGTAGAGTTTGTGATCAGTAAATGCAGTTATGTGTTCTCCGATTGGTTTATCCCCTTTCTGGAGATCATTGAAATCCCTCTCTATTCTTTCCAAATCATAATCGGTGCAGTATTTCTTTAGCACCTTCTCAGAAAATTGTTCCCAAGTGAGAGCATTTAGCACCTCCTTATTAACAGAGGCTTTTACCGTATCCCACCAGAAGATGGCACAGACTTTCAGCATCCGTACTGCATACTTGACGTAGTACTTGGGCTCACACCCATATGATTCGAACACCTGCTCCATCTCCCGGAGCCATTGTATACTAACTGTGGGGTTATCACTCCCCTGGAATGTTGGAGGATGGCAAGTCAAGAATTTCTTGTATGAAAAAGTCTTGCGGGGCTTGTTCAGCGTGGCTTGCAATAAGAGCTCCTTTGTTACTCGAAGCTCCTCCTCCAAACGCCTGATAATAGCAGCCTGATCTGGCTCAGGTCTGCCACCACCAACATTTTGCTGAATTCGTTGATCCTCAGCCTGATGAGGCATTTGAGAAGCCTCATCTTCTAACTCTTTGATAGCTTATTCAGTATGGCCACGTTCGGCAGACATCTTTACTCAACTTTCTATATAGCAGAGAAAGAGTAGTTAATACTCAATCTCACTGACTTAACTTACAAACAAGTCATCATATAGTGCTAGCATACATATAACTCTCACTCAATCCCCCCCTTAGGAACACTTCTTTATGGTCGGGCCCGAGCTTGAGATCGAATACTCTTTTAAGAACCCAATTCACTCAAACTTAGGCTCTGATACCTAATTGTAACACCGCTTCTGAATTCAATTACTTTATTGTCAAAAGAGATTTTAGCAGCGGAAATTTTTCTTTTTTTTAAAACAACCAAACAGTTATTTTCATTAGTAACTTATCAAAATACGATGGTGTTACCAAGTACAGGAACCGACCATAGTATCATATTACATTACAACATCTATTTACAAGTGTTCCACCCACAAGGGGCAATGTATATCCCAAAAGCAACCCGCCTCGTAGGCCCTCTAGTCTTTACCTGAAAAGGGAAACATAGTATCATTAGCTACACTAGCTAGTGAGTACATACAATCATAAGCATCAATATAATAAGTCATGCATCGTATCATAAACAATCATTGCTAGCTTAGCACATAGCGGTGTGCTGACAAGATCCGTAAGAGTCGTGTCTTGCAGGGTAATCAATCCCGCTCAACAACTTAGACCGGGGAATCAGACACGACCAATCCGCGCTGGTGGGGGAGCACAAGGCAGTCCACCAAGCATCGTTCACAGAGCCAAAGGCTCTACAGGTAATGCAGCTACAATCAGCTGATCACCACTCACGTTAAGGCACCATTTCGGGTCTTTCGGACTCCCTTTGGACTCCCTAAAACCATTAAAAACAATCCCCTATCAATAACAAGGTCAAATGGGGTCAAAACAAGTTTTTGGACATTTCAGGGGGTCTCGCGCCGGCAGAAAATCTCTGGACAAATGGCCTTTGCCAAAAACATGCGTCGCGCCGCGACACTAAGGGCTCGCGCCGCGACGAGCCGTGAACAGTAATTCTGGGCTGTTCTTTGTGCTACAGGCCCCGATTTTTTACAAATATTTTCCCAAACTAAAATCCAATCCTCAAGCTTTCCCTACCAAACTTTATTTGCAGCATTTCTAACTACCAAATACACTTTAAAACATGCTAACAACAACATTTAACATAAAGAACCTCGATCCAGGATGCACCCCGAATCACCGTTAAATCCAGTAATGACCGAAGTCTTGTTAGGATCTAGCTAACTGGCTGACCTTAACCATGCATCAGATAGTCTGCAGACAGGTCACATACACATATAAGTACATTTGATCCAACAGGGATCCATCATCTTACATATAGCATCATACAATTATTCATACGGTCATATCATCATGTATTAACTAAGTGGTTCCAAACTGGACTCACTGGCATGCTCCTGATACATATTCTAACATCATATAAGTCATACAATTATCTCTTTGAGTGTACCTGCAAAAGCAAGTTAGTCATATAGATATACACTCAGATAGTCACTTAGCAGGCAAGCCTTACTCTACTGAGTCTCATGGTAGTAGGCAGTCACCTTGGGCACAGGTATTTGACTTGAATTCTTTAGCAAGTTCACCTAGCATATTATACTTATTTTCCATGCATACGTACATACATACATAAACACACATTCACATAAACATATAAATACTTACATATTCATTTAATTCAACAAAATATACAAAGTACATCTTTATTACAATAACTACGTACACACACGTACCAATTACAACTAGGCCCAAGTTGAGGGTGTTACATTGTGTTGTTAGATTTGGGTGGCATCGTCTCACGGATGGTGCGTGATTTATGTTTTAGGGAAAAACGGGCTTTTGTTTCCGATTAATTTTTGATTAACATATTTAAGTGACAAAATCCGATTTTCACTTTAGTTGGTTTGTTAATCGTGAGCGTGCGCGAGAGAAATATAAACCAATTTTTTAAAAGTTTTGTGATTTAATTTATTGAAAATTTTTCTAGCATGCGAAAACCTAAACAATCCATGCAAGAAATAAATCACAACACACACATAGCAAGGGGTTGGTAACCAAGCCAAAACCTATGCGTTCTACCCGTGAGCCTACGGGAAGAACGTGGTCAACTAGGGACACAAAACAAATAGTCGTAGCTCCTACTTGATCCGCGATCTCTAACGGGTATCACCGGATCTTCTATCTTCAAGATGTCATCCTTGATTCTTGATTGTGGTCTCCATGCTCCATGAGTACACGTACATAAAATAGAAATGAAATGGCATGCAAGCCACGAAAATTCTATCATCTATTACAAGTACACGGATAAATGAAATGGTATGCAAACCGCAATAATAATTACAATTAATCAATAAATAAATAATTATTACAAACCATGTGACTCTAGGTCACCAAATAAAAGGAGCAACCACAAACAACCACAAGGTCTAAGGCCAAGGTTAGCAACAAAGAACAAGGCAAACAACCACAAAACAAACGGTGTGCCAAAAATCGCAACAACCAAATATTTTGATAAGAATTTCCAAACAAACACTCAAGGCACAATGGAAATTCTTGTACATATACATTAAGGCATAAAACCAATTTTTAAAACCTATATTCATATATACACACACATATGTGTATGCATGTATGCATCTAATGCCATGACCAGACCATGCATACCCATAGTGGTACCAAAATATTATTTGGGGATTTCCAGAATCATCTGAACTAAAACAGAAACACAACAATGACTCGAAAAACCGAAAAATTTCTTTTAAGGTCAAAAAAACTGTTCACGAGCTGCTTCACGACCCTTCACAGCTCGTGAAGCCCGAGAGCTTCACGACCGCTCACGGCCCGGAAGAACTCGTGAAGCCCCAAACTACACTGGTCGTGTGGCCTTCATGACCCGTGAAGAGAACTTCACAGCTCGTGAAGGCTTACTGGACAGATTGCCAAAACTTCCAAAAATCAATTTTTGAGCCATTTTGTGCTATCATCTTGTAGCAATGGCTCTGATACCAGTGAAGGTTTCTCATGCACAACAAAAACCCAAGCACAACGGAAGCATGAAGATAAAAACAAGTTTATTTCGGGTTTTCAAAACACATGCACAAGAAACACAATGGGATCTAGCTACAAAACATGATAGCATCAAGAAGAACAAACGAAACCAGAAAATGAGACCATACCCTTGATGTCTCTAGTGGTTGTATTATTGTAGATGTAATGCTTGAACTCCAAGACGATATCCTCTATTGATATCCACACCAAGCCTTTCGTGAATCACCTTTGCTAAAGCTTGAACCACAATGCTTGCACCACGTGAACAAGGGCTCAAGAACAGTAGATGAACTCTTGCAAACACCCACACAAACTCTCTTAAAGCTTCTATGTATCTCACAAGCTCTCTTTAGTGTGTAGGTTATTAAAGTGGCAAAAGGTTCATACAAGAGAGAAAAGATGGACTTTTATAAGCTGGAGGGAAGTCTGTGAGGCACCAGGGTCGGCCATAATGGCACCCTCTTATTGGACCAAACAAAAGGTCCAATAATATCAAAGTGTCACTTAGAATTCTGCCTTTACGGGCTCTCACGGCCCGGGAGGAAGTCGTGAAGGCATCACCCCCACGATCCCCAACCGGCCCATGAAGCCTCATGAACCTCTTCACGTCACGACCTCTTCACAACCCGTGACGACCCGTGAAAGTCGATGGAAACCCTAATTTTCTCTCTTGACATGTGCTGTCAGATTCAACGCTTGGAGTGTGACCCAATAGGCCCTTGCCTCATCGGCAGTGATCCAATATACGTGTATCAGTGGGCATATATCCAACACTAAACTCCACAACAACACTCTCATTCACCCCAATCCCACACCCAAGGAATAATTGACTCTACTCGAGCCAAGATTCAGGAATGCAACACTACCATGATTTTGATACCAAACTGTAACACCACATTTTCGACCAAGATTTATTTTCTTTTAAAATAATGCGTAAGTGATAAAAATATATTGAAAGATATTTACAATTGAATATAAGAAAACAACATTCTAAACATCAGTATCGCAAAACAATAGTGTTACAAAATACAACGGCTCATCCAAAAAAAATATAAGAGTGGTTGTCAATTATTCTCCAAGCTAGAACTACTCACATCTGAACCGCAGACTTACCAAAACCTGAAAAAAGAGTGAGAGGCGGGGGATTAGCACAAAGCTAAGTGAATGAAAGTTAAATCACAAGACAACATCATAAAGAGACAAGCGACCCAAAAAGACCGGCGGTTTTGCAAGAACCTACTGTTGAAATCTAGCCACTGACACATGTAGACCGGTATCATTGCCGATGAAGCACGGGTCTATTGGGTCACACACCAAGTTTCAACTCCGATAGCCTGATATAAAAGGAAAGGGTCAAAATGGTCAAATTCAATCTGACCTAAGCTTCACGACCGTGAAGGATGCTCTACGGGTCGTGAAACAGCTTCTCTACACGTGTCCTGTCATGGACGCATGTTCCATGAAACCCTAGGGCTTCACGACCCTACACGGCTCGTGAAGGAGGTCGTGAAGCAAGTTGCCGTCACGATTCCTACCCGGTGCGGCATATTTCGTGGAGGATTAATGGCCGATCGTAGCGCATTTATCCTTCACGGTCCGTGAGAGCCCATGAGGAAGTCGTGAAGGTAGAATTCTAAGTAACACTTGTGTTTTATTGGACCATCTTGTTGGTCCAATCAGATGATGCCACTTGGTCCGACCCAATGAGCGACTGAACTGATGAGAAGTCTTTAAAAGGGCCTCTCCTTTTTCCTTTGCTACTCTTGCATCCTTATACACATACCATACATACAAGTGAGTGTTTCCTAGACTTAGAGAGACACAAGAGCTTCTATTTTTGCTGGTCAATTGTGTTCTTGAGGTTGTTCCAGAACCATATCAAGTGTTGGTACGAATTTGGGTTTCTAGTACATAGGAAGTTGAAGGTTGCTTGGTGTGGACTTTCCATAGAGCTTGGAGCCACTTGTTTCGAGTTTGTCATCCAACTTTTTTAGTTCCAACCAAGAAATCAAAGTCTTTAAGGGTATGATTTCTTCTCCTTCGTTTGTGTTTTGGTTGCATGTTTAGTTTTGCAAGATTCCACCACCTTTGGGACTTCATGGGATGTTTTTGTGTGTTTTTCTATTGCTTCTGTTGCGTGTTTGATCCCCATGGAATCCCAAAAGTGGTATCAGAGCCACTCTTGCAAAATGCATGCACTATTCTGGCTTGAAAATACATATTTTTGATTTTGGACTTTTTGTCCAGAGAGTCTTCACGGGCCGTTCACAAGTCGTGTAGGATCCATGACCATTCTCATGGGGTGTTGGTCATGAAAGGTTTTTTAACTGTTTCACAAGTCGTGGAGCGTACTGGCTTCACTGGCCGTGAGGGCCCGTGAAGAGCAGTAGCTCGTGTAGGCGTCGTGAACATGATGTTTTGGCCTATTTGAAAAAGAAAACTGAAATATGGATTTTAGCACTTGATTTTGATTTTCCAAAAGCTTGTTTAGGCTTTTTAGCCATTTTGTTAAGCCCCATAATGTCCTAATTCAAGTATGTGTATGTATTTGGTGGTTTTGGCATAGAATGCACACATGCATACATATATTTTGTGTATATAAGAATATGTATTTCAAAGTGTTTGGAATCCTAATGCATATGTACAAGGTTTATTCTTTGTGCCTTGAGTTTTGAAGAAACTTAATAAGGATATTGCTTTGTGCATGGTTTGGTGTGGCAGACTAGGCTTTGTTGGCTTTTTCGTGTTTGTGAGCACCGATTTGAGCCTAGGACCTTTGCGTGGTTGTTGTGGTTGCTTTGTATTTTATTTCATTCATTTGGTGGTTTGTACCACAAATTGGTTTGTAATAATTTATTTAATCCGGTTTGTAAATTTGTATATTTATTTGTGGCTTGCATGACAATGTTTATTCTTTGTAATTTGTAAAATTAGCTTAGACTAGATTATGCGGCTTACATGTTATGAAAATGGATCAATAAAAGTCCTACACTTAAACATAGAACCCAAAGTGTAAATCTAGCCCATTAGATTTTTTAAATCAATGGTCAATATCTAATAATGGCTCTTTTGTAATTAAGTAAACATTATAAAATTTAATTATAGAATGAAGGGTATTATGGGAATGCTTCACCCCATAAATTTCGCTCCTTCATTTTTTTTAACTTCCATCCCGAAAATGCTAATTTTAGCCTAAAATAATCTTCGGCCCTCGAAAATGATAACTTTCAGTCACCCAAAAATGATAATTTTCAAGGTGAAAATGATAAGAATTCTAATTGAAAACGATAACATTTTTCAAAGACCGAAAATGATATCTTCCAGCCACCCGAAAATGATAATTTTCTAGGCGAAAGTGATAACAATTCCAATTGAAAATATTATCTTCTAGCCACTAGTTGAAAATGATAAGAATTCACATGATTCAAAATGATAACATTTTGGTATCATTTTCATATAGTTTGCATTTTAGAAATAAAATTTTTAGAAATATAGGAAGAGTGGTCTTGTTTGAAAGAGAATTAAAAAATGAGTAAAGTGGTATAATTTTTTTTCTCAAATTCTCAAAATTGAAATAGTTATGGTCATTTAAAGATTTAAAGGATAAATAAATAATTAAAAAAGGAAATTTTTGAAAAGCCTTAAAAAGGGCGTAGGCTTTGAAATTTTTTTACAATTCCCATTTTGCCCTTTTAAATGAGTGGATGAGAATTGGCCTTTGAATTCTATGTTAAAGGGTGGGACTATGTGGATCCGTACCCTACATGTTATTTCTCTTTGAATTATGTATGTAATTTTTGAAGAGAAGACCGAAGGCACCATCGGGAGTCTTGGGAGACGTCACGGCTACCTCGGATCAGAAGGAGCTGGATCGAGTGGGAGCACGCCACAAAAGTCTTGGATTTGTGTCCTTAGTAGACTTTGTTCCTCGGTTGGCTCACCGGGTAACACTTATGTTGGTTCAAATCGGTTTTGTATGTGTGGTTGTGTAGTTTTATTTACTTATTTTCTTCCATGGTTGTAGGATCTTCGCATGCTAGAAAATACTTTCAAAATAATAAAAGTATATAGTTTTCCTTAATTGGTTAAAAAACCCCGCTCACTCACATGATTAACAAACGAATATAAAGTGTTTATGTTCAAATGGTGAAAAATGCGTTTTGTCACTTATTTGTTAATCAAAACTAAAAGAGGTTTTTAACCGGAAAAACATAGGTCCCGTTTTTCTTAAAACGTAAAACACACGCCATGCAAAAGATGACACCATCCGAATCTAATGAAGCATGGGACAATTGCCGAGCTTAGCACGAGTAGTCTCATGTGAATTTGTGTGGAAGGTGAGTGTGGCATCTTGAAATTATTGGTTGTTGAGCTTAGCACGAGCCAATGATTATCAAAGGCATCATCGTGTATCTTGTTGGACGATTTGTAATTCCAATTTAATACGCCTTGGAAATTGTCGTGCCTATACCGAGTTACAAAAGCGGCTTAATGAGGAATCGGTGTGGGAAAGGATCAAATATGCCAAACCGATGCTATGAGTATCGATGGATCTCGCAATTGTCTAAGAGTTGTAATCTCGGATTACAATTGGTAAAGCATTTACCGGTCTAAATACCTTCACGAAGTGATCTGCGGTAAACCCGTCATGTAGTGGAGTTATTTTGGGTTCTTAGCCCTTGTTTAAATGTAGTGGATTTATTTTGGGTTCTTAACCCTTGTTTAAATATAACTGTTAAACTATTGGGTAATTTTAACAAGGATTAAAATATGTCATACTACCCATTTTGTGTGCTTTGCCTTCTTTTAGATGGCATCTACAAGCAACACCGCGACACACATGTCACTCCGTCCATTTTTGGAAAAAGAGAAACTCGTAGGAGTCAACTTTATGGATTGACATAGGCAATTACGAATTGTCTTACGCCATGAGAGTAAGTTGTATGTCCTAGATGAACCTCTTCTAGAGGCTCGATCTACCACCGCTACGCGGGCCGTTAAGGATGCTTATGAAAAGCGCCTTAAAGACACAAATGAGGTGACTTGCCTCATGTTGACGACCATGAGTTCCGAATTGCAAAGGCAATTCGAGGACGTTGGTGTGTTCGACATGATCTCGCAGCTAAAGGAAATGTTCCAGCAGGAAGCGAGGCTAGAAGTCTATGAGTGTGTCAAGGCCTTCATAGGGTGCCGGATGCAAGAGAGCGGGAACGTGACCTCCCACGTGCTTCGTATGAAGCAATACATGGACCAACTCAAGAGGTTAGGCTTTCCAATGGGGAATGAGTTTGCTACGGATATTATCCTCCAATCTTTGCCTCAAGAATATGGTCCGTTCATTGTGAACTACCATATGCATAATATGGATAAGTCTTTGATGGAATTGCACGGCATGTTGAAGACCGTAGAGTCTAACATGGCCAAATAAAAACCATCAACCTCCGCACCCGTCCTAGCCGTCCATGAGGGTGGTGCTAAGAGGAAGCGGCCCGCTTCTAGCTCCAAGGGCAAGGGAAATGGGAAGGCAAAAGTGGCAACACCTAAGCCTAAACCTAACCCGACCCCGAAGCCGAAGGGGAAGGAACCCGCTCCTATAGCCCCCTTACCGGAAGAGGCTAACTGCTTCTTTTACGGGGAGAAGGGACAATACCGGAGTAGCTGCCCCAACTACACGGAGAAGCTCAAGAGGCTTCGCGCCAAGGGACAAGGCGCCTCTAGTATGTATATGATTGAACTCCATAACACTTCTACTTCTAACGCTTGGGTCATGGACACCGGGTGTGGTACTCACATAGTTAATAATGTGCAGATACTAAGAAGAAGTGGGGACCTGGTTGATGGGGAGCTGGCTCTCGTCAAGGGAAACAAGACAGTTGTCCTGCTTGAGAAGATTGGGAGCGTGTACCTCGCCTTTCAATCCGGGTTATCTATTTCTTTGTTAAATGTATCTTCTTCGCTCTGCGTGGCAACAGACATTATTTCATTTTATGCTTTAGTGGACGATGGATTTTATTTTAATTTCTCTAATGAAATTATATCATTCCTTAAGAATGACTTGTTTTATTTTTAAGCACATCCATGTCGTGGCATTTATGAAACAAGCGTATGCTTGCAAAGTAATAGATCAATCATGAATGTTGGTTCTAAATCCGAAGAGAATTTGGATAAGTCATCTTTATGCCATGGTCGTTTAGGCCACATAAACAAGAAACGCATCACCAAACTCCAAGTCGAAAGGATCTTGAAATCATTTGACCGTGGGTCGGATGATGTATCCAAGTCTTGCTTATTGGGGAAAATGACCAAAGCACCCTTCATCGGCGTTTGTGAGAGGGGCAAAGACTTGTTGGATATTGTTCACACCGATGTGTGTGGTCCGTTCAAGCATGACACTAAGGATAACTCAAAATACCTCGTAAGCTTTACCGATGATTTTGGTAGGTATGGGTATGTCTACTTGGTGAGACAAAAGTCGGAAACCTTGGAGGTTTTCAAGACTTTTAAGAACGAAGTTGAAAACCAATTGGGTAAATGAATTAAGATGCTGAGATCGTATCGCGCTGGTGAATATCTAAGTTCCGATCGTGGTGGATCATGATGAACGATCATCTTATCGGGATGCCATAGTGGGCCCTAAGTCTGCTAGGTGGAAAGAGGCGATGGAGTCCGAGATGCAATCTATGTCGGATAACCAAGTCTGGGATTTGGTAGATCCGGTACCCGGATGTAGACCCGTAGGGTGCAAATGGGTCTTTAAGAAAAAGACCGGCATAGATGGAGAAGTAGACAGCTTCAAAGCCCGATTGGTGGCTAAGGGTTCCATTTAAACTCATGGTGTAGACTATGATGAAACCTTTTCCCCGGTGGCTATGTTGAAGTCTATCCGGATACTTATGGCGATTACCGTTTTTCATGATTATTAAATTTGGCAAATGGATGTAAAAACCGCGTTCCTTAACGTGACACTAAGTGAGGAAGTCTATATGACTCAACCCAAGGGTTTTGTACATGCCAAGCATGCGGATAGGGTCTGCAGCTTAAGAAGTTCATTTATGGAATTAAGCAAGCATCGCGTAGTTGGAACCTGTGCTTTCATGAGAAAGTCAAAGAGTTTGGCTTTTCGAAAAGCAAGGATGTGCCATGCGTATACGTCAGGGCTAGTGGGAGCATAGTTGTATTCCTGGTCTTCTATGTCGATGACATACTCCTCATTAGGAACGATATCCTGACCCTTGAAGGTGTAAAAACCTAGTTAGATAATTGTTTTTCAATGAAGGATCTAGGGGATGTGACTTATATTCTTGGGATCAAAATTTATACAGATAGATCCAAGAGGCTAATTGGAGTTAGCCAAAGTGATTATATTGACAAAGTCCTAAAGTGGTTTAAGATACTCCCAGAAGGGGTTTCTACCAATGTCACATGGTTTTGTATTGAGTAAGACTCAATCCCCTAGTTCCCTAGAGGAACGGAAAGTAATGAAGCGGGTGCCATATGCTTCGATTGTGGGCTCGATCATGTACGTCATGCTATGCACTAGGCTTGATTTCTCGTGTGCTTTGAGCATGACGAGTTGATATCAAGACAACCTAGGCGAAGCCCATTGGACAGCGGTGAAGAGCATTCTTTAGTATCTTCGGAGGAATAAGGACATGTTTTTGGAGTACGGAGATGAGGAAGAGCATAGAGTAATGGGTTACTCTGACTCTAGCTTCCAAATCAATAGGGTGACTGCCGATCTCAATCGACGTTCGTGTTCCTATTAAATGATGGTGCTATATCCTCGAGGAGCTCCAAGCAAGACATTGTGGCCGATTCCACTACAGATTCGCAATATATTGTGGACAGTGAAGCTGCTAAGGAGGCCGTATTGATGAGGAAATTTATGCTAGATTTGGGAGTGCTTCCTAGAATCAGCGACCCTGTTGAGGTCTTATGTGACAACGAGGGTGCCGTTGCTTTAGCCAACGACCAAGGTCTCACCAACACACGAGGCATATTCCTCGGAAATATCATTTTATCCGGGACGTAGTCGAGAACGGAGAAATAGTCATCAGCAGAATACACATGGATAGTAATTTAGTGGATCCATTCACTAAACCCTTGTCACAAGCTAAGCACGATGCCCACACATAGGGGTGTTAACGATCCGAGCCGAGTCTAGTATTAGGAAAATTAAGCTCGGCTCGAGATACTAGTACTCGGCTTGGGATCGAGCTCGAACTCGAACTCGTATAATTTTTTTAAACAGGCTCGAACTCGTGATCGAAATATTAAATATTGCTCGAGCTCGAGCTCGAAGCTCGTTTACTTTTTCCATAATATCCTAATTATCTAAATTTCAAGCTCGAGCTACTCGTTTATGAGCTCGAGCTCGAGTAGATCGTTTAACATGTCATTTTTATACTTGATTAAGCTCATTTATGAAATCTAAAGCTTAATATGGACAAATATGAATGTATAACGATCTCAAAATGATTTAAAAGTAACAATAAATAATAAAACTTAGACGATATATGTCAAAGATATGAGAGTCATTCATGAAACTTCTTTCAACTAAATCAACCACCCAAAAATGATACTTAGCAAGCTAAGAAACCAAACAATCTAAAAACATAGATAATAATAGTATTATAGGTTTTTGCTATCCTTTTTTTCAATAACCAAAAGAAGCTAATAGGTAATGAAAAACTTCATGTCAAAAAAATATGGCTCCATCCACTCCTAGTTGTATATGTTGTCCACCATAAGCTACAAAAGAGAACCAAATACATCAATATAAAAAAACTGTGAAAATACAAGGTCAACAAATTAAACTTACCAAATTATAGTTTTAAACATCTAGGATATCAACCAAACATATCTCTTGCAATTGATTTTGTTTCTGCAATATATATCGATTAATTAGTAACATTATTAGTTTATTATACAAAAGATAACAAAATTGAAGCTAAAAATAATACCTTGCTTTTCGTTTTAACTCCATGAAGTTTACGAATCCAATCTCCACCACATATCAAAGCTTGTACCGTTTCGGGATTTAAAGAGGCACGATATGTATCAATTACACGACCCCCAGCACTAAAAGTAGCCTCCGATGCCACCGTTGCCATAGGAATAGCTAAAATGTGAGCTGCCATCTTTGATAATACTGGAAACTTTGTTTCATGTGATTTCCACCAATCTAATATGTTCAAAGAGATAGCCGAATTATCCTTACAAAGAAAAATGCCGTCTTCTAAATATGCATCCAAATCCGATTTTTCTGAATCATAACTCTCCACTTGTTTCATACGAGAATAAAAAGCTAAAAACCCTATTTTTTTCGTTCGTACACTCATTTGAAACTGCTTCACCACGAAGACTTGAATCAACACTTGAACCTTCTTGCCTTTCACGCAATGAAATAGAATACTCTTCATAAATCTCTTTCAAAAGTTCTTTCGCTTTTTTGAGTTTCTCTTTTCTTTTCTCCTCATTGTAAATCTCTTAAAGAAAAAATCAAGCATATGACACTTACACTTTGGGTCCAAAACGCAAGCAACACACATGAGCATATTAAATTCACCCCAATATTTATCAAACCTTAATTTCATACTTTCCACCATTTTTTCAACAAAATCACGAAAATCATTGGATTTTTTGACCAAGATACGCTTTATGTATTGAACCTCACCAAAAAATAAGTTTGAAGCCGGATAATCACTTCCAGAAATGATATTAGTACACGAATCAAAAGCTTCTAAAATTTCACAAATACATTCAACCTTTTCCCAATCATTTGTGGAAGGACAATGCATATATGACGAATCCCTCACCTCATACATAGAAAATGCATCTTTAAAAACAAATGCAGTAGATAACATTTTGTATGTAGAATTCCATCTAGTCTTACAATCCAACATTAGCTTTCTATCAGGCAAATGAAGTTGTTTTGCTACTTGTGAAAATATCTTTAATCTCGAATCACTAGCCTTCAAATATGTTATACTAGCACGAATGTTACTTACTATGTCTTTAATTTCTGATAAACCATCTTGTACCATGAGATTTAAAATATGAGCACAACACCTTACATGAAAAAACTCCCCTCCAACCAGTAATTTTCCAAGTCTTGAAAAATGATCTTTCAAAATTCTAATTGCAGAATCATTTGCTGTAGCATTGTCTACAAAAATAGTCATCACTTTTTCCTCTATTTCCCACTCCCTTAAACACTTCAACAAAGAATTAGCAATCTCAATAACTCGTCTAGGAGGAGGAAGATGCACAAAACTTATGACTCATTTTTGTAATTTCCAATTTGAGTCAACAAAATGACCGGTGATTAACATGTATTCAATTTCCTGGTTTTTAGATTTCCACAAATCAATGGTCAAACTAATTTTATCAACCCCTTTTAACAAGTTCTTCAACTTTTTTTTTCAATCTCATACCCCTCCATGCAATCTTTCTTAAGAGTATGCCTACTGAATTTTTCATGTCTATATTGCATGCTAATAAACACTAGATTTAAACCATCTTCTTCAATGATACTAAACGGATGTTCATGCATAAGAACCCAATGATAAATCAATTCTCTAGTAACAACATGATCATACTTACCGGAAGTAAGAGCCGGGAACAAACTATCTTGATCCTCACCTGAGCTTGGTTGAAAGTTAAGAAGTTGTTGTTTGTTCATGGCAAGTTTCTTTGCATTACATGTCAAAAGATGACGCTTAAGTGTTGTGGTGGTGGACGTGGCACTCAATGAAAAATGTTCCTTGCAATTAATACATTGTGCTTTTTTCCCATCAATATACTTAAGCATATCCTTCCATACTTCAGACTTTGTGGCTCGTTTTCTTTTAGTGGATTGATGTCCTTCATATGCATTTGGATTTGTAGTGGAATCATTTTGAACATGGGTGTGATCATTTTGAACTTGAGCATGATCATTTGTAGTGGAATAATTTTGAACTTGAGCATGATCGTTTTGAGATGATGTCATATCTATCCATGAACAAAAAACATAAACAAAATGAGTAACAAAAAAAAACAGAATCGAAAAGGATTAACAAAAACATAAAAAGTATAATGATTAAATAAGAAAATATACACATAGTATATGCAATCGTAGGACAAGATATCTATTATTAAAACAAATAATAAATGAACCAAATATATACATAATACATACATCAATTTTAAGATGGTAGCTACATTGATCAGAAGAAACAATTGCCAGGAGCATATACATCTATTATTGAACAAAATAATGATTAACTAAGAAAAAACATACATAATGCAATCGTAGGAGAAGAAATTATAAAATTTTAAGAAATAAAAGAACTCTTACACTAAGCAATCTCACCGGAGAAATAGAGTTCGTTCGCCGGAAAAGAATAAGCAACTAAGCAAGCATCCACTCCTCCTCTAATGGGAGAATATGTGTCTTAGACTCTCGAAACTATGATGAAAATAAAAGCAATCGTCCATCTTCTACTCTCCTATACAATTGTAAAGGAAAGTCTTGGAAGTTGGAAAGTCAAATATTCTTTTAAATTGATTGAAGGCAGCAACAAATAGTACATTTAGCAACAATACTTGTACATATATATATATATATAATATAAAATACATATATAAATATAAGGGTGGTGTATTTGTATGTATATATATAATATAATTATATATCTAATATATAATTTATATTACCTATGTGTTAAAATTAGGGGAGGGTTCAAATGAGAAATGTTTTTATACGAAAACTGCGAAAACCAATATTGGTTCCTGATTACAATTTAAGATATCTTGTTTAAATTTAGAGGATTAGGGTTTAGGGTATAATGTTAGAGGTTTTGGATTAGTGGTTATGACTTAGAGTAGGGTTTAGGGTTATGAGCTTGGGATTAGAGCTCATAGTTAGGTTTTTAGGGGGTAGCTGGTAGGGGTTTAATACTTAGGTTTTGGGTTTAGTGTTTATATAATTAGTAAACGTTTAGTGGTTAGAGTTTAAGGTGTATGTGTATTTGTAGATGTATGGATTGATGGATATGTGTGTATGTACGTAGTCACGTAGATATAGATGTATGTATGGATGGGCGGATGCAGGGAGAGACCTAGGATTTTTATTGATCGGTGACATCATATAATGACAAAAATAAAATTAATTCAAGAATAAGAGCTCACACTAAAGAGACAATAGTTCATATATCGAATTTCCAAACAAACAAAGAGGATCTCTAAAAGGTTAATAGGCATTCAAAACAAATGTTTCGTGCTTGAGAACAAGAATATGTATAAAAGAACAATAATACGTATAAAATAACATTTAGTTAGGTAGAAAGAGCATCATAAATACAATGTTAATATTATATCAATTATTGTATTTAAGAATTATATATTTAACATATGATAAGAAGTTAGCCATAATAATCTTAATGTTAGTATCGATAATGTTAATACTAATTCATAAATCAACATGAAAATATTAAATGAAAGTTGTGTATAGTGTGTGTAGATATATATATTTTTTACATTATTACATATATAATACATATATATTATATTATACTAGTAAGCTACCCGCGCAATGCGGTGACGGCAAATAAATAATGACTACAATAAGTTTTGAAGATATTAAGTATTTAAAAACAATATGATGCATTATAAACCATACTAAAATTACATGTTAAGATTTGAAGATATTAAGTTTCTAAGAATACATGGCTTTAAAATTTGATTACAGTTGGTAAATATCATTCATCGTTTTCTTTAAAATAATTTAAAATTAAATAAAAACGTAACTTATATTCTACAATGAAAATTCAAAATTACATTTTTATTTAATGCTAGCATAATAAATTATGGTTATAGAGGAAAGAAATTTACATTCCATATATACATATTGTAAATTTAAATTTTCATTTATTGGTGCATTAAAAATACATTCAAGAGGGGTATAATTGTAATCTCATCTTTCTTAAAATTAAGAGTTTTAAAATACTTAAATACTTGAAAAAAAGTATAGATAATATAAATGGCATACAATGTTCTTATTTTATATATAGGGATGGCCAAACATAGTCATTAGTGTGGTTTAGATTAATGGTTAATGCATGGAGCAATCAAACAAATGGTCTTGGGTTCAAACCTTGCTACAGTCATTAATATATTTTTAACTAGAACACGTATGCTCGTTAGGCTCGGCTCGTTAAGATCGTCTGGCTCGTTCAGCAAGAAACTAGTAAACGAGCTTTCGAACGAGCCGAGTCGAGTATTAAACGAGTAATGTTTTATGTTCGAGATCGAATTAGTTTAGGCTCGAGCTCGAGTAGCTCTATATTGCTCGACTCGTTAACACCCCTACTAGCCACACACATTGTCACACCCCGCTAAAGCGGAAATACGAAGTGTCACAGGACAAGGGATCATCGCACAAGGTAATAGACAATGACCAACCATATTAAATTAACAAAATAAATGATTCGGATAAACCATAAATGGAAAGTTACACAACCAAATAATATTTAAAGACATTGTCTCGTACGATGCATAAATAAAATAGAAATTGTTTTTAAAATGTGAAGATGAAGATGAAGATGCCACACATCGTGCTTCTACGTATTATACCTAACAACAGTCACCTGAAAGCATGGGTAAAAGAAAATGGTCAACTACTAGAGTTGGTGAGTTCATAGGTTTTTAATATGCACAATATAACTTTTTAATGAGGAAAAGTTTAATAATAAATGATGGAAATTTTTGAATGAAATCAAAGTATGTAAGAATGATAGAGGATGCATTGTATTGTCCAATACACTGCACATGGTAGTAATATGCTATGATGATTATAGCTTGAGCTTTTATCCAACCTAACCGACAACCAATTGCCCAAGAACAAACCTAACGCCCATATTAAATGACGTAAGTAGTGGTAAAGTACATCTATAGTTCGTCAACCATAAATGGGAGACGTCGGAATCTCCAAATAGCGCTACTTACAAATACCATCGGCTCACTAGCGGAGTTAAAGGATAGTGTCGAAAAAGGGGCCTTACAAACGATAACCCAAGCACATCAAAGAATAATACCATATTGCACAAAATCATATTTGAAATATATAAGAAGTTAGGCAATAAACTTTTCAGGAAATGTATACACATGCTTTCACCCCAAAAATAATATGAAATACGGTAAAAAGAGGCTATGATACTCACTCGGTATGGTAATGTGTTAACTTGTAAAGGGTTTCTCGTTTCTACCGAAGCTCCTTTCCTAATATAAGAAGTATGTAACTCTATTAGATTTACTATTTTATTTATTACTTTGTATTATTACTAATTATTTGTTATTATTTCATTTATTTAATTTTTAAAGGTTTTCTCTATTTTCTTTATGTCATAGGTGTTCACTGGAATTTATATTTTCTTAAGTTAAACTTTAAAAATTAAAAACTGTATTCTAGAAGTCATATTAAGTTTTAATATTTTAACATACCTGGATACATATTTCTAGAATGTCCAGTAGAAATATAGGAATTGATAATCCATATTTGATATTTTTAATAATTAAAAGTATATAAGATGTCCACCGATGACACATTGTTACTAAAAAGTCTGTTTAGGGCTCATACGACCTCGTGTTTACATGATTAAAAATGGGAATTAACCACGACTCAAAGATAAAACTTTTAAGAAAAACTAGACGTATTTTGACCTATGAATGAGTAAGTTATACGCGTTTAAAGTGTACCTTTTTAAATCTGTCAGATTTCCAGATTCAATATATGTGTCTTATTAAATATGTTAGAAGGATCAAACCTTCATGAAAATTAGTGAATCCAGGTTCAAATGAAAGGTAACACTTTAAACTAAGATTAGCAAAAAGAATCAAATAATTTTGATACCTAGAACTCCAGATATAACAAAAACAATGGGGGAGTTCTAGCTCAGAATCTGTCAGATTGTTATTGCTCTTTGCTTTATGGGTCATAACTTTAATATAACATATTTATATTCATGATTAATCATCTTGTATGAGTATAAGCTTTGATAATCCATGTGTTCCTTACAACAATGGTAGGATGATACATATTTTATGTGTTCCTTACAACATTTGGTAGGATGATACACATGCATGATCAAAGTCTTATTTTCTTGATTTTTAGTTGATTGTGTTCCATACAACAATGGTAGGATGATACACATTTCATGTGCTCCTTACAAAATTGTAGGATGTTAATATTTACATGATTATAGATATTTAAAGGAAATAAGATGAACATCAAAGAAAATAAAATAAAAAGAAAGAAAAGAAGAAAGGTAGAAGAGTAGAGATGGATTTGTTATATGATCATCTTACCAACTCTTCTTCTTTGATCTTTCTTAGATCTTCAAAAGATGAACAAGGCTTTGATGATGATCTTGGGAGATTTCTTGATGAAAGAATAAGAGAGAAAAGAGAAGAGATGAAGTGTGGTGGTAAAGAAAATGATAAAGAGTAGTAGGGGGTTTTATAGAGCATGGGGGAGTTCAAGTGCCATGTCTTGGGAAGAGAATGAGGCAAGAGAAAAAGAGGGGGGGTGAGGGGCCGGCCAAGGGGGGGTTCTTTTTTTTTGTTAAATATTATGTATAATTAATTAAAATAAAATTTGTATAAATGGTGATTTTGTTTAAATCTTTTAATTAACAAGGTTTTAATTACTTTTATGAGTATATATATATATATGTTTTATATTTTAACTTATTTATATTTATTATTATTATTATTATTATAATTATTATTATTATTATATGATTTGTAATTCTTGGCTTTTAATAAATCGATTTTACGAGCTAGTGAAGGTTCTAATCATATAGACGGAATTTCTATGGAATCTAATATTATTATTATTGTATTTAAATGATAACTAATATTTTTAGTCATACCAGGCTTAAAGTTAGAATTTCTAATGGCTAACCTGGGAAATTTATTGCCGGCTGTCACACACATGCTATTGGGATTAGATTTGCTAGTGACTTAGTTTGAGTTGATGTATTGGTTATTGTATTTGATATATTTCTTATGTAATCGGGAACTTTAAACAATATTGTATTTATGAATGTATTGATTATTAAATGAAGATTTAATGATACGCGTGTAGCGAATACTTTCTTTAAATCATTATTGTGTTCTAACTTTCCATGTTTTATCTCTTACTTGAATGTTTTACATTTTAAATTTTCCATGGTCGGTCATTCTTCATTGGAAGGAAATATGAACGAAGATTGAGGTAAATGATTGGTCATAGTGTTCAATGGGATTGAATACAAAGGACGCAATATTTCGCCTATACTTGAAAAGAGTTTCAAGTGATCGGATGACCCACAACTGACTTTACTTCATGGTATATGTCAAGTGTAAATCAGGATGATAATATCATTTTATTCTTAGACAGGAGATGCATGTGTTTCCACTATTTTGGTCTACTTTATTCTGATTGCTTTTAAATGTAACACCGAAAAAACCAAAGCCATTTTTTTAAAACGCGTTGTGGAAGCTTAATTAACAAAACTGCTTTACATACAATACAAATATTTACAAATTAAAACATCTGTTCACAAACAACAACATCAACTGTCTTGGTGTTACAAAAACAAACTGGCTCGTTTCCTTTTAAATCAAAATCTATCAGAGTAGAGTCGAGCTTTCTTTCTACAACAAACAATCACTCACAAACTTGCAAAAGCAACAACTGAGGGGAATTAGCACAAAGCTAAGTGAGCAGAAGCTAAACACAAAGGCAAGCATCCACAGTCAATATCAAAGCATGTAATCACACCATCAAGAAGACCGGGGTTTGGTGCAGAACCTATAACCAATGCCGGCCAAAGCAAAGGTTTACCGATAGCCCTATACTGAATTGGCACAGTGAAATTCCCCTCTGATGCAACGCATGCATCTGTAATACTACTACTATTCAACCAATCAGTAGACGAGCCCAGCCCAATTCCACGTATAGCTGACTTCTCAAACGCAACTTGATATCATCCCTCGAGCACGTATCGGCCAAATAAGCATGCAACATATATAATCAATCAACAATCACAATCAATCAATCAAACTCAATAGCCTATCAATCACATACGCATGCATCACATCAATAACATCAACCATAATCTTTACCATCCGCGATTAACGTCCACTCACCTCTTGTTCTCAAACATAGCACTCAGATATCTATCCTGAAAACACAACAACACCGAAATCAGTCTCTGATTCATAAAAATATATATATATATATATATATATATATATATACAACCACATATATTTATATCTCCATTTTTCATATACAATATGCTAGATTTACATATGAATATAGATATAACATACAACATTAAAGAATATCAAATAATAATAAACTCTGAAAACCCGCGGACGCGTCGCGTCCAAGAAACCGATGTGTCGCGTTCAAGAAACCGACGCGTCGCGTTGCGTAATGCGAAGGTTGGATCAGCATACCAAGGTTGGACCCCTTTCAGCAAAGTCGGACCTAATCAGCAAGAGTTGGACCATTATGAGAAAAGTCGGTCCCTTATTAGCAAAAGCCGAATGGGACCGGGACCTAAAGCCGAACCCTTATCAGCAACAGTCTGATGGGACCGGGGCCTAAAGTCGGGTCCTTATCAGCAAAAGTTGGATGGGACTGGGGCCTAAAGTCAGACCCTTATCAGCAAAAGTCGGATGACTCTCAGCGAAGGTCGGATGGGACCGGGGCCTAAAGTCAGATGACTTTAGCTTGCCCGGGGCCTAAGTCGGACCCTTTCAGCAAACCCGGGGCCAAAGTCTACTTAAAAATACATCCAAACAATACACAAACTTCATATAACACATAAACAAACATCATGAACACATCAAAAACAATTAAAAGTCTCAAATAATCAAAACCCGCTTCTCAAGTTTACTTCCAAAACTCCATTAATGATTTTCTTCATATTCAAGCTTCAAACCCAACAAGAATCAAACGACACTAGTATGAATCATCATATTAACACATAAGAAACATATACCAACCTTTAAATGTAATTATCAATCACCAAATCTTTACTTCAAAATTTCAAGTAAGTTATCTTCTTGAGTTTTCTTCAACAGTAAGTAAACATAAACTTCAAGTGTTTACAAATGAAAAGAATAGTTACTCAAACATACCCATACTCACAATTTCACCATGTACACGTGCACACACATAAACAATTTAAATGAAGCATGAGGTGTTTGTAACGACTTACCCAAAATACACCTATTAACATGCATACATACATACATACATACATTTTTAATACATATGTAATTAGATATTTCTAGTAACATATATATATATATATATATTTATATATATATATATTCAATTAATTACTTTAATTCCATTGACTTAATTGATCATATAAAATTAAACTAATGCGAATAAACACATACCGCTAACCCGCTAAATAAACTAGCACAGGTTTGCGGGTGTTATATTAAACGTAGTTCATAACTGGCTTTTATAAAGGAGGTTTTTCAGTAAGTTATTGCTAAAGTAATAGGGCAATGTACTCAAAGGAATTTGTTCCACTGTTTAAAGAGATATCTCTAGCCCATCGATGATTGGGCATTGAGAACAAAATGCATGGCCATGCTCAAGCTTGCAATGATAATTGATCAGTTGCAGCTTAAATTTTGGTGACCACCAATCTTGATCGAGAAATATAATCGTGAACGATCGGAGAATGACTTTGTAATATGTATCGTGTTCACTTGGATATCGCGAAAAATAGGATGATTGATCACTTATCTATAGGACCATCTCAAACCTTTTAAGGTTGTGATTTGGTATTTGTTAGGGATGGCATACCATGTTTTTAGTTGGGGGTAGGGATGCCTTGCAGAGGTCGCTCTCTATCTGTGGTGCGCATGGATATGGTGTGTCATGTGCAAGTGGGAGTTTGTTGGAATTTGCCCACTAACACACGTAGGCCGGTATCACTATCGATGAAGCACGGACCTATTGGGTCACACGCCAAGTTTCAACTCCGATAGCCTGATATAAAAGGAAAGGGTCAAAATGGTCAAATTCAATAAGACCTAAGCTTCACGACGATGAAGGATACTCCACGGGTCGTGAAACAGCTTGTGTGCACATGTCATGTCATGGCCGCA
This sequence comes from Dittrichia graveolens, assembly GCA_038502395.1. Lineage (NCBI taxonomy): Eukaryota > Viridiplantae > Streptophyta > Magnoliopsida > Asterales > Asteraceae > Dittrichia > Dittrichia graveolens. The sequence continues at coordinate 28,407,020 of JARJIL010000008.1, forward strand.
TGGTTCGTAAAATCCTAAGGCTTCACGACCCTACATGGCTCGTGAAGGAGGTCGTGGAGCAAGGTACCCTCACGATTCGTACCCGGCGTGGCATATTTCATGGAGGATTAATGGCCGGTCGTGGCGCATTTATCCTTCACGGTCCGTGAGAGCCCGTGAGGAAGTCGTGAAGGCAAAATTCTAAGTGACACTTGTGTTTTATTGGACCATCTTGTTGGTCTAATCAGATGATGCCACTTGGTCCGACCCCATGAGCGACTAAACTGATGAGAAGTCTTTAAAAGGGCCTCTCCTTGTTCATTTGCTACTCTTGAATCCTTATACACATACCATACATACAAGTGAGTGTTTCCTAGACTAAGAGAGACACAAGAGCTTCTATTGTTGCTGGTCATTTGTGTTCTTGAGGTTGTTCCAGAACCATATCAAGTTTTGGTACGAATTTGGGTTGCTAGTACAAAGGAAGTTGAAGGTTGCTTGGTGTGGACTTTCCATAGAGCTTGGAGCCACTTGTTTCGAGTTTGTCATCCAACTTGTTTAGTTCCATCCAAGAAATCAAAGTCTTCAAGGGTATGATTTCTTCTCCTTCGTTTGTGTTTTGGTTGCATGTTTAGTTTTGCAAGATTCCACCACCTTTGGGACTTCATGGGATGTTTTTGTGTGTTTTTATATTGCTTCCGTTGCATGTTTGATCCCCATGGAATCCCAACACCTACAACCAATGCCACCCAAAGCAAAGGTTTACCGATAGTTCATTTGCTATTCTCAGACCGTATTACCCTTAAGTTGCAATGAAAGCATCAAAAGATCCAAATACTGATTAGCCGATAGCAAACAAACCCAGCCCATAACCGTACCATGTTGACTTCCTATCTATCCATGAGCACATATCACTGACGCAACGATTAACTAACACATAACCAGTTAATCAATCACCAGACATAAAGTCTATCCATGCATTAGCCAATAAACAGTTGCAACAAAAACCGTTACAACTAATACCATCCGTGAGTTAAACGTCCACTCACCTCTTGTTCTCAATCTTCATTCATTTGTCTAATGTTACTAAGCTTGCCCGCTCCTGAGAACACAATACCGAAATCAGTATTCGATTCATAAATATATAAGCACATATATTTATATCAATTCTAACCCTGTATAACAAGTTAGAAACACACATAGTGTAAACACATAAAAGCATCACGTTTGATAAACAAACAAAAAGCTTCCAAATCCTGAATTATGGAGGATGCGTCGCGTCCAACAGCCTAACGCGTTGCGTCAGGCTTTGAACAGCCCTTCGAACAAGGCTTCAAATGACCACTTCGAACCAAGAAGACTTTGAGCGCCCACTTCTTATCAAGAAGGCTTCAAGGGCCCACTTCGAATCAAGAAGGCTTCAAGCGGACCACTTCATCATTCCTTTAATTCGCAATTAACATAGAACGCGTCGCGTTCTATTTTTGGACGCTTCACGTCACGTAGTTTCTAGAATCAAACCTGCAACTTTTCTTCATCTTCCAGCACCAAACAAATATCCAATCAAATGTATATCATTGGAAATCAATTTCTAACAATTCTAAACCCATATAAACTTCATATAACATGTTTTAGAATCATCAAGAACACATGAAATCATCAAAATCATCAAACTTAACAAAACCCGCTTGTTAAGTTTTCTACCATACTCATCCATGGTGTTCTTGATAAAACCCAGCAAACAAATAGCAATAATTATAGCATGTTTGGCATGAATCTTAATTTAAAATTAAAAAAAACATATTAACCTAAATCTTGAGTTATCAACTTCAAAGATCCAAGTTTCAAGTCTTGTTCTTAACTTTCTTCTTCTCAAGAAAACACACACAACATACACTCAAGAAATTTTCACAAATGAGGAGGTGTTTAGTTTCTAAGCTTATCCATAAAACCCCACGTACTCTCTGTCTCACTAAACAAAGCATGAGGTGTAAACAAAGCATGAGGTGTCCTTAATTCAAACATCTCACATCTACCCACATATACATGCATACGTTTATATATATATAATTAATCATATTAATCATAATAACATCATAATTAATAAGACAATTTAGTCAAATAATAATTAAGCATTTACTCACCAAAGCATACTTAATTACTAGGCCCAAAACTAGGATGTTACATATATTGAGTTGGCAACAATATAAGGGCCCGTATTGTTAAAAACACACCATATATATTAGAACTTGTTAGGATTATAAGCAATCTTGTGAATTCAGTTAGGGGTTACTTATGTGATATTATGCATGGATGTAGTTCATGAACAATATTAGTAACAAAGAAGGTGCTTGATAACGCCTACCTAATGTAAAGTGCATTGTCAATACTTCAGAATGATAACTACGAGAAGAAACTAGAATTTGTTGACGAGAAGAAACTAGAATTAGTAACACCATAATTTCAACCCATATTTTTCTTAAACTGATGTGGAAGCGATAGATTAAATATATACATATATGTTTACAAAACAAATAAGTAAATCAGGGTTAATCTGTTTCAAAACATCAGTATCAAAGTAGTGTTATATAAAACCAACGACTCATCCAAATAGATCAGAGTGGCGGTCAATTATTCTTCATGTACGCCAACTCCTCAGCCAAACCGTTGACTTACTGAAACCTGTAAAATGGAGTGGAAGGGGAGGGATTAGTACCAAGCTAAGTGAATGAAAGTTAAACCAACAAATAACATCATTCATAATCGAAAGATACAACAATAAACAAGCAACCGAGAAGACCGGCGGTTCTACAAGAACCTACAACAAATGCCGGCCAAAGCAAATGTTTACCGATAGTTCATTTGCTATTCTCACGCCGTATTATCCTGAAGTTGCAACGAATGTATCAAAAGATCCAAATACTGATTAGCCGATAGCAAACAAACCCAATCCATAACCGAACCATGCCGACTTCCCATCTATCCATGTGCACATATCAATGACACAACGATTAATTAACACATAACTAGTTAATCAGATACCGGACAAGAAGTCTGTCCATGCATCATCAATAAATAGTTGCAACCATAACCGTTACAACTAAAACCATTTGTGAGTTAAATGTCTACTCACCTTGGATTTCCAATCACCAACTCAGTAGTCTTATTTCTTTGAGTCTTCTCCCCTCCTGTGAACACATGATAACAAGAATTAGTAATCAATTCTCAATCTTCTCCGAAATATCAAGTTTAAACACCAAACAGGTCAAAACCAACCCGATGCGTTTCAAATATGAAAACCAGTATTTAGGACATGTTCAAGTTACATATAGTCTACTTATATGACACTAAACATGTAGCAAGCAACAAAACATGCACCAAGTCCACTAAATACCATTTCATGATTTCAAGTAAGCATTTATCCCAAATAATCACCATATATAGAATCAAGTATAAACACTTAAAACATAACACAATTGGATTAATGTAGAAAACAAACACATAAACACAAATTCAAGGCTTGTAAATCTATTTGCAGCAGTTGTATAGTGTTACCAAGCTCAAATAACAAATAAACCATAACCAGAAACACATCTATAACATCTATTCATCAAAACCATTTCTAACTTCATCTCCTACCTCCAACAATGAAGTTCAAGATAATAATCAACCAAAAGACAAAATATGAGCATGATTTCAGTACTCAAACATCATAATTTACTACCATACTTAAAACCAATATCAATTTCAATCAATTGCTCAAACTTCCAAATTCAAGAACCCTAATTTTGTGCAAGAAATACATTGATGAAGCTAGAGTAATACCAAGAACAATACTAACCTTTAACTGTAGCAATTACCAACACGAATATGCAAGAATTAATCAAGATTAGAGGCTACCTCAAAGAGTTCTTCAAGCCAAAGCAAAGAACACACAAAATGGAGATAAGCATAAGAATGAAAGTGAATAGGTGGAAGGTTGTGTATGACTCATGATTAAACACACATAGTGCACCTATCTACTTTCTAACTCACAGTTAATTAATTAAGCGATCGTACTCAATTAATTATTAACCAACGAGGTATTATTTGTGATCCTTATCTAAAAACGAATCCATTAAAACAATAAAACACATAAATATAAAAAAATATATTTTCCCATTTTAACCTTGTGGCTCTAAATTAAATTAATAATTCTCTAAGCAAATAGCAGATAATAAATAAACAAATAATACACATACTACAACACGTGTCCTACTAGGCTAGTGTCTAGCATGTTGCATGAGGATAGTTGGATTATGCCCACTGACACACAAGAGTTGGTGTCATTTCCGATGAGGCAAGGGACTATTGAGTCACACGCAAAACATTGGTTCCGACATCACATGTGGTCAAAGGAGAGATAAAACTAGAAAATGGTTCTCGTGGGCCGAGGCATGCCCGTGCCTCTTGACGTACACCCGTGCCTTTGGGCTGGCACAAGCCCAAGTCAGGCATGACTTGGGCATGCCTTTGACTGTAACAGCCTCATTTATTATTCTTTTAAGGCTATTAAAAGGAGTATTATAACAATTAATTGTATAACTTATCTAGCATTAATATGGGATGTTTTAAGTCTTGATTATGGCTCTATAAAAGCCAATGGAATGCTTGAAAGTTTTGTTGCTTGATTTTTTATTGTCATATTGTTATAGTTCATACTGGGCACTTGAAACACTCTCTTATACAGCCTATAAGTACTAGGCTTAGTGACTTCAAAGGTTTGACACTTTGGTGGTGTTAAGGTAGGCTTACCTTCACTCTAGCAAGTGGGAGTCAAACAAGCTTGGTGTGGACTACAATTAGAGATACACTATTTAGTGTATTCATCTTCTGGGGTGTGAATCTAAAAACAAGAAGAAACTAGCATCAAGGGTATATTCTATTTTCTCCTTGTTATTTTATGTTGTATTATCATGTCTAGAGTCATGGTCCGCTTGATGAGTGTTGTGTGGTTCACAAATGAAAATTATTTTATCCACATTTTGCTTTCGTCATGCCTTGATTGAACCACCAAAATCCGACAGTGGTATCAGAGCCATCTCTAACATGGCTTTGCACATTTGGGTTAGAAACCGGATTTTAAGTTTTCTGTCAAAAACTGGTTTTCCGCTGACCGGGCACGACAGTACCTTTTGGGGTACGGGGCGTGCTGGCGGTCGAGGCACGACTGTACCAGTGGGGGTACGGGCCGTGCCAACAGAAACATTTTAAAAGATTAAAATTGTTCAACTGTATACTAGCGCATGGGCGGGCACACTCATACCCTTCACAGGGCACGCCCGTGCCCTTCGTGTAGTTGGCCATAAATTGTTTTTAAAACAGATTTTAATATTATATTTAAAATTCCGGTTTTGATGTATATTGGACTAGTCTTGGTTCTGGATTTTCCCCATTATATTTTGATTCCTATTTTTATATGTTTTGTATGGTTTAGTATGAAGCGCATAAAAACATATTCTATAGGTGTATATATGAATATGTAATTTAAAAATGGTATTAAAAGTACTAATGCATATGTTCAAGGATTGCTTTTGTGCCTTAAATGTTTTTTGAAATCTTTATCAAAATATATATATGACATAGTTTTTGTGGCACACCATGGTTTTTCTTTGGTTGTGTTTGGTTGGGATTGCCCGGTAACGTTATTTGCCCATGGCCCTATGTGTTGTTGTGGTTGGTTTTGGATTTGGCCTGCGTGCTGTATTGTTGTAATATTTAAATTTTGGCTGCGGCTTCCATGCCGTTTATTTTATTCTTTGTACTCGTAATAGTTTATTAGGATCGCGAACTATGTGCCATTTCCTTATTAGTATGTATTTGTACTTAGATTAAATTATATATTACATCAAACCAATGGGAGTCATGGCATTCATGTCTTGGCGGGACCATTCCGGGAGCTTTTGGAGTCGCCGGTTTTGGAGAAGCCCACACGGCGAGGGATCTATGGTTTAGTCCTTAGATGACCTTGTTTTCCATATTTGGTTCACGGGGAAAACACATAGGATATATGGTCATGTTACCGGACTTATCTTTTATATATGCGTGGTTGGTTTTATACATATTTCTTGCATGGATATATACGAAATCACATGCTAGAAAATTTTCAAAAATATACAAAAACAAAGATATTTATAAAAACGGTTTATATTTCTACCTGCATAGAATTAACAATATTAATATAAAATGGCATTATATTAAAAGTGATCAAAAAATGGTTTTGTCACTGAAATTGTTAATTCAAAAAAGGTGTTAAAAATATTTTTTAACCGGAAAAACAAAAACCCATTTTTCAAAAGTAAGTCACGCACCATCCGTAAGACGACACCACCCAAATCTAACGAAACTTGGATTATTGTCGAGCTTTAGCACGGGTATTCCTTGTGGAGTTGTGTGGAAGGTGAGTGTGGTAACTCGCAATATTGTTTGTCAAGCTTAAGCACGAACTAATTATTAGTTGAGAGTACCAACGTGCGTCTTGACAGACGACTTACAAATTCTTTTGTGATGCTTGAATGAAGTTGAGCTCTAGCCGAGTCATTTGAGAATAATTGTAACATCTAGAATTTTATTTATAAGTAAAAATGAAAAAATGTATAAAGTGATATACGAGTTATAAATGGATATATGTGATAAGATGTGGTTTTAAACTAGATGGGCTAAAACCGTCAATTTATAAGTTGATTAAGTGCAGGGGCCAGTTATGCAATAGTTGAAACTTATATGTATGTATGTATGTATATATATATATATATATATATAAAACACCAACTTTGACCATAGGAGTCAAAGTTGTCATTATACATTCTGCAACTCATGAATTCAATATCAGAACCTTAGCTATTCCATTTTTTTTCTTTGAGCAAGTAGCAGAGCAAGAGCTTAGAACAAGATCCTAGCAAGTACCTAAGCTTGAGGTAAGATTTTAAACCTTTGTTTTTAAGGTTTTGTGAGTTTAAACACATGATTCAATGGTGGAATCATTTTAGGGATGTTTTATATTGTTTAGCTTATGTTTATCAATTGTATGGGGTGTAGGAAAACACCTCTAGTCGGTTTTATGATGATATTATCGGATTTTTGGTGAAATCCGACAGTTATTGCTAAGAACAGTCTGCTGGTCTGTAGTGTACACAGCCCGTGTAGCAGTACACGGACGTGTAGTGTATAAGGCGGTCACAGGGCCATGCAGGGTTACATGGTCGTGTAGCATGAGAGGTACACGGCCCGTGTAGAGGTACACGGCCCGTGTAGGGTGACTAGACCACACTGGCCATGTTGCCAGCTTAGGTCGTGTAGCATGTAATGGACACGACCAGTGTAGGGATACACGGCCCTTGTAGGCCCTGTTTCAGATCAGATTGTCCTTATGTGATATTTTATGTATTTTTTATATAGGAGGTAATTGACTTATTACCTGAATCATTGACATATGTGGATCATTGCATAATATTATAGTTAGAAGGTGAGTCTTCTAGACTACTATTCATATTTACAACATGTGTATTATTATATCATATTACTGACATGTAATCTTATCCATATGTGTGGATAAGCTTACTACTTTGTGAAGTAAGTCTCAGAGGGGGTGCTTACTGCTATGTTCAGTAAGGCTCAGATGTGGTATAGTACTGTGACCTATGTTGCTTCCCTGGGTCTAGAACAAGAGGTTAGCATTAATTGCAAGACATACGTGTATTATCTTCATATGATTTTATACGTGTGTTTATACGATGTTTAGTCTGGTTTACTCACTAAGCTCTCGTAGCTTATTAGATACTATTTTTTTTAAATGTTTTGCAGGTTTTAACAAAGGCAAGGGCAAAGCTTCGGTTTGACTACTGTTTGATAAACTCTTTGAAACACTTAACGCCTGGCTTGTAAGCATCAAGTTTTTGGTACTAAACCTGTCACAGTATTTATGTGCGTATCTTTTGATACATTAGGATTTAAAACAAGTTATGCTTCCGCTTTTATGTCACACTTTCAGATGCGAACACTTATATGTGTTTGATCTTAATATTTCAAATTTATGAAATTTGGGGCGTTACAACTTGGTATCAGAGCCACGGTTTGAGGGATCTGGATGTGTACAATACACAGTCTGGACTTAAACCATGGTTCTACGGATTTTAAAAATTGTCAAATTGGAGGCTTGCAGCTTGGTGAGTATACTAGAAATTATACTGATTATGTATTATGTGAGCATTGTATGCGAGTACATAATATGTTTAAGACAAACATATTATATATGTATACAACTGTTAAGAGTTGGTTTTATATGTGTATTCATGATGAATTAAATTGTTATATGAGTATATGAGAATATGATGTATAAACTTTGGCCTAAGTCTGTGAATCGGGAATTTTTGTGATAAAGTTAAGATCAAACGTGTATAATGTGTTTAGAGTAATATAAGGGCCCATATTATTACAAACACATAATACATGTAGGAACTTAATGGAATCATGAGGAATCTTGTGAATCGGGTGAGGGGTACTTGGAAAGGTAGTACACCTGAGAATATATATAGAATGCCTTAGTATGTATAGAAATACTTTGGATCTGTTGATAGGTGTACTGATATGTGGATATACAAGTAACTGTTTGTTATAGAGGATAGTGTGGTAAAGCTACCTTTTGCCTTAATGCTTTATCTATACTACCGGAATGGTAAACTGTCACACCCCGCTAAAGCGGAAACACGAGGTGTCACAGCACAAGATATCATCGCACAAGGTAAATAGATAATAACCATTAGATTAAATTAACAAAATAAGTAGTTCGGATGAAACATAAATAAAAGTTACACAACCGAATAATATTTAAAGGAAATTGTCTTGTACGATGCGTAAATAAAATAAATATGGTTTTTATAAAATGTGACGATGAAGATGAAGATGCCACACATCATGTTTGTAAGCATAAGGTACCTAACGGCGGTCACCTGAAAGCACGGGTAAAAGAAAAGTGTCAACTACTAGAGTTGGTGAGTTCATAGGTTTTTAATGTATGCACAAAATATCTTTTAAATGAGAAAAGTTTAAATAATTGATGGAAGTTTTTGGATAAAAATCCAAGTATGAAATAATGATAGAAGATGTATTATATTGCCCAAAACGTTGCACATGGTAGTAATAGACTATGATGATTATTGCTTGAGCCATTATCCAACCTAGCCGACAACCAATTGCCCATGATAAACCTAACGCCTATATTAAATGACGTTAGTAGTGGTAAAGTACATCTATAGTTCGTCAACCATAAATGGGAGACGTCGGAATCTCCAAATAGCGCTACTTACAAATACCATCGGCTCACTAGCGGAGTTAAGGAATAATGTACAACGAAAGGGCCTTACAACGATCACCCAAGCACATCAAAGAATAATACCATAAGTGCTCAAAATAATATTTGAAATAAATAAGAAGATAGGCAATAAACTTTTCATGAAATATATACACATGCTTTCACCCCAAAATAATATGAAATACGGTAAAAAGGGGCTATGATACTCACTCGGTATGCAAAGGTGTTTTCTTGTAAGGATTTCTTGTTCCTACCGAAGCTCCTTTCCTAATATAAAAAGGTATGTAGCTCTATTAGACTTATTTTATTTATTATTTTGTATTATTTATTTGTTGTTAACTTATTTATTTAAATAGTTAAAGGTTGTCTCTATTTTTCCATTATTCATAAATGTTCACTGAAATTTTCAGTTCTTTGAATTGAACTTTAAAAATTATAAACTGTAATTTAGGAGTCATATTAAGGCTTGATATTTTAATATAATCTTTCTATATGTTTCTAGAATGTCCAGTAAAAATATAGGAATTTATAATCCATGTTTGGTATTTTTAATAATTAAAAGTGTATAGGATGTCCACTGATCAGTGTCTGGATGACATGTTGTTACTAAAACGTCTGTTTAGGGCTCATACGACCTCCTTTTTACATGATTCAAACTGGGAAATAACCACGACTCAAAGATTAAACTTTTAAAAAAAACTAGACGTATTTTGACCCAAGAATGAGTAAGTTACACGCGTTTAAAGTGTACCCTTCTAAATCTGCCAGATTTCCAGATTCAACATATGGGTCTTTTTAAATATGTTTGAAGGATCAAACGTTCATGAAAATTAGTGAATCCAGGTTTAAATGAAAGGTAACACATTAAACTAAGATTAGCAAAAAGAATCAACTGATTTTGATACCTAGAACTCCAGATATAACAAAAACAAGTGAGGAGTTCTAACATCAGATTCTGCCAGATTTGTGATTCTTTTTGCTTATGGGTCATAACTTTAATATAACATGTTTATATTCATGAATAATCATATTGTATGAGTATAAGCTTTGATAATCCATGTGTTCTTACAACAATGGTAGGATGATACACATTTTATGTGTTCCTTACAACATTTGTTTAGATGAAACACATGCATGATCAAAGTCTTATTTTCTTGATTTTTAGTTGATTAAGTTCCATACAACAACGGTAGGATGATGCACATTTCATGTGCTCCTTACAACATTGGTAGGATGTTTATATTTACATGATTATATATATATATATATAAAGGAAATAAGATGAACAAAAAAGAAAATAAATAAAAGAAAGAAGAAAGAAGAAGAGAAGAAAGGTAGAAGAGTAGAGATGAGTGTTTTATGATCATCTTACCAACTCTTTTCTTTGATTTAGTGTTGGATCTTCAAAAGATGATCAACACTTGGATGTTCTTGGGAGATTTTTTTGTTGGTGAAAGAAGAAGAGAGAAAAGAGAAGAGATGGAGTGTGGTGGTAAAGGAAATGATAAGGAGTAGTAGGAGGCTTATATAGAGCATGGGGGAGATCAAGTGGTGGTTCTTGGGAAGAGAAGGAGGCAAGAGAATTTGAGGGGGGGGGGGGTTTCTTTTTTTTTTTTTTTTTTTGAATTATTAAGTGTAATTGGTTTAAATTGAATTTTGTATAATTGTTGATTTTGTTTAAATCTTTTAATTACAAAGTTTTTATTACTTTTATGAGTTTATTTTTGTATGTTTTATATTTTAACTTATTTATTTTTATCATAATTTATTTAATTATTTTAATTGATATTATTTTTATTATTGTACCTGATTTGTAATTCTTGACTCGTAATAATTCGATTTTTCGAGCTCCGGAAGGTTCTAACCATATAGGCGGGATTTCTACGAATTCTAATATTATTATGGATGTATTTAAGTCATGATTACTATTTTTAGTCATGCTAGGCTTAAAATTTGAATTTCTAATGGCTAACCTGGGAAATTTGTTGCCGAATGTCACAGTCTCCCCTGATTAAAAGAATTTCGTCCCGAAATTAATCGTTGACGTCTTGGACTTGCTTTTTGGCGAAGAGGTGTGGATATTTGAGTTTCATATAATCCTCTCGCTCCCAAGTGTATTCAGGCCCGTGCCTTGAGTTCCAACGAACTTTTAAGATGGGGATCCTGCTTCTCCTTAGTCTTTTGACCTCCCGGTCAAGGATTTCGATTGGTTCTTCTACAAAGTGCAACCGGTCATCAACTTGCACATCTTTTAAGGGTAAGATTAAGGTTTCCTCCGTTTGGCATTTCTTTAAATTCGACACATGGAACGTGTCATGGATGGCGCTCAGTTCTTGTGGCAGTTTTAGCTTGTAGGCTACCGGTCCGATCCTTTCGATTATCTCGAACGGCCCAACATACCTGGGACTTAACTTGTTCTTTTTACCAAAACGCACTATCCCTTTCCAAGGTGATATCTTTAGTAGAACTTTATCGCCAACTTGAAACTCTAGGGGTTTCCTGCGATTGTCGGCGTAGCTCTTTTGTCGGTCCCTAGCGGTTTTGAGTCTTTCCCTGATAATCTTTATCTTATCAGTGGTTTCCTGTACGACGTCTGGTCTGGACAATTGTCGGTCTCCGATTTCCAACCAGCTGAGCGGGGATCTACATTTGCGTCCGTACAATGCTTCATAAGGTGCACACTGGATACTGGTGTGATAACTATTATTGTATGAAAATTCAACCAGTGGCAAATGCGAGTCCCAGCTCCCACCAAAATCTAACACACAAGCACGTAACATATCTTCCAGCGTTTGAATGGTCCTTTCCGATTGTCCGTCTGTTTGGGGGTGGTAAGAGGTGCTTAAATTGACTCGCGTTCCCAATGCTTTCTGAAGTGATTGCCAAAATCGGGAAGTGAAGCGACTATCCCTATCCGAGATGATAGAGATGGGCACTCCATGACGCATGATGATCTCATTGATGTAGATTCGTGCCAGCTTTTCCATCTTGTAATCTTCACGAATGGGTAGGAAATGTGCTGACTTTGTAAGCCGGTCTACTACTACCCAGATGGCATCGTACCCTTTTGCGGATCGGGGTAACTTAGTCACAAAATCCATAGTTATCTGTTCCCATTTCCATTCCGGGATTTCGGGTTGCTGCAGTAATCCAGAGGGTTTCTGGTGTTCTGCCTTAATCCTTGCACAAGTCAAACATTTCCCCACGTATAGGGCGACATCCTTCTTCATTCCGGGCCACCAATAGTATTCCTTCAAATCCTTGTACATTTTATCGGCTCCGGGATGAATAGAATACTTAGACTTATGTGCCTCATCCAATATCGTTAACCTTATGTTATCTACCTTGGGTATCCAAACCTTCTTTTCGAAGTAACGTACTCCGTTAGTTCCAATCTCAAACCTGTGCTCCAAATGACGAAGGGTTTCCTCTTTTAGATTTTCTTCTTTTAATGCTTGCTCCTGAGCTTCAAGAATCCTTCCTTTCAGACTTGTTTGCACTACAGCTCCTAATGCTCGTACTCTCGTTGGTTTTACTCTTTCCTTCCTACTCAACGCGTCGGCTACCACATTGGCCTTGCCTGGGTGATATTTGATTTCGCAATCATAATCATTGAGTAGTTCTACCCATCGCCTTTGTCTCATATAGAGCATCTTTTGATCAAAAATATGCTGGAGACTCTTATGGTCAGTGTAGACGGTACACTTGGTGCCATATAAGTAGTGTCTCCATATTTTGAGTGCAAACACTACCGCTCCTAGCTCCAAATCATGAGTAGTGTAGTTTTTCTCATGAACCTTCAATTGTCTCGAAGCGTAGGCGATAACTTTGTCTTTTTGCATTAAAACACATCCCAACCCTTGGTGTGATGCGTCGCAATAGACCACAAAGTTTTCTGATCCAGTTGGCAATGCCAAGATAGGTGCGTTGCATAGCTTCTGCTTTAAGGTTTGAAAGGCTTCTTCTTGCTTATCTCCCCAAATGAATTTCTTATCCTTCTGAGTCAGAGTCGTTAATGGTTGAGCCACGCGTGAAAAGTTTTCGATGAACCGCCTATAATATCCTGCCAAACCCAGAAATTGTCGAATCTCGGTTGGCGTCTTTGGTGCTTCCCACATTTTGATTGCTTCGATCTTTGCTGGATCGACATGAATTCCATTTGAATTAACTACATGACCAAGGAAGTGTACTTCTCGGATCCAAAATTCACACTTAGAGAATTTGGCATACAACTTCTGGTCCTTGAGTAGTGTTAAGATTAATTTCAAATGCTGCTCATGATCTTCCTTGCTTCGCGAATAGATGAGAATGTCGTCTATGAACACTATAGCAAACTTATCTAAATATGGTCTACAGACCCTATTCATTAAGTCCATAAATACTGCTGGAGCGTTAGTCAACCCAAAAGGCATAACTAAGAACTCATAATGTCCATAGCGGGTTCTAAAGGCGGTCTTGGGGACGTCTTCTTCGCGAACTCTCAATTGGTGATATCCCGAGCGAAGATCGATTTTTGAAAAATATTTGGCGCCTTCAAGTTGGTCGAACAGATCATCGATTCGAGGGAGAGGGTATCGGTTCTTGATTGTTAACTTGTTGAGTTCCCGATAGTCGATACACATTCGTAGCGATCCGTCCTTCTTTTTGACGAAAAGAACTGGGGCTCCCCAAGGGGATGAACTTGGTTGAATGAAACCTTTGTCGAGTAATTCTTGTAGTTGTGCCGATAGCTCTTGCATTTCTGATGGGGCGAGTCGATATGGTGCTTTTGCCACGGGAGCCGCTCCAGGGACTAGATCGATATGGAATTCGACTTGCCGATTCGGGGGTAATCCTGGCAAATCTTCCGGAAATACTTCAAGAAAGTTTCGCACGACGGGAATTTCTTGAATGTTTTTCTCACAGGTTTTCTTATTGATTATATGTGCTAGGAATGCCTCGTTTCCTTTCCTTAAGCAATTTCTCATCTTGATGGATGAGATTATCTTGAAATCCCTTCCGGATTTTTCTCCATACACCTTAAGTGTCTCACCATCAGGCGTCGGAATTCGGACGATCTTTTCGAAGCAACAGATTTCCGCTCGATGGCTAGAAAGCCAATCCATCCCAACAACTATGTCGAAACTTCCCATTTCAAGTGGGATTAAATCTATGGTATATGTTTTATCGGCTAAGCCTAAGGTACAACCAGGGATTATGTCCTTAACGCTAGTTTTCTGACCGTTAGCAAATTCAATGATGTAAGGCTCTTTCATTTCTATGGTTTTTAGGTTTAGCCTTAACTTAAATCTTAATGATATGAAGCTTTTATCGGCCCCTGAATCAAATAGTACTGATGCGTAATAACCGTTTAGAGGAAACGTACCTGTAACGACATCGGGGTTTTGTCTAGCTTCATTTGCTCCAATCTCAAACACCCTGCCTCGTGCTTGATTTCCTTGGTTACTTTGGCTTGCAGGACGTGCTTGATTATAATTAGACCCTTGAGTTGGCCGCGAGCAGACGGTGCCATGGTGCTCCAGACTTCCGCATTTAAAGCATGGCTTTACTCGGCAAGTTTTGCTGAGGTGTCCTAGCCGCTTACACCTAAAGCACACCATGCATTTCCCTTCGTGGTGTTTGTGGCACTTGTCACATTTAGGGTAGGATCTCCATCCTTTATCGGCCGCTTGCGCCTGAGCTCCGAAGTTCCTAGCCCTTTTTTGAGTCCTCGCAGCTTCTCCACCGGATGGCTTCCTCGGCATCTCCTCAAGCTTCCTCTTACCCTTGTCCTTGTTGCTCCCAAGCGATCCCGATCGGATGGCATTGTGGGTAAGTCTTGTAGCTAGATTTACCGCACTTTGGATGGTGTTGGGGTTTGCAGCCGTGACATTTGCCCGGATCTCAGGGGCTAGACCCCAAATGTATCTATCGATACGGTTTTCTTCCGGGGTCACCAAGTGCGGCACCAGCTTGGCCAAATCATGAAATCGGGTGGTATAGGAGTTGATGTCATCCCCGATCATTTCATGATTCCACAGCTCGGCTTCTAGCTTTTGAATTTCACTCCTCGAGCAAAATTCGTCCCTTAATAGCCTGAGGAATGCATCCCAGGTGAGTTGGTGCGCGGCATTTCTTCCAAGCGTTTGCAGTTGGATATTCCACCACGATAAGGCTCGCCCTTGCAGAAGACATTCTGCAAACTCCACCTTGTTTGCTTCCGTACATTTACTGATGCTAAGGACTGATTCCATGCTTTCAATCCAGTTTAGTAGACCCACACCTCCTTCCGTTCCAAAGAATTCTTTAGGGTTGCAGGCCCTAAAGGTTTTGTAGTTGCAATCTTGGGTTGGGGTTGGTACTCCTTGGTTTGTTTGAAGCCCAGCAGCAACTTGGCTAACTATGTTGGGTAATGTTGCAATCACTTGTTCCATGACAAGTTGATCTAACTCGGGGTTTGCTCTTCGTGGAGGCATCGTTCTAGAGCACAATCACACGACGATTTTTAGTCACTCAATCTAATCGGTTTTATCATACTACTCTATGTGTAACATGTGTAATTCATTCATGGCATTAAATATGACTTAATAGTACGAGATTTAATTAAATAATCAATCATTCACTTGGCACAAAATAATTACCAAAATTGGCTCTTTATAAGATGCCATATATATTAATAAGGAGTTAATAGTAGCCATACAATCATACATCCTTCAAACCAACATAGGATATTTTAGTTCATAATCAACAAAAGAGAAGGACATTAAAAACACAAAGTAGATCCACTCCAACCCATCTAGCGCCTAATCCCAATGTAAGCTAGCCCCACTAACATCATCAACACAACCCCTAAAACTAGGCATGTATGCATTAGCCTAATTAGTCTTCGGGCTTCTTGAGCCGCCTCTAAGGCTTGCCTTGCGTGATGGTGGTTAAGGTCCGCCATGTCTAAGCACGAACTAACCCGGTAGGTTTGGTAATCTAACATGCCTCTTATGTTATATAGCTCCAGGGACATGTGGTGGAATCTCCTCTTTTCCTCGTCGGTCATCCCGGATGAAGGTATCATCGGGATTCCCGTGAGGGCTCTTACTGGCTCGTTCACCTGCCGGGAAGTTTCTCCCATGGTAGGCTGGGGTGGTGCTACGGTTGCTCGTACTGGAATGGCTACCCTCTTTCGGGCAGTTTGTCTAACCCGAGGCCCGGTTGTTCCGGGGTTTGGGTTTTGGTGTGGTTGAGAGGAAGGAATGTCAAAGATCCTTACGGGTCTACGTAGGGGTTCTAAGAATCCTTCAGGCAGCTGGTATTGTGGGGATTGGTTACTATCGGTGGAAGATCTTTGGCTGTTCTCGGTAGGTTCACTTTCGCTTGACATGATCTGCAAGGTTTGAATAGACTTATTTACTAAATTCATAACTTAAATTGTCTATATATGAATGTTATGCTCATGCACACACGCAATGATCATGATCTGGAAAGAAAGTAAATAAAATTTTGTTTCTAAGTATATTTTTATTATAACTAACCTAAGTGCCATATCGTACATAGCTAAATTAGACATAGGTGATCAAGCTTTGTCTAATTGAGGTATAACAATGTGGTACTCAGCTTAATTATATTATCAATACACTTGATGCATTTTAAACAAAATTATTTGTAAAATTATTTTTATAAACCTTTGGTCATAGTTGTTGTTTTCCCCCATAAGAAAAACAACATTCTCTATAACCTTAGGCTCTGATACCAAATCTGTCACACCCCGCTAAAGCGGAAACACGAGGTGTCACAGCACAAGATATCATCGCACAAGGTAAATAGATAATAACCATTAGATTAAATTAACAAAATAAGTAGTTCGGATGAAACATAAATAAAAGTTACACAACCGAATAATATTTAAAGGAAATTGTCTTGTACGATGCGTAAATAAAATAAATATGGTTTTTATAAAATGTGACGATGAAGATGAAGATGCCACACATCATGTTTGTAAGCATAAGGTACCTAACGGCGGTCACCTGAAAGCACGGGTAAAAGAAAAGTGTCAACTACTAGAGTTGGTGAGTTCATAGGTTTTTAATGTATGCACAAAATATCTTTTAAATGAGAAAAGTTTAAATAATTGATGGAAGTTTTTGGATAAAAATCCAAGTATGAAATAATGATAGAAGATGTATTATATTGCCCAAAACGTTGCACATGGTAGTAATAGACTATGATGATTATTGCTTGAGCCATTATCCAACCTAGCCGACAACCAATTGCCCATGATAAACCTAACGCCTATATTAAATGACGTTAGTAGTGGTAAAGTACATCTATAGTTCGTCAACCATAAATGGGAGACGTCGGAATCTCCAAATAGCGCTACTTACAAATACCATCGGCTCACTAGCGGAGTTAAGGAATAATGTACAACGAAAGGGCCTTACAACGATCACCCAAGCACATCAAAGAATAATACCATAAGTGCTCAAAATAATATTTGAAATAAATAAGAAGATAGGCAATAAACTTTTCATGAAATATATACACATGCTTTCACCCCAAAATAATATGAAATACGGTAAAAAGGGGCTATGATACTCACTCGGTATGCAAAGGTGTTTTCTTGTAAGGATTTCTTGTTCCTACCGAAGCTCCTTTCCTAATATAAAAAGGTATGTAGCTCTATTAGACTTATTTTATTTATTATTTTGTATTATTTATTTGTTGTTAACTTATTTATTTAAATAGTTAAAGGTTGTCTCTATTTTTCCATTATTCATAAATGTTCACTGAAATTTTCAGTTCTTTGAATTGAACTTTAAAAATTATAAACTGTAATTTAGGAGTCATATTAAGGCTTGATATTTTAATATAATCTTTCTATATGTTTCTAGAATGTCCAGTAAAAATATAGGAATTTATAATCCATGTTTGGTATTTTTAATAATTAAAAGTGTATAGGATGTCCACTGATCAGTGTCTGGATGACATGTTGTTACTAAAACGTCTGTTTAGGGCTCATACGACCTCCTTTTTACATGATTCAAACTGGGAAATAACCACGACTCAAAGATTAAACTTTTAAAAAAAACTAGACGTATTTTGACCCAAGAATGAGTAAGTTACACGCGTTTAAAGTGTACCCTTCTAAATCTGCCAGATTTCCAGATTCAACATATGGGTCTTTTTAAATATGTTTGAAGGATCAAACGTTCATGAAAATTAGTGAATCCAGGTTTAAATGAAAGGTAACACATTAAACTAAGATTAGCAAAAAGAATCAACTGATTTTGATACCTAGAACTCCAGATATAACAAAAACAAGTGAGGAGTTCTAACATCAGATTCTGCCAGATTTGTGATTCTTTTTGCTTATGGGTCATAACTTTAATATAACATGTTTATATTCATGAATAATCATATTGTATGAGTATAAGCTTTGATAATCCATGTGTTCTTACAACAATGGTAGGATGATACACATTTTATGTGTTCCTTACAACATTTGTTTAGATGAAACACATGCATGATCAAAGTCTTATTTTCTTGATTTTTAGTTGATTAAGTTCCATACAACAACGGTAGGATGATGCACATTTCATGTGCTCCTTACAACATTGGTAGGATGTTTATATTTACATGATTATATATATATATATATAAAGGAAATAAGATGAACAACAAAGAAAATAAATAAAAGAAAGAAGAAAGAAGAAGAGAAGAAAGGTAGAAGAGTAGAGATGAGTGTTTTATGATCATCTTACCAACTCTTTTCTTTGATTTAGTGTTGGATCTTCAAAAGATGATCAACACTTGGATGTTCTTGGGAGATTTTTTTGTTGGTGAAAGAAGAAGAGAGAAAAGAGAAGAGATGGAGTGTGGTGGTAAAGGAAATGATAAGGAGTAGTAGGAGGCTTATATAGAGCATGGGGGAGATCAAGTGGTGGTTCTTGGGAAGAGAAGGAGGCAAGAGAATTTGAGGGGGGGGGGGGTTTCTTTTTTTTTTTTTTTTTTTGAATTATTAAGTGTAATTGGTTTAAATTGAATTTTGTATAATTGTTGATTTTGTTTAAATCTTTTAATTACAAAGTTTTTATTACTTTTATGAGTTTATTTTTGTATGTTTTATATTTTAACTTATTTATTTTTATCATAATTTATTTAATTATTTTAATTGATATTATTTTTATTATTGTACCTGATTTGTAATTCTTGACTCGTAATAATTCGATTTTTCGAGCTCCGGAAGGTTCTAACCATATAGGCGGGATTTCTACGAATTCTAATATTATTATGGATGTATTTAAGTCATGATTACTATTTTTAGTCATGCTAGGCTTAAAATTTGAATTTCTAATGGCTAACCTGGGAAATTTGTTGCCGAATGTCACATAAACATAGGAGGTTCAAAAGTAGTGTATAACGTTAAGGGTGATTTTAGTCACAAACATGAAGGGATAAATAAAAGTATTACAAGTGAATGTATCCTTATAAGGATATAGCATGACGGGGTGTATGAGCCCTAGATTTAAATCGTTAAGTAACAGAGTCAACACTTGGAAAATTCGGTGCCGAAAACTTAGTAAAGTGATGAGGCAGGGTTTATGCCATATATTATTGTACAAGTTGTAGATTAGATGAAAGAACAAAGAAGTGATCAGATAAGAGTCAGTATCAAGATTAGTTATACAAGGTGAAAGGGTTAATTATTAACCCCACGTTATTATTCGTGAAATATTAAAGGATTGCACGTTCAAGGATTTTCCACGTGTCAACCAATAATGTATTACAGGTTAGCAAATCGACTGTTAGTCATAAGTAAATTTCAGAGATCGAGAGTGCATTTCATATATGTACGTATGCACCTGGAAATAAAGTGAAATATGTAATAGATTAGATAAGGAGTTACCGACAAGAACATGGCGTGAGAAGAGTCTAAAGACATTACAAATGGGCAGTTAGTGCCACATTCACAGATAGATAGAGTTATGGATGAATTCCACAAGTAGAACAGACATGAGAGACAGTTTCAGGAATCGATACGAGGTTTTAGAAAAATGCATATTTTATTCAGATTATCTTGGTAATGAAAAGATAAAAATATATAGGTATATGATAGCGTTCCAGTCCAGCATATGAGAATTTATAGACGTTTGTAAACACCAAGACGTGAAAACCCTGATGGATGCAGCCGGAATTAGAGAAATAGGAAATAAAGGAAACCGATAGAGAAAGTTGTATTGATGTTTAAGAAAACAAGAATGGAGATTCTAGAAAGGAAAATGATGCAAAAAGGTCTACCCTATCTACTCAGCATACAAGAAACGTCAACTAGGGGAAAACAGGTTTAATTCACTAACATGTTTTATATATGGAAACCGGTCATATGAGTAAGAATTGTGGGAACCCAAGAAACTGAAAGAGAAGAATATATCAATAACCAAAAGTGAGACTTTTCCAGACAACGACCGAAGAAGTTAGAACATAATCAAGTATGGTTACATGAAGATTAGATGTGTATAGGTATAAGGTGACAGAAATGAATATTATTAAATTCTTTAGTGAATTTGTACCTATGAAGATGAGAGAGTTCCAAATAGTAATTGGAATGGACTGGTTATATTGTAACCAGGTTATGATATTATGTGAACAGAAGTGATATGAGTTCGTATCCCAAGTGGGGAAGAACTAATTATATGTGCTAAAGTCAAAATAGGAAGGTTATATGGGATGTTCAGTTTCAAAAGCTGGGGAGTATCTTCAGTATAGATACATTATTTTCTCAACTTATGCTATAGATATTAAATTAAAGAGGAGCAGATGAGTTTAAAAGATGTGAAAGTAGTATATGAATATGCTAATATGTAAATCGAGGAATTACCAAGGTTACCGCCAGACAGACAGATTATGTTTAGAATTTATGTGGTGTTGAAAGCTTCACTGATTTTGAGGGCTTCATACAGACTTTTTCCTTCAGAAATACATGAACTATTGAAACAACTCCAGGAATTGCTAAATGTGGGGGTTTATAAGACCCAATAGCTTTTCATGAGGTGTACTTATATTATGTGTATTAATTATTATGAGCTCAATAAAGTGATCAAGAATATATATCCGTTATTCAGAATATGTGAATTACTTGGTCAGTTATAATGGGGTAAAGTGGTTGTCAAAGCTGACTCAAGATCGGATTTTTATCAGCCTAAGATCAGAATGTATGACATTCCTTAAACTGTGTTCAAAAAATGTTTAGGTATTTTTTAAGTGGTTATGATACTTTTTGGCCTTGCTAACGCACCAACAGTGATTATGTATTAAATGAATAGGGTGTATAGGCTAATGTTAAGAAATTCAGTAATTGTGTTCATAAATAATATTCATATTTATTTAAGAGGTTTAGTAGATCATGAGAAACATATTTGAAAAAATTGTAGAGACACAGAGTAGAGAACAGTTATATGTTAAGTTTTCAATGTGAATTTCAAGATATAAGGATTGCAATTTCTTAAGCAATTTATTAGTAGAAATAGAGAAGGTGATGAAGTAGGAACCGCTAAGAACCCCACAGTAATCAACAGTTTTATGAGATTATTTACAAAAACTGTGTGAAGTGACAGTTTGTGCAACCTGAATTGATTGTAGAGATGATAACATTGTGTGATGCCTGGTACAGTAGTTGGATGAATGTAGAGGGGCAGAATTATTGTTTGCACTTCTAGATAGTTAAACTGCATAGAAATAGTTATCTGACTCATGACAGAGAGCTAGCGGCAATGGTTTTGTTACTGTAAATATGGAGACATTGTTATTACAATGAAAAGTGTACCGTTTACAATAATTATAAAAGTTTGAAATATTATATTATTCCGGAAAAGACTAATGTTATAGCCGATAGTTAGAGCAGAAAATCAGAAACCATACTTAGATGAGATTAGTCATTTAAATGATAGTTACAATGCTCATATTCAGATGTAATGGGAACAGATCAGTCAAAAATGATCAAAAGTGAAAAGTATATTAAAGAATGTTTGAAAATGACGAGTAATAAATCTGATTAAAGACAGTCATGATATACTGATTAGATATGACCGTATATGAGTATCAGGTTATGGAGATGCATGTTAGACACATCTAAATGAAATTCACAAGTTTAGGTTTTCTATTCAGTCAGAAGCTACCAACGGTATAAAGATCTGAGGGTAGATTATTGGTGGTCGAAGATGAAACAAGATATAGTCAGATAAGTGGAGAAATATTTATAAATGTGTACGAATGAAAGCTAAATGTCAGAAATCATATCTGAAAATATTATTATGAACTTGAATACCAAATTACCCAAAAACCCTATGAGGTTATAATGTGATATGGGTGATTGTAGGAAGGTTATTTAAAAATGTGTATTTTGTTTCCATTAGAGAAACTGTTTCTTCAGAACATTTGACAGATGTGTATGTGAAACAAATGTGTTATGTAATAGTATATCAGTGTTTAATGATTCAGACGGTGATACCAGATTCACTTCCAGAATTTGGAACAGATTTCATATAAAGTTAAGGATTAAGCTTCATCTCGGTACAGTTAGAATGAAAGCAATATACATATGATGGAAAGCATATTTTATGATTATGTTATTGATTCAGAAGGAAAACTGGGGTACAAATTTTCTTAACGGAGTTTTATATTACAACAGATACCAGTCCAGCACCGGGATGCCAATGTATGATATTAATGTTGAACTCCAATATATTGGGTGATGTGAGTCAGAAAGTGTGGGGTAGTACAAAAATGATACAGCGAAAGACAGAACAGATTCAAAAGGTATGTAATAGATTGTTAGCCGCCCAGAGTAGACAGAAAAAGTTACGCAGATAGACGAAGGTTACCACTTCAGTTTTCATGGGGGAGACTATGTATCATTAAAAGTGTCACCGTGGAAAGATGTTATTAGATTCAGAAAGTGTTTATTATAGACTAGAGTTTTCAGAAGAGTTTTAATATATTCATAACACCTTTCATGTGTTATATTTTAACACGTGTATAGCAGTTGAGTCTGCAATTGTTTTGTTAGAAGATGTTAGCATTGATGATAAACTATAATATGTGGAACGACATATAAGTCTATCAGAACGAAAGGTTAAGGCTCTATGTAATTAACAAATTGGGTTGATTAAGATCTAATGGAAATACAGAAAAGGATCCGACTATATGGGAACCTGAATAAGATATGATGAGAAATAGTCCAGAGCTCTTCAGTAGTTGATTTCGGGGACGAAATCATTTCAAGTGGGGAAGAGTTGCAACATCCAGAATTTTATTTATAAGTTAAAACGAGAATATGTATAAAGTGATATACGAGTTATAAATGGATATATGTGATAAGTTGTGGTTTTAAACTAGAGGGGCTAAAACCGTCAATTTATAAGTTGATTAAGTGCAGGGGACAATTATGCAATAGTTGAAACATATATATATATAACACCAACTTTGACCATAGGAGTCAAAGTTGTCATTATACACTCTGCAACTCACTAATTCAAGATCAGAACCTTAGCTATTCCATTTTTTTCTTTGAGCAAATAGCAAAGCAAGAGCTTAGAACAAGATCCTAGCAAGTACCCAAGCTTGAGGTAAGATTTTAAACCTTTGTTCTTAAGGTTTTGTGAGTTTAAACACATGATTAATTGGTGGAATCATGTTAGGGATGTTTTATATTGTTTAGCTTATGTTTATCAATTGTATGGGGTGTAGGAAAACACCTCTAGTCGGTTTTATGATGATATTATCAGATTTTTGGTGGAATCCGACAGTTCTTGCTAAGAACAGTCTGCTCGTCTATACACATAATGGATATCAAAGTATCCCGCAAGGATCTAAGAGTTGCAAAATGGTTACAATCGGTAAAATGGTTACCGGCCTAAATAACTTGCTTCGTGATCCGCGGTAAACCTGTCACGAGGTAGAGTGAAATATGGTTCTTAGCCTTGTTCAAATAATTAGTATTTTATAACTATTGGGTAATTATTTTTCAAGGATTTTTACAACTACAATTGGTGCTCTATTTTGTAGATGGCATCCAACAACGCTTCATCTTCGTCATCATCGAACTTTATTTACCTGAAATTTGTCCGAGAAAAGGCCAAACTCGATGGTCAAAACTTGACGGACTAGTTCATGCAACTGAGGAAAGCACTCGGGTATGAACAACAAATGTCGGTCATCGAGAAGCCTCTTCCGGAAGCACCTACGACAAACGCAACAGGGCTATCCGAGACGTGTATGAAAAGCGTCTAAAGGAAACAAACAAGGTAGCTTGCATCATGCTTTCTTCGATGATTCCTGAGATCCAATAGCAAATGGAACATCTAGGGGTGTATGATATGTTGAACCAGCTGAAGAAAATGTTTCAACAACAGGCTAAGCTAGAGTGCTTCAAATGCTGCCACATGCAGGAGGGCGGAAATTTAAGTGTCCACGTGCTTAGAATAAAAGCATTGGTGGACCGCTTGGAGAGGTTGGGTTTTCCACTTGGGAGGGAGTTGGCTGCGGATGTAATTGTATGATCCCTACCCAGTTCCTACTCTCAATTTGTGTGGAACTACTATGTACATGGTATGGAGAAATCTTTAATGGAGCTTCATGGCATGCTGAAGACTGTAGAATCTGACATGGCCAAGAAGCCATCCTCGTCCTCCATCCTAGATATCAAGGGAGGCAGAACAAAAAGGAAAGGCGCTCCCCCTTCTAAAGGAAAGGGAAATGGAAAGATTTCAAAACCTAACGCAATTCCGGCCCTAAAGGGTAAGGGGAAGGCTGTTGTTCCACATTCTGAGGATCCCGCAGAAGCCGAGTGCTTCTACTTCAACGAAAAGGGCATTGGCGGCGTTCTTACCCAAAGTACCTTGAGGAGCTCAAGTGAGTAAAATCGAAGGTAGCTAGAACCTTGGGTACGTTCATGATTGAACTCCACAACACCGCTACTTCTAAAGTTAGGGTTTAAGATACCGGTTGTGGCACTCACATTTGTAATACTGTGCCGGTGCTAAAAGGAAGTAGGGTTCTAGGTGCTGAAGATCTAGACCTGATCATGGGGAACAAAGAGGTGGTCCCTGTGGAATGAATTGGAAGGGTAGATCTTGCCTTTCTTTCAGGCCTTTCTATTACCTTGTATGATATTTGCTTTTCTCCCTGCGTGGCACGTAACATTGTTCATTTCATGCACTTCATGATGATGGTTTTTATTTTACCTTTGATCATGGAATTATTTCTTGTTTAAGATATGGTGTTCATTATTTTAAGGCTTATCCATGTTGTGGTATTAATGAAAGAAGTGTATGTTTACATGGTAGTAGATCGACTATGAATATTAATTCTACGTCCACAAATGGTTTGGACATGTTGTCATTGTGGCATAGCCATCTTGGCCATATAAACAAGAAACATATCGCCAAACTCTAAGCGGGTGAGATTTTGGAATCGTTTGAGCATGGGTCAAGCGAAGTATGTGATTCTTGTTTATTAGGCAAGATGACTAAAGCACCCTTCACTGAAGTTTGTGAGAGGGTCAAAGACTTGTTGGATATCATTCACACGGATGTGTGTGGTCCGTTCAAGTCTACCACAAGAAACAATTGTAGGTACTTCGCTACTTTTATTGATGATTTAAGTAGGTATGGTTAAGTTTATTTAAATAAGCATAAGTCTAAAACCTTTGAGGTGTTTAAGACATACCAAAATGACGTACCAAGTTTCTTGATAATCTTAGGGATTGTGGGATTATCTCACAATTTATTCCACCCAGGGCACCACAATTAAATAGGGTCACTGAGAAGAGGAACCGAACATTATTGGATATGGTTCGACTTATAATGAGTTGTACAAAGCTATCCACAAGTTTTTGTGGCTAAGCTTTAGAAACCGCCGCTAGGACCTTGAACCTTGTACCAACAAAGAAGGTTACAAGTACACCACTTGCGATTTGTGAAGCATACGTGAAACGTGACGCTCAAGATAAACTTGAACCCAGAGCTGAGAGGTGTATTATCGTTGGTTACCCAGTTGGCTCTATGGGATATTTTTTTTACAAACCTTCTGAGAACAAATTTTTTGTAGCTCGAAGGGTAGTCTTCTTGGAAAGGGAGATGATAACTACAGAGGCCAGTGGGAGGCAAGTCGGTCTTGAAGAAATTCAAGATGACACCAATGGCAAAGGAGAGAGAAAGTCAGAAACTGGTTCTGGTGGACCAAGGCAGGCCCGTGCCTTTATGAGGTATGGCAGTGCCCTACAGGCAGACACGAGCCCAAGTCGGGCGTGACTTGAGCGTGGCCTGAGGCTAGGTATGCCCGTGCCCGGTGCCCAATGGACAGGCACGAGCCCAAGTCAGGAGTGACTTGGGCGTGGGCTTTTAGGCTGGCACGCCCGTGCCTGGTTAGAGGCACGGCCATGCCCTATGTTGGAACTGCAGGAAATCCATGCACGCCAACACCCGTACGTAGCGGAAGCAACGACATCAAAAACCGGGGTTTTCGGGTATCAAAATTGACATGCTTGTATTCCCCAAGTGGGGATCGTGACTACAAACGAATATAGCAACTAAAAGAAACGAGAGGGAGGAGAAATTATACCATCACGTGGCTGGAGCTATCCACCGAGCTAGAAAGATCTTCGAGAACCCGAAACCGAGCTCCTCTATTGATAGTCCACACCAAGTAGCCGAGATCCCATCTTGCTATTGACCCGACACACGAGCCACACAAAGTCCTCGTGCTTCTGGAGCAGTAGCAACACTAATAGAACTCCTCTTGCTCTTGATACACTCACTCAACTCACTATATCACTTCAAGTAGTATATTATGTGTGTGTATGTACAAAATGGCAAGAGCTAAAATGAGATAGAGTCATATGCCTTTTATAAAGTCTGGAGAAGTTAAAATGCCACCAGAGTCGACCACCTAGCCAATCTCTCATTGGACCAACACAAAGGTCCAATAGAAATAAAGTGTCACTTTGACTTCTTCCTTTACGGGCTCTCACGGGCCGTGAAGCACTCGTGAAGGCCTCATAAGCCGGGTTCCACCGCAAATTCTCATTGGGCCATCGAGTGGTCCAATTAAAAGAATGGCGCCTGCGGGCTCTCACGGGCCGTGAAGCACTCGTGAAGGCC
This sequence comes from Dittrichia graveolens, assembly GCA_038502395.1. Taxonomy (NCBI): domain Eukaryota; kingdom Viridiplantae; phylum Streptophyta; class Magnoliopsida; order Asterales; family Asteraceae; genus Dittrichia; species Dittrichia graveolens. Next base: position 28,434,476 of record JARJIL010000008.1, read on the forward strand.
CTGCTCCCACGACTACTTGTCCGGGTGCTGAAGGCTCGTGGAGGGTTTCTCTTCACGACCTCTTCACGGCCCGTGAAGGTCGCCAGAAACCCTAATTTCATATTCTCTCATGTTTGCGTTGTGCTGCCGGAATCTACCCTTGGCGTGTGACCCAATAGGCTCGTACCTCATCAGTAGTGATGCTAGTACACGTGTATCAGTGGGCATATTCCAACAGACTCCCACTTGCACATGATACAACGTTACCAACACCACAGACAAGCAGCGGCTCTAGCAAAGCATACTTGCCCCAAAGTCGGTACGAGTTACGTCATCCTCGACAAATCCTGGTGGCCTAGAAAGGCTAAAAGGTCCTATAGATAAGTGATCATAAACATCCCTTTGTTCGCGATATCCGTGTGAACACGAGACATGGAAAAATGTCAATCTCCAGATCATTCACGATTCTGTTTCTCGATTCTAGATTGGTGGTGACCAAAATAACAAGTTTACAACTGATCTAAAATCATTGTAACTTGAGCACGGCCATGCATTTTTGGTGTCAGCGCCCAATCATCGAGGGGCCCAGGGATATCTCTCTAACTAGAGGAACAAATCCTTTTGACTACATAGTCCCGCCACATGCTTCATACTTTATTTGATAACTCCCTTTATAGCGGCCAGTTACGAACCACGTTTGAAAGCAATCAAAATAAAGCAGACTCATACTTTGGATACACATGTATCTCCGGTCTAAGGATGAAATGATATTAACATCCCGAGTCACTTGTGACCTTAATCCATGAAGTGAACTCAGGTGTGGGTCTTCCAATCACTTGAAACTCATTTCAAGTACAGGTTAGTTTTGCGTCACTTGCATTCAATCCTTGATTAATGCATGACCAAACCCTAACCTCAGTCTTAACTCAAACTTCCTTCCCTTGAAGAATGACTGACTGTGGAAATCTAGAAAGCATAAGCACTCAGGGAAGTGGTTAAACATGCTAAGATGGAACACAGTAAAGACTAATGAAAGTAACCGCATCTGCGTATATATAGTCCCCACTATATATCGAAAGCAATCAAAAGTAACGATACTGCTTGCAGTTCCCAAAGCAAATATAAAACAATCAACAACTAAAACAATATTTAATGCCAAATCATATGCATAAGAAATGCTACATGACCTAGTATGTCAAACATCACTAGTCATTATGACTACGGCTTATTCAATGGATTTGCCATGCAACATCCATTTGTATTCTTGTTATCCTCTCAATTATCTTTTGACCAAACTACTTTATTCAAAGTATCCGTCAAAGAGATCATATAACGAAGCACTAAGGTACTCATATCCTCATTGTTACAAAAGTTCACAATAGGATCAGCGATACTTAAGAACTTCTCTAATCAATTATTAACACCATATAGTAGGATCAAAGACTTCGATCAAGATCGATAGTTATCCTTTTAGAAATTAGCATTAGAGTAAAAAAAACTTACTCCAAGGCTTATTTCTTGTCGTCAAACATTAAGAACATACACAAGTATTTCTTGTAATTCAAAATCTTGTATCTCTTAAGTATTATCATGATACAATAATTCCTTATTTTAGGTTCATAGAACACTTAACAATGGGACATTATCTTCAATCGATACATAATTCTAGGTATACAATAAAAGCTCCCACTAGCCCTGACATATGTAAAAGTCTTATCTATGCTCCTAGAAAACTCATGACTTTGATTTTCTCATGAAAGCAAAGATCTTACTTTTACGATGTTTGTATAAGTCCAAAGGACTTTTTCTCACTTGTAGACATAATTTGGATACTACGAATATCTAAGACCCTCGGAGAGTGTGGTAAGCACTTCCTCAATACGAAGTTCCATAAAGGAACGCGGTCTTGTATATCCGTGTACTATCCTTTATTGCCATATGAAGGCAACAATAGCAACAAGTATCAAATGATCTTCAACCTAGTCACTAGGAAAAGCTTATACAAAAACCATCACGAAACCTTTACCCTTAGTCGGTATTTGAAGTAGTCTACAATACAATCCATGTTAATTCCATTTACACCTTCTCGGTTTGCACCTTGGTATGGAATTAAGCAAAGTATTCACATACTTAAAATGGATTTCATCTCATGATTAATTACTTTTCATAACCTTAGTGAACGCAGGGCCCACCATGTCTTCCGATAGATGGTGATATGAGCTAAACTCACCATCAAGTCATTGCCACTTAGATGTGAGGAACCCATATCTCTTTGGCTACATGACTTCTATCAGCCTTGAAAGTAATTACTCATGGTCAGGATAACCGGCATTCTCATGCCGATATTTGATCATATGGTAGTGCCAACATCAAGTCTTTCATTTAAGTTGCACGTTCTTCCGCTGGAATGCTTTAGTTATTATCTTCCTTTCGAGCAACAAAGCATTGTTCTCGTAAGGTCAAATATCCAAAACCTATAAGAACCTTTTAAATGTATTAGCAGCATTTAAGTTCTTCAATCTCCCACCAAATGTAGATTGAAAATCTCCAAACTTTGATATACAAGCAAAGAACTCTTTGAAGATATATCTCATAGTTGCTAAATAGACTTTCAAGTTGGATTAAGATTAAGGACTTGGCTCGTCACATTCAATGTGTATACTAACAAGTCGAATACACATATTTGACCCATTATTTACCAGATTATTTTCAACAATATCTGATTTCCTTCAACGTGACACCATGTACAAATGTGTCTATGTTAAGGAACGAATTGTGAGATAATCTCGCAATTCATAATGTAGTCATTGATACAGATTTAAGGTATCTTAGCATCTTAACTAGATCTAAGCATCCTATCTATATGTCCCAATTGATTCTTTTAATTAGTTTTCTTTGTTATGTGCTTGTACGGATTATCCACCAAAGGTAATCAATATCTTACAAGCTAGCATCCCTCTCACATATACCGTGAAGGGATTCATAATCATCTTACCCCTATAGATAGGATTAGCATCAAATGTTTAACCCGAGGTTAAACTAGTCCAAGATCCTAACCACATGGATCTAGATGATACTTATCTTATTTACATGGTTAAGTAGATTATGACAAAGAGCCGACTAATCCAAACTATTTTGGACTTAGAATCAATCATTCATGATTAATTATTACTTGTAACATGTATGTCTTGACATGGATAATTTTAATTTCTATCAATCAACAAATATTTTTCTAAAACAATATTCAAATTTTAAGTATGAATTCATCGTCATAAATGTAGAATGATGCGCCTTGAAGGACAAAATAAAACATAAGCTATGACATGAATAAACTTCGAAATTGAATAAGTAATGCGAAAAAATCTTTTACAACCCAAAATACAAAAACTCATCCATCGTCTTCTGAACATACAACAAAGACTAAACTTGCCTCGCAGGGCATCAAAACATAGTAACAATGAAACCGGTCAGAATAGGCGAGATCAAAACTCCCAATTCTCTTGTAGAGGTCAATCTTCCGAGTTACCTCTTTTAGAGACCCGGTTCTTCATACTCTTGGTTCTTCTTTTAAATGGTACCTACACTTTGTAACAAAAATTAATTTGTGACAAACGTGAGTTAATTAGCTTGGTTGAACAACCCAGCGCAATAGAAAAATTAGCAATGAATCATGAATGTACCTTGATAGGGGAAATTAACTCTCTCTTTCCTTAGAAGTTTAATATCCTCTCGGCACGATGGGCATGCGTGACGGCCCCAATCTCCAAATCTTCCACAGAAGTAGCAAACCACTTTTTCTTGAATCTCTTCTTGAGGCACACAATCATAATCCTCATATTCAATGTGGGGAATAGGCTTGGACACTCCAACCTTTTCCCTTCGTTTCGGTTTCTTCTTCTTTTTATTTTGTTCCCTAGAACTCGTGGTAGGAATTGAAGAGGTGGATTCATGTTTGGCCATGTCAGACTCCGCAGTCTTCAACATATCATGTAATTCACCTAAGGTTTTCTCCATGTCATGCATGTGATAGTTCATGACAAACTGATCATATGATGTGGGCAGGGACTGGAGTACTATATCCACAGCAAGCTCCCTCCCCATGGGAAAACCTAATCTCTTCATTTGGTCCACGTACGTCTTCATCTTAAGGACGTGGGCACTCACACTCCTACCTTCCTGCATTCTACAACCGACTAGGTTTTTAACACACTCTTAGTGTTCCTCCCTTACTTGTTGTTGGAACATGTCCTTCAACCTGTCCATCATAACGTACACACTCATGTGCTCAAAGTGTTTTTGCAACTCCGAGCTCATAGTTGACAACATGAGGCAGGCAACATCGTGTGTGTCCTCAACACGCTTTTCATACGTGTATCGGACGGACCAAGTCGCGTCGCTAGCAGGTGGTTCCGGAAGAGGTTCCTCAAGGATGTGCAACTTTGACTCATAGCGAAGGACAATTCTCAATTGCCTAAGCCAGTCAACGAAGTTCACTCCCGTGAGTTTCTCCCTATGTAGGAACATACAAAGCGATTTGTTTGACGTGGTGTTATTATCGTTTGACATCTATAAATAACAAGAATACATGTTTTAGTTAGTTTGATATAATCCTCGTTAAAATAATTACCCATAATGTTTTAGAAAAACAATTTATCTTAACAAGGGCTAAGAACCATATTTTACTCCACTACATGACGGGTTTACCGCGGATCACTTTATGAAGCTATTTAGGCCGGTAACCATTTTACCGATTGCAATCTCCATTGCAACTCTTAGACACTTGCGGGATCCAACGACGTAAAACGGTCGGTTGGCATGTTTGATCCCTACTTACACCAATCCCAAATTAAAATTCTTGGTTGACTCGTGCTTAGCTTGACAATCACACAAGGATTTTAGTTTGCAATTGTAAATCGTCCAACAAGATACATGGTAGCACACTCGACAATCATTGGCTTGTGCTAAGCTCAACAACCAATAATTCCAAGTCGCCACTCTCACCTTCCACACAGATCCACATGGAATAACTCGTGCTTAGCTCGACAATTATCCCATGCTTCACTAGAATCGGGTGTGTCATCTTATGGATGGTGCGTGATTTACGTTTTAGGAAACGGGCTTTTGTTTCTAGATTAAAACCAAGTTTTAATACTTGATTAACAAAGTAAGTGACAAAAACGATTTTCACTATAAATATAAATACCGAGTTTATATTGTCTTGTAAATCGTTTACGCGCGAGAGTTTGTTAACCAATTTAAAAACTCTTGTGATTTTATTAACTTAGAAAAGTTATCAAGCATGTGAGAAACATAAACAACCATGCAAGAAATATAAATCACATCACACGCATACAAAGAGGTTGGTAACCATACCAAAAACCTATGCGTCCTACCCGCGAGCCAAGCCGGGAGGACTAGGTCTTCTAAGGACACAAACCTAGACCATGGAGTGCTCCCACTGAATCCGCTACCTCCATCGGGACTAACCGGATCCAAGGTCTTCAAGACGTCTCCTCTTGACTCTTGATTTTGGTCTTCAAAACACAAGTACACAAAAGAAAGGAAATGGCATGCAAGCCACGCGCTTCCTATCAATCTAGTACAAGTACATATGAACAAATGAAACAGCATGCAAGCCGCGATAATTAATTACAAACCAAACAAATAAATAATTAATTACATCACACGTGACACCAAGGTCACCAAATAAATCCAAACAACCAAACAAACCACAACGCACAACCACAAGGTCTAGGGCGATGTTTACCAAGTAAAAGCAACAAACAACAACTACAAAGCACTGTGTGCCAAAACTGTGACCAAAGAATATTTTGGTAAGAATTTCCAACACAAACACTCAAGGCACAACAAGGAAATTCTTGTACATATGCATTAGGGCACAAAACCAACTTTTATACCCATATTCATATATACACAACATATGTGTGTGCATGTATGGATCTCATGCCAAGACCATACCTTACATACCCATATTTGTACCAAAATATTACGAGGGGCTAAACAAACAGAATCTGCCAGAAAACAGAAACTCCTCCATGACCCGAAAAACCACGAAAATTTTTCTTTTAAGGACAAAAACTGCCCAGAAGCTCCTTCACGGCCCTTCACGACCGATCACGGGTCAGAAGGGCTTGTGAGCCTAAAAACCAAGTTTCACGACTAAACTGTTCACGAGTGCCTTCACGACCTCTCACGGCTCGTGAAGCCCTAGAGCTTCACGACCGGTCACGGGCCATGAGGACTCGTGATGTCTGAAAACACTTCCCACGACCAGACCCCTCACGAACACTGGTCGTGTGGCCTTCACAACTCGTGTAGAACACTTCACGGCCCGTGAAGAACTACTGGACAAAAAAACGAATCTTCCAAAAATGGTTTTTCGAGCCATTTTCGTGCTATATCTTTGTAGCCTTGGCTCTGATACCACTGTAGGAAATCCATGCACGCCAACACCCGTACGCAGCGGAAGCAACGACATCAAAAACCGGGGTTGTCGGGTATCAAAACCGACATGCTTGTATTTCCCAAGTGGGGATCGTGACTACAAACGAATATAGTAACTAAAAGAAACGAGAGGGAGGAGAAATTATACCATCACGTGGCTGGAGCTATCCACCAAGCTAGAAAGATCTTCGAGAACCTGAAACCGAGCTCCTCTATTGATAGTCCACACCAAGTAGCCGAGATCCCGTCTTGCTATTGACCCAACACACGAGCTACACAAAGTCCTCGTGCTTCTGGAGCAGCAGCAACACTAATAGAACTCCTCTTGCTCTTGATACACTCACTCAACTCACTATATCACTTCAAGTAGTATATTATGTGTGTGTATGTACAAAATGGCAAGATCTAAAATGAGAGAGAGTCATATGCCTTTTATAAAGTCCGGAGAAGTTAAAATGCCACCAGAGTCGGCCACCTAGCCACTCTCATTGGACCAACACAACGGTCCAATAGAAATAAAGTGTCACTTTGACTTCTGCCTTCACGGGCTCTCACGGACCGTGAAGCACTCGTGAAGGCCTCATAGGCCGGGTTCCACCGCACATTCTCATTGGGCCATCGAGTGGTCCAATTAAAAGAATGGCGCCTGCCTTCACGGGCTCTCACGGGCCGTGAAGCACTCGTGAAGGCCCTGCTCCAACGACTACTTGTCCGGGTGGTGAAGGCTCGTGGAGGGTTTCTCTTCACGACCTCTTCACGGCCCGTGAAGGTCACTAGAAACCCTAATTTCATATTCTCTCATGTTTGCGTTGTGCTGCCGGAATCTACCCTTGGTGTGTGACCCAATAGGCTCGTACCTCATCAGTAGTGATGCTAGTACACGTGTATCAGTGGGCATATTCCAACAGGAACAACCTCTTTACTAGGTCTTTAAGGCTAGTAAAAGAGGTGTTAATGGTTATTAATCATGTAACTGATGTGTAGCTTAATGATGCACGAACTTGAACTCAAATATGAGTTCTATAAGTAGTGTAAAAGACCTACATGAAGTAGTTGCTTGAATTTGACTTACTTGAATATACATATTGCACACAATTCTCTCTATGGTACAAAAGAACACAAGGTGTTGTGGTTCCTTTTGACAAGGCATTTGGTGGTGTATAGATTGGCACATCAAACACTCTAGCAAGTGGGAATTGATAGCATCTTGGTGTGGATTTCATTAGAGGTATACATCTTAGTATACACATCTTCCAAGTCACAATCTCATTTTCAAGGAAGACTTAGATTCAAGGGTATGATACTATCTCTTCTTCTCTTTCTTTTGTTGCTTTGTCATGGATAGTGTTTTGGTCCGCTTGATAGGTGTTGCATGGTTCACAAATCAAAATTGTTTTACCTGTTTTGATTCCGCTGTGTTTTATTTGAACCACCAAAACCCAACAATGGTATCAGAGCTAGGTTTAACATGGCTTTGCACATTTGGATTGAAATCATAATTTTAAGTTTTCAGTCCATATCTGATTTTCCGGTGACTGGGCACGGCCGTACCTCTTGGGGTATGGGGCGTGCCGGCGGCCACAGCACGGCCATACTAGTGGGGGTATTGGTCGTGCCGGCAGAATTGTTTTAAGGATTGAAACTGTTTAAACTATACACTTGCATGTGGGCGGGCACGCCCGTGCCTTTCGCATTCTGGGCCAGAAACTATTTTTGAAACAGAATTTTTAAATAATATTTAAAATTCCGGATTTGTTGGTTTTGGACTAGTCTTGGTTCTGGATTTCTCCACTATTTTTTGGTTCTTAATTTTATATGTTTCGTATGGCTTGGCATGAATTCCATAAAAACGTATATCTTTACGTGTATATATGAATATGTAATTTTAAAGGTGTATTAAAATTACTAATGCAAATGTACAAGGATTGCTTTTGTGCCCTTAATGTTATTTGCAATCTTGATCAAAATATATTTGTTTAACATGGTTTTGTGGCACACCATTGCTTTCATTTTGGTTGTGTTTGGTTGCTGTAACACCGTGATTTTGAAAATTCTCAACCAACAAAAATTTTCATAATTAAATAATCATGAGCAACGGAAGTCTTAAATTCAAACTATAATCCATGCCAAACCGTTTAAACCATAGTGTCACTATCGTAGGGCTTTGTCAAATTCGTTACATAAATCAATCAAATTCATTAAATAATTAACGAATGTCCAAATGTATCATATATAAAAATCAACTACCCAAGCACCCCTTCTCACAAGCAAGAACTCCTAAGCCACCTGCGCGAGTACACGACACATTTAAAGAAACAAGTGTCACCTTACGCCACGTGAGTCAATAGGAGTTAGAATACAAAAAATCGTAAAGCAGTAGCATAGATCGAGTAAGTTAAATAATTAGTTAACCACACCCAACCCATCGTGTATTTGACCCGAACCCCTAACCGAAATCATATAACACATACGGGGTCATATATCAATCTGATTAGTCATAATCATCAAATAATCATATCATATTCATCATATTCGTAATCATAATCATCATAATCGTAATCATTATCATCTCATGTGTCATATCATATATTGAGAAGGTATTCCTACTATAGAGTCTAAACCCACAAGGAAACCCACAAGTTCACTACTCACGTGCCCGGCCAACCTATGTACCAAGTGGGGCGCGACTCCCACCCGAGAGCATAAATCCCAAGAGTATCTCCGACAGTGTGAGTACAAGTACCGCGCTGTCGTTCAGATGTAAGTACAAACGGAAACCCCCATTCGTCTCATCCTCACACCCATGTGATGTTTGATCAAGCCCCCCGTTCGGCCAACACCACTCCAGCATACAGGAACACAAGGCACCTATACACCATGTCCCGCCAAGGTTGTCTAGAAAACCCGGCAGCCCCGTATATGGCTAGCACTTTGTCCTAGAAGGTCCTCGTTTCCTACTAGGCCCGCATATCCACAAATGAGCAAGTAGGATTGCTATCCCCGCCCACTAAGTTCGATCTGCAATTGTATATAATTTATCGTATATTCGTGGCATGCAAGATACCAGATTATATTAAGCAATCATGCATACATACATACAATATCATATCAAATCAAGTGAATCAAATACCCACTTAAGCACCACATACCACGAATTAATCATTTAATTTAAACTTGTAAACCCATCGAAAATGGTTTTGTCATTGTACTCGGTTTTGAAACCTATTGAACTCACCTCGAGTCCTGAACGTGAAAGCCAATAGATGAACCAAGGGATCAACGAGCAACCTAAACAGTAAATGAACCCTAATAAGTTATCTAATAACGGGAACCGAACATGAGATAGAATAAGGAATAAATTAAAATCCAATCTTAATTATAATTAATCCCATGTTTACATGGTAATCATAAATCACCCATTAACTTACATATACTAATTTTAACTAATATGATCGGAAATCACCGGTCCTACTTCACCCAAAACAATATAAATCATGATTCAAATATACAAATTGCAATTTGGCTTCAGTACACAAATCGCAAATTGCAGACCGCAAATCAGACCTTCTGGTTGCAAGTCTAGAAATTTCAAGAATGCTTTCCTTTTAGTGGTGAATACAATTTAATCCATCCGTATAAAAATCGTTATTAACAAAGCAATTTAGCAACCAAAATACATCAAACTCTCACCCATCAGTTCCTATAACAACACTTTTTGAATTGACATTAACTGAACCTCAACTACAATTATCAATCGATGAACAAGGCCTCAAACCAGTCGATTCTTTCTTATGATTCTTAATCAAATGCTACAATTTAAACACCAATGTTTCTAGAAATCATCTAAACAAAAATTCCTAATGTCAATTTTAAAATCAAGCTATCTAAACCTAACCAATTTGGTTCCTTTAAATCAAACCCGTCGACCCCCAACCCTCACTGTTACGATCCATTAAACCCCCTTATACATCATGAAATCAGTGAGTAAACATAATTATAAACATATGGAACTTACTTGAGTGATTTCCTAGTCAAAAAAAGACCAAATCGTAGCTTTCTTTTTCCCCTGCCCCTGCTGTCGTCGTGAGCCTCAAGAGCGCCAAGGCTGCCACTTTTCTTTCTTTTTTTTATTTAAAAAATTAACCCTAACTCACCTCTTATTAATCGTATTACCTTTTCCATCTTTACACTTAATCCTTAAGCCCAATAAACTTTATTTAAAACCCACTTATTACTAATAATTGAAGGATATATCATAGCCCAATAATATAAAACAAAAATATTTATTAGTATTGTAATATATTTGAGTAACGGTTACAACGTTTTATTTTCTAAAATAATAATAATATTAATAGTCAGAAATTCCGGTCGTTACAATTCTCCCCCTCTTAAGAAGATTCGGTCCCAAAATCAGGCATCTCAATGAACAAAAGAAGATCTTGATATTTAAATTTCAACTACTCATCATATCACACCTCAAGGTCATCCATATGTTATCCTATCGAAAATCTTATCATAAATCATTTAACCCTTCTTTAATTCGACCGCTAATAACTTTCAAGTCCCTCGCATAAGTATTTATTATATGTTATATTCGTTGTTTGTACAATCACTTCCAACTAACCTTTTATTGTATTCTTACAATACTAATACTATTTTACACTACTTCTTACACCTAAATTATCATTCTACAACCATATGTAACCATACCCCTCTATATAACGATATCCACTTTCTCATAGTCCATGTCCACACTACCTATCCAAAAAGTTCCATTTTTTTCGAATTTTCACCCTAACAGTGACGGCTTCCCACCGAGCCCAATTATTTAATATCGACTCTATGAAATTCCAAAGTAAAAATAAGAAGAAGTAGACACAAAGACCTACTAGTAGCCAGATCAAGTAATACATTAACATGTAAGGAATTAACAAATAGGGTTCCGTACATACCGCGTCATCATTCCCCGCCTCCTCTGCTATCATGTTGAACGCAAGCGCTCTTGCTTTAGGCGCCACAATTTTCTTTTCAGGTGCTCCAAAACGCACCTTAGGTTTTCTACAATTGGCACTAATATGACCCATCTCTGTACAGTTGTAACACATCTACTCAGCACTCGTGCAATCTAATGATCGATGCCCAATCTTGCCACACCGCCAGCAGCGATTAGTAGCAATGCTACATGGGCCCTGATTTGTAGCGTGACACTCCCGACAGTAACTCGATTTATCCTTTTGATCACCCTTCTGTTGGACGTAGTCTTTCTTCGTGGTGGACTCAGATGGTCCTTCCCATTTTCTTTTCTCACCCCCTTTTGATACAGCCTTTTCCCGTTTGGTTAGGTCGTACTCTACTCGGCTTGCCTCGTCCATGGCCTCTCCCAAGGTTCTCCTCATCCTCACCGCCACCTGGTATTCATATGGTAATCCCTCGGCATATCTTCCGATTTGTTCTTCCTCGGTAGCACAGTAGCTACTGGAAAACTATAGCTTATCGGTGAAAGCAGCGTTGTATTTTGCTATAGTCATGATGCCTTTCTTTAGTTCCAAGAACTCCCTCTTAGCTTTTTCTCTTGCCCCCAGGCTGCAAAATCTCATCTTGACTTTATCAGGAAATACCTCCCACATCATATTATCCAGAGTGGCGTTAGTAAGCGTCTGTTTAACTGTTCGCCACCATTCTAGAGCCTCCTCTTCTAATCGCATGATCGCATAGTTCACTTGTTGGTATTCAGTGTAATTACCAACACAAAACACTTGCTCCATCTTCATGATCCAGCGTAGGCATCCCATCAGGTATTCACCGCCCTTGAACGCTGGCGGTTTGCATTTCATAAAACTTTCAAATGAAGTTCATCTGCCTCCCGCTTTTCCCCGCATACGATGCTCCATCTCGGGGCGTGAAACACTGCCCGCTTCACTAAGCATAGACCGCTCCTCACTCTCCCTATTCCCCGCACCATGTTCTTCTCGTTTCAGACGTGCAATCTCAGCATCCTTTGCTCGTAATTATTCTTCCAATCGCGCCTGGCGCGCAATGCTGCCGCGACTTCGTTGGCTTTGACGAGTCCCCTCTGACTAGCCGTGACGACTTTCGTTTCCTGCTAGATTGTGGTTAGAACGATAAGCTGAATTGGTATCCTCAATATGGGGGTTGCTTTGAGGAATTGGGGCACCACTGCCCGCTCCACCATTTCCACGTCAAGCACCGGGCATGCCATTGTTATTGTTCCTTCGCGTACCCTCCATTTTCCTTTTGCAAGACAACACGATCACGAGTTGAAATTTAGGGAATTAGCACGAGCGGAAATCGAAGGATTCTAAACCAAGTAGAGGAGAGAAGAGTCTTATAGACACATATCAAGTAACCCTAATCGCACTCGGTCACACACCTCCCCCCACTTAAAGTCATATTCATTCCTATACGAGCCGATCTAGCCGTGAGTCTAAGTGCCGGTCTCAACACTCAGTTCACTCACAGCCTGGCTCTGATACCAACTTGTAACACTGTGATTTTCAAAATTCTCAACCAACAAAAATTTTCATAATTAAATAATCATGAGCAACGGAAGTCTTAAATTCAAACTATAATCCATACCAAACCGTTTAAACCACAGTGTCACTATCGTAGGGCTTTGTCAAATTCGTTACATAAATCAATCAAATTCATTAAATAATTAATGAATGTCCAAATATATCATATATAAAAATCAACTACCCACGCACCCCTTCTCACAAGCAAGAACTCCTAAGCCACCTGCGCGAGTACACAACACATTTAAAGAAACAAGTGTCAGCTTACGCCACGTGAGTCAATAGGAGTTAGAATACAAAAAATTGTAAAACAGTAGCATAGATCGAGTAAGTTAAATAATTAGTTAACCACACCCAACCCATCGTGTATTTGAGCCAAACCCCTAACCGAAATCATATAACACATACCGGGTCATATATCAATCAGATTAATCATAATCATCAAATAATCATATCATATTCATCATATTCGTAATCATAATCATCATAATCGTAATCATAATCATCTCATGTGTAATATCATATATCGAGAAGGTATTCCTACTATAGAGTCTAAACCCACAAGGAAACCCACAAGTTCACTACTCATGTGCCCGGCCAACCTATGTACCAAGTAGGGCGCGACTCCCACCCAAGACCATAAATCTCGAGAGTATCTCCGCTTTCGCTACTCCGACAGTGCGAGAACAAGTACCGCGTTTTCATTCAGATGTAACTACAAACGGAAACCTCCATTCGTCTCCTCCTCACACCCACATGATGTTTGATCAATCCCCCCGTTCGGCCAACACCACTCCTACAGGTACACAAGGCACCTCTACACCATGTCCCGCCAAGGTTGTCTAGAAAACCCGGCAACCCCGTATATGGCTAGCACTTTGTCCTAGAAGGTCCTCGTTTCCTACTAGGCCCGCATATCCACAAATGAGCAAGTAGGATTGCTACCCCCGCCCACTAAGTTCGACCCGTAATTGTATATAATTCATCGTATATTTGTGGCATGCAAGATACCAGATTATATGAAGCAATCATGCATACATATATACAATATGATATCAAATCAAGTGAATCAAATACCCACTTAAGCACCGCATACCACGAATTAATCATTTAATTTAAACTTGTAAACCCTTCGAAAATGGTTTTGTCATTGTACTTGGTTTTGAAAACTATTGAACTCACCTCGAGTCCTCAACGTGAAAGCCAATAGATGAACCAAGGGATCAATGACCAACCTAAACAGTAAATGAACGCTAATAAGTTATCTATTAACGGGAACCGAACATGAGATAGAATAAGGAATAAATTAAAATCCAATCTTAATTATAATTAATCCCATGTTTACATCCTAATCATAAATCACACATTAACTTACAAATACTAATTCTAACTAATACGACCGGAAATCACCGGTCCTACTTCACCCAAAACAATATAAATCATGATTCAAATATACAAATTGCAATTTGGCTTCAGCACACAAATCGCAAATTGCAGACCGCAAATCGGACCTTGCGGTTGCAAGTCTAGAAATTTCAAGAATGCTTTCCTTTTAGTTGTGAATACAATTTAATCCATCCGTATAAGAATCATTATTAACAAATCAATTTAGAAACCAAAATACGTCAAACTCTCACCCATCAGTTCCAATAACAACACTTTTTGAATTGACATTAATTGAACCTCAACTACAATTATCAATCGATGAACAGGGCCTCAACCCAGTCGATTCTTTCTTCTGATTCTTAATCAAATGCTATGATTTAAACACCAATATTTCTAGATATCATCTAAACAAAAATCCATAATGTCAATTTTAAAATCAAGCTATCTAAACCCAACCAATTTGGTTCCTTTAAATCAAACCCGTCGATCCCCAACCCTCACTGTTTCGATCCATTAAACCCCCTTATACATCATGAAATCAGCGAGTAAACATAATTATAAACATACGGAACTTACTTGAGTGATTTCCCAGTCGAAAAAGAGACCAAATCGTAGCTTTCTTTTTCCCCTGCCCCTGCTGTCGTCGTGAGCCTCAAGAGTGCCAAGGCTGCCGCTTTTCTTTTTTTTTTATTTAAAAAATTAACCCTAACTCCTCTTATTAATCCTTAAGCCCAATAAAATTTATTTAAAGCCCACTTATTACTAATAATCTAAGGATATATCATAGCCCAATAATATAAAAAATCTTTATTATTTATATAATATATTTGAGTAACGGTTACAACGTTTTATTTTCTAAAATAATAATAATATTAATAGACAGAAATTCCGGTCGTTACAATTGTGATTGCCCGGTAACGTTTTATGCCCTTAGCCTATGTGTTTTGGTGTTGTTGGTTTTGGTTTGGTCTGCGTGCCGTATTGTTGTAATATTTATATTGTTGCTTCAACTTGCATGCCGTTTATTTTATTTATTTGTACTCATAATAGATAATTAGAATCGCGACCTGCGTGTCGTTTTCTTATTATTATGTATTTCTACTTAGATGATATATATATATATATATATATATATATATATATATATATATATATAACATCAAACCAAACGGGAGACATGGTGTTGACGCCTTGGCGAGCCTATTCCGGGAGCTTTGGATTTGCCGGTTTGGAGGCACTTTCGCGGCGAGGCATCTTATTTGTTGTCCCTAGACGACCTTGTTTTCTCCATTTTGGCTCTCGGGGAAAACTCATAGGATTTTGGGCATGTTACTCGGATTTATTTATTTTAGATGGGTGGTTGTTTTTATATTTATTTCTTGCATGGATATCTAGGATTCGCTTGCTAGAAATTTTTTTGAAAAACTACATAAAAACAAGAGATTTATAAATGAGTTTGTATTTCTTCGCGCATAGAATTAACAAAATTAATATAAATTGTGATTATACTAAAAGTGGTCGAAAAGTGTTTTTGTCACTTAAATTGTTAATTCACAAAAAGTGTTTAAGCACTAACCAATTATTAGTCGAGAGTACCAACGTGCTTCTTCACAGACGACTTACAAATTCTTTTGTGACGCTTGGAGAGGTTGGGTTTTCCACTTAGGAGGGAGTTGGCTGCGGATGTAATCGTATGATCCCTGCCCAGTTCCTACTCTCAATTTGTGTCGAACTCCTATGTACATGGTATGGAGAAATCTTTATGGAGCTTCATGGCATGCTGAAGACTGTAGAGTCTGACATGGCCATGAAGCCATCCTCGTCCTCCATCCTAGATATCAAGGGAGGCGGAACAAAAAGGAAAGGCGCTCCCCCTTCTAAAGGAAAGGGAAATGGAAAGATTTCAAAACCTAACGCAATTCCGGCCCTAAAGGGTAAGGGGAAGGCCGTTGTTCCACATTCTGAGGACCCCGTAGAAGCTGGGTGCTTCTACTGTAAGGAAAAAGGGCATTGGCGGCGTTCTTGCCCAAAGTACCTTGAGGAGCTCAAGTGAGTAAAATCGAAGGTAGCTAGAACCTTGGGTACGTTCATGATTGAACTCCACAATACCGCTACTTCTAAAGGTTGAGTTTAAGATACCGGTTGTGGCACTCGCATTTGTAATACTGTGCCGGTGCTAAAAGGAAGTAGGGTTCTAGGTGCTGAGGAGCTAGACCTGATCATGGGGAACAAATAGGTGGTCCCTGTGGAACGAATTGGGAGCGTAGATCTTGCCTTTCTTTCAGGCCTTTCTATTACCTTGTATGATGTTTGCTTTTCGCCATGCGTGGCACGTAACGTTGTTTCATTTCATGCACTTCATGATGATGGTTTTTATTTTACCTTTGATCATGGAATTATTTCTTGTTTAAGATATGGTGTTCATTATTTTAAGGCTTATCCATCTTGTGGTATTAATGAAACAAGTGAATGTTTACATGGTAATAGATCAATTATGAATATTAATTCTAAGTCCATAAATGGTTTGGACAAGTTGTCATTGTGGCATAGCCATCTTGGCCATATAAACAAGAAACGTATCGCCAAAATCTAAGCGAGTGAGATTTTGGAATCGTTTGAGCATGGGTCAAGCGAAGTATGTGATTCTTGTTTATTAGGCAAGATGACTAAAGCACCCTTCACTGAAGTTTGTGAGACGGTCAAAGACTTGTTGGATATCGTTCAGACGGATGTATGTGGTCCGTTCAAGTCTGCCACAAGAAACAACTGTAGGTACTTCGTTAGTTTTATTGATGATTTCAGTAGGTATGGTTAAGTTTATTTAAATAAGCATAAGTCTAAAAACCTTTGAGATGTTTAAGACATACCAAAACAACGTACCAAGTTTCATGATAATCTTAGGGATTATGGGATTATCTCACAATTTACTCCACCTAGGACACCACAATTAAATAGGGTCGCTGAGAAGAGGAACTGAACATTATTGGATATGGTACGGCCCATAATGAGTTGTACAAAGCTATCCACAAGTTTTTGTGGCTAAGCTTTAGAAACCGTAGGGTCGCCGAGAAGAGGAACCGAAAATTATTGGATATGGTTCGGCCCATAATGAGTTGTACAACGCTATCCACAAGTTTTTGTGGCTAAGCTTTAGAAACCGCTGTTAGGACCTTTAACCTTGTACCAACAAAGAAGGTTACAAGTACACCACTTGCGGTTTGGCATGGAAGAGTTCCTTCGCTTGCCTATCTCAAAGTCTGGGGTTGTGAAGCCTACGTGAAACATGACGCTCAAGATAAACTTGAACCCAGAGCTGAGAGGTGTATTTTCGTTGGTTACCCAGTTGGCTCTATGGGATATTTGTTTTACAAACCTTCTGAGAACAAATTTTTTGTAGCTCGAAGGATAGTCTTCTTGGAAAGGGAGATGATAACTACAGAGGCCAGTGGGAGGCAAGTCGGTCTTGAAGAAATTCAAGATGACACCAATGGCAACGGAGAGAGACTGTCAGAAATTGGTTCTGGTGGACCAAGGCACGCCCGTGCCTTTATGAGGTATGGCTGTGCTCTATAGGCAGACACGTGCCCAAGTCGGGTGTGGCCTGAGGCTAGGTACGCCCGTGCCCGGTGCCCAATGTACAGGCAACCCACAAGTTCACTACTCACGTGCAACCTATGTACCAAGTGGGGCGCGACTCCCACCCAAGAGCATAAATCCCGAGAGTATCTCCGCTTTCGCTACTCCGACAGTGCGAGTACAAGTACTGCATTGTCGTTCAAATGTAAGTACAAACGGAAACCCCCATTCTTCTCCTCCTCACACCCACGTGATGTTTGATCAAGCCCCCCGTTCGGCCAACACCACTGCAACATACAGGCACACAAGGCACCTATACACCATGTCCCGCCAAGGTTGTCTAGAAAACTCGGCAGCGCCGTATAAGGCTAGCACTTTGTCCTAGAAGGTCCTCGTTTCCTACTAGGCCCGCATATCCATAAATGAGCAATTAGGATTGCTACCCCCACCCACTAAGTTCGATCTGCAATTGTATATAATTCATCATATATTTGTGGCATGTAAGATACCAGATTATATTAAGCAATCATGCATACATATATACGATATCATGTCAAATCAAGTGAATCAAATACCCACTTAAGCACCGCATACCACGAATTAATCATTTAATTTAAACTTGTAAACCCTTCGAAAATGGTTTTGTCATTGTACTCGGTTTTGAAAACTATTGAACTCACCTCAAGTCCTGAACGTGAAAGCCAATAGATGAACCAAGGGATCAACGAGCAACCTAAACAGTAAATGAACCCTAATAAGTTATCTAATAACGGGAACCGAACATGAGATAGAATAAGGAATAAATTAAAATCCAATCTTAATTATAATTAATCCCATGTTTACATGCTAATCATAAATCACCCATTAACTTACATATACTAATTCTAACTAATATGATCGGAAATCACCGGTCCTACTTCACCCAAAACAATATAAATCATGATTCAAATATACAAATTGCAATTTGGCTTCAGCACACAAATCGCAAATTGCAGACCGCAAAGCTGAGAAAAAAAGAAAGAAAATTGCAAATTGCAGACCGGTCCTATTACCTTTTGCACCTATTGCGATCTACAAGAGCGCCAAGGTTTCCTTCACAAGGCACGGCCGTGCCCGGTTCAACCAAAACCCATTTTTGTATTTTTCTCACTCTTGTTCAAAGGTGTTGCCAGAATCAATACTTGGCGTGTGACCCAATAGACCTATGCCTCATCGGCAGTGATACCAACTTGTCTGTGTCAATGGGTATATTCCAACACTACCTCCTGCTGATCTCTCCAACTCAGTCTCGGGCTTGCCCTCTGCTCTCGGAGGAACCTACGGGTGACCATCGTGGTCCAGAAACCGCATGCGGCGACCTACCAGACCCGCAACACGCATCCGGCATAGCACATCCATATTGATGGGGACGGCTGGAGCTGAAAATGTAAGACCGTCTGCAATTGCACCAGGCACAAGGTCCATCGCCATGGCCAAATGAGTCACGTATCCCCCTCCATAGATGCCCTTAGTGACTCCAGAGGTACGGATGGAAAAGAACTTGGCCAGGCAAAGAGCAAGTTGGCACGGGACGGCATGGACCATGGTGTAGAGGTAGAAGAGGTCTGAGTGCATGATGGATCTAGGAGAGTCGCCACATGCAGTCAGACTGTGCACGATGGCCCGATGAAGAACCCGGTGAAGTGGATCCCGGAGCTTGCTGCTCTTCGGGACCGTCGGTGATGTGTAGGCCCCTCGGCCAATCTCTAGCCAGAAGCTGCTGGGTGTGACCCCCTCTTGCCAGTCTGAAATGGCCTTTGTAAATGTTGGCATGTCTAAGTCAGCGGCCACATATAACCCCATATGGACGGCGAACTGCTGTAAAGATATCCTCCGATCCTCCCCGGCTAGTCTTA
The DNA here is from genome assembly GCA_038502395.1 of Dittrichia graveolens. NCBI lineage: Eukaryota > Viridiplantae > Streptophyta > Magnoliopsida > Asterales > Asteraceae > Dittrichia > Dittrichia graveolens. The sequence goes on from JARJIL010000008.1 coordinate 28,454,310, forward strand.
ATTTAAGGGCATCCTCCCGCTCAAAGTTAGTGAGCGGGGTAACCAAGTGAAATGTAGATAAGAACTCCAAAGCCAGCTCCTGAGCCACTAACCTCTGAATACTTAATAATCTCCTCCAGTGAGGACCACAGGCGGCCTCGGCTCTGCTTTGGAGCGAAACGGTGGTCATAGACTCCCAAACAATATATCGCAGGGGCAGGAATCCATGGCTCTCGGCCTTGCGCTGTAAGAACACGAGGTCTGATTTATCCTCCTCCCTCTCGAATTGGTGGAACGGGTGAAGCTCACCATCCTCAGGATGGACGAAGGTGGATGAATAGGCTGTGCTGGGTCTAGAACATGCACCACAAGGCGCGGGAAATGGCGAGTATCGATCTGAGGGTTTGGGGAGCGCTGTCCATGGCGATGCATGCTGAAATGATCATTAAAGTTCGTTAGATTAGGCCATTCAAGTTTAAGACGTAGAATCGATCGATAATGGTTTGCGTTGGTTCCTTGAAATGCCTAGAATGTTGTTTTGTATCAGATTGTGCACAAAAGGGGAAAACAATGGGAATACGCCCCTTACGGCCGCAAGGTAGGATCCTTGCGGGTGCAAGGGGCAAATGAAGCAAACCATAGAAAGATGGCTTACGGCCACAAAGGTTGATACTTGCGGCTGCAAGCAGCGAATTAGAACAAACCCTAGAATGAATCTTACGACCGTAAATGAGAGTCCTTGCAGCTACAAGATCGCGACGAAACAATCAGATTGTGAAGATCTAGGGTTTCGATCGATTAAGCAACAAAATCAAGATTTAAGCTTACGTATGAGATCCTACGAGTGGAGAGGAGTAAAATGGTATCTTGCATGTTGAAAATGGCCGGGAAATGGATGGAAAATGAAGAGATCGGCGGAGAAGTATCGGAGGCCGGAGAAAATCGCCGGAGAAGAAGAAAGGAGAGGAGAGAGAGTGTGTTTATGTGAAAATTTCGGTCGTAACACTACGGTTATATAGGGAATCGCTTGCGGCCGCAAGGAAGGGGTTGTTGGAACTCATGGTGGGCACAAACACAGCGGAAGGAAACAAGAAATGTAGCATGCAATACAAAACAAATAAGCACAAGAAAACCCACAACCAAGTTCCAATGGTGGAATACACTACAAAGCAAATTGCAACTCAAAAGAAGAAGAAGGAATAGAAATTATACCTTCACAACATCTAGAAATCGAGCTCATCAAATGGTTTGCGATAAACACGAGGAAACATGAGGCCTCCTCCTCCATTGCTAGTCCACACCAAGAAGAACAATGCTAATGAGCCATCATGTAGACATATATCCCGATTCTACCTTCTGGAACAGCTCATGTAGAGTCTCCTCTTGCACCATGAACACTCATCACACTCAAGAATACCTTACTTAGTGTATGTATGTGTTACCATATTGTATCAAGAGAGAACAAATGTATGGAGAGAGTATAGTTATGTTAGACTAGTTGTTCCAGCCTCAACAACCAGCTTCTAACTCTTGAAACTCGGCCATAAAGCATAAAATCTGATTAGACAACCAAGTGGTCCAATAAAACACAAGTGTCATTACAGCTACCCTCTTCACGACCCCTCATGGGCTCTCACAGGCCGTGAAGCCTAAATGCGTCACGTGGGGACTTAGAACTTCACGAGCCGTGCCGCCCGGTCGAGGATTCGTGAGGGCATCTCCTTCACGACCTCGTCACGGGTCGTGAAGCCTAAAGGTTTCACGACACATGGCAGCCGTAAAACAATCGTTAGGGCAACCTGCTTCACGACCCGTGGAGCATCCTTCACGGTCGTGAAGCCCCGAATCAAAACACTTTTGATTCTTTGACATTGTCCTTCCACATAAAGCTGTCGGGATCAATCCTTGGCGTGTGACCCAATAGGCTCGTGTTTCATTAGCAGTGATACCGGCATACGTGTGTCAGTGGGCAGATTCTAACAAACTCCCAATTGCACATGACACACCGTACCCTATGTGCATCACAGATAGGGAGCGGCCTATAGCAAGACATCCCTGCCCCCAAATCAACACGAGGTATGTCATCCCTTACAAGTACTTAATCACAATTCAAACAAAACACGAAAGGGAAATGGAAACCCGGAAATGGGTTCCGACACACTATTAGTACGGTGTGTAAGCGAACACTTTAACGCGTTGAAATGCGGAGTGTTTATCTGTCTCTCGAGACTGAATGTCAAATGAAATGAGACAACGAGAGGAGGAATATGCCCAGAACAAAGGCATGAATTAGGAATTTGAATGCGAGCCGGGCTCTAACTTGCTTATCCGAAGACTCACCAACTCCTCAATCATTGCGCTAGCGTTGCTATTAGGCCTCAAGACCCCCTCGGCTTTTAGCTTAACAGGATCTCACGAAGAGCACTAGCACACTCCGATTGAGATGTCGTTGGTAACTCCCTACAAGCACCATTATGAATCAGAGCAACACACTTCCAACATTTCCCAACATGTTTAGCACGCCTCTTGGCCACGTAAATGGAAGTGCCTCGATGGAACTTGAAATAGTTTTGATTTCTCCTCACGTTTTTCTCAAGTCTCATTACAATATCACGCTCAATATCAGAAGGCAAATGAGTACGAATAAAAAGACAAGAAAGAAGGGCAAGAGATTTAGAGGAAAGCATATCCAATTCTTTTAGGTCTGCCAGTAAAAGACCAAACACACCCCACTAAGGTGGGTGGTGAGCACGGAATATGTCAACGAAGTGAAGCGCATTATCTTGGTTGGATGGTTGTTTCATGGAACTACTGATATCAAAAGTTACAACCTGGTCCGCTAGTCACAACTTAAGTTTGCCATCACAAACATCAATAAATGCACGCGAGGTAGCTAGAAATGGTCGTCCTAAGATAAGGGGAACTTGCTTGTCCTCATCCTTGTCAAGAATAACAAAGTCAAGCGGGAAAACGAATTTGTCGACTTTAACCATAAGATTCTCCACGATTCCTCGTGGGTATTTCATAGATTGGTCAGCAAACTAGATAGACATCCGAGTGGGCTTAAGCTCACCGGTACCTAACTTCAAAAAGACAGAATAGGGCATGAGATTAATGCTAGCACCGAGGTCGGCTAAAGCATTACTGACTAAAAGATTCCCTATCAAACAAGGTATAGTAAAGCTACCTGGATCAGTTTTCTTAACTAGCAGCTTATTCTGAAGGATAGCAGAACACTCCTCACTGAGTGTGACAATCGACAAGTCCTCTAATTTCTTTTTATTGCTCAGAGATCATTAAGGAATTTTTCATATTTAGGCATCTGAGCGAGAGCCTCAACAAATGGAATGTTGACATGAAGTTGCTTGAAGAGTTCAAGGAACTTACTGTATTGCTCCTCCATTTTCTGTTTTCCTAACCTTTGAGGGTAAGGAATAGTAGGCTGAAATTTAGGAACCGGGGGTCTAACTTGCACGGTACTTGCTGGGCCTGGTCTAGGTTGCGCCTCGTAAGTGTCCTCGGTGGGAACCTGTTTTTCTGGTGATCTAGAAGTGACTAGATCTTTGGATGTATCGGAGTTTTTGGATGTGTTGGGTGGACTCTCTAAGGCATATGAGGAGGTACCATGGTGGTCTCGCTCCTCAAAATGATGGCTTTCACCTGTGCCTTTGGATTGGATTCGGTATTACTCGGTAGATGGCCAGGCGGCCTCTTTGAAAGAGTTTGAGAAATATGGCCAATTTTGTTTTATAAAGATTTCAATGTGGCTTGATGACTTCTCAGAGTTGCATCAGTCTGGTTAAGTCTAACATCAGTCTGATCGAACTGTAATTTAGATCGGGCTAGATACTATTTCACAAGATCCTCCAAGTTGGAAGATCCTGGAGCTAATGAAGATGGATTATTGGGTGGCTGATTGGAATGATGTTGCTGATCATACGGCTGGTGCTGACGGGGTCTCTACATATAAGGAATACCAGAAGGAGGTTGATTTCAGATGGTAGATCAAGATTTCCATCCAAAATTTGGGTGGTTCCTCCATCCAGGATTATATGAATTCAAGTAAGGATTATGTTGGGCCCGTGGTTGGTTGCTAAGGTAGTCCACTTCCTCGTGGGAGGTATATGAAACACCTTTCTAGCATTTACCACTAGAATAGGAAATCGAACACACATCACAGGAGACATGTGTAGGATTAGTACGCATCTGGTCCATCTTTTGAGATAGCTTCTCCACCTGTGCAGCGAGAGCTGTAACAACATCAACTTGATATATGCCACCGGTCTTTGGTGTTCGAAGCCACGAAGATGGGTTCCACTGGTAGCTGTTTGTTGCCATATCCGCGATGAGATCATAGCATGACGGAGGGTCTTGACTACCAAGTGCACCACCTGTGGCTGCATCAATCATCTGTCTGGTAAGAATGGTCAACACATTGTAGAATATGAAAATTTGATTCCACAGCTCATAGTCGTGTTGTGGGCATCTTCTCAGAAGGTTTTGAAATCTTTCCCACGTATCATATAAGCTTTCCCCGTCAAGCTGTTGGAATGATGAGATATCATTCCGTAGCTTGGCCGTTTTGGCTGGCGGGTAATACTTAGCAAAAAATTTTGCAACAAATCCGTTCCATGTAGTGATGGAATTGACTTGAAGTGAATTGAGGCACAGCTTGGCTCGATCTTTCAATGAGAATGGAAATAAATGCAAACGGATGGCATCTTCGGAGATGCCATTAATCTTGAATGTATCACAAATTTCGAGAAAACTTTGGATGTGAGCATTAGCATCCTCGTCTAGCAGACCATGGAATTGAACGGAATGTTGGACCATCTGAATTACATTTGGTTTGATTTCAAAGTTGTTAGCTGCCACCGTTGGTCGAATAATGCTCTCCTGGATACCATTGATATTCGGGCGCACATAGTCGTTAAGCGTCCTTGGTGGTGCTGGTGGTCCTTCTGCCGCCATGGGAGGATTTTGGTACAGGACCTCGCTGGCGTTGACGGCGTCTCCGTCGTCTGAACTCACGCTCCGGCTCTAGATACAGATCAATTTGCTCAGTTGAGACAAATGAATCGAGGAGGCGAGAAAAAGGTAGAAAAGCAAGAACTACCCTATTCAGGCACACTTAATCTAAAGCAACACGTAACAAGAAAGCAGGAAAAGATTGAATCAACAATTAGATATGTCTTAATATTGCATGTCCCCGGCAACGGCGCCAAAAACTTGGTTTGTAGAATTCGTTCGCTACGACGGCACCAAAAACTTGGTGTTTGCCCGCAGGTAGGGGATTTTGATGGTGAAAAGCTTTGATACACACTTGTTTTAAACGATAATACTAAGCAGACACTACACACGACACAGGCAAGTATGTCCTGGTCAAAGAGTAGTGTAGACTCGGCAAGACCGGATGTCGAACCACAGGGACAGGGAACTATTAACATCATTGCTGTTTGATCGGTAGAATAATTAGCATGTGAGTAACAAGTAAACTAATTAAACAAAGCAAGACAATTCAGATTAAACACCGAAGAAGCAGAGAGGAAGAATAATCAGATACAGATTCACTCAAGCTTTCGAATCATCCTAACTAGTTATGGCAATAACTATAACGAACCAGATAATGAAGACTTGACGAATATAACAGGTCAAGCACAAAGCATGCAGTTCTACTATTTATTAAAACCACATCATCATGCAACAAATCATCACTCGAGTTATCAGGACTTAGACTCAACAATCAAACATGACCAGACAAACAGTATCATATTCGAGTTTTCACAAAGGACATGTAGACTGGTATTTAACTAGAGATTCACCAAATCGTGTCGAAATCATATTACAATGAGCGTACATCTTTTCAAATGACACATTTAGTAGTCCTCAGAACCCAAAAAGGTGTTAAAGTGGTTAAAAACAATCAAAACAATGAAAAAACAGCACACTAGTATAAAAGAGGGCCTTACGGGCGCAAGGAGTTATCCTTGCGGCCGCAAGGGTTCACATACTTGCGCCCGCAAGCCATAATGCTTGTGACCACAAGGGCTACGCTGACAGAACACCTCTTTTTTGCACAAAGAGATTCAACAACAAATACAATCTAGACTTTCATCTAAGATCATAAACACATGTAAATAGGTACAATGAAGTCATAAACTCAGCAAAACTCAAACCACATATTGGATTTTAGATTAAGCCACATGCATTTCTAAAATATAATCATATTAGCATGCCATTTCTAGCAAGATTAATACATTTAAAGCATATACATGTGAATATGCACAATGAACTCTTCAAACAGATCATTCATGGCATATATGTGAGCTTATTTCAACACTTAACATACCAATAAACATATCATGAATTCTCTATGCATATAAATAGCATATTTGACCCATTAATAGACCAAAATACCTAAATTTGCAGTTAATGTACTAAGGTATGCATAAAATCACAACATAAATGATACAACCAACATGGACAAATCTGAAATGTTCCAAAACATGTTCCAAAGTGTTTCCAATGATCAATCATGCACAATGTACCATTTCTAGTAACAAAGTAACATGAAATCTTTGTAAAATCAACATACATTCTTGAATATCCACATACTTTGATATATGGTATTACACCAACACGTCATCAAACATGAATATGATTGTATCAGACACATTAACATGATTAAATACACTTTTATTGAGGATCAAACATGGTTGTTCATATCAAGTCAACATAAAAGTCAAACTAAACATTATATTGCCATAACTAGCCAAGAATCATCACGGCCTAAGTGAAATGAGTTTAGCTATTCATATACATTAGTTGTAAGCACAAATACATCTGGATTACATAAATACATGATCACAAATCAAAGTTAAAAAAAGAATACCAAGCTAATTACACTTTGACTTTGTGATTCCAAGCTTCCAAATGTAAATCCAAGCCTCCTAGCAAGCTCTCCATCCTTTGATATCACCAAAATATGCTTCTAGACAGATTAGAGTCGTGGGAGAGTGTTTGGGTGGTGAAAAATCCGAATTGGTGCTCTCTCCCTCTTTTGGACAGAATGTAGTCTTTATAACTCTGGAACAGGGTCCTTGTGGCCGCAAGCAATCCTTTACGGCCGTAAGATGGGCGGTGGATTTGACGTTTGCCAGGTGCAAGTTGTCAAGTGGGCCTTTTCTAAAAGATAGGCCCTTGCGGCCACAAGGGATAACCTTTGCGGCAGTAAGGAGCCTTTTTTCACTATGTCTTTATTTTTCTACTATTTTGCACCAGATTTGTCCATATATCTCGTGTTAGGTCTTTTTAAGCTGCATGGTGAATTATAAGCAATTTAGATCATTAAACAAATGATTCACCTTGAAAATGGGTTAATAATGAGGCGTTTTGCCATGCAAAACATGCATAAAAACGCAGATATCAATCACACAGTAGTGGGATATTTTCATAGTAAAGCAACAACATATTCAGCCTTAGCAGTTGAAGTAGAGACATAATTATGTTTCTTAGAAGCCCAACACACTAAACTATCTCCCAAAAAGTGTGCACTGCCAGATGTGCTCTTTCTGTCAAGCATGCAACCAGCATAGTTTGCATTTGAATAGGCATATAACTGTAGATTTGAATCTTTTAGATACCACAGACCTAGATCAGGAGTACCGTTGAGATATTTGAATATCCGTTTTACTACCAGCAGATGTGATTCCTTTGGATTAGCCTGAAATCTAGCACATAAGCATGTAGAAAACATTATATCCGGCCTACTAGCTGTCAAATACAGTAATGAGCCTATCATACCCCGATATGTTTTTAAGTCAGCTACTTTTCCCTCAAGGTCAGCACACAGTTTTCTTCAACAAGTCTTTAATGTACTTGGATTGACTTATGAAAAGGCCATGACTCAACTGTTTCACTTGTTATCCGAGAAAGAAATTAATCTCTCCCATCATACTCATTTGATATCGATTTTTCATAGTTAGTGCAAACTCATCACTGTACTTTAGGTTTGTAGAACCAAAGATGATGTCATCAACATAAATTTGTACTAAGATTAGATCCTTTCCTTTGGCTTTTGTGAATAAAGTGGTGTTGGTTTTTCCTTTGCTGTATCCCTCACTCAGCAAATATTCAGACAGGACATCATACCAAGCTCTCGAGGCTTCTTTTAGCCCATATATTGCTTTGTCTAGAATATGAACATGATGTGGGAGTTTGGGATTGACGAAGCCTTCTGGCTGAGACACATAAACTTCCTCCTTGAGGATACCGTTTAAGAATGCTGTCTTGACGTCCATTTGGAAAACCTTGAAGCTTTTGTAGGCAGCATAGGCTAAGAATAGTCTTATTGCTTCTATCCTAGCTACAGTAGAAAATGTTTCGTTGTAGTATATTCCCTCCTGTCTTATGGCTTCTATCCTAGCTACATGAGCAAATGTTTCATGGTAGTCTATTCCTTCCTATTGGTTGTAACCTTTAACAACCAGCCTAGATTTGTTTCTTACCACTATTCCATCAGAATCCCGTTTGTTCTTAAAGATCCACTTGGTACCCACTATTGATTTATCTTCTAGAAGTGGTACCAATCTCCAAACTTTGAGTCCTTCGAACTGGTTGAGTTTCTCTTGCATTGCAATGACCCAATCAGCATCTTGTAAAGCATCAGAGACTTTGGTAGGTTCAATCATAGATAAGAAACTGGAATAAAGGCACTCATTAGCCATTGCAAAACGAGTCCTTACCCCATCTTGAACATTTCCTATAATCTGAGATTCGGGATGAGATTGTGTCCATCTTATTCCTTAGGGGTTCTGAAGTGGAGGAAATAACTCATTTAATCTCTTAGTGAGTTCAATGTCTTCCTCATTTGGTGTTGGTTCTGAATCAAAGATGGGAGTACCCTCATAAACCGGCTCATGAGGGACTACACCTAGACTGATAGTTGATGTAGACGAAGAATCCACGGTTGGATATGAAGACGAGTTGTCAAGCTCCGTTGCAGTTGTAACAGGAGACACTGCATCATTCCTGTCACCAGCATTAGGAACATTAGATTCAGATGGTAATAAATCAGATAGGAAATCGAAATTGTGTTATGATGAACTTGGATTTGTATCTGTTTCTTTTATTTGAAGTACTGGTCCTGAACTGACTTGTCTTGTAGCAACTTCCGTTTTCCTTTGAAAAGTGTTAACATCCAACATATCGTCGAATGTAACATTTACGCTTTCAATAACACAGTTAGTTTTTTATATTTAAAACCCTGTAGGCTTTAGACTCGTGTGAATAACCTAGGAAAATTGCTTCATCAGCCTTGGCCTCAAATTTCCCTAGATTATCCTTTTCATTGAGTACAAAGCACCTATTACCAAATATATAAAGATATTTGATATTAAGCACAATGCAATTTGCCAATTCATAAGGAGTTTTATTGAAACATTTATGAATGAAAGAACGATTTTGTGTGTAACACGTTGTGCTGACTGCTTCAACCCAATAGGATGGCTGGAGACCAGAGTATGGTAGCATGGTACGAGCAGCCTCAACTAGAGTTCGGTTGCGTCATTCCACCACTCCATTCTGTTGGGTAGTGTATGCTGTAGAAAACTGATCTCTGATCCCCACCAGGTCAAGATAGTCAGACCAGAGTTTGTTTTTGAACTCAGTTCCATTATCCGTTCGAATGGATGCACACCGCGTTCAAACTTGTTCCGCTGTTGTTTGATGTAGCTGATGATGATAGGAGTTGCTTCATCCTTGGACCTTAAAAACTTGACCCAAGTATACCTAGACTAATCATCACCAATAACTAGGATATACTTCTTCCCATTGCGTGTTTGGACTCACATTGGACTACATAGATCCATGTGGAGAAGCTCTATTATTTTCTTTATACTGGAGATTCGCTTGACTTAGTGAGATGATTGTTTCATCTTGCCTTTTTCACAATCTACACACAGATCATCTTTGTTGAATTTTAACTTTGGCAGACCTCTCACCAGATCTCCAGTAACCAATTTGTTGATGTTATGAAAGTTGAGATGTGAAAGTTTCTATAGGAAATCCATGCACGCCAACACCCGTACGCAGCGGAAGCAACGACATCAAAAACCGGGGTTTTCGGGTATTAAAACCGACATGCATGTATTCCCCAAGTGGGGATCGTGACTACAAACAATATAGCAACAGAAACAAAGAGCAAAGGGAGGAGAAAATATACCATCTCGTGATCTGGAACAAGGCAACGAGAAGGATGAACTTGAAAACCCGAAAAACGAGCTCCTCTACTGGTTGTCCACACCAAGTGCCCGAGATTCCGCCTTGCTAATGACCTGAGACACGAACCACACTTAGTCCTCGTGAATCTGGAGCAGCCACTACCACAAGAACCACTTGCCTTCACTTGTTACACTCACTTAGCTCTAGTAGAACTCAAGTACCAAACATATGTGTGTATATTATCACATGAAGCAAGAGAGGCAAATGAGAGAGTTCCATCCCTTTTATAAAGTCTGGAAATGGTCATGGAGTCACAAAGGTCCAATAAAACAAAGGTGACACTTTGACTTCTGCCTTCACGGGCTCTCACGGGCCGTGAAGCACCCGTGAAGGCCTCATTGGCCAGGTTCCACCGCACACTCTAATTGGGCCAACGAGTGGTCCAATAAAAGCATGGCGCCTGCCTTTACAGGCTCTCACGGGCCGTGAAGCACTCGTGAAGGCCCTGCTCCCACGACTACTTGTCCGGGTGGTGAAGGCTCGTGGAGGGTTTCTCTTCACGGCCCGTGAAGGTCGCCAGAAACCCTAATTTCATATTCTCTCATGTTTGCGTTGTGCTGCTGGAATCTACCCTTGGCGTGTGACCCAATAGGCTCGTACCTCATCAGCAATGATGCTAGTACACCTGTATCAGTGGGCATATACCAACAGACTACCACTTGCACATGATACAGCGTTACCAACACCACGGACAAGCAACGGCTCTAGCAAAGCATACTTGTGTTGGAATATGCCCGCTGACACGAACGAGTTAATAACACTGCTGATGAAGTATATGCCTATTGGGTCACACACCAAGTATTGATTCCGGCAACACGATCAAGCAAAAGAGAGAGAAAAGGCCAAAATGGGTTTTCGGAGCATGGTACACGGGCCGTGTTCTTGAACACGGGCCGTGTCCAGCCCAACTAGCATGGGGCGTTTTGACCCAAGTAGAGACCGTGTGCTTTGGGCCTACACGGCCGTGTAGATGAACACGGGCCGTGTTGGGTCTGTTAGACACGGGCTAACTTGGCCCAATTGAGGCCGTGGGCTTTGGGCCTACACGGCCGTGTTGACCAACATGGGCCGTGTAGAGTGCCTGTAACAACAGAATTAACATCTTTTAAGTCACTTTTTAATGAGATTAACGAGATGTTAATAGGGGCTACGTTTTCCTCTGCATATGAACAGACTTGAGAGAGTTCAAGAGCTTCTTGGAAGTTCATATTCTCTCTTGGTTCTTCTTCTTAAAGGTGATGAAGTTTGATGCATTAGAGAAGGTAACATACACTTTGTGATCAAGCTTTGATGCACAAAGGTGTTGCTTGTTCTTGTATTGTGTTGTTTTGGTGGCTACATCAACCTACTAGCATTGGGGAATCAAGTGTGCTTGGGGTGGACTACTCTAGAGGAATTCTTCCTTGAATTCTACACACTTTGACAAAGAAGAAAGCTTTGGTGATCTTGCATTATGGTATAAACTTTCTTCTTCCTTGTTTATTTTATTTAGTTGCATTTCCATGTCTAGATATTGGTCCATGTGAAGTGTTTGTTTGGTTAGCTTGTTATTTTGTATTATATCTTGCTTCCGTTGCTACTCAATTATGCCAAACAAATACCTTCAACTTGCCCCCAAGTCGGTACGAGTTACGTCATCCTCGAAAAATCCTGGTAGCCTAGAAAGGCTAAAAGGTCCTATAGATAAGTGATCATAAACATCCCTTTGTTCGCGATATCCTTGTGAACATGAGACATGGAAAAATGTCAATCTCCAGATCGTTCACGATTCTGTTTCTCGATTCTAGATTGGTGGTGACCAAAATAACAAGTTTGCAACTGATCTAAAATCATTGTAACTTGAGCACGGCCATGCATTTTTGGTGTGAGCGCCCAGTCATCGAGGGGCCCAGGGATATCTCTCTAACTAGAGGAACAAATCCTTTTGACTACATAGCCCCACCACATGCTTCATACTTTATTTGATAACTCCCTTTATAGCGGCCAGTTACGAACCACGTTTGAAAGTAATCAAAATAAAGCAGACTCATGCTTTGGATACACATGTATCTCCGGTCTAAGGATGAAATGATATTATCATCCCGAGTCACTTGTGACCATAATCCATGAAGTGAACTCAGGTGTGGGTCTTCCAATCACTTGAAACTCATTTCAAGTACATGTTAGTTTTGCGTCACTTGCATTTAATCCTTGATTAATGCATGACCAAACCCTAACCTCAGTCTTAACTCAAACTTCCTTCCCTTGAAGAATGACTGACTGTGGAAATCTAGAATGCATAAGCACTCTGGGAAGTGGTTAAACATGCTAAGATGGAACACAGTAAAGACTAATGAAAGTAACCGCATCTGCGTATATATAGTCCCTACTATATATCGAAAGCAATCAAAAGTAATGATACTGCTTGCAGTTCCCAAAGCAAATATAAAACAATTAACAACTAAAACAATATTTAAAGCCAAATCATATGCATAAGAAATGCTACATGACCTAGTATGTCAAACATCACTAGTCATTATGACTACAGCTTATTCAATGGATTTGTCATGCAACATCCATTTGTATTCTTGTTATCTTCTCAATTATCTTTTGACCAAACTACTTATTCAAAGTATACGTCAAAGAGATCATATGACGAAGAACTAGGGTACTCATATCCTCATTGTTACAAAAGTTTACAATAGGATCAGTGATACTTAAGAACTTCTCTAATCAATAATTAACACCATATAGTAGGATCAAAGACTTCGATCAAGATCGACAATTATCCTATTAGAAATTAGTATTAGAGTAAAAACCTACTCCAAGGCTTATTTCTCGTCGTCAAACATCAAGAACATACACAAGTATTTCTTGTAATTCAAAATCTTGTATCTCCTAAGTATTATCATGATACAATAATTCCCTATTTTAGGTTCATAGAACACTTAACAATGGGACATTATCTTCAATCGATACATACTTCTAGGTATACAATAAAAGCTCCACTAGCCCTGACATATGTAAAAGTCTTATCTATGCTCCTAGAAAACTCATGACTTTGTTTTTCTCATGAAAGCAAAGATCTTACTTTTATGATGTTAGTATAAGTCTAAAGGACTTATCCACACTTGTAGACTTAATTTGGATACTATGGATATCTAAGACCCTCGGAGAGTGTGGCAAGCACTTCCTCAATGAAAAGTTCCATAAAGGAACGCGGTCTTGTATATCCGTGTACTATCCTTTATTTCCGTAAGAAGGTAACAATAGCAACAAGTATCAAATGATCTTCAACATAGCCACTAGGAAAAGTTTCCACAATAATCATTATGAAACCTTTACCCTTAGTCGGTATTTGAAGTAGTCTACATTACAATCCATGTTAATTCCATTTACACCTTCTCGGTTTGCACCATGGTATGGAATTAAGCAAAGTATTCACATACTTAAAATGGATTTCATCTCATGATTAATTACTTCTCATAACCTTAGTAAACGCAGGGCCCACCATGTCTTCCGATAGATGGTGATTTGAACAAAACTCACCATTAAGTCATTGCCACTTAGTTGTGAGGAACCCATATCTTTTTGGCTACATGACTTCTATCATCCTTGAAAGTAATTACTCATGGTCAGGATAACCGGCATTCTCATGCCGATATTTGATCATATGCTAGTGCTAACATCAAGTCTTTCATTTAAGTTGCACGTTCTTCCACTGGAATGCTTTAGTTATTATCTTCCTTTCGAGCAACAAAACATTGTTCCCGTAAGGTCAAATATCCAAAACCTATAAGAACCTTTTAAATGTATTAGCAGCATTTAAGATCTTCAATCTCCCACCAGATGTAGATTGAAAATCTCCAAACTTTGATATATATACAAGCAAAGAACTCTTTCAAGATATATCTCATAGTTGCTAAATAGACTTTCAAGCTGGATTAAGATTAAGGACTTGGCTCGTCACATTCAATGTGTATACTAACAAGTCCAATACACATATTTGTGAGATAATCCCGCAATTCATAATGTAGTCATTGATATAGATTTAAGGTATCTTAGCATCTTAACTAGATCTAAGCATCCTATCTATATGTCCCAATTGATTCTTTTAATTAGTTTCTCTTTGTTATGTTCTTGTATGGATTATCCACCAAAGGTGATCAATATCTTTCAAGCTAGCATCCCTCTCACATATACCGTGAAGGGATTCATAATCATCTTACCCTTATAGATAAGATTAGCATCAAATGTTTAACCCGAGGTTAAACTAGTCCAAGATCCTAACCACATGGATCTAGGTGATACTTATCTTATTTACATGGTTAAGTAGATTATGACAAAGAGCCGACTAATCCATACTATTTTGGACTTAGAATCAATCATTCATGATTAATTATTACTTGTAACATATATGTCTTGACATGGATAATTTTAATTTCTATCAATCAACAAATATTTTTCTAAAACAAGATTCAAATTTCAACTATGAATTCATCGTCATCAAATGTAGAATGATGCGCCTTGAAGGCTAAAATAAAACATAAGCTATGACATGAACAAAACTTTGAAATTGAATAAGTAATGCGAAAAAAACTTTTACAACCCAAAAAATTCAAAAACTCATCCATCGTCTTCATGAACATACAACAAAAACTAAACTTTCCTCACAGGGCATCAAAAACAAAGTAATAATGAAACTTGTCAGAATAGGCGAGATCAAAACTCCTAATTCTCTTGTAGAGGTCAATCTTCCGAGTTACCTCTTTTAGAGACCCGGCTTCATGCTCTTGGTTCTTCTTTTAAATGGTACCTACACTTTGTAACAAAATTAATTTGTGACAAACGTGAGTTAATTAGCTCGGGTGAACAACCCAGCAAAATAGAAGAATTAGCAATGAATCATGAATGTACCTTGAGAGGGGAAATTAACTCTCTCTTTCCTTAGAAGTTTAATATCCTCTCGGCACGATGGGCATGCGTGACGGCCCCAATCTCCAAATCTTCCACAGAAGTAGCAAACCACTCTTTCTTGAATCTCTTCATGAGGCACACAATCATTGTCCTTAGATTTAAGGTGGGGAATAGGCTTGGAAACTCCAACCTTTCCTTTCGGTGTCGGTTTCTTCTTCTTTTTCTTTTGTTCCCTTGAACTTGTGGTAGGAATGGAAGAGGTGGATACATGCTTGGCCATGTCAGACTCCGCAATCTTTAACATACCATGCAATTCACCTATGGTTTTCTCCATGTCATGCATGTGATAGTTCATGACAAACTGATCATATGATGTGGGCAGGGACTGGAGTACTATATCCACAGCAAGCTCCCTCCCCATGGGAAATCTTAGTCTCTCCATTTGGTCCACGTACGCCTTCATCTTAAGGACGTGGGCACTCACACTCCTACCTTCCTGCATTCTTCAACCGACTAGGTTTTTAACACACTCATAGTGTTCCTCCCTTACTTGTTGTTGGAGCATGTCCTTCAACTTGTCCATCATATCGTACACACTCATGTGCTCAAAGTGTTTTTGCAACTCCGAGCTCATAGTTGACAACATGAGGCAGGCAACATCGTGTGTGTCCTCAACACGCTTCTCATACGCGTATCGGACGGACCAAGTCACGTTGGTAGCAGGTGGTTCCGGAAGGGGTTCCTTAAGGATGTGCAACTTTGACTCATAGCGAAGGACAATTCTCAATTGCCTAAGCGAGTCAATGAAGTTCACTCCCGTGAGTTTCTCCTTATGTAGGAACATACGAAGCAAATTGTTTGACGTGGTGTTATTATCGTTTGACATCTATAAATAACAAGAATACACGTTTTAGTTAGTTTGATATAATCCTCGTTAAAATAATTACCTATAAAGTTTTATAAAAAACAATTTATCTTAACAAGGGCTAAGAACCATATTTTACTCCACTACATGACGGGTTTACCGCGGATCACTTCATGAAGCTATATAGGCCGGTAACCACTTTACCGATTGCAATCTCCATTGCAACTCTTAGACACTTGCGGGATCCAACGACGTAAAACGGTCGGTTGGCATGTTTGATCCCTACTTACACCAATCCCAAATTAAAATTCTTGGTTGACTCGTGCTAAGCTCGACAATCACACAAGGATTTTAGTTTGCAATTGTAAATCGTCCAACAAGATACACGGTAGCACACTCGACAATCATTGGCTCGTGTTAAGCTCGACAACCAACAACCCCAAGTCGCCACACTCACCTTCCACACAGATCCACATGGAATAACTCGTGCTTAGCTCGACAATCATCCCATGCTTCACTAGAATCGGATGGTGTTATCTTATGGATGGTGCGTAATTTACGTTTTTAGGAAACGGGCTTTTGTTTCTTGATTAAAACCAAGTTTTAATATTTGATTAACAAAGTAAGTGACAAAACCAATTTTCACTTTAAATATAAATACCAAGTTTATATTGTCTTGTTAATCGTTTACGCGCGAGAGTTTGTCAACTAATTTAAAAACTCTTGTGATTTATTAACTTAGAAAAGTTATCAAGCATGCGAGGAAACATAAACTACCATGCAAGAAATATAAATCACAGCACACGCATACAAAGAGGTTGGTAACCATGTCAAAAACCTATGCGTCCTACCCGCGAGCCAAGCCGGGAGGACTAGGTCTACTAAGGACACAAACCTAGACCATGGAGTGCTCCCACTGAATCCGCTACCTCCATCGGGACTAACCGGATCCAAGGTCTTCAAGACGTCTCCTCTTGACTCTTGATTGTGGTCTTCAAAACACAAGTACACAAAAGAAAGGAAATGGCATGCAAGCCACGCGCTTCCTATCAATCTAGTACAAGTACATATGAATAAATGAAACGGCATGCAAGCCGCGATAATTAATTACAAACCGAACGAATAAATAATTAATTACATCACACGTGACACCAAGGTTACCAGATAAATCCAAACAACCAAACAAACCACAAGGCACAACCCCAGGGTCTAGGGCGATGGTTACCAACTAAAAGCAACAAACAACAACTACAAAGCACGGTGTGCCAAAACCGTGACCAAAGGAATATTTCGGTAAGAATTTCCAACACAAACACTCAAGGCACAAAAAGGAAATTCTTGTACATATGCATTAGGGCACAAAACCAACTTTTATACCCATATTCATATATACACAACATATGTGTATGCATGTATGCATCTCATGCCAAGACCATACCTTACATACCCATATTTGTACCAAAATATACGAGGGGCTAAACAAACGGAATCTGCCAGAAAACAGAAACTCCTCCATGACCCGAAAAACCACGAAAAGTTTTCTTTTAAGGACAAAAACTGCCCAGAAGCTCCTTCATGGCCCCTCACGGCTCGTGGAGCCCAAGGGCCTCACGACCGATCACGGGTCAGAAGGGCTCGTGAGCCTAAAAACCAAGTTTCACGACTAAACTGTTCACGAGTGCCTTCACGACCTCTCACGGCTCGTGAAGCCCTAGAGCTTCACGACCGGTCACGGGCCATGAGGACTCGTGATGTCTGAAAACACTTCCCACGACCAGACCCCTCACGAACACTGGTCGTGTGGCCTTCACAACTCGTGAAGAACACTTCACGGCCCGTGAAGACCTACTGGACAGAAAAACGAATGTTCCAAAAACGGTTTTTCGAGCCATTATCGTGCTATATCTTTGTAGCCTAGGCTCTGATACCACTGTAGGAAATCCATGCACGCCAACACCCGTACGCAGCGGAAGCAACGACATCAAAAACCGGGGTTTTCGGGTATTAAAACCGACATGCATGTATTCCCCAAGTGGGGATCGTGACTACAAACAATATAGCAACATAAACAAAGAGCAAAGGGAGGAGAAAATATACCATCTCGTGATCTGGAACAAGGCAATGAGAAGGATGAACTTGAGAACCCGAAAAACGAGCACCTCTACCGGTTGTCCACACCAAGTGCCCGAGATTCTGCCTTGCTAACGACCCGAGACACGAACCACACTTAGTCCTCGTGAATCTGGAGCAGCCACTACCACTTGCCTTCACTTGTTACACTCACTTAGCTCTAGTAGAACTCAAGTACCAAACATATGTGTGTATATTATCACATGAAGTAAGAGAGGCAAATGAGAGAGTTCCATCCCTTTTATAAAGTCTGGAAATGGTCATGGAGTCACCAGGGTCGGACAACTCGGCACACCCTCATTGGACCATCACAAAGGTCTAATAAAACAAAGGTGACACTTTGACTTCTGCCTTCACGGGCTCTCACGGGCCGTGAAGCACCCGTGAAGGCCTCATAGGCCGGGTTCCACCGCACACTCTAATTGGGCCAAGAGTGGTCCAATAAAAGCATGGCGCCTGCCTTCACGGGCTCTTACGGGCCGTGAAGCACTCGTGAATGCCCTGCTCTCACGACTACTTGTCCGGGTGATGAAGGCTCATGGAGGGTTTCTCTTCACGACCTCTTCATGGCCCGTGAAGGTCGCCAGAAACCCTAATTTCATATTCTCTCATGTTTGTGTTGTGCTGGCGGAATCTACCCTTGGCGAGTGACCCAATAGGCTCGTACCTCATCAGTAGTGATGCTAGTACATGTGTATCAGTGGGTATATTCCAACAGTTTCCTGTGCCACAACCAAGTTAAGTCCGTTGAGGCCTTGCTTAGAAGACAGATGGAGGTCTTTGTGTTGTAGTTGTTCCAGTCGATGGAATGCAGGTTAGATTTCCTTGTGCCAGCTAGAAGTACATCACCTATATCTGTTTTGACTGAACATGAATTCTTTTTAAAGGTGACCTCCAAGTCTTTGTCACAAAACTGGCCAATGCTAAAAAGGTTGTGGCCCAGTCCTTCTACAAAGGAAACCTTCTTGATTTTGATGCGCTTTTTAACTATATCTCCGTACCCCAGAATTGGTGCTACATTGTCATTCCCAAAACGAACATTCCCGGAGTACTTGGGAACAATGTTTTTGAGAAGACTCCTGTCCCCTGTCATATGCTTGGTGCACCCTAAATCCAGGTACCAGAGATTAGGTTCCTGCATACAGAAAAGAGTGAAGGTTTTGGTCCCGGGTATGTTAGATGATGCATTTACGTCAACAACCTCCTAAAAATGCAATGAATGCTTTTCTTTGTTTTACATTGAATGTTTTGTTCATCTTTATTGAACTTTAAGGTTTTAATCAAGTGTGGATCAGGAACAATATAAGATTCAATTTTGAGAGGGATTTCTCCTCTTTCAAGACTTGTGGGCTCCGTTGAGTCCATGAGATCAAATACCCGAAGCATATCTTTACATTTCCAAACTTGGATCATTTTCGGTTGTGCAACTGTTTTAGCTTTTGATGGTTGTTTGGTGGTTACAGGTTTGTATACTTTGGTGGTTGTCTTGGTTGCTTTGGGTTTGGTGATGTGAACTGTCGAGCCTGATGTTTTTGATGGTTTGATTTGGGTTTAGAGAGATATTTGGTACTTGTGGAGTGATGTTTCCTTGATTTGGATTTTGTATTGTTCCATGCTTTTAAAAATTCTTTGTACCCTCCTCTCCAATATGCTTCTAACTCTTGAACTGTGATTAATCTATTCTCATAGTTCCAATAATTCATGAGATTTAGAGCATGTTTGGTTACCCATTGATGAATGATTATTTCGTGTGAAGTTATAAATGGTGCATTGATTTGATTTGACCCTTGTGGTCTCCAATTCTCACACGCACAAATTCCTAATTGTTTTCTAAGCCTATCATATTCACAAAGTCTGTGTAGACAACCATTACTTGTGCAAAAACAAGTACTTGCTTTCATTTATGAATCTGAAAAAGAAATACATTGTTTGGAGAAATTGGATATGTGATGACACTTCTTTGAAAAATCAAAACATGGCTTAGAAAAACTAGGTGTGGATTTGTCTCTGATATCTATTGTGCAAAAACTTCTCAGGTTGTTGTCTTTTCTTCTTTCATCTTAAACATTTGAACAGTGGTTAGTTGTGAAAGACTTCAAATTCTTGTTGACAACCTTTGTTTGAGATTGTGGTTTGTTTTTGTGAAGTTGTGTGATTTTGGATCTTGAAATGGCATTCGGTTGCCTTTTGGTGGTTTCAGGAGACTTGTGATGTTTTCTTGGAATCCATGAATCATCCACCTTCATTTTACCTTTTTCTTCTCTAATATACTTTTTTGTTGGTTGGGAAGTAGAAGGTGTAGAAGTGCATGTTAAGATTTCCTTTTTACAGTGACATAAAATACTCTTTTCTGATTTTTTAACTTCCTTTTCTAAATCAATTGAAATGATAGTTTGAAAATAATAAGCTAAAAGTATTTCGAGTTGCCTTTGTAACACCATATGTGGTATGTATACTCGAGCTTCCAGAACTACCTGTGGTTTCCTAAGATCTTCAGGATATGCGAGCATAGAATCATCTAACTTATTGAGCTTATGTGGCTCAGATGTGATAGATTCGTTTAATTCCTGATAGTTAAAAGGAATTTCAAATTTTAAGCTTGTCTTTCTTTTGAAATCCTCTTCCACTACTTCCTCCTCCCATCCAACAAATACCATATTGTTTGTGATGCCATCATTCATTAGGATATAACTATTTGGTTGTCACTTTGTCACTGATTCTCGGGTTTTCAAATCCAAGACCATCGTATGTCCATTTAGAGAATTTGTGTTCTTTGGATTTATTCAAAAAGATTGTTTGCTCTGATTGTCCCCTTTTAATCAATGTATCCTCAAGTTCTTTTATCTTTGAGCATAATTCAACCTTTTCTTTGATAACAAACTTAGTCTCATTTTCAGCACTAATTTTCTCAGCTTTGAGGTCGTGAATCATGTATATTTGACACTAGCATACAATTAGTAATGATTGGAACTCAGCATGGTGATGATGGAGTACCTGGCATAATTCATTACTCTTCCTATTTCTGATAGGAGTTGTCGTAAGGCCGGATGGATATATGTTTTATATGTAGAGGAAGATAACTCGATGATGGATTGGTTGAATTCATCAACTATCAAAAGTCGTAAGGGGCCTAGTGTCTACTAGAAGAAGAGAGGTAATGAGAATGGGATGCAATCCATGTAGGATGTCCAACTATTGAACTTGGTTGATCCGATGCCTTGGTGTAAACCTAAGGGTATACATGAATTGAGATGTAGACAACTTCAAATACCGACTAGTTGTAAAAGTTCTGATATGATTGACCATGAGGATGGTATCATGAAAGAAAATGTTCCTAGTGGTTATGTTGAAGTCTACTTGGATGAATTATGGTGTATCACTGAATTTTCTTGATTATGAAGGTATGATAGTGAAATGAAAAAGACTCTATTCCTCTATAGGAATTTTGAGGAAGTGTTTTAATACTCTCTGAGAGTCTTGTACATTATTAGTATCCTCGTATGATCTACAAGCCCAAGAAGTCTATTCATGGACTTGAACTTCAAATACCAACTAATGATAAATGTTCTATTATGGTTGACCATGGGGATGGTATCATAAGGAAATCTTCTTAGTAGTTATGTTGAAGATTACTCAGATACATGTGTTTATCACTACAATGTAAAGATCGTATTCCTTCATGGGAATTTTGAGGAAGAGTGTTTTAAGACTTTCTGAAGGCCTTGTACGTTGAAAGTATCCTCATAGACTTGAATAAACATTGCAAGGTTGTAATCTTCACTTTAATGAGAATGTTAGTTATATATTTGTGTGTAGGCCTTGTGAAATTAATACTTACTGGACTAGATTAATGTAATGGGCTTGTCCCACACTTCTTGTAGTAGTCTAGGATAGCTTAGAAGTCCATAAGGCTTATGGCCCATGAGGCTTGAGGCCCAAGTGCCTCTTTGTATTTATAGCCTTGCAACCCTAATATGCAAGGCAACCTTTGCATTTCTCAGATTAATAGAAACAAACACATCTGTGTTTTCTCTCAAGCAAAGTGTTCTTCTTGTGTTCATACATTGTTCTACATATCTTATACACAAGAATCATCATATTACTCATCTTTAATCTCATTTTTGGACCATGAAGTGGTATCAGAGCCAACTCATTACTGGATTGGTTCAAGATAACCTGGAAACAAACATCAAAGTGTGAAAAATCAAGTTAAAAAAAACCTCTGTGTTCTTTATCGTGAAAACCCATTTGAGTAAAAAAAATAGTTTTGTTCAAATCTTCTTATTTTTCAAAGTTTTTTGAATGTTTTAGAAGCATTTGAGGTGGAGAAAACATCTGGTTATCTTCATTTTCAAAAACAAACAACATTTGAGAACTTATTTTGAAATTTTCAGTTTTTCAAGTTTTTGGTGTTCTTCATTGTTCTTGCAAAAATCTGGATCTGTTGTTGTTGTTTGTGCTAAGAGTTGACTTGCAAAAGTATTTCGAGGGTGGAGAAAGCTTTAGGAACAAGAAATTTCAAATTTCTTCAAGTTTGGAAGGTTTTATGATTTCTGGTTCGAACACAGTATGTGCGAAGAAGAAGCTGTTCTTCAGATCCAACCTTTAAACAATCTGACAGTCGCATAAACAAGCTTTCATAAACAATCCGATAGTCGCATAAGCCATCCGACAGTCGCATAAACAAGCTTTCAGAGTCATTCGACAGTCGCATAAACAATCCGACAGTCGCATAAGCCATCCGACAGTCGCATAAGCCATCCGACTTTCATTTTAAATGGCTCAAAATTTGGTTGAAAAATTCAAAATTTGAATTTTCCAGCCAGGGGCTCTGCCCCTTGGACCCCGCCAGGAGTTGCCACCCCTTGCACCCCGCTACCAAGAGCGCTGCCCCCGGAACCCCGTTGTTCCGAATTAGAATTCTTGATCTTAAAATCATTTTTCACTCTAATTCGGTCAACTAAAGTCTGCCAACCGATTTTCAAGTGTTAACTGAAAATCACAATTAACAGAATCGGTCATTCTTACAACTCTATTTTTCACACGATCGAGTTTCCAAAAAACTAATTCATTTCAAGGAAAGATCCAATTTTAAAGATGAGTTCCTCAAATTTAAATGAACTTCAACAGATATTAACTGCTAAAGAAACTGAATTAATCACCTTAAGAAATGAAAACATGGTAATAATTCATAATCTAAAAGCAGCAAAAGTTTTAGCAGAGGAAGACTCTAAATTCCTGCGAAAGGAGAGATGTCAACTCTACTCCAAAATCAAAAGTCTTGAAGATTTGCTCATCAAACGAGACCAAACTGCACAAACCATTTTCTTGAACAAACCTAAGGATGTTAAATTTTCAAAGTGGACATATGAAGGTTTAGGTTTTGTTAATCCCCACATAAGTGACAAGATTAGTGCTAGACAACTATATGATTTCGATAGCATGAATCTAGGGTTAACAAAGAAAATGGTATTCGTTGGACAAGTCGACGAATTCGCTGAAGAGGAACACAAGAGACGCATCTCTAAAAGCGCTTCAACCCTATATGACTACGAAAGTCTAAATCATTCGTACATAACCAATACCTTTGAACCCACGATCTCTGATGACTACTTTCGCAGTTATTCTCAACCAGAAATGGAATCTTTACCATCAATTCTAAATCCTCCACCCGAGCCTCGCATCTACATTCCCCATATGGACCTAAAGAGACATCTTGAATTGGTTGAACACGAACTTGTCCATAGATCCATCGTTTTTGAGTTTGAGACTGCAATTCTTCATAATGTGCTTAATCAACTTGTAAATGAAAACACTTGCATACAATGTTCCGTTGCACCAAGCACATTAGACTCACACATCCACCACGTGCATACAGATGAGTGTTTTTCATTTACCGATTCCAGTACCATCACACATCCACCACGTACACCAATTTCAAACTAGTAAGGTCAAATGAGAGAATTAAACTACTAATAGGACTGAACGATGAAGTAAAGTAAAAATTAGCCAACTCAGAGGAAAGATGCAAAGAATATAGAGGAGAATGTATCAATCTTGAAACCAAACTCTTGGAACTCCAATTAAAACTCAATTCTTTTGAAAATGATTTTTCCAAGTCACATACCTGAGTCAACCACACTGAAAGGAAAGGCTAAACTCATTGAACCACGTTCATCCTATAAATCCAGCACCTCCACATCTTCCCAGTCAAGGGCTCAACGTACCAAACAACACACAACAAAACCTCGCAAACAAACTACCAACGATGATAAGTTAGGAAGTTCTACATCTAACTTACGTGTGCATCTAGGTACCAGCATGAATGGGGCAAAGAAGCAAGTGTTGGGATGGAGGAAGAAGCATCAAGAGAAGGATATGGAAGGAAGCCAAGAAGACAGTTTAATTTACCTTGCTAATTTTTCTAAACAAACAAATTTACTATTCTCTAAATATTCGACTATTTTATGCGTTAATCGTGTTAAAACTCCTGTTAGTTCGATTAAACCTGAAATGTTTTGCATAAGCGATGGTTGTATCGAAGGACATTGCTCCTTTCACTGTGCGTATGACCAAGATCGTAAGAATCGTGGGATTAAACCGGATCCATCATATAGGCTGTTCGAATCACTTCATGAACAAGCTTCCTTCATAAATCGAAAAGGTTACAAGATAACCTATTGGCGAAAGAGATGCTCAAGCAGAGCAAGATTCCAATCAATTGACACGCCTTTGTCAAAATTGAGTAACTCACAATCACGGTTTTCCAATTAAAAATCAAATAAAATTTTTATAAATAATTGGACTCCAAACCGTCGATACCACAACAATTGGAATCACGCCAATGAAGATGCCGTGGGGAATCGTCATCATCAAACCAATCAGAGAGCTAAACCCAAGCAAGCTCAGATTCCACAACGGCAGTACAAATCGATCAACCACTCGAAACCCGAGTCCCACAATCCAGTTCAACCCCAACTGTATGAATAAACAATCGTATGATTCACCAACCGTGGAATGGAAAAGAGGAAGAGAAACCAACCAGATTTCAATTCATCCAGGATGATGTGTCACTTCCGAAGGGTTTCAACTACGTTGTGATCGATAACGAAAGAGATACAACCATAACTAGATAAATCAAAAGTGCAGTCATCTTCATCAACCACCCAAAGACCGTCTCTTAAATGCATATGGGTTCCAATCACCAAATCAACGGAACCATTACGTAAAACAAAATCAAATTCCGTTGATAAATGCGCTAACGTGAAAGGACCCAGCTCAAACTGGGTACCTAAAATGTTGTTATATTCCATGTGCAAGTATGTAACAGGTGGTACTTGGACTCCGGTTGTCCCCAACATATGACCGGGAACAAGACTTCTCTGACGGATGCGCTTCATGAAAAATAAAAATAAAAAAAAGAATAAAGACGCTCGGTTCTAGGGAGAGTGTCATTGTCATAAAACTACACGAATACATTTCCATGCATTCGCGTATGGGGGGGGGGGAATTCGACAACTCTCTGCCTCGCTTGCATCAATGAAACAAGCACTATTCGAGGGGGAGTTTGTCGTAATTTTTGTCAGTGCGCTATTGTACACAAATACATTAATATGCATTCGTGTAGGGGGAGAAATCAGAAAATTTCAAAAAAAATTCAAAAATTCCAAAAACCCAAAAATATTTTCCTTTTCAAAGTTTATTTTTGCGGCAAGAAGGTATACACTCATTGATCAAATCCTATACCTTACTTGTTCTTTGTTGATCTTTTGCAAGATCCTTTCTCTTTGCATCTCATATAGAATTGTGTTTTCCTTCCACATAAACCGTTCATTTGTGTGTCACTGTCATAGTTGTCAAAGTACAAATGATCAAAATGGCACTATGAGTGAGGGAGTGTAGGCCTTTTATACTCCTATGGTCAATCCACAACCGGAAGGACCTGCCCCAGGAGCTCATCATACTTTAGACGAGATCGTCAGGTTTTATACGTCAAATAGGTGAGCAGAATCAGTTATCATGGGATACTGGTTGGTGTGCAGAGGTAAAATGAAATAGAGATGGATGGAATAGGAGATGGGGGTGCACATGATCAACAAATGACTTGAGCTTTCATGAGAAAATCTTTCTTCACAAATCCATGATTGTTCGTATACTTTGATTGTACAAATCTTTCTTGTCAATTACTTTCAACAGATTCTTTCTTGAAACTCATTCTTGTTGAAAAGCATTCATTATAATTGCTCATACCATCAAAGAACATGTGTCCTAGTGTATCCGAACAGAGATACAAATATTTCATTATGGAAAGAGAGATCGAGGGAGAAGTTGAAAAATAAGAAGAGAGCTGAGGGTGAGACAGGATCAGAAGAAAAGAAAGATCCTCACTAAACAGTGTCAATCTGGGTAGCTACATCTACTACTAGTTTTATACTGGTAGTGAAATAGACATCAAGGACCCAGTGATGCAATACACTTACCCCACCCAGCTACTCAATTATCTCTTAAAAAATAATTGTTTCAAATTTTCACGGAGAAATAGCACATTTCTATTGACATCTCATTTGGAGATTGTTGATATTGAAACAAGGAGGACATGCAGCTCCGGTCTCCGTCTTCTTTCATGCACTTATTGAGTCTAGAACCAATTGTAATATTATTTTCTTCTAGGACACATATGGAATCAATTGCCTGTCTATGACAGTGCTGGAACATCTTGAGTAATATCATTTGATATTTACAGTGACAGATGGAAATCCAACCAGTGCTAACATCAAGCCAACACTAAACGTAGGTCACTCAGTTTATTTAAACTGACGTGTTAACAGGAAATCAATGTGATCCCGGTGTTACAAAGGATGCATTAATTGTCATAATTTCTGATATACTCTTGAAAAAATGATGCTGAAAACCACTAAATGCAAAATTGTTCAAACAACCAAAGGTTTTTTACCTTAGGTTACTGGTGCGAGATGGAAGACAGAAGAAAAAGGATGTCATTGCATGCTTTGAAGATCAAGGTTCTCATCAAGAAATTGAAGAGTCAAGACTTCAAGATGAGAAGACATTCCAAAGACATCAAGACAGAGACTGAAGATTCAAAAGAAATCATTCAAGTTTGATTCTAAAAAGCTTCAACTGAATACAGACAGGAAAAGAATATCTGCATAATCAAAATGGACAAAGAAGCAGGTGATCATTCACAAGGCTAAAAAAGGGGGAGATTGTTAGTCATATATTTGTTTGTAGGCCTTGTGAAATTAATACTTACTAGACTAGATTAATGTAATGGGCTTATCCCACACTTCTTGTAATAGTCTAGGATAGCTTAGAAGTCCATAAGGCTTATGGCCATGAGGCTTGAGGCCCAAGTGCCTCTTTGTATTTATAGCCTTGCAACCCTAATTTGCAAGGCAACCTTTGCATTTCTCAGATTAATAGAAACAAACACATCTGTGTTTTCTCTCAAGAAAAGTGTTCTTCTTGTGTTCATACATTGTTCTTCATATCTTATACACAAGAATCATCAGATTACTCATCTTTAATCTCATCTTTGGACCATCAGAGAAAAACATAGATTTGAGTTTTCGAAAAGGGAAGATTAAACTTGGGTGTATGCCAAAGCTAGTGGAAGCGCTTATGTTCCAAATATCGTGTATCCATGATATACTTCTTATTGAGGATAATATCCTAACTTGGCGGTTCATAAAACCGGGGTTGAGGAATTATTGCTTCATAAGAAGAATTGGAAGATACGAATGTGGATTTTTCGGAGTGACAAAACTAAGAGAGTGACATTGAAACATGATGGACTTGTGTGTTAATTTAATTAGCAACTTGGTTTATCACATGGTTTCTTTCCTCTCATTTTGACATACTTGGAAGAACTATTGGTACATTGCTCTTCAAGTTGATGTTCGGTGGTAGCAAGAAACTTTGAGTAATGTATTATTCCTAGTGAATTTTTATTGTTGTGTTCTTAAGTGAAATGTTATTGACTAGAATGGTTCTTTAAGCATCATTGACTCTATTTGGGTTCTTTTGAGACAATGAGAGTATGATGGCTTATATATATGAATCATAGTCTTGTGCATTGTGACTCTATTCGGTTCTTTAAGACAATGAGAGTACAATGGCTCATAGACGAGAACTATTGTACGCATGGATGTCACTTTGTGAATCCGCTTACTAAGCTTTAGTCACAAGCTAGTGATGAACTTTCATACTAAGCTTGTGTACACTTGGTTTACAATTGGCTTTGGCTTTAGTTTGTTTTAGTTGAATTTGATGTGTTTTGAGTTGGGAACATTAAAGCAATAATGTGCTTTGATTGTATCGATTATCAAATGGAGATTTGATAATGTGCGTGGAGCGGATACTTTCGTTAGCCTTTATTGTGTTCCATCTTAGCATGTTTAACTACTTCCTTAAATAAATTTATCTATTCTAAATTCTCCACGATCGGTCGTTCTTCATTGGAATGAAGAAGTGAATTAAGATCGAGGTAAGTGGTTGGTAAAGTATTCATAGTGGATTGAATACATGTTTTCGCAACACTAGCCTGTACTTGATAGTGATCAAGTAATTAGAGGACCCGCACCTGAGTTTACTTCATGGACATGATCACAAGTAAATCAGGATGATAATATTGTTTGTCCTTCTACTAGAGATACATGCGCTTCTTGATTAATGACATAGTCTTGCTTAGATTGCTTCCTAACGCAGTTCGTAACTGGCTGTTATAAGGGAAGTTTTCAGGCAAGAACATGTTGTTATGACAGAACGATGTAGTCAAAGGTATTCGTTCCTCTTTAGAGAAATATCCTTGGGCCCCTCGTTGACTGAACTGATGACATCAAAATGCATGGCCGTGCTCAAGTTGAATTGATAGTGGATCAATTTTGCAACTTCTGTTGTTCGTCATAGTTACTCTAGATCGAGAAACATAATCGTGGATGTCTTGGGGTTGACAGTGTTCCATGACCTGCATTCACAATGGATATCGTGAACAAAGGGATGAATAATCACTTATCCGTAGGACCATTTTTTACAAGTTGGTACTTGTCCTGGGCGACATACCCTATGCTGACTTGGGAGCGTAGATGCCTTGCTAGAGGCCGCTCTATGTCGGTGTTACCTTTTGTAGGTGTGTCATGTTCAAGTGGGAGTTTGTTGGAATATGCCCACTGACACACACAAGTTGGTATCACTGCTGATGAGGCATAGGCTTATTGGGTCACACGCCAAGTATTAATTCCGGAAACACCTTTGAACAAGAGAGAGAAAAATGCCAAAATGGTTTTTGGTTGGACCGGGCACAGCCGTGCCTTGTGAAGGTACGGGCGTGCCCTATGCCAGGTACGGGCCCAAGGACGGCGTGCCTAGGGCGTACCCATTGAGGCCGGCATGGGCGTGCCTCGTGGAGGTACGGCCGTGCCTAGTGCGAAAGCACGAGCCCAAGACAGCCGTGACTTGGGTGTGCCCGTGGGCTGTCACGGCCGTGCCTTGTGAGGCACGATCGTGCCTCAACCTGTAACAACCCATTCAATTGGGCTTTTAAGTCTAGATTGAATGTGACTTTATGACTATTTACACTAGTAACTCATGAAACGTTTTTGGTTTTATGAGAGCCTTTAAAAGGTTGGTTTTTCTTGATGAACTAGTTTGGAAAAACCATGAAGAAAAAATATATACATTTGCTTCTTCTTAATTCTTGGTGAAAAATATACGTGAACTTGTAACTTCAAGTTAGTTCATATCTCTCTCATTGTACACACTTGGAACATAGATTGGCATATCAATCATCAAGTGGTATTAGTTCTATAGTGGTGATGTTCTTGTTGGCATACAAGCACTCTAGCAAGTGAGGATCAAACACACTTGGTGTGGATACCGATAGAGGTACACTATTTTGTGTACATTACCAACAAAGGTGAGAATAAGGAAATACACATTTGAATGCTATAATCTCTATCTCTTATTTTCTTTCTTTTGTTGCTTTGACATGCTTAGAGTTTTTGGTCCCCTTGGTGGGTACTGTGTGGTTCACCAACTTAATTATTTTTCTACTTTTTGCTTCCGCTATGTTTATTTGAACCACAAAAACCCAACAGGCAGTGGGGAGGAGCGCGAGCACGCATGACCAGAGTTACATCATCACGAGCATCGTGCCTCCCCACCGAGAGAGCACGCCGAGCAGCAGCAGCATCAGAGTGGTCCCATTGTATACATGAGAGATTGTCGGGCCAGGTTTGGTGTTATCGAGAGATCTATAGCTGAGCTGCAGGAGAGGCAGGCTTCCAAGCATGTAGAGTTGCGGGAGTTGCAGAGGTTGGAGTTTGCACATGCAGAGGCTCATAGCCAGTATCTTTCTAGCATACTGCAAATACTGGTGGCAGATTCTTTATCAGCTACTACAGTTCCAGAGCCACCAGTTCTACCTCAGAGGCTGTGAGATTTCTACGACGAGGCCGGTTCTTCACATTCACATCCACCGCCTCCGCCATAGATTTATCTTTTGGGATAGTTTATTAGCTTTATTATTGTATTTCTAGTTTAGTTTAGTTGTACCAATTTTGCTGTATAGTGGTACATGCCTTTCCTTATGTATGTGTTGTTCTTGATGTTCATGCTTCTCTGATATTTTGTTATGACATCAAAATAGTTGTATATATTTCTAGTTTGTTTATTTCCTGCTTTCTGCTTCTGTTGATTGCCATATTTTTGTCCCTCTCGATGTATCACTTGTGGTTGAGTGTGCTGTTTTGCAAGCATTGTACGTGCTATCTAATTGTTGAAGCTCAACTTAAGTGTGGGGAGGAATCCTTGCCTTCTACTTTTTGCCACCATGGACATGATTGCCGAATCAGGGAGTTCTTACATCTCTTCTCTCACATTTATTATGCTTATTGTCTATACATTGACAACAATGTACATTTTTATGTGTGGGGAGGGGATTATTGCTATATACCTGCTTGTTCTTGTCCTGTTGAAAACTCTTACATGCAACAAAACGTTAAGAATGAATTTTGACCAAAATTTTTTGCAAAATTATATCCTTATGGACATGTTTAGACCTTCTCGCATGATAGATGGTAATCAAGTAACATTAATAGGATATTAACTTTCATGAAGCTGATTTGGCACAATTACTTGTGTTTTGACAATTGTTTGACCTCAATTGCACAATCCACACCTGACACTAGCATTCCTGAGCATTTAAGCCACAAAATTTCATTTCTTATATGCTTAGCGCATGGAATTTCACACATGTATGATGATTACTGCTTTGATTGTAAAACTTGCTCACAAATATGCATGTCAAGACCATGAACTGAACTGCTGCAATTAGATTATAGAAGCACTAGGAAAACCCATTTCAAGCCTATATACTTTTGTTTTTAGCCAATTTTTACATATTTATCCCTAGTTAGCTACTTTGAGCCATAACCTTTCATCTCACCACCCGTGCTATTCCTGTTTTAGTCTATTTTATTTTTAAGTTTCCAGAATCAGCTTGACCTGTTTTATGCTGCTTAGTTATGTTTAGTTTTATTCTGTTCTTCAGTTGTTCATGCACCGAATTGTGGGACATGATATCGTCCATTTGTTTCATCCTATTATGTTGCATGCAACTGAGTAGAAAATCCAAAAAAAATCAGAAAAATTCAAAAAAAATAGAAAAAGAGAAAAATGAGAGCTTCAGTTGCATAACAGACTTTCAGTCGGCAGTTTTTGAGTTATGTTATACATTTAGTTGTAGTTTTCTTTGTTAGTCTCTTCTGAGTTATCGTCGTCTCTCAGTTGAGTCTGATTTCACTCCTTCTCAATGAATTGTAGTTCTTCAGCAAAAACATTGTTCTATTCCCGTTCATTCTCAAATAATAGCAGCTTAAATGGTTTTGAACTTGGTTTTTGGATTTTAATCTAGACATTTTTATATATTTCCCATTCCTACCCGAAGCCTTAGCCATGTTACAACCCGAAGGAAGACTTCTTGATAATTGCATATGTTTATGTCAATTGGTGGAGACTTGATATGTGATCAAGCTTATGCTAATCTTTGTCTCAATCTAGCACTAATGCACTTATACACATACCTTGATTTATATACAGATTGAGTGCTTGAGTGACCACCAGGTGAGTTATGAAGTCAAATGCTTGTTGTAATTCATTAATGCATGTTAGATCTGCTTCTAGAAGTTTGTCCTCGTTGCTTTGCTTAATCTGTTATACCTTTAGATCTTTTCATTGACGGAAGGATACATGTTTGCACTGCTTTAAGTCTCTTTGAATTCCTTTGGTCTGATTGTTGCATTAGAGTTTGCTTAAGGACAAGCAAAGCTTAAGTGTGGGGAGATTGATATCTGCATTTTTATCCATGTTTTGCATGCCAAAACGCCTCATTATTAACCCATTCTCAAGGTGAATAGTTTGTTTAATGATCTAAATTGCTTATAATTCACCATGCAGGTTAAAAAGACCTAGCACGAGATATATGGACAAATCCGGTGCAAAATAGCAGAAAAATGAAGATATAGTGAAAAAAGGCTCCTTACGGCCGCAAAGGTTAACCCTTGTGGCCGCAAGGGCCTATCATCTAGAAAAGGCCCACTTGACAACTTGCACCTGGCAAACGTCAAATCCACCTCCCATCTTACGGCCGTAAAGGATTGCTTGCGGCCGCAAGGACCCCTGTTCTAGAGTTATAAAGACTGCATTCTGCCCAAGAGAGGGAGAGAGTACCAATTCAGATTTTTCCCCACCCAAACACTCTCCCACGACCCTAATCAGTCCAGAAGCATATTTTGGTGATATCAAAGGAGGGAGAGCTTGCTAGGAGGCTTGGATTTACATTTGGAAGCTTGGAATCACAAAGTCAAAGTGTAATTAGTTTGGTATTCTCTTTCTATCTTTGATTTGGGATCATGTATTTATGTAATCTAGATGTATTTGTGCTTAAAACTGATGTATATGAGTAGCTAAACTCATTTCACTTGGGCCAAGATGATTCTTGGCTAGTTATGGCAATATAATTTTTAGTTTGACTTTTAAGTTTACTTGATATGAACAAGCATGTTTGATCCTCAATACAAGTGTATTTAATCATGTTAATGTGTCTGATACAATCATATTCATGTTTGATGATGTGTTGGTGTAATACCATATGTCAAAGTATGTGGATATTCAAGAATGTATGTTGATTTTACAAAGATTTCATGTTACTTTTTTACTAGAAATGGTACATTGTGCATGATTGATAATTGGAAGCACTTTGGGAACATGTTTTGGAACATTTCAGATTTATCCATGTTGGTTGTATCATTTATGTTGTGATTTTATGCATGCCTTAGTACTTTAAATGCAAATTTAGGTATTTTGGTGTATTAATGGGTCAAATATGCTATTTATATGCATAGAGAATTCATGATATGTTTATTGGTATGTTAAGTGTTGAAATAAGCTCACATATATGCCATGAATGATCTGTTTGAAATGTTCATTGTGCATATTCACATGTATATGCTTTAAATGTATTAATCTTGCTAGAAATGGCATGTTAATATGATTATATTTTAGAAATGCATGTGGCTTAAT
The DNA here is from genome assembly GCA_038502395.1 of Dittrichia graveolens. Classification (NCBI taxonomy): domain Eukaryota; kingdom Viridiplantae; phylum Streptophyta; class Magnoliopsida; order Asterales; family Asteraceae; genus Dittrichia; species Dittrichia graveolens. Next base: position 28,488,058 of record JARJIL010000008.1, read on the forward strand.
CTTAAATCCAATGGGTGGTTTGAGTTTTGCTGAGTTTATGACTTCATTGCACCTATTACATGTGTTTATGATCTTAGATGAAAGTCTAGATTGAATTTATTGTTGAATCTCTTTGTACAAAAATGAGGTGTTCTGTCAGTGTAGCGCTTGTGGCCACAAGCATTATTGCTTGCGGGCATAAGCATGTGAACCCTTGTGGCCGCAAGGATAACTCCTTGCGCCCGTAAGGCCCTCTTTTATACCAGTGTGCTAATTTTCATTGTTTTGACTGTGTTTAACCACTTTAACACCTTTTTGGGTTCTGAGGACTACTAAATTTGTCATTTGAAAAGATGTACGCTCATTGTAATCTGATTTGGACACGATTTGGTGAATCTGTAGTTAAATACCAGTCTACATGTCCTTTGTGAAAACTCGGATATGCTACTGTTTGTCTGATCATGTTTGATTGTTGAGTCTAAGTCTTGATAACTCGAGTGATGATTCGTTGCATGATGATGTGGTTATAATAAATAGTAGAACAGTATGTTCTGTGCTTGATCTGTTATATTCGTCAAGTCTTCATTATCTGTTTCGTTGTAGTTATTGCCATAACTAGTTAGGATGATTGGAAAGCCTGAGTGAATCTGTATCTGATTGTTCTGCCTCTCTGGTTCTTCAGTGTTTAATCTGAATTGTCTTGCTTTGTTTAATTAGTTTACTTGTTACACACATGCTAATTATTCTTCCGATCAAACAACAATGATGTTAGAGTATTGATAGTTCCCTATCCCTATGGTTCAACATCCAGTCTTGCCAAGTCTATACTACTCTTTGACCAGGTCATACTTGTCTGTGTCGTGTGTAGTGTCTGCTTAGTAATATCATTTTTATAAATTTAAAACAAGTGTGTGTCAAAGCTTTTCACCATCAAAATCCCGTACTGGCGGGCAAACACCAAGTTTTTGGTGCCGCTGTAGCGAACGAATTCTACACACAAGTGATTCACAATCTGTCATAGCCATCTCATGCAATCCAGTTCACCACTCAAAGACCAAACACATTGACATACGGTATCATTTTATTAGAGATAATGTGGAAAAAGGTCTGATAGAACTTCAATATATTAAGATTGATGATCAACTGGCTGATCTGTTTACTAAACCATTAGACGAAACTCGTTTTAATAAGCTAGTATCCAAATTGGGAATGTTGAATTATAAAGTCTAACTATCATTCATTCATTTTGAGTGGGTATTTCACTTTGTTTGTTCATGTTGCACATAAAAGAAAGCATAATCTGAGGGGGAGTGTCAATCATCCATACAAGTTACGCATACTTGTAAGGGGAGAATATACCAAAAACATCTCACAGATCAAAGAAAATCTCAAAAACATGTGCAACATTTTAAAAAAATATATCAAAAATATGTGTTTTCATTAGTTTACAATTGAAAAATACAAAAATATTTTATTTTTGATTTATAAAAAGAAAAGAACAAAATGATTTAAATCTTAAGGGTCTAATTCACTTCGAACTCGAAATCTTGGTCTTCGAATTCAAAGTGAGCATTCAAGTCAAATGGAGGACTTCAAACATTCTCTGAAGTCAACATTCGAAAGGAAAAAAAAGACTTCGAGTTCTCCTACACTTCGCATTTGAAGTCAATGGACTTCGCATGCGAGGCACACCAAGGTCAATGAACTTCAAGCGCATGGATGATTCAAATTCGAAGCCTGTGGACTTCGAATACAGAACCATTAATTCCTTAAGACTTCGAGCCCGTTTACTAGCCTCAATTCGAAGCTAGTAGACTTCGCATTCTAAACAGTGTATCTTCAATACACTTCGAGCGTGCATGAATAGTAATTTGAACAGAAACAAGACCATCTCACTTCGAATTCGAAGCCTTTAGACTTCAAAGTCTACAGTGATTTCCATGAACACTTCGAGCGTGTTTTCCTCTTCGTAATCATTAAGATTTCGAGCGCGTAAATTTTTTATAACTGTTACACTGCATGCCTACAAATAGATAATTACATTAGAGTGTTCTTCATGCTTTCACACTTTTGAGTTTACGAAAATTTCACCGGTTACGTATTTACTCTCGTTGTGATCTAAGTTGCTGCCCGAATTTCAAACATTTGTGTTTAAGTTGCTAACCAAATCAATGTATACATAAAACAAGCACTAAATCATGAGAAACACATGTTTAAAAGCTTCAAATCTAACTTGTACTATTTAACTCGGAAAACACCTTTTTCCGACTTCAAATGCATTCTTCGATGTTCAAATGAACTTGTTAATGCAAATGTGCTTTGCGATGGGCATAAGAACACTAGAACAATGTTTTTGTCAAAGAAAAACTCGAAAAACTTGAAAAGTGCTCTTCGTGTTCTTCGAGTGGTTGAAGATTGGGGCTTGATTTCATTTTAAGCTTAGATCTTCATGATATGGACCAAATGAGAAAACTTTCAGTGTTACAAAAGTGTTTAGATACATGTATTCATTGTAAAACATGTGTTAAAACACCATTTTTCCACCAAAAATACCACTTTGTCTATGAAGAACTTTTGGGTGTTATCATTTTTCAACATAAAGTTGACACATTTTTCAAGATTGACTCTCAGTCAATGGTTACAAGTCAAAAAGAGTCAAAGTGTTTCACACTTGAATGTTTGACCTAACAAGTCAATATACTTCAATGAAGTTGTTTCACAAAGTGCAATAATCTAACCTATTGGCTGCACTAACAGGTTACAAATGGCTATGGAAGATGAATTTGTCTCATATCGTTCTTCGACAACTAGCCAATCTCATAACCCAAATGACCAACTTCTTTCAACAAATCAATTCTTGTCGGTTCTCACTCATGAAAACAACCACTTCATAAACCTCGACAATTTTCACAACCCAAAATTCCCCATTATCTCTAAACTTCTCCACATTCACCCTCTAAACCATGCCCTTACCTATAATCCATCCACATCTCTGACACATGTCCCTGAGTTGTATGTTCAAGAGTTCTGGCACACCACCCATACTCAGGTCGAGTATCTATTCGCGGTGATGTAGACCATTTCACCCTAAACATCACAGCCAACCGACTGAGGGAAATCCTCCGACTTCCTACCGCCAGAAGCAGGCCTCTACTTCTTGACTTTCAGGAAATAATTGACGAAACCACAGCTCTTGAAGGCATTCGAGACATGGGTTATCTTGGGGAATTACCTCTTCGTTCCCACTTTAAAAGAGCCAACCTCCACCCTATATACTACACATTCATGACCATTCTTCAATGGTTCCTCACTCCTAAACATACTGGCTATGAATACCCAAACTCCAACCAAATCAAGCTCATATATGTTGCTGCCAATCACTTGCATATTGATTATTCAATTCTAATCTTTCTTGATATTATGCAATAGGTTGAGGGCAAACTCTCTGATCTAAAGAGAGCTAAGGGCATATTTCGGCCGTATCAAAGGTTTTTACCGATGATTGTCCAATTCGCGATGGACAAAAATGAGGAGATACCCAGACGGCCAAATCATGTTACTATCAGGCCGAAGCAGTTTATGTATGTCAAAGTTTTGACAGGTGATCATCCTATTCAACCGCAACCTACTTCCCATTTCTCTGCTGGATCTATGCACCCAGAATGATGTGGTGAGAATCTATAGGGAGAGCGTAGGATTGGGTCCTATGGTGCAACCAAAACCAGTTGTACCTACCCCAGGGCCTATAGCACAAAGTGAGGACATAGCTGATAGGCCTCAGTCATGCATGGGGGAAGCTGAGAGGGAAGAGCTGGGAGAGAAAAGCCTAGAGAGGGGTGGTGAAGGGGATGAGGGCGATACACATAGTGAGGGAGGGGCTGAATATGATCCTGCCTAAATTCAAGCAATGATTGATACATTCTCAGATGTACTCCCTGAACCTGAACAACAACCGGAGTCTCCTGATTTGCATGCTGGGTCAGTGGCACCTGACCTTGAAACAGATACCTTTGCCCTGACCACATATACTCCGGGTGCAGCACCTCTAGTCACTGACAAAACCGAGCTAAAATTCATGTTGTAATAGAGGAAGAGGATTTGAGCTTCTCCGATCTATTTCCAAATTTAACCGAGGCCTTTGACTCTGAAATGTAATTTATGTATGGCTATCGACCGGGTCCTCTTGACACAACAAGTGCAAGCCATGAATTTGATCCTAATCTGGATGTCTATGATGAATATGAACGTGAAATGGAAGAGGAATAGGTAGAGTTAGGAGAGAGTGGTGAGAAAAGAAAAGCCGAGTGCTGAGGGATCCCCAACCCCAAAAAGCCGGGAAGCCACACTTGCTACCGGAGCTGACACTATTAGCTCTGGTATTGAAATAGTCACTGTCATCCCAACAGTGCACACTTACCCCTCCAGCCACTCAAGTATCTCTTAACAGATGCTTGTTTCAACTCACGGAGAATTAACACATACTCTATCGGCCTCTCATTCGGAGATGGCTGGTATTAAAACAAGAGGTCTGCCTCTCCCGACCTCGGCCATTCCTTCAATGCACATCGACATACCGTAGATATTTGCATTTCTTTCTAGACACCAATCCACACTTGCAAAAATAACGATGTTGTTTACACAACAACAGTCCAGAACACCTGTAGGTGGCATATCTAAAGGTGCCATTCAAGGATTAGGTGGAAATCTCGCCGGAGTGTACGCCACTGCAACTTCGCACGCAAGTAGTTCTGCCTCCATGGCAGAAAATTCAATGAGCACTCTAAGTGAGTCTTGGTTTGTTACCAAGATGAATTGCAGGAGGCCATCAACCCGATTACTGAAAGCCTAAAAGAATTCAAGCAGACACTTGCTTCTTTAAAACCCAAGGTTGATGATGGCTAGGGCTTATCTATTGACAGTTTAAAATCCCTTCTTTACGTAAGATTGTTGGAGATAGCCCAAGACCGCGAACAGAACCTAGATCTCCTTTAAACCCTTCAAAATGAACAAACTTACATGGGTAGTAACCTCAATGAATTTGAAGAAACAGTTATAAACTCAATGGAGGATCTGGGCAATGTGGTCTTTCAAAAATTGGATTCGGTGGAAAACAGGTTGACCATTCTTGAATCTACTTGCAAATCCCAAGCTGCTGAGTCAAAGCGCAGGCGTGACGACGATGATCCCGATCATGATCATTAAGAGGGGAAGAAGAGAGGGCGCATTTTGACCTTTACTACTCTGACCGAACGTTTAGCGGTTGCAATAGGGATCAGGGCAGAATCTCTACAACAGCAACAACAAGAACAACAACAGCAGCAACAACAACATCAACATCATCAACAACAACAATAGCAAAAGCAACAACAACAAATAACTGATCCTGAACCTGACATCCCAGTGTTTGAATTTGAAACTGAAACGGCAGATATTGATGAAATGGATGAGTTAGACGAACTTCTTAAACAAATTGATGAGTTATCTTTTGGCAAACTACCAGAAATAACATAGGAAGTCCAGATAGTGGACATGTTTGATGATATGCCGGTGCCCGTGATTCAAAAGCCAACTTCTTCAAGGGTTGTAGAGCCTGCGAAGGAGTTAGTTACCAAAAGGCAAATGGAGGAAGCAATCAGAAAGTTGAATCTTACTAGAGTCCTTCAAGGCATATAAGAGGAGGTTCATCAACTCTTTCCTCTAGAACCCAAGCAATTCCAGGTGTTAGTTGCTGACATCCTGAGGAAAAATCAACAAGCAGAGAAGGCTAAACAAATCCAACAATCATCTGAATGGACACTACCTTCGAATGTCTAACCAGCTCCTTTAGTTCCTACAACATCAGACCCAGGCCTTGATCGACACAACATGTTCACAAGAGACACAATGAAAAACCCTTTGTGGGGAAAATATGGTGTGAACGATGCTTACCTCGAAGATCGGATCCCTACAATCTTTACTTATCAAATCAGAGACAATATTGCTCCTGAACTGAGGGGTCTTGATGACATTCAAAGGAGACGATACAACCACATCTACAATGAATACAAAACACCGAGGGAGCAGATAGTGTCAGAATACCCGATCAACAAAGAACTTCGGATCAGCATGCAAAAATCTCTAAGGTACAGGTTTGCTGTATATGATGTACAAAGAGCAGATGGTCAGAAAATCTCTTTGATTGAAGCAGACTTCAGACACGTCAAGCTGCATGATATTGAATTCATACATGAGGAGCTATCCATAAAGATCAACAAGTCCTATGAAGAACAACAAGGACGATCAGCTATGATGAAGTATATGAGGAGATTTATTGAATTTATCCATAAGCATGATCTACAATTGGGAGCCGAGAGTAATCAACTCGAGGTGAATCTGCTCAGACCACTGCAAGACCATCCTGATCTTCCAACCCTAGAAGAGCTAACCGTTATTGATCAAAATCATCCAAGCTTTGCAGGTCAAAGAGGTGTCATCTTCGTCAACCAACGTCGTCGAAGAATCTTTGTTCGGATGGTGGACATGATGGCATACTCTGATGGTACTTTGAAACTGCTGTTCCACAGACTCCAGGAAAGGGCTAACAGAGAACAATCATCCTTAAGTGAGTTAGAAAGGGCTTGGTTGATGAGATCATATGACACAATCAGAAGGACATTGGACAGTCGTCGGATAATAAGAAGGTGGCAGATGATGTTCGGAATAAGAAATAGATCTTTATTGTAATTAATATCTTTCTACATTTCTATTTTCTTGTAATAGGTTTTCTCTCCATTTAGGGGGAGGTTGATAATATTAGAAAATGTAGAACAGCCTAATTAGTGGGCGTGACCTATAAATAGGCCCTTGGCCCTTGGCCATTGTAACGCTTGGAAATGCTTTTGACACATTAATGCAATATCCATATTCAAAGAAAAAGGTGTAGTGTGTGTTTCTCTCAAATATCATCTTCTCTCTACATCACTACTTGAAGGTTTAACTACAGGACTGAGTTTTCAGATTTCCATTAAGGAGGGAGTTAGTTGTGGATGTTATCATCTGTTGCCTGCCAAGTTCCTTTTTACTAATTGTGTGGAACTACCATGTTCATGGTATGGATAAGTCCCTAATAGAGCTTCACAAAATGTTGAAGACCGTAGAGTCTGAAATGTCCAAGAAGCTATCCTCGTCCAAATCCCTCCTAGTTATCCAGGGAGGCGGAACCAAAAGGAATCGCGCTCCTCCCTCTAAGGGAAAGGGAAAAGGGAAGATTGCAAAAGCTAACCTAATTCTGGCACCAAAGGGCAAGCGGAAGGCCGTGATGGTTCCAACAGTCGAGGATCCTATGAAAGCCAAGTGCTTCCATTGCAAGGAAAAAGGGCATTGTCGGTGTTCTTTCCCAAATACCTTGAGGAACTGAAGAAGGTAAAACTGAAGGGAGCTGGCCACTCGGGTAGGTTTATGATAGAACTCCACAACACCGCTACTTCAAACGGCTGGGTTCTTGATACCGTTTGTGGCACTCACATTTGTAATACTGTGCAGGTGCTAAAAAGAAATAGGGTTCTGGGTGCTGGAGAGATAGACCTGATCATGGGGAACAAAGAGGTGGTCCCTGTGGAATGGATTGGGAGTGATGATCTCGCCTTTCCTTTAAGCCTTGCTATTACCTGGTTAAATGTTTGCTTTTTGCCCTGCGTGGCAAGAAACATTATTTCCTTTCATGCACTTTACGATGATGGTTTTTATTTTACTTTTGATAATGGAATTATTTCTTGTTTAAGAGATGGTGTTCATTATTTTAAAGCCTATCCATATCATGGTATTTATGAAACATGTGTATATTTGGATGATAATAGATCAATCATAAACATTTATTCTAAGTCTAAAAATGATTTGGACAAGTTGTCATTGTGGCATAGTCGTCTTGGCCATATAAATAAGAAACGTATCGCCAAACTCCAAGTGGATGGGATTTTGGAATCGTTTGACCACGGGTCAAGCGAAGTATGCGATTCTTGTTTATTAGGCAAGATGACTAAATAATCCTTCACCGGCATTAGTGAAAGGGGCAAAGACTTGTTGGACATTGTTCACACGGATGTGTGTGGTCCGTTCAAATCTGCCACAAGAAACAACTGTAGGTATTTCGGTACTTTCACTGATGATGTCAGAAGGTATGGTTATGTTTATTTAATTAAGCATAAGTCTAAATCCTTTGAGGTGTTTAAGACATACCAAAACGAAGTGCAAAATCAATTGGGCAAGCAGATTAACATTCTCAGATCTAATAGGGGTGGTGAGTATCTTAGTACCGAGTTTCTTGATCATCTTAGGGGTTATGGATGAAGGTATTTGTTTGGCATATACAAGAAGTAGCGGAAGCATAATATAGGTCAAAATTTCAAATGAATCCAAACAAACACTTCCCAATGGACCAAATCTAGACATGGAAATGCAACTAAAAGAAATAAACAAGATAGGAAGAAAGATTGTATCACAAAGGAAGAACTTTCTTCTTGTCAAGCTATGAGAATTCAACAAAGAACCCCTCTAGTGTAGTCCACCTCAAGTTTTCTTGATTCCCCAATGCTAGTTGGTTGATGTAACCACCAAAACAACCAACCAAGTGCAAGTTACACACTTTGTTGCTTCAAAACTTGAACACCAAGTGTATAACCAAAAACTAGAGAGAATATTGCATGAACACACTCAAAAGAATGTCTCTTCTCTGTTCAAATGAGCCTCAACCCGTAACCATTGAAACTGCTCAATTAATCCCATTAAACTGAGTGTTTAAAACTGTTGATTCTACAGTTACAATGTACGGGCACGCCCATGCCACATATGGCACGGCCGTGTCGGCCCAAAAGGCCAGTACGCCCCGTGCCTGTTGGATTAGACACGGCCGTGCCTCATCCTGCCAAAACCCATTTTGGCCTGTTCTCCCTTTACTTGATCGTGTTGCCGGAATCAATACTTGATGTGTGACTCAATAGGCCTATACCTCATCAGCAGTGCAATTAACTCATACGGCCATGCGTATGAACGTTAGCACTCAAACCTCCAGGGACCCATGGATATCTTCTCTATACATAGAGGAACAAATTCCTTTTGACTACATAGTCCCGCCACATAGTTAATACTCTACCTAATCATCTCCCTTATAACGACCAGTTACGGACCGCGCTAGAAAATGATCAAACCAAAGCAGACCTATGATTTGGAATCACATGTAACTCTAGTTCAAAGATGAAACACCATTATCATCCTGAGTTACTTATGACCAGAACCATGAAGTGAACTCGGGTGCGGGTCCTCCAATCACTTGAAACCTCTTTCAAGTACAGGCAAGAATCACGTTTATCAAGACCAATTCTTTACCTAATCTTAATTTATACTCCCTTCCCATAAAGTATAACCGATTGTGGAGATTTAGAATGAACAACATTCTGGGAACTGTTTAAACATGCTAAGATGGAACACAGTAAGGATTCATAAAATACCCGCCCTCGGCGTATTATTAAATCTTCATTTAATAGTCGATATAGTATGAATTACAATACTGCTCAATGTCCGCAAAATATAAATACAAATCAAACATAAACCAAAACAATATTCAAGTCAAGTCATATGCATTAGAAATGCTAGTTGACCTAGTATGATAAACATCACTAGTCAATTTGTAACAACCTCAAAATGGGCCTAGTCGTGTTCGAATCTGATATGTTAGAAAATCTAATTACCTATTGGATAAAAGGAATTAAATGTGTATAATTTATTATTTGGAAAATAGAAGAAAATAATAAAGAAATGATAATATTAAAATATTATTGAAAATAGATAAGAATAATAAATTATCAAATAGTTTAGAACGAGGTTTCTAAAAATATCCCCGTTAGTTAAAACAGGTACTCGTGCGTTAAGTTGTAAGTTGGAAAGGGGAACAAGATACCCACTTGTGGATATGCATAACCCACAAGTGGGCATCACACGTGAGCCACCTCTTCACAAAACACAGACTTTGTGTTTTGTTGACTTATTGTGTTCTTGTGTGTGTGCAAAGCTTTTCAAGAGGAAATCATTGAAGATCAAAGCAATATGATTTTGTGGTTGTTGAATACAAGTGCTAAATCTCAAGTCCAATCTGCTGTGTAATCTTTCCTAATCATCTTCAGATTTAAGTAAGTTCCATGTATGAGTTCTTCAGTTTTCAAGTTTATGTTCTAAATTGGGTTTCAATGATTTTGATCCCAATATGTGTTTCTAATATTACCAATCTGTTTGTAAGTGGTTTCTAAGTTAATAGAAATCAGAATCTGTAATTAAAGTGAAGCTTTTAATTGATTTTGAGAATTAAAGTGTTAAATGGGTCAAAGTGGTGATTTGGTCCCAAATTCTGATTTTGGATGTTTAGATGCATAAAAATGGTGTCTTTAAATTGTTTTTGATGAATTATTTCATATATGAACATTAGAAACCGATTGGTAATGCTCTGAATGAGTTTTGGTAATTTTGGTTGGGAAAACAGCAGGTTCTACACGAACCTGCTGCTATGTATTGAAGGACACGGGCGTGCCTCTCAAGAACAGACCGTACCTTAGGGCGTATCTAGGAGGCACGGCCGTACCTCCCACGGGTACGGGGCGTGCCTAACCCTAGCAAGCCCGGGGGTGCCCTGAAGTCACGGAGTGTACCTGAGACCCAGGTACGGGGCATACCCGGGGCGTGCCATGCCAGGCACGGACGTGCCTTGGCAAGGTACGGGCATGCCCTGCCCCTGGCAGAATCTGTTTTACAAGGTTTTAATAGCTGTAAACCTTGTTTAGGTATTCCAGTTGATCCAGAAGCTTCAGTATCGAATAGTAAAGTATTCTAACTCGATAGGTGAGTGCCTGATAACATAACAATTAATATATCTATAATATATATTAACAATGAATTGAATACAATGATTTGTACACCATCGATAAAGCGATTGAATATGTTGATAAGAGGTTGTGTACCTTGTAGTATGTATGATAAATGATTATCAGGATATGATACACACTTGTTTAAATGTAGATTGTATAGCATGATGATGCTAGACTTAACTTATTGATATATAATATCATGCACTTGATTAGGTGTATGTTATCATGATAGATATATACATTATTGCGTGCGCGCAATGAGGTAAAGAATGAATGGCATGATGATGCAAGATATTTGTTTGGTATAAATAATATGCATCTGTTTAGGTGTATGTTATGTGGACATGATTATTGATTAACTGATGATTCGATTGAATCAATTGTTTGTTTGTGATTGATCCGGATCCTATGGACAAAGTTGTCCTGGACAAAGCTGTCCCACAACGACAACAAAGATGTTCTATTAAAGGACAAAGTTTTCCTCTTCGGGTATAGCTGTGGCTGTACAACAGAGGAATCTGCGGATTCCAAAACGCAACGGTGGACGCTTAACAGCTCCCCCACCGGGGCGGTTGATGTGTCTGGTACCCCAGTTTGGTGCATTGAGCCGGGTTGATCCCCCTGCGAGATATGCTACCTCCTGACTACGCCAGCTCATCGCGAGATGCTAGGATAGAACTATTTGAGCATGATTGATGATATGTGGTATGTTTATATTGATTGCATGCTGTCGTGTACTCACAAGCTACTATAGCTAACAGATAATACTTTCCACATGTGTAGGTGTTCCTTAGGCTGTGAGCTCGGGTGCCTGCGGGTAGTTGCATGTTTTAGGAGGAACACTGTATTTTGTTTAGCTCTGATACTATGTTTATCTTGTAGCAGATAATGGTCGTCCGGTTTAGTAACTGTAACACCAAACCTAGTATGTGTCAAGTTTTAAATGTTAAATATTAGCCACTTGTTTTATATTCCGCTGCGTATTTTGAATGAAAATGATAAATTAGTATTTTAAAAAGAAAAATTTGGTTCTCGAAATCACGGTGTTACAAGCTGGTATCAGAGCCTATGTTTGAGTGAATTGGATACTTGGAAGAGTATTTAGTCTCAAATTCAGGTTCTCGGCCATTATTTAAACTGTTCCTCGGGAGGTATTGGGGTGTGAGAGAGATTGATATGATTCACATGACTAACACAGTTGTTGATTAATTGCCTAATTGATTAACATGATTAATCAAACAGGATAAGTATAGTAAGTATATTAAGACTTTAATGGTCTAATATAATCAAGAGATGTTTAGATCAATCTGATGTAATCAGATTGATAATGTTAGATAAAAGAGTGATGCCAAAAGAATAGCTGAAGTAATAGTAGTCTTGTGCACTACTAGTATTAAGATAAACAAGGGAACTGTCCTCAGTTCCTATGAAAGTAGCATATAGTAAATGATGAGATCTAAAACGAATAATGACAATTGAGGAACATATGTTAGTTGTTCCTATTCCATAGCACAGAATGACCACATGTCTTGAGGCTTTTTCAGTCATGTAAACCATATATACCTTTAAGGGTACAACGGATCCGGCGGTGATCGAGAGATGGATACGGGATATAGAGTTAGTATTCGAAACCGGTGAAAGCAAGGAGCTACGTATACTTTTGTCTCTGTGTCTTTTTGTGCTTAATAGCAATTATCTGTTTTCGCGTTGATTGATCCACTGAAAGTGGAAGTTCTTAGCTGTAAGGCACTGATAGTGTTCTTGTGGCGGTAATTGATATTAATGGGAATAGTTTTCCCATTTCGTTTCTTGTTATGCCCATTGCGAAATTTGATGCTGTAATTTGAAGGGATTGGCTCAGCAACCGAAATGCTGAGATTCTTTGTTTGAAAAGGTGATTAAAATTCCTCAGTCCGACGAGTCATATGTTGTGACTCGTGGTGAGGCAAGAATTTCTAAAATTCCATTGATATAACTGGTGAGAGCTCGTAAATTCGTAGCCAAGGGATGTGATTCCTATTTGGCTTATGTTGTTGATACAAAGATGGAGAAGAAGGCTATTAACGACATTAGGGTAGTTTTAAATACCTTAATGTTTTCCTTGATGAATTACCGGGATTGCCACCGGTAAGAGAAGTAGAATATCAGATTGATCTTGTTCCAGGTGCTACGCCTATAGCTCGAACTCTTTATTGTCTTGCATCATCTGAGGTTCATGAGGTAATGACTCAGATTCAGGAACTTCTTGATAGAGGTTTCATTTGTCCTAGCTCTTCACCTTAGGGAACACCAGTCTAGTTAGTTAAAAAGAAAGACGGGACGATGCGGATGTGCATCGATTACAGGGAGCTGAATAAGCGAACTGTAAAGAACAAGTACCCTATTCCTCGTATTGATGATCTGTTTGATAACCTACATGGTGTTACTTGATTTTCAAAGATAGACCTTTGTTCTGGCATGAAGAAATACACTTCCTTCGTCATGTTATATGCAAGGATAGTGTTATGGTTGATCTAGAAAAGGTCGAGGCAGTGATGAATTGGGGAATTCCCAATACCCCATAAGAAATTCGCAGTTTTCCTAGGACTTGCCGGTTACTATCGGCGGTTCATCCAGAATTTTTTTCTAAAATAGTAGATCTTATGACGAAGCTTGCACGAAAGGATGTTACCTATTCGTGGTCTGATGAACAAGATAATGTCTTTCAGACATTGAAACAATTATTATGTTAAGCTCCAATTCTGACTCTGCTAAATGGGTCAGAAGATTTTATCGTTTGTTATGATGCTTCTTACGTAGGTTTGGGAAGTGTCCTTAGGCAGAAGGACAAAGTGATAGCTTATGTTTCCCGCCAACTGAAGCCACATGAGAAGAGCTATCCGACTCATGATCTGGAGTTGGCAGCTGTTTTCTTTGCTCTGAAATTATGGCGCCACTATTTGTATGGCACCAAAAGTGTGGTATTCACTGATCATAAGAGCCTCCAGTATGTTTCTACATAGAAGGAGCTCTATATGAGGCAAAGCAGGTGGATGGAATTCATAAATGACTATGACGGTGAAATCAAATACCACCCGGGAAAGGCTAATGTGGTGGATGATGCTTTAAGCCGAAAGGGCTCCACAAATACCATTAAATTCATGAAAATCATTATTGTTTCTAATCTTATCACTCGATTGAAGGAGGCTCAGCAAGAAGCCTTAGCAGAAGCTAATCTGAAGGCTGAAGTTATGTTCAAGATGAAGGAGCAGCTACAAGATGACAGCAGGGGATTGAAGATATATAGGTCCCAAATCTGGGTACCTAGCATCGGAGGGAACCGGGAGTTGATCTTGAAGGAGGCGCATAATTCTCGTCTATCTGTTCATTCTGGGTGCACGAAAATGCACCATGATCATAAGGCACTTTATTGGTGGCCTACTCTGAAACGTGACATTGTCTCTTATGTGGAGAAATGTCAGATATGTGCACAGGTGAAGACCGAGCACCAAAGACCCTATGGTAATTTGCAACAGTTACCAATTTCTGAATGGAAATGGGACAACATCACCATGGATTTTGTTACTAAATTGCCCAGGACTTTAAAAAAGGGCATGACATGATCTGGGTGATTCTTGATAGATTCACCATGTGTCTACACTTCCTCGGAGTTAAGGAATCTTCTTCTATGCCTAGACCTGTTCAGATTTGTATCAAAGAAATTGTTGCTCGACACGGTGTTCCTCTATCTATTGTTTCTAATAGGGATACACGATTTGTTTCACAATTCTGGAGTAGTTTTCAATAGGAACTCGGTACTCGTGTTCATTTAAGTACCGCATGTCTTCCACAGACAGACTAACAGTCCGAAAGGACTATCCAAACTCTTGAAGACATGCTACGCGCATGTGTGCTCGAATACGGTGGCTTGTGGGATTCTCATTTACCTTTGATTGAGTTTTCTTATAATAACTCATATCATTCTAGTATCGGTATGCCACCGTATGAGATGCTTTATGGTAGGCGTTGTCGCACACCTACCTGTTGGTTTGAACCAGGGGAGAAATAGTATGCTGGACCTAATTTGGTCTAGATTACTGTAGATAAAGTTAAGCTTGCACGTGAGAAGCTTAAACCAGCCAGGGATAGGCAAAAGTTGTATGTTGATCCGAAACGCAGACCGGTTACCTTTGAATTAGGTGATCGGTTATTTTTGAAAGTTTCTCCCTGGAATGGTGTTATTAGATTCGGCAGAAAGGGGAAACGGAGTCCGTGATATATTGTTTATTTCTGAATTATTCAGAAAGTCAATGAGTAGACAGTTTCTTTGGAGTTGCCTCCAGAGTTATCAGGTATTTATAATACCTCCAGTGTTTGATATCTTTATAAGTGCAAGGTAGCTGAAGATCATATTCTACCCTTGCAAGATCTGAAAGTTGATTCTTTTACACGACTTGTGGAAGAACCAGTTAAGATTCTGAACACGAAGACGAAGCGGCTGAGAGAGAAGACTATTCAGCTGGTCTTGGTCAAATTAAAGCACAGCCTTGGGTCAAACCTGACATGGGAGACCAAGGAGGATATGAGGGCCCGCTATCACCATCTGTTCACTTAAAGTAGATTCCGAGGACGGAATCTTTTTAAGGGGGGTAGATTTGTAACAACCTCAAAATAGGCCTAGTCGTGTTCCGATCTGATATGTTAAAAATTCTAATTACCTATTGGATAAAAGGAATTAAATGTATATAATTGATTATTTGGAAAATAGAAGAAAATAATAAAGAAATGATAATATTAAAATATTATTGAAAATAGATAAGAATAATAAATTATCAAATAGTTTAGAACGAGGTTTCCAAAAATATCCCAGTTAGTTAAAACAGGTACTCGTGCGTTAAGTTGTAAGTTGGAAAGGGGAACAAGATACCCACTTGTGGATATGCATAACCCACAAGTGGGCATCACACGTGAGCCACCTCTTCACAAAACACAGACTTTGTGTTTTCTTGACTTATTGTGTTCTTGTGTGTGTCCAAAGCTTTTCAAGAGGAAATCATTAAAGATCAAAGCAATCTGATTTTGTGGTTGTTGAATACAAGTGCTAAATCTCAAGTCCAATCTGCTGTGTAATCTTTCCTAATCATCTTTAGATTCAAGTAAGTTCCATGTATGAGTTCTTCAATTTTCAAGTTTATGTTCTAAATTGGGTTTCAATGATTTTGATCCCAATCTGTGTTTCTAAGATTACCAATCTGTTTTAAAGTGGTTTCTAAGTTAATAGAAATCAAAATCTGTAATTAAAGTGAAGCTTTTAATTGATTTTGAGAATTAACGTGTTAAATGATTCAAAGTGGTGATTTGGTCCCAAATTCTGATTTTGGATGTTTAGATGCATAAAAATGGTGTCTTTAAGTTGTTTTTGATGAGTTATTTCATATATGAACATTAGAAACCGATTGGTAATGCTCTAAATGAGTTTTGGTAATTTTGGTTGGGAAAACAGCAGGTTCTGCACGAACCTGCTGCTGTGTATGGAAGGGCACGGGCGTGCCTCTCAAGAAAAGACCGTACCTTAGGGCGTACCTAGGAGGCACGGCCGTACCTCCCAAGGGTACGGGGCGTGCCTAACCCTAGTGAGCCCGGGAGTACCCTGAAGTCACGGGGTGTACCTGAGACCCTGGTACGCGGCATACCCGGGGCGTGCCTCGGCAAGGTACGGGCATGCCCTGCCCCTAGCAGAATCTGTTTCACAAGGTTTTAATAGCTGTAAACCTTGTTTAGGTATTCCAGTTGATCCAGAAGCTTCAGTATCGAATAGTAAAGTATTCTAACTCGATAGGTGAGTGCCTGATAACATAACAATTAATATATCTATAACATATATTAACAATGAATTGAATTGAATACAATGATTTGTACACCATCGATAAAGCGATTGAATATGTTGATAAGAGGTTGTATACCTTGTAGTATGTATGATAAATGATTATCACGATATGATACACACTTGTTTAAGTGTAGATTGTATAGCATGATGATGCTAGACTTAACTTATTGATATATAATAGCATGCACTTGATTAGGTGTATGTTATGCTGATAGATATATACATTATTGCGTGCACGCAATGAGGTAAAGAATGAATGGCATGATGATGCTAGATATTTGTTTGGTATAAATAATATGCATCTGTTTAGGTGTATGTTATGTGGACATGATTATTGATTGACTGATGATTCGATTGAATCAATTGTTTGTTTGTGATTGATCCAGATCCTATGGACAAAGCTGTCCTGGACAAAGTTGTCCCATAACGAGAACAAAGTTGTTCTACTTAAGGACAAAGTTGTCCTCTTCGGGTATAGCTGCGGCTGTACAACAGAGGAATCTGCGGATTCCAAAACACAACGGTGGACGCTTAACCGCTCCCCCACCAGGGCGGTTGATGTGTCTGGTACCCAAGTTTGGTGCATTGAGTCGGGTTGATCCCCCTGTGAGATATGCTACATCCTGACTACGCCAGCTCATCGCGAGATGCTAGGATAGAACTATTTGAGCATGATTGATGATATGTGGTATGTTTATATTGATTGCATGTTGTCGTGTACTCACTAGCTATTATAGCTAACAGATACTACTTTCCACATGTGCAGGTGTTTCTTAGGCTATGAGCTCGGGTGCCTGCGGGTAGTTGCATGTTTTAGGAGGAACACTTTATTTTGTTTATGTTTGATATTATGTTTATCTTGTAGCAGATAATGGTCGGCCGGTTCAGTAACTGTAACACCAAACCTAGTATGTGGCAAGTTTTAAATGTAAAATATTAGCCACTTGTTTTATATTCCGCTGCGTATTTTGAATGAAAATGATAAATTAGTATTTTAAAAAAAATTTGGTTCTTGAAATCGCGGTGTTACACAATAACAACGGCTTAACTGGTGGTTTTGTAACACAACATCCATATGTACTTTTGTTATTTACTTATATCTCTTTTGATAAGACTATTTTAAAGGTATGCATCAAAGAGATCTCATTTTTCAAAATATTAAAGTAATCACACCCTCATTTTCTCAAAAGCCCACAATAGGGTTAGTGATACTTCAAGAACCAACAATCAACACCACAAGTTAAGATCATAAACTTTGATCAAGATCAACAGTTATCCTAGTAGAAACACACATTAGAGTAAATACTTACTCCAAGCCTATTCTAATTGTGAAACATCAAGAACATATCTCTATATTTCTTGAACTAAAAATTGTCCAATTTTGTATCTCCTAGGTGTCCTTATGAAGCAGTAATTCCTAAATTAGGTTCGCAGATAACCTAATATCGGGACATTATCTTCAATAGACACATAATATTAGGAATACAACAAATCTCCCACTAGCCCTGACATATCTAAAAGTCTTATCTATGTTTCTAGGAAACTCATCAATTTGATTTTCTAATAGTAAGCAAAGATCTTTCTTTTAAGGCGCTAGCATAAGTCCGAAGTGGACTTATTCACTTTTGTAGACTTAATTCGGATACTATGGATATATATTAAGACCCTCGGAGAATGTGTTATAAGCACTTCCTCATAATATTGTTCCATAACGGAAGGCGGTCAATAACATCCACGAGTATCAAACATTCTTCAACATAGCCACTAGGCAAAGTTTCTCCATAACCATCATGAAAACTTTACAACTAGTTTGTATTTGAAGTTTTCTACAATTCCATCCATGTTAATCCCGTTACTACCATCTTGGTTTACACCTAGGTATGGGATTAAACCAAGTCAAGTACTTGGACATTTCAAATGGATTGCATCTCATTATCATTTACTTCTTTTATCTGTTAAGTTTATTAATTGTATAGAATAGAAGATTACATTTTGAGTGAAGTTTGTATTAATTACAAACTAGAGGGTCTTATTTGTAAATATACTCATGGAGTATATAAGCTTATGATTAAGGCTAATCATGTATCAATTGTCATAATCAATGATATGAACTATGTGTTAATCAAGGTGTAATTAGTATTCTCTCATATTTCTACACATGCAATTGAAAATTAGCTTGATACTTGAAGAATTAAGGGATTATCAATTGGTATCAGAGCCTAAGGAGTGATTTGATTGAAGATTGGATCAAGAATTGCAAGAAATTTTGAAGAATTTTTTTCAATTTTCGGATTATTTTTGGGCAGAAACTTTGAAAAATTCTAGAAAATTCATACAATCTCTATTTAATCTAATTTTTGGATATGTTGTTGTGTATGATTGCAGGAACCTACAGTAAAATTTTATAGTGCAAAATCCAAGCTATTTGAGAGAAATCGAAAACTCAATTTCTGGGTTTTTTAAGGATGTTCTTGAGGATGGAATTTAGAATTTCGAGTTCTAGTTGGAATTGATTGCTGAATTTTTGAAAGAAGTTTAGCAATAGCATCGTGATTGGATCTGCAAAATCTCAAAGCTTAATTCAAAACGCAAAAAGAGAAATTATGAAATCTTTTTCTTGATGCGTTCTTGAAGATTTTGATCAATTTTGGATCAATTCGTGTTGTTTGATCGAAATTCGTGATAAATGAGTGTTAGGGAAGGTGGAGAAACGTAAAATTGATCATAAAAATCATTTTTGAGGAGTTTTTGAAAAATCTAGATTGATAGTGTTCTTGAAGTTCTTGGATAGAAGATGAAGAAAGGAGGAGTTTGATCCAAAAAGTTTGAGTCAAAAAGTGTTTTTTGGTGTTTGTGTGTGAGAAGGAAAGAGATTGAAAATTTTAAATGTATTCTTGAGTATTAAAATTTTGTTTCATCGGAATTTTTAGTATCGGATTATTTTTTTAAGTAGCGCATTGATACAAGTTTCTTAAAAAAAAACCCAAATTTAAAAGTAGCGGAATTTGTTGATGTAGCGGATTGTTTTTAGAAAGTTTTTTTTTTCTCTTGGATTTTAAAAAAAATTATCGGATTTAAAAGTGATGTGTCGGATTTTAGTTTTTTTTTTAAGTTTGATTTTGAGTTTCAGATTGTCGGATTGTTGATGTGGCATTGTCGGATTTTGTATCTGATCTATATTTTTGAAATTTTCCTCTTTCAGATGTCCTAAAATGCTAATAGTTTTGTTCTCATTGGATTATTTTTTAAAGTTTGTATCATCGGTATTTAGTTTTTTATTATTTTAGTTTTTTTTGTTTTAGTTTTTTTTGTTTTAGTTTTTTTAATAATTAGAATCGGATTTTCTTATTGTCGGTTTTATTCGTTTTAGCGTTGTTTTTAAATTGTTCTCCTATCGTATAGTTTAGTCGTTTTTAGTGTTTGTTATAGTGTTATTATTATTTGTTTTTATTTTTGTTGTCGTATTAATTGTCTCCTATGGTGTTAATTGTTTCTTGATTCGTTTGTTGTAGTCATATCATAGTCACTTTAATTGTTCTCCTTGTACACTTTTAATCATTGTTGATCATTATCAACTCATTCTTAATTGATCAAATCATTGTTGTTGATTAAATTCTTGATCAAATCAAATCATTCCTAAACGATTGTATATTTTTAAGGTATCAAGATAAATATCAAGATGTCAACGAAGATTCCACATGTTGGAGTAAATTTTGAGAAAAAGAAGGTAGACGGATTGGTTAATGAGAATATCCAGCTCAAAGAGAAGATTTCTTGACACGGAGAAATACAATTTATGATGTTAGGATTGAACGTATATCAGATGATATAATCAAAAAGGAGAAACAGATGCAAATTCTGAGTGGAGAAAGTTCATTACTAAAAGAACAAGTTGAATTTGAAAATAAAAGAGCAAGTGAATTACAAGTTGAAAAGGCTGAATTGCATGATAAGTTGAAACAACTTGAGCAACAACTACTTGTTGAAAAACTTGAGTTACAGAAAGAAACAAATGTATTAGACCTAGAAAAGATTTTGGAAAGTGAAAAGAAAATGTTTGAAGAAGAAAGAAGTAAGATTGTGGAGAAAATTTCACAACTTGAAGTATATTCTAAAGAGGAGAAAAAGAAAGTAGAGATTTTGTCAGAAGAGAATGTCAAGTTTAAAGACCTCATATCTGAATTTTCTGTTGAACGTCAAGATTTTCAAAGGATGTTGCAGAATGATGATAAGTTGATAGCGAGTTTAGGTATTGAAAAGGCTGAATTGCAAAAAAAGTCACAGAACTTGAGCAACAACTTCTTGCTTCTTCGAAACTATATATTCCCAGCTCAGTTCTAAAAAACAAAATATCTGAGCTTCAGAAGACTCTGGACACAGAGAAGAAAACATTGGAGAAAGAGAGACTACATTTTTTGGGCTAAACTCAAGTTCGCAATGCTTCTTGCTGAAAAAGCTTCTGAATCTACCAAGACTTCCGCTGACAATATCAATTTTGATTCAAAAACACATTGTGGTAGCGATACTGACTCTTATTTTTCTGTTGCAGATGCTGAAAGTAGAAAATCAGATGACGATTTCATTGATGCTTCTTCTCCCAAAGCAACTACTTTTTCTCAAAAGCCAAAAGAAACTGAATTCAGAAGTCAACAGAATGCATCTTATTCAAGTTATATTGATTCTGAATTTTCAATAAACTTAAATGATTATTTAGCAAAGACTAAACAAGCTTGGATTCCAAAGAAGAATCTATGTGACATGTTTGTAAAGATATCATCATTCTGGACTGAAAAGAAGACAACTACAGAAACCTCAATCTTTAATTCATCATGTGGTTCAATCAATCATATGCATTAAAATGCATGTTTTTCATCATCAGAATTCCGTATCAAAAATGTCATAACTGATAAATTTTCATCCAACGCAATACCTACCAGGACATCTTCATAAACTAAACCTAGAGCATATGAGTTTCGAATGAAGAATGTCATCAATGATGGTTTTAAGTCCAATGCTGTACCACAAAGAAGAATGCATAGATAACATCATTCAGGTAAGGACAATCATGCTGATTTGCAATATCACTCGTTTAAACATCTAAATACCAAATTCTTTTCTAAAGCAAAGCATAATGGAAATTTTGTGCTAAAAAATGATGTCAAATATCCTTTTGTGGTATACTCAGTCAAGCACTTAATCAGACTTTCAAAAGAAAAGATTTGTAAAACTTCAAGAACAAATCATAAATTTGTTGTTCAAAATGGTATTCCGGAATGGCACACAGGCCCAATACATAGAAAGGTTCATAAACCTAACATAGTTGGACCCAACTTCAAGTGGGTACCAAAATGTGCTTAATTTGTTTTATAGATCAAGTCAGAGACATGGTTGGAACATAATGAAGATCATTCATAATGCGTTGAAAAGCACATTGTGTTCAATATGCTCACAATTTCAATCTCTTGACTTGAATAAACAAGAGTGTTCCCTGCACTCCATTTCACATGTCATTGTGTTCAGCATTAGCTCGAGTCTAATGATCTGAGAAACCTAATGTTTGTAGTTTATCATTCCTTGATATAACTTGTGTGATAATGGTCGATTATTTGCAGGGGGAGCAAGAACGACATCGATCCTTTGACAAACAAATCATTTTCGTCGAGAACCTACAAGATTGCAATTTTGTTTTGAAATAAAAACTATTTTTGTGCATTTTTGTAGGGGGGGGGGAATTTTTTTTCTCTAACCTAGTTGATGTGAAATCATTTTCGGATTCAAATGCTTTAACTTAGGGAGATTTTTTTTGTTTTCAAATCATTTTAAAAATGAAAATTTCAAAAACAATAAAAAATTTTAAAATTCGAAAATATTTTCAATTTTCAAATTTTATTGTTTTCCCATCGAGAAGACATTCATTCACTCGATTCATTCTGATGTCTTTCTTGATTCATTTGATTGTTGATCTTCTGAACGCTTATTTTTCATTCCTTGAATTCTATCCCGATAATAATTCTAAAAATTCTTCCTTTATTGTCGAATATTCCATTCATTATGAAAACCGTTCATTCTTGTGTCAATCATTTTTTATGTGACACATACTTTTCAAGTAATCAATAAGGCACCAAAGAGTGAGGGAGTGTATGATAATTCTACTCCTATGGTCTATCCAGAGTCGGAAGGACCTGCCCTAGGAGTTCACCTTATTCTAGAAAAACAAAGTAAGGGTTTAATAAGTCAAATAGGTGAGCGGAATCAGTTATCACATGATACTGATTGGTGGGCAGAGATAAAATGAAAATGAGAGGGGTGGAACAGGAGATGAGGGTGCATATGATCAACTAATCACTTTGAGCATATATGCTAAATCATTTTGTCATTTCATTTCATACATCATATTTTTTGGATTGTTCATATTCTTTGATTTATCAAATCATTCTTGACAATCCATATGATTGCTCAAATCATTTCAAATTTGTAACAAGTGTCCAAATGTATCCAAACATAGATACATACATTCATTCTGGAAAGAGAGTTTGAGGGAGAAGTCGAAAAATATTTAGAGAGCTGAGGGTGAGAGATAGGATCAAAAGAAAAGAAAGATCCTCTCCAAACAGTGTCAATCTAGGTAAACACATATATTACTAGATTTCATGTGTTTAAATTTGGTATTGAAGAAGACATCATGAACCCAGTGATGCAATGAACTAACCCCACCCAGCTACTCAATTATCTCTTAAAAGATGATTGTTTCAACTTCACACGGAGAATTAGCACATTTCTATTGACATTTCACTCGGAGATTGTTAATATTGAAGCAAAGAGGACAGCTACTCCGGTCCCCGACTTCTTTCATGCACTTATAGAGTCTAGAGCTTATTGTTATATCATTTCATTTCTTAGGACACATGATGAAAATGTCACAAGTATCTAGTTTTTGTAACTGATACTGGAACATTTTGAGTGTTATCTTTGTGATATTCACGATGATAGATGGAAATCCTACCAGTGCTATCACTGATCTCGGTGTTAACATTTTCCAACGGGAACTTTGAGATGGTGCCCTAAAGACTGTCTCAGATACTTTCATTGTAATATCATTGTGGTCACAATGTTAAAGAGATACATATTTAATAAATTCAACTGAATATCACAAGGAGGATTCTAAGCTATAAATGTTGAAGTATTAATGCACAAATCAAGCTGAATGTCAATGTCAATTACATAATGTTCATGAAGAATCTTGATCATCATGAGGGGGGAGAAAGTTTAAAGAAATTGAAATTCAGTTGATCTTGACAGAAGGAAACAAAATATTGGCTGATTCTTACTAAGTTGAAGATGATGCTGAGTTCTTATTCTCAATGCTATTCTTAAAGTTCAACAAAATTGTGCAGCTAAAGAAGACCAGATTCATGTGTTGAGAGGGAGACAAAGAAAATTTTAATTCTGAAAAATCAATATATGTCAAGTCAAGGGGGAGCAAAGAAAAAGTTTAATTCTGAAAAATCAATATATGTCAAGTCAAGGGGAGCAAAGAAAAGAGATATCTATCAAAGTTGAAAAACATCAAGAGATTCAAAAGAAAAGATAATTGTGTGATCAAGACATTATGATCAGGATAAACAAGATCAAGAGCTACATTCAAGGGGGGAGAACAAAATATTCCTCATGCAAAAGCAAAGCTTATTTTAAGACAAGAGAGCTCAAGATCAGAAAGAAAAGGTTTGAAGATTCCCCAAAGCTTCAAAAGAATATTAACCAAAAAAAGAATATCTGCATGATTCAAAAGGGGAGATTGTTAAAGTTTGCGTCTGATGCCAAAAGGACATAACATCTTCTATTTCTATACAAAGGGGGAGATTGTTAGGTTTATTAATTGTATAGAATAGAAGATTACATTTTGAGTGAAGTTTGTATTAATTACAAACTAGAGGGTCTTATTTGTAAATATACTCATGGAGTATATAAGCCTATGATTAAGGCTAATCATGTATCAATTGTCATAATCAATGATATGAACTATGTGTTAATCAAGGTGTAATTAGTATTCACTCATAGTTCTACACATGCAATCGAAGATTAGCTTGATACTTGAAGAATTAAGGGATTATCAATATCTTAGTGAATTCTGGATCCACTACGTCCTCCGATAGATGGTGAACTCAACATGACTCATCATCAGGTCATTGCCACTTAGATATGAGAAAGTAATATCTCTTTGGCTCTATATGACTCTTATCAGAATTAAAAGAAGTAATGACTCTTAATCAGGTATACCAGCATATCCACACCGATTATCAATCAATGATATCTTATTATTTGCTAGTGTCAAAATCAGGTCTTTTATTTAAGTTTCACGTTCTTCCACTGTAATGCCTTAGCTATTGTCCCCTTTTAAGCAACAAAAAATTGTTCTTGAAAGGCTAAACATCTAAAACTTAGAAGAACTCCTCAAATGTATTAGCACTTCTTGATTTCAAGTTCATTCATCTCCCACTGAATGTAGATCAGATAACTTCGAACTATGAGATAAACAAGCAAAGAACCTTTCTAGTCATATCTTAATAAGTGCTAAGTAGACCATCAATTGAATTTAGATTTGAGGACTTAGTCACCATGGTAAATGAATGTATCAACAAATCGGACATACATTCTTGACCCGTCATAACCCGGATCATTATCAATAATATCCGGTTCCTTACACCATGACACCATGTACCAATGTGTCTTAGTAGGATATGAATTATGAGACAATTCCACAATTCACTCTATGGTCATTCAATATAGATAGAAGGTATCTTAGCATCTTAACTAGATCTAAGTATCTTGATCTATATGCCCTATTGATTCTGAAAATCGTTTTGGATAATTATGAACACCAACAAGATTTCAGACATATACCTAAACTAGTAAATGTCCCGCAGCTACTACCATCAAGGTAGTGATGAAGAAGTTTCGCTTTCGTTATTCTTTGTGGTGTGCTTGAACGGATTATTCACAAAAGTGTGATCAATACCCAACAAGCGTTCAACCCTCTACTAACTCCGGTGAAGGATCTCATAATCATCTAAGCCAAATAAATAAGATCAACATCAAACATTTAGCCTGAGGTTAAACTATCCCGAGATCCCAACCACAGGGATCAAGGTGATGTATTTCTTGTTTATGTGGTAAAGTTGATTATCTCACAAGGATAACTTATCCAAACTATTTTGGATTCAGAATCAGTTATTCATGGATATTTTATTACTTGTAACAAAATCTTGCATATGCCGTGACATGAATAATTTTTGAATATATACAAATATCTCTTAACAAAATTTTCATAACAAATTTCATATTTTAAGGATAAATTCATCGTCATCAAATGTACAGTTGTGTGCCACGCAGGGGAAAACAACACATAATCTATGACATGAATAAACTTTGAACAAATGTCACACCCCGCTAAAGTGGAAACACGAGGTGTCACAGCACAAGGGATCATCGCACAAGGTAAATAGACAATGACCAATATATTAAATTAAAAAAGTAAGTGGTTCGGATAAAACATAAGTAAAAGTTACACAACCAAATAATGTTTAAAGGACATTGTCCCGTACGATGCATAAATAAAATAGAAATTGTTTTTATAAAATGTGAAGATGAAGATGAAGATGCCACACATCGTGCTTCTACATAAATCACCTAACGACGATCACCTGAAAGCATGGGTAAAAGAAAAACGGTCAACTACTAGAGTTGGTGAGTTCATAGGTTTTTAATATGCACAATATAACTTTTAAATGTGAAAAAGTTTAAATAAATGATGGAGATTTTTGAATAAAATCCAAGTATGTAATAATGATAGAATATGCATTATATTGCCCAATATATTGTACATGGTAGTAATATACTATGATGATTATTGCTTGAGCCATTATCCAACCTAACCGATAACCAATTGCCCAAGAATAAACCTAACGCCCATATTAAATGACGTTAGTAGTGGTAAAGTACATCTATAGTTCGTCAACCATAAATGGGAGACGTTGGAATCTCCAAATAGCGCTACTTACAAATACCATCGGCTCACTAGCGGAGTTAAAGGATAATGTCCAACGAAGGGCCTTACAAACGATAACCCAAGCACATCAAAGAATAATACCATAAGTGCTCAAAATAATATTTGAAATATATAAGAAGATAGGAAATAAACTTTTCATGAAATGTATACACATGCTTTCACCCCAAAAATAATATGAAATACGGTAAAAAGGGGCTATGATACTCACTCGCTATGCAAATGTGTTAACTTGTAAGGGTTTCTCGTTTCTACCAAAGCTCATTTCCTAATATAAGAAGTACGTAGCTCTATTAAACTTATTTTATTTATTACTTTGTATTATTTATTTGTTATTAATTTCTTTATTAAATTTTTAATGGTTTTCTCTATTTTCATTAAGTCATAGGTGTTCACTGAAATTTTTATTTCCTTAAGTTAAACTTTAAAAATTAAAAACTGTATTTTAGAAGTCATATTAAGGCTTAATATTTTAATATAACCTTAATAAATGTTTCTAAAATGTCCAGTAAAAATTTAGG
This sequence comes from Dittrichia graveolens, assembly GCA_038502395.1. Classification (NCBI taxonomy): domain Eukaryota; kingdom Viridiplantae; phylum Streptophyta; class Magnoliopsida; order Asterales; family Asteraceae; genus Dittrichia; species Dittrichia graveolens. The sequence continues at coordinate 28,515,376 of JARJIL010000008.1, forward strand.
AATTTATAATCTATGTTTAATATTTTTAATAATTAAAAGTATATAAGATGTCCACTGATCAGTGTCAGGATGACATTTTGTTACTAAAATGTCTGTTTAGGGCTCATACGACCTCGTTTTTATATGATTAAAAATGGGAATTAACCACGACTCAAAGGTGAAACTTTTAAAAAAACCTAGACCTATTTTGACCCAATAATGAGTATGTTATACTCGTTTAAAGTGCACCTTTTTAAATCTATCAGATTTCCAGATTCAACATATGTGTCTTATTAAATATGTTTGAAGGATCAAAACTTCATGAAAATTTGTGAATCCAGGTTTAAATGAAAGGTAACACTTTAAACTAAGATTAGAAAAAAGAATTAACTGATTTTGATACCTAGAACTCCAGATATAACAAAAACAATGGGGGGGGGGGGTTCTAGTTCAGAATCTGCCAGATTATGATTTCTCTTTGTTTTATGGGTCATAACTTTAATATAACATGTTTATATTCATGATTAATCATCTTGTATAAGTATAAATTTGATAATCCATATGTTTCTTACAACAATGGTAGGATGATACACATTTTATGTGTTCCTTACAACATTTGGTAAGATGATACACATGCATGATCAAAGTCTTATTTTCTTGATTTTTAGTTGATTATGTTCCATACAACAATGGTAGGATGATGCACATTTCATGTGCTCCTTAAAACATTGGTAGGATGTTTATATTTACATGATTATAGATATTTAAAAGAAATAAGATGAACATCAAAGAAAATAAATAAAAAGAAAGAAGAAAAGAAGAAAGGTAGAAGAGTAGAGATGGGTTTGTTATGATCATCTTACCAACTCTTTTTCTTTGATTTGTCTTTGATCTTCACAAGATGAACAAGGGTTTGATGTTCTTGGGAGATTTTTTTGGTGAAAGAAGAAGAGAGAAAAGAGAAGAGATGGAGTGTGGTGGTAAAGGAAATGATGAAGAGTAGTAGGGGGCTTATATAGAGCATGGGGGAGTTCAAGTGGCAAGTCTTGGGAATAGAAGGAGACAAGAGAAAAGAGAGGGGGGTGGTTTCTTTTATTTTTTTTAAAAAAATATTATGTGTAATTAGTTTAATAAATTTTGTATAAATGGTGATTTTGTTTAAATCTTTTAATTAACATAGCTTTAATTACTTTTATGAGTTTATATATATATATGTTTTATATTTTTACTTATTTATATTTATTATGATGTATTTTAATTATTATTATTATTATTATTATTGTATATGATTTGTAATTCTTGACTTTTAATAATTCGGTTTTTCGAGCTCGTGAAGGTTCTAACCATATAGGCGGGATTTCTATGGAATCTAATATTGTTATTGATGTATTTAAATCATAACTAATATTTTTAGTCATACCAGGCTTAAAGTTAGAATTTCTAATGGCTAACCTGGGAAATTTGTTGCCGGTTGTCACAGTCTCCCCTGATTAAAAGAATTTCGTCCCGAAATTAATCGTTGACGTCCTGGACTTGCTTTTTGGCGAAGAGGTGCGGATATTTGAGTTTCATATAATCCTCTCGCTCCCAAGTGTATTCAGGCCCGTGCCTTGAGTTGCAACGAATTTTTAAAATGGGGATCTTGCTTCTCCTCAGTCTTTTGACCTCCCGGTCAAGGATTTCGATTGGTTCTTCTCCAAAGTGCTAACGGTTATCAACTTGCACATCTTTTAAGGGTAAGACTAAGGTTTCCTCCATTTGGCATTTCTTTAAATTCGACACATGGAACGTGTCATGGATAGCGCTCAGTTCTTGTGGCAGTTTTAGCTTGTAGGCTACCGGTCCAATCCTTTCGATTATCTCGAATAGCCCAACGTACATGGGACTTAATTTGTTCTTTTTCCCAAAACGCACTATCCCCTTCCAAGGTGATATCTTTAGTAGAACTTTATCGCCAACTAGAAACTCTAGGGGTTTCCTGCGATTGTCGGCGTAGCTCTTTTGTCGGTCCCTAGCGGTTTTGAGCCTTTCCTTGATAATCTTTATCTGATCAGTGGTTTCCTGTACGATGTCTGGTCTGGACAATTATCGGTCTCCGATTTCCAACCAGCTAAGCGGGGATCTACATTTGCGTCCGTACAGTGCTTCATAGGGTGCACACTGGTGTGATAACTATTATTGTATGAAAATTCAACCAGTGGCTAATGCGAGTCCCAGCTTCCGCCAAAATTTAACACACAAGCACGTAACATATCCTCTAGCGTTTGAATAGTTCTTTCCGATTGACTGTCTGTTTGAGGGTGGTAAGAGGTGCTTAAATTGACTCGCGTCCCCAGTGCTTTCTGAAGTGATTGCCAAAATCGTGAGGTGAAGTACTATCCCTATCCGAGATGATAGAGATGGGCACTCCATGACGCATGACGATCTCATTGATGTAGATTCGTGTCAGTTTTTCCATCTTGTAATCTTCACAAATGGGAAGGAAATGTGCTGACTTTGTAAGCTGGTCTACTATTACCCAGATGGAATCGTACGCTTTAGCGGATCAGGGTAACTTAGTCACAAAATCCATAGTTATCTGTTCCCATTTTCATTCCGGGATTTCTGGTTGCTGCAGTAATCCAGAGGCTTTCTGGTGTTCTGCCTTAATTCTTGCACAAGTTAAACATTTCCCCACGTATAGGGTGACATCCTTCTTCATTCCGGGCCACCAATAGTAATCCTTCAAATCCTTGTACATTTTATCGGCCCCGGGATGAATAGAATACTTAGACTTATGTGCCTCATCCAATATCGTTAACCGTATGTTATTTGCCTTAGGTATCCAAACTTTCTTTACGAAGTAACGTACTCCATCAGTTCCAATCTCGAATCTGTGCTCCAAATGACAGAGAGTTTCCTCCTTTAGATTTTCTGCTTTGAATGCTTGCTCTTGAGCTTCAAGGATCCTTCCTTTCAGACTTGTTTGCACAACAGCTCCTAATGCTCGTACTCGTGTTGGTTTTACTCTATCCTTCCTACTCAACGCGTCGGCTACCACATTGGCCTTGCCTGGGTAATATTTGATTTCGCAATCATAATCGTTGAGTAGTTCTACCCATCACCTTTGTCTCATATTGAGCATCTTTTGATCAAAAATATGCTGGAGACTCTTATGGTCAGTGTAGACGGTACACTTGGTGCCATATAAATAGTGTCTCCATATTTTGAGTGCAAACACTACCGCTCCTAACTCCAAATCATGAGTAGTGTAGTTTTTCTCATGAACCTTTAATTGTCTCGAAGCGTAGGCGACAACTTTGTCTTTTTGCATTAAAACACATCCCAACCCTTGGTGTGATGCGTCGCAATAGACCACAAAGTTTTTTGTTCCAGTTGGCAATGCCAAGATAGGTGCATTGCATAGCTTCTGCTTTAAGGTTTGAAAGGCTTCTTCTTGCTTATCTCCCCAAATGAATTTCTTATCCTTCTGAGTCAGAGTCGTTAATGGTTGAGCCATGCGTGAAAAGTTTTCGATGAATCACCTATAATATCCTGCCAAACCAAGAAATTGTTGAATCTCAGTTGGCGTCTTTGGTGCTTCCCACTTTTTGATTGCCTCGATCATTGCTGGATCGACATGAATTCCATTCGAATTAACTACGTGACCAAGGAAGTGTACTTCTCGGATCCAAAATTCACACTTGGAGAATTTGGCATACAACTTCTGGTCCTTGAGTAGGGTGAAGATTAATTTCAAATGATGCTCATGATCTTCCTTGCTTCACGAATAGATGAGAATGTCGTCTATGAATACTATTGCAAACTTATCTAAATATGGTCTACAGACCCTATTCATTAAGTCCATAAATACTGCTGGAGCATTAGTCAACCCAAATGGCATAACTAAGAACTCGTAATGTCCATAGCGGGTTCTAAAGGCGGTCTTAGGGACGTCTTCTTCGCGAACTCTCAATTGGTGATATCCCAAGCGAAGATCGATTTTTGAAAAATAGTTGGCGTCTTCAAGTTGGTCGAACAGGTCATCGATTCGAGGGAGAGGGTACCGCTTCTTGATAGTTAACTTGTTGAGTTCCCGATAGTCGATACACATTCGTAGCGACCCGTCTTCTTTTTGACGAAAAGAACTAGGGCTCCCCAAGGGGATGAACTTGGTTGAATAAAACCTTTATCGAGTAGTTCTTGTAGTTGTGCCAACAGCTCTTGCATTTCTGATGGGGCCAGTCGATATGGTGCTTTTGCCACAGGAGCTGCTCCAGGGACTAGATTGATATGGAATTCGACTTGCCGATTCGGGGGTAATCCTGGCAAATCTTTCGGAAATAAATCAAGAAAGTCTTGTACGACGGGAATTTCTTGAATGTTTTTCTCACTGGTTTTCTTATTGATTATATGTGCTAGGAATGCCTCGTTTCCTTTCCTTAAAAAATTTCTCATCTTGATGGATGAGATTATCTTGAAATCCCTTCCGGATTTTTCTGAATACACATTAAGTGTTTCACCATCAGGCGTCGGAATTCGTACGATCTTTTCGAAGCAACAAATTTCCGCTCGATGGCTAGAAAGCCAATCCATCCCAACAACTATGTCGAAACTTCCCATTTCAAGTGGGATTAGATCTATGGTGTACGTTTTATCGGCTAAGCCCAAGGTACAACTAGGGATTATGTCCTTAACGCTAGTTTTCCGACCATTAGCAAATTCAATGGTGTAAGGCTCTTTCATTTTTATGGTTTTTAAATTTCGTCTTAACTTAAATCTTAATGATATGAAGCTTTTATCGGCCCCTGAATCAAGTAGTACTGATGCATAATAACCATTTAGAGGAAACGTACCTGTAACGACATCGGGGTTTTGTCTAGCTTCATTCGCTCCAATCTCAAACACCCTGCCTCGTGCTTAATTTCCTTGGTTACCTTGGCTTGCAGGATGTGCTTGATTATAATTAGACCCTTGAGTTGGCCGCGAGCAGGCGGTGCCATGGTGCTCCAGACTTCCATACTTAAAGCATGGCTTCACTCGGCAAGTTTTGATGAGGTTACCTAGCCGCTTACATCTAAAGCACACCACACACTTCCCTTCATGGTGTTTGTGGCACTTGTCACATTTGGGATAGGACCTCCATCCTTTACCGGCTGCTTGCGATTGAGCTCCGAAGTTTCTAGCCTTCTTATGAGTCCTGGCAGCTTCTCCACCGAATGGCTACCTTGGCACCTCCTCAAGTTTCCTCTTACCCTTATCCTTGTCACTCCCAAGCGATCCCGAACGGATAACATTGTGGGTAAGTCTTGTAGCTAGATTTACCGCACTTTGGATGGTGCTTGGGTTTGCAGCCGTGACATTGGCCCGGATCTCAGGGGCTAGACCCCAAATGTATCTATCGATACGGATTTCTTCTGGGGTCACCAAGTGCGGCACCAGCTTGGCCAAATCATGAAATCGGGTGGTGTAGGAGTTAATGTAGCCCCCGACCATTTCATGTTTCCACAGCTCGGCTTCTAGCTTTTGAATTTCACTCTTTGAGCAAAATTCGTCCCTTAATGGCTTGAGGAATGCATCCCAGGTGAGTTGGTGCGTGGCACTTCTTCCAAGCGTCTGCACTTGGATATTCCACCACGATAGGGCTCGCCCTTTAATGAGACATGCTGCAAACTCCACCTTGTTTGCTTCCGTACATTTACTGATGCTAAGGACTGATTCCGTGCTCTCAATCCAGTTTAGTAGACCCACCGCTCCTTCCGTTCCAAAGAATTCTTTAGGGTTGCAAGCCCTAAAGGTTTTGTATTTGCAATCTTGGGTTGGGGTTGGTGCTCCTTGATTTGTTTGAAGCCCAACAGCAACTTGGCTAACTATGTTGGGTAATGTTGCAATCACTTGTTCCATGACAAGATGGTCTAACTCGGGGTTTGCTTTTCGTGGAGGCATCGTTCTAGAGCATAATCACACGAGGATTTTTAGTTAGGCATTCAATTCAGTTTTATCATACTACTCTACGTGTAACGCGTTTAATTCATTCATGGAATTAAATATGACTAATAGTACGAGATTTAATTAAATAATCAGTCATTCACTTGGCACAAAATAAATACCAAAATTGGCTCTTTAAAAGATGCCATATATTAATAGAGAGTCAATAATAGCCATACACATACAATCATAAATCCTTTAAACCAACATAGAATAATTTAGTTCATAATCAACAAAAAGAAAGACATTAAAACCCAAAGCCAATCCACTCCAACCCATCTAGCGACCCAATCCAATGTAAACTAGTCCCACTAACACCATCAACACAACCCCTCAAACTAGGCATGTATGCACTAGCCTAATTAGTCTTCGGGCTTCCTGAGCCGCCTCTAAGGCCTGCATTGCGTGATGGTGGTTGAGGTCCGCCATGTCTAGGCACGAACCAACCCTGTAGGATTGGTAATCTAACATGCCTCTCATGGTATACAACTAACCTCTCCATGTGGTGGAACCTCCTCTTTTCCTCCTCGGTCATCCCGGATGAAGGCATCATCGGGATTCCCGTAAGGATGGGGGCTCTTACCGGCTCGTTCCCCTGTCGGGAAGGTTCTCCCACGGTAGGTTGGGGTGGTGCGACGGTTGCTCTTGCTGGCATGGCCACCCTCTTTTGGGCGGTTTGCCTAACTCGAAGTCCGGTCGTTCTGGGGTTTGGGTTTTGGCTTGGTTGGGGTGCTGATGCTAACTCTGCTAGAGACCTAAAGATTCTTACAGGCCCGTGTAGGGGTTCTAAGAACCCTTCTGGCAGTTGGTATTGAGGGGAATGGTTACTATCGGAGGAAGATCTTGGGCGGGTCTCGGTAGGTTCACTTTCGCTTGACATGATCTGCAAAGTTTGAATAGACTTACTCACTAAATTCATAACTTAAATTGTCTATATATGAATGTTATGCTCAAGCACACACACAATGATCATGTTCTAGAAAGAAAATAAATAAAATTTGTTTCTAAGTATATTTTTATTATAACTAACCTAAGTCCCATATTGTACATAGCTAAATTAGACATAGGTGATCAAGCTTTGTCTAATTGAGGTATAACAATGTGGTACTCAACTTAATTATATTATCAATACACTTGATGAATTTTAAACAAGATTATTTTGAAAATCATTTTCATGAACCTTTTGGTTATAGTTTGAGCTTTCCATTAAGGAAAACCGGCATTCTCTATAATCTTCGGCTCTGATACCAAATCTGTCGCACCCCGCTAAAGAAGAAACACGAGGTGTCACAGCACAAGGGATCATCGCACAAGGTAAATAGACAGTGACCAATATATTAAATATACAAAGTAAGTGGTTCGGATAAAACATAAGTAAAAGTTACACCACCAAATAATGTTTAAAGGACATTGTCCCGTACGATGCATAAATAAAATAGAAATTGTTTTTATAAAATATGAAAATGAAGATGAAGATGCCACACATCGTGCTTCTACATAATGTACCTAACGACGATCACCTGAAAGCATGAGTAAAAGAAAAACGGTCAATTACTAGAGTTGGTGAGTTCATAATTTTTTAATATGCACAATATAACTTTTAAATTAGAAAAAAGTTTAAATAAATGATGGAGATTTTTGAATAAAATCCAAGTATGTAATAATGATAGAAGATGCATTATATTACCCAATACATTGCACATGGTAGTAATATACTATGATGATTATTGCTTGAGCCATTATCCAACCTAACCGACAACCAATTGCCCAAGAATAAACCTAACGCCCATATTAAATGACGTTAGTAGTGGTAAAGTACATCTATAGTTTGTCAACCATAAATGGGAGACGTCGGAATATCCAAATGGCGCTACTTACAAATACCATCGGCTCACTAGCGGAGTTAAAGGATAATGTCCAACGAAGGGCCTTACAAACGATAACCCAAGCACATAAAAGAATAATACCATAAGTGCTCAAAATAGTATTTGAAATATATAAGAAGGTAGGCAATAAACTTTTCATGAAATGTATACACATGGTTTCACCCCAAAAAAAATATGAAATACGGTAAAAAAGCCTATGATACTCACTCGGTATGCAAATGTGTTAACTTGTAAAGGTTTCTCGTTTCTACCGAAGCTCCTTTCCTAATATAAGAAGTACGTAGCTCTATTAGAATTATTTTATTTATTACTTTGTATTATTTATTTGTTATTAATTTATTTATTAAATTTTTAAAGGTTTTCTCTATTTTCCTTAAGTCATAGGTGTTCACTGGAATTTTTATTTCCTTAAGTTAAACTTTAAAAATTAAAAACTGTATTTTAGAAGTCATATTAAGGCTTAATATTTTAATATAACCTTAATACATGTTTTAGAATGTCCAGTAAAAATATAGGAATTTATAATCCATGTTTAATATTTTTAATAACTAAAAGTATATAAGATGTCCACTGATCAGGATGACATATTGTTACTAAAAAGTCTGTTTAGGGCTCATACTACCTCGTTTTTACATGATTCAAAATGGAAATTAACCACGACTCAAAGATGAAATGGTTTTACATCAAGTCTTAAAACTTCAAATTATAACCATCGTCTTAAAAAACGAGCATACAAAGAAATGTTACTTGTCACGCAGAGCAACAAAATAAAGTAATAAATAAACCGGTGACAAAAGTGACATCAAGTCTCCTTATTTTCTCTTAGAGGACAATCATCCTGGTTTCCTCGTCCGAGATCCAGTTCTTCATCATTTTCTTTCTTCCACCAAGGACCTACACTTTGTAACAAAATAACTTTGTGACAAACGTGAGTCAATCAGCTCAGCTCGGGTCAACAACCCAACTTATAGAAGAACAACACTGAATGATGGGAAAGGTAACTCTCTCTTTCCTTAGAAGTTTTATATCCTCTCGGCACGTAGGCAGGCGTGACAGCCCCAATTTCCAAATCTTCCACAAAAGTAGCAAACCACCCTTTTTTGAGTCTCTTTTTAAGACACATTTTCTATGTCCTTAAACTCAATTTCAAGAATAGGCTTGGAAGCTCCAACCTTTCTTTTTAGGGTCGGTTTCTTCTTCCTTTTCTTTTGTTTCTTTAAACCCAAGATGGGAATGGATGAGGTGGAATTATGCTTGGCCATGTCAGACTCCGTAGACTTCAACATGCCATGCAATTCACTTAAGGATTTCTCCATTCATTGCATGTGATAGTTTATGACAAACTAATCATATGATGCGGGCAGAGACTGGAGTACAATATCCACAGCGAGCTCCCCCCCAACAGGAAATCCTAACCTCTCCATGTGGTGGAACCTCCTTTTTTCCTCGTCGGTCATCCCAGATGAAGGCATCATCGGGATTCCCGTAAGGATGGGGGCTCTTACCGGCTCGTTCCCCTGTCGGGAAGGTTCTCCCACGGTAGGTTGGGGTGGTGCGACGGTTGCTCTTGCTGGCAAGGCCACCCTCTTTTGGGCGGTTTGCCTTACTCGAAGTCCGGTCGTTCCGGGGTTTGGGTTTTGGCTTGGTTAGGGTGCTGATGCTAACTCTACTGGAGACCTAAAGATTCTTACAGGCCTATGTAGGGGTTCTAAGAACCCTTCTGGCAGCTGGTATTGAGGGTACTGGTTACTATCGGAGGAAGATCTTGGGCGGGTCTCGGTAGGTTCACTTTCGCTTGACATGATCTGCAGAGTTTGAATAGACTTACTCACTAAATTCATAACTTAAATTGTCTATATATGAATGTTATGCTCAAGCACACACACAATGATCATGTTCTAGAAAGAAAATAAATAAAATTTGTTTCTAAGTATATTTTTATTGTAACTAACCTAAGTCCCATATTGTACATAGTTAATTAGACATAGGTGATCAAGCTTTGTCTAATTGAGGTATAACAATGTGGTACTCAACTTAATTATATTATCAATACACTTGATGCATTTTAAACAAGATTATTTTGAAAATCATTTTCATGAACCTTTGGTTATAGTTTGAGCTTTCCGTTAAGGAAAACCGGCATTCTCTATAACCTTCGGCTCTGATACCAAATCTGTCGCACCTCGCTAAAGCAGAAACACGAGGTGTCACAGCACAAGGGATCATCGCACAAGGTAAATAGACAATGATCAATATATTAAATTAACAAAGTATGTGGTTCGGATAAAACATAAGTGAAAGTTACACAACCAAATAATGTTTAAAGGACATTGTCCCGTACGATGCATAAATAAAATAGAAATTGTTTTTATAAAATGCGAAAATGAAGATTAAGATGCCACACATCATGCTTCTACATAATGTACCTAACGACGATCACCTGAAAGCATGAGTAAAAGAAAAACGGTCAATTACTAGAGTTGGTGAGTTCATAGTTTTTTAATATGCACAATATAACATTTAAATGAGAAAAAGTTTAAATAAATGATGGAGATTTTTGAATAAAATCCAAGTATGTAATAATGATAGAAGATGCATTATATTACCCAATACATTGCACATGGTAGTAATATACTATGATGATTATTGCTTGAGCCATTATCCAACCTAACCGACAACCAATTGCCCAAGAATAAACCTAACGCCCATATTAAATGACGTTAGTAGTGGTAAAGTACATCTATAGTTCGTCAACCATAAATGGGAGACGTCGGAATCTCCAAATAGCGCTACTTACAAATACCATCGGCTCACTAGCGGAGTTAAAGGATAATGTCCAACGAAGGGCCTTACAAACGATAACCCAAGCACATCAAAGAATAATATCATAAGTGCTCAAAATAGTATTTGAAATATATAAGAAGATAGGCAATAAACTTTTCATGAAATGTATACACATGCTTTCACCCCAAAAATAATATGAAATACGGTAAAAAGAGGCTATGATACTCACTCGGTATGCAAATGTGTTAACTTGTAAAGGTTTCTCGTTTCTACCGAAGCTCCTTTCCTAATATAAGAAGTACGTAGCTCTACTAGACTTATTTTATTTATTACTTTGTATTATTTATTTGTTATTAATTTATTTATTAAATTTTTAAAGGTTTTCTCTATTTTCCTTAAGTCATAGGTGTTCTCTAAAATTTTTATTTCCTTAAGTTAAACTTAAAAAATTAAAAACTGTATTTTAGAAGTCATATTAAGGCTTAATATTTTAATATAACCTTAATACATGTTTTAGAATGTCCAGTAAAAATATAGGAATTTATAATCCATGTTTAATATTTTTAATAATTAAAAGTATATAAGATGTCCACTGATCAGGATGACATATTGTTACTAAAAAGTCTGTTTAGGGCTCATACTACCTCGTGTTTACATGATTCAAAATGGGAATTAACCACGACTCAAAGATGAAATGGTTTTACATCAAGTCTTAAAACTTCAAATTATAACCATCGTCTTAAAAAACGAGCATACAAAGAAATGTTACTTGTCATGCAGAGCAACAAAATAAAGTAATAAATAAACCGGTGACAAAAGTGACATCAAGTCTCCTTATTTTCTTTTAGAGGAAAATCATCCTGGTTTCCTCGTCCGAGATCCGGTTCTTCATCCTTTTCTTTCTTCCACCAAGGACCTACACTTTGTAACAAAATAACTTTGTGACAAACGTGAGTCAATTAGCTCAACTCGGGTCAACAACCCAACTTATAGAAGAACAGCACTGAATGATGGGAAAGGTAACTCTCTCTTTCCTTAGAAGTTTTATATCCTCTCGGCACGTAGGCAGGCGTGACAGCCCCAATTTCCAAATCTTCCACAGAAGTAGCAATCCACCCTTTTTTGAGTCTCTTTTTAAGACACATTTTCTATGTCCTTAAACTCAATTTCAAGAATAGGCTTGGAAGCTCCAACATTTCTTTTTAGGGTCGGTTTCTTCTTCCTTTTCTTTTGTTTCTTTAAACCCAAGATGGGAATGGATGAGGTGGAATTATGCTTGGCCATGTCAGACTCCGTAGACTTCAACATGCCATGCAATTCACTTAAGGATTTCTCCATTCATTGCATGTGATAGTTTATGACAAACTAATCATATGATGCGGGCAGAGACTGGAGTACAATATCCACAGCGAGCTCCCTCCCAACAGGAAATCCTAACCTCTCCATTTGGTCCACGTTCGCCTGCATCTTGAGGACGTGAAGACAAATATTCCCGCCTTCCTGCATCCTACAACCGACTAGGTTTTTAACACACTCATAGTGTTCCTGTCTAACTTGCTGTTGGATCATGTCCTTGAGCTTGTTTACCATATTGTACACGCTAATGTGCTCGAACTGCATTTGCAACTCTGAACTCATAGTTGACAACACGAGGCAGGCAACATCGTGCGTGTCCTCAACACGTTTTTCATATCCGTATCGGACGGCCCAAGTCGCGTTGGTAGCAGGTGGCTATGAAAGGGGTTCCTCAAGGATGTGCAACTTCAACTCATGGCGAAGGACAATCCTTAGTTGCCTAAGCCAGTCAATAACGCTCACTCCCCTGAGTTTCTCCCTTTCTAAGAACATACGAAGTGAGATGTTCGACGTGGTGTTATTATGGTTTGACATCTATAAATAACAGGAGTGTGAGTTTTGGTTAGTTAGATAAACCTTGTTAAAGATAATTAACCCATATGTTTAAGAAAAACAATTATTTTAACAAGGGCTAAGAACCTTATTTTACCTCGCACCGTGACGGGTTTGCTACGGATCACATGGCGAAGCTATTTAGGCCGGTAACCATTTTACCAATTGTAATATCCATTACAACTCTTAGACACTTGCGGGTTCCATTGACATCCAATATGTCGGTTGGCACGTTTGATCCCTTCCTTACACCAATATCAATATATAATTTTTGTTTAGCTCGTGCTTAGCTCAATAACTTACCAAGAATTATATACTAAAATTGTAAATCGTCCGACAAGACACACGGGTGGCACTCTAGACCATTAATTGGCTCGTGCTTAGCTCGACAACCAATTACCCGAGTTACCCCCACTCACCTTCCACACAACTATGCAAGGAATGACTCGTTCTTAGCTCGACAATCATGCATGTTTCGTTAGATTCGGGTGGTGTCATCTTACGGATGGTGCGTGATTTACGTTTTGAAAAACGGGATTTTGTTTCTGGTTTATAAAAACCTTCTTGTGAATTACCAAAGTAAGTGTTAAAACGATTTTAAGCACTTTATAAATATAATACCAATTTTATATTTTCTTTGTCAATTCTATTTGCGCGAGATTGTTAACCATCTTAACAAACGTTGTATTTTATTTAATTTTTAAGGAAAAATTATCTAGCATTCGATTCCTAAACCATGCATAGAAAATAAAATACAACCACGCAAATAAAATAAAATTTGGTAACATGCCCAAAATCCTATCTGATTTCCTCGTGAGCCACAACGGGGAAAACAAGGCCAAAAACTAAGGACAAGGTAATGTCTCGTTGGGTGAGCTCCCACTAAATCTGACACCTCCAATAGCGTGTTGACTCCATCTAGCCAAGACGTCATCATCATGACTCCCGTTGACACCTCCGGTTCAAGTTCTATACTATTTACAAATACATAGAATTTTCAAACGACACGCAGGTCGTATTCCTACACTATTTATACAAATACGCGGAATAAAAGAAACGACATGCAAGCCGCATCAATAAATAAATATTACATCAATACAGCACGCAGGCAACCAAAAAAACAAATTAGTCAACCACCACAACACATAGGTCTAAGGGCATATCATGTTACCGAATTAAAGCAATCGCAACAAAATGAAATATAGTGTGCCACACAAACCCATGATATATATATATATATATATATATATATATATATTAGTTAAGATTGTCTAAAACAACAAAGGCTCAAAATGACAATCCTTGTACATATGCATTAGTGAACCAAACCAATTTTGAAACACATATTCATATATACATTTATAAGTATATATTTGTGTACACTTCATGCCAAGTTACAACAAATATATAAATTTAAAAACTAAAATATTATCTGGCAACAAACATACCAAGACTAGTCCAAAACCAGTCAACTAAAGTCAAACCAAAAAAGCATTGCAAGAAAACAATTTTCTTATAATTTTAAAAAAAAATTAAATTTCTCAAAAGGCCTGGCACGGCCGTACCTCAAAAAGGCACAACAGTACCTGATGGTACGCCCCCAGGCCCGAGGTGTGCTTTGACCAAACACATCTGGCGACATGCACGCCCGTACCCCTATAGGTACGGCCGTGCCTCCCTTCTGCCATTTGACAAATAACACATTTTTATGGCTTTTCTTGACTTGTTAGTGTAAAGCCATGTTAGACATGGCCCTGATACAACTGAAGGTATTTGTTTGGCATATTCAATAAGTAGTGGAAGCATAATATAGGACAAAATTTCAAATGAATCCAAACAAACACTTCCCAATGGACCAAATCCAGACATGGAAATGCAACTAAAACAAATAAACAAGATAGGAAGAAAGATTGTACCACAAAGCAAGAACTTTCTTCTTGTCAAGCTATGAGAATTCAACAAAGAACCCCTCTAATGTAGTCCACCCCAAGCTTTCTTGTTTTCCCAATGCTAGTAGGTTGATGTAACCACCAAAACAACCAACCAAGTGCAAGTTACACACTTTGTTGCTTCAAAACTTGAACACCAAGTGTATAACCAAAAACTAGAGAGAATAATGCATGAACACACTCAAAAGAATGTTCTTGTCTATTCAAATGAGCCTCAACCCGTAACCATTGAAACTACCCAATTAATCCCATTAAACTGAGTGTTTATGACTGTTGATTCTATAATTACAATGTACGGGCATGCCCGTGCCACATATGGCACGGCCGTGTCGGCCCAAAAGACCACGGTCCAGCCCAAGGCCAGTACGCCCCGTGCCTGTTAGATTAGACACACCCGTGCCTCACACGGCACGGCCGTGCCTCATCCTGCCAAAACCCATTTTGGCCTTTTCTCTCTTTTACTTGATCGTGTTGCCGAAATCAATACTTGATGTGTGACCCAATGGACCTATACCTCATCAACAGTGCTATTAACTTGTGCGTGAGCGGGCATATAATAACAGTGGAATTATTTCACAACTTACTCCATCCAGGACACCATAATTAAATGGGGTCGCTGAAAGGAGGAACCAAACTTTATTGGATATGGTTCGGCACATGATGAGTCGTACAAAGGTACCCACAAGTTTTTGGGTCTATGCTTTGGAAAATGCTGCTAGGACTTTAAACCTTGTACCAACAAAGAAGGTTGCAAGTACACCATTCAAGATGTGGCATGGAAGAGTTCCTTTGGTAACCTATCTCAAAGTCTGGGGTTGTAAAGCTTACATGAGACATGAAGCTCAAGATAAACTTGAACCTATAGCTGAGAAGTGTATTTTCATTAGTTACCCAGCTGATTCTATGGGATATTGTTTTACAAACCTTCTGATAACAAAGTGTTTGTTTCTCGAAAGGTGGTCTTCCATGAAAGGTTGCTGATATCCGTAAAGGCTAGTGGGAGGAAAGTTGATCTTGAAGAAATTTAAGATGACACCAATGGACAACCTGATATTGGCACTAGTACCACTTCCGAGCTCGGTGAACTTGAGGAAGGGGAACATCAACCAACGGAGAATGTGGTACCTGACAAACACAGTCATTGGTGCTCTGTAGATCTGGTAGAGTTCATAATGAGCCGCAAAGATATGGTTTTCTCATATCCGAGGGCGATAAGCTATTCGTGGATCATAGTGAACCAACCAACAACCGGGAAGCCATAGCGGGCCTTGAGTTTGCTAGATGAAAGGAGGCAATGGACATTGAGACGCAAACCATGGCGAATAATTAAGTCTGGGACTTAGTTGTTCTAGGACCCGGCAAGAAGCCAGTAGGGTGCAAGTGTGTCTTCAGGAAGAAGACTAACATGGATGGAAAGGTAGACACTTTTAAAGCCCGACCGGTGGCAAAAGGTTTCACTCAAACTCATGGTGTAGACTATGATGAAGCCTTTTCTCCAGTGGCTATGTTAAAGTTTATTAGGATATTAATGGCTATCGCTACATATTACAATTACGAAATATGGTAGATGGATGTCAAAACTGCCTTCCTTAATGGGAAGCTGTAAGAGGAGGTGTACATGGCACAACCTGATGGTTACATACATCCCAAATATCCTAATAAGTTCTGCAAGCTTAAGAGGTCCATTTATGATCTTAAGCAAGCATTTCGTAGTTAAAACATTTTCTTTGATCAAAAATTGAAAGTGTTTGGCTTTTTCAAAAGCAAGGATGAACCTTGTGTGTATGTCAGGGCTAGTAGGAGTGTTGTAGTTTTCCTTGTGTTATATGTTGATGCATACTACTCATAGAGAGCGATGTTACTACCTTTTAGGAGGTTAAAACCTAGCTTGGGAGTTGTTTCTCTATGAAATACGTGGGAGAGGTAGTGTATATTTTGGGGATAAAGATCTATAGAAATAGATCTAAAAGACTCATTGGTTGGAGCAAGAGTACCTACATAGATAAAGTCTTAAAGAGATTCAAGATGCAGGATTCCAAAAAAGGGAATTTGCCTATGTTGCATGGTATAGCATTGTGCAAGTCTCAATGTCCTAGTTCTCCAAAGGAATTAAAGGAAATGAGTTGAGTCATGTATGCTTCGGAAGTGGGATCGATCATGTATGCTATGCTATGTACTTGGCCTGATGTGTCGTATGCATTGAGCATGACGAGCCAATATCAGGCTAACCCTAGTCAAAGTCATTGGGTTGATGTTAAACACATTCTCAAGTATCTTCGGAGTACTAGAGAGATGTTTTTAGTGTTCGGTGGATCGGAGGAGATCAGAGTTATTCGATATTCTCATGCTAGCTTCCAGACGAACGAGGATGATTGCAGGTCTCAATCAGGATTTGTATTCTTGTTAAATGGTGGACCAATCAGTCGGAGGAGTTCCAAGCAAGACACCATGGCTGATTCAACCACGGAGTCAGAGTATATTGCTGCAAGCGAGGCTGCTAAGGAAGATGTCTGGATGAAGAAATTCATTTAGGATCTTGGAGTTGTTCCTAGCATTGCTAACTCTATTGAGATCTACCGTGACAATGAGGGTGCAGTAGCTCTAGCTAAGGAACCAAGGGAACATCAACGCACGAGATGCATTGCTCGAAAATATCACTTTATCCGTGATAACATCGAGAGTGGAGACATAGTGGTCAGTAGAGTACCGATTGAGGGGAACTTGGCAGATCCTCTCACTAAACCTTTGTCACAAGCTTAACATGATTCTAATGCTAAATCTATAGGCATTAGATTTACTAGTGACTTGGTTTAATTATTTTAGTTTTTTTTCTTTTGAGAACATTAAGGCAATAATGTATTTCTTACTGTAATGATTATTAAATGGGGATATAATATACGCATGGTGTGATTACTTTATGAGATATTGTTGTGTTCTATCTTTGCATGTGTAATACTTCATTGAATAAATTTATTTATTCTAAATGCTCCATGTTTGGTCGTTCTTCATTGGGAGGAAGAAGTGAATTAAGATCAAGGGAAGTGGTTGGTAAATAATTCATAATGAATTGAATACATGTTTACTCAACACTAGCCTGCACTTGATAGTGATTAAGTAATTGGAGGACCCGTACCTGAGTTTACTTCATGGATATGATCACGAGTAAATCAGGATGATAATATTATTCGTTCTTTTACTGGAGATATGTGCACTTCTTGACTAATGATATGCTCTTGTTTAAATTTCTTTTTAACGCAGTTCGTTACTGGCTTTTATAAGGGAGGTTTTCAAGCAATAACTTGTTCTTATGATGGAATGATGTAGTCAAAGGCATTCGTTCCCCTTTAGAGAGATATCCTTGGGCCCCTCGTTGACTAAGCTAATGACAATCAAAATGCATGGCCGTCCTCAAGTTGAATTGATGATGGATCAATTATTCAACTTGTATTGTTAGTCAAAGTTACCTTAGATCGAGAAATATAATCGTGAATGATTTGGGGTTGACGGTGTTCCGTGACCTAAATTCACATTGGATATCGTGAATGAAGGAATGAGTAACCACTTATCTGTATGACCTTTCCTTTTAGTTAGGTATTTGTTTTTGGAAGACAAACCCTATGTTGACTTTTCGTAGGTGTGTCATGTGCAAGTGGGAGTCTGTTCGATTATGCCCACTGACACACATGAGTTGCTACCATGGCTGATGAAGCAAGGGCCCTATTGGGTCACATGTCAAGTATTGATTCCGACATCATAGATGCTCAAAGGAGAGAGAAAGTCAGAAACTGGTTTTGGTAGGCCAAGGCACGCCCGTGCCTCTATGAGGTACAGTTGTGCCCTACAGGCAGGCACGAGCCCAAGTCGGGCGTGGCTTGTGGCTAGGTATACCCGTGCCTGTTGGAGGCACGCCCATGCCCATGCCCAATGGACAGGCACGAACCCAAGTCAGGCGTGACTTGGGCGTGGCCTTTTGGGCTGGCACGCCCGTGCCTGGTTAGAGGCACCACCGTGCCGTGCGCAGTAACAACCTCTTTACTAGGCCTTTAAAGCTAGTAAAAGATGTGTTAATGGTTATTAGTCATGTAACTGATGTGTAGCTTAATGATGCGCGAATTTGAACTTAAAAATATGAGTTCTATAAGTAGTGCTAAAGGCTTACATGAAGTGGTTGCTTGAATTTGACTTACTTGAATATACATATTGCACATAATTCCCTCTAAGGCACAAAAGAACACAAAGTGTTATGGTTCCTTTTGACAAGACATTTAGTGGTATATAGATTAGCACATCTAACACTCTAGCAAGTGGGAATTGATAGCATCTTGGTGTGGCCTTCATTAGAGGTATACATCTTAGTATACACTTCTTCCAAGTCACAATCTCCTTTGCAAGGAAGAGTTAGCTTCAAGAGTATGATACTATCCCTTCTTCTCTTTCCTTTGTTTCTTTTTCATGGTTACATTTTTGGTCCACTTGGTGGGTGTTGCGTGGTTAACAAATCAAAATTGTTTTACCTGTTTTGCTTCCGATGTGTTTTATTTGAACCACCAAAACCTAACACTGACACACAGTTATTGGCACTCTATAGATTTGGTAGATGTTGTAACAAGCTGCAAAGACATGGTTTTCTCATATCCGAGGGAGATATGCTATTGGTGGATTGTAGTGAGCCAACCAACTACCGGTAATCCGTAACAGGCCCTGAGTCTGCTAGGTGGAAGGAGGCAATGGACAGTAAGATGCAATCCATGGCGGATAATCAAGTCTGGGACTTGGTTGATCCGGTACCCGACCACAAGCCAGTAGGGTACAAAAAGGTCTTCAGGAAGAAGACCAACATGGATGGAAAAGTAGACACCTTCAAATCCCGACTGGTAGCAAAGGGTTTCACTCAAACTCATGGTGTAGACTATGATGAAACCTTATCTCTGATGGCTATGTTGAAGTCTATTAGGATATTAATGGATATCCCTGCATATTATGTTTATGAAATATGGAGATGGATGTCAAAACTGCCTTCCTTAATGGGAATTTGGCAGAGGAGGTGTACATGACACAACTTGATGGTTACGTGCACCCCAAGTATCTTAATAAATTCTGCAAGCTTAAGAGGTCCATTTATGGTCTTGAGCAAGCATCTCATAATTGAAATCTTTGCTTTGATGAGAATGTCAAAGAATTTGGCTTTTCTAAGAGCAAAGATGAACCTTGTGTGTATGTCAAGGCTAGTGGGAGTGCTGTAGTTTTCCTTGTCTTTTATGTTGATGACATATTATTCATAGGTAGTGACGTTACAACCTTGTAAGAGGTTAAAACCTAGTGTGGGAGTTGTTTCTCTATGAATGACGTGGGAGAGGCAGTATATATTTTAGGGATAAAGATCTATAGATATAGATCTAAAAGACTGATTTGTTTGAGCCAGAGTTATATAGATAAAGTGTTGATGAGATTCAAGATGCAGGATTCCAGGAAAGGGAATTTGCCTATGGTGCATGGTGTGGCTTTGAGCGAGTCTCCATATTCTAGTTCTCAAAAAGAACTAGAAGAAATGAGTCGAGTCCTGTATGCTTCGGTAGTGGGATCGATCATGTACACTATGCTATGTACTCGGCCTGATGTCTCGTATGCCTTGAGCATGACGAGTCGGTATCAGGCTAATCCTGGTTAAAGTCATTGGGTCGCGGTTAAAAACATTCTCAAGTATCTTTGGAGGACTCGAGAGATGTTTTTAGTGTTCAGTGGATCGGATGAGCTCAGAGTTACTGTATATTCTGATGCTAACTTTCAAACATACAAGGACGATTGACGGTCTCAATCGGGATTTGTGTTCTTGTTAAATGGTGGGGCTAAATCAGAGGTGTTCTAAGCAAGATACCGTGGCTGATTCTACCATAGAGTCAGAATATATTGCTGCAAGCGAGGCCACTAAGGAAGCTATTTGGATGAACAAATTCATTCAGGATCTTGGATTTGTTCCTAGTATCACTAACTCTATTGAAATCTTTTGTGATTATGAGGGTGCAGTAGCTCTAGCTAAGGAACCTAGGGCGCATCAATGCACGAGACACATTGCTCGAAAATATTACTTTATTCGTAATATCATCGAGGGTAGGGATATTGTGGTTAGTAGAGTACCGACTGAGGGGAATTCGGAAGACCCACTCGCCCAACCTTTGTCACATGCTAAACATGATTCTCATACTAAATCTATAGGCATTAGATTTGCTAGTAACATGGTTTAATTAGTTTAGTTGTACTTATTTGAGAACATTAAAGCAATAATGTATTTCTGATTGTAATGATTATTAAATGGGGATTTAATATACGAATAGTGCAGTTACTTGCATAAAATATTATTGTGTTCTATCTTTGCATGTTTAATACTTCCATGAATAAATTTATTTATTCTAAATACTCCACGACTGGTCGTTCTTCATTAGAAGGAAGAAGCAAATTAAGATCGAGGCAAGTGGTTAGTAAAGTATTCATAATGGATTGAATACATAGTTACACAACACTAGCATGTACTTGATAATGGAACAAGTGACTGGAGGACCCACACCTGAGTTTAATTCATGGACATGATCACAAGTAAATTAGGATGATAATATTAATTGCCCTTTTACTCGAGATACATGCGCTTCTCAATTAATGATATGGTCTTGTTTAGATTGCTTTCTATAGCAGTTTGTAACCGGCTATAAGGGAAGTTTTCAACCAGGAACTAGTTATTCTGACAAAATGATGTAGTCAAAGGTATTCGTTCCTCTTTAGAGAGATATCCCTGGCCCCTCCTTTACTAAGTTGATGACATCAAAATGCATGGTCGTGCTCAAGTTGAATTGTTAATGGATCAATTTTGCAACTTGTATTGTTCTTCATAGTTAGTCTAGATCAAGAAACATAATCGTGAATGTTTTGGGGTTGATGGTGTTCCATGACCTGCATTCCCACTGGATACCCTGAACGAAAGGATGAATAATCATTTATCTATAGGACCATTCCTTTTTTTTGGTATTTGTCTTGGAAGACAAACCCTATGTTGAATTGGGGGCATAAATGCCTTGCTAGAGGCCGCTCCATGTTGGTGACACTTTTCGTGGGTGTGTCATGTGTAAGTGGGAGTCTGTTGAATTATGACTACTGATACACACGAGTTGGTGTCATTGCCGATGAAGCAAGGGCCTATTGGGTCACATGCCAAGTATTGGTTCCGACGTCACAATAGGTCAAAGGAGAGAGAAAACCAGAAAATGGTTCTGGTGGGCCGAGGCACGCCCGTGCCTCTTGAGGTACACCCGTGCCTTTAGGATAGCACGAGCCCAAGTTAGGCGTGACTTGGGTGTGCCGGACTGGGATACGCATGCCCATGCCTTTGGCTGTAACAACCTCATTTACTAGTGTTTTAAGGCTATTAAAAGGGGTATTATGCAATTAATTCTGTAACTTATCTAGCATTAATATGGGACGTTTTAAGTCTTGATTATGGCTCTATAAAAGCCAATGGAATGGTAGAAGGTTTGGTTGCTTGATTTTTTAGTGTCATATTGTTATAGTTCATACTAGGCACTTGAAACACTCTCTTATACAACCTTTGAGTGCTAGGCTTAGTGACTTCAAAGGTTTGACACTTTGGTGGAGTTAAGGTAGGATTACCTTCACTCTAGCAAGTGGGAACCAAGCACACTTGGTGTGGACTACAATTAGAGATACACTATTTAGTGTATTCATCTTCCAAGGCGCGAATCTGACAACAAAAAGAAACTAGCATCAAAGGTATATTCTATTTTCTCCTTGTTAGTTTATGTTGCATTGTCATGTCTAGAGTCATCGTCTGCTTAATGGGTGTTATGTGGTTCACAAAATGAAAACTACTTTACCACATTTTTGCTTCCACTGTGTCTTGATTGAACCACCGAAGTCCAACAATACTATGAGCCACACAACAGAAACGGACCCTCGCCGGCTGCCAAGAACTCCTCTAACTAGGTAACCACCTCTAAACAATGATGAGCTGGAAATGAATATCACGAGACTGTATTTTGATGAAAGACTTGTTGCTGTCATGAAGAAAGCTTTGGAACAGATTTTGCCTAATATGTTCCAAAAAATGAGTGAAAAGATGAAGGTAATGGTTGCAGATGAAGTGAATGGGGCTACGATAGCTAAGGAAAATAAACATTGACCCGACAACCAAGTCGTCTATCAGGGTGTTGTTAGGGGTTGCAGCTACCGCGATTTCTCAGCTTGCAATCCTCCGATGTTTGTGGGTAAGCTGGACCTAGTGGCTAGTATGAGGTGGGTCGAGGAGATCGAGATTTCCTTTTGTACTTTCTACTTCCTGCGGACCGCAAAGGTCATATTTTCTATTAATCTGTTATACGGGGCAGCGAAGGATTGGTTGTCGTTACTAATGCAACTGAAGGCCGATAAACTGCTAGAAAATACTTGGTAAAAGTTCAAGGAAATGTTTATGAAGGTATTTGTTTAGCATTTTCAAGACAAAGCGGAAGCATGATATGTAGTTCAAAATTCAAAAGAATCCAAATAAACACTTCCGAATGGACCAAAATCTTGACATGGAAACGCAACAAAAACAAAAGGAACAATAAGGAGGAAGAGTTATACCTCAAAGCTAGATCACAATCCAAAACCTTCTTGTCAAGATACGTGTCACACCCCGCTAAAGCGGAAACACAAGGTGTCACAACACAAAGGATCATCGCACAAGGTAGTAGACAATGACCAACCATATTAAATAACCAAAATAAAAGATTCGGATAATCCATAAGTAGAAAGTTACATAACCAAATAAAATTTAAAGACATTGTTTCGTACGATGCGTAAATAATATGGAAATTGTTTTTAAAATATGAAGATGAAGATGTCACACATCATGCTTCTACGTGTTGTACCTAACGGCGGTCACCTGAAAGCATGGGTTAAAGTAAGGGGTCAACTACTAGAGTTGGTGAGTTCATAGGTTTTTATTATGCATAAGATAACTTTTTAATGCGGAAAAGTTTAATAATAAATGATAGAGATTTTTGAATAAAATAAACGTATGCACAAATGATAGGTGATGCATTATATTGCCCAATACACTGCACGTGGTAGTAATATACTATGATGATTAAAGCTTGAGCCATTATCCAACCTAACCGACAATCAATTGCCCAAGAACAAACCTAACGCCCATATTAAATGACGTTAGTGGTGGTAAAGTACATCTATTGTTCGTCAACCATAAATGGGAGACGTCGGAATCTTCAAATAGCGCTACTTACAAATACCATCGGCTCACTAGCGGAGTTAATGGGTAATGTCTTAAAAGGGGGGTCTTACGAACGATAACCCAAGCACATCAAAGAATAATACCATAGTGCAACTGAATCATATTTAAAATATATAAGAAGTTAGGCAATCAAATATTCATGAAATGTATACACATGCTTTCACCCCAAAAATAATATGAAGTACGGTAAAAATGGGCTATGATACTCACTCGGTATGGTAATGTGTTAGCTTTGTAAATGGTTTCTCGATTCTACCGAAGCCCCTTTCCTAATATAAGAAGTATGTAACTCTATTAGATTTACTATTTTATTTATTACTTTGTGTTATTACCAATTATTTGTTATTAATTCATTTATTTATTTTTAAAGGTTTTCTCTATTTTCTTTATGTTATAGATGTTCACTGAAATTTATATTTTCTTAAGTTAAACTTTAAAAATTAAAAACTGTATACTAGAAGTTATATTAAGGCTTAATATTTCCATATAACCTTAATACATGTTTCTAGAATATCCAGTAAAAATATAGGAATTTATAATCCATATTTAATATTTTTAATAATTAAAAGTATATAATGTGTTCACTGATCAGTGTCTGGATGATACATTGTTACTAAAAGTCTGTTTAGGGCTCATTCGACCTCTTTTTTACATTATTCAAGTGGGGAAATAACCAAGACTCAAAGATGAAACTTTTAAAAAAAAACTAGACGTATTTTGACCCAAGAATAGTCAAGTTATACGCGTTTAAAGTGTACCTCTTTAAATCTGTCAGATTTCCAGATTTAACATATGTGTCTTATTAAATACGTTTGAAGGATCAAACCTTCATGAAAATTAGTGAATCCAGGTTCAAATGAAAGATAACGCTTTAAACTAAAATTAGCAAAAAGAATCAAACGATTTTGATACCTAGAACTCCATATATAACAAAAACAATGGGGGAGTTCTAGCATAAAATCTGTCAGGTTGTTATATCTCTTAAGTTTTTGGGTCATAACTTTAATATAATATATTATTATTGATTAATCATGTAATATAAGCATAAACTTTGAAAATCCATGTGTTCCTTACAACAATGGTAGGATAATAACACATTTTCATGTATTCCTTACAACATTGGTAGGATGATAACACATGCATGATCAAAGTTCTTATTTTCTTGATTTTTAGTTGATTGTGTTCCTTACAACAATGGTAGGATGATAACACATTTTTATGTGTTCTTTACAACATTGGTAGGATGATAACACTTGTATGATCAAAGTTCTTAATGGAATAAGATGAAAATCAAAGAAGAAAGGTAGAAGAGTAGAGATGGATCTTGTTGTATAATCATCTTACCAACTTTTCTTCTTTGATCTTGCTTAGATTCTCAAAAGAAAAACAAAGATGTGTATGGAGTTCTTGGGCATATCTTGGTGTAAGAACAAGAGAGAAGAGAAGAGTGAAGATTGGTTGTAAAGAAAATGATGAGGAGAAGTAGGGGGGATTTTATAGACCTTGGGGAGATCAAGTGGCATGTATGGGGAAGTGAGGAAGGCAAGAGAAAAAGAGGGGGGTGTGGTGGCCGGCCAGGGGGGGGGTTTATTTTATATTTTATTTTTTTGTTAATTATTATTTATAAATTTGTAGGATATAATTTGTATAAGTTGGTGATTTGATTAAATCTTATATTTAGCAAGGTTTTAATTATTTTTATAAGTTTATATATATATATATGTGTGTTATATTTTAACTTATCTATAATTATTATGATGTATATAATAATAATAATAATAATAATTATTATTATTATTATTATTATTATTATTGTTGTTGTATATGATTTATAAATCTTGGCTTTTAATAAATCGGTTTTACGAGCTAGTGAAGGATCTAACCACATAGACGGAATTTCTAGGGAATCTAAGATTATTATTGATATATTTAAATCATAACTAATATTTTTAGTTATATCAGACTTATATTTAGAGTTTCTAATGGCTAACCTGTGAATTTTGTCTCCCCTAAAGAATTTCGTCCCGAAATTAATCGTAGACGTCTTGGACTTGCTTTTTGGCAAAGAGGTGCGGATATTTGAGTTTCATATAATTCTCTCGCCCCCAAGTGTATTCAGGCCCATGCCTTGAGTTCCATCGTATCTTCAAAATGGGGATCTTGCTTCTCCTAAGTCTTTTGACCTCCCGGTCAAGGATTTCGATTGGTTCTTCTACAAAGTGCAAACATTTATCAACTTGCACATCATTTAAGGGTAAGACTAAGGGTTCATCAGTTTGGCATTTCTTTAAATTAGACACATGGAACGTGTCATGGATGGCGCTCAATTCTTGTGGCAGTTTAAGCTTGTAAGCTACCGGTCCAATCCTTTCAATTATCTCAAATGGCCCAACATACCTGGGACTTAATTTGTTCTTTTTCCCAAAACGTACTATTCCCTTCCAAGGTGATATCTTCAGTAGAACTCTATCGCCAACTTGACACTCTAGGGGGTTCCTACGATTGTCGGCGTAGCTCTTTTGTCAATCCCTACCGGTTTTCATCCTTTCCTTGATAATCTTTATCTTATCAGTGGTCTCCTGTACGACATATGGTCTTGACGATTGCTGGTCCCCAATTTCCAACCAGCTGAGCGGGGATCTACACTTGCGTCCGTATAGGGCTTCATAGGGTGCACACTGGATACTAGTCTGATAACTATTATTGTATGAAAATTCAACCAGTGGTAAATGCGAGTCCCAGCTTCCGCCAAAATCTAACACACAAGCACGTAACATATCCTCTAGTGTTTGAATAGTTCTTTCCGATTGACCGTCTGTTTGAGGGTGGTAGGAGGTGCTTAAATTTACTCGCGTTCCTAGTGCTCTCTGAAGTGATTGCCAAAATCGTGAAGTGAAGTGACTATCCCTATCCGAGATGATAGATATGGGCACTCCATGTCGCATGACGATCTCATTGATGTATATTCATGCCAGTTTTTCCATCTTGTAATCTTCATGAATGGGAAGAAAATGTGCTAACTTCGTAAGCCGATCTACTATCACCCCGATGAAATTGTACCCTTTAGCGGATCGGGGTAACTTAGTCACGAAATCCATAGTTATCTATTCCCATTTCCATTCCAGAATTTCTGGTTCTTGCAGTTATCCAGATGGTTTCTGGTGTTCTGCTTTAATCCTTGCACAAGTTAAACATTTCCCCACATATAGGGCGATATCCTTCTCCATTCCGGGCCACCAATAGTATTCCTTTAAATCCTTGTACATTTTATTGGCTCCGGGATGAATAGAAAACTTAGATTTATGTGCCTCATCCAATATCGTTAACCGTATGTTATTCACCTTAGGTATCCAAACCTTCTTTTCGAAGTAACGTACTCCATCAGCTCCAATCTCGAATCTGTGCTCCAAATGACGGAGAGTTTCCTCCTTTAGATTCTCTGATTTTAATGCTTGCTCCTGAGCTTCAAGGATCCTTCCTTTCAGACTTGTTTGCATAATAGCTCCTAATGCTCGGACTCTTGTTGGTTTTACTCTTTCCTTCCTACTCAACGCGTCGGCTACCACATTGGCCTTGCCTGGGTGATATTTGATTTTGCAATCATAATCGTTGAGTAGTTACCCTTCGCCTTTGCCTCATATTGAGCATCTTTTGATCAAAAATATGCTGGAGACTCTTATGGTCAGTGTAGACGGTACACTTGGTCCCATAAAAATAGTGAGTAGTGTAGTTTTTCTCATGAACTTTCGATTGTCTCAAAGCGTAGGCGATAACTTTGTCTTTTTGCATTAAAACACATCCCAACCCTTGGTGTGATGCGTCGCAATAGATCACGAAGTTTTCGGTTCCTGTTGGCAATGTCAAGATAGGCGCGTTGCATAGTTTTTGCTTGAAGGTTTGAAAGGTTTCCTCTTGCTTATCTCCCCAAATGAATTTCTTATCCTTCTGAGTTAAAGTCGTTAATGGTTGAGCAACACGTAAAATTTTTTCGATGAAATGTCTATAATAACCTGCCAAACCAAGAAATTGCCGAATCTCAGTTCACGTCTTTGGTGCTTCCCACTTTTTATTTGCCTCGATCTTTGCTGGATTAACATGAATTCCTTTCGAATTAGCTACGTGACCAAGGAAGTGTACTTCTCGGATCCAAAATTCACACTTGGAGAATTTGGCATACAACTTCTGGTCCTTAAGTAATGTTAGAATCAATTTCACATGTTGTTCATGATCTTCCTTGCTTCGCGAATAGATAAGAATGTCGTCTATGAACACTTTTGCAAACTTATCTAAATATGGTCTACAGACCCTATTCATTAAGTCCATAAACACTGCTGGAGCATTAGTCTACCTAAAAGGCATAAGTAAGAACTCGTAATGTCCATAGCGGGTTCTAAATGCGGTCTTAGGTACGTCTTCTTCGCGAACTCTCAATTGGTGATATCCTGAGCGAAGATCGATTTTTGAAAAATAGTTGGTGCCTTGAAGTTGGTCGAACATGTCATCGATTCGAGGGAGAGGATATCGGTTCTTGATAGTCATCTTGTTAAGTTCCCTATAGTCGATACACATTCGCAGCGACCCGTCCTTCTTTTTGACGAAAAGAACTCGGGCTCCCAAGGGGATGAACTTGGTTGAATAAAACCTTTATCGAGTAGTTTCTGGAGTTATGCCGACAGCTCTTGCACAAGTCGATATGGTGCTTTTGCCACGGGAGCTGTTTTAGGGATTAGATCGATATGGAATTCGACTTGCCGATTCGGGGGTAATCCTGGCATATCCTCCGGGAATACTTCAGGAAAATCTTGTACAATGGGTATTTCCCGGATGTTTTTCTCACTGGTTTCCCTATTGATTATATGTGCTAGGAATGCCTCGTTTCCCTTCCTTAAACACTTTCTCATCTTATTGGATGAGATTATTTTGAAATCCCTTCCGGATTTTTCTCCATATACATTAAGTGTTTCACCATCAGGCGTCGGGATTTGTACAATCTTTTCGAAGCAACATATTTCCGCTCGATGACTAGAGAGTGTAACACCCTCAAACCCGGGCTAGAAGATTAGCGGGTTTGTGGTATGTGCTTAATTGTTTAATTGTGTTTAATTGTGTTTAATTGGTTAATTAAGTTAATTACATAGAATAAATGGTATTGTATGTATGCATGATACCGTATGTATGTATGTATTTATGCATGTATATATAATTATATGTGTGCACGTGCTAGTGGGAAGAGGTGGGTTTGCCACCTCCCATTTCTAAGTTGTATACGTGGGGGGGGGGGGGGGGTTAATGAGTACCATGCAAATCTCTTAATCTAAGAAAGTGAAGTGTGTGATATTGTGATATTCTCTGCCCAAAGGAGAAAACCGTAGAAGAAGAGAAACAATCGGATTTTTCTATAGTTTGTGTGTTTTGATCTATTCCAAGGTTAGATTTATTCTTTGGTATGATTAAATGATAGTTTGGGTAAGATTGATGATAGAAATAACATGATTATAGGAAATTTATTATAGAATCGGTTTTGATGAAATGTAAGTTTTATGGGTTTTATGTGTTCATATGATATTTGAGTCTAAATGGTGTTTGATACATGAAATATGTGTTTATGAGGTTAAAATATGTTTTTGAAATGATTTGATGAATGTTATAAAATATGGGTTTGAGATATGAAACTATGAAGATGGTGATTTGGATGAATCTTTGAAGTTCTCGGATTTGATGGATGTAGATGGCAAAACCAATAGTTTGGAAAACCGGACTTTGAAATCTGAATGTTGTAAATCCTATTCTAGATAATCCATGTGTTATGAAAACCGATACTTAGAACTAAATCCGGATGATTTAGAAACAAAAACCTTAAATCCGATTGATCGAAACTGGGCACTTGTAATCCGATGCTTTAGAATCCGAGACTAGAGAATCCTATACCTAAAATCCGAATGTGATAAACCGAGACCCAATTCCTATACTTGTTAAATCCAGTTATTTGAAAACGGACTACTTAAATCTGATTTATTCTAAATCCGAAGTATTTGAAATCCAAATGATGAGAATCCAATAGTCTCCAATCCGGACCCCAAAACCCGAGTGAAGGGAAATCCAATTGTGGTACAATCCGAGACATGAGTTGCGGATTCTTGGAATCCGATAGTTTTAGGAAATCCGATACTTTGTGTTTGAACTTGTATTTGTTTATTGTTTGATGTTTGTTTGATGAATAATCTATAAATATATGGTTAAGATATATTTATGAGATTGAAACTAATTTGATTATTGTTGTGTTTATAGGCAATCCTAAGACTCAGTGATATTAGACTTCTGAGTACAAGACTGAAACTAAGGTGAGTGGATGTTGAACACGGATGATAAAGATTTCAGTTAATTTTATTGATGTGAAGCATGATTGTGGATTGAGATTGGATTGATTGAACTGCTGATTGTGATATTGAATTGTTGATAACTGTTGCATGATTTTTTGGTCGATACGCACTCTTAGGATGATTTTGAGTTGCGTTGAGAAGTCAGCTATACGTGGACTTGGGCTGGGGTTGTCTAACTGGTTGGTTGAACAGTAGTATCCTTTCTGTTGCATTTGTTGCTCAGGGGGGAGTTTACTGTGCCAATCTAGTGGAAAGCTATCGGTAAACCTTTGCTTTGGCCGGCATTGGTTGTAGGTTCTGCGCCAAACCGCCGGTCTTCTCTGGATATGTGATTACATGAGTTATGATTGATTGTGAATGTTTGCGTTTGTTGCTTTAGCCCCTACTCACTTAGCTTTGTGCTAATTCCCCTTAGTTGATGCTTTGCAGGTTGGTGTTTGTAATAGAAGAAGGAAGAGTTGACCATTACTCTGATACTTATTTTGAAAAAGAGACGAGCCAGTTATATTTTGTAACACCAAAATACTATGATGATGTTGTGGTTGTCTTTCGAAACAAAGGATTGTATATTTGTAATTATTGATTATATGTAATCAAGTTGTTTTTAATTAGCTTCCGCAGTGCGTTTTAAAAAAATGGCTTGTAAATTTCCGGTGTTAAAGTTTGGTATCAGAGCTTAGGTTTGGCGATGCATGTACGGCTAGAGTGTTGCATTCCCAAATCTTGGCTCGTGACTGGTCAAGCTTTCCTTCGGGGGAATTAGAGTGAGTTAGAGTTGTTGTAGTAGTTAGTATTTTCGATACTAACGGTTTATGCTTATGAGCTATGAGGTGATGTGATTGTAACAGATTATGGCTGATAGAGAGACTCCCATCGTACCTCCTGTGACCCAATCTACAGAGGCACCGGTTATTGAAGAAGTAAACCAAGCAGGAACATCCGGGCAAGAGCAAGGAGTAGATCAAAGTGAGTATATCTATAAATTGGAAAACAAATTGATGGATCTTCAAAATAAAGTCCTGAACATGGAGCAGAGATTAAACCAACCAGAACCACCACCTGTACCAATTGCGATGACTACACAAGCAACCGTACCACCAGTGACAGTATCTCTACCACCGATAACTCAAATTATGCAACAACCTTTCTTCTATCCGTATCCACAACCTGGGGGTTATCCGTTTGCGTTTCCAGGATTTAAACAACCATGCACTTATAAACAATTCCTCGACTGCAAGCCTTCTGAATACCGGGGAAGTTCTGACCCCAGTATCACTCTGAATTGGCGTAGGGAAATGACAAAGACATTGGACGCTTGTAACTGTGAGAATGAGTTGAAAGTAAAATACGCATCGAGAATGTTAAAAGGGGATGCAATGGTCTGGTGGGATTCAATTACCGGCCACTTTACAGAGCAACAGTAGGAGAGCATCACCTGGAGTCAATTCCAGGAGAAACTATGCGAGCAATACTGTGGAACTTTTGAGATTGCAAGAATAAAGAGAGAATTTATGGAGTTGCAAATGACTGGAAATATGACCATGGATCAACTCATCAGTAAATTCAATGAAAAGATGAGATTTGCAAAACATTGGGTGCCGGATGAAGAGTCAAAGATTGCCCATTTTGTTAGGGCACTGCATCCAGATCTTTCTAGTGACACTCGGTGGGCTACCACTTTATCCTAGGCATTCACTTTAGTCAAGTCAGCTGAAGGAGATTTGATAGCAAGGAATAGGTTGAGTGGGGAAAGAATTTCCCAGCAAAAATCGAGGTTTGAACATTACAACACTCAACAAAGGCAAGGAGGGCATGGCAGTGGTAACCGTCAAAGTAATCAGAATAGAGCAACTACTACGGGTGGTTCTACTCAGAGGGCACCGTTGTGCAATAGGTGCAAGTCTTATCATCATGGACAATGTACGCCCCAGTCCATGAGGTGTGTGAAATGTGGCCAGTTTGGCCATGACTTGAAGAATTGTAGACTGCCGAGGAGCGTCTGCTAGAATTGTCATAAGGAAGGGCACCGAGTGGGTGATTGCCCATTGAGTAAGAAAACAGGATCTGGGTCAGGAGGGGGAGATGCTGGAGGGTCATCTACAGCCGGGCAGAAACGGAAGAACCTACCCACTACTGAGGGTCGGGCATTTAGGATGATAGTGGATGATGCCACTACCATAGATGATGTGATAACCGGTATGTTTTTAATAAACTCTATTCCTGCTAGAGTGTTATTTGATTCAGGGGCAAACCGCTCCTTTGTATCTGTAGAATTCTGTGGTAGGTTGAATGTGCCTTTAACTGTACTTGCTACTGCTTTAGAAATTGAGGTAACTGATGGTATGATGGTACCGGTCACAACTGCTGTGGCTGGAGCCAAGATAGATATAGACAGTATTTGTTTTCCTGTTTATTTCCTTGTAATGCCGTTATCTGGGTTCGATGTGGTGCTCAGAATGGATTGGCTGAGTTTGAATCAGGCCAGCATTAAATGCCACAAGAAGTTGATTTCATTCCCGTTGGCTGATGGCACAAGAGTGGTAGCAAGGGGTGAGAAGGTTGGGTCTGTAATTCCGATTATCTCGTGTTTGAAAGCTAAAAAGGCGTTGGATAAAGGTTGCAAATCATACTTGGCTTATGTAATGGATGGAAAGAAAGAGAAACAGACAGTGAACGACATCTGGGTGGTAACGGAATACCCGGAAGTGTTTCCAGAAGAATTACCGGGACTGCCTCTAGTTCGGGAGGTGGAGTTTAAGATAGATCTGATTCCTGGTTCCCGACCAGTAGCAAAGGCACCATACAGGTTGGCACCGTCAGAGATTCGGGAAATGGTGACTCAGATACAAGACTTGTCAGATAAGGGTTTCATCCGCCCAAGTTCATCTACGTGGGGAGCACCGGTATTATTTGTGAAAAAGAAAGACGGTACGTTGCATATGTGTATCGACTACCGTGAGCTGAATAAGAGAACCATAAAGAACAAGTATCCGTTGCCAAGAATAGATGATTTGTTTGATCAACTACAGGGGGCTTCATTCTTTTCAAAGATTGATTTGAGATCAGGGTATCATCAGGTGCGGGTTTCAGAGGAAGATGTATCAAAGACGGCTTTTCGTACGCGCTACGGGCACTACGAATTTTTGGTTATGCCGTTTGGCTTAACCAATGCACCTGCGATTTGCATGGATTTAATGAACAGAGTTTGTCGACCCTTGTTGGATAAGTTTGTTATAGTCTTCATTGACGATATACTGGTATACTCAAAGACAGAAGTGGAACATGAACAACATTTGAGACAGGTTTTGGAAACACTGAAGAAAGAGCATTTGTTTGCTAAGTTCTCGAAATGTGAATTCTGGTTGAGAGAGGTACAGTTTTTAGGACATGTAATTTGTGACGAGGGGGTGAAAGTGGACCTTCAAAGGTAGAGGCAGTTATGAATTGGAACGCTCCGAAAGCTCCCTCCGAGATCAAGAGTTTTCTGGGGTTAGCTGGATACTACCGTAGGTTCATTAAAGATTTCTCCAAGATTGCGGGTCCTTTGACAAAGTTGACTCGAAAAGATGTGAAGTTTGTTTGGGGCAGTGAAGAGGATCAAGCTTTTCAGAAGTTGAAACAGTTATTGTGTCAGGCTCCTATTCTTGCATTGCTAAGTGGCTCAGAGGATTTCGTAGTTTATTGCGATGCATCATTTGCGGAATTAGGTTGTGTACTTATGCAGAGGGATCGGGTGATAGCATATGCTTCAAGACAGTTGAAACCATATGAGAAGAATTACCCGACACATGATTTGGAGCTCGCAGCCGTTGTTTTTGCCCTAAAGCTGTGGAGGCACTATTTGTAGTGATATGTACCGACCATAAGAGCCTACAGTATGTATTTACACAGAAAGAGTTGAATATGAGACAAAGACGCTGGGTGGAATTGATTAAAGACTATGATTGTGAAATAAGATATCACCCAGGCAAAGCAAACGTGGTGGCAGATGCCTTAAGCCGCAAGGGAGCGAGAAGTTCTATCCAGTTTATGCGAATAGAGATTGTATTAGATCTTGTGGATAAACTCAAGTCTGCACAGTCGGAAGCTTTAAAAGAGGAGAACTTGAAGAGTGAACTGATGAAGAAACTTAAGGATGAACTTGCTGATCATTCTCATGGATTGAAAACATTTAAGACTAGTATGTGGGTACCTATGCTTAGAAATTTGAGGAAACTGATTTTAACTGAAGCACACAAGTCCAGATTGTCAGTACACCTAGGAAGCACTAAAATGTATAACGATCTGAAAGTGCTTTACTGGTGGCCTACTATGAAAACAGATGTGGCACAATTTGTGGAATCATGCCATATCTGTGCACAGGTGAAAGCAGAGCATCAGAAGCCCTACCGATCTTTGAAGCAGTTGGAAATTCCTGAGTGGAAGTGGGAACATATAACGATGGATTTCGTGACTAAACTGCCATGAACACAGAGGAATAATGATATGATTTGGGTGATTGTGGATCGGCTGACCAAGAGCGCTCACTTCCTAGCTACATGTGAGACGGCTTCTCTGAGTAAGTTGGCTCAACTTTATGTGAACGAGATTGTTGCGAGGCATGGTATGCCATTATCTATAGTATCTGATAGAGACTCCAAATTCGTTTCTAACTTCTGGAGGAGTTTACAGAGGGAATTGGGGACGAGGATTAATTTGAGTATAGCTTATCATCCCCAGACTGATGGTTAGACTGAACGTACCATACAAACACTTGAAGATATGTTGCGAGCATGCGTAATTGAGTATGGTGGATCTTGGGATTCACACTTGCCGTTAATTGAGTTTGCGTACAATAATTCTTACCACTCCAGTATAGGGATGCCTCCGTACGAAATATTATACGGTCGTCGTTGCCGTACTCCGACTTGTTGGTTAGAGACAGGTGAGAAACAATTTGCAGGACCTGAGATAGTTCAGATGACAGTTGATAAGGTTGCTATTGCCAGAGATAAGTTGAAAGCAGCCAGAGATAGGCAGAAAATGTATGTAGATCCACGTCGTCGCCCAGTTAAGTTTGAGGTGGGAGAGTTAGTGTATTTGAAAGTTTCTCCGTGGAAGGGTGTGATTCGATTCGGTAAACGCGGGAAGTTAGCTCTCCGTTACATTGGTCCCTTCCACATACGTCAGATTGTGAACGATCAGACTGTTACACTGGATCTTCCAACAGAACTTGCGGGAATACACGATACTTTTAACATCTGTTATCTAAGAAAGTGCAAAGTAGAAGATGAAAATCAGATTCTCCCAGTACTACAGTTGAAAGTTGATTCAAAGAAGAGGTTGATAGAGGAGCCAGTAGAACTGTTGGATCGAAAAGTGACCAAGCTCCGAAAGAACCAGATACCAATGGTATTGGTCAAGTGGAAACACAGTCTATGTTCTGATTTGACTTGGGAGACTAAAGTAGAGATGGACAGATATCCCCACTTATTTGAGGAAGAAAGGATTTCGAGGACGGAATCCTCTTAAGGGAGAAAGATTTGTAACACCCTCAAACCCGGGCTAGAAGATTAGCGGGTTTGTGGTACGTGCTTAATTGTTTAATTGTGTTTAATTGGTTAATTAAGTTAATTACATAGAATAAATGGTATTGTATGTATGCATGATACCGTATGTATGTATGTATTTATGCATGTATATATAATGATATGTGTGCACGTGCTAGTGGGAAGAGGTGGGGTTGCCACCTCCCATTTCTAAGTTGTATACGTGGGAGGGGGGGTTAATGAGTACCATGCAAATCTCCTAATCTAAGAAAGTGAAGTGTGTGATATTGTGATATTCTCTGCCCAAAGGAGAAAACGGAAGAAGAAGAGAAACGATCGGATTTTTCTATAGTTTGTGTGTTTTGATCTATTCCAAGGTTAGATTTATTCTTTGGTATGATTAAATGATAGTTTGGGTAAGATTGATGATAGAAATAACATGATTATAGGAAATTTATTATAGAATCGGTTTGTATGAAATGTTAGTTTTATGGGTTTTATGTGTTCATATGATATTTGAGTCTAAATGGTGTTTTGATACATGAAATATATGTTTATGAGGTTAAAATATGTTTTTGAAATGATTTGATGAATGTTATAAAATATGGGTTTGAGATATGAAACTATGAAGATGGTGACTTGGATGAATCTTTGAAGTTCTCGGATTTGATGGATGTAGATGGCAAAACCGATAGTTTGGAAAACCGGACTTTGAAATCTGAATGTTGTAAATCCTATTATAGATAATCCGTGTGTTATGAAAACCGAAACTTAGAAGTAAATCCGGATGATTTAGAAACCAAAACCTTAAATCCGATTGATCGAAACCGGGCACTTGTAATCCGATGCTTTAGAATCCGAGACTAGAGAATCCTATACCTAAAATCCGAATGTGATAAACCGAGACCCAAATCCTATACTTGTTAATCCGGACCCCAAAACCCGAGTGAAGGGAAATCCGATTGTGGTACAATCCGAGACATGAGTTGCGGATTCTTGGAATCCGATAGTTTTAGGAAATCCGATACTTTGCGTTTGAACTTGTATTTGTTTATTTTTTGATGTTTGTTTGATGAATAATCTATAAATATATGGATAAGATATATTTATGAGATTGAAACTAATTTGATTATTGTTGTGTTTACAGGCAATCCTAAGACTCAGTGATATTAGACTTCTGAGTACAAGACTGAAACTAAGGTGAGTGGACGTTGAACACGGATGGTAAAGATTTCAGTTAATTTTATTGATGTGAAGCATGATTGTGGATTGAGATTGGATTGATTGAACTGCTGATTGTGATATTGAATTGTTGATAACTGCTGCATGATTATTTGGTCGATACGCACTTTTAGGATGATTTTGAGTTGCGTTGAGAAGTCAGCTATACGTGGACTTGTGCTGGGCTTGTCTAACTAGTTGGTTGAACAGTAGTAGCCTTTCTGTTGCATTTGTTGCTCAGGGGGGAGTTTACTGTGCTAATATAGTGGAAAGCTATCGGTAAACCTTTGCTTTGGCCGGCATTGGTTGTAGGTTCTGCGCCGAACCGCCGGTCTTCTCTGGATATGTGATTACATGAGTTATGATTGATTGTGAATGTTTGCGTTTGTTTCTTTAACCCCTACTCACTTAGCTTTGTGCTAATTCCCCTCAGTTGATGCTTTGCAGGTTGGTGTTTGTAATAGAAGAATGAAGAGTTGACCATTACTCTGATACTTATTTTGAAAAAGAGACGAGCCAGTTATATTTTGTAACACCAAAATACTATGATGATGTTGTGGTTGTCTTTTGAAACAATGGATTGTATATTTGTAATTATTGATTATATGTAATCAAGTTGTTTTTAATTAGTTTCCGTAGTGCGTTTAAAAAAATGGCTTGTAAATTTCCGGTGTTACAGAGAGCCAATCCATCCCAACAACTATATCAAAACTTCCCATTTCGAGTGGGATTAGGTCTATGGTATATGTTTTTTCGGCTAAGCCCAAGGTACAACCAGGGATTATATCCTTAACACTAGTTATTTTTACCATTAGCAAATTCAATGGTGTAAGGCTCTTTCATTTTTACGGTTTTTAAATTTAGCCTTAACTTAAATCTTAATGATATGAAGCTTTTATCCGCCCCTGAATGAAATAGTACTGATGCGTAGTAACCGTTTAGAGGAAACGTACCTATAACTACATCGGGGTTTTGTCTAGCTTCATTCGCTCCAATCTCAAACACCCTGCCTCGTGCTTGATTTCCTTGATTGCCTTGGCTTGCAGGATTTGCTTGATTTGAATTAGACCCTTGAGTTGGTCGCGAGCAGGCGGTGGCATGGTGCTCCAGACTTCCACACTTATAGCATGGCTTCACTCTACAACTTTTGATGAGATGCAACATCCTGATTTTGGGCCTAGTTGTTACGTAGGCCAAGGTATGTTTATACGTGATTAGCAATTGATTATAAATTTGATTATTTGCTAATTAGATTTAATTGAATTAATTGTTAAGTTAATTAATTAAAGTTAAGATATATATATATATATATGTGTATGTGTGTAGGGATATATATATATATATGTATGTATTTAAGTATGTATGTATGCAAGTATGTGTGTATGTTGCATGTGTATGTTTTGTGCATTACATGGACACCTCATGCTTCCTTGAAAAACCTACGTGGGGCTTTATAGCATTTTACATCTGATATGTTTTACACATAGTGAAAACTGACATAGTGTTTGTGTGTGTGTTTGAGAGAGAAAGCAAGAAAAGTTGTATACTTGGAAATGTGAAAGTGAAGAATTGTGTTGGATAATTCAAAGTGAAGGTATGATAATGTTCCTAGCTTGATTCTGATCATATTAACATGCTTTTCTGATGAAATATATGTATATATGATGAAACACCATGAATGGAGCTTGAAGCTCCATACTTGACAAATGGCTTTTGTGTAAATTGGTGTTTTAATTGTTATTGATGTGTTCTTTATGTTGCCTACATGTTATAAGATGTTTATACATGTTTTAGAAGTGTTCATAATGGATTTCAAGTGAAGATATGTGATTTCGGAAAAGTTGAGTCGGCTGGAAAATAAAGAAGATGATACAGATTTAGTCGCGACGCGACGCGCCATCTGCTTGAATGCGACGCGTTCTTGTTTGTTGGCGGATTCTTGTGGAAATTCGATTAGAAATACGATTGGTGAAATATGGACCCAAAATCCGATGATGGGAATCCAGAGGAGTGAAATCCGACAGTGGAAATCCGGAACTTGAAGTCCGGGATTTGAAATCCGACACATGGGTATCGGATTTGTGAAATCCAACACTTGGGTACGACGCGATGCGTCGGCTGCCTGGACGCGACGCGTCCGCGGTTTTGAGTGTTTACTTGGTTGTTTGATTTATTTACAGCTATGGGTTATATGTTGTTACATATGTGAATCTTACATGTGGTGTTTGATTTAAAAGGATATAAATATACTTGTTTGGTATATATTTATGAATCGGTTACTGATTTCAGTTTATTCTGATCTCAGGAAAGGACAAGGCTCAGTATTATTAGACCATTAAGTGGGAGTTTGAGAACTCGAGGTGAGTGGATTTTTACTCACGGGTGATATTAGTTGTAACTGGTTTGGTTGCAACTGTATGTGGATTGATGCATGGATAGACTGTTTGTTTGCTAATTGATTAACTGTGATATGTTAATTGATTATGTGCCTGTGTTGTGAAGTCAGTCTCAGCTGGGCTATGGGTTGGGTTTGTTTGCTATTGGCTGATCAGTATTGTGATCTTTTGATGCATTTGTTGCAACTTAAGATAATAATGTTTGAGAATAGCAAATGAACTATCGGTAAACCTTTGCTTTGGCCGGCATTGGTTGTAGGTTCCTGCAGAACCTCCGGTCTTCTCGTGAGGCAATTATGTGTTTATTGTTGTTGATATCGTGCGATTACTGGCTGATATATCTGTGGCGGTTTACTTTCATTCACATAGCTTTATGCTAATCCCCCACCTCTCACTACTTTTAGACGTGGCTGGTAAGTTTTGCGGTTCAGTTGTGAGGGGGTGTAGCCTGGGGAATAATTGACAGACACTCTGATTGGAATTGTGACGAGCCGTAGTGTTTGTAATACTTGTATTTTAAATTGGAAAACGGTTTTGTATAATCCGTTGTATTATATTGTATATTTGTTCGCTTCCGCAGTGTTTTAAAAAAGTGAAAAATTTTGGATAGAAAATACGGTGTTTCAAGTTTGGTATCAAAGCCTTGGTTTGGTGATGTAGGCACATTGGAAGTGTTGCATTCCCAAATCTTGGCTCGAGTTGGGGTCAATTATTCCTTGAGTGTGGGATTAGGGTGAATGAGAGTATTGCTTTGGAGGTTAGTATGTGTTATACTAACGGTTTTAAACTAATCATTTGGTGAGATGTTGTGATTCTTACAGAATACAATGGTTGATAATGAGAACTCAACTGGCGCCCCTATTGTCCCAGCAATAGTGGAAACTCTACAGAGTGTTGGTACATCTGGTACAGCTGGAGATGAGAGGGATGAGTACATCTTTCAGCTTGAGGGTCAGTTACAAGATTTAAGAAAAGAGTTGGATCAACAGAGACAAGATTTTGAGAATCGACCACCGGTTGTTACAGTGGCTTCTACTTGACATACCACCATTTTTTCCAACCAATACTATGTATACAGGGATGCCTTCTGTGTCGATACCATTTCCACCGGTGTCTCAACTGATGTCTCAACCATTCTACTACCCTATGTTTTCGCAAGGATCGATGCCATATCCTTTCATGGGATATCCACCTGGTATGGGATTTAGACAACCGTAAACTTATAAACAATTCTTGGATTGTAAACCCAAGGAGTATCATGGTAGCACAGATCCAAATGTTACCCTGAATTGGTTGCGAGATATCTCTAGAATTCTGGATGCTTGCAATTGTGAGGAAGGAATGAGAGTTTGTTTTGCCATTAGGATGTTGAAGGGAAAAGCAATGGTATGGTGGGATTCTATCACTACACATCTACCCTGAGCTCAGATGGATGTGATTACATGGGAGCAATTTCGAAATAAATTGTGTGAACAATATTGTAATGCGTTTGAGCTAAACAAAATAAGGCTAGAGTTCATGGAGTTGAAAATTTCAAAGAAGATGTCTGTGGATGAATTGACTGAATAGTTCAATTCGAAACTGAGATTTGTGACTCAGTGGGTGCCTGATGAACCTTCCCAGGTTCAACATTTAATTGGAGCATTACTTCCTGAGTACAGGAGCACAACTCGGTTGGCTGGATTGTTGTCCCAGGCTTTCGCCTTGGCAAAGTCTGCTGAGGGGGACATACAAGCAAGAGATAAGCAAACCAGAGATGAGACGGCTTTGCAGAAGCCGAAGTATGAACAGACTGGTAATCAACAAAAGAGAAATTGGCATGGAAACCAGTCACAGGGAAGTCAGGACAGTGAGGTAACCACTGAGGGTTCTGGTCAGAGACCGCAATGGTGTGGACGGTTTAGATCTACCCATTCTGGGCAGTGTACTGCTCAGACCATGCGATGTATGCGTTGTGGAGCATTAGGGGATGAAGCTAGGGAATGTGGTTTTTCCCGGAGTGTGTGTTGGAACTGTCAGAATGAGGGACACAGGGCTGGTGAGTGTCCTTCTGGGAGGAAGACTGGGACGGGGACTAGGGCAGAAGCGGTTGGGGGATCATCATCAGCAGGGCAAAAGAGAAAGAACCCTACTGTGCGAGAGGGTGGGGTGTACAATATGATGGCTAATGACAATGCCACCGCTGATAGAGATGAAACGGGTATGTCTTGGTAAAACTTTATACCTGTATGTGTGTGTTAATTAACTTTAAAGTTAATTGTGGATATTTTATGCATAGTATGTGCTAAAATGTTTGAGTTTATTTCAGATGAGATTGATTCTCCAGAAATAGAACTAAATGATAATAGATGATTTTCTATTATGTGTTATATATCAAGATATGGTATGATGATAAGTATGTGATATTTGACTTAAATGCTAAGTGAGCATGATATATCATAGAGGGATATGTTCCGATTATTTGAATTGCATGATATAATGTGTATTCTATGATTTATATACATTATGGGATTATGTGAATTCAATTGTAAAGACAGAGATGAATTGCTGCAAGTCTGGGATGTGCAGTATTGTTCAGGTAAAAGGTGTGAGGGAGATTATAAGTGGATGTATAATCTACCGGGTACAGTTGATTCATGAGGATGAATGATGGTTTTAAACGAAATTTTAGTATGATGGGAAAGAGCATTTGTTGGTTGGAAATGTGATGCTATGCTTTGAGATTGGATGTGTAGTGGATATCTTGTGTAAATTGAGATATCACGAGACAAAATTTTACCATAACTTGGAACTTTCAGCTGATATAAGTGCAGTGATGTTATATTAACTATAAGAGAAGACATGTGTGATTGACTTGGTCAATGAGAAATATATTAGATGACTAATTAGAAGAGGTTATCTGGAAGATTGAGACGGTGATCGGATTAAATCAGAGAAAGTGATAGTGGAATTTGATGTTACCTCAAAAAGGCGACATGATGACAGATATATTGATCTGTGAAAGAGCTAGTGATGATAACATCTTGTTTATGCGAGTTGGAAGTATCTCTGATTTAGTGGATGAAACAAGATTTCGGTACAACAAAGTCTTGAAGAGTAAAAAGGGTGAAAACTTTGAGAATGAGAAGGAGAGAAGAGGATTGCAATGGCCTAAACATATGAAGTGATAACTTGTGGATCGTGTGCTTGGAAGATGCCTTTGCTTGGAGATT
Organism: Dittrichia graveolens; assembly: GCA_038502395.1. Taxonomy (NCBI): domain Eukaryota; kingdom Viridiplantae; phylum Streptophyta; class Magnoliopsida; order Asterales; family Asteraceae; genus Dittrichia; species Dittrichia graveolens. Next base: position 28,557,881 of record JARJIL010000008.1, read on the forward strand.
TCTGTGCTTGGAGATGCCTTTGCTAGGAAGTGCCTTTGCTAAACTTTGGAATTGAACATTTACCTGGATTTATGAAATTAATTGCCAATGCTATATTGTGGAGTAACAACTTGAGGGTTGAGTACTGATGGTGTATTATGAGAATAGAGATACTATGTGATATGAGATTTGACATATGGAAATTGCATTCAAATTGATTGTATAAAGAGAAAAGTGGATATGTTATGAGTTGTTCTTGATTGTTCAGTAATTTTATTACCAGTGAGATGACATCTGTTGGACAGATGAACTTGATTGAATAGATTGAAGGGATGATTTGATAATAAGATAATTCATATTTGAGGGCTTGTGATGGAAAGCGGAGATTGGTTTGAACTTATAAAGAGTTTGCAAATGAAAATTGAAACGAGAGTTGGATAATGTGACAGAATTTTCCTGATGGATAGCCAAAGGTGGGATTGAAACAGGATGATTTGTTGAACTCATATCTATTATGATTGTGTGGGTGAACAAAATTCTGATAGTGGAATATCAGAATACCTTGTGTAAAATTGTAAGATTGTGGTGATAATACTCCAACCTGTTGACTTGAAGTAAGTAATAAACGATATGTGAATACTTTGGCATGATAGATGACAAATGATTGGAAGCTATTGGGATTTATGACTGGGTTAGACATAAATTCAAGAGATGCTTGAAGACAGGATTTATGAGCAAACTGTTGGTTGAAAATGAGTTCAGAAGGATAAGTTGTAAGGCTTGTGTGGTTATATATTAATAGTTGAAGGTGCGATGGAGTTTATCTTGTTAAACTGTCAGAAGAAGACATGAAAAGTTGACATCGTGGTTGATGTGTGTGCAGTGAGATTCCGAGGACGGAATCCTTTTAAGGAGGGAGGATTTGTAACATCTTGATTTTGGGCCTAGTTGTTACGTAGGCCAAGGTATGTTTATACGTGATTAGGAATTGATTATAAATTTGATTATTTGCTAATTAGATTTAACTGAATTAATTGTTAAGTTAATTTATTAAAATTAAGATATTTATATATATATATATGTGTGTGTGTAGGGATATATATATATATATATATGTATTTAAGTATGTATGTATGCAAGTATGTGTGTATGTTGCATGTGTATTACATGGACACCTCATGCTTCCTTGAAAAACCTATGTGGGGCTTTATAGGATTTTACATCTGATATGTTTTACACATAGTGAAAACCAACATAGTGTTTGTGTGTGTGTTTGAGAGAGAAAGCAAGAAAGGTTGTATACCTGGAAAAGTGAAAGTGAAGAATTGTGTTGGATAATTCAAAGTGAAGGTATGATAATGTTCCTAGCTTGATTCTGATCATATTAACATGCTTTTCTAATGAAATATATGTATGTATGATGAAACACCATGAATGGAGCTTGAAGCTCCATACTTGACAAATGGGTTTTGTGTGAATTGGTGTTTTAATTGTTATTGATGTGTTCTTGATGTGTTCTTGATGTTCTCTACATGTTAGAAGATGTTTATACATGTTTTAGAAGTGTGCATAATGGATTTCAAGTGAAGATATGTGATTTTGGAAAAGTTGAGTCGGCTGGAACGATGTCCCGACCCTTCAAGGTGTAAAAACATGGTTGGGCAATTGTTTTTCAATGAAGGATCTAGGAGATGCGACTTATATTATTGGGATCAAAATCTATAGAGATAGATCCAAGAGGCTAATTGGGCTTAGCCAAAGTACATACATTGACAAAGTCCTAAAGCGGTTTAGGATGGAAGACTCCAAGAAGGGGTTCATTCCAATGTCACATCGTTTGGTATTGAGTAAGGCTTAATCCCCAAGTTCCCCAGAGGAACGGGAAGTAATCAAGCGAGTGCCATATGCTTCGGCTGTGGGCTCGATCATGTACGCCATGCTATGTACGAGGCCTGATGTATCGTGTGCCTTGAGCATGACGAGTAGATATCAAGCCAACCCAGGCAAAGCTCATTGGACGGCGGTGAAGAGCATTCTCAAGTATCTTCGGAGGACTAAGGAGATGTTCTTGGTGTACGGAGGTGAGGAAGAGCTTAGAGTAAAGGGTTACTCTGACGCAAGCTTCCAAACCGATAGGGATGACTGCCGATCACAATCGGGGTTCGTGTTCCAATTAAACGGCGGTGCTATATCCTGGAGGAGCTCCAAGCAAGACACCATGGCCGATTCAACTACCGAGTCGGAATATATTGCGGCCAGTGAAGCTGCTAAGGAGGTGGTATGGATGAGGAAATTTATGCTTGATCTGGGAGTGGTTCCAAGTATCAGCAACCCTGTTGAGATCTTCTGTGATAACGAGGGTGCCGTTGCTTTAGCAAAGGAACCGAGGTCTCATCGATGCACGAGGCATATTCCGCGGAAATATCATTTTATCTGGGACGTGGTTGTAAAGTATAAAATTGTATAGAAATAGGAGTTTACTTGAGAAAATACTCAGAGAGTATAAAGAGGGATATGACCCTTGTAATAAGTGAGTTTTGCCATAATCAATGTTTAAGTGTGTGTTTTATATGGTGTAAATCTTCTACACACTACATTCTTGCATTACTCCATTCATATTCGAACCACTTGGGACTAACAATGGTAGAGAATGCAGACATCGTCATTAGCAAAGTACACACGGATAGCAATTTGGCGGATCCGTTCACTAAACCGTTGTCACCAACTAAGCACGATGCCCACACACGTGCTATTGGGATTAGATTTGCTAGTGACTTGGTTTAAGTTGTATATTGGTTATTGAATTCGATGTATTTACTATGATATTGGGAACATTAAGCAATATTGTATTTTTGAATGTATTGATTATTAAATGGAGATTTAATGATACGCGTGTAGCGAATACTTTCTTTAAATCATTATTGTGTTCCAACTTTGCATGTTTTATCTCTTCCTTGAATGTTTTGCATTCTAAATTGTCCACGGGCGGTCATTCTTCAATGGAAGGAAGTATGAACGAAGATCGAGGGAAATGATTGGTCATAGTGTTCAATGTGATTGAATACAAGGGACGCAATATTTCGCCTATACTTGAAAGAGTTTCAAGTGATTAGACGACCCACACCTGATCTTACTTCATGGTACATGTCAAGAGTAAATCAGGATGATAATATCTTTTATCCTTAGACAGGAGATGCATGTGTTTCACTACTTTGATTTGCTTTATTCTGACTGCTTTCAAACGTAGTCCGTAACTGGCTATTATAAAGGAGGTATTTGGGTAAAGTATTGCCATTTTATTGGAGGCAATGTAATCGTAGGAATTTGTTCCTCTGTTTATAGAGATATCCCTGGGCCTCTCGATGATTGGGCACTGACACCAAAAATGCATGGCCATGCTGGAGCTTGCAATGATTGTTGATTAGTTGCAACTCACCTTTTTGGTCACCACCAATCTTGATCGAGAAACATAATCGTGAACGATCGTAGAATGACTTTGTACCATGTCTCGTGTTCACTTGGATATCATGAACAATAAGATAATTGATCACTTATCAATAGGACCATGTCAAAATCTTTTAGTTTAACTTGGTACTTGTCAGGGATGCCTTACTAGAGGCCGCTCCCTGGTGCCCATGGGTATGGTGTGTCATGTGCAAGTGGGAGTTTGTTGGAATCTGCCCACCGACACACGTAGCCCGGCATCACTGCCGATGAAGCGCGGGCCTAATGGGCCACACGCCAAGTTTCAATCTCGACAGCCTACTATAAGAGGAAAGGGTCAAAATGATCAAATTCAATCTGACCTAAGCTTCACGACCGCAAAGGATGCTCCACGGGTCGTGAAGCAGCTTGTGTACACGTGTCCTGTCGTGGGCCACATGGTTCGTGAAACCCTAGGGTTTCACGACCCCACACGGCCCGTGAAGGAGGTCGTGAAGGCATAACCCTCACGATTCTTACACGGCGTGGCATGGCTTGTGGAGGATTAATGGCCGGTCGTGGCGCATTTATCCTTCACAGCCCGTGAGAGCTCGTGAAGAAGTCATGAAGGAAAAATTATAAGTGACACTTGTATTTTATTGGACCATCTTGTTGTTCCAATGATAGAATGCCATTGTGTCCGACCCTAGAGAAGAATGAACGGAATAATACTCTATATTAGGAGTGTTCTTGGTTTATTAGTCACTCTTGGTTATGTCTTGCAAATATACACATTAGAGTGATTCACAAGTGAATGTTCTAAGTTGAGAGAAGCACAAGACCTTGTGTTGGTGATCTTCTAGTGTTGTTTAAGGGTTGTTCAAAGACCAAATCGTCAAGTGTTGGTGGTTTGGTGGCTTGCTAGTACAAGGAGAAAGAAGCTAAGCGTGGTATGGACATCTGTGGTGCTTGAAGCCTTTTGTTTCAAGAGATCATCCCAAATCCGAAGTTGTTCCAGAATTTTATCAAAGTCTTCAAGGGTATGGCTTGCTTTCTCTCTTCTCCTTGTTCTCTTTTGGTTGCATGTTTGATCTTACAAGTTTTCACCACCATTGGGACTTCATGGGATCGTTTGTGTGTGTTTTTGTTGCTTCCGTTGCGTGCTATGATCCCTATGGAATTCCTACAGTTGTATCAGAGCCATACTTGTAAGATGCATGCACCTTTGTGGCTTGAAAATCCATATTTTCGATTTTGGACATTCTGTCCCGAAGGTCTTCACGGGCCGTGGAGCTTGCTTCACGGGTCGTGAAGACCACACGTCCAGTCTCGTGGGCTAGTGGTCGTGAAAGGTTTTTAATTTGTTTCACGAGTCGTGGAGCGTACTGCCTTCACGGCCTGTGAGGGCTCGTGAAGGCGTCGTGAACAGGCTGTTTTTGGCCTTTTTGAAAAAGAAAACTTGATATGGATTTTAGCATTTGGTTTTGGTGTTTCTAGAGTCATTTTAGGCTTTTTAGCCTAGTCGATTAAGCCCCATAATATCCTAATTCTTGTATATGTATGTATTAGGTGGTTTTGGCATAAAATGCACACATGCATACATGTATATTGTGTATATATGAATATGGATTTCAAAGTGTTTGGAATCCTAATGCATATGTACAAGGTTTATTCTTGTGCCTTTAGTTTTTGAATAAACTTAATTGGGATATTGATTTGTGCATCGTTTGGTGTGGCACACCATCCTTTGTGTTTGTTTTGTTTTTGTGAGCACCGGTTTGAGCCTAGACCTTTGTGTGATTGTTTGGTTGCTTTATTTGTTGTTCATTCATTTAGTGGTTTGTACCACATTTGTTTTATTATTTATTTAATCCGGTTTGTAATAATTTATTTATTTGTGGCTTGCACGCCAAAGTATTTATTCTTTGTAATTTGTATATTAGCTTAGAATAGATTGTGTGGCTTGCATGCCATTTCTCTTTAAATTATGTATGTATTTTGAAGAGAAGACCGGAGGCACTAACGGGAGTCTTGGGAGACGTCTTGGCTACCTCGGATCCGGAGGCGCGGGATCGAGTGGGAGCACGCCACAGAGTATTGGATTGTTTGTCCTTAGTAGACTTAGTTCCTCGGTTGGCTCACCGGGGAACACTTAGGTTGGCTCAAATCGGTTTTGTATGCGTGGTTGTGTAGTTTTATTTATTTATTTTCTTGCGTGGTTGTAGGATCTTCGCATGCTAGAAAATATTTTGAAAATAATATAACTATATGGTTTTCCTTAATTGGTTAACAAACCCAGCTCGGTCACATAATTAACAAACGAATATAAAGTTTTTATGTTCAAATGGTGAAAAATGCGTTTTGTCACTTATTGTTAATCAAAACAAAAAGAGGTTTTTAACCGGAAAAACAAAAGTCTCGTTTTTCTTAAAACGTAAATCACACGCCATCCAAAAGATGACACCACCCGAATCTAATGAAGCATGGGACAATTGTTGAGCTTAGCACGAGTTGTTCCATGTGGACTCGTGTGTAAGGTACGTGTGGCGTCTTGAAATTTTTGGTTGTCGAGCTTAGCACGAGCCAATTATTGTCAAGGGCGTCATCATGTATCTTGTTGGACGATTTGCAATTCCGATTTAATACGCCTTGATAATTGTCGTGCCTATACCGAGTTATCAAAGAGGCTTATTGAGGAATCGGTGTGGGAAGGGATAAACATGCCAAACCGGTGTTATGAGTACCGATGGATCCCGCAAGTGCCTAAGAGTTGTAATCATGGATTGCAATTGGTAAAGCGTTTATCGGCCTAAATACCTTCACGAAGTGATCCGCGGTAAACCCGTCATGTAGTGAAGTTATGTTGGGTTCTTAGCCCTTGTTAAATTTAAGTGTTAAACTATTGGGTATTATTTAACAAGGATTAAAATATGTCGAACTAACCTTTTTGTGTGCTTTGCCTTCTTTTAGATGGAATCTACAAGCAACACCGCGACACATATGTCACTCTGTCCATTTTTGGAGAAAGAGAAACTCATAGGAGTAAACTTTATGGATTGGCATAGGCAATTGAGAATTGTCTTACGCCATAAAAGCAAGTTGTATATCCTAGAGGAACCTCTTCCGGAGGCTCCTGCTACCACCGCTACACGGGCCATTAAGGATGCTTATGAGAAGTGCCTTAAGGACACCAATGAGTTGACTTGCCTCATGTTGATGACCATGAGTTCCGACTTGCAAAGGCAATTCGAGGACGTTGGTGCGTTTGACATGATCTCGCAGCTAAAGGAAATGTTCCTGCAGCAAGCGAGGCAAGAACTCCACGAGTGTGTCAAGGCCTTTATAGGGTGCCGGATGCAGGAAGGCGGGAACGTGAGCTCCCACATGCTTCGTACGAAGCAATATGTAGACCAGCTTGAGAGGTTGGGCTTTCCTATGGGGAAGGAGTTGGCTACAGATATTATCCTCCAATTTTTGCCTCAAGCATATGGTCCGTTCATTTTGAACTACCATATGCACAACATGGACAAGTCCTTTATGCAGTTGCACGGCATGTTGAAGACCGCCGAGTCTAACATGGCTAAGGCAAAGTCATCAACCTCCGCACCCGTCCTAGCCATCCATGAGGGTGGTGCTAAGAGGAAGCGGCCCGCTTCAAGCTCCAAGGGCAAGGGGAAGGGGAAGGCGAAGGTGGCAACACCCAAGCCCAAACCACTCCCGGCATTGGAGCCAAAGGGGAAGGAACCCGCTCCTATAGCCCCCTCACCGGAAGAGGCCACCTGCTTCTTCTGCAGGGAGAAGGGATACTACCGGCGTAGTTGCCCCAAGTACACGGAGGAGCTCAAGAGGCTTCGCGCCAAGGGACAAGGCGTCTCCGGTATGTATATGATTGAACTCCATAACACTTGTACTTCTAACGCTTGGGTCTTGGACACCGGGTGTGGTACTCACATAGTTAATAATGTGCAGGTACTAAGAAGAAGTAGGGACTTGGTTGATGGGGAGCTGGATCTCATCATGGGAAACAAGGCGGTTGTCCCGGTTGAGAAGATAGGGAGCGTGGACCTCGCCTTTCCATCCGGCTTATTTATTACTTTATTAAATGTATCTTATTCGCCCTGCGTGGCAAGAAACATTGTATCATTTTATGCACTTGTTGACGATGGATTCAATTTTAATTTCTCTAATGGAATTATTTCATGCTTTAAGAATGATTTATTTTATTTTAAAGCACATCCATGTAGTGGCATATATGAGACAAGCGTATGCTTGCAAAGTAATAGATCAATCATGAATGTTGGTTCTTAATCCAAATGTGATTTCGATAAGTTATCTTTATGGCATGGTCGTTTGGGCCACATAAACAAGAAACGCATCGCCAAGCTCCAAGCGGATGGGTTCTTGGAATCATTTGACCATGGGTCGGATGATGTATGCAAATCTTGCTTATTGGGCAAAATGACCAAAGCACCCTTCACCGGCGTTTGTGAGAGGGGACAAGACTTGATGGATATCTTTCACACGGATGTGTGTGGTCTGTTCAATCATGTCACTAGGGATAACTCAAGGTACTTCATAACCTTTACCGATGATTTTAGTAGGTATGGGTATGTCAACTTGGTGAGACAAAAATCGGAAACCTTTGAGGTTTTCAAGAGTTTCAAAAACGAAATTGAGAACCAATTGGGTAAATGAATTAAGATGCTCAGATCGGATCGTGGTGGTAAGTATCTAAGTTCGGAATTCCGTGACTATCTAAAAGATTGTGGAATTGTTTCACAATTGACACCTCCTATGACACCACAATTAAATGGTGTCGCCGAGAGGAGGAACTGGACATTGTTGGATATGGTTCGGTGTATGATGATTCGTATGGATGTACCCATTAGCTTTTGGGGCTATGCATTGGAAACGGCCATTAGAATCCTTAACCTCGTACCAACTAAGAAGGACAAGAAGACACCCTTTGAGATGTGCCATGGAAAGGTTCCATCGCTTTCATATTTAAAGGTTTGGGGTTGTCTTGCCTACGTGAGACGTGAGATGGAGGACAAATTGGAACCCCAAGCCGAGAGGTGTTTGTTCATTGGATATCCTGCCAGGTCTATGGGATATTTGTTTTACAAACCATCTGAGAACAAGGTATTTGTTGCTTGGAGGTCCGTCTTCCTTGAAAGGGAGATGTTATCCAAAGATGCTAGTGAGAGAAAGGTTGATCTTGAAGAAAATCAAGAACCTTCCAATGACCAACCTGAAGTTGGCGCTAGTTCACAAGATGATTCTTAGCACGGCGCTGCTGGAGAACCTGACACGGATCCTTTACCTCTTAGGAGATCCGGTAGGAGTCTCAATGAGCCAGAGAGATATGGGTTTCTCATGTCTAAGGGCTGCGACCTAGTGGTGGATCATGATGAACCATAATATTATCAGAACGCCGTGGTGGGCCCTAAGTCCACTAGGTGGAAAGAGGCTATGGAGTCCGAGATGCAATCTATGTCTGATTACCAAGTCTAGGATTTGGTAGATCCGGTACCTGGGTGTAGACCCATAGGGTGCAAATGGGTCTTTAAGAAAAAGACCGTCATAGATGGAGAGGTAGACACCTTCAAAGCCCGACTGGTGGCTAAGGGTTTCACGCAAACTCATGGTATAGACTATGATGAAACCTTTTCCCCGGTGGCTATGTTGAAGTCTATCCGGATACTCATGGCAATTGCCGCATTTCATGATTATGAGATTTGGCAAATGGATGTAAAAACCGCATTCCTTAATGGGACACTAAGCGAGGAAGTCTATATGACTCAACCCGAGGGTTTTGTACATGCCAAGCATCCGGATAAGGTCTGCAAGCTTAAGAAGTCCATTTATGGACTTAAGCAAGCATCGCGCAGCTGGTACCTGTGCTTTGATGAGAAAGTCAAAGAGTTTGGCTTTTTGAAAAGCAAGGATGAGCCATGCGTATATGTCCGGGCTAGTGGGAGCATAGTTGTATTCCTAGTCTTGTATGTCGATGACATTCTCCTCATTGGGAACGATGTCCCGACCCTTCAAGGTGTAAAAACATGGTTGGGCAATTGTTTTTCAATGAAGGATCTAGGAGATGTGACTTATATTCTTGGGATCAAAATCTATAGAGATAGATCCAAGAGGCTAATTGGGCTTAGCCAAAGTACATACGTTGACAAAGTCCTAAAGCGGTTTAGGATGGAAGACTCCAAGAAGGGGTTCATTCCAATGTCACATGGTTTGGTATTGAGTAAGGCTCAATCCCCAAGTTCCCTAGAGGAACGGGAAGTAATGAAGCGAGTGCCATATGCTTCGGCTGTGGGCTCGATCATGTACGCCATGCTATGTACGAGGCGTGATGTATCGTGTGCCTTGAGCATGACGAGTAGATATCAAGCCAACCTAGGCGAAGCTCATTGGACGGCGGTGAAGAGCATTCTCAAGTATCTTCGGAGGACTAAGGAGATGTTCTTGGTGTACGGAGGTGAGGAAGATCTTAGAGTAAAGGGTTACTCTGACGCAAGCTTCTAAACCGATAGGGATGACTACCGATCACAATTGGGGTTCGTGTTCCTATTAAACGGCGGTGCTATATCCTGGAGGAGCTCCAAGCAGGGTTCGTGTTCCTATTAAACGGCGGTGCTATATCCTGGAGGAGCTCCAAGCAAGACACCGTCGGAATATATTGTGGCCAGTGAAGCTGCTAAGGAGGCCATATGGATGAGGAAATTTATGCTTGATCTGGGAGTGGTTCCAAGCATCAGTGACCCTGTTGAGATCTTCTGTGACAACGAGGGTGCCGTTGCTTTAGCAAAGGAACCGAGGTCTCATCGACGCATGAGGCATATTCCGCAGAAATATCATTTTATCCGGGACGTGGTCGAGAATGGAGACATCGTCATCAGCAAAGTACACACGGATAGCAATTTGGCGGATCCGTTCACTAAACCATTGTCGCAAGATAAGCACGATGCCCACACACGTGCTATTAGGATTAGATTTACTAGTGACTTGGTTTGAGTTGTATATTGGTTATTGAATTCGATGTATTTACTATGTTATTGGGAACATTAAGCAATATTGTATTTTTGAATGTATTGATTATTAAATGGAGATTTAATGATACGCGTGTAGTGAATACTTTCTTTAAAGTGTTGCCATTGTATTGGAGACAATGTAGTCGAAGGAATTTGTTCCTCTATTTAGAGAGATATCCCTGGGCCCCTCGATGATTGGGCGCTGACACCAAAAATGCATGGCCATGCTCGAGCTTGCAATGATTGTTGATCAGTTGCAACTCACCTTTTTGGACACCACCAATCTTGATCGAGAAACATAATCGTGAACGATCGGAGAATGACTTTGTACCATGTCTCGTGTTCACTTAGATATCGTGAACAATAAGATAATTGATCACTTATCTATAGGACCATATCAAACTCTTTTAGTTTAACTTGGTACTTGTCAGGGATGACATACCCCGTGTTTAGTTGGGGACAGGGATGCCTTACTAGAGGCCGCTCCCTGTCTGTGGTGCCCATGGGTACGGTGTGTCATGTGCAAGTGGGAGTTTGTTGGAATGTGCCCACCGACACACGTAGGTCGGCATCACTGCCGATGAAGCGCGGGCCTATTGGGTCACACGCCAACTTTCAACCTCGACAGCCTGCTATAAGAGGAAAGGGTCAAAATGGTCATATTCAATCTGACCTAAGCTTCACGACCATGAAGGATGCTCCACGGGTCGTGAAGCAGCTTGTGTACACGTGTCCTATCGTGGGCCGCATGGTTCGTGAAACCCTAGGGTTTCACGACCCCACACGGCCCGTGAAGGAGGTAGTGAAGGCATAGCCCTCACGATTCTTGCACGGCGCGGCACGGCTTGTGGAGGATTAATGGACGGTCGTGGTGCATTTATCCTTCACGGCCCGTGAGAGCCAGTGAAGAAGTTGTGAAGGCAGAATTTTAAGTGACACTTGCATTTTATTAGACCATCTTATTGGTCCAATGATAGAATGCCATTGTGTCCGACCCTGGAGAAGAATGAACAAAATAATACTCTATATTAGGAGTGTTCTTGGTTCATTAGTCACTCTTTGTAAGTCTTGCAAATATACACATTAGAGTGATTCACAAGTGTGTGTTCTAAGTTGAGAGAAGAACAAGACCTTGTGTTGGTGATCTTCTAGTGTTGTTCAAGGGCTGTTCCAGGACCAAATCGTCAGGTGTTGGTGGTTTGGTGGCTTGCTAGTACAAGGAGAAAGAAGCTAAGCTTGGTGTGGACATCTTTGGTGCTTGAAGCCTTTTGTTTCAAGAGATCATCCCAAATCCGAAGTTGTTCCGGAATTTTATCAAAGTCTTCAAGGGTATGGCTTGCTTTCTCTCTTCTCCTTGTTCTCTTTTGGTTGCATGTTTGATCTTACAAATTTTCACCACCATTGGGACTTCATGGGATCGTTTGTGTGTGTTTTTGTTGCTTCCTTGCGTGTTATGATCCCCATGGAATTCCTACAATTATATGTTGTTACATATGTGAATCTTACATGTGGTGTTTCATTTAAAAAGATATAAATATATGTGTTTGGTATATATTTATGAATTGGTTACTGATTTCAGTTTATTCTGATCTCAGGAAAGGACAAGGTTCAGTAATATTAGACCACTGAGTGGGAGTTCGAGAACTCGAGGTGAGTGGATGTTTACTCACGGGTGATATTAGCTGTAACTGATTTGGTTGCAACTATATGTGGATTGATGCATGGATAGATTGTTTGTCTGCTAATTGATTAACTGTGATATGTTAATTGATTGTGTGCCTGTGTTGTGAAGTCAGTCTCAGCTGGGCTATGGGTTGGGTTTGTTTGCTATTGGCTGAACAGCATTGTGATCTTTTGATGCATTTGTTGCAACTTAAGATAATATTGTGTGAGAATAGCAAATGAACAATTGGTAAACCTTTGCTTTGGTCGGCATTGGTTGTAGGTTCATGCAGAACCGCCGGTCTTCTCGTGAGGCAATTATGTGCTTACTGTTGTTGATATCATACGGTTATTGGCTGATATATCTGTGGTGGTTTACTTTCATTCACTTAGCTTTGTGCTAATCCCCCACCTCTCACTACTTTTACAGATGGCTGGTAAGTTCTGCGGTTCAGTTGTGAGGGGGTGTAGCCTGGGGAATAATTGACAGGCACTCTGATTGGAATTGTGACGAGCCGTAGTTTTTGTAATACTTGTATTTTAAATTGGAAAACGGCTTTGTATAATCCGTTGTATTACATTGTATATTTGTTCGCTTCCGCAGTGTTTTAAAAAAGTGAAAAATGTTGGATAGAAAATACGGTGTTGCATGAGATGTCCTAACCTCTTACATCTAAAGCATACCATGCACTTCCCTTCATGGTGTTTGTGGCACTTGTCACATTTAGGATAAGACCTCCACCCTTTATCTGCTGCTTGTGACTGAGCTCCGAAGTTTCTTGCTTTCTTATGATTCTTGGCAGCTTCTCCACCGAATGGCCTCTTTGGCGCCTCTTCAAGTTTTCTCTTACCCTTGTCTTTGTTGTTCACAAGCGATTCTGAACGAATAGCATTGTGGGTAAGTCTTGTAGCCGGATTCACCGCACTTTGAATGGTGTTCCGGTTTGCAGTTGTGACGTTGGCCCGAATCTCAGGATCTAGACCCCAAATGTACCTATCGATACGGTTTTACTCCGGGGTCACTAAGTGTGGTACCAGCTTGGCCAAATCATGAAATAGAGTCGTATATGAGTTGATGTCGCCTCCGACCATTTCAAGATTCCAAAGCTCCGCTTCTAACTTTTGTATTTCACTTTTTGGCAAAATTCATCCCTTAGCAGCTTGAGAAATGCATCCCATGCGAGTTGGTGTGCGGTATTCCTTCCAAGCGTACGTACATGATATTCCACCAGGATAGGGCTCGTCCTTGAAGGAGACATGCTGCAAACTCCACCTTATTTGCTTCCGTACACTTGCTGATACTAAGGACCGATTCCGTACTCTCAATCCAATTGAGTAGTCCCACAGCTCCTTCAGTGTCTGGATGATACATTTTTACTAAAAGTATGTTTAGGGCTCATAAGACCTCGTTTTTACATGATTCTAATGGGGAAATAAACAAGACTCGAAGATGAAACTTTTAAAAAAAACTAGACGTATTTTGACCCAAGAATGGTCAAGTAATACACGTTTAAAGTGTACCTCTTTAAATCTGTCAGATTTCCAGATTTAACATATGTGTCTTATTAAATACGTTTGAAGGATCAAACCTTGATGAAAATTAGTGAATCCAGGTTCAAATGAAAGGTAACACTTTAAACTAAGATTAGCAAAAAGAATCAAACGATTTTGATACCTAGAACTCTAGATATAACAAAATCAATGGGGCAGTTCTAGCTCAAAATCTGTCAGGTTGTTATATCTCTTAACTTTTTGGATCATAACTTTAATATAATATATTATTTATGATTAATCATCTAATATAAGCGTAAAATTTGAAAATCCATGTGTTCCTTACAACAATGGTAGGATAATAACACATTTTCATGTGTTCCTTACAACGTTGGTAGGATGATAACACATGCATGATCAAAGTTCTTATTTTCTTAATTTTTAGTTGATTGGGTTCCTTACAACAATAGTAGGATGATAACACATTTTTATGTGTTCCTTACAACATTGGTAGGATGATAACACTTGTATGATCAATGTTCTTAATGGAATAAGATGAAAATCAAAGAAAATAATAAAAAAAAGAGAAAAAAGGTAGAAGAGTAGAGATGGATCTTGTTGTATAATCATCTTACCAACTTTTCTTCTTTGATCTTGCTTATATCTTCAAAAGAAAAACAAAGATGTGTATGGAGTTCTTGGGGATATCTTGGTGTAAGAACAAGAGAGAAGAGAAGAGTGAAGATTGGTTGTAAAGAAAATGATGAGGAGAAGTAGGGGGGATTTTATAGACCTTGGGGAGATCAAGTGGCATGTTTGAGGAAGTGAGGAAGGCAAGAGAAAAAGAGAGGGGGGGGGTGTGGTGGCCGGCCAAGGGGGGGAGGGTTTATTTTATATATATATATATATATATATATATATATATATATATTTTTGTTAATTATTATATATAAATTTGTAGGATATAATTTGTATAAGTTGGTGATTTGATTAAATCTTATATTTAGCAAGGTTTTAATTACTTTTATAAGTTTATATATATATATATGTTTTATATTTTAGCTTATCTATAATTATTATGATGATTATTATTATTATTACTATTACTATTATTATTATTATTATTATTATTATTATTATTATTATTATTATTATTATTATTATTGTTGTTGTTGTTGTTGTTGTTGTTGTTGTTATTGTATATGATTTATAAATCTTGGCTTTTAATAAATCGGTATTACGAGCTAGTGAAGGTTATAGCCACATAAACGGAATTTCTAGGGAATTTAAGATTATTATTGATATATTTAAATCATAACTAATATTTTTAGTTATATCAGACTTATATTTAGAGTTTCTAATGGCTAACCTGTGAATTTTGTTGACGGATGTCACAATATGAGAACTCAACGAGAATTCCTCTAGTGATGTCTACCCCAAGTTTTCTTCATCACAAAGTGTTAGTATGAACAAGAGAGAAAGTATGTCAAGAACAAGTGTTGTCTAACTCAAAATCACAGTCAAAAGGCTCCATATTCATAACATATAAAACTATCAAATAACTCAACTTTAATCCCATTAAAATGAGCATTAAAAACACAAGATTCTGCAGTTACAACATATGAACGCGACCCATGTCGGCCCAAAGTCCACGGCCTCAACTTGGGCCAATACTCCCCGTGCCTATTGGACTAGACACGGCCTGTGTCCAACATGACACGGTCGTGTCTCATCCTACCAAAGCCCATTTTGGCCTTTTTCTCTCTTTTGCATGATCGTGTTGCCGGAATCAATACTTGGTGTGTGACCCAATAGGCCTATACCTCATTAGCAGTGCTATTAACTCGTGCATGTCAGCGGGCATATACCAACAAACTCCCACTTGCATGTGACATGAGTATGAAAATAGCACAAACATAGAGCAGCCTCTAGCAAGACATCTATGCTCCCAAGTCAGTATAGGGTATGCCACTCTTGACAAGATCCCAATCATAAAATGATTGTCCAAAAGATAAATGATCATGTACATTCCTTTGTTAGCGATATCCTATGTGAACACAAGGCATGGAATAAAGTCAACCTTCAGATCGTTCACGATTATGTTTCTCGATTCTAGATTAGTGGTAACCAACAAACCAAGTAACATTGATCCATCATCAATATAACTTGAGCATGGCCATGTATATGTACGTCAACACTCAATCATCGAGGGGCCCATGGATATCTTCTATATACATAGAGGAACAAATTCCTACTGACTACATAGTCCCGCTACATAGATAACACTCTACCCAATCATCTCCCTTATAACGACCAGTTACGGACCGCGTTAGAAAACGATCAAAACAAAGCAAACCTATGCTTTGGAATCACATGTATCTCTAGTTTAAGGATGAAACAAAATTATCATCCCGAGTTACTTATGACTAAAAGCATGAAGTAAACTCAGGTGCGGGTCCTCCAATCACTTGAAACCCCTTTCAGTATAGGCAAGAATCACGTTTATCAAAACCAATTCTTTACCATAATCTTAATTCATATTTACTTCCCACAAACTATGACCGATTGTGGAGATTTAAAGATTGTAAAACAATCTTGGGAAGAGGTTAAACATGCAAAGATGGAACAGAGTAACGACCAAATGAAAGTAACCGCAACATGCGTATATATAGATCTCTACTATATAAATCGAAACAAACATAAGTAACATTAGTGCTTAATGTTCCCAAAAACAAAATGATCCAAACATAAACTAAAACTCAATCTAAACCAAGTCATGAGCAAATCTAACACCTATTGCCATAGTGTGAGAATTATGAGAAGCTTGTGACAATGGTTTAGTAAACGGATCGGCCAAATTGCCTTCCGAGGTTACCCTACTAATGGCGACATCACCACTTTCAACCATCTCTTTGATTAAGTGGTACTTTCGAGGTATATGCCTCGTTCTTTTGTGAGCTCTTTGTTTCTTCGCTAATGCTACCGCACCCTCATTGTCACAAAAGATCTGAATAGGATCGGAGATGCTTGGA
The DNA here is from genome assembly GCA_038502395.1 of Dittrichia graveolens. NCBI lineage: Eukaryota > Viridiplantae > Streptophyta > Magnoliopsida > Asterales > Asteraceae > Dittrichia > Dittrichia graveolens. The sequence continues at coordinate 28,574,511 of JARJIL010000008.1, forward strand.
ACCACTCTAAGGTGTCGGATAAACTTCCTTATCCACATAGATTCTTTAGCAGCTTCACTTGCCGCAATGTATTCTAACTCTGTAGTAGAATCAGCTACTATGTCTTGCTTTGAACTCCTCTAAGTAATAGCTCCACCATTTAATAGGAACACAAACCCTGATTGTGATCGGCAATCATCCCTATCAGTTTGGAAGCTAGCATCAGAGTAACCCTTTACTCTAAGCTCTTCCACACCACCAAAGATCAAGAACATTTCTTTAGTTCTCCTAAGATACTTAAGAATGTTCTTTACCGCAACCTAATGGGCTTGCCGTTGCCCTGATATCTACTCGTCATGCTCAAAGCACATGACAAATCAGGACGAGTACATAACATGGCGTACATGATCGAGCCCACGGCCGAAGCATATGGTACTCGCTTCATTACTTCTAGTTCCTCTTGAGAACTAGGACATTGAGTCTTACTCGATATCACTACATGTGACATAGGGAGATTTCCTTTCTTGGAATCCTCCATCTTGAATCGCTTCAAGACTTTGTCAATATATGTACTTTGGCTCAACCCAAGAAGTCTTCTAGACCTATCTCTATAGATCTTGATACCCAGAATATATGCCGCATTTCCTAAGTCTTTCATTGAAAAACATTTTCCAAGCCAAGTCTTAACACCTTGCAAGGTTGGAATATCTTTTCCAATGAGTAGGATATCATCCACATATAAGACTAAGGGGGCGTTTGGTTCGCAGATTTTTTTCATGGGATTTGCATTCTGTCAAGGGATTGGGAATTTGCAGGAATTGCATTTGGCAGGATTGTGAATCCTATCCTGTGTTTGGTTGACAAAATCTGTCAGGATTTGCATTCCTGAAATCCTGTTTGTTTGGTAATTCAATCAAAGGATTTGGATTGTTTCAGTGACAAATGACAGAATTACCCTTCAGTTATATTTTAAATAGTTTTTATTGTTTAATTAATTATTTAATAAATAAATAATAACTAATTAATTTACACTATTTAATAATAAAACATGTAACTAAAATTTAAGCATAATAGTTCCAAAAAGTCTAACACATAACTCAATAATAATAATAATAATAATAATAATAATAAGGTTAAGTGAGGGTAAAATGGTAAATGGCACATTCCCCTCTATCAAGGATTTTAAAATACCATGGGGGGTGGTGGTATTTCCTAATTCCTTGATATGAGGGAATTGGTGGGATTTCTTTAAAATCCCATCATTTGAAATCCCTAGCTTTTTTCCTAAACAAACACAGGATTTCTTGGGTTTTTAATTCCCAATCCCAGGAATTCCCAAGGAATGCAGTGAACCAAACAGGGCCTAAGAAAACAACAGAGCTCCCACTAGCCCTAACGTAAACACATGGCTTATCTACGCTTTTCAAAAACACCAAACTCTTTGATTTTCTCATCAAAGCATAGATTCTAGCTACGAGATGCTTGTTTAAGTCCGTAAATGGACTTCTTTGGTCTACACACTCTATTAGGATGTTTTAGATGTACAAAACCCTCAGGTTTCATCATATACACCTCTTAGGAAAGCTTCCCGTTAAGGAAGGCGGTTTTGACATCCATTTGCCATATTTCATAATCATGAAATGCGGCAATTGCCAAAAGTATCCTAATGAATTTCAACATGGCCACTAGGGAGAAAGTTTCATCATAGTCGACACCATGTGTCTGGGTGAAACCTTTAGCCACCAGTCAGGCTTTGAATGTGTTAACTTTTCCATCCATGTCAGTCTTCTTCTTAAAGACCCATTTACACCCTATTGGTTTACAACCGGGTGTAGGATCAACCAGTTCCCAAACCTGGTTATCCGCCATAGATTGCATCTCGTTATCCATTGCCTTTTTCCATTTCGTAGACTCGTGGCCCGCTACCGTCTCCCGATATTTGGTGGGCTCATTATGATCCACCAATAGTTCATCGCCCTCAGATATGAGAAACCCATATCTCTCTGGCTCATTACGAACTCTACCGGATCTACAGGGAGGTAATGGATGTACGTTAGTCTCTGTATTGGAGGCAATGTAGTCGAAGGAATTTGTTCCTCTATTTAGAGAGATATCCCTGGGCCCCTCGATGATTGGGTGCTAACACCAAAAATACATGGCCATGCTCGAGCTTGCAATGATTGTTGATCAGTTGCAACTCACCTTTTTGGATACCACCAATCTTGATCGAGAAACATAATCGTGAACGATCGGAGAATGACTTTGTACCATGTCTCGTGTAAACTTGGATATCGTGAAAAATAAGATAATTGATCACTTATCTATAGGACCATGTCAAACTCTTTTAGTTTAACTTGATTCTTGTCAGGGATGACATACCCCGTGTTTAGTTGGGGGCAGGGATGCCTTACTAGAGGCCGCTCCCTGTCTGTGGTGCCCATGGGTAAGGTGTCTGTGATGCCCACCGACACACGTAGGCCGGCATCACTGCCGATGAAGTACGGGCCTATTGGGTCACACGCCAACTTTCAATCTCGACAGCCTGCTATAAGAGGAAAGGGTCAAAATGGTCAAATTCAATCTGACCTAAGCTTCACGACCGTGAAGGATGCTCCACGGGTCGTGAAGCAGCTTGCGTACATGACTCCTGTCGTGGGCCGCATGGTTTGTGAAACCCTAGGGTTTCACAACCCCACGGCCCGTGAAGGAGGTCGGGAAGGCATAACCCTCAGGATTCTTGCACGGTGCGGCACGGCTTGTGGAGGATTAATGGCCGGTCATGGCGCATTTATCCTTTACGGCCCGTGAGAGCCCGTGAAGGCAGAATTCTAAGTGACATTTGCATTTTATTGGACCATCTTGTTGGTCCAATGATAGAATGCCATTGTGTCCGACCCTGGAGAAGAATGAACATAATAATACTCTATATTAGGAGTGTTCTTGGTTCATTAGTCACTCTTGGTTAAGTCTTGCAAATATACACATTAGAGTGATTCACAAGTGAGTGTTCTAAGTTGAGAGAAGCACAAGACCTTGTGTTGGTGATCTTCTAGTGTTGTTCAAGGGATGTTCCAGGACCAAATCGTCAAGTGTTGGTGGTTTGGTGGCTTTCTAGTACAAGGAGAAAGAAGCTAAGCTTGGTGTGGACATCTTTGGTGCTTGAAGCCTTTTGTTTCAAGAGATCATCCCAAATCCGAAGTTGTTCCAGAATTTTATCAAAGTCTTCAAGGGTATGGCTTGCTTTTTCTCTTCTCCTTGTTCTCTTTTGGTTGCATGTTTGATCTTACAAGTTTTCACCACCATTGGGACTTCATGGGATCGTTTGTGTGTGTTTTTGTTGCTTCCTTTGCGTGCTATGATCCCCATGGAATTCCTACAATTATATGTTGTTACATATGTGAATCTTACATGTGGTGTTTGATTTAAAAAGATATAAATATATGTGTTTGGTATATATTTATGAATCGGTTACTGATTTCAGTTTATTCTGATCTCAGGAAAGGACAAGGTTCAGTAATATTAGACCACTGAGTGGGAGTTCGAGAACTAGAGGTGAGTGGATGTTTACTCACGGATGATATTAGTTGTAACTGTTTGTGGATTGATGCATGGATAGACTGTTTGTCTGCTAATTGATTAACTGTGATATGAACAAATTGATTGTGTGCCTGTGTTGTGAAGTCAGTCTCAGCTGGGCTACGGGTTGGGTTTGTTTGCTATTGGCGGATCAGTATTGTGATATTTTGATGCATTTGTTGCAACTTAAGATAATACTGTGTGAGAATAGCAAATGAACAATCGGTAAACCTTTGTTTCGGTCGGCATTGGTTGTAGGTTCCTGCAGAACTGCCGGTCTTCTCGTGAGGCAATTATGTGTTTACTGTTGTTGATATCATGCGGTTATTGGCTGATATATCTGTGGTGGTTTACTTTCATTCACTTAGCTTTGTGCTAATCCCCCACCTCTCACTACTTTTACAAGTGGCTGGTAAGTTCTGCGGTTCAGTTGTGAGGGGGTGTAGCCTGGGGAATAATTGACAGGCACTCTGATTAGAATTGTGACGAGCCATAGTTTTTGTAATACTTGTATTTTAAATTGGAAAACGGCTTTGTATAATCCGTTGTATTACATTGTATATTTGTTCGCTTCCGCAGTGTTTTAAAAAAGTGAAAAATGTTGGATAGAAAATACGGTGTTACATGAGATGTCCTAACCTCTTACATCTAAAGCATACCATGCACTTCCCTTCATGGTGTTTGTGGCACTTGTCAAATTTAGGATAAGACCTCCACCCTTTATCTGCTGCTTGTGACTGAGCTCCGAAGTTTCTTGCTTTCTTATGATTCTTGGCAGCTTCTCCACCAAATGGCCTCTTTGGCCCCTCTTCAAGTTTTCGCTTACCCTTGTCTTTGTTGTTCACAAGCGATCCTGAACGAATAGCATTGTGGGTAAGTCTTGTAGCCAGATTCACCGCACTTTGAATGGTGTTTGGGTTTGCAATTGTGACGTTGGCCCGAATCTCAGGATCTGGACCCCAAATGTACCTATCGATACGGTTTTCCTCCGGGGTCAGTAAGTGTGGTACCTTCTTGGCCAAATCATGAAATAGAGTAGTATATGAGTTGATGTCGCCTCCGACCATTTCATGAATCCAAAGTTCGGCTTCTAACTTTTGAATTTCACTTCTGGAGCAAAATTCGTCCCTTAGCAGCTTGAGAAATGCGTCCCATGCGAGTTGGTGCGCGGTATTCCTTCCAAGCGTATGTACTTGGATATTCCACCAGGATAGGGCTCGTCCTTGAAGGAGACATGCTTCAAACTCCACCTTATTTGCTTCCGTACACTTGCTGATACTAAGGACCGATTCCGTACTCTCAATCCAATTGAGTAGTCCCACAGCTCCTTCGGTTCCGAAGAATTCTTTAAGGTTGCAAGCCCTAAAGGTTTTGTAGTTACATTCTTGGTTCGTGATTGGTGCTCCTTGGTTTGCTTGAAACCTAGCTGCAACTTGGCTAACGATGTTGGGTAGCGTAGCAATTACTTGTTCCATGACAAGATGGTTTAGCTCAGGGTTTGCTCTTCGTGGAGGCATTGTTCTAAAGCATAATCACATGAAGATTTTTAGTTACGCATTCTATTCGGTTTTACTACTCTATGTGTAACGTATTAAATTCATTCACGGCGTTAAATCCAATTTACAATATGCGATTAAATTAAATAATCAATCATTCATTTGGCACGAAATAAATACCAAAATTGGCTCTTTAAAAAGACGCCATATATTCATAAGACAGATAATAATATCTTTGAGAATACAACCAAAATTTTTAAACTAAACATAGAATAATCAAGTTCATTATAAACGAAAAGAAAGACAATAAATCCCAAAGCCAATCCATTTTATCCCCAACTAGCGCCTCAATCCAAGGTAGAATAGTCCCATTAACACCATCATCACAACCCCTGCAATTAGGCATGTGTGCACTAGCCTAATCAGCCTCCGGGCTTCCTGGGCCGCCTCCAATGCCTTCATTGCGTGGTGGTGGTTGAGGTCCGCCATGTCTAGACAAGAACCGGCCCGGTAGGTCTGGTAGTCTAGCATTCCCCTCATGGTATACAGCTCCAGTGACATGTGATTGAACCTCCGCTTCTCCTCCTCGATCATCCCGGATGGAGGTATCATCGGGATTCCAGTAAGGATGGGGGCTCTCTCCGGCCCGTTCCCTTGCCGGGATGGTTCTCTTACGGTTGGTTGAGGAGGTGCAACGGTTGTTCGGGCTGGTATAGCCACCCTCTTTCGGGCGGTTTGCCTAATGCGGAGTCCGGTCGTTCCAGGGTTTGGGTTTTGGCTCGGCTGGGGTGCTGATACTAACTCTGCTGGGGCCCTAAAAATTCTTACAGACCTATTTAAGGGTTCTAAAAACCTTTCCGGTAGTTGGTATTGTGGGACTTGGTTGCTATCCGAAGCGGATTTTGGGCTGGTCTCGGAGGGTTCACCTTCCATTGACATGATCTGCAAAGTTTGAATAGACTTACTCACTAAGTTCATAACTTCAATTGTCTATATGTGAATGTTATGCTCAAGAACACACACAATGATCACGTTCTAGAAAGAAATTAAGTGAAAAGTTTTTCAAAGTATACTTTTATTATAACTAATCTAAGTCCCAAATCGTACATAGCTAAATTAGACATAGGTGATCAAGCTTTGTCTAATTGAGGTATAACAATGTGGTACTCAGCTTAATTATATTATCCATACACTAAATTCATTTCAAACAAGATTATTTTGAAAATCGTTTTCATGAACCTTTGGTATAGTTTGAGCTTTCCATTAAGGAAAACCGGTATTCTCTATAACCTTTGGCTCTGATACCAAATCTGTCACACCCCGCTAAAGCGGAAACATGATGTGTCACAGCACAAAGGATCATCGCACAAGGTAGTAGACAATGACCAACCATATTAAATAACCTAAATAAAAGATTCGGATAATCCATAAGTAGAAAGTTACATAACCAAATAAAATTTAAGACATTGTTTCGTACGATGCGTAAATAAAATGGAAATTGTTTTTAAAGGGTTATGTGCACCGAAATATAATGAACTATACCTAATTTTATATTGTATGTAACAAACTGAACTTTCTTCACTAAAATGCATTAAACTACCCGAAGTTTATGTTTAATGCAATATGACCTTCTACTGAAGGTTTACCGGTCACCATAATTTTTTTTCTTATTTTTTTCTATTTTTTATTATTCTATCTTCATTTTTATTATTATTATTATTATTATTATTATTATTATTATTATTATTATTATTATTATTATTATTTTATTATTATTATTATTATTATTATTTTATTATTATTATTATTATTATTATTATTATTATTAAGGTTGAAGATTTGAAAGAATGTAGAAATAACAACCACCACATTCTCCATCCCCTTCAATCACCATCACCGCTTTAAACACCACCACCACCGCCTCTATATTCAACCACCACCGGCAACCACTACAGCGCTACCACCACAACCACCGCCACCCATTCATTTTCATTTTCATCTCATTTCATCTTTATTAACTTAGGGTTCATAGTCTATTGGCTTTGTCCCATTCAAGAACAAAAGATCGATTAGGAACTCATAAATAAAAAATCCTCAAGGGTTTTATATATGAATAAGGTGATTTGTCTTCATCGAGGGTTTCATCTTCATTGGTCAACAGTTGAATATTCTAATCAACCTCCTCCGTCTTCAACCACCACCAAAGATCTAGGTTCGTCTTCAACCACCACCGAAGATCTGGGTTCGTCTTCAACCACCGTCACAGATCTGGGTTCGTCTTCCATCACCACCATAGATCTGAGTTCTTCTGCCATCTCCACCATAGATCTGGGTTCTTCTTTAACAACCGGCCACTAATATTTCATCTTCGATAATCAATTGAACAAATTAGGGTTTTTCATCGAATGTGAAAATCGATTAGGGTTTTCATCATCGGTCAGTCCTATTTTAAGGATTCCGTTTTAGGGTTTAGGGTTTTCATCAAATTGTTTTTAGGATTTTCATTTCAGATTTGTTTGTATGGTTTTGTTTTTGTTTCAAATCAGTTTTGTGGTGGTTGAAGGCAAAGGAGGCGACGGTGGTGTTGAAGAAGAGGGAGGTGGTGGTTTATGGTGTTAAATATGAAGGTGGTAGCTGAGTTGGTACTTGATAGTTAAGGAAGAAGGTGGTGATAGTGATGATGGTGGTTGTAGATGAAGGATGTTGTGGCAGCAGTGGTGGTGGTGGCGTCGGTGGTTGAAGAAGTAGGTGGTGCTGGTGGTGGCGGTGAGCAGGTGTTGCTGGAAAACATGCATTTTCAAAAAAAACATTGAAGAAGTCAGTCTACACAAAATAATAATAATAATAATAATAATAATAATAATAATAATAATAATAATAATAATAATAATAATAATAACAATAATACTAAAAGGGGGGTCTTACGAACCATAACCCAAGCACATCAAAGAATAATACCATAGTGCAACTAAATCATATTTAAAATATATAAGAAGTTAGGCAATCAAATTTTCATGAAATGTATACACATGGTTTCACCCCAAAAATAATATGAAGTACGGTAAAAAGGGGCTATGATACTCACTCGGTATGGTAACGTGTTAGCTTTGTAAATGGTTTCTCGATTCTACCGAAGCTCCTTTGCTAATATAAGAAGTATGTAACTCTATTAGATTTACTATTTTATTTATTACTTTGTATTATTAACACTTATTTGTTATTAATTCATTTATTTATTTTTAAAGGTTTTCTCTATTTTCTTTATGTTATAGATGTTTACTGGAATTTATATTTTCTTAAGTTAAACTTTAAAAATTAAAACTGTATTCTAGAAGTTATATTAAGGCTTAATATTTTAATATAACCTTAATACATGTATCTAGAATATCCAGTAAAAATATTGGAATTTATAATCCATATTTAATATTTTTAATAATTAAATCTATATAAGGTGTTCACTGATGAGTGTCCGGATGATACATTGTTACTAAAAGTATGTTTAGCGCTCATAAGACCTTGTTTTTACATGATTCAAAAGGGGAAATAACCAAGACTCAAAGATGAAACTTTTAAAAAAAACTAGACGTATTTTGACCCAAGAATGGTCAAGTTATACACGTTTAAAGTGTACCTCTTTAAATCTGTCAGATTTCCAGATTTAACATATGTATCTTATTAAATACGTTTAAAGAATCAAAACTTCATGAAAATTAGTGAATCTAGGTTCAAATGAAAGGTAACACTTTAAACTAAGATTATCAAAAAGAATCAAAAGATTTTGATACCTAGAACTCTAGATATAACAAAAACAATGGGGGAGTTCTAGCTCAAAATTTGTATAAGTTGGTGATTTGATTAAATCTTATATTTAGCAAGGTCTTAATTACTTTTAAAAGTTTATATATATATATATATATATATATATGTTTTATATTTTAGCTTATCTATAATTATTATGATGAATATTATTATTATTATAATTATTTTTGTTGTTGTTGTTGTTGTTGTTATTATTGTATATGAATTATAAATCTTGGCTTTTAATAAATCGGTTTTACGAGCTAGTGAACGTTGTAACCAGATAAACGGAATTTCTAGGGAATCTAAGATTATTATTGATATATTTAAATCATAACTAATATTTTTATTTATATCAGACTTATATTTAGAGTTTCTAATGGCTAACCTGTGAATTTTGTTGACGGATGTCACAATATGAGAACTCAACAAGAATTCCTCTAGTGATGTCTACCGCAAGTTTTCTTGATCACAAAGTGTTAGTATGAACAAGAGATAAAGTATGTCAAGAACAAAACTCAAAATCACAGTCAAAAGGCTCCATATTCGTAACATATAAAATTGCCAAATAACTCAACTTTAATCCCAGTAAAATGAGCATTAAAAACACAAGATTCTGCAGTTACAACATACGAACACGACCCATGTCGGCCCAAAGTCCACAGCCTCAACTTGGGCCAATACGCCCCGTGCCTATTGGACTAGACACGGCCCGTGTTCAACATGACACGGCCGTGTCTCATCCTACCAAAGCCCATTTTGGCATTTTTCTCTCTTTTGCTTGATCGTGTTGCCGGAATCAATACTTGGTGTGTGACCCAATAGGCCTATACCTCATTAGCAGTGCTATTAACTCGTGCATGTCAGCGGGCATATACCAACAGACTCCCACTTGCACGTGACATGACTATGAAAATAGCACAAACATAGAGCAGCCTCTAGCAAGACATCTATGCTCCCAAGTCAGTATAGGGTATGCCACTCTTGATAAGATCCCAATCATAAAATGATTGTCTAAAAGATAAATGATCATGTACATTCCTTTGTTAGCGATATCCTATGTGAACACAAGGCATGGAATAAAGTCAACCTTCAGATCGTTCACTATTATTTTTCTCGATTCTAGATTAGTGGTGACCAACAAACCAAGTAACATTGATCCATCATTAATATAACTTGAGCATGGCCATGTATATGAACGTCAGCACTCAATCATCGAGGGGCCCATGGATATCTTCTCTATACATAGAGGAACAAATTCCTACTGACTACATAGTCCCGCCACATAGATAACACTCTACCCAATCATCTCCCTTATAACGACCAGTTACGGACCGCGTTAGAAAACGATCAAAACAAAGCAAACCTATGCTTTGGAATCACATGTATCTCTAGTTTAAGGATGAAACGACATTATCATCCCGAGTTACTTATGACTAAAATCATGAAGTAAACTCAGGTGTGGGTACTCCAATCACTTGAAACCCCTTTCAAGTATAGGCAAGAATCACGTTTATCAAAACCAATTCTTTACCACAATCTTAATTCATATTTCCTTCCCACAAAGTATGACCGTTTGTGGAGATTTAAAGATTGTAAAACAATCTTGGGAAGAGGTTAAACATGCAAAGATGGAACAGAGTAACGACCAAATGAAAGTAACCGCAACATGCGTATATATAGATCTCTACTATATAAATCGAAACAAACGTAAATAACATTACTGCTTAATGTTCCCAAAAACAAAATTATCCAAACATAAACTAAAACTCAATCTAAACCAAGTCATGAGCAAATCTTACACCTATTGCCATAGTGTGAGAATTATGAGAAGCTTGTGACAATGGTTTAGTAAATGGATCGGCCAAATTGCCTTCCGAGGTTACCCTACTAATGGCGACTTCACCACTTTCAACCATCTCTTTGATTAAGTGGTACTTTCGAGGTATATGCCTTGTTCTTTTGTGAGCTCTTGGTTCCTTCGCTAATGCTACCGCACCCTCATTGTCACAGAAGATCTAAATAGGGTCGGAGATGCTTGGAACCACTCTAAGGTGTCGGATGAACTTCCTTATCCACACAGATTCTTTAGCAGCTTCACTTGCCGCAATGTATTTTGACTCTATAGTAGAATCAGCTACTATGTCTTGCTTTGAACTCCTCCAAGTAATAGCTCCACCATTTAATAGGAACACAAACCCCCATTGTGACTGGCAGTCATCCCTATCAGTTTGGAAGCTAGCATCAGAGTAACCCTTTACTCTAAGCTCTTCCTCACCACCAAAGATCAAGAACATTTCTTTAGTTCTCTTAAGATACTTAAGAATGTTCTTTACCGCAACCCAATGGGCTTGCCGTTGCCCTGATATCTACTGTTCATGCTCAAAGCACATGACACATTAGGATGAGTACATAACATGGCATACATGATCGAGCCCACGGCCGAAGCATATGGTACTCGCTTCATTACTTCTAGTTCCTCTTGAGAACTAGGACATTGAGTCTTACTCAATATCACTGCATGTGACATAGGGAGATTTCCTTTCTTGGAATCCTCCATCTTGAATTGCTTCAAGACTTTGTTAATATATGTACTTTGGCTCAACCCAAGAAGTCTTCTAGACCTATCTCTATAGATCTTGATACCCATAATATATGTCGCATTTCCTAAGTCTTTCATTGAGAAACATTTTCCAAGCCAAGTCTTAACACCTTGCAAGGTTGGAATATCTTTTCCAATGAGTAAGATATCATCCACATATAGACTAAGAAAACTACAGAGCTCCCACTAGCCCTAACGTACACACATGGCTCATGTACGCTTTTCAAAAAACCAAACTCTTTGATTTTCTCATCAAAGCATAGATTCCAGCTACGAGATGCTTGTTTAAGTCCATAAATGGACATCTTTAGTCTACACACTCTATTAGGATGTTTTGGATGTACAAAACCCTTAGGTTGCATCATATACACCTCTTAGGAAAGCTTCCCGTTAAAGAAGGCGGTTTTGACATCCATTTGCCATATTTCATAATCATGAAATGCGGCAATTGCCAAAAGTATCCTAATAGATTTCAACATAGCCACTAGGGTGAAAGTTTCATCTAGTCGACACCATGTTTCTGGGTGAAATCTTTAGCCACCAGTCAGCCTTTGAATGTGTTACATTTTCCATCCATGTCGGTCTTCTTCTTAAAGATCCATTTACACCCTATTGGTTTACAGCCGGGTGTAGGATCAACCAGTTCCCAAACCTGGTTATCCGCCATGGATTGCATCTCGTTATCCATTGCCTTTTCCATTTGGCAGACTCGTGGCCCGCTACCTTCTCCCGATAGTTGGTGGGCTCATTATGATCCACCAATAGTTCGTCGCCCTCAGATATGAGAAACCCATATCTCTCTGGCTCATTACGAACTCTACCGGATGTACAGGGAGGTAATGGATGTACGTTAGTCTCTGCATTTTCATGCTCAGACTCAACCTCACTAGGTTGTTGGCTAGTGCCAACGTCAGGCCTTTCATCCGCCGACCCTTGAACTTCTTCAAGGTCAATCTTGTTTCCACCTTGCTAATTGGATACTAATTCTCTTTCTAAAAAGACCGCCCTTCGAACAACAAATACTTTGTTCTCGAAGGGCTTATAGAATATGTATCCAATACCCGTAGCTGGATATCCGATGAAATAACACTTTTCATATCGGGGCTCTAATTTGTCATCAACCTCACGTCTCACGTAGGCTAGACAACCCCAAACCTTTAGATAGGCAAGAACGGGGGGTTTCCCATGCCATATCACGAAAGGTGTTTTCTCGACCTTCTTCGTTGGTACGAGATTAAGGATCCTTGTTGCGATCTAAAGAGCATATCCCAAAAAGCTTATAGGCACTTGGGTGTGACTCATCATAGACCGAACCATATCTAACAATGTTCGGTTCCTCTTCTCGGCGACACCATTTAATTGCGGTGTCCTAGGAGGTGTAAGTTGTGAGATAATCTCACAACTCTTAAGATGATCACAAAACTCTTGACTAAGATACTCACCACACCTATCGGATCTAAGTATCTTAATCTTTTTGACCAATTGATTCTCTACTTCGTTTTGGAAAGTCTTAAAGACCTCAAAAGTCTCGGACTTTTGTCTAACCAAGTAGACATACCCATACCTACTATAATCATCTATAAAGGTAATGAAGTATCTAGAATTGTCTCTTGTGATGTGCTTAAATGGACCACAGACATCGGAATGTATGATGTCTAATAAGTCTTTACCCCTCTCATTCACACCGGTAAAGGGTGCTTTAGTCATCTTGCCTAATAAACAAGATTCGCATACTTCATTCGACTCATGGTCGAATGATTCCAAGATCCCATCCGCGTGGAGCTTGGCGATACGAGTCTTGTTTATATGGCCAAGTCGACCATGCCACAAAGACAATTTGTCTAAACCATTTTTTGACGTTGAATCAATATTCATGATTGTTTGATTATTATTAATGTATGCATCTACTTCATAAATACCACGACAATGATATGATTTGAAATAATTATTTTTAAAACATGAAATAATTCCGTTGTCAAAGGAAAAACCAAACCCATCGTCATGTAGTGCATGAAAAGAAATAATATTCCTCGCCACAAGAGGCGAGTAGCATACATTCAATAATGATATGGAAAAACCAGATTGAAAAGATAATTCAACTTTTCCTGGAGCTTTGAACAGGACAATCTCATTGTTTCCCATTATCAAGTCAAGCTCTCAGTTCTCCATCCTCCTACTTGCCTTTAGCACCTGCACAATGTTACAAACGTGAGTGCCACAACCGGTATCTAATACCCAACTTCCAGATGTAGAAGTATGATGGAGTTCAATCATGTATGTACCTGAATCGGAAGTTCCTTCAATGCTCAACACCTTGAGCTGCTTAAGTCCTTCTAGGTTCCCCGGGTAGTTGCGACGCCAATGGCCCTTCTTCCCGCAGAAGAAACATTCCACTTGATCCGGAGTCTTGGCTTGAGGAATCACCTTCCCCTTGCCCTTTCCCTCCAAAGCGGGGCTTGGCTTGGCAGCGCCAACCTTCCCCTTCCCCTTCCCCTTCCCCTTCCCCTTCCCCTTCCCCTTCCCCTTCCCCTTCCCCTTAGGGCTAAAAGCAGACTTATTCTTCTTCTGGATTTGTCCTTCCCTTATAGCAAGAACGGGATTTGGAACGGCGGGCTTGTGTTTGGTCATGCTAGACTCAGTTCTCTTAAACATACCATGTACCTCCATGATGGATTTATCCATACTACGCATATGATAACTCATGGCAAATTGCTCATACACGGTGGGTAGGGACCATAGGATTAGATCTACGGCTAGCTCCCTCCCTATGTTAAATCCAAGCCATTCCATGCGCTCCACGTTTGCTTTCATACGCAACATGTGAGCACTCATGTTCCGTTATCGGACATCTTGTTACCAAGAACCGTCTTTAGACATTCAAACCTCTCTTGTCTCGCTTGCTGCTGGAACATTTCCTTAAGCTGAGCGATCAAGTCAAAAGCACTTAAATGATCCATTTGCTTTTGGAACTTAGGAATCATAGTACTTATGATGAGGCAAGTGATGTCCTCGGTATCCTTGACACGCTTCTCATAAGCGTCTCGGATAGCCCGAGTGGAATTAGCAGCAGGAGCTTCGGGAAGGGCCTCTTGTATAGTAACTAACTTTCCTTCTTGGCGCAAGACAAGTTTGAGTTGCCTAAACCAATCCAAAACTTGTTACCATTGAGTTTCTCCTTCTCAAGGAAAACTCTTAGCGAAAAGTGGTTGGTGGTGTTGGTGTTGGTGTTGCTTGAAGACGCCATCTAAAATAGCATAGTTTTAGTTAGTTTGAAAAATCCTTGTTAAAATAAGTACCCATAGTTTTAAACAAAAACGATTATTTATAACAAGGGCTAAGAACCTTATTTCACCTCACACCGTGACGGGTTTACCGCGGATCACGTGGTGAAGCTATTTAGGCTGGTAACCATGTTACCAATTGTAATCTCTATTACAACTCTTAGACACTTATGGGATCTATTGACATCCATTATGTCGGTTGGCACGTTTGATCCCTTCCTTACACCAATCTCAATATATAATTTTTGTTTAGCTCGTGCTTTACTCGACAACTAACCAAGAATTATATACTAAAATTGTAAATCGTCCGACAAGACACACGGGTGGCACTCTAGACCATTAATTGGCTCGTGCTTAGCTCGAAAACCAATCATGCGAGCTACCCCACTCACCTTCCACACAACTACACAAGGAATGATTCGTGCTTAGCTCGACAATCATCCTTGTTTCGTTAGATTCGGGTGGTGTCGTCTTACGGATGGTGCGTGATTTACGTTTTGAAAAAATGGGATTTTGTTTCTGGTTTATAAAAACCTTTTCTGAATTAACAAAGTAAGTGTCAAAACGATTTTAAGCACTTTATAAATATAATACCATTTTTATATTTTCTTTGTCAATTCTATTCGCGCGAGATTGTTAACCATTTTAACAAAAGTTGTATTTTATTTAATTTTTAAAGAAAAATTGTCTAGTATGCGAATCCTAAACCACACATAGAAAATAAAATACAACCACACAAATAAATATAATTCGGTAACATGCCCAAAAATCCTATGCGTTTTTCCTGTGAGCCACAACGGGGAAAACGAGGCCAAAACCTAAGGATAAGGTATTGTCTCGTTGTGTGAGCTCCCACTAAATCCGACACCTCCAATAGCATGTGGACTCCGTCTCGCCAAGACGTCATCATCGTGACTCCCGATGACACCTCCGGTTCAAGTTCTATACTATTTACAAATACATAGAATTTCTCAAACGACACGCAGGTCCCATTCCTACACTAGATATACATATACACGGAATAGAAGAAATGGCATGCAAGCCGTACCAATAAATAAATAAATATTACATCAATACGGCACGCGGGCCACCAAAAAATCAAATATTCAACCACCACAACACATAGGTCTAAGGGCATATCATGTTACCGAATTAACTCAAACGCAACAAAAACGAAACATGGTGTACCACACAATACCATGAAATATATACATATTTTAGTTAAGATTGTCTAAACAACATCAAAGGCACAAAATGACAATCCTTGTACATATGCATTGGTGAACTAAACCAATTTTGAAACACATATTCATATATACATTTATAAGTATATATTTGTGTACACATCATGCCAAGTTACAACAAATATATAAATATAAAAACTAAAACATTATGGGGACAACAAACATAAATATATCAAGACCAGTCCAATACTAGTCAACAAAGTCAAACTGAAAAACCATTGCAAGAAAACAATTTTCTTATCATTTTTAAAAAATAAATTTTCAAAAATGACGGACACAGCCCGTGTCAAAAACAACACGGCCGTGTCGGTCGCCTCGAACACGAGGTATGATACGCCCAAATACAACAGGTAACAGACACGGCCCGTGTCCCCATAGGCACAGCCGTGTCCACCTCTGCCATTTGACAAAAATCACATTTTTATGGTTTTTCTTGACTTGTTAGTGCAAATCCACGTTAGAGATGGCTCTGATACCATTGAAGGTATTTGTTTAGCATTTTCAAGACAAAGCAGAAGCATGATATATAGTTCAAAATTGAAAAGAATCCAAACAAACACTTCCAAATGGAAATGCAACAAAAACAAAAGGAACAAGAAGGAGGAAGAGTTATACCTCAAAGCTAGATCACAATCCAAAACCTTCTTGTCAAGATATGAGAACTCAACGAGAATTCCTCTAGTGATGTCTACCTCAAGTTTTCTTGATTCCCAAATGATAGTATGTTGATGCAATCACCAAGACAACAAGAGCAAGGTATGTGTAACACCGTTGTGCATCAAAATCTTGATCACAAAGTGTTAGTATGAACAAGAGAGAAAGTATGTCAAGAACAAGTGTTGTCTAACTCAAAATCACAGTCAAAAGGCTCCATATTCGTAACATGAGAAACTGCCAAATAACTCAAATTTAATCCCATTAAAAACACAAGATTCTGCAGTTACATCATACGAACACGACCCGTGTCATATCGACACGGACGTGTCGGCCCAAAGTCCACGGCCTCAATTTGGGCGAATACGCCTCGTGCCTATTGGACTAGACACGGCTTGTGTCTAACATGACACGGCCGTGTCTCATCTTGCCAAAGCCCATTTTGGCCTTTTTCTCTCTTTTGCTTGATCATGTTGCCGGAATCAATACTTGGTGTGTGACCCAATAGGCCTATACCTCATCAGCAGTGCTATTAACTCGTGCGTGTCAGCGGGCATATACCTACAGTTTATTGAAAGGTTCACACCGCAAGTGGAAGTTAAGAGGATTACTAGTGAACTCCTCACGATGAAACAGACTACTAAGTCAATTAATGAGCTAAACACGATGTTTTTGGAAAAGTCCCGGTTTTGCCTTGAGTATGTGGCAAATGAAAAGATGATGTCTATTGGTAGAGCACAAGAGTTAGAGCCGGAGAAACAAGAGGTGAAGAAATAGGGGAAGCAAAAGCTGGAATAGTGGGTAATGCGTCACAGAAAGCAAATTTTACGGGAGGCAACACGAATTAGGAGAAAGGGTCACCAAAATGTCAAAAGTGTGGTAGAAATCCCATAGGGGAATGAACATCGATAGCTTCAGGATGTTTCAAGTGTGGGTAAGTGGGTCATACTAGTAGAGACGGCAAGTCCACGTTCAAAATCTATTTCAATTGTTATTAGCTAGTACACATGAGGAATGAGTGTCCTAAGTTAGATGCAGGAGAGGTCAAAGTTGTTGCACCAGCTACATTGAGAATCACCGATGTAGGGTAGAGGAGGAAGCCAGAGACTACCAGGGGTAGGGGCTGAGCTTCTCAACTCACCGCCGAGGAAGCCCGAGCTAAACTAGATATTGTAGCAAGTACATATCTTGTGAACTCAGTACGAGTTCTTGTATTATTTGACTCGGTTTCTAGTAGATTGTTTGTGTCATATGCCTTTCGTGGGAATTTGAAATCTGCACCAATTAAGTTAGAAACACCTTTAGATGTTGAAGCTGATGAAAAATAGTTAGTGTGTCAATCGTGTATAGGAACAACATGATAGAACTTGAGATAGAAAGGTTTATGATAAACTTGATTCTGATTACGGTGCGAGAATTTGAAATAGTTGTGTAGATAGATTGTTGGGGTCAGTAGCAGACTACAATAGTTTTCAAATAGCGTTTAGGAGGATCCAGACCCCTAATGGGGGAGAAATCTCTATCGTGGGTGAGTGAAGAAAAGGGAAGCAGCGTTCTACACGATAATCAAGGAACGAAAATATCTCTTCATGGGTGTACTGCATTTCTAGCTCACGTTATTGATAGGAAGAAGGAAAAGGGTGCTTTAAAGGTGTCTAATATGCCCGTGGTTCGAGAGTTTCTAGAAATGTTTTTAAAGGATTTGCCCAAGATCCCGCCCGATCGACAGTAGAATTCTGTATGGATCTCTTACCAGAAGTTGCACCAATAGCTACGAAATCATACCGACTGGCTCCATTAGATATGAAAGAAATGGAAATAAGAGAATTTAAGTAAATCTGGT
Organism: Dittrichia graveolens; assembly: GCA_038502395.1. Classification (NCBI taxonomy): domain Eukaryota; kingdom Viridiplantae; phylum Streptophyta; class Magnoliopsida; order Asterales; family Asteraceae; genus Dittrichia; species Dittrichia graveolens. The sequence continues at coordinate 28,592,984 of JARJIL010000008.1, forward strand.
TGTCAGATTACATAGAACTCTTCGGGGGTTTGATGTTATATGAGAAGCAATAAGCAGATCCACAAGAATGTAAATTTTTGTTCCGGTAAAGGAAATGTATTCTTCAGAAAGAATGACAGATGTTTAGTTGGAAGAGATAGTAGTCAGATATGAAGGTCCTGTTACACCTCAGTTCAGTATTCCACCCTCAGGAGGAAGAACAGAGTGAGAGAAAGATATAGATACCGGAGGACAGACATGAATAATGTGTTGACGATTTCAGTGGTACTTGGGATATATGTCTATCATTAGCAAAGTTCTTTTACCTAGTAGTTACCTTTTGAGTGTTGGTATGTTACCGTACGAGATGTTGTGTAGTAGAACGAGTAAGACCCCTGTTTGTTGGGGTGAGGCTAGTCAGAAAAAGTGAAACAGTGCTGAGACAGTACAACGATAGACCGAGTATATACAGTAGATAAGTGAATAGTTTAAAGCGGGCCAGAATAGATAGAAAAGAAATGCATACAAGAGAAGATCACTGTTAGAATTCCAGGATGGGGACTATGAGTTGTTAAATATGTCACCATGACAGAGAACTAGCAGAACTAGGAAGAGGGGTAAGCCAACCCATGTGTTAGTAGTCCATTTTTAGATTATTGCAAAGGTGGGGAAATAGTTTACATACTAGAATTATCAGATGTAATGTCACAGATCCAGAATATTCCGTGGGTATTCCACCTTTGTAAGTGTGTAGCAGATTAATCAGCAATTGCCCTTCTGAAAGAGATGTAGATATATAAAAAGTTCAGTTGTGTATAAAACAGTGTGCGGCTATTTTTAGATAAAATGTTAAGAGTTTATCTAACAGATGGTTAGAACTTGAAATGACACAATAAAAGTACAGGATGAGTTCAGATTACACTTAGGTGTATAAGGGTCATGCTAGGTATGATACGTGTTTCTTGATTAGTATGTTTCAGACCGTCCACTACCGTAGCGGATAGTATGTGATGTAAGACTATCGTTAGTGCGCTGCGATAGCATTCAGAGATGAGGTAGCCTAGTATGATACAGAGTTAGTTGTACAGTAGATTTCGGGGACGAAATCGTTCCAAGTGGGAAAGAGTTGTAACACCCTAATATTCAAAGTGTTATGGTTAAGTGATATTAAATATTAGAGATAGTTATAAAACTAGAGGGGCTAAAGTTGCCCTTTTGAAAGTTGGTAAGTTCAGGGACTGTTTGAGTAATTCTTGAAAAGTGATTTTATATATATATATATATATATATATATATATATATATATATATATGTGTGTGTGTGTGTGTGTATGTGTGTGTGCGTGTGTTAGCTATTTGACTTGTGAGAAGTCAAACCTTCCAAGTTCCCAGCCACATAAACAAACAGCCTGAATTCATGTGATTCCTTAGCAAGAACAACAAGGTTGGAGTGTTAGAACAGCATTCAAGTGATTCATGGTAACAAGGTATGTATTCTTGAATGAGTTTTATGTATATTGAGTCAAGAAGTCGATTTCAAAGGTGAAATCTAGATTGTTGTTGGTAGTAGTGTTTCTAGTTGTTACTTAGTAGTTCCAGATGTGGTATTATGTTTTACAAGCTCTGGAAAGCATTTAAGTGAAAATTGGATCAAGAACAACAGTTGTGTTCTTGGCAGAAAGTTGCCGATCGTCGTGTACACGGCCCGTGTACATGTGTTTTAAGCCGGTGATAGACCATGTAGTTGAACATGGTGGTGTAGTATGTAATACCTGTCATTTATAAAATGTATAAGAATATTTTTATGGATATTAATGATGATTTTATGTACAATGTGGTTGGAAATTATTTAAAGAGTAAGACTTATGTCCTAGATATATATGTGTATATATGTATATTGTGGATGGAAATCCATTTATGTTTTTGGGCTTGGGTTAATCCAATAAAGGGGTTCTAAGTTGAAAAATGGGACATAAGATTTTGCATTGGGCTTTGGCCCACAAGAGGTGTTACACGTGAGTATAAATTGGAATTTAGGGCACAGCCTCCCACACAAACCATCAAGTCACTATTTCATTCATTCAAGGTGTGTGTGTGTGTGTGTTGTGTGCCATTTGAAGAGACGAGAAGAAGAAGGAGAAGGCTACATCCATTTTTGGAACTTGAGATTTTGGCAAGGAAAATCATTAGGTAATGTTTCTCTATCCTTTAGGATCATGTAGACACCATTTTCTTGCTATGTGAAGATGATATTTGAATGCTTAGAATCTGGGTTTTGGGTTTTTGAATATGTGAGAAAAATCCAGGAGCAATATCTAGCCAAGAACACTTTATAAGATTGATGAAATATTGTTTTAAGCTAGAAGGAAAGTTTCTACTAAGTGGAGAAATGTTTTACAACAAGAATGAGTTGAATTGATTGAATTTTTAGAAAGCTTGATCTTGGCTATGGAGTCTGGGTTTTCTAAAATATGAACGTACAGGCAAGAAGATGCACCATGCGTCAGTCGCATGGAAACATGAGTGAGTCCATATGACAGTCACATGAGTGCTGGGAGTGTTCCATGTGACTTTCAGTTGATATGTGTGTACTACCATGCGACTTTCAGTTGGTTGTATGTTTAGTCCATGCGACTTTCAGACCAAGTATATGTTCCATGCGACTTTCAGTTGGTTGTATGTTTAGTCCATGCGACTTTCAGTTGATGTGTAGTTGTTCCATGCGATTTTCAGACCAAGTATATGTGCCATGCGACTTTCAGTTGGTTGTATGTTTAGTCCATGCGACTTTCAGTTGATGTGTAGTTTTTCCATGCGACTTTCAGACTAAGTATATGTGCCATGCGACTTTCAGTTGATACATGTATAAGTTCATGCGACTTTGGTAGTATGTATAAGTGTTTCATGTGACTTTCAGTTGATATGTATGTTGTTCCATGCGACTTTCAGACCAAGTATGTGTGCCATGCGACTTTCAGTAGTGTACGGGTATACACCATGCGACTTTCAGACTATGTAGTTGTTCCATGTGACTTTTAGTGATATGTATGCACTCATGCGACTTTTAGAAGCATCCATGCGACCTTCATAGGTCCATGCGACTTTCAGTATGTTTGTGTGACTTCCAGTAGTATGTGTCATCCAACTCATAAATAGTTGTGTAAGTGAGTAGAGGTTAGTACCCAGTATTAACCATTTTTAGACCTGGATCAGGTAATAGTCAATTGCAGAGTTAAGCAAGTAAAGTTTTTCAGTAAGGATTGAGTAACTAAGCCAGCTGACAGGTGAGTATTCTCACTTATGATCTAAATAGATTCCGGATATATCCTTATGCATGTGAATACGTGAATAGCCATGAGTTATAACTGAATGTCATTAGACCTTTCACTTCGGTGACGGGTATGTTAGACAGTTAACTTCGGTGACGGGTATGTTAGACCGTACACTTCGGGGACGGGTATGTTAGACCGTTCATTTTGGTGACGGGTATGTTAGACCGTTCACTTCGGTGACGGGTATGAGACCAACACTTCAGTGTCGGGTATGTTAGACCGTTGTGACGGCAACTGGTGAGACGAGATCGTCCTAGTGACGGGTATGATGAGACCACTTACTACAGTAGTGGGTATGAGTTGATTAGTTATGTGAACTATTTGGTTTGTAAGTAGTATACTCGGTAAGCCTTGGGCTTACAGTTGTTGCTTTATCTATTTTCAGGTAATGACCATGGCGAGGCTCCAGCTCGATGTTGATAGCTCAGTATTCAAGCTTCCGCATACAAGGACTTAGTTTTAATAGTAATAGTTTCAAAGTCAAACAATGATGGTGATTGTAACTTAAAGGATTTTGTGTGTTTATTTTAATCAATCATGTGACATGTAATTACGTTGTCATTGACTACTGGTACCCTTTATGAATGAATTATGTTTAAAAAAAATTTGGGACGTTACAACTTTGTATTAGAGCCTAGGGTTAAGGGATCTAGGTGCGTTTCCGCGTATTTAGACTTAAACCTTGGTTCTTAAAGAATTTTCAAACAAAGTTCACAACTTGCAAATGCAAAACTTTTAATAAGCTATCAGCTGGAGCTAGCCCAAGTGGTCACGCGCGAGGTACAAGGTACTTACAATATTTTATTACATGCTAGTTATATATGATTTCTGATAGTAAGCTTCTAGAAGGGTAGCACAGATAGTAAAACCTTTACATGATTACTATACGTGAGAATCAGATGCTCTAGGAAGTGATGATACATGGCCCAAGCCAGTGAATCAGGATTTTGAAGGGTAATGTTAGGATCCGGTATGTATAGTGTGTTGGTAATAATAGGGCCCATATTATTAGTCGCACACGATACTTGCGGGAACCTACCAGCATCCAAGGGAATCTTGTGAATCCAATGAGGGGTACTTGTAGAGATAAGACGCCTGTAGCTAAGGTGCCTTAGAATGACTAGGGTTTCCTGCTTGCTAAGTCTTGACATGCGATACTTGATACATTAGTGAGGACTGTATGGCAATGCCGCCTACTAATTAGTGCACTGTCTATACATCTAGTATGGTGAACACGAGAAACAGAAGAGTAATACCAGCAGAAAGAGTTTTTGAAAACCCGCCAGACGGGGAAAACGCCAGTGTGACCGGGGAGAGTGACCCCCGTATGCAACTAGTTGTTAATCAGCCACTTCCTGAGAACGTGGCTCATGAGAATGTTGTGCCAAATGATCTTGAGAGTGAGGAGTTTGGGGAGACAAACATGACAGAGCTGGTAACCGCAGCAGTAACTAATGCTCTAAGAGAACTTCTACCTAAGGTGGTGGAAGACCTGAAACAAGACATGAGCACCATGATAGATTAGAAGTTGGGTGCTCTGTGGGCCGCAAAAGAAGCAACTATGACAGCGGCAAACACCCAGCTAGTAATGCCAGCTGCTAACCAGGTAACTCCATGAGGTGCCTTTCGAGACTTCTCGGCATGTCAGCCGCGAACTTTTGAGGGTCTGCCAGACCCCGTGCTAAGTACTAGATGGATCACAGCAGTGGAGGGAGCGTTCTTCACCTGCAAGTGTGCCGATGATGCAAAAGTTTGGTTTGCATCTAACTTCTGAAGGTATTCGTTTGGCAAAATCAAGTAGCAACGGAAGCAAAGTATATATATTAAAAAACGATGCCAAACAATGAATACTTCCCATGGACCGACATCTAACATAGAAATTGCAACTAAAATACATAAACAAGATGGGAAGAAAGGTTATACCTCAATTGATCAAAACACAAGTTAACCTTCCTTGTCAAGAAGCTAAGAATCCAAATAGAATCCCTCTAGTGTTGTCCACCCCAAGCTTCCTTGATTCCCAAATGCTAGTTTGTTGATGCACAACCACCAAAACAACAATAAAGTGTGTGTATGTTTGCTTCTTGTGCTAAAGAACACCAAGAACACCAAGAACAAGAGAGAGAGAGTTCTAGTATCAACCAAGAGACCAAGTGATAGCCAAAAGCCTCTACAGGAGCAAATAACTCGTGGTATCTTTGTCTACCACAATTATGAGAAGTTAACCCTATTAAACCAAGTGTTTAAGGCTGTTAATTCTGCTGTTACAGCGAACGTGCACGGCCCGTGTAGGTCTACACGGCCGTTTAGACCCCAAAGTCCACGGTCCCAATGGGGCTAAGACGGCCCGTGTCTATCAAGCACTACACGACCCGTGTTCATCTACACGACCCGTGTTCATCTACACGACCCGTGTAGGCCCAAACTACACGACCTTGAACTGGGCTAATACGCCTCGTGTATGTTGGACTGGACACGGCCCGTGTTCAGGAACACGGCCCATGTACCATCCTGCCAAAACCCATTTTGGCCTTTTCCTCTCTTTTGCTTGATCGTGTTGCCGGAATCAATACTTGGTGTGTGACCCAATAGGCCTATACCTCATCCGTAGTGCCATTAACTCGTTCGTGTCAGCGGGCATATTCCAACAGACTCCCACTTGCACGTGACACGACTACGAAAAATAACACAAACATAGAGCGGCCTCTAGCAAGACATCTATGCTCTCAAGTTAGTATAGGGTATGCCATTCTTGACAAGATCCCCAATCATGAAATGACTGTCCTAAAGATAAATGAACATGTACATCCCTTTGTTCGCGATATCCAATGTGAACACAAGGCATGGAATATAGTCAACCTTCACATCGTTCACGATTATGTTTCTCGATTCTAGATTAGTGGTGACCAACAAACCAAGTTAACATTGATCCATCATCAATGTAACCTGAGCACGACCATGCATATGAATGTTAGCACTCAATCATCGAGGGGCCCATGGATATTCTCTCTATACATAGAGGAACAAATACCTTTCGACTACATAGTCCCGCCACATAGATAATACTCTACCCAATCATCTCCCTTATAACGACCAGTTACGGACCACGTTAGAAAACGATCAAAGCAAAAGAAACCTATGCTTTGAGATCACATGTATCTCTAGTTTAAGGATGAAATGTCATTACCATCCCGAGTTAGTTGTGACTAAAACCATGAAGTAAACTCGGGTGCGGGTCCTCCAATCACTTGAAACCCTTTTCAAGTATAGGCAAGAATCACGTTTTATCAAAACCAATTCTTTACCTTAATCTTAATTCATACTTCCTTCCCACAAAGTATGACCGATTGTGGAGACTTAAAGATTGTAAAACAATCTAGGGAATAAATTAAACATGCAAAGATAGAACACAAAAAAGACTAAATGTAAGTAACCGCAACATGCGTATATATAGATCTCTACTATATAAACTGAAAAAAACATTAGTAACATTATTGCTCAACGTTCCCAAATACATAATGGTCCAAACATAAATTAAAACTAAATCTAAACTAAGTCATGAGCAAATCTAACACCTATCGCCGTAGTGTGAGAATCATGAGAAGCTTGTGACAATGGTTTAGTAAACGGATCGGCCAAATTGCCTTCCGAGGTTACTCTACTAATAGCAACCTCACCACTTTCAACCATCTCTCTAATCAAGTGGTACTTACCAGGTATATGCCTCGTTCTCTTGTGAGCTCTCGGTTCCTTCGCTAAGGCTACCGCACTCTCATTGTCACAAAACATCTCAATAGGGTCGGATATGCTAGGAACCACTCCAAGGTCTCGGATGAACTTCCTTATCCACACAGCTTCTTTAGCAGCTTCACTTGCCGCAATGTATTCTGACTCTGTAGTAGAATCAGCCACTGTGTCTTGCTTTGAACTTCTCCAAGTAATAGCTCCACCATTCAATAGGAACACAAACCCCGATTGTGACCGGCAGTCATCCCTATCAGGTTGGAAGCTAGCATCAGAGTAACTCTTTACTTTGAGCTTTTCCTCACCACCAAAGATCAAGAACATCTCTTTAGTCCTCCTAAGATACTTAAGAATGTTCTTTACCGCAACCCAATGGGCTTGCCCCGGGTTTCCCTGATATCTACTAGTCAAGCTTAAAGCGCATGACACATCAGGATGAGTACATAACATGGCATACATGATCGAGCCCACGGCCGAAGCATATGGCACTCGCTTCATTACTTCTCGTTCCTCTTGAGAACTAGGACATTGAGTCTTACGCAATATCACTCCATGCGACATAGGAAGATTTCCTTTCTTAGAGTCCTCCATCTTGAACCGCTTCAAGACTTTGTCAATGTATGTACTTTGACTCAACCCGAGAAATTTTCTAGATCTATATCTATAGATCTTGATACCCAGAATGTATGCCGCTTCTCCTAAGTCTTTCATTGAAAAGCATTTTCCAAGCCAAGTTTTGGCACTTTGCAAGGTTGGAATGTCTTTACCAATGAGTAGGATATCATCCACATACAAGACTAAGAAAACAACGGCGCTCCCACTAGCCCTAACGTATAAACATGGCTCGTCTACACTTTTCGAAAAACCAAACTCTTTGATTTTCTCATCAAAGCATAGATTCCAACTACGAGATGCTTGTTTAAGTCCATAAATGGACTTCTTTAGTCTACACACTCTATTAGGATGCTTCGGATGTACAAAACCCTCAGGTTGCGTCATATACACCTCTTCAAAGAGCTTCCCATTAAGGAAGGCTGTTCTGACATCCATTTGCCATATTTTGTAATCATGAAATGCGGCAATTGCCAAAAGTATCCTAATAGATTTCAACATGGCCGCTGGGGAGAAAGTTTCATCATAGTCGACACCATGTGTCTGGGTGAAACCTTTAGCCACCAGTCGGGCTTTGAAAGCGTTTAAGGCTGTTAATTTTGTTGTTACAGCGAACGTACACGGCCCGTGTAGGTCTACACGGCCATGTAGGCCCAAAGTCCATGGCCTTAATTGGGCTAAGACGGCCCGTGTCTATCAAGCACTACACAGCCCGTGTAGGCCCAAACTACACGACCTTAAATTGGGCTAATACGCCTCGTGTATGTTGGACTGGACACGGCCCGTGTTCAGGAACACGGCCCGTGTACCATCCTGCCAAAACCCATTTTGGCCTTTTCCTCTCTTTTGCTTGATCGTGTTGCCGGAATCAATACTTGGTATGTGACCCAATAGGCCTATACCTCATCTGTAGTGCCATTAACTCGTTCGTGTCAGCGGCCATATTCCAACAACTTCTTGAGGGGAGCAGCCAAGGACTGGTGGAATTTACTGCGTAAGATGAAAGGCGAGACAATCGCTAGAATGAAGTGGGAAGAGTTCACCGAATTGTTCTATGCGGAGTTTGAACCCAAGGTAGAGGTGGAGAGAGTTACGAACAAATTTATGAAGCTAGAGCAGACCATAGAGACGGTCAACCAGATTACTACGGTGTTTAAGGAGAAGTTGTACTACCCGGCCTATGCCGGTGATGAGGGGTTGCATATGCACAGATACACCCAGATGTTGAGAGAAGATATTCGCGAGTTTGTAGCTAATTGACCAACTAATTGAAGGGGCCCGGAAAAGAGAGTTGTACCTGACAGAGAGGAACAGGAAACGCACTGCTGAACGGCCGCCCTTAGCAGCGGCCAGGGGAAGCAGCTAGTCAAGAAACCAAATACCGGATCGAGATGGGTGCGATGCCGAAAAACGCATGTGGGAAATTGTCGACAGGGGATGGACAGGTGTTACAGATGTGGAAGAGGTGGGCACCATGGGAAGGATTGCAAAGCCCACCTGAACGAGTGTTTCAAGTGCAAGAAGCCTGGGCACCATATGGAAGAATGCCCCGAAGCAACTAGGGGCAGTGGGAAGGCAAATTGGCAGCCGCCACTCAGGATCACCGATGGGGAAAAAGGGTAGAGGCCCGAAGCACCTAAACCAAGGGGTCGCGCTTTCCAGATGACTGTGGAAGAAGCCAAGAAGGAACCGGATGTGATCGCAGGTACTTTCATCGTTAACTCCTTACCTACACTTGTACTTTTTGATTCCGAGGCTAGCAAGACCTTTGTATCATTGTCATTTTGTAAAAGTTTTGTTGTAGAACCGGTGAATCTAGAAATGCCAGTAGAAGTAGAAATAGCCGAAGATAAGGCTTTGAGTGTATCTACCATCTATAGGAATAATGTAATAGAGATAGATAATGTCAAGTTTCCTGTAGACCTGCTGCCGACTCCGATGAGGGAATTCCAAGTGATTGTGGGCATGGACTGGCTGGGGCGTCACCAGGCCAATATCTTGTGCAAGCAAGGTGTCATACGGATCTAGAATCCGAGTGGGGGAGAAATCTCCATCCATGGCTAGAAACGGAAGGGAACGACAGCATGCTGCACTGTAACCAAAGCTACAAAGTATTTACGCAAGGGGTGCACTGCCTTCATTGCACACGTTATCGACTCGAGGAAGGAAAAGAAACAGTTGGAGGTGTCCGGAGTACCCATGGTGTGCGAATACCCCGAGGTATTCCCAGAGGATCCGCAAGGGATACCGCCGGACCGACAAGTAGAATTTCGTATAGAGCCGCACCTATCGCGAAGGCGCCATACCGTTTAGCGCCGCCGAAAATGCAGGAGCTAATGACCCAGCTGCAAGAATTACTTGATAAAGAATTCATCCGACCTAGTAGCTCACCTTGGGGAACCCCGATCTTGTTTATAAAGAAAAAGGATGGTACATTCAGAATGTGCATTGACTACCGAGAGCTTAACAAGGTAACAGTTAAGAATAGATATCCATTACCTCGAATCGACGACCTATTTGACCAGTTGCAAGGTGTGTCCTTCTTTTCAAAGATAGACTTACGGTTAGGTTATCATCAGCTCAAGGTCCGAGAAGAAGATGTAGCAAAACCGGCTTTTCGAACAAGATATAGACACTTTGAGTTTGTGGTAATGCCGTTCGGCCTCACGAACGCACCAGCAGCTTTCATGGACCTGATGAACCGGGTGTGCAGACCGATGCTAGATAAGTCAGTGATTGTGTTCATCGACGACATCGTAGTCAACTCTAAGACTGAGGCAGAGCATGAGAAACACCTTCGAGAGGTGCTGGAAACATTGAAAAGGGAAAAGCTATACGCAAAATTTCGAAATGCGAATTCTGGATAAAGAAGGTACAATTTCTCGGGCACTTGGTAAACCGCGAAGAAACCTAAGTGGACCCGACAAAGATAGAGGCCGTGATGAAATAGGAAACGCCGAAGAGTCCAACGGAAATCCGGAGTTTCTTGGGTTTGGCCGGTTACTACAAACGATTCATCAAGGATTTATCGAAGCTGGTAGTGCCGCTAACAAAGCTGACAAAGAAGAATACCTCTTTTAGTTGGGGAACCGATCAACAGAATGCATTTGAAACTCTCCGAGGCAAACTATGCGAAGCTCCAATCTTAACCTTGCCCGAGGGAATGGAGGACTTGGTGGTTTATTGTGACGCCTCACACGTAGGGCTTGGATGTGTGCTTATGTAGAGGGGGAAAGTTATCACTTATGCTTCGAGACAGTTAAAACCTCACGAGTGTAATTATCCAACTCATGATCTAGAATTGGCAGCCATTGTGTTCGCACTCAAGATTTGGCGACACTACTTATACGGAGTCAAATGCACCATCTACACAGATCATAAAAGCTTGAAGTACTTTGCCGATCAGAAGAATTTGAACATGCATCAGCGGAGATGGCTAGATCTCGTCAAGGATTATGACTGTGAAATCTTGTATCACCTAGGAAAGACCAATGTGGTGTCAGATGCGTTATGTCGTAAGACGAGTCAGTTGCAGTTTAGCATAAAATATCTAAGGATGACGGTTACCACCTCACTCTTCGAGATGATTTTGACGGCTCAAGCTGAGGCAGCAAAGGAGGGAAATCAGAAAGCGGAGCGGATTAAGGGTCAATTGGCCTTCATGGCCAAGGACAACTGTGGATTATGGACCCGTTACGGGAGGATCTGGGTGCCAAAAGTTACAGAGGTGCGAAGTGTTATCCTAGACGAAGCTCACAAGTCAAAATTTTCTATACACCCGGGGGCCACTAAGATGTACAGAGACTTAAAGATGGACTATTGGTGGTCAGGGATGAAGAGAGATGTGGCAAGTTACGTAGAAAAGTGTCTTACGTGTCTACGGGTAAAAGCAGAACACCAGAGACCACACAGCAAATTGCAACCTTTAGAAATACCGGTGTGGAAATGGGAGCACGTAACCATGGATTTGATAACAAAGCTGCCTAAGACACCAAGGAATTTTCACGCCATTTGGGTGGTGGTGGATAGACTAACCAAGAGCGCGCACTTCATACCCATCCAAGAAGCAAGTTTGGCAGAGAAATTGGCGGATATTTATGTGAAGGAGATAATCTCGAGGCACGGAGTGCCAGTTACTATCATATTGGACCGGGATGTACGATTCACATCCAGATTCTGGAATAAGTTTCACGAGGATTTGGGCACGAGGATAAATCTCAGCATAGCATACCACCCGCAAACTGACGAGCAGAGCGAGAGAACCATACAAACCCTTGAGTATATGTTAAGAGCTTGCGTGATCGACTTTGAGGGGAGTTGGGATTTGTATTTACCCCTCGCAGAGTTTTCTTACAACAACAGTTACCATGCCAGCATCGGGATGCCGCCTTATGAGATATTGTATGGAAGAAAGTGTAGAACCTCGATTTGTTGGGGAGAAGTGGGTAAGAAAGAGCTTGGTAACACGGAGATAGTTCAGAAACATCGGAGTACGTGCAACAAGTTCGTGAATGACTGAAAGTGGCTCAGAGCCGGCAGAAAAGCTATGCGGATAAGCGAAGATCGTTACTAGAATTTGAAGTGGGCGACCACATGTTACTCAAAGTATCACCATGGAAAGGAGTAATTCGTTTGAGAAAGTGTGCGAAGTTGAACCCCAGGTTCATTGGACCGTTTAAGGTCATTGCAAGAGTCGGCAAGGTGGCCTATCGTTTAGAGCTACTAGAAGAGTTATCGAAAATACACAACACCTTCATGTTTCGCACTTGAGGAAATGCTTGGCCGATGAGTCGGCATTTGTGCCATTGGAGGACATCACTGTAGATGAAAGCTTGAATTATGTTGAGAAGCTGGTTGCAATCATTGAAAGAAGAATCAAACAGCTATGCAACAAACAAGTCGGGATGTTTAAGGTGCAGTGGGAGCACCGGAAGGGATCAAAATGGACATGGGAGTCCGAAGACGAGATGAAGAAAAACTATCCGGTGTTATTCGAATAAGGATTTCGAGTACGAAATCGTGTTTAAGTGGGGGAGAGTTGTAATACCTGTAATTTATAAAATGTATAAGAATATTTTTATGGATATTAATGATGATTTTATGTACAATGTGGTTGGAAATTATTTAAAGAGTAGGACTTATGTCCTAGATATATATGTGTATGTATGTATATTGTGGATGGAAATCCATTTATGTTATTGGGCTTGAGTTAATCCAATAAAGGGGTTCTAAGTTGAAAAATGGGACATAAGATTTTGCATTGGGCTTAGGCCCACAAGAGGTATTACAAGTGAGTACAAATAGGAATTTAGGGCACAGCCTCCCACACTGTAACACCGTATTTTTAACCCAAAAATTTTCACTTTTAATTACACCGCGGAAGCGTTTTAAACAACAGTGTAATTACAACGAATTACAAATTACTGTTTACAAAATATCAGTATTACAAAACACGGCTCGTCACAAATACTTTATCAGAGACCTAGGTGACTACTCCCCAAGCAAACCACTCTCAGCCGAGCCACTGACTCACCAAAACCTGTAAAAAGAGAGAGAGGTGGGGAATTAGCACAAAGCTAAGTGAATGGAGTATCACAAAACAAATATATCAGCCAGAACCACATAATATCAACAACCTAAAATAAGCACCCTGGGAAGACCGGCGGTTCTGCAGGAACCTACAACCAATGCCAGCCAAAGCGAAGGTTTACCGATAGTCCATTTGCTATTCCCACACAGTATCATCCTCTGGTAGCAACAAATGCATCCCAAGGTCCTGATACTGCTTAGCCAATAGCAAATAAACCCAGCCCATAAGCCCATTCGTAAACTGACTTCCCTTCCAACATGTATACATATCACAGAATTCAACAATTAACATTCATAGTTAATTAACCAATAGATATACAATCTATCCAACAATAGTTGCAACCAAACCAATACAACTAATATCACACGTGAACAAACATCCACTCACCTCTAGTTCTCAGCTATTTCCACTCAGTGATCTAATTTTACTGAGCTTTGTTTGTCCTTGAGAACACAACAACCAACCATTAGTAATCAACTCATAAATATATATATATATCAAACATATATATTTATATCCATTTAATCAAACATAAACATGTAAGATTCACATATGTATACACATATAACACATAGCATTAAACAATGCAAACAAAAGCCAAACTGTCGAATTTAATGAGAATGATACAGGAAAGTACTTACCACTTCAAACCCCGCTAATCTCATTATTAGGAATGATACAGGAAAGTACTTACCATCAATATCAATCTCAGCACCCGTCACAGAAGTTGTAACAGGCACTATCTTACCATCTGCTACTTCTATATCAATCGGTACAGAGATACTAGTAGTAGGCAAATTCAACTTAGCACAAAATGCTACAGAAATAAAGGAGCGATTCGCTCCAGAATTAAACAATACACGAGCAGGTAAGGAGTTTATAAAGAACGTACCGGTGATCACATCATCTGTGGCAGTAGCATCATCTACTGTCATCCGGAACGCCCTGCCCTCCGGAGTTGGACGATTCTTCCTTTTCTGCCCTCCCGCTGCAGACAAGCCCCCAACCGCCCCTGCCCCTGTCCCTGACCCTATCCCAGCCCCGGGTCTTCTCCCTGTAGGGCAATCACCTACCCTGTGCCCCTCCTGGTGACAATTCCAGCATACATTTCGAGGGTACCGACAATCCTTCGATTCGTGCCGGTGCATTCCACATCGCACGCAACGCATAGTCTGAGCAGTACACTGCCCAGTGTGAGTAGCCCTGCACCTCATGCACCACTGTGATTTACTCCCCGAATCACCAGAAGATACCTTTCTACTCTGGTTTCTCTGGGACTGGTTACCGTGCCATTTCTTCTTTTGTTGGCTACCCCCAGCTTGGTCATACCTCGGCTTCTGCAAAGCCGCCTCCTCCTTGCTCTGTTTGTCTTTGGCCTGGATGTCCCCCTCAACAGATTTTGCCAAGGTGAAGGCCTGGGACAGAGATCCAGCCAATCTCGTTGTGCTCCTATATTCTGGCAACAAAGCCCCGATAAAGTGTTGAACCTGGGAAGATTCATCAGGCACCCACTGAGATACAAACCTCAGCTTAGAGTTGAACTGTTCAATCAGTTCATGCACCATCATCTTTCTCGTCATCTTTAGTTCCATGAACTCCTGCCTTATTTTATTCAATTCGAAGGCGTTGCAGTATTGTTCACACAACTTATCCCGAAATTTGTTCCAAGTGATTGAATCCATTTAGGCTCGAGACAAGTGGGTGGTGATGGAATCCCACCAAACCATTGCTTTGCCTTTAAGCATCCGGGTGGCAAAGCATACTCTCATTTCCTCTTCACAGTTACACGCATCCAAAATCCTCCCTGTGTCTCTCAACTAGTTTAAAGTAACATTAGGTTCCGTGCTGCCATGGTATTCATCTGGTTTACAATCTAAGAACTGCTTGTAGGTACACGGCTGCCTATAACCCATTCCTGGTGGAAATCCCATATAAGGATAAGAATACGATCCCTGTGGCATTGATCCCTGTGGAACATATCCTTGCGGATAGGGCCCCTGAGGAAACAAAGGATAATAGAAGGGTTGAGTCATCGGTTGAGTAAATGGTGGTATTGGCATTGACATTGGAGGAACCTCTGTCAATGTAGTCATTGCTGGAATGATCGGGGGTATTGCAACCATAGTTAATGTTATTGGAATAACCGGTGGTTGTGCTGTACGAGCCTGCCTCTGCTGCTCTAATTCTGATCTCAAATCTTGCAGCTAACCTTCCAGTTGGAATATGTACTCATCCCTGTCATCAACTGCTGTACCAGATGTACCAGCATTGGTTGGAATCTCAACTGTTGCAGTAGGGACTTCAGCAGTAGATGGGACAGTAGGGGTACCAATCGAATATTCACGTCCAACCATTGTTATCTGTAACAATCACATCACCTCACGATTTATTAGATAAATCCGTTAGTACACAACATACTAACTCCACCCTCTCCAATTCACGCCAATCCCACACCCAAGGAGTAATCGACCTACCACGAGCCAAGATTTGGGAATGTAACACTTCCACTGTGCCTACACTGCCAAACCAAGGCTCTAACACCAAACTTGTAACACCGTATTTTTAACCCAAAAATTTTCACTTTTAATTACACCGCGGAAGCGTTTTAAACAACAGAGTAATTACAACTAATTACAAATTACTGTTTACAAAATATCAGTATTACAAAACACGGCTCATCACAAATACTTTATCTGAGTCCTAGGTGATTACTCCCCAAGCTAACCACTCTCAGCCGAGCCGCTGACTCACCAAAACCTGTAAAAAGAGAGAGAGGTGGGGAATTAGCACAGAACCGCATGATATCAACAACCACAAATAAGCACCCTGGGAAGACCGGCGGTACTGCAGGAACCTACAACCAATGCCGGCCAAAGCAAAGGTTTACCGATAGTCCATTTGCTATTCCCACACAGTATCATCCTCTGGTAGCAACTAATGCATCCCAAGGTCCTGATACTGCTTAGCCAATAGCAAATGAACCCTGCCCATAAGCCCAGTCGTAAACTGACTTCCCTTCCAACATGTATACATATCACAGAATTCAACAATTAACATTCACAATTAATTAACCAATAGATATACAATCTATCCAACAATAGTTGCAACCAAACCAGTACAACTAATATCACCCATGAGCAAACAACTACTCACCTCTGGTTCTCAACTATTTCCAGTCAGTGATATAATTTTACAGAGCCTTGTCTGTCCCTGAGAACACAACAACCAACCATTAGTAATCAACTCATAAATATATATATATATATATATCAAACATATATATTTATATCCATTTAATAAAACATAAACATGTAAGATTCACATATGTATACACATATAACACATAGCATTAAACAATGCAAACAAAAGCCAAACTGTCGGATTTAATGAGAAATCCGACACTACCATCGGATTTGCACCAAATCCGCAACCACTATCGGAATCCGACACTTTGTATCGGATTTGAAGGAATCCGATACTTCCTTCGGATTTCACTTGGTATAATCGGATTTTCCATGCTACTTGGATTTCATACTAAGGATTCCACATTCGGATTCAAACCATAGGATTACAACACTAGGATTTCATACATCCGGATTTCAAGAGTTTCGGATTCTATGTTCTGGATTCAACACCCGGATTTCACTAGAATCGGATTTCACCATCAACACCACAATCCGCAACCTTCAACCTTTCAAGAATCCGATCACTTCAAACCTTGTATAATTCATCTTTCCAATTAATACAATTCACATACAAGGTCATATAAACATGTTTAAACATGCAAGCATGCATATTAAACACCATAAAACCATAAGAACACCAAGAACATCAAATCCGATAATTTCATAAAGCATGAGCACATGATGTTCATATCAAATCCCCTTAAAACCGTAGCATGTTAATACTAATTGAAGTATAACAACAAGAATCAAAGAAGAATCAGCAACCTTCAAGCTTTGAATCACACAACCCAGAAATCACAAATTCCAATTGTCTTGTTCTTGTTTTCTTCTTTTGCTCTCGGTACACACAATTCACACACACATGCAATTTCTTCAAAGTGAAGTCATGCAAACCTTAACCCACGTATACATACTCAATAAGCATGAGGTGTCATTTTCTTAATCAATTTGCATGCATACTCACACACACAACCGTACATACATATATATATTAATATATATATCCAAGTGATAATAATCCATTAATTTACTTAATTTAATAATTAAATAAACATAACCAAATAATAATCTAAGTGTAACATACCCCCAAGCCTACGTTTCTACTGGGCCCAATCTCAGGATGGTACAAATCTTCCCCCCTTAAACTGGATTCCGTCCTCGGAATCTATTCATCATTAAACAACTACGGGTAACGAGCTTTCATATCGGCCTCGGTTTCCCACGTCAAGTCTGAACCCAAACTGTGTTTCAACTTAACCAAAACCATCGGAATCTGTTTCTTTCGCAACTTCGTCACTTTCCGATCCAATAGTTCTTTGGGTTCTTCCACCAACCTCTTGCTGGAATACACTTTAAGATCATGTAAAGGTAGGATCTGACTCTCATCTTTAACTCTACATTTCCGCAAGTAACATACGTTGAAGGTATTGTGAATACCTGACAATTCTGCTGGAAGGTCGAGAGTAACCGTCTGATGATTTACCACCCGTTGGACACGAAATGGTCCAATATAACGATGAGCTAGCTTTCCCCGCTTCCCAAAACAGATAACCCCCTTCCACGGAGAAACTTTCAGATAAACCAACTCCCCCTCAACGAATACCACTGACCTACGACGTGGATCAGCATACATTTTCTATCGATCCCTCGCAGCTTTCAACTTATCTCGCGCAATAGCTACTTTGTCTGCGCTGATCTGCATAATATCCGGCCCTGCATACTGTTTCTCACCCGCCTCTAACTAGCACGTAGGAGTACGGCAGTGACGACCATATAGCATCTCATAAGGCGGCATACCGATACTCGAATGATACGAATTGTTATACGCGAATTCAATCAACGGCAGATGGGAATCCCAAGAACCTCCGTATTCTAACACACATGCCCGCAGCATATCCTCGAGTGTTTGAATTGCTCGCTCAGATTGCCCATCTGTCTGGGGGTGGTAAGTTGTACTCAGATTCACACGTGTACCCAACTCCCACTGTAAACTGTTTCAGAAGTTCGACACAAACCTGGAATCTCTATCTGACACAATCAAAAGCGGTATACCATGTCGGGAAACAACTTCATCTATATACAACTGAGCCTACTTACTAAGTGATGCTGTTTCACTGGTACCAAGAAGTGAGCACTCTTGGTCAATCTGTCAACGATCACCCAAATCATATCATTATTCCTCTGCATACGTGGAAGTTTCATTACGAAATACATCGTTATGTGCTCCCACTTCCACTCTGGAATCTGCAACTATTTAAGTGATCCATAGGGTATCTGGTGCTCTGGCTTAACCTATGCACAAATATGGCAAGACTCCACAACCTGTGCTACATTCCTCTTCATTGTAGGCCACCAATACAGCACCTTTAGGTCGTTATACATTTTTGTGCTAACAGATAGTCTCAATTTATGAGCTTCAGTCATGATCAAACTCCGGAGACCTCCAAGCAAAGGAACCCAAACACGAGATTGATAAACCTTCAATCCCCGAGAATCATTAGTCAAGTCATTCTTTTTCTTGGTCATAATCTCTGACTTCAGATTTTCATCCCTCAAGGCTTCCAACTGAGCTGCCTTCAATCTGTCAATCATGTCGAAGACTATTTCAATTCGCATAAACTTGATATGTTCGTTAACTCCTTTGCGACTCGAAGCATTGGCAACCACATTGGCTTTCCCTAGATGATAGCGAATCTCGCAATCATAGTCTTTAACAAGTTCCAACCATCGCCTCTGTCGCATATTGAGTTCCTTCTGCGAAAACACATATTGTAGGTTTTTGTGATCCGTACAAATGACGCACTTTGTACCATAAAGATAGTGTCTCCACAATTTTAACGCAAAAACCACAGCTGCCAATTCTAAATCATGGGTTGGATAGTTCTTCTCATTAGGTTTCAACTGACGAGAAGCATACGCAATCACTCTATCCCGTTGCATCAACACACAACCCAACCCTGCCAATGACACGTCACATTAATCTATGAAGTCATCTGACCCAAGAATAGGAGCCTGACACAAGAGTCGTTTCAACATCTGAAAAGCTCTCTCCTGTTCATCACTCCATTTAAATGGAACCTCCTTGCGAGTCAATTTAATCATGGGATTCGCAATCTTAGAAAAGTCTTTAATGAATCTTCTGTAATACCCAGCCAATCCCAAGAAGCTTTTAATCTTAGAAGGCGACTTCGGAGCCTCCCAATTCATCACTACTCTATCTTTGCCAGATCAACCTTGACTCCATCACTGCAAATGACATGCCCCAAAAAGTGAACTTCCCGCATCCAGAATTCACACTTCGAGTACTTGGCATACAATTGCTCCCGTTTCAGAGTTTCAAGAACCTGTCTCAAATGAACCTCGTGATCAGCTTCAGATTTTGAATAAACCAGAATGTCGTAAATAAATACTATCACAGATTTATCCAAGAACGGTCGACAAACCCGGTTCATCAAATCCATAAACACTGCAGGTGTGTTAGTCAAACCGAATGGCATGACTAAGAACTCATAATGGCCATACCTGGTACGAAAAGCAGTCTTAGCAATATCCCCGTCAGAAACTCGTACCTGGTGATAACCCGATCTCAAATCAATCTTAGAGAAATATGAAGCACCCTGCAACTGATCAAATAAATCATCAATCCTGGGCAGAGGGTATTTATTCTTCACTGTTCTCTTATTCAGTTCTCTGTAATCAATACACATTCGCAGAGTACCATCTTTCTTTTTCACAAATAAGACTGGTGCAGCCCACCGTGAAGAACTTGGACAAATAAATCCCCGATCCAACAAATCCTGAATCTGCGTCATCATCTCCCTTATCTCAGAAGGATCCAACCGATAAGGAGATCTAGCCACTGGATTAGAACCTGGTATTAAATCAATCTTGTACTCTACCTCTCGAACAGGAGGTAACCCAGGTAACTCATCCGGAAATACTTCAGGATATTCGGATACAACTCGCACATCAGTAACTGCCCGTTTCTCTTTTCTAGCATCAATCGCATATGCCAGAAAACACTCACATCCCTTACTCAAGGATTTCTTGGCTTTCAACATCGAAATGATAGGAAACACAGACTTGTTCCTTTCCCCTCGAGCCACCACACGCGACCCATCAGATAACGGAAACGAAATCAGCTTCCTATGATATTTAATACTTGCCTTGTGCTTAGTCAGCCAATCCATCCCCAAAACCACGTCAAACCCCGCTAATGGCATCAATAGGAATGATACAGGAAAGTACTTACCATCAATATCAATCTCAGCACCCGTCACAGAAGTCGTAACAGGCACTATCTTACCATCTGCTACTTCTATATCAATCGGCACAAAGATACTAGTAGAAGGAAAATTCAACTTAGCACAAAATGCTACAGAAATAAAGGAGCGATTCGCTCCAGAATCAGACAATACACGAGCAGGTAAGGAGTTTATAAAGAACGTACCGGTGATCACATCATCTGTGGCAGTAGCATCATCTACTGTCATCCGGAACGCCCTGCCCTCCGGAGTTGGACGATTCTTCCTTTTCTGCCCTCCCGCTGCAGACAAGCCCCCAACCGCCCCTGCCCCTGTCCCTGACCCTATCCCAGCCCCGAGTCTTCTCCCTGTAGGGCAATCACCTACCCTGTGCCCCTCTTGGTGACAATTCCAGCATACATTTCGAGGGTACCGACAATCCTTCGATTCGTGCCGGTGCATTCCACATCGCACGCAACGCATAGTCTGAGCAGTACACTGCCCAGTGTGAGTAGCCCTGCACCTCATGCACCACTGTGATTTACTCCCCGAATCACCAGAAGATACCTTTCTACTCTGGTTTCTCTGGGACTGGTTACCGTGCCATTTCTTCTTTTGTTGGCTACCCCCAGCTTGGTCATACCTCGGCTTCTGCAAAGCCGCCTCCTCCTTGCTCTGTTTGTCTTTGGCCTGGATGTCCCCCTCAACAGATTTTGCCAAGGTGAAGGCCTGGGACAAAGATCCAGCCAATCTCGTGCTGCTCCTGTATTCTGGCAACAAAGCCCCGATAAAGTGTTGAACCTGGGAAGATTCATCAGGCACCCACTGAGATACAAACCTTAGCTTAAGTTGAACTGTTCAATCAGTTCATCCACCGTCATCTTTCTCGTCATCTTTAGTTCCATGAACTCCTGCCTTATTTTATTCAATTCGAAGGCGTTGTAGTATTGTTCACACAACTTATCCTGAAATTGGTTCCAAGTGATTGAATCCATTTGGGCTCGAGACAAGTGGGTGGTGATGGAATCCCACCAAGCCATTGCTTTGCCTTTGAGCATCCGGGTGGCAAAGCATACTCTCATTTCCTCTTCACAGTTACACGCATCCAAAATCCTCCCTGTGTCTCTCAACCAGTATAAAGTAACATTAGGATCTGTGCTGCCATGGTATTCATCTGGTTTACAATCTAAGAACTGCTTGTAGGTACACGGCTGCCTATTACCCATTCCTGGTGGAAATCCCATATAAGGATAAGAATACGATCCCTGTGGCATTGATCCCTGTGGAACAGATCCTTGCGGATAGGGCCCCTGAGGAAACAAAGGAAAATATAAGGGTTAAGTCATCGGTTGAGTAAATGGTGGTATTGGCATTGATATTGGAGGAATCTCTGCCAATGTAGTTAATGCTGGAATGATCGGGGGTATCGCAACCGTAGTTAATGTTATTGGAATAACCGGTGGTTGTGATGTAGGAGCCTGCCTCTGCTGCTCTAATTCTGATCTCAAATATTGCAGCTAACCTTCTAGTTGGAATATGTACTCATCCCTGTCATCAACTGCTGTACCAGATGTACCAACATTGGTTGGAATCTCAACTTTTGCCGTAGGGACTTCAGCAGTAGATGGGACAGTAGGGGTACCAGTCGAATATTCACGTCCAACCATTGTTATCTGTAACAATCACATCACCTCACGATTTATTAGATAAATCCGTTAGTACACAACATACTAACTCCACCCTCTCCAATTCACGCCAATCCCACACCCAAGGAGTAATCGACCAACCACGAGCCAAGATTTGGGAATTTAACACTTCCACTGTGCCTACACTGCCAAACCAAGGCTCTGATACCAAACTTGTAACACCGTATTTTTAACACAAAAATTTTCACTTTTAATTACACCGCGGCAGCGTTTAAAACAACAGAGTAATTACAACTAATTACAAATTACTGTTTACAAAATATCAGTATTAAAAAACACGGCTCGTCACAAATACTTTATCTGAGTCCTAGGTGATTCCAACATGTATACATATCATAGAATTCAACAATTAACATTCACAGTTAATTAACCAATTGATGTACAATCTATCCAACAATAGTTGCAACCAAACCAGTACAACTAATATCACCCGTGAGCAAACATACACTCACCTCTGGTTCTCAGCTATTTCCACTCAGTGATCTAATTTTACAGAGCCTTGTCTGTCCCTGAGGACACAACAACCAACCATTAGTAATCAACTCATAAATATATATATATATATATCAAACATATATATTTATATCCATTTAATCAAACATAAACATGTAAGATTCACATATGTATACACATATAACACATAGCATTAAACAATGCAAACAAAAGCCAAACTGTCGGATTTAATGAGAAATCCGACACTACCATCGGATTTGCACCAAATCCGCAACCACTATCGGAATCCGACACTTTCTATCGGATTTGAAGGAATCCGATACTTCCTTCGGATTTCACTTGGTATAATCGGATTTTCCATGCTACTCGGATTTCATACTTAGGATTCCACATTCGGATTCAAACCATAGGATTACAACACTAGGATTTCATACATCCGGATTTCAAGAGTTTCGGATTCTATGTTCCAGATTCAACACCCGGATTTCACTAGAATCGGATTTCACCATCAACACCAAAATCCGCAACCTTCAACCTTTCAAGAATACGATCACTTCAAACCTTGTATAATTCATTTGTCCAGTTTATACAATTCACATACAAGTTCATATAAACATGTTTAAACATGCAAGCATGCATATTAAATACCATAAAACCATAAGAACACCAAGAACATCAAATCCGATAATTTCATAAAGCATGAGCATATGATGTTCATATCAAATCCCCTCAAAACTGTAGCATGTTAATACTAATTGAAGTATAACAACAAGAATCAAAGAAGAATCAGCAACCTTCAAACTTTGAATCACACAACCCAGAAATCACAAATTCCGATTGTCTTGTTCTTGTTTTCTTCTTTTGCTCTCGGTACACACAATTAACACACACATGCAATTTCTTCAAAGTGAAGTCATGCAAACCTTAACCCACGTATACATACTCAATAAGCATGAGGTGTCATTTTCTTAATCAATTTGCATGCATACTCACACACACAACCGTACATACATATATATATTAATATATATATATATATATATATATCCAAGTGATAATAATCCATTAATTTACTTAATTAAATAATTAAATAAACATAACCAAATAATAATCTAAGTGTAACATACCCCCAAGCCTACGTTTCTACTGGGCCCAATCTCAGGATGTTACACACACAAACCATCAAGTCACTGTTTCATTCACTCAAGGTGTGTGTGTGTATGTGTGTGTGGTGTGTGCCATTTGAAGAGACAAGAAGAAGAAGGAGAAGGCTATATCCATTTTTGGAACTTGAGATTTTGCCAAGGAAAATCATCAGGTAATGTTTCTCTATCCTTTAGGATCATGTAGACACCATTTTCTTGCTATGTGAAGATGATATTTGAATGCTTAGAATCTGTGTTTTGGGTTTTTGAATATGTGACAAAAACCCAGGAGCAATATCTAGCCAAGAACACTTTATAAGATTGATAAAATATTGTTTTAAGCTAGAAGGAAAGTTTCTACTAAGTGGAGGAATGTTTTACAACAAGAATGAGTTGAATTGATTGAGTTTTTAGAAAGCTTGATCTTGGCTATAGAGTCTGGGTTTTCTGAAATATGAACGTACATGGAAGAAGATGCACCATGCGTCAGTCACATGGACACATGAATGAGTCCATGCGACAGTCACATGAGTGTTGGGAGTGTTCCATGCGACTTTCAATTGATATGTGTGTACTACCATGCGACTTTCAGACCAAGTGTGTGTGTCATGTGACTTTAAGTTGGTTGTATGTTTAGTCCATGCGACTTTCAGTTGATGTGTAGTTGTTCCATGTGACTTTCAGACCAAGTATATGTGTCATGCGACTTTCAGTTGGTTGTATGTTTAGTCCATGCGACTTTCAGTTGATGTGTAGTTGTTCCATGCGACTTTCAGACCAAGTATATGTGCCATGCGACTTTTAGTTGGTTGTATGTTTAGTCCATGTGACTTTCAGTTGATGTGTAGTTGTTCCATGCGCCTTTCAGACTAAGTATATGTGCCATGCGACTTTCAGTTGATACATGTATAAGTTCATGCGACTTTGGTAGTATGTATAAGTGTTTCATGTGACTTTCAGTTGATATGTATGTTGTTCCATGCGACTTTCAGACCAAGTATGTGTGCCATGCGACTTTCAGTAGTGTATGGGTATACACCATGCAACTTTCAGACTACGTAGTTGTTCCATGCGACTTTTAGTGTTATGTATGCACTCATGCGACTTTTAGAAGCATCCATGTGACCTTCATAGGTCTATGCAACTTTCAGTATGTTTGTGTGACTTCCAGTAGTATGTGCCATCCAACTCATAGAGAGTTGTGTTAGTAAGTAGAGGTTAGTACCCGGTATTAACCATTTTTAGACCTGGATCAGGTAACAGTCAATTGCAGAGTTAAGCAAGTAAAGTCTTTCAGAAAGGATTTAGTAACTAAGCCAGCTGACAGGTGAGTATTCTCACTTATGATCTAAATAGATTCCAGATATATCCTAATGCATGTGAATACGTGAATAGACATGAGTTATAACTGAATGTCATTAGACCGTTCACTTCGGTGACGGGTATGTTAGACCGTTCACTTTGGTGACGGGTATGTTAGACCGTTTACTTCGGGGACGGGAATGTTAGACCGTTCACTTCGGTGACGGGTATGTTAGACCATTCACTTTGGTGACGGGTATGTTAAACTGTTCACTTCGGTGACAGGTATGAGACCAACACTTCGGTATCGGGTATGTTAGACCGTTGTGACGATAACAGGTGAGACGGAACCGTCCTAGTGACGGGTATGATGAGACCACTTACTACGGTAATGGGTATGAGTTGAGCAGTTATGTGAACTATTTGGTTTGTAAGTAGTATACTCGCTAAGCCTTGGGCTTACAGTTGTTGCTTTATCTCTTTTCAGGTAATGACCATGGCGGGGCTACAGCTCGATGTTGATAGCTCAATATTCAAGCTTCTGCATACAAGGACTTAGTTTTAATAGTAATAGTTTCAAAGTCAAACAATGATTGTGATTGTAACTTAAAGGATTTTGTGCGTTTATTTTAATCAACCATGTGACATGTAATTACGTTGTCATTGACTATTGGTACCCTTTATGAATGAATTATGTTTAAAAAAATTTGGGACGTTACATAGTATGTAAGGTACACGGCCTGTGTAGAGGTCAAAGGCGGTGACAGGCCATGTAGGGATACATGGTCGTATAGCATAAAGGGTACACGGCCTGTGTATAGGTACACGGCCCGTGTATAGGTACACGGCCCGTGTAGTGGTGATGTGTCGGCATGGGCCATGTGACCAAGATAGGTAGTGTAGTGTACTGGGTACACGGCCTGTGTAGGCCTATTTTTAGCACAGCTTGATCAATTAGTAATGTTTAGCTTATTCTCTGGTACAGGAAGATGTCTAGATACTCGACAACACACGATACTTGTTTAGCATATTACCCAATAACCAGGTGAGTGTTCTAGTCGTTTAGCATCTTTAGCATATTACTATGATACGGATGAATAGCATGATATTCTTGTTATGAGACACAACTTTGATATGTATATATGTTGTATAGAAGAGGTGTATAGCTAACCAGGTGGTGTAGCTATGCACAAGATCAGTATCAGGGTACATAGCTATGTACCTGATCAGTGACAGGGTGTACAGTTACGCTGTATACCAAGAATAGTAACAGTTTATGCAGGTTGCAGGTGCTACAGCTTAGATGCAAGACATCTGGGGAGACTTTACTTTTGTTTAGGTTATTTATGTTCAGTTAGTATGCTCACTAAGCGTTAGCTTATGTTTAAGTGTTTTATGTTTGCAGGTGGCAATCCAAGCAAGCTGAGGCCCGTACCGGATAGCTCCTGATTTTCAAGAAGCAAACTTTGACACTACTTTTGTAAATGTTAGCACATGTACGTTTAGAAATAGTATTTTTATGAAACTCTGATATCTTTTGGTGCTAATTGGCAAGATAATGTTTTTAAGTTAAAAAACTAAAAAGTGGTGTTACATAAACGCACTAAAGGCATATTCCTACCCTACCAGCGGTTCCTGCCCATGATTGTCCAATTTACTATGGACAAAACGATGAAATCCCTAGGCGGCCAAATCACATCTCTATCAGGCTGAAGCAGTTCTTATACGTCAAATCATTGACCGGGGTGCATCCTGTTGAACCTCAACCATTCCTAGCATCTTTGTTGGATCTTTGTGAGTATAATCAAATTGTGACTGATTGTACGCATAGTGTAGGACTTGCCCCCATGGTTCGAACAGAGCCGGTCTTACCTACCCCAGGGACAGTAGCACCTGGTGAGAATGTAGAGGCTAGGTCTCACTCGTCTCAAGGAGATGCTGAGAGGGAAGTGCAGAGCGAAAAAAACTGATGAGAGGGGTAGTGGAGATGGTGAAGGTAAAACACATAGAGAGGGAGGGGAGGAGTATGATCCAGAGCAGGTCCAAGCTGTAATTGATAACTTTGCAAATGTACTCCCTGAACCTGAGCAAAGGGCTGAATCTCCTTATTCTGAATTTCATTCTGGAGCAGTGGCGCCTAACCTTGAAACTAATACTTTTGCCATTGCAACCAACATGCCCGGAGTAGCACCACTGGTTATTGACAATGAACAACAACAAAAGGGTAAAATCCAGTGGTGGCTGAGGAGGAGGATGTGAGCTTTACTAATTCATTCCCTGATTTACCGGATGCCTTTGATGATGAAACTGAATTTTTATATGGCTATCAACCGGGTCCTCTTGATGTTGAAAGCAAATCACCTGATATTGACATGGATTTATATGATGAGTAGGAAGAAGAAGAAGAGGGTGAGATTGAAAAAGAAAGAGAGAGAGAGAGAGGGAGAGAGAGAGAGAGTGTGTGTGTGTGTGTGTGTGTGTTAGGAGAAAAGAACAAGAGAGTGCTGAGGGACCCCAGCCACAAAAAGTCGGGAAGCCACATCTGCTATCGGAGCTGACATTGTTAGCTCTGGTATTGAAACAGTCACGGTCATCCCAACAGTGCACTTTAACCCCCCAGCTACTCGGGCATCTCTCAACAGATGCATGTTTTACCTCACGAAGCTTTATCACATACATTATCAGCCTTTCATCGAAGATGTCTGGTATTGAATCAATAGGTCTGCCTCTCCAGACCTCGCATGTTGTTTCTGAGCACATTGATATAACGCAGATATCTACATTCCTTTCAAGAAACAAAGAAACACTAGCACAAATTACGACGCAGTTCACCCGACAACCGTCTGGAACACCCGTAGGTGGCACCACTGAAGGTGTCATTCTAGGATCGGGTGGAAAGCTCACCGCAGTCAACCCTACTCCAGCCCCGAATGTGAGTAGTTCAGCCTCCATGGCAGAATCTTCAACGGGAGATTTTCGTGATCCCGAGTATGTTACCCAGGCTCAACTCCAAGAGGCGCTCAACCCGATCAATGAGAAACTAGATACCATCCAACAAACTCTTACAGCTTTGAAACCTAAAGATGATGATGGCAAGGGCTTATTAGTGGATACTCTCAAATCTTTATTACTTGGAAAGTGTAACATCCTCAAACGAGCCTATTCCTGCGTGCCATAGGTACGAGAATTAATTTGAATGAATTAAATGAAAATATATAATTAAGTATTGATAGAAAGTATTGTATTGGCTGTTAAATGTGGTTCTAAAAATAATAATAAAAATAGATAAAAATGATAAAATACTAAACGGTTTCAAACGAGGATTCCGAAAATATCTTCGTCATTTGAAACGGGTAAACGGGTGTTGTAGTTATATGTTCAAAAGGGGAAAAAATACCCCTTGTGGATAATTAAGAACCTAGAGTCGGTTCTTATGTTGCCAACACAGTCAACACACACACACTCACTCATACGCATACAAACACACACACACTCACCTCTTGCTTTGTTCTTGAAGAAGAAGATTCAAGAAAGCATCAAGACTGGATTCAAGCAAGAAATCAAGTGTAAATTCTGTTCATAATCTCATCTTCATCATCATCTTGCTCCTAGTAAGCCTTCTCTTCACCTTGTTCTTGATTTTGAAGGTTTAGGGCAAATGGGCCAAAACCCAAATTGACTTCTATAAATGAAGTTAATGATTCCAATCAGTTTCTAATCCATTTCGAAGTCATAAGTAATCAAGTTCTTGAATTATAGTGGTAAATATAGTTGAGTTTGGAAAATTAGTGCAAATGGGTCAAAATATGAAATTTTAATCTTGATTATTGAATTATATGTTAAACTGAGTTTTAAAGTGCTGTTTATAGCTTAGTTTGATCACTTATCTCATATGTGATGATTTGAAATCATTTGGTAAATAGTTAGTATTGAAAATAGCCAAAACAATCGATACTGGTCTGTACAGGCTTGCTTGCGGGTGCAAGGACCACCCTTGTGGCCGCAAGGATCAGTGCTTATGGGCGCAAGGACTTCCTTGCGGGTGCAAGCCTTGTTCTGCCCTTGCGGGCCCAAGCTGTCCCTGTGAGTGCAAGCAACTTGCTTGTGGCCGTAAGGTACCCTGTTTTAGCACAAAGTTTGCGATTTCGTGTAATACTGATATATGGTATATTAATTAGGTTATTCTGACGATTGGGAAGAGCCTGAAAAATATAGTTATTTGCTTTAGATACTCAGGTGAGTACCGGCTTCCATGAGTTCAATAAAGAGAGGTTTAAGTGTAATTTAGCTTAATGTTACTTTAAATGTGTATATATATGTATATATATATATATATATGCAAGGAAGATCAAGAAATAAGTATTGCCATGCTATTTGAATATATGTACACAAGGTGTTATGATTATTGATTATTATAAGTTGTTTGGTAAATGCATGCTATTGTCCCTTAAAAGGGTTATTGATGAGGTATTTGATTCTCCGGACATACTATTGATTAAGGTAAGCCTATGGTTGGATCCTATAGGCCTTCTGGCAAAGATTGGGATCAACGGTTGTGTTCTTACCAATTAAGCCTTTGGCTCTGGAACGTGCACGGTGAATCACTTTATGTGTTCTTACCAGCACGGATGGTAGTGTCTGATCCCCCGGTGGAATGTTGTTGAGCTGGATTAGCTATCCTGCAAGATATAACCCCTGCCGGTCATGTCAGCACTCCACTATGTGATAGGATAACATTGATTGCTCATTGCTGATGTATGAATGTCTTTATTGATACTGATGCGTGCGTGTATTCACTAGCTATTGTACAGCTAATGTTGTTGATGTTTTCCCTTTTCTAGATAAAGAGTAGACAGGTCGGTGAGACGGGATCGCATGATGATGTTTGTAAATATCTTTTGGGAAGGAACACGTGCACAATGGTATATGTATAATGGTTGGTCGTGAATAGAGTAACACCATTAGAAATGATTTAAAATTTTTTTATATGTATATATATTCGCCAAATCCATGTGTTTTGAAAACTGTAATAGTTTATAGGGTTTGTTTAAAATTCTGCTGCATGGTTTTTATTACTTACTTAAGAATTTGTATTTAAATTATAGGATAGGTAAACACTCGATTTACAAACAGACCCACGCAG
Organism: Dittrichia graveolens; assembly: GCA_038502395.1. Classification (NCBI taxonomy): domain Eukaryota; kingdom Viridiplantae; phylum Streptophyta; class Magnoliopsida; order Asterales; family Asteraceae; genus Dittrichia; species Dittrichia graveolens. Next base: position 28,623,418 of record JARJIL010000008.1, read on the forward strand.
TTTAAAATCTCAAATTTATACTAAAATTCCTAATAGAAAAGGCGGTGTTACAAGTTAGGTATCAGAGCCTAAGTTTGAGGGAATTGGATACTTGAAAGAGTATTAAGTCTAAAACTCGGGCCCGAGCATTATAAATTATTCCATATGGGGTAATTGGGATTGAGTATGAGAGTTATATGATTAATGCTTGTTATTAGATAACTATTTATGTTGATAAGCAAGCATAAGTATTATACTAAATGTTCTTCCTTTCGTATAGAAAATTGATAAGATGTCGGGTCCGCACGGTAATACCGAGCAGGCTCTAAAATAAATGGAGGATGAGGCCTCACATGTGCCTCATCAAGCTGAGGATGAGCAATCTCAGCACCATTCTGAGGGTGCTAGACCTGAACAAGGTCAACAGGCGTACATAAAGCGCCTTGAGGAAGAGCTTCGCCTAGAAAAGGAGCTTCTACTTCAGTCTACTCTGGGTAAAGCACCCCACCAACCTTGTTCATTTAAGAAATTCTTGTCTTGTAAACCACTAACGTACGAGGGGAGTGATGACCCCTCAGTTACAATGAGATGGCTCAGAGAGATGGAGCAGGCCTTTGAATTCTGCGACTGTGAGCCGGAATACATCGTTAAATACGCAGTAAGAATGCTGAAGGGCCATGCCATCTTCTGGTGGGACACGGTTAAGGCCTTTGTTAATAAAGAGGTACTTAGTGCTTTATCTTGGGAGTAGTTTTCAAAAAAGCTGCAAAGAATGTATTGTTGGAGTATGCCCACTGACATACGCACACCAATTGATCACTACCGATGATGCATAGGCCTATTGGGTCACACACCGGGGATCAATCTCGACAACAACCAAAGTGGAGGGGCTAAAAGGAATCAATTGCATTTGAGTTCCAAATTGAGGTGGGCCAAAGAGAGTTCACGGCGTGAACTAGTGTCTGACAGCAGACAGCTTTTTGCATGTTGCCTCTCTCTTCCACCAATGCATGTCCATCACTCACAGAAGTCTTTGGTCGGCCTTGGGGCACTAAGGAGGCATCTTTGGGGTTATATATGGACTATGCATAAGCTCTTTTCTACTCTTGAACATCCTAACACTTAGACACACTAAGATAAACTTGTATGGTTCTTCCATGAGGGTTCTTTGTGTGTACATGCAAGAGGTTTGTCAAGAGGCATTAAGCTACTAATTAGTTGTTCCAGAAGTGATTACAAGTCCTTGTAGATCACTTGGAGGCTTGCTAGTACAAGGAGATTGAACAAACTCGGTGTGGACTATCGATAGAGGAAGGCTTGGTTTAGCTTTCTAGTTCATCCATCAAGTTCGGTTTCTCCAGCTCCAATTCGTGTATGGTATAACTTCTTCTCCCTTGTTTTTCTTGTTGCATTACTTGTATGTAGAGCTTGGTCCATGTGGTGGGTTTTAATGGCATCTTGGTTCTTTGAACCACTTGTTTTGTTTGATACTTGTTCTTTTGCTTCCGTTGCGTGCCATGTCAAAACCCAACAGTGGTATCAGAGCCACCTTTACATCAGTTTTGCACTTAGTGGCCTAAAAACCGGAAAATCAAATTTTTGAAATCTGGCAGAACTACTTCACGCCGTGAACTCCTTAACAAACAACAAATGGCCAAAAACCAAAGAACCAAAACAAATTGAAATTTGAAAAACTAAAAAATCCAAATTCTGTATAAACTTCACGGCGTGAACTCCTTGGAGTTCACGCCGTGAAGTTTATACAAAATTTGGATTTTTTAGTTTTTCAAATTTCAATCTGTTTTGGTTCTTTGGTTTTTGGCCATTTGTTGTTTGTTTCTGGATTTTTCCAGTGGTTAGATATCTTGTGATGATCTTGTTGCCTTTTATCTTGGTTTGTATATTTACATGTGGATTATAATTTTGGCATGAAATATATAATTGCATGTACTTATATTATGTATATATGAATATGTTTCACTAACAATGGTTTGGTGTTACTAATGCATATGTACAGGGGATTATTTTTTATGTGCCTTGAGTTATAAAATAATCTTAACCAAGATAAAAATTAGTTGCATGGGTTTTGTGGCACACCATGCTTATTAGCTTTCTTGTGATGTTTAGATAGCTTGTGTGGGTAACCATTTTGCCCTAGACCTTTGGTTGTGATTTTTGGTTGCTTGATTTATTTAATTCTTTCATTTGGTGATTTAATATCACATGGTTTGTAATTAATTAATTGTTTATTTATTTGGTATGTAAATATGTTTTTGGTGGCTTGCATGCTATTTAAATTCCATATATTTGTAAAAGTACTAGAAAATAGAATTTTGTGGCTTGCATGCCATTTCTATCTTTTCTATGTATTTGTTATTTGGAGGCAACCATCGGGAGTCATGGCTATGACGTCTTGGCGATCACAAATCCGGGAGGCCCAATGGAGGTAGCGGGTTTATTGGGAGCACATCCGAAGTCATTGGAAGTTTTTCCTTAGTTGACTTTGTTTTCCCGTTTTGGCTCACGGGAAAACGCATAGGCTTAGGGCATGGTTACCAATATTTTCTATGCGTGTGATGTGTTTTATTATTTATCCATTAATATTATGTTTATTGCATGCTAGATAACTTTTTATAAAAGTAATAAAAACACAAGAGTTTTAAATATGGTTTACAAACTCGCGCACGCATAAGATTAACAAAGAGGATATAAAATTGGTTTATATTCAAAAGTGAAAAATTGTTTTTGTCACTAAACGTGTTAATCAAATCAAAATGGTTTTTTAACCGGAAAACAAATCCCGTTTTCTAAATGTAAATCTCACACCGCCCATAAGATGACACCACCCGAATCTAGTCACGTAAGGAATGATTGTCGAGCTTTAGCCGAGTCAAACCTTACGTGAGCTGTGTGGAAGGTGATGGTGGCAACTCGAAAGATTGGTTGTCGAGCTCTAGCCGAGCCAATCGTTGGGCAAGAGTACCACCGTGATCTTGATGGTTTATTTACAATTTTGAAATAGAACTTTAAATGGTTGTCAAGCTCTAGCCGAGATTATTCAAAATTTTATTTTGAAGTTGGTGTGGAGGGATCAAGCATGCCAATACGACAAAATGGTTGTCAATTTGGATCCCGCAAGGAACTAAGAGTTGTAAATATGGATTACAATCGGTAAAATGGTTACCGGCCTAAATAGCTTTACCACGTGATCCGCGGAAAACCCGTCACGGTGTAATGTGAAATATGGTTCTTAGCCCTTGTTAAGATAATTGTTTTTCTTAAAACTTAAGGGGTAATTATTTTAACAAGGATTATATCAAACTAACCAAAACTCGTACTCTTGTTATTTATAGATGTCAAACCATAACACCACGTCAAACATTTCACTTCGTATGTTCCTAGAAAGGGAGAAACTCATGAAAGTAAACTTCATTGATTGGCTTAGGCAATTGAGAATTGTCCTTCGCCATGAATCAAAGTTGCACATCCTTGAGGAACCCCTTCTGGATCCACCTGCTACCAACACGACTTGGGCCATCCGATACGCATATGAAAAACGTGTTGAGGACACAAACGACGTTGCCTGCCTCATGTTGTCAACTATGAGCTCAGAGCTGCAAAAGCAATTCGAGCACATGAGTGTGTACGACATGGTAAACAAGCTTAAGGACATGTTCCAAAAGCAAGTTAGGCGGGAACACTATGAGTGTGTTAAAAACCTAATTGGTTGTAGGATGCAGGAAGACGGGAATGTAACTGTCCACGTCCTTAAGATGAAGGCGTACGTGGACCAAATGGAGAGGCTAGGATTTCCCATTGAGAGGGAGCTCGCTATGGATACCATATTGCGGTCCCTGCCCACATCATATGATCAGTTTGTCATGAACTATCATATGCAAGGGATAGATAAATCCTTAAGTGAATTACATGGCATGTTAAAGACTGCGGAGTCAAACATGGCCAAGGAACAAAAGAGAAGGAAGAAGAAACCGACCCCAAAAGGAAAGGTTGGAGTATCCAAGCCTATCCCTAACATTGAGTCCAAGGACATAGATAATGTGCCTCAAGAAGGGACTCAAATGGTGGTTTGCTACTTCTGTGGATGATTTGGAGATTGGGGCCGTCATGCTTGTCCTACGTGCCAAAGGGATATAAAACTTCTAAGGAAAGAGAAAGTTACATTTCCCTCTAAAGGTGCATTCATGATTCATTGCTAATCTTCTAAAAGTTGGGATTGTTGACCCGAGCTAATTGACTCTCGTTTGTTACAAATTTATTTTTGTTACAAAGTGTAGGTCCATGATGATAGGAAGAAAAGCATGAAGAAACCAGATCTCACTATGAGGAAACATGAATGCTTGTCCTCTACGAGAAGATTGGGATATTTGATTTCATCTTAATCACCGGTTTATTTGTTACTTGTATTATGTTGCTCTGCGTGGCAAGTGATGTTTCTTTGTATGTTCGTTTTGAGACGATGGATATAATTTTGAAAGTTTTGAGATTTTATGTAAAACTTTTTCATATTTTTTGTTCAAAGTTTATTCATGTCAAAGTTTATGTGTTGTTTTGTCCTGCGTGACACACAAATTTACTTTTGATGACGATGAATCTTTTTCTTGAAATAAGAAAGTTGTTATGAAAAATATTGTTGGATTCAAAAAATTATCCATGACACGGCATACACAAGTTTTTTTGTTGCAAGTAATAAAATATTCATGAATATATGATTCTAGATCCAAAATAGTTTGGAGAAGTTATCTTTGTGAAATAATCAACTTAACCACATAAACAAGAAAAGTATCACCTAGATCCATGTGGTTAGGATCTCGGGATAGTTTAACCTCGGGTTAAACATCAGATGCTAATCTTGTTTATTAGGCTAGGATGATTATGAAACCCTTCATTGTCATGTGTGAGAAGGATAAAAGCTTGTTGGATATTGATCACACTTTTGTGGATAATCCGTTCAAGCACAAAACAAAGAATAACTAAAGGGAAACTTCTTCATCGCTACCTTCTAGTAGCAATTGCGGAAAGTTTTCTAGTTTGGGTAAATGTCTGAAACCTCGTTGATGTTCAGGACTGACCAAAACTTCTTACGGAATCAATAGGGCATATAGATCAAGATATTTAGATCTAGCTTAGATGCTAAGATACCTTGAATCTATAATAAATGACCATATAATGAATTGTGGTTTTTCCACATAATTCATTTCCTACTAAGACACATTGGTAAATGGTGTCATGTTGTGGGGAACCGGATATTATTGAATATGATTTGGTTTATGATGAGTCATAAAGGTGTATCCCGCTTATTGATACACTCACTTAACATGGCGGACTAAGTCCTCACATCTAGAATCAATCGATGGTCTAAATTAGCACTAAATAAGATATGACTAGAAAGAGTTCTTTGCTTGTCTATCTCATAGTTTAAAGTTATCCCATCTACATTCAGTGGGAGATGGATGAACTTGAAAGGTGCTAATACATTTAAGAAGTTCTTCTAAGTTTTAGATATTTAATCTTTTGAGAACGTTGTTTTGTTGCTCTAAAAGGAGAAAATAACTAAAGCATTCCAGTGGAAGAACGTGGAATTTAAATGAAAGACCTAATGATTAACACTAGCAAATAATCAATCTTGATTGATTAAGAACCAACATTGATATGCTGGTATACCTGACTAAGTATCATTGCTTTTATGTCTCATAAGAGTCATATGAAGGCAAAGAGATGTGGGTCTCTCATATCTAAGCGACAATGACTTCATGGTGAGTCATGTTGAGGTCACCATTAATTAAAAGACATTGTGAACCCGGATTCACTATGTTAAAAGAAGTAATTGATCAAGAAATGCAATCCATTCGAATATCCAAGTATTTGACTTGGCTTAATCCCATACCTAGGTGAAAACCAAGAAGGTACAAGTGGGATTAATATGAATGGAGTTGTAGACAACTTCAAATACCGACTATGTGAAAAGGTTTCATGATGGTTTTGAGGAAACTTTTCCTAGTGGTTATGTTGAAGAATATTTGATAACAGTGGCTATTATTTCCTTTTGTGGCAATAAGAGATAGCACACGGATATACAAGACCGCATTCCGTCATAGAACAACATTATGAGGAAGTGCTCACAACACTCTCCGAAGGTCTTATGTATCCATAATATCAAAATTAATTCTACAAGTAATCATAAATCCATTGTGGATTTATGCTAGCATTTAAAAGTTTAGATCTTTGCTTTTATTAAGGAAATCTAGTGATGATTTTCTAGAATGCATGGATAAGACTTTTACATACGTCAGGGCTAGTGGGAGCTTTGTTGTATGCCTAAGTGTATGTTTCTATTGAAGATAATGTCCCGATATTAAGTTGCCTATGGACCTAATTCAGGAATTATTGCTTCATAAAGACACTTAGGAGATACAAAATAGAATATTTTGAGTTCAAGAAATACCAAGATATGTTCTTGATGTTTGACGACTAGAAAGGGTCTGGAGTAAGTAATTACTCTAGTGCAAGTTTCTATAAGGATAACTGTCGATCTTGATCGAAGTTTATAATCCTACCTTGTGGTGTTAATTGTTGGTTCATAAGTATCACTTACCTTATTGTGAGCTTTTAAGACAATGAGGGAGTGATCACTTTAGCAATTTATATTATGATATCTTTGACGGACACTTTGAGATAGGTCTGGTCAGTAGAGATATAAGTGAATAACAAAAGTACATGTAGGTGTTGTATTACAAACCCACTAGTTAAGCCGTTATTATTGACTAGTGATGTTTATCATACTAGGTCAGCTGGCATTTCGAAATGCATATAACTTGGCTTAAATAATGTTTTTGGTTTATGATTGATTTGTATTTATCTTTTTGGGGAACATTAAGCAGTATTGTATTTCATACTATATCGATTATTAAATGGAGATTTAATAATACGCCTAGGGCGGGTATTTTCATGAATCCTTACTGTGTTCCACCTTAGCATGTTTAACCACTTCCCAGAATGCTTTATCATTCTAAATGTCCACAGTCAGTCATTCTTCATGGGGAGGAAGTTTGAATTAAGACCGAGGGAAGGGGTTGGTCACATATCCAATAATGGATTAGATACAAGGGACGCAACACTTCGCCTGTGCTTGAATTCTTCAAGTGATTGAACGACCCACACCTGAAGTTACTTCATGGTTTCTGTCACAAGTAACTCAGGATGATAATATCATTTCATCCGTAGACCGGAGATACATGTGTGTCAAAGCATGTGCCTGCTTTGCTTTGATTGCTTTCAAACGCAGTTCGTAACTGGCTGTTATAAAGGGAGCTTTTGGGTAAAGTTTGGTATATGTGGCGGAACAATGTAGTCAAAAGGATTTGTTCCTCTAGTTTAGAGAGATATCCATGGGCCCCTCGATGATTGAGCACTGACGTTAAAATGCATGGCCGTGCTAACGTTGCAATGATGTTAGATCGATTGCAACAAAAATTTTGGCCACCCTCAATCTTGATCGAGAAACATAATCGTGAACGATCTGGAGATGACATTTAACCATGTCTCGTGTTTACGCGGATATCGCGAACAAAGAGATAATTTGATCACTTATCTATAGGGCCATTTCATACTAACGTTTGAGATTTGGCATTTGTCCAGGATGACAAAACCTATGCTGACTTGGGGGCAAATATGCCTTTCTAGAGGACGCTCTTTGTATGTGGAACTATGGGTACAGTTAGTCATGTGCAAGTGGGAGTCTGTTGGAGTATGCCCACTGACATACGCACACCAATTGATCACTACCGATGATGCATAGGCCTATTGGGTCACACACCGGGGATCAATCTCGACAACAACCAAAGTGGAGGGGCTAAAAAGGAATCAATTGCATTTGAGTTCCAAATTGAAGTGGGCCAGAGAGAGTTCACGGCGTGAACTAGTGTCTGACAGCAGACAGCTTTTTGCATGTTGCCTCTCTCTTCCACCAATGCATGTCCATCACTCACAGAAGTCTTTGGCCGGCCTTGGGGCACTAAGGAGGCATCTTTGGGGTTATATATGGACTATGCATCAGCTCTTTTCTACTCTTGAACATCCTAACACTTAGACACACTAAGATAAACTTGTAAGGTTCTTCCATGAGGTTTCTTTGTGTGTACATGCAAGAGGTTTGTCAAGAGGCATTAAGCTACTAAGTAGTTGTTCCAGAAGTGATTACAAGTCCTTGTAGATCACTTGGAGGCTTGCTAGTACAAGGAGATTGAACAAACTCGGTGTGGACTATCAATAGAGGAATGCTTGGTTTAGCTTTCTAGTTCATCCATCAAGTTCGGTTTCTCCAGCTCCAATTCGTGTATGGTATAACTTCTTCTCCCTTGTTTTTCTTGTTGCATTACTTGTATGTAGAGCTTGGTCCATGTGGTGGGTTTTAATGGCATCTTGGTTCTTTGAACCACTTGTTTTGTTTGATACTTGTTCTTTTGCTTCCGTTGCGTGCCATGTCAAAACCCAACATGTATTGCACTGAATATGACATGGAGCGGCTGGAACGAGAGTTTAATAATCTCCGAAAAAGAGATAAATCTATGGAGGATCACATCAGTGCCTTCACTGATAAAACGAGATTTGTTCCTCACTTGTTAACTTATGAGAGCTCGAAGATCCGGAGGTTTGTTAGCACTCTACCTTTGGAATTTTGGGCTAATGTCTGAGCAGCTGCTGATTTGGATCGAGAGTTTGTTTTAGCTCGAGAAATGGAGGGTGATTGCATTCAATGCAGGGGTGAAGCTGTAGAGGGAAGTAAGAAGAGGAAATTCCAATCATCTTCTAATCCGAGTCCTTCTAAAGGACAATCTTCTGCAGGTGGTAAATCAGGCGATTCCAAAAAGCCTAAGTCCGATAATCCATTGTGTTATCAATTTCGCACCTACCATTTTGATGGTTGTTCCAAAGCAACCAAAAGGTGTATTAGGTGTGGGAATAAAGGACATCCTGTACAGGATTGCATATACACGGAGGATGTTTGCTACAGATGTCATCAGCCAGGGCATAGGATAGCTAAATGTCCTGAAAGTCCTAGTGCCCGATCTGATGGATCATCTACAGGGCAGAAGAAAGACAATGCCCCTCGTGCAAACAGGCGGGTGTTTTAGATGACGGCTGAGGAAGCCAAAACAGCTGGCGATGTGATTACTAGTACATTCTTTGTTAACTATACTCCAGCATGTGTATTATTTGATTCCAGGGCTACTTATTCTTTTTCCTCGGTATCTTTTTGTCGTAAGCTGCAATTACCTATATCTACATTAACTGGTCTGCTTATAGTAGAGACCGCTAACAGTAAAGTAGTTTCTGTTGCTGACAAAGTTCCTATAGCGGATTGACATTGAAGGCAATAGCTTCCCTATTTCATTCCTTATCATGCCTATTAGAATGGATTGGCTCAGCAATCACGATGCTGAGATTCTCTATTCTAAGAAGATAATCAGAATTCCTTTGTCCGATGGGTCGTATGCAACAACAAGTGGAGAAAGACGGGAGTCTGATATTCCTTATCTCTGTCATTAAAGCTTGTAAATCGGTGGCAAAAGGTTGTGCCTTCTACTTAGCATATGTCATTGATGCTAAGATGGGGAAACAACCAGTTAAAGATATTAGGGTAGTGTCAAATTATCCTGAAGGTTGTCTGGGTAGTTTCCAGATGAATTACCCGGACAACCTTTAGTCAGGGATGTTGAATATCGGATTGATCTTGTCCCCGGAGCTGCCCTAGTGGCTAAAGCTCCGTATCGTCTCGCTCCTTCTGAAATTCGCGAGATGATGAATCAAATCCAGGAATTACTTGACAAGGGCTTCATTCGCCCGAGCTCTTCTCCTTGGGGAGCTCCAGTTCTATTTGTCTAGAAAAAAGATGGAACTATGCGAATGTGCGTAGATTACAGGGAGCTTAATAAGCGAACTATGAAGAACAAATACCCTCTCCTGCGCATAGATGATTTATTAGATCAATTGAAGGAAGCAACCTGCTTCTCCAAAATTGATCTTCGATCGGGGTATCATCAAGTACGGGTTCATGCTGAAGATATTCCAAAGACTGCCTTTCGAACCCGCTACAACCATTATGAATTCTTGGTTATGCCATTCGGCTTAACCAATGCACCAGCTATCTTTATGGATCTCATGAACTGTGTTTATCGTCCATTTCTGGACAGGTTTGTGATAGTATTTATTGATGACATTCTAGTTTATTCAAGAACCGAAGCTGATCATGAATTACATCTTCGTCAAGTTCTCGAGACTCTTAAGAGAGAACAACTTTATTCCAAACTTTCTAAATGTGAATTTGGCTTCGGGAGGCCATGTAATTTGTAGGGAAGGTGTTAAAATAAACCCTGCTAAAGTTGAAGCCGTGATGATATGGGAAGTTCCCCGAACTTCTACCGAGATCAAGAGTTTTCTTGGTCTAGCTGGCTATTATCGGCGATTTATTCGTGATTTTTCTAAACTTGCAAGTCCTCTAACTAATTTGACACGAAAGGATGTCGCTTATGTGTGGTCTCAAGCAGAGGTGCAATCCTTTCAATATTTGAAACGGCTATTATGTGAGGCTCCAATTCTTACTTTGCCAAATGGGTCGGAGGATTTTATGATCTATTGTGATGCCTCTTACTCTGGATTGGGATGTGTTCTAATGCAACGAGATAAAGTAATTGCCTATGCTTCTCGGCAATTAAAGCAGCATGAAAAGAACTACCCAGCACACGATCTAGAACTCGCGGCAGTTGTATTTTCATCGAAGCTGTGGAGGCATTACCTTTATGGAACAAGATATATAGTATGTACGGATCACAAAAGCTTCCAATATGTCTTCACTAAAAACGAACTCAACATGAGGCAACGACGATGGCTTGAGTTGATTAAAGACTATGATTGTGAAATCCACTATCACCCAGGCAAAGCTAAATGCAATAGTTGATGCCTTGAGCCGAAAATGGGTTTCAACAGAAGCCAAATTCAGGAAGCTTACAGTGATTCCTGATATCATTTCAAAGCTAAAAGAAGTACAACAGTTGACACTACAGGAGAAAATCTAAAAGCTGAGACGATGAGAAAGTTGAAAGATCAGCTAAATCAAGACAGCCGGGGTTTGAAGACTTTTCAATCCCGAATCTGGGTACCACTTATTGGAGGCAATCGTGAGTTAATACTACAAGAAGCTCATAAGTCCAGGTTGTATGTTCACCCGGGAATTACAAAGATGTACTATGATCAAAGTGCGGAAATAGTTTTAAAGCAACGAACACACAAAAGTTTTCAAAGTAGGATTATATTAATAACCAAACTTCAAAGAGTGCACAAGAACAAACTTGAGCACTGAGTACAAACTAAATCAAGTACAAACTTGAATGCAAATTAGCGAACAAACGCTTAACCTTTTCTTGTTAATCGAGCAGGTATTTATAGGCTAAGTAAACTAATCCTGACCATCTAATTTATTTACACGTGTACCGCTCTACACTTAATTAGGAACATAAAACAAGATTGCCGTTTCGAGCTCCTTCAGAATGCGCAAATCGTGCACTTTACATAACAGGAAGATTCTGGTTGTCAGATGTATCTTCAGTTCAGAAGACCCTTTGATGACTGAAGACAAACTTCAGCTGTCGTTCACTTCAGAACTAATCTTCAGATGAACTACGGGCTTCTTTCTTCAGATGACGCGTCAGAACAGTTTACAAAAGAATAAGATATTACACCTTCAGTTTCTTTCTTCGAAAGCTTCTACATGAATGGAATATATACAATAAAAGGACTAACAATCTCCCCCTATTTGTTTATAATCCATGACTATTTAAAAATTGAATAAAGAATAGAAAGAATAAAGAATAAAGAATTACTATTCTACATATCCGGTTTGAACTCTTCAGGAGAAGATTCCTTTGGAGCTTTGAGCTTCATCTGCTTCAAGTATTCAACCAGAATGTCTTTGACTTTTGGATTTTTATTGTCTATGAAATATTGAAGAGATCTCAGATGAAGCCAATTAGCCTTGGCGAAGTCTGAAACTCTCTGAAAACGAATCTTGTCATATGCATCAAGAAAATAGAATCCCCTCGGATTTGAGAGAACTTTACCCACTTCAAGAATGAAGCCAGGAGGCAACGTGGTTTCGAAGCCTTTCCAATTTGGAAGCACTCCAATAGATATCAACTCCAAGATTTGTTGCTGAGATTTCTTGAGAGTTAGCCTCCTCCTCTGAAACTTTAACTTTTCAGCTCGAGTGGGTTTCTCTTTCTGTGGCAAGACAATTGCATCAGATCCCTTCTTCTTTACTTTTTCCTCATAATATTCAATTACTTTGTTGATCTCTCGTTAAATGAACTTAACATCATCAGTTTGCTTGCGTTTTGATAAACAGGCAAGAATTTCATTCCATTCAGACACAACATAATTTAGTTGAACATTCTTGACAGATTGTATGTTGAAGAGAGGAAGATTTTTGCGCTGAACATTCAAAAGGATTTCATTATTTACCTTCTTCAACTTTATTCCTGTGATTTTGTCAAGATGCCTTTTTTGATGTCGAGAGCTTAGCCACTTTTCTTTCTTTTCTTCCATGATCCTTTTCTTTTCCTCAACTAAAGCTTTTTCAGCTTCAATGTTCTCCTGAATCTATTTTTGATGATCAAAGGGAGATAGATCAGTTTTGTTCGCAACAAGCTCTTCAAGTGCCATTTTCTCTGCTGCTATTCTGCCAAGTTCATCAGCAACTTTCAAGTCTTTTACTCTTGGATTTTCATCATCTGAGTCACTTAATTCATATATACCCTTACTCATCTGATCATCCGAAGAGACTATCACCATTTTCCCTTTACCTTGATCAGATTGGCTTGGCTGACCACTGGATGAAGGAGCAGCTGATTGACTGGGAATCTGAGAGGCTTTGGCTTCAGTTATGATTTGCTGACATTCAGCTCCATCTAGTTCTGAACTGAAAAGTTCAGCTTTAGCCTTTCTTTGATCAAGGAGACTCTTGAGCTCCCCCTCAGCAAGTGCCTTAGCTTCTTCGGCTCTGGCTAACCTGGCTTCGAAATCAATCAGGGCATTATTCTTGTTTTCTTCAACGGCTTTGAGGTGAGCCACTTCCTCTTCTACTTTGTAAGTATGCAACGCGTGAATACTTTTTATCCCATTTGATTATTTTCCGATCAGCAGTAGCCTTCCTTCTTATAATTTGACAGATTTTGGACTGTCATCTAACTTTCTCCCCCTTAGAAGCTGCAGAGATTCCTGAAGCTTCTACCGAGTGAGACAAGGCCGAAATATCACTTGAAAGGCCAGAGAAGGAGGGAGCAAACAATTCTTGCAACTGACGAGCTGCATTTTCAGAAAGATTGACAGCATAGATGTTGTCAACCTTGGTGGAAAGAGAATTTACATAGGTGGAGAGAGTAGAGAGTTGAGTGTTAAGTTTAGAAAACTCAAGAGTGGCAGAATCAATGATGGTTTTCACAAGATGGTGAAGAGTTGTGTACATCCCATGAAGGATCAGATTTTTTCAATCAATGGTTTGGGTGAGGGTGTTGAACTGAGTTTGGACAGATTCAACAAGAAATTGAGCTCAGTTTCAAGCTTGTCTTGATTATTGGCAATACACTGACCCTGAAAGGTGTTTGTCTTAACAGAATTAGAGACAAAAAGGACGAGTTCAGATAGACTTTCCAATGAGGAGGCAATGTCTATTGAAGGCTCAGAGGTTTGAGAATGTACAGACTTGGGAGATTGAAGAAAATCAAAAGCATCACTGTCATCAAAAGGATTGATAGTTGTATCAGGAGAAGGGATGTCAAACAAGGTGTTTAGGAGAGATGAGGAGGCCGTAACATCAGGAGGAGTGACTATGCATCAGGGGCCTGAGGCTCATTTGCTTCAGTTACAGTCTTGTTTATGATTGTGTCTTCATTAGCAGTAGGAATCTCGACTGAAGAAGGTTGAACTTCAGTGTCATTGATAAGGGAAGGTTAGGCATCACTCTCAGTTTAGTGTGAAACTGATAAATCATCTGCCCTAGTAGAATCCATAGTGTCAATGGGGTTTTGTGACACATCAAGGGATTTGGGAGTAATTTCATCTTCAGGGTGAACTGAAGAATCATAAATTGGTTGGACCTCCGAAACTAAGGGAATTGTAGTTTCATCATTGGTGATAAGCTGAGCATCAGTGTCATCCGTTTTGGGTGCTGACTCATCATGTGATTGGTCGATATCCATAGTGTCAGTTGGGTTTACTAATACATTAAGGGATAGAGGGGAAGTTCAGTAGAAACATGAATGGATGCTCCCTATTCTGAGAGATGATGGGACTGGAGGGAATATTGGGTTTGTGGCGTTTGGAGAGTGATCGTAGCGGGTGAGCGGTGGTTGGTTGTGGGTACGGCTGAAGGGTTGGCGGAAGGCTTAGTTGTAGTATATGTCAGCTTCCTTTTCTTTGTTTTCGATGGAGAGGACTAAGGCAGTTGTGGTTGTGGTTTAGAGGGTGCAACTTCATATGATAGACCAGAAGATAGTGGTGGAATGGCAGGAGAAGGCTTCAGCAAGACTAGTGCGAGCATTAGTGTAGTCAGAGTTGGGTTGAAGGCAGACGAGGAACCTGTCCATACTGAACCCGGTAGGGAAGGAGATGGAAGTAGAACAGAAGCAGAATTGTATGCTTCAAGTGGTAACAGGAATAGATAACCAATGACACAAACCTGGGAAAAGGAATGTGTTGAGACCTTGTACGGGCCGTCAGTGAGACCACAAGATTCTCCATGATAAGTTCAGCGTAGTCAATGTTATGACCATAGATAATGGCATAGGCCATTTTCAGAACAGCTTCATTGACTTGGTCAAGACCACCAGTTTTGCTCGTCATACAGAAGTTCAGATGAGCAATCACACAGTTCCACTCCTTTGGAAGACGAGTGCGAACCATAGAGTTACCTTTGACCTTGTGCTCATCAGCATACCGAAAGAAGGAGAAGAGCAGCTCCTTAGCGTTGGCAGTGAATGAGGTGAGTTCCCGGCGAGGAAGATGAAGAACAGAGGCAAGAAACTTCGTGGTGATTTCAGCAAACTTGCTACCAGAGAGCATACTAAAGTGAATACTTTGGCCGGAGGTTTTGGGTTTGATGACTTCAGCGGTCATCCAGAACTCACAGAGGTGTTCTTCGAACATCGGAACCTTGGCGGAGAGAGCAAAGTTCAATGGGCAGTTGCAAAAAAAGGTCATGATTTGGTGAAGTGGTGAGTATGAAGGAGGGATGCTTAGGTCAGCGGCGAAATTGTTATCTTTGAAACAGATTGATTCCAGTGGGATTTTGGGGACAACATCAGTTGGAAGAGTTACCTTTGTGGAAGCAATTTTGGGGGCCATTGATGCAAGCACAAGAGATGTTTTTGCTTTTGAACAAGGGAAATCGCCGGAGAAAATGATTTGCAGGTAAAGAACTTGAAAGGGAGATATTGGGTTTTAAAGGGGTTTAAACTGAATCAATCTTGGCAGTTGAGTAAATCTAGGGTGAAAATAAACGCGTGACGCCGGAAATTATGCAAGGATAACTTTTATGATGTCAAACCGTTATTGGGTAAACCAATTTACCCAGAGTTATCTTGGAACTAGCTAAGCTTCATCAACAAACCATTAGCAGGAAGATAAAAAGTTCAAAATGCAAAGGGAAAAAAATATCCATAACTTTGCATTTGAAATTTTTATCTTAACAGAAACAAAGCAAAGGATGAAAGAAAAGAAAGAAAAGAAAAAAATAAAGAAGAACACAATGCCAACAAGAATAATAGTTAAGCTTGGAAATTACTAATTCCATATATGAACAAAAGATGATTACATGATGTTAATCACGATTTACATAGACTGCCAAAAAAATTTACATCATGTTTATGATAATACAAATATTTGAGATGAAACTTCAATCCCAATCCCTTCATCAGGGATGCGAACGGTGATAACATAGCATACTGGGAAGAAAACGAAGGTGATTGTGAATTCCATGAGTTGTTGAGAAAGTGAAAGATTTTCTTTGAATCGTGTCGTGATTTGCAGAAGATGAAATAGGAAAGAAAATCTTTGGATGTTTATAAAGAAATTTACTCATGATTACGCTTCAGAGATGATTTGACAGTCAGAGAGAGAGGCAGGGTAAAAGTAATTATTCAAGCTTAGCTATTAGGGTGGCTGGCATTAAATGTGACAAGAAAGAATGAACAGTAACAATCAAACTTACCTGAATAAGCTATATTGTTGAAGGATTTAGCATTCCTATTTCTGCAATCAGTTGATTGAACCGGTGTTCATCTAAGGCTTTTGTGAAGATGTCAGCCAGCTGATGTTCAGTGGAGATGAAACGAAGCTCAATTTCATTTTTGGCTATATGATCGCGAATAAAATGATGGCGAACATCAATGTGCTTTGTGCGAGAGTGGAGCACTGGATTATTGGAGATGGCAATAGCACTTGTGTTATCGCAATAGATAGGAGTGCGCTGAAAGGAGATGCAATAGTCAGCGAGCTGATGTTGCATCCATAAAACTTGTGCGCAACTACTCCCAGCTGAAATGTATTCAGCTTCAGCGGTGGATAGAGAAATGGAGTTCTGTTTCTTGCTTTGCCAACTTACTAGTTTTCCACCTAGTAGCTGACACCCACCGGTAGTACTCTTCCTATCAATCTGACATCCGGCATAGTCTGAATCTGAAAATCCAATTAATTCAAAGCCGGAGTCTCTGGAGTACCATAGCCCAAGTTCAGGAGTACCCTTCAGGTATCTGAAAATTCGTCTGATAGCCGTCAGATGTGATTCTTTTGGGTTCGCCTGAAACCTTGCACATAGGCATGTGGAGAACATATCAGGGCGACTGGCCATCATATATAGTAAGGATCCGATCATCCCTCTGAATGTGGGAAGATTAGCTGCTTTCCCATTGATTAATGAAGTTTCCTTGGTTATATTGCTTGGTCTTTAGAACTTCTTGAGAACAATGGGAGTTTTCATAGGGGAAGAGTCTGAAAAGTTGAACTTCTTGAGTAAGTCTTTGACATATTTCCCTTGATTAATGAAGTTTCCTTGGTCATATTGCTTTATCTGAAGGCCAAGTAAGAAATTAGTTCTCCCATCATGCTCATTTTGAACTTTTCTGACATAATTTTCTCAAATTTCTTGCATAGACGATTGTCAGTAGAGCCAAAGATAATGTCATCAACATAAATTTGGACCAGAATGAGTTCACCATTTTCTCTACACTGAAATAGAGTTTTATCAATGTTCCCTCTCTGAAATCCATTTTTCAGAAGATGAGTGGACAAAGTATCATACCAGGCACGCGGAGCTTGTTTCAGTCCATAAAGGGCTTTGTCGAGCTTATAAACGTGGTGTGGAAACTTGGGATTTTCGAATCCAGGAGGTTGCTAAACAAACACTTCTTCTTGAAGTTCTCCATTCAGAAAGGCGCTTTTAACGTCCATCTGAAAGACCTTGAATCCCTTGAAGGCTGCAAAGGCTAAGAACATACGTATTGCCTCCAAACGAGCAACTGGAGCAAACGTTTCATCATAATCTATTCCTTCCTCTTGACAGTAGCCTTTTGCAACTAGTCTGGCCTTGTTACGCACAACTAACCCAGTTTCATCATGTTTGTTCCTGAAGACCCATTTTGTGCCAATGATGGACTTGTCTTCAGGTGGGTCAATCAGTGTCAACACCTTGTTTCTTTCAAATTCATTAAGCTCATCTTACATAGTGACCACCCAGTTCGGATCCTTCAGAGCTTCATCGACTTTCTTTGGTTCGACCTGTAATATGAATTCAGAGAACATGCAGAATGCAGACGTGGTTGCATTTCGGGTTTGCACACCAGTATTTGGATCACCAATCACATTTGTGATGGGATGAGCTCGAGTCCATTTCGTGACCCTTTATGGTTGATCCTGTTGTTCACCAGAAGAATTGTTTGTTTCCAAGAGATCTTCAGTGACCTGATTCATATTAACAGAAACAACATTATTGTTAGTACTTGCCTCCTGAGAATAGTCATCCACATCTGTTGGGGTTTGTTCGGTTTTTCAAAATATATTTTAGCAACGGAAGCATGAACAACAATTTTAAACTTTTTAAAACTCCCCACCAATGATCCATATGCAAGCCTTAAGAAACAAAACCAACCATAGGGTGTTTAGAACTACAACCTTTGTAGCGTGAGTAAACCATTGGTGAAGTGGTTGATCTATGAGAAGCCAAGAGAAGACTTCCTCCAAGGTATCCACAAATCAATGAGTCCAACACCTCCAAGATGCTAGTCTCTCCAACCCTTGATATTCAAGAATGCAAGCAACAACCTTTGTTCTTCTTCTTGAACTAGATGTATGTATTTTGAGTATGTGTTTATGTATCACCTTTGCTAACTTGAAGAACACCAATACTAGAGAGTAAGGATGTTTTTTAAGTATATAACACTTAGAACAATTCTAAGAACACAAAGAAAGGTGATAGCATGCAAGTATGTTACAAAAGGGACCATGCATGTAATTATAAAAGTCAAGAAGCAAAGCAAGAGAGGGACGACCCCCTCCCTTGCATTATGGACGAAAATTAGAGGGGGGAGGGTCCCCTCTTGATCTTTCTTCCTTACTTGTCCCATACATGCATGTCTTGGTTAAGTCTTATGCAAGAATACACCATATGGCCCCTTTCTTGCTCATTGTGAGAATTTCTAGCTATTAAACTTTTAAATATATAAAAGATATACTAGATATGTCATACTATGTATAAAATACATCTACATGTATTTTATATACATACTTGATTGTTACTAGTAACTCTTTACTTGTAACAAGGATATACATACATTTATATAATTGTTACTAGTAACAATTTACTTGTAACAAATATATATTTATACATATATATATATTCTTACATATATATAAAATCATATGTTTATATTTATGTATTTGATATGTATTACCTTATATCAATATATAAGAGTGATATTATTATTTCACATAAATAATAATATGCAACAATGCATATATTCTTATATATATAATGAGTTGGAAACATATTTAAATCATATTCAAATATGTAATTGGTGTCCATTGATTGTAAATGTGTGACCCTATGGGTTTATTTATTATCATTAATATCGTATTAGTTTGTGTCTTGTGCACATAGAACCAACAATCTCCCACTTGCACAAGTTACAACTTAAGCCGATATAGACAATGGTAAAAACGTCTAGCAACATCCCATTGCCCCTAATAATAAATAAAGTGTGTTGATCAACACTTTCACCAACGAAATTAACTCACTAGCTACAAATCGTTGTTATAGGTAAGTCATCAGTTATCCCTTTCTTTTAACATCTCATTGAACATGAGACATGGATCGTCATCAATTCTCATATAATGTTCAACTTGCTTTAGGGCCCAGAGATATTATACTCCCAATTAAATGAGAGAAACAAATTCCATCTTGACCACATACGTCTCTTATAAGACTCATATCATACCTAATAATGGCCTTTATAACTACCCGGTTAAAGATAGCGTTTAACCACATTAAAGCATGATACTCCTCATACTCGAGTCCCAATATGTGTCTCTGGTCTAAGAATTCAAAGATACCACCTTTTTCTCAAGATTTACTTATGACACTGATCCATAAAGCGATCTTAAGAGCGGGTCATGTCCAATGTTCGTTCCCTAACAAACATTAGTGAATTTGGCTGCAAACCCTTTTGCCTACTTTCATCACGAATGAAAGTCAACCAACCGATTCACATTAGTCTTAATTCATAACTATTCCCATAGTTATAACCGACTATGGACGTTTTTAGAATAAAGAATTATTCATGGATTTAAACATGCTAATAAAGAACACAATAAATATTAATGAAGTGATCATATCCCATATATCATTCAGATAAAATAGATATTCTCATAATGCTCCAAAATATCCAAATACTAAATTACAATTCAAATCCAATCCCTTGCAAAGCGAAGACCTATTGCCCTAGTATGAGACTCATGCTTAGTCGAGGCAAGAGGTTTCGTAAAAGGGTCTGCAAGATTCTGATCTATATGAACTTTGCGAATACACACATCTCCTCTATCCACTATATCCTGTATGTAGTGGAAACGCCTGAGGATGTGTTTGGTGTTGTGATGTGATCTAGGTTCTTTTGCCTGGGCAATAGCACCTTCATTATCACAAAATATCTTTATGGGGTCTTGAATGCTTGTTACTACCCCAAGGTCAGCAATGAACTTCTTCATCCATGCAGCTTCTTGTCCAGCCTCAGAAGCAGCAATGTATTCAGATTCTATAGTGGATTGTGCAACTACACTTTGCTTAGAACTTTTCCAAGCAACCGCGCCTCGATTCATAACGAAGACATAGCCCGATTGTGATCGAGAATCATCGCGATCCGTTTGGAAACTAGCATCTGTGTAACACTTTACACAAAGATCTTCTTCTAAACCCCCATAGATCAAGAACATGTCTTTGGTTCTTCTCAAGTATTTTAAAATGTTCTTGACTGCCATCCAATGGCTATCTCCTGGGTTTTGCTGGTATCTGCTCGTCATGCTCAAAGCATACGAGACATCTGGCCTAGTGCATAGCATGGCATACATGATGGATCCAATTGCAGAAGCATATGGGATCTCACTCATTCTATCTAGCTCTTCTCTTGTGGTAGGGCTTTGAGCTTTACTCAAAACCGTGCCTTGTGCCATTGGCAAGAATCCTCTCTTAGAATTCTCCATCTTGAATCGTTTCAAGATCTTGTCAATATATGCACTTTGACTTAGGCCAATAAGACGCCTAGATCTATCCCTATAGATCTTTATTCCAAGAATGTAGGCGGCTTCTCCCAAGTCTTTCATTGAGAAACACTTCCCAAGCCAAGACTTGATGTCTTGCAAGGTCGGGATGTCGTTTCCAATGAGTAGTATGTCATCAACATACAAGACAAGGAATGCCACTACGCTCCCACTAGTTTTCTTGTAAACACACGGTTCATCTTCTGATTTGATAAAACCAAACTCTGATTTTCTCATCAAATCGAAGATTCCAACTTCAAGATGCTTGCTTTAGTCCATAAATGGATCTTTTAATCTTGCACACCTTGTTAGGATACTTAGGATCTACAAAACCTTTGGGCTGAACCATATAGACATCTTCACTTAAGTGTCCATTTAGAAAAGCCGTTTTGACATCCATTTGCCATATCTCATAGTCATAATATGCAGCTATGGCAATAAGTATTATAATAGATTTAATCATGGCTACCGGAGAGAAAGTTTCATCATAATCAATACCATGAGTTTGAGTGAAACCTTTCGCCACTAGCCTTGCCTTAAATGTGTGTACATTTCCATCCATGTACGTCTTCTTCTTGAAGACCCACTTGCTCCCTACAGTCTTACTATTGGGAGGAAGATCAACCAAGTCCCATACTTGATTTTCATACATGGACTGCATCTCAATGTTCATGGCATCAAGCCATTTATCAGATTCATGCTGGCAAAGCATCTCATATGCTCCATGCTCCTCAAGGTTCTTTTGAAGATCCGGAGACATGGTAGCAAGCATGAGGCATGCAACTTCGACCGAGTCGTCGGAATGCTTCACCCAAGCATCCCTAACGGCTTTGGCCGCAGTCAATGGAGGTTCCTCAGGGACGGGATCCTCAAGTACGTACAATTTCTTTTCATGCTTAAGAACGATTCTCAAGTTACGATACCAGTCTAAGAAATTTGTACCATTGAGTTTTTCTTTCTCTAAGATTGAACGAAGAGATAAGTTGTTAACGGGCGTAGTTGAGTTAGGGGCCATCTACAAAATTAACAAAGTTGAATTTAGTATTTTTCGATATTTAATCCTTTAATAATTAATACCCTTTAGATTATAAAATTCTTTAATTTTTAAAGGCTAGGATCCAAGTTGAACTTAACCTTGAATGTTTGGCTAATGCTCTCTCCATCAAGTTAAAACAACAAGGTAGGTAACGTTTACCAATTACATCTCGTATGTAATTCCTAGATCTTTATGGGATCCTAGATAACGATTGTCAATTTTGTCATGTTTGATCCCATCTATGCCTCGGGCTTCCTTACGTTTGGCTAATGCTCTCTCCGTAATAAGATTCTGATTAAGTCGTCCTATTTCAAGAAGGTGAATTTCCGGCCCAAGACGTTCATGGAATTCGCGGAATAACACCTCGGTTGTTACAAAAACAATCCACGCGTTTGGCTAATGCTCTCTCCACGTGAGTGTCGTTGCAACAAGCGAGTGTCTTAAAATGGGATGGCATAGACTTACGTTTTGAAAAAGGGCTTTTACCGTTTTGTATATTTATTAAATAAAACAAAATGAGTCGTGTGACTAGTATTGCATGCATACAATAATAAGTCCACGTTTTGATAAAATCATATTATATATATATATATATATTGGTCTTGAGTATTCTTAAAATCCATATTTTACGAACTCTCAACGCGTTCAATTTTAAACTAGTATTAATATCCTATATTAACGTGTGTAGTTTCGAGCGCGCGAATACGATCAATTTTAGCTTGTAATAAAACCATTTTATTATTAAGCTTGAATGGAGTTTGGTTGAGATTTTAAAATCTATATTTTATAAAACTCATATATATATATATATATATATATATATATATTGACATCATGACTTTTAATCTTTACAAAACTCTTTTTATATAAAATTCATTTTACATCTTATGTTATGTCAACTTAAAATACCAAACTCCCATTGTGTGATTTATATTATGTCAAAAATATTATCTAGCATGCAAAAATCCTATTTTCAACCATGCATAATAATATAAACATAAACACACACAAATAACATGTATAAGTGCATAACCAAGCCATTTATCCTTAGTGGTATTTTTGTGAGCCATACAAAAATACCAAGTCATAACTAAGGACCAAATATTCCTCTTGTGATGAATTTGAAGCTCCCACTTGCCAAAACAACTCCTTGTAGTGCAAATGACTCCAAGCCTTCATGGTTGACTCCACCACACTTGAAAACTCCAACTTGGTCATTTCTTCATCTTGTTACATTTTTATAAAAGTAAACTAGTCTAAACTATTCTACTACTTACAAAATACAACATGATGAAACAAAACTAAAATTATTATTACATACCAAATGAAACAATAATTTTACAACCAAATCGAATTTCTAACACATCACAAAAGGTCTATGGCTTGTTATGCACAACATACACTCAAACAAACATATATATCAACACTTGATATTTAGGCAACTTTTACAACCAAACATGCATGTGGTTTGGTTGTTTTTTAAAATAAATATATAAACATATACAAGTTGCCAACAAGAAAATCCACAACTTTTCTAACAAAAGAAAAATTATCCATTTTCTTAAACAATACATACTCAAAATAAAGTTTCTTAAAACTATACATATGTGGCTCTGATACCACTGTTGGGTTTGTTCGGTTTTTCAAAATATATTTTAGCAACGGAAGCATGAACAACAATTTTAAACTTTTAAAAACTCCCCACCAATGATCCATATGCAAGCCTTAAGAAACAAAAACCAACCATAGGATGTTTAGAACTACAACCTTTGTAGCGTGAGTAAACCGTTGGTGAAATGGTTGATCTATGAGAAGCCAAGAGAAGACTTCCTCCAAGGTATCCACAAATTAATGAGTCCAACACCTCCAAGATGCTAGTCTCTCCAACCCTTGATATTCAAGAATGCAAGCAACAACCTTTGTTCTTCTTCTTGAACTAGATGTATGTATTTTGAGTATGTGTTTATGTATCACCTTTGCTAACTTGAAGAACACCAATACTAGAGAGTAAGGATGTTTTTTAAGTATATAACACTTAGAACAATTCTAAGAACACAAAGAAAGGTGATAGCATGCAAGTATGTTACAAAAGGGACCATGCATGTAATTATAAAAGTCAAGAAGCAAAGCAAGAGAGGGAGGACCCCCTCCCTCGCATTATGGACGAAAATTAGAGGGGGGAGAGTCCCCTATTGCCTCTTGCTTCCTTACTTGTCCCATACATGCATGTCTTGGTTAAGTCTTATGCAAGAATACACCATATGGCCCCTTTCTTGTTCATTATGAGAATTTCTAGCTATTAATCTTTTAAATATATAAAAGATATACTAGATATGTCATACTATGTATAAAATACATATACATGTATTTTATATACATACTTGATTGTTACTAGTAACTCTTTACTTGTAACGAGGATATACATACATTTATATAATTGTTACTAGCAACAATTTACTTGTAACAAATATATATTTATACATATATATATAGGGATGGGATCAAATAAAAAGAAAACTAAAGTAAAAAGTGTAAAAGTGATGATTATTTGATCATTTTTCGGTATATATATCAACTAATAATCGTTAGTTCATCATCTTTATTGATTAAAACTAGTTCTTCATCAATTTCTTTTTGATTTCAAATACAGATTTTGAAAACAAAATTTTGTAATAATTTGTTGATGAACAAAATGCTTTCATCTAAAAAGTGATGAATATGTTGGATTCATCAAAAAGAAATTGATGAAGAACTAGTTTTAATCAATAAAGATGATGAACTAACGATTATCAGTTGATATATATACCGAAAAATGATCAAATAATCATCCCTTTTACCCTTTTTACTTTAATTTTCTTTTTACTTGATCTCTATCCTATATATATATATATATATATATTCATACATATATATAAAATCATATGTTTATATTTATGTATTTGATATGTATTACCTTATATCAATATATAAGAGTGATATTATTATTTCACATAAATAATAATATGCAACAATGCATATATACTTATATATATAATGAGTTGGATACATATTTAAATCATATTCAAATATGTAATTGGTGTCCATTGATTGTAAATGTGTGACCCTATGGGTTTATTTATTATTAGTAATATCGTATTAATTTGTGTCTTGTGCACATAGAACCAACAAAATCATCATTAAATGACTCTTGTAAGAGAGCATCAAATTCATCGGAAGCAATTTGATCAGTATGATTGGAGGATGACTCTGCATTGAATTCATCAAAGGTAACATTTATTGTTTCAACCACAGAGTTCTTCTTGGGAAGAAAAACACGATACGCTTTAGAGATATCAGAATAGCCTAAAAACACTCCTTGTTCTCCTTTGGGATCAAACTTGCTTTTCTGATCTTTGGTGTTCAGGATGAAGCATGTACTTCCAAAGACTTTGAAGTATCTGACATTGGGTGACTTCAGATAAAGTAACTCGTAAGGAGTTTTTCTGTGGCGCTTCACAATGATAGACCTGTTTTGAGTATGGCAAGCAGCATTAACAGCATCAGCCTAGAAATGACCTTTCAGAGATGCTTCAGCTAGCATCGTTCTGGCTGCTTCTATCAGGGTCCTATTTCTTCTTTCAGCAACTCCATTTTGCTGAGGGGTATATGGAGCTGAGAAGTTTTGGATGATGCCATTTTCATCATAAAAATCTCGGAGGAAAGAGTTTCTGAACTCTGTCCCATGATCACTGCGAAGCTGTTTAACTTGAGTGTCAAATTGTCTTTGAACATGACGTATAAAACTCATCAGAACTTTAGCAGTATCACTTTTGTTGCGCAAGAAGAATACCCATGTGAACCTGGTGTATTCATCAACTACAACCAGAGTATACTTCTTGCCTCCCATGCTAGGAGAACTGACAAGACCAAAGAGATCCATATGTAAGAGATGAAAGGTGAAGTTAACTTGGTTACAATGTTTTGATTTGAATACCGACTTCTTTTGCTTTCCCTTCTCACATGAATGACACATCTTGTCTTTATGAAACCGAATTGATGGTAGACCTCTGGTAAGCTTAAGCTTAGAGAGTTTGCTGATGCTTTTGAAGTTGAGATGAGATAGTCTTTTGTGCCATAACCAGTTAACTTTGGAGTCAGCTTCTGAAAAGAAGCAAGCATCTCTTTCAGAGGTGGCAGAGTTGAAATCAACAACATACATGTTACCCTGCCTTTTTGCTTGTAAGACCTCTTTTCCTTTCTTGTTAAAGATTGAACCTTTGGTCTTCTTGAAATGCACTTCATAATCTGCATCACACAACTGACTCATGCTGATCAGGTTGTGTTCAAGTCCTGTCACATGGGCCGCATTCTTAATGTTGACTGAGCCTTGGTTGAGATGACCATAGCCGTCAGTTTTGTCACATGTTCCTCCACCAAATGTGACATTGGGGCCATTTGCTTCTTGAACCCCATTCAGTAGGGACTTATATCCAGTCATATACCTTGAGCATCCACTGTCAAGGTACCAAATGTTATCATGCTGAACGCCCTACACAGATAATTGAAAAGATTAGTTCATTTGAAGAGCCCAAACTTTACTAGGCTCCAAGACACACTGCTTAGAAGTGCAACTCGAGATCTTGTTTTCATTAGAACAAGAAGTAGCTTCATGACCTCTTACTCCACATTTATAGCATTTTCGAGTGGATTTAGAATTCTTTGCCTTAATCTTTTTATTTTTCTTCTCTTTTTCACCGATTAACTTTAAAACTTTGAAAAGAGAATCCTTAACTTCTTTGAGTTTGGATACGGGCAAAGCGAAGGTTTCATCACTATTTTTGGTTTTAGAGGGTTTTGAATTTTCAGCTTTGGATTGTAAGGTTTCAAGTGATGATTCTTTAGTTGATGAAATCATGGGAATGATAATGTCATAGAAGACATTGGCTTCAGGAAGAAAGCTTGAGTTGGATGACTCGGTTATTTTGATTTCAGAAGATATTTCACCAACTGAATCAGATGAAGACTGGTCGAGGGTTGCAGTACAGGTTTCAGTCACAACTTTAGGATGGGTTTCAGTTGAGGTTACAGACATAACTTCAGGTTGGGTTTCGGTAGGACTTGGTGTAATGGGTATTTCAGTGATTGGTTCAGTAGTTTCGTTGACAAGAGTATCATACTCATTAGGAAGTTGAAGATTTCTAATTTCAGAATTTGTTCTTTTAGAAAAGCTTGGATTTACAACTTCAGATTTGGTAAATCTCTTTTTAAGGAGATTTTGATTTCCAACATCATTAATACTTATGTCATTAAAAATCATTTCATCGACATTTTTACACTTTTTGCTGAAATCAGCGGCTTGTTTAATGTGTCCTATGCCTACTCTTTCTCTTTGAATTATCATCTGGTGATTGATACTCTCAAATGCTAGTTTATTTGGACTCAACCAAAGATCAATAATCGTCTGACGATCTTTCACTTTTTCGCTAGAGTCTTGCAAATCCATTTGCACATTTTTCTTGGAGAAATTGTTCAATTTCTTTTTCAATGACATTTATTTCAGATGTGAGCTTGGTGATAGTTTGTTTAGATTTGTTTTGATTGTTATGTGCAATTGTCAGATCAGAACACACATAAGCAAACATATCATCCTTCTCATTCATTGATTAATTTTTGAAATTTGAAACCTTATACATCATGGTGGGATTCCATCCTTCTGCTGAGCTTAGTTTTTCAGCCTCAGCCAGATCTTTGCTGAACTTGCTTTCAGTGGTCATCAAGCACATTTCAGGATGTGCAGTTCCAAGGATTTCTTCAGCCACCAGACATTTACCTCTGACTTCATTTTCTTCTTCATCTAAAGAAGTTTCAGAATCAGTCCAGCCAAGGTCATCAGCTATCATGGCCTTTTCCTTCTTCCTTTCATTTGAAGCTTTGAGAGCTTTATATTTAGCTTTGTATTTATCAGCCTTAGAAGGAAACCCTTTCTTAGGATTTGAGGAGGTCTCCTTCACATAGCAGTCGGCTGCATAATGACCAGGCTTCCCACATTTGAAGCACTCATTCTTGGACCCTTCAGATGAGCCCTTTTTCTCTGATGAGAACTTCTTATCAAATCTTCTCCTCCCATCAGACTTGAACTTCTGAAACTTTTTATAATTTTTCATGATGAAGGCTTTTTCGGTACCTTCATCATCAGACCTTTCTTCCTCCTTAGCTTCGTTTATCTGAGGCTCATCATCAAAATCAAAGTCTTCTGTTTGCTTGTACTTGACTCTTTGAGGATTTTCAGCAACAAGGGCCAGAGTTTTCTTAAAGGCCTTCTTCAGATCAGTTTTCTGAATGCGAGTTTGTTCATCATTCAGCAGGATTCCATACAGCTTACGCATGTTCATGTCCCTGAGCATATTGTTGGTTCTCAGGATCATGCACATGGTATCCCATTCAGATGGGAGGGAATCCAGAAATCTGTTAAGTATTTGGAATTGCTCTCTGACAACTCCAACTTCAGTCATGTCGTTCAGTAGACACGTAAACCTTGTGTAGACCTCAGTGAGAGACTCTGAGTCTTTAGCACAAAAACTTTCATACTTGCGTATGATGTTGGTCTTCTTGTTCTCACGAACTTCAACAGTTCCTTCGAACGATATGCAGATGTTTTCCCACATATCCTTAGCTGTTTTCAGATTACAAACAGTATGAAATATTTTGTTAGGTAAGGCAATGACAATACTGTTTCGTATCTTTGCATCCAGACCCACAAGCTTCTTCTCCTCCTCTGTCCATTGAGATCTTGGTTTTGGACGAGAGGGAATGGAGGTTTCAGCAGAACCAGTCTCCATGGAGATGGTTTGAGGAATATAAGGACCTTCCTCCAAAACAACCAGAGAGTTGCAATCAAGATTTTCTAAGTACAAAAGCATTCTGTTTTTCCAGCTAGAAAAATGTTCAATAGAAAACTTTGGTGGTTTGGCAGAGGAGCCATTATCGATGTAATCAAACTTCGACATGTTGAACAGATCACTAATTTATAGATAAAATTAGAACCTGCTCTGATACCAATTGTTTTTCCCAAATGAATAAAACTAACTATGAATAAAATCAAAGTGCGGAAATAGTTCTAAAGTAACGAACACACGAAAGTTTTCAAAGTAGGATTATATTAATAACCAAACTTCAAAGAGTGCACAAGAACAAACTTGAGCACTGAGTACAAACTAAATCAAGTACAAACTTGAATGCAAATTAGCGAACAAACGCTTAACCTTTTCTCGTTAATCGAGCAGGTATTTATAGGCTAAGTAAACTAATCCTGACCATCTAATTTATTTACACGTGTACCGCTCTACACTTAATTAGGAACAGAAAACAAGATTGTCGTTTCGAGCTCCTTTAGAATGCGTAGATCGTGCACTTTACATAACAGGAAGATTCTGGTTGTCAGATGTATCTTCAGTTTAGAAGACCCTTTGATGACTGAAGACAAACTTCAAGTGTCGTTCACTTCAGAACTAATCTTCAGATGAACTACGGGCTTCTTTCTTCAGATGACGCGTCAAAATAGTTTACAAAAGAATAAGATATTACACCTTCAGTTACTTTCTTCCAAAGATTTTACAGAAATGAAATATATACAAATAAAAGGACTAATAAAAAGAGACATCACTTCCTATGTGGAAAGGTGTCAAATATGTGCACAAGTCAAAACAGAACACCAAAGGTCTTATGGCAATCTACAACAACTTGACATTCCAGAATGGAAGTGGGATCATATTATAATGGATTTTGTGACAAAGCTACCCAAAACACTCA
Organism: Dittrichia graveolens; assembly: GCA_038502395.1. Lineage (NCBI taxonomy): Eukaryota > Viridiplantae > Streptophyta > Magnoliopsida > Asterales > Asteraceae > Dittrichia > Dittrichia graveolens. The sequence continues at coordinate 28,653,095 of JARJIL010000008.1, forward strand.
GAGGGTACAACATGATTTGGGTCATTGTTGACCGATTGACCAAGAGTGCTCATTTCCTTGTCACAAACGAGTCTACATCATAACACGTCTAGCTCAGCTCTATATCAACGAGATTGTGTCACGTCACGGTTTACCTTGTTCCATTGTTTCTGATCGTGACTCTCGTTTTATTTCTAATTTCTGGAAAAGCTTATAACGTGAGCTTGGCACACAGGTTCATCTTAGCACTGCTTTTCATCCACAAATGGACGGTCAGTCTAAAAGAACAATTCAGACTTTGGAAGATATGTTGAGAGCATGTGTACTTGAATATGGTGTTTCTTGGGATTTTCATCTCCCATTAATAGAATTTGCTTATAATAATTCCTATCATTCCAGCATTGGAATGCCACCATACGAAATGCTATATGGGAGGCGTTGTCGTACTCCCACTTGTTGGCTTGAACCAGGTGAGAAGCAGTTCGCCGGACCCAAAATTGTGCAGATTGCATCTGATAAAGTCAAAGTGGCTCTAGATAAGTTGAAAGTGGCTCGTGATCGTCAAAGAGTATATGTAGACCTAAACCGCCGACCTGTTATGTTCAGTGTCGGTGGTCGGGTTTTCTTGAAGGTGTCTCCTTAGAAGGGTGTAATCCGGTTTGGACGAAAAGGCAAGTTAAGCCCACGTTATATTGGTCCATTTAGGATTATCCGAAAAGTCAATGAACAGAGTGTGTCTCTTGAATTACCTCCTGAGCTATTTGGTATCCACAACACTTTCAATGTATGTTATCTTAGAAAGTGTAAAGTTGATGAAAATCAAGTTCTACCTTTGCAAGAGTTGAAAGTTGATTCAGTTAAACGCCTTGTATAGGAACCAGTTGAAATTCTGAGTTCCAAGACAAAGAAGCTACGTAAGAAGATGATCAGATTAGTTCTTGTCAAGTGGAAGCACAACTTAGGTCCCAACCTGACATGGAAAACCGAGGATGACATGAATACTCGATACCCTCACTTATTCCCAATTGAGCAGATTCCGAGGACGGAATCTTCTTAAGGGGGGTAGAGTTGTAACATACTCAAACTAGCCTATTCGTGTGTGCCATAGGTACGAGACTTAATTTGAATGAATTAAATGAAAATATATAATTAAGTAGTGATAGAAAGTATTGTATTGGCTATTAAATGTGGTTCTAAAAATAATAATAAAAATAGATAAAAATGATGAAAGATTAAACGGTTTCAAACGAGGATTCCAAAAATATCTTCATTAGTTGAAACGGGTAAACGGGTGTTGTGTTGTATATTAAAAGGGGGAACAAAATACTCGTTGTGGATAATTAAGAACCTAGGGCCGGTTCTTATGTTGCCAACACAGTCAACACACACATACACACACACACTCATACACATACACACACTCACCTCTTGCTTTCTTCTTGAAGAAGAAGATTCAAGAAAGCATCAAGGCTGGATTCAAGCAAGAAATCAAGTGTAAATTCTGTTCATAATCTCATCTTCATCATCATCTTGCTCCTAGTAAGCCTTTTCTTCACCATGTTCTTGATTTTGAAGGTTTAGGGCAAATGGGTCAAAACCCAAACTGACTTCTATAAATGAAGTTAATTATTCCAATTAGTTTCTAATCCATTTCTAAGGTGTGGAACTAAAGGGCATTCAGTGGAGGAATGCATGTACAAGGATGATGTCTGTTTCAGATGTCATCAATCAGGGCATAAGATAGCCCAATGTCCTAAAAGTCCGATTACTCGAGCTGGCGAATCATCCACAGAGCCAAAGAAAGATGGCGCCCCACGTGCAAAAGGGCGTGCGTTTCAGATGACGGCTGAAGAAGCCAAAGCTGCAGGGGATGTGATTACCGGTACATTTCTTATTAATTATACCCCAGCATGTGTATTATTTGACTCAGGAGCTACTTACTCTTTTGTCTCCGTATCTTATCGTAAGAAGCTGCAATTGCCTGTTTCCTAATTAATTGATCCAATTAAAGTAGAGACCGCTAACGGTAAAGTAGTTTCTGTTGCTGACAAAATTCCTATCACGGTTATCTATATCAATGGCGTTAGTTTCCCTATTTCATTCCTTATCATGCATATCGGTGTGTTTGATATTGTGATTGGAATGGATTGGCTCAGTAATCGTGATGCTGAGATTCTATGTTCTAAGAAGATAATCAAATTCCCTCTATCTGATGGTTCGTATGCAATAGCAAGGGGGAAGGACGGGAGTCTGATATTCCAATAATCTCAGTAATTAAAGCTCATAAATCATTGGCGAGAGGTTGTACATCCTACTTAGAATATGTCATTGATGCTAAGATGGAGAAGAAAACCGGTTGAAGACATCAGGGTAGTGTCAGAATATCATGAGGTGTTTCCAGATGAATTACCCGGACTGCCTCTAGTCAGGGATGTTGATTACAAGATTGATCTTGTTTCAGGAGCTACTCCAGTGGCTAAAGATCCATATCATCTCGCTCCCTCTGAAATCCGCGAGATGATGAATCAAATACAAGAATTACTTGACAAGGACTTCATTCGCCCGAGCTCTTCTCCTTGGGGAGCTCTTGTAACACCGTATTTTTAACCCAAAAATCTTCATTTTGATAATCATCGCGGAAGCAAATTAAATAACCAAAGTGTTTACAACTGTTTAAATATCAGTATTAGAAAACACGGCTAGTCACAATTAAACTATCAGAGTCCTAGGTGATTACTCCCCAAGCTAACCACTCTCAGCCGAGCCGCTGACTTACCAAAACCTGTAAAGAAAGTGAGAGGTGGGAGATTAGCACAAAGCTAAGTGAATGGAGTAAAACCACAACAGATAATCGTGCCCCGGGAAGACCGGCGGTTCTGCAGGAACCTTCAACCAATGCCGGCCAAAGCAAAGGTTTACCGATAGTTCATTTGCTATTCTCACACAGTATTGCCTTAAGTTGCAACAAATGCATCAAAAGATCTCAATATTTATTAGCCGATAGCAAACAAACCCAGCCCATATGCCTAGCCGAAGCTGACTTCCCAATCCTCATGTATACATAACACTAATGCACAATTAATTAACACTCAACAGTTAATCAATTATCAGATGCACAATCTATCCATGGGTCAAACCAATAACAGTTGCAACCCAAGCCAGTTACAACTAATAATATCTGTGAGTAAACGCCCACTAACCTCAAGCTTTCAGTTACTCCACTCAGTGATCTTATATTACTGAGCCTTGTTTGTTCCTGAGAACACAACAAACTGAAATCAGTAACGATTCATAAATATATGTCAAACACATAAATTTAAATCCTTTTAATCAATCATAAGCATGTATGATTCACATAGTTAATATGCTAACTTAAACCACATAAAACATATTAAAAATAATTAACTTTCTGAAACAGTGCCCGTCGCGCCGCGACCCGTGTCGGATTTCAAAATCCGGAACTCCTCAATCGGATTTCGTGGCGGATTTGCAATAACCCGGATTTCAGTGTCGGATTTTGCCAAGTTTCGGATTTCCAAGGGTCGGTTTGCAATTTTATCGGATTCTTACAATCCAGAACCAAGACTCTCGGATTTCAGCCTCGTCGCGCCGCGACCCTAAGAGTAGCGCCGTGACACCCTTTTTCCAGGTTGTCTTCTCCATGCAAATGTCGGATTTCCAGCTAACTCAAGTTTCCCAAATCCGATTAAAACCCTCATAAAACATTATGAACACTTCTAAAACATGTATAAACACCTTATAACATGTATAGAACAACAAGAACACATCAAATCCTTTTAAACATGGAAATTCATATAAAACCCACCACACAAGTTTACTTTTAAACTTCTAACATGGCATCTTCATGTTCTAAGCATAACTTTACAAACAAAACATATCACAATGATCAGAATCATGCTAGGATCACAACCATACCTTTGGTTTGAATTAACACACAACAAATCAACACTTTCACTTTTCAAGTTTGTTAGCTTCTTTGCTTTTCTTCTCTCAAGAATACACACACACTTCAACAATCGGTTTTCAAGTGAAAAGCCAATTTCAGATGTTAACTCAATATAAACCCACGTAATCCTTTTCTCAAATTAATAAGCATGAGGTGTCATTAGATTTTTACAAATATCTCCATATATCACATGCAATCAGACTTACTAACACATATATATGTATATTCATATATTCCATATATTTAATTAATCAATTTAATTAAAACCATGTAACTTAATACTAACAAGTAATTAATCAAGTATTACTCACAAGTTAACATACCAAAGCCACCTAAACTACTAGGCCCGATCTGAGGATGTTACGGCTCTAGTTCTTTTTGTCAAGAAGAAATACGGTACTATGCGAATGTGCATAGATTACAGGGAGCTTAACAAGCGAACTGTAAAGAACAAATACCGTCTCCCGCGCATAGATGACTTGTTTGATCAATTGCAGGGAGCAACCTGCTTCTCCAAGATTGATCTTCGATCAGGGTATCATCAGGTACGGGTTCATGCTGAAGACATTCCAAAGACTGCTTTTCGTATCCGATATGGTCATTCTGAATTCTTGGTTATGCCATTCGGCTTAACCAATGCACCAGCTATTTTCATGGACCTCATGAACCGTGTTTGTCGTCCATTTCTGGACAGGTTTGTGATCGTTTTTATTGATGACATCTTGATTTATTCAAAGACCAAAGTTGATCATGAATTACACCTTCATCAAGTTCTCGATACTCTCAAACGAGAACAGCTTTATGCCAAACTTTCTAAATGTGAAATTTGGCTTCAGGAGGTGCATTTTCTTGGTCACGTTATTTGCAGGGATGGCATTAAAGTAGACCCTGCTAAAGTCGAGGCAGTGATGAATTGGGAGGTTCCCAAAACTCGTACAAAGATCAAGAGTTTTCTTGGTCTAGCTGGCTATTATCGGCGATTTATTCGCGATTTTTCTAAACTCGCTGGTCCTCTTACTAAATTGACATAGAAGGATGTTACTTATGTGTGGTCTGATGCACATGAGCAATCCTTTCAATCTTTGAAGCGGCTACTATGTGAAGCTCCGATTCTTACTTTGCCTAATGGGTCGGAGGATTTTATAGTTTATTGTGATGCCTTTTATTCTGGATTGGGTTGTGTTTTAATGCAGCGTAACAATGTGATTGCCTATGCTTCAAGGAAATCAAAACAGCATGAAAAGAACTACCCAACACATTATCTTGAACTCGCAGCAGTTGTATTTGCATTGAAACTGTGGAGGCATTATTTATATGGCACAAAATGTGTTGTATGCACGGATCACAAAAGCTTGCAATATGTCTTTTCTCAAAAAGAACTCAATATGAGGCAACGACGCTGGATTGGGTTGATTAAAGACTATGATTGTGAGATCCGTTATCACCCAGGCAAAGCTAATGTACTAGCTGATGCCTTAAGCCGGAAAGGGGTTTCAGCTGAAGCCAAATTCATGAAACTTATTGTGATTCCTGCTATTATTTCAAATTTGAAGGAATCACAGCAATTGGCTCTACAGGAGGACAATCTTAAAGCTGAGACCATGCGGAAGATAAAAGATCAGCTAGCTGAAGATAGTTAGGGTTTGAAGACTTTTCAATCCCGAATCTGGGTACCATTTATTAGAGGCAACCGTGAGTTGATACTACTGGAAGCTCATAATTCCAGGTTGTCTGTTCATCCAGGTATTACAAAGATGTATTATGATCTTAAGAAGCTGTATTGGTAGCCTACTCTTAAAAGAGACATCACTTCCTTCGTGGAGAGGTTTTAAATATGTTCACAAGTTAAAACAGAGCATCAAAGGCCTTATGGCAATCTGCAACAGCTTGACATTCTAGAATGGAAATGGGATCATATTACAATGGATTTTGTCATAAAGCTACCCAAGACACTCAAAGGGCACAACAAGATTTGGGTCATTGTCGACCGATTGACCAAGAGTGCTCATTTTCTTACTACAAATGAATCTGCATCATTGACATGCCTAGCTCAACTTTATATCAACAAGATTGTCACACATCACGGTTTACCTTATTCCATTGTTTCTGACTGTGACTCTCGTTTCGTGTCTAATTTTTGGCAAAGCTTGCAACGTGAGCTTGGCACACGGGTTCATCTGAGTATTGCTTATCATCTACAAACGGATGGTCAGTCTGAAAGAACAATTCAAACTTTGGAAGATATGCTAAGAGCATGCGTACTTGAATATGGTGGTTCATGGGATTCTCATCTCCCATTGATAGAGTTTGCTTATACTAACTTCTATCATTCCAGCATTGGAATGCCACCTTATGAAATGTTATACGGGAGTCGTTGTCGCACTCCCACTTGTTGGCTTGAACCGGGTGAGAAGCAGTATGCCGGACCCGAAATTGTGCAGATCACTTCTGATAAAGTCAAAATAGCTCTGGAGAAACTAAAAGCAGCTCATGATCGTCAAAAGATATATGCAAACCCAAAGCGCCGACCTGTTGAATTCAGTGCGTGCGATCGAGTTTTCTTGAAGGTATCTCCTTGGAAGGGTGTAATTCAGTTTGGACGCAAAGGCAAGCTGAGTCCATGTTATATTGGTCCATTCAGGATTATCCGAAAAGTCAACGAGCAAACTGTATCTCTTGAATTACCTCCTGAACTATCTGGTATTCACAACACTTTCAGTGTATGCTATCTGAGAAAGTGTAAAGTTGATAAAGATCAAGTTCTACCTCTGCAAGAGCTAAAGCTTGATTCAACTAAACGTCTTGTAGAGGAACCTGTAGAATTTCTTAACGAAAAGACAAAGAAGCTGCATAAGAAGATGATTAGATTGGTTCTTGTCAAGTGGAAGCACAGCTTGGGTCCCAAACTGACATGGGAAACTGAGGATGACATGAAGACATAATACCCTCATTTATTTCAAGTTGAGCAGATTCCGAGGATGGAATCTTCTTAAGGGGGTAGAGTTGTAACATCCTCAATTAGGCCTATTCATGCGCTTCATTTTGGTACGTGAATTAATTTAAAAGAATTAAATTAAAAGTATATGTTAAAGTATTTAAAGAAAATAAGTCATTGGTCAATTAAATGTGAATTTAAAAGTAATAAAGAAAATAGATAGAAATGATTGAATATTAAATGGTTTAAAATGAGATTTCTAAAAATATCCCCGTTAGTTAAAACGGGTACTCGTGCGTTGAGTTGTATGTTGAAAAGGGGAACAAAATACCCCTTGTGGATAATTAAGAATCCAAGGGCGGTTCTTATGTTTATCTCACAGTAAACACACACACGTTCATAAGCACACACACACTCACATCATCCTTTCTCTTGTGTTCTTGAAGAAGAAAACTCAAGTGAAGATCATCAAGGCTGGAATCAAGCATAATCAGGCCCTCAATCCGTTTCTAATCTCCTTGTTATCATCATCTCTTTAATCCTTGTAAGTTCCATCCTTGTTCTTGGGTCAACACCCAAATTGACTTCTATAATTGAAGTTAATTGTTCTAATCTGTTCCTAATCCAATTCCAGATGATTTGAAATCAGTTAGTGTAATTAACTTGATGTTTATGAGTGAATTTGATGCATTTGTGAAAATGGGACAAAATAGAGAAATTGGTCCTAATTCTTGAATCTGTTGTTAAAGTGTATAAAGTTAGTGTTTTTACCTTGACTATGTAAAATAGGTTCATATGTGAATGAAATCTTGGGTCTGGAAATGGATTTGCTGCAATTTGGAAGGGAACACATCAGGTTCTTGTTGAACCTGCCTGTAACACCGTAAAATCTAAGCCATTTTTTTTAAACTGCGCTGCGGAAGCTTTAATTAATTAAACATACTTTTCATTCACAAACATTTATAATCATTTATAAACAAAATATCTGTTCTCAAAATCTAACAAACATAATTCTGTGTTACAAAATAAACTGGCTCGTTACATTTAAATCAAGACATCAGAGTCAAGTCAACTTTTCCTTCCACGAGCACTCAAACACAAACCTGCAAAAATCAACAACTGTGGCGAATTAGCACAAAGCTAAGTGAGTAGAGACTAAACCCAAAAGCAAACATCAAGCCAATATTAATCATGTAATCACAACTCTAAGAAGACCGGCAGTTCGGCGTAGAATCTACAACCAATGCCGGCCAAAGCAAAGGTTTACCGATAGCCCTCTACTGAATTGGCACAGTGAAATCCCACTCTGAAGCAACATATGCAACAGTAAGGCTACCACTGTTCGACCAACCAGTAAACGAGCCCAGCCCAATTCCACGCATAGCTGACTTCTCAAACGCAACTCAAAATCATACTAAGAGTGTGTATCGAACAAATAATCATGCAACAGTCATAATACATAATAATCACAATCAACAGTTACAATATCAAACCATCACATACAATCATGCCTCACATCAGTAATATTAAACACAATCTTTACCATTCGCATCCAACATCCACTCACCTTTCAGTCTCAGGGGAAGCACTCAGAATTCTTATGTTACTGAGCCTTTGGATTTCCTGAAAACATAATAACAATCAATCAGTCCAAATCTCATAAATATATCTCATCATATATTTATAATTCATTCATAACATTTTAAAAATCAATAAACAAATACAATTGAAACTCAAAAGTATCGGATTTCAAAACCATCGGATTCTCTCTCTCGGATTTTTTTGAAAATCCGCAACCAAGGTATCGGATTTTCCCAAAATCCGCAACTATCTATTAGAATTTCATGACTGTCGGATTTAGGAATCCGATGGGTTCCAATGTCTGCTTTGTCTTAATCGGATTTCAAGTTCCAAAATTATAAGTATCGGACTTCACTAAGTCTTGCATTCTAAGTTCCAGATTTCATGTGTTTCAGATTTCATCATTCGGATTCTGACTTAAATCATTTTCCAAGTTTAGGATTTCATATCCAATTATAGTATTCGGATTTGGTCAAGGATTTCAAGTTTCGGTTTTCAATACCTCCAGATTTAAGGATTCAGATTTCATAAGATCCGGATTTTAGCAAGACTCGGATTTCCTCTTAACAATCCGAGAGCTTCATAAAATATCAAATCCGATAACTTCAACATATAGTAATCCGGACCCAGATTTCATGAACTCATAACATTATTCCAGAATATGATTTAAACATTTTTTAAACACTTTCTCATGTAGTATACATCATATTTGTATATATCATATGTACACATGAATCAAAATCTTATTCTATCAAAACCGATTATGATGTTCTAACATGCAATCCTCAATCTAAACATAATTCATGTTTTAAAATCATATAACACATCAAGAAAGATTATAACATGTCAATTTATGAACACCAACCTTAAATCTTTGATAAATCACACACAAATGGGAATTTCGATTCCTTTCTTCTTCTCTTCTTTTCTCTCGGTTTTTCTTCTTGGCAGAGAAACAATTCACACACACACACTCTCTAAATTTTAAGAATAAAGAAACAATACACATACACTCACTAGTGTACATGCAAGTTAGGTGTCAACCAAAAACCACATACACCCCCACGTGTAATACACTCATACACATGCAAACCTACACACATCTACGGTCATACATACATACGGCCACTCACATATATACATATTCATAATAAATTCAATTAATTAATTAATTCACTTAGATATTCACATAATTAATATTAACACAATTAAATCACAAACAAACACATATCGTAAACCCGCTAATCTACTAGCCCAGGTTTTCGGGTGTTACACTGCTGCTGTGTATTGAAAGGCACGGGCGTGCCTCTCAAGATCCAACCGTGCCTTAGGGCGTACCCGGGTAGGCACAAGCGTAACTCGAAAAGGTACGGGCGTTCCTAACCCTAATTGGTCCGGGGGAGTGCATTTGGTCACGGGGCGTACCGGTGACCAGGGTACGGGCGTGCCCCGAAAGTCATGGGCATGCCTTTCTCTGTGGCAGTTCTGTTTTGGGTCCAATCTGATATGTGTAGGCTGTAATTAGGTACTTCGACTATTCAAGGAGTGCCAATACTATAGTTTGCCTGTTATTAGCTTGTCAGGTGAGTACTGACTTCCATGAGTTCAATAAAGGGAGGTTTAAGTGCAACCTGGTTTAAGGTCAGCTTCGGCTGGATCCTGGACCTTCGGGCATAATGTTCTGGATCAACGCTACTCGAGTACCGTTCCTTTCAGCATATGAGGTGAGTGCCTTAAGTGGCTAAGCCTATTGAGCCTTTGGCTACTTGACGAGCACGGTGATTCACTTATGTGATTAAACTAGCACGAATGGCCGTGTCTGATTCCCCCGGTGGAAGTTGTTGAGCTGGACTAGCTATCTGGCAAGATATAACACCCGCCGGACATGTCAGCACTACCGCAATGTGATAGGATAGCATTATATGCATATTCCTGATATACGACTTGCCTTGTTGGTATTCGTGCATGTTAGTATTCACTAGCTATTTTATATAGCCAATATTGTTGATATTTCCATTTTACAGATAAGGACTAAACAGGCTTGGTGAGCTGGGATTACATGTAGATATTATATACACCTTTTGGAAGGAACACTACTTGTGGGTAATATGTACAATGGTCGGTTCATGATATAGTAACACATGTTGTTATGATTTGGCAATTTTGATATGTATATGTATTCGTCAAATCATTTTGTTTTAAAACTGTAATAGTTTATTATGGTTTGTTTTATTTAAATTTCCGCTGCATGGTTTTGAATTTGAACTAAAACCAGGACATGTAAACATTCGATTTACAAACAGACCCTCACAGTCTAAAAGCTCAAATTTTATACAGATTTTAATATAGCAAAGGCGGTGTTACAATCATAATACACGTTTCTGTCATTACGTTTGCGCTTCCCTCGTGGCAACGCTTGCATCGCTGGTTCCGTGTTGATGTTGTCTGTTGTTATTTCTTTAAGGGTTAGTTTCATATATACCATTATTAAACATTAAAATATTTTATTTGCCCAACTTAACTTATATATATATATATCATATATACCCTTCTTAAGCTTTCATAATATCTTATTTACCCAATTTAACTTATAAATATCATAGATACCCTTCTTAAGCTTTCATAATATCTAATTTGCCCAACTTATCATTTTTATCAATTTTTAATCATTTAAATGAATTATAATTATAAAAATAATTAAATGACTATTATACCTATATTTTAAATCTATTTATAAAATTTCACCTATACTCTTACTAAACTTTTTAAATATCACATTTATCCAAGTTATATATATTATACATACATACACACACACACATATATATATATACACGGTTCTATTAATTAACTTGGATGATCGAGTACGGTTCATACGTGTGTGTATATAAGAAATTAACGCACCAATCAAGAATTACGCTGAAAACATATTTTAAAAAAAATTCTAATTCTTTCAAATAAAAGCATTACGCTGAAAAAAATAATTTTTTAAAAGAACATTTTTAAACACAAATTTACTAACATCTATAAAAGATTTGAACATCGCCGGAAGTAAATTGCCTACAATATGAATTACGCTGACATGCAAATATAAAAAACCATTCAATACTAATTATGCAGATGGGATGGTTAAGCGAAATTTTTTGGATCCTTTCACAAATAGATTTATAAAATTTAGTAAGGTAATAGGTGAAAAATGATAAATAGATTTAAAAGAGGGGTATAATAGTCATTTGATTATATTTTATAATTACAGTTCATTTAAAATGATTGAAAATGGATAAAAATGGTGATTTGGACAAATAAGATGTTATGAAAGCTTAACAAGAGTATTTATGATATTTATAAATTAAGCTGGACAAATAAGATATTATGAAAGCTTAAGAGGAGTATATATGATATTTATAAGTTAAGCTGGGTAAATAAGATATTTTGATGTTTAATAAGGATATATATGAAATTAAACCTTTTTTAGTTTCTCATTTCTTTCACGTTTTAAAATTATTTAATGTTTAATATTTATTTTTTTCTAAAATAAATCGTGTATAACACGGATATTTAATGTTTAATATTTATCTTTTTCTAAAATAAATCATGTACCACACGGATATTTACTTTAGTAAATTAAATGCTATTTCTCATTTCTTTCACGTTTTAAAATTATTTAATGTTTAGTATTTATCTTTTTCTAAAATAAATCGTGTATCACATTGATATTTAATGTTTAATATTTATCTTTTTCTAAAATAAATCGTGTATTAGACAGATATTTAATTTAGTAAATTAATATAATAACAAAATATATAAATGTTAGATTGAAAAATACGCATGTCACACATGATAAAGAAAAGAAACACTACAAGTATTGCAAAAATACAATAGCGACATATAAAAAGACAATTGAATGTGTTAAGGTTCAAACTCAAACCTACTGCTTTGAAGCTTCCGTAACTTACCATTTTCACTAGAGGGAATTTGTATTATAATACAACAAATATAAATTATATATAAAACCAAAAATGTTACTTTTCATACATTTTCTGGTAAATATTATATATATATATATATATATATATATATATATATATAATTTGGCACAACATATTTTTGATCGTATGATAAAAAATATATTATTGAACCATATTATTAAATCCATTTTTTTTTACCATTTTCCTAATTTAATTTAAAATTTTATCCTTAAACATCCGGGTGAACCGTGAAAGTGACACCCAATCCCCAGCATGAGCTTAAAAAGCATAACCTAACCCTTCTCTTCCTTTCCCCTTATCAAATTTCAAATCTCTCCATGGATCCAATGACGGATCTACCACCCATGACCACCCACCCCGCCGATTTCGCCGCCGACCCATCTCCGCCGATGACCACTAACCATGGGCACCCACCTTACGCCGAGGTAAAGATACACACACACACACACTCTCTCTCTCTCACTCTGATTCTTTATGCATCTTATCCTCTTCTTGGTTGTGTAATAATTGTTTGAATCAGTTCCATTAATTTTTGTTTCTGTTTTTACCAGATGATAATTGCTGCAATTACTGCTCTAAAGGATAGAGATGGGTCTAGTAGACAAGCTATTTCGAAATACATAGAGAAAGAGTTCACTAATTTACCACCGACTCATTCGGTTTTGTTGACTCACCATCTCAAACGTTTAAAGAATCAGGGTCAGCTTATAATGGTCAAACACTCTTACATGTTACCTTCTGGATCTGGTCAATTTCAACCCCAAACATCCGCTGGTTACCATCCTACACTTGATTTTAATGCTACTGGTAATGTTCTTGATGCAAATGTTGCTACTGTTGGTGTTAATTCGGAGAATCCGCCTTCTAAAAGGAAACCAGGTCGTCCTCCTAAGCTTAGACCTGTACCCGGTCCAGGTGTACACTCATATAACGCTGATGTTTCGTCTTACCAACCTCAGGTTCAATATGATGGGGGTGTTGGGCAAGATCTTCACGTAAATTATGGTTCTGGTTCTGATTTTCAGGGGAATTCTGCAGGGGGTTCTGAGCCTCTTTTTGCTTCACTTGGACTGGGTGATGATGGTGTTGTGGTTGCCTCACCTCCGCCTACTGAAAACACAACAGTGGTGGTGAAAAGGGGTCGTGGTCGTCCACCCAAGGCTGGTGGCTCTGGTGGTCAAGTGATTGGTGCTGTTTCTGGTTCTGGTTCTGGTGGTGGTGGTGGTGAAATTCAGGAAGGTGAGACGGGTCCTGAGCCTATAGTAAGGAAGCCAAAAATGATGTCGGTGATGATGGGTGGAAACGGTGCAAGGGTGAAGAGGGGTCGTGGTAGACCAAGGAGGATAGGAATTGGGGCGGTTACTGTGCCGTTGTCTGGAAATGTGTTGAGGCCGAGAGGAAGGCCAAAGAGGGTTGCTAGACCAAATGTGACAGCGGTTAATGGCGGTCTTGGCCAGAGTGTATCAGGTGCACGAAGGCGTGGTCGGCCTTCGCTTGGGAGTTTAACCAGGAAACCTGCGGGCAGGCCCAGCAAGGTAATTAATTTTCATCTATATCACGTTTTTTGGTTCAATCGTGCAATCTTACTAGGGTTATCTCTTGGGATTGGTTAAATTTCTATCTATATTTGTATCCTTTAAGAACAAGTACTAGCACTAGCACGATTAGTGATCACACTGATACGACACCATCCCTTAGGACCCATACTAGGCTTGTATCCTGCCATAAACCCAAGTGTAGAACTCACTCCGAAAAGCTAGCTTGTAGGGGGAGGGGACACCTAGACTTATAAACCACCAACTTAATTTACTTTTGGCCGATGTGGGATTATAACAATACCCCACGCTTGAAGGACCAACGTCCTCGTTGGTCACGGCTATGTTGGTCATGGTTGGCACCCCTCTTTTTGGGTCCAAGCCACCACTCCGTAGGCCACCACTCCGAGTGTTGGAATCTTGCAAGATGGGGATGACTCTGATACCAATTGATATGAACCCATCCCATACTAGGCTCATATCATGCCATAAACCTAAGTGTAGAACTCACCCCCAAAAGCTAGCTTATTGGGGGAGGGGACACTTACTTATAAGCCACCAACTTAATTTACTTTTGGCTGATGTGGATCATAACAAACACATTTGGCGCTTTCTAATGTCTAGCAGACTAGTACCAAGTTATGCTCCATCAAGAAAACTTTGAGGGATTTTCGTTCCTTGAATGAAATTGCTTGTGTATGACAGACGCTTTTTAATCTATTGAAAAGTTAAATGTGGTTTAAAACATTAATTTAATATTTTTTAATGTCATTTATATTGACCTTTCATATTCTCTTCCTTCTAACACTAAATGTAATTACACGGATTGTGGTATGTATGTACTGTTTCCTATGCAGTTATCTCGGTCAAAATCAAATATCGGTCAAGGACCGATATTTGAAATTGCGGATATCGCGGTGAGATGTCGGTTTTTTATATTTTGTAGAATATATTATTATATATAACATTATAAAAAAAATTAAATAAAAAGTATAGCATAAAAGTTATTAGATAGTAATATGGGAATTGTTAAAGTGTCAAAACAAAAGGCTGATTGCTTGGAGTGAAATTCGTCGGATCTGAGACTATTTTACCTAGTCGCTAATTCAATGGAGGAGTGGAGGAAGAAACAAAGACTGCAGACGACGACTCGATGGAAAGGAATGCAGAGCTGATGAAAGGCTGTTTGTTTAGGACTTTAGGTTTAATTTGAGAAGTGGGCTACTAAATGGATATCAGAAAAGTGGGTTGGGCTCTAAAAATGGGTTGACACTTAGCATACCAAAAAAAAAAAAACTTCCCAATACAAAAATCGGTATAATACCGATATCTCAATTTCAAAATCTCGGCCAATACCTCGATATTCACCACTGATATTTGAAACCGATATTTTGTCCATCTCCAATATCCGAGATCTCGGCGAGATATCACCGAGATTGATTGCATAGACTGTTTCTCTCTAGTATTCATTTTGGTTCATTGCATGATTGATTTTGAAGAGTTTACATGTTTGTTTTTAGGACTCAACTTGGTCATAATGAATGTACTTGGCTTCAAACTAATTTAAATATCTGTCACTAGAGTTGAGTCCCTCATGATATGTTTTATCACCGGTGGAATATATATATTTATCTTGTACTTAAACTCATTATATAACCTTAGTGTGTCGTATATGATTACAAAAATTATATTATATAATTAGTAATAACTTTTTTTGATTAAAATGATTAAGGAGGTCTTATGCATAAATACTTCAGTTTGCATGACTTATGATTAAGGAGATCTTATACATTCATTATTTTCCTCTACATGTGTTTGATATTTTAGGAGGTATATATCTACCACTTCACTAGGATTTGTGGTTGAGATGGAGGCATAAAAAGTTTATTGATTAGAATATGATGAGTATGCCATGTGTCACCAATAAGATCACTTTAGATCATCTCCTATGTGTACACTAAAATTAGTGTTAAAGAGGAATCTACATGGAATATGCTTACACTAAATTTTACTTACTTCAAGCTATACATTAATTCTTTACACTATGCTTTTTTAATTAATCTAAAATACATTATAGATAATTTACTTCCTATCAATTTAAGTTAACTTTAATTATTTTATTTTGTGCAAGATATGGAACTGATTCTGTTTTATTTATATCTTTATTTTACTATCTACTATATTTTATTATAAAAGTATTAATATTTAAGATTTTAACCTATGATATAATCTTTTTCGGTTTATTGTTGTTTAAGCATGTAAAATATTTTATTTCATAACGAATGTTTCATCACTTAGTTTACGCTTATGTTTATATCCTGATTATTACATATTTACTTTTTAAACAATTTAAAAATAAGTAAATATAGGAGTTACTTAATAACAATCCTAAATACATATTAATTAAAATTAAAATCATATATCAGTATTTGGTTCATTTTGATGGTATTAATGAGAAATTTATCATAAAATATGATAGAGAATATGATATGGGTCAGTTTTAATAAACCAACAGCCCAATGGGCCCAAGCCTGCTCAGTTAGAAAAGATTATATATATACAACCTATTGGGGAAAGGGAGGCATCAAGAGTTTTCTAGTTTGGTTATCGGCTTTGAAGCTTGGGCAGAAAGAACGTGGTTCTTCTCTGATTTTGGCAGGGGAGCATCTAATTGATCTCCTTCTGATTTTACTTGTTCTTCTTCTTGTATTTCCTTTCGTTCTTGTAATCCAACCTATTACAATACCTTAATTAACCTATCGATCTCCTATTCCTTGTTCTCTGTTCTATTTCATCTATTTTCCTAAGTTGATTCTTATCAATATATTAAATCCAAAATAATTTTTACTTTTATTTTAAATATTGAGCAATTACATAGGGTTTAGTGTGACTTTTGTAATAATATATTTTATATACATTAGCTTTTATTTATTTTTATTAAATAAGAATAATTATATAAGTTTAATAAACCATGGCAATGGTTAAAAATAGAATCCAGAATTCAAAGGTTAAAAAGGTAAATTATACGCTTTAAATGTAATGGATAATGTTACACCAAATTTGGCTATATTATTCATCACATTGAATTTAGTGTTTTTATCCGAGTAGTTTATTTGTACTTTTACTCTAATTTTACTAGTAAAAGTGGATTTTAGTGTATACAACGAGATGCCTTAAATCTATGGGCAAAATGTGCGAAAATACAATAAACTATGCCAATATTGTCATTGTATGCAACCAACTTTATTTTGTACCTAAAAACACAAACAACTTACAATTTGATTCCTTGTATGCAATCGGTGACCTGATTACGCGGTTGCCGATTGTATACAATGAATAAAATTTGAAAGTTGTTTGTATTTTTAGGTACTATAGTTCTTTTACTTTTGGGTAGGTTACTCATTACTGGTAAGTTACCTATTGTCATAGCTAACTTGCATATAATTAACCAAAATTGTAAGTTGTGTGTATTTTTAGGTACAAAATAAAGTTGGTTGCATACAATGACAATATTAGCTTAGTTTGTTGTATTTTCGTGCAATTTGCCCTAAATCTATATACTAGTTTATTATAACAGAAAAAGAGACTGGATTTCAGCAAACATAGTGAAGCCATGAAAAAATCAATCAAGAGGATTCAAACAACTTCATAATGCCTATTATAGAATTTAATGAACATGTTACTGTTCTTTTCTTATTCTTGCCGAGATGATTTATGTGGAAAGGTTTAAGGCATAATGAATTACGCAGGAAATAACTAACCTTTATATGTTTAGTTAGGAGGGGTAAATCTTTTATCGAGATTGTTCATGCAATAAATTTGAAATGGTCAGAGTTATATACTAGAGTTTGTAACACTCTCTTTTTGATCAACACACAAATACAACAAAATAGTCCATTCTTCCAGGTGGTCTAGTGACTATTCTAATTGCTTGTTCTTTATGCTGGCAAAAGTATTTATCTAATGAATGTACAGTTTGATGGAAAAACATACTTAAGTAAAAAGATACATGATACATCTTATACATCATTGATGACACGAGTCCCGTATTAATAATATGTATTGGAGATATGTATATTAGGGTTTAGTATAGGGTAGACCAACCTGATTGTATAGATGGGCTGGGGTCGATTATTGTTTTCTTTGTACCCTTGTACTTTATAAATAGTGCTCAATGTATTACATATTACCTATGGGGTTTTCATGGTATCAAAGCCTTAGGACTTTGGACATATCTTCTCTGTCACTCCCTTCTATTGCCTCTCCGCCGCCACCACCACCACCGAACTATGGTTGTCTACCACCACATTTTTTCTCTCCATCGCCCCGTTGACGACATTCTTTTTTTTACCCCCTCTTCCTACCGGGGCGATGGAGAGAAAAAATTGTTCTGAGAGGTTTTATTTCTTATATTACACCACATAGGCGGAGCATCATTTTTTTACATGTTGGAAATGTTTCACGGTTGCAAAATTACCTAATCAGAATACTTTTTACAAGTATAACTACCTATCGAGAACAAAAAATGTACACTGCAAATACTTGGTTATTACATATTTACATGTCCTCATGCTAAATTTCTTACTTGTATGGTTGCCATTTATTGTTCTGAAGGCAAATTGTAATTTTTGTGATGATAGGAATATTTTTATTGTTATTGTAATGTAAAATACTAAAATCACACTCAAAGCCATGCTTGAGTGATGTAATTATTTATGAAGTACTCAACTTTATATTGACAGGGTACCATGTCATTGATTACTTGTAATATGAGTTGTATTTTGTGTGCATCAGTATTTTTATACAGTGATGCTGTATTAGTTTGATTGATACTTGGCCAACTTAAATAAAAACACATGCAGCCAAATCTGAAAATTTTATAGCATCTTAATCTGGTCTTTGACTGTTTAGCGTGCTTGTGTGTTAATCTATAAGTGAGTATGATAAAATTCTGTACACGACTCACTAAATATGGTTAAATACCAAGATAAACCCTGTAGAATTTTGTTGGATGATTTACTACTCTTAACTAAGTATGTTAAAGGTGCTTTTTTCTTGCATATTTCATGGTGTAATAATTCACCCCATTACTGTTCAGTTCTTCCTGATAATTCCACATGGTTTCATTAAGCTTGAAATCAGATCTCGTTACAAGTCTGTCTTATTTCATATTGTCTTGTTGGACATTTGTTGTTTAAGCACCAATCTTAATCGACTTATTTGGAAAGTTCAATTGAATTTGTAGTCAAGGGTACCAATGAAGAATCTAACCTTGTAAAATTTATAATCATAATGAGTTAATTCCTAAGATCACATTACCAAGCAGATTTATTGGATTAATTATTGGTACCAGAAAAATCATTCACATATCAATCATCAAAAGAAATTGTTTCGGGTTGTTGGTCACTTAACATTAACCGAAGCATGGGATTGTTTCCCTGATGTGAGCTTTAGTTCCCCGCATATGCCACATGTTATTTGCATTTACATGATTTTCACATGCCTCCTTTTCTGTTCATGTGTACCCTATTGGCTTATTTCATGGAGGAAAATCATATGGATCCTTTGGTATTCCCTTTTACTGTTTACTTTACTTTCTCTATTAACAATATTTTGTGTACCACGTCATTTTTGGATTGCAGAGTGGACCTGGGACTGCAGTACTAGTAACAGACCCACGACAGCTTGTCGTTTATCAAGAGTTGAAGAGCAAATATGAGCTTCTGGTAAGTTAAAAAATAAGTTTGTGACAACTTATTAGTTCATTTAGGTTTCAATTTTGACTCATTTAGTTGTGAATGGGTCGATTTGGGCTATGTATTTATCTCTAGTGGGTAAAATAACAAAAGTAACTTAAATTTAAGTGGGGTCAAAGGTCGCCCAAAAGTGTATTTTTAATGTCCATGAAACCTAGCAAGTCATTTTATTAAGAAAACTATTGTAGTGATATATGGACATACTGATTATTAGTTAAAAGTTTGAAGATTTGGAAAAGGAATCTACCCAACCCCACCCCACCCCACAGCCCCACCTGATCCAACTTTAACTCTCTCCCTAGTTGAGTCAGAGGTTTGATCCACCTAAACCTTTTGTTTTCTTCCTTAAATTTTATAATAATTTATATATCAAATATGACTGCAAAAAATATCATCAAAATGGCGATTCAAGGTTTTTGCAGTTTGTGCGGTTGCAAATACTTCGAATCTGATACGGGTTACCTTTAAACCATTTGGCACTATTTTTTAGCTGTGTTTTTCTGCTTTTACTAACAATAACATATGAGCCAGAGCAACCATTTTGGAAGTATTGGGCTGACATTTCCCCATGTAAATTCACTTAAAGATGGAATTTTCGACCCATTTACTTATAGATTTACCAACTTCGGGTTATATGTATCTCTAAGGAATGGTTAAAAGCCATTGCGCTCGGTATTCAAAAGCTAAGAACCTCCTAAGTTGCTTTAAAAAAGATGTTTACATTATCTTTGTAATAGTATTTAGCACGTTAATATTTTCGGTTATGAAGTCAAAAGGAATAGATTAAAAATGATTTTGTGGGGTTGGCTTAGCCCATTTCCGCACACTTTTGGCCTGACTAGTACTTTTGGCCACCTCCCGAGCTTTGCAACAGTGAAGCATCGGTTGATGCTTTTGTCTATTTGTTTTATGCTTACTTCTTTTTCCTGACACCTATTCAACGAATTGGGTGCAGCAATCAAAAGTGAAGCAAGTGGTGAGTATGGTGAAACCGAGCATAAATCCCGACTATGGAAGCGCTGCATTAGGGGCTTTACAAGAACTCGAGGATCTAGCTGGAGAAGTCAATGCAGTTTCGTCAAATGGTCAAACCCAGGAACTAGCTTTGTTACCATGAATTAAGGGTCTTGTCACCGGAGGTAGATGATGTCTAAAACAAGATGCAGTTTAAAAAGTTGGGTAAGCGAGGGCAATATCCCGAAAAGGATCTATAAAAAAGCCGTCTTTTTATGAACGAACCCATTCCTTTCAGTTTGTATAAATGTAGTCATGATGTTATTGCTAACTAACACCAACTCCTTTAGATGATTTCTATCGACTCTCATGTTTCAGTTGGTTTTTGTAGGATTTGACCTTTGTGTGCCCCCCCCCCCCCCCCCCCCCTTTCGGATTTATGACCTTTTTACGCATCAGTTGACGATTTTCGGACCTTTTTAAAGATATATTATGGTCTTTTTGGGTCTTTCTAAGAATAAATCCAATCTTACTACGAAACAGACTAAGCATGTTTACTTCAAGAGTTGGATGAGTTATGAGACAACGAAGAAGGTTTTTAACTGCAATATAATCTGTTTTTTAAAAGCAATCACATACGTGCCACTCTTGACCTTTAATTAAAAGTGTGTTTACTATCAACGTCTCCTTTGAACCAAAGGGATCATGTTATTAAGCAAAGTAGTGACCACCTTTTCGTCTTACTAAGGTAGTGATCACGTTTATAATGTTTCACTAATTACAAGGTACTGATTATCTCTACAAATGTCTCACGAAACTATGGTAATGATCATCAGCAACTCACATGCAAGAAGACAATAATAGAGTAGAATGTTTTGTGTTTAAAGGGTTCTTCTCTTGTTTGAACACTTGATCTTGTTCTTCGGGAAGATGTTCAATATAGTCCATAATTAATTCATAGTCCTACGGGATTAATTGTAGCCTTTGGATTAATGTTATCAATGGTCCAGATTAAATTTTAAAAATTTGAGCGGAGTGATATTTTCGTAATTTTTCGTAATTTACATGTGATGCTTTTACAAATCACATGTGATTGCATACTGAATCACCTGTAATTGAATATTAAAATTTCAAGACTATATTTTCTTAATGGACTTTATTGAACACAACCCTGTTCTTTAGTTAATGGACTAATTTTTTTTTGATCAGATGTTTGAGTAGGATTTTGAGAAGTCATTTGCCCTGAAAAAATTCTCTTGATAAGAAATCTGGTAAAGAGTTATCTTTACCTTTGATAAATTCTATTTGAAAATCAAAATTACTTAGCAAGGCTTGCCATCTTGCAAAAATTTGTTTAGATATTATATTTTTTATATCATTTTCTAAAATTGGTTTAGCTGATTGACCCTCTTAGTAAAAAGGGTTTCATATATAAATCATCTTCAAATTTATTGATACACAAAACAATGCTTTAAACTTCTTTTTTGACAGTTGAATAATTTTTTTGAGTTTCATTCCAAGCACCAGAGTAATATCTTACTAGTTCTTCTTTTGTTTGATCATTAGTCTTTTGCTTAAGTATTCCTCCAAATCCTAGGTCACTAGCATCTGTTTCAACGATTATTTTTGCATTTGGTTGGGGAATATTAAGACATGGTAGGTATTTGATTTTTTGTTTAATTTCTTTGACTACATTAGTATGTTCCTGAGTCTATGGCTCAGGGTTTTTCTTAAGTCTTCTGTATAAAGGTTTACATATTGTTCCTAGATCTTGGAAAAAATCATGAACATAGTTTAAACATCCTAGAAATCTTTGGAGTTGAGTTTTGTCTTTAATTTCATCAGGAAATTTATTAGCAAATTCTAGGCTTCTTTGAATAGGTTTAATGGTTCCTTTGATGATCTCATGACCTAAGAATCTAATGTGTGTTTGAAAAAGACTCATTTTTGAAGCAGAGACAACTAATCCATTTTTATAGATTAATTCATAAAAAATGTTTAAATGTTTAAAATGTTGGTCAATAGATTTTTAAAAGATTAGTACATCATCTGTATAAACAATTGCAAAATTACTTATAGGAACTATGATATCATTCATAATATTTTGAAATTCTGAAGGAGCATTTTTTAATCCAAAGAGCATAACATTCCATTCGTAATGGCCGAAGGGTACATTAAATCCAGTTTTGTATTTATCTTATTCATGAATCTGTATTTGCCAAAATCCAGATTTCATATCAAATTTTGAAAAGATATTTGAATCATATAATCTTTTTAATAAATCTCTTTTATTAGGAATTGGATATC
Source organism: Dittrichia graveolens (assembly GCA_038502395.1). Classification (NCBI taxonomy): domain Eukaryota; kingdom Viridiplantae; phylum Streptophyta; class Magnoliopsida; order Asterales; family Asteraceae; genus Dittrichia; species Dittrichia graveolens. The sequence goes on from JARJIL010000008.1 coordinate 28,676,098, forward strand.
TTATCCATTCTAAAACTTTGTTTAAGGGTTTATAGTTGATTACAAGTCTAGGAGATCCTCTTTCAAGTTCAGCTGCATTCATAACGTAAAAGGCTGAACGGGACCAAGGAGACTTAGATGATCTTATAAGTTTCTTACTTAGTAATTCTTGAATTTCTTGTTTGCAATGTTCTTGTAATTCAGAGGACATATGAATAGCTCTTGATTTTGAAGGTATATCTTTTTCATCAAAGTTTTTTATGTATGGTAATTTGACTATATGTTGTTTTCTGTTCCAAAAAGCATTAGGAATATTAGAACATACATATTTTTTGAATTTTTCTTTAATTTGTTTAATTTTACTTTGAGTTATTCTTTCTTGTAATTGATCAGGAATCTTTAAATTACTTATTTCACTTATTAAATATTTTGCTTGGTTAACTTTATTATTTAACTCTGAAAAGGCAATTGGATTAGTGAATTCAAATGTTATTTCTTTATTTAATACTTTAGTACTTATTCTTGTTTCATTAATAGTAAATGGATATAATTGTGAAATGAATGGTGTTCCTAATATTAGAGTGGAAGTTAAGTTTTTTTGCAAGAATTAGGGAAGTCTTATAACAATAATCATTATTACATATATGAACATTTGTAACTTTGTATTTAACATTTAGAGAAGATCCGCTAGCTGTTGACAAATGACTAGCAGTTTTTTCATAATATTTTGTCGGAATGATTCCTTCTTGAATGCAATTCATATCTGCCCCGCTATCTATTAATGCTAAAACTGTTATCTTAAATTCATTTGCTACACAAAGATGTATATAAGTATTCCATCTCTGATAGGATATATTTTTTGGAATTTTTATTTGATCTGAACTTGTATTGATTTTGTTTACATTATTTTCGTTTTCAGTAATAATATCTTTACCCTTTTCTACTTTTGATAATCTTTCTTTGATTAATCTTATTTCTGTTTTACAGTTTTTAATTCTTCTTGTAGGTCTTGAACTGTTATTGTAGTTTTTGGTTTAGAAAATCTTACATAAATTTCTTGCATATTAAAAAGATGATTATTATGTGATGTTTTGTAATTGGTTCAGTATTTTTGTTATAATTAAGAAATTTATCTGTGAGTTGGGTTTTTATGATTTTATCTGGAATTTTGTCTATTAGTTCTAAAAAGTCCCTATCTTTATCTGTGATAACATTTATTGTTTTATTACAAATACAATTTCCTAAACATTCGCAATTTGATTCATAATCAGTTTCATCTGATGAATAACTTTGTAAAACATTTAGATCATTATTATCATAATCTGATATACTTGATTTCGAATCGTCGTTTTCATTAAGAAATAGCTTACTTATCTGTACCTTTAATTGATCAGAGATATCTAGCTCATTTATAGTTTTCTTGACATAACAGTTTTTTGCCATATGACCCACCTTTCCACATTTATAACAGATAATAATGTCTCTTTGATTACCCTTCGAGCTTGGTTTTTTAAACATTTTATAATTTTTTCTGTTATCTTTATGTTTTTCTGTATTATTTGTCTTTGGTGTGTATCTTTTGTTAAAAAAACGTCTTTTATGAAATTGTTTTTTAGGTTTAGAAGAAGAAGAAGGTTTGGAAATAGGTTGAAAACCATATTGTTGACAGAAATCTCCTAATTCAGATTTACTAGTAATCTTATCTTTTTTGAGTTTAGCTTTAAACTTTAAATCTGAGCATATGGATAATCCTTCTTTATTAGCATGACTAATTATTTCTCCATAGGTAAGTTCTTTATATGGTATTTGATTATTATATTTTTCTCTTAAATTATTTCTAATTTTTTTAGCAAACAGGTTTGGTAGTCCTGCAATGAATCTTTCTTTCCAATAGGCTTCTTTACAATCTGACCTTAACATTACTTTGGTTAGGAACATATCCTTATACCATCTGAAATCTTGAAGTTTCTACAAGTAAGATTAAGTAATATCTCTGCACTTTTTTCTTGAAATATAGTTGGATCTCCTATAAAATGTTTTACTATTACAAATATAAGTGTGTTTATAATATCATCTTCTTGAGTAGTTGTAGTTTCATTATTCTCTTGCTTTATGATTGATTTTTTTGCAGTAAGAATAAACTCACTTTCCTCATTAGTTAGGTATGAATCCCACCATCCTTTTATATTACCAGTAAACCCAGAAGTTAGTAGATCAACTATTTTTCTTTGATTATTTCCTCTTATTGAATAGGCATTGGCAGCCATATTCATTTCTTGAAGCATGTTTAAAATTTGATGTTCTGTTAGTCCATCTATATTCCATTCATAGACAGAAGAACTATCATATGCACTTCTTAATCCTGCGAATTCTCTATCTTCAAATTGAATATCTGGAAAAGTTGGTCTTGGGTAAAAGTTTAAAGCGGTTTTATTGGTATGTGGTCGAGTCTTCTATTCTTGCATAGACATAATATGAAATATTTGAGCTTTACTAAAGTCTATTTGAATGGGGTTTGACGGGCTACGATTATGAATAACTTTGATAGATCCTGTATCTATTAAGATGGCTCGATAGTAATCACGTATTTTTTGAGTATCATTGATAAACAGAGAATCTTTTGGGAAAAGAAAATCCGTTAGAATATGAAAGCCTTTAGCTTGTAATTCTAGCTCATAATCTTCTAGTATCTTAACTATTTGAAAATTTGGGTTAAGAATATAAGAGCTGTTTTTTGGTTTTGATGATGGAGAAGGTATAACTGGCTTTGAGAAAGGAGAGATAGTAGAAGCGGCTTTATTTGGAGAAGATATTGAAGAATGTGGGGGAATGTTTGATGAACTTGGTAGAATGGTAACATGTGTGTTGACTAAGGATGAGTATGATGGGTATCTTTTTTGAGGAGTAATTGGAGCAAATATATTTTGAGTAGGAATGATGGAAGAACTTCCACCTGTAAATGAAGAGAGAACTAATTTTTTCTTTTGATCAGATTTTTGAGTAGGATTTTGAGTCTCTTGAATAGAAGATTCTTGGGGCATATCTTGAGTATTAATTCTTGTTTGTTATTGTTAACTATGTTATAATAATGCGTTCTTTTTTCTTTGTTATGATCTGCATAGAATTCATTTTTGAGATATTCCATATTAATTGTGTTGGTCATTTTAACAAACTATTAGTAAACTTGATTTTTTTAGTTATTCAAGTTTTATAATTAATGTTACACGAATGTTTTTAAGTATATTTAGTGTTCTAAAATGTGCTACTTTATTATATATGTTTTCACCCATTCTTAATTCATCTGTTAGTATTTTTATGTCTCTGTCTAATTGATTAATTCGGGATGTAGTATATCTTATTTCTTTTTTAAGATTATCTAAAAATGGACTCATTAGCGAATAACTAATTCTGATTTTGTTTGTTTGATCCATGTAAATATTAAATCTGTTCTTTGCTGTATTTGATTACTTCTTATCTTAAGATTTGCTAATTGTACCTATTGAATATTTGTTAAGTCTTTGGGTTGATCCTATTGAATATTCATTGGTTCTTTAGAGCTTTTTATTATCTAATTTTCTTCATTTTTAATTTTTAAAAGTTCAATATTATCGATGTTAATAATCTCCCAATACTTTTTAATTGCAAGTACTTTTTGAATATTATTATTACATAAAGCTTGAGTCTTATTACTCATGTTTGATTTTTAAAATTATTAATTTCTGATAATATATCTGATTGAGTTGGACTATATCCTTCAGATTCACTTTGTTTATCCTCATGATAAATAGGTTGTGGAATATTTTTATTAAAGTCTACATATCTTAATGATTTTGATTTTCTGATAAGAGGATTTTTAGAATTAGTTGTACTATTAATAGATCCTGTGGATAATCTTGAGGGAATGGTTTGACTATTTTCAAAACTAACATCTACATATCCATCTTCATGTTCTATAACACTAGATGTTCTACTAGACTCTCCAATTGGTTTGGGTAGATTAATATCTTGTAGATTCCAGTTACAAGATTGAGTTATTTCATTCCACTTGAGCCGTTTTGGAGTTTGAATTTTTGTATGTTGTGGGTTTTATTCGAAAATTACAGTTTCATTTTTTGGACCGACTATCTTAGTCCTAGGTTCTATTGTTGAAGTCATTGTTTTGTAACAAATTCTGTATATGATTGCAATAGCTTTTGTTTCTTCTTTGAATTCTAAATTTTTTGTTTTAATTTTTAAAATTAGAGTATCAAGAATGTTTGGATCAAATAATTCTACTGAAAAGTTTGGGTAACAATTAAAATATATGGGACCATTTGAAATATTAGTTTCTGCCATAGCTAATATTGAATTTTGAAAATTAGTATGTCTTGTATCTCTTAATATTAAAAGGACTGGAGCATCTATTCCTAATCTGAATAGTGGTTTAACTGCTACTTGTACTAAGCCAACATGTAAATATTTATATTTCTTTCTGTGTTGAATAATAGCAAATTTGGATAATAGATGTAGATTATTGTATTCTTTATTAATTGATACTGTTTGTTCAGATGTTTGATTAAATACACTTGTAGAAAGTCAAAAGTTCCAATTTTATATATTGTGTTATAACTTTGTTTTGGAATAGTCTAATTGGACAAATTTTGTTCTATATTCGATATATGAACTTCAACAAAGTTCATATGTAAATCAGTTTCTTCATTAACATCTTTGTCTAAGTTATGTTTTTTAGAGAATAAATTCATCATCTTATCTGTAATCTTTAAATCTTATATATATATATATATATATATATATATATATAGTAAGGGGATCTAATGCGAACCAAGCAATTCGTTCGCAAATTGCGAACCAAACAAAAAGTCAACTTATGAGCACTTTTATTTATTTATTTATTAATATTAATATTATTATTATTATTATTATTATTTGTGTGTCTAAAGATGAGATGCAGTGTTTTTAGACAAGATGCAATGCTTTTAGACAAGATGAAGTAATTTTATACTAGATGCAATGATTTTTAGATAAGATGTATTGGTTCCTAAATAAGAATCTACCGATTAATTCTTGCATGATGGACTAGTTTTAAGAGAACTCCATGTTTTTTAGATATTATACAATGATTTTAAGTTGGATGCAATGATTTTATAGACTAGATGTAGTGTTCCTAAAGTTCTTATTTTAGAAACCGTTTCTATTGGATCTTCACCCTATATATATATATATATATAGGCAAAAGTTCAAACGGGAATACCATACTTCCCGCGGTTCTCGTACGAAAAACAATTCTCGTTTGAACTTTGCCTATATATATACTAGCATGATACCCGCGCAATGCGATAGTAACAAATAATTTCTACTCGTTAAGATGTCCGTTTTTAGGACGTAAGGAGTATGATATTCATGTAATACGGTGACAGTGAATTATTTTCGTTTGGTGACATGTTTATTTTTCTTTATCTTTTTTCCATTTCCTTTACTTTTCTATTTTCCATAATTGAAAAAAAAGATTATGAAAATATTTTTTAATAATTAAGTTAATTTGTATTGGCTTTTACATTCAAAAAAAATTATATTGACTTTGATTTTCTTAAATATGTAAAGTTTAGTTATTAAAATGGAATATAAGAATGTTATTAACTATATCTAATAATTACCCAATTTAGCTTATATAAGGGGTAATTTAGTAATTTCAAAACACTTAAAATTTGAGAGTTTAAACAAAATGTTTAAATGCTTTATAATATAGTATAGATATATAGGAGCGGTTCAAACGAGAACTGCGATAACCATTTCTGACCAATCATTTAATTTTCTGTCTTTTTTATTTATTTTAAATAGGAAAGGGTAGTATGGACATTTTTACATTGCTCCCCATTTTCTAAAAGTAATATATCCATCAAATGAAAAGGTGTTAAATTACGAAAATTGTACCAAATTAACGAGAAAAAAATTGTGCTCTTTAATTTGAGACCGATCTTACTATATTTTTTTAAAAACAAAAATTCGCGTTTGCTCATTTTTTTACACAGCTCTCGACATATGCACATGTGCATATCTACATCTATGCTAAAAAAACTAGGTGAATCTATGCATTTTCACAAGTGCAAATGTCGACTGTACTAAAAAAAACCCAGCAAATACAAAAAAAAAAAAAAATTCAAAAAAATATAGCTAGATCGGTCTCAAATTAAAGAGCATAATTTTCTCGTTAATTTGGTATAATTTTTGTAATTTAATACCTTTCCATTTGATAAATATATTAGTTTAAAAAAAGTGGGGGTAATGTGAAAATTTTCAAATTGCCATAAATTAATTAAGGATATGTTTGATTAGTTTAAAGTTATCTATTAACAACTTATTAATCTGCACCCTCCATCTGTTTGATCAACGGGCTATAATTGGTTCTCGCAGTTCTCGTACAAAAAACAGTTCTCGTTTGAACCCTCTCCCATATATATATATAAATATATATAAATATATATATCCCTTTAATGATTAAGAGGCAATAAAAAAATCCTTTTTAATGATTAAAACTACTTCATCGATTTCTTTTTGATGAATCCAACATATTCATCGCTTTTTACAGAGCAAAAGAGATATTCAAATACAGATTTGAAACCAAAATTTTGGAATAATTTGTTGATGAACAAAATGCTTTCATTTAAAAAGTGATAGATATATGGATTCATAACAAAAAAAAATCGATAACTAGTTTTAATCAATAAAGATGATGAACTAACAATTATTACTTGATGTATATGAAAAAAAAATTATCACTAATCATCCCTCTTACACTTTGTACTTTAATTTACCTTTTATTTTGTAACACCCTTAAACCTGGACTAGGAGATTAACAGGTTTGTGGTTTGTGTTTAACTGTTTTAATTTAATTAAATGGTTAATTAAATGCTATTTGGTTTAAACAAGATAATTTTATGTATGTATTAATTGTATGTATGTATGTCACCGTATGCATGTATATGTATTTATGTGTGTGCACGTGTATGTGTGTTAAGAATGTGTATGCCATCTCTTTCTAATTAGTTGTATACGTGGGGTGGGGGGAGGGGTAGAGGGTAGACATGCAATATCTCAAATTAAGCAAAGGTGAAGTGTGTGTTTGTGTACTCTTCTCTGTCAAGAAACCGAAGGAAAAGAAGGACAGGAAGATAGAATCAGATTCCATTTTCTTTTGTAATTTAAATCAAGTTCAAGGTTAGATGTTTTAAATATCATGATTAAATGTTTACTAGATTGAATCCTGATAAAACTAATATGAATTTATGAAGAAACAATAGGATCGGATTTGAATGAAACATGAATTTGAGGTCGGTTTTGTGTTTATATGATTTGTATGCTAAAATGGTGTTTTGATGCATGAAATATGTGTTTATGATGTTAAAACATGTTTCTGGAATGATATGTTAAATTTAGAAATCTGGGTTTGAGTTATAATGATGGTAGATTGGATGAACTTATGAACTAGCGGTTTTGGTATTGAAGAAGAAGATGAATCCCGATAGTTTGGAAAAACCGGAAGTTGGAATCCGGAAACCTATAAACCGACACTCAATGCTAGAATCCAACACAAGAACCCTAAATCCGATTATAAATATGAAATCCTACACTTGAGAAACTGAGACTTAAACCCGAAACATGAAATACCTAAAATCCGCTAAACCCATAATCCGATTGTTGGCAAACCGAGACCTTGAATCCGATACTTTGAAATCCGGTAACCATGAAATCCTATACTTGGATGATTTAGAAACCGATACTCTAAATCCGGAACTATTAGAATCCGAGAGCCAAATCCGAGAATTAAAGACGGGTGTTTGAAATCCGAGTTAAGAAAAATCCGATAGTAGCAAATCTGACACCCGAGTGGCGGATTTTGAGAAATCCGAGAGTTTTGGAATTCCGATGCTTTGTGTTCTAAACTTGTGAATGTTTATTGTTTGATATTTTTTGATGAATGATTAATAAATATATGGATAGATACATTTATGAGGTTGAGACTGATTTGGTTATTGCTGTGTTTTCAGGCAATCCAAAAGCTAAGTAAAATTAGATATCTGAGTTCAAGCTGAAACTGAGGTGAGTGGACGTTAATCACGGATGGTAAAGATTGCAGTTAATATTATTAATGTGATGCATGATTGTGCATTGAGATTGGAATGATTGAAGTGCTAATTGTGTTATTGATTATTGATAACTGCTGCATGACTATTTGGTCGATACACACTCTTAGGATGATTTTGAGTTGCGTTTGAGAAGTCAGCTATACGTGGACTTGGGCTGGGCTTGTCTAACTGGTTGGTTGAACAGTAGTAGCCTTTCTGTTGCATATGTTGCTCAGAGGGGAGTTTACTGTGCCAATTCAGTGGAAAGCTATCGGTAAACCTCTGCTTTGGCCGGCATTGGTTGTAGGTTCTGCGCCGAACCGCCGGTCTTCTCGTGATATGTGATTACATGATTGATGTTGATTGTGAATGTTTGCATTTGATGTTTTAGCCTCGACTCACTTAGCTTTGTGCTAATTCCCCTCAGTTGTTGTTTTGCAGGTTCGTGTTTGAGTTGAAGAAGGAAGAGTTGACCATACTCTGATACTAGCTTTAAAAGAGACGAGCCAGTATTTTGTAACACCAAACAGTAGTAGATAATGTTAATGACTTTTGCTTAATGAATGTACATTTGTAATTATTGGTTAATGTAATCAAGTTGGTTTTAATTAGCTTCCGCAACGTATTTAAAAAAATGGCTTATGGTTTTCCGGTGTTACATATTTGATCTTATCCCTATATATATAGGGGAGTATTCGAACGAGAACTGCGAGAACCAATCTTAGCCCTTGATTAAACTTAATCAATGACAAAGATTTTTTGGCGTCTCATTAATGAGGTATTAATGAGGGTTATTTTGGGAAAAATCAAGCCTCGCAAATTAATGACGGTTTATTTGGACGCAATTCACGGTTGGGTAAATATATAAATTACCAAAATACCTATTAAGGAGTCATTAATGACGTTAAAAATAGTTCTCGTACGAAAAAAGTTCTCGTTTGAACTTTTGCATATATATATATATATATATATATATATATATATATATAGATGAGAGGGTTCATGTGAAAAATGTTTTATTTGCGAAAAGTACGAGAAGTTATCTCAGCCACTTCTTTGAAATTGACCTGATGGTGTAGATAAATGAGGTTTTTTTTAATTTTTTTAATTTTTTTAATTTAAAATGACATAATGGTGTAGATTAATGAGGTTTTTTTATTTTTTTAATTTAAAATGACATAATGGTAAAACAAATTTTTTCTCTCTCCAATCTATTTTTCTATAATTTTTCTTACTCCTAATTTTTAAATAAAAATAAAATAAATTAAAAATAATTTACTAGTTAATTATTAATTGTACAAATTTCACCGCTGAATACACCTAAAAAATTTACGCGTTTTTTTATCGATACTGTGTTTAATAATGAATACAACCAAAAGTATACGAGTTTTAAAATAAATCTTACAATATTCAATATTGAACACATCTAAAGATACGTAAACTTTTATATCATTACAATTTTACACACATACAACCAAAATGAAATAATTACGCTAATCCACTTTTCCATATTCACTAATAAATAATTCAAAACCATCTAAATCATAATGTAACATACTTACATTAATCCACTCTTCCATATTCATTAATGAATAATGCAAAACCATCTAAATCATAAAGACATGTACTTACATTACCCAAAATTTTATGTTCATTAATAAAGAATATAAAAACAACCAAATCATCCGACTACTTTAACCCAAATTTCTATGTTAACTAATAAAAAGAACAAAACAAAACAAAACCAAAAAAAAAAAATTCAAAATACGGGTTCGTTAATGAACGTTGTACAAAAGCCACCAATTTTTTTATCAATGAATAATATATAAACTAGAAAAGAAAATCAAACTTAATAAAATTCAAACCTATATACTTCGAGATCAAAATTAAAAACTTCTTGTGCTGAATAAATGGGCGGATGAAAAGGGTTACACCAGAATTGATGGAGATCCAAGGGCAAATCTAAAACGATGGTCGGCGGTGGTGAGAGGGATCGACCGGCAATGATGGCACATGGTGGTGGTCTTCGGGTAGAAAAAATAACGGTGGTGGTGGTGCTCTTGGTGTAGATCGGAACGGTAGTGGTGGTGGTGTTACAGGTGCAGATTGGAGATGGTGTTACCGATAGATGGTGTTGTTCTTAAAATGGGGTGGTCGACGATGGTGGTGGTGTTCTTCACTGATGTAATAGTGGTGACGAACGACAGATAGAGAGAGAGAGAGAGAGATCGGTGGATGACAAGGATGGTGGTGTTGTTCTTCGCTGTGTAGGTGACCGACTCATGCAGGTGGCGGCGGGCGGCGGTGGCTAGAGAAGGTGCATAGAAAGAGGAGAAGATATGATAAAATAGGGTTTTCTAACTTTTTGAAATAGGAAAGATGGCAGGCTCTTATGGCGGCACTTATGTGAGGGAGATGGAGAGTTTGTTGGCAAATATTGAGAGATATTTAAGGTGTGTTCGGCAACAGGCTTATGAGGGATTATAGGGGCTTGGGATTCTAGTTTTCATAACCTCCAGCCCTCTAGCCTCGTTCGGGTGTTACAATTTTAAGGGGATTATTATAAACATAATCCCCAATAAGCCCCCAAAATAAAAGCTTTTTCAAGTAGTTTATGGCTTGGACTTGGGATTATCAATTAATCAGCCCCAGCTCCAGCCCAAGCCCCAGCCCCAGCCCCAGCCTCAGCTCCAGCCCCAACCCCAACTAGTTTCGCCAAACGCACCCTTAATTGGCAAATACAAAGAAGGAGATGGAGAGTTTTCCTAAAATAAGGGATTAGTTTGATTGATTTTAACTTAAAAATTACATTTCTCTCCTTCTACCCTTAATTTTCTTTCCATTTAATATCATCTTTATTACTAAAATGCCACGAATAATCTTAATCATTAATTAGACCATCCAAGGGCTTAAAATGCTTCTTGTACTTTTTGCAAATAAATCACTTTTCGCATGAACCACCCCCCTCTATCTCTCTCTATCTCTCTCTCTCTCTCTCTATATATATATATATATAAGTAATGGTTCATTTTAGAACTAGTTTTATTGCAAATTTCGCGAGAACCATTTATAGCAATGAATCATAATTAATCAAATGTTAATATTAGTTGTGGCAAATATGTAATTAATAAAAGACACCACTGTCATTTTCAATTTTCAAAAATGCTGGAGGGGTGTTTTAGGCAAATTGCCTAAATAAAGGGGTAACCACTTACCTCCACTTTTTTAAAACTTAAATATCTACCAAACGTAAAGGTATTAAAATATGAAAATTATACCAATTTAACAAGAAAAATATGCTCTTTAATATGACATCCATATTGCTATACTTTTTCAAAGATTTTTTTTTGTTTTTGCTGGGTTTTTTTCTACCACAACATGAGATATACGCACATGTGCATATAATGTTGGAATATGCCCACTGACACACACGAGTTGGTACCATTGCCGATGAGGCATATGCCTATTGTGTTACACTCCAAGTATTGATTTCTGCAATACCTTTGAATGAGAGAGAAAAAAATGCCACAAGATGGTTTTGGTGATGGAGGTATGGGCATGCCCATCCGCCGGGTACGAGCCCAAGACCGGCGTGTCTAGGGCGTACCATTTGGGGCCGGCACGGGCGTGCCTATTGGGTTGGCATGGGATGGCTTGTTGAGCACTACCGTGCTCGATGCTGTAACAACCAATTTAATTAGTGTTTTAAGGCTAGTTTAAATGTGGCTTTATGTCTATTAACACTAGCATTTGTGGGACGGTTTTTGGTTCTTTTTGAGTCATAAGACTTGCCCTAAGAGCTAGTGAGAAGGCTAATATCCACTTTGGTCTTGATAGCAAACATATGATCACTTCTCTGTCTCTTTCTCAAGTACACATATAGACTTGGCTAAGTGCTACAAGTGAGTTTTACACATTGGTGATGTTCTTGGCGGCGTCCAAGCATATCTAGCACGTAGGAATCAAACTTTCTTGGTGTGGATACCGGTAGAGGAACACTCATTTGTGTTTTCATATCCAACGCTTTATACAAAAAGGAAAGGAGATATCTTCATTGGTATATTTCTTGCTATTGTTCTTTCCTTTGTTTAGTTGCATTGTTTATGTCTAGAGTTTGGTCTATTGGGTGTGTGTACTCGTGGGTATTTTAGAAAAATTGTTTTACCCATTTTTGCTTTTATTGCATTTCTTGACGCCACCAATACCCAACAGTGGTATCATAGCCATCTCTAACATGGTTTTGCACTTTGGGTTTTGAAAAACCGAAAATTTTATTGATTTTGTGATTCCGGTGACCGGGCATGGTCGTACCTTTCAAGGCACACGCTGTGTCGGCGGTAGTGGTACGGCTGTGCTTGTGAGAACACACGCTGTACCAAGCAGAATCTGTGTTTTAAAAATTAGAAACTATTTCTGGTTTCACACTAGCGGGGTACGCCTGTACCCTTCATAGGGCACGCCCATGCCCTATGTGTCTAGAATCAGTTTTCTAGAATTTTTGAAAGAGAAAAATTGGTTTTCTAAAAATCTGATTTTTGACCAGGCTTGGATCTGGTTTGGTTCTCATTGTGGTTTGGTTCCTATATTTATATGTTTTGTATGGCTTGACATGAAGTGCATAAAACCATACACTTATAGGTGTATATATGAATATGAGATTTTAAACTTGGTCTTAGAATCACTAATGCATATGTACAAGGATTGTCATGGTGCCTTAAGTGTTTGTGACAATCTTGATCAGAACATATTGTGACATGGTTTTGTGTGGCACACCATGTGTTTGGCTTTGGTTGTGCTTGCTTGGTTGGTTCGGTAACTAGATATGGCCTTTAGACCTATGTGTTGTGGTGTTTGGTGTTCTGGCTTTTGGTAGCCTACGTGCCGTATTATTGTAATTTTATTACTTGGTGCGGCTTGCATGACGTTTATGTATTCCTTTGTACTTATATTACTAGAATAGGATTGCGTCCTAAGCGTAGTTTCTACTTCTATGTATTTGTATAATAGTATAGACGCTTATTTTGATTGTAATACACTATTGGGAGTCACGACGGTGATGTCTTGGCGATATGAAGTCCGGAATGCTAATGGAGATGCCGTATTCTGTGGGAGCACACCCAATGGGGTACTTTGGATATTGGATTCCATAGTTGACCTTGTTTTCCTCATTTCACTCCTGAGAAAAACTCATAGGATTTGAGCATGTTACTGAACTATTGTGTATGTGTCGTTGTGATTTTATTATTATTTTTATTCTTGCATGGATGTTTAGGAAATCATCTTCTAGATTATTTTTGATAAAATAATAAAACACAAGATTTGTAAAAATGGTTTACTTATCCCCGCGCATATAGAATTAAGAAAATAATATAAAATTGGTATTATATTATACGTGGGTAAAAATTTGTTTTATCACATAATTAGTTAATTTGCAAAATGAGTTAAAAATGGTTTTAACCTGAAAAAAAATCTCGTTTTTCAAAATTTAAATCACGCGCCATCCGTAAGAAGACACTAGTTGAATCTAGTGAAACTTAGATGATTGTCGAGCTTTAGCATGAGTCATTCCTAGTGGAACTATGTGGAAGGTGAGTATGGCAACTCGCAAGGTTGGTTGTCGAGCTTAGCACAAGCCAATCGTTGGTCGAGAGTCCACCGTGTGTCTTGACGAGCGGTTTACAATTCTATTTGTGACACTTAAGTGACGTCAAGCTCTAGCCGAGTCATTTAGGGAGATCAATTAGGAATTGGTGCGAGAAGGGATCAAACATGCCAAAGACATAATGGATGTCGATGGATCACGCAAGGATCTAGAAGTTGCAAAATGGTTATAATTGGTAAAATGATTACTTGTCTAAATAGCTTTATTTTGTGATCCGCGGCAAACCCGTCATAAGGTAAGGTAAAATATGGTTCCTAGCCTTGTTTAAATAATTGGTTTTGATAAAACTATTTAGGTAATTATTTTTTCAAGGATTATATCAAAATTAATTAAAACGGGTACTCTAAATTGTAGATGGCAAACGTTAACAACACCACACTGAATTTATCACTCCGTACGTTCCTAGAGAAAGAGAAACTCATAGGTGTGAACTTTGTTGATTGGCATCGTCCATTGAGAATTGTCTTTCTCCATGTAAATTCGCAATTACGATTATTGCGTAAATTATATATATCACGAGTTGATTATTATTACCATTATAACTATTTGCCTCACTTTCAAGAGTTAGAAATGTGAATTTATATGTATGAGTATACTTGTGTGTTGGGCTTAGTGGATTAGTCTCATTTCCTTGATACACTAAGGTTGGCCCAAGAAGGGTCAAAGAGTGGGATTGGCCTAAGCTAGAGCATGTATAGATATATATAATTAGGGCACAGCCTCCAAGAACCTATTACTGTTCCATTCACCTTCCTCTGAGAGAAAGTGTGTCTGTACATGTGTTCTTACCAAGAAGAAGGAGGGAGAAGGCAAGGCAAAGATTTTGAGCCAAACCATCAAGGAATCATCAGGTAATGGTTCTAAAACTTGTATCTTATCTTTTGTGAGAGGTTGAGCAAATTCAAGTTGTTAAATAAGGGTTTTAGTTGGGATTTATCCCCTCTTCTTGGGTTTTTGGTGAAACACCATTTGAGAAACAAAATTGAGATTTTAGGCCTGAAAATCGAGATGGTAATCGTTTATCTTCAAAAGGAATTGTTTACTTGCTATTAAGAAGATTTTGGAACAAAAATGACATGAATTGGTTAAGTTTTATAAGAATTCAAAAATTTAAAATAAGACTGGGCGTTAATGGGTTTTTGGTCTGAACAGAGAGGGGCCAAGCGACTTATACCCATGCGACTTATGCCATGCGACTTATACCCAAACGACTTATACCCATGCGACTTATGACATGCGACTTATGCCATGCGACTTATACCCATGCGACTTATGCCGTGCGACTTATACCCATGCGACTTATGCCATGCGACTTATGCCATGCGACTTATACCCATGCGACTTATGCCATGCGACTTATACCCATTCGAATTATGCCATGCGACTTATGCCATGCGACTTATACCCATGCGACTTATGCCATGCGACTTATACCCATGCGAATTACGCCATGTTACTTATACCCATGTGACTTATGCCATGCAACTTATGCCATGCGACTTATACCCATGCGGCTTATGCCATGCGACTTATACCCATGCGACTTATGCCATGCGACTTATACCCATGCGACTTATGTTCGTGCAACTTACACTCATGCGATTAAGTCATGCAACTTGAGAAATTTATGCGATCTAGTACTAGTCCAACCTAGAGGCTTGTACTTGGTCTGACTCAGCTAATGTATTGTAGGTTTTACCGTCAGGATCCGTTAGTCAAGCAGTGTTGAGAAATACTTCTAGCTTTATTGTGTCATCACTCAGGTGAGTTACCCTAACTTAGTTTGTTCCCGCAATGTGTAAGTGATATGCATGACATTTATCGTTGCCAAGTATGTGCTCAATTGTGATAAGTTATTATGTGTTATCGTTGTGAAATGTTAGTAACCAACCGTGCCTTCGTGGTCGGTCGGGGCAGATGACTTCATCTAAAGGAAGGACCTGTGATGAGTCATAGCGGGTGAGGCCCGGTTTAGGCATCAAACGGGTGGGATCCGAGATGCGGCAGAGGGCGAGTCCCTAGTTATGTGTTACAAGATGGCCGGATGTGATTCTTGCGAAGGGTAAGTGTAGTGGTGATTCAATAAGCTTTGTGCTTACCCCCTTTTGTTATGTTTTAAGCTCTTCGAGATTGGACAAGGGCAAGGCTCCGGCATGATAGCAGCGACCGTAGCGTTTTAACTTTTTAACTCAATTGCCAGTCAAATCATTTTATATATTTATTCGCTTTTGTTGTATCAAACAATTAACGTTGGTGATGCTACATTCGTAACCGTTGATTTTTGTAATGGCTGGTATATATATTAATTTATTATGTTCAAAAAAAAATTTGGGACGTTACAACTTGGTATCAGAGCCTCGGTTTAAGTGATTCAAGTGCGCGAGTGGTATGTTTGGAATTAAACCTTGGTTCAAAATGAGATTTTCAAACTAAACAATTTCCCTAAACAATTTTGAAACGCGCTGTCAGCTGGAGGCAAAGGTCCTGATAAGCACTTATTGATGGGATGAGTTGTGAATTGAGATTATCACTCTTATAGTTATGAAAAGATAATAGTGACATTCAGTGTAATGTGAACACCTTAAACTATGCATGAAATGAGACGTACAAATTTAGAGAAACAACATCGTTGTCACACTATGCTAGATTGATGATGATATGATGAATCTGGTGAGGGGTTATTTGTATGTTATAACATGTACATAGCTAGGGATGCCTTAGTGCATGTAGGGCTGCTTATAGAGCTAAGTGTGCAGAAGGAAATGTATATGTTATGAAGTTATATGCGGTAACGCCTAGCTGACTTACAGTGCGTTATCTATACTTCAGAATGGTTAACACAAGAAGGAATGCAAACCCACTGGTGGGGGGTCCCGCCAATGTGCCCAAGGATGGGGAAGCTGCAAGTTACACGGCCGAGACTAATCCAAGATGCCAGCCGGAAATACCCGTGGTAGCCGCTGGGGGTGGAACCGTCGATCCACCCATGGATGATGGGCTAGTAGCAACAATAGGGAGGGCCTCGGAACAAATCCTCCCTAACATGTTTGAGCAAATGGCTGAAGTGTAATACCCGAACTTCGGAACTAAATAAAAATAAATAAGAGAATATTTTTATTGAGAAAATAATAGTGTGCTTGGTTATGGACTTAATGGTGGACTAGTCGATTGTGTGGGATTGATTATATATATATATATATATATATAAATAGATGGCTAGACGGACTAAAAATATATTTCAATTGGGTTGAGTACTATTGGGCTCAAACAAGTGGAGGTTGGGCTTAGGCCTTTTTAGAGAATTTATATGGGGGTTTAGGGCACAGCCCCCAACACTTGTTTACTGTTTCATTCATTCACTCAAAGCTAGTGTGTGGTGGTGTGTGTTTTGCTCTCGAGAAAACAGAAGAAAAAGGTCTCAAGAATCTTCGTGGACTTGGAGAATTGTTGGAAGAATCATCAGGTAATGTTTCCTACCTCACTATGATGTTGTAGGTATCAATTTTAGCTTGTTTGAATGATTATAAGAGGAGTTAGAACTTGGGTTTTGAGGTTTTGGGTTTATGAAGAACTAGTAGAAAAGAAATTGAGATTTGAGCTTTAATACTTGATAAAATGTATTTAAATCGTGAAGGATGTGTTTAAATGAGTGAAGAAATGTTTTGAAACAAAAAGGAAATGATTTGGTTGAATTTTGAAAGAACTTGATTTTGGCCATGGAGCCTGTGAAATAAAAAAAAAAAAAACTGACAGGGATGACCCGTGTGCCATGCGACTTTCACATGGCCACATTTGGCTCCATGCGACATCCTCATGGCTCATGCGACTTTTGTGTTTATTCCATGCGACTTTCAGTTGAGTATGTGTTATTCCATGTGACTTTCAGTATGTATAAGTGTCATGCGACTTTTGATATGAATCATGCTACTTTTAGTAGGGATCATGCGACTTTCAGCAAGAGCCCATGCGACTTTCAGCACCTGCCCATGCGACTTTCGCATGAGGTACCATGCGACCTTCGCATGAGATGCCCAGGCTGCATGCAAGTTCATGCGACTTTCATGATTGGTATATAGATATGTTCATCCGAATTTTAGTGTGTGCATGTGGACTCATGCGACTTTCAAAGATAAGTTTATGATTTCATGCGACCTTGTGTGTAACATCCTGATTTTGGGCCTAGCAGTTTCGTAGGCTTGGGTATGTTTATACATGATTAGTATTTGATTAATTGTTTAATTGGTGTTTAATTAAATGAGTAACTAATTTAATTATATGTTGGTTTATATATATATATATTGGTTTATATATATGTGCGGTTGTTTGTGTGTGTGTGAGAGCATGAAATTGCGAGTTTGAGGACTGACACCTCCTGCTTATTCTTTCGATGTACATATACGTGGGTTCAACTAAGCATTTCTTCAATTTCAAGTTTCTTGTGTGGGTGTGAATTGTGAGAAATCGACAGAGAAGCAAAAGAAGAGGAACAATCGGATTTGGGTATTATTGAATTTGTGAATTCAAGATTAAAAGGTTTGTATGATTCCTTTGTTATATTGAATCTTTATAACATGCTACGGCTTTGTCATAATCTGTTGGGTGTTGTTTATGAATACCGTATATGAACATGTTAGAAACCTTTGTTGGTGGGTTTTGTGTGTTCTAAGTGTTTATGTGATTTTGAAAGGTGTTATGATGCATGATTGGATGTTTAATCATGTTTATTTATGTTTTGGTAAGTTTATATATGAATTTTATGAACTGAAAAGATGATTCATGGAGACTATGAAGTTATCGTATTCTTGAAGTATGAAGTTGTCAGATTTTGATGAGGAGGATGATGAAAACCGTGTGTGGTAAATCTGGGTGTCAAATCCGACACTTGTGAAATCCAGAACTAACGATGAAATCCGATGGTGGACTAAGTTGAATCCGACAGATGTATCGGATTTCTTGAAATCCGATGGAAGTTGCGGATTTTCTTCAAATCCGACAGGGGTATCGGATTTCCCTTGAAATCCGATAGTTTTGGCAGATTCCGATGGTTTTGGCGGATTGTGGCTTAAATCCGATGGATGTATCGGATTTCCTTGAAATCCGATAGCTTTGGTTGTTTGTTGAATATTTGATGTTATATGATGAGTGTTTATGCATATGTGAATCTAACATGTTTATGTTTGATTTAAAGATGATATAAATATATGTTGATATATATATATATATATATATATATATATATATATATATATGAGTTGGATACTGATGTTTAGTTTGTTGTGTTCTCAGGAACAGACAAGGCTCAGTAATATTTGATCACTGAGTGGGAGTTCGAGAACTCAAGGTGAGTGGATGTTTACTCAAGGGTGTTATTAGTTGTAATTGGCTTGGGTTGCAACTGTTATCGGATTGATGCGTAGATAGACTGTTGTCTATTAATTGATTAACTGTGATATGTTAATTGATTGTTGCGCCTATTGTGAAGTCAGCTATCGGCGGGGCATATTGGGCTGGGTTTGTTTGCTATCGGCTAATAAGTATCGTGGTCTTTTGATGCATTCGTTGCAACTTAAGATAATACTGTGTGAGAATAGCAAATAGAGTATCGGTAAACCTTTGCTTGGCCGGCATTGGTTGTAGGTTCCTGCAGAACCGCCGGTCTTCTCGTGAGGCAAAGGGTGATTATGTGTTTACTGTTGTTGATGTCATGCGGTTATTTGCTAGTATATCTATGGTGGTTTACTTCCATTCACTTAGCTTTGTGCTAATCCCCCACCTCTCACTACTTTTACAGGTGGCTGGTGAGTTTTGCGGTTTAGTCGTGAGGGGGTGTGGACTGGGGAATAATTGACAGGCACTCTGATTGGAATTGTGACGAGCCGTAGTTTTTGTAATACTGTATTTTAAACGAAAAGGTTTTGTAAAAACCTGGTTCATGTATTGTTGTAAATACTTTTGGTATTTAATTCGCTTCCGCAGGGTATTTAAAAAGTGAAAATTTTATGGGTGAAAATATGGTGTTACAAGTTTGGTATCAAAGCCTTGGTTTGGCGATGTAGGCACAGTGGAAGTGTTGCATTCCCAAATCTTGGCTCGAGTTGGGGGTCAATTATTCCTTGAGTATGGGGATTAGGGTGAATGTGAGTATTGCTTGGGTGGTTAGTATGTGTTATACTAACGGTTTTAAACTAATCAGTTGGTGAGATGTTCTGATTGTTACAAAAAACAATGGCTGATAATGAGAACTCAACTGGCGCCCCTATTGTCCCAGCAACACTGGAAACTTTACAGAATATTGGTACATCTGGTACAGCTGGAGATGAGAGGGATGAATACATCTTTCAGCTGGAGGGTCAGTTACAAGATTTAAGAAAGGAGTTAGATCAACAGAGACAGGATTTTACGAGTCAACCCCCGGTTGCTACAGTAGTTTCTACTACACTTGGGATACCACCAATTTACCCGGTTAGTAGTATGTATACAGGGATGCCTTCTGTATCGATACCATTTCCACCAGTGTCTCAACCGATGTCTCAACCATTTTACTATCCGATGCTTTCTCAATGATCGATGCCATATCCATTTATGGGATTTCCACCAGGTATGGGATTTAAACAACCGTGTATGTATAAACAGTTCTTGGATTGTAAAGCAGAGGAGTATCATGGTAGCACAGATCCAAATGTTACCTTGAATTGGTTGCGAGATATTTCAAGGATTTTGGATGCTTGCAATTGCGAAGAAGAAATGAGGGTTTGTTTTGCCACCAGAATGTTGAAAGGAAAAACGATGGTTTGGTGGGATTCTATCACTACACATTTATCGAGAGCTCAGATGGATGCAATTACTTGGGATCAATTTCGAAATAAATTGTGTGAACAGTATTGCAATGCTTTTGAGTTGAACAAGATAAGGCAGGAGTTCATGGAACTGCGTATGACGAAAAAGATGTCTGTGGATGAATTGATTGAGCAGTTCAATTCGAAACTGAGATTTGTGACTCAGTGGGTGCCTGATGAACCTTCCCAGGTTCAACATTTCATTGGAGCATTACTTCCTGACTACAGGAGCACAACTCGATTGGCTGGATCGTTGTCCCAGGCTTTCACCTTGGCAAAGTCTGCTGAGGGGGACATACAGGCAAGAGATAAGCAAAATCGAGATGAGACGGCTGTGAAGAAGCCGAGGTATGAACAGACTGGTAATCAGCTAAAGAGGAGTTGGCAAGGAAATCAGTCATAGGGAAGTCAGGACAGTGGGGTAACCACTGAGGATTCTGTTCAGAGACCACAATGGTGTACACGGTGTAGATCTAACCATTCTGGGCAGTGTACAGTTCAGACCATGCGATGTATGCGTTGTGGAGCGTTAGGGCATGAAGCTAGGGAATGTGATTTCCCTCGAAGCGTGTGCTGGAACTGTCAGAATGAAGGACATAGGGTTGGTGATTGTCCTTCTGGGAGGAAGACTGGGATATGGACTGGGGCAGAAACGGTTGAGGGATCATCATCAGCAGGGCAAAAGAGAAAGAACCCTACTGTGCGAGAGGGTGGGTGTTCAATATGATGGCTAGTGATAATGCCACCGCCGATGAAGAAGAAACGGGTATATTTTGATAAAACTTTATACCTGTATATGTGTGCTAATTAACTTTAAAGTTAATTGTGGATATCTTGTTTGAGTTCATTTCAGATGAGATTGATTCTCTAGAAATAGAACTAAGTGATAATAGATAATTTTCTATTATAAGTTATGTGTTATATATCAAGATATGGTATGATGATAAGTATGTGTGATACTTGATTTAAATGCTGAGGATGATATACCATAGAGATATATGTTTAGATAAATTGAATTACATGATATAATGTGTATGGTATGATTTATATACATTATGTATTATGTGAATTCAATTGTGTAAAGAAAGAAGACATAGATGAATTACTACATATTGGGCAAGTCTGGGGTGTGCAGTATTGTGCAGGCATAAGGAGTGCTGAAGATTATAAGTGGATGTATAATCTACTGAGTACTATTGATTCATGAGGATGAATGATGGTTTTAAACGGATTTTGTGGTATGACGGGAAATCGTATTTGTTGGTTTGAAATGTGATGCTATGCTTTGAGATTGGATGTATAGTGGATATCTTGTGTTAATTGAGATATCACGAGATGAAATTTACCATGACTTGGAAGTTGCAGCTGATATAAGTGCAGTGATGTTATATTAACTGTAAGAAAATACATGTGTGGTTGACCTGGTCAATGAGAGATGTATTAAATGGCTAACTAGAAGAAGTTATCCGAACGATTAAGATGGTAATCAGACTGAATTAGAGAAAGTGAGTGTGGGATTTGATGTTATCTGAAAAGACGACATGATGACAGATGTGTTGATCTGTGAAAGGGTTAGTGATGATAACATTTTGTATATGCGAGTTGGAAGTATCTCTGACTTGGTGAATGAATCAAGATTTCCTTTGTGAGAAAGTCTTGAAGAATGAAAAGGTTGAAACCTTTGAGATAGAGAAAGAGAAAAGAGGATTGCAATGGCCTGAACTTTTGGAGTGACAACTTGTGGATCTTGTGTGAAGATGCCTTTGCTTGGAGATGCCTTTACTTGGAGATTGCCTTTGCTAGGAATTGCCTTTGCTAAGCACTGGAGTTGAACTTTACAAAGATTGATGAATTTTGTTGCCAATGCTTTATTATGGAATAATAACCTGAGGGTTGAGTACTGATGGTGTGTTATGTGAACAAAGATTGTACGTGATATGAGATATCACATATGGAGTGTAAATTGCAATGGTATACCGGAAACTTATGTAACCTTGAGATATTTGAGATATCTGAGGAATGATGAGGACAAGACGTGATGGAAATTTTATTTGACTTGATCAAATAAAGGGAAACCTGGATATGTTTTAGGTGGTTATTGATTATTCTGTATTTTTATTATCAGTGAGACGGTATCTGATGTACATATGGATTTAATTAAGTGTTTGGGAGGGATGATTTGCAGATATGAAGATTCATATTTGATGGCTTGCGACGGAAAATGGAGATTTGTTTAAACTTATGAAGAGTTTACAAACGAGAGTTGGATAATGTGACTGGAATTTCCTGATGGATAATTGAGTGTGTGACTGAAAAAAACGATGATTTGTGGAACTCATAACTATTATGATTGTGTGGGCGAACTAATTTCTGACAATGAGATATCAGAATACCTTGTGTATAGTTTTGAGATTGTGATGATAATACTTCAACCTGTTGACTTGAAGTAAGTGATAAAGTATATGTGAATGCTTTGGCATGACAGATAATAAAGGATTGGAAGCTATTGGGATTTATGACTGAGTTGGACATAAGTACAGGGGATGCTTGAAGACAGTATCTATGAACTAATTGTTGGGTTGAGGATAAGCTGCAAGGCCTGTGTGGTTATTTATATTAACAGTTGGAAAGTGCAATTGAGTTTATCTAATTAAACTACCAATAGGGGATATGAAGAGTTGATATAGTGGTTGATGTGTGTGCAGTGAGATTCCGAGGACGGAATCCTATTAAGGAGGGAGGATTTGTAACATCCTGATTTTGGGCCTAGCAGTTTCGTAGGCTTGGGTATGTTTATACATGATTAGTATTTGATTAATTGTTTAATTGGTGTTTAAGCAAATGAGTAACTAATTTAATTATATGTTGGTTTAAATATATATTGGTTTATATATATGTGCGGTTGTTTGTGTGTGTGTGAGAGCATGCAATTGCGAGTTTGAGGAGTGACACCTCCTGCTTATTCTTTTGATGTACATATACGTGGGTTCAACTAAGCAATTCTTCAATTTCAAGTTTCTTGTGTGTGTGTGAATTGTGAGAATCGACAGAGAAGCAAAAGAAGAGGAACAATCGGATTTGGGTATTATTGAATTTGTGAATTCAAGATTAAAAGGTTTGTATGATTCCTTTGTTATATTGAATCTTTATAACATGCTACGGCTTTGTCATAATCTGTTGGGTGTTGTTTATGAATACCGTATATGAACATGTTAGAAACCTTTGTTGGTGGGTTTTGTGTGTTCTAAGTGTTTATGTGATTTTGAAAGGTGTTATGATGCATGATTGGATGTTTAATCATGTTTATTTATGTTTTGGTAAGTTTATATATGAATTTTATGAACTGAAAAGATGATTCATGGAGACTATGAAGTTATCGTATTCTTGAAGTATGAAGTTGTCAGATTTTGATGAGGAGGATGATGAAAACCGTGTGTGGTAAATCTGGGTGTCAAATCCGACACTTGTGAAATCCAGAACTAACGATGAAATCCGATGGTGGACTAAGTTGAATCCGACAGATGTATCGGATTTCTTGAAATCCGATGGAAGTTGCGGATTTTCTTCAAATCCGACAGGGGTATCGGATTTCCCTTGAAATCCGATAGTTTTGGCATATTCCGATGGTTATGGCGGATTGTGGCTTAAATCCGATGGATGTATCGGATTTCCTTGAAATCCGATAGCTTTGGTTGTTTGTTGAATATTTGATGTTATATGATGAGTGTTTATGCATATGTGAATCTTACATGTTTATGTTTGATTTAAAGATGATAAAAAAATATGTTGATATATATATATATATATATATATATATATGAGTTGGATACTGATGTTTGGTTTGTTGTGTTCTCAGGAACAGACAAGGCTCAGTAATATTAGACCACTGAGTTAGTATTCATGCGACTTATGCATTTGGCATGAAATCCGATAGTTGTTGAAATCCAACAGTTTGGAATCCGAATGGGACATCCGATAGATGGGTCTTAGTTGAAATCCGACAGTCGGATGAAATCCGATACTTTGCATTGACGCGACGCGTCGGTTTGATGGATGCATTGCGTCCCTGACTTAATGGACTTTAATGCATTTTTTATTGTTACATGCCTTGTGAAACCCGAATGTATTACGGGGATAAACGAACGAGGGATTCGTACACGGTATTGATTTGTTAGACCTATTGTAGGTGACGGTTGACTAGCAAGTAATCACAAGTGAGCTAGTGAGATAAGATTGAGAAACTGAGACTGCAAGACAGGTGAGTATTTTTACTTACATTTCTAAATAGACATCAAATACATTTGATAGTGCCTAAGAAAGTGAATAATAATTATGGAATACATGAATGCTATGTGTACACCAACACTTCGGTGTCGGGTATGTTTTAAATAGACTTTGCATGCGAATGATGATGCGTAAGCAGATGATAAGTTATGAGACATGTGAGTACGCTCAATTACATGATAGTAGTACGTGTGACGTGTTATTTATGTGGTATATGATAATTATATCATCAGTATTCTCATTATGATCTAAATAGATTCCAGTTGTTTATATATGCATGTGAATACGTGAACAAATATTAGTTATAACTGAATGTGATTAGACCGTTTACTTCGGTAACGGGTATGTTAGACCGTTCACTCCGGTGACGGGTATGTTAGACCGTAAACTTCGGTGTCGGGTATGAGACCAACACTCCGGTGTTGGGTATGAGACCAGCACTTCGGTGCCGGGTATGTTAGACCGTTCACTCCGGTGACGGGTATGTTAGACCGTTCACTCCGGTGACGGGTATGTTAGACCGCACACTTCGGTGTCGGGAATGAGACCATACACTTTGGTGTCGGGTATGAGACCAACACGTCAGTGTTGGGTATGAGACCAGTACTTCGGTGCCGGGTATGTTAGACCGTTGTGACGACAACGGGTGAGAGGAGACCGTCTAACAGGCGGATATGTTGAGACCACTTACTACGGTAGTGGGTATGTGATACATGTTATTTGATGAGACCACTTATTTTAGTAGTGTGTGCGAAGAATGTGTTCTAATGAACTGTTTGGTTTGTAAGTAAAAGTACTCGCTAAGCTTTGTGCTTACGGTTGTTGTTTAAGCATCTTTTCAGGTGATGACCACGGCGGGGCTCCAGCTCGTGTTTGATAGCTCATCCCCAGCAGGCTTCCACAATGTTTTCACTCTCATGAGTTTTCTAATGTAATCCAAATTGGTTGTACTTGAACTTAAGATTTTTATGGGTTTTCACCCGGAATGTAAATGGTATTATACAGTGTTTTAATTATCGTAGACTTTTAGTCGTATGATTAGTTTTTTTTTTAAAAAAAATTTGGGACGTTACAACTTGGTATCAGAGCCTTGGTTTAAGACATTTGAATACGTTTCCGCGTGTTTGAACTTAAACCTTGGTTCGTAAAGGATTTTAGGTAAAGTTTTGAAACTTTTTCAAATGGTTAATGTTACGATGAGCTATCGGCTATAGCTAGTCCGGGTGGTCACACGCGAGTACAAGGTATGTATTTATGATATGATGATCGTGTTAACTGAGATGTTGAAATTATGACATGCTGACTGCGATAATAGAGACCTTGTAATTTAAATGCTTTAGTAGAATCAGAACAGAATGACATGATAATGCTTACATGATGACTGACTATATGATTGACAAGAAGGGATGATACATGGCCCAAGCCAGTGAATCGGGATTTTCGAGGGTGATGTGAGGATCCAGTATGTGTATTGTGTCGGTAATAATAGGGCCCATATTATTAGTTGCACACGATACTTACCGGAACTTACCAGCATCCAAGGGAATCTTATGAATCCGGTGAGGGGTACTTGTAGAGATAGAATGCCTATAGATAGGGTGCCTTAGAAAGTCTAGGGTTGCCTGCTAGCTAAGTTTTGACATGTGATACACGATATGAACTAATATAGTAGTGAGGACTGTATGGCAATGCTGCCTATTGATTAGTGCATTGTCTATACATCCAGTATGGTGACTACAAGAAACCGACCAGTATTACTAGCGGGTTTTGGAAACCCACCCATTGAAGTCAATGAT
The DNA here is from genome assembly GCA_038502395.1 of Dittrichia graveolens. Taxonomy (NCBI): domain Eukaryota; kingdom Viridiplantae; phylum Streptophyta; class Magnoliopsida; order Asterales; family Asteraceae; genus Dittrichia; species Dittrichia graveolens. Next base: position 28,702,778 of record JARJIL010000008.1, read on the forward strand.
AGCGTGATAGCAGTATGCCTGTAAGAGTAGAAGTGCCTTAGTATGACTAGGGCTGCTCTAGATTATACGGTAAGCATGTGACAGTTCACATGTTAGGTGGACGAGATGTACGTTATGACTAAGATGGTTGATGAAGCCACCGGTTGAGGGGTGTACTCCCTATACTTTCATTTGGCAATGGAGTGGGCAAGAGTGGAATAGGGTATTATGTGGTAAAAGTTTTAACGTATCAGGAAAACCAGAAACACCTCAAGAGGTGGAGTTAGTAGATGAAAATCCGTAAATATAATTGACACATTTAGACTATTGAGCCTGATAGCTATGAGGGAGATTGGAGAGGATGATTATGTGGGCTTAACAGTTAGTAAATATCGACTTTGCTCAAGTGATATTTTCGGACCTTATTGATAAAATCACCCAGAGCACCCACAAGAAATCATCGAGGTCGCAGGTGCCCTACATTAGACTATTGAGCCTGATAGCTATGAGGGAGATTGGAGAGGATGATTATGTGGGCTTAACAGAACATCTTGAGCATATACCTGTCCCTTCCATGGGTGAATAGATATTCCATTTCTTAAAGGCAAACAGAGGTCCTCCAATCACTGCCCAAATGCAAGAGCTGATAGATGCTACAAATAACAATGCAGATGATAATGATGGTGATGAAAATGATGATGATAATGATGGTGATGATGATGCTGATGAAAGCCACACTGGCTCTAAGGATGATGATGATGATGCTGGTGATGGTGATGTTGGTGATTTTGCTCTTCCCAGTCCAATGGAACTAAGTCCTCTTGGTGATGATGGTGATGCCCAAGAACAAGAGATCTCTGAGCAACTTCTGGAGCTCATTGACAGAAGTAGGCACATCATGTCCCAAGGTATGGATAGTACTGATTCCACCTCTGAGGATATTCAAATGGTCGTCCCAACCTTTGATAGCCCATCCTCATCTCCAGTCCAAACACCACTCCAACAGCCAAGCTCTAGTGAACCTCCTGTGGTCACTAGTTCTACTCCTATCCGTAGCCCCATATATACAAGGTCACCAGAAGTGACTCATTATGAGCACTTTGAGGGAGTGCAATCCACACCTCTGACCTCAACTCCAATTACCCTTCCTCATGTTGAGGGGGAGCAATTGGATGTTGCAACCTTTCAGCCAGTGGATGTATCCTCACAACAGGATACATCTGTAAAAATGGGACTTAAACCGTTAGCTGAGACAACCTCCCAAAAGGTTGATCTAATTGAAAGACAGACCTCAACCCAAGGTCACACTGTGTCTATCCCACAATTGAGTCAGCCTATACCATCTACATTCTCCCAACAGAATGTGGATCCAATAAGGGATTCCCCGTTATTGAGTGCATCCCACACTCAGTCTACTTACCTTGCACCTATTATTAATTCAATTCTTACACTTGCACAACCTGCCAATGCTAGTGGTACAAACCAACCACTTGCACAGGGCTCAACTCTCTTTCCCAATGAATTTGAGCTTATACACCAAGGCTCAAATGAGGGGACACAAACCTTACCCAAGTTCTTTGAACCTCTATCTACTCCTTCCACCTCTATCCCATCCATATCTACCCAAACCACAAACCTTACCCTTATCCAAACCATAAACCAGAACATTGATCACCTAACCCAAACCTTCCAAGCCTTCCAAACCCAAACCTCCACTCAACTGTCTAGACTTGCAAATGACATTGAGCTCCTCAAGACCCCACCCCAACCCTCCCCTGCACCCATTGATCTTACACCCCTCCTAACCAAAATAGACCATCTTTCTACCCTTCTTCCCTCTCAACCACAAATTCCCAGCCTACTTCAATCTACCATCTCTACCCTAAACCAAACCATATCCAACCTCCTATCCGAACTCCAAACCCTACGCCCAATAAACCCCAACATTTCTGTACCCATTCCTGAACAACTACTCCCTATGCCTTCTTTTCTCAAAGGCGTCCTTGATGACATAGAATCCTTAACAGAACAATCTAGAATGAGTCATCTCTCATTGTGGAAAGCTATCAAAGATCTCAAGGATGACCTCTCCCTTCAGCTCTCTAAAATTACCTCTACTCCTTCCTCTACCCATACCCCTACCCCTGCCCCTACCCCATCCCATAAGCCTGCAGCAGGTGACTCCCCTCCTCCTTTTGATGATGCCAAAAGGGGGAGAAATTCTCAAGTTCTTCCAGGGAGGATGATCCTGACTAAGAGTATATTGATGCTGCCTATGCTTAAACAACCACCAAAATCTTGCAGCAGGAAGCACCCAAAGCAACAGCTCCCTCACCCATTAAAAGAAAAGCATCTTCTGAGGGGGAGCAAAGGTTTCCCAAAAGGCTGAAAAGGATGGCAAACAAGCCAAAGCCTAAAAGAAAAGTTGCTGAGGGTTGCTCTCCACAAATCAACATAGAGTCTGATTCTGATGATGAGGATGATACTCCACTTTCTGACATCCTCAGAAGAAGAAGACAAAGCCCTAAGCCATCTGCTCCACCAGTCCAATCTACCCCATCAGTCCAAAAGGCTTCAACCTCTGCTCCTAAGGATAAAAGCAAACAAAAGATGACAGATGAGCAAGTTGAAGCAGATGATCAAATGAAAAGGGAGCTTGCTCTTAAAGAAAAGGAAGAAAGGGAAAATGATCAAATGGCTCAAGCATTGGGTGTTTCAGTTGAGGAAATCTACCAAGCCAAAGAGCTAGCATATCAGCAAGAGCAAGAACAAAGTCAAAATCAAGCTGCTGCTCAACACACATTGGCAAGGGAAAAATCTCAGGCTGAACTACTCAAAGCTAGATCCCATGCTGATGCCATCAAAACCCTCTTCAACCTTGATTTATTTGCTCCCATCAACCTAATTCAACAAAGACTTCAAAGCTTCAGAGAAAGAATCAATATTCTAAGAAACAGAACAGAACTAACTCCAATAACAAGAGCCACTATCCATAAAGGTGATGGTGAACCCTACCTCAAAGCAATAAGACAGAACAACTTCAACAGCTGTGAAGTTGTATCCTATGAGAGGTGTCACATATATGGGTTCACAGAGTTAGTTGAGATCCTGTACCTTCTCTTCAAATCCAAGTCAAAGCTCAAAGTTCAATTCATTCAGAAAATTCAGAATTGGATAGCTCTAGCTATGTCACAAAGGGCCTTCACTCCAGATGACTATTACAGGCATGTGCACACAGTTGATAATCTTCATAAGAAAGGCTCCAAGCCCTTCAAACCATTTGAGCTAAGAGAGGTACTACCCCATCATGAATTCCTATCAGATTTTGAGGGTCTCAACACATCTCTTCCACTGAACATCACTCCTGAGTTGTACAAGTTTGTAATTATGCCTATTGAAGGTATATTCTTTTTGGACAGAGCTGGCACATGGAGGTTCTTTGGACAGTCTGAAATCCTTAAAGCTAGCAAGAAGTTTCTATTTGGGCTAAGGATATCTACAAGAGGCAGAACTGGAAATGAAAACTTTGAAGCCCTTGTTCAAGCCCAATGTGAAGTCTTAGCTGAAGCCGATCCCCATGCCAAAGATTTTGAAGTTAAAGAAGAACCATGGTGGGATGATTGAAGACTGATTCTAACTCTGAAGATTTTGTTGTTATTTAGTTGATTGTACATTATAGAATAGTTACTAGTAGTTAATCTATGTAATCACATATGTACATTTCTTTATTCTGTTATTTCAAGTGATGTTTATGTATATCAGAAAATCAAAAGCATATAAAAATGGAAAAATGAAAAGATACCACAAAAACAGACAAAATGGTACAACACAGAAAAAGATTCCACAAAAACAGAACAAAATGGAACATTAGAAAAGAAACCAAAAACAGAACAAGGTTCAAATAAAAAGAGCTACCAAAAACAGATAGCTAGGTAGCCAAATGTACTTAAAAGTATAAATCTTTTGTAATTCGAAGTCAAACTGATTCTTCAAAAAGAAAAAGGTTTTGTCATCATCAAATAGGGGGAGATTGTTGGGGAGATAATCACTTCACCCTAATAATCAACTCTGCCTATCCTAAAACATAGGATTTGATGATAACCAAACCCTACATTCAGTATGAATTAGAAAGAATTCAAACATGTGTTGTTTGAATCAGTTTATGTAAAAATATGCTAAGTATGGAACCATTAGCTGTGGAAAATAAGCCATCAGCTGAGCATCAGATCCTACTCAAAGTATCAGCCAAAGGATATCAGCCAAGGAGCATCAGATGAAGAAAACAAGTAAAGAAGACCATCAGCTGAGCAAAATTGTTGATCAGCTGATGAAAATATTCCATCAGCTGAGTAAACAGTTTGATCAGCTGAGTGAAGAAAGTGATCAGCTGAGTGAAGAATTTGATCAGCTGAGTGCCTACTCTATCAGCTGAGTGAACAATTGGATCAGCTGAGGCCTAGAGCATCAGCTAAGTAAGTCTTTCTTTATACAAGTCATCTCCCCTTATAAACTGATGTATTTTATTGATCAGCTGAGCATTGTTAATCAACTGATCAAACAAATACATGAGCATTATGTCCTCCTAAGCTTACTATTGATCAGCTGATCATCTATATGATCAGCTGAGCAATATGTGTCAGCTGAGTCCTAGCAAAAATTGATCAACTAATATATTTTGTCAACTGAGTAGTGAATATCAGAGTTCCTTGTACAATCTGTTAGCTGAGTCATGAAAAATATCAAATCTACTCTATCTTTTTAGATTGTAAGTCATATGTAAAAGGTAGAACATGTGTTGTTCTATTATGCCTTAGATCTTTGTTTGTAAAAGTAAAATGCACTTTTTGGATCAAGTATGAGACAAAAAGGTTTGATCTTATCCTCTGGTAAAGGATAATGATACCTCAAACAGACGAAGATCTTGAAGATTTGTTCAAGCAACTAAGTATGGTTGGCAATCCCATACTTGGTAAAGTCAAATCAATCAGAAGCATGGTGTTGATTAAAGTACAATCATGGAAAGGGAAAGATACTTCTACACGACAGTAGATGTGGACTTTAATATTTTATATTGTGAATGGGTTGCACTTTTGCAGAAAAGTACAATTACTTTTATCATACAATTGATTAAAGTAACTTTACTTTTCACCCACTACCTTTACAATTAAAATATTATATTTCCACATCCTTTTGGTCTCTTACCTTCGTGCAACCGGATCCACCAAGACTTCTATATATACTCATGCATGGTGGACATGCAAATAGAGAATACTACACAACACAACAAAGTGAAGTCTCTACTACACAAAAAGAAAATCTCATCAGTTGAGAAATTTCGTAGAGTATAAGCATTGTGTAGAACCAAACTTGTTCATGTGTTGAACACTCTAAACACATTAGTTGTTTTAGAGTTAGCTTGTCTATGTGTTAGATAAATTGATTGCCACCTTTTATTGTACTTAGAATTTCCGCTTCTAGTACATGTAATTCTTGATTCATATCAATAAGAATTATATAAAAGTATATAAGTGTGTCTTTAATTTTTAAAAGCTAAAGTTTGTATTCAACCCCCCCTTCTACAAACATTTGTTGTTGCGTACTCAATCTGGGACTAACAGAAGGGAATGTCGAACTTCCTATAGACTTTATTCTGACTCTAACGGGAGTTTCAATTAACGGTGGGAATGGACTGGCTCTGTCGTTAGTAAGCCAATATATTATGCAAACGAGGAACCGTACGGGTTAAAACCCCAAGTGGGGGAGAAATTCTAATCGACGGTGGATACGAGGCGAAACCACAATTCGATTTCTGCTAGAAGGTGTTATAGTTTCTAAAGTAACAGCCGGCGGGATGAAGGAGCTGAGGGAGATGCTACCTCAGATAATGACTAAGATAAAGGAGGATATATGAAAGATGACTATCATAAGTTGAGCACGTTATGGCCCGTACGAGAGACTGAAGCTAGTACATCAATTGTCACTCCAGAAGCAAATCAGATACAGAGGGGTTACGCCTACGTAGATTTTTCTACATGTCAACCAACGGCCTTCGAGGGGAATCTAGATTCTAGTAAGAACACGAAGTAGACCTATGAGGCGGAAGAAGCTCTCCACACATTTCATTCTGTAGAAGAAAGAAGAGTATGGTTCGTATCGAGCTTGTTAAGTGGAGCACTAACGTGATTCGTTAAGAAGGAGGATGACATGTCCCTTATGTGCTAATGAGAGAATTCCAAGTGATTGTGAGAATGGATTGGCTGGGGCATCACCGGGCCAACATCTTGTGCAAACAGGGTGTTATACAGATTCAGAATCCAAGAGGGGGAGACACCTCCATGTAAGGTAGACGGCAAATGGGTTGACGGCGTGCTACACCGTGACCAAGACGGCGGAGTATTTACGCAAGGGTTGCTTGGCCTTCATAGCTCATGTGGTTGACTCAAGGATGGAAGAAGAAGAAATTGACGGTTTCCAATGTACCAGCGGTATGCGATTATCCGGAGGCATTTTCGGAGAAACTATCAGGGATCCCGCCAGACGGACGGGTGGAGCTCAGTATAGACCTAGTGCCGGGAGTGGCACCTATCGCCACGGCACCATACCGACTAGCCTCACCAGAGATGCAAGAGCTGATGTCACAGCTTCAGGAACCGCTTGATGAGGGCTTCATACGCCCAAGTACCTCACTGTGGGGGAGCACCGATCCATTCCGAGAAAAAGAAAGATGGAACCTTCAGAATGTGCATAGACTACCGTGAGCTTAATAAAGTGGTAATTAAGAACTGTTATCCGCTACAAGGATCGATGACTTGTTTGACCAACTTCAAGGAGCGGCCTGCTTCTCAAAGATAGACTTGCGGTCGGAATATCATCAACTCGAGGTACGAGAGGAGGATATAACCAAGACGGCCTTTTGCACACACTATGGGCACTTCGAGTTTGTCATTATGCCCTTCGGTCTCACTAACATGCCAACAGATTTCGTGGGTCTAATGAATCAGGTTTACAGGCTGATGCTTGAGAAGCCAGTGATCATATCCATCGAGGACATTCTAGTTTAGTCCAAGACCGAGGCGGAGCTTGAGAAACACCTACGGGAGGTGCTGGAGACATTACTTATACTGGGTCAAGTGCACCATCTACCCAGGTCACAAGAGCTTGAAGTACTTCGCGGATCAGAAGAATTTGAACGATGCGCCGAGTCGCGAGACGAGACAGTTGCAAAATTCACGTGAGATGCCTAAGAATGATGGTCACAACTTCACTTTTCGAGACGATTTTGACGACTCAAACCGAGGCGACCAAGGAAGAGTGCCAGAAAACAGAGTGGATTAAGAGACAACTGGCATTCATAATTAAGGATAGTCGTGGATTGTGGACCCGTCACGGGTGGATTTGGGGTACCAAAGGCAACAGAGGTCCGAAATATCACTCTAGACGAAGCTCACAAGTTGAAATTTTGACGCAATTTAGGTTGTGGTGGGTCGGGTGACCAAAAGCGCGCATTTATACCCTTACGACGAACTAACTCGATAGAGAGATTGGCTGATTTTTATGTGAAGGAGATAATCTCGAGACACGGAGTGCCAGTTACCATCATTTTTGATAAGGATGTACGATTCACATCCATGTTTTGGAGCAAGTTTCATGAGGATTTGGGATACAAGGGTTAACTTGAGTACAACGTATCACCCCGAAACTGATGGACCGAGTAAGCGGACGTTCCAAATGCTGAAAGATATGCTAAAATCTTGTGGGATTGACTTCTGGCGAAGCTGGAATTTGTAGTTACCCCTAGCGGAGTTTTCATACAACAACAGTAAATACGTGAGTATCGGCATGCCACCATACGAGGTGTTGTACGGTAGGAAATTGTAGAACCCCGATCTACTGGGGTGAAGTTGGATAGAAGGGACTTGGCAACACAGATATAATTTAGAAAACTACGGAGTACGTGCGACAAGTTCGTGAATGATTGAAAGCGGCTAAGAGCCGGCAGAAAAGCTATGCGGATAAGCGAAGATTGTTACTATAATTCCAAGTGGGTGACCATGTGTTGCTCAAAGTATCTCCATGGAAAGGAGTGATCCGATTCAGAAAGCGTGGGAAGTTGAACCCTACGTTCATCGGACCGTTTAAGTTATTGCAGGAGTGGGCAAGGTGGCCTATAGTTTAGAGCTACCCGAGGGGTTATCGAAGATACACAACACCTTTCATGTATCTCACCCAATAAAGTGTTTAGCCGACGAGTCGGCGTTTGTGCCATTGGAGGACATCACCTCAGATGAGAAATTGAACTACATCGAGAGATTGATTGCGATCCTCGAAAGAAAGATCAAGCGACTACGTAACAGAAAAGTGAGAATGGTGAAGGTGCAGTGGGAGCACCGCAAAGGTTCAGAGTGGGCGTGGGAGTCCGAATAGGAAATGAACAAGTGTTACCCCACCATGTTTGAGTAAATATTTCGAGGACGAAATCGTGATTGAGGGAGAGTTGTAATACCCGAACTTCGGAAATAAATAAAAATAAATAAGAGAATATTTTTATTGAGAAAATAATATTGTGCTTGGTTATGGACTTAATGGTGGACTAGTCGATTGTGTGGGCTTGATTATATATATATATATATATATATAGATGGCTAGATGGACTAAATATATATTTCAATTGGGTTGAGCACTATTGGGCTCAAACAAGTGGAGGTTGGGCTTAGGCCTTTTTAGAGAATTTATATGGGGGTTTAGGGCACAGTCCTCAACACTTGTTTACTGTTTCATTCATTCACTCAAAGCTAGTGTGTGTTGGTGTGTGTTTTGCTCTAGAGAAAACAGAAGAAAAAGGTCTCAAGAATCTTCGTGGACTTGGAGAATTGTTGGAAGAATCATCAGGTAATGTTTCGTACCTCACTATGTTGTTGTAGGTATCAATTTTAGCTTGTATGAATTATTATAAGAGGAGTTAGAACCTGGGTTTTGAGGTTTTGGGTTTATGAAGAACTAGTAGAAAATAAATTGAGATTTGAGCTTTAATAATTGATAAAATGTATTTAAATTCTGAAGGAAGTGTTTAAATGAGTGAAGAAATGTTTTGAAACAAAAAGGAAATGATTTGGTTGAGTTTTGAAAGAACTTGATTTTGGCCATGGAGCCTGAGAAATGAAAAAAAAAACGAACTGACAGGGATGACCCCTGTGCCATGCGACTTTCGCATGGCCACATTTGGCTCCATGCGACATCCTCATGGCTCATGCGACTTTTGTGTTTATTCCATGCGACTTTCAGTTGAGTATGTTGTATTCCATGTGACTTTCAGTATGTATAAGTGTCATGCGACTTTTGATATGAGTCATGCGACTTTTAGTAGGGATCATGCGACTTTCAGCAAGAGCCCATGCGACTTTCAGTACCTGCCCATGAGACCTTCGCTTGAAATGCCCAGGCTGCATGCAAGTTCATGTGACTTTCATGATTGGTATATAGATATGTTCATGCGACTTTTAGTGTTTGCATGTGGACTCATGCAACTTTCAAAGATAAGTTTATGATTTCATGCGACCTTGTGCCTAAGAGTGATACACCCCATGCGACTGTGCATGGGGCACTATGTTAGTATTCATGCGACTTATGCCTTTGGCATGAAATCCGACAGTTGTTGAAATCCGACAGTTTGGAATCTAAATATGAAATCCGATAGATGGGTCATAGTTGAAATCCGACAGTCAGATGAAATCCGATTCTTTACATTGACACGACGCGTCGGTTTGATGGACGCGACGCGTCCCCGACTTAATGGACTTTAATGCATTTCTTATTGTTACATGCCTTGTGAAACCCGAATGTATTACGGGGATAAACGAACGAGGCATTCGTACATGGTATTGATTTGTTAGACCTATTGTTGGTGACGGTTGACTAGCAAGTAATCACAAGTGAGCTAGTGAGATAAGATTGAGAAACTGAGACTGCAAGACAGGTGAGTATTCTTACTTACATTTCTAAATAGACATCAAATACGTTTGATAGTGCCTAAGAAAGTGAATAATAATTATGGAATACAACAATGCTATGTGTAGACCAACACTTCGGTGTCGGGTATGTTTTAAATAGACTTTGCATGCGACTGATGATGTGTAAGCAGATGATAAGTTATGAGACATGTGAATACACTCAATTACATGATAGTAGTACGTGTGACGTGTTATTTATGTGGTATATGATAATTATATCATCAGTATTCTCATTATGATCTAAATAGATTCCAGTTGTTTATATATGCATGTGAATACGTGAACAACTATTAGTTATAACTGAATGTGATTAGACCGTTTACTTCGGTAACGGGTATGTTAGACCGTTCACTCCGGTGACGGGTATGTTAGACCGTACACTTCGGTGTCGGGTATGAGACCAACACTCCGGTGTTGGGTATGAGACCAGCACTTCGGTGCCGGGTATGTTAGACCGTTCATTCCGGTGACGGGTATGTTAGAACGTTCACTCCGGTGATGGGTATGTTAGACCGCACACTTCGGTGTCGGGAATGAGACAGTACACTTTGGTGTCGGGTATGAGACCAACACTCCGGTGTTGGGTGTGAGAGCAGCACTTTGGTGCCGGGTATGTTAGACCGTTGCGACGACAACGGGTGAGACGAGACCGTCTAACAGGCGGGTATGTTGAGACCACTTACTACGGTAGTGGGTATGTGATACATGTTATTTGATGAGACCACTTATTGCAGTTGTGGGTGCGAAGAATGTGTTCTGATGAACTGTTTGGTTAGTGAGTAAAAGTATTCGCTAAGCTTTGTGCTTATGGTTGTTGTTTAACCATCTTTTCAGGTGATGACCACGACGGGGCTCCAGCTCGTGTTTGATAGCTCATCCCCAACAGGCTTCCGCAATGTTCACTCTCATGAGTTTTCTAATGTAATCCAAATTGGTTATACTTGAACTTAAGATTTTTATGGGTTTTTACTCGGAATGTAAATGGTATCATACAGTGTTTTAATTATCGTAGACTTTTAGTCGTATGATTAGTTTTTTTTTAAATTTGGGACGTTACAACTTGGTATCAGAGCCTTGGTTTAAGAGATTCGAATATGTTTCCGCGTGTTTGAACTTAAACCTTGGTTTGTAAAGGATTTTAGATAAAGTTTTGAAACTTTTTCAAATGGTTAATGTTACGATGAGCTATCGGCTGGAGCTAGTCCGGGTGGTCACAAGCGAGTACAAGGTATGAATTTATGATATGATAATCATGTTAACTGGGATGTTGAAATTATGATATGCTGACTGCGATAACAGAGACCTTGTAATTTAAATGCTTTAGTAGAATCAGAACAGAATGACATGATAATGCTTACATGATGACTGACTATATGATTGAAAAGAAGGGATGATACATGGCCCAGGCCAGTGAATCGGGATTTTCGAGGGTGATGCGAGGATCCAGTATGTGTAGTGTGTCGGTAATAATAGGGCCCATATTATTAGTTGCACACGATACTTACCGGAACCTACCAGCATCCAAGGGAATCTTGTGAATCCGGTGAGGGGTACTTGTAGAGATAGAATGCCTAAGTTTTGACGGTTTCCAATGTACCAGTGGTATGCGGTTTGATGGACGCGACGCGTCCCCAAGTTAGTGGACTTTAATGTATTTCTTATTGTTACATGCCTTGTCAAACCCGAATGTATTACGGGGATAAACGAACAAGGGATTCATACATGGTATTGATTTGTTAGACCTATTGTAGATTACGGTTGACTAGCAAGTAATCACAAGTGAGCTAGTGAGAGAAGATTGAGAAACTGAGACTGCAAGACAGGTGAGTATTCTTACTTACATTTATAAATAGACATCAAATATGTTTGATAGTGCCTATGAAAGTGAATAATAATGATGGAATGCGTGAATGCTATGTGTAGACCAACACTTCGGTGTCGGGTATGTTTTAAATAGACTTTGCATGCGACTGATGATGTGTAAGCAGATGTTAAGTTATGAGACATGTGAATACACTCAATTACATGATAGTAGTACGTGTGACGTGTTATGTATGTGGTATATGATAATTATATCATCAGTATTTTCATTACGATCTAAATAGATTCCAGTTATTTATATATTCAGGTGAATACGTGAACAACTATTAGTTAGAACTGAATGTGATTAGACCGTTTACTTCGGTAACGGGTATGTTAGACCGTTCACTCCGGTGACAGGTATGTTAGACCGTACACTTCGGTGCCGGGTATGTTAGACCGTTCACTCCGGTGACGGGTATGTTAGACCCTTCACTCCGGTGATGGGTATGTTAGACCGCACACTTCGGTGTCGGGAATGAGACCGTACACTTCGGTGTCGGGTATGAGACCAACACTCCGGTGTTGGGTATGAGACCAGTACTTCGGTGCCGGGTATGTTAGACCGTTGTGACGACAACGGGTGAGACGAGACCGTCTAACAGGCTGGTATGTTGAGACCACTTACTATGGTAGAGGGTATGTGATACATGTTTTTTGATGAGACCACTTATTGCACTAGTGGGCGCGAAGAATGTGTTCTGATGAACAGTTTGGTTTGTAAGTAAAAGTATTCGCTAAGCTTTGTGCTTACGGTTGTTGTTTAACCATCTTTTCAGGTGATGACCACGGCGGGGCTCCAGCTCGTGTTTGATAGCTCATCCCCAGCAAGCTTCCGCAATGTTTTAACTCTCATGAGTTTTCTAATGTAATCCAAACTGGTTGTACTTGAACTTAAGATTTTTATGGGTTTTCACCCGGAATGTAAATGGTATCATACAGTGTTTTAATTATCGTAGACTTTTAGTCATATGATTAGTTTTTTTTAAAAATTTGGGACGTTACATGAAGAAATGGAAAAGATGGTTACTGAGACAGTAAGAAGAGAATTGGCTACTAAGGAAACTAACCGCCGCCCGGAGAACCTAGCAGCCAACCAAGGCGGGTGCACCTACCATGACTTTGCATCTTGTAACCCGCCCATATTAGACGGAAAACCCGACCCAGTCATGAGTATCCGTTGGATAGCCAAGGTTGAATCTGCTTTCCATACTAGCTACTGTCCGGCAGACTGTAAGGTCCTCTTTGCCATTAACTTGCTGCGAGGAGCAGCGAAGGACTGGTGGTCGCTGTTGATGTTACCGAAGGGTGAAGCGCTGGTTGACGCTACTTGGAGAGTTTTAAAAAGATGTTCACAGAAAAGTTCACACCGAAAATGGAGGTTGAGAAGATCACTAGTGAGTTCCTTGCCATGAAACAAACTACCGAATCCATCACACAACTGAACGAACTGTTCCTTGCAAGCTCCCGTTTTTGCCCAGAGTTCATAGCCAATGAGAAAATGAAGATGTTCAGGTATATGGGAATGTTGAAGACGGAAATCTAGTACAAGTACATATGAATAAATGAAACGGCATGCAAGCCGCGATAATTAATTACAAACCTAACGAATAAATAATTAATTACATCACACGTGACACCAAGGTCACCAAATAAATCCAAACAACCAAACAAACCACAAGGCACAACCACATGGTCTAGGGCGATGGTTACCAACTAAAAGCAACAAACTACAACTAGAAAGCACGGTGTGCCAAAATCGTGACCAAAGAATATTTCGGTAAGAATTTCCAACACAAACACTCAAGGCACAACAAGGAAATTCTTGTACATATGCATTAGGGCACAAAACCAACTTTTATACCCATATTCATATATACACAACATATGTGTATGCATGTATGCATCTCATGCCAAGACCATACCTTACATACACATATTTGTACCAAAATATTACGAGGGGCTAAACAAACGGAATCTGCCAAAAAACAGAAACTCCTCCATGACCCGAAAAACCACGAAAAATTTTCTTTTAAGGACAAAAACTGCCCAGAAGCTCCTTCACGGCCCATCACGGCTCGTGAAGCCCAAGGGCCTCACGACCGATCATGGGTCAGAAGGGCTCGTGAGCCTAAAAACCAAGTTTCACGACTAAACTGTTCACGAGTGCCTTCACGACCCCTCACGGCTCGTGAAGCCCAAGAGCTTCACGACCGGTCACGGACCATGAGGACTCGTGAAGCCTGAAAACACTTCCCACGACCAGACCCCTCACGAACACTGGTCGTGTGGCCTTCACGACTCGTGAAGAACACTTCACGGCCCGTGAAGACCTACTGGACAGAAAAACGAATCTTCCAAAAACGGTTTTTCGAGCCATTTTCGTGCTATATCTTTGTAGCCTAGGCTCTGATACCACTATAGGAAATCCATGCACGCCAACACCCGTACGCAGTGGAAGCAACGACGTCAAAAACCGGGGTTTTCGGGTATCAAAACCGACATGCATGTATTCCCCAAGTGGGGATCGTGACTATAAACGAATATAGAAACTAAAACAAACGAGAGGGAGGAGAAATTATACCATCACGGGGCTGGAGCTATCCACCGATCTAGGAAGATCTTCGTGAACCCGAAATTGAGCTCCTCTATTGATACTCCACACCAAGTAGCCGAGATTCCGTCTTGCTAACGACCCGAGACACGAACCACACGTTGTCTTCGTGAATCTGGAGCAACCACTACCACTAGAACTACTTGCCTTCACGAGATTACACACACCACCAACCCACTAGATGCTAAAGAACCATGTATATGTGTTATGTGTGTGTAGAAGCAAGAGTTAAGCTAAGAGAGAGTGCCAAGCCTTTTATAAACTCTGATATTCATATCAAAGCAACTAGAGTCGGCCAAATTGTCACTCATTCATTGGATCATCACAAAGGTCCAATAGAAATAAAGTGTCACTTTGACTTCTGTCTTCACAGGCTCTCACGGGCTCTCACGGGCCGTGAAGCACTCGTGAAGGCCTCATAGGCCGGGTTCCACCGCACACTCTCATTGGGCCAATGAGTGGTCCAATTAAAAGAATGGCGCCTGCCTTCACGGGCTCTCACGGGCCGTGAAGCACTCGTGAAGGCACTGCTCCCCCAACTACTTTGTCCGGGTGGTGAAGGCTCGTGGAGGGTTTCTCTTCACGACCTCTTCACGGCCCGTGAAGGCCCGTGAAGGTCGCTAGAAACCCTAATGTCAT
Source organism: Dittrichia graveolens (assembly GCA_038502395.1). Classification (NCBI taxonomy): domain Eukaryota; kingdom Viridiplantae; phylum Streptophyta; class Magnoliopsida; order Asterales; family Asteraceae; genus Dittrichia; species Dittrichia graveolens. Next base: position 28,717,877 of record JARJIL010000008.1, read on the forward strand.
ATTCTCTCATGTTTGCGTTGTGCTGCCGGAATCTACCCTTCGCGTGTGACCCAATAGGCTCGTACCTCATCAGCAGTGATGCTAGTACATCTGTATCAGTGGGCATATTCCAACATTGTGCCCTTCCTGATGGCAGTTCCAACATACATTCCGAGAGTATCGGCAATCCTTGGATTCATGTCCATGGGTTCCGCATCTCACACAACGCATAGTCTGAGTTGTACACTGCCTAGTGTGAGAAGACCTGCACCTCGTGCACCATTGTGATTTAACTCTAGAATCCCTTGAAGATGCCTTCCTATTTTGGTTGCCCTGGGACTGGTTACCCTGCCACTTCTTCTTTTGCTGGCTACCCCCAGCCTGGTCATACCTCGGCTTCTGCATAGCCGTCTCATCCTTGCTCTGCTTGTCTCCAGCCTGGATGTCCCCCTCAGCCAATTTTGCCAAGGTGAAAGCCTGGGACAAAGATCCAGCTAATCTAGTGGTGCTCCTGTATTCTGGAAATAATGCCCCAATAAAGTGTTGAACCTGGGAAGATTCATCAGGCACCCACTGTGTTACAAACCTCAGTTTAGCATTAAATTGTTCAATCAACTCATCTACCGTCATCTTCCTCGTCATCTTCAGTTCCCTGAACTCTTGCCTTATTTTATTCAATTCAAAGGCATTGCAGTACTGTTCACACAACTTATCCCAAAATTGGTTCCAAGTGATTGAATCCATTTGTGCTCTCGACAAGTGGGTGGTAATGGAATCCCACCAAACCATCGCCTTGCCCTTGAGCATTCTGGTGGCAAAGCATACTCGCATATCCTCTTCACATTTACAGGCATCTAAAATCTTCTCAGTATCTCTCAATCAAATCAGTGTGACATTAGGATCCGTACTGCCGTGGTATTCGTCTGGTTTACAATCCAAAAACTGTCTGTAATTACACGGCTGTTTGTATCCCACATTAGATGGATATCCCATAAACGAATAAGAGTAGGATCCTCGTGGCATTGATCCTGGTGGAACAGATCCTTGCGGAAATAACGGATAGTATAAAGGTTGAGTCATTGGTTGTGTAAATGGTGGTATCGGCATTGACATCGGAGGAACCTCTGCCAAAGTAGTAACCTCTGGAAAAATAGGAGGTATCGCAACAGTAGTTGATGTTACGGGAATAACTGGTGGTTGTGCTACAGGAACCTGTCTTTGCTGCTCCAGCTCTTTCCTCAGATCCTGCAACTGACCCTCCAGTTGGAAAATATATTCATCTCTCTCATCACTCGCTGTACCAGATGTACCAACGTTGGTAGGAACTTCCACTGTTGCCTTAGGGACCTCATCAGTAGATGGGATAGTAGGGGTACCGGTCGAGAAATCACGTCCAGCCATTATTATCTGTAACAATCACATCACCTCACGATTTATTAGATAAATCCGTTAGTACACAACATAGTAACTCCACCACACTCCAATTCACCCCAATCCTACACCAAAGGAGTAATCGACCTACTACGAGCCAAGATTTGGGAATGTAACACTTCCACTGTGCCTACACTGCCAAACCAAGGCTCTGATACCACACTTGTAACACCATATTTTTAACCCAAAAATTTACACTTTTAATTACACTGCGGAAGCGATTAAACATCAAAGTAATTACAACGAATTACAAATCACTGTTTACAAAATATCAGTATTACAAAACATGGCTCGTCACAAATAATTTATCAGAGTCCTAGGTGATTACTCCCCAAGCTAACCACTCTCAGCCGAGCCGCTGACTTACCAAAACCTGTAAAAAGAGTGAGAGGTGGGGGATTAGCACAAAACTAAGTGAATGGAGTAACACACAACAGATATATCAGCCTGAACCGCATGATATCAACAACCACAAATAAGCACCCTGGGAAGACTGGCGGTTCTGCAGGAACCTACAACCAATGCCGGCTAAAGCAAAGGTTTACCGATAGTCCATTTGCTATTCTCACACAGTATCATCCTATGGTAGCAACAAATGCATCCCAAGGTCCTGATACTGCTTAGCCAATAGCAAATGAACCCATCCCATAAGCCCAGTCGAAAACTGACTTCCCTTCCAACATGTATACATATCACAGATACATCAATTAACATCCAACAGTTAATTAACCAACAGATATACAATCTATCCAACTATAGTTGCAACCAAACCAATACAACTAATATCACCCGTAAGCAAACATCCACTCACCTCTGGTTCTCAGCTATTTCCACTCAGTGATCTAATTTTACTGAGCTTTGTCTGTCCCTGAGAACACAACAACCAACCATTAGTAATCAATTCATAAATATATATACCAAACATATATATTTATATCCATTTAATCAAACATAAACATGTAAGATTCACATATGCATGCACATATAACACATAGCATTAAACAATGCAAACAGCAGCCAAACTATCGGATTTCATGAGAAATCCGATACTATGATCGGATTTACACCAAATCCGCAACCCTTCATCGGATTTCAAACAATCCAATACATATATCGGATTTAGAAGAATCCGCAACTTCAATCGGATTTCCAAACTTGCATTTATCTTGACACCCACAATCGGATTTCATACTTGGGAATACACCATCGAATTCGTACCATCGGATTCTATCATGTTCCGGATTCGTACCATCGGGAATACTTCAAAGTGAAGTCATCTCCACTTAACCCACGCATATACAAATGATAGCATGAGGTGGCATGCTTAGACAACCTAAACACATGCACACACACAACTCTAATCCGTTTATATATATATATATATATGCACATATCATCACATATATATGTATAACCAATAATAATTAACAATTATAATCAATTTAGAATAAAAGTAAACTTAATTCAAAAATCAATTAAACATAATCAGATAATGGTTCACGTGTAACATACCCAAGCCTACGTTTCTACTAGGCCCAATCTCAGGATGTTACACAAGGTTTCTCCTTGGAAGGGAGTCATCCGTTTCAGGAAGCGAGGAAAGTTGAGCCCAAGATTTATCGGGCCCTTCAAGGTAGTCGCACGAGTGGGGAAGGTAGCGTACAGACTCAAACTACCCGAGGAACTATCAAGGATTCATAACACCTTCCACATGTCACACTTAAGGAAGTGCCTAGTTGTCGAGTCGACGTTCGTACCTATGGAGGATATCATTGTAGATGACAAGCTGAATTACATAGAGAAACCAGTGGCGATTCTTGAACGAAAGAACAAGACTCTTAGAAACAAGCAAATTGGGATAGTCAAGGTACAGTGGGAGCACCGCAGAGGGTCAGAATGGACTTGGGAAACCGAAAGCGAAATGAGGCAGAATTACACTGAACTGTTTGAGGAATGACTTCGAGGACGAAGTCGTGTTTTAGTGGGGGAGAATTGTAATGTCCATTTTTCGGAATCCTGTATTATTGTTATGTAAATTCGCAATTACGATTATTGTGTAAATTATATATATCATGAGTTGATTATTATTATCATTATTACTATCTTGCCTCACTTCCAATAGTTAGAAATGTGAATTTATATGTATGAGTATACTTGTGTGTTAGGCTTAATGGATTAGTCCCATTTCCTTGATACATTAAGGTTGGCCCAAGAAGGGTCAAAGAGTGGTCTTGGCCCAAGCTAGAGCATGTATATATATATAATTAGGGCACAACCTCGAAGAATCTATTACTGTTCCATTAACCTTCTTCTTCATTCAAACCTTGAGAGAGAAATTGTGTGTGTACGTGTGTTCTTACCTAGAAGAAGGACGGAGAAGGCAAGGCAAGTATTTTGAGCCAAACCATCAAGGAATCATCAGGTAATGGTTCTAAAACTTGTATCTTATCTTTTATGAGAGGTTGAGCGAATTCAAGTTGTTAAAGAAGGGTTTTAGTTGGGATTTAACCCCTCTTCTTGGGTTTTTGGTGAAACACCATTTGAGAAACAAAAATGAGATTTTAGGCCTGAAAATCGTGATGGTAATCGTTTATCTTCAAAAGGAATTGTTTACTTGCTATGAGGAAGATTTTGGAACAAAAATGACATGAATTGGTTAAGTTTTATAATAATTCATAAATTTAAAATAAGACTGGGCGTTAATGGGTTTTTGGTCGGAATAGAGAGGTGCCATGCGACTTATGCCATGCGACTTATACTCATGCGACTTATGCCATGCGACTTATACCCATGCAACTTATGCCATGTGACTAATACCCATGCGACTTATGCCATGCGACTTATACCCATGCGACTTATGCCATGTGACTTATGCCATGTGACTTATACCCATGCGACTTATGCCATGCGACTTATACCCATGCGACTTATGCCATGCGACTTATGCCATGTGACTTATACCCATGCGACTTATGCCATGCGACTTATACCCATGCGACTTATGCCATGCGACTTACCCATGCGACTTATGCCATGCGACTTATAACCATGCGACATATGCCATGCGACTTATACCAATGCGACTTATGTTCGTGCGACTTACTATCATGCAATTATGTCATGCAACTTGAGACACTTATGCGATCTAGCACTAGTCCAACCTAGAGGCTTGTACTTGGTCTTACTCAGCTAATGTATTGTAGGTTTTACCGTCAGGATCCGTTAGTCAACCAGTGTCAAGAGACACTTCTAGCTTTATTGTGTCGTCACTCAGGTGAGTTACCCTAACTTAGTTTGTTCCTGTAATGTGTAAGTGATATGCAAGACGTTTATCGTTGCCAAGTATATGCTCAATTGTGATAAGTTATTATGTGTTATCGTTGTGAAATGTTAGTAACCAACCGTGCCTACATGGTCGGTCAGGGCAGATGACTTCATCTAAAGGTGGGACCTGTGATGAGTCATAGCGGGCGAGGCCCGGTTTAGGCATCAAATGGGTGGGAGCCGAGATGCGGCAGAGGGCGAGTCCCTAGTTATGTGTTACAAGATGACCGGATGTGATTCCTGCGAAGGGTAAGGGTAGTGGTGATTCACTAAGCTTTTTGCTTACCCCTTTTTGTTATGTTTCAGGCTCTTCGAGATTGGACAAGGGCAAGGTTCCGGCATGATAGCGGCGACCGTAGCGTTTTAAGTTTTTAACTCAATTGCCAGTCAAACAATTTTAGATATTTATTCGCTTTTGTTGTATCAAACAATTAACGTTGGTGATGCTACATTCATAACCGTTGATTTTGGTAATGGCTGGTATTTATATTAATTTATTTTGTTAAAAAAATTTTTGGGACGTTACAACTTGGTATCAGAGCCTCGGTTTAAGTGATTCAATGGCGCTAGTGGTGTGTTTGTTAAACCTTGGTTCAAAATGAGATTTTCAAACTAAACAATTTTCCTAAACTATTTTGAAACGCGCTGTCAGCTAGAGCCGAAGGTCTTGATAAGCACTTATTGATGAGATGAGTTGTGAATTGAGACTATCACTCTTATAGTTACGAAAAGATAATAGTGACATTTAGTATAATGTGAACACCTTAAACTATGCATGAAACGAGACGTACAGATTTAGAGAAACAACATCGTTCTCACATTATGCTAGATTGATGATGATATGGTGTAGATGTAACGACCTATACATGAAGCTTATGCTTAGAACTATAGTGATACATGACCTAAGCCGTGAATCGAGAGACCTAGTGGTGATGCTAAGGTCTGGTATGTATGGTGTGTTAGTAATAATATGAAGGCCTATATTGTTACAGACACATGGTACACACTAGAGCTTGACAGAATCATGAGGAATCTTGTGAATCTGGTGAGGGGTTACTTGTATGTTATAACATGTACATAGCTAGGGATGCCTTAGTGTGTGTAGGGCTGCTAATAGATGAGCTAAGTGTGTAGAAGGAAATGTATATGTCATGAAGTTATATGCGGTAATGCCTACCTGACTTACAGTGCGTTATCTATACTTCAGAATGGTTAACACAAGAAGGAATGCAAACCCACTGGCGGGGGGTCCCGCCGATGTACCCCAGGATGGGGAGGCTGCAAGTTACACGGCCGAGACTAATCCAAGACGCCAGCCGGAAATACCCGTGGTAGCCGTTGGGGATGGAATTGTGGATCCACCCATGGATGATGGGCTAGTAGCAACAATAGGGAGGGCCTTGGAACAAATCCTCCCTAACATGTTTGAGCACATGGCTGAAGAAATGGAAAAGATGGTTATTGAGACAGTAAGAAGAGAATTGGCTGCTAAGGAAACTAACCGCCGCCCCGAGAACCTAGCAGCCAACCAAGGCGGGTGCACCTACCATGACTTTGCATCTTGTAACCCACCCGTGTTAGAAGGAAAACCCGACCCAGTCATGATTACCCGTTGGATAGCCGAGGATGAATCTGCTTTCTGTACTAGCTACTGTCCGGCAGACCGTAAGGTCCTCTTCGCCATTAACTTGTTGCGAGGAGCAGCAAAGGACTGGTGATCGCTGTTGATGTTATAGAAGGGTGAAGCGCTGGTTGATGCTACTTGGAGAGTTTTAAAGAGATGTTCACAGAAAAGTTCACACCGCAAATTGAGGTTGAGAAGATCACTGTGAGTTCCTTGCCATGAAACAAACTACCGAATCCATCACAGAACTGAATGAACTGTTCCTTGCAAGGTCCCGTTTTTCATGAGTTTGGGAGTGTTGAAGACATAAATTCGTGATTTTGTGGATTCTTCCAAATACCAAACTTTGGAGCAGATGATGGGGGCCACCAGGGCCCGAGAAATCGAACTAGAGAAGCAAGAACAAGAAAGGCAGAGCAAGAGGAAGGTTGAACCAGCAGCAGGGTCCAACAAGAAGTTAAAGTTTACGGTGCCCAAGCATGGAGGGAAGAAGCATCCGCCTCGGTGCCAGAAATGCGGAAGGAACCATGTAGGGGAGTGCAAGCTGGGATCAACAAGGTGTTTCAAGTGCGGCCAACCGGGCCACCTGAGCCGAATTGCAAAGGGGGAGCAAAGGTCTATTTTAACTGTTATATGCCCGGCCATTTGAGGTTGGAATATCCCTAGCTGAGCAAAGGAGAAATGAAGGCCGTCGCACCTGCAACCCTCAGGATTACTGATGGAGGTCAGGGTAGGAAGAGCGAGGCGAATCGGGGAAGGGGACGAGCCTTCCAGCTAATCGCCAAGGAAGCCAAAGTGGAACCCGATGTGGTTGCAGGTACTCATATCGTAAACTTAGTACCGGCCCTTGTTTTATTTGATTCTGGCGTAAGTAGGTCGTTCGTTTCTTTTACATTTTGCAAAAATCTCAACAAAGCACCGGTGAAACTAGAGGTACCTTTGGAAGTAGAAATAGCCGATGACAAGGCTTTAAGTGTGTTGACTGTGTATAGGAGTAACGTGATAGAACTAGAGGGTGAGAAGTTTACTATTGATCTTATACCGATTGCTATAAGAGAATTTCACGTTATAGTGGGAATGGATTAGTTCGGTTGTCATCAAGCTAACATCGTGTCTAACCAAAGGAGAGTTAGGATTCAAACTCCTAGTGGGGTAGAGATCGTCGTAATGGCGGAACGCCGGAAAGAGGGAGCGGCACTCTGCACAGTAACCAAAGCAGGGAAGTACCTTCGTCGCGGATGCATCGCTTTCCTAGCCTATGTACTCGATAGTAAAAAGGAGAAGGGCACGTTAGAAGTTTCGGACGTACCAGTAGTCAAGGACTTCCCTGAAGTGCTTCCGAAAGATCTGCCAGGAATACCGCATGACTGTCAAATCGAATTTAGAATCGGCCTAGTACCGGGAGCCGCACTGATAGCCAAGACGCCCTACCGACTAGCTCTGCCCGAGATGAGAGAACTGATGAGTCAACTTCAAGAACTATTAGATAAGGGTTTTATCAGACCAAGTAGTTCGCCTTGGGGTGCACCTATACTCTTTGTCAAGAAGAAAGACGGGTCTTTCAGGATGTGCATTGACTACCGCGAACTGAATAAGGTCACCGTAAAGAACCGATACCCGCTTCCGAGAATCGACGACTTATTCGATCAACTTCAGGGAGCTTCATGGTTTTCGAAGATCGACCTTCGTTCCGGGTACCATCAGTTGAAAGTATGAGAAGAAGATATTGCTAATATGGCGTTCAGAACACGGTATGGCCATTACAAGTTCGTGGTCATGCCGTTCGGATTAACCAACGCTCCAGCAGCATTTATGGATCTTATGAACAGGGTATGCAGACCGATGCTCGATAAGTCGGTCATAGTGTTTATCGACGACATCTTAGTGTATTCAAGGACATGGGAGGAGCACGATCATCGGTTACGACAAGTTTTGGAGACGCTAAAGCGGGAGAAGCACTATGCTAAGTTCTCGAAATGCGAATTTTGGTTACAGGAAGTATAGTTCTTGGGGCATCTCGTGAATGAGAATGGCATAAACGTGGATCTGCCTAAGATTGAGGCAGTCATGAAATGGGAACAGCCTAAGAGTCCGACTGAGATTAGAAGCTTTTTGGGCTTAGCGGAGTACTACCGGAGATTTATCCAAGATTTTTCGAGAATTGCGGTGCCCTTAACTAAGCTGACTAAGAAGAATGTGAGTTTTGTTTGGGGAACTGAACAACAAAAGGTGTTTGAGACCCTACGTAACAAACTATGTGAGGCGCCCGTGTTGACACTACCCGAGGGGATGGAAAATCTGGTGGTTTATTGCGACGCTTCTCACTATGGATTGGGGTGTGTATTAATACCACGAGGCAAGGACATAGCATATGCGTCATGACAACTGAAACCGCACTAGAGCAACTATCCAACAAATGACCTAGAACTCGCGGCAGTAGTTTTCGCATTAAAGATCTAGAGACATTACCTGTACGGAGTAAAGTATACTATATACATGGATCACAAGAGTTTGAAATACCTCACGGATCAGAAAATTTAAACATGAGACAACGACGGTGGCTAGACCTCGTGAAGGATTATGACTTTGAAATACTCTATCATCCGAGTAAGGCCAATGTGGTGGCGGATGCTTTGAGCAGAAAAGCAGGTTGCATGCTACTTCGAGTAGAGTGTATGCGGGTGACAGTAACAACCTCCTTATTCGACTTAATATGGTCGGCCCAGGAAGAGGTAATCAAGAATGAGAACCAGAACATGGGACGAATTAAAGGCCAAGTACCTAAGCTCATAAAGGATAGTCGAGACTTGCTTACGCGGCATGGACGAATTTGGGTACCCAGTATGTGGGACGCAAGATCTACATTGCTCGACGAGGCTCATAAGTCCAAATTCTTGATTCATCTAGGGGCTACGAAGATGTACTGAGATTTAAAATCTACCTATTGGTGGCCGGGGATGAAGCGCTCTATAGCAAAGTATGTAGAAGGATGTTTAACTTGCCTTCGAGTTACGGCCGAGCACTAAAGACCCCACAGAAAGGTTCAGCCTTTAGAAATACCAGAATGGAAGTGGGAGCATATCACAGTGGATTTAATAACCAAGCTCCCCCGAACTCCGAGAGGTTATGATGTAATATGGGTCCTTGTTGACTGGTTGACAAAAAGTGCACACTTTATCCCAATCCTTAAGTCGTACTCATAAGAAAGGATGGCAGATGTGTTTATAAAAGAGGTGATCTCGAGGCACGGGGTTCCAGTGTCAGTAGTGTTTGACAGGGATACGAGATTCACGGCTAGATTTTGGGAGAAGTTTTAAAGTGATCTGCGCACGAAGTTGCACTTTAGTACAACTTATCATCTGCAGACGGATGGTCAGAGTGAGAGGACGATACAAACCTTAGAAGACATGCTCTGGGCATGTGTGTTAGACTTCGGGGGCAGTTGGGATGTTTACCTTCCATTAGTAGAATTTTCGTATAATAATAGCTTCCACGCAAGTATAGGGATGCCTCCGTACAAGATGTTGTACGGCCGGCGTTGTAGAACCCCTATTTGTTGGGGTGAGGTGGGGCAGAGGGAGCTCGGGAGTACGGAAGTGGTACAGAAAATGACTGAGAAAATTCAGAAAATTCACGAAAGACTACATGCGGCGCAGAGTATACAGAAGAGTTACGCGGATAAACGTCGCTCGGAACTAGAATTTCAAGTCGGGGACTTCGTACTACTCAAGGTTTCACCTTAGAAGGGAGTCATTCGTTTCAGGAAGCAAGGAAAGTTGAGCCCAAGATTTATCGGGCCCTTCAAGGTAGTGGCACGAGTGGGGAAGGTAGCGTACCGACTTGAACTACCCGAGGAACTATCAAGGATTCATAACACCTTCCACCTATCACACTTAAGGAAGTTCCTAGCTGTCGAGTCGATGTTCGTACCTATAGAGGATATCATGGTAGATGACAAGCTAAATTACATAGAAAAACAGGTGGCGATACTTGAACAAAAGACCAAGATTCTTAAAAACAAGCAAATTGGGATAGTGAAGGTACAATGGGAGCAGCGCAGAGGGTCAGAATGGACTTGGGAAACCGAAAGCGAAATGAGGCATAATTACCCCGAACTGTTTGAGGAATGACTTCGAGGACGAAGTCGTCTTTTAGTGGGGGAGAATTGTAATGTCCATTTTTCGGAATCCTGTATTATCATTATGTAAATTCGCAATTACGATTATTGCGTAAATTATATATATCACGAGTTGATTATTATTACCATTATTACTATCTTGCCTCACTTCCAATAGTTAGAAATGTGAATTTATATGTATGAGTATACGTGTGTGTTGGGCTTAGTGGATTAGTCCCATTTTCTTGATACACTAAGGTTGGCCCAAGAAGGGTCAAAGAGTGGTGTTGGCCCAAGCTAGAGCATGTATGTATATATATATATATATATATAATTAGGGCACAACCTCCAAGAATCTATTACTGTTCCATTCACCTTCTTCTTCATTCAAACCTTGAGAGAGAAAGTGTGTGCGTATGTGTGTTTTTACCAAGAAGAAGGAGGGAGAAGGCAAGGCAAGAATTTTGAGCCAAACCATCAAGGAATCATCAGGTAATGGTTCTAAAACTTGTATCTTATCTTTTGTGAGAGGTTGAGCGAATTCAAGTTGTTAAAGAAGGGTTTTAGTTGTGATTTATCCCCTCTTGAAACACCATTTGAGAAACAAAAATGAGATTTTAGGCCTGAAAATCGAGATGGTAATCGTTTATCTTCAAAAAGAATTATTTACTTGCTATTAGGAAGCTTTTGGATCAAAAATGATATGAATTGGTTAAGTTATATAAGAATTCAGAAATTTAAAATAAGACTGGGCGTTAATGGGTTTTTGGTCGGAACAGAGAGGTTCCATGCGACTTATCCCATGCGACTTATACCCATGCGACTTATGCCATGCGACTTATACCCATGCGACTTATGCCATGCGACTTATACCCATGGCACTTATGCCATGCGACTTATACCCATGCGACTTATACCCATGCGACTTATGCCATGCGACTTATGCCATGTGACTTATACCCATGCGACTTATGCCATGCGACTTATACCCATGCGACTTATGCCATGCGACTTACCCATGCAACTTATGCAATGCCACTTATGCCATGCGACTTATACCCATGCGACTTATGCCATGCGACTTATACCCATGCGACTTATGTTCGTGCGACCTACACTCATGCGATTAAGTCATGCAATTTGAGACACTTATGCGATCTAGCACTAGTCCAACCTAGAGGCTTGGACTTGGTCTTACTCAGCTAATGTATTGTAGGTTTTACCGTCAGGATCCGTTAGTCAACCAGTGTCGAGAAATACTTCTAGCTTTATTGTGTCGTCACTCAGGTGAGTTACGCTAACTTAGTTTGTTCCTGTAATGTGTAAGTGACATTCATGACGTTTACCGTTGCCAAGTATGTGCTCAATTGTGATAAGTTATTATGTGTTATCGTTGTGAAATGTTAGTAACCAACCGTGCCTTCGTGGTTGGTCGGGGCAGATGATTTCATCTAAAGGTGGACCTGTGATGAGTCATAGCGGGCAAGGTTCCGGCATGATAGCGGCGACTGTAGCGTGTTAAATTTTTAACTCAATTGCCAGTCAAACAATTTAATATATTTATTCGCTTTCGTTGTATCAAACAATTAATGTTGGTGATGCTACATTCGTAACCGTTGATTTTGGTAATGGCTGGTATATATATTAATTTATTATATTAAAAAAATTAATTTGGGACGTTACATGTAGTCAAAGGAATTTGTTCCTCTTCTTAGAGAGATATCCATGGGCCCCTTGTTGACTGAGCGTGGACATCAAAATGCATGGCCATGCTCGAGTTGAACTGATAATAGATCAATTTTGCAACTTGTTTTGTTGGTCACCATTGGTTAAGAGTCTTAACCGAGAAACATAATTGTGGGTGAACTATAGGTTGATGATATTCCATGCCTCGCATTCACATTGGATATCGTGAACAAAAGGATGAATGATCACTTATTTATAGGACCATTATTTACAGATTGGTATTTGTCATAGATGACATACCCTATGCTGACTTGGGGGCATAGATGTCTTGCTAGAGGACGCTCTATGTCGGTGTTACCTTTCTTGGGTGTGTCTTGAGCAAGTGGGAGTCTGTTGGAATATGCCTACTGATGCACACGAGTTGGTACCATTGTCGATGACTCATAGGCCTATTAGCTCACACGCCAAGTATTGATTTTGGCAACACCTTTGAATGAGAGAGAAAAATGCCAAAAGATGGCTTTGGTGGGCCCGGCACGACCGTGCCTGATCGAGATACGGGCATGCCCATCTACCGGGTACGGGCCTAAGACCGGTGTGTCTAGGGCGTACCATTTGGGGCCAGCATGGGTGTGCCTTATGTGGGTACGGCCATGCCCTATGCTAAGGCATGATCTGAAGTCGGACGTGACTTGGGTGTGCCTGGTTAGGCTGGCACGGGTGTGCCTTGTGGAGCACGGACGTGCCTGATGCTGTAATAGCCAATTTAATTAGTCTTTTAAAGCTAGATCAAATGGGGATTTACGGCTATTAACACTAGCATTTGTGGGACGGTTTTTGGCTCTCTTTTGAGCCATAAGTCTTGTTCTAAGAGCTAGTGAGAAGGCTAATAGCCACTTTGGTCTTGATAGCAAACATATGAACACTTCTTTCTCTCAAGTACACATAGAGACTTGGATAAGTGCTACAAGTGAGTTCTACACATTGGTGATGTTCTTGGTGGCGTCCAAGCATAGCTAACACGAGGGAGTCAAACTTTCTTGGTGTGGATACCGGTAGATGAACAATCGTTTGTGTTCTCATATCCAACGCCTTATACGACAAGGAGAGGAGATATCTTGATTAGTATATTTCTTGCTATTGTTCTTTCATTTGGTTAGTTGCATTGTTCATGTCTAGAGTTTGGTCCATTAGGTGTGTGTATAGGTGGGTATTTTAGAAAAATTGTTTTACCCCTTTTTGCTTCCATTGCGTTTCTTGATGCCACCAATATCCAGCATATAACACTTGATTTTTTTCAAGCACAGGTGCATATGTGCACCGCATGTTCATACTGCATAGGTGTGTCTGGGTGCATATATGCACCGTGCACGTGTGCATCTCGTTCATATATCCACAAGTACATGTAGACGTACCATTCGTTTTTTTCGAAAAAAATAATCATTTTTGTTTGGTTTTTATATATGTATATATATTCATGTTCGTATAAATATATGTATATATATGTGTGTACATAGATACACACACACACATATATATATATATACACATATATATATATATACATACACACACACTCTCTCTCTCTCACGCATATATATATATATATATATGTAGTTAGTGTCTTTTTATAGAGATTTGTATTATATTTGTATATGTGTTCATCCATTTGTGTTCGTTTATGTTTGACTAAAGTTAAACGAATGAACATGAACACAAATATCCCTTCGTGTTCATTATTTTTGTTCGGCTAAAGTTAAACGAATGAACACGAAGAATCCCCCGTTTGTGTTCGTTCAGTTCGTTTACAACTGTAGTGCACGTGCAATTCAAAGTTGGTTTAGTCAAACTCATTGCCAACTCAAAAATTTTAACAAAAAAGATCGTTGGGATATAAATACTTAATATATAACTCAAAAACTCTAACAAAAATATAAATGATTGTGATTAATGAAGAAAGAAGTAAAGGGAAAAAAAGAAAAAATAAATAAAAATAAGTATATCTTACTATATATAAAAAAAGTAAAAAAAAAATCGCTTAACAAAAAAAAAACGACTAAAAAATATCATCACAATTTTAATAAACAAATAGAGAATTCAATCTTCATCACAAAAAGGTGGCGCAAAGGAAAACAAATAGCGGCGCCATAATTTTTTTTATGGGTTAAGTGCACTGAAATGTAATTAACTATCCCCGTTTTAATATTGTATGTAACAGACTAAACTTTCTTCGCAAAAATTCATTAGATTCGGCTAGTGTCATCTTTTGGATGGCGTGTGATTTACGTCTTTAAGAAAAACGGGACTTTTGTTTTTCCGGTTAAAAACCTCCTTTCGTTTTGATTAACAAATAAGTGACAAAACGCATTTTTCACCATTTGAACATAAACACTTTATATTCGTTGTTAATCATGTGAGCGAGCGGGGTTTGTTAACCAATGAAGCAAAACTATACAGTTTTATTATTGTCAAAACATTTTCTAGGATGCGAAGATCCTACAACCACGCAAGAAAATAAATAAATAAAACTACACAACAACGCATACAAACCCGATTTGTGTCAACCTAAGTGTTCCACGGTGAGCCAACCGAAGAACTAAGTCTACTAAGGACAACAACATCCAAGACTTGGTGGCGTGCTGCCACTCGATCCCTCGCCTCCGGATCCGAGGTAGCCGAGACGTATCCCAAGACTCCCGTTGGTGCCTCCGGTCTTTTCTTCAAAAATACATACATAATTTAGAGAGAAATGGCATGCAAGCCACACAATCTATTCTAAGCAAATATACAAATTACAAAGAATAAATACATTGGCATGCAAGCCACAAATAACTAAATTATTACAAACCGGGTTAAATAAATAATTTCAAACCAAATGTGGAACAAACCACCAAATGAATGAATAACAAATAAAGTAACCAAACAACCACAAAAGGTCTAAGGCTCACCGGTGCTCACAAAAACGAAACAACCTCAAAGCATGGTGTGCCACACTAAACCATGCACAAAGCCATATCCCAATCAAGTTTATTCAAAAACTAAAGACACAAGAATAAACCTTGTACATATGCATTAGGATTCCAAATTTAACATCCTGAGATTGGGCCTAGTAGATATGTGGGCTTGGGTATGTTACAAGTGGATTACTATTCGATTATGTTTACTTAATTTTAATTAAGTAATTAATTAATTCTAAGATATTAATTGTCGATTTATATATATGTATTTGTATCGACGGTATTGTGTGTGTGCATGTGTTAAAAGAATTAAAGCATGCCACCTCCTGCTTTCATATGTTTATACGTGGGCTTAGTGAAGTATTACTTCACTTTGAAGTTTGCTTATGTGTGTGTGAATTAAGTGTAAAACCGAGAGCAATCTAAGAAGAAGAGCAATCGGAATTCAAGTATTTGAATTGTGAATTCAAGTTAAGAAGGTTTGTATGTTATTTGTTTTCTTCTTAGGAATCTCGATAACATGCTACTGATTGTTATAAGCATGCTACGGTTTTAATATACCCAGTTGGGTTTTGATATGAACATCATGTAAACATGAAAAATGGGGTTGTCGGATTTGGTGTTCTTGGGTATTAGAAGTGTTTTGATGCATGTTTGGGTGTTTAAACATGTTTATATATGTTTTGATAAGCTTGTATATGATTTGTATAAACTCTCTATGTGAATCATAGAATTTATGAAGCTTTCGGATTGTTGGAATTATGGTGTTGTCGGGTTGTGGAGAAGAAGAAGAGTCTGAGTGTGTGAAAATCTGGAATTTGTTGAAATTCGGTACTCGTAAATCTGACACTCTTGAATCCGGAACATGATGAAATCCGATGAGATGAATGATTGATGGATGCAAATTCAAATCCGACAAGTGTGGAAATCCGACAGATGTATCGGATTTCTTGAAATCCGATGGTTTTAGCGGATTTGGTGTAAATCCGATAGTAGTATCGGATTTCTCATGAAATCCGATAGTTTGGCTTTTGTTTGCATTGTTTAATGCTATGTGTTATATGTGCATACATATGTGAATCTTACATGTTTATGTTTGATTAAATGGATATAAATATATTTTTGATATATATTTTATGAGTTGAATACTGATGGTTGGTTGTTGTGTTCTCAGGAACAGACAAGGCTTAGTAAAATTAGATCACTGAGTGGAAAAGCTGAGAAACAGAGGTGAGTGGATGTTTACTCACGGGTGATATTAGTGGTACTGGTTTGGTTGCAACTATTGTTGGTTTGATGCATAGTTGATAATTGATTAACTGTTGAGTGTTAATTGTTGCATCTATGATATGTATACATGATGGAAGGGAAGTCAGTTTTCGGCTGCGCTTATGGGCTGAGTTCATTTGCTATTGGCTAAGCAGTATTAGGACCTTGGGATGCATCTGTTGCTACTAGAGGATAATAATGTGTGAGAATAGCAAATGAACTATCGGTAAACCTTTGCTTTGGCCGGCATTGGTTGTAGGTTCCTGCAGAACCGCCAGTCTTCCCAGGGTGTTTATTTGTGGTTGCTTATATCATGCGGTTCCGGCTGATATATCTGTTGTACGGTACTCCATTCACTTAGCTTTGTGCTAATCCCCCACCTCTCACTCTATTTACAGGTTTTGGTAAGTCAGCGGCTCGGTTGAGAGTGGTTAGCTTGGAGATTAATCACCTAGGACTCTGATAGATTATTTGTGACGAGCCGTGTTTTGTAATACTGATATTTGAACAAAGTATTTTGTAAACAGTGGTTTGTGATTAGTTGTAAATACTTTGGTATTTAATCTCTTCCGCAGTGTATTTAAAAGTGAAAATTTTTGAGTTGAAAATACGGTGTTACAAGTTTGGTATTAGAGCCTTGGTTTGGCAGTGTAGGCACAGTGGAAGTGTTACATTCCCAAATATTGGCTCGTGGTAGGTCGATTACTCCTTGGCTGTGGGATTGGGGTGAATTGGAGTGTGGTGGAGTTAGTATGTGTAACATCCTCAACTTGGGCCTAGTTGTAAATAGTACGTACGCATATGATTAATGTAATAGGAAAGTATTTGTGTGTGTACTTGTTGAATTAATTGAATAAAATGAGTATATGTATAATTGTGTGTGTTATGTGTTAATTGCATGTATGTATGTTAAATATATATATATATACTAGTTAGATAAATAAAGAAAGAAAAAGAAAAAAGAAGAAAGAAAAGAAAAAGAATTAGATATTTTATCCAGAGGCGGTTTGCCTCTGGATAAGAATGATATATATGTATGTAGATGTGATATTTGACTCACAAAGTCAAATATAGCAAAAGTCTTGAAAATACACATACAAACACACACTTGCTCTCCATTTCGTGAGCTTCTAGAGAAGAAAAGATTGAAGGTTTGAATCTTTGAATTCAAATAAGGTGAGCATGTGTTTGTAGTAGAGTCTAAACATGTTTTGTATTGGTTTTATGTTTGAATCATGGCCAAACTTCAAGTTCATACAAGAACACCATTGATGAACATTTCAAAGTTGCTTCAAAAGTGGGTTTTGTTAAATTGGTGTTTTTGTTAGGTTTAATGATTTTATGAAGCTTATGTAAGTGTTGTATGAAGTTTGAAAGTGTTTTGAAAGTAAAAATAACAAGATTAAGATTTTAGTTGGTTTTGCAAATGATCAAGCACTAAAGCCAGACAAGTCACGTAATTCCTGTCTGACAGTCGCATGGGTCATGCGATCTGTGCCATGCGACTGTCGCATGGGAGATGTGACTTTTGCATGAAGCCATGCGACTTTTGCATGGTGCCATGCGACTTTCTGGTGGTTGGTTGTTCCATTTCATGCGACTTTTGAAGGAGTGTCATGCGCCTTTGTTGAGTATCATGCGACTGTCGCATGGTTTGAGAAGAAAGGTCATGCGACTGTTGGCTGGCCATGCAACTTTGTCATCAGATAGTCGCATGAAGCCATGCGACTCTTGTAAAGGCCATGCGACTTTTGTTGCTTGTCATGCGACTTTCGCATAAAGAAGCGCGACGCAACGCGTTCGGTGCCTGGACGCGACGCGTTGGGTGAATTTAGGAAATGTTCATTTTCAAAATAAATATGTCGTGTCGGGGTTCTACAAATAGAGTCCCGTATGTGTAACCGCTTAATGTGGTTAATAATGATTTTAGGTGAATGTGTCAGCTAAACTAGCATTAAGTAAACGAACGCTATAAGCTAGTCAGGTGAGTGCCTGCTTTCATGAGACTCAGTAGAGTAAGGCCTTGCATGCTATGTGAATGTATTTTGTGTATTTAACTTCCCTTTGCAGGTAAGTTCGAGTAGGTAAGTGTATGACTTGTAAGATATTAGAATATGTGTCAGGAGCATTCCAGTTGGTCCAGTTTGGAACCACTTAGTTAAATACGATGCTATGCATGAATAACTGCTTGAAAGATGTTGGATCCCTGTGGGATCAAATGTACGTATATGTGTTTGTGAACTGTCTGCAGACTATCTGACGCATGGTTAAGGTCAGTCGGTTGTAACTAGATTCTTCGGGATTTCACAGTGATTCAGGAGGCATCCTGGATCATAGGTTATGAAGAACCACCGTGCCTTAACGTGAGTGGTGATCAACCGGTTGTAGCTGGATTACCTGTGGAGTCTTTGACTCTGTGAACGATGCTTGGTGGACTGCATTGTGCTCCCCCACCAGCGCGGATTGGTCGTGTCTGATTCCCCGGTTTGAGTTGTTGAGCGGGATTGATTACCCTACAAGACACGACTCTTACTGATCTTGTCAGCACACCGCTATGTGCTAAGCTAGCAATGACTGTTTATGATACGATGCATGACTTACTGTATTGATGCTTATGATTGTATGTACTCACTAGCTAGTGTAGCTAATGATACTATGTTTCCCTTTTCAGGTAAAGATTAGATGGCCTGCGAGGCAGGTTGCTTTTGGGAGATACATTTCTCCTTGTGGGTGGAACACTTATATTTTATGATGTAATGTAAATAGATACTATGGTCGGTTCCTGTACTTGGTAACACCTACGTTGTTTTGAGAAGTTATTAATGTAAATAACTGTTTGATTATTTTAAAAAGAAAATTTTCCCCTGCTAAAATTTGTTTTGTCATTAAAGCAACTGAATTTAGAAGCGGTGTTACAGTATGTTATGTACTAACGGATTTATAGAATAAATTGTGAGGAGATGTGATTGTTACAGATAACATTGGCTGGACGTGATTTCTCAATCGGTGCCCCTACTGTCCCATCTTCTGCCGAGGTCCCTACCGCAACAGTTGAAGTTCCAACCAACGCTGGTACATCTGGTACAGCGGGTGATGAAATGGATGAGTATATTTTCCAACTGGAGGGTCACATACAAGATCTATGAAAAGAGCTAGAGCAGCAGAGGCAGGTTCCTGTAGTAATTTCCGGCAGTTACTACATTGGCAGAAGTTCCTTAGATGGTTATGCCGATACCACCATTTACACAACCGATGTCTCAACCCTTCTATTATCCGTTGTTTCCTCAAGGGACCCTATCCTCAAGGATCTATTCCATAGGGGTCGATGCCACAAGGATCTTATTCGTATCCGTATATGGGATTTCCACCCGGCATGGGATACAGGCAGCCGTGTACCTACAAACAGTTCTTGGATTGCAAACCCGATGAATACCACGACAGTATGGATCCTAACGTTATATTGAATTGGTTGAGAGATACTGCAAGGATCCTGGATGCTTGCAATTGTGAGGAAGAGATGCAAGTATGCTTTGCTACCCGAATGTTGAAAGGCAAGGCAATGGTTTGGTGGGATTCCATTACCACCCACTTATCGAGAGCACAGATGGATTCTATCACTTGGAATCAATTTTGGGATAAATTGTGCGAACAGTACTGCAACGTCTTTGAATTGAATAAGATAAGGTAGGAGTTCATGGAATTGAGGATGACGAAGAAAATGACTGTGGATGAACTAATTGACCAGTTTAATGCTAAACTGAGGTTTGTAACTAGTGGGTGCCCGATGAATCTTCCCAGGTTCAGCACTTCATTGGAGCATTGTTGCCGGAGTACCGGAGTACGACCCGTTTGGCTGGATCTTTGTCCCAGCCTTCACCTTGGCAAAATCTGCGGAGGGGGACATCCAGGCCATGGATAGGCAGAATCGTGATGAGGCGGCTTTACAGAAGCCTAAATATGATCAGGCTGGGGGTAGCCAGCAGAAAAAGAAGTGGCAGGGTAACCAGTCCCAAGGCAACCAAAGCAGAAAAGCGCCTATAGGGGATTCGGGGATTAAATCTCAGTGGTGCACGAGTTGTAGGGCTACTCACACTGGGCAGTGTACTGCTCAGACTATGCGTTGTGTGAGATGTGGAACACATGGGCACGAATTCGAGGATTGTCGGTACCCCCGAAATGTATGTTGGAACTGCGAAAAGGAGGGACATAGGGCGGGTGATTTCCCTACAGGGAGAAGACCAGGGGTTGGGACAGGGTCAGGGACAAGGGCAGGGGCGGTTGGGGGTTCGTCAGTGGCAGGAGGGCAGAAGAGAAAGAATCCTCTGACTCCGGAGGGTAAGGCGTTCCGGATGACAGTAGATGATGCTACTGCCACTGATGATGTTATCACCGGTACGTTCTTTATAAACTCCCTACCTGCTCGTGTATTATTTGATTCTGGAGCGAATCGCTCCTTTATTTCTGTAGCATTTTGTGCTAAGTTGAATTTGCCTACTACTATTATCTATGTGCCGATTGAAATAGAAGTACTAGATGGTGAAATAGTGCCTGTTACGACTTCTGTGACGGGTGCTGAGATAGATATTCATGGTAGGTGCTTTCCTCTATCATTCCTATTGAAGCCATTAGCGGGTTTTGATGTGGTTTTGGGGATGGATTGACTATGTAAGCACAGGGTGAGTATTAAATGTCATAGGAAGCTGATTTCATTTCCGTTATCTGATAGGTCGCACGTGGTGGCTCGTGGGGAAAGAAACAAGTCTGTGTTTCCTATTATATCCATGTTGAAGGCTAAGAAATCCTTGAGTAAGGGATGTGAGTGTTTTCTAGCATATTCTATTGATGCTAGAAAAGAGAAGCGGGCAGTTACTGATGTACGGGTCATATAAGAATATCCCGAAGTGTTTCCGGATGAGTTGCCTGGGCTACCTCCCGTTCGAGAGGTAGAGTACAAGATTGATTTGATACCAGGTTCTAATCTAGTGGCGAGGTCTCCTTACAGGTTAGCTCCTTCTGAGATAAGGGAGATGATGACACAAATTCAGGATTTGTTGGATCGGGGATTTGTTCGTCCGAGTTCTTCACCGTGGGGTGCACCAGTCTTATTTTGGAAAAAGAAAGATGGCATGCTACGGATGTGTTTTGACTACAGAGAACTGAATAAGAGGACAGTGAAGAATAAATACCCTCTGCCCAGGATTGACGATTTATTTGATCAGTTGCAGGGTGCTTCATATTTCTCGAAGATTGATTTGAGATTAGGTTATCACCACGTACGAGTTTCTGACGGGGATGCTACTAAGACTGCTTTCCGTACCCGGTGTGGCCATTACAAGTTTTTTGTCATGCCGTTCAGTTTGACTAACGCACCTGTACTGTTTATGGATTTGATGAACCGAGTTTGTCGACCGTTTCTGGATAAATCTGTGATAGTATTTATTGACGACATACTGGTTTATTCTAAATCTGAGGCCAATCATGAGATTCATTTGAGACAGGTTCTTGAAACGTTAAAGCGGGAGCAATTGTATGCCAAGTACTCAAAGTGTGAATTTTGGATGCGAGAAGTTCACTTTCTGGGGCATGTCATTTGCAGTGATGGAGTCAAGGTTGATCCGGCGAAGATAGAAGCAGTGATGAATTCGGAGGCTCCGAAGTCACCCTCTGAGATTAAAAGTTTCTTGGGATTGGCTGGGTATTACAGGTGATTCATTAAAGATTTTTCTAAGATTGCGAATCCCATGACTAAATTGACTCGCAAGGAGGTTCCATTTAAATGGAGTGATGAGCAGCAGAGAGCTTTTTAGACGTTGAAACGACTCTTGTGCAGGCTCCTATTCTTGCTTTACCGGATAAGTCAGATGACTTCATAGTTTATTGTGATGCGTCATTGCTAGGGTTGGGTTGCGTGTTGATGCAACAGGATAGAGTGATTGCGTATGCTTCTCGTCAGTTGAAACCTAACGAGAAGAACTATCCAACCCATGATTTAGAATTGGCAGCTATGGTTTTTGCGTTAAAATTGTGGAGACACTATCTTTATGGTACAAAGTGCGTCATTTGTACGGATCACAAAAACCTGCAGTATGTATTTTTGCAGAAAGAACTTAATATGCGACAGAGGCGATGGCTGGAACTTGTTAAAGATTATGATTGCGAGATTCGCTATCATCCAGGGAAAGCCAACGTGGTAGCCGATGCTTTGAGTCGCAAGGGAGTTAGTGAACATATCAAGTTTATGCGAATTGAAATAGTCTCTGACTTGATCGATAGATTGAAGGCAGCTCAGTTGGAAGCCTTGAGGGATGAAAATCTAAAGTCTGAGATTATGTTAAAGAAAAAGAATGACCTGAATGATGATTCTAGGGGATTGAAGGTTTATCAATCTTGTGTTTGGGTGCCTTTGCTTGGAGGTCTTCGAAATTTGATTTTGACTGAGGCTCACAAGTCTAGACTATCCGTTCATCCAGGTAGCACAAAAATGTATAACGATCTAAAGGTGCTGCATTGGTGGCCTACAACGAAGACGGATGTTGCACAGTTTGTGGAGTCTTGCCATATATGTGCGCAGGTTAAGGCCAAGCACCAGAAACCCTATGGATCACTGAAACAGTTGCAGATTCCAGAGTGGAAGTGGGAGCACATAACGATAGATTTCGTAACCAAACATCCACGTACACAGAGGAATCATGATATGATTTGGGTGATCGTTGACAGATTGATCAAGAGTGCTCACTTCTTGGCTACTAGTGAGACGGCATCACTCAGTAAGTTGGCTCAGTTGTATGTAGATGAAGTTGTTTCCCGACATGGTATACCGCTTTCGATCGTATCTGATAGAGATTCCAGGTTTGTGTCAAACTTCTAAATGTTGGTTAGAGGCGGGTGAGAAACAGTATGCAGGGCCTGATATTGTGCAGATCACCGCAGATAAAGTAGCTATTGCGCGAGAAAAGTTGAAAGCTGTGAGGGATCGTTAGAAGATATATCTTGATCCGCGTCGAAGGTCTGTTGTGTTTGTTGAAGGTGAATTGGTATATCTGAAGGTTCTCCGTGGAAGGGGGTTATCCGTTTTGGGAAGCAGGGAAAGTTGGCTCCTTGTTATATTGGGCCGTTTCGTGTCCAACGGGTGGTTAATGATCACACGGTTACTCTCGATCTTCCAGCAGAATTGTCAGGTATTCATAATACTTTCAACGTTTGTAACTTGCGGAACTGTAGAGTTGAGGATGAGAGTCAGATTCTACCTATACATGATATTAAAGTGGATTCTAGCAAGAAGTTAGTGGAAGAACCCATTGAACTCCTAGATCGGAAAGTGACAAAACTGTGAAAGAAACAGATTCCGATGGTTCTGGTGAAGTGGAAACACAGTTTGGGTTCAGACTTGATGTGGGAAACCGAGGCCGACATGAAAGCTCATTACCCGCAGTTGTTTGATAATGAAGAGATTCCGAGGACGGAATCCAGTTTAAAGGGGGAAGATTTGTAACATCCTGAGATTGGGCCTAGTAGATATGTGGGCTTGGGTATGTTACAAGTGGATTACTATTTGATTATGTTTACTTAATTTTAATTAAGTAATTAATTAATGCTAAGATATTAATTGTCGGTTTATATATATGTATTTGTATCTACGGTATTGTGTGTGTGCATGTGTTAAAAGAATTAAAGCATGCCACCTCCTGCTTTCATATGTTTATACGTGGGCTTAGTGAAGTATTACTTCACTTTGAATTTTGCTTATGTGTGTGTAAATTAAGTGTAAAACCGAGAGCAAGCTAAGAAGAAGAACAATCGGAGTTCAAGTATTTGAATTGTGAATTCAAGTTAAGAAGGTTTGTATGTTATTTGTTTTCTTCTTATGAATCTCGATAACATGCTATTGATTGTTATAAGCATGCTATGATTTTAATATACCCAGTTGGGTTTTGATATGAACATCATGTAAACATGCAAAATGGGGTTGTCGGATTTGGTGTTCTTAGGTATTAGAAGTGTTTTGATGCATGTTTGGGTGTTTAAACATGTTTTGATAAGATTGTATATGATTTGTATAAACTGTGTATATGAATCATGGAATTTATGAAGCTGTCGGATTGTTGGAATTATGGTGTTGTCGGATTGTGGAGAAGAAGAAGAATCAGAGTGTGAGAAAATCTGGAATCTGTTGAAATCTGGTACTCGTAAATCCGACACTCTTGAATCCGGAACATGATGAAATCCGAATGAGTGTAATCCGAATGTATGAAATCTGATGAGATGAATGATTGATGGACGCCAAGTCAAATCCGACAAGTGTGGAAATCCGACAGATGTATCGGATTTCTTGAAATCCGATGGTTTAAGCGGATTTGGTGTAAATCCGATAGTAGTATCAGATTTCTCATGAAATCCGATAGTTTGGATTTTGTTTGCATTGTTTAATGTTATGTGTTATATGTGCATACATATGTGTGTAGGAAATCCATGCACGCCAACACCCATACGCAACGGAAGCAACGACATCAAAAACCGGGGTTTTCAGGTATTAAAACCGACATGCATGTATTCCCCAAATGGGGATCGTGACTACAAATGAATATAGCAACTAAAAACAATCGAGAGGGAGGGGAAATATACTGTCAAGATCGAATATTACCAAAATCAATAACAAGAATTATCTTTTGAATCTAAATCAGAGTTATATAAAAGACAGTCTTTGAGTTTGATCACAATCAAGTAAGAAGTTGCGGAATCACACTTAATTGATTAATAAAGGTTTAATCACAAGAACAATTCAATCAATTCACTGAAATACTTTCAAAACACAAGATGTTTATTAATAATCAAAGATGATTACAATATTCACCTACAACTCCAATCTAACTCTTATGTTAGATGAAGAACACACTTTGTTCTTAGGTTTCAAAGAAACTTGGAGGCTAATACACTTTCAGAAAACAATAAACAATATGAATGAGTGCAAACTCTGACAGAGTTGAATTACAAAACTATCGATATTAACAAAATATTCTAAACGAAGTATTTTTAAACTCTTGATCTTCCTTGAATAGTTGACAGTTGGTTAATCTTCTATCTTGCGAGATAATTTTGATAATCTTCCAACTTGATAAGATATCATTTAAATCCACAAAGATATCAGTTTCCAAAAATAGCTCAACAGAAACTGTTTATTGAATGTTACTCTTGTAACAGTCTTCCTTTTCATGCCTTTCAACAGTTGTCATAATCATTCTAACAGTTCCAAGCTCTTTGTACTAACAGTTGCAACATTCATCACAACTATTAGTTACAACTGTTTTCACAAATCACACTAACAGCTTTCAACTGTTTCTTCACCAACATACTAACAGTTTTACCTTTGCATGTCCAGCAGTTTCAATCACTTAGCAAATTTCCCAACAATCTCCCCCTAACTTAAAGTATTGAACAATACACTTAAGTTGTTTTTATAGGGTTCAACCACAGAAAAATTAAGAGAAGCAAAAAAAACATGAAGTATGCAAAGTCAAACTGTTTCAATCAAAACATAAAAAAAGAAGATTATACTTTCTTTGACTGTAACAATTCCAACCTTTCTTTTAGCCTTTGAAGAAGATCTTCTTTAACTTTAGCAGGGCCAAAGAACTTTGCTTTCAACAAATATAAGAGCTTTGTTTTGTTGTGCTCTATAAATTCAATGTCAAACCATTGAGTAATCGCATTTCCAATTACTATGTGATAAGTCTTTGACTTAGCATACACCTTTACAGTACTTATTGGGAATGCTTCCTCAGCTATCAGCATCGGCATTACTTTCAGAGGATCACATTTGCTTGTTAAAAGCCTCATAAGCACTCTGATCTCAATCCCACCAGCTTCTCCATAATGACTTAGACCATATTCATACATTTCTTGCACATCTCTTCTTGTCACACTCTCCATTAATTGTAAGAAACTAGCATAGCTTTCAATTGGTTCATGTTCTCTCCCAATTGTCACCCCTTGCTTTCCTGTTTCAATTCTTAGCATTTATATCTTTTGTAACACAAACGGATGTTGTAATTTGTAAAAGTACTTTGTACTTTGTGGATGTTTATGTTAAATGAAATTAAGTATATGCTTCCGCAGAGTTTTTTAAAAAAATGGCTTAAGTTTTACGGTGTTACAAGTTGGTATCAGAGCCTAGGTTTGGCGATGCAGGCACGGCTAGAGTGTTGCATTCCCAAATCTTGGCTCGTGTTGGGTCAAACTTTCCTTCAGGGGGATTTAGAGTGAATTGGAATTGTGGTGTGATAGTTAGTATGTTATGTACTAAAGGTTTATCTAATGAGCTTGTGAGATGATGTGATTATACATATATGGCTGACAAAGATACCCCTGCTGACACTCCTGTGACTCAAGAAGTGGCTAGAACTACATCAGTGGATGTTTTGAATGTAACAGGTCAAGTGGGTACTCCAAGTTTTGAATCTGGATTGGATCAGAGAGAATATATTTCTAAGTTGGAAAACAAATTGTGGGAACTCAGAAATGCTATGGGTAACATGGAACGAGAGAGGATTATCCAGAATGAACGAATTCAGATTCCTACATCTATTAAAACTCAAGCTACAACTGTGCCAGTAACGATTACGTTTTCCTCAATATCACAAGTGGTACAATCATCGAGTATTCATCCTTTTACTACACAAGGAGCTTATCCTTTTGCGTATCGAGGAGTTAAACCACCATGTACGTAGAAGCAATTTTTGGATTGTAAGCCTTCAGAGTACCATGGAAGTACATACCCCAATATAACTTTGAATTGGTTGTGGGAAATGGTAAAGGCTTTTGAAGCATGCAACTGCGAGGATGAATTGCGAGTTTGTTTTGCAACACGTATGCTTAAAGGAGATGCTATGGTTTGGTGGGATTCCTTTACTGGTCATTTCTCTAAACAACAGCAAGATAGTGTGACTTGGGATCAATTTCAGGAGAAACTGTGTGAGAAGTATTGTAATACTTTTGAGATAGTTCGTATCAAAAGAGAATTCATGGAGT
Source organism: Dittrichia graveolens (assembly GCA_038502395.1). Lineage (NCBI taxonomy): Eukaryota > Viridiplantae > Streptophyta > Magnoliopsida > Asterales > Asteraceae > Dittrichia > Dittrichia graveolens. The sequence continues at coordinate 28,745,289 of JARJIL010000008.1, forward strand.
TGCGTATGACTAAAGACATGACTGTGGATGAAATAATTAAGAAATTTAACGAAAGATTGCGTTTTGTGAAGCAATGGGTACCTGATGATGTGTCTAAGACACAACACTTTGTGGGAGCTTTCCTTCCTGAGTATCGAAGTACTACCAGATGGGCTAGTACACTGTTGCAGGCATTTACCTTGGCCAAGTCGGCTGAAGAAGATTTGAAGGCTAGAGATAGAGCGAATCAAGATCAGGTCTCTCAACAGAAATTTCGATTGGAATAGTATAATGTTGAAAAGCAAAGAGGGTAGGGTAGTCAGAGTAAAAGAAATTTAAAACATAGACCTGCGTTTGATGTATCTAATCAACGAGTGTCACGGTGTGGGAAGTGTAAATCCCACCACACAGGACCATGTACGACTCAGACTATGTGGTGTTTGACTTGTGGGCAGTTTGGCCATGAAATGAAAGAGTGTCGTTTCTCGAGAAAGGTATGTTAGATTTTTTTTGAAGAAGATCATCGATCAAGAGATTGCAAAGTTAGCAAGGAATTACAGTCTGGGTCAGGAGCTATGACGGGTGGGGGATCCTCGTCAGCAAGTGGCCAGAAGAGAAAGAACCCTTCTGAGCAAGAGGGTAGAAATTTCAACATGATGACTAATGATATTGCCACTACTGATGTTGTAACGGGTACGTTTTGATAACCTTTATATTTGTGCGTATGTTTATTAACTTTAGAGTTAATTGAGAACGTTTGATGCCTATGTGTGCTAAGTGTGCTTGCTTACTTCTAAAGAGTATGATTCTTTGAGAAGTAGAGATAGTCGATATATATATATATTCTAAATCGTGAAACAATTTGATGCTTATGGTAATAAGTGATATGACGATAAATGATATGACGTGAATTGGGTATGAAGTACCCTAGAATGATGTTTGAAGATTTGTAGAATTGCATGCTAAGTTATGTGTTGCAAGAGTTGTCTTGCCTTCTGTGTTTATATATGCTTATATGTATATGTATGTGTTTGTACAAAGAAGGAGGAAAATAGATAAGTTAATGAAGTTTGGAAGGTTTTGTGATGATTAAGAGATAGTTTGATAAAGATATAAATGAGATTATGGAATTATTGGTAAAGCTAATGTTTAAAGATAATCTGTGATATCGATTAATGAACCTGAGGAGATTGATGATTTGATTGAGATATTGCATTAGTTGGATTGACATAAAGGATGCTATGCTATGATAATGGAGGAATGGACTACGTCTTGTGACAATTGAAAATCCTTGAGCGGAATGATCTAATCCATGCCTTTGGAGTTGCAGCAGATGCGTTTGTGATGATAATATGAATAAATTGAGTATACAGAAAAGTATGTGTAATTGATTTGTTTATTAAAAGAAGTAGTGGATGTTTATATATGAATGAACTTGATATATGGTAGAAATGATGGTTAGAATGAATCAACGAATGTGATTGAGAGGTTTGAAATTACATTGGAAAGGCAAATTGTTGTCAGATATGTGAAAATACGAGAGAACTTATGACGATAACCTTAAAGAAATCGACACGTATTTGACTTGATGGATGAAATTGAGATTATCCTTATTAGAAATTGATGACATGGATGACTGAGATTACCAAGCAAAAGAAAGAAGTGGATTGCTACACATTGGGCAAGTCTGAAATATGCAGAATCGTTTGGATAAAGATGTTATTGGTGACTAATTAAAAGGAGATATACATGAGAAAGAGCTAGTTATGACGATGATTGATTCTTATAAACTGAAGACATATGTGATTTGAAGAATGACAAAATGAATTTATGAGATAATGAGAAAAGAGAAATGTAACGGCCTGAGCATATGGAATGAAGACTTATGAATCGTATGTATAATTTGCCATTGCTAAGGAATACCTTTGCTTGGAACTGGAAACTTAATTTGAACCGGATTCACGAAACTTAATTGCCAATGCACTTGGAAGGGTTGAATAGTATAATGCCATATGAAATAATTGATTGATAAATTATTAAGAGGAATGAATATGAGATATGTACTTTCGTGGAAATATGGTATGATTGTGTATGAGTCAACGCTGAATATTAGAGATTTATAAACTTTTAAGATAATTTGAGATACCAGACTGATGGTGATGATAAGTTACGATGGAATGGATGTCTAAATTACTGCATGAGAAGGAAATTGATGTATCACAAGTGATTATGGACTGAGTAGTAAGAAGTGTTGGTATTATTACCCTAGTGGAACGTGATCTTTTGAGAAGAATTATATTGAAGCGATGATTTAAAAGATATAGTGTTTCTATACATAGGATTTTTGATGAGAATTGAAGGAATTGACTAAATTTCTAGAAGAATTATGACAAAAATAGAGATGAGAAATGAAAGGTACAACTGAATTGTATGGGATGGTCGGGCAGAAAGGATTGCGCAGATAAAGGAGGATGAACTTGTGTTTTGTGTTGAATTTTGATGATTCGTGGAATTGATAATTAAATTGGTTAGATAAATATGATGTAATTACTATATGATGGATGTTAAGGTATCAGTGGTGAGTTGATATGTGAATATAGTAGTAATATTTGATATATTGGAAATAAAAGAGAGAAGAGATGAACGGATATTTTATATATATCAGATAGTGAATAACAAAGATGTGGAATTTCTTAAATTAAGATGAACAGATTGATGTGAACAAGTATACAAGAGATGTTTAGATTTAATTTAAACATGTAGGTGTGAAGGAAAATGATTGAAAGACAGGTTTATGAGTTATATGATTAAACAGAAGAAGAAATGTTAAACTCTGAGGTCTACAAGATGACAGAGATAAGTAGAAATAAATGTCTGTGAATAATAGTAAGATGAATATCTGTATACATTACCAAGAACTTGACAACCAGAAAAGGGATGAACCGTTTGAAATGTACTATAGGATTCCGAGGACGGAATCCTCTGAAGGAGGGAAGATTTGTAACATCCGAAAACCCGGCCTAGTAGTAGGCGGGCTAATGGTAATTTGAAATGTGTTTAGTTATGCATATTTAAAGATTTGCTACGTGATTAAACGAGTATTTGATATCGTATGTATTTATGGTTGAATAAGATTGAGTTTGGTACGAGGATTGTAGAAAATACCTCGATTGTATGATAAGTAATTAAGTTAATTGGTTTAGTTTATTAAGTAGATAAAGTTGTAAGTTAGTTTACTGATGAAAGAAAAGAATTATATGTAGTATGTATGTTATGTATGCAAATTGATGTAAGTATGTATATAAAGTGATGACACCTCATGTGGTGAAATTGTTTAAAAGTGATACACGTGTGTGTGTGTGAGTATATCTAGTGAAACTTGTATTTCATTAATTGAAAGAAAGAAAGAAAAGGAAAAGTTAAGTGTGTGTGTGTGTGTGAGAGAGTATATCTAGTGAAACTTGTATTTCATTAATTGAAAGAAAGAAAGAAAAGGAAAAGTTAAGTGTGTGTGTGTGTGTGTTTCTCCCTGGAAGAAAGAAGAACAAAGGAAAAGAGGAAAACTTAATTTCTAAAATTGAAGATTTGTGTCTCTTAATTCTAGACAAAGGTGAAGTGTTGATTCTATTATGATGAAGATTATCTGGATATATTTTTATTGTGTTTTTATAAGTTTGAACATGAAACATCATAGTTGAGTTTTGAAGAAAATGGGTGAAATGGATGTTGATGATCTTGTTGTATTTAATTGATTAAAAAGTGTTTATAATGGTTTAAAGCATGTTGCATGAAGTGATATGTATGTTAGGAGTGTTTTGGAATCGAGAAGTTATGTGTTTGAAGTGAAATATTTGAGTTTTAATGGCTGGAAATCTGGAAATAGGGAAAATGATATTCTGATGGATGAACGTCGTGGCGCTACCTTAAGGGTCGCGGCGCAACCTTGTTATAATCCGACATTATTTAGTCGGTTTTGTGAAGAATCCGAGACTCACAAATCCTAAACCTAAGAATCCGATACTTGAAATCCGAGTACATGAAATCCGACCCCAAATCTGACAACCAAAATCCGGGAACGAAATCCGATGCCCAAATCCGAAACTTGAATCCCGGATTCGAAATCCGATGGCGTCGCGGCGCGACACAAGTGTTGGGAATCCATGGGGATCAAAGCACGCAACGGAAGCAATAAAAACACACAAAAGGATCCCATGATTTCCCAATGGTGGTGAAAGCTTGTAAGAACATGCATGCAACCAAAAACAAGAACAAAGAGAAGAAGGAGATCAAATCATACCCTAGAAGACTTTGATACTTGGCTGGAACAATTCGGATTTGGGATGTAAGCTTGAAATAAAAGGCTCCAAGCCCTAATGCAAGTCCACACCAAGAAACCTTCAACCTCTTTGTACTAGCAAACCGAAGCACCACCAACACTTGATGGATATCTTCTGGAACAGCCTTGAAACACTTGTGCACAAATCACCAACACTTGATCTTGCTCTCTCTCTCAATGGAAGAACTCACAAGTATATGTATTGCACAAAATGGACCAAGAGTAGCTAATGAACTAAGAGAGCCCTTTTTAAAGACCTCCATTCTGTTCAAAAGAGCCAGAGTCGGACCCCAATGGCACCATCTCATTGGACAAACTCAAATGGTCCAATGAAACACAAGTGTCACTTGGAAATCTGCCTTCACGACTTCTTCACAGGCTCTCACGGGCCGTGAAAGATAAATGCGCCACGACCGGCCATTTATTCTCCACGAGTCGTGCCACGCCGTGCAAGAATCGTGAGGGTTCGTGCCTTCACGACCTCCTTCATGGGCCATGTAGGGTCGTGAAGCCCTAGGGTTTCACGAACCATGTGGCCCACGATAGGAATCTTGGACACGAGCTGCTTCACGACCCGTGGAGCATCCTTCGTGTGGAGATTGAAACTTGGCGTGTGACCAAATAGGCCCGCGCTTCATTGGAAGTGATGCTGGCCTACGTGTGTCAGTGAGGTATGTCATCCTTGACACACCGTATCCATGGGCACCACAGACAGGGAGCGGCCTCTAGCAAGGCGTCCCTGCCCCCAACTAAACATGGGGTATGTCATCCCTGACAAGTACCATGATAAACTAAAAGAGTTTGACATGGTCCTATAGATAAGTGATCAATTATCTTATTGTTCACGATATCCAAGTGAACACGAGACATGGTACAAAGTCATTCTCCGATCGTTCACGATTATGTTTCTCGATCAAGATTGGTGGTGTCCAAAAGGTGAGTTGCAACTGATCAACAATCATTGCAAACTCGAGCATGGCCATGCATTTTGGTGTCAGCGCCCAATCATCGAGGGGCCCAGGGATATCTCTCTTTACAGAGGAACAAATTCCTTCGACTACATTGCCTCCAATACAATGGCAATACTTTACCCAAATGCCTCCTTTATAATAGCCAGTTACGGACTACGTTTGTAAGCAGTAGAATAAAGAAAACGAAAATAGTGAAACACATGCATCTCCGGTCTAAGGATAAAAGATATTATCATCCTGATTTACTCTTGACATGTACCATGAAGTAAGCTCAGGTGTGGGTCATCCAATCACTTGAAACTCTTTTCAAGTATAGGCGAAATATTGCGTCCCTTGTATTCAATCCCTATTGAACACTATGACCAATCATTTCCCTCGATCTTCGTTCATACTTCCTTCCTTGAAGAATGACCGATCGTGGACAGTTTAGAATGTAAAACATTCAAGGAAGTGATAAAACATGCAAAGTTGGAACACAATAATGATTTAAAGAAAGTATTCGCTACACGTGTATCATTAAATCTCCATTTAATAATCAATACATTCAAAAAATACAATATTGCTTAATGTTCCCAATATCACAGTAAATACATCGAATACAATAACCAATATTTAACTCAAACCAAGTCACTAGCAAATCTAATCCCAATAGCACGTGTGTGGGCATCGTGCTTGGCTTGCGACAACGGTTTAGTGAACGGATCCGCCAAATTGCTATCCGTGTGTACTTTGCTGATGACGATGTCTCCATTTTCGACCACGTCCCGGATAAAATGATATTTCCGCGGAATATGCCTCGTGCGTGGATGAGACCTCGGTTCCTTTGCCAAAGCAACGGCACCCTCGTTGTCATAGAAGATCTCAACAGGGTCGCTGATGCTTGGAACCACTCCCAGATCAAGCAGAAATTTCCTTATCCATACGGCCTCCTTAGCAGCTTCACTGGCCGCAATGTATTCCGACTCAGTAGTGGAATCGGCCACGGTGTCTTGCTTGGAGCTCCTCCAGGATATAGCACCGCCGTTTAATAGGAACACGAACCCCGATTGTGATTGGCAGTCATCCCTATCGGCTTGGAAGCTTGCATTAGAGTAACCCTTTACTCTAAGCTCTTCCTCACCTCCGTACACTAAGAACATCTCCATAGTCCTCCGAAGATACTTGAGAATGCTCTTCACTGCCGTCCAATGAGCTTCGTCAGGGTTGGCTTGATATCTACTCGTCATGCTCAAGGCACACGATACATCAGGCCTCGTACATAGCATGGCGTACATGATCGAGCCTACAGCCGAAGCATATGGCACTCGCTTCATTACTTCCCGTTCCTCTAGGGAACTAGGGGATTGAGTCTTACTCAATACCAAACCATGTGACATTGGAATGAACCCCTTCTTGGAGTCTTCCATCCTAAACCGCTTTAGGACTTTGTCAACATATGTACTTTGGCTAAGCCCAATAAGCCTCTTGGATCTATCTCTATAGATTTTGATCCCAAGAATATAAGTCGCATCTCCTAGGTCCTTCATTGAAAAACAATTCCCTAACCAAGTTTTTACACCTTGAAGGGTTGGGACATCGTTTCCAATGAGGAGTATGTCATCGACATACAAGACTAGGAACACAACTATGCTCCCACTAGCCCTGTCATATACGCATGGCTCATTCTTGCTTTTCGAAAAGCCAAACTCTTTGACTTTCTTATCAAAGCACAGGTTCCAACTGCACGATGCTTGCTTAAGTCCGTAAATGGACTTCTTAAGCTTGCAGACTTTATCCGGATGCTTGGCATGTACAAAACCCTCGGGTTGAGTCATATAGACCTCCTCGCTTAGTGTCCCATTAAGGAACGCGGTTTTTACATCCATTTGCCAAATCTTATAATCATGAAATGCGGCAATTGCCATGAGTATCCGGATAGACTTCAACATAGCCACCGGGGAAAAGGTTTCATCATAGTCTACACCATGAGTTTGCGTGAAACCCTTAGCCACCAGTCGGGCTTTGAAGGTGTCTTCCTCTCCATCTTTGCCGGTCTTTCTCTTAAAGACCTATTTGCACCCTACGGGCCTACACCCGGGTACCGGATCTACCAAATCCCAGACTTGGTTATCCGACATAGATTGCATCTCGGACTCCATAGCCTCTTTCCACCTAGCGGACTCAGGGCCCACCACGGCGTTCCGATAAGGTGATGGTTCATCATGATCCACCACTAAGTCGCAGCCCTCAGACATGAGAAACCCATATCTCTCTGGCTCGTTGCGACTCCTACCGGATCTTCTAAGAGGTAAAGGATCCGTGTCAGGTTCTCCAGCAGCGCCATGCTGAGAATCATCTTGTGAACTAGTGCCAACTTCAGGTTGGTCATTGGACGGTTCTTGAATCTCTTCAAGATCTACCTTTCTCCCACTAGCGTCTTTGGATAGCATCTCCCTTTCAAGAAAGACGGCCCTTCGAGCAACAAATACCTTGTTCTCGGACGGTTTGTAAAACAAATATCCCATAGACCCGGCAGGGTATCCAATGAACAAACACCTCTCTGCTCGGGGTTTCAATATGTCCTCCACCTCACGTCTCACGTAGGCAGGACAACTCCAAACCTTTAGATATGAGAGCGATGGAACCTTTCCATGCCACATCTCAAAGGGTGTCTTCTTGACCTTCTTAGTTGGTACGAGGTTAAGGATTCTAACGGCCGTTTCCAATGCATAGCCCTAAAAGCTAATGGGTACATCCGTACGACTCATCATACACCAAACCATATCCAATAATGTTCGGTTCCTCCTCCCGGCGACACCATTTAATTGTGGTGTCCTAGGAGGTGTCAATTGCGAAACAATTCCACAATCTTTTAGATAGTCATGGAATTCCGAACTTAAATACTCACCAACACGATCCGATCTGAGCATCTTAATTCGTTTACCCAATTGGTTCTCAACTTCGTTTTTGAAAGTCTTGAAAACCTCAAAGGTTTCCGACTTTTGTCTCACCAAGTAGACATACCCATACCTACTAAAATCATCGGTAAAGGTTACGAAGTACCTTGAGTTATCCCTAGTGACATGCTTGAACGGACCACACACATCCGTGTGAACGATATCCAACAAGTCTTTGCCCCTCTCACAAACGCCGGTGAAGGGTGCTTTGGTCATTTTGCCCAACAAGCAAGATTCGCATACATCATCCGACCCATGGTCAAATGATTCCAAGATCCCATCCGCTTGGAGCTTGGCGATGCGTTTCTTGTTTATGTGGCCCAAACGACCATGCCATAAAGATAACTTATCCAAATCACATTTGGATTTAGAACCAACATTCATGATTGATCTATTACTTTGCAAGCATACGCTTGTCTCATATATGCCACGACATGGATGTGCTTTAAAATAAATTAAATCATTCTTAAAGCATGAAATAATTCCATTAGAGAAATTAAAATTAAATCCATCGTCAACGAGTGCATAAAATGATAAAATGTTTCCTGCCACGCAGGGCGAATAAGATATATTTAATAAAGTAATAAATAAGCCGGATGGAAAGGCGAGGTCCACGCTCCCTATCTTCTCAACCGGGACAACCACTTTGTTTCCCATGATGAGATCCAGCTCCCCATCAACCAAGTCCCTACTTCTTCTTAGTACCTGCACATTATTAACTATGTGAGTACCATACCCGGTGTCCAAGATCCAGCTCCCCATCCTCCGTGTACTTGGGGCAACTACGCCGGTAGTGTCCCTTCTCCCCGCAGAAGAAGCAGGTGGCCTCTTCCGGTGAGTGGGCTATAGGAGCAGGTTTCTTCCCCTTCGGCTCCGGCGCCGGGAGTGGCTTGGGCTTGGGTGTTGCCACCTTCGCCTTCCCCTTTCCCTTGCCCTTGGAGTTTGAAGCGGGCCGCTTCCTCTTAGCACCACCCTCATGGATGGCTAGGACGGGTGCGGAGGTCGATGGTTTTGCCTTGGCCATGTTAGACTCGGCGGTCTTCAACATGCCGTGCAACTCCATCAAGGACTTATCCATATTATGCATATGGTAGTTCACAATGAACGGACCATATGCTTGATGCAAAGATTGGAGGATAATTTCCGTAGCCAACTCTTTCCCCATAGGAAAGCCCAACCTCTCGAGCTGGTCCACGTATTGCTTCATACGAAGCACGTGGGAGCTCACGTTCCCGACCTCCTGCATCCGACACCCTACAAAGGCCTTGACACACTCGTAGAGTTCTTGCCTCGCTTGCTGCTGGAACATTTCCTTTAGCTGCGAGATCATGTCAAACGCACCAACATCCTCGAATTGCCTTTTCAATTTAGAACTCATGGTCGTCAACATGAGGCAAGTCACCTCATTAGTGTCTTTAAGGCGCTTCTCATAAGCATCCTTAATGGCCCGCGTAGCGGTGGTAGCAGGAGCCTCCGGAAGAGGTTCCTCTAGGACGTACAACTTACTTTCATGGCGTAAGACAATTCTCAATTGCCTAAGCCAATCCATGAAGTTTACGCCTACGAGTTTCTCTTTTTCCAAAAATGGACGGAGTGAAATGTGTGTCGTGGTGTTGCTTGTAGATGCCATCTAAAAGAAGGCAAAGCACACAAAAGGTTAGTTCGACATATTTTAATCCTTGTTAAATAATTACCCAATTGTTTAACACTTAAATTTAACAAGGGCTAAGAACCCAACATAACTTCACTACATGACGGGTTTACCGCGGATCACTTCGTAAAGGTATTTAGCCCGGTGAACGCTTTACCAATTGCAATCCGTGATTACAACTCTTAGGCACTTACGGGATCCTTCGGTACTCATAGCACCGGTTCGGCATGTTTGATCCCTTCCCACACCGATTCCTCAATAATCCGCTTTCATAACTCGGTATAGGCACGACAATTATCAAGGCGTATTAAATTGGAATTGCAAATCGTCCAACAAGATACACGATGACGCCCTTGACAATAATTGGCTCGTGCTAAGCTCGACAACCAAAGATTTCAAGACGCCACACGCACCTTCCACACAAGTCCACATGGAACAACTCCTGCTAAGCTCGACAATTGTCCCATGCTTCATTAGATTCGGGTGGTGTCATCTTTTGGATGGCGTGTGATTTACGTTTTTAAGAAAAACGGGACTTTTGTTTTTCCGGTTAAAAACCTCTTTTCGTTTTGATTAACAAATAAGTGACAAAACGCATTTTTCACCAATTGAACATAAACACTTTATATTCGTTTGTTAATCATGTGAGCGAGCGGGGTTTGTTAACCAATTAAGGAAAACTATATAGTTTTATTATTTTCAAAAGATTTTCTAGCATGCGAAGATCCTACAACCACGCAAGAAAAACAAATAAATAAAACTACACAACCACGCATACAAAACCGATTTGAGCCAACCTAAGTATTCCCCGGTGAGCCAACCGAGGAACTAAGTCTACTAAGGACAAATAATCCAAGGCTTCGTGGCGTGCTCCCACTCGATCCCGCGCCTCCGGATCCGAGGTAGCCAAGACGTCTCCCAAGACTCCCGTTGGTGCCTCCGGTCTTCTCTTCTCATTACATACATAATTTAAAGAGAAATGGCATGCAAGCCACACAATCTATTCTAAGCTAATATACAATTACAAAGAATAAATACTTTGGCATGCAAGCCACAAATAAATAAATTATTACAAACCGGATTACATAAATAAAGCAACCAAACAACCACACAAAGGTCTAGGCTCAAACCGGTGCTCACAAAAACGAAACAACCACAAAACATGGTGTGCCACACCAAACCATGCACAAAACAATATCCCAATTAAGTTTATTCAAAAAGTAAAGGCACAAGAATAAACCTTGTACATATGCATTAGGATACCAAACACTTTGAAATCCATATTCATATATACACAATTTACATGTATGCATGTGTGCATTTTATGCCAAAACCACCCAATACATACAAATAAAAGAATTAGGATATTATGGGGCTTAATCTACAAGGCTAAACAGCCTAAAATGATTCTGGAAACACCAAAATCAAATGCTAAAATCCATATCAAGTTTTCTTTTCCAAAAAGGCCAAAAATAGCCTGTTCACGACGCCTTCACGAGCTACTGCTCTTCACGGGCCCTCACGGGTCGTGAAGGCAGTACTCTCCACGACTCGTGAAACAGATTAAAAAACCTTTCACGACCACCAGTCTACGAGACTGGTCGTGTGGCCTTCTCTACTCGTGAAGCAAGCTCCACGGCCCGTGAAGGACTTCTGGACAGAATGTATTAAATCAAAAATATGGATTTTCAAGCCACAAAGGTGCATGTATCTTACAAGTATGGCTCTGATACCACTGTTGGGAATCCATGGGGATCAAAGCACGCAACGGAAGCAACAAAAACACACAAAAGGATCCCATGATTTCCCAATGGTGGTGAAAGCTTGTAAGAACATGCATGCAACCAAAAACAAGAACAAAGAGAAGAAGGAGATCAAATCATACCCTCAAAGACTTTGATACTTGGCTAGAACAATTCGGATTTGGGATGTAAGCTTGAAACAAAAGGCTCCAAGCCCTGATGCAGTCCACACCAAGAAAACTTCAACCTCTTTGTACTAGCAAACCGAAGCACCACCAAAACTTGATGGATATCTTCTGGAACAGCCTTGAAACACTTGTGCACAAATCACCAACACTTGATCCTGCTCTCTCTCTCAATGGAAGAACTCACAAGTATATGTATTGCACAAAATGGACCAAGAGTAGCTAATGAACTAAGAGAGCCCTTTTTAAAGACCTCCATTCTGTTCAAAAGAGCCAGAGTCGGACCCCAATGTCACCATATCATTGGACCAACTCAAATGGTCCAATGAAACACAAGTGTCACTTGGAATTCTGCCTTCACGACTTCTTCACGGGCTCTCACGGGCCGTGAAAGATAAATGCGCCACGACCGGCCATTTATTCTCCACGAGTTGTGCCACGCCGTGCAAGAATCGTGAGGGTTCGTGCCTTCACGACCTCCTTCACGGGCCGTGTAGGGTCGTGAAGCCCTAGGGTTTCACGAACCATGCGGCCCATGACAGGACTCGTGGACACGAGCTGCTTCACGAGCCGTGGAGCATCCTTCACGGTTGTGAAGCCTAGGTCAACTCGAATTTGACCATTTTGACTCTTTCTTGTTATAGTAGGCTGTCGAGATTGAAACTTGGCGTGTGACCCAATAGGCCCGCGCTTCATTGGCAGTGATGTTGGCCTACATGTGTCAGTGGGCAGATACCAACAACAAGGGTGTGTCACGGCGCGACGGGGCCTTTTTCAGAGAAATTGTTTGTTTTGTTTGTGTTTTGTTTGGGAAAAGTTGGATTGTTAATTATGTGATTAAAACAAGTTATTTACATGATTATGAGATATAAATATATGTTGAAAGATATATTTATATATTCGAGACTGATTCGGTTGTTGCTGTATTTTCAGGCAAACCACAGACTCAGTGATATTAGACAACTGAGCACACGTGATACGAGGACTGAGGTGAGTGGAAGTTTACTCACGGGTGGTTTTGGTGGTAACGTTATGAATTGATTGATTGAAGGATTTTTTAAATACAATCATTGCTTGTTGATTCGAATATGAGATATTTGGTTGATAAGTTCGTTATGCGAAGATAGATTGATGGTCATGCCATGATAGACTGTTAAGTCTGCTATTTTGCTAAATGAGAATTACATGTTCATATATGTTATATGTGAAAAAGTTTTGTTTGTGATTGTGACTAGAAGAGTATTTGGATTGTTTGAGAACCGACTTTTGTGTAACGGGTCGGAAGAGATCAGCTTCTGTGTAAGGGCTGGTTGGGGTTAGCTGCTGATGCAAGAGCTGGGCTCGCTTGCGGTTGGTTAAACAGTAGTAGCCTTTCTGTTTCATTTGTTGCTCAGAGGGGAGTTTATTGTGCCAATCGGCAAGGAGCTATCGGTAAACCTTTGCTTTGGCCAGCTTTGGTTGTAGGTTCGGCAGAACCGCCGGTCCTCGGGATGGAAGAGATTGTTGAATTGACGGATTGATTGATGTGATTGATGTTCAGAGATTCAGTTGTGAACTGAGATTGTTGTATGCTTGTCTGTAGCTTCCATTCACTTAGCTTTGTGCTAATCCCCCACAGTTGGATGCTTTTTGAAGGGTTTTTTGTGTAGCTGTTTAGCTTTGTTGTGGAAAGGGAAATTTGACCAATACTCTGATATTGTATTTTGAGAACAGACGAGCCACGTTTTATATCTTTTGTAACACAAACGTATGTTGTAATTTGTAAAAGTACTTTGTACTTTGTGGATGTTTATGTTAAATGAAATTAAGTATATGCTTCCGCATCGTTTTTTTTAAATGGCTTAAGTTTTATGGTGTTACACCATCGCACATCCGCCGGACATCATACGTCGCACATCCGCCGGACATCATACGTCACACATCTGCCGGAGAATCTTGGTACAAGCGGACCACCATCACATCGTCGTCACACCACTACCCCCTCTCCACCGGACCATCTTCATACAAGCAGACCACCATCTCTATTAACCATACCATGGCATGCCACCACCGTCACAAGCACACCATCGCACGTTTTCCTCCCCTTCAAGTATCTTTTGTATGATGAATTTCAAATATTGAAATGCAGATCTGTATCTTTTGTATGATTAATTTCAAAAATTGAAATCCAGATCTTGATTCGTTATTTGGTTTCTTTTAGGGTTTAGTTTACACATCTGGATCTGATGTTCTCTATTTTCTCATCTCTTGTTCTTCGATTTTTGGGTCTTTTGTTTACAGAATTAGATTTAACATACACACACACCTGTTCTTGAGTAGGTTTGTTTTTTGTTCATTGATTTTTATAGGTTTCTTGTTCTCTAGATCGCTATATTATTAAACACACACACACCTACTTTATGGATTTCTTGTTCTTGTTCTTCAATAATTAAACACATAGACACAAACACACACCTGTTTTATGGTTTCTTGGGTTCTTGTTCTTAGAAGACGAAACACACACATATACACCTGAATTTTTAATTAAACACACACATGTATTACTAAATAATAATATGCATATAATTTATGACATTATAGATGGTGAGTATGCTGGAAGATGATTGTAAGGTCATATGATGGACCATGGTGCTGGTTCTAAAGATGAGATCGAAGGGGAACAGTGCTAGGGGGCTTTTGAACTATTTTTTTCTTTTTTCTTTTATTTTTTTCATAATGTTTAATTAATAAATAATAAATAATGTTTAAAAGAAATAATAAACCATGTTTGGAAACAAGGATAAAGTGGGAAGAGATAACGGGAGTTAGTTTAAAGGACTAAAAGTAAAATAAAATGACAACCACAATGACTATTTTGTAATTTTTGAAGTAAAAGGACCAAAAGTGAAAATCAGTGACAACCACAGGGCCATTTTTATAATTAACTCTTATTTTATTAATATTATTATTACATTGTAATTTAGCGTGACATTTTCTTTAGTAGGTGCATTATATGTTTTATGTGATATACGAGTGTTATTATGCTTATTTGTGGGATTTATTATTTAGAACATAATTATAGTACTGATCATTACTTTATTATATTTTTTTATTTCTAGTATTTTTATTATTTTGTGTTTAGTATGACCCATTTCTTGTAGGTGTATTTGGTTTCCAATGCGTTGTACACTTTGTTAGGTTTCTTGGGTGCACTTTCAAATGTTTTCATTTGGTTTAGAGTTTTGGCTTCATGATCCATAACTTTGTGTAGTTAACTCGTCACTAAATTGTTCTAAAGACATTTGTTCATGTAACTCGAGCTCTAGAAATTTGTTCGACAGAAGTGTAAGACTCGACTTATTTCTATCGCTGACACTACTCAACATTTTGGTAGTCAATATTACTTAGCATCATGAATTTAGCATTCACTAGGCTTTAGAAATCACACAAGCACATAAATTAGATTAAACACTAGTGGCAGGTTACAGGTCAAGCTAACCTCCCACCCCCCTAATGCTTTGGTAGCATTCCCCCGTTAGAAGAATGCCGTCCCAAACTTCAAGTGGTACTGAGGTTAGAACCTTACTTGTCAAATAGATGCGGGTATTTGGTTCTCATTTGGTCTTCCTGCTCCTACGTAAACTCTAGTCCACGCTTTGAGTTCCAGCAGACCTTGACGATCGGGATCCTGCTTCTTTTCAATTTCTTTGTTTCTTGGTCTAGAATTTCCAAAGGTTCCTCCACAAAGCGCAACATGTTGTTTAATTTGATTTTTTTAAGGGCACATGCAGGTTCGCATCCGCCAGACATTTCTTTAGATTTAATACGTGAAACGCATTGTGTATATCACTTAGTTCTTGTGTGAGTCTTAGGCGGTAGGCCACAGGGCCAACCCTTTCAATGTTCTCGAAAGGTCCCACATACCTTAGTGCCAGCTTACCCTTCTTTCCGAAACACACCACACCTTTCCAAGGTGACACTTTTAGTAACACCTTATTGTGGGCACTGAACTCTAGTGGTTTCCACCGGTCATCGGCATAACTCTTCTGACGATCCCTTGCTATCTTGAATCTTTCCTTGATTTGAAAGATCTTTTTGGTGGTTTCTTGTATACTCTCTGACCTAATAAGTTGATTTTCCCCCACTCCAGCCCAAACAATGGGTGATCGACTTTTCCACTCATATATTGCCTCGAACGGGGCACACTTGATGCTTGTTTCGTAATTGTTGTTATAAGAAAACTCAATGAGAGGAAGGTGCACGTCCCAGCTTCCTCCAAAGTCAATTACACAAGCCCTCAACATGTCTTTCAATGTCTGGATAGTACGCTCCCTTTGTGTGTCAGTTTGACGATGGTAGGCCGTACTCATATCTAATGTTGTTCCCAACGCTTTCTGTAGTGTCTACCAAAACCGTGAAGTGAACCAACTATCCCGATCGGATATATTAGACACGGACACCCCATGCCTAGCCATTGCTTCATTAATGTAGATTCTTGCCAGCTTATCCATCTTCTAATCTTCCTGGATTGCTAGGAATTAGGCTGACTTTGTCATTCTATCTACGATAACCCAGAATAAATCGTGTCCACTACCGGTCCTCGGCAATTTCTTGATGAAATTCATGGTTATTTCTGTTGGGAATCCATGGGGATCAAAGCACGCAACGGAAGCAACAAAAACACACAAAATGATCCCATGATTTCCCAATGGTGGTGAAAACTTGCAAGAACATGCATGCAACCAAAAACAAGAACAAAGAGAAGAAGGAGATCAAATCATACCCTCGTAGACTTTGATACTTGGCTGGAACAATTTGGATTTGAGATGTAAGCTTGAAACAAAAGGCTCCAAGCCCTAATGCAAGTCCACACCAAGAAACCTTCAACCTTTTTGTACTAGCAAACCGAAGCACCACCAACACTTGATGGATATCTTCTGGAACAGCCTTGAAACACTTGTGCACAAATCACCAACACTTGATCTTGCTCTCTCTCTCAATGGAAGAACTCACAAGTATATGTATTGCACAAAATGGACCTAGAGTAGCTAATGAACTAAGAGAGCCCTTCTTAAAGACCTCCATTCTGTTCGAAAGAGCCAGAGTCAGACCCCAATGGCACCATATCATTGGACCAACTCAAATGGTCCAATAAAACACAAGTGTCACTAGGAATTCTGCCTTCACGACTTCTTCACGGGATCTCATGGGCCGTCAGGGATAAATGCGCCACGACCGGCCATTTATCCTCCATGAGTCGTGCCGCGCCGTGCAAGAATCGTGAGGGTTCGTGCCTTCACGACCTCCTTCACGGGCCGTGTAGGGTCGTGAAGCCCTAGGGTTTCACGAACCATGCGGCCCACGACAGGACTCGTGGACATGAGCTGCTTTACGACCCGTGGAGCATCCTTCATGGTCGTGAAGCCTAGGTCAACTGGAATTTGACCATTTTGACTCTTTCTTCTTATAGTAGGCTGTCGAAATTGAAACATGGCGTGTGACCCAATAGGTCCGCGCTTCATTGGCAGTGATGTTGGCCTACGTGTGTCAGTGGGCAGATACCAACAAACTCCCACTTGCACATGACACACCGTATCCATGGGCACCACAGACAGGGAGCGGCCTCTAGCAAGGCATTCCTACCCCCAACTAAACATGGGGTAAGTCATCCCTGACAAGTACCATGATAAACTAAAAGAGTTTGACATGGTCCTATAGACAAGTGATCAATTATCTTATTGTTCGCGATATCCAAGTGAACACGAGACATGGTACAAAGTCATTCTCCGATCGTTCACGATTATGTTTCTCGATCAAGATTGGTGGTGACCAAAACGTGAGTTGCAACTGATCAACAATCATTGCAAACTCGAGCATGGCCATGCATTTTGGTGTCATCTTCCAATCATCGAGGGGCCCAGGGATATCTCTCTTTATAGAGGAACAAATTCCTTCGACTACATTGCCTCCAATACAATGGCAATACTTTACCCAAATGACTCCTTTATAATAGCCAGTTACGGACTACGTTTGTAAGCAGTAGAATAAAGAAAACGAAAATAGTGAAACACATGCATCTCCGGTCTAAGGATAAAAGATATTATCATCCTGATTTACTCTTGACATGTATCATGAAGTAAGATCAGGTGTGTGTCGTCCAATCACTTGAAACTCTTTTCAAGTATAGGCAAACTATTGTGTCCCTTGTATTCAATCCCTATTGAACACTATGACCAATCATTTCCCTCGATCTTCGTTCATACTTCCATCCTTGAAGAATGACCGATCGTGGACAGTTTAGAATGTAAAACATTCAAGGAAGTGATAAAACATGCAAAGTTGGAACACAATAATGATTTAAAGAAAGTATTCGCTACACGCGTATCATTAAATCTCTATTTAATAATCAATACATTCAAAAATACAATATTGCTCAATATTCCCAATATCACAGTAAACACATCGAATACAATAACCAATATTTAACTCAAACCAAGTCACTAGCAAATCTAATCCCAATAGCACGTGTGTGGGCATCGTGCTTGGCTTGCGACAACGGTTTAGTGAACGGATCCGCCAAATTGCTATCCGTGTGTGCTTTGCTGATGACGATGTCACCATTTTCGACCACGTCCCAGATAAAATGATATTTCCACGGAATATGCCTCGTGTGTTGATGAGACCTCGGTTCCTTTGCCAAAGCAACGGCACCCTCGTTGTCATAGAAGATCTCAACAGGGTCGCTGATGCTTGGAACCACTCCCAGATCAAGCAGAAATTTCCTTATCCATACGGCCTCCTTAGCAGCTTCACTGGCCGCAATGTATTCCGACTCAGTAGTGGAATCGGCCACGGTGTCTTGCTTGGAGCTCCTCCAGGATATAGCACCGCCGTTTAATAGGAACACGAACCCCGTTTAATAGGAACACGGTGTCTTGCTTGGAGCTCCTCCATGAAGAGCATTCTCAAGTATCATTGGACCAACTCAAATGGTCCAATAAAACACAAGTGTCACTTGGAATTCTGCCTTCACGACTTCTTCACGGGCTCTCACGGGCCGTGAAGGATAAATGCGCCACGACCGGCCATTTATCCTCCACGAATCGTGCCGCGCTGTGCAAGAATCGTGAGGGTTCGTGCCTTTTGACCTCCTTCACGGGCCGTGTAGGGTCGTGAAGCCCTAGGGTTTCACGAACCATGTGGCCCACGACAGGACTCGTGGACACGAGCTGCTTCACAACCCGTGGAGCATCCTTCGCGGTCGTGAAGCCTAGGTCAACTGGAATTTGACCATTTTGACTCTTTCTTCTTATAGTAGGCTGTCGAGTTTGAAACTTGGCGTGTGACCCAATAGACCCGCGCTTCATTGGCAGTGATGCTGGCCTACGTGTGTCAGTGGGCAGATACCAACAATTTCTTCCCATTTTCATTCGGGAATCTCTGGCTGTTGCAATAGGCCTGATGGTCTCTAATGCTCAGCTATTACCTTTGAGAAGATAGAACATTTGCTAACATAGGTGGCTAGGTCCTTTTTCATTCCCGGCCACCAATACATATCCCGGAGATTGTGTAGATCTTATCCGCTCCTGGATTAACGAAATACCTCATCATGTGAGCCTTATCCATTATTAGTGTCCTCAAATCTCCGGCTCATAGAACCTAGATTCGTTCCACAAAGTATAACCCACCATCCTCTCTTTTCTCTAGTTGTTTGTCTAACCCTCGCAACATCTCATTTGGAGCATTCTTATCCTCTATTGCTTCTTTCTGAGCCTCGAGTATCTTGTCCTTGATACCCGATTGTATTATCATGCTCATTGCCCGTATTCTCCTGGGCTTGACCCTCTCCTTCCTACTTAAGGCATCAGCTATCGCGTTTGCCTTACCTGGGTGGTAAAAAATTTCACAATCATAACATTGAAGAGTTCGATCCAATGCCTCTGTCTCATGTTTAACTCCTTTTGATATAAGAAATGCTGTAAGCTCTTATGGTCGGTGTAGATAGTACTTTTCGTATCATATAGGTAGTGTCTACAGCTCTTTAGTGCAAACACCATGGCTGCTAGGTCTAAATCATGGGTAGTATAGTTTTTCTCATGGATATTTAGTTGTCGGGATGCATATGCAATTACTTTGCCCCTCTGCATCAACACACATCCAAGACCCTGGTTCACGCGTCGAAGTAAACTACAAAGTCGTCGGGTCAATCGAGAAGCGTCAGAGCGTTACACAACCTATCCTTCAGTGTTTGCAAGGCTACCTCTTGATACTCTTTCCAATCAAACTTCTTGTCCTTTTGTGTAAGAAGAGTGAGAGGCTTGGCAACCTTTGAGAAATTCTCGATAAACCATTTATAGTAAACCGCTAACCCTAAGAATGAACGAATCTCTAAGGGTGTCTTAGGGGTGATCCACTTCTTTATTGATTCAATCTTACCGGGGTCTACATGTATACCATTGTTATTGACTACAAGACCGAGAAAATGTACTTCCCACAGCCAAAAATCGCATTTCAAAAACTTGGCGAATAGCTTCTCCTTCTTAAGTAGTTCTAGAATTAATTTTATATTTCCTTCGTGTTCCTCCTTAGACTTGGAATTGATTATGATATCATCAATAAAGACGATAACAAATTTATCTAGAAACGGCTTACATACACGATTCATTAGATCCGTGAACACCATAGGGGTGATAGTCAATCCAAAAGGCATAACCATGAACTCAAAATGTCCATAGCAAGTTCTAAACACGGCCATTGGAATGTCAGTCTCACGTACCCTATGATAGCCCGAACCAAGGTCTATCTTGGAGAAGTAACACAACCTTGTAATTGGTCGAACAAGTCATCAATCCTAGGAAGAGTGTACCGGTTTTTGATGGTTAGTTTGTTTAGCTCACGGTAGTGAATACACATTCGAAATGAACTTTCCTTCTTCTTAACGAATAGGACAATCGCTCCCCAGGGGGAATGGCTATGTCGAACGAATCATTTGTCTTATAGTTTCTGGAGTTTATCACCCAGCTCTTGCATCTCAGATGGTGCCAATCGATATGGCGACCTTACGATAAGAGTTGCTCCTAGGATTAAATTGATGCCAAATTCTACCTGTTGTGAAGGGGTAAACCCGATAAATCTTCCGGAAATACCTCAAGGAAATCCCGTACCGTTAGGATATCTTCAATCCTCCTCTCGTACTTAGTCGCACTCTTGTGATGTTTCAAGTTTTCTTTGGACCGTTCACCGCAAACCTCCAGTATCTCCCCATTTGCCAAAGGTATACGCACTACTTTCTCATGGCAGATGATTTCCGCCTTAAGGCCCGATAACCAATCCATTCCCACAATCACATCAAAACTTCCATGTCCGAAAGGTATTAGATCCATAGGAAATGTGAAACCTTCTAACCTTATATTGCACTCACGAATAATTTTATTGATTTCTACCCTTTTTTGCATTGGCTATCTCAATCACATAATTTAGTTTCCAGTCTGCTAGGCTTCATATTTATTAAAGGTACGAATGTAGTGGAAATAAAAGTTGTAATCGGCACCAGAATCAAATCGTACAGTAGCAAAAAGATCATTTAAAGAAAAGTTACCCGTCACAATGTTGGGTCTTGATGGGCTTCATTGTCACCCATGACGAATGCTCTCCCCCGAACTTGATTTCCGTTGTTACCTTGATTACGGTTTCCTTCAATAGCCAATGCTTGGTTTGGGCGATTTCCTCCTTGCCCAGGAGCTCTGTTTAGCCTTGGGCACATGTTTCGGTAACGATTGTTACTACCACACTCATAGCATGTCCACGATTGCCGTTTGGGTTTACTACATTAACTGGTGTTGCTATCCCATCGGTTGTAGATCGTGCAGGAGCGACAGGGCACATTCTGGGAGTGGTGGAAGTTGCAGTTTGTGAACTTTGGTGCAAGACTAGCATACTCTTTCTCAACAGGATTAGTTACCACGAATCCTGTTGCTACCCTATCCCACTTGTTGTTACCCCGGGCATTTCCAATCTTGCTTGCCTCGCTGACATCCCTTTTTATCACAATAACCTTGCCCAACTTCCAGGCTATAATTGCATCATCGGTTAGTGTCCCGACTTTCAGTATAGCAATTTGAATTGTGGCTGGTTCTGTTTCTGCAACCATAGATTGAATCTAAGGGGCCAATCCATGTATGTACCTCTCAATCCGTTTGGATTCAGTGTTAACCAAATATGGGACTAGTCTGGCTAAGTCGTGGAAATGGGCTGTATAAGCAGCATAGTTAGCGCCCACCATGGTGTGGTTCCAGAATTCCGATTCCAATTTTTGCATCTCGTTACTCGGATAGAACTCCTCCGCCAATAAAGCTTTAAAATCCTCCCACGTCATTCCCATTGCTGCGGGCCTTCCCCTAGCTTGAGCTTACGTGTTCCATCAAGTCAAAGCCTTATTAGTTAATGACTTGCCGTGTACCTCACCTTTTGCTAGTCAGTTACTAATGTCTATCATTGTGTAACACACATAATTTTATTATTAAGTTTATGCAAGAAATGTACAAAGTGTTACACGCGTTATAAATGGATATACGTGATAAGATGTGGTTTTAAACTAAAGGGGCTAAAACCGTCAGATTACAACTTGTTTAAGTCCAGGGGCTGTTGTATCATTAGTTGAAACTTGATTATATAAATATCACCAACTTTGACCATAGTTAGTCAAAGTTTGTATTCTTTTCTCTGGAATCCACGAGTTCAAGAACAAGCCTTAGCAACTTTCAGTTTTCTTTGAAGAACACAGTAGAGCTAGTATCTATATCAAGAGTATAGCAAGTATACAACTTGAGGTAAGCTTTCGAACCTTGTTTTTGAAGTTTTGCAAGATTAAACACATGATTCAATGGTGAATTCATGTTAGGATTGCTACATATGATTTAGATTATGTATATCAGTTGTAGGAGGTGTAGGAAAACACCTCTAGTTGATTTTATGACAAAACTATCGGATTATTTGGTGAAAACCGAAAGTTCTAGATAAGAACAGTCTGCTGGTCTGTAGTGTACACGACACGTGTAGCAGTACACAGCCGTGTAGTAGTAAAGGAGGTCACAGGGCCATGTTGGGTTACATGGTCATGTAACATGAGAAGTACACGGCCCGTGTAGGGTGACTAGACCACACTGGCCATGTTTCCAGCTTAGGTCGTGTAGCATATAAGGGACACGGCCCGTGTAGGGATACACGGCCCGTGTTGCCCTATTTCAGTTCAGTATGTCCTTATGTGAGTCTTCTATATCGTGTAGCATATAAGGGACACGGCCCGTGTAGCATATAAGTTACAGTCCGAAGGTGAGTCTTCTAGACTTCACTTCATATCAGCATCATGTGTAGTTTCATATCAGATTACTAACATGCTATGTTATTCATGTGAATATGTAAGCATACTGCTATGTGCAGTAAGGCTCAGATTCGGTACAGTACTGTGACCTATGATGCTGCCCTGGGTCTAGAACCAGAGGCTAGCTTTGATTGCCAGACATGCGTGTATTATCTTCCTATGATTATATACGTGTGTTCATATGATGTTATGTTTAGATTACTCACTAAGCTCTCGTAGCTTATCAGATACTATTTTTAAAATGTTTTGCAGGTTTTCCAAAAGGCAAGGGCAAAGCTTCGGTTTGACTTCCAATTGTTAAACTCTTCGAAATTAACGCCTGGTTTGTAACCATTAAGTTTTTGGTACCAAACTTATGACATTATTTATGTGAGTATCTATTGATACGTCAGGATTTCAAATAAGTACTGCTTCCGCATTTATGTTAAACTTTCAGATGCGAACACTTATAGGTGTTTGATCTTAATTTTTCAAATTTTGTAAATTGGGGCGTTACACATTGCCTCCATCTTTTTGACCTAGCGGGTGAGCGCCAAGGCACCCCCTTACCGTCAAAATCCCTTGGTTTACAGGCGAGGAATTCTTTGTAGGTGCAACGATCACCGTTCCCGGTGTTGGTATTCTCAGCTCCTCCCCCATTGGCATAGTCGGCCCCAGTACCATTACTGCTTTGGTTAGCAAGGTTATTGCTAACTTGGGTGAGAATGGCAGGAATCAGGGCCTGCAGTTGTTGAGCTTTGATTTCTGCAATGTTGGGATGTTCGTTCTCCGCACCCCCTAGCATTACCATTATTATCACCACCTCTTCCTCCACATTTGGCGGCTCCGCCGCGTCTAACATTTCGGGATGCTTTTCTTGGTGGAATGTTCTATACGAAGATAGATCCATGGATTAGATGTGACGCAAAAAATTATGGTTATCGAAACTCTTAGCGTCTGGGTGCGTCATATTACTTTGTTACTTACAGTTAGATATATAAATATGGGTATTGGTCTCTCGCGCGCTACCCTAAAACTGAAACCGTAGTTCCATTCGCAGGATGTTTCAGAATACTTTAAGTGTCCTCATGCTAGGTTTTTGTGCATGGCGATGATCAGGCGCAATGCATCCACACTTATCACAACTCCCTTTAAGGCATGGCTAGTCGTCCCTATCCACTAACATAGGTCGATTACTCTATTTCCTACAGGTCTAGGCAATTATGAACACTCGGCTACGTATGACACTAAAGCACATAGTCATTTGAAATGTTGGCCCTACCCTAAAGCAACATCACACGAGAACATGCAATAAGGCTAGGTCAAAAATTTAAGTGTATATGATTTGTATCATACATTATAAGTAGCTCTCACGCACCATAAAAGAACGAGAAAATAAGTGTGCACATAGTCATTCAAGGGGTTTTGCGTATATGCTTGGATTGCATGGAATTGGAAATTAAACAATACGTGCTAGACATAAACAAGATATTAAACGATTAAATAGTTCGCTTTTTATTCATACTTAACTTAGTAGGTCCAAAAACCGTACAAAATTTATGCAAAGTAATAGTATTATTAATAAATCTGATAGGCTGCATAATATATTAAGATAAGCGTCCGCTACTCGTTGGTAGAATCTGTTGGTCCCACAAAGGGTAAACAAGCAACCGATATAGTGTAGAAGGGGGGGTGGTTGAATACACTTTCAAACAATCAATCAAATTAATCAAATGTATATTCAATGATCAAACAGAATGATTACAATTATCACTTTCTAATCAAATCAACAGGATGATTTAATGTTCACACTGATTATAAACTCAACTCTCTCTAAACACTCTCGTATCACAAACTAATTTGATGATCGATCTTCTTGTTAAAACCGATTAACAAAAACTCTTGAAAACTCTCTCACACTTTGAACTCACAATGTTATCGCAAAACATACATATCAAGTATGACAAACACACATACGTTTTGCAACTTATGCAGTAGTCCCTATTCGGTATTCTGTGTTCTATATATATTTAAAACCCATAAGAAGGTTTATGCTCATACTTGATATATCTATGAACAAATCGAAATTTAAAGATAGAACTTATCTTTTCTTTGAAACCGTAACAAACTCCTTAATTAGGACATATCTAATTAATTCCGTTTGAGATCTCTATCCAACTAATAGATGGTTTAAATTAGGTTCGGATATCCTAATTTAAATGTCGTAGATATTGAGAGTTTATAACAGAATTTAGAACTTACATAAATTCTTGAACTGACTTCTGACACTGAGCTAACTCACTCAGTCTTGATGCTATCAAGCTGAGTCCTTGACTTCTTGATTCTTCGAATCTTCAAGTCTTCATTCCAGAAACCTATCTTGGCTAAGAAGTCACTAAGCTATCTAGTACTTACATAGAAAACTCTATATCTGTTTATACGCCGACTATTCAGCCTAAGCTGACTACTCAGTCTATAACAAACTTACATAATTCCTAACACTTAACCTATCATCTACACATATCTATGGTTTGTCTCATCAAATTTAACAATTCTAAATATGAGACTAACAATCTCCCCCTATTTGATGATAACCAAATATTGAATCAAAATAAGTATAGGTTAACAAAATTATGTTGAACATCTCTGAAACTGACCAAAGTTAGTTCTTGAAAGAGATATTGAACTGATCTATACCTATTCATCATTTCTTGAACTTACAAGATTTTAGGTCACAAACCTATTCTAAGACTTGTATTCTAAGCATTTAAACGTACAAATACTTAGATACTGAACTTATCATAATTAATTTAAGTTCTGAACTTACAAAACTTGTATTACTGAACTTATCAGTTTATACTTGCACATATCAATAGTCAGCTTAAACTTACAAAGCTGTTTATTTGAACATATCAAACTTAAATTTACATTAATGAACATATCATTTACACTTTAGCTTGATCATTTTGATGAGCTTATGCACACTTAGTGCTTACAAAATTATAGAACTAATCTATTTCATCAATAGGATCTCTAGCTTCCAACCACATATCTGAGCATTTAAGCTCCCAAATTGCTGCTTCTTTGATAGCATCATTCCAATTTTCTTCACCCTATGGCAGCTCTCTCATCTCAGCTTTTCTTGATTTGATTTCCTTATTGAGATGGTATCTGAAAACTAAGTTCTGAATTGAGTTATCACATAGAATCCTCAAGTACAAAATAAATTCCAGATTCGCCAAGTGAAGATTTGTTATCTTCAAGAAACACTGGTTGCCTTCGACATCCAAATATAGAAATCCTTCCAAAGGTTGAGTGATAAAAGTATTTTCTCTGAATTCAACTCCCTCTGGAACTTGTAGACTGATGTTTCGTTTGGCTCGCTGACTTGCTGCTCTAACTCTTGCAGCTTTATTTCTGTTTAGGAAGGTATCAATTTCATCAGCTGGAATTTCTCCTAATTGTTCAATTTTTATGAAGAGAGTCTTGAGCACATCAACTATCTCTTGTCTGATTTGACTCTTTTTCATTCTTTTGATAGTTGTGGCTACCACCTTTAACTCTGAGAAGCCCAACTTGTACAGACATCTCATATCTAAACCAATTTCATGTTTGTTGTCTAGTACAAAGTTGATGATTACCAATTCTCCTTTTTTACTCAGTGTGATGGATTCAATCTTGTGATTAAAATATGTTCTTTTGTAGCAATGCCTTAGATCAGTATCTGAGTAGGGAATTGGGGCAGCTCTTGGTCTAGAATAGTCAGCTTCAGCTTCAGCTCTGGCAGCCTCAGCTTTAGCCTTTTCTCTTTGCAGTTCAGCTTGTCTTTGCTGCTCTTTCATTTGCTCCACTGTCATGCCAAGTTCTTTAGCCATTTCTTGTAACATTTGCTCAGCAAGCATGTCACTAGCTTTCTGTGCTGCATCAGCTTCATCACTTGAGTTAGATTCATATGCAACTAGTTGAGACTTACCTTGTTGTTCTGGCTTAGGTTCAACAATGATGACTTTTCTTCTCTTTGCTAAGGACACAACACTTGTTCTTTTCTTTCTTTTTACAGTCTCAAATACTTTGCTTTTCCCTTTATCCATTTGTGAAGCTGGAACAGACTCATTTTCAACAATCGTTGACAATTAGGCTTGAGGGAAATTTGTAGGCACAACCTGAAGTGTTTCTTTATGTGGAGTTTCTAGTTGAGCTAATTGTACCACCAGAGCTATGAGTACGTGGACTGCTGGAGCTTTTTGTTGAGAGGGCTGATCAACAGTACTCATAAACTGATCATGAGTTTCTTCTTAAATATATATTTCCTCAGTATGCTCCCTCTCAACCATATCATCATCTTTCTTTGATTCATCCTCCCCCTTTTTGTCATCATCAATAGGGGAGGGTTTTGATCGAAGCACGATATTTTCCAAGTTTGCCACAGAGTTTGACAGATCGGTCAGCTTGCGCATCAACTTGGCTTTGTCATTTTTTCTCTTCTTATGCAGGAGCCGAAACTGAGTGTGTAAGTATTCCATAATGGCTTGGGCATTAGTGGCCATCAGCTAGGCTCCTCTGGTGTCCGCTTAACCTCAAAGTTCTCCTCACCAGTGGAGGAATGAATTTCAACCGTAGGAGTAGCTGTTGAGTGTTCCTCAATAGGTAAGATTGTGGGCCCCATATCCAAAGGTTGGCACTGACCTATGGAATCAAGGGGGCCAGAATGGGGACCCTGTAAACCTTCCTGGAGTATGAAAGGTTCATTGGCAGATCGTGCTTGAGTTCGTAAGAATGGAAGAGAAGAATGACCAATGTCGTGAACTATGGTAGTGGGGTAGGCTGGGCTTAGTGGTGAGGAATGCGGTAGTTGACCCTGGGGAGAGGTCATATGTTCAATGTGACCTTCATGTGTCTGTGAAGGCATAGAAATAGGTTCTCCCATGGCTAGGATGGGTATGGGCTGAGTAGACACCATACCCGGCTAAGGCTGACTGGGTGAAGTAAGCCTTGAGATAGGCACCTTATGAGAAGGTGTCTCCCCCTTAGCTCCTGCCGGTGGAGGTGTCAGTGTGACATCAACTCCAAGGTCCTTTTGAGGTGAAGGACCACCCTTGGCAGATTTGCGTGAATAGGTGTAGGATATATCCTTGGTAGGAGTTGGTTGACCAAGGTTGGTTGTAGAGAGGATAATATATGGAGATGTTTGTGGTGGGGGAGAGGGGTTAGACTGAGATGGGCTTGACTCAGTCTTATCTCCCAATTTAGGAGGTGGAGAAGTAAAAGAGAGAGAAGGAGATAAAGGATGCGAAGGTATACATGTTGCACCTAGTAGTGGTGACTCAGAGCTAGGAAACAGACTCCGTTGCTCAGAGCTCGAAGAGGTGGAGGAAATTCTTTGAGCACGAGGTCTGAACTAAGGCCTAGGTTGTTCAGCTTGAGAGGATTGAGCTTCAGAATCCACAACACCACCCTCTTCTTCCTCAGCTTCTTCCTCCGTCTCAGCTTCAGTCGACTCAGGAGTCGGAAGCTGTGTATACGCTCTCATCTGAGCACTCATTTGAAGGTTTCTCATGCATAACAAAACCCAAGCATAACGGAAGCAAGAAGATAAAAACAAGTTCATTTTGGGTTTTCAAAACTCATGCACAAGAAATACATGATAGCAACAAGAAGAACAAATGAAACAAGAAAGTGAGACCATACCCTTGATGTCTCTGGTTAATTTGTTGTAGTAGATGTAATACTTGAACTCCAAGACGAGTCCCTCTATTGATATCCACACCAAGCCTTGCGTGAACCACCTTTGCTAAAGCTTGAACCACTATGCTTCCACCACGTGAACAAGGGCTCAAGAACAGCAGATGAACTCTTGACAACACCCACACAAACTCTCTCTCAAAGCTTCTATGTATCTCACAAGCTCTCTCAAGTGTGTAGGTTAGTCAAATGGCAAAAGGTTCTTTCAAGAGAGAAAACATACACTTTTATAAGTAGAGGGGAAGTCTGTAAGGCACCAGGGTCGGCCATAATGGCACTCTTCCAATGGACCAAACAAAAGGTCCAATAATATCAAAGTGTCACTTAGACTTCTGCCTTCACGGGCTCTCACGGCCCGTGAGGAAGTCGTGAAGGCATCACCCCCACGATCCCCGACCGGCCCATGAAGCCTCGTGAAGGGCTTCACGTCACGACCTCTTCACGACCCGTGAGGGCCCGTGAAGGTCGACAGAAACCCTTATTATCTCTCTTGACATGTGTTGTCGGATTCAACGCTTGGCGTGTGACCCAATAGGTCCGTGCCTCATCGGCAGTGATCCAATATACGTGTATCAGTGGGCATATATCCAACAGACTCCCACTTGCACATGATACATCGTCATATATTAATCACAGACAAAGAGCGGCTCTAGCTAAGCATCAATGCCCCCAAGTCGGCGCGAGTTGTCATCTTCGACAAAAACCTAATAGCCTTAAAGGCTTATGAGGTTCTATAGATAAGTGATCATGTGCATCCTTTTGTTCGTGATATCCTTGGGAACACGAGACATGGAATATGTCAATCTCCAGATCGTTCACTATTATGTTTCTCGATTACAGATTGGTGGTGACCAAATAGACAAGTTGCATCTGATCTAAAATCAATGTAACTTGAGCACGGCCATGCATATTTGATGTCAGCTCCCAATCATCGAGGGGCCAAGGGATATCTCTCTTATTAGAGGAACAAATCCTTTCGACCACATAGTCCCATTATATGTTTCATACTTTACCCAATTATGTCCTTTATAACAGCCAGTTACGAACTGCGTTTGAAGATAACTAGAGTAAGGCAGATTCATACTCTGGTAACCTATGCATCTCAAGTCTAAGGATGAAATGATATTATCATCCTGAGATACTTGTGACTAATAGATCCATGAAGTAAACTCAGGTGTGGGTCTTCTGGTCACTTGAAACACCTTTCAAGCACAAGTAAGTCTTGCACCCTTATTCAGCCATTTTGAATACCCGGCTAACCACTTACTTTAATCTTACTTCATTCTTCCTCCCATATGAAGAATAACCGATTGCAGAAGGTTTTAGAATGATAAACATTCAAGGAAGCGTTAAACATGCTAAGATGGAACACGGTATGGACTTGATGATTGTGACCGCAACAAGCGTATATATAAATCTCTATTCATATATCGAAACAAACATAAGTTACAATACCGTTTAAATGTTCCCATAAATACAAATACAAATCAAACAAACCAAATACATAGGTCAAGCCAAATCACTAGCGAATCTAACACCTATAGCTTTAGCGTGTGAATCATGAGCAGCTTGTGATAATGGCTTAGTGAATGGGTCCGCAAGGTTCCCATCCATTGGTACTCTACTTATTGAAACATCACCATTCTCGATTACTTCTCTAATGAAGTGATATTTTCGAAGAATGTGTCTTGTCCTCTTGTGAGCTCTTGGTTCTTTTGCCAAAGCTACCGCACCCTCATTGTCACAAAAAATCTCAATAGGGTCGGTGATGCTCGGAACCACTCCTAGATCTTGGATGAATTTCTTCATCCACACAGCTTCCTTAGCAGCTTCACTTGCTGCAATATACTCTGACTCGGTTGTTGAATCAACAACTGTGTCTTGCTTTGAGCTCCTCCAGCTTACTGCACCACCATTCAATAGGAACATGAACCCCGATTGAGATCGGCAGTCGTCCCTATCGGTTTGGAAGCTAGCATTAGAGTAACCCTTTACACTAAGCTCTTCCTCACCACCGTATACCAAGAACATTTCCTTTGTACGCCTAAGGTACTTTAGAATGTTCTTCACAGCCCTCCAGTGAGCCTCTCCCGGATTCGCCTGATATCTACTAGTCATGCTTAAGGCATATGAGACATCGGGGCGTGTGCATAACATGGCATACATGATCGATCCCACAGCCGAAGCGTATGGGACTCGCTTCATTATGTTCAACTCCTTTTGGGAGTTGGCGCATTGAGCCTTGCTTAATGCTAATCCATGCACCATGCTGAGATTCCCTTTCTTAGAATCCTCCATCTTAAATCGTTTAACGACTTTATCCACATATGCACTTTGGCTTAATCCTATAAGCCTTCTAGACCTATCCCTATAGATCTTAATTCTGAGAATGCATCCCGCATTTCCCAAGTCTTTCATAGAAAAGCAATTCCCAAGCCAATCCTTGACACTACGCAAGGTTGGGATATGATTTCCTATGAGTAGAATATAATCTACCTATAAAACTAGGAAAACTATTGAGCTCCCACTAGCCCTGACATACACGCATGGTTCATCTTCGTTTTTCAAAAATCCAAATTCCTTGATCTTTTCATCAAAACAAAGATTCCAACTACGAGAGGCTCGCTTAAGTCCATAAATGGACTTCTTAAGCCTACATACCTTGTTAGGATACTTAGGATGTACAAAACCTTCAGGTTGTGTCATATACACCTCTTCAGAAAGCTTCCCGTTAAGGAAGGCGGTTTTTACATCCATTTGCCATATCTCATAATCATGAAAAGCAGCTATGGCAACGAGGATCCTAATGGACTTCAACATGGCCACTGGTGAAAAAGTTTCATCATAGTCAACACCCGGTGTTTGCGTGAAACCTTTTACCACCAATCGGGCTTTGAAAGTGTCCAAGGTATTGTCCATGTTGGTTTTCTTCTTGAAAACCCATTTACAACCAACGGGTCGAAACCCGGGTGTTGGATACCAGTTCCTAAACCTGGTTATCCGACATGGAGTTTATTTCGCTTTCCATTGCCTCACTCCACTTGGCAGACTCAGAGCCCGCCATTGCTTCTCGATAGCTGGTGGGTTCATCTTGATCCACCAATTGCTCATTGCCCTCAGATATGAGAAATCCATATCTCTCTGGCTCATGATGAGCTCTACCGGATCTACGTGGGGTAGGAAGTGGAAGTGTGTCAGGTACCGCAGCTTCACTTTGCTTGGTGTCAACCATTGATGGTTGATTGCTAGTGCCAACATCAAGTTCTTTATCGGGTGTACCTTGAATTTCTTCAAGGTCTATTTCCTTTTGCCTCGGTACGTTGGATATAAGTTCCCTTTCAAGGAAAATGGCTCTTCGAGCAACAAAAACTTTGTTCTCTAAAGGTTTGTAGAAAATATATCCAATACCGGCAGGAGGATATCCGATAAAATAACACCTTTCGGAACGGGGTTCTAGTTTGTCATTCGTCTCACGTCTCACGTAGGCTGGACATCCCCATACACGAAGATATGAGAGAGTGGGCTTTTTCTTGTGCCACAACTCATATGGTGTTGTTTCAACTTTCTTTGTATGTACGAGGTTAAGGATTCTTACCGCCGTCTCTAGAGCTTAACCCCAAAAACTAATGGGTACCTCCGTTTGACTCATCATAGAACGGACCATATCTAATAATGTCCGATTTCTCCTTTCGGCATCTCCATTTAATTGTGGAGTCCTAGGAGGAGTTAATTGTGAGATAATGCCACATTTTCTAAGATGGTCTAGAAACTCCGAAGTAAGATACTCACCGCCTCTATCCGATCGTAGTATCTTAATCTTCTTACCCGATTGATTCTCTACTTCACTTTGAAATGTCTTGAACACCTCAAAGGTTTCAGACTTTTGTCTAATCAAGTAGATATATCCATACCTACTATAATCATCCGTGAAGGTAACGAAATATCTAGTATTGTTCCTTGTGACATTTTTGAAAGGACCACACACATCGGTGTGAATGACTTCCAAAAGATCCTTTCCCCTCTCACTAACTCTGGTGAAGGGTTCTTTGGTCATTTTGCCTAGTAAACAAGATTCACATACATCTTTTGACCCAAGGTCAAATGATTCCAAGATCCCGTCCGCTTGGAGCTTGGTGATGCGGGTCTTGTTTACATGAGCAAGACGACCATGCCATAAGGAATATTTATCCAAACAATTTTTGGATTGAGAATCAATATTCATGATAGGTCTCTTATTTTCAATGTATGCATCAACTTCATATATGCCATGACATGGTAAAGCTTTAAAATAACAAACATCATTTTTATAACATAAAATAGATCCTTCCATAAATTTAAAAGAAAAACCATCGTCATACAAAGCATGTAAAGATAAAATGTTTCTTGCCACATAGGGCGAATAGCATACATTAATAAGAACAATGGAAAGACCGGTTCTAAAAGAGAGCTCGACACTCCCTTTTGCTTCTACGGGCACAACCTTTCGGTTCCCCATAATTAGATCCAGCTCTCCACGCTCCAAGCCTCTACTTTCCCTTAGCACCTGCACCATATTTCAAATGTGAGTACCGCAGCCGGTATCTAAAACCCAGCCCTTTGAAATAGAAGTTTGATGGAGTTCAATCATGAACATACCTTGGTTTGAAGGTCCCGAGATGCTCATTGCCTTGAGCTTCTTGAGGCCATCTTGGTACTTTGGGCAGCTTCGGCGATAATGCCCCTTGTCCCCGCAAAAGAAGCATTGCGCATCTTCCGGGGCCTTGGCTTGGGGAATCTTCCCCTTGCCCTTTGCCACCGGGGTAGGGGTAGGCTTGGTGGCACCAACCTTGCCCTTACCCTTTCCCTTATGGGAAGGATTCGGCTTCTTCTTTTGGACGCGGCCCTCCCGGATAGCCAAGACGGGGTTGGATGAGGTGGCCTTGGGCTTCGAGATGCTTGACTCCGTGGTCTTCAGCATCCCATGAAGCTCCATGAGGGTTTTGTCCATACTATGCATATGATAACTCATGATGAATTGATCATATGCATTGGGCAAGGATTGGAGGATGAGATCAACCACCATCTCCCTCCCAATGGAGAACCCTAACCTCTCCATGCGCTCCATGTTTGCTTTCATACGCAACACATGAGCGCTTAGGTTCCCGCCATCCTGGAGCTTGCAACCTAGGACAGACTTGAGGCATTCGTACCTTTCTTGCCTCGCTTGCTGTTGGAACATGTCCTTGAGCTGCGCGAGCAAGTCGAAAGCACTTAAATGATCCATTTGCTTTTACAAATCGGAGCTCATTGTGCTAAGTATAAGGCACGTTATTTCCTCCGTGTCCTTGAGGCGTTTTTCATGTGCCTCTCGGGTGGCCCTAGGTGCCGTAGTCGCAGGGGCTTCGGGCAAGGCTTCCTCAATGATATGCAATTTCCCTTCATGGCGTAGGATAATCCGAAGTTGCCTATGCCAATCCATGAAATTGCTACCGTCGAGTTTCTCCTTCTCAAGGAAAACGCGTAGAGAAATGTTGCTCGTGGTGGTGGTACTTGAAGATGCCATCTATAATAGCAACGTAGATTTGGTTAGTTTGATATTTAAGTTTGTTAAAACAATTTACCCAAAACAAATTTTTAATTATTTTAACAAAGCCAAGAACCTTATTTCACTTCCGTATATGACGGGTTTACCGCGGATCACATAAGGAAGTTATTTCGGGTTGGCAACCATATTGCCAATTGCAATCCATTATTGCAACTCTTTGGTCTTTGCGGGATCCTACGACAAGCACCAGTCGTTTGGCATGTTTGATCCCTTCTTACACCAATCCCAATTTAGAATTGTTGATTGACTCGTGCTAAGCTTGACAATCCTTCAAGAATTCTAATTTGAAATTATAAATCGTCCCCAAGACATGCGGTAAGTATACTCTACAAGAATTGGCTCGTGCTAAGCTTGAAAACCAAGTTTGCGAGTTACTATGCTCACCTTCCACACAACTCCACAAAGATCGGCTCGTGCTAAGCTCGACAACCAATCATTGTGTTGTTAGATTTGGGTGGCATCGTCTTACGGATGGTGCGTGATTTATGTTTTATGGGAAAAACGGGCTTTTGTTTCCGATTAATTTTGATTAACATATTTGAGTGACAAAAACTTATTTTTCACTTTAGTTGGTTTGTTAATCATGAGCGCGCGCGAGAGAAAAATAAACCAATTTTATAAAACTCTTGTGATTTAATTTATTGAAAAATTTTCTAGCATGCGAAAACCTAAACAATCCATGCAAGAAATAAATCACAATACACGCATAGCAAGGGGTTGGTAACCAAGCCAAAACCTATGCATTCTACCCGTGAGCCTACGGGAAGAACGTGGTCAACTAGGGACACAATACAAAAGGTCATAGCTACCACTTGATCCGCCATCTCCAACGGGATTCATCGGATCTTCTATTTTCAAGACACCATCATTGATTCTTGATTGTGGTCTCCATGCTCCATGAGTACAAGTACATAAAAATAGAAATGAAATGGCATGCAAGCCATGAAAATTCTATCATCTATTACAAGTACATGGATAAATGAAACGGTATGCAAACCGCAATAATAATTACAATAATCAATAAATAAATAATTATTACAAACCAAGTGACTCTAAGTCACCAAATAAAGGGGGAACAACCAAAAACAACCACAAGGTCTAAGGCCAAGGTTACCAACAAAGAACAAGACAAAACAACCACAAAAACAAACGGTGTGCCAAAAACCGCAACAAGTAAATATTTTGATAAGAATTTCCAAGCAAACACTCAAGGCACAATGGAAATTCTTGTACATATGCATTAAGGTATAAAACCAATTTTTAAAACCTATATTCATATATACACACACATATGTGTATGCATGTATGCATCTAATGCCATGACCATACCATGCATACCATAGTGGTACCAAAATATTATTTGGGGATTTCCAGAAACATCTGAACTAAAACAGAAACACAGCAATGACTCGAAAAACCGAAATTTTTTGTTTAAGGTCAAAAACACTGTTCACGAGCTCCTTCACGACCCTTCCCGGCTTGTGAGGCCCGAGGGCTTCACGACCGCTCATGGCCCGGATGAACTCGTGAAGCACCCAAAAACCATTTCACGACCAGACCCCAAACTACACTGGTCGTGTGACCTTCACGACCCATGAAGAGAACTTCACGGCTCGTGAAGCCCTTCTGGACAGAATGCCAAAACTTCCAAAAACCGATTTTCCGAGCCATTTTGTGCTATCATCTTGTAGCAATGGCTCTGATACCACTGAAGGTTTCTCATGCACAACAAAACCTAAGCACAACGGAAGCAAGAAAATAAAAACAAGTTCATTTCGGGTTTTCAAAACTCATCCACAAGAAACACATAGTGGGATCTAGCTACAAGACATGATAGCAACAAGAAGAACAAATGAAACCAGAAAGTGAGACCATACCCTTGATGTCTCTGGTTGATTTGTTGTAGTAGATGTAATACTTGAACTCCAAGACGAATCCCTCTATTGATATCCACACCAAGCCTTGCGTGAACCACCTTTGCTAAAGCTTGAACCACTATGCTTCCACCACGTGAACAAGGGCTCAAGAACAGCAGATGAACTCTTGACAACACCCACACAAACTCTCTCTCAAAGCTTCTATGTATCTCACAAGCTCTCTCAAGTGTGTATGTTAGTCAAATGGCAAAAGGTTCTTTCAAGAGAGAAAACATACACTTTTATAAGTAGAGGGGAAGTTTGTGAGGCACCAGGGTCGGCTATAATGGCACCCTTCCATTGGACCAAACAAAAGGTCTAATAATATCATAGTGTCACTTAGACTTCTGCCTTCACGGGCTCTCATGGCCCGTGAGGAAGTCGTGAAGGCATCACCCCCACGATCCCCGACCGGCCCATGAAGCCTCGTGAAGAGCCTCACGTCATGACCTCTTCACGACCCGTGAGGGCCCGTGAAGGTCGACAGAAACCCTAATTATCTCTCTTGACATGTGCTGTCGGATTCAACGCTTGGCGTGTGACCCAATAGGCCCATGCCTCATCGGCAGTGATCCAATATACGTGAATCAGTGGGCATATATCCAACATCATTTGGGGGTGCTCAGGGAAAATATCATGAGCAAACATCCTTGAGCTGAGAACAGGAGTAGGGGTTGTCTCATACTGGGCAGTGTATCTTCTACCCAACCTGTCCTTGATCACCATCGATAAAAATCTTACAAAGGGCACAATGGTGTCCCTTAAATTCTTGGTCACCAACGACTTGAGTGCCTCAAAGATTAACTCAGCATAGTCCAATCTTCGATCATAGAAGATGTTATATATCAGTTGCATTTCGAAGTCATTAACATTATCCAGGCCACCCACCTTATATCCAAGTGAACGGACCACCGTGGACACCATGAATCCCCATGCTGTCTGAAAAACGGATTTCCTTATTACCCCCACGACTTGAGGATGACCCATTAAAGGTAATACGCTCCTTGAGGTTTCCCTAGAAACCGTGGCTTCGTATTGATTGTGAACAGGGATATGAAGACTTCGTCTGAGACAGTTTGCATCTATGTCAATCGCCACTTGTCCACTTAGGACGGTACCTCTTATTACTTGTTGATTTGCATCTAGTTTGCAAGTGTACCAATACTCGGTGAGGAGTTGAGGGATGAGCATAGCAGGACCATGAAGAAATGCATGTGCCAGGGGTCCCTTTCGAATGTATGAGACCCAGTCCTCATAACCCCTGCCAATCTTGGACTTTGGAATGTCGATACAGGAAATGACATTATTTTGTTAGTAGATGGGGAATGCGTTGTTCTTGAAATTAACACCACGGATCATTTGATCAGTCATATTTAGAGTGTAACCCTCCATTGAAATCGAACTTATCGTATTATATTGCACTTAGCAGTAGTAGGGTTTAGCACTGAGCAATTGATTCTGCACACATCAAGTTTAGGGTTTCATAGAATGTAGAACGAGGTATAAGAATTGGAAGAGTAAACAAAATATGATGAGGAGTCTCTCTTATTTATACCTTTTCAATGTGAGAGAAAAGTTACCGTTGTCGGATGGTAATAAATATGACCGTTACAGTAACAACCAGCAATGCGGTTTGTTATAACGGCTATAGTTAATGTAACTTAGCTTGACTCACCCTGTTACATTGATCCGAATACTCACAATATGAAACGAATATTACCACGACAATCTTTTAAATAATTTATTTTATAAACGACTTATGTTTATTTTTAAAATGACACACCTTACATATTTGATAGTAAAAGGTTGGACTAACCGTTTGTTAGGACTAACCTAGACCTGTGGAACTGACCAAATATTAGAACTGATTACTCAGCTTAAATTGAGCACTCAGCTCATATTGAGCATTCAGCTTAGATTGAGCACTCAGCTCAGATTGACACTTAATCGAGGTTGGCACTTAGCATATATTACACAGAGATAAAAAATGGAACATATCAAATTAAGGGTTTAGCATGCCAAGCTTGCCAAGTAGAGTTGTAAATCTTGTGCCTTCAATAGGTTTTGTGAAGATATATGCAAGTTGATCTTCAGTGTCAATGAAGACTAATTCTATCTTTCCCTTTTCTACAATGTCTCTGATGAAGTGATGTCTTATCTTAATGTGCTTAGTTCTTGGGTGAAACACTGGGTTGTGTGTGATGGCAATAGCACTTTGATTGTCACGGAATATAGGAGTCTTTGAATAATGCAAGTCAAAGTCCTTAAGCTGATGTTGCATCTACAGTATTTGAGCACAACAGCTCCCTGCAGCTACATACTCAGCTTCAGCTGTGGAAATTGCCACCGAGTTTTGTTTCTTGCTTGTCCAGCTAACTAATTTTCCACCCAATAATTGACATCTTCCAGTAGTACTCTTTCTATCTAGACCACAACATGCGAAGTCTGAATCTGAGTACCCTATCAGCTCAAATCCTGATCCTTTGGGATACCACAAACCTAAATTTGGTGTTCCTTTTAGATATTTGAGAATTCTTTTAACATCTAGCACGTGTGATTCCTTTGGATCAGCCTGATATCATGCACAAACACATGTAGCAAATATTATATCAGGTCTGCTTGCTGTCAAGTAGAGCAATGAACCTATCATTCCTCTATATGTAGTCTGACATACAGATTTTCCATCAATGTCCTTGTGCAACTTGACATTGTGTAACATTGGAGACTTTGCAGGATGGCTTGAGTCTAATCCATATTTCTTAATCAGATCAAAAACATACTTGCTCTGATTAATAAATATACCATCTTCTTTCTGGTTGATTTGAAGTCCCAAAAAATAAGTCATCTCACCCATCATGCTCATTCTGTATTGATTAGACATTATCTTAGAAAACCAATCACATAGACCTTGGATTGTTGAACCAAATATAATGTCATCCACATAGATTTGAACCAGAATGACATATCCTCTGCTCTTTCTTATAAATAGAGTTTTGTCAATACTTTCTCTAATAAAATCATTTGAAAGCAGATAGGTGGACAGTGTATCATACCATGCTCTTGGAGCTTGCTTGAGTCCATACAGAGCCTTGTCTAACTTATAGACATAATCTGGATGTTTATGATAAGCAAAACCAGGGGGTTGTTTCACATAGACTTCCTCTTATAATGCTCCATTTAGAAAAGCACTTTTAACATCCATTTGGTATACTTTAAAATTTTTGAAGGCTGCATAGGCTAGAAACAATCTTATAGCTTCAATCCTTGCAAAAGGGGCAAAGATCTCATCATAATCAATGCCTTCTTCTTGTTGCTACCCCTGAGCTACTAGACTTGCCTTATTTCTGATCACTACTCCATCCTTGTCCATTTTGTTTCTACAAACCCACTCAGTGCCTATAATTGTTTTTCCTTTGGGAGCAAGGACAAGATTCCAGAACTTATTTATTTGAAATTTTGTCAGCTCCTCTTGCATAGCTTCAATCCAATCTTCATCCTTTAGAGCCTCTTCAGTCTTCTTTGGTTCCATTTGAGATAGAAAACTAGAGTAGGCAACATAGTTTACATGTGCCTTAGATCTAGTTAACACTCCATCTTCAATGTTACCAATAATATCATCAAGAGGATGATCTTTTAATACTTTTAAGGTTGTAGTGGGAGACTGTGGTTCTGGATCTGAGCAGTGTCTCTCAAGCTGAATAGGACTTACTTCTTAAGTCTTAGTAGGGATTGGGAGATCACTTAGATTTTCAATCTGACTTGTACCTGATGATTCATCTAGACTCTTAGGCTGAGTATCTTCAACATTGATAGTTTCTTTTGATGATGCACATTTGTCAGATTTATCACCATCCTCATCATCAGAATCATCCATAACATACATGGGATTTGATGTGAGATCTTCTTTGCTCCTCTCAAGCTCACTCAGACTAACTGGGTCAGCTTGAGCTCTGTCAGATTTGTCAATACTTGTCTCATCAAACGTAACATGTACCGACTCTTCAATTAACTTTCTTTTAAGATTATAGACTCTGTAAGCTTTGGAGATTGAAGAATATCCAACCAATAGACCTTGATCAGCTTTAGGTTCCAACTTATGGAGCATATCTCTATGGTTTAGCACATAGCATGTTGAACCAAAGATATGGAAGTAACCAATATTAGGTTTTCTGCCATGATACATCTCATGAGGTGTTTTACCATGCCTTTTAACTATCATTGATATGTTATGTGTGTAGAAAGTTGTACTTACAGCTTCTGCCCAAAAGTTCAGCTTGAGCTTTGCTTCACATAGCATGGTTCTGGCAGCTTCAATTAAAGTTCTATTTCTCCTTTCAGTAACTCCATTTTGTTTTGGAGTTCTTACAGATGAGAAATTCTGGATAATTTCCTTTTCCTCACAAAATCCTTCAAGGGTTGAGTTCCTAAACTCATTCCCATGATCACTTCTAAGCTACTTAATAGACTTACCCTTTTGCAACTCTTCTTGTTTTATAAAGCTGATTAACTCATATGCAGCTTCACTTTTGGCTTTCAAGAAGACCACCCGTGTGAATCTTGTGAACTCATCAACAATCACTAGAGAATACTTTTTACCGCTTAGGCTTGGGGTACTTATTGGTCCAAATAAGTCCAAATGCAACATATGCAATGGTTCTGTAATTGAAAATTTTTGTTTGGACTTGAAGGATCCCTTATGATGTTTTCCCATTTCACAAGCTGAGCAGAGTTTGTCTTTAGCAAATGTGATCTTTGGCAGACCAGAGACTAACTCTTTGCTAGACAATTT
Source organism: Dittrichia graveolens (assembly GCA_038502395.1). Classification (NCBI taxonomy): domain Eukaryota; kingdom Viridiplantae; phylum Streptophyta; class Magnoliopsida; order Asterales; family Asteraceae; genus Dittrichia; species Dittrichia graveolens. The sequence continues at coordinate 28,786,458 of JARJIL010000008.1, forward strand.
GTTAATATATTTGAAATTTAGGTGTCACAGTCTTTTGTGCCACAACCAACTCAGCTTGGGAGTTGAGTCAGAATACAAACAGGTTTCAGTTGAAGGATCTGCAAAGCTGAAATCTAACATATATATATATATATATATATATATATATCTCTTTTTCCATTAGTATTGGCTTTCCCTTCTTATCATAAATTGTTCCTGCATGCTTTATCTGTTGGGTTTTGGTGGCATCTAGAAAACGCAGCGGAAACAAAAACGAGAATAAAACAATTTCATTTTATGCCACCAACACACCACCCAATGGACCACACTCTAGACAATAGCAAAGCAACTAAAAGAAAGGGACAAGTAGAAGAAATAATACCATACAAGTTCTTCAACTTCCTTGTTGATGTTTCCAACGGAGTGGACTTGAGAATACAAAGATGTATTCCTCTATCGGTATCCACACCAAGCTTGGTTTGATTCCCACTTGCTAGAGAACTTGTATGCCAACAAAAACATCACCACTATAGAACTACCATCACTTGATTTCCAAGTGTGTCTTGAGAGAGAGAGATATGAACCAACTTAATGTTGCAAGTTTATATGTCTTTTAATTTAATCATTTCTAGTAATCATTTCAATATAGTTCCAACAACCTCAAAATGTTACATAGAAGGTAGTCATATATAGAGAAAATGACCACCAAATCGTAACTCATATTACTAGGAATTAAATGCCATAAAGCCACATTAAACTAGTCTTAAAAGGCTAGTTAAAGAGGATGTTACATAGTGAGGCACGGACGTGCCTCACGGGGCACGCGCGTGCCAGCCCACGGGCACACCCAAGTCACGCCCGACTTGGGTTCATGCTTTCGCACTGGGCACGGCCGTACCTCCACGAGGCACGCCCGTGCCGGCCCCAACGGGTACGCCCTAGGAACGCCGGCCTTAGGCCCGTACCTGGCATAGGGCACGCCTGTACCTTCACAAGGCACGGCCGTGCCCGGCCTAACAAAACCCATTTTGGCATTTTTCTCTCTCTTGTTCAAAGGTGTTGCTGGAATCAATACTTGGCGTGTGACCCAATAGGCCTATGCCTCATCGGCAGTGATACCAACTCGTGTGTGTCAGTGGGCATATTCCAACAAATTCCCACTTGAACATGACACACTCACGAAAGGTAACACCGACATAGAGCTGCCTCTAGCAAGGCATCTATGCCCCCAAGTCAGCATAGGGTATGTCTCCCATGACAAGTAACAACCTGTAAAGAATGGTCCTACAGATAAGTGATTATTCATCCGTTCGTTCACGATATCCGTTGTGAATGCAGGTCATGGAACATCATTAACCCCAAAACATCCACGATTATGTTTCTCGATCTAGACTAACTATGACGAGCAAAACATGTTGCAAAATTGATCCACTATCAATTCAACTTGAGCACGGCCATGCATTTTGATGTCATCAGTTCAATCAATGAGGGGCCTAGGGATATCTCTCTAAAGAGGAACGAATACCTTTGATTACATCGTTCCGTCATAATAATAAGTTCTTGCCTGAAAACTTTCCTTATAATAGCCAGTTACGAACTGCGTTAAAAATCAATCTAAACAAGACCATATCACTATTCAAGAAGCCCATGTATCTCCAGTAAAAGGACAAACAATATTATCATCCTGATTTACTAGTGATCATGTCCATGAAGTAAACTCAGGTGCGGGTCCTCCAATTACTTGATCACCATCTAGTACAGGCTAGTGTTGCAAAAACATGTATTCAATCCACTATGAATACTTAACCAAACACTTGCCTCGATCTTAATTCACTTCTTCCTTCCAATGAAGAACGAACGATCGTGGAGCATTTAGAATAAATATATTTATTCAATGAAGTAGTTAAACATGCTAAGATGGAACACAATAAAGGCTAACGAAAGTACCCGCTCCGCGCACATTATCAAATCTCCATTTGATAATCGATTCAATTAAAGCACATTATTGCTTTAATGTTCCCAACTCAAAATATATCAAATTCAACTAAAACAAACTCAAGCCAAAGCTACTTGTAAACTGAGTGTGTGAAAATTCATCACTAGCTCACAACCAAAGCTTAGTAAGCGGATTCACAAAGTGACATCCATGCGTACTCTAACAATCACCATATCTTCTCTCGACCAAACACTTATAAAGTGTGCGTCGGCAAGATCATGGTCCTTTGTTCAAGCCTTCGTGCTCTCATTGTTTCAAAGAACCCAATGGACTTAACGATGCTTTGAACAATTTTTCTCGTCTATGAGCCATTGTACTATTATTGTTTCAAAGAACCCAATAAAGTCACAATGCACAAGACTATGGTTCATATATATGAGCCATCATACTCTTATTTTCTCAAAAGAACCCAATTAGAGTCAATGATGCTTAAATAAACCATTATAGTCGATAACGGTCCACTTAACAACACAACAATAACAATTCACCAAGAGTAATATATTACTCAAATTTCCTTGTTACCACCGAACATCAACTTGAAGAACAATGTACCAAGAGTTCTTCCAAGTATGTCAAAATTGAGAGAAAAGAAACCATGTGATAAACCAAGTTGCTAATTAAATTAACACACTAGTCCATCATGTTTCAATGTCACTCTCTTAGTTTTTCACTCCGAAAAATCCATGTTTGTATCCTCCCAATTCTTCTTATAAAGTAATAATTCCTCAACCCCGGTTTTATAAACCGCCAAATTAGGATATTATCCGTAATAAGAAGTATATCATGGATACCCAATATTTGGAACGTAAGCACTCCTACTAGCTTTGGCATACATCCAAGTTTAATCTTCCCTTTTCGAAAACTCAAATCTATGATTTTCTCATTAGAGTGAAGATTACAACCTTGCGATGTTTATTGAGTCTACGAGGATACTTTCAACGTACAAGACCTTCGGAAAGTGTTGAAACACTCTTCCTTAAAATTCCCATGAAGAAATACGATCTTTACATTGTAGTGATAAACACAGGTATCCGAGTAACCTTCAACTTAACCACTAGGACAAGTTCCTTATGATAATATCCTCATGGTCAATCATAACGGAAAATTTATCATTAGTCGGCATTTGAAGTTCAAGTCCATGAATAGACTTTTTGCTCTTGTAGACCATACGAGGATACTAATAATGTACAAGACTCTCAGAGAGTACTAAAACACTTCCTCAAAATTCCTATAAAGGAATAGAGTCTTTTCCATTTCACTATCATACCTTCACATTCAAGAAAAGGCAGTGATACACCATAAGTCATCCAAGCAGATTTCAACATAACCACCAAGGAAAAACTCTTTTATGATACCGTCCTCATGGTCAATCATATTAGAATTTTTACCACTGGTCGGCATTTGAAGTTGTCTACATCTTAATCCATGCATACCCGTAGGTTTGCACCAAGGCATCGGATCAACCAAGTCCAATACTTGGATATCCTCATGTATTGCACCCCATTCTCATTACCTCTCTCCTACTAGTAGACACTAGGCCCATTACGACTTTCGATAGTTGATGAATTCAATTAATCCATCATCTAGTTATCTTCCTCTAGATATAAACATATATCAATCCGGCCTTATGACAACTCCTATGAGAAATAGGAAGAGTGATTGTATGCTAGTGCCAACATCAGGTTTTACTCCCACTGGCTCCCATAGATATTAGACTTCCACTTGCTATTGAGCGACAAAACTTGTCCTCAAAAGTTCGCGAAACAAATATCTCATGACTAATGGAGTAGCATCTTTAGTCCCGGATTCTACCACCTCACGTCCACACGTAGGCTGGATAATCTAGGTTTTGAGATAGACAAGCAAAGACACTCTTTCTAGTCTTTTCTCCTAAGATGCGTAATAAACCATCTTTGTTGATTTTATATATAGAACATTGCCCGCCATACTAAAGCATCCCAACACATTGGGTATGAATTTGTGATCCATCAAGACCCGAATTATTCGGTTCCTCCTCTACGCGACCCATATGCCAATGTGTCCTAGGAGAAATAATTTATGAGATAAATCTCACAATTCTTATGACGATCACAAAATTCATATATTTAAGATACTCAACATCTTTACAAGATTTAAGTAAGTTAACCTTTTATCCACAAACCTCGTTAAGGTAATCAATGAACACCTCAAAGGTTTCAAATATACCTATCCCTACTACCACTATGGGTAAAGGTAACGAAGTGCATGTAGTTATCCCCGTGGATTTGCTTGAACGAATTAAACACACAAGTGTGAACTAATTACAACAAGCTCTCAATCCTCTTACATATGCCGATGAAAGATGTACAAGTCATCTAGCCTAATAAACAATTCTCGCACTCAACATTTGATCAATTATCAAATGCATCCAAGATTCCAAACCACATGGAACTTGGTGACGTAAGTCTTGTTTACATAGTAAATAATCTTGTCACTTGGATAACTAATCCAAACCATTTTTGGATTTAAACACATTATTCATGATTACTTTATAATTTTTAAGCAAAAGCTTATAAATGCCATGACATGGATAACCTTTGAAATAAACCACTAATATAAAAATATATCAAATACAAAGTAATATCCATCTTCAACCAATGCATAATAGACTTAATATTTCTCTCGCCACGCAGGGCAGATAATATATTAATCTAATAAAGTAATAAAATAGATAGAAGAAATGGCGAGATCAAAACTCCCAATCCTCCCAATCGAGACAACGTCCAAGTTTCCCAATCCTGAGCTCCAGCTCTCCATGCCTTATCAGCTACTTCTTCCGTTTAACACCTACACTTTGTAACAAAACAATTTTGCAACAAACATGAGTGTTATAGCCAGCATTTCAACAAATCATGAATGTACCTTATGACTAGAAGTTATTCCCTTGCCTCATAGGAAGCTTTAACTCCTCCGAACACTCAGGACAAGCGTGGCGGCGCCAATCTCCATATTTACTGCAGAAATAGCAAACTTCTCCCTTAGGAGTCATATTCTTTTTCTCGGTTTTACGTTCCTCAAATAACCAGATGGGAATGAACTTGCGTTTGCCCATGTTAGACTCGAAAATCTTAAGCATGCCATGCAACTCGTCTAAGGATTCTACCATTTTGTCCTTTTGATAGTTTTTGATAAACTCATCATAAGACGTGGGTAGGGATTGGAGAATCATATTCACCGCAAGCTCCCTCCCAATGGGAAATCCTAGTATTTCCATTTGGTTAATGTATGCCTTTATACGAAGCACATGAACACTAACCTTCCCACCTTCCTGCATCCGGCAACCGACAAGGGCCTTGACACACATAAAGTGTTCCTCTCTAATCAGATGTTGGAACAAGTCCTTCAACCGATTAATCATGTCATACGTACTCATATGCCCGAGTTGCTTTCGCAGCTCGCAGCTTATAGTTGATAACATGAAAGAAGAAACATCTTTTGCATCCTCGATACGCTTTTCAAAGGCATATCTCGTGGCCCAACTTGTGTTGGCAGCAGGTGGTTTCGGAAGAGGTTCCTCGAGGATGTGCAACTTAGATTCATGGCGAAGGACAATTCGCAATTTCCTATACCAATCCACAAAGTTCACGCCTACGAGTTTCTCCTTTTCTATGAACTAACGGAGAGATAAATTCGGTGTTGCGTTGTTAACGTTTGTCATCTACAATTTTTAGAGTACAAGTTTTCGTGAATTTAGATATAATCCTTGTAGAAATAATTACCCAAATAGTTTTCAAAACCAATTATTTAAACAAGGCTAGAAACCATATTTCACTTACCTTATGACGGGTTTACCGCGGATCACAAAGCAAAGCTATTTAGGCCGGTAACAATTTTACCGATTGCAAACACTTTGCAACTTCTAGATTCTTACGGGATCCATCGACAATCAAAATGTCTTTTTGGCATGTTTGATCCCTTCTCGCACCAATCCTAACTTGATCCCCTTAAATGACTCGGCTAGAGCTCGACGCCACCTAAGTGTCACAAAAAGAATTGTAAACCGCCCGTCAAGACACACGGTGGAACTCTCGCCAATAATTGGCTCGTGCTAAGCTCGACAACCAATATTGCGAGTTACCACACTCACCTTCCACACAGTTCCACTCAGCATGACTCGTGCTAAAGCTCGACAATCATCCAAATTTCATTAGATTCGGGTGGTGTTGTCTTACGGATGGCGCGTGATTTACATTTTAAAAAACAGGATTTCGTTTTTCCCGGTTAAAACAATTTTTACCTATTTTGCGAATTAACAAATGAAGTGATAAATACAACTTTTATCCACGTATAATATAATACAAATTTATATTATCTTGTTAATTCTATACGTGCGGAAAGAAATATAAACCAATTTTATAAATCTTTGTGTTTTATATATTTCGGAAAAATTATCTAGCATGCGATATCCTACACATCCATGCAAAATAATAAATATATAAAACAACCACGCATACAAAATAGTTCGGTAACATGCACAAATCCTATACGTTTTCCCCGCGAGCCACACGGGGAAAACAAGGTCAACTAAGGAATCCAATATCCAAAGTACCCAGTCGGCTGTGCTCCCACTGAAACCGGCATGTCCAAAAAGCAATGCGGACTCCACGTTGCCGAGACATCAACGCCATGATTCCCGTTGGTTTATTACATACAAAATCAACTTCTACACTATTTTACAAATACATAGAAGAAGAAATGGCATGCAAGCCACAATCCTATGCTACTAATACAAGTACAAAGGAATAAATAAACGGCATGCAAGCCGTACCAAACAATAATAATAAAAATTACAACAATACGGCACGCAGGCCACCAAAACCAAATAAACCAAACACCATAACACATAGGGTCTAAAGGCATCTCGTTACCGAACCACAACCAAAGCAAAACCATGGTGTGCCACAAAACCATGTCAAACATATTTTGATTAAGATTGTCAACAAAACACCCAAGGCACAAAAGGCAATCCTTGTACACATGCATTAGTAATTTTAATACACCTTTAAAATTACATATTCATATATACACCTTTAAATATATATATTTTTATGCACTTCATTCCAAGCCATACAAAATATATAAATTCAAGGAATCAAAATATAGTGGGGAAAAACTAGATCCAAGACTAGCCCAACCAACAAATCCGGAATTTAAATATAATTTTAAAACACTGTTTCAAGAACAAAATTCTGACCAAAAACCACAAGGCACCGGCGTACCCCAAAGGGTACGGGCGTGCCTTCCCTTTTGTCAGTCTACAGTTTAAACAGTTTTAAGCATACGAATATTCTGCCGGCACGGCCCGTACCCCCACTAGTACGGCAATGCCCCACGAGGTACGGCCGTGCCCGGTCACCGGAAAATCAGATTTTGACAGAAAACTCAAAATTCCGGTTCCAGTGCAAAGCCATGTTAGAGATGGCTCTGATACCACTGTTGGGTTTTGGTGACATCTAGAAAACGCAGCGGAAACAAAAACGAGTATAAAACAATTTCATTTTTTACCGAACCACAACCAAAGCAAAACCATGGTGTGCCACAAAACCATGTCAAACATATTTTGATTAAGATTGTCAACAAAACACCCAAGGCACAAAAGGCAATCCTTGTACACATGCATTAGTAATTTTAATACACCTTTAAAATTACATATTCATATATACACCTTTAAATATATATATTTTTATGCACTTCATTCCAAGCCATACAAAATATATAAATTCAAGGAATCAAAATATAGTGGGGAAAAACTAGATCCAAGACTAGCCCAACCAACAAATCCGGAATTTAAATATAATTTTAAAACACTGTTTCAAGAACAAAATTCTGACCAAAAACCACAAGGCACCGGCGTACCCCAAAGGGTACGGGCGTGCCTTCCCTTTTGTCAGTCTACAGTTTAAACAGTTTTAAGCATACGAATATTCTGCCGGCACGGCCCGTACCCCCACTAGTACGGCCATGCCCCACGAGGTACGGTCGTGCCCGGTCACCGGAAAATCAGATTTTGACAGAAAACTCAAAATTCCGGTTCCAGTGCAAAGCCATGTTAGAGATGGCTCTGATACCACTGTTGGGTTTTGGTGACATCTAGAAAACGCAGCGGAAACAAAAACGAGTATAAAACAATTTCATTTTATGCCACCAACACACCACCCAATGGACCACACTCTAGACAATAGCAAAGCAACTAAAAGAAAGGGACAAGTAGAAGAAATAATACCATACAATTTCTTCAACTTCCTTGTTGATGTATTCCTCTACCGATATCCACACCAAGCTTGGTTTGATTCCCAGTTGCTAGAGAACTTGTATGCCAACAAGAACATCACCATTATAGAACTACCATCACTTGAAGATTTCCAAGTGTGTCTTGAGAGAGAGAGAGATATGAACCAACTTAATGTTTCAAGTTCATATGTCTTTTAATTTAATCCTTTCTAGTAATCATTTCAATATAGTTCCAACAACCTCAAAATGTTACATAGAAGCTAGTCATATATAGAGAAAATGAGCACGAAATCGTAACTCATATTACTAGGAATTAAATGCCATAAAGCCACATTAAACTAGTCTTAAAATGCTAGTTAAAGAGGATGTTACATAGTGAGGCACGGCCGTGCCTCACGGGGCACGCCCGTGCTAGCCCACGAGCACACCCAAGTCACGCCCGACTTGGGCTCGTGCTTTCGCACTGGGCATGGCCGTACCTCCACGAGGCACGCCCGTGCCGGCCCCAACGGGTACGCCCTAGGCACGCCGGCCTTGGGACCGTACCTGGCATAGGGCACGCCCGTACCTTCACAACGCACGGCCGTGCCCGGCCTACCCAAAACCCATTTTGGTATTTTTATCTCTCTTGTTCAAAGGTGTTGCTGGAATCTATACTTGGCGTGTGACCCAATAGGCCTATGCCTCATCGGCAGTGATACCAACTCGTGTGTGTCAGTGGGCATATTCCAACATTATGTAGGTGACTTCATAATCCTCATCACACAATTGACTGATACTTATCAGATTATGTTTAAGGGCTTCTACATATGCTACCTTTTTGAAAGTGACTGTTCCAGCGGTTATCTTTCCATAGCCTTTAGTCCTTTCTTGAGAATTATCCCCAAATGTCACCTTGGGTCCTTCATTGTTTTGGAATTCACTTAGAATCCCTTTGCTTCCTGCCTTGAGCATCCACTGTCTAGGTACCACTTGTAGGAGCCTTGCACATGATCAACTAAACATATTAGTTTCTTTTAGGAACCCACTGTTTAGTGGGTTCTGAGGATGAGCACTTAGCTAATCCTTTAGAGTCTGACTGGTCAGCTTGAACAGATTCTGAGTCTGTTTTAGACTGATCATCCTTTACTTTTTCAGGCCTAAGATTGGTACTTACACAATCTTTGGCTTCATGACCTCTGTGACCACACTTATAGCATTTTCTTCTAAAGATAGGTGTTTGGGTGACTTCTTTGAGTTTTCCAACATTAAATTTGGATTCAGATTTAGGGTCATAAGATGTGGATAACATTTCAATCCTTTTAGACAATTTGTCTACTTGATTTTCTCTGACTTTGGACTTACCTTTGTCAGCTTTATGGTTACCCTTATTTGGTGAAGTCTGACTTACAGACAACTTCCTGTTCTTAGACATCCTTTCATATTTGGCTTGAGAGTTATGTCTTTTTGAGTTGATGGAGTTATCCTGTCAAAGACAGTTGTTCTCACAGGATTGTAATCCAATCTTTTGAAAACTGACTTACAGTTTATGTTGGATCTGGAACATTCAGCTGATGGTTTGTATGAATAACCTGGGGGCTTTTGGTTGGTCTCACAAACTTATTGGTTTTGACCTATTTTCCATCCTTGTTCCTTAAAAATGTCTTTGGAAGTATATCATCCGATTTCACATTTTTGTCTTCAAGACTGACTTGTTCTTTGATGATTTCATCAGCAACAGCACTATAATCTCCCCCTAGCACTGGTTTTACTTGATTTGGTATCTGCTGGTTGATACATTTTTCTGCTTCCCTTGATGACTTACACCAAGATTCACAAATCTTTCTTAGATTGTCAGCTTGTTCTTTTTTTATTCTTATAATTCTTCACTTAGAAGTTTGTTTATGTGAAGTTGACACTCATAATCACTTTGAGTCTTTTTACTAACATTTATGAGAGCATTAGAGTGTTTAAGTTCATCTTTTAATTTTGAAATTTCAGTTTTCAAATTAGATTGAACTGTGAGTGAGGTTTTGAAGTCATTCAACAAATAGTTGAACATTAAACATTGTTGTTCATCAGTGTAAGAGCTGAAGTTATTTACCTTATACATTGACGCTGGATTCCAGTTGTTGGTTTGCTTACTCAGCTTAGCCGCTTCTGCTAGATCCTCATCAAAGGAACTATCTTCTAACTCATAGTCAACTTGTTCCTCTTCATCCTCAATGGCCATCAAACACCTATTTGGCTCATCATCATCTAAGGTAGATGATTCAGTATCCCAAGTCTCAACAAGAAGACCTTTGGTGTTTTCATCTGGCTTGGCTTTGAGTCTCTGATATTTCTTTTTATATTTATCAACTCTGTATGCATTCTTGTCAGCCACTGAAGCTGATTCTTCCTTCTTAAATTTGCACTCAGCAGCTATGTGTCCTATCTTCTAACAGTTGTAGCACTTAGCTTTCTTAGGATCAAAAGTAGACTTGCCACTTTTGCCTTTGTTAGATTGACCCCTTCCTATTCTGAACTTTCTAAAATTCCTTGCTAACATTGCCATTTGTTCAGTAAGAGCATCCATCTCTTCATCATCTGAATCTGAGTTTGGACTTACCTCCTCAGATTCAGATTTAGAGTCAGTCTCAGCTTAAGACTTTTTAGATCCTTTCTTCTTCTTTTATGCAATTAATGCAGATCTAGCATTATTGATAGTTTCTTTTAGTTGTTGTTGGGCCACTTTCTTCTGTTCCATGATGTGTTGATGATTTAGAAGGAAACCATAGATAGATCTGAAATCATATTTTCCTAGGGTTCCTCTAGCATGAAGTGCAATAGTAATCTCATTGAATTGTTCTCGTAACACATCCAAGAACTTGAGTACCAACTCATTTTCATCTTTCTTGACACCTACCAAGAGCAGATCATTAATCAAGCATTGAAATCTTGTAAACAGATCAGCCAGAGTTTCACTCTTTTTGGCAAAGAAAGTCTCATAAGAACAACTCAAATTTGTCTTCTTTTGTTGCTTGACCAGGTCTGTACCTTCATACGTGACACTGAGAGTATCCCACATCTCTTTTGTAGTTTGGCACCCAGCCACAGTATGCAGAAGAGGGTTTGTCAAAGCATTTGCTATAATGCTTTGTGCCTTATCATCAAGATTGAATAGTTTACGATCTTCCTCAGTCCAAGATGCTCCAGGCTTGGGAGTTTCTCCAGAGGGAATAGTTTTTTCAGTGGCAGTAATATGGATCATGGGTATGATTGGGCCATCTTGAATCACGGTACTCATCCTGTGATCCACTAACTTCAGATATAGCATCACTCTGAACTTCCACATAGGATAGTCATTGCCATCAAAGATAGGACACCCTTTTGCCATCATTGTTGGAATATGATTTGATTGCTTGTTGATAGACATCTTGACCTCTTGATAACGGATCTTGATCTTCAGTTAATGAAGAAACATGCTCTGATACCAGTTGTTGGTCCCACAGAGGGTAAACAAGCAACTGATATAGTGTAGAAGGGGGGTTTGAATACACTTTCAAACAATCAATCAAATTAATCAAATGTATATTCAATGATCAAACAGAATGACTACAATTATCATTTTATAATCAAATCAACAGAATGATTTGATGTTCACACAAATTATAAACTCAACTCACTCTAAACACTCTCGTATCACAAACTAATTGATGATCGAACTTCTTGTTAAAACTGATTAACAAAAACTCTTGAAAACTCTATCAAACTTTGAACTCACAAAGTTATCGCAACACACGCGTATCAAGTATGACGAACACACGTACGTTTTGCAACTTATGAAGTACTCCCTATTCGGTATTTTGTGTTCTATATGTATTGAAAACCCATAATAAGGTTTATGCTCATACTTGATATATCTACGAACAAATCTCAATTTAAAGATAGAACTTATCTTTTCTTTAAAACCGTAACAAACTCCTTAATTAGAACATATCTAATTAATTCCGTTTGAGATCTCTATCCAACTAATAGATAGTTTAAATTAGGTTCAGATATCCTAATTTAAATCTCATAGATATGGAGAGTTTATAACAGAATTTAGAACTTACTTAAATTCTTGAACTGACATCTGACGCTGAGCTAACTCACTCAGTCTTGACTCTATCAAGCTGAGTCCTTGACTTCTTGATTCTTCGAATCTTCAAGTCTTCATTCCAGAAACCTATCTCAGCTTAGAAGTCACTAAGCTATCTAGTACTTACATAGAAAACTCTATTGATTTATACGCCGACTACTCAGCCTAAGCTAACTAGTCGGTCTATAACAGACTTACATAATTCCTAACACTTAAGCTATCATCTATACATATCTATGGTTTGTTTCATCAAATTTAACTATTATAAACATGAAACTAACAGAATCTCCGGAATCCTCTTCGGGGTCTTCCTCAGAATCCTCTTCCACTCCCCTTAGTAGCTCAATTAACTCTACTTGTGCCTTGAGCATTTCTTCTAACTCTTGGATCTTTTGAGCATGCTGCATTTGTTCCCTTACCTAGCGATCTTCCCTCTCTTGCAGTACATTCACCTAATTTTCTAGTTGATGGGTGGTATGATCTTCCCCTACCATTCTCAACCTCTCATATAGGTCCTCGTACCTTGCTGATACGGGCTCAGGGTGACCGAAAGGAGCGTAATGAGGATGACTCGATGCCTCATGTTTGGGTACATGGTGTTGCCCATCAATCGTTTGAATCATACAAACCGATTGCAATATCGTCTTGAGCTGACGTATCTCATCCTCTTGATCCCGGATTTGTAGATCCCTTTCCTTAAGTTTCCTTTTTAGGGAGGCGATCGTCAACTCAGATCGAGTAGGAGTTCGGATTGTATGTACCATAGTTTCCTAGAAAGAACAATTAATGGAGGTTATAATTTTGAAGAATGTCGTCCGCGGTTTGCGTTAGCGGATTAGGCTGAAGCGTGAAAATTCACGAAATGAAATACTATGCACAAATAGTTCATATTATACAACTAGATGTGGTACTTAGGTTATAGTCTATGTCAAACCACCAAATTCTACATAACCATTGGCTCTCATACCAATCTGTCACACCCCTAGGCGGAAACGCGAAGTGTGACGGAGAGAATCATCATAACACATTGATTTAAGAATAGAGAAAGTTTTATTTGAATCACACCAACGTGTCATGATATTTCCCGACGTAAGAGGGGACATATACCGTGGTAAGTCATCCCATGACGATCATAGTCAAACACAAAAACAAGAAAATACAAAAGTTGTTGTTCCCACAACCCGGGACAGGTATACGGGGCTACAAGCCCAAAACTTATATATATATATATATATCCAAGTTCTTTATAGTATAAATAAAAAGACTCCGTAGTTAATGACTCTAGTCATACTAAGGCCATCTAGAGTCACCTAGGCTCCTTAAGCGTTGTTATTAGCATTACCTAAAAATAAACTCCCGAAAAATGTCAACATAAAGTTGATGAGCTTGTAGGTTTACACATAAAAGTAATTTGTGCCATGTATAGTAAGTTGTATAACAATAAACACGTAAAGGCATGGTACACAAATAGAAGTATAGTGATACCCGCAACCTAAGTCACCAAGCACGAGTCATTTGTTTTTCAACAATCGCCTACCAGCTGGAGCTACTAGTTGGCTTTAGATAGTAATGAGGTAATCAATAGTCTTAACCTGAACACGGGTTCAATAGGCAATCCCGAACACGGGCACAATAGACATAACCCAAACACGGGTTCAATAAGTGCAGACACATGCCACATAAATGTCATAAAAAGATATAGTAAAGTAATATTGACATGGCAAAAGGAATTTTGGAAACATGATTTGAGTGTAATTTTCCCCCGGTAAAACATATAAAAAGGGGTCACGAGTACTCACCTTAATTTGCGGATTTTGTCACTTGATTCTTAACGTGCTCACAAATCTACAACAATCGTATGATCTAAGTTATATTTTATTCACGCGTAAAAGTGCTCTTTGTATTAACTTTGAATCATCAAGTTTAATTAGGAATCACGATTAACTTTTACACTAGGTTGCATAAGTGCATCCATTTCTTGGGCCTAACCTCAATGTATATATATAAGATCTCAAACCTTTTTTATTTTCCTTATTATATGTGTAGGTTAAATTATGAAATTTTGGGTATGCTTCGTGTATTTTTAAAATAAATCAAACGTCCTAATTATTTTCCTAAAATTTTACGGTAGAGACCTTTATGTCTCTATTATTTTATATAAAATTTTCCAGAGTTGAAAAACATGTTTATTATTTTCAAGAAAGTCTTTACTTGGTGTTGGTCAGAAAACGCCTCGAGCTTGCCCGACATAAAGTTCTTTTTTTATTTAAAATACTAAACAAACTTAATAAAATCTAAAAATTTTACAGTAACTTAAAAACACTTTAAATGGATACAAATTTTTGTCCTCTAATTTGGATTTTTGAATGGTTTACAATATTTTAAACTCTGATTATGGAAATTCCTTAAACTTACAGATTTGTCAATTAAAAAGTTTTTACCCAATTAAAATAGAAAGAAAACCCTATAAATTATAATATTTTCTAAAATGCTTATAAACACCCTAAATTTTACCCATATTAAGGTTTGGCCTCTCATTCGTAATCTTGGATGAGTTATGATGTTTTAAACTCTGTTATAGAAAAACCCTAGGATTTTTAGATTCGACAAAGAAAATGTTTTTAACCGATTAAAATAGATAAAAAAATTAAATAAATTCTAATATTTTTACAAAACTTTGAAAACTCATGGAATATTCCCCATATTTATTGTTGAGAATTTTCATGATGTTTAGATTAGGTTTTTGTAATATCAAAGTTAGTAGGGTAAATTGTCAGAAGTAACCAGCTTTGCACATCTATACGCTTTGGATCATTTGGCTGACCAAAACTCCTTATTTTTGCATGCAATCAGTCGGGGTAGAAAATAGACTCTTTGAAATTGATTCTAGAATCAAAAATCGATTAATATAACATTTTTTTGACCAAGATATGAACTCTTAAAGTACTTCTATGTTTTCAGTCCAAAAAACAGGTTTAAGATTAGGACTCTTTTAGCCGAAAAGATTATTTCTAGGACTCTATACGCTTTGTCAATTAAAATGTTTTTACCCAATTAATATAGAAAACAAACACAATAAATTATAATATTTTTTAAAGTGCTTATTAACACCCTAAAGTTTACCCATATTAAGTTTTGGCCTCTAATTCGTAATGTTGGTTGAGTTATGATATTTTAAACTCTGTTAAAGAAAAACCCTAGGATTTTCAAATTCGACAACGAAAATGTTTGTAACCTATTAAATAAGAAAATAAACTTAATAAATTCTAATATTTTTTCAGAACGTTGAAAACTCATGGAATATGTCCTAGATTTATTTTTGAGAATTTTCGTGATGTTTAGAATAAGTTTTTGTAATATCAAAGTTAGTAGGGTAAACTATAAGAATTAACCAGCTTTACGCATCTATACAGTTTTGATCATTAGGGCGATCAAAGCTCCTTATTTTTGCATGACATTAGTTGGGATATAAAATAGACTCTTTGAACTTGATTCTAGAATCAAAAATAAATTTATTTAACTTTGTTTTGACCGAGATATGAACTCTTAAAGTTCACCTCTGTTTTCTGTCCTGAAAACAGGTTTAAGATTAGGACTCTTTTAGCCGAACCGATTATTTCTAGGATTTGGTACTCCGCTAAAACTTGTTATATTCCTTATTTTCATATATTATTAGGGTGATTTTGGTTCATAAAATGAACCAACCAATAAGATCTCTGTTTGGACCAAAAAATGAAAAAAGAACGTGTAGAAAGATAAGTAGAACGAAGGATTTACCGATTTGGCCGATTCGTGAGAACCCGAATTCTTGAAGGCTTCGATTATCGTACCATGGATTTGTAAGAAGAAACCAACAAGGTCAGATTTTGGACTCCAGAAATTGAGAGGGATAAACTAAGAATTCAAGAAAAACATGATAACTTACCGGAGTACACGATTGAAGAGTACGACTTGCTTGAGATCGAGGGTGTTGAAAACTCAAAAGTTTCTTAGCTTTAGGTTGTGGAATTCGACCAAGAACAAGAGAGAAGAGAAGTGGATGAAGTGAACTTGTAGGGAAGACATTTTGTGGCAACGTGGTGTATAAAAAAAGGCTAGGTGCATGGTTTCCTTGTAAGTTTGATGTAGTTGCCAAGTGAATGAGATTTGGTTTCATCTTTCCCTCTTTAGCCGATTTTGTGCATATTATTATTATTATTATTATTATTATTATTACTATTATTATATTGTCATTTAGTGTGACATTTTATTTAGTAGGTGCATTATATGTTTTATGTGCTATACAAGTGTTATTATGCTTATTTGTGGGATTTATTATTTAGAACATAATTATAGTACTAATCATTATTTTATTATATTATTTTAATTTGTCGTATTGTTATTATTTTGTGTTTAGTCTCACCCATTTCTTGTAGGTGTATTTCGTTTCCAATGCGTTGTACATTTTGTTAGGTTTCTTGGGTGCACTTTCATATGTTTTCATTTGGTTTAGAGTTTTGGCTTTCATGATCCATAAATTTGTGTAGTTAACTCGTCACTACATTGCTCTAAAGACATTCGTTCACGTAACTCGAGCTCTATAAATTTGTTTGACTTCCTGAAGTGTAAGACTACGACTTATTTTTATCGCTGGCTCTACTCAACATTTTGGTAGTCAATCTTACTTAGGATCATAAATTTAGTATTCACTAGACTTTAGAAATCAAACAAGCACATAAATTAGATTAAACACTAGTCACATGTTACATGTCAAGCTAACCCCCCTGCTTTTGTGATGGATGTCACATGGAAGGACTCCTACCGAAATTCCCCAGGGGCCACATGCATTTGTCTTACCTATCCCACGTCAACCCATACCTCGTGGGCCCCGTATTTGGGTGACAACTCGAAAGAGGCTCCGAATCCCTATGAGGGCGACGGTGGGGACCTCCCTGCGAGGGGAGGCAGGGCCCTCCACAGCTGTTACTGATGTACCTATTGGACACACTCCCAGTATGACGCGGGAGGCTTGCTACTTCTGGGGATTGATGTCTGAGGTTGCAGATCTCTCTCAAACACTAGCCTATCAGCAGCACATTGTATCTACTTCAATGGAGCTTAACCATCACCTGTTGCAGTCTTCGATCCAGTCAGAGGAAATTGATACGGAGGCCATGCGTGTTTTTAGGAGGATGGAGTTCCTATGCCGACAGACCGGAGGATTGGTTCTTGTGGCCACGGTGTTGTTTGCAGTTTTTTATTTGTGGTGATACCGATTGGAGGATAGTCATATCAATGATTTGGTACAAAAAAGAACTTTCTCTAGTATGTTATGTGATTTGATATTATGTATTCAGTTTTTCAGACAATTTCATCTGTGCGGATTAAAAATTATCGCATTGATGTATGTTAACATCAAAATTTTTAATTTTGTGTTAAATGCGAAAATATGTATGAATTATATACTCATGTACTGTGAAAATCAAATTCCTTATTGGCATATTTATGTACTTCATTATTATTTATTCGATATTTCGTATCTTGTTGTATTAATTAAATTAAAATTTTGTTACGGTCAAAATTGTGCAAAACTTTCTATTAATCAAATGTTTACGAATGTGTCTCTCGAATCATGCCACCAAAAAGAATCACATGACAGAACCCAAAGAATAACAATGACCAAGAAACTGACCTGACAGCAATATCGAACATTGTTAGCCAAGTCACTGCGGATATTAATACCAACAAAGGGAATAACAACAGATGAGAAAATGATGACGGGAATATAAACAATGAAGGTGGAGGAGGACGTGCCAACAACAACAACAATAATCTCGGGTGTACCTATAAGACGTTCAGAGCCTGCAATCCAAAGGAATTCCATGGAAAAAAGGGCGCCGTTAGATTGCTACAACGGGGAGAGAGAGTATGGAATCCATACTCAGCATTAGCAAGTGTTCTGAGGATTGCAAGGTAGAGTTTGTAGCTTGCCCACTTCAGAACAGAGCGCTGACCTGGTGGAATACGTAGGTCCAAACCCGTGGGCGAGAAGAAGGAAATAGATTAAGCTGGGAAGATTTCAAGAAATTGCTCATGGAAGAGTTCTACCCGAGAGACAAAATTCAAAAATTAGAAGTTGAGTTCTGGAACCATACAATGGTGGGGATGGAGATCGGTAAATACATTGACCGTTTTCATGAACTTGCGAAACTGGTTCCTCGACTGGTTACACCTGAAGAGAATAGAATTAAGAAGTACATATGGGGGTTAGCACCCGAAATCCGAGGGATGGCTACCTCGGCAAACCCCACAACCATTCAAATTGTTGTGAGTTTAGCAAATCGGTTGACCCATGTTGCGGTCCGATCAGGGAAGTTTACCCGGATAAAGGCCGAAGGGAAAAGGAAGTAGGAAAACCAGTCAGTGAAAAAGGCCGGTGGTACACCTGACAAGAAATTCAAGGGAGCAAAGAACTTTGGAGTTCAAATTCAAGAAATTGGATGTTACAGTAGCCCACACCCTAAGTGTAACAAACGCAACTTTCATCATTGGGGCTGATATCGCGTTATTTAGATATATATTCGTTGCAATAAATGGAACTTAAATGTTAAATATCTCTTTAAATGTTGGCTAATGGTACTTAAAGTGTGTAATTATCATTCACATGTCATAAAATACTCAATGGCGAGAGTTTCAGCGGAAAAGACGGAAAAAGACTTGAGAAACAAAGAAAAATCATAACGTCGTAAAATCCGAGAACGCGACGCGTCGGAGAGATGAACGCGGTGCGTTTTGTTGAAATCAAGCAATCTTGTCAGGCAAGTCTGTTAAGACACGACGCGTCCAGAATAGGAATGCGACGCGTTCCCGGCTGGATTAAATCTCTATAAATAGACATGTTTTATTCGAAAAAAGGGATGCTAACCCTTCCAGCCGGCCCTAGAGGAACGAATACGAAGAACTTCGAGCTCTGGACCAGGATTCTTGCAATTGGATTGAAGATTAAAGCATTTGAAGTGAAGATTAAAGGTTTATGTTCCTAGATTCTAAGTTTAGTTGCTTATTCATCACGTTTAGCTCTGTTCTTATGAATTTCCATGGTGGTAATCCTCTGATTATGGGCTAAACACCTATTCTCTACTTGGACATGATTACCTTTGATAATTAGTTGGATTTCAATGTTTGGATTACTTTTAATGATATATTTGTTATGATTGCTTCTCCAAAGATCCAAGTGTGATCAAGTTATGATTTTTATGTCTAGAATCTGAGTTTTCATAGGTTGTATGACCATTCTTCCTATGTTTACTTGAATTATGAATTTCTATGACCATTAGGATTCATAACTAGTGATTGACCATATCTTAGGGTTAGGCTTAAAGATTGGAACTTAATTGTGCTTGCTATTGTCTTGGATGACCATTCTTTGATAATAAGTTGATTTTGTGAATTAACAAATCAAAAGATTAAGTCTATCATAACTCGAACCGTTTGGCTAGTTAAAGATTAGTTAATTGCATGACCATTGGGTTAACTGTCTGAAACTACAGGGTTAGTGAGTCTGACCAGGAGATCTAACCACTTTAGAAATCGGTATATTGTTTTAATTTATCCATTGCACTTCATTGAAATCTCTTAATTTGATTAGGGAATTTGTTGTCCTAGTAGATATACTTCACTTCTTATTGATTAAATCCGAGTTTATTTTGCATTCTCTCTTTCTTAGCTTTGAAATCTGAAGTTTAGTTAGTTTTAGGCTTGATTGGATTCGTTGCTTTCTCCTACTAAATTTCCAATTCCCCCTGCTTACTTCTTTTTTGTGTAAATATTATTTAGATAATTAGTTTAATTATACATAGAATCATACTCGTTCCCTGAGAGTTCGACACCCGTACTTATTTTCTATACTTCTACACGATTAGGTACACTTGCCTATTGTATCGTATTTAAAACATATACGGGTTTTACAAATTTAAAACTGGTACGTAAATCGCACATCAAGTTTTTGCTACACGATTAGGTACACTTGCTTCATGTTTGTATATATTTATCTTTAGTTGTGCTATGTTGATGGTTTGGTTGAGTTATGTAGTTCCGATTCCGCTTAAACTATACGGAGTGCATGCTTATGCTGGCAGTCAATTCAGCGCCATATTTTATCACTCTTCTCGCCGTGTAAGAGACATACCTTAGGGGAGTTCGTTTCTGATCTTTTTCTACCCTTTATTTTTATTTTGCTTTGTTCTTATATCCAATGAGGGCATTGTATAATTTAAGTGTGGGGTGGGTGGTTAGAAAAAGATTCTCCATTGCATTTGAGCTTTAATTCAAATCTTGAAAATTATGATGAAGTTAGGCTAGATATTTAAAAATTTGATATCATTCGAGTAAAAATCAAGTGCCAGTTAAAAATGACAAGATAAATGATTGGTAAACAAATTGTAAGGTTGTGTTTAGCTTTTATATCATAGTATTTGTGGCTTCTCGTCATTTTCAAATAAAATTTGAATTATAAATAACCGAAAATTAATTTGTGAATTATTGTTAAAATCAGCAAAAGTTGAGCCTTTTTGAATCTAAGCTTGACAAAAATAGGCTGAGTGGAAACTTTCAGTTTTGTATTCATATGCTATGCAAAAATAAAAGAAAAAAATGCCAACAATGAAAAATGAAAGAAATAAAATATCTGTTGGAATAATAAGTCAAATATGTGGCATTTGGGACTCGAATTAGTAGGCTCTAAGGGGTGTTTTACACCTAACCACTTAAAGCCAACTGTTTCGCTACATGGGTTCCATAGAAAGTCATGGACTTATATGAAAAGATGAAAGAAAAATGCATATGTTTATTAAATCCTGGAAATCTGCAATAAGCTTTGAGGTTGGGGGATTGCTTAAAGGTAATTCGACTATGTGCTGATTTCATAAATAATTCATGAATTGAAGTTTGGTTATTTGTGAGGAAAATGATTATTTGAGTGGTGAGAAGTTAAAAACGATCAATATACAAATATATATATAATTCTTAATATATTCGGTATGGTTCTGTTTGTAATCATTTGTGCTGACATTAGTAAGTAGCGCTTGGTTTCCTTTTAGATTGATGTTGAAAGATTGATTTTCTATGCCTGATTGTGTTGCAATTTGCTTGAGGACAAGCAAAGCTCAAGTGTGGGGTATTTTGATATCGCGTTATTTAGATATATATTCGTTGCGATAAATGGAACTTAAATGTTAAATATCTCTTTAAATGTTGACTAATGGTACTTAAAGTGTGTAATTATCATTCACAGGTCATAAAATACTCAATGGAGAGAGTTTAAGCGGAAAAGAGGGAAAAATACTAGAGAAACAAAGAAAAATCATAAAGTCATAAAATCCGAGAACGCGACGCGACGCGTTCTGTTGAAATGAAGCGAAATTGTCGGGCAAGTCTCTTAAGACGCGACGCATCCAAGACAGGAACGCGACGCGGTCCCGGCTGGATTAAATCTTTATAAATAGACATGTTTTATTCGAAAAAAGGGATGCTAACCCTTCCAACCGGCCCTAGATGAACGAATACGAAGAACTTGGAGCTCTGGACCAGGATTCTTGCAATTGGATTGAAGATTGAAGCATTTGAAGTGAAGATTAAAGGTTTATCTTCCTAGATTCTAAGTTTAGTTGCTTATTCATCATGTTTAGCTCTGTTCTTATGAAATTCTATGGTTGTAATCCTCTGATTATGGGCTAAACACCCCGTATTCTCTACTTGGACATGATTACCTTTGATAATTAGTTGGATTTCAATGTTTGGATTGATTTTAATGATATATTTGTTATGATTGCTTCATCAAAGATCCAAGTGTGATCAAGTTGTGATTTTTATGTCTAGAATCTGAGTTTTCATATGTTGTATGACCATTCTTCCTATGTTTGCTTGAATTGTGAATTTCTATGACCCTTAGGATTCATAACTAGTGATTGATCATATCCTAGGGTTAGGCTTAAATATTGGAACTTAATTGTGCTTGTTATTGTCTTGGATGACCATTCTTTGATAATAAGTTGATTTTGTGAATTAACAAATCAAAAGATTAAGTCTATCATAACTCGAACCGTTTGGCTAGTTAAAGATTAACTAATTGCATGACCATTGGGTTAACTGTCTGAAACTATAGCGTTAGTGAGTCTGACCAGGAGATCTAACCACTTTAGAAATCGGTATATTTTTTAAGTTATCCATTGCACTTCATTGAAATCTTTTAATTTGATTAGGGAATCTTTGTCCAAGTAGAGATACTTCACTTCTTATTGATTAAATCCGAGTTTATTTTGCATTATCTCTTTCTTAGCTTTGAAATCTGAAGTTTAGTTAGTTTTAGGCTTGATTGGATTCGTTTCTTTCTCCTGCTAAATTGCTAATTCCCTCTTCTTACTGCTTTTTAGTTTAAATATTATTTAGATAATTAGTTTAATTATATCTAGAATCATACTCGTTCCCCGAGAGTTTGACACCCGTACTTATTATCTATACTGCTACACGATTAGGTACACTTGCCTATTGTGTCGTATTTAAAACATATACGGTTTTTACAAATTTAAAACTAGTACGTAAATCGCACATCAGGGGCATTTGCCCTACTTGTACCAATTGTAAGAAGATTGGACATCTCGCCAAATATTGGAAGGCAACTAAAGAAACAAACGAAAGGGGCATGATTTGAATGTGGAAGTCGGGACCACTTTCGGAACACGTGTCCTAAGATGAAGAGAGGACTAAACGATAATAATGTCAGAAACTAGGCGCGAGGACGAGCTTTTGTCATCGGAGCTGAAGAAGCAAAACAAAACCAAAACGTGGTAACCGGTACGTTTCTCTTGAATGATCATCATGTATCTGTATTACTTGACTCTATAGAGGATACGAGTTTAATTTCTACAAAATTTAGATCCATGATCAATATGAATTCAAAGAAACTAGAACATGCCTATATAATTGAATTTGCCAATGGTCATGAAACTAAGGCTAGTATGTCCTAATAGATTGCACTTTGAACTTAAGCGATAAGCTATTTAGTATCGATCTTATACCTACTAACTTTGGAAGTTTCGACGTGGTTGTGGGTATGGATTGGTTGTCCAAAAATCGAGCAAAAATTTGTTGCTCCGAAAAGATCCTGAAGATACCTCTTTCAAGCGGTGACACTCTTTTTATACAAGGGGATAAGCCGGGGAATGGTCTGAAGATTGTATCGTGTATGAAAATTCGCAAATGTTCGAGGAAAAAATGTGTTGCGTTTTTGGCTCAAGTTATAGATAAGAAGTCAAAGGAGAAACGGATCCAGTATATTCCCGTAATTAGAGACTATCCAAAAGTATTTCGGATGATCTACCTAGATTAACTTCATCAAGACAAGTCGAATTCCAAATCGATTTAGTTCCTGTAGCAGTGCAAGTAGCCAAAGCGCCATACCGACTAGCACCAGTTGAGATGCAGGAATTGTCAAGCCAACTTAAGGAACTTTTGGATAAAGGGTTTATATGGCCATGTTCCTCACCATAGGGAGCGCCAGTGTTATTCATCAAGAAGAAAGATGGCTCGTTTAGAATGTGCATTGATTATAGCAAGTTAAATAAACTGAGAATCAAAAATCGATATCCCTTTCTTCGAATCAATAATATATTTGACCAATTGGGGGTTCGTGAAGAAGACATACCCGAAACGACTTTTAGAACTCGTTATGGACATTACGAGTTTCTGGTTATGCCTTTTGGTTTAACAAATGCTCCAGTTGTGTTCATCGATCTGATGAATAGAGTCTGCAGACCCTATTTAGACAATTTTTTTATAGTTCTCATACATGGTATATTGATCTATTGTCATTGTAAGGAAGATCACGAGCAACATTTGAAGCTAGAGCTGGAATTACTCAAGGACCATAAGTTGTATGTCAAATTCTCCAAATGTGAATTCTGGATTTGGGAAGTACAATTTCTTGGTCACATTGTTGGTGAAAAAGGGATTCATGTGGATCATGCAAAAATTGAAGCTATTAAAAGATGGGAAACCCCAAAGACTCCAACCGAAATTCGTCAATTTCTGGGTTTAGCTGGGTATTACCGACGATTCATTAAGGACTTTTCAAAGATTGCCCAGCCACTAACCTCGTTGACTCAAAATGATAAGAAGTTAGTTGAGGTGAATGGTAAGAAGAAGCGTTTCAGAAACTAAAGCACAAGCTATGCAACACACCAATTCTACCATTGCAAGAAGGATTGGACAACTTTGTAGTGTATTGTGATGCATCGCATCAAGGTTTAGGATGTGTGTTGATGCAAAAAGACAAAGGTATAGCATATGCTTCAAGGCAACTTAAAGTTCACGAGATGAACTATACAACTCATTACTTAGAAGTTGGAGAAGTAGTTTTTGCACTTAAAACTTGGAGACATTATTTGTACGGCACTAAGTGCACTATCTACACTGATCATAAGAGTCTTCAACACATCCTTGATCAAAAAATGCTCAGTATGAGGCAAAGAAGATTGGTGGAGTTACTTAACGATTATGATTGTGAAATTAAATACCACCTAGGCAAGGCTAATGTGGTAGCCGACGTGCTTAGTATAAAAGAAAGGGTTAAACCTTCAAGAGTATGAGCATTAGGAGCACTTGTTCAAACAAGTTTAAAGAGAAGAATCCTCGAAGCTCAGAATCAGGCGTTAAAAGGGGAAACATCATCTTGAACGATCGGAGAATGACTTAGTACCATGTCTCGTGTTCACCTAGATAACGCGAAGAATAGGATGATTAATCACTTATCTATAAAACCATATCAAACTTATTAGGTTCTGATTTGGTACTTGTCAGGGATGACATTACCCGTGTTGATTTAGGGGCAGGGATGTATTACTAGAGGCTGCTCTCTGTATGTGGTGCCCATGGGTATGGTATGTCATGTGCAAGTCAGAGCATATTGGTGTCTGCCCACTGACAAACGTAAGCCGGTATCACTGCCGATGAAGTGCAAGCCTATTGGGCCACATACCAAGTTACAATCCCGACAGCCTGCTAAAAGAGGAGTTAGTCAAAAGGGTCAAAATTGGTTTGGCCAGAGCTTCATGACCGTGAAGGATGCGCCACGGGTCATGAAGCCTAGTACCCTCAAGAATCCAATCTAGGCGGCACGGGTCATGATGCCCTTGTGCTTCACGGCTCGTGAGAACCCATGAGGGGTCATGAAGGCCGAATCTAAAGTGTCACTTGTATTTTATTGGACCATTTGATGGTCCAACCAAAATAAGAGCTTTGGCCGACCCATGGGAATGTGTCTGTAAAAGAGCTTCTCTTTGTTCTCTTCACACTCTTCCCGTTTTCTGCAAGTAAGCTACTCATATACACTTCATCTAACATAGCAGGGAGACAGTGCAAGTGTTCAAGTAGTTGCTGTGCACAAGGGTTTCTCAAGGCTGTTCCAATATCAACTACAACGCATTTGTGAGTTGATCAAAGCTTGCTAGTACAAGGGGTTTGTTGGATTTCTTGATGTGGACTTACAAAGGACTTGAAGCCACTTGTTTCAAGCAACATCCCACCATCACTAACTCCAACCGTTTTTCTGAGCTACAAGAGGGGTATAATTTTCTTCCATGTGCTTTGTTTCTTTGTTGCATATATTTTTGCAAAGATAACCACCATTGGGATACATTAGGTCTTTTGTTTTGTGCTCGTTTTGTTTGCTTCCATTGCATGCTTGGTTCATAGTGTATCCTAACAATATTTGTATAGATAGTGTGGATAAATCTAACTCCAATCTTGAGTCTTCAATCCTGAATCTTCAATTTTAAATCTTCTGTTGGTTATATGTGCACAAGACACAAATTAAGATGATATTGCTAATAATAAATAAACTCATAGGGTCATACATTTATAATCAATTGACACCAATTACATATTTAATTATGTTTCCAACTCGTAATATATATATATATATATATATATATTTCTATGCATTGTTTATATTATTATTTATGTAAAATAATAATATTACGCTTATATATTGATATAAAATAATACATATGAAATACATAAATATAAATATATGATTTTATATATATGTATGCATGTATATATATATATATATGTATACGTATGTATATATACCTATTTATACATATATTTGTTACAAGTAAATTATTGTTAGTAACAATTATATATTTATATATATCTTTGTTACAAGTAAATTGTTACTAGTAAACAAACAAGTATGTATATAAAATACATATGGATGTATTTTATACATTATGTGGGGTATGTAATATTCTAGTTTTAATTTATTTAAAAAGTAATTTAGATCCACTCTCAAAGGGGGCCTCTTTGAGGTTACTTGTTTATTGATCAAGAACACATGCACATTGACAACAAGTGAAGAAATAAGGTGCAAGAGGGGACCCTCCCCCCTCCAATTTTTGGCCGAAAAATAGCAAGGGAAGGGCCTCCCTCTCTTGCTTTGCTTGTTGGCTTTTAAGTATTGGTGCATGGCCCCTTTTGTTGCTAAGATAAATCCACAACCTTGGCTTGCATGTTCTATGTGTTCTTGAACTTTAAAAACATATCTACATTGTTGTATTGGTGTTCTTCAAGTGAGCTAAGTGTTGTAGCACATAAACATACTCATATATACCTAGTTAGCTCAAGAAGATGAACAAAGGTTGTTTCTTGCATGAACATCAAGGGTTAGAGAGACTAGCATCTTGAAGGTGTTGAAATCGTTGGCTTGTGGATACCTTCGAAGAAGTCTATACTGTTCTCTTTGATCAACCAGTTCACCAACGGTTTATCACGCTACAAAGGTTGTAATTCTAAACCCCCTATGGTTGTTTTGTTTTCTATATAAATCATTGCTTGGAGTTTTAAAATTTATAAAGTTGTTGTTCATGCTTCCGTTGTTAACATATATTTTTTAACGGAACAAAGCCCAACACTACTATCAGAGCCACTTATGTATGTTTTAAGAAACTTTATATTATAAGTATGTAAATTTAGAAAATGGAGAAATTTTCTTTTGTTAGAAAAGTTGTGGATTTTGTTTTGGCAACTTATATATGTTTACATATTTATTTTAGATACAACCAACCCACATGCATGTTTGGTTGTAAAAGTTGCCTAAAGTATCAAGTGTTGATATATATGTTTGTATCTATGAATGTTGTGCATAACAAGCCATAGACATTTTATGATGTGTTAGAAATTTAATTTAGTTGTAAACCTATTCTTTCATTTGGCATGTAATAATAATTTGTTTATTTCATCTTCTTGTATTTTGTAAGTAGTAGAATAGTTTAAACTAGCTTTCAAGTTGGAGATGTGACAAAGTTGGAGTTTTCAAGTGAATGGTGGAGTCAAACAAGAAGACTTGGAGTCATTTGCATTACAACGAGTTGCCGTTATTTTAGCAACTGGGAGCTACAAGGTCATCACAAGAGGAATTTTTTAAGTCCTTAGTTAAGACTTGGTATTTTTGTATGGCTCCCAAAAATACCACTTAAGATAAATGGATTGGTTATGCACTTTTACATGTTTTGTGTGGTTTTGTGTTTATATTATTATGGATGGTTGAAAATATGATTTTTTGCATGCTAGATAATTTTTTTGACATTAAATAAACCACACATTGGGAGTTTGGTATTTTAAAGTTTGACATAACATAAGACGTAAAAAATAAATTTTATATAAAAGGTTTTCTTTTAAGATTAAAGTTCATTAGGTCTATATATATATATATATATGAGTTTTATAAAATTAACATTTTAAAACTCAACCAAACTCTATTGAAGCTTAATAATAAAATCAGTTTATTACAAACTAAAATTGGTTGTGTTCGCACGCTCGAAACTACACACATTAATATAGGATATTAATACTAGTTTAAAATTGATCGCGTTGATAGTTTGGAAAATATGAATTTTAGGATTACTCAAGATCAATACATATAAAATATGATTTTATCATAACATGGACTTATGATTGTATGCATTCAATATTTGTCACACAATTCTTTTTGTTTTGTTTAATAAATATACAAAACGGTTAAAACCCTTTTCTATGCCATCCCATTTTAAGACACTCGCTTGTTACAAGGACACCCACTTTGAGAGAGCACTAGCCAAACGCATGGATGTTTTTGTAACAAACGAGGTATTTTCCGCGAATTCCATGAGCGTCTTGGGCGAAAATTCACCGTCTTAAAATACGACGACTTAATCGGTTATTACGGAGAGAGCACTAGCCAAACGTAAGGAAGTCTGAGGCATATATGAGATCAAACATGCAAGTTGACAATCATAGTCTAGGATCCCATAATGATCTAGGAATTACATACGAGATGTAATTGGTAAACGTTACCTACATTGTTGTTTTAACTTGACGGAAAGAGCATTAGCCAAACATTCAAGGTTAAGTTCAACTTGGATCATATCCTTTAAAAGTTAAAGAATATTTTATATAATTCCAAAGGGTGTTAATTATTAAAGGATTAAATATCTAAAATACTAAAACAAACTTTGATATTTTTGTAGATGGCCCCTAATGCAACTACGTTTGTTCACAACTTATCTCTTCAATCCATCTTAGAAAAAGAAAAACTCAATGGTACAAATTTCTTAGACTTGTATCGTAACTTGAGATTCGTTCTTAATCACGAAAAGAAATTGTACGTACTTGAGGAACCCGTCCCTAATGAGTATAGCCAAAGCCGTTAGAGATGCTTGGGTGAAACATTCCGACGACTCGGTCGAAATAGGATGCCTCATGCTAGCTACCATGGCTCCGGAACTTCAAAAGAACCTATAGGAGCATGGGGCACATGAGATGCGTCGCCAGCTTAAGGAAATATTCAAAAAGCAAGCAAAGCAAGAACACTTCGAGGTCACTCGAGCCTTCCGTGCATGCAAGATGGAGGAATGTCAATCCATTAGCGAATACCTGCCAAAATGGAAGGATACAATGACCGTGTTGCTAGGCTTGGCTCTCCCATTACCAACGAGTTTGCACAGGATATTATCCTTTACTCGTTAACCAAAGCATATGACCAGTTCTTAATGCACTATAATATGAATAATTGGAAGAAATGTATCTTAGAGTTGCATGGGATGCTTAAAACTGCTGAGAGCAAGATTGCAAGCAAGACACCTCAGGTCTTGATAGAGGCATTACAAGAAAATAAACAGCAAAACATATACCATCTATGTCAATCTTAGCTCCAGCTACAGCAGTCATGACCGGAACCATCATACCATCATCTACTTCTATCTCTAAGGCAGTAGCAAGTTCAATTACAGACACATTTAACCTACCACAAAATTCTATAGAAACAAAGGAGCGATTTGCCCCTGAGTCAAATAACACTCTAGCGGGAGTAGAGTTTATCAAAAACATACCAGCTATGACATCATCTGTGGTAGTGGCATCATCCACAGTCATCTTGAATGCCCGACCCTCAGCAGTGGGTGGGTTCTTTCTCTTCTGGCCAGCTGAAGACGATCCTCCAGCCACTCCTCCTCCTGACCCTGACCTCGTTTTCTTACTCAGTGGACATTCCCCAACTTTGTGCCCCTCTTTGTGGCAGTTCCAACAAACACTCTTTGGCAGTCTATATTTCTTTAAATCATGGCCAAACTGGCCACATTTCACACACCTCATCGTCTGGGGTGTACACTGTCCGTGGTGATAGGATTTGCACCTGTTACACCAAGGTGCCCTCTGAGTAGACCCATCGGAAGTAGGCCTCCTATTCTGCTCTCCTTGTCGATTCCCACTGCTCTGCCCTCCTTGTCTCTGTAGAGTGTTATAGCGTGCGAATCCCGATTTCTGTTGGGAAATTCTTTCCCCACTCAACATATTCCTTGCAATTATATCCCCTTCAGCCGATTTGGCTAAAGTGAAGGCCTGGGATAGGGTGGTAGCCCACCTGGTGGCGCTACAAAGATCCGGATGCAATGCTCCAACAAAATGAGCAATTTTGGACTCTTCATCAGGTACCTAGTGTTAGACAAATTGCATCTTCTCATTAAACTGTTTGATGAGGTCATCCACTGTCATATTCGTAGTCATTTGCAGATCCATGAACTCTTTTTTGATTTCGGCAATCTTAAAGGTACTGCAATATCGTTCACACAGTTTCTCCTGGAATTGACTCCAGGTAATGCTTTCCTGTTGCTGCTCGGTGAAATGGCCGGTAATTGAATCCCACCACACCATCGCGTCTCCTCTCAACATCCACGTTGCATACTTCACTTTTAATTCGTTTTCACAGTTACAAGCATCAAGTGCCTTCACCATCTCTCTCAGCCATTTTAAGGTGATGTTGGGGTCAGAACTCCCTCCGTACTCAAAAGGTTCACAGTCTAGAAATTGCTTGTATGTACATGGTTGTTTGTATCCAGGGAACGCAAACGGATAAGCTCCTGGTTGTGGATATGGGTAATAAAAGGGTTGTTGCATCATCTGTGTCATTGGTGGTAGGGGTGCTTTTACTGGTGCTGTAGTTGCTTGTGTAGGAATTGCAATTGGCACCGGAGTTGGTTCTGGTTGATTCTGTGGCTGTTGCTCCATACTCTGGAGTTTGTTCCTGAGTTCCACTAATTCATTCTCTAGTTGATACACATAATCACTTTGATCCTCTTCCTGGGCTTGACCCGATGTTCCAGCAGTCTCAGTATTCCCCAGATGTTCAAGTACGGGTGCTTCATTTGTAGCTTGTGTCATAGGAGAAAGGATGGGAGTCTCTCTGTCAGCCATAATCTGTTACAATCACATCACCTCATAGCTCATTAGCATAACCCGTTAGTACTCAAAATACTAACTACTACAAACCACTCTAACTCACCCTAATTCCCCCGAAGGAAAGCTTGACCCGTCACGAGCCAAGATTTTGGAATGCAACACTCTAGCCATGCATGCATTGCCAAACCTAGGCTCTGATACCAAACTGTAACACCGGAAAATCACAAGCCATTTTTTATTAGCACTACGAAAGCTAATTAAAACCAACTTATTTACATTAAACTAATAATTAAAAATGTACAACGTGTGTTCCAAAAACAACCAACAATACATGTCTTGGTGTTACACAAATAACTGGCTCGTCTCTTTTAAAACAAAGTATCAGAGCGAGGTCAACTCTTCCTTTTACAAACTCAAACACAAACCTGCAAAACATTAACTGAGGGGAATTATCACAAAGCTAAGTGAGTAGAGGCTAAACACCAAAAGCAAACATTCACAATCAATATCAAAGCATGTAATCACATATCCAAGAAGACTGACGGTTCGGCGCAGAACCTACAACCAATGTCGGCCAAAGCAAAAGGTTTACCGATAGCTCTCTACTGAATTGGCACAGTGAACTCCTCCTCTGAAGCAACATATGTAACAGAAGGGCTACCACTGTTTAACCAACCAGTAGACGAGCCCAGCCCAAGTTCACGTATAGCTGACTTGTCAAACGCAACTCAAAATCATCTTAAGAGTGCGTATCGACCAAATAGTCATGCAGCAGATATCAACAATCAATATCACAATCAACAGTACAGTCAAGCCAATCTCAATCACAATCATGCATCACATCAATAACATTAATTGTAATCTTTACGATCCGCGATTAATGTCCACTCACCTCAATTTCAGCACGAGCTCAGAAGTCTAATATTACTGAGTCTTAAGATTGCCTTAAAACACAGTAATAACAAAACCAGTCTCAATCTCATAAATAAATATGACCACATATATTTATAATTCATCCATGGAATAAAACAAATAATAAACAATTACAAATCCAACACCAAAATGTCGGATTTACAAAACCATCGGATTTCCAAGAATCCGAAACTACAAATGTCGGATTTCATAATAGCGG
This sequence comes from Dittrichia graveolens, assembly GCA_038502395.1. Lineage (NCBI taxonomy): Eukaryota > Viridiplantae > Streptophyta > Magnoliopsida > Asterales > Asteraceae > Dittrichia > Dittrichia graveolens. Next base: position 28,818,684 of record JARJIL010000008.1, read on the forward strand.
ATTTCACCATTGTCGGATTCTAGCACTTATCGGATTCTTATATGCATCGGATTTGACTTAATCAGATTTGGGTATAGGTTTTGGGTCTCGGATTTGGCTTCCATCGGATTTCATTTAATCGGATTTCTAACCCCTCGGATTTCCAATATATCGGATTTCACTATATTCCGGATTTCACATATAGGATTTTGGGGTATTCGGATTATGGTTGTCGGTTTCTCAAGTTTCAGATTTTGTCTTTGTCGGTTTTGCAAACAATCGGATTTGGGGCTCCGGATTCAATCAATCGGATTTGAGGGGGAGCATACAGAGGAACTAAACATTGAAGAAGAAGCTCATGATCAGTTAATGAGTACTGTAGATCATCCTACTCAACAAAAGTCAGTACCAGACATTCCACATGTTGATATTCCTCAAGCTGAACCTCTTTAAGTGTTACAAGCTGAATTGCCAAAAACTGGAGAAGCTGAGTCTGTTCCAGCTTCACAAATGGATAAAGGAAAAGGCAAGGCAATTGAGACTGGAAAGAGAAAGAAAAGAACAAGTGCAACGTTTCCGGCTAAGAGGAGGAAGATGAGAATAGAAGAGCCAAAGAAACAAACTAAGCCTACAAATCCTGATTCTGAGACTGACTCAGAAGATGAACTTGATGCAGGAGAAAAAGCTAACCTTGCTCTAGTTGAGCAAATGATAGCCAACATGGCTAAGGAATTAGGAATGACTGTGGAAGAATTAAAGGAACAAGAAGAAGAAGCTAAAAGAGTAAGAGAACAAGCCAAAGCTGATGCTGACTAGCTGAAGCAGAGGCTGACTATTCAGGACCAAAAGGAAATAAGATAGTGCTACAAAGGAAATATTTTGGTCATAAAATTACTAACATTAAGTAGAAAAGAATGAAACAAAGCCAGATCAAACAAGAGGTCATTCAAGAGCTTAAGAAATTTTTTCTTAGAATTGATCAACTTGGATAAATCCCTACAGCTGAATTTGATGTCTTTCTAAATCAAAATAGAGCTGCAAGAGAAAGAGCAGCTAGGTAAAGGAAAAATAGAGTTCTCAGCTTACAAGTTCCCAAGGGTGTCGAGTTCAAAGAAAATACATATATTGATCAACCCCTATTAGGCTTTATGTATATAGACATTGAAGGAAATCAGTGTTTCTTGGAAGAAGCTAGTATACATTTGGCTAGCCTGGAGCAGATTCTGTATTTAAGAATTTTGTGTGATGACTCAAGTCCGAATTCACCATTCAGATATCAACTAAACAGAGCAATCAGATCAAGAAGAGATGAAATGAAGGAATATCAAGATGGTGAAGAAAGTCTTATCAGTGCTATTAAAGAAGCAGCAGTATGGGAACTCAAACTATCAAATGAATGGTTAGAATTAGAAGAAAATTTATAAATAAATTAGTTCTATGATTTTGTAAGCACTAAGTGTGCATAAACTGATCATAATGATCAAGAAAAAATGTAAATGATATGTTCATAAATGAAAATTTAAGTTTGATATGGTCAATATTATGTTTGATGTGTTCAAATAAACAACTTTGTAAGTTCAAGCTGAGAATTGATATGTTCAAGTATAATTTGATAGGTTAAGTATCTAAGTAGTTGTATGTTCAAATACTTAGAATACAAGTCTTAAAAAAAATATTCGTAGCATATTAAATCTTGTAAGTTCAAGACATACTGAACAAGTATAGATCAGTTCAATACTCGTTTCAAAACTAACTTTGGCCAGTTCGATAGTTGTTTAACATAATTCTTTAACCTATGCTTAGTTTGATTCAATATTTTGTCATCATCAAATAGGGGGAGATTGTTAGTCCCATGTGTAGAATAGTTAGATTTGATGATACAAACCATAGCTATGTATAGATGATAGGTTAAGTGTTAGGAATTATGTAAGTCTGTTGTAGACTGACTAGTCAGCTTAGGCTGAGTGGTCAGCGTACAAACAGATATAGAGTTTTCTATGTAAGTACTAGATAGCTCTGTGACTTCTAAGCTGAGATAGGTTTCAAGAATAAAGACTTGAATATTTGAAGATCCAAGAACTCAGCTTGATGATGTCAACACTGAGTGAGTCATCAGCTCAGCGCCATAAGTCAGTGCAAGAATTTAAGTAAGGTTCAAATTCTGTTGTAAACTCTCGATATCTATGACATTTAAATTAGGATATCTGAACCTAATTTAAACTATCAATTAGTTGGATAGAAATCTCAAACGAAGTTAATTAGATACGTTCTAATTAAGGAGTTTGTTACGGTTTTAAAGAAAAGATAAGTTTCATCTTTAATCGCGATTTGTTCGTAGATAAATCAACTATAAATATAAACCTTCTTATGGGTTTTAAATAGAGAGAACAACAGAAGGTTCTGCATAAGTTGCAAGACGTACGTGTTCATCATACTTGATACACGTGTGTTTCGATAACTTTGTGTGTTCGAAGTTCAAGAGAGTCTTCCAGAGTTCTTGTTAATCAGTGTTAACAAGAAGTTCAATCATCAATTAGTTTGTGATACAAGAGTGTTTAGAGAGAGTTGAGTTTATAATCAATATAACATCAAATCATTCTGGTGATTTGATTAAAGAAGTGATATTGTAATATCTTGATCGATTATTGAATATATTCTTATGGAATTGTTTTATTATTAATTGAGTGTATTCAACCCCCCACCCCTTATACACTATATCGTTTGCTTGTTTACCCTCTTTGGAACCAACAACTGGTATCAGAGCAAGTTTCTTCATAAGTTGAAGATCAAGATCCGCTGTCAAGAGGCCAAGATGTCTACTAACAAGCAATCAAATCATATTCCAACAATGGCGGCAAAAGGGTGTCCTATTTTTGATGGCAATGACTATCCTATGTGGAAGTTCAGAGCCATGTTGTATCTGAAGTCCGTGGATCACAGGATGAGTACTGTGATTCAAGATCGCCCAATTATACCCATGATCCATATTACTGCCACTGACAAAATTGTTCCCTCTGGAGAAACTCCCAAGCCTGAAGCATCTTGGACCGATGAAGATCGTAAACTATTCAATCTTGATGACAAGGAACAAAGCATCATAACAAATGCTTTGACAAACCCTCTTTTGCATACTGTGGCTGGGTGCCAAACTGCAAAAGAAATGTGGGATACTCTAAGTGTCACTTAGGAAGGCACTCACCTAGTCAAGCAACATAAGAAGACAAATCTGAGTCGTTCTTAAGAGACTTTCTTTGTTAAGAAGAATGAAACCCTGAATGATCTGTTTAGCAGGTTTCAGTGCTTGATTAATGATCTGATCTTAGTAGGAGTCAAGAAAGATGAAAATGAGTTGGTGCTCAAGTTATTGGATGTGTTACCAGAACAATTCAATGAGATCACCATTGCACTTCATGCTAGAGGAACCTTGTTAGATATTAAATAGTTTGTTAGCCTTGTGTTCTTTTGTTTGTAATATGCTTAAATAGATTAGTTTATTATATGGGCTTGGCCCACTTTTCTTATATGTATTAGTTAGTCTAGTTAATAGATGGTATTGGGTCATAAGGCTTTAGGGCCCATGTGCTTATTAGTATTTAAAGCCTTGCAAACCTAGTTTGCAAGGTAACTCTTTGTAATATCAATCTCTACATTCACGTACAAGAAATAGTAAGAGAGATTCTTCAAAGTTCATACAAAGTGTTCATACTTGTTCATATCAACTTCATCATCTTTACCTCAAGTATTCTTGTTTACTCATCTTTTACACAACAAAGGACTTTCAATTGGTATCAGAGCTAACTCCCTACTGGATTGGTTCAACATTACCTGAAAGCAACATCTGTGTGTGAGAAACAAAACCCAGAAACAACTTCTGTTTGTGTTTACGTGAAGCTTAGAAAGAAGAAAACCCATTTAGCCAAAATCTCTTGTTTTCAAGTTATTTGTTGCATCGAAGAAGTATTTAAGAAGGATAAAACCTTTTAAGTGTTTTTAGGATAAACAAACAACATCTGGGTAGTGTTCTTCAAGTTATTTGAAAATTTAGTGCTCTTCAAGTTCCTAAAGTTTTTCTAATGTTTCATCAAATTTTTAAAAAAAATTTGTTGTTGTTTTGGGTTGAAATCAGTAAAGAGAAGTGTTTCTAGTAAAAGAAAAGGTCAAAACAAAAGTTTAGTGAGGTTTTAGTGTGTTTTGGGCAAATTAGCAGTCTGTTATCAAACAGAGTACAGACCTGCAAGTTTTGGATTATTATCCATCCGACAGTCGTGCGACTCTAGGCTCATCCGACTTTGGCCCATCCGACTGTCATGCGACTTTCACAAAACAAACCATCCGAACTTACTTTCGAAAACTCATCCGACCTTTAGGCTCGAAGCTCATCCGACTTTCGGACGAAAATCTCATCTGACTTTCGGACCAGAAGTTCCTCCTACTTTCGGATAACAATCAATCTCTTTGACATTCAAAGAAACACAAATCCAAGAACTCTCAGTCCATCTGACTTTCGGACCATCGGACAATCGCATCAAATCACACGTGGACAACTTCACCCAATTCTCAAACACTTAAACCAACTTCACAAGTTTTCTCACACACACTAACCATTCTATTTCAGGGAGAAAGATCCAAAGTAAAGATGAGTTCAAGCAACGAAATCCTCGCCATAGGAACAGACACTAAACCTCCAGTACTTTTCATAAATGAGTACAATATATGGAAAGGAAGGTTTATGGACTTCATAGAGCATAATGAAAAATATGGTGAAATGATGAAAGACAACATTCTAAACGGTCATGCCATCTTTGAGAAATTTGTCGAGGCTGTTCCAGAAAACAATCCACCAGTTCTTGCTGAAAGGAGACAGAAACTCGCATCAGAACTAACTGCAGAAGAGAAAGACCGTGCACGCGCCGACAAAGACGCAAAATATTACTTGAAAGAAGGGCTATGCGCGGAAATCTACTAAAAAATAGACAGTTTGACTTTTGCGAAAGAAATTTCGGACGAAGTAAAACAACAAATGTAGGGTATTGAGCAAGGGTCATTTATCAGGGAAACACAACATGTTAACACCTTCCGGGAATTCAAGGCCAGGGAGGGTGAACTATTGCAGGACACTTACAGTCGCTTCTGTAGATTGTTGAACGATATGAGAAATCATGGCGTAACGAGATCCGATCTAGATATAAATGTTAACTGGATCAATGCACTTGGTCCTGAATGGAGTGAACATGTTCGCTTGTATAAACATGTTAATCGGAATCTCAAGGTAGTATCTCACCACTCGATTTATGAGGACTTGAATCAGTTTCAAGATGAGGTTCTCACAAAACTTTCAATGAAGCAACCGTCTGACCCGGTTGCATTAGTGGCTGAAAGGAGACCGCGGGAATCATCAAGGGGCGGCAAAGGGAAGCAGGTTGTGATCGACTCCGACTCCTCAGAAGGAGAGCTGGAGATGTAAGAAAAGGATGCCGAATACTACGGTAACAAACTGCGGTTGACAAAGAAGGAGAGTGGGAGAGCGATGCTTGTTGAAGAAGATCAATTTTTGTCCGACACAGATGATTCAGACGAAGATAGCACTGATCAAGCTCATTTTTGCTTGATGGCTCATGATGTAGTATCCTCAGATGATGAGGATGAGAATGAAGCTGATAGGGCTAGTGAATTTGAAGAAACACACACTGATGATGCAGGTGTTTCTGGGAAGGTAAACATTGAGTATGCTCAAACACTGGTTGAACACATCAAATGACAAAACCATAAAATCTCTAAGTTGGAACAGCGAATCAAGAATCAATCAACTTCTAACTTAGACAACCTTCAAACCGAATTAACCGCGAAAGAAAATGAACTAAATACCTTAAAAAGTGAAAATGAGGTAATAATTCATAACTTAAAAGCGGCCAAAGTCTCAGCTGAAGAAGATTTTAAGTTCTTGCAAAAAGAACGGTGTCAACTATACTAAAAAATAAAAGATCTCGAAGACCTGTTAATTATAAGAGATCAAACGGCACAACCCATTTTTCTGAATAAACCTAAGAATGTTAAATTTTCTAAATGGACATACGAAGGTTTAGGTTACGTTAATCCTCACATAAGTGACAAGATAAGATCTAAACAATTGTACGATTTTGAATACATGAATATGGGATTAACCAAGCAAATGGTGTTCGTTGGACAAATAGACGAACTGGCCGAGGAGGAACACAAGAGACGCATCACAAACAGAGCTTCAACCTCATACGACTACGAAAGCCTAAATCAATCGTACATAACCGAAGTCTTCAAACCCACAATCTCCGATGACTACTTCCGAAGCTACTCCCAATTAGAAATGGAGTCATTACCATCAATCTCAGATTCTCCACCCGAGCCTCGCCTCTACATCCCTCATATGGATTTACAACGACACCTCGAGTTAGTTGAACTTGAGCTTGTCCATAGATCCATTGTCTTTGACTTTGATAAAGCAATTCTTCAAAACCTGATTGATCACCTTGCCACTGAGAATACCAATTCACAAGACTCCGCTGCCATAAGCACGTCTAAAATCTGGATTCCACACGTGCAAGAAGGTGAATGTTCAACATCTAGAAACTCAAATTTTGACATACATGCAAGTGATGAATCCCTAATGAATCTTGGTGAAAATTGTGAACAATGCAAAAAATCAAAAAAATCATTATTCACTCTTCATAAGAGACTTAATACACTTGAAAATGATTTTTTCAGAATGCAAACAATTGAATCCAATCACTTTAAAGGAAAAGCCAAGATAATTAATACTTCGTTCTCATGAAAGAATAGTACATCGACACCATCCAAATCCAAAACAAAGCTAATCAAGAAACAAACAACACGCTCTCGCCCTAAGAATGATAGTTTGGAAATGTCTACTTCTAACCCAAATGTCCTTCTAGGTGGAAATGTGAAGAGCGAGAGAAAACAGATTTTTGGATGGCGAAAGAAGCTAGAAGATAAAGATGGAGGAAAACAAGACAAAGAGTGTTTGATTTACCCAGCTATTTTCAATAAACAAACAACTTTATTACTTTGTAATGATTCGTCAATCGTAAATGTTAAACCTGTTCGAACTCCACTTGATTATGTTAAAACTGAAATTTTTTGTATGAGTGATGGTTGCATGGAAGGTCACTGTAATTTCAAATGTGTGTATGATGATGATAGAAAGAAACGAGGGATCAAACCAAATTCAAACTATAAATCCTTTGAATCCACTCATGAATAAGCTTCCTTCATAAACAAACAAGGTAACAAAATTACCTATTGGCGAAAGAAACGCTCCACAAAAGCAAAATTCCAAATGAGTAACAAAAGTGTGCCTTTCAAACAAAATCCAGAATCAATATCTACCAATGGGCACACTTCATGGACTCTAAATCGTAGATATCACAATAACCGGAATCACGCCAATCCTAATGCTGCCAAACCAACTGTCACAAATCACTTGAGTAAGCAAACTCAATTCAAACAGCATAAACAACCTACAGTTCAATACAAACCCATCAAAGTGATAACTGAAACAACCAAAGCAAGACTTCCAAATAAATCAAGTGCATACATCGACGATGATGTCTCACTACCAAAAGGTTGTAATCACGTGGTTATTGAACAATCCGTCACCACATCTCGAACAACCAATGCCCCCGCAATATCCAAAGAAAGCACAATACCATCACCGTCTCAACCATAAAAAATGTCACAATTTGTACTGCAAACATACTAAAAACGAACTCATTAACTGAAGCTACATGTGATACTGTTGTTTTTGCTAACAGTCAAGGTCCCAATACACAATGGGTACCTCAACAAATTTTGTCTTCCATGTGCAGATATCTAGCCGGTGGTACTTGGACTCCGGCTACTCGAAGCATATGACGGGCGAAAAGAGTCTCCTTACGAACTATGTCCCAAAATACTCGGGAAATGTTCATTTTGGAAACGACCATGTGGCTCCAATAATGGGAACTGGAGACATTATCAAAGAAAATATAAAAATAAGCAAAGTATTGTATGTAGAAGGGTTGGGACACAACTTATTCAGTATTGGGCAATTTTGTGACAAGGGGTTAGAAGTTAACTTCAAGGCCAAAACTTGCTCAGTTAAGAATGAAAACGGTGATGTGGTACTGACTGGGTCCAGAAGGTCAAATCTGTATACCATTGATCTTGCAGATCTGGAAGGCAAACAGTCAGTATGTCTTCTGTCCAAGGCCTCATCTGAACTGACGTGGATGTGGCATCGCAAACTCTCTCACCTCAACTTCAAGAATATCAACAAATTGGTCAACAGTGATCTGGTTCGCGGACTGTGAGAGAGGGAAAATGAAACGGGCATCTCACAAAATCAAACAGGTGTCCAGCACAAAAGCTCCTCTCCAACTGCTGCACATGGACTTGTGCGGGCCGATGAGGGTTCAGTCTCGTAATGGGAAGAAGTACATTCTCGTGATAGTTGATGACTATTCGAGATACTATAAATGTTGTGATTGAAACTATAAATGTGATTGAATAAACGAACAAATGCTGTGATTGAATAAACGAACAAATGCTGTGATAGTTGATGACTGTTCGTGTGTTAAATAAACGAACAAATGCTATGATTGAAACTATAAATGTGACTTTTGATGATACTTTAACCACTACATCTTTATCACCTGAGTCACCTGCAATCGTTTCTGGACGTATCAGTTTAGGACCGGGACTTAATCAACAAGAAACAAATATAACACACGCTAATGAATCTTCTGAATTTAAGTATATATTTGATTTCTTAGACACTGTTGATTCTGGAACTAATAGTGTACCTATTGACAGGCCCACAGGTGCTGTTCAGGAATCCCTTGAACTCAAGCAACAAACTGCCACCACATCCACATCCGGGGTTGTTAATTCATCTGCCGACCTACTCCTTATTCTAGGTGACTGGTACACTGTATCCAACTCCATAGTGAATACCGTCAGTGATGCTGCCACTGAGAATCATGAAAATAGCACCCCTCAGTCCTTCCAAGAATCATCCACTCCTGAGGGTGAACCATCAATTCAACAACGCCTGGATGAATTCTTTCCCCAGGATGTTATTGATGAAGTCACTGATAACACCCATCCTCAAAACACCAGATGGACGGCTGCTCATCCAGAGACGCAAATCATTGGAGACAAAGATGCCGGCGTTCAGACCAGATCTGCCACAACAAATGAGTGTCAGTTCTCCAGCTTTCTTAGTCTGTTAGAACCCACACGAACAGTGACGCACTAAAAGACCCAGACTGGATCCTTGCCATGCAAGAAGAGCTAGATCAGTTTACCCATTTAAAGGTTTGGAGACTGGTGCCCCGACCCCACGACAAGACCATTGTTGGCACCAAATAGGTCTTCAAGAACAAGAAAGATTCCGACGGTGTGGTAATTAGGAACAAAGCCAGACTAGTAGCGAAAGGATACAACAAGCTGGAGGGTATTGACTATGATGAAACCTTTGCTCCTGTTGCCCGTAATGAAGCCATCCGAGTTTTTCTCGCATATGCTGCTTACAGGGACTTCAAGGTGTACCAGATGGATGTCAAAACGGCATTTCTGAATGGAATCCTTAAGGAGGAAGTTTATGTATCTCAACCAGAAGGCTTTGTTGATGCCAAACGACCGACTGACGTTTACATCCTTGATAAGGCCCTCTATGGACTCAAACAGGCTCTACGGGCTTGGTATGATGTTCTCTCGGCCTACCTGGTTTGTGAAGAATATTCGAAGGGACGAATTGACACCACACTCTTCACCAAGAAAATTGGGGATGACTATATCTTGGTTCAGATATATGTAGATGATATTATATTTGGCTCTACAAACTCACAGTACAGTCTAGAGTTTTCAAAATTAATGGCGAGCAATTTTGAAATGAGCATGATAGGAGAAATGAATTTCTTCCTCGGCTTACAAGTCAAACAGATTTCCAATGGCATTTTCATAAATCAGTCCAAATATATTAACGATTTATTAAGAAAATATGAAATGTCAGACAGCTCGTCCAAATCAACCCCATGTCTTCTAAAACCATATTGTCTGCTGATTCTGATGGAAAGGCAGTCGATTTGAAAACCTACTGGGGTATGATCGGCTCTCTACTATATCTCACGGCTAGTAGACCGGATAAAATGTTTTCTACATGTCTCTGTGCTCGTTTTCAGGCAAATCCCAAAGAATCACATATACTTTCCGTGAAACGTATCCTCAAATACCTGAAAGGGACCCCTAACCTTGGTCTGTGGTATCCCCACGACTCATCATTTGAACTGCTTGTGTATTCCGACTTGGACTATGCCGGGTGTATGTTAGACAGGAAAAACACGTCAGGGAGTGCACACTTCTTGGGCGATCGTTTGGTCTGCTGGAGTTCAAAGAAACAAAACTGTGTTTCTACATCGGTTGCCGAGGCTGAATTTGTGGCAGCTGTAAGTTGCTGCTCTCAGAGTCTGGATGCGAACTCAGCTGCGGGACTTTGGTCTTACCTACTCCAAGATTCCCCTGTTGTGTGATTCTCAGAGTGCCATTGCCATTTCTTGCAATCATGTCCATCACTCCAAAACCAAGCATATTGATATCAGGTACCACTTCTTGAAAGACAAAGTCAAAAAGGGTCTGATTGAGCTCCAGTACTTTCCCACTGATCATCAGTTGGCTGATCTGTTCACTAAACCACTGGACGAAGCCCGATTCTCATTTCTGGTTTCCAAGATCGGCATGCTAAATCTCAAACTCTAATTCTCTACTGTTTTGATGTCTTGAACAGATTAACTATTTTGTCTGTGCAGTTATACAGGTGCTCCTGTCTAGGGGGAGCGTTGCGGATTCACAGGTGAAAACGAATGTTTTCCGTGCATTCGTGTAGGGGGAGAAATGTGCAGTATTCATCTTCACAGATGATACTTCGTCAGATGTTAATTTTATTGTCTGTGTTTATGTCACCAAAAATGAAATAGAAAAACCACAAAAAAGAATAACAAAAATAATAACTTTTGTCAAGGTGAAATTGAAAACCATAATGAAAATCACAAAAAGAAGGAAAATCACCTTTTGGGCTTAAATAATGCTGCAATTTAAGTCGTGGGCCTAAACATCCAGTTTGGACCAAACCGGGTTGATCCGACAGTCGGATCAAAGCCCCAATCCATACGACCATCGGATAGTTCTATTTATAGGCAACCCGACGGTTCCTTTCCTTTCACGCTTTCAAGAACTCAAAAAGCCAAAACCACTTTTCATCTTCTTCCCTCTCAACTACTTTCGATCGAACTTACTTGAAGTGAAATCTGTTGTGTTTAAATCACACAAAACTGAAAGGTAAGAGGATTGAAACAAGAATGGGTGAATCTTCTGTGGTTTAAATGTCTAGAATCCCTTTCTTTTTGGCTTGAAAACCCCTGTTTATCGAACAGTGGGTTTTTCTAGGTTTCTTGCATCAAAACACCATTAATGGTATTGTTTGTAATGTTTGAACAATGTAGAGTGACCCTTGAGTGTATGCGAACACAAAGGCACTAATTTCTTGCTCTAGGTCACACAAAATCGAATCATTTGGATGTCTGTGTTTGAAGGTTTAGGCACTGTTCTTTGCTTTGAAGAACAAAACGTTCGAGTCCAATATGCACAAAATAAAGTTGTTTAGGCTTGGTTGAGAGTACAAACCTGTTTGGGGTTAAATTCCGAGTCATTTGATACCAACTTTGAGTCCCTGAACTTAGTTTATGTCAAAAACCACTTTGGACTCAATATGAACTAGGCTGGGTGTTCTTAACAGTCAGATGAAGGAAACAAAATTTCATCCGACAGTCAGATGAAATTGGTCTATCCGAATTTCGGATGAAGTTTGGTCTATGCGACTTTCGAATGGCTAAGATTACACCATGCGACCTTTGAAATAAAACAACTCTGAAAAGACCAAGTCGTAGGCCATCCGACTTTCAGATGAAACAGGCACATCCGACTTTCGGATGAAACAAGTTCATCCGACTTTCAAGTGAAACAAGTTCATCCGACTTTCAACATAAACAAATTCATCCGACTTTCGTATGAAATCAAATCCATTTGACTTTTACATAAATGTTATCTTCATGCAACTTTCATGCGACTTTCGGATGAAATTGGTCCATCCGACTGTCAAGTTAACCTTCATGCGACTTTCAGGATTATGACTCATGCGACTTTCACCTCATCCGACTGTCGCATAACTTAAGCTTATCCAACTTTCAACACTTAGAAATTTTTGTTCCTTGCTTCAAATTTCATAAGTTACATAATCAAAGTCAAAGTCAACACCCAACATTCACATGTGCATAGAACTGAATACACATATTCATTCATGGGTTCACATGTTCATCAGCAAATATCTGTCTTTTCTCTTATGCTAATATGATATATCTTATCTGTGACAGATGGCTGCTAATCAACCCCTTCCCGAGGAAAGCCTAGTCCCTGCTGCTGACAGGCTTGAAACTCTGGGCAACAACGTATATTTTGATCTAGCCACCGATACCAAAATCCCCATAATCACTGAAATTATCCGTGCCCATCCTCTCCGCCAAGCCATCACTGAAAACCCAAACACATCACCCACCCATGTACCTGAAATCTATCTGCAGCAACTATGGTACACTTTTATTGAGGGTGTCACCCGCTTGGGACACAAGTGCCTCCGCTGCTGAGAAACCTATTGGACCTACCCGCTGCTGATCACTATCCAGGAAGAGCTGACTTTGATGAAAATCCAAGTGTAGATGCGGTACTAGACCTAATCAGAAGTCTTGGATATCAGGGAGAACTGGACCAAATTCATCAGTTCAGACGAACAAATCTTGCGCCTCTCTGGCAGACGCTAGCCACTATTATCTCCCGTACCTTGACTGGTATTCAGCGAGGCACCGATGGCGGCTCCTACTACTCCCTACTACTGTTGGCCGGTGTTGCTTACCACCGTCACTTGGACTACACCACCATCATATTCGAGGAGATCGTCCGAATGGTCAAGGAAAAGGAAACCTCTCGACAGAAAACCTTTATACCTTTTCAACGATTCCTGACCATCTTCATTGCCACAGAACTGGAAACCTACCACACCATCCCTCTGCGACTCAATAGCCCACAAGTCCAAGTACAACGCATCGCCAGATTCCTACAAATCAGAGACCTTCCCGATGTTGTAGCCATGACCGTGCCAGTTGTCCTTCTTCGAACGCTGAATCAGGAAAGTGAGGTAGTGCGCGAGTATATGACGGTTAATAGGATTGCTCCTCCGGCGCAACCAGAGCCGGTTGTGCCTGCTCCGGGAGCAGTAGTACCTGGTGAGGGTCCTAGTGGTATTAGGGCTCGGGTGCACAGGGTGCCCCGAGCAGGGTTGTGATTGAGAGAGAATAATTTGTTGAGAGGGGCGGTGGAAGTGGTGAGGGAGGAGAGATACAAGAGAACGAGGGAGTTGTAATCAGTGACTCGGAGGCCTCCACCCATGCTTAACCAGAGAATAAGTCCTCCACGGAAAGGACTCAAACCGAATCCTCCTCCTCAGGACAATCCATCTCATTTGGTCCACGACCTTCTCCAGTCCGTGTCGAATCCACTGGCACGCGACAAGTTTCTAATTACCCTGAGGACATCCATCATGATTTATCAGACATATCTGCCACCTTTGGTGATGTACCGGTTATGGAAAGAGAAGACGAAGAAGTAGAGGTTGTAGTGAGTGATAGTGCTAGTGAGAAAGAAAATGATGAGAGTGAGAGTACACCAGACCGAGAAAGCCGGGAAGCGTCATCTACTACCAGTCGGGACACTGTTCCGGCTTGTATTGAAACAGACACTGGCATCCCACCAGTGCATGCACCTCATCCCACCAGCCACTCTGCTTCCACTCAAATGGAAGTAGTTTCATTGCATGGGGATCTATCACATACGCAGTCAGCAACTCGTTCGGAATTTGCTGGCTTTGAATTCAGTGGACCGCCTCCCCCGTCCACATCTTCTTTCGGAGCACCATTGAGTCTAGCGCCACCCTTAACTGGTTTTCAATCATTTGCTAGGACACAATCTGCATTAGCACGACTTCGTGACGTTGCCGGAACGCCCGTAGCGGCCTCTACTGCAGAGGTAACACGAGGATCGAGTGGAAGTCCCTCGAGTGCTACAATTGTGCCAACACTACGTGGGGCCATGGGTCTGAAAGACCTGTTCGAACCACGCCTCTTGGTGAGGTCGGGGTTACACCGGAACTTAGGTCTTTCCTAAACACTAAGTTCTCTTCTTTTGACTCGGCCTGAGGGAGTATGTCAATGCCCAACTCCACTCTAAAATCGACTCCCTCAGAGCCCAAATCCGAGCCCTGGAAAACCGCCCACCTACTGTCATTGAGCGAGATTATTCAATCGATGAACTCAAGGACCTCCTTCATGCTAAACTAAACAGTGTTGCCAATCCTACACCCGAACAATCAACAATACTAGCAGCACTGCAACACCAACCCCAACCCTCCTCCTCCAGCTCCACCACCTTCCAAGATATTGTCCTACAAGCCTTAAATGCCTTAACCTCTACCGTCTCAAATGTCTGCAAAAGGCTGGAAGTCATGGAGGAGTCCTGTAAAGCTCAATCGGATACAAGCAAGCGTAGGCATGATGATCTTGAGGATCCAGGACATCATGAGGGGGAGAAGCGGCAGCGGCGTTACATTGGGGATCAAAGCACAGTACTCCGAATTAAGGCCGCCCCAGTGTCAACGCCGTCAGAGGGTCAAAGCGGCAGTGGGAGTGGTGGTAAACAACAACAACCTGAGCCTGCTACTGAGCCTACAATGGCAGAATTTGAATTTGAAACAGGCCAGGGGCAGAGTCAGAGGTAGAAAGACAAGAAACCCCAACAATCATCCCAACAATCCAAACTCCTACAATCCAAATCCCACAAATCCAAACACACTCAAAAGAGCCAGAATCCTCTTTTCCTGAATCCTCAACAGAAAAATCCAAAGGCAAAAGGCCAATTACAGAGGAAGTAGAAGAGAATCTACTGATCAACATCCGTAAAGTCTTCACAACGGTAAACAAGGAGCTGCTTGACATCTTTCCACCTGAACAGGGCCAGTTCAACATTGTGCCCATCGATCTTATAAGTCAGCAGCAACCTCAAGGATCTGAACAGAAAGAGGGTGAGTGGCCGGTACCTGCAACTTACCATGGAGGACCTATGCCCTTGGCCACTCACGAGGGAGTAATAGCAGAAAGGCCAAACATCAGAAACATCAGGCCTAGAGAAGCTCTTGCTAAAGACCAACCTCGATGGCCCACTCAATGGTTAAATACTCCGTATCTTGAAGAAAGAATTCCGGGTATCTTTTCAGAGGTTGTCAGAGAGGTTGACGATCTATATGTGCTAAACTCAGCAGAACATGAAAAAGCCGTCAGATTCGCCACCACCTTCCATACAAGTGAGAAACAACAAGTGGCCTCCAAATATCCAATTGTCAAGATTGAGTTCGTGTACTTGCGTAACTTCCTCAACTATCAAATGGTTCACTTCCATGTAACCAAAACAGATGGGAAAAGATATACATTTCACGAGGTCGAGCTTAGATTCTTGAATTTGGGAGACATAACTCACATGGAAGATGAGCTGGCTTGCAAACTTGAAAAGACCCGAGAAGAACAAAGGGCTCTCCAAGTTGTCAGAGACTTTATGAGAAAGAAAATCATTATGTGTAGAACCCATGATTTACAGCTTGGTGCTGAGGCTGATCTTGCAAAAATAAATCTTCAAAGGCCTAACCAACAGCATTCAAAGCTAGACAAACACAGAAAATACACTATTATGGAAGAATATGATGAAGACTACGAAGGAGCGGATGGATTCTTCATGCCAAATCTTAACGGAGAGAAAGTATTCCTTCGACTTTTAGAACTCAGTGCATATTCTGACGGAACGCTTCAAAGATGCATATCTATATTCCGCAGAACATGCTTCAGAAACCGTTACCTTCCTGATCAATCAGAATTGGTAAAAATGACCAGAATAGCAGATCAGTTGGAGGACAAGATCCAGGAAAGAAAGGCCATCCAAAGTTGGGAAAGACTCCTGTAATATCCTTGCAAACCTAGTTTGCAAGGTAACCCTTTGTAATATCCATCTCTGCATTCACGTACAAGAAATAGTAAGAGAGATTCATCAAAGTTCATACAAAGTGTTCATACTTGTTCTTATCAACTTCATCATCTTTACCTCAAGTATTCTTGTTTACTCATCTTTTACACAACAAAGGACTTTCAAACCTTAGTCAAATATGATCTCAGATCAATCTATGGTTTTCTTTTAAATCATCAACAGATCATGGAATAGAAGAAAGTGGCCTAGCAACAACTAAAAGAATCTATCAATAGTGCCGGATCTGCATTGATGGAAGAAAAGAAGAAGAAGGGATCTAGAAAGTCTCAAGCTGAGACTAACTCTGAATCTGAATCTGAGGAGGTAAGTTCTAACTCAGACTCAGATGATGAAGAGATGGATGCTCTTACAAAGCAAATGTCAATGCTAGCTAGAAATTTTAGAAAGTTCCGATGAGGAAGGGGTCAATCTGACAAAAGCAAAAGTGGTAAGTCTACTTTTGATCCTAAGAAAGCTAAATGTTACAACTGTGAGAAGATAGGACACATTGCTACTAAGTGCAGAGCTAGGAAAGGGGATTTAGTCTCAATAGCTGATAAGAATTCCTACAGAGGTGATAAATACAAAAAGAAGTATCAAAAGCTCAAACGTAAGCAAGATGAAAACATCAAAGGTCTTTGTGCTGAAACCTGGGACACTGAATCATCCACCTCAGATGATCATGAGCCAAATAAATGTTTGATGGCCATTAAGAATGAAGAGGAATAGATTGATTTCGAGTTAGAAGAAGGTTCCTTTGATGAGGATATAGTAGAAGCTGCTAAGCTGAGTAAGCTGACCAATAATTAGGATTGTTCCTCAATGTATAAAGTAAACAACTTTAGCTCTTACACTGATGAACATAAATGCATAATGTTCAACTATTTGTTGAATGACTTCAAAACCTTTCTTACAGTTTAATTGTAATTTGAAAACTAAAATTTCAAAATTAAAAGATGAACTTAAACACTTTGAAACTCTCATAAATGCTGGTAAAAAGACTCAAAGTGATTATGAGTGTCAGCTTCACACCAACAAACTTCTAAGTGAAGAATTACAAGAATCGAAGGAGCAAGCTGACAAACTAAGAAAAATCTATGAATCTTGGTGTAAGTCATCAAGAGAGGCAGCAAAATGTATTAACTAGTAGATACCAAATCAGGTAAAAGCAGTGCTAGGAGGAGATTTCAGTGCTGCTGCTGATGAGGTTAATCGAATCAGTTTAGAAAACCAAGATGTGAAACCCAATGATATTCTACCAAACACATTTGTGAAAAACAAAGATGTTAAGCAGGTCAAAACCAATAAGTTTGTGAGACCAACTCAAAGGCCCCAGGTTCTAAATCCAATAGAAATTGTAAGTCAGTTTCAAGAGATTGGATTATAATCCTGTTAGAACAACTGTTTTTGATAGAATAACACATACAAACTCAAAAAGACAAAATTCTCAAGTCAGTTTTGAGAGGACTTCCAAAAACAGGAAGATGTCTGTAAGTCAGACCTCACTAAATTTCCAGATTTTGGCTTTGTCAGTTTTGCAAACAATCAGATTTGGGGTTCCGGATTCAATCAATCAGATTTATGAGTGTCGGTTTTAGCCTTCTTCCTCATAAAATCTCCAAACTTCGTATCATCAACCATAACTTCAA
Source organism: Dittrichia graveolens (assembly GCA_038502395.1). Lineage (NCBI taxonomy): Eukaryota > Viridiplantae > Streptophyta > Magnoliopsida > Asterales > Asteraceae > Dittrichia > Dittrichia graveolens. The sequence goes on from JARJIL010000008.1 coordinate 28,836,515, forward strand.
AACTCAGAAGTTTATAAAACTTATCAAAACATTCCAGAAACATGTTTTTATCATACTTAGTCACTTATTCATGCATTAAAACATCATATACTCATATAATTCATATGAACACACAAAACCCACCAAAACTCATGTTTTCTTCAAAAACCGATTCTAATGTTCTTCATAAATTCATGTTATTCAATCAGAGATCCTACCAAATTAACGTTTAAACATGATAGAAATAACATCTAACCTTTACTTGATTTAAATTACACCAAACTTGAAAATCCGATTGTTTTCTTCTTTTCTTTCTTCTTCTTCGGCCGAGAGCAATATACACAGATACACACATTTCACTTTTCTTAATTTTGAAGATAATGAATTATTTACTAAGCTTAAACATGTGTACATGCAATTAGCAGGAGGTGGCAATCACTTGTTTCATCTCTTATACACGTATACAATACATGCATGCATACATACACCAACATACATACTAACACAAAATTAACATGCATACATACAATCTTAATTAGTTTACTAATTAATTTACTAGTTAACCATTTCAATGCATTTAAAATAGATAAACACATACCACAAACTTGCTAATCTCCTAGCCCAGGTTTGCGGGTGTTACAAATCTCTCCTCCTTAAGAGGATTCCGTCCTCGGAATCCTTTCTCGCTTAAACAATTGGGGATATCCGTCTCTCATCTCTGCCTCAGTCTCCCATGTCAAATCAGAAACTAGATTGTGCTTCCACTTGACCAACACCATCGGAATCTGCTTCTTACGGAGCTTGGTCACTTTGCGATCTAACAATTCAACAGGTTCCTCTATCAATCTCTTATTTGAATCAATTTTCAATTCATGTACTGGGAGAATCTGGCTTTCACCTTTAACCTTGCATTTCGTCAAATAACAGACATTGAACATGTCATGAATTCCTGCAAGCTCCGCTGGAAGATCCAATGTAAGTGTCTGATCATTGACTATCTGACAAATGCGGAAGGGACCAATGTAACGGGGAGCCAACTTCCCTTTTTTACCAAAACGAATCACGCCCTTCCACAGAGAGACTTTCAGATACACTAACCCCCCCACATCAAACAAAACTGGACAACGTCGTGGATCTGCATGCATTTTCTGTCTATCTCTGGCAGCTTTCAACTTGTCTTTGGCAATAGCAACCTTGTCAGCAGTTAACTGAACAATCTCGGGCCCTGCAAACTGCTTCTCACCAGCCTCTAACCAACACGTCGGAGTACGGCAACAACAGCCATATAACATTTCGTACGGAGGCATCCCAATACTGGAGTGGTAAGAATTATTATACGCAAACTCTATTAATGGTAGGTGCGAATCCCAAGATACACCATACTCAATCACACAAGCACGCAACGTATCCTCGAGTGTTTGTATGGTTCGTTCAGGTTGACCGTTAGTCTGGGATGATAAGCTGTACTCAAGTTAATTCTCGTCCCCAATTCTCTCTGTAAACTCCTCCAGAAGTTAGAAACAAACCTGGAGTCTCTATCAGATACAATTGACAATGGTATACCATGCCTCGCAACAATCTCGTTAATATACAGTTGAGCCAACTTACTCAGAGAAGCCGTCTCACATGTAGCCAAAAAGTGAGCATTCTTCGTCAGTCGATCCACGATCACCCATATCATATTATGATTCCTCTGAGTTCGCGGAAGTTTAGTCACGAAATCCATTGTTATATGTTCCCACTTCCACTCAAGAATCTCCAACTGCTTCAAAGATACGTAAGGCTTCTGATGTTCTGCCTTCACCTGAGCACAGATATGACATGACTCTACAAAATGTGCTACATCAGCCTTCATCGTCGGCCACCAGTAAAGCACTTTCAAATCGTTATACATTTTAGTGCTTTCTGGGTGTATAGATAGTCTTGACTTGTATGCTTCTGTCAAAATCAAGTTCCTCAATTCTCCAAGCATAGGCACCCACACTCGAGTCTTGTATACCTTTAACCCACGTGTATCATCAGTAAGTTCATCCTTACGTTTCTTCATCAATTCAGTCTTCAAATTTTCTTCCTTAAAAGCTTCCAACTAAGCAGACTTCAGTCTATCCATTAAGTCAGATATAATCTCCATCCGCATAAACTGAATAGAACTTCCAGCTCCCTTACGACTCAGGGCATCTGCTACCACAATCGCCTTCCTAGGGTGATCTCCGATTTTGCAATCATAATCTTTAATCAATTCCACCCATCGTCTCTGTCTCAAGTTCAACTCTTTCTGTGTAAATACGTACTGTAAGCTCTTATGGTCAGTACAAATCACGCACTTGGTGCCATACAGGTAATGTCTCCACAGTTTAAGGGCAAATACAACTGCTGCCAGCTCCAAATCATGAGTCGGGTAATTCTTTTCATGAGGTTTCAACTGCCTTGAAGCATATACAATCATCCGATCTCTCTGCATAAGCACACATCCCAATCCAGCAAACGACGCATCGCAATGAACAATATAGTCATCTGATCCACTTGGCAATGCAAGGATGGGGGCCTGACACAACAACTTCTTTAACATCTGGAAGGCTTTGTCTTGCTCACTACCCCATACAAACATTACGTCTTTTCGAGTCAACTTAGACGGTGTTTTTGGGGCATTCCAATTCATTACAGCGTCCACTTTTGAAGGATCAACTTTTACTCCCTCGTTACAGATCACATGCCCCAAGAATTGTACTTCTCTCAACCAGAATTCGCATTTTGAAAACTTGGCAAAAAAATGTTCTTTATTCAAAGTCTCAAGAACTTGTCTCAAATGCTCTTCATGCTCCATCTCGGTCATCGAATAAATCAGAAGACCATCAATGAAGACTATCACAAAATCATCCAAGAATGGTCGACAGACTCTGTTCATCAAATCCATAAAGATCGCAGGTGCATTGGTTAAGCCGAACGGCATAACCAAGAACTCGTAGTGCCCGTAGCGCGTATGAAAGGCTGTCTTTGACACATCTTCCTCTGAAACACGCAGTTGATGATAACCTGATCTCAAGTTAATTTTAGAACAGAACGAAGCTCCCTGAAGCTGATCAAATAGATCATCGATTCTTGGCAACGGATACTTGTTCTTATCGTTCTCTTATTCAGTTCATGGTAGTCGATACACATACGCAACGTGCCGTCTTTCTTCTTTACAAACAGAACAGGTGCACCCCACAGAGACGAACATGGACGAATGAAGCCTTTGCCTAACAGATCCTGATTTACTCTTGACATGTACCATGAAGTAAGATCAGGTGTGGGTCATCCAATCACTTGAAACTCTTTTCAAGTATAGGCGAAATATTGCGTCCCTTGTATTCAATCCCTATTGAACACTATAACCAATCATTTCCCTCGATTTTCGTTCATACTTCCTTCCTTGAAGAATGACTGATCGTGGACAGTTTAGAATGTAGAACATTCAAGGAAGTGATAAAACATGCAAAGTTGGAACACAATAATGATTAAAGAAAGTATTCGCTACACGCGTATCATTAAATCTCCATTTAATAATCAATACATTCAAAAATACAATATTGCTTAATGTTCCCAATATCACAGTAAATACATCGAATACAATAACCAATATTTAACTCAAACCAAGTCACTAGCAAATCTAATCCCAATAGCACGTGTGTGGGCATCGTGCTTGGCTTGCGACAACGGTTTAGTGAACGGATCCGCCAAATTGCTATCCGTGTGTACTTTGCTGATGACGATGTCTCCATTTTCGACCACGTCCCGGATAAAATGATATTTCCGCGGAATATGCCTCGTTCGTCAATGAGACCTCGGTTCCTTTGCCAAAGCAACGGCACCCTCGTTGTCACAGAAGATCTCAACAGGGTCGCTGATGCTTGGAACCACTCCCAGATCAAGCAGAAATTTCCTTATCCATACGGCCTCCTTGCCGCAATGTATTCCGACTCAGTAGTGGAATCGGCCACGGTGTCTTGCTTGGAGCTCCTCCAGGATATAGCACCGCCGTTTAATAAGAACACGAACCCCGATTGTGATCGGTAGTCATCCCTATCGGTTTGGAAGCTTGCATCAGAGTAACCCTTTACTCTAAGCTCTTCCTCACCTCCGTACACCAAGAACATCTCCTTAGTCCTCCGAAGATACTTGAGAATGCTCTTCACCGCCATCCAATGAGCTTCGCCAGGGTCGGCTTGATATCTACTCGTCATGCTTAAGGCACACGATACATCAGGCCTTGTACATAGCATGGCGTACATGATCAAGTCCACAGCCGAAGAATATGGCACTCGCTTCATTACTTCCCGTTCCTCTGGGGAACTAGGGGATTGAGTCTTACTCAATACCAAACCATGTGACATTGGAATGAACCCCTTCTTGGAGTCTTCCATCCTAAACCGCTTTAGGACTTTGTCAACATATGTACTTTGGCTAAGCCTAATAAGCCTCTTGGATCTATCTCTATAGATTTTGATCCCAAGAATATAAGTCGCATCTCCTAGATCCTTCATTGAAAAACAATTCCCTAACCAAGTTTTTACACCTTGAAGGGTCGAGACATCGTTTCCAATGAGAAGTATGTCATCGACATACAAGACTAGGAACACAACTATGCTCCCACTAGCCCCGACATATACGCATGGCTCATCCTTGCTTTTCAAAAAGCCAAACTCTTTGACTTTCTCATCAAAGCACAGGTTCCAACTGCGTGATGCATGCTTAAGTCCATAAATGGACTTCTTAAGCTTGCAGACTTTATCCGGATGCTTGGCATGTACAAAACCCTCGGGTTGAGTCATATAGACCTCCTCGCTAAGTGTCCCATTAAGGAACGCGGTTTTTACATCCATTTGCCAAATCTCATAATCATGAAATGCGGCAATTGCCATGAGTATCCGGATAGACTTCAACATAGCCACCGGGGAAAAGGTTTCATCATAGTCTACACCATGAGTTTGCATGAAACCCTTAGCCACCAGTCTGGCTTTGAAGGTGTCTACCTCTCCATCTATGCCGGTCTTTCTCTTAAAGACCCATTTGCACCCTACGGGTCTACACCCGGGCACCGGATCTACCAAATCCCAGACTTGGTTATCCGACATAGATTGCATCTCGGACTCCATAGCCTCTTTCCACCTAGCGGACTCAGGGCCTACCACGGCGTTCCGATAAGATGATGGTTCATCATGATCCACCACTAGGTCGCAGCCCTCAGACATGAGAAACCCATATCTCTCTGGCTCGTTGCGACTCCTACCGGATCTTCTAAGAGTTAAAGGATCCGTGTCAGGTTCTCCAGCAGCGCCGTGCTGAGAATCATCTTGTGAACTAGTGCCAACTTCAGGTTGGTCATTGGAGGGTTCTTGAATCTCTTCAAGATCTACCTTTCTCCCACTAGCGTCTTTGGATAGCATCTCCCTTTCCAGAAAGACGGCCCTCCGAGCAACAAATACCTTGTTCTCGGACGGTTTTTAAAACAAATATCCCATAGACCCGACAGGGTATCCAATGAACAAACACCTCTCGGCTCGGGGTTTTAATTTGTCCTCCACCTCACGTCTCACGTAGGCAGGACAACCCCAAACCTTTAGATATGAAAGCGATGGAACTTTTCCATGCCACATCTCAAAGGGTGTCTTCTTGACCTTCTTAGTTGGTACGAGGTTAAGGATTTTAACGGCCGTTTCCAATGCATAGCCCCAAAAGCTAATGGGTACATCCGTACGACTCATCATACACCGAACCATATCCAATAATGTCCGGTTCCTCCTCTCGGCGACACCATTTAATTGTGGTGTCCTAGGAGGTGTCAATTGCGAAACAATTCCACAATCTTTTAGATAGTCACGGAATTCCGAACTTAGATACTCACCACCACGATCTGATCTGAGCATCATAATTTGTTTACCCAATTGGTTCTCAACTTCGTTTTTGAAAGTCTTGAAAACCTCAAAGGTTTCCGACTTTTGTCTCACCAAGTAGACATACCCATACCTACTGAAATCATCGGTAAAGGTTACGAAGTACCTTGAGTTATCCCTAGTGACATGCTTGAACGGACCACACACATCCGTGTGAACGATATCCAACAAGTCTTTGCCCCTCTCACAAACGCCGGTGAAGGGTGCTTTGGTCATTTTGCCCAACAAGCAAGATTCGCATACATCATCCGACCCATGGTCAAATGATTCCAAGATTCCATCCGCTTGGAGCTTGGCGATGCGTTTCTTGTTTATGTGGCCCAAACGACCATGCCATAAAGATAACTTATCGAAATCATATTTGGATTTAGAACCAACATTCATGATTGATCTATTACTTTGCAAGCATACGCTTGTCTCATATATGCCACGACATGGATGTGCTATAAAATAAAATAAATCATTTTTAAAGCATGAAATAATTCCATTAGAGAAATTAAAGTCAAATCCATCGTCAACAAGTGCATAAAATGATAAAATGTTTCTTGCCACGCAGGGCGAATAAGATACATTTAATAAAGTAATAGATAAGCCGGATGGAAAGGCGAGGTCCACGCTCCATATCTTCTCAACCGGGACAACCACCTTGTTTCCCATGATGAGATTCAGCTCCCCATCAACCAAGTCCCTACTTCTTCTTAGTATCTGCACATTATTAACTATCTGAGTACCACACCCGGTGTCCAAGACCCAAGCGTTAGAAGTGGAAGTGTTATGGAGTTCAATCATGTACGTACCGGAGGCGCCTTGTCCCTTGGCGCGAAGCCTCTTGAGCTCCTCCGTGTACTTGGGGCAACTACGCCGGTAGTGTCCCTTCTCCCCGCAGAAGAAGCAGGTGGCCTCTTCCGGTGAGGGGGCTATAGGAGCGGGTTCCTTCCCCTTCAGCTCTTAGACCTTCTAGGTACCTCGGGCAGTTACGGCACCAATGGCCCTTCTTCCCGCAGAAGAAACATTCCACTTCAATCGGAGTTTTAGCTTGTGGAACCATCTTCCCCTTGCCTTTACCCTCCGAAGTGGGGCTAGACTTGGCAGCGCCAATCTTCCCCTTCCCCTTACCTTTAGGGGTATAAACGGATCTCTTCTTCTTCTGGATTCGCCCCTCCCTTATAGCAAGAACGGGATTTGGAACGGCGGGCTTGTTTTTGGTCATGCTAGACTCCGTTGTCTTAAGCATACCATGAAGCTGCATAATGGACTTATCCATACTATGCATATGATAACTCATAACGAATTGATCATACGTGGTGGGCAGGGACCAAAGGATCAAATCCACGGATAGCTCCCTCCCTATGGTAAATCCGAGCCGTTCCATGCGTTCCATGTTTGCTTTCATGCGCAACACGTGAGTAGTCACATTCCCGCCATCAGCCATCTTACTACCAAGTATCATCTTTAGACACTCAAACCTCTCTTGTCTCACTTGCTGCCGGAACATTTTCTTAAGCTGAGCAATCAAGTCAAAAGCACTCAAATGATCCATTTTCTTTTGGACCTCAGGGATCATAGTACTTAGGATGAGGCAAGTAATGTCCTCGATATCCTTGACACGCTTCTCATAAGCGTCTCGGATAGCCCGAGTGGCATTGGCAGCAGGAGCCTCGGGTAGGGCCTCCTCTATGGTAACCATCTTCCCTTCTTGGCGTAAGACAAGTTTAAGTTTCCTAAACCAATACAAGAAGTTGTTACCATTGAGTTTCTCCGTTCCAAGGAAAACACTAAGCAAAAAATGGTTGGTGGTGTTGGCGTTGCTTGAAGACGCCATCTAAAATAGCAAAGTAGTTTTAGTTAGTTTGAAAATCCTTGTTAAAATAAGTACCCATAGTTTTAAACAAAACAATTTATTTGTAACAAGGGCTAAGAACCTTATTTCACCTCGCACCGTGAGGGGTTTACCGCGGATCACGTGGCAAAGCTATTTGGGCCGGCAACCATTTTACCAATTGCAATCTCTATTACAACTCTTAGACACTTGCGGGATCCGTTCACATCCATTATGTCGGTTGGCATGTTTGATCCCTTTCTTACACCAATCTTAATATATAATTTTTGTTTAGCTCGTGCTTAGCTCGACAACTAATCAAGAATTATATACTAAAGTTGTAAACCGTCCGACAAGACACACGGGTGGCACTCTCGACCATCAATTGGCTCGTGCTTAGCTCGACAACCAATCATGCGAGTTACCCCACTCACCTTCCACACAACTACACAAGGAATGACTCATGCTTAGCTCGACAATCATCCTTACTTCGTTAGATTCGGGTGGTGTCATCTTACGGATGGTGCGTGATTTACATTTTGTAAAACCTTTTTTGGTGAATTAACAAAGTAAGTGTCAAAACGATTTTAAGCACTTTTAAATATAATACCATCTTTATATTTTCTTTGTCAATTCTATTCGCGTGCAATTGTTAACCAATTTAACAAACATTGAATTTTATTTAATTTTATAGAAAAATTGTCTAGCATGCGAATCCTAATCCATGCATAGAAAAATAAAATATAACCACGCAAATATATATATATATATATATGATTCGGTAACATGCCAAAAAATCCTATGCGTTTTCCCCGTGAGCCACAACGGAAAATACGAGGCCAAAAGTCTAAGGACAAGATATAGTCTCGTTGGGTGAGCTCCCACTGAATCCAACACCTCCAATAGCATGTTGATTCCTTCTCGCCAAGACGTCATCACCATGACTTCCGTTGACTATTCCGGTTTTAATTCTATACTATTTACCAATAAATAGAATATATATATATATATATAAACAACACGCAGGACGCATTCCTATGCTATTTATACAAATACATAGAATAAAAGAAACGGCGTGCAAGCCGCACCAATAAATAATAAATAAATATTGTTACAACAATACAGCACGCAGGCCGCCAAAACCAAAATAATCAACCACCACAACACATAGGTCAAAGGGCATATCATGTTACCGAATCAAACCAAAACATATCACATAGAAACATGGTGTGCCACATATAACCATGATACAAAAATGTATATCTATATTTTAGTTAAGATTGTCAAAACACCAAAGGCACCAAAAAGACAATCCTTGTACATATGCATTAGTGTACCAAACCATTTTTGAGACACATATTCATATATACATTTATAAGTATATATTTGTGTACACTTTATGCCAAATTACAACAAATATGTAAATATAAAAACTGAAATATTAACAAGCCTACGAATAAATCTATTCTAGCACAACAAGAGTCTCAATGAAAAACCAATTTTAAGAAAACAATTTTCTTATCCAAAAACACTTTTATGGTTTTTGTAGACTCAATAGTGCAAAGCCATGTTAGATATGGCTCTGATACCACTGAAGGTATTCGTTTGGCAAAAACAAATAGCAACGGAAGCAATGTGTATAGCAAAATTAAAAGCTAAACAAATGAATACACTCCCATGGACCAAAATCTAAGCATGAACTTGCAACTAAGATAAACAAGATGAGAAGAAAAGATTATACCTCAATGCAAAACAATGATCTTTTCTTGTCAAGCTCCAAGAATTCAAAGAAGGACTCCTCTAGTGTAGTCTACCCCAAGCTGCCTTGATTCCCAAATGCAAGTAGGTTGGTGTAAACACCAAAAAAACAATCAAGTATATGTTTCTTGCTTCTTGTGCACCAAAAACACCAAGAACAAGATGAACAAGAGAGAGAGAGAGTTCTAGTATCAACCAAGAGACAAAGAACAAGCCAAAAACCTCTACTAGTGCAGAGAACTCGTTGTGCCTTTGTCTACCACAATTATTAGAAGTTAACACCATTAAACCAAGTGTTTAAGGCTGTTAATTCTGCTGTTATAGTGAACGTACACGGCCCGTGTTGGTCAACACAGCCGTGTAGGCCCAAAGTCCACGGCCCCAATTGGGTTAAGACGGCCCCTGTCTAACAGGCACAACATGGCCCGTGTTCATCTACATGGCCCGTGTAGGCCCAAACTACACGACCTTGAACTAGGCCCATACGCCTCGTGTATGTTGGACTAGACACGGCCCGTGTTCAGGAACACGGCCCGTGTACCATCCTGCCAAAACCCATTTTGGCCTTTTCCTCTCTTTTGCTAGATTGGTTGCCGGAATCAATACTTGGTGTGTGACCCAATAGGCATATACCTCATCGGTAGTGCCATTAACTCGTTCGTGTCAGCGGGCATATTCCAACAACAGGGCATTTCAGATGACTGCCGATGAGGCAAAAACGGCAGGTGATGTGATCACTGGCACCTTTCTTATTAATAATTCTCCCGCCTGTGTTTTATTTGATTCACGAGTCACATATTCTTTCATCTCTGCATCTTTATGTGCTAAGCTGCAACTGCCTATCTGTACACTGATTGATCCATTAGGTGTTGAAGTTGCTAATGGTAGGATAGTCTCTGTTGTTCATAGAGTTACTATCGCATTGATTGATATTGACGGGACTAGTTTCCCTGTTTCATTTCTAGTTATGCCGATTGCTGGGTTTGATGTAGTAATCGGGATGGATTGGCTCAGCAATCAAAATGATGAGATCGTTTGCTCTAAATAGATTATTAAAATGTTGTGGCTCGTGGTGAGGGAAGAACTTCTGAAACTCCACTAATTTCTCTGATGAAAGCTCGAAATTTTGTAGCCAAGGGATGTGAGTCCTATTTGGCTTATGTTATTGATACACACATGGATTAGAAAGCTGTTAATGACATTAGGGTAGTTTCTAAATACCCTAATGTTTTCCCTAATGAATTACCGGGTTTGCCACCGGTAAGAGATGTAGAATACCAAATTGATCATGTTCCAGGTGCTACGCCTGTAGCTAGATCTCCATATCGTCTTGCACTATCTGAGGTTTGGTAGATGATGAATCAGATTTAGGAACATCTTGATAGAGGTTTCATTCGTCCTAGCTCTTCACCTTGGGGAGCTCCAGTCTTGTTTGTCAAAAAGAAAGATGGGATGATGCGGATGTGCATTGATTACAGGCAGTTGAATAAGCGAACTGTAAAGAACAAGTACCCTCTTCCTCGTATTGCTGATATGTTTGATCAACTCTAGGTGCTACTTGCTTTTCAAGGATAGAGCTTCGTTCTGGTTATCATCAAGTCCGTGTACGCGATGAAGATATTCCAAAGACGGCTTTCAGAACGAGATGGGAATTATGAGTTTCTTGTGATGCCTTTCGGATTGTCAAATGCTCTAGCAATATTTATAGATCTTATGTATCGGGTCTGTCGCGCGTTTCTTGACAAATTTGTCATTGTAATTATCGATGACATTCTTATTTATTCCAGATCTGAAGCAGAACACGAGGCACATCTTCGCATAGTTCTTGACACTTTGATGCGAGAATAATTATATGCAAAATTCTCTAAATGCGAGTGCTCAAAAAGATACACTTCCTTGGGCATGTCATAAGCAAGCATGGTGTAATGGTGATCCAGACAAGGTTGAGGCGGTGATGAATTGGGGAATTCCCAAAACCCCATTTGAAATTCGTAGCTTTCTAGGACTTGCCGGTTATTATTGGCGGTTCATTCAGAATTTTTCTAAAATTGCAGGTCCTCTAACAAAGCTTACACGAAAGGATGTTCCCTATTCGTGGTCTGATGAACAAGATAAAGCCTTCCAGACATTGAAGCAACTCTTTTGTCAAGCTCCAATTCTGACTCTACCAAATGGGTCAGAAGATTTTATTGTTTACTATGATGCTTCTTACGCAGTTTTGGGAAGTGTCTGTTGGGTTTTCGTGGTCTAAAATCGCAGCGGAATCAAAACGAGTAGAAAAAGAGTTTCAAAATTTGACCACGAATACGCCCACCAAATGGACCAAAACTCTAAACATGGATAAGAAACAAAATAAAGATACAAAGAAATAGTGTCATACCCTTGAAGCTATCTTCTTTGTATGTGCGGGTTTGGAGTATGGAAGTTGCGTGTACTAACGTGTACACCTTTATCGTAGTCCACACTAAGTTACTATCACCTCCCACTTGCTAGAGTGTTAGATAAGCCTATCTAAACACCACCAAGATTTCTAACACAAGAACAACAATGCTTCTAGTGCTTGAGAGAGATGTATGTATGCAAATATATATTCTAGTAAAACCCAATTCTCGGAACATGACCACATTAGCTTCATAGCACTTATATAGAGCTCAAAATCAGTTCAAATGCATACATAGTAATGTCATCTAAACGTGATGCCGGAATTGATACTTGGTGTGTGACCCAATAGGCCCTTGCTTCATCAGCCATGATACCAACTCGTGTGTGTGTCAGTGGGCATAATCTAACAAAATCTCTAACATGGCATTGCACTTTTGGAGTTAAACCGGATTTTTTGAGTTTTCTGTCAAAAATGGTTTTCCGGTTACCGGGCATGGTCGTACCTCTAGGGGTACGGGCCGTGCCGACGACCGGGGCACGAGCGTACCAGTGGGGGTACGGGTCGTGCCGGCAGAATTCGTAAATTGTTTAAACTGTACACTAACAAAAGGGCAGGCATGCCCGTACCCTCTGGGGTACACCCGTGCCTTCTGGTTTTTTGGTCAGAATTGGTTTTTGAAAGAGTATGTTTAAATATATTAAAATCCGGGTTTTGGACTAGTTTTGATTCTGTTTATCCCAACTATATTTTGGTTCCTAATTCTATATGTTTTGTGTGATTTGGCATGAAGTTCACAAAAACATATATTTTTAGGTGTATATATGAATATACAATTTTAAAGGTGTATTAAAATTGCTAATGCATATGTACAAGGATTGCTTGTTGTGCCTTAAGTGTTGTTTTGCAATCTTGATCAAAATATATAATTGTTGGACATGGTTTTGTGGTACACCATTGTTTTTGTTTTGTTGTGTTTGTTGTGGTAGCCCGGTAACTTGATTTGCCCATAGCCCTTTGTGTTGTTTGTGGTTGGTTTTGGTTTTGGCCTACATGCCGTAATGTTGTAATATTTATATTTGGTGCCACCTGCATGTCGTTTATTTAAATCTTTGTACTCGTAATAGATTATTAGGATCGTGACTTGCATGCCGTTTTCTTATTATTATGTACTCGTACTTAGATTATTTCAAATATGTAAATATTGCTTCAAACAAACCGGGAGACACGGTGTTGGCGTCTTGACGAACCAAATCCAGGAGATTCGCCGGTGTGGTGGTCGTGACGGAGCATTCCTTGGTGTTGTCCCTTGATTGACTATGGTTTCCCCGTTTTGGCTCACGGGGAGAACACTTATGATTTGGGAATGTTACCGGGTCTTTATTTATATTTATGTGTGGTTGTTTTATATTTGAATTCTTTAGGATTTGTATGCTAGAGAATTTTTTGAAAATATATAAAACACGGTGATTTATAAATGAGTTTATATTTCTACGCACATAAGAATTGGCAACATTAATATAAAAGGTGTTTATATTAAACAGTGATTAAAAAGGAGTTTTTGTCACTTAAAATTGCTAATTCGCAAATTTGTTAAAATATTATTTTAACCGGAAAAAGAAAAACCCGTTTTTCAAAACTAAGTCACGCGCCACCCGTAAGATGACACCACCCAAATCTAACGAAACTTGGATGATTGTCGAGCATTAGCACGAGTCATGCCTTGTGGAGTTGTGTGGAAGGTGAGTGTGGCAACCCGCAATATTGGTAGTCGAGCTTAAGCACGAACCAATGATTGGGCTATGGTACCAACATGTGTCTTGACGGGCGACTTACAAGTTCTTTTATAACGCTTAAATGATGATGATCTCTAGCGGAGTCATTTATCAAATAATAAAAGGATTGGTGTATGAAAGGATCAAACATGCCTAAGACAATTGATGTCAGAAGGATCCCGCAATGATCTAGGAGTTGCAATGGTTGCAATCTGTAAATTATCTACCGGCCTAAATAACTTATTTCGTGATCCGCGGTAAACCGTCACGAGATAGAGTGAAATATGGTTCTTAGCCTTGTTCAAATAATTGAGTTTTATAACTATTGGGTAATTATTTCTACAAGGATTTGACAACTAAAATTGGTACTCTAATTTTGTTGATGGCATCCAACAACGCTTCTGCATCATCATCGAACTCTAATTCCCTTAAATTGTTCCTCGAAAAGGCCAAACTCGATGGCCAAAACTATATGGATTGGTTCATGCAACTAAGGATAGCCCTTAGGTATGAACAAAAGATGTGGGCCACCGAGGAGCCTTTGCCGGAAGCACCTACGGCTAATGCGACTAGGGCGGTCCGAGTCGCGTATGATAAGCGCGTCAAGGAAACGAACGAAGTGGTTTGCATTATTCTCTCGTTGATGATTCCTAAGCTTCAAAAGCAAATGGAACATTTAGGGGCATATGACATGCTTAACCAGCTGAGGGAAATGTTCCAACAGCAGGCTAAGATAGAGTGCTTCGAGTGCCTAAAGTCCCTTTTCGACTGCCATATGCAGAAGGGTAGAAATGTGAGCGTTCACGTGCTTAAGATGAAAGCATTGGTTGATCGCTTGGAGAGATTGGGATTCCCGTTGGGGAGGCAGTTGGCGGTGGATTTGATCCTCCGTTCTCTTCCAAGTTCCTTTTCACAATTTGTGTGGAACTATCATGTTCATGGGATGGACAAGTCCCTAATGGAGCTTCACGGAATGTTAAAGACTGTCGAGTCTGATATGTCCATGAAGCCCTCCTCGTCCAAACCCGTCCTAGCTATTTAGGGAGGCGGAACCAAAAGAAAAGACGCTTCCCCCTACAAGGGAAAAGGTAAAGGGAAGGTTGTAAAACCTAACCCGAGTCCGGCCCCTAAGGGCAAGGGGAAAGACGTGATGGTTCCACTGGCCGAGGACCCTGCGGAAGCCGAGTGCTACCATTGCAACGAAAAGGGGCATTGGCGGCATTCTTGCCCAAAGTACCTTAAGGATCTCAAGCGGGTAAAACCGAAGGGAGCGGGTAACTCAGGTACATTTATGATTGAACTCCACAATACCGTTACTTCTAACAGCTGGGTACTTGATACTAGTTGTGGCACTCATATTTGTAATAATGTGCAGGTGCTAAAAAGAAGTAGTGCGCTGGGTGCTGGAGAGCTTTAAAGGAAATAATGTTTCGTCCCACGCAGTAATAGCAAGTCCTGAAGGAAAGGCGAGATCAAGTCTCCCTGTCCGCTCTACGGGAACCACATCCTTGTTTGTTTAAGAGATGATGTTCATTACTTTAAAGCTTATCCATGTAGTGGGATTTATGAAACAAGTGTGCGTATGGATGGTAATAAATCAATCATGAACATTGATTCTAAGTCCAAAGGTGTATTGGACAAGTTGTCTTTGTGGCATAGTCGTCTTGGCCATATAAACAAGAAACGTATCGCCAAACTCCAAGTGGATGGGATTTTGGAATCGTTTGATCATGGGTCAAGGGAAGTATGCGATTCTTGTTTATTAGGCAAAATGACTAAAGCGCCCTTCACCGGCATTAGTGAAAGGGGAAAAGACTTGTTGGACATTGTTCACACGGATGTGTGTGGTCCGTTCAGGTCTGCTACAAGAAACAACTGTAGGTACTTCGTTACTTTTACTCCTGATTTCAGTAGGTATAGTTATGTTTATTTGATTAAGCATAAGCCTGAAACCTTTGAGGTGTTTAAGACATACCAAAACGAAGTGCAGAATCAATTGGGCAAGCGGATTAAGATTCTCAGATCCGATAGTGGTGGTCAGTATCTTAGTACCGAGTTTCTTGATCATCTTAGGGGTTGTGGAATTATTTCACAACTTACTCCACCCAGGACACCACAATTAAATAGGTTCGTCGAGAGCAGGAACCGAACTTTATTGGATATGGTTCGGCGTATGATGAGTCGTACAAAGCACCCACAAGTTTTTGGGGTTATGCTTTGGAAACCGCTGCTATGACCTTAAACCTTGTACCAACAAAGAAGGTTGTAAGTACACTGTTCGAGATGTGGCATGGAAGGGTTCCTTCGCTAGGCTATCTCAAGTTCTAGGGTTGTGAAGCTTACTTGAGACGTCAAGCTCAAGACAAACTTGAACCCAGAACCGGGAAGAGTATTTTCATAGGCTACCCAGCTGGTTTTTTGGGATATTTGTTTTACAAACCTTCGGAGAACAAGGTGTTTGTTGCTCGAAGGGCGGTCTTCCTTGAAAGGGAGCTGATATCTGCAAAAGCCAGTGGGAGGCAATTTGATCTAGAAGAAATTCTAGATGACATCAATGATCAACCTGATGTTGGCACTAGTACCGCTTCTGAGGTCGGCGTACCGGAAGAAGTGGAATCTCAACCAATGGTTGATGAGGTGCCTGATGTAACACCGTAAATTCACAAGACATTTTTTTTAAATCACTGGGGAAGCGTTTTCAGATATCATTAAAACAAACATCCAAGAAATACAAAGTACTATTCACAAACATTACATAATATCAGATCATTGGTCAAATTTCCCTTCCCCACAAACAAGGCTAAACAGCCAAACCTGCAAAAAGCAATCAACCGAGGGGAATTAGCACAAAGCTAAGTGAATGGAAGCTACAAACAAGCAACCAACAATAACAATCACAAGCAATCACTATCCGATCATACAGACCTCAAACAGATCAACCAATCATCACAAACCAATACAACCTCTAGAGGAATGGCGGTTCTGCAGAACCTGCAACCGATGCGGGCCAAAGTAAAGGTTTACCGATAGCTATTTGCTACTTGGTACAGTTAAACCCTTCTGTTGCAACAAATGCATAGAAAATCAAGAACTGTGCAACCAATAGCAGATAGCCCAGCCCAAAACATACGATAGCTGACCCCTAACCATGTACGCATCTCGTTAACCATACATACATGTGTTACCACGTGTACATATAATGTTGGATATATGCCCACTGATACACGTATATTGGATCACTGCCGATGAGGCACGGGCCTATTGGGTCACACGCCAAGCGTTGAATCCGACAGCACATGTCAAGAGAGAAAAATAGGGTTTCTGTCGACCTTCACGGGCCCTCACGGGTCGTGAAGAGGTCGTGACGTGAAGCCCTTCACGAGGCTTCATGGGCCGGTCGGGGATCGTGGGGGTGATGCCTTCACGACTTCCTCACGGGCCGTGAGAGCCCGTGAAGGCAGAAGTCTAAGTGACACTTTGACATTATAGGACCTTTTGTTTGGTCCAATGGGAGGGTGTCATTATGGCCGACCCTGGTGTCACCTACAGAGGTAATATGCTTATATAAACCCCTCTTGCTTCTCTCCATATGACCTTTTGCCAAATTCACAAACACACACACTAAAGAGAGCCTTGTAGGAGTCTTTTAGCAAAGAAGTTTGTGTTGGTTGTGAGCAAGAGTTCTTGTGCTGTTCTTGAGTGCAAGTTGGAGTATCTCAAGCTTTTGCAAAGGAGATTCACGGTTTGCTTGGAGTGGATATCAATAGAGGAACTCGTCTTAGAGTTCAAGCCTTTCATCTATAACAACAAAAACAACCAGAGACATCAAGGGTATGGTCTCACTTTCTGGTTCCTTTTGTTGTTCTTGTTGCTATCATTCTTTGTAGCTAGATCCCACTATGTGTTTCTTGTGCATATGTGTTGAAAACCCAAAATGAACTCGTTTTTACCTTCATGCTTCCGTTGTGCTTGGGTTTTGCATGTGCACGAGAAACCTTCAGTGGTATCAGAGCCATTCCTACAAGATGGTAGCACAAAATGGCTCGAAAAATCGTTTTTTTTTTTGGAAGTTTTGGCATTCTGTCCAGAAGGCCTTCACGAGCCGTGAATTTCTCTTCACGGGTCGTGAAGGTCACACGACCAGTGTAGTTTGGGGTCTGGTCGTGAAATGATTTTTTAGGTGCTTCACGAGTTCATCCGGGCCGTGAGCAGTCGTGAAGCCCTTGGGCCTCACGAGCCGTGAATGGTCGTGAAGGAGCTCGTGAACAGTGTTTTTTGGTCTTAAAAGAAATTTTTCGGTTTTTCGAGTCGTTGCTGTGTTTCTGTTTTTTTCAGTTGATTCTGGAAATCCCCAAATAATATTTTGGTACCACTATGGGTATGCATGGTATGGTCATGGCATTAGATGCATACATGCATACACATATGTGTGTGTATATATGAATATAGGTTTTTAAAATTGGTTTTATGCCTTAATGCATATGTACAAGAATTTCCATTGTGCCTTGAGTGTTTGCTTGGAAATTCTTATCAAAATATTTGCTTGTTGAGGTTTTTGGCACACCGTTTGTTTTGTGGTTGTTTGCCTTGTTCTTTGTTGGTAACCTTGGCCTTAGACCTTGTGGTTGTTTGTGGTTGCTCCCCTTTTATTTGGTGACTTGAAGTCACATGGTTTGTAATAATTATTTATTTATTGATTGTTGTAATTATTATTGCGGTTTGCAAACTGTTACATTTATCCGTGTACTTGTAATAGATGATAGAATTTTCGTAGCTTGCATGCCATTTCATTTCTATTTTATGTACTTGTACTCATGGAGCATGGAGACCACAATCAAGAATCAAGGATGGTGTCCTGAAAATAAAAGATCCGGTGAATCCCGTTGGAGATGGCGGATCAAGTGGGAGCTATGACTTTCTGTATTGTGTCCCTAGTTGACCGCGTTCTTCCCGTAGGCTCACGGGTAGAACACATAGGTTTTGGCTTGGTTACCAACCCCTTGCTATGCGTGTGTTGTGATTTATTTCTTGCATGGATTGTTTAGGTTTTCGCATGCTAGAAAATTTTTCAATAAATTAAATCACATGAGTTTTATAAAATTGGTTTATTTTTCTCGCACGCGCTCATGATTAACAAACCAACTAAAGTGAAAATAAGTTTTTGTCACTCAAATATGTTAATAAAAAATTAATCGGAAACAAAAGCCCGTTTTTTTCCATGAAACATAAATCACGCACCATCCGTAAGACGATGCCACCCAAATCTAACAACACAATGATTGGTTGTCGAGCTTAGCACGAGCCGATCTTTGTGGAGTTGTGTGGAAGGTGAGCGTAGTAACTCGCAAACTTGGTTGTCGAGCTTAGCACGAGCCAATTCTTGTGGAGTGTACTTACCGCATGTCTTGGGGGACGATTTATAATTTCAAATTAGAATTCTTGAAAGATTGTCGAGCCTAGCACGACTCAATCAACAATTCTAAATTGGGATTGGTGTAAGAAGGGATCAAACATGCCAAACGACCGGTGCTTGTCGTAGGATCCCGCAAAGACCAAAGAGTTGCAATGATAGATTGCAATTGGCAATATGGTTGCCAACCTGGAATAGCTTCCTTATGTGATCCGCGGTAAACCCGTCATATACGGAAGTGAAATAAGGTTCTTGGCTTTGTTAAAATAATTAAAAATTTGTTTTGGGTAAATTGTTTTAACAAACTTAAATATCAAACTAACCAAATCTACTTTTCTATTATAGATGGCATCTTCAAGTACCACCACCACGAGCAACATTTCTCTACGAGTTTTCCTTGAGAAGGAGAAACTCCACGGTAGCAATTTCATGGATTGGCATAGGCAACTTCGAATTGTCCTATGCCATGAAGGGAAATTGCATATTATTGAGGAAGCCTTGCCCGAAGCCCCTGCGACTACGGCACCTAGGGCCACCCGAGAGGCACATGAAAAACGCCTCAAGGACACGGAGGAAATAACGTGCCTTATGCTTAGCACAATGAGCTCCGATTTGCAAAAGCAAATGGATCATTTAAGTGCTTTCGACTTGCTCGCGCAGCTCAAGGACATGTTCCAACAGCAAGCGAGGCAAGAAAGGTACGAATGCCTCAAGTCTGTCCTAGGTTGCAAGCTCTAGGATGGTGGGAACGTAAGTGCTCATGTGTTGCGTATGAAAGCAAACATGGAGCGCATGGAGAGGTTAGGGTTCTCCATAAGGAGGGAGATGGCGGTTGATCTCATCCTCCAATCCTTGCCCAATGCATATGATAAATTCATCGTGAGTTATCATATGCATAGTATGGACAAAACTCTCATGGAGCTTCATGGGATGCTCAAGACCGCGGAGTCAAGCATCTCAAAGCCCAAGGCCACCTCATCCAATCCCGTCTAGGCTATCCGGGAGGGCCGCATCCAAAAGAAGAAGCCGAATCCTTCCCATAAGGGAAAGGGTAAGGGAAAGGTTGGTGCCACCAAGCCTAACCCTACCCCGGTGGCAAAGGGCAAAGGGAAGATTCCCCAAGCCAAGGCCCCGGAGGATGAGCAATGCTTCTTTTGCGGGGACAAGGGGCATTATCGCCGAAGCTGCCCAAAGTACCTAGATGGCCTCAAGAAGCTCAAGGCAATGAGCATCTCGGGACCTTCAAACCAAGGTACCTTCATGATTGAGCTCCATCAAACTTCTATTTCAAAGGGCTGGGCTTTAGATACCGGCTGCGGCACTCACATTTGTAATATGGTGCAGGTGCTAAGGGAAAGTAGAGGCTTGGAGCGTGGAGAGTTGGATCTAATTATGGGGAACCGAGAGGTTGTGCCCGTAGAAGCAAAAGGGAGTGTCGAGCTCTCTTTTAGAACTGGTCTTTCCATTGTTCTTATTAATGTATGCTATTTGCCCTACGTGGCAAGAAACATTTTATCTTTACATGCTTTGTATGACGATGGGTTTTCTTTTAAGTTTATGGAAGAATCTATTTTATGTTATAAAAATGATATTTGTTATTTTAAAGCTTTACCATGTCATGGCATATATGAAGTTGATGCATACATTGAGAATAAGAGACCTATCATGAATATTGATTCTCAATCCAAAAATTGTTTGGATAAATATTCCTTATGGCACGATCGTCTTGCTCATGTAAATAAGACCCGCATCACCAAGCTCCAAGTGGACGGGATCTTGGAATCATTTGACCTTGGGTCAAAAGATGAATGCGAATCTTGTTTACTAGGCAAAATGACCAAAGAACCCTTCACCGGAGTTAGTGAGAGGGGAAAGGATCTTTCGGAAGTCATTCACACCGATGTGTGTGGTCCTTTCAAAAATGTCACAAGGAACAATACTAGATATTTAGTTACCTTCACGGATGATTATAGTAGGTATGTATATATATCTACTTGATTAGACAAAATTCTGAAACCTGTGAGGTGTTCAAGACATTTCAAAGTGAAGTAGAGAATCAATCGGGTAAGAAGATTAAGATACTACGATCGGATAGAGGCGGTGAGTATCTTACTTCGGAGTTTCTGGACCATCTTAGAAAATGTGGGATTATATCACAATTAACTCCTCCTAGGACTCCACAATTAAATGGAGTTGCCGAAAGGAGAAATAGGACATTATTAGATATGGTCCGTTCTATGATGAGTCAAACGGAGGTACCCATTAGTTTTTGGGGTTACGCTCTAGAGACGGCCGTAAGAATCCTTAAACTCGTACCAACAAAGAAAGTTGAAACAACACCATATGAGTTGTGGCACAAGAAAAAGCCCACTCTCTCATATCTTCGTGTATGGGGATGTCTAGCCTACGTAAGACGTGAGACGAATGACAAACTAGAACCCCGTTCCGAAAGGTGTTATTTTATCGGATATCCTCCTGCCGGTATTGGATATATTTTCTACAAACCTTCAGAGAACAAAGATTTTGTTGCTCGAAGAGCCGTTTTACTTGAAAGGGAACTTATATCCAACGTACCGAGGCAAAAGGAAATAGACCTTGAAGAAATTCAAGGTACACCCGATAAAGAACTTGATGTTGGCACTAGCAATCAACCATCAATGGTTGACACCGAGCAAAGTGAAGCTGCGGTACCTGACACACTTCCACTTCCTACCCCACGTAGATCCGGTAGAGCTCATCATGAGCCAGAGAGATATGGATTTCTCATATTTGAGGGCAATGAGCTATTGGTGGATCAAGATGAACCCACCAGCTACCGAGAAGCAATGGCGGGCCCTGAGTCTGCCAAATGGAGGGAGGCAATGGAAAGCGAAATAAACTCCATGTCGGATAACCAAGTTTGGGAACTAGTTGATCCAACACCCGGGTTTCGACCCGTTGGGTGTAAATGGGTTTTCAAGAAGAAAACCAACATGGACAATACCTTGGACACTTTCAAAGCCCGATTGGTGGCAAAAGGTTTCACGCAAACACCGGGTGTTGACTATGATGAAACTATTTCACCAGTGGCCATGTTGAAGTCCATTAGGATCCTCCTTACCATAGCTACCTTTCATGATTATGAGATATGGCAAATGGATGTAAAAACCGCCTTCGTTAACGGGAAGCTTTCTGAGAGGTGTATATGACACAACCTGAAGGTTTTGTACATCCTAAGTATCCTAACAAGGTATGTAGGCTTAAAAAGTCCATTTATGGACTAAAGCAAGCCTCTCGTAGTTGGAATCTTTGTTTTGATGAAAAGATCAAGGAATTTGGATTTTTGAAAAACGAAGATGAACCATGCGTGTATGTCAGGGCTAGTGGGAGCTCAATAGTCTCCTAGTTTTATATGTAGATGATATTCTACTCATAGGAAATCATATCCCAACCTTGCGTAGTGTCAAGGATTGGCTTGGGAATTGCTTTTCTATGAAAGATTTGGGAAATGCGGGATGCCTTCTCGGAATTGAGATCTATAGGGATAGGTCTAGAAGGCTTATAGGTTTAAGCGAAAGTGCATATGTGGATAATGTCGTTAAACGATTTAAGATGGAGGATTCTAAGAAAGGGAATCTCCCCATGATGCATGGATTGGCATTAAGCAAGGCTCAAGCCCCAACTCCCAAAACGAGTTGAACATAATGAAGCGAGTCCCAAACGCTTCGGCAGTGGGATCGATCATGTATGCCATGTTATGCACACGCCCCGATGTCTCATGTGCCTTGAGCATGACTAGTAGATATCAGGCGAATCCGGGAGAAGCTCACTAGAGGGCTGTGAAGAACATTCTAAAGTACCTTAGGAGTACAAAGGAAATGTTCTTGGTATACGGTGGCAAGGAAAAGCTTAGAGTAAAGGGTTACTCTGATGCTAGCTTCCAAACCGATAGGGACGACTGCCGATCTCAATCGGGGTTCGTGTTCCTATTGAATGGTGGTGCAGTAAGCTGGAGGAGCTCAAAGCAAGACACAGTTGCTGATTCAACAACCGAGTCAGAATATATTGCAGCAAGTGAAGCTGCTAAAGAAGCTGTGTGGATGAAGAAATTCATCCAAGATCTAGGAGTGGTTCCGAGCATCACCGACCCTATTGAGATATTTTGTGACAATGAGGGAGCGGTGGCTTTGGCAAAGGAACCAAGAGCTCACAAGAGGACAAGACACATTCTTCGAAAATATCACTTCATTAGAGAAGTAATCGAGAATGGTGACGTTGCCATAAGTAGAGTACCGACGGATGGGAACCTTGCGGACCCATTCACTAAGCCATTATCACAAGCTCCTCATGATTCTCACACCAAAGCTATAGGTGTTAGATTCGCTAGTGATTTGGCTTGACCTATGTATTTGTTTTGTTTGATTTGTATGATTTGTATTTGTATTTACGGGAACATTTAAACGGTATTGTAACTTATGTTTGTTTCGATATATGAATAGAGATTTATATATACGCTTGTTGCGGTCACAATCATCAAGTCCATACCGCGTTCCATCTTAGCATGTTTAAATAGTTCCTTGAATGATTATCATTCTAAAACCTTCTGCAATCGGTTATTCTTCATATGGAAGGAAGAATGAAATAAGATTGAAGTAAGTGGTTGGCCCGGTATTCAAAATGGTTGAATAAGGGTACAAGACTTACTTGTGCTTGAAAGGTGTTTCAAGTGACCAGAAGACCCACACTTGAGTTTACTTCATGGATCTATTAGTCACAAGTATCTCGGGATGATAATATCATTTCATCCTTAGACTTGAGACGCATAGGTTACCAGAATATGAATCTGCCTTACTCTAGTTATCATCAAACGCAGTTCGTAACTGGCTGTTATAAAGGAAATAATTGGGTAAAGTATGAAACATACAATTGGACTATGTGGTCGAAAAGGATTTGTTCCTCTAGTAAGAGAGATATCCCTGGGCCCCTCGATGATTGGGAGCTGACATCAAATATGCATGGCCGTGCTCAAGTTACATTGATTTTAGATCAGATGCAACTTGTCTATTTGGTCACCACCAATCTGTAATCGAGAAACATAATAGTGAACGATCTGGAGATTGACAAATTCCATGTCTCGTGTTCACAAGGATATCGCGAACAAAGGATGCATATGATCACTTATCTATAGAACCTCATAAGCCTTTAAGGCTATTAGGTTTTTGTCGAAGATGGCAACTCGTGCCGACTTAGGGGCATTGATGCTTAGCTAGAGCCGCTCTTTGTCTGTGATTAACATATGACGATGTATCATGTGCAAGTGGGAGTCTGTTGGATATATGCCCACTAATACACATATATTGGATCACTGCCGATGAGGCACGGGCCTATTGGGTCACACGCCAAGCGTTGAATCCGACAACACATGTCAAGAGAGAAAAATAGGGTTTCTGTCGACCTTCACAGACCCTCACGGGTCGTGAAGAGGTCGTGACGTGAAGCCCTTCACGAGGCTTCATGGTCCGGTCGGGGATCGTGGGGGTGATGCCTTCACGACTTCCTCACGGGCCGTGAGAGCCCGTGAAGGCAGAAGTCTAAGTGACACTTTGACATTATTGGACCTTTTGTTTGGTCCAATGGGAGGGTGCCATTATGGCCGACCCTGGTGTCACCTACAGAGGTAATATGCTTATATAAACCCCTCTTGCTTCTCTCCACATGACCTTTTGCCAAATTCACAAACAAACACACTAAAGAGAGCCTTGTAGGAGTCTTTTAGCAAAGAAGTTTGTGTTGGTTGTGAGCAAGAGTTCTAGTGCTGTTCTTGAGTGCAAGTTGGAGTATCTCAAGCTTTAGAAAAGGAGATTCACGGTTTACTTAGAGTGGATATCAATAGAGGAACTCGTCTTGGAGTTCAACCCTTTCATCCACAACAACAAAAACAATCAGAGACATCAAGGGTATGGTCTCACTTTCTAGTTCCTTTTGTTGTTCATGTTGCTATCATTCTTTGTAGCTAGATCCCACTATGTGTTTCTTGTGCATATGTGTTGAAAACCCAAAATGAACTCGTTTTTACCTTCATGCTTCCGTTGTGCTTGGGTTTTGCATGTGCACGAGAAACCTACATATAATTAACCATGTACACTGGCCGCCTAACAATCCAAGAGATCTCAAACAGCAAGCAACAAACAACTACCAACAAAGCCAGTCAACACAGTCTAACAACATAAATCAGACTAGGTAGTCTGTCATATCAAATCAGACTAAACAGTCTATCGTGGCAAATCAATAACTCAAATTATGCAATCATAAATGTTACCACCATCACCACTCGTGAGTACACTTCCACTCACCTCAGTCCTCGATACCGTTTGCTCAGTTGTCTAATATCATTGAGTCTTCGTAGTTCCTGAGAACACAACAAACCAGAATCAATCTCAATTCATATATATATATATTCATATATATTTATATCTCGAATGCTCATAAATAGCATATAAATAATTAACATATAATCTCCAACAATCACGCATCAAAATAATTAATCAACCAAAAACATCATTCTTGAAATTCATAGGTCGCGCCGCGACACACCTTCGAGCACGCCACTTCGAATGCGGAACAACTTCGTGCACCGCTTTTTCCAATGCAAAGCCGACGCGTCGCGTCGCGACCCTGGACGCGTCGCGTCTCGATAATCCTTCGAGCGGTCCTATTTCGAATGCGAAGTCTACTATTTCGAACAACACTCCTTCGAACTCGAAGTCACAGATCGCGCCGCGACATTCAATATTCCAGATTTTTATCATCTTCTTATTCACGTACAACCGACTAAAGTCTCCATGTCCAATTTCCAGAACTTAAAAAACTTACCAAATCTTACTAAAAACATATTTAAACATCTAATAACATCCATTGATGTATTTATAACACCTCAAATCCCAGATTTAACAAAAATTAATCAAAACCCACTTGAATTTGAGTTTTCAAGCTTCATCAATGGTGAATCCTCTAATAGCCATGTATTTCAACATAAAAACATACCAATATAATCATATATATGTTTTGAACAAATTCTAACCTTTTCTTGAATTAACAAACACAAATTCTTCAACTTCCAATTTCCAAGTTTCTTGTTTTTGAGAGGTTTCTTCAACCGTGGGTTTTAGCTTTCAATACACATACAACACCCTTTTCACTTTCAACAATATTAGCAGATGATTTCAATTAATGCCACATATTCCCACATGTACACATATATTCATATTTCAAAGCATGAGGTGGAATTATTGTGATTATACACATTTAATATGCATACATACATGCTTTCATACATACAACATACATAATATACATAACTCTTTCTTTTGTTTTGTTTCCAGTATTACACACATATATACATTTACATATATATATTTTTTAATTCATTAATTTAATATAATTAACTCCAAATTACCACTTAACCAATCAAATGCAAATAACTCAAAATCACGTACTCCTTACCTGCTAATCAACTAGCGCGTGTTTGCGGGTGTTACAAATCTTCCCTCCTAAAGAGGATTCTGTCCTCGGAATCCTATACTACATATCAAATGGAACATCCACTTGTCATATTCATTCCTTTCTGACTGTCAATTCAAATGTAACTCATACGTATTTCCATCTTACTATCAACACATAAATCCCTTTCTACATATCTTTCTCAGCTTGCAATCATCAGCTTTTTAACAACTTATCCTTCAATTCTCTTCTTCAAATTAACATTCACTCAGCATATAACTCATAGACTTTGATAAATCTGTCTTTCAACTCATTTTCTTTCACATTCACACACTTAGACAATATCAACACATCTCTTGAATACTTGTTCGCATTAACCTGTTTATCTCAATTAACAAATTCCACATATTACTTCACTCTTGCTTTCAACTAATCATGTCAAACATTACCACGATATGCAACTATCAACTCATCACATTACGTTTGTCTAATCAGCTTAATTATGAATTCCACGAATCATCAAAATCCAACACAAACACAAGCTCATTCTCATATATCTATACAATTCTTTCTACTCGACCATCCAATAAGAATTCAGTCATACTGTTCATCTCACATTTCAATTCTTGTTGTAAACACTTCTAGAAATTTAGTCAATTCTTTCAATTCTCATCAGAAATCTCTAAGTATAAAATATCACATTTTTGAATTATCTCATCAGTATGCAATTCTGCCCAAACGATGTCGTCCCACTGATGGCAAGATACTGGTGTTTCTTACTGAACAACCACAATTACCCGTAATATATCCAGATTTTATTCATATCAAGTAAATTACATAAATTCCATCATAACTTGTCCTCATCACTATTTTGGTATCTCTAATCACCTCAACAGTTCATAATTCTTTGATACTCTGCTTTGACTCATACACAACCAGGTCATATTTCCACTAAATATATCATGTTCACTCCTTTTAGTAAGTCATCAATTAAATACTTTGTATGGCATTATACTATTTAGCCCTTCCAAGTGCACTGGCAATTTAGTTTCATGAGTCTTGTTCAAATCAAATTTCCAATTCCAAGCATAGGTACTTCCTAGCAAAGGCATTTTCGTGCATAAGATCCACAAGTCTTCATTCCATATGCTCAGGCCATTATATTCCTCTTTTCTCTTCCTCATTTTCTAATAAATTCAATCTGTCATTCTTCAAATCACATATATCTTTAGGTCACGAATAACAGCTGTTATTTAGCTAGCTCTTTCACATATATAACTCCTTGTAATTAGATATCAATTATATCTTTTACCGAAACAATTCTGTACATCTCAAACTTACTCAATCTGTAGCAATCCATCTCTTTCTCATATTTGTTAATTTCAATCATTAAGTCATCAACTTCTAGTAAAGGCAATTTCAATTCCACTCATCAAGTCAAATATACTTCAACTCGCATAATTCTAGAGTTATCATCATAAACTTCCTCGTATTTCCATAGTCTCTACCACATGTTCAATTTATTCGTATATAAACATTCACTATTTCTTTTAATAATCAGGTCAATCACACATACTTTTCCTTACCATCAACGTTTCCCACATAGTCAATACAAACGCACCTATTACAACCTCCAACTCATGGTTTGAATCATTCCTCTCATGAATATTTAACTATCGCAAGACATAAACCATCCCTCAAATTCCAAAGCATAATATCATATATCAATCCAACAAAAACCATATTTCAACGTACCATAATCTCTTCATGTTCATCAATTATTATGATAAATTACCTTTACCCAGTGGGTTTAACAACAACTAGTAACCTCAGTTATATCTTTATCTAAACATCTCTGGGTATCCCAAAATCATTCAATTTCTTTACTTCCTCTTTTCTTCTTCTTTGCACAAACACGAACATATAAATATACATATACAAACATAGCACATCTATACACCTATACAAATACCGTTTGCAAAACAATCTTGAAACACATTGCATGGCATGCAATTTAAATATTCTAGAAACATTCTTTCTTTAACATCTCATGCTCAATTCACATTATTTCAAGTATCACATACGTATCATCATATTATTTTCTGACATAAATATCATATAATTCTCCTGATTCAGACAATATATATCATCTATCTCTACTTCTAAAGAACCGTCCTCTTTCAGAAGTAAGCATATACAGTTAGCACACATAGGCATCAAGCATCAATAATTAACTCTGAAGTTAATAAACACACATACCGATATAAAAGTTATCAAAACGTACCCGTTATATCATCGTCGATATTAACATCATCATCCGTCATCATATCATAAGTTCTACCCTCTAGCACGTAAGGGTTCTTTCTCTTTCGTCTATCTACTGACGAGGATCCCCCACCTGCATCCACTCCTGACCCCGACCCCATTTTCCTTTCCTCAGTATATTCATTCGTACGATGACCCTCTTTCTGACAATTCCAACACACACCCCGAGGGAAACCACATTCCTTTATCTCATGTCCGAACAATCCACATCGAATGCAACGCAAAGTCTGGGGTGTGCAAGGCCCCGTATGAACAAATCTACACCGGCGGCACCATTGCGAACTTTGTTTAGACCCACCTGCCATACGTCTCTTATTTTGATTCTTCTGTTTCTTGCCACTTTGCCCACTTTGTCTTTGTTGTTCATTAACATGTTCAATCCTTGATTCCTGTTTTGAAATATATTCTCTATTCATTCTATCCCTTTCCTTTCCATCACCCTCAGCCGACTTGGCTAGAGTAAACGCTTGTGATAAGGTATTTGCCCATCTGGTAGTTCTTCGATATTCTAGAAGCAAAGCTCCCACAAAATGTTGTATCTTTGATGTCTCATCAGGCACTCACTGCTTCACAAACCACAGTCTCTCATTAAATTGTTTAATAAATCGTCTACCGTCATCTCTCTTGTCATCTTCAAATCCATAAACTCTTTCTTCATTTTCGCAATCTGGAATGAGCTGCGATATTGCTCGCACAGCTTCTCTTGAAATTGATTCCAAGTGATACTCTCCTGTTGTTCCTCGGTAAAATGCCCGGTTATTGAATCCCACCATACCATCGCATCACCTTTAAGCATACGAGTCGCAAATTTAACTCTAGATTCATCCTCGCATTTGCACGCATCAAGAGCCTTTACCATTTCTCGCAACTAATTCAAAGTCACATTCGGATCGGTACTCCCGTGATATTACAATGGTTTACAATCCAAAAATTATTTGTACGTACAAGGCTGTTTAAATCCCGGATATCTAAAAGGATAATCTGCATGTAAAGTGAGAGGATTGAAAAACGACGGTTGAGTCACTTGCGTTACCGGAGGAAGCGGATCGGTAACCAGCAAGGTAGTAGATTGGGTAGTAACAATTGTCGGTATCTGTGATGACATACTCTGATTAATCCTCTCTTTTCCAATACCACAAACTATATCTCTGAGTTCCCGAACTTCATTCTCTAACTTGTGAATATATTCTTCTTGATTATTTTCCTGTTCATAGTTTGAAGTTCCCACATGATTTGTAGTATCCACAGTATCAATCACTGAAGTCTCAACAATCGTTTGGGTCACAGGAGGATCAGCGGGGTTATCTCTGTCAACCATATCTGTACAATCACATCATCTCACAATCTCATTAGATAAACCGTTAGTACACAACATATTAACTAACACACAGCTTCACCAATTCACTGTAATTCTCCCAAGGAAAGTTTGACCCAACACGAGCCAAGATTTGGGAATGCAACACTCCAGCCGTGCCTGCATCGCCAAACAAAGGCTCTGATACCAACTTGTAACACCGTAAATTCACAAGCCATTTTTTTTAAATCGATGCGGAAACGTTTTCGGTTATCATTAAAACAAACATCTAAGAAATACAAAGTACTATTCACAAACATTACATCACTTTGTGTTACAAAATATTTATGAAACACGGCTCGTCTCTTCTCAAAACATAATATCAGAGCATTGGTCAAATTTCCCTTCCCCACAAACAAGGCTAAACATCCAAACCTGCAAAAAGCAATCAACTGAGGGGAATTAGCACAAAGCTAAATGAATGGAAGCTACAAATAAGCAACCAAAAATAACAAGCACAAAAAATCACTATCCGATCATACAGATCTCAAACAGATCAACCAATCATCACAAACCAATCCAACCTCTAGAGGAACGGCGGTTTTGCAGAACCTGCAACCTATGTGGGCCAAAGCAAAGGTTTACCGATATCAATTTGCTACTTGGTACAGTTAAACCCCTTCTGTTGCAACAAATGCATAGAAGATCAAGAACTGTGCAACCAATAGTAGATAGCCCAGCCCAAAACATACGATAGCTGACCCCTAACCATGTACGCATCTCGTTAACCATACGTACAGGTCTCACCACGTGTACATATAATTAACCATGTACACTGGCCGCTCAACAATCCAAGAGATCTCAAACAGCAAGCAATAAACAACTACCAACAAAGCCAGTCAACACAGTCTAACAACATAAATCAGACTAGGCAGTCTGTCATATCAAATCAGACTAAACAGTCTATCATGGCAAATCAATAAACTCAAATTATGCAATCATAAAGGTTACCACCATCACCACTCGTGAGTACACTTCTACTCACCTCAGTCCTCGATTCCGTTTGCTCAGTTGTCTACTATCATTGAGTCTTCGTAGTTCCCGAGAACACAACAAACCGGAATCAATCTCAATTCATAAATATATATATATATATATTCACATGTATTTATATCTCGAATGCTCATAAATAGCATATAAATAATTAACATATAATCTCGAACAATCACGCATCAAAACAATCAATCAACCAAAATCTTCATTCTCGAAATTCATAGGTCGCGCCGCAACCAACCAAGGTGTCGCGCCGCGACACACCTTCGAGCACCCCACTTCGAATGCAGAACAACTTCGAGCACCCCTTTTTCCAATGCGAAGCCGACGCGTCCCGTCGCGACAGTTCTTCGAGCGGTCCTATTTTGAATTCGAAGTCTACTGTTTCGAACAACACTCCTTCGAACTCGAAGTCACAGAGTGCGCCACGACCCAAAGGGGTGTCGCGCCGCGACATTCAATAGCCTATATTTTTATCATCTTCTTTTTCACATACAACGACTAAAGTCTCCATGCCCATTTTCTAGAACTTCAAAAACTTACCAAATCTTACTAAAAACATATTTAAACATCTAATAACATCCATTCATGTATTTATAACACCTCAAATCCAATATTTAACAACAATTAATAAAAACCCACTTGAATTTGAATTTTCAAGCTTCGTCAATGGTGAATCCTCAAATAGCCATGTATTTCAACATAAAAACATACCAAGATAATCATATATATGTTATGAACATATTCTAACCTTTTTCTTGAATTAACAAACACAAATTCTTCAACTTCCAATTTCCAAGTTTCTTGTTTTTGAGAGGTTTTTTCAACCGTGGATTTTAGCTTTCAATACACATACAACACCTTTTTCACTTTCAAAAATATGAGCAGATGATTTCAATTAATGTCACATATTCCCACATGTACACATATATTCATATTTCAAAGCATGAGGTGGAATTCTTGTGGTTATCCACTTTACACATTTAATATGCATACATACATGCTTTCATACGTACAACATACATAATATACATAACTCTTTCTTTTCTTTTGTTGCCAGTATTACACACATATATACATTTACATATATATATATATATATATATATATATTTAATTCATTATGTTAATATAATTAACTCCAAATTACCACTTAACCAATCAAATGCAAATAACACAAAATCACGTACCGCTTACCTGCTAATCAACTAGCCCGGGTTTGCGGGTGTTACACCTGATACACAACCATTAGAGCTCTGTAGATCTGGTAGAGTTCGTAATGAGCCAGAAAGATATGGGTTTCTCATAAGTCATATCCAAGGGAGACGAACTAATGGTGGATCATAGTGAACCAACCAACTACCGGGAAGCCGTAGCGGACCCTGAGTCGGCTAAGTGGAAGGAGGCAATGGACAGTGAGATGCAATCCATGGCGAATAATCAAGTTTGGGACTTGGTTCATCCAGTACCCGGCCACAAGCAAGTAGGGTGCAAATGGGTCTTCAAGAAGAAGACTAACATGGATGGAAAAGTAGACACCTTCAAAGCCTGACTAGTGGCAAAGGGTTTCACTCAAACTCATGGTGTAGACTATGATAAAACCTTTTCTCCAGTGGCTATGTTGAAGACTATTAGGATATTAATGGCTATCGCTTCATATTACGATTACGAAATATGGTAGATGGATGTCAAGACTGCCTTCCTTAACGGGAATTTGGCAGAGGAGGTTTACATGGCTCAACCTGATGGTTACATAAACCCCAAATATCCTAATAATGTCTACAAGCTTAAGAGGTCCATTTATGGACTTAAGAAAGCATCTCAGAGTTGGAACATTTGCTTTGAGGAAAAGGTCGAAGAGTTTGGATTTTCTAAAAACAAGGATGAACCTTGTGTATATGTAAGGGCTAGTTGGAGTGCTGTTGTTTTCCTAGTCTTGTATGTGGATGACATACTACTCATAGGAAGTGACGTGACTACCTTGTAGGAAGTGAAAACCTGGCTTGGGAGTTGCTTCTCTATGAAAGACATGGGAGAAGCAGCATATATTTTAGGGATAAAGATCTATAGAGATAGATCTAAAAGACTCATTGGTTTGAGCCAGAGTAAGTACATAGATAAAGTCTTGAAGCGGTTCAAGTTGCAAAATTCCAGGAAAGGGAATTTGCCTATGTTGCATGGTATGGCGTTGAGCAAGTCTCAATGTCCTAGTTCTCAAAAGGAACTAGAGAAAATGAGTCGGGTCCCGTATGCTTTGGCAATGGGATCGATCATGTATGCTATGCTATGCTATGTACTCGGCCTGATGTGTCATATTCCTTGAGCATGACGAGCTGATATCAGGCTAACCCTGGTCAAAGTCATTGGGTTGCGGTTAAAAACACCCTTAAATATCTTCAGAGAACTAAGGAAATGTTTTTAGTGTTCGGTGGATCGGAGGAGCTCAGAGTTACTGGACATTCTGATGCTAGCTTCCAAACGGATAAGGATGATTGCTGGTCTCAATCGGGATTTGTATTCTTGTTAAATGGTGGAGCAATAAGTTGGAGAAGTTCCAAGCAAGATACCGTGGTCGATTCAACCACGGAGTTAGAGTATATTGTTGCAAGCGAGGTTGCTAAGGAAGCTGTCTGGATGAAGAAATTCATTCAAGACCTTGGGGTTGTTCCTAGCATCGCTAACCCTATTGAGATCTTCTGTGACAATAAGGGTGCAGTAGCTCTAGCTAAGAAACCAAGAGCGCATCGACGTACAAGACACATTGCTCGGAAATATCATTTTATCCGTGATATTATCGAGAATGGAGACATTGTGGTTAGTAGAGTACCGACTGAGGGGAACTTGGCAGATCCACTAACCAAACATTTGTCACAAGTTAAGCATGATTCTCATGCTAAGTCTATTGGTATTAGATTTGCTAGTGACTTGGTTTAATTATTTAGTTGTATTTGTTATTGAGAACATTAAAGCAATAATGTATTTCTTATTGTAATGACTGTTAAATGGAGATTTACTATATGCATGATGCGATTACTTTATGAAACATTATTGTGTTCTATCTTTGCATGTTTAAAACTTTCTTGAATAAACTTGTTTATTCTAAATACTCCAGGATCGGTCGTTGTAACACTGCCTTTGAAATCTTAAAATCAGATAAAATTTGAGTTTTCAAACTACATGGGTCCGTTTGTAAATTGAATGTTTACCTGTTAGTTAACTTAACCGAATTTTAAAAACTATGGAGCAGAATTTAAAACAATAAACAAACCCAAGCCTATTAACTATTACAGTTTAAAAACACATGTTTGGCGTATAAACAAATATACAATACAAAAATTTGCCAAATATGACAACTGGTGTTACTTTAATCTAATATAGCCTGTACAACAGCTACAACAAAAGCCTGTACAACAGCTACAAGT
The DNA here is from genome assembly GCA_038502395.1 of Dittrichia graveolens. Taxonomy (NCBI): domain Eukaryota; kingdom Viridiplantae; phylum Streptophyta; class Magnoliopsida; order Asterales; family Asteraceae; genus Dittrichia; species Dittrichia graveolens. The sequence goes on from JARJIL010000008.1 coordinate 28,871,141, forward strand.
GTTCTCCACTCACCAGGCGAACCTATAATTTGTCTGTAAAAAGGGAAATAACAACAACATTAGCTAATTAAATAGCTTGTGAATACAGACAGGTATGAGTACAATAATAGCAAGTCATGATTAAAAAATGAGCATACAATGCTATCCTAACATATATTGGTAATCCTGACATGTCCAGCAGTGCTATATCTTGCCAGATAGCTAGTCCAGCTCAATAACAACCACCGGGGGAATCAAACACTGCCAACCGTGCTGGTTTCATCACATAAGTGACTTCACCTCCTCGTTACAAAGCCAAACGCTCATTAGGCTTAGCCAGTTAAGGCAATCACCCCAAGAGGTTAAGGGAATGGCACTCAAGTACCATTAGTCCCGAACAATGGCCCGAAGGCCCCTGAGACCCAGCCGAAGCTGACCTTCCATACATATATGTCCGGACGTTCACATAGCTCATCATTAACCCATAATAGGGATCATAGCATGCATGCATTCACATATGGCTTGTATTCATCTAAATATCGCAATAAATATACATGTATTTAAATACATGTCAAATATATCATTCATCATGTCACTACTTGTTTTCTAAGCTTATATACACAAATATACAAGTCTATGTGCAATAAATAGCATACCGTGTTTGTTTAAACCAATTAGCATTCAAACACTTCCTTTATTGGATTCATAAGAGCCGGTACTCACCTTGGTGCTTAAAACAACACACAAATGGATTCGACCTTCCTTGATTGATTATTTACCTATTGTATACATATAATTCCATATACATATACTAGTTCTAGTGTTAAATTCCCTAAATGTGTCTATACTAGTAAAAATGCATAAGCAATCCCAAATACCCCTAAAATGGTAAAAAATGATTCAACCATGGTCCATATGCCCTGAACATGGAAGAGACACAACCTGTTTGCTGCACACTAGGTCGCGCCGCGACACCCTTTAGGGTCGCGCCGCGACACAGCTTCAGTGCTGCGATTTTGTGTTCTGCACAGCTGTGATTCTCATCCAAACCCAACTTTAACTCATTCTTAACTAATTCCAGGTTATGTACAGAGTTTGGGACATCATTTGGAGTTCATAAACATCTAAACAACTAACTCTAACATCATATTCAAGATTATATTATCAAATCTCCATTGAAGACCCATTTGGTAAATTTCAAGAAATACAATCAAGATAGCAACTTGAATACACAAAATCAGTTCCAACCTACTTGTAAATGATATTTGAACATATTACCATCCAAAAATCTAAGCTTTAATGAACAAATTCGTTTTGCCCATTTTTGACCTAATTGCTAAAAATGAAGAACAAGTGAGAAGAAGCTTACTAGGAATGAAGATGATGATGAATAGCAGATTGCGGACAACTACTGAGCAATATTTGAGCTTGATTCCAGCCTTAGTTAAGCCTTGATCAGTGTTTTCTTCTTCAAGAACAAGAGAAGAACAAGTGAGAGGTGTGTGTGTGTATTCGTAGGTGTGTGTGTACAGTGAAGTGGTGACTTAAGAACCGTCTTTGGTTTTTGAGTTATCCACAAGGGGTATTTTGTTCCCCTTTTCAACATGCAACACGACACCCGAATAACCGTTTCAACTAACGAGGATATTCTTGGAAACCTCGTTTGAGTTAAGAACCAAACGAGAACCAAACTGATCATCTTCTTACACAGCCTCTTTGTCTTTGGATTAAGAATTTCAACTGGCTCCTCTACAAGGCGTTTAGCTGAATCAACCTTCAACTCTTGCAGAGGTAGAACTTGGTTTTACTCCACTTTACACTTTCTCAAATAGCATACATTGAAAGCGTTGTGAATACCAGATAACTTAGGAGGTAATTCAAGAGATATAGTATGCTCGTTGACTTTTCGGGTAATTCTGAATGGACCAATATAACGTGGACTCAGCTTGCCTTTGCGTCCAAACCGAATTACACCTTTCCAAGGGGATACCTTCAAGAAAACCCGATCAACCACACTGAATAACAGGTTGGCGCTTTGGGTCTGCATATATCTTTTGACGATCACGATCTGCTTTTAGCTTCTCTAGAGCTATCTTGACTTTATCAGAAGTGATCTGCACAATTTCGGGTTCGGCATACTTCTTCTCACCTGGTTCAAGCCAACAAGTGGGAGTGCGACAACGCCTCCCGCATAACATCTCACATGGTGGCATCCCGATACTAGAATGATAAGAGTAATTATAAGCAAACTCTATCAAAGGGAGATGGGAATCCCAAGAACCACAATATTTAAGGACACATGCCCTAAGCATGTCTTCAAGAGTCTGAATTGTTCTTTTAGACTGACCATCCGTTTATGGATGATAAGCAGTACTCAGATGAACCCGTGTGCCAAGCTCACGTTGCAAGCTTTGCCAGAAATTAGACACGAAACAAGAGTCATGATCAGAGACGATAGAACAAGGTAAAACGTGACGTGTGACAATCTCATTGATATAAAGTTGAGCTAGGCGTGTCAATGATGCAGATTCGTTTGTAGCAAGAAAATGGGAACTTTTGGTTAATCGGTCAACAATGACCTAAATCATATTGTGCCCCTTCAGTGTCTTGGGTAGCTTTGTGACAAAATCCATTGTAATATGATCCCACTTCCATTATGGAATGTCAAGATGTTGCAGATTGCCATAAGGCCTTTGATGCTCCGTTTTGACCTGTGCACATATTTGACACTTCTCCACGAAGGAAGCAATGTCTCTTTTAAGAGTAGGCCACCAATACAGCTTTTTCAGATCATAATACATTTTGTAATACCTCGATGAATGGACAACCTGGAATTATTAGCTTCATGTAGTATCAACTCACGGTTGTCTCTAATTAATGGTACCCGGATTCGGGATTGAAAAGTCTTCAAACCCTGGCTGTTATCAATAAGTTGATCCTTCAACTTTCTCATAGTCTATGCCTTCAGATTCTCCTCCTGTAGAGCTAATTATTGTGCTTCCCTCAATTTTGAAATAATATCAGGAACCACAGTAAACTTCATGAATTTGGCTTTAGTTGAAACCCCTTTTCGGCTTAAGGCATCAGATACTACATTAGCTTTGCCCGGACGATAACGGATCTCACAATCATAGTCTTTGATTAACACAATCCAGCATCATTGCCTCATATTGAGTTCCTTTTGTGAAAAAACATATTGTAACCTTTTGTGATCCGTGCATACAACACATTTTGTGCCACATAAGTAATGTCTCCACAACTTCAATGCAAATACAACTGCTGCGAGTTCAAGATCGTGTGTTAGGTAGTTCTTTTCATGCGGTTTTAATTTCCTTGAAGCATATGCCATCACATTATTGCGTTGCATTAAAACACAACCCAGTCCAGAATAAGATGCATCACAATAGACGATAAAATCCTCCGACCCGTTAGGCAATGTAAGAATCGGAGCCTCACATAATAGCCGCTTCAAAGATTGAATGGATTGCTCCTGTGCATTAGACCATACATAAGCAACATCCTTCCGTGACAATTTAGTAAAAGGACCAGCGAGTTTAGAAAAATCGCGGATAAACCGCCGATAATAGCCAGCTAGAGCAAGAAAACTCTTGATCTCTGTAGGAGTTTTGGGAACCTCCCAATTCATCACTGCCTCTACTTTAGCAGGGTCTACTTTAACACCATCCCTGCAGACAACATGGCCAATAAAGTGCACCTCCCGAAGCCAAAACTCACATTTAGAAAGTTTTGCATAAAGTTGTTCTCATCTGAGAGTATCAAGAACTTGATGAAGATGTGATTCATGTTCAGCTTCGGTTTTTGAAAAGATTAGAATGTCATCGATAAAGACTATCACGAACCTATCCAGAAATGGACGAAAAACTCGGTTCATGAGATCCATGAAGATAACTGGTGCATTGGTTAAGCCGAATGGCATAACCAAGAATTCATAATGGCCGTAGCGTGTACAAAAGGCAGTCTTCAGTATGTCTTCAGTATGAACCCGTACCTGATGATACCCTGATCGAAGGTCAATCTTGGAGAAACAGGTTGCTCCATGTAATGATCAAACAAGTCATCTATGCGCGGGAGTGGGCATTTATTCTTTAGAGTTTGCTTATTAAGCTCCCTGTAATCTATGCACATTCACATAGGGCCATCTTTCTTCTTGACGAATAGAACTGGAGCTCCCCAAGGAGAAGAGCTCGGGCGAATGAAGCCCTAGTCAAGTAGTTCTTGTATCTGATTCATCATCTCGCGGATCTCAGAATGAGCGAGACGATATGGAGCTTTAGCCACTGGAGTAGCTCCTTGAACAAGATCGATTTTATATTCAACATGCCTGACTGGAGGCAGCCCAGGTAATTCATCTGGAAACACCTTAAGATACTCTGACACTATCCTGATGTCTTTAACTGGTTGCTTCTCCATCTTAACATCAATAACATATGCTAAGTAGGATGTACAACCTTTTCCCAATTACTTAGAAGCTTTGATAATTGAGATGATAGGAATGTCAGGTTCCCGTCCATTCCCCCTTGCTATTGCATAAGACCCATCTGATAAAGGAAACTTGATAATCTTCTTAGAACACAGAATCTCAGCATTGCGAGTGCTGAGCTAGTCCATTCCTATCACAATATCAAACCCATCAATAGGCATGATAAGGAATGAAATAGGGAAACTAATGCCGTCAATATAGATAACCGCGATAGGAACTTTATCAGCAACATAAACTATTCTACCATTAGCGGTCTCTACAGTAATCAGATCAGTTAACGCAGATGTAGGCAATTCCAGCTTATGACAAAAAGATACCGAGACAAAAGAATAAGTAGCCCCAGAATCAAACAATACACATGTTGGGGTATAGTTAACAAAGAAAGTACCCGTAATCACATCCCCCGCAGTCTTGGCCTCCTCAGCCGTCATCTGGAACGCACGCCCTTTAGCACGAGGGGCGCCATCTTTCTTCGGCTTGGAAGAGTAGAACTATGTGGGCATTTGGATACTCTGTGGGCACTTGGGTTAGAAGAAGATTGGAACTTCCTCTTGTTGCTTCCTCCTGTAGAATCACCCCTGCATTGGATGCGATCACCCTCCATTTGTCGAGCTGTCTCAAAGGCTCGACCCAAATCACTAGCTGCTCTGACATGAGCTTGAAACTCCAAAGGTAATGTGTTGAGAAACCTCCGGATCTTTGTATTCTCGTCAGTCATCAAATGAGGAATAAACCTCATTTTATCAGTAAAAGCACCGATGTGATCCTCCATAGGTTTATCCCCTTTTCGGAGATTGTTAAATTCGTGTTCCAATTTATCCAGGTCATACTCAGTGTAGTACTTCCTCTTGACTTTCTCACTAAATTGCTCCCAAGTCAGAGCATTGAGTACCTCATTTTTGACAGATGCTTTGACCGTGTCCCACAAGTAGATGGCACGGCCTTTTAACATCCTTACTACGTATTTCACACAGTATTCAGGTTCACATTCGCAGGACTCGAATGCCTGCTCCATCTCCCGGATCCACCTCATAGTAAAAGTGGGGTCATTACTCCCCTCGATGGTAGGTGGGTGGCACGAAAAGAATTTCTTATAAGAACATGGCTTACGGGTTGGTTTACCCAATGCAGAGTTGAGTAGAAGCTCCTTTGCAGTACGGAGCTCCTCCTCAAGGCGTCTGATGTACGCCTGTTGCACATTATCAGCGGGAGCACCCTCTGTATGGTGCTAAGACTGCTCATCTACAACTTGCTGAGGTACATGGGAGGCTTCATCCTCCATTTCCTTGAGGGCCTGTTCAGTATCACCCGGCTGGGTAGACATATTTAACTTTTACTATTATAAAGTACTTATCATATAACTCTCATACTCAAACCCCTTTACCCAATTAGGAACACTTCATAATGGTCGGGCCCGAGTTTGTGATTGAATACTCTTTCAAGTACCCAATTCCCTCAAACTTAGACTCTGATACCTAACTTCTAACACCGCCTTTGAAACCTTAAAATCAGATAAAATTTGAGTTTTCAAACTGCATGGGTCCGTTTGTAAATTGAATGTTTACCTGTTAGTTAACTTAACCGAATTTCAAAAACAATGCAGCGGAATTTAAAACAATAAACAAACCCAAGCCTATTAACTATTACAGTTTAAAAACACATGTTTGGCGTATACACAAATATACAATACAAAAACTTTCCAAACATGACAACTGGTGTACTTCAATCTAAACAGACCATTGTATATTATATACCAAAAAGTAGTGTTCCAACAAAAGCCTGTACAACAGCTACAAGTGTACCCGACTCACTAGGCCTGCCTATACTTTGTCTGTAAAAGGGAAACAACAACAACATTAGCTAATTAAATAGCTAGAGAATACAGACATATATGAGTACAATAATGGCAAGTCATGATTCAAGAATGAGCATACAATGCTATCCTAACACATAGCGGTAATGCTGACATGTCCAGCAGTGCTATATCTTGCCAGATAGCTAGTCCGGCTCAATAACAACCACCGGGGGAATCAAACACTGCCATCCATGCTGGTTTCATCACATATGTGACTTCACCTTCTCGTCACAGAGCCAAACGCTCATTAGGCTTATCCAGTTAAGGCAATCACCCCAAGAGGTTAAAGGAATGGCACTCGAGTACCATTAGTCCCGAACAATGGCCCGAAGGTCCCTGAGACCCAGCCGAAGCTGACCTTCCATACATATATGTCCGGATGTTCACATAGCTCATCATTAACCCATAATAGGGATCATAGCATGCATGCATTCACATATGTCTTGTATTCATCTAAATATCACAATAAATATACATGTACTTAAATACATGTCAAATATATCATTCATCATGTCACTACTTGTTTTCTAAGCTTATATACACAAATATACAAGTCTATGTGCAATAAATAGCATACCATGTTCGTTTAAACCAATTAGCATTCAAATACTTCCTTTATTGGATTCATAAGAGCCGGTACTCACCTTGGTGCTTAAAACAACACACAAATGGATTCGGCCTTCCTTGATTGATTAATTACCTATTGTATACATATAATTCCATTTAGATTACCACATATCATATACATATACTAATTCTAATGTTAAATTCCCTAAATGTGTCTATACTAGTAAAAATGAATAAACTATCCCGAATACCCCAAAAATGGTAAAAAACGATTCAACCATGGTCCATATACCCTGAACATGGAAGAAACACAACCTGTTTTCTGCACACTAGGTCGCGCCGCGACACAGCTTCTGTGCTGCGATTTTGTGTTCTGCACAGCTGTGATTCTTATCCAAACCCAACTTTAACTCATTCTTAATTATTTCCAGTTTATGTACAGAGTTTGGGACATCATTTGGAGTTCCTAAACATCTAAACAACTAACTCTAACATCATATTCAAGATTATATTATCAAATCTTCATTGAAGACCCATTTGGTAAATTTCAAGAAATACAATCAAGATAGCAACTTGAATACACAAAATCAGTTCCAACCTACTTGTAAATGATATTTGAACATATTACCATCCAATTGCTAAAAATGAAGAACAAGTGAGAAGAAGCTTACTAGGAATGAAGATGATGATGAATAGCAGATTGTGGACAACTAATGAGCAATATTTGAGCTTGATTCCAGCCTTAGTTAAGCCTTGATCAGTGTTTTCCTCTTCAAGAACAAGAGAAGAACAAGTGAGAGGTGTGTGTGTATTCGTAGGTGTGTGTGTGTACAGTGAAGGTGTGTGTGTGTTTTTTAAATTCACATTTAACTAACCAATAGATAATTTTCTATTAATACTTACAAATATATTCATATTTAATTCATTTAAATATATTGACATACCAAATGGAGCGCATGAATAGGCCCGATTTGAGGATGTTACAGTCGTTCTTCATTGGAAGGAAGAAGTGAATTAAGATCGAAGCGAGTCGCTGGTAAAGTTTTCATCTTGGATTGAATACTTGTTTACGCAACACTAGCATATACTTAATGGTGATTAAGTAATTGGAGGACCCGTACCTTAGTTTACTTCATGGATATTATCACGAGTAAATCAGGATGATAATATTATTTATCCTTTTACTGGAGATGCACGCGTTGCTTGATTATTAACTTTGACTTGTTTAGATTGCTTTCTAACACAGTTCGTAACTGGCTGTTATAAGGGAAGTTTTCAGGCAAGTACCTTTTATTGTGATTGGGCAGTGTAGTCAAAGGTATTCGTTCCTCTTTGGAGAGATATCCTTGGGCCCCTCGTTGACTAAGCTGATGACCAATCAAAATGCATGGCCGTGCTCAAGTTGAATTGATAATGGATCAATTGTGCAACTTGTTTTGTTAGTCGTAGTTAGTCTATATCGAGAAACATAATAGTGAATGATTTGGGGTTGATCATGTTCCATGACCTGCATTCACATCGGATATCGTGAACGAAGGGATAAGTAATCACTTATCTGTAGGACCTTTCCTTTTGGTGAGGTATTTGTTTTGGGAAGAGAAACCCTATGCTGATTTGGGGGCATAGACGCCTTGCTAGAGGCCGCTCTATGTCGGTGACGCCTTTTGTGAGTTTGTCATGTGCAAGTGGGAGTCTGTTGGATTATGCCCACTGACACACGCACGAGTTGGTATCATGGCTGATGAAGTAAGGGCCTATTGGGTCACACGCCAAGTATCGATTCCGGCATCACAGATGGTCTAATGAGAGAGAAAACCAGAAATTGGTTCTAGTGGGCCAAGGCACGCCCGTGCCTCTATGAGGTACGGCCGTGCCCTACGGGCAGGCACAAGCCCAAGTCGGGCGTGACTTGGGTGTGGCCTGTGGCTAGGTACACCCATGCCTCTGGGAGGCATGCCCGTGCCCTGTGCCCAATGGATAGGCACGAGCCTAAGTCAGGCGTGACTTCGGCGTGGCCTCTTGGGCTGGCACACCCGTACCTTGTGAGGCACGGCCGTGCCTTATGCAGTAATAGCCACTTAACTAGGCTTTCAAAGCTAGTTAAATGTGGTGTTTATTTCCATTAATGTAGTAACTGAATATGACATTAGTATGCACGAATTTGAACTGATTTTTGAGCTCTATATAAGTGCTATGAAGCTAATGTGGTCATGTTCCAAGAATTGGTTTTTACTAGAATATATATCTGCATACATACATCTCTATCAAGCACTAGAAGTAGGAGGAAGTCTATGTGAAACAACCCCCTAGTTTTGTCGATCCTAAACATCCAGATTATGTCTATAAGTTGGACAAGGCTCTTTATGGACTCAAGCAAGCACCAAGCGCCTGGTATGATAAACTATCCACCTATCTGCTTTCAAATACTTTTATTAGAAGAATTATTGACAAAACTCTATTGTGGATGCAACATCAGCTTAGGGACTTTGACTTGCATTATTCAAAGACTCCCATATTCTGTGACAAACAAAGTGCTATTGCCATTACACACAACCCAGTTTTTCACTTAAGAACAAAACACATTGAGATAAGACATCACTTCACCAGAGATATAGTAGAAAGGGGAAATATAGAGTTAGTCTTCATTAAGACTGAAGATCAGCTTGCAGATATTTTCATCAAGCCAATTGAAGGCACAAGATTCACAACTCTACTTGGCAAGCTTGGTATGCTCAATCCTTAATTTGGTATGTTCCATTATTCTTTTGTCTCTGTTCAATATTCGCTAAGTGCTAAATTTGAATAAGTTTCAATCTGAGCTGAGTGCTCAATCTGAGCTGGGTGCTCAATCAAAGTTGTGTGCTCAGTCTATGCTGAGTAATCAGTTCTAAGTTGTGGTCAATTTCACATGTCTAGGTTAGTCCTAATAAATGGTAAGTCAAATTATGGTAAGTCCAAAACTTCTTAAGGTATGTCCTTTTTAAAATAAACGTAAGTTGTTTATGAGCTAATTGTTTAAGATATGCTCTTAAATATAATTCCATTAATCTGGTTAGAATCTGGATTAATGTAACAATGTGAGTTTAGGTAACATACATTCAATATAGCCATTGTAACTGTTGGTCCCAAAGAGGGTAAACAAGCAACCGATATAGTAAAGAAGTGGGGTTGAATACAATTTTAAATAATCAAACAAATTAATCAAATGTATATTCAATGATCAAACTGAATGATTACGATTCACTTTCTAATCAAATCAACAGGATGATTTGATGTTTACACTGATTATAAACTCAACTCTCTCTAAACACTCTTGTATCACAAACTAATTGATGATCAAATTCTTGTCAAAACTGATTAACAAGAACTCTTGAAATCTCTTGTCAAGATCGGATATTGCTAATATCAAAAACTAGAATTATCTTTTGAATAAAATCAGAATAGTTAAAAGACAATCTTTTAGTTTGATCACAATCAACTATGAAGTTGCGGAATCACACTTAATTGATTAATAAAGGTTTTAACACATTAACAATTTAATCAACACAAAGAAATACTTCAAAACATAAGATGTTTATTAATAACCAATAATGATTACAATATTCACCTACACCTCCAATCTAACTCTTTTGTTAGACGAAGAACACACTTTGTTCTTAGGTTTCAAAGAAACTTGGAGGCTAACACACTTTCTGAAAACAATTAATAATGCGACCGAGTGCGAAAACTAACAGAATCGAATTACAAAATCATCTGTTACTAACATAATATTCTAACCAAGTACTTATAGACTCTTGATCCTCCTTGAATATTTGACAATTAGGTAATCTTCTATCCTGCGATATAATCTTGATATTCTTTTAAGTTGATAAGATATCCTTCAAATCCATAAAGATAGTAGTTTCCATGAACAGCTCAACAGAAACTGTATGTTGAATAAACAGGTATGAGATTCTTCTAACAGTCCTCTATTCCATGTCTTCTAACAGTTGTTATAATCACACTAACAGTTCTGAGCTTTTGTACTAACAGTTGTAACACTTTCAAAAACTGTTAGTTACAACTGTTTTCACAAACCAATATAACAGTTTGCAACTGTTTCGTCAAAACAACTCTAACAGTTTTACCTTTGCATGTCCAACAGTTTCAATCACTTAGCAAATTTCCCCCTAACTTAAAGTATTGAACAATACACTTAAGTTGTTTTATAGGGTTCAACCATAGAAAATTAACATAAGCAAAGAAAGTATTAAGTATGCAAAGTCAAACTGTTACAATCAAAATATAAAGAAAGAAAATTACACTTTCTTCGACAGTACAAACTCCAACTTTTCTTTCAACCTCTTAATAAGATCTTCCTTGACTTAATAGGGCCGAAGAACTTTGCTTTCATTAAATATAAGAGCTTTGTTTTGTTGTGATCGATGAATTCAATATCAAACCATTGTGTTATTGCATTTCCCATCACCATGTGATAAGTTCTTGACTTAGCATATACTTTTACAGAACTAATTGGGAAGGCTTCTTCAGCTATCAACATGGGCATAACTTTCAGTGGATCGCATATGATGGTTAAATGCCTCATCAATACTTTGATTTCAATCTCAACAGCTTCTGCATAATGCCTTGTGCCATATGCATACATCTCTTGTACATCCCTTATGGTCACACTTTCCATTAGATGTAAAAAGCTTGCATAGCTTTCAATTGGTTCTAGCTCTCTTACAATTGTTACCCCTTGCTTTCCAGTTTCAATCCTCAGCAATTCAAATCTCCACTTCGAGACGTGGGATTTTTGGCCTAGTTGTTCTTCACAAGCTTATCCAATTTCTCTTCAACTTCCAGTCTGAGTCTGTCTTGTAGAATGGTTTGAACCATACCAGCTTTAGCCTTCTCTGAACATTTTTTAACTGTTTGGGACTGTTGAGGCTGAGTTGTTGGCTTTTTCCTTTCAACTCTTTTTCTCTTAACTCCCTTATCAACCTTCTTTGCCCTTTCTTCTTCATCAATTTCCTTTGTGAATTCAGGATCAAGTTTTTGATCTAATTCAAGATCTCTCTTTTCTTGTTGCTCAATCTCAGCATTCAATATTTGTGCTAGCTTATGATCATGCTCTTCTTGTTGTTCTTTTGAAAGTTTTAGCTTGGGAATATTAATCATAATTTCCTTTCCCTTACCTAGCACAGGAGGCATCTTCTCATCCTTCTTTGATTCTAAAATTGCAATACCTTTGAACCCTGGCTTAGGTGCAATTAGCTCTAGCTTTGAAACTTTATCATCTAGCCACCCATCATCAATCTTTTGAGCCATTTTGAATGTGCTGATGTTAAGAGTTTGAGCACCCACTACAATCAAATGATCTTGTTTGACTTTGGACCATGTTTTGAATATATCTGTTGTTGGATAATCCCCAGACATGATCATCCTATTGATCAAAACCCTATCAACAACTTTTCTTCATCTAATTGGACACTTGCAGCAGTTTGTTGTTGATCAGGAGCAACTTTTGTTTTTGAAATTGCAACAGTTGTTTTGGAGTTGCAACTGTTTGAGTATCTAGTGCAACTGTTTGTTTGGATAGCAAAATTGTTTGTATACTTTTCCCACTTTGCACTTGCTTATTCAAGATTGGTTTCTCCCCCTTTTTGATTGGAACTGTTTAAGCATTTGATCATGAGATTGAAGGACATTTGTAGCTTTCTTCAAAGTAGTTGACAAAACTTTGATCTATTTGTCTTGCTTAATAATGAGCTCATTGTGCTTGGCCAGAAGCTTGTCTTGTAAAGAGTTCCTCTTTTTGAGGTAGAGGAATGCAACAAGGAATGGTACAAGGTCTGGATTCGTCAATGGCTTTTGTTTCATACTTGCCTCAATGTCAGCTAGTGTTGCCACCTCAAACATATCATTGGCAGATAGAACTGGCGGGTCACTCCTAGAAGTTCCCTCACCAGTACCCCTTTGTCCTTTGTACTGGGGATTTCCAAAAGCTGTTTGACCAGCCTCTGTTGCCGTGCTCGAGGTCTTACCTATGTTGACACTGCCCCACTCACCCCTTGCAGATGAAACAGTAGTGTCAGCCTCAAGAACCACATGATCACTGTCCCTTGGAGTGATCCCCTCCTCAATTTTCCTGGGAGACAGCATAGTGAGTTCCCTTTGAATATTCTGCACAAGTGAATGCACCTGTGCAAGGCTTACAGCTGGGGTGATATGACTGTAGTGGAAGGAGCACCAACAGTTCTCTTTCTCTTTTTAAATGTTATGAGAGTGGGGGCTAGTGTTGTAGCTTGAGAAACGGTAGCAGAGGGATATAATTGAGTATCATGAGCTGTGGGTTCTAGAGTTAGTGGTGTAGCAATGATTGGGGTTTCATGCTCAACTCTAGCAGCTCTGTTTCTTGAAAGAAACTCCACCATTACAAAGAGTGGTGGAGTGATGGCACCAGAAAAATTCTTGCCATTTATCAACAGTTTACTCAATGTGGAGGCCACATAAGCAGAGGGAATCAAGACCCTCTTGTGTGCCTGAAGATTTGGCAATAAAGAGTTTAGACAAACTTGCACAAATCGGGGGTACATCGAAAAGAGACAATATTTGGTCCCGAGATGTTTTACCATGCCATTAAAAATTAATTTAGAAAAGTTGAAGCAACGATTGTTGGCCAAACGGATTAAGGCAAAAGCAATGTTACTTCCGAACTCATTCCAACAAGTTCGTTTGGGGATTATACACTCTTGTAGAGTGTGAATCAAAAACTTCCAGTGTGCACAAAATTGCCCTTTGTAGAAGGTACCCTTTCCCCTAGGGCACTTATACCCAGTTTAACCAACTTAGCGTGCAAGAATTCTAGTGAAACAGAATCAGAATACTCACCCTCAAGATCATCAAGGTGAAGGTGTTCTCGAATGACATTCTTAGAGAGAGAAACATCATGATTATCAACATTTGAAGCAATCCATTGCACTCCATCTACTTTTGTGATAGATGGAGAATCCTTAGGATACCAAAGACCTAGTTTTTGTTGGCCTTTGAGGTACCTAAAGATCCTCTTTACAGCAAATAAATGTGACATCTTTGGACTGCAGTGAAACCTGGCACAAACACAATCAACAAACATTATATCTGGTCTAGAAGCTATTAAGTACATTAATGAACCTATCATAGACCTATACAAGTGTATGTCTACATCCTCCCCCTCAGGATCTGCTCCTAACTGTTTGTGTGTTTCCACTGGAGTACAAGCCAGCTTCACATCTTGATAACCAAACTTGTCTAAAATGTCCTTGACATACTTTGACTGACTAAGAAAAATACCGGATGGCTTCTGCTTCACCTGTAATCCCAAGAAAAATGTAAGTTCTCCCATAGAACTCATCTGAAATCTCTTATGCATGATGACTTTAAACTCCTTGCACACATTGTCATTAGTGGATCCAAAGATTATATCATCAACATAGATTTGAACAAGCAAAATCTCTGTTTTAACCATCTTTGTAAACAATGTCTTATCAATAGTGCCTCTTTTAAAACCATTCTCAATCAAATGAGATGATAATGTCTCATACCAAGCTCTAAGAGCCTGATGTAACCCATACAGAGCTTTATTCATCCTATAAACCCTATCAGGATACTTTGAGTCTTCAAAACCAGGTGGTTGACACACATATACCTCCTCATCAATAGTTCCATAGAGAAAACCTTATTTGACATCCATTTGATACACCTTGAACCCTTTAAAGCTTGCAAAGGCAAGGAACAATCTAATTGCTTCTATTCTTGCAACTGGTGCAAAGACATCATCATAATCTATGCCTTTTTCTTGTGTATAACCATGTGCAACAAGTCTAGCCTTATTCTTGATGACTATGCCTCTTTCATCCTTTTTATTTCTGAACACCCACTTGGTGCCAATTGCTTTTTTGCCTCTTGGAAGTTCAACTAACTTCCAAACTTGCTGAATTTGGAACTATAGCAGTTCCTCTTGCATTGCTTCTACCCATGAAGGATCTTTTAATGCCTCTACTGCTTTCTTTGGTTCTATTTGAGATAGAAAGCAGGCATTCACATCAAACAATTCAAGATTCACACCACTATTTTCACTTTGCAGCAAAGCTCTTTAGGTTTTTGGGTTAAAACTGTTTGTGTTCTGTTTGGGACTGTTAGTGTAAAGGTGGGGACTGTTTTCAACAGTAGTGAAACTGTTTATAGAATAAAAAGATTTGAAGGGTTTTGGTTCACTGATGGAGGGTTCAGATGATGCTTTTACAAACATCACATGTTGTGAAGAAGATTTAGGTGTTGTAGGTTCACAACAGATCTGATTTTCAATTGGAATAACTTCTTCTTTCTTCACAACTCCCTCCTTCTTATCATCAATCACCTCATACACAACTCCCTCCTCTTCACTTTCAAACTGTGGATCAGATGACTTCAATTCTTCTTTTAATGGTTCATTAACATACCTATCAGCTACATCAGACATGGAAGTTATATAGTTGTGATTGTATGAAGGTGGGGTCTGTTTGTATCCTATGCCTGTTTTCACCTTGTTTCTGATTTGTGATTTTGACAAGGTTTCAAGCTTAAAAGTTGATGCTTTGAACATGCTCAAATCCATGTCCACGCCATCCAACTTCTTGGTTAATTCATCTTACTTTCTTTCTCACTCAGCTTTTTCTTAAGACTATCAATTTCTTTCTAAAGTTGCTCCTTCTCTCACTTATGATACATTCTATCATAGTCCATTTGCAGTTCATTAGCCAGATAATCATTAATTTTCTTTTCAAAGCTTTCAATTACAGCACTGGTTTCATACCTTCTCTCTTCCATTTTGCTCAGAGCAGCACATACCTTTTTGTTGTGCTCCCTAAACCTTTTAACTATAGCTGTACATTCACCTAGACATAGTTTAGAAGATACCTGAATGTCTTCTATTTCTGGTGAATCCATTTTAAAGGAGGAGTTAGTCAATGCGATTAATGCTTTGTTGTGAGTGGCATCCTCTGCTTGATCACTACAGTCAAACCCATGACCTTCTTGTGACACCAGTGCCGAAGAGGTTGTATTTGATCTTTGTCCGTGATGCTAGCCTTGTCCACCAGATCTGCATTCCCTTGCAAAGTGACCAGGCTGTTGACATTTGTAACATTTTACTTTGGATTTGTCAAATCTAGCCTGACCATCAGCCCTGAAGTTCATGTTTTGCCCTCCAGTTCTTTTGATGAATCTTTTTGCTCTCACAGTTAACATGGCCATCTGCCACTTGAGATCCATCTCCTCAAGATCATCTGGATGCACTTGTTCAAGATCCTCATTAGTGAGATTTGAATGTGCATGACAAGCAAGAAATTCTTCAAGCACTACATCAGAAGTGTTTACATCTAGTCCAGTAACAGAACTGGTACCTGCACAACCATCAACAGAATTAGTTAAAGAATGGTTTGAGTCCATACCTGAGGATGAAAGAAGAGCAGCATTGTGGCTAGGGGTCACAGACTTCCTTTTTCCTTCAATTTCTCCTTCAAACACAATCAAACTGTTCTATAGATCATCTAATTCTATATGTTCCAGAGAATCCTTAGTTCTCCATTGTGCAGCATAAACTGTCCATTCATCACCTAAGAACCTAAGAAACTTTCTATTGATCTCATCTTGCTCTATTCTAACTTTTGCACTCTCAAGTTGACTCAATGGGTTATAGAACCTATCAAAAATGTGAGTGATACTCTCATTCTTTCCACTAGAAAAGTTCTCATAAGACTTTTTCAGAAGATCCCTTTGATTCCTTTTGGAACTTGCATTCCCTGCAAACCTCTTCTCTAAAGCATTCCACAGTTCATGAGAACCATCAAACTCTTTAAACTGATGTTGGTACTCAGTGGGAAGAGCAATCTGAAGAAATGCTGAGAGCTTTCATCTCAAGCATCCTTTCTTTCCTTTCAGCGTCAGTTTTTGGTGGTGGTTTCTTCCTTGGTTTTTCCAGTTTCATCTAAATCAATAGGAGTTGTGGGTTAATTGTCAATGATTTCCCAAACAGCAAAGTCCATTAATTGAACATGCTGCTTGATTCTCAGTTTCCACATCTCAAAATCAGTTGGTTTGAGCATGGGAACACGAATGTTTGACCCAGATCCAGTGTCATCAGAAGATCCACCAGACTTCATTGCAATAAAGTGATTGAAGAACCCACACTAGAATTTAGTAAGACTTTAAAAACACATACACAGCAGATCTGTGAAAAACCTTCAACTGGTGATCAAAGGAACCTTAATGTTAAGGCTCTGATACCACTTGTCAGGATCGGATATTGCTAATTTCAAAAACAAGAATTATCTTTTGAATAAAATCAGAATAGTTAAAAGACAATATTTTAATTTGATCACAATCAACTAAGAAGTTGCGGAATCACACTTAATTGATTAATAAAGGTTTTAACACATTAACAATTTAATCAACACAAAGAAATACTTCAAAACATAAGATGTTTATTAATAACCAATAATGATTACAATATTCACCTACACCTCCAATCAAACTCTTTTGATAGACGAAGAACACACTTTGTTCTTAGGTTTCAAAGAAACTTTGAGGCTAACACACTATCTGAAAACAATTAACAATGCGAACGAGTGCGAAAACTAACAGAATCGAATTACAAAATCATCGGTTACTAACATAATATTCTAAACTAGTACTTATAGACTCTTGATCCTCCTTGAATATTTGACATTTAGGTAATCTTCTATCTTGCGAGGTAATCTTGATAATATTCTAAGTTGATAAGATATCCTTCAAATCCATAAAGATAGTAGTTTCCATGAATAGCTCAACATATACTGTTTGTTGAACAAACAGTTCTGAGATTCTTCTAACAGTCTTCTCTTCCATGTCTTCTAACAGTTGTTATAATCACACTAACAGTTCTGAGCTTTTGTACTAACAGTTGTAACACTTACAACAACGGTTAGTTACAACTATTTTCACAAACCAATATAACATTTTGCAACTATTTCTTCAAAATCACTCTAACAGGTTTACCTTTGAATTTCCAACAGTTTCAATCACTTAGAAATTTCCTAACAACTCTTTTGAACTTTAAACTCTCAAAGTTATCACAACACACGCGTTTCAAATATGACGAACACACGTACGTTTTGCAACTTATGCAGAACTCTCTATTCGGTATTCTGTGTCTTGAAACCCATAAGAAGGTTTATACTTATACTTGATATATCTACGAACAAACCGCAGTTTAAAGATAGTACATATCTTTTCTTTAAAACCGTAACAAACTCCTTAATTAGAAGATATCTAACTAATTCCGTTTCAGATCTCTATCCAACTAGTAGATAATTTAAATTAGGTTCAGATATCCTAATTTAAATGTCGTAGATATTGGGAGTTTATAACAAAATTTAGAACTTACTTAAATTCTTGAACTGACTTCTGACGCTGAGCTGACTCACTCGGTCTTGATGTTACCAAGCTGAGTTCTTGAGTTCTTAGATCTCCAAATCTTCAAGTATTCATTCTTGAAACCTATCTCAGTTTAGAAGTCACTGAGTTATCTAGTACTTACATAGAAAACTCTATATCTGTTTATACGCTGACTACTCAGCTTAAGCTGACTAGTCAGTCTATAACAGACTTACATAATTCCTAATGTTTAACCTATCATCTATACATAGCTATGGTTTGTCTCATCAAATCTAACTATTCTAAACATGGGACTAACAATCTCCCCCTATTTGATGATGACAAAATATTGAATCAAAGTAAGTATAGGTTAACAGAATTATATTGAACAACTTCGGGACTGACCAAAGTTAATTCTTGAAATAAGTATTGAACTAATCTATACCTATTCATCATTTCTTGAACTTACAAGATTTTAGATTACAAATCTATTCAAAGACTTGTATTCTAAGTATTTGAACATACAATTCTTTTATACTGAACTTATCACCTTATACTTGAACATATCAATTGTCAGCTTAAACTTACAAAGTTGTTTATTTGAACACATCAAACAGTTGAACATATTAAACTTAACTTTTCATTAATGAAAATATCATTTACATTTAGCTTGATCATTTTGATCAGCTTATGCACTCTTAGTGCTTACCAAATTATAGAACTAATCTATTTCATCAATAGGATCTCCAACTTCTAACCACATATCAGAACACTTAAGCTCCCAGATTGCTGCTTCTTTGATAGCATCATTCAAAATTTCTTCACCCTCTGGCAGCTCTCTCATCTCAGCTTTTCTTGATCTGATTTCTTTGTTGAGATGGTATCTGAAAACTTGAGTTCTAAATTGATTTATCACATAGAATCCTCAAGTACAAAATCAATTCCAGATTCGCCAAGTGAAGATTTGCTATCTTCAAGAAACACTGGTTGCCTTCCACATCCAAATACAGAAATCCTTCCAAAGGTTGAGTGATAAAACTATTTTCTCTAAATTCAACTCCCTCTGGAACCCGTAGACTGATGTTTCGTTTAGCTCGCTGACTTGCTACTCTGACTCTTGCAGCTTTGTTTCTTTATATGAAGGTATCAATTTCATCACCTGGAATTTCTCCTAATTGATCAATTCTGATGAAGAGAGTTTTGAGCACATCAACTATCTCTTGTCTGATTTGACTCTTTTTCATCTTTTCATAGTTTTGGCTACCACCTTTAATTCTAAAAAACCCAACTTGTACAAACATCTCATATTTAGACCAATTTCATGTTTGTTGTCTAGTACAAAATTGATTATCACCAATTCTCCTTTTCTACTCAGTGTGATGGATTTGATCTTGTGCTTAAAATGTGTTCTTTTGTAGCAATGCCGTAGATCAACATCTGAGTAGGGAATTGGGGTAGCTCTTGGTCCAGAATAATCAGCTTCAGCTTCAGCTCTACCAGCCTCAGATTTAGCCTTTTCTCTTAGAAGTTCAGCTTGTCTTTGCTGCTCTTTCATCTCCTCCATAGTCATACCCAGTTCCTTGGCCATTTCTTGTAGCATTTGTTCAACAAGCTTGTCACTGGCCTTTAGTGCTGCATCAGCTTCATAACTTGAGTCAGATTCATAAGAAACTAGTTGAGACTGACCTTGTTGCTCTAGCTCAGGCTCAGCAATGATTACTTTTCTTCTCATTGCTAGAGACACAACACTTGTTATTTTCTTTCTTTTTACCGTCTCAAACACCTTGCCTTTCCCTTTATCCATTTGTGAAGCTGGAACAGACTCAGCTTCAATAATCTTTGGTAGCTCAGCTTGTAGCACTTGGAGAGGTTCAGCTTGAGGGAAGTTTGTAGGCACAATTTGAAATTGTTCTTCATGTGGGACTTGTTGTGGAACTGATTAAGCTTGAGAAGTTGTGATAATTTGGACTGTTGGAGCTTGTAGACCTTTTGCAATTTCCTTTTGTTGAGGAGGTTGATCTACAGTACTCATGAACTGATCATGAGCTTCTACTTCCATTTGCACTTCCTCTGTATGCTCCCCCTCAACCACATCATCATTCTTCTTTGATTCTTCCTCCCCTTTTTGTCATCATCGATAGGGGAGGGTCGTGATTTAAGCACAAAGCTTTCCAAGTTGGCTACAGTTTTTGACAAATCATTAAGCGTGCGCATCAACTTGGCTTTATCATTTTTCCTCTTCTTGTGCAGGAGCTCAAACTGAGTTTGAATATAGAGCATACTTGATTGTGCATCAGTGGCCATCAGCTTGGGCTCCTCTGGTCTCTACTTGACCTCAAAGTCCTCCTGGCCAGTGGAGGAATGAATTTCCACTCTAGGAGTGGCTGTTGAGTGTTCCTCAATAGGTGAGATAGTGGGCCCCATATCCAAAGGTTGGTGCTGACCAATGGAATCAAGAGGGACAGATTGGGGACCCTGTAAACCTTCCTGGTGTAAAAAAGGTTCATTGACAGGTCGTGCTAGAGTGTGTAGGAATGGAAGAGAAGAAGAATGACCAATGTCGTGAATTTTGGTAGTAGGGTGGGCTGGGCTGAGTGGTGAGGAGGGGGGTAGTTGACCCTGGGGAGAGGTCATATGTTCAATGTGACCTTTATGTGTCTGTGAAGGCACAGAAATAGGTTCTCTCATGGCTAGAATAGGTATGGGCTGAGTAGACACCATACCCGGCTTGGGCTGACTGGGTAAAGTAAGCCTTGAGATTGGCACCTTAAGAGAAGGTGTCTCCCCCTCAGCTCCTGCCGGTGGAGGTGTCAATGTGACATTAGCTCCATGATCCTTTTTAGGCGAAGGATCACCTTTGGCAGTTTTGCGAGTGTAGGTATGGGATATATCCTTGGTAGCAGTGGGCTTACCAAGGTTGGTTGTAGAGTGGATAGAATATGGAGATGTTTGTGGTGGGGGAGAGGGGTTAGACTGAGATGGGCTTGACTCAGCCTTATCTCCATGTTTAGCAGGTTGAGAAGTAAAAGAGAGAGAAGGAGATAAGGGATGAGAAGTTATACCTGCTGCACCTAGCAGTGGTGACTCAGAGCTAGGAAACAGACTCCGTTGCTCAGAACTCGAAGTGGTGGAAGAAATTCTTTGTGCACGAGGTCTGAACTGAGGCCTAGATTGACCAGCTCGAGAGGACTCATCCTCAGAATCCACAGCATGACCTTCTTCTTCCTCAGCTTCTTCCTCCTCCTTAGCTTCACTTGACTCTGGAAACGGAAGCTGTGTATACACCCTCATCTGAGCACTCATTGTTGGATGCTCAGGGAAAATATCATGAGCAAACATCCTTGGGCTGAGAACAGGAGTAGGGTTTGACTCATATTGGAAAGTTTATCTTCTACCCAATCTGTCCTCTATCACCATTGATAAAAATCTTACAAAGGGCACAATGGTATCCCTCAAATTCCTTGTCACTAGAGACTTGAGTGCCTCAAAGATGAACTTAACATAGTCTAATCATCGATCATAGAATATATTAAATAGCAGTTGCATTTCAAAATCGTTAACATTATCTAAACCACCTACTTTGTATCCAAGGGAACGAACCACAGTGGCCACCATGAACCCCCACGCTGTCTGGAAAACGGAGTTCCTTATCACTCCAACGACTTGAGGATGACCCATTAAGGGTAAGACGCTCCTTGATGTTTCCCTAGAAACTGATGCCTCATACTGATTGTGAACCAGGAGATGTAGAATTCGTCGGAGACAATTTGCATCTACGTCTATTGCCACTTGTCCACTTAGAACTGTACCCCTTATGACTTTTTGATTCGCATCTAGTTTGAACGTGTACCAAAACTCTGTAAGGAATTATGGGATGAGCACAGCAGGACCACGAAGAAAAGCATGTGCCAGGGGTCCCTTTCGAATGTATGAGACCCAGTCCTCACAACTCCTGCCAATGTTAGACTTTGGAATGTCGATACAGGCGATGACATTGTTTTGTTTGTAGATGGGGAGCGCGTTGTTTTTGAAAGTACCACCACGGATCATTTGATCAGTCAGATTTAGAGTGTAACCCTCCATTGAATTCGAACTTATCGTATTAGATTGCACTTAGAAGTAGTAGGGTTTAGCACTGAGCGATTGATTCTGCACAAAGCAAGGTTAGGGTTTTAGAGAATAGAGAAGGAGGTATAAGATTTGGAAGAGTAAACGAAATATGATAAGGAGTCTCTCTTATTTATACCTTTTCAATGTGAGAGAAAAGTTACCATTATCGGACGGTAATAAATATGACCGTTACAGTAACAACCGACCGCATAGTTTGTTATAACGACTATATTTAATGTAACTTACTTAGACTCACACTGTTATGTTGATCCGACTTTCAAGATGAAATAAATTATCACCAAGAATCTCTTTTAAATAATTAATTTGAAGACGACTTACGTTTATTTTAAACAAGACACACCTTACATATTTTATACTTACTATAAGGTTGTAATAACCATTTGTTAGAACTAACCTAGACAAGTGGAACTGACCACACATTAGAACTGATTACTCAGCTCAGATTAAGCACTCAGCTCAGACTGAACACTCAGCTCAGAGTGAGCACTCAGCTCAAACTGAGCACTCAGCTTAGATTGAGCACCCCGCTAATATTAAACAGAGATAGAGAAATAGTGGGACATACCAAGTTAAGGTTGAGCATGCCAAGCTTGCCAAGTAGAGTTGCGAATCTTGTGCCTTCAATTGGTTTAGTAAAGATATCTGCAAGTTGATCTTCAGTCTCAATGAAGACTAACTCTATCTTTCCCTTTTCTACTATGTCTCTGATGAACTGATGTCTTATCTCAATGTGCTTTGTTCTTGAGTGAAACACTGGTTTGTGTGTGATGGCAATAGCACTTTGATTGTCACAGAATATCGGAGTCTTTGAATAATGTAAATCAATGTCCTTAAGCTGATGTTGCATTAACAATATTTGAGCACAACAGCTTCCTGCTGCAACATACTCAGCTTCAGCTGTGGAAATTGCCACTGCGTTTTGTTTCTTGCTTGTCCCGCTAACTAATTTTCCACCCAATAATTGACATCCTCCAGTAGTACTCTTTCTATCTAGACCACAACCTACGAAGTCTGAATCTGAGTACCCTATCAGCTCAAATCCTGATCCTTTGGGATACCATAAACCTAAATTCGGTGTTCCCTTCAGTTATTTGAGAATTCTTTTAACAGCTTGCAAGTGTGATTCCTTTGGATCAGCATGATATCATGCACAAACACATGTAGCAAACATTGTATCAGGTCTGCTTGCTGTCAAGTAGAGTAATGAACCTATCATTCCTCTATATGTGGTCTGACATACAGATTTCCCATCAATGTCCTTGTGCAACTTTACACTGTGTAGCATTATCAGAATCATCCATAACATACATGGGATTCGATGTGAGATCTTCTTTGCTTCTTTCAAGCTCACTCAGACTAACTGGGTCAGCTTGAGCTTTGTCAGATTTATCAATACTTGTCTCATCAAAGGTAACATGTATGGACTCTTCAATTACTTTTCTTATGAGATTATAGACTCTGTAGGCTTTTGAAATTGAAGAATATCCAACAAATAGACCTTGATCAGCTTTAGGTTCCAACTTATGGAGCCGATCTCTTTGGTTTAGCACATAGCATGTTGAACCAAAGATATGGAAGTATCCGATATTAGGTTTTCTGCCATGATACATCTCATAAGGTGTTTCACCATGTCTTTTAACTATCATGGATCTGTTTTGTGTGTAGCAAGCTGTACTTACAGCTTCTACCCAAAAGTTCAGCTTGAGTTTTGCTTCACATAACATGGTTCTAGCAGCTTCACAAAAGACCAGAGACTAACTCTTTGCTAGACAGTTTGTTAATATATTTGAAATTTAGGTGTGACAGTCTTTTGTGCCACAACCAACTCAGCTTGGGAGTTGAGTCAGAATGCAAATAGATTTTAGTTGAAGGATCTGTGGAGCTGAGATCTAACAGATAGATATCTCTCTCTCTTTTTGCCATTAGTATTGGCTTTCCCTTCTTATCATAAATTGTTCCTGCATGCTTTCTGAAGGTGACTTCATAATCCTCATCACACAATTGACTAATACTTATCCGATTGTGTTTAAGGCCTTCAACATATGCTACCTTTTTGAAAGTGACTGTTCCAGCAGTTATCTTTCTATTCCCTTTAGTCCTTCCTTGAGAATTATCCCTAAATGTCACCTTGGGTCCTTCATTGTTTTGGAATTCACTTAGAATCTTTTTGCTTCCTGTCATGTGTCTTGAGTATCCACTGTCTAAGTACCACTTGTAGGAGCCCTGCACATGATCAACTAAACACATTAGTTTCTTTTAGGAACCCACTTTTGGTGGGTTCCGAGGATGAGCACATAGCTAATCCTTTAGAGGCTGACTGATCATCTTGAACAGATTCTGAGTCTGTTTTGGACAGATCATCCTTTAGTTTTTTAGGCCTTAGAATGGTACTTACACAATACTTGGCTTCATGACCTCTGTCACCACACTTATAGCATTTTCTTCTAAAGAAAGGTGTTTGGGTGACTTCTTTGAGTTTTCCAACATTAAATTTGGATTCAGTTTTAGGGTCATAAGATGTGGATAACATTTCAATCCTTTTAGACAGTTTGTCTACTTGATTTTCTCTGACTTGGACTTACCTTTGACAGCTTTATGGTTGCCCATATTTGGTGAAGTCTGACTTACAGACAACTTCCTGTTCTTAGACATCCTTTCATATTTGGCTTGAGAGTTATGTCTCTTTGAGTTGATGTGAGTTATTCTGTCAAAGACAGTTCTCACAGGATTGTAATCCAATTTTTTGAAAACTGACTTACAGTTTCTGTTGGATCTAGAACACTCAGCTTGATGGTTTGTATGAATAACCTAGGGGCTTTGAGTTGGTCTCACAAACTTATTGGTTTTGACCTGTTTTCCAACTTTGTTCTTAAAAAATGTCATTTGAAGTATATCATCAGATTCCACATTTTTATCTTCAAGACTGACTTATTCTTTGTTGATTTCATCAGTAGCAGCACTATAATCTCCCACTAGCACTGCTTTTACTTGATTTGGTATCTGCTGGTTGATACATTTTTCTGCTTCCCTTGATGACTTACACCAAGATTCACACATCTTTCTTAGACTGTCAACTTGTTCTTTTGATTCTTGTAATTCTTCACATAGAAGTTTGTTTATGTGAAGCAGACACACATAATCACTTTGAGTCTTTTTACCAGCATTTATGAGAGTTTCAGAGTGTTTAAGTTTATCTTTTAATTTTGAAATTTCAGTTTTCAAATTAGATTGAATTGTGAGAGAGGTTTTGAAGTCATTCAACAAATAGTTGAACATTAAACATTTTTGTTCATCAATGTAAGAGCTAAAGTTATTTACCTTATACATTGAGATAGGATCGTAGTTGTTGGTTTGCTTACTCAGCTTAGCCGCTTCTGCTAGATCCTCATCAAAGGAACTTTCTTCTAACTCATAATCAACCTGTTCCTCTTCATCCTCAATGGCCATCAAACACCTATTTGGCTCATCATCATCTGAAGTAGATGATCTAGTATCCCAAGTCTCAACAAGAAGACCTTTGGTGTTTTCATCTGGCTTGGCTTTGAGTTTCTGATATTTCTTTTTATTTTTATCAGCTCTCTATACATTCTTGTCAGCCACTAAAGCTGATCCTCCCTTCTTAACTCTGCACTCAGCAGCTATGTGTCCTATCTTCTGACAGTTGTAGTGTTGGTTCTATGTGCATAAGACACAAATTAATACAATTTTACTGATAATAAATAAACCCATAGGGTCACACATTTACAATCAATGGACACCAATTACATATTTGAATATGATTTAAATATGTTTCCAACTCATTATATATATATATATAAGTATATATGCATTGTTGCATATTATTATTTATGTGAAATAATAATATCACTCTTATATATTGATATCAGGTAATGCACATCAAATACATAAATATAAACATATGATTTTATATATATGTATGAATATATATATATATATATATATATATATATATATGTATAAATATATATTTGTTACAAGTAAATTGTTACTAGTAACAATTATATAAATGTATGTATATCCTTGTTACAAGTAAAGAGTTACTAGTAACAATCAAGTATGTATATAAAATACATTAGATGTATTTTATACATAGTAGGACATATCTAGTATATCTTTTATATATTTAAAAGATTAATAGCTAGAAATTCTCACAATGAGCAACAAAGGGGCCATATGGTGTATTCTTGCATAAGACTTAACCAAGACATGCATGTATGGGACAAGTAAGGAAGCAAGAGGCAAGAGGGGACCCTCCCCCCTCTAATTTTCGTCCATAATGCAAGGAAGGGGGTCCTCCCACTCTTGCTTTGCTTCTTGAATTTTATAATTACATGCATGGTCCCTTTTGTAACATACTTGCATGCTATCACCTTTCTTTGTGTTCTTAGAATTGTTCTAAGTTTTTTATACTTGAAAAACATCCTTACTCTCTAGTATGGTGTTTCTTCA
Organism: Dittrichia graveolens; assembly: GCA_038502395.1. Classification (NCBI taxonomy): domain Eukaryota; kingdom Viridiplantae; phylum Streptophyta; class Magnoliopsida; order Asterales; family Asteraceae; genus Dittrichia; species Dittrichia graveolens. The sequence continues at coordinate 28,898,059 of JARJIL010000008.1, forward strand.
ACTTAGCAAAGGTGATACATAAACACATACTCAAAATACATACATCTTGTTCAAGAAGAAGAACAAAGTTTGTTGCTTGCATTCTTGAATATCAAGGGTTAGAGAGACTAGCATCTTGGAGGTGTTGGACTCATTGATTTGTGGATACCTTGGAGGAAGTCTTCTCTTGGCTTCTCATAGATCAACCACTTCATCAACGGTTTACTCACGCTACAAATGTTGTAGTTCTAAACACCCTATGGTTGTTTTGTTTTTCTTAAAGCTTGCATATGGATTATTGGTGAGGAGTTTTAAATAGTTTAAAATTGTTGTTCATGCTTCCGTTGCTAAAATATATTTTTAAAAAACCAAACAAACCGCAACAGTGGTATCAGAGCCACTTATGTATAGTTTTATGAAACTTTATTTTGAGTATGTATTGTTTAAGAAAATGGACAATTTTTCTTTTGTTAGAGAAGTTGTGGATTTTCTTGTTGGCAACTTGTATATGTTTATATATTTATTTTGGGAAACAACCAAACCACATGCATGTTTGGTTGTAAAAGTTGCCTAAATATCAAGTGTTGATATATATGTTTGTTTGAGTGTATGTTGTGCATAACAAGCCATAGACCTTTTGTGATGTGTTGGAAATTCGATTTGGTTGTAAAATTATTCTTTCATTTGGTATGTAATAATAATTTTAGTTTTGTTTCATCTTGTTGTATTTTGTAAGTAGTAGAATAGTTTAGACTAGTTTACTTTTATAAAAATGTAACAAGATGAAGAAATGACCAAGTTGGAGTTTTCAAGTGTGGTGGAGTCAACCATGAAGGCTTGGAATCATTTGCACTACAAGGAGTTGTTTTGGAAAGTGGGAGCTTCAAATTCATCACAAGAGGAATGTTTGGTCCTTAGTTATGACTTGGTATTTTTGTATGACTCACAAAAATACCACTTAGGATAAATGGCTTGGTTATGCACTTATACATGTTATTTATGTGTATTTATGTTTATATTATTATGCATGGTTGGAAATAGGATTTTTGCATGCTACATAATATTTTTGACATAATATAAATCACACAATGTGAGTTTGGTATTTTAAGTTGACATAACATAATATGTAAAATGAATTTTATATAAAAGGAGTTTTGTAAATATTAAAATTCATTATGTCAATATATATGTGTATATATATATATGAGTTTTATAAAATAGAGATTTTAAAAACTCAACCAAACTTCATTCAAGCTTAATAATAAAATGGTTTTATTACAAGCTAAAATTGGTCGTATTCGCGCGCTCGAAACTACACACGTTAATATAGGATATTAATACTAGTTTAAAATTGAACGCGTTGAGAGTTTGTAAAATATGGATTTTAAGAATACTCAAGACCAATATATATATATATATATATAATATGATTTTATCAAAACATGGACTTATTATTGTATGCATACAATACTAGTCACACGACTCGTTTTGTTTTATTTAATAAATATACAAAACGGTAAAAGCCCTTTTTCAAAACGGAAGTCTATGTCATCCCATTTTAAGACACTCGCTTGTTGCAACGACACTCACATGGAGAGAGCATTAGCCAAACGCGTGGATTGTTTTTGTAACAACCGAGGTGTTTTTCCGCGAATTCCATGAACGTCTAGGGCTGGAAATTCACCGTCTTGAAATAGGACGACTTAATCGGATTCTTATTACGGAGAGAGCATTAGCCAAACGTAAGGAAGCCCGAGGCATAGATGGGATCAAACATGCCAAAATTGACAATCGTTGTCTAGGATCCCATAAAGATCTAGGAATTACATACCAGATGTAATTGGTAAACGTTACCTACCTTGTTGTTTTAACTTGATGGAGAGAGCATTAGCCAAACATTCAAGGTTAAGTTCAACTTGGATCCTAGCCTTTAAAAATTAAAGAATTTTATAATTCTAAAGGGTATTAATTATTAAAGGATTAAATATCAAAAATACTAAATTGAACTTTGTTAATTTTGTAGATGGCCCCTAACTCAACTACGCCCGTTAACAACTTATCTCTTCGTTCAATCTTAGAGAAAGAAAAACTCAATGGTACAAATTTCTTAGACTTGTATCGTAACTTGAGAATCGTTCTTAAGCACGAAAAGAAATTGTACGTACTTGAGGATCCCCTCCCTGAGGAACCTCCATTGACTGCGACCAAAGCCGTTAGGGATGCTTGGGTGAAGCATTCCGACGACTCGGTCGAAGTTGCATGCCTCATGCTTGCTACCATGTCTCCGGATCTTCAAAAGAACCTTGAGGAGCATGGAGCATATGAGATGCTTCGCGAGCTTAAGGAAATGTTCCAAAAGCAAGCGAAGCAAGAACGCTTTGAGGTCACTCGAGCCTTCCATGCATGTAAGATGGAGGAAGGTCAATCCGTTAGCGACTATGTGCTAAAGATGAAAGGATACATTGACCAGCATGCTAGGCTTGGATCTCCCATAACCAACGAGTTTGCACAGGATATGATCCTTAACTCGTTGACCAAAGCCTATGATCAATTTGTCATGAATTATAACATGAACAATTGGGAGAAATCTATCTCAGAGTTGCATTGGATGCTTAAAACTGCTTAGAGTAAGATTCGAAGCAAAACACCTCAAGTCTTGATGATTCAAGAAGGGAAAATCAAGAAGAAAAAGAAAAACAACTCAAATGGGAAAGGCAAAGCAAAGGCAAAGGGAAAGGACAAAGGCAATCAGGTTGCCAAGGCTCCTACACCCAAGACGGCGGGAAAGGTTCCCAAGAATGACCCGTGCTTTGAATGCGGGGTGGTAGGACATTGGAGGCGCAATTGTCCAACCTACCTCGCAGAGTTGAAAAAGAAGAAGGCTGGCGAGGCCAGCACTTTAGGTATATATATGATTGAAATGTATACTTTTTCTATAAATTCCTGGGTATTTGATACCGGTTGTGGAACTCACATTTGTAACAATGTGCAGGGGTTGAGAAAAAGTAAGCTACTGAAGCCAAGGGATTTGGATCTCCACGTGGGCAATGGAGCAAATGTTGTTGTTGAAGCCCTTGGAACTTTTGAATTATTATTACCAAATGGCCCGTACTTAATATTAAACAATTGTTATTATGTACCTAGTTTAACTAGGAATATTATTTCAGTAGCTCGGTTAAGAGAATCTGGATTCACTTTTTGTTTCGTTGATGATGGCATTCGTGACTTCAAAAACGACATTTTGTATTTTGAGGCTCGCCCTCTTAATGGAATATATGAAGCTAATCTTAAAAGATCTCTTGATGATAATTCAATATATACCACTAGCACCAAACGACCTAAGCATGACTTAAGTCAAACATACCTATGGCATGGTCGACTTGGTCATATAAACAAGAAACGCATTGCAAAACTTCAAAAGGATGGAATTTTAAAATCAACCGATTCTAGCTCATTTGAAGTTTGTGAATCATGTTTATATGGGAAGATGGCTAAGGCTCCTTTCTCCGGTTCAAGTGAAAGAGCCAAAGATCTAATAGGAATCATAGATACGGATGTATGCGGTCCTTTTAGATCAATGTCTAGGGATGGTGATAGATACTTCGTTACATTCACCGATGATTATAGTAGATTTGGTTATGTTTATTTGATGAAACATAAACATGAAACATTTGAAATGTTCAAGTTGTTTCAAAACGAAGTACAAAATCAACTTAACAAAACAATCAAGGCCCTTCATTCCGATCGAGGTGGCGAGTACTTAAGCCAAGAGTTTATGGATCATCTTAGTAATTGTGGAATTATCTCACAACTTACTCCTCCTAGAACACCACAACATAATGGTGTATCCGGAAGGAGGAACTGAACCCTAGTAGATATGGTTCGGTCTATGATGAGCCGAAGTACTCTACCCTCGTCCTTTTGGAGTTATGCTTTAGTAACTGATGCGCGCATATTGAATATGGGTCCAACCAATAAGGTAGATAAGACACCATATGAGATGTGGTATGGAAATGTTCCAAACTTATCTTACTTGAAAATCTGGGGTTGTGAGGCTCACGTACGACAAGAAGCTTCAAGAAAACTCGATCCTAGATCTATCAAATGTAACTTTGTGGGATATCCTAAAGATTCATTAGGATATTATTTCTACAACCCAGCTGAGAACAAAGTGTTTGTTTCTAGGCATGCCACTTTCTTAGAAAAGGGGTTACTTTCGAAAGAGGCAAGTGGGAGCAATGTAGACCTTGAAGAAATTCAATAACCACAAAATACAAGTCAGGTTGGCACTAGCACTCAACAAACGGTTGTTGAACCTGAACAATTGGTTATTCAAGAACCTACTGAAACACAAAGTGTTTGTAGATCTGGTAGACCTCGTCAAGAACCCGAGAGATACGGATTTCTCATGTCCAATGATGAGATTTTCTTGGTAGACTCTTCTGAGCCTACTAACTACCAAGATGCTATAACGGATCCAGAATCCGATAAATGGCTTGATGCCATGAACACTGAGATGCAATCCATGTATGAAAATCAAGTATGGGACTTGGTTGATCTTCCTCCCAATAGTAAGACTATAGGGAGGTAGTGGGTCTTTAAGAAGAAGACAGACATGGATGGAAATGTACACACATTTAAGGCAAGGCTAGTGGCGAAAGGTTTCACTCAAACTCATGGTATTGACTATGATGAAACTTTCTCTCCGGTAGCCATGATTAAATCTATTAGAATACTTATTGCCATAGCTGCATATTATGACTATGAGATATGGCAAATGGATGTCAAAACGGCTTTTCTAAATGGACACTTAAGTGAAGATGTCTATATGGTTCAGCCCGAAGGTTTTGTAGATCCTAAGTATCCTAACAAGGTGTGCAATCTTAAAATATCCATCTATGGACTAAAGCAAGCATCTCGAAGTTGGAATCTTCGATTTCATGAGAAAATCAAAGAGTTTGGTTTTATCAAATCGGAAGATGAACCGTGTGTTTACAAGAAAACTAGTTAGAGCGCAGTAGCATTCCTTGTCTTGTATGTTGATGACATACTACTCATTGGAAATGACATCCCGACCTTGCAAGACATCAAGTCCTGGCTTGGGAAGTGTTTCTCAATGAAAGACTTGGGAGAAGCCGCCTACATTCTTGGAATAAAGATCTATAGGGATAGATCTAGGCGTCTTATTAGCCTAAGTCAAAGTGCATATATTGCCAAGATCTTGAAACGATTCAAGATGGAGAATTCTAATAGAGGATTTTTGGCAATGGCACAAGGCACGGTTTTGAGTAAAGCTCAAAGCCCTATCACAAAAGAATAGCTAGATAGAATGAGTGAGATCCCATATGCTTCTGCAATTGGATCCATCATGTATGCCATGCTATGCACTAGGCCAGATGTCTCGTATGCTTTGAGCATGACGAGTAGATACAGCAAAACCCAGGACATAGCCATTGGATGGTAGTCAAGAACATTTTAAAATACTTGAGAAGAACCAAAGACATGTTCTTGATCTATGGGGGTTTGGAAGAAGATCTTTGTCTAAAGTGTTACATAGATGCTAATTTCCAAACGGATCGAGATGATTCTCGATCACAATCGGGCTATGTCTTCGTTATGAATGGAGGCGCGCTTGCTTGGAAATGTTCTAAGCAAAGTGTAGTTGCACAATCCACTACAGAATCTGAATACATTGCTGCTTCTGAGGCTGGACAAGAAGCTGCATGGATGAAGAAGTTCATTGCTGACCTTGGGGTAGTAACAAGCATTCAAGACCCCATAGAGATATTTTGCGATAATGAAGGTGCTATTTCCCAGGCAAAAGAACCTAGATCACATCACAGCACCAAACACATCCTCTGGCGTTTCCACTACATACAGGATATAGTGGATAGAGGAGATGTGTGTATTCGCAAAGTTCATACAGATCAGAATCTTGCAGATCCTTTTACGAAACCTCTTGCCTCGACTAAGCATGAGTCTCATACTAGGGGAATAGATCTTCGCTTTGCAAGAGATTGGATTTGAATTGTAATTTAGTATTTGGATATTTTGGATCATTATGACAATATCTATTTTATCTGAATGATATATGGAATATGATCACTTCATTAATATTTATTGTGTTCTTTATTAGCATGTTTAAATCCATGAATAATTCTTTATTCTAAAAACGTCCATAGTCGGTTATAACTATGGTAATAGTTATGAATTAAGACTAATGTGATTCGGTTGTTTGACTTTCATTCATGATGAAAGTAGGCAAAAGGGTTTGCAGCCAAATTCACTGATGTTTGTTACGGAACGAACATTGGACATGACCCGCTCTTAAGATCGCTTCATGGATCAGTGTCATAAGTAAATCTTGAGAAAAAGGTGGTATCTTTGTATCCTTAGACCTGAGACACATATTGGGACTCGAGTATGAGGAGTATCATGTTTTAATGTGGTTAAACGCTATCTTTAACCGGGTAGTTATAAAGGCCATTATTAGGTATGATATGAGTCTTATAAGAGACGTATGTGGTCAAGATGGAATTTGTTTCTCTCATTTAATTGGGAGTATAATATCTCTGGGCCCTAAAACAAGTTGAACATTATATAAGAATTGATGAAGATCCATGTCTCATGTTCAACAAGATGTTAAAACAAAGGGATAATTGATGACTTACCTATAACAACGATTTGTAGCTAGTGAGTTAATTTCGTTGGAGAAAGTGTTGATCAACAAACTTTATTTATTATTAGGGGCAATGGGATGTTGCTAGACGTTCTTACCATTGTCTATATTGGCTTAAGTTGTAACTTGTGAAAGTGGGAGATTGTTGGTTCTATGTGCACAAGACACAAATTAATACGATATTACTGATAATAAATAAACCCATAGGGTCACACATTTACAATCAATGGACACCAATTACATATTTGAATATGATTTAAATATCTTTCCAACTCATTATATATATATATAAGTATATATGCATTGTTGCATATTATTATTTATGTGAAATAATAATATCACTCTTATATATTGATATAAGGTAATACATAGCAAATACATAAATATAAACATATGATTTTATATATATGTATGAATATATATATATATATGTATGTATAAATATATATTTGTTACAAGTAAATTGTTACTAGTAACAATTATATAAATGTATGTATATCCTTGTTACAAGTAAAGAGTTACTAGTAACAATCAAGTATGTCTATAAAATACATGTAGATGTATTTTATACATAGTATGACATATCTAGTATATCTTTTATATATTTAAAAGATTAATAGCTAGAAATTCTCACAATGAGCAACAAAGGGGCCATATGGTGTATTCTTGCATAAGACTTAACCAAGACATGCATGTATGGGACAAGTAAGGAAGCAAGAGGCAAGAGGGGACCCTCCCCCCTCTAATTTTCGTCCATAATGCAAGGAAGGGGGTCCTCCCACTCTTGCTTTGCTTCTTGAATTTTATAATTACATGCATGGTCCCTTTTGTAACATACTTGCATGCTATCACCTTTCTTTGTGTTCTTAGAATTGTTCTAAGTGTTTTGTACTTGAAAAACATCCTTACTCTCTAGTATTGGTGTTTCTTCAAGTTAGCAAAGGTGATACATAAACACATACTCAAAATACATACATCTTGTTCAAGAAGAAGAACAAAGGTTGTTGCTTGCATTCTTGAATATCAAGGGTTGGAGAGACTAGCATCTTGGAGGTGTTGGACTCATTGATTTGTGGATACCTTGGAGGAAGTCTTCTCTTGGCTTCTCATAGATCAACCACTTCATCAACGGTTTACTCACGCTACAAAGGTTGTAGTTCTAAACACCCTATGGTTGTTTGGTTTTTCGTAAAGCTTGCATATGGATCATTGGTGGGGTGTTTTAAATATTTTACAATTGTTGTTCATGCTTCCCTTGCTAAAATATATTTTGAAAAACCGAACAAACCCCAACATGTAGCACTTAGCTTTATTAGGATCAAAAGTAGAATTACCACTTTTGCTTTTGTCAGATTGACCTCTTCCTCTTCTGAACTTTCTAAAGTTTCTTGCTAGTATTGCCATTTGCTCAGTAAGAGCATCCATCTCTTCATCATCTAAGTATGAGTTAAGACTTACCTCCTCAGACTCAGATTCAGAGTCAGTCTCAGCTTGAGACTTTCTAGATCCTTTCTTCTTCTTTTCTGCAATCAATGTAGATCCAGCATTATTGATAGATTCTTTAAGTTGTTGCTGGGCCAGTTTCTTCTGTTCCATGATCTGTTTATGATTTTGAAGGAAACCATAGATAGATCTAAGATCATATTTTCCTAAAGTTCCTCCAGCATGAAGAGCAATGGTGATCTCATTGAATTGTTCTGGTAACACATCCAAGAACTTGAGTACCAACTCATTTTCATCTTTCTTGACACCTACCAAGAGCAGATCATTTATCAAGCATTGAAATCTGGTAAACAGATCAGCCAGAGTTTCATTCTTTTTAGCAAAGAAAGTCTCATAAGAACGACTCAGATTTGTCTTCTTATGTTACTTGACTAGGTCAGTGCCTTCATAAGTGACACTAAGAGTATCCCACATCTCTTTTACAGTTTGAAACCCAGCCACAGTATGTAGAAGAGGGTTTGCAAAAGCATTTGCTATAATGCTTTGTGCCTTATTATCCAGATAGAACAATTTGCGATCTTCCTCAGTCCAAGATGCTTCAGGCTTGGGAGTTTCTCCCGAGGGAACAGTTTTGTCAGTGGCAGTAATATGGATCATGGGTATGATTGGGCCATCTTGAATCACGGTACTCATCCTGTGATCCACTAACTTCATATACATCATGGCTCTGTACTTCCACATAGGATTGTCATTGCCATCAAAAATAGGACACCCTTTTGCCGCCATTGTTGGAATATGATTTGATTGCTTGTTAGTAGACATCTTGATCTCTTGACAGCGGATCTTGATCTTCAATTAAAGAAGAAACATGCTCTGCTACTAGTTGTTGGTCCCAAAGAGGGTAAACAAGCAACCGACATGGTGTAAAAGGGGGGGTTGAATACACTTTAAAACAATCAAACAAATTAATCAAATGTATATTCAATGATCAAACCGAATGATTACAACTTCACTTTCTAATCAAATCAATAGGATGATTTGATGTTTACACTGATTATAAACTCAACTCTCTCTAAACACTCTTGTATCAATCTCATCAAACTGTTCAAGATTCACACCACTATTTTCACTTTGCAGCATAGCTCTTGTTCTAATAGGAGTGGTAGGATCACCTATAATCTACCCCATAGGATGATTCTTGTGAATTCGTGATGTAGGGATGTTTTCTTCAGGCAGTGCATTCCCCAAATTTGACATATCAATCTCAAATTCACTTTCATTCCCAGATGAGTTACATACTTGATCTGCAACTGTTTGATGTTCAGTTGCACTGTGTTGTTGAGGAACATGAGATTCCATGTCCTTTGAAGGATCAAAATCATCATTCATTTGACTAACAGCATTGGAAGTATTACTTTGACCCAAGGGAATCACTACAAAGTCTTCAGTAACCTTGTTTTCACCAACAGTTGTTGGGATTGAGCTAACAGTTTCAAAACTATTTGAACTGTTGGAGACAGTTTGTTGGTTTGCACTAACAGCTGTAGGGACACCTGCAACTGTTTCTGTAGAAACCTCAAAAGAGAGAGATTTAGCCAATGCATCAATATCAAATAACCACTCAGGACCATTACCTGCAACATTGATCCTATTCTCATTGAAACACACATTCATACTCTCTTCTATGATCCTAGTAACATTGTTAAAAACTCTATATCCTTTGCTTTGAGTGGAGTATCCTACAAAAAATCCTTCTTCTGCTTTACTCACAAACTTGCCTAATTGTGACTTGGTATTAAGGATAGCGCAGGGACATCCAAATAGTTTGAAGAAGTTGATCAAAGGTTTTCTTTTAAGACACAACTCATATGGAGTTTTCCCTTTGGACTTTACTACTTGTACTCTATTCTGAACATAGCAGGCAGTGTTCACTGCTTCTGCCCAGAATGTCATTGGGAGCCTAGAGTCAGCTAACATTGATCTATCAGCCTCTATCAAAGTCCTATTCCTTCTATTAGCCTCTCCATTTTGTTGTGGAGTCCTAGGAGCACTAAACTATCTTTCAATCCCTTTCTCCTCACAAAAACTGTTTAACTCATAGTTCTTAAACTCAGAACCGTTGTCAGATCTAATGACTTTCACTTTCAAATCAGATTGCTTTTCTATTCTAAGAATAAGAGACTTAACTAACTCAGCAGTTTCATTCTTAGTTCTAAGAAATTGAACCCAAGTGAATGTGGTGAAGTCATCAACTATGACTAAACAATAAGCTTTCTTCCCTATATTGACCACAGATGTAGGACCCAAGCCATGCAGGTCTTGGGTACACCATTCAAGTCATAAAACTTAACCACAGATTGAGTTTTCTTAATTTCATCCCAGTTATATTTCTCTATTTTGTTTGAAGAGTATTTAGTGAGAACATGTGGTTTCCAACTGTTGTGATTAACAGTTGAGACTTTGGAACAATCAGTGCTTGAATTTGATAACACATTTGAGTCAGTTTGTGGCTCAATTTGAATTTTAGGTGGATTAACAGTTTTAGCCTCTTTAGAAACTGTTTGTTTCGGCAATTTTACCCAAGCGAGACCAACATCTTATGGTTTTGGCTTAACAGTTGGAGAACTGTTAGCCTGTTTTGGCTTAACAGTTTTAGAACTGTTAGCCTGATTTCTGGTACTTAGTTTCTGGGTTCTATAGAACTGTGGGTTATGGTAACAGTTGTGAGCCAAGTGATTTGCTCTCCCACATATATAACTTCTTTTGGTTTTGATTATAGGCAAACAAGTTCTCTATGCCCAAAACTGGTTTCTATTTCATTGATTTCCTCTCACTGGTGCTGAAGGAGGAAACTTTTGCATACCATGTTGTTTGCATGTGCAGACAGGCACTCCGGTATTCCTTTTCACATGTTTGGATTGAGATTGTGCTTTTGAAACTTCTTTCTTTTGCTTCATAAATGCAACCTCCTTTTTTTGGTCTTAACACTAACAGTTGAGGTTTTTGGGTTAAAACTGTTTGTGTTCTGTTTGGGACTGTTAGTGTAAAGGTGGGGACTGTTTTCAACCTAAGTGGAACTATTTATAGAATAAACAAATTTGAAGGGTTTTGGTTCACTGGTGGAGGGTTCAGATGATGCTTTTACAAACATCACATGTTGTGAAGAAGATTTAGGTATTGTAGGTTCACAGCAGATGTGATTTTCAATTGGAATAACTTCTTCTTTCTTCACAACTCCCTCCTTCTTATCATCAATCCCCTCATACACAACTCCCTCCTCTTCACTTTCAAACTGTGGATCAGCTAACTTCAATTCTTCTTTTAATGGTTCATTAACATACCTATCAGCAACATCGGACATGGGAGTTATATAGTTGTGATTGTATGGAGGTGGGGTCTATTTGTATCCTATGCCTGTTTTCACCTTGTTTCTGATTTGTGATTTTAACAAGGTTTCAAGCTTAAGAGTTGATGCTTTGAACATGCTCAAATCCATGTTCACACCATCTAACTTCTTGGTTAATTCATCTATCTTACTTTCTTTCTCACTCAGCTTTTTCTTAAGACTATCATTTTTTCCTGAAGTTGCTCCTTCTCCCACTTAGGATACTTTCTATCATAGTCCATTTGCAGTTCATTAGCCTGATAATCATTAATTTTCGTTTCAAAGCTTTCAATGACAGCACTGGTTTCATACCTTCTCTCTTCCATTTTGCTCACAGCAGCACATACCTTTTTGTTGTGCTCCCTAAACCTTTTAACTGTAGCTCTACATTCACCTAGACATAGTTTAGAAGATACCTGAATGTCTTCTATTTCTGGTGAATCCATTTTGATGGAGGAGTTAGTCAATTCCATCAATGCTTTGTTGTGAGTGGCTTCCTCTGCTTGATCACTCCAGTCAAACCCATGACCTTCTTGTGACTCCAATGCTGATGAGGTTGGATTTGATCTTTGTCCTTGATGCTGGCCTTGTCCACCAGATCTGTATTCCCTTGCAAAGTAACCAGGTTGTTGACATTTGAAACATTTTACTTTGGATTTGTCAAATCTAGCCTGACCATCAGCTCTGAAGTTCATGTTTTGCCTTCCAGTTCTTTTGATGAATCTTTTTGCTCTCACAGTTAACATGGCCATCTGCCACTTGAGATCCATCTCCTCAAGGTCATCTGGATGCATTTGTTCAAGATCCTCATTAGTGAGAGTTGAATGTGCATGACTAGCAAGAAATGCTTAAAGCACTGCATCCGAAGTGTTCACATCTAGTCCAGCAACAAAACTGGTACCTGCACAACCATCAACAGAATTAGTTAAAGAATGGTTTGAGTCCATACCTGAGGATGAAAGAAGAGCAGCATTGTGGCTAGGGGTTACAGGCTTCCTTTTTCCTTCAGTTTCTCCTTCAAACACAATCAAACTGTTGTATAGATCATCTAATTCTATATCTTCCAGAGAATCCTTAGTTCTCTATTGTGCAACATAAACTGTCCATTCATCACCTAAGGACCTAAGAAACTTTCTATTGATCTCATCTTGCTCTATTCTAACTTTTGCACTCTCAAGTTGACTCACCAGCATATAGAACCTATCAAAAATCTAAGTGATACTCTCATTCTTTCCACTAGAAAAGTTCTCATAAGCCTTTTTCAGAAGATCCCTTTGATTCCTTTTGGAACTTGCATTCCCTGCAAACCTCTTCTCTAAAGCATTCCACAGTTCATGAGCACCATCAAACTCAATAAACTGATGTTGGTACTCATTGGTAATAGCAATCTGACGAATGCTGAGAGCTTTCATCTCAAGCATCCTTTCTTTCCTTTCAGCATCTGTTTTTGGTGGTGGTTTCTTCCTTGGTTTTCTAGTTTCATCTAAATCAATAGGAGTTGTGGGTTCATTCTCAATGATTTCCCAAACAACATAGTCCATTAATTGAACATGCTGCTTGATTCTTAGTTTCCACATCTAAAAAACAGTTGGTTTGAGCATGGGAACACGAATGTTTGACCCAGATCCAGTGTTATCAGAAGATCCACCAGACTTCATTGCAATAAAGTGATTGAAGAACCCACAATAGAATTTAGTAAGACTTTAAAAACACATACACACCAGATCTATGAAAAACCTTCACTGGTGATCAAAGGAACCTTAATGTTAAGGCTCTGATACCACTTGTCAGGATCGATACTGCTAATATCAAAAACAAGAATTATCTTTTGAATAAAATCAAAATAGTTGCAAGACAATCTTTTAGTTTGATCACAATCAACTAAGAAGTTGCGGAATCACACTTAATTGATTAATAAAGGTTTTAATACATTAACAATTTAATCAACACAAAGAAATACTTCAAAACATAATATGTTTATTGATAACCAATAATGATTACAATATTCACCTACACCTCCAATCTAACTATTTTGTTAGACGAAGAACACACTTTGTTCTTATGTTTCAAAGAAACTTGGAGGCTAACACACTTTATGAAAACAATTAACATTGCGAACGAGTGCGAAAACTAACAGAATCTAATTACAAAGTCATCTGTTAATGACATAATATTTTAAACAAGTACTTATAGACTCTTGATCCTCCTTGAATATTTGATAGTTAGGTAATCTTCTAACTTGCGAGATAATCTTGATAATCTTCTAAGTTGATAAGATATCCTTTAAATCCATAAAGATAGTAGTTTCCATGAATAGCTCAACAGAAACTGTTTGTTGAATAAACAGTTCTGAGATTCTTCTAACAGTCTTCTCTTCCATGTGTTCTAACAGTTGTTATAATCACACTAACAGTTCTGAGCTTTTGTACTAACAGTTGTAACACTTATAACAACTGTTAGTTACAAATGTTTTCACAAACCAATATAGCAGTTTGCAACTGTTTCTTCAAAATCACTCTAACAGTTTTACCTTTGCACGTCCAACAGTTTCAATCACTTAGAAAATTTCCCAACAACTCTCTTGAACTTTGAACTCACAAAGTTATCGCAACACACGCGTATCAAGTATGACGAACACACGTACATTTTGCAACTTATGCAGAACTCTCTATTCGGTATTCTATGTCTTGAAACCCATAAGAAGGTTTATACTTATATTTGATATATCTACGAACAAAGCGTAGTTTAAAGATAGAACTTATCTTTTCTTTAAAACCGTAACAAACTCCTTAATTAGAACATATCTAACTAATTCCGTTTGAGATTTCTATCCAACGAATAGATAATTTAAATTAGGTTCGGATATCCTAATTTAAATGTCATAGATATTGAGAGTTTATAACAGAATTTAAAACTTACTTAAATTCTTGAACTAAATTCTAACGCTGAGCTGACTCACTCAGTCTTGATGTTACCAAGCTGAGTTCTTGAGTTCTTAGATCTCCAAATCTTCAACTCTTTATTCTTAAAACCTATCTCAGCTTATAAGTCATAGAGTTATCTAGTACTTACATAGAAAACTCTATATCTGTTTATACGCTAACTACTCAACCTAGGCTGACTAGTCAGTCTATAACAGACTTATATAATTCCTAATGTCTAACCTATCATCTATACATAGCTATGGTTTGTCTCATCAAATCTAAATATTCTAAACATGGGACTAACAATAACAAACGGCGTAATCGTTTTTACTATAACGGTCATATTTATTACCATTTAATAACGGTAATTTCTCTCTCACATTGAAAAGGTTTAAATAGAGAGACTATTTACCGGATTTCGTCTACACTTCCAAATCTCATTCCTCTCTCTCTATTATTTAAACCCTACCTTTGCTGTGTGCAAAACCCTAAAACAACTAAGTGCAATTTCACAACGTCAGTTCAATACCAATGGAAGGATACGTTCTTAATCTGACTGATCAGATGATGCGAGGAGGTGCATTCAAGAATAATGCACTACCGGTGTTCAAACAAAACAACGTTCTTGTTTGCGTTGACATTCCACAATCTAAACGAGGCCACGGATATGAGGAGTGGGTATCCTACATTCGCAAAGGACCCCTATCTCATGCCTTTCTTGGTGGTCCTGACGTTCTAATTCCTTAATTATTGACAGAATTTGGGTATACCCGTCGCTATGAAGCTGATTGCAGGGTTATTCGAGGAACTATCCTGGGTGGACAACAGGGGAAAGTGGTCAACGAAAATGCCCTAGTAACATATTACGACTACTTGTAGTCCCACATTACGATGAACCTGTCTCTCGGGAAACAGCTAGGGGCATGTTACCACTCTTGGGTCATCCACAAGTAACCGGAGTAATCAAGAAGTCAGTCTTTTAAATCGGTTTGGGTTTCATGGTATCTACAGTGGTACGTTCACTGGGTACAAGGTTGGAGGTCTTGATAATATAAATGACTTCGAGATGTAGCTTCTGTACAATATTTATTATGGAAGACAAGTCGATTATGCAGAGCTGATCTTTGAGGTGCTCAGATCACAAGTCACCAAAACGTTGAGGGATGCTAATGTGCCATTCATACATCTTCTATCAATGGTGTTCAAGGACAGGCTTGGATTTCTATATGCCAGAAGATATGAAACTACTCCAACCCCTGCCCTTAGCTCAAAGATGTTCAAGGATGACATCTTCCCGGGGCATCCAGAAATGAGCGCTCAAATGCGAGCCTTTGCACAGCGTCCGACTCCTGAGTCAAGTGAAGCTTAGGAGGAAGAGGATGAAGCAGTTGCCTCTAAGGGTAAGTCCTCCCATGCTGACCAACAAAGGACTCAGCACAGACCTCGTGCACAGAGAATTTCTTCCACCTCTTCCAGCTCTGACCAAAGGTGTTTGTTTCCTAGCTTTGAGTCGCCACTGCTAGGTGCAGCAGGTATCACTTCTCTTCCCTCATCTCCTTCTTTCTCTCTTATTTCTCCACCACCTAAACAGGGAGATAAGACTAAGTCAAGCTCAACTCAGTCTAACCCCTCTGCCCTACCATAAGTATTTCCATCCATTTTCAAATCTGAAACCACCCTTGGTCAGCCCACTACTACCAAGGTACTTTCCCAAACCTATACACGAAAAACTACCATGAGTGGTCCTTCACCTCAAAAGGACCATGGAGTTGATGATACATTGACACCTCCACCGGCAGGGGCTGAGGGGGAGACACCTTCTCTTAAGGTGCCAACCTTAAGGCTCACTTCACCCAGTCACCCTATACCGGGTATGGTGTCTACTTAGCCCATAACTACTCAAGCCATGGGAGAGCCAACTTATGTGCCTTCACAGACCCATGAAGGTTACATTGAATATCTAACCAATCCCTAGGGTTAACTACCCCATTCCTCAACACTCAGCCCAGCCCACACTTTCACCAAATTACACGAATTTGGTCCTTCTCCTTCATTTCTTTTCTCACACACACTTATATGACCTATCAATAATCCTCCCAGACACCAAGAAGGATTACAGGGTCCCGATTCTGGCCCCCTTGATTCTAGAGGTCAACACCAACCTTTGGATATGGGGCCCACAATTTCACCTCAGGAGGAATACTCAAGAGCCTCACCTACAGTGGAAATTCATTCTTCCACTGGCTAGGAGGACTTTGAGCTTAAACAGAGGACAAAGGTGCCCCAACTGATGGCACTGATGCCCAAGCCATAATGCAGTATCTAAAAACCTAGTTTGAGCTTCTCCACAAGAAAAGGAAGAAAGATAAAGCCAAACTGATGGGCAAGCTAAATGATCTTTCAAGATCCGTGGCAGAATTAGAAAGCTTTGTGCTTAAGCGGAGACCCTCCCCTATTGATGATGACAAAAAGGGAGAGGAAGAATCAAAGAAAACAGATGATGTGGTTGAGGGGGAGCACACAGAGGATGTGAATATCGAAGAAGAAACTCATGATCAGTTTATGAGTACTGTAGATCAGCCCACTCAACAACAGCCACAAGCTTCAGCAGTCCAAACAATTACAGCTCCACCAGTTCAATCAGCCCCACCAGAAGTTCCATGTGTTGAAACTCCTCAAGTTGAGCCTGCTGAAATCCCTCAATCTGAATTGCCAAAGAAAATTGAAGCTGAGTCTGTTGTAGCTTCACAAGTTGATAAAGGGAAAGGTAAGGTTGTAGAGGCTGTGAAAAGGAAGAAAAGAAGAAGCATGAAGTCCCCAGCTAAGAGGAGGAAAGTAATCATTGTTGAACCTGAGCTAGAGCAACAAGGTCAGTCCCAAGGTGTTGAATCTGACACTGACTCAGGTGATGAAGCTGATGCTGCACAAAAGGCCAGTAACATGTTAGCTGATTAGATGTTACAGAAGATGGCCAAGGAACTGGGTATGTCTGTGGAGGAAGTGAAAGAACTACAGAAACAAGCTGAGCTACAGAGAGAACAAGCTAAAGCTGAGGCTGCCAGAGCTGAAGCTGAAGCTGACTATCATGGACCCAGAGCTACCCCTTCCCTACTCAGATGCTGATCTAAGACATTGATACAAGAGAACATACTTTGATCACAGGATTGAATCTCTTACATTGAGTAGAAAGGGAGAATTGGTGATAATCAACTTTGTACTAGACAATAAACACGAGATTGGTCTAGATATGAGACATTTATACAAGTTGGGTTTCTTAGAATTAAAGATTGTAGCCACAACTATCAAAAGAATGAAAAAGAGTCAGATTAGACAAGAGATAGTTGATGTGCTGAAGACGCTCTTCATAAAAATCGATTAGTTAGGTGAGATTCCTGCTGATGAGATTGATACATTCCTGTACAAAGGTAAAGCTGCAAGAAGTAGAGCAGCAAGTCAACGAGCTAAAAGAGACATCAGTTTACAAGTTCCAAAGGGAGTTGAATTCAAATAAAATACTTACATAATCAACCTTTGGAAGGATTCTTGTATCTTGATGTGGAAGGTAACAAGTGTTTCTTAAAGGCAGCAGATCTTCATTTAGCCAATCTAGAGCTAATCCTGTATTTGAGAATTCTATGTGATGACTCAGTTCAGAACATCTTATTCTGATATCAATTGAACAGAGAGATCAGATCAAGAAAAACTGAAATGAAAGAGTTGCTAGAAAGTGAAGAAACACTAAAATGTGAAACTGAAAGAAAAATTGGATAGTGCTATCAAAGAAGCAGCAATCCGGGAACTAAAATGTTCAAATATGTGGATGGAAGCTGGAGATCCAGAAGATTAGATTAAATAAAAGCGAATATATTTTGTAAGCACTAAGTGTGCATAAGTTGATCATAATGATCAAGCTACAATGTAAATGATATGTTCATTAATACAAGTTCAAGTTCGATATGTTCAATTGTCTAATTATTTGATATGTTCAATATTATGTTTGGAATGTTCAAACAAACAGCTTTGTGAGCTGAGAGTTGATAGGTTCAAATATAAATTGATAAGTTCAATTCTTTAAATCTTGTAAGTTCAAGACGTAGTAAATAAGTACGGATCAGTTCAATACTTATTTCATAACTAAATTTGGTCAGTTCTAGAGTTGTTAAAAATAATTCTTTTAACCTATGCTTATTTTGATTCAATGTTTTGTCATCATCGAATAGGGGGAGATTATTAGTCCCATGCTTAGAAATATTAGATTTGATGAGACAAACCATAGCTATGTATAGATAGGTTAAGTTTAGGAATTATTTAAGTTTGTTGTAGACTGACTAGTCAGCTTAAGCTGAGTAGTCAGTATACAAACAGTATAGAGTTTTCTATGTAAGTACTAGTTAACTCAGTGACTTCTAAGCTGAGATAGGTTTTAGAATGAAGATCAGAAGACATGAAGATCAAAGAACTCAGCTTGATGATGTCAAGTCTGAGTAAGTCAGCTCAGCGCCATAAATCAGTTCAAGAATTTAAGTAAGTTTTAAATTCTGTTATAAAGTATCGATATCTACGACATTTAAGTTAGGATATCTAAACCTAATTTAAACTATCTATTAGTTGGATAGAAATCTCAAACGAAATTAGTTAGATAGGTTCTAATTAAGGAGTTTGTTACGATTTTAAAGAAAAGATAAGTTCTATCTTTAAACCACGATTTGTTCGTACATAAATCAAGTATAAGTATAAACCTTCTTGTATGCTTACAAGGAGAGATGTAATACCTGCATCTTAAAAATGTACAAGAATATTTTTTTAATGAATATTAGTGGTGATTTTATTCACAATGTGGTTGGAAATTATTTAAGTAATGGGACTTATGTATTGAATATGTGTATATTGTGGATGGGAATTTATTAAGATAGTTAGGATTATATATATATATATATATATATATATTGATCCAATGAGATATTATTAGTAGTGAAATTGGACTAGAGGTCTTGAGTTGGTCTTAGGCCCACAAGAGGTTGGCAAGAGAGTATAAACAAGAAATTAGGGCACAACCTCCCACACATTCTCTAGCATTCACTGTTCCATTCATTCTTAGTTGTGTGTGTGTGGAGTGTGTGTCATCTTGGAGATACGAGAGCAAGAAGAAGAAGGTTGCATCAGTCTGTGGACACTTGAGATTTTAGCAAGGAAAATCATCAGGTAATGTTTCTCTATCCTTTAGGATCAAGTAGACATCATTTCTTGCTACATTAAGGTGATAGTTGAATGTTGTATAATCTGGGTTTTGGGTTTTGAGGGTTTAAGAAAAACCCATGGGAAACATCTCACCAAGAATACCTTGTGAGTTTATAAAATATGGTTTTAAGTTTAAAGGAAAGCTTTATATAAGTGGAGAAATGTTTTGCAACAAGTTTTAGTTGAATTGGTTGAGTTTTTAGAAAACTTGATTATGGCTATGAAGTCTAGGTTTTTCAAATGATGAAACTTACAAGGAAGAAGATATACCATGCGACAGTCACATGGGCACTTGAGTGTGCCATGCGACAGTCGCATGAGTACTGGGGAAGTCTATGAGACTTTCGGTTGATATACATGTTGTTTCATGCGACTTTCATATGTTTGTACAAACTCATGTGACTTTTACGATGATCCATGAGACTTTCAGTTCTTGAATTTGTATGCCATGCGACCTTCATGTGATAAAATAACATGCGACTTTCATGTGTTAAGTGTGATTCCATGCGACTTTCATGTGTTAAGTGTGATTCCATGTGACTTTTGTATATTGAGTAGGATCCATGCGACTTTCATGTATTCAATATTAGTTCATGCGACTTTCATGTGAGGAATAGTAGTCAATGCGACTTTCATATCAGTTCATGCGACTTTCATATCAGTTCATGCAACTTACATGTGAGGAATACTAGTTCATGCAACTTTCATAACAGTTCATGCGACTTTCATGTGATGAATAGTAGTCCATGCGACCTTGTGAGGGTTCATGCGACTTTCATGTAGTAAGTATGAGTCCATGCGACTTTCAGTATGTAGAGTTAAGTTCATGCGACTTTCAGGCCATGCATGCGTGTCATGCGACTTTCAGTAAGTAACAGTTAAACCCAGTATTAACCAATGTTTAGACTTGGTTAGGTAGCAGTCAGTTGCAGAGTTAAGCAAGAAGAGTCTTTTAGTAAAGAACTAAGTAGCTAAGACAGCTGACAGGTGAGTATTCTCACTTATAACCTGAATAGATTACAGATGTTATATATGCATGTGAATACCAGATATTTATGAATATATGAGTTATAGTCAAATGTGTTTAGACTGTTTCACTTCGGTGACAGGTATGTTAGACCATTCACTCCGGTGATGGGTATGTTAGACCACACACTTCGGTGTCGGGTATGAGACCAGCACCTCAGTGCTGGGTATGTTAGACCATTGTGATGACAACGGGTGAGACGAGACCGTCCTGGTGACGGGTATGATGAGACCACTTACTACGGTAGTAGGTATGAGTTGAGTTTTTATGAGAACTATTTCGTCTGTAAGTAGTATACTCGCTAAGCCTTGGGCTTAGAGTTGTTATTTCTACATCTTTTCAAGTAATGACCATGGCGGGCCTCCAGCTCGGTGATGATAGCTCAAAACTCAAGCTTCCGCTATTTATTAACTTAGTTTTTAATAGTAATAGTTTAAATTTCAGACAAATGAGGATGACTGTAACTTAAGGAATTATGTGTGTGTAATTAATTAGCGACATGTCATGTAACTACGTTATTATTGATTACGGATATCTTTTAGGAATGAATTATGTTTTAAAAAAAATTGGGACGTTACAACTTGATATCAGAGCCTAGGTTTAAGGGATCTAGATGCATTTCGGCGTGTTTAGACTTAAACGTTGGTTCTTAAGAAATTTTCAAACAAAGTTTACAACTTGCAAATGACAAAAACTTTTAATGAGCTATCAGCTGGAGCTAGTCCGAGTGGTCACGTGCGATGTACAAGGTACTTACATTATTATGTACCATGCTAGTTTGTATATGATTTTTTATAGTAAGGTATTCTAGAAGTGTAGCGAAGAGGTAGTGGAACTATTGCATGATTACTATACATGAGAATCTGATGCTGTAGAAAGTGATGATACATGGCCCAAGCCAGTGAATCGGGATTTTCAAGGGTAATGCTAGGATCCAATATGTATAGTGGGTTTGTAATAATAGGGCCCATATTATTAGTTGCACACGATACATACGGGAACCTACCAGCATCCAAGGGAATCTTGTGAATCCGATGAGGGGTACTTGTAGAGGTAAGATTCTTGTAGCTAGGGTGCCTTAGAATGAGTAGGGTTGCCTGCTAGCTAGGTCTTGACATGCGGTACTTGATATATGCCTTGATATTAGTGAGGACTGTATGGCAATGCCGCCTATTGATTAGTGCACTGTCTATACATCCAGTATGGTGAACACGAGAACGAAGAGCTATCCCAGCATAAAGAGTTTTCGATAACCCGCCAGACGGGGAGAATGCCAGTGTGACTGGGGAAAGTGACCCCCGTATGCAGCCAGTTGTTAATCAGTCACTTCCCGAAAACGTGGCTCCTGAGAATGCAGTACCAAACGATCTTGAAATTGAAGAGTTTGGGAAAGCAGACATGACAGAATTGGTAACCACAGCTGTGACCAATGCACTAAAGGAACTTCTACCTTAAGTGGTAGAGGACTTGAAGCAGGATATGAGCACCATGATAGATTAGAAGCTGCGTGCTCTGTGGGCCGCAAAGGAAGCAACTATGACAGCAGCAAACACCCAGCTAGTGACACCAGCTGCTAACCAGATAACTCCAGGAGGTACTTTTCGAGACTTCTCGGCATGCCAGCCGCTGACTTTTGAGGGTTTGCCAGACCCCGTGTTAAGTACTAGGTGGATCGCGGCGTTGGAGGGAGCGTTCTTCACCTGCAAGTGTGCCGACGATGCGAAGGTTTGGTTCGTATCCAACTTCTTGAGAGGAGCCGCCAAAGATTGGTGGAATTTTTTGCGTAAGATGAAAGGCGAGGAAATCGCTAGAATGAAGTGGGAAGAGTTTACAGAATTGTTCTATGCTGAGTATGCACCAAAAGTTGAGGTAGAGAGGGTTATGGACGAGTTTATGAAGCTAGAGAAGACCACGGAGACAGTCAACCAGATCACTGTGGTGTTCAAGGAGAAGTTGTTGTACTGCCCAGCCTATGCCGGTGATGAGGGATTGTAGATGCACAAGTACACTCAGATGTTAAGAGAGGATATGCGGGAGTTTGTAGCTAATGGTCAGTACTCCACCCTTAACCAACTGATTGAAGGAGCCCGGAAGAGAGAGTTGTATCTGACGGAGAGAAACAAGAAACGTACTGCAGAACGGGCCACTCTCGGCAGCCACTAAGGGAAACAGCCAGTTAAGAAAACCAATGTAGGGTCTGGGTGCGGCCGATGCGGTAAAACGCACATTGGAACTTGTCGACAAGGGGTGGATAGTGTTAGAGTTACATTTGTGTTTAAGTCTAGTCACAATTTAATGTTTTTATGATTTACATTGTACTTAGTATATATAGTATTGTAGTCTTCCTTTCTTGTAACCTTTGATATAGTATTGAATACAAAACACACACTTTATGGTGTTTCCATACATTTCTCTCTACTTAAATCTATTGTGTATTCATTTGATTGCTCTACAATTGGTATCAGAGCCTGATCTTTGCTAAGATAAGGCTCGTGATTGAAGAATTCGAGAGATAACAGCAACAATCCGAAAGAATTTGTCAGATTTTGAGGTATTTTGGTCGACTTTTAGTGCAATCTGATTTCTATCGAATTGTGAATGAAAATGGAAGATTAAAAGTTTATTGGATTCGCAATAATCATTAGATTAAATCTGTGTGAGTCCGCGATCAATCACTACAACAGTTTGTGTTGAATTTGAGATTTTGTATTTTTCGGTTTTTGAGAAAAATTGATCTAAAATGTATTCTAGAGGTTGAATTTTGTTGTAAATTTGATGCTGAATTGTAATTTGTGTGTGTACGAACCCTCTGGAAGAAAAAATTCACGAATTTGATCTAAATTCAGAGGAATTTGAAGTTTGAAAGTTGGCAGTTACAACAGTTGAAAGAACTATCGGATTTAATCTCAAGAACAATCGGATTTTACAAAATTCGAAGATTTCTATCGGATTCCGATACTTTTCTATCGGATTCTGTGTTGCGGATTTTGGTAATACAAGGATTGAGTTGCGGATTTGGGGTTTGCAATCGGATTGTTTAGTTTGCCAGTGGTTGAGTTTCGAATTTGCAAAGTATCGGATTTTGGAGTCACAGATTTAATCAACAGATTTGATTGATCGGATTTACAAAGTTGGAATTATCTCGGATTTCAAATCATCGGATTTGAATTTCTCGGATTTTGAATTAACCAGTTTTCCAACTCGGTTTTTCAATCTCTCGGATTTTGAAACATCCGGATTTCAAAACATTATCGGATTTCAAATCTATCGGTTTTTGAATCCATCGGAATTCACTTCTATCGGATTTCAACTATCGGAATTTGAATCTAGGATTTCAAATTCACTCGGATTTTAAGTCTCGGATTTTGAAGATTTGATAGGTATCGGATTTTAAGTCTCGGATTTTAGACAAGTGAGTTTCGGATTTCAGTGAGTATCGGATTTCAGATCACAAAAGAATTCTTCAATCAAATATCTTACAAAGAAAAGGTCCTCAAAGCAAGAATGAGTACATATAGTGAAACACTTTCATTCGGTTCAGACACGAAGTCACCAGTGTTGTACAGAGGAGAATATCATGTATGGAAAGGTCGGTTTATGGATTTTATAGACAACAATGAGCAATATGGTGAGGAAATGAAGAAAATCATACTGGAAGGAAATGGTGTCTTTAGGAGACTACACTAGTTAAGTCCTTTGATCATTTCAAAGCCAGAGAAGGGGAAGCACTAATTGAAACTTACGGTCGCTACTGTAAACTACTCAATGACCTCAAAAACCAGAAACTCGATGATTACTCTAATCTAACGAAGAATACTAGGTTTCTAAACTCTCTAGGGTCTGAATGGAGATCCCAAGTGGCAATCTACAGACAAATGAATCAAAAGAACCTTAACAAAGTGACCCATCATATGATCTTTGAGGAACTAAATCAATATCAGGATGATGTTGGTTTAGGTACACAAAAAGACACTGTAGATCCACTGGCTCTGGTGGTAAATGAGAAAAGGGTTAAGAGCTCAACGAAGTCTGTTAAAATGAAACAAGCTATAGAGACAAAAATTTCAGATTTGGAGGAAGAGAATGTGGTTGATAATGAAAAGATCATGGAGGCAATGGCCTATTTGACCAACATGATGCAAAATAAGTTTCTGAAGAACAAGACAAACAACAGACAAAGGTTCACATCTGGCTCGAGAAGGAGAGATGACCAATGCCCAAAGAAGGATGGTAAGAGATTGGAAAGGAGGTATGAAAGAAAAGTAGAAACTGCTCAGGAGAGCAAATGTTATAACTGTGGCGGAACTGGGCATTTCATCAAGGATTGCAAAAAGCCCAAGGTTAAGGACACAGAATATTACAAGACTAAACTCAACCTCATCAAACAAAGAAATAGTGTGAGGTCATTACTTGCAGAAGAGGATCAATTCTTGTCTGACACTGATAATAGTGATGAAGATCCCAATGTTCATGCCCAATTTGTTCTAATGGCTAAGGTAGAGGAGTGTCAGTTTGAGGAAACCGATGGGGAAAGTGAAGATGAAATCGTGGGAAATGAATCTGGATTTATGGCCAGATTTGATGAGTCAGACATGGAAAGTGAGTATGAGGAAGAAGAAGAGATTGAACCAGATGTTGCTACTGAAGGCACCAACCCATCAGTTGCTGAGAATGAAGAGAAGGTATTAACAGATGACTCTGAATTTCCTACTGAGTATATACTAACTCTTATGCAACAGGTGGAGATCTTAACTTCCAAGAATCAATCTCTCATGAACAAGAACCAGAAGTTGAATGAAAAGAATATAAATCTAAAAATGGAACAAGCAACGAAAAGTGAAGTTGAACTAAAAACTCAATTCTCAAAAATAGATCAATTTCAACAAGAAATAAAAGACAAAGAAAATGCACTCAACAAATTCCAAAAAGAAACAGAGTTAAAAGTGCATGACTTGAATGCAGCCAAACTGTCTGCAGAGATAAACTTAAATTTAATAATGAAGGAGAAAAGGAATCTGGATGAGAAAGTTCAACATCTTGAGGATATAGTTAAAAAGCAAGTAACTACACGTCATAGTATTTTCAAACACCTTGAACCTAATGTCAAGAATAGATATAAAGGGTTAGGGTATGATGAAAATAACTTCTTCTCAAAGATGAATTGTAATCAACTGTATCAATTAGAAAGAATGAATCAAGGTTGGACTTCAAAAATGGTGTTTGTGGGAGAGGAAGAAATTAAACATGAAGAAGAACTCAAAAGAAAAACAACAAAGAAAATGCAAAACTCAATTAATTATGATGAACTGAACGCGTCATACGCAGACACTGAGAAGAGTGGTGGTTGTGCGTTAGAAGAATGTTTCATTACTATCCCATCTACAGTAAAGAAAGTTGTTGAAGAAGCAAGTGATGGAAATGCTCGAGTGAACATTCCACACATGGAATTACAAAGGAGGCAGGAATTGCTTGAAGTTGCATGCATCGATCAGAAAATTAAATTTGATGTGGAAAAATGTGTTTTAAAAGAAACAATCTTCAATCTTAACAAGAAGATAAATTCTGTTGCATCTGAGATAAAGATTGAAATATCTGATGAAAAAGATAAAAATTCTGATGTTGCACAATATCTTATTCCACAATTTATTTCAAATGGAATTGAACAAAGGATGCTTGAAGAAAAGGTGGAAAGATTGCTAACTAGATTGGACAGGTATCTGGATATTGTGTATCCACGGTGTCCGAAGGCTTGCAGAGAGTTTATGTCACATATATGCAATCACAAAAGAAAGGATCATCTTCAAACACAAAGCAGATTCCTGAAACGCCAAAAATCAAAAAGTCATCAACTGTGCATGCTTTAAAATCTGTTAAATCACTTCATGTGTCTAACAAAAATTCCTTTTCTGAAACAAAATCAGCTCAATCAAAAAGGAAAGAAGGTTCAAGCAACAGCATGAAGAAGTCAAACATCAAAGATGTGAAGAAAAGAGAGACAAAAGCACCAATGAAGTGGATTGCGAAGGAAGATTTGAAAGAAATAGAGAAAAAGAAAGCACATGTAATCAATGTTGATTCCAAGAAAAAAGTGAAACCATTTTGTAAAATCCATAAATCATACTGTAATAAAAATTGTGAGTTACTTTTTTCATGGAAAGTCAAAACGGAAAGCTCAAAAGTAAATATACTTGATAATAAAATGTGTTGTGCTGGAGATGGCTGTCCTGAAGGACAATGTAAGTTCAAATGTGAAAATCATCAAAATAAACTGAAAAGCGGATTAAAATCCAACAAAAACTGGAAGAATCCAAGTGATGATAAGATTCTGTTTTGGTTTGTCAACAAGAATGGATTCATTATTCACCAATGGATTCACAAACACCAAAAAGCAGGATTATTAAAAAGGTATGCTAACCGAAAGATACCAGTCCGCCCAGGACAATGGAGAGAACATATGAACATCATGAACAACAATCAAACATATTCTCCAACTCCAGTAGTTCATAACAAATTCACATCTTTTAACCAATCTCAACAGAAAGCTGTTTCAAATTCATCATATATTATATTCAACGAAGAATAAAAAACAGATGATGAATACACCTGTGTCATATCAACGCATAATGAAAAGCGTGTATGTTTTCTAAAACAAGCATTTCTCACCTATGATCAAATCAACTGAGAAATCAACTCGGAAATGGATTATAAAGAAAATGCTTAACAAAGAAAATTTGAATGTTGTCAAAACACCTGAAACATCTAACACAACAAATCAAACTAGTTTCTTTTCCATGTGCAGAAAGATCATCTTTGGTACATGGACTCGGGCTGCACAATACATATGACGGGGAACAAAGGTCTTCTCAAACACTTTGTGAGCAAGTATACAGGGAATGTAAAGTTTGGGAATGACCAAGTCTCACCGATCTTAGGCCACTGGGTAATAGAAACAGGAAATTTGAAGATAGAAAAAGTGTCCTATGTGGAAGGCTTAGGCCACAATCTTGTTAGCATAGGATAATTCTGTGATAAGGGTATGGAAGTAGTTTTCAAGAAAAGCTCCTGTTCATTAAGAACTAAAGATGGAGCAGAAATTTTGGGAGGCAACAGAAAGTCAAATTTGTATACAATTGACTTGTCTGAGAAAGGTTCTGGTGCACTAGTATGCCTGCTGCCTAAAGCATCATTAGATCTAAACTGGTGATGGCATCGCAAGTTGTCGCACTTGAATTTCAAAAACATAAACAAGCTGGTGAATGGTAACTTGGTCAGAAGTTTACCGAAGCTTAAATTTGAGAAAGATCATCTCTATAAGGACTGCGAAGCGGGAAAAATGAAGAGAGTTCCACACAAAGTAAGTCAGATATCTTCAACTACCGCGCCTTTACAGTTGATTCACATGGACCTCTGCGGACCAATGAAAGTCCAGTCAAGAAATGCAAAGCGATATATTCTGGTGATGGTGGACGATTATTCCCGGTATACTTGGGTCCGGTTTGTGAGTCATAAGAGTGAAGTACCACAACAAGTGATTCTATTTCTAAAGAAACACAAGACTCAGAACGGACAACCGGTGAAGAGTGTTGGAACGGACAACAGGACAGAGTTCAAAAATAGAACTTTAGATTCCTATTTCGATTTTGAGGGAATTAATCATCAGTTCTCGGCAGCATATACTCCGGAGCAAAATGGAGTATTTGAGAGGAAAAACAGAACCTTGGTTGAAGCTGCCAGAACAATGTTGCAATACTCAAAGGTACCACTATCCTACTGGGCTGAAGCCGTGAATACTGCATGCTACACCCAAAACAGATCCTTAATACATCGTCGATTTAATAAAACTCCATACGAATTATGTAATGGAGTAGTACCTAATATCAAATACTTTCATGTATTTGGTAATAGGTGCTTTGTGCTAAATGAATCGAACAAACTGTCAAAGTTTGATTCGAAAGCTGATGAAGGAGTCTTTTTAGGTTACTCAATGGATAAAAAGGCTTTTAGAATTCTGAATGGAGAACTAACATGATTGTCGAAAGCATAAATGTTACGTTTGATGATTTAGTCAATTTAAATTCCTTAACGAGTAAACCTAACTCATCCAAACATTCAATTTTTACTAATAACAAAAGAGATGAGTCATTCGCACATGCAGAAGATATAAGCTTGGATTTTATGTTCGATTTCTTTAAAAAGAATGATAACACATCTACTGTCTTGCAGGATATTCAGCAGAAGATATAAGCTTGTATCTACAGTTCAACAAACTACAAATTCTGATAACTGGGAGTTTGAAGCTACAAATATCCCTGTAAATGAACAAAATCCAAGATATGATCAAGCAGTAGAAGACATTAATTCAATTGATCTTCAAAATCTTAATGACGTCATTCAGGTTCAATCCCCCGAACCTGTTTGGCTGAAGAGTCATCCAGAGACTCAAATCATAGGAAGTTTGGACTCCGGTGTTCAAACTCGATCTGCCATAGCAAATATATGTCAACACTCTAGTTTTCTAAGCATGGTCGAACCCACACGAGTGTCGGAAGCTCTAGCTGATCCTGATTGGATTATAGCTATGCAAGAAGAGCTAAATCAGTTTGACCGACTCAATGTCTGGAGACTTGTTCCGCGACCTGAAGGCAAATCTATTGTTGGAACGAAGTGGGTATTTAAGAATAAAAAGGATTCTGATGGTGTGGTGGTTAGGAATAAAGCTAGGCTAGTGGCTAAGGGGTATAATCAACAGGAAGGGATAGATTATGATGAGACCTTCGCCCCTGTAGCACGGATAGAAGCAATTCGACTTTTCCTAGCCTATGCTTCCTACATAAACTTCACTGTATATGAAATGGATGTGAAGACTGCCTTCCTCAATGGCAAACTGAAAGAGGAAGTGTATGTCACTCAACCTAAAGGTTTCGTAGATCCTAACAAACCCAATGATGTCTACATTCTAGACAAAGCTCTATATGGTTTAAAACAAGCCCCGAGAGCTTGGTACGATGAGCTGTCAGAACATCTGCTAAACGAAGGATACGTCAAAGGGAAAACTGACACCACATTGTTTAAAAAGGAAATCGGAAACGATTATGTATTGGTACAAATATATGTCGATGACATAATATTTGGTTCTACAAATCCTAAGTATGGCAATGAATTTTCAAATACTATGAAAAAGCGGTTTGAAATGAGCATGATGGGGGAAGTTAATTTTTTCCTCGGATTCCAAATTAAACAATTTAGCCATGGAATTTTTATAAATCAACCTAAGTATATCAAAGATCTGTTAAAGAGATTTGATATGACTGGCTATTCATCAATCTCAACACCCATGGCTTCTAGAACAAAACTATTTGCTGATCCGGAAGGAAAAGCAGTAGATTTGAAAACTTATAGAGGGATGATAGGTTCATTGCTATATTTAACAGCTAGTAGGCCGGATATTATGTATTCTACATGTCTTTGTACCAGATTCCAAGCAAATCCTAAAGAATCTCATCTTCTGACGGTAAAACGCATATTTAGATATCTTAAGGGTACCCCAGATCTAGGTTTGTGGTATCCTAGGGATTCTAGGTTTGAGCTAATTTCCTATTCTGATGCAGATTATGCCGGTTGCATGCTAGACCGAAAGAGCACATCTGGGAGTGCACATTTTTTGGGAGACAGACTGGTTTGCTAGGGGTCCAAGAAACAGAACTGTGTTTCATCATCAACAGCTGAAGCAGAGTACATTGTTGTTGCTAGATGTTGTTCACAATGTCTTTGGATTCGGACTCAGCTTTCCGACTTTGGTCTGGTATATAACAAAATCCCTCTAATGTGTGATTCTCAAAGTGCCATTACAATTACATGCAATCCGGTACATCATTCTAAAACGAAACATATTGACATCGATATCATTTTATAAAAGACTATGCTGAAAAAGGTTTAATTGAATTAAAATATACTCAAACAGATAATCAACTTGCTGATATTTTCACCAAAGCGTTAGATGAATCTCGTTTTAATGCTTTAGTGTCAAGATTAGGGATGTTGAATTTGACAGTTTAACATAACATTCTAAATCAACAGATCTTACATGGTATATGCTAGTTGTGCAGGTCAAATTTGGTCAATGGACAGACAAAGCAAATACAAGTTATGAATCACTGAGGGTTCATACTTGTAAGGGGAGAAAATATTTCACGTTTTGTATATATTAAATGAAAAATCAAAAACATTTACAAAACACACAAAACTCAAAAATATTTTTTTTCTTCTTCATCTCAAATTGTTGTACATCTGTGCATGATTTGAGGGGGAGTTTTATTTTTTTTCTTTTTGAATTAAAATTGTCAAATTTTTGAAAATTTCATCTTTATATTCAAAGAATTATTTTTAAAGATGAAATATGAAGTTTAGGGGGGAGTGGAATGATTTGGAAAATCAAATTTCTAATAAGAAGTGTTGAAAATCCGTTAAAAGTTGTCGGATTCCGATTCTTTAATCGGATTTTGACCAAAACCGAGTGTTTTATCGATTTTGTGGGTTCCGGATTTCTTTTGGATCAGATTTTACCCATTCGGATTTCGTGGGTCAGTTTTATCGGTTTTTTCTATAAAAACAAAAATCCGATTTCATTATCGGTTTTCCAAAGCTTTTCAAGAAACCGAGTGTTCAAAGAATCCGAGAATTTAGAAGTGTTCATTTTTGCAAACAAACAACAGATCCTAGTTCGCAATACCTTACTGATTCCAAAGGTATACTTTGTTTGCATTTTCATCAACGTTTAATTGGTTTTTAATTGATTCTTTTGATTGAAAAACCCTCGAATCACTCGATGCTCAAATCTTCAAAATCATATGTGTTGTTAACATGATTGGACTCGGTTTTAGTTGTACAATAATGGGATGTATGTCGATTTTAAGATACTCTTCTTTGAGTTGGGTATTTAATGATTTTGAATCTGTTGGTTTTTTCGAGTTTTAATCGGAAATGTTGGTTTAAACGAGGAAGGGTTCTAGTGGTTATTTGTGTTGTTTGATCCTAAAGGAGTTCTTAATTTAGGTTTAATTGCACAAATATGTTGATTTTTAAGTGCTAAATGAAAGGAGGATGGATTTTTGAAAGAATCGGATTGTCGAACAAGTAACTCTGGTCATGAACATGAACTGTCGGATTTCATGTTCAATAAGATTTTGACAAATCCGATTGTTCGCATTGACAAGTGTCGGATTTAATAACAAGCAAAGCTAAGGGTATCAATGTTATCGGATTTTATGTAAATCCGAGTAGTTGTCGGATTTCATGTAAATCCGAGTGGTTGTCGGATTTTAACACAACCGGATTTTCAATATCATCGGATTTTGAAAATGTCGGATTTCTTGTCGGATTTCAAGTTCAAAAGATTCAAATTTTGAAATTAATGAGTGTCGGTTTTTCAAAGTCATCGGATTTTGAAAAACATTGACTATCGGAATTTCATTTGTGTCGGATTTTCAAAGATTTCAATCGGATTTTAACATGTGTCGGATTTTCAAAGAATTCAATCGGATTTTAACATATGTCGGATTTTTAAACAAAAAGGGTGTCGGATTTCATCTTGTACGATTTCTAAGTGTCGGTTTTTGCCAACACGTAGGAATTTTCAAATATTTTGGAAATTATTGAGACTTGTAGTAATTATTTTATTTCACAGATGGCTCAAATTCCATCCAATACCCTTTTCCCTTAATCCAATTACCTACCAAACCAACTGAACAACGCCTACTTCTTACCAAACATTACCAAAATCGAATACCCGATAATCACCGAACTTATAACATCTCACCCATTAAACCACATATTCACTTTTAATCCTACTGAAGCCTTCCCTCATGTTCCGGAGGTGTACGTACAACAATTATGGAGTTCCTTATCTTTAACTGAAAGTGTTGAAGGCCTTCCTGTACTAGCTAGCCAAATAAAGCAAGTTGAATTTGAGATGGGTATTGAAAGCATCCGCAGAATCCTAAGACTACCCAAATCAACCTCTTATCCACCAAAACCTGACTTTGATCCAATCCCTACTGACAAACAAATTCTAACCCATGCGATGGATCTTGGTTGGAAAGGAGATGAATTAACCGGCGTGTCAAAATTCAAACGTTCCGGACTCGTTCCTCAGTGGCAAACTCTATATGCTATAATCATGAGGTGTTTGACAAGTGTGGCCAAAGGGATAGATGGTGCCAATATATTTGCACTGAAGGTGCTGGTTGGAATGGCTAAGCATTTTTCATTTTGACTATGCAGAATTGTTGTTTATTGACATAGCCAAGGTAGCCAGGGAGAAAGTGATGCCTGGAAAAAGACGTAACTTCTTACCGTTTCCGCGGTTTCTGTCTATGATTATTCAACGGGTGATGGCCAGAGATACTTATATCTCGAGGCGTGATGGTGAACCAGTAGTGCAGATTCAAATGATGATAAAATTATACAAAATCCCGGCGATGCCTGATATTCAACCATTCGTGATGCCTGCTGAGTTAGTACATTTGTTGGATCTGGAAAGTGAGGTGGTCTAGGAGTATGTGAGATTACATAACTTTGTTCTTATGGATCGACAAGAGCCTGTTGATCCTACCCCAAGAACGTTAGGATCCCCGAGTGCTAGTGATATTAGGAGTCAGTCTTCTACGGGAGAAGCTGACAGGGGAGAGCAAAGAGAAAATATAATTGAGAGGGGTGGAGAAGAAAGTGAAGGTGTTGGTGAGTTTAGAGAGGGAGTTGCTCTGGACACATCTGAAAATGACACTGATTCATTCCAAAAACATATCGAGAAAATGTTTCCAGACCAGATCGAGGAGGAGTTAGGTCCTGATGGTTAAAGAGTACATACTAGTTTACCTGATTATGACCAAATGATGGATTTTTCTAATATTTATAGGCAAATGATGTATGATGATATTACTGCGCTTAATTTAGATGAAGATGCTGAGAGGCAAAAACAAAGTGAGGGAGTGAGTGTTGGGAGAAAAGAAAATGTGAGCGCTGATATTCCTCTAGCCATTTC
Source organism: Dittrichia graveolens (assembly GCA_038502395.1). Taxonomy (NCBI): domain Eukaryota; kingdom Viridiplantae; phylum Streptophyta; class Magnoliopsida; order Asterales; family Asteraceae; genus Dittrichia; species Dittrichia graveolens. The sequence goes on from JARJIL010000008.1 coordinate 28,931,773, forward strand.
TAGCCGGGACACCACATCCGCTGTTGGGTTTATACCTAGCATTGAAAAAGACTCTGGCTTCCCACCAGAGCATGCACAAACCCCTCCAAGCTGTTGGAATCTGCCCACTGACACACGTAGGCCGGCATCACTTCCAATGAAGCGCGGGCCTATTGGGTCACACGCCAAGTTTCCACTCCGACAGCCTAATAAAAGTGAAAGGGTCAAAATGGTCAAATTCCAGTTGACCAAGGCTTCACGACCGTGAAGGATGCTCCACGGGTCGTGAAGCAGCTCGTGTCCATGTGTCCTGTCGTGAGCCACATGGTTCATGAAACCCTAGGGCTTCACGACCCTACACGGCCCGTGAATGAGGTCGTAAAGGCACAACCCTCACGATTCTTGCACAGCGCGACACGGCTCGTGGAGGATTAATGGCTGGTCGTGGCACATTTATCCTTCACGGCCCGTGAGAGCCCGTGAAGAAGTCGTGAAGGCAGAATTCTAAGTGACACTTGCATCTTATTGGACCATCCTTTTTGGTCCAATGATCTGGTCACATTAGATCCGACCCTGCAGGAAATGAAGCAGAGTATGGTCTTTAAAAGAGCCTTCAATTGTTCCTTGTTTCACTCTTGGATGAATTTGCATACATACACACATATTTGTGAGTTTTAGCTAGAGAGTTAGAAGAGACCATTGTGAGTGTGTGTTCTTGGTATTCAATTGTTGTTCTAGAAATCAAACAAGTGTTCTTGATTGGTTTTGTCTTGCTAGTACAAGGGAAGTTGGTGATAAGCTTGGTGTGGACTTCTTTGGAGCTTGGAGCCTATTGTTTCAAGAATTCATCCCAAGTCCGATTTGTTCTAGCTTTTAATCAAAGTCTTCAAGGGTATGTTTTGATTCCCTTCTTCTCTTTCTACTTGTTCTTGGTTGCATGCATGTTCTTGCAAGTTTTCACCACCATTGGGAAATCATGGGATCATTTTGTATGTTTTTGTTGCTTCCGTTGTGTGCTTTGATCCCCATGGATTCCCAACAGTGGTATCAAAGCCATACTGGTAAGATGCATGCACCTTTGTGGCTTGAAAATCCATATTTTCGATTTTGGACATTCTGTCCAGAAGGTCTTCACGGGCCGTGAAGCTTGCTTCACGGGTTGTGAAGGCCACACGACCAGTCTCGTGGGGTGGTGGTCGTGAAAGGTGTTTAATCTGTTTCACGAGTCATGGAGCGTACTGTCTTCACGGCCCGTGAGGGCCCGTGAAGAGCAGTAGCTCGTGAAGGTGTCGTAAACAAGCTGTTTTTGGCCTTTTTGAAAAAGAAACTTGATATGGATTAAGGCATATGATTTAGGTGTTTCCAAAATCACTGTAGGCTGTTTAGCCTTGTAGATTAAGCCCCATAATGTCCTAATTCTTTTATATGTATGTATTGCGTGGTTTTGGCATAAAATGCACACATGCATACATGTATATTGTGTATATATGAATATGGATTTCAAAGTGTTTGGAATCCTAATGCATATGTACAAGGTTTATTCTTGTGCCTTTAGTTTTTGAATAAACTTAATTGGGATATTGTTTTATGCATGGTTTGGTGTGCACACCATGCTTTGTTGTTGTTTCATTTTTGTGAGCACCGGTTTGAGCCTATACCTTTGTGTGGTAGTTTGGTTGCCTTATTTGTTATTCATTCATTTGGTGGTTTATACCACATTTGGTTTGTAATAATTTATTTAATCCGGTTTGTAATAATTTATTTATTTGTGGCTTGCACGCCAAAGTATTTATTCTTTGTAATTGTATATTAGCTTAGAATAGATTGTGTGGCTTGCATGCCATTTCTCTTTAAATTATGTATGTAATGAGAAGAGAAGACCGGAGGCACCAACGGGAGTCTTGGGAGACGTCTTGGCTACCTCGAATCTGGAGGCGCGGGATCGAGTGGGGGCACGCCACGAAGTCTTGGATTGTTTGTCCTTAGTAGACTTAGTTCCTCGGTTAGCTTACCGGGGAACACTTAGGTTGGCTCAAATCGGTTTTGTATGCATGGTTGTGTAGTTTTATTTATTTATTTTCTTGCGTGGTTGTAGGATCTTCGCGTGCTAGAAAATCTTTTGAAAATAATAAAACTATATAGTTTTCCTTAACTGGTTAACAAACCCCGCTCGCTCACATGATTAACAAACGAATATAAAGTGTTTATGTTCAATTGGTGAAAAATGCGTTTTGTCACTTATTTGTTAATCAAAACGAAAAGAGGTTTTTAACCAGAAAAACAAAAGTCCCGATTTTTCTTAAAAACGTAAATCACACGCCATCCAAAAGATGTCACCACCCGAATCTAATGAAGCATGGGACAATTGTCGAGCTTAGCACGAGTTGTTCCATGTGGATTTGTGTGGAAGGTGCGTGTGGCGTCTTGAAATCTTTGGTTCTCGAGTTTAGCACGAGCCAATTATTGTCAAGGGCGTCATCGTGTATCTTGTTGGACGATTTGCAATTCCAATTTAATACGCCTTGATAATTGTCGTGCCTATACCGAGTTATCAAAGCGGCTTATTGAGGAATCGGTGTGGGAAGGGATCAAACATGCCAAACCGGTGCTATGAGTACCGATGGATCCCGCAAGTGCCTAAGAGTTGTAATCACGGATTGCAATTGGTAAAGCGTTTACCGGCCTAAATACCTTCACGAAGTGATCCGCGGTAAACCCGTCATGTAGTGAAGTTATGTTGGGTTCTTAGCCCTTGTTAAATTTTAAGTGCTAAACTATTGGGTAATTATTTAACAAGGATTAAAATATGTCGAAATAACATTTTTGTGTGCTTTGCCTTCTTTTAGATGGCATCTACAAGCAACACCGCAACACACATGTCACTCCGTCCATTTTTGGAGAAAGAGAAACTCATAGGCGTAAACTTTATGGATTGGCATAGGCAATTGAGAATTGTCTTGCGCCATGAAAGCAAGTTGTACATCCTAGAGGAACCTCTTCCGGAGGCTCCTGCTACCACCGCTACACGGGCCATTAAGGATGTTTATGAGAAGCGCCTTAAAGACACCAATGAGGTGACTTGCCTCATGTTGACAACCATGAGTTCCGAATTGCAAAGGCAATTCGAGGACGTTGGTGCGTTTGACATGATCTCGCAGCTAAAGGAAATGTTCCAGCAGCAAGCGAGGCAAGAACTCTACGAGTGTGTCAAGGCCTTTATAGGGTGCCGGATGCAGGAGGGCGGGAACGTGAGCTCCCACGTGCTTCGTATGAAGCAATACGTGGACCAGCTCGAGAGGTTGGGCTTTCCAATGTGGAAAGAGTTCGCTACAGATATTATCCTCCAATCTTTGCCTCAAGCATATGGTCCGTTCATTGTGAACTACCATATGCATAACATGGACAAGTCCTTGATGGAGTTGCACGGCATGTTGAAGACCACCGAGTCTAACATGGCCAAGGCAAAGCCATCGACCTCCGCACCCGTCCTAGCCATCCATGAGGGTGGTGCTAAGAGGAAGCGGCCCGCTTCAAGCTCCAAGGGCAAGGGAAAGAGGAAGGCGAAGGTGGCAACACCCAAGCCCAAACCACTCCCTGCGCCGGAGCCGAAGAGGAAGGAACCCGCTCCTATAGCCCCCTCATCGGAAGAGACCACCTACTTCTTCTGCGGGGAGAAGGGACACTACCGGCGTAGTTGCCCCAAGTACACGGAGGAGCTCAAGAGGATTCGCGCCAAGGGACAAGGCGCCTCCGGTATGTATATGATTGAACTCCATAACACTTCTACTTCTAACGCTTAGGTCTTGGACACCGGGTGTGGTACTCACATAGTTAATAATGTGAAGGTACTAAGAAGAAGTAGGGACTTGGTTGATGGGGAGTTGGATCTCATCATGGGAAACAAGGCGGTTGTCCCGGTTGAGAAGATAGGGAGCGTGGACCTCGCCTTTCCATCCGGCTTATTTATTACTTTATTAAATGTATCTTATTCCCCCTGCGTGGCAAGAAACATTTTATCATTTTATGCACTTGTTGACTATGGATTTAATTTTAATTTCTCTAATGGAATTATTTCATGCTTTAAGAATGATTTATTTTATTTTAAAGCACATCCATGTCGTGGCATATATGAGACAAGCATATGCTTGCAAAGTAATAGATCAATCATGAATGTTGGTTCTAAATCCAAATGTGATTTGGATAAGTTATCTTTATGGCATGGTCGTTTGGGCCACATAAACAAGAAACGCATCACCAAGCTCCAAGCGGATAGGATCTTGGAATCATTTGACCATGGGTCGGATGATGTATGCGAATCTTGCTTATTGGGCAAAATGACCAAAGCACCCTTCACCGGCGTTTGTGAGAGGGGCAAAGACTTGTTGGATATCGCTCACACAGATGTGTGTGGTCCGTTCAAGCATGTCACTAGGGATAACTCAAGGTACTTCGTAACCTTTACCGATGATTTTAGTAGGTATGGGTATGTCTACTTGGTGAGACAAAAGTCGGAAACCTTTGAGGTTTTCAAGACTTTCAAAAACGAAGTTGAGAACCAATTGGGTAAACGAATTAAGATGCTCAGATCAGATCGTGGTGGTGAGTATCTAAGTTCGGAATTCCGTGACTATCTAAAAGATTGTGGAATTGTTTCGCAATTGACACCTCCTAGGACACCACAATTAAATGGTGTCGCCGAGAGGAGGAAACGGACATTGTTGGATATGGTTCGGTGTATGATGAGTCGTACGTCAGGGCTAGTGGGAGCATAGTTGTGTTCCTAGTCTTGTATGTCGATGACACTCCTCATTGGGAACGATGTCCCGACCCTTCAAGGTGTAAAAACTTGGTTAGGGAATTGTTTTTCAATGAAGGATCTAGGAGATGCAACTTATATTCTTGGGATCAAAATCTATAGAGATAGATCCAAGAGGCTTATTGGGCTTAGCAAAAGTACATATGTTGACAAAGTCCTAAAGCGGTTTAGGATGGAAGACTCCAAGAAGGGGTTCATTCCAATGTCACATGGTTTGGTATTGAGTAAGACTCAATCCCCTAGTTCCCCAGAGGAACGGGAAGTAATGAAGCGAGTGCCATATGCTTCGGTTGTGGGCTCACGCCATGCTATGTACGAGGCCTGATGTATCATGTGCCTTGAGCATGATGAGTAGATATCAAGCCAACCCTGTCGAAGCTCATTGGACGGCGGTGAAGAGCATTCTCAAGTATCTTCGGAGGACTAAGGAGATGTTCTAGGTGTACGGAGGTGAGGAGGAACTTAGAGTAAAGGGTTACTCTGATGCAAGCTTCCAAACCGATAGGGATGACTGCTGATCACAATCGGGGTTCGTGTTCCTATTAAACGGCGGTGCCATATCCTGGAGGAGCTTCAAGCAAGACACCGTGGCCGATTCCACTACCGAGCCGGAATACATTGCGGCTAGTGAAGCTGCAAAGGAGGCCGTATGGATGAGGAAATTTTTGCTTGATCTAGGAGTGGTTCCAAGCATCAGCGACCCTGTTGAGATCTTCTGTGAAAACGAGGGTGCCGTTGCTTTAGCAAAGGAACCGAGGTCTCATCGACGCACGAGGCATATTCCGCGGAAATATCATTTTATCCGGGACGTGGTCGAAAATAGAGACATCGTCATCAGCAAAGTACATGGATAGCAATTTGGCGGATCCATTCACTAAACCGTTGTCGCAAGCTAAGCACGATGCCCACACACGTGCTATTGGGATTAGATTTGCTAGTGACTTGGTTTGAGTTGTATATTGGTTATAGTATTCGATGTATTTACTATGTTATTGGGAACATTAAGCAATATTGTATTTTTGAATGTATTGATTATTAAATGGAGATTTAATGATACGCGTGTAGCGAATACTTTCTTTAAATCATTATTGTGTTCCAACTTTGCATGTTTTATCACTTCCTTGAATGTTTTAACATTCTAAATTGTCCACGATCGGTCATTCTTCATGGAAGGAAGTATGAACGAAGATCGAGGGAAATGATTGGTCATAGTGTTCAATGGGATTGAATACAAGGGACGCAATATTTCGCCAATACTTGAAAAGAGTTTCAAGTGATTGGACGACCCACACCTGATCTTACTTCATGGTACATGTCAAGAGTAAATCAGGATGATAATATCTTTTATCCTTAGACCGGAGATGCATGTGTTTCACTACTTTGGTTTGCTTTATTCTGACTGCTTTCAAACGTAGTCCGTAACTGGTTATCACAAAGGAGGTATTTGGGTAAAGTATTGCCACTGTATAGAAGGCAATGTAGTCGAAGGAATTTGTTCCTCTGTAAAGAGAGATATCCCTGGGCCCCTCGATGATTGGACGCTGACACCAAAAATACATGGCCATGCTCGAGCTTGCAATGATTGTTGATCAGTTGCAACTCACCTTTTTGTCACCACCAATCTTGATCGAGAAACATAATCGTGAACGATCGGAGAATGACTTTGTACCATGTCTCGTGTTCACTTGGATATCACGAACAATAAGATAATTGATCACTTATCTATAGGACCATGTGAAACTCTTTTAGTTTAACTTGGTACTTGTCAGGGATGACATACCCCGTGTTTAGTTGGGGGCAGGGATGCCTTGCTAGAGGCCGCTCCCTGTCTGTGGTGCCCATAGGTACGGTGTGTCATGTGCAAGTGGGAGTTTGTTGGAATCTGCCCACTGACATATGTAGGCCGGCATCACTGCCAATGAAGCGCGGGCCTATTGGGTCAAACGCCAAGTTTCCACTCCGACAGCCTAATAAAAGTAAAAGGGTCAAAATGGTCAAATTCCAGTTGACCAAGGCTTCACGACCGTGAAGGATGCTCCACGGGTCGTGATGCAGCTCGTGTCCACGAGTCCTGTCGTGGGCCGCATGGTTCGTGAAACCCTAGGGCTTCACGACCCTACACGGCCCGTGAAGGAGGTCGTGAAGGCACAACCCTCACGATTCTTGCACAGCGCGGCACCGCTCGTGGAGGATTAATGGCCAATCGTGGTGCATTTATCCTTCACGGCCCGTGAGAGCCCGTGAAAAAGTCGTGAAGGCAGAATTCTAAGTGACATTAGATCCGACCCTAGAGCAAATGAAGCAGAGTATGGTCTTTAAAAGAGCCTTCAATTGTTCCTTGTTTCACTCTTGGATGAATTTGCATACATACACACATATTGGTGAGTTTTAGCTAGAGAGTTAGAAGAGACCATTGTGAGTGTGTGTTCTTGGTATTCAAGTGTTGTTCCAGAAATCAAACAAGTGTTCTTGATTGGTTTTGGCTTGCTAGTACAAGGGAAGTTGGTGATAAGCTTGGTGTGGACTTCTTTGGAGCTTAGAGCCTATTGTTTCAAGAATTCATCCCAAGTCCGATTTGTTCCAGCTTTTAATCAAAGTCTTCAAGGGTGCATGCATGTTCTTGCAAGTTTTCACCACCATTGGGAAATCATGGGATCATTTTGTGTGTTTTTGTTGCTTCCGTTGCGTGTTTTGATCCCCATGGATTCCCAACACAAGCCACTCAGTATCCTCTCAAAAGGATATTGTTTCATCACATGAAGATAAAGCACATAATCTAATGGATCCTCGTTTTGAGGAAACTGTTATTGAAACAAGTGGCACTCCTCTCCAGGCCACACCTGTCGTTTCTGCGCATATCGATAACTATCAACAGATTGTTGATTTTCTTTCAAAACACAGGGAAACACTTGAAGCAATAACTGGTCTATTCAGTGATAGACCAGCTGGAACTACTATAGGTGAAGCCTTCACAGGCCATATCCGAGGATTAGTAGGAAATCCCACCACAGCGAACGTCAATCCAGCTATGAAAGTGGGTGGTCCTTCATCTACAAAATTCGTTTCTGGAGATGCTGGAACCTCAACGGGTAATCTAAGTGATCCCGGTGTTACAACTTCTGAATCTGAATCGGCTAAAGAATTCGTTTCCAAGGCTGATTTTGATGCTACTCTTGAACATTTGCACGTCAGAATTGATGATATTCAAATATTACAACTTGACAGACTCACCAGAATCAAGAAGAAATTAGATGATTTAGTAGAACAGAAAGAAATGGAAGTAAAGGATAAAGTTACAGATGCCTTGTCAGTGGATGAGTTAAAAATCTTATTAATGGTTAAATTGATTGGCAAGGGTGATAGCAGTTTTGAGGATTTAGATATCTTATCATTGTTGAGAACTGAGGTGGAGTCTACGTGTAAAGCTGCTGCCGGGTCATCAAAACGACCTAGGCATGAGGATGATGACTCAGACACCGATCGTCCTGAGGGGGAGAAACGTTTAAAAATTTATTTTGATACCCCGGCTGCTCAGCGAATCGGTGTAGTTGCTGCCAGATTGGAGGAAACATCGTTTAGACAAAAATATAAGGGCAAGCAGACTGAAATGATTGAATTTGAAGAGTCTAATGTGCCTGAGGTTGAGGCAGAGGATGAGGATCAGACGCTAGGCTTATGGCTGAGCAAGCAAGAGGTTGAAAAGCCTTCTTCCGAGATAATTGATGAATCTGGGCTTGAAAGATACAATTTGGATAGTGTGATGAAAGTGCATAAAGAAGTAACAGAACAATTTCTGCCATCTCCTAAGCAATTCAGAGTCAGTCCTTCAGACATCAGAAAACAACAACTGAAAGAAAGTCAAATCAGAGAAATATCAAAATAGTCAGAATGGAATATCCCTAAAACTGCTCAAATAGATCCGGTTCACAATGGGTCTTTACCAAACGTAAAGAAAAGCTATGTGCTAACTAGGGAGGCCCTGAAGAAAACCATCAGAAACTAGAGATACCAAGATATACCAGTGGCCTTTCTAGAAGAAAATTTTTTCAACATCTATGCAGAGGAAATAGAAGAGATGTTGGATGTGAATATGATGGGTGCAAAAGATGCAAAAGATGTTAAAGCAAAGATGATTCTCAATATGCATACTGCAAAGAAAGAGGAAGTCAAATCAAAATATCAGATCATAAAACTCAATTTTGTTGGAGTTCAGAGAGTTGTCTTTAAAGAAATGATCAGCTATCTAGTCACAAGGTCGGATATGAAGAGTTATACAATTGGGCATGTGCACCTAAAATTCTTAAACCTTAGTGACGTTAATTTTCTGCTAGAGGAGCTTGAAATGAAACTAGAAAAGAATGTTGAAGATTCAGCTGGTTATAAGAAGCTCAGGGAGTTCGTTAGGCACCGATGTCAAATTGCAGAGTACACAGATCTTCAGTTGGGAGCCGAATCCGATAAAGCCAAAATCAATCTGCTAAAGCCAAACACAAAACATTCAAAAATTGACCAACTGAAGATGTTTCAAGTTGTCTGGAGTGATGATGAAGAGTTTGAGGAAGATGAAGGGATTGTTTTGTTTAACAGCAAAAGAGAAAAAATTTTCTTAAGGTTCAAAGAAGTTAATGCTTACTCAGATGGATCTTTGAAGATTTGGACCTTAAAAATTTTGGATTATAGTATGAGCTTAAAGAATGAAGTAGACCAAGCGCCCAGAGTCAGATTAACTGAAGTCATAAAGCTATTCGACGCCAAACGAGATGAAAGAAAGATGATCAGACATTAGCAGAGAAAGATGGGTCAAAGAAATATAAGCTAGGCTTAAACAAGGGGGAGATTGTTAGATTTACATTTGTGTTTAAGTCTAGTCAGAATTTAATGTTTTTATGATTTACTTTGTACTTAGTATATATAGTATTGTACTTTTCCTTTCTTATAACCTTTGATATAATATTGAATACAAAACACACACTTTAAGGTGTTTCCATACATTTCTCTCTACTTGAATCTATTGTGTATTCATTTGATTGCTCTACAGATAGATGTTACAGATATGGGAGAGGTGGGCACCATGGAAAGGATTGCAAAGCCCACCTGAATGTGTGTTTTAAATGCAATAAGCCTAGGCACCAGATGGCAGAGTGTCCCGAGGCGACTGGGGGTAGTGGGAAGCCAAGCTGGCAGCCGCCCCTCAGGATTACAGATGGGGAGAAGGGGAAGAGGCCCGAAGCACCTAAACCAAGGGGTCGTGCTTTCCAGATGACGGTGGAGGAAGCCAAAAAGGAACCGGATGTGTTGCAGGTACTTTCATCGTTAACTCCTTACCTGCACTTGTACTTTTTGATTTCGGGGCTAGCAAGTCCTTTGTATCATTGTCATTTTGTAAAAGTTTTGTTGTAGAACCGGTGAAACTAGAAATGCCATTAGAAGTAGAAATTGCCGATGATAAGGCTTTAAGTGTATCTACCATCAATATGAACAATGTAATAGTAATAGACGATGTAAAATTCCCTATAGAGTTACTACCGACACCGATGCGGGAATTTCAAGTAATTGTGGGAATGGACTGGCTGGGGCATCACCACGCCAATATCTTGTGCAAGCAGGGCATCATACGGATCCAGAATACGAGTGGGGGAGAAATCTCCATCTATGGCCAGAAACAGAAAGGAACGAAAGTATGTTGCACCGTAACCAAAGCCGGAAAGTATTCATGCAAGGGGTGCGCTGCTTTTATCGCACATGTTATCGACTCGAGAAAAGAGAAGAAACAGTTGGAGGTGTCCAACGTACCCGTGGTGCGCGAATACCCCGAGGTATTCCCACAGGAGCTTCCAGGGATACCGCCGGACCGGAAAGTAGAGTTCCGTATATACTTGGTACAAGGAGCAGCACCTATCGCGAAAACGCCATACCGTTTAGCACCGCCAGAAATGCAGGAGTTATTGACGCAACTGCAAGAGTTACTTGATAAGGGATTTATCCGACCTAGTAGCTCACCTTGGGGAGCCCCGATTCTGTTTGTAAAGAAAAAAGACGGTACGTTCAGGATGTGCATCGACTATCGAGAGCTCAACAAGGTAACAAAGAAGAATAGGTATCCATTACCTCGAATAGACGACCTGTTTGATCAGATACAAGGTGCGTCCTGTTTTTCAAAGATAGACTGGCGTTCGGGTTACCATCACTTCAAGGTCCGAGAAGAAGATGTAGCGAAGACAGCATTTCGAACGAGATACGGGCACTTTGAGTTCGTGGTGATACCATTCGGCCTCACCAACGCGACCGCAGCTTTCATGGACCTAACGAATCGGGTTTGCCGACCGATGAGTGGTAAGTCAGTGATTGTGTTCATCGATGACATCCTAGTCTACTCCAAGACTGAGGTGGAGCATGAGAAGCACCTTCAAGAGTTGCTAGAAACGTTAAAAAGGGAAAAGTTGTACGTGAAGTTTTCGAAATGCTAATTTTGGCTAAAGGAGGTGCAATTTCTCGGGTACCTGGTGTAATAACCGAACCTCGAAAAATAAATAAAAGAATATTTATTGAGAAAATGATAAATTATATTATATATTGGGTATTTATGGGCTTGAATAAAGTAAAGTGTTTAATGGACGTGGGAGTCTGAAGAAGAAATGAAGAAGAGTTACCCCACCATGTTCGAGTGAAGATTTCGAGGACGAAATGTGTTTAAGTAGGGGAGAGTTGTAATAACCGAACTTCGAAAAATAAATAAAAGAACATTTATTGAGAAAATGATAAATTATATTGGATTATGATATATATTGGGTATTTATGAGCTTAAATAACGTAAAGTGTTTAATGGACTAGTTGCATATATATGTTATTGGGCTAGCAGGTGTGTAATATTGAATTTATGTTCCTTGGTGTTGGTTCTATGTGCACAAGACACAAATTAATACGATATTACTGATAATAAATAAACCCATAGGGTCACACATTTACAATCAATGGACACCAATTACATATTTGAATATGATTTAAATATGTTTCCAACTCATTATATATATATAAGTATATATGCATTGTTGCATATTATTATTTATGTCAAATAATAATATCATTCTTATATATTGATATAAGGTAATGCGTATCAAATACATAAATATAAACATATGATTTTATATATATGTATGATGTATATATATATATGTATAAATATATGTTTGTTACAAGTAAATTGTTACTAGTAACAATTATATAATTGTATGTATATCTTTGTTACAAATAAAGAGTTACTAGTAACAATTAAGTATGTATATAAAATACATTTAGATGTATTTTATACTATGTATGGCACATCTAGTATACTCATTTATATATATTTAAAAGAATAACTAGAAATTCACACATAATTCACAAAAGAGCCCTATTTTGACCTTACTTGGAAAAGGCTTAACATGGACATGGCATGAAGAAGTAAGGCAACAAGAGAGGCCCCCCCTCTCCTTTTTGGCCGAATTTGGCCTTGAGGAAGGACCTCCCTCTTGTTTGTTGTTGGTTGGTGCTTTTAATTCTTCATGCATGGTCTTTGTGAACATATACATGCTACCACCTTTGCTTGTGTTCTTAAGAATAGGTTCTAAGTGTTCTAAGAGCTTGAATACATCTTTATTTTATAGTATTGGTGTTCTTCAAGTGAGCAAAGTGTGATACTAGAATACATACTCATACACATACATAGTAAGTTCAAGAAGAAGAACAAGAGGTTGTTGCTTGCTTGCTTGAATTTCAAGGGTTGGAGAGACTAGCATCTTGGAGGTGTTGGACTCATTGATTTGTGGATACCTTGGAGGAAGTCTCTACTTGGCTTCTCATTGATCAACCACTTCACCAACGGTTTTATCACGCTACAAAGGTTGTAGTTCTAAACAACCTATGGTTGTTTTGTTTCTTAAGGCTTGCATATGGATCATTGGTGGGGAGTTCTGAAAGTTTAAAATTGTTGTTCATGCTTCCGTTGCTAAAATATATTTTGAAAAACCGAACAAACCCCAACAGTGGTATCAGAGCCACTTATGTGTAGTTTTAAGAAACTTTATTTTGAGTATGTATTGTTTAAGAAAATGGACAATTTTTCTTTTGTTAGAAAAGTTGTGGATTTTCTTGTTGGCAACTTGTATATGTTTATATATTTATTTTGGGAAACAACCAAACCACATGCATGTTTGCTTGTAAAAGTTGCCTAAATATCAAGTGTTGATATATATATGTTTGTTTGAGTGTATGTTGTGCATAACAAGCCATAGACCTTTTGTGATGTGTTGGAAATTCGATTTGGTTGTAAAATTATTCTTTCATTTGGTATGTAATAATAATTTTAGTTTTGTTTCATCTTGTTGTATTTTGTAAGTAGTAGAATAGTTTAGACTAGTTTACTTTTATAAAAATGTAACAAGATGGAGAAATGACCAAGTTGGAGTTTTCAAGTATGGTGGAGTCAACCATGAAGGCTTGGAGTCATTTGCACTACAAGGAGTTGTTTTGGCAATTGGGAGCTTCAAATTCATCACAAGAGAAATATTTGGTCCTTAGTTATGACTTGGTATTTTTGTATGGCTCACAAAAATACCACTTAGGATAAATGGCTTGGTTATCCACTTATACATGTTATTTGTGTGTGTTTATGTTTATATTATTATGCATGGTTGAAAATAGGATTTTTGCATGCTAGATAATATTTTTGATATAATATAAATCACACAATGGGAGTTTGGTATTTTAAGTTGACATAACATAAGATGTAAAATGAATTTTATATAAAAAGAGTTTTGTAAATATTAAAATTCATTATGTCAATATATATATATATATATATATATATATATATTTATGAGTTTTATAAAATAGAGATTTTAAAACTCAACCAAACACCATTCAAGCTTAATAATAAAATGGTTTTATTACAAGCTAAAATTGGTCGTATTCGCGCGCTCGAAACTACACACGTTAATATAGGATATTAATACTAGTTTAAAATTGAACGCGTTGAGAGTTCGTAAAATATGGATTTTAAGAATACTCAAGACCAATATATATATAAAAATATGATTTTATCAAAACGTGGACTTATTATTGTATGCATGCAATACTAGTCACACGACTCGTTTTGTTTTATTTAATAAATATACAAAACGGTAAAAACCCTTTTTCAAAACGTAAGTCTATGCCATCCCATTTTAAGACACTTGCTTGTTACAACGACGCTCACATGGAGAGAGCATTAGCCAAACGCGTGGATTGTTTTTGTAACAACCGAGGTGTTTTTCCGCGAATTCCATGAACGTCTAGGGCCGGAAATTCACCGTCTTGAAATAGGACGACTTAATCGGATTCTTATTACGGAGAGAGCATTAGCCAAACGTAAGGAAGCCCGAGGCATAGATGGGATCAAACATGCCAAAATTGACAATCGTTGTCTAGGATCCCATAAAGATCTAGGATTACATACCAGATGTAATTGGTAAACGTTACCTACCTTGTTGTTTTAACTTGATGGAGAGAGCATTAGCCAAACATTCAAGGTTAAGTTCAACTTGGATCCTAGCCTTTAAAAATTAAAGAATTTTATAATTCTAAAGGGTATTAATTATTAAAGGATTAAATATCGAAAATACTAAATTGAACTTTGTTAATTTTGTAGATGGCCCCTAACTCAACTACGCCCGTTAACAACTTATCTCTTCGTTCAATCTTAGAGAAAGAAAAACTCAATGGTACAAATTTCTTAGACTTGTATCGTAACTTGAGAATCGTTCTTAAGCACGAAAAGAAATTGTACGTACTTGAGGATCCCCTCCCTGAGGAACCTCCATTGACTGCGGCCAAAGCCGTTAGGGATGCTTGGGTGAAGCATTCCGACGACTCGGTCGAAGTTGCATGCCTCATGCTTGCTACCATGTCTCCGGATCTTCAAAAGAACCTTGAGGAGCATGGAGCATATGAGATGCTTCGCGAGCTTAAGGAAATGTTCCAAAAGCAAGCGAAGCAAGAACGCTTTGAGGTCACTCGAGCCTTCCATGCATGCAAGATGGAGGAAGGTCAATCCGTTAGCGACTATGTGCTAAAGATGAAAGGATACATTGACCAGCTTGCTAGGCTTGGATCTCCCATAACCAACGAGTTTGCACAAGATATGATCCTTAACTCGTTGACCAAAGCCTATGATCAATTTGTCATGAATTATAACATGAACAATTGGGAGAAATCTATCTCAGAGTTGCATGCGATGCTTAAAACTGCTGAGAGTAAGATTCCAAGCAAAACACCTCAAGTCTTGATGATTCAAGAAGGGAAAATCAAGAAGAAAAAGAAAAACAACTCAAATGGGAAAGGCAAAGCAAAGGCAAAGGGAAAGGACAAAGGCAAGCAGGTTGCCAAGGCTCCTACACCCAAGACGGTGGGAAAGGTTCCCAAGAATGACCCGTGCTTTGAATGCGGGGTGGTAGGACATTGGAGGCGCAATTGTCCAACCTACCTCGCAGAGTTGAAAAAGAAGAAGGCTGGCGAGGCCAGCACTTTAGGTATATATATGATTGAAATGTATACTTTTTCTATAAATTCCTGGGTATTTGATACCGGTTGTGGAACTCACATTTGTAACAATGTGCAGGGGTTGAGAAAAAGTAAGCTGCTGAAGCCAGGGGATTTGGATCTCCACGTGGGCAATGGAGCAAATGTTGTTGTTGAAGCCCTTGGAACTTTTGAATTATTATTACCAAATGGCCCGTACTTAATATTAAACAATTGTTGTTATGTACCTAGTCTAACTAGGAATATTATTTCAGTAGCTCGGTTAAGAGAATCTGGATTCACTTTTTGTTTCGTTGATGATGGCATTCGTGACTTCAAAAACGACATTTTGTATTTTGAGGCTCGCCCTCTTAATGGAATATATGAAGTTAATCTTAAAAGATCTCTTGATGATAATTCAATATATACCACTAGCACCAAACGACCTAAGCATGACTTAAGTCAAACATACCTATGGCATGGTCGACTTGGTCATATAAACAAGAAACGCATTGCAAAACTTCAAAAGGATGGAATTTTAAAATCAACCGATTCTAGCTCATTTGAAGTTTGTGAATCATGTTTATATGGGAAGATGGATAAGGCTCCTTTCTCCGGTTCAAGTGAAAGAGCCAAAGATCTAATAGGAATCATACATACGGATGTATGCGGTCCTTTTAGATCAATGTCTAGGGATGGTGATAGATACTTCGTTACATTCACCGATGATTATAGTAGATTTGGTTATGTTTATTTGATGAAACATAAACATGAAACATTTGAAATGCTCAAGTTGTTTCAAAACGAAGTACAAAATCAACTCAACAAAACAATCAAGGCCCTTCATTCCGATCGAGGTGGCGAGTACTTAAGCCAAGAGTTTATGGATCATCTTAGTAATTGTGGGATTATCTCACAACTTACTCCTCCTAGAACACCACAACATAATGGTGTATCCAGAAGGAGGAACTGAACCCTACTAGATATGGTTCGGTTTATGATGAGCCGAAGTACTCTACCCTCGTCCTTTTGGAGTTATGCTTTAGTACCTGATGCGCGCATATTGAATATGGGTCCAACCAATAAGGTAGATAAGACACCATATGAGATGTGGTATGGAAATGTTCCAAACTTATCTTACTTGAAAGTCTGGGGTTGTGAGGCTCACGTACGACAAGAAGCTTCAAGAAAACTCGATCCTAGATCTATCAAATGTAACTTTGTGGGATATCCTAAAGATTCATTAGCATATTATTTCTACAACCCAGCTGAGAACAAAGTGTTTGTTTCTAGGCATGCCACTTTCTTAGAAAAGGAGTTTCTTTCGAAAGAGGCAAGTGGGAGCAATGTAGACCTTGAATAAATTCAATAACCACAAAATACAAGTCAGGTTGGCACTAGCACTCAACAAACGGTTGTTGAACCTGAACAATTGGTTGTTCAAGAACCTACTAAAACACAAAGTGTTCGTAGATCTGGTAGACCTCGTCAAGAACCCGAGAGTTACGGATTTCTCGTGTCCAATGATGAGATTTTCTTTGTAGACTCTTCTGAGCCTAATAACTACCAAGATGCTATATCGGATCTGGAATCCGATAAATGGCTTGATGCCATGAACACTGAGATGCAGTCCATGTAAGAAAATCAAGTATGGGACTTGGTTGATCTTCCTCCCAATAGTAAGACTGTAGGGAGCAAGTGGGTCTTCAAGAAGAAGACAGACATGGATGGAAATGTACACACATTTAAGGCAAGGCTAGTGGCGAAAGGTTTCACTCAAACTCATGGTATTGACTATGATGAAACTTCCTCTCTGGTAGCCATGATTAAATCTATTAGAATACTTATTGCCATAGCTGCATATTATGACTATGAGATATGGCAAATGGATGTCAAAACGGCTTTTCTAAATGGACACTTAAGTGAAGATGTCTATATGGTTCAGCCCCAACGTTTTGTAGATCCTAAGTATCCTAACAAGGTGTGCAAGCTTAAAAGATCCATTTATGGACTAAAGCAAGCATCTCGAAGTTGGAATCTTCGATTTGATGAGAAAATCAAAGAGTTTGGTTTTATCAAATCAGAAGATGAACCGTGTGTTTACAAGAAAACTAGTGGGAGCGTAGTAGCATTCCTTGTCATGTATGTTGATGACATACTACTCATTGGAAACGACATCCCGACCTTGCAAGACATCAAGTCTTGGCTTGGGAAGTGTTTCTCAATGAAAGACTTCGGAGAAGCCCCCTACTTTCTTGGAATAAAGATCTATAGGGATAGATCTAGGCGTCTTATTGGCCTAAGTCAAAGTGCATATATTGACAAAATCTTGAAACGATTCAAGATGGAGAATTCTAAGAGAGGATTCTTGCCAATGGCACAAGGCACGGTTTTGAGTAAAGCTCAAAGCCCTAGCACAAGAGAAGAGCTAGATAGAATGAGTGAGATCCCATATGCTTCTGCAATTGGATCCATCATGTATGCCATGCTATGCACTAGGCCAGATGTCTCGTATGCTTTGAGCATGACGAGCAGATACCAGCAAAACCCAGGAGATAGCCATTGGATGGCAGTCAAGAACATTTTAAAATACTTGAGAAGAACCAAAGACATGTTCTTGATCTATGGGGGTTTGGAAGAAGATCTTTGTGTAAAGTGTTACACAGATGCTAGTTTCCAAACGGATCGAGATGATTCTCGATCACAATCGGGCTACGTCTTCATTATGAATGGAGGCGCGGTTGCTAGGAAAAGTTCTAAGCAAAGTGTAGTTGCACAATCCACTACAGAATCTGAATACATTGCTGCTTCTGAGGCTGGACAAGAAGCTGCATGGATGAAGAAGTTCATTGCTGACCTTGGGGTAGTAACAAGCATTCAAGACCCCATAGAGATATTTTATGATAATGAAGGTGCTATTGCCCAGGCAAAAGAACCTAGATCACATCACAGCACCAAACACATCCTCAGGCGTTTCCACTACATACGGGATATAGTGGATAGAGGAGATGTGTGTATTTGCAAAGTTCATACAGATCAGAATCTTGCAGATCCTTTTACGAAACCTCTTGCCTCGACTAAGCATGAGTCTCATACTAGGGCAATAGGTCTTCGCTTTGCAAGGGATTGGATTTGAATTGTAATTTAGTATTTGGATATTTTGGAACATTATGACAATATCTATTTTATCTGAATGATGTATGGGATCTGATCACTTCATTAATATTTATTGTGTTCTTTATTAGCATGTTTAAATCCATGAATAATTCTTTATTCTAAAACGTCCATAGTCGGTTATAACTATGGGAATAGTTATGAATTAAGACTAATGTGAATCGGTTGGTTGACTTTCATTCGTGATGAAAGTAGGCAAAAGGGTTTGCAGCCAAATTCACTAATGTTTGTTAGGGAACGAACATTGGACATGACCCGCTCTTAAGATCGCTTCATGGATCAGTTTCATAAGTAAATCTTGAGAAAAAGGTGGTATCTTTGTATCCTTAGACCTGAGACACATATTGGGTCTCGAGTATGAGGAGTATCATGCTTTAATGTGGTTAAACGCTATCTTTAACCGGGTAGTTATAAACGCCATTATTAGGTATGATATGAGTTTTATAAGAGACGTATGTGGTCAAGATGGAATTTGTTTCTCTCATTTAATTGGGAGTATAATATATCTGGGCTCTAAAACAAGTTGAACATTATATGAGAATTGATGACGATCCATGTCTCATTGTTGGGTTTTCGTTGTCTAAAATCGCAACGGAAGCAAAACGAGTAGAAAATAATTTCAAAAAGTTGACCACGAATACGCCCACCAAATGGACCAAAACTCTAGACATGACTAAGCAACAAAATAAACATACACAGAGATAGAGTTATACCCTTGATGCTTTCTTCTTTGTATTCGCGAGTTTGGAGTTTGGAAGCTTCGTGTACTAACGTGTACACCTTTATTGAAGTCCACACCAAGTCTTGATCTTTTCCCACTTGCTAGAGTGTTAGGTACGCCAACCTAAACACCACAAAGATGTCTACACAATAGAACCAAAGCCTTGGAACTACTTTGTGTGTTTGAGAGAATTTGTGCAAACTATATCAACTTAGTGTATTTCTTTCAAGCAACCAAAACCATTAGACTTAGTATGGTTTATATAGAACTCAAATTGTAGTTCAAAAAACGTGCAACGATAAATCTCATGGTTGTTACATGATCAATACACATAAACACCATTTAACTAGCTTTGAAAGCCTAGTTAAGAGGTTGTTACTGCATGAGGCACAGCCACACCTCATAAAGTACGGGCGTGCCAACCCGAGAGGCCACGCCCAAGTCACGCCCGACTTGGTCTCGTGCCTGTCCATTGGGCACAGGGCACGGGCGTACCTAGCCACAGGCCACGCCCAAGTCACGCCTGACTTGAGCTCGTGCCTACCCGTAGGGCACGGCCGTACCTCATAGAGGTACGGGCGTGCCTTGGCCCACCAAAACCAGTTTCTGGTTTTCTCTCTTATTAGACCATCCGTGATGCCGGAATCGATACTTGGCGTGTGACCCAATAGGCCCTTGCTTCATCAGCCATGATACCAACTCGTGTGTGTGTCAGTGGGCATAATCCAACAAACTCCCACTTGCGCATGACAAACTCACGAAAGACGTCACCGACATAGAGCGGCCTCTAGCAAGGCATCTATGCCCCCAATTTAGCACAGGGTTTGTCTTCCCACAACAAATACCTAACCAAGAGGAAAGGTCCTATAGATAAGTGATTATATACCCCTTCGTTCACGATATCCGTTGTGAATGCAGGTCATGGAACATGATCAACCCCAAATCATTCACGATTATGTTTCTCGATATAGACTAACTATGACTAACAAAACAAGTTGCATAATTGATCCACCATCAATTCAACTTGAGCACGACCATGCATTTTGGTTTGTCATCAGCTTAGTCAACGAGGGGCCCAAGGATATCTCTCAAAAGAGGAACGAATACCTTTGACTATACCGTCCTATCATAATAACAAGTTCTTGCCTGAAAACTTCCTTTATAACAGCCAGTTACGAACTGCGTTAGAAAGCAATCTAAACAAGTCCAAGTTAATAATCAAGCAATGTGTGCATCTCCAGTAGAAGGATAAATAATATTATCATCCTGATTTACTCGTGATAATATCCATGAAGTAAACTCAGGTACGGGTCCTCCAATTACTTAATCACCATTAAGTACAGGCTAGTGTTGCGTAAACAAGTATTCAATCCAAGATGAAAACTTTACCAACCACTCGCCTCGATCTTAATTCACTTCTTCCTCCTAATGAAGAACGACCGATCGTGGAGTATTTAGCATAAACAAGTTTATTCATGGAAGTATTAAACATGCAAAGATAGAACACAATAATGTTTCATAAAGTAATCGCACCATGCGTATATTAAATCCCCATTTAATAGTCATTACAATAAGAAATACATTATTGCTTTAATGTTCTCAATAACAAATACAACTAAAACAACTAAACCAAGTCACTAGAAAATCTAATACCAATAGATTTAGCATGAGAATCATGCTTAACTTGTGACAAAGGTTTGGTGAGTGGATCTGCCAGGTTCCCCTCAGTTGGTACTCTACTAACCACAATGTCACCATTATCGATGATATCACGAATAAAATGATACTTTCGAGCAATGTGTCTTGTACGTCGATGCGCTCTTGGTTCCTTAGCTAGAGCTACTGCACCCTCATTATCACAGAAGATCTCAATAAGGTTAGCGATGCTAGGAACAACTCCAAGGTCTTGAATGAATTTCTTCATCCAGACGGCTTCCTTAGCAACCTCGCTTGCAGCAATATACTCTGACTCCGTGGTTGAATCGGCCACGGTATCTTGCTTGGAACTTCTCCAACTTATTGCTCCACCATTTAACAAGAATAAAAATCCCGATTGAGACCGGCAATCATCCTTGTCCGTTTGGAAGCTAGCATCAGAATATCCAGTAACTCTGAGCTCCTCCGATCCACCGAACACTAAAAACATTTCCTTAGTTCTCCGAAGATATTTAAGGATGTTTTTAACCGCAACCCAATGACTTTGACCAGGGTTAGGCTGATATCGGCTCGTCATGCTCAAGGCATACGACACATCAGGCCGAGTACATAGCATAGCATACATGATTGATCCCACTGCCGAAGCATACGGGACTCGACTCATTTCCTCCAGTTCCTTTTGAGAACTAGGACATTCAGACTTGCTCAACGCCATGCCATGCAACATAGGCAAATTCCCTTTCTTGGAATCTTGCATCTTGAACCTCTTCAAGACTTTATCTGTGTACGTACTCTGGCTCAAACCAATGAGTCTCTTAGATCTATCTCTATAGATCTTTATCCCAAAAATATATGCTGCTTCTCCCATGTCTTTCATAGAGAAGCAACTCCCAAGCCAGGTTTTTACTTCCTGCAAGGTAGTCACGTCACTTCCTATGAGTAGTATGTCATCTACATACAAGACTAGAAAAACTACAGCACTCCCACTAGCCCTGACATACACACAAGATTCATCCTTGCTTTTAGAAAAGCCAAACTCTTTGACCTTTTCATCAAAGCAAATGTTCCAACTCCGAGACGCTTGCTTAAGTCCATAAATGGACCTCTTAAGCTTGCAGACTCTATTAGGATATTTGGGGTTTACGTAACCGTCAGGTTGTGCCATGTAAACCTCCTCTACCAACTTCCCATTAAGGAAGGCAGTCTTGACATCCATCTGCCATATTTCGTAATCGTAATATGCAGCGATAGCCATTAGTATCCTAATAGATTTCAACATAGCCACCGGAGAAAAGGTTTCATCATAGACTACACCATGAGTTTGAGTGAAACCCTTTGCTACTAGTCGGGCTTTGAAGGTGTCTACTTTTCCATCCATGTTAGTCTTCTTCCTGAAGACCCATTTGCACCCTACAGGCTTGTGGCCGGGTACCGGATCAACCAAGTCCCAGACTTGATTATCCGCCATGGATTGCATCTCACTGTCCATTGCCTCCTTCCACCTAGCAGACTCAGGGCCCACTACGGCTTCCCGGTAGTTGGTCGGTTCACTATGATCCACCAATAGTTCGTCGCCCTCGGATATGAGAAACCCATATCTTTCCGGCTCATTACGAACTCTACCAGATCTACGGAGCTCTAATGGTTGTGTATCAGGCACCTCATCCACCGTTGGTTGAGGTTCCACTTCTTCCGGTGCGCCGACCTCAGAAGCGGTACTAGTACCAACATCAGGTCGATCATTGGTGTTATCTAGAATTTCTTCTAGATCGACTTGCCTCCCACTGGCTTCTGCAGATATCAGCTCCCTTTCAAGGAAGACCGCCCTTCGAGCAACAAACACCTTGTTCTCCGAAGGTTTGTAAAACAAATATCCCATAGAACCAGCTAGGTAGCCAATGAAAATACACTTCTCGGCTTTGGGTTCAAGTTTGTCTTGAGCTTCACGTCTTACGTAAGCCTCACAACCCCAGACCTTGAGATAGGCTAGCGAAGGAACCCTTCCATGCCACATCTCAAACGGTGTACTTGCAACCTTCTTTGTTGGTACAAGGTTTAAGGTCCTAGCAGCGGTTTCCAAAGCATAACCCCAAAAACTTGCGGGTAACTTTGTACGACTCATCATGGGCCGAACCATATCCAATAAAGTTTGGTTCCTCCTCTCAGCGACCCCATTTAATTGTGGTGTCCTGGGTGGAGTAAGTTGTGAAATAATTCCACAACCCCTAAGATGATCAAGAAACTCGGTACTAAGATACTCACCACCCCTATCGGATCTGAGAATCTTAATCCGCTTGCCCAATTGATTCTGTACTTTGTTTTGGTATGTCTTAAACACCTCAAAGGTTTCAGACTTATGCTTAATCAAATAAACATAACCATACCTACTGAAATCATCAGTAAAAGTAACGAAGTACCTACAATTGTTTCTTGTAGCAGACCTGAACGGACCACACACATCCGTGTGAATAATGTCCAACAAGTCTTTACCCCTTTCACTAACGCCGGCGAAGGGCGCTTTAGTCATTTTGCCTAATAAACAAGAATCGCATACTTCGCTTGACCCGTGGTCAAACGATTCCAAAATCCCATCCACTTGGAGTTTGGTGATACGTTTCTTGCTTATATGGCCAAGACGACTATGCCACAAAGACAACTTGTCCAATACACCTTTGGACTTAGAATCAATATTCATGATTGATTTATTACCATCCAAACACACACTTATTTCATAAATCCCACGACATGGATAAGCTTTAAAGTAATGAACATCATTTCTCAAACAAGAGATAATTCCATTATTAAAACCAAAATCATATCCATCGTCATACAAAGCATGAAAGGAAATAATGTTTCGTGCCACGCAGGGCGAAAAACAAACATTCAATAAGGTAATAGCAAGCCCTAAAGGAAAGGCGAGATCAACACTCCTAATCCGTTCCATGGGAACCACATCCTTGTTTCCCATGATCAGGTCAAGCTCTCCAGCACCCAGCGCCCTACTTCTTTTTAGCACCTGCACATTATTACAAATATGAGTGCCACAACCGGTATCAAGTACCCAGCCGTTAGAAGTAGCGGTATTGTGGAGTTCAATCATAAACGTACCTGAGTTACCCGCTCCCTTCGGTTTTACCCGCTTGAGCTCCTCAAGGTACTTTGGGCAAGAACGCCGCCAATGCCCCTTTTCCTTGCAGTGGAAGCACTCGGCTTCCGCAGGGTCCTCGGCCGGAGGAACCATCATGGCTTTCCCCTTGCCCTTTGGGGCCGGACTCGGGTTAGGTTTTGCAACCTTCCCCTTACCCTTTCCCCTTAGAGGGGGGAGCGCCTTTTCTTTTGGTTCCGCCTCCCTGGATGGCTAGGACGGGTTTGGACGAGGAGGGCTTCTTGGACATGTCAGACTTGACGGTCTTTAACATTCCGTGAAGTTCCATTAGGGACTTGTCCATGCCATGGACATGATAGTTCCACACAAATTGTGAAAAGGAACTAGGAAGAGAACGGAGGATCACATCCACCGCCAACTCCCTCCCTAACGGGAATCCCAACCTCTCCAAGCGATCAACCAATGCTTTCATCTTAAGCACGTGAACGCTCACATTTCCGCCCTCCTGCATATGGCAATCGAAAAGGGACTTTAGGCACTCGAAGCTCTCTAGCTTAGCCTGCTGTTGGAACATTTCCTTCAGCTGGTTAAGCATATCATATGTTCCTAAATGTTCCATTTGCTTTTGAAGCTCAGGAATCATTGACGAGAGCATAATGCAAGCCACCTCGTTCGTTTCCTTGACACGCTTGTCATACACGTCTCGGACCGCCCTAGTCGCATTAGCCGCAAGTGCCTCCGGCAAAGGCTCCTCGATGGCCCACATCTTTTGTTCATACCTAAGGGCTATCCTTAGTTGCATGAACCAATCCATGATGTTTTGGCCATCGAGTTTGGCCTTTTCGAGGAACAACTTTAGGGAAATAGCGTTCGATGAAGATGTAGAAGCGTTGTTGGATGTCATCTACAAAATTTAGTGTACCAATTTTAGTTGTAAATCCTTGTAGAAATAATTACCCAATAGTTATAAAACTTAATTATTTGAATAAGGCTAAGAACCACATTTCACTCTATCTCATGACGGGTTTACCGCGGATCATGAAATAAGTTTTTTAGGCCGGTAGACAAATTACCAATTGCAACCATTGCAACTCCTAGATCCTCGCGGGATCCTTTCGACATCAAATGTCTAAGGCATGTTTGATCCCTTCATACACCAATCCTTTTATTATTTCTTAAATGACTCGGCTAGAGATCGACATCATTTAAGCAACATAAAAGAACTTGTAAGTCGCCTGTCAAGACACACGTTGGTACCCTAGCCCAATCATCGGTTCGTGCTTAAGCTCGACTACCAATATTGCGGGTTGCCACACTCACCTTCCACACAACTCCATAAGGCATGACTCGTGTTAATGCTCGACAATCATCCAAGTTTTGTTAGATTTGGGTGGTGTCGTCTTACGGGTGGCGCGTGACTTACTTTTCGAAAAACGGGTTTTTGTTTTTCCGGTTAAAATAATATTTTAACGACTTTTGACGAATTATTCTTATGCGCGTAGAAATATAAACTCATTTATAAATCTCTTTCGTTTTATATATTTTCAAAAATTCTCTAGCATGCAAAACGGGGAAAACATAGTCAATCTAGGGACAATACCAATGGACGCTCCGTCATGATCTCTACTCCGGCGAATCTCCCGGACTTGGTTCGTCAAGACGCCAACACCATGTCCCCCGGTCGGTTTTGATGCAATATTACATATTTGAAATAATCTAAGTACGATTACATAATAATAAGAAAACGACATGCAAGTCGCGATCCTAATAATCTATTACGAGTACAAAGATTTAAATAAACGACATGCAAGTCGCACCAAATATAAATATTACAACATTATGGCACGCAGGCCAAAACCAAAACCAACCACAAACAACACAAAGGGCTATGGGCAAATCAAGTTACCAGGCTACCACAACAAACACAACCAAACGAAAGCAATGGTGTGCCACAAAACCATGTCCAACAAAGATATATATATTTTGATCAAGATTGCAAAAACACTCAAGGCACAAGAAGCAACCCTTGTACATATGCATTAACAATTTTAATACACCTTTAAAATTGCATATTCATATATACACCTAAAGATATATATGTTTTTGTGAACTTCATGCCAGGTCACACAAAACATATAAAATTAGGAATCAAAATATAGTGGGGATCAACAGAATCAAGACTAGTCTAAAACCCGGATATTAATATATTTAAACATATTGTTTCAAAAACTAATTCTGACCAAAAAACCATTAGGCACGGGCGTACCCCAGAGGGTACGGGCGTGCCTGCCATTTTGTCAGTGTACAGTTTAAACAATTTTAAACAGTTTACGAATTCTGCCGGCACGGCCCGTACCCCCACTGGTACGCCCGTGCCCCGGTCGCCGGCACGGCCCGTGCCCCTAGAGGTACGACCGTGCCCGGTCATCGGAAAACCATTTTTGACAGAAAACTCAGAAAATCCGGTTTAACTCCAAAAGTGCAAAGCCATGTTAGAGATGGATCTGATACCACTGTTGGGTTTTCGTGGTCTAAAATCGCAACGGAAGCAAAACGAGTAGAAAATAATTTCAAAAATTTGACCACGAATACGCCCACCAAATGGACCAAAACTCTAGACATGACTAAGCAACAAAATAAACATACAAAGAGATAGAGTTATACCCTTGATGCTTTCTTCTTTGTATTCGCAAGTTTAGAGTTTGGAAGCTTCGTGTACTAACGTGTACACCTCTATTGAAGTCCACACCAAGTCTTGATCTTTTCCCACTTTCTAGAGTGTTAGGTACGCCAACCTAAATACCACAAAGATGTCTACACAATAGAACCAAAGCCTTGGAACTACTTTGTGTGTTTAAGAGAATTTGTGCAAACTATATCAACTTAGTGTATTTCTTTCAAGCAACCAAAACCATTAGACTTAGTGTGGTTTATATAGAACTCAAATTTTAGTTCAAAAAACGTGCAACAATAAATCTCAAGGCTGTTACATGATCAATACACATAAAGAACATTTAACTAGCTTTGAAAGCCTAGTTAAGAGGCTGTTACTGCATGAGGCACGGTCGTGCCTCATAAGGTACGGGCGTGCCAACCCGAGAGGCCACGCCCAAGTCACGCCCGACTTGGGCTTGTGCCTGTCCATTGGGCACAGGGCACGGGCGTACCTAGCCACAGGCCACGCCCAAGTCACGCCCGACTTGAGCTCGTGCCTGCCCGTAGGGCACGGCCATACCTCATAGAGGTACGGTCGTGCCTTGGCCCACCAGAACCAGTTTCTGGTTTTCTCTCTTATTAGACCATCCGTGATGCCGGAATCGATACTTGGCGTGTGACCCAATAGGCCCTTGCTTCATCAGCCATGATACCAACTCGTGTGTGTGTCAGTGGGCATAATCCAACACTCATGTTCAACGAGATGTTAAAACAAAGGGATAATTGATGACTTACCTATAACAACGATTTGTAGCTAGTGAGTTAATTTCGTTGGTGAAAGTGTTGATCAACACACTTTATTTATTATTAGGGGCAATGGGATGTTGCTAGACGTTCTTACCATTGTCTATATCGGCTTAAGTTGTAACTTGTGCAAGTGGGAGATTGTTGGTTCTATGTGCACAAGACACAAATTAATACGATATTACTGATAATAAATAAACCCATAGGGTCACACCTTTACAATCAATGGACACCAATTACATATTTGAATATGATTTAAATATGTTTCCAACTCATTATATATATATATATAAGTATATATGCATTGTTGCATATTATTATTTATGTGAAATAGTAATATCACTCATATTGATATAAGGTAATGCATATCAAATACATAAATATAAACATATGATTTTATATATATGTATGAATGTATATATATATATATATATGTATAAATATATGTTTGTTACAAGTAAATTGTTACTAGTAACAATTATATAAATGTATGTATATCTTTGTTACAAGTAAAGAGCTACTAGTAACAATTAAGTATGTATATAAAATACATTTAGATGTATTTTATACTATGTATGGCACATCTAGTATACTCTTTTATATATATTTAAAAGAATAACTAGAAATTCACACATAATTCACAAAAGGGCCCTATTTTGACCTTACTTAGAAAAGGCTCAACATGGACATGGCATAGGGCATGGCATGAAGAAGTAAGGCAACAAGAGAGGCCCCCCGCTCCTTTTTTGGCCGAATTTGGCCTTGAGAGGGGACCTCCCTCTTGTTTGTTGTTGGTTGGTGCTTTTAATTCTTCATGCATGGTCTTTGTGAACATATACATGCTACCACCTTTGCTTGTGTTCTTAAGAATATGTTCTAAGTGTTCTAAGAGCTTGAATACATCTTTACTTTATAGTATTGGTGTTCTTTAAGTGAGCAAAGTGTGATACTAGAATACATACTCATATACATACATAGTAAGTTCAAGAAGAAGAACAAGAGGTTGTTGCTTGCTTGCTTGAATTTCAAGGGTTGGAGAAACTAGCATCTTGGAGGTGTTGGACTCATTGATTTGTGGATACCTTGGAGGAAGTCTCTACTTGGCTTCTCATTGATCAACCACTTCACCAACGGTTTTATCACGCTACAAAGGTTGTAGTTCTAAACACCCTATGGTTGTTTTGTTTCTTAAGGCTTGCATATGGATCATTGGTTGGGAGTTTTAAAAGTTTAAAATTGTTGTTCATGCTTCCGTTGCTAAAATATATTTTGAAAAACCGAACAAACCTCAACACTTGGGCCCAATCATGGTGAAAGTAGGCTTAGGCCTTTTTAATAAGGAATATATGTATATATATATATATATATAAGTTTAGGGCACGCCCCCAACACCATTTCAAAGAAAATTGTTACTGATACATTGAGAGAGAGAGTTTAGTGTGTGTGCTAAAACCCTTACGAGAAAGCAAGGAAAAGAGGCAAGGATCATATGGAAACTTGAAGAATTGGTGAAAGAATCATCAGGTAATGTTTCTTCACTCACTAGGATACTGTAGGTATCAATTTTATCTTGTTTGGTTGATGGTAGCATGATCTAGCATCTGGGTTTTTGGGTTGTGGGTTTATGAAGAACTAGAGAGAGAAATTTGAGATATAAGCTTCAATACTTGATAAAATGTAGTTAAATCTTGAAGGAAGTGGTTTAACGAATGGAGAAATGTTTTGAAACAAAAATAAAACGATTTGGTTAAGTTTTAAAAGAGTTTGATTTTGACTATGGAGTCTGGGTTTTAAAGAAATGATGAACTGATGAAGAAGAAGGACCTCATGCGACTTTCAGCATAAGTCGTGCAACTTATGCTGGAAATGTCATGCGACCTTATGGGGGATACCCATGCGACTTTCATAAATGTTCTATGCGACTTTCATAATATTTCATGCAACATATGTATATGAGATGGCCTATGCGACTTTCAGCTAGGTATAGACACTTCATGCGACTTTCAGATACAAATAGATGAATGCTCATGCGACTTTCTAATGTAACACCATGCGACTTTCGCATGGGGGCACCATGCGACTGTCGCATGGGGTGTTTAGTTGGCTTAGGTGTTTTCATCCGACTCTCTGTTATGTAAATGCATGTCCATGCGACTCTTAACTACCATGTGTATCTCATGCGACTTTATATGTGTGTAAACACCTCATGCGACTTTCAGTTGGCACGAACAAGGTTCATGCAACTTTTGAGGACTTATGAGTATTTGTGCGACTTATGCATTTGATATGAGACCCGACAGTTTATTGGAAATCCAATAGTTACATCATAAGTTGAAATCCGATACTTTTACACTTGACACGACGCATTGGTTCGATGGACGCGACACGTCCCCGACTTAATGGACTTTAATGCTTTTCTTAATGTACATGCCATGTGAAACCCGAATGTATTACGGGGATAAACGAACAAGAGATTCGTACACGAAATTGATATGTTAGACCTATTGTAGATGACGGTTGACTAGCGAGTAACCACAAGCGTATTAGTGAGCTAAGATTGAGAACTACGACTGCTGACAGGTGAGCATTCTTACTTACCATCTAAACCTTATGGTGTATGTGCTTAATGTTCTACATGCTACATGATTTATGAATGATTAACTGATGAATTGATGATTGATGAAATGATGAAATGGTGAAATGATGATTGATGAATTGATAACGGATAATGTGTTATGCTATGTTATTGACTAGACCGTTCACTTCGGTGGCGGGAATGATTAGACCGTTCACTTCGGTGACGGGAATGATTAGACCGTTCACTTCGGTGACGGGAATGATGAGACCGTTCACGTCGGTGACGGAAATGATTAGACCGTTCACTTTGGTGACGGGAATGATGAGACCGTTCACTTCGGTGACGGGAATGATGAGACCGTTCACTTCGGTGACGGGAATGATGAGACCGTTCACTTCGGTGACGGGAATGATGAAACCGTTCCCTACAATGACAAGAATGTTGGGACCGTCTACTACGGTAGCGGGAATGAAAGATGTAACATGATTGTGAAACAGATGATTTGATGCCTTATGGTAGAGTGTAAGTAAGTGTACTCGCTAAGCTTCATGCTTACGGTTGTTGTTTAACCTTCTTTTCAGGTGATGGCCGTGGCGGGGCTCCATCACGTGGTTGATAGCTCATACTCCACAAGCTTCCGCAAATATCAAACTATTTTGTGTTTCTTGATGTACTCCAAACAATTACATTTACATTCGACAGGTTATCACCCGGGTCTGTAATTAACTCATACAATGTTTACTTGTGACGAATTATCAATCGTACTATTAGTTTAATTGTGTAAAAAATAAAAATAAAATTGGGACGTTACACCTGGTGAACTGCGAAGGAATCAAAGTGGACCCGGCAAAG
Source organism: Dittrichia graveolens (assembly GCA_038502395.1). NCBI lineage: Eukaryota > Viridiplantae > Streptophyta > Magnoliopsida > Asterales > Asteraceae > Dittrichia > Dittrichia graveolens. Next base: position 28,962,647 of record JARJIL010000008.1, read on the forward strand.
ATAGAGGCCGTGATGAGATGGTAAACGCCGAAGAGTCCAACGGAAATCCGGAGTTTCTTGGGTTTAGCCGGTTTCTACAATTTGTTTAACTTTTGTGTTGTAACATTTTGCAAGGTCAAAGTGGCCTTGTAAGCTCCACAGTGAGTACCGGCTTTCATAAGTCTCAATAGAGGGGGACTTTCTTGCTAGTTGACTAATCTGATTAATTGAATACTGTAATATGATATATGTTGTAGTTTCTAATTCAGAAATGCGTAGAGATGAAGGTTTAAGCCTTACCATGTTGTTTTGATATGATATGCCATGTTTAATACTTGTTGATTATATGGTTAGTCTCATATTTGCCTATATTCCATTCCTGAAGATGTCTTTCGAAGAAAGCATCTGAAGACTCATTCTTTATTCATTGTAAGTATCTTGTGTTGGAATACGCCCGCTGACAAGAATGAGTTAATAGCACTGCTGATGAAGTATAGGCCTATTGGGTTACACACCAAGTATTGATTCCGGCAACACGATCAAGCAAAAGAGAGACAAAGGCCAAAATGGGTTTTTGATGCATGGTACACGGGCCGTGTTCTTGAACACGGGCCGTGTCCAGCCCAACTAGCACGGGGCGTTTTGGCCTAAGTAGAAGTCGTGTGCTTTGGCCCTACACGGCCGTGTAGGGGAACACGGTCCGTGTTGGGTCTATTAGACACGGGCTATCTTGGCCCAATTGAGGCCGTGGGCTTTGGGCCTACACGGCCGTGTTGGCCAACACGGGCCATGTACAGGCTCTGTAACAGCAGAATAAACAGCTTTAAACACTCATTTTAATGTGGTTAATGTGAGTGAATGAGAAGCCACGATTCATATGTCTCTGGAACAGACTTTTGGTAGCTCTAGAGTCTTATGCTTGAGTTCATACTCTCTCTAATTGTTCTTCTTCTTGGTGATCAAGTTAGGTGCACAAGAGAAGGTAATATACACTTTGTGATCAAGCTTTGATGCACAAAGGTGTTGCTTGTTCTTGAATTGTGTTGCTTTGGTGTCTACACCAACCTACTAGCCTTGGGGAATCAAGTGTGCTTGGGGTGGACTTCACTAGAGGAGTTCTTCTTGAATTCTTTACACTTGACAAGAAGAAATAGATATTGTGTTTTTTCTTAAAGGTATAACTATTTCTTGCTTCTTGTTTCTTTATTTTAATTGCAATTCCATGTCTAGATGTTGGTCTATGGGAGGTGTTTGTTTGGCTAGTTTAGTTTTTGTATTATATCTTGCTTCCGTTGCTACTCGATTATGCCAAACAAAAACCTTCATCTTGACGCAACATATCTGAAGAAAAAGAGGCCGGAATGTTCATCTGAAGAAAAGCTCTGAAGAGGAACATCAACTGAAGTTAGTCTTGAGTCGTAAAGAGGTTCTCACCCCACACTTGCATTTTTTACTAAAACTTGAATTTTTACTAAATTCATTGTTTTAAAACTTGAATTTTTACTAAATTCGCTATTATAAAACTTGAAATTTTACTAAATTCACTGTTTTATAAAGGTGGTGTTATAGGGGATCACATCCCACACTTGCAATGAAGGAAGCGTGGTAGTAGTGATACATACCTGGTATACATTAGTTACTTGTGATTAGCTTGGCAGGTTGTATCTTGTTCCATTCCACCTTGTTTGTTTCCTCTTTAGTTTCTTTTGTACTTTGAAAAATAGGAATCTCCTTGGGTTGTGAATTCTCTTCTAATTGGAGTGTGACCTTGATAACCACGGGTGAATCATCTGGGAAATTCTCCTCCTTTACCTCCACCTCATCATAAGACTCGTCCTACATAATTGTAATATGATTAGAGTCAATAAAATCGGCAATTAGAGGACTTACTTCTTCATCATTGGGTGGCCTCTGAAGGTATTACAACAATGAGCTGGATAATCCTCTCAACCTCCTTTTTTTAGTTTCCAGATTGACTCTTGTTGCTCCATCTTAATACGTTCATTGAGGACTTGCTTCCGTTCAAGTTCACTTTCGATCCTTTCAATAAACGCAGTTTGAGTCTCCATGAAGTTCCTCATCAGATCCTCAAGATTTGATTTCCTCTTTACTTGTCCTGGAACTAGTTGAAGATAGGAAAATTGATCATAATACGATGTCTCTGGTTGTTGGATCACAACATAAGCCTCCCAAGGTGATATCATGGGCATGTCATCTTCAACAAGTGGTGGTAACGACCAATTATCCCCGGGTTAAAATATTTGCTCATCATATTTAGCTTACCACATTGGCATGTCATCAGCTTTATTTAGCAATATTGTTTTCCAGTCTTCCCCGGGTAACAAGTGTAACATCCTCAAATCAGGCCTATTCGTGCGCTCCATTTGGTACGTGAGTTAATTTAAAAGAATTAAATTAAGAGTATAAGTTAAGTATTTAAAGATAATAAGTTATTGGTTAATTATATTAGAATTTAAAAATAATAAAGAAAATAGATAATAATGATTAAATATTAAATGGTTTCAAACCAGGTTTCTAAAAATATCCCCGTTAGTTAAAACGGGTACTCGTGCGTTGAGTTGTGTGTTAAAAAGGGGAACAAAATACCCCCTTGTGGATAAATGAGAACTAAAATTAACTCTCATGTATATCTCTCTATACACACACACGTCCACACATACATACACACACTCACCTTGCTCTTTTCTCTCTTGCCTCTTGAAGATTGAAGAACTCCTTCAACAATTGGATTCAAAGTGGGAAATTGGACTCAACAATCTGCTGTAAATCCTTGTTGTAATCAGTTCTACATCATCCTATTAATTCTTGTAAGTTCTTCCTTGAATTCTACCCAAATTCCAAGTTTAGGTCCAAAAGGGTTTATGTTCAAATTAGCTTCAATCCTTGAAGTTAATTGTTCTAAGTTGTTCCTAAACCAACTCCAGATGTTTAGAAATCATTTGGTGTAATTAACTTGATGTTTATGATTGAATTTGATGATTTTGTGAAAATGGGTCAAAAGGTAGAAATTGATCCCAAATCTGCTATATGTTGTTAAAGTGCATAAAGTTAGTGTTTTTAGGTTGTTTTCACAGTGTTAGTTCATATGTGAATGAAAGGGAACATCTAGAAATGGTTAGAAATGAGTTTTGGGTATTTTGGAATGGTAAATAGCAGGTTCTGGTCAAACCTGTTGTTGTGTGTCAAAGGGCACGGGCGTATTGACTGTACCAATCTCATATGTGTAATTTGCAATTAGGTATTCCAACTGTACCTGGAGTGCCAATACTGTAGTTTGCCTAATACTAGCCTAACAGGTGAGTATTGACTTTCATGAGATCAATAAAGGGAGATTTAACTGTTAAATGCACTACACGGTTATTGTATGCTAAATATGGTACACACGAGAATTATATGTATGAAAGTAAGTAAAGCCATGATTATCTGATATGTGAACATGTATTTAAATACATGTGCATATATATATTGATGATTACAAGTTATCTGTAGAAGCATGCATGCAATTGTTCCTGAAAAGGATTTTCTGATGAGCTATATGTATGTCCGGATAGTTTCTTGATTAAGGTCAGCTTCGGCTGGGTCCTGGGCCTTCGGGCATAATGTTCTGGACTAACGGTACTCGAGTGCCGTTCCTTAGATTATCTGGGAGGTGATTGCCTTAAATGGCTGATCCTATAAGTTTTTGGTTTCAAAACGAGCATGGTAGTTCATTCACGTGGTGACACCAACGCGGTTGGCAGTGTTTGATTCCCCCGGTGGTAGTGGTTTGAGCTGGATTTGCAACCCGGCAATATAATACACTCGTTGGACATGTCAGCACTCCGCTATGTGATAGGATAGCATTGTTTGCTAACTCTTGATATGTATATGACTTGCTTTATTGCTTTTCATGCCTGTTAGTACCCACTACCTATTTTATATAGCTAATCTCGTTGATACTTCCTTTTTACAGATAAGGAGTAGGTGTGCGTGGTGAGATGGGATCTCTACTGGGAATTGTATATATCTTTTGGGAAGGAACACTGTAACTGGTATTTTGTATACAATGGTCGGTTGATGATGTAGTAACACTGATAGTATGTGGTTTGGCACCATTTTTGATATGTAAATCTAAACGCCAAGTCCAAGTGGTTTTAACCTGTAATAATTGATAGGTTTGTTTGTTTGGTTTTAAATATTCCGCTGCGTTGTTTTAAATTACTAGTTAGTTAATCAGTTTAAAAACTTAAATTTACACGGATTTTGACAATAGCTTAGGCGGTGTTACAAGTTAGGTATCAGAGCCTAAGTTTGAGGGAATTGTGTACTTGAAAGAGTATTAAGTCTCAAACTCAGGCCCGACCATTATTAAGTGTTCCTTATTGGGTAAAGGGTATTGAGTATGAGTGTTACATGATTAAGGCTTGTTAATAGTTAAGTCTATATGTTGGTATATAAGTGTAAATGCTATAATGAATACTTTCATTTCTTATAGCAAATAGATAAAGATGTCTGCACCACATGATGCAACTGAACAGACTTTGAAGGAAATGGAGGACGAAGCCTCCCATGTACCACAACAGGCTGGAGACGCGTAGTCTCAGCACCATACTGAGGGTGCTCCAGCCGAACAGGTACAACAGGAATACATTCGACGACTAGAGGAGGAGCTTCGTATTGCAAAGGAGCTTTTGTTCAAATCGGCTTTGGGTAAACCACCTCGTAAGCCGTGTTCTTTCAAGAAATTCCTGTCCTGCAAACCACCTACTTATGAGGGGAGTGATGACCCCACAGTTACCATGAGGTGGCTTCCTGAGATTGAACAGGCCTTTGAGTCATGTGAATGTGAATCCGAGTACCGCGTCAGGTATGTAGTTCGGATGCTGAAGAGCCATGCCATATTCTGGTGGGACACGGTCAAGGCCTCAATCAGAAAGGAGGTACTTGAAGCTCTGTCTTGGGAGCAATTTTCAGAGAAAGTGCAGAAGAAGTACTGCACTAAATATGACATGGAACGGCTGGAACGCGAGTTCAACAATCTCCGAAAAGAAGATAAATCAATGGAGCAACATATCAGTGCTTTTTCTAATAAAATGAGGTTTGTACCTCATTTACTAACTTATGAGAATCTGAAGATAAGGAAGTTTGTTGCCACATTACCACTTGAATTTCAGGCACATGTCCGAGCAGCAGCTGATTTGGATCGAGCTTTTGAGATAGCTCGACCAATGGATGGTGGATCGCATCCAGTGTAGAAGTGAGTCTGCAGAGGGGAGCAGCAAGAGGAAATTTGAATCCTCTTCTAACCCAAGTCCTACAAAAGGACAATTTTTTGTAGGTACCAAATCGGGCAATTCTAAAAAGCCCAGGTCTGATGAAAGGTGGTGCTATACATGCCACACATACCATTCTGGTGAATGTTCCAAAGCTACCAGGAGGTGTGTCCAAAGAAAGACGGTGCCCCACGTGCAAAAGGGCGTGCGTTCCAGATGACGGTCGAAGAGGCCAAAGCTACTGGTGATGTGATAACGGGTAATTTTCTTATTGAATCCACCCTAGCATGTATATTTTTTGATACTGGAGCTACTTATTCTTTTATTTTAATATCTTGTCGTAAGAAGCTGCAACTACCTGTTACCCCATTAACTGATCCAATTAAAGTAGAAGTGGCTAACGGTAAAGTAGTTCATGTTACCAAGAAAGTCCCGGTAGCACTTGTTTATATCGATGGGCATAGCTTTTCAATTTCATTCCTTATTATGCCTATCGCGGGGTTCGATGCTGTGATCGGGATGGATTGGCTTAGCAGTAGAGATGCTGAGATCATATGTTCCAAGAAGATTATCAGGTTTCCTCTAGTTGACGGGTCTTATGCTATCGTGAGGGGAGAAGGACAGGAGTCTGATATTCCTATCATTTCAGTGATTCAACCTCAGAAATCTGTCACAAAAGGTTGTGTCTCCTATTTTGCTTATGTTATTAATACTCATATGGAGAAACAACCAGTTGAACATATCAGGGTAGTGTCAGAATATCCTGAAGTCTTTCCAGATGAATTACTCGGACTGCCTCCAGTCAGGGATGTAGATTACAAGATTGATCTTGTTCCCGGAGCTACTCCAGTCGCTAAAGCTCCGTATCGTCTCGCACCTTTTGAGATCCACGAGATGATGAATCAGATACAAGAATTGCTTGACAAGGGCTTCATACGCCCGAGCTCTTCTCCTTGGGGAGCTCCAGTTCTTTTTGTCAAGAAGAATGATGGGACTATGCGAATGTGCATAGATTATAGGGAGCTTAACAAGCGAACTATAAAGAACAAATACCCACTCCCGTGCATAGATGATTTATTTGATCAATTGCAGAGAGTAACGTGCTTTTTGAAAATCGATCTCAGATCAGGGTACCATCAAGTACAGGTACAAGCTAAAGATATTCCGAAGACGGCTTTCCGTACACGCTACGGTCATTTTGAATTCTTGGTGATGCCATTCGGCTCTACCAATGCACCAGCTATTTTTATGGATCTTATGAATCGAATTTGTCGTCCATTTCTAGACAAATTCATGATAGTATTTATCGATGATATTTTAATCTATTCCAAGACCGAAGCAGAACATGAATCACATCTTCGTCAAGTTCTCGAAACTCTTAAGCGAGAACAACTCTATGCCAAACTTTCTAAATTTGAGTTTTGGCTTCGGGAGGTGCATTTTCTTGGTCATGTTATCTGCAGGGAAGGTGTGAAGGTTGACCCTGCTAAAATAGAGGCGGTGATTAATAGGGAGGTTCCCAAAACACTTACAGAGATCAAGAGTTTCCTTGGTCTTGCTGGCTATTATCGGCGATTTATTCGCGATTTTTCTAAACTCGCTGGTCCTCTTACAAAATTGACACGGAAGGATGTTGCTTATGTGTGGTCTGATGCACAGGAGCAGTCCTTTCAAACTTTGAAGTGGCTACTCTGTGAAGCTCCGATTCTTACTCTGCCAAATGGGTCGGAGGATTTCATAGTATATTGTGATGCTCCTTATTCTGGCTTGGGATGTGTTCTAATGCAACGCGATAAGGTGATTGCCTATGCTTCAAGGCAATTAAAACCGCATGAAAAGAACTACCCAACACACGATCTTGAACTCACAACAGTTGTATTTGCATTGAAGTTGTGGAGGCATTACTTATATGGCACAAAATTTGTTATATGTACGGATCATAAAAGCTTACAGTATGTCTTTTCTCAGAAAGAACTCAATATGAGGCAACGACACTGGATTGAGTTGATTAAAGACTATGATTGTGAGATCCGTTATCATCCAGGCAAAGCTAATGTAGTAGTTGATGCCTTGAGCAGAAAAGGGGTTTCAACTGAAGCCAAGTTCATGAAGCTTACTGTGATTCCTGATATTATTACCAAATTAAGGGAAGCACAACAATTAGCCTTACAAGAGGAGAATCTGAAGGCAGAAACTATGAGGAAGCTGAAAGATCAGTTTCTTGATGACAGTCAGGGTTTGAAGACTTTTCAATCCCGAATCTGGGTACCATTCATTGGAAGCAACCGTGATCTGATATTACAGGAAGCACATAATTCCAGGTTGTCTATTCACCCAGGTATTACCAAGATGTATTATGATCTCAAGAAGCTATATTGGTGGCCTACTCATAAAAGAGACATTGCTTCATTCGTGGAGAAGTGTCAAATATGTGCACAGGTCAAAACCGAGTATCAAAGGCCTTATGGCAATCTGCAACAGCTCGATATTCTAGAGTGGAAATGGGATCATATTACTATGGATTTTGTTACCAAGTTACCCAAGACACTTAGAGGGCACAACATGATTTGGGTCATAGTTGACCGATTGACCAAGAGTGCTCATTTTCTTGCTACAAATGAATCTGCATCATTGACACGCCTAGCTCAACTCTATATCAACGAGATTGTCACACGTCACGGTTTACCTTGTTCTATTGTCTCTGACCATGACTCTTGTTTCGTGTCAAATTTCTGGCAAAGCTTACAATGTGAGCTTGGTACACGGGTTCATCTGAGTACTGCTTATCATCCACAAAAGGATAGTCAGTCTAAAAGAACAATTCAGACTCTAGAAGATATGTTACGAGCATGCGTGCTCGAATATGGTGGTTCTTGGGATTCTCATCTCCCATTGATAGAGTTTGCTTATAATAACTCTTATCATTCTAGCATCGGGATGCCACCATATGAGATGTTATATGGGAGGCGTTGTCGCACTCCCACTTGTTGGCTCGAACCGGGTGAGAAGCAATATGCCGGACCCGAAATTGTGCAGATTACCTCAGATAAGGTGAAAATAGCTCTGGAGAAATTAAAAGCAGCTGGTGATCGTCAAAAGTTTTATGCAGACCCAAAGCGCTGACCTGTTTAATTCTGTGAAGGCGATAGGGTATTCTTGAAGGTATCTCCTTGGAAGGGGGTAATTCGGTTTGGACGTAAGGTCAAGCTGAGTCCACGTTATATTGGTCCATTCAGGATTATCCGAAAGGTCAACGAGCAGACTGTATCTCTTGAATTACCTCCTGAGCTATCTGGTATTCACAACACTTTCAATGTATGCTATCTAAGAAAGTGTAACGTCGATGAAGATCAAGTTCTACCTCTGCAAGAGCTGAAGGTTGATTTAACTAAACGTCTTGTAGAGGAGCCAGTTGAAATTCTTAACGCAAAGACAAAGAAGCTGCGTAAGAAACTGAAAGACTGGTTCTTGTCAAGTGGAAGCACAGCCTAGGTCCCAACATGACATGGGAAACTGAGGATGACATGAAGGCACGCTACCCTCATTTATTTCCAGCTGAGCAGATTCCGAGGATGGAATCTTCTTAAGGGGGTAGAGTTGTAACATCCTCAAATCGGGCCTATTCGTGCACTCCATTTGGTACGTGAGTTAATTTAAAAGAATTAAATTAAGAGTATAAGTTAAGTAATTAAAGATAATAAGTTATTGGTTAATTATATGAGAATTTAAAAATAGTAAAGAAAATAGATAATAATGATTAAATATTAAATGGTTTCAAACGAGGTTTCCAAAAATATCCCTGTTAGTTAAAACGGGTACTCGTGCGTTGAGTTGTGTGTTAAAAAGGGGAACAAAATACCCCCCTTGTGGATAAATGAGAACTAAAATTAGCTCTCATGTATATCTCTCTGTACACACACGTCCATACATACATACACACACTCACCTTGCTCTTTTCTCTCTTGCCTCTTGAAGATTGAAGAACTCCTTTAAGAATTGGATTCAAAGTGGGAAATTGGACTCAACAATCTGCTGTAAATCCTTGTTGTAGTCTATTCTACATCATCCTATTAATTCTTGTAAGTTCTTCCTTGAATCCTTGAAGTTAATTCTTCTAAGTTGTTCCTAAACCAATTCCAGATGTTTAGAAATCATTTGGTGTAATTAACTTGATGTTTATGATTGAATTTGATGATTTTGTGAAAATGGGTCAAAAGGTAGAAATTGATCCCAAATCTGCTATATGTTGTTAAAGTGCATAAAGTTAGTGTTTTTAGGTTGTTGTCACAGTGTTAGTTCATATGTGAATGAAAGGGAACATCTGGAAATGGTTAGAAATGAGTTTTGGGTATTTTGGAATGGTAAACAGCAGGTTCTGGTCGAACCTGCTGCTGTGTGTCAAAGGGCACGGGCGAACCCTTCAAGATCCAACCATGCCCTAGGGCGTACCCGCGTAGGCATGGGCGTACCTCGAAAAGGTACGGGAGTGCCTAGACCTAGAAGGCCCGGGGGAGTGCCTTTGGTCACGAGGTGTACCTGTTACCAGGGTACGGGGCGTGCCCCTTGAGTCACGGGCATGCCTTGCCCTGTGACAGTCCTGTTTTACAGCCAATCTGATATGTATAATCTGCAATTGGGTATTCCAACTATACCAGGAGTGCCAATACTGTAGTTTGCCTAATACTAGCCTAACAGGTGAGTATTGACTTTCAGGAGATCAATAAAGGGAGATTTAACTGTTAAATGCACTACACGGTTATTGTATGCTAAATATGGTACACACGAGAATATATGTATGAAAGTAAGTAAAGCCATGATTATCTGATATGTGAACATGTATTTAAATACATGTGCATATATATATATATATTGATGATTACAAGTTATCTGTAGAAGCATGCATGCAATTGTTCCTGAAAAGGATTTTCTGATGAGCTATATGTATGTCCGGACAGTTTCTTGATTAAGGTCAGCTTCGGCTGGGTCCTGGGCCTTCGGGCATAATGTTCTGGACTAACGGTACTTGAGTGCCGTTCCTTAGATTATTTGGGAGGTGATTGCCTTAAATGGCTGAGCCTATAAGTTTTTGGTTTCAAAACGAGCATGGTGGTTCACTCACGTGGTGACACCAGCGCGGTTGGCAGTGTTTGATTCCTCCGGTGGTAGTGGTTTGAGCTGGATTTGCAACCCGGCAATATAATACACTCGTTGGACATGTCAGCACTCCGCTATGTGAAAGGATAGCATTGTTTGCTAACTCTTGATATGTATATGACTTGCTTTATTGCTTTTCATGCCTGTTAGTACTCACTAGCTATTTTATATAGCTAATCTCATTGATACTTCCTTTTTACAGATAAGGAGTAGGTGTGCCTGGTGAGATGGGATCTCTACTGGGAATTGTATATATCTTTTGGGAAGGAACACTGTAACTGGTATTTTGTATACAATGGTCGGTTGATGATGTAGTAACACTGATAGTATGTGGTTTGGCACCATTTTTGATATGTAAATCTAAACGCCAAATCCAAGTGGTTTTAACCTGTAATAATTGATAGGTTTGTTTGTTTGGTTTTAAATATTCCGCTGCGTTGTTTTAAATTACTAGTTAGTTAATCAAACAGGTAAACACTTTAATTACAAACCGAATCACGCAGTTTAAAAACTTAAATTTACACGGATTTTGACAATAGCTGAGGCGGTGTTACAACAAGTGGTGGTAACGACCAATTATCCCCGGGTGAAAATATTTGCTCAACATATTTAGCTTACCACATTGGCATGTCATCAGCTTTATTTAGCAATATTGTTTTCCAGTCTTCCCCAGGTAAGAACATCGGCTGATTATCGTTACAACTCTTGACAAAATGCATACGTCCTCTAAAAGTGAATGACGGAGTTCCTTGATAATCCATTCACCTGCATAGGAAACAAGAAAAGAATTAATAAGTAGGATGGAAAAGGAAAGATAAACAAAACAAACAATAAATAAAAAAATAAAGCAAATAACTTTCACACGAATAAATCCCGAGAAAGGACCGTTTAACTAATAAAATCTAGTTAAACAAAATAAAAAGCGTTCCCCGCAACGGTGCCAAAAACTTGATGCGTGAAATTCAGGTTTTAAATTAAAGTCCAAAATCACCTAAGTTTCACCACATACTACCAGCAAGTATGACTGAATCGTGTAATTATAGCTTAGATAAGTAGGGTATTGTCTCCAAAGGGAACAGTGAGAATATTTTATTAAATTAGATTATACTAATTAACCTAAATAAATTAGTTAAAAGAGGATTTTGCTAAAAAAACTAATTAAACTAAGAAAATAAAAGGACGACCAATTAAATAAATTTAACGAGCAAAAGAATGATGAATATATAGGAAACTGACTATGAATAGTATCGAAGATTTATTTCAGCAAGAGTCGAATCCAGTCTTGATTTATTATAAAACATGAATTATGGAGGTTATGATTCTAACGGGTAACCTAACTCATCTCCCGAATCTCTAAGTTAAATAATTAATTAAAATAAGGTAAAGAAATCCCTTTCTAACCCCGTCTAACCAATTACACCCGGTTTACACCCAATAGTAGGCTAATCTCACGAATCGTTCTTTAACCTACTAACTCCCGTTTGATAGGTTAACACTAACTAAATACCTAGTTTATGAATTAATTACTCCTAAACATTATCCCTAATGTTTATCTATTAATCTAACAAGTAAATTACTAATATGGATGACATGCATAATTAACTCCCATTAAAAACACATAACAATCCATAGAATAATCAATTAAAGGTAAAAGCATTAAACGAGTGGATCTTTAATCAGATGTAATTTACAAAAATCAAACACATAATTCACGAACCAAAAATAATCAATCTATCAGTTTCATCTAACTAGGTAAAATAGGAGCTCTAACTCATAAACAAGTCAAAAAACAATAAATACTAAAAAAACAAAGTTTATAAATCATTATAGACCAATGATAAACAAACCGAGTTATCTCGTAAAATCATGATCTCCCTCTTCAAACACTCGTTCATAGACCGCTCCCCTTGATCTTTGTTGCTCCCGTCGTGATACGATTGGAAGACTTGTTATTATTAATATGTCGGTGTCTTTTATTATGTTTCGTATTTGCTTGAGTCAGGGACCATTATGGCTTTTTTGTTATTGTGTAAGGGTGCTTTATGTACTTGCTTCTTGGTGATTACGTTATAATGAAGCTAGCCGTATTCTTCTGGGGATTATCCAAAAAATCGGTTCCTTCTATCTTCTTAGCATTCTTCTTCTCTAACCCTATCAAGGGTATCAGAGCCGTTCTGATCTCTCGTCGGAATTCGCTCAGCATAATGACCACACGAAACCAAGAAATTGATAACATCCTTAAGGCACACGATCATGCAATCACAGAGATTCAGGCAACGTTGTCGGCACTCTCGAAGCAGCAAGAGGCAATTTTGAAGGCTGTTACGGAGAAGACGGGTTCTGGTAGCGGCAACGGGGGTGACTCCGGGTCATCTTTTCACACCAATGGGGCAGATTCGAGGAATACCAGAACCCTGCGAATTGGCAAGATAGATTTTCCCAAGTTTTCAAGTGACGATGTGGAAGGATGGATCTATCGTTGTGAACACTTTTTTGCAATGGATGAGACCCCCGAAGGAATGAAACTCAGGTACGTTGTGGTTCACTTGGAAGGGGACGCTCTCTAATGGCACCGGGCTTACTTGCGTACTCGTAATGCCACTGTGGCAGAGATACAATGGGAAGAATATGTAAGATCAATTTCGGCTCATTTTTCTAATGCTATGTTTGAGGACCCGTTGGAGGAATTGGCCTCTCTCAACCAAACAGGTATTACTTGACCTCAATACGGCGTTCGATGCTTTGTTGAATAAGGTGAATCTTACAGAATCACAAGCCGTTAGCCTTTACCTCAAGGCCTTGAGTCCGGATATTAGAGGCACGGTTAAGATGTTTAGGCCGCGTACCTTACATGAGGTTTATGGATTAGCTAAGACCCAATCTCTAAACAATGAAAATTTGGAGGAAAGGATTACTAAAGGGAAGGGAAATTCAGGAACCACAAGAAACTATAGCAATTTCAAGATTACACCACCGGTTAATGCTTCCAAATTACCCCTTTTTCCTACTCCTAACCCAGCCAAGACAACATTTATTAAACCAAACGGACGGGCGTGTCGTCTCACGTCTAAGGAATTAGAATATAAGCGCGCAAAAGGAGAGTGTTTTTGGTGTACGGAGAAGTTTGTGCCGGGACATAAGTGTCCCCGAAATCGAAACCAGGTATATGTTATCGAGATGGAAGATGAGGACGAGGAGGAAACGGAGGAAGCAGGAGCTGAAACGGAAGAGAAAGAACACCGGATTTCGATACATGTGTTGACGGGTCTTCCCTCATACTCAACTATGCGGGTACAAGGTTCCATGGGTAATCGTCAACTCCATATTCTAATCAATTCAGGTTCGACTCATAATTTTTTGGATTGTCGATTGGCAAAGAAATTGCAATGTGCAGTTAGGGAAATCACACCCATCAATGTGAGGATCGCGAACGGAAAAAAGCTCAGTTGTATGCAAAGGTGTCCGGGTTTCCAATGGTCAATGCAAGGGCATTGGTTCACCACGGAAGTTCTTTTATTAGAATTAGAAATCTATGATATGATACTTGGAGTGCAATGGTTACTTCCGTTAAATGACATACTTTGGAATTTCCAAAAGATGACTATGAAATTTGAGGTGAATGGGAAACAATATGAACTAAAAGGGTTACAAAATAACAATGTATCTGTTTGTTCAGCGGAGAAAGTAGAAGAGCTATTAGGCAAGCATTCCAAAGGAGGGCACTTACAATTATTTAACATACAATTGACAAATGGGAATATGGTCCAAAATTACCAACCGAGGGTGAGCTCCAATTCGGACCAGGCGCAACTTGACCATCCTTGGTATGAACTAACCCAAACTTATTAAGAGGTGTTTCAAACTCCACAAGGCCTACCTCCAACTCGTCCTTTCGATCACCGAATTGTCCTTAAAGAAGGGACGTTACCTATTAGCCAGCGGCCCTTCAGGTACCCTCCCATTCAAAAGGACGTGATAGAAAAGACTACACGGGAATTGTTAGAATCTGGGGTCATTCGCGATAGCCAAAGTTCATTTGCAGCACCGGTTGTTTTGGTTAAGAAAAAAGACGGGCAATGGAGAATGTGTATGGATTACCGTAGATTGAATGAAGCTACCATCAAAGACAAATTTCGCATTCCTTTGATCGAAGAGTTGTTAGATGAGTTGGGTGGATCGTCATTCTTCTCTAAATTGGATTTACGATCGGGTTACCACCAGGTACGTATGGCGGAGGAGGATGTTCATAAAACGGCATTCCGGACTCACGAGGGTCATTACGAATTCCTCGTTATGCCTTTCGGTCTTACAAATGCTCCGGCTACGTTCCAAGCTCTTATGAATCATGTGTTCAAGGACATGCTACGGAGAGGAGTTCTTGTATTTTTTGACGACATACTCGTTTATAGCCGAAGTAAAGATGATCATATCCAACACTTGAATCGTGTTCTGACTATAATGAAGAGGAATAAGCTATTTGCTAAGGAATCTAAGTGTGTGTTTGGGGGGCAAAGCGTAGAATATTTGGGTCACATTATATCAGAGGAAGGGGTTAAAACCGACCTAAAGAAAATAGAAGCCGTGCAACAATGGACGGTTCCGAAAACTATCAAACAGTTGAGGGGATTTTTGGGGCTAGCCGGGTATTATCGTCGTTTTATAAGGTTTTATGGAATGATAGCAAAACCACTTACTGATTTGCTGAAGAAAGACGCTTTTAAATGGAGCGAGGAAGCACAAACGGCTTTTGATAAACTCAAGGAGGCTCTCACGTCTGCCCCCGTCTTAGCTCTGCCCGATCCCACTAAGCAGTTCATCCTCGAGACTAATGCCTCAGCGGGAGGCTTAGGCGCAGTTTTGATGCAGGAGCGCCATCCAGTTTCGTTTTTTAGCCGAGCCATTTCACCAAGACAAAGCGCAATGTCAGTGTATGAAAAAGAATTACTTGCAATTATGATGGTTGTAAAGCAATGGCACTACTACCTTATTACCAATCCGTTTATCATACACACGGATCAACGAAGTCTCAAACACCTTTTGATGCAAAAGGTAACAACATCACTACAGCACAAGTGGTTGGCGAAGCTCATGGGTCACAACTACGTGATCGAGTATAAAAAAGGGAGGGAAAATGTTGCCGCTGACGCTTTATCACGAGTTCAGGGTACCACATTATTTACTACAGCCATTTCCCATATTGAACCTCTACTTCTTGATAGAATTATGGAGAGTCAAAACAAAGATGTGGAGGTCCAACATGTGATAAAGAAGTTAAAAAATGGGGCGATTTTACCAAGGTTTAATTGGAATGGAAAGTGGCTAGTTAAAGGAAATCGCATGGTGGTTGGGGGAAGTGCGGAATTACGAGACGAAATAGTTAAGTTATGTCATGAATCACCTATGGGAGGCCATTCGGGGGGTAAACGCAACGGTCCAAAGGGTAAAGGGTTTGTTCTTTTGGAGAGGAATAACGAAGGTGGTTCGACGAATAATAAGATCTTGTGATGTATGTAAGCATGCTAAACATGAAAATGTGGCGTCACCCGGTTTATTACAACCATTACCGATACCCAATGGCATTTTTTCCGATATTTCCATGGACTTTATTGGAGGATTATCCAAGGTTAAAGGTAAAGATACGATTTTTGTTGTAGTGGATCGTCTTACCAAGTATGCACACTTTGTCTTATTGGGTCACCCGATCTCGGCCAAAGATGTAGCTCAAGTGTTCATTGACAACATTTACAAGCTTCATGGGTGTCCTAATTCGATTATTTTTTACCGCGACCCGATATTCTTGAGCTCATTTTGGACGGAATTTCTAAATCTTCAAGGGGTATCGGCCAAGTTGTCTACCGCGTATCACCCGCAAACGAACGAACAAATGGAAGTGGTTAATAGGTGTTTGGAAGGTTATTTGAGGTGTATGGTGATGGAACGACCACTCACTTGGACTAAATGGTTATCTTTAGCGGAATGGTGGTAGAACACTTCGTTCCATTCGTCTTTGGGTCGGACTCCTTTTGAAGCTTTATACGGGTACCGTCTTCCCTTACACATTCCATATATACCACGAGATGTGGCCGATCAGGAGGTGGATGAGTTAATGCGAGACCGAGAAGCAGCTATTAAAGTTTTAAGGCAGTCATTGCTTAAGGCGCAAAATCGTATGAAACAACAAGCTGATAAACACCGAACTGAAAGAGTTTTTGAACCGGGATCATGGGTATATTTAAAACTACAACCTTATATGCAAAATTCGCTAAGGGTTCATAAGTACTCGAAGCTCACTCCGAAATACTTTGGACCGTTCTTGATTATAGAGAAGGTAGGAGCAGTCGCATATAGGTTGGATTTGCCAAGCGATGCTTTGATTCACCCGGTTTTTCATGTGTCGTTACTTAAAGAGGCAAAAGGGCCACCTACAAAGGTTATTCCAATTCCGGAAGAAGCTCGATTCTGTCTTCGGCCTAGCGCTATTCTGGATCGGAAATTAGTCAAAAGGAGGAACCGGGCAGCTATGAAGGTTTTGGTACAGTGGCAGGATCAATCGGAACAGGACGCTACATGGGAATTCTTCGATGAGTTGCAGTTACGCTTCCCAGATTTCTCCGAACTTGTTTCTTGTGGTCAAGAAATTGCTTGAGGGAGTATTGATACGATTGGAAGACTTATTATTATTAATATGTCGGTGTCTTTTATTATGTTTCGTATTTGCTTGAGTCAGGGACCATTATGGCTTTTTTGTTATTATGTAAGGGTGCTTTATGTACTTGCTTCTTGGTGATTACGTTATAATGAAGCTAGCTGTATTCTTCTGGGGATTATCCAGAAAATCGGTTCCTTCTATCTTCTTAGCATTCTTCTTCTGTAACCCTATCACGTCTTTCGTCGAAAGGAATACCGCCGCTTTTTATGTTTTATGAATAAGAATTTCGGTAGTAGGTTTTTTTTCTTTTAATTAAATTGTATCAAATTGTGTATATTTATATCATGTGCCGTCGGTTTAATGGGCTAAAAAGCCCATGTTAATTTGATGTTTTTTTGAATTGCTACATATATATATATATATATATATATATATATATATATATATATATATATCCTAACCCTTTTTTTATTGCGGGGTTTATTTCTCCAAAATGTATTAAATTATAACTCAAATATTAATGTGTGTATCCAGCTTTCAAAAATGTTATTGTGTATATCGAACTTTTAATTTATTGTTATTGTACGTATTTTGATTACAAAAAAAACAAAAAAAGTATAAATTTAATACATACAATAGAAAGTTTGTTACACACAATAACATGATTTTTGAAAGTTTAATACACACAATAACATTTTTGAAAGGTGGATATACACATTTACATTTGGGGTATAGTTTAATACATTATGGAGAAGTAAACCCTTTATTAAATGTTGGCCCAACTTTTGACTCCAACAAGAATAGTAACATGCTTTTCGGCCTATTTTAAGTCTCAATTGCCCACATCTTTCGTCTTGTGCTTAATTCAACAAGTTTTGTATGTTTCTTCACTCCTAAGCATTTTTAATCTGAAATAGCCAAAGTTTGAATAAGTAAACATTTCAACACAATTTAGGCTATAATTTAACTCGAAAAACATAGATATTGTCGTGAAATAAATATATATTATATGTTAAAATATGACAATATGACATATCAAATTGTTATTATATCATAAATCAAAATATTCACAAGTCACATTAAACATGACTTACATTGGTACTTCTTTAATCATTGGTTTAATTATTATTTTACCCTTTATTTGGTCTTATGGTAAATCGGCACTCACCTCGATTCCACATAATTATGATTACGACGACTTAACAACCAATCCCACAACAAGATGCTAGTTAACTCAGGTAGTACCTAAAATATCATTATTACACAATTATATTAACTAAAGACGCTTCACGCATGGCTAAACACATATCTTACTTACAGCCTTCAAAGGCCATTTCTTTCTGAACATGCTTCGTCGCACATTAGGATTAGTATAAATACTTTTAGAATGTAATTATTATCATAACAAATCTGCCCAAAACTTTGAAACTGAGTATAAAACTCTTTATTGACTAAACGGGTAAAAAATCCACAATTTTAACTCTACCGGATCGACACCAAAACGACATTTTTGGAGAAAACTTTATAAAGATGGCGTATGCCACTTATTTAAGAGGTGTAACTACAAATGTTGAGGTCATAACTCGAAAAGACGATAAAAGTCAACAAAAGTCAAACTTACTGAAATTTTGACATTTTTCACCTATTCAACCCCAAACAGGTCCAAATCGATTTTCAATGTTTTCTATAGTCATTTGGAATCAAAACATGGTTACAAAAATGTATATAACTCATTCAAACATCCAATTCAAGAATTTTATGGTTTTAACCCTTTTTTGACCCATTTATGTAGGTTTCAGTAAAATTCAACTAATTTCACCAAAATGGCTACTGATTTGGATTCATTTCAGTTTCTAAAAATTGTACGAAACAAATTTTAAGCGTTGAGATAGGACTAGTAACATACATATAACTTAATTACACATTTAAATCAAGATTCAAATGAGATTTTAACTCAATTGATCCATTTGAACAATTTCATCAAACTCAACCAATTTCATCACTTAAATTACTAATTTGAACTTATTTCAATCCCAAAGGATTGTAGCAACTGATTTGAAACATCAAAACCATTTCTTGGAAGGGCATAATTCGTTTTCAGAAAAGAAGGGCAAACTCGGTCCTAGGTATACTGAACCTTTCAAGGTCATTGCATGAGTCGGAAGAGTATTTTACAGACTAGAGTTACTAGAAGAGTTGTCAAAGATCCATAACTCAGTTGTGGAGCAATTGGTGGATATTCTTAAAAGAAAGACTAAAGCGTTCCGCAACATAAAAATAGGAATTCTGAAATTCTAGTGGAAGCACCGTAAGTGTTTTGAGTGCACATGGGAACTAGAAAAGTAGATGTTACCCAGATTTGTTCAAATGACCAATTTCAAGGACGAAATTATATTAAGTGGGAGAAAGTTGTAACATCCTAAAAGTAAGTCGGTGGTACAGAGAGGAGAGAAAAGCGTGTCATGCTTCGGTACAACAAAGATGGGGATGATGTTTGCTTCATGCTTAAAACACTGTGTAGGTGGTACCGAGAGGAGAGAGAGTACTCCCTTAACTCTAATAAGTACATAAATTGATAAAAATAAAATTTAGAGTTAATTTCATAAATGATCTTTTAACTAATAAAAAATTGCAAGTTTAGTCATTTTTTTGAAAAAGTTGCAAGCATCATCCTTTAACTACCATTTTGTTGCATTGGTAGTCCTTTTGTAATGATTTTCGTTAAATAAATCAGTTAACCTGTCAAAATGACCTTCTTACCCTTACAATTAAACTAAAATATCCTTATAATTTTAAAATATTTTTAAAACCCTAAAAGAAATGTTATATATATAAAACAATGAAACACTTCCACTCCATCCACTCCAACAATCGACATCGCCATTTACACCACCGGGACCGGCGACGAAGCACCACCGTAGCCGGCGACTGGCTACCATCACGTGAAATCGCCATCACTACGACAACGCGTCTCCACCACTACAACAAAACCACCATTGAGCGACTGGTGCACACACTGTCACCATCGACATTGCCATCTCCATCGCCATCGATTGAGTGTTTGTATGTTCAGATCTATTCGTGTGTGTGTGTGTGTGTTTAGATTTAGGGTTTTTAAGGGGTACGATTTTTGGGAGTTTTTTTTTACAATTGACCTACTTCGATTGAGTGTGTGTGTGTTAAGATTTGTAATTGTGTGTGTGTGTGTGTGTGTTCAGATCTATAACATAGTGTGTGTGTGTGTGTATGTTTAGATCTGTAACATTGTGTGTGTATGTGTGTGTAGATCTGTAACAGATAGTGTATGTGTGTGCAGTGTAGATCTATAACATATTGTGTGTGTGTGTGTATGGCAGAGGTGGAGGTGGTCGGTGGTAGTGGTAGTTTTCTTGGTGGTTGGAATTTTAAAGACAGAGAGCGTAGTCTGTGTGTGTATGTTCTTAGTGGTGGTGGTGGTGGTGATGGGGGCGGTGGTATTAGCGGAGGTGGAGTTAGGCAGTGGTAGTGGTGGTTTTTTTGATGGTTAGAGCGAGAGATAGAGAGAGAGAGAGAGCAGTTTGTGTGTGTGATCTTAGTGGTGGTGGTGGTGGTGGTGGTAGGCGGCAGTGGTAATAACAGAGGTGGAGTTGGGCGGTGGTAGTGGTCGTTTTTAGAACGAGAGAGAGAGAGAGAGAGAGCGCATTGTTCAATTAGAATAATTTAAAAAAAAAACAATTAATAATTAGAAAAATAGTAAAAAGACATAAATACCCTTGATTTAACGGACCTAGTTAACGGAATCTGTTAAAAAGGACTACCAATACAATAAAATGGTAGTTAAAGGATGATGCTTGCAACTTTTTCAAAAAAAGGATTAAACTTGTAATTTTTGGTTAGTTAAAAGACCATTTATGAAATTAACTCTAAAATTTATATATTTTTTACTTTATCGTTATATCTTCTTCTGCAACCTACTTGATGGAAGATGTGTATAATGCCCTATTTCTTTTTATTTTCCATTCTTTAATTTGACACTTGTATTATAAAGTATGTAAGAGCATGTAAGTAATTGACATGAATGACTTGTATTGTTCAACACGGGTCGTTGTCAATGACGAGAGTTGAGTATTGAGTAAGATTACTAAGTTAGTGCTTTTCGGTGTGTTATTGTTATTTACATGAAGATCCGGTAAAGATAAAGGCAAGGCCGCAAGACTCTAGCTACTTGAATTACGTACGGCTCCAAACTTTTGTAAATACCACGATGTCTTTTTTAAAGCAAATTATATCTAAATTTCTGAATACTTTATAAACTTATCCTTCGTGCACATAATTATATAATAAATTGTTATATCGAGGTTTATAACTTTTAATTAAAAAAAATCAGATTCTTTCAATTGCATAAGAAAACAAACCAAATCTTAAAAGACTGAATCCTTACAATCTAATTTGAATGAAACATGAAATCTTGAAATTCAGAATTCTTGAATTGGGAAAATTCATATAAAAGTAACCAAATTTAAAAACTATTCTATCAAGATTATCTCCTCTTTTATTTCATATTATAAAATAACCCATAAATGATTTTGATAAAATAATTTTTAAAGTTGATTACTGTTTTATGAAATAAACCCTTCATAATTTATAGATAGTATAGTAGGTACGAGCACAATTCAAAACATTTTATTAAACTTTAATCTATATATATTTACTTGTGATTAATAAATAAATAAATTTATATTTCGAAATTTGTAATTAGTATAAATAATTAAAAATATTGAAAAAACATAACCTAGCTGCTTTCGTCTAATCTTGTTTGATTCATTATTTGAATGGCATAAATCTTATATTTTACTATTTAATTATACTATTTAATAAAGTATTTAGCTTTTCTATTTCAATTTATTAATTTTATGTAATTTATAATTAATAATTTACTCTTAATATTAAACTGAAAGAAAGCAATAAAATAACATAACTATTTGATAGAGTTAATGACAATTTTATATATCATTTTAATAGCTAAACTTTTCAAAATAAATTATATTAAAAGAATCAAATCAATACAAATTAAGTTAAAATTACAAATATTAGGAATTAAACCTTTCATATTAAACTTAACTATTAAAAATTATGTATAATTAGAATTATTAAATCTAAATAACATATAACCTACATTTATAAAAATTTCTGGGAATTTTTTAATGGGTAATATAATTTAAATAGCATAGAGTTACAATGTTAACATTCTTGTAAGATTTTTTACTATATATGTGAAATTTTATTGACCTATTATAATTAGACAAGAAACATATCATTCTATTGTGCGGTTACAGTGCTAGTTTTTAGAAAAAGTAAAATTAATTCACTAAAATGTATCAAAGTTATCACGTTTTGCTATTGTATATCTTCTATTGTATATATCAAACTTTTAATATTGTCATTGTATGTATAGCAAAACATGACATCTTAGATATATTTTGATAAATTAAATATACTTTCGATGTTTTAGTGATTAGTTACGTATTTAAAATTTTCATATTAAGAGTTCTTATTTATGAATATTACATAGAATCATCAAAATTAACCAGACGATCCTGGTGATGGGATACGGTCCAATATATGTGACCTATGATTCACTGCCACATAAGCAATATCCTATTTTTATTTCTAAATGTTTAAACCTTGTAAATACCTATACTTTATATAATTCAAATGTTGTTTTAAAAATAATTTCTCGTTCTCTTTTTTTTTCTCTTCTCTCTTTATCTCTCTCTTCCGACGTAAAAACACCGAAAAGCACATCATGCTTCGATACCACAAAGAACGGGATGATGTTTGCACTCATGCTTAAAACACCGTGTAGGTGGTAATGAGAAGAGAGATAGTACTCCCTTTATAATAATAAGTATACAAAATGATAAAAGAAAATTTATATAATTTTTACATTATCCTTATATCTTATTCTCCAACGATGAATGAAATGTATAATGTTCTGTTTCTTCTAATGTCTAATTCCTAAAACCGACACTTGTGTTTAAAGTATGTAAGAGATTCTATGTTTAGTATCTTCTTATCATCTACTCACTAGATCTACAGATTAAGATATGCTTTAAATAAAGAGATAGAATTTAAAAACGAAATTGAATATAGTAAACATATCATATATAATGGGTAAAGACGATTCAATAAGAGAATTTTGTAAGGAATAAATAGTGGTGGCTGAGTTTGGGGGGTAAATGCCATGTAAGAAATAGCTAAGTAGTAGTTTTTTTACGAGTCTAAAGTCACAATTATCTCTTTATTCTAGTTTTCTTTATATAATTCATTATTGTTAGTGACATTAAATAGGTTTTAAAATATATTATACTATAATTATTACGCGATTAAATAGTGGGCTAAATGGCCGCAGAAAAAACGTGGCAGAGGCGTAGTAGGGATATCTACTAATTGATCGATTACCACGTATTGTGTCTTCATCTTTTTCATAAACAATCATCTACGTGTACGTTAAAGGCTACACGTGTAAGACACACGCTCTCCTTCCAGCAACACGTACTCTATGTATATCTATAGGCTGTACTAAATTGAATAAGTCAACGTGTTGTAGCTAAATATTATAACTCAGAGCAACTTTATCTACAAGTGAATTTTTATCTCTATTTTTTATTATATCATCCATTATATATATCCGAGGAAATTTTTTTTATCTTTTCTTATATTAAATAAAATAGTTATATATCTATAGTTTCAAACAAGATACATAAAAAAGTCTAGAAGGATTGTTAAGAAATGTTGCACATGTAGCTTTCGTCTTAAGTTCGATCCATAGCTTCTTCATTTTTTTTGTCTTTTTAAATTTTCAAACATGTGATTTGTAATAGACTTATAATATTTTATTATTTGCTATTAGTATAAAGTATTATTTTTGTTATATATTGCTATGATGATATATAGTATCAACTAAATTATTTATTTAGTATTATTTTTATAATAATATAGCTTAATATTTTGTCACACTCTTTATACTTCAGCTCACATTATTTTATTTGTTTGTTTTTTTGATTATTTAATAACATGAAAAATTGTTTTCTAATTAACTCTTTTGACAAAACTTTTTTATATTATTTGTATTCTTTAAAATATGAAATGTTTATTGTGAACTTTAAGTCCTTGGGATGTGGATTTTATTTTTAATGTTAAATTTGTGTAATTCTTTTATTATACAAGTATTTGTCATCAGATAAAATCCAAGTCACATGTGTTAGTAGTGAAATAGGCTCTCATTATTTAAATACTTTACGTAGTTTCAAAATACACGGAAGCTAAATTACTTTTAAAAAATTCAACCGATTCAAAATTTTAAGTTTCATTTCTAAATTTAATTTACCATTTTTTCGTAAGTGGATTAATTTTTTTTTGTTTTTAATAAAAAATAGTAGATGAATAATCTAATCAAACTCGATTAAATTACTCTCCGACGTAAAACACGGATAAGCTAACCACTAGTTTTATACTATCTTCTAACTTTAATCGTACTCTTTATTTAATACTTTAAATGTGCAACTCATATATTTAATTAATATATATAT
Organism: Dittrichia graveolens; assembly: GCA_038502395.1. Taxonomy (NCBI): domain Eukaryota; kingdom Viridiplantae; phylum Streptophyta; class Magnoliopsida; order Asterales; family Asteraceae; genus Dittrichia; species Dittrichia graveolens. The sequence goes on from JARJIL010000008.1 coordinate 28,987,273, forward strand.
TAACCTATTGTTAATTTTAATATATGCATTTTAAATAGAAAGTAAGACTATTTTATGTGGGTTCTGTTAATAAAAAGTCAAGTTTCATTAACACTTTAAATATGAAGAGAGTTATGAAAAGATGAATATATTAAATTTATTGTTTTCTAACTATGTTTAATTTAACAGAATACTAACTAAGCACGAAGTGTATATGGATGTCATATATATTTGAAAAATAGAATAATGAATTAATATTTTCTTAGTTTTTTTATTGTAAGAAAATAGATAAAAAAAATATTTTTATAGATTAATATAAATATTACGTTGATAAACTATAAGGATGTTTTATGTTGGGTGTATTGCAAAAAATGTAATGAACTTTAAGTAAGTTCTTACTATATGTAAAGAACTTTATTGTTTCCCAATAATTATATAATCATACATTTACAATGAAAAAAAACTTTTGTTAAATAAATAGTATTCAGATAGAAATGATAACAAGTTGGTTGTCTAACGTAGTGGAAAAGATCTATGTCATGATAATAGGAAGTTTAGTGTTCGACTCCTCCCAATTTCATTTGTCCCTTTTCTTATGCGTTTCTCACTTTCTCTCTTTCTTTTTTTTTTCTTTGGTTTGTATGTTATCCTTTAATTATTATTTTCTCTTACTTTAGTATACCCACTTTGCTTTCTTTCTTTGTCGTTTGTTCTGCTATTATTAATGTATGTTTATTTATTGTTTTTTGCTTGCTATAGTTTTATTTACATATAAAAGTTCATTTAAAAATCGTTTTTATTGTGAGAATCGCGAGAACCAATCTTAGTCGTTTAATTCCCCTCCTTTAATGGGATTGTTCACCTATAAATTTCTTACATGCACCTTGTCACACTCAATCCCTCCACGCTCTTCATCCATGAATACTCAAACGCATACAGTTGATTCCGCAAGTACCATGGGCACCTCTTGCATTGCATTACCGTAACGAAAAAAAAATCATTCAATTAGCGTCAGTTTTTTACATTAACATATGTTATGTTTCCATTTTATTATTTGTTCATACTTTATTTCAATTATTTTTTATTCAAATGTTAAGGTAAGTATTTTGGTCATTTTTTTATTCATAAAAAATTATATTATTTTTAAACCCGCGGCAACGCGCGGGCTTACAAAAATCTAGTTAAATACAATAAGCTTTCGTAATTTCTTATAATATGAAGTTGTCGAATACAATGATAACTTTTATAAAGTTTATTCAATACAATAATAATATAAAATAGGACACAGACAAGAGTTATTTGCAAATAATGAGAAGTATATGACAATTGATTGTATTTATTTACAAAAATAGAGTTCATTGCAAATAATGATAACATATGTAAAGTTTGTTGTATTGTGGTGTAAGAAGCCTTTTTAAATAGGGTAAATTGCACCAAAATAAAACAACTGTGTCAATATTATCATTTTATGCAACCAACTTTATTTTGTACTTAAAAATACACACAACTTACAATTTTGGTTCATTGTATGCAAGTAAGCTATAACAATAGATAATTTACCGGTAACATGGCCAAAAAATAAAAGATTTTTGGTACCTAAAAATACAAAACACTTTTAAATTTTGTTCATTATATACAATCGATAACTGGTAACCTGGTAATCAAGTTACCAATTGTATACAATGAACAAAATTTGTAAGTTGAATGTATTTTTAGGTACAAAATAAAGTTAATTGGATACAATAACAATATTGACAAAGTTTTTTTTATATTTTCGCACATTTTGCCCTTTTAAATATTATCACTTGTAAATTTTTTATTTAAAGAGGCTATCATATCTAACTATTAATTTTATTATAAAGAAGCATTATGTAATATATTTACATTATTTGTTGAATAATTTCCTTATTTAAAGTAAGAACCGAGTTTTAATTTTAATCAAAGAAATTGCTATATAGGATTGTCTAATTAAAGAGTAGTGATAACTTTGACTAAATAAAGAGTGATGATTATTTAATTAAAGGTTAAATTATATTAAAATATAATAAATTTTGTTTTAGTTACTATTATATTTTAAAAAATTTAAAATTTTAAAAATAATATAATTAATTTCAATAATCCTCTTATTGTATGTAAATATCTTTTTATATGTCTGTTGTTTAGTTATCATTATATACAATGAACTTTGACACAACTTTGAGATTATGAAAGTTGACTTTTTTATTTTTAAGAAAATAAATTTTATTGTATATAATGATAACTAAGATGAAGTTTATTGTGTTTTAATACATTTTGTGTAACGCCCCAATTTTCATAAAATAATATTGAAATAAAACACTTTTTATAAAAACACACATATAGTTTGAAAAACATACGCAGAAGCATATTTATAATAAAACCGAGTTGGTATCAAAAGATACACCCATAAGTACAAACGTAGTGTATTATCAAAGTTAAATATTTACACAAAAGGGCATTAAGTATTTCAAAAGTTTGTTCCAAAAAGTAGTTAAACAGGAGCTTTGCTCTTGTCCTTGTTGCGTCCTGCAATACATTTGAAAACAGTATCCGATAAGCTACGAGAGCTTAGTGAGTATTACAAACCAAACATCATATAAACACATGTATAAAATCATATGAAGATAATACACGTATGTCAGGTAATCAATGCTAACCACTGGTTCTAGACCCATGGTAGCCACATTTGTAACAAACTGTATTACATTTGAACCTTACTACCCATAGTAGTTTGGTGTATACACATATGAATAACATTACATGTTATAAGTAATCTGATATGATAATACACATGCTGTAAATATGAATAGTAGTCTAGAAGACTCACCTTATGATTAGTATGATATGAATTGATCCACGAATGATTATGATTCAATGAATAAGTCCACTACTAGTTTCTACAACATAATATCAATTGTATATATCAACACATGCTGATGCTGATTAAAAGTAAACTGAACAGGGCTAGGGCACGCCCGTGCCTACAACTAGGGCACGGTTGTACTACTCTCAAACATGGGCGTACCTTTCCTACAGTCACGCTCGTGCCTTGCTATAGTACGCCCGTGCTCATGCCTCTAAGCACGGGGGTATCTAATGAACTAGGGTTTGCCACGGAGCGAAAGGTACGTCCGTACCCTCTTTGGGTACGCATGTGCCCTCCCCTGGTTTGCACAGTTCAGACCAACAGAAGCTGTAAATCCAGCCAAAAACACCACAAACTCATTTATAAACAACCTAAAACATTTGTGGGGTGTTTTCCTACACCCAAAACAGCTAAACAACATAACTAATAACAAATTAACATACTTTGATCATTGTTACCGGTATTTGACCCATTTGAAGATGAAGAACATAACAACTACTCAAACAATACATACCTCAACTAAGCAAGGCTGATTGATGCTACAAAGATGATAAAATTGCTATGTTTACAAGTCCAAGAACTCCAGAAATCAAGGATTTGCAGCTGTGTTTTCTTTGTAAGTTTGTAAGTGTACTATGGCAATTCTAAATTAAATCAACCATATAAATCTATATGTATGGGCTATTTACACATTTGATCCTTGGACTTATATAACTTATATTTTGACAGCTTTAGCCCCTTTAGTTTTATAAACACATCAAAGTCCATAAAGGCAATTGGTAGTACACATATGACACTTCCTATTTAATTATTAATTTAAGAAATTTCGAACCTTAGGTGTTACAATTCATCTGACAATTCTAACCGGTACGCAACCTTTCCCACACGTGTAATAATTTTGAATGACCCAATGAACCTCGGACCGAGTTTCCCTCTCTTTCTGAATCTGATCACGCCTTTCCACGACAATACTTTTAATAACACATAGTCTCCCACCTGAAATTCAAGTGGTGATCTGCGTCTGTCTGCGTAACTCTTTTGTCTACTCCGGGCAACAACAACCTATGTCTGATGAGTTGAATCTGTTCAGTTGTTCGTTGTACCACATTTGTGCTACCCAACTCTTTTTGACCCACTTCACCCCAACATACCGGAGTTCTGCATTTTCTACCATATAGCATTTATACGGGGGCATCCTAATACTGAAATGATAGCTGTTGTTGTATGAAAATTCTGCTAAAGGCAAATAAGAATCCCAGCTCCCACCGAAATCAACAACACATGCCCGTAGCATGTCCTCCTGGGTTTGAATTGTAACACCCTGATTTTCCGTACACATTTAAACTTTTTGAAATCTCAGTTTAAAACATAATTTATACATAATTGCGGAAGCATTTTAATCTTCTTTAAATATTTCAACAAAATATAAAACCTTTCAACAGTAAACATTTTCAATAAATATAATCCAAAACTTTTGGTGTTACCACAGTCAATCTCACGACCATAATCAAAAGAGTAGGAAATCCAAGATTACCAGAAATGCAACCAATTCAATATTATGCCCAAGGCATCTACCCGCCTCACCAAGGCCTCTAGACATCCTGCGAATACAAAGCATTTGACACACAGAGTTAGCTATAAGCATAGCTAGTGAGTACAACCAAAAACATTTGCCTTTTCAAAACCAAGTCATCATCTTTCGGAAAAACACGAGTTTGGCAACAATCATACTTTAAAAGTATACACATAAGCACATAAGGATGCGGGTCTGTCCATTGGGCCATAATGTCTCCACGTGGTAGCTAGCCACGGTCAACACGTGCCCACATGGGGGATAACAACATCACCCAGTCAAGGTGGGGGAAGCACGAAGTAGTCCACCATACAACGGTTATCTGGAGTGTAAGCCCTGTTCCCCAAGTCCACTCGTGTTGCTTAGGTTCGGTGGCTCGTCAGCCTAGTGAACCCACACGGTCATAATGGGTACTGACATACCCCTCCACTCTCTGCACCGATTCCTCAACCACCCGTGTATCACGGTTCCTCAATTGCTGAAGCCACATGAACCTGTACACGTCTCAATGGATAGGAACCCTATGGTACAGAGTTCATATCACACAGTGGTCCGGACCAAATCACATACCCCAAAGGGTCACAAAAGCACATGCCAAAAAGGCCAAATAGTCCAAGCATACAAACTTATCACAAAACACATAAGTACGTGTCACAATCATATCACTTGAGCATAAATGCTTAATAAACAATATCACTGTAACACTCCAAAGTTCAAAAGTTGTTATGGTTAAGTGTTAATAAAGATTAGAGGTGTTTATAAAGCTAGAGGGGCTAAAACTATCAAAACAAAAGTGAAAGAAGTTCAGGGCCTGTTTTGTCATAACTTGATACTTGTAGATTTATATTGACTTGTAATAGTCAATAAGAAAGACATATGCATACTCATACACTTCCAAAACCACAGCTGCGATTTTTGGCTAGCATTGGAACATGATTTACAGCAGAATTAGAGTTCTTTGAATCACCCTATCAATCCTTTATAGCACAAGGTAATACTGATTTATTGTTTTCAAGCTTCAAATGGGTCAAATGAAAGATTCAAGGATCAAAACATGTTAAGTAGGTTCTTTGTTGTTATTTTGATGTTAGTAGCTGTTAGGGGTGTAGGAAAACACCCATATGAGGTTAAAAACTGATTAGAAATGGCTTTGGTTGAGTTTTGGTCGGAAAAACAGTGTTCTGGCCGACTTTCTAGTGCAGACCATGGGAGGCACGGGCGTGCCTATAGTGGGTACGGGCGTGCCTTACTTCCTCGTGGCAAAACCTAGTTCATAAGGTACTTCCCGTGCGTTTTGGCTGAGGCACGGGCGTGCCTGAGGAAGGCATAGGCGTGCCTGAGGGATGGGCACAACCATGCCTAGGAAAGGCACAACCATGCCTGGGGGAAGGCACAGCCATGCCTAGGGTGTGCCTAGGGGGTGCCAGCTTGCAATACTTAGAATTTGTATGATTTCTATATATTTCTTGTAGGTACTATTTGTCGACGTATGCGGTGACTTTATTATCGATATTGGAGCTGTTGTTTGAACCATCCTCGTTACTGAGGTGAGTATACTATTCCTTCAGCAGGTTTAGCATATAAGTATGCATTAAATGAACAACATGATATCTGTGTTATAAGATATGAATGTTATAGATATTCAATAAAGCAGCAGGCTACAGAGTACACGCGAGGCGTAACTTTGTACCAAGAACAGTGTTATGGTATACAGCCACGCGGGTGGTGTAGCTGTATACTAAAGTAGAGTAAGTACCTGTGAGTTAGTATATGTATATGTATAGCAGATGATATGATATGATATGGTATCATGTGATATGATATATGATATGTATATATGATGCAAGTACATGTGTATAGCCATGCTGTGAGTATACTATTCTTTAGCATGAGCAATACATGATTATGATTATTGAACTGTATGATAAAACTGTTATGTGTTTTTATCTATGAGTCGGATGCGAGGCATCCTGGGGAGTTGTTACTCCTGTGAGTCGGATGCGAGGCATCATGGGGAGTTGTTTCTCCTGTGAGTCGGATGCGAGGCATCCTGGGGAGTTGTTACTCCTGTGAGTCGGATGGGAGGCATCCTGGGGAGTTGTTACTCCTGTGAGTCGGATGCGAGGCATCCTGGGGAATTTTTACTTCTGTTTAAACAAGGTATACGGTGATCTGAATACCAAGAGAAGCTGGGATAGGCTACACCTGCGAGGTGTAGATAAGCCCGACACACATGATACTCAGTACGTGCAAGCGTAGCTTTGTATCCTTGAAAGTGGAAAGGGGTATATCGAGCTCTTTATACACAAGTAAAGCGCTGGGGATATTCCACCCTGAGGTGTGGATAAACCCTAGCATAGTAACAGTTGTGCAGGTTTGCAGGTATTACAGCTTGGATGCGAGACATCCCGAGGAGACTTTACTCCTGTTGTTATAGTTTGGATGCGATACATCCTGGGGAGATTTTACTCCTGTTTTATGTTGTCATGTTCAGTTAGTATGGTTACTAAGCCTTAGCTTATGTTCAGTATTGCATGTTTGCAAGTAGTGCAAGTTCTAGCTGAAGGTATTCGTTTGGCATAATCAAGTAGCAACGGAAGCAAAGTATATAACAAAATTCAAAGCCAAACCAACAAATACTTCCAAGGACCAAAATCTAATCATGAACTTGCAACTAAGTAAATAAACAAGATGGGAAGAAAAGATTATACCTCAATGCAAATCACAATGAAACCTTTTCTTGTCAAGAAGCTTAGAATCCAAATAAGAATGCCTCTAGTGTTGTCCACCCCAAGCTCCTTTGATTCCCAAATGCTAGCTAGTTGATGTAAACACAAAAGCAACAATAAAGTATGTATCTTAGACTCTTGTGCACCAAAATGATCACCAAGAACAAGAAGGAGTTAGAGAGAATTCTTGTGTATCAACCAAGAACAAAAGAACAAGCCAAAAGTCTGTTCAAGAGCAGAGAAAACATTGCCTCTTTGTCTACCACAATAAGTTGACATAAACACCATTAAACCAAGTGTTTAAGGCTGTTAATTCTGCTGTTACAGCGAACGTACACGGCCCGTATTGATCAACACGGCCGTGTAGGCCCAAAGTCCATGGCCCCAATTGGGCTAAGATGGCCCGTGTCTAATAGGCTATACACGGCCCGTGTTTCATCTACACGGCCGTGTCGGCCAAACTACACGACCTTCAATTGGGCCAAAACGACCCGTGTGTGTTGGACTGGACACGGTCTGTGTTTAACCACATGGCTCATGTACCATCGTGCCAAAACCCATTTTGGCCTTTTTATCTCTTTTGCTTGATCGCGTTGCCGGAATCAATACTTGGTGTGTGACCCAATAGGCCTATACCTCATCGGTAGTGCCATTAGCTCGTTTGTGTCAGCGGGCATATTCCAACAGACTCCCACTTGCAGGTGACACGACTACGAAAAATAGCACAAACATAGAGCGGCCTCTAGCAATACATCTATGCTCCCAAGTTAGTATAGGGTATGCCACTCTTGACAAGACCTCAATCATAAAACGATTGTCCTAAAGATAAATGAACATGTACATCCCTTTGTTTGCGATATCCAATGTGAACACAAGGCATGGAGTATAGTCAACCTTTAGATCGTTTACGATTATGTTTCTCGATTCTAGATTAGTGGTGACCAACAAACCAAGTTACATTGATCCATCATCAATATAACTTGTGTAACACCGTAAAACTCAAGCCATTTTTTTTAATTAAATACGCTGCGGAAGCTTTTAAATAAACAAACCATTTACATACAACTCAAAATTAACAACTGTACAAACATTGTTCACAAAATAAGTATCATTGTTGTGTTACAAAAGCTACTGGCTCGTTTCATTCGAAAATAATATCAGAGTCAGGTCATCTCTTTCCTTCTGCCAAACTCACAAACACGAACCTGCAAAAGCAACAACTGAGGGGAATTAGCACAAAGCTAAGTGAGTAGAGGCTAAACACCAAAAGCAAACATTCACGATCAATATCAAAGCATGTAACCACGTATCCCGAGAAGACCGGCGGTTCGGCGCAGAACCTACAACCAATGCCGGCCAAAGCAAAGGTTTACCGATAGCCCTCCACTGAATTGGCACAATGCACTCCCCCTCTGATGCAACATATGCACCAGTAAGGCTAACATTGTTCAACCAACCAGTGAACGAGCCTAGCCCAATTCTACGTGTAGCTGACTTCCCAACGCAACTCGAAATCATACTAAGAGTGCGTATTGACCAAATATTCACGCAGCAGATATCAACAATCAATATCACAATCAACAGTTCAATCAATCCAATCCAAACACAATCATGCATCACACCAATAACATTAACCGAAATCTTTACCATCCGCAATCAACGCCCACTCACCTCAAAATCAACACGGGCTCAGAAGTCTAATCTTACTAAGTCTTTAGATTGCCTGAAATCACAACAACAATCAAATCAGTCGCGAATATATAAATATATCTTCTCATATATATATATATATATATTTATATCTCAAATTTATCAAAACATCTCAATTAAATCACATAATAAATAAACTAACTCAAACCAAACAAAAGATATAAAAAGTAAGAAAACAATCGGATTTGGGCCTGTCGCGCCGCGACATACACCTTGTCGCGCCGCGATGAGCTTCGGATTTCAAAACCGGGAACTACATTCGGATTTCACTTCCGGATTGTACTAGGATCGGATTTTCATGCGGATTTGTGTTGGTCTTCGGATTTCATGGTCGGATTTCACTAATCAATCGGGTTTCCCATGTCTATATATAACAATCGGATTTCTTAAAACCGAAACCCCAAATCCCGATTCTTTTGAATGTCGCGCCGCGACCAAAGGGCGTAGCGCCGCTACGTTCTTATTTTTAGATTCTTCTTCTTCCTCAATGTGTCGGATTTACAGCCAAACTCCTCCAAAACTCATTCCAACTTCATAATACTTCCACCAAAACACATATTTAGCATTTACCAAGCATATAGATCATCAAAAACATGTTTTTACTCCTTCATAACATCAAATCATTCAAAACCCATCTTCAAACTTTCTTTCAAACTTAAAAATGGTGTAACCACATAAATTCATGCTTTTCAATATTTAAACACATCAACATGTATTATATCAAGTTATAAACACCATATTACATTTCTTTTGAACTAAAGATCACAAATTCTAGATCTTAGGATTTCAAGTTGGTGACTTTTCTTCACAAATGGTTTTACTTTCAAAAACACACACTAACACCTTTTCACCTAAGCAATTGTGAGCAGATAACTCACCACGTACACATACACAAATGTAAATTAAGCAGGAGGTGGCAAAACAAATATATTTTGAAATTCTATAGATTTTAATACCTTCATGCATACATTAACATACATGCAATAAAACTTGTACTTTCTTTTCCTTTTTAATTCCACCAGTAACCCATATAAATAATATTTTCACATTAATAAATTTCATTTAACATTTAATAAACACACAATCAAATAAAACAACCCAATCACGTACCGCCAACCCGCTAATCTCCTAGCCCAGGGTTGCGGGTGTTACAAATCTCCCCTCCTTAAGAGGATTCCGTCCTCGGAATCCTTTCCGACTCAAACAAATGAGGGTATCTATCCTTCATTTCCGCCTCAGTCTCCCACATCAAATCAGAACCTAAACTGTGTTTCCACTTGACCAATACCATCGGTATCTGCTTCTTTCGGAGCTTGGTCACTTTGCGATCTAACAGTTCAACAGGTTCTTCAATCAATCTCTTCTTTGAATCTACTTTTAGTTCGTACACCGGGAGAATCTGACTCTCGTCTTCAACCTTGCATTTTCTCAAGTAGAAGACATTGAACGTATCATGAATACCTGCAAGCTCTGCTAGGAGATCTAATGTAACCGTCTGGTCATTTATAATCTGACGAATTCTGAAAGGACCAATGTAATAGGGTGCTAACTTCCCGCGTTTGCCAAATCGAATCACGCCTTTCCACGGAGAGACCTTCAAATACACCAACTTCCCCCCGTCAAACGATACTGGACGACGCCGTGGATCCGCATACATTTTCTGTCTATCTCTGGCCGCTTTCAACTTCTCTCTGGCTATAGCAACCTTGTCAGCTATCACCTGAACAATCTCAGGCCCTGCAAATTGTTTCTCACCAGCCTCTAACCAACATGTGGGAGTACGGCAGCGACAACCGTACAACATTTCATAAGGAGGCATTCCGATACTGGAGTGGTAAGAATTATTATACGCAAACTCTATCAATGGCAGGTGCGAATCCCAAGATCCACCATACTCTAATACACATGCACGTAGCATATCTTCGAGTGTCTGTATGGTTCATTCAGTTTGACCGTCAGTCTGGGGATGATAAGCAGTACTCAAATTTATTCTCGTCCCCAACTCTCTCTGTAGACTTCTCCAGAAGTTAGAAACAAACCTGGAGTCTCTATCAGATAGTATCGACAATGGTATGCCATGCCTTGCAACGACCTCATCAATGTACAACTGCGCCAACTTGCTAAGAGAAGCCATCTCACAAGTAGCCAGAAAATGGGAACTCTTTGTCAGTCTATCCACGATTACCCAAATCATATCGTGATTCCTCGTTCGCGGAAGTTTAGTCACGAAATCCATCGTTATATGTTCCCACTTCCACTCAGGAATTTCCAACTGTTTTAAGGATCCGTAGGGCTTCTGATGCTCTGCTTTCACTTGAGCACAGATATGGCATGACTCCACAAAATGAGCCACATCTGCCTTCATTGTAGGCCACCAGTAAAGCACTTTCAAATCGTGGTATATTTTAGTGCTTCCTGGGTGAACAGACAATCTCGACTTGTGTGCTTCAGTTAGAATCAAATTTCTCAATTCTCCAAGCATAGGCACCCACACACGAGTCTTATACACTTTCAATCCGCGAGAATCATCAGTAAGCTCGTCCTTACGTTTCTTCATTTGTTCATTCTTCAAGTTCTCCTCTTTCAGAGCTTCCAACTGTGCAGACTTTATTCTATCCACTAAATCAGATACAATCTCCATACGCATGAATTTAATGGAATTTCCTGCTCCCTTGCGGCTCAAGGCGTCTGCTACCACGTTCGCTTTCCCAGGGTGGTATCTAATCTCGCAATCATAGTCTTTTATTAGCTCCACCCATCGCCTCTGTCTCATGTTCAACTCTTTCTCTGTAAACACATACTAGAGACTCTTATGATCAGTACAAATTACACACTTGGTGCCATACAAATAGTGTCTCCACAGTTTTAGGGCAAATACGACAGCTGCCAGTTCTAGATCATGAGTTGGGTAATTCTTTTCATGTGGTTTCAACTGTCTTGAAGCATACGCAATCACCCGATCCCTCTGCATAAGTACACATCCCAATCCCGCAAACGATGCATCGCAATAAACAGTAAAATCATCCGTTCCACTTGGCAATGCAAGAATGGGAGCCTGGCACAATAACTGTTTCAAAGTCTGGAAAGCCTTGTCTTGTTCACTACCCCAAACAAACTTCACGTCTTTCCAAGTTAACTTAGTTAACGGACCCGCAATATTTAAAACATCTTTAATAAACCTGCGGTAGTATCCACCCAAACCCAGAAAACTTTTTATCTCAGACTGTGTCTTTGGAGCATTCCAGTTCATCACAGCTTCCACTTTAGAAGGATCTACTTTCACTCCTTCATTACATATAACATGCCCCAAGAATTGAACTTCCCTCAACCAGAACTCGCACTTTGAGAATTTAGCAAACAGATGTTCTTTCTTCCGAGTTTCCAAAACTTGTCTCAAATGCTGTTCGTGCTCCTGTTCAGTCTTTGAATAAATTAGAATATCATCAATGAAAACTATCACAAAATCATCCAAGAATGGTCGACAGACCCTGTTCATCAAATCCATAAAAATCGCAGGTGCATTGGTTAAGCCGAACGGCATCACCAAAAACTCGTAGTGCCCATAGCGTGTACGAAAGGCCGTTTTCGACACATCTTCCTCAGAAACACGCACCTGATGATATCCCGACCTCAAATCAATCTTTGAAAAGAACAAAGCTCCTTGTAGTTGATCAAACAAATCATCGATTCTCCGCAACGGATACTTGTTCTTTATCGTTCTCTTATTCAACTCACGGTAGTCGATACACATACGCAACGTACCGTCTTTCTTCTTTACAAATAATACCGGTGCTCCCCACGGGGACGAACTCGGACGGATAAACCCTTTATCAAGCAGATCTTGAATCTGCGTCATCATCTTCCGGATCTCTGAAGGTGCCAACCTGTACGGAGCCTTCGCTACTGGTCTAGAACCAGGTATTAAATCTATTTTAAATTCCACTTCACGAACCGGAGGCAATCCTGGCAACTCTTCTGGAAACACTTCTGGGTATTCCGTTACCACCCGGATATCAGTCATCGCTTGTTTCTCTTTCTTCCCATCAATCACATACGCCAAATATGATTCACACCCCTTACCCAATGCTTTCTTTGCTTTTAAACATGAAATCATAGGTATCACAGACCCAGCCTTCTCTCCCCTTGCTATTACCCGCGAACCATCAGCTAGTGGAAACGAGATCAACTTCTTGTGACACTTGATACTGGCTTGATTCAGACTCAGCTAATCCATCCCAAGCACCACATCAAACCCAGATAATGGCATAACAAGAAAATAAACAGGAAAACACATGCCATCTATATCAATTTTAGCTCCAGTCACAGCAGTCGTGACCGGAACCATCATACCATCGGCTACTTCTATCTCTAAAGCAGTAGCAAGTTCAATCACAGACATATTTAATCTATCACAGAATTCCACAGAAACAAAGGAGCGATTTTCTCCTGAATCAAACAATACTCTAGCAGGAGTAGAGTTTATTAGAAACATACCCGTGATCACGTCGTCAGTGGTGGTGGCATCATCCACCGTCATCTTAAACGCCCGACCCTCAGTAGTGGGTGGGTTCTTTCGTTTTTGACCTGCTGAAGATGACCCTCCAGCTCCTCCTCCTCCAGACCCTGACCTTGTCTTCTTACCCATCGGGCATTCACCAACACGGTGCCCCTCCCTCTGGCAATTCCAGCACACACTCCTCGGGAACCTACAGTTTTTCAAGTCATGGCCAAACTGGCCATAGTTCACGCATCTTCTTGTTTGGGCCGTACACTGCCCATTATGATAAGATTTGCACCTGCTACACCAAGGTGCCCGTTGGGTAGACCCACCCGAAGTAGGTCTTCTATTTTGATCTCCTTGCCTACCACCGCTGCTCTGCCCTCCCTGTCTCTGTTGAGCGTTATAGTGTTCAAATCTCGACTTCTGTTGGGAAAGTTTCTCCCCGCTCAACTTGTTTCGTGCAATAATGTCCCCTTCAGACAATTTGGCTAAAGTGAAAGCCTGGGACAGTGTGGTAGCCCACCTAGTGGCGCCTCGGTAATCTGGGTGTAATGCCCCCACGAAATGGGCAATCTTTGATTCTTCGTCCGGTACCCAGTGCTTAGCAAATCTCATCTTTTCGTTGAATTGTTTTATCAATTGGTCTACAGTCATATTACCGGTCATCTGCAGATCCATGAACTCCTTTTTGATCTTAGCCATCTCAAAACTCCCACAGTATTGTTCACATAATTTCTCCTGGAATTGACTCCAGGTGATGCTTCCCTGTTGCTGTTCAGTGAAATGGCTTGTAATAGAATCCCACCAGACTAACGCATCTCCTCTCAGCATTCTTGACGCGTATTTGACCTTCAATTCATCCTCGCAATTACAGGCATCAAGTGCCTTTGACATCTCCCTCAACCAATTCAATGTCGCATTGGGATCAGAACTCCCATGATACGCCGATGGTTTACAATCAAGAAACTGTTTATAAGTGCACGGTTGTTTGTATCCAGGAAACGCAAATGGATAAGCTCCTGGTTGTGGATATGGATAGAAGAAAGGTTGTTGCATCATTTGAGTCATTGGTGGCAGCGATGCTGTAACTGGTGCAGTTGTCGACTGTGTAGGAATTGCAATCGGCACTGGGGTTGGTTCAAGTTGCTGTTGTTGTTGTTCCATCCTTTGAACTTTATCTCTGAGTTTGACCAACTCGTTTTCCAGTTGATAGACATAATCACTATGCTCTTCTTCACAAGTTTGACCCGATGTTCCCGCAGTAGCTGGGTTACTCAAGTACTCAGTCACTGGCGCTTTAGTTGTTGTTTGGGTCGTAGGAGGAAGGAATGGAGTATCTCTGTCAGCCATTATCTATTACAATCACATCACCTCATAACTCATTAGCATAAACCGTTAGTATCCAAAATACTAACTACAACAGACAACTCTAACTCACTCTAATTCCCCCGAAGGAAAGCTTGACCCGTCACGACCCAAGCTTTGGGAATGCAACACTCTAGCCGTGCATGCATCGCCAAACCTAGGCTCTGATACCAAACTGTAACACCGTAAAACTCAAGCCATTTTTTTAATTAAATACGTTGCGGAAGCTTTTAAATAAACAAACCATTTACATACAACTCAAAATTAACAACTGTACAAACATTGTTCACAAAATAAGTATCATTGTTGTGTTACAAAAGCTACTGGCTCGTTTCATTCGAAAATAATATCAGAGTCAGGTCACTCTTTCCTTCTGCCAAACTCACAAACACGAAACTGCAAAAGCACCAATAACATTAACCGAAATCTTTACCATCCGCGATCAACGCCCACTCACCTCAAAATCAACACGGGCTTAGAAGTCTAATCTTACTGAGTTTTTGGATTGCCTGAAATCACAGCAACAATCAAATCAGTCGCAAATATATAAATACATCTTCTCATATATATTTATATCTCAAATTTATCAAAACATCTCAATTAAATCACATAATAAATAAACTAACTCAAACCAAGCAAAATATATAAAAAGTAAGAAAACAATCGGATTTGGGCCTGTCGCGCCGCGACATACACCTTGTCGCGCCGCGATGAGCTTCGGATTTCAAAACAGGGAACTACATTCGGATTTCACTTCCGGATTGTACTAGGATCGGATTTTCATGCGGATTTGTGTTGGTCTTCGGATTTCATGGTCTGATTTCAATAATCATTCGGGTTTCCCATGTCTATATATAACAATCGGATTTCTTAAAACCGAAACCCCAAATCCCGATTCTTTTAAATGTCGCGCCGCGACCAAAGGGCGTAGTGCCGCTACGTTCTTATTTTCAGATTCTTCTTCCTCAATGTGTCGGATTTACAGCCAAACTCCTCCAAAACTCATTCCAACTTCATAATACTTCCACCAAAACACATATTTAGCATTTACCAAGCATATAGATCATCAAAAACATGTTTTTACTCCTTCATAACATCAAATCATTCAAAACCCATTTTCAAACTTTCTTTCAAACTTAAAAATGGTGTAACCACATAAATTCATGCTTTTCAATATTTAAACACATCAACATGTATTATATCAAGTTATAAACACCATATTACCTTTCTTTTGAACTAAAGATCACAAATTCTAGATCTTAGGATTTCAAGTTGGTGACTTTTCTTCACAAATGGTTTTGCTTTCAAAAACACACACTAACACCTTTTCACCTAAGCAATTGTGAGCAAATAACTCACCACGTACACATACACAAATGTAAATTAAGCAGGAGGTGGCAAAACAAATATATTTTGAAATTCTATAGATTTTAATACCTTCATGCATACATTAACATACATGCAATAGAACTTGTACTTTCTTTTCCTTTTTAATTCCACCAGTAACACATATAAATAATATTTTCACATTAATAAATTTCATTTAACATTTAATAAACACACAATCAAATAAAACAACCCAATCACGTACCGCCAACCCGCTAATCTCCTAGCCCAAGGTTGCGGGTGTTACAACTTGAGCACGGCCATGCATATGAATGTCAGCACTCAATCATCGAGGGGCCCATGGATATCCTCTCTATACATAGAGGAACAAATTCCTTTCGACTACATAGTCCCGCCACATAGGTAATACTCTACCCAATCATCTCCCTTATAACGACCAGTTACGGACCGCGTTAGAAAACGATCAAAGCAAAGCAGACCTATGCTTTGGAGTCACATGTATCTCTAGTTTAAGGATGAAATGTCATTATCATCCCGAGTTACTTATGACTAAAACCTTGAAGTGAACTCGAGTGCGGGTCCTCCAATCACTTGAAACCCCTTTCAAGTATAGGCAAGAATCACGTTTTATCAAAACCAATTCTTTACCTCAATCTTAATTCATACTTCTTTCCCACAAAGTATGACCGATTGTGGAGATTTAAAGATTGTAAAACAACCTTGGGAAGTAATTAAACATGCAAAGATAGAACACAATAAAGACTAAATGTAAGTAACCGCAACATGCGTATATATAGATCTCTACCATATAAATCGAAACAAACATTAGTAACATTACTGGTTAACGTTCCCAAATACATAATGGTCCAAACATAAATTAAAACTAAATCTAAACCATGTCATGAGCAAATCTAACACCTATTGCCATAGTGTGAGAATCATGAGAAGCTTGTGACAACGGTTTAGTAAACGGATCGGCCAAATTGCCTTCTGAGGTTACTCTACTAATAGCGACTTCACCACTTTCAACCAACTCTCTAATCAAGTGGTACTTACGACGTATATGCCTTGTTCTCTTGTGAGCTCTCGGTTCCTTCGCTAAGGCTACCGCACCCTCATTGTCACAAAAGATCTCAATAGGGTTGGATATGCTCGGAACCACTCCAAGGTCTCGGATGAACTTCCTTATCCACACAGCTTCTTTAGCAGCTTCACTTGCCGCAATGTATTCTAACTCTGTAGTAGAATCAACTACTGTGTCTTGCTTTGAACTTCTCCAAGTAATAGCCCCACCATTCAATAGGAACACAAACCCCGATTGTGATCGGCAGTCATCCCTATCAGTTTGGAAGCTAGCATCAGAGTAACCCTTTACTTTGAGCTCTTCCTCACCACCAAAGATCAAGAACATTTCTTTAGTCCTCCTAAGATACTTAAGAATGTTCTTTACCACAACCCAATGGGCTTGCCCCGGGTTTCCATGATATCTACTAGTCAAGCTCAAAGCACATGACACATCAGGACGAGTACATAACATGGAGTACATGATCGAGCCCACGGCCGAAGAATATGGTACTCGCCTCATTACTTCTAGTTCCTCTTGAGAACTACGACATTGAGTCTTACTCAACATCACTCCATGCGACATAGGAAGATTTCCTTTCTTGGAGTCTTCCATCTTGAACCGCTTCAAGACTTTGTCAATGTATGTACTTTGACTCAACCCAAGAAGTTTTCTAGATCTATCTATATAGATCTTGATGCCCAGAATATATGCCGCTTCTCCCAAGTCTTTCATTGAAAAGCATTTTTCAAGCCAAGTTTTAACACTTTGCAAGGTTGGAATATCTTTACCAATGAGTAGGATATCATCCACATATAAGACTAAGAAAACAATGGCGCTCCCACTAGTCCTAACGTATACACATGGCTCATCTACACTCTTCGAGAAACCAAACTCTTTTATTTTCTCATCAAAGCATAGATTCCAACTACGAGATGCTTGCTTAAGTCCATAAATGGACTTCTTTAGTTTACACACTCTATTAGGATGCTTTGGATGTACAAAACCCTCAGGTTGCGTCATATACAACTCTTCGGAGAGCTTCTCATTAAGGAAGGCGGTTTCAACATCCATTTGCCATATTTTGTAATCATGAAATGCGGCAATTGCCAAAAGTATTCTAATAGATTTCAACATGGCCACTGGGGAGAAAGTTTCATCATAGTCGACACCATGTGTCTGGGTGAAACCTTTAGCCACCAGTCGGGCTTTGAAAGTGTCAACTTTTCCATCCATGTCGGTCTTTTTCTTGAAGACCCATTTACACCCTATTGGTTTACAACCGGGTGTAGGATCAACCAGTTCCCAAACCTGGTTATCCTCCATGGATTGCATCTCGTTATCCATTGCCTCCTTCCACTTAGCAGACTCGTGGCCCGCTGTCGCTTCCCGATAGTTGGTAGGCTCATTAAGATCCACCAATAGCTCGTCGCCCTCAGATATGAGAAACCCATATCTCTCTGGCTCATGGCGATCTCTACCGGATAGAAGGAGAGGGAATTGTAACACCGTATTTTCACCCAAAAATTTTTCACTTTTAAATACACTACGGAAGCGTTTACCAAAACATAAAAGTATTTACAAATGAAGTTAAACCACTGTTTAACATAACCAATCAGTTTAAAACACAGTATTACAAAACTACGGCTCGTCACAATTCCAATCAGAGTGCCTGTCATTATTCCCCAGGCTACACCCCCTCACAACTATACCGCAGAACTCACCAGCCACCTGTAAAAGTAGTGAGAGATGGGGGATTAGCACAAAGCTAAGTGAATGGAAGTAAACCGCCACAGATATACTAGCAAGTAACCGCATGATATCAACAACAGTAAACACATAATCACCCTTTGCCTCACGAGAAGACCGACGGTTCTGCAGGAACCTACAACCAATGCCGGCCAAGCAAAGGTTTAGCGATAGTCTATTTGCTATTCTCACACAGTATTATCTTAGGTTGCAACGAATGCATCAAAAGACCACAATACTGATTAGCCAATAGCAAACAAACCTAGCCCAGTATGCCCAGCCGTCAGCTGACTTCACAAT
Organism: Dittrichia graveolens; assembly: GCA_038502395.1. Classification (NCBI taxonomy): domain Eukaryota; kingdom Viridiplantae; phylum Streptophyta; class Magnoliopsida; order Asterales; family Asteraceae; genus Dittrichia; species Dittrichia graveolens. The sequence goes on from JARJIL010000008.1 coordinate 29,006,473, forward strand.
AGGCGCAACAACCAATTAACATAACACAGTTAATCAATTCACATACAGTTGCAACCAAAACCGTTACAACTAATATCACCCGTGAGTAAACATCTACTCACCTCGAGTTCTCGAACTCCCACTTAATGGTCTAATATTACTGAGCCTTGTCCTTTCCTGAGATCAGAATAAACTGAAATCAGTAACCAATTCATAACTATATACCAAACATATATATTTATATCCTTTTAATGAAACATAAACATGTATGATACACATACGCATAAACATATAACCCATGGCATTAAATAATGCAAATAACCAAGAAATCCATAAATCTGAGAACGCGTCTCGTCGCGTCACGACGTTCCTTCGAGCGCCCACTTCGCACCACAATAGACATCGAACAGCCCCTTTCGAATTCGAACCCGACGCGTCGCGTCGCGACCCTGGACCCGTCGCGTCGCGACAAGCCTTCGAGTGGTCAACCTTCGAATGCGAAGTCAACTTTCTTCGAGCAGAATCCTTCGAAATCGAAACACCCGGTCGCGCCGCGACCTATAAGCGTCGCGCCGCAACGTCGCGATTTCCAGATTCTTCTTCTTCTTTTTCATCGTAAAAACCCACAAACTCCGTAACCAAATTATGTAGCTTATACATAAACTCTGGAAAGCAATTTCTAACACTTCTAAACATGTATAAACATCATTTAGCATGTCTAGAAACATCAAGAACATGTTTAAAACATCTAAACCATTAAATCCAACAAAACCCACCAAACAAGGTTTTCTTCATATTCATCCATGGTGATGTTTATACAAACCCAACAACTAGCATGTTAAGCATGATTTCTAAACAACAAAGAAACATACTAACCTTTTCTTTAATTAACAACCCACAAGATCCAACTTTCAAGTTCTAGCTATCTTGTTCTTTTCTCTCAAAACAGACACAAACACACACTTTACTCCTTGACACTAAAGAGCAGACCTCTTCCAAAACCCATGTATACATATTTTCACAAAACCAAGCATGAGGTGTCATGCCTCATGATGACTCACCATTCTTAAGAATCTTCACATACATGCATACGTACATACTTAAATACATATATATATATATATATATATATATATATATATATCCGTACACATATATTTATATATAAATAAATATCTAAACTTTAATTAATTAACTTAACAATTAATTCAATTAAAACCATTAGTAAATAATTAAACATATAATTAAATACCAATCACGCGTTTAAACATACCTTGGCCTACGTAACCACTAGGCCCAAAATTAGGATGTTACAAATCCTCCCTCCTTAAAAAGGATTCCGTCCTCGGAATCTCACTGTACACACATCAACCACGATGTCAACTCTTCATGTCTTCTTCCGACAGTTTAACGAAATAAACTCCATCGCACTTTCAACTGTTAATATATATCCACACAAGATTTGCAGCTTATCTTTAAACCAACAGTTAGTTCATAAGTCCTGTCTTCAAGCATTCTCTGAATTTATGTCTAACTCAATCATAAATCCCAATAGCTTCCAATCATTTAATATCTGTCATGCCAAAGCATTCACATATCGTTTATCACTTACTTCAAATCAACAGGTTGAAGTATTATCATCACAATCTCATAGCTTTACACAAGGTATTCTGATATTCCACCGTCAGAAATTAGTTTACCCACACAATCATAATAGATATGAGTTCCACAATTCGTCGTGTTTCAATCACACACTGAATTATCCATCAGGAAAATTCTGTCACATCATCCATCTCTCGTTTGTAAACTCTTCATAAGTTTAAACAAATCTCCATTTTTCATCACAAGCCATCAAAATATGAATCCTCATATCTTCAAATCATCCATTCAATTTATTCAATCAAGTCCATCTGTTCAACAGATGCCATCTCACTGGTAATAAAATTACTAAACAGTCAATAATCACTCAAAACATATCCAGGTTTCTCTTTATTTGATCGAGTCAAATACAATTTCCATCACGTCTTGTCATCATCACCCATTAGATATCTCAAATATCTCAAGGTTACATAAGTTTCCGGTATACCACTTCAATTTACACTCCATATGTCATATTTCATGTCACATACTATCTCTATTCACATAGTATACCATCAATCCTCAACCCTCAGGTTATTACTCCATAATAAAGCATTGGCAATTATATTATAAATCCCTGTAAAGTTCAACTCCAGTGTTTTAGCAAAGGCACTTCCTAGCAAAGGCAATCTCCAAGCAAAGGCATCTTCACACACAAGATCCACAAGATGTCACTCCATAAGTTCAGGTTATAGCAATTCTCTTCTCTCTTTTCATTCTCAAAGGTATCAACCTTTTCATACTTCAAGACTTTCTTGCAAAGGAAATCTTGATTCATCCACTAAGTCAGAGATACTTCCAACTCGCATATACAAGATGTTGACATCACTAGCTCTTTCACAGATCAACACGTCTGTCATCACGTCGTCTTTCAAAGTAACATCAAATTCCACTATCACTTTCTTTGATTTAATCCGATCACCGTCTCAATCTTCCAGATAACCTCTTCTAATTAGTCATCTAATACATCTCTCATTGACCAAGTCAATCACAAATGTCTTCTCTCACAGTTAATATAACATCACTGCACTTATATCAGCTGCAACTTCCAAATCATGGTAAAATTTCGTCTCGTGATATCTTAAATAACACAAGATATCCATTATACATCCAATCTCAAAGCATAGCATCACATTTCAAACCAACAAATGCGATTTCCCGTCATACTACGGAATTCGTTTAAAACCATCATTCATCTTCATGAATCAACTGTACTCAGTAGATTATACATTCACTTATAATCTCCAGCATACCTTATACCTGAACAATACTACACACCCCAGACTCGCAGCAATTCATCTATGTCTTCTTTCTTTGCACAATTGGATTCACATAAACACATAATGTATATAAATCTTACAATACACATTATATCATGTAATTCAATTTATCTAAACATATATCTCTATGGTATATCATGCTCACTTAGCATTTAATCAAGTATCACACATACTTATCATCATACCATATTTTGATATATAACACATAACTCATAATAGAAAATCATCTATTATCATTTAGTTCTATTTCTAGAGAATCAATCTCATCTGAAATAAACTAAAACATTTTAGCACATACTATGCATAAAATATCCATAATTAACTTTAAAGTTAATTAACACACACATACAGGTATAAAGTTTTATCAAAACATACCCATTTCATCTTCATCGGCGGTGGCATTATCACTAGCCATCATATTGTACACCCCACCCTCTCGCACAGTAGGGTTCTTTCTCTTTTGACCTGTTGATGATGATCCCTCAACCACTTCTGCCCCAGTCCCTGTCCCAGTCTTCCTCTCAGAAGGACACTCACCAGCCCTGTGTCCCTCATTCTGACAGTTCCAGCACACACTTCAGGGAAAATCACATTCCCTAGCTTCATGCCCTAACGTTCCACAACGCATACATCGCATGGTCCGAGCAGTACACTGCCTAGAATGGTTAGATCTACACCGTCTACACCATTATGGTCTCTGACCAAAATCCCCAGTGGTTATCCCACTGTCTTAACTTCCCTGTGACTAGTTTCTTTGCCAATTCCTCTTTTGCTGATTACCAGTCTGTTCATACCTCGGCTTCTGCAAAGCCGCCTCATCTCGATTTTGCTTATCTCTTGCCTGTATGTCCCCCTCTGCAGACTTTGCCATGGTGAAAGCCTGGGATAACGATCCAGCTAACCGAGTTGTGCTCCTGTAGTCAGGAAGTAATGCTCCAATGAAATGTTGAACCTGGGAAGGTTCATCAGGTACCCACTGAGTCACAAATCTCAGTTTTGAATTAAACTGCTCAATCAATTCATCCACAGACATCTTTTTCGTCATACGCAGTCCCATGAACTTCTGCCTTATCTTGTTCAACTCAAAAGCATTGCAATACTGTTTACACAATTTATTTCGAAATTGATCCCAAGTAATTTCATCCATCTGAGCTCTCGATAAATGTGTAGTGATAGAATCCCACCAAACCATCGCTTTTCCTTTCAGCATCCTGGTGGCAAAACAAACCCTCATTTCTTCTTCACAATTGCAAGCACCAAGAATTCTAGAAATATCTCGCAACCAATTCAGGGTAACATTCGGATCTGTGCTACCATTATACTCCTCGGGTTTACAATCCAAGAACTATTTATACGTACACGGTTGTTTAAATCCCATACCAGGTGGAAATCCCATGAAAGGATATGGCATCGATCCTTGCGAAAACATAGGGTAATAGAATGGTTGAGATATCGGTTGAGACACTGGTAGAAATGGTATCGACACAGAAGGCATCCCTGTATACATAGTATTAGCCGAGTAAATTGGTGGTATCTCAAGTGTAGTAGAAGCCACTGTAACAACCGGTGGTTGATTCACAAAATCTTGTCTCTGTTGATCCAACTCCTTTCTTAAATCTTGTAACTGACCCTCAAGCTGAAAGATGTACTCATCTCTCTCATCTCCAGCTGTACTAGATGTACCAACACTCTGTAGAGTTTCCACTGTTGCTGGGACAATAGGGGCGCCAGTTGAGTTCTCATTATCAGCCATTGTTTTCTGTAACAATCACAACATCTCACCAACTGATTAGTTTAAAACCGTTAGTATAACACATACTAACCACCCAAAGCAATACTCACATTCACCTTAATCCCCACACTCAAGGAATAATTGACCCCCAACTCGAGCCAAGATTTGGGAATGCAACACTTCCACTTTGCCTACATCGCCAAACCAAGGCTCTGATACCAAACTTGTAACACCGTATTTTCACCCAAAAATTTTTCACTTTTAAAAACATTGCGGAACCGTTTACCAAAACATAAAAGTATTTACAACTGAAGTTAAACCACTGTTTAACAAAACCAATCAGTTTAAAACATAATATTACAAAACTACGGCTCGTCACAATTCAAATCAGAGTGCCTGTCAATTATTCCCCAGGCTACACCCCCTCACAACTATACCGTAGAACTCACCAGCCACCTGTAAAAGTAGTGAGAGATGGGGGATTAACACAAAGCTAAGTGAATGGAAGTAAACCGCCACAGATATACTAGCAAGTAACCGCATGATATCAACAACAGTAAACACATAATCATCATTTGCCTCACGAGAAGACCGGCGGTTCTGCAAGAACCTACAACCAATGCCGGCCAAGCAAAGGTTTACCGATAGTCTATTTGCTATTCTCACACATGTATTATCTTAAGTTGCAACGAATGCATCAAAAGACCACAATACCGATTAGCCGATAGCAAACAAACCCAACCCAGTATGCCCAGCTGTCAGCTGACTTCACAATAGGCGCAACAATCAATTAACATAACACAGTTAATCAATTTGCAGACAAACAGTCTATCCATGCATCAATTCACATACAGTTGCAACCAAACCTGTTACAACTAATATCACCCGTGAGTAAACATCCACTCACCTTGAGTTCTCGAACTCCCACTCAGCGGTCTAATATTACTGAGCCTTGTCCTTTCCTGAGATTAGAATAAACTGAAATCAGTAACCGATTCATAAATATATACCAAACACATATATTTATATCCTTTTAATGAAACATAAACATGTATGATTCACATACGCATAAACATATAACCTATAGCATTAAATAATGCAAATAACCAAGAAATCCATAAATCTGAGAACGCGTTACGTCGTGACCATCAACGTGTCGTGTCGCGACGTTCCTTCGAGCGCCCACTTCGCACCACAATAGACTTCGAACTGGCCCTTTCGAATTCGAACCCGACGCGTCGCGTCGCGACCCTGGACCAGTCGCGTCGCGACAAGCCTTCGATCGGCCAGCCTTCGAATGCGAAGTCACCTTTCTTTGAACAGAATCCTTCGAAATCGAAACACCCGGTCGCGCTGCGACCTATAAGCGTCGCGCCGCAACGTCACGATTTCCAGATTCTTCTTCATCTTTTTCATCGTGAAAACCTACAAACTCCATAACCAAATTATGCAGCTTATACATAAACTCTGGAAATCAATTTCTAACACTTCTAAACATGTATAAACATCATTTAGCATGTCTAGAAACATCAAGAACATGTTTAAAACATCTAAACCATTAAATCCAACAAAACCCACCAAACAAGGTTTTCTTCATATTCATCCATGGTGATGTTTATACAAACCCAACAACTAGCATGTTAAGCATGATTTCTAAACAACAAAGAAACATACTAACCTTTTCTTTAATTAACAACCCACAAGATCCAACTTTCAAGTTCTAGCTATGTTGTTCTTTTCTCTCAAAACACACACAAACACACACTTTACTCCTTGACACTAAAGAGCAGACCTCATCCAAAACCCATGTATACATATTTTCATAAAACCAAGCATGAGGTGTCGTGCCTCATGATGACTCACCATTCTTAAGAATCTTCACATACATGCATACGTACATACTTAAATACATACATATATATATATATATATATATATATATATCCGTACACACACACACATATATATATGTATATATATTGTTGGGGAGATAATCACTTCAACATAATAATCAATTCTGCCTATCCTAAAACATAGGATTTGATGATAACCAAACCCTACATTCAGTATGACTTAGAAAGAATTCAAACATGTGTTGTTTGAATCAGTTTATGTAAAAATATGCTAAGTATGGAACCATCTGCTGAGGAAAATAAGCCATCAGCTGAGCATCAGATCCTACTCAAAGTATCAGCCAAAGGATATCAGCCAAGGAGCATCAGATGAAGAAAACAAGTAAAGAAGACCATCAGCTGAGGAAAACAGTCTATCAGCTGAGCAAAATTGTTGATCAGCTGATGAAAATATTCCATCAGCTGAGTAAACAGTTTGATCAGCTGAGTGAAGAAAGTGATCAGCTAAGTGAAGAATTTGATCAGCTGAGTGTCTACTCTATCAGCTGAGGGAACAATTGGATCAACTGAGGCTCAGAGCATCAGCTAAGTAAGTCTTTCTTTACACAAGTCATCTCCCCTTATAAACTGATGTATTTGATTGATCAGCTGAGCATTCTTGATCAACTGATCATACAAATACATGAGCATTATGTCCTCCTAAGCTTACTATTGATCAGCTGAGCAATATGTGTCAACTGAGTCCTAGCAAAAAGTGATCAACTAATATATTTTGTCAACTGAGTAGTGAATATCAGAGTTCCTTGTACAATCTGTTAGCTGAGTCGTGAAAAATGTCAAATGTACTCTATCTTTTCAGATTGTAAGTCATATGTAAAAGGCAGAACATGTGTTGTTCTATTATGCCTTAGATCTTTGTTTGTAAAAGTGAAATGCACTTTTTGGATCAAGTATGAGACAAAAAGGTTTGATCTTATCCTCTGGAAAGGGATAATGATACCTCAAACAGACGAAGATCTTGAAGATTTGTTCAAACAATTAAGTATGGCTGGCAATCCCATACTTGGTAAAGTCAAATCAATCAGAAGCATGGTGTTGATTAAAGTACAATCATGGAAAGGGAAAGATACTTCTACACGACAATAGATGTGGACTTTAATATTTTATATTGTGAATGGGTTGCACTTTTGCCGAAAAGTACAATTACTTTTATCATACATTTGATTAAAGTAACTTTACTTTTCACCCACTATCTTTACAATTAAAATATTATATTTCCACATCCTCTTGGTCTCTTATCTTCATGCAACCGGATCCACCAAGACTTCTATATATACTCATGCATGGTGGACATGCAAATAGAGAATACTACACAACACAAAAAAAAGTGAAGTCTCTACTACACTAAAAGAAAATCTCATCAGTTGAGAAATTTCGTAGAGTATAAGCATTGTGTAGAATCAAACTTGTTCATGTGTTGAACACTCTAAATACATTAGTTGTTTTAGAGTTAGCTAGTCTATGTGTTAGACAAATTGATTGCCACCTTTTATTGTACTTCGAATTTCCGCTTCTAGTACATGTAATTTTTGATTCATATTAATAAGAATTATATAAAAGTATATAAGTGTGTCTTTAATTTTTAAAAGCTAAAGTTTGTATTCAACCCCCCCCCTTCTACAAACATTTGTTGTTGCGTACTCAATCTGGGACTAACAACTGGTATCAGAGTAGGTTAGATAATCAATATCTAGATCTGTTTTGCTTACTCTACAACTGCTTCTACCCCTCTCAATATGGCCTCATCCGCAAACAATATGAATATCTCAAACACTGGGTCCTTAACAAGATGTCCCATGTTTGACGTTGAAAATTTCTCCATGTGGAAAAGTAGAGCACATCTTTTCCTATCCACCCTTGATATCCAAATGCTTGAAATAGTCACTGATGGTCCTTATGTTCCAACATCAGTGTTATCTATCCCATCAGAATCTGAAGGTCAATCCTCTACAACTGAAAGAATCATAACCAAACCTATGCATCTGTGGACAGATGAGGATAAGAGGTTAGTTAGCCTAGATGTTAAGGCTAGATCAGCTCTTGTCTCTGCACTACCCAATGAAATCTATCATCAAGTGCTTAACTGTTCTTCTGCAAAATAGATGTTAGATACACAAACAGTTGCATATGAAGGGACTGAAGAGGTGAAGGAGAACAAGAAGCTCCTCCTCAACAAAGAGTATGAATTCTTCTTTGCTCAGAAAGGTGAGAGTCTTACACAGACATACGCCAGGTTCAACTGCCTAGTTAATGACTTGAAAAGGGCAAACATAACCAAGAGCAACTTTGTCTTGGTGAACAAGTTTCTAGACTCCCTCCCTAAAACATGGGATCACTTTGTCACTGTTCTAAGACATAGTGAGAAGATTAAGGGAATGTCTCTGGTTGCTCTCTATGGTAACTTACTCAACCATGAGCAATCAGTCAAGCAAAGGAAGTTGTCATCCAAGGAGATAAAGGAGGTAGTGAAAGCTTCACCAACTGCCCTTGTATCAAGAGATACAAAGATGAGAAGCTTTGCAGCTATTGATTCTGGTTCTGATGAAGAAGGAGATGGAGTGGAGAGTGCTGGAGAAAGTGATGAGGAGAAGGATTGTGAGGAAAGTAATCTGGAGGAGTTGGTTGAAGGTGTAGCTATGCTGGTTAAGAAGTTCAGACCTTTCAAGAAGGGAAAGGGTGTCAAGAGGTTCAGCAAGAGGTCATCAAAGTTTGTCAAGCCCAAATCCACTTTTGATGCCTCCAGAACAGAGTGTTATAAGTGTGGCAAGATTGGCCACATAGCAGTGACTATAAGTCCAAATATAACACTGGTTCTTCATCTGTGCAAAAGCAGGAGGGCAAGATTGATTATGAAGCCAAGTATAAGAAACTCCTTACTGCTGTCCTTGACAAGAAGAAGAAGAAAGCCCAGGGCCAAGTTCTTGTTGCTGAAGAAGAAGATTGGGCAGAAGAAGATCTCTCCTCAAATGAAGATGAGGTGATCTCTGCTCAGTTCTGCATGATGGCCAACAACAATGATGGTAGTTCCTTTGATGAAGACATGAAAAAGGCTGCTAAAGCTTGTTCAACTACCAACTGGGATCCTTCTTCTATGTATCAGGTTGGAAAATTTATTAACTATGATGATAATGAGAAGAATGCTATGTTTGATTACTTGTGTATTGATTTCCAGTCTGCTATTCAAAGAGAGAAGAAGCTAAAAGTAGAAGTAGAATCACTAAAGGAAAAGTTAATTCTTAAGGATGAGGAACTTAAGCAGATAACAATCTTAAATGATGAACTAGCTAATCAAAAGATACTTAATGAGATCTTAGTAAAAGAAACTAGTGAAGCAACTAAAAAGTTTAATGACCTCCAAAAAGTAGTAAAGTCTTGGTGTATATCTACAGAAAAGACCACTCAGTGTGTCAAGGAGCAGATACCCAAACAAGTTCAAGCTATTATTGGTGGAAATTACTCTAAGGCTGCTAACTATGTTGATTCTAGTAAGAACCTTAATATCTTAGACAAAGCTGACACCTTGCCACAGACCTTTCACAAGACTGTTAAAGGCAAAAGTGTGTTCACAAATAAGTTTGTTAGAAGCAAGAGTTTCCACTCAAAAGAATCAATTATTCCTTCTGTTAAATCATCCTCTAGTAAGATTTCAGAATGTAAAAATACTAATTACACAAAGTCAAAGGATGTGATTAAAGGAAAGGAATCATTAGTTGAGACCTCAGAGACATTATGTTGTCAAACCTTGAAAACAGATGACTTAATTCTTAGCATTTCACAAACTGAAGAATCATTAGCTAATACTACTCCATCAGCTGATAGGTTAGTAGATGATAAATGCTCAGTTGATAACCTGTCAGCTGATCATAGCTCATCTTCTAAACAATCAGTTGATCTAGAAGTAATCAACTCTCTTTCAATAGAAGAAACTATGAGTAAAAAGAATGATGTTCACATTGTTCCCATTTCTGCCACTCCAAAGATTGGTCAAAAACTTTCCAAAAACAAAGATCAATCTAAGGTGCCTGTAAATAAAGACCTAAGAAATTTACAGGATAAGCTTCATAAGCTGAATGGTCAAATTAGTCAAATGATGACTGATAAGAAATCTCATAGGCATTCAAACCATGTTGTTCAATGCTCCAAGGCCACAAAATCTCAAAAATGTTATAAATGTGGAAGCAAAGAGCATAAGGCATTTGAATGTTCTTTAGAGGGGAATTCAAGACAGCGGATGTGTGATGATAACATAGTCACTCCTCTCATACATAAGAAACCTGAGATGAAGTGGAAAGCTAGGTGCATTCCACAGGGATCCACTGAGTAGTGGATTCCTACGTGTGTCACTAACTCTTCTTTCATTCAAATCTGTGCAGGGTGTTGGTTCTTGGTTTCTTGACAGTGGATGTTCAAGAACCATGATAGGTAACAAGGCTTTGCTCAGTAACTACAAGAAAGAGAAAGGTCCAAGGGTGACTTTTGGTGACAACAACCATGGGCAAACTAAAGGCTATGGTGAGCTTCATAATGGGAACCTCAAGCTGTCAAAAGTTTCATATGTCAAAGGGCTGAAATATAATCTCATAAGCATAAGTCAATTGTGTGATGGAGATAATGAAGTCCACTTCACAAAGACAGGAGGCTCCATCATAAATAAAGAAGGTAATACAGTGTTCAGTGCCAAGAGAACCAAGGATGTGTATACACTTGACATGTCCTCTGGTGACCCTTCAAAGGAAACATGTTTGTACTCCAAGAATAATGAGGATACAAACTGGCCGTGGCACAAGAGGCTTTCCCACCTTAATTTTAAAAACATCAACAAGTTGAGCAAGGGTGAACTAGTGTCAGGACTACCTTCACTAACTTATCTTAAGCCTAAGCCTTGCACTGCTTGTGAGAAGGGAAAGCAGCATAAGACATCATTTCCATCCAAGCAGGCCTTCTCAATTACAGAACCTTTCTATATGTTGCACATGGATCTCTTTGGTCCTGTTGCAACTGCTAGTATTGGTGGAAGTAAGTATGCTCTTGTATTGGTTGATGAATTCTCAAGATATACTTGGGTTTTCTTTCTTAAAGCAAAGAGTGAGGCTGCTGAAGAGATTATCTGTTTTATCAAGAAGATGGAACTGTTGAATGGCAATCTGGTGAGGATTCTTAGAAGTGATCATGGAACTGAATTCAGAAACCAAACTCTGGAATCTTTTTGTGATGAGAAAGGGATATCTCAAAACTTTTTTGCTCCAAGAACCCCACAACAAAATAGTGTAGCTGAAAGAAGAAATAGAACATTGATTGAAGCTGCCATAACCATGTTGTGTGAAAGTAGGTTACCATTTAATTTTTGGGCTGAGGCTATAAGTTGTGCATGTTTCACACAGAACAGGTCCCTTATTATCAAGAGGCACAACAAAACTCCATATGAAGTGCTCAAGGGAAGGAAGCCAAGCATCAGCTTTCTGCATATCTTTGGTTGTCAATGTTTCATATTCAATCAAAAAGATCAATTGTAGAAGTTTGCTCCTAAGCTGATGAAGGAGTGTTTGTAGGTTACTCAGTGATTTCTAAAGCATACGGAGTATACAACCTCAGAACCAAAGTCATAAAAAATCCATCAATGTAAGTTTTAATGAAAATGACTTTGTTGCTTCTTGTTCTTCTAATCATGTTTCAGGTGAAGAATTTAATGATCTTATGCAAACTGGAGAAGTTCCTTCAGAGCAAGTAGATCCCTCTCCACCAGCTGCTCATGATATAGATGAACCTGTTCCTATCCAAGTTTTTAACCATGTACAACCATCCTCATCCAATCCTATATCTCTACTGAATCATGTGGAAAATGACTCAACATCATTGGATTCCAATTCCATATCACTCATTCCCTCTTCAGTAGAAATACCCACAGATTGCAATAATGAAGTTATATCAGCCACTCAAAATGAACTCATTTCTACTGCTGATAGTCAACATGTAACTTCTTCTCCCCAAATCCAAATGAATCCCAATTCCCAAGAAATCTAAAAAGCCTTCAAAGACCTCAAGCACCATCCTCATAATTTGGTGATAGGCAACATAGATGATCCAGTTAGAACAAGATCAAAAGCTTGCAACATCTGTTTGTATTCTAGATTTGTCTCAATGATTGAACCAAAGAAGGTTGATGAAGCTCTCAATGATCCCCACTAGGTGTCTGCCATGCAAGAGGAACTGACAGAATTCAAAAGAAATAATGTATGGACTTTGGTACCCAAACCAAAGGATAAATCCGTCATTGGAACAAAGTGGGTGTTCAGAAATAAGCTAGATGAAAATGGGCAAATCATCAGAAACAAAGCAAGGCTAGTGGCACAGGGGTACTGTCAAGAAGAAGGTATTGATTTTGATGAAACCTTTGCCCCTGTTGCAAGATTGGAAGCCATCAGACTATTCCTAGCCTATGCTGCCTTCAAAAGCTTCAAAGTGTTCCAAATGGATGTGAAGAGTGCATTTCTGAATGGAGATTTGAAAGAAGAGGTGTATGTCAAACAACCTCCTTGTTTTGAGGAGTCAAGCTTACCTGATCATGTTTACTTTCTAAACAAAGCTTTATATGGCCTTAAGCAAGCTCCAAGAGCCTGGTATGATACCCTCTCTTCTTTTCTCATTAATAAAGGTTTTACAAGAGGATGCATAGATAGAACTTTATTTATTAGGAAGTACAAAGGTGATATGATACTTGTGCAGATATATGTAGATGATATAATATTTGGGTCTACTAATTTGGAACTATGCAAAAAGTTTTCTAAACCCATGTCTGATAATTATCAAATGAGCATGATGGGTGAGTTAAACTATTTTTTTGGTTTGCAAATTAAACAAGAGGTTGATGGTATTTTCATTCATCAAACAAAGTATGTCAAAGATTTACTCAAGAAGTTTGATTTTGAAAATTGTTCATCAATAAAAACACCTATGTCTACTTCTATTAAGTTAGGAAAGGACACTGATGGCAAATCAGTGAACATTACTACCTATAGAGGAATGATTGGGTCACTTTTATACCTCACTGCAAGTAGACCAGATATAATGTTTTCAACATGTCTCTGTGCAAGATATCAACCAGATCCTAAAGAATCACATCTTGGTGCTGTTAAGAGAATATTCAGATATCTCAAAGGAACTCCTAATCTTGGTCTTTGGTATCCCAAAGACTCAGATTTTGAGTTAGTTGGATATTCTGATTCTGATTTTGCAGGATGCACATTAGACAGAAAAAGTACTTCAGGTGGTTGTCAACTTTTAGGAGGAAGATTGATTAGTTGGTCTAGTAAGAAACAAAATTCAGTGTCAACATCTACTGTAGAGGCAGAAAACATTGTTGTAGGAAGCTATTGTGCTCAAATTTTGTGGTTTCAAAATCTACTACTTGATTATGATATGAAGTTTGAAGACACCCCAATTCTTTGTGACAATACAAGTGCAATCTCCATCTCAAATAATCCAGTCATGCATTAAAAAACAAAGCATATTGAAATCAGACATCATTTTCTCAGAGATAATGTGCAAAAGAAGAAGGTAACTTTGCACTACATTAACACTGATTTACAACTTGCAGATTTATTCACAAAGCCATTAGATGAAGCAAGGTTCAACTTCCTAATATCCAAACTAGGTATGCTAAATTTTTAGTTTAAAATAATGGTAATTTAGTTTGTGTCAATTTATAAGTGTTGAAAATTATAAGATACTTATCTAAGCATATCTAAGTCTTACTTGATTTGTGTAAACTGAGTAACTATGCTAAGCTGATGCCTATCAGCTGATCAAATTTACTCAGCTGATCACTTTAAGATAAGGAAGACATGCTCAACTAAGTACTTTACTCAGCTGATACCCAAATTCTCACTATCAGCTGATAGTTTTCCATCAGCTGATAGTTTTCCATCAGCTGATACCCTTCAACTAATAGTTTTTCATCAGCTGATACCCATCAGCTGATACTCTCCTTGATCAGCTGATGATTCTACACTTAGTAAATTTTCACTTTTTACTCTCATTTAATGTTTTTTAACCCTAGTTATTTACTCCGTTTGTCAGTTTTCATTTAATTGCTATTTAATTTGTTTTCCGTTAGAACTTTTGGCAGTATCTAACGATCTCTGTTAACTAATCTTCATAAATATCCCAATTTCTCTCTCATTCACCTTTACCTGTTCAACCTTTCCAAATTCCCCTCTCTCTACAAAGAACTACCCTACCTTCTCTCTCGATACTCACTGTTCATCATCCCTACCAAATGGCCACCTATATTCCAGACCCGGCTGTTCACCCTGGTGAGAATGTTGCACCACAATCAACCAATGAATATAACTCCCAACAACATTCTACTCTGCACCACCATCCCTGCCTCACGAGAAAACCAAGGTTATGAACCAATGGTTCAGTTCCTTCAAGCCCATCCCCTGTTTGAAAGTCTCACCGCTGATCCACACTACATTTACCCTACCATTATCGGTGAACTATGGTACTCCGCAACCTATAACCTAAACACCAACACCATCCACTGCACCCTAGCCCAAGGAAACTATCATCTCCAGATCACCACCGAAACCCTTCGTGAAGCCTCTGCTATTCCTAACTTCCCACCGTACACCGCTTTTCCCTCCAGAGCAGAAGTTCAAACCGTTTTAGACACCATCGGCTACAATGAACCTGTAGTGCATGGTCAAGTCAAGGTCTCTGCTCTCGCTCATCCATTGAAGTATTTGGCCAACGTGGTCATACGTTGCTTCGGTCCTAAATTTGGAAGCCATCATCTCATCAACCAAACCGAGCTTCTGGTGCTCTATGCCCTAGTCTTCGGGGTAAATATCGACTTTGCTCAAGTGATATTTTCGGACCTTATTGATAAAATCACCTAGAGCACCAATAAGAAATCATCGAGGTCGCAGGTGCCCTACATTAGACTATTGAGCCTGATAGCTATGAGGGAGATTGGAGAGGATGATTATGTGGGCTTAACAGAACATCTTGAGCATATACCTGTCCTTGCCATGGGTGAAAAGATATTCCATTTCTTAAAGGCAAACAGAGGTCCTCCAATCACTGCCCAAATGCAAGAGCTGATAGATGCTGCAAACGACAATGCAGATGATAATGATGGTGATGAAAATGATGATGATAATGATGGTGATGAAAGCCACACTGGCTCTAAGGATGATGATGTTGATGCTGGTGATGGTGATGCTGTTGATTTTGCTCCTCCCAGTCCAATGGAACTAAGTCCTCTTGGTGATGATGGTGATGCACAAGAACAAGAGATCTCTGAGCAACTTCTGGAGCTCATTGACAGAAGTAGGCACATCATGTCCCAAGGTATGGATAGTACTGATTCCACCTCTGAGGATATTCAAATGGTCGTCCCAACCTTTGATAGCCCATCCTCATCTCCAGTCCAAACACCACTCCAACAGCCAAGCTCTAGTGAACCTCCTGTGGTCACTAGTTCTACTCCTATCCGTAGCCCCATATATACAAGGTCACCAGAAGTGACTCATTATGAGCACTTTGAGGGAGTGCTGACCTCAACTCCAATTACCCTTCCTCATATTGAGGGGGAGCAATTGGATGTTGCAACGTTTCAGCCAGTGGATGTATCCTCATAACAGGATACATCTGTAAAAATGGGACTTAAACCGTTAGCTGAGACAACCTCCCAAAAGGTTGATCTCATTGAAAGACAGACCTCAACCCAAGGTCACACTGTGTCTATCCCACAATTGAGTCAGCCTATACCATCTACATTCTCCTAACAGAATTTGGATCCAATAAGGGATTCCCTGTTATTGAGTGCATCCCACACTCAGTCCACTTACCTTGCACCTATTATTAATTCAATTCTTACACTTGCACAGCCTGCCAATGCTAGTGGTACAAACCAACCACTTGCACAGGGTTCAACTCTCTTTCCTAATGAATTTGAGCTTATACACCAAGGCTCAAATGAGTGGACACAAACCTTACCCAAGTTCTTTGAACCTCTATCTACTCCTTCCACCTCTACCCCATCCATATCTACCCAAACCACAAACCTTACCCTTATCCAAACCATAAACCAGAACATTGATCACCTAACCCAAACCTTCCAAGCCTTCCAAACCCAAACCTCTACTCAACTGTCTAGACTTGCAAAAGACATTGAGCTCCTCAAGACCCCACCCCAACCCTCCCCTGCACCCATTGATCTTACACCCCTTCTAACCAAAATAGACCATCTTTCTACCCTTCTTCCCTCTCAACCACAAATTCCCAGCCTACCTCAATCTACCATATCTACCCTAAACCAAACCATATCCAACCTCCTATCCCAACTCCAAACCCTACGCCCAATCAACCCAAACATTTCTGTACCTATTCCTGAAAAACTCCTTCCCATGCCTTCCTTTCTCAAAGGCATCCTTGATGACATAGAAACCTTAACAGAACAATCTAGAATGAGTCATCTCTCATTGTGGAAAGCTATCAAAGATCTCAAGGATGACCTCTCCCTTCAGCTCTCTAAAATTACCTCTACTCCTTCCTCCACCCATACCCCTACCCCTGCCCCTACCCCATCCCATAATCCTGCAGCAGGTGACTCCCCTCCTCCTTTTGATGATGCCAAAAAGGGGGAGAAATTCTCAAGTTCTTCCAGGGAGGATGATCCTGACTCAGAGGATATTGACGCTACCTATGCTGAAACAGCCACCAAAATCATGCAGCAGGAAGCACCCAAAGCAACAGCTCCCTCACCCATTAAAAGAAAAGCATCTTCTGAGGGGGAGCAAAGGTTTCCTAAAAGGCTGAAAAGGATGGCAAACAAGCCAAAGCCTAAAAGAAAAGTTGCTGAGGGTTGCTCTCCACAAATCAACATAGAGTCTGATTCTGATGATGAGGATGATACTCCACTTTCTGACATCCTCAGAAGAAGAAGACAAAGCCTTAAGCCATCTGCTCCACCAGTCCAATCAACCCCATCAGTCCAAAAGGCTTCAACCTCTGCTCCTAAGGATAAAGGCAAACAAAAGATGACAGATGAGCAAGTTGAAGCAGATGATTAAATGAAAAGGGAGCTTGCTCTTAAAGAAAAGGAAGAAAGGGAGAATGCTCAAATGACTCAAGCATTGGGTGTTTCAGTTTGAGGAAATCTACCAAGCCAAAGAGCTAGCATATCAGCAAGAGCAAGAAAAAAAGTCAAAATCAAGCTGCTGCTCAACACACATTGGCAAGGGAAAAATCTCAGGCTGAGCTACTCAAAGCTAGATCCCATGCTGATGCCATCAAAACCCTCTTCAACCTTGATTTATCTGCTCCCATCAACCTAAGTCAACAAAGAATTTAAAGCTTCAGAGAAAGAATCAATATTCTGAGAAACAGAACATAACCAACTCCAATAACAAGAACCATTGTCCATAAAGGTGATGATGAACCCTACCTCAAAGCAATAAGACAGAATAACTTCAACAGCTGTGAAGTTGTATCCTATGAGAGGTGTCACATATATGGGTTCACAGAGTTAGTTGAGATCATGTACCTTCTCTTCAAATCCAAGTCAAAGCTCAAAGTTCAATTCATTCAGAAAATTCAGAATTTGATAGCTCTAGCTATGTCACAAAGGGCCTTCACTCCAGATGACTATTACAGGCATGTACACACAGTTGATAATCTTCATAAGAAAGGCTCCAAGCCCTTCAAACCATTTGAGCTAAGAGAGGTACTACCCCAACATGAATTCCTATCAGATTTTGAGGGTCTCAACACATCTCTTCCACTGAACATCACTCCTGAGCTGTACAAGTTTATAATTATGCCTATTCAAGGTATATTCTTTTTTGACAGAGCTGGCACATGGAGGTTCTTTAGACAGTCTGAAATCCTTAAAGCTAGCAAGAAGTTTCTATTTAGGCTAAGGATATCTACAAGAGGCAGAACTGGAAATGAAAACTTTGAAGCCCTTGTTCAAGCCCAATGTGAAGTCTTAGCTGAAGCTGATCCCCATGCCAAAGATTTTGAAGGTAAAGAAGAACCATGGTGGGATGATTGAAGACTAATTCTAACTCTAAAGATTTTGTTGTTATTTAGTTGATTGTACATTATAGAATAGTTAGTTAGTAGTTAATCTATGTAATCACTTATGTACATTTCTTTATTCTGTTATTTCAAGTGATGTTTATGTATATCAAAAAATCAAAAGCATATAAAAATGGAAAAATGAAAAGATACCACAAAAACAGACAAAATGGTACAACATAGAAAAAGATTCCACAAAAACAGAACAAAATGGAACATTAGAAAAGAAACCAAAAACAGAACAAGGTTTAAATAAAAAGAGCTACCAAAAACAGATATCTAGGTAGCCATATGTACTTAAAAGTTTAAATCTTTTGTAATTCGAAGTCAAACTGATTCTTCAAAAAAAAAAAGGTTTTGTCATCATCAAATAGGGGGAGATTGTTGGGGAGATAATCACTTCACCCTAATAATCAACTCCGCCTATCCTAAAACATAGGATTTGATGATAACCAAACCCTACATTCAGTATGACTTAGAAAGAATTCAAACATGTGTTGTTTGAATCAGTTTATGTAAAAATATGCTAAGTATGGAACCATCAGCTGAGGAAAATAAGCCATCAGCTGAGCATCAGATCCTACTGAAAGTATCAGCCAAAGGATATCAGCCAAGGAGCATCAGATGAAGAAAAATAGTAAAGAAGACCATCAGCTTAGGAAAACAGTCTATCAGCTGAGCAAAATTGTTGATCAGCTGATGAAAATATTCCATCAGCTGAGTAAACAGGTTGATCAGCCGAGGGAAAAAAGTGATCAACTAAGTGAAGAATTTGATCAGCTGAGTGCCTACTCTATCAGCTGAGTGAACAATTGGATCAGCTGAGGCCCAGAGCATCAGCTAAGTAAGTCTTTCTTCACACAAGTCATCTCCCCTTATAAACTGATGTATTTGATTGATCAGCTGAGCATTCTTGTTCAAGTGATCATACAAATACATGAGCATTATGTCCTCCTAAGCTTACTATTGATCAGCTGAGCATCAATATGATCAGCTGAACAATATGTGTCAACTGAGTCCTAGCAAAAAGTGATCAACTGATATATTTTGTCAACTGAGTAGTGAATATCAGAGTTCCTTGTACAATCTATTAGCTGAGTCGTGAAAAATGTCAAATCTACTCTATCTTTTTCAGATTGTAAGTCATATGTAAAAGGCAGAACATGTGTTGTTCTATTATGCCTTAGATCTTTGTTTGTATTCAACCCCCCCCTTCTACAAACATTTGTTGTTGCGTACTCAATCTGGGACTAACGTATATAAATATCTAAACTTTAATTAATTAACTTAACAATTAATTCAATTAAAGCCATTAGTAAATAATTAAACATATAATTAAATACTAATCACGTGTTTAAATATACCTTGGCCTACGTAACCACTAGGCCTAAAATCAGGATGTTACAGTAATGGATGTACGTTAGTCTCCGCATTGTCATGCTCAGACTCAACCTCACTAGGTTGTTGGCTAGTGGCAACGTTAGGTCATTCACCAATTCACTCGTGAACTTCTTCAAGATCAATCTTGGTCCCGCCTTGCTGATTGGATATTTATTCTCTTTCTAAAAAGACCGCTCTCCGAGCAACAAATACTTTGTTCTCGGAAGGTTTATAGAATATATATCCAATACCCGCAGCCGGATATCCAATGAAATAACACTTTTTGGATCGAGGTTGTAACTTGTCATCTACCTCACGTCGTACGTAGGCTTGACAACCCCAAACTTTTAGATAGGCAAGAACGGGAGGTTTTCCATGCCACATCTCGAAAGGTGTTTTCTCGACCTTCTTCGTTGGTACGAGATTAAGGATTCTTGTTGCCGTTTCAAGAGCATAACCCCACGGGCTTATAGGCACTTGGGTGTGACTCATCATAGATCGAACCATATCTAACAATGTTCGGTTCTTCCTTTCAGCGACACCATTTAATTGTGGCGTCCTAGGAGGTGTAAGTTGTGAGATAATTCCACAACCCTTGAGATCACGAAACTCTTGACTAAGATACTCTCCACCCCTATCGGATCTAAGTGCCTTAATCTTTTTGCCCAATTGATTCTCTACTTCGTTTTGGAAAGTCTTAAAGACCTCAAAGGTCTCGGACTTTTGTCTAATCAAGTAGACATACCTGTACCTACTATAATCATCTATAAAGGTAACGAAGTATCTAGAATTGTCTCTTGTGATGCTTAAACGGACAACACACATCGGAATGTATGATGCCTAATAAGCAAGATTCGCATACTTCATTTGACTCATGGTCAAATGATTCCAAGATCCCATCCGCTTGGAGCTTGGCGATACGAGTCTTGTTTATATGGCCAAGTCGACCATGCCACAAAGACAATTTTTCTAAACCATTTTTAGACGTTGAATCAATATTCATGATTGAACGATTATTACTAACGTATGCATCTACTTCATAAATACCACGACAAGGATAAGCTTTAAAATAAAAAATATTATTTTTAACACATACGATAACCCCATTGTCAAAAGTAAAACCAAAACCATCGTCCTGTAAAGCATGAAAAGAAATAATGTTTTGCGCCACAAGCGGCGAATAGCATACGTTTAACAATAATATAGAAAAACCGGAATTAAATGATAATTCGACTTCTCCTCGAGCCTTGACCGGAACAATCTCCTTTTTTCCCATTATCAAGTCAAGTTCGCCATTCTCCATCCTTCTACTTGTTTTTAGCACCTGCACAATATTACAAATGTGAGTGCAACAGCCGGCATCTAATACCCAACTACCAGATGTAGAAGTATGATGGAGTTCAATCATGTACGTACCTGAATCGGAAGTTCCTCCGATGCTCAACCCCTTGAGCTTCTTAAGACCTTCTAGGTACCCCGGGCAGTTATGGCGCCAATGACCCTTCTTCCCGCAGAAGAAGCATTCCGCTTCATTCGGAGTTTTGGCTTGGGGAACCATCTTCCCCTTGCCTCTACCCTCCGAAGCGGGGCTAGACTTGGCAGCACCAATCTTCCCCTTCCCCTTACCCTTAGGGGTGTAAGCGGACTTCTTCTTCTTCTGGATTCGCCCCTCCCTTATAGCAAGAACGGGATTTGGAATGGCGGGCTTGTTTTTAGTCATGCTAGACTCCGTTGTCTTAAGAATAGCATGAAGCTCCATAATTGATTTATCCATACTATGCATATGATAACTCCTGACGAATTGATCATACGTGGTGGGCAGGGACCATAGGATCAAATCCACGGCTAGCTCCCTCCCTAATGTAAATCCGAGCCGTTCCATGCTCCACGTTTGCTTTCATGAGCAACACGTGAGTAGTCACATTCCCACCATCGGCCATCTTGCTACCAAATACCGTCTTAAGACACTTAAACCTCTCTTGTCTCGCTTGCTGCTGGAACATTTCCTTAAGCTGAGCGATCAAGTCAAAAGCACTCAAATGATCCATTTGCTTTTGGAGCTCGGGGATCATAGTACTTAGGATGAGCCAAGTAATGTCATCAGTATCCTTGACACGCTTCTCATAAGCGTCTCGGATAGCCCGAGTGGCATTGGCAGCAGGAGCCTCGGGTAGGGCCTCCTTTGTATCATCCTGAGATTGGGCCTAGTAGAAACATAGGCTTGGGGTATGTTACACGTGAATTACAATTTGATTTGTTTTATGTTTAATTGATTGCTAATCATTTAAATGTTATATATATATATATATATATATGTGTGTGTGAGTTTAATATATATATGTGTATATATATGTATATATATACGGATTGTGATATGTGTGTGTGCATGTGCATAGTATGGTAAAACCATGACACCTCATGCTTAATGCATATATACGTGGGTTAGTGAAGTTTACTTCACTTTGAAGTTTACATGTGTGTGAAACCGAGATAAAACAAGAGGAAGAAGAAAGTGGATTGTTGGTGATTGTGAATTGTAATTCAAAGCTTGAAGGTTGCTGATTCTTCCATGATTCATGTTAATATGCTTTGATTAGTCACTAACATGCTACGGTTTGAGTGGGATTGATATGAACATGCTATATGAATGTATCGGATTTGGTGTTCTTAGGGTTTAAGGGTGTTTTGATGCATGTTTGCATGCTTAAACATGTTTATATGTGTTTATATGAACTTGTATGTGAATTGTATAAACTGGAAAGTTGATTTATGCAAGTTATGAAGTTGTCGGATTCTTGGTAAGTTGAAGTTTGCGGATTTTGGTGGTGATGATGTAAAACCGAAGGTAGAATCCGATTCTAGTGGAAACCGGGTGTTGAATCCGGATATGTGAAATCCGAAACTTAGAATCCGAAATTCTTGGAATCCTAGTGTTGAAATCCGAGTAGCATGGAAAAATCCGATTGTACTAAGTGAAATCCGATAGGGGTTGTGGATTCCGATAGTAGTGTCGGATTTCATGTGAAATCCGACAATTTTGGCTTGTTTTGCATTATATGATGCTATGTGTTATATGTGTATGCATATGTGAATCTTACATGTTTATGTTTGATTAAATGGAAATAAATATATGTGATATATATATTTATGAATTGAATACTGATTTCAGTTTGTTGTGTTCTCAGGAACAGACAAGGCTCAGTAACATTAGATCACTGAGTGGAATATCTGAGAACCAGAGGTGAGTGGATGTTTGCTCACGGGTGATATTAGTTGTACTGGTTTGGTTGCAACTATTGTTAGATAGATTGTATATCTATTGGTTAATTAAGTGTGAATGTTAATTGTTGAATTCTGTGATATGTATACATGTTGGAAGGGAAGTCAGTTTACGACTGGGCTTATGGGCTGGGTTCATTTGCTATTGGCTAAGCAGTATCAGGACCTTGGGATGCATTTGTTGCTACCAGAGGATGATACTGTGTGAGAATAGCAAATGGACTATCGGTAAACCTTTGCTTTGGCCGGCATTGGTTGTAGGTTCCTGCAGAACCGCGGTCTTCCCAGGGTGCTTATTTGTGGTTGTTGATATCATGCGGTTCTGGCTGATATATCTGTTTTGTGATACTCCATTCACTTAGCTTTGTGCTAATCCCCCACCTCTCACTCTTTTTACAGGTTTTGGTAAGTCAGCGGCTCGGCTGAGAGTGGTTAGCTTGGGGAGTAATCACCTAGGACTCTGATAATGTATTTGTGACGAGCTGTGTTTTGTAATACCGATTTATTGTAAACAGTAGTTGTAATTAGTTGTAATTACTTTGTTGTTTAAATACGCTTCCGTGGTGTAATTAAAAGTTAAAATTTTTGGGTTAAAAATACGGTGTTACATCCTTTATGGTAACCATCTTCCCTTCTTGGCGTAAGACAAGCTTGAGTTGCCTAAACTAATCCAAGAAGTTGTTACCATTGAGTTTCTCCTTTTCAAGGAAAACTCTTAGCGAAAAATGGTTGGTGGTGTTGGTGTTGCTGGAAGACGCCATCTAAAATAGCAAAGTAGCTTTAGTTAGTTTGGAAATCCTTGTTAAAATAAGTACCCATAGTTTTAAACAAAACAATTTATTTGTAACAAGGGCTAAGAACCTTATTTCACCTCGCACCGTGACGGGTTTACCGCGGATCACGTGGCGAAGCTATTTAGGCCGGCAACCATTTTACCAATTGTAATCTCTATTACAACTCTTAGACACTTGCAAGATCCGTTGACATCCATTATGTCGGTTGACATGTTTGATCCCTTCCTTACACCAATCTTAATATATAATTTTTGTTTAGCTCGTGCTTAGCTCAACAACTAACCAAGAGTTATATACTAAAATTGTAAATCGTTCGACAAGACACACGGGTGGCACTCTCGACCATTAATTGGCTTGTGCTTAGCTCGACAACCAATCATGTGAGTTACCCCACTCACCTTCCACACAACTACACAAGGAATGACTCGTGCTTAGCTCGACAATCATCCTTGCTTCGTTAGATTCGGGTGGTGTCATCTTACGGATGGGGCATGATTTACGTTTTGAAAAACGGGATTTTGTTTCCGGTTTATAAAAACCTTTTTGTGAATTAACAAAGTAAGTGTCAAAACGATTTTAAGCACTTTTAAATATAATACCATCTTTATATTTTCTTTGTCAATTCTATTCGCGCGAGATTGTTAACCATTTTAACAAATGTTGTATTTTATTTAATTTTATAGAAAAATTGTCTAGCATGCGAATCCTAATCCATGCATAGAAAAATAAAATACAACCATGCAAATATATATATATATATATATATATAATTCGGTAACATGCCCAAAAATCCTATGCGTTTTCCTCGTGAGCCACAACGGGGAAAACGAAGCCAAAACCTAAGGACAAGGTATAGTCTCGTTGGGTGAGCTCCCACTAAATCCAACACCTCCAATAGCGTGTTGATTCCTTCTCGCCAGGATGTCATCACCATGACTCCCGTTGATTTCTCCAGTTCTAATTCTATATTATTTACAAATACATAGAATATATATAAACGACACGCAGGTCACATTCCTATGCTATTTATACAAATACACGGAATCAAAGAAACGGCGTGCAAGCCGCACCAATAAATAAATAGACAAATATTATTACAACAATACAACACGCAGGCCGCCAAAAAAACACAAATCAATCAACCACCACAACACATAGGTCCAAGGGCATATCATGTTACCGAATCTAACCAGACACATCAAATAGAAACATGGTGTGCCACACAAAACCATGATACAAATATATATATCTATATTTTAGTAAAGATTGTCAAAAACATCAAAGGCACAAAACGACAATCCTCGTACATATGCATTAGTGTACCAAACCATTTTTGAGACACATATTCATATATACATTTATAAGTATATATTTGTGTACACTTCATGCCAAGTTACAACAAATATATAAATATAAAAACTAAAATATTAACAAGACTACAAATATATCAATTCTAGCCCAACAAGAGTCTCAATGAAAAACCAATTTTAAGAAAACAATATTCTTATCAAAAAAAACTTTTATGGTTTTTCCAGACTCAATAGTGCAAAGCCATGTTAGATATGGCTCTGATACCACTGAAGGTATTCGTTTGGCATAATCAAGTAGCAACGGAAGCAAAGTACATAACAAAATTCAAAGCCAAACCAACGAATACTTCCAAGGACCAAAATCTAATCATGAACTTGCAACTAAGTAAATAAACAAGATGGGAAGAAAAGATTATACCTCAATGCAAATCACAATGAAAACCTTTTCTTGTCAAGAAGCTTAGAATCCAAATAAGAATCCCTCTAGTGTTGTCCACCCCAAGCTCCTTTGATTCCCAAATGCTAGTTAGTTTATGTAAACACCAAAGCAACAATCAGGTATGTATCTTAGACTCTTGTGAACCAAAATGATCACCAAGAACAAGAAGGAGTTAAAGAGAATTCTTGCGTATCAACCAAGAACAAAAGAACAAGCCAAAAGTCTGTTCAAGATCAGGAAAAATGTTGCCTCTTTGTCTACCACAATAAGTTGACATAAACACCATTATACCAAGTGTTTAAGGCTGTTAATTCTGCTGTTATAGCGAACGTACACGGCCCGTATTGATCAACACGGCCGTGTAGGCCCAAAGTCCACGGCCCCAATTGGGCTAAGATGGCCTGTGTCTAATAGGCTATACACGGCCCGTGTTCATCTACACGGCCGTGTCGGCCCAAACTACACGACCTTCAATTGGGCCAAAACTCCCCGTGTGTGTTGGACTGGACACGACCCGTGTTCAACCACATGGCCCGTGTACCATCGTGCCAAAACCCATTTTGGCCTTTTTCTCTCTTTTGCTTGATCGCGTTGCCGGAATCAATACTTGGTGTGTGACCCAATAGGCCTATACCTCATCAGTAGTGCTATTAACTCGTTCGTATCAGTGGGCATATTCCAACACTAGCAGGGTAAGGCCCAAGTGCGGTGCTCAGCTGGATAGCTCCTGATTTTCAAGAAGCAAACTTTGACACTACTTTTGAAAATGTTAGTACGTGTATGTTTACAAACTGTATTTTTGTGAAACTCTGATATCTTTTTGGTGGTAAATCGTAAGATAATGTTTTTAAATCTAATCTGGAAAAGTGGTGTTACAACTTGGTATCAGAGCCAAGGTTTAAGGGATTTGGGCACACATGAGTGTGATGTCTGAACTAAAACAATGGTTTTGAGATTAAGTGGAGCTATCCCTGGGGTAGTAAACCTTGGTGAGCATACGGTTAGTAGAAAATTATGATTGATATCTGTTTTACAGATTGAGTATGAGTTAGCTTGTTTATGCATGTACAACAGTTATGTGGCTAAGTGTTAAATTTTATGAAGCGGGAATCTGATTGGTTAAGTCGAGAATACGTAAGGTATAGTGTGTTCATAATAATGTAGGGCCCATATTATTATAAACACATGATACATACTTAAGCTCAACAAGATCATGATGGACCCTGCGGATTATGTGTTTGATAGCATGTGTATGTAGACCAGTATATCTGTGATGGTACAGAGAAAGTTGTTATTCTATTGTATGTTAAAGATTTCTGATTCTTAGAAAAAGTTAGTCATAACACAGTAGCCTGAGGTAAGTAGATTCCGGGAAGCTAGAGACAGATATGAAGCAGATGCAATTTCTATCTCAACCACTAGACCTACGGGTAATCTTACAAGAGAGATTTCAGCTATAGAGGAATTGCAAGAGTATAAGAATAGTACAGTAAGGGAGACAGTAGCTATAGAGATGGGTAAAGCCCTACAGATAAACGTTCCTAATTTAAGCAACCAATCGGTTGAGCAAGTGTAAGGGAGACTGAAAGTGATGTTATAGAAACGAGTAGATACAACGGTGTAGGCTGCAATGATGTATGTTTAGAGAATTGAGAGAATCAAGGCCAAAATGGATCAGTTATAAGAGATAGGGTGTACTTATAGAGAATTCTAGTAGGCAAGGTAGCTCTTCTTGGAGGAGGTTACAGATTCGATTGTGAATAATAGTTAGCAAGCAGAGACGTAAGGGGCATACCGTACAGTTACGTGTCCAGTAGAATAAAACTTACGTACGATTCAAAGTTATTATGTGGAACAGCAAAAGACCAGTAGACTTTGTTGTTACCAAGGAAAGAGAAGGTACAGATGGAGGCAACAATTAGACCTTACTATAAAGAAGTGTTAGAGGTGCAATTTGCACCAATCAGCTTGAAAAGATAAGATTACAGAAGAGTTTTTAGCCCAACGACAGATGACAGAAGTGGTGAATGATATTACCAGAAGGTTGATAGAAGTAACTAGTTTTGTCCATAATATATTGTTATTGAGCTTATGAAATGTAGTGACACATTTCGATACTTATAAATGATATATGAAAAAGTTAAGTTATGGTTACTGGTAACACTGCGAAAGAGATGATGAGTTTTGTATAAAAGAGAGAACAATATTTGGTCAGGTAGGAATTGATAAATAGAAAAGTGAAAGGTTAAGCCAGCAAATATGATAAGTGAGAGATTAGTGTTCGTACTATAGTGGGAAAGGCTAGTACCTCATTCAGATGTAGAAAAGTGTGAAAAGTAGAGACATGTGCCTAGAAATTGTTAGATTTATTTTAAGGATGTTATCATTTTTACCAGTTGGGCATATTGAGCTTATTGCCCTAAGTTAATAGCTTTAAGGAAAAGCATAGTGAACCATCTGCCCCCACTATGTTTTAGCAAGGATAGGGATGAATAAGTTAAAGGACAGTTTATGGTTGTGGAGGAAACGTTGGAACTGGATGTAGTGGCAGTTGAGTGTTCCATCCCGTTTAACAGAATCTCCACTTGAGGAAGAAGCAGCAAATGATAAAACTTCTATTGAGAATAGTAGGTGTAAGGATAATGTGATAAAGATAGACAATTTCCAGTTTCCCATCAAACTTGTGCCAATCATGATGAAATAGTTTCGAGTAGTTGTTGGTATGCATTGGTTGAGCCAGTATCATGTTAAGGTAGTCAGTGAATAGAGAACAGTACTGGTTTAGACTCCAAGTGGGGAAGAACGGTGTAGTAAAGGTAAAAGTATAAGAGCTAATATCTTTGTTTGTTAGTGGAAGTAAGGAAGTATCTAGTCCCTTGTGGTACAACACTATCAGCTTTGGTGAGAGATTCTAGCAGGGAGAGTAAAAGTAGTAGCAGATTTCAGATATACAGCAATTGATGAAGCAATTGCAAGAATTGACGGATAAAGATTTTATTCGGCCAACACTTCACCGTGGAGTGCACAGGTTTTGTTTGTGAAAAAGAAAGATGGCACATTTAGAAGATGTATAGACTACAGAGAGCTTAACAAGGTGACAACTAAAAATAAGTACCCACTTCCTAGAATAGATGATTTGTTCAATCAGCTCCAGGATGCATCATGGTTTTCAAAGATAGATTTACGGCTATGCTATCATCAGCTCAGGATTAGAAATGAAGATGTATCCAAGACAGCTTTCAGAAGCACATGGTGCTCATATCCAAGTGTGAGTTTTTGGTTAAGAGAGGTGTAGTTTTTGGGCCATCTTATCAATCAAACTGGGATTAAGAATAGATCCCGCTAAAGTGGAAGCCATGATGAAGTGGGAACCACCTCAGAACCCTACGGAAGTCAAAAGTTTCCTCAGGATTGCTGAATACTATAGACGCTTTATCCAAGATTTCGCTAAGATAGCAGTACTCGAACCCGGTTGACTAGAGAAAGCATAGAATTCAAGAGAAATGAGGATCAGTGGTATGTGGTTGGTAGGTTAAAGCATGAATGATATAAAGCTTTAGTATTAACTTTGTTAAATGAAATGAAAGGTGGGGTAGTCTAGAATGATGCCTTTTAATGGGGGTTGGGTTATACAGAAAGAGAAAGTTAAAGTATATGTTTCCCACCAGTTAAAGAATCATGAAAGCAACTTCCCTAACTCATGATTCAAAATTAACAGTAGTTGTACGGCTAAATCTAGTATAGTAGCACATGTTCTAAACAGAAAGATAGAAGCTATGCAGAAACAGTGAGGAAGTTACAGTAAATTTAATTGTCAGATTACATGAAACTCCTTAGAGGCTTGATGTTATATGAGAAGTAACTGATAGACTCAGAAAAAAATGTAAACTCTATTCCAGTAAAGGAAATGTATTCTTCATATAGAATGATAGACGTTTATTTGAAAGAGATAGTAGCTAGATGTAGAGGTTCTATTACACCTCAGTACAGTATTCCACCCTCGGGAGGAAGAACAGAGTGAGAGAAAGATACAGATATCAGAGGACAGACTTGGGTCATGTGTTGTTAATGTCAGTGGTAGTTGGGATACCTATCTACCATTAGCAGAGTTCTTTTATAGTAATGGTTACTATTCATGTGTTGCTATGTTACCATATGAGCTAAAGTGTAAGACCTCGGTTTGTTGGGGTAAAGTTGGTCAAAGAGAGTTGAGCAGTACAGAAATAGTACAGTAAATGACTTGAATATATATAGTAGATATGTGAGCAGTGTATAATAGTTCAGAATAGATAGAAACGATATGTAGTGTAACATCTTGAGATTGGGCCTAGTAGAAACATAGGCTTGAGTATGTTACACGTGGATTATTACTTGATTAAGTGTATTTAAATTAAGTAAATTGATTAATTATTAATTGTTGGTTTTATGTATATATATATGTGTGTGTGTGTGTACGGATTGTGGATTGTGTGTGTGTGCATGTGTTTAGTGAGTTTAAAACCTGCCACCTCCTGCTTGAAAATATATATACGTGGGTTTAGTGAAGTTTACTTCACTTTGAAGTATTGCATGTGTGTGTGGACTTGTATGAAACCGAGAGCAAAGAAGAAAAGAAAAAGCAATCGGATTTTTGGCTTTTTGGTTTTGTGAATTCAAGTTAACAAGGTTTGTTAATTTTAATTGATTCTTGTTAATATGGTTTGATTAGTTATTAACATGCTACGGTTGAGTGGGTTTGATATGAACATCATGTGAACATGCTATATGAGTTATCGGATTTGGTGTTCTTGGGTGTTAAAGTATTTAGGATTCATGAATTGAGGTTTAATCATGTTTCTATGTGTTTATGGATGTTTTGATAAACTTGTATATGAATGGTATAATTCGTAAATGATATGTATACAAGGTTTGAAGTTATCGGATTATGGGAATGATGAAGGTGGCGGATTTTGGTGATGATGATGAAAACCGAATGTAGAAATCCGATTCTTGTGAAATCCGGTGTTTAGAATCCGGAACATGTTGATATCCGATGGTTTGAATCCGATAGTGGATTCTAATTATGAAAAACCGATTGTGGGTGCCAAGTTAAACTACAAGTGTGGAAATCCGAGTGAGTTGCGGATTCATTCAAATCCGATGAATGTATCGGATTCTTTGAAATCTGATAGAAGTGGCGGATTCCGATAGTAGTGTCGGATTTCTTATGAAATCCGACAGTTTTGATTTGTGGTTTGCATTGTTTAACGCTATGTGATGTATGTGCATTCATATGTGAATCTTACATGTTTATGTTTGATTAAATGGAAATAAATATATGTGTGATATATATATTTATGAGTTAAATACTGATGGTTGGTTGTTGTGTTCTCAGGGACAGACAAGTCTTAGTAAAATTAGATCACTGAGTAGAAATAGTTGAGAACCAGAGGTGAGTGGATGTTTACTCATGGGTGATATTAGTTGCACTGGTTTGGTTGCAACTATTGTTGGATAGATTGTATATCTGTTGGTTAATTAACTGAGAATGTTAATTGTTGTATTCTGTGATATGTCTACATGTTGGAAGGGAAGTCAGTTTTCGACTGGACTTATGGGCTGGGTTCATTTGCTATTGGCTAAGCAGTATTAGGACCTTGGGATGCATTTGTTGCTACCAGAGGATGATACTGTGTGAGAATAGCAAATGGACTATCGGTAAACCTTTGCTTTGGCCGGCATTGGTTGTAGGTTCCTGCAAAACCACCGGTCTTCCCAGGGTGCTTATTTGTGGTTGTTGATATCTTGCGGTTCAGGCTAATATATCTATTGTGTGTTACTCCATTCACTTAGCTTTGTGCTAATCCCCCACCTCTCACTCTTTTTCAGGTTTTGGTAAGTCAGCAACTCGGCTGAGAGTGGTTAGCTTGGGGAGTAATCACCTAGGACTCTGATAGATTATTTGTGACGAGCCGTGTTTTGTAATACTGATATTTTGTAAACAGTAGTTTGTAATTAGTTGTAATTACTTTGGTATTTAAACGCTTCCGCAGAATAAATTAAAATGGAAATTTTTAGGTTAAAAATACGGTGTTACATGTAGATTAGAGGAGATCACTGTTAGAGTTCCAGATTGAGGACTATGAATTGTTAAGAGTAGCACCATGGTAGAAAGTTAGTGGATCATCGCAAGATGAGGTAAACTAGCATATAGACTAGAATTACTAGAGATGTTCCACTTTTGTGGGTAGTTAGCAGATGAATCAGTAGTTATTCCTCTATATGATGTGCTAGTGGATGAGATGATCGGTTATATAAAACAGCCAATGGCTATTTTAAAGAGAAAGGGTGAAGAGTATATGTGAAGAATTGATAGAACTTGTAAAGGTACAATGAAAGCATAGAAAGGGTTCAGATTACACTAGTATGTATGGATGTCATGTTTTGTATGGTATGTGTTTCATGATTAGAATGTTGCAGACTCTCTACTTCAGTAGCGGATAGTTTGCGATGTAAGACTATTGTTAGTGCGTTGCGATAGCATTCAGAGATGAGGAGATGTAAGACTACTGCTAGTGTGTTACGGTAGAATTCAGCTTAATAAAGCCCAATAAGTTGCACAGTAGATTTCGGGGACGAAATCATTCCAAGTGGGGAAGACTTGTAACGCCCCAAAGTTCAAAAGTTGTTATGGTTAAGTGTTAATAAATATCAGAGGTGTTTATAAAACTAGAGGGGCTAAAACTGTCAAAACGAAAGTGAAAGAAGTTCAGGGGCTGTTTCGTCATAACTTGATACTTGTAGATTTATATTGACTTGTAATAGTCAATAAGCAAGACATATGCATACTCATACACTTCCAAAACCACAGCTGCGATTATTGGCTAGCTTTGGAGCATGATTTACAGCAGAATTAGAGTTCTTTGAATCACCCTATCAATCCTTTATAGCACAAGGTAAGATTGGTTTATTGTTTTCAAGCTTCAAATGGGTCAAATGAAAGATACAAGGATCAAAACATGATAAGTAGGTTCTTTGTTGTTATTTTGATGTTAGTAGCTGTTAGGGGTGTAGGAAAACACCCATATGAGGTTAAAAACTGATTAGAAATGGGTTTGGTTGAGTTTTGGTCGGAAAAACAGTGTTCTGGCCGACTTTCTGGTGTAGACCAGGGGAGGCACGGGCGTGCCTATAGAGGGTACGGGCGTGCCTTACTTCCCCATGGCAAAACCTAGTTCATAAGGTACTTACCGTGCTTTTTGGCTGAGGCACGGGCGTGCCTGAGAAAGGCATGGGCGTGCCAGAGGGAAAGCACAACCATGCCTAGGAAAGGTACCGCCATGCCTGGGGGAAGGCACAGCCATGCCTAGGGTGTGCCTAGGGGGTTCCCAGCTTGCAATACTTAGAATTTGTATGATTTTTATATATTTCTTGTAGGTGCTATTTTTCGACGTATGCGGTGACTTTATTATCGATATTGGAGCTGTTGTTTGAACCATCCTCGTTACTGAGGTAAGTATATTATTCCTTCAGCAGGTTTAGCATATAAGTATGAATTAAATGAACAAAATGATATATGTGTTATAAGATATGAATGTTATAGATATTCAATAAAGCAGCAGGCTACAGAGTACGCGTGAGGCGTAACTTTGTACCAAGAACAGTGTTATGGTATACAGCCACGCGGGTGGTGTAGCTGTATACTAAAGCAGAGTAAGTACCTGTGAGTTAGTATATGTATACGTATAGCAGTTGATATGATATGATGTGATATGATATATGATATGTATAAATGATGCAAGTACATGCGTATAACCATGCCGTGAGTATACTATTCTTTAGCATGAGCAATATAGGATTATAATTATTGAAATGTATGATAAAACTGTTATGTGTATTATTTATGAGTCGGAAACGAGGCATCCTGGGGAGTTGTTACTTCTGTGAGTCGGATGTGAGGCATCCTCGGGAGTTGTTACTCCTGTGAGTCGGATGCGAGGCATCTTGGGGAGTTGTTACTCCTGTGAGTCGGATGGGAGGCATCCTGGGGAGTTGTTACTCCTGTGAGTCGGATGCGAGGCATCCTGGGGAGTTGTTACTCCTGTTTAAACAGGATATACAGTGATCTGTATACCAAGAGAAGCTGGGATAGGCTTCACCTGCGAGGTGTAGATAAGCCCGACACAGATGATACTTAGTACGTGCAAGCGTAGCTTTGTATCCTAGAAAGTGGAAAGGGCTATATCGAGCTCTTTATACCCAAGTAAAGTGTTGAGGATATTGTTGGTTCTATGTGCACAAGACACAAATTAATACGATCTTACTGATAATAAATAAACCCATAGGGTCACACATTTACAGTCAATGGACACCAATTATATATTTGAATATGATTTAAATATGTTTCCAACTCATTATATATATATATATATATAAGTCTATATGCATGGTTGTATATTATTATTTATGTTAAATAATAATATTACTCTTATATATTGATATAAGATAATGCATATCAGATATATAAATATAAACATATGATTTTATATATATGTATGTATATATATATATATATATGTATAAATATATATTTGTTACAAGTAAATTGTTACTAGTAACAATTATATAAATGTATGTATATCCTTGTTACAAGTAAAGAGTTACTAGTAACAATCAAGTATGTATATAAAATATATGTAGATTTATTTTATACAGGTTAAGACACATCTAGTAT
The DNA here is from genome assembly GCA_038502395.1 of Dittrichia graveolens. Lineage (NCBI taxonomy): Eukaryota > Viridiplantae > Streptophyta > Magnoliopsida > Asterales > Asteraceae > Dittrichia > Dittrichia graveolens. The sequence goes on from JARJIL010000008.1 coordinate 29,041,017, forward strand.
TTTCTTTTAAGTATTTAAAAGAAAAACTAGAAAATTCTACATAATTCACAAATGGGGTCATTTTGTGGTTTCTTCAAGTAAACTCCACCAAGACATGCATGTATGGAACAAGTAAAGAAGCAAGAGACAAGAGGGGACCCTCCCCCCCTGTAATTTCGTTCAAGATGTCCAAGGGAGGGGCCTCCCTTTCTTGCTTTTGCTTCTTGGCTTTATAGTTACATGCATGGTCCATTTTGTGATATACTTGCATGCTATCACCTTTCTTTGTGTTCTTAGAATTGTTCTAAGTGTTTTATACTTGAAAAACATCCTTACTCTCTAGCATTGGTGTTCTTCAAGTTAGAAAAGGTGATATATAAACACATACTCAAAATACATACATCTAGTTCAAGAAGAAGAACAAAGGGTGTTGCTTGCATTCTTGAATCTCAAGGGTTGGAGAAACTAGCATTTCAAGGTGTTGGAATCATTGGCTTATGGATACAAAGGTTGTAGTTCTAAACACCCTATGGTTGGTTTTGTTTCTTAAGGCTTGCATATGGATCATTGGTGGAGAGTTTTAAAAACTTTAAAATTGTTGTTCTTGCTTCCATTGCAAAAATATATTTTGAAAAACCGAACAAACCCCAACAGTGGTATCAGAGCCACTTATGCATAGTTTTAAGAAACTTTATTTTCGAGTATGTATTGTTTAAGAAAATGGACAACTTTTCTTTTGTTAGAAAAGTTGTGGATTTTCTTGTTGGCAACTTATATATGTTTATATATTTATTTTTGGATGCGACCAAACCATATGCATGTTTGGTTTTAAAAGTTGCCTAAATATCAAGTGTTGATATATATGTTTGTCTGAGTGTATGTTGTGCATAATAAGCCATAAACCTTTTGTAATGTGTTGGAAATTCGATTTGGTTGTAAAATTATTCTTTCATTTGGTATGTAATAATAATTTTAGTTTTGTTTCATCTTGTTGTATTTTGTAAGTAGTAGAATAGTTTAGACTAGTTTACTTTTTTAAAAATGTAACAAGATGGAGAAATGATCAAGTTGGAGTTTTCAAGTATGGTGGAGTCAACCATGAAGGCTTGGAGTCATTTGCACTACAAGGAGTTGTTTTGCCAAGTGGGAGCTTCAAGTTCATCACAAGAGGAATATTATGGTCCTTAGTTATGACTTGGTATTTTTGTATGGCTCAGAAAAATACCACTTAGGATAAATGGCTTGGTTATGCACTTATACATGTTATTTGTGTGTGCTTATGTTTATATTATTATGCATGGTTGAAAATAGGATTTTTGCATGCTAGATAATATTTTTGACATAACATTAATCAAACAATGGGAGTTTGGTATTTTAAGTTGACATAACATAAGATGTAAAATGAATTTTATATAAAAAGGGTTTTTATAAAGATTAAAATTCATTACCTCAAAATAAACATATATATGTGTACATATATATATATATATATATATGTATATATATATATATGAGTTTTATAAAATAGAGATTTTAAAAACTCAACCAAACTCCATTCAAGCTTAATAATAAAATAGTTTTAATACAACCAAACTACACACGTTAAAAACTCATCCCATTTTAAGACACTCGCTTGTTGCAATAACACTCACGTGGAGAGAGCATTAGCCAAACGCGTGGATTGTTTTTGTAACAATCGAGGTGTTTTTCTGCGAATTTCATGAACGTCTTGGGCCAAAAATTCACCGTCTTGAAACAGGACGACTTAATCAGAATCTTATTACGGAGAGAGCATTAGCCAAACGTAAGGAAGCCCGAGGCATAGATGGGATCAAACATGCCAAAATTGACAATCGTTGTCTAGGATCTCATAAAGATCTAGGAATTACATACGAGATGTAATTGGTAAACGCTACCTACCTTGTGGTTTTAACTTGATGGAGAGAACATTAGCCAAACATTCAAGGTTAAGTTCAACTTGGATCCTAGCCTTTAAAATTAAAGAATTTTATAAATTCTAAAGGGTATTAATTATTAAAGGATTAAATATCGAAAATACTAAATTGAACTTTGTTAATTTCGTAGATGGCTCCTAACTCAACTACGCCCGTTAACAACTTATCTCTTCGTTCAATCTTAGAGAAAGAAAAACTCAATGGTACAAATTTCTTAGATTGGTATCGTAACTTGAGAATCGTTCTTAAGCACGAAAAGAAATTGTACGTAGTTGAAGATCCCGTTCCTGAGGAACCTCCATTGACTGCGGCCAAAGCCGTTAGGGATGCTTGGGTAAAGCATTCCGATGACTCGGTCGAAGTTGCATGCCTCATGCTTGCTATCATGTCTCCGGATCTTCAAAAGAACCTCGAGGAGCATGGAGCATATGAGATGCTTTGCCAACTTAAGGAAATGTTCCAAAAGCAAGCGAAGCAAGAACGCTTCGAGGTCACTCGAGCCTTCTGTTAGGATCTAATTTAACCAAAATCAATTACAAGAATTATCTTTTGAATTTAAATCAGAGTTGTGTAAAAGACAATATTTGAGTTTGATCACAATCAACTAAGAAGTTGCAGAATCACACTTAATTGATTAATAAAGGTTTTAATCACAAGAACAATTTAATCAATTCAAAGAATAACTTCAAAACACACGATGTTTATTAATAATCAAGGATGATTACAATATTCACCTACACCTCCAATCTAACTCTTTTGTTAGACGAAGAACACACTTTGTTCTTAGGTTTCAAAGAAACATGGAGGCTAATACACTCTCTGAAAACTATGAACAATACGAATGAGTGTAAACTCTCACAGAGTTGAATTACAAAACTATCGATACTAACAAAATATTCTAAACAACGTATTTATAAACTCTTGATCTTACTTGAATAGTTGAAGTTTGTTAATATTCTATCTTGCAAGATAATCTTGATAATCTTCCAACTATATAAGATATCCTTCAAATCCACAAAGATAGTAGTTTCCATGAATAGCTCAACAGAAACTGTTTGTTGAATAAACAGTTATGAGTTTCTTCTAACAGTCTTCTCTTCAATGTCTTCTAACAGGTGTTATGATTGAACTAACAGTTCTGAGCCTTTTGTACTAACAGTTGTAACACTTACAGCAACTGTTAGTCACAACTGTTTTCACATACCAATGTAACAGTTTGCGCCTGTTTTCTCAAAAATTTCTCTAACAGTTTTGCCTTTGCATGTCTAACAGTTTCAAATCACTTAGCCAATTTCCCAACAATCTCCCCCTAACTTAAGGTATTGAACAATATACTTAAGTTGTTTTATAGGGTTCAACCATAGAAAAATTAACATAAGCAAATAAAACATAAAGTATGCAAAACTGTTTCAATCAAAACATAAAGATTATACTTTCTTAGACTGTAGAAATTCCAACCTTTCTTTGAGCCTCTGAAGAAGATTTTCTATAACTTTTAGCAGGGCCAAAGAACTTTGCTTTCATCAAATATAAGAGCTTTGTTTTGTTGTGCTCTATGATTTCAATATCAAACCATTGAGTTATTACATTTCCCATCACCATGTGATAAGTCTTTGACTTAGCATATACCTTGACAGTACTTATTGGGAATGCTTCTTCAGCTATCAGCATTGGCATTACTTTCAGAGGATCACATATGCTATTTAAATGGCTCATTAGCACTCTAATTTCAATTCCAGCAGCTTCTCCATAGTGACTTAGACCATATTCATACATTTCTTGAACATCTCTTCTCGTCACACTTTCCATTAATTGTAAGAAGCTTGCATAGCTTTCAATGGGTTCATGTTCTCTTACAATTGTTACCCCTTGCTTCCCTGTTTCAATCCTTACCAATTCAAATCTCCACTTAGTAATGTGGAATTTTTGACCTAATTGAACTTCCACTAGCTTTTCCAATTTCTGTTCAACCTCCACTCTGAGTCTGTCTTGTAATATGGTTTGAACCATACCAGCTGTAGCTTTTTCTTTAGATTTTTGAACTGTTTGGGATTGTTGAGACTGTTGAGGTTGAGGTGTTTGCTTTTTCTTTTCAACTGTTTGCTTGGGAGGTGGTACTGCTTTCTTCCTTTCAATTCTTTTTCTTTTCACTCCCTTATCAACCTTCTTAGCCTTTTCTTCTTCATCAATCTCCTTTGTGATTTTAGCTGCCATCTTTTGAGCTAATTCTAGATCTCTTTGCTCTTGTTGCTCAATCTCAACATTCAGCCTTTGTGCTAGCTCATGATCATGCTCTTCTTGTTGTTCTTTTGAAAGCTTTAGCTTGGGAATATTAACAAAAACTTCCTTTCCCTTACCTAGCATAGGAGGAAACTTCTCATCTTTCTTTGATTCAGGAATTGCAATGCCTTTGAACCCTGGCTTAGGTGCAATTGGATCCAGCTTTGAAACTTTACCATCTAGCCACCCATCTTCAATCTTTTGAGCCATTTTGAATGTACTGATGTTAAGAGTTTGAGCTCCCACTGCAATCAAATGATCTTGCTTTACTTTAGACCATGTTTTGAATACATCTGTTGTTGGATAATCTCCAGACATGATCATCCTATTTATCAACACTCTATCAACTACAGACAATTTATCTTCATCTGTTTGAGCACTAGCAGCTGTTTGTAGTTGATCTGGAGCAACTGTTGTTTGTGGAATTGCAACTGTTAGAGTATCAGGTGCAGCTGTTTGTGTTGATTGCACATCTGTTTGTACATTCTTCACTTGCTCCTTTATGATTGCCTTCTCCCCCTTTTTGATTGGAACTGTTTGAGGAGGAGTGGCATGAATCTGTTTAAACAATTGATCATGGGCTTGAAGAACATCTGTAGCCTTCTTGAGAGTAGTTGACAAGACTTTGATTTGTTTGTCTTGCTTGATTATAAGCTCATTATGCTTGGCAAGAAGCTTGTCTTGTAGGGTGTTCCTCTTTTTGAGATAGAGGAAGGCAGCAAGAAATGGTACAAGTTCGGGATTCGTCAATGCCTTTTGTTTCATACTTGCCACAATGTCAGAAAGTGTTTCCACCTCAAACATATCATCGGCAGATAGAACTGGTGGGTCCAAGCAATGTTGCTTCCAGAACAACAGTTGCTAGTGCTCCAGATCAAATATTGCTTCCAAACTCATTCCATCCAGTTCTTTTGGGGCTAAGAAATTGTTGTAAAGTATGAATCAAATATTTCCAGTGGGCACAAATTGCTCTTTGTAGAAGGTACCCTTTCCCCTAGGGCTCTCATACCCCATCTTAACCAACTCCTCGTGCAAGAATTCCAAGGAGACTGAATCAGAATACTCACCCTTAAGATCATCAAGATGAAGGTGTTCGCGAATGGTATTCTCAGAGAATGAAACATCATGATTATCAACATTTGAAGTGATCCATTGCACTCCATCTACTTTAGTGAGTGTAGCATTTTTCCAGAATTAATCGAGATGGGAAGTGTAGATGGTTGGATTGGTGGTAAGAGCAGTGTTGAGGTTTGACAGCGTAAGGTAGTCGGTCATGTCATGAAAGACATGCAACTCAGCTGGTTTGGAGAGGAAGGCTAGCATGTTGTGTTCTTTGACAAACGGAAGGGAGCCATGTCGATTTCGAAGAGGAAGTCTAGGATTTAGCGTTCGATTGAAGTTTAGTAAGCATAATGAGAACTGCGAGGAGGGAATGGCTTATATATGTAATGCATATTAAATGCAATTCAAAATGCCTCAGAATATCTTCAAAGACTGAAATACCCTTGACTAACAGTTGAAGGAACATTTAAAGATAACAGTTGAAAACTGTTTGGTTAATGAACTTCAACTGTAACACTCCCCCTTAACTGATTAGGCAGCTTGCCTAACAGTTGTGACACCTATGTATTAACAGTTGAAAACTGTTAGTTGCAATTTGCACTGTAGATCCCTGAACACTTACATAAACAGTTGTTAGACTTAAGACTAAGAGTTTCAAATTGTTAGTGTGAAAACACAAAAAACACAAAAAACATAGAAAGAAAAGCTAACAAACCATTATTCTAAGTTAATCATTCCAATATTTGAGATTAGAAAGTTAAATCTACTCACATCAAATGCTTTAGTGAATAGATCAGCTAACTGATCATCAGTATGAACTTTTAAAACTTGGATTAACTTTTTCTCATTGTAGTCTCTGATGAAGTGAAACCTGATCTCTATGTGCTTTGTTTTTGAATGCTTCACATGATTGTTAACAATGCTGATAGCACTTGTGTTATCAACATAGATAGGAGTATTCAAGAAAGTCATACCATAATCCAGAAGTTGATTCTGGATCCACAATACTTGTGAACAGCAACTTGATGCAGCAATATATTCAGCCTCAGCTGTTGAAGTTGAAACTGTTGTTTGTTTCTTGCACTGCCACGATACCAACCTTGAGCCAAAAAATTGACATCCTCCAGAAGTTGATTTTCTATCCACATTGGCTCCACCATAGTCACTATCAGAGAATGCCACCAATTCAAATGGTGAATCCTTAGGATACCAAAGACCTAGTTTTTGTTAGCCTTTGAGGTACCTAAAGATCCTCTTTACAACAAATACATATGACATATTGGGATTGCATTGAAATCTGGCATACATACACAACAAACATTATATCTAGTCTAGAAGTAGTTAAGTACATTAATGAACCTATCATAGATCTATACAAGTGTATGTCTACATCCTCCCCCTCAGGATCTGCTCCCAACTGTTTGTGTGTTTCCATTAGAGTACTTGCCCGCTTTACATCTTGATAGCCAAACTTGTCCAGAATGTCTTTGACATACTTTGACTGAATGAGAAAGACACCAGATGGCTTTTGCTTTACCTGTAATCCCAAGAAGAATGTAAGTTCTCCCATGGAACTCATCTGAAATCTCTTATGCATGATGGCTTCAAATTCCTTGCAAAGATTGTCATTGGTGGAACCAAAGATTATATCATCAACATAGATCTATACAAGTAAAATCTCTGTTTCAACAATCTTTGTAAACAATGTTTTATCGATTGTGCCTCTTTTAAAACCATTCTCAATCAAATGAGATGACAATGTCTCATACCAAGCTCTAGGAGCCTGATGTAACCCATACAAGGCTTTATCCAACCTATATACCCCATCAAGATACTTTGAGTCTTCAAAACCAGGTGGTTGACACACATATACCTCCTCATCAATAGTTCCATAGAGAAAAGCTGATTTGACATCCATTTGATATACCTTAAATCCTTTGAAGCTTGCAAAGGCAAGGAGCAATCTAATTGCTTCTATTCTTGCAACTGGTGCAAAGACATTATCATAATCTATACCCTCCTCTTAAGTATAACCCTGTGCAACAAGCCTAGCCTTATTCTTGATGACTATTCCTCTTTCATCCTTCTTAATTCTGAACACCCACTTGGTGCCAATTGCTCTTTTGCCTCTAGGAAGTTCTACCAACTTCCACACTTGCTGAATTTGGAACTATAAAAGTTCCTCTTGCATTGCTTCTACCCATGAAGGGTCTTTTAATGCCTCTATTTCTTTCTTTGGTTCTATCTAAGATTGAAAGCAAGCATTCACATCAAACTGTTCAAGAGATACACCACTATTTTCATTTTGAAGCATAGCTCTTGTTTGAATGGGAGTGGTAGGATCACCTATAATCTGCCTTATGGGATGGTTCTTGTGAATTCTTGATGTAGGGATGTTCTCTTCAGGCAGTACATTCTCTAAATTTGACATATCAACATCAAAGTCCCTTTCATTCACAGAAGAGTTACGCACTTGATCTGCAACTGTTTGATGTCCTGATGCATGGTGTTGATAAGGAACTTGAGATTCCATGTCCTTTGAAGGATCAGCATCATCATTTATTTGACCAGCAGCATTGGAAGAATTACTTTCAGTCAAAGGAATCACTACAAAGTCTTCAGGCACTTTGTTTTCACCAACAGTTGTTGGAATGGAACTAACAGTTTCAAAACTATTGGAACTGTTGGTAACAGTTTGTTGGTCTGTACCAACAGTTGTAGAGACATCTGCAACTGTTTCTGTAGAAAACTCAAAAGACAAAGATTTGGTTAGTGCATCGATATCAAATAACCACTCATGACCATTACCTGTAACTTTAATCCTATTCTCAATGAAAGATACATGCATACTCTCTTCTATGATCCTAGAAACATTGTTGAAGACTCTATATGCTTTGCTTTGAGTGGAGTATCCTACAAAGAATCCTTCTTCTGCTCTACTTTCAAACTTGCCTAATTGTGACTTGGTATTAAGGATAGTTCAGGGACATCCAAATGGTTTCAAAAAGTTGATCAATGGTTTTCTTTTAAGAAACAACTCATAAGGAGTTTTCCTTTTGGACTTGACAACTTGTACTCTATTCTGAACATAGCAAGCAGTGTTCAAAGCTTCTGCCCAGAATGTCATTGGGAGCCTAGAATCAGCTAGCATTGATCTAGCAGCCTCTATCAAAGTCCTATTCCTTCTCTCAGCCACTCCATTCTGTTGTGGAGTCCTAGGAGCACTAAACTGTCTTTCAAATCCCTTTTTCTTCACAAAAACTGTTTAGTTCATAGATCTTGAACTCAGAACCATTGTCAGACCTAATGACTTTCACCTTCAAATTAGATTGATTTTCAATTCTAAGAATAAGAGATTTAACTAACTCAGCAGTTTCATCCTTAGATCTAAGAAATTGAACCCAAGTAAATCTGGTGAAATCATCAACTATGACTAAACAATAAGATTTCTTCCCTATACTCACCATATATGTAGGACAAAAAAGATCCATATGCAGTAATTGTAAAGGTGCAGAAATGGAAGAAACTTCTTTGGACTTAAAAGAAGTTTTGTGTTGCTTGCCTTTGAGACAAGCAATACAATGATCATCACATGAGAATTCTTTTTGGGGTAAACCTCTTACCAAACTGTTTTTAGCTAACAAATTCATGGTTTTAAAGTTCATGTGACACATCCTTCTATGCCAAATGGCAGACTCATCATGATATGCCTTTGAGAGTAAACAACTTAAAACATTCTGCTGAGCAACTTTTTGTGTATCCAAACAGTAAACATTATCCTTTCTTGGTGTTCTTAAAAGAATATCCTTTTCAGTTAACTTAAAATCTTTTGAAAGGATAATGCAATCAGTATCTGTAAACAAGACTTTGTTCCCAATGTCATAGATTTGAGACACACTCAACAGATTGTACTTGAATTGTTCAACAAAGAATACATCATTAAAAGTAAGATTACCTGCATCTACAGCTCCTTTACCTGTGATTCTTCCTCCCTTTGGATTTCCTTCAAATGCTACATATCCTCCATTGATTCTTTTGAAATCCTTCAAGCAGTGTGGATTTCCAGTCATGTGCCTTGAGCATCCACTATCCACATGCCAGATTGCTCCTTGATTGGCCCTATGAATGCTCTGCACAAAATAAACTCAGTTAGTAGAAGGAAGTACCCAGGCCATGCAGGTCTTGGGTACACCATTCATGTCATAATACTTAACCACAGATTGAGTTTTCTTAATTTCATCCCAGTTATATTTCTCTATTCTGTGTGAAGAGTATTTAGTGAGAACATGTGGTTTCCAACTGTTATGATTTACATGTGGCTTGATTTGACTTTCAGGTGGATTATCAGTTTTAGCCTCTTCAGAGACTGTTTGTTTCTGCAATTTTACCCAAGCCAGACACACATCCTTTGATTTTGGCTTAATAGTTGGAGAACTGTTAGACTGTTTTGGCTTAACAGTTGGAGAACTGTTAGAATGTTTTGGCTTAACAGTTGGAGAACTGTTAGACTGTTTTGGCTTAACAGTTGGAGAACTGTTAGACTGTTTTCTGGTACTTGGTTTCTAGGTTCTATAGACCTGTGGGTTATGATAACAGTTGTGAGCCAAGTGATTTGCTTTCCCATAAATGTAATATTTTTTGGTTTTGACTATAGACAACCCATTTCTTTGTGCCCATAACTGTTTTCTATTTCTTTGATTTCCCCTCACTGGTGCTGAAGGAGGAAACTTTTGCACACCATGTTGTTTGCATGTGCAAACAGGCACTTCTGTATGCTTCTTCACATGTTTGTATTTGGATTGTGATTTTGAAGCTTCCTTCTTTTGCTTTGCAACTGCAACTTCACTAACCTTCTTCTTTCCTTTGGTCTTAATACTAACAGTTGAGGTTTTTGGGTGAAGACTGTTTGAGTTTTGTTTGGAACTATTAGTGTAAAGGTGGGGACTATTTTCAACAGTAGTGGAACTGTTTATAGAATTAACAGTTTTGAAGGGTTTTGGTTCATTGGTGGAGGGTTCTGAGGATGCTTTTACAAACATCACATGTTGTGAAGAAGATTTAGATGCTTTAGGTTCACAACAAATGTGATTTTCAATTGGAATGTCTTCTTCTTTCTTCACACGTCCCTCCTTTTTCTCATCAATCACCTCATACACAACTCCCTCATCTTCACTTTCAAGCTGTGGATCAGCTGACTTCAATTCTTCTTCTAATGGTTCATTAACATACCTTTCAGCTACATCAGTCATGGGAGTTATATAGTTATGATTGTATGGAGGTGGGGTCTGTTTATAGCCTATGCCTGTTTTTACCTTGTTTGAGATCTGTGATTTCAACACAGTTTCAAGTTTAAGAGATGAAGCTTTGAACATGCTCAAATCCATGTCCACACCATTCAATTTCTTGGTTAACTCATCTATCTTACTCTCTTTCTCACTCAACTTCTCCTTAATACTATCAATCTCTTCTTGAAGTTGCTCTTTCTCCCACTTATGATACTTTCTATCATAATCCATTTACAGTTCATTAGCCTGATAATCTTTGATTTTCTTTTCAAAGCTTTCAATCACAGCACTGGTTTCATACCTTCTTTCTTCCATTTTGCTCAGAGCAGCACAAACCTTTCTGTTGTGCTCTCTAAACCTTTTAACTATAGCTCTACATTCACCAGGAAATAGTTTAGAAGATACCAAAGCAAGCCACACCCGCAAGAAATAAATGTATTCCAAAGATCTTGGGCAAATCCAAAGACGGTTTTCCTGTACGTTCATCACAAAATATTTCTAGATCCCAATACACCCAATGCCAGATAGCTGCCAAAAAGCACAACCCAGAAAACACAATATGCGCTCCAGCCACGCCTTCGTAACTCCAAATACCCGGATTCGTTACAGTCCCTCCCGTGATACTCCAACCGCCCCAGGAATTGGTTATTCCTAAACGAGTCATGAAGGGTATAACGAACATACCCTGTCTCCACATTGGATCAAGAACAGGGTCAGAAGGATCAAAAACTGCTAATTCATACAGGGCCATCGAACCGGCCCAACCAGCAACCAAAGCTGTATGCATTATATGAACAGAAAGCAACCGTCCGGGATCATTCAATACAAATGTCTTCTATTTCTGATGAATCCATGTTGATGGAGGAATCGGTCAATGCCATCAATGCTTTGTTGTGAGTGGCTTGCTCTGCTTGATCACTCCAATCAAACCCATAACCTTCTTGTGAAACCAATGCTGATGAGGTGGAAGTTGAATTTTGACCTTGATGCCGGCCTTGTCCACCAGATCTGCATTCCCTGGTAAAGTGACCATGCTGTTGACATTTAAAACATCTTACTTTGGATTTGTCAAATCCAGCCTGACCATCAGTCCTGAAGTTCATGTTCTGTCTTCCTGTTCTTTTGATAAATCTTTTTGCTCTTACAGTTAACATAGCCATCTGCCACTTGAGATCCATCTCCTCAAGATCATCTGGATGCACTTGTTCAAGATCCTCATTTGTAAGAGTTGAATGTGCATGACTAGCTAAGAATGCTTCAAGCACTGCATCAGAAGTATTCACATCTATTCCAGTAACAGTACCTACACAACCATCAACTGAGTTAGTTAAAGAAAGATTTGAGTCTATACCTGAGGATGAAAGAAGAGCAGCATTGTGGCTAGGGGTCATAGACTTCCTTTTTTCCTCAATTTCCCCTTCAAACACAATCAAACTGTTGTAAAGATCATCTAATTCTATATCTTCCAAAGAATCTTTAGTTCTCCATTTGTGCAGCATAAACTGTCCATTCATCACCTAAGGACGTGAGAAACTTTCTATTGATCTCATCTTGCTCTATTCTAACTTTTGCACTCTCAAGTTGACTTACCAGCTTATAGAACCTATCAAAAATCTGAGTGATATTCTCATTCTTTCCACTAGAAAAGTTCTCATAAGCTTGTTTTAGAAGATCCCTTTGATTCCTTTTGGAACTTGCATTCCCTGCAAACCTTTTCTCTAAAGCATTCCACAATTCATGAGCACTCTCAAACTTCTTAAACTGATGTTGATACTCATTTGGAATAGCAATCTGAAGAATGCTTAGAGCTTTCATCTCTAGCATCCTCTCTTTTCTTTCAGCATCTGTTTTGGTGGTGGTTTCTGCCTTGGTTTTCCAGTTTCATCTAAATCAATAGGAGTTGTGGGTTCATTCTCAATGATTTCCCAAACAGCATAGTCCATTAATTGAACATGCTGCTTGATTCTCAGTTTCCACATCTCAAAATCAGTTGGTTTAAGCATGGGAACGCGAATGTTTGACCCAGATCCAGTGTTATCAGAAGATCCACCAGACTCCATTGTAATGAAGAGATTTAAAACTCACAATAGAACTTTAGAAAGACTTTAAAAACACTAAAACACAACAGATCTGTGAAAAACCTTCAATTGGTGATCAAAGGAACCTTAATGTTAAGGCTCTGATACCACTTGTCAGGATCGAATATAACCTAAATCAGTAACAAGAATTATCTTTTGAATTTAAATCAGAGTTGTATAAAAGACAATATTTGAGTTTGATCACAATCAACTAAGAAGTTGCAGAATCACACTTAATTGATTAATAAAGGTTTTAATCACAAGAACAATTTAATCAATTCAAAGAATAACTTCAAAACACAGGATGTTTATTAATAATCAAGGATGATTACAATATTCACCTACACCTCCAATCTAACTCTTTTGTTTGACGAAGAAAAGACTTTGTTCTTAGGTTTCAAAGAAACTTGGAGGCTAATACACTTTCTGAAAACTATAAACAATACGAATGAGTGTAAACTCTGACAGAGTTGAATTACAAAACTATCAATGCGTTTCTTGTTTATATAAACTCTTGACCTTCCATGCATGCAAGATGGAGGAAGGTCAATCCGTTAGCGAATATGTGCTAAAGATGAAAGGTTACATTGACCAGCTTGCTAGGCTTGGATCTCCCATAACCAACGAGTTTGCACAGGATATGATCCTTAACTCGTTGACCAAAGCTTATGATAAATTCTTCATGAATTACAATATGAACAATTGGGAGAAATCTATCTCAGAGTTGCATGGGATGCTTAAAACTGCTGAGAGTAAGATTCCAAGCAAAACACCTCAAGTCTTGATGATTCAAGAAGGGAAAATCAGGAAAAAGAAAAAGAACAACTCGAAAGGGAAAGCAAAGGGAAAGGATAAAGGCAAACATGTTGCCAAAGCTCCTATACCCAAGACTTCGGGAAAGGTTCCCAAGAATGACCCGTGCTTTGAATGCGGGGTGGTAGGACATTGGAGGCGCAATTGTCCAAACTACCTCGCGGAGTTGAAAAAGAAGAAGGCTGGCAAGGCCAGCACTTCAGGTATATATATGATTAAAATGTATGCTTTTTCTATAAATTCCTGGGTATTTGATACCGGTTGTGGAACTCACATTTGTAATAATATGAAGGGGTTGAGAAGAAGTAAGCTACTGAATCCAGAAGATTTGGACCTCCACGTGGGCAATGGAGCAAATGTTGCTGTTGAAGCCCTTGGAACTTTTGAATTATTATTACCAAATGGCCTATACTTAATATTGAACAATTGTTGTTATGTACCTAGTTTAACTAGGAATATTATTTCAGTAGCCCGGTTGAGAGAATCGGGATTCACTTTTAGGTTCGTTGATGATGGCATTCGTGCCTTCAAAAATGACATTTTGTATTTTGAGGCTCGCCCTCTTAATGGAATATATGAAGTTAATCTTAAAAGATCTCTTGATGATAATTCTATATATACCACTAGCACCAAACGACCTAGGCATGACTTAAGTCAAACATACCTATGGCATTGTCGACTTGGTCATATAAACAAGAAACGCATTGCAAAACTTCAAAAGGATAGAATTTTAAAATCAAACGATTCTAGCTCATTTGAAGTTTGCGAATCATGTCTATATGGGAAGATGACTAAGGCTCCTTTCTCCGGTTCAAGTGAAAGAGCTAAAGATCTCTTAGGAATCATATATGTGGATGTATGCGGTCCTTTTAGATCAATGTCTAGGGATGGTGATAGATACTTCGTTACATTCACCGATGATTATAGTAGATTTGGTTATGTTTATTTAATGAAACATGAACATGAAACATTTGAAATGTTCAAGTTGTTTCAAAACGGAGTACAAATCAACTGAACAAAACAATCAAGGCCCTTCGTTCCGATCAAGGTGGCGAGTACTTAAGCCAAGAGTTTATGGATCATCTTACTAATTGTGGGATTATCTCACAACTTACTCCTCCTAGAACACCACAACATAATGGTGTATCTGAAAGGAGGAACCGAACTCTACTAGATATGGTTCGGTCTACGATGAGCCGAAGTACTCTACCCTCGTCCTTTTGTAGTTATGCTTTATTAACTGCTGCGCGCATATTGAATATGGTTCCAACCAATAACGTAGATAAGACACCATATGAGATGTGGTATAGAAAGGTTCCAAACTTATCTTACTTGAAAGTATGGGGTTGTGAAGCTCATGTACAACAAGAGGCTTCAAGCAAACTCGATTCTAGATCTATCAAATGTAATTTTGTGGGATATCCTAAACATTCATTAGGATATTATTTCTACAACCCGGCTAAGAACAAACTGTTTGTTTCTAGGCATGCCACTTTCTTAGAAAAAGAGTGTCTTTTGAAAGAGGCAAGTGGGAGCAATGTAGACCTTGAAGAAATTCAAGAACCACAAAATACAAGTCAGGTTGGCACTAGAACTCAACAAACAGTTGTTGAACCTGAACAATTGGTTGTTTAAGAACCTACTGAAACACAAAGTGTTCATAGATCTGGTAGACCTCGTCAAGAACTCGAGAGATGCGGATTTCTTGGGTCCAATGATGAGATTTTCTTGGTAGACTCTTTTGAGCCTACTAACTACCAAGATGCTATATCCGATCCGGAATCCAATAAATGGCTTGATGCCATGAACACTGAGATGCAGTCCATGTATGAAAATCAAGTATGGGACTTGGTTAATCTTCCTCCAATAGTAAGACTGGTAGGGAGCAAGTGGGTCTTCAAGAAGAAGACCGGCATGTATGGAAATGTACACACATTTAAGGCAAGGCTAGTGGCGAAAGGTTTCACTCAAACTCATGGTATTGACTATGATGAGACCTTCTCTTCAGTGGCCATGATTAAATCTATTAGAATACTTATTGCCATAGCCGCATATTATGACTATGAGATATGGCAAATGGATGTCAAAATGGCTTTTCTAAATGGACACTTAAGTGAAGATGTCTATATGGTTCAGCCTGAAGGTTTTATAGATCCTAAGTATCCTAACAAGGTGTGCAAGCTTAAAAGATCCATTTATGGACTAAAGCAAGCATCTGGAAGTTGGAATCTTCGATTTGATGAGAAAATCAAAGAGTTTGGTTTTATCAAATCAAAAGATGAACCGTGTGTTTACAAGAAAACTAGTGGGAGCGCAATAGCATTCCTTGTCTTGTATGTTGATGACATACTACTCATTGGAAATGACATCCCGACCTTGCAAGACATCAAGTCTTGGCTTGAGAAGTATTTCTCAATGAAAGACTTGGTAGAAGCCGTATATATTATTGGAATAAAGATCTATAGGGATAGATCTAGGCATCTTATTGGCCTAAGTCAAAGTGCATATATTGACAAGATCTTGAAACGGTTCAAGATGGAGAATTCTAGGAGAGGATTCTTGCCAATGGCACAAGGCACGGTTTTGAGTAAAGCTCAAATCCCTAGCACAAAAGAAGAGCTAGATAGAATGAGTGAGATCCCATATGCTTCTACAATTGGATCCCTCATGTATGCCATGCTATGCACTAGGCCAGATGTCTCGTATGCTTTGAGCATACGAGCAGATACCAGCAAAACCCAGGAGATAGCCATTAGATGGCAGTCAAGAACATTTTAAAATATTTGAGATGAACCAAAGACATGTTCTTGATCTATGGGGGTTTGGAAGAAGATCTTTGTGTAAAGTGTTACACAGATGCTAGTTTCCAAACGGATCGAGATGATTCTCGATCACAATCGGGCTATGTCTTCGTTATGAATGGAGGCGCGGTTGCTTGGAAAAGTTCTAAGCAAAGTGTAGTTGTACAATCCACTACAGAATCTAAATACATTGCTGCTTCTGAGGGTGGACAAGAAGCTGCATGGATGAAGAAGTTTATTGCTGACCTTGGGGTAGTAACAAGCATTCAAGACCCCATAGAGATATTTTGTGATAATGAAGGTGCTATTGCCTAGGCAAAAGAACCTAGATCACATCACAGCACTAAACACATCCTCAGGCGTTTCCACTACATACGGGATATAGTGGATAAAGGAGATGTGTGCATTCGCAAAGTTCATACAGATCAGAATCTCGCAGATCCTTTTACGAAACCTCTTGCCTCGACTAAGCATGAGTCTCATACTAGGGCAATAGGTCTTCGCTTTGCAAGGGATTGGATTTGAATTGTAATTTAGTATTTGGATATTTTGGAACATTATGACAATACTTATTTTATCTGAATGATATATGGGATATGATCACTTCATTAATATTTATTGTGTTCTTTATTAGCATGTTTAAATCCATGAATAATTCTTTATTCTAAAACGTCCATAGTCGGTTATAACTATGGGAATAGTTATGAATTAAGACTAATGTGAATCGGTCAGTTGACTTTCATTCGTGATGAAAGTAGGCAAAAGGGTTTGTAGCCAAATTCACTAATGTTCGTTAAGGAACGAACATTAGACATGACCCGCTCTTAAGATCGCTTCATGGATCAGTGTCATAAGCGAGTCTTGAGAAAAAGGTGGTATCTTTGTATCCTTAGACCTGAGACACATATTGGGACTCAAATATGATAAGTATCATGCTTTAATGTGGTTAAACGCTATCTTTAACCGGGTAGTTATAAAGGCCATTATTAGGTATGATGTGAGTCTTATAAGAGACGTATGTGGTCAAGATGGAATTTGTTTCTCTCATTTAATTGGGAGTATAATATCTCTGGGCCCTGAAACAAGTTGAACACCATATGAGAATTGATGATGATCCATGTCTCATGTTCAACGAGATGTTAAAACAAAAGGATAATTGATGACTAACCTATAACAACGATTTGTAGCTAGTGAGTTAATTTCGTTGGTGAAAGTGTTGATCAACACACTTTATTTATTATTAGGGGCAATGGGATGTTGCTAGACGTTGTTACCATTGTCTATATCGGCTTAAGTTGTAAATTGTGCAAGTGGGAGATTGTTGGTTCTATGTGCACAAGACACAAATTAATACGATATTACTGATAATAAATAAACCCATAGGGTCGCACATTTACAGTCAATGGACACCAATTACATATTTGAATATGATTTAAATATGTTTCCCAACTCATTATATATATATATATAAGTCTATATGCATTGTTGTATATTATTATTTATATGAAATAATAATATTACTCTTATATATTGATATAAGATAATGTATATCAGATATAGAAATATAAACATATGATTTTATATATATATATGTGTATAAATATATATTTGTTACAAGTAAATTGTTACTAGTAACAATTATATAAATGTATGTATATCATTGTTACAAGTAAAGGGTTACTAGTAACAATCAAGTATGTATATAAAATATATGTAGATTTATTTTATACAGGTTAAGACACATCTAGTATTTTCTTTTAAGTATTTAAAAGAAAAACTAGAAAATTCTACATAATTCACAAATGAGGGCTATTTTGTGGTTTCTTCAAGTAAACTCCACCAAGACATGCATGTATGGAACAAGTAAAGAAGCAAGAGACAAGAGGGGACCCTCCCCCCCTCTAATTTCGTTCAAGATGTCCAAGGGAGGGTCCTCCCTCTCTTGCTTTTGCTTCTTGGCTTTATAGTTACATGCATGGTCCATTTTGTGATATACTTGCATGCTATCACCTTTCTTTGTGTTCTTAGAATTGTTCTAAGTGTTTTATACTTGAAAAACATCCTTACTCTCTAGCATTGGTGTTCTTCAAGTTAGCAAAGGTGATACATAAACACATACTCAAAATACATACATCTAGTTCAAGAAGAAGAACAAAGGTTGTTGCTTGCATTCTTGAATCTCAAGAGTTGGAGAAACTAGCATTTCAAGGTGTTGGAATCATTGGCTTGTGGATACCTTGGAGGAAGTCTTCTCTTGGCTTCTCATAGATCAACCACTTCATCAAGGGTCTACTCACGCTATAAAGGTTGTAGTTCTAAACACCCTATGGTTGGTTTTGTTTCTTAAGGCTTGCATATGGATCATTGGTGGGGAGTTTTAAAAAGTTTAAAATTGTTGTTCATGCTTCCGTTGCTAAAATATATTTTGAAAAACCAAACAAACGCCAACAGATATTCCACCCTGAGGTGTGGATAAACCCTAGCATAGTAACTGTTGTGCAGGTTTACATGTATTACAGCTTGGATGCGAAACATCCCGAGGAGACTTTACTCCTATTGTTACAGTTTGGATGCGATACATCCTGGGGAGATTTTACTCCTGTTTTATGTTGTTATGTTCAGTTAGTATGCTCACTAAGCGTTAACTTATGTTCAGTATTGCATGTTTGCAGGTAGTGCAAGTTCTAGCAGGGTAAGGCCCAGTGCGGTGCTCAGCTGGATAGCTCCTGATTTTCAAGAAGCAAACATTGACACTACTTTTGAAAATGTTAGCACGTGTATGTTTAGAAACTGTATTTTTGTGAAACTCTGATATCTTTTTGATGCTAACTCGTAAGATAATGTTTTTAAATCTAATCTGGATAAGCGGTGTTACAATCATATATGGCATCTCAATGCCCACAATACATCATAGACGTAAACATGATTTTTCATTACTCAAAACTATGTTTGTTGTTTCAAAATCAAAGTTTACTCCTACATCGAGTATCATGTTTCAAAACATCAAGTTAAGCACAACATTAGCATAGACCATCTCCAAACTGGAGCAATGGTCTTATTTTGAAAACCATTTTAAAACGCATCATATATCAAGTTCACAACTTTCACATTCTTTAAGTTCAAAAGCTTCATAAAACCTTTGCCAATCATAGAAAACATTATCAAATAAATCTATAGTTCCACATCCTTTGATTCATCAAGTTTCATCAACATTTCCCAAACAATCAAAATACAACATGATGACTTGTAACTTTAACAAAATTTTGGTATCTGCAGGGTGTACTCACCTGAGGGTGTGATGAGGATCACAACCCCATCCAAACCAAAGCTTAAACACTTGATCATAAACCAATGATCACAAAACACAAGGTTAACTTACGTGAGTTAACCAAAAACAAGATTTCTAAACTCAATTCTAGACTTAGACACTTTTTCGGGTCTAAAAAGACTTCATATAACCCTTATAAAACCATAGAATCAATCCCCAAACAAGTACATGGTCAATTGGGGTCAAAAACATGAATTTTGGAGGTTTCAGGGTGTCTCGCGCCATGAGGCCTAGAGCTCACGCCGCCAGAAAATCTCTGGAAAAACAACACTCATCAACATGCGACGCGTCGCGTAGCGACACACCAACTTGTCGCGTCGTGACGGGGCCTGCACAGATCAATTTTCTTCTTCTTCATTTCCGCAGCTCCCAAAGTTCCATTTTCTTTACCACCAATCAACATTTCAACCAACAAAAGTCTTAAAACTCCACAAAAACGTCTTCATAACCATAAAACACTAACACTTAACAACAATTTAATCATCCAAACCCTAACTTCATCAATTTTCCAATTTTTGACCCATTTTCCATATTTTCAACATAAACAACCAAAGATCACTACCAACAATCTATAAATCATCAAACATAACTAAAATCAAACACATACAAGGAGTACAACTTACTTGATTTGCAAACCCACTGGACTATTTCACTTCCTTTGCTCAAATCCAAAGAGAGTGAAATCCAAACACCAAGTTTCTTGAATCAAAACATCAACCCATCAAATTTTTCCCTTGCTTTCTTCTTCTTCTTGAAAACTCTCCCTTTCTAGAACCCTCTACCTTCTTCACGTTTTTTTCTCTGCATTTCAAATGGAAGCTTTGACTTCCTTTTGACTCTTATACCCACACATACACAAATTTACATCTTTGGTCCTTGTTCTATCTTTCCCTTTTTATTTATTACCAATTTTAATTTATAACACCTACTTATACAACATATATCATATAAGTAACATTATAAACACATAAATTTTGAAATATACATCTAACCTTGCATACATATAAATTTTATAATTTTTTCCAAAGTTACGGATATTACATGAATAATTCTTTCACTTTGACCATCAGTCTGAGGATGATATGCTACGCTGAGATGTAGTTTAGTTCCGAGGTCTTCGTGAAATTTGCTCTAGAATCTAGAAGTAAATCTTGTATCTCTGTCTGACACAATACAAACTGGTACACCATGGCGAGACACAATTTCTTTTACATATACATCTACCAATCTTTCTGAAGGATAAGTCTCCTTGATGGGAATAAAATGTTCAGTTTAGTTAACCTGTCTACAATTACCCATATAGCATCATAACCACGTGGGGTCCTGGGTAATTTAGTAATCATGTCCATTGTAATGTTTTCCCATTTCCAAACTGGAATCTCTAAGGCTGTAGCTCACCGTGACGTTTTTGATGCTCGGCTTTCACTTGTAAACATGTAAGGCATTTTTCCACATATTTTGCTACATCATGTTTCATGCCTGGCCACCAATAATCCACCCTCAAGTCTTTATACATTTTAGTAGCTCCTGGATGAATATAAAATATGGATTTATGAGCTTCATTAAGAAGTATTTGATGTGCATCACCATAAGCTGGTACCCATATACGACCATAACGGGTCCAAACATCACAACTGTCTTTAATAAAATCGGCCACCTGCCTTTTATTCACTCAGAGTTATGATTTTCACTTTTGATTGCTTCAAACTGAGCCGTTTGTATCACATCAATAATAGGTGTTGTAACAGTCATTCTTAAAGATTGATTCTTCATGAGCACGGTTCCTGATTTCCTACTTAAGGCATCAGCTACCACATTTGCTTTTCCCGGATGATAGAGTTTATCACAATCACATTCTTTCAACAATTCTAACCAACTCCTTTGCCTCATGTTGAGATTCTTCTAATCCTTGAAATACTTCAGACTTTCATAATTAGTATAAATAGTAAATCTCACACCATATAGATAATGTCTACATATCTTTAGTGCAAAGACTACTGCTACCAACTCCAAATCATGAGTTGGGTAGTTACTTTCATGTGACTTCAACTGTCGTGAAGCATAATCAATGACTCTACTTTTCTGCATCAACACGCAACCCAATCCACGATATGAAGCATCACAAAATACCACCATGTCTTCAACCCCTTCAGGTAAGGCAAGAACTGGTGCCTCATATAACTTCTTTTTGAGGGTTGAGAAAGCAGACTGTTTCTCATTTCCCGACACAAAATCAGCATTCTTTTTAGTCAGTTGAGTCAAAGGAACAGCAGTTTTTGAAAAATTCTGAATAAATCTTCTGTAATAACCTGCCAATCCCAGAAAACTTCGAATCTCAGTAGGGTTCTTTGGTGGTTCCCATTTCATCACCGCATCTACTTTCGCAGGATCCACTTTGATTCTGCTTTGATTAATTAGATGACCCAGAAATTGCACTTCTTGAATCCAAAATTCACATTTAGAGAACTTAGCATATAATTGTTCTCTACTCAAAGTTTCTAAAACCTCTTTAAGATGTCTTTCATGATCCACTGGATTCTTCGAGTAAATGAGAATATCGTCAATGAACACAATTACCGATTTGTCTAACATTGGTCTACCGAATCTGTTCATCAGATCCATAAATGCTGCTGGTGCATTAGTAAGACCGAATCGCATCTCCACGAACTCAAAATGTCCGTATCGGGTTCTAAACGTTGTTTTAGGAATATCTTCCTTTTTAATTTTTAATTGATGGTACCCCGACCTTAAGTCGATTTTTGAGAACCACGATGCTCCTTGTAACTGATCAAATAAATCATCTATTCTGGGTAAAGGATATTTGTTCTTGATAGTTACTTTATTAAGTTCACGATAATCAATGCACATACGAAAAGTACCATCCTTCTTTTTTACAAATAATATTGGAGCACCCCACAGAGAACTACTGGGTCTAATAAACCCCTTCTCTAGTAGTTCCTGAAGTTGCTTCATTAGTTCCTGCATCTCTGGTGGAGCAAGTCTGTACGGAGCCCTCACAACTGGTGAAGGTCCCGGTACTAAATCAATTCTGAATTCACCTTGTCTGTCTGGTGGTACACAAGGTAAGTCTTTAGGGAAGACATCAGGATACTCACATACTACTTTCACATCTTCCAGACTCGTTTGTTTCTTTTCTAGTTTTGTATCTATAATACGAGCTAAGAAAGTTGTATACCCGTGCTGAAAGTATTTTCGGGCTTTAGCCACCGAACACACATATGACTTTCCCTTTTTGATATCACCACATATAGATAGTTCTTCCTCACTTGGGGTATGAACTTGTATCACTTTTTGCCCATACATTATGGTAGCCTGATTATAGCCTAACCAATCCATTCCAGCTACTACCTAGAATTCTCTCATAGTCATGGGTATAAGTTCAATAGGGAATCTAAGTGTATCTATTTCTAACACGTTATGTTTATATACATCAGATAAAATTACGGATTTATCATCATCTATTTCAACTTCAAGAGGAGAATCTAGCTTTTCACACATTTGATTAAAATTTTTGCAGAAAGAAACAGATACGAATGATTTACTTGCACCAGAATCAAATAACACAAGAGCAGGCAAGTTGTTGACAAATATGTACCTGTTACTACATCTGGTTCAATTTTAGCTTCCTCAGCTATAAGCTGGAAAGCTCTTCCTTTGGATTTGGGAGCATCTTCCTTTTTAACTTTTCTTACTCTAGAGCTTCGTGGGGAAGGTAAAGTTGGAGTAGGTTTGGATCTGGTAGACTGTGCAGTTGAAGATAACTTCGGGCACTCGGACTTCTGACGGCCCGGCTGGTAGCAGTTAAAACATACACGCAGTGGATTCCTACAATCCTTTCCCACATGACCTAACTTACCACATTTGTAACACGGAGGAGAACCACACCGGCATTCTCCCAAATGATGTTTCTTACAAGTTTGACAAATCGGGTAAGTTTTCTACATTACTTTCTTATCTGACGATTCAACCTTCTATTTCTTATATATAGGTGCAGCTTTCTCAACAGGCTTCATCTCTTTTTCCTACCTCTCTAACTCCAACTCCCTTGCTCTGGCCGCGTCCATCATGGACTTCACTGTCTGGTGTTTACTGGCGTCAATGAAGTCTCTTTATAGTTGGCTTGAGTACCACCATGTACCTGTACATTTTTATTTTCTCATTTGCTACATAATCAGGACAGAATCGTGCTTGTTCCAAGAACTTAGCATTGATCTCGGGAACAGTTTCTGTTGTTTGTGAAGCCTGTGAAACTCATCCACAATCCTATCGATTTCAGATTGAGGAACTAACTACTCGATAACAATCTCTTTGAACTCCTCCCAGGTCATGGCTTCGATTCGGGTATAACCCCTCTGTTTCACCTCCATATCCCACCAATCTTTTGGAGTACCACGCATCTGATTGGTAGCATACCTTACTTTAAATTTAGGTTCACAGGAACATGTATGAAAAGCACCCTCTATTTCTAAGATCCACGTGTGACTTATAACTAGATCTGTAGACCCATGGAACAACGGAGGTTGACCTGCTGAGAAATCTCTAGAAGTACAAAGTTTGGGTGCATCACGGATTATAACTTGTGGCTGGGGATTGAATCCTTCACCACCTGCAGCAAATCTTGCTGCGAACTCTTGCCTGATCATATCACGGTTCCGATCCTTTATCTGCTCCACCACTTGGGTGACAATATAGGGTATACTTTGCTCTAAGGCTTTGCCAATTTCCTTGGCAACTGTCTCTTGTACTATAGGTTCAATAATTCTTTCATTGAGACCTGGTGCTCCCTCATTCATAACTGGTTGATTTCTAATAGGAATTTGTTGACTAGTAATACTAGTTTCTACCCCTTCTGGTATATGGCTAGGACCACCCTCGTGCCTATTAGCTGCACGAGAACCTCTTGTGTTTACCATCCGGATAGTATAGATAAAGCATTAAGGCATAAGGTAGCTTTACCACTCTATCTTTTATAATAATAATTAGCTATTAGCACATCTGACATATTAGTATATCTATCATTAGATCCAAAGTAATTCTATACATACTAAGGCATTCTATTTATACATATAATCCCAGGTATACTTCCTTCTTACATGTACCCCTCACCCGATTCACAAGATTTCTCATGATTCTATTAAGTTCCAACATGTATCACGTGTTTGTAATAATATGGGCCCTTATATTATTCTAAACACACTACACACGTTCGACCTTAACTTCATCACCAAAAGTCCCGATTCACAGGCTTAGGCCAAATATCACTAATATATCATATCACATAATCGTTTAAATCTTAAAGACTTCACATATAATATCAATTCTTTAAATATTTCAAGTATTCATGTATAACCCTCATATAGCACATAATAAATGTCAATTGTTGGTATACTCACTAAACTGCAAGTCGCAAGCCTCCAGTTTGACAAAATTTTTAAAACCATGGTTCAAGTCCAGACTGTGTATCACACACATCTAGATCCCTCAAACCATGGCTCTGATACCAAGTTATAACGCCCCAATTTTCATAAAATAATATTGAAATAAAATACTTTTTATAAAAACATACATATAGTTTGAAAAACATACGCGGAAGCATATTTATAATAAAACCGAGTTGGTATCAAAAGATACACCCATAAGTATAAACGTAGTGTACTATCAAAGTTAAATATTTGCACAAAAGGGCATTAAGTATTTCAAAAGTTTATTCCAAAAAGTAGTTAAACAGGAGCTTTGCTCTTGTCCTTGTTGCGTCCTACAAAACATTTGAAAACAGTATCTAATAAGCTACAAGAGCTTAGTGAGTATTCCAAACCAAACATCATATAAACACACATATAAAATCATATGAAGATAATACACGTATGTCAGGTAATCAATGCTAACCACAGGTTCTAGACCCAGGGCAGCCACATTTGTAACAATACTGTATTACATTTGAACCTTACTGCACATAGCAGTTTGGTGTATACACATATGAATACATTACATGTTATAAGTAATCTAATATGATAATACACATGCTCCAAATAGGAATAGTAGTCTAGAAGACTCACCTTATGATTAGGATGATATGAATTAATCCACAGATGATTATGATTCACTTAATAAGTCCACTACTAGTTTCTACAACATAATATCAATTGTATATATCAACACATGTTGATGCTGATCAAAAGTAAACTGAACAGGGCTAGGGCACGCCCGTACCTATCAAAGGCACGCCCGTGCCTACAATTAGGGCACGGTTGTACTACTCTCAGACATGGACGTACCTTTCCTGCAGTCACGCTCGTGCCTTGCTATGGTACGCCCGTGCATATGCCTCTAAGCACGGGGGTACCTGATGAACTAGGGTTTGCCATGAGGTGAAAGGCATGCCCTTACCCTCCTTGGGTACGCCCGTGCCCTCCCCTGGTCTGCACAGTTCTGACTAACAGAAGCTGTAAATCCGGCCAAAAACACCACAAACTCATTTCTAAACAATCTAAAACATTTGTGGGGTGTTTTCCTACACCCAAAACAACTAAACAACATAACTAACAACAAACTAACATACTTTGATCCTTGTGATCAATATTTGACCCAATTAAAGATGAAGAACATAACAACTAATCAAAAAAATACATACCTCAACTAAGCAAGGTTGATTGATGCTACAAAGATGATAAAATTGCTATGTTTACAAGTCCAAAAACTCAAGAAATCAAGGATTTGCAGCTGTGTTTTCTTTGTAAGTTTGTAAGTGTAATATGGCATCTCTAAATTAAATCAACCATATATATCTATATGTATGGGCTATTTACACATTTGATCCCTTGACTTATATAACTTATATTTTGATAGTTTTAGCCCCTCTAGTTTTATAAACACATCAAAGTCAATAAAGACAATTGGTAATACACATATGACACTTCCTATTTAATTATTAATTTAAGAAATTTCGAACCTTGGGTGTTACATTTTACCCCTAATTAAATTGATAAATTATAGTCTTTTATTAATATTAAAAAAATATTTAAAAGAAGATATTAAGATATGGGATCTGGATTTATTAATAAACCTAAGTTTTGAGTTTTTCTTAATTATAAATGGTGACGTCTCTAATCTATTGACCATGTTTTCATCTTGTCTAAATATTAAAAAAATGATAGTCATATAGCTCTAAGCGTAATGGATAAGAATAAAATAAAGGTAATTTTTAGTTTTAAAATATGAAACCTTGTTTCATGTATGGAAAGAAAGGACAAAATACGAGAAAATACAATAAACTGTGTCATTATTGTCATTGTATGCAACTAACTTTATTGTACCTAAAAATACAGAAAAATTACAATTTTGATTCATTGTATGCAATCGGTTGTAAGCAAGGTTGATTGCAACCAGTTTACAATTGTTGATTGTATACAATGAACAAAATTTGAAAGTTGTTTGTATTTTTAGGTAGCAAAGTTATTTTATTTTTGGCTTGATTACCTGTTAAGTTACCTATTGTCATAGGTAACTTGCATACAATGAACCAAATTTGTAAGTTGTGTGTATTTTCAGGTACAAATAAAGTTGGTTGCATACAATGACAATATTGACATAGTTTGTTGTATTTTCATGCAATTTGCCCAAGATGAAATAATGAAACCAAATTAAAAGGTAAGTATGAAAATTATGGAAATTTGATTATAAAAACATGAGTTGTGTTTGTCATTTTAAAAACTAAGGCTGCATTCACTTCCAGAAAAATCCTCCATTTTTTTAGAAACTTTTTCTAAGAAAATTGAAAATCAGAAAACATGTTTACTTGCACATTTTTTTAGAAAAATCTCACTTTTTCACATTTTATTTTTCCAAACTTTCATACTTTTTCAAACAACTTTTCAAAGAAAACACTTCAAACAAACATGTTTTCATTTTTTTCTAAAAAAGGAAAACTCCACCCCTTCATCTAAATACGTTTTCTATTTTTTTCAGAAAATGAAAACTCAACCATTTTTCACAAAAAAACAGATAACGAAAAACAGAAAATTTTTCTCCTGCTAATCGCGGCCTAAATTACCTTTTTTATTCTTATTTATAGTCTTATAGCTATGGTTATCATTCCCCATAAATATTTATCAAAATTTTGATACTAAGGTTTAGTTCATTAAAATGTATTCAAGTTGTCACGTTTTGCTATTGTGTGTATCGAACTTTAAAAGTTTCTATTGTGTGTATTAAACTTTGAATTTGTTGCTATTGTATGTATTTTGCTTACATAAAAAGGTAAAAAACACTTACAAGTTTAGTACATACAATAGAAAGTTTAATACACACAATAGCGCAAATTAAAAGTTCGATACACACAATAAAAAATTTTGAAGTCCAATACATACAATAGCAAAACATGACAACTTGGATACATTTTGATGAACTAAACCTTTGATACTATTATGTAGCAAATGTTTTTTAATTATAAAATTTGACCAATAAAAATCAAATTTTAATTACAGCTTTTAACAAAGTAAATGTTTAAATTTAATAATTAAAATTATATAAATGAATTGTTAGAACTGTCTAGTTAATTTTACTTATGTTAGCTTTTTATTAATATTAAAATAATATTATCGGTTAAATATATTCTTAAATTTATTTTTAGGCAAAATGCATAGAAATATATTTAACTTTGTCGTAATTATCATTGTATACAATTAACTTTAAATTCTTAAAAATAATACAAACAACTTTCATAATTCACTCATTGTATGCAAACAACTTTTTCTGTTTCTAGTATTTAGCTACTATTGTATACAATAAACTTTTCTATAATTTTCATTGTATATAACAACTTCCATATATACAATGGGAGGATTATAAAAGTTGATTGTATATAATGATTATTAAGACAAAGTTTATTGTATTTTCATTCAATTTACCTTTTATTTTTTGTCTAGTACGAAAAATGAACCGAAAATCTTGAACATCTACCATTCTACCGCTTAATTTTATACTTTGAAATTAATTATACGTCACAATCATTTTAATGAGTAAACATGAAAATAACTAAACTACCATCATTAAAATTGTTTATAAGTATAACATCACCTAATTAGATAACTTTAATACAATAAAATATTGTTTAAAGTACTTAGAAAGTTGATATAGTATAAAATAAGAAGAATGATATATCCCCATACTATTTCTTTACTTCATCCTTCTACTAATCAGAAGATGACATGTGAAATCCATAAATTCTCTTTCCTCACATTTTTTATTGATTTTGACACTTGTATTGATTATGTGAGTAAATAGATAAGTAAAATGAAGTAATAGAAATATATATCATCTTTTATTTAATAAATAAATATAAATAATAAATGAATATAAATATAAATATAAATAAATAATATAATATAATATGTAATATAATTCTATGTGTCACCAGTTTGAAAGTTATATAAATGCATGAAATGAATCTGCAATTTGTGAAGGCAGTTCAAGTTTTCATACACTTCATCCAGCGAAACCGGCCGACGGTGACCGGGAACAAGCAATCGGTGGCGGCGACCGGGGAAAATGGTGATCAGTAGTACGATTGCCGATTACGATCAGAACCTTCACTCTACTTTTGCTTCAAGATATGTCCGTACATCTCTTCCAAGGTACGATATATATACCTGCATGTCTTAATTTGATCTACGAGATGTTCGATCTATAGATTTCTACTTATTCTCTTTTTTAACTAATTTAATTAAGTTTGAAAATTGAAAATGAAATTAAAAAAAACTTGTAAATTCTATATGTCATCACTTCTTCGTACAAGAGATAGAAGTACGAAAAATAGATTATTTTTTTTTAATATTTTGGTTAGAGGGGTGCCATACGGCTTTAAGAGGGTACAGAAAGTAGGGGACATAAATATTAATACACATATATTATATATAGATATAGATTTAATTTAATAGTTTTTTAACCTCTACTTAATAAAATAAATATTAGGAAGTGCATATTTAAAATAATTATTCTATAAATCATAAAAATTGTTATTAGAGATTCGAAGACAAAGATTTTAAGTAATGTTATAGTGGTATTGAAGTCATACTTAGGTATGATGAAAGTTCATAAACAAGATTTTCAAAACATAAGTTGTTAAAGTCGTAATTATTGTCCAAAATGTCACAAGAAAGAATTAAAGTCGGTTACTTGATAGAAAAAAAAATTCTATTGAGTAAAAGACATAGAGATCGGTTCCTAACTCAAAACCAGTTTCTTTTGGGTTAGGATCCTCACATGTTTGGGTCAAACATAATTGATCATGTTCTCTGATAAGCATGAGATCGGACTCTATAAAAGAGATCCATCAAAGTAAGGGACACTCTCATATTTGTGAGAGAACATGATTAGTCATGTTTGTAATTAATTATTAACAAGTTGAAACCTCTCCGCGTGATGCGGCTGAGTATTATTCAGATTATTACATACTAAGTTAAATGTATTTTTCTCTTTAAGTTTGTGAAAAAATTAAACATCTAGCTTGTTTAGATTTAAATCGTCGGATTTATTTTCCATATTATGTCTAATGTATCTCTCTATACGTTTTGATGTATCATGTTTAGTGTACATCTAAGTATATATTTGTAACCAACTCAACTATCCACATTTTGATATAAATAATAATGTAATATGATCGATCTCGATAAAATGTATTTTTTTTAGTATTGGATATCGAAAAATAAATTTTCTTAAATAAAAGTTGTATGACGCTCAAATTTATATCGGAATGTAGATAAAAGTTAGATGCTCACGTATATGTATTCATATTTATATTAGACATAATGGGTTAAAAGTTATAAAATAAATACAAAAAACATATAAAACTAATTACCATAATATAAATATAAAAACAAATAATAATAACTCCTGTGAACGAAAAAAATAGAAGAAAAAAACTGCCAGGTTTCGAACCTTGTACCTGTTCTGTGCAGTTACCCTTGTTTTGCCACTCGATTGGACGCAATAAAATATTAAATGACAGCTTAATATGTATATAACAATTATTAGGAAAGTTACTGTTCATAACTTCCTGATAATTGTTATTATATATAATAGCCTTCTAGTTGTGAAAATCTTACAAAACAAATACAAGATATACAACTCCAAATAAATTGATAGCGTTGGTTAGGAGGCTCTGTGGTTTCCATGTCGATCAACGTTGAATGTAATTTTTTTGTTTTTTATAACCTCCAAATTTCTCCTACATATATCACACTTTCATACACTAAGAAATGACTCTACTTCTCCTATAACTCTCCGCTAGTTTGTACGTGGGTTGCTTGGTTGACACAAGAAGAAATAGCATTACGTGGGCCTACATCGGCATTGGCAGACCTATGTAGAGTTTGGCGGTGGTATAAGCCACCAATTAATTTTGAATACGAGGTGAAAAATTTTAACGTTTTTGAACCGGTGCAACTAGTTAAATTTTAAGATGTCACCGATGATATTTTAGCGTCAACTAAATGTAATAAACATGAAATATTTTTTTAAATAAATGATAAGATTATATCAATCTTCGATTTATATCTTTAAACTTTAGTTTATCTTAAAAATAACAATTTAATTAACAGGGCTTTATATAAATTTTGTTTTATTTTTAATTTAAGCCCTAAAATACCGGAACACCAATGGAAACCTCGTTAATCCGATCAGATCAACTGAAAACCCGAAAAAAACCCGAACAACACTTTCAATTTTAATTAATTTTATTTTTACGTACCACCAATAAACAGAAATCCTGGGTCAGCGGCATCTCTAAAAACCCGTGAGGCGTGAGCCGAAAACAAAGTGAGAGCGAACTAGGTTTCTCAATGTACTTAATAAAAATTATTGTAATCGGGATAAAGATGTATTCACTCACACTCTGATAGAATATAAACTATCACCCTGAGAAGTTTTTATGTATTTTTTTGTTATTTATGTAAACTTTTAGTTTAATATTATAATATTAGGATTAGGATATTAATGAAACAGTTATTTAATATTTTTTATAAAATATATTTTAATCTAGCTTCTTTGCGTATCTTAAAAAACTAATGTTGTGTGACAGTGATGGAGATCATAAAGTAACATGACATTTATGTGAAATCGGAGGTAGTTTTTAGTCGTGGGACAACTTTATACGCTCTAAGGTCACGCGTACGCCCTCACCCGAAGGTCCCGGGTTCCCTTCGGGTTCCTTCGGGAACACCCATACGCCCCCCGCCCCCCCCCCCAATCGGGTCCGAGGGTGGGTCCGTGAAACCGATTCACCCGATTTTTTTTTCCTGTGAGTGTAGCGGCTATTTTAATAAAAAAAAAATTTTTTTACCCCCCAACGGATATATATCCGTTGTGATATATATATATATATTTATATTTTTTTAATTCTCCTATAAATACCAAACACTTTCAACTTTCATCCAACTCTTCCATCTTTCATCCAACTCTTTTAAAAAAATTACACTCTTCTCCTATAAATACATAACCACCCCTCAACACTTCATATAAAAAATTCTCCTTCAAAATATGTCATCACCACCACATGCTTCATCGAGCGGTTCATCGGCTTCTGTATCAACCGACGAACAGATCCGGCGGGACGAAGCTATTTATATAGAGTTGCTTCAAGAGGCCAAAAGGTTGCTTTATGAGAGCACCGCGGAGTCATCGAGAAGAATTAGAAGTGGAAACATAGAAAGAGGTTGGGTAGCTGCAAATGAGTGGTTGTTAAATGATTACTTTGGCGATAACCCTGTCTATTCTGCGGAGATGTTTAGACGGCGGTTTCGTATGAGCAGACGGCTATTCGGAAAAATCGTTAACGATCTACAAGCAGAGTACGATTATTTTAGAGATGGATGGGACGCGCGAGGGAAAAAAAATTTCTCCAATACAAAAGTGTATTTCCGCTATTCAGCAATTGGCGTACGGGATAGCCGCCGACTCTCTTGACGAATACTTGAGGATGGGAGACAAAACATCACGGGATTGCCTACACAATTCCTGCAGTGGTATTATGGAGCTTTATGGTAGAGTTTATTTACGGAAACCTACTCACACCGATGTTCATCAGTTATACACCGCGCATGAGGAATACCACGGATTTCCCGGCATGCTCGGCAGCGTAGACTGTACTCATTGGGCGTGGGCAAATTGTCCGGTTGCATGGCGGGGTCAGTTCATGAGAGGTGATCACGAGCATCCAACAATAATGCTAGAAGCGGTGGCATCACAAGACCTATGGATATGGCACGCGTACTTTGGCGTTGCTGGTTCCAACAACGATATAAACGTTCTCAGCCAATCACCCATCTTCAACGATATCTACGACGGATAAGCCCCCGAGTGTCCATTTCAGGTGAACGGAGTCACCTACAAGCACGGATATTATCTAGCTGATGGGATATATCCGGAATGTGCTACATTTGTAAAATCATTTACGTGCCCACAGGACGATAAGCGGAAAAAGTTCAAGGCGGCGCAAGAATCGGCACGAAAAGATGTTGCGTGTGCTTTTGGCGTGCTCAAACAACGTTGGCATGTACTTCATAATCCGGCACGCGGATGGCATCCAAGAAGACTAGGAAACATTATGTACGCTTGTATCATTTTACACAATATGATACTTGAAGATGAAAAAAATGACATTTGTAGTTTATACCCGCACGACATTATATCGTCGGATATCGAAACACAAATAAGTGAACAAGCACGTGCGGCTAACGTACGAGAAGTCAAAAACCGAGAGACGCATAATAACCTTCGGTCGGATCTGGTCGAGCTTATTTCACGTATCTAACTTTCGGATAACGAAGACGAGTAGCTTTTTTTAATTTATTAATCTAGATTTAGAGTATTGTAATTTTTATTTTATAATAATAATATTTTTATTTAAATCTTATGAAGTTTTTATATATATTTTTATTTTTTATAGAATTGTTTTAAATATTTGAATTTGTTAAATATATAAATGTGTAGTTAAATAAATTAAAAAAAGTGGAAAAAAGTTTGGGTTGAAAGGGAGAGGCTATACTTGGGTTTGGGGTTGGTTTGGGTTGGAAAGGGAAAAGTAAAAAAAGCTGATGTGACGCTTATGTGACATTGGGGTTGGAAAGCAAAGGGGGAGAGGCTATACTCATGGACTAAGAAAATAATACACATCATGCAACATTTATTCAAAAGAAGGCTTATAATTCAAGTCAAGTTATCATATTTATATTAAATACTTTCTATAATCATAAAAAAATACTGTAAAATGAAGAAACATTAGACCATTTGCATCCATTTCCTTTATTTTCATTGTCACATCAACACCATATCATTTTTTTCTCATATCCCTCTTCATCCCACTCATATAGTCCTATATATTACTCTAAACCCATATCCATCCCCCTCAACCACCTATACACAGACACACACACAGAGTAAAAAACAAATCTAGCGTGAGTTTGGACAAGCTTGGGTGTTAACGGGGTGGGGACGATGGTACGTGTAGCTTGTTCTTTATGCAACAACCAGCTCCCCACCAGCACATTGGATGCGCTAATCCTTAGTAATATTTTACTTCCCTCTACATGATAAAGTGCCAATGTTTTCGAGTGACTAAGGTGTATGTGCAAGTTTTCATGTAGGTTTAAAATGCCCGATCAACCTATACCAAAGGATGCAGCATATCAAATAATAAGTGACGAGTTAATGCTTGATGGTAATCCGAGATTGAACTTGGCATCGTTTGTGACCACATGGATGGAGCCCGAGTGTGATAAACTTATCATGTCATCAATCAACAAGAATTATGTTGACATGGATGAGTATCCCGTTACTACTGAACTTCAGGTATTATCTCTATACAGTTTTCTATTAGATCATCCATAAAACTAACTTAACTTTAATTTCTATTCATAGTCACAAAATAATTGGACATTTTCAACCCCATATAATTTGATTAAATTTTATCAAATCCCAATGTGCAAATTGGTTAAGATTAGTGAAACTAGTTTATTACATTATCAAATCATTTAAATGTGACATATAATTTACATGAGTGTTTGCAAAATCTTTTTTTGTTTCTTTCAAAACAATTATTAATTTGCTAATGAACTAATTACCATGTACTACTAGGTTATCTATATTAAAATTATTTCTAAATTGCTTAATTTTTCTATGGATTATTGATCTTGCATTTGTTAATGTAAACTTAATTTCTTTAGTAGAGGGCTTATGAAAGTAAAAGAAAGTGAAAATTCATTAAAAATAGATGGAGAGCTAATACAAATGAAAAAAAGCTAGCATTTATTAATAAAAAAATTGTACCCCTTTAACTAAAAACAATGAAAATTAGAAACAAAATTGGGTAAATTATATGAAAATACAATGAACTTTGTCTTAATTATCATTGTATACAAATAACTTTATTTTTTTAAAAACAATACAATCAACTTTTATAATTCTCTCATTGTATACAAGTTGTTGTATACTATAAAAATTATGGAAAAGTTTATTATATACAATGGTAGCTAAAGACTAGACATAGAAAAAGTTTGGTTGCATACAATGAAATTTATTTGAAAGTTAGTTGTATTATTTTTAAAAATTTAAAGTTAGTCGTATACAATAACAATTAAGAAAAAGTTAAGTGTATTTTCATACATTTTGTCCAAACAAAATTAGTGGATTCTAAATGTTATAATTTACATAAAAAAATAAAAATAAAAAAACAACAGACATATAACAAAGTATAAATGTTAAGATTTGATTCATATATAGATACCAAAAGGAAATGTACGAAGTGTTAAATCAAAAAGAGTAAATAAGAAATAGAACTATTGGAATTTACATGTTATAATTTTATTAAAACAGCATAACATAGGAGGATGAGATAAAAAAGTTTAACAGGAAAAAATAGAAATTCTCAACTAAAGAACCAAATACAAATATGGGAGTGCTATAATAAAATGCTTTGATAAATGACATCAATAGAAAAAACAAGTATCACTTCATGTTTGAAAGAAATGACAGATAACTTGAGGAAGTTTAAATATAATTGTAGAATCTTTCTCAATTAAGCCTCAAACTGAAAAATCAAGCCTTAAGAAAAAGAGAATGATGATTATGTAGAAGAACGTTCAATATAGTTCATAC
This sequence comes from Dittrichia graveolens, assembly GCA_038502395.1. Taxonomy (NCBI): domain Eukaryota; kingdom Viridiplantae; phylum Streptophyta; class Magnoliopsida; order Asterales; family Asteraceae; genus Dittrichia; species Dittrichia graveolens. Next base: position 29,076,768 of record JARJIL010000008.1, read on the forward strand.
TTAATTTATAGTTTTAAGGGGCTAATTTTAATCTTTGAATAATGACATTAATTGTCCAGATTGCATTTTAAAAATTTGTGCGGAGTGACATTTTTATAATTTTTCGCAATTCACATATGATACTTTTACAAATCACATGTGATTGTATATTGAATCACCTGTTATTAAATATTAAAATTTTAGGATTATACTTTTTATATGAACTTATTAAACACAACTCTATTTTAAATACCCAAGAGATTAATTCTCCTGTTACTAGTTCTACTTATTTGTACTACTAAAGTTAAGCTATGGGCCTGAAAATTTTCACAATCCTTTATTAATGGATGATGATATGTATACAATAAAAAGCGTTCATACATAACAATTTATGTATAATCAACTTGTATTGTATTTTATTAAATATATATTTGTAGTTGTTGTGTTGAAACGGATTTTGTTATGTACGAATCAGCTCTCATTATTAATATAATATCTACCAGCTGTTTATCATATATACTTGAAGTAAAATCTTGTGTTTCTATCATAAAGATAATTATTAGATGCGTGTATATTTCCAATCACCTTGTTTATTTGAGAAATTCTTTTAAAAATATTTTCTTATAACTACAACAGATATTATACTAGCCAATATAATTTCAGAGTTATAAAAGGGTCTAACATAACTATATACCGCTTTGATAGGAGCATTTCTGGGTTATTCTAGTAAGTCATTTTACTAGGGTATCTCAACCCAAACATGTTGAAAGCAAGAAAGTTTTGTGATGCCTCTTCAGAAATATGCAACTTAACCTAATTTTGTTTCCTATCTTAGGTGTATGGTTAGACAAATATGATGTGTGTAGTTGAAAGTTTACTTGTATAAGGAGGAAATAAAAGAGACTAGAAGTTTGTGATAGATATAAGAAGAAAAATAAAACTCTAATCCAAGAATAGACTACAACGGCTCTTTTAAGGAAAGAAAGTACATATGATACAAGTGATGATCTTTCTTACAACTACTACTTATTTTTATGAAAATTGATATATATATCCTTCTATTAGTTCTTCTCACTCCATCCTCCTGCTTACGATAAGATTGACATATGGAATTCACTAATTTTCTTTCCTCACCTCCTCCATTCAGTTTAACACTTGTGTTGATTTTGTGAGTAGGAGGACATAGTAGAAGGATATATCAATTAGTTAGAATTGTCGATGTTGTTCGAGATGAGGGCAAGAGAATGGGTCGGAAGGAGTTGTGAGATATAGAGATGACTAGGACGTCAAGCACATGTAAAGAAGTTTCTAGTCTTTCACCTTGAGGACAAGGTGGGTTTTCAGGGGCGGGGATAATGATATATATCGAGATGGAAAAAACATGAGTTATTGGGCATAAGTTGCTAGAACAAATCTTAAGAAGCAGAAGTGAAAGTTTTATTTTAATTAATTTATTATTTCTCTGCATATGACTAGGGGTTTATTAGTTTATCAATTTGATTCTAGTTTACTAGGTTTGATTTCCAATTTGATTCACATCAGACTAATTAATGGCTCAAATGAATAAGTAAAAAACTCTAACCATAAATAAAACATATCAAATGGATCGATAAGGTCGAATGTCAACCAAAATGCATTAAGGAATACATAATATCGAATTTCAAACAGATCAATAACGTCGAACATGATACTACTGTTGGCGTGATTTAACATTTCAGAAACGATGTCCTTTTCTAGCCTCAATTTACTTGTGTGGTTTAACATTTCAGAATCGATGTGTAAACATGATTGCACATTTGTTCCATGCTCCCGTTGGAGAACATGACACCGCAGTTGGAGTGGGAACGGTTGGATCATCAGAGGCTATAATGCTTGCAGGTTTGGCTTTTAAAAGAAAGTGGCAAGCTAAGAGAAGATCACAAGGAAAAACCTACAACAACCCCAACATTGTTACCGGGTCTAATGTGCAGGTTTTATTGGATAACTATGAAAAAGCAGGAAGAGATACATGCCGAATTTCAATCCTATATACTTCAAAATTTTATGGAAATTGAATTGTTATATCTTTAGAAGAATGATTAATATAGTCCATACTTAATTCATAGTCCTAAGTAACTAATTTTAGTCTTTGGATCAATGACATCAATGGTCCAGATTATATTTTAAAATTTTTAACGGAGTGACATTTTCGTAATTTTTCATAATTCACATATGATATTTTTACAAGTCACATGTGATTGTATACTGAATCACATGTGATTGAATATTAAATTTTTAATACTATATTTTTTACATTAACTTTATTGAACACAACTCATATCTTTAAACTTAAATGCTTGAGCAAATTATTTAAATATTCACACTTTTAAATATGAAGAAATTGGCTAGATTAATATTTTGATATAATCTACATGCATTCTAAGTATTTAAGTTTTTTTTTTCTAATTCTAGCCAATTACTATTATATAGATTTCTCTACATGTGAACCTTTTAATAATATGTTTACACTCATAAGTGTGTGAAACTTTAATTTCTTTTAAAAACTTATATGGTTAACGTATTGTATATATAAAATCTATATATCTTAGTGTTTAATCTATTCTTAGTTGTTTTCACTCAAACTATCAAACAATCGATTGATTTCTTGTGCTCATGTTTTGTAGGTTTGTTGGGAGAAGTTCGCAAGATACTTTGAGGTTGAACTGAAAGAGGTAAAAGTGAAAGAAGGATATTATGTAATGGATCCAGTAAAAGCAGTAGAAATGGTTGATGAAAACACCATTTGTGTTGCTGCAATTCTTGGTTCTACTATGACAGGAGAGTTTGAAGATGTGAAACTTCTTAATGAGCTTCTAATGAACAAAAACAAAGAAACTGGATGGAACACCCCCATTCATGTTGATGCTGCAAGTGGAGGGTTTGTTGCTCCTTTTCTTTATCCAGATCTTGAATGGGATTTCCGTTTGCCACTTGTGAAGAGTATTAATGTTAGTGGTCACAAGTACGGGCTGGTGTATGCTGGTGTTGGTTGGGTCGTGTGGAGGGCAAAAGAGGATTTGCCGGAAGATCTTATCTTTCACATAAACTATTTGGGATCTGATCAGCCTACCTTTACTCTTAACTTCTCTAAAGGTAAAGTGCATTTACTGTGTATCTAATTAAACACATTAGACTTTTTGTGGGCTTCATTACTCTTAACTTCTCCAAAGGGGTTTGAACCATAGTTCTAAAAAACTTGCCATAACTTTGCCAAGGCACAAGGCTTCGTGCACCCAAGGTCTTGTTATGACTGCCTATACTTGTTATTACCCTTGTTTTTTAGGCCTATTAAGGGTGATGGGTTATATGGATTTGATATAGGGGCCAAATTAATAGCTTTTTATTTGAGGTATGATTGGGCATATTGAATGCAAAAAACCATAATGAAAACACGTTTTGTAATTTTCATTTTTAAAGGATAACATTATTTGTAAACACGATACATATAAATTGTAATATAAATATATAATTATGCGTTTTCTTCTTTTCATATGTATAATAGTATACATAAAATTACAAATTATTGACACAATTTCCACCTTAAGTTGATCAATCCTTAAAAACGTTGTTATAAGGCTCATAAGTCTTAAGGCGTGACCATACCACGAGCGTCACTCCTCGCGTTATTTAGAACCTTGGTTCAAAACCACGTAGACTTGGTTAGGAAGCACCTTAGCTACACTTTGATTCATAAAGGAAAAGTATAAAGTAAAAAGAAAAAGGCCAATATTGATTTTGTTTGTCTTGTAAACATGGACAGGGTCGAGCCAGATAATTGCACAGTACTACCAATTCATTCGACTTGGATTCAAGGTAATTGATTCACACGCACGTTCATTTTTAGTTTTTAATTAGTTATGGGAGTGTGTAATGGATTAAGGTCATTGCTGATGATAGTTTTTCTAGTAGTCGTTCAACTTAAGGAACAAGTCATATGTTTCATTTTATTTTATATGTGACACATCATTAAAAATTTTAAGAGTCTAGCTTCATGAGTTATCGTATGAAGTATTCTTACCACAACTCGTGATTAGAGCTACCAACATTGCCACTATGTGATTAAAGTGTCACAAGTTCGCATTTATAAAGTAATTTTTTCAGGAAACTCAGCAAAAATAAATGTTCCCTTCATGATTACAATGTACATTTTGGATGAAATGCTATATATGACTCAATTTTATATTTTGATTCATTAGGGATACAAGGATATCATGGAGAGTTGTAATGAAAGCACAAAAGTGCTTAAAGAAGGGTTGGAAAAGACACGATGGTTTGATATAATCTCTAAGGATATCGGGGTCCCTTTACTTGCATTTTCTCTTAAAGACAGTTCTAGATACACTGTGTTTAATATATCAGAGTCACTAAGACGTTTTGGATGGATCGTTCCTGCATACACAATGCCACCAGATGCACAACATATTTCAGTTCTTAGAGTTGTGATTCGAGAAGATTTCAGTCATAGCTTAGCTGATAGACTTATTGCGGATATTGTCAAAGTGGTTAATGAGATGGAAGTGTCACACAATCGCAAGACGAGCGAGGATAGCACGAGGGAGATGGATCGAGGGATAACTAAATGTTGGAGGAGGTTCATTCATGGTGAGAAAACTAGTAGTGTATGCTAGCTTGTTAGTTTTTTATGGTTTTAGAACTCTTCTACTTGTGATATACACATTGCGAGTATGTGAACTCATATATATGATACATAGAAACGATACATAAAATAATTTAGTACATTTTAATAAGATCTTTCAATTCTGATCATGTGAAGTCTATAACGATATGTAATAAGATCTCGATCTTAATAACATTGATAAAAATGCTGTTGGACCAATATTTTTTGAGATGGAAACATCGACGACAAAACAATGAGTTAGAAGTTGATGATGGAACAACAATGGAAAGGTCTACAATGCTGCATCATTTTACGACATTAAAAAGTGAAATTAGGAAAAATGATGAGTATGCTTAATTAATATGTCAAAGTGACAACCTAATTAACATTGACAGTATACCATGTGGTAGTAAAAATTAAGACGGAGATAATGAAGGAGAAAATGGATATTAAGAGTGTCAGATTTTGAATGGATTAGACATGTTTAATGAATTACATATGTTTTTCTTAGTTTATGCCCGCTGACATACATGAGTTGGTACAACTTCTGATGAGGCATAGGCCTATTGGGTACAAGCCAAGTATTGATTCCAACAACATTGCTAAAAATTGGTTTTGGCGGGACATGCACGAGCATGGCTAATGGAGGTACAGGCCGCGTATTATGCTAGGATATGGTCCCAAGTCAGTCATGACTTGGGTGTGCCCATTTGGGCCAGCACATGTGTGCCTTTTAAATATCTTTTTAAAGCTAGTTTAAAGGTGGTGCTTATGGTCATCAATACAAGCTTAACTATGGACTGTTTTGGGTGACTTTTTATGGTCTATAAAACTCCTACAAGTATTGTATTGGTGGGGTTAGCCACGTTGTTATCTTAGCACATATTTCTCTTAAAAACACACTTGAAAGATAATTGCATATTGAGCTTCAAGTTGGTGTAGATCATTAAGTGGTGTTCTTGTTGGCATACAAGCAAAGCTAGAGCTTGGAGATCATCTATCTTAGGGTGGACTTTAATAGAGGGATAATCTTTTGCATCCTCACATTCAAACTGCAAGAGAGGCTACTTGCTAGATTGGTACATCTCTTTCAAGTGTTTACTTTGTTGCATCGTTCATAGTTAAAGTTTGGTCCATTGGTGTCTATTGGTTGGTAAAATTTGGAAATTGTTTGTACTTTGTTTATGCTTATGTTGTGTTCGTTGATGGCACCAATACCTACCGGTGGTATTAGAGCCATCTCTAACATGGTTTTGCACTTTGGGGTCTAAAAAACCGAAAATTCTGTAGTTTTTGTGATTCTAACCATCGGGCACGACTGTACCTTTAGCGGCACGGAGGCGAGGAGGTACAACTGTTATAATGTGGGAAATGGTTTGATTGTATTGCAATATGTTCAAACTGAAAATCAACCCGTTGACATATTTATGAAACCATTGGAGGATTCTTGTTTCAATTCTTTGGTATCTAAGTTGGGAATGTTAAATTTACATTATTTTACATATTTATCCATTCGTTTACTTATACATTATTTTCTTTTGTCTATTTGAAGTGGAATTACACTAACTGTGTTTCATGTGTAGAAAACAGAGAACTTTAATAAAGGGGGAGTATTCTAAAAATCAAAATCCACAAGTACTTGCATGAGTATAAACTTGTAGGGGGAGTAGAAAAAGAAATGAAAAAGATTTTGTATTTTGTATTATTTTATTTTATTTTATCTCAATCACAAATTCAGATTTAAGCGTTTAATGCAAAATTTGAGGGGGAGTTTGTTTTTGTTTACAAAAATCATTTAAAAACTAAATAAAAAAATTGTGTGAAAAATGTTTGAGTTTTAAAGTAGTCATAGAATTCTTTTTTGGAATGATATTCAAGTTTGAATATACTTTATTTAAGTTTTTATTCGAGCCTGAATAACAAGTATTGTAACATCCTCAGATCGGGCCTAGTAGATTAGGTGGCCTTGGTATGTTAATTGTGATTAATTACTTGTTAATAGTAATTTACTTGGTTTTAATTAATTAGTTTAATTAATTAAAGATTTATATGAGCAGATATGTGTTCAAATATATATATGCATGTGAGGTTATGTATATGAATATATGTGGGTTTGTATGCATGTTAGTGTGTAAAAGTGATGTTACCACCTCATGCTACATATATTAAGAAAAAGGATTACGTGGGTAATACATTGGGTTGTCATCTGAATATCTCATCACTTGAAAACCGATTCATTGTGTATGTATGTGTTCTTGAGAGAATAGGCTAAGAAAGCAAGCATATTTGATAAAGTGAAAGTGAGATTTGTTGTGTGTTAATTCAAACCAAAGGTATAGCTATGATCATGGCATGAATCTGATTTTCTTAACATGTTTTGTTTGTAGAAATATGCTAAGAACATGAATACACCATGGTTGGAGTTTTATAGTAAACTTGCTTGGTGGGTTTTGTATGAAATGCCATGTTTAAAGGGATTTGATGTGTTCTTGATGTTCTATACATGTTATAGGGTGTTTATACATGTTTTAGAAATGTTCATAATGTTTTATGAGGGATATAATCGGAATTGGAAAGTTGCTTATGGCTGATTTCCCTGCAAGACACGATTCTTACCGATCTTGTCAGCACACCACATTGTGTTAAGCTAGCAATGACTGTTTACGATATGACGCATGACTTAATCTATTGATACTTATTATTGTATGTACTCACTAGCTAGTGTAGCTAATGATGCTATGATTTCCCTTTTTAGGTAAAGACTAGATGGCCTGCGAGGCGGGTTGCTTTTGGGAAATTTGTTACCCTTTGTGGGTGGAACACTTGTAGATTTCTGTTGTAATGTAATAGATACTATGGTCGGTTCCTGTACTCGGTAACACCTATGTTATTTTGAGAAGTAATTAATGTAAATTAACTGTTTGGTTGTTTTAAAAAGAAAAATTTCCGCTGCTAAATCTGTTTTGTCATTAAAACAAATGAATTCAGAAGCGGTGTTACAGTTGAGATAGATATCGATGGCAAGTGCTTTCCAGTATCGTTCCTATTGATGCCAATAGCAGGGTTTGATGTGGTTTTGGGGATGGATTGGCTTAGTAAGCACAGGGCGAGCATTAAATGTCATAGGAATTTGATTTCTTTTCCATTGTCTGATGGGTCGCACGCGGTGGCTTGAGGGGAAAGGAACAAGTCTTCGTTTCCTATCATTTCTATGTTGAAGGCTAAGAAATCCTTGAGTAAGGGATGTGAATGTTATCTAGCATATGCTATTGATGCTAGGAAGGAAAAGCGGGCAGTTACTGATGTATGAGTCGTATCAGAATTTCCTGAAGTATTTTCGGATGAGTTACCTGGGTTACCTCCCGTTCGAGAGGTAGAGTATAAGATTGATTTAATACCAGGTTCGAATCCAGTGGCTAGATCTCCTTATCGGTTGGCTCCTTCTGAGATAAGGGAGATGATGACACAGATTCAGGATCTTTTGGATCGGGGTTTTATTCATCCGAGTTCTTCATAGTGGAGTGCGCCAGTTTTGTTCGTGAAAAAGAAAGATGGCACGCTACGGATGTGTATTGATTACAGGGAACTGAATAAGAGGACGGTAAAGAATAAATACCCTCTGCCCAGGATTGACGATTTATTTGATCAGTTGCAGGGTGCTTCTTATTTCTCGAAGATTGATTTGAGATCGGGTTATCACCAGGTACGAGTTTCTGACAAAGATATTGCCAAGAATGCGTTCCGTACCAGGTATGGTCATTATGAATTTTTAGTCATGCCGTTCGGTTTGACTAACGCACCTGCAGTGTTTACCGTTTCTGGATAAATCTGTGATAGTATTTATCGACGACATTTTGGTTTATTCTAAATCCGAAGCTGGTCACGAGATTCATTTGAGACAAGTTCTCGAAACCTTGAAACGAGAGAAATTGTATGCCAAGTACTCAAAGTGTGAATTTTGGATGCGAGAAGTTCACTTTCTAGGGCATGTAATTTGCAGTGATGGAGTCAAAGTTGATCCGGCAAAGATTGAAGCTGTGATGAATTGGGAGGCTCCGAAGTCTCCTTCTGAAATTAAAAGTTTTTTGGGATTGGCAGGATATTACAGACGATTTATCCGAGATTTTTCTAAAATAGCGAATCCCATGACTAAGTTAACTCGCAAGGAAGTTCCATTTAAGTGGAATGATGAGCAGGAGAGGGCTTTTCAGACACTGAAACGACTTTTATGTCAGGCTCCTATTCTTGCATTACCGGATGGGTCAGATGACTTCATTGTGTATTGTGATGCTTCTCTGGCAGGGTTGGGTTACGTGTTGATGGAACGGGATAGAGTTATCTCCTATGCTTCTCGTCAGTTGAAACCTAATGAGAAGAATTATCCAACCCATGATTTGGAGCTGGCAGCTGTGGTTTTTGCGTTAAAGTTATGGAGACATTATCTTTACGGTACAAAGTGCGTTATTTGTACGGATCACAAAAACCTACAATATGTGTTTTCGCAGAAGGAACTCAATATGCGACAGAGACAATGGCTAGAACTTGTTAAAGATTATGATTGCGAGATTCGTTATCATCCCGGGAAAGCCAACGTGGTAGCCGATGCTTTGAGTCGCAAGGGAGTTAGTGAACATGTTAAATTTATGCGAATTGAAATAGTCTCTTACTTGATCGATAGATTGAAGGCAGCTCAGTTGGAAGCCTTGAAGGATGAAAATCTAAAGTCTGAGATTATGTTGAAGAAAAAGAATGATCTGACTGATGATTCTAGACGATTGAAGGTTTATCAATCCCGTGTTTGGGTGCCTATGCTTGGAGGTCTCCGGAGTTTGATTATGACTGAGGCCCATAAATCGAGACTATCTGTTCATCCAGGTAGCACAAAAATGTATAACGATCTAAAGGTGCTGTATTGGTGGCCTACGATGAACACAGATGTTGCACAGTTTATGGAGGCTTGCCATATTTGTGCACAGGTTAAGGCAGAGCACCAGAAACCCTATGGAGCATTGAAACAGTTACAGATTCCAGAGTGGAAGTGGGAGCATATAACGATGGATTTCGTAACGAAACTTCCACGTACGCAGAGGAATCATGATATGATTTGGGTGATCGTTGACAGATTGACCAAGAGTGCTCACTTCTTGGCTACCAGTGAGACGGCGTCACTTAGCAAGTTAGCTCAGTTGTATATAGATGAAGTTGTTTCCCGACATGGTATACCGCTTTCGATTGTATCAGATAGAGATTCCAGGTTTGTGTTGAACTTCTGGAACAGTTTACAGCGGGAGTTGGGTACACGTGTTAATCTGAGTATAACTTACCACCCTCAGACAGACGGGCAATCTGAGAGAACTATTCAGACACTCGAGGATATGCTGCGAGCATGTGTGTTGGAGTACGGAGGTTCTTGGGATTCCCATCTACCGTTAGTTGAATTCGCGTATAACAATTCTTATCATTCGAGTATTGGTATGCCGCCTTATGAGATGCTATATGGTCGTCGCTGCCGTACTCCTACTTGTTGGTTAGAGGCGGGTGAGAAACAATATGCAGGTCCTGATATTGTGCAGATCACCGTAGATAAAGTTGCTATTGCGCGAGAAAAGTTGAAAGCTCCGAGGGATCGACAGAAGATGTATGCTGATCCATGTCGTAGGTCTGTTACTTTTGTTGAGGGAGAATTGGTTTATCTGAAGGTTTCTCCGTGGAAGGGGGTTATCCGTTTTGGGAAGCGGGGAAAGCTAGCTCCGCGGTATATTGGACCGTTTCATGTCCAACGGGTGGTTAATGATCAGACGGTTGCTCTTGATCTTCCAGCGGAATTATCAGGTATTCACAATACCTTCAACGTTTGTTACTTGCGGAAATATAGAGTTGAGGATGAAAGTCAGATACTACCTCTACATGATCTTAAAGTAGATTCCAGCAAGAAACTAGTGGAGGAACCCATTGAATTACTAGATCAGAAAGTGACGAAACTGCGTAAGAAACAGATTCCGATGGTTCTAGTAAAATGGAGGCACAGTTTGGGTTCAGATTTGACATGGGAAACGGAGGCTGATATGAGAGCTCGTTACTCTCAGTTGTTTGTTAATGAATAGATTCCGAGGACGGAATCCTGTTAAGGGGGGAGGATTTGTAACATCCTCAGATCGGGCCTAGTAGATTAGGTGGCTTTGGTATGTTAATTGTGATTAATTATGATTAATTACTTGTTAATAGTAATTTACTTGGTTTTAATTAATTAGTTTAATTAATTAAAGATTTATATGAGCAGATATGTGTTCAAATATATATATGCATGTGAGGTTATGTATATGAATATATGTTTTATATGTGGGTTTGTATGCATGTTAGTGTGTAAAAGTGATGTTGCCACCTCATGCTACATATATTAAGAAAAAGGATTACGTGGGTATACATTGGGTTGTCATCTTAATATCTCATCACTTGAAAACCGATTCATTGTGTATGTATGTGTTCTTGAGAGAATAGGCTAAGAAAGCAAGCATACTTGATAAAGTGAAAGTGAGATTTGTTGTGTGTTAATTCAAACCAAAGGTATAGCTATGATCATGGCATGATTCTGATTTTCTTAACATGTTTTGTTTGTAAAAATATGCTAAGAACATGAATACACCATGGTTGGAGTTTTGTAGTAAACTTGCTTGGTGGGTTTTGTATGAAATGCCATGTTTAAAGGGATTTGATGTGTTCTTGATGTTCTATACATGTTATAGGGTGTTTATACATGTTTTAGAAATGTTCATAATGTTTTATGAGGGATATAATCGGAATTGGAAAGTTGCTTATGGCTGGAAATCCAACATTTTGTTGGAGAAGACAATCTGGATTTTTGGGTGTCACGGCGCGACGAAGCTTAAATCCGAGAGATAGAATTCGATTGTTGAAATCCGATTGAAAGTTTCAAAGATAACCTTTGGAAATCCGAGACTTGGTAGAATCCGACACTTGGATTTGGATTTAGCAAAATCCGACTCGAAATCCGATTGAAGGTTCCGGATTTTGAAATCCGATAAGGGTCGCGGCGCGACGGGTATTGTGTCGCGGCGCGACGGGCTCTATTTTAGAATTTGACTTGTTTTTAATATGTTGTTCTAGGGTTTAAGTTAACATATTATTTGTGGGAATCATACATGCTTATGTTTGATTAAAAGGATATAAATTTATGTGTTTGACATATATTTATGATTCGTTACTGATTTTAGTTTGTTGTGTGCTCAGGAACAAGCAAGGCTCAGTAATATAAGACCACTGAGTGGAGAAAAGTGAAAGCTTGAGGTGAGTGGATGTTTACTCACAGATGTAATTAGTTGTAACTGGATTGGGTTGCAACTTTTATTGGTTTGACGTAGGGATAGACTGTTTGTCTGATAATTGATTAACTGCTGATTGTTAATTAATTGTGCGTCATTGATATGTATACATGAGGTTGGGAAGTCAGCTTCGGCTGGGCATATGGGCTGGGTTTGTTTGCTATCGGCTAATCAGTATCGGGATCTTTTGATGCATTTGTTTCAACTTAAGGTGATACTATGTGAGAATAGCATATGTACTATCGGTAAACCTTTGCTTTGGCCGGCATTGGTTGAAGGTTCCTGCGGAACCGCCGGTCTTCCCGGGGCACGATTATCTGTTATGTGTTGTTGATATTGATGCGGTTATTTGCTGATATATCTGTTGTGGTTTGACTCCATTCACTTAGCTTTGTGCTAATCCCCCACCTCTCACTCTTTTACAGGTTTTGGTAAGTCAGCGGCTCGGCTGAGAGTGGTTAGCTTGGGGAGTAATAACCTAGGACTCTGATATTTTATTTTGTGACGAGCCGTGTTTTGTAATACTGATATTTAAACAAGTAGTGTTTGTACAGTTGTAAACACTTTGGTTGTTTTAATTCGCTTCCGCTATGATTATGAAAATGAAAATTTTTGGGTTAAAATACAGTGTTACAAGTATCAAGGATATTTCAAGTTCAAAGTGATTTGGAGATGTATTTGAGTGGGGACAATCTAAGGTTAATTCAAATTCGAATATCATGTTCTCATGAACTATTCGACTTTGAATACAATTGTCCAAAAAAGAATTCAAGATAGAGTAGAGTTGATATTTGAGTATCTTTAATACCATCAAAGATACTATTCGACTTCAAATAGGTACACCCAAAGGCATATTCGAGCGGAGTCAATTAGTTCTAATTGATAAAGATAGTCCTAAGCATATTCGAGCATGTGTATATCAAACCTATGACAAATTCGACTTCAAATGAAGTACTTCAAAGTCAATTTGATTAGATTGTTTCTAAGACCAATTCGACCGCCCATTTTTACCATACTGTGGTCCAATCATGATTTGCCACGTCAACTCGAATTTAAATTTCTAATGTAAATACACTTTTAACAGTCTCAATTGTTCCATAACTCACCATTCAAATTTAAAATCAAACTCGATTTCTATGGTTCTCATACATTCAATTGCGATAGAAAGTCTTTGATTTTTGATTCATCTTATCGGTTTGATCTCTTGATTTCATAGGTATTAATTGCATTAGATTGGGAGATTGTTTGAATTGTCAATTTCTCAATAATCAGTGTGTTTTTCTTGCGAAACACGAAGGGTTTTCAATGTGTTTTTGTTGATTTGAAGTTTAAATCATGTTTGTAAATGAAAATGAAAGTTGCGATGTTGATACACAAGTAATTGTGAACACAATGAACAAAAAATATCATGATTTTGTTAATAAGTGTTCTTGAGCATTCAAAGACTTAAGATCTTCGAGAGGTTGCTTTGATTTATAATTCTTGAAGTGTTGATGCTATTTTGGTGAATTACTCAGTGTTAGACATTTAATTGTTGTCACTAAATTTTTCATAATTATCATTCAAAACACATTTTGGAATTCGTTTATTAATGGGTACTCTTTGAAAATTTTTGACACGGGAAGATTTTTTTTTAAAAAACATTCAAAGGGTCTAATCCTTGGTCAATACTTGACTGTTTTGTTGATCATAAGTTTGATTTGAATATTTTCATCTATGTACTTATTAATGATTTAGTTAGTTTCACAGGAAAATGGCTCATCAGGAAGATTCAATCTCTCATACTAACACCAGAACTTGAACCGTATCTATTAGAGGTCAAATTGACCATTTTACTTGTAGCATCACACCATCTAGACTTCGAACCATTCTTCAATTACCCACATTTGATAGTAAACCACCCAAGAATGATTTTGATCCATTCCCTACAGAAAAGGAGATGATAGATGGAATTCTAGCTATGGCATACTCTGAACAGCTAACCACTGTTTCAAAACATAAGAGAAACTATTTGCATCCCAAGCTGTATATTCTATTTACAGTTCTGAATAGATGTTTAACTTCAAAGCACACAGGCTTTGATTATGCGAACATCAATCTTATCAAACTCTTCTATGGAGTTACCAATGACTGCCACTACGATTTTGCACAACTTATATGGTTAGACATGTTGTCATTGGTTGAGAGTATGAAACACAAGGGTAACAGAAAAAGAGGAAAATTTCTACTCTACTTGAGGTTCAAACCCAATATTATTCAATACATTATGAATCTAAATGAGGAGATATTGGGATTCACTAGAGACCAAAGCATGCAATGGAAGCAAGAAAATAACACAAAAACAAGTCTAAATTAAATCCCAATAGTGGAGGAACTTTGCAAAGATAACATACAACCAAACAAAAGAACAAATGGAGAAGAAAGTATACCAATGCTTGGCTAGAAATCGACATGTCTAAATGTGTAGGATGTTGTTTGAAACAAATGGATTCAAACCCTTGTTGAAGTCCACACCAAGCTCCTCTTCAATCCCCTTGTACTAGCAAGACAACACCAACTCATGTTCTCCTTGTAGTAGTGTTGAGACCAGACATTTGTATAAGATGTGCACATAAACTAAAAGACAACTCTTGCACTCAACTTACCAAGTTAGTCGCTTTTAGTGTATGATACTTGCACAAATTGACCAAGAGTAGTTAAGAGAAGATGGAAGTCTCTTTTATAGACACAATAATGTCTCAAGGACTGCCAGAGTCAGACCAGTAGACACCATCTCATTGGACCAACAAAAATGGCCCAATAAAAACACAAGTATCACTTGAAATTCTGCCTTCACGACTTCCTTCACGGACCGTCACGGGCCGTGAAGCCCGAAGGTATCACGACCCATGCCGCACGGACAGGACTCATGGGGCATGGTGCTTCACGACCCGTGGAGCCTCCTTCACGGTCGTGAAGCCTAGGTCAGATTAAATCTGACCCTTTTGACCCATTCCTCTTATAGCAGGCTGTTGAGATTGAAACTTGGTGTGTGACCCAATAGGCCGGCGCTTCATCGGAAGTGGTATTGGCCTATGTGTGCTAGTGGTCAGATTCCAAAAAACCCCCACTTGCACATTACACACAGTATCCTTGGGCACCACCGATAGGGAGCGGCCTCTAGTAAGACATCCCTGCCCTCACCTAAACGCGGGGTATGTGATCCCTAACAAGTACCAAATCACAACCTAACAAGTTTGAAATGGCCCTATATCTAGTGATCAGTCATCCTATTGTTCACGATATCCAAGTGAACACGAGACATGGTACAAAGTCATTCTCCGATCGTTTATGATTATGTTTCCCGATCAAGATTGGTGGTGACCAAAAAATACAAGTTGCAACGGATCAACTATCATTGCCAGATTGAGCATGGCCATGCATTTTGGTGTCAGCACGCAATCATTGAGGGCCAGGGATATCTCTCTAAACTAAGGAACAAAATCCTTTGACTACATTGCCCCATTACACCGGTAATACTTTGCCTAAAAGCTTCCTTTAAAATAGCTAGTTACGGACTACGTTTGAAAACAATCAAAGCAAGACAGACCAATGTCTTGGAAGCATATGCATCTCCGGTCTAAAGAAAAAATGATATTAGCATCCTGATTTACTCTTGACATGTATCATGAAGTAAAGTTAGCTGCGGGTCGTCCAATCCTTTGAAACTCTTTTCTAGTATTGGCTAAATATCACGTCCCTTGTATGAGTAATCATTTACCTCGGTCTTCATTCATACTTCCTTTCAATAAAGAATGACCGACCATGGACATTTGGAATGTAAAACATTCAAGGAAGTGATAAAACATGCAAAGGTGGACCACAACAAAGATTTAAAGAAAGTATTCGCTACACGTGTATAATTAAATCTCCATTCAATAATCAATATAATGATAAATACAATATTGCATAATGTTCTTAATACATGGAAAATATATCAAATACAATAACCAAATAAATCATCTCAAACCAAGTTGCTAGAAAATCTAATCCCAATAGCATGTGTGTGGGCATCATGCTTGGCTTGCGACAACGGTATAGTGAATGGATTAGCCAAATTGCTATCCGTGTGTACTCTGCTGATGACAATGTCTCAACTATCGACCACATCCTGGATAAAATGATATTTCCGCGGAATATACCTCGTACGTCGGTGAGACCTTGGTTCCTTGGCTAAAGCCACCGCACCCTCGTTGTCACAGAAGATCTCAACAGAGTCACTAATGCTTGGAACCACTCCCAGATCAAGAACAAATTTCCTCATCCATACGGCCTCCTTAGTAGCTTCACTCTCTATAATGTATTCAGACTCATTAGTGGAATTGGCCACAGTGTCTTGCTTGGAGCTCCTACAGGAGATAACACCGCCGTTTGATAGGAAACGAACCCCGATTGTGATCGGCGGTCATCCCATCGGTTTGGAAGCTAGCATCAGATTAACCCTTTACTCTAAGCTCTTCCTCACCTCCATACACTAAAAACATCTTCTTAGTCCTCCGAAGATACTTGAGAATGCTCTTCACCGCCGTCGAATGAGCTTCGCTGGGGTTGGCTTGATATCTACTTGTCATGCTCAAGCCATGCCATACATCAGGCCTAGTACATAGCATGCGTACATGATTGTGCCCACAGCTGAAGCATATGGCACTCGCTTCATTACTTCCCGTTTCTCAGGGGAACTAGGGGACTGAGTCTTACTCACAACCAAACCATGTGACATAGGGAGGAATCCCTTCTTGGAGTCCTCCATCCTAAACCGCTTTAGGACTTTGTCAATGTATGTACTTTGGCTAAGCCCAATTAGCCTCTTAGATCTATCTATATAGATTTTGATCCCAAAAATATATGTCGCATCCCCTAGATCCTTCATCGAAAAACATTTTCCTAACCAGGTTTCTACACCTTGAAGGGTCGGGATAGCATTTCCAATGAGGAGTATGTCATGTTGGAATCTACCCACTGACACAGGTACGCCGGTATCACTGCCAATGAAGCGCTGGACTATTGGGTCACATGCCAACTTTCAATCTCGACAGCCTGCTATAAGAGGAAATGATCAAAATGGTCAAATTCAAGTTGACTTGAGCTTCACAACAATGAAAGATGCTCCACAGGTCCTGAAGCAGCTTGTGTACACGTGTTCTATCATGACCGCATGGTTCGTGAAACCCTAGGGCTTGACGACCCTACACGCCTCGTGAAGGAGGTCGTGAAGAGTTATGCCCTCGAGATTCTTGCTCGGCACGACACGGCTTGTGAAGGATTAATGGCCAGTCCTGGCGCATTTATGCTTCACAACCAATGAGAGCTCGTGAAGAAGTCGTGAAGACAGAAGTTCAAGTGACACTTGTGTTTTCATTGGACCAGCTTGTTGGTCCAATCACATGTGTCCATATTTATGACTTCTGGACAGATCTGGAGAGTTAAACTCTCTATATAATCACTCCTCTCATGCAAGGAGCCACTCTTGGTCATTATGTGCAAGCATCATGTAACATCCTCAAATATGGCCTATTCGCGTGCTCCATTTGGTATGTCGATTAATTTAAATGAACTAAATATAAATATATTTGTAAGAATTAGTAGAAATTAGTTATTGGTCAGATAAATGTGAAATTAAAAATAGTAATAAAAATAGAAAAGAATTATAAAATAATAACTGGTTTCAAACGAGGTTTTCAAAAATATCCTTGTTAGTTGAAACGGTTATTCGGGTGTCGTGTTGTATGTTGAAAAGGAGAACAAAATACCCCTTGTGGATAACTCAAAAACCAAAGTCGGTTTTAATAAGTCTCCACATCTGTACACACGCACAAACACCATCAGAAAACACACACACACCTCACGCTTTCTTTTCTCTTGTTTGTTCTTGAAGATTGAATGAGAGAAATGAATTAGATCAACCAAGGAGCTGGATTGAAGTTCAAATCTTGTTCCTAATCTGTTCTTAAGCTTCAAACCATCATCATCTTCATCATTAGTAAGCCTATCTTCCCTTCTTCTTCATTTTTGCAACTTAGGTCAAATTTGGTCAAAACGAAGTTAGCCATTAAAGTCTGGAATTTATGATTGTAATAAGTTCTAAAGTCACTTACAAGTAGTTTAGAACTGATTTTGGGTATTGAAGTTGTAATCTTGATTGTATTTCTTGAAATTGACCAATTGGGTCTTCAATGGAGAATTGATGAATTAATCTTGAATATGATGTTAGAGTTGCTTATTTAGATGTTTATGAACTCCTATGAGTGTCCTAAAACTAGTACAAAACCTGGAATTAATTAAGAATATGTTAAACTTGAGGTTGGAATTTTGTAGAGCTGTGCAGAGCACTAATTCGTGCTTCTGATGCTGTGTCACGGCGCGACACAGGAAGGTGTCGTGGCGCGACCTGTGCTACAGCAAACAATTAGTTGTTTTTCAATAGTCTTAGTTTATGTAATGTACTTGTATCATTTTTGACCATTTTAGAGGTATTTAGTATGGTTTAAACATTTTTACTCAAATAAACACATAAGTAGGAATATAACACTAGTTGTAGTATATGTGTATATATGTGGTGATCTAAATGGAATTATATGTAAACAATAGGTAATTAAGCACCAAGGAAGGCCAAGTACATATTTGAGATATATTTGAGCACCAAGGTGAGTACCGATTTGTATGAATCCAATAAAGGAGGTTTTTGAATGCTAATTGTTTAAATGAACACGGTATGATATTTTTATGCAAATAGACTTGTATATTTATATATATAAGCTTAGAAACAAGTTATTGACATGAAGTATGATATATTTGGCATGTATTTAAATACATGCATATTTATTGAGATATCTGGATATATATGATTTCATATCTGAAAGCATGCATGCTATGATCTCTTTTATGAGATAATGATGAGCTGTGTGAAAAGTCCGGACATATGTGCATGAAAGGTCAGCTTCGGCTGGGTCTCAGGGGCCTTCGGGCAATTGTTCGGGACTAATGGTACTCGAGTGCCATTCCTTTAACTTATGGGGTGATTGCCTTACCTGGCTGAGCCTAATGAGCCTCTGGCTCCGTAACGAGCAGGTGGAGTCACTTAGGTGATGAAACTAGCACGGTTGGCAGTGTTTGATTCCCCCGGTGGTTGTTATTGAGCCGGACTAGCTATCTGGCAAGATATAGTACTGCTGGACATGTCAGCATTACCGCTAAATGTTAGGATAGCATTGTATGCTCATATTTGATTCATGACTTGTTATTATTGGACTCATACATGTCTGTATTCACTAGCTATTTTATATAGCTAATCCTGTTGTTGTTTCCCTTTTTATGACAAAGTATAGGCAGGCTTGGTGAGACGGGAACTCTTATGCATTTGTATGAACTTGTTGTGGAACACTGCTTTTGGTATATAATATATATACAATGGTCGGTTTAGTTTAAAGTAACACCGGTTGTCGTGTTTGGCAAGTTTTGTTTTGTATATTTGTTTATACGCCAAACACGTGTTTAAATTGTAATAGTTTAATAGACTTGGGTTTGTTTATTGTTTTTGAAAATTCCGCTGCTTTGTTTTTTGAAATTCGGTTAGGATAACTAACAGGTAAACATTCAATTTACAAACGGACCCATGCAGTTTAAAAACTCGAAATTTAACTGATTTTTAAGGTTTCAAAGGCGGTGTTACAAGTTAGGTATCAGAGCCTAAGTTTGAGGGAATTGGGTACTTGAAAGAGTATTCAATCTCAAACTTGGGCCCGACCATTATGAAGTTTTCCTAATTGGGTAAAGGGGTTTGAGTATGAGAGTTATATGATAAGTACTTGTATTTAGCTAGTCTATATGTTTATGTGTAAGTATAAGTGCTATAATGAATAATCCTTCTTTCATATAGCAAAAGTTGAATTATGTCTGAACAACCGGGTGCTACTGAACAGGCACTTAAGGAAATGGAGGACGAAGCCTCCCATATACCTCCTCAGCAGGCTGTAGATGAGCAGTCACAACACCATTCTTAAGGTGCACCAGCTGAGAATGTGCAATAGGCGTATATCAGATGCCTTGAGGAGGAGCTCCGTACTGCAAAGGAGCTTTTACTCAACTCGGCTTTGGGTAGACCAACCCGCAAGCCATGTTCTTATAAGAAATTCCTATCATGCCACCCACCTACCTTTGAGGGGAGTGATGACCCCGTAGTTACCATGAGGTGGATCAGAGAGATGGAGCAGGCCTTTGAGTCCTACGAATGTGAGTCCGAATACCGCGTCAGGTATGCTGTTCGGATGTTGAAGGGCCGTGCCATATACTGGTGGGACACGGTCAAAGCCTCTATCAGAAAGGAGGTACTTGAATCCTTAGTTTGGGAACAATTCTCAGAGAACATGTCAGAGCGGCAAGTGATCTGGATCGAGCATTTGAGATAGCTCGACAAATGGAGGGTGATCGCATTTAGTGTAGGGGCGAATCTGCAGGAGGAAGCAATAAGAGGAAGTTTCAATCCTCTTCTAACCCAAGTCCTTTAAAAGGACAATCTTCTGCAGGTACCAAATCTGGTGATTACAAGAAGCCTAAATCTGAAGACTCGTGGTGCAACCAATGCCATTCCACCCATTCTGGTGAGTGTTCTAGAGCTACCAGAAGATGTGCTAGATGTGGTATCAAAGGCCACCCAGTGGAGGATTGCAAGTTTAAGGAGGATGTCTACTTCAGATGTCGTCAGCCAGGGCACAGAATCGCCAAATGCCCACAGGGTTCTAACACATGAGCTGGAGAACCATCGTCTGAGCCGAAGAAAGACGGCGCCCCATGTGCTAAAGGGCGTGCGTTCCAGATGACGGCCGAGGAGGCCAAGACTATAGGGGATGTGATTACGGGTACTTTCTTTGTTAATTATACCCCAGCATGTGTATTGTTTGATTCCGGGGCTACTTATTCTTTTGCCTCGGTATCTTTTTGTCATAAGCTGCAATTGCCTACATCTACATTAATTGATCCGATTACAGTAGAAACCGCTAATGGTAGAATAGTTTCTGTTGCTGATAAAGTTCCTATCGCGGTTATCTACATTTATGGCATTAGTATTCCTATTTCATTCCTTATCATGCCTATTGCTAGGTTTGATATTGTGATTCGAATGGACTGGCTCAGTACTCGCAATGTTGAGATTCTGTGTTCTAAAAAGATTATTAAGTTTCCTTTATCAGGCGAGTGTTATGCAATAGCAAGGGGGAAGGACGGGAATCTGACATTCCTATCATCTCGGTTATCAAAGCTTCAAAATTATTGGCGAAAGGTTGTATATCCTACTTAGCATATGTAATTGATGCTAAGATGAAGAAGCAACCAGTTGAAGACATCAGGATAGTGTCAGAATATCCTGCGTTGTTTCCAGATGAATTACCCTGGCTACCTCCAGTCAGGGATGTTGAATACAAGATCGATCTTATTCCAGGAGCTACTCCGGTGGCTAAAGCTCCATATCGTCTCGCTCCTTCAGAGATCCGCGAGATGATGAATCAAATACAAGAACTACTTGACAAGGGCTTCATTTGCCCGAGCTCTTCTCCTTGGGGAGCTCTAGTTTTATTCGTCAAGAAGAAAGATGGCACTATGCGAATGTGCATAGATTACAGGGAGGTTAATAAGCGAACTGTAAAAAACAAATACCCACTCCCGCGCATAGATGATGTAACACCACCTTTGCTATTTTAAAAATCAGTATAAATTTGAGTTTTCAAACTGAATGGGTACGTATGTAATTTGAACTTTTACCTGTTTGTTAACTTAACTGAATTTCAAAAACTATGCAGCGGAATTTTAAATAACAAAGAAACAACCCAAACAGTTATTACAGTTTAAAAATACATGTTTGGCGTATATACAAATATACCATACCAAAAATTTCCAAACATGCCTACCGGTGTTACATAATCTAAACCGACCATAATACTATTATACCAAAATTAGTGTTACTTCCAAAAAGGCTTCTATAACAGCCACGAGTGTCCCCGACTCACCAAGCCGTCTATTCCTTATCTGTAAAATATTAAACATCAACAACATTAGCTATATAAATATAGCTAGTGAATACTAACAATCATGCATAACAATTAAGCAAGTTCTTAGCAATATAACAAGTCATATAGCAGAATAAGCAATCAATGCTATCCTAACATATAGCGGAGTGTTGACATGTCCAGCGAGTGTATTATATTGCCGGGTTGCAAAGCCAGCTCAAACCACTACCACCGGGGGAATCAGACACTACCATCCGTGCGGGTTTCATCACCTAAGTGAATCTACCATGCTCGTTAAGGAGCCAAAGCTCATTAGGCTTAGCCATTTAAGGCACTCACCTTAATTGCTGAAAGGAACAGTACTCGAGTACCGTTAGTCCAGAACATTATGCCCGTAGGCCCAGGACCCAGCCGAAGCCGACCTTAATTACATACAAGTCCGGACATACAGATAGTTTCATCAATCACCCTTTGCAGGGACAAGTGCATGCATGCTTTATTCATATAACATATTATTCATCAAGTGTGCACATGTACTTAAATACATGTCTTGCACATCAATTAATAAGCCATATCATGGATTCTTTATCATACTAGCATACATATGGCTTTCATAATACAAGTTGTGGCATGTCATAATCATATAACTGTTCTTGCATTCAAAACTTCCTAAATTGAAGTCATAAGAGTCAGTACTCACCTCGTGTGTTTATAAACAACACAATATGAACTCGGCTCTCCTTGATAGCTTAATTACCTATTAGTACACATATAAGTCCACTTAGATTATCACATATAAACACATATTCTATTACTAGTGTTACATTCCTACTTATGTGTTTAATTGAGTAAAAATGTCTAAACCATACTAAATGCCTCTAAAATGGTCAAAAATGATTCAACCATTATCTATTGCATATTACAAGTTTACTTGAAAATCATACCACATGTACATACCCTCAATAATCTGTTTTTAATCCTCAAATACATGTTTGAATTATTACAAATACCTTAACCCATCCCAAATAACATTAACCATTGAACAAACAAAGATGGTTTTGCTGCACACACGTCGCGCCGCGACATTTTTGGGCGTCGCGCCGCTACGCAGCGCCAGAGCTGCGACAATGGCCCTGCACAGCTGCTGTTTTCCTTCATAACTCAATTCTAACTTGCCTTTAATTATTTCCAGCTCATGTACTAGTGTTGGGGCATCAAAAGGAGTTCATAAACATATAAACATCATACTTTTAACATATGATTCAAGTTTGAATCATCAAATGACCATAAAAGACCCATTTGGTCAAATTCATGAAATTCATTCAAGATGGTATCTTTAATTCATAAAATCAATCCTAAACTACTTGTAGATGATTATAAAACAGATTGCAACTCAAAGATTCAAGCTTTATTGGCTAATTTTGTTTTTCCTAATTTTAACCTAAAGCTTGAAATGAAGAACAAGGAAGAAGATGACTTACTATGAAGAAGATGATGAAGAAGGAAGGATCTAGAACAGATTGGGAACCCTATTGGAGCTTGATTCCAGCTTCAATGGATGATTTTGGCTTTGATTTGTCTTCTTCAAGAACAAAGTGCAAGAAATGAGTGTGGTGTGTGTGTGTATACAAACGTGTGTGTGTGTTTGAGTTGTCTGATATGGGTGTTAAGTGAGAACCGACCCATGGTTCTCATTTATCCTTTAAGAGGTATTTTGTTCCCCTTTTCAACATACAATACAACACCCAAATAACCGTTTCAACTAACGAGGATATTTTTGGAAACCTCGTTTGAAACCAGTTATTATTTTACAATTCTTTTCTATTTTTATTACTATTTTTATATTCACATTTAACTAGCCAATTACATATTTTCTATTTATTCTTACAAATATATTTATATTTAACTCATTTAATTAAATTGACATACCAAATGGAGCACGCGAATAGGCCATATTTGAGGATGTTACAACTCTACCCCCTTAAAAAGATTCCGTCCTCGGAATCTGTTCAACTGGGAATAAGTGAGGGTATCGTGTCTTCATGTCATCCTCTGTTTCCAATGTCAGGTTGGGACCTAGACTGTGCTTCCACTTGACAAGAACCAGTCTGATCAGCTTCTTACGCAACTTCTTTGTCTTTGCGTTAAGAATTTCAACTGGCTCCTCTACAAGACGCTTAGCCGAATCAACCTTCAGCTCTTGTAGAGGTAGAACTTGATTTTCTTCAACTTTACACTTTCTTAGATAACAAACATTGAAAGTGTTGTGAATACCAGATAGCTCAGGAGGTAATTCAAGAGATACAGTCTGCTCGTTGACCTTTCGGATAATCCTGAATGGACCAATATAACGTGGACTCAGCTTGCCCTTGCGTCCAAACCGAATTACCCCCTTCCAAGGAGATACTTTCAAGAATACCCTATCGCCTTCACAGAATTCCACTGGTCGGCGCTTTGGGTCTGCATATATCTTTTGATGATCACGAGCTGCTTTTAATTTCTCCAAAGCTATCTTGACTTTATCAGAAGTGATCTGCACAATTTCGGGTCCGGCATACTGCTTCTCACCCGGTTCAAGCCAACAAGTAGGAGTGCGACAACGCCTCCTGTATAACATCTCATATGGTGGCATCCCGATACTAGAATGATAAGAGTTGTTATAAGCAAACTCTATCAAAGGGAGATGAGAATCCCAAGAACCACCATATTCAAGTACACATGCCCTCAGCATGTCTTCAAGAGTCTGAATTGTTCTTTCAGACTGACCATCCATTTGTGGATGATAAGCAGTACTCAGATGAACCCGTGTGCCAAGCTCATGTTGCAAGCTTTGCCAAAAATTTGACACGAAACGAGAGTCACGGTCAGAAACAATAGAACAAGGTAAACCGTGACGTGTGACAATCTCGTTGATATAGAGTTGAGCTAGGCGTGTCAATGATGCAGATTCGTTTGTAGCAAGAAAATGAGCACTTTTGGTCAATCGGTCAACGATGACCCAGATCATGTTGTGCCCCTTCAGTGTTTTTGGTAACTTTGTAACAAAATCCATGGTTATATGATCCCATTTCCACTCTGGAATATCAAGCTGTTGCAGATTACCATAAGGCCTTTCGTGCTCGGTTTTAACTTGTGCACATATTTGACACTTCTCCACGAATGAAACAATGTCTCTTTTAAGTGTAGGCCACCAATACAACTTTTTGAGATCATAGTACATCTTGGTTATACCTGGGTGAATAGACAACCTGGAATTATGTGCTTCCTGTAATATCAAATCACGGTTTCCTCCAATGAATGGTACCCAGATTCGGGATTGAAAAGTCTTTAAACCCTGGCTATCATCAACAAGCTGATCTTTCAGCTTTCTCATAGTCTCCACCTTCAAATTCTCCTCTTGTAGAGCTAGTTACTGTGCTTCCCTCAATTTGGAAATAATATCAGGAACCATAGTAAGCTTCATGAACTTGGCTTCAGTTGAAACCCCTTTTCTGCTCAAGGCATCAGCTACTACATTAGCTTTGCCTGGATGATAACGGATCTCACAATCATAGTCTTTGATTAGCTCAATCCAACGTCGTTGCCTCATATTGAGTTCTTTTTGAGAAAAGACATATTGCAAGCTTTTATGATCCGTGCATATAACACATTTTGTGCCATATAAGTAATGCCTCCACAGCTTCAATGCAAATACAACTGCTGCGAGTTCAAGATCGTGTGTTGGGTAGTTCTTTTCATGTGGTTTTAATTGCCTTGAAGCATAAGCAATCACCTTATCACGTTGCATTAGAACACATCCCAAACCAGAATAAGCAGCATCACAATATACTATGAAATCCTCCGACCCGTTTGGCAGAGTAAGAATCGGAGCTTCACAGAGTAGCCGCTTTAAATGGCCAAAACAAGCTTCATCAAATGGCCAAGCTCCAATCGTCAAGATCCGAGTTCAAGTAGAAGCCGATGTTGAAGCCTCCTACAAATAAACGTTCAAAGTTTATGAGCTTACAAAATAAATAATTAAATGAGTTTATGTTTTTATAAAATAATTTCTATAAAAACTTTTATAAAAATTGAGAAATTTTTAATAAAATCACAAGCTTGGTAGTCAAAGCATATGAATTCCTATTTTGGTAAATACTAAACATAATCTTCTATCGAAATAAGCCAAAACCATATTTAGCAAAAGGAATCTCTCAAAGAGGTAAACTTCCAACATGCTTTGTGCATTTGGTTTCTAAACTACCATTTTTATGATTAAATTCAAACTTAAGAAGTATGACACTAACCCAACTTTTCTTAAGCTTCTTTTCAGTGCATTTTTATGGTAAAAATGGGTTGTGTGTGGTTTTGGTAAAAGCCCAACGTCTATATGCACAAGGCTAAAAAATCTCCAGCAGTGCGACGGTCGATGCCACGGTCGACCGTGGATCGACCGTGGACAGTCTGGACACTTTTTGAGCTTGCATCTTTTTCCTTATTTAAGGTAACTCAAGTCTTGTGTTTTACTAACCTCTTGCAATCTGAAAAAACACAGAATACATAAAAATCTTGTGAGCTCATATTCCTTGATAATTCAATCTTTCAAGATCAAGAATCAAGCAAGAGTGAAAGTCTTCAAGTTCATATACTTCATTACATTCATATACATTTGTAATAGTGTGAGGATAATCTCTAGCCTATAGAATTAGAGAGAAGTGAGGATCAACTCTAGCCTTTCCAATTAGAGTGAAGTGAGGTTTATCTTAACCTTGTTTGCAAGAGTGAAGTGTAATTCTTGTAAGCTAAAGAGAGAAGTTGTAAAAGGTTTATCTCTACCTTCAAAGAGAGAAGATAGTGGAGCAACTCTTGGTGGGTGAGGCCAAGGAGTGGATGTAGAGCAAGGTTGTTAACCCTTGCTTGAACCACTATAAATCATTGTGTCTAAACTACTTCATTGGTGATATCTTCCTTCCCTAAACTCTTTAATTATTTGCAAATATTGTTAAAAACTTTAGAAAGTGGGCATATAACCTATTCACCCCCCTCTAGGTTCTAACAATTGGTATCAGAGCAAGTTGCTCTAGATAATTTTTGAAAAGTCGTTTTAAATCTTCTAAAAATCTTTTTCAAAAGTTTTTGAGTTGACAAAATGGGATAAAATTATGTAGAGGGGAATTCTATGGTTAGACCTCCACTTCTTGAAGAAGAAGGGTTTTGTTATTGGAAACAAAGATTCATGACTTATGTCCAAGCCAAAGATGTTGATCTTTGGGATATTATTGAAGAAGGGGATTATGTACCAAAAACCTTTGATTCCAAACAAGATGCCTTTGTTCAACTTCCTAAAGAAAAATGGGATCAAGAGGATAAGAAAATGGTTTCTAAAATTTTTGAAGCAAAACTCTTTCTTTACAATGCTTTGCCTAGAAAAGAATTTGAAAGAGTGTTTATGTGTGAAAGTGCAAATGCTATTTGGAAATCTCTTGTCACCACACATCAAGGAAATGCCCAAGTTCTAGATAACAAAATTGAATTACTTGTGCAACAATATGAACAATTTCAAATACTAGATGATATGAAAATTGATGAGGCTTTTGCAAAGTTTAATACTATTGTTACTAGTCTCAAGTCACTTGGGACTACTTACTCTAACAAAAAGATTGTAAGAAAGTTTCTTAGGGCTCTTTCACCAAAATGGAGGGCAAAGGTGACGGCTATTGAGGAGTCAAAAGATTTGAACATACTTCAAATGGATGAGATAATAGGAAATCTCAAAGTGTATGAAGTAATCATGCAAAAGGATGATGAGATTGCCAAGCTAAAGAAAGAGAAGAGCAAGTCCATTGCACTTAAAGCCAAACATATCAAAGATTCCTCTAGTGATGAAGGAGATGAAACAAATAGTGATGAGGATGAAGAGTATGCCATGATGGTGATGAACTTTAAAAAGTTCTTCAAAAGAAAAGGCAAGCATGTGAAAGCTCCATTTGATCCTAAGAAGTACAAGCAAGCCAAGGATGCCAAGAAAGAAAAGAAATCATCTAGAGAATGCTATGGATGTGGAAACTCTTCACATCTCATAAGTGATTGTCCAAAGGTAGCTTCAAAGAAAAAGGAAAATCACAAAGCCTTCCTAGGAGGTGCATGGAGTGATAGTGGTGATGAAAACCAAGAAGAAACAAAAGAAGAAAAATGTCTCATGGCCTTTGAGACAAGTGAGTGCTGCAATAAAAGTGAGAATATGTCTCATGAATGGATTCTTGATAGTGGTTGTTCAAAACACATGACCGGTAATAGAGAACTCTTCACCTCATACAAGGAGTATGATGGAGGACATGTTGTGTTTGGAAGCAATCTAAGAGGAAAGGTGATTGGTAAAGGTAACATTCTTCATGACAATATCAAATTCTTGAATGTTGAGCATGTTAGTGGTTTAGCTTACAATTTAATAAGTATTGGTCAACTATGTGATAAAGATCTAAATGTTAAATTCACCAAACATGAAAGCTTAATATGCAAAGATGATAAAGTTTTAGTAAAAGGTGTTAGGAGAAATGGACTATATACATGTAGACTTGGTGATAATCCTAACACACAAGTATGTCTTGCATCTATAATTGATAATTCAACATTATGGCATAGAAGACTAGGTCATGCCAACATGAGACTACTACAAACGTTGACTAGAAATGAGCTTGTTAAAGACTTACCAAATATTAGATTCGATAATCATTTTTGCGATGCATGTAAAATAGGAAAACAAGTACATTCATCTCATAAATCTAAAAATGCTATAACTACAAAAAGATGTCTTGAACTATTGCATATGGATCTTTTTGGCCCTTCATCAATTCAAAGTTATGGGGGAAACTTCTACACACTAGTTGTTGTAGATGACTTTTCTAGATATACATGGACACTATTTTTGAAAAACAAAAATGAAGCTTTTGACAAATTTAAAACTCTTGGCAAGAAAATTCAAAACCAATTTAGTTGTACGATCATTTCAATTCGTACCGACCATGGAAGAGAATTTGACAATGAAGCGCAATTTGGAGCATTTTGTGAAAAACATGGAGTGTCTCATAACTTTTCAGCTCCTCGCACTCCCCAATCAAATGGGGTTGTTGAAAGGAAAAATAGGACTTTACAAGAAATGAGTAGGAAAATGCTAAATGAACAATCCATTCCACAAAAGTTTTGGTGCGATGCGGTCTCAACGGCTACATACATCCTAAATAGAGTCTTGATTAGACCAATGCTAAATAAAACACCCTATGAAATCATCAAAGGTAGAAAACCATCCTTAGGACATCTTAAGGTATTTGGTAGTAAATGCTATATCCTTAATACCAAAGACTACTTGACAAAATTTGATCCTAAAGCATATGAGGGTGTCTTCTTAGGATACTCCTTGAATAGTAAAGCCTATAGAGTATTAAACAAATCTACTATGGCTGTGGAGGAATCACTTAATGTCACATTTGATGAATCTCCACTTCCTCCAAAGACTCAACCCTTAATAGATGATGACAAATTAGAAGAAGAAGCCATAGAACAACAACTCTCAAAATTAGACATAAATCATCATAGTGTTCAAATCCCAATAATAGATAACAAAACCACAAGTAATGAAAATGAAATTAAAGAAAATAGGAACCATCCAATAACTCAAGTCATAGGAAACTTGAATCAAAGACTCACTAGATCCCAAGCCCAAAACCTTAATACTTTCTTTGCCTTTGTGTCACACATAGAACCCAAAAATATTAAAGAGGCAATTAAAGATGAAAATTGGGTAATGGCAATGCAAGAAGAGTTAAATCAATTTACTAGAAGCCAAGTTTGGGACTTAGTACCTTTACCTAGTGGTCACACAATAATTGGAACTAAATGGGTTTTTAGAAACAAAGTTGATGAAAATGGAAATATCACTAGAAACAAAGCTAGACTAGTAGCCCAAGGATATAACCAACAAGAAGGAATAGATTATGATGAAACCTTTGCTCCGGTTGCTAGATTAGAATCCATAAGGATTCTACTTGCTTATGCTTGTGCTCAAAATTTTAAACTATATCAAATGGATGTCAAAAGTGCTTTTTTAAACGGGTTTATAAATGAAGAAGTTTATGCATGTCAACCTCCCGGTTTTGAAGACCCCATTCATCCATCTTATGTATATAAACTTAGAAAAGCATTGTATGGCCTTAAACAAGCTCCTAGAGCTTGGTATGATAGATTAAAATCATTCTTGTTGAAAAATGAATATAATATGGGTAAAGTTGATAATACATTGTTCACAAAGAAAAGAAAAGATGACATCTTGCTTGTACAAATTTATGTGGATGATATCATATTTGGATCAACATGCCAAGACTTGTGTGATGAATTTTCAAAACTTATGCATAATTAATTTGAAATGAGTATGATGGGTGAATTGAATTACTTTCTTGGACTTCAAATAAAACAATATGAAGATGGTACATTCTTAAATCAACAGAAGTATATTAAAGACATGCTTAAGAAATTCGATTTTGAAAATGTGAAACCAATGAGTACACCTATGGCTACAAACACACACTTGACACAAGATGAAGAGGGTGAAAGATTTGATAGTACAAGATATCGTGGTATGATCGGGAGCTTGCTTTATCTAACGGCAAGTCGTCCCGATATTATGTATAGTGTATGTGTGTGTGCTCATTTTCAGGAAAATCCAAAGAAATCACACTATGAGGCCGTCAAACGAATATTCCGATACATTAAAGGAACAATCAACTTGGGATTGTGGTATCCAAAGTGGAGCGGCTTAGATATAATGTGCTATGCGGATTCGGATCTCGGTGGATGCTACTTGGATAGAAAAAGTACAAGTGGAGTATGTGCCTTTATTGGATTGGCACTTACCTCATGGTTCTCGAAAAAGCAAACATCCGTTGCCTTGTCAACAACCGAAGCCGAATATGTAGCCGCCGGAAGAGCATGCGCTCAGGTCTTATGGATGCAACAATCTTTATTGGACTATGAGGTACATCTATCCGAAATTCCTATTATGTGTGATAATAAAAGTGCCATTGATTTAAGTAAAAATCCTGTATTGCATTCAAGAACTAAACACATTGAAATTAGACATCACTTTCTACGTGATAATGTGCAAAAAGGCAACATAAGCTTAGAAAAAGTTACGTCATGTGAAAATATTGCTGACATATTCACTAAACCACTAAAAAAGGAAGTATTTGACACATTAAGACTTGGTTTGGGGATGATGGAACATGTACCTTAAGAGATAAACACCTAAAAACTGAAAAACAGCAAAAAAATGCTATCCAGTGGCTCCACGGTCGAACCATGGTCGATACCATGTATCGACCGTAGGGGCACTGCCAAAAGTTTGAGAAACACGCGGTCGATACCACGGTCGACCGTGTCTCGACCGTCGGGGTACTGCAAAAACACCAAAACAGACTTAAAAAGGGCGCGGTCGATATCACGGTCGACCGTGTATCGACCGTAGGGTACCTGACGATTTTTAACCCTATTTTACTCTCTCTTTCTTACACTTTCTCTTCCCCACACAAACCCTAGCCGCCATTAACAACTAAGAGCTTAAAAATTACCTCAAAAATCAAGGTTTTTACTACGGTTGAAGCGGTAATCGAAGCCACGGTTGGATTCACGGTTGATCCACGGTTGAAGACTCATCCTCTCTTGCCTTTTCCCTTCCTCACGAATTTCTTGTTCAAGGTATAAGTTTATCTCTTCTTCCTTTTTCTTAGGGCTCTCTCTTTGCACCAAAGAATCATGTGGATCTTAGGATTAGGTTGACTTTTGGAAAAGAAAATATGTTAGGTTTGTTGAGTAGTAAATGGTATATGAAAATGATGGGTTCAATTTTAAATATAGATGATGTCTAAGTTGTTATTATAAGATTCAATTAGTGTATGCATATCATGTCAAAAAGGGACAAAAATGAAATCTTGAAAAAAGTCCATTGCCGGTCGAACCACGGTCGACCTTACTTCGACCGCAGATTATCACCAAAAATCCAGACCAACGACGGTCGATCCACGGTCAATACCGTGCATCGACCGTAAGCCCACTGGAAATTTTTTGAACTTTTAAATTTTTATGTTTTAACTTTTAATGTCCAAACTCAATGTAGTTTTGCTTAATCTACATCAACTAACCTTAGTAACCACATGATTCATAAAATTTTCAAAATCTTCTAAAATTTAGGCACACACTAGTCATAATGCTATATATTTGTACTTAATCATATCATCATTGTCTCTATAGATCATCATGCCACGTGTTCACACATCGGCTTCAAGAAAACCCGACAACCCTACCCCTCGTCAATCCGCCAATGCTCTAAAGAAACGGGCCATAAACAAGGGTCGTGTAGTTGCGGTCAATCAACTTGACCAATATAGGACCCAAGCCACCTTTGAGGCTATTGGGTGGACTATTTTCCTTTCTCTCTCAAATGTCATTTATAAAAATCGTTCTATGAATTTTATGCCTCCTTCATCTATAATGAGGATGATGAAGTAATCACCTTCAACATTGAAGGTAAGGACTTTACCTTCACTCTTGTCCAACTAGGTAGGATTCTACACATCCCATCCTCCGGCCTCAAATACTATCATACCGGTCATAGCCTCACAAACCTTCCACCTGTCTTCACCATTCCTGAAATCATTGGGTCAATTTGCAAACCAAATGTTCCCCACACCACAACCAATCTTTTCGGAAGATATCTTCTTCCCGAATGTGCCGTTTGGAACAAAATCATTGATTCCAATATCTTTCCCAAATCTGGGAATCATTCTGAAATAAGGGCTATTCAAGCTGTTCTTCTTCATGCTCTTAAAACGGGGACCGAGATCAACCTCACGCACATTCTTGCTAAACGCATGAGTGGTCTCGTGACAAGTCGTAGGGATCTTCCCTATGGCCGTCTTCTATCTCTTCTTTTTACGAATCTACCGGACGTTTCTCGCATTGTCTCAACTTCGGGATCCTCCATGCCCATCGACCTTGCGACACTTCGCAAGATGTCTTCCCATAAAGGGACGAAACGGGCACACTCTTCCTCTTCCGGAGATACGGAAGCCGAGATTGACAAATTCACCTTTGGTGAAGAGGAGGAAGGTGAAGCGGAGAGTTCAATTCCTCCGGATTTCGGCATGGTTGAAGGCACTACCGATGAACGGATTGCGGCACTAAATCGCAATGTGAATGCTTTACGGAATGAAACTCGCTCTCTCCGTAAAGAAATGAAAGGGGTAAAGGACATGTTGAGATCAACTATGAATGCTCTTAAATGTAATTCCGGAACCGATGGAGGTGAGCCGTCTCAATCATGAGTCGATGTTTTATGATTACCACATTTGTCTTTCAAACAATTTATTTCTATGTATTCACACAATATGATATTTATGTTGGTCATGTGCTACAATATTTTATGCTATGATGTACGTTTTGTGGTTTGATATGCATGCTTTCCATCTAACATATATTGTGATTAATATTGGCTATGCTCACATCACTCGTGCAAGTCCTCGGTAGAATTTTGTATGTACTCTAGCTCATCCAAATCAAGATATGGAGATCTACATTCAAGGGGGAGCTTATGCCAAGGGGGAGTCTCTTTTTTGTTAAGACAAAAAAGGGGGAGAAGAAAGAATAATATATAGAAGATAGTAGAATATATACATATGTGTGTATATATGCACATGTTAACATGTTAAAGTTACATATACAATTCTTATACAAGTTATAAATTTTTGTCTTCAACTAAAAGGGGGAGATTGTTGGGAAAAATATGCTTATAAATATATCCTCTTTTGTTGACACAAAAATATACAACTTGTTTATATAATTGTATGTATTAACATTAACATATGTGCACATATACATATATATATATTCAATCAAATATATTCTCATCTATAATCTACAAAACAAGCTTCATCAAATGGCCAAGCTCCAATCGTCAAGATCCGAGTTCAAGTAGAAGCCGATGTTGAAGCCTCCTACAAATAAACGTTCAAAGTTTATGAGCTTACAAAATAAATAATTAAATGAGTTTAAGTTTTTATAAAATAATTTCTATAAAAACTTTTATAAAAATTGAGAAATTTTTTATAAAATCACAAGCTTGGTAGTCAAAGCAAATGAATTCCTATTTTGGTAAATACTAAACATAATCTTCTATCGAAATAAGCCAAAACCATATTTAGCAAAAGAAATCTCTCAAAGAGGTAAACTTCCAACATGCTTTGTGCATTTGGTTTCTAAATGACCATTTTTATGATTAAATTCAAACTTAAGAAGTATGACACTAACCCAACTTTTCTTAAGCTTCTTTTCAGTGCATTTTTATGGTAAAAATGGGTTGTGTGTGGTTTTGGTAAAAGCCCAACGTCTATATGCACAAGGCTCAAAAATCTCCAGCAGTGCGACGGTCGATGCCACGGTCGACCGTGGATCGACCGTGGACAGTCTGGACACTTTTTGAGCTTGCATCTTTTTCCTTATTTAAGGTAACTCAAGTCTTGTGTTTTACTAACCTCTTGCAATCTGAAAAAACACAGAATACATAAAAATCTTGTGAGCTCATATTCCTTGATAATTCAATCTTTCAAGATCAAGAATCAAGCAAGAGTGAAAGTCTTCAAGTTCATATACTTCATTACATTAATATACATTTGTAATAGTGTGAGGATAATCTCTAGCCTATAGAATTAGAGAGAAGTGAGGATCAACTCTAGCCTTTCCAATTAGAGTGAAGTGAGGTTTATCTTAACCTTGTTTGCAAGAGTGAAGTGTAATTCTTGTAAGCTAAAGAGAGAAGTTGTAAAAGGTTTATCTCTACCTTCAAAGAGAGAAGATAGTGGAGCAACTCTTGGTGGGTGAGGCCAAGGAGTGGATGTAGAGCAAGGTTGTTAACCCTTGCTTGAACCACTATAAATCATTGTGTCTAAACTACTTCATTGGTGATATCTTCCTTCCCTAAACTCTTTAATTATTTGCAAATATTGTTAAAAACTTTAGAAAGTGGGCATATAACCTATTCACCCCCCCTCTAGGTTCTAACAGATTCTTTATCATACTAGCATACATATGGCTTTCATAATACAAGTTGTGGCATGTCATAATCATATAACTGTTCTTGCATTCAAAACTTCCTAAATTGAAGTCATAAGAGTCAGTACTCACCTCGTGTGTTTATAAACAACACAATATGAACTCGGCTCTCCTTGATAGCTTAATTACCTATTAGTACACATATAAGTCCACTTAGATTATCACATATAAACACATATTCTATTACTAGTGTTACATTCCTACTTATGTGTTTAATTGAGTAAAAATGTCTAAACCATACTAAATGCCTCTAAAATGGTCAAAAATGATTCAACCATTATCTATTGCATATTACAAGTTTACTTGAAAATCATACCACATGTACATACCCTCAATAATCTGTTTTTAATCCTCAAATACATGTTTGAATTATTACAAATACCTTAACCCATCCCAAATAACATTAACCATTGAACAAACAAAGATGGTTTTGCTGCACACACGTCGCGCCGCGACATTTTTGGGCGTCGCGCCGCTACGCAGCGCCAGAGCTGCGACAATGGCCCTGCACAGCTGCTGTTTTCCTTCATAACTCAATTCTAACTTGCCTTTAATTATTTCCAGCTCATGTACTAGTGTTGGGGCATCAAAAGGAGTTCATAAACATATAAACATCATACTTTTAACATATGATTCAAGTTTGAATCATCAAATTACCATAAAAGACCCATTTGGTCAAATTCATGAAATTCATTCAAGATGGTATCTTTAATTCATAAAATCAATCCTAAACTACTTGTAGATGATTATAAAACAGATTGCAACTCAAAGATTTAAGCTTTATTGGCTAATTTTGTTCTTCCTAATTTTAACCTAAAGCTTGAAATGAAGAACAAGGAAGAAGATGACTTACTATGAAGAAGATGATGAAGAAGGAAGGATCAAGAACAGATTGGGAACCCTATTGGAGCTTGATTCCAGCTTCAATTGATGATCTTGGCTTTGATTTGTCTTCTTCAAGAACAAAGTGCAAGAAATGAGTGTGGTGTGTGTGTATACAAACGTGTGTGTGTGTTTGAGTTGTCTGATATGGGTGATAAGTGAGAACCGACCCATGGTTCTCATTTATCCTTTAAGAGGTATTTTGTTCCCCTTTTCAACATACAACACAACACCCGAATAACCGTTTCAACTAACGAGGATATTTTTGGAAACCTCGTTTGAAACCAGTTATTATTTTACAATTCTTTTCTATTTTTATTACTATTTTTATATTCACATTTAACTAGCCAATTACATATTTTCTATTTATTCTTACAAATATATTTATATTTAATTCATTTAATTAAATTGACATACCAAATGGAGCACGCGAATAGGCCATATTTGAGGATGTTACAGATGACTTGTTTGATCAACTGCAGGGAGCAACGTGCTTTTCCAAGATTGACCTTCGATCACGGTATCATCAGGTACGGTTTCATACTGAAGACATACTGAAGACTGCCTTTCGTACACGTTATGGCCATTATGACTTCTTGGTTATGCCATTCGGCTTAACCAATGCACCAGCTATCTTCATGGATCTCATGAACCGAGTTTGTCATCCATTTCTGCACAGGTTCGTGATAGTCTTTATTGATGACATCTTGATCTTTTCAAAAACTGAAGCAGAACATGAATCACACCTTCGTCAAGTTCTCGATGCTCTCAAGCGAGAATAACTGTACGCCAAACTTTTTAAATGTGAGTTTCGGCTTCGGGAGGTGCATTTTCTTGGCCATGTTATCTGCAGGGATGGTGTTAAAGTAGACCCTGCTAAAGTAGAGGCAGTGATGAATTGGGAGGTTCCCAAAACTCCTACAGAGATCAAGAGTTTTCTTGGTCTAGCTGGCTATTATCGGCGGTTTATCCGTGATTTTTCTAAACTCGCTGGTCCTCTTACTAAACTGACACGGAAGGATGTTGCTTATGTGTGGTCTGATGCACAAGAGCAATCCTTTTAATCCTTGAAGAGGCTATTATGTAAAGCTCCGATTCTTACATTGCCTAACGGGTCGGAGGATTTTATCGTCTATTGTGATGCATCTGATTCTGGATTGGGTTGTGTTCTAATGCAACGCGATAATGTGATTGCCTATGCTTCAAGGAAATTAAAACCACATGAAAAGAACTACCCAACACACGATCTTGAACTCGCAGCAGTAGTATTTGCATTGAAGCTATGGAGACATTACTTATATGGCACAAAATGTGTTATATGCACGGATCACAAAAGCTTACAATATGTCGTTTCTAAAAAAGAACTCAATATGAGGCAACGACGCTGGATTGAGTTAATCAAAGACTATGATTGTGAGATCCGTTATCATCCAGGCAAAGCTAATGTAGTAGCTGATGTCTTGAGTAGAAAAGGGGTTTCAACTGAAGCCAAATTCATGAAGCTAACTGTGGTTCTTGATATTATTACAAAATTGAAAGAATCATAGCAATTGGCTCTACAGGAGGAAAATCTGAAAGCTGAGACTATGAGGAAGATAAGGAATCTGCTAGTTGAAGATAGTCGGGGTTTGAAGACTTTTCAATCCCGAATCTGGGTACCATTAATTGGAGGCAACCATGAGTTGATACTAGAAGAAGCTCATAATTCCAGGTTGTCTATTCATCCAGGTATTATAAAGATGTATTATGATCTTAAGAAGCTGTATTGGTGGCCTACTCTTAAAAGAGACATTGCTTCATTCGTGGAGAAGTGTCAAATATGTGCACAGGTCAAAACCGAGCATCAAAGGCCTTATGGCAATCTGCAACAGCTTGATATTCCAGAATGTAAGTGGGATCATATTACAATGGATTATTTCACAAAGCTACCTAAGACATTGAAGGGGCATAATATGATTTGGGTCATTGTTGACCGTTTGACCAAAAGTGCCCATTTTCTTGCTACAAATGAATCTGCATCATTGACACGCCTAGCTCAACTCTATATCAACGAGATAGTCACTCGTCACGGTTTACCTTGTTCTATTGTTTCTGACCGTGACTCTCGTTTCGTGTCTAACTTCTGGCAAAGCTTGCAACGTAAGCTTGGCACACGGGTTCATCTGAGTACTGCTTATCATCCACAAACGGATGGTCAGTCTGAAAGAACAATTCAGACTCTTGAATACATGCTTAGGGCATGTGTACTTGAATATGGTGGTTCTTGGGATTCTCATCTCCCTTTAATAGAGTTTGCTTATAACAACTCTTATCATTCTAGCATTGGGATGCCACCATATGAGATGTTATACGGGAGGCATTGTCGTACTCCCACTTGTTGGCTTGAACCGGGTGAGAAGCAGTATGCCGGTCCTGAAATTGTGCAGATCACTTCTGATAAAGTCAAGATAGCTCTGGAGAAACTTAAAGCGGCTTGTGATCGTCAAAAGATATATGCAGACCTAAAGCGCCGACCTGTTGAATTCAGTGAAGGCAATAGGGTATTCTTGAAGGTATCCCTTGGAAGGGTGTAATTCGGTTTGGATGCAAAGGCAAGCTGAGTCCACGTTACATTGGTCCATTTAGGATTATCCGAAAAGTCAACGAGCAGACTGTATCTCTTGAATTACCTCCTGAGTTATCTGGTATTCACGACACTTTCAATGTTTGCTATTTGAGAAAGTGTAAAGTTGAGGAGAATCAAGTTCTACCTCCGCAAGAATTGAAGGTTGATTCGGCTAAACTCCTTGTAGAGGAACTAGTTGAAATTCTTAATGCGAAGACAAAGAAGCTGTGTAAGAAGATGATCAGACTGGTTCTTGTCAAGTGGAAGCACAGCCTAGTTCCCAACCTGACATGGGAATCAAAGGATGACATGAAGGCACGATACCCTCACTTATTCCTAGATGAACAGATTCCGAGGACGGAATCTTCTTAAGGGGGTAGAGTTGTAACATCCTCAAATATGGCCTATTCGCGTGCTCCATTTGGTATGTCGATTAATTTAAATGAATCAAATATAAATATATTTGTAAGAATTAGTAG
Organism: Dittrichia graveolens; assembly: GCA_038502395.1. Classification (NCBI taxonomy): domain Eukaryota; kingdom Viridiplantae; phylum Streptophyta; class Magnoliopsida; order Asterales; family Asteraceae; genus Dittrichia; species Dittrichia graveolens. Next base: position 29,115,881 of record JARJIL010000008.1, read on the forward strand.
AAATTAGTTATTGTTCAGATAAATGTGAAATTAAAAATAGTAATAAAAATAGAAAAGAATTATAAAATAATAACTGGTTTCAAACGAGGTTTCCAAAAATATCCTTGTTAGTTGAAACGGTTATTCGGGTGTCGTGTTGTATGTTGAAAAGTAGAACAAAATACCCCTTGTGGATAACTCAAAAACCAAAGTCGGTTTTAATAAGTCTCAACATCTGTACACACACAAACACCATCAGAAAACACACACACACCTCACGCTTTCTTTTCTCTTGTTTGTTCTTGAAGATTGAAGGAGAGAAATGAATTAGATCAACCAAGGAGCTGGATTGAAGTTCAAATCTTGTTCCTAATCTGTTCTTAAGCTTCAAACCATCATCATCTTCATCATTAGTAAGCTTATCTTCCCTTCTTCTTCATTTTTGCAACTTAGGTCAAATTTGGTCAAAACGAAGTTAGCCATTAAAGTCTGGAATTTATGATTGTTCTAAAGTCACTTACAAGTAGTTTAGAACTGATTTTGGGTATTAAAGTTGTAATCTTGATTGTATTTCTTGAAATTGACCAATTGGGTCTTCAACGGAGAATTGATGAATTAATCTTGAATATGATGTTAGAGTTGCTTATTTAGATGTTTATGAACTCCTATGAGTGTCCTAAAACTAGTACAAAACCTGGAATTAATTAAGAATATGTTAAACTTGAGGTTGGAATTTTGTAGAGCTGTGCAGAGCACTAATTCGTGCTTCTGATGCTGTGTCACGGCGCGACACAGGAAGGTGTCGTGGCGCGACCTGTGCTACAGCAAACAATTAGTTGTTTTTCAATAGTCTTAGTTTATGTAATGTACTTGTATCATTTTTGACCATTTTAGAGGTATTTAGTATGGTTTAAACATTTTTACTCAAATAAACACATAAGTAGGAATATAACACTAGTTTTAGTATATGTGTATATATGTGGTGATCTAAATGGAATTATATGTAAACAATAGGTAATTAAGCACCAAGGAAGGCCAAGTACATATTTGAGATATATTTGAGCACCAAGGTGAGTACCGATTTGTATGAATCCAATAAAGGAGGTTTTTGAATGCTAATTGTTTAAATGAACACGGTATGCTATTTTTATGCAAATAGACTTGTATATTTATATATATAAGCTTAGAAACAAGTTATTGACATGAAGTATGATATATTTGGCATGTATTTAAATACATGCATATTTATTGAGATATCTGGATATATATGATTTCATATGTGAAAGCATGCATGCTATGATCTCTTTTATGTGATAATGATGAGCTGTGTGAAAAATCCGGACATATGTGCATGAAAGGTCAGCTTCGGCTGGGTCTCAAGGGCCTTCGGGCAATTGTTCGGGACTAATGGTACTCGAGTGCCATTCCTTTAACTTATGGGGTGATTGCCTTACCTGGCTGAGCCTAATGAGCGTCTGGCTCCGTAACGAGCAGGTGGAGTCACTTAGGTGATGAATTTAGCACGGTTGGCAGTGTTTGATTCCCCCGGTGGTTGTTATTGAGCCGGACTAGCTATCTGGCAAGATATAGTACTGCTGGACATGTCAGCATTACCGCTAAATGTTAGGATAGCATTGTATGCTCATATTTGATTCATGACTTGTTATTATTGCACTCATACATGTCTGTATTCACTAGCTATTTTATATAGCTAATCCTGTTGTTGTTTCCCTTTTTATGACAAAGTATAGGCAGGCTTGGTGAGACGGGAACTCTTATGCATTTGTATGGGCTTGTTGTGGAACACTTCTTTTGGTATATAATATATATACAATGGTCGGTTTAGTTTAAAGTAACACCGGTTGTCGTGTTTGGCAAGTTTTGTTTTGTATATTTGTTTATACGCCAAACACGTGTTTAAATTGTAATAGTTTAATAGACTTGGGTTTGTTTATTGTTTTTGAAAATTCCGCTGCTTTGTTTTTTGAAATTCGGTTAGGATAACTAACAGGTAAACATTCAATTTACAAACGGACCCATGCAGTTTAAAAACTCGAAATTTAACTGATTTTTAAGGTTTCAAAGGCGGTGTTACAAGTTAGGTATCAGAGCCTAAGTTTGAGGGAATTGGGTACTTGAAAGAGTATTCAATCTCAAACTCGGGCCCGACCATTATGAAGTGTTCCTAATTGGGTAAAGGGGTTTGAGTATGAGAGTTATATGATAAGTACTTGTATTTAGCTAGTCTATATGTTTATGTGTAAGTATAAGTGCTATAATGAATAATCATTCTTTCATATAGCAAAAGTTGAATTATGTCTGCACAACCGGGTGCTACTGAACAGGCACTTAAGGAAATGGAGGACGAAGCCTCCCATATACCTCCTCAGCAGGCTGTAGATGAGCAGTCACAACACCATTCTTAAGGTGCACCAGCTGAGAATGTGCAACAGGCGTATATCAGATGCCTTGAGGAGGAGCTCCGTACTGCAAAGGAGCTTTTACTCAACTCTGCTATGGGTAGACCAACCCGCAAGCCATGTTCTTATAAGAAATTCCTATCATGCCACCCACCTACCTTTGGGGGAGTGATGACCCCGTAGTTACCATGAGGTGGATCAGAGAGATGGAGCAGGCCTTTGAGTCCTACGAATGTGAGTCTGAATACCGCGTCAGGTATGTTGTTCGGATGTTGAAGGACCGTGCCATATACTGGTGGGACACGGTCAAAGCCTCTATCAGAAAGGAGGTACTTGAATCCTTAGTTTGGGAACAATTCTCAGAGAAAGTGTAGAAGAAGTACTGCACTGAATATGATATGGAACGCTTGGAGGGTGAGTTCAACAATCTCCAAATAGGGGATAAGACTATGGAGCAACACATCAGTGCTTTTTCTGACAAAATGAGGTTTGTACCTCATTTATTAACTGATGAGAATCTGAAGATAAGAAAGTTTGTTGCCACATTACCCTTGGAGTTTCGAGCACATGTCAGAGCGGCAAGTGATCTGGATCGAGCATTTGAGATAGCTCGACAAGTGGAGGGTGATCGCATTCAGTGTAGGGGCGAATCTGCAGGAGGAAGCAATAAGAGGAAGTTTCAATCCTCTTCTAACCCAAGTCCTTTAAAAGGACAATCTTCTGCAGGTAGCAAATCTGGTGATTACAAGAAGCCTAAATCTGTAGACTCGTGGTGCAACCAATGCCGTTCCACCCATTATGGTGAGTGTTCTACAGCTACCAGAAGATGTGCTAGATGTGGTATCAAAGGCCACCCAGTGGAGGATTGCAAGTTTAAGGAGGATGTCTACTTCAGATGTCGTCAGCCAGGGCACAGAATCGCCAAATGCCCACAGGGTTCTAACACATGAGCTGGAGAACCATCGTCTGAGCCGAAGAAAGACGGCGCCCCATGTGCTAAAGGGCGTGCGTTCCAGATGACGGCCGAGGAGGCCAAGACTGTAGGGGATGTGATTACGGGTACTTTCTTTGTTAATTATACCCCAACATGTGTATTGTTTGATTCCGGGGCTACTTATTCTTTTGCCTCGGTATCTTTTTGTCATAAGCTGCAATTGCCTACATCTACATTAATTGATCCGATTACAGTAGAAACCGCTAATGGTAGAATAGTTTCTGTTGCTGATAAAATTCCTATCGCGGTCATCTACATTTATGGCATTAGTTTTCCTATTTCATTCCATATCATGCCTATTGCTGGGTTTGATATTGTGATTCGAATGGACTGGCTCAGTACTCGCAATGTTGAGATTCTGTGTTCTAAAAAGATTATTAAGTTTCCTTTATCAGACGGCTGTTATGCAATAGCAAGGGGGAAGGACGGGAATCTGACATTCCTATCATCTCGGTTATCAAAGCTTCAAAATTAGTGGCGAAAGGTTGTATATCCTACTTAGCATATGTAATTGATGCTAAGATGAAGAAGCAACCAGTTGAAGACATCCTGATAGTGTCAGAATATCCTGCGTTGTTTCCAGATGAATTACCCGGGCTACCTCCAGTCAGGGATGTTGAATACAAGATCGATCTTATTCCAGGAGCTACTCCGGTGGCTAAAGCTCCATATCGTCTCGCTCCTTCAGAGATCCGCGAGATGATGAATCAAATACAAGAACTACTTGACAAGGGCTTCATTTGCCCGAGCTCTTCTCCTTGGGGAGCTCTAGTTTTATTCGTCAAGAAGAAAGATGGCACTATGCGAATGTGCATAGATTACAGGGAGGTTAATAAGCGAACTGTAAAGAACAAATACCCACTCCCGCGCATAGATGATGTAACACCGCCTTTGCTATTTTAAAAATCAGTATAAATTTGAGTTTTCAAACTGCATGGGTACGTTTGTAATTTGAACTTTTACCTGTTTGTTAACTTAACTGAATTTCAAAAACTATGCAGCGGAATTTTAAATAACAAAGAAACAACCTAAACAGTTATTACAGTTTAAAAATACATGTTTGGCGTATATACAAATATACCATACCAAAAATTTCCAAACATGCCTACCGGTGTTACATAATCTAAACCGACCATAATACTATTATACCAAAATTAGTGTTCCTTCCAAAAAGGCTTCTATAATAGCCACGAGTGTCCCCGACTCACCAAGCCGTCTATTCCTTATCTGTAAAATATTAAACATCAACAACATTAGCTATATAAATATAGCTAGTGAATACTAACAATCATGCATAACAATTAAGCAAGTTCTTAGCAATATAACAAGTCATATAGCAGAATAAGCAATCAATGCTATCCTAACATATAGCGGAGTGTTGACATGTCCAACGAGTGTATTATATTGCCGGGTTGCAAAGCCAGCTCAAACCACTACCACCGGGGGAATCAGACACTACCATCAGTGCGGGTTTCATCACTTAAGTGAATCTACCATGCTCGTTAAGGAGCCAAAGCTCATTAGGCTTAGCCATTTAAGGCACTCACCTCAATTGCTGAAAGGAACAGAACTCGAGTACCCTTAGTCCAGAACATTATGCCCGTAGGCCTAGGACCCAGCCGAAGCCGACCTTAATTACATACAAGTCCGGACATACAGATAGTTTCATCAATCACCCTTTGCAGGGACAAGTGCATGCATGCTTTATTCATATAACATATTATTCATCAAGTGTGCACATGTACTTAAATACATGTCTTGCACATCAATTAATAAGCCATATCATGGATTCTTTATCATACTAGCATACATATGGCTTTCATAATACAAGTTGTGGCATGTCATAATCATATAACTGTTCTTGCATTCAAAACTTCCTAAATTGAAGTCATAAGAGTCAGTACTCAACTCGTGTGTTTATAAACAACACAATATGAACTCGGCTCTCCTTGATAGCTTAATTACCTATTAGTACACATATAAGTCCACTTAGATTATCACATATAAACACATATTCTATTACTAGTGTTACATTCCTACTTATGTGTTTAATTGAGTAAAAATGTCTAAACCATACTAAATGCCTCTAAAATGGTCAGAAATGATTCAACCATTATCTATTGCATATTACAAGTTTACTTGAAAATCATACCACATGTACATACCCTCAATAATCTGTTTTTAATCCTCAAATACATGTTTGAATTATTACAAATACCTTAACCCATCCCAAATAACATTAACCATTGAACAAACAAAGATGGTTTTGCTGCACACACGTCGCGCCGCGACATTTTTGGGCGTCGCGCCGCTACGTAGCGCCAGAGCTGCGACAATGGCCCTGCACAGCTGCTGTTTTCCTTCATAACTCAATTCTAACTTGCCTTTAATTATTTCCAGCTCATGTACTAGTGTTGGGGCATCAAAAGGAGTTCATAAACATATAAACATCATACTTTTAACATATGATTCAAGTTTGAATCATCAAATGACCATAAAAGACCCATTTGGTCAAATTCATGAAATTCATTCAAGATGGTATCTTTAATTCATAAAATCAATCCTAAACTACTTGTAGATGATTATAAAACAGATTGCAACTCAAAGATTCAAGCTTTATTCGCTAATTTTGTTTTTCCTAATTTTAACCTAAAGCTTGAAATGAAGAACAAGGAAGAAGATGACTTACTATGAAGAAGATGATGAAGAAGGAAGGATCAAGAACAGATTGGGAACCCTATTGGAGCTTGATTCCAGCTTCAATGGATGATTTTGGCTTTGATTTGTCTTCTTCAAGAACAAAGTGCAAGAAATGAGTGTGGTGTGTGTGTGTATACAAACGTGTGTGTGTGTTTGAGTTGTCTGATATGGGTGTTAAGTGAGAACCGACCCATGGTTCTCATTTATCCTTTAAGAGGTATTTTGTTCCCCTTTTCAACATACAATACAACACCCGAATAACCGTTTCAACTAACGAGGATATTTTTGGAAACCTCGTTTGAAACCAGTTATTATTTTACAATTCTTTTCTATTTTTATTACTATTTTTATATTCACATTTAACTAGCCAATTACATATTTTCTATTTATTCTTACAAATATATTTATATTTAACTCATTTAATTAAATTGACATACCAAATGGAGCACGCGAATAGGCCATATTTGCGTCCAAACCGAATTACCCCCTTCCAAGGAGATACTTTCAAGAATACCCTATCGCCTTCACAGAATTCCACTGGTCGGCGCTTTGGGTCTGCATATATCTTTTGATGATCACGAGCTGCTTTTAATTTCTCCAAAGCTATCTTGACTTTATCAGAAGTGATCTGCACAATTTCGGGTCCGGCATACTGCTTCTCACCCGGTTCAAGCCAACAAGTAGGAGTGCGACAACGCCTCCTGTATAACATCTCATATGGTGGCATCCCGATACTAGAATGATAAGAGTTGTTATAAGCAAACTCTATCAAAGGGAGATGAGAATCCCAAGAACCACCATATTCAAGTACACATGCCCTCAGCATGTCTTCAAGAGTCTGAATTGTTCTTTCAGACTGACCATCCGTTTGTGGATGATAAGCAGTACTCAGATGAACCCGTGTGCCAAGCTCATGTTGCAAGCTTTGCCAGAAATTTGACACGAAACGAGAGTCACGGTCAGAAACAATAGAACAAGGTAAACCGTGACGTGTGACAATCTCGTTGATATAGAGTTGAGCTAGGCGTGTCAATGATGCAGATTCGTTTGTAGCAAGAAAATGAGCACTTTTGGTCAATCGGTCAACGATGACCCAGATCATGTTGTGCCCCTTCAGTGTTTTTGGTAACTTTGTAACAAAATCCATGGTTATATGATCCCATTTCCACTCTGGAATATCAAGCTGTTGCAGATTACCATAAGGCCTTTCGTGCTCGGTTTTAACTTGTGCACATATTTGACACTTCTCCACGAATGAAACAATGTCTCTTTTAAGTGTAGGCCACCAATACAACTTTTTGAGATCATAGTACATCTTGGTTATACCTGGGTGAATAGACAACCTGGAATTATGTGCTTCCTGTAATATCAAATCACGGTTTCCTCCAATGAATGGTACCCAGATTCGGGATTGAAAAGTCTTCAAACCCTGGCTATCATTAACAAGCTGATCTTTCAGCTTTCTCATAGTCTCCACCTTCAAATTCTCCTCTTGTAGAGCTAGTTGCTGTGCTTCCCTCAATTTGGAAATAATATCAGGAACCATAGTAAGCTTCATGAACTTGGCTTCAGTTGAAACCCCTTTTCTGCTCAAGGCATCAGCTACTACATTAGCTTTGCCTGGATGATAACGGATCTCACAATCATAGTCTTTGATTAGCTCAATCCAACGTCGTTGCCTCATATTGAGTTCTTTTTGAGAAAAGACATATTGCAAGCTTTTATGATCCGTGCATATAACACATTTTGTGCCATATAAGTAATGCCTCCACAGCTTCAATGCAAATACAACTGCTGCGAGTTCAAGATCGTGTGTTGGGTAGTTCTTTTCATGTGGTTTTAATTGCCTTGAAGCATAAGCAATCACCTTATCACGTTGCATTAGAACACATCCCAAACCAGAATAAGCAGCATCACAATATACTATGAAATCCTCCGACCCGTTTGGCAGAGTAAGAATCGGAGCTTCACAGAGTAGCCGCTTTAAAGTTTGAAAGGACTGCTCCTGTGCATCAGACCACACATAAGCAACATCCTTCCGTGTCAATCTATTAAGAGGACCAGCGAGTCTAGAAAAATTGCGAATAAATCGCCGATAATAGCCAGCAAGACCAAGGAAACTCTTGATCTCTGTAGGAGTCTTAGGAACCTCCCAATTCATAATTGCCTCTACTTTAGCAGGGTCTACTTTCACAACTTCCCTGCATATAACATGACCAAGAAAATGCACCTCCCGAAGCCAAAACTCACATTTAGAAAGCTTGGCATAGAGTTGTTCTCGCTTAAGAGTTTCGAGAACTTGACGAAGATGTGATTCATGTTCAGCTTCGGTCTTTGAATAGATCAAGATATCATCAATAAATACTATCACGAACTTGTCCAGAAATGGACGAAAAATTCGATTCATAAGATCCATAAAGATAGCTGGTGCATTGGTAGAGCCGAATGGCATCACCAAGAATTCATAGTGGCCGTAGCGTGTACGGAAAGCCGTCTTCGGAATATCTTCCGCTTGAACGGTTTTCCAGAAAGAATCGAATTTTCATCCGTGAAGGAAGGATATCAGAATGATATTGAGATGGAATTCAGAAAATGAAAGATGATCATTCGGAAGATCAACAATGAAATGAATCAAGAAAGGCATGAGAATAAAATGACGAATGAATGCCTTCTCGATGGGAAAACGATAAAATTTGAAAATTGAAAATCTTTTTGAATTTTAAAATTTTGTATTGTTTTTGAAATTTTCATTTTTAAAATGATTTGAAAGAAAAAAAATAAACTCTTCCTAAGTTGATGCATTGAAGTTCGAAAATGATTTTACATCAACTAGGTTAGAGAAAAAAATTGCTCCTCCTGCAAGAATGCACAAAAATAATTTTTATTTTAAAACATAAATTTCAATCTTGTAGGTTCTCAACGAAAATGATTTGACTATCAAAGAATCGATGTCGTTCTTGCTCCCCCTGCAAATAATAAACCATTATCACACAAATTATATCAAGGAATGATAAACTACAAACATTAAGTTTCTCGGATCATTAGACTCGGGCTAATGAGGAACACAATGACGTGTGATATGGACTACAGGGAACACTCTTCTTTCTACAAGTCAGGATGTTAAACTTGTTAGCAAACTTAACACAATGTGCTTTTCAATGCATTCTTAATGATCTGCATTGTGTTCCAACAATGTCTCTGACTTGATTTGTAAAACAGATTAAGCACATTTTGGTACCCACTTGAAGTTAGGTCCAGCTATGTTAGGTTTATGAACCTTTCAATGCATTGGGCCTGTGTGCCATTGGGGAATACCATTTCTAACAACAAATTTATGATTTGTTCTTGAAGTTTTACAAATCTTCTCTTTTGAAAGTCTGATTAAGTGCTTGACTGAGTATATCACAAAAGGATATTTGACATCAGTTTTGAGCATAAAATTTCCATTATGCTTTGCTTTAGAAAAGAATTTGGAATTTAGATGTTTAAACGAATGATATTGCATATCAGCATGATTGTCCTTACCAGACTGATGTTATCAATGCATTCTTCTTTGCGGTACAACATTGGACTTAAGACCATCATTGATGACATTCTTCATTCGAAACTCAGATGTTCTAGGTTTAGTTTCTGAAGATGTCCTGGTAGGTATTGCATTGGATGAGAATTCATCAGTTATGACATTTTTGATACGGAATTCTGATGATGATAAACATGCATTTGAATGCACATGATTGATTGAACCACATGGTGAATTAAATATTGAGGTTTCTGTGGTTGTCTTCTTTTCTGTCGAGAATGATGATATCTTTACAAACATGTCACCTAGATTCTTCTTTGGAATCTATGTTTGTTTAGTCTTTGGTAAAGAATCAGTTGAGCTTACTGAAAATTCAGAATCGATATAACTTGAGTATGATGCATTCTGTTTACTTCTGAATTCAGTTTATGTTGGCTTTTGACAAGAAGTAGTCTCTTTGAAAGTAGAAGCATCAATGAAATCGTCATCTCATTTTCTACTTTCAGCATCTTCAAAAGAAAAATAAGAGTTAGTATCGCTACCACAATGTGTTTCTAAATCAAAATTGACATTTTCAGCGGAAGTTTTGGTACACTCAGAAGCTTTTTCAGCAAGAAGCATTGCGAACTTGAGTTTAGCCAAAAACTGTAGTCTCTCTTTCTCTAATGTTTTCTTCTATGTGTCCAGAGTCATCTGATGCTCAGATATTTTATTTTTCATAACTGAGCTGGGAAGATATAGTTTAGAAGAAGCAAGAAGATGTTGCTCAAGTCCTGTGACTTTTCTTTGCAATTCATTCTTTTCAATACCTAAACTCGCTATCAACTTATCATCATTCTGCAACATCCTTTGAAAATATTGACGCTCAACAGAAAATTCAGATATGAGGTCGTTAAACTTGACATTCTCTTCTTTCAGATCATTTGCTCTCTTCTTTAACTGTTCTGTATCTGCTTCCTTCTTCTCAACTTCAACTTTATACTCTTGACATTTCTTTTCCAAAAGTTGAAGTTCCTCAGGCACTCTAGACATTTGCTCTTTGACCTAGTCATTCTCTTTTGACAAAATTTCTGCTTTCTTTTTCTCTACTTCAGAATGTACTTCAACTTGTGAGATTTTCTCCACAAACTTACTTCTTTCTTCTTCAAACATTTTCTTTTCACTTTTCAAACTCTTTTTTAGGTCTAATACCTTTGTTTTTTTCTGCAACTCAACTTTTTCAACAAGTAGCTGTTGCTCAAGTTGTTTCAACTTATCATGCAATTCAGCTCTTTCAACTTGTAATTCACTTGCTCTTTTCTTTTCAAATTCAACTTGTTCATTTAGTAATGACCTTTGTCCACTTAGAATTTTTATCTGTTTCTCCTTTTTTATTATATCGTATGATTTATGTTCAAGCCTTAAATAATAAATTTGATTGTTTCATGTCAATTTGTGAATCTCTTTGTTTAGTGAAGAAATCTTCTCTTCGAGCTGGATATTGTCATCAACCAATCCTTCTGCCTTCTTTTTTCTCAAAATTTACTTCAACTTGTGGAATCTTCGTTGACATCTTGATATTTATCTTTATACCTGAAAAATATACGATCGTTTAGGAATGATTTGATTTGATAAAAAATTTAATCAATAATAATGATTTGATCAATTAAGAATGAGTTAGGAATGATCAACAATGACTAAAAGTCTACTAGGAGAATTTATTAAAGTGACTATGAGTTGAGAAAATCCGATTTTGTGTTGTTTGTGATTGCTTTTGGTTTGGCCTGTGTGCCGTATGGTTGTAATATTTATATTTTGGTGCGACTTGCATGTCGTTTATTTAATATCTTTGTACTCGTAATAGTTTATTAGGATCGCGACTTGCATGTCGTTTTCTTATTATTATGTACTCGTACTTAGATTATTTTTAAAGTATATATATTGCATCAAGCCGATCGGGAGGCATGGTGTTGGCGTCTTGACGAACCAATTCCGGGAGATTCGCCGGTGTGGAGATCATGACGGAGAATTAATTGTTGTCCCTAGATGACCATGTTTTTCCCCATTTTGGCTCACGGGAAAAACATTTAGGATTTTGGCATGTTACCGAGTTTTTGATTATTTTATATCCGTGGTTGTTTTATATTTATTTCTAGCATGATTCTTTAGGATTTACATGCTAAAGAATTTTTGAAAATATATAAAACAAAGTGATTTATAAATGAGTTTATATTTCTATGTGCATAAGAATTAACAATATTAATATAAAAGGTGATTATAGTAAATGGTGATCGAAAAGTGTTTTTTATCACTTAAATTATTAATTCACAAAATTGTTAAAATATTCTTTTAACCAGAAAACAAAAACCCGTTTTGCAAAAGTAAGTCACGCGCCACCCGTAAGACGACACCACCCAAATCTAACGAAACTTGTATGATTGTCGAGAATTAGCACGAGTCATGCCTTGTGGAGTTATGTGGAAGGTGAGTGTGGCAACTCGCAATATTGGTAGTCTAGCTTAAGCACGAACCAATGGTTGGGCTAGAGTACCAATGTGTGTCTTGACGGACGCCTTACAAATTCTTTTATAACGCTTACATGATGTTGACCGTTAGCCGAGTCATTTAAGAATAATAAAAGGATTGGTGTAAGAAGGGATCAAACATTCCTTAGACATTTGATGTCAATAAGGATCCCACAAGGATCTAAGTGTTGCAATGGTTGCAATCGGTAAAATGGTTACCAGCCTAAATAACTTATTTCGTGATACACGGTAAACCCGTCACGGGATAGAGTGAAATACGCTTCTTAGCCTTGTTCAAATAATTGGTTTTATAACTATCGGGTAATTATTTCTACAAGGACTTGACAGCTAAAACTGGTACTCTAATTTTGTAGATGGCGTCCAACAATGCTTCTACATCATCGAACTCAATTTCCCGAAAGTTGTTCGTCGAAAACACCAAACTCGATGGCCAAAACTTCATGGAATGGTTCATACAACTAAGGATAACCCTTACGTATGATTAGAAAATGTGGGCCATCGAGGAGCCCTTGCCGGTAGCACCAGTGGCTAGTGCGACTAGTGAGGTCCGAGACGCGCATGCTAAGCGCGTCAAGGAAACAAACGAAGTGGCTTGTATCATGCTTTCTTTTATTATTCCCGAGCTTCAAAAGCAAATGGAACATCTAGGGGTGTATGATATGCTTAACCAGCTGAAGGAAATGTTCAAACAGCAGGCTAAGTTATAGCGCTTCGAATGCCTAAAGACCCTTTCTACTGCCACATGCAGGAGGGCGGAAATGTTAGCGTTCATGTGCTTAAGATGAAAGCATTGGTTGATCGCTTGGAGAGGTTGGGATTCCCATTAGGGAGGGAGTTAGCGGTGGATGTGATCCTCCATTCTCTGCCCAGTTCCTGTAATACCCGCATCTTAAAATGTACAAGAATATTTTAATGTATATTAATGGTGATTTTATGCGCAATGTGATTGGGAATTATTTAAATAATGGGACTTATGTCTTATTTATGTGTATATGGTGGATGTAAATTTATTAAGTAGAGTGGGCTTATGTATATTAATCCAATGAGAGTTTAATGGAATTTTTTGGATTAAAGGGGTTGAGATTGGCCTAGGCCCACAAGAGTGGCTTTGAGGGTATAAATAGAAGATAGGGCACAGCCTCCCAGACATTCTCTATCACTTCACTGTTCAATTGAAAGAGTGTGTGTGTGTGGTTGTGCCATAGAGGATACGAGAAGAGGAAGAAGGAAGTTGCTTCAAATTGTGGAAACTTGAGATTTTAGCAAGGAAAATCACCAAGTAATGTTTCTCTATCATTTAAAGATCAAGTAGACATCATTTCTTTCTATATTGAGTGTTGGCCGAATGTTTTATAATCTGGGTTTGGGTTTTGAGGGTTTAAGAAAAACCCATGAAAAGTAGCTTACCAAGAACACCATGTAAGTTGATAAAATATGGTTTGAAGTTTAAAGGAAAGTTTTATATAAGTGGAGAAATGCTTTGCAACAAGTTTGAGTTGAATTGGTTGAGTTTCTACAAAGCTTGATTATGGCTATGGAGTCTGGGTTTTTCAAAAAGTTGAACTTACAGGGAAGAAGAGGGTTCATGCGACAGTCACATGGGCACATTTATGTTCCATGCGACAGTCGCATGGACACATTTATGTACCATGCGACTTTCAGTTGGCTTGTGTGTATGTGCCATGCGACTTTCAGGCCTAGTGTGTATGTTCATGGGACTTTGGCACTTTGTATGTTGCTCCATGCGACTTTGGTATAGTGAATAGTAGTCCATGCGACTTTTAGTGTTAGTCCATGCGACTTTCAGCTCTTGATTTTTTGCCATGCGACTTTTAGTGTTAGTCCATCCGACTTTCAACTCTTGATTTTGTGCCATGCGACTTTTAGTGTTATTCCATGCGACTTTCGGCTCTTCATTTTGTGCCATGCGATTTTTAGTGCTAGTCCATGCGACTTTCAGCTCTTGATTTTGTGCCATGTGACTTTTAGTGTTAGTCCATGCGATTTTCGGCTCTTGATTTTGTGCCATGCGTATTTTAGTGTTAGTCCATGCGACTTTCGGCTATTGATTTTCTACCATGCGACTTTTAGTGTTAGCCCATGCGACTTTGAGTACCAGTACATGTGCCATGCGACTTTCATGTAAGGAATAGTAGTACATGCGACTTTCATAGTGGTCCATGCGAATTTCATGTGCCTGTTGGAATATGCCCACTGACACACACAAGTTGGTATCACTGCCGATGAGGCATAGGCCTATTGGGTCACACGCCAAGTATTGATTCTGGCAGCACCTTTGAACAAGAGAGAGAAAAATACCAAAATGGGTTTTGGTTGGGCCGGGCACGACCGTGCCTAGTGCGAAAGCACTAGCCCAAGTCGGGCGTGACTTGGGTGTGCCCGTGGGCTGGCACGGGCGTGCCCTGTGAGGCACGACCGTGCCTCATGCTGAAACAGCCTATTAAACTAGCTTTTTAAGACTAGTTTAATGGGGTATTCATGGATATTGATAGCCATTAATTCATGAGTCGGTTATAATTGTTTTAGGCTTCAATGTGGAGTCTATATAAGTTCAAACGATCTTATGGAACATGGTTGGTTACTACTAGTTGCTACTAGTTGTTTTAATACATGAACTTGTAACTTATTTGTTAGTTCATGCTCTCTCACAAAGCAAACACACTTGAAGATTAGTAACACGGTACTATTGATATTCAAGTTGTTGTATGTTATTGGTGGAGATTTTGGCGGCGTCCAAACATAGCTAGCACATGGGGATCATCAATACTTGGTGTTGATACCAATAGTGGTACACTATTTTGTGTACAAACTTTCCAAGACAACAAGGAGATATTAACTTGTATGGTATAATTTCTTGTCCTTGTTCTTCTTCTTTTAGTTGCATCGCTATTGTCTAGAGTTTGCTCCATTGGGTGGTGAGTTGGTGGCATGTCAAAAATTGTTTTATACTCGTTTTTGTTTCTGTTTTCTAGATGCCACTAAAACCCAACAGTGGTATCAGAGCCATCTCCAACATGGCTTTGCACTCTTGGTTTGAAAACCGGAATTTTCTGTCAAAAATTAGTTTTCCGGTGACCGGGCACGGCCGTACCTTATGGGGTACGGGGCGTGCCGGCGGCCGGGGCACGGCCGTACCGGTGGGGTACGGGCAGTGCCGGCAGGTTTCTTTTAACCAGATTAAAAATGTTTAAATAAGTGTACTGGCACACGGAGGGCACGCCTGTACCCTTCATAGGGAACGCCCATGCCCCGTCGTGTTTTGGCCGGAATCTGGATTTTTGAAACTGTGATATTTGGTGTTCTTAAAATCCTGTTTTTGATTGTGTTGGATCAGTCTTGGATCTGGTCATTCCCCACTATATTTTGATTCCTTGAATTTATATATTTTGTATGGCTTGGCATGAAGTGCATAAAAATATATATATTTAAAGGTGTATATATGAATATGTAATTTTAAAGGTGTATTAAAATTACTAATACATATGTACAAGGATTGTCTTTTGTGCCTTGGGTGTTTTGTTGGCAATCTTAATCAAAATATGTTTGACATGGTTTTGTGGCACACCATGGTTTTGCTTTGGTTGTGTTTGGTTGTGGTTCGGTAACGAGATGCCCTTTAGACCTATGTGTTGTGGTGTTTGGTTTATTTGGTTTTGACGGCCTGCGTGCCGTATTGTTGTAATTTTTTTTATTATTATTTGGTATGGCTTGCATGCCATTTATTTATTCCTTTGTACTTGTATTAGTAGCATAGGATTGTGGCTTGCATGCCATTTATTCTTCTATCTATTTGTAGGATAGTATAGAAGTTGATTTAGTATGTAATAAACCAACGGGAATCACGACATTGATATCTCGGCAACATGGAGTCCGGATTGCCTTTTGGAGATGCCGGCTTGAGTGGGAGCACACCCGGCTAGGTGCTTTGGATATTGGATTCCTTAGTTGACCTTGTTTTCCTCGTATGGCTCACGGGGAAAACGCATAGGATTTGGGCATGTTACCGAACTAGTATGTATGCGTGATTGTTTTATATATTTTATTATTTTGCATGGATGTGTAGGATATCGCATGCTAGATAATTTTTCAAAATATATAAAAACAAAGATTTATAAAATTCGTTTATATTTCATTCCGCGCATAAGTGGATAAAAATTGTATTTATCACTTGATTTGTTAATTCGCAAAATGGGTTAAAGTTGTCTTAACCGGAAAAACGAAATCCTGTTTTTAAAATGTAAATCACGCGCCATCCGTAAGACGACACCACCAGAATGTAGTGAAACTTGGATGATTGTCGAGCTTTAGCACGAGTCATGCCGAGTGTAACTGTCTGGAAGGTGAGTTTGGTAACTCGCAATATTGGTTGTCGAGCTTAGCATGAGCCAATTATTGGCGAGAGTTCCACCGTGTGTCTTGACGGGCGGTTTACAATTCCTTTTGTGACACTTCGGTGGCGACGAGCTCTAGCCGAGTCATTTAAGGGGATCAAGTTAGAATTGGTGCGAGAAGGGATCAAACATGCCAAAAGACATTTTGATTGTCAATGGATCCCGCAAGTATCTAGAAATTGCAAAGTGTTTGCAATCGGTAAAATGGCTACTGGCCTAAATAGCTTTGCTTTGTGATCCGCGGTAAACCCGTCATAAGGTAAAGTGAAATATGGTTTCTAGCCTTGTTTAAATAATTGGTTATGAAAACTATTTGGGTAATTATTTATACGAGGATTATATCTAAATTCACTAAACGTGTACTCTAAAATTGTAGATGACAAACGTTAACAACGCAACACCGAATTTATCTGTCCGTTCGTTCCTATGAAAAGAGAAACTCGTAGGCGTGAACTTTGTGGATTGGTATAGGAAATTATGAATTGTCGTTCGCCATGAATCTAAGTTACACATCCTCGAGGAACCTCTTCCGGAACCACCTGCTACCAACACAAGTTGGGCCACTGGATAAGCCTTTGAAAAGCGTGTCGAGGACGCAAAAGATGTTTCTTCTTTCATGTTATCGACCATGAGCTACGAGCTGCGAAAGCAACTCGGGCATATGAATGCGTATGACATGATTAATCGGTGGAAGGATACAACCCGGTTATTTGAGGAACGTAAAACCGAGAAAAAGAATACAACTCCTAATGGAGAAGTTTGCTATTTTTGCGGTAGATATGGAGATTGGCGCCGCCACGCTTGTCCTGAGTTTTCGGACGAGTTAAAGCTTCCTAGGCAAGGGAATAGCTCCTCGTCATCAGGTTCATTAATGGTTAACTCTATTGCTTTTCTACTTCTTAGCTAGATTTATTGGAATGCTGGCTATAACACTTACGTTTGTTGCAAAATTGTTTTGTTACAAAGTGTAGGTGTTAAACGGAAGAAGTAACTGATAAGGCATGGAGAGCTAGAGCTCAAGATTGGGAAACTTGGACGTTGTCTCGATTGAGAGAATTGGGAATTTTGGTCTCACCATTTCATCTAGCTATTTTATTACTTTATTGATTGTAAGGATTGGGCGTGCCTCTTGGAGGTACGGTCGTGCCTAGTGCGAAAGCACGAGCCCAAGTCAGGCGTGACTTGGGTGTGCCCGTGGGCTGGCACGAGCATGGCCTGTGAGGCACGGTCGTGCCTCATGTTGTAACAGCCTATATAACTAGTCTTTCAAGACTAGTTTAATGGTGGTATTATGGCATTTGTTGCTATTAACATAAGAAATGTATTTTGGCTTAATTTTGGAGCTATAAGACTTGTTCTAAGTGTACTAGTACCTTGTGAGCGTGGTTGGTTCTTATGGAACAACACATAAAAACACATTCTCTCCAAAAAAAAAGGACATGCACAATTGGAAGAATGCTTGATCTCATTATAGCTTCAAGTATTGGTGCATTGTTAAGGTGGTGCTCTTAGCGGCGTCCAAGCATAGCTACCACATGGGGATCATTGACGCTTGGTGTGGATACCAGTATAGGAATACGTCTTTGTATTCTCAAATACACCCCGTCTCTATCATCATCAACAAGGAAGTTGAAGAACTTTTTTGGTATCTTCTTCTACTTGTTCCTTCCTTTTGTTGTATTGTCATTGTCTAGAGATTGCTCCATTGGGTGGTGTGTTGGTGGCATAAATTCTAAATATTTTATACTTGTTTCTTTCCGCTGCGTTTTCTAGATGCCACCAAAATCCCAACATTTAAGACATATCAAAACGAAGTGCCGAATCAATTGGGCAAGTGGATTAAGATTCTCAGATCCGATAGGGGTGGTGAGTATCTTAGTACCGAGTTTCTTGATCATCTTAGGAAGAACCAAATTTTATTGGATATGGTTCGTGTTGGAATATGCCCACTGATACACGTGTACTAGCATCACTGCTGATGAGGTACGAGCCTATTGGGTCACACGCCAAGGGTAGATGCCGGAAGCACAACACAAACATGAGAGAATATGAAATTAGGGTTTCTGGCGACCTTCACGGGCCTCCACGGGCCGTGAAGAGGTCGTGAAGAGAAACCCTCCACGAGCCTTCACCACCCGGACAAAGTAGTCGTGGGAGCAGTGCCTTCACGAGTGCTTCACGGCCCGTGAGAGCCCGTGAAGGTAGGCGCCATTCTTTTAATTGGACCACTCGTTGGCCCAATTAGAGTGTGCGGTGGAACCCAGCCTATGAGGCCTTCACGGGTGCTTCACGGCCCGTGAAAGCCCGTGAAGGCAGAAGTCAAAGTGTCACCTTTGTTTTATTGGACCTTTGTTATGGTCCAATGAGGGTGTGCCTAGTTGGCCGACCCTTGTGACTCCATGACCATTTCCAGACTTTATAATAGGGTTGGAACTCTCTCATTTGCCACTCTTGCTTCATGCTCATTATATACACACATACATAGATGATTCTTGGTTCTAAGAGAGCAAGGTAGTGTATCAAGTAAAGGCAAGTTGTTCAAGTGTTGTGGCTGCTCCAGATTCACGAAGACAACGTGTGGTTCATGTCTCGTGTCGTTAGCAAGACGGAATCTCGGCTACTTGGTGTGGACTATCAATAGAGGAGCTCGGTTTCGGGTTCACGAAGATCTTCCTAGCTCGGTCGATAGCTCCAGCCCAATGATGGTATAATTTCTCCTCCCTCTCGTTTGTTTTAGTTGCTATATTCGTTTGTAGTCACGATTCTCACTTGGGGAATACATGCATGTCGGTTTTGATACTCGAAAACCCCAGTTTTTTATGTCGTTGCTTCCGTTGCATACGGGTGTTGGCGTGCATGGATTTCCTACAGTTCGGCCCATAATGAGTCGCACAAAGCTACCCTCAAGTTTTTGGGGCTATGCTTTATAAACTGCTGCTAGGACCTTGAACCTTGTTCCAACAAAGAAGGTTGCAAGTACACCATTCGAGATGTGGCATAGAAGGGTTCCTTCGCTAGCCTATCTCAAAGTCTAGGGTTGTGAGGCTTGCGTGAGACGAAGGGTGGTCTTCCTTGAACGGGAGATGATATCTGTAGAAGATAGTGGGAGGCAAGTCGATCCAGAAGAAATTCTAGCTAACGCCAATGTTCAACCTGATGTTGGCACTAGTACCGCTTCTAAGGTCGGCGTACTAGAAGAAGTGGAACCTCAACCAATGGAGGACGAGGTACCTGACACACAGCCATCAGTGCTCCGTAGATCTGGTAGAGTTCGTAATGAGCCAGAAAGATATGGGTTCCTCATATCCAAGGGAGACGAACTATTGGTGGATCATAGTGAACCAACCAACTACCGGGAAGCCATAGTGTAACACCACTTTTTACTATTAACTCATATATAAAATTTAAGGACTTACTCGTCAAAAGTTACATCTGTTTATTCACAAAAACTAAGTTTCTAGTACATATACTAATATTATAGAAAAATAGTGTTTAAGTTCTTCTTAAAAGCCAGAAACTATCCAGTGAATCAAGGAGCTGGGGCCTTACCCTTGCTGGAACCCGCAGAACCTGCACAAGCAAAACTGAAACATAAGCTAACGCTTAGTGAGCATACTACCAAAAACTGGTAATAAAAGACCAGAATAAACTCTTTCCAGGGTGTCTCACAACCGAATTGGGTCACCTGCAAACCTGCATAAAACATTACAACGCTGGGGCTTATCTATACCTCGCGTATAGCCTAACCCCAGCTATTCTTGGTATTGCATAACAGGAGTAGCAACTCCACAGGATGCCCCGCATCTAATTAAACAGGAGTAATAACTCCACAGGATGCCCCGCATCCAATTAAACAGGAGTAATAACTCCATAGGATGCCCCGCATCAAATAAACAGGGAAATCACTTAACATGGTTAACATACTCAACAATTATTATAATCAAGTATTACTCATGCAGGAGAACAGTATACTCACCTGAATTAACTACTGTGGTAAATGATTATGCGAACAGTGTTGTATCCAACAATTCTCCTATACAATAACATAACAAAGTATTATAAACCTGAAACTCTACTCTACACTGAAGACTACACGGGCCGTGTCCCCTGCACCTTACACGATCTGGGTCAGGCTACATGGCCTGTGTTTGACCAACACTCTACACGGGCCGTGTACATGTACACGGGCCGTGCACCGCCATACTACACGACCATGTATCCCTACACGGCCTGTGACCGCCCTAGTTTACTACAAGGGCCGTGTTACATCTACACGGGCTGGCTACACGCCATCCCAAAATGTGCATTGGTTGTATACCTTACAGCTGTAGCCGACTGTGTTTCCTCACAGTCACTGTTTTGGCTAGGAATTCAATCCAAACTTGGTTCAGATCAACTAGGGGTGTTTTCCTACACCCCATACAACTAAATACAATAACCAAAACAATAGAAAACATCTAAATCATGGTAGAGACATTGATTCTACTATAGAATCATGTTCTTGAAGAAAATACACATAATTCACTAACAAAATCATACCTTGCTGATCTAGGCTATCAAAAGAACAATCAAGGATGTTAAACTTCAGTATATCTAGCTCCAATGAAGTGTGAAAATCCGATTTTTCTGATGATATGAGAACCATTTGACTATTCAAGTCAAATGGCAACATATATATATAGCTACTTTCAAAGAATGACACAAAGGACCCTAGACTTAATCAACTTTAAAACTAACACTTTTAGTCCCTGAACTTATAGATCACATAATTAACTTACACAAAAGAAACCTACACATGTATAACACTCAAGCAAATAATAATTAAATTTCGAACCTTGGGGCGTTACACATAGCGGGCCCTGAGTCTGCTAGGTGGAAAGAGGCTGTGGACAGTGAGATGCAATCAATTGCAGATAATCAAGTCTGGAACTTGGTTGATCTAGTACCCGACCACAAGCCAGTAGAGTGCAAGTGGGTCTTCAGAAAGAAGACCAACATGGATGGAAAGATAGACACTTTCAAAGCCCGACTGGTAGCAAAGGGTTTCACTCAAACTAATGGTGTAGACTATGACAAAACTTTTTCTCCAGTGGCTATGTTAAAGTCTATTATGATATTAATGGCTATCGCTGCATATTACGATTACGAAAAACACTTACAAAGATGAGACGCATGGAAGGTATTATGAATCTGTAACATCTCTTCTGGATGTTCCAGTCTGTATGCTTCTTTTCCCACTCTTTCAACAATCTTGAAAGGACTAATGAAACGAGGTCCTAACTTACCCCTTTTTCTGAATCTAATTATACCCTTCCACGGAGACACTTTTTAAAAACACAATTTCCCCAACTTGAAATTCCAACGGTGACCTCCTCTTATCGGCATAACTCTTCTGTCTATCTTGAGCTGCTTTCAATCTTTCTCGTATCTGTTGTATACCCTCAGTCGTCTGTTGTACTATCTCTGTACTGCCCAATTCCTTCCGACCAACTTCACCCGAACAAACCGGAGTTCGACACTTTCTACCATATAGCATTTCGTATGGTGGCATGCCAATGCTCGCATGATAACTATTATTATACGAGAACTCTGCTAACGGTAAAAATGTATCCCAACTACCACTAAAATCAATGATACAGGCTCTGAGCATATCTTCCAACGTCTGTATGGTTCTTTCACTTTGCCCATCTGTCTACGGGTGGAAAGCTGTACTAAAGTGTAACTTGGTTCCCATATCCTCATGGAACTTATTCCAAAATCGGGAGGTAAACCGAATATCCCCATCTGAGATAATTGAAATAGGTATTCCATGCCGGGTCACAATTTCCTTCATATACACATCAGCCATTCTTTCAGAGGTATACGTTTCTTTCACTGGAATAAAATGGGCGCTTTTCGTAAGCCGATCAACTACCACCCAGATGGCATCAAACCCCCTAGGTGTTCTAGGTAATTTGGTGATCAAATCCATTGTAACATGTTCCCATTTCCAAACTGGAATTTCCAATGGTTGTAATTTCCCATGTGGCTTCTCGTGTTCTGCTTTTACTTGTAGACAAGTCAAACATCTTTCAACATGTCTTCCTATATCACGTTTCATTCCTGGCCACCAGTAACATAATCTCATGTCTCTATACATTTTTGTTGCCCCTGGGTGAATCGAAAAATGAGAATGATGTGCCTCTTCTAAGAGTGTCTGTATCACACCCCCAAAACTTGGCACCCACACCCGACCATAACGGGTCCACAGATCTCGACTATCTCTTGCTAGCTTTGGTACCTGACCTTTTATGCGCTCCATCTTTTGGTTTTCTTCTTTGGTTGCTTCGTTCTGCGCTGCTTTAATCTTTCAAGTATTGGAGGGATAATTGCCATTTTCACGAAATGAGTTTGAACCTGTAAAGTTCCCGACTTTCTGCTCAGAGCATCTGCAACTACATTAGCTTTCTCTGGTTGGTACAGTATCTCACAATCGTAATCTTTTAATAATTCTAACCATCGTCTCTGGCGCATATTCAAATTCTTTTGCTCTAAAAAGTACTTAAGGCTCTTATGATCCGAATAAATAGTACATTTAACCCCATAAAGATAATGACACCATATCTTGAGAGCAAACACCACCGCTGCTAACTCCAAATCATGTGTTGGGTAGTTATTTTCATGATTCTTTAACTGACGAGAGGCATAAGAAATAACTTTTCCTTTTTGCATAAGTACACAACCCAACCCTCTGTATGAAGCATCATAGAATACCACCATATTTTCCATACTATCGAGTACTGTAAGTACAGGAGCAGTACACAACTTATGCTTCAATGTATCAAAGGCTTCCTATTGATCTCTTCCCCACTTGAACACTGTGTTCTTCCTAGTTAACTGAGTCAAGGATACTGCTGTCATGGAGAAATCTTGGATAAAGCGTCTATAGTATCTAGCAAGCCCGAGGAAACTTCTAACTTCCGTAGGGTTCTGAGGTGGTTCCCACTTCATCACAGCTTCTACTTTAGTAGGATCTACCTTAATCCCCTCTTTATTGATAAGATGACCTAAAAACTGTACTTCTCTTAACTAGAACTCGCACTTAGAGAATTTTGCATACAATTTTTCCTTGCGTAGGACCTCTAACACTTCTCTAAGATGTGCACCATGTGCTTCTGATGTCTTAGAGTAAATGAGGATATCATCAATGAATACAATGACAGATTTATCAAGCATGGGTCGACAAACTCTATTCATTAAATCCATAAATGCTGCTGGAGCATTGGTAAGACCGAACGGCATAACCACAAACTCAAAGTGCCCATAATGTGTTCGGAAAGCTGTCTTGGTTACGTCTTCATCTTTAATCCTAAGCTGATGATACCCTGACCGCAAATCTATCTTCGAGAACCATGATGTACCCTGTAGCTGATCGAACAAGTCATCTATTCTAGGAAGTGGGTACTTGTTCTTAATTGTTACCTTATTAAGCTCTCTGTCGTCTATACACATTCTAAACGTACCATCCTTCTTTTTTACAAACAGAACCGGTGCACCCCACGGTGAAGTGCTGGGCCGAATAAAACCTTTATCCATCAATTCTTCGAGCTGATTCATCAACTCCTTCATTTCAGGTGGTGCCAATCAGTAAGGGGCTTTTGCTTTGGGTTCTGGTCATGGTATAACATCAATTCTGAATTCCACTTGTCGCAACGGTGGAATTCCTAGTAGGTCTTCCAGAAAAACATTAGGATATTCACAAACTAACCGTATGTCTTGAATTTGTTGTTGCTTCTTTTCCTTGCTTAAATCTTCCACATAGGCTAGGAACATCATGCAGCCATGAACGAAATACTTCCGCACTTCTACTAGCGAGCCAACCGAAATACTGGCTTTCTTACTTTCACCTCGTATTATTAATTCTTTCCCACTTGGGGTCTGGAATCGTACTATCTTCTGGTCACAATATATTTAAGCTTGGTGTCGACTTAACCAATCCATACCCACCACTACTTGAAATTCTTTCATTGGTATAGGAATAAGGTCAATAGGGAACTGGCAAGTATCTATTTCTATCACATTGCCCTTATAAACACTGTTTACAAAAATTGTCCTATCATCTGCTATTTCTACTTCAAAAGGAAATTATAATTTAATACGTGGAGTAACAAACTGAGCACATAATGAAATTGCAGCAAAAGATCTACTCGCACCAGAATCAAATAATACCAGAGCAGGTATACTATTAACAACAAATGTACCTGCTACCACACCAGGTTCCACCTTAGCTTCTGCTGCAGTAAGTTGAAAGGCTCGGCCCAGAGCAGGAGGTACTGCAGCCTTTTGATTCCTACCCTCGTTATTGCGAAGCGGGGGTAGAGGGTTCACTGGCTTTCTCTGAGAAGCTAGTAACATGGGACATTGAGCTTTAATGTATCCTGGCTGATAACAATTGTGGCATACCACAATTGGGGTACTACAATCCCTGGCCATATGTCTAGGTTTCCCACACTTAAAACAAACTAGAACCCCCATCTTACATTCTCCAGGGTGGTTCCTTCTGCATTTGTTGCATTTGGGTAGGGGAGTGGACCCTCCCCGTCGTGGTGTATACACTGGTCGCTTATTAGGAACGTTTGTCGTCTCTACTTTTCTCTTTCCTCCCAATATTCCCTGTCGAATCAATTCTTGTTCCCTCTTCCATGCCAAACTCATCATCTCATCTGCCGTGGTACACGTAGCGGTTGCCAACACCTCGCGAATATCATTCCTAAGAATGGAAATATAGCACTACATCCTCATGGGTTCCGTAGCCACATACTCAGGACAAAAACGCGCCATTTCTATAAACTTCTTTGTAATATCATCCACCGACTCTGTCGTCTGCCTCATGGTTAGAAATTCCTCTGTAATTTTATCTACCCGCGCCTTGGGTGCAAACTGTACTTCAAATAAATCTTTAAATTGTGGTCAAGTCATCGCCTCTATGTGTGCTTCCCCTTTCCTTTGTATTAACATAGTCCACCAGTCTTTCGCTACTCCGCGCAACAAATTCGATGCATACATAACCTTTTTAATGGGTAGACTTCCACTAGTACGAAACGCCCCTTCTGTTTCTCCTAACCATCGGTTGCTCACAATCGGATCAGTAACTCCTTCAAAAATTGGTGGTTTACATGCTGAGAAATCCCTATACGTACATCCCTGCAACTGGCCAATCCTAGCTTCGCCACTACCAATTCCCTATACATTCATTCCAGCAGCTTGAACAACTTCAGCTACCCTCTGTTGAAGCATTCCTTCCATACGGGTCGACATTTGATCACACACTTGATTGATTATAAAAGGAAAACTCCCCTGTAAAGATTTGCTTATTTCCACAACTATTACTTCCTTTATGATTTTATTCTCCAGATCATGGACTTCTTCTGTAACTGGAACTTCCCCTGAAGGAACACTCGTAGCCCCTGAAGTTAGGATAGGAATCGCATCGGACACATTCATATCTCTACTTTCTCGAGGTACACTCGTCTCAGGCTGTTGTGTCGGTCCCATATTAATTCTTTCCACATTCTCCATACTGAAATTAAGTGACTTCCATAATATAACATAATACTACCTTCTCTTACTTAATCATACTGTACTAATACATTATACTGTATAAACAGGATAGTATCCACACATAATCCACAAGACTTGCTCCGATCTCTAAGTCTAGGTATGTATCATGTGTTTATAACAATATGGGCCCTATATCATTATGAACACATTATACTTTACTCATTCTCAACTCAACCAGTCAACTTCCCGTTTCATTACACGTAACATAGCCATAAAACTTATACACATGCAGGAACAGGATATCTCATAATCAAATTGCTAAAGCAGATAGCAATGAAACTTCTACTACTAGTATGCTCACCAAGGTTACTGCCCTAGGGATAGCTTCACTTAATCTCAAAACCATGGTTTAAGTCCAGACATCACACTCATGTGTGCCCGAATCCCTTAAACCTTGGCTCTGATACCAAGTTGTAACACCACTTTTTACTATTAACTCATATATAAAATTGAAGGACTTACTCTTCAAAAGTTACATCTGTTTATTCACAAAAACTAAGTTTCTAGTACATATACTAATATCATACAAAAGTAGTGTTTAGGTTCTTCTCAAAAACCAGAAGCTATCTAGTGAATCAAGGAGCTAGGGCCTTACCCTTGCTGGAACCCGCGGAACCTACACAAGCAAAACTGAAACATAAGTTAATGCTTAGTGAGCATACTACCAAAAACTAGTAATAAAAGACCAGAATAAAAGACCAGAATAAAACATTACAACGCTGGGGCTTATCTATACCTCGCATAGAGCCTAACCCCAGCTATTCTTGGTACTACATAACCGGAGTAGCAACTCCACAGAATGCTCCGCATCCAATAAAGAGGAGTAATAACTGCACAGGACGCCCCGCATCCAATTAAATAGGAGTAATAACTCCACAGGATGCCCCGCGTCCAATTAAACAAGAGTAATAACTCCACAGGATGCCCCGCATCCAATAAACAGGTAAATCACTTAACATGGTTAACATACTCAGCAATTATTATAATCAAGTATTACTTATGCAGGAGAACAGTATACTCACCTGAATTAACTACTATTGTAAATGATTATGCGAACAGTGTTATATCCAACAATTCTCCTATACAATAACATAACAAAGTATTATAAACCTGAAACTCTGCTCTGAACTGAAGTCTACACGGGCCGTGTCCCCTGCACCCTACACGATCTGGGTCAGGCCACATGGCCTGTGTTTGACCAACACTCTACACGGGCTGTTTACCTTTACACGGGCCGTGCACCACCATACTACACGACCATGTATCCCTACATGGCCTGTGACCGCCCTAGGTTACTACACGGGCTGTGTTACATCTACACGGGCTGGCTACATGACATCCCAAAATGTACATTGGCCGTGTACCTTGCAGCTGCAACCGTCTGTGTTTCCTCACAGTCGCTGTTTTGGCTAGGAATTCAATCCAAACTCGATTCAGATCAACTAGGGGTGTTTTCCTACACCCCATACAGCTAAATACAATAACCAAAACAGTAGAAAACATCTAAATCATGCTAGAGACATTGATTCTACCATAGAATCATGTTCTTGAAGAAAATACACATAATTCACTAATAAAATCTTACCTTGCTGATCTAGGCTATCAAAAGAACAATCAAGGACGTTAAACTTCAGTATATCTAGCTCCAATGAAGTGTGAAAATCTGATTTTTATGTTGTGCTTCTAATTGTCTGATGATATGAGAACCATTTGACTATTCAAGTCAAATGGAAACATATATATATATAGCTACTTTCAAAGATTGACACAAAGGACCCTGGACTTAATCAACTTTAAAACTAACACTTTTAGCCCCTGAACTTTTAGATCACATAATTAACTTACACAAAAGCAACCTACACATGTACAACACTCAAGAAAATAATAATTAAATTTCGAACCTTGGAGCGTAACACATAGCGGGCCCTGAGTCGGCTAGGTGGAAGGAGGCAATGGACAGTGATATGCAATCAATGGCAGATAATCAAGTTTGGGAATTTGTTGATCTAGTTCCCGCCCACAAGCCAGTAGAGTGCAAGTGGGTCTTCAGAAAGAAGACCAACATGGATGGAAAGATAGACACTCTCAAAGCCCGACTGGTAGCAAAGGGTTTCACTCAAACTCATGGTGTAGACTATGACAAAACTTTTTCTCTAGTGGCTATGTTAAAGTCTATTATGATATTAATGGCTATTGTTGCATATTACGATTACGAAATATTGCAGATGGATGTCAAGACTGCCTTCCTTAACAGGAAGTTGGCAGAGGAGGTGTACATGGTACAACCGGATGGTTACGTACATCCCAAATATCCTAATAAAGTCTGCAAGCTTAAGAGATATATTTATGGTCTTAATCAAGCATCTCGGAGTTGGAACATTTGCTTTGATGAAAAGGTCAAAGAGTTTGGATTTTCTAAAAGCAAGGATGAACCTTTTGTATATGTCAGAGCTAGTGGGAGGACTGTTGTTTTTCTTGTCTTGTATGTAGATGACATACTACTCATAGGAAGTGACGTGACTACCTTACATGAAGTGAAAACCTGGCATGGGAGTTGCTTCTCTATGAAAGACATGGGAGAAGCAGCATATATTTTGGGAATAAAGATCTATAGAGATAGATCTAAAAGACTCATTGGTTTGAGCTAGAGTACATACATAGATAAAGTCTTGAAGAGGTTCAAGATGCAAGATTCCAAAAAAGGGAATTTGCCTATGTTGCATGGTATGGCATTGAGCAAGTCTCAATGTTCTAGTTCCCAAAAGGAACATGAAGAAATGAGTCAGTCCCGTATGCTTCGACGGTGGGATCGATCATGTATGCTATGTTATGTACTCGGCCTGATGTGTCGTATTCCTTGAGCATGACGAGCTGATATCAGGCTAACCCCGGTCAAAGTCATTGGGTTGCTGTTAAAAACATCCTTAAGTATCTTCAGAGGACTAAGGAGATGTTTTTAGTGTTCGGTGGATCGGAGGATCTCAGAGTCACTAGATATTGTGATGCTAGCTTCTAGACGGAGAAGGATGATTGCCGGTCTCAATCGGGATTTGTATTCTTTTTAAATGGTGGAGCAATAAGTTGGAGAAGTTACAAGCAAGATAATGTGGCTGATTCAACCACGGAGTCAGAGTATATTGTGCAAGCGAGGCTGCTAAGGAAGCTGTCTGGATGAAGAAATTCATTGAAGATCTTGGACTCGTTCCTAGCATCGCTAACCCTATTGTGATCTTTTTTGACAATTTGGGTGTAGTAGCTCAAGCTAAGGAACCAAGGGCACATCGACGTACGAGACACATTGCTCGAAAATATCATTTTATTCATGATATCATCGAGAATGCAGACATTGTTGTCAGTAGAGTACCGATGGAGGGGAACTTGGTAAATCCGCTCACTAAACCTTTGTCACAAGTTAAACATGATTCTCATACAAAATCTATAGGCACTAGATTTACTAGTGACTTGGTTTAATTATTTTAGTCATATTCGTTATTGAGAACGTTAAAGCAATAATGTATTTCTTATTGTAATGAATATTAAAAGGGGATTTAATATACGCATTATACGATTACTTTATGAAATATTATTGTGTTCTATCCTTTGGGCCCCTCGTTGACTAAGCTGATGACAATCAAAATGTATGGCAATGCTCAAGTTGAATTGATAGTGAAAAAATTGTGCAACGTGTATTGTTAGTCATAGTTAGTCTAGATCGAGAAACATAATCGTGAATGTTTTGGGTTTGACCATGTTCCATGACCTGCATTCACATCGGATGTCGTTAACGAAGGGATAAGTAATCACTTATTTATAGGACATTTCCTTTTGGTTAGGTATTTGTTTTTAGTAAGACAAACCCTGTGCTGACTTGGGGGCATATGTGATTGATGCCAAGATGGGGAAACGACTAGTCATAGATATCAGGATAGTGTCTGATTCCCTGAGGTGTAACCTGATGAACTGACTGGTTTACATCATGTCAGAGACGTTGAATATCGGATCGAACTTGTTCTAGGAGCTACTCTAGTGGCTAGATCTCCTTATTGTCTTGCTCCTTCTGAAATTCGTGAGATGATGACTCAGATCCAAGAATTACTTGACAAAGGCTTTATTCGCCCGAGCTCTTCTCCGTGGGAAGCTCCAGTTCTGTTTGTCAAGAAGAACGACGGAACTATGCGTATGTGTATCGATTACAGGAAGGTTAACAAGCGAATTGTGAAGAATAAATATCCTCTTCCACGCACAGACGATCTTTTCGATCAATTGCGGGGAGAAACTTATTTTTTTTAAGATTGATCTCCGGTCGAGGTACCATCAGGTGCGGGTTCATGAAGAAGATATTCCGAAGACTGCTTTTCGAACCCGACATGGTCATTATGAATTTTTGGTGATGCCATTCGGCTTAACCAATGCCCCTACCATCTTCATGGATCTGATGAATCGTGTTTGTCGTCTAATTCTTGATAGATCCGTGATCGTGTTTATTGATGATATTCTTGTTTATTTGAAAACCGAAGTTGACCTGAACTACATCTTCGTCAAGTTCTGGAAACCCTTAAATGGGAGCAGTTGTATGTTAAACTTTCTAAGTGTGAGTTATGGCTTACGGAAGTGCATTTCCTCGGCCATGTGATTTGCAAAAAATGCGTTAAAGTATATCCAACTAAGTTTGAAGCTATGTTGAATTGGGGAGTCCCTAAACTTCTTCTGAGATCAAAAGTTTTCTTGGCTTTGCTGGCTACTATCGGCGATTTATCCATGATTTCTCTAAGCTTGCGGGTCCTTTTACCAAAATAACTCGAAAAGATATAGCTTTCGTATGGTCTGAAGCCTAGGAGAAAGCCTTCCAGTCTTTGAAGTGAATATTGTGTGAAGCTCCGATCCTTACTTTGCCTAATGGTTCGGAAGATTTTACTATTTAATGTGATGCCTGAGGTTGGGTTGTATTCTGATGCAACGTGATAAAGTAATTGTCTATGCTTCTCGGCAATTAAAATAGAATGAAAGAACTACCCAACACAT
The DNA here is from genome assembly GCA_038502395.1 of Dittrichia graveolens. Classification (NCBI taxonomy): domain Eukaryota; kingdom Viridiplantae; phylum Streptophyta; class Magnoliopsida; order Asterales; family Asteraceae; genus Dittrichia; species Dittrichia graveolens. The sequence continues at coordinate 29,147,053 of JARJIL010000008.1, forward strand.
GACTTAGAGCTTGCTTCTGTGGTGCTTGCTTTAAAATTGTGGAGGCACTATCTTTATGGAACAAAGTGTGTAGTTTGCACTAATCACAAGAGTTTGCAATATGTCTTTACCCAAAAGAACTCAACATGAGGCAACGTCGTTGGCTTGAGTTAATTAAAGACTATGATTGTGAAATCCGTTACCATCCTAGTAAAGTCAATGTAGTCGCGGATGTTTTGAGCCGTAATGGACCGTCATAAGAAACTAAGTTTATGAATCTTACAGTGGTGCCAGATATTATTGTAAGACTGAAAGAAGCATAGCAAATGAGGTTACCAGAAGAAAACTTGAAAGCTAAAACGATGAAGAAGTTGAAAGACCAACTTGGTGAAGACAGGCGCAAATTGAAAACTTTTCAATCCCGAATTTGAGTACCACCTCTTGGAGGTAATCGTGAGTTAGTGTTGCAAGAAGCTCACAACTCCAAGTTGTCTATTCATCCAGGAATCAAAAAGATGTAATATGACTTGAAGACGTTGTATTGGTGGCCTACTCTTAAAAGAGACATTGTTTTCTTTGTGGAAAGATGTCAGATTTCTGCGTAAGTCAAGACGGAACATCAAAGGCCTTACGGAAATCTGCAACAACTTGAAATTCCTGAATGTAAATGGGATCACATCACAATGGATTTCGTGACAAAGCTACCAAAGACGTTAAGAGGACACGACACGATATGGGTCATTCTTCACCGGTTAACCAAGAGTGCTCACTTCTTAACCATGAATGAGTTTGCGTCGTTCACTCGTTTGGCCCAACTTTATATCGATGAGATTGTGTCACGTCATGGTCTGCCTTGTTCTATTATTTCCAATTGTGACTCTCGATTTGTTTCTAATTTCTGGCAAAGCTTACAACGTGAGCTTGGCACTCGTGTTCATCTGAGTACTGCTTATCACCCGCAAACGGATGGCCAATATAAAAGAACAATTCAGACGTTGGAGGATATGCTTCGTGCGGCTATACTTGAGTTTGGTGGTTCATGGGATTCTCATCTCCCATTTGATTGAATTCTCTTATAACAATTCTTATTATTCCAGATTTGGAATGCCACTTTACGAGATGCTCTATAGAAGGCATTGTCGCACTCCAACTTTTTGGCTTGAACTTGGTGAGAAGTAATTTGCTGGACCTGAGATCGTGTAGATTAAATATGACAAGGTTAATGTGGCCCTTGAAAAGTAAAAGCTGCTCATGACCAACAAAATATGTATGTAGATCCCAAACGCCGACCTGTTACAATTATAGTGGGCGATCGAGTGTTCCTGAAAGTTTCTCCTTGGAAGGGCGTCATTCGTTTTGGACAAAAGGGAAAGTTGAGTCGACGTTTCATATGTCCATTCAAGATTATTCGAAAAGTCAATCATCAGACGGTGTCACTTGAGCTGCCACCTAAACTTGCTGGTATTTATAATACCTTTAACGTGTGCTATCTGCGCAAGTGCAACGTTAAAGAAGATCAAATTCCTCGATTACAAGAACTAAAGGTTAACTCTTCTAAACGAATCGTAAAAGAACCTGTTGAAATACTTGACACGAAGGTTAAGAAGCTGTGTAAAAAGATGGTCAAGATAGTCCTTGTAAAGTAGAAGCACAACTTAGGTCCAAACCTGGCTTGGGATACGGAGGACGAAATGAAGACATGATACCCTCACTTGTTCATCATGGAGCGGATTCCGAGGACAGAATCCTCTTAAGGGGTAGATTTGTAACATTCTCGAATTGGGCCTAGTTGTATGTAATAGATACGTGTGTGAGTACTTAATTAAAATAATAAAATATGTATATTTTAGTTGTTATGTGAGATTATAAAAATTAGTAGTAATGCAAACAAAATATATAAATTACTAAACGCTTTTGAATAAGGATTACGAAAATATCCCATTAGTTGAAATGGGTAAACAAGGGTCAAGTTGTAAATTGAAAAGGGAAATAAAATACCCCTTGTGGATATATTAAGAACCAAAGGCGGTTCTGCCTATTTGGATATACACAGACCCACATTTCATTATTCAAACACATACATAGACACTTTCCTTGTTACTCCCTAGTGTTCTTGAAAGTTTGAGAAAAAATTGTTGAAGAAACCATTCAAGTGTTGAATCCATGAGTCTATAGCAACTCCTAACATCATCATCATCATCTTCTTCCTCCTATTGTAAGTACTCAAGTGGGTTTTTAGATTCAAGTGAGCTAAACTCAAATTAAGTTCAAGGATTGATTTCATGAATTTGAATTGGTTCCTGTATCAAATATAAGAAGTAAGGAACTCAAGTTGTGGATTGAAATGATGATTTAAGTTGAATTCTTTGAAATTATCCAAATGGGTCAAAGTGATTAAAGCTGATCCCAAATCTTCAATACTTTGTTAGAAATGTTAAATTGATTGTTTTTAGACTCATATGGATGTCACTTATGAAGTATAAACACTGGAAATCAATTAGAAACTCGTTTGATGAGGTTTGGAAGGAAAACGGTCAAAATAGGGGACTATCGTTTGACCATTTCTGAAACAGGTATGCTTGCGAGCGCAAGAGGTTATCCTTGCGGCTGCAAGGGTGGCTTTGAAATGGCAATTTGAAGGGTTCTTGCGGGCGCAAGGAGTAATCCTTGCAGCCGTAAGTGTGGCTTCAAATTAATGGTTCAAAAGGGCTTTGAATTGTTGGTCTGACTTAACTCAAGTGGTCCGACCTTCGCTTACGGGAACAAGGAATTGCGCTTTAGGGCGCACGAAACTGCCCTTACGGGCACAAGCATCAAGGCATACGGCCACAAGGGGGTGTTTTACAATAACTAAACATAGTTTGTTTAACTTTTGTGTTGTAACGTTTGGAAGGTCGATTTGGCCTTGTAAGTTGACTTAAGGTGTCATAGGGATTCCTACTCCTGTTCTAGTAGTAATACCCCGTGTGTGTAAACGTTTAACGTAAATAACGATGTTTTAGGTGAACCTAACATAGGAGAAGTGTTTGAGCATTATATCTGTTTATTATAAGCTCTGCAGGTGAGTACCGGCTTTCATAAGTCTCAGTATAGGGGGATTTGACTGCTAGGATATATGATATGCCATGTTTTAATTCAGGAATGCGTAGAGATGAAGGTTTAAGGTGTCATAGGGATTCCTACTCCTGTTCTAGTAGTAATACCCCGTAGTAGGATATATGTTGTAATTTCTAATTCAGAAATGCGTAGAGATGAAGGTTTAAGCCTTACCATGTTGTTTTGATATGATATGCCATGTTTTAATAATTGTTGATTATATGATGTATGCATGCTATAGGATCCAGATTGGATCCGCCTAGTTGAACTTGTTGATATGCATGCTATAGGATCCAGATTAGATCCGCCTCGTTGAACTTGTTGATATGCATACGAATTGATTGATCCTAATTGGATCAGCTTTGTGTGTATAAATTGTCTGCGGGCTTCAAGTAGGTTGAGGTCAACCAAAGTAGCTGGATCCCAAGGGAGCTTTGGGTCATAATTCGGGATCAATGGGGACTCGAGGGTCCATTCCGAGTCTGTGTTCTGCAGAAGCAACGTTCCTTGATGAGCTGGGGCTTACCAGCCCATAGGAGCCTGTTGCTTCATAACGATGCTTGGTGGACTGTTGTATGCTTCCCCACCAGCATGGATGGTTGTGTCTGATTCCCCGGTTTGTGTCCTTGAGTTGGACTAGCTATCCGGAAAGATACGACCCTTACCGATATTGTCAGAACACCGCAATGTGATAGGATTGTTGGAATCTGCCCACCGACAAACGTAGGCCGGTATCACTACCGATGAAGCCCGGGCCTATTGGGTCACATGCCAAGTTTCAATCTCGACAAGAAGAAAGGGTCAAAATGGTCAAATTCAATCTGACCTAAGCTTCACGACTATGAAGGATGATCCAAGGGTCGTGAAGCAGCTCCGGTACACGTGTTCTTGTTGGAATATGCCAACTGACACACATGAGTTGGTATGACTGCCGATGAGGCATAGGCTAATTGGGTCACACGCCAAGTATTGATTCCGGCAACACCTTTGAACAAGAGAGAGAGAAAATGCCAAAATGGGTTTTGGTTGGGGCCGGCACGGGCGTGCCTAGTGGAGGTACGGCCGTGACCAGTGCGAAAGCACGAGCCCAAGTCGGGCGTGACTTGGATGTGCCCGTGGGCTAGCACGGTCGTGCCTCACTATGTAACATCCTCTTTAACTAGCCTTTTAAGACTAGTTTAATATGGCTTTATGGCAATTAACTACTAGTGATATGAGTTACGATTTTGGTGGTCTTGTTCTATATATATTACTAGTTTGTATGTGCCATGAGGTTGTTGAAATCATATATTGAAATGATTAATAGAAAGGATTAAACCAAAACACATGAACTTGCAACATTAAGTTGGTTCATATCTCTCTCAATACACACTTGGAAATCTTCAAGTGAAGTTAGTTCTATAGTGGTGGTGTTCTTGTTGGTATACAAGTTCTCTAGCAAGTGGGAATCAAACCAAGCTTGGTGTGGATACTGATAGAGGTGCACTATTTTGTGTACGCGTCTTTCAAAGGCTACAAGGAAAAGCTACATGTATGGTATACTTTCTCCCTCTTGTTTCATTTTGAGTTGCATTGCATTTGCTTTAGAGTGTGGTCCATTGGGTGGTGTGATTGGTGGCATTAAATCTAAATATTTTATACTTGTTTTTGTTTCCGCTGCGTTCTCTAGATGCCATCAAAACCCAATAGTGGTATCAGAGCCATCTCTAACATGGCTTTGCACCGAAACCGGAATTTTAAGTTTTTCTGTCAAAATCTGATTTTCCGGTGACCGGGCACGACCGTACCTCTTGGGGTACGGGACGTGTCGGCGGCCGGGGCACGGCCGTACCAGTGGGGGTACGGGCCGTGCCGGCAGAATGGTTTTTGAAACTTGTTTTAAAATTATATTTAAACTCCGGATTTGTTGGTTGGACTAGTCTTTGATCTAGTTTTTTTCCCCACTATATTTTGGTTTCTTGAATTTATATATTTTGTATGGCTTGACATGAAGTACATAAAAATATATATATTTAAAGGTGTATATATGAATATTTAATTTTAAATGTGTATTAAAATTACTAATGCATATGTACAAGGATTGCCTTTTGTGCCCTGGGTGTTTTGTTGGCAATCTTAATCAAAATATGTTTGACATGGTTTTGTGGCACACCATGGTTTTGCTTTGGTTGTGTTTGGTTGTGGTTCGGTAACTAGATGCCCTTTAGACCTATGTGTTGTGGTGTTTGGTTTATTTGGTTTTGGTGGCCTGCGTGTCGTATTGTAGTAATTTTTATTATTATTATTTGGTGCGGCTTGCATGCCGTTTATTTATTCCTTTGTACTTGTATTAGTAGCATATGATTGTGGCTTGCATGCCATTTCTCCTTCTATGTATTTGTAAAATAGTATAGAAGTTGATGTTGTATGTAATAAACAAACGGGAATCACGACGTTGATGTCTCCGCAACATGGAGTTCGGATTGCCTTTTGGAGATGCCAGCTTCAGTGGGAGCACACCCAGCTAGGTGCTTTGGATCTTGGATTCCTTAGTTGACCTTGTTTTCCCCGTGTGGCTCGCGGGGAAGACGCATAGGATTGGGGCATGTTACCGAACTATTGTGTATGCGTGGTTGTTTTATATATTTATGATTTTGCATGGATGTGTAGGATATCGCATGCTAGATAATTTTTCCAAAATATATAAAACACAAATATTTATATAATTGGTTTATATTTCTTTCCGCGCGTATAGAATTAACAAGATAATATACATTTGTATTATATTATAAGTGGATAAAAATTGTATTTATCACTTGATTTGTTAATTCGCAAAATGGGTTAAAATTGTTTTAAACGGGATGATTGTCGAGCTTTAGCACGAGTCATGCTGAGTGGAACTGTGTGGAAGGTGAGTGTGGTAACTCGCAATATTGGTTGTCGAGCTTAGCACGATCCATCTATTGGTGAGAGTTCCATCGTGTGTCTTGACGGGCGGTTTACAATTCTTTTTGTGATACTTAGGTAGGGTCGAGCTCTAGCCGAGTCATTTAAGGGGATCAAGTTAGGATTGGTGCGAGAAGGGATCAAACATGCCAAAAGACATTTTGATTGTCAATGGATCCCGCAAGGATCTAGAAGTTGCAAAGTGTTCGTAATCGGTAAAATGGTTACCGGCCTAAATAGCTTTGCTTTGTGATCCGCGGTAAACCCGTCATAAGGTAAAGTGAAATATGGTTTCTAGCCTTGTTTAAATAATTGGTTTTGAAAAACTATTTGGGTAATTATTTCTACAAGGATTATATCTAAATTCACTAAAACGTTTACTCTAAAATTGTAGATGACAAACATTAACAACACAACACCGAATTTATCTCTCCGTTCGTTCCTAGAAAAGGAGAAACTCGTATGTGTGAATTTTGTGGATTGGTATTGGAAATTGCGAATTGTCCTTCGCCATGAATCTAACTTGCACATCCTCGAGGAACCTCTTCCGAAACCACCTGCTACCAACACATGTTGGGACACTAGATACGTCCTTGAAAAGTGTGTCAAAGACGCAAAAGATGTTTCTACTTTCATGTTGTCGACTATGAGCTACGAGCTGCATAAACAACTTGGGCATATGAGTGCGTACGACATGATTAATCGGTTGAAGGACTTGTTCCAACATCATATTAGAGAGGAACACTTTATGTGTGTCAGGGCCCTTGTCAGTTGCCGGATGTAGGAAGGTGGGAAGGTTAGTGTTCATGTGCTTCGTATGAAGGCATACATTGACCAAATGGAAACACTAGGATTTCCCATTGGGAGGGAGCTTGCGGTGAATATGATTCTCCAATCCCTGCCCGCGTCTTATGATGAGATTATCAAAAACTATCAAAGGAACAAAATAGTAGAATCCTTAGACGAGTTGCATGGCATGCTTAAGACTTTCGAGTCTAACATGGCCAAACGCAAGTTCGTTCCCACCCGGTTATTTGAGGAACGTAAAACCGAGAAAAAGAATACAACTCCTATGGGAGAAGTTTGCTATTTCTGCGGTAGATATGGAGATTGGCGCCGCCACGCTTGTCTTGAGTGTTCGGAGGAGTTAAAGCTTCCTATTCTACTTTTTGGCTAGATTTATTGAAATGCTGGCTATAACACTCACGTTTGTTGCAAAATTGTTTTGTTACAAAGTGTAGGTGTTAAACGGAAGAAGTAGCTGATAAGGCATGGAGAGCTAGAGCTCAAGATTGGGAAACTTGGATGTTGTCTCGATTGAGAGGATTGGGAGTTTTGATCTCGCCATTTCATCTAGCTTTATTACTTTATTAGATTAATATTTTGTCTACCCTGCGTGGCGAGAGAAATATTAAGTCTATTATGCATTGGTTGATGATGGATATTACTTTGTATTTGATATATTTATATATTAGTGGTTTATTTCAAAGGTTATCCATGTGATGACATTTATAAGCTTTTGCTTAAAAGTAATAAAGTAATCATGAATAATGTGTTTAAATCCAAAAATGGTTTGGATTAGTTATCCAAGTGACAAGATTATTTAGCTATGTAAACAAGACTTACGTCACCAAGTTTCGTGTGGTTTGGAATCTTGGATGCATTTGATAATTGATCAAATGTTGAGTGCGAGAACTGTTTATTACGCTAAATGACTTGTACATCTTTCATCAGCGTATGTAAGAGGATTGAGAGCTTGTTGTAATTAGTTCACACTTGTGTGTTTAATTCATTCAAGCAAATACATGGGGATAATACTTGCACTTCGTTACCTTTACCCGTGGTGGTAGTAGGGATAAGTATATTTGAAACCTTTGAGGTGTTCATTGATTACCTCAACGAGGTTTGTGGACGAAAGGTTAAGTTACTTAAATCTTGTAAAGATGTTGAGTATCTTAATATACGAATTTTGTGATCATCATAAGAATTGTGGGATTTGTCTCCTAAATTATTTCTACTAGGACACATTGGCATATGGGTTGCATAGAGGAGAAACCGAATATTCTTGAATATGTTTGGGTCTTGATGGATCGCAAATTCATACCCAATGTGTTGGGATGCTTAAGTATGGCGGGCAACGTTCTATATATAAAACCAACAAAGATGGTTTAGTACGCATCTTAGGAGAAAAGACTAGAAAGAGTGTCTTTGCTGGTCTATCTCAAAAGCCTAGATTATCCAGCCTACGTGTAGACGTGAGGTGGTAGAATCCGGGACAAAAGATGCTACTCCATTAGGCATGAGATATTTGTTTCACGAACTTTTGAGGACAAGTTTTGTCGCTAAATAGCAAGTGGAAGTCTAATATCTATGATAGCTATTGGGAGTAAAACCTGATGTTGGCACTAGCATACAATCTGTAATGATTGGAACCCAGCATGGCGATGTTGGAGTACCTGGCATAATTCATTACTCCTCCTATTTCTGATAGGAGTTATCGTTAGTCCGGAGAGATATATGTTTTATATCTATAGGAAGATAACTCGATGATGGATTAGTTGAATTCATCAACTATCAGAAGTCATGGTAGGCCTAGTGTCTACTAAAAGGAGAGAGGTAATGAGATTGGGATGCAATTCATGTAGGATGTCCAAGTATTGAACTTGGTTGATCCGATGCCTTGGTGTAAACCTAAGGGTATACATGAATTGAGATGTAGACAACTTCAAATGCCGACCGGTGGTAAAAATTCTAATATGATTGACCACGAGGACGGTATCATAAAAGAGATTTTTCTTGGTGGTTATGTTGAAGTCTACTTGGATGACTTATGATATATCACCAGTTTCTCATGGCTATGAAAGTATGGTAGTGAATTCTAAAGACCCTATTCCTTTAAAGGAATTTTGAGGAAGTGTTTTAATACTATCCAAGAGTCTTGTACACTATAAGTATCCTCGTAAAATCTACGAGCCCAAGAAATCTATTCATGGACTTGAACTTCGAATGCCAACTAATGATAAATGTTCCGTTATGATTGACCATGAGGATGGTATCATAAGGAAATTTTCCTATTGGTTATGTTGAAGGTTACCCGGATACATGTGTTTATCACTACAATGTAAATATCGTATTCCTTCATGGGAATTTTGAGGAAGAGTGTTTCAACACTATCCGAAAGTGTCTTGTACATTGAAAGTATCCTCGTAGACTTGGATAAACATCGCAAGGTTGTAATCTTCACTTTTAATGAAAAAATCATAGATTTGAGTTTTCAAAAAGGGAAGATTAAACTTGGATGTATGTCAGAGCTAGTGGGAGTGCTTGTGTTCCTTAAATTGTGTATCCATAATATACTTCTTATTGAAGATAATATCCTAACTTGGCGGTTCATGAAACCGGGGTTGAGGAATTATTGCTTCATAAGAAGAATTGGAAGATACGAACGCGAACTTTTCGGAGTGACAAAACTAAGAGAGTAACATTGAAACATTATGGACTAGTGTGTTAATTTAATTAGCAACTTGGTTCATCACATTGTTTCTTTTCTCTCATTTTGACATACTTGGAAGAACTCTTGGTACATTGTTCTTCAAGTTGATGTTCGATGGTAACAATGAACTTTAAGTAATGTATTATTCTTGGTGAATTGTTATTGTTGTGTTGTTAAGTGGAATGTTATCAACTAGAATGGTTCTTTAAGCATCATTGACTCTAATTGGGTTCTCTTGAGAAAATAAGAGTATGATGGCTTATATGTGAACCATAGTCTTGTGCATTGTGACTCTATTGGATTCTTTGGAACAATGAGAACGCGAAAGCTTGGACAAAGGACCATGATCTTGCCGGCGCACACTTTATAAGTGTTTGGTCGAGAGAAGATATGATAATTGTTAGAGTATGCATCTATGTTACTTCGTGAATCCGCTTACTGAGTTGTAGTCGTGAGCTAGTGATGAGTTCTCATACTAGGCTTACATACACTTGGTTTACAAGTGGCTTTGGCTTGGGTTCGTTTAGTTGAATTTGATATATTTTGAGTTGGGAACATTAAAGCAATAATGTGCTTTGATTGTATCGATTATCAAATGGAGATTTGACAATACGCGCGGAGCGGGTACTTTCGTTAGCCTTTATTGTGTTCCATATTAGCATGTTTAACCACTTCCTTGAATAAATTTATCTATTCTAAATGCTCCACGATCGGTCGTTCTTCATTGGAAGGAAGAAGTGAATTAAGATCGAGGCAAGTCGATGGTAAAGTATTCATAGTGGATTGAATACATGTTTACGCAACACTAGCCTGTACTTGATAGTGATCAAGTAATTGGAGGACCCGCACCTGAGTTTACTTCATGGACATGATCAGAAGTAAATCAGGATGATAATATTGTTTGTCCTTCTACAGGAGATACATGCGCTTCTTGATTAATAATATGGTCCTGTTTAGATTTCTTTCTAAAGTAGTTCGTAACTGGCTGTTATAAGGGAAATTTTCAGGCAAGAACATGTTGTTATGATGGAACGATGTAGTCAAAGGTATTCGTTCCTCTTTAGAGAGATATCCCTGGCCCCTCGTTGACTGAACTGATGACATCAAAATGCAAGGCAGTGCTCAAGTTGAATTGATAATGGATCAATTTTGCAACTTGTATTGTTCGTCATAGTTAGTCTAGATCGAGAAACATAATCCTGGATGTTTTGGGGTTGACAATGTTCCATGACCTGCATTCACAATGGATATCATGAACGAAGGGATGAATAATCACTTATCAGTAGGACCATTCTTTACAGGTTGGTACTTGTCATGGGCGACATACCTTATGCCGACTTGGGCGCATAGATGCCTTGCTAGAGACCGCTCTATGCCAGTGTTACCTTTCGTGGGTGTGTCATGTTCAAGTGGGAGTTTGTTGGAATATGCCCACTGACACACACGAGTTGGTATCACTGCCGGTGAGGCATAGGCCTATTGGGTCACACACTATGTATTGATTCCGGCAACAGCTTTGAACAAGAGAGAGAGAGAGAAAATGCTAAAATGGGTTTTGGTTGGGCCGGGCACGGCCGTGCCTTGTGAACGTACGGGCGTGCCCTATCCCAAGTACGGTGTAGGCCCAAGACCGGCGTGCCTAGGGCATACCCATTGGGGCTGGCACGGGCGTGCCTAGTAGAGGTACGGCCGTGCCCAGTGCGAAAGCATGAGCCCAAGTCAAGCGTGACTTGGGTGTGCCCATGGGCTGGCACGGGCGTTCCATGTGAGGCACGACCGTGCCTCACTATGTAACATCCTCTTTAACTAGCCTTTTAAGACTAATTTATTATGGCTTTATGGCAATTAATTACTAGTCATATGAGTTATGATTTTGGTGGTCTTATTCTATATAAATTACTAGTTTGTATGTGTCATGAGGTTGTTGAAATCATATATTGAAATGATTAATAGAAAGGATTAAACCAAAACATATGAACTTGCAACATTAAGTTGGTTCATATATCTCTCAATACACACTTGGAAATCTTCAAGTGATGTTAGTTCTATAGTGGTGGTGTTCTTGTTGGTATACAAGTTCTCTAGCAAGTTGGGATCAAACCAAGCTTGGTGTGGATACAGATAGAGGTGGACTATTTTGTGTACGCGTCTTTCAAAGGCTACAAGGAAAAGCTACATGTATGGTATACTTTCTCCCTCTTGTTTCCTTTTGAGTTGCATTGCTATTGCTTTAGAGTGTAGTGCATTGGGTGGTGTGATTGGTGGCATAAAATCTAAATTGTTTATACTCGTTTTTGTTTCCGCTGCGTTCTCTAGATGCCATCATAACCCAACAGTTCTGTCATGGCCACATGGTTTGTGAAACCATAGGGCTTCACGACCCTACACGACTCGTGAAGCATGTCGTAAAGACACCTGCCCTCATGATTCCTGCCTGGCGCGGCACGGATCGTGAAGGATTAATGGCCGTTCGTGGCGCATTTATCCTTCACGCCCCATGAGAGGCCGTGAAAAAGTCGTGAAGGTATAATTCCAAATGTCCCTTGTGTTTTATTGGACCATCTTGTTGGTCCAATAGCAAGTGGCCATTTGTTCCGACTCTGGAGACTGAAGAACAGATGAGAACTCTATATACAGAGCTTTTCTTTGTTCGTTTGTCTCTCTTGGCTAGTTCTTGCATACACACACATATTGGTAAGTTCTCTCAAAAGCGTTTGTGAGTGACAAAACATTATTGCTGCTGTGTTCTTGGGAGATAAGGGCTGTTCCAGAAACATATCACCAAGTGTTGGTGATTTCGTGGCTTGCTAGTATAAGGAGAGTAAAGCATTGCTTGGTGTAGACTTGCATTAGGGTTTGGAGCCAATTTTTCTAAGTCAACATCCCAAATTCGGATACCTCATTGTTCCAACCATGAATTCAAAGTCTTCAAGGGTATGACATTTCTCTTCTTGTTCTTGTTTTTTGTTGCATGTTGATTTCTTACAAGTTTCACCACCTTTAGGACTTCATGGGATATTTGTTGTGTGTTTTTCTTGCTTCCATTGCGTGCTTTGATCCCCATGGAATCCTAATAGTGGTATCAGAGCCATACTTGTATGAAGCATGCACCTTTGTGGCTTGAAAATCCATATTTTCGATTTTGGACAATCTGTCTAGAGAGCCTGCACGGGCCATGAAGCTTGCTTAACGAGTCGTGAAGGCTACACGGCCAGTGTCGTGGGGTGTTGGTCGTGAAAGGTTTTTAACTGTTTCACGATTCGTTGAGCGTACTGGCTTCACGGGCCGTGAGGGCCCGTTAAGTGTAGTAGCTCCTGAAGGCGTCGTAAACAGGCTATTTTTGGCCTTTTGAAAAAGAAAACTAGATATGGATATTAGCACTCTGATTTTGGTTTTTCCAGAATCATTTTGGCTTTTTAGCCTTGTAGATAAGCCCCATAATATCTTAATTCATGTACTTGTATGTAGTGGGTGGTTTTGGCATAAAATGCACACATGCGTACATGTATATTGTGTATATATGAATATGGATTTCAAAGTGTTTGGAATCCTAATGCATATATACATGGTTTATTCTTGGGCCTTTAGTTTTGAATAAACTTGATTGAGATATTGTTTTGTGCATGGTTTGGTGTGGCACACCATGCTTTGTGGTTGTTTCGTTTTGTGAGTACTGGTTTGAGCCTAAGACCTTTGTGTGATTGTTTGGTTGATTTGTAAGTTATTCATTCAGTTGGTGGTTTGTACGACATTTGGTTTGTAATAATTTATTTAATCTGGTTTGTAATAATTTATTTATTTGTGGCTTGCACGCCAAAGTATTTATTCTTTGTAATTAGTATATTAGCTTAGAATAGATTGTGTGGCTTGCATGTCATTTCTCTTTATATTATGTATGTAATTTTGAAGAGAAGACCGGAGGCACCAACAGGAGTCTTGGGAGACGTCTCGGCTACCTCGGATCCGGAGGCGCGTGATTGAGTGGGAGCACGCCACCAAATCTTGGATTGTTTGTCCTTAGTAGACTTAGTTCCTTGGTTGGCTCGCTGGGGAACACTTAGGTAGGCTTAAATCGGTTTTGTATGCGTGGTTGTATAGTTTTATTTAATTACTTTCTTGCGAGGTTGTAGGATCTTCGCATGCTACAAAATGTTTTGAAAATAATAAAACTATATAGTTTTCCTTAATTGGTTAACAAACCCCGCTCGCTCACATGATTAAAAAACAACTATAAAGTGTTTATGTTCAAATGGTGAAATATGCGTTTTGTCACTTATTTGTTAATCAAAACAAAAAGAGGTTTTTTAACTGGAAAGACGAAAGTCCCGTTTTTCTTAAAAATGTAAATCACACGCCAGAATCTAATGAAGCATGGGACAATTGTCGAGCTTAGCATGAGTTGTTCCATGTGGACTTGTGTGGAAGGTGAGTGTAGCGTCTTGAAATTATTTATTGTCAAGCTTAGCATGAGCCAATGATTGTCAAGGGCGTCATCGTGTATCTTGTTGGACGATTTTCAATTCCAATTTAATACGCCTTGGTAATTGTCATGCCTAGACCGAGTTACCAAAGCGTCTTATTGAGGAATCGGTGTGGAAGGGATCAAACATGCCAACCGGTGCTATGAGTACCGATGGATCCCGCAAGTGCCTAAGAGTTGTGATCGTGGATTGCAATTGGTAAAGCGTTTACCGGCCTAATTATCTTCACGAAGTTTTCCTTAATTGGTTAATAAACCCCGCTCGCTCATATGATTAAGAAACGAATATAAAGTGTTTATGTTCAAATGCTGAAAAATGTGTTTTGTCACTTATTTGTTAATCAAAACGAAAAGAGGTTTTTTAACCGGAAAAACATAAGTCCCGTTTTTCTTAAAAATGTAAATCACGCGCCATCCAAAAGATTTCACCACCCGAATCTAATGAAGCATGGGGCAATTGTCGAACTTAGCACGAGTTGTTCCATTTGGACTTGTGTGGAAGGTGAGTGTGGCGTCTTCAAATTATTGGTTGTCGAGCTTAGCACGAGCAAATGATTGTCAAGGGCGTCATCGTGTATCTTGTTGGACAATTTTCAATTCCAATTTAATACTCCTTGGTAATTGTCGTGCCTATACCGAGTTACCAAAGCAGCTTATTGTGGAATTTGTGTGGAAGGGATCAAACATGCCAAACCGGCGCTATTAGTACCGATGGATCCCGCAAGTGCCTAAGAGTTGTGATCACGGATTGCAATTGGTAAAGCGTTTAACGGCCTAAATAACTTCACGAAGTGATCCGCAGTAAACCCGTCATGTAGTGAAGTTATGTTGGGTTCTTACCCCTTGTTAAATTTAAGTGTTAAACTATTGGGTAATTATTTAACAAGGATTAAAATATGTCGAACTAACATTTTTGTGTGCTTTGCCTTCTTTTAGATGGCATCTACAAGCAACACCGCGACACACATGTCACTCCGTCCATTTTTGGAAAAAGAGAAACTCATAGGAGTAAACTTTATGGATTGGCATAGGCAATTGAGAATTGTCTTACGCCATGAAAGCAAGTTGTACGTCCTAGAGGAACCTCTTTCGGAGACTCCTGCTACCACTGCTACGCGGGCCGTTAAGGACGCTTATGAAAAGCGCCTTTGTTAATATTAGAAAAACGTAGAAAAGCCTATCTTGTAGGTGTGGCCTATAAATAGGCCTTTGGCCCTTTGGCCTTGTAACGCTTTTGGCACATTAATGCAATATCCATATTCAAAGCAAAAGGTGTAGTGTGTGTATCTCTCAAATATCAGCTTCTCTCTACACTATTACTTGATGGTTTCATCACCGGATTGAAATTTCAATTTGTATCAGAGCCAAACTTGATCTAAGTTGGCTCATGATTGGGTAAATCAACGAAGAACAAGATAAATCGAAGAATCTACTATTCAAATTTCGAAGTTATGAAGGTTTGAGTATGTTTTGTGTTGAATTTGATCCCATTCATCTCTAAATCAATCATCTGTTCTCAAACAATCTGATATGATGTGATTTGGATCATAATCGATCGAGTTTTTGAAGTTGTTCATGGAAATTCCTACGGTTCTTGCTTCAAAAGTTCATCATATTTCATGAGGATGATGGAATCATTGGGATATTATTGATCTACAGTGAATTGCGAGTAGTAGGATATATGTTAGTCCCATGCCTAGGATAGTTTGATTTGATGAGTGTAACACCGTGCTTTTGAGAACCAAATTTTTCTTTTTAAAATACTATTTAAGTTTTCAAACCGCGTGGGCTTGACTGTAAATAGAATGATTAAAGCTGTGTTATAATTTAAAAATGCAGCGGAATTAAAAACACGTGGCAAACTGTATAAACAGTCAAAACGTTGCCACATATGACATTTGGTGTTACGGACACATAACCGCCCGACCATTATCTTTAAACAAACTTAAACATATTATAACAGAGTTAAACAAAATCCAGTGTTCCTCCTAAAAACATGCAACTACCAGCAGGCACCCGAGCTCACAGCCTAAGGAACACCTGCACATGTGCAGAGTAGTATCTGTTAGCTATAATAGCTAGTGAGTACACGATAGCATGCAATCGATATACCCATATCACATATCATCAATCATGCCCAAATAGTTCTATCCTAGCATCTTGCGATGAGCTATCGTAGTCAGGAGGTAGCATATCTCGCAGGGTAGCAAACCCGGCTCAATGCACCAAACTAGGGTACCAGACACATCAACCGCTCCGGTGGGGGAGCTGTTAAGCGTCCACCGTTGCGTTTTGGAATCAACCGATTCCTCTGTTGTACAGCCGCAGCTATTCCCGAAAAGGACAGGTTTGTCCGGGGCAAACCTTGCCCAATAGGTAGGACAGCTTTGTCCGGGGCAAACCTTGCCCAACAGGTAGGACAACTTTGTCCGGGCAAATCTTGCCCAATCACAAACACATAATCTGATTCAACCTAATCATCAATCAATCCATAATCATGTCCACATAACATACACCTAAACAGATGCATATTATTTATACCAATCAAATATCTAGCATCATCATGCCATTCATTCTTTACCTCATTGCGTGCACGCAATAATGTATATATATCCATCATCATAACATACACCTAATCAAGTGCATACTATTATGTATATCAATAAGTTAAGCCTAGCATCATCATGCTATACAATCTACACTTAAACAAGTGCGTATCATACTGTGTCAACATGTTAAGTCTAGCATCGTCATGCCTTACAAACTACACTTAATCAAGTGCGTATAATATCCTGATAATCATTTATCATACATACTACAAGGTATACAACCTTTCAACAACATATTCAAATGCTTAATCAATTGCTTACAAGTCCGGGTATTCAATTCAATTCATTGTTAATATATGTTATAGATATATTAATCGTTATGTTATCAGGCACTCACCTGTTAGGCTAGAATAAGCAAAGACCTTGCTTTGGCGCTCACGGATTGTCAATTCAACATATAATACCAAGACTTACGCATCAAACATTTGAACACGCGAAGAACGTCTAGGATACTTGAAACAATACCCTAATGGTGTTTTTAAACCATTTATTAACTAACTATAGCATTCCAAGCAAGAACACGCGAACACGTAGCATAAAACAGCAAAGAAAGCGGTGTGCAGGGGTGTCGCGCCGCAACGCAGCCTTGTCGCGCCGCGACCAGTGTGCAGAGCTGCAGCAATTGTTTGTTTTGTGCACAGCAAGCCCAATTTAGCTCATTTCAATTCCAAATCAACTTTGGTAAAATTCTAGTTTTTCATAGGACCATTTGACACTTGTGGAAGCTTTCTAACATCAAAAACTCCTATCCAATTAATTCATACGAAAATCCCATTTAAATGGACAAAGACGTGCACATAATGACCAAAACATGATGTAGACCAATTCCAACACTTGCAACACACCATATACACCTAATATGATGTATTGAAGGTGTTGCAACTGACCAAAACCTTTAAACTCCTTGTTTGGTATCATTTTCCAATTTCTTGCCTATTTAAGGCCTATTTTTCACTATTTTAGCCAATTCAAGTAAAACAACCATTCCAATTCAAAACCAATGTTCTAATCAATTCATACAAGTCATATGAACCTATTAGAACCTTAAAAATCAGTTCTTGATGTGTAAAAACAGATTTAGGCCATTTTGGCCATTTTAACCCATTTAGGCTAAATATTGGATTTGTGCAAAAACACCACTTCTAATGCACCAATTGAGTTCTAATCAATCCTAAAAAGTTATAGGATCATTTAGAACACTAAATTTCAGTTCTTGAAGGTCTAAATCAGTTTGACCCGTATTTGACCAATTTTGACCCATTTGAGCCAAAATTCAAAACTCATCAAGAAAACTACTTTAATTCATGGAATTGATTCCTATACACTTATAAATGATATTAGAAGCTATTTCAATCATAAATTTCAGTTCTTGATTGCAAAATCAAAGAACCCACTTGAAACCTAAAATTTCAAGTCTTGAAATATCAAAATCAAGAACAAGGATGAATTGGAACTTACAATGATCAAAGGATGATTAGCAACTACTTCTAAGACCAATTAGAAGCTTTATTCTCTGCTGGAACAAAGGTTTATGAGTTTCTCTTCAAAACCCAAAAATCAAGAATGAAGAACAAACCATGGAGAAGATGAAGATGGAGCTTACCATGGAGAATAAGATGATCTAGGGCTGATAATCCTTCAATTCGTGGCTGGAAATCAGAACTTCAAATGATTTCCTTGATGATTTCTTCAAAGCTTCAAGAACAAGAGGTTGTGTGTGTGTGTATACATACGTATGTGTGTCTGTGTTTTGATAAAGGCCCAAAACCGACTTGTGGGTATTATTATCCACAAGTGGGTATTTTGTTCCCCTTTTCAACTTACAACTCATCTCCCATTTAACCGTTTCAACTAACGAGGATATTTCTGGAATCCTCGTTTGAAACCGTTCGAAATTTTATAACCTTTATCTATTTTTATTAATATTTTTAATAACCGATTTATCTATTATTTTCATATTTTATATCATTTTCTAAAATATATATATATTTTATTTAATTCAATTAAATACTCGACGTATCACAATCGCACACGTTTAGGCCCGTTTTGAGAATGTTACAAATCTACCGCCCTTAAAAAGATTCCGTCCTCGGAATCTGCTTTTCAGAAAACAAATAGGGATAGTGTGCCTTCATATCCTCCTCGGTCTCCCACGTAAGGTTCGATCCGAGATTGTGCTTCCATTTGACTAAGACTAGCTGAATTGTCTCCTTCCTCCGCCGCTTAGTCTTTGTGTTCAAGATTTTAATTGGTTCTTCCACGAGCCGTGCAGAAGAATCCACTTTCAAGTCTTAGGTAAAATACAATCTTCATCCACCTTGCACTTTTGAATATAGCAAACATTGAAGGTATTATGAATACTCGTTAACTCTGGAGGTAATTCTAAAGATACTGTCTGTTCATTGACTTTTTTTTTGAATAATTCTGAAAATATCAATCTGTCATGGGCTCAACTTGCCTTTTCTGCCAAATCTAATAACAACCTTTCCATGTAGAAACCTTCAAGAATATCCGATCACCTATTTCAAAGGTAACCGGCCTGCATTTCGGATCTGCATACTGTTTCTCCCCCGATTCAAACCAACAGGTAGGTGTGCGACAACGCCTACCATAAAGTATCTCATACGGTGGTATACCAATACTGGAATGATATGAGTTATTATAAGCAAACACATTCATAGGCAAATGGGAATCCCACGAGCTACCGTATTCGAGTACACATGCGCGTAGCATGTCTTTTAAGAGTTTGGATAGTCCTTTCGGACAGTCCATCTGTCTGTGGATGATATGCGGTACTCAAATAAACTCGAGTACCAAGCTCCCATTGAACACCACTCCAGAATCGTTAAACAAAGTGTGTATCTCTATCAGAGACAATAAATAATGGAACACCGTGTCAAGCAACAATTTCATCGATATAAATCTGAGTAAGTCTAGGCATAGAAAATGATTCATTCAAAGCTAGGAAGTGTGCACTCTTGGTGAGTCTATCAACAATCACCCAGATCATGTCATGCCCTTTTGAGGTCATGGGCAATTTAGTAACAAAATCCATAGTGATGTTGTCCCATTTCCATACTGGAATTGGTAATTGTTGCAAATTACCATAGGATCTTTGGTGCTCGGTCTTCACCAGTGCACATATCTGACATTTCTCCACATAGGAGGCAATGTCACATTTCAATGTAGGCCACCAGTATTGTGCCTTAAGACCATGGTACACTTTAGTGCACCAAGGTTGAGTAGATAAACGAAAACTGTGCGCCTCCTTCAAGATTGACTCCCGGTTCCCTCCGATGCTAGGTACCCAGATTTGGGACCTGTACGTCTTCAATCCCCTGCTGTCATCTTGTAGCTGCTCCTTCATCTTGGACATAACTTCCGCCTTCAGGTTAACTTCTACTAAGGCTTCATGCTGAGCCTCCTTCAATCGAGTAATAAGATTTTAACAATAATGATCTTCATGAATTTGATGGTATCTGTGGAGCCATTCCGGCTTAATGCATCAGCCACCACATTAGCCTTGCCCGGGTGGTATTTGATTTCACAATTATAATCATTAATTGACTCGATCCACCTGCGTCGCCTCATATTGAGCTCCTTCTGTGTATAAACATACTGGAGGCTCTTATGATAAGTGAATACCACGCATTTGGTGCCATACAAGTAGTGGCGCCATAGTTTCAGAGCAAAGACAATAGCTGCCAACTCCAGATCATGAGTCGGATAGCTCTTCTCATGTGGCTTCAGTTGGCGGGAAGCATATGATATAACCTTGTCCTTCTGCATAAGGACACTTCCCAAACCTGCGTAAGAAGCATCACAGTAAACAATAAAATCTTTTGACCCATTAGGCAGAGTCAATTGGAGCTTGCCATAAAAGTTGTTTCAATGTTTGGAATGCATTGTCTTGTTCATCAAACCACGAATAGGGAACATCCTTTCGTGTAAGCTTCGTCATAAAACCTACTATTTTAGAAAAATTCAGAATGAACCACCGATAGCAACCGGCAAGTCCTAGAAAACTGCGAATCTCTGATGGAGTTTTGGGAATTCCCCAATTCATTAACGCCTCGACCTTTACTAGATCAACCATAACACTATCCTTGCATATTACATGACCAAGGAAGTGTATTTCTTCATGTCAGACTCGTATTTAGAGAATTTTGCATATAAGCGTTCTCGTGTTCTACTTCAAATCTAGAATAAATCAGAATGTCATCAATGAATACAATGACAAATTCGTCAAGAAACGCACGACAGACACGGTTCATAAGATCCATGAATATAGCTGGAGCATTCATCAATCCGAAAGGCATCACAAGAAACTCATAATGCCCATATCTCGTTCTAAAAGCCGTCTTTGGAATATCTTCATCGCCTACATGGACTTGATGATAACTAGTACAAATATCTATCTTTGAAAAGCAAGTAGCACCCTAAAGTTGATCAAACAGATCATCAATACATGGGAGAGGGTACTTATTCTTTACAGTTCGCTTATTCAGCTCCCTGTAATCAATGCACATCCGCATCGTCCCGTCTTTCTTTTCGACAAGCAAGACTGGAGCTCCCAAAGGTGAAGAGCTGGGACGAATGAAACCTCTATCAAGAATCTCTTCCCTCACCACGAGCCACATCATATGACCCGTCGGACAGAGGAATTTTAACCATCTTTTCAAACAAAGAATCTCAGCATTTTAGTTGCCGAGCCAATCCCTTCAAATTACAACATCAAATCCTGCACTGGGCATAACAAGAAACGAAATGGGAAAAACTATTCCCGTCAATATCAATTACTTTACAGCCATGGGAACACTATCCGTGACAGAAACTACTTTACCGCTAACAACTTCCACATTCAGTGGATCAATCAACACGAGAACAGGTGATTGCTATTAAGCACGAAAAGACGCAGAGACAAAAGAATACGTTACTCCTTGCTTTCACCGGTTTCGAATACTAACTCTATATCGAGTATCCATCTCTCGATCACCGCCGGATTCGTTGTGCCCTCAAAGGTATATATGATTCACATGACTGAAAAATCCTTAAGACATGTGGTCATTCTGTGCTATGGAATAGGAACAACTAGCATATGTTCCTCAATTGTCATTAATCATTTTAGATTCCATCATTTACTATATGCTACTTTCATAGGAACTGAGGACAGTTCCCTTGTTTATCTTAATACTAGTAGTCCACAAGACTACTATTACTTCAACTATTCTTTTGGCATCAATTCTTATCTAACATTATCAATCTGATTACATCAGATTGATCTAAACATCTCTTGATTCTATTAGACCATTAAAGTCTTAATATACTTAGTATACTTATTATACTTAATCAATCATGTTAAGCAAATAAGGAATTAAGCAACAATCATGTCAGTCATATTAATCTCTCTCACACCCCAATACCTCCCAAGGAACACTTTAAATAATGGTCGAGCCTGAATTTGAGACTGAGTACTCTTTCAAATACCCAATTCACTCAAACTTAGGCTCTGATAGCAGCTTGTAAAACTGTGCTTTTGAGAACCAAATTTTTCTTTTTAAAATACTATTTAAGTTTTCAAACCGCGTGGGTTTGACTGTAAATAGAATATTTAAACCTGTCTTATAATTTAAAAATGCAGCGGAATTAAAAACACGTGGCAAACTGTATAAACAGTCAAAACGTTGCCACATACGACATTTGGTGTCACGGACACATAACCGGCCGACCATTATCTTTAAACAAACTTAAACATATTATAATAGAGTTAAACAAAATCCAGTGTTCCTCCTAAAAACATGCAACTACCCGCAGGCACCCGAGCTCACAGCCTAAGGAACACCTTCACATGTGGAGAGTAGTATCTGTTAGCTATAATAGCTAGTGAGTACACGATAGCATGCAATCAATATAAACATATCACATATCATCAATCATGCCCAAATAGTTCTATACTATCATCTCGCGATGAGCTGGCGTAGTCAGGAGGTAGCATATCTCGCAGGGTAGCGAACCCGGCTCAATGCACCAAACTGGGGTACCAGACACATCAACCGCTCCGGTGGGGGAGCTGTTAAGCGTCCACCATTGCGTTTTGGAATCAACCGATTCCTCTGTTGTACAGCCGCAGCTATACCCGAAAAGGACAGCTTTGTCCGGGGCAAACCTTGCCCAACAGGTAGGACAACTTTGTCCGGGCAAATCTTGCCCAATCACAAACACATAATCTGATTCAACCTAATCATCAATCAATCCATAATCATGTCCACATAACATACACCTAAACAGATGCATATTATTTATACCAATCAAATATCTAGCATCATCATGCCATTCATTCTTTACCTCATTGCGTGCACGCAATAATGTATATATATCCATCATCATAACATACACCTAATCAAGTGCATACTATTATGTATATCAATAAGTTAAGCCTAGCATCATCATGCTATACAATCTACACTTAAACAAGTGCGTATCATACTATGTCAACATGTTAAGTCTAGCATCGTCATGCTTTACAAACAACACTTAATCAAGTGCGTATAATATCTTGATAATCATTTATCATACATACTACAAGGTATACAACCTTTCAACAACATATTCAAATGCTTAATCAATTGCTTACAAGTCCGGGTATTCAATTCAATTCATTGTTAATATATGTTATAGATATATTAATCGTTATGTTATCAGGCACTCACCTGTTAGGCTAGAATAAGAAAAAGACCTTGCTTTGGCACTCACAGATTGTCAATTCAACCTATAATACCAAGACTAACGCATCAATCATTTGAACACGCGAAGAACGTCTAGGATACTTGAAACAATACTCTAATGGTGTTTTTAAACCATTTATTAACTAACTATAGCATTCCAAGCAACAACACGCGAACACGTAGCACAAAACAGCAAAGAAAGTTGTGTGCAGGGGTGTCGCGCCGCAACACAGCCTTGTCGCGCCGCGACCAGTGTGCAGAGCTGCTGCAATTGTTTGTTTTGTGCACAACAAGGCCAATTTAGCTTATTTCAATTCCAAATCAATTTTGGTAAAATTCTAGTGTTTCATAGGACCATTTGACACTTGTGGAAGCTTTCTAATATCAAAAACTCCTATCCAATTAATTCATACGAAAATCACATTTAAATGGACAAAGACGTGCGCATAATGGCCAAAACTTGATGTAGACCAATGCCAACAATTGCAACACACCATATACACCTAATATGATGTATTGAAGGTGTTGCAACTGACCAAAACCTTTAAACTCCTTGTTTGGTATCATTTTCCAATTTCTTGCCTATTTAAGGCCTATTTTTCACTATTTTAGCCAATTCAAGCAAAACAACCATTCCAATTCAAAACCAATGTTCTAATCAATTCATACAAGTCATATGAACCTATTAGAACCTTAAAAATCAGTTCTTGATGTGTAAAAACAGTTTTAGTTCATTTTGGCCATTTTGACCCATTTAGGCTAAATATTGGATTTGTGCAAAAACACCACTTCTAATGCACCAATTGAGTTCTAATCAATCCTAAAAAGTTATAGGATCATTTAGAACACTAAATTTCAGTTCTTGAAGGTCAAAATCAGTTTGACCCGTATTTGACCAATTTTGACCCATTTGAGCCAAAATTCAAAACTGATCAAGAACACTACTTTAATTCATGGAATTGATTCCTATGCACTTATAAATGATATTAGAACCTATTTCAATCATAAATTTCAGTTCTTGATTGCTAAATCAAAGAACCCACTTGAAACCTAAAATTTCAAGTCTTGAAAGATTAAAATCAAGAACAAGGATGAATTGGAACTTACAATGATCAAAGGATGATTAGGAACTACTTGTAAGACCAATTAGAAGCTTAATTCTCTGCTGGAACAAAGGTTTATGAGTTTCTCTTCAAAACCCAAAAATCAAGAATGAAGAACAAACCATGAAGAAGATGAAGATGGACCTTACCATGGAGAATAGGATGATCTAGGGCTGATAATCCTTCAATTTGTGGCTGGAAATCAGAACTTTAAATGATTTCCTTGATGATTTCTTCAAAGCTTCAAGAACAAGAGGTTGTGTGTGTGTGTATACATACGTATGTGTGTATGTGTTTTGATAAAGGCCCAAAACCGACTTGTGGGTATTATTATCCACAAGTGGGTATTTTGTTCCCCTTTCCAACTTACAACTTATCTCCCGTTTAACCGTTTAACCCCAAGCCTAAGTGTTAAAAAGTATACCTAGTAATTGTTGATCAGTTCACAAGATTTACTTGGGTGATCTTCTTAAAAGCCAGGATTGAACCTGCTAATGAGTTAATCAGCTTTATAAAACAAGAAGAGTTGCAGAAAGGTAAGTTCATCAAGCAGCTCAGGAGTGATCATGGGACTGAGTTTAGAAACTCAACCCTGGAAGGCTTTTGTGAAGAAAAGAGAATTATCTAAAATTTCTCGTCTGTAAGAACTCCATAACAAAATGGAGTTTCTGAGAGGAAAAATAGAACTTTAATTGAAGCTACCAAAACCATGTTATGTGAAGCAAAGCTCAAGCTGAGATTCTGGGCAGAAGCTATAAGTACAACATGTTATACGCAGAACAGATCTGTAATAGTCAAAAGACATGGTAAAACACCTTATGAGATGTATAATGGTAGAAAACTTAACATTGGGTATTTCCATATCTTTGGTTTAACATGCTATGTGCTAAACCAAAGAGATCAACTCCATAAGTTGGAACCTAAAGCTGATCAAGGTATATTTGTTGGATATTCTTCAATTTCCAAATCCTACGTTGTCTATAATCTAAAAAGAAAGGTAATTGAAGAGTCAGTACATGTCACATTTGATGAGGCAAGTATTGATGATTCTGACAAAGGTCAAGCTGACTCGGTTAGTCTGAGTGAGCTTGAAAGGAGTAGAGAAGATCTCATGTCAAATCCCATGTATGTTATGGTGGATTCTAATGATGAACATGGTGGCAAATCTGACAAATCAGTTTCAATTAAAGAAGCCATCAACATTGAAGATGATCACACAGATAAGTTTCTTGAATATGATAATCAGCCTGAAAATCAAGGCGAATCATCAAGTACAAATTAGATTGAGGATCTAAGTGATTTCTCACTCCCAACTCAGATTGAAGAAATCCGTCCTATTCAGCTTGAAGGACACTACTCAGATCCAGACTCAGAAGATGGTGTGTTGACAAGATCATCCTCTTGATGATGTTATTGGTAACCTTGAAGATGGTGTGTTAACAAGATCAAAGGCTACTGCGAACTATGTTATCTATTCTAGTTTTCTTTCTCAGATGGAACCAAAGAAGACTAAAGATGCATTGATGGATGAGGATTGGATTGAAGCCATGCAAGAGGAGCTGACTGAATTTCAAAGAAATAAGGTCTGGACTTTTGTCACTGCCCCTAAAGGAAAAACTGTTATAGGCACTAAGTGGGTCTATAGAAATAAAATGGACAAGGATGGAGTAGTGATCAGAAATAAGGCAAGGCTAATGTCTCAGGGGTATAAACAAGAAGAAGGTATTTATTATGATGAGACATTTGCCTCTATTGTAAGAATTAAAGCTATATGATTGTTCCTAGCCTATGCAGCCTTCAAGAACTTCAAAGTGTATCAAATGGAAGTTAAGAATGCATTCCTAAATGGATCACTATATGAGGAAGTGTATGTGAAACAACCCCCTGGTTTTGTTGATCCTTAACATCCAGATTATGTCTATAATTTGGACAAGGCCCTTTATGGACTCAAGCAAGCACCAAGAGCCTGGTATGATACACTATCCACCTATCTGCTTTCAAATAATTTTATTAGGGGAAGAATCGACAAAATCCTATTCATAAGAAAAAGTAGAGGACATGTCATTCTGGTTCTAATATATGTAGATGACATTATCTTTGGTTCAACAAACCAAAGTCTATGTGATTGGTTCTCTAAGATAATATCTAATCAATACAGAATGAGCATGATGGGTGAGTTGACTTACTTTTTGGGACTTCAGATTAAACAGACAAAAGATGGTATATTCATTAATCAGAGCAAGTTTGTTTTTGATTTGATTAAGAAATATGGACTAGACTCAAACCATCCTGTCAAGTCTCCAATGTCTCACAATGTCAAGCTAAACAAGGACATTGATGGGAATACTATATGTCAGACTACATACAGAGGGATGATTGGTTACTTACTCTACCTGACAGCAAGCAGACTTGATATAATGTTTGCTACATGTGTTTGAGCATGATATCAGGCTGATCCAAAGGAATCACACTTGCATGCTATCAAAAGAATACTCAAATATCTAAAGGGAATACCTAAATTAGGTTTGTGGTATCCCAAAGGATCAGGATTTGAGTTGATAGGATACTTAGACTCGGCCTTTGCCGGTTGTGGCCTAGACAGAAAGAGTACTACTGGAGGATGTCAATTGTTGGGTGTTAAGTTAGTTAGCTGGACAAGAAAGAAACAAAACTCAGTGGCAATTTCCACAGCTGAAGTTGAGTATGTTGTAGCAGGGAGCTGTTGTGCTCAAATACTGTGGATGCAACATCAGATTAGGGACTTTGATTGGCAATATTCAAAGACTCCCATGTTCTGTGACAACCAAAGTACAATTGCCATTACACATAATCCAGTTTTCCACTCAAGAACAAAACACATAGAGATACGACATCATTTCATCAGAGACATAGTAGAAAAGGGCAAGGTAGAGTTAGTTTTCATTGAAACTGAAGATCAGCTTGCAGATATATTCACTAAACCAATTGAAGGCACAAGATTCACAACTCTACTTGGCAAGCTTGGTATGCTCAACCCTTAATTTGGTATGTTCCATTGTTCTTTTGTCTCTGTTCAATATTTGCTAAGTGCTAAAGTTGACTAAGTGTCAAAATCTGAGCTGAAAGTTCACTCAAAGCTGAGTGCTCAATCTAAGCTGAGTGCTCAGTCTACGCTGAGTAATCAAGTCAAAAGTGTGGTCAGTTCCACATGTCTAGGTCAGTCCAAATAAATGGTAAGTCCAACATTATGGTAAGTCCAAAATTTTTTAGGGTATGATTTTAAATAAACGTAAGTCGTTTATAAAACTTTTAAGATATGTTCTTAAAAGGAACTCCATTAATCTTTGTAAAAATCAAATTAATGAAACAGTGTTAGTTTAGGTAACTTACATTAAATAGAGCCGTTGCAACAAAATTGGTATTCGTTTTTCAGTGTAACGGATATATTTATTACCATTTAATAACGTTAACTTTTCTCTCACATTGAAAAGGTATAAATAGAGAGCCTCTTCACCATATTTTGTTACCGCTCCAAAATTTCATACCTTCCTCTTTATTCTCTAAACTCTAATATTGCTTATGTTTTGAAGACCACAATCAAGAGTCAAGAGGAGATGTCTTGAAGACCTTGAACCCGGTTAGTCCCGATCGAGGTAGCGGATTCAGTGGGAGCACTCCATGGTCTAGGTTTGTGTCCTTAGTAGACCTAGTCCTCCCGGCTTGGTTCGCGGGTAGGACGCATAGGTTTTTTGGCATGGTTACCAACCCCTTGTATGCGTATGATGTGATTTATATTTCTTGCATGGTTGTTTATGTTTCCTCGCATGCTTGATAACTTTTCTAAGTTAATAAAATCACAAGAGTTTTTTAAATTGGTTGACAAACTCTCGCGCGTAAACGATTAAAAAGACAATATAAACTTGGTATTTATATTTAAAGTGAAAATCGATTTTGTCACTTACTTTGTTAATCAAATATTAAAACTTGGTTTTAATGAAGAAACAAAAGCCCGTTTCCTAAAACGTAAATCACGCACCATCCATAAGATGACACACCCGATTCTAGTGAAGCATGGGATAATTGTCGAGCTAAGCATGAGTTATTCCATGTGGATCTGTGTGGAAGGTGAGAGTGGCGACTTGGAGTTATTGGTTGTCGAGCTTAGCACAAGCCAATGACTATCGAGTGTGCTACCATGTATCTTGTTGGACGATTTACAATTGCAAACTAAAATCCTTGTGTGATTGTCGAGCTAAGCACGAGTCAACCAAGAATTTTAATTTGGGATTGGTGTAAGTAGGAATCAAACATGCCAACCGACCGTTTTACGTCGTTGGATCCCGCAAGTGTCTAAGAGTTGCAATGGAGATTGCAATCGGTAAAATGGTTACCGGCCTAAATAGCTTCATGAACTGATCCGCGGTAAACCCGTCATGTATTTGGGGTAAATTATGGTTCTTAGCCCTTGTTAAGATAAATTGTTTTTGTAAAACTTTATGGGTAATTATTTTAACGAGGATTATATCAAACTAACTAATACGTGTGTTCTTGTTATTTATAGATTCTAAACGATAATAACACCACGTCAAACAATTCGCTTCGTATTTTCCTACATAGGGAGAAACTCATGGGAGTAAACTTCGTTGACTGGCTAAGACAATTGAGAATTGTCCTTCGCTATGAGTCAAAGTTGCACATCCTTGAGGAACCTCTTCCGGAACCACTTGCTAGCGACGCGACTTGGTCCGTCCGATACACGTATGAAACGCGTGTTGAGGACAGACACGATGTTGCCTGCCTCATGTTGTCAACTATGAGCTCGGAGTTGCAAAAACACTTTGAGCACATGAGTGTGTACGATATGATGGACAAGTTGAAGGACATGTTCCAGCAACAAGTCAGGGAGGAACACTATGAGTGTGTTAAAAACCTAGTCGGTTGTAGAATGCAGAAAGGTAGGAGTGTGAGTGCCCACGTCCTTAAGATGAAGGCATACGTGGACCAATGGAGAGATTGGGTTTTCCCATGGGGAGGGAGCTTGCTGTGGATATAGTACTCCAGTCCCTGCCTGCATCATATGATCAGTTTGTCATGAACTATCACATGTATGACATGGAGAAAACCTTAGGTGAATTGCATGGTATGTTGAAGATTGCGGAGTCTGACATGGCCAAACATGAATCCACCCCTTCCTTTCCTACCACGAGTTCTAAGGAACAAAAGAAAAAGAAGAAGAAACCGACACGAAAGGAAAAGGTTGGAATGTCCAAGCCTATTCCCCACATTGAATATGAGGACAATGAGTGTGTGCCTCAAGAAGAGATTCAAGAAAAAGTGGTTTGCTACTTCTGTGGATGATTTGGAGATTGAGGCCGTCACGCATGCCCATCATGCCGAGAGGATATTAAACTTCTAAGGAAAGAGAGAGTTAATTTCCCCTCTCAAGGTACATTCATGATTCATTGCTAATTCTTCTATTTCGCTGGGTTGTTCACCCGAGCTAATTAACTCATGTTTGTCACAAATTAATTTTGTTACAAAGTGTAGGCACCATTTAAAAGAAGAACCAAGAGCATGAAGAACGGGGTCTCTAAAAGAGGTAACTCAGAAGACTGACCTCTACAAGAGAATTGAGAGTTTTGATCTCGCCTATTCTGACCGGTTTCATTAATACTTTGTTTTTGATGCCCTGTGAGGAAACTTTAGTTTTTGTTGTATGTTCATGAAGACGATGGATGGGATTTTGAATTTTTGGGTTGTAAAAGATTTTTTCGCATTACTTATTCGATTTCGAAGTTTGTTCATGTCATAGCTTATGTTTTATTTTGGCCTCAAGGCACATCATTCTACATTTGATTACGATGAATTCATACTTGAAATTTGAATCTTGTTTTAGAAAAATATTTGTTGATTGATAGAAATTAAAATTATCCATGTCAAGACATACATGTTACAAGTAATAATTAATCATGAATGATTGATTCTAAGTCCAAAATAGTTTGGATTAATCGGCTCTTTGTCATAATCTACTTAACCATCTAAATAAGATAAGTATCACCTAGATCCATGTGGTTAGGATCTTGGACTAGTTTAACCTCGGGTTAAACATTTGATGCTAATCTTATCTATAATGGTAAGATGATTATGAATCCCTTCACGGTATATGTGAGAGAGATGATAGCTTGTAAGATATTGATCACCTTTGGTAGATAATCCGTACAAGCACATAACAAAGAGAAACTAATTAAAAGAATCAATTGGGACATATAGATAGGATGCTTACATCTACTTAAGATGCTAAGATACCTTAAATCTATATCAATAACTACATTATGAATTGCGGGATTATCTCACAATTCGTTCCTTAACATACACACATTTGTACATGGTGTCACGTTGAAGGAAACCGGATATTGTTGAAAATGATCTGGTAAATAATGGGACAAATATGTGTATTCGACTTGTTAGTATACACATTGAATGTGACGAGCCAAGTCCTTAATCTTAATCCAACTTGAAAGTCTATTTAGCAACTATGAGATATATCTTGAAAGAGTTCTTCGCTTGTATATATATCAAAGTTTGGAGATTTTCAATCTACATATGCTGAGAGATTGAAGAACTTAAATGGTGCTAATACATTTAAAAGGTTCATATAGGTTTTGGATATTTGACCTTACGAGAACAATGTTTTGTTGCTCGAAAGGAAGATAATAACTAAAGCATTCTAGTGGAAGAATGTGCAACTTAAATGAAAGACTTGATGTTAGCACTAGCATATGATCAAATATCGGCATGAGAATGCCGGTTATCCTGACCATGAGTAATTACTTTCAAGGCTGATAGAAGTCATGTAGCCAAAGAGATATGGGTTCCTCACATCTAAGTGGCAATGACTTGATGGTGGGTTTTGTTCAAATCACCATCTATCGGAAAGCATAGTGGGCCCTGAGTTCACTGAGGTTATAAGAAGTAATTAATCATAAGATGAAATCCATTTCAAGTATGCAAATACTTTACTTAATTCCATACCAAGGTGCAAACCTAGATGGTGTAAATGGAATTAACATGGATTGTAATGTAGACTACTTCAAATACCGACTAAGGGTAAAGGTTTCATAATGGTTATTGTGGAAACTTTTCCTAGTGGCTATGTTGAAGATCATTTGATACTTGTTGCTATTGTTGCCTTCTTCCGACAATAAAGGATAGTACACGGATATACAAGACCGCGTTCCTTTATGGAACTGTGTATTGAGGAAGTGCTTACCACACTCTCGGAGGGTCTTAGATATCCGTAGTATCCAAATTAAGTCTACTAGTGTCGATAAGTCCTTTGGACTTATACTAACATCATAAAAGTAAGATCTTTGTTTTCATGAGAAAATCAAAGTCATGAGTTTTCTAGGAGCATAGATAAGAATTTTACATATGTCAGGGCTAGTGGGAGCTTTTATTGTATACCTTGATGTATGTATCGATTAGAGATAATGTCCCATTGTTGAGTGTTCTATGAACCTAAAATAAGGAATTATTGTATCATGATAATACTTAGGAGATACAAGATTTTGAATTACAAGAAATACTTGTGTATGTTCTTAATGTTTGACGACAAGAAATAAGCCTTGGAGTAAGTTTTTTACTCTAATACTAATTTCTAATGGGATAACTGTCGATCTTGATCGAAGTCTTTGATCCTACTATATGGTGTTAATTATTTATTAGAGAAGTTCTTAAGTATCACTAATCCTATTGTAAACTTTTGTAACAATGAGGATATGAGTACCCTAGTTCTTCGTCATATGATCTCTTTGACGGATACTTTGAATAAGTAGGTTGGTCAAAAGATAATTGAGAAGATAACAAGAATACAAATGGATGTTGCCTGGCAAATCCATTGAATAAGCTTTTATCATAATGACTAGTGATGTTTGACATACTAGGTCATGTAGCATTTCTTATGCATATGATTTGGTTTTAAATATTGTTTTAGTTGTTGATTGTTTTATATTTGCTTTGGGAACTGCAAGCAGTATCGTTACTTTTGATTGCTTTCGATATATAGTGGGGACTATATATACGCAGATGCGGTTACTTTCATTAGTGTTTACTGTGTTCCATCTTAGCATGTTTAACCACTTCCGTGAGTGCTTATGCATTCTAGATTTCCACAGTCAGTCATTCTTCAAGGGAAGGAACTTTGAACTAAGACTGAGATTAGGGTTTGGTCATGAATTAATCAAGGATTGAATGCAAGTGACGCAAAACTAACATGTGCTTGAAATGAGTTTCAAGTGATTGGAAGACCCACACCTGAGTTAACTTCATGGATTATGGTCACAAGTGACTCCGGATGATAATATCATTTCATCCTTAGACCGGAGATACATGTGTATCCAAAGCATGAGTCTGCTTTTTTTTATTACTTTCAAACGTGGTTCGTAACTGGCTGCTATAAAGGGAGTTATCAAATAAAGTATGAAGCATGTGGCGGGCTATGTAGTCAAAAGGATTTGTTCCTCTGGTTTGAGAGATATCCCTGGGCCCCTCGATGATTGGGTGCTGACACCAAAAATGCATGGCCATGCTCAAGTTACAATGATTTTAGATCAGTTGTAAACTTGTTATTTTGGTCACCACCAATCTAGAATCGAGAAACAGAATCGTGAACGATCTGGAGATTGACATTTTTCCATATCTCGTGTTCATACGGATATCGCGAACAAAGGGATGTTTATGATCACTTATCTATAGGACCTTTTAGCCTTTCTGGGCTACCAGGATTTGTCAAGGATGACGTAACTCGTACCGACTCGGGGGCAAGCATGCTTTGCTAGAGCCGCTGCTTGTCTGTGATGTTGGTGACGCTGTATCATGTGCAAGTGGGAGTCTGTTGGAATATGCCCACTGATATACATGTACTAGCATCACTGCTGATGAGGTACGAACCTATTGGGTCACACGCCAAGGATAGATTCCGGCAGCACAAGCAAACATGAGAGAATATGAAATTAGGGTTTCTGGCGGCCTTCACGGGCCGTGAAGAGGTCATGAAGAGAAACCCTCCACGAGCCTTCACAACCCGGACAAGTAGTCGTGGGAGCAGGGCCTTCACGAGTGCTTCACGGCCCGTGAGAGCCCGTGAAGGCAGGCGCCATTCTTTTAATTGGATCACTCGTTGGCCCAATGACAGTGTGTGGTGGAACCCGGCCTATAAGGCCTTCACGAGTGCTTCACGGCCCGTGAGAGCCCGTGAAGACAGAAGTCAAAGTGACACTTGGTTTTTATTGGACATTTGTGTTGGTCCAATAGAGGAATGGCTAGTTGGCCGATTCTGGTGTCCCTTTATCTCATTCCAGAGTTTATAAGAGGCACATAACTCTCTCATGTATCTACTTCTTGCTTCATGTCATAAGACACACATATTTTTGGTACTTGAGTTCTACTTGAGCAAAGTGAGTGTAACAAGTGAAGGCAAGTAGTTCTTGGTGTTGTAGCTGCTCCAAAAGCACGAAGACATTGCATGGTTCGTGTGACGGGTCAATAGCAAGACGGAATCTCGCTCACTTGGTGTGGACTATCAATAGAGGAACTCGGTTTCGGGTTCTCGAAGATCTTTCTAGCTCGGTGGATAGCTACAACCCCGTGATGGTATAATTTCTCCTCCCTCTCGTTTCTTTTAGTTGCTATATTCGTTTGTAGTCACGATCCCCACTTAGGGAATACATGCATGTCGGTTTGGATACCCAAAAACCCCGGTTTTTGATGTCGTTGCTTCCGCTGCGTGCAGGTGTTGGCTTGCATGGATTTCCTACAATATATACTTGTCTACCTACCACATATCAAGTGAGCATTTCGTTATTCTGAAAAGGTGTGTGTGTGAATTCTCTACTCTCTCTCATCAATTAATACATCATCATTGTGGATTTGCTCCAACATCATTGATCATCATTTTTATTTGGGACCAACACATTTAAGAACAATGCACTCCCTGTGTACAAACAAAACAATGTACTGGCATGCATCAACAATCCACAATCCAAACTTGGTCACGGATATGAGGAGTAGGTCTCCTATTTTCGCAAAGGACCCCTATCACATGCCTTTCTTGATGGTCCTGAAGTTCTAATTCCACACCTGTTGATAGAGTTTTGGTATACCTATCGCTATGAAGCTGATCTAAGGGTTATTAGGGGAACCATCCTAAGTGGACATCATGGGATGGTGGTGGATGCAAATGTTCTACGGATAGTACTACGACTACCTGTTTCTAGGGAAACAGCTAGGAGCGTACTACCCCTTCTGGGTCATCCACATATAACCGGGGTTATCAAGAAGTCAGTCTTCCAAACCGGTTGGGGTTTCATGGTATCCACGGTGGTACGTTCACTGGGATACATAGTTAGTGGTCTTGACAATGTCAACGAATTCGAGATGCAGCTGCTGTACAACATATATTATAGAAGAAATGTGGATTATGTAGAGTTGATCTTTGAAGTACTCAGATCACAAGTCACTAAAGCTGTGAGAGATGTAAATACGCCATTCATCCGCTTTCTATCGATGGTGTTCGAGAACAGGCTTGGAGCTCAATATGCAAGAAGATATGAAACCATTCCAACCCCTGCCC
Source organism: Dittrichia graveolens (assembly GCA_038502395.1). NCBI lineage: Eukaryota > Viridiplantae > Streptophyta > Magnoliopsida > Asterales > Asteraceae > Dittrichia > Dittrichia graveolens. The sequence continues at coordinate 29,182,072 of JARJIL010000008.1, forward strand.
TTAACTCAAGAATGTTCAAGGATGATATCTTCCCTGGGCATCAAGAAATGAGTGCTCAAATGAGAGACTTTGCACAACTTTCGACCCCTGAGTCAAGTGAAGCTGAGGAGGATGAAGACGCTTAGGAGGAAGAAGGTGAAGCGGTTGCTTCTGAGGTTGAGTCCTCCCAAGCTGAACAACCAAGGACTTAGCACAGACCCCGTGCACAAAGGGTTTCTTACACCACCTCCACCTCTGAGCAAAGGGGTTTATTTCCTAGCTCTGAGTCCCTACTGCTAGGTGCAGTAGGTATGACTTCTCTTCACACATCTCCTACTTTCTCTCTTATTTCTCCACCACCGAAACAGGGAGATAAGACTGAGTCCAGCCCAACTCAGTCTAACCCCTCTCCCCTACCACAAACATCTCCATCTAATCTCCAATCTAAAGCCAACCTTGGTTAGCCCACTACTACCAAGGTAATTTCCCAAACCTATACACGGAAAACTGCAAAAAGGTGGTCCTTCACCTCAAAAGGACCCAGGAGCTGATGTCACACTTACACCTCCACCGGCAGGGGCTTAGGGGAGATACCTTCTCTTATGGTGCCAACCTCAAGGCTAACTTCACCTATTCAACCTATACCGGGTATGGCGTCTACTCAGCCCATACCTACTTAAGCCATGGCAGAGCCTACCTTTGTGCCTTCACAAACGATTGAAGGCTACATTGAGAATCTAACCAATCCCTAAGGTCATCTACCCCTCTCTTCACCACTCAGCCTTGCCCCCACTACCACTACATTACTCGATTTTGGTCCTCTTCCTTCATTTCTTTTCTCACACCCTCCTGCACAACCTGTCAATGATCCTTTCATAAGCCAGGAAGGATCACAGGGTTCAAAATCTGACCCCCTTGATTCCAGATGTCAGCACCGGCCTTTGGATATGGGGCCCACAATCCACCTCCTACAGAACACTTTAAAGCCTCTCCTTCAGTGGAAATTCATTCCTCCACTGGCCAGACGGACTTTGAGTTCAAACAAAGATCATAGGAGCCCAAATCTATCTCCTTTGATGACACTGAGGCCATTGATGCTCGAGTTCTATTTAAATTACTAAAACTACAGTTTGAGCTTCTACACAACAAAATGAAGAATGATAAAGCCAAGCTAATGGGAAAATTGAATACCATATCCAAGTCAGTGGAAAAGTTGGAGAGCTTTGTACTCTAGCTGAGAACCACCCCTGTTGATGATGACAAAAATGGGCAGGAAGAACCTACATCAAAATTAGCATAGGTCAAGAAAAAGAATGATGAGGTTGAGGGGGAGCACATTGAAATAGTATAGATTGAAGAAGAAACTCATGATCGGTTCATGAGTACTGTAGATCAGCCTCTTCAAGCACAGTCACATGATCAAGGGTCAGTCCCCAAAGATCAAGAGGCTTCAAAGGTCCAAACAGCTACAGCTCCATTAATCCAGTCATCTCAACCAGAAACTCCACATGTAGAAACTCTTTAAGTTGTGCCTGCTGAAGAGTGTTGAAGTTGAGTTTGTTGCAGCTTAACAAGATGATAAAGGGAAAGACAAGGCTGTAGAGACTGTGTAAAGAAAGAAGAGAACAAGCGTTGTGTCTCTAGCTAAGAGGAGGAAAGTTATCATTTTAGAACCTGAGCAACAAGGTTAGTCCCAGATTGCTGAAGCTGACACTGAGTACTACATTTAAGAAGCCACAAGTAGTTCTGGAAGCCCGAGTATACATACCACATATGGTATTACAAAGGCAAATCAAAATACTTGTAGCTTATTACTTTCAAACCATCATCACAAATGATTTAGAAAAGGAAGTAAAAGAATCAGAAAAGAGTCTTTCATATCACTGTAAAAGGAAATCTTGACATGCACTTCTACACCTTCTACTTCCCAACCAACAAAAATGTATACCAGAGAAGAAAAGGTAAAATGAAGGTGGAAGATTCATGGATACCAAGAAAACATCACAAATCTCCTGAAACCACGAAAAGGCAACCAAATGCCATTTCCAAAGCCAATCTCACACATTCTCACAAGTACAACCAAAATCTCCAACCAAAGTTGTCAACAAGAACTCAAAGTATCTCACAACTAACCATTACTCAATTGTTTCAGATGTAAGGAGAAAAGACAACAACAAGAGAAGTGTTTGCACGAAAGATAACAGACGACAGTTCACACCAAGTTTATTTAAGCCTTGTTTTGATTTTTCAAAGAAGTGTCATCACATTTCAAATTTCTTCAGTCAATGTATGTCTCTTTGAAAATCCGAAATGAAAGCAAGTACTTGTTTTTGCACAAGTCATGGTTGTCTGCACGGACATTGTGAATACAAATGTGAATGTGATAGGCTTAGAAAACAATTGGGAATTCGTGCCTATGAGAATTGGAGACCACAAGGGTCAAATCAAATCAATGCACCCTTTATCACATCAGATGGAATAATCATTCATCAATGGGTGACTAAACATGCTCTAAACCTCATGAATTATTGGAACTATGAAAATAGATTATTCACAATTCAAGAGTTAGAAGAAAAGAATTATTAGAACAAAGAATTTTTTAAGGCATGGAACAACACAGAATCCATAACAAGGAAATCTCAATCTCAATGTACCAATTCTCTCTCCAGAACAAAGTCCAAACCATCAAAACCTCAAGCTCAAAAGTTCACACCACCAAAAACAAAACAACCATCAGTGTATACAAACGTGTAACAATCAAACAAACATCTAAGTCTAAAACAATTGCAAAATCTAGAATGGTTCAAGTTTGGAGATGGAAAGAAATTCTTCAGGTATTGGATCTCAATGACTCCACGGAGTCCGTAATTCTTGAAAAAGGTGAGATCCCTCTCAAAATTGATTCTCAAATTGTTCTTGATCCATTCTAGATGAAAACGTCAAAGTTTAATAAAGAAGAACAAAAGATTCAATGGAAATCATAGAAAAATAATAAATTGCATCTTTCAAGAGGTTGTTGACACCAATGCATCATCTAACACGCAAGAACCCATTTCCACATGGGGACCTAAATCTTCACTCTTTTCTGTGTGCAGGAACCTACTCTCTGGTACCTGGCATTAGGGTGCACCAAGCATATGACAGGTGACAAGAGTCTTCTAAAAAACTTCATTCCCAAGTACTCCGGGAATGTTCGTTTTGGTAATGACAATGTAGCACCGATTATGGGGTACGGAGATATAGTGAAAAAAGAACATCAAAATCAAGAAGGTTTCTTTTGTAGAAGGACTGGGCCATAACCTGTTTAAGATTGGCTAGTTCTGTCACAAAGACTTGGAGATCACCTTTAAAAAGAATTCATGTTCAGTCAAAATGGAAACAGGTGATGTGCTTCTAGCAGGAACAAGGAAGTCTAACTTGTATTCCATCGATTTGAACAACTAGAACACAAAGACCTCCGTTTGTCTTCTAAGTAAAGTTTCATCGGACTTAACTTGGTAGTGGCACAGGAAACTCTCACATCTCAACTTCCACAACATCAATAAATTGGTTACTGGAGATCTAGTGAGAGGCCTGCCAAAGTTAAAATTCAACAAAGATCATCTGTGTGCAGTGTAACATCCTGAGATAAGGCCTAGTAGAAACGCAGGCATTGAGGTATGTTAAACGTGAATTATTATGTTAATTAATGAGTATTTAGTGGTTGATTTGATTAATTAATCAACTACTTAATTAACTAATATGGATTATATATATATACACGTGTATATATACGAATGTATGTATACGGTGATATGTGTGTGTGCATGTGCTTAGTGTTTTAAAACCATGAATCCTCATCCTTAATTAATATGTATATTTGGATTTGTGTTGGTATTACTTCACTTTGAAGTATTGTATGTGTGTGTAATTTGAGTGTGAAACCGAGAGCAAACAAGAAATCAAGGAAGAACAAGACAATTGGAATTCTGTGATTTCTTGATATTGTGAATTCAAGTTTGCAAGGTGGTTGATTCTTATTGATTCTTGATAACATGCTATTGATTGTTATTTGAATGTTACGGTTTTGATATACTTAAGTGGGTTTTGATATAAACATCATATGAAATAGTCGGATTTAGAGTTCTTGGTGTTCTTATGGTTTTATGGCGTTTAATATGCATGCTTGCATGTTTAAACATGTTTATATGTGTTTCTATGAACTTGCATATGATTTGTACAAACTGGAAAGTTGATGTATGCAAAGAATGAAGTTATCGGATTCTTGAAATGAAGAAGGTGGCGGATTTTGATGATGATGGTGAAAACTGATACAATAAATCCGATTCTAGTGAAATGCGGGTGTTGAATCCGGAACTTAGAATCCGATACTCATGAAATCCGGATGTGTGAAATCCTAGTGTCGAAATCCTATGGTTTGAGTCCGAATGTGGAATCCTTAGTATGAAATCCAAGTAGCATGGAAAATCCGATTGTACTAATTGAAATCCGAAGGAAGTATCGGATTCCTTGAAATCCGATGGATGTATCGGATTTGAAATCCGATAGGGGTTGCGGATTCCGATGGTAGTGTCGGATTTCTCATGAAATCCGACAGTTTTGGCTGGTTGTTTTGCATTGTTTAATGCTATGTGTTATATGTGCATGCATATGTGAATCTTACATGTTTATGTGTGATTAAATGGATATAAATATATAATTGATACATATTTATGAATTGAATACTGATTTCAGTTTGTTGTGTTCTCAGGAACCGAAAAGGCTCAGTAACATTAGATCACTAAGTGGAATAGCTGAGAATTAGAGGTGAGTGGATGTTTGCTCACGGGTGATATTAGTTGTACTGGTTTGGTTGCAACAATGGTTGGATAGATTTTATATTTGTTGGTTAATTAACTGTAAATGTTAATTGTTGTATTTTGTGATATGTATACATGTTGGAAGGGAAGTCAGTTTACGATTGGGCTTATGGGCTAGGTTCATTTGCTATTGGCTAAGCAGTATCAGGACTTTGGGATGCATTTGTTGCTACCAGAGGATGATACTGTGTGAGAATAGCAAATGGACTATCGGTAAACATTTGCTTTGGCCGACATTGGTTGTAGGTTCCTGCAGAACCGCCGGTTTTTCCAGGGTTCTTATTTGTGGTTGTTGATATTATGCGGTTCTGGCTGATATATCTGTTTTGTGATACTCCATTCACTTAGCATTGTGCTATTCCCCCACCTCTCACTTTTTTTACAGGTTTCGGTAAGTCAGCGGCTCGGCTGAGAGTGGTTAGGTTGGGGAGTAATCACCTAGGACTCTGATAATGTATTTGTGACGAGCCGTGTTTTGTAATACTGATATTTTGTAAACAGTGGTTGTAATTAGTTGTAATTACTTTGTTGTTTAAAACGCTTCCGTGCAGATTATGAAAATGAAAATTTTTGGGTTAATAATACGGTGTTACAAGTTTGGTATCAGAGCCTAGGTTTGGCAGTGTAGGCATAGTGGAAGTGTTACATTCCCAAATCTTGGCTCATGGTAGGTCGATTACTCCTTAGGTGTGGGATTGGGGTGAATTGGAGAGGGTGGAGTTAGTATGTTGTGTACTAACGGATTTATCTAATAAATCGTGAGGTGATGTGATTGTTACTGATAACAATGGTTGGACGCGATTTCTCAACCGGTACCCCTACTGTCCCAACTACTGCTGAGGTTCCTACCGCAACAGTTAAGATTCCAACCAACGCTGGTACATCTGGTATAGCGGTTGATGAGAGGGATGAGTACGTATTCCAACTGGAAGGTCAGCTGCAAGATTTGAGATCAGAATTAGAGCAGCAGAGGCAGGCTCTTGCAGCACAACCACCAGTTATTTCTGTAGCTTCAACTACTGTTGCGATACCACCTATTTTTCCAGCGATTACTACATTGGCAGAGGATCCTACAATGTCAATGCCAATACCACCGATTACTCAACTGATGACACAACCCTTTTATTATCCTTTGTTTCCTCAGGGGCCCTATTCGCAAGGATCTGTTCCACAGGGATCAACGCCACAGGGATCTTATTCTTATCCATTTATGGGATTTCCGTCAGGAATGGGTTATAGGCAGCCCTGTATGTATAAATAATTTCTGGATTGTAAACCGGATGAATATCACAGAAGTACGGATCCCAATGACACTTTGAACTGGTTAAGGGATACTGCAAGGATCTTGGATTCTTGCAATTGTGAAGATGAGATGCGAGTTTGTTTTGCCACCAGGATGCTAAAAGGGAAGGCAATGGTTTGGTGGGATTCCATTACCACCCACTTGTCGAGAGCTCAAATGGATTCAATTACTTGGAATCAATTTCGGGATAAGTTGTGTGAACAGTACTGCAACGCCTTTGAATTGAATAAAATAAGGCAGGAGTTCATGGAACTGAAGATGACAAGGAAAATGACGGTGGATGAACTAATTGAATAGTTCAACTCTAAACTGAGGCTTGTGACTCAGTGGGTGCTGATACATCTTCCCAGGTTCAGCACTTTATCGGGGCTTTGTTGCCAGAATACAGGAGCACCACCAGGTTGGCTGGATCTTTGTCTCAGGCCTTCACCTTAGCAAAATCTGTTGAGGGGGACATCCAGGCCAAGGATAAACAGAACAAAGAGGAGGCGGCTTTGCAGAAGCCGAGGTATGACCAGGCTGGGGGTGGCCAGCAAAAGAAGAAATGGCAGGGTTACCAGTCCCAAGGCAACCAAGGTAGAAAAGCTCCCACAGGGGATTCGGCGAATAAATCACAGTGGTGCACGAGGGGCATGGCTACTCACACTGGGCAGTGTACTGCTCAGACTATGCGTTGCGTGCGATGTGGAACACATGGGCATGAATCGAAGGATTGTCGGTACCCTCAGAATGTATGATGGAATTGTCATGAGGAGGGTCATAGGGTGGGTGATTGCCCTACAGGTAGAAGACCAGCGGCAGGGACTGGGTCAGGGACAGGGGTAGGGGCGGTTGGGGATTCGTTAGTGGCAGGGGGCAGAAAACGAAGAATCCTCCAACTCCGGAAGGCAGGGCGTTCCGGATGACAGTAGATGATGCTAGTTCCACAGATGATGTGATCACCGGTACGTTCTTTATAAACTCATTACCTGCTCGTGTGTTGTTTGATTCTGGAGCGAATCGCTCCTTTATTTATGTAGCATTTTGTGCTAAGTTAAATTTGCCTACTACTAGTATCTCTGTGCCGATTGATACAGAAGTAGTAGATGGTAAGATAGTGCCTGTTACGAATTTTGTGACGGGTGCTGAAATTGACATAGATGGTAAGTGCTTTCCTGTATCATTCTTATTGATGCCATTGGCGGGTTTGGATGTGGTGTTGGGGATAGATTGGCTTAGTAAGCACAGGGCGAGTATTAATTGTCATAGGAAGCTGATTTCATTTCCGTTATCTGATGGGTCGCGTGTGGTGGCTCGAGGGGAGAGGAACAAGTCTGTGTTTCCTATCATTTCTATGTTAAAGGCCAAGAAATCCTTGAGTAAGGGATGCGAGTGTTTTCTGGCATATGCGATTGATGCTAGAAAAGAGAAACGGGCAGTTACTGATGTACGAGTTGTATAAGAATTTCCTGAGGTGTTTCCGGATGAGTTACCTGGGTTACCTCCCATTCGAGAGGTAGAGTACAAGATTGATTTGATACCAGGTTCTAATCCAGTGGCTAGATCTCCTTATCGGTTGGCTCTTTCTGAGATAAGGGAGATGATGACGCAGATTCAGGATTTGTTTGATCGGGGATTTATTCGTCCGAGTTCTTCTCCGTGGTACACCAGTCTTATTTGTGAAAAAGAAAGATGGTACTCTGCGAATGTGTATTGATTACAGAGAACTGAATAAGAGGACAGTGAAGAATAAATACCCTCTACCCAGGATTGATGATTTGTTTGATTAGTTGCAAGGTGCTTCGTATTTGTCGAAGATTGATTTGAGATCGGGTTATCACCAGGTACGAGTTTCTGACAGGGATGTTGCTAAGACTGCTTTTCGTACCAGGTATGGCCATTATGAGTTTTTAGTCATGCCGTTCGATTTGACTAACGCACCCGCGGTATTTATGGATTTGATGAACCGGGTTTGTCGACCGTTCTTGGATAAATCTGTGATAGTATTTGTTGACGACATTCTGGTTTATTCAAAATCTGAAGCTGATCACAAGGTTCATTTGAGACAGGTTCTTGAAACTCTAAAACGGGAGCAATTGTATGCCAAGTATTCGAAGTGTGAATTCTGGATGCGAGAAGTTCACTTTCTGGGGCATGTCATTAGCAGTGATGGAGTTAAGTTTGATCCGGCAAAGATAGAAGCAGTGATGAATTGGGAGTCTCCGAAGTCGCCTTCTAAGATTAAAAGCTTCATGGGATTGGCTGGGTATTATAGAAGATTCATTAAAGATTTTTCTAAGATTGCGAATCCCATGACTAAACTGACTCGCAAGGAGGTTCCATTTAAGTGGAGTGATGAACAGGAGAGAGCTTTTCAAATGTTGAAATGACTCTTGTGTCAGGCTCCTATTCTTGCTTTACCGGATGGGTCAGATGACTTCATAGTTTACTGTGACGCGTCATTGGCAGGGTTGGGTTGTGTGTTGATGCAACAGGATAGGGTGATTGCGTATGCTTCTCGTTAGTTGAAACCTAGTGAGAAGAACTATCCAACCCATGATTTAGAACTGGCAGCTGTGGTTTTTGCGTTAAAATAGTGGAGACACTATCTTTATGGTACAAAGTGCATCATTTGTACAGATCATAAAAACCTACAGTATGTGTTTTTGCAGAAAGAACTCAATATGCGACGGAGGCGATGGCTGGAACTTGTTAAAGACTATGATTGCAAGATTCGCTATCATCCAAAGAAAGCCAATGTGGTAGCCAATGCTTTGAGTCGCAAGGGAGTTAGTGAACATATTAAATTCATGCGAATTGAAATAGTCTCCGACTTGATTGACAGATTAAAGGCAGGGAACCTCAGTTGGAAGCCTTGAAGGATGAAAACCTGAAGTATGAGATTATGATTAAGAAGAAGAATGATTTGACTAATGATTCTAGGGGATTGAAGGTTTATCAATCTCGTGTTTGGGTGCCTTTGCTTAGAGGTCTTTGGAACTTGATTATGACTGAAGCTCACAAGTCTAGACTATCTGCTCATCCAGGTAGCACAAAAATGTATAACGATCTAAAGGTGCTATATTGGTGGCCTACAAAGAAGACAAATATTGCACAGTTTGTGGAGGCTTCCCATATTTGTACACAGGTTAAGGCAGAGCAACAGAAACCTTATGGATTACTTAAACAATTTCAGATTCCAGAATGGAAGTGGGAGCACATAACGATGGATTTCGTAACGAAACTTCCACGTACGCAGAGGAATAATGATATGATTTGGGTGATCGTTGACAGATTGACCAAGAGTGCTCACTTCTTGGCTACTAGTGACATGGCATCACTCAGTAAGTTGGCTCAGTTGTATATAGATGAAGTTGTTTCCCGACATGGGATACCGCTTTCGATTGTGTCAAATAGAGAGTCCAGGTTTGTGTCAAACTTCTAGAACAGTTTACAGCGGGAGTTGGGTACACGTGTGAATCTGAGTACAGCTTACCACCCCCAGACACACGGGCAATCTGAGCGAACAATTCAAACACTTGAGGATATGTTGCGAGCATGTGTGTTAGAATACAGAGGTTCTTGGGATTCCTATATGCCGTTGATTGAATTCGCGTACAACAATTCTTATCATTCGAGTATCGGTATGCCGCCTTATGAGATGCTATATGGTCGTCGCTTCCGTACTCCTACGTGTTGGTTAGAGGCGAGTGAGAAACAGTATGCAGGTCCTGATATTGTGCAGATCACCGTAGACAAAGTAGCTATTGCGCGAGAGAAGTTGAAAGCTGCGAGGGATCGACATAAAATGTATGTTGATCCACGTCGTAGGTCAGTGGTATTCGTTGAGGGGGATTTGGTTAATCTGAATGTTTCTCCGTGGAAAGGGGTTATCCGTTTAGGGAAGCGGGGAAAACTAGCTCCGCGTTATATTGGACCATTCCGTGTCCAACGGGTGGTAAATGAATTGACGGTTACTCTCGACCTTCCGGTAGAATTGCCAGGTATTCACAATACCTTCAACGTGTGTTACATGCGGAGATGTAGGGTTGAGGATGAGAGTCAGATTCTACCTCTACATGATCTTAAAGTGGATTCCAGCAACAGGTTGGTGGAAGAACCCGTAGAACTATTGGATCGCAAAGTGACGAAACTGCGAAAGAAACAGATTCCAATGGTTCTGGTTAAGTGGAAACATAGTTTGGGTTCAGACTTAACGTGGGAAACCGAGGCCGATATGAGAGCTCGTTACCCATAGTTGTTTATGGACGAATAGATTCCGAGGACGGAATCCAGTTTAAGGGGGGAAGATTTGTAACATCCTGAGATAGGGCCTAGTAAAAATGTAGGCATTGGGGTATGTTACACGTGAATTATCATGTTTATTAATGAGTATTTAGTGGTTGATTTGATTAATTAAGCAACTACTTAATTAATTAATAAGGATTATATATGTGTATATATATATGAATGTATGTATACGGTGATATGTGTGTGTGCATGTGCTTAGTGTTTTAAAACCATGACACCTCATGCTTAATTAATATGTATATGTGGGTTTGTGTTGGTATTACTTCACTTTGAAGTATTGTATGGTTGTGTAATTTGAGTGTGAAACCGAAAGTAAAGAAGAAAGCAAGGAAGAACAAGACAATCGGAATTATGTGATTCCTTGATATTGTGAAGTCAAGTTTGCAAGGTGGTTGATTCTTATTGATTCTTGATAACATGCTATTGATTGTTATTTGAATGCTACGGTTTTGATTTACTCAAGTGGGTTTTGATATAAACATCATATGAAATAGTCGGATTTAGAGTTCTTGGTGTTCTTATGTTTTTATGGTGTTTAATATGCATGCTTGCATGTTTAAACATGTTTATATGTGTTTCTATGAACTTGCATATGAGTTGTACAAACTGGAAAGTTGATGTATGTAAGTTATGAAGTTATCAGATTCTTGAAATGAAGAAGGTGGCGGATGTTGATGATGATGGTGAAAACCCATACAATAAATCCGATTCTAGTGAAATACGGGTGTTGAATCCGGAACTTAGAATCAGATACTCATGAAATCTGGATGTGTGAAATCCTAGTGTCGAAATCCTATGGTTTGAATCTGAATGTGGAATCATAAGTATGAAATCCGAGTAGCATGGAAAATCCGATTGTACTAAGTGAAATCCGAAGGAAGTATCGGATTCCTTGAAATCCGATGGATGTATCGGATTTCTTTGAAATGCGATAGGGGTTGCGGATTCCGATGGTAGTGTCGGATTTCTCATGAAATCCGGCAGTTTTGGCTGGTTGTTTTGCATTGTTTAATGCTATGTGTTATATGTGCATGCATATGTGAATCTTACATGTTTATGTTTGATTAAAAGGATATAAATATATAATTGATATATATATTTATGAATTGAATACTGATTTCAGTTTGTTGTGTTCTTAGGAACAGACAAGGCTCAGTAACATTAGATCACTGAGTGGAATAGCTGAGAATCAGAGGTGAGTGGATGTTTGCTCACGGGTGATATTAGTTGTACTGGTTTGGTTGCAAGTATGGTTGGATAGATTGTATATTTGTTGGTTAATTAACAGCGATTGTTAATTGTTGTATTATGTGATATGTATACATGTTGGAAGGGAAGTCAGTTTATGACTGGGCTTATGGGCTGGGTTCATTTGCTATTGGCTAAGCAGTATCAGGACTTTGGGATGAATTTGTTGCTACCAGAGGATGATACTGTGTGAGAATAGCAAATGGACTATCGGTTAACCTCTGCTTTGGCCGGCATTGGTTGTAGGTTCCTGCAGAACCGCCGGTCGTCCCAGGGTGCTTATTTGTGGTTGTTGATACCATACGTTTCTGGCTGAAATATTTGTTTTGTGATACTCCATTCACTTAGCTTTGTGCTAATCCCCCACCTCTCACTCTTTTTACAGGTTTTGGTAAGTCAGCGGCTTGGCTAAGAGTGGTTAGCTTGGGGAGTAATCACCTAGGACTCTGATAATGTATTTGTGACGAGCTGTGTTTTGTAATACTGATATTTTGTAAACAGTGGTTGTAATTACTTTTTTGTTTAAAACGCTTCCGTGTTGATTATGAAAATGAAAATTTTTAGGTTAAAAATACGGTGTTACATGCAGACTATGAAAAAGGCAAGATGAAACGATCATCTCACAATGCCAAGAAAGTCTCCATTAAAAAGAACACAATGGAGCTTCTGCACATGGATTTATATGGTCCGATGAGAATCCAAACACACAATGGGAAGAAGTATATCCTAGTCATTGTTGATGATTATTCTAGGTATATTTGGATCAAGTTCTTAAGGTCAAAAGATGAAGCAACTCCTATCATCATCAGCATCATGAAACAATTGCAGAACAAGTTTAAACACAGTGTCGCATCCATTCAAACAGATAATGGAACTGAGCTCTAAAACAAAGTCTTGTCTGACTATCTTGACTTGGTGGGGATCTCACATCAACTTTCTTCAGCTTACACATCACAACAGAATGGAGTGGTGGAACGACGCAACCGAACTCTAGTTGAGGCTGCTCGTACTATGCTATCATACTCCGGTCTCCTGCGTTCCTATTGGGCTGAAGTAGTCAGTACAACGTGTTACACACAGAATCGTTCTTTCATCCATAAATGTTTCAATAAAACTCCTTGTGAATTGGCTAATGACATTGTGCCTAATATCAAATATCTTCATATATTTGGTAACATGTACTTTGTACTCAATGAAAAGGATAATCTAGGGAAATTTGACGCCAAGGCTGATGAAGCAATTTTCCTAGGTTATTCACATGAGTCTAAAGCCAACAGGGTTTTGAATAAAAGAACTAACTGTGTTGTTAAAACATACATGTTACATTCGAGGATATGTTGGATGTTAAGACTTTTCGAAAGAAAAAGGAAGTTGCTTCTGGACAAGTCAGTTTAGGAGCAGTACATCAAATAAAAGAAACAAATACAAATCCAAGTTCATCATAACACAATTTAGATTTCCTATTCGATTTCTTACATTCCGAATCTAATGTTCCTAATGCTGGTGACAAGAATGATGTAGTGTCTCCTACTACAACTGCAACGGTGGTTGACAACTCGTCTTCATATCCAATCGTGGATTCTCTGTGTACATCAACTGTCAGTCCAGTTGTAGTCCCTTATGAGCCGGTTTATGAGGGTACTCCTATATATGATTCAAAAGCACTAACAAATGAGTAAGACATTGAACTCACAAATATATTAAATGAGTTTCCTCAAATCCAGAACCCCCAAGGAATAAGATGGACACAATCCCATCCCGAATCTCAGATTATAGGGAAGTGTTCAAGATGGTGTAAGGACTCGTTCTTCAACGGCTAATGAGTGTCTTTATTCCAGTTTCCCATCTATGATTTAACCCACAAAAGTTCACGATGCTTTACAAGATGCGGATTGGGTCATTGTAATGCAAGAGGAACTCAACCGGTTCGAAAGACTTAAAGTCTGGAGATTGGTACCACTTCCAGAAGATAAATCAGTGGTTGGTACCAAGTTGATCTTTTAGAACAAACGGGATTCAGATGGAATGGTGGTAAGAAACAAAGCTAGGCTGGTTGCTAAAGGTTACAACTAACAGGAGGGAATAGACTACGATGAAACATTTGCTCCTGTAGCTAGGATAGAAGCCATAAGACTATTCTTAGCCTATGATGTCTACATAAGTTTTAAGGTTTTTCAAATGGACGTCAAGATAGCATTCTTAAATGGTATCCTCAAAGAGGAGGTTTATGTGTCTCAGCCAAAAGGCTTCGTCAATTCTAAACTCCCATATTATGTTTATATTCTAGACAAGGCATTATATGGACTAAAACAAGCCCTAAGAGCTTGGTATGGTGTCTTGTCTGAATATTTGCTGAGTGAGGGATACAGCAAAGGAAAAACCGACACCACCTTATTCACAAATGCCAAAGGAAAGGATCTAATCTTAGTACAAATTTATGTGGATGACATCATCTTTTGTCCTACAAGCCCAAAGTATAGTGATAAGTTTGCACTTACTATGCAAAATCGTTTTGAAATGAGTATGATGGGAGAGATGAATTTCTTTCTCGGATTACAAGTGAAACAATTGAGTCATGGAAATTTTATAAGTCAATCCAAGTACGTTAAAGACTTGTTGAAGAAATATGACATGCTCAACTGTTCCTCTTTATGTACCCCTATGTATCACCGGCTTTGCATATACCAGATATTAGCAAAAATTTGCGTTTTCAAACAAACGTGAGCTTAATCACGAACAATTATCATTGAGCAGCGGAAATATTTACATAAAGCATCATTACAGTATCTGGTGTTACTCTTCAATAACCATAATGTATATATTTACAACATTAAGTGTTGCAGCAAAATATCCGATCATTACAGTATCTTGTAACGGAACAATCTGTTCCTCTTCAACATTGCACTTACGCAAGTAACATACGTTGAAGGTATCGTGGATTCCAGATAATTCAGGCGGCAGCTCAAGAGTTATCGTCTGATCATTGACTTTGTTCACGATCTTGAATGGGCCTATGAAACTTGAACTTAGTTTCCCTTTACGCCCAAAGAGAATAACGCCCTTCCAAGGTGAAACCTTCAAGAATACCCGATCACCGACATCGAATGTAGCAGGACGACGCTAAGAATCTGCATACATTTTCTGTCGATCTTGGGTTGCTTTAAGCTTTTCTAAAGCCACATTCACTTTCTCTAAAGTTATTTGGACAATTTCAGGTCGAGCAAACAGTTTCTCTTCGGGTTCCAACCAGCAAGTCGGAGTGCGACATCGTCTCCCGTAGAGCATTTCGTGCGGTGGCATTCCAATGCTGGAATGATACGAATTATTATAGGCAAACTCAATCAATGGGAGATGAGAATCCCATGATCCACGGTATTTAAGTACATACGCTCAAAGCATGTCTTCAAGCGTCTGAATCGTTCTTTCTGATTGGCCACCGGTCTGCTGGTGATAGGCAGTGCTCAGATGCACACACGTGCCTAACTCACGTTGCAAACTTTGACAAAAACTAGATACAAATCTGGAGTCACGGTCAGAATCAATTGAACAAGGAAGACCGTGACGTGATACTATCTCATTGATATACGACCGTGCCAAACGAGTCAAGGAAGCCGACTCGTTGGTTGCTAAGAAATGAGCACTTTTAGTCAGTCGGTCAACAATGACCCAAATCATATCATGCTCTCTGAAAGTCTTTGGCAGCTTTGTCACGAAATCCATCGTGATGTGATCCCATTTCCATTCCGGAATGTCATGCTGTTGCAAATTGCCATAAGGCCTTTGATGCTCTGTCTTGACATGGGCACATATCTGACATTTCTCCACCAATACAACCTTTTCAGGTCTTAGTACATCTTGGTGATACCCGGATGAACAGATAACTTAGACTTGTGAGCTTCTTGCAGAATCAGCTCACGATTACCTCCAAGAAGAGGCACCCAAATCCTAGATTGAAAAGTCTTCAACCCACGATTATCTTCACCCAGTTGGTCTTTTTAACTTTTTCATCGTTTCAGATTTTAGATTGTCTTCTTACAAAGCTAACTGTTGGGCATCTTTTAACTTTGCAATCAAATCTGATACAACAGTAAGCTTCATGAACTTTGCCTCTGCTGCTGGTCCCTTACGGCTCAAAGCATCCGCTACAATGTTGGCTTAAGGAAGTCAGTACTCACCTGAGTGACTTAAAATAGATAGTTAGTTTATCTCTGCCTTGTCTAAGGTGTTAAGTTCACCTATAACATTAGGACTTGCATTAATTATCTTATCAAACAAAGAATAGCTACAAAGCTAACAAAGGAAATCCCAAAATCCAGATTCCACATAAATCCGACAAACTGTCGGATTACATGAAATCTGACATTCTCAAGGGAAATCCGATACCTTGCGAAATCCGACACTTATCAGATTTCAACACTTATGAACTTGGAAACTTTGACACGAAATTGGAAATCCGACCTTCAATCGGAATCCGATACATTTATCGGAATCCGAAACTTTTGTCGGAATCCGACATTTTCAAAGGAATCCGATACTTTCGGATTTGACTTGCAATTTATGCATGAACTCAAGGAAATCCGATACTTGTCGGATTTAGAACAATAACTCGGATTTAGACTTGATGCGGATTCCGACACCACTAAGTCCCGGAATCCGACACTATCGGATTTGGCAATATGCGGATTTGGGCAACCATGCGGATTCCGACACATTCAAGCCCGGAATCCGACAGTTTCGACCCAGAAACCACCATCTCCATTCATGATCCATTTTCCAGAATTCCATTCATAGTTTATACATTTTTACATTCAAAAAACATCCATTTTTGTTAGTATGACTTTGAAAATACATCAAATCCACACAACAACACCAAACAACCAAAACCCACTTGCAAAGTAAAACTTGAATGTTCTAAGTGATGTTTTGCAAGGATTTGAGGATTTAATCATGTTTTAAACATAAAAACCATTTCATATACGTTAAATCTTAACAAAAAACAAGTATTTACCTTTGCTTGGAATCAAAAACACCAAATCCTTGACTTCAAGAAATCCAGAGATAGAGAGTGGAGAGAATCCGAGTATCCGAGAGTTAGAGAGAAAACCGAGAGTCTGTGTTTGTGTATTCTTTTTGTGATGTTTGACCACTTTGACTTTCTATACTATATATATCCATTTAACAATCCAGAGGCAACGCCTCTGGATTTCTTTTTAATTTCTTTCTTCTTTCATTTTCTAATATATATATACACATATACACAAAGCACCTTACACATAAAACACACATATACAATTAATTCTTCATTAACATAATTAACTTACAAGTTTACTAACTTACGTACACGTTTAACAGCTAGCTCCAAATCGAGGATGTTACACCCTATGTCTTCAAAAACAAAACTGTATGCTGATCTTGAGGGAAAAGCAGTAGATTTGAAAACATATCTGTTGGAACTCGTGGTGGGCACAAACCCAGCGGAAGCACATAAGAAAAAGTAGCATGCAAGACATAAAATGAAAGCACACACAAAGCCCACAAGTAGTTCCAATGGTGGAATAGACTACAAAGAAAATTGCAACTAAAGAACAAGAAGAAGGAGTAGAAAGTACCTCCTTACCATGGCTGGAATTCAAGCTCTACATGTGGATTGGGATGAAGATGAAGAAACAAATGGCTTCTTCTCCATTGCAAGTCCACACCAAGTATGCTTAATACCATTGTACTAGAAATCTATAGATGAACGTCCACCATGACTCCATCATCTGGAACAACCCTTGTAGATCTCCTTTTGCACCATGAAACACTCACCACTACACTCAAGAACTCACCTTAGTGTATGTATATGTTTTCCTTTGGAGCCAAGAGAGAACTAGCATCTAACCTAAAATACCCGGCCATAAAGCATAGATTTTGATTGGACCATCAAATGGTCCTATAAAACACAAGTGTCATTACAGCTACCCTCTTCACGATCCCTCACGGGCTCTCACGAGCCGTGAAGCCTAAGTGCGCCATGAGGGGACTTAGAACTTGACGAGCCATGCCGCCCGGTCGAGAACTCGTGAGGGCATCACCTTCACGACCCCTCATGACCTCGTCACGGGCCGTGAAGCCCAAAGGCATCACGACGCGTGGCGGCCGTCGAACAATCGTTAGGGCAGCCTGCTTCACGACCCGTGGAGAATCCTTCACGGTCGTGAAGCCTCGAATCAAAACACTTTTGATTCTTTGACTTTCTTCATCCACATAAAGCTGTCGGGATCAATCCTTGGCGTGTGACCCAATAGGCTCACTCTTCAATCCTTGGCGTGTGACCCAATAGGCTCGCTCTAGAAAGACATCCCTTCCCACAAATCAACACGTGGTATGTTATGCTTGACAAGTACCTAATCATAATCCAAACGGGTTTGATAAGGTCCTATAGATAAGTGATCAATCATCCTATTGTTCACGATATCTGGGTGAACACGAGACATGGTACAAGGTCATTCTCCGATCTTTCATGATTATGTTTCTGGATCAAGATTGGTGGTGACCAAAATATGCAAGTTGCAACTGATCAACTATCATTGCAAGCATGAGCACGACCGTGCATTTTGGTGTCAGCGCCCAATCATCAAGGGGCCCAAGGATATCTCCCTAAACAGAGGAACAAATTCCTTTGACTACATTGCACCATTACATCGGCAATACTTTGCCCAAAAGCTTCCTTTGTAACAACCAGTTACGGACTGCGTTTGAAAGCAATTAGAATAAGGAAGACCAATGTCGTGGAAACACATGTATCTCCGGCCTAAGGACGAAATGATATTATCATCCTAACTTACTCTTGACATGTACCATTAAGTAAACTCAGGTGTGGGTTGTCCAATCACTTGAAACTCTTTTCAAGTATAGGTAAAGTATTGTGTCCCCCGTATCCAATCCCCATTGAATACACGACCAACGCTTTCCATCAGTCTTCGTTCAAACTTTCTTCCTACAAAGAGTGACTGACTGTGGACATTTAGAATGCAAAAACATTCAGGGAAGTGGTAAACAAGCTAAGAGGAACACAATAAAGGCAACTGAGAGTAACCGCCACACGCGTATTAACAAATCCCCATTTGATAATCGATACTAGCAGAAGCACAATGTTGCTTAACGTTCCCAAAATCAGCATATCAAAATTTCAACTAAAACAAACTCAAGCCAAGTCTTTGCAAGCACTAGTATGATAATCATCACTAACTTGCAACTACGGTTTTAGCAAAACGGATCCGCCACCATGCTATCCGTGTATATTCGTAAGATGTTCATATCTCTACCTCAACCATTCACTCAAAAGTGTGTGTTGGTGAGATAACGGTCCTTTGTCAAGCTATCATACCTTCATTGATTCATCATAACTCAATAAGATCAAAAGATGCTTGAGATAAAGGTTATCTTGCGCAAGCCATCGTACTCTCATTGTCTTATAAGATCCCAATAGAGTTAGCGATGCTTTGAGAAGCATACTTATTAACTTCACCATATTTAGTAGGATCACGAACCCCGATAAAGATCGGTAGTTATCCTAAGAAGTATATAAGCAAGTATTTGAATAACAATTTATTCTATGCTGCTTCTTACTATAGATCCTTTCACCGGTTTTGTATATCCTATAATCGTTATGGATGCATAATTCTTGATTTATGATTTTTCAAGCGAAATCGGGACATTATCTCCAACACGAAGTATGTACTAGACATATTTAGAATAGGATTACAAAATGCTCCCACTAGCTCTGGCATTCATCCATGTTTTATCATTGCTATTTGAAAACTCAAACTAATGATTTTCATATCAAAGCAAAGATTCTAACATTGAGATGGCAACATAAGTCCACAAGTGGACTACTTAGATTTTGTAAATTTCATTACGATACTTATGATAGTGAAAGACCCTCGAAAATGTTGTGAGCATTTCCTCAGAAAGATTCCTATTAAGGAATGTGGTCTTCACTTCCCTCCAATATAGCCTAAAAGGCACTTATAAAATAAGTATCCGTGCGGACTTCAACATAACCACCGGGAGAATGTTTCTAGATGATACATTCCTCATGGTCAATCATCGTGAAACCATTCCCACTAGTCAGTATTTGTAGTCTACAAAAATATCCATGTTTGGTCTATTTCATCAAAGAACCAATCACACCTTGACGTTCATAGCCAGGTGTAGGGTCAACCAAGTCCAACACTTGGATATCCGTCATGGATAGCATCTCATCTTATCATTTCCTCCTTTCTTCTAGCGGACTCCAAGCCCACTATGCTTTCCGGTAGTTGACGCATTCATCATGAATCATCATAAAGTTGTCTTCCTCAGATATAAAGAATTATATCTTTTTGGTCTTATGACAACTTCTACCAAGAGGTAACGATTTTATGCCAGGTTCTCCAGCATTGCCATGCTGAGTTTCAATCATTTCTGATTGGGTGCTAGTGTCAACATCAGGTCCTTCCATTCAAGGTATACTTTACTCTCACTAGCATCCATGGATATTAATTTCTTAAGAGACACTACCTTTGAGCAACTTACAATTTCTCACAAGGTTTGTCAAAACAAATATCCCATGGTCTTTGTAGAGTACCTAATGGAGTAAATACCTCTAGATCCTGGGTTCCTCCACCTCACGTCTAAACGCAGGGTAGACAATCCAGACTTTGGAATAGACAAACAAGGATCCTCCTTTTCGTCATATCCTCTAAGGCGTTTACATGACCATCTTTGTTATTTATAAGATTTAGAACTCATGCCCACCATTTGGAAAATGACCCAAAGCAATTTTGGATATAAAAGTGTAACCTATCACTTGTCTGACCATATCAAAATGTCCGGTTCCTCCTTTAGACGGCCACATGTAACAATGTGTCTTAAGAGGAATGATATCCGAGACAATCCCATAATTCTTATGATAGTCACATAATATAAAACTAAGGTACTCAACATCTTAACTAGATTCGAGTATCATAGTTGCATTGCCCTCTCTATCATGTACCTCGTTATGGTGAGTTTTGAACACCTCTAAGGTTTAAAAAACTAGTCCATTAAAATAGACATACCATCCCTTCTACCATCATCGGTAAAGGTAACAAGGTATCTAAAGTTACTCCTTATTGTTTGCTTGAATGGTAAACACACTAAAAGTGTGAACGATATCCAACAAGCTTTCAATCCTCTCACATACTCAAGTGAAGGATGTTTAAGTCATTTAACCTAATAAACAAGATATGCATTCAACATTTGACCCATGGTCAAAGGGTTCCAAGTTCCTAAACCTCACGGATCTTGGTGAAGCAAGTCTTGTTCACATGGCTAAATCGACTTCTACATAAGGATAACTTCCTCAATTCATTTATGATCGTTCTATTACTCCTTAAGCAAAAGCTTACTTTAAATGCCACGACATGGATAAACTTTGAAATAAATTACCACTAATTTCAAAAGTCGAAGTAATATCCATCGTCAACAAAGGCGTTTAGATATAATGTTTCTAGCATTTCAAGGCGTAAACATAAATCCATTAAAGTAATAGAATAGCTGGAAGGAAAGGCAAGATACAAACTTCCAATCCTATCAATAGGGACAACTACTATGTTTCCCACTTTTGAATTCGAGTTCTCCATGCCTCATCTGCCTACTTCTCTTTTAACACCTTCACTTTGTAACAAACAAATTTGTGACAAACGTGAGCGTCATTGCTAGCGTTCAAAACCTAGCCTTTAGAAGTAGAAGAGCAATGGAGTTTGATCATGAAGGTTCCTGAAGTCAAGGAGCTAATTTCTCTTACTTATAAGTGATTTTAGCTCTTTCAGGCCCATAGGGCAGGCGTGGTGGCGCCAATATTCCAATCTTTCCATAGAATTAGCAAATTACCCCTTGTGGAGTCTTATCTTGAGGGGCAATCTCATTGACTTCTGAATTCACATATAAGGTAGGCTTAGTAAAACCAAACTTTCCGTTTGAGGTGAATTTCTTCGTCTTGGTTTCTTGTACCTTTATAATGTTAGCGGGATTTGGTAAGGTGAGGCATACTTTGGCCATGCAAGACTTAGCAGTCCATTACATGCCATAATGCTTTATCTGGGACTTCTCCATATTGTGCATGTCATAGTTCACAATGAACCATATACATCACGTGGGTAGGGACTTTGGAGAATTTACCCTCACCACAAGTTCCCTCCCTATGGAAAATCCATGCCTCTCCTTTAGGTCCATATACGCCTTCATCTCAAGGACATGGACACTAATATTTCCACCTTCATGCATCCTTCAACCGATCAAGGCCACGAAGCACTTTTACATGCATATAGTGGTCTAGGTCGCGTTGGTAGCATTTTGGCTCTAGAAGGGATTTCTCTAAAATGTTCAACTTTGACTCTTGGTGGAGGACAAGCCTCAACAACGAATCCTAGTCCACGAACTCCATACTAATGAGTATCTCCTTCTTTAGGAACAAACGGAGTTTTAAGTTGAAGCGGTGTCGTTAACATTTGCCAATTAAAGATATAAGAATACACGTTTTAGTTAATTTTGATGCAATCCTCGTTACGATAATTACCAATTTAGTTGTAAGAAAAACAATTATCTTAACAAGGGCTAAGAACCTTATTTCACTTCACTACATGACGGGTTTGCCGCGGATCACTTCATGAAGTTATTTAGGCCGGTAAACGCCTTACCAATTGTAATCTGAGACTACCACTCTTAGACACTTGCGGGATCCATCAACACTCATAGCGTCGGTTTGGCATGTTTGATCCCTTCTCACACCAATTCCTTGTTAAGCCGCTTTGGCAACTCATTATAGGCATGACAATTACCAAGGCGTATTAAATTGGAATTGTAAATCATCCGTCAAGATACACGGTGACACCCTTGACAATCATTGGCTTGTGCTAAGCTAGACAACCAATAATTTCAAGTCGCCACACTCACCTTCCACACAGATCCACATGGAACAACTCGTGCTTAGCTCGACAATCATCCCATGCATCACTAGATTCGGGTGGTGTCATATTACGGGTGGCGTGTGATTTACGTTTGAGAAAAACGGGACTTTTGTCTTTCCGGTTTAAAACCTCTTTACAAGTTGATTAACAAACAAGTGACAAAACGCATTTTTTACTTTAATATAAACCAATTTATATTTATTTGTTAATCGTGACTGTGCGGGGTTTGTTAAACAATTTAACAACTCTTGTGATTTTATTATTTTGAAAAGTTTTATAGCATGCGAAGATCCTAAACAACTATGCAAGAAAATAACAAAATAAATCACAACCATGCACAAATCAAATATCCGGTAACACGCCCCTAAACCCTATGCGCCCTCCCCGTGAGCCAAACGGAGAGAGCAAGGCCAAACTAAGGACACAACCAAATGGCCTCGCCGGATGTGCTCCCACTGAATCCGTCATCTCCAAATGATCCACCGGATCCAATATAGCCGAGACGTCTCCTCCACGACCCTCGATGGTTGTCTTTGGTCTTCTTTTCACAATTACAAACAATTTGAAAAGAAACGGCATGCAAGCCGCGATTGCTATTCTAATCTACTTACAACAAGTATAAAGGAAAGCAATGGCATGCAAGCCATAATAAATTTACAAATTTACAAACCGAATTAAATATTATTACAAACCATTGTGACTAAAAGTCACCAAATGAAAGAATACATAAATAAACAACCAAACAACCAACACATAGGTCTAACGGGCAAGGCGTTACCGGACACAACAACAACCATAAACAAAACATGGCGTGCCACAACAAAGTCATGCAAAATGTATCTCGATTAAGATTGTTCAAACAAGCAAAGCACTCAAGGCACAAAAAGAACAATCCTTGTACATATGCATTAGTATCCCAAACACTTTGAGAACACATATTCATATATACACAATATAAGTATATGCAAGTGTGCATTTTATGCCAAAACCACCCAATACATATAAATATACGAATCAAGACACATAAACGGGGCTTTTCAAGGGTCCAAACAAAAATGATAGATTCTGGAAAAACATAATCGAAAGGTGCTAAAACCGAAAATTTATTTATTTTTATAAACAAGGATAAAAACACTGTTCACGAGACCTTCACAGGCCCTCACGGCCCGTGAAGCCCATGAGCTCCACGACTCTGACATAGTCAAAACCTTTCATGAGCGATACCCCATGAAGCCACTCGTGTAGGCTTCATGACCCGTGAAGTCAAAACCTCCACGGCCCGTGAAGCAATCGTGGACAGAATGTCCATTTTCGGTTTTCAAGCCATCAAAGTGCAATTTCTTTGTAGAGATGGCTCTGATACCACTGTTGGAACTCGTGGTGGGCACAAACACAGCGGAAGCATATAAGAAAAAGTAGCATGCAATACATAAAATGAAAGCACACACAAAGCCCACAACTAGTTCCAATGGTGGAATACACTACAAAGAAAATTGCAACTAAAGAACAAGAAAAAGGAGTAGAAAGTACCTCCTTACCATGGCTGGAATTCGAGCTCTGCATGTGGATTGGGATGAAGATGAAGAAACAAATGGCTTCTTCTCCATTGCAAGTCCACACCAAGTATGCTTAATCCCATTGTACTAGCAATCCATAGATGAACGTCCACCATGACTCCATCATCTGGAACAGCCCTTGTAGATCTCCTCTTGCCCCATGAAACACTAACCACCACACTCAAGAACTCACCTTAGTGTATGTATATATTTTCCTTTGGAGCCAAGAGAGAACTAGTGTAGAGAGAGAGTTTTGGTGATTGCTCTTGTGTTCCAGCCTCAATGACTAGCATCTAACCTCAAAAACCCGGCCATAAAGCATAGATTTTGATTAGACCATCAAATGGTCCAATAAAACACAAGTGTCATTACACATACCCTCTTCACGAACCCTCAAGGGCCGTGAAGCCTAAGTGCGCCACGAGGGGACTTAGAACTTCATGAGCCGTGCCGTTAGGTCGAGGACTCATGAGGGCATCACCTTCACGACCCCCCACAACCTCGCCACGGGCCGTGAAGCCCAAAGGCATCATGACGCGTGGTGGCCGTCGAACTATCATTAGGGCAGCCTGCTTCACGACCCGTGGAGCATCCTTCACGGTCGTGAAGCCTCGAATCAAAACACTTTTGATTCTTTGACTTTCTCCATCCACATAAAGCTGTCGGGATCAATCCTTGGCATGTGACCTAATAGGCTCGCTCTTCATTAGCAGTGATACCGGCATACGTGTGTCAGTAGGCAGATTCCAACAATATCAAGGTATGAAAGGCTCATTGCTGTATTTGACGGCTAGTAGGCCATATATATTGTTCACTGCATGTTTATGTGCTAGAATTGAGGCTAATCCAAAGGAATCACATCTGCTGGTAGTAAAAAGGATATTCAAATATCTCAAGGGTACTCCTGATCTAGGTTTGTCGTATCCAAGGGATTCAAGTCTACAACTATATGCCTATTCAGATGTAGATTATGCTCGTTGCATGCCTGACCGAAAGAGCACATCTGGCAGTGCACACTTTTTGGGTGATAGGTTAGTGTAACAACCAATATTTTAAGAAATATTGTAATATTATTTTATGGAGAAATAAATAATATTATATGGTGTGTATTTAATTATAATGGTAATTAAGGAATATTATTATTAGTTAAATAAAATATTAAAGTTGGAAAAGAAAGGAAAAGAAAAGAAAAGAAAAGTAAGAGAAAAGAAGGGAAATAAAATAAAAGAAATGAAAAATCTGTAATAACCGAGGTCGTGACGCGACGCGTTAGAGGTGGCGGCGCGATGCGTCTGGGCAGCAAGACACGTGTCGGTGGCGTGTGTCGGACGATGGCGTGTGTCGGACGATGGCGTGTGTCAGGCGATGGTGTGTCGACGACCGGTGGCGTGTGTCAGAAACGTCACGACGCGACGCGTCGGCAGAAATCTGGGCCTATGTATATAAGAGCATTGCCATCTGAGTTTTCCACACACAAACCTCATGAGTCGTTACTCTGTCAAATTTACGAGTTTTCCCGAGATTCTTGACGCTACGTTATTGTCGGGTTTCATTTGTGAGCGTATCTATAGTTACGGGAGTTCGGAGACACCGTCAAGGGAGTTGTTTTAACCATAGTTTCGCGTGGGTGAACCGAAGAGGTACAGTTCTCTAATCTTATGCTTCCATTTCGGTTATTTGGCGTTTTGGACCGCATGCATGTCGTTTATGTGCGTTTTTATGAAGTTTCTGAGCTCGTGACGCGTAAATCTTTAGTTGGGGTTTATTCGTTGCCGTGTTTTGGTGTTTTGGGCAAGATCCGACTTGTTTAGGATTATGAGATCGTGCTTATGATATAGTAACCTTCGTAGATTGTTCGCAGTGTTTCGGTTCGCGGTCTGGTTGATTCGTGAACGTTGTTTGTCGTTTTGATATCATACGTTTCGTTGTCCAGAGTAAGGTGAGTTCAGTTGTTTTACAAAACTGAGCACGTAGACAAAATCTATTTTGATATTATTAATGAGTTTCAAGACGATATATCTTTAGAAATGTTTATCATAGATTAATGATTTTCCTAATGCATGCTCATTTATTAACTGAGGATATGCGATTGATTTATGCGATGAATATGACGCATGCATATATGCTTATAGATATATGATCTCATGTTTATGATGGAAATGACGATTTAGGAAGGGGTAGCTATACTCAGAGATGAAATATTGATGCCTAGTAGGAAAAGTGTGCCTTCTAGGATGTGCTAGCAATGAGATGTTTGGTTGCCGGGTTTCTAGATAACTTTGGCAACACTTGCTGTATTTATACACTGGAGTGATGTATTGACCACAGAGATAGGGTCATGTGGAAAACGTCACGTGGGTGAGAGGAGGGCCTAGTGGTTGGAGGCACTGTTTGTACTTTTGCCTGAACGACTCGTGTCGGAGTAACTATAGCGGACGGATTACGGGAGTATGTGTACAAGTGGGAGTCGCGCCCTTCCTTGTACCATACTTGTTAGACACGCTTAGTGAACTTGTGCCAATGTTTTATGATGATACTTGACTAGGTGGGGGTTTACGATGCTATGTGGGTGAGTCAAGTTACGGGTTGGGATTTAATGCCTTAACCTAAATATGTTTGCGAATGTTTATAAATGATGATTTTGTGTTGTTAACTAAGCTGACTCACAAGGCGAAAGTTGACACTTGTTTCTTTGAAATACGTCTTGTGCTCGTGCAGGTTGCTTAGGTGCGTGGCCTTGTGAGATGGGGACAATTGGGTAGTTTTCTTTTGTTATGATGATACTTAGTATCAACTTGTGGTTGTGTAACGAACAAAGTTTAAAACAATGATGTGTGTGTGACGTAATGGTGGTTTTGTTTAATGAATGCTTAAAATGGTTTATCTGTTTTAATCATTATGATGTTTAAAAAGTCTTCCGTTGCGATGAATCTGATTGAGTAGAAAAAAAAAATTTGTAAATCTAAAATTTTGGAAACCACGGCTGTTACAGTTAATGTGTTGGGCTTCTAAGAAACAAAATTGTGTCTCTACTTCAAATGCTGAGGCTGAATATGTTGTTGCTGCAATGTGCTGCTCTCAGAGTTTGTGGGTTAGGACTCAACTCTCTGACTTTGGCCAACACTATGACAAGATCACACTACTATGTGATACACACTCTGTCATACCCATCTCATACAATCCATAACACCACTCAAAGACCAAACACATTGACATACGATATCATTTTATTAAAGATAATATGGAAAAAGGTCTGATAGAACTGCAATAAGTTAAGACTGATGATCAACTGGCTGATCTGTTTACTAAACCATTAGACGAAACTCGTTTGAACGAGTTAGTATCCAAATTGGGCATGTTGAATTATAAAGTCTAACTATTGGTCATTTGTTTTGAGTGGGTATTTCACTATTTTTGTTCATGTTACACATGTTGGATTATGCCCACTGACACACACACGAGTTGGCACCATGGCTGATGAAGCAAGGGCCTATTGAGTCACACGACAAGTATTGATTCTGGCATCACGGATGGTCTAATGAGAGAGAAAACCAAAAACTGGTTCTGGTGGGCTAAGGTATGCTTGTGCCTCTATGAGGTACGGCCTTGCCCTACGGGCAGGCACGAGCCCAATTCAGTAACCGGACACGGTCGTACCTCTAGGGGTACAGGCCGTGCCGGCGACCGGGGCACGGGAGTACCAGTGGGGGTACGGGCCGTACCGGCAGAATTCATAAGTTGTTTAAAATTGTTTAAACTGTACACTGACAAAATGGCAGGCACGCCTGTACCCTCTGGGGTACGCCTGTGCCTTATGATTTTTTTTGTCAGAATTGGTTTTTGAAACAATATGTATAAATATATTAAAATCCAGGTTTTAGACTAGTCTTGATTATGTTGATCCTCACTATATATTGGTTCCTAATTCTATATGTTTTGTGTGACTTGGCATGAAGTTCACAAAAACATGTATTTTTAGGTGTATATATGAATATGCACTTTTAAAGGTGTATTAAAATTGCTAATGCATATGTACAAGGATTGCTTGTTGTGCCTTAAGTGTTGTTTTGCAATCTTGATCCAAATATATCTTTGTTGACATGATTTTGGGGCACACCATTGCTTTTGTTTGGTTGTGTTTGTTATGGTAGCCCGGTAACTTGATATGCCCATAGACTTTGTGATGTTTGTCGTTGGTTTTGGTTTTGGCCTGCGTGCCGTAGTGTTGTAATATTTATATTTGGTGCGACTTGCATGTCGTTTATTTAAATCTTTGTACTCGTAATAGATTATTAGGATCGCGACTTGCATGTCGTTTTCTTATTATTATGTACTCGTACTTAGATTATTTCAAATATGTAAATATTGCTTCATACCAACCGGGAGACACGGTGTTGGCGTCTTGATGAACCAAATCCGGGAGATTCGCCGGTGTGGAGATCGTGACGGAGCATCCCTTGGTGTTGTCCCTAGATTGACCATGTTTTCCCTGTTTTGGCTCACGGGAAAAACACTTAGGATTTGGGCATGTTACCAGGTCTTTATTTACATTTATGCATGGTTGTTTTATATTTGAATTCTTTAGGATTTGCATGCTAGAGAATTTCTTGAAAATATATAAGACAAAGAGATTTATAAATGAGTTAATATTTCTACGCACATAAGAATTGACAAATATTAATATAAAAAGGTGTTTATATTAAACGGTGATTAAAAGGGAGTTTTTGTCACTTAAATTGCTAATTCGTCAAAATTGTTAAAATATTATTTTAACCGGAAAAACAAAAACCGGTTTTTCGAAAAGTAAGTCACGCGCCACCCGTAAGACGACACCACCCAAATCTAACGAAACTTGGATGATTGTTGAGCATTAGCACGAGTCATGCCTTGTGGAGTTGTGTGGAAGGTAAGTGTGGCAACCCGCAATATTGGTAGTCGAACTTAAGCACGAACCAATGATTAGGCTAGGGTACCAACGTGTGTCTTGACGGGCGACTTACAAATTCTTTAATGACGCTTAAATGACGTCGATCTCTAGCCGAGTCATTTAAGAATAATAAAAGGATTGGTGTATGAAGGGGTCAAAAATACATTAGATATTTCATGTCGAAAGGATCCCGCAAAGAACTAAGGGTTGCAATGGTTGCAATCGGTAATTTGTCTACCGGCCTAAAAAACTTATTTCGTGATCCACGGTTTTTATAACTATTGAGTAATTATTTCTACAAGGATTTGACAACTAAAATTGGTAGTCTAATTTTGCAGATGGCATCCAACAACACTTCTACATCTTCATCGAACTCTATTTCCCTAAAATTGTTCCTCGAAAAGGCCAAACTCGATGGCAAACTTCATCGATTGGTTCATGCAACTAAGGATAGCCCTTAGGTATGAACAAAAGATGTGGGCCATCGAGGAGCCTTTGCCGGAAGCACCTACGGTGCGACTAGGGCGGTCCGAGATGCGTATGATAAGCGCGTCAAGGAAACGAATGAAGTGGCTTGCATTATGCTCTCATCAATGATTCCTGAGCTTCAAAAGCTAATGGAACATTTAGGGGCATATGACATGCTTAACCAGCTGAAGAAAATGTTCCAACAGCGGGCTAAGCTAGAGTGCTTCGAGTGCCTAAAGTCCCTTTTTGATTGCCATATGCAGGAGGGTGGAAATGTGAGCGTTCACGTGCTTAAGATGAATGCATTGGTTGATAGCTTGGAGAGGTTGGGATTCCCGTTAGGGAGGGAGTTGGCGGTGGATGTGATCCTCCGTTCTCTTCGTAGTTCCTTTTCACAATTTGTGTGGAACTATCATGTCCATGGCATGGACAAGTCCCTAATGGAACTTCATGGAATGTTAAAGACCGTCAAGTCTGACATGTCCAAGAAGCCCTCCTCGTCCAAACCCGTCCTAGCTATCCAGGGAGGCGGAACAAAAAGAAAAGGCACTCCCCCCTCTAAGGGAAAGGGTAAGGGGAATGTTGCAAAACCTAACCCTAGTGCGGCCCGAAAGGGCAAGGGGAAAGCCGTGATGGTTCCACCGGCCAAGGACCCTGCGGAAGCGGAGTGCTTCCACTACAAGGAAAAGGGGCATTGGCGGCGTTCTTTCCCAAAGTACCTTGATGAGCTCAAGCGGGTAAAACGAAGGAAGTGGGTAACTCAGGTACATTTATGATTGAACTCCACAATACCGCTGCTTCTAACGGGTGGGTACTTGATACCAGTTGTGGCACTCATATTTGTAATAATGTGCAGGGGCTAAAAAGAAGTAGGGCGCTGGGTGCTGGAGAGCTTGACCTAATCATGGGAAACAAGGATGTGGTTCCTGTGGAGCGGATAGGGAGTGTTGATCTCGCCTTTCCTTCAGGACTTTCTATTACCTTATTAAATGTTTGTGCAGGAAACATTATTTCCTTTCATGCTTTGTTTGACGATGGTTATGAGTTTAATTTTAATTATGGAATTATTTCTTGTTTGAGAAATGATGTTCACTACTTTAAAGCTTATCCATGTCGTGGGATTTATGAAACAAGTGTGTGTTTGGATGGTAATAAATCAATCATGAACATTGATTCTAAGTCCAAAGGATTATTGGACAAGTTGTCTTTGTGGCATAGTCGTCTTGGCCATATAAGCAAGAAACGTATCGCCAAACTCCAAGTGGATGGGATTTTGGAATCGTTTGATCACGGGTCAAGCGAAGTATGCGATTCTTGTTTATTAGGCAAAATCACTAAAGCACCATTCACCAGCGTTAGTGAAAGGGGCAAAGACTTGTTGGACATTGTTCACACGGATGTTTGTGGTCCGTTCAGGTCTGCTACAAGAAACAACTGTAGGTACTTCGTTACCTTTACTGATGATTTCAGTAGGTATGATTATGTTTATTTGATTAAGCATAAATCTGAAACCTTTGAGGTGTTTAAGACATACCAAAACGAAGTGGAGAATCAATTGGGCAAGCGGATTAAGATTCTCAGATCCGATAGGGGTGGTGAGTATCTTAGTATCGAGTTTCTTGACCATCTTAGGGGTTGTGGAATTATTTCAGAACTTACTCCACCCAGGACACCACAATTAAATGGGGTCGCCGAGAGGAGGAATAGAACTTTATTGGATATGGTTCGACCCATGATGAGTCGTACAAAGCTACCCGCAAGTTTTTGGGGTTAAGCTTTGGACACTGCTGCTAGGACCATAAACCTTGTACCAACAAAGAAGGTTGCGAATACACCATTCGAGAGCTGGCATGGAAGGGTTCCTTCGCTAGCCTATCTCAAGGTCTGGGGTTGTGAGGCTTACGTAAGACTTGAAGCTCCAGACTAACTTGAACCCAGAGTCGAAAAGTGTATTTTCATTGGCTACGCAGCTGGTTCTATGGGATATTTGTTTCAAACCTTCGGAGAACAAGGTGTTTGTTGGTCGAAGGGCGGTCTTCCTTGAAAGCGAGCTGATATCTGCGAAAGCCAATGGGAGGCAAGTCGATCTAGAAGAAATTCTAAATGACACCAACTACCAACCTGATGTTGGCACTAGTACCGTTTTTAAGGTCCGCGTACCGGAAGAAGTGGAACCTCAACCAATGGTGGATGAGGTGCATGATACACAACCATTAGAGCTACGTAGATCTGGTAGGGTTCGTAATGAGTCGGAAAGATATGGGTTTCTCATATCTGTGGGCGATGAACTATTGGTGGATCATAGTGAACTGACCAACTACCGGGAAGCCGTAGCGGGCTCTAAGTCAGCTAGGTGGAAGGAGGCAATGGACAGTGAGATGCAATCCATGGCGGATAATCAAGTATGGGACTTGGTTGATCCGGTACCCGGCCACAAGCCAATAGGGTGCAAATGGGTCTTCATGAAGAAGACTAACATGGATGGATAGGAAGACACCTTCAAAGCCCGGTTGCTAGCAAAGGGTTTCACTCAAACTCATGGTGTAGACTATGATGAAACTTTTTCTCCGGTGGCTATGTTGAAGTCTATTAGGATATTAATGGCTATCGCTGCATATTATGATTATGAAATATGGCAGATGGATGTCAAGACTGCCTTCCTTAATGGGAAGTTGGTATAGGAGGTTTACATGGCACAACCTGATGGTTATGTAAACCCCAAATATCCTAATAAGGTCTGCAAGCTTAAGAGGTCCATTTATGGACTTAAGCAAGCATCTCGGAGTTGGAAAATTGTTTTGATGAAAAGTTCAAAGAGTTTGGCTTTTCTAAAAGCAAGGATGAACCTTGTGTATATGTCAGGGCTAGTGGCAGTGCTGTATTTTTTCTAGTCTTGTATGTAGATGACATACTACTCATAGGACGTGACGTGATTACATTACAGGAATTGAAAAACTTGCTTGCGAGTTGCTTCTCTATGAAAGATATGGGATAAGCAGCATATATTTTAGGGATAAAGATCTATAGAGATAGATCTAAAAGACTCGTTGGTTTGAGCTAGAGTACGTACATAGATAAAGTCTTGAAGTGGTTCAAGATGCAAGATTCCAAGAAAGGGAATTTGCCTATGTTGCATGGTATGGCGTTGAGCAAGTCTCAATGTCCTGGTTCTCGAAAGGAACTAGAGGAAATGACTCGTGTTCCGTTTGCTTTGGCAGTGGGATCGATCATTTATGTTATGTTATGTACTCGGCCTGATGTGTCGTATGCCTTGAGCATGACGAGCCGATATCAGGCTAACCCTGGTCAAAGTCATTGGGTTGCGGTTAAAAACATCCTTAAATATCTTCGGAGAACTAAGGAAATGTTTTTAGTGTTCGGTGGATCGGAGTAGCTCA
Source organism: Dittrichia graveolens (assembly GCA_038502395.1). NCBI lineage: Eukaryota > Viridiplantae > Streptophyta > Magnoliopsida > Asterales > Asteraceae > Dittrichia > Dittrichia graveolens. Next base: position 29,215,073 of record JARJIL010000008.1, read on the forward strand.
GAGTTACTAGATATTCTGATGCTAGCTTCCAAACGGACAAGGATGATTTCCGGTCTCAATCGGGATTTGTATTCTTGTTAAATGGTGGAGCAAAAAGTTGGAGAAGTTCCAAGCAAGATACGGTGGCCGATTCAACCACGGAGACAGAGTATATTGCTGCAAGCGAGGCTGCTAAGGAAGCCTTCTGGATAAAGAAATTCATTCAAGACCTTGGAGTTGTTCCTAGCATCGCTAACCCTATTGAGATCTTTTGTGACAATGAGGGTGCAGTAGCTCTAGCTAAGGAACCAAGAGCGCATCGACGTACGAGACACATTTCTCGGAAATATAATTTTATTCATGATATCATCGAGAATGGTGACATTGTAGTTAGTAGAGTACCAACTGAGGGGAACTTGGCAGATCCACTCACCAAACCTTTGTCACAAGTTAAGCATGATTCTCATGCTAAGTCTATTGGTATTAGATTTTCTAGTCACTTGGTTTAATTATTTTAGTTGTATTTGTTATTGAGAACATTAAAGCAATAATGTATTTCTTATTGTAATGACTATTAAATGGGAATTTAATATACGCATGGTGCGATTACTTTATGAAACATTATTGTGTTCTATCTTTGCATGCTTAATACTTCCATGAATAAAATTGTTTATTCTAAATACTCCACCATCGGTCGTTCTTCATTGGAAGGAAGAAATGAATTAAGATCGAGGCGAGTGGTTGGTAAAGTTTTCATGTTGGATTGAATACTTGTTTACGCAACACTAGCCTGTACTTAATAGTGATTAAGAAATTGGAGGACCCGTACATGAGTTTACTTCATGGATATTATCACGAGTAAATCAGGATGATAATATTATTTATCCTTTTACTGAAGATGCATGCGTTGCTTGATTATTAACACGGACTTGTTTAGATTGCTTTCTAATGCAGTTCGTAACTGGTTGTTATAAGGGAAGTTTTCAAGCAAGAACTTGTTATTATGATACAACGGTGTAGTCAAAGGTATTCGTTCCTCTTTCGAGAGATATCCTTGGGCCCCTCGTTGACTAAGCTAATGACAAATTAAAATGCATGGTCGTGCTCAAGTTGAATTGATAGTGGATCAATTGTGCAACTTGTTTTGTTAGTCATAGTTAGTCTATATCGAGAAACGTAATCATAAATGATTTGCGGTTGATCATGTTCCATGACCTGCATTCACAATAGATATCGTGAACGAAGGGGTATATAATCACTTATCCATAGGACCTTTCCTTTTGGTTAGGTATTTGTTTTGGGAAGACAAACCCTATGCTGACTTGGGGGCATAGATGCCTTGCTGGAGGCCACTCTATGTCGGTGACGCCTTTCGTGAGTTTGTCATGTGCAAGTGGGAGTCTGTTGGATTATGCCCACTAACACACACACGAGTTGGCATAAGCAAGGGCCTATTGGGTCACACGCCAAGTTTCGATTCCGGCATCAGGATGGTCTAATGAGAGAGAAAACCAGAAACTGGTTCTAGTGGGCTAAGGCACACCAGTGCCACTATGAGGTACGGTCATGCCCTACGGGCAGGCACGAGCCCAAGTCGGGCGTGACTCGGTCATGCCCTACGGAAGGGTTCCTTCGCTAGCCTATCTGAAGGTCTGGGGTTGTTAGGCTTACGTAAGACTTGAAGCTCTAGACTAACTTGAACCCAGAGTCAAAAAGTGTATTTTCATTGGCTACGCAGCTGGTTCTATGGGATATTTGTTTCAAACCTTCGGAGAACAAGGTGTTTGTTGCTCGAAGGGCGGTCTTCCTTGAAAGGGAGCTGATATCTGCGAAAGCCAGTGGGAGGCAAGTCGATCTAGAAGAAATTCTAGATGACACCAATTACCAACCTGATGTTGGCACTAGTACCGCTTCTAAGGTCGGCGTACCGGAAGAAGTGGAACTTCAACCAATGGTGGATGAGGTGCAAGATACACAACCATTAGAGCTACGTAGATCTGGTAGGGTTCGTAATGAGTCGGAAAGATATGGGTTTCTCATATCTGAGGGCGATGAACTATTGGTGGATTATAGTGAACTGACCAACTACCGGGAAGCCGTAGCGGGCTCTAAGTCTGCTAGGTAGAAGGAGGCAATGGACAGTGAGATGCAATCCATGGCGGATAATCAAGTATGGGACTTGGTTGATCCGGTACCCGGCCACAAGCCAATGGGGTGCAAATGGGTCTTCATGAAGAAGACTAACATGGATGGATAGGAAGACACCTTCAAAGCCCGGTTGCTAGCAAAGGGTTTCACTCAAACTCATGGTGTAGACTATGATGAAACTTTTTCTCCGGTGGCTATGTTGAAGTCTATTAGGATATTAATGGCTATCGCTGCATATTATGATTATGAAATATGGCAGATGGATGTCAAGACTACCTTCCTTAATGGGATGTTGGTATAGGAGGTTTACATGGCACAACCTGATGGTTACGTAAACCCCAAATATCCTAATAAGGTCTGCAAGCTTAAGAGGTCCATTTATGGACTTAAGCAAGCATCTCGGAGTTGGAAAATTTGTTTTGATAAAAAGTTCAAAGAGTTTGGCTTTTCTAAAAGCAAGGATGAACCTTGTGTATATGTCAGGGCTAGTGGCAGTGCTGTATTTTTTCTAGTCTTGTATGTAGATGACATACTACTCATAGGAAGTGACGTGATTACATTACAGGAACTGAAAACCTGGCTTGCGAGTTGCTTCTCTATGAAAGATATGGGAGAAGCAGCATATATTTTAGGGATAAAGATCTATAGAGATAGATCTAAAAGACTCGTTGGTTTGAGCTAGAGTACGTACATAGATAAAGTCTTGAAGTGGTTCAAGATGCAAGATTCCAAGAAAGGGAATTTGCCTATGTTGCATGGTATGGCGTTGAGCAAGTCTCAATGTCCTGGTTCTCGAAAGGAACTAGAGGAAATGACTCGTGTTCCGTTTGCTTTGGCAGTGGGATCGATCATTTATGTTATGTTATGTACTCGGCCTGATGTGTCGTATGCCTTGAGCATGACGAGCCGATATCAGGCTAACCCTGGTCAAAGTCATTGGGTTGCGGTTAAAAACATCCTTAAATATCTTCGGAGAACTAAGGAAATGTTTTTAGTGTTCGGTGGATCGGAGTAGCTCAGAGTTACTAGATATTCTGATGCTAGCTTCCAAACGGACAAGGATGATTTCCGGTCTCAATCGGGATTTGTATTCTTGTTAAATGGTGGAGCAAAAAGTTGGAGAAGTTCCAAGCAAGATACGGTGGCCGATTCAACCACGGAGACAGAGTATATTGCTGCAAGCGAGGCTGCTAAGGAAGCCTTCTGGATAAAGAAATTCATTCAAGACCTTGGAGTTGTTCCTAGCATCGCTAACCCTATTGAGATCTTTTGTGACAATGAGGGTGCAGTAGCTCTAGCTAAGGAACCAAGAGCGCATCGACGTACGAGACACATTTCTCGGAAATATAATTTTATTCATGATATCATCGAGAATGGTGACATTGTAGTTAGTAGAGTACCAACTGAGGGGAACTTGGCAGATCCACTCACCAAACCTTTGTCACAAGTTAAGCATGATTCTCATGCTAAGTCTATTGGTATTAGATTTTCTAGTCACTTGGTTTAATTATTTTAGTTGTATTTGTTATTGAGAACATTAAAGCAATAATGTATTTCTTATTGTAATGACTATTAAATGGGAATTTAATATACGCATGGTGCGATTACTTTATGAAACATTATTGTGTTCTATCTTTGCATGCTTAATACTTCCATGAATAAAATTGTTTATTCTAAATACTCCACCATCGGTCGTTCTTCATTGGAAGGAAGAAATGAATTAAGATCGAGGCGAGTGGTTGGTAAAGTTTTCATGTTGGATTGAATACTTGTTTACGCAACACTAGCCTGTACTTAATAGTGATTAAGAAATTGGAGGACCCGTACATGAGTTTACTTCATGGATATTATCACGAGTAAATCAGGATGATAATATTATTTATCCTTTTACTGAAGATGCATGCGTTGCTTGATTATTAACATGGACTTGTTTAGATTGCTTTCTAATGCAGTTCGTAACTGGTTGTTATAAGGGAAGTTTTCCAAGCAAGAACTTGTTATTATGATACAACGGTGTAGTCAAAGGTATTCGTTCCTCTTTCGAGAGATATCCTTGGGCCCCTCGTTGACTAAGCTAATGACAAATTAAAATGCATGGTCGTGCTCAAGTTGAATTGATAGTGGATCAATTGTGCAACTTGTTTTGTTAGTCATAGTTAGTCTATATCGAGAAACGTAATCATGAATGATTTGCGGTTGATCATGTTCCATGACCTGCATTCACAATAGATATCGTGAACGAAGGGGTATATAATCACTTATCCATAGGACCTTTCCTTTTGGTTAGGTATTTGTTTTGGGAAGACAAACCCTATGCTGACTTGGGGGCATAGATGCCTTGCTGGAGGCCACTCTATGTCGGTGACGCCTTTCGTGAGTTTGTCATGTGCAAGTGGGAGTCTGTTGGATTATGCCCACTAACACACACACGAGTTGGCATAAGCAAGGGCCTATTGGGTCACACGCCAAGTATCGATTCCGGCATCACGGATGGTCAAATGAGAGAGAAAACCAGAAACTGGTTCTAGTGGGCTAAGGCACACCAGTGCCACTATGAGGTATGGTCATGCCCTACGGGCAGGCACGAGCCCAAGTCGGGCGTGACTCGGTCATGCCCTACGGAAGGGTTCCTTCGCTAGCCTATCTCAAGGTCTGGGGTTGTTAGGCTTACGTAAGACTTGAAGCTCTAGACTAACTTGAACCCAGAGTCGAAAAGTGTATTTTCATTGGCTACGCAGCTGGTTCTATGGGATATTTGTTTCAAACCTTCGGAGAACAAGGTGTTTGTTGCTCGAAGGGCGGTCTTCCTTGAAAGGGAGCTGATATCTGCGAAAGCCAGTGGGAGGCAAGTCGATCTAGAAGAAATTCTAGATGACACCAATTACCAACCTGATGTTGGCACTAGTACCGCTTCTAAGGTCGGCGTACCGGAAGAAGTGGAACCTCAACCAATGGTGGATGAGGTGCAAGATACACAACCATTAGAGCTACGTAGATCTGGTAGGGTTCGTAATGAGTCAGAAAGATATGGGTTTCTCATATCTGAGGGCGATGAACTATTGGTGGATTATAGTGAACTGACCAACTACCGGGAAGCCGTAGCGGGCTCTAAGTCTGCTAGGTGGAAGGAGGCAATGGACAGTGAGATGCAATCCATGGCGGATAATCAAGTATGGGACTTGGTTGATCCGGTACCCGGCCACAAGCCAATGGGGTGCAAATGGGTCTTCATGAAGAAGACTAACATGGATGGATAGGAAGACACCTTCAAAGCCCGGTTGCTAGCAAAGGGTTTCACTCAAACTCATGGTGTAGACTATGATGAAACTTTTTCTCCGGTGGCTATGTTGAAGTCTATTAGGATATTAATGGCTATCGCTGCATATTATGATTATGAAATATGGCAGATGGATGTCAAGACTGCCTTCCTTAATGGGAAGTTGGTATAGGAGGTTTACATGGCACAACCTGATGGTTACGTAAACCCCAAATATCCTAATAAGGTCTGCAAGCTTAAGAGGTCCATTTATGGACTTAAGCAAGCATCTCAGAGTTGGAAAATTTGTTTTGATAAAAAGTTCAAAGAGTTTGGCTTTTCTAAAAGCAAGGATGAACCTTGTGTATATGTCAGGGCTAGTGGCAGTGCTGTAGTTTTTCTAGTCTTGTATGTAGATGACATACTACTCATAGGAAGTGACGTGATTACATTACAGGAATTGAAAACCTGGCTTGCGAGTTGCTTCTCTATGAAAGACATGGGAGAAGCAGCATATATTTTAGGGATAAAGATCTATAGAGATAGATCTAAAAGACTCGTTGGTTTGAGCTAGAGTACGTACATAGATAAAGTCTTGAAGTGGTTCAAGATGCAAGATTCCAAGAAAGGGAATTTGCCTATGTTGCATGGTATGGCGTTGAGCAAGTCTCAATGTCCTGGTTCTTGAAAGGAACTAGAGGAAATGACTCGTGTTCCGTATGCTTCGGCAGTGGGATCGATCATGTATGCTATGTTATGTACTCGGCCTGATGTGTCGTATGCCTTGAGCATGACGAGCCGATATCAGGCTAACCCTGGTCAAAGTCATTGGGTTGCGGTTAAAAACATCCTTAAATATCTTCGGAGAACTAAGGAAATGTTTTTAGTGTTTGGTGGATCGGAGTAGCTCAGAGTTACTAGATATTCTGATGCTAGCTTCCAAACGGACAAGGATGATTGCCGGTCTCAATCGGGATTTGTATTCTTGTTAAATGGTGGAGCAATAAGTTGGAGAAGTTCCTAGTAAGATACGGTGGCCGATTCAACCACGGAGTCAGAGTATATTGCTGCAAGCGAGGTTGCTAAGGAAGCCTTCTGGATAAAGAAATTCATTCAAGACCTTGGAGTTGTTCCTAGCATCGCAAACCCTATTGAGATCTTTTGTGACAATGAGGGTGCAGTAGCTCTAGCTAAGGAACCAAGAGCGCATCGACGTACGAGACACATTTCTCGGAAATATCATTTTATTCATGATATCATCGAGAATGGTGACACTGTAGTTAGTAGAGTACCAACTGAGGGGAACTTGGCAGATCCACTCACCAAACCTTTGTCACAAGTTAAGCATGATTCTCATGCTAAGTCTATTGGTATTAGATTTTCTAGTCACTTGGTTTAATTATTTTAGTTGTATTTGTTATTGAGAACATTAAAGCAATAATGTATTTCTTATTGTAATGACTATTAAATGGGAATTTAATATACGCATGGTGCGATTACTTTATGAAACATTATTGTGTTCTATCTTTGCATGCTTAATACTTCCATGAATAAAATTGTTTATTCTAAATACTCCACCATCGGTCGTTCTTCATTGGAAGGAAGAAGTGAATTAAGATCGAGGCGAGTGGTTGGTAAAGTTTTCATGTTGGATTGAATACTTGTTTACGCAACACTAGCCTGTACTTAATAGTGATTAAGAAATTGGAGGACCCATACATGAGTTTACTTCATGGATATTATCACGAGTAAATCAGGATGATAATATTATTTATCCTTTTACTAAAGATGCATGCGTTGCTTGATTATTAACACGGACTTGTTTAGATTGCTTTCTAATGCAGTTCGTAACTAGTTGTTATAAGGGAAGTTTTCAAGCAAGAACTTGTTATTATGATACAACGGTGTAGTCAAAGGTATTTGTTCCTCTTTTGAGAGATATCCTTGGGCCCCTCGTTGACTAAGCTAATGACAAATCAAAATGCATGGTCGTGCTCAAGTTGAATTGATAGTGGATCAATTGTGCAACTTGTTTTGTTAGTCATAGTTAGTCTATATCGAGAAACGTAATCATGAATGATTTGCGGTTGATCATGTTCCATGACCTTCATTCACAATGGATATCGTGAACGAAGGGGTATATAATCACTTATCCATAGGACCTTTCCTTTTGGTTAGGTATTTGTTTTGGGAAGACAAACCCTATGCTGACTTGGGGGAATAGATGCCTTGCTGGAGGCCACTCTATGTCGGTGACGCCTTTCGTGAGTTTGTCATGTGCAAGTGGGAGTCTGTTGGATTATGCCCACTAACACACACACGAGTTGGCATAAGCAAGGGCCTATTGGGTCACACGCCAAGTATCGATTCCGGCATCACGGATGGTCTAATGAGAGAGAAAACCAGAAACTGGTTCTAGTGGGCTAAGGCACACCAGTGCCACTATGAGGTACGGTCATGCCCTACGGGCAGGCACGAGCCCAAGTCGGGCGTGACTTGGGCGTAGCCTGTGGTTAGGTACGCCCATCCCTTGTGCCCAATGGACAGGCATGAGCCCAAGTCAGGCGTGACTTGGGCGTGGCCTCTTGGGCTGGCACACCCGTGCCTTGTAAGGCACGGGCGTGTGTGAGGCACGATCATGCCTTATGTAGTAATAGCCTCTTTACTAGGCTTTCAAAGCTAGTTAAAGTGTGTTTATGTGCATTGATCATGTAACAGCCATGAGATTAATTGTTGCACGTTTTTTTTACTCAAATTTTGATTTCTATATAAACCACATGAAGTCATATGGTTTTGGTTACTTGATTGAAATACACAAAGTTGATACAAATTGCATTATTCTCTCAAACACACAAAAGACATCCAAGGCTTTGGTTCTTTTGTGTTTATCATCTTGGTGGTGTTTAGATAGGCTTATCTAACACTCTAGCAAGTGGGAGGCGATAGTAACTTGGTGTGAACTTTGATAGAGGTGTACATGTTAGTGCATGGGACTTCCAAACTCCAAACCCGTGCGTACAAAGAAGATAACATCAAGGGTATGACTCTAATTCTTTGTATGTTTATTTTGTTGCTTATTCATGTTTAGATTTTTGGTCCATTTGATGGGCGTATTCGTGGTCAACTTTTAAAACTCTTTTTCTACTGGTTTTGCTTCCGTTGCGATTTTAGACCACGAAAACCCAATAACACATACTTGTAGGAAGTGTTGTTAGTCCCATGTTTAGAATATATAGATTTGATGAGACCAACTATAAAGATGTATAGATCATACGTTAAGATCTAGGAATTATGTAAGTCTGTTATAGACAGACTAGTCAGCTTAAGCTGAGTAGTCACCGTATAAACAGATATAGAGTTTTCTATGTAAGTACTAGATAGCTCAGTGACTTCTAAGCGGATATAGGTTTTAGGAGTGAAGACTTGAAGACTTGAAGATTCAAGAACACAAGATTAAAATAACTTATCTTGACAAGGTCAAGACTGAGTGAGTCAGCTCAGCGTCAGAAGTCAGTTCAAGAATTTAAGTAAGTTCTAAATTCTGTTATAAACTCTCCATATCTACGACATTTAAATTAGGGTATCTCAACCTAATTTCAACTATCTATTAGTTGGATAGAGATCTCAAACGGAATTAATTAGATATGTTCTAATTAAGGAGTTTGTAACGGTTTTAAAGAAAAGATAAGTTCTATCTTTAAGCTGTGATTTGTTCGTAGATATATCAAGTATAAGTATAAACCTTCTTATGGGTTTAACAAACGAATATACAGATGAACGAATGTGTGAATACACACAATAACAAGTACGTGATACTGCATAAGTTGCAAGACTGCATAAGTTGCAAAACGTACGTGTGTTCGTCATAATTGATACACGTATGTTGCGATAACTTTGTGAGTTCAAAGTTTAAGAGAGTTTTCAATAGTTCTTGTTAATCAGTTTTAACAACAAGTTCGATCATCAATTAGATTGTGATTCAAGAGTGTTTAGAGAGAGTTGGTGTTATAATCATTGTAATATCAAATAATCCTGTTGATTTGACTAGAGAGTGATAATTGTTACCGTTCTGTTTGATCATTGAATATACGGTTGATTAATTTGATTATTTGTTTAAAGTATATTCAGCCCCCCCTTCTACACTGTATCGGTTGCTTGTTCACCCTCTTTAGGACCAACAACTGGTATCAGAGCAAGTTTCTTCATAAGTTGAAGATCAAGATCCGCTGTCAAGAGGTTAAGATTGCAACTAGCAAGCAATCAAGTCATATACCAACAATGGCGGCAAAAGGGTGTCCTATTTTTTATGGAACTGACTATCCTATGTGGAAGTTTAGAGCTATGCTATATCTAAAGTCCGTGGATCACAGGATGTGTACCGTGATTCAAGATGGCCCAATCATACCAATGATCCATATTACTGCCACTGACAAAACTGTTCCCTCTGGAGAAACTCCCAAGCCCGAAGTATCTTGGACTGAGGAAGATCGTAAACTGTTCAATCTTGATGACAAGGCACAAAGCATTATAGCCAATGCTTTGACAAATCCTCTTGTGCATACTGTGGCTGGGTGCCAAACTGCAAAAGAGATGTGGGATACTCTCAGTGTTACGTATGAAGGCACTAACTTGGTCAAGCAACATAAGAAGACAAATCTGAGTCGTTCTTATGAGACTTTCTTTGCTAAAAAGAATGAAACTCTGGCAGATTTGTTTACCAGATTTCAATGCTTGATAAATGATCTGATCTTGGTAGGTGTCAAGAAAGATGAGAATGAGTTGGTACTCAAGTTCTTGGATATGTTACCAGAACAATTCAATGGGATCACCGTTGCACTTCATGCTGGAGGAACCTTAGGAAAATATGATCTCAAATCTATCTATGGTTTCCTTCTAAATCATCAACAGATCATGGGACAGAAGAATGTGGCCCAGCAACAACTAAAAGAATCTATAAATAATGTTGGATCTGCATTAACTACAGAAAAGAAGAAGAAAGGATCTATAAAGTCTCAAGCTGAGACTGACTCTGAATCTGAATCTGAGGAAGTAAGTCCTAACTCCGGTTTAGATGATGAAGAAATGGATGCTCTTACTGAACAAATGGCAATGTTAGCAAGAAACTTTAGAAAGTTTAGAAGAGGAACGGATCAACCTGATAGAAGCAAAAGTGGTAAGTCTACTTTTGATCCTAAGAAAGCTAAGTGCTATAACTGTCAAAGGATAGGACACATAGCTACTGAGTGTAGAGTTAAGAAGGGAGAATTAGCTTGAGTAGCTGACAAGAATGACTACAGAGCTAATAAATATAAAAAGAAATATCAAAAACTCAAAGGCAAGCTAGATGAAAACACCAAAGGTCTTCTTGCTGAGACTTGGGACACTGAATCATCTACTTCATACGATGATGAGCAAAATAGGTGTTTGATGGCCATTGAGGATGAAGAGGAACAAGTTGATTATGAGTTAGAAGATAGTTCCTTTGATGAGGATCTAGCAGAAGCGGCTAAGCTGAGTAAGCAAACCAGTAACTGGGATCCTGTCCCAATGTATAAGGTAAATAACTTTAGCTCTTACGCTGATGAACAAAAATATCTAATGTTCAACTATTTGTTGAATGACTTCAAAACCTCTCTCACAATTCAATCTAGTTTGAAAACTGAAATTTCAAAATTAAAAGATGAACTTAAACACTCTGAAACTCTCTTAAATGCTGGTAAAAAGACTCAAAGTGATTATGAATGTCAGCTTCATATAAACAAACTTCTAAGTGAAGAACTACTACAATCAAAAGAACATGTTGATAATCTAAGAAAGATCTGTGAATTTTGGTGTAAGTCATCAAGAGAAGCAGAAAAATGTATTAACAGCAGATACCAAATCAAGTAAAAGCAGTGATAGGGGGAGATTATAGTGCTGTTGCTGATGAAATCATCAAAGATCAAGTCAGTCTTGAAGACAAAACGATGAAATCAGATGATATACTCCCAAAAACATTTTTAAGGAGCAAGGATGGAAAATAGGTCAAAACCAATAAGTTTGTGAGACCAACCCAAAGTCCCCAGGTTATTCTTACAAACCATCAAGCTGAATGTTCCAGATCCAACAGAAACTGTAAGTCAGTTTTCAAAAGATTGGATTACAATCCTGTGAGAACAACTGTTTTTGACAGAATATCTCATGTCAACTCAAAAATACATAACTCTCAAGCCAAATATGAAAGGATGTCTAAGAACAGGAAGTTGTCTATAAGTCAGACTTCACCAAGTAAGGGTAACCATAAAGCTGACAAAGGTAAGTCCAAAGTCAGTAAACATCAAGTAGACAAACTGTCTAAAAGAATTGAAAGGTTATCCACAGTTTATGACCCTAAAACTGAATCCAAATTTAATGTTGGAAAACTCAAAGAAATCACCCAAACATCCATCTTTAGAAGAAAATGCTATAAGTGTGGTGATAGAGGTCATGAGGCCAAAGATTGTGTGAGTACCAATCTTAGACCTAAACACGTAAAGGATGATCAATCCAAAACAGACCCAGAATCTGTTCGAGCTGATCAGTCAAACTCTAAAGGATTAGCTAAGTGCTCATCCTCATAACCCACCAAACAGTGGGTTCCAAAAAGAAATTAATATGTTTAGTTGATCATGTGCAGGGCTCTTACAAGTAGTATCTAGACAGTAGATGCTCAAGGCACATGATAGGAAGCAAGGGGATTCTAAGTGAATGCCAAAACAATGAAGGACCCAAGGTGACATTTGGGGATAATTTTTAAGGAAGGACTAAAGGTTATGGAAAGATAACTGCTGGAAAAGTCACTTTCAAAAAGGTAGCATATGTTGAAGGCCTTAAACACAATCTAATAAGTATCAGTCAGCTGTGTGATGAGGATTATGAAGTCACTTTCAGAAAGAATGCAGTAACAATTTATGATAAGAAGGGAAATCAATATTAATGGCAAAAAGAGAGAGATATCTATTTGTTAGATCTCAGCTCCGTAGATCGTTCAACTGAAACCTGCTTGTATTCTGACTTAACTCCCAAGCTGAGTTGGTTATGGCACAAGAGACTATTTCATTTAAATTTCAAATATATTAACAAGTTGTCTAGCAATGAGTTAGTCTCTGGTCTGCCTAAGATCCCATATGCTAAAGACAAACTCTGCTCAGCTTGTGAAATGGGAAAACATCATAAGGGATCCTTCAAGTCCTAACATAAATTTTCAATTACAGAACCATTGCATATGTTGCACTTGGACCTATTTGGACCTATTAGCACCCCAAGCCTAAGTGGCAAAAATTATACTCTAGTGATTGTTGATGAGTTAACAAGATTCACTTGGGTAGTCTTCTTAAACAGCTTAGAAGTGATCATGGGACTGAGTTTAGAAACTCAATCCTTGAAGGCTTTTGTGAAGAGAAGGGAATTATCCAAAACTTCTCATCTGTAAGAACTCCACAACAAAATGGAGTTGCTGAAAGGAGAAATAGAAACTTAATTGAAGCTGCCAAAACCATGCTATGTGAGGCAAAGCTCAAGCTGAGCTTCTGGGCAGAAGCTGTAAGTACAGCCTGCTATACCCAGAATAGAGCAATAATAGTTAAAATACATGGTAAAACACCTTATGAGATGTATCATGATAGAAAACCCAACATTGGATACTTCCACATTTTTGGTTCAACATGCTATGTGATAAACCAAAGAGATCAGCACCATAAGTTGGAACCCAAAGCTGATCAAGGGATATTTGTTAGATATTCTTCAATCTCCAAAGCTTATAAAGTTTTTAATCTTAAAAGAAAAGTAATTGAAGAATCAGTACATGTTACATTTGATGATACAAGTATTGACGAATCCGACAGAGCTCGAGCTGACCCAGTTAGTCTGAGTGAGCTTGAGAGGAACAAAGAAGATCTCACATCAAATCCCATGTATGTTATGGATGATTCTGATAATGATGATGGTAGTAAATCTAACAAATGTGTATCATCGAAAGAAATTATCAATATTGAAGATAATCAGCCTGAGAGTCTCGATGAATCATCAGGTACATGTCAGATTGAAGATCTAAGTGATCTTTTGATCCCTGCTCACACTGAAGAAGTAAGTCCTATTCAGCCTGAGAGACACTGCTCAGACTCAGACCCAGAACCTCAGTCTCCCACTACAACCTTCAGAGTATTAAAAGATCATCCTCTTGATGATGTCATTTGGAACATTGAAGATGGTGTGCTAACTAGATCTAAGGCAAATGCAAACTATGCTGCCTACTCTAGTTTTCTATCTCAAATGGAACCAAAGAAGACTGAACAGGCTCTAAAAGATGAAGATTGGATTTAGGCTATGCAAGAGGAGCTGACAAAATTTCAAAGAAATAAGGTCTGGACCTTTGTCCCTGCCTCCATAGGAAAAACAATTATAAGCACTAAGTGGGTCTATAGAAATAAAATGGACAAGGACGGAGTAGTGATTAGAAACAAGGCAAGGCTAGTAGCTTAGGGTTATCGACAAGAAGAAGGTATTGATTATGACGAGACCTTTTCCCCTGTTGCAAGGATTGAAACTATAAGGTTGTTTCTAGCCTATGCAGCCTTCAAAAACTTTAAAGTGTATCAAATGGATGTTAAAAGTTCATTCCTAAGTGGAGCACTATAGGAGGAGGTCTATGTGAAACAACCCCATGGTTTTATTGATTCTAAACATCCAGATTATGTCTATAAGTTAGACAAGGCTTTGTCTGGACTCAAGCAAGCTCCAAGAGCCTGGTATGATACACTATCCACCTACTTGCTCTCAAATGATTTTGTCAGAGGAAGTATTGACAAAACTCTATTCATAAGAAAGAGTAGAGGACATGTCATTCTGGTTCAAATCTATGTGGATAACATTATCTTTGGTTCAACAAACCAAGGTCTGTGTGATTGGTTCTTTAAGATAATGTCCAATCAATACAGAATGAGCATGATGGGTGAGATGACCTACTTTTTGGGACTTTAAATCTATGAGAAAGAAGATGGTATATTTATTAATCATAGAAAGTATGTCTTTGATCTGATTAAAAAATATGGATTAGACTCAAGCCATCCTGCAAAGTCTCCAATGTTACACAATGTCAAGCTACACAAGGACATTGATGGAAAATCTGTATGTCAGACTACATATAGAGGAATGATAGGTTCATTACTCTATTTAACAGCAAGCAGACCTGATATAATGTTTGCTACATGTGTTTGTGCATGATATCAGGCTGATCCAAAAGAATCACACTTTCTAGATGTTAAAAGAATACTCAAATATCTGAAGGGAACACCAAACTTAGGTTTGTGGTATCCTAAAGGATCAGGATTTGAGCTGATAGGGTACTCAGATTCAGACTTCACATGATGTGGTCTTGATAGAAAGAGTAATACTGGAGGATACTTTTGGGTGGAAAATTAGTTACCTGGACAAGCAAGGAAAAAAACTCAGTGGGAATTTCCATAGTTGAAGCTGAATATGTGGCTGCAGGGAGCTGTTGTGCTCAAATACTGTGGATGCAACATGAGCTTAAGGACTTTGATTTGTATTATTCAAAGACTCCCATATTTTGTGACAATCAAAGTGCTATTGCCATTACACACAACCCAGTGTTTCACTCAAGAACCAAACATATTGAGATAAGACATCATTTCATCAGAGTTATTGTAAAAAAAGGGAAAGATAGAGTTAGTCTTCATTGAGATTGAAGATCAGCTTGCAGATATCTTCACTAAACCAACTGAAGGCACAAGATTTATAACTCTACTCGGCAAACTTGGCATGCTCGACCCTTAATTGGTATGTTCCATTCTTTATATGTGTTTAATTTTTGCTAAGTGTTATATTCGACTAAGTGTCTAAATCTGAGCTGAGTGCTACATCTAAGCTGAACACTCAGGATAAGATGAGTATTCCGTTCAAAAGTGTGGTAAGTTCCACATATCGAGGTTAGTCCTAACAGATGGTAAGTCCAACAATATAGTTCGTCTATAATATTTACGGTGCGTTCTGTTTACAATAAACGTAAGTCGTTTACAAATCATTTTAAAAAGAAAAGGGAATCTTGATGATAATTTAATTCATCTTTAATGAATTCAGATCAATGTAACAGTGTCAGTCAAATTAAGTTACATTAAATATAGCCGTTATAATAAACCGCGTCGCCGGAAGTTACTGTAACGACAATATTTATTACCCTCCGATAACGGTAACTTTTCTCTCACATTGAAAAGGTATAAATAAGAGGGATTTTTCATCATATTTTGTTTACTCTTCCAAAATATTATTCTCTTAAACTACTGCTAAGTGCAATCCATTACGATAAGTTCAATTTCAATGGAGGGTTATACTCTTAAACTAACTGAACAAATAATCCGTGGTGGAAACTTCAAGAACAACGAACTTTCCACCTACAAACAAAACAATGTCATCGCCTGTATTGACATTCCAAAGTCCAAAATTGGTAGGGGGATATGAGGAGTGGGTCTCCTACATTCGCAAGGGACCCCTGGCACATGCATTTCTTTGTGGTCCTGCTGTGCTCATCCCTCAACTTCTTACGGAATTCCGGTATAGGTGTAAACTGGATGCAACTCAATCGCTCATTCGGGGTACAGTCCTAAGTGGACAAGTAGCGATAGAAGTCGATGCAAATTGTCTCCACAGAATTCTTCATCTCCCGGTTCATAATCAATATGAAGCGACGGTTTCTAGGGACAAATCACGAAGCGTTATACCCTTAATGGGTCATCCACAAGTTATTGGCGTAATACGGAAATCTATTTTCCAGACGGCATGGGGATTTATGGTATCCACTGTGGTTCGTTCCCTTGGATACAAGGTGGGTGGCCTGGATAATGTTAATGACTTTGAAATGCAAGTTTTATACAACTTATTTTATGATCGACGATTGGATTACGCTGAGTTGATCTTTGAGGCATTCATGTTATTGGTGACCAAGAACATAAGGGACACCATTGTGCCCTTCGTAAGATTTATATCCATGGTCATCGAGGACAGGTTGGGTAGAAGATATACTGCCCAATATGAGTCAACCCCTACTCCTGTTCTCAGCTACAGAATGTTCGCCCATGATATTTTCCCTGAGCATCCTACAATGAGTGCTCAGATGAGGGTGTATGTACAACTTCTAACTCCTAAGTCAAGTGAAGCTAAGACAGAGGAGGAAGTTGCGAAAGAAGTGGGTGACGGTGTTGGTTCTGAGGCTGAGTCCTCTCAAGCTGATCAACCTAGGACTCAGCTCAGACCCCGTGCTCAAATAATTTCATCCACCACTTCCAGTTCTGAGCAAAGGAGTCTGTTTCCTAGCTCTGAGTCTCCACTACTAGGTGCAGCAGGTATACTTTCGCATCCCTTATCTCCTTCTCTCTCTTTTACTTCTCCACCTCCAGAATTGGAAGATAAGACTGAATCAAGCCCAACTCAGTCTAACCCCTCTCCTCCACCTCAAACATATCCATCTATCTTACAATCTAAAGCCAACCTTGGTCAGCCCACTGCTTGTTGGGAATCCATGGGGATCAAAGCACGCAACGGAAGCAACAAAAACACACAAAAGGATCCCATGATTTCCCAATGGTGGTGAAAACTTGCAAGAACATGCATGCAACCAAAAACAAGAACAAAGAGAAGAAGGAGAACAAATCATACCCTCGAAGACTTTGATACTTGGCTGGATCCATTCGGATTTGGGAATTCATGGGGATCAATGGTTTACCCAATTGGTTCTCAACTTCGTTTTTGAAAGTCTTGAAAAAAGGTTTCCGACTTTTGTCTCACCAAGTAGACATACCCATACCTACTGAAATCATCGGTAAAGGTTACGAAGTACCTTGAGTTATCCCTAGTGACATGCTTGAACGGACCACACACATCCGTGTGAACGATATCCAACAAGTCTTTGCCCCTCTCACAAACGCCGGTGAAGGGTGCTTTGGTCATTTTGCCCAACAAGCAAGATTCGCATACATCATCCGACCCATGGTCAAATGATTCCAAGATCCCATCCGCTCGGAGCTTGGCGATGCGTTTCTTGTTTATGTGGCCCAAACGACCATACCATAAAGATAAGTTATCCAAATCACATTTGTATTTAGAACCAACATTCATGATTGATCTATTACTTTGCAAGCATACGCTTGTCTCATATATACCACGACATGGATTTGCTTTAAAATAAAATAAATCATTCTTAAAGCATGAAATAATTCCATTAGAGAAATTAAAGTCAAATCCATCATCAACAAGTGCATAAAAGATAAAATGTTTCTTGCCACGCAGGGCGAATAAGATACATTTAATAAAGTAATAGATAAGCCGGATGGAAAGGCGAGGTCCACGCTCCCTATCTTCTCAACCGGGACAACCACCTTGTTTCCCATGATGAGATCCTGCTCCCCATCAACCAAGTCCCTACTTCTTCTTAGTACCTACACATTATTAACTATGTGAGTACCACACCCGGTGTCCAAGACCCAAGCGTTAGAAGTAGAAGTGTTATGGAGTTTAATCATATACGTACCGCAGGCCCCTTGTCCCTTGGCGTGAAGCCTCTTGAGCTCCTCCGTGTACTTGGGGCAACTACGCCGGTAGTGTCCCTTCTCCCCGCAGAAGAAGCAGGTGGCCTCTTCCGGTGAGGGGGCTATAGGAGCGCGTTCCTTCCCCTTTGGCTCCGGCGCCGGGAGTGGTTTGGGCTTGGGTGTTGCCACCTTTGCCTACCCCTTTCCCTCATGGATGGCTAGGACGGGTGCGGAGGTCGATGGCTTTGCCTTGGCCATGTTAGACTCGGCGGTCTTCAACATGCCGTGCAATTCCATCAAGGACTTATCCATATTATGCATATGGTAGTTCACAATGAACGGACCATATGCTTGAGGCAAAGATTGGAGGATATTTTCCGTAGCCAACTCTTTCCCCATAGGAAAGCCCAACCTCTCAAGCTGATCCACGTATTGATTCATACGAAGCACGTGGGAGCTCACGTTCCCGCCCTCCTACATCCGACACCCTACAAAGGCCTTGACACACTCGTAGAGTTCTTGCCTCGCTTGTTGCTGGAACATTTCCTTTAGCTGCGAGATCATGTCAAACGCACCAACGTCCTCGAATTGCCTTTGCAACTCGGAACTCATGGTCGTCAACATGAGGCAAGTCACCTCATTGGTGTCCTTAAGGCGCTTCTCATAAGCATCCTAAATGGCCCGCGTAGCGGTGGTAGCAGGAGCCTCCGGAAGAGGTTCCTCTAGGACGTACAACTTACTTTCATGGCGCAAGACAATCCTCAATTGCCTAAGCCAATCCATGAAGTTTACGCCTATGAGTTTCTCTTTCTCCAAAAATGGACGGAGTGAAATGTGTGTCGCGGTGTTGCTTGTAGATGCCATCTAAAAGAAGGCAAAGCACACAAAAAGGTTAGTTCGACATATTTTAATCCTTGTTAAATAATTACCCAATAGTTTAACACTTAAATTTAACAAGGGCTAAGAACCCAACATAACTTTCACTACATGACAGGTCTACCGCGGATCACTTCGTGAAGGTATTTAGGCCGGTAAACGCTTTACCAATTGCAATCCGTGATTACAACTCTTAGGCACTTGCGGGATCCTTCAGTACTCATAGCACCGGTTTGGCATGTTTGATCCCTTCCCACACCAATTCCTCAATAAGCCGCTTTGAAAACTCGGTATATGCACGACAATTATCAAGGTGTATTAAATTGTAATTGCAAATCTTCCAACAAGGTACACGATGACGCCCTAGACAATAATTGGCTCGTGCTAAGCTCGACAACCAAAGATTTCAAGACGCCACACGCACCTTCCACACAAGTCCACATGGAACAACTTGTGCTAAGCTTGACAATTGTCCCATGCTTCATTAGATTCGGGTGGTGTCATCTTTTGGATGGCGTGTGATTTACGTTTTTAAGAAAAACGGGACTTTTGATTAACAAATAAGTGACAAAACGCATTTTTCACCAATTGAACATAAACACTTTATATTCGTTTGTTAATCATGTGAGCGAGCGGGATTTGTTAACATATTAAGGAAAACTATATAGTTTTTATTATTTTCAAAAGATTTTCTAGCATGCGAAGATCCTACAACCACGCAAGAAAAACAAATAAATTAAACTACACAACCACGCATACAAAACTGATTTGAGCCAACCTAAGTGTTCCCCGGTGAGCCAACCGAGGAACTAAGTCTACTAAGGACAAACAATCCAAGACTTCGTGGTGTGCTCTCACTCTATCCCGCGCCTCCGGATCCGAGGTAGCCAAGACGTCTCCTAAGACTCCCGTTGGTGCCTCCGGTCTTCTCTTCTCATTACATACATAATACAAAGAGAAATGGCATGCAAGCCACACAATCTATTCTAAGCTAACATACAATTACAAAGAATAAATACTTTGGCGTGCAAGCCACAAATAAATAAATAAATTATTACAAACCAGATTAAATAACTTATTACAAACCAAATGTGGTACAAACCACCAAATGAATGAACAACAAATAAGGCAACCAAACAACCACAAAAAGGTCTAGGCTCAAATCGGTGATCACAAAAACGAAACAACCACAAAGCATGGTGTGCCACACCAAACCATGCACAAAACAATATCCCAATTAAGTTTATTCAAAAACTAAAGGCACAAGAATAAACCTTGTACATATGCATTAGGATTCCAAACACTTTGAAAACCATATTCATATATACACAATTTACATGTATGCGTGTGTGCATTTTATGCCAAAACCACCCAATACATACATATAAAAGAACTAGGATATTATGGGGCTTAATCTACAAGGCCAAACAGCCTAAAATGATTCTGGAAACACCAAAATCATGTGCCAAAATCCATATCAAGTTTTCTTTTCAAAAAGGCCAAAAACAGCCTGATCACGACGCCTTCACGAGCTACTGCTCTTCACGGCCCCTCACGGGCTGTGAAGGCAGTACGCTCCACGACTCGTGAAACAGATTAAAAACCTTTCACGACCACCACCCCACGAGATTGGTCGTGTGGCCTTCACGACCCGTGAAGCAAGCTCCACGGCCCGTGAAGACCTTCTAGACAGAATGTCCAAAATAAAAAATATGGATTTTCAAGCCACAAAGGTGCATGCATCTTACAAGTATGGCTCTGATACCACTGTTGGGAATTCATGGGGATCAAAGCAGGCAACGGAAGCAACAAAAAAACACAAAAGGATCCCATGATTTCCCAATGGTGGTGAAAACTTGCAAGAACATGCATGCTACCAAAAACAAGAACAAAGAGAAGAAGGAGAACAAATCATACCCTCGAAGACTTTGATACTTGGCTGGATCCATTCGGATTTGGGATGTAAGCTTGAAACAAAAGGCTCCAAGCCCTAATGCAAGTCCACACCAAGAAACCTTCAACCTCTTTGTACTAGCAAACCGAAGCACCGCCAACACTTAATCTTGCTCTCTCTCTCAGTGGAAGAACTCACAAGTATATGTATTGCACAAAATGGACCAAGAGTGGCTAATGAACCAAGAGAGCCCTTTTTAAAGACCTTCATTCTGTTCAAAAGAGCCAGAGTCGGACCCCAATGGCACCATCTCATTGGACTAACTCAAATGGTCCAATAAAACACAAGTGTCACTTGGAATTCTGCCTTCACGACTTCTTCACGGGCTCTCACGGGCCGTGAAGGATAAATGCGCCACGACCGGCCATTTATCCTCCACGAGTCATGCGGCGCCGTGCAAGAATCGTGAGGGTTCGTGCCTTCACGACCTCCTTCACGGGCCGTGTAGGGTCGTGAAGCCCTAGGGTTTCACGAACCATGCGGCCTATGACAGGACTCGTGGACACGAGCTGCTTCATGACCCGTGGAGCATCCTTCACGGTCGTGATGCCTAGCTCAACTAGAATTTGATAATTTTGACTCTTTCTTCTTATATTAGGCTGTCAAGATTGAAACTTGGCGTGTGACCCAATAGGCCCGCGCTTCATTGGCACTGATGCTGGCCTACGTGTGTTAGTGGGCAGATACCAACACTGCTACCAAGGAAATATCCTACACATATACTAGAAAGTCTGCCAAAGGTAGTCCTTCACCTCAAAAGGACTCTGGAGTTGATATCACATTGATACCTCCACCGGCAGGAGCTAAAGGGGAGACACCTTCTCTTAAGGTGCCAATCTCTAGGCTCAGTTCAACCCTTACGCCTAAACCGGGTATGGTGTCCACTCAGCCCATACTTACTAGTGCCATTGGAGAGCCTACTTTTGTGCATTCACAGCCCCATGAAGGTAACATTGAAATACTGACCACTAAGCCTAGCTCGCCCCACTACCATACCTCACGACATTGGTCATTCTTCTCTTCCATTGTTACACACTCTAGCACGACTTGTCAATGAACCTTTCATACACCAGGAAGGTTTACAGGGTCCGCATTTTGGCCCCTTGCTTCCATAGGTCAGCACCAACCTTTGGATATGGGACCCACACTCTCGCCGATTGAGGAACACTCAACAGCCACTCCTACGGTGGAAATACACTCCTCCACTAGACAGGAGGACTTTGAGGTAAGTAGAAAACCTGAGGAGCCCAAGCTGATGACCACCGATGCTCAAGTGATTATGGAATATCTACAATCTCAGTTTGAGCTCCTACATAAAAAGAGGAGAAATGGTAAAGCCAAGTTGATGTGTAAACTTCATGATCTTTTGATTTCATTAGCCAACTTGGAAAGCTTGGTGCTCAAATTCAGACCCTCCCCTATTGATAATGACAAAAAGGGGGAGGAAGAATCAAAGAAGTGTGACGATAAGGTTGAGGGGGAGCATACAGAGGAAGTACAATTTGAGGAACAAGCTCATGATCAGTTTATGAGTACAGTAGATCAGCCTTCCCAACAACAACAGGCTCCAACAGTCCAAATTTCCACAACTTCACAAGCTCAACCAGAAACTCCACATGAAGAAACATCTCAAGCTGCTCACTCCAACCTTCCTCAAGCTGAATTGACAAAATTTGTTGAAGCTGAGTCTGTTCCGTCTTCACCAATAGATAAAGGGAAGAATAAGGTGTTTGAGATGGTAAAAAGAAAGAAAATAAGTGTTATGCCTCTAGTAAAAATAAGAAAGGTCATCATTGCTGAGCCTAAGCCAGAGCAACAAGGTAAGTCTCAACTAGTTGCACATGAATCTGACTCAAGTGATGAAGCTGATGCAGCACAGAAAGCCAGTGACATGCTTGCTGAGCAAATGTTACAAGAGATGGCTAAAGAACTAGGCATGAAAGTGGAGAAAGTGAAAGAGCAGCAACGACAAGCTGAAATTCAATGAGAAAAGGCTAAAGCTGAGGCTGCCAGAGCTGAAGGTGAAGCTGACTACTCTGGACCTAGAGCTGCTCCAATTCTCTACTCAGATGTGGATCTAAGGCATTGTTATAAAAGAACACATTTTAATCACAAGATTGAATCAATCACACCGAGTAGAAAAGGAGAATTGGTAATTATCAACTTTTTACTAGACAACAAACAAGAAATTGGTCTAAATATGAGATGTCTGTACAAGTTAGGGTTCTTAGAGTTAAAAATCGTAGCCACAACTATCAAATAGATGAAAAAGAGTCAAATCAGACAAGAGATAGTTGGTGTGCTCAAGACACTCTTCATAAGAATTGATCAGTTAGGTGAGATTCCTGCTGATGAAATTGATACTTTCCTGAATCGAGGCAAAGCTGCAAGAGTTAGAGCAGCGAGCCAGCTAGCTAAAAGAGACATCGGTTTACAAGTTCCAAAGGGAGTTGAATTTAGAGAAAACACTTATATCACTCAACGTTTGGAAGGATTCTTGTATCTTGATGTGGAAGGTAATCAATGTTTCTTGAGAGTAGCAGATCTTCATTTGGCAAATCTAGAATTGATTCTGTACTTGAGAATTCTATGTGATGACTCAACTCAGAACTCAGTATTCAGATATCCTTTCCACAAAGAAATCAGATCAAGAAAAACTGAGATGAGAGAGCTGCCAGAAGGTGAAGAGATTGTAAATGATGCTATCAAGAAAGCTGCAATCCAGGAACTTAAATGTTATGATATATGGTCAGAAGTTGGAGATCCTATTGATTAAATAGATTAATTCTATGATTTTGTAAGCACTAAGTGTGTATAAGCTAATCATAAAGATTAAGCTACAATGTAAATGATATGTTCATTAATATAAACTCAAGTTTGATATGTTCAACTCTTTTATTATTTTATATGTTCAAAATTATGTTTGATATGTTCAAATAAACAGCTTTGTAAGTTTAAACTGATGATTGATATGTTCGATTATAAACTGATATGTTCAGTTGTATAAGTTTTTGTAAGTTCAGAACTTGAATTAATTCTGATAAGTTCAGTATCTAAGTAGTTGAATATCTATTTACTTAGAATACAAGTCTTATAATGGATTTTTAATATAAACATCTTGTAAGTTCAAGATATGATGAATAGGTATGGATCAGTTCAATACTTATTTCAAGAACTAACTTTGGTCAGTTCCAGATTGGTTCGACATAATTCTGTTAACCTATACATACTTTGATTCAACATTTTGTCATCATCAAATAGGGGAGATTGTTAGTCCCATGTTTAGAATAATTATATTTGATGAGACAAACTATAAAGCTGTATAGATGATAGGTTAAGTGTTAGGAATTATGTAAGTCTGTTATAGACTGACTAGTCAGCTTAAGCAGAGTAGTCAGCGTATAAACAGATATAGAGTTTTCTATGTAAGTACTAGATAGTTTAGTGACTTCTAAGCTGAGATAGGTTTTAGGAGTAAAGACTTGAAGATTCAAGAACTCAGCTTGACAAGGTCAAGACTGAGCGAGTCAGCTCAGCGTCAGAAGTCAGTTCAAGAATTTAAGTAAGTTCTAAATTTTGTTATAAACTCTCCATATCTACGACATTTAAATTAGAATATCCGAACCTAATTTAAACTATCTATTAGTTGGATAGAGATCTCAAACGGAATTAATTAGATATATTCTAATTAAGGAGTTTGTTACGGTTTTAAAGAAACGATATGTTCTATTTTTAAACTGCGATTTGTTCGTAGATATATCAAGTATAAGTATAAACCTTCTTATGGGTTTAACAGACGAATACATAGATGAACGAATGCGTGAATACACACAATAACAAGTACGTGATACTGCATAAGTTGCAAAAGGTACGTGTGTTCGTCATACTTTATACACGTATGTTGCGATAACTTTGTGAGTTCAAAGTTCAAGAGAGTTTTCAATAGTTCTTGTTAATCAGTTTTAATAAGAAGTTCGATCATCAATTAGTTTGTGATTCATGATTGTTTAGAGAAAGTTGAGGTTATAATCATTGTAATATCAAATCATCCTGTTAATTTGATTAGAGAGTGATAATTGTTACTGTTCTGTTTGATCATTGAATATACGTTTGATTAATTTGATTATTTGTTTAAAGTGTATTCAACCCCCCCTTCTACACTGTATCGATTGCTTGTTCACCCTCTTTGGGACCAACAAGTGTCAATCATCCGTACAAGTTACGCATACTTGTAGGGGGGTAAATACTAAACGCATCTCACAAAACAAAGAAAATGTCAAAAACCTATACAAAATTCTTGAAAATTTAAAAAATATATGTTTTCATTAGTTTCAAATTGAAAAATACAAAAATATTTGATTTTGGGTTATAAAAGGAAAAGAACAAAAAAATTTCAATTTTAAGGGTCTAATCCACTTCGAATTCGAAATCTTGATCTTCGATTCAAAGTGAGCAAGTCAAATGGAGGACTTCGAACATTCTCTGAAGTCTACATTCGAAAAGAATAACAAGACTTCGAGCGCTCCTAAATTTCGTATTCGAAGTCAAAGGACTTCGCATGCGAAGCACACCAAGAAAAAGTGCACTTCGAGCGCATGCTTGATTCAAAATTCGAAGCCAATTGACTTCAAATACGAAACCATCAATTCCTTTAAGACTCCGAGCACATTTACTATTCGAAGCTAGTAGACTTCGAATTCTAAACAGTTTATCTTCAATACACTTGAAGAGCCTATGAACAGTATTTTGAGCGGAGTCAAGAACAACTCACTTCGAGTTCGAAGCCTTCACTCTTCGAATTCAAAGCCTCTTGGACTTCGAAGTCTACAGTGGTCCTCATGACCACTTCCAGCGCGTTTTTCACCTCGAACCCTTTGGACTTCGAGCGCGTTAAAATTCAAATTTTTACCGTTACCTTTTTTCTATAAATAGGTGGTTAACTTAGTGTGTTGTTCACGCTTTCAACTCCTTTCAAAAATTACGAAAATTCCCGGTTACGTGCTTTTGTGCATTTTGATCAAAGTTGTTGTCCAAATTTCGAATTTTTGTGTTAAAGTTGCAGACTAAACCAAGGTAAATATAATACAAGCAACAAATCATGCGAAAAACATGTTTAAAATCTTCAAATCTAACTTGTATTGTTTAACTCGGAAATCACCTTTCTCTGATTTCAAAAGCATTGTTCGACATTAATATAAACTTGTTAATGAATTTGTGCTTTTCGACGGGGCTTATGAACACTAGGACAATGGTTTTGTCAAAGGAAAACTTGAAAATTTTGAAAAGTGTTCTTGATGTTCTTCGAGTGGTTGAAGATTGGGCTTGATTCCATTTTAAGCCTAGATCTTCATGTTATGGACCAAATGAGAAAATTTTCAGTGTTGTAAAAGTATTTATATACATGTATTCATTGTAAAACATGTGTCAAAACACATTTTTTTTCCATCAAAAATACCACTTTGTCATTGAAGAATTTTTGGGTGTTAATACATTTTTAACAAGGAGTTGACAAATGTTTTCCAAGTTTGACTCTATGTTAATGTTTCCAAATCAAAAAGGTACAAAGTGTTTCATATTTGAATGTTTGACCTAACAAGTCAATACATTTCACTAAGTTATTTTTAAAAGTGCAATCATCTAACCTATTGGCTGTTCTTCGATAGCTAGCCAATCCCACAACCCAGATGATCAACTCCTTCCCACAAAACAATTCCTCTCGGTTGTCACTCATGACAATAACCACTTCATCAACCTCGACAACTTTCGCAATCCAAACTTCCCCATTATATCTGAAATTCTCCACATTCATCCATTAAACCAAGCCCTTACTTACAATCCATCAACTTCTAGGACTCATGTTCCTGAGTTGTATGTTCAATAAATTTGACACACTGCCCATACTTATACCAATCCCGACTCCGGTCGCGTATCTATCCGCGGTGATGTTGACCATTTCACCCTGAACATCACTGCAAGCAAACTGGGGGAAATCCTCCGGCTTCTTACTAACAGAAGCAGGCCTCCACTTCTTGACTTTCAGGAGATGTCTGACGAAACCACAGCCCTTGAGAGCATTCAAGCGGGCTATCATGGGGATTTACCTCTACATTCCCACTTCAAAAACGATGTGGTGAGAAATTATAGGGAGAGTGTAGGATTGGGTCCTATGGTGCAACCAGAGCCAGTTGTACCTACCTAAGGGTCTGTAGCACCAAGTGAGGACATAGCTGATAGGCCTCAGTCTTGCATGAGGGAAGCTTAGCGAGAAGAGCAGAGAGAGAAAAGCCATGAGATGGTTGGTGAAGGGGGTGAGGGTGATACACATAGTGAGGGAGGGGCTGATTATGATCTTGGCCAAATTCAAGCTATGATTGATACTTTCTCCAATGTACTACCTGACCCTGAACAACCACCGAGTCTCATGATTTGCTTGCTGGTTCAGTGGCGCCTGACTTTGAAACAGACACCATCGCCCTGACCACATATACTCCTGGTGCGGCACCTCTGGTCATCGACAACACTGAGCGACAACGAGCAAAACTTCAAGTGGTGACAGAGGAAGAGGATTTGAACTTTTCAGATCTATTCCCAAATTTTCCCGAAGCCTTTGACTCTAAAATGGAATTTATATATGGCTATCAACCGGATCCTCTTGACACAGTAAGTGCAAGTCATGAATTTGATCGTAATCTGGATGTCTATGATGAATATGAAACCGAAATGGAAGAGGAAGAAGTAGAGGTAGGAGAGAGAGAGAGAGAGAGAGAGAGAGAGAGAGAGGTGAGTAAAGAAAAAGCGAGTGTTGAGGGACCCCCAAGCGCAAAAATCCAGGTAGCCACACCTGCTACAGGAGCTGACATTGTTAGCTCTAGTATTGAAACAGTCACTATCATCCCAACAGTGCACACTTACCCCTCCAGCCACTCAAGTATCTCTCAACAGATACTTGTTTCAACCCAAGGAGAATAAACACATACTCTATCGGCCTCCCATTCGGAGATGGCTGGTATTTAAACCAGAGTTCTGTCACTCCCGACCTCGACTGTTCTTTCAATGCACATTGACATACCGCAGATATTTTCATTTCTTTCTAGACACCAATCAACGCTTGCACAAATAACGATGTTGTTTACACAACAACAGTCCAGAACACCTGTAGGTGGCACTACTGAAGGTGCCATTTGAGGATCAGGTGGAAATCTCGCCGGAGTGTATACCACTGCATCTCCGCACGCGAGTAGTTCTACCTCCGTGGCAGAAACTTTAACGAGCACTCTAAGTGAGTCTCGGTTTGTTACCAAGGACGAATTATAGGAGGACCTCAACCCAATTACTCAAAGCCTAAAAGAAATCAAGTAGACACTTCCTTCGTTGAAAAGCAAGGTTGATGATGGCTCGGGCTTATCTACTAACACTTTGAAATCCCTGCTTTATGTAAGATTGCTGGAGAGAGCCCCAAACCATGAACAGAACCTAGATCTCCTTCAAACTGTTCAGAATGAACACACTTACAAGCGTAGTAACCTCAATGAATTTAAAGAAACAGTTATAAACTCAATGGAGGATCTGGGCAATGTGATCTTTTAGAAATTGGATTCGGTGGAAAACAGGATGACCATTCTTTAATCTACTTGCAAATCCCAAGCTGTTGGGTCAAAGCGCAGGCATGATGACGATGATCTCGATCATGATTGTAACACCGCCTTTGCATATACCAGATTTTAGCAAAAATTTTCGTTTTTAAACAAACGTGAACTTAATAACGATTAAATGACATTAAGCAACGGAAATATTTACAAAAAACTTGTATCAGTGTCTAGTGTTACTCTACAAAACAACCGACCATAATGTATATAATTACATCATGAGTGTTCCTGTAACACCGTAAATTCTGAAGGCATTTTTTTAAACCGCCGCAGAAGCATTTACTAATTTCGTTAAAACAAATAAACACAAAGTACAATGTACTATTCATAATCATTACATCACGTTGTGTTACAAAATATTTATAAAACACGGCTCGGCTCTTCTCAAAACATAATATCAGAGCATTGGTCAAATTTCCCTTCCCCACAAACAAGGCTAAACAGCCAAACCTGCAAAAAGCAATCAACCGAGGGGAATTAGCAAAAAGCTAAGTGAATGGAAGCTACAAACAAGCATTCAACAACAACAAGCATAAGCAAACACTATCCGACCAGACAAACAGATCTCAAACAGATCCAACCATCTCCACAAACCAATCCAACCTCTAGAGGAACGGTGGTTCTGCAGAACCTGCAACCGATGCTGGCCAAAGCTAAGGTTTACCGATAGCTATTTGCTACATGGTACAGTTAAACCCCTTATATTGCAACAAATGCATAGAAGATCAAGAACTGTGCAACCGATAGCAAATAGCCCAGCCCAAAACATACGATAGCTGACCCCTAAACATGTACGCATATCATTAACCATATGTACAGGTCTCGCCACGTGCACATATCATTAACCATGTACACTGGCCGCACAACAAACTAGGAGATCTCAAACAACAAACAACAATCGACTACCAATGAATAACAATCAACACCGTCTATCAACACATATCAAGTTAAACATTAACTCAGACTAAACAGTCTATCATGGCATCTCAGACTAAACAATCTATCATGGCATCTCAGACTAAACAGTCTATCATGGCAATTTCAAAGCATAAGAGTATCTCAATTCATATCACCATAAACGTTATCACCATCACCACTCCCGAGTACACTTCGACTCACCTTAGTCCTCGATCTCATTTTCTTAGTTGTCTAATATCACTGAGTCTTAGCAATTCTTGAGAACACAACAAACCGAAGTCAATCTTTGATTCATAAACATATATCCATAATATATGTATTACCATCTTACCATCATACAGAAATCCATTTCTACATATCTTTCTTAGTTTGCAATCACCAGCTTTCTAATAACGTATCCTTCAAATCTCTTCGTCAATTCAACATTTAACTCAACATATAACTCATAGATTTTGATAAATCTGTCTTTCAGTTCACTTCCTTTCACATTCACGCATTTAGACAATATTAACACATCTGTTGAATACTTATTCTCAGTGCCCTGTTTATCTCAATTAACAAATTTCACGTACTTTTCATTCACTGTTTGTCATAAAAAAATACTCACATATCGCTTTCTTCTTACTTCCAACTAACATGTCAGTACATTACTCCGATATTCACATAACGACTCACAATTGACATTTTAACATCCACTTGATAGAAATCATATCCCGCCAATCTAATCAATTTGCTTATGAATTCCACGAATCCTCAAAGTTCATCACACATAAATGTAATTCATTCTCAATTATTGTATAACTCGTTTTACTTATCTTACCTACTTGGGAACTCAGCCGTACTGTTCATCTCACGCTTCAATTCTCGTAATAAAATCATTTAGAAGTCTATTCACTGCATCTCAATCATTCATCAGCAGTCTCAACATATAAAACATCATATCTTTAAATCATATTCTCAAAATATAATTTGCCCAGTGGATGCTATCCCACTGGTGATAAAATACAAGTGCTTCTTACTAATCAGTCAATAATCACTTGTGATATATCCAAATTCCTTCTCATATAGTAAATCAGGCGTCAACTCCATCGTAACTTGTTATCACCATCGTTCTGATATCCCAAATTATCTCATTAGTACGCAATTCTGCTCAAACGATGTCGTCCTACTGATGGCAAGTAAATTACCCGTAATATATCCAGATTTCATCATGTAAAGTAAATTACATATAAACTTCATCGTAGCTTATTTCCACTATTCTGGTATCTTAAATTATGTCAACAGTTCATAAATCTCTAATACTCTGCTTTGACCCCTACACAATCATGTTATTTCTACGAAATATATCATGTTCACTCCTTTACTAAGTCATCAATTAAATACTTTGTATGGCATTATACTATTTAATCCTTCCAGGTTGTAACATCCTCGATTTGGGCCTCGCTGTTAATCGTATCTTAGTGTGTTTAAGATAGTAATTATGTAAGGATCTAAGTTGTAAGTTAATCATACTAATGAGGAAAGTTAATTGTACATATATGTATGTTTAATGTGCTTAATGTGTTTTGTGTAATATATATATATATGTATGTGTGTGTGTGTGTGTAAATAAAGAAGTTAATTAAAACGAAAGATAAATCCAGAGGCGGTGCCTCTAGGTATGATATGTATATATGCATGAAAACTTTGACTTATGGTCAAAGTTACAAAAGCAAACACCCACAAAGAAGCTCTCGGATTCTCTCGTCTCTTTCTCTCCACACTCTCTCGATTTTCTTAAAGCCAAAGATTTGGTGGTTTTGAATTCAAACAAAGGTAAACACTTGTTTGTTGTTAAGATTTAACATATGTGAAACTGTATTTATGGTTAAAACGTGATTAAATAGTCGAATCCTTGCAAAACACCACTTAGAACATTCTAAGCTTACTTTGCAAGTGGGTTTTAGTTGTTTGGTGTTATTGTGTGGGTTTGATGTGTTTTCAAAGTTATACTAACGAAAATAAGTGTTTTCAGAATGTATAAATGCCAAAAACAAATGAATGAAGTTCTCGAAATAAGCCAAATTGAAGTTGGCGGATTTCCAGCTTTGAAGTTATCGGATTCCGATATTTGAATCTGTCGGAATCCGCAAGTTGCCCAAATCCGATAGTGTCAGACTACGAGACATAATGTGTCGGACTCCGCATGTGGTCTAAATCTGCATAATTGTCCTAAATCCGATAGAATATCGGATTTCCTGAGTTCATATGTTATCCAAGTCCACAAGTCAGATCCGATAGTATCAGATTCCTTAGAAATTGTCGGACTTCGACAAAAGTGTCGGATTACGATAAATGTACCGGATTCCGATTGAAGGTGGGATTCCAATTGCATGTTGAAGTTCGCAAATGTTCCAAGTGTTGAAATTCGAGTATCAGATTTCCCCACGTTGGCGGATTTCATGCAATCCGACAGTTTGTCGGATTTGTGCGGGATCCGGATTTTGGGATTTCCTTTGTTGATTGTAACCTATTCTTTGTATGACAAGGTAATTAATGTAAGCCCTTATGTTCTAGGTGAACTTGACACCCTAGACAAGGCAGAAATAAAGTAGTTATCTGTTTTAAGCCACTCAGGTGAGTACCGACTTCCATAAGCCTCAATAGAGGAAGGTTTATCTGCTAAGTGTTTTAAATGCACATATGTTTAAAGAACACTGCCATGCTAATTGATGCACAATGCAATGTTGACTTATGTTGTAATTGTATACATTATGGTTGGTTGATTTTTAGAGTAACACCAGATACTGATACAAGTCTGTTTGTAAACATTTCCGCTGCTTAATGTTATTAAATTGTGATTTAGTTCACGTTTGTTTAAAAACGTAAAGTTTTTTCAAAAATCTGGTATATTGAAAGGTTGTGTTACACAGGTGCACTGGCAATTTAGTTTTGTAAGTCTTCTCAAATTAAATTTTCCAATTCCAAGCAAAGGCACTTTCTTAGCAAAGACAATTCATGTATAAGATCCACAAGTCTTCATTCCATATGCTCAGACCATTGCATTCTTCTTCTATCATTCTTCAAATAACATATGTCTTCAGTTTACAAATAACCACTGTTATTTAGCCAGCTCTTTCACATACATAACTTCTTGTAATTAGACATCAATTACATCTTTTACCCAAACCATTCCACACATTTCAGAC
The DNA here is from genome assembly GCA_038502395.1 of Dittrichia graveolens. NCBI lineage: Eukaryota > Viridiplantae > Streptophyta > Magnoliopsida > Asterales > Asteraceae > Dittrichia > Dittrichia graveolens. Next base: position 29,247,595 of record JARJIL010000008.1, read on the forward strand.
TTACCCAATCTGTAGCAATTCATCTCTTTCTTATACTTATTAATTTCAATAATTTAGATCATCAACTTCTAGTAAAGGCAATTTCAATTTCATCAATCAAGTCATGTGTACTTCAATTCATATAATTCTAGAGTTGTCATCATAATCTCCCTCGTATTTTTCACATTTCTAATCATCAATTAACCCTCCGAGGTAAGATTCAAATCTCTCGTTCACATTCTTCTATTTATTCTGAACTTTGTCTCTGTCATATGTTCAACTCACCTGTATATAAGCATTCGCTTCTTCTTTTAATAACCAGGTCAATCATACATACTTCTCCTTACAATCAACATTCCCACATAGTCAATACAAATGTATCTGGTGCAGCCTCCAAGTCATCGGTTAAATCATTCTTCTCAGAAATCTTTACTAAAAGATATAAATCATTTATTCAATTCTATAGCATAACATCATTATTTATTAATCCAACAAATACAAAATTTCATCATACCATAATCTTTTTAGATTCATCATCATAAATTATCTTTACCCAGTAGGTTTAATAACAACTCATAATCTCAATCATATTTTTATCAAGACATCTCTTGGTTGACACCAATTCCTTCCAAGCCTCAGTAATTTATTCTCTTCCCCTCATCTTTCCACAAATTAAACATACATATATACACATACACACATAGCATATCTATACTTATATACAAATACCATTTGCAAAACAATCTTACAACACATTACATGGTGTGCAATTTAAACTAATATGAAAATATTCTTTCTTTAACATTTCATGCCCAATTCACGTTATTTCAAATAGCACATAATTGTCCTAAATCTGATAGAATATCGGATTTCCTAAGTTCATATGTTATCCAAGTCCCCAAGTCAAATCCGATAGTATCGGATTCCTTTGAAATTGTCGGATTTCGACAAAAGTGTCGGATTCCGATAAATCTACCGGATTCCGATTGAAGGTCGGATTCCAATTGCATGTCGAAGTTCACAAATGTTCCAAGTGTTGAAATCAGAGTATCGGATTTCCTATGTGTCGGAATCCGACAGAGTGTCGTATTTCCCCACGTTGGCGGATTTCATGCAATCCGACAGTTTGTCGGATTTGTGTGGGATCCGGATTATGGGATTTCCTTTGTTGATTTTAACCTGTTCTTTGTATGATAAGGTAATTAATGTAAGCCCTTATGTTCTAGGTGAACTTGACACCCTAAACAAGGCAGAAATAAAGTAGTTATCTGTTTTAAGCCACTCAGGTGAGTACCGACTTCCATAAGCCTCAATAGAGGAAGGTTTATCTGCTAAGTGTTTTAAATGCACATATGTTTAAAGAACACTGCCATGCTAATTGATGCACAATGCAATGTTGACTACTTGCTATGTATAAATTGAGTGCATGCCAGCGGGATCCAGAACTGGAACCGCCTAGTTAAATGAAGTTTAATGATATGTATGCTAGGGATCCAGATTGGATCCATAATGAAGTAACTGAATGTAAATGCATGCTAAAAGAAGTAAATGAAAATGCATGCTAATTGAAAGATCCAGATTGGATTAATGTGTATGTGAAAAGTTCGTGAACATCTTCAAGCATGGTTAAGGTCAGCCGGATAGCTGGATCCCAAGGACCCTTGATCAGGAGATTCAGGATTTAACGATGATTCGAGGTAACATTCCGGATCATAGGTTCTGCAGAACCGCCGTGCCTTATATCATGAAGGGTAATCAGCCGGTTGTAGCTGAGTTGCCTAAGGAGCCTTTGGTTCCGTAAACGATGCCTGGTGGACTGCTTTATGCTCTCCCACCAGCACCGAGGGTTGTGTCTGATTCCCCGGTGTATTGGTGTTGAGTAGGACTAGCTATCTTGCAAGAAACAACTTATACCGAACATGTCAGCGCACTGCAATGTGATAGGATAGCATTGTATGCTTATTCCTAATATGCATGACTTACTCTGAAGATGCTTATGCTAAGTTTGTGCTCACTAGTTAAGTGTAGCTAACAGTGCCATGTTAACTGCTTTTGCAGATTGTGATTAGCTTGCCTGGTGAGCTGGGTCCCCTCCTACTGGATATTTTTGCTGGAACACTTATGTTGTAATTGTATACATTATCGTTGGTTGTTTTGTAGAGTAACACCAGATACTGATACAAGTCTGTTTGTAAACATTTCCGATGCTTAATGTTATTAAATCGTGATTTAGTTCACGTTTGTTTAAAAACTCAAAATTTTTGCTAAAATATGGTATATGCAAAGGTTGTGTTACACAGGTGCACTTGCAATTTAGTTTTGTAAGTCTTGTCAAATTAAATTTCCAATTCCAAGCAAAGGCACTTACTTAGCAAAGGCAATTCATGTATAAGGTCCACAAGTCTTCATTCCATATGCTCAGACCATTACATTCTTCTTCTATCATTCTTCAAATCACATATGTCTTCAGTTCACAAATAACCACTGTTATTTAGCCAGCTCTTTCACATACATAACTTCTTGTAATTAGACATCAATTACATCTTTTACCCAAACCATTCCGCACATTTCAGACTTACCCAATCTGTAGCTATTCATCTCTTTCTTATACTTGATAATTTCAATCATTTAGATCATCAACTTCAAGTAAATGCAATTTCAATTTCATCCATCAAGTCAAGTGTACTTCAATTCGCATAATTCTAGGGTTGTCATCATAATCTCACTCGTATTTTCACATTTCTAATCATCAATTAACCCTCCGAGGTAAGATTCAAATCTCTCGTTCACATTCTTCTATTTATTCTGAAGTTTGTCTCTGTTATATGTTCAACTCATCTGTACATAAGCATTCGCTTCTTCTTTTAATAATCAGGTCGATCATACATACTTCTCCTTAAAATCAACATTCCCACATATTCGATACAAATGTATCTGGTGCAGCCTCCAAGTCATGGGTTAAATCATTCTTCTCAGAAATCTTTACTATAAGATATAAATCACTTCTTCAATTCTATAGCATAACATCATTATTTATTAATCCAACAAATACAACAGTTCATCATACCATAATCTCTTCAGATTCATCATTCATCATCATAAATTATCTTTACCCAGTAGTTTTAATAACAATTCATAATCTCAATCATATTTCTATCAAAACATCTCTTGGTTGACACTAATTCCTTCCAAGCCTCAGTAATTTATTCTCTTCCCCTCATCTTTGCACAAATATAAACATATATATATATATATATATATACAAACATACAAACATAGCATATATATACTTATATACAAATACCATTTGCAAAACAATCATACAACACATTGCATGGTATGCAATTTAAACTAATCTGAAAATATTCTTTCTTTAACATTTCATGCCCAATTCACGTTATTTCAAATATCACATACGTACCATTCTATTATTTCCTGACGTAAATATCAAATAATTTCATGATTCAAATAACATATGTCATCTATCTCTACTTCTAAAGAATCATCCTCTTTCAGAAGTAAGCATACACACTTAGCACCCATAGGCATCAAGCATCAACAATTAACTTTGAAGTTAATAAACATACGTACAAATATAAAAGTTACCAAAACGTACCCGTCATATCATCTTCAATATTAGCATCGTCGTCAGTCACCATATCAAAAGTTCTACCTTCTAGCACAGAAGGATTCTTTCTCTTTCGTCCATCTGCTGACGAGGATCCCCCACCTGCATCCACTCCTGACCCCGACCCCATTTTCCGTTCTTCATAGCATTCATTCGTACGATGACCCTCTTTCCGACAATTCCAACACACACTCCGAGGGAAACCACATTCCTTAATCTCATGTCCATACAATCCACATAGGATGCAACGCAAAGTCTGGGGTTTGCAAGGCCCCGTATGAACAAATCTACACCGGCAACACCATTGAGAACTTTATTTAGACCCACATGGCATAGATATCTTATTTCGATTCTTCTGTTTCTGGCCACTGTGCCTACTTTGTCTTTGCTGTTCTTTAACATGGTCAATCATTGATTTCTGCTGCGAAATACATTCTCTATCCATTTTATCCCTTGCCTTCCCATCACCTTCAGCCGACTTGGCTAAGGTAAACGCTTGTGATAAGGTATTCGCCCATCGGGTAGTACTTCGATATTCTGGAAGCAAAGCTCCTACAACATGTTGTATCTTTGATGCATCATCAGGTACCCACTGTTTCACAAACCGCATTCTCTCATTGAATTGTTTAATCAAATCGTCCACCGTCATGTCTCTTGTCATCTTCAAATCCATAAACTCTTTCTTGATTTTCGCAATCTCAAATGAGCTACAATATTCCTTGCACAGCTTCTCTTGAAATTGATTCCAAGTAATACTCTCCTGTTGTTTCTCGGTAAAATGCCCGGTTAATGAATCCCACCATACCATCGCATCACCTTTAAGAATACGAGTCGCAAATTTAACTCCGGATTCATTCTCGCAATTGCACGCATCAAGAGCTTTTACCATTTCTCGCAACAAATTCAAAGTCACGTTCGCATTAGTACTCCCGTGATATTTCGATGGTTTACAATCCAAAAATTGTTTGTACGAACAAGGTTGTTTAAATCCTGGATATCCAAAAGCATAATCTCCCTGTAAAGCGAGAGGATTGATAAACGACGGTTGAGTCACTTGCGTTACCGGAGGAAACGGGACGGTAACCGGCAAGGTAGTAGTGTTGGAATCTGCCCACTAACACACGTATGCCGGTATCACTGCTAATGAAGCGCGAGCCTATTGGGTCACACGCCAAGGATTGATCCCGACAGATTAATGTGGAAGGAGAATGTCAAATAATCAAAAGTGTTTTGATTCGGGGCTTCACGACCGTGAAGGATGCTCCACGGGTCGTGAAGCAGGCTACCCTAACGATTGTTCGACGGCCGCCACGCGTCATGATGCCTTTGGGCTTCACGGCCCGTGACGAGGTCGTGAGGGGTCGTGAAGGAGATGCCCTCACGAGTCTCGACCGGGCGGCACGGCTTGTGGAGTTCTAAGTCCCCTCGTGGCGCACTTAGGCTTCACGGCCCATGAGAGCCCGTGAGGGGTCGTGAAGAGGGTAGCTGCAGTGACACCTGTGTTTTATTGGACCATTTGATGGTCCAACCAAATGACATGCAATTTGGCCGAGTTTCTGGTGTCAATAGGCATGGTTTGAGGCTGGAGAACACAAGCAACTATATACAACTTATCTCTACTCCATTTTCTCTCTTGGTACTAAATGGGTTTCATGCTACAACACTAAGATGGTGATCTTGAGTGTTCATATGAAGATCATTGGTGCAAGAGAAGAACATCCTTGGGCTGTTCCAGATGGTGAAGTCTTGGTGGACGTTCATCTAATGTATTGTTAGTACAATGGGATCAAACTCTTCTTGGTGTGGACTAGCAATGGAGGAGGAAGCCATTTTGTTTCCTCAAGTTCATCCCCACACATGGAGCTCGATTTCCAGCTGGAAGAAGGTATACTTTCTTCCTCCTTCTTGTTTTGAGTTGCAATTTGCTTTGTAGTGTATTCCACCATTGGAACTTCATGTGGGCTTTGTGTGTGCTTTCTTTTTATGTCTTGCATGCTTCTTTCTTGTTTGCTTCCACTGCGTTTGTGCCCACCACGAGTTCCAACAAGTAGATTGGGTAGTAGAAGTTATTGGTATCTGTGATGACATTCTCTGATCGATCCTTTCTTTTCCGACACCACAAACTATATTAGTTCCTGAAGTTCATTCTCTAACTTGTAAATATATTCTTCTCGATCATTTTCCTGTTCATATCGTGAAGTATCCACATGATTGTCGTATCCATAATATCAATCCCTGAAGTCTCAACCACCGTTTGGGTCACAGGAGGATCTGCAGGGGTATCTCTGACAACCATATCTATACAATCACATCATCTCACAATCTCATTAGATAAACTGTTAGTACATAACATACTAACTAACACACAGCTTCACCAATTCACTTTAATTCCCCCCAAAGGAAAGTTAGACTCAACACGAGCCAAGATTTGGTAATGCAGTACTCTAGCCGTGCTTGCATCGCCAAACCAAGGCTTTGATACCAAATTGTATCACCGTAAATTCTCAAGCCTTTTTTTAACCGCTGCGGAAGCGTTTACTGATTTCATTAAAACAAATACTCACAAAGTACAAAGTACTATTCATAATCATTACATCACGTTGTGTTACAAAATATTTATAAAACACGGCTCGTCTCTTCTCAAAACACAATATTAAAGCATTGGTCAAATTTCCCTTCCCCACAAACAAGGCTAAACAGCCAAACCTGCAAAAAGCAATCAACCGAGGCGAATTAGCACAAAGCTAAGTGAATGGAAGCTATCCGACATGGCAAACAAATCTCAAACAGATCAAACCATCTCCACAAACCAATCCAACCTCTAGAGGAACGGCGGTTCTGCATAACCTTCAACCAATGCGGGCCAAAGCAAAGGTTTACCGATAGCTATTTGCTACTTGGTACAGTTAAACCCCTTCTGTTACAACAAATGCATAGAAGATCAAGAACTGTGCAACCAATAACAGATATCCCAGCCCAAAACATACGATAGCTGACCCCTAACCATGTACGCATATCATTAACCATACGTACAGGTCTCGCCACGTGCACATATAATTAACCATGTACACGGGCCGCATAACAAACCAAGAGATCTCAAACAACAAACAACAATCGACTACAAACGAATAACAATCAACATAGTCTATCAACACATATCAAGTTAAACATTCTATAATGGCAACTCAGACTAAAAAGTCTATCATGGCATCTCAGACTAAACAGTCTATCATGGCATCTCAGACTAAACAGTCTATCATGGCATCTCAGACTAAATAATCTATCATGGCAATATCAAAGCATAAGAGTATCTCAATTCATATAACCATAAACGGTACCACCATCACCACTCATGAGTATACTTCTACTCACCTTAGTCCTCGATCTCGTTTGCTCAGTTGTCTAATATCATTGAGTCCTCGCAATTCCTGAGAACACAACAAACCGAAGTCAATCTCGGATTCATAAATATATATCCATAATATATATTTATGTCTTTATATAACTTGTAAACTACATAAGATAATCATATAATTGACAATCCATCACATCCCAACAAGTGCAATTTAAAACAATTAAGTTTCCTGAAATGGCCTTGTCGCGCCGCAACCAACACCTGTGTCGCGCCGCGACAATATCGGATTTGGAGTTCCGGATTGCAAGTATCGGATTTCTGGGCTACGGATTTGGGGTGGCGGATTTTCAGTATCGGATTTCGTGTAGCAGATTTGGGTTGCGGATTATGCGTTTGTCGGATTATCGCAGAGCCGGATTTCTGGGGTCGCGCCGCGACACGTGTTTTCTGCAACTCATCTTCTTCCTTTCTCGGATTTCAGCCAACCAAAACTCATATATTTTATAATCAACATCAATTTTCTCAAATCAAAACACTTCCAATATACATGAAACTTCATAGAACACATTTTTTCACAGATTATGAACATCTTAAACCTTATTAAATCATCAAAACACATAAAACCCATTCGTTACCTTTGAGCTTCAAGCTCCTACAATGGTGGTTCATCATTTTAACATGGATTCCATAAACAAAACATATCCAGATGCATAATATCATGCCATAAAAACATGCTAACCTTGAATTTGAATTATGAACCACAAATCTTCTACCTTGAATCTTCAAGTTGCTTGGTTTCTAGTTTCTTCAACATAAGGTATTCTAACACATACACACACTTACACTTTTCTGATCTTGAAAATATCCACAGGTGGTTTTGCGTGTATACAACACGTACACCACCATTTTCCAACTTCCCAAGCAAGAGGTGGCTTTAATCCTTTTCCACTTAATTAAATGCATACATACATACCACACATACATACATACATAACATAACTTTTTCATTTATCACCACTAAACATTTATATATATAATTTTCCCATTTATAGAAATAATTTAATTGATTCCAAATAACCCAAATAATTCTAAATAACCACTTAAATAAATTAAACATGAAATCACGTACCATTAACTCATAAATAAAGTAACCCAGATTTGCAGATGTTACAGTTCCACCGAAAATATCCAGCAGGACGGGACCCAGCTCACCAGGCAAGCTAATTTCAATCTACAAAAGCAGTTAACATGGCACCGTTAGCTACACTTAGCTAGTGAGCAGAAATTTGGCATAAGCATCAGTAGTGTAAGTCATGTATATCAGGAATAAGCATACAATGTTATCCTATCACATTGCGGTGTGTTGACACGATCGGTATAAGTTGTTTCTTGCAGGATAGCGAGTCCTACTCAACACCAATACACCGGGGGATCAGAAAGGACCATCCGCGCTGGTGGGGGAGCATAAAGCGGTCGACCAAGCATCGTTTACGGAACCAGAGGCTCCTTAGGCAACTCAGCTACAACCGGTTGATTACCCCTCATGATATAAGGCACGACGGTTCTGCAGAACCTATGATCCGGAATTTTACCTCGAATCACCGTTAAATCCCGAATCTCCTGATCAAGGGTCCCTGGGATCCAGCTATCCGACTGACCTTAACCATGCTTGAAGATGTTCGCGAACTTTTTTCATAAACATACTGATCTAATCTAGATCATTCAATTAACATGCATTTTCATTTACTTCTTTTAGCATGCATTTATATTTATTTACTTCATTATGGGTCCAATATGGATCCCTAGCGTACATATCATTTAACTTTCACTTAACTGATTCATTCAGAATCAGTATCATGCATAGCATTCATTTAACTAGGCGGTTCCAGTTCTGGATTCCACTGGCATGCACTTAACTTACATATGACGAATAATTAGCATGGCATTGTGCATTAAGTAGCATGGAAATTCTCATTCATTTACTTATAAGCACAAGTGCACTTAAAACACTTAGCACATAAATATTCCTCTACTGAGTCTTATGGAAGTCGGTACTCACATGAGTGGTTTAAACAGACAATTATTCTATTTCTGCCTTATCTAGGGTGTGAAATTCACCTAGAACATTAGGGCTTACATTAATTATCTTAACATACAAAGAATGGCTTAAAATCAACAAAGGAAATCCCAAAATTCGGATCCCACACAAATCCGACAAATTGTCGGATTGAGGGAAATCCGACACAACTGTCGGATTACATGAAATCCGACAACTTGGGGAAATCCGATACTTCAAGGTTAAGGTATTTGTTTGGCATAATCGAATAGCAACGGAAGCAAGATACAATACAAAATAATAAGCTAACCAAACAAACACTTCCCATGGACCAATATCTAGACATGGAATTGCAACTAGAATATAATAAACAAGGTAGAAGAAAGATTATACCATCATACAAGATCACCACAAGCTTTCTTCTTTGTCAAAGTGTGTAGAATTCAAGAAGAATTCCTCTAGTGAAGTCCACCCCAAGCACACTTGATTCCCCAATGCTAGTAGGTTGGTGTACACACCAAAACAACACAATACAAGAACAAGAAACACCTTTTTGCATCAAGTCTAGACGACAAAGTGTATGTTAACTTCTCTTGTGCATCAAACTTGATCACCTTCAAGAAGAACAACTAAGAGAGAATATGAACTTCCAAGAACCTATTCAACTCTCTCAAGTCTCTTCATATGCAGAGAAAAACGTAGCTAGCATTAACCTCAACTTAATCCCATTAAAATGTGAGTTAAAAGATGTTAATTCTGCTGTTACAGGGATCGTACACGGCCCGTGTTGGTCAACACGGCCGTGTAGGTCCAAAGCCCACGACCTCAATTGGGCCAAGTTAGCCCGTGTCTTGTAGACGAAACACGGCCCGTGTTAACCTACACCGCCGTGTAGGCCCAAGGCACACGACCTCTACATGCGCCAAAACGCCCAGTGCTTGTTGGGCTGTACACGGCCCGTGTACCATGCTGCCAAAACCCATTTTGGCCTTTTTCTCACTTTTGCTTGATCGTGTTGCTGGAATCAATACTTGGTGTGTGACCCAATAGGCCTATACTTCATCAGCAGTGCTATTAACTCGTTTGTGTCAGCGGGCATATTCCAACAGACTCCCACTTACACGTGGCACGACTACGAAAAATAACACAAACATAGAGTGACCTCTAGAAAGACATCTATGCTCCCAAGTCAGTATAGGGTATGCTACTCTTGACAAGACCCCAATCATAAAATGATTGTCTTAAAGATAAATGGACGTGTACATCCCTTTGTTCGCGATATCCAATGTGAACACAAGGCATGGAATATAGTCAACCTTCAGATCGTTCACGGTTATGTTTCTCGATTCTAGATTAGTGGTGACCAACAAACCAAGTTAACATTGATCCATCATCAATATAACTTGAGCACGGCCATGCATATGAACGTCAGCACTCAATCATCGAGGGGCCCATGGATATCTTCTCTATACATAGAGGAACAAATTCCTTTTGACTACATAGTCCCACCACATAGATAATACTCTACCCAATCATCTCCCTTATAACGACTAGTTACGGAACGCGTTAGAAAACTATCAAAGCAAAGCAGACCTATGCTTTGGAATCACATGTATCTCTAGTTTAAGGATGAAACACCATCATCATCCCGAGTTACTTGTGACCAAAACCATGATGCGAACTCGGGTGCGGGTCCTCCAATCACTTGAAACCCCTTTCAAGTATAGGCAAGAATCACGTTTAACAAAACCGATTCTTTACCTCAATCTTAATTTATACTTCCTTCCCATAAAGTATAACCGATTGTGAAGATTTTAGAATAGAAACCATTCTCGGAAGTCTTTAAACATGCTAAGATGGAACACAATAAGGATTCATAAAATACCCGCCCTCAGCGTATTATTAAATCTCCATTTAATAATCGATATACTATGAATTGCAATATAGCTTAACGTCCCCACAATATAAGTACAAATCAAACATGAACCAAAAAATATTCAAGCCAAGTTTTAGAAATGCTAATTAACCTAGTATGGTAAACATCACTAGTCCATAACAACGGCTTAACTAATGGATTTGTACCACAACATCCATAAGTACTTTTGTTATTCAATTATATCTCTTTTGACAAGGCTACTTCAAAAGTATGCATCAAAAGACCTCAACTTTTCAAAAGGTTAAAGTAATCACACCCTCATTGTCTCAAAAGCCCACAATAAGGTTAGTGATACTTTAAGAACCAACAAACACCACAAGTTAGGATCATCAACTTTGACCAAAGATCAACAGTTATCCTAGCAGAAACACGCATTAGAGTAACTACTTACTCCAAGCCTATTCTAGTCGTCAAACACCAAGAACATATCTCTATATTTCTTGAACTAAAAACTATCCACTTTTGTATCTCCTAAATGCCCTTAAGAAGCAGCAATTCCTGAATTAGGTTTGCAGACAACCTAATGTCGGGACATTATCTTCAATAGTCATTTAACAATAGGAATACAACAAAGCTCCCACTAGCCCTGACATACATGAAAGGTTTTATCTACGCTTCTAGAAAACTCATCTCTTTGATTTTCTATTAGTAAGCAAAGATCTTTCCTTCAAGATGCAAGAATAAGTCCGAAGTGGTCTTATCCACTTTTGTAGACATAATACGGATACTACAGATGTATATTAAGACCCTCGAAGAGTGTTATAAGCACTTCCTCATCATATTGTTTTATGACGAAACGCGGTCATTAATATCCACGAGTATCAAACACTCTTCTAAATAGCCACTAGGACTAGTTTCTCCGTAACCACCATGAAAACTTTACCACTAGTCGGTATTTGAAGCTGTCTACAATTCCATCCATGTTAATCCCATCACTACCACCTTGGTATACACCTATGTATGGGATCAAGTCAAGCCAAGTACTTCGACATTTCAAATAGATTGCATCTCTTTATCATTTACTTCTTTTATTTTTAGCGAATTCTGGATCCACTACATCTTCGGATAGGTGGTGAACTCAACATGAGTCACCACCAATTCATTGCCACTTAGATATGAGAAACCCATATCTCTTTGGCTCTATATGACCCTTATCAGAATTAAAAGAAGTAATGATTCCTATTCAGGCATACCAGCATAACCATGATGATCTTCTATCAAAGATATCAGATATTGATTATATGCTAGTATCATCATCAAGTCATTCATTTAAGTTCCACGTTCTTCCACTAGAACGCCTTAGTTTTAGTTTCTTTCTTCTTCCCCTTTCAAGCAACAAACATTGTTCTCAAAAGGTTAAATAACTAAAACTTACAAGAACTCCTCAAATGTATTAGCACTTCTCGATTTCAAGTTTATCCATCTCCCACTGAATTTAGAATGGATAACTTTGAACTATAAGATAGACAGGCAAAGAACCTTTCTAGTCCTATCTCAATAAATGCTAAATAGACTATCAATTGAATTTGGATTTGAGGACTTAGTCATAATGGTAAATGAATATCCCAACAAATCGGACACACATTCTTGACCCGTCATAAACCGGATCAATAACACCGGGCTCCCTACTCCAGGACACCATGTACCAATGTGTCTTAGTAGGATATGAATTGTGAAACAATTCCACAATTCACTATATGGTCATCCAATATATATAGTAAGTAGCTTAGCACCTTCACTAGATTTAAGTACCCTCATCTATATACCCTATTGATTCTGAATTTTGTCTTGGTTAACTCTGAACACCAACAAGGTTTCAGACATATACCCAAACTAATAAACGTCTCGCAACTACTACCATCAAGGTAGTGACGAAGGAGTTTTGCTTTCGTTATTCTTTGTGGTGTGCTTGAACGGATTATCCACAAAATGTGATCAATATCCAACAAGCCTTCAATCCTCTCACAAACTCCGGTGAAGGATCACATAATCCCCTTGGCCTAATAAACAAAATCAACATCAAAACATTTAGCCCAAGGCTAAACTATTCCGAGATCCTAGCCACGTGGACCTAGGTGATATATCTCTTGTTTATGTGGTTAAGTTGATTATCACACAAAGATAACTCATGCAAACTATTTTGGATTCAGAATCAATTACTCATGACTATTCTATTACATGTAACAAAACCTTGTGTATGCCATGACACGGAAAATTTTGAACAAAATATATCACAACAGATTTCCATAATAACTTTCATATTTTAAGAATACACTCATCATCACCACATGTAAAGTTGTGTGCCACGCAGGGCAAAACAACACATGAGTTATGACATCAATAAACCTCAAGTAAACAATGCTTAAAAGGTTTTACATCAATTCTTAAAAATTCAAAATTTTGTCCACCGTAATTAAAGCGAGCATACAAGGAGATGTTACTTGCCACGCAGGGCATTAAAATAAAGTAATGAGTAAACCGGCGACAAAAGCGAGATCAAGTCTTCTTATCTTCTCTTAGAGGACAATCATCATGGTTTCCTCACCCGAGATCCGGTTCTTCATGCTTTTCTTTCACCAAAGGACCTACACTTTGTAATAAACAAATTTGTGACAAACGTGAGTCAATCAGCTCGGGTCAACAACCCAGCTTATAGAAGAATAGCAATGAATCATGAATGTACCTGAAGATGGAAAGTTAACTCTCTCTTTCCTGAGAAGTTTTATATCCTCTCGGCAAGTAGGGAAGGCGTGACGGCCCCAATTTCCAAATCTTCTACAGAAGTAGCAAACCACCTTCTCTTGAGTCTTTTCTTGAGGCACATCCTCTATGTCCTTCGACTCAACATCAAGGATTGGCCTGGAAACTCCAACCTTTCCTTTTAGGGTCAGTTTCTTCTTCCTTTTCTTTTGTTTCTTTAAGCCCAAGACGGGAGTGGTTGAGGTGGAATTATGCTTGGCCATGTTAGACTCCACGGACTTCAACATGCCATGCAATTCACTTAAGGACTTCTCCATTCCTTGCATATGATAGTTTGTGATAAACTGATCATATGATGTGGGCAGAGACTGGAGTACAATATCCACAGCGAGCTCTCTCCTAATAGGAAATCCTAACCTCTCCATTTTGTCCACATTCGCCTTCATCTTAAGGACGTGAAGACCAACATTCCCGCCTTCCTGCAGCCTACAACCGACTAGGCTTTTAACACACTCATAGTGTTCCTGCCTAACTTGCTATTGGAACATGTCCTTGAGCTTGTTTAACATATTGTACACACTCATGTGCTCGAGCTGCTTTCGCAAATTCGAGCTCATAGTTGACAACATGAGGTAGGCAACATCGTGCGTGTCCTCAACACGTTTTTCATACCCGTATCGGACGGCCCAAGTCGCGTTGGTAGCAGGTGGCTCCGGAAGGGGTTCCTCAAGGATGTGTAACTTTGACTCATGGCAAAGGGCAATCCTCAATTGCCTAAGCCATGCAATAAAGTTTACCTCCGTAAATTTCTCCCTTTCCAGGAACACACGAAGTGAGACGTTTGACGTGGTGTTGTTATGGTTTGACATCTATAAATAACAATAATACGAGTTTTGGTTAGTTTAGATAAACCTTGTTAAAAATAATTACCCCATAGTTTTAGATAAAAACAATTATTTATAACAAGGGCTAAGAACCTTATTTCACCTCGCACCGTGACGAGTTTACCGCGGATCACGTGGCAAAGCTATTTAGACCGGCAACCATTTTACCAATTGTAATCTCTATTACAACTCTTAGACACTTGCGGGGTCTGGTGACATCTATTATGTCGGTTGGCATGTTTGATCCCTTCCTTACACCAATCTTAATATATAATTTTTGTTTAGCTCGTGCTTAGCTCGACAACTAATCAAGAATTATATACTAAAATCATAAACCGTCCGACAAGACACACGGGTGGCACTCCCGACCATCAATTGGCTCGTGCTTAGCTCGACAACCAATCATGCGGGATTTTGTTTCCGGTTTATAAAAACCTTTTGTGAATTAATAGAGTAAGTGTCAAAACGATTTTAAGCACTATTTAAATATAATACCAAGTTTATATTTTCTTTGTCAATTCTATTCGCGCGAGATTGTTAACCATTTTAACAAACGTAGTATTTTATTTAATTTTATAGAAAAATTGTCTAGCATGTGAATCCTAATCCATGCATAGAAAAATAAAACACAACCACACAAATATATATATGTATAATTCGGTAACAAGCCCAAAAATCCTATACGTTTTCCCTGTGAGCCACAACGGGGAAAACGAGGCCAAAACCTAAGGACAAGGTAAATTCTCGTTGGGTTAGCTACCACCGAATCCAATACCTCCAATAGTGTGTTGATTCCTTCTCGCAAAGACGTCATCATCATGACTCCCGTTGATTTCACCGGTTCTAATTCTATACTATTTACAAATACATAGAATATATATATAAACGACACGCAGGTCGCATTCCTATACTATTTATACAAATACACGGAACAAAATAAACAGCGTGCCCCAACAAATAAATAAATATATTATATTACATCAATACAGCACGCAGGCCACCAAAAAACCAAATCAATCAACCACCACAACACATAGGTCTAAGGGCATATCACGTTACCAAATTAACCAAACGCAACAAATAGAACATGGTGTGCCACACAAAACCATGATATAAATATATATCTATATCTTAGTCAAGATTGTCAACAACATCAAAGGCACCAAAATGACAATCCTTGTACATATGCATTAGTGTACCAAACCATTTTTGTGACACATATTCATATATACGTTTATAAGTATATATTTGTGTACACTTCATGCCAACTTACAACAAATATATAAATATAAAAACTAAAATATTAACAAGGCTACAAATATAACAATTCTAGCACAACAAGAGTCTCAATGAAAAACCGATTTTAAGAAAACAATTTTTCTTATATAAAAGTATTTATATGAATATTATGTACGCTACAAATATATCAATTTTAGCCTAGCATCCATTTACAAGGAAAAACATTTCAAGAAAACAATTTTCCTATACGAAACGTTTATATGGTTTTTCTAGATTCGTTAGTGCAAAGCAATGTTCGATATGGCTCTGATACCACTGAAGGTATTTGTTTGGCATAATTGAATAGCAACGGAAGCAAGATACAATACAAAATAATAAGCTAACCAAACAAACACTTCCCATGGACCAATATCTAGACATGGAATTGCAACTAGAATATAATAAACAAGGTAGAAGAAAGATTATACCATCATACATGATCACCACAAGCTTTCTTCTTTGTCAAAGTGTGTAGAATTCAAGAAGAATTCCTCTAGTGAAGTCCACCCCAAGCACACTTGATTCCCCAATGCTAGTAGGTTGGTGTACACACCAAAACAACACAATACAAGAACAAGAAACACCTTTTTGCATCTAGTCTAGACGACAAAGTGTATGTTAACTTCTCTTGTGCATCAAACTTGATCACCTTCAAGAAGAACAACTAAGAGAGAATATGAACTTCCAAGAACCTATTCAACTCTCTCAAGTCTGTTCATATGCAGAGAAAAACGTAGCTAGCATTAACCTCAACTTAATCCCATTAAAATGTGAGTTAAAAGATGTTAATTTTGCTGTTACAGGGATCGTACACGGCCCATGTTGGTCAACACGGCCGTGTAGGCCAAAAGCCCACGACCTCAATTGGGCCAAGTTAGCCCGTGTCTTGTAGACCAAACACGACCCGTGTTAACCTACACGGCCGTGTAGGCCCAAAGCACACGACCTCTACTTGGGCCAAAACGCCCCGTGCTTGTTGGGCTGTACACGGCCCGTCTTAAAGGACACGGCCCATGTACCATGCTGCCAAAACCCATTTTGGCCTTTTTCTCTCTTTTGCTTGATCGTGTTGCCGGAATCAATACTTGGTGTGTGACCCAATAGGCCTATACTTCATCAGCATTGTTATTAACTCGTTCGTGTCAGCGGGTATATTCCAGCACAAGGAAGTCCGATACATCATCGGATTCCAACACTTGGTCATCTAATTGACTTGATACAATAATGGAATCCGATACTCTATCGGATTCCGACATATTGAAGAAATCCGACATATAGGAAATCCGACACTCTGTCGGAATTCGACACATATGAAATCCGATACTCGGATTTCAACACTTAGAACATTTGTGAACCTTTGACAACTAATTGGAATCCGATATACTGAGAGAAATCCGACACTTTGTCAGATTCCAACATTTTCGAAGAAATCCGATACTATCGGATTTTGACTTGCGGATTTGAAGAACTTGGGGATTCCGACACATTAACATCTTAGAATCCGATACTATCTAATTTCAGCAACTTGCGGATTCCGACACATTCAAGTCTCGGAATCCAATAACTTCATGCTGGAAATCCGCCAACTTTATGTCGGCTTATTTCCAGAATTCGTTCTTGTTTGTTATGACATTTGTTCATTCTAAAAACATCCATTTTTGTTAGTATAACTTCAAAAAAACATCGAACCCATACAATATGTAACACCCAAGGTTCGAAAGTCCTAAAATTATAATTAATAGGAGGTGTTATATGTTTATACAAGTTGCCCTTATGAGATTAGATGTGTTTATAAAACTTGAGGGGCTTAAAATGTCAAATTATATGTTAATTAAGTTCAGGGACCATTTATGTAACTAACTTAAACTTATAGATATACATGTAGTTGATCTTTTAGTAATTAACCTACAACAATTCACTTGCAAAACAAACATAGCAGCAAAACTCTCTCATATCAGGCGATTTTGGACTTGAAATCTCAGCAATTTCATCAGTTAATTAGCATCATAACATCCTAGCATAGTAGAGGTATATGTAGTTTGAATTGTTGATGTGTTCTTAGTATGCATATGTGTCAAGAATTGATCATAAGGATCAAAGTATGTTAATTTGTTGTTTGTTATGTCGTTTAGATGTTATGGGTGTAGGAGAACACCCTATACATGTTTTTAGATTGATTGGTATTGAGTTTTGTTGATTTTGTCCGGAAATACAACTTCTGTCGGTCAGAGCTGTGCAGACCAGGGGAGGGCACAGGCGTACCCAAGGAGGGTACGGGCATGCCTTTCGCCCCGTGGCAAACCCTAGTTCTTCAGGTACCCCCGTGCTTTTAAGCATAGTCACGGGTGTGACTGCAGGATAGGTACGCCCATGCCTGAGTCAAGCCTGGTCGTGCCTTAGTTACAGGTACGGCCATGCCTTTGCCAGGTACGGTCGTGCCCTAGCCCTGTTCAGATTATTATGACTATTCAGTAGGTGTTGATTCATACACTATTATTATATTGTTGTAGAAACAAGTTGTGGACTGATTCACTAAATCATTATCGGTTGTGGATCAATACAGATTATAAATATCAGAAGGTGAGTCTTCTAGACTTAACTTCATATCAGCAGCATGTGTAGTTTCATATCAGATTACTGACATGCTATGTGATACATGTGTAAATGTAAGCGTACTGCTATGTGTAGTAAGGCTCAGATGCGGTACAGTACTGTGACCTATGTTGCTACCCTGGGTCTAGAACAAGAGGCTAGCATTGATTGCAAGACATACGTGTATTATCTTCATATGATTGTACACGTGTGTTTGTATGATGTTTTGTTTAGATTACTCACTAAGCTCTTGTAGCTTATCACATACTGTTTTTTAAATATTTTGCAGGGCGCAACAAGGGCAAGGATAAAGCTCCTGTTTTAATGCTTTTCAGTTTTTAAACGATAAACACTTAACGCCTGTTTGTGTAAATATTTAACCTTGACAATACACTAAGTTTGTACTTGTGGGTGTATCTTTTGGTATTAGCACGGTTTTGTTATGAAAATGTTTCCGCTTATGAATTTGAAATGATATGCATGCTTTTAATGAAAATATTCTACTTTTATATCTTTTATTGAAATTGGGGCGTTAGAACTTGCTATCAGAGCCACGGTTTGAGAGATCTGGAATGTGTGAAGGATAGTCTGGACTTGAGCCATGGTTTTGAAAATTTTGTCAAACTAGAGGCTTGTACTTGCATCTTGTGAGTAAACTAATACTAGTTAATTATTGTACTTTATATGGAGATTGATATGTTATATGAAGAATCCTTATGAAATATATGAATATGTGATATTACATTGATGATACTTGGCCTAAGCCTGTGAATCGAGACTTTTTGTGATAAAGTTAAGATCGAACATGTGTAGTGTGTTTAGAATAATATAGGGCCCATATTATTACAAACACATGATACATGTTGGAACTTAATGGAATCATGAAGGATCTTGTGAATCGGGTGAGAGGTACTTGTAAGAAGATAGTATACCTAGAATAGTAAGTTTAAATAGAATGCCTTAGTATGTATAGAAATACTTTGGTTTAAAGATAAGGTATGCTGAGTTGTTAGATATATGAGTAATTAATTGATATAGGGGGTGGTGTGATAAAGCTACCTTATACCTTAATGCTTTATCTATACTATCAGGATGGTTAACACTAGAGGTTCGCGAGCAGCTAATAGATAGGAGGGTGGTTGCAGCCATAGACCAAAGGGTATAGAAACCAGTGTTACTGGTGAACAGATTAGGAATCAACCGATTGTGAATGAGGGAGCACCAGATTTGAATGAAAGAATAGTGGAGCCTACCGTACAAGAGACTGTCGCAAGGGAGATCAGCAGGGCTTTGGTGTTGGAATATGCCCACTGATACACGTGTACTAGCATCACTGCTGATGAGGTACGAGCCTATTGGGTCAGACGCCAAGGGTAGATTCCGGCAGCACAACGCAAAACTGAGAGAATATGAAATTAGGGTTTCTGGCGACCTTCACGGGTCGTGAAGAGGTTGTGAAGAGAAACCCTCCACGAGCCTTCACCACCCGGACAAAGTAGTCGTGGGAGCAGTGCCTTCACGAGTGCTTCACGGCCCGTGAGAGCCCGTGAAGGCAGGCGCCATGCTTTTATTGGACCACTCGTTGGCCCAATGAGAGTTTGCGGTGGAACCCGGCCTATGAGGCCTTCACGAGTGCTTCACGGCCTGTGAGAGCCCGTGAAGGCAGAAGTCAAAGTGCCACTTGGTTTTTATTGGACCTTTGTGTTGGTCCAATGAGGGTGTGCCTAGTTGGCCGACTCTGGTGGCTCCAAAAACTATTTCCAGACTTTATAAAAGGCTTGGCACTCTCTCTTGACACAACTCTTGCTTCTTCACACATAACACATATACATGGTTCTTTAGCATCTAGTAGGTTGGTAGTGTGTGTAATCTTGTGAAGGAAAGTAGTTCTAGTGGTAGTGGCTGCTCCACATTCACGAAGACAATGTGTGGTTCGTGTCTCGGGTCGTTAGTAAGACGGAATCTCAGATACTTGGTGTGGACTATCAATAGAGGAGCTCGGTTTTGGGTTCTCGAAGATCTTCCTAGCTTGGTGGATAGCTCCAGCCCCGTGATGGTATAATTTCTCCTCCCTCTCGTTTCTTTTAGTTGCTATATTCGTTTGTAGTCACGATCCCCACTTGGGGAATACATGCATGTCGGTTTTAATACCCGAAAACCCCGGTTTTTTATGTCGTTTCTTCCACTGCGTACGGGTGTTGGCGTGCATGGATTCCCTACAGTGGTATCAGAGCCTAGGCTACAAAGATATAGCACGATAATTGCTCGAAAAACAGTTTTTGGAAGATTCGTTTTTCTGTCCAGAGTGTCTTCACGGGCCGTGAAGTGTTCTTCACGAGTCGTGAAGGCCACACGACCAGTGTTCGTGAGGGGTTTGGTCGTGGGAAGTGTTTTCAGGCTTCACGAGTCCTCATGGCCCGTTACCGGTCGTGAAGATCTTGAGCTTCACGAGCCGTGAGGGGTCGTGGAGGCACTCGTGAACAGTTTAGTCGTGAAACTTGGTTCTTAGGCTCACGAGCCCTTCTGACCCGTGATCAGTCGTGAGGCCCTTGGGCTTCACGAGCCGTGAGGGGCCGTGAAGGAGCTTCTGGGCAGTTTTTGTCCTTCAAAGAAAATTTTTCATGGTTTTTCGGGTAATGGAGGAGTTTATGTTTTCTGGCAGATTCCATTTGTTTAACCCCTCGTAATATTATGGTACAAATATGGGTATGTAAGGTATGGTCTTGGCATGAGATGCATACACATATGTTGTGTATATATGAATATGGGTATAAAAGATGGTTTTGTGCCCTAATGCATATGTACAAAAATTTCCTTCTTGTGCCTTGAGTGTTTATGTTGGAAATTCTTACCGAAATATTCTTTGGTCACGGTTTTGGCACACCGTGCTTTGTAGTTGTTGTTTGTTGCTTTTAGTTGGTAACCATCGCCCTAGACCTTGTGGTTGTGCCTTGTGGTTTGTTTGGTTGTTTGGATTTATTTGGTGACCTTGGTGTCACGTGTGATGTAATTAATTATTTATTCGTCTGGTTTGTAATTAATTATCGCGGCTTGCATGCCGTTTCATTTGTTCATATGTACTTGTACTAGATTGATAGGAAGCGCGTGGCTTGCATGCCATTTCCTTTCTTTTGTGTACTTGTGCTTTGAAGACCACAATCAAGAGTCAAGAGGAGACGTCTTGAAGACCTTGGGTCCGGTTAGTCCCGATGGAAGTAGCGGATTCAGTGGGAGCACTCCATGGTCTAGGTTTGTGTCCTTAGTAGACCTAGTCCTCCCGGCTTGGCTCACGGGTAGGACACATAGGTTTTTAGGCATGGTTACCAACCCCTTGTATGCGTGTGATGTGATTTATATTTCTTGCATGGTTGTTTATGTTTCCTCGCATGCGTGATAACTTTTCTAAGTTAATAAAATCACAAGAGTTTTTAAATTGGTTAACAAACTCTCGCGCGTACATGATTAACAAGACAATATAAAGTTGGTATTTATATTTAAAGTGAAAATCGTTTTTGTCACTTACTTTGTTAATCAAGTATTAAAACTTGGTTTTAATCAAGAAACAAAAGTTCGTTTCCAAAACTGTAAATCACGCACCACCCATAAGATGACACACCCGATTCTAGTGAAGCATGGGATAATTGTCGAGCTATGCACGAGTTATTCCATGTGGATCTGTATGGAAGGTGAGTGTGGCGACTTGGAGTTATTGGTTGTCGAGCTTAGCACGAGCCAATGATTGTCGAGTGTGCTACCATATATCTTGTTGGACGATTTACAATTGCAAACTAAAATCCTTGTGTGATTGTCGAGCTAAGCACGAGTCAACCAAGAATTTTTAATTTGGGATTGGTGTATGTAGGGATCAAACATGCGAACCGACCGTTTTACGTCGTTGGATCCCGCAAGTGTCTAAGAGTTGCAATGGAGATTGCAATCGGTAAAATGGTTACCGGCCTAAATAGCTTCATGAAGTGATCTGCGGTAAACCCGTCATGTAGTGGGGTAAAATATGGTTCTTAGCCCTTGTTAAGATAAATTGTTTTTCTAAAACTTTATGGGTAATTATTTTAACGAGTATTATACAAACTAACTAAAACGTGTATTCTTGTTATTTATAGATGTCAAATGATAATAACACCACGTCAAACAATTCGCTTCGTATGTTCCTACATAGGGAGAAACTCACGGGAGTGAACTTCGTTGACTTGCTTAGGAAATTGAGAATTGTCCTTCGCTATGAGTCAAAGTTGCACATCCTTGAGGAACCTCTTCCGGAACCACCTGCTAGCGACGCGACTTGGTCCGTCTGATACACGTATGAAAAGCGTGTTGAGGACACACACGAAGTTGCCTGCCTCATGTTGTCAACTATGAGCTCGGAGTTGCAAAAACACTTTGAGCACATGAGTGTGTACGATATGATGGATAAGTTGAAGGACATGTTCCAACAACAAGTAAGGGAGGAACACTATGAGTGTGTTAAAAACCTAGTCGGTTGTAGAATGCAGGAAGGTAGGAGTGTGAGTACCCACGTCCTTAAGATGAAGGCATACGTGGACCAAATGGAGAGACTAGGTTTTCCCATACGGAGGGAGCTCGCTGTGGATATAGTACTCCAGTCCCTGCGCGCATCATATGATCAGTTTGTCATGAACTATCACATGCATGACATGGAGAAAATCTTAGGTGAATTGCATGGTATGTTGAAGACTACGGAGTCTGACATGGCCAAACATGAATCCACCTCTTCCATTCCTACCACGAGTTCTAGGGAACAAAAGAAAAAGACGAAGAAACTGACATGAAGGGAAAAGGTTGGACTGTCCAAGCCTATTCCCCACATGGAATCTGAGGACCATGATTGTGTGCCTCAAGAAGAGATTCGAGAAAAGGTGGTTTGCTACTTCTGTGGAAGATTTGGAGATTGGGGCCGTCACGCATGCCCATCGTGCCGAGAGGATATTAAACTTCTAAGGAAAGAGACAGTTAATTTCCCCTCTCAAGGTACATTCATGATTCATTGCTAATTCTTTTATTTCGCTGGGTTGTTCACTCGAGCTAATTAACTCACGTTTGTCACAAATTAATTTTATTACAAAGTGTAGGTACCATTTAAAAGAAGTACCAAGAGCATAAAGAGCCGGGTATCTAAAAGAGGTAACTCGGAAGATTGACCTCTACAAGAGAATTAGGAGTTTTGATCTCGCATATTCTGACCGGTTTCATTATTACTTTGTTTTTGATGCCCTGTGAGGCAAGTTTAGTTTTTGTTGTATGTTCATGAAGACAATGGATGAGATTTTGAATGTTTGGGTTGTAAAAAATATTTCGCATTACTTATTCGATTTCGAAGTTTGTTAATGTCATAGCTTATGTTTTATTTTGGCCTTCAAGGCGCATCATTCAACATTTGATGACGATGAATTTATACTTGAAATTTGAATCTTGTTTTAGAAAAATATTTGTTGATTGATAGAAATTAAAATTATCCATGTCAAGACATACACGTTACAAGTAATAATTAATCATGAATGATTGATTCTAAGTCCAAAATAGTTTGGATTAGTCGGCTCTTTGTCATAATCTACTTAACCATGTAAATAAGATAAGTATCACCTAGATCCATGTGGTTAGGATCTTGGACTAGTTTAACCTTGGGTAATCCATGAATCCCTTCACGGTATATGTGAGAGGGATGCTAGCTTGTAAGATATTGATCACCTTTGGTGGATAATCCGTACAAGCACATAACAAAGAGAAACTAATTAAAAAGAATCAATTGGGACATATAGATAGGATGCTTAGATCTAGTTAAGATGCTTAGATACCTTAAATCTATATCAATGACTACATTATGAATTGCGGGATTATCTCACAATCCGTTCCTTAACATAGACACATTTGTACATGGTGTCACGTTGAAGGAAACCGGATATTGTTGAAAATGATCTCGTAAATAATGGGTCAAATATGTGTATTCGACTTGTTAGTATACACATTGAATGTGACGAGCCAAGTCCTTAATCTTAATCCAACTTGAAAGTCTATTTAGCAACTATGAGATATATCTTGAAAGAGTTCTTTGCTTGTATATCAAAGTTTGGAGATTTTCAATCTACATCTGGTGGGAAATTGAAGAACTTAAATGCTGCTAATACATTTAAAAGGTTCTTATAGGTTTTGGATATTTCACCTTACGAGAACAATGTTTTGTTGCTCGAAAGGAAGATAATAACTAAAGCATTCCAGTGGAAGAATGTGCAACTTAAATGAAAGACTTGATGTTGGCACTAGCATATGATCAAATATCGGCATGAGAATGCCGGTTATCCTGACCACGAGTAATTACTTTCAAGGCTCATAGAAGTCATGTAGCCAAAGAGATATGGGTTCCTCACATCTAAGTGGCAATGACTTAATGGTGAGTTTTGTTCAAATCACCATCTATCGGAAGACATGGTGGGCCCTGCGTTCACTAAGGTTGTGAGAAGTAATTAATCATGAGATGAAATCCATTTTAAGTATGTGAATACTTTGCTTAATTCCATACCAAGGTGCAAACCGAGAAGGTGTAAATGGAATTAACATGGATTTTAATGTAGACTACTTCAAATACCGACTAAGGGTAAAGGTTTCACAATGGTTATTGTGGAAACTTTTCCTAGTGGCTATGTTGAAGATCATTTGATACTTGTTGCTATTGTTGCCTTCTTACGGCAATAAAGGATTGTACACAGATATACAAGACCGAGTTCCTTTATGGAACTTCGTATTGAGCAAGTGCTTACCACACTCTCCGAGGGTCTTAGATATCCGTAGTATCCAAATTAAGTCTACAAGTGTGGATAAGTCCTTTGGACTTATACTAACATCATAAAAGTAAGATCTTTGCTTTCATGAGAAAATCAAAGTCATGAGTTTTCTAGGGGCATAGCTAAGACTTTTACATATGTCAGGGCTAGTGGGAGCTTTTATTGTATACCTAGAAGTATGTATCAATTGAAGATAATGTCCCATTGTTAAGTGTTCTATGAACCTAAAATAGGTAATTATTGTATCATGATAATACTTAGGAGATACAAGATTTTGAATCACAAGAAATACTTGTGTATGTTCTTAATGTTTGACGACAAGAAATAAGCCTTGAGTTAAGACTGAGGTTAGGCTTTGGTCATGCATTAATCAAGGATTGAATGCAAGTGACGCAAAACTAACCTGTACTTGAAATGAGTTTCAAGTGATTGGAAGACCCACACCTGAGTTCACTTCATGGATTATGGTCACAAGTGACTCGGGATGATAATATCATTTCATCCTTAGACCGGAGATACATGTGTATCCAAAGCATGAGTATGCTTTATTTTGATTACTTTCAAACGTGGTTCGTAACTGGCCGCTATAAAGGGAGTTATCAAATAAAGTATGAAGCATGTGGCGGGGCTATATAGTCAAAAGGATTTGTTCCTCTAGTTAGAGAGATATCCCTGGGGCCCTCAATGATTGAGCGCTGACACCAAAAATGCATGGCCGTGCTCAAGTTACAATGATTTTAGATCAGTTGCGAACTTGTTATTTTGGTCACCACCAATCTAAAATCGAGAAACAGAATCGTGAACGATCTGGAGATTGACATTTTTCCATGTCTCATGTTCACACGGATATCGCGAACAAAGGGATGTTTATGATCACTTATCTATAGGACCTTTTAGCCTTTCGAGGCTACCAGGATTTGTCGAGGATGACGTAACTCGTACCGACTTGGGGGCAAGTATTCTTTGCTAGAGCCGCTGCTTATCTGTGGTGTTGGTAACGCTGTATCATGTGCAAGTGGGAGTCTGTTGGAATATGCCCACTGATACACTTGTACTAGCATCACTGCTGATGAGGTACGATCCTATTGGGTCACACGCCAAGGGTAGATTCCGGCAGCACAACGCAAACATGAGAGAATATGAAATTAGGGTTTCTGGCGACCTTCACGGGCCGTGAAGAGGTCGTGAAGAGAAACCCTCCACGAGCCTTCATACCTGGAAAAAGTAGTCGTGGGAGCAGTGCCTTCACGAGTGCTTCACGGCCGGTGAGAGCCCGTGAAGGCAGGCGCCATGCTTTTATTGGACCACTCGTTGGCCCAATGAGAGTGTGCGGTGGAACCCGGCCTATGAGGCCTTCACGAGTGCTTCACGGCCCGTGAGAGCCCGTGAAGGCAAAAGTCAAAGTGTCACTTGGTTCTTATTGGACCTTTGTGTTGGTCGAATGACGGTGTGCCTAGTTGGCCGACCCTGGTGGCTCCAAGAACTATTTCCAGACTTTATAAAAGGCTTGGCACTCTCTCTTGACACAACTCTTGCTTCTACACACACATAACACATATACATGGTTCTTTAGCATCTAGTAGGTTGGTGGTGTGTGTAATCTCATGAAGGCAAGTAGTTCTAGTGGTAGTGGCTCCTCCAGATTCACGAAGACAACGTGTGGTTCGTGTCTCAGGTCGTTAGCAAGACGGAATCTCGGCTACTTGGTGTAGACTATCAATAGAGGAGCTCGGTTTCGGGTTCTTGAAGATCTTCCTAGCTTGGTGGATAGCTCCAGCCCCGTGATGGTATAATTTCTCCTTCCTCTCGTTTCTTTTAGTTGCTATATTCGTTTGTAGTCACGATCCCCACTTGGGGAATACATGCATGTTGGTTTTAATACCCAACAACCCCGGTTTTTGATGTCGTTGCTTCCGCTGCATACGGGTGTTGGCGTGCATGGATTCCCTACATTTTGAACAAAGTATTCCTTTCATTGTTACTCAGGTGGTAGAACAGATAAAAGATCAGAACAAAGAATTGATCAGACAAGAGTTGGCAACCAGATTCGCTGCAGGTGGTGAAGGATTCAATCCCCAGCCACAAGTGATTATTCGTGATGCACCTAAAGTTTGCACATTCAAAGATTTCTCGGCATGCCAACCTCCGTCATTTCAGGGGTCTACAGATCTAGTTATCAGCCATAGATAGATCTTAGAGATAGAGGGTGCTTTCCATACAAGTTCAGGCGCACCTGAGTTTAAAGTGAGGTATGCTACCAATCAGATGAGTGGCGCTGTAAAAGATTGGTGGGATATGGAGGTGAAGTAGAGAGGTTATACATAGATTGAAACCATGACTTAGGAGCAGTTAAAAGAACTTGTGATAGAGCAGTTCGTTCCCTAGTCTGAGATAGACAGGATAGTGGATGACTTTCACAGCTGAAGCAGACAACAAAAACTGCTCCAGAGATCAATGCAAAATTTCTAGAACAAGCACGCTTCTGTCCAGATTATGTTGCAAACGAAAAGATGAAGATGTACAGGTACATGATGGTACTCAAACTGAGTGTGAGAGAATTTATAGATGCTAGTAAACATCAGACGTTGAAGTCCATGATGGACGCAGCTAGAGCAAGGGAGTTGGAATTGGAAAGACAATATAAGGAGAGGAAGGTGATTGAGAAAGCTGCACCAGTTTACAAGAAACAGAGGGTTGAGCCATTAGATAAGAAGGTGGTGCAAAAGACTTACCCGTTATGTCAGAATTGTAAGAAGCATCACCTGGGAAAATGTCGGCTCGGGTCTTCTGCATGTTATAAGTGTAGCAAGACAGGTCACGTGGGGAGGGATTGCAAGAATCCGTTACGGGTATGTTTCATCAAATACTGTTGGAATCTGCCCAATGACACACGTATGCCGGTATCACTGCTAATGAAGCACGAGCCTATTGGGTCACACGCCAAGGATTGATCCCGACAGCGCGTTTAGAAAGAGAGGAATAAAATGGTGGTTTTGGTTGTCAATGGGTGCTTCATGACCATGAAGGTTTGTGCTTCATGGGCGGTGAAGGCTAGGTGCTTCATGACAATGAAGCTGATTGCTTCATGGGCTGTGAAGGCAGGGTGCTTCACGACCATGAAGCTGTCTTCATGGGCCATGAAGGCTATGAGCTTCACGGGCCGTGAAGAATCCTTCATGGGCCGTGAAGAGGTAGCTGAAGTGTCACTTGTGTTTTATTGGACCATTTGATGGTCCAATCAGAATACTTGCTTTTTGGCCGGTTTTCTAGTATCAAATGGCAGTGTTAGAGGCAAGAGAACTCATGCAAACACAACACTACTCTTCCTACTCCATTTTCTCTATTGGTACCAAAAAGGATTCATGCTAAAACACTAAGATGGTGATCTTGAGTGTTCTTATGAAGATCAATGGTGCAAGAGGAGAACTTTTATGGGCTGTTCCAGATGGTGAAATCATTGAGGATGTTCATCTATGGCTCACTAGCATTTGGGGATCATGTTCTTCTTGGTGTGGACTAGCAATGGAGGAGGAGGCCTCATGTTTCCTCATGTTTATCCCAAACCATTTTAGGAGCTCCATTTCCAGATGTTGTGAAGGTATAATTTCTATTCCTTCTTCTTTTGAGTTGCAATTTGCTTTGTAGTGTATTCCACCATTGGAACTAGTTGTGGGTTTTGTGTGTGCTTTCGTTTTATGTCTTGCATGCTACTTTTCTTGTGTGTTTCCGCTGCGTTTGTGCCCACCACGAGTACTAACAGTGGTATCAGAGCCATCTCTATAAAGAAATTGCACTTTGATGGCTTGAAAACCGAAAATGGACATTCTGTCCAGATGAGCTTCACGGGCCGTGAAGATTTTGGCTTCACGGGTCGTGAAGCCTACACGAGTGGCTTCACGGGGTGTCGCTCATGAAAGGTTTTGACTGTGTCAGAGTCGTGGAGCTCATGGGCTTCACGGGCCGTGAGGGCCCGTGAAGGCTTCTGGGCCGTGAAGGTTTTCGTGAACAGTGTTTTTATCCTTTTTTATAAGAAGAAATAAATTTTTGGTTTTAGCACCATTCGATTATGTTTTTCCAGAATTTGTCCTTTTGTTTGGACACTTGAAAAGCCCCGTTTATGTCTCTTGATTCATATATTTATATGTATTGGGTGGTTTTGGCATAAAATGCACACATGCATATACTTATATTGTGTATATATGAATATGTGTTCTCAAAGTGTTTGGGATACTAATGCATATGTACAAAGATTGTTCCTTTGTGTGCCTTGAGTGCTTTGCTTGTTTGAACAATCTTAATTGAGATACATTTTGCATGGTTTTGTTGTGGCACACCATGCTTTTGTTTGTGGTTGTTGTTGTGTTCGGTAACGCCTTGCCCGTTAGACCTATGTGTTGGTTGTTTGGTTGTTTATTTATGTATTCATTCATTTGGTTACTTTTAGTCACAATGGTTTGTAATAATATTTAATTTGGTTTGTAAATTTGTAAATTTATTATGGCTTGCATGCCATTGCTTTCCTTTGTACTTGTTGTAAGTAGCTTAGAATAGCAATCGCGGCTTTCATGCCGTTTCTTTTCAAATTGTTTGTAATTGTGAAAAGAAGACCGAAGACAACCATCGAGAGTCATGGAGGAGACGTCTCGGCTATATTGGATCCGGTGGATCATTTGGAGATGACGAATTCAGTGGGAGCACATCCAGCGAGCCCATTTGGTTATGTCATTAGTTTGGCCTTACTCTCTCCGTTTGGCTCACGGGGAGGGCGCATAGGGTTTAGGGGCATGTTACCGGATATTTGCTTTGTGCGTGGTTGTGATTTAGTTTGTTATTTTATTGCGTGGTTGCTTAGGATCTTCGCATGCTAGAAAACTTTTCAAAATAATAAAATCACAAGAGTTGTTAAATTGTTTAACAAACCCCGCGCGCTCACGATTAACAAATAAATATAAATTGGTTTATATTAAAGTGAAAAATGCGTTTTGTCACTTGTTTGTTAATCAACTTGAAAAGAGGTTTTTTAAACCGGAAATACAAAAGTCCCGTTTTTCCTAAATGTAAATCACACGCCACCCGTAAGATGACACCACCCGAATCTAGTGATGCATGGGATGATTGTCGAGCTAAGCACGAGTTATTCCATGTGGATCTCTGTGGAAGGTGAGTGTGGCGACTTGAAAATATTGGTTGTCGAGCTTAGCACGAGCCAATGATTGTCAAGGGTGTCACCGTGTATCTTGACGGACGATTTACAATTCCAACTTAATACGCCTTGGTAATTGTCGTGCCTATACCGAGTTGCCAAAGCGGCTTAACGAGGAATTGATGTGAGAAGGGATCAAACATGCCAAACCGACGCTATGAGTGTTGATGGATCCCCCAAGTGTCTAAGAGTTTTAATCTCGGATTGCAATTGGTAAAGCGTTTACTGGCCTAAATAACTTCATGAAGTGATCCGCGGCAAACCCGTCATATAGTGAAGTGAAATAAGGTTCTTAGCCCTTGTTAAGATAATTGGTTTTTTTAAAACTAAATGGGTAAATATCGTAATGAGGATTGTATCAAAACTAACTAAAACGTGTATTCTTATATCTTTAATTGGCAAACGTTAACGACACCGCTTCAACCTAAAACTCCGTTCGTTCCTAAAGAAGGAGATACTCATTAGTGTGGACTTCGTGGACTAGGATTGGTTGTTGAGGCTTGTCCTCCACCATGAGTCAAAGTTGCACATTTTAGAGAAATCCCTTCTAGAGCCAAAATGCTACCAACGTGACCTAGACCTCTATATGCATGTAAAAGTGCATCGTGGGCTTGATCGGTTGAAGGATGCATGAAGGCGGGAATATTAGTGTCCATATCCTTGAGATGAAGGCGTATGTGGACCTAAAGGAGAGGAATGGATTCTCCATAGGGAGGGAGCTTGTGGTGAATGTATATTCTCCAAAGTCCCTGCCCAAGTGATGTAAATGGTTCATTGTGAAGTATCACATGCACAATATGGAGAAGTCCTTGATAAAGCATTATGGCTTGTTGTGGACTGCTAAGTCTTGCATGGCCAAAGTATGGCTCGCCTCACCGACTCCCGCTAACATTATAAAGGAACAAGAAACCGAGAAGAAGAAATTGACCTGAAACGGAAAGTTTGGTTTTACCAAGGCTACCTTATATGTGAAGTCAGATGGCAATGAGATCGCGCCTCAAGATAAGACTCCACAAGGGGTAATTTGCTACTTCTACGGAAAGATTGGAAAGTTGGTGCCACCACGCCAGCCCTATGGGCCTGAAAGAGCTAAAATCACTTATAAGTAAGAGAAATTAGCTCCTTGACTTCAGAAACATTCATGATCAAACTCCATTGCTCTTCTACTTCTAAAGGCTAGCTTTTGAACGCTAGCAATAACGCTCACGTATGTCACAAATTTGTTTGTTACAAAGTGAAAGTGTTAAAAAATAAGTGGGCGGATGAGGCATGGAGAACTTGAATTCAAAAGTGGGAAACATAGTTGTTGTCACTATTGAGAGGATTGGAAGTTTGTATCTTGCCTTTCCTTCCAGTTATTCTATTACTTTGTTGGATGTATGTTTATGCCATGTATGACTAGAAACATTATATCTAAACGCCTTTGTTGACTATGGATATTAGTTTGACTTTTGAAATTAGTTGTGATTTATTTCAAAGTTTATCCATGTCATGGCATTTAAAATAAGCTTATGCTTAAGGAGTAATAGAACGGTCATAAATGTATTGATAAGTTATCCTATTGTGAAAGTCGATTAAGCTATATAAACAAGACTTTCATCACCAAGATCCGTGAGGTTTAGGAACTTGGAACCCTTTGACCATGGGTCAAATGTTGAATGCATATCTTGTTTGTTATGCTAGATGACTTAAACATCCTTCACTTGAGTATGTGAGAGGATTCAAAGCTTGTTGGATTTTGTTCACACTTTTAGTGTGTTGACCGTTCAAGAAAACATTAAGGAGTAACTTTAGATACCTTGTTACCTTTACCGGTGATGGTAGAAGGGATGGTATATCTATTTTAATGGACTAGTTTTTGAAACCTTAGAGGTGTTCAAAACTCACCATAACGAGGTACATGATAGAGAGGGCAATGCAACTATGATACTCGAATCTAGTGAAGATGTTGAGTACCTTGGTTTTATATTATGTGACTATCATAAGAATTTTTTGATTGAAACTCAGCATGGCAATGCTGAAGAACCTGGCATAAAATTCATTACCTCTTGGTAGAAGTTGTCATAAGACTAGAAAGACATAATTCATTATGTCTAAGGAAGACAAATTTATGATGATTCATGATGGATGCGTCAACTACCGGTAGCGTAGTGGGCTTGGAGTCCGCTAGGAGAAAGGAGGTTATGAAATATGAGATGCTATCCATGTCGGTATCCAAGTTTTGGACTTGGTTGACCGTACACCTGGGTATGAACCCTCAAGGTGTGATTGGTTCTTTGATGAAATAGACCAAATATGGATAAGTTTGTAGACTACTTCAAATACCGACTAGTGGGAATCGTTTCAGCATGATTGACAATGAGGAAGGTATCATCCAAAAACATTCTCCCGGTGGTTATGTTGAAGTCCGCACGGATACTTATTTTATAAGTGCCATATAGGCTATATTGGAGGGAAGTGAAGACCACATTCCTTAATAGGAATCTTTCAGAGGAAATGCTCACAACATTTTCGAGGGTCTTTCACTATCATAAGTATCGTAATGAAATCTACAAACTCTAAGTAGTCCACTTGTGGACTTATGTTGCCATCTCAATGTTAGAATCTTTGCTTTGATATGAAAATCATTAGTTTGAGTTTTCAAATAGCAATGATAAAACATGAATGAATGCCAGAGCTAGTGGGAGCATTTTGTAATCCTATTCTAAATATGTCTAGTACATACATCGTGTTGGAGATAATGTCCCGATTTCGCTTAAAAAGCTTAAATCAAGAATTATGCATCCATAACGATTATAGGATATACAAAACTGTAGTGTATTCCACCATTGGAACTAGTTGTGGGTTTTGTGTGTGCTTTCGTTTTATGTCTTGCATGCTACTTTTCTTGTGTGTTTCCGCTGTGTTTGTGCCCACCACGAGTTCCAACAAATACACCGTCTACCGGATCGAGTCCTACTCCAGCTTTACCCCCACCACGAAGCCTTGGTGTGAAAGAAGTGAAAAAGGAAGAAACTTCCAGGCCTAAAGGAAGGGCTTTCC
This sequence comes from Dittrichia graveolens, assembly GCA_038502395.1. Lineage (NCBI taxonomy): Eukaryota > Viridiplantae > Streptophyta > Magnoliopsida > Asterales > Asteraceae > Dittrichia > Dittrichia graveolens. The sequence continues at coordinate 29,281,063 of JARJIL010000008.1, forward strand.
AGCTTATGACAGAGGAAGCTAAAACAGAACCAGATGTACTAAAAGGTACATATCTTGTCAACAACTTGCCTACTCTTGTACTATTTGATTCTGGTGCAAATAAATCATTTGTATCTGTTTCTTTCTACAAACATTTCAACCAAATGTGTGAAAAGCTAGATTCTCCCCTTGAAGTTGAAATAACTGATGATAAAACTGTAATTGTATCTGATGAGTATAAGCGTAATGTGTTAGAAATAAATACAGTTAGATTCCCTATTGAACTTATACCCATGACTATGAGAAAATTCCAAGTAGTGGTTGGAATGGATTGGTTAGATTATAACCAGGCTACCATCATGTGTGGTCAGAAAGTTATACGAGTTCATACCCAAAGTGGGGAAGAACTATCTATATGTGGTGATGTCAGAAAGAGAAAATCATGTGTATGTTCGGTGTCTAAAGCTCGAAAGTATTTGCAGCGTGGGTATACAGCTTTCTTAGCTTATGTGATAGACACGAAACTCGAAAAGAGACAGACGAGCCTAGATGATGTGAGGGTAGTATGTGAATACCCTGATGTCTTCCTTGAGGACTTACCAGGTATGCCACCAGATAGACAAGTTGAGTTCAGGATTGATTTAGTACCGGGAGCTTCACTAGTTCCTAGAGCTCCTTACAGACTTGCTCCACCAGAGATGCAAGAATTGATGAAACAACCGCATGAACTGTTAGATTAGGGATTTATTAGACCCAGTAGTTCTCCCTGGGGTGCTCCAATATTGTTTGTTAAGAAGAAGGATGGTACCTTCTGTATGTGTATTGACTATCATGAACTTAATAAGGTAACCATCAAGAACAAATATCACTTACCCAGAATAGATGATCTGTTTGATCAGTTACAGGGAGCATCGTTGTTTTCGAAAATCAACTTAAGATCGGGATATCATCAGTTTAAAATTAGAAAGGAAGATATTCCTAAAACCGCTTTCAGAACCTGATATGGACACTTTAAGTTCGTGGTGATGCCGTTTGGTCTTACGAATGCACCAGCAACATTTATGGATCTGATAAACAGAATTTGTAGGCCAATGTTAGATAAATCGGTGATTGTGTTTATTGACGATTTACTGATTTATTCGAGGAATCCGGAGGATCATGAAAGACATCTCAGAGAAGTTTTGGAAACTTTGAGAAGAGAACGATTATATGCCAAATTCTCTAAATGTGAATTTTAGATTCAAGAAGTGCAGTTTATGGGTCATTTAATTAATCAAGATGGAATTAAAGTGGATCCTGTGAAGGTAGATGCGGGGATGAAGTGTGAACCGCCAAGGAACCCGACCGAAGTCCGAAGTTTTCTAGGATTGGCAAGCTATTACCGGAGATTTATGTGAATCACTAGTTCTTGCTTTACCTGAAGGGGTTGAAGATATGGTAGTATTCTGTGATGCTTCATATGGTGGATTGGGTTGTGTTTTGATGCAGAAAGGTAGAGTTATTGCATACGCTTTACGGCAGTTGAAGGCACATGAAAGTAACTACCCAACTCATGATTTGCAGTTAGCAGTAGTAGTCTTTGCACTCAAGATATGGAGGTATTATTTGTATGGTGTGAGATTCACTATTTATACAGATCATGAAAGTTTGAAATATTTTAAATATCAAAAGAATCTCAACATGAGACAAAGGCGATGGCTATAATTTTTGAAAGATTATGATTGTGATATACTCTATCATCCACGAAAAGCAAACGTAGTGGCTGATGCTTCAAGCAGAAAGTCAGGAATGGTGCTTGTGAAGAACCAATCTCTAAGGATGGTTGTTACAACGCCTATGATTAAGGGGCAGGTGGTAGATTTTATTAAAGACAGTCGTGATGTATGGACCCGTTCTAGTCGTATATAGGTACCGGTTTATGGTGATTCACGTCAGTCACTTCTTAATGAAGCTCATAAGTCCAGATTCTCTATTCACCCAGGGGCTACTAAAATGTATAAGGATCTGATGATTGATTACTGGTGGTCAGGCATGAAACGTGATGTAGCAAGATATGTAGAAATATGCCTTACTTGTTTGCAAGTGAAAGCTGAACACCAGAAACCTCACGGGAAGTTGCAACCGTTAGAAATTTTAGTCTGGAAATGGGAAAACATTACTATGGACCTGATTACCAAATTACCTAGGACCCCACGTGGTTATGATGCTATATGGGTAATCGTAGACAGGTTAACCAAGAGTGCACATTTTATTCCCATCAGGGATACTTATCCTTCATAAAGATTGGCAGATGTTTATGTTAAAGAGATTGTGACTCGCCATGGTGTACGAGTTTCAATTGTGTCGGACAGAGATACCAGATTCACTTCTAGATTCTGGATTAAATTTCATGGGGATCATGGAACTAGATTACATCTCAGCACAACATATCATCCTTAGACTGTTGGCCAAAGTGAAAGAACTATTCAAACTCTGGAAGATATGCTGCGAGCATGTGTTATTGATTTCGGGGGAAGCTGGTATTCCTATTTGCCGTTAGCAGAGTTTTCATATAATAACAGCTATCATTCCAGTATCGGGATGCCCCGTATGAAATGCTTTATGGTAGGAAGTGCAGAACTCACGTATGTTGGGGTGAAGTGGGTCAGAAAGAGTTGGGTAGCACAGAAGTAGTTCAACGAATGACTGAACAGATTTAGCTTATGAGAGACAGATTGCTAACTACCCAGAGTGGATAGAAAAGTTATGCAGATAGACGCAGATCACTGCTTGAGTTTCAGGTGGGAGACTATGTGTTGTTAAAAGTGTCGCATTGGAAAGGCGTTATCAGATTCAGAAAAAGAGGAAAGCTCGGTCCAAGGTTAATTGGACCATTCAAAGTTGTTGCACGTGCGGGAAAGGTTGCTTACAGATTAGAGTTACCAGCTGAATTGTCTCGGATTCATAACACCTTCCATGTATCGCACCTCAGAAAATTTTTAGTAGACGAGTCTGCACTCGTACCGTTGAAAGATGTTACTATTGATGATAGACTGAGCTATGTGGAGCAACCTATAGCTATATTGGAAAGAAAGATCAAGACCCTACGTAGCAAACAGATTGGACTAGTCAAAGTCCAATGGAAGCACAGGAAATCCTCAGACTTTACTTGGGAGCCTAAATAGGAAATGATGCTTACTTATCCATAACTCTTCAACAGTTGATTTTGGGGACGAAATCATTCCAAGTAGGGAAGAGTTGTAACACCCAATGTTCGAAATTCCTAAAATTATAATTAACACGAGGTGTTGTATGTTTATACAAGTTGCCCTTATGAGATTATATGTGTTTATAAAACTTGAGGTGCTTAAAATGTCAAATTATATGTTAATTAAGTTCAGGGACCATATATGTCATTAACTTAAACGTGTAGTTGATCTTTTAGTAATCAAACTACAACAATTCACTTGCAAAACAAACATAGCAGCAAAACTCTCTCATATTAGGCGATTTTGGACTTGAAATCTCAGCAATTTCATCCGTTAATTAGCACCATAACAGCCTAGCATAGTAGAGGTATGTGTAGTTTGAATTGTTGATGTGTTCTTAGTATGCATATGAGTCAAGAATTGATCATAAGGATCAAAGTATGTTAATTTGTTGTTTGTTATGTTGTTTAGATGTTATGGGTGTAGGAAAACACCCTATACATGTTTTTAGATTGATTGGTATTGAGTTTTGTTGATTTTGGCTGGAAATACAGCTTTTGTCGGTCAGAGCTATGCATACCAGGGGAGGGCACGGGCGTACCCAAGGAGGGTATGGGCGTGCCTCTCGCCCCGTGGCAAACCCTAGTTCTTCAGGTACCCCGTGCTTTTAAGCATATTCACGGGCGTACCTTAGATAGGCACGAGCATGACTGCAGGATAGGTACGCCCATGCCAGAGTCAAGCCTGGTCGTGCCTTAGTTGCAGTCACAGGCGTGCCTTTGCCAGGTACGGCCGTGCCCTAGCCCTGTCCAGATTATTATGACTAGTCAGCAGGTGTTGATTCATACACTATTGTTATATTGTTGTAGAAACAAGTTGTGGACTAATTCACTAAATCATTATCGGCTGTGGATCAATACAGATTATAAATATCAGAAGGTGAGTCTTCTAGACTTCACTTCATATCAGCAACATGTGTAGTTTCATATCAGATTACTGACATGCTATGTTATACATGTGTATATGTAAGCGTACTGCTATGTGTAGTAAGGCTCAGATGCGGTACAGTCCTGTGACCTATGTTGCTGCCCTGGGTCTACAACCAGAGGTTAGCATTGATTGCCAGACATACGTGTATTATCTTCATATGATTGTATACGTATGTCTATATGATGTTTTGTTTAGATTTCTCACTAAACTTTTGTAGCATATTAGATACTATTTTTTAAATATTTTGCAGGGCGCAGCAAGTGCAAGGATAAAGCTCATGTTTGACTTCTTTTCAGTTTTTAAACGATAAACACTTAACGCTTGTTTGTGTAAATATTTAACCTTCACAGTACACTAAGTTTGTACTTGTGGGTGTATCTTTTGGTATTAGCACGGTTTTGTTATGAAAATGTTAACGCTTATGAATTTCAAATGATATGCGTGCTTTTAATGAAAATTTTCTACTTTTATATCTTTTATTGAAATTGGGGCGTTACACAATAACACCAAACAACCAAAACCCACTTGCAAAGAAAGCCTTCAATGTTCTAAGTGGTGTTTTGCAAGGATTTGAGTTTTAAGCTTGTTTTATACATAAAATGGTTTCATACATGTTTAATCTTAACCACAAACATGTATTTACCTTGTTTAGATTCCAAAATCACCAAAGCCTTTGACTTCAAGAAAACTGAGAGAGTGTAGACGAAGAAACGAGAGAAATCCGAGAGGAACAAATGTGTGTTTGGTTTTTGACATTTTGACCATATTGACTTTTCATGTCAATATACACACACACACGAAAATACATCCAGAGGCGGTTTCCTCTGGAATAGTATTTCTTTCCTTTCTTTATTATTTTCTAATACATATATACATACTTAACTTATATACATACATAATACACATAGCACATATATACATTTAAATCTCTACATTATCATAATTGACTTACAACTTAGACTTATTACAAGATTACTAACTTAAACATACTTATACACAATTAACAGCTAGGCCCAAATAGAGGATGTTAGAATGATCGTCAAGAGGGGGAGACGAGACTGCGCGTTTTGAACTTTACTCCTTTAACCGAAAGATTAGCGGCTGCAATGGGGATCAAGGCAGAATCTCAACGACAACAACAACAATTTCAGCAACAACAACAGCAACAACAACAAGAACAACAACAACACCAGCAACAACAACAGCAACAACATCTACAACAATAGAAAAAGCCACAAACTGAACCTGAACCTGACATCCCAATGTTTGAATTTGAAACTGAAACTGCATATATTGGTTAAAGAGATGAGTCAGATGAGCTACTTAAATAGATTGATGAGTTCTCTTTTGGCAAACTGCTAGAAAGAACAAACGAAGTCTAGATAGTGGACAGGTTTGATGATATGCCCGTGCCTGTTATTCAAAAGCCAACTTCTTCAAGGGTTGCAAAGCCTGTGAAGAAGTTGGTAACCAAAAAGCAAATGAAGGTAGCAATCAGAAAGTTAAATCTAACAAGAGTCCTCCAAGGCATTTCAGAGGAGGTTCATCAACTATTCCCTCCTGAACCCAACAAATTCCAGGTGTGAGCTGCCGACATCCTGAGGAAAAATCAACAAGAAGAGCAAGCTAAACAAATCCAACAATCATCTGAATGGCCACTACCTCCGAACGTCCAGCCAGCTCCTTCAGTTCCAATGTCATCAAACCCAGGCCTGGATAGACACAACATGTTCACTAGAGAAGCAATGAAAGACCCATTGGGGCGAAAATATGGAGTAAATGCTGCTTACATTGAGGATCGGATTCCTACTATCTTTACTTCTCAAATCAGATACAAGATTCCTCCTAAACTGAGGGGTCTTGATGATGTTCAAATGAGATGATACAATCATATCTTTAATGAATACAAAACACCAAGGGAGCAGATTGTGTTAGAATACCCTATCAGAAAAGTACTTTGAATTAGCATGCAAAAATCTTTAAGCTACTGGTTTGCTATATATGATGTACATAGAGAAAATGGTCAAAAATCTTTTTGAATGAAGCTGACTTCAGACATGTGAAGCTGCATGACATCGAGTTCATATATGAGGAGCTATCCACAAAGATCAATAATTCCTATGAAGAACAACAAGGACGATTAGCTCTGATGAAGTATATGAGGAGATTTATAGAATTTATCCAATAGCAAGATCTATAATTAGGAGCCGAGAGTAATCAACTCGAGGTGAATCTGCTTAGACCACTATAAAATCACCCTGGTCTACAAACACTTGAAGAGCTAACCATTATTGATGAAAATTATCCAAGCTTTGCGGGTCAAAGAGGAGTCGCCTTCATTAACAAACATTGTCGAAAGATCTTCATTCGGATGGTGGACATGATGGCATACTCTGATGGTACTTTGAAATTGTTATTCCACAGACTCCAGGAAAAGGCTGACAAAGAACAATTAACTACAAGTGAGTCGGTGTTGGGTTTTCGTGGTCCAAAAACACAGCGGAAGCAAAACGAGTAGAAAATATGTTTCAAAAATTTGACCACGCATATACCCACCACATGGACCAAAACTCTAAACATGACAAAGCAACAAAATAAAGATACAAAGAAATAGTGCCATAAACTTGAAGGTATCTTCTTCGTATAAACGGATTTGGAGTTTGGAAGATGTGCACACTAACTTGTGTACCACTAATGAAGTCCACACCAAGTCCTTATCGGTTCCCACTTGATAGAGTGTGAGATAGACTAATCTCAACACCACCAAGATGCTCAACACAAGAATACCAAAGCCTTGAGTGCTCCTTGTGCTTGAGAGAGATATATATATGCAATATGTATATTCTAGTAAAACAAGTTCATGGAACATGACAACATTAACTTCATGTGACTTATATATAACTCAAACACGAGTTCAAATTCGTGCACCATAATGCCAAATCCAGTTACTAGAATAATGACAATAAACACCCATTTTCACTAGATTTGAAAGCCTAGTTAAGAGGCTGGTACTGCATACGGCACGACCGTGCCCTACAAGGCACAGGCGTGCCAGCCGAAAAGGCCACGCCCAAGTCACGCCCGACTTGGGCTCGTGCCTGTCCACTGGGCATAGGGCACGGGCGTGCCTCCAAGAGGTACTGACGTACCTTGCCACAGACCACGCCCAAGTCACGCCTGACTTGGGGTCATGCTTGCCCATAGGGCACGGCCGTACCTCATAGAGGCACGGGCGTGCCTTGGCCCACCAGAACCTGTTTTTGGTTTTCTCTCTCATTTGACCATCCGTGATGTCGGAATTGATACTTGGCCTGAGACCTAATAGGCCCTTGCTTCATCAGCCATGATACCAGCTCGTGTGTTTGTCAGTGGGTATATCCAACAGTTGGAACGGGCTGGATTGATAAGAACTATAGACGATGTTAAAAGAACGTTGGACAGTCGTCGGATAATTCGGAGGTGGTAGATGATGTGCGGAATAAGAAATAGGTCTATATTGTAATTAATATTTTTCTGCATTTGTATCTTCTTGTAATAGGCTTTCTCTCCATTAGGGGGAGATTTTTAATATTAGAAAAACGTAGAAAAGCCTATCTTGTAGGCGTGGCCTATTAATAGGCCTTTGACCTTGTAATGATTTTGGCACATTAATGCAATATCCATATTCAAAGCAAAAGGTGTAGTGTGTTTCTCTCAAATATCATCTTCTATATACACTAATACTTGAAGGTTTCATCACGGGATTGACCTTTCAGCCTTAAAGACACAGATGAGGTGACTTGCCTCATGTTGACGACCATAAGTTCCGAATTGCAAAGCAAATTTGAGGACGTTGGTGCGTATGACATGATCTCGTAGCTCGAGGAAATGTTCCAACAGCAAGCAAGGCAAGAAATCTACGAGTGTGGCAAGGCCTTCATAGGGTGCCGGATGTATGTGGGCGGGAACGTGAGCTCCCACGTGCTTCGTATGAAGCAATACATGGACCAGCTCGAGAGGTTGGGCTTTCTAATGGGGAAAGATTTGGTGACGGATATTATCCTCCAATCTTTGCCTCAAGCATATGGTCCGTTCATTGTGAACTACCATATGCATAACTTGGATAAGTCCTTGATGGAATTGCATGGCATGTTGTAGACCGCATAGTCTAACATGACCAAGGCAAAGCCATCAACCTACGCACCCGTCCTAGCCATCCATGAGGGTGGTGCTATGAGGAAGCGGCCCGCTTCAAGCTCCAAGGGAAAAGGAAAGGGAAAAGCAAAGGTGGCGACACCTAAGCCTAAATCTCTCCCGGCCCCGGAGCCGAAGGGGAACCAGTACCGGTACCGAGTTAGAATTTTCGGTCCGGTACTCGGTACTTGAAATATTCCCAAATCGGTATTCGGGACTAGTACCGAAAAAACTAGGTAAAATAGGTACCGGTACCGTAGTATGAATACTCGGTACGGTATTAAACCAAATTCGGTATTCGGTAAAATTGGTACGGGAACCGGTCGGTACCGGTTCCAATACCATGCTCACCCCTAGTTAATAATTTAAAGGTACTAAGAAGAAGTAGGGACCTGGTTAATGGGGAGCTAGATCTCGTCATGGGAAACAAGACGGTTGTCCCGGTTGAGAAGATTGGGTATGTGGACCTCGCCTTTCAATCCGGCTTATCTATTTCTTTAATTAATCTATCTTATTCGCCCTGCATGGCAAGAAACATTATTTCATTTTATGCTTTGGTTGATGATGGATTTCAATTTAATTTCTCTAATGGAATTATATATTGCTTTAAGAATGATGTATTTTATTTTTAAGCACATCTATGTTGTCGCATATATGAAACAAGCGTATGCTTGCAAAGTAAAAGATCAATCATGAATGTTGGTCCTAAATCCAAATGTGATTTGGATAAGTTATCTTTATGGCATTGTCGTTTAGGCCACATAAACAAGAAACGCATCGCCAAGATCCAAGTGGATGGGATCTTGGAATCATTTGACCATGGGTCGGATGATGTATGTGAATCTTGCTTATTGGAAAAAATGACTAAAGCACCCTTCACCAGCGTTTATGAGAGGGGCAAGACTTGTTGGATATCGTTCACATGGATGTGTGTGGTCTGTTCAAGTATGTCACTAGGGATAACTCAAGGTACTTCATAACCTTTACCGATGATTTTAGTAGGTATGGGTATGTCTACTTGGTGAGACAAAAGTCGGAAACCTTTGAGGTTTTCAAGACTTTCAAAAACGAAGTTGAGAACCAATTGGGTAAAAGAATTAAGATGCTCAGATCGGATTGTGGTGGTGAGTATCTAAGTTCGGAATTCGGTGACCATCTAAAAGATTGTGGAATTGTTTCGCAATTAACACCTCCTAGGACACCACAAATAAATGGTGTCGCCGAGAGGAGGAAACGGACATTGTTAGATATGGTCCGATGTATGATGAGTCGTACGTATGTACACATTAGCTTTTGGGGCTATGCATTGGAAATGGCCGTTAGAATCCTTAACCTCGTACCAACTAAGAAGGTCATGAAGACACCCTTAGAGATGTGGCATGGAAAGGTTCCATCGATTTCATATCTAGTGGTTTAGGGTTGTCCTGCCTACGTGATACGTGAGGTGGAGGACAAGTTGGAACCCCGAGCCGAGAGGTGTTTGTTCATTAGATATCCTGCCGGGTCTACGTGATATTTGTTTTACAAATATTCCAAGAACAAGGTATTTGTTGCTCGGAGGGTCGTCTTCCTTGAAAGGGAGATGCTATCCAAAGACGCCAGTAGGAGAAAGGTAGATCTTGAAGAAATTCAAGAACCTTCCAATGACCAACCTGAAGTTGGCACTAGGTCATAACACGATTCTTAGCACGGCGCTACTGGAGAACCTGACACGGATCCTTTACCTCTTAGGAGATCCGATAGGAGTTGCAATGAGCTAGAGAGATATGGGTTTCTCATGTCAGAGGGCTGCGACCTAGTGGTGGACCATGATGAACCATCATCTTATCGGGGACGTCGTGGTGGGCCCTAAGTCCGCTAGGTGGAAAGAGGCATTGGAGTCCGAAATGCAATCTATGTCGGATAACCAAGTCTGGGATTTGGTAGATCCGGTACCCGGGTGTAGACCCATAGGGTGAAAATGGGTCTTTAAGAAAAAGATCGGCATAGATTGAGAGGTAGACACCTTCAAAGCCCGACTGGTGGTTAAAGGTTTCACGCAAACTCATCGTGTAGACTATGATGAAACCTTTTCCCCGGTGGCTATGTTGTAGTCTATCCGGATACACATGGAAATTGCCGCATTTCATGACTATGAGATTTGGCAAATGGATGTAAAAACCACATTCCTTAGTGGGACACTTAGCGAGGAAGTCTATACGACTCAACCCGAAGGTTATGTACATGCCAAGCATCCAGATAAAGTATGCAAGCTTAAGCAGTCCATTTATGGACTTAAGCAAGCATCGCGCAGCTAGAACCTGTGCTTTGATGAGAAAGTCAAAGAGTTTGGCTTTTCCAAAAGCAAGGATGAGCCATGCGTATATGTCAGGGCTAGTGGGAGCATAGTTGTATTCCTAGTCTTGTATGTCGATGACATACTCCTCATTTGGAACGATAACCCGACCCTTCAAGGTGTAAAAACCTGGTTAGGCAATTGTTTTTCAATGAAGGATCTAGGAGATGCGAATTATATTCTTGGGATCAAAATCTATAGAGATAGATCCAAGAGGCTAATTGGTCTTAGCGAAAGTACATACGTTGACAAAGTCCTAAAGCAGTTTAGGATGGAAGACTCCAAGAAGGGGTTCATTCCTATGTCACATGGTTTGGTATTGAGTAAGACTGAATCCCCTAGTTCCCCTGAGGAACGGGAAGTAATGAAGCGGGTGCCATATGCTTTGGTTGTGGGCTCGCTCATGTACGTTATGCTATGTACGAGGCCTGATGTATCGTATGCTTTAAACATGACGAGTAGATATCAAGCCAACCCAGGCGAATCCCATTGGACGGCGGTGAAGAGCATTCTCAAGTATCTTCGGAGGACTAAGGAGATGTTCTAGATGTACGGAGGTGAGGAAGAGCTTAGTGTAAAGGGTTATTCTTACGCAATCGGGGTTCGTGTTCCTATTAAATGGCGGTGTTATATCCTGGATGAGCTCCAAGCAAGACACCGTGGCCGATTCCACTATAGAGTCGGAATACATTGCAGCCAATGAAGCTGCTAAGGAGGCCGTATGGATGAGGAAATTTATGCTTGATTTGGGAGTGGTTCCTAGCATGAACGACCCTGTTTAGATATTCTGTGACAACGAGGGTGCCGTTGCTTTAGCCAAGGAACCAAGGTCTCACCGACGCACGAGGCATATTCCGCGGAAATATCATTTTATCCGGGATGTGGTCGAGAATGGAGACATTGTCATTAGTAGAGTACACACAGATAGCAATTTGCTGGATCCGTTCACTAAACCGTTGTCACAAGCTAACCACGATGCCCACACACGTGCCATTGGGATTAGATTTGCTAGTGACTTGGTTTGAGTTGTATATTGGTTATTGTATTTGATATATTTGCTATATTGTATTTTTTAATGTATTGATTATTAAATAGAAATTTAATGTTGCGCGTGTAGCGAATACTTTCTTTAAATCATTATTGTGTTCCAACTTTGCATGTTTTATCGCTTCCTTAAATGTTTTACATTCTAAATAGTCCACGGTCGGTCATTCTTCATTGGGCGGAAGCATGAACGAATATCGAGGGTATATTGGTCATAGTGTTCAATGGGAATTGAATACAAGGGACGCAATATTTCACCTATACTTGAAAAGAGTTTCAAGTGATTGGACGACCCACACCAGATCTTACATCATGGTGCATGTCAAGAGTAAATTAGGATGATAATATCTTTTATCCTTAGACCGGAGATGCATGTGTTTCACTATTTTGGTCTGCTTTATTCCGACTGCTTTCAAACGTAGTCCGTAACTGGCTATTATAAAGGAGGCTTTTGGGTAAGGTATTGCCAATCTTTTGGGGCAATGTAGTCGAAGGAATTTGTTTCTCTGTTTTGAGGGATATCCCTAGGCCCCTCGATGATTAAGCACTGACACCAAAAATGCATGGCCATGCTCGAGCTTGCAATGATTGTTGATCAGTTGCACCTCACTTTTTGGTCACCACCAATCTTGATTGAGAAACATAATCGTGAACGATCGGAGAATGACTTTGTACCATGTCACGTGTTCACTTGGATATCTCGAACAATAGGATGATTCATCACTTATCTATAAGACCATGTCAAACTCTTTTAGTTTTGACTTGGTACTTGTCAGGGATGACGTACTCCGTGTTTAGTTGGGGGCAAGGATGTCTTGCTATAGGTCGCTCCTTGTTTGTGGTGCCCATGGATACGGTGTGTCATGTGCAAGTGGGAGTTTGTTGGAATCTTCCCATTGACACACGTAGGCCGGTATCACTGCCGATGAAGCCCGGGCCTATTGGGTCACACGCCAAGTTTCAATCTCGACAGCCTGCTATAAGAAGAAAGGGTCAAAATGGTCAAATTCAATCTGACCTAAGATTTACGACCATGAAGGATGCTCCACGGGTCGTGAAGCAGCTCATGTACACGTAACCTGTCATGGCCGCATGGTTCATGAAACCCTAGGGCTTCACGACCCTACACAGCTCGTAAAGGAGGTCGTGAAGACACCTGCCCTCACGATTCTTACCCGGCACGGCACAGCTCGTGAAGGATTAATGGTAGGTCGTGGCGCATTTATCCTTCACGGCCCGTAAGAGCCCGTGAAGAAGTCGTGAAGGTAGAATTCCAAATGACACTTGAGTTTTATTGGACCATCTTGTTGGTCCAATAGCAAGAGGCCATTTGGTCTAACTCTGAAGACTGAAGAACAGATGAGAACTCTATATATGGAGCTTTTCTTTGTTCATTTGTCTCTCTTGGCTAGTTCTTGCATACACACACATATTGGTAAGTTCTCTCAAAAGAGTTTGTGAGTAATAACACATTATTGCTGTTGTGTTCTTGGGAGATAAGGGCTGCTCCCGAAACATATCACCAAGTGTTGGTGATTTCTTGGCTTGCTAGTACAAGGAGAGTAAAGCATTGATTGGTGTGGACTTGCATTAGGATTTGGAGCCAATTGTTCCAAGTCAACATCCCAAATTCGGATACCTCGTTTTTCCAACCAAGAATTCAAAGTCTTCAAGGGTATGACATTTCTCTTCTTGTTCTTGTTTTTGGTTGCATGTTGTTTTCTTACAAGTTTCACCACCTTTGAGACTTCATGGGATCTTTGTTGTGTCTTTTTCTTGCTTCCGTTGCGTTCTTTGATCCCCATGGAATCCCGACAAGGATAGCATTAATTGCTTATTCCTGCGTGTTTTCAGTCCAAATTTAAACTTTTCAAAACTCATTTTAAAACATGGTTTATATAAAGCTCTTTAAATTTTAGTGAAAGCATTATGTTATCTTCTAAAGTATTTCATCGAAATATAGTACCATTTAATTACAAGATCTATCATTGAATACAACCCAAAACTGGTGTTACCAAAGTCAATCTCACGACCACAATGAACGAATAGGAAATCCAATAATACCGGAAGGTAACTCAATCCAAAGCTATACCCAAGGCATCTACCCGCCTCACCAAGGCTTCTAGACATCCTGCGGATACAAAACATTTTATACACCAAGTTAGCTATATACATAGCCAGTGAGCACAACCAAAAACTTTTGTATTTTCAAAACCAAGTCATCATCTTTTTAAAACACGAGTTTGGAATTAAACATACTTTAAAAGTATACACATAACCACATAAGGATGCGAGTCTGTCCATTGGGCCACAATGTCTCCACGTGGTAGCTAGCCACGGTCAACACGTCCCCACATGGGGGATAACCACATCTCCCCGTCTAGGTGGGGGAAGCACGAAGCAGTCCACCATACAACGGTTATCTGGAGTGTAAGCCCTGTTCCCCAAGTCTACTCGTGTTGCTTACGTTCGGTGGCTTGTCAGCCCAGTCAACCCACACGGTCATAATGGGTACTTACATACCTCTACACTCTCTGCACCGATTCCTCAACCACCCGTGTATCGAGGTTCCTCAATTTCCGAAGCCACATGAACCAGTACACGTCTCAAAGGCTAGGAACCTTATGGTACAGAGTCATATCACAACAGTGGTCCGGACCAAATCGCATACCCCAAAGGCTAACTAATCCAACCATATAAGCTTATCAATAAGCACACAAGTGTCACAATTCATATCACTTGAGCATATAAATCAAAACCAAGTTAAAACACTCATTCCGGGTCTAAAAGCCTCCATTTATACCTTCTTTAACCAAGGGAAACCATCCCTAATCATATACAAGGTCAAATTGCGTCAAAACAATGATTTTGGAAGTTTCAGGGTGACTCACGCCGCGAAGCACTAATGCTCGCGCTACAAATATTTCTCCGGAAAACTCATCCTTCGCTGAACAGGGGCCTCGCGCCGCAATGCACTAATGCTCGCGCCCAAAATTTTCCAAATCTGACTTGATTGCAGCATACCAAAGACTCAAATATACCCATAAAACATATAACATCAACACATAACTCTAATCCATCAAAACTTGGGAAATCAAACCCTAATTCAAGGATTTTGACCCATTAGCTTACTTTAATCACATATTTCATCAATTCATCACCATATATACTATATAAAGCTAAAATCAAACATAAATAATAGCCAAAACTTACTTGATTATGGACCAATTTGGTCTTGCAGTTTCTTGCCCAAGAACTCCAAGCTTTGATGGGTAATTAGGTCTTAAAACACACCATTTCAACTAAAAACACCATAATATTCAAGATAACTCCTTGATTTCTTCCATATACATGAAACCCTCTCTTGCTCCTCTTTTTCTTGAGACTTCCAGCCATCTTGCTGTGGAATTGACTCATTTGAGTCAAATTGGGGTATTTATACCCAATTTTATACTTTCAGCCCCTCTAATTTCAAACCTACACTTTAAACTCATAAAGTTTCATCCCATATACATATCTAACAAGTAACTTACAACATCTATAATACCAAATATTTGAAGCTTTAATCAACTGTACTTTATGCATTACTGTTTATACCTCATAGCCAAATATCATAAAATGACTAAAATCACTTTCAAACCATAAATTTTTAATTTAACTATGATATACTATCAATATTTTTATAATTTGCAATACACGAATTCTTTAAAACAATGGAAGCATCTATTTAATTAACAGTAGGGCCATAACAAAATTTTGGAATATTACATTATGTGACTCGCTTTATTTATACTTGTGATAAGTTAGTACTCACTAGCTATTTTATTGCTAATGTTGATTCGTTGATCCTTTTTACAGGTAAAGATTAGGTGGCCTGGTGAGATGGGTTGCCTATTGTTGGTTGTACATACTTTTAGGGAGGAACATTTTACGTGTGCTATGTTATTATGTTATCGTCGGTTATGGGTTAGAGTAACACCAAACATGTTGTTTCAGGATTATGAGTTGTAAATATATGATGTTAACTTTTGATTTAAATTTCCGGTGCTTAACCTAGTAGTATCTTATTTCCAATGGATCCACGTGTATTTAAAACTTGAATTTTTACTAAATTCGTTGTTTTAGGAAAGTGGTGTTACTATTAGGTATCAGAGCCTAAGTTTGAGGGAATTGGATACTTGAAAGAGTATTCAGTCTCAAACTCGGGCCCAACCATTATCAAGTGTTCCTTATGGGGTTGAGTATGAGTGTTGCATGATTATTGCATGTTGTAAACTAACTTTTGAAGTTGATAAGTAGATATAATGGTATATTGCATACACTTCCCTATTATATAGCAAGTTGAGATGAGATGTCGGCTCAGAGTGGTAATACCGAGTAGGCTTTGAAAAATCTAGAGGATGAGGCTTCTCATGAGCCTATCTTTGACAGTCAATTAATGTCTCTACACTAGCACACTCATGGAAGTATCTAGCAAACATTATGATAAGGTGATTCAGTCTTAAGTCCAGTAGCCATCATTTGATCAACCAAACGGAATTAATGATTTTGCACGCCCTAGTCTTTTGGGTGAACATTGACTTCGCACAAGTCATCTTTGCCGACCTGGTGGACAAAATCACACAAAGCATCAACAAGAAGTCTTCAAGGCATCAACTTCCCTACATTCGCTTTTTGAGTATCCTTGTCATGAGGGAAATAGGTGAAAATGGATATGTGAGCTTAACTAACCATTTCGAGCACATCCCTATTCCATCAATGGGTGAAAAGATCTTTCATTTTCTGAAACAAGATAGGGGTCCTGCGATCAATCCTCAAATGCAAAACATTATTCATATCGCTGCTGAAATACGTGTGAGTAGTGGTGAAAACTCTGGTGATGGTGATGGGAATGGTAATGGTAATGGAAATAATGATTCTGATGGTGATGATGCTAGTGGCGGATTGCATGATGATAATAATGATAGTGGTAGTTTTCTCGCTTACAGTTATGAAGGAGGAAACAATGATGAGCAGTTCACTCCTATAAGTCAAATGGAGATGAGTCCCCTGGGTGATGTTGTTGTTCAACCTAACAGGAGGTGTCTAATGAGCTTCAAGTTCTAATTGATCAAAGTAGGCAACTTCTCTCCACGGGTATACATTCTGACTCAAACTCTGAGGATAGTCATGTGGTAATCCCAACCAATGACATCCCACCCTCACCTCCGATACACAACCACAATCACCAAGCTCTAGTGCACCTCCAATGGCCACTAGTTCTATGCTCATTCGTAGCCCCAAAACTGAAAGTTTAGAAGAAAAAGTTCTCCTTGAACCCTTTTATGAGGTAGTGATAACTACACCTCTGACCTCAGCTCCACTTATCCCTTCTCAGGTTGAGGGGAAGCAATTGGTTGCTCCTTCACCCAAGCCAGTGGATGCATCCTCACAAAAGGATGTATCTATGAATATGGGACTAAAGCCGTTATCTGATGCACCCTCCCAACAGGGTGTTACCATTGAAAGACAGACCTCACCCAAGTTCACATTGTGTCTTTAACTATATTGAGTATGCCAATTCCCCCTATGTCCTCACAACAGGACATAGTTGTAAATAGGGATACCCCGGTGAGAGCATCTCACACTCCAATCACATTCTTTGAGCCTGTTATTGATTTTATTCTTACACACTCACAATATGTCAATATCAGTGGTATAAACCAACCATTGGTATAGGGCTTAACCCTCTTTTCTAGTGAATTTAAACTTATACACCAAAGCTCAAACAAGGGAAACCAAACCTTACCCAACTTCGATGAACCCATCCAATCCTCACCATCTCAACCTTCCACATCCACACTTACTTAAGATTTCTTCCTTCAAACCCTTCTCACCATAAACTAGAAACATGAACATCTTACCCAAACATCCACCCAATTCCAAACCCAAACTAAAATTCAACTATCCAAGCTTGCCATGGACATAGAGTCACTCAAAGCCCAAACCCTACCTACCCTAGCCCCTGCACCTACACCAGACCTTACCTCAACTATAGCCAAACTTAACCCAATCCACCCTTACAAGCCTCAACCACACCATCTCTAACCTTCTTACCCAACTAAACTCCCTGAAACCCACTAACCCAAACATATCAATGGTAGTTCCACGAGAACTCCATGTGGTGCCTGATATCCTCAACACCCTCCTTGAGGAAATCTAATCCTATCTTCACAAGGGCACATAAGTCATTTAACCTTGCTGAAGCATATTTCTAAACTCAAGATTGTAATTCAAAACCAAACCCAACCTCCATACCAAACCCAACAAAGAACCACGCCTCAACCAAGCCTTACACCTACCCCTGCCCATAACCCATTTGACCAACCTCACAGACCAATCTTCACTAAACCTTCCCCTGCTCCCTCCACATCTATACCATCCACCACTACTACTCTTACACCTACACCTTTCCCTAAACCAACTACAACTCAAGGTGACTCCCCTCCTCCTTTTGATGATGACAAAAGGGAGGAGAGCTCAACTACAAGTTCAAGAAGGGAGAGTGATCCTTTAAAATAAAAGGATGTCAATGTTGCATACAATGAATCTGCTAACAAAATCTTGCAAGAGAAAGCAGCTCAAGCAATAACTCCTCCACCTCCTAAAAGGAAAGTATCAGTTGAGGGGGAGCAGAGTCCTTTCAAGAGATACAAGACAATGGCTAGATGGAAGAAGCCTCAAAGAAAGAAAGCTGCTAAAAGCCGCTCTCCTAGAATTGACATCCAATCTAGTCCTGATTTTGACGATGAGGATGAAACTCCAATATCTGAACTCCTTAGAAGAATAAGGCAAGATCCTAGACTAGCAACTGCTCCATCAGTCCAAGTACCTTCAACCTCTGCTCCTAAAGATAAGGGAAAAAGAAAGATGACTTCTAAGCAAGTTGAGGAAGAGGAGAACAGAAAGAAAGAGCTTTTTATCAAAGAGCAAGATGAGACTGAGATAAATCAACTGGCTAAAAGCCTTGCATTCCTGTTGAGGAAATCTTTCAAGCTAGGGAGCTTGCATTTGCTCAAGAGCAAGAGCAACAACAAACTGTTGCAACTGGACGAGTTAAAGAAGCCAAGGAGAAAGCTCAAGCAAAACTATTAAAAGCCAAATCACCTAATGTTGCACTCTAAACTCTTCTAAGTGTTGTTCTCTCTATTCTCTATAACATAAGTGAAGAAAGAATAAGAAACATTCAGCAAACGATTGATATAATAAGAAGAAGGATTGAACCCATGTCAATATTAAGAGCCTCAGCCCATAAGGGTGATTGGGATCTATATCTCAAAATGATAAGAAAAAATAGCTTCAACAGCTATGAAACTATTTCATATAAGAGATGTCAAATATATGGTTTCACAAAGCTAATAGACATTCTCTACCTTCTCTACTAATCCAAGAGCAAAATAAAAGTGTCTTTTATTCAAAAACTATAATCTTGGATTGGTCTCGCAGTTTCCAAGAATGCCTTCACCAAAGATGACTATTAGAGGCATGTGTATCAAGTGGCAACTCTGCACAAGAAAGGTTCAAGACCATTTGTTCCTTTTGAGAGAAGAGAAGTACACCCTCAGCATCAATATCTAACAAACTTTAATGGTTTGAACACCAGTGTGCCATTTAACATCACCCCTGAGCTTTTCACATTCATATCTATGCCTATTAAAGGGATACTCTTTCTTGATAGAGCTGGCACATGGAGATTCTTCAGGCAGCATGAGATTGGCAAGGCAAGCAAATTCTTTCTATTTCACTTAAGGATCTCTACAAGGGGCGGAACTAGAAATGAACAATTTGAATCCCTTATAGAACCTCAATGCTAAGCACTTGCTGCTATAGATCCACTTTCTGAAACTTTCCCTGATATCAAAGAAGAAAAATGGTGGGAAGATTAAAGACTAACCTGAACTCCTTGCTGTAGATTTTCTTTCACTTAGTAGTTATATTAGTTGTAAATTCTAGTAATGAATCTTTATAGTTCTTAGATTGATTAGTTAGTTGATTAGCTAATCTCTTGTACGAACTTTTGTATACTCTTTGTCCTGTAATTCAAGATAGAAGCTTTGATTATGTACTACTTGGAAATTGCAAGTATAAGTATCTAAGTCATAGCTAATTACTGTAAATACAGAAAATCAAAAAGAACATAAAAATGGAAAAACAGAAAAGATACCACAAAAACAGAACAAAATGGTAGAACAAAGAAAATATACCTCAAAAACAGAACAAAAGGGAACACTGGAAAAGAAACCAAAAACAGAACAAGGTTCAAATAAAAAGAGCTACCAAAAACAGATAGTTAGGTAGCCAAACGCACTTTCAAAGTATTTCATTATTTTGTATTTGAAGTCAAACTGATTCTTTAAAAGGAAAAGGTTTTGTCATCATCAAATAGGGGGAGATTGTTGGGGAGATAATCACTTCACCTTAATAGTTAAACTCTGTCTATTGAAATATATAAAATTTGATGATAACCAAACCCTACATTCAGTAGCACTTAGAAAGTATTTAAACATGTGTTGTTTGAATCAGATTAAAGAAATTTTACTAAGTATGGAAACAACAGCTGAGAATCAGCCCCTGTTTTTAGTATCAGCCAAAGGACATCAACTGAGGAGCATCAAGAAGAAAAGACTAAGTGAGGGATTACAACCATCAGCAGAGTGAACAAACTTGGTCAGGTGAGCGCTTAAAACCATCAGCTGATCACATAACTTTGAATAGCTGAGGATTCACAACCATAAGCTGAGTGAAACAGGGATCAGCTGAGGCCACCTGCATCAGCTATGTAAGTCTTACAATAACACAAGTCATCATCTTACATAAGCTTATCTCTTTGAATGATCAGCTAAGCATACTTGATCAACAGATCATTTATATAAATGAGCTTACACATTCCATGTATAACTGTTTGATCAACTGAGCATCTCTATGATCAGTTGAGCATCAGTTCCCAACTATGCACTTGCAAATGATCAACAGATCATTTCTATAACACTGTAAAATCCTAAGTCTTTTTTTAAAGTCACTGCAGAAGCAATAACAAACATAATTTACATAAATCCCACAACCGGGAAAGTGGTTTACAAAAATACATCATATTGTGATTGTCATAGAGTTAAACAAAAGATGGCTCATTTCCAATCAAACTAATATCAGAGTGGATGGTCAAGCTTCTCTTTAACAAACAACACTAAACACACGAACTTGTGAAAACAGTTCAACGGTGGGGAGTTAGCACAAATCTAAGTGAGAGGAAGCTTAAAACACAAAAACAAGCATCATCATTCGATATAAAAACATGTAATCACATAATCCAGAAGACCGGCGATTTGGCGCAGAACCTACAACCAATGCCGGCCAAAGAAAAGGTTTACCGATAGCCCATGACCAATTGGCACAGTTAGAGACCCTCCGATACAACTCATGCGTCAAAGGGTCTACAACTGCACAACCAATAGCGATCTGGCCCGGCCCAATTCCACGCATAGCTGACTTCTCAAACGATACTCGATATCATCACTCGATCGCGTATCGGCCAAATAATCACACAACAGATATAAACAACAATCAACAAGCATCAGACTCGACAGTCTAGCAATCACAAACACATGCATCACATCAATCACATTAACTATAAGCTTTACCATCCGTAAGTTAACATCTACTCACCTCTTGATATCAGATGGAGCACTTAGAGGTCTAATATCACTAAGTCTTGGTATTGCCTGAAAACATAGCAACACATAAATTAGTTCCCGATTCATGTACATATATATATATATATATATATATATATATTCACATATATTTATATCTCATTTTCCCACAAATAGCATATTAACATCACACATAATAATACACATAAAGTATATAATATCAAAGTACATCAACAACGCTTCCTACTGAAATTTCAAGGATCGCGCTGGGACCCTACATGCGTCGCAGCGCGATGAACCTTCGAATGGCTACTTTGAAGGGCGACTTCGAGCGGCCACTTCGACCAGTCACTCACTTCGAGCGCCCACCCTCCCCCCGAACAGTCACTCACTTCGAGTGCCCCTCCCCCCTTCTCGAACACATACTTCTAGCGCCCCTTTTGAATATCCACTTCGAATTCGAAGTCCCCTGGGTTTGTGCCTCGACCCTCAACTGTCGCGCCACGATCTCGAATTTCATACTTTCCATCTTCTTCCCTGTTCTTGATCCAGCCGAATTACCACTCAAAAATACACATAACCAGTAATTGAAACTTACTAAAAACATTTATAAAATATGTATAAACTCCATATATCATGCTTATAAACATCACGAACACATAAAAACCAAATTAAACGTCAAAACAAATAAAATCCACATGCCAAGTTTCTTCAAAACTTCATCAATGGTGTTCTAGAGTTTAAGCATGAAAAACCCAGCAAGAAATCAACTCAAAACTAACATGAATCATCATCATAAACAACAAGAAGGATTTACTAACCTTTGTATGCAATTAACAGTCTCCAAATTAAAATATCAAGGATTCAAGTTACAAGTTCAAAGCTTTCTTCAATAGGAAGTAAACACACATACACTTTCAAAAGTAGTAATATGAGAAGGTGAGTACTCATTCAAACATATCATGTATAACCCTTGTACACGTGCACACACTTAACGGCTAAATCTAAGCATGAGGTGTAACAATTTCATGCACTCACAAAACCAACTCAATTATACATACACTTATACATATTCAAACACTTAATTACTTTCTAGCTAATTTATTTAATAAAGATGAGATGATAACCTCAATTAAGAATAAACACATAATCAAATATTAAACAATAACTCACAAAACATTACTTACCGCCAACCCGCTAACGACTAGCCCGGGTTTGCGGGTGTTACAAATCTCCCCTTCTTAAGAGGATTTCGTTCTCGGAATCCCATCCCGTTTAAATAACCGAGGGTATCAATCTTTTATATCCGCCTCTGTGTCCCAGGTTAAATTAGAAGCCAAACTATGTTTCCACTTGACCAAGACCATAGGAATCTGCTTTTTGCGAAGCTAGTCACATTTCGATCCAAAAGTTCCACGAGTTCTTCTACAAGTCTTTTTTAATCATCTTTCAAATCATGCACTAGGAGAATCTGAATCTCATCTTCTACTTTACATTTTTGCAGATAACACACATTAAACGTGTCTTGAATACCTTCCAATTCTGAAGGAAGATTTACGTTACTGTCTGATCATTCACTATCTGCCGTATGCAAAAAGGAACAATAAAGCGAGGGGCTAACTTCCCACGCTTGCAAAAACGGATAACACCTTTCCACGGTGAGACTTTCAAATAAACTAGTTCACCCACCACAAATGATATAGGCCAATGACGAGGATCAACATACATTCTCTGCCTATCTCTGGAAGCTTTCAATTTCTCTCTGGCAATTGCAACCTTATCTATAGTTAACTGAACAATCTCAGGACCCGAAAACTACTTTTCACCAACCTCTAACCAACAAGTCGGGCTACGGAAATGACGACCGTACAACATTTCATATGGAGGCATCCCAATACTAGAATTGTAAGAAATATTATATGCAAATTCAATTAACGGTAGGTGCGAATCCCAAGAGCCACCATACTCAATTACATAGGCACTAACATATCTTCGAGCATTTGTATGGTAGGTTCAGTTTAACCATCGGTCTGGGGATGATACGCGGTACTCAACTTAATTCTCGTCCCCAATTCTCTTTGTAAACTCCTCTAGAAGTTTGAAACGAATCTGGATTCTCGGTCAGATGCAATAGATAACGGAATGCCATGCCTCGAAACAATCTCATCAATGTACAATTGAGCCAATCTGCTCAAAGACGTCGTCTCCCAAGTACAAATAAAAAGGGCACTCTTCGTTAAACAATCCACAATTACCCATATCATGTCGCGGTTCTTCTAAGTACGTGGAAGTTTTATAACAAAATCCATCGTGATGTGTTCCCACTTCCACTCAGGGATCTCCAATTGTTTTACTGAACCGTAAGGCTTTTGATGTTCAGCTTTCACTTATGCACATACATGATAGGATTTAACAAAATGTGCTACATCTGCCTTCATAGTTGGCCACCAGTATAGCACCTTCAAGTCGTTATAAATTTTGGTTCATCCTGGGTGTATTGACAGTCTTGACTTGTGTGCTTCCGTTAAGATCAATTTCCTCAATTCTCTAAGCATAGACACCCAATTACGAGTCTTGAAAGTTTTTAATCCACGCGAGTCATCAGTCAACTCCTCTTTTCTCTTCTTCATCAATTCTGCTTTCAGATTCTCTTCCTTCAAAGCTTCCAATTGAGCGGATTTCAGTCTATCCACTAAATCTGATACTATCTCAATTCGCATAAATTGGATATGACCTCCAGTTCCTTTCAGATTCAATGCATCTACCACCACAATTGCCTTTCAAGGGTGGTATCTTATCTCACAATCATAATCCTTAATTAGTTTCAGGTATCACTGTTGTCTCATATTCAATTCTTTCTGTGTAAACACATATTGTAGACTTTTGTGGTCAGTACAAATCATGCATCTAGTAACATATAGATAATGCCTCCATGGTTTGAGTGCAAAAACAACAACTCCTAGCTACTATGAGTCGGGTAATTCTTTTCGTGTGGTTTCAATTAACGTGAAGCATACGCAATCACCCGATCTCTTTGCATTAAAACACATCCCAAACCAGCAAATGATGCATGGCAGTACATAATAAAATCATCATATCCACAAGGCAAAGCAAGGATATGAGCTTGACATAATAACTGGTTCAAAGTTTGAAAAGCCGTATTCTGATCATCACCCTATACAAACTACACATCAGCTCAACCAATCCATACCAAGCACCACATCGAAACCAGACAAAGACATAACAAGAAAGTAAACAGGAAAGCATGCTACTTCTATTTCTAAAGAATCAGTAAGCTTAGAAACAGGCATGTTCAATTTAGCACAAAATTCCACAGAGATAAATGAGCGATTAGCTCAAGAATCAAACAATACTCTAGCAGGAGTAGAGTTTATCATAAACATACCAGTGATAACATCATCTGTGGTGGTGGCATCATCCACCATCATTCTAAAAGACCTACCCTCAGGCGTGGAAGGGTTCTTTCTCTTCTGATGTAACACCGTATTTTCAACCCAAATTTTTTTTATTTTAATTAACACCGCGGAAGCGAATTAAATACCAAAATTATTTACAATTGTACATAAACCATAGTTTACAAAATCATCTACTTTAAATATCAGTATTACAAAACACGGCTTGTAACAAATAACACATCAAAGTCCTAGGTGATTACTCCCCAAGCTAACCACTCTCAGCCGAGCCGCTGACTTACAAAAACCTGTAAAAAGTGTGAGAGGTAGGGGATTAGCACAAAGCTAAGTGAATGGAGTACAATCACAACAGATATATCAGCCAGAACCGCATGATACTAACAACCACAAATAAGCACCCTATGAAGACCGACGGTTCTGTAGGAACCTACAACCAATGCTGGCCAAAGCAAAGGTTTACCGATAGTTCATTTGCTATTCTCACATAGTATTACCTTAAATTTCAACAAATGCATCAAATCCCAATACTGATTAGCCGATAGCAAACAAACCCATCCCATAAGCCCAGTCGTAAACTGACTTCCCAACCATTATGTATACATAGCACTGATGCAACAATTAATTAACAATCAACCAGTTAATCAATTATCAGATATACAATCTATTTATGCATCAATCAACAAACAGTTGCAACCAAACCAGTTACAACTAATATCACCCGTGAGTAAACATCCACTCACCTCAAGATCTCAGCTTCTCCACTCAGTGATCTAATTTTAATGAGCCTTGTCTGTTCCTGGAACACAACAAACCGAAATCAGTATCCAACTCATAAATATATATCAAACATATATTTATATCATCTTTAAATCAAACATATCATGTTAGATTTTGATGTGCGTGTAGCGTACCAGTTTTAAATTTATAAAATCCGAATTATTTACCACGACTACAACACAAATATGCAAGAGAACCTAATCGTATTGTAATATAGTAAATAAGTATGGGTATCGATCACAAGGGGAACGAGTATGATTTTGAATATAACTATGCGAATTAAATATTAAACTAATAAGAACAACTAAAAGGGGAATTTAGAATCTTATCAATAAAGATTCAAAATTTATGATCCAACTTACTAAATAATATTAACAAGAACCAAGAACAAACCAAAGGAAGTGGAAAGCAACAAACTTTATTGGACTAAGCTTATAAAATAAAGATTCTCTCCATAGATTTGATAAAACTCTCTTCAAGTCAATCTATTAAGTGCAACAGACAACTAAATATCATATACCGATTTCTATATTGTTAGACTCTTGGACCGAATATCTGACCCTATAATCATGCAATTAACTAACCCTATGGTCAAAGAGTCAAGCAAGATTATTCTTTTTAGTTCGTATTAATCAAGATTCTACCTTTAATGATTGTCTAAATCAACAAACCATTCAATTAACATATAAAAGTCATAATATGCAATTGCACATACATTAAAGTTCCTATGTTTTCATGTTTAAGCCTAGGATTTGGTTAATTACTAGTCAAAACTACTTATTGGTCCTAAATAGTCATGATAAAAGCCACACAAGCGGATTGGTCATCCTACTCATGCAAACTCGTAATATAAACATAAAAGAAACAAGATCTAAAACACATGTGGATCTTTGATAGAACTAAAATTGATAAATATATGAAATCAAGCATCATAAACACAAAAGCGATTAACTTTCAAAGAATCTATCTCCTTTAGGGAGGAATATATAAAATACTAGCTAAGGAACATCATAATATACTTTTGGAAATCAACAGATATTATGAATTACAAAAGATAAATAAATAAGAATGATAGAACCGGGATGATCAAAAGCCGAAATCTTCAATAAACAAGCTTCAATTCTGAAGTTGAGCTCCACAATCCTTAGAATATTTTTGGACTTGTTTTCTCTTCTTCTCCTTCTGCCGTAAAAAAAACTATCGTCGTACTCTTCCTTTTTTCCCAGCCGTAAACTTCAATATATATACTGTTGCGTCCCCTCTTTTTTTCTTCTGTTGCCATGCTACCTCCAATTTATATATATATATATATATATATATATATATATATATATATATATATATATATATATATATATATATATATATTCACTACCAGTCGATTTAGTAGGCACTTTCAATTTGATTTGATGCTAATCTCTTTTAATTTTTAAAATTGATATCCATATCATGTTTCTTTCTTTATTTTTTTTTCTAATTGCTTTAAAGTATATATAATATAATATCTATTATTTAAGATATATATTATATAAAAATATATCTTATCTCATTTATTTCTTTAATCTTTAATCTCTTCAAATAATTTTTTTCACCTTTTTAGCCTGCAAAAAAAAAATTAAACCATAAACGCATCTTTTTACAATTAAGCACACAATTAACGGCTAAAATTAAACAAATATCGCCCAAAATATATATCTAATAAACGCGATATCAAAATACCCCATACTTGAACTTTGCTTGTTCCCAAGCAAACTACAACTCTATTCAGGCTATAATTTTTAAATAATCAATACAACCCTTCAAAAAATTAAATATCACTTACGAATGTAAAAAAATTTGATTAGAAACAAAACACAAGTTATATCTATACTATGCACATACCCATGATTTGATCCTTATTTACTTTTCAGCCATATCAAATAATCTCTCTGTTTATAAATACCCAAACCTTAATTTAAGAATTGCATTTATATTTAAATTGGTTAATTTACCCTTTAAAAATCCCCTGACCTCAAGACTTATTGCATATTTCCAACTTCATTTTCACATATGTTTTTCATCTTTTCAGCTCTTTTTTATAAGTTTATGACTTTCTATTAAACCCGTGTAACGAATCCTCAACTCAACCGATCCCAAACCAGTTGGCTTTAGGTGCCTAGGTGTCGAACACCCCTCAGAGTTTACTAATTCGAATTCCAAAGGCCATGTATTTGACTTATATATATTTTTCTAGCGCTTTTGCATATTTTTCATTTTGCAAATTGTTAGTCCTGGATTGAGTACACAACAACAAATGTTTGTAGAAGGGGGGTTGAATACAAACTTTTGCTTTTAAAAATTTAAAGACACACTGATATACTTTTATATAATTCTTATTGATATTGAATCAAGAATTACATGTACTATAAGCGGAAATTCTAAGTACAATAAAAGGTGGAAATCTATTCGTCTAACACATAGACAAGCTAACTCTAAAACAACTAATGTATATAGAGTGTTCAACACATGAACAAGTTTGATTCTACACAATGCTTAAATTCTACGAATTTCTCAACTGATGAGATTTTCTTTCTGTGGAGTAGAGACTTCACTGTGTTGAAGTTTCTTTCCCTTTCCATGCTTCTACTTTAATCAACACCATGCTTTTGTTTGATTTGACTTTACAAAGTATGGGATTGCCAGCCATACTTAGTTGTTTGAACAAATCTTCAAGATCTTCGTCTATTAGAGGTATCATTATCCTTTTCCAGAGGATAAGATCAAACCTTTTTGCCTCATACTTGATCCAAAGTGCATTTTTACTTTTACAAACAAAGATCTAAGGCATAATAGAACAACACATGTTCTGCCTTTTACATATGACTTACAATATGAAAAGATAGTGCAGATTTGACATTTAGCACGACTCAGCTAACAGATTGTACTAGGAACTCTGATTTTCACTACTCAGTTGACAAAACATATCAGTTGATCCTTTTTTGCTAGGACTCAGTTGATGCATATTGCTCAGCTGATCATATAGATGCTCCGTTGATCAATAGTAAGCTTAGGAGGACATAAGCTCATGTATTTGTTTGATCAGTTAATCAAGAATGCTCAATTAATCATTCAAATACATCAGTTTATGAGGAGAGATGACTTGTATAAAGGAAGACTTACTTAGCTGATGTTCTGGGCCTCAGCTGATCTATTTGTTCACTCAGCTGATGGAGTAGCTTAGCTAAGTCCTTGCTCACCTGATGGTGTAGGCACTTAGCTGATCAACAATCTTCACTCAGCTGATGGTTTATTTTCCTCAGCTGATGGTCTTCTTTACTTGTTTTCTTCATCTGATGCTCCTTGGCTGATACATTGAGTAGGATCTTATGGTCAGCTGATGGTTCCATACTTAGCATATTTTTACATAAACTGATTCAAACAACACATGTTTGAATTCTTTCTAAGTCATACTGAATGTAGGGTTTGGTTATCATCAAATTCTATGTTTTAGGATAGGCAGAGTTGATTATTAGGGTGAAGTGATTATCTCCCCAACAATCTCCCCCTATTTGATGATGACAAAAACTTTTTCTTTTTGAAGAATCAGTTTGACTTCAAATACAAAAGATTTGAACTTTTAAGTACATTTGGCTACCTAGCGATCTGTTTTTGGTAGCTCTTTTTATTTTGAACCTTGTTCTGTTTTTGGTTTCTTTTCTAGTGTTCCATTTTGTTCTGTTTTTGTGAAATCCTTTTCTGTGTTGTACCATTTTGTTCTGTTTTTATGGTATCTTTTCATTTTTTGACTTTTATATGTTTTTGATTTTCTGATATACATAAACATCACTTGAAATAACAAAATAAAGAAATGTACAGAAGTATTTACAGAGATTAACTACTAACTAACTAGTCTATAATATATAATAAACTAGATATCAACAAATCTTCAGAGTTAGATCAGTCTTCAATTATCCCACCATGGTTCTTCTTTTACTTCAAAATTTTTGGCATGGGGATCTGTTCAGCTAAGACTTCACATTGGGCTTGTACAAGGGCTTCAAAATGTTTATTTCCAGTTCTGCCTCTTGTAGATGTTCTTAGCCCAAAGTTTAAGCTCTTGCTAGCTTTGTGGATTTCAAAATATCTAAAGAACCTCCAAGTACCAACTCTGTCCAGAAAAAATAAGCCTTCAACAGGCATGGATATAAACTTGTAAAGCTCAGGGGTGATGTTCAATGGTAGAGTTGTGTTGAGACCCTCAAAATCATATAAGTACTCATGTTGGGGTAGTACCTCTCTTAGCTCAAATGGTTTAAAGGGCTTGGAGCCTTTCTTGTGAAGATTATCAACTGTGGGCACATGTCTGTAACAGTCATCTGGAGTGAAGGCCCTTTGTGACACGGCTATAGCTATCAAATTTTGAATTTTCTGAATGAATTGAACTTTAAGCTTGGATTTAAATTTTGAAGAGAAGGTACAGGATCTCAACTAACTCTGTGAACCATAGATATGACACCTCTCATAGGATACAACTTCACAACTGTTGAAGTTGTTCTGCCTTATAGCTTTGAGGTAGGGTTCACCATCACCTTTGTGGACAGTGGCTCTTGTGATAGGAGTTGGGTTTGTTCTGTTTCTTAGAATGTTGATCTTTTCTCTGAAGCTTTGAACCCTTTGTTAATTTAGATTGTAGGGAGCAGATAGATCAATGTTGAAGAGGGTTTTGATGGCATCCGCATGAGATATAGCTTTGAGCAGTTCAGACTGAGATTTCTCCCTTGCCAATTTGTGTTGTGCAGCAGCTTGATTTTGAACTTGTTCTTGTTCTTGCTGATATGCTAGCTCCTTGGCTTGGAAGATTTCTTCAACTGGAACTCCCAATGCTTGAGGCATTTGGGAATTTCCCCTTCCTTCTTGCACTTTAAGTGCAAGCTCCTTTTGCATTTGTTCATCTGCTTCAACTTGCTCAGATGTCATTTTCTGTTTGCCTTTGTCTTTAGGAGCAGAGGTTGAAGCCTTTTGGACTGATGGAGTTGATTGGACTGGTGGAGCAGATGGTTTTGGGCTCTGTCTTCTTCTTTTGAGGATGTCAGAGAGTGGAATATCATCCTCATCATTAGAATCAGACTCAATGGCTATTGGTGGAGAGCAACCCTCAGCAACTTTCCTTCTTGGCTTTGGCTTGTTAGCCATTCTTTTTAATCTCCTTGGAAACCTTTGCTCCCCCTCACAAGGTGATTTTCTTTTGAGAGGAGGAGGAGCTGTTGCTTTGGATACTTCTTTCTGCAAGATCTTTTTAGCAGTTTTATTATAAGCAACATCCACTTCTTCAGAATCAGGATCATCCTCCCTGGAAGCATTTGAGAATTTATCCCCCTTTTGGCATCACCAAAAGGAGGAGGGGAGTCACCTGTGGTTGGCTTTGGGAATGGGGTGGAGGCAGGGGTTGAGGAAGGGGTATAGGTGGAGGTAGAGGTAAGTTTAGAAAGTTGAAGGGAGAGGTCATCCTTGCGATCTTTTAGGGCTTTCCACAATGAGAGATGACTCATTCTGGATTGTTCAGTAAGGGCTTCAATGTCATCAAGGATGCCTTTAAGTTAGGAAGGCATGGGTAGGAGTTGTTCTGGGATAGGGATAGAAATGTTTGGGTTTATTGGGCGTAGGGTTTGGAGTTGGGATAGTAGGTTTGAGATGGTTTGGTTAAGGGAAGAGATAATGGATTGAGGAAGGATGGGAATGTGTGATTGAGATGTGATAAGGGTAGAGAGATGGTCTATTCTGGTTAGGATGGGGGTAAGATCAATGGGGGAGGCAGTAGGTGCAGGGGAGGGTTGGGGTGGGGTTTTGAGGGACTCAATGTCTTTTGCAAGTCTAGATAGTTGAGTAGAGGTTTGGGTTTGGAAGGCTTGAAAGGTTTAGGTTAGGTTATCAAGGTTTTGGTTTATGGTTTGGACAAGGGTAAGGTTTGGTGTTTGGGTAGAGGTAGATGGTTGAGAATTGTAAGGGGTGGAGATAGGTTCAAAGAAATTGGGTAGGGTTTGTGTTCCCTCGTTTGAGCCTTAGTGTATAATCTCAAACTCATTGGGAAGGATTGTTGAGCCCTATACAAGTGGTTGGTTTGTACCACTAGCATTGGCAGGCTGTGCTTGTGTAAGAATTGAATTGATAAGAGGTGCAAGATAAGTGAATTGAGTGTGGGATGCACTCTCTAATAGGGAATCCCTTATTGGATCCACATTCTGTTGTGAGAATGTGAATGGTATAGGCTGACTCAATAGTGGGATAGACACATTATGACCTTGGGTGGAGGTTTGTCTTTCAATGAGATCAAACTGTTGGGAGGTTGTCTCAAATTGCGGTTTAGATCCCATTTTTACAGATTTATCCTGTTGTAAGGATACATCCACTGGCTTAAAGGTGGCAACATCCAATTGCTCCCTCTCAAAATGAGGAAGGGTAATTGGAGTTGAGGTCAGAGGTGTGGATTGCACTCCCTCAAAGTGCTCATAATGAGTCACTTCTGGTGACCTTGTATATATGTGCTATGAATTGGAGTAGAACTAGTGACCACGTGAGGTTCACTAGAGCTTGGCTGTTGGATTGGTGTAAGGACTGGAGAGGAGGATGGGCTATCAAAGCTTGGGACTACCATTTAAATATCCTCCGAGGTGGAATCAGAACTGTCCTTACCTTGGGACATGATGTGCCTGCTCCTGTCAATGACCTCCAGAAGTTGCTCAGACATTTCTTGTTCTTGGGCATCACCATCACCACCAAGAGGACTTAATACCATTGAACTTATAGGAGTAAATTCACCAACATCACCATCACCAACATCATCATCTTCATTATTAGTGCGAGTGTGACTTTCCTCAGCATCATCACCATCATTATCATCATCATTCTCATCATCATCATCAACATTGGCATTATCATTTGCAGCATCAATCAGCTCTTGCATTTGGGCAGTGATTGGAGGACCTCTGTTTGTCTTAATAAAGTGGAATACCTTTTCACCCATGGCAGAAACAGGAATATGCTCTTGATGTTCACTTAAGCCCACATAATCATCTTCTCCAATCTCCCTCATAGCTATCAGGCTTAAGAACCGAATGTAGGGCACTTGAGACCTTGATGATTTCTTGTTTGTGCTCTAAGTGATCTTATCAACAAGATCAGAAAATATAACTTGAGCAAAGTCGATGTTTACCCTAAAGACTAGGGCATAAATCACCAGAAGCTCAGTTTGATTGATGAGATGGTGGCTTCCAGATTTTGGACCAAAACAACGTATGACCACGTTGGCCAAATACTTCCACAGATGAGAAAGAGCAGAGACTTTTACTTGACCATGCACTACAGGTTCATTGTAGCCGATGATTTGCAGAACGGTTTGAACTTTTGCTCTGGAGGGAAAAGCTGTGTAAGGTGGGAAGTGAGGAATACCAGTGGCTTCGCGAAGTGTTATCGTGGTGATTTGGAGATGGTAGTTTCCTTGGGCTAGGGTGTAGTGGATGGTGTTGTCGTTTAGGTTGTAGGTTGCGGAGTACCATAGCTCACCAATAATTGTAGGGTATATGTAGTGTGGATCAGCAGTGAGACTATCGAACAAAGGATGAGCCTGAAGAAACTGAACCATTGGCTCATAACCTTGGTTTTCTCGCGAGGTAGGGATGGTGGTGCAGAGTAGAATGTTGTTTGGAGTTATATTCATTGGTTGTCTAGGTGCAAAATTCTCACCAGGGTTGACAGTGGGGACTGGAATATATGTGGCCATTTGATAGGGATAATGAGCAGTGAGTATTGAGAGAGAAGTTAGGGTAGTTCTTTGTAGAGAGAGAGAGAGAGAATTTAGAAAGTTTGGACGGGTAAAGGTGAATGAGAGAGGAAGTGGGATATTTATGAAGGTTAGATAACAGAGATTGTGAGATACTGACAAAAATTCTAACGGAAAACAAATTAATTAGCTACTAAATGAAATCTGACAAACGGAGTAAATGACTAGGGTTAAAAAGCATTAAATAAATGTAAAAAGGTGAAAATTTACTAAATGTTGAACCATCAGCTGATCATAGAAATGTATCAGCTGATGAAAAACTATCAGCTGATAGTGAAAATTTGGAGTATCAGCTGAGGAAAGTACATAGCTGAGCATTTCCTTCTTATCTTAGGGTGATCAACTGAGTAAGTTTGATCAGCTGAGCATAGTTACTCAGTTTTCAAAGATTAAGTAAGACTTAGAGATGCTTAGATTAATGATCCATGAAAATCAACACTTATAAATTAACACCAACTAAATTACCACTATTCTAAACTAAAAATTAAGCATACCTAATTTCGATATTAGGAAATTGAACCTTGCTTCATCTAATGGCTTTGTGAATAAATCTGCAAGTTGTAAATCAGTGTTGATGTAGTGCAAAATTACCTTCTTCTTTTCCACATTATCTTTGAGAAAATGATATCTGATATCAATATGCTTTGTCTTTGAATGCATAACTGGATTATTTGAGATGGAGATTGCACTTGTATTGTCACATATAATTGGGGTGTCTTCAAACATCACATCATAGTCAAGTAGTTTATTTTGTAACCATAAAATTTGAGCACAACAGCTTCGTGCAACAATGTATTCCGCCTCTGTAGTGGATGTTGACACTGATTTCTGTTCTTACTGGACCAACTAATCAATCTTCCTCCTAGAAGTTGACAACCACCTAAAATACTTTTTCTGTCTAATGTACACCCTGCAAAATCAGGATCAGAATATCCAACTAACTCAAAATCTGAGTCTTTGGGGTACCAAAGACCAAGATTAGGAGTTTCTTTGAGATATCTGAATATTCTCTTAACAGCAGCAAGATGTGATTCCTTAGGATCTGCTTGATATCTTGCACAGAGACATGTTGAAAACATTATATCAGGTCTACTTGCAGTGAGGTATAAAAGTGACCTAATCATTCCTCTATAAGTAGTAATGTTCACTGATTTGCCATCAGTGTCCATTCCTAACTTGATAGAAGTAGACATAGGTGTTTTCATTGAAGAACAGTTTTCAAAATCAAACTTCTTAAGTAATCTTTGACATACTTTGTTTGATGAATGAAAATACCATCAACCTCTTGTTTAATTTGCAAACCAAGAAAATAGTTTAACTCACCCATCATGCTCATCTGATAATTATCAAACATGTGTTTAGAAAATTTTTTGCGTAGTTCCAAATTAGTAGACCCAAATATTATATCATCTACATATATCCGCACAAGTATCACATCACCTTTGTATTTCCTTATAAATAAAGTGCTATCAATGCATCCTCCTGTAAAACCTTTGTTAATGAGAAAAGAAGAGAGGGTATCATACCAGGCTCTTGGAGCTTGCTTAAGACCATATAAAGCTTTGTGTAGAAAGTAAACATGATCAGGTAAGCTTGACTCCTCAAAACCAGGAGATTGTTTCACATACACCTCTTCTTTCAGATCTCCATTCAGAAATGCACTCTTCACATCCATTTGGAACACCTTAAAGTTTTTGAAGGCAGCATAGGCTAGGAACAGTCTGATAGCTTCCAATCTTGCAACAGGGGCAAAGGTTTCATCAAAATCAATACCTTCTTCTTGACAATACCCTTGTGCCACTAGCCTTGCTTTGTTTCTTATGATTTGCCCATTTTCATCAAGCTTATTTCAGAACACCCACTTTGTTCCAATGATGGATTTATCCTTTGGTTTGGGTACCAAAGTCCATACATTATTTCTTTTGAATTCTGCCAGTTCCTCTTGCATGGCAGACACCCAGTAGGGATCATTGAGAGCTTTATCAACCTTCTTTGGTTCAATCATTGAGGCAAATCCAGAATACAAGCAGATGTTGCAAGCTTTTGATCTTGTTCTAACTGGATCATCTATGTTGCCTATCACCAAATTATGAGGATGGTGCTTGAGGTCTTTGAAGGCTTTTTGGATTGCTTGGGAATTGGAATTCATTTGGATTTGGGGAGAAGAAGTTATATGTTGGCTATCAGCAGTAGAAGTGAGTTCATTTTGAGTGGATGATATAACTTCATGGTTGCAATCTGTGGGTATCTCTACTAAAGAGGGAATGTGTGATATGGAATTGGAATCCAATGATGTTGAGTCATTTTCCACATGATTCAGTAGAGGTATAGGATTGGATGAGGATGGTTGTACATGCTTAAAGATTTGGATATGAACAGGTTCACCTACATCATGAGCAACTAGTGGAGAGGGATCTACTTGCTCTGGAGTGTCTTCTCCAGTTTGCATGAGATCATTAAATTCTTCACCTGACATGATTAGAAGAACAAGAAGTAACAAAGCCATTTTCATTAAAACTTACATTGATGGATTCTTCTATGACTTTGGTTCTGAGGTTGTATACTCTGTATGCTTTAGAAATCACTGAGTAACCTACAAACACTCCTTCATCAGCTTTAGGAGAAAACTTCTGCAATAGATCCTTTTGATTGAGTATGAAACATTGACAACCAAAAATATGCAGAAAGCTGATGCTTGGCTTCCTTCCCTTGAGCACTTCATTTGGAGTTTTGTTGTGCCTCCTAATAACAAGGACCAGTTCTGTGTGAAACATGCACATCTTACAGCCTCAGCCCCGAAATTAAAGGGTAACCCACTTTCACACAACATGGTTCTGGCAGCTTCAATCAATGTTCTATTTCTTCTTTCAGCTACACCATTTTGTTATGGGGTTCTTGGAGCAGAAAAGTTTTGAGATATCCCTTTCTCATCACAGAATGATTCCAGAGTTTGATTTTTGAATTCAGTTCCATGATCACTTCTAAGACTCCTCACCAGATTGCCATTCAACACTTCCATCTTCTTGATAAAACAAATAATTTCTTCAGCAACCTCACTGTTTGCTTTAAGAAAGAAAACCCAAGTGTATCTTGAGAATTCATAAACCAATACAAGAGCATATTACTTCCACCAATACTAGCAGTTGAAACAGGACCAAAGAGATCCATGTGCAACATATAGAAAGGTTCTGTAATTGACAAAGCCTGCTTGGATGGAAATGATGTCTTATGCTGCTTTCCCTTCTCAAAAGCAGTGCAAGGTTTAGGCTTAAGATAAGTCAGAGAAGGCAGTCCTAACACTAGTTCACCCTTGCTCAACTTGTTGATATTTTTTAAATTAAGGTGGGAAAGCCTCTTGTGCCACAGCCAATTTGTATCCTCATTATTCTTGGAGTACAAACATGTTTCCTTTGAAAGGTCACCAGAGGACATGTAAAGTGTATACACATCTTGGCACTAAACACTGTATTACCTTCTTTATTTATTATGGAGCTTCCTGTCTTTGTGAAGTGGACTTCATTATCTCCATCACACAATTGACTTATGCTTATGAGATTGTATTTCAGCCCTTTGACATATGAAACTTTGGACAGTTTGAGGTTCCTATCATGAAGTTCACCATAGCCTTTTGTTTGCCCATGGTTGTTGTCACCAAAGGTCACCCTTGGACCTTTCTCTTTCTTGTAGTTACTGAGCAAAGCCTTGTTACCTGTCATGGTTCTTGAACATCCACTGTCAAGAAACCAAGAACCAACACCCTGCACAGATTGAATGAAAGAAGAGTTAGTGACACAAGTAGGAATCCACTACTTAGTGGATCCCTGTGGAATGCACCTAGCTTTCCACTTCCTCTCAGGTTTCTTATGTATGAGAGGAATGACTGTGTTATCATAACAAGTCCGCTGTCTTGAATTCCCTTCTAAAGAATATTCAAATGCCTTATGCTCTTTGCTTCCACTTTTATAACATTTTTGAGATTTTGTGGCCTTGGAGCATTGAACAACATTGTTTGAATGCCTATGAGTTTTCTTATCAGTCATCATCTGACTAACTTCACCATTCAGCTTATGAAGCTTATCATGTAAATTTCTTAGGTCATTATTTACAGGCACCTTAGATTGATCTTTGTTTTTAGAAAGTTTTTGACCAATCTTTGGACTGGCAGAAATGGGAACAATGTGAACATCATTCTTTTTATTCATAGTTTCTTCTATTGAAAGAGAGTTGATTACTTCTAGATCAACTGATTGTTTAAAAGATGAGCTATGATCAACTGACAGGTTATCAGCTGAGCATTTATCATCTACTAACCTATTAGTTGATGGAGTAGTATTAGCTAATGATTCTTCAGTTTGTGAAATACTAATACTTAAGCCATCTGTTTTCAAGATTTGACAACATAATGTCTCCGAGGTTTCAACCAATGATTCATTTCCTTTACTCACATCCTTTGACTTTATATTATTAGTATTTTTACATTCTGAAATCTTACTAGAGGATGATTCAATAGAAGGAATAATTGATTCTTTTGAGTAGGAACTTTTATATTTAAGAAACTTATTTGTGAACACACTTTTGCCTTTAACAGTTTTGTGAAAAGTCTGTGGCAAAATGTCAGCTTTGTCTAAGATAATAAGGTTCTTATTAGAATCAACATAGTTAGCAGCCTTAGAGTAATTTCCACCGATGATAGCTTGAACTTGTTCGGGTATCTGCTCCTTGACACACTGAGTGGTCTTTTCTGCAGATACACACTAAGACTTTACTACTTTTTGGAGGTCATTAAACATTTTGGTTGCTTCACTAGTTTCTTTTACTAAGATCTCATTAAGTATCTTTTGATTAGCTAGCTCATCATTTAAGATAGTTATCTACTTAAGTTCCACATCCTTAAGAATTAATTTTTCTTTTAGTGATTCCACTTCTAGTTTTAGCTTCCTCTCTCTTTGAATAGCAGACTGGAAATCATTACACAAGTAATCAAACATAGCATTCTTCTCATTATCATCATAATTAATAAATTTTCCAACCTGATACATAGAAGAAGGATCCCAGTTGGTAGTTGAACAAGCTTTTGCAGCCTTTTTCATGTCTTCATCAAAGGAACTACCATCATTGTTGTTGGCCATGATGCAGAACTAAGCAGAGATCACCTCATCTTCATCTAAGGAGAGATCTTCTTCTGCCCAATCTTCTTCTTCAGCAACATGAACTTGGCCCTGGGCTTTCGTCTTCTTCTTCTTTTTGTCAAGGACAGCAGCAAGGAGTTTCTTATACTTGGCTTCATAATCAATTTTGCCTTCCTTCTTTTGCACAGATGAAGAACCAATGTTATATTTGGACTTACAGTCACTGGCTATGTGGCCAATCTTGCCACACTTATAACACTCTGTTGTAGAGGCATCAAATGTATATTTTGGCTTGACAAACTTTGATGACCTCTTACTAAACCTCTTGACACCCTTTCCCTTCTTGAAAGGTCTGAACTTCTTAACCAGGATTGCTACACCTGCAACCAATTGTTCCAGATTACTCTCCTCACAATCATTCTCCTCATCACTTTCTCTAGCACTTTCCACTTCATCTCCTTCTTCATCAGAACCAGAATCAATAGCTGCAAAGCTTCTCATCTTTGTATCTCTTGATACAAGGGCAGTTGGTGCAGCTTTCACGACCTCTTTCATCTTCTTGGAGGACAACTTCCTTTGTTTGACTGATTGCTCATGGTTTAGTAAGTTACCATAGAGAGCAACCAGAGACATTCCCTTTATTTTCTCACTATGTCTAAGAACAGTGACAAAGTGACCCCATGTTTCAGGGAGGGAGTCTAGAAACTTGTTCACCAAACCAAAGTTGCTCTTGGTTATGTATGCCATTTTCAAGTCATTAACTTGGCAGTTGAACCTGGTGTATGTCTGTGTAAGACTCTCACCTATCTGAGCAAAGAAGAATTCATACTCTCTGTTGAGGAGGAGCTTCTTGTTCTGGTTCACCTCTTCAGTCCCTTCATATGCAACGGTGAGTGTATCTAACATCTCTTTAGCAGAAGTACAATTAACCACTTGATGATAGATCTCATTAGGTAGTGTAGAGACAAGAGTTGATCTAGCCTTAACATCTAGGCTAACCAACCTCTTATCTTCCTCTGTCCACAGATGCATGGGTTTGGTTATGATTCTTTCTGTTATAGAGGTTTGACCTTCAGATTCTGATGGAATGGATAACACTGATGTTGGAACATAAGGACCATCGGTGACTATTTCAAGCATTTGGATATCAATGGTGGATAAAAAAAGATGTGCTCTACTTTTCCACATGGAGAAATTTTCTGCATCAAACATGGGACATCTTGTTAAGGAACCAGTGTTTGAGATATTCATGTTGTTTGCTGATGAGGCCATTTTGAGAGGGGCAGAAGCAGTTGCAGAGTAAGCAAAACATATCTAGATATTGATTATCTAACCTGCTCTGATACTAGTTGTTAGTCCCATATTGAGTACACAACAACAAATGTTTGTAGAAGGGGGGTTGAATACAAACTTTAGTTTTTAAAAATTTAAAGACACACTGATATACTTTTATATAATTCTTATTGATATTGAATCAAGAATTACATGTACTATAAGCGGAAATTCTAAGTACAATAAAAGGTGGAAATCTATTCGTCTAACACATAGACAAGCTAACTCTAAAACAACTAATGTATATAGAGTATTCAACACATGAACAAGTTTGATTCTATACAATGCTTAAACTCTACGAATTTCTCAACTAATGAGATTTTCTTTCTGTGGAGTAGAGACTTCACTGTGTTGTCTCTTTGCATGTCCACCATGCATGAGTATATATAG
Source organism: Dittrichia graveolens (assembly GCA_038502395.1). Lineage (NCBI taxonomy): Eukaryota > Viridiplantae > Streptophyta > Magnoliopsida > Asterales > Asteraceae > Dittrichia > Dittrichia graveolens. Next base: position 29,321,339 of record JARJIL010000008.1, read on the forward strand.
AAATCTTGGTGTATCCGATTGCATGAAGGTAGGAGACAAAGAGGATGTTGAAATATAATATTTTATTTGTAAAGGTAGGGGTTAAAAGTAATTGTACTTTTCTGCAAAAGTGCAACCCACTCACAATATAAAATATTAAAACCCACATCTATTGTCGTGTAGAAGTTTCTTTCCCTTTCCATGCTTGTACTTTATCAATACCATGCTTCTGTTTGATTTGACTTTACCAAGTATGGGACTGCCAGCCATACTTAGTTGTTTGAACAAATCTTCAAGATCTTCGTCTGTTAAAGGTATCATTATCCTTTTCAAGAGGATAAGATCAAACCTTTTTCTCTCATACTTGATCCAAAAAGTGCATTTTTACTTTTACAAACAAATATCTAAGGCATAATAGCACAACACATGTTCTGCCTTTTACATATGACTTACAATCTGAAAAGAAAGTGCAGATTTGACATTTTGTACGACTCAACTAATAGATTGTACTAGGAACTCTAATTTTCACTACTCAGTTGACAAAACATATCAGTTGATCACTTTTTGCTAGGACTCAGTTGATACATCTTGCTCAGCTAATTATATAAGTGCTCAGTTGATCAATAGTAAGCTTAGGAGGACATAAGCTCATGTATTTGTTTGATCAGTTGATCAAGAATGCTCAGCTGATCATTCAAATACATCAGTTTATGAGGAGAGATGACTTGTGTAAAGGAAGACTTACTTAGCAGATGTTCTGGGCCTCAGCTGATCCATTTGTTCACTCAGCTGATGGAGTAGCTGAGCAATGTCCTTGCCCAGCTGATGGTGCAGGCACTCAAAGATATATATCGCAATCCAGAGGCACCGCCTGTAACATCCTCACAAAGGGCCTAGACGCATGCTGACGTGGTAAGTAAAATAAATTGAATAATATATATATATATATATATGTAGATATTAAAGAAAAATAACTAAAATAGTTATTTAAATGAGTAAATAAAATATTGATAAAATATAAAAGAATAGAAGAATATTAAATGATTTAGGACGAGATTTCCAAAAATATCCCCGTTAGTTAAAACGGGTACTCGTGCGTTGGGTTGTAAGTTGAAGAGGGGAACAAAATACTGTGTGTGGATAATATTAGAACCAAAGGCGGTTCTAACATATACACACAGATACGTTCATACACACACACAGACATTTCTAAGACTTCTCTTCTCTTTGTGTGTTCTTGTGGCTTTGAATGAGAATTCAAGAAGGAATCATCCAAGCTTCATAATCTGCTACAATTCAAAGTTCCAATCTGATTCTGATCACTTCTCCATCTTGCTCTTGTAAGTATTCCACCATGTTCTTCTTGTTCTTCATGGTTTGACCACTTAGGTCAAATGGGTCAAAAACCCAAATTGACATATCCAACTGAAATCAATGATCCCTACATGTTCCTACATCAATTCTAAGCGTATAGCAATCTGAGTTTTGAATTAAAGAGGTGTTTTTGATTGAGTTTTGGGGTTGAAAATGGCAAGAACAGAGGCTGAAATCGCACAGGTCTGCACAGTAGTCCTTACGGGCGTAAGGAATACCCCTTGCAGCCGCAAGGGATACTTGCTTACAGCCGTAAGGCTTCCCTCTTGCAGGCGCAAGGGCCTGTCAGTCTTTGTGGGCGCAAGCAATTCTGCTTGTGGCCGCAAGGAATTCTGTTTCAGCAAACAGTTTGCTGTCTCGCATTGTTTTGATATTCGGGATGTTGTCTAGGTGTACCAGTTGATCAAGAATCATCTGTGACATAGTGCTTGCCTGTTATAACTACACAGGTGAGTAAAAGTTAACTCGAGTATGATATTAATAGTATTACAAAGATGTTTTGTGTGATAAACCATGAAATTGTAGTTATGCATGTTTAGAGGTTTAATGAACCAATTGTGATAACCAAATGATATGTATGCATGTTTAAGGACCAGAGTAGGTCATTATTGATATGTTGAAGGCCTGTATAGGTCAGTCTTGATATGTACGCATGTTTGAAGACCAGAGTAGGGCATTATTGATATGATGAAGGCCTGTGAAGGGCAAGGTTCATTTTGAGAACCAAATGATATGTATGTATGTAAAAGACCTTGTAGGTCATTGTTGATATGTGAAAAGGCCTGTTTAGGTCACTCTTGATATGTAAAGGGCCGGAGTAGGCCATTGTGTTTGCGATGAGCCCAGAGTAGGCCATTGTTTGAGTGCCGGTACTACATTGTAGAGATTGTGGTGCGGGATTCGATGATCACAAATCTTGGTTCTTGCAAAACCGCCGCCCTCAATATTAACTCGGGGCTCTCAGTTCCCACTGATCCCAAATGGGATATGTTCCCGAAGACGCAATGGTGGACCGCTACCCGCTTCTCCACCGGCATGGAGGAAGTATCGGTTTTCCCAGTAAGGATCATTGAGCCGGGTTCGCTACCTCGCAAGACATGATGCCTGCTGACTAACCGGTGCTTCACCATGTGTTAGGATAGACTTGAATGAAGTTATGTGATGCATGTAATGTGTTTTGATACTGTTAATATACCTCCGTTTAATTGTTATTCACTAGCTATTTATAGCTAACCCTCTCATGAACTCTCCATATGCAGGTAAATAGACTGAAGGTGAGGACGGGTACCTGCTAGTAGTTCATGTTAGGTTTTGGGGAACACTTGGTGTAGACAAAGCATGTGTAATAATAGTGTAATGGTCGAACGAGTTGGTAACACTTGGAATGTTTTGATTAACAATACTTTTGTATTACAGCTTATATTTATATAAGTTGTAAAATGTGAAATAAATATTAAGCTTCCGTACGCGTTTTGGTAAAAAAAATAATACTCTGAAATTTAAGGACCGGCGTTACAAGTTAGTATCAGAGCCTTAGTTTGAGTGAATTGAGTACTATATATAGTATTCAGTCTCAAACTCGACCATTACTATGTGTTCCCAAAGGGTGGTATTGGGGTGTGAAGAGTGATTTGTATGTTTCATGTTATGTGTTAGAAAAGTAAAAATGTTGATAAGTTGGTAGGGTATATGATAAGGATGCCTACATCCTACGGAAATGTAGTAGGCAAACGTGTGTGAATCTTTACGTATGATTAGGGAGATTTAGAAATCTCCTACCTTCGGATCTTTTTGAGTTGTTAGCTCCGTACGTTGGTTAGCACTACTAATGACCTTTCCATGAATATAGGATATAGTAATTTTTCTTACATTTATGAGGCTAACCAGGAGACCATATATCTGGATATTATTCATCATTTTTTTATTCAATTGATTCAAACGTCTAGTAAAAAATCTAATTCTTGATAATTCTCAGTAACATAATCATCATGCATAAAAAATGGATAATAATAATTTGGTAATTCTAATACGAAATTTGTTGTATTAGAAGATATATCATGAAATGGTAAAATCTCATTCATGCTCTGTCCCATCGTGTACCAGACTGTATAACCAACCCCAAAGTTAACCCGGTAGAGACCTGAGAGATGCAAAATGTCTTTGAATCCGACGAGTGATGAGAATAACAAGTGAATTAGAAACAAGAAAATAATGAATCATGAAACTGAATGAATATGTTAAAGATACAATAAGTGCCTTAATGGTAAAAATTAACAGAGTTATGTAAGATAACTCGAAACGATAATGGTGAAGGTTTAAATTACGATAAATAGGGGAACTGTCCTCAGTTTCTATGAAAAGTAATTGATAATAAATGATGAAATCTAAGTGGTTAACAAAAGAAGAATTGTTGGTTCACGATTCGTTAATCTAAAATGCTAAATGAGATTGAACAGAAGTAAGATTAACTCTATTGAGTTAAAATGTGTAAGTGTAATTAACACATCATAGTAGAACCATTCGTGATATTTAACGTGAGGAACAAATTGTAGTCATGAGATCGTTGTTAGGATTTAATGTAATGAGCTCAAAGCTCAATCGTTGATTGCGTATCTAACTAATCAAACGTGTGTGATTTCCAAAAAAAAAGTTAATAAATGATATGTCATGGTTCAAACAACAATGACATAAATACATAAAAGTCAAGATGTATAGGTAAAGAGACAACAATTTCTGAAAGTTGAGAGTGAAATGAATATGAAGGTAACCCTGATTAATCAGTGGTTACAAGTAAATGAGTGAAGTTAGTGATTGAGATAAAAATGGGAACACAAAGTTCCATTTGGTATTAAATAAAATCTAAGATTATGAAGTGTATAACGTAATGCATATGTGTAAAATTTCAATGAGTATGGAAAATTCATGTATCGTATGAATTTCCAGAAATGATGAGTTCACCTATGGGTGTAACTCTGATCATAAGAATAGAGACCTTACGAGGTAAGTTGAGAAAAAATTAAGTGAGTTTGAAAATAATTGGTAAAGTCACAAGTGGTGATTTACTAAAGTGAAGTATACATACAAACGAATGAAATTTAGTTATTGTTATGAATGGGTAGTGTTTTGATAAACACCATTCTTAACATAAAATGAAATTTGAGAAATTGTTTAAAAAGACATAATGTGAAAGTAAGTAATTGTAATCGAAGATGTGTGAGGTATTATGTAATATACAGAAAAAATTGGAGTGGTGATGAACTGGGAAACTCCTCGGAATCCTTCTGAGATAAAGAGTTTCTTAGGTCTTGCTGGATACTACAGACGTTTTATCCAGAATTTTTCTAAACTTGCTGGTCCATTGACCAAATTGATCCGCAAAGATGTTGCATATGTATGGAGTGAAGATTAGGATAAAGCATTCCAGACTCTGAAGCAATTGTTATGCCAAGCACCCATACTAACATTGCATAATGGGTCTGAAGACTTTATTGTCTATTGTGATGCTTCATATATAGGTCTAGGTTGTGTTTTGATACAACGAGACAAACTGATTGCATATGCTTCTCGTCAATTGAAGATACACGAGAAGAATTATTCTACACATGATCTGGAGCTTGCAGCTATGGAATTTGCTTTGAAGATATGGCGTCATTATTTGTATGGCACCAAATGTATTGTATGCACAGATCAAAAGAGTTTGCAGTATGTGTTTACGCAGAAAGAGCTTAACATGAGACAAAGACGTTAGTTGGAGCTGATCGAGGATTATGATTGTGAGATCAACTATCATCCGAGCAAGGCGAATGTCGTAGCTGATGCACTGAGTCGAAAGAACTCTCCTGCAATGGCTTAAGTCATGAAGATGACCGTTGAATTTGATATCATTGCTCAATTGAAAGTAGCACAACAAGAGACATTGCAAGATAACAACTTGAAAGCTAAGACAATAATTAAAATATCAAAGCAATTGGGAGAAGACAGTCGGGGTCTGAAGATATTTCAATCCTGAATCTAAGTACCGAATCTTGGTGGCAATCGGGAGATAATTTTACACGAGTCACATGAATCTAGATTGTCTATTCATCCCGAAAGCACGAAAATGTATCAAGACTTGAAATCATTGTAATGGTAGCCTACATTGAAGCGCGCCATAGCTTCATTTGTAGAAATATGCCAAGTCTGTGCGCAAGTCAAAACTGAACACCAAAAGCCTTATGGTAGTCTTCAACGTGAACTTGGTACGCGGGTGAATCATAGCACGGCATATCATTCCCAGACAGACGGACAGTCCAAAAGGATTGTTCAAACTCTTGAAGATATGCTGAGAGCTTGTATTTTGGAATTTGGTGGTTCTTGGGATTCACATCTTCCCTTGATTGAAATTTGCCTATAACAACTCTTATCATTCGAGTATAGGCATGCCACCATATGAAATGATGTACGGTAGGCGATGCCGTACACCTACATGTTGCTTAGAACCTGGCGAAAAAACAATATGCAGGTCCTGACATTATGCTGATGATAGCTGATAAAGTCAAGATGGCACATGATAAGCTGAAAGTTGCACGAGACAAGCAAAAGATGTACGCGGATCCAAAACGGAGGCCCTGTACTTTTGAAGTGGGTGATCAGGTTTTATTGAAGGTTTCACCTTGCAAAGGGGTGATTCGATTTGGTTGAAAGGGTAAGTTAAGCCCTAGGTATATTGGTCGGTTTAAATATTTACAATGGGTCAATGAACAGACTGTATCACTTGAACATATCGGATTTTGGGAAATCCGATACCCCTGTTTCGGATTTGAAGACAATTCGCAACTACTGTCGGTTTTTCAAGGAAACCCGATACTTCCTTCGGATTTCAACTGTCGGATTTTTCATCGGATTACACTTTATCGGATTTCATACACTCGGAATCCACCATCGGATTTGATATTCTCGGAATCCACCATTGTCGGTTTTTATCATCTTCTTCACAATCCGATAACTTCATAAATTGCATGAATCATATTCCACAGTTCCAACAATTCATAAAACAATTAACCAAAACATACAAAAACATGTTTAAACATGATATCATGCATTATAAAAACCTTTAAACCACATAATCACTTGAAACATACAAAACCCACTAACCAAGGTTTCTATCATGTTCATACTTGGTGTTTATAAACAAAATCCAGCATATTGATAATCAAAACCGTAGCATGTTAACAAGAATCATGTTTCAAGAAGCATACAAGAATCATACAAACCTTTTACTTGAATCTACCAAATCAAATCTCCAAATCCGATTGTTTTTGTTCTTCTTCTTGCTTCTTTCTCTCGGTTTCACACAATACACACTAACCAGATTGCAAATGAGGAGGTGATTTCTATTGTGTATGCCATATAAGCCACATGTACATAGAACTTAATTAACCAAGCAGAAGGTGTCGGTCTCTTAATTCAAGTTACATGCATACACACACTAATCTGTATGTATATATATATATATATAAAACCAACACACATATATATATTCATCACTTAATTAAAAGTTAATAATTAATAATTAATCAAACATTAATCAATTAATAATTCACGTAATAACTTACCGAAGCCTACACAAATACTAGGCCCAAAATGCAGGATGTTACATCTCAACTACAGCTAAATACGATCCGCCAGCCATCCCTTCTCCTGATGTAACACTGCTTATGAATTCAGTTGCTTTAATGACAAAACAGATTTAGCAGCGGAAATTTTTCTTTTTTTAAAACAACTTAACATTTATGTACAATGTCATTCATTCAAAACATTCGGGTGTTACCTAGTCCAGGAACCGACCATATTATCTATTTACATTACATCATACAATTACAAGTGTTCCACCCACAAGGGGCAACAAAATTCTCAAAAGTATCCCGCCTCGCATGCCATCTAGTCTTTACCTGAAAAGGGAAAATCATAGCATCATTAGCTACACTAGCTAGTGAGTACATACAGTCATAAGCATCAATATAGCAAGTCATGCGTCATATCATAAACAATCATTACTAGCTTAGCACATAGCGGTGTGCTGACAAGATCGGTAAGAATCGTGTCTTGCAGGGTAATCAATCCCGCTCAACAACTCTGAATGGGGGATCAGACACGACCAATCCGCGCTCGTGGGGGAGCACAAGGCAGTCCACCGAGCATCGTTCACAGAGCCAGATGCTCCACAGGTAATCCAGCTACAACCGGCCGATTACCACTCACGTTAAGGCACGGTGGTTCTGCAGAACCTATGATTTAGGATGCCTCCTGAATCCCCGTGAAATCCCAAAGGATTCAGCTACAACCGGCTGACCTTAACCATGCTTCAGATAGTCTACAGACAGTTCACATACACATATACGTACATTTGATCCCACAGGGATCCGACATCTTTCGAACAGTCATTCATGCATAGCATCGTATATTAACTAAGTGGTTCCAAGCTGGATCCACTGGCATGCTCCTGTCACATATTCTAACATCTTACAAGTCATAAATTTACCTCTTCGAGCATACCTGCAAAAGCAAGTTAGCCATACACAGTACATTCACATAGTCATCTAGCAGGCAAGCCTTACTCTACTGAGTCTCATGAAAGTAGGCACTCACCTGACTAGCTAACAACGTTCATTCACTAAAGACTGGTTCAGCTGACACGTTCACCTAAAACATTCGGCAATCGCGTTAAGCGTTTGCACACATAAGGTGCTATCATAAACACATACAAGAACCAATCAAGGCTCTTAGACACTCTACAATAATCTTACAATTTATAGCACAACATGTGCCTTAGTTTTGCTTAGCTTTCAAAAATGAACATCTTTGTTTTTCACCCGACGCGTCGCGTCCAAGGACCGGACGCGTCGCGTCGCATAGTTTCCATGCGACCTTCGGATTAGCTTGAAAGTCGGATCATTCATGCGATAGTTGGATGCTTCATGCAACTTCTGGATGGCTCATGCGACCTTCGGATCATGAAAGTCGGACCAAGCAAAAGTCGGATGAAAGTGAAAGTCGCACGACACACAGGAACGCCTCGCGTCCCTCTCTTCGACGCGTCACGTCGCATACAATTCTGCACTTCATCATCTTCTTATTCATAGTTCATGCGACTTTCATTCAACATATTCAAAAACCCAGATTTCAAATATGTTAGTTTTCCACTTTTAAACACTTCTAAACTTCATATACCACCTATATGAACTTCATGAACAACTTAAAACTTTTTAAAAACATCAAAACATGATAAACCCACTTATAAAGTGAGCTCCATGCTTACTCATGGTGTTCTTCATCTTGGCACAACTTCCAGCCATGAAAACATCCATGTATCTAGCATATTTCAAGTATAATCTTACTTAAACTTCAAATACAAGGATCATGCTTACCTTGCTTTAGATCTAGAACCTCAAATTTTTAAACTTCTAGGATTTCTCAAAACTTACAAGAGCAGAGAGTCTTTGCTAAGTGTGTTTGTATGTATTTTCCTTGAAAGACTTTATGAGTCAAATGCAACACACACTCACATATATATCTCAACTCAAACTTATCCAGAGGCAACTGCCTCTGGATAGAAAATATCTTTATTTTCATTTTCTTTTCTTTTTCTTTTCTTCTTTTCTTTATTCTTTTCATTTCATATATATATATATATATATATACATACACAAGTACACATATACAAATATACATATATTAATTTAACTTAATTAATTCAACAAGTTCTTACAAAATACTTTCCTATTACATTAATCACTCACGCGTACATACAATTTACAACTAGGCCCAAGTTGAGGATGTTACAAATTTACCCCCCTTAAGAAGATTCCGTCCCTGGAATCTACTCAGTGATAAACATGCGAGGGTATCTTGTCTTCATCTCGTCCTCAACTTCCCACGTCAGGTTTGGACCTAAGTTGTGCTTCCACTTCACAAGGACTAGTTTGATCATCTTCTTACGTAGCTTCTTGACCTTCGTGTCAAGAATCTCAACAGGTTCTTCAACTAGTCGCTTGGAGGAATCGACTTTCAATTCCTGCAAAGGAATGATCTGTTCTTCCTCAACGTGGCACTTGCGTAAGTAGCACACGTTAAAGGTGTCATGTATTCTAGATAGCTCAGGCGGTAGCTCTAGAGGCACCGTCTAATCATTGACCTTGCGTATAATCTTCAATGGGCCAATGAAACGTGGACTTAGCTTCCCTTGCGCCCGAAACGAATGACGCCTTTCCAAGGAGAAACCTTCAAGAACACACGGTCACCGACTTCAAATGTAGCGGGACGACGCTTTGGATCCGCGTACACCTTCTGTCGATCCCGAGCTGCTTTTAGCTTTTCAAGAGCCACATTTACTTTGTCAAAAGTAATCTTGACGATTTCCGGTCCAGTGAACTGCTTCACGCCAGGCTCTAACCAACAGGTCGGAGTGCGACATCGTCTTCCGTAAAGCATCTCGTATGCTGGCATTCCAATGTTGGAATGATATGAATTGTTATAAGCAAATTCAATCAATGGGAGATGAGAATCCCACGATCCACCAAATTCGAGTAGACAGGCACGAAGCATATCTTCTAACGTCTGTATCGTACGTTCAGATTGGCCATTAGCATCTTCAAGTCATGGTACATCTTTATGATTCCCGGATGGACAGATAATTTGGATTTATGGGCTTCCAGCAGAATTAGCTCACGGTTACTTCCCGCAAAAGGTACCCAAATCCTGGATTGAAAAGTCTTCAACCCACGATTATCTTCAATAAGCTGATCCTTTAACTTCTTCATTGTCTCAGCTTTAAGATTTTCTTCTTACAATGGGATCTGCTGAGCTTCCTTCAATCTAGAAATCAAATCCGAGACAATCGTAATCTTCATAAATTTAGCTTCTCCTGTCGGTCCTTTACGGCTCAAAGCGTCCGCTACAACATTGGCCTTGCCAGGATGGTAAATGATCTCACAATCATAGTCTTTTATTAACTCTAACCAACGACGTTGCCGCATGTTGAGTTCTTTCTGAGTAAAGACGTATTGAAGACTCTTGTGATCTGTGCAAATCACACACTTTGTGCCATAAAGATAATGTCACCACAACTTCAGTGCAAAGACAACGGCAGCAAGCTCCACATCATGGGTTAGGTAGTTCCGCTCGTGTGATTTTAACTGCCTAGAGGCGTAGGCAATCACTTTATCATGTTGCATTAGGACGTAACCCAAACCCGCATACGACGCATCATAATACACCGTGAAGTCCTCTGAACCCTCAGGTAGAGTAAGGATTGGAGCCTCACACAATAATCGTTTCAAAGTATGGAAAGCTACTTCTTGAGCTTCCGACCAGACAAAAGAAACATCCTTGCGAGTGAGTTTGGTCAACGGACCCGCAAGTATCGACAAATCGCGGATAAACCGCCGATAGTAGCCAGCCAAGCCAAGGAAACTTTTAATTTTGGAAGGAGTCCGAGGAACTCCCCAATTCATCATAGCCTCCACCTTAGCTGGGTCTACTTTGACACCGTCGTTTCATATAACATCGCCGAGGAAATGACCTTCCTTAAGCCAGTATTCACACTTAGACAGCTTAGCATACAACTGTTCTCGCTTTAGCGTCTCGAGAACCTTACAAAGATGAAGCTCGTGATCAGCTTCCGTCTTCGAGTACACAAGAATATCATCGATAAATACAATCATAGATCTTGTCAAGAAACGGATGACAAACCCGATTCATCAGATCCATGAAGACGGCAGGAGCATTGGTTAAGACGAATGGCATAACCAGAAATTCGTAGTGACCATAACGAGTTCGAAATGCAGTCTTTGGCACGTCTTGTTCACGAACTCGTACTTGGTGATACCCCGACCGGAGATCAATCTTAGAGAGGCATGTAGCCCCCTGCAACTAATCAAACAGATCATCTATACGAGGAAGCGGATACTTATTCTTTACAGTTCGCTTGTTCAGCTTCGTGTAATCAATGCACATTTGCATCGTTCTGTCCTTCTTCTTTACAAACAATACAGGAGCTCCCCACGGCGAGGAACTCGTACGAATAAAACCTTTGTCAAGCAACTCCTGAATTTGAGTTATCATCTCTCTTATTTCAGAAGGAGCAAGACGATACGGAGAACGAGCCACAAGTGTAGCTCCTAGAACAAGCTCTATTTTGAATTCAACATCACGTATTGGAGGCAAACTCGGAAGCTATTCAGGGAATACGTCAGGGTAGTCAGACACCACCCGAATATCACGAACTGGTCGCTTCTCCATCGTAGCATCAATAACGTATGCCAGATAAGAGTCACAACCTTTGGCGATCGACTTCTGAGCTTTAATCATGGAGACAATAGGAATATCCGAATCCCGTCGTTCTCTACGTGCAACAGCATAAGATCCATCAGAGAGAGGGATCTTAATCATCTTTTTGGAACATATAATCTCATCATCTCTCTTGCTGAGCCAATCCATCCCGATTACAATATCAAATCCCACAATGGGCATTACAAAGAAGGAAATAGGGATATTACTCCTGTCAATATAAATTACAGTTATTGGGACTTTCTCTGTAACAGAGACTACATTGCCGTCAGCGACCTCTACTCGGAGCGGCGCAGTCAAAGGAACAACAGGTACCTACAATCTTCTACGATAGGCCACAGATACAAAGGAGTAGGTAGCTCCAGAATCAAATAAAACGCTAGCAGGGAGATAATTAATAAGAAAAGTACCCCTAACGACCTCCCCTGCAGCTTTGGCCTTGTCCGCCGTCATCTGAAAAGCCTTGCCTTTCGAGCGGGGCGCGTCATCTCTTTTCAGTCCTCTAGAAGAAGAAGAACCTTTTGCTCCAGCACTTTGTCTGTCTGGGCAGTCAGTCAGCTTGTGCCCGGGCTTCTGGCACCGATAACACACATCCTCTTTGAAACCACACTCCATTGTAGCGTTGCCCTTCTGCCCGCACCTCCAGCAACGTCTGCTAGAGTTGGAACACTCACTAGAGTGAGAAGTTTGGCATAGAGAACACCAAGGAGAATTAGGCCTCGGCTTCTTGGAGGAATCTATCTTCCCGCCTACAGTAGATTGTCCTTTGGAAGGACCTGATTTATCAGACGGATTAAATATCCTCTTTGACCCTGCACCGGCAGATTTGCCCTTGCAGTAAATGCGATCACCTTCCAGTTTTCGGGCAATATCAAATGCCCGATCCAATTCCACAGCTGCCCTCACATGCGGGCGAAACTCTAGTGGCAGAGTTGCCACAAACCGCCTTATCTTGGTGATCTCGTTTGGGATCAAATAGGGAACAAACCGCATCTTATCAGTAAACGCGGTTATGTGTTCTTCGATCGGGATGTCCCCTTTCTTGAGATTGTTGAAATCTCTTTCCATCCTCTCTAGGTCATACTTGGTGCAATACTTCTTGAGCACCGTTTCAGAGAATTGCTCCCAAGTGAGAGCATTTAACACCTCTTTTCGAACCGAAGCTTTAACCATATCCCACCAGAAGATGGCACGGCCCTTTAACATTCGTATTGTGTATTTCACGCAATATCCCGGCTCGCATTCACATGATTCAAACACCTGCTCCATCTCCCGGAGCCATTGTATGGTCACTGTAGGGTTATCAGCACGGCACTCACTTGCCCGGTGCCCCTCCTTCTAACAATTCCAGCACATATTCTGTAACATCCTGAATTTTGGCCTACTAGTTACATAGGCTTTGGTAAGTAACACTTGGTTCATTATTTGATAAGTGTTAATTTATTAATTGTTTAACTTTAAATTAAAGTTTAGTATATATATGTATACATACATATATATATATATGTGTGTGTGTGTGTACATATGCATGCATGTGGTAGTGGATTTATGTATAGTTGATTAGTGAGTGACACCTCATACTTGCTTGGTAACTTGTGAGTTCTCTTGGATAAGTCTTGACTTTTAAAGTCACCTCCTCACTTTTGTATCTAGAGAAAGTGTTGTGTGTGCAATTTGAGAGAAAAAGAAGAACATAGAACAAAGCTTGAACATTTGATATTTAGAAGTTGATAATCCATAAGTTAAGGTCGGTATGATTCTTTTATTTGTTTTTGAATCATGATTCATATTTAACATGCTATATTTTTTGTTAATAAATTTCTAGGTTTTATCAAGATCGCCATGGTATACATGATAGGAAAACTTGACAAATGGGTTAAGTTGGTTTTTAATGTGTTCTTAAGTCTTATGGTGTTCATGATGATGATAAGCATGTTATATATAGATTAATCGTGATTGGTGTTGATTTTAGTAAGTTTATATTTCTGGATATTTTGCATTTGGAATTTGTCAAAAGGAAGAAGATGAAGAACAATCTGGAAAAAGAGGAAATTACGAGTTCGCGACGCGACCTAGTTAACTTCGAGTTGTTAATTCGAAGAGTCCGCTCGAAGTCACTTCGCGGCGCGACCTAGTGGTTTTGAATTCGAAGCCTTGTTGCTCAAAGTGGTCCGCCCGAAATGTTTTATAGTTCGAAGGGGGCTCTCGAAGAAGCATCGTGACGCAAGGCGTTGGATGGTTGTGACGCGTTGGATGATCGCGACGCGACGCGTGTGATTTTGTCCAAAAGCTTTTATTTGTTGATCTTTTGGGTTGCATGTTATATGTTTACATGTTGGGTGTTTCTAACTTGTTGTGCATAGTTAGAATGGATATAAATATATGTGTTGATATATATTTATGAATCAGATATTGATTTCGGTTTTGTTGTGTTCTCAGGAACGGACAAGGCTCAGTAATATTAGACCATTCAGTGGAGTTTGAAAACAGAAGATAAGTGGATGTTAACTCACAGATGATATTAGTTGTAACTAGTTTTGGTTACAATTGTTTATTGATTGATGCATGGATAGACTTTATGTCTCATAATTGATTAACTAGTTTTGGTTAATTAATTGTTGCGTCAGTGATATGTATACATGATTATTTGAGAGGTCAACTCGGGAAGGCTATGAGCTGGGTTTGTTTGCTATCGGCAACTGAGTATTTGGATCTTTTGATGCATTCTTTGTAACTTAAGGGTAAGACTGTGTGAGAATAGCAAATGAACTATCAGTAAACATTTGCTTTGGCCGGCATTGGTTGTAGGTTCCTACAGAACCGCCGGTCTCCTCGGGGCATGATTACTTGTTGTTTTGGTATCTTGCGGTTGTGGCTGATATTCTATTGTGGTTTACTTTCATTTACTTAGCTTTGTGCTAATCCCCCACCTCTCACTCTTTTTACAGTATTGTGGTATGTCAACGGTTCGACTAAGAGTGAGTTAGCTTGGGAAATAATTGACTGGCCCTCTGATGCTTTATTTGTGATGAGTCGTTGTTTTGAAACACTAGTATTTTCATTTACTATAGACATGGGAAACTGTTTTGTATTCTCAGTTGTAAATACCTTTGGGTTTTATCTTATCGCTTCCGCAATATAAAAAAAATGAAAAATCTAGGTGGAAAATGTGGTGTTACAGTTTGGTATAAGAGCCTTGGTTTGGTGATGTGAGCACAGTTGGAAGTGTTATATTCCCAAATCTTGGCTCAAGTTGGGTCAATTATTTCATGGGTATGGGATTGGGGTGAATGAGAGTATTGCATTGTTTAGTATGTTATGTACTAACGGATTTATCTAATAAACCGTGAGATGTTGTGATTGTTAAAGAGAACAATGGCTGATAATAAGAACTCGACTGGTGCCTCTTTTGTCCCGTCTACAGTGGAAATTCCTACAGCAACCACAAAGATTCCTCTTTCAGTTGGAAGGACAATTGTAGGATCTGAGAAAAGAGTTAGTACAACAAAGACAGGTTCCGGTAACTCAACCACCGGTTATCACAACAGCTTCTATTGGATTGTGCCCACTGAAACACACACGAGTTGATATCTTGGCCGATGAAGCAAGGCCTATTGGGTCACACACCAAGTATCGGTTCTGGCATCACGGATGATCGAATGAGAGAGAATTCCAGAAACAAGTTCTGGTGGGCCAAGGCACGCCCGTGCCCTATGGGCAGGCATGAGCCAAAGTCGGGCGTGACTTGGGCGCGGCCTATTGCTTGGTACGCCCGTGCCCTGAGCCCAGTGGACAGGCACGAGTCCAAGTTGGGCGTGACTTGGGCGTGGCGTTTTGGGCTAGCATGCCCGTGCCTCGTGAGGCATGGCCGTGCCCTATGCAGTAACAGTCTTCTTAAACAGCTTTCAAGGCTGTTTACGAAGAAGATAATGGTGTTTAATTTGGTAACTGATGTAGAATTAATGTATGCGCATTTTTATACTCTCCTGTGGGGTCTATATAAAGTGCTACATGGTTCTATTATGAGGTTGCTAGTTCTTGAAAGACATACAAACATATATTGCATATATATCTCTCTCAAACACAAAAGGTAGACAAGGTTTTGGCTCTTTGGTGTTAGACTATTTTTGGGGTTTTTAGGTTGGCATACCTAACACTCTACCAAGTGGGAGATGATTACATCTTGGTGTGGACTTCGATATAGGTGTACAAGTTAGTGCACGTGACTTCAAAATTCCAAATCCAATTGAACAAGGAAGATAGCTTCAAGGGTATGAATCTATTCCTTATGTCTTTTATTTGTTGCTTAGTCATGTTTAGAATTTTGGTCCATGGGGTGGGCATATTCGTGGTCAAATTTTGAAATATATTTTCTACTCGTTTTGCTTCCGCTATGTTTTAGGACCACGAAAACCCAACAGTGGTATCAGAGCAATCTCTAACATGGCATTGCACTTTTGAAGTTAAACTGGATTTTTTAAGTTTTATGTCAAAAATGGTTTTTCCGGTGACCGGGCACGGTCGTACCTCTAGGGGTACAGACCGTGCCGGTGGCCGGGGCACGGGCGTACCAGTGGGGGTACGGGCCGTGCTAGCAGAATTCGTGAATTGTTTAAAATTGTTTAAAGTTTACACTAACAAAAGGGCAGGCATGCCCGTACCCTTTGGGGTATGCCCGTGCCTTCTGGTTTTTGGTCAGAATTTGTTTTTGAAACAATATGTTAAAATATATTAAAATCCGGGTTTTGGACTAGTCTTGATTCTGGTTATCCCCACAATATTTTGATTCCTAATTCTATATGTTTTGTATGACTTGGCATGAAGTTCATAAAAACATATATTTTTAGGTGTATATATGAATATTCAATTTTAAAGGTGTATTAAAATTGTTAATGCATATGTACAAGGATTGCTTGTTGTGCCTTAAATGTTGTTTTTGCAATCTTGATCAAAATATATATTGTTTGACATGGTTTTGTGGCATGCCATTGTTTTCGTTTGGTTGTGTTTGTGTTGGTTGCCTGGTAATTTGATATGCCCATAGCCTTTGTGATGTATGTGATTGGTTTTGCTTTTGGTCTGCGTGCCGTATTATTGTAATATTTATATTTGGTGCGACTTGTGTGTCTTTTATTTAAATATTTGTACTCGTAATAGATTATTAGGATCGCGACTTGCATGTCGTTTTCTTATTATTATGTACTCGTACTTAGATTATTTCAAATATGTAAATATTGCATCAAACCAATCGAGAGACACGGTGTTGGCGTCTTGACAAACCAAATCCGGGAGATTCGCCGGTGTGGAGATCGTGACGGAGGATTCTTTGTTGTTGTCCCTAGATTGAGCATGTTTTTCCCCGTTTTGGCTCACGGGGAGAACTCGTAGGATTTGGGCATGTTACCGGGTCTTTGATTTTCTTTATACGTGGTTGTTTTATATTCAATTCTTTAGGATTTGCATGCTAGAGAATTTTTTAAAATATATAAAACAAAGGGATTTATAAATGAGTTTATATTTCTGTGCGCATAAGAATTGGCAATATTAATATAAAAGGTGATTAAAAAGGAGTTTTTGTCACTTAAATTGTTAATTCGCAAAATTGTTAAAATATTATTTTAACCGGAAAATAAAAACCCGTTTTTCAAAAGTAAGTCACGTGCCACCCGTAAGACAACACCACCCAAGTCTAACGAAACTTGGATGATTGTCGAGCTTTAGCACGAGACATGCCTTGTGTAGTTGTGTGGAAGGTGAGTGTGGCAACCCGCAATATTGGTAGTCGAGCTTAAGCACTAACCAATGATTGGGCTAGGGTACCAACGTGTGTCTTGACGGGCGACTTACAAATTCTTTTATAACGCTTAAATGATGTCGATCTCTAGCCTAGTCGTTTAAGAATAATAAAAGGATTGGTGTATGAAGGGATCAAACATGCCTTAGACATTTGATGTCAAAAGGATCCCGTAAGGATCTAAGAGTTGCAATGGTTGCAATCGGTAAAATGGTTACCGGCGTAAATAACTTATTTCGTGATCCGCAGTACACCCGTCATGGGATAGAGTGAAATACCGTTCTTAGCCTTGTTCAAATAATTGAGTTTTATAACTATTGGGTAATTATTTCTACAAGAATTTGACAACTAAATTTGGTACTCTAATTTTGTAGATGGCATCCAACAATGCTTCTACATCATCGAACTCTATTTCCCTAAAGTTGTTCCTCGAAAAGGCCAAACTCAATGGCCAAAACTTCATTGATTGGTTCATGCAACTAAGGATATCCCTTAGGTATGAACAAAAGATGTGGGCCATCGAGGAGCCTTTGCCGGAAGCACTTGCAGCCAATGCGACTAGCGCAGTCCGAGATGTGTATGAAAAGCGCGTCAAGGAAACGAACGAAGTGGCTTGTATTATGCTCTCGTAAATGATTCCCGAGCTTCAAAAGAAAATGGAACATTTAAGGGCATATGATATGTTTAACCAACTGAAGGAAATGTTCCAACATCAGGCTAAGCTAGAGCGCTTCGAGTGCCTAAAGTCCCTTTTCGATTGTCATATGCAGGAGGGAGGAAATGTGAGCGTTCACGTGCTTAAAATGAAAGCATAGGTTGATCGCTTGGAGAGGTTGGGATTCCCGTTAGGGAGGGAGTTAGCGGTGGATGTGATCCTCCGTTCTCTGCCTAGTTCCTTTTCACAATTTGTGTGGAACTATCATGTCCATGGCAAGGGGAAGTCCCTAATGGAGCTTTATAGAATGTTGAAGACCGTCGAGTCTGACATGTCGAAGAAGCCCTCCTCGTCCAAACCCGTCCTAGCTATCCACGGAGGCGGAACCAAAAGGAAAGGAGCTCCCCCTCCAAGCGAAAGTGTAAGGGGAACGTTGCAAAACATAACCCGAGTCCGACCCCGAAGGGTAAGGGGAAAGCCGTGATGGTTCCACCGGCCGAGGACCCTACGGAAGCCGAGTGCTTCCACTGCAAGGAAAAGGGGCATTGGCGGCTTTCTTGCCCAAAGTACGTGGAGGGTCTTAAGCGGGTAAAACCGAAGGGAGCTCGTAACTCAGGTACGTTTATGATTGAACTCCACAATACCGCTACTTCTAACGGCTTGGTACTTGATACCGGTTGTGGCACTCATATTTGTAATAATGTGTAGGTGCTAAAAAGAAGTAAGGCGTTGGGTGCTGGAGAGCTTGACCTGATCATGGGAAACAAGGATGTGGTTCCTGTGGAGTGGATAGGGAGTGTTGATCTCGCCATTCCCTCAGCCCTTGCTATTACCTTGTTAAATGTTTGTTTTTCGCCCTGCGTGGCACGAAACATTATTTCCTTTCATGCATTGTCTGACGATGGTTTTAAGTTGAATTTTGATAATGGAACTATTTCTTGTTTAAAAGATGATGTTCATTACTTTAAAGCTTATCCATGTCGTGGAATTTATGAAAAAAGTGTATGTTTAGATGGTAATAAATCAATCATGAACATTGATTCCAAGTCCAAAGGTGTATTAGACAAGTTGTCTTAGTGGCATAGTCGTCTTGGCCATATAAACAAGAAACGTATCGCCAAACTCCAAGTAGATGGTATTTTGGAATCGTTTGATCACGAGTCAAGCGAAGTATGCGATTCTTGTTTATTACGCAAAATAACTAAAGAACCTTTCACCAGTGTTAGTGAGAGGGGCAACGACTTGTTGGACAACGTTCACACGGATGTGTGTGGTCTATTCAGGTCTGCTACAAGAAACAACTGTAGGTACTTCGTTACTTTTACTGATGATTTCAGTAGGTATGGTTATGTTTATTTGATTAAGCATAAGTTTGAAACCTTTGAGGTGTTTAAGACGTACCAAACGAAGTGCAGAATCAATTGGGCAAGCGGATTAAGATTCGCAGATCCGATAGGGGTGGTAATTATCTTAGTACCGAGTTTCTTGATCATCATAGGAGTTGTGGAATTATTTCACAACTTACTCCACCCAGGCCACCGCAATTAAAAGGGGTCGCTGAAAGAAGGAACCGAACTGTATTGGATATGCTTTGGAAATCACTGCTAGGACCTTAAACCTTGTACCAACAAAGAAGGTTGCTAGTACACCGTTCAAGATGGGGCATGGAAGGGTTCCTTCGCTAGCCTATCTCAAGGTCTGGGGTTGTGAAGCTTACGTGAGAGATGAAGCTCAAGACAAACTTGAACCTAGAGCCGAGAAGTGAATTTTCACTGGCTACCCAGCTGGTTCTATGGGATATTCGTTTTACAGACCTTCTGAGAACAAGGTGTTTGTTGCTTGAAGGACGGTCTTCCTTGAAAGGGAGCTGATATCTGAAGAAGCCAGTGGGAGGCAAGTCGATCTAGAAGAAACTCTAGATGACACCAATGGTCAACTTGATATTGGCACTAGTACCGCTTCTGAGGTCGGCGAACCAGAAGAAGTGGAACCTCAACCAATGGTGGATGAGGTACCTGACATACAGCCATTAGAGCTTCGTAGATCTGGTAGAGTTCGTAATGAGCTGGAAAGATATGGGTTTCTCATATCGGAGGGTGACGAACTATTGGTGGATCATAGTGAACCGACCAACTACCGGGAAGCCGTAGCGGACCCTGAGTCTGATAGGTGGAAGGAGGCAATGGACAGTGAGATGCAATCCATGGCGGATAATCAAGTCTAGGACTTGGATGACCCAGTACCCGGCCATAAGCCAGTAGGGTGCAAGTGGGTCTTCAGGAAGAAGACTAACATGGATGGAAAAATAGACACTTTCAAAGTCCGACTGGTAGCAAAGGGTTTCACTCAAACTCATGGTGTAGACTATGATGAAACCTTTTCTCCAGTGGCTATGTTAAAATCTATTAGGATATTAATGGCTATCGCTGCATATTACGATTACGAAATATGGCAGATGGATTCAAGACTGCCTTCCTTAACGGGAAGTTGGCAGAGGAGGTTTACATGGCACGACCTGATGGTTACGTAAGCCTTAAATATCCTAATAAAGTCTGCAAGCTTAAGAGGTCCATCTATGGACTTAAGCAAGCATCTCAAAGTTGGAACATTTGCTTTGATGAAAAGGTCAAAGAGTTTGGCTTTTCTAAAAGCAAGGATGAACCTTGTGTATATGTCAGGGCTAGTAGGAGTGCTGTAGTTTTCCTAGTCTTGTATGTAGATGACATACTACTCATAGGAGGTGACGTGACTACCTTGCAAGAATTTAAAACCTGTCTTGGGAGTTGATTCTCTATGAAAGACATGGGAGAAGCAACATATATTTTGGGGATAAAGATCTATAGAGATAGATCTAAGAGACTCATTGGTTTGAGCCAGAGTACGTACATAGATAAAGTCTTGAAGAGGTTCAAGATGTAAGATTCCAAGAAAGGGAATTTGCCTATGTTGCATGGTATGGCATTGAGCAACTCTCAATGTCATAATTCTCAAAAGGAACTAGAGGAAATGAGTTGAGTCCCGTATGCTTCCGTAGTGGGATCGATCATGTATGATATGCTATGTACTCGGCCTAATGTGGCGTATGCCTAGAGCATGACAAGCCGATATCAGGATAACCCTAGTCAAAGTCATTGGGTTGCGGTTAAAAACATCCTTAAATATCTTTGGAGAACTAAGGAAATGTTATTAGTGTTCGGTGGATCGGAGGAGCTCAGAGTTACGATATTCTGATGCTAGCTTCTAAATGGACAAGGATGATTGCCGGTCTCAATCGGGATTTGTATTCTTGTTAAATGGTGGAGCAATAAGTTGGAGATGTTCCAAGCAATTTATCGTGGCCGATTCAACCACAGAGTCACAGTATGTTGCTGCAAGCGAGGCTGCTAAGGAAACCGTCTGGGTGAAGAAATTCATTCAAGACCATGGAATTGTTCTTAGCATCGCTAACCCTATTGAGATCTTCTGTGACAATGAGGGTGCTGTAGCTCTAGCTAAGGAACCAAGAGCGCATCGACGTACGAGACACATTGCTCGGAAATATCATTTTATCCGTGATATCATCAAGAATGGAGACACTGTGGTTAGTAGAGTACTCACCAAACCTTTTTCACAAGTCAAGCATGATTATCATGCTAAGTCTATTGGTATTAGATTTACTAGTTACTTGGTTTAATTATTTTAGTTGTATTTGTTATTGAGAACATCAAAGCAATAATGTATTTCTTATTATAATGATTATTAAATAGGGATTTAATATACGCGTGATGCGATTACTGTTGGAACTCGTGGTGGGCACAAACACAGCGGAAGCACACAAGAAAAGAAGCATGCAAGACATAAATGAAAGCGCACACAAAGCCCACAACTAGTTCCAATGATGGAATACACTACAAAACAAATTGCAACTCAAAAGAAGAAGGAGGAAGAAAGTACCTCCTTACCATGGCTGGAAATCAAGATCTTCAAATGTGGGATGAGCTTGAGGAAACAAAAGGCTTCCTCCTCCATTGCTAGTCCGCACCAAGAAGAGTTTGATCCCCAAATGCTAGTGAACCATAGATGAACATCCAAGAATGACTTCACCATCTGGAACTACCCATGTAGGAACTCCTCTTTCACCATTGATCTTCATCATCACACTCAAGGTCACCAACTTTGTATTAAAAGCATGAAATCTTTGGAGTCTTAAGAGAATATGAAGTAGAGAGAGTTTTCATGTGTTCTCACTTGTTCATCTACACCTAACAGCCTCAAGGTTCACTTTTGGCTGGCCAAAAAGCGATCAACATGATTGGACCATCAAATGGTCCAATAAAACACAAGTGTCATTACAGCTACCCTCTTCACGACACCTCATGGGCTCTCACGGGCCATGAAGCCTAAATGCTCCACGAGGGGACTTAGAACCTCACGAGCCATGCCGCCCGGTCAAGGACTCGTGAGGGCATCTGCTTCACGACCCCTCACGACCTCGTCACGGGCCGTGAAGCCCAAAAGCATCATGACGCGTGGCGGCTGTCGAACAATCATTAGGGCAACCTGCTTCACGACCCGTGGAGCATCCTTCAGGGTCGAGAAGCCCCGAATCAAAACACTTTTGATTCTTTGACATTCTCCTTCCACATTAAGCTGTCGGGATCAATCCTTGGCGTGTGACCCAATAGGCTCGCGCTTCATTAGAAGTGATACCGACATACGTGTGTCAGTGGGCATATTCCACCAAACTCCCACTTGCACATGACACACCATACCCATGTGCATCACAGACAGAGAGCGGCCTCTAGCAAGACATCCCTGCCCCCAAATCAACACGAGGTATGTTATCCCTGACAAGTACCTAATCACAATCCTTAAGGGTTTAATAAGGTCCTATAGATAATTGTTCAATCATCCTATTGTTCGCGATATCCGGGTGAACACGAGACATGGTACAAAGTCATTCTCCGATTGTTCACGATTATGTTTCTCGATCAAGATTGGTGGTGACCAAAATATGCAAGTTGCAACTTATCAACTATCATTGCAAGCATGAGCATGGCCGTGCATTTTGGTGTCAGTGCCCAATCATCGAGGGGCACAAGGATATCTCTCTAAACAGAGGAACAAATTCCTTCGACTATATTGCCCCATTACATCAGTAATACTTTGCCCAAAAGCTTCCTTTACAACAAACAGTTACGGACTACGTTTGAAATCAATCAGAACATGGCAGACCAATGTGTGGGTCCTCCAATCACTTGAAACTCTTTTCAAGTATAGGAAAAGTGTTGCGTCTCTCGTATCCAATCACCATTGAATACACGACCTATGCTTTCCCTCAGTCTTCGTTCAAACTTCCTTCCTTCAAAGAGTGACTGACTGTGGACATTTAGAATGTAAAACATTCAGGGAAGTGGTAAACACGCTATGATGGAACACAATAAAGGCAATTGAGAGTACCCGCTACATGCGTATTAACAAATCCCCATTTGATAATCGATACTAACAGAAGCGCAATGTTGCTTAACGTTCACAAAATCAGCATATTAAAATTTCAACTAAAACAAACTCAAGCCAAGTCTATGCAAGAACTAGTATGATAATCATCAATATCTTGCAACTACGGCTTTAGCAAAACGGATCCGCCACCATGCCATCCGTGTGTATTCGTAAGTTGACCATATCTCTACCTTAACTGTAAAACCCTCAAACCTGGGCTAGGAGAATAGCAGGGTTTGTGGTACGTGTTTAACTGTTTTAATATGTTTAGATGATTAATTGAATTAATTTTAAATATGTGGTTAATTTTTATGCATGAATAGTATGTGTTATATGTATGTATATATGTAACCATATGCATGTATATGTATTTGTGTGTGTGCACATGTATGTGTGTAAAGAATGTGTTATGCCACCTCACATTTCACTTGTATACGTGGGGGGTTATGGAATTGGTAGCCATTATCACATAATTAAGCAAAGGTGTAAGTGTGTGTATGTGAATTTCTCTCCTCTGCGAAAGAAACCGAAGAATAAAAGAAGAAGGAACTATCGGATTTTTAGTTCTTTTGGTGTTTAAATTCAAACTAAGGTTAGATGTTTTAATATCACGATTATATGTTTACTAGTTTGAATCCTGATGAAACTAATATGAATTTATGAAGAAACCATAGGATCGGATTTGAATGAAACATATGTTTTGGGTCGGTTTTTGTGTTCATATGATTTGTATGTGTTTAAATGATGTTTTGTTGCATGAATGTATGTTTAGAAGTGTTTAAATATGTTTATGAAATGATTTGAATAAGTTCATACTTTATGGGTTTGTGTTATGGAGATGGTAGATTGAATCTATGAACAATCGGTTTTGGCATTTGATGAAGAAGGTGAATTCCAATTATTTAGAAAACCGGAAGTTGAAATCAGAAGACTTATAAACCGACACCCAGAATCCTATTCCTTAAATCCGGAAACCATAAATCCGAATGATTGAATCCGTAACATTTTGAATCCAAAACTCTCGAAATCCGATTGGTATAATCTGAGACTTAAATACGAAAGTCTCCAAATCCGGATCTAGGAATCCGAGTAAAGTGAAATCCGATTGAAGTAAAATCCGAATACTTGGAATTTAATTAAGGGAAATCCGATTGTGGCACAATCCGAGACATGAGATGCGGATTCTTGGAATCCGATAGTTTTAGGAAATCCGATACTTGCGTTTTGAACTTGTATTTGTTTATTGTTTGATGTTTGCTTGATGAATGATTTATAAATATATAGGTAAGATATATTTATGAGATTGGGACTGATTTGATTATTGCTGTGTTTACAGACAATCCTAAGACTCAGTAAGATTAGACTTCTGAGCTCGTGCTGAAATTGAGGTGAGTGGACGTTGAACACGGATGGTAAAGATTGCAGTTAATTTTATTGATGTGAAGCATGATTGTGGATTGAGATTGGATTGTTTGATCTGTTGATTGTGATATTGAAATGTTGATAACTGCTGCATGAATATTTGGTCGATACGCACTCTTAGGATGATTTTGAGTTGTGTTGAGAAGTCAGCTATTCGTAGACTTGGGATGGGCTTGTCTAACTGGTTGATTGAGCAGTAGTAGCCTTTCTGTTGCATTTGTTGCTCAGAGGGGAGTTTATGGTGCCAATATAGTGCAAAGCTATCGGTAAACCTTTGCTTTGGCCGGCATTGGTTGTAGGTTCTGCGCCGAACCGCCAGTCTTCTCTGGATATGTGATTACATGAGTATTAATTGATTGTGAATGTTTGTGTTTGTTGCTTTAGCCTCTACTCACTTAGCTTTGTGCTAATTCCCCTCAGTTGATGTTTTGCAGGTTGGTGTTTGTAGATGAAGAAGGAAGAGTTGACCACACTCTGATACTTATTTTGAAAAAAAAAAACAGACGAGCCAGTATTTTGTAACACCAAACTATTGTAGATGTGGTTGTCTTTTGAAACAAATGAATGTTTATTTGTAATTACTGATTATATGTAATCAAATTGTTTTAATTAGCTTCCGCAGTGCGTTTAAAAAAATGGTTTGTGAATTTTCGGTGTTACATCAACCAATCACCCAAAAGTGTGCGTTGGTGAGATAACGGTCCTTTGTCAAGCCATCGTACCTTCATTGATTCATTAGAACTCAATAAGATCAAAGATACTTGAGGTAAAGGTTATCTTGCACAAGCCATCGTACTCTCATTGTCTCCTAAGATCCCAATAGAGTCAACGATGCTTTGAGAATCATACTTATTAACAACGCCATATTTAGTACGATCACGATCCCCGATAAAGATCGGCAGTTATCCTAAGAAGTATATAAGCAAGCATTTGAATAACAACTTATTCTATGTTGCTTCTTACTATAGATCAACAAGAACATATTTCAATATTTCTTAACTCCTTTCAAAGGTCTTGTATATCCTATAATCGTTCTAGATGCATAATTCTTGATCTAAGCTTTTCCAAGCAAGATCAGGACATTATCTCTAATACGTTGTATGTGCTAGACATATTTAGAATAGGATTACAAAATGCTCCCACTAGCTCTGGAATTCATCCATGTTTTATCACTGCCTTTTAAAAACTTAACCAAATGATTTTCATATCAAAGCAAAGACTCTAACATTGAGATGGCAACACAAGTCCAGAAGTGGACTACTTGGAGTTTGTAAATTTCATTAGGATACTTATGATAGTGAAAGACCCTCGAAAAAGTTGTGAGCATTTTCTCAGAAAATTCCTATTAAGGAATGTGGTCTTCACTTCCACCCAATATAGCCTAAAAGGCACTTATAAAATAAGTATCCATGTGGACTTCAACATAACCACCGGGAGAATGTTTTTGGATGATACCTTCCTCATGGTCAATCATCATGAAACCATTCCCACTAGTCGGTATTTGAAGTAGTCTACAAACTTATCCATGTTTGGTCTATTTCATCAAAGAACCAATCACACCTTGAGGGTTCATACCCATGTATAGGGTCAACCTAGTCCAAAATTTGGATACCCGACATGGATAGCATCTCATATTTCATAACCTCTTTCCTCCTAGTGGACTTTAAGCCCACTACGCTTTCCAATAGTTGATGCATTCATCATGAATTATCATAAAGTTGTCTTCCTCGGATATAATGAATTATATCTTTCTGGTCTTATGACAACTTCTACCAAGAGGTAACGATTTTATGCCAGGTTCTCCAACATTGCCATGCTAAGTTTCAATCATTTATGATTGGGTGCTAGTGTCAACATCAGGTCCTTCCATTCAAGGAATACTTTACTCTCACTAGCATCCATGGATATTAATTTATTAAGAGACTCTACCTTTGAGCAACTTACAAGTTCTCACAAGGTTTGTCAAAACAAATACCCCATGGTCTTAGTAGAGTACCTAATGGAGTAAATACCTCTAGAACCTGGGTTCCTCCACCTCACGTCTAAATGCTGGCTAGACAATCCAGACTTTGGAATAGACAAACAAGGATCCTCCTTTTCGTCATATCCTCTAAGGCGTTTAAATGACCATCTTTGTTGTTTATAAGATTTAGAACTCATGCCAACCATTTGGAGAATGTCTCAAAACAATTTTGGATATAAAAGTGTAACCTATCACTTGTCGGACCATATCAAAATGTCCGGTTCCTCCTTTAGACGACCACATGTAACAATGTGTCTTAAGAGCAATGAATTGTGAGACAATCCCATAATTCTTATGATAGTCACATAATATAAAACTATTATTTTTTGTTCTCTAATATATATAATAGTTTTAAGACTTTTAAGGTAATATTCTAAAAGGTACTCAACATCTTAACTAGATTCGAGTATCATAGTTGCATTGCCCTCTCTATCATGTACCTCGTTATGGTGAGTTTTGAACACCTCTAAGCTTTCAAAAACTAGTCCATCAAAATAGACATACCATCCCTTCTACCATCACTGGTAAAGGTAACAAGGTATCTAAAGTTACTCCTTATTGGTTTCTTGAACGGTCAACACACTTAAAAGTGTGAACGATATCCAACAAGCTTTTAGTCCTCTCACATACTCGAGGGAAGGATGTTTAAGTCATTTATCCTAATAAACAAGATATGCATTCAACATTTGACCCATGGTCAAAGGGTTCCAAGTTCCTAAACCTCACGGATCTTGGTGAAGCAAGTCTAGTTTATATGGCTAAATCAACTTCTACATAAGGTTAACTTATCTTCATTTATGATCGTTCTATTACTCCTTAAGCAAAAGCTTACTTTAAATGCAATGACATGGATAAACTTTGAAATAAATTACCACTAATTTCAAAAGTCAAAGCAATATCCATCGTCAACAAAGGCGTTTAGATATAATGTTTCTAGCCTCACATGGCGTAAAACATACATCCAATAAAGTAATAGAATAGCTGGAAGGAAAGGCAAGATACAAACTTCCAATCCTCTCAATAGGGACAACAACTATGTTTCCCATTTTTGAATTCCAGTTCTCCATGCCTCATCCGCCTACTTCTCTTTTAACACCTTCACTTTGTAACAAACAAATTTGTGACAAACGTGAGCGTCATTGCTAGCATTCAAAACCTAGCCTTTAGAAGTAGAAGAGCAATGGAGTTTGATCATGAATTTTCCTGAAGTCATGGAGCTAATTTCTCTTACTCATAAGTGATTTTAACTCTTTCAGGTTCATAGGGCAGGCGTGGTGGCGCCAATTTCCAATCTTTCCGTAGAAGTAGCAAATTACCCCTTGTGGAGTCTTATCGTTAGGCGCAATCACATTGCCCTCTGACTTCACATATAAGGTAGGCTTGGTTAAACCAAACTTTCCGTTTGAGGTCAATTTCTTCTTCTCGGTTTCTTGTTCCTTTATAACGTTAGCGGGAGTTGGTAAGGCAAGCTATACTTTGGCCATGCAAGACTTAGCAGTCCACAACATGCCATAATGCTTTATCATGGACTTCTCCATATTGTGCATGTGATAGTTCACAATGAACCATTTACATCACGTGGGCAGTGACTTTGGACAATTTACATTCACCACAAGCTCCCTCCCTATGCGGAATCCATGCCTCTCCTTTAGGTCCACATACGCCTTCATCTCAAGGATATGGACACTAATATTCCCGACTTCATGCATCCTTCAATCAATCAAGGCCACGATGCACTTTTACATGCATATAGAGGTCTAGGTCGCGTTGGTAGAATTTTGGCTCTAGAAGGGATTTCTCTAAAATGTGCAACTTTGACTCATGGTAGAGGACAATCCTCAACAACCAATCCTAGTCCACGAAGTCCACACTAATGAGTCTCACCTTCTTTAGGAACGAACGGAGTTTTAAGTTGAAGCGGTGTCGTTAACGTTTGCCAATTAAAGATATTAGAATACACGTTTTAGTTACTATTGATATAATCCTCGTTACGATAATTACCCTTTTAGTTTACAGAAAACCAATTATCTTAACAAGGGCTAAGAACCTTATTTCACTTCACTCCATGACGGGTTTGCCGCGGATCACTTCATGAAGTTATTTAGGCCGGTAAACGTTTTACCAATTGCAATCCGAGATTACAACTCTTAGACACTTGCGGGATCCATAGACACTCATAGCATCGGTTTGGCATGTTTGATCCCTTCTCACACCAATTCCTCGTTAAGCCACTTTGGCAACTCGGTATAGGCACGACAATTACCAAGGCGTATTAAGTTGGAATTGTAAATCGTCCGTCAAGATACACGGTGACACCCTTGACAATCATTGGCTAGTGCTAAGCTCAACAACCAACAATTTCAAGTCACCATACTCACCTTCCACACAGATTCACATAGAATAACTCGTGTTTAGCTCGACAATCATCTCATGCTTCACCAGATTCGCATGGTGTCATCTTACGGGTGGCGTGTGATTTACGTTTGAGAAAAACGGGACTTTTGTTTTCCGGGTTTAAAAAATCTCTTTTCAAGTTGATTAACAAACAAGTGACAAAACACATTTTTCACTTTAATATAAATCAATTTATATTTATTTGTTAATCATGAGCGCCGGAGTTTGTTAAACAATTTAACAACTCTTGTAATTTTATTATTTTAAAAAGTTTTCTAGCATGCAAAGATCCTAAACAACCACGCAAGAAAATAACAAAATAAATCACAACCACGCACAAAGCAAATATCCTGTAACACGCCCCTAAACCCTATGCGCCCTCCCCGTGAGCCAAACGGAGAGAGCAAGGCCAAACTAAGGACACAACCAAATGGTCTCGATGGATGTGCTCCTACTGAATCCGTCATTTCCAAATGATCCACCGGATCCAATATAGTTGAGACGTCTCCTCCACGACTCTCAATGGTTGTCTTCGGTCTTCTTTTCTCAATTACAAACAATTTGAAAAGAAACGGCATGCAAGCCGCGATTGCTATTCTAAGCTACTTACAACAAGTACAAAGGAAAGCAATGGCATCCAAGCCGTAATAAATTTACAAATTTACAAACTGAATTAAATATTATTACAAACCATTGTGACTAAAAGTCACCAAATGAATGAATACATAAATAAACAACCAAACAACCAACACATAGGTCTAACGGGCAAGGCGTTACCGGACACAACAACAACCACAAGCAAAACATAGTGTGCCACAACAAAACCATGCAAAATGTATCTCGATTAAGATTGTTCAAACAAGCAAAGCACTCAAGGCACAAAAAGAACAATCCTTGTACATATGCATTAGTATCCCAAACACTTTGAGAACACATATTCATATATACACAATATAAGTATGTGCATGTGTGCATTTTATGCCAAAACTGGAGGTATTTGTTTGGTACATACGATTAGCAACGGAAGCAAGATATAATACAAAAATAAACTAGCCAAACAAACACACATGCCATGGACCAATATCTAGACATGGAAATGCAACTAAAATACATAAATGTGATGGGAAGAAAGGTTATACCTCAATTGATCAAAACACAAGTTAACCTTCCTTGTCAAGAAGCTAATAATCCAAATAGAATCCCTCTAGTGTTGTCCACCCCAAGCTTCCTTGATTCCCAAATGCTAGTTTGTTGATGCACAACCACCAGAACAACAATCAAGTGTGTGTATGTTTGCTTCTTGTGCTGAAGAACACCTAGAACAAGAGAGAGAGAGAGTTCTAATGTCAACCAAGGGACCAAGTGATAGCCAAAAGCCTCTACAAGAGCACATAAATCATGGTCTCTTTGCCTCCCACAATAATGAGAAGTTAACCCCATTAAACCAAGTGTTTAAGGCTGTTAATTCTGCTGTTACAGCGAACGTACACGGCCCGTGTAGGCCCAAAGTCCACAGCCCCAATTGGGGTAAGACGACCCTTGTCTATCAAGCACTACACGGAGCGTGTTCATCTACACAGCCCGTGTAGGCCCAAACTACACGACCTTGAATTGGGCTAATACGCCTCGTGTATGTTGGACTGGACACGGCCCGTGTTTAGGAACACGGCCCGTGTACCATCCTCCCAAAACTCATTTTGGCCTTTTCCTCTCTTTTGCTTGATCGTGTTGCCGGAATCAATAGTTGGTGTGTGACCCAATAGGCCTATACCTCATCGGTAGTGCCATTAACTCATTCGCGATATCCTATGTGAACACAAGGCATGGAATAAAGTCAACCTTCAGACCGTTCACGATTTTGTTTCTCGATTCTAGATTAGTGGTGACCAACAAACCAAGTTAACATTGATCCATCATCAATATAACTTGAGCACGGCCATGCATTTGAACATCAGCACTCAATCATCGAGGGGCCCAAGGATATCTTCTCTATACATAGAGGAACAAATTTCTTTCGACTACATAGTCCCGCCACATAGATAATACTCTACCCAATCATCTCCCTTATAACGACTAGTTACGGACCGCGTTAGAAAACGATCAAAGCAAAGTAGACCTATGCTTTGGGATCACATGTATCTCTAGTTTAAGGATGAAATGTCATTACCATCCCGAGTTACTCGTGACTAAAACCATGAAGTAAACTCGGGTGCGGGTCCTCCAATCACTTGAAACCCCTTTCAAGTATAGGCAAGAATCATGTTTAACAAAACCAACTCTTTACCTCAATCTTAATTTATACTTCCTTCCCATAAAGTATAACCGATTGTGGAGATTTAGAATGAAAAACATTCTCGGAAGTGTTTAAACATGCTAAGATGGAACACAATAAGGATTCATAAAATACCCGCCCTCGGCGTATTATTAAATCTCCATTTAATAATCGATATGGTATGAATTGCAATACTGCTTAACGTCCCCAAAACATAGGTACAAATCAAACATAAACCAAAACATATTCAAGCCAAGTTATACGCATTAGACATGCTAATTGACCTAGTATGACAAACACTACTAGTCCATAACAACAGCTTAACTAGTGGATTTGTCCTACAACATCCACAAGTTCTTTTGTTATTCAATTATATCTCTTTTGACAAGACTACTTCAAAAGTATGCATCAAAGAGATCTTACTTTTCAAAAAGGTTAAAGTAATTAAGAATCAACAAACAACACCACAAGTTAGGATCATCAACTTTGATCAAAGATCAACAGTTATCCTAGCAGAAACATGCATTAGAGTAACTACTTACTCCAAGCCTATTCAAGTCGTCAAACATCAAGAAAATATCTCTATATTTATTGAACTAAATACTATCCAATTTTGTATCTCTTAAATGCCCCTATGAAGCAGTAATTCCTGAATTAGGTTTGCAGATAACCTAATATCGGGACATTATCTTCCATAGACATTTAACACTAGGAATACAACAAAGCTCCCACTAGCCCTGACATACGTAAAAGGTTTTATCTACGCTTTTAGAAAACTCATCACTTTCACACCCCGCTAAAGCGGAAACACGAGGTGTCACAACACAAGATATCATCGCACAAGATATATAGACAATAACCATTATATTAACTTAACAAAAATAAATAGTTCGGGTAAAACATAAATAAAAGTTACATAACCGAATAATAATTAAATGACATAGTCTTGTACGATGCGTAAATAAAACAGATAGTGTTTTCATAAAATGTGACGATGAAGATGGAAATGTCACACATCATGATTGTATGCATAAGGTACCTAACGACGATCACCTGAAAGCACGGGTAAAATAAAGAAAACGGCCAACTACTAGAGTTGGTGAGTTCATAGGTTTTTAATATATGCACAAAATACTTTTAAATGAGAAAAGTTTAAATAATTGATGGAGGTTTTTGGAATAAAATAAAAGTATGCATGAATGATAGAAGATGTATTATATTGCCCAATACGTTAAACATGGTATTAATAGACTATGATGATTATTGCTTGAGCCATTATCCAACCTAGCCGACAACCAATTGCCCATGATAAACTTACCGCCTATATTAAATGACGTTAGTAGTGGTAAAGTACATCTATAGTTCGTCAACCATAAATGGGAGACGTCGGAATCTCCAAATAGCGCTACTTACAAATATCATCGGCTCACTAGCGGAGTTAAGGAATAATGTCTAACGAAAGGGCCTTACAACGACCACCCAAGCACATCAAAGAATAATACCATAAGTGCTCAAAATAATATTTGAAATAAATAAGAAGATAGGCAATAAACTTTTCATGAAATATATACACAAGCTTTCACCCCAAAATAATATGAAATACGGTAAAAAGGGGCTATGATACTCACTCGGTATGCAAATGTGTTCACTCGTAAGGATTTCTTGTTCCTACCGAAGCTCCTTTCCTAATATAAGAGGTATGTAGCTCTATTTGACTTATTTTATTTATTATTTTGTATTATTTATTTGTTGTTATCTTATTTATTAAATAGTTAAAGGTTTTCTCTATTTTTCCATAAATCATAAGTGTTTACTGGAATTTTCAGTTCTTTAAGTTAAACTTTAAAAATTAAAAACTGTAATTTAGGAGTCATATTAAGGCTTGATATTTTAATATAATTGTAATAAATGTTTCTAGAATGTCCAGTATAAGATGTCCACTGATCAGTGTCTGGATGACACATTGTTACAAAAAAGTCTGTTTAGGGCTCATACGACCTCGTTTTTACATTATTCAAAAGGGGAATTAACCACGACTGAAATATGAAACTTTAAAAAAAAACTAGACGTATTTTGACCCAAGAATGAGTAAGTTATACGCGTTTAAAGTATACCTCTTTTAATCTGCCAGATTTCCAGATTCAACATATTTGTCTTATTAAATACGTTTGAAGGATCAAACCTTCATGAAAATTAGTGAATCCAGATGAAAATGAAAGGTAACACTTCAAACTAAGATTAACAAAAAGAATCAAACGATTTTGATACCTAGAACTCCAGATATAACAAAAACAAGAGGTGAGTTCTAGATCAAAATCTGTCAGGTTGTTATATTTCTTATCTTTTGGGTCATTAATTTAATATAACTTATTATATATGATTGATCGTCTAACATAAACATAAAAATAGAAAATCCATGTGTACCTTACATCAATGGTAGGATGATAACACATTTTCATGTGTTCCTTACATCATTGGTATGATAATAACACATGCATAATCAAAGTTCTTATTTTCTTGAGTTTTTAGTTTTATGGATCATGGATTTTCACCATTTTTGAACATTTTCATGTCTTTGGTGTAAAATCTACCATCTAAGTCCATGAGTACTCATGCATTCTTAGTTCTTCAAGAAATAAGATGAAAAAAAAAAAAGAAATCTAAGAAAAATAAGAAGAAAGGTAGAAGAGTGGAATGATCTTGATGTATAAACATCTTACCAAGCTTGTTCTTCTTTGATCTTTGCTTAGATCTTCAAAACCTAAGCTTTTTGAAATAGTTTAGTGGCTGAGATTTTTTTGGTGTAAGAAGCAATAGGAAGAACTTAGAAGATGAAGATTGATTGTAAAAGCATAAAGAGAAGAAGTAAGGGAGTTTATATAGAGTAAGGGGGGAGTTCAAGTGGCATGAGGAGGTGAAATGATGAACTTAAGCCTTGAGAAGGCAAATATAGGTGTTGAGTGTGTGGATGGGTTTAGCCATGTGGCTGGCCAATTTGGATTATTATTATTATTTATTATTATATATTTATTATATATTAATGTATAATGGCTAATTGTTGTAAAAAGGTTACTTGTTTGATGCTTAAAACTCTCAATTTGTTCACTTTAAGTTCTAGTTTATTAACTTTTATAAAGTTTTTATTTTTCCATGTGATTATATGTATTTATATTGTTTATAATTGTTTTTGTTAAAATATAGTATGAACTATTTTATATTTTTTTATAATATTATGTATACTGTGTGTTGGTTGTATTTTATACATTACTGATTTGATCACTTTTGTTGATCTTTATATAGGTTTTATATTTTGCCATAACTTATATAATGATGTATATTATTGTTATTACTAAGATTGTTATACAAGATTTATTAATCTTGGCATTTTATAAGACGATTTTTACTGATTTTCAGTTTTTAAGGATTTTAAGCATATTGTCGGGATTTTTTTTATTATATTTTTCTTATTTGGGAATATAGGAATTTTACGCAATGACATATGCCATAAATAATATTTTTAGCTATTTAAAACCTATATTAAAGTTATCTTATAGCTAACCCGGAAATTTAGTTGACGGTTGTCATAGTCTCCCCTAGTTAAGGGAATTTCGTCCCGAAATTAACAATTGACATATTGGATTTTCTGTTTAGCAAATAGGTGAGGATATTTAAGTTTCATATAATCCTCTCATTCCCATGTGTATTCAGGTCCGTGCTTTGAATTTCCAATCGAACTTTTATACTTGTAATCTTACTTTTTCTAAGTTGTTTGACCTTACGGTCAAGAATTTCAATTGGTTCCTGTACGAAATTTAACCGATCATCTATGTGAACATACTTCAAGGGTAGTAATAGAGTTTCAGCGGCTAATAATTTCTTTAGATTTGGCCCATGGAAGGTATCGTGTATGTCATTTAGTTCTTTTGGCAATTTAAGAATATACGCCACTCGCCTAATTCTCCTAGTTATCTCAAATGGTCTAATGAATCTGGGATATAGGTTTCCTCTTTTCCTAAAATGTACTATTCCCTTCCATGGCAATACCATTAGAAGCACTTTTATCACCCACTTGGAACTCTAAAGGCTTACGACGATTATCAGCGTAAATTTTCTAACGATCTTTGGCAGTCTTAAGTCTATCCTTCATAATTGTGATCTTGTCAGTGATCTCTTGCATGATATCAGGTCTAGTCAATTTCCTATCGCCAATTTCCAACAAATTGAGCGGGGATCTACACTTGCACACCTACGAGACTTCATATGGTGCACACTAGACGCTACTGTGAGACCTATTATTCTAAGAAAACTTAACTAATAGTAGATGTGAATCTCAAGTTCCACCAAAATTTATTACGTGTGTACACAACATGTCTTATAGTGTCTAAATCGTTCTCTCCGACTGCCCATCCATTTGAGGGTGTAGGTGTTGCTGAGGTTTATTTGCGTACCTAACGCCTTTTGAGATGATTGCAAAAATCGGGATGAGAACCGACTATCTCTATCGGATATTATTGCAATTGGTACTCCCTGTCGGGCAACAACTTCTTTAATATAAATCTGAGCCAGCTTTACCATTTTGTAATTTTCTCGTACAGGAAGGAAATGTGCCGATTTCGTGAGCCAATCTACTATAACCCAAATGGAATCGTACCCTTTTGCAGATCGGGGTAATTTAGTTATGAAATCCATGGTTATATGTTCCCATTTCCATTCTGGAATTTCTTGCTGCTGCAACAAACCGGATGGCTTCTACTATTCTGCCTTAACCCTTGCGCAAGTTAAACATTTCCCACGAACAAGGCGATGGCTTTCTTTATTCCAGGCCTACCAATAGTATTCCTTGAGATCCTTGTACACTTTGTCGGATCCCGGGTGGATTGAATACCTAGATTTATAAGCCTCGTCTAAAATTGTTGATTAAAGGTTATTAAACTTAGGTATCCAAATTCTGTTTTCGAAGTGGTACACTTCATCTGGCCCTGTTTTGAATCATCGCTCCAAGTGATATAGGGTCTCGTTCTTCAAATTTTCCGCATTTGATGCTTCTTTTTGAGCTTCAAGTATTCTTTCCTTTAGGCTTGTTTGAATTATTGCTCCTAAAGCTTGTACCCTAGATGACTCACTCTTTTGTTCCTACTTAGAGCATCAACCACCATGTTGGCCTTGCTAGTATGGTATTTGATTTCACAATCATATTCACTAAGCAATTCCACTTATCTTCTCAGTCTCGTATGGAGCATCTTTTGATCAAGAATGTGTTGAAGACTCTTGTGGTCTGTATAAATAGTTCACTTAGTATTATAAAGGTAATATCCCCATTTTTTTTCTAGGGGCAAATAGTACGGCTCTTAACTCTAAGTCGTGGGTAGTAAATTTCTTCAAATGCACTTTGAACTATCTCGAATCATATTAATGACTTTCTCTTTTTGCAACAACACACAACCACAGCCTTGGTGCGACGCATTGCAATATACCACGAACTTATCTGTTCGTTCGGGTAATGCCAAAATTGGTGCATAGCATAACTTATCCTTAAGCATAGAAAATGTTTCTTCTTGTTTATCTCACCAAACAAAATTCTTATCCTCTTGAGTGAATGTCGCAAGTGGTTGCGCAAATTTTGAGAAATTTGCTATAAATTAACGTGCTAAATAGAGAAATTTACAATCTCAGTCGGGGTATCTGTGGTTCCTATTTCTTTATGGCTTCGATCTTTGTTGAATCAATATGAATTCCCTTCTCATAAATTACATGGCCTAGAATACGTAATTCCCATATCCAGAATTCGAATTTAGGAAATTTTGCATACAACTTCTAATCCTTAAATAACTTCATTATCAACGTTAAATGCTTTTCGTGGTCGCTCTTGTGTCGCATGTAAATAAGTATATCTTCAAGGAACACAATCACAAACTTATCTAAGTATGGTCTGTATACTCGGTTCATTAAGTCCATGAAGACAACTCGTGCGTTTGTCAATTCAAAGGGCATAACTAAGAATTCATAGTGACCATAACGTGTTCTAAATGAAATTTTGTGTACGTCCTCATTATGGAATCTCAATTGATGATACCTCGAGCAAAGATCGATTTTAGAAAACAAAAATAAGTGGATCCATGGAGTTGGTTGAACAAATCGCCGATTCGTGGAAAAGGATATCGATTTTTTTTTGTTTAACTTGTTGACTTCTCTATAGTCGATACATAATTACAGTGACCCGTCTTTCTTATTAATGAAAAAGACTCGGGCTCCCCATGGTGTTGTACTTGGTCGTATATATCCTCTGTCGAGTAGTTCCTGAAGTTATGCACATAGTTCTTGGATTTCCGATGGGCTAACCGATACGGTGCCTTTGCTACGGGCGCGGCTCCGGGGATTAGATCAATGCCAAATTTGTCTTGTCTAACGGAGGGTAATCCAAGTAATTCATTCGGAAACACCTTGGGAAAATCTCGAACGATTGGAAAATCCTGAATGTGCTTTTCCTAAACGTCCTTTTCTATAACGTGAGAGAAGAATGCGATATAGTCATTTCTCAAATATTTTCGCATTTTCATGCATGATACTACCTTGACGCTCTTCCCTGTCTTTTCTCCTTATACGACAAGCGTTTCATCTTGTGATAGTGGAATCTGAATGATCTTTTCAGAACAACGTATTTTAGCTTGATTTTTGGATAGCCAATACATACCAACGACTACATCAAAGCTCCCTTATTTGATTGGTATGGTATACGTTAAAGTGTTTGTTGGCTAAGTTCAAGGTACACTTTGTGATTATATCACTAGTCTTGACTTCTTGTCCATTAGCAAATTCAATGATATAGGACTCTTTCAATATTTGAAATTTTAGATTAAGCTTTGGCCTAAATACTAGTGGTACGAAACTTCTATCTATTCCAGAGTCAAATAACATTGATGCATTATAATTATTCAAAAGAAACATACTAGTAATCACATTCGGGTCTTTCCTCTGTACAATTCTACTTAGCTAGGTTATGGTGATCCTAAGATATAAGGTCTAACAACTAACACTCCCGTCATATAGTTCCCAAAAGTACCAAAATGATTTCCCAAAAGACATCATGTGATTAATGTTTAACAAACAATCAAAATAAACCACCAAGTTTAATAATCAAAAGAAACTCCAATCCTTCACTAATTCAGCCTCCTTAAAAACAACCCAAGCGCACCATCATACTCAATAGCAATCTTACCATCACTATAAAACAATCCTCCGAATCATCCATATAATTACATCATCTACACGGCCCTCATTGTTGCAATGGTGGTCCCCATAGCTCTTAACGCTTCACGGTGTTGCGACTCCAAGAGCATAGAAAAAAAATTACATAGGACATGGTGCCGGTGGTCTAAACTAGTATGATGAATACTCACTTCTAGTGATATGCTTTGTGCCTACCTTCCCTCTTTAGGGGTCACCCTAAATGTCCTTACGATAGTTCCCGTTACTACTCATGGTGCCTCTATGTGCTCCCTAAATCAGCAGTTCTCTCCCTCATAATGAAAAGGCCACGAGGTCACTCTCGTTGGTAAGGGGGCTCTTTTCCTAGCCGTGAGCCTAACACATGATCCACATAAAGTCAGTGTTGATAATACACTAGGTCGTGAAACTCGGGGACTCTCCCACTAAGTTTCTATTCTAACCTCCATGGGTAAAGAATATGTAATCTTAGTGCGTCAACCTAATGATGACATTACAGACTTCGATATATATAAAATTGGTTACTAAGTGTGCTAATATATGCAAGTACTTATGATATGCCATGCTTATGCACACACACAATAATCGTGCTCCAGAAAGAAAATAAATGAAAAATGTTTCTAAGTATATTTGTATTATAACTAACCTAAGTCCCATATCGTACATAGCTAAATTAGACATAGGTGATCAAGCTTTGTCTAATTGAGGTATAACAATGTGGTACTCAACTTAATTATATTATCAATACACTTGATGCATTTTAAACAAAATTATTTTGAAAATCATTTTTATAAACCTTTGGTTATAGTTGGTGTTTTCCCCCCATAAGGAAAACAACATTCTCTATAACCTTAGGCTCTGATACCAAATCTGTCACACCCCGCTAAAGCGGAAACACGAGGTGTCACACCACAAGATATCATCGCACAAGGTATATAGACAATAACCATTATATTAACTTAACAAAAATAAATAGTTCGGGTAAAACAT
The DNA here is from genome assembly GCA_038502395.1 of Dittrichia graveolens. NCBI lineage: Eukaryota > Viridiplantae > Streptophyta > Magnoliopsida > Asterales > Asteraceae > Dittrichia > Dittrichia graveolens. Next base: position 29,361,270 of record JARJIL010000008.1, read on the forward strand.
AAATAAAAGTTACATAACCGAATAATAATTAAATGACATAGTCTTGTACGATGCGTAAATAAAATAGATAGTGTTTTCATAAGTACAAATCAAACATAAACCAAAACATATTCAAGCCAAGTTATACGCATTAGACATGCTAATTGACCTAGTATGACAAACACTACTAGTCCATAACAACAGCTTAACTAGTGGATTTGTCCCACAACATCCACAAGTTCTTTTGTTATTCAATTATATCTCTTTTGACAAGACTACTTCAAAAGTATGCATCAAAGAGATCTTACTTTTCAAAAAGGTTAAAGTAATCACACCCTCATTGTCTCAAAAGCCCACAATAGGGTTAGTGATACTTAAGAATCAACAAACAACACCACAAGTTAGGATCATCAACTTTGATCAAAGATCAACAGTTATCCTAGCAGAAACATGCATTAGAGTAACTACTTACTCCAAGCCTATTCAAGTCGTCAAACATCAAGAAAATATCTCTATATTTATTGAACTAAATACTATCCAATTTTGTATCTCTTAAATGCCCCTATGAAGCAGTAATTCCTGAATTAGGTTTGCAGATAACCTAATATCGGGACATTATCTTCCATAGATATTTAACACTAGGAATACAACAAAGCTCCCACTAGCCCTGACATACGTAAAAGGTTTTATCTACGCTTTTAGAAAACTCATCACTTTCACACCCCGCTAAAGCGGAAACACGAGGTGTCACAACACAAGATATCATCGCACAAGATATATAGACAATAACCATTATATTAACTTAACAAAAATAAATAGTTCGGGTAAAACATAAATAAAAGTTACATAACCGAATAATAATTAAATTACATAGTCTTGTACGATGCGTAAATAAAATAGATAGTGTTTTCATAAAATGTGACGATGAAGATGGAAATGTCACACATCATGATTGTATGCATAAGGTACCTAACGACGATCACCTGAAAGCACGGGTAAAAGAAAGAAAACGGTCAACTACTAGAGTTGGTGAGTTCATAGGTTTTTAATATATGCACAAAATACTTTTAAATGAGAAAAGTTTAAATAATTGATGGAGGTTTTTGGAATAAAATAAAAGTATGCATGAATGATAGAAGATGTATTATATTGCCCAATACGTTAAACATGGTATTAATAGACTATGATGATTATTGCTTGAGCCATTATCCAACCTAGCCGACAACCAATTGCCCATGATAAACCTAACGCCTATATTAAATGACGTTCGTAGTGGTAAAGTACATCTATAGTTCGTCAACCATAAATGGGAGACGTCGGAATCTCCAAATAGCGCTACTTACAAATATCATCGGCTCACTAGCGGAGTTAAGGAATAATGTCCAACGAAAGGGCCTTACAATGACCACCCAAGCACATCAAAGAATAATACCATAAGTGCTCAAAATAATATTTGAAATAAATAAGAAGATAGGCAATAAACTTTTCATGAAATATATACACAAGCTTTCACCCCAAAATAATATGAAATATGGTAAAAAGGGGCTATGATACTCACTCGGTATGCAAATGTGTTCACTTGTAAGGATTTCTTGTTCCTACCGAAGCTCCTTTCCTAATATAAGAGGTATGTAGCTCTATTAGACTTATTTTATTTATTATTTTGTATTATTTATTTGTTGTTATCTTATTTATTAAATAGTTAAAGGTTTTCTCTATTTTTCCATAAATCATAAGTGTTTACTAGAATTTTCAGTTCTTTAAGTTGAACTTTAAAAATTAAAAACTGTAATTTAGGAGTCATATTAAGGCTTGATATTTTAATATAATCGTAATAAATGTTTCTAGAATGTCCAGTAAAAATATAGGAATTTATAATCCATGTTTAGTATTTTTAATAATTAAAAGTGTATAAGATGTCCACTGATCACTAGATGACACATTGTTACTAAAAAGTCTGTTTAGGGCTCATACGACCTCGTTTACATTATTCAAAAGGGGAATTAACCACAACTGAAATATGAAACTTTAAAAAAAACTAGACGTATTTTGACCCAAGAATGAGTAAGTTATACGCATTTAAAGTATACCTCTTTTAATCTGCCAGATTTCCAGATTCAACATATTTGTCTTATTAAATACGTTTCAAGGATCAAACCTTCATGAAAATTAGTGAATCCAGATGCAAATGAAAGGTAACACTTCAAACTAAGATTAACAAAAAGAATCAAACAATTTTGATACCTAGAACTCCAGATATAACAAAAACAAGAGGTGAGTTCTAGATCAAAATCTGTCAGGTTGTTATATTTCTTATCTTTTGGGTCATTAATTTAATATAACTTATTATATATGATTGATCGTCTAACATAAACATAAAAATAGAAAATCCATGTGTACCTTACATCAATGGTAGGATGATAACACATTTTCATGTGTTCCTTACATCATTGGTAGGATAATAACACATGCATAATCAAAGTTCTTATTTTCTTGAGTTTTTAGTTTTATGGATCATGGATTTTCACCATTTTTGAACATTTTCATGTCTTTGGTGTAAAATCTACCATCTAAGTGCATGAGTACTCATGCATTCTTAGTTCTTCAAGAAATAAGATGAAAAAAAAGAAATCTAAGAAAAATAAGAAGAAAGGTAGAAGAGTGGAATGATCTTGATGTATAAACATCTTACCAAGCTTGTTCTTCTTTGATCTTTGCTTAGATCTTCAAAACCTAAGCTTTTTGAAATAGTTTAGTGGCTGAGATTTTTTTGGTGTAAGAAGCAATAGGAAGAACTTAGAAGATGAAGATTGATTGTAAAAGCATAAAGAGAAGAAGTAAGGGAGTTTATATAGAGTAAGGGGGGAGTTCAAGTGGCATGAGGAGGTGAAATGATGAAATTAAGCCTTGAGAAGGCAAATATAGGTGTTGAGTGTGTGGATGGGTTTAGCCATGTAGCTGGCCAATTTGGATTATTATTATTATTTATTATTATATATTTATTATATATTAATGTATAATGGCTAATTGTTGTAAAAATGTTACTTGTTTGATGCTTAAAACTCCCAATTTGTTCACTTTAAGTTCTTGTTTATTAACTTTTATAAAGTTTTTATTTTTCCATGTGATTATATGTATTTATATTGTTTATAATTGTTTTTGTTAAAATATAGTATGAATTATTTTATATTTTTTTATAATATTATGTATACTGTGTGTTGGTTGTATTTTATACATTACTGATTTGATTAAAATCAATACTTACTAGTTATTGATCACTTTTGTTGATCTTTATATAGGTTTTATATTTTGGCATAACTTATATAATGATGTATATTATTGTTATTACTAAGATTGTTATACAAGATTTATTAATCTTGGCATTTTATAAGAGGATTTTTACTGATTTTCAGTTTTTAAGGATTTTAAGCATATTGTCGGGATTTTTTTTATTATATTTTTTTATTTGGGAATATAGGAATTTTACGCAATGACATACGCCATAAATAATATTTTTAGCTATTTAAAACTTATATTAAAGTTATCTTATAGCTAACCCGGAAATTTAGTTGACGGTTGTCATAATCACTATGATCTTCTATTAGTAAGCAAAGATATCTTTCCGTCAAGATGCAAGAATAAGCCCGAAGTGGTCTTATCCACTTTTGTAGACATAATTCGGACACTACGGACATATATTAAGACTCTCGGAGAGTGTTATAAGCACTTCCTCATCATATTGTTCCATGACAGAACGCGGTCATTAATATCCACGAGTAGCAAACATTCTTCAACATAGCCACTAGGACAAGTTTCTCCATAACCGTCATGAAAACTTTATCACTAGTCGGTATCTGAAGTTGTCTACACTTCCATCCATGTTAATCCCAACACTACCACCTTGGTTTGCACCTAGGTATGGGATCAAATCAAGTCAAGTACTTGGACATTTCGAATGGATTGCATCTCTTTATCATTTACTCCTTTTATTTTTAGCGAATTCTGGATCCACTACGTCTTCCGATAGGTTGTGAACTCTCCACGACTCACCATCAAGTCATTGCCACTTAGATATGAGAAACCCATATCTCATTGGCTCTATATGACCCTTATCAGAATTAAAAGAAGTAATGATTCTTAGTCAGGCATACCAGCAAAACCATGCTGATCATCTATCAAAGATATCAGATTATATGCTAGTATCATCATCAAGTCTTTCATTTATCAAGTCTTTCATTTAACTTCAACGTTCTTCCACTAGAATGCCTTAGTTTTAGTTTCTCTCTTCTTCCCCTTTTAAGTAACAAACATTGTTCTCAAAAGGTTAAATAACTAAAACTTAGAAGAACTCCTCAAATGTATTAGCACTTCTCGATTTCAAGTTTATCCATCTCCCACTGAATGTAGAATGGATAACTTCGAATTATAAGATAGACAAGCATAGAACCTTTCTAGTCGTATCTCAATAAATGCTAAATAGACTATCAATTGAATTTGGATTTGAGAACTTAGTCACAATGGCAAATGAATATCCCAACAAATCGGACACACATTCTTGACCCGTCATAAACCGGATCAACAACACCCGGTTCCCTACTCCATGACACCATGTACCAATGCGTCTTAGTAGGATATGAATTGTGAAACAATTCAACGATTCACTATATGGTCATCCAATATATTGATAATAGATACCTTAGCATCTTAACTAGATCTAAGTACCTTGATCTATATGCCTTATTGATTCTTAAAGTTGTTTTGGCTAATTCTGAACACCAATAAGGTTTCAGACATATGCCTAAACTAACAAACGTCTCGCAATTACTACCATCAAGGTAGTGATGAAGAGGTTTCTCTTTCGTTATTCTTTGTGGTATGCTTGAACGGATTACCCACAAAGTATGATCAATATCCAACAAGCTTATAATCCTCTTACAAACTCCGGTGAAGAATCTCATAATCATCTTAGCCTAATAAACAAGATCAACATCAAAGCGTTTAGTCCGAGACTAAACTATTCCGAGATCCTAACCACATGGATCCAGGCGATATATTTCTTGTTTTTGTGGTTAAGTTGATTATCACACAAAGATAACTCATCCAGACTATTTTGGATTCAGAATCAATTATTCATGAATATTCTATTACTTGTAACTAATCCTTGTGTATGCCATTACATGGAAAATTTTGAACAAAATATGTCACAACAAATTTTCATAATAAATCACATACTTTAAGAATAAACTCATTGTCACCACATGTGTACGTGTGTGCCACGCAGGGAAAAACAACACATGAGCTATGACATAATGAACCTTGAATAAACAACGCTTAAAAAGGCTTTACATCAATTCATAAAACTTCAAAATTATGTCCATCGTATTTGAAAACGAGCATACAAGGAGATGTTACTTGCCACGTAGGGCAATAAAACAAAGTAGTAAATAAACCGGTGACAAAAGCGAGATCAAGTCTCCTTATCTTCTCTTGGAGGACAATCACCAAGGTTTCCTCGTTCGAGATACGGTTCTTCATGCTTTTCTTTCACCAAAGGACCTACACTTTGTAACAAACAAATTTGTGACAGACGTGAGTCAATCAGCTCGGGTCAACAACCCAGCTTATAGAAGAATAACAATTAATCATGAACGTACCTGAACATGGATAGTTAACTCTCTCGTTCCTAAGAAGTTTTATATCCTCTCGGCACGTAGGGCAGGCGTGACGGCCCCAATTTCCAAATCTTCCACAGAAGTAGCAAACCACCTTTTCTTGAGTCTCTTCTAGAGGCACATTCTCTATGTCCTTCGACTAAATATTAAGGATAGGCTTGGAAACTCCAACCTTTCCTCTTAGGGTCGGTTTCTTCTTCCTTTTCTTTTGTTTCGTTAAGCCCAAGACGGGAGTGGTTGAGGTGGAATTATGCTTGGCCATGTCAGATTCCGCAGACTTCAACATGTCATGCAATTAGCTTAAGGACTACTCCAATCCTTGCATATGATAGTTTGTGACAAACTGTTCATATGATGCGGGCAGAGACTGTAGTACAATATCCACAACGAGCTCTCTCCCAATAGGAAATCCTAACCTCTCCATTTGGTCCACGTTTTCCTTCATCTTAAGGACGTGAAGACCAACATTCCCGCCTTCCTGCAACCTACAACCGACTAGGCTTTTAACACACTCATAGTGTTCCTGCCTAACTTGCTGTCGGAACATGTCCTTGAGCTTGTTTAACATATTGTACACACTCATGTGCTCGAGCTGCTTTCGCAACTCCGAGCTCATAGTTGACAACATTAGGCAGGCAACATCGTGCGTGTCCTTAACACGTTTTTCATACCCGTATCGGACAGCCCAAGTCGCGTTGGTAGCAGGTGGCTCCGGAAGGGGTTCCTCAAGGATGTGCAACATTGATTCATGGCGTAGGACAATCCTCACTTGCCTAAGCTATGCAATAAAGTTCACCCACGTGAGTTTCTCCTTTTCTAGGAACACACAAAGTGAAATGTTTGACGTTGTGTTGTTATGGTTTGACATCTATGAATAACAATAATACTTGTTTTGGTTAGTCTAGATAAACCTTGTTAAAAATAATTACCCCATAGTTTCAGATAAAACAATTATTCATAACAAGGGCTAAGAACCTTATTTCACCTCGCACCGTGACGGGTTTGCCGCGGATCACGTGGCGACGCTATTTAGGCACTTGCGGGATCCGTTGACATCCATCATGTCGGTTGGCATGTTTGATCCCTTCCTTACACCAATCTTAATATATAATTTTTGTTTAGCTCGTCCTTAGCTCGGCAACTAATCAAGAATTATATACTAAAATTGTAAACCGTCCGACAAGACACACGGGTGGCACTCCCGACCATCAATTGGCTCGTGCTTAGCTCGACAACCAATCATGCGAGTTACCCCACTCACCTTTCACACAACTACGCAAGGAATGACTCATGCTTAGCTCGACAATCATCCTTGTTTCGTTAGATTCGGGTGGTGTCATCTTACGGATGGTGCGTGATTTACATTTTGAAAAACGGGATTTTGTTTCCGGTTTATAAAAACCTTTTGTGAATTAACAAAGTAAGTGTCAAAACGATTTTAAGCACTACTTAAATATAATACCAAGTTTATATTTTCTTTGTCAATTCTATTCGCGCGAGATTGTTAACCATTTTAACAAACATTGTATTTTCTTTAATTTTATAGAAAAATTGTCTAGCATGCGAATCCTAATCCATGCTTAGAAAAATAAAACACAACCACGCAAATATATATATATATATGTATAATTCGGTAACATGCCCAAAATTCCTATGCGTTTTCCCCATGAGCCACAACGGGGAAAACGAGGCCAAAACCTAAGGACAAGGTAAAGTCTCGTTGGGTGAGCTCCCGCCGAATCCAACACCTCCAATAGCGTGTCGATTCCTTCTCGCCAAGACGTCATCACCATGACTCCCGTTGACTTCTCCGGTTCTAATTCTATACTATTTACAAATACATAGAATATATATATAAACGACACAAAGGTCGCATTCCTACACTATTTATACAAATACACGGAATAAAATAAACGGCGTGCAAGCCGCACCAACAAATATATATAAATAAATATTTACATCAATACGGCACGCAGGCCACCAAAACCCGAATCAATCAACCACCACAACACATAGGTCTAAGGGCATATCGTGTTACCGAATTAACCAAACGCAACATAAGTGAAACATGGTGTGCCACACAAAACCATGATATAAATATTTATCTATATTTTAGTCAAGATTGTCAACAACATCTAAGGCACCAAAATGACAATCCTTGTACATATGCATTAGTGTACCAAACCATTTTTGTGACACATATTCATATATACATTTATAAGTATATATTTGTGTACACTTCATGCCAAGTTACAACAAATATATAAATATAAAAATTAAAATATTAACAAGGCTACAAATATAACAATTTTAGCCTAACATGAATCTACATGAAAAACCATTTCTAGAAAATAATTTTTCTAATATAAAAATATTTATATGAATATTATGTAGGCTACAAATATATCAATTTTAGCCTAACAAAGATATACACGAAAAACTTTTAAGGAAACAATTTTTTTGTATAAAATATTCATATGGTTTTTCTAGACTCATTAGTGCAAAGCCATGTTAGACCTGGCTCTGATACCACTGAAGGTATTTGTTTTGCACATACGAGTAGCAACGGAAGCAAGATATAATACAAAAATAAACTAGCCAAACAAACACACATGCCATGGACCAATATCTAGACATGGAAATGCAACTAAAATACATAAATGAGATGGGAAGAAAGGTTATACCTCAATTGATCAAAACACAAGTTAACCTTCCTTGTCAAGAAGCTAAGAATCCAAATAGAATCCCTCTAGTGTTGTCCACCCCAAGCTTCCTTGATTCCCAAATGCTAGTTTGTTGATGCACAACCACCAAAACAACAATCAAGTGTGTGTATGTTTGCTTCTTGTGCTCAAGAACACCAAGAACACCAAGAACAAGAGAGAGAGAGAGAGAGAGAATTCTAATGTCAACCAAGGGACCAAGTGATAGCCAAAAGCCTCTACAAGAGCACATAAATCGTGGTCTCTTTGCCTCCCACAATAATGAGAAGTTAACCCCATTAAACCAAGTGTTTAAGGCTGTTAATTCTGCTGTTACAGTGAACGTACACGGCCCGTGTAGGTCTACACGCCCGTGTAGGCCCAAAGTCCACGGCCCCAATTGGGCTAAGACGACCCTTGTCTATCAAGCACTATACGGCGCGTGTTCATCTACACAGCCCGTGTAGGCCCAAACTACACGACCTTGAATTGGGCTAATACGCCTCGTGTATGTTGGACTGGACACGACCCGTGTTCAGGAACACGGCCCGTGTATCATCCTGCCAAAACCCATTTTGGCCTTTTCCTCTCTTTTGCTTGATCGTGTTGCCGGAATCAATACTTGGTGTGTGACCCAATAGGCCTATACCTCATCGGTAGTGCCATTAACTCGTTCGTGTCAGCGGGCATATTCCAACAAAAACCACCCAACACATATAAATATACGAATCAAGACACATAAACGGGGCTTTTCAAGTGTCCAAAGAAAAGTATAGATTCTGGAAAAACAGAATCGAAAGGTGCTAAAACCGAAAATTTATTTCTTTTTATAAACAAGGATAAAACACTATTCACGAGACCTTCACGGCCCAGAAGCCTTCACGGGCCCTCACGGCCCGTGAAGCCCATGAGCTCCATGAACTGACACAGTCAAAACCTTTAACGAGCGACACCCCATGAAGCCGCTCGTGTAGGCTTCACGACCGTGAAGCAAAATGCTCCACTACCCGTGAAGCTATTATGGACAGAATGTTCATTTTCGGTTTTCAAGCCATCAAAGTGCAAGTGGTGGGCACAAACACAGCGGAAGCATGCAAGAAAAGAAGCATGCAAGACATAGACGAAAGCTCACACAAAGCCCACAACTAGTTCCAATGGTGGAATACACAACAAAGCAAATTTCAACTCAAAAGGAGGAAGAAAGTACCTCCTTACCATGGATGAAAATCGAGATCTTCAAATGTGGGATGAGCTTGAGGAAACAAAAGGCTTCCTCCTCCAATGCTAGTCCACACCAAGAAGAGTTTGATCCCCAAATGCTAGTGAACCATAGATCAACATCCAAGAATGACTTCACCATCTGGAACAGCCCATGTAGCAACTCCTATTGCACCATTGATCTTCATCATCACACTCAAGGTCACCAACTTAGTGCTAGAAGCATGAAATATTTGGAGTCTCAAGAGCATATGGAGTAGAGAGAGTTGTCATGTGTTTTCACTTGTTCATCTGCACCTAACCAGCCTCAAGACTCACTTTTGGCTGGCCAAAAAGCAAGCAACATGATTGGACCATCAAATGGTCCAATAAAACACAAGTGTCGTTACAGCTACCCTCTTCACGACCCCTCACGGGCTCTCACGGGCCGTGAAGCCTAAATGCGCCACGAGGGGACTTAGAACTTCACGAGACATGCCGCCCGGTCGAGGACTCGTGAGGGCATCTCCTTCACGACCTCGTCACGGGCCGTGAAGCCCAAAGGCATCACGACGCGTGGCGGCCGTTGAACAATCGTTATGGCAGGCTGCTTCACGACCCGTGGAGCATCCTTCACGGTCGTGAAGCCCCGAATCAAAACACTTTTGATTCTTTGACATTCTCCTTCCACATTAAGCTGTCAGGATCAATCCTTGGCGTGTGACCCAATAGGCTCGCGCTTCATTAGTAGTGATACCGGCATACGTGTGTCAGTGGGCAAATTCCAACAATTACCTTATGAAACATTATTGTTTTCTATATTTTCATGTTTAAACTTCCTCGAATAAATTTATTTATTCTAAATACTCCACGATCGGTCGTTCTTCATTGGAAGGAAGAAGTGAATTAAGATAGAGGCGAGTGGTTGGTAAAGTATTCATCTTGGATTGAATACTTGTTTACGTAACACTAGTCTATACTTAATGATGATTATGTAATTGGAGGACCCGTACCTGAGTTTACTTCATGGATATAATCACGAGTAAATCAGGATGATAATATTACTTATCCTTTTACTGGAGATGCATGCGTTGCTTGACTATTAACATGGACTTGTTTAGATTGCTTTCTAACGCAGTTCGTAACTGGCTGTTATAAGGTAAGTTTTTAGGCAAGAACTTGTTATTATGATAGGGCGATGTAGTCAAAGGTATTCGTTCCTCTTTAGAGAGATATCCTTTGGCCCCTGGTTAACTAAGCTGATGACAATCAAAATGCATGGCCGTGCTCAAGTTCAATTGATAATGGATCAATTGTGCAACTTGTGTTCTTAGTCATAGTTAGTCTATATCGAGAAACATAATCATTAATGATTGAGGGTTGACCATGTTCCATGACCTGCATTCACAATGGATATCGTGAACGAAGGGGTAAATAATCACTTATCTGTAGGACCTTTCCTTTTGGTTAGGTATTCGTTTTGGGAAGACACTATGCTGACTTGGGGGCATAGATGCCTTGCTAGAGGCCGCTCTATGTCGGTGACGCCTTTCGTGAGTTTGTCATGTGCAAGTGGGAGTCTGTTGGATTGTGCCCACTGACACACACATGAGTTGGTATCATGGCCGATGAAGCAAAGGCCTATTGGGCCACACGCCAAGTATCGGTTCCGGCATCACGAATGGTCGAATGAGAGAGAAAACCAGAAACAGGTTCTGGTGGGCCAAGGCACGCCCGTGCCTTATGGGTAGACACGAGCCCAAGTCGGGCGTGACATGGGCGTGTCCTGTGGCTAGGTACTCTTGTGCCTCTTGAAGGCACGCCCGTGCCCTGAGCCCAGTGGACAGGCACGAGCCCAAGTCAGGCGTGACTTGGGGCGTGGCTTTTTGGGCTAGCATGCCCGTGCCTCGTGAGGCATGGCCGTGCCCTATGTAGTAACAGTCTTCTTAAACAGCTTTCAAGGCTGTTTATGAAGAAGATAGTGGTGTTTAATTTGGTAACTGATATAGAATCAATGTATACACGTTTTTATACTCTATTGTGTGGTCTATATAAGTGTTACATGGTTCTATTGTGCGGTTGCTAGTTCTTGAAAGACATGCAAACATATATTGCATATATCTCTCTCTCAAACACAAAAGGTAGACAAGGTTTTGGATCTTTGGTGTTAGACTATTTTTGTGGTGTTTAGGTTGGCATACCTAACACTCTAGCAAGTGGGAGACGATTGCATCTTGGTGTTGACTTCGATAGAGGTGTACAAGTTAGTGCACGCGACTTCCAAATTCCAAATCCAATTGAACAAGGAAGATAGCTTCAAGGGTATGAATCTATTCCTTTTGTCTTTTATTTGTTGTTTAGTCATGTTTAGAGTTTTGGTCCATGTGGTGGGCATATTCGTGGTCAAATTTTGCAATATATTTTCTACTCGTTTTGCTTCCGCTGTGTTTTTGGACCACGAAAACCCAACAGCTTCAACTACACCTAAGATACCACCAATTTTTTCCAGCTATTACTATTCTGGCAGAGATACCTCCGGTATCGATACCGCTTCCACCAGTATCTCAACCAATGTCTTAACCATTTCTCTATCCTTTGTTTCCTCAAGAATTGTTTTCATATCCGTACATGGGATTTCCTCCAAATATGGGATACAGACAACCATGTACCTACAAACAATTTCTGGACTACAAGCATGTGGAATATCATGGTAATACAGACCCTAACGTTACCATGAATTGGTTGCAAGATACAGTTAGAGTTTTGGATACTTGTAACTGTGAAGATGAAATAAGAGTCCGATTTGCTACACAAATGTTGAAAGGTAAAGCAATGATTTAGTGGGATTCCTTAACGACACATCTTGCCAAAGCTCAAATGGATGCGATTACTTGGGCTCAATTTCAGAATAAATTGTGTGAATAGTATTGCAACACGTTTGAGTTGAATAAAATTCAGAAGGAATTCATGGATTTGCAGATGATGAATAAGATGTCCGTGGATGATTTGATAGAACAATTTAGTGAGAAACTGAGGTTTGTAACTCAATGGGCACAGGTTCAACATTTATTGGAGCGTTACTTCCGGAGTACAGGAGTACAACTCGTTTGGATGGATCGTTGTCTCAGGGTTTTACCTTTGCCAAGTCTCTCGAGGGGGATATCAAAACAAGGGAGAAGTTGAACCGAGATAAAGCGGCTATGCTAAAGTCGAGGGTGGAACATACTGGTAATCAATAGAAAAAGAAATGGTAGAAAAAATAGTCGTAGATCTACCCATTTTTGTGACACATATTCATATATACATTTATAAGTATATATTTGTGTACACTTCATGCCAAGTTACAACAAATATATAAATATAAAAACTAGAATATATTAACACGTCTACGAATAAATTTATTCTAGCACAACAAGAGTCTCAATGGAAAAACCAATTTTAAGAAAACACTTTTCTTATCCAAAAACACTTTTATGATTTTTCTAGACTCAATAGTGCAAAGCCATGTTAGATATGGCTCTGATACCACTGAAGGTATTCGTTTGGCAAAATCAAGTAGCAACGGAAGCAAAGTACATAACAAAAATCGATGCCAAACAATGAATACTTCCCATGGACCAAAATCTAACAATGGAGTTGCAACTAAAATATATATAAACAAGATGAGAAGAAAGGCTATACCTCAATGGTGCAAAACACAAAGTAACCTTCCTAGTCAAGTGGCTTAGAGTCCAACAAAGAACTCCTCCAATGAAGTCCACCCCAAGCTTTCTTGATTCCCAAGTGCTAGCAAGTTGATGTATGACCACCAAAACAACAATCAAGTATGTGTATGTTTGCTTCTTGTGTTCAAGAACACCAAGAACACCAAGAATAAGAGAGAGAGAGAGAGAGAGAGTTCAAGTGTCAACCAAGGGACTAAGTGATAGCCAAAAGCCTCTACAAGAGCAGATAACTCGTGGTCTCTTTGTCTACCATCATTAATAGAAGTTAACCCCATTAAACCAAGTGTTTAAGGCTTTTAATTCTGCTGTTACATCGAATGTACACAGCCCCAATTGGGCTAAGACGGCCCGTGTCTAACAGGCACTACACGGCCCATGTTCATCTACACGGCCCGTGTAGGCCCAAACTACACGACCTTGGATTGGGCCAATACGCCTCGTGTACGTTGGACTGGACACGGTCCGTGTTCAGGAACACGGCCTGTGTACCACCCTGCCAAAACCCATTTTAGCCTTTTCCTCTCTATTGCTTGATCGTGTTGCCGGAATCAATACTTGGTGTGTGACCCAATAGGCCTACACCTCATCGGTAGTGTCATTAACTCGTTCGTGTCAGCGGGCATATTCCAACATAACTATCATTCCAGAATATAATTTACACACCTTTAAACACTTTCTCATGTAGTAAACATCATATTTGCATATATCATATGAACACACTAATCAAAATCATATTCTATCAAAACCGATTATGGTGTTCTAACATGCAATCCTCAATCTTAACATAAATCATGTTTTAAAATCATATAACACATCAAGAAAGATTATAACATGTCAATTTATGAACACCAACCTTAAATCTTTGATAAATCACACACAAATGGGAATTCCGATTCCTTTCTTCTTTTTTTCTTTTCTCTCGGTTTTCTTCTTGGCAGAGAAACAAAGCACACACACACATACACTTCTTGAATATTGAAGTAATGCAACAGATGACACACACTCACAAACATACATGCAAAGTTAGGTGTCCTCTTTTTTTTCTACACAACCCCACGTGTATTCCACTTAGACATGCATACATACATACGTACGGCTATATACATACATACATACACTATTAAATCTAAATTTAACTAAATATTAAATATCACTCAAATAATCACATAATCAAATTAAAACAATTAAATTACAACAAACACATAGATGTTACAAATCTCCCCTCCTTAAGAGGATTCCGTCCTCGGAATCCTTTCCGGCTCAAATAACTGGGAATATCTATCTTTCATTTCCGCCTCAGTCTCCCAGGTTAGATCAGAACCTAGACTGTGTTTCCATTTGACCATTACCATAGGTATCTGCTTCTTTCGAAGTTTGGTCACCTTTCGATCTAGCAGTTCAATCGGTTCCTGTATCAGTCTTTTCTTACAATCAAATTTCAACTCATGCACTGGTAGAATCTGGCTTTCATCATCAATCTCACACTTCCTTAGATAACAGACATTGAATGTATCATGAATTCCAGCAAGCTCTGTAGGAAGATCTAGAGTAACTGCTTGATCATTCACAACTTGACGGATACGGAAAGGACCGATGAAACGGGGAGCCAACTTCCCACGTTTGCCGAAGCGAATTACACCTTTCCACGGAGAAACTTTTAAGTATACCAATTCCCCCACCTCAAACTTTACTGGACGTCGTTTTGGATCAGCATACATTCTCTGTCTATCTGTGGCTGCTTTCAACTTATCTCAAGCTATAGCAACCTTGTCAGCAGTCAATTGTACTATCTCGGGACTTGCAAAATGTTTCTCACTCCCTCTAACCAACAAGTCGGAGTACGGCAGCGACGACCGTACAACATTTCATACGGAGGCATTCCAATACTAGACTGATGAGAATTATCATACGCAAATTCTACTAACGGCAGGTGTGAATCCCAAGACCCACCATACTCAAGTACACAAGCTTGCAACGTATCTTCGAGTGTCTGTATGGTTCGTTCAGTCTAACCGTCTGTCTGAGGATGGTAGGCTGTACTCAAATTAACTCTGGTTCCCAATTCTCTTTGCAAACTCCTCCAAGAATTAGATACAAACCTTGAATCTCTGTCAGACACAATTGACAATGGTATACCATGCCTCGTAACGATCTCGTCTATGTATAGTTGTGCTAGTTTACTCAACGAATCTGCCTCACAAGTAGAAAGAAAATGAGCACTCTTTGTCAAACGATCCACTATCACCCATATCTTATCATTATTCCTCTGAGTTCGTGGTAGTTTTGCTACAAAATCCATTGTGATGTGCTCCCATTTCCATTCGGGAATCTCTAACTCCTTCAAAGACCCATAAGGCCTCTGATGTTCTGCTTTTACTTGCGCACAAATATGGAACAATTCCACAAAATGTGCCTCATCAGCTTTCATCGTAGCCACCAGTAAAGCACTTTTAGATCGTTATACATTTTAGTGCTTACAGGGTGTACGGTCAATCTCGACTTGTGTGCTTCTGTCAAAATTAATTGTCTCAATTCTCCAAGCTTAGGCACCCATACTCGAGCTGTGAATGTTTTTAATCCATGAGAATCGTCATTCAATTCATCTTTTCTCTTTTTCATTAACTCAGTCTTTAAATTTTCCTCTTTTAGGGCATCCAACTGAGCAGACTTCAATCTATCTATCAGATCAGATACTATCTCAATTCGCATAAACTTAATAGAGCTTCCATTCCTTTTTCGACTCAGGGCATCTGCCACAACATTCGCCTTTCCCGGGTGATATATGATCTCGCAGTCATAATCTTTTATCAATTCTACCCAGCGTCTCTGTCTCATATTCAATTCTTTCTGAGTAAACACATACTGCATGCTCTTATTATCTGTACATATCACGCATTTGGTGCCGTACATGTAATGTCTCCATAGTTTGAGCACAAATACCACAGCTGCTAGCTCAAAATCGTGAGTCGGGCAGTTCTTTTCATGTGGTTTCAACTGTCTGGAAGCATAAGCCATTACCCGATCTCTCTACATTAATACACACCCTAAACCCGTCAATGATGCATCACAATATACTGTAAAATGTTCAGATCCACTTGGCAAAGCAAGGATTGGAGCTTGACACAATAGTTCTTTTAGTATCTGGAAGGCCTTGTCTTGTTCGTTACCCCACACAAACTTTACATCTTTCCGAGATAACTTGGTTAACGGTCCCGCAATCTTAGAAAGGTCTTTGATAAATGTGCGATTTTATCCAGCCAATCCCAGAAAACTCTTTATCTCGGATGGTGTTCTTGGAGCTTTCCAACTCATCATTGCCTCTACCTTTGAAGAATCTACTCTTACCCCTTCCTTGCAAATTATATGCCTCAAAAACTGAACTTCTCTTAACCAGAACTCACATTCTGAGAACTTCGCATACAACTGTTCTTTCTTTAGAATTTCTAAGATCTGTCTCAAATGCTGCTCATGCTCTTTCTCAGTCTTCGAATAAATCAAAATGTCATCAATGAAGACAATAACAAACTTATCTAGAAATGGTCGACAAACTCTGTTCATGAGATCCATAAATATTGGTGGTGCGTTGGTTAGACCGAATGGCATAACCAGGAACTCATAATGACCCTATCGCGTACCGAAAGCTGTCTTTGACACATCCTCCTTTGACAGTCTTACCTGATGGTAACCGGATCTTAAATCAATTTTCAAGAAGAAAGAAGCTCCCTGTAGTTGATCGAACAAAACATCAATTCTGGGTAACGGGTATTTATTCTTTATCGTTCTTTTGTTCAATTCTTGATAATCAATGCACATATGCTATAAACGATTCAAAACCTTTACTCAGTGCTTTCCTTGCCTTTAAACATGAAATTATTGAAATTGTAGACCTGGCTTTTTCACCCCTTGCTATTACCCTTGTACCATCCGCTAATGGGAACGAGATTAACTTCTTATGGCATTTTATACTTGCTTGATTCAGACTTAACCAATCCATACCCAATACGATATCAAAACCAGATAAAGGCATGACAAGAAAGTAAACAGGAAAACATACACCATCAATATCAATTTTAGCCCCAGCCACAGCAGTCGTGATTAGAACCATCATGCCATCTGCTACTTCTATTTCTAGGGCACTAGCAAGTTTAATAACAGGTATATTTAATCTACCACAGAACTCCACAGACACAAACGAGCGATTAGCTCCAGAATCAAATAACAATCTTGCAGGGATAGAGTTAATCATAAACATACCGGTTATGACATCGTCAGTAGTGGTGGCATCCTCCACCGTCATTTTAATAGCCCTACCCTCAGTAGTAGGTGGATTCTTTCTCTTCTGACCAGCTGAAGATGATCCCCCAGCTGTCCCCGCCCCTGCTCCTGATCCCACCTTCCTTCCTACCGGGCACTCTCCCACTATGTGCCCTTCTTTTTGGCAGTTCCAACAGACACTGCGTGGGAATCTGCAATCCTTCAGTTCATGGCCAAACTGGCCACACTTAACACATCTCCTAGATTGGGGTGTACATTGCCCGTTGTGGAATGACCTGCACCGACTACACCACGGTGCCCTCTGTGTTTACCCACTGACATTCGACCTTCTACTCAGGTCTCCCTGCTTATATCCGCTACCTTGCCCACCCCATCTTTGTTGGGAATTGTAATGATCAATCTTTGATTTTTGTTAGGCAATCTTTTCCCCATTCCACTTATTCCTGGCTATTAAATCCCCTTCTGCTATTTTTGCCAAGTAAAATGCTTGTGATAAGGTAGTAGCCCACCTAGTGGCGCTACGGAGATTAGGGTGCAGCGCTCCAACAAAGTGAGCATTCTTTGACTCCTCGTCTGGTACCCAAATCTCATTTTCTGATTAAATTGCTTAATCAAATCATCCACTATCATATTCCCGGTCATTTGTAGATCCATGAATTCCTTCTTGATTTTAGCAACTTCAAATGTACCGCAGTATTGTAAACAAAGTTTTTCTTGGAACTGACTCCAAGTAATATTCTCCTGTTGTTGTTCATTGAAATGTCCAGTGATGGAATTCCACCAAACCATAGCATCTCCTTTTAGCATTCTTGATGCATATTTCACCTTTAGTTGATTTTCACAGTTACAGGCATCTTGTGCCTTTACCATTTCCCTCAACCAGTTCAGGGTTACATTAGGGTCAGAACTTCCACTGTATTCAGATGGCTTACAGTCCAAGAATTGTTTAAATGTGCAAGGCTGCTTAAACCCAGGAAACGCAAAAGGGTAAGCTCCCTGTAGTGGATATGGAGAATAGAACGGTTGTTGCATTATCTGTGTCACTGGTGGTAGGGGCATTGATACTGGTGGTACGGTTGCCTGAGTAAAGATCGCAGTTGATACTGGAGGTTGTTCAGTTTGGGTTAATCTTTGTTCCAGGTTTAATTTTTCTCTAAGATCCATCAGTTCATTTTCCAGTTTGAAGATATACTCGCTTTGATCTTCTTCTTGTTACTGGCCGGATGTTCCTGCTCGGTTAGTGGCATCCAATTCTTCTATTACTGGTGCCTCTGCAGATGATTGAGTAGCAGGAGGGAGGATAGGGGTCTCTCTTTCAGCCATATCTGCTACAATCACATCATCTCACAGCTTATTAGCATAAACCGTTTGTACTCAAAATACTAACTACTACAAACAACTCTAGCTCACTCTAATTCCCCCTGAAGGAAAGCTTGAACTGTCACGAGCCAAGATTTGGGAATGCAAACACTCTAGCCGTACCTGCACCTCCAAACCAAGGCTCTAATACCAAACTGTAACACCGTAATATCTAAGCCATTTTTTTTAAATTGCGTTGCGGAAGCTTTTATTAACTTTAAACATTAATTCCATTTATAAATAATTACAAACATACATAAACAAAATATCCATTCTTAAAATCCCAAATGCATAAGTGTGTGTTACAAAATAAACTGGCTCGTTTCATTTCAAATCTAGACATCAGAGTCAAGTCAACTTTTCCTTCCACGAGCACTCACAAACACAAACCTGCAAAAAAAATCAACAACTACGGGGAATTAGCACAAAGCTAAGTGAGTAGAGGTTAAACCCAAAAGCAAACATTAAGTCAATACTAATCATGTAACCACCACCACTAAGAAGACCGACGGTTCGGCGCAGAACCTACAACCAATGCCGGCCAAAGCAAAGGTTTACCGATAGCCCTCTACTGAATTGGCACAGTGAAATCCCACTCTGAAGCAACATATGCAACAGTAAGGCTACCGCTATTCAACCAACCAGTAAACGAGCCCAGCCCAATTCCACGTATAGCTAACTTCTCAAACGCAACTCAAAATCATACTAAGAGTGCGTATCGAACAAATAATCATGCGGCAGTCATAATACATAATATTCACAATCAACAGATCCAATAACAAACCGTCACATACAATCATGCCTCACATCAGTAATATTAAACACAATCTTTACCATTCGCATCCAACATCCACTCACCTTTCGAATATAGAGGAAGCACTCAGAAGTCTAATGTTACAGAGCCTTTGGATTTCCTGAAAACACAATAACAACCAATCAGTCCAAATTTCATAAATATATCTCATCATATATTTATAATTCATTCATAACATTTAAAAATCAATAAATAAATACAATTGAAACTCAAAAGTATCGGATTACAAAACTATCGGATTCTCTCTCGGATTCTTGAAAATCCGCAACCAAGGTATCAGATTTTACCAAAATTCACAACTATCTATTAGGATTTCATAACTGTCGGATTTAGGAATCCGATGGGTTCCAATCTCTGTTTTGTCTTAATCGGATTTCAAGATTCCAAAATCATAAGTATCGGATTTCACTAAGTCCCGGATTTCAAATTCCGGATTTGGGTATCGGATTTGATCATTCGGATTTCATTGTTTCGGATTTAACCATTCGGATTCTATGTTGGAACTCGTGGTGGGCACAAACGCAGCGGAAGCAAACAAGAAAGTAGCATGCAAGACAAAAAGAAAGCACACACAAAGCCCACAACTAGTTCCAATGGTGGAACACACTACAAAGCAAATTGCAACAACAAGAACAAGAAGGAGAAGAAAGTACCTCCTTACCATGGCTGGAAATCGAGCTCTACATGTGGATTGGGATGAAGATGAAGAAACAAATGGCTTCTTGTGACATTCGGCAACAAATTTCCCAGGTTAGCCATTAGAAATTCTAATTTTAAGCCTAGCATGACTAAAAATAGTAATCATGACTTAAATACATCCATAATAATATTAGATTTCATAGAAATCCCGCCTATATGGTTAGAACCTTCCGGAGCTCGAAAAATCGAATTATTACGAGTCAAGAATTACAAATCAGGTACAATAATAAAAATAATATCAATTAAAATAATTAAATAAATTATGATAAATATAAATAAGTTAAAATATAAAACATATAAAAATAAACTCATAAAAGTAATAAAAACTTTGTAATTAAAAGATTTAAACAAAATCAACAATTATACAAAATTCATTTAAACCAATTACACATAATTATTCAAAAAAAAAAAAAAAAAAAGAAACCCCCCCCCCCCATGAGGCCGGCCACCCTAAACCCCCCCCCCCCTCCAATTTCTCTTGCCTCCTTCTCTTCCCAAGAACCACCACTTGATCTCCCCCATGCTCTATATAAGCCTCCTACTACTCCTTATCATTTCCTTTACCACCACACTCCATCTCTTCTCTTTTCTCTCTTCTTCTTTCACCAACAAAAATCTCCCAAATACATCCAAGTCTTGATCATCTCTTGAAGATCAAAGACAAAATCAAGGAAAAGAGTGGTAAGATGATCATAAAACACCCATCTCTACTCTTCTACCTTTCTTCTCTTCTTCTTTCTTCTTTCTTTTATTTATTTTCTTTGTTGTTCATCTTATTTCCTTTATTTATATATATATAATCATGTAAATATAAACATCCTACCAATGTTGTAAGGAGCACATGAAATGTGCATCATCCTACCGTTGTTGTATGGAACTTAATCAACTAAAAATCAAGAAAATAAGACTTTGATCATGCATGTGTTTCATCTTAACAAATGTTGTAAGGAACACATAAAATGTGTATCATCCTACCATTGTTGTAAGAACACATGGATTATCAAAGCTTATACTCATACAATATGATTATTCATGAATATAAACATGTTATATTAAAGTTATGAACCATAAGCAAAAAGAATCACAAATCTGGCAGAATCTGATGTTAGAACTCCTCACTTGTTTTTGTTATATCTGGAGTTCTAGGTATCAAAATCAGTTGATTATTTTTGATAATCTTAGTTTAAAGTGTTACCTTTCATTTAAACCTGGATTCACTAATTTTCATGAACGTTTGATCCTTCAAACATATTTAAAAAGACCCATATGTTGAATCTGGAAGTCTGGCAGATTTAGAAGGGTACACTTTAAACGCGTGTAACTTACTCATTCTTGGGTCAAATTATGTCAAGTTTTTTTTAAAAGTTTAATCTTTGAGTCTTTGTTATTTCCCAGTTTGAATCATGTAAAAAGGAGGTCGTATGAGCCCTAAACAGACGTTTTAGTAACAACATGTCATCCAGACACTGATCAGTGGACATCCTATACACTTTTAATTATTAAAAATACCAAACATGGATTATAAATTCCTATATTTTTACTGGACATTCTAGAAACATGTAGTAAGATTATATTAAAATATCAAGCCTTAATATGACTCCTAAATTATAGTTTTTAATTTTTAAAGTTCAACTCAAAGAACTGAAAATTTCAGTGAACACTTATGATTCATGGAAAAATAGAGACAACCTTTAACTATTTAAATAAATAAGTTAACCACAAATAAATAATATAAAATAATAAATAAAATAAGTCTAATAGAGCTACATACCTTGTATATTAGGAAAGGAGCTTCGGTAGGAACAAGAAATCCTCACAAGAAAACACCTTTGCATACCGAGTGAGTATCATAGCCCCTTTTTACCGTATTTCATATTATTTTGGGGTGAAAGCATGTGTATATATTTCATGAAAAGTTTATTGCCTATCTTCTTATTTATTTCAAATATTATTTTTAGCACTTATGGTATTATTCTTTGATGTGCTTGGGTGATCGTTGTAAGGCCCTTTCGTTGGACATTATTCCTTAACTCCGCTAGTGAGCCGATGGTATTTGTAAGTAGCGCTATTTGGAGATTCCGACGTCTCCCATTTATGGTTGACGAACTATAGATGTACTATACCACTACTAACGTCATTTAATATAGGCGTTAGGTTTATCATGGGCAATTGGTTGTCGGCTAGGTTGGATAATGGCTCAAGCAATAATCATCATAGTCTATTACTACCATGTGCAACGTATTGGGCAATATAATACATCTTCTATCATTATTTCATACTTGGATTTTTATCCAAAAACTTCCATCAATTATTTAAACTTTTCTCATTTAAAAGATGTTTTGTGCATACATTAAAACCTATGAACTCACCAACTCTAGTAGTTGACCCTTTTCTTTTACCCGTGCTTTCAGGTGACCGCCGTTAGGTACCTTATGCTTGCAAACATGATGTGTGGCATCTTCATCTTCATCGTCACAATTTATATAAACATTATCTATTTCATTTACGCATCGTACAAGAAAATGTCCTTTAAATATTATTCGGTTATATAACCTTTATTTATGTTTCATCCGAACTACTTATTTTGTTAATTTAATCTAATGGTTATTATCTATTTACCTTGTGCGATGATATCTTGTGCTGTGACACCTCGTGTTTCCGCTTTAGCGGGGTGTGACAAATTTGGTATCAGAGCCTAAGGTTATAGAGAATGTTGTTTTTCTTATGGGGGGAAAACAACAACTATGACCAAAGGTTTATAAAAATAATTTTTCCAAATAATTTGTTTAAAATGCATCAAGTGTATTGATAATATAATTAAGCTGAGTACCACATTGTTATACCTCAATTAGACAAAGCTTGATCACCTATGTCTAATTTAGCTATGTACGATATGGCACTTAGGTTAGTTATAATAAAAATATACTTAGAAACAAAATTTTATTTACTTTCTTTCTAGATCATGATCATTGTGTGTGTGCATGAGCATAACATTCATATATAGACAATTTAAGTTATGAATTTAGTAGATAAGTCTATTCAAACCTTGCAGAACACGTCAAGCGAAAGTGAACCTACCGAGAACAGCCAAAGATCTTCCACCGATAGTAACCAATCCCCACAATACCAGCTGCCTGAAGGATTCTTAGAACCCCTACGTAGACCCGTAAGGATCTTTGACATTCCCTCCTCTCAACCAAACCAAAACCCAAACCCCGGAACAACCGGGCCTCGGGTTAGACAAACTGCCCGAAAGAGGGTAGCCATTCCAGTACGAGCAACCGTAGCACCACCCCAGCCTACCATGGGAGAAACTTCCCGGCAGGTGAACGAGCCAGTAAGAGCCCTCACGGGAATCCCGATGATACCTTCATCCGGGATGACCGACGAGGAAAAGCGGAGATTCCACCACATGTCTCTGGAGCTATATAACATAAGAGGCATGTTAGATTACCAAACCTACAGGGTTAGTTCGTGCTTAGACATGGCGGACCTTAACCACCATCACGCAAGGCAAGCCTTAGAGGCGGCTCAAGAAGCCCAAAGACTAATTAGGCTAGTGCATACATGCCTAGTTTTAGGGGTTGTGTTGATGATGTTAGTGGGGCTAGCTTACATTGGAATTGGGCGCTAGATGGGTTGGAGTGGATCTACTTTGTGTTTTAATGTCCTTCTCTTTTGTTGATTATGAACTAAAATATCCTATGTTGGTTTGAAGGATGTATGATTGTATGGCTACTATTAACTCCTTATTAATATATATGGCATCTTTTAAAGAGCCGATTTTGGTAATTATTTTGTGCCAAGTGAATGATTGATTATTTAATTAAATCTCGTACTATTAAGTCATATTTAATGCCATGAATGAATTACACATGTTACACATAGAGTAGTATGATAAAACCGATTAGATTGAGTGACTAAAAATCGTCGTGTGATTATGCTCTAGAACGATGCCTCCACGAAGAGCAAACCCCGAGTTAGATCAACTTGTCATGGAACAAGTGATTGCAACATTACCCAACATAGTTAGCCAAGTTGCTGCTGGGCTTCAAACAAACCAAGGAGTACCAACCCCAACCCAAGATTGCAACTACAAAACCTTTAGGGCCTGGAACCCTAAAGAATTCTTTGGAACGGAAGGAGGTGTGGGTCTACTAAACTGGATTGAAAGCATGGAATCAGTCCTTAGCATCAGTAAATGTACGGAAGCAAACAAGGTGGAGTTTGCAGCATGTCTTCTGCAAGGGCGAGCCTTATCGTGGTGGAATATCCAACTGCAAACGCTTGGAAGAAATGCCGCGCACCAACTCACCTGGGATGCATTCCTCAGGCTATTAAGGGACGAATTTTGCTCGAGGAGTGAAATTCAAAAGCTAGAAGCCGAGCTGTGGAATCATGAAATGATCGGGGATGACATCAACTCCTATACCACCCAATTTCATGATTTGGCCAAGCTAGTGCCGCACTTGGTGACCCCGGAAGAAAACCGTATCGATAGATACATTTGGGGTCTAGCCCCTGAGATCCGGGCAAATGTCACGGCTGCAAACCCCAACACCATCCAAAGTGCGGTAAATCTAGCTACAAGACTTACCCACAATGCCATCCGATCGGGATCGCTTGGGAGCAACAAGGACAAGGGTAAGAGGAAGCTTGAGGAGATGCCGAGGAAGCCATCCGGTGGAGAAGCTGCGAGGAATCAAAAAAGGGCTAGAAACTTCGGAGCTCAGGCGCAAGCGGCCGATAAAGGATGGAGATCCTACCCCAAATGTGACAAGTGCCACAAACACCACGAAGGGAAGTGCATGGTGTGCTTTAGGTGTAAGCGGCTAGGACACCTCAGCAAAACTTGCCGAGTAAAGCCATGCTTTAAATGCGGAAGTCTGGAGCATCATGGCACCGTCTGCTCGCGGCCAACTCAAGGGTCTAATTATAATCAAGCACGTCCTGCAAGCCAAAGTAACCAAGGAAATCAAGCACGAGGCAGGGTGTTTGAGATTGGAGCAAATGAAGCTAGACAAAACCCCGATGTCGTTACAGGTACGTTTCCTCTAAACGGTTATTACGCATCAGTACTATTTGATTCAGGGGCCGATAAAAGCTTCATATCATTAAGATTTAAGTTAAGTCTAAACCTAAAAACTATAGAAATGAAAGAGCCTTACATCATTGAATTTGCTAACGGTCAGAAAACTAGCGTTAAGGACATAATCCCTGGTTGTACCTTGGGCTTAGCCGATAAAACATATACCATAGATTTAATCCCACTTGAAATGGGAAGTTTCGACATAGTTGTTGGGATGGATTGGCTTTCTAGCCATCGAGCGGAAATCTGTTGCTTCGAAAAGATCGTCCGAATTCCGACGCCTAATGGTGAGACACTTAAGGTGTATGGAGAAAAATCCGGAAGGAATTTCAAGATAATCTCATCCATCAAGATGAGAAATTGCTTGAGGAAAGGAAACGAGGCATTCCTAGCACATATAATCAATAAGAAAACCTGTGAGAAAAACATTCAAGAAATTCCCGTCGTGCGAAACTTTCTTGAAGTATTTCCGGAAGATTTGCCAGGATTACCCCCGAATCGGCAAGTCGAATTCCATATCGATCTAGTCCCTGGAGCGGCTCCCGTGGCAAAAGCACCATATCGACTCGCCCCATCAGAAATGCAAGAGCTATCGGCACAACTACAAGAATTACTCGACAAAGGTTTCATTCAACCAAGTTCATCCCCTTGGGGAGCCCCAGTTCTTTTCGTCAAAAAGAAGGACGGATCGCTACGAATGTGTATCGACTATCGGGAACTCAACAAGTTAACAATCAAGAACCGATACCCTCTCCCTCGAATCGATGATCTGTTCGACCAACTTGAAGGCGCCAAATATTTTTCAAAAATCGATCTTCGCTCGGGATATCACCAATTGAGAGTTCGCGAAGAAGACGTCCCCAAGACCGCCTTTAGAACCCGCTATGGACATTATGAGTTCTTAGTTATGCCTTTTGGGTTGACGAACGCTCCAGCAGTATTTATGGACTTAATGAATAGGGTCTGTAGACCATATCTAGATAAGTTTGCTATAGTGTTCATAGACGACATCCTCATCTATTCACGAAGCAAGGAAGATCATGAGCAGCATTTGAAATTAATCTTAACACTACTCAAGGACCAGAAGTTGTATGCCAAATTCTCTAAGTGTGAATTTTGGATCCGAGAAGTACACTTCCTTGGTCATGTAGTTAATTCAAATGGAATTCATGTCGATCCAGCAAAGATCGAAGCAATCAAAAAGTGGGAAGCACCAAAAACGCCAACTGAGATTCGACAATTTCTGGGTCTGGCAGGATATTATAGGCGATTCATCGAAAACTTTTCACGCATGGCTCAACCATTAACGACTTTGACTCAGAAGGATAAGAAATTCATTTGGGGAGATAAGCAAGAAGAAGCCTTTCAAACCTTAAAGCAGAAGCTATGCAACGCACCTATCTTGGCATTGCCAACTGGATCAGAAAACTTTGTGGTCTATTGCGACGCATCACACCAAGGGTTGGGATGTGTTTTAATGCAAAAAGACAAAGTTATCGCCTATGCTTCGAGACAATTGAAGGTTCATGAGAAAAACTACACTACTCATGATTTGGAGCTAGGAGCGGTAGTGTTTGCACTCAAAATATGGAGACACTACTTATATGGCACCAAGTGTACCGTCTACACTGACCATAAGAGTCTCCAGCATATTTTTGATCAAAAGATGCTCAATATGAGACAAAGGCGATGGGTAGAACTACTCAATGATTATGATTGCGAAATCAAATATCACCCAGGCAAGGCCAATGTGGTAGCCGACGCGTTGAGTAGGAAGGAAAGAGTAAAACCAACGAGAGTACGAGCATTAGGAGCTGTAGTGCAAACAAGTCTGAAAGGAAGGATCCTTGAAGCTCAGGAGCAAGCATTAAAAGCAGAAAATCTAAAAGAGGAAACCCTTCGTCATTTGGAGCACAGGTTTGAGATTGGAACTGATGGAGTACGTTACTTCGAAAAGAAGGTTTGGATACCCAAGGTAGATAACATAAGGTTAACGATATTGGATGAGGCACATAAGTCTAAGTATTCTATTCATCCCAGAGCCGATAAAATGTACAAGGATTTGAAGGAATACTATTGGTGGCCCGGAATGAAGAAGGATGTCGCCCTATACGTGGGGAAATGTTTGACTTGTGCAAGGATTAAGGCAGAACACCAGAAACCCTCTGGATTACTGCAGCAACCCGAAATCCCGGAATGGAAATGGGAACAGATAACTATGGATTTTGTGACTAAGTTACCCCGATCCGCAAAAGGGTACGATTCCATCTGGGTAGTAGTAGACCGGCTTACAAAGTCAGCACATTTCCTACCCATTCGTGAAGATTACAAGATGGAAAAGCTGGCACGAATCTACATCAATGAGATCGTCATGCGTCATGGAGTGCCCATCTCTATCATCTCGGATAGGGATAGTCGCTTCACTTCCCGATTTTGGCAATCACTTCAGAAAGCATTGGGAACGCGAGTCAATTTAAGCACCTCTTACCACCCCCAAACAGACGGACAATCGGAAAGGACTATTCAAACGCTGGAAGATATGTTACGTGCTTGT
This sequence comes from Dittrichia graveolens, assembly GCA_038502395.1. Taxonomy (NCBI): domain Eukaryota; kingdom Viridiplantae; phylum Streptophyta; class Magnoliopsida; order Asterales; family Asteraceae; genus Dittrichia; species Dittrichia graveolens. The sequence continues at coordinate 29,389,335 of JARJIL010000008.1, forward strand.
GTGTTAGATTTTGGTGGGAGCTGGGACTCGCATTTGCCACTGGTTGAATTTTCATACAATAATAGTTATCACACAAGTATCCAGTGTGCACCTTATGAAGCATTGTACGGACGCAAATGTAGATCCCCGCTCAGCTGGTTGGAAATCGGAGACCGACAATTGTCCAGACCAGACGTCGTACAGGAAACCACTGATAAGATAAAGATTATCAGGGAAAGGCTCAAAACCGCTAGGGACCGACAAAAGAGCTACGCCGACAATCGCAGGAAACCCCTAGAGTTTCAAGTTGGCGATAAAGTTCTACTAAAGATATCACCTTGGAAAGGGATAGTACGTTTTGGTAAAAAGAACAAGTTAAGTCCCAGGTATGTTGGGCCGTTCGAGATAATCGAAAGGATCGGACCGGTAGCCTACAAGATAAAACTGCCACAAGAACTGAGCGCCATCCATGACACGTTCCATGTGTCGAATTTAAAGAAATGCCAAACGGAGGAAACCTTAATCTTACCCTTAAAAGAAAGTAGCATGCAAGACAAAAAGAAAGCACACACAAAGCCCACAACTAGTTCCAATGGTGGAACACACTACAAAGCAAATTGCAACAACAAGAACAAGAAGGAGAAGAAAGTACCTCCTTACCATGGCTGGAAATCGAGCTCTACATGTGGATTGGGATGAAGATGAAGAAACAAATGGCTTCGGCAACAAATTTCCCAGGTTAGCCATTAGAAATTCTAATTTTAAGCCTAGCATGACTAAAAATAGTAATCATGACTTAAATACATCCATAATAATATTAGATTTCATAGAAATCCCGCCTATATGGTTAGAACCTTCCGGAGCTCGAAAAATCGAATTATTACGAGTCAAGAATTACAAATCAGGTACAATAATAAAAATAATATCAATTAAAATAATTAAATAAATTATGATAAATATAAATAAGTTAAAATATAAAACATATAAAAATAAACTCATAAAAGTAATAAAAACTTTGTAATTAAAAGATTTAAACAAAATCAACAATTATACAAAATTCATTTAAACCAATTACACATAATTATTCAAAAAAAAAAAAAAAAAGAAACCCCCCCCATGAGGCCGGCCACCCTAAACCGCCCCCCCCCCTCCAATTTCTCTTGCCTCCTTCTCTTCCCAAGAACCACCACTTGATCTCCCCCATGCTCTATATAAGCCTCCTACTACTCCTTATCATTTCCTTTACCACCACACTCCATCTCTTCTCTTTTCTCTCTTCTTCTTTCACCAACAAAAATCTCCCAAATACATCCAAGTCTTGATCATCTCTTGAAGATCAAAGACAAAATCAAGGAAAAGAGTGGTAAGATGATCATAAAACACCCATCTCTACTCTTCTACCTTTCTTCTCTTCTTCTTTCTTCTTTCTTTTATTTATTTTCTTTGTTGTTCATCTTATTTCCTTTATTTATATATATATAATCATGTAAATATAAACATCCTACCAATGTTGTAAGGAGCACATGAAATGTGCATCATCCTACCGTTGTTGTATGGAACTTAATCAACTAAAAATCAAGAAAATAAGACTTTGATCATGCATGTGTTTCATCTTAACAAATGTTGTAAGGAACACATAAAATGTGTATCATCCTACCATTGTTGTAAGAACACATGGATTATCAAAGCTTATACTCATACAATATGATTATTCATGAATATAAACATGTTATATTAAAGTTATGAACCATAAGCAAAAAGAATCACAAATCTGGCAGAATCTGATGTTAGAACTCCTCACTTGTTTTTGTTATATCTGGAGTTCTAGGTATCAAAATCAGTTGATTATTTTTGATAATCTTAGTTTAAAGTGTTACCTTTCATTTAAACCTGGATTCACTAATTTTCATGAACGTTTGATCCTTCAAACATATTTAAAAAGACCCATATGTTGAATCTGGAAGTCTGGCAGATTTAGAAGGGTACACTTTAAACGCGTGTAACTTACTCATTCTTGGGTCAAATTATGTCAAGTTTTTTTTAAAAGTTTAATCTTTGAGTCTTTGTTATTTCCCAGTTTGAATCATGTAAAAAGGAGGTCGTATGAGCCCTAAACAGACGTTTTAGTAACAACATGTCATCCAGACACTGATCAGTGGACATCCTATACACTTTTAATTATTAAAAATACCAAACATGGATTATAAATTCCTATATTTTTACTGGACATTCTAGAAACATGTAGTAAGATTATATTAAAATATCAAGCCTTAATATGACTCTTAAATTATAGTTTTTAATTTTTAAAGTTCAACTCAAAGAACTGAAAATTTCAGTGAACACTTATGATTCATGGAAAAATAGAGACAACCTTTAACTATTTAAATAAATAAGTTAACCACAAATAAATAATACAAAATAATAAATAAAATAAGTCTAATAGAGCTACATACCTTGTATATTAGGAAAGGAGCTTCGGTAGGAACAAGAAATCCTCACAAGAAAACACCTTTGCATACCGAGTGAGTATCATAGCCCCTTTTTACCGTATTTCATATTATTTTGGGGTGAAAGCATGTGTATATATTTCATGAAAAGTTTATTGCCTATCTTCTTATTTATTTCAAATATTATTTTGAGCCCTTATGGTATTATTCTTTGATGTGCTTGGGTGATCGTTGTAAGGCCCTTTCGTTGGACATTATTCCTTAACTCCGCTAGTGAGCCGATGGTATTTGTAAGTAGCGCTATTTGGAGATTCCGACGTCTCCCATTTATGGTTGACGAACTATAGATGTACTTTACCACTACTAACGTCATTTAATATAGGCGTTAGGTTTATCATGGGCAATTGGTTGTCGGCTAGGTTGGATAATGGCTCAAGCAATAATCATCATAGTCTATTACTACCATGTGCAACGTATTGGGCAATATAATACATCTTCTATCATTATTTCATACTTGGATTTTTATCCAAAAACTTCCATCAATTATTTAAACTTTTCTCATTTAAAAGATGTTTTGTGCATACATTAAAACCTATGAACTCACCAACTCTAGTAGTTGACCCTTTTCTTTTACCCGTGCTTTCAGGTGACCGCCGTTAGGTACCTTATGCTTGCAAACATGATGTGTGGCATCTTCATCTTCATCGTCACAATTTATATAAACATTATCTATTTCATTTACGCATCGTACAAGACAATGTCCTTTAAATATTATTCGGTTATATAACCTTTATTTATGTTTCATCCGAACTACTTATTTTGTTAATTTAATCTAATGGTTATTATCTATTTACCTTGTGCGATGATATCTTGTGCTGTGACACCTCGTGTTCCGCTTTAGCGGGGTGTGACACTTCTTCTCCATTGCAAGTCCACACCAAGTATGCTTAATCCCATTGTACTAGCAATCCATAGATGAACGTCCACCATGACTCCATCATCTGGAACAGCCTTTGTAGAGCTCCTCTTGCACCATGGAACACTCACCATCACACTCAAGAATACCTCACTTAGTGTATGTGTATCTTTTCCTTTGGAGCCAAGAGAGAACTAGTGTCTAGAGAGAGTTCTTCATGTGTTCTATCTTGTTCATCTGCCCTAACCAGCCTCAAGACCCTCTTTTGGACGGCCATAAAGCAAGACAAGTGATTGGACCATCAAATGGTCCAATAAAACACAAGTGTCATTACAACTACCCTCTTCACGACCCCTCACGGGCTCTCACGGGCCGTGAAGCCTATGTGCGCCACGAGGGGACTTAGAACTCCACGAGCCGTGCCGCCCGGTCGAGACTCGTGAGGGCATCTCCTTCACGAACCCTCACGACCTCGTCACGGGCCGTGAAGCCCAAAGGCATCACGACGCGTGGCGGCCGTCAAACAATCGTTAGGGTAGCCTGCTTCACGACCCGTGGAGCATCCTTCATGGTCGTGAAGCCCCGAATCAAAACACTTTTGATTCTTTGACATTCTCCTTCCACATTAAGCTGTCGGGATCAATCCTTGGCGTTTGACCCAATAGGCCCGCGCTTCATTAGTAGTGATACCGGCATACGTGTGTCAGTGGGCAGATTCCAACAAACTCCCACTTGCATATGACACACCGTACCCATATGCATCACAGACAGGGAGCGGCCTCTAGCAAGACATCCCTGCCCCCAAATCAACGCGAGCTATGTCATCCCTGACAAGCACCTAATCACAATCGAAACGGGTTTGAAAGGTCCTACAGATAAGTGATCATTCATCCTATTGTTCGCGATATCCAGGTGAACACGAGACATGGTACAAAGTCATTCTCCGATCGTTCACAATTATGTTTTTCGATCAAGATTGGTGGTGACCAAAATATGCAAGTTTGCAACTGATAAACTATCAGTGCAAGCATAAGCACGGCCGTGCATTTTGGTGCCAGTGCCCAATCATCGAGGGGTCCAGGGATATCTCTCTAAGTAGAGGAACAAATTCCTTCGACTACATTGCACCCATTACATCGGTAATACCTTCCCCAAAAGCTTCCTTTATAACAACAAGTTACGGACTGCGTTTGAAAGCAATCAGAACAAGGCTGACCAATGTCGTGGAAACACATGTATCTCCGGTCTAAGGATGAAATGATATTATCATCCTGAGTTACTCTTGACATGTACCATGAAGTAAACTCAGGTGTGGGTCGTCTAATCACTTGAAACTCTTTTCAAGTATAGGTAAAGTATTGCGTCTCTCATATCCAATCCCCATTGAATACACGACCAACGCTTTTCCCTCAGTCTTCGTTCAAACTTCCTTCCTATAAAGAGTGACTGACTGTGGACATTTAGAATGCAAAAAACATTCAGGGAAGTGGTAAACATGCTAAGATGGAACACAATAAAGGCAACTGAGAGTACCCGCTACACGCGTATTAAGAAATTCCCCATTTGATAATCGATACTAGCAGAAGCACAATGTTGCTTAATGTTCCCATAATCAGCATATCAAAATTTCAACTAAAACAAACTCAAGCCAAGTCTTTGCAAGCATTAGTATGTCAATCATCACTATCTTGCAACTACGGCTTTAGCAAAACGGATCCGCCACCATGCTATCCATGTGTATTCGTAAGATGACCATATCTCTACCTCAACCAATCACTCAAGAGTTTGAGTTGGTGAGATAACGGTCTTTTGTCAAGCTATTGCACCTTCATTGATTCATCAGAACTCAATAAGATCAAGGATGCTTGAGATAAAGGTTATCTTGCACAAGCCATCGTACTCTCATTGTCTCATAAGATCCTAATAGAGTCAGTGATGCTTTAAGAATCATACTTATTAACAACACCATATTTAGTAGTATCACGAACCCCGATAAAGATTGGCAGTTATCCTAAGAAGTATATAAGCAAGCATTTGAAAAACAACTTATTCTATGTTGCTTCTTACTACAGATCAACAAGAACATATTTCAATATTTATTTAACTCCTTTCATAGGTTTTGTATATCCTATAATCGTTCTGGATGCGTAATTCTTGATCTAAGCTTTTCCAAGCAAGATCAGGACATTATCTCCAATACGTTGTATGTGCTAGACATATTTAGAATAGGATTACAAAATGCTCCCACTAGCTCTGGCATTCATCCATGTTTTATCATTGCCTTTTGAAAACTCAAACAAATGATTTCATATTAAAGCAAAGACTCTAACATTTAGATGGCAACATAAGTCCACAAGTAGACTACTTAGGGTTTGTAGATTTCATTAGGATACTTATTGATAGTGAAAGACCCTTGAAAATGTTGTGTGCATTTCCTCAGAAATTCCTATTAAGGAATGTAGTCTTCACTTCTATCCTATATAGCCTAAAAGGCACTTATAAAATAAGTATCTGTGTGGACTTCAACATAACCACCGGGAGAATGTTTCTAGATGATACCTTCCTCGTGGTCAATCATCGTGAAACCATTCCTACCAGTCGGTATTTGAAGTAGTCTACAAACTTATCCATGTTTGGTCTATTTTCTCAAATAACCAATCACACCTCGCGGGTTCACACCCAGGTGTAGGATCAACCAAGTCGAAACCTTTGATATCCGTCATGGATAGCATCTCATCTTATCATTTCCTCCTTTCTCCTAGCGGACTCCAAGCCCACTACGCTTTCCGGTAGTTGACGCATTCATCATGAATCATCATTAAGTTGTCTTCCTAAGATATAACGAGTTATATCTTTCTGGTCTTATGACAACTTCTACGAAGAGGTAACGATTTTATGCCAGGTTCTCCAGCATTGCCATGCCGAGTTTTAATCATTTCTGATTGGGTGCTAGTGTCAACATCAGGTTCTTCCATTGAAGGTATACTTTACTCTCACTAGCATCCATGGATGTTAATTTCTTAAGAGACTCTACCTTTGAGCAACTTACAAGTTCTCACAAAGTTTGTCAAGACAAATATCCCATGGTCTTAGTGGAGTACCTAATGGAGTAAATATGTCTAGATCCTGGGTTCCTCCACCTCACGTCTAAATGTAGGCTAGACAATCCAGACTTTGGAATAGACAAACAAGGATCCTCCTTTCCGTCATATCCTCTAAGGCGTTTACATGACCGTCTTTGTTGTTCATAAAATTTAGAACTCATGCCCACCATTTGGAGAATAACCCAAAACAATTTTGGACATAAAAGTGTAACCTATCACTTGTCGGACCATAACAAAATGTCTGGTTCCTCCTTTAGACTACCACATGTAACAATGTGTCTTAAGAGGAATGAATTGTGAGACAATCCCATAATTCTTATGATAGTCACATAATATAAAACTAAGGTACTCAGCATATTAACTAGATCCGAGTATTATAGTTGCATTGCCCTTTCTATCATGTACCTCGTTATGGTGAGTTTTGAACACCTCTAAAGTTTCAAAAACTAGTCCATTAAAATAGACATACCATCCCTTCTACCATCACTGGTAAAGGTAACAAGGTATCTAAAGTTACTCCTTAATGTTTGCTTGAACGGTCAACACACTAAAAGTGTGAACGTAATCCAACAAGCTTTGAATCCTCTCACATACTCAAGTGAAGGATGTTTAAGTCATCTAGCATAACAAACAAGATATGCATTCAACATTTGACCCATGGTCAAAGGGTTCCAAGTTCCTAAACCTCACGGATCTTGGTGATGCAAGTCTTGTTTATATAGCTTAATCGACTTTCACAATAGGATAACTTATCAATACATTTATGATCGTTCTATTACTCCTTAAGCTTATTTTAAATGCCACAACATGGATAAACTTTGAAATAAATCACCACTAATTTCAAAAGTCAAAGTAATATCCATCATCAACAAAGGCGTTTAGATATAATGTTTCTAACCATACATGGCATAAACATACATCCAATAAAGTAATAGAATAGCTGGAAGGAAAGGCAAGATACAAAGTTCAAATCCTCTCAATAGGGACAACAACTATGTTTCCCTTTTTCGAATTCCAACTCTCCATGCCTCATCCGCCTACTTCTCTTTTAACACATTCACTTTGTAACAAACAAATTTGTGACAAACGTGAGCGTTATTGCTAGCGTTCAAAACCTAGCCTTTAGAAATAGAAGAGCAATGGAGTTTGATCATGAATGTTCCTGAAGTCAAGGAGCTAATTTCTCTTACTCATAAGTGATTTTAGTTCTTTCAGGCTCAAAGGGCAGGCGTGGTGGCACCAATTTTCCAATCTTTCCGCAGAAGTAGCAAATTACCCCTTGTGGAGTCATATCTTGAGGCGCAATCTCATTGCCCTCCGACTTCACATATATGGTAGGTTTGGTAAAACCAAACTTTCCACTTGATGTCAATTTCTTCTTCTCGGTTTCTTGTTCCTTTATAATGTTAGGGTGAGTTGGTGAGGCGAGCCATACTTTGGCCATGCAAGACTTAGCAGTCCACAACATGCCATAATGCTTTATCAAGGACTTCTCCATATTGTGCATGTGATAGTTCACAATGAACCATTTACATCACTTGGATAGGGACTTTGGTGAATATACATTCACCACAAGCTCCCTCACTATGGAGAATCCATGCCTCTCCTTTAGGTCCACATACGCCTTCATCTCAAGGATATGGACACTAATATTCCCGCCTTCATGCACCCTTCAACCGATCAAGGCCACGATGCACATTTACATGCATTTAGAGGTCTAGGTCGCGTTGATAGCATTTTGGCTCTGGAAGGGATTTCTCTAAAATGTGCAACTTTGACTCATGGTGGAGGACAAGCCTCAACAACCAATCCTAGTCCACGAAGTCCACACTAATGAGTATCTCCTTCTTTAGGAACGAACGGAGTTTTATGTTGAAGCGGTGTCATTAACGTTTGCCAATTAAAGATATAAGAATACACGTTTTAGTTTGTTTTGATACAATCCTCGTTACGATAATTACCCATTTAGTTTTAAGAAAACCAATTATCTTAACAAGGGCTAAGAACCTTATTTCACTTCACTACATGACGGGTTTGCCGCGGATCACTTCATGAAGTTATTTAGGCCGGTAAACGCTTTACCAATTGTAATCCGAGACTACAACTCTTAGACACTTGCGGAATCCATCAACACTCATAGCGTCGGTTTGGCATGTTTGATCCCTTCTCACACCAATTCCTCGTTAAGCCGCTTTGGAAACTCGGTATAGGCACGACAATTACCAAGGCGTATTAAGTTGGAATTGTAAATCGTCCGTCAACATATACGGTGACACCCTTGACAATCATTGGCTCGTGCTTAGCTCGACAACCAATAATTTCAGTCGCCGCACTCACCTTCCACACAGATCCATATGGAACAACTCGTGCTTAGCTCGACAATCATCCCATGCATCACTAGATTCGGGTGGTGTCATCTTACGGGTGGCGTGTGATTTACATTTGAGAAAAACGGGACTTTTGTCTTTCCAGTTTAAAAAACCTCTTTCCAAGTTGATTAACAAACAAGTGACAAAACACATTTTTCACTTTAATATAAACCAATTTATATTTGTTTGTTAATTGTGAGCGCGCGGGGTTTGTTAAACAATTTAACAACTCTTGTGATTTTATTATTTTGAAAAGTTTTCTAGCATGCGAAGATCCTAAACAACCACGCAAAAAAATAACAAAATAAATCACAACCACGCACAAAGCAAATATCCGGTAACATGCCCTAAACCCTATGCGCCCTCCCCGTGAGCCAAACGGAGAGAGCAAGGCCAAACTAAGGACACAACCAAAAGGCCTCGCCGGATGTGCTCCCACTGAATCCGTTATCTCCAAATGATGCACCAGATCCAATATAGCCGAGACGTCTCCCCCACGACTCTCGATGGTTGTCTTCGGTCTTCTTTTCACAATTACAAACAATTTTAAAAGAAACAGCATGCAAGCCGCGATTGCTATTCTAGGCTACTTACAACATGTACAAAGGAAAGCAATGGCATGCAAGCCGTAATAAATTTACAAATTTACAAACTGAAATAAACATTATTACAAACCATTGTGACTAAAAGTCACCAAATGAATGAATACATAAATAAACAACCAAACAACCAACACATAGGTCTTACGGGCAAGGCGTTACCGGACACAACAACAACCACAAACAAAACATGGTGTGCCACAACAAAACCATGAAAAATGTATCTCCACTAATTTCAAAAGTCAAAGTAATATCCATCATCAACAAAGGCGTTTAGATATAATGTTTCTAGCCATACATGGCATAAACATACATCCAATAAAGTAATAGAATAGCTGGAAGGAAAGGCAAGATACAAAGTTCAAATCCTCTCAATAGGGACAACAACTATGTTTCCCTTTTCGAATTCCAACTCTCCATGCCTCATCCGCCTACTTCTCTTTTAACACATTCACTTTGTAACAAACAAATTTGTGACAAACGTGAGCGTTATTGCTAGCGTTCAAAACCTAGCCTTTAGAAGTAGAAGAGCAATGGAGTTTGATCATGAATGTTCCTGAAGTCAAGGAGCTAATTTCTCTTACTAATAAGTGATTTTAGTTCTTTCAGGCTCATAGGGCAGGCATGGTGGCGCCAATTTTCCAATCTTTCCGCAGAAGTAGCAAATTACCCCTTGTGGAGTCATATCTTGAGGCGCAATCTCATTGCCCTCCGACTTCACATATATGGTAGGTTTGGTAAAACCAAACTTTCCACTTGATGTCAATTTCTTCTTCTCGGTTTCTTGTTCCTTTATAATGTTAGGGTGAGTTGGTGAGGCGAGCCATACTTTGGCCATGCAAGACTTAGCAGTCCACAACATGCCATAATGCTTTATCAAGGACTTCTCCATATTGTGCATGTGATAGTTCACAATGAACCATTTACATCACTTGGATAGGGACTTTGGTGAATATACATTCACCACAAGCTCCCTCACTATGGAGAATCCATGCCTCTCCTTTAGGTCCACATACGCCTTCATCTCAAGGATATGGACACTAATATTCCCGCCTTCATGCACCCTTCAACCGATCAAGGCCACGATGCACTTTTACATGCATTTAGAGGTCTAGGTCGCGTTGGTAGCATTTTGGCTCTGGAAGGGATTTCTCTAAAATGTGCAACTTTGACTCATGGTGGAGGACAAGCCTCAACAACCAATCCTAGTCCACGAAGTCCACACTAATGAGTATCTCCTTCTTTAGGAACGAACGGAGTTTTATGTTGAAGCGGTGTCATTAACGTTTGCCAATTAAAGATATAAGAATACACGTTTTAGTTTGTTTTGATACAATCCTCGTTACGATAATTACCCATTTAGTTTTAAGAAAACCAATTTTCTTAACAAGGGCTAAGAACCTTATTTCACTTCACTACATGACGGGTTTGCCGCGGCTCACTTCATGAAGTTATTTAGGCCGGTAAACGCTTTACCAATTGTAATCCGAGACTACAACTCTTAGACACTTGCGGAATCCATCAACACTCATAGCGTCGGTTTGGCATGTTTGATCCCTTCTCACACCAATTCCTCGTTAAGCCGCTTTGGAAACTCGGTATAGGCACGACAATTACCAAGGCGTATTAAGTTGGAATTGTAAATCGTCCGTCAACATATACGGTGACACCCTTGACAATCATTGGCTCGTGCTTAGCTCGACAACCAATAATTTCAGTCGCCGCACTCACCTTCCACACAGATCCATATGGAACAACTCGTGCTTAGCTCGACAATCATCCCATGCATCACTAGATTCGGGTGGTGTCATCTTACGGGTGGCGTGTGATTTACATTTGAGAAAAACGGGACTTTTGTCTTTCCAGTTTAAAAAACCTCTTTCCAAGTTGATTAACAAACAAGTGACAAAACACATTTTTCACTTTAATATAAACCAATTTATATTTGTTTGTTAATCGTGAGCGCGCGGGGTTTGTTAAACAATTTAACAACTCTTGTGATTTTATTATTTTGAAAAGTTTTCTAGCATGCGAAGATCCTAAACAACCACGCAAGAAAATAACAAAATAAATCACAACCACGCACAAAGCAAATATCCGGTAACATGCCCTAAACCCTATGCGCCCTCCCCGTGAGCCAAACGGAGAGAGCAAGGCCAAACTAAGGACACAACCAAAAGGCCTCGCCGGATGTTCTCCCACTGAATCCGTTATCTCCAAATGATGCACCAGATCCAATATAGCCGAGACGTCTCCCCCACGACTCTCGATGGTTGTCTTCGGTCTTCTTTTCACAATTACAAACAATTTTAAAAGAAACAGCATGCAAGCCGCGATTGCTATTCTAAGCTACTTACAACATGTACAAAGGAAAGCAATGGCATGCAAGCCGTAATAAATTTACAAATTTACAAACTGAATTAAACATTATTACAAACCATTGTGACTAAAAGTCACCAAATGAATGAATACATAAATAAACAACCAAACAACCAACACATAGGTCTTACGGGCAAGGCGTTACCGGACACAACAACAACCACAAACAAAACATGGTGTGCCACAACAAAACCATGCAAAATGTATCTCCATTAAGATTGTTCAAACAAGCAAATCACTCAAGGCACAAAAGGAACAATCCTTGTACATATGCATTAGTATCCCAACACTTTGAGAACACATATTCATATATACACAATATAAGTATATGGATGTGTGCATTTTATGCCAAAACCACCGAATACATATAAATATATGAATCAAGACACATAAACGGTGCTTTTCAAATGTCCAAACAAAAGGACAAATTCTGGAAAAACAGAATCGAAAGATGCTAAAACCAAAAATTTATTTCTTTTATAAGCAAGGATAAAAACACTGTTCACGAGACCTTCACGGCCCAGAAGCCTTCACGAGCCCTCACGGCCCGTGAAGCCCATGAGCTCCACGACACTGACACAGTCAAAACCTTTCACCAGTGACACCCCATGAAGCCACTCGTGTAGGCTTCACGACCCATGAAGCCAAAAGCTCCGCGGCCCGTGAAGCTCTTCTGGACAGAATGTCCAATTTCGGTTTTCAAGCCATCAAAGTGCAATTTCTTTGTAGAGATGGCTCTCATACCACTGTTTAAACTCGTCGTGGGCACAAATGCAGCAGAAGCAAACAAGAAAGTAGCATGCAAGACAAAAAGAAAGCACACACAAAGCCCACAAGTAGTTCCAATGGTGAAACACACTACAAAGCAAATTGCAACAACAAGATCAAGAAGGAGAAGATAGTACCTCCTTACCATGGTTGGAAATCGATCTCTACATGTGGATTGGGATGAAGATGAAGAAACAAATGGCTTCTTCTCCATTGCAAGTCCACACCAAGTATGCTTAATCCCATTGTACTAGCAATCCATAGATGAACGTCCACCATGACTCCATCATCTGGAACAGCCGTTGTAGAGCTCCTCTTGCTCCATGGAACACTCACCATCACACTCAAGAATACTTCACTTAGTGTATGTGTATCTTTTCCTTTGGAGCCAAGAGAGAACTAGTGTCTAGAGAGAGTTTTTCATGTGTTCTATCTTCTTCATCTGCCCTAAAAAGCCTCAAGACCCTCTTTTGGGCGGCCATAAAGCAAGCCAAGTAATTAGACCATCAAATGGTCTAATCTCACGGGCCGTGAAGCCTAAGTGCGCCACGAGGGGACTTAGAACTCCACGAGCCGTGCCGCCCGGTCGAGAATCGTGAGGGCATCTCCTTCACGACCCCTCACGATCTCGTCACGGGCCGTGAAGCCCAAAGGCATCACGACGCGTGGTGGCCATCAAACAATCGTTAGGGTAGCCTGCTTCACGACCCGTGGAGCATCCTTCACGGTCGTGAAGCCCCGAATCAAAACACGTTTGATTCTTTGACATTCTCCTTCCACATTAAGCTGTCGGGATCAATCCTTGGCGTGTGACCCAATAGGCCCGCGCTTCATTAGTAGTGATACCGGCATACGTGTGTCAGTGCACAAATTCCAACATTAAAAATCAATAAATAAATACAATTGAAACTCAAAAGTATCGGATTACAAAACTATCGGATTCTAACTCGGATTCTTGAAAATCCGCAACCAAGGTATCAGATTTTCCTAAAATCTGCAACTATCTATTAGGATTTCATAACTGTCGGATTTAGGAATCCGATGGGTTCCAATCTCTGTTTTGTCTTAATCGGATTTCAAGTTTCCAAAATCATACGTATCGGATTTCACTATGTCCCGGAATTCAAATTCTGGATTTGGGTATCAGATTTCATCATTCGGATTTCATTGTTTCGGATTTAACCATTCGGATTCTATGTGTCGGATTCTGACTTAAATCACTTTCCATGTTTAGGATTACATAAATATATTATTCAGATTTGGGGTTCCCATAATTCAAGTATCGGTTTATAAATTTCCAGTTTTAAAGATTTAGATTTCCAAAGTAATCGGATTTAGTCGTAATCGGTTTTCCTATCTCCAACAATCCGATAACTTCATATTCACTAAATCCGCAAACAACAAAGATAACATAACTCAAACCCAGTTTTCATAATAATCATAACTATCATTCCAGAATATAATTTACACACCTTTAAACACTTTCTCATGTAGTAAACATCATATTTTCATATATCATATGAACACACGAATCAAAATCATATTCTATCAAAACCGATTATGGTGTTCTAACATGCAATCCTCAATCTTAACATAAATCATGTTTTAAAATCATATAACACATCAAGAAAGATTATAACATGTCAATTTATGAACACCAACCTTAAATCTTTGATAAATCACACACAAATGGGAATTCCGATTCCTTTCTTCTTCTTTTCTTTTCTCTCGGTTTTCTTCTTGGCAGAGAAACAAAGCACACACACACATACACTAGTTGAATATTGAAGTAATGCAACAGATGACACACACTCACAAATGTACATGCAAAGTTAGGTGTCCTCTTTTTTTTCTACACAACCCCACGTGTATTCCACTTAGACATGCATGCATACATACGTACGGCTATATACATACATACATACAGTATTAAATCTAAATTTAACTAAATATTAAATATCACTCAAATAATCACATAATCAAATTAAAACAATTAAATCCCAACAAACACATTCCGTAAACCCGCTAATCTATTAGCCCAGGTTTGAGGATGTTACAAATCTCCCCTCCTTAAGAGGATTCCGTCCTCGGAATCCTTTCCAGCTCAAATAACTGGGATATCTATCTTTCATTTCCGCCTCAGTCTCCCAGGTTAGATCAGAACCTAGACTGTGTTTCCATTTGACCAATACCATAGGTATCTGCTTCTTTCGAAGTTTGGTCACCTTTCGATCTAGCAGTTCAATCGGTTCCTGTATCAGTCTTTTCTTAGAATCAAATTTCAACTCATGCACTGGTAGAATCTGGCTTTCATCATCAATCTTACACTTCCTTAGATAACAGACATTGAATGTATCGTGAATTCCAGCAAGCTCTGTAGGAAGATCTAGAGTAACTGCTGATCATTCACAACTTGACGGATATGGAAAGGACTGATGAAACGGGGAGCCAACTTCCCATGTTTGCCGAAGCGAATTACACCTTTCCACAGAGAAACTTTTAAGTATACCAATTCCCCCACCTCAAACTTTACTGGACGTCGTTTCGGATCAGCATACATTCTCTGTCTATCTATGGCTGCTTTCAACTTATTTCTGACTATAGCAACCTTGTCAGCAGTCAACTGTACTATCTCGGGACCTGCAAAATGTTTCTCACTCCCTCTAACCAACAAGTCGGAGTACGGCAGCGACGACCGTACAACATTTCATACGGAGGCATTCCAATACTGGAGTGATGAGAATTATTATACGCAAATTCTACTAACGGCAGGTGTGAATCCCAAGATCCACCATACTCAAGTACACAAGCTCGCAACATATCTTCGAGTGTCTGTATGGTTCGTTCAGTCTGACCGTCTGTCTGAGGATGGTAGGCTGTACTCAAATTAACTCTGGTTCCCAATTCTCTTTGCAAACTCCTCTGGAAATTAGATACAAACCTTGAATCTCTGTCAGACACAATTGACAATGGTATACCATGCCTTGTAACGATCTCGTCTATGTATAGTTGTGCTAGTTTACTCAACGAAGCTGTCTCAAAAGTAGCTAGAAAATGAGCACTCTTTGTCAAACGATCCAGTATCACCCATATCATATCATGATTACTCTGAGTTCGTGGTAGTTTTGTTACAAAATCCATTGTGATGTGCTCCCATTTCCATTCAGGAATCTCTAACTGCTTCAAAGACCCATAAATCCTCTGATGTTCCGCTTTTACTTGCGTACAAATATGGCACGATTCCACAAAATGTGCCACATCTGCTTTCATCGTAGGCCACCAGTAAAGCACTTTTAGATCGTTATACATTTTAGTGCTTCGTGGGTGTACAGACAATCTCGACTTGTGTGCTTCTGTCAAAATTAATTGTCTCAATTCTCCAAGCTTAGGCACCCATACTCGAGCTTTAAATGTTTTTAATCCACAAGAATCGTCATTTAATTCATCTTTTCTCTTTTTCATTAACTCAGTCTTTAAATTTTCCTCTTTTAGAGCTTCCAACTGAGCAGACTTCAATCTATCTATCAGATCAGATAGTATCTCAATTCGCATAAACTGAATAGAGCTTCCATTCCCTTTTCGACTCAAGTTTGGTGAGAAGGGGAGTGAGATCAGTGTGTTGTTGGATAGGTGCATGGAATGGATGGGATAGGGTTTTTAGTGACTCTATGTCATTTGCAAGCTTGGACAATCCAGTATCTATTTATGTTTGGAAGGATAGGAAGGTTTGGATTAAGTTGTCAAGGTTTTGGTTTATGAATTGAAAAGGGTGAAGGTTTTGGTTAAGTGTTGAGGTAGAGATACATGGTTGGGATGAGGATGAGGAACATATGGGTTCTGAAAATTTGGGTAAGGATTTGGTTCCCTCATTTGAGCCTTGGTGTATAAGCTCAAATTCATTAGGAAAGACTGTTGAACCCTGTAACAATGGTTGGTTTATACCACTGGCATTGGCAGGCTGTTAGTGTGTAAGAAGAGAATCAATTATGGGTGCAAGAAATGTGGATTGAATGTGGGATGCACTCAGCATTAGGGAATCCCTTATTGGATCCACATTCTGTTGAGAGAATGTGAATGGTATGGGCTGACTCACAATTGCGCTAGGCATAGTGTGACCTTGGGAGGAGGTCTGCCTTTCAATTAGAAAAACCTTTTGAGAGGTTGCCTAAGATTGCGGTTTATATCCCATTTTTAGAGATGCATCCTATTGTGAGGATACATCCACTAGCTCGGGGTGTGCAACATCTAATGGCTCCCCCTCAACATTAGGAGAGCTAATTGGTGTTGAGGTCAAAGGTGTAGATGTTACTACCTCAAAGGGCTCATTATGAGCATCCTCTATTGACCTTGTATATATTGAGCTACGAATAGGAGTAGAACTAGTGAACACTGGAGGTTCACTAGAGCTTGACTATTGAATTTGTGTTTGGACAAGGGATGAGGATGGGCGATAAAAGGTTGGGACTACAATTTGAATATCCTCAGAGGTAGAATCAGAGTGTTCCATACCTTGGGAGAGGATGTGCCTGCTTCTATCAATGAGCTCAAGAAGTTACTCAGAGATTTTTTGTTCTGGTTGATCTAGCACAACAGCATCACGAAGAGGAATCATGATCATTGGACTTGGAGGAGCAAAACCAGAATCACCAAAATCACCAGCATCACCATCATCACCATCATCACCATTATCACCATTATCACCAGTACCACTTTCAGCACTATCATTGTCATTACCATCATCACTATCTGTTGGGAATCCATGGGGATCAAAGCACGCAACGGAAGCAACAAAACACACAAAAAGGATCCTATGATTTCCCAATGGTGGTGAAAACTTGCAAGAACATGCATGCAACCCAAAAACAAACACAAGGAGAAAAAGGTAAGCAATCCATACCCTTGAAGACTTTGATAATTCTAGAACAACTTGGAGATTTGGGATGAGCTCTTGAAACAAAAGGCTTCAAGCACCAAAGAAGTCCACACCAAGCTAACCTTCTTTCTCCTTGTACTAGCAAGCCACCAAACCACCAACACTTGAGGGTTTGATTTTGGAACAGCCTTGTAACCACTTGTGCACTTACCACCTTCACTTTTTCTTGCTCTCTCTCTATGGAAGAACTCACAATATGTGTGTAATGCACAAAATGACCAAGAGTGGCTAATGAACTAAGAGAGCCCCTTTTAAAGACCTCCATTCTGTTCAAAAGAGCCAGAGTCGGACCATGGCACCATATCATTGGACAAACTTAAATGGTCCAATGAAACACAAGTGTCACTTGGAATTTTGACTTCACGACTTCTTCACGGGCTCTCACGGGCCGTGAAGGATAAATGCGCCACGATCGACCATTTATCCTCCACGAGTCGTGCCGAGCCGTGCAAGAATCGTGAGGGTTCGTGCCTTCACGACCTCCTTCACGGGCCGTGTAGGGTCGTGAAGCCCTAGGGTATCACGAACCATGCGGCCCACGACAGGACTCGTGGACACGAGCTGCTTCACGACCCGTGGAGCATCCTTCACGGTCGTAAAGCCTAGGTCAACTGGAATTTGACCATTTTGACTCTTTCTTCTTATAGTAGGCTGTCGAGATTGAAACTTGGTGTGTGACCCAATAGGCCCGCGCTTCATTGGCAGTGATGCTGGCCTACGTGTGTCAGTGGGCAGATACCAACAAACTCCCACTTGCACATGACACACCGTATCCATGGGCACCACAGACAGGGAGCGGCCTCTAGCAAGGCATCCCTGCCCCCAACTAAACATGGGGTATGTCATCCCTGACAAGTACCATGATAAACTAAAAGAGTTTGATATGGTCCTATAGATAAGTGATCAATTATCTTATTGTTCGTGATATCCAAGTGAACACGAGACATGGTACAAAGTCATTCTCCGATCGTTCACGATTATGTTTCTCGATCAAGATTGGTGGTGACCAAAAGGTGAGTTGCAACTGATCAGCAATCATTGCAAACTCGAGCATGGCCATGCATTTTGGTGTCAGCTCTCAATCATAGAGGGGCCCAGGGATATCTCTCTTTACAGAGGAACAAATTCCTTCGACTACATTGCCTCCAATACAATGGCAATACTTTACCCAAATGCCTCCTTTATAATAGCCAGTTACGGACTACGTTTGAAAGCAGTCAGAATAAAGCAAACCAAAATAGTGAGACACATGCATCTCCGGTCTAAGGATAAAAGATATTATCATCCTGATTTACTCTTGACATGTACCATGAAGTAAGATCAGGTGTGGGTCGTCCAATCACTTGAAACTCTTTTCAAGTATAGGCGAAATATTGCGTCCCTTGTATTCAATCCCTATTGAACAATATGACCAATCATTTCCCTCGATCTTCGTTCATACTTCCTTCCTTGAAGAATGACCGATCGTGGACAGTTTAGAATGTAAAACATTCAAGGAAGTGATAAAACATGCAAAGTTGGAACACAATAATGATTTAAAGAAAGTATTCGCTACACGCGTATCATTAAATCTCCATTTAATAATCAATACATTCAAAAATACAATATTGCTTAATGTTCCCAATATCACAGTAAATACATCGAATACTATAACCAATATTTAACTCAAACCAAGTCACTAGCAAATCTAATTCCAATAGCACGTGTGTGGGCATCGTGCTTTGCTTGCGACAACGTTTTAGTGAACGGGTCCGCCAAATTGCTATCCGTGTGTACTTTGCTGATGACGATGTCTCCATTTTCGACCACGTCCCAGATAAAATGATATTTCCGCGGAATATGCCTCGTGCGTTGATGAGACCTCGGTTCCTTTGCCAAAGCAACGGCACCCTCGTTGTCATAGAAGATCTCAACAGGGTCTCTGATGCTTGGAACCACTCCCAGATCAAGCAGAAATTTCCTTATCCATACGGCCTCCTTAGCAGCTTCACTGGCCACAATGTATTACGACTCAGTAGTGGAATCGGCCATGGTGTCTTGCTTGGAGCTCCTCCAGGATATAGCACCACTGTTTAATAGGAACACGAACCCCGATTGTGATCGGCAGTCATCCCTATCGGTTTGGAAGCTTGCATCAGAGTAACCCTTTACTCTAAGCTCTTCCTCACCTCCATACACCAAGAACATCTCCTTAGTCCTTCGAAGATACTTGAGAATTCTCTTCACCGCTGTCCAATGAGCTTCGCCAGGGTTGGCTTGATATCTACTCCTCATGCTCAAGGCACACGATACATCAGGCCTTGTACATAGCATGGCGTACATGATCGAGCCCACAGCCGAAGCATATGGCACTCGCTTCATTACTTCCCATTCCTCTGGGGAACTAGAGGATTGAGTCTTACTCAATACCAAACCATGTGACATTGGAATGAACCCCTTCTTGGAGTCTTCCATCCTAAACCGCTTTATGACTTTGTCAACATATGTACTTTGGCTAAGCCCAATAAGCCTCTTGGATCTATCTCTATAGATTTTGATCCCAAGAATATAAGTTGCATCTCCTAGATCCTTCATTGAAAAACAATTCCCTAACCAAGTTTTTACACCTTGAAGGGTCGGGACATCGTTTCCAATGAGGAGTATGTCATCAACATACAAGACTAGGAACACCACTATGCTCCCACTAGCCCTGACATATACGCATGGCTCATCCTTGCTTTTCGAAAAGCCAAACTCTTTGACTTTCTCATCAAAGCACAGGTTCCAACTGCGCGATGCTTGCTTAAGTCCATAAATGGACTTCTTAAGCTTGTGGACTTTATCCGGATGCTTGGCATGTACAAAACCCTCGGGTTGAGTCATATAGACCTCCTCGCTTAGTGTCCCATTAAGGAATGCGGTTTTTACATCCATTTGCCAAATCTGATAATCATGAAATGCGGCAGTTGCCATAAGTATCCGGATAGACTTCAACATAGCCACTGGGGAAAAGGTTTCATCATAGTCTACACCATGAGTTTGCGTGAAACCCTTAGCCACCAGTCGGGCTTTGAAAGTGTCTACCTCTCCATCTATGCCGGTCTTTTCTTAAAGACACATTTGCACCCTACGGGTCTACACCCGGGCACCGGATCTACCAAATCCCAGACTTGGTTATCCGACATAGATTGCATCTCGGACTCCATAGCCTCTTTCAACCTAGAGGACTTAGGGCCCACCACGGCGTTCCCATAAGATGATGGTTCATCATGATCCACCACTAGGTCGCAGCCCTCAGACATGAGAAATCCATATCTCTCTGGGTTGTTGCGACTCCTACCGGATCTCCTAAGAGGTAAAGGATCCGTGTCAGGTTCTCCAGCAGCGCCGTGCTGAGAATCATCTTGTGAACTAGTGCCGACTTCAGGTTGGTCATTGGAGGGTTCTTGAATATCTTCAAGATCTACCTTTCTCTCACTAGCGTCTTTGGATAGCATTTCCCTTTCAAGAAAGACGGCCCTCCGAGCAACAAATACCTTGTTCTCTGACGGTTTGTAAAATAAATATCCCATAGACCCGGCAGGGTATCCAATGAACAAACACCTCTCTGCTCGGGGTTTCAATTTGTCCTCCACCTCACGTCTCACGTAGGCAGGACAACCCCAAACCTTTAGATATGAGAGAGATGGAACCTTTCCATGCCTCATCTCAAAGGGTGTCTTCTTGACCTTCTTAGTTGGTATGAGACTAAGGATTCTAACGGCCGTTTCCAATGCATAGCCCCAAAAGCTAATGGGTACATCCGTACGACTCATCATACACCGAATCATGTCTAATAATGTTCGGTTCCTCCACTCATCAAAGCACGCAACGGAAGCAACAAAACACACAAAAAGGATCCTATGATTTCCCAATGGTGGTGAAAAGTTGCAAGAACATGCATGCAACCTAAAAACAAACACAAAGAGAAGAAGGTAAGCAATCCATACCCTTGAAGACTTTGATAATTCTGGAACAACTTGGAGATTTGGGATGAGCTCTTGAAACAAAAGGCTTCAAGCACCAAAGAAGTCCACACCAAGCTAACCTTCTTTCTCCTTGTACTAGCAAGCCACCAAACCACCAAAATTTGAGGGTTTGATTTTGGAACAGCCTTGTAACCACTTGTGCACTTACCACCTTCACTTGTTCTTGCTCTCTCTCTCTCTATGGAAGAACTCACAATATGTGTGTAATGCACAAAATGACCAAGAGTGGCTAATGAACTAAGAGAGCCCCTTTTAAAGACCTCCATTCTGTTCAAAAGAGCCAGAGTCGGACCCTAATGGCACCATACCATTGGACCAACTCAAATGGTCCAATGAAACACAAGTGTCACTTGGAATTCTGCCTTCACGACTTCTTCACGGCCTCTCACGGGCTGTGAAGGATAAATGCTCCACGACCGGCCATTTATCCTCCACGAGTCATGCCGAGCCATGCAAGAATCGTGAGGGTTCGTGCCTTCATGACCTCCTTCACGGGCCGTGTAGGGTCGTGAAGCCCTAGGGTTTCACGAACCATGAGGCCCACGACAGGACTCGTGGATACGAGCTGCTTCATGACCCGTGGAGCATCCTTCACGGTCGTGAAGCCTAGGTCAACTAGAATTTGACCATTTTGATTCTTTCTTCTTATAGTAGGCTGTCGAGATTGAAACTTGGCGTGTGACCCAATAGGCCCGCGCTTCATTGGCAGTGATGCTGGCCTACGTGTGTCAGTGGGCAGATACCAACACTATCAACATCATCTACATTTGCCTCAGCAACAGTATCAATCAAATCTTGCATTTGATCAGTAATAGGAGGACCTCTGTTTGACCTTATAAAATGGAATACATTCTCACACATAGCAGGGAAAGGAATGCTATCAAGATGTTCATTTAATCAAACATAATTGTTTTCACCAATCTCCCTCATTGCAATCAGGCTCAAAAATTGAATGTATGGCATTTGAGACATTGATGATTTCTTGTTGGTGCTATGAGTTATTTTGTCAACAAGATCAGAGAAAATTACATGAGAAAATCTATATTTACCCCAAATACTAGGGCATATAGTACTAGAAGGTTAGTTTGGTTGATGAGATGATGGCTTCCAGATTTCAGACCAAAACAACGAATGACCACATTGGCCAAGTACTTCCACGGATGAGATAGAGCAGAAACTTTTACTTGCCCGTGCACCATAGGCTCGTTGTAGCCGATTGTTGGTAAAACTGTTTGAACTTGGGTGCGAGAAGGAATGGTGGTGTAAGGTGGGAAGTGAGGAATACTAGTGGCTTCTCTCAAGGTTTCAGTGGTTATACGATGATGATAGTTTCCTTGGGCTAGGGTACAATGGATGGCGTTGTCATTGATGTTGAATGTTGCAGAGTACCATAGCTCGCCGATGATGGGAGGAAATATATAGTAGGATCAGTGGTAAGACTATCAAACAGTGGGTGAGCTTGGAGGAATTGTACCATTGGCTCATATCCTTGATTTTCACAAGAGGCGGGAATGGAAGTGCACAGGAGAATGTTGTTAGGAGTGATGTTCATGAGTTGGTTTTGAACAACATTCTCACTGGGGTTTACAACAGGGTCAGGATTGTAAGTTGCCATGACAGAGATGATGAACAATAAGATTAAGAGAGAAATAGAAAGGGAGAAGGTTAGGGTAACGCTTTTTGGAGAGAGAGAGAGAGAGAGAGGGAGTTTTGAGAATTTGAACATGTAAAGAGAAATGAGAGAGGAAGTAGGGTATTTATGAAGTGTAGTTAACAGAGATCGTTAGATGCTCACAAAAGTTCTAACGGAAAACATAATAATAAGCTATTAAATGAAACCTGACAGACGGAGTAAATAACTAGGGTGAAAAAGCATTAACTGAGCATAAATAAGAGAAATTGACTAAATGTTGATTCATCAGCTAAGCGTTTGAAATGTATCAGCTCATGGAAAAGCATCAACTGATAGAAAGAATTTAGGTACATCAGCTGATAGAGCTACTTAGCTGAGCATTTCTTCCTTAGTTGAGTATGATCAGCTGAGTAACTTTGGTTAGTTGATAGGCATCAGCTGGTCAAATTTACTTGGCTATCTCATGATCAGTAATGCTTATAGATGCTTAGATAAGTAAAACATGATATTCAACACTTATCAACAAAAACACAACTACTACTAATCTAGAAATTAAGCATACCTAGTTTGGATATTAGAAAATTGAACCTTGCTTCATCCAATGGTTTAGTGAACAAGTATGCAAGTTGCAAATCAGTGTTGACGTAGTGCAGAGATACCTTTTTCTTTTGCACATTATCTCTTAGAAAATGATGTCTATTTTCAATGTGCTTTGTCTTTGAATGCATGACTGGATTATTTGAGATGGAGATGGCTCTTCTATTGTCACACAGAATTGGGATGTCTTTAGACTTCACATCATAATCAAGTAATTGATTTTGTAACCACAAAATTTGAGCACAACAGCTTCATGCAACAATGCATTATGCCTTTGCAGTAGATGTTGCCACTGAATTCTGTTTCTTACTAAACCAACTTATTAATCTTCCACCTAGAAGTTGACATCCACCTGAAGTACTCTTTCTATCCAATGTACATCCTAAAAAATCAGAATCAGAATATCCAACTAACTCAAAATCTGAGTCTTTGGGATACCAAATACCAAGATTGGGAGTTCCTTTGAGATATTTGAATATTCTTTAAACAACATCAAGATGTAATTCCTTTGGATCTGCTTGATATCTTGCACAGAGACATGTTGAAAACATTATATCTGGTCTGCTTGTAGTGAGGTATAAAAGTGACCCAATCATTTCTCTGTAAGCAGTAATGTTCACTGATTTTCCATCAGTGTCCTTTCCTAGCTTGATAGCAGTTGTCATGGGTGTTTTCATTGAGGAACGATTTTCAAATTCAAAGTTTTTAAGTAAATCATTAATGTACTTTGTTTGATGTATGAAAATACCATCAACCTCTTGTTTAATTTGTAAACCAAGAAAATAGTTTAATTCACCCATCATGCTTATCTAATAGTTATCAGACATGAGTTTAAAAAAGTTTTTACATAGTTCCAAATTACTAGACCCAAATATTATATCATCTACATATATCTACACAAGTACCACATCACCTTTGTACTCCCTTATAAACAAAGTGCTTCAATGCATCCCCTTGTAAAACATTTCTTAATAAGAAAATAAGAGAGTGTATCATACCAGGCTCTTGGAGCCTGCTTAAGACCATCTAAAGCTTTTCTGAGAAAGAATACATGATCAAGTAAGCTTGACTCTTCAAAACCAGGAGGTTATTTGACATATACCTATTCTTTCAGATCTCCGTTCAGAAATGCACTCTTCACATCCATTTGGAATACTTTGAAGTTCTTGAAGGCACTAAGGCTAGGAATAATATGATAGCTTCCAATCTTGCAACAGAGGCAAAGGTTTCATTAAAATCAATACCTTCTTCTTGACAATACCCCTGTGCCACTAGCCTTGCTTTATTTCTTGTGATCTGCCCATGTTGATCCTGCTTGTTTATGAACACCCACTTTGTTCCAATGATGGTTTTATCTCTTGGTTTAGGTACCAAGGTCCATAGATTATTTCTATTGAATTCTGCCAGTTCTTCTTGCATGGCAGTCACCCAGTGGGGATCACTCAGGCCTTCATCAACCTTCTTTGGTTCAACCAGAGAGACAAATCCAGAGTAGAAACATATGTTGCAAGCTTTTGATCTTGTTCTAACTGGATCCTGTATATTGCCTATAACCAGATCATGAGGATGATATTTGTGGTCTTTGTAGGCATTTTGGACGTTTTGGGAATTGGGTTGAATTTGGATTTGGGGAGGTGAAGTTATTTGTTGACTATGAGCAGTTGAAATGATTTCATTTTGAGTGGCTGATATAACTTCATTTTCACAATCTATAGGTGTCTCTACTAAAGAGGGAAGGTGTGATATGGAATTAGAATTCAATGATGTTGAGTCATTTCCCAGATGATTCAGTAGATGTATATGATTGGATGAGGTTGGTTGTACATGGTTCAAGATTTGAATAGGAACAGATTCATCAATATCAAGTGTAGTTGGTGGAGAGGGATCAACTTGCTCTAGAGTGGTTTCTCCAGTTTGTATAAGGTCATTAAATTCTTCACCTGAAACATGATTAGAAGAACAAGAAACAACAAAGTCATTTTTATTAAAACTTACATTCATAGATTTTTCTATGACTTTTGTTCTGAGGTTGTATACTCTGTATGCTTTGGTAATCAATATGTAACCTACAAACACTCCTTCATCAACCGTTGGAGCAAACTTCTGCAAATGATCCGTTTGATTGAGGATAAAGCATTGACATCCAAAGATATGCAGAAAGCTGATGCTTGGCTTCCTTCCCTTGAGCACTTCATATGGAGTTTTGTTGTGCCTCTTGATGATTAGGGATCTGTTCTACGTGAAACATGCACAACTTATAGCCTCAGCCCAGAAATTAAAGGATAACCCACTTTCACACAACATTGTTCTGGCAACTTCTATCAGTGTTCTATTTCTTCTTTCAGCTACACAATTCTGTTGTGGGGTTCTTGGAGCAGAGAAGTTTTGAGATATCCCATTCTCATCACAGAAAGTTTCCAGAGTTTGAATCTGAATTCAGTTCCATGATCACTTCTAAGACTCCTCACCAGATTGCCATTCAACACTTCCATCTTCTTGATAAAGCATATAATCTCTTCAGCAGCCTCACTCTTTGCTTTAAGAAAGAAAACCCAAGTATATCTTGAGAATTCATCAACCAATACAAGAGCATATTTATTTCCACCAATACTAGCAGTTGCAACAGGACCAAATAGATCCATCTGCAACATGTAGAAAGGTTATGTAATAGAGAATGCCTGCTTGGATGAAAATTTTATCTTATGTTGCTTTCCCTTCTCACAAGCATTGCAAGGTTTAGGCTTAGAAAAAGTCGGAGAAGGTAGTCCTAACACTAGTTCACCTTTGCACAACTTGTTGATATTTTTGAAATTAAGGTGGGAAAGCCTTTTGTGCCACAGCCAGTTTGTATCCTCAATGGTTTTAGAGTACAAACATGTTTCCTTTGAAGGATCACCAGAGGACATGTCAAGAGTGTACATATCCTTGGTTCTTTTGGCACTCAACACTATATTACCTTCTTTATTTATTATAGAACCTCCTATCTTTGTGAAGTGGGCTTCATTATCTGCATCACACAATTGACTTATGCTTATGAGATTGTATTTCAGCCCTTTAACATATGATACTTTGGACAGTTTTTGATTCCCATTATGAAGTTCTCCGTAGCCTTTGGTTTGCCCATGATTATTGTCACCAAAAGTCACCCTTGGACCTTTCTCTTACTTATAGTTAATGAGGAAAGCCTTGTTGCTTGTCATAGTTCTAGAACAACCACGGTCAAGAAACATGAACCAACACCCTGCACATATTGAATTAAAGAAGAGTTAGTGACACAAGTAGGAATCCATTTCTCAGTGGATCCCTGTGGAATACACATAACTTTCCACTTCATTTCAGGTTTCTTATGAATGATTGGAATAGCAATATTATCATTACAAGTCCGATATCTTGAATTCCCTTCTAAAGAACATTCAAATGCCTTATGCTCTTTGCTACCGCACTTGTAATATTTTTGAGATTTTGTGGCTTTGGAGCATTGAACAACATTATTTTAATGCCTATGAGTTTTCTGATTAGTCTTCTGACAATTATCAGTTATCAGTTGACTAACTTGACCATTCAGCTTATGAAGCTGATCCTGTAAATTTCATAGGTATTTATTTGCAGGCACCTTGGATTGATCTTTGTATTTAGAAAGTTTTTGACCAATCTTTGGAATGGAAGAGATGGGAACATTGTGAACATTATTGTTTTTACTCATAGTTTATGCTATTGAAAGAGAGTTGATTACTTCGAGATCAGTTGAGTGTTTGGAAGATGAGCTATGATCAGCTGATAGGCCATCAGCCGAGCATTTACCATCTTTTAACAAATTAGTTGATAAAGTAGTATTAGCTAATGATTCTTCAGTTTGAGAAATACAAAGATTTAAGTCATCTGTTTTCAAAGTTTGACAACACAATGTCTCTTTGGTCTCAACTAATGATTCCTTTCTTTTACTCACATACTTTGACTATATGTTCTTAGTATTTTTATATTCTAAGATCTTACTAGAAGATGATTGAACAGAAGGAATAATTGATTCTTTTACATGGAAACTTTTGCTTCTAACAAATTTATTTGTGAACACACTTTTGCCTTTAACAGTCTTGTGAAATGTTTGTGGCAAAATGTTAGCATTGTCTAAGATATTAAGGTTGTTATTAGAATCAACATAGTTAGCAGCTTTAGAGTAATTTCCTCCAATAATAGCTTGAACTTGTTTGGGTATCTACTCCTTAACACATTGAGTGGTCTTTTCAGCAGATACACACCAAGACTTTACTATCTTTTGGAGATCACTGAACTTTTTGGTTGCTTCACTAGTTTCTTTTACTAAGATCTCATTAAGTATCTTTTGATTTGCTAGCTCATCATTCAAAATTGTTATTTTCTTAAGTTCCTTATCTTTAAGAATTAATTTTTCTTTTAGTGATCTACTTCTAGTTTTAGCTTCTTGTCTATTTGAATAGTAGACTGGAAATCAATACACAAGTAATTAAACATAGAATTCTTTTCATTATTATTGTAGTTAATAAGCTTGCCAACCTGATACATTGAAAAAGGATCCCAATTGGTAGTTGAACAAGCTTTTGCAGCCTTCTTCATGTCTTCATCAAAAGAACTACCATCATCATTGTTGGTAATCATGCTTCTAGAGATCACATCATTTTCATCTGAGAATAGATCCTCTTCTGCCCAATCTTCTTCTTCTTCAACAAGAACTTGGCCCTGGGCTTCTTCTTCTTCTTGTCAAGGACAGCAGCAAGGAGTTTCTTATACTTGGCTTCATAATCAATTTTCCCTCCTGCTTTGGCACAGATGAAGAACCAGTGTTACCTTTGGACTTACAGTCACTGGCTATGTGGGCAATCTTGTCACATTTGTAACACTCTGCTGTGGAGGCATCAAAAGTGGATTTGGATTTGACAAACTTTGATGGCCTCTTGCTGAACCTCTTGACACCCTTTCCCTTCTTGAAAGTTTTGAACCTCCTAACCAGCATGGCTACTCCTTATTACCTTTCTCCTCTTCACTTTATCTAGCACTCTCTTCTTCATCTCCTTCTTCATCAGTGTAACATCTTCAGATTAGGCATAGTCGTGTTCAAATTTGGTACGTCTAAAACTCTATTTAAATATTGAATAAAAGAATTATGTATATATATATAACTGATTAATTAGAAAATAGAAGAAAATAATAAAGAAATGATAATATTAAAATATTATTAAAAATAGATAAGAATAATAAATTATTAAATAGTTTAGAACGAGGTTTCCAAAAATATCTCCGTTAGTTAAAACGGGTACTCGTGTGTTAAGTTGTATGTTGAAAAGGGGAACAAGATACCCACTCGTGGATATTATCAAGCCACAAGTAGGCATCTCCTGTTTGTATACCCACGTATACAACAACACACAGACTATTCCTTTTTCCCTTTTTGTGTTCTTTGTGTGCTAAGCTGTCCTACAATAAGAACAAAGTTGTTCTACATTAAGGACTAAGCATTCCTCCTTGGGTATAGCTTATGGTTATACACATAGGAATTGGTTGATTCCAAAACTCAATGGTGGACCGCTTTACAACTCACCCACCGGAGCGGTTGATGTGTCTCGTACCCCAGTTTGGTGCATTAAGCAAGGTTAGCTCCCCTGCGAGATATGTCGCCTTCTGACTATGTCAGCTCATCGCGAGATGCTAAGATAGAACTGTTTGAGCATGATTGATGATGTGTGATATGTTTATATTGACTGCATGCTATCTTGTACTCACTAGCTATTATAGCTAACAGATACTACTCCTCACATGTGCAGGTGATCCTCAGTGAGCTTGGGAGCCTGCGGGTAGCTTACTTTCTTAAGAGGAACACTACCTTTGTTTAACTCTGATGTTATGTATGTTTGTAAACAGATAATGGTCGACAGGTTAAGTAACAATAACACCAAACCTTGTATGTGGCAACTTTTGAATGTATAATATTTGCCACTTTTTTAATTCCGCTGCATGTTTTAAATGAAAAATATAAATTAGTATTTTAAATAGAAAAATTTGGTTCTTAAAATGACGGTGTTACAAGCTGGTATCAGAGCCTAAGTTTGAGTGAATTGGGTATTTGAAGAGTACTCAGTCTCAAATTCAGGCTCGACCATTATTTAAAGTGTTCCTCGGGAGGTTATGGGGTGTGAGAGAGATTGATTGAAATGATTCACATTGTTGTTGCTTATCTGCTTATTATGATTATTCAAGTGTGATAAGTATACTAAGTATATATGACTTTAATGATCTAACCTAATTTAGAGACTAACTATGGCCGGAGGAGAAGATAGAGAGGCCTACATCCGCGACTTAGAAGCACGTCTTAAAGCTTCTGAGGAGCGTGCACCTGACAGGAAGATGGCTATGGGTCTTAAAGCATTTATGATGTGTAAACCGCCTACCTTCGATGGTAGTATGGACTTGGTTGTTACGGAGAGGTGGATCCGTGATATAGAGTTGGCTTTTGAATCATGTGAAGCCGATGATTCCAAGAAGGTGGCCTATGCTAGGAAAATGCTACGGGGTCGCGCTGTTTCTTGGTATGACACTGTGATTGCATCTACACCAGGTGCAATCCTAAATGCTTTAACTTGGCCTGATTTTCTGAGAATTTTGTGGGCTAAGTACTACCCAACCCAAGCTCTAGAGACCATTGATAATGAGTTCAGGGACTTGACCAAAGGCAACAAGTCTGTAGAGGAGATCATTACCAGGTACACTGAATTGCTGCGATTCGTGCAGAACTCATTTCCTGTTGAAGAGGCAAGAATTAACCGTTTTGCACTTGCTCTGCCACCTAAATATTGATCATCTAT
This sequence comes from Dittrichia graveolens, assembly GCA_038502395.1. Lineage (NCBI taxonomy): Eukaryota > Viridiplantae > Streptophyta > Magnoliopsida > Asterales > Asteraceae > Dittrichia > Dittrichia graveolens. The sequence continues at coordinate 29,419,899 of JARJIL010000008.1, forward strand.
CCGGTTTACTACCACTCTAGATAAAGCCTTTGATTATGCTCGCCTATACGACAGTGATCATGCACTGCAGAAGGAGGATGGGGGAACTTCCAAAAGGAAGTTTGAACGATCTTTGGGGTCAAGAAGTACAGGTGGAGGGTCGTGGCAACGTTAGTAACATCAACAACAGGGGGTTCGAGGCACAGTCCTGTGGATGATTTATGGTGTGCCCAGGTCGTACTAAGCACACGGGGCATTGTACCAGGGATACTGCAAAGTTTCCCAAATGCAGGCAGAATGGGCATTCTGCTGATAGCTGCAGGTATATAGAAAATGTTTGCTACAAGTGCTTCAAACCGGGACATCGATCACTTAATTGCAGATAGGGTCCTAACCCTGGAATGGGTGGTACTGGAGGATCTTTTTATAGGCAGGGAAAGAACACTACGCCCCGTGCACCGGGAAGGGCGTTTAGATGACTGCCGATGAGGCGAAGGCTGCAGGTGACATGATCACTGGCACTTTTCTTGTTAACAATTCTCCTGCCTGTGTTATATTTGATACAAGAGCAACTTATTCTTTTATCTCTGCATCTTTATGTGCTAAATTGCAACTGCCTTTTGTACACCGATTGATCTGATAGGCTTTGAGGTTGCTAATGGTAGGATAGTTTCTATTGTACATAGAGTTCCTATGGCAGTGATTAACATTGACGGGACTAGTTTCCCTCTTTCATTTCTAGTTATGCCAATTGCGGGGTTTGATGCTGTAATCGGGATGGATTGGCTCAGCAGTAAAGATGCTGAAATTCTAAGTTTGAAAAAGATAATCCGATTTCCTTTACCCGATGGATCTTATGCAGTAGCTCGAGGTGAGAAAAGGGAGTCTGATATTCCTATCATCATTGTTATTAATGCTCATAAATCTGTTACAAAAGGTTGTGTCTCTTATTTTGCATATGTTATTAATACTAAAATGGAGAAACAACCAGTTGAAAATATCAGGGTAGTGTCAGAATATCCTGAATCTTCCCAGATGAATTACCCGGACTGCCTCCAGTCAGGGATGTTGATTATAGGATTGATCTGGTACCCGGAGCTACCCTAGTGGCTAAAGCTCCGTATCTTCTCGCTCCTTCTGAAGTTGGCGAGATGATGAATCAAATCTAGGACTTACTTGACAAGGGTTTCATTCGCCTGAGCTCTTCTCCATGGGGAGCTCCGGTTTTATTTGTCAAGAAGAAAGATGGTACTATGCGAATATGCATAGATTACAGGGAGCTTAACAAGCGAACTGTAAAGAACAAATACCCACTCCCGCGCATTTACAAGCGAACTGTATACAACTACACACAGACAATTCATTTTTCCCCTTTTGTGTTCTTTGTGTGCTAAAGCCATTCAAGAGACAATCCAAGTAAAGATCATCAAGTACAAATCTTTGTTGTTGAATTCAAGTGCTAAATCAAGCTTCAATCTATTGTTAATCATCTCCTAGTCTTCATAATCTTCAAGTGAGTTCCATGTTCTTGTTCTTCATTTCATCAAGTTTAGGTTCATAGGGGTTTTGCTTGAATTGATATCAATAATTAAGTTTGATGTTTCTAATCAGTTCTTAATCCAATTGTAAGTCCATAGAAATCAGAATAGTGAATTAAATTGATGTTTTGATGGATTTCTAGAAATAAAGTCTTAATGGGTCAAAATGGTGATTTTGGTCCCAAACACTAATTTGGATGTTTAAATGCATAAAAAGTATTTTTTTTTTTTTGCAGTTTGATTTTGTAGTATACGTTCATATGTGAAAGAAAGAATTTAACTAGAAATGGTAATTTGGGAATTCTGTTTGGAAACAGCAGGTTCTGCACGAACCTGCTGCTGTAAATGAAAAGGCACGGGCGTGCCTCTCAAGAACAGGTCGTACCTTAGGGCGTACCCTATGAGTCACAGTCGTACCTCCCAATGGTACGGGCGTGCCTAACCCTAGCAAGTCCGGGGGTGTCCTGCAGTCACGGGGGTACCTGAGTATCAGGTACGGGGCATGCCTTGTTAAGCCCGGGGCGTGTCTTGCTAGGCACGGGTGTGCTTTGAAAGGTACGGGCGTGCCTTGCCTCTGACAGATTCGGTTTAACAAGGTTTTAATATCTAGAAACTTTGCTTAGGTACATTAGTTGGTCCAAGAAGTTCGGTATCATAGTATATAATATTCTAACTTGTCAGGTAAGTTCCTTATAACATAACGATTAATATATCTATAACATGTATTATCAATTAATCGAGAATTGTATACCATGACTTGTATACACACTTGATTAAGGGTAGGTTGCATGATGATGCTAGATTTAATATGTTGACACAGTATAATATGCACTTGATTAAGTGTAGATTGTATAGCACTTGATATATGATTATGTGCGTGCAATGAAGATCCGATTGGATCAGATATGTGTTTGTGAACGATCCGGACCCTAAGGACAAAGCTGTCCTACAATAAGAACAAAGTTGTTCTACATTAATGACTAAGCAGTCCTCCTTAAGTATAGCTTATGGCTTTACATAGAGGAATCGGTTGATTCCAAAATGCAATGGTAGACCACTTTACAGCTCACCCACCGGAGCGGTTGATGTGTCTGGTACCCCTGTTTGGTGCATTGAGCTAGGTTAGTGTAACATCCTGATTTAGGGCCTAGTGGTTACGTAGGCCAAGGTATGTTTAAACACGTGATTAGTATTTAATTATATGTTTAATTACTTACTAATGGCTTTACTTGATTTAATTGATAAGTTAATTAACTTGAAGAAATAATATGTATATATGTGTGTACGAATATATATATATATATATATATATTCAATTGTATATATGCAAATATGTGAAGATAATTGCATGTGTTATGAGATATTTATAAGCAAATATGGACACCTCATGCTTGAGAAACCGTACGTGGATTATAAGGGAATTATCATCTGATTATATCTCATTTGAAAACCGACAGTGTGTGTTGTGTGTGTTCTTGAAAGAAAGGTATAGAAAGAAACATAAACTTGGAAAAGTGAAAGATTGGATTTGTGGGTGTTAATCCAAAACAAAGGTATGATTATGTTTCTTGCATGATGCCGATCATTTTGTCATGTTTTGTTGTTAAACTTATAGTGGTTTCATGAAGATGCCATGGATGAAGTTTATGTGTAAACTTGACAAATGGGTTTTGGTTGAATTGGTGTTTTAATTGGTTATGATGTGTTCTTAATGTTCTATACATGTTATAAGGTGTTTATACATGTTTTAGAAGTGTTCATAATGTTTTATGAGGGATTTAATCGGATTTGGAAAGTTGTATTTGGCTGGAAATCCGACACTTGCTTGGAGAAGATAAGCTGGAAGTCGCCATGTCGCGGCGCTACGATAAGGGTCCCGGCGCGACGAGTGTGAAATCCGAGAGTTTGGATTCGGATTGTAGGAATCCGATTGAATTTGCAAAAGAACACTTGGAAATCCGAGACTTGGCAGAATCCGACACTTGGATCCGGATTGTTGAAAATCCGACTCGAAATCCTATTGTAGGGTTCCGGATTTTGAAATCCGACAGGTGCTATTTCAGAAATCCGACTCGAAATCCGATTGTAGGGTTCCGGATTGGGTCGCGGTGCGACGGGTGCTATTTCAGAATGTTACTTCTTTTTAATATGTTTTACTTGGTTTAAGTTAACATATTAAATATGTGATATATGTTTATGCATATGTGAATCATACATGTTTATGTTTGATTAAAGGATATAAATATATGTGTTTGTTATATATTTATGAATTGATTACTGATTTTAGTTTATTCTGATCTAAGGAAAGGACAAGGCTCAGTAATATTAGACCACTGAGTGGGAGTTCGATAACTCGAGGTGAGTAGATGTTTACTCACGGGTGTTATTAGTTGTAACTGGCTTGGGTTGCAACTGTTATCGGATTGACGAATGGATAGACGTTTGTCTGCTAATTGATTAACTGTGATATGTTAATTGATTGAACTGATGCATAGATAGACTGTTGTCTATTAATTGATTAACTGTGATATGTTTATTGATTGTTGCGCCTATTGTGAAGTCAGCTGACGGCTGGGCATACTGGGTTGGGTTTGTTTGCTATCGGCTAATCATTATTGTGGTCTTTTGATGTATTCGTTGCAACTTAAGATAATACTGTGTTAGAATAGCAAATAGACTATCGGTAAACCTTTGCTTGGCCGGCATTGGTTGTAGGTTCCTGCAAAACCGCCGGTCTTCTCGTGAGGCAAAGGGTGATTATGTGTTTACGGTTGTTGATATCCGCGGTTATTTGCTGATATATGTGTGTTGGTTTATTTCCATTCACTTAGCTTTGTGCTAATCCCCCACCTCTCACTACTTTTACAGGTGGCTGGTGAGTTCTACGGTTTAGTCGTGAGGGGGTGTGGTATGGGGAATAATTGACAGGCACTCTGATTGGAACTATGACGAGCCGTAGTGTTTGTAATACTGTATTTTAAACTGATTTGTTTTTTTAAACAGTGGTTTAACATCAGTTGTAAATACTTTTATGTTTTGGTGAACGCTTCCGTAGTGTTAAATTAAATAAAAATTTTATGGGTGAAAATACGGTGTTACAGTTAGCTCCGCTGCGAGATATGTCGCCTTCTAACTACGCTAGCTCATCATGAGATGCTAGGATAGAACTTTTTGAGCATGATTGAAGATATGTGATATGTTTATATTGATTGCATGCTATCTTGTACTCTATAGCTATTATAGCTAACAGATACTACTCCTCACATGTGCAGGTGATCCTCAGTGAGCTTGGGAGCGTGCGGGTTGCTTACTTTCTTAGGAGAAGCACTATCTTTGTTTAACTCTGATGTTATGTATGTTTGTAAACAGATAATGGTCGACTAGCTAAGTAACAGTAACACCAAACCTTGTATGTGGCAACTTTTGAATGTATAATATTTGCCACTTGTTTTAAATCCGCTGCATGTTTTAAATGAAGAATGTAAATTAGTATTTTAAAAAGAAAAATTTGGTTCTTGAAATGACGGTGTTACAATCAGAACCAGAATCAATAGCTGCAAAGCTTCTCATCTTTGTATCTCTTGATACAAGGGCAGTTTGTTCAGCTTTCACAGCCTCCTTCATCTCCTTGGATGACAACTTCCTTTGCTTAACTGATTGCTCATGGTTAAGTAAGTTACCATAAAGAGAAACTAGAGACATTCACTTGATCTTTTCACTGCGCCTTAAAATAGTGACAAAGTGATCCCATGTTTCAGGGAGTGAGTCGAGAAACTTGTTCACCAAGACAAAGTTGCTCTTGGATATGTCTGCCCTTTTTAAATCATTCACAAGGCAGTTGAAGCTGGTGTATGTCTAAGTAAGACTCTCACCTTTATGAGCAAAGAAGAATTCATACTCTCTGTTGAGTATAAACTTCTTGTTTTCCTTCACCTCTTCAGTCCCTTCATATGCAACTGTGAGTGTATCTAACATCTCTATAGCATAAATACAATTAAGCACTTGATGATAGATTTCATTAGGTATTGCAGAGACAAGAGCTGATCTAGCCTTAACATCAAGACTAACCAACCTCTTATCTTCATCTGTCTACAAGACAGATGCATAAGTTTGCTAATGATTCTTTCTGTTGTAGATGTTTAACCTTCAGATTCTGATTGAATGGATAAAACAGATGTTGGAACATAAGGACCCTCAGTAACTATTTCAAGCATTTGTATATCCAGAGTGGATAAAAAGAGATGTGCTCTACTTTTCCACATGGAGAAGTTTTTAGCATCAAACATGGGACATCTTGTTAAAGACCCAGTGTTTGAGATGTTCATGTTGTTTGAGGATGAGGCCATTTTGAGAGGGGTAGAAGCAGTTGTAAAGTAAGCAAAACAGATCTAGATATTGATTATCTAACCTGCTTTAATACTAGTTGTTAGTCCCAGATTGATTACGCAACTACAAATGTTTGTAGAAGGGGGGATTGAATACAAACTTTAGCTTTTCAAAATTTAAAGACACACCATTATACTTTTCAAATTTAAAGACACACCATTATACTTTTATATAATTCTTATTGATATGAAGCGGAAATTCTAAGTACAATAAAAGGTGGCAATTAATTTTTCTAACACATAGAAAAGCTAACTCTAAAACAACTTATGTTTAGGAGTGTTCAACACATGAACAAGTTTAATTCTACACAATTGCTAAACTCTACGAATTTTTCTCAACTTATGATATTGCTATTTGTGTTGTGTAGAAGCTTGTTTTTGCATGTCCACCATGCATGAATATATATAGAAGCTTGGCATCCGGTTGCATGTAGGAAGGAGACAAAGAGTGTATGGAAATGTAATATTTTAATTGTAAACTTAGTGGGTGAAAAGTAAAGTTACTTTAATCAATTGTTTGATAAAAGTAATTGTACTTACTAAGAAAGTGCAACCCACTCACAATATAAAATATTAAACCTCACACCTTTTGCCTTGTAAGACTGTCTTTCCCTTTTCATGCTTGTACTTTAAACAACAGCCATGCTTCTTCTAGATTTGACTTTACAAGGTATGGAATTGAAGGAATCTCATGCATGTCAAAAACCCAAGCACAACGGAAGCAAGAAGTAAAAACACAAGGATTTCGTGTTTACAAAGCACATGCACAATATTCACTTACTGAGATCTAGCTACAATAAATGATAGCAACAAGAAGAACAAAGGAAACCAGAAAAAGAGACCATACCCTTGATGTCTCTGGTGGTTGTGGTGTTGAAGATGCAATACTTGAACTCCAAGAAGAGCTCCTCTAAGAGTATCCAGACCAAGCCTTTCGTGAATCGCCTTTGCTAAAGCTTGAGGTACTCCACTTGCACTCACGTGAACAAAGCCTCAAGAACAGCACCAACAAACCTCTTACCTTGGCAAAAGGTTCTACAAAGAGTAAAGAGAGGGGTTTATACAAGTGATTTGGGAGCTTAATGGCACCAGGCTCGGCCAAAATGGCTAGCCCTCATTGGACCAACCAAAAGGTCCAATAAGATTAAAGTGTCACTTTGACTTCTACCTTCACGGGCTCTCACGGCCCGTGAAGGAAGTCATGAAGGCATCACCCCCACGATCCCTTGACCGGACCATGAAGCCTCGTGAAGACCTTCACGTCACGACCTCTTCACGACCCGGCCTATGAAGGTCGACAAAAACCATAATCAAACAAATTTACTCTCTTGACTTGTGCTATCAGATTCAACGCTTGGCATGTGACCCAATAGGCCCGTGCCTCATCGGCAGTGATCCAATATACGTGTATTAGTGGGCATATAACCAACAGACTCCAACTTGCACATGATACAACGTCATATTTTAATTACAGACAAAGAGTGGATCTAGCTACGCATCAATGCCCCCAAGTCGGCCCGAGTTGTCATCCTCGACAAAACCTTATAGCCTTTAAGGGCTTATGAGGTTCTATAGATAAGTGATCATGTACATCCTTTTGTTCGCAATAACCATGTGAACACTAGACATGGAAAATGTCAATCTTCAGATCGTTCACTATTGTGTTTCTCGATTATAGATTGGTGGTGACCAAATAAACAAGTTGCATCTGATCTAAAACCAATGTAACTTGAGCACGGCCATGCATAATTGATATCAGCTCCCAATCATCGAGGGGCCCACAGATATCTCTCTTACTAGAGGAACAAATCCTTTTGACTACATAGTCCCATCATATGTTTCATACTTTACCCAATTATTTCCTTTATAACAGCTAGTTACGAAGTGTGTTTGAAGATAATTAGAGTAAGGCAGATTCATACTCTGGAAACCCATGCGTCTCAAGTCTAAGGATGAAATGATATTATCATCCCAAGTTACTGGTGACTATAGATCCATGAAGTAAACTCAGGTGTGGGTCTTCTGGTCACTTGAAACACCTTTCAAGCATAAGTGAGTGTTGCACCCTTATTCAACCATTTTGAACACTGGGTCAACCACTTACTTCAATTTTATTTCATTCTTCCTTATATCTGAAGAATGACCGATTATAGAAGGTTTTAGAATGATAAACATTCAAGGAAGTGTTTAAACATGCTAAGATGGAACACGGTATGGAGTTGATGACTGTGACCGCAACATGCGTATATATAATCTCCATTCATATATAAATCTCCATTCAATGTTTCCAAAATACAATTACAAATCTAACAAACCAAATACATAGGTCAAGCCAAATCACTAGAAAATCTAACACCTATAGCTCTAGCATGAGAATCATGAGCAGCTTGTGATAACGGCTTAGTGAATGGGTCCGCAAGGTTCCCATCCGTTGGTACACTGCTAATGGCAACGTCACCATTCTCGATTACTTCTCTAATGAAGCGATACTTTTGAAGAATGTGTCTTTTCCTCCAGTGAGCTCTTGGTTCCTTTGCCAAAGCCACCGCACCCTCATTGTCACAAAAAATCTCAATAGGGTCGGTGATGCTTGGATCCACTCCTAGATCTTGGATGAATTTCTTCATCCACACTACTTCTTTAGCAGCTTCACTTGCTGCAATATATTCTGACTCGGTTGTTGAATCAGCAACTGTGTCTTGCTTTGAGCTCCTCCAGCTTACTGCACCACCATTCAATAGGAACACGAACCCCAATTGAGATCGGCAGTCGTCCCTATCGGTTTGGAAGCTAGCATCAAAGTAATTCTTTACTCTAAGCTCTTCCTCACTACCGAATACTAAGAACATTTCCCTTGGACGCCTGAGGTACTTTAGAATGTTCTTTACAGCCCTCCCGTGAGCTTCTCCCAGATTCGCTTGATATCTACTAGACATGCTCATGGCACATGAGACATCAGGGCGTGTGCATAACATGGCATATATGATCGATCCCACAGCTGAGGCATATGGGACTCACTTCATTATGTTCAACCCTTTTGGGAGTTGGGGCATTGAGCCTTGCTTAATGCCAACCCATGCATCATAGGGAGATTCCATTTCTTAGAATCCTCCATCTTAAATCGTTTAACGACTTTATCCACATATGCACTTTGGCTTAAACCAATGAGCCTCATAGATCTATCCCTATAGATCTTGATTCGGAGAATGCATCCCGCATTTCCCAAGTCTTTCATAGAAAATCCATTCCCAAGCAAAGCTTTGACACTATGCAAGGTTGGGATATGATTTCCTATAAGTAGAATATCATCTACATATAAAACTAGGAAAACTATTGAGCTCCCACTAGCCCTGACATATACACATGGTTCATCTTCGTTTTTCAAAAATCCAAATTCTTTGATCTTTTCATCAAAACAAAGATTCCAACTACGAGAGGCTTGCTTAAGTCCATAGATGGACTTCTTAAGCCTACATACCTTGTTAGGATACTCAGGATGTATAAAACCTTCAGGTTGTTTCTGTTGGGTTTTCGTGGTCTAAAATCGCAACGGAAGCAAAACGAGTAGAAAATAATTTCAACAAGTTTACCATGAATACGCCCACCAAATGGACCAAAACTCTAGACATGACTAAGCAACAAAATAAACCTACAAAGAGATAGAGTTATACCCTTGATGCTTTCGTCTTTGTATTCGCGAGTTTGTAGTTTGGAAGCTTCGTGTACTAACGTGTACACCTCTATTGAAGTCCACACCAAGTCTTGATCTTTTCCCACTTGCTAGAGTGTTAGGTACGCCTACCTAAACACCACAAGGATGTCTACACAATAGAACCAAAGCCTTGGAACTACTTTGTGTGTTTGAGAGAATTTGTGCAAACTATATCAACTTAGTGTATTTCTTTCAAGCAACCAAAACCATTAGACTTAGTGTGGTTTATATAGAACTCAAACTTTAGTTCAAAAAACGTGCAACAATAAATCTCATTGCTGTTATATGATCAATACACATAAACACCATTTAACTAGCTTTGAAAGCCTAATTAAGAGGTTGTTACTGCCTGAGGCACGGCCATGCCTCATAAGGTACGGGCGTGCCAGCCTGAGAGGCCACGCCCAAGTCACGCCCGACTTGGGCCCGTGCCTGTCCATTGGGCACAGGGCACGGGCGTGCCTCATAGAGGAACAGGCGTACCTAGCCACAGGCCACACCCAAGTCACGCCCGACTTGAGCTCGTGCCTGCCCGTAGGGCACGGCCGTACCTCATAGAGGTACGGGCGTGCCTTGGCCCAATAGAACCAGTTTCTGGTTTTCTCTCTTATTAGACCATCCGTGATGCCGGAATCGATACTTGGCGTGTGACCCAATAGGCCCTTGTTTCATCAGCCATGATACCAACTCGTATGTGTGTCAGTGGGCATAATCCAACAGACATCAACTTGCACATGAAAAACTCACGAAAGGCGTCACCGACATAAAGCGGCCTCTAGCAAGGCATCTATGCCCCCAAGTAAGCACAGGGTTTGTCTTCCCACAACAAATACCTAACCAAAAGGAAAGGTCCTATAGATAAGTGATTATATACCCCTTCGTTCACCATATCCGTTGTGAATGCAGGTCATGGAACATGATCAACCCTAAATCATTCACGATTATGTTTCTCGATATAGACTAACTATGACTAACAAAACAAGTTGCATAATTGATCCACCATCAATTCAACTTAAGCACGGCCATGCATTTTAGTTTGTCACCAGCTTAGTCAACGAGGGGCCCAAGGATATCTCTCAAAAGAGGAACGAATACCTTTGACTACACCGTCCTATCATAATAACAAGTTCTTGCCTGAAAACTTCCCTTAAAACAGCCAGTTACGAACTGCGTTAGAAAGCAATCTAAACAAGTCCAAGTTAATAATCAAGCAACGCGTGCATCTCCAGTAGAAGGATAAATAATATTATCATCCTGATTTACTCGTGATAATATCCATGAAGTAAACTAAGGTACGGGTCCTCCAATTACTTAATCAGCATTAAGTACAGGCTAGTGTTGCATAAACAAGTATTCAATCCAAGATGAAAACTTTACCAACCACTCGCCTCGATCTTAATTCACTTATTCCTCCCAATAAAGAACGACCGATCGTGGAGTATTTAGAATAAACAAGTTTATTCATGGAAGTATTAAACATGCAAAGATAGAACACAATAATGTTTCATAAAGTAATCGCACCATGCGTATATTAAATCCCCATTTAATAGTCATTACAATAAGAAATACATTATTGCTTTAATGTTCTCAATAACAAATACAACTAAAACAACTAAACCAAGTCACTAGCAAATCTAATACCAATAGATTTAGCATGAGAATCATGCTTAACTTGTGACAAAGGTTTGGTGAGTGGATCTGCCAGGTTCCCCTCAGTTGGTACTCAACTAACCACAATGTCACCATTCTCGATGTTATCACGATTAAAATGATACTTTCGAGCAATGTGTCTCGTACGTCGATGCGCTCTTGGTTCCTTAGCTAGAGCTACTGCACCCTCATTGTCACAGAAGATCTCAATAGGGTTAGAGATGCTAGGAACAATTCCAAGGTCTTGAATGAATTTCTTCATCCAGACGGCTTCCTTAGCAGCCTCGCTTGCAACAATATACTCTGACTCAGTGGTTGAATCGGCCATGGTATCTTGCTTGGAACTTCTCCAACTTATTGCTCCACCATTTAACAAGAATACAAATCCCGATTGAGACTGGCAATCATCCTTGTCCGTTTGGAAGCTAGCATTAGAATATCCAGTAACTCTGAGCTCCTCCGATCCACCGAACACTAAAAACATTTCCTTAGTTCTCCGAAGATATTTAAGGATGTTTTTAACCACAACCCAATGACTTTGACCAGGGTTAGGCTGATATCGGCTCGTCATGCTCAAGGCATACGACACATCAGGCCGAGTACATAGCATAGCATACATGGTCGATCCCACTACCGAAGCATACGGGACTCGACTCATTTCCTCCAGTTCCTTTTGAGAACTAGGACATTGAGACTTGCTCAACGCCATACCATGCAACATAGGCAAATTCCCTTTCTTGGAATCTTGCATCTTGAACATCTTCAAGACTTTATCTATGTACGTACTCTGGCTCAAACCAATGAGTCTCTTAGATCTATCTCTATAGATCTTTATCCCCAAATATATGCTGCTTCTCCCATGTATTTCATAAAGAAGCAACTCCCAAGCCAGGTTTTTACTTCCTGCAAGGTAATCACGTCACTTCCTATAAGTAAGGCAGTCTTGACATCCATCTGCCATATTTCGTAATCGTAATATGCAGCGATAGCCATTAGTATCCTAATATAGTTCAACATATCCACCAGAGAAAAGGTTTCATCATAGTCTACACCATGAGTTTGAGTGAAACCCTTTGCTACTAGTCGGGCTTTGAAGGTGTCTACTTTTCCATCCATGTTAGTCTTCTTCCTGAAGACCCATTTGCACCCTACAGGCTTGTGGCCGGGTACCGGATCAACCAAGTCCCAGACTTGATTATCCGCCATGGATTGCATCTCACTGTCCATTCCCTCCTTCCACCTAGCAAACTCAGGGCCCACAACGGCTTCCCGGTAGTTGGTCGGTTCACTATGATCCACCAATAGTTCGTCGCCCTCGGATATGAGAAACACATATCTTTCCGGCTCATTACGAACTCTACCACATCTACGGAGCTCTAATGGTTGTGTATCAGACACCTCATCCACCGTTGGTCGAGGTTCCACTTCTTCTAGTACGCCGACCTCAGAAGCAATACTAGTGCCAACATCAGGTTGATCATTGGTGTTATCTAGAATTTCTTCTAGATCGACTTGCCTCCCACTGGCTTCTGCAGATATCAGCTCCCTTTCAAGGAAGACCGTCCTTCGAGAAACAAACACCTTGTTCTCCGAAGGTTTGTAAAACAAATATCCCATAGAACCAGCTGGGTAGCCAATGAAAATACACTTCTCGGGTCTGGGTTCAAGTTTGTCTTGAGCTTCTCGTCTCACGTAAGCCTCACAACCCCAGACCTTGAGATCGGCTAGCGAAGGAACCCTTCCATGCCACATCTCGAACGGTGTACTTGCAACCTTCTTTGTTGGTACAAGGTTTAAGATCCTAGCTGCGGTTTCCAAAGCATAACCCCAAAAACTTGCGGGTAACTTTGTACGACTCATCATGGGCCGAACCATATCCAATAAAGTTCGGTTCCTCCTCTCAGCGACCCCATTTAATTGTGGTGTCCTGGGTGGAGTAAGTTGTGAAATAATTCCACAACCCCTAAGATGATCAAGAAATTCGGTACTAAGATACTCACCACCCCTATCGGATCTGAGAATCTTAATCCGCTTGCCCAATTGATTCTGCACTTCGTTTTGGTATGTCTTAAACACCTCAAAGGTTTCAGACTAATGCTTAATCAAATAAACATAACCATACCTACTGAAATCATCAGTAAAAGTAACGAAGTACCTACAGTTGTTTCTTGTAGCAGACCTGAACAGATCACACACATCCGTGTGAATAATGTCCAACAAGTCTTTGCCCCTTTCACTAACGCCGGTGAAGGGCGCTTTAGTCATTTTGCCTAATAAACAAGAATCACATACTTCGCATGACCCGTGGTCAAACGATTCCAAAATCCCATCCACTTGTAGTTTGGTGATACGTTTCTTGCTTATATGGCCAAGACGACTATGCCACAAAGACAACTTGTCCAATACACCTTTGGACTTAGAATCAATATTCATGATTGATTTATTACCATCCAAACACATACTTGTTTCATAAATCCCACGACATGGATAAGCTTTAAAGTAATGAACATCATTTCTCAAACAAGAGATAATTCCATTATTAAAACCAAAATCATATCCATCGTCATACAAAGCATGAAAGGAAATAATGTTTCGTGCCACGCAGGGCGAAAAACAAACATTCAATAAGGTAATAACAAGCCGTTAAGGAAAGGCGAGATCAACACTCCCAATCCGTTCCACGGGAACCACATCCTTGTTTCCCATGACCAGGTCAAGCTCTCCAGCACCCAGCGCCCTACTTCTTTTTAGCACCTGCACATTATTACAAATATGAGTGCCACAACCGGTATCAAGTACCCAACCGTTAGAAGTAGCGGTATTGTGGATTTCAATCATAAACGTACCTGAGTTACCCGCTCCCTTCGGTTTTATCCGCTTGAGCTCCTCATGGTACTTTGGGCAAGAACGCCGCCAATGCCCCTTTTCCTTGCAGTGGAAGCACTCGGCTTCCGTAGGGTCCTCGGCCGGTGGAACCATCACGGCTTTCCCCTTGCCCTTCGGGGCCGGACTCGGGTTAGGTTTTGCAACCTTCCCCTTACCCTTTCCCTTAGAAGGGGGAGCGCCTTTTCTTTTGGTTCCGCCTCCCTGGATGGCTAGGACGGGTTTGGACGATGAGGGCTTCTTGGACATGTCAGACTCGACGGTCTTTAACATTCCGTGAAGTTCCATTAGGGACTTGTCCATGCCATGAACATGATAGTTCCACACAAATTGTGAAAAGGAACTAGGAAGAGAACGGAGGATCACACCCACCGCCAACTCCCTCCCTAACGGGAATCCCAACCTCTCCAAGTGATCAACCAATGCTTTCATCTTAAGCACGTGAACGCTCACATTTCCGCCCTCCTGCAAATGCAATCGAAAAGGGACTTTAGGCACTCGAAGCGCTCTAGCTTAGCCTGCTGTTGGAACATTTCCTTCAGCTAGTTAAGCATATCATATGCTCCTAAATGTTCCATTTTCTTTTGAAGCTCAAGAATCATTGACGAGAGCATAATGCAAGCCACCTCGTTTGTTTCCTTGACACGCTTGTCATACGCGTCTCGGACCGCCCTAGTCTCATTAGCCGCAGGTGCCTCCGGCAAAGGCTCCTCGATGGCCCACATCTTTTGTTCATACCTAAGGGCTATCCTTAGTTGCATGAACCAATCCATGAATTTTGGCCATCGAGTTTGGCCTTTTCGAGGCACAACTTTAGGGAAATAGAGTTCGATGAAGATGTAGAAGCGTTGTTGGATGCCATCTACAAAATTTAGAGTACCAATTTTAGTTGTAAATCCTTGTAGAAATAATTACCCAATAGTTATAAAACTTAATTATTTGAACAAGGCTAAGAACCACATTTCACTCTATCTCATGACGGGTTTACCGGGGATCATGAAATAAGTTATTTAGGCCGGTAGACAAATTACCAATTGCAACCATTGCAACTCTTAGATCCTTGCGGGATCCTTTCGACATCAAATGTCTAAGGCATGTTTGATCCCTTCATACACCAATCCATTTATTATTTCTTAAATGACTCGGCTAGAGATCGACATCATTTAAGCAACATAGAAGAACTTGTAAGTCGCCCGTCAAGACACACGTTGGTACCCTAGCCCAATCATTGGTTCGTGCTTAAGCTCGACTACCAATATTGCGGGTTGCCACACTCACCTTCCACACAACTCCACAAGGAATGACTCGTGCTAATGCTCGACAATCATCCAAGTTTTGTTAGATTTGGGTGGTGTCGTCTTACGGGTGGCGCGTGACTTACTTTTCGAAAAACGGGTTTTTGTTTTTCCGATTAAAATAATATTTTGACGACTTTTGACGAATTAGCAATTTAAGTGACAAAAACTCCTTTTTATTCAGCATTTAATATAAACACTTTTATATTAATATTTGCCTATTCTTATGCGCGTAGAAATATAAACTCATTTATAAATCTCTTTTGTTTTATATATTTTCAAAAATTCTCTAGCATGCAAATCCTAAAGAATTCAAATATAAAACAACCACGCATAAATATAGATAAATTAAGACCCGGTAACATGCCCAGATCCTAAGTGTTTTCCCCCGTGAGCCAAAACGGGGAAAACATAGTCAATCTAGGGACAATACCAATGGACGCTCCGTCACGATCTCCACTCCAGCGAATCTCCCGGACCTTGTTCGTCAAGACGCCAACACCGTGTCCCCCCGTCGGTTTTGATGCAATATTACATATTTGAAATAATCTAAGTACGATTACATAATAATAAGAAAACAACATGCAAGACGCGATCCTAATAATCTATTACGATTACAAAGATTTAAATAAACGATTTGCAAGTCGCACCAAAAATAAATATTACAACATTACGGCACGCAGGCCAAAACCAAAACCAACCACAAACAACACAAAGGGCTATGGGCAAATCAAGTTACCGGGCTACCACAACAAACACAACCAAACGAAAGCAATGGTGTGCCACAAAACCATGTCCGACAAAGATATATATATTTTGATCAAGATTGCAAAAACACTCAAGGCACAACAAGCAACCCTTGTACATATGCATTAACAATTTTAATACACCTTTAAAATTGCATATTCAAATATACACCTAAAGATATATGTTTTTGTGAACTTCATGCCAAGTCACACAAAACATATAAAATTAGGAATCAAAATATAGTGGGGATCATCAGAATCAAGTCTAGTCTAAAACCCGGATTTTAATATATTTAAACATATTGTTTCAAAAACTAATTCTTACCAAAAAACCATTAGGCACGGGCGTACCCCAGAGGGTACGGGCGTGCCTGCCATTTTGTCAGTGTACAGTTTAAACAATTTTAAACAGTTTGCGAATTCTGCCGGCACGGCCCGTACCCCCACTGGTACGCCCGTGCCCCGGTCACCGGCACGGCCCATACCCCTAGAGGTACGACCGTGGCCGGTCATCGGAAAACCATTTTTGACATAAAACTCAGAAAATCCGGTTTAACTCCAAAAGAGCAAACCCACGTTAGAGATGGCTCTGATACCACTATTGGGTTTTCGTGGTCTAAAATCGCAACGGAAGCAAAACAAGTAGAAAATAATATCAAAAAGTTGACCACGAATACGCCCACCAAAAGGACCAAAACTCTAGACATGACTAAGCAACAAAATAAACATACAAAGAGATAGAGTTATACCCTTGATGCTTTCTTCTTTGTATTCGCGAGTTTGAAGTTTGGAAGCTTCGTGTACTAACGTGTACACCTCTATTGAAGTCTACACCAGGTCCTGATCTTTTCCCACTTGCTAGAGTGTTAGGTACGCCAACCTAAACACCACAAAGATGTCTACACAATAGAACCAAAGCCTTGGAACTACTTTTTGTGTTTGAGAGAATTTGTGCAAACTATATAAACTTAGTGTATTTCTTTCAAGCAACCAAAACCATTAGACTTAGTGTGGTTTATATAGAACTCAAACTTTAGTTCAAAAAACGCGCAACAATAAATCTCATGGCTGTTACATGATCAATACACATAAACACCATTTAACTAGCTTTGAAAGCCTAGTTATGAGGCTGTTACTGCATGAGGCACGGCCGTGCCTCATAAGGTACGGGCGTGCCAGCCCGAGAGGCCACACCCAAGTCACGCCCGACTTGGGCTCGTGCCTATCCATTGGATACAGGGCACGGGCGTGCCTCATAGAGGCACGGGCGTACCTAGCCACATGCCACGCTCAAGTCATGCCCGACTTGAGCTCGTGCCTGCCCGTAGGGCACGGCCGTACCTCATAGAGGTACGGGCGTGCCTTGGCCCACCAGAACCAGTTTCTTGTTTTCTCTCTTATTAGACCATCCGTGATGCCGGAATCGATACTTGGCGTGTGACCCAATAGGCCCTTGGGTCATCAGCCATGATACCAACTCGTGTGTGTGTCAGTGGGCATAATCCAACAGTTTCATATACACCTCTTCAGAAAGCTTCCCGTTAAGGAAGGCGGTGTTTACATCCATTTGCCATATCTCATAATCATGAAAAGCGGCTATGGCAAGGAGGATGCTTATGGACTTCAACATGGCCACTGGTGAAAAGGTTTCATCATAGTCAACACCCGGTGTTTGCGTGAAGCCTTTTGCCACCAATCGGGCTTTGAAAGTGTCCAAGTTATTTTCCATGTTGGTTTTCTTCTTGAAAACCCATTTACACCCAACTGGCCGAAACCCGGGTGTTAGATCAACGAGTTCCGAAACCTGGTAATCCAACAAGGAATTTATCTCGCTTTGCATTGCCTCTCTCCACTTGGCAGACTCAGGGCCCGCCATTGCTTTTCGGTAGTTGGTGGGTTCATCTTGATCCACCAATAACTCATTGCCCTTAGATATCTGAAATCCATATCTCTCTGGCTCTTGATGAGCTCTACCAGATCTACGTGGGGTAGGAAATGGAATTGTGTCAGGTACCGCAGCTTTACCTCACTCGGTATAAACCATTGTTAGTTGAGTGCTAGTGCCAACATCAAGTTCTTTATCGGGTGATCCTTGAACTTCTTCAACATCGATTTCCTTTTGCCTCGGTATGTTGGATATAAGTTCCCTCTAAAGGAAAACTTCTCTTCGAGCAACAAAAACTTTGTTCTCAGAAGGTTTATAGAAAATATATCCAATACCGGCAGGAGGATATCCGATAAAGTAACACCTTTCGGAACGGGGTTTTAGTTTGTCATTTTCCTCACGTCTCACGTAGGCTTAACATCCCCATACACGAAGATATGAGAGAGTGGGCTTTTTCTTGTGCCACAACTCATATGGTGTTATTTCAACTTTCTTTGTTGGTACGAGGTTAAGGATTCTTACCGCTGTCTCTAGAGCATAACCCCAAAAACTAATAGGTACCTCCGTTTGACTCATCATAGAACGGACCATATCTAGCAACGTCCGATTTCTCCTATCCGCAACTCCATTTAATTGTGGAGTCCTAGGAGGTATCAATTGTGAGATAATCCCACAGTTTCTAAGATGGTCTAGAAACTCGGATGTAAGATACTCACCGCCTCTATCCGAGCAAAGTATCTTATCCTCTTGCACAATTGATTCTTTACTTTTTTTTGGAATGACTTGAACACCTCAAAGGTTTCCGACTTTTGTCTAATCAAGTAGATATATCCATACCTACTATAATCATCCGTGAAAGTAACGAAGTATCTTGTGTTGTTCCTTGTGACATTTTTGAAAGGACCACACACATCGGTGTGAATAATATCCAAAAGATCCTTTCCCCTCTCACTAATTCCGGTGAAGGTTTCTTTAGTCATTTTGCCTAGCAAACAAGATTCGCGTAAATCTTTTGACCCAAGGTCAAATGATTCCAAGATCCCATCAGCTTGGAGCTTGGTGATGCGAGTCTTGTTCACATGAGCAAGACGACCGTGCCATAAGGAATATTTATCCAAACAATTTGTGGATTGAGAATCAATATTCATGGTAGGTCTCTTACTTTCAATGTATGCATCTACTTCATATATGCCATGACATGGTAAAGCTTTAAAATAACAAACATCATTTTTATAACATAAAATAGATCCATTCATAAATTTAAAGGAAAAACCATCGTCATACAAGACATGTAAAGAGATAATGTTTCTTGCCACGCAGGGTGAATAGCATACATTAATAAGAACAATGGAAAGTCCGGTTCTAAAAGAGAGCTCGACACTCCCTTTTCCTTCTACGGGCACAACGTCTCGGTTCCCCATAGTTAGATCCAGCTCTCCACGCTCCAAGCCTCTACTTCCCTTTAGCATCTGCACCATATTACAAATATGAGTGCCGCAACCGGTATCTAAAACCCAGGCCTTTGAAATAGAAGTTTGATGGAGCTTAATCATGAACTTAACTTGGTTTGAAGGTCCCGAGATGCTCATTGCCTTGAGCTTGTTGAGGGCATCTTGGTACTTTGGGCAGCTTCGGTGATAATGCCCCTTGTCCCCGCAAAAGAAGCATTCCGCATCCTCCGGGGCCTTGGCTTGGGTAACTTTCCCTTTGCCAATTGCCACCGGGGTAGGGGTAAGCTTGGTCGCACCAACCTTAACCTTACCCTTTCCCTTATGGGAAGGAGTCGGTTTCTTTTTTTGGATTCGGCCCTCCCGGATAGTGAAGACGGGATTGGAAGAGGTGGCCTAGGGTTTCGAGATGCTTGACTCCGCGGTCTTGAGCATCCAGTGAAGCTCCATGAGTGTTATGTCCATACTATGCATATGATAACTCACGGTGAATTGATCATATGCATTGGGCAAGGATTGGAGGATGAGAACAACCGCCATCTCCCTCCTGATGGTGAATCCTAGCCTCTCCATGCGCTCCATGTTTGCTTTCATTCGCAACACATGAGCGCTCACGTTCCCGCCATCCTGGAGCTTGCAACCTAGGACGGCCTTGAGGTATTCGTACCTTTCTCGCCTCGCTTGCTGTTGGAACATGTCCTTGAGCTGCGCGAGCAAGTCGTAAGCACTTAAATGATCCATTTGCTTCTGCAAATCCGAGCTCATTGTGCTTAACATGAGGCATGTTATTTCCTCAGTGTCCTTGAGGCGTTTTTCATACGCCTCTCGAGCGGCCCTAGGTGGCGTATTCGCAGGGGCTTCAGGCAAGGCTTCCTCAATGGTATGCAATTTCCCTTCATGGCATAGGACAATCCGAAGTTGCCTATGCCAATCAATGAAGTTACTACTGTCGAGTTTCTCCTTCTCAAGGAAAACTCGTAGAGAAATGTTGCTCGTGGTAGTGGTACTTGAAGATGCCATCTAAAATAGCAAAGTAGATTTGGTTAGTTTGATATTTAAGTTTGTTAAAACAATCTACCCAAAGAAAAAATTTAATTATTTTAACAAAGCCAAGAACCCTATTTCACTTCCATATATGACGGGCTTACCGTGGATCATACAAGGAAGTTATTTCGGGTTGACAATTATATTGCCAATTGCAATCCATTATTGCAACCCTTTGGTCTTTGTGGGATCCTACGACAGCACCGGTCATTTGGCATGTTTGAATTGTTGATAGACTCGTGCTATGCTCGACAATCTTTCAAGAATTCTAATTTGAAATTATAAATCGTCTGTGAAGATATGTGGTAAGTACACTCAACAAGAATTGGCTCGTGCTAAGCTCAACAACCAAATATGCGAGTTACTACGCTCACCTTCCACACAACTTCACAAAGATTGGTCCGTGCTAAGCTCGACAACCAATCATTGTGTTGTTAGATTTGGGTGGCATCGTCTTACGGATGGTGCGTGATTTATGTTTTACGGAAAAAACGGGCTTTTGTTTCCGATTAAATTTGATTAACATATTTTAGTGACAAAATTCGATTTTTCACTTTAGATGGTTTGTTAATCATGTACGCGCGCGAGAGAAATATAAACCAATTTTATAAAACTCTTGTGATTTAATTTATTGAAAAATTTTCTAGCATGCAAATACCTAAACAACCATGCAAGAAATAAATCACATCACACGTATAGCAAGGGGTTGGTAACCAAGCCAAAACCTATGTGTTCTACCCGTGAGCCAACGAGAAGAACATGGTCAACTAGGGACAAAATACAAACAAAGTCATAGCTCCCACTCGATCCACCACCTCCAACGGGTATCACCGGATCCTCTATCTTCAAGACATCATCGTGATTCTTGATTGTGGTCTCCATGGTCCATAAATACAAGTACATTAAATAGAAATAAAATGGCATGCAAGCCACGAAAATTCTATCATCTAATAGAAGTACACGGATAAATGAAATGGCATACAAGCCGCAATAGTAATTTCAGCTAATCAGTATATAAATAATTATTACTAACCATGTGACATAAGGTCACCAAATAAAGGATCAACCACAAAGAACCACAAGGTCTAAGGCCAAGGTTACCAACAAAAACAAGGCAAACAACAACAAAACAAGCGGTGTGCCAAAAACCGCAACAAGAAAATATTTTGATAAGAATTTCCCATACAAACACTCAAGGCACAAAGGAAATTCTTGTACATATGCATTAAGGCATAAAACTATTTTTTAAAACCCATATTCATATATACACACACATATGTGTATGCATGTATGCATCTAATGCCATGACCATACCATGCATACCCATAGTAGTACCAAAATATTATTTGGGGATTTCTAGAAATAACTGAATAAAAGGTGAAGCACAACAATGACTCGCCAAACCGAAAAATTTCTTTTAAGTCAAAAACACTGTTCAAGAGCTCCTTCACAACCTTTCACGGCTCGTGAAGCCCGAGAGCTTCACGACAGCTCACGGCCCGAAAGAACTCGTGAAGCACCAAAAACCATTTCACGATCAGACCCCAAACCACACCTGTCATGTAGCATTCACGACCCATGAGGAGAACCTCCACGGCCCGTGAAGACTCATTGGACAGTTTACCAAAACTTCCAAAAATCAATTTTTATTCAATCAAATATATTCTTATCTATAATCTACAAAATAAGTTTCATCAAATGGCCAAGCTCCAACCGTCAAGATCCGAGTTCAAATAGAAGCCGATGTCGAAGATTCCTACAAATAAACGTTCAAAGTTTATGAGCTTACAAAATAAATAATTAAATGAGTTTAAGTTTTTATAAAATAATTTTTATAGAAACTTTTATATAAATTAAGACAATTTTTATAAAATCACAAGCTTAGTAGTCAAAGCAAATGAATTCCTATTTTGGCAAATACTAAACATAATCTTCTATTGAAATAAGCCAAAACCATATTTAGCCAAAGGAATCTCTCAAAGAGGTAAACTTCCAACATGCTTTGTGCATTTGGTTTCCAAACTACCATTTTGATGATTAAATTCAAACTTAAGAGTATGGCACTAACCCAACCTTTCTTAAGCTCCTTTTCAATGCATTTTTATGGCAAAAATGAGTTGTGTGTGGTTTTGGTAAAAGCCCAACGTCTATATACACAAGGCTCAAAAAGTTCTAGCAGACCGACGGTCGAAGCCACGGTCGACTGTGGTTCGACCGTGGAGAGTCTGGACAACTTTTGAGCACCAACCTTTTCCTTATTTAAAGCAACTCAAGTCTTGTGTTTTACTCACCTCTTGCCATCTGAAAAACATAGAGAATACATAAAAATCTTGTGAGCTCATATTCCTTGAAAAACCAAGATCAAGAATCAAGCAAGAGTGAAAGCATTCAAGTTCAATTACTTCATTACTTTCATACATATTTGTAATAGTGAGGATCAACTCTAGCCTTTCAAATTAGAGTGAAGTGAGGTTTATCTTAGCCTTGTTTGCAAGAGTGAAGTGTAATTCTTGTAAGCAAAAGAGAGAAGTTGTAAAAGGTTTATCTCTACCTTCAAAGGGAGAAGTTAGTGGAGCAACTCTTGGTGGGTGAGGCCAAGGAGTGGATGTAGAGCAAGGTTGTTAACCCTTGCTTGAACCACTATAAATCATTGTGTTCCTATCCACTTCATTGGTGATATCTTTCTTCCTTGAATTCTTTATTTACTTGCAAATATTGTTAAAAACTTCAAAAAGTAGGCATATAACCTATTCACCCCCCCCCCCCTCTATGTTATAACAATTGGTATCAGAGCAAGTTGCTCTAGATAATTTTTGAAAAGTTGTTTAAATCTTCTAAAAATATTTTTCAAAAAATTTTTTGAGTTGAAAAAGTAGGACAAAACTATGTAGAGGGGAATTTGTATGAAATCCATGCACGCCAACACCCGTACGCAATGGAAGCAACGACATCAAAAACCGGGGTTTTCGGGAATTTAAACCGACATGCATGTATTCCCTAAGTGGGAATCGTGACTACAAACGAATATAGAAACTAAAACAAACGAGAGGGAGGAGAAATTATACCATCATGCGGCTGGAGCTATCCATCGAGCTAGAAAGATCTTTGAGAACCCGAAACCGAGCTCCTCTATTGATAGTCCACACCAAGTAGCCGAGATTCCACCTTGCTAACGACCCGAGACACGAACCACACGTCGTCTTCGTGAATCTGGAGCAGCCACAACACCTGAACAACTTGCCTTCACTTGATACACTACCTTGCTCTCTTAGAACCAAGAACCATCTATGTATATGTGTATATAATGAGCATGAAGCAAGAGTCCATATAGAGAGAGATATACTAGCCTTATGTAGAAGCTGGAAGCATGCCAAAGTCCACAGAGTCGGCTGTCATGCCACTCACCCATTGGACCAACACAAAGGTCCAATAAAAACCAAGTGTCACTTTGACTTTTGTCTTCACGGGCTCTCACGGGCCGTGAAGCACTCGTGAAGGCCTCATAGGCCGAGTTCCACCGCACACTCTCATTGGGCCAACGAGTGGTCGAATTAAAAGAATGGCGCCTGCCTTCACGGGCTCTCACGGGCCGTGAAGCACCCATGAAGGCCTCGCTCCCACGACTACTTGTCCGGGTGGTGAAGGCTCGTGGAGGGTTTCTCTTCACGACCTCTTCACGGCCCGTGAAGGTCGCCAGAAACCCTAATTTCATATTCTCTCATGTTTGTGTTGTGCTGCCGGAATCTACCCTTGGCGTGTGACCCAATAGGCTCGTACCTCATCAGCAGTTTTGATAGTACACGTGTATCAGTGGGCATATTCCAACAGAATCCCACTGGCACATGATACAGCATTACCAACACCACAGACAAGCAGCGGCTCTAGCAAAGCATACTTGCCCCGAAGTCGGTACGAGTTACGTCATCCTCGACAAATCCTGGTTGCCCAAAAAGGCTAAAAGGTCCTATAGATAAGTGATCATAATCATCCCTTTGTTCGCGATATCCGTGTGAACACGAGACATGGAAAAATGTCAATCTCCAGATCGTTCACGATTCTGTTTCTCGATTCTAGATTGGTGGTGACCAAAATAACAAGTTTACAACTGCTCTAAAATCATTGTAACTCGAGCACGGCCATGCATTTTTGGTGTCAGCGCCCAATCATCGAGGGGCCCTGGGATATCTCTCTAACCAGAGGAACAAATCCTTTTTGACTACATAGCCCCGCCACATGCTTCATACTTTATTTGAAAACTCCCTTTATAGTGGCCAGTTATGAACCACGTTTGAAAATAATCAAAATAAAGCAGACTCATGCTTTGGAGACACATGTATCTCCGGTCTAAGGATGAAATGATATTATCATCCCGAGTCACTTGTGACCATAATCCATGATGTGAACTCAGGTGTGGGTCTTCCAATCACTTGAAACTCATTTCAAGCACAGGTTAGTTTTGCGTGACTTGCATTCAATCCTTGATTAATACATGACCAAACCCTAATCTCAGTCTTAGTTCAAACTTCCTTCCCTTGAAGAATGACTGACTGTGGAAATCTAGAATGCATAAGCACTCAGGGAAGTGGTTAAACATGCTAAGATGGAACACAGTAAAGACTAATGAAAGTAACCACATCTGCGTATATATAGTCCCCACTATATATCGAAAGCAATCAAAAGTAACGATACTGCTTGCAGTTCCCAAAGCAAAAATAAAACAATCAACAACTAAAACAATATTTCAAGCCAAATCATATGCATAAGAAATGCTACATGACCTAGTATGTCAAACATCACTAGTCATTATGATAAAGGCTTATTCAATGGATTTGCCATGCAACATCCATTTGTATTCTTGTTATCTTCTCAATTATCTTTTGACCAAACTACTTATTCTAAGTATCCGTCAAAGAGATCATATACCGAAGCACTAAAGTACTCATATCCTCATAGTTACAAAAGTTCACAATATGATCAATGATACTTAATAACTTCTCTAATCAATAATTAACACCATGTAGTAGGATCATAGACTTCGATCAAGATCGACAATTTTCCTATTAGAAATTAGTATTAGAGTAAAAACTTACTCTAAGGCTTATTTCTTGTCGTCAAACATCAAGAACATACACAAGTATTTCTTGTAATTCTAAATTTTGTATCTCCTAAGTATTATCATGATACAATAATTCCCTATTTTAGGTTCATAGAACACTTAACAATGGGACATTATCTTCAATCGATACATACTTCTAGGTATACAACAAAAGCTCCCACTAGCCCTGACATGTGTAAAAGTCTTATCTATGCTCCTAGAAAACTCATGACTTTGATTTTCTCATGAAAGCAAAGATCTTACTTTTATGATGTTAGTATAATTCCAAAAGACTTATCCACACTTGTAGACTTAATTTGGATACTACGGATATCTAAGACCCTCGGAGAGTGTGTTAAGCACTTCCTGAATACATAGTTCCATAAAGGAACGCAGTCTTGCATATCCGTGTACTATCTTTTATTGCCATAAGAAGGCAACATTAGCAACGAGTATCAAATGAGCTTCATTATGACCACTAGGAAAAGTTTCCACAATAGCCATCATGAAACCTTTACCCCTAGCCGGTATTTGAAGTAGGTTACAATACAATCCATGTTAATTCCATATACACCATCTCGGTTTGCACCTTGGTATGGAATTAAGCAAAGTATTCTCATACTTAAAATGAATTTCATCTTATGATTAATTACTTCTCATAACTTTAATGAACACAGGGCCCACTATGTCTTCCGATAGATGGTGATATGAACAAAACTCACCATCAAGTCATTGCCACTTAGATGTGAGGAACTCATATCTCTTTGGCTACATGACTTCTATCAACCTTGAAAGTAATTACTCATGGTCAGGATAACCGGCATTCTCATGCCGATATTTGATCATATGCTAGTGCCAACATCAAGTCTTTCATTTAAGTTGCACGTTCTTCCACCGGAATGCTTTAGCTATTATCTTCCTTTTGAGCAACAAAACATTGTTCTCGTAAGGTCAAATATCCAAAACATATAAGAACCTTTTAAATGTATTAGCACCATTTGAGTTCTTCAATCTCCCATCATATGTAAATTGAAAATCTCCAAACTTTGATATATACAAGCAAAGAACTCTTTCAAGATACATCACATAAGGTGCTAAATAGACTTTCAAGTTGGATTAAGATTAAGGACTTGGCTCGTCACATTCAATGTGTATACTAACAAGTCGAACACACATATTTTACCCATTAGTTTCCAGATCATTTTCAACAATATCCGGTTTCCTTCAACGTGACACCATGTACAAATGTGTCTATGTTAAGGAACGAATTGCGAGATAATCCCGCAATTCATAATGTGGTCATTGATATAGGTTTAAGGTATCTTAGCATCTCAACTAGATCTAAGCATCCTATCTATATGTCCAAATTGATTCTTTTAATTAGTTTCTCTTTGTTATGTGCTTGTACGGATTATCCACCAAAGGTGATCAATATCTTACAAGCTAGCATCCCTCTCACGTATACCGTGAAGGGTTTCATAATCTTACCCTAATAGATAAGATTAGCATCAAATGTTTAACCCAAGGTTAAACTAGTCCAAGATCCTTACCACATAGATCTAGGCAATACTTATCTTATTCATACGGTTAAGTAGATTATGACAAAGAGCCGACTAATCCAAACTATTTTGGACTCAGAATCAATCATTCATGATTAATTATGACTTGTAGCATGTATGTCTTGACATGGACAATTTTGATTTTTATCAATCAACAAATATTTTTCAAAAACAAGATTCAAATTTCAAGTATGAATTCATCGTCATCAAATGTAGAATAATGCGCCTTGAAGGCCAAAATAAAACATAAGCTATGACATGAATAAACTTCGATATTGAATAAGTAATGCGAAAATATCTTTTACAACCCAAAATTCAAAATCTCATCCATCGTCTTCATGAACATACAACAAAAACTAAACTTGCCTCGCAGGGCATCGAAAACAAAGTAATAATTAAACCAGTAACAACAGGCGAGATCAAAACTCCCAGTTCTCTTTTAGAGGTCAATCTATCAAGTTTCCTCTTTTAGAGATCCGGTTCTTCATGCTCTTCTTTCTTCTTTTAAAGGGTACCTACACTTTGTAACAAAATAATTTTGTGACAAACGTGAGTTAATTAGCTCGGGTGAACAACCCAGCGAAATAGAAGAATTAGCAATGAATCATGAATGTACCTTGAGAGGGGAAATTAACTCTCTCTTTCCATAGAAGTTTAATATCCTCTCGGCATGATGGGCAAGCGTGACGGCCCCAATCTCCAAATCTTCCATAGAAGTAGCAAATCACTTTTTCTTGAATCTCTTCTTGAGGCACACAATCATTGTCCTCAGATTCAATATGGGGAATAGGCTTGGACACTCCAACCTTTTCCCTTCGTGTAGGTTTCTTCTTCTTTTTCTTTTGTTCCCTAGAACTCGTGGTAGGAATGGAAGAGGTGGATTCATGTTTGGCCATGTCAGACTCCGCAGTCTTCAACATACCATGTAATTCACCTAAGGTTTTCTCCATGTCATGCATGTGATAGTTCATGACAAACTGGTCATATGATGCGGGCAGGGATTGGAGTACTATATCCATAGCAAGCTCCCTCCCCATGGGAAAACCTAATCTCTCCATTTGGTCTACGTACGCCTTCATCTTAAGGACGTGGGCACTCACACTACTATCTTCCTGCAGTCTACAACCGACTAGCTTTTTAACACACTCATAGTGTTCCTCCCTAACTTGTTGCTCGAACATGTCCTTCAACTTGTTCATCATATCGTGCACACTCATGTGCTCAAAGTGCTTTTGCAACTCCGAGCTCATAGTTGACAACATGAGGCAGGCAACATCGTGTATGTCCTCAACACGCTTTTCATATGTGTATCGGACGGACCAAGTCGCGTCGGTAGCAGGTGGCTCCGGAAGAGGTTCCTCAAGGATGTGCAACTTTGACTCATAGTGAAGGACAATTCTCAATTGCCTAAGCCAGTCAACGAAGTTCACTCCCGTGAGTTTCTCCCTATGTAGAAACATACGAAGCGAATTGTTTGACGTGGTGTTATTATGGTTTGACATCTATAAATAACAAGAATAAACGTTTTAGTTAGTTTGATATAATCCTCGTTAAAATAATTACCCATAAAGTGTTAGAAAAACAATTTATCTTAACAAGGGCTAAGAACCATATTTTACTCCACTACATGACGGGTTTACCACGGATCACTTCATGAAGCTATTTAGGTCGGTAACCACTTTACCGATTGCAATCTCCATTGCAACTCTTAGACACTTGCGGGATCCAATGACGTAAAACGGTCGGTTGGCATGTTTGATCCCTACTTACACCAATTCCAAATTAAAATTCTTGGTTGACTCGTGCTTAGCTCGACAATCACACAAGAATTTTAGTTTGCAATTTTAAATCGTCCAACAAGATACATGGTAGCACACTCGACAATCATTGGCTCGTGCTAAGCTCGACAACCAGTAACTCCAAGTCGCCACTCTCACCTTCCACACAGATCCACATGGAATAACTCGTGCTTAGCTCGACAATTATCCCATGCTTCACTAGAATCGGGTGTGTCATCTTATGGATGGTGCGTGATTTATGTTTTAGGAAACGGGCTTTTGTTTCTTGATTAAAACCAAGTTTTAATATTTGATTAACAAAGTAAGTGACAAAAATGATTTTCACTTTAAATATAAATACCAAGTTTATATTGTCTTGTTAATCGTGTACGCGCAAGAGTTTGTTAACCAATTTAAAAACTCTTGTGATTTTGTTAACTTAGAAAAGTTATCAAGCATGCGAGGAAACATAAACAACCATGCAAGAAAAATAAATCACATCACACACATACAAGGGGTTGGTAACCATGCCAAAGACCTATGCGTCCTACCCGCGAGCCAAGCCGGGAGGACTAGGTCTACTAAGGATACAAACCTAGACCAAGGAGTGCTCCCACTGAATCCGCTACCTCTATCGGGACTAACCGGATCCAAGGTCTTCAAGACGTCTCCTCTTGACTCTTGATTGTGGTCTTCAAAATATAAGTACACAAAAGAAAGGAAATGGCATGCAAGCCACGCGCTTCCTACCAATCTAGTACAAGTACATATGGATAAATGAAATGGCATGCAAGCCACGGTAATAAATTACATAACAAATGAATAAATAATTAATTACATCACACGTGACACTAAGGTCACCAAATAAATCCCAAGGCACAACCACAAGGTCTAGGGCGATGGTTACCAACTAAAAGCAACAAACAACAACTACAAAGCACGGTGTGCCAAAACCGTTACCAAAGAATATTTCTGTAAGAATTTCCAACACAAACAATCAAGGCACAACAAGGAAATTCTTGTACATATGCATTAGGGCACAAAACCATCTTTTATACCCATATTCATATATACACAACATATGTGTATGCATGTATGCATCTCATGCCAAGACCATACCTTACATACCCATATTTGTACCAAAATATTATGAGGGGCTAAACAAACGGAATCTACCAGAAAACAGAAACTCCTTCATGACCCAAAAAACCACGTAAAATTTTCTTTTAGTGCCAAAACTGGCTAGAAGCTCCTTCACGGCCCCTCACGGCTCGTGACGCCGAAGGGCCTCACGACTGATCACGGGTCAGAAGGGCTCGTGAGCCTAAAAACCAAGTTTCACGACTAAACTGTTCACGAGTGCCTTCACGACCTCTCACGGCTCGTGAAGCCCAAGAGCTTCACGACCGGTCATGGGCCATGAGGACTCGTGAAGCCTGAAAACACTTCCCACGACCAGACCCCTCACGGCCCGTGAAAGCCTACTGGACAGAAAAACGAATCTTCCAAAAGCGGTTTTTCGAGCCATTTTCGTGCTATATCTTTGTAGCCTAGGCTCTGATACCACTGTAGGAAATCCATGCACGCCAACACCCGTACGCAGCGGAAGCAACGACATCAAAAACTGGGGTTTTCGGGAATTTAAACCGACATGCATGTATTCCCCAAGTGGGGATCCTGACTACAAACGAATATAGCAACTAAAACAAACGAGAGGGAGGAGAAATTATACCATCACGGGGCTGGAGCTATCCACCGAGCTAGAAAGATCTTCGAGAACCCAAAACCGAGTTCCTCTATTGATAATCCACACCAAGTAGCTGAGATTCCGCCTTGCTAACGACCCGAGACACGAACCACACGTCGTCTTCGTGAATCTGGAGCAGCCACAACACCTGAACAACTTGCCTTCACTTGATACACTACCTTGCTCTCTTAGAACCAAGAACCATCTATGTATATGTGTATATAATGAGCATGAAGCAAGAGTCCATATAGAGAGAGATATACTAGCCTTATATAGAAGCTGGAAGCATGCCAAAGTCCACAGAGTCGGCTGTCATGCCACTCACCCATTGGACAAACACAAAGGTCTAATAAAAACCAAGTGTCACTTTGACTTTTATCTTCACGGGCCGTGAAGCACTCGTGAAGGCCTCATATGCCAGGTTCCACCGCACACTGTCATTGGGCCAACAAGTGGTCAAATTAAAAGAATGGCGCCTGCCTTCACGGGCTCTCACGGGCCGTGAAGCATCCGTGAAGGCCTCGCTCCCATGACTACTTGTCCGGGTGGTGAAGGCTCCTGAAGGGTTTCTCTGCAGGACCTCTTCATGGCCCGTGAAGGTCGCCATAAACCCTAATTTCATATTCTCTCATGTTTGCGTTGTGCTGCCGGAATCTACCCTTGGCGTGTGACCCAATAGGCTCGTACCTCATCAGCAATGATGCTAGTACACGTGTATCAGTGGGCATATTCCAACAGAATTCTATGGTTAGACCTCCACTTCTTGAAGAAGAAGGGTTTTGTTATTGGAAACAAAGATTCATAAATTATGTCAAAGCCAAAGATAAATGCTATTTGGAAAATATTGAAGAAGGGAGTTATGTACCAAAAACCTTTGATTCCAAACAAGATGCTTTGGTTGCACTTCCTAAAGATAAATGGGATCAAGAGGATAAGAAAATGGTTTCAAAATTTTTTGAAGCAAAACTCTTTCTTTACAATGCTTTGCCTAGAAAAGAGTTTGAAAGAGTCTTTATGTGTGAAAGTGCAAATGCTATTTGGAAATCTCTTGTCACCACACATCAAGGAAATTCCCAAGTTCTAGATAATAAAATTGAATTACTTGTGCAACAATATGAACAATTTCAAATATTAGATGATATAAAAATTGATGAGGCTTTTGCAAAATTTAATACTATTGTTAATAGTCTCAAGTCACTTGGGACTACTTACACTAACAAAAAGATTGTAAGAAAGTTTCTTAGGGCTCTTTCACCAAAATGGAGAGCAAAGGTGACGGCTATTGAGGAGTCAAAGGACTTGAACATACTTCAAATGGATGAGCTAATAGGAAATCTCAAGGTGTATGAAGTGATCATGCAAAAAGATGATGAGATTGCCAAGCTAAAGAAAGAAAAGAGCAAGTCTATTGTACTTAAAGCCAAACATGTCAAAGAGTCCTCTAGTGATGAAGGAGATGAAACCAATAGTGATGATGATGAAGAATATGCCATGATGGTAAGAAACTTCAAAAGGTTCTTCAAAAGGAAAGGCAAGCATGTGAAAGCTCCATTTGATCCCAAGAAGTATAAGCAAGCCGTGGATGCCAAGAAAGAAAAGAAATCATCTAGAGAATGCTATGGAGGTGGAGACTCTTCACATCTCATAAGTTATTGCTTAAAGATA
Source organism: Dittrichia graveolens (assembly GCA_038502395.1). Taxonomy (NCBI): domain Eukaryota; kingdom Viridiplantae; phylum Streptophyta; class Magnoliopsida; order Asterales; family Asteraceae; genus Dittrichia; species Dittrichia graveolens. The sequence continues at coordinate 29,452,308 of JARJIL010000008.1, forward strand.
TCTTCAAACAAAAAGGAAAATCACAAAGCCTTCCTCCTAGGAGGAGCATGGAGTGATAGTGGTGATGAGAACCAAGAAGAAACAAAAGAAGAAAAATGTCTCATGGCCTTTGAGACAAGTGAGGTACATTCCGATTCTAGCTACTATAGTGATAATAATGGCAATCAATATGATCAATTATGTGATTTTAGCTCAAAAATACTTACTAAAAATGAGGAGTTAAAAAATGAGAACAAAAGTTTAAAAAAGGAAAATGTCAAGTTGAAAAATGAAAATGATGAATTAATCATAAAGATAAAAGATCTAGAAAACAAAATTGCATCTCATACACATACAAGCATAAAAGATTTGGGGAATAAGTTAAAAACAAACTTGGATACAACCACATTGTCAAAATTTGAGAATAGTTCAACAAAGTTAGATGAAATGTTAAAGATTCAAAAATCATCAAAAGATAAGGGTGGCATTGGATTCTCTGGGCACTCAAACAACATTCCAACAAGTCACTTGAAAACCATCCATTTTGTGAAAGAAAAAGGGAAGAAAAAATCCAGGACCCCCACGGTCGATACCGTGCATCGACCATCGGGTCACTGGAATTTTCAAAAGAACAATAATGTAAACATTGTCTCTAGCTCTTCCACTTGTATGCCCAAGGTTGCAAGTAATGAGTTAATGAGAAAGTCTTATACTCCAACAACAAAGCATGGACTTGGATTCAAGAAACCCAAATCAAATGTGACTCAAAAACCAAAATACTCTCAATCCATAAACCCTAAGAACACATGGTATCATAAAGGTTTTAAAATCACCCAAAGATGGATTAGAATAGGAATTTTTTATGCTAACCATCCAGGACCCATGAAACATTGGGTACCAAAAGCTTGAATGAAAACTTCATATGTGTAGCGTTGCAATAAAAGTGAGAGTATGTCTCATGAATGGATTCTTGATAGTGGTTGTTAAAAAAACATGACCGGTAATAGAGAACTTTTCACCTCATACAATGTAACATCCTCAACTTGGGCCTAGTTGTAATTAGTGTGTAAGTATGTATAGCTATTGTAATAAGATGTATTATGTAAGTATTTGTTGAATTAAATAGAAGTAAGCATTGTGAATATGTGTTTCCATGTATGTATGTACGTATGCATGTACGAATAAGATGTATGTATTAAGTATGTCTGTACATAGTTAGTTAAGGAAAACCCCACGTGAAGTAAGAGGCGACCGCCTCTGTGAATATAGGGTTGAGTATGTATGTGTAATTTGACTTTCCAAGTCAAATATAGCAAAAGAAAACACACACACACTTTCTCTCTCGGTTTCTCGCTGCTCTCTCTCGTTTCTTTCGGATTTCCAGAAAAAAGGAGAAGAGAAGAATCGGTTGATGATCTACGAAGGTGAGCAACATGATTCTGATATATTTAGAAGATTAGAAGCATGTAAAACATGTTAAGAAACATGAATCCATGCAAGAACACCTTGAAGAAACATGGAAGACTCACTTTGAATGTGGGTTTTGCATGAATGGTGTTCCTGTTGGGATTTCATGTGTCTATGACGATTAGATGATGGTGTTATGATGTTCTGGGTTTAAAGCAAGCCAAAATGAAGTTGTTTAGATTATTAAAGGAGGCTATCTGTGACATTCGGCAACAAATTTCCGAGGTTAGCCATTAGAAATTCCAATTTTAAGCCTAGTATGACTAAAAATAGTATTTATGACTTAAATACATCCATAACAATATTAGATTTCGTAGAAATCCCGCCTATATGGTTAGAACCTTCCCGAGCTCGAAAAATCGAATTATTAAAAGTCAAGAATTATAAATCATATACAATAATAATAATAATAATAACAATAAAAAAATAATTAAATACATCATAATAAATATAAATAAGTTAAAATATAAAACATATATATATATATATAAACTCATCAAAATAATTAAAACTTTGTTAATTAAAAGATTTAAACAAAATCACCATTTATACAAATTTATTTAAACTAATTACACAAAATTTATAAAAAATAAAAAAATAAAAGAAACCCCCCATCTCTTTTCTCTTGCCTCCTTCTCTTCCCAAGAATCACCACTTGATCTCCCCCATGCTCTATATAAGCCCCCTACTACTCTTCATCATTTCCTTCACCACCACACTCCATCTCTTCTCTTTTCTCTCTTCTTCTTTCACCAACAAAAATCTCCCAAGAACATCCAAGTCTTGATCATCTCTTAAAGATCAAACACAAAATAAAAAAAAAAGAGTTGGTAAGATGATCATAAAACACTCATCTCTACTCTTCTACCTTTCTTCTTTTCTTCTTTCTTCTTTCTTTTATTTATTTTCTTTGTTGTTCATCTTATTTCCTTTATATATATCTATAATCATGTAAATATAAACATCCTACCAATGTTGTAAGGAGCACATGAAATGTGCATCATCCTACCATTGTTGTATGGAACTTAATCAACTAAAAATCAAGAAAATAAGACTTTGATCATGCATGTGTTTCATCTCAACAAATGTTGTAAGGAACACATAAAATGTGTATCATCCTACCATTGTTGTAAGAACACATGGATTATCAAAGCTTATACTCATACAATATGATTAATCATGAATATAAACATGCCATATTAAAGTTATGACCCATAAGCAAAAAGAATAACATTCTGGCAGATTCTGATGTTAGAACTCCTCACTTGTTTTTGTTATATCTGGAGTTCTAGGTATCAAAATCAGTTGATTCTTTTTACTAATCTTAGTTTAATGTGTTACCTTTCATTTAAACCTGGATTCACTAATTTTCATGAACGTTTGATCCTTCAAACATATTTAAAAAGACCCCTATGTTGAATCTGGAAATCTGGAAGATTTAGAAGGGTACACTTTAAACGCGTGTAACTTACTCATTCTTGGGTCAAAATACGTCTAGTTTTTTTTTAAAAGTTTAATCTTTGAGTCGTGGTTATTTCCCAGTTTGAATCATGTAAAAAGGAGGTCGTATGAGCCCTAAACAGACGTTTTAGTAACAACATGTCATCCAGACACTGATCAGTGGACATCCTATACACTTTTAATTATTAAAAATACCAAACATGGATTATAAATTCCTATATTTTTACTGGACATTCTAGAAACATATAGCAAGATTATATTAAAATATCAAGCCTTAATATGACTCCTAAATTACAGTTTATAATTTTTAAAGTTCAATTCAAAGAACTGAAAATTTCAGTGAACATTTATGAATAATGGAAAAATAGAGACAACCTTTAACTATTTAAATAAATAAGTTAACAACAAATAAATAATACAAAATAATAAATAAAATAAGTCTAATAGAGCTACATACCTTTTTATATTAGGAAAGGAGCTTCGGTAGGAACAAGAAATCCTTACAAGAAAACACCTTTGCATACCGAGTGAGTATCATAACCCCTTTTTACCGTATTTCATATTATTTTGGGGTGAAAGCATGTGTATACGTTTCATGAAAAGTTTATTGCCTATCTTTTTATTTATTTCAAATATTATTTTGAGCACTTATGGTATTATTCTTTGATGTGCTTGGGTGATCGTTGTAAGGCCCTTTCGTTGGACATTATTCCTTAACTCCGCTAGTGAGCCGATGGTATTTGTAAGTAGCGCTATTTGGAGATTCCGACGTCTCCCATTTATGGTTGACGAACTATAGATGTACTTTACCACTACTAACGTCATTTAATATAGGCGTTAGGTTTATCATGGGCAATTGGTTGTCGGCTAGGTTGGATAATGGCTCAAGCAATAATCATCATAGTCTATTACTACCATGTGCAACGTTTTGGGCAATATAATACATCTTCTATCATTATTTCATACTTGGATTTTTATCCAAAAACTTCCATCAATTATTTAAACTTTTCTCATTTAAAAGATATTTTGTGCATACATTAAAAACCTATGAACTCACCAACTCTAGTAGTTGACACTTTTCTTTTACCCGTGCTTTCAGGTGACCGCCGTTAGGTACCTTATGCTTACAAACATGATGTGTGGCATCTTCATCTTCATCGTCACATTTTATAAAAACCATATTTATTTTATTTACGCATCGTACAAGACAATTTCCTTTAAATATTATTCGGTTGTGTAACTTTTATTTATGTTTCATCCGAACTACTTATTTTGTTAATTTAATCTAATGGTTATTATCTATTTACCTTGTGCGATGATATCTTGTGCTGTGACACCTCGTGTTTCCGCTTTAGCGGGGTGTGACAGATTTGGTATCAGAGCCTAAGGTTATAGGGAATGTTGTTTTTCTTATGGGGGGAAAACAACAACTATGACCAAAGGTTTATAAAAATAATTTTCCAAATAATTTTGTTTAAAATGCATCAAGTGTATTGATAATATAATTAAGCTGAGTACCACATTGTTATACCTCAATTAGACAAAGCTTGATCACCTATGTCTAATTTAGCTATGTACGATATGGCACTTAGGTTAGTTATAATAAAAATATACTTAGAAACAAATTTTATTTATCTTCTTTCTAGAACATGATTATTGTGTGTGTGCATAAGCATGGCATATCATAAGTACTTGCATATATTAGCACACTTAGTAACCAATTTTATATATATCGAAGTCTGTAATGTCATCATTAGGTTGACGCACTAAGATTACATATTCTTTATCCATGGAGGTTAGAATAGAAACTTAGTAGGAGAGTCCCCGAGTTTCACGACCTAGTGTATTATCAACACCAACTTCCTGTGAAGCATGTGTTTGGCTCACGGCTAGGAAAAGAGTCTCTTTACCAACGAGAGTAACATCGTGACCTTTTCATTAGGAGGGAGAGAACTGCTAATTTAGGGAGCACATAGAAGCACCCTGAGTAGTAACGGGAACTATCGTAAGGACATTAAGGGTGACCCCTAAAGAGGGAAGGTGGATACAAAGCATATCACTAGAACTGAGTATTCATCATACTAGTTTAGACCACCGGCACCATGTCCTATGAAATTTTTTTGTCTATGCTCTCGGAGTCGCAACACCGTGAAGCGTTAAGAGCTGTGGGGACTACCATTGCAACAAGGAGGGCCGTGTAGATGATTTAATTATATATGTGCTTGGGAGGATATTTCGTTATAGTGATGGTGAGATTGCTAGTAAGTATGATGGTACGCTAGGGTTGTTTTTAAGGAGATTGAATTAGTGAAAGATTTGGAGTTTCTTTCGATTATTAAACTTGGTGGTTTTTTTTTTTTTTTTTTTTTTTTTGATGATTTGTTAAACATTAATCACTTGATGTCTTTTAGGAAATCATTTTGGTACTTTTGGGAACTATATGATTGAACATATGTTGCTTAAATCACGTTATGAAATGTTTGATTTTACATGCATTGCTATATGATTGAACGGGAGTGTTAGTTGTTAGACCTTATATCTTAGGATCACCATAACCTAGCTAAGTAGAATTTGTACAAAGGAGAGACCCGAATGTGATTACTAGTATGTTTCTTCTGAACAATTATAATGCATCAATGCTATCTGACTCTAGAATATATAGAAGCTTAGTACCACTAGTTTTTAGGCCAAAACTCAATCTAAAATTTCAAATATTGTAAGAGGCCTATATCATGGAATTTGCTAATGGACAAGAAGTCAAGACTAGAGATATAATCACTAAGTGTACCTTGAACTTAGCTAGCAAAAACTTTAACGTAGACCATACCAATCAAATTAGGGAGCTTTGATGTAGTTGTTGGTATGTATTGGCTATCCAAAAATCAAGCTGAAATACTTCGTTCTGCAAAGATCATTCAGATTCCACTATCACAAGATGAAACGCTTGTCATATAAGGAAAAAAAGACTAGGAAGAATGTCAAGGTGGTATCATGCATAAAAATGCAAAAATATTTAAGAAAGGACTATATCGCATTCTTCGCTCACGTTGTAGAAACGGAGGTTTAGGAAAAGCACATTCACGATTTTCCAATCGTTCGGGATTCTCCCAAGGTGTTTCCGGATGAATTACTTGGATTACCCTCAGTTAGACAAGACAAATTTGGATTGATTTAATCCCTGGAGCCGCGCTCGTAGCAAAGGCACCATATCGGTTAGCCCCGTTGGAAATGTAGGAAATTGCCTGCACATCTTCAAGAGCTACTCGACAAAGGAATTATTCGACCAAGTACCTCACCATGGGGAGCCGTAGTCCTATTCGTCAAAAAGAAAGATGGATTGCTACGAATGTGCATACACTATAGGGAACTCAACATATTGACCATCAAAAATCAATACCCTCTTCCTCGAATCGATGACCTTTTCGATCAACTTCAAGGTGCTACCTATTTTTCTAAAATCAATATTCAATCTGGATATCATCAATTAAGAATCCGTGAAGAGGACGTGCCCAAAACCGCGTTTAGAACACGTTATAGTTATGCCCTTTTGATTGACAAACGCACCAATTGTCTTCATGGACGTAATGAACCGAGTATGCAGACTATACTTAGATAAGTTGTGATTGTGTTTGTTGATGATATACTCATTTACATGCGACAAAAGAGCACCATGAAAAGCATTTAAGGTTGATACTAAAGTTACTTAAGGATCAGAAGTTTAAAGTTACTTAAGGATCAGAAGTTGTATGCCGGGAATTACGTTTTCTAGGCCACGTAATTAATAGGAATTCATGTTGACCCAACAAAGATCGAAGCCATAAAGAAATAGGAACCCCATATATCCCGACTGAAATTGTAAATTTCTCGGTTAAGTACATTTATTTATAGCAAATTTCTCAAAATTTGCGCAACCACTCGCGGCATTAACTCAAGAGGATAAGAAGTTTGTTTGGTGAAAAAAAAAACATTTTCTACGCTTAAGAATAAGTTAGCAATGCACCAATTTTGGCGTTACCCGGAGGAACATATAACTTCGCGGTATATTGCGATGCGTCACACCAAGGATTGGGTTGTGTGTTGTTGCAAAAAGAGAAAGTCATTGATATGATTCGAGACAATTCAAAGTGCATGAGAAGAAATTTACTACCCACAACTTAGAGTTAGGAGCCGTAGTATATGCCCTTAAAAAATGGAGATATTACCTTTATAGTACTAAGCGAACTATTTATACAGACCACAAGAGTCTTCAGCATATTCTTGATCCAAAGATGCTTGATATGAGGCGTAGAAGATGAGTAGAATGGCTTAGTGACTACGATTCTGATATCAAATACCATACTAGCAAGGCCAATATGGTCGCTGATGCTCTATGAAGAAACAAAAGAGTGAATCCATCTAGGGTACAAGCTTTAGGAGCAACCATTCAAACAAGCCTAAATGAAAGAATAGTTGAAGCTCAAAAAGAAGCATCAAAGACGGAAAATTTGAAGAACGAGACCCTATATCACTTGGAGCGATGATTCAAAACAGGCCAGATGGAGTGCACCACTTTGAAAACAAGAATTGGATAGCTAAGTTTAATAACCTTTAATCAACAATTTTAGACGAGGCTTATAATATTCAATCCACCCTGGAGCCGACAAAATGTTCTCAAGGAATACTATTGGTAGGTCTAGAATAAAGAAAGACGTCTCCTTGTTCGTGGGAAATGTTTAACTTGCGCAAGGGTTAAGACAGAACACCAGAAGCCATCCGGTTTGTTGCAACAGCCAGAATGGAATGGGAACATATAAGCATGGATTTCGTATCTAAATTACTCCGATCTGCAAAAGGGTACAATTCCATTTGGGTTATAGTAGATCGACTCACGAAATCGGCACCTTTTCTCCCTATACGGGAAGATTACAAAGTGGAAAACTGGCTCAGAATTATATTGACGAAGTTGTTGCCCGACACGCAGTACCAATTGCAATAATATCCGATAGAGGTAGTCGGTTCACATCCCGATTTTGGCAATCGTCACAAAGGGCGTAGGGTACGCAAGTAAACCTGAGCAGCACCTACCACCCTCAAACGGATGGGCAATCGGAGAGAACGATTTAGACACTAGAAGACATGTTGTGTGCATGCGTAATAAATTTTAGTGGAACTTGAGATTCACATATACTATTAGTTAAGTTTTCTTAGAATAATAGGTGTCACACTAGCATCCAGTGTGCACCATATAAAGTCTTGTATGGGCGCAAGTGTAGATCCCCACTTAATTTGTTGGAAATTGGCGATAGGAAATTAACTAGACCTGATATCATGCAAGCGGTCATCGACAAGAATACAATTATGAACGATAGGCTTAAGACTGCCAAAGATCATTAGAAAATTTACGCTGATAATCTCCGTAAGCCTTTAGAGTTCCAAGTGGGCGATAAAAGTGCTTATAAAGGTATTGCCGTGGAAGAAAATAGCACATTTTAGGAAAAGAGGAAAACTATATCCCAGATTCTTTAGACCATTTGATATAATTAGAAGAAATATGCGAGGGTCGTATATGCTTAAATTTCCACAAGAACTAAATGCCATACACGATACCTACCATGTGTCAAATCTAAATAAATTATTAGCTGATGAAACTCTAGTACTACCCCTAAAGTATGTTCAGATGATCGGTTAAATTTCGTACATGAACCAATTGAAATTCTTGACCGTAAGGTCAAACAGCTTAGAAAAAGTAAGATTCAAATTACAAAAGTTCGATTGGAATTCAAGTACGGACCCGAATACACATGAGAACGCGAAGACTACATGAAACAAAAAATATCCTCACCTCTTTAATAACGTTAGTACAAAGTAAATTTCGGGACGAAATTCTTTTAATCAGGGGAGACTGTGACATTCGGCAACAAATTTCCGAGGTTAGCCATTAGAAATTCCAATTTTAAGCCTAGTATGACTAAAAATAGTATTTATGACTTAAATACATCCATAACAATATTAGATTTCGTAGAAATCCCGCCTATATGGTTAGAACCTTCCCGAGCTCGAAAAATCGAATTATTAAAAGTCAAGAATTATAAATCATATACAATAATAATAATAATAATAACAATAAAAAAATAATTAAATACATCATAATAAATATAAATAAGTTAAAATATAAAACATATATATATATATATAAACTCATCAAAATAATTAAAACTTTGTTAATTAAAAGATTTAAACAAAATCACCATTTATACAAATTTATTTAAACTAATTACACAAAATTTATAAAAAATAAAAAAATAAAAGAAACCCCCCATCTCTTTTCTCTTGCCTCCTTCTCTTCCCAAGAATCACCACTTGATCTCCCCCATGCTCTATATAAGCCCCCTACTACTCTTCATCATTTCCTTCACCACCACACTCCATCTCTTCTCTTTTCTCTCTTCTTCTTTCACCAACAAAAATCTCCCAAGAACATCCAAGTCTTGATCATCTCTTAAAGATCAAACACAAAATAAAAAAAAAAGAGTTGGTAAGATGATCATAAAACACTCATCTCTACTCTTCTACCTTTCTTCTTTTCTTCTTTCTTCTTTCTTTTATTTATTTTCTTTGTTGTTCATCTTATTTCCTTTATATATATCTATAATCATGTAAATATAAACATCCTACCAATGTTGTAAGGAGCACATGAAATGTGCATCATCCTACCATTGTTGTATGGAACTTAATCAACTAAAAATCAAGAAAATAAGACTTTGATCATGCATGTGTTTCATCTCAACAAATGTTGTAAGGAACACATAAAATGTGTATCATCCTACCATTGTTGTAAGAACACATGGATTATCAAAGCTTATACTCATACAATATGATTAATCATGAATATAAACATGCCATATTAAAGTTATGACCCATAAGCAAAAAGAATAACATTCTGGCAGATTCTGATGTTAGAACTCCTCACTTGTTTTTGTTATATCTGGAGTTCTAGGTATCAAAATCAGTTGATTCTTTTTACTAATCTTAGTTTAATGTGTTACCTTTCATTTAAACCTGGATTCACTAATTTTCATGAACGTTTGATCCTTCAAACATATTTAAAAAGACCCATATGTTGAATCTGGAAATCTGGAAGATTTAGAAGGGTACACTTTAAACGCGTGTAACTTACTCATTCTTGGGTCAAAATACGTCTAGTTTTTTTTTAAAAGTTTAATCTTTGAGTCGTGGTTATTTCCCAGTTTGAATCATGTAAAAAGGAGGTCGTATGAGCCCTAAACAGACGTTTTAGTAACAACATGTCATCCAGACACTGATCAGTGGACATCCTATACACTTTTAATTATTAAAAATACCAAACATGGATTATAAATTCCTATATTTTTACTGGACATTCTAGAAACATATAGCAAGATTATATTAAAATATCAAGCCTTAATATGACTCCTAAATTACAGTTTATAATTTTTAAAGTTCAATTCAAAGAACTGAAAATTTCAGTGAACATTTATGAATAATGGAAAAATAGAGACAACCTTTAACTATTTAAATAAATAAGTTAACAACAAATAAATAATACAAAATAATAAATAAAATAAGTCTAATAGAGCTACATACCTTTTTATATTAGGAAAGGAGCTTCGGTAGGAACAAGAAATCCTTACAAGAAAACACCTTTGCATACCGAGTGAGTATCATAACCCCTTTTTACCGTATTTCATATTATTTTGGGGTGAAAGCATGTGTATACGTTTCATGAAAAGTTTATTGCCTATCTTTTTATTTATTTCAAATATTATTTTGAGCACTTATGGTATTATTCTTTGATGTGCTTGGGTGATCGTTGTAAGGCCCTTTCGTTGGACATTATTCCTTAACTCCGCTAGTGAGCCGATGGTATTTGTAAGTAGCGCTATTTGGAGATTCCGACGTCTCCCATTTATGGTTGACGAACTATAGATGTACTTTACCACTACTAACGTCATTTAATATAGGCGTTAGGTTTATCATGGGCAATTGGTTGTCGGCTAGGTTGGATAATGGCTCAAGCAATAATCATCATAGTCTATTACTACCATGTGCAACGTTTTGGGCAATATAATACATCTTCTATCATTATTTCATACTTGGATTTTTATCCAAAAACTTCCATCAATTATTTAAACTTTTCTCATTTAAAAGATATTTTGTGCATACATTAAAAACCTATGAACTCACCAACTCTAGTAGTTGACACTTTTCTTTTACCCGTGCTTTCAGGTGACCGCCGTTAGGTACCTTATGCTTACAAACATGATGTGTGGCATCTTCATCTTCATCGTCACATTTTATAAAAACCATATTTATTTTATTTACGCATCGTACAAGACAATTTCCTTTAAATATTATTCGGTTGTGTAACTTTTATTTATGTTTCATCCGAACTACTTATTTTGTTAATTTAATCTAATGGTTATTATCTATTTACCTTGTGCGATGATATCTTGTGCTGTGACACCTCGTGTTTCCGCTTTAGCGGGGTGTGACACTATCGGAATTTCAGTTGATGAAGCAGTCGGATTCCGCAACTATGAAGTTGTCGGAATCCGAATGTAATGAAAACCGAAGGAAGTGTCGGATTCCGTAACTCTGTCGGATTTTAGGTTTTATAGCCATTAGAATCCGCAAGTCTATCGGATTTCCTTGGATTCGGATTCTAAATGTCGGAATCCGATAAGTATCGGATTTCCTTCTATGAATCGGAATCCGCAAGTGTCGGATTTCGTGTGCATGGTTGGAATTCCTAAGTGATGGAATCCGAATGATGAGTATCGGATTTCATGGTTTAAGAGTGTCGGATTTCATGAATCCGACAGGACCATCGGATTTCCCCAAATCCGACAGATCTAGCGGATTTATGAAATGTCCAAAGTTGAATGTTGTTTTACGAAGTCTTAAATGCACATGTGAATAATTGAAGTTAATGTGATATGCTAGGTGAACTTCTTAGAGGACTTAAGTCAATACCTGTGTCTAGTAACAGCTCAGGTGAGTGCCTACGACCATGAGACTCAGTAGAGTAAGGCTTGCATGCTAAGTGACTATGTGAATGTACTATGTATGACTAACTTGATTTTGCAGGTACATCTGGGAAGGTAAATATATGATTGATATGATGTTAGATTTTGTCAGGTGCATGCCAGTGGGTCCAGATTGGAACCACTTAGTTGATATTTGACACTATGCATGAATAATTGTCAGGTGCATGCTAGTGGGTCCAGATTGGAACCACTTAGTTGATATTTGACACTATGCATGAATAACTATTTATGATTGTTTATGATACGACACATGATTTAATCTATTGATGCTTATGATTGTTTGTACTCACTAGCTAGTGTAGCTAATGATACTATGTTTCCCTTTTCAGGTAAAGACTAGATAGCCTACGAGGCGGGTTACTTTTGGGATGTACCTTGCCCCTTGTGGGTGGAACACTTGTTGATATATGTTGTAATGTAATATGATTCTATGGTCGGTTCCTGTACATTGGTAACACCTACGTTCTTTTGATAATGTAAATGAAAGTTGTTGTTTTAAAAGAAAAATTTCCACTGCTAAAATCTGTTTTGACATTAAAGTAACTAAATTCAATAGCGGTGTTACATACAAGGAGTATGATGGAGGACATGTTGTGTTTGGAATCAATCTAAGAAGAAAGGTGATTGGTAAAGGTAACATTCTTCATGACAATACCAAATTCTTGAATGTTGAGCATGTTAGTGGTTTAGCTTACAATTTAATAAGTATTGGTCAACTATGTGATAAAGATCTAAATATTAAATTCACTAAACATGAAAGCTTAATATGCAAAGATGATAAAGTTTTAGTAAAAGGTGTTAGGAGAAATGGACTATATACATGTAGACTTGGTGATAATCCTAACACACAAGTATGTCTTGCATCTATAATTGATAATTCAACATTATGGCATAGAAGACTAGGTCATGCCAACATGAGACTACTACAAACATTGACTAGAAATGAGCTTATTAGAGACTTACCAAATATTAAATTTGATAATCATTTTTGTGATGCATGTAAAATAGGAAAACAAGTGCATTCATCTCATAAATCCAAAAATGTTGTAACCACAAAGAGATGTCTTGAACTATTACATATGGATCTTTTTGGACACTCATCAATTCAAAGTTATGGGGGAAACATCTACACACTAGTTGTTGTAGATGACTTTCTAGATATACATGGACACTATTTTTGAAAAGAAAAATGAATCTTTTGACAAATTCAAAATTCTTGGCAAGAAAATTCAAAACCAATTTGGTTGTACGATTATTTCAATTTGTAACGACCATGGAAGAGAATTTGACAATGAAGCGCAATTTGGAGCATTTTGTGAAAAACATGGAGTTTCTCATAAATTTTCGGCTCCTCGCACTCCCCAATCAAATGGGGTTGTTGAAAGGAAAAATAGGATTTTACAAGAAATGAGTAGGACAATGCTAAATGAACAATCCATTCCACAAAAGTTTTGGTGTGATGCGGTCTCAACGGCGACATACATCCTAAATAGAGTCTTGATTAGACAATTGTTAAATAAAACACCCTATGAAATCATCAAAGGTAGAAAACAATCCTTAGGACATCTTAAGGTATTTGGTAGTAAATGCTATATCCTTAATACCAAAGACTACTTGACAAAATTTGATCCTAAAGCATATGAGGGTGTCTTCTTAGGATACTCCTTGAATAGTAAAGCCTATAGAGTATTAAACAAATCCACTATGGTTATGGAGGAATCCCTTAATGTCACATTTGATGAATCTCCACTTCCTCCTAAGACTCAACCCTTAGTAGATGGTGAAAAATTAGAAGAAGAATCCATAGTACAACAACTCTCAAAATTAGACATAAATCATCATAGTGTTCAAAACCCAATAATAGATAACAAAACCACAAGTAATGAAAATGAAATTAAAAAAAATAGGAACCATCCAATAACTCAAGTCATAGGAAACTTGAATCAAAGACTCACGAGATCCCAAGCCCAAAACCTCAATACTTTCTTTGCCTTTGTGTCACACATAGAACCCAAGAACATTAAAGAAGCAATTAAAGATGAAAATTGGGTAATCGCAATGCAAGAAGAGTTAAATCAATTCACAAGGAGCCAAGTTTGGGACTTAGTCCCTCTACCTAGTGGTCACACAATAATTGGAACTAAATGGGTTTTCAGAAACAAAGTTGATGAAAATGGAAATAACACTAGAAACAAAGCTAGACTAGTAGCCCAAGGATATAATCAACAAGAAGGGATAGATTATGATGAAACATTTGCTCCGGTTGCTAGATTAGAATCCATTAGGATTCTACTTGCTTATGCTTGTGCTCAAAATTTCAAACTATATCAAATGGATGTTAAAAGTGCTTTTCTAAACGGGTTTATAAATGAAGAAGTTTATATATGTCAACCTCCCGGTTTTGAAGACCACATTCATCCATCTTACGTATATAAACTTAGAAAAGCATTGTATGGCCTTAAACAAGCTCCTAGAGCTTGGTATGATAGATTAAAATCATTCTTGTTGAAAAATGAATATAATATGGGTAAAGTTGATAAAACATTGTTCACAAAGAAAAGAAAAGATGACATCTTGCTTGTTCAAATTTATGTGGATGATATCCTATTTGGATCAACATGCCAAGACTTGTGTGATGAATTTTCAAAACTTATGCATAATGAATTTGAAATGAGTATGATGGGTGAGTTGAATTACTTTCTTGGACTTCAAATAAAACAATATGAAGATGGTGCATTTATAAATCAATCAAAGTATATTAAAGACATGCTTAAGAAATTCGATTTTGAAAACGTGAAACCAATGAGTACACCTATGGCTACAAACACACACTTGACACTAGATGCATAAGGTGAAAATTTTGATAGTACAAGATATCGTGGTATGATCAGGAGCTTGCTTTATCTAACGGCAAGTCGTCCCGATATTATGTTTGTGTGTGTGCTCGTTTTTCAGGAAAATCCAAAGAAATCACACTATGAGGCCGACAAACGAATATTCCGATACATTAAAGGAATAATCAACTTGGGACTGTGGTATCCAAAGTGGAGCGGCTTAGATGTAATGTGCTATGTGGATTCGGATCTCGGTGGGTGCTACTTGGATAGAAAAAGTACTAGTGGAGTATGTGCCTTTATTGGATTGGCACTTACCTCATGGTTCTCGAAAAAGAAAACATCCGTTGCCTTGTCAACAACCGAAGCCGAATATATAGCCGCCGGAAGAGCATGCGCTCAAGTCTTATGGATGCAACAATCTTTGTTGCACTATGAGGTACATCTGTCCGAAATTCCTATTATGTGTGATAATATAAGTGCCATTGATCTAAGTAAAAATCCCGTATTGCATTCTAGAACTAAACATATCGAAATTAGACATCACTTTCTACGTTATAACGTGCAAAAAGGCAATATAAGCTTAGAAAAAGTTAGTTCATGTGAAAATATTCCTGACATATACACTAAACCATTAATAAAGGAAGTATTTGACACATTGCGACTCGGGTTGGGAATGATGGAACATGTACCTTAAGAGATAAACACCCAAAAGCTGAAAAACAACAAAAAAATGCTATCCAGAGGCTTCACCATCGTCACCTGACGAGATTTAACCCTATCTTGCCTTTTCCTCTCTCTTTCCTCCCCACTTTCATCCTCCCTCATCTTCTCCATCAAACCCTAGCTGCCTTTTACCATTTTTCTCTCCAAAAACCTTAAAAAATTTCACTACAAGTAAAAATATTTCACTTACGGTCAAAGGCACGGTTCTGCTCACGGTCGATCTACGGTTGAACACGTTTTTCCTCCTCTTTCACGGTCGATCCACGCACTCTCTCTCAAGGTATAATGTTTTCTTTTACCTCTTTCTTCCTCCTCTCCTTAGGATTCTATCTTTTTGCACAAAAGAATCATGTGTATCTCAAGTTTTTTTTGTGTTGGGTTTGATTTGGCAAGATTATGTAGTAGTTTTTGTTATAAAAGATTTATGGTTGTTAAAGTGGGTTTTGTTTGGGTTGGTTTAACTTTTGTTGTAGTTTTCATAGGTTTGTTGGATCAATGATGTATATAAGAATTAGATGTATATAAAAGTAATAAAATCAGAGTTTTCAAAAAGGACAAACAAAACCAAAAAATTTTGAAAATCGTCCGGCGGTCGATATCACGGTCGACCGTCACTCGACCGTAGCTATTGTGCAAAAATCCAGTCCAACCACGGTCGATCCACGGTCGATACCATGCATCGACCGTCAGCAATCTGGAAATTTTTGAACTTTTCACCTTTTAGTGTTTCAACTATTAATGCTCAAATTCACTTTATTCATGCTTCATATACTCCAACAAACACTTGTCATCGCATGATTCATCAAAATTTTCAAAATCTTCTCACAATTAGGACACAAACACATCGTATGGACATATTCTCAAAGAGTTTGCTATATTTCTTGAAGCACACTTTCAAATATGTCTCATATATATTGAAATATCATATATCTAGTTATATATTTCAAAAACCAAACTTTTTTTTCGTGTCATAGATAGATAAATTGAACATGTCTTACACATTAGGCACACACTAGTCCTAATGCTATATATTTTTACTTAATCATATCATCATTGTCTCTATAGAACATCATGCCTCGTGTACGTACATCAGCTTCAAGAAAACCCGACAACCCAACTCCGCGCCAATCCGCCAATGCCCTCAAAAAACGAGGGATAAATGAAGGACGGTTGGTTGTTGTCAACCAAATAGACCAATTCCACACTCAAGCGACCTTTGACGCAATTGGGTGGTCCACGTTTCTTACATTGTCCAATGTCTTATATAAGTCTCGAATATTTGAATTTTATGCATCGTTTAACTACAATGAAGATGATGAAGTTGTCACTTTTGCAATTGAAGGAACCGACTTCACATTTACTCTTGTCCAACTAGGCATGATCCTTCATATCCCCTCATCCGGTTTAATGTTCTACACCACATCTCACAGCCTCACAAATCTCCCTGCCGCTTTCTCCATCCCGGAGATCCTTGGCTCGATTTGCAGGCCAAATATTCCACACACAACGACCAATCTATTTGGGAGGGATCTTCTTCCCGAATGCGCTGTGTGGAATAAGATCATTGATTCCAATATCTTTCCAAAATCCGGGAATCATTCGGAAATTAGGTCCATTCAAGCTGTCCTCCTTCATGCTCTCAAAACGCGATCTGAGGTCAACATCATGCACATACTTGCTAAACGCATGAGTGGCTTTGTCAGTAGCCGTCAGGACCTTCCATACGGCCGTTTCCTCTCTATTCTCTTCACCAACCTACCTAATATTCCCCGCATAGCTTCTACTCCCTCTTCCTCGGTCCCCATAGACCTTGCGACACTTCGCAAGATGTCTTCCCCTAAAGGGAAGAAGCGAGCTCATTCATCATCCTCCGGAGATACGGAAGCCGAGATTGACGCATTCACCTTTTGTGAAGAGGAGGACGGTGAAAAGAAGGGTTCCATTCCTCCGGATCACGGCATGGTTGAAGGCTCTACCGACGAATGAATTGCTACACTCAATCGCAACATCAACGAGTTGCGGAATGAAACCCGATCTCTATGGAAGGAAGTCAAAGGGGTAAAAGGGATGTTGCGGTCAATCATGAATGCACTTAGGTGCAATGCCGGGACAGACGGGGGTGAACCATCTTGATTCTCTATGGTTGAATGGATTGTAAAAACAATTATTTTATTTGCTTACCTAGACATTAACTATTACAACAATCGATATTTTCTATATTTTATGATTGCTTGTTAACTTGATCTACTAGATTGCTATCTCTTTACTACACCTTGCTATGGACATCTTACATTATGATATTTGCTATTTGGGATGTGATAATTGCATGATTAGAATATTGTTCATACTCACATCTCCTTTGCAAGTTTTTGGTAGTATTTCCATTTAACTTAAGAAGTGGAGTTCTCACGTCAAGGGGGAGCTTATGTCAAGGGGGAGTCTCCTTTTTGTTAAAGACAAAAAAGGGGGAGAAGATAGAAGAATATATAAAAAAAATAGTAGAATATATACATATATGTGTATATATGCACATGTTAACATGTTAAAGCTATATATACAATTGTTATACAAGTTATAAATTTTTGTCTTCAACAAAAAGGGGGAGATTGTTGTGAAAAATAGACTTACAAATATATCCTCTTTTGTTGACGCAAAAATATACAACTTGTTTATATAATTGTATGTATTAACATTAACATATGCGCACATATACATATATATATATATATATATATTTAATCAAATATATTCTTATCTATAATCTACAAAATAAGCTTCATCAAATGGCCAAGATCCGAGTTCAAATAGAAGCCGATGTCGAAGATTCCTACAAATAAACGTTCAAAGTTTATGAGCTTACAAAATAAATAATTAAATGAGTTTAAGTTTTTATAAAATAATTTTTATAAAAACTTTTATAAAAATTAAGACAATCTTTATAAAATCAAAAGCTTGGTAGTCAAAGCAAATGAATTCCTATTTTGGCAAATACTAAACATAATCTTCTATTGAAATAAGCCAAAACCATAGTTGTGTGTGGTTTTGGTAAAAGCCCAGCGTCTATATACACAAGGCTCAAAAAGTTCCAACAAACCGACGGTCGAACCTACGGTCGACCGTGGAGAGTCTGGACAACATTTGAGCACCAACCTTTTCCTTATTTAAAGCAACTCAAGTCTTGTGTTTTACTCACCTCTTGCCATCTGAAAAACACAGAGAATACATAAAAATCTTGTGAGCTCATATTCCTTGAAAAACCAAGATCAAGAATCAAGCAAGAGTGAAAGCATTCAAGTTCAATTACTTCATTACTTTCATACATATTTGTAATAGTGAGGATCAACTCTAGCCTTTCAAATTAGAGTGAAGTGAGGTTTATCTTAGCCTTGTTTGCAAGAGCGAAGTGTAATTCTTGTAAGCTAAAGAGAGAAGTTGTAAAAGGTTTATCTCTACCTTCAAGGGGAGAAGTTAGTAAAGCAACTCTTGGTGGGTGAGGCCAAGGAGTGGATGTAGAGCAAGGTTGTTAACCCTTGCTTGAACCACTATAAATCATTGTGTTCCTAGCTACTTTATTGGTGATATCTTTCTTCCTTGAATTCTTTATTTACTTGCAAATATTGTTAAAAACTTCAAAAAGTGGGCATATAACCTATTCACCCCCCTCTAGGTTCTAACAAGTTGAAAATTCCAGAGTGGAAGTGGGAGCACATAACAATGGATTTTGTAACTAAACTTCCACGCACGCAGAGGAATAATGATATGATTTGGGTGATTGTTGACAGATTTACCAAGAGTGCTCACTTCTTGGTTACCAGTGAGACGGCATCAGTTAGTAAGTTGGCTCAGTTGTATATAGATGAAGTTGTTTCCCGACATGGTATACCACTTTCAATCGTATCAGATGACGATTTCAGGTTTGTGTCGAACTTCTGGAACAGTTTACAGCGGGATTTGGGTACACATGTGAATTTGAGTACAACTTACCATCCTCAGACAGACGGGCAATCTGAGCGAACTATTTAAACACTCGAGGATATGTTGCGGGCATGTGTGTTAGAATATGGAGGTTCTTGGGATTCCCATCTGCCGTTAATCGAATTCGCGTAGAACAATTCTTACCATTCGAGTATCGGTATGCCGCCTTATGAGATGCTATATGGTCGTCGCTGCCGTACTCCTACGTGTTGGTTAGAGGCGGGTGAGAAACAGTATGCAGGGCCTGATACTGTGCAGATCACCGCAGACAAAGTGGCTATTGCGGGAGAAAAGTTGAAAGCTGCGAGGGATCGGCAAAAGATGTATGTTGATCCACGTCGTAGGTCGGTTGTATTTGTTGAGGGGGAATTGGTTTATGTGAAGGTTTCTCCATGGAAGGGGGTTATCCGTTTTGGGAAGCGGGAAAAGTTAGCTCCGTGTTATATTGGGTCGTTCCGTGTCCAACGGGTGGTTAATGATCAGATGGTTACTCTCGACCTTCTGGTAGAATTATCAGGTATTCATAATACCTTCAACGTGTGTTACTTGTGGAAATGTAGAGTTGAGGATGAGAGTTAGATTCTACCTCTACATGATCTTAAGGTTGATTCAAGTAACAAGTTAGTGGAAGAACCCATTGAACTATTAGATCGGAAAGTGACAAAACTGCGAAAGAAACAGATTCCGATGGTTTGGTAAAGTGGAGACACAGTTTGGGTTCAGATTTGACGTGGGAAACCGAGGCCGACATGAAAGCTCGTTACCCGCAGTTGTTTGATGATGTATAGATTCCGAGGATGGAATCCAGTTTAAGGGGGGGAGATTTGTAACATCCTGCAGTTGGGCCTAGTAGAAACGTAGGCTTGGGTATGTTACATGTGAACCATTATTTGATTATGTTTAATTGATTATTAGTTAAGTATTTGATTTAATTATTAATCATGTAATTAAATGTTATATGTGTTGATATGTATATATATATATACACGGATTAGAGTTGTGTGTGTGTGTGTGCATGTGTTAAGTTAATCTAAGAATGCCACCTCATGCTATCATTTGTATATACGTGGGTTTGTGAATTGCTATTCTTCACTTTAAAGCAATTGCATGTGTGTGTATTTGTGTGTAAAACCGAGAGCAATACACAAAGAAGCAAGAAAGGAAAAACAAAGTGATTGGATTGCAGATTTCTTGATTGTGTGATTCAAGTTTTAAAGGTTGTTGATTATTCCATGATTCTTGTAACATGCTATGCATATTGAATTTGATAAGCATGATACGGTTTAAACATCATGTGATCAAGCTTTTGTCGGATTTGGTGTTCTTGGGTGCTAAATGGTGTTTTGATGCATGTTTTGGTGTATTAAGCATGTTTTATGTTTTTCTATAGACTTGTATATAAACTGTATGGTCTGGAAGGATGATTTATACAAGTTTGAAGTTGTCGGATTGTTAAAGATTATGAATGTGGCGGATTTTGATGAAGATGATGAAAACCGGGAGTTGAAATCCGAGTATTGGAAATCTGATACTCTTGAATCCAGAGCATGATAAATCTGGTACTTAGAATCCGATATTCTTAAATCCAAAGGTTTGAATCCGATGGTGGATTCCCAAGCATGAAATCCGATTGTGGGTGCCAAGTGTGGAAATCTGATAAAGGTATCGGATTGTTTGAAATCCGGTGAAGGGTTGCGGATTTGGTGTAAATCCGATGGTAGTATCGGATTTCTCATGAAATCCGATAGTTTGGTTGTTGTTTGCATTGTTTAATGCTGTGTATTATATGTGCATTCATATGTGAATCTTACATGTTTATGTTTGATTAAATGGATATAAATATATATATATATATATATATATATATGTTTGATATATATATATATATTTATGAGTTTCTTACTAATGGTTGGTTGTTGTGTTCTCAGGAACAGAAAAGGCTCAGTAATATAAGATCACTGAGTGGAAAAGCTGAAAGCTTGAGGTGAGTGGATGTTTACTCAAGGGTGATATTAGTTGTACTGGTTTGGTTGCAACTATTGTTGTTTTGATGCATAGTTGATTGATTAACTGTTGAATGTTAATTGATGTATCTGTGAAATGTATACATGTTGGAAGGGAAGTCAGTTTACGACAGCGCTTATGGGCTGGGTTCATTTGCTATTGGCTAAGCAGTATTAGGACCTTGGGATGCATTTGTTGCTACCAGAGGATGATACTGTGTGAGGATAGCAAATGGACTATCGGTAAACCTTTGCTTTGGCTGACATGGGTTGTAGGTTCCTGCAAAACCGCCGGTCTTCCCAGGGTTCTTATTTGTGGTTGTTGATATCATGCGGTTCAGGCTGATATATCTGTTGTGTGTTACTCCATTCACTTAGCTTTGTGCTAATCCCCCAACTCTCGCTCTTTTTACAGGTTTTGGTAAGTCAGCGGCTCGGCTGAGAGTGGTTAGCTTAGGGAGTAATCACCTAGGACTCTGATAAAATATTTGTGACGAGCCGTGTTTTGTAATACTGATATTTTGTAAACAATGATTTGTAATTAGTTATAATTACTTTAATGTTTTTATTGCTTCCGCGTTGTAATTAAAGTGAAAATTTTTGGGTTAAAAATACGGTGTTACTGATTTGAAAGATGAAGTTATCGGATTTCCTATATCTGATTGTGTTTACCAGATTTGGTTTATGCGGATTTCATAAATCCGATTGTGTACCGGATTTGCCTTTCTATCGGATTTGGCTTCTTCCGGATTTGAAATTATCGGATTTGGCTTCTTCTGGATTTGAAAGTATCGGATTTGGCTTCTTCCGGATTTGAAAGTATCGGATTTGGCTTCTTCCGGATTTGAAAGTATCGGATTTGGCTTCTATCGGATTTGGGTGGACTTGGACAGATTTTCAATTTTCTTATCATTTTCTCCCAGATTGTGTACCGGATTTGCCTTTATATCGGATTTGGCTTCTTCCGGATTTGAAATTATCGGATTTGGCTTCTTCCGGATTTGAAAGTATCGAATTTGGCTTCTTCCGGATTTGAAAGTATCGGATTTGGCTTCTATCGGATTTGGACAGATTTGGACAGATTTTCAATTTTCTTATCATTTTCTCCCAGATTGTGTACCGGATTTGCCTTTCTATCGGATTTGGCTTCTTCCGGATTTGAAATTATCGGATTTGGCTTCTTCTGGATTTGAAAGTATCGGATTTGGCTTCTTCCGGATTTGAAAGTATCGGATTTGGCTTCTTCCGGATTTGAAAGTATCGGATTTGGCTTCTATCGGATTTGGGTGGATTTGGACAGATTTTCAATTTTCTTATCATTTTCTCCCAGATTGTGTACCGGATTTGCCTTTCTATCGGATTTGGCTTCTTCCGGATTTGAAAGTATCGGATTTGGCTTCTTCCGGATTTAAAAGTATCGGATTTGGCTTCTATCGGATTTGGGTGGATTTGGACAGATTTTCAATTTTCTTATCATTTTCTCCCAGATTGTGTACCGGATTTGCCTTTCTATCGGATTTGGCTTCTTCCGGATTTGAAATTATCGGATTTGGCTTCTTCTAGATTTGAAAGTATCGGATTTGGCTTCTTCCGGATTTGAAAGTATCGGATTTGGCTTCTATCAGGGGCGCTACCCGCGAACGCCCGTAGTCATTGTGACTGAATTATCTAGTCACCTTGATTCCTAAGACAAGTGTTTGGATTTTTTGGCTGAGTCAGGAGTTCTCAAAGTTTCAGTTATCATTCTGATGTTTCTAGATTTGGTTTACTTTGGGTCATTGCTACCATATGCTAAATGTCTAGTACCTTATGTCTAGTCATCCTACCCTTTCCTAACTGATTTTTGGTTCTTCTTTCTTAGTGTCACCAATTTTTGGTCCCAAAACCGGATTTTGGCCATCTATTCCTTGTTTCTTTTGAATCTTGGTTATCTTATATCAGTCATTTCTGACGACCCAGATCACATTATTGGTGAAATTGTTTGAAGGATTGACCAACATTAAATTACTTCAGGTTTTTGAAAAATTTTTGTATCACATGCGAATGCTCTTGAGTAAGGATGGATCCGACTCACTGGTTATTATATCAAAGTCATCTACCCACTTATGTGTACCCAAGTTCTTTTGCACCCGTATGTCTTCCAAAATTTTTTTGGGACTTGCGGTGATGTGGTCAAGGTTGATTAGACGGTATTGGGAGACTTACTTGACAACATTAATCTCCAATATCAGGTTACATCCAACACAAAGTTATAAATCTTCACGAATTCAGATCAAATCATTACCACTCCTTAACGATCGAGAGTGGTTCGAGTATCTACTCATGTCATACAACAAATGGAGATCTTTTTGACATGAATATGTAGGATCATCCCCATCCCTTTTCCATGTTTGTTACAACTGAATCTCATAGTGATGTCCTTTATGCATGATGATCATAATGTATCATAATCATCATGAGGGGGAGAATTAAAAAAAAGTAAAGAAGTTTTACATTGTTGATTCAGTAGTTGAGGGAGAGTAAAAGAACATATTGAAAAGTTATTGTGTCTACTCAAGGGGGAGAGAGACAAAGAAACGTCAGTCTATATCATGTCTAGGGGGAGTCAAGATTGTCAGACTTATGAAGACATGGGAACACGCTGAGCTACATTGCAGGGGGAGACAAAAAGAAGATTCTTCCCAACACATCAAAAGTGTTTATGCTTCCGCTCTCAAAAACTCAAGATAAAGCATTGTTTCAAACTGATGTATTTGGTGGGACGCTACATCCAAAACTGCTTATATAATCTAAGGAAGACAAATATAATCCTTAGGTTACTGGCGTTTACACTCCTATTTCAATACAAAGGGGGAGAATGTAAAGTATAAAATTGTATAGAAATATGAGTTTGCTTGAGAAAATACTCATAGAGTATAAATAGGGATATGACCCTTGTAATATGTGAGTTTTGCCATAATCAAAGTTTAAGTGTGTATTTTGTATGGTGTTAATCATCCCTCACACTACATTCTTGTATTACTCCATTCATACTCGAACCACTTAGGACTAACACTGGGAGGAGGGTAGTAATAGTTTCTGGTTTATATTTGGTATCAACGAACAACTTGGTTATGTAATATATTTATAATATTAAACTCGTACTAATTTTTGAACGACTGTGGTCGTAACCCCGTGGTTTAACCATGGATGATTTTGAATCGCCTCTATGCCGAAAACAATTAAGTCATTTTATGATTTAAGACTTCAGCTGCATTTAATTACTTATATTTGAATGTTTTTTTAGTGGTGAAATTCTGAAAATCACGGTGTTACATACTGTCACTGGCAAAGTTGTTGATTGTATTGTAATCGCAATAGGAATTTGGATTGGTTTAATTTGTATCTGCCTTTGCTGCTCCAGGTTATGAACAATGTTTCTAAGCTCCAGTAATTCATTCTCAAGTTTATAGATATACTAACTCTGATCTTCTTCGTGCTCATGACCAGAAGTTCCTACTAAATCAGTGGTATTCAAATTCTCAACTGTTGGTGCTTGAGGAACGATAGGGGTCTCTCTATCAACCATATCTTTAACAACCACATCATCTCACAATTCATTAGAACCGTTAGTACACAAAATACTAACTATTACAAAGCATCTCCAATCACTTTAATTCTCCCAGAGGAATGTTTGACCCAGCACGAGCCAAGATTTGGAAATGCAACACTCTAATTGTGCTCGCATTGCCAAACCAAGGCTCTGATACCAAGCTGTAACAGCATAAAATACTAAGCCATTTTTTTAAAGTCGTTGCGGAAACAATAACAAACATAATTTACATAAATCCCACAACCGGGAATGCTGTTTACAAAAATACATCATCTTTTCTGTGTCACAGAGTTAAACAAAAGATGGCTCGTTTCCAATTAAACTAATATCAGACCGGATGGTCAAGCTTCCCTTTAACAAACAACACTAAACACGCGAACCTACGAAAATAGTTAAATAGTGGGGATTTAGCACAAATCTAAGTGAGATGAAGCTTAAAACACAACAACAATCACCATTAATTGATATAAAAGCATGTAATCACATAATCCAGAAGACCGGTGGTTCGGCACAGAACCTAAAACCAATGCCGGCCAAAGCAATGGTTTACCGATAGCCCACCACCAATTAGCACAGTTATATCCTCTCCAATACAACTCATGCGCTAGAGGGTCTACAATTGCACAACCAATAGCGATTAGGCCAAACCCAATTCCACGCATAGCTGACTTCTTAAACGATACTCGATATCATCCCTCGAGCACGTATCGGCCAAATAGTCACACAGATGATATAAATAACAATCAACAAGCATCAGACTCAACAGTCTAGCAATCACAAACACATGCATCACATCAATCATATCAATTATAACCTTTACCATCTGTGAGTTAACACACACTCACCTCTTGATTTCAGATGGAGCACTCATAGGTCTAATATGACTGAGTCTTGGTATTGCCTGGAAAACACAGCAATACAAAAATTAGTTCTAGATTCATGTATATATATACTCCATATATTTATATCTCATATGCCCACAAATAGCAAATTAACTTGACACATAATAATACACATAAAGTATATCATATTAAAGTACTTCAAACAACGCTTCCTACTAAAATTTCAAGGATCGCGCCGTGACGAACCTTCAAACAGTCACTCACTTCGAGCGCCCCCACTTCGAATAGTCACTCACTTCGAGCGCCCCCTCCCATTTTTGAACACATACTTCGAGCGCCCCTTTTGAATATCCACTTCGAATTCGTAGTCCACTGGGTTCGCACCGCGACACTTAGCTGTCGTGCCGCGATCTCGAATTTCACAGTTTCCATCTTATTCCCTATTCTTGATCCAGCCGACTTACCACTCAAAAATACCCATAACCAGTAATTGAAACTTACTAAAAATATTTATAAAACATGTATAAACTCCATATATCATGCTAATAAACATCAAGAACACATAAAAACCAAATTAAACATCAAAACAAATAAAACGCACATGAGTTTCTTTAAAACTTCATCAATGGTGTTCTAGAGTTTAAGCCTGAAAACCCCAACAAGAAATGAACTCAAAACTAACTTGAATCATTATCATAAACAGCAAGAAGAATTTACTAACCTTTGTATGCAATTAATAGTCTCGAAATCAAAATCTCAAGGATTCAAGTTGCAAGTTCAAAGCTTTCTTCAATAGGAAGTAAACACATATACACTTTCAAAAGTAGTAATATGAGAAGGTGAGTGACTACTCATGCAAACATATCGTGTATAATCCTTGTACATGTGCACACACTTAACTCCTAAATCTAAGCATGAGGTGTAACAATTTCATGCACACACAAAACCAACTCAATTATACATACACATATACATATTCAAACACTTAATTACTTAATTACTTTCTAAGTAATTTATTTAATAAAAATTAGATGATAACCTCAATTAAGAATAAACACGTAATCAAATATTAAACAATAACTCACAAAAAAATGCATTCCACCTACTAGCTAACGACTAGCCCGGGTTTGTTGGTGTTATAATTTCCTTCAACTGGGCAATGTTATTTTAAAGAACTTAGTATATTTTGTTAGTTGAGTCGAGCAAAATATCAGATCTGCTCACTATTTCACTTTGTAAGTTTGATAAGTAAAAGACAGAACATGTGTTATTCTAGTATGCCTTTAGATCTTTGTTGTAAAAGTTTAAAGCACTTTTTGGATCAAGTACCGGAAAAAAAGGATATATCTTATCCTCTAGAAAAGGAGAAAGATACTTTTGAAAGTGAAGATCTCAAAGATTTGTTTCAAACTAAGTATGGCCGACAGCTCTATACTTGGTAAAGTCAAATCTTTTTAAAAATCATACTTGTTGATAAAAGTATAATCATGAAAAGGGAAACTTACAGTTCCAAGGCAAAAAGCACAAGAAATAAAATTATTTTAATGTGAGTGGGCAGTACCTTGCTGAAAAATAAATTTACTTCACGTAACACTTGATTAAAGTAAGTCTACTTTTCACTCACTAATTTTTCAAATACAATATTATTTTCTTTGGTCATTTAGTCTTCTTTCTCTTAGCCAACCGGACGTCAATGCCTATATAAATACTCATGCAAAGATCGTATTCCTTCATGGGAATTTTAAGGAAGAGTGTTTCAACACTATTTGAAAATGTCTTGTGCATTGAAAGTATCCTCGTAGACTTGAATTAACATCGCAAGATTGTAATCTTCACTTTAATGAGAAAATCATAGATTTGAGTTTTCAAAAAGGGAAAGTTAAACATGGATGTATGCCAGAGCTAGTGGGAGCACTTATGTTCCATAAAATGTGTACCCATGATATACTTCTTATTGAAGATAATATCCTAACTTGGCGGTTCATAAGACCGGAGTTGAGAAATTATTGCTTCATAAGAAGAATTGGAAAATATGGACGCGGACTTTTCAGAGTGACAAAACTAAGAGAATGATACTGAAACATAATGGACTAGTGTGTTAATTTAATTAGTAACTTGTTTTATCACATGGTTTCTTCTCTTATTATGACATACTTGGAAGAACTCTTAGTACATTGTTCTTCAATTTGACATTTTGTGGTAACAAAGAACTTTGAGTAATGTATTACTCTTGGTGAAATTGATGTTGTTGTGTTGTTAAGTGAATGTTATCAATTAGAGTGGTTCTTTAAGCGTCATTGACTCTATTGGGTTCTCTTGAGACAATGAAAGTATGATGGCTTATATATGAACCATAGTCTTATGCATTGTGACTTTATTGGGTTTTTGGAACAATAAAAGTACAATGGCTCATAGACGAGAACTAAATATTGTTCGACGCATCGTTAAACTCTATTGGGTTCTTTTAAACAATAAGAGCACAAAGGCTTGAACAAAGGACCATGATCTTGCCGATGCACACTTTATAAGTGATTGGTCATGAGAAGATATGGTGATTATTAGAGTACGCATGGATGTCACTTTGTGAATCCATTTACTAAGCTCTAGTCGCAAGCTAGTAATGAGTTTTCATACTAGGCTTGCATACACTTGGTTTACAAGTGGCTTTGGCTTGAGTATGTTTTAGTTGAAATTGATATGTTTGAGTTGGGAACATTAAGCAATAATGTACTTTGATTGTATCGATTATCAAATGGGGGTTTAATAATGCGCGCGGAGCGGGTACTTTCGTTAGCCTTTATTGTGCTCCATCTTAGCATGTTTAATTACTTCCATGAATAAATTTAATTCTAAATGTTCCATGACCGGTCATTCTTCATTGGAAGGAAGAAGTGAATTAAGATCGAGGCAAGTGGTTGGTAAAGTATTCATAGTGGATTGAATACATGTTTACGCAACACTAGCCTGTACTTGATAGTGATCAAGTAATTGGAGGACCCGCACCTGAGTTTACTTCATGGACATGATCACGAGTAAATCAGGATGATAATATTGTTTGTCCTTCTACTGGAGATACATGTGCTCAAGTTGAATTGATAATGGATCAATTTTGTAACTTGTATTCTTCGTCATAGCTAGTCTAGATCGAGAAACATAATCGTGGATGTTTTAGGGTTGATGATGTTCCATGACCTATATTCAAAATGGATATCGTGGACGAAGGGACGAATAATCACTTATCTGTAGGACCATTCTTTACAGGTTGGTACTTGTCATGGGCGACATACCCTATGCTGACTTGGAGGTGTAGATGCCTTGCTAGAGGCCTCTCTATGTCGGTGTTACCTTTCGTAGGCGTGTCATGTTCAAGTGGGATTTTGTTGGAATATGCCCACTGACACACACCAATTGGTATCACTGCCGATGAAGAATAGGCCTATTGGGTCACAAGCCAAGTATTGATTTCGGCAACACCTTTGAATGAGAGAGAGAGAGAGAGAAATGCCAAAACTTGGTTTTGGTTGGTCCGGGCACGGTCGTGCCTTGTGAAGGTACGGGCATGCCCTATGCCAGGTACGGACCCAAGGCCGGCGTGCGTACGGTGTACCCATTAGGGCCGGCACGGGTGTGCCTTATGGAGGTACAGTCGTGCCTACTGCAAAAGCATGAGCCTAAGTCAGGCGTGACTTGGGTGTGCCCGTGGGCTGGCACAGACGTGCCTTGTGAGCAGCCAATTTAGTTAGACTTTTAAGTCTATATTGAATGTTGTATTTGTTAGTTCCATGTTTAGAATAGTTAGATTTGATGAGCCAACCCATAGCTATGTATAGATGATAGGTTAAATGTTAGGAATTATGTAAGTCTATTATAAACTGACTAATAACTTAGGCTGAGTAGTCATCGTATAAACAGATATAGAGTTTCTATGTAAGAACTAGATAGCTTAGTGACTTCTAATCTGAGATAGGTTTCAAGAATGAAGACTTGAAGATTTGAATATTCACGAACTAAAGAGTGTGTGATCATATGAATATGAAAATAAGAAATATGAACTTGTAACTTTATGTTAGTTCATATACTCTCTCTAAGCAAACTTGGAAGATGAGAAACAAGGCACTATTGATCTTATAGTTGGTGTTAGTTCTTTGGTGGTGCTTTTGGCGGCGTCCAAACACAGCTAGCACGTGGGAATCAAGCTCACTTGGTGTGGATACCGATAGAGGTGCACTATCTTGTCTACACACCTTTCAAAGGCAACAAGGAGAAGCTACGTGTATGGTATAATTTATCTTTCTTGTTCTTGTTTCGAGTTGCATTGTCTTTGTCTGGAGTATGGTCCATTGGGTGGTGTGTTGGCATAAGATTGAAATTGTTTTTACACTCGTTTTGTTTCCGTTGTATTTTCTAGATGCCACCAAATCCCTACAGCATGCATGGTCAAATACGTAATATGCATGTTATGATTATTTAGGATTTACTGCGATATACATATGACTGCTTACGATTCCTTTCATGTATGTATTTAGTGGAGGGGGTAGTATACGGTATTACCCATGTTGCAAATTTGTGGGCCTAGTTGGTATGATTGACCTAGGTACTGGAGTGATGTAGGCCTAGGAGGCTAGATCATACATGACGTCAGTGTAAGTACTGGAGTTCAAGTACTGGAGTGATGTAGGCCTAGGAGGCTAGATCATACATGACGTGAGTGTAAGGAGAAGATAAAAAATGATCGGCTTCGTTTAGGCTCGCACTAGAACGAAAACGAAGTACTTGTACTCGCACCGTAGGAGTAGCAAAAGCGGAGTCTCAGGATCTATGTTCTCAAGTGGGAGTCGCACCCCGCTCGGAAACATAGGTTTGCCGGGCACGCGAGTAGTGAACCTTGGGTTATCTAGTGTAGGTTTAGACTCTACATTAAGATCACCTTATTGATATGATTTACGCGATTATGATGCGATATGACTTATGTGATTATGATGTGATATGACTTATGCGATTATGATGTGATATGATTTATGCGATTATGATGTGACATGATTTACGCAATTACATGCGATATGATTATGATTATGTGCGAATGATTACACGAAATAACTATGTAGATATTTGACCTATTCGGTGCTATGTGATCTGCGGGTTATCGGGTACGGGTCAAAAAAACAGAGGGTGGGATGTGATATTTAATTACATGTCATCTTTCTACTTACGATTATATTTTATGGTTTTTGATATCAACTCCTATTGACTCACTTAGCATGAGCTGACACTTGTTTCTTTTGAAATGTGTCTTGTACTCGCGCATGTGGCTTAGAGGTTGTGATTCTACGAGTAGTGAACCTCGGGTCATCTAGTATGGGTTTAGACTCTACATTAAGTTCACCTTATTGATATGATTTATGCGATTATGATGGGATATGACTTATGTGATTATGATGCGATATGACTTATGCGATTATGATGCGATATGACTTATGCGATTATGATGCAACATGATTTATGCGATTACATGCGATATCATTATGATTATGTGCGAATGATTACACGAAATGACTATGTGGACATTAGAACTATTTGGTGCTATGCGATATGCGGGTTATCGGGTACGGTTCAAATTCACTAAGGGTGGGATGTGGTATTTAATTATATGTCATATTTTTACTTACGATTATATTTTATGGTTTTTGATATCAACTCCTATTGACTCACTTAGAGTAAGCTAACACTTGTTTCTTTTGAAATGTGTCTTGTACTCATGCAGGTGGCTACAAGGTTTTGATTCCATGAGTAGTGAACCTCGGGTTATCTAGTGTGGGTTTAGACTCTACATTAAGATTATCTTATTGATATGCTTTATGCGATTATGATGCGATATGACTTATGCGATTATGATGCGATATGACTTATGCGATTATGATGTGATATGATTTATGCGATTATGATGCAGCATGATTTATGCGATTACATGCGATTTGATTATGATTATGTGTGAATGATTACATGAAATGACTATGTGGATATTTGACCTATTCGATGCTATGTGATCTGCGGGTTATCGGGTGCGGGTCAAATACACTAAGAGTGGGATGTGGCATTTAATTATATGTCATATTTCAACTTACGATATATTTTATGGTTTTTTATATCAACTCCTATTGACTCACTTAGCGTAAGCTAACACTTGTTTCTTTTGAAATGTGTCTAGTACTCGCGCAGGTCGCTCAGAGGTTGTGATTCTGGGAGGAGGGTAGTAATAGTGTCTGGTTTATATTTGGTATCAACGAACAACTTGGTTATGTAATATATTTATAATATTAAACTCATACTAATTTTTGAACGACTGTGGTCGTAACCCCGTGGTTTAACCATGGATGATTTTGAATCGCCTCTATGGCAAAAACAATTAATTCATTTTATGATTTAAGACTTCAGCTGCATTTAATTACTTATATTTGAAAGTTTTTTTAGTGGTGAAATTATGAAATACCGGTGTTACATACTGTCACTGACATAGTTGTTGATTGTATTGTAATCGCAATAGGAATTTGGATTGGTTCAATTTGTGTCTGCCTTTGCTGCTCCAGGTTATGAACAATGTTTCTAAGCTCCAGTAATTCATTCTCAAGTTTATAGATGTACTCACTCTAATCTTCTTCGTGCTCATGACTAGAAGTTCCTGCTAAATCAATGGTATTCAAATTCTCAACTGTTGGTGCTTCTTGTAACATCCTCAACTTGGGCCTAACTGTAAATAGTATGTGTAGTCGATGTAATAGGAGTATTTTATTTTTAAGTAGTTGTTAAGTATGTGAATATATGTGAATTTATTTGTTTTATGTTTATTTACGTATACATGTATATTAAGTGTATATATGTATTAGTTGTTAGTTAATTAGAAGAAAAGAAAAACCAAGGATGAAGCATTCCAAAGGCAACTGCCTCTAGAATTAGAAAATATAAGTATGTGTGTGCATGTGTTGTGTTGACTTTACAAGTCAAAGAAAGCAAAACACACACAACCGCAAGCACCTTTTCTCTTGTCTCTCTCTTACTCTCGGATTTCCAAAGAAGAACAAGAAGTAGTCGATTGTTAAATCTGCGAAGGTGAGCTACATATTTAGAATATTAGAATCATGTATAGCATGTTAGAACCATGAATCCATAAAAGAACCACATTGAAGAATATGAACGCCTACTTCTTAAGTGGGTTTTGCATGAATGGTGTTCTTGTCGGGATTTCATGTGTTTATGATGATTAGATGATGATGTTATAATGTTCTAATGAGTTCTAGGCTTGAAACCAACGGATTCGAAGTTATTACAATGAATTATGAGTGTGTCGGAATTACAGATGATGAAGCTGTTGGATTCCGATACAATGAAGCTGTCAGAATCCGCATGTGGCGAAAACCGAAGGATTTGTCAGAATCCGATAGAAGTGTCGGATTCTGCAAGTCTATCGGATTTCATATCCCGGATTTCCTTGAGTGTTGAAATCCGATAGTGTTAGATTTTAATTCAAAGTATCGGATTTCCATGCCTCGGATTTCCTTCCATGTGTCGGAATCCGCAAGTGTCGGATTTCATATGCATGATTGGAATTCCTAAGTGTCAGAATCCAATCGAGGAGTATCGGATTTCATTGTTTAAAATGTGTTGGATTTCATGAATCTGACATAATCATCGGATTCCCCAAATCCGACAATTCTGGTAGATTTGTGTTCAGTCCAAATGTTTATTCTGTAAGTCTTGTATGCACATGTGAATGATAAATGTAAGTGTGTCATTTTAGGTGAACTTGTTGTATTTAAGGACTCGACGCCAAATACCTGTACGTAGTAGACAAATCAGGTGAGTGTCTACTTTCATGAGACTCAGTAGAGTAAGGCTTGACCAAGAGTGCTCGATGACAGATTGACCAAGAGTGCTCACTTCTTGGCTACTAGTGAGACGGCATCACTCAGTAAGTTCGCTCAGTTGTATATAGATGAAGTTGTTTCCCAACACGGTATACCGCTTTCGATCTTGTCAGATAGAGATTCCACGTTTGTGAAAAACTTCTGGAACAGTTTACAGCGGGAGTTGGGTACATGTGTGAATGTGAGTACAACTTACCATCGTCAGATAGACGGGCAATCTGAGAGAACTATTCAAACACTCGAGGATATGATGTGGGCATGTGTGTTAGAATATGGAGGTTCTTGGGATTCCCATCTACCGTTAATCAAATTCGCGTACAACAATTCTTAACAGTCGAGTATCGGTATGATGCCTTATGAGAAGCTATATGGTCGTCGCTGCCGTACTCCCACATGTTGGTTAGAGGCAGGTGAGAAACTGTATGCATGGCCTGATATTGTGCAGATCACCGCAGACAAAGTGGCTGTTGCGCGAGAAAAGTTGAAAGCTGCGAGGGATCGACAAAAGATGTATGCTGATCCACGTTGTAGGTCGGTTGTATTTGTTGAGGCGGAATTGGTATATCTGAAGGTTTCTCTGTGGAAGGGAGTTATCCAATTTGGGAAGCGGGGAAAGCTAGCTCGGCGGTATATTGGGCTGTTTCGTGTCCAAAGGGTGGTTAATGATCAGACGGTTACTCTCGACCTTCCGGCAGAATTGTCAGGTATTCACAATACCTTCAACGTTTGTTACTTGTGGAAATGTAGAGTTGAGGATAAGAGTCATATTCTACCTCTACATGATCTTAAAGTGGATTACAGCAACAGGTTGGTGGAAGAACCCATTGAACTATTAGATCGGAAAGTGACGAAAGTGTGAAAGAAACAGATTCCGATGGTTCTGGTTAAGTGGAAACACAGTTTGGTTTAAGACATGACGTGGGAAACCGAGGCCGACATGAAAGCTCGTTACCCGCAGTTGTTAATGATTAATAGTTTCCGAGGACGGAATCCAGTTTAAGGGGGGAAGATTTGTAACATCCTGAGATTGGGCCTAGTAGAAACGTAGGCTTTGGGTATGTTACACGTAAATTACTTAATTGATATTTTATTATTAATTATTCAATTAAGTATTGTATGTAAATATGTGTTGATATGTATATATATACATGTATATACGGATTTATAATTATGTATGTGTGTGCATGTGATTAGTAATTCTAAACATGCCACCTCATGCCAGCACATATATAATACGTTGGTTTCAAATTGGATTCTTCACTTCGAAGAAATCCTTCTGTGTGTATTGTGTTTTTGCAACCGAGAGAAAGAAAGCAAGAAGAGCAGTCGGATTCTTGTAATTGTGAAATTGTGAATTTAAGTTAACAAGGTTGTTGATTCTTCTTTTATTCTTGCTAATATGCTTCGTATAGTATTAACATGCTACGGTTTTAAGTGGGTTTTGATATGAACATCAAATGAGGTTGTCGGATTTAGTGTTCTTGGTGTTTTTATGGTTTTATGGTGTTTAATATGCATGCTTGCATGTTTAAACATGTTTCTATGTGTTTCTATGAACTTGCATATGAATTGTATAAATTGGAAAGTTGATTTATGCAAGTTATGAAGTTGTCGGATTCTTGGAATGTTGAAGATAGCGGGTTCTAATGAAGATGATGAAAACCGGATGTTGAAATCCGAAACAAGTGAAATCCGGAACTTAGAATCCGGAGCGTGGTAAATCCAATACTTAAAATCCGATACCCATGTAATCCAAGTGTTTGAAACCGATGGTGGATTCCCACGTATGAAATCCGATTGTGGGTGCCAAGTTAAGATACAAGTGTGGAAATCCGATGGGTGTATCGGATTCCTTCAAATCCAATGAATGTATCGGATTTTTTGAAATCCGATAGAAGTGGCGGATTTCGATAGAAGTGTCGGATTCCTTATGAAATCCGACAGTTTGACTTGTTGATTTGCATTGTTTAATGCTATGTGATATATATGCTTGCATATGTGAATCTTACATGCTTATGTTTGATTAAATGGATATAAATATATGATTGGTATATATATTTATGAATTAGATGCTGATTTCAGTTTGTTGTGTTCTTAGGAATAGACAAGGCTCCGTAACATTAGATCACTGAGTGGAATAGCTGAAAGCCAGAGGTGAGTGGATGCTTACTCACGGGTGATATTAGTTGTAGCTGGTTTGGTTGCAACTGTATGTGAATTGATGCATGGATAGACTGTTTGTCTGCTAATTGATTAACTGTGTTTTGTTAATTGATTGTTGTGCCTGTTGTGAAGTCAGTCTCGGTTTGGGCCATGGGCTGGGTTTGTTTGCTATCGGCTAATGAGTATTATGATCTTTTGATGCATTTGTTGCAACTTAAGATAATACTGTGTGAGAATAGCAAATGAACTATCGGTAAACCTTTGCTTTGGCCGACATTGGTTGTACGTTCCTGCAGAACCGCCGGTCTTCTCGTGAGGCAAAGGGTGATTATGTGTTTATTGTTGTTGATATCATTCGGTTATGTGATTGATTTATCTGTGGTGGTTTACCTCCATTCACTTAGCTTTGTGCTAATCCCCCACCTCTCACTCTTTTTACAGGTTTTGGTAAGTCAGCGGCTCGGCTAAGAGTGGTTAGCTTGGGGAGTAATCACCTAGGACTCTGATATATTATTTGTGACGAGACGTGTTT
This sequence comes from Dittrichia graveolens, assembly GCA_038502395.1. Taxonomy (NCBI): domain Eukaryota; kingdom Viridiplantae; phylum Streptophyta; class Magnoliopsida; order Asterales; family Asteraceae; genus Dittrichia; species Dittrichia graveolens. Next base: position 29,488,866 of record JARJIL010000008.1, read on the forward strand.
TGTAATACTGATATTTTGTAAACTTGTAATTAGTTGTAATTACTTTGATGTTTAAAACGCTTCCGCAGTGATTATGAAAATGAAAATTTTTGGGTTAAAAATACGGTGTTACAAGTTTGGTATCAGAGCCTTGGTTTGGCAGTGTAGGCAAAGTGGAAGTGTTATATTCCCAAATCTTGGCTCGTGGTAGGTCGATTACTCCTTGGGTGTGGGATTGGGGTGAATTGGAGTGTGGTGGAGTTAGTATGTTGTGTACTAACGGAGTTATCTAATAAATCATGAGGTGATGTGATTGTTACAGATAACAATGGCTGGACGTGATTTCTCGACCGGTACCCCTACTGTCCCAACTACTACTGAGGTCCCTACAGCAACGGTTGAGATTCCAACCAACGTTGGTACATCTGGTATAGCGGATGATAAGAGAGATGAATACATATTCCAACTGGAGGGTCATTTACAAGATCTGAGGAAAGAATTGGAGCAGCAAAGGAAGGTTCCTGTAGCACAACCACCAGTTATTCCAATAGCTTCAACTACTGTTGTGATACCTCCTATCTTTCCAGCAGTGACTACATTGGCAGAGGTTCCTCTAGTGTTAATACCGATACCACCTCTATCTCAACCGATGACACAACCCTTTTACTATCCGTTGTTTCCTCAGGGACCCTATCCACAAGGATCTATTCCACAGGGGTCGATGCCACAAGGGTCGTATTCTTATCCATATATGGGATTTCCACCCGGTATGGGATATAGGCAGCTGTGTACTTATAAAAAATTTTTGGATTGTAAACCAGATGAATACCACGGCAGCATGGATCCCAATGTTACTTTGAACTGGCTGAGGGATACTGCAAGGATTTTGGATGCTTGCAACTGTGAGGATGAAATGCGAGTATGCTTTGCGACCCGAATGTTGAAAGGCAAAGCGATGGTTTGGTGGGATTCCATTACCACTCACTTATCGAGAGCACAAATGGATTCTATCACGTGGAATCAATTTCGGGATAAGTTGTGTTAACAATACTGCAACGCCTTTGAATTAAATAAAATAAGGCAGGAGTTCAAGGAACTAAAGATGACGAGGAAGATGACGGTGGATGAGTTGATTGAAAAATTCAATGCTAAACTGAGGTTTGTAACTCAGTGGGTGCCTGATGAATCTTCCCAGGTTCAACACTTTATTGGGGCATTATTGCTAGAATCCAGGAGCACCACCAGATTGGCTGGATATCTGTCCCAGGCCTTCAGCTTGGCAAAATCTGCTGAGGGGGACATCCAGGCCAAAGACAAACAAAATAAGGATGAGGCGGCTTTGCAGAAGCTGAGGTATGACTAGGCTGGGGGTAGGCAGCAGAAAAAGAAATGGCAGGGTAAGCAGTCCCAAGGAAACCAGAATAGAAAGATATCTCCAGAGGATTCGGGGAATAAATCTCAGTGGTGCACGAGGTGTAGGTCTTCTCACACTGGGCAATGTACTGCTCAGACTATGCGTTGTATGAGATGCGGAACCCATGGGCATGAATCCAAGGATTGCCGATACCCTCGAAACGTATGTTGGAACTGTCATCAGGAGGGGCATAGGGCAGGAGATTGCCCTACAGGGAGGAGACCCGGGGCTGGGACCGGGTCACGGACAGGGGCAGGGGCGGTTGGGGGCTCGTCTGCAGCAGGACGGCAAAAGTGGAAGAATCCTCTGACTCCTGAGGGCAGGGCGTTCCGGATCACAGTAGATGATGCTACTGCCACTTTTATAAACTCCCTACCTTCTCATGTATTATTTGATTCTGGAGCAAATCGCTCCTTTATTTCTGTAGCATTTTGTGCTAAGTTGAATTTGACTAATACTAGTATCTCTGTGCCGATTGATATAGAAGTAGCAGATGGTAAGATAGTGTTTTCTAGCATATGCGGTTGATGCTAGAAAGGAGAAGAGGGTAGTTACTGATGTGCGAGTTGTATCAGAATATCCTGAAGTATTTCCGGATGAGTTACCTGGGCTACCTCCCGTTCGAGAGGTAGAGTACAAGATTGATTTGATACCAGGTTCAAATCCAGTGGCTAGATTTCCTTTCAGGTTGGCTCCTTCTGAGATAAGGGAGATGATGACACAGATTCAGGATTTGTTGGATCGGGGATTTATCCGTCCGAGTTCTTCACCGTGGGGTGCACCAGTCTAGTTTGTGAAAAAGAAAGATGGTACTCTACGTATGTGTATTGACTACAGAGACCTGAATAAGAGGACAGTGAAGAATAAATACCCTCTGCCTAGGATTGATGATTTGTTTGATCAGTTGCAGGGTGCTTCGTATTTCTCGAAGATTGACTTGAGATCGGGTTATCACAAGGTACGAGTTTCTGACAGAGATGTTGCTAAGACCGCTTTCCGTACCAGGTATGGCCATTATGAGTTTTTAGTCATGCTGTATGGTTTGACTAACGCACCTGCAGTATTTATGGATTTGATGAACCAGGTTTGTCGACCGTGCTTGGATAAATCTGTGATAGTATGTATTGACGACATTCTGGTTTATTCGAAATCTGAAGCTGATCATGAGGTTCATTTGAGACAGGTTCTTGAAACTCTGAAACGAGAGCAATTGTATGCTACGTATTCGAAGTGTGAATTTTGGATGCGGGAGGTTCACTTTCTAGGGCATGTCATCTGCAGTGATGGAGTCAAGGTTGATCCAGCAAAGATAGAAGCAGTGTTGAATTGGGAGGCTCCGAAATCGCCTTCTGAAATTAAAAGCTTCTTGGGATTGGCAGGATATTACAGACGGTTTATCCGAGATTTTTATAAAATTGCGAATCCCATGACTAAATTGAATCGCAAGGAGGTTCCATTTAAATGGAGTGATGAACAGGAGAGAGTTTTTCAGACATTGAAATGACTCTTGTGCCAGGCTCCTATTCTTGCTTTACCGGATGGGTCAGATGACTTCATAGTTTACTGTGACGCGTCATTGGCAGGGTTGGGTTGTGTGTTGATGCAACGGGATAAAGTGATTGCGTATGCTTCTCGTCAGTTGAAACCTAATGAGAAGAACTATCCAACCCATGATTTAGAACTAGCAGCTGTGGTTTTTGCGTTAAAATTGTGGAGACATTATCTTTATGGTAAAAAGTGCGTCATTTGTACGGATCACAACAACCCGCAGTATGTATTTTCGCAGAAAGAACTTAATATGCGACAGATGCGATGGCTGGAACTTGTTAAAGATTATGATTGCGAGATTCGCTATCATCCAGGGAAAGCCAACATGGTAGCCGACGCTTTGAGTCGCAAGGGAGTTACTGAACATGTCAAGTTTATGCGAATTGAAATAGTATCCGACTTGTTTGACAGATTAAAGGCAGCTCAGTTGGAAGCCTTGAAGGTTTAAAACCTGAAGTCTGAGATTATGACTATGAAAAAGAATGACTTGACTGATGATTCTAGGGGATTGAAGGTTTACCAATCTCGTGTTTGGGTGCCTTTAATTAGAGGTCTTCTGAATTTGATTATGACTGAAGCTCACAAGTCTAGACTATCTGTTCATCCAGGTAGCACAAAAATGTATAACGATCTAAAGGTGCTGTATTGGTGGCCTACAATGAAGACGGATGTTGCACAATTTGTAGAGTCTTGCCATATTTGTGCACAGGTTAAGGCAGAGCACCAGAAACCCTATGGATCACTTAAACAGTTGTGGATTCCAAAGTGGAAGTGGAAGCACATAACAATGGATTTCATAATTAAACTTCCACGTACGCAGAGGAATAATGATATGATTTGGGTGATCGTTGACAGATTGACCAAGAGTTCTCACTACTTGGCTACTAGTGAGACGGCATCACTCAGTAAGTTCGCTCAGTTGTATATAGATGAAGTTGTTTCTCAACACGGTATACCGCTTTCGATCGTGTCAGATAGAGATTCCACGTTTGTGAAAAACTTCTGGAACAGTTTACAGCGGGAGTTGGGTACACGTGTGAATGTGAGTACAACTTACCATCGTCAGACAGATGGGCAATCTGAGAGAACTATTCAAATACTCGAGGATATGATGTGGGCATGTGTGTTAGAATATGGAGGTTCTTGGGATTCCCATCTGCCGTTAATCAAATTCGCGTACAACAATTCTTAACAGTCGAGTATCGGTATGATGCCTTATGAGAAGCTATATGGTCATCGCTGACGTACTCCCACATGTTGGTTAAAGGCGGGTGAGAAACTGTATGCAGGGCCTGATAATGTGCAGATCACCGCAGACAAAGTGGCTGTTGCGCGAGAAAAGTTGAAAGCTGCGAGGGATCGACAAAAGATGTATGCTGATCCACGTCGTAGGTCGGTTGTATTTGTTGAGGCGGAATTGGTATATCTGAAGGTTTCTCCGTGGAAGGGAGTTATCCGTTTTGGGAAGCGGGGAAAGCTAGCTCCGCGGTATATTGGGCCGTTTCGTGTCCAAAGGGTGGTTAATGATCAGACGGTTACTCTCGACCTTCCGGCAGAATTGTCAGGTATTCACAATACCTTCAACGTTTATTACTTGCGGAAATGTAGAGTTGAGGATGAGAGTCAGATTCTACCTCTACATGATCTTAAAGTGGATTCCAGCAACAGGTTGGTGGAAGAACCCATTGAACTATTAGGTCGGAAAGTGACGAAATTGCGAAAGAAACAGATTCTGATGGTTCTGGTTAAGTGGAAACAGAGTTTGGGTTCAGACTTGACGTGGGAAACCGAGGCCGACATGAAAGCTCGTTACCCGCAGTTGTTAATGATTAATAGATTCCGAGGACGGAATCCAGTTTAAGGGGGGAAGATTTGTAACATCCTGAGATTGGGCCAAGTAGAAACGTAGGCTTTGGGTATGTTACACGTGAATTACTTAATTGATATTTTATTATTAATTATTCAATTAAGTATTGTATGTAAATATGTGTTGATATGTATATATATACATGTATATACGGATTTATAATTGTGTGTGTGTGCATGTGATTAGTAATTCTAAACATTCCACCTCATGCTTGCACATATATAATACGTGGGTTTCAAATTGGATTCTTCACTTCGAAGAAATCCTTGTGTGTGTATTGTGTTTGTGCAACCGAGAGAAAGAAAGCAAGAAGAGCAGTCGGATTATTGTAATTGTGAAATTGTGAATTTAAGTTAACAAGGTTGTTGATTCTTCTTTTATTATTGCTAATATGCTTCGTATAGTGTTAACATGCTACGGTTTTAAGTGGGTTTTGATATGAACATCAAATGAGGTTGTCGGATTTAGTGTTCTTGGTGTTTTTATGGTTTTATGGTGTTTAATATGCATGCTTGCATGTTTAAACATGTTTCTATGTGTTTCTATGAACTTGCATATGAATTGTATAAATTGGAAAGTTGATTTATGCAAGTTATGAAGTTGTCGGATTCTTGGAATGTTGAAGATGGCGGGTTCTAATGAAGATGATGAAAACCGGATGTTGAAATCCGAAACAAGTGAAATCCGGAACTTAGAATCCGGAGCGTGGTAAATCCGATACTTAGAATCCGATACCCATGTAATCCGAGTGTTTGAAACCGATGGTGGATTCCCACGTATGAAATCCGATTGTGGGTGCCAAGTTAAGATACAAGTGTGGAAATCCGATGGGTGTATCGGATTCCTTCAAATCCGAGGAATGTATCGGATTCTTTGAAATCCGATTGAAGTGGCGGATTTCGATAAAAGTGTTGGATTCCTTATGAAATCCGACAGTTTTGACTTGTTGATTTGCATTGTTTAATGCTATGTGATATATATGCATGCATATGTGAATCTTACATGCTTATGTTTAATTAAATGGATATAAATATATGATTGGTATATATATTTATGAATTAGATGCTGATTTCAGTTTGTTGTGTTCTTAGGAATAGACAAGGCTTAGTAACATTAGATCACTGAGTGGAATAGCTGAGAGCCAGAGGTGAGTGGATGCTTACTCACAGATGATATTAGTTGTAACTGGTTTGGTTGCAACTGTATGTGAATTGATGCATGGATAGACTGTTTGTCTGCTAATTGATTAACTGTGTTTTGTTAATTGATTGTTGTGCCTGCTGTGAAGTCAGTCTCGGTTTGGGCCATGGGCTGGGTTTGTTTGCTATCGGCTAATCAGTATTATGATCTTTTGATGCATTTGTTGCAACTTAAGATAATATTGTGTGAGAATAGCAAATGAACTATCGGTAAACCTTCGCTTTGCCGGCATTGGTTGTACGTTCGTGCAGAACCGCCGGTCTTCTCGTGAGGCAAAGGGTGATTATGTGTTTATTGTTGTTGATATCATTCGGTTATGTGATTGATTTATCTGTGGTGGGTTACCTCCATTCACTTAGCTTTGTGCTAATCCCCCACCTCTCACTCTTTTTACAGGTTTTGGTAAGTCAGCGGCTCGGCTAAGAGTGGTTAGCTTGGGGAGTAATCACCTAGGACTCTGATATATTATTTGTGTCGAGCCGTGTTTTGTAATACTGATATTTTGTAAACTTGTAATTACTTTGATGTTTAAAACGCTTCCGCAGTGATTATCAAAATGAAAATTTTTGGGTTAAAAATACGGTGTTACAAGTTTGGTACCAGAGCCTTGGTTTGGCAGTGTAGGCACAGTGGAAGTGTTACATTCCCAAATCTTGGCTCGTGGTAGGTCGATTACTCCTTGGGTGTGGGATTGGGGTGAATTCGAGTGTGGTGGAGTTAGTATGTTGTGTACTAATGGAATTATCTAATATATCATGAGGTGATGTGATTGTTACATATAACAATGGCTGGACAAGATTTCTCGACCGGTACCCCTACTGTCCCAACTACTACTGTGGTCCCTACAACAACAGTTAAGATTCCAACCAACGTTGGTACATCTGGTATAGCGGATGATAAGAGAGATGAATACATATTCCAACTGGAGGGTTATTTACAAGATCTGAGGAAAGAATTGGAGCAGCAAAGGCAGGTTCCTGTAGCACAACCACCAGTTATTCCAGTAGCTTCAACTACTGTTGCGATACCTCCTATCTTTCCAGCAGTGACTACATTGGCAGAGGTTCCTCCAGTGTTAATACCGATACCACCTCTATCTCAACCGATGACACAACCCTTTTACTATCCGTTGTTTCCTCAGGGACCTTATCCACAAGGATCTATTCCACAGGGGTCAATGCCACAAGGATCGTATTCTTATCCATATATGGGATTTCCACCGGTATGAAGTATAGGCAGGGTAACTAGTCCCAGGGAAACAAGAACAAAAAAATATCTCCAGGGGATTCGGGGAATAAATCTCAGTGGAGCACGAGGTGCAGGTCTTCTCACACTGGGCAATGTACTGCTCAGACTATGCGTTGTGTGAGATGCGGAACCCATGGGCATAAATCCAAGGTTTTCCGATACCCTCGAAACGTATGTTGGAACTGTCATCTGGAGGGGCATAGGGCAGGAGATTGCCCTACAGGGAGAAGACCCGGGGCTGGGACAGGGTCACGGACAGGGGCAGGGGCGGTTGGGGGCTCGTCTGCAGCAGGAGGGCAAAAGAGGAAGAATCCTCTGACTCCGGAGGGGCAGGGCGTTCCGGATGATAGTAGATAATGCTACTGCCACTTTTATAAACTCCCTACCTGCTCATGTATTAGTTGATTCTGGAGCGAATCGGTCCTTTATTTCTGTAGCATTTTGTGCTAAGTTGAATTTGCCTACTACTAGTATCTCTGTGCCGATTGATATAGAAGTAGCAGATGGTAAGATAGTGTTTTCTAGCATATGCGGTTGATGCTAGAAAGGAGAAGAGGGTAGTTACTGATGTACGAGTTGTATCAGAATATCCTGAAGTATTTTCGGATGAGTTACCTGGGCTACCTCCCGTTCGAGAGGTAGAGTACAAGATTGATTTGATACCAGGTTCAAATCCAGTGGCTAGATCTCCTTACAGGTTGGCTCTATCTGAGATAAGGGAGATGATGACACAGATTCAGGATTTGTTGGATCGGGGATTTATCCGTCCGAGTTCTTCGCCGTGGGGTGCACCAGTCTTGTTCGTGAAAAAGAAAGATGGTACTCTACGTATGTGTATTGACTACAGATTCCTGAATAAGAGGACAATGAAAAATAAATACCCTCTGCCCAGGATTGATGATTTTTTTGATCAGTTGCAGGGTGCATCGTATTTATCGAAGATTGACTTGAGATCGGGTTATCACAAGGTACGAGTTTCTGACGGAGATGTTTCTAAGACGGCTTTCCGTACCAGATCTGGCCATTATGAGTTTTTAGTCATGCCGTATGGATTGACTAACGCACCTGCAGTATTTATGGATTTGATGAACCAGGTTTGTCGACCGTGCTTGGATAAATCTGTGATAGTATTTATTGAAAACATTCTGGTTTATTCGAAATCTGAAGCTGATCATGAGGTTCTTTTGAGACAGGTTCTTGAAACTCTGAAACAAGAGCAATTGTATGCCAAGTATTCGAAGTGTGAATTTTGGATGCGGGAAGTTCACTTTCTAGGGCATGTCATCTGCAGTGATGGAGTCAAGGTTGATCCGGCAAAGATAGAATCAGTGTTGAATTGGGAGGCTCCGAAATCGCCTTCTGAAATTAAAAGCTTCTTGGGATTGGCAGGATATTACAGACGGTTTATCCGAGATTTTTATAAAATTGCGAATCCCATGACTAAATTGAATCGCAAGGAGGTTCCATTTAAATGGAGTGATGAACAGGAGAGAGTTTTTCAGACATTGAAATGACTCTTGTGCCAGGCTCCTATTCTTGCTTTACCGGATGGGTCAGATGACTTCATAGTTTACTGTGACGCGTCATTGGCAAGGTTGGGTTGTTTGTTGATGCAACGGGATAAAGTGATTGCGTATGCTTCTCGTCAGTTGTAACCTAATGAGAAGAACTATCCAACCCATGATTTAGAACTGGCAGCTGTGGTTTTTGCGTTAAAATTGTGGAGACACTATCTTTATGGTACAAAGTGCGTCATTTGTACGGATCACAAAAACCCGCAGTATGTATTTTCACAGAAAGAACTTAATATGCGACAGATGCGATGGCTGGAACTTGTTAAAAATTATGATTGCGAGATTCGCTATCATCCAGAGAAAGCCAACATGGTAGCCGATGCTTTGAGTCACAAGGGAGTTACAGAACATGTCAAGTTTATGAGAATTGAAATAGTATCCGACTTGATTGACAGATTAAAGGCAGCTCAGTTGGAAGCCTTGAAGGATTAAAACCTAAAGTCTGAGATTATGACTAAGAAAAAGAATGAGTTGACTGATGATTCTAGGGGATTGAAGGTTTACCAATCTCGTGTTTGTGTGCCTTTGCTTGGAGGTCTTCTGAATTTGATTATGACTGAAGCTCACAAGTCTAGACTATCTGTTCATCCAGGTAGCACAAAAATGTATAACGATCTAAAGGTGCTGTATTGGTGGCCTACAATGAAGACGAATGTTGCACAATTTGTAGAGTCTTGCCATATTTGTGCACAGGTTAAGGCAGAGCACCAGAAACCCTATGGATCACTTAAAAAGTTGTGGATTCCAAAGTGGAAGTGGGAGCACATAACAATGGATTTCGTAACTAAACTTCCACGTACGCAGAGGAATAATGATATGATTTGGGTGATCCTTGACAGATTGACCAAGAGTGCTCACTTCTTGGCTATTAGTGAGACGGCATCACTCAGTAAGTTCACAAAGTTGTATATAGATGAAGTTGTTTCCTAACATGGTATACCGCTTTCGATCGTGTCAGATAGAGATTCCACGTTTGTGAAAAACTTCTGGAACAGTTTACAGTGCGAGTTGGGTACACGTGTGAATGTGAGTACAAGTTACCATCCTCAGACAGACGGGCAATCTGAGAGAACTATTCAAACACTTGAGGATATGATGTGGGCATGTGTGTTAGAATATGGAGGTTCTTGGGATTCCCATCTGCCATTAATCAAATTCGCGTACAACAATTCTTAACAGTCGAGTATCGGTATGACGCCTTATGAGAAGCTATATGGTCGTCGCTGCCGTACTCCCACATGTTGGTTAGAGGCGGGTGAGAAACTGTATGCAGGGCCTGATATTATGCAGATCACCGCAGACAAAGTGGCTGTTGCGCGAGAAAAGTTGAAAGCTGCGAGGGATCGACAAAAGATGTATGCTGATCCACGTCGTAGGTCGGTTGTATTTGTTGAGGCGGAATTGGTATATCTGAAGGTTTCTCCGTGGAAGGGAGTTATCCGTTTTGGGAAGCGGGGAAAGCTAGCTCCGCGGTATATTGGGCCGTTTCGTGTCCAAAGGGTGGTTAATGATCAGACGGTTACTCTCGAACTTCCGGCAGAATTGTTAGGTATTCACAATACCTTAAACGTTTGTTACTTGCGGAAATGTAGAGTTGAGGATGAGAGTCAGATTCTACCTCTACATGATCTTAAAGTGGATTCCAGCAACAGGTTGGTGGAAGAACCCATTGAACTATTTGATCGGAAAGTGACGAAATTGCGATAGAAACAGATTCCGATGGTTATGGTTAAGTGGAAACAGAGTTTGGGTTCAGACTTGACGTGGGAAACCGAGGCCGACATGAAAGCTCGTTACCCGCAGTTGTTAATGATTAATAGATTCCGAGGATGGAATCCAGTTTAAGGGGGGAAGATTTGTAACATCCTCAGATTGGTCCTAGTAGAAACGTAGGCTTTGGGTATGTTACACGTGAATTACTTAATTGATATTTTATTATTAATTATTCAATTAAGTATTGTATGTAAATATGTGTTGATGTGTATATATATACATGTATATACGGATTTATAATTTTGTGTGTGTGTATGTCATTAGTAATTCTAAACATGCCACCTCAAGCTTGCACATATATAATACGTGAGTTTCCAATTGGATTCTTCACTTCGAAGAAATCCATGTGTGTGTATTGTGTTTGTGCAACGGAGAAAAAGAAAGCAAGAAGAGCAGTCGGATTCTTGTAATTGTTAAATTGTGAATTTAAGTTAACAAGGTTGTTGATTCTTCTTTTATTCTTGCTAATATGCTTCGTATAGTATTAACATGCTACGGTTTTAAGTGGGTTTTGATATGAACATCAAATGAGGTTGTCGGATTTAGTGTTCTTGGTGTTTTTATGGTTTTTTGGTGTTTAATATGCATGCTTGCATGTTTAAACATGTTTCTACGTGTTCCTATGAACTTGAATATGAATTGTATAAATTGGAAAGTTGATTTATGCAAGTTATGAAGTTGTCGGATTCTTGGAATGTTGAAGATGGCGGGTTCTAATGAAGATGATGAAAACCGGATGTTGAAATCCGAAACAAGTGAAATCCGGAACATAGAATCCGGAGCGTGGTAAATCCGATACTTAGAATCCAATACCCATGTAATCCGAGTGTTTCAAACCGATGGTGGATTCCCACGTATGAAATCCGATTGTGGGTGCCAAGTTAAGATACAAGTGTGGAAATCCGATGGGTGTATCGGATTCGTTCAAATCCGATGAATGTATCGGATTCTTTGAAATCCGATTGAAGTGGCGGATTTCGATAGAAGTGTCGGATTCCTTATGAAATCCGACAGTTTTGACTTGTTGATTTGCATTGTTTAATGCTACGTGATATATATGCATGCATATGTGAATCTTACATGCTTATGTTTAATTAAATGGATATAAATATATGATTGGTATATATATTTATGAATTAGATGCTGATTTCAGTTTGTTGTGTTCTTAGGACTAGACAAGGCTTAGTAACATTAGATCACTGAGTGGAATAGCTGAGAGCCAGAGGTGAGTGGATACTTACTCACGGATGATATTAGTTGCAACTGGTTTGGTTGCAACTGTATGTGAATTGATGCATGGATAGACTGTTAGTCTGCTAATTGATTAACTGTGTTTTGTTAATTGATTGTTGTGCCTGCTGTGAAGTCAGTCTCGGTTTGGGCCATGGGCTGGGTTTGTTTGCTATCGGCTAATCAGTATTATGATCTTTAGATGCATTTGTTGCAACTTAAGATAATACTGTGTGAGAATAGCAAATGAACTATCGGTAAACCTTTGCTTTGGCCGGCATTGGTTGTACGTTCGTGCAGAACCGCCGGTCTTCTCGTGAGGCAAAGGGTGATTATGTGTTTATTGTTGTTGATATCATTCGGTTATGTGATTGATTTATCTGTGGTGGGTTACCTCCATTCACTTAGCTTTGTGCTAATCCCCCACCTCTCACTCTTTTTACAGGTTTTGGTAAGTCAGCGGCTCGGCTAAGAGTGGTTAGCTTGGGGAGTAATCACCTAGGACTCTGATATATTATTTGTGACGAGCCGTGTTTTGTAATACTGATATTTTGTAAACTTGTAATTACTTTGATGTTTAAAACGCTCCCGCAGTGATTAGCAAAATGAAAATTTTTGGGTTAAAAATATGGTGTTACAAGTTTGGTACCAGAGCCTTGGTTTGGCAGTGTAGGCACAGTGGAAGTGTTACATTCCCAAATCTTGGCTCGTGGTAGGTCGATTACTCCTTGGGTGTGGGATTGGGGTGAATTGGAGTGTGGTGGAGTTAGTATGTTGTGTACTAATGGAATTATCTAATATATCATGAGGTGATGTGATTGTTACATATAACAATGGCTGGACGAGATTTCTCGACCGGTACCACTACTGTCCCAACTACTACTGTGGTCCCTACAACAACAGTTAAGATTCCAACCAACGTTGGTACATCTAGTATAGCGGATGATAAGAGAGATGAATACATATTCCAACTGGAGGGTCATTTACAAGATCTGAGGAAAGAATTGGAGCAGCAAAGGCAGGTTCCTGTAGCATAACCACTAGTTATTCCAGTAGCTTCAACTACTGTTGCGATACCTCCTATCTTTCCAGCAGTGACTACATTGGCAGAGGTTCCTCCAGTGTTAATACCGATACCACCTCTATCTCAACCGATGACACAACCCTTTTACTATCCGTTGTTTCCTCAGGGACCCTATCCACAAGGATCTATTCCACAGGGGTCGATGCCACAAGGGTCGTATTCTTATCCATATATGGGATTTCCACCCGGTATGGGATAAAGGCAGCTGTGTACTTATAAACAATTTTTGGATTGTAAACCGGATGAATACCACGACAGCATGGATCCCAATGTTACTTTGAACTGGCTGAGGGATACTGCAAGGATTTTGGATGCTTGCAACTGTGAGGATGAAATGCGAGTATGCTTTGCGACCCGAATGTTGAAAAGCAAAGCGATGGTTTGGTGGGATTCCATTACCACTCACTTATCGAGAGCACAAATGGATTCTATCACGTGGAATCAATTTCGGGATAAGTTGTGTGAACAATACTACAACGCCTTTGAATTAAATAAAATAAGGCAGGAGTTCATGGAACTAAAGATGACGAGGAAGATGACGGTGGATGAGTTGATTGAACAATTCAATGCTAAACTGAGGTTTGTAACTCAGTGGGTGTCTGATGAATCTTCCCAGGTTCAGCACTTTATTGGGGCATTATTGCTAGAATACAGGAGCACCAGTAGATTGGCTGGATATCTGTCCAAGGCCTTCACCTTGGCAAAATCTGCTGAGGGGGACATCCAGGCTAAAGACAAACAAAATAAGGATGAGGCGGCTTTGCAGAAGCTGAGGTATGACTAGGCTGGGGGTAGGCAGCAAAAAAAGAAATGGGAGGGTAACCAGTCCTAGGTAAACCAGAACAGAAAGATATCTCCAGGGGATTCGGGGAATAAATCTCAGTGGTGCACGAGGTGCAGGTCTTCTCACACTGGGCAATGTACTGCTCAGACTATGTGTTGTGTGAGATGCGGAACCCATGGGCATGAATCCAAGGATTTCCGATACCCTCGAAACGTATGTTGGAACTGTTATCTGGAGGGGCATAGGGCAGGAGATTGCCCTACAGGGAAAAACCCAGGGCTGGGACAGGGTCACGGACAGGGGCAGGGGCCGTTGGGGGCTCGTCTGCAGCAGGAGGGCAAAAGAGGAAGAATCCTCTGACTCCGGAGGGCAGGGCGTTCCGGATGACAGTACATGATGCTACTGCCACTTTTATAAACTCCCTACCTGCTCATGTATTATTTGATTCTGGAGCGAATCGCTGCTTTATTTCTGTAGCATTTTGTGCTAAGTTGAATTTGCCTACTACTAGTATCTCTGTGCCGATTGATATAGAAGTAGCAGATGGTAAGATAGTGTTTTCTAGCATATGCGGTTGATGCTAGAAAGGAGAAGAGGGTAGTTACTAATGTGCGAGTTGTATCAGAATATCCTGAAGTATATCCGGATGAGTTACGTGGGCTACCTCCCGTTCGAGAGGTAGAGTACAAGATTGATTTGATACCAGGTTCAAATCCAGTGGCTAGATCTCCTTACAGGTTGGCTCCTTCTGAGATAAGGGAGATGATGACACAGATTCAGGATTTGTTGGATCGGGGATTTATCCGTCCGAGTTCTTCACCGTGGGGTGCACCAGTCTTGTTTCTGAAAAAGAAAGATGGTACTCTACGTATGTGTATTGACTACAGATTCCTGAATAAGAGGACAGTGAAGAATAAATACCCTCTGCCCAGGATTGATGATTTGTTTGATCAGTTGCAGGGTGCTTCGTATTTCTCGAAGATTGACTTGAGATCGGGTTATCACAAGGTACGAGTTTCTGACGGAGATGTTTCTAAGACCGCTTTCCGTACAAGATATGGCCATTATGAGTTTTTAGTCATGCCGTATGGTTTGACTAACGCACCTGCAGTATTTATGGATTTGATGAACCGGGTTTGTCGACCGTGCTTGGATAAATCTGTGATAGTATTTATTGACAACATTCTGGTTTATTCGAAATCTGAAGCTGATCATGAGGTTCATTTGAGACAGGTTCTTGAAACTCTGAAACGAGAGCAATTGTATGCCAAGTATTCGAAGTGTGAATTTTGGATGCGGGAAGTTCACTTTCTAGGGCATGTCATCTGCAATGATGGAGTCAAGGTTGATCCGGCAAAGATAGAAGCAGTGTTGAATTGGGAGGCTCCGAAATTGCCTTCTGAAATTAAAAGCTTCTTGAGATTGGCAGGATATTACAGACGGTTTATCAGAGATTTTTATAAAATTGCGAATCCCATGACTAAATTGACTCGCAAGGAGGTTCCATTTAAATGGAGTGACGAACAGGAGAGAGGTTTTCAGACATTGAAATGACTCTTGTGCCAGGCTCCTATTCTTGCTTTACCGGATGGGTCAGATGAGTTCATAGTTTACTGTGACGCGTCATTGGCAAGGTTGGGTTGTGTGTTGATGCAACGGGATAAAGTGATTGCGTATGCTTCTCGTCAGTTGAAACCTAATGAGAAGAACTATCCAACCCATGATTTAGAACTGGCAGCTGTGGTTTTTGCGTTAAAATTGTGGAGACACTATCTTTATGGTACAAAGTGCGTCATTTGTACGGATCACAAAAACCCGCAGTATGTATTTTCGCAGAAAGAACTTAATATGCGACAGATGCGATGGTTGGAACTTGTTAAAGATTATGATTGCGAGATTCGCTATCATCCAGAGAAAGCCAACATGGTAGCCGATGCTTTGAGTCACAAGGGAGTTACTGAACATGTCAAGTTTATGAGAATTGAAATAGTATCCGACTTGATTGACAGATTAAAGGCAGCTCAGTTGGAATCCTTGAAGGATTAAAACCTAAAGTCTGAGATTATGACTAAGAAAAAGAATGACTTGACTGATGATTCTAGGGGATTGAAGGTTTACCAATCTCGTGTTTGGGTGTCTTTGCTTGGAGGTCTTCGGAATTTGATTATGACTGAAGCTCACAAGTCTAGACTATCTGTTCATCTAGGTAGCACAAAAATGTAAAACGATCTAAAGGTGTTGTATTGGTGGCCTACAATGAAGACGGATTTTGCTCAATTTGTAGAGTCTTGCCATATTTGTGCACAGGTTAAGGCAGAGCACCAGAAACCCTATGGATCACTTAAACAGTTGTGGATTCCAAAGTGGAAGTGGGAGCACATAACAATGGATTTCGTAACTAAACTTCCACGTACACAGAGGAATAATGATATGATTTGGGTGATCGTTGACATATTGACCAAGAGTGCTCACTTCTTGGCTACTAGTGAGGCGGCATCACTCAGTAAGTTCGCTCAGTTGTATATAGATGAAATTGTTTCCCAACATGGTATACCGCTTTCGATCATGTCAGATAGAGATTCCACGTTTGTGTCAAATTTTTGGAACAGTTTACAGCGGGAGTTGGGTACAAGTGTGAATGTGAGTACAACTTACCATCCTCAGACAGACGGGCAATCTGAGAGAACTATTCAAACACTCGAGGATATGATGTGGGCATGTGTATTAGAATATGGAGGTTCTTGGGATTCCCATCTGCCGTTAATCAAATTCGCGTACAACGATTCTTATCAGTCGAGTATCGGTATGACGCCTTATGAGAAGCTATATGGTCGTCGCTGCCGTACTCCCACATGTTGGTTAGAGGCGGGAGAGAAACTGTATGCAGGGCCTGATATTGTGCTGATCACCGCAGACAAAGTGGCTGTTGCGCGAGAAAAGTTGAAAGCTGCGAGGGATCGACAAAAGATGTATGCTGATCCACGTCATAGGTCGGTTGTATTTGTTGAGGGGGAATTGGTATATCTGAAGGTTTCTCCGTGGAAGGGAGTTATCCGTTTTGGGAAGCGGTGAAAGCTAGCTCCGCGGTATATTGGGCCGTTTCGTGTCCAAAGGGTGGTTAATGATCAGACGGTTACTCTCGAACTTCCGGCAGAATTGTCAGGTATTCACAATACCTTCAACGTTTGTTACTTGCGGAAATGTAGAGTTGAGGATGAGAGTCAGATTCTACCTCTACATGATCTTAAAGTGAATTCCAGCAACAGGTTGGTGGAAGAACCCATTGAACTATTAGATCGGAAAGTGACGAAATTGCGAAAGAAACAGATTCCGATGGTTATGGTTATGTGGAAACACAATTTGGGTTCAGACTTGACATGGGAAACCGAGGCCGACATGAAAGCTCGTTACCCGCAGTTGTTAATGATTAATAGATTCCGAGGACGGAATCCAGTTTAAGGGGGGAAGATTTGTAACATCCTGAGATTGGGCCTAGTAGAAACGTAGGCTTTGGGTATATTACACGTGAATTACTTAATTGATATTTTATTATTAATTATTCAATTAAGTATTGTATGTAAATATGTGTTGATATGTATTTATATACATGTATATACGGATTTATAATTGTGTGTGTGTGCATGTCATTAGTAATTCTAAACATGCCACCTCAAGCTTGTACATATATAATACGTGGGTTTCAAATTGGATTCTTCACTTTGAAGAAATCCTTGTGTGTGTGTTGTGTTTGTGCAACCGAGAAAAAGAAAGCAAGAAGAGTAGTCGGATTCTTGTAATTGTGAAATTGTGAATTTAAGTTAACAAGGTTGTTGATTCTTCTTTTATTCTTGCTAATATGCTTCGTATAGTATTAACATGCTACGGTTTTATGTGGGTTTTGATATGAACATCAAATGAAGTTTTCGGATTTAGTGTTCTTGGTGTTTTTATGGTTTTATGGTGTTTAATATGCATGCTTGCATGTTTAAACATGTTTCTACATGTTCCTATGAACTTGCATATGAATTGTATAAATTGGAAAGTTGATTTATGCAAGTTATGAAGTTGTCGGATGTTGAAATGAAGATGATGAAAACCGGATGTTGAAATCCGAAACAAGTGAAATCCGGAACATAGAATCCGGAGCGTAGTAAATCCGATACTTAGAATCCGATACCCATGTAATCCGAGTGTTTGAAACCGATGGTGGATTCCCACGTATGAAATCCGATTGTGGGTGCCAAGTTAAGATACAAGTGTGGAAATCTGATGGGTGTATCGGATTCGTTCAAATCCGATGAATGTATCGGATTCTTTGAAATCCGATTGAAGTGGCGGATTTCGATAGAAGTGTCGGATTCCTTATGAAATCCGACAGTTTTGACTTATTGATTTGCATTGTTTAATGCTATGTGATATATATGCATGCATATGTGAATCTTACATGCTTATGTTTGATTAAATGGATATAAATATATGATTGGTATATATATTTATGAATTAGATGCTGATTTCAGTTTGTTGTGTTCTTAGGAATAGACATGGCTCAGTAACATTAGATCACTGAGTGGAATAACTGAGAGCCAGAGGTGAGTGGATGCTTACTCACGGGTGATATTAGTTGTAACTGGTTTGGTTGAAACTGTATGTGAATTGATGCATGGATAGACTGTTTGTTTGCTAATTGATTAACTGTGTTTTGTTAATTGATTGTTGTGCCTGTTGTGAAGTCAGTCTCGGTTTGGGCCATGGGCTGGGTTTGTTTGCTATCGGCTAATCAGTATTATGATCTTTTGTTTCATTTGTTGCAACTTAAGATAATACTGTGTGAGAATAGCAAATGAACTATCGGTAAACCTTTGCTTTGGCCGGCATTGGTTGTGTAGAACCGCCGGTCTTCTCGTGAGGCAAAGGGTGATTATGTGTTTATTGTTGTTGATATCATTCGGTTATGTGATTGATTTATCTGTGGTGGTTTACCTCCATTCACTTAGCTTTGTGCTAATCTCCCACCTCTCACTCTTTTTACAGGTTTTGGTAAGTCAGCGGCTCGGCTAAGAGTGGTTAGCTTGGGGAGTAATCACCTAGGACTCTGATATATTATTTGTGACGAGCCGTGTTTTGTAATACTGATATTTTGTAAACTTGTAATTACTTTGATGTTTAAAACGCTTCCGCAGTGATTATCAAAATGAAAATTTTTGGGTTAAAAATACGGTGTTACAAGTTTGGTACCAGAGCCTTGGTTTGGCAGTGTAGGCACAGTGGAAGTGTTACATTCCCAAATCTTGGCTCGTGGTAGGTCGATTACTCCTTGGGTGTGGGATTGGGGTGAATTGGAGTGCGGTGGAGTTAGTATGTTGTGTACTAACGGAATTATCTAATAAATCATGTGGTGATGTGATTGTTACAGATAACAATGGCTGGACGTGATTTCTCGACCGGTACCCCTACTGTCCCAACTACTACTGAGGTCCCTATAGCAACAGTTGAGATTCCAACCAACGTTGGTACATCTGGTATAGCGGATGATAAGAGAGATGAATACATATTCCAACTGGAGGGTCATTTACAAGATCTGGGGAAAGAATTGGAGCAGCAAAGGCAGGTTCCTGTAGCACAACCACCAGTTATTCCAGTAGCTTCAACTACTGTTGCGATACCTCCTATCTTTCCAGCAGTGACTACATTGGCAGAGGTTCCTCCAGTGTTAATACCGATACCACCTCTATCTCAACCGATGACACAACCCTTTTACTATCCGTTGTTTCCTCAGGGACCCTATCCACAAGGATCTATTCCACAGGGGTCGATGCCACAAGGGTCGTATTCTTATCCATATATGGGATTTCCACCCGGTATGGGATATAGGCAGCTGTGTACTTATAAACAATTTTTGGATTGTAAACCGGATGAATACCACGTTAGCATGGATCCCAATGTTACATTGAACTGGCTGAGGGATACTGCTAGGATTTTGGATGCTTGCAACTGTGAGGATGAAATGCGAGTATGCTTTGCGACCCGAATGTTGAAAGGCAAAGCGATGGTTTGGTGGGATTCCATTACCACTCACTTATCGAGAGCACAAATGGATTCTATCACGTGGAATCAATTTCGGGATAAGTTGTGTGAACAATACTGCAACGCCTTTGAATTAAATAAAATAAGGCAGGAGTCATGGAACTAAAGATGACGAAGAAGATGATGGTGGATGAGTTGATTGAACAATTCAATGTTAAACTGAGGTTTGTAACTCAGTGGGTGCCTGATAAATCTTCCCAGGTTCAACACTTTATTGGGGCATTATTGCTAGAATACAGGAGCACCACTAGATTGGCTGGATATCTATCCAAGGCCTTCACCTTGGCAAAATCTGCTGAGGGGGACATCCAGGCCATAGACAAACAAAATAAGGATGAGGCGGCTTTGCAGAAGCTGAGGTATGACTAGGATGGGGGTAGGCAGCAGAAAAAGAAATGGCAGGGTAACCAGTCCCAGGGAAACCAGAACTGAAAGATATCTCCAGGGGATTCGGGGAATAAATCTCAGTGGTGCACGAGGTGCAGGTCTTCTCACACTGGGCAATGTACTGCTTGCATGTTTAAACATGTTTATATGTGTTTCTATGAACTTGCATATCAATTGTATAAACTGGAAAGTTGATTTATGCAAGTTATGAAGTTGTCGGATTCTTGGAATGTTGATGTGACATTCGGCAACAAATTTCCCAGTTTAGCCATTAGAAATTCTAACTTTAAGCCTGGTATGACTGAAAATATTAGTTATGATTTCAATACATCAATAATAATATTAGATTCCATAGAAATCCCGCCTACATGGTTAGAACCTTCACGAGCTCGAAAAACCGAATTATTAAAAGTCAAGAATTACAAATCATATACAATAATAATAATAATAATAATAATAATAATTAAATACATCATAATAAATATAAATTAGTTCAAATATAAAACATATATATATATATATAAACTCATAAAAGTAATTAAAACTTTGTTAATTAAAAGATTTAAACAAAATCACCATTTATACAAATTTATTTAAACTAATTACACATAATATTTTAAAAAAAAATAAAAGAAACCCCCCTCCCCCCCCATGGGCCGGCCATGGTACCCTGTAACTTCCTCAACTTGGGCCTATTTGTAGATTATGCGTACGCATGTGCGATTAATGTAATAAGAATATTTGTTTGTAAGACTTTGTGAAATTAATAGAGGTTAAATTAATATATGTATATTTGTAAATATGTATCTGTGTAAGCATGTTAAATATATATATATATATATATTTATATATACTAGAAAAGAAGAAGTAAAAGAAGAAAAAGAAATATATATATATATATATAGATATTTATCTAGAGGCGGTTTTCCTCTGGATAAGAATGATATATATGTATAGAGTTGAGATAATCGACTCTTAAAGTCAAATCTAGCAAGAACTTGAAAACACACATACAAACACACACACTTGCTCTCTGCTCTCGTGAGTTTTAAAGAAGAAGATTGAAGGTTTGAATCTTTGAATTCAAATAAGGTGAGCATGTGTTTGTAGTAGAGCCTAGACATGTTTTGTATTGGTTTTGTGTTTGAATCATGGCAAAACTTCAAGTTCATTCAAGAACACCATTAAAGAATATGAAGCTTGTTTCATAAGTGGGTTTTGGTTGATATGGTGTTTTGTTTGGATTTGATGATTTTATGAAGCTTATATAAGTGTTGTATGAAGTTTAAAAAGTGTTTTGGAAGTAAAAACAACAAGTTTAAGATTCTGGTTTGATCTGCAAGTGATCAAGAAATGAAACCAGACAGGTTACGTAATTGCCAGCTGACAGTCGCATGGGTCATGCGACCTATGCCATGCGATTGTCGCATGGATGGTGTGACTGTCGCATGAAGTCATGCGACTTTCGCATAGGGCCATGCGACTCTCTGATAAGCAATTGTTTCATTTCATACGACTTCCAGATGGAGTCATGCGACTGTCGCATGAATTAAGAAACAGGCCATGCGACTTTCATAGTCCAGTCATGTGACTGTCGCATGCTTGTAGCGCGACGCGACGCGTTCGGTGCTTGGACGCGACGGGTTGGGTGAATTTAGGAAAAGTTCAGTTTTAAGATAAAACCTTATGCATGCCAACGCTTAACGCGATTGCCGAATGTTTTAGGTGAACGTGTCAGCTGAATCAGCATTAACTGAACGAGCGTTGTAGGCTAATCAGGTGAGTGCCTACTTTCATGAGACTCAGTAGAGTAAGCCTTGCCTGCTAGATGATTATGCGAACGTACTATGTATGACTAACTTGCTTATGCAGGTACGCTCGAAGTGGTAAGTGTAAGACTTGTAAGATGTTAGAATACGTGTCAGGAGCATGCCAGTGGGTCCAGTTTGGAACCACTTAGTTAATATACGATGCTATGCGTGAATGACTGCTTGAAAGATGTCAGATCCCTGTGGGATCAAATGTACGTACATGTGTATGTGAATTGTCTGCAGACTATCTGAAGCATGGTTAAGGTTAGCCAGTAGTAGCTGAATCCTTTGGGATTTCATGGGGATTCAGGGGGTATCCTGGATCATAGGTTATGCAGAACCACCGTGCCTTAACGTGAGTGGTAATCAGCCGGTTGTAGCTGGATAACCTGTGGAGTCTTTGACTCTGTACATGCTCGGTGGACTGCCTTGTGCTCCCCCACCAGCGCGGATTGGTCGTGTCTGATTCCCCAGCCTGAGTTGTTGAGCGGGATTGATTACCCTGCAAGACACGACTCTTACCGATCTTGTCAGCACGCCACTATATGCTAAGCTAGCAATGACTGTTTATGATACGACGCATGACTTGTTATATTGATGCTTATGACTGTATGTACTCACTAGCTAGTGTAGCTAATGATGCTATGATTTCCCTTTTCAGGTAAAGACTAGATGGCCTGCGAGGCGGGATACTATTGGGAAATTTGTTGCCCCTTGTGGGTGGAACACTTGTATTGTATGATGTAATGTAATTATATACTATGGTCGGTTCCTGTACTCGGTAACACCTACGATATTTTGAGAAGTAATTAATGAAAATTAATTGTTTGATTGTTTTAAAAATAAAAATTTTCGCTGCTAAATCTGTTTTGTCATTAAAGCAACCGAATTCAGAAGCGGTGTTACATACCCCCCCCCTCTCTCTTTTCTCTTGCCTCCTTCTCTTCCCAATACTCACCACTTGATCTCCCCCATGCTCTATATAAGCCTCCTACTACTCTTCATCATTTCCTTTACCACCACACTCCATCTCTTCTCTTTTCTCTCTTCTTCTTTCACCAACAAAAATCTCCCAAGAACATCAAAGATTGTTCATCTTGTGAAGATCAAAGTCATAATCAAAGAAAAGAGTTGGTAAGATGATCATAACAAACTCATCTCTACTCTTCTACCTTTCTTCTTTTCTTCTTTCTTTTTATTTGTTTCCTTTGATGTTCATCTTATTTATTTTATATACCTATAATCATGTAAATATAAACATACTACCAATGTTGTAAGGAGCACATGAAATGTGCATCATCCTACCATTGTTGTATGGAACATAATCAACTAAAAATCAAGAAAATAAGACTTTGATCATGCATGTGTATCATCTTAACAAATGTTGTAAGGAACACATAAAATGTGTATCATCCTTGTTGGGAATCCATGGGGATCAAAACACGCAATGGAAACAAAATCACACAAAAGGATCCCATGATTTCCCAATGGTGGTGAAAACTTGCAAGAACATGCATGCAACCAAAAACAAGAACAAAGAGAAGAAGGAGATCAAATCATACCCTCGAAGACTTTGATACTTGGCTGGATCAATTCGGATTTGGGATGTAAGCTTGAAACAAAAGGCTTCAAGCCCTAATGCAAGTCCACACCAAGAAACCTTCAACCTCTTTGTACTAGCAAACCGAAGCACCACCAACACTTGATGGATATCTTCTGGAACAGCCTTGAAACACTTGTGCACAAATCACTAACACTTGATCTTGCTCTCTCTCTCAATGGAAGAACTCACAAGTATATGTATGGCACAAAATGGACCAAGAGTATGAAATGAATAAAGAGACCCTCTTTTAAAGACCTCTAGTCAGTTCAAAAGAGCCAGAGTCGGACCCCAATGACATCATATCATTGGACCAACTCAAATGGTCTAATGAAACACAAGTGTCACTTGGAATTCTGCCTTCACGACTTCTTCACGGGCTCTCATGGACCGTGAAGGATAAATGCGCCACGACCGGCCATTTATCCTCCACGAGTCGTGCTGCGCCGTGCAAGAATCGTGAGGGTTCGTGCCTTCACGACCTCCTTCACGGGCCGTGTAGGGTCGTGAAGCCCTAGGGTTTCACGAACCATGCGGCCCATGACAGGACTCGTGGACACGAGCTGCTTCACGACCCGCGGAGCATCCTTCACGGTCGTGAAGCCTAGGTGAACTGGAATTTGACCATTTTGACTCTTTCTTCTTATAGTAGGCTGTCGAGATTGAAACTTGGCGTGTGACCCAATAGGCCCGCGCTTCATTGGAAGTGATGCTGGCCTACGTGTGTCAGTGGGCAGATACCAACAAACTCCCACTTGCACATGACACACCGTATCCATGGGCAACACAGACAGGGAGCGGCCTCTAGCAAGGCATCCCTGCCCCCAGCTAAACATGGGGTATGTCATCCCTGACAAGTACCATGATAAACTAAAAGTGTTTGACATGGTCCTATAGATAAGTGATCAATTATCTTATTGTTCGCGATATCCAAGTGAACCCGAGACATGGTACAAAGTCATTCTCCGATCGTTCACGATTATGTTTCTCGATCAAGATTGGTGATGACCAAAAGGTGAGTTGCAACTGATCAACAATCATTGCAAACTCGAGCATGGCCATGCATTTTGGTGTCAGTGCCCAATCATCGAGGGGCCCAGGAATGAACCCCTTCTTGGATTTTTCCATCCTAAACCGCTTTAGGACTTTGTCAACATATGTACTTTGGCTAAGCCCAATAAGCCTCTTGAATCTATCTCTATAGATTTTGATCCCAAGAATATAAGTCGCATCTCCTAGATCCTTCATTGAAAAACAATTCCCTAACCAAGTTTTTACACCTTGAAGGGTCGGGACATCATTTCCAATGAGGAGTATGTCATCGACATACAAGACTAGGAACACAACTATGCTCCCACTAGCCCTGACATATACGCATGGCTCATCCTTGCTTTTCGAAAAGCCAAACTCTTTGACTTTCTCATCAAAGCACAGGTTCCAACTGCGCGATGCTTGCTTAAGTCCATAAATGGACTTCTTAAGCTTGCAGACGTTATCCGGATGCTTGGCATGTACAAAACCCTCGGGTTGAGTCATATAGACCTCCTCACTAAGTGTCCCATTAAGGAACGCGGTTTTTACATCCATTTGCCAAATCTCATGTTGGAATCTGCCCACTAACACACGTATGCCGGTATCACTGCTAATGAAGCGTGAGCCTATTGGGTCACACGCCAAGGATTGATCCCGACAGCTTAATATGGAAGGAGAATGTCAAAGAATCAAAAGTGTTTTGATTCGGGGCTTCACGACCGTGAAGGATGCTCCACGGGTCGTGAAGCAGGCTACCCTAACGATTGTTCGACGGCCGCCACGCGTCGTGATGCCTTTGGGCTTCACGGCCCGTGACGAGGTCGTGAGGGGTCGTGAAGGAGATGCCCTCACGAGTCTCGACCGGGCGGCACGGCTCGTGGAGTTCTAAGTCCCCTCGTGGCGCACTTAGGCTTCACGGCCCGTGAGAGCCCGTGAGGGGTCATGAAGTGGGTAGCTGTTATGACACTTATGTTTTATTGGACCAGATGATGGTCCAATCAAGATCCATGCTTTATGGCCGGGTTTTTGAGGTTAGATCCTGGTCATTAAGGCATGGAGACTAAGAGAACATATGAAGAACTCTCTCTTGATACTAGCTCTCTCTTGGCTCCAAATGGAAAGATACACATACACTAAGTAAGGTATTCTTGAGTGTGGGAAGTGTTTCATGGTGCAAGAGGAGATCTACATGGGCTGTTCCAGATGATGGAGTCATGGTGGACGTTCATCTATGGGTTGCTAGTACAATGGGATTAAGCATACTTGGTGTGGACTTGCAATGGAGAAGAAAGCCCTTTGTTTTCTTCGTGTTCATTCCAATCCACATGAGAAGCTCGAATTCCAGCCATGGTAAGGAGGTACTTTCTACTCCTTCTTCTTGTTCTTTAGTTGCAATTTGCTTTGTAGTGTGATCCACCATTGGAACTAGTTGTGGGCTTTGTGTGTGCTTTATTTATGTCTTGCATGCTTCTTTTCTTGTTTGCTTCCGCTGCGTTTGTGCCCACCACGAGTTCCAACATCTCATAATCATGAAATGCGGCAATTGCCATGAGTATCCAGATAGACTTCAACATAGCCACCGGGGAAAAGGTTTCATCATAGTCTACACCATGAGTTTGCGTGAAACCCTTAGCCACTAGTCGGGCTTTGAAGGTGTCTACCTCTCCATCTATGCCGGTCTTCCTCTTAAAGAACCATTTGCACCCTACGGGTCTACACCCGGGTACCGGATCTACCAAATCCCAGACTTGGTTATCTGACATAGATTGCATCTCGGACTCCATAGCCTCTTTCCACCTAGCGGACTCAGGGCCCACGATAGCGTTCCGGTAAGATGATGGTTCATCATGATCCACCACTAGGTCGCAGCCCTCAGACATGAGAAACCCATATCTCTCTGGATCGTTGCGACTCCTAAGAGGTAAAGGATCCGTGTCAGGTTCTCCAGCAGCGCCGTGCTGAGAATCATCTTGTGAACTAGTGCCAACTTCAGGTTGGTCATTGGAAGGTTCTTGAATTTCTTCAAGATCTACCTTTCTCCCACTTGTGTCTTTGGATAGCATCTCCCTTTCAAGAAAGACGGCCCTCCGAGCAACAAATACCTTGTTCTGGGATGGTTTGTAAAACAAATATCCCATAGACCCGGCAGGGTATCCAATGAACAAACACCTCTCGGCTCGGGGTTTCAATTTGTCCTCCACCTCACGTCTCACGTAGGCAGGACAACCCCAAACCTTTAGATATGAAAGCGATGGAACCTTTCCATGCCACATCTCAAAGGGTGTCTTCTTGACCTTCTTAGTTGGTACGAGGTTAAGGATTCTAACGGCCGTTTCCAATGCATAGCCCCAAAAGCTAATGGGTACATCCGTACGACTCATCATACACCGAACCATATCTAATAATGTTCGGTTCCTCCTCTCGGCGACACCATTTAATTGTGGTGTCCTAGGAGGTGTCAATTGCGAAACAATTCCACAATCTTTTAGATAGTCACGGAATTCCGAACTTAGATACTCACCACCACGATCCGATCTGAGCATCTTAATTCATTTACCCAATTGGTTCTCAACTTCGTTTTTGAAAGTCTTGAAAACCTCAAAGGTTTCCGACTTTTGTCTCACCAAGTAGACATACCCATACCTACTAAAATCATCGGTAAAGGTTACGAAGTACCTTGAGTTATCCCTAGTGACATGCTTGAATGGACCACACACATCCGTGTGAACGATATCCAACAAGTCTTTGCCCCTCTCACAAACGCCGTTGAAGGGCGCTTTGGTCATTCTGCCCAACAAGCAAGATTCGCATACATCATCCGACCCATGGTCAAATGATTCCAAGATCCCATCCTCTTGGAGCTTGGAGATGCGTTTCTTGTTTATGTGGCCTAAACGACCATGCCATAAAGATAACTTATCCAAATCACATTTGGATTTAGAACCAACATTCATGATTGATCTATTACTTTGCAAGCATACGCTTGTCTCATATATGCCACGACATAGATGTGCTTTAAAATAAAATAAATCATTCTTAAAGCATGAAATAATTCCATTAGAGAAATTAAAGTCAAATCCATCGTCAACAAGTGCATAAAATGATAAAATGTTTCTTGCCACGCAGGGCGAATAAGATACATTTAATAAAGTAATAGATAAGCCGGATGGAAAGGCGAGGTCCACGCTCCCTATCTTCTCAACCGGGACAACCACCTTGTTTCCCATGATGAGATCTAGCTCCCCATCAACCAAGTCCCTACTTCTTCTTAGTACCTACACATTATTAACTATGTGAGTACCACACCCGGTGTCCAAGACCCAAGCGTTAGAAGTGGAAGTGTTATGGAGTTCAATCATGTACGTACCAGAGGCGCCTTGTCCCTTGGCGCGAAGCCTCTTGAGCTCCTCAGTGTACTTGGGGAAACTACGCCGGTAGTGTCCCTTCTCCCCGCAGAAGAAGCAGGTGGCCTCTTCCGGTGAGGGGGCTATAGGAGCGGGTTCCTTCCCTTCGACTCCGGCGCCGGGAGTGGCTTAGGCTTGGGTGTTGCCACCTTCGCCTTCCCCTTTCCCTTGCCCTTGGAGTTTGAAGCGGGCCGCTTCCTCTTAGCACCACCCTCATGGATGGCTAGGACGGGTGCGGAGGTCGATGGCTTTGCCTTGGCCATGTTAGACTCGGCAGTCTTCAACATGTCGTGCAACTCCCTCAAGGACTTATCCATATTATTCATATGGTAGTTCACAATGAACGGACCATATGCTTGAGGCAAAGATTGGAGGATAATTTCTGTAGCCAACTCTTTCCCCATAGGAAAGCCCAACCTCTCGAGCTGGTCCACGTATTGCTTCATACGAAGCACGTGGGAGCTCACGTTCCCGCCCTCCTACATCCGACACCCCACAAAGGCCTTGACACACTTGTAGAGTTCTTGCCTCGCTTGCTGCTGGAACATTTTCTTTAGCTGCGAGATCATGTCAAACGCACCAACGTCCTCGAATTGCCTTTGCAATTCAGAACTCATGGTCGTCAACATGAGGCAAGTCACCTCATTAGTGTCTTTAAGGCGCTTCTCATAAGCATCCTTAATGGCCTGCGTAGCGGTGGTAGCAGGAGCCTCCGGAAGAGGTTCCTCTAGGACGTACAACTTACTTTCATGGCGCTAGACAATCCTCAATTGCCTAAGCCAATCCATGAAGTTTATGCCTATGAGTTTCTCTTTCTCCAAAAATGGACGGAGTGAAATGTGTGTCGCGGTGTTGCTTGTAGATGCCATCTAAAAGAAGGCAAAGCACATAAAAGGTTAGTTCGACATATTTTAATCCTTGTTAAATAATTACCCAATAGTTTAACACTTAAATTTAACAAGGGCTAAGAACCCAACATAACTTCACTACATGATGGGTTTACCGTGGATCACTTCGTGAAGGTATTTAGGCCGGTAAACGCTTTACCAATTGCAATCCGTGATTACAACTCTTAGGCACTTGCGGGATCCTTCCGTACTCATAGCACCGGTTTGGCATGTTTGATACCTTCCCACACCGATTCCTCAATAAGCCGCTTTGATAACTCGGTATAGGCACGACAATTATCAAGGCACATTAAATTGGAATTGCAAATCGTCCAACAAGATACACGATGATGCCCTTGACAATAATTGGCTCGTGCTAAGCTCGACAACCAAGGATTTCAAGACGCCACACGTACCTTCCACACAAGTCCACATGGAACAACTCGTGCTAAGCTCGACAATTGTCCCATGCTTCATTAGATTCGGGCGGTGTCATCTTTTGGATGACGTGTGATTTACGTTTTTAAGAAAAACGGGACTTTTATTTTTCCGGTTAAAAACCTCTTTTCGTTTTGATTAACAAATAAGTGACAAAACGCATTTTTCACCAATTGAACATAAACACTTTATATTCGTTTGTTAATCATGTGAGCGAGCGGGGTTTGTTAACCAATTAAGGAAAACTATATAGTTTTATTATTTTTCAAAAGATTTTCTAGCATGCGAAGATCCTACAACCACGCAAGAAAAACAAATAAACAAAACTACACAACCACGCATACAAAACCGATTTGAGCCAACCTAAGTGTTCCTCGGTGAGCCAACCGAGGAACTAAGTCTACTAAGGACAAACAATCCAAGACTTCGTGGTGTGCTCCCACTCGATCCCGCGCCTCCGGATCCGAGGTAGCCAAGACGTCTCCCAAGACTCCCGTTGGTGCCTCCGGTCTTCTCTTCTCATTACATACATAATTTAAAGAGAAATGGCATGCAAGCCACACAATCTATTCTAAGCTAATATACAATTACAAAGAATAAATACTTTGGCGTGCAAGCCACAAATAAATAAATTATTACAAACCGGATTAAATAAATTATTACAAACCAAATGTGGTACAAACCACCAAATGAAAGAACAACAAATCAGGCAACCAAACAACCACACAAAGGTCTAGGCTCAAACCGGTGCTCACAAAAACGAAACAACCACCAAGCATGGTGTGCCACACCAAACCATGCACAAAACAATATCCCAATTAAGTTTATTCAAAAACTAAAGGCACAAGAATAAACCTTGTACATATGCATTAGGATTCCAAACACTTTGAAATCCATATTCATATATACACAATTTACATGTATGCATGTGTGCATTTTATGCCAAAACCACCCAATACATACATATAAAAGAATTAGGATATTATGGGGCTTAAACTACAAGGCTAAACAGCCTGAAATGATTCTGGAAACACCAAACCCATGTGCCAAAATCCATATCAAGTTTTCTTTTCCAAAAAGGCCAAAAACAGTCTGTTCACGACGCCTTCACGAGCTACTGCTCTTCATGGGCCCTCACGGGCCGTGAAGGTAGTACGCTCCACGACTCGTGAAACAGATTAAAAACCTTTCACGACCACCACCCCACGAGATTGGTCGTGTGGCCTTCACGACCCGTGAAGCGAGCTCCACCGCCCGTGAAGACCTTCTGGACAGAATGTCCAAAATCGAAAATATGGATTTTCAAGCAACAAAGGTGCATGCATCTTGCAAGTATGGCTCTAATACCACTGTTGGGAATCCATGGGGATCAAAGCACGCAACGGAAGCAACGAAAACACACAAAAGGATCCCATGATTTCCCAATGGTGGTGAAAACTTGCAAGATCATGCATGCAACCAAAAACAAGAACAAAGAGAAGAAGGAGATCAAATCATACCCTCGAAGACTTTGATACTTGGCTGGATCAATTCGGATTTGGGATGTAAGCTTGAAACAAAAGGCTTCAAGCCCTAATGCAAGTCTAAACCAAGAAACCTTCAACCTCTTTGTACTAGCAAACCGAAGCACCACCAACACTTGATGGATATCTTCTGGAACAGCCTTGAAACACTTGTGCACAAATCACTAACACTTGATCTTGCTCTCTCTCTCAATGGAAGAACTCACAAGTATATGTATTGCACAAAATGGACCAAGAGTATGAAATGAACAAAGAGACCCTCTTTTAAAAGACCTCTAGTCAGTACAAAAGAGCCAGAGTCGGACCCCAATGGCACCATATCATTGGACCAACTCAAATGGTCCAATGAAACACAAGTGTCACTTGGTATTCTGCCTTCACGACTTCTTCACGGGCTCTCACGGGCCGTGAAGGATAAATGCGCCACGACCGGCCATTTATCCTCCATGAGTCGTGCCGCGCCGTGCAAGAATCGTGGGGGTTCGTGCCTTCACGACCTCCTTCACGGGCCGTGTAGGGTCATGAAGCCCTAGGGTTTCACGAACCATGCGGCCCACGACAGGACTCGTGGACACGAGCTGCTTCATGACTCGTGGAGCATCCTTCACGGTCGTGAAGTCTAGGTCAACTGGAATTTGACCATTTTGACTCTTTCTTCTTATAGTAGGCTGTCGAGATTGAAACTTGGCATGTGACCCAATAGGCCCGCGCTTCATTGGTAGTGATGCTGGCCTACGTGTGTCAGTGGGCAGATACCAACAATCCTACCATTGTTGTAAGGAACACATGGATTATCAAAGCTTATAATTATACAAGATGATTAATCATGAATATAAACATGTTATATTAAAGTTATGACCCATAAACAAAGAGAAATCATAAATCTGGCAGATTCTGATGCTAGAACTCTCCCATTGTTTTTGTTATATCTGGAGTTCTAGGTATCAAAATCAGTTGATTCTTTTTGCTAATGTTATTTTAAAGTGTTACCTTTCATTTAAACCTGGATTCACTAATTTTCAAGAATGTTTGATTCTTCAAACATATTTAATAAGACACATATGTTGGATCTGGAAATCTGACAGATTTAAAAAGGTACACTTTAAACGCGTGTAACTTACTCATTCTTGGGTCAAAATACGTCTAGTTTTTTTTAAAAGTTTCATCTCTGAGTCGTGGTTAATTCCCATTTTGAATCATGTAAAAACGAGGTCGTATGAGCCCTAAACAGACGTTTTAGTAACAATATGTCATCCAGACACTGATCAGTGGACATCTTATACACTTTTAATTATTAAAAATATTAAACATGGATTATAAATTCCTATATTTTTACTGGAAATTATAGAAACATGTATTAATATTTTATTAAAATATTAAGCCTTAATATGACTCCTAAAATACATTTTGCAATTTTTAAAGTTCAACTTAAGGAAATAAAAATTCCAGTGAACACTTATGATTTAAGGAAAATAGAGACAACCTTTAAAAATTTAATAAATAAGTTAATAAGAAATAAATAATACAAAATAATAAATAAAATAAGTCTAATAGAGCTACATATCTCTTATATTAGGAAAGGAGCTTCGGTAGGAACAAGAAACCCTTACAAGTTAACACATTTGCATACCGAGTGAGTATCATAGCCCCTTTTTACCGTATTTCATATTATTTTTGGGGTGAAAGCATGTTTATATATTTCATGAAAAGTTTATTTCCTATCTTCTTATATATTTCAAATATTATTTTGAGCACTAATGGTATTATTCTTTGATGTGCTTGGGTTATCGTTGTAAGGCCCTTCGTTGGACATTATCCCTTAACTCCGCTTGTGAGCCGATGGTATTTGTAAGTAGCGCTATTTGGAGATTCCGACGTATCTCATTTATGATTGACGAACTATAGATGTACTTTACCACTACTAACGTCATTTAATATAGGCGTTAGGTTTATTCATGGGCAATTGGTTGTCGGCTAGGTTGGATAATGGCTCAAGCAACAATCATCATAGTATATTAGTACCATGTGCAATGTATTGGGCAATATAATACATCTTCTATCATTAGTGCATACTTTTATTTTATTCCAAAAACCTCCATCAATTATTTAAACTTTTTCTAAATTAGAAGTTATTTTGTGCATATTAAAAATCTATAAATTCACCAACTCTAGTAGTTGACCGTTTTTCTTTTACCCATGCTTTCAGGTGATCATCGTTAGGTACCTTATGCATAGAAACACAATGTGTGGCATCTTCATCTTCATCGTCACATTTTATAAAAACAATTTCTATTTTATTTATGCATCGTACAAGACAATGTCCTTTAAATATTATTTGGTTGTGTAACTTTTACTTATGTTTTATCCGAACTACTTACTTTGTAAATTTAATATAATGGTTATTGTCTATTTACCTTGTGTGATGATCCCTTGTGTTGTGACACCTCGTGTTTCCGCTTTAGCTGGGTGTGACAGTTGAAGATGGCGGGTTCTAATGAAGATGATGACAACCAGATGTTGAAATCCGAAACAAGTGAAATCCGGAACTTAGAATCCGGAGCGTGGTAAATCCGATACTTAGAATCCGATACCTATGTAATCCGAGTGTTTGAAACCGATGGTGGATTCCCAAGTATGAAATCCAATTGTGGGTGCCAAGTTAAGATACAAGTGTGGAAAGCCGATGGGTGTATCGGATTCCTTCAAATCCGATGAGTGTATCGGATTCTTTGAAATCCGATAGAAGTGGCGGATTTCGATAGTGGTGTCGGATTCCTTATAAAATCCGACAGTTTTGACTTGTTGATTTGCATTGTTTAATGCTATGTGATATATGTGCATGCATATGTGAATCTTACATGCTTATGTTTGATTAAATGGATATAAATATATGATTGGTATATATATTTATGAATTGGATGCTGATTTCAGTTTGTTGTGTTCTGAGGAACAGACAAGCCTCAGTAACATTAGATCCGTGAGTGGAATAGCGGAGAACCAGAGGTGAGTGGATGTTTATTTACGGGTGATATTAGTTGTAACTGGTTTGGTTGCAACTGTATGTGAATTGATGCATGGATAGACTGTTTGTCTGCTAATTGATTAACTGTGTTATGTTAATTGATTGTTGTGCATGTTGTGAAGTCAGTCTCGGTTTGGGCCATGGGCTGGGTTTGTTTGCTATCAGCTAATCAGTATTACGATCTTTTGATGCATTTGTTGCAACTTAAGATAATATTGTGTGAGAATAGCAAATGAACTATCGGTAAACCTTTGCTTTGGTTGGCATTGGTTGTAGGTTCTTGCAGAACCACCGGTCTTCTCGTGAGGCAAAGGGTGATTATGTGTTTACTGTTGTTGATATCATTCAGTTATATGATTGATTAATCTGTGGTGGTTTACCTCCATTCACTTAGCTTTGTGCTAATCCCCCACCTCTCACTCTTTTTACAGGTTTTGGTAAGTCAGCGGCTCAGCTAAGAGTGGTTAGCTTGGGGAGTAATCACCTAAGACTCTGATAGATTATTTGTGATGAGCCGTGTTTTGTAATACTGATATTTTGTAAATAGTGGTTTGTAATTAGTTTTAATTACTTTGATGTTTAAAACGTTTCCGCAGTGATTATCAAAATGAAAATTTTTGGGTTAAAAATACGGTGTTACATGAAGCTTGAAAGAAAGCTTGAATAATGGGTTTTGTAGATTTTGTTGTTTTGAGTGAGTAAAAAGTTGTTTAGGATGATTTAAAGACAAGTTTTAAGTTATATATGTGTTTTGGTTGAAGAAACATGAAGTTAGAAAGGTTTCTAAAAAGATTTAGTTGGCTGAAATCCGAGACTAACGAAGAAGATGAACTGCAAAACGCACGTCACGGCGCTACACCTAAGGGTCGCGGCGCGACGTTGGTGAAATCTGACAATTTGGGTTTCGGATTGTGAGAATCCGACATTTTGCAAAACTGACCCTTGGAAATCCGGAACCTTGGCAAAACTGACACTGAAATCCGATATATTAGAAATCCGCCACCAAAATCCGAGTGTTAACTTCCGGATTTGAAATCCGACATGGTCGCGGCGCGACGCATGCTTTGTCGTGGCGCGACAGGCCTTAATTCATAAAAGTTTCTTATTTTTAATGTGTTTTGAATGGAATAACTTGGCATGTTATTTATGTGATTTTATTAAGTTGTTTATATGAATTTGAGATATAAATATATATGGAAAGATATATTTATATATTCGAGACTGATTTGATTGTTGCTGTGTTTTCAGGCAATCAAAAGACTCAGTAAAATTAGATCTCTGAGCTCGTGTTAATTTTGAGGTGAGTGGACGTTAATCGCGGATGGTAAAGATTTCGGTTAATGTTTTTGATGTGATGCATGACTGTGATTGAGATTGGATTGGATTGATTGAACTGTTGATTGTGATATTGATTGTTAATATCTGCTACATGACTATTTGGTCGATACGCACTCTTAGGATGATTTTGAGTTGCGTTGGGAAGTCAGCTATACGTAGAATTGGGTTGGGCTCGTTTACTGGTTGGTTGAACAGTGGTAGCCTTACTGTTGCATATGTTGCTTTAGAGCAGGATTTCACTGTGCCAATTCAGTAGAGAGATATCGGTAAACCTTTGCTTTGGCCGGCATTGGTTGTAGGTTCTGCGCCGAACCGCCGGTCTTCTCGGGATATGTGATTACATGCTTCGATATTGACTGTGGATGTTTGCTTTCGGGTTTAGCCTCTACTCACTTAGCTTTGTTCTAATTCCCCTCAGTTGTTTCTTTTTGCAAGTTCGTGTTTGTGAGGTTGGCTGAAGGAGAAGTTGACCTGACTCTGATATTAGATTTTGAAAAAGAAACGAGCCTGTAGTTTTTGTAACACCAAAATGATACTTGTTGGTGAACAATGATTGTAAATTTGTTAATATTAGTTTGTATGTAATTAAGTTTGTTTAGTTAAAGCTTCCGCATCATATTTTAAAAAAATGGCTTGTGATTTTCCGGTGTTACAAAAGGTTATACCACAATTCAAGATCAAAAGCTTCCTTCTTTGTCAAAGTGTGTAGAATTCAACAAGAACTCCTCTAGTGAAGTCCACCCCAAGCACACTTGATTCCGCAATGCTAGTAGGTTGATGTAGCCACCAAAACAACAAGAATCAAGAACATATAACACCTTTGTGCATCAAAGCTAGATCACAAAGTGTATAACACCTTCTCTTGTACATCAAACTTGATCACCTAAAAGAAGAACAACAAGAGAGAATTTTCACACCAATAAGAAAACTTAAACTCCCAAGAGACTGTTCTTGAGCACACAAAACTGTAACACGCTTAACACACCACTTAATATCATTAAAAATTGTGTTTAAGAATGTTAATTCTGCTGTTACAATGATCGCCCCGTGCTGGTCAACACCGCCGTGTAAGCCCAAAGCCCACGGCTTCAATTCGGCCAAGATAGCCCGTGTCTAATAAGCTGAACACAGCCCGTGTTCATCTACACGACCGTGTAGGCCCAAAGCACACGGCCTCGATATGGGCCAATACGCCCCGTGCTAGTTGGGCTGGACACGGCCCGTGTTCAGCCACACGGCCCATGTACCATCCTACCAAAATCAATTTTGGCCTCTTTCTCTCTTTTGCTTGATCATGTTGCCGGAATAAATACTTGGTGTGTAACCCAATAGGCCTATACTTCATCAGCAGTGCTATTAACTCGTTCGTTTCAGCGGGCATATACCAACAGACTCCCACTTGCACGTGACACGACTACGAAAAATGACACATACATAGAGCGGCTTCTACCAAGACATCTATGCTCCCAAGTCAGTATAGGGTATGCCACTCTTGACAAGATCCCAATCATAAAATGATTGTCCTAAAGATAAATGAACATGTACATCCCTTTGTTCACGATATCCTATGTGAACACAAGGCATGGAATAAAGTCAACCTTCAGATCGTTCACGATTATGTTTCTCGATTTTTAGATTAATGGTGACCAACAAACCAAGTTCACATTAATCCATCATCAATATAACTTGAGCACGACCATGCATATTAACATTAGCACTTAATCATCGAGGGGCCCATAGATATCTTCTCTATCCATAGAGGAACAAATTCCTTTCGACTACATAGTCCCGCTACATAGATAATACTCCACCCAATCATCTCCCTTATAATGACCAGTTACGGACCGCGTTAGAAGATGATCAAAGCAAAGCAGACATATGCTTTGGAATCACATGTATCTCTAGTTCAAGGATGAAACGCCATCATCATCCCGAGTTACTTATGACCAGAACCATGAAGCGAACTCGGGTGCGGGTCCTCTAATCACTTGAAACCCCTTTCAAGTATAGGCAAGAATCACGTTTAACAAAACCAATTGTGGAGATTTAGAATGAAAAACATTCTCGGAAGTGTTTAAACATGCTAAGATGGAACACAATAATAATTCATAAAATACCCTCCCTCGGCGTATTATTAAATCTCCATTTAATAATCGATATTGTACGAATTACAATACTGCTTAACGTCTCCAAAACATAAGTATCAATCAATCATAAACCAAAACAATATTCAAGCCAAGTCATGTGCATTAAATTGCTAATCGACCTAGTATGATAAACATCACTAGTCTATAACAACGGCTTAACTAGTGGATTTGTCCCACAACATCCACATATACTTTTGTTATTTCCGTATACCTCTTTTGACAAGACTACTTTAAAAGTATGCGTTAAAGAAATCTCATTTTCAAAATGTTAAAGTAATCACACCCTCATTGTCTCAAAATCCCACAATAGGGTTAATGATACTTTATGAACCAACAATCAACACCACAAGTTAGGATCATAAACTTTGATCAAGATCAACAGTTATCCTGATAGAAACACGCATTAGAGTAAACACTTACTCCAAGCCTATTCTAGTCGTCAAGCATCAAGAACATATCTCTATATTTCTTGAACTAAATATTATCCAATTTTGTATCTCCTAAATGCCCTTATGAAGCAATAACTCCTGAATTAGGTTTGCATACATCCTAATATCGGGACATTATCTTCAATAGACATTTAACACTTGGAATATAACAAAGCTCCCACTAGCCCTGACACATATAAAAAGTTTTATCTATGCTTCTATAAAACTCATTACTTTGATTTTCTAATAGTAAGCAAAGATATTTCCTTTAAGATGCTAGCATAAGTCCGAATTGGACTTGTCCACTTTTCTAGACACAATTGGGATACTACGGTGTATATTAAGACCCTCGGAGAGTGTTTTAAGCACTGCCTCATCATATTGTTCCACGACGGAACGCGTTCGTTAATATCCACGAGTATCAAATATTCTTCAACATAGCCACTAGGACAAGTTTCTCCACAACCATCATGAAAACTTTACCACTAGTCGGTATTTAAAGTTGTCTACGATTCCATCTATGTTAATCCCATCACTACCACCTTGGTTTACACCTAGGCATGGGATTAAGCCAAGTCTAGTACTTGGACATTTCAAATAGATTGCATCTCTTTATCACTTACTTCTTTTATTTTAGCGAATTCCAGATCCACTACATCTTCCGATAGGTGGTGAACTCAACTTGATTCACCATTAGGTCATCGCCACTTAGATATGAGAAACCCATATCTCTATGGCTCTATATCATTTATCAGAATTAAAATAAGTAATAACTCTTAGTCGGGCATACTAGCATATCCATGCTCATCACCAATCAAAGATATCAGATTATATGCTAGCTTCAACATCAAGTCTTTCATTTAAGTTCCACGTTCTTTCACTGGAATGCCTTAGTTTTTCTTCTTCCCTTTTAAGCAACAAAACATCGTTCTCGAAAGGTTAAATAACTAAAGCTTAGAATTGTAACACCGCTTCTGAATTCAGTTACTTTAATGGCAAATCAAGCTTTAGCAGCGGAAATTTTTCTTTTTAAAACAACAAACCGTTATTTACATTAACAACTTCTCAAAACAACGTTGGTGTTACCAAGTATAGGAACCGACCATAGTATCTATGTACATTACATCATAATAAATTCAAGTGTTCCACCCACAAGGAGAAATGTACATCCCAAAAGCTACCCGCCTCGCAGGACATCTAGTCTTTACCTGAAAAGGGAAATCATAACATCATTAGCTAACACATAGCTAGTGAGTACGTACTATCACAAGTATCAATAAAGTAAGTCATGCTTCATAGATATTGTAACACCGTATTTTCACCCGTAAAATTTTCATTTAAATTAACACTGTGGAAGCGTTTACCAAAACATAAAAGTATTTACAACTGAAGTTAAACCACTGTTTAACAAAACCACTCAGTTCAAAATACAGTATTACAAAAACTACGGCTCGTCACAATTGCAATCAGAGTGCCTGTCAATTATTCCCCAGACCACACCCCTCATGACTAAACCGCAGAACTCACCAACCACCTGTAAAAGTAATGAGAGGTGGGGGATTAGCACAAAGCTAAGTGAATGGAAGTAAACCAACACAGATATACTAGCAAATAACCGCATGATATCAACAACAGTAAACACATAATTACCCTTTGCCTCCCGAGAAGACCGGCGGTTCTGCAGGAACCTACAACCAATGCCGGCCAAACAAAGGTTTACCGATCATCTATTTGCTATTCTCACACAGTATTATCTTAAGTTGCAACGAATGCATCAAAAGACCACAATACTGATTAGCCGATAGCAAACAAACCCAGCCCAATATGCCCAGCCGAGAGCTGACTTCACAATAGGCGCAACAATCAATTAACATATCACAGTTAATCAATTAATAGACAACAGTCTATCTATGCATCAATCCAATAACAGTTGCAACCCAAGCCAGTTACAACTAATAACACCCGTGAGTAAACATCCACTCACCTCGAGTTATTGAACTCCCACTCAGTGGTCTAATATTACTGAGCCTTGTCCTTTCCTGAGATCAGAATAAACTGAAATCAGTAACCAATTCATAAATATATACCCAACACATATATATATATATATCCTTTCAATCAAACATAAACATGTATGATTCACATATGCATAAACATATATCACATAGTTAATATGTTAACTTAAACCAAGTAAAACATATTAAAATAAGCAACTTTCTGAAACAGTGCCCGTCGCGCCGCGACCAGTGTCGGATTTCAAAATCCGGAACCCATCAATCGGATTTTGTGTCGGATTTTCAATAACCCGGATTTCAGTGTCGGATTTTGCCAAGTCTCGGATTTCCAAGGGTCGGTTTGCAAATTTAATCGGATTCCAACAATCCGAATCCAACCCTTCGGATTTCACCTTGTCGTGCCGCGACCCTATGCGTAGCGCCGCGACACCCTTATTTCCAGATTATCTTCTCCATGCAAGTGTCGGATTTTCAGCCATGCTAACTCCCCAAATCCGATTCAAACCCTCATATATCAATATGAACACTTCTAAAACATGTATAAACACTTTATAACATGTGTAGAACAACAAGAACACATCAAATCCATTTTAACAGGGTAAATCATACAAAACCCACCAAAAAAGTTTACTTCTAAACTTCAACAATGGCAACTTCAAGTTCTTAGCATGCCTTTACAAACAAAGCATATCACAATGATCAGAATCATGCTAGAATCACAACCATACCTTTGGCTTGAATTAACACACAACAAATCTAAACTTTCAAGTTTCAAGTTTGTTTGCCTCTTTAGCCTTTTCTCTCAAAAACACATACAATCACACATACCATCGGATTTCAAGAATGAAAGAACTCAGAAGTTAAGTCAATATGAGCCCACGTATGCTTGTCTTAATTTATGTAGCATGATGTGTCACTACACTAACATGCATATTAACACATATATATTTATATAACCGTACACATATATATATATATATATATTCTAAACATATTTCCTCATTTATCTTTTAATTAATTGACAATTAACTAAAACCACATAATTGAGTAATAACAAGTAATTAATCACAAATTAACATACCAAAGCCACCTAAACTACTAGGCCCGATCTGAGGATGTTACACATATCATACATAACAATGATTGCTAGCTTAGTACATAGCGGTGTGCTGATAAGATCAGTAAGAGTCGTGTCTTGCAGGGTAATCAATCCTGCTCAACAACTCAGACCGGGGGATCAGACACGACCAATCCGCGCTGGCGGGGTAGCATGAAGCAGTCCACCTAGCATCGTTCACAAAGCTAAAGGTTCCACAGGTAATCCAGCTACAACCGGCTGATCACCACTCACATTAAGGCACGGCGGTTCTACAGAACCTATGATCAAGGATGCCTCCTGAATCACCGTGAAATCCCGAGGGATCCAGTTACAACCGACTAACCTTAACCATGCGTCAGATAGTATGCAGACAGTGCACATACACATATACGTACATTTGATCCCACAGGGATCCATCATTTCACATGTAACATCTTTCAGGTAGTTATTCATGCATATAACCATATATTAACTAAGTGGTTCCAGTCTGGATCCACTGGCATGCACCTAAGATACTTCGTAACATCATGCAATACATAAACTTACCTCCTTGAGTATACCTGCAAAAGCAAGTTAGTCATACATAATACATTCACATAGTCATTTAGCATGCAAGCCTTACTCTACTGAGTCTCATGAAAGCAGGCACTCACCTGAGCAGTTTACTACGCACAAGTATTAGGTTTTGACTCCACAAACAATACAAGTTCACCTAGCATATCATATTTACATTAGTCATTCACATGTGCATACAAGACTTACAAAATAACCATCTAACTAGGGACATAACATAAATCCGCCATAAATGCTGGATTTAGGAAATCCGATGGTTATGTCGGATTTATGAAATCCGACACATTCAAACCTTGAAATCCGATACTCACTTGATCGGATTCCAACACTTGGGAACTTCATTATGCATATGAAATCCGACACTTGCAGTTTTCAACACATAGAAAGAATCCGACACTTGGCAGAAATCCGATACTATCGGATTTCAACACAAAGAAATCCAAATCATGAAATCCGATAGACTTGTGGAATCCGACACTTCTATCGGATTCCAACCATCCCTTCGGTTTTCAATACTTGCGGATTCCAACAACTTCATCAACTCGGAATCCGACAACCTCATAGACTGGAATTCCGATACACTCATAATTCATTCTAACAACTTTGAATTCATTGGTTTCAAGCCCAGAACTCATTAGAACATTATAACATCATCATCTAATCATCAATAACACATGAAATCCCAACAAGAACACCATTTATGCAATACCCACTTAGGAAGTGAATTTCCATATTCTTCAAGGTGTTCTTGCATTGATTCATGTTTCTAGATTGCATGTAACCTTCTAATAATCTTAAATTCATTCTACTAACCTTCTAACAATCTTAAATTCATTCTAAAATCCGAGAGCAGTAGCGAGAGAGAGAGAGACGAGAGAAAGTGTTTGCGGTTTTGTGTGTGTGTGTTGTCTTTGACTTTGGTCAACTAAAAATCCACATATATATGTTTACATACAATAGAGGCGGTTGCCACCTTACTTCACTAGAGGTTTTCCTTTTCTTTTAATTAATTACACACACACTTAACATACATATATACATTTAGCATACATGCATATGTACACACATAAACACACATGTAGTACATATAAACAAATAACTTGTATTCATTTACTTAACTTAACAAATACATACACGTAATTATTCTTATTACATCAACTACGTACACTCACGTACTAATTATAACTAAGCCCAAGCTGAGGATGTTACATATCTACTGTAACACCGCCCTTGAAATCTTAAAATCAGATAAAACTTGAGCTCAAGCTCAAGGAAAAGGGGCATTGGCGGCGTTCTTGCCCAAAGTACCTTGAGGAGCTCAAGCGGGTAAAACCGAAGGGAGCGGGTAACTAAGGTACGTTTATGATTGAACTCCACAATACCGCTACTTCTAACGGCTGGGTACTTGATACCGGTTGTGGCCCTCATATTTGTAATAATGTGTAGGTGCTAAAAAGAAGTAGGGCGCTGGGTGCTGGAGAGCTTGACCTGATCATGGGAAACAAGGATATAGTTCCCGTGGAGCGGATATGGAGTGTTGATCTCGCCTTTCCTTCAGGACTTGCTATTACGTTGTTAAATGTTTGCTTTTCGTCCTGTGTGGCACGAAACATTATTTCCTTTCACGCTTTGTATGACGATGGATATGAGTTTGGTTTTAATAATGGAATTATCTCTTGTTTGAGAAATGATGTTCATTACTTTAAAGCTTATCCATGTCGTGGGATTTATGAAACAAGTGTGTGTTTGGATGGTAATAAATCAATCATGAACATTGATTCTAAGTCCAAAGGTGTATTGGACAAGTTGTCTTTGTGGCATAGTCGTCTTGGCCATATAAGCAAGAAACGTATCACCAAACTCCACGGGTCAAGCGAAGTATGCGATTCTTGTTTATTAGGCAAAATGACTAAAGCGCCCTTCACCGGCGTTAGTGAAAGGGGCAAAGACTTGTTGGAAATTATTCACACGGATGTGTGTGGTCCATTCAGGTCTGCTACAAGAAACAACTGTAGGTACTTCATTACTTGTACAAATGATTTCAGTAGGTATGGTTATGTTTATTTGATTAAGCATAAGTCTGAAACCTTTGAGGTGTTTAAGACATACCAAAACGTAGTCTAGAATAAATTAGGCAAGCGGACTAAGATTTTCAGATCCGATAGGGGTGGTGAGTATCTTAGTACCAAGTTTCTTGATCATCTTAGG
Organism: Dittrichia graveolens; assembly: GCA_038502395.1. Lineage (NCBI taxonomy): Eukaryota > Viridiplantae > Streptophyta > Magnoliopsida > Asterales > Asteraceae > Dittrichia > Dittrichia graveolens. The sequence continues at coordinate 29,532,563 of JARJIL010000008.1, forward strand.
GGTTGTGGAATTGTTTCATAACTTACTCCACCCAGGACACCACAATTAAATGGGTTCGCTGAGAGGAGGAACCGAACTTTATTGGATATGGTTCGGCCAATGATGAGTTGTACAAAGCTACCCGCAAGTTTTTGGGGTTATGCTTTGGAAACCGCTGCTAGGACCTTAAACCTTGTACCAACAAAGAAGGTTGCAAGTACACCGTTCGAGATGTGGCATGGAAGGGTTCCTTCGCTAGCCTATCTCAAGGTATGGGGTTGTGAGGCTTACGTGTGACGTGAAGCTCAAGACAAACTTGAACCCAGAGCCAAGAAGTGTATTTTCATTGGCTACCCAGCTGGTTCTATGGGATATTTGTTTTACAAACCTTCGGAGAACAAGGTGTTTGTTGCTCAAAGGGCGGTCTTCCTTGAAAGGGAGCTGATATCTGCAGAAGCCAGTGGGAGGCAAGTCGATCTGGAAGAAGTTCTAGATGACATCAATGATCAACCTGATGTTGGCACTAGTACCGCTTCTGAGGTCGGCGCACCGGAAGAAGTGGAACCTCAACCAATGGTGGATGAGGTGCCTGATGCACAACCATTAGAGCTCCGTAGATCTGGTAGAGTTCGTAATGAGCCGGAAAGATATGGGTTTCTCATATCCGAGGGCGACGAACTATTGGTGGATCATAGTGAACCGACCAACTACCGGGAAGCCGTAGCGGGCCCTGAGTCTGCTAGGTGGAAGGAGGCAATGGACAGTGAGATGCAATCCATGGCGGATAATCAAGTCTGGGACTTAGTTAATCCTGTACCCGGCCACAAGCAAGTAGGGTGCAAATGGGTATTCAGGAAGAAGACCAACATGGATGGAAAAGTAGACACCTTCAAAGCCCGATTGGTAGCAAAGGGTTTCACTCAAACTCATGGTGTAGACAATGATGAAACCTTTTCTCCGGTGGCTATGTTGAAGTCTATTAGGATACTAATGGCTATCGCTGCATATTACGATTACGAAATATGGCAGATGGATGTCAAGACTGCCTTCCTTAATGGGAAGTTGGCAGAGGAGGTTTACATGGCACAACCTGATGGTTACGTAAACCCCAAATATCCTAATAGACTCTGCAAGCTTAAGAGGTCCATTTATGGACTTAAGCAAGCATCTCGGAGTTGGAACATTTGCTTTGATGAAAAAGTCAAAGAGTTTGGCTTTTCTAAAAGAAAGGATGAACCTTGTGCGTATGTCAGGGCTAGTGGGAGCGCTGTAGTTTTCCTAGTCTTGTATGTAGATGATATACTACTCATAGGAAGTGACGTGACTACCTTGCAGGAAGTAAAAACCTGGCTTGGGAGTTGCTTCTCTATGAAAGACATGGGAGAAGAAGCATATATTTTGGGGATAAAGATCTATAGAGATAGATCTAAGAGACTCATTGGTTTGAGCCAGAGTACGTACATAGATAAAGTCTTGAAGAGGTTCAAGATGCAAGATTCCAAGAAAGGGAATTTGCCTATGTTGCATGGTATGGCGTTGAGCAAGTCTCAATGTCCTAGTTCTCAAAAGGAACTAGAAGAAATGAGTCGAGTCCCGTATGCTTCGGCAGTGGGATCGATCATGTATGCTATGCTATGTAATCAGCCTGATGTGTCGTATGCCTTGAGCATGACGAGCCAATATCAGGCTAACCCTGGTCAAAGTCACTGGGTTGCGGTTAAAAACATCCTTAAATATCTTCGGAGAACTAAGGAAATGTTTTTAGTGTTCGGTGGATCGGAGGAGCTCAGAGTTACTGGATATTCTGATGCTAGCTTCCAAACGGACAAGGATGATTGCCGGTCTCAATCGGGATTTGTATTCTTGTTAAATGGTGGAGCAATAAGTTGGAGAAGTTCCAAGAAAGATACCGTGCCCGATTCAACCACGGAGTCAGAGAATATTGCTGCAAGCGAGGCTGCTAAGGAAGCCGTCTGGATGAAGAAATTCATTCAAGACCTTGGAGTTGTTCCTAGCATCGCTAACCCTATTGAGATCTTCTGTGACAATAAGGGTGCAGTAGCTCTAGCTAAGGAACCAAGAGCGCATCGACGTACGAGACACATTGCTCGGAAATATCATTTTATTCGTGATATCATCGAGAATGGTGACATTGTGGTTAGTAGAGTACCAACTGAGGGGAACCTGGCAGATCCACTCACCAATCCTTTGTCACAAGTTAAGCATTATTCTCATGCTAAGTCTATTGGTATTAGATTTGCTAGTGACTTGGTTTAGCTGTTTTAGTTGTATTTGTTATTGAGAACATTAAAGCAATAATGTATTTCTTATTGTAATGACTATTAATGGGGATTTAATATACGCATGGTGCGGTTACTCTATGAAACATTATTGTGTTCTATCTTTGCATGTTTAATACTTCCATGAATAAACTTGTTTATTCTAAATACTCCACGATCGGTCGTTCTTCACTGGGAGGAAGAAGTGATTTAAGATCGAGGCGACACTAGCCTTTACATAATGGTGATTAAGTAATTGGAGGACCCGTACCTGAGTTTACTTCATGGATATTATCACGAGTAAATCAGGATGATAATATTATTTATCCTTCTACTGGAGATGCACGCGTTTCTTGATTATTATCTTGGACTTGTTTAGATTGCTTTCTAACCCAGTTCGTAACTGGCTGTTATAAGGGAAGTTTTAAGGCAAGAACTTGTTATTATGATAGGACGGTGTAGTCAAAGGTATTCGTTCCTCTTTTGAGAGATATCCTTGGGCCCCTCGTTGACTAAGCTGATGACAAATCAAAATGCATGGTCGTGCTCAAGTTGAATTGTTAGTGGAGCAATTGTGTAACTTATTTTTGTTAGTCATAGTTAGTCTATATCGAGAAGCATAATTGAGAAAGATTTGGGGTTGATCATGTTCCATGACCTGCATTCACAACGGATATCGTGAACGAAGGGGTATATAATCACTTATCTATAGGACCTTTCCTTTTGGTTAGGTATTGGTGTTGGGAAAACAAACCCTGTGTTGACTTGGGGGCATAGATGCCTTGCTAGAGGCCGCTCTATGTCGGTGACGCCTTTCGTGAGTTTGTCATGTGCAAGTGGGAGTCTTTTGGATTATGCCCACTGACACACACACGAGTTGGTATCATGGCTGATGAAGCAAGGGCCTATTAGGTCACATGCCAAGTATCGATTCCGGCATCAAGGATGGTCTATTGAGGGAGAAAACCAGAAACCGGTTCTGGTGGGCCAAGGCACGCCCATGCCTCTATGAGGTACGGCCGTGCCCTACGGGCTGGCACGAGCCCAAGTCGGGCGTGACTTGGGCGTGGCCTGTGGCTAGGTACGCCTGTGCCCTGTGCCCAATGGATAGGCACGAGCCCAAGTCGGGGGTGACTTGGGCGTGGCCTCTCGGGCTGGCACGCCCGTACCTTATGAGGCACGGCCGTGCCTCAGGCAGTAACAGCCTCTTAACTAGGCTTTGAAAGCTAGTTAAGTATGGTGTTAATTGTCATTATTCTAGAAACTGAAAATGACATTAGTGATCACGAAATTTGAACTGATTTTGAGGTCTATATAAGGGCCATGATGCTAATGTTGTGAAGTTCCAAGAATTGGTTTTTCTAGAATATACATATTTGCATAAACTCTCTCAAACACACAAAGTAGTTCCAAGGCTTTGGTTCTATTGTGTAGACATCTTTGTGTTGTTTAGGTTAGCATACCTAACACTTTAGCAAGTGGGAAAAGATCAAGACTTGGTGTGGACTTCGATAGAGGTGTACACGTTTGTACACAAGGCTTCCACACTCCAAACTCGCGCGTACAAAGAAGATAGCATCAAGGGTATAACTCTATTTCTTTGTATGTTTTCTTTTGTTGCTTATCCATGCCTAGAGTTTTGGTCCATATGGTGGGCACGTTCGTGGTCAATTTTGAAAATATTTTCTACTCATTTTGCTTCCGTTGCGATTTTAGACCACGAAAACCCAACAATCACTGCCTCTACTTTAGCAGTGTCTACTTTAACACCATCCCTACAGATAACATGGCCAAGAAAGTGCACCTCCCGAAGCCAAAACTCACATTTAGAAAGTTTGGCATAAAGTTGTTCTCGTCTGAGAGTATCGAGAACTTGACGAAGGTGTGATTCATGTTCAACTTCGGTTTTTGAAAAGATTAGAATGTAATCGATAAAGACTATCACGAACCTTTCCAGAAATGGACGACAAACTCGGTTCATGAGATCCATGAAGATAGCTGGTGCATTGTTTAAGCCGAATGTCATAACCAAGAATTCATAACGGCCGTAGCGTGTACGAAAGGCAGTCTTCGGTATGTCTTCGGTATGAACCCGTACCTGATGATACCCTGATCGAAGGTCAATCTTGGAGAAGCAGGTTGCTCCCTGTAATTGATCAAACAAGTCATCTATGCACGGGAGTGGGTATTTGTTCTTTACAGTTCGCTTATTAAACTCCCTGTAATCTATGCACATTCGCATGGTGCCGTCTTTCTTCTTGACGAATAGAACTGGAGCTCCCCAAGGAGAAGAGCTCGGGTGAATGAAGCCCTTGTCAAGTAGTTCTTGTATTTGATTTATCATCTTGCGGATCTCTGATGGAGCGAGACGATATGGAGCTTTAGCCACTGGAGTAGCTCCTGGAACAAGATCGATCTTGTACTCAACATCCCTGACTGGCGGCAGCCCGGGTAATTCATCTGGAAATACCTCAGGATATTCTGACACTATCATGATGTCTTCAACTGGTTGCTTCTCCATCTTAGCACCAATAACATATGCTAAGTAGGATGTACAACCTTTCGCCAATGACTTAGAAGCTTTGATAACTAAGATGATAGGAATGTCGGATTCCCGTCCTTCCCCACTTGCTATTGCATATGACCCATCTGACAAAGGAAACTTGATAATCTTCTTAGAACACAGATTCTCAGCATTACGAGTGCTAATATAGATAACCACGATAGGAACTTTATCAGCAACAGAAACTATTATACCGTTAGCGGTCTCTACTGTAATCGGATCAGTTAATGCAAATGTAGGCAATTGCAGCTTATGACAAAAAGATACCGAGACAAAAGAATAAGTAGCCCCGGAATCAAACAATACACATGCTGGGGTAAAATTAACAAAGAAAGTACCCGTAAATACATCCCCCGCAGTCTTGGCCTCCTCGGCCGTCATCTGGAACACACACCCTTTGGCACGCGGGGCGCCGTCTTTTTTCGGCTCGGAAGATGATCCACCAGCTCGGGTGTTAGAACTCTGTGTGCATTTGGCTATTCTGTGCCCTGGCTGGCGACATCTGAAGCAGACGTCCTCCTTAAACTTGCATTCCTCCACTGGGTGGCCTTTGATACCACATCTAGTACACCTTTTGGTAGCTCTAGAACACTCACCAGAATGAGAGGAACGGCATTGGTTGCACCACGAGCCTTCAGATCTAGGCTTCTTGTAATCGCCAGATTTTGTACCTGCAGAAGATTGTCCTTTTAAAGGACTTGGGTTAGAAGAAGATTGGAACTTCCTCTTGTTGCTTCCTCCTGCAGATTCACCCCTGCATTGGATGCGATCACCCTCCATTTGTCGAGCTGTTTCAAAGGCTCGATCCAGATCACTAGCTGCTCTGACATGAGCTCGAAACTCCAAAGGTAATGTTTTGACGAACCTCGGAATCTTTGTATTCTCGTCAGTCATCAAATGAGGAACAAACCTCATTTTATCAGTAAAAGCACCAATGTGATCCTCCATAGTTTATCCCCTTTTCGGAGATTGTTGAATTCGTGTTCCAATTTATCCAGATCATACTCAGTCCAGTACTTCCTCTAGACTTTCTCACTAAATTGCTTCCAAGTCATAGCATTGAGTACCTCCTTTTTGACAGAGGCCTTGACCGTATCCCACCAGTAGATGGCACAGCCCTTTAACATCCTTACTGCATATTTCACGCAGTATTCAGGTTCACATTCGCAGGACTCGAATGCCTGCTCCATCTCCCGAATCCACCTCATAGTAACAGTGGGGTCATCACTTCCCTCGAAGGTGGGTGGGTGGCACGATAAGAATTTCTTATAAGAACATGGCTTACGGGTTGGTTTACCCAAAGCAGAGTTGAGTAGAAGCTCCTTTGTAGTACGGAGCTCCTCCTCAAGGCGTTTGATGTACGCCTGTTGCACATTGTCAGCTGGAGCACCCTCAGAATGGTGCTGAGACTGCTCATCTGCAGCCTGCTGCGGTATATGGGAGGCCTCATCCTCCATTTCCTTAAGGGCCTGTTCAGTGGCACCAGGCTGGGCAGACATATTCAACTTTTGCTATATGAAAGAAAGATCATTAATTATAGCAGTTATACTTACACATATACATATAGACTAGCTATTAACATGTACTTATCATATAACTCTCATACTCATACCCCTTTACCCAATATGGAACACTTCATAATGGTCAGGCCCGAGTTTGAGATTGAATACTCTTTCAAGTACCCAATTCCCTCAAACTTAGGCTTTGATACCTAACTTGTAACACCGCCCTTGAAATCTTAAAATCAGATAAAATTTGAGTTTTCAAACTGCATTGGTCTGTTTGTAAATTAAATGTTTACCTGTTTATTAACTTAAATGAATTTCAAAACTATGCAGCGGAATTTAAAACAATAAACAAAACCAAGCTATTAACTATTACAGTTTAAAAACACATGTTTGGCGTATATACAAATATACACAGCAAAAATTGCCAAACATGCCAACCGGTGTTACATTAGACTAAACCGACCATTGTGTATATCAATACCAAGAGTAGTGTTCCAACAAAATCCTGTACAAAGTCACAAGAGTCCCGTCTCACCAGGCCTGCCTATTCTTTGTCTGTAAAAAGGGAAACATCAACAACATTAGCTATTTAAAATAGCTAGTGAATACAAACAGGTATGAATACAATAAAGCAAGTCATGATTCAAGAATGAGCATACAATGCTATCCTAACACATAGCGGTAATGTTGACATGTCCAGCAGTGCTATATCTTGCCAGATAGCTAGTCCAGCTCAATAAAAACCACCGGGGGAATCAAACACTGCCAACCGTGCTGGTTTCATTACATAAGTGACTCCACCTGCTCGTTACGGAATGGCACTCGAGTACCATTGGTCCCGAACAATTGCCCGAAGGCCAATGAGACCCAGCCGAAGCTGACATTCAATAACATATATGTCCGGACGTTCATATAGCTCATCATTAACCCTTTGAAGGTATCATAGCATGCATGCATTTACATAACACTTGTATTCATCAAATTATCACAATATATGTACATGTACTAAAATACATGTCTACCATATCATTTATCATGTCAATACTTGTTTTCTAATCTTATATGCATAAACATACAAGTCTAGGTGCAATAAATAGCATACAAGTTCATGTAACTCATTTAGCATTCAAATCTTCCTCTGTAGCATTCATAGAAGCCGGTACTCACCTTGGTGCTTAAAAACAACACAAATATGGACTCGGCTCTCCTTGATTGCTTAATTACCTATTGCATACATAGAAGTTCATTTAGATTACCACACAACATGTACATGTACTATTATTCTAGTTTTAACCCCCAAATATCCCTTAAAGTGCTAAAAACGATCCAACCATAACCCATGTACCCAAAACATCGAACAACAGCAAAATAGTAGGCTGCCCAGGAGTTCACGCCGTGAACACAAGGCAGTTCACGCCGTGAACTGTGTCCAGCAGGGCGAACAGTAGGACACAGATTCATGTTTGAATCATCAGATTCATGTTTGAATCGACATATTCATGAGATAAACATAAACATATCATACTTTAACATCAGATTCATGTTTGAATCATCAAATCACCATTAAAGACCCATTTGGTCAAATTCATGAAATTCAATCAAATTAGCTTCTATAATTCATAAAACCAATCCTAAACTACTTGTAGATGATATTAGAACAGATTTCCATTCAAAAATGTAAGCTTCAATTGCTAATTCCGTTTGCACCATTTTTTACCTAAAGCTTGAATGAAGAACAAAAGAGAAAAGAGCTTACTAGGAATGAGGAAGATGATGAAGATAATGCTAAGAGCAGATTAGAGACTTGATTTGAGCTTGATTCCTTGATTTAATCCAGCCTCTTAATCCTTGATTCAATCTCTTTCTTCAACCTTTCAAGAAGAACAAGAGTTGAGTGTGTGTATGTGTGTAAACGTGGGTGTGAATGTGTGTGTCTGAGATGAGTTGGCTGACTCATCTAATTGAGGACCGACTTATGGTCAAAATTATCCATAAGGAGGTATTTTGTTCCCCTTTTCAACATACAACACAACACCCGAATAACCGTTTCAACTAACGAGGATATTTTTGGAAACCTCGTTTGAAACCAGTTAATATTTTATTATTCTTATCTATTTTTATTACTATTTTTTAAATGCACATTTAACTAACCAATGGCTATTTTCTATTAATACTTATAAATATATTCTTATTTAATTCATTTAAATAAATTCCAAATACCAAATGGAGCGCGCGAATAGGCCCGATTTGAGGATGTTACATCTACCCCCCTTAAGAGGATTCCGTCCTCGGAATCCGCTCAGTGACAAACTGGTGAGGGTACCTTGTCTTCGTCTCGTCCTCAACCTCCCAAGTCAGGTTTGGACCTAGGTTGTGCTTCCACTTCACAAGGACTAGTTTAATCATCTTCTTGCGTAGTTTCTTGATCTTGGTGTCAAGAATTTCAACAGGTTCATCAACTAGTCACTTGGAAGAGTCAACTTTCAATTCCTGTAAAGGAATAATCTGTTCTTCTTCAACGTGGCACTTGCGTAAGTAACATATGTTAAAGGTGTCGTGAATTCTAGATAGCTCAGACGGGAGCTCTAGAGTTGCCGTCTGATCATTCACCTTGCGTACAATCTTGAATGGGCCAATGAAACATGGGTTGAGCTTCCCCTTGTGCCCGAAACGAATGACGCCTTTCCAAGGAGAAACTTTTAAGAACATGCGATCACCGACTTCAAATGTAGCGGGACGACGCTTAGGATCCGCATACATCTTCTGTCGATCCCGAGCTGCTTTTAGCTTTTCAAGAGCCACATTCACTTTGTTAGAAGTAATCTGGACAATTTCAGGTCCAGCGAACTGCTTCTCACCACGCTTCAACCAACAGGTCGGAGTACGACATCGTCTTCCGTAGAGCATCTCATATGGTGGCATTCCAATGCTGGAAAGATATAAATTGTTATAAGCAAATTCAATCAATAGGAGATGAGAATCCCATGATCCACCAAATTCGAGTACACAGGCACGAAGCATATCTTCTAACGTTTGGATCGTACGTTCAAATTGGCCATCAGTCTGCAGATGATAGGCAGTGCTCAGATGAACACGAGTGCCCAGTTCGCGTTGCAGACTCTGCCAGAAATTCGAGACAATCTGAGAGTCACGATCAGATACAATTAAACATGGATGACCGTGACGTGACACAATCTCATCCATATACAACTGGGCTAAATGGGTCAGCGAAGCAGACTCGTTCGTTGCCAAGAAATGAGCACTTTTCGTTAGTCTATCAACGATTACCTAGATCATGTCGTGCCCTCTGGACGTCCTTGGTAACTTCGTTACGAAATCCATCGTGATATTATCCCATTTCCACTCCGGAATATCCAGCTACTGTAGATTACCATAAGGTCTCTGGTGCTCCGTCTTCACTTGCGCGCAGATCTGACATCTCTCCACAAATGAAGCGATGTCTTTCTTCAGAGTCGGCCACCAGTATAACATCTTCAGATCGTGGTACATCTTTGTAATTCCTGGATGGACTATTAACTTGGACTTATGGGCTTCCTGCAGAATTAGCTCACGATTACCTCCAGCAGAAGGCACCCAAATCCTGGATTGAAGAGTTTTCAACCCACGATTATCTTCAGTAAGCTGATCCTTTAACTTCTTCATTGTCTCGGCTTTTAGATTCTCTTCTTGCAATGCAGTCTGCTGAGCTTCCTTCAGTTCAAAAATCAAATCTGACACAATGGTGATCTTCATAAACTTAGCTTCTGCTGTCAGTCCTTTACGGCTTAAAGTGTCCGCTACAACATTGGCCTTGCTAGGATGGTAACGGATCTCACAATCGTAGTCTTTTATTAACTCCAACCAACGGCGTTGCCACGTGTTGAGTTCTTTTTGAGAAAAGACATATTGAAGACTTTTGTCATCTGTGCAAATCACACACTTTGTACCATAAAGGTAATGCCTCCACAGCTTCAGTGAAAACACAACAGCAGCAAGCTCCAGATCATGGGTTGGGTAGTTCCGTTCGTGTGATTTCAACTGCCTAGAAGCGTAGGCAATCACTCTATCACGTTGCATCAAGACACAACCCAAACCCGCGTAGGAGGTGTCGCAATATACTATAAAGTCCTCCAAACCCTCAGGCAGAGTAAGGATCGGAGCTTCACATAACAGACGTTTTAGGGTCTGAAAAGCTTCCTCTTGAGCTTCCGACCAGATAAAAGCAACATCCTTGCGAGTTAGTTTGGTCAACGGACCCGCAAGCTTCGAGAAATCGCGGATAAATCGCCGATAGTAGCCAGCCAAGCCAAGGAAGCTTTTAATTTCGGAAGGAGTCCGAGGAACCCCCCAATTCATCACAGCCTCCACCTTAGCTGCGTCTACTTTGACACCATCATGACATATAACATGGCCGAGGAAATGAACTTCCCTAAGCCAGAATTCACATTTGGACAGCTTGGCATACAATTGTTCTCAATTTAGAGTCTCGAGAACTTGACGAAGATGAAGCTCGTGATCAGCTTCCGTCTTCGAGTAAACAAGAATGTCATCAATAAACACAATCACGGATCTATCCAGAAACGCACAACAAACCCGATTCATCAGATCCATGAAGATGACAGGGGCATTGGTTAAGCCGAACGGCATAACTAGAAATTCGTAATGACCATAACGAGTTCGGAACGAAGTCTTCGGAACATCTTCTTCACGAACTCGTACTTGGTGATACCCCGACCGGAGATCAATCTTAGAGAAGCATGTAGCTCCTTGCAATTGATCAAAAAGATCATCTATTCGAGGAAGCGGATACTTATTCTTTACAGTTCGCTTGTTAAGCTCCCTGTAATCTATGCACATTCGCATTGTTCTGTCCTTCTTCTTTACAAACAATACAGGAGCTCCCCACGGTGAGGAACTCGAATGAATGAAACCTTTGTTGAGCAACTCCTAAATTTGATTCATCATCTCTCTTATTTCAGAAGGAGCAAGACGATACGGAGAACGAGCCACAGGTGTAGTTCCCGGAATAAGCTCAATTTTGAATTCCACATCACGAATCGGAGGCAAACCCGGAAGTTCTTCAGGGAATACCTCAGGGTAGTCAGACACCACCCGAATATCACGAACTGGTCGCTTCTCCATCGTAGCATCAATGACATATGCCAGATAAGAGTCAAAACCTTTGGCAATCGACTTCTGAGCTTTAATCATGGAGACAATGGGAATATCAGAATCCTGTCGTTCTCTATGTGCAACATCATAAGATCCATCAGAGAGAGGGATCTTAATCATCTTTTTGGAACAGATAATCTCAGCATCACGCTTGCTGAGCCAATCCATCCCGATCACGACATCAAAGCCCGCAATAGGCATAATAAAGAAAGAAATAGGGATACTACTCCCGTCGATGTAAATCACAGCTATCGGGACTTTCTCTGTAATAGAGACTACTTTGCCGTCAGCGACCTCTACTCTGAGCGGCTCAGTTAATGGACAACAGGCAACTGTAATCTTCTACGACACGCCACAGATACAAAGGAGTAGGTAGCTCCATAGTCAAATAAAACACTAGCAGGGATATAATTGATAAGAAAAGTACCCGTGACGACATCCCCTGCTGCTTTAGCTTCGTCAGCTGTCATCTGGAAAGCCCTACCTTTTGCGCAGGGCGTGTCATCTCTTTTCGGGCCTCGAGAAGAAGAAGACCCTTTGCTCCAGTACTCTGTCTTTCTGGGCAGTTAGTCAGCTTGTGCCCGGGCTTGTGGCCCTTGCAGTATAAACGGTCACCTTCCAATTGTCGGGCTATATCAAACGCCCGATCCAGTTCAGCAGCAGTCCACACGTGTGGGCGAAATTCCAGTGGCAGAGTTGCCACAAACCGCCTTATCTTGGTGGTCTCGTCTGGGATCAGGTGGGAAACAAACCGCATCTTATCAATGAACGCGGTTATGTGTTCTTCAATTGGCTTATCCCTTTTCTGGAGATCATTAAATTCCCTCTCCATTCTTTCCAGGTCATACTCGATGCAATACTTCTTCAGCACCTTTTCAGAGAACTGCTCCCAAGTGAGAGCACTCAGTATTTCTTTCCTAACCGAAGCTTCTACCGTATCCCACCAGAAGATGGCATGGCCCTTTAACATACGTATTGTATATTTCATGCAATACTCCAGTTCGCACTCATAGGATTCAAACACTTGCTCCATTTCCCGGAGCCACTAGATAGTAATGGTGGGGTTATCACTCCCCTGGAATGTCGGAGTATTGCAAGTTAGAAATTTCTTGTATGAACAAGTCTTGCGGGGCTTGTTTAGTGTAGCTTGCAATAAGAGCTCCTTTGTCACACGAAGCTCTTCTTCCAATCGCCTAATATAAGCAGCCTGGTCTGGTTCAGGTCTGCCCTCTCCAGCATTGTGCTGAGATCTCTGATCTTCAGCCTGATGAGGCATATGAGAAGCCTCATCCTCTAATTCTTTAATAGCCTGTTCTGTATGGCCACGTTCGGCAGACATCTTTTCTAGATTTCTATATGACAGAGAAAGAGCAATTCACTCAGACTTAGGAACACTTCTTTATGGTCGGGCATACATATAACACTCTCACTCAACCCCCCCCCCCATAGGAACACTTCTTTATGGTCGGGCCCGAGTTTGAGATCGAATACTCTTTCAAGTACCCAATTCACTCAAACTTAGACTCTGATACCTAATTGTAACACCGCTTCTGAATTCAGTTACTTTAATGGCAAATCAGGTTTTAGCAGCGGAAATTTTTCTTTTTAAAACAACAAACTGTTATTTACATTAACAACTTCTCAAAACAACGTTGGTGTTAACAAGTACAGGAACCGACCATAGTATCTATGTACATTACATCATAATAAATTCAAGTGTTCCACCCACAAGGGGCAATGTACATCCCAAAAGCTACCCGCCTCGCAGGACATCTAGTTTTTACCTGAAAAGGGAAATCATAACATCATTAGCTAACACTTAGCTAGTGAGTACATAATATCACAAGTATCAATACAGTAAGTCATGCTTCATACATATCATACATAACAATCATTGCTAGCTTAGCACATAGCGGTGTGCTGATAAGATCAATAAGAGTTGTGTCTTGCAGGGTAATCAATCCTGCTCAACAACTCAGACCGGGGGATCAGATACAACCAATCCGCGCTGGTAGGGAAGCATGAAGCAATCCACCCAGCATTGTTCACAGAGCCAGAGGCTCCACAGGTAATCCAGCTACAACCGGCTGATCACCACTCACGTTAAGGCACGGCGGTTCTGCAGAACCTACGATCCAGGATGCCTCTTGAATCACCGTGAAATCCCGAGGGATCCAGTTACAACCGACTTACCTTAACCATGCGTTAGATAGTCTGCAGACAGTGCACATACACATATACGTACATTTGATCCCACAGGGATCCATCATTTCACATGTAACATCTTTCAGGTAGTTATTCATGCATTGCATCATATATTAACTAAGTGGTTCCAGTCTGGATTCACTGGCATGCACCTAATATACTTCGTAACATCATGCAATACATAAACTTACCTCCTTGAGTATACCTGCAAAAGCAAGTTAGTCATACATAATACATTCACATAGTCATTTAGCATGCAAGCCTTACTCTACTGAGTCTCATGAAAGCAGGCACTCACCTGAGCAGTTTACTACGCACAGGTATTAGGTTTTGACTCCACAAACAATACAAGTTCACCTAGCATATCATATTTACATTAGTCATTCACATGTGCATATAAGACTTACAAAATAACCATCTAACTTGGGACATAACACAAATCCGCCATAACTGTCGGATTTAGGAAATCCGATGGTTCTGTCGGATTCATGAAATCCGACACATTCAAACCTTGAAATCCGATACTCACTTGATCAGATTCCAACACTTGGGAACTTCATTATGCATATGAAATCCGACACTTGCGGTTTTCAATACATAGAAAGAATCCGACACTTGGCAGAAATCCAATACTATCAGATTTCAACACAAAGAAATCTAAATCATGAAATCCGATAGACTTGCGGAATCCGACACTTCTATCGGATTCCGACCATTCCTTCGGTTTTCAATACTTGCGGATTCCGACAACTTCATCAACTCGGAATCCGACAACCCTCATAGACTGGAATTCCGATACACTCATAATTTATTCTAACAACTTTGAATTCATTGGTTTCAAGCCCATAACTCATTAGAACATAATAACATCATCATCTAATCATCAATAACACATGAAATCCCAACAAGAACACCATTTATGCAATACCCACTTAGGAAGTGAATTTCCATATTCTTCAAGGTGTTCTTGCATGGATTCATGTTTCTAGCTTGCATGTAACCTTCTAACAATCTTAAGTTCATTCTACTAACCTTCTGTAGATTAACAAACGACTCCTTATTGTTCTTCTGAAATCCGAGAGCAGCAGCGAGAGAGAGAGACGAGAGAAAGTGTTTACGGATTTGCGTATGTGTGTTGTCTTTGACTTTGGTCAACAAAACATCCACATATATATGTTTACATACAATAGAGGCGGTTGCCACCTTACTTCACTAGAGGTTTTCCTTTTCTTTTAATTAATTACATACACACTTAACATACATATATACATTTAGCATACATGCATACGTACACACATAAACACACATGTAGTACATATAAACAAATAACTTGTATTCATTTACTTAACTTAACAAATACATGCACGTTATTATTCTTATTACATCAACTACGTACACTCACGTACTAATTACAACTAGGCCCAAGCTGAGGATGTTACAAGAATAACTCCTCAAATGTATTAGAACTTCTTGATTTCAAGTTCATCCATCTCCCACTGAATGTAGATTAGATAACTTTGAACTATAAGATAGACAAGCAAAGAACCTTTCTAGTCATATCTTAATAAGCGCTATATAGACCATCAACTGAATTTAGATTTGAGGACTTAGTCACGATGGTAAATGAATGTCCCAACAAATCGGACATACATTCTTGACCCGTCACAAACCGAATCGTTATTAATAACCCCGGTTCCATACACCATGACACCATGTACCAATGTGTCTGGGTAGGATATGAATTGTGAGACAATACCACAATTCACTATATGGCCATTCAATATAGATAGTGAGTATCTTAGCATCTTTACTAGATCTAAGTACCTTGATCTATATGCCTTATTGATTCTGAAATTTGTTTTGGTTAATTCTGAACACCAACAAGGCTTCAGACATATACCCAAACTAATAAACGTCTCGCAACTACTACCATCAAGGTAGTGACAAAAGCGAGATCAAGTCTCCTTATCTTCTCTTAGAGGACAATCACCCTGGTTTCCTCGTTCGAGAACCAGTTCTTCATGCTTTTCCTTCAACCAAGGACCTACACTTTGTAACAAATAAATTTGTGACAAACGTGAGTCAATCTGCTCAGGAAAACAACGCAGCTTATAGAAGAATAGCAATGAATCATGAACATACCTGAAGATGGAAAGTTAACTCTCTCTTTCCTGAGAAGTTTTATATCCTCTCGGCACGTAGGGCAGGCGTGACAGCCCCAATTCCCAAATCTTCCACAGAAGTAGCAAACCACCTTTTCTTGAGTCTCTTCTTGAGGCACATTCTCTATGTCCTTTGACTCAATATCAAGGATAGGCTTGGAAACTCCAACATTTCCTTTTAGGGTCGGTTTCTTCTTCCTTTTCTTTTGTTTCTTTAAACCCGAGACGGGAGTGGTTGAGGTGGAATTATGCTTGGCCATGTCAGACTCCGCAGACTTCAACATGCCATGCAATTCGCTTAAGGATTTCTCCATTCCTTGCATATGATAGTTTGTAACAAACTGATCATATGATGCGGGCAGAGACTGGAGTACAATATCCACAGCGAGCTCTCTCCCAATAGGAAATCCTAAACTCTCCACGTTCGCCTTCATCTTAAGGACGTGAAGACCAACATTCCTGCCTTCCTGCATCCTACAACCGACTAGGCTTTTAACACACTCATAGTGTTACTGCCTAACTTACTGTTGGAACATGTCCTTGAGCTGATTTAACATATTGTACACACTCATGTGCTCGAACTACTTTCACAACTCTGAGCTCATAGTTAACAACATGAGGCAGGCAACATCGTGCGTGTCCTTAACACGTTTTTCATATCCATATCGGACGGCCCAAGTCACGTTGGTAGCAGGTGGCTCCAAAAGGGGTTCCTCAAGGATGTGCAACTTTGACTCATGGCAGAGGGCAATCCTCAATTGCCTAAGCCACGCAATAAAGTTCACCCCCGTGAGTTTCTCCCTTTCTAGGAGCACACGAAGCGAGATGTTTGACGTGGTGTTGTTATGGTTTGACATCTATAAATAACAAAAATGCGAGTTTTGGTTAGTTAGATAAACCTTGTTAAAGATAATTACCCCATGTGTTTAAGAAAACAGATATTTTAACAAGGGCTAAGAACCTTATTTCACCTCACACCGTGACAGGTTTACCGCAGATCACGTGCCGAAGCTATCTAGGCCGGTAACCGTTTTACCAATTGTAATCTCTATTACAACTCTTAGACACTTGCGGGATCCATTTGACATCCATCATGTCGGTTGGCATGTTTGACCCCTACCTTACACCAATCTCAATATATAATTTTTGTTTAGCTCGTGCTTAGCTCGACAACTAACCAAGAATTATATACCAAAATTGTAAATCGTCCGTCAAGACACACGGGCGGCACTCTCGACCATCAATTGGCTCGTGCTTAGCTCGACAACCAATCATGTGAGTTACCCCACTCACCTTCCACACAACTACGCAAGGAATGACTCGTGCTTAGCTCGACATTCATCCTTGTTTCGTTAGATTCGGGTGGTGTCATCTTACGAATGATGCGTGATTTATGTTTTTGAAAAACGAGATTTTGTTTCCGGTTTATAAAACCTTTTTGTGAATTAACAAAGTAAATGTCAAAACGATTTTAAGCACTTTTAAATATAATACCATCTTTATATTTTCTTTGTCAATTCTATTCGCGCGAGATTGTTAACCATTTTAACAAACATTGTATTTTATTTAATTTTTAAAGAAAAATTGTCTAGCATGCGAATCCTAATCCATGCATAGAAAATAAAATACAACCACGCAAATATATATATATATATATAATTTGGTAACATGCCTAAAAGTCCTATGCGTTTTCCCCGTGAGCCACAACGGGGAAAACAAGGCCAAAACCTAAGGACAAGGTATAGTCTCGTTGGATGAGCTCCCACTGAATCCAACACCTCCAATGGCGTGTTGATTCCTTCTTGCCAAGACGTCATCACCATGACTCCCGTTGACTTCTCCGGTTCTAATTCTATACTATTAACAAATACATAGAATATATATATATATATATATATATATATATATATATATATATATGACACGCAGGTCGCATTCCTACACTATTTATACAAATACACGGAATAAAAGAAACTGCGTGCAAGCCGCACCGACAAATAAATAAATAAATATTATTACAACAATATAGCACGCAGGCCGCCAAAAACCAAATCAATCAACCACCACAACACATAGGTCTAAGGGCATATCATGTTACCGAATTAACCAAATGCAACAAAATGAAACATGGCGTGCCACACAAAACCATGATACAAATATATATATCTATATTTTAGTCAAGATTGTCAAAACATCAAAGGCACAAAATGATAATCCTTGTACATATGCATTAGTGTACCAAACCATTTTTGAAACACATATTCATATATACATTTGTAAGTATATATTTGTGTACACTTCATGCTAAGTTACAACAAATATATAAATATAAAAACTAAAATATTATGACGACTACAAATGTATCAATTTTAGTCCAACAAGAATCAACACGAAAAACCATTTTAAGAAAACAATTTTCTTATCAAATAAAATATTTTTATGGTGTTCTTAGACTCAATAGTGCAAAGCCATGTTAAACTTGGCTCTGATACCACTGAGGTATTCATTTGGCACAATCAAGACGAAGCGGAAGCATGTTATAATACAAAAATTCAAGGCTAGCCAAACAAACACCTCCCATGGACCAAAATCTAGACATGGAATTGCAACTAAAATATAATAAACAAGATAGAAGAAAGGTTATACCACAATTCAAGATCAAAAGCTTCCTTCTTTGTCAAAGTGTGTAGAATTCAACAAGAACTCCTCTAGTGAAGTCCACCCAAGCACACTTGATTCCCCAATGCTAGTAGGTTGATGTAGCCACCAAAACAACAAGAATCAAGAACATATAACACCTTTGTGTATCAAAGCTAGATCACAAAGTGTATAACACCTTCTCTTGTGCATCAAACTTGATCACCTTGAAGAAGAACAACAAGAGAGAATTTTCTCACCAACAAGAACACTTAAAATCCCAAGAGACTGTTCTTGAGCACACAAAACCGTAGAACACATAACACACCACTTAATATCATTAAAAAGTGTGTTTAAGAATGTTAATTATGTTGTTACAGTGATCGCACACGGCCCGTGTTGGTCAACACGGCCGTGTGGGCCCAAAGCCCACGGCCTCAATTGGTCCAAGATAGCCCATGTCTAATAGGCTGAACACGGCCCGTGTTCATCTACACAACCGTGTAGGCCCAAAGCACACGGCCTCGATATGGGCCAATACGCCCCGTGCTAGTTGGGCTGGACACGGTCCGTGTTCAGCCACACGGCCCGTGTACCATCCTGCCAAAATCCATTTTGGCCTCTTTCTCTCTTTTTCTTGATCATGTTGCCGGAATCAATACTTGGTATGTGACCCAATAGGCCTATACTTCATCAGCAGTGCTATTGACTCGTTCGTGTCAGCAGGCATATACCAAGAGCGCATGCATCTCAAGTAAAAGGACAAACAATATTACCATCATGATTTACTTGTGATCATGTCCATAAAGTAAACTCAGGTGTGGGTCCTCCAATCACTTGATCCATTATCAAGTACAGGCTAGTGTAGTGAAACTATGTATTCAATCCCTTATGAATACTTTACCAACCACTTGTCTCGATATTAATTCACTTCTTCCTTCCAATGAAGAACGACTGATCGTGGAGCATTTAAAATAAATAAATTTATTCATGGAAGTATTAAACATGCAAATACAGAACGCAATAATATTTCATGAAAGTAAGCGCACCATGTGTATATTAAAATCTCCATTTAATAATCATTACAATCAGAAATACATTATTGTTTTAATGTTCTCAATCATTACAAATACATCTAAAATAATCAAACCAAGTCACTAGCAAATCTAATGCCCATAGATTTAGCATGAGAATCATGTTTGGCTTGTGACAAAGTTTTGTTGAGCAGGTCCGCCAAATTCCCCTCGGTTAGTACTCTACTAACGCAATTTGCCCATCCTCGATGATATTACATATAAAGTGATATTTATGAGCAATGTGTCTCATGCGTCGATGCGCTCTTGGTTCCTTAGCTAGAGCTACTGCACCCTCATTGTCACAGAAGATCTCAATAGGGTTAGCGATGCTAGGAACAACTCCAAGATCTTGAATGAATTTCTTCATCCAGACAAGTAGTGCCGGTCCTTAAGATTTTAGTAGTCTATTTTTTTATAAAAGCGCGTGCGGAAGCTAAATATTTATTTCACATTTTACAACTTATATAAATATAAGTTGTAATACAAAAGTATTATTAAACAAAACACACCAAGCGTTACCAATTCGTTTGACCATTAAACTACTTATTACCTAACATTGTTTATACAAAGTGTTCCCCAAAACCTAACATGAACTACCAGCATGTACCCGTCCTCACCTTCAGTCTATTTACCTGCATATGGAAAGTTCATGAGAGGGTTAGCTATAAATAGCTGGTGAATAACAATTAAGCGGAAGCAGTATATTAACAGTATTAAAATCACATTTCATGCATCACATAACTTCATTCAAGTCTATCCTAACACATGGTGAAGCACCGGTCAGTCAGTAGGCATCACGTCTTGCAGGGTTTTGAGCCCGGCTCAGTGATCCTCACTGGGGAAACTGATACTTCCTTCGCGCCGGTGGAGAATCGGGTAGCGGTCCACCATTGCATTATCGGGATACATATCCCATTTGGGATCAGCGGGAACTGAGAGCCTCTAAATCGTATCGAGGGGCGGAGGTTTAGCAAGAACCAAGATTCATGATCATCGAATCTCCGCACATCATAGCTGGCGACACAAGGACCCAACTCAAGACCCAGATAATCTGGCCCCAATGTCCAAGGTAGTACCGGTACACAAACAATGGCCTACTCCGGCCTTAGCATAAACACAAATGGCCTACTCCGGCCCTTACATATCAACAATGACCTACACAGGCCTTTACATATCAACAATGACCTACTCAGGTGTGACATTCGGCAACAAATTTCCCAGGTTAGCCATTAGAAATTCTAATTTTAAGCCTAGTATGACTAAAAATAGTATTTATGACTTAAATACTTCCATAATAATATTAGATTTCGTAGAAATCCTGCCTATATGGTTAGAACCTTCCCGAGCTCGAAAAATCGAATTATTAAAAGTCAAGAATTACAAATCATATACAATAATAATAATAATAAAAATAAAAATAATTAAATACATCATAATAAATATAAATAAGTTAAAATATAAAACATATATATATATATATATAAACTCATCAAAATAATTAAAACTTTGTTAATTAAAAGATTTAAACAAAATCACCATTTATACAAATTTATTAAAACTAATTACACATAATTTATAAAAAATAAAAAATAAAAGAAACCCCCCATCTCTTTTCTCTTGCCTCCTTCTCTTTCCAAGAATCACCACTTGATCTCCCCCATGCTCTATATAAGCCCCCTACTACTCTTCATCATTTCCTTCACCACCACACTCCATCTCTTCTCTTTTCTCTCTTCTTCTTTCACCAACAAAAATCTCCCAAGAACATCCAAGTGTTGATCATCTTTTGAAGATCAAACACTAAATCAAAGAAAAGAGTTGGTAAGATGATCATAAAACACTCATCTCTACACTTCTACCTTTCTTCTCTTCTTCTTTCTTCTTTCTTTTATTTATTTTCTTTGTTGTTCATCTTATTTCCTTTATTTATATATATATAATCATGTAAATATAAACATCCTACCAATGTTGTAAGGAGCACATGAAATGTGCATCATCCTACCGTTGTTGTATGGAACTTAATCAACTAAAAATCAAGAAAATAAGACTTTGATCATGCATGTGTTTCATCTTCACAAATGTTGTAAGGAACACATAAAATGTGTATCATCCTACCATTATTGTAAGAACACATGGATTATCAAAGCTTATACTCATACAATATGATTATTCATGAATATAAACATGTTATATTAAAGTTATGACCCATAAGCAAAAAGAATAACATTCTGGCAGATTCTGATGCTAGAACTCCCAACTTGTTTTTGTTATATCTGGAGTTCTAGGTATCAAAATCAGTTGATTCTTTTTGCTAATCTTATTTTAAAGTGTTACCTTTCATTTAAACCTGGATTCACTAATTTTCATGAACGCTTGATTCTTCAAACATATTTAAAAAGACCCATATGTTGAATCTGGAAATCTGGCAGATTTAGAAGGGTACACTTTAAACGCGTGTAACTTACTCATTCTTGGGTCAAAATACGTCTAGTTTTTTTTAAAAGTTTAATCTTTGAGTCGTGGTTATTTCCCAGTTTGAATCATGTAAAAAGGAGGTCGTATGAGCCCTAAACAGACGTTTTAGTAACAACATGTCATCCAGACACTGATCAGTGGACATCCTATACACTTTTAATTATTAAAAATACCAAACATGGATTATAAATTCCTATATTTTTACTGGACATTCTAGAAACATGTAGTAAGATTATATTAAAATATCAAGCCTTAATATGACTCCTAAATAACAGTTTTTAATTTTTAAAGTTCAACTCAAAGAACTGAAAATTTCAGTGAACACTTATGAATTATGGAAAAATAGAGACAACCTTTAACTATTTAAATAAATAAGTTAACAACAAATAAATAATACAAAATAATAAATAAAATAAGTCTAATAGAGCTACATACCTTTTTATATTAGGAAAGGAGCTTCGGTAGGAACAAGAAATCCTTACAAGAAAACACCTTTGCATACCGAGTGAGTATCATAGCCCCTTTTTACCGTATTTCATATTATTTTGGGGTGAAAGCATGTGTATACGTTTCATGAAAAGTTTATTACCTATCTTCTTATTTATTTCAAATATTATTTTGAGCACTTATGGTATTATTCTTTGATGTGCTTGGGTGATCGTTGTAAGGCCCTTTCGTTGGACATTATTCCTTAACTCCGCTAGTGAGCCGATGGTATTTGTAAGTAGCGCTATTTGGGGATTCCGACGTCTCCCATTTATGGTTGACGAACTATAGATGTACTTTACCACTACTAACGTCATTTAATATAGGCGTTAGGTTTATCATGGGCAATTGGTTGTCGGCTAGGTTGGATAATGGCTCAAGCAATAATCATCATAGTCTATTACTACCATGTGCAACGTTTTGGGCAATATAATACATCTTCTATCATTATTTCATACTTGGATTTTTATCCAAAAACTTCCATCAAGTATTTAAACTTTTCTCATTTAAAAGATATTTTGTGCATACATTAAAAACCTATGAACTCACCAACTCTAGTAGTTGACACTTTTCTTTTACCCGTGCTTTCAGGTGACCGCCGTTAGGTACCTTATGCTTACAAACATGATGTGTGGCATCTTCATCTTCATCGTCACATTTTATAAAAACCATATTTATTTTATTTACGCATCGTACAAGACAATTTCCTTTAAATATTATTCGGTTGTGTAACTTTTATTTATGTTTCATCCGAACTACTTATTTTGTTAATTTAATCTAATGGTTATTATCTATTTACCTTGTGCGATGATATCTTGTGCTGTGACACCTCGTGTTTCCGCTTTAGCGGGGTGTGACAGATTTGGTATCAGAGCCTAAGGTTATAGGGAATGTTGTTTTTCTTATGGGGGGAAAACAACAACTATGACCAAAGGTTTATAAAAATAATTTTTCCAAATAATTTGTTTAAAATGCATCAAGTGTATTGATAATATAATTAAGCTGAGTACCACATTGTTATACCTCAATTAGACAAAGCTTGATCACCTATGTCTAATTTAGCTATGTATGATATGGGACTTAGGTTAGTTATAATAAAAATATACTTAGAAACATTTTTCATTTATTTTCTTTCTGGAGCACGATTATTGTGTGTGTGCATAAGCATGGCATATCATAAGTACTTTCATATATTAGCACACTTAGTAACCAATTTTATATATATCGAAGTCTGTAATGTCATCATTAGGTTGAGACACTAAGATTACATATTCTTTACCCATGGAGGTTAGAATAGAAACATAGTGGGAGAGTCCCCGAGTTTCACGACCTAGTGTATTATCAACACCGACTTCCTGTGGAGCATGTGTTAGGCTCACGACTAGGAAAAGAGCCCCCTTACCAACGAGAGTGACCTCGTGGCCTTTTCATTAGGAGGGAGAGAACTGCTAATTTAGGGAGCACATAGAGGCACCCTGAGTAGTAACGGGAACTATCGTAAGGACATTAAGGGTGACCCCCAAAGAGGGAAGGTGGGTACAAAGCATATCACTAGAACTGAGTATTCATCAGACTAGTTTAGACCACCGGCACCATGTCCTATGTAATTTTTTTTCTATGCTCTCGGAGTCGCAACACCGTGAAGCGTTAAGAGCTGTAGGGACTACCATTGCAACAAGGAGGGCCGTGTAGATGATTTAATTATATATGTGCTTGGGAGGATATTTTGTTATAGTGATGGTGAGATTGCTAGTAAGTATGATGGTACGCTAGGGTTGTTTTTTTAAGGAGATTGAATTAGTGAAAGATTTGGAGTTTCTTTCGATTATTAAACTTGGTGGTTTTTTTTTGATGATTTGTTAAACATTAATCACTTGATGTCTTTTAGGAAATCATTTTGGTACTTTTGGGAACTATATGATTGAACATGTGTTGCTTAAATCACGTTATGAAATGTTTGATTTTACATGCATTGCTATATGATTGAACGGGAGTGTTAGTTGTTAGACCTTATATCTTAGGATCACCATAACCTAGCTAAGTAGAATTTGTACAAAGGAGAGACCCGAATGTGATTACTAGTATGTTTCTTCTGAACAATTATAATGCATCAATGCTATCTGACTCTGGAATATATAGAAGCTTAGTACCACTAGTTTTTAGGCCAAAGCTCAATCTAAAATTTCAAATATTGAAAGAGGCCTATATCATGGAATTTGCTAATGGACAAGAAGTCAAGATTAGAGATATAATCACTAAGTGTACCTTGAACTTAGCTAGCAAAAGCTTTAACGTAGACCATACCAATCAAACTAGGGAGCTTTGATGTAGTTGTTGGTATGTATTGGCTATCCAAAAATCAAGCTGAAATATTGTTCTGCAAAGATCATTCAGATTCCACTATCACAAGACGAAACACTTGTCGTATAAGGAGAAAAGACCAGGAAGAACGTCAAGGTGGTATCATGCATGAAAATGCAAAAATATTTAGGAAAGGACTATATCGCATTCTTCGTGCATGTTGTAGAAATGGAGGTTTAGGAAAAGCACATTCACGATTTTCCAATTGTTCGGGATTCTCCAAAGGTGTTTTCGGATGAAATACCTGGATTACCCTTAGTTAGACAAGACAAATTTGGATTGATTTAATCCCTGGAGCCGCGCCCGTAGCAAAGGCACCATATCGGTTAGCCCCGTTGGAAATGTAGGAAATTGCCTGCACATCTTCAAGAGCTACTCGACAAAGGAATTATTCGACCAAGTACCTCACCATGGGGAGCCGTAGTCCTATTCGTCAAAAAGAAAGATAGATTGCTGCGAATGTGCATAGACTATAGGGAACTCAACATATTGACCATCAAAAATCAATACCCTCTTCCTCGAATCTATGACCTTTTCGATCAACTTCAAGGTGCTACCTATTTTTCTAAAATTGATATTCAATCTGGATATCATCGATTAAGAATCTGTGAAGAGGACGTGCCCAAAACCGCGTTTAGAACACGTTATAGTTATGCCCTTTTGATTGACAAACGCACCAATTGTCTTCATGGACGTAATGAACCGAGTATGCAGACTATACTTAGATAAGTTGTGATTGTGTTTGTTGATGATATACTCATTTACATGCGACACAAGAGCAACCATGAAAAGCATTTAAGGTTGATACTAAAGTTACTTAAGGATCAGAAGTTGTATGCCGGGAATTACGTTTTCTAGGCCACGTAATTAATAGGAATTCATGTTGACCCAACAAAGATCGAAGCCATAAAGAAATAGGAACCCCATATATCCCGAATGAAATTGTAAATTTCTCGGTTAAGTACATTTATTTATAGCAAATTTCTCTAAATTTGTGCAACCACTCGCGGCATTAACTCAAGAGGATAAGAAGTTTTGGCGAAAAAAAAAAAAACATTTTCTACGCTTAAGAATAAGTTAGCAATGCACCAATTTTGGCGTTACCCGAAGGAATATATAACTTCGTGGTATATTGCGATGCGTCACACCAAGGATTGGGTTGTGTGTTGTTGCAAAAAGAGAAAGTCATTGATATGATTCGAGACAATTCAAAGTGCATGAGAAGAAATTTGCTACCCACAACTTAGAGTTAGGAGCCGTAGTATATGCCCTTAAAAAGATGGAGATATTACCTTTATAGTACTAAGCGAACTATTTATACAGACCACAAGAGTCTTCAGCATATTCTTGATCCAAAGATGCTCGATATGAGGCGTAGAAGATGAGTGGAATGGCTTAGTGACTACGATTGTGAAATCAAATACCATACTAGCAAGGCCAATATGGTCGCTGATGCTCTATGAAGAAACAAAAGAGTGAATCCATCTAGGGTACAAGCTTTAGGAGCAACCATTCAAACAAGCCTAAAGGAAAGAATAGTTGAAGCTCAAAAAGAAGCATCAAAGACGGAAAATTTGAAGAACGAGACCCTATATCACTTGGAGCGATGATTCAAAACAGGCCAGATGGAGTGCACCACTTCGAAAACAAGAATTGGATAGCTAAGTTTAATAACCGTTAATCAACAATTTTAGACGAGGCTTATAATATTCAATCCACCCTGGAGCCGACAAAATGTTCTCAAGGAATACTATTGGTAGGCCTGGAATATAGAAAGACGTCTCCTTGTTCGTGGGAAATGTTTAACTTGCGCAAGGGTTAAGACATAACACCAGAAGCTATCCGGTTTGTTGCAACAGCCAGAATGGAATGGAAACATATAAGCATGGATTTCGTATCTAAATTACTCCGATCTGCAAAAGGGTACGATTCCATTTGGGTTATAGTAGATCGACTCACGAAATCGGCACCTTTTCTCCCTATACGGAAGATTACAAAGTGGAAAACTGGCTCAGAATTATATTGACGAAGTTTTTGCCCAACACCAGTACCAATTGCAATAATATCCGATAGAGGTAGTCGGTTCACATCCCGATTTTGGCAATCGTCACAAAGGGCGTTAGGTACGCAAGTAAACCTGAGCAGCACCTACCACCCTCAAACGGATGGGCAATCGGAGAGAACGATTTAGACACTAGAAGACATGTTGTGTGCATGCGTAATAAATTTTAGTGGAACTTGAGATTCACATAAACTATTAGTTAAGTTTTCTTAGAATAATAGGTGTCACACTAGCATCCAGTGTGCACCATATAAAGTCTTGTATGGGCGCAAGTGTAGATCCCCACTTAATTTGTTGGAAATTGGCGATAGGAAATTAACTAGACCTGATATCATGCAAGCGGTCATCGACAAGAATACAATTATGAACGATAGGCTTAAGACTGCCAAAGATCATTAGAAAATTTACGCTGATAATCTCCATAAGCCTTTAGAGTTCCAAGTGGGCGATAAAAGTGCTTATAAAGGTATTGCCGTGGAAGAAAATAGTACATTTTAGGAAAAGAGGAAAACTATATCCCAGATTCTTTAGACCATTTGATATAATTAGAAGAATTAGGTGAGGGTCGTATATGCTTAAATTTCCACAAGAACTGAATGCCATACACGATACCTACCATGTGTCAAATCTAAATAAATTATTAGCTGATGAAACTCTAGTACTACCCCTAAAGTATGTTCAGATGATCGGTTAAATTTCATACATGAACCAATTGAAATTCTTGACCGTAAGGTCAAACAGCTTAGAAAAAGTAAGATTCAAATTACAAAAGTTCGATTGGAATTCAAGTACGGACCCGAATACACATGGGAACGCGAAGACTACATGAAACATAAATATCCTCACCTCTTTAATAACGTTAGTACAAAGTAAATTTCGGGACGAAATTCTTTTAATCAGGGGAGACTGTGACATTCGGCAACAAATTTCCCAGGTTAGCCATTAGAAATTCTAATTTTAAGCCTAGTATGACTAAAAATAGTATTTATGACTTAAATACTTCCATAATAATATTAGATTTCGTAGAAATCCTGCCTATATGGTTAGAACCTTCCCGAGCTCGAAAAATCGAATTATTAAAAGTCAAGAATTACAAATCATATACAATAATAATAATAATAAAAATAAAAATAATTAAATACATCATAATAAATATAAATAAGTTAAAATATAAAACATATATATATATATATATAAACTCATCAAAATAATTAAAACTTTGTTAATTAAAAGATTTAAACAAAATCACCATTTATACAAATTTATTAAAACTAATTACACATAATTTATAAAAAATAAAAAATAAAAGAAACCCCCCATCTCTTTTCTCTTGCCTCCTTCTCTTTCCAAGAATCACCACTTGATCTCCCCCATGCTCTATATAAGCCCCCTACTACTCTTCATCATTTCCTTCACCACCACACTCCATCTCTTCTCTTTTCTCTCTTCTTCTTTCACCAACAAAAATCTCCCAAGAACATCCAAGTGTTGATCATCTTTTGAAGATCAAACACTAAATCAAAGAAAAGAGTTGGTAAGATGATCATAAAACACTCATCTCTACACTTCTACCTTTCTTCTCTTCTTCTTTCTTCTTTCTTTTATTTATTTTCTTTGTTGTTCATCTTATTTCCTTTATTTATATATATATAATCATGTAAATATAAACATCCTACCAATGTTGTAAGGAGCACATGAAATGTGCATCATCCTACCGTTGTTGTATGGAACTTAATCAACTAAAAATCAAGAAAATAAGACTTTGATCATGCATGTGTTTCATCTTCACAAATGTTGTAAGGAACACATAAAATGTGTATCATCCTACCATTATTGTAAGAACACATGGATTATCAAAGCTTATACTCATACAATATGATTATTCATGAATATAAACATGTTATATTAAAGTTATGACCCATAAGCAAAAAGAATAACATTCTGGCAGATTCTGATGCTAGAACTCCCAACTTGTTTTTGTTATATCTGGAGTTCTAGGTATCAAAATCAGTTGATTCTTTTTGCTAATCTTATTTTAAAGTGTTACCTTTCATTTAAACCTGGATTCACTAATTTTCATGAACGCTTGATTCTTCAAACATATTTAAAAAGACCCATATGTTGAATCTGGAAATCTGGCAGATTTAGAAGGGTACACTTTAAACGCGTGTAACTTACTCATTCTTGGGTCAAAATACGTCTAGTTTTTTTTAAAAGTTTAATCTTTGAGTCGTGGTTATTTCCCAGTTTGAATCATGTAAAAAGGAGGTCGTATGAGCCCTAAACAGACGTTTTAGTAACAACATGTCATCCAGACACTGATCAGTGGACATCCTATACACTTTTAATTATTAAAAATACCAAACATGGATTATAAATTCCTATATTTTTACTGGACATTCTAGAAACATGTAGTAAGATTATATTAAAATATCAAGCCTTAATATGACTCCTAAATAACAGTTTTTAATTTTTAAAGTTCAACTCAAAGAACTGAAAATTTCAGTGAACACTTATGAATTATGGAAAAATAGAGACAACCTTTAACTATTTAAATAAATAAGTTAACAACAAATAAATAATACAAAATAATAAATAAAATAAGTCTAATAGAGCTACATACCTTTTTATATTAGGAAAGGAGCTTCGGTAGGAACAAGAAATCCTTACAAGAAAACACCTTTGCATACCGAGTGAGTATCATAGCCCCTTTTTACCGTATTTCATATTATTTTGGGGTGAAAGCATGTGTATACGTTTCATGAAAAGTTTATTACCTATCTTCTTATTTATTTCAAATATTATTTTGAGCACTTATGGTATTATTCTTTGATGTGCTTGGGTGATCGTTGTAAGGCCCTTTCGTTGGACATTATTCCTTAACTCCGCTAGTGAGCCGATGGTATTTGTAAGTAGCGCTATTTGGGGATTCCGACGTCTCCCATTTATGGTTGACGAACTATAGATGTACTTTACCACTACTAACGTCATTTAATATAGGCGTTAGGTTTATCATGGGCAATTGGTTGTCGGCTAGGTTGGATAATGGCTCAAGCAATAATCATCATAGTCTATTACTACCATGTGCAACGTTTTGGGCAATATAATACATCTTCTATCATTATTTCATACTTGGATTTTTATCCAAAAACTTCCATCAAGTATTTAAACTTTTCTCATTTAAAAGATATTTTGTGCATACATTAAAAACCTATGAACTCACCAACTCTAGTAGTTGACACTTTTCTTTTACCCGTGCTTTCAGGTGACCGCCGTTAGGTACCTTATGCTTACAAACATGATGTGTGGCATCTTCATCTTCATCGTCACATTTTATAAAAACCATATTTATTTTATTTACGCATCGTACAAGACAATTTCCTTTAAATATTATTCGGTTGTGTAACTTTTATTTATGTTTCATCCGAACTACTTATTTTGTTAATTTAATCTAATGGTTATTATCTATTTACCTTGTGCGATGATATCTTGTGCTGTGACACCTCGTGTTTCCGCTTTAGCGGGGTGTGACATCAGGTCCTTAACATGCGTACATCATTTAAATAACACAATTGGTTCATTAAACCTCTAAACATGCATAACTACAATGTCTTGGTTTGTAACATACAAAACATCTTTATAACACTATCAATATCATGCTCGAGTTAACTGTTACTCACCTGTGGAGTTATTACAGGTAAGCACTAAGTCACAGGTGATTCTTGATCAACTGGTATACCTAAACAAGTTAATATATACAACTAAACACTTAAAACAGAAACTGCCAGAAGCAACGTATGGCCGTACCTTGCCAAGGCACGCCCGTGCCTAGCGAGGCACGCTCCGGACTTGGGCAAGCACGCCCCGTACCTGATACCCAGGTATGCCTCGTGACTGCAGGCACTACCTCGGACCCTCTAGGGTTAGGCACGCCCGTACCTTTTTGAGGTACGCTCGTGCCCCCCGGGTACGCCCTTGGTCACGGTCTGTTCTTGAGAGGCACGCCCGTGCCTTTCCATTTGCAGCATCAGGTTCGACCAGAACCTGCTGTTTTCTAGCCAAACCAAACCAAAACATTACCAATTCTTTTCCAGTCGATTTCAAAGATTCATATATGAACATACACAGCAAATACAAGCTAAAGACAGCATTGCCATATCATTTAACATCAAAATCATACCTTAGGACCAATTTCTCCATTTTGACCCATTAGGTCTTTAATTCACAAAACTAATCAAAATCAAGTCTTTAATTAACAAAAACAACTTCGGTGAATCTAACATCACCTTAGAAATCAATTGGCAACATTTAATTTCATCTTTGGCATCAATTGGTGATTTTCACCCAAATACCCAAAACTTAAAGATTGAAGAATAAGGACTTACAAGAACAGGTAGGATCAAGAAGATGATTAAGGTAGATTAGAACATGGATTTGTAGCAAGATTTACAGCAGATTACTTCTTGGTTGATCCTTTCTTGAATTCACTTGAAGGCTTGAACACAAAATGAAGAGAAGAAATGAATTTTGGAAAAGGTGTGTGTGTATGTCACGTATCTATGTATGTGTATAACTTAGAATTGATTTTTGCTTCTAAGTTATCCACAACACAGTATTTTGTTCCCCCTTCCAACTTACAACTTAACGCACGAGTACCCTTTTTAACTAACGGGGATATTTTTGGAAACCTCGTTCTAAACCATTTAATATTCTTTTCTATTTTTATCAATATTTTTATTAACTCATTTAATAACTATTTTAGTTATTTTTCTTTAATATCTACAAATATATATACTTTATTCAATTTACTAATATATTATACGTACCACGTCAGCATGCGTCTAGGCCCTTTCTGATGATGTTACAAATCTACCCCCTTAAGAAGATTCCGTCCTCGGAATCTGCTCAGCAACGAACAAGTGTGGGTAGCGTGCTTTCATCTCATCCTCGGCCTCCCATGTCAAGTTAGGACCCAGATTGTGTTTCCATTTGACGAGCACTAACTTGATCATCTTTTTACGCAGCTTTTTTATTTTGAATTCCAAAATCTCAATAGGTTCCTCCACAAGGCGTTTAGCTGAATCAACTTTCAACTCTTGCAGAGGTAGGATCTGATCATCATCAACCTTGCACTTCCTCAAATAGCACACATTAAATGTGTTATGAATACTAGACAACTCAGGAGGAAGTCCAAGTGACACAGTTTGTTCATTGACCCATTATAGAATTTTAAACGGACCATTGTATCTCGGGCTTAACTTACCCTTACGACCAAATCGAATCACCCCTTTCCAAGGTAAAACCTTCAAGAAAACCCGGTCACCCACTTCAAAAGTAATGGGCCTCCGTTTTGGATCCGCATACATCTTTTGCCTGTCTCGTGCAGCTTTCAGCTTTTCACGTGCCATCTTTACTTTATCGGCTGGCATCTGCACAATGTAGGTTCTAACCAACATATAGGTGTACGGCATCACCTACCGTATAGCATCTCATATGGTGGCATGCCTATACTCGAATCATAGGAGTTGTTATAGGCAAATTCGATTAACGGAAGATGTGAATCCCAAGAACCACCAAATTCTAGAATACAAGCTCTCAACATATCTTCAAGAGTTTGAATAGTCCTTTCAGACTGTCCGTCTGTTTGAGGATGGTATGTTGTCACACCCCGCTAAGCGGAATCATGAGATGTAACAGTTTACGGTTTCATAGCATAAGGTACAAGATTTCACCAACCATAGATAATTAAAAGTAGTACAATTGTTTACAACAAGTTTCGATAATTGTTCAAAAGTTTGGAAAATAACATAATGTAAATTGCTAGATAATGCTATCACATGCATGCCAAACAGGTGCTGACCACTTACTAATTATTTCCTGAAAAACATGATAAAGAGAGTGTCAACTATAGAAATAGTTGGTGAGATCACAGGTTTTGATATGCAATAAAATAAGATTTTAATGTCAAAAACGTTCATCACTGAACGATGAGTATGTAAATCGGTTGTTTAGTGTGCACGTGGTATAAGTATATGCAGAATGTTAACGCAAAGAGCCCACTACCTAAGCCTACTGACTGAATGCCCATAGAGTAATAAATAGAGCCTGTTTCACAGTAATTATGCACTTACACAAGTAAGTGGGGTGTCAACCTAATAGCGCTATCCATAGATTACTAACGGCTCGATACAATGAGTTAATAGGTAGTGTTGAACGGTGGGACTTACATAAAGAGAGAAACTCATAATCGTTAAACATAAGCATATATACCAAAGTGCGAAGATAAGATAACAGTTTGATAAACAGATCAACCGATGATTTAAATAGTAGCATGCTTTTCCCCCAAAAATATTCAAAACAATAAAAAGTGGGGCCGTGAATACTCACCTGACAAAGTCTAACGCGTTCTTAAAATAATTCGTAAAGTCTTTAAATCCCGCGGTGCTTCCTTCCTAGTGGAATAATATCCTATTATTAGTCCCCAAATTCTAGTTATTAAAATTAATAATTAACCTTGTATTGTTTATATTGAATTTTATAGTGATATCGTTATATGTTACAATCATATATATATTTACCCAACTTTATTTCATGTGAATATATTTATATTTTTTTGTTTTATATTTTATATTTACTTCTTTTGGGTGTTTCTATCTTATTTATATGATTTTATACTTTAATTGTTATTTCTCAAGTCCGAATCATAAAGATTTTATTCTTCTTTATTTACTGTGCAAGTCCTTTTCTGTCAGCTTCATGGGTTGTACTTTGGTGCAATGTTTAGTACCCTAACGGATTATTTAAGGTTCCAAGTTTTTATATCTTATTATAATATGTCTTTAGAGAATACTGTAAAAATATTAGAAGTTTTAAAGATTTATAGGTATTTTATTTGATTTATTTACATTTAGAGGTCACTGGTCAAAATCCAGTTAACACTCTCATATTGTTTTAAGGGTTTGAGTGATCAAACGACCTTATTTTTAGATGATTCAAATTGGGTTAAATTTCTAACTCAATAATGTAACTTTTAAAAAAAAGTTGACCATTTTTAAGTTTGTGTGGACCAATTTATGGTTAATTAAAGTTCACATATAAAACTTCCCAGATTCTCAGCTTTTGCACATGCAATTTACTTTTTATATTTGAAGAAACAAATCTTAATTAATACAAGTGAGACCAGTTTCGTTTGAAATATAACTCGTTATATTAAATTTCAGTTAAAGATTCATAATTTTTCACTCAAAATTGAAGGAGATATGACTATTGAAAGTCGTATTTGATTTCTACCCGGATACTGTTTACACACTTAACATAAATCAAGTTATTAGAGGGTCAAACGATCGAGATTTTGGGTGATTTTACATGGGATAGAAAGATAAGACATAAATATAACATGCAAAAGCAAAATCAAGTGTTTTAGATAAGTAAAACACAAGTTATGAATATTTTAAGTCGGATAACATTCTGCCAGAATTTCAGGTTTCTTGTTCTTGATCTCTGGTATGTTCTAACACCATTTCTTGTTGTTTCAAGCTTAGATTCTTGGTTTTAGCTATGTTTTACAAATTTTATAGATTACTACAGCATCAAAATAGTTTATTTGCAATAAAACCCACATGCATGTTGAAATCTAGCATGGATTCATCAAGATCCCCACATGCATGGTGGTTTAACACCATAAACTTGGGTTTTAATCTATAAAATCGAAATTTGCATTTATGTTTGGTACATTTTCGTGATTTTAGTAACTAATCCACCATGAAACACTTGTGTGTTCATCTTGGTTCAAAAACTTGAGAAAAATAGAAGAAAAACTTAAGAAATGTGTAAGATATGAGGAGATAACCTTAGAAGATGTTACCTATCTTGATTCCTTGCTTCAAACCATCAAATGATCTTCAAAAATGGCAGATTTATGGTGAAGTTGGGGCTGGAAATTGTGGGTTGTAGCAAGAGAGAAGAGGGAGAAGAGAGAAGGTAGAGAGAGTTGAGTGTTTGAAGAGAGAAAGAGAAATGATGCATGTGTTGTGTGTGTGTCTTGCATGATGGTAGTGTATTCAAAAGAGTTTGTGTGTGTAAGTGGGTTTGTGTGTGTGTGTGTGTGGGTGAGGGCTGGTAGATTTGTGTGCCATTTCTTTTTTTCTTTTTTTTTGTTTAATAATAGGTAGATTGTATGTGTTGGATGTATTTTGTACAATGGTGATTCAATTAAGATCAATACTTACAATTTATTGATTAGTTTTGTTGGCATTTACATAAGTTTTATATTTGGGATAAATAATATATGTAATGATGTTTTTGTTCTTATTATTCTGATTGTTATATAAAATTTATAAATCTTGACTTTTAATTAGGCGGTTTTACCGATTTTTCGATTTTTGAAGGTTTTAAGCACATCGCCGGGATTTTTAGGGAATAAAAGGTTTCTACAAAATAATTTATGTTATTAATACTATTTGTAGCTATTAAAAACCTATATTAAAGTTTTCTAGAAGCTAACCTGAAATTTTAATTGACGGTTGTCACATATGTTGTGCTAAGATTCACCCGCGTACCAAGTTCACGTTGAAGACTATGCCAAAAGTTAGATGTGAACCGTGAATCTCGATCCGAGACAATAGATAGAGGTATGCCATGTCATGACACCACCTCATTGATATATAATTGAGCCAAACGATTCATAGGTGCAGACTCATTAGTCGCGAGAAAATGTGCACTCTTCCTAAGGCGATCTACCACAACCCAAATCATATCATGCCCCTTTGCAGTTCGGGGTAACTTGGTAACAAAGTCCATGGTAATGTGATCCCATTTCCACTCCGCGATGTCTAATTGTTGTAGATTACCATAGGGCTTTTGATGTTCGGTTTTAACTTGCGCACAGACTTGGCATTTTTCTACAAATGAAGCTATGTCACGCTTCAATGTAGGCCACCAATACAATGATTTCAAGTCTTGATACATTTTCGTGCTTCCGGGATGAATAGACAATCTAGATTTGTGTGCTTTGTGTAAGATTGTCTCCCGATTGCCACCAAGACTCGGTACCCAGATTCGGGATTGAAATGTCTTCAGACCCCGACTGTCTTCTCCCAATTGCTTTGATATTTTGATCTTTGTCTCAGCTTTCAAGTTGTTTTCTTGCAATGCCTCTTGTTGTGCTACTTTTAACTGAGGAATGATATCATATTCAGAAGTGATCTTCATGAATTTAGCCATTGCAGGAGAGTTCTTTCGACTTAGTGCATCAGCTACTACGTTTGCCTTGCCCGGATGATACTTGATCTCACAATCATAATCTTTTATCAGCTCCAACCAATGTCTTTGTCTCATGTTAAGCTCTTTCTACATGAACACATACTGCAGACTCTTATGATCTGTGCATACAATACATTTGGTGCCATATAAGTAATGATGCCATATCTTCAAAGCAAATACCACATCTGCAAGCTCATTCTTCTCGTGTGTCTTTAGTTGACGAGAAGCATACGCAATCACCTTGTCTCGTTGCATCAAAACACAACCTATACCTGCATATGAAGCATCACAATAGACAATAAAGTCTTCAGACCCATTAGGCAATGTTAGAATAGGTGCTTGGCATAACAATTGCTTCAAAGTCTGGAATGCTTTCTCTTGATCTTCACTCCATACATATGCAACATCCTTGCGGGTCAACTTGGTCAATGGACCAGCAAGTTTAGAGAAATTCTGGATAAACCACCTGTAATATCCAGCAAGACCTAAGAAACTCTTTATCTCAGAAGGATTCTGAGGAGTTTCCCAGTTCATCACAGCTTCAATCTTCACAGGATCAACTTTAACACCTTCATTACATATAACATGGCCTAAGAAATGGACCTCCTTAAGCCAAAACTTACATTTAGATAGGTTTGCATAGAGTTGTTCTCGCTTAAGAGTCTCCAGAATTAAACGAAAATGTTTCTCGTGTTCCGCCTCGATTTTAGAATAGATGAGAATATCATCGATGAACACGATCACAAATTTATCAAAAAAAGGGAGACATACGCGATTCATCATATCCATAAAGATAGCAGGAGCATTGGTTAAGCTGAATGGCATAACCAAGAACTCGTAGTACCCATATCGAGTTCTGAACGCGGTCTTAGTGATATCATCTTCCTGAACACGGACTTGATGATAGCAGAACGTAAATCAATCTTAGAAAAGCACGTGGCACCTTGCAATTGATCAAACAGATCATCTATGCGAGGTAACGGATATTTGTTCTTTACAGTTCGCTTGTTAAGCTCCTTGTAATCGATACACATTCGAAAAGTCCCATCCTTCTTTTTAACAAACAAAACAGGAACTCCCCACGGTGAAGAACTTGGGCGAATAAAGCCTTTGTCAAGTAGTTCCTAGATTTGGGACATCATCTCCCAGATTTCAGATGGAGCGAGACGATAGGGAGATTTTGCTACAGGTGTAGCTCCAGGAACAAGATCAATCCGGTATTCTACATCCCTGACAGGAGGTAAACCCGGTAAATCTTCAGGAAAGACATCAGGGTATTCAGATACAACCCTGATATCATCAACACACTTTTCTCCTATCTCAGCATTAATCACATATGCAAAGTAGGAGACAATCTTTTGCAATCAATTTCTGAGCTTTAATTACAGAAATAACAGGAATGGCAGACTCCCTCTTCTCCCCTCGAGTTATAGCATAAGAACCGTCGGATAAAGGGAATCTGATTAACTTCTTGGAACACAAGATCTCAGCATCTCGACTACTGAGCCAATCCATACCAATAACAACATCAAAGCCCGCTATCGGCATGACAAGAAAGGAAATAGTGAAACTATTCCCATCAATATAAAGAATAGTTGTTGGAACCTTTTCAGTAACATTAACTACCTTACCATCAGCTACTTCTACTTTTATGGAATCAGATAATAGAGAAACAGGCAATTGCAGCTTTTCACGATAAGACATAGAGACAAAGGAGTATGTAGCTCCCGAGTCAAACAAAATGCATGCACGAGTATTATTAATGAGAAATGTGCCTGTAATCACATCACCTGCATCCTTGGCTTCATCAGCCGTCATCTGGAAAGCCCTCCCGAGCGCCTCCCGGTTTCGGAGCCGTAGCTGGCGATTAACCCCCAGCACCTGTGGCTGGCCACGTCGGGCAAAATGCAATTCGGTACCCATGTTTATGGCACCTGTAGCACACATGCTCCTTGTACCTGCATTCGTTAGTTTGGTGCCCCTTCTTCCCACACTTCCCACACCTCATATCCCAGTCTTCAGACTTCTGGGATGTGTTAACACGCTGCTTACCCCCAGATCCACTCTCGCTTCCCTTCTGACTAGGCTGCTGATCAAACTTTCTTTTACCTCCACCAGATTGTTGTTTGTAACACCGTAAATCTCAAGCCATTTTTTCTTAAATCGCTACGGAAGCATTTTCTAATTCCATTAAAATAAATATCCACAAAATACAAAGTACTCTTTACAAAATACAACATTAACTTGTGTTACTAAAGATTTATAAAACACGGCTCGTCTCGTCTCAAATCACAATATCAGAGCATTGGTCAAATTTCTCTTTCCACAAACAAAGCCTAATAGCAAAGATCACACAATCCTGCAAAAAGCAATCAGCCGTGGGGGATTAGCACAAAGCTAAGTGAATGGAAGCAACAAACAAGCTAATCAAAAACAACAGTCCACAACTGAACCTCTGATAACAATCACCAATGAACCGTCAATTCAACAATCTCTCAAATCCCGAGGACCGGTGGTTCTGCCGAACCTACAACCAATGCCGGCCAAAGCAAAGGTTTACCAATAGCTCTCTGCCGATTCGCAAAGTGAAATTCCCCACTGATACAACGCATGCATTAGGAGGACTACCACTGTTCAACCAACTGCAAACGAGCCCAACTCTTTCAACAGCAGCTGACCCCAACCACCCCTTTCACAGAAGCTGATCTCTACCAACTCGTTACAACAGCAGTTGGTTCTCAAACAATCCAAATACGCAACCAACCATGGTCACAATCAAAACTCTATCACATAAAACATGTATGTGAACATATAACTCTTGATCAACATATAGCAGACTAACAGTCTATCATGGCATGACAAAACTAAACAATCTATCTTCACAATTCAAACTCCTCTGTCTATAATCACATATCAAAAACAACAATTCATCATTGCATAACAAACATTCCTCAAATCTAGCAATTCATAACATTACCGAGAATACCACCCGTGAGTAAACTTCCACTCACCTCAGTCCTCAATCACGTCTGCTCAGTTGTCTAATATCACTGAGTCTTTGGATTGCCTGAAAACACAGCAATAACCAAATCAGTCTCGAATATATAAATATATTTACCCACATATATTTATAATTTAATTTTTCATCAAGTAAACAACAAAAAATAAATAATTGCAAATCCAAAACACAAAATGTCGGATTTTTCCTAAACCATCGGATTTCAGACTATCGGATTTCCCACTATCGGATTTCCCACTATCGTATTTCCCATTATCGGATTTGGGACTGTCGGATTTCATAAGTACCGGATTTCAAGAGTTCCGGATTTAAGACTCTCGGATTTTTAGTATCGGTTTTTCATTCTCGGATTTAACCAATCGGATTCCTAAACAATCGGATTACTCCATAATCGGTTTTCAAGTGTTGGTTTACAAAGTATCGGATTCTACATTAACGGATTCCTAAGTCTCGGTTTTTCAAGCATAGGATTTAGCTTAATCGGATTTCATATAAATTGCTTCTCAAAGTACCGGATTTACTACAATCAGATTTCACCTTCTTCCCCAACAAAATCCGACAACTTCATATTCTCAACAATGTTATACCCAGAATTCATAGATTCATCAAACACTTTCCAGAAACATGATTTAACATCTTTAAACACGTATTCATGCATTAAAACATCATATAAACATATAAACCATAAGAACAACTAAACCCATAAAATCATGTTTTCTTCCAAAAAATCGATCATGGTGTTCTTCATATAAGTTTGTTATTCATATAAACCATTCCAAATCAATATTAAAACATAATAACAACAAACTCTAACCTTGACTTGAATTAAAACACAAAATTCTTCAAAATCCGATATCTTCTTCTTTCTTTTCTTTCGGAAGAGAGCACTCACACACAGAACACACACTTCATTTTTCTTTTTTTTCAGATAATAGGAAAATGTCATCTGATAGTCACATACCCACACACACGTGTACCTTCATAAAAATCTTCACAAACATGAGGTGTCATCTCTCTACATGCATACACATACACATACACCAATTTACATACATACATACCTACATGCTTTTCCATAATTTAATTAAATCAATTAATCCCTTTTATTTAATTGATTTACTAACCAAGACAATTAATTAATTTAATTAACTACATAATTAAATTAAACACATACTAATACATACCGGTAATCTGTTAGCTACTAGCCCGGGTTTGCGGGTGTTACAAATCTTCCCTCCTTTAGAGGATTCCGTCATCGGAATCCCATAGCACATATCAAATCAGAAGTATCAACTCTCCATATACATGTCTAATTGTCAAATTAACTATAACTCATATGCATTTTCTGAAGGTATTTGTTTGGCATAATCGAGTAGCAACGGAAGCAAGATATAGAACAAAAACTAAGTTAACCAAACAAACACTCCCATGGACCAACATCTAAACATGGAATTGCAACTAATCAAAAGAACAAGATGGATAGAAATGTACCACTATGCAAGTACTACAATCTTCCTCTTGTCAAGCTTCAAGAATCCAACCAAGTCAAGCTTCAAGAATCCAAACTAGGATTCCTCTAGTGAAGTCCACCCCAAGTTGTGTTGATTCTTATGCATGGACTAACTCAAAGAACACCCAAAAGTCTGTTCTTGAGCAGAGAAAAACGTAGCCTCTTAGTCTACCCAAGTTAATGACATAAACACCATTAAATCAAGTGTTTAAGGCTGTTAATTCTGCTGTTACAGGGATCATACACGGCCCATGTTGGCCAACACGGCCGTGTAAGCCCAAGGTCCACGGCCTCAATTGGGCCAAGATAGCCCGTGTCTAACAGGCCTAACACGGCCCGTGTTCGCCTACACGGCCGTGTAGGCCCAAAGCACACCGTCTCTACTTAGGCCAAAACGCCCCGTGCTAGTTGGGCTAGACACAGCCCGTGTTCAAGAACACGGCCCGTGTACCATGTTTCCAAAACCCATTTTGGCCTTTTCTCTCTCTTTTGCTTAATCGTGTTGCCAGAATTAATACTTGGTGTGTGACCCAATAGGCCTATACTTCATCAGCAGTGCTATTAACTCGTTCGTGTCAACGGGCATATTCCAACAGACTCCCACTTGCACGTGGCACGACTACGAAAAATAACACAAACATAGAGCGGCCTCTAGCAAGACATCTATGCTCCCAAGTCAGTATAGGGTATGTCACTCTTGACAAGATCCCAATCATAAAATGATTGTCCTAAAGATAAATTAACATATACATCCCATTGTTCGCGATGTCCTATGTGAACACAAGGCATGGAATAAAGTCAACCTTCAGATCGTTCACGATTATGTTTCTCGATTCTAGATTAGTGGTGACCAACAAACCAAGTTAACATTGATCCATCATCAATATAACTTGAGCACGGCCATGCATATGAACGTCAGCACTCAATCATCGAGGGGCCCATGGATATCTTCTCTATACATAGAGGAACAAATTCCTTTTGACTACATAGTCCCGCCACATAGATAATACTCTACCCAATCATCTCCCTTATAACGACCAGTTACGGACCGCGTTAGAAAACGATCAAAGCAAAGCAGACCTATGCTTTTGAATCACATGTATCTCTAGTTTAAGGATGAAACGCCATCATCATCCCGAGTTACTTATGACCAGAACCATGAAGCGAACTCGGGTGCGGGTCCTCCAATCACTTGAAACCCCTTTCAAGTATAGGCAAGAATCAAGTTTAACAAAACCGATCCTTTACCTCAATCTTAATTTATACTTCCTTCCCATAAAGTATAACCGATTGTGGAGATTTTTAGAATGGAAACCATTCTCGGAAGTCTTTAAACATGCTAAGATGGAACACAATAAGGATTCATAAAATACCCGCCCTCGGCGTATTATTAAATCTCCATTTAATAATCGGTATAGTATGAATTGCAATATTGCTTAACGTCCCCAAAATATAAGTACAAGTCAAACATGAACCAAAACATATTCAAGCCAAGTTATAAGCATTAGAAATGCTACTTGACCTGATAGACATCACTAGTCCATAACAACGGCTTAACTAGTGGATTTGTACCACAACATCCAAAAGTACTTTTGTTATTCAATTATATCTCTTTTGACAAGACTACTTCAAAAGTATGCATCAAAAAGATCTCAACTTTTCAAAAAGTTAAAGTAATCACACCCTCATTGTCTCAAAAGCCCACAATAGGTTTAGTGATACTTAAGAACTAACAATCAACACCGCAAGTTAGGATCATAAACTTTGATCAAAATCAACAGTTATCCTATAAACACGCATTAGAGTAACTACTTACTCCAAGCCTATTCTAGTCGTCAAACACCAAGAACATATATCTATATTTCTTGAACTAAATACTATCCAATTTTGTATCTCCTAAATGCCCTTATGAAGCAGCAATTCCTCAATTAGGTTTGTAGATAACCTAATGTCGGGATATTATCTTCAATAGACATTTAACACTAGGAATATAACAAAGCTCCCACTAGCCCTGACATACATGAAAGGTTTTATCTACGCTTCTAGAAAACTCGTCACTATGATATTCTAATAGTAAGCAAAGATATTTCTTTTAAGACACAAGCATAAGCCCGAACCGGAATTATCCACTTTCATAGACATAATACGGATACTACGGATGTGTATTAAGACCCTCGGAGAGTGTTATAAGCACTTCCTCATCATATTGTTTCATGACGAAACGCGGTCTTTAATATCCATGAGTATCAAACATTTTTCAACATAGCCACTAGGACAAATTTCTCCATAACCATCATGAAAACTTTACCACTAGTCGGTATTTGAAGTTGTCTACAATTCCATCCATGCTAATCCCATCACTACCACCTTGGTATACACCTAGGTATGGAATCAAGTCAAGTCAAGTACTTGGACATTTCAAATGGATTGCATCTCTTCATCATTTAGTTCTTTTATTCCACTACGTCTTCCGATAGGTGGTGAACTCTACACGACTCACCATCAATTCATTTCCACTTAGATATGAGAAATCCATATCTCTTTGGCTCTATATGACTCTTATCAGAATTAAAAGAAGTAATGACTCCTAGTCAGGCACACCAGCATAACCATGATGATCATCTATCAAAGATATCAGACTATATGCTAGTATCATCATCAAGTCTTTCATTTAAGTTCCACGTTCTTCCACTGGAACGCCTTAGTTTTCGTTTCTTTCTTCTTCCCCTTTTAAACAACAAACATTGTTCTCAAAAGGTTAAATAACTAAAACATAGAAGAACTCCTCAAATGCATTAGCACTCCTCGATTTCAAGTTTATCCATCTCCCACTGAATGAAGAATGGATAACTTTGAACTATAAGATAGACAAGCAAAGAACCTTTCTAGTCGTATCTCAATAAATGCTAAATAGACTATCAATTGAATTTGGATTTGAGGACTTAGCCACAATGGTAAATGAATATCTCAACAAATCGTACACACATTCTTGACCCGTCATAAACCGGATCAATAACACCCAGTTTCCTACTCCGTGACACCATGTACCAATGCGTCTTAGTAGGATATGAATTGTGAAACAATTCCACAATTCACAATATGGTCATCCAATATATGTAGTAAGTATCTTAGCATCTTCACTAGATCTAAGTACCCTGATCTATATGCCCTATTGATTCTGAAATTTGTCTTGGTCAATTCTGAACACCAACAAGGCTTCAAACATATACCCAAACTAATAAACGTCACGCAACTACTACCATCAAGGTAGTGACAAAGAAGTTTCGCTTTCGTTATTCTTTGTGGTGTGCTTGAACGGATTATCCACAAAATGTGATCAACATCCAACAAGCCTTCAATCCTCTGACTAACTCCGGTGAAGAATCACATAATCCCCTTAGCCTAATAAACACAATCAACATCAAAACGTTTAGCCCAAGGCGAAACTATTCCGAGATCCTAACCACATGGATCTAGGTGATATATCTCTTGTTTATGTGGTTAAGTTGATTATCACACAAAGATAACTCATCCAAACTATTTTGGATTCAGAATCAATTACTCATGAATATTCTATTACTTGTAACAGAACCTTGTGTATGCAATCACATGAAAAACTTTGAATAAAATATCTCACAACAGATTTTCATAATAAATTTCATATTTTAAGAATAAACTCATCATCACCACATGTTAAGTTGTGTGCCACGCAGGGCAAAACAACACATGAGTCATGACATCAATAAACCTTGAATAAACAATGCTTAAAAGGTTTAACATCAATTCTTAAAACTTCAAAAATTTTGTTCACCGTAATTGAAGCGAGCATACAAAGAGATGTTACTTGCCACGCGGGGAAATAAAATAAAGTAATAAATAAACCGGCGACAAAAGTGAGATCAAGTCACCTTATCTTCTCTT
Organism: Dittrichia graveolens; assembly: GCA_038502395.1. Taxonomy (NCBI): domain Eukaryota; kingdom Viridiplantae; phylum Streptophyta; class Magnoliopsida; order Asterales; family Asteraceae; genus Dittrichia; species Dittrichia graveolens. The sequence goes on from JARJIL010000008.1 coordinate 29,577,239, forward strand.
AGAGGACAATCACCATGGTTTCCTCGCCCGAGATCCGGTTCTTCATGCTTTTCTTTCACCAAAGGACCTACACTTTGTAACAAACAAATTTGTGACAAACGTGAGTCAATCAGCTCGGGTCACCAACCCAGCTTATAGAAGAATAGCAATGAATCATGAACGAACCTGAAGATGGAAAGTTAACCTTCTCTTTTCTGAGAAGTTTTATATCCTCTCGGCACGTAGGGCAGGCGTGACGGCCCCAATTTCGAAATCTTCCACAGAAGTAGCAAACCACCTTTTCTTGAGTCTCTTCGTGAGGCACATTCTCTATGTCCTTCGACTCAACATCAAGGAAAGGCTTGGAAACTCCAACCTTTCCTTTTAGGGTCGGTTTCTTCTTCCTTTTCTTTTGTTTCTTTAAGCCCAAGACGGGAGTGGTTGAGGTGGAATTATGCTTGGCCATGTCGGACTCCGCAGACTTCAACATGCCATGCAATTCGCTTAAGGACTTCTCCATTCCTTGCATATGATAGTTTGTGACAAACTGGCCATATGATGTGGGCAGAGACTGGAGTACAATATCCACAGCGAGCTCTCTCCTAAAAGGAAATCCTAACCTCTCCATTTGGTCCATGTTCGCCTTCATCTTAAGGACGTGAAGACTGATGGTCCAAAGATGAGATTAAAGATGAGTAATCTGATGATTCTTGTGTATAAAATATGAAGAACAATGTATGAACACAAGAAGAACACTTTGCTTGAGAGAAAACACAGATGTGTTTGTTTCTATTAATCTGAGAAATGCAAAGGTTACCTTGCAAACTAGGTTTGCAAGGGTTTAAATACAAGTAGGCACATGGGCCTCAAGCCTCATGGGCTTTCATGATGGATTTCTCTAATCTAACATTTGGACTAGTCTATTACATACTAATGGACTAGACAATTAATATTAAATGGGCTAAGCCCTTACACAAGATGAACTAAACTAACAAAGAAATAATAGCAAGATAATTAACATAGTTGCACAAGGCCTACAAACACAAACAAGTCCTAACAATCTCCCCCTTTTGTAGCCTTGTGCGTGTTCATCTGCCTCTTTGGCTTTTGTTGAATCTCTCCCATTTTGATAATGCAGATATTCTTTTTCTTTCTGCATTCTTGTGAAGCTTTATGGGAATAAAATTTGATGACTTTGGAATGTCTTCTCATCTTGAAGTCTTGACTCTTCAATTTCTTTATGAGAACCTTGATCTTTAAAGCATGCAATGACATCCTTTTTCTTCTGTCTTCCGCACCAGTAACCTAAGGTAAAACACCTTTGGTTGTTTGAACAATTTTGCATTTAGTGGTTTTCAGCATTATTTTTACAAAAGTGTATCAGAAATATATGACAATTAATGCATCCTTTGTAACACCGGGATCATATAGATTTCCCGTTAACACATCAGTTTAAATAGACTGAGTGACCTACGTTCAGTATTGTCTTGATGTTAGCACTGGTAGGATTTCCATCTATCACCGTAAATATCAAATGATATTACTCGAGATGTTCCGGCACAATCATAAACAGGAAATTGATTCCATACGTGTCCTAGAAGAAAATAATATTACAATTGGTTCTAAACTCAATAAGTGCATGAAAGAAGACGAGGACCGGAGCTGCATGTCCTCCTTGTTTCAATATCAACAATTTCCAAATGAGATGTGAATAGAAATGTGATATTTCTCCGTGAAAAGTTGAAACAATTATTTTTTAAGAGATAATTGAGTAGCTGGGTGGGGTAAGTGTACTGCATCACTGGGTCCATGATGTCTATTTCAATACCAGTATAAAACTAGTAGTAGATGTGGCTACCCAGATTGACACTGTTTAGTGAGGATCTTTCTTTTCTTTTGATCCTGTCTCACCCTCAGCTCTCTTCTTATTTTTCAACTTCTCCCTCGATCTCTCTTTCCATAATGAAATATTTGTATCTCTGTTTGGATACACTAGGACACTTGTTCTTTGATGGTATGAGCAATTATAATGAATGCTTTTCAACAAGAATGATTTTCAAGAAAGAAGCTGTTGAAAGTGATTGACAAGAAAGATTTGTACAATCAAAGTATATGAACAATCATGGATTTGTGAAGAAAGATTTTCTCATGAAAGCTCAAGTCATTTGTTGATCATGTGCACCCCCATCTCATGTTCCATCCCTCTCTATTTCATTTTACCTTTGCACACCAACCAGTATCCCGTGATAACTGATTCTGCTCACATATTTGACATATAAACCCTAACGATCTCGTCTAAAGTATGGTGAGCTCCTGGGGAAGGTCCTTCCGATTCTGGATTGACCATAGGAGTATAAAATGCCTACACTCCCTCACTCATAGTGCCATTTTGATCATTTGTACTTTGACAACTATCACAGTGACACACGAATGAACGGTTTATGTGGAAGGAAAACACAATGCTATATGAGATGCAAAGAGAAAGGATCTTGCAAAATATCAACAAGGAACAAGTAAGGTATAGGATTTGACCAATGAGTGTATACCTTCTTGCAGCAAAAATAAACTTTGAAAAGGAAAATATTTTTGGGTTTTTGGAATTTTTTTGAATGTTTTTTTTTTAATTTTCTGATTTCTCCCCCTACACGAATGCATATTAATGTATTCGTGTACAATAGCGCACAGACAAAAATTACAACAAACTCCCCCTCGAATAGTGCTTGTTTCATTGATGCAAGTGAGGCAGAGAGTTGTCGAATTTTCTCCCCCTACGCGAATGCATGGAAATGCATTCGTGTAGTTTTATGACAATCACACTCTCCCTAGAACCGAGCGTCTTTATTCTCTTTTTTTTCATGAAGCGCATCCGTTAGAGAAGTCTTGTTCCCGGTCATATGTTGGGGACAGTCGGAGTCCAAGTACCACCTGTTACATACCTGCACATGGAATATAACAACATTTTAGGTACCCAGTTTGAGCTGGGTCCTTTCACGTTAGCGCATTTATCAACGGAATTTGATTTTGTTTTACGTAATGGTTCCGTTGATTTGGTGATTGGAACCCATGTGCATTTAGGAGACGGTCTTTGGGTGGTTGATGGAGATGCCTGCACTTTTGATTTATCTGTTATGGTCGTATCTCTTTCGTTATCGATCACAACACGGTTGAAACCCTTCGGAAGTGACACATCATCCTGGATGAATTGAAATCTGGTTGGTTTCTCTTCCGCTTTTCCATTCCACGGTTGGTGAATCATACAATTGTTTATTCGTACAGTTGGGGGTGAACTGGACTGTGGGACTCTGGGTTTCGAGTGGTTGATCGATTGGTACTGCCGTTGTGGAATCTGAGCTTGCTTGGGTTTAGCTCTCTGAATGGTTTGATGATGATGATTCCCCACGGCATCTTCATTGGCGTGATTCCAATTGTTGTGGTATCGACGGTTTGGAGTCCAATTATTTATAAAAATTTTATTTGATTTTTGTTTATTGGAAAACCGTGATTGTGAGTTACTCAATTTTGACAAATGCGTGTCAATTGATTGGAATCTTGCTCTGCTTGAGCGTCTCTTTCGCCAATAGGTTATCTTGTAACCTTTTCGATTTGTGAAGGAAGCTTGTTCATGAAGTGATTCGAACGGCCTATATGATGGATCCGGTTTAATCCCGCGGTTCTTGCGATCTTGGTCATACGCACAATGATAGGAGCAATGTCCTTCGATACAACCATCGCTCATGCAAAACATTTCAGGTTTAACGTAATTAACACGAATGACAGACGAATCATTACAAAACATTAAGTTTGTTTGTTTTGAAAAGTTAGCAGGATAAACTAAATTTTCTTGTTGGCTTCCTTCATCAGCCGTCCCTGTCTTCTTCTTCCGCCACCCTAGCACTTGCTTAAGTACCCCCGTCACCCCTGTACCTAGATGCATATATACGTTAGATGAAGAGCACGCTAACATATCATCTTTGGTATAATGTTTGCGGGGTTTTGTTGTATGTTGATTGGTTCGTTGTGCCTTTGATTGGGGGGGTATGGACGAGCTAGGTTCACTGATCTTAGCTTTACCTTTTAAATCTGTTGATTGAGGTGTGTGAGATATGAACAACTCATTCTCAAATACATTACGTTTTGATTGAAGTTTGAAAAGTTCGGTTTCAAGATTTATACACTCCCCTCTATACTCTCTGCACCTTTCTTCTGAGTTGGCCAGATCAGTCGTTACCTTGTGGTTCGAATCGATTAACAGCTCTATTCTTTCATTTGCCCCTTGAAGTTTAGATTTGGTTTGGGACAATTCATTGATGTTGTCGATGGTGATGGAGTCGAAATATGAAAAACACTCGTGTGTGTGTACACGTCTAAGGTGTTTGTATCAGACGTGCTTGTTGCAGCGGAATTTGATATACGAGAATTTACAGATTCAAGTTCGCCAATTTTATCATATAAAATCTCAGTTTCTAACTCGTGATTGATTGACTTATTAAAAAGTTCGGTTTCAACCAATTCAAATCGGCGTTGTAACTCCATGTGAGGAATATACACGTGCGGTTTTGTTTGAGTTTCAGAAACGTTTGGCATTGATTCCATTTCCGATTGCGTGTAACTTCGAAAGTAATCGTTAGAAATAAGTGGTACAAATTCAGTTGTTTCATACGATCGATTCAAACTTTCGTAGTTGTATGATGTGGAAGCTTTGGTGGAGTTATGTCTTTTGATCTCTTCCTCTGCAAGTTCTTTGGCTTGCCCCACGAATACCATTCTTCTGGTTAATCCTAGATTCATGATTTCAAAATCATACAGTTGTTTAGCAGTAATCTTATCACTTATGTGTGGATTAACAAAACCTAGACCTTCGTATGTCCATTTGGAAAATTTCTTGTCCTTAGGTTTGTTTAAGAAAATGGTTTGTGCGGTTTGGTCTCGTTTGATGAGCAAATCTTCAAGACTTTTGATTTTGGAGTAGAGTAGACATCTCTCCTTTTGTAGGAATTTAAAGTCTTCTTCTACTGATACTTTTGCTGCTTTGAGATTGTGAATGATTACCTCATTTTCTTTTCTTAAGGTGATTAACTCATTTTCTTTAGCAGTTAATTCCTTTTGAAGTTCATTTAAATTTGAGGTACTCATCTTTAAAATTGGATCTTTCCTTGAAATGAATTAGTTTTCTACAAACTTGATCATGTGAAAAATAGAGTTGTAAGAATGACCAATTCTGTTAATTGTGATTTTCAGTTAACATTTGAAAATCGGTTGGCAGACTTTAGTTGACCGAATTAGAGTGAAAAATGATTTTAAGATTAAGAATTCTAATTCGGAACAACGGGGGTCCGGGGGCAGCGCCCCTGGTAGCGGGGTCCAAGGGGTGGCAATCCCTGGCGAGGTCCAAGGGGCAGAGCCCTGGCTAGGGTCGAGCTGTCGGATGGCTTATGCGATTGTCGGATGGCTTATGCGACTGTCGGATGACTTATGCGACTGTCGGATGGCTTATGCGACGGTTGGATGGCTTATGCGACTGTCGGATGGCTTATGCGACGGTCGGATGGCTTATGCAACTGTCGGATGATGATGCGACTGTCGGATGAACTTTTGATCAGAAAGTCGGATGGGCTTATCTTGTGATCTGAAAGTCGGATGGATCCGAAGGTCGGATGAGATTCGAAGGTCGGATGGATCTGAAGGTTGATCCGAAGGTCGGATGGATGTGAAAGTCGGATGGACCCGAAGGTCGGATGAATCTGAAGGTTGATCCGAAGGTCGGATGGATGTGAAAGTAGGATAGACCAACCTGTCTTCTTCCTCGCACGTACTGTGTACGAACAGAAAATAAAAAACCTTCAAATCGTAATGAAACTTGGAATTTCCTGTTCCTAAAGCTTTCTCCAACCTAAAAATACTTTTCCAAATCAACTCTTAGCACAAACAACAACAAAAGATCCAGATTTTTGCAAGAACAGTGAAGAACACCAAAAACTTGAAAAAATGTAATATTCAAATTTAGCTCACAAATGTTGTTTGTTTTTTAAAATGGTGATATCCAGATGATTTCTCCACCTCAAATGCTTCTAAAACACTCAAAAAACTTTGAAAAACAAGAAGATTTGAAGAAAATGATTTTTGACTCAAGTGGGTTTTTCACGTGAAGAACAGAGAGATTTTTCACACTTGATCTTTGTTTCCAGGTTATCTTGAACTAATCCCGCAAGGAGTTGGCTCTGATACCACTTGATGGTCCAAAGATGAGATTAAAGATGAGTAATCTGATGATTCTTGTGTATAAAATATGAAGAACAATGTATGAACACAAGAAGAACACTTTTCTTGAGAGAAAACACATATGTGTTTGTTTCTATTAATCTGAGAAATGCAAAGGTTACCTTGCAAACTAGGTTTGCAAGGGTTTAAATACAAGTAGGCACATGGGCCTCAAGCCTCATGGGCTTTCATGATGGATTTCTCTAATCTAACATTTGGACTAGTCTATTACATACTAATGGACTAGACAATTAATATTAAATGGGCTAAGCCCTTACACAAGATGAACTAAACTAACAAAGAAATAATAGCAAGATAATTAACATAGTTGCACAAGGCCTACAAACACAAATAAGTCCAAACAAAGACCAACATTCCCGCCTTCCTGCAGCCTACAACCGACTAGGCTTTTAACACACTCATAGTGTTCCTGCATAACTTGCTATTAGAACATGTCCTTGTGATTGTTTAACATATTGTACACACTCATGTGCTCGAGCTACTCTCGCAAATCCGAGCTCATAGTTGACAACATGAGGCAGGCAACATCGTGCGTGTCCTCAACACGTTTTTCATACCCGTATCGGACGGCCCAAGTCGCGTTGGTAGCATGTGGCTCCGGAAGGGGTTCCTCAAGGATGTGCAACTTTGACTCATGGCGAAGGACAATCCTCAATTGCCTAAGCCATGCAATAAAGTTCACCCCCGTGAGTTTCTCCCTTTCTAGGAACACACGAAGTGAGATGTTTGACGTAGTGTTGTTTTGGTTTGACATCTATAAATAACAATAATACGAGTTTTGGTTAGTTTAGATGAACCTTGTTAAAATAGTTACCCCATAGTTTTAGATAAAAACAATTATTTATAACAAGGGCTAAGAACCTTATTTCACCTCACACCGTGACGGGTTTACCGCGGATCACGTGGCGAAGCTATTTAGGCCGGCAACCATTTTACCAACTCTTAGACACTTGCGGGATCCGTTGACATCCATTATGTCGGTTTGCATGTTTGATCCCTTCCTTACACCAATCTTAATATATAATTTTTGTTTAGCTCGTGCTTAGCTCGACAACTAATCAAAAATTATATACTAAAATTGTAAACCGTCCGACAAGACACACGGGTGGCACTCCCGACCATCAATTGGCTCGTGCTTAGCTCGACAACCAACCATGCGAGTTACCCTACTCACCTTCCACACAACTACGCAAGGAATGACTCGTGCTTAGCTCGACAATCATCCTTGTTTCGTTAGATTCGGGTGGTGTCGTCTTACGGATGGTGCGTGATTTACATTTTAAAAACGGGATTTTGTTTCCGGTTTATAAAAACCCTTTTGTGAATTAACAAAGTAAGTGTCAAAACGATTTTAAGCACTTTTTAAATATAATACCAAGTTTATATTTTCTTTGTCAATTCTATTCGCGCGAGATTGTTAACCGTTTTAACAAACGTTGTATTTTATTTAATTTTATAGGAAAATTGTCTGGTATGCGAATCCTAATCCATGCATAGAAAATAAAACACAACCACGCAAATATATATATATATAATTCGGTAACATGCCCAAAAAATCCTATGCGTTTTCCCCGTAAGCCACAACGGGGAAACAAGGCTAAAACCTAAGGACAAGGTAAAGTCTCGTTGGGTGAGCTCCCGTTGAATCCAACACCTCCAATAGCGTGTTGATTCCTTCTCGCCAAGACGTCATCATCATGACTCCCGTTGATTTCTCCGGTTCTAATCCTATACTATTTACAAATACATAGAATATATATATATATATAAACGACACACAGGTCGCATTCCTACACTATTTATACAAATACACGGAATAAAAGAAACGGCGTGCAAGCCACACCAACAAATAAATAAACAAATAAATATTTACATCAATACGGCACGCAGGCCACCAAAAAACCAAATCAATCAACCACCAAAACACATAGGTCTAAGGGCATATCACGTTACCGAATTAACCAAACGCAACAAATAAAACATGGTGTGCCACACAAAACCATGATATAAATATATATCTATATCTTAGTTAAGATTGTCAACAACATCAAAGGCACCATAATGACAATCCTTGTACATATGCATTAGTGTACCAAACCATTTCTGTGACACATATTCATATATACATTTATAAGTATATATTTGTGTACACTTCATGCCAAGTTACAACAAATATATAAATATAAAAACTAAAATATTAACAAGGCTACAAATATAACAATTCTAGCATAACATAAGTACAACAAGAGTCTCAATGAAAAACCAATTTTAAGAAAACAATTTTCTTATATTAAAGTATTTATATGGTTTTTCTCACCTCGATGTAAAAACTATAATATTCGGTAGGCTACAAATATAACAATTTTAGCCTAACAAGAATCTACATGAAAAACCGTTTCTAGAGAACAACTTTCTAATATCAAAATATTATATGAATATTATGTAGGCTACAAATATATCAATTTTAGCCTAGCAACCATCTACTCGAAAAACATTTCAAGAAAGCAATTTTCTTATATGAAACATTTATATGGTTTTTCTAGACTCGTTAGTGCAAAGCCATGTTAGATATGGCTCTGATACCACTGAAGGTATTTGTTTGGCATAATCGAGTAGCAACGGAAGCAAGATATAGAACAAAAACTAAGTTAACCAAACAAACACTCCCATGGACCAACATCTAAACATGGAATTGCAACTAATCAAAAGAACAAGATGGATAGAAATGTACCACTATGCAAGTACTACAATCTTCCTCTTGTCAAGCTTCAAGAATCCAAACTAGGATTCCTCTAGTGAAGTCCACCCCAAGTTGTGTTGATTCCCAAATGCTAATAGGTTGGTGTGTAATCACCAAGACAACAATCAAGTATATCTTTCACTCTTGTGCACCAAAAGAACACCAAGAAGAAGATCGAGTTCTAGAGAACATTCTTATGCATGGACTAACTCAAAGAACACCCAAAAGTCTGTTCTTGGGCAGAGAAAAACGTATCCTCTTAATCTACCCAAGTTAATGACATAAACACCATTAAATCAAGTGTTTAAGGCTGTTAATTCTGCTGTTACAGGGATCATACACGGCCCGTGTTGGCCAACACGGTCGTGTAGGCCCAAGGTCCACGGCCTCAATTGGGCCAAGATAGCCCGTGTCTAACGGGCCCAACACGGCCCGTGTTCGTCTACACGGCCGTGTAGGCCCAAAGCACACGGTCTCTACTTGGGCCAAAATGCCACGTGCTAGTTGGGCTAGACACGGCCTGTGTACCATGCTGCCAAAACCCATTTTGGCCTTTTCTCTCTCTTTTGCTTGATCGTGTTGCCGGAATCAATACTTGCTGTGTGACCCAATAGGCCTATACTTCATCAGCAGTGCTATTAACTCGTTCATGTCAGCGGGCATATTCCAACATTTCCATCTTATCATCACACAGAAAAACAACACACTTTTGTCATAATTACCGGAGTTCAAGAACTCTTCTTTCCAAATACTTCTTCATATCAACATATGGTTCTCAAATTTCTTAAATCTGCCTTTCAACCATTCTCTTTTACACTTACGTATACAGACAATATCAAAGCGTATCTCAAATACTTGCTCACGTTAGTTTGTTCATTTCAATTGAAGAATTTCACATATCCTTCGTTCACTATCCGTTAAATGAAGGTATCCATATATTGCTTCTTTTCTTATTTCCAATTTAACACGTCAAAACATTTCCATGATATTCCCATAACAATTCATAATTAATACTTTAATATCCAGTTGATAGAAATCGCATATCACCAAATCAGTCATTTTGATTATGAATCCAACGAGTCATCCGAATCCATCACATATAAACACAATACATTCTCGAATATCCGTATAACCCGTTCTACTCAATTATCCAACAGGAACTCAGTTGTAATATTCATCTTACGTTCAATTCCTGTCATAAATTCATCTGAAGACTCAATCCAATCTTTCAATTTTTATAAGAAATCCCTAAGTATAAAACACCATATCTTCAAGTCACTTCATCAATATACAATTCTTCCTAATAGATGATGTCCCACTGGTGACAGAAATATAGACACTATTTATTAATTAGTCAATAATTTCTCGCAAATAACCAGATTCTTTCACATATAGTAAGATTAGATATAAATTCCATCGCGACTTGTCATTATCATCACTCTGGTATTTCAAATTACCTCACCTACTCATAAATTTCTAATATTCTGTCTTGATTCGAACACAATCACGTCATATTTTCACGAATACATCTTGTCTACTCCACTTAGAAGTTTATCAATACTATATTTGGTATGGCATACCACAATTCTAATCTATTCCAAATGCACTGGCAGTTACGATTCGTAAGTCTTTGTCAAAATGTCTTCAATTCAAGCATAGGCACTTCCTAGCAAAGCAATTCACAGATAAGATCCACAAATCTCCATTCCATATGTTCAGGCTATTACATTCCTCTTCTCTCTTTCTCATTTTCTAATGAACTCAATCTATCATTTTTCAAATCATATATATATATATATATATATATATATATTCAGTTCACAAGAATCAACTGTTATTATAATTGGTTTTTTTCATATATATATATATATATATATATCCTTGTAAGTAGGCATTAGTTATATCTTTTATCCAAACAATTCTTTACATCTCAGGCTTGCCCAATCTCTAGCAATCCACCTCTTTCTTTTACTTGATAATTTCAATCATTGATCCACTAATTTCTAGTAACGACAACTTCCATTCTATTACCAGGTTAATTTTACTTCAATTCGCATAATTCCAATGTTATCATTATTAGCTCCCTCGCATTTCAACATTTCTGACAACAATTTGTTTCTTCAATGTATTATCAAATCTTTCGATCACAATCTTTGATTCATTCTAATAATTGTCTCTGCCACTTGTTCAGCTCAGTTGTATATAAATATCTACCACTCACTTAATAATTTAGATCCATTCCACATGCTTATCTTTATATTCGATATTTTCATATTATTCATATAAACGCATTTGCTGTAGCATCCAAGTCATGGGTTGAATCATTTCTCTCAGGAATCTTTAACTATCGCAGGACATAAACCATTCTTCCAATTCCATAGCATACATCATATATTAATCCATCAAATACATTATCCCATAAATCTCCTCAAATTCATCAATCAACAGCATATATTACCTTTACTCATTAAGTTTACCAATAACTCGTAACTTCAGTCATACCATTATGGGAACATCTCTTGATTATCACCAATTCCTTCCAATCTCCAGTAATCATCCACTTTCCTTCTTCTTCGCACAAACATATATATATACATACATAAAAACACAGAAAGCAAGACGAGTCTTGCAACACATAACATAGCGTACGATCTAACTAATCTGATAACATTATTTCTATGGTATTTCATACCCAATTCACATCATATTAAGTATCACATTCCTACTATCACATCACTTACTATCACATGCATCAAATATTTCACATCAACAATCTCTACTTCTTAAAGAATCATACTCTTTAGAAGTAAGCGTACACACCTAGCACACATAGGCATTAAACATTCATAACTAACTCCGAAGTTAATAAATACATGTACAAGTATAGGGGTTATCAAATCGTACCCGTTACATTATCTTTAGTAGTAACAATGTCATCAACCATCATATTGAAAGTTCCACCCTCTTGCTCAGAAGGGTTCTTTCTCTTTCGTCCACTTGCTGACGAGGATCCCCCACCTGCCCCAACTCCTGACCCTGACTCCAGTTCCTTGCTAACTTTACAATCTCTTGCTCGATGATTTTCTTCAAAACAGATCCAACATACCTTTCATGAAAAACAACATTCTTTCATTTCATGGCCAAACTGCCCACATGTAAGACACCGCATGGTCTGAAGCTTACATGGTCCTGTGTGGTGAGATTTACACTTCCCACACCGTGACACTCGTTGCTTAGATTCATCAAATGCAGGTCTATGTTTCAAGTTTCCTTTACTCTGGCTACCCTGCCCTCTTTGCTTTTCAACATTATATTATTCCAATCGAAATTTCTGTTGAGAAATCTGATCTCGATTCGTTCTATCCCTAGCCTTCAAATCATCTTTAGCCGACTTGGCTAAGGTAAATGCTTGCGACAGTATACTAGCCCATCTAGTAGTACTTCGATACTCTGGAAGCAAAGCTCCTACAAAGTGTTGTATCTTTGATGCCTCATCTGGCACCCATTGCTTCACGAAACGCAATCTCTCGTTAAACTGTTTGATTAATTCATCCACAGACATGTCTCTAGTCATATGCAACTCCATAAATTCTCTTTTAATACGAGCTATCTCAAAAGTATTGCAATATTGTTCACATAGTTTCTCCTGAAACTGATCCCAAGTCATATTATCTTGCTGTTGTTTAGAAAAATGACTAGTAAGGGAATCCTACCAAACCATCGCATCTCCTTTAAGCATACGAGTCGCAAAACAAACTCTCAATTCATCCTCGCAATTGCACGCATCAAAAGCCTTTACCATTTCTCGCAACCAATTCAAAGTTATATTGGGGTCTGTACTTCCATAGTACTCCGAAGGTTTACAGTCCAAAAATTGCTTATATGAACATGGTGGTTTAAATCCTGGATACGCAAAAGGATAAGCTCCTTGGTTAGTAAAACGATGAAAGCTAGATGGTTTTGCCACTTGTGATATTGAAGGAAACAGAATCGTAACTGGCACAGTTGTAGCTTGAGTTGTAATAGACATGGGAATCTGAATTCGTTCATTCTAAATAATTCTCTCTCATTCCATGTTACCATAGCATTTCTGAGTTCCCAAAGTTCACTTTCTAACTTGGAAATATATTCACTCTGATCCGATCCGGGTTCAAAACCTGAAGTACCGACTTGACTTGTTATATTCAACTTATATAACTCTTATCCTATCTTAACTTACACTTTCTTAACACATAACATAGAACACATAAATCAATCTTCACACCCCAATACCACCCTGGGAACACATAGTAATGGTCGATCTTGAACCTGAGTTTGAGACTGAATACTATTTAAAGTACTCAATTCACTCAAACTAAGGCTTTGATACCAACTTGTAACACCGGTCCTTAAGATTTCAGGAGTCTATTTTTTTTATAAAAGCGCGTGCGGAAGCTAAATATTTATTTCACATTTTACAACTTATATAAATATAAGTTGTAATACAAAAGTATTATTAAACGAAACACACCAAGCGTTACCAATTCGTTCGACCATTAAAATACTTATTACATAACATTGTTTATACAAAGTGTTCCCCAAAACCTAACATGAACTACCAGCAGGTACCCGTCCTCACCTTCAGTCTATTTACCTGCATATGGAAAGTTCATGAGAGGGTTAGCTATAAATAGCTGGTGAATAACAATTAAGCGGAAGCAGTATATTAACAGTATTAAAAACACATTTCATGCATCACATAACTTCATTCAAGTCTATCCTAATACATGGTGAAGCAGCGGTTAGTCAGCATGCATCACGTCTTGCAGGGTTTTGAGCCCGACTCAGTGATCCTCACCGGGGAAACTGATACTTCCTCTGCGCCGGTGGAGAAGCGGGTAGCGGATCACCATTGCGTTATCGGGATACATATCCCATTTGGGATCAGCGGGAACTGCGAGCCCCTAAATCGTATCGAGGGGCGGAGGTTTAGCAAGAACCAAGATTCGTGATCATCGAATCTCCGCACATCCTAGCTGGCGACACAAGGACCCAACTCAAGACCCAGATAATCTGGCCCCAATGTACAAGGTAGTACCAGTACACAAACAATGGCCTACTCCGGCCTTAGCACACACACAAATGGCCTACTCCGGCCGTTACATATCAACAATGACCTACACAGGCCTTTACATATCAACAATGACCTACTCAGGTCCTTAACATGCATACATATCATTTAAATAACACAATTGGTTCATTAAACCTCTAAACATGCATAACTACAATTTCTTCATTTGTAACATACAAAACATCTTTATAACACTATCAATATCATGCTCAAGTTAACTGTTACTCACCTGTGGAGTTATTACAGGTAAGCACTAAGTCACAGGTGATTCTTGATCAGCTCGTATACCTAAACAACTTAATATATACAATTAAACACTTAAAACAGAAACTGCCAGAAGCAACGTACGGCCGTACCTTGCCAAGGCACGCCCTGGAATTGGGCAAGCACGCCCCGTACCTGATACCCAGGTACGCCCCGTGACTGTAGGCACTACCTCGGACCCTCTAGGGTTAGGCACGCCCGTACCTTTTGGAGGTACGCCGGTGCTCCCCCGGGTACGCCCTTGGTCATGGTCTGTTCTTGAGAGGCACGCCCGTGCCTTTCCATATGCAGCAGCAGGTTTGACCAGAACCTGTTGTTTTCCAGCCAAACCAAACCAAAACATTACCAATTCTTTTCCAGTCGATTTCAAAGTTTCACATATGAACATATACAGCAAATCCAAGCTAAAGACACCATATCCATATCATTTAACATCAAAATCAGACCTTAGGACCAATTTCTCCATTTTGACCCATTTGGTATTTAATTCACAAAACTAATCAAAATCAAGTCTTTAATTAACAAAACTAACTTCTGTGAATCTAACATCACCTTAGAAATCAATTGGCAACATTTAATTTCATCTTTGGCATCAATTGGTGATTTTCACCCAAACACCCAAAACTTAAAGATTGAAGAATAAGGACTTACAAGAACATGTAGGATCAAGAAGATGATTAAGGCAGATTAGAACTTGGATTTGTAGCAAGATTTACATCAGATTACTTCTTGATTGATCCTTTCTTGAATTCACTTGAAGGCTTGAACACAAAAAGAAGAGAAGAAATGAATTTTGGAAAAGGTGTGTGTGTGTGTGTATGTCACGTATCTGTGTATGTGTATAACTTAGAATTGCTTTTTGCTTCTAAGTTATCCACAACACAGTATCTTGTTCCCCTTCCAACTTACAACTTAACGCACGAGTACCCGTTTTAACTAACGGAGATATTTTTGGAAACCTCGTTCTAAACAATTTAATATTCTTTTATTCTTTTCTATTTTTATAAATATTTTTATTAACTCATTTAATAACTATTTTAGTTATTTTTCTTTAATATCTACAAATATATATTTTATTCAATTTATTAATTTATTATACGTACCACGTCAGCATGCGTCTAGGCGCTTTCTAAGAATGTTACAAGACAGCTTCCTTAGCAGCCTCGCTTGCAGCAATATACTCAGACTCCGGGGTTGAATCAGCCAGGTATCTTGCTTGGAACTCCTCCAACTAATAGCAGCGCCAATTATGAACGGCAATCGTCCTTGTCAGTTTAGAAGCTAGCATCAGAATAACTAGTAACCCTGAGCTCCTCCGTTCCACTGAACACTAAAAACATTTCTCGAGTCCTCTGGATATACTTGAGAATGTTCTTAACCGCAACCCAATGACTTTGACCAGTATTAGCGTGTAACACCCAAGGTTCGAAAATCCTTATATTTAATAATTAAATAGGAAGTGATATACTCGTGTTATAAGTTACCGTTATGAGATTAGATGTGCTTATAAAACTAGAGGGGTTAAAACCGCCTAAATATAAGTATTACAAGTCTAGGGACTAATTATGTTATTAAGCCATACTTAAATATATATATATATATATATATATATATATATATATATGGTTACTTCTTTAGAATTTCATAACACATACACAAGTTCAAGAACACAAATACAGCAGATAAACCTTTGTTTCTGGTGATTTTTAGAAGCACAAACAGCAGCAACTTCGGTTCCCTATCATCTAATCCAACCTTGCTTGTTAAAGGTATGATTAAACCTTTAGTTCTTGAGGTTTTATGAGTTTAGAAGCTTGATTCTATGGTGAATCATGTCTTAATGATTGGATTATGTTCCTTTATTGTAAGGGGTGTAGGAAAACACTCCCAACATGATTTCCTTGAGTTTTTACGAGTTTATAGCGAATATCCGACACTTTTTGGATGAACTGTCGGAATGTCTGTTAGATACACGGCCCGTGTAGAGGTACACGGCCCATGTAGTATGAACTTGCGTATTGTGAACTGTCGGATTGTCAAAGGCGGTCACGAGGCCATGTAGGGTTACATGACCGTGTAGAACATGAGGTACACGGCCCGTGTACAGAACACGGCCCGTGTAGTAGGACTAGATAACACTGGCCATGTAGCCAGCATAGGTGGTGTATTATGAGGGACACGGCCCGTGTAGAGATATACGGCCCGTGTAGGCCCTATTTCAGATCAGTATTCAAGTGTTGTGACACTTTATTATATTATTCCTATAGGACGGTGATTGAATTACTTATCTGAGTTATCGTTACCTGTGGATCATTACATATCATAAATATCATAAGGTGAGTCTTCTAGACTATTAATCATATCTGCAGCATGTATGCTATCATAACAGATTATAACATGTAATGTTATTCATATGTGTATATATACCGAACTGCTATAATTAAGGTTCAAAGGTGATACAGTAGTGTTACAAACGTGGCTGCCCTGGGTCTAGAACCAGTGGTTAGCAATGATTATCTGACATACGTGTATTATCTTTATATGATTCTATACGTGTGTTTATATGATATTAGTTTGGAATACTCACTAAGCTCTCGTAGCTTATCAGATACTGCTTTTTAATCTTTTTCAGGACGCGGCAAGGATAAGAGTAAGGCTCATGTTTGACTACTTTTTGGGTTAATCTTTTGAAACAATTTTAACACCCAGTTCTGTAAATATTTGACTTTTAAAGTACACTAAGTATATATTCTTGTATATATCTTTTGGCAGTAACTTGGTTTTATAGTAAAATGCTTCCGCGTACGTTTTAAACTAAATGTGTATTCCTTAAATGAATTTTATGTACTATTGTGGTTCTTTTTGAATTTGGGGCGTTACAACTTGGTACAGAGCCACGGTTTGAGGAATCTGGATTGTGTGAAGCACAGTCTGGACTTGAACCATGGTTTTGAAATTTTTTGTCAAACTGAAGGCTTGCTACTTGCAGCTTAATGAGTATACTAACAATTCTTACCTATTATGTGTATTACATGAGGATTATACAGGAATACTTGAGTAGTTAAAGATTGATATCTTATATGCAGAATCCTTATGAACTATATGATTATGTTACATTGCATAGACGATACTTGGCCTAAGCCTGTGAATCAAGACTTTTTGTGATACAGTTAAGATCGAACGTGTGTAGTGTGTTTAGAATAATATAGGGCCCATATTATTATAGACACGTGATACATGTTGGAACTTAATGGAATCATGAAGATTCTTGTGAATCGGGTGAGGGGTACTTGTAAGAAGATAGTATACCTGAGAATATAAGTATAACTAGAATGCCTTAGTATGCTCAGAAATACTTTGGAATAAGAGATAAGGTATACTGAATTGATAGATACATGAGTACATTATTATTAGAGGATGGTGTGATAGAGCTACCTATTTACCTTAACGCTTTATCTATACTATCAGGATGGTTAATACAAGGGGATCTCACTCGGCAAATAGGCCTGAGGATGGTCCTAGTCGTAGACCCGAAGGCGTAGAAACCAGTGTTACTGGTAAGCAGATTCCTGTTAGAGCTCAACCAAATGTGAATGAAGGAGCCCCTAATCTCAATGAGAGGGTGGTAGAACCTACAGTACAAGAGACCGTTGCGAGGGAGATTGGCAAGTCTTTAGAGCAATGTATTCCTTTTATCGTCACACAAGTGGTAGAACAGATGAAAGATCAGAATCGAGATATGATCAGGCAGGAATTCGCAACAAGGTTTGCTGCGGGTGGTAAAGGATTTAATCCTCAACCACAAGTCATTATTCGTGATGCTCCAAAGGTGTGTTCGTTCAAATATTTTTCAGCATGTCAACCCCCGTTGTCCCATGGGTCTACGGATCTGGTTATAAGTCACAGGTGGATCTCTGAAATAGAAGGTGCATTTCATACATGTTCTTGTGCACCTGAATTCAAAGTAAGATACGCAACCAATCAGATGCGCGGTGCTGCAAAGGATTGGTGGGATATGGAGGTTAAACAAAGGGGCTACGCCGGGATTGAAGCTATGACTTGGGAAGAATTCAAGGAGTTGGTTATCGAACAGTTTGTTCCTCAATCCGAGATTGATAGGATTATGGATGAATTTCATAGGTTGAAACAGATGATAGAGACGGTTCTTGAGATCAATGCAAAATTCTTGGAACAAGCAAGTTTTTGTCCTGATTATGTGGCGAATGAGAAAATGAAGATGTACCGGTATATGATGGTACTCAAACCCAATATCAGAGAATTTATTGACGCCAGCAAACACCAGACAGTAAAGTCCATGGTGGATGCAGCCAGAGCGAGGGAGTTAGAGTTGGAGAGGCAAGATAAAGAGAAGAAGTTTGTGGAGAAAGCTACGTCTGTGTATAAGAAACAAAAAGCTGAACCGTTTGAGAAGAAAGGGGTGCAGAAAACCTACCCGACTTGCACGAAACATCACCTGGGGGAATGCCGATATGGTCCTCCCACGTGTTATAAATGTGGGAAATCGGGTCATGCAGGGAAAGATTGTAGAACACCATTGCGTGTATGTTTTAACTGCTATTAGCCGGGCCATCAGAAGTCAGAGTGCCTAAAACTATCATCGAATGCACCGTCTACAGGATTCAAACCTACTCCAGCCTTACCTCCACCACGAAGCTCAGGAACAAAAGAAGTAAAGAAAGAGGATGCTCAGAAACCCAAAGGGAGAGCTTTTCAGCTTACAGTTGAGGAAGCTAAAACCGAACTTGACGTAGTTACAGGTACATATCTTGTCAACAATTTGCCTGCTCTTGTGCTATTTGATTATGGTGCAAGTAAATCCTTCGGATCTGTTTCTTTCTACAAGAATTTCAATCATTTATGTGAAAAGCTAGATTCTCCTCTTGAAGTTGAAATAGCTGATGATAAATCTGTAACTGTATTAGATGTGTATAAGCATAATGTGCTAGAAATAGCTATAGTTAGATTTCCTATAGAACTTATACCCATGACTATGAGAGAATTCCAAGTAATAGTTGGAATGGATTGGTTAGGATATAATCAGGCTACCATTATGTGTGGGCAAAAGGTGATACGAGTTCATACCCTAAGTGGGGAAGAACTATCTATATAAGGTGATAATAAAAAGGGAAAGTCATATGTGTGTTCGGTGTCCAAAGCTCGAAAATATATGCAGCATGGGTATATAGCTTTCTTAGCTCATGTGATAGATACAAAATTAGAAAAGAGGCAAGCGAGTCTTAAAGATGTGAAATCAGTATGTGAGTATCCTGATGTCTTTCCTGAAGACTTACCTGGGGTACCGCCAGATAGACAAGTTGAATTCAGAATCGATTTAGTACCGGGAGCTTCGCCAGTTGCAAGGTCTCCGTACAGACTTGCTCCACCAGATATACAGGAATTAATGAAGCAACTTCAGGAACTGCTAGACAAAGGGTTTATTAGACCCAGTAGTTCACCCTAGGGTGCTCCAATTCTATTAGTCAAAAAGAAGGATGGTACTTTTCGTATGTGCATTGATTACCGTGAACTTAATAAAGTGACCATCAAGAACAAATATCCTTTACCCAGAATAGACAACTTGTTCGATCAGTTACAAAGAGCATCGTGGTTCTCAAAAATCGACTTAAGGTCGGGGTATCATCAGTTAAAGATCAAGAAGGAAGATATTCCTAAAACCGCGTTTAGAACTCGATACGAGCATTTTGAGTTTGTGGTGATGCCGTTTGGTCTTACGAATGCACCAGCAACATTTATGGATCTGATGAACAGAGTTTGTACACCAATGCTAGACAAATCGATGATTGTGTTTATTGATGACATCCTTATTTATTCAAAAAATCCGGTGGATCATGAGAAACATCTCAAGGAGGTTTTGGAAACTTTGAGGAGAGAACGGTTATATGCCAAATTCTCTAAATGTGAATTTTGGATTCAGGAGGTGCAATTTTTGGGCCATCTAATTAATCAAAGCGGAATCAAAGTGGATCCTGCGAAGGTAGAGGCTGTGATGAAGTGGGAACCACCAAAGAACCCTACTGAAATTCGAAGTTTTCTAGGATTGGCAGGTTATTACAGGAGGTTTATTCAGAACTTTTCAAAAACTGCCGTTCCTTTGACTCAACTGACGAAAAAGAATGCTGAATTTGTGTGGGGAAGTGAGCAACAGTCTGCCTTCTCAACTCTCAAAAAGAAGTTATGTGAGGCACCAGTTCTTGCATTACCTGAAGGGGTTGAAGATATGGTGGTATTTTGTGATGCTTCATATCGTGGATTGGGTTGTGTATTGATGCAGAAAGGTAGAGTTATTGCATATGCTTCACGGCAGTTGAAGCCACATGAAAGTAACTACCCAACACATGACTTGGAGTTGGCAGCGGTGGTGTTTGCACTTAAGATTTGGAGACATTATCTATATGGTGTGAGATTCGCTATTTACACTGATCATGAAAGTTTGAAATATTTCAAGGATCAGAAGAGTCTCAACATGAGGCAAAGGCGTTGGTTGGAATTGTTAAAAGATTATGATTGTGATATTCTTTATCATCCAGGAAAGGCAAATGTGGTAGTTGACGCTTTAAGCAGAAAGTCAGGAACAGTTCTAATGAAGAATCAAACTTTAAAAATGACTGTTACTACACCTATTATTGATGTGATACGAACAGCTCAGCTTGAAACAATCAAAGATAAGAATCATAACTCTGAGCAAATAAAAGGGCAGGTGGCCTATGTTACTAAAGAGAGTCGTGATATTTGGACCCGTTATGGTCATATTTGGGTACCGGTATATGGTGACACACGTCAGATACTTCTTAGTGAAGCTCATAAATCCAGATTTTCTTTTCATCCAGGAGCTACTAAAATGTATAAGGATCTAAAAGTTGATTATTGGTGGCCAAGCATGAAACGTGATGTAGCAAAGTATGTGGAAAAGTGCCTTACGTGCTTACAAGTGAAAGCTGAACACCAGAAACCTAACCGGAAGTTACAGCCTTTAGAAATTCCAGTTTGGAAATCGGAAAACATTACAATGGACCTGATTACCAAATTACCCAAAACCCCACATGGTTATGATGCAATATGGGTAATTGTAGACAGGTTAGAGTGATGGTTAGAGTGAAAGAACTATTCAAACCCTGGAGGACATGCTGCGGGCATGTGTTATAGATTTCGGAGGGAGCTGGGATTCTTATTTACCTTTAGCAGTGTTTTCATACAACAACAACTATCATTCCAGTATTGGGATGCCACCGTATGAAATGTTATATGGTAGGAAGTGCAGAACTCCGGTATGCCAGGGTGAAGTGGGTCAGAAAGAATCGGGTAGCACAGAAGTGGTACAGCGAACCACTGAACAGATACAGCTCATCAGAGATAGATTGCTTACTGCCCAAAGTAGACAAAAGATTTATGCGGATAAACGTAGATCACCACTTGAGTTTCAGGTAGGAGATTATGTATTGTTAAAAGTGTCGCAATGGAAAGGCGTGATCAGATTTAGAAAGAGAGGGAAACTCGGTCCAAAGTTTATTGGACCATTCAAAATTATTGCACGTGTGGGAAAGGTTGCATACAGATTGGAATTGCCAGATGAATTGTCTCAAATTCATAACACCTTCCATGTTTCACACCTCAGAAAATGTCTAGCAGACGAGTCTACAATTGTACCATTGGAAGATGTTACTATTGATGCTAAACTTAACTATATGGAGCAACCTATAGCTATATTGGAGAGAAAGGTCAAGACCTTACGAAATAAACAGATTGAACTGGTTAAAGTTCAATGGAAACACAGAAAGGGCTCAGACTTTACATGGGAGCCAGAAAAGGAGATGATGCATAACTATCCGGAACTCTTCAACAGCTGATTTCGAGGACGAAATCATTTCAAGTGGGAAAGAGTTGTAACACCCAAGGTTCGAAATCCTTATATTTAATAATTAAATAGGAAGTGATATACTCACGTTATAAGTTACCGTTATGAGATTAGATGTGCTTATAAAACTAGAGGGGTTAAAACCGCCTAAATATAAGTATTACAAGTCTAGGGACTAATTATGCTATTAAGCCATACTTATATATATATATATATATATATATATATATATATATGGTTACTTCTTTAGAATTTCATAACACATACACAAGTTCAAGAACACAAATACAGCAGATAAACCTTTGTTTCTGGTGATTTTTAGAAGCACAAACAGCAGCAACTTCAGTTCCCTATCATCTAATCCAACCTTGCTTGTTAAAGGTATGATTAAACCTTTAGTTCTTGAGGTTTTATGTGTTTAGAAGCTTGATTCTATGGTGAATCATGTCTTAATGATTGGATTATGTTCCTTTATTGTAAGGGGTGTAGGAAAACTCTCCCAACATGATTTCCTTGAGTTTTTACGAGTTTATAGCGAAAATCCGACACTTTTTGGATGAACTGTCGGAATGTCTATTAGATACACGGCCCGTAGAGGTACACGGCCCGTAGAGGTACACGGCCCGTGTAGTATGAACTTACGGATTGTGAACTGTCAGATTTTCAAAGGCGGTCACGAGGCCATGTAGGCCTATTGTTTATTATTTATAAGAACGAAGTCAACGAACTATTATTTTTTGGTCATACGAAGTCAACGAACTATTATTTATTGGTCATTTGTAAGAACCGTTTAGTTTTTCGGTTATTAATTAACCTTTATAGGTAAAAATTAACTAATATAAATGTATCATATTTGCTTTTAATAACAAAAATATTCACCGGTTATCGGTTATTTTGGTTCACGCTCTTAAAACCGGTTCCAAAGTAAATTTTCGGTCTTATCCGGTTCTATACCCGAAATAACCGGTTAATAACCGGAACCGGTTCCCTTATATCGGTTCGGTTTTTGGTTCTAGCTTTTACCAATTTCGGTTATCGGTTATTTCGGTTCCGGTCCGGTTCGGTCCAGTTCCAGAACCGAACACACCCCTAATGTGCAGTAAGGTTCAATGGTGATACAATACTGTTACAAAGGTGGCTGCCCTGGGTCTAGAACCAGTGGTTAGCAATGATTATCTGACATACGTGTATTATCTTTATATGATTCTATACGTGTGTTTATATGATATTAGTTTGGAATACTCACTAAGCTCTCGTAGCTTATCAGATACTGCTTTTTAATCTTTTTCAGGACGCGGCAAGGATAAGGGCAAGGCTCCTGTTTGACTACTTTTTGGTTAATCTTTTGAAACAATTTTAACGCCCAATTCTGTAAATATTTGACTTTTAAAGTACACTAAGTATGTACTATTGTATATATCTTTTGGCAGTGACTTGGATTTATAGTAAAATGCTTCCGCGTACGTTTTAAACTAAATGTGCATTCCTTAAATGAATTTTATGTACTATTGTGGTTCTTTTTGAATTTGGGGCGTTACATAGCGTATATCTCTCATCATGCTCAAGGCATACGAAATATCAGGCTGAGTACATAGCATAGCGTACATGATCGATCCCACTGCCGAAGCATACGGGACTCGACTCATTTCATCTAGTTCCTTTTGAGAACTAGGACATTGAGACATGATCAATGCCACACCATGCACCATAGGCAGATTCCCTTTCTTGGAATCCTGCATCTTGAATCTTTTCAAGACTTTATCTATATATGTAATCTGGCTTAAACCAATGAGTCTTTTAGATCTATCTATATAGATAATTATTCCCAAAATGTATGCTACCTCTCCCAAGTCATTCATAGAAAAACAACTCCCAAGCCAGGTTTTGACCTCCTGCAAGGTTGTAACGTTGTTCCCTATAAGCAATATGTCATCAACATATAAGACAAGGAATACTATAGCGCTCTTACTAGCCCTGACATACATGTAAGGTTCATCTTTGCTCTTGGAAAAGCCAAACTCTTTGACTTTCTCATCAAAGCAAAGATTTCAACTACGAGATGCTTGCTTAAGACCATAAATGCACCTCTTAAGCTTGCAGACTTTATCAGGATACTCGGGGTGCAAAAAACCATCAGGTTGTGCCAAGTACACCTCCTCTACCAACTTCCCTTTAAGGAAGGCAGTCTTACATCCATCTGCCATATTTCGTAATCGTAATATGCAGCGATAGCCATAAGTATCCTAATAGACTTTAACATAACCACCAGAGAAAAGGTTTCATCATAGTCTATACCATGAGTTTAAGTGAAACCCTTTGCTACCAGTCGGGCTTTGTAAGTGTCTACTTTTCCATCCATGTTGATCTTCTTTCGAAACACCCACTTCCACCCTAATAGCCTATGGCCGGGTACCGGATCAACCAAGTCCTAAACTTGATTATCCTTCATGGATTGCATCTCACTATCTATTGCCTCCTTCCACCTAGTAGACTCTGGGCCCACTACGGCTTCCCAGTAATTGGTTGGTTCACTATGATATAGTTTGTTGCCAACCTCAAAAGCAGAACTAGTGCCAATATCAGGCCCTCCATTGGTGTCATCTTGAATTTCTTCAAAATCGATTTGTCTCCCACTAACCTCTTCGGATATCAGCTCCCTCTCAAGGAAGGCTGCTCTTCGAGCAACAAATACCTTGTTCTCGGAAGGTTTGTAAAACAAATATCCCATAGAGTCAGCTGGGTAACCGATAAAAATACACCTCTCAGCTCTGGTTTCAAGTTTATCTTGAGCCTCGCGTCTTACGTAGGACTCACAACCCCAGACTTTGAGATAAGCAAGATAAGGAACTCTTCCATGCCACATCTCAAAAGGTGTACTTGTGACCTTCTTTGTTGGTACAAGGTTCAAGGTCTTCGCAGCGTTTTCCAAAGCGTAACCCCAAAAACTTATGGGTAGCTTTGTTCAACTCATCATAGGCCGAACCATATCTAGCAATGTTCGGTTCCTCCGCTCAGCGACCCCATTTAATTGCGGTTTCCTGGGTGGTGTAAATTGTGAGATAATCCCACAATCCCTAAGATGATTGCGAAACTCGGAACTAAGATACACTCCGCCTCTATCGGACCGAAGAATCTTAATCCGCTTGCCTAATTGATTATGCACTTCGTTTTAGTATGTCTTGAACACCTCAAAAGTTTCAGACTTATGCTTAATCAAGTAAACATAATCATATCTAGTGAAATCATCAGTAAATGTAACAAAGTACTTGAAGTTGTTTCTTGTAGCAGACCTGAACGGACCACACACATCAGTGTGAAGGATATCCAACAAGCCTTTGCCCCTCTCACTAACGCCAATGAAGGGTGCTTTGATCATCTTGCCTAATAAACAAGAATCACATACGTCACTTGAACCGTGGTCAAATGATTCCAAAATCCCATCCGCTTAGAGTTTGGCGATACGGTTTTTGTTTATATGGACAAGACGGCTATGCCACAGTGAGAACTTGTCCAAACCATTTTTGGACTTAGAATCAATATTCATGATTGATCTATTACTTTTCAAACACACATTGGTTTCATAAATACCACGACAGGGGTAAGACTTAAAATAATGAACACCATCTCTTAAACAAGAAAATAATTTCACCATTAAAGGTAAAATTAAAACCATTGTCATATAGTTCATGAAAGGAAATAATGTTTCGTGCCACGCAGGGCGAAAAACAAACATTTAGCAAAGTAATAGAAAGGCCTGAAGGAAAGGCAAGATCCACACTTCCAATCCGTTCCACAGGGACCACCTCCTTATTCCCCATGATCAGGTCTAGCTCTCCAGCACCCAGAACCCTACTTCCTTTTAGAACCTACACAATATTACAAATGTGAGTGCCACAACCGGTATCTAGTACCTAGCCGTTAGAAGTAGCCGTGTTGTTGAGTTCAATCATAAACATACCTGAGGTACTAGCTCCCTTCAATTTGACTCGCTTGAGCTCCTCAAGATACTTTGGGCAAGATCGCCGCAAATGCCCCTTTTTCTTGAAATAGAAGCACTCGGCTTCTGCAGGGTCCTTGGCTTGTAGAACCACGCCCTTCCCCTTGGCTTTCGGGGCCGGAATTGGGTTTGGTTTGGAAGCACCGACCTTACCCTTTCCCTTTCCCTTTGAAGGGGGATTGGTTTTCCTTTTCTTGGTTCCGCCTTCCTAGATAACTAGGAAGGGAGCGGACGAGGTGGACGGCTTCTTGGCCATGTTAGACTCTACCGTCTTCAGCATGCCATGAAGCTATGCATATGGTAATTCCATTAAGGTTTTGCCCAAGCTATGGATATGGTAATTCCATATGAATTACGAGTACGACCCAGGCCGTAGCCAAGTCCCTCCCAAGTGGGAAACCCATCCTCTCCAAGCGATCAACATATGCTTTCATCTTAAGCACATGCACACTTACATTCTCGCCCTCCTACATGCTGCAATTGAATAAGGATTTCATGCACTCGAAGCACTCTTGCCTAGCCTGCTGTTAGAACATTTCCTTCGGCTGGTTAATCATATCATGCGCCCCTAGATGCTCCATTTGCTTTTGAAGCTCTGGAGTCATCGAAGAGGGCATGGTATAAGCCACTTTGTTCGTGTCCTTGACGCGTTTGTCATACGCATCTTGGATAGCCCTAGTTGCATTGGCCGTAGAGGCTTCCGGAACAGGCTCCTCGATGGCCCACATCTTTTGTTCATACCTAAGGGAAATCCTTACTTACATGAACCAATCCATGAAGTTTTGGCCATAGAGTTTCGCCTTTTAGAGGAACAATTTTAGGGAAATAGAGTTCGATGAAGATGAAGCGGTGTTATTGTTGGATGCCATCTACAAAATTTAAAGTACCAATTTTAGTTGTAAAATCCTTGTAAAAATAATTACCCAATAGTTTATAAAACCAATTATTTAAACAAAGCTAAGAACCATATTTCACTCTACTTCATGACGGGTTTACCAAGGATCATGAAGCAAGTTATTTAGGCCGGTAACCATTTTACCGATTGCAACCATTTTGCAACTCTTAGATCCTTGCGGGATCCTTTGACATCCATTATGTCTAAGGCATGTTTGATCACTTCTTGCACCAATCCTCTTGTTATTCTCAAATGACTCGGCTAGAGCTCAACACCATTTAAGCGTCACAAAAGAATTTGTAAGTCGTCCGTCAAGACACACGTTGGTACTCTCGACCAATAATTGCTTATGTTAAAGCTCGACAACCAATATTGCGAGTTGCCACACTCAGCTTCCACACAACTCCACAAGGAATAACTCGTGCTAAAGCTCGACAATCATCCAAGTATCGTTAGATTTGGGTGGTGTCGTCTTACGGATGGCGCGTGACTTACTTTTGAAAAACGTGTTTTAGTTTTTCCGATTAAACCCTTTTAACCTTTTGGCGAATTAACAAATAAGTGACAAAACAATTTTGACCACTTTTAATATAATGCAATTTTTATATTAATTTGTTAATTCTATGCGCGTAGAAATATAGACCATTTTTATAAATCTTTGAGTTTTATATATTTTTCAAAAAAATTCTAGCATGCGATTCCTATATATCTATGCAAGAAAATATATAAAACAAGCACACATAAACAAAATATATCCGGTAACATGCCCAAAAATCCTATGCGTTTTCCCCGTGAGCCAAACGGGGAAAACAAAGCCATCTAAGGACAAAACCGAAGATCCCTCATTGTGTGGGCTATTCCATCTCCGGCGTCTCCATAAGGACCCGGACTTGTCTCTCCGAGACACCACCGCCATGACTCCCGATGGCTTGAAATAACCTATTCTATCTATATACAAATACATAGTTATAAGGAAACGGTGCGCAAGCCGAGATCCTAATCAACTATTAGAAGTACAAAGAATAAATAAACGGCATGCAAGCCGCACCAAAAGAATAGATTACAACGATTACGGCACGCATGCCAAAACCAAAAGCCAACCACAACAACACATAGGGCAATAGGCATCACACATTACCAGATAACATAAACAAACACACCCAAAGCAAAAACCATGGTGTGCCGCTAAAAACCATGCCAAGGCACAAAAACCATGTCAGGGCACAAAAAACCATGTCAAAATTATATTTTGATCAAGATTGTCAATAAAACACTCAACACACAAAAAGCAATCCTTGTCCATATGCATTAGTAATTTTAAGACCAAGTTTAAAATTACATATTCATGTATACACTTATAGATATATGTTTTTATGCACTTCATACCAAGCCATACAAAACATATAAAAATAGAAATCAAAATATAGTGGGATAACAACCAGATTCAAGACTGGTCTGAAACATGTCAAAACCGGATTTTTAAGATTAGCAAAAACACCATTTCAAAAAATTAGATTCTAGCCAAAAACACGACGGGCACGGGCGTGCCTACCTGTGTGCCAGTCTCAAATTTAAGCATTTTAATCTTATTTAAAAACCTGCTGGCACAGCCGGTACCCTAATAGGTACGGCCGTGCCCTGGCCGCCTGCACGCCCCATACCCCAAAGGTTACGGCCGTGCCTGGTCGCTGGAAAACCATTTTTCAACCATGTTAGAGATGGCTCTGATACCACTGTTAGGTATTGGTGGTTTAATGAAAAATGCAACGGAAGCAAAAGGTATAAAATAATTTCATATTCTTGAACCACACAACACACACCATATAGACCAAAACTCTAGACATGTCAATGCAACAAAATAACAAGAAGGAAAGAAAGTATACCTTGAAGCTAGTCTCCTTTCTTGCTAGTGGTTGGAATCCTTGGAAGAAGAATACACAAAGAAGTGTACCTCTATTGAAGTCCATACCAAGCTCACCTTCATTCCCACTTGCTAGAGTGTAGATAAGCCTATCTAACACCACCAAATGCCTTGGCACGCTTGAACCTACAAAGCCTTGTGTTCTACGGTGTTTTAAGAGAGTTTTGCATGTAACACTTTTAGCAAACAATGAGACAAGCAACCTTGGCTCAAAAACATCATCATAGCTTTATAGAACTCACAAAACAAGTTCAAATCTCGTGAGCCTTAAAGCCTAGATCAGTTACATGCTTTAATACAAATAACTCCTCTTTAACTAGCCTTAAAAGCCTAGTAAAGAGGTTGTTACTGTATAGAGCATGGGCGTGCCTTTAACCAGGCACGGGCATGCTAGCCTAAAAGGTCACGCCTAAGTCACGCTTGACTTGGGCTCGTGCCAGCCTGTTGGGCACGGCCGTACCCCAAAGAGGCACGGGCGTGCCTCGGCCTACCAGAACTACTTTATGGATTTCTCTCTCTCCTTTTGACCATTTATGATGCTGAAACCAATACTTGGCATGTGACCCAATAGGCCCTTGCTTCATCAGTAATGACACCAACTTGTGTGTGTCAGTGGACATAATCCAACCGATACATATGTATCCAAAGCATGAGTCTGCTTTATTTTGATTGCTTTCAAACGTGGTTCATGACTGGCTGCTATAAAGGAAGTTTTCAAATAAGGTATGAAGCATGTGGCGGGGCTATGTAGTCAAAAGGATTTGTTCCTCTGTTAAGAGAGATATCCTTGGCCCTCGATGATTGGGAGCTGGCACCCAATATGCATGGCCGTGCTCAAGGTGCAATGATTATAGATCAGTTGTAACTTGTTATTTTGGTCACCACCAATCTAGAATTAAGAAACACAATTGTGAATGATATGGAGATTGACATTTATCCATGTCCCGTGTTCACACGGATATCGCGAACAAAGGGATGTTTATGATCACTTATCTATAGGACCTTTTAGCCTTTCTAGGCTTCCCAGATTTGTCAAGGATGACATAACTCATATCGACTTGGGGGCAAGTATGCTTTGCTAGAGTCTCTGCTTGTCTGTGGTGTTAGTAAACGCTGTATCATGTGCAAGTGGGAGTCTGTTGGTATATGCCCACTAATACACATGCACTAGCATCACTGCTGATGAAGTACGGGCCTATTGGGTCATACACCAAGGGTAGATTCCGACAGCACATCCCAAACATGAGAGAATAAAAAATTAGGGTTTCTGGCGAGCTTCACGGGTCGTGAAGAGGTCGTGAAGAGAAACCCTCCACGAGGCTTCACAACCTGGATAGGTAGTCGTGGGGGCACTTCCTTCACGAGGGCTTCACGGCCTGTGAGAGCCCATGAAGGCAAACACTTTGATCTTATTGGACCACTTGTTGGCCTAATGAGAGCGTGCGGTGGTACCCGGCCTTTGAGGCCTTCATGAGTGCTTCGCGGCCCGTGAGAGCCCATGAAGGCAGAAGTCAAAGTGACACTTTGTTTTTATTGGACATTGTTGTTGGTCCAATAAGAGGGTGGCTAGTGAGCCGACCCTGGTGTCTTTCCCACTTCTTCCCAGCCTTTAAAAGGCCTCTTATTCTCTCCTTTGCCTGTCTTGCCACTTTGAAGATATTTACACACTCACATGTTACTTGAACCACTATTGAGAGGGTTAAGCTAGAGTGTGAAGAGTAAAGGCAAGACACAAGTGTTGGTGCTATTCCAAGGACTTGAGATCAAGGTTGAGGATCGAGTTTGAGGACCAATAGCAAGGTGGGATCTCGGAAACTTGGTGTAGACTACCGGTAGAAGAGCTCGGTTTCAGGTTCTCTAGTTCATCCTTCTTATTGCCTCATTCCAGCAATCATGATGGCACTTTTCTCCTCCTTTGTTCTTGTTTCAGTTGCTATATTTGTTTGTAGTCACCATCTCCACTTGGGAAGTACATTCATGTTGTTTTTTTGTTACCCGAAAACCCGGTTTTTGAACTCGTTACTTCCGCTGCGTACAAGTAAGGACGTGCATAAGTTTCCTATAGTAATAACACATATGGGTTTGGATTAACGAATTATGTTTACACCTAGGGTGTGTTATGGGCATTGAGATGCAAAATGTGATATTGTTTGTTGAGCATCTATGCTTAAGAGCTATAAGTTATATGACACCTATTTGCTTTTGATAAGTTTAAATGCTTGAGTTACTTGGCCTTTATGGCATGTGTTTAATTGTGACCCTTGTGGTATGAGTTTTGGTCCAGACCAGTGTTTGAGATTTAGTGCTTTGTACCATGTTGGTTCCTAACCATTGGGTGACGTGTATTGGTTCATGGGGCTTCGGAAACTGGGAACCTAGATACACGGGTGGTTGAGGAATTGGTGCAAAGAGTGAAAGGGGATGATAGTACCCATTATGACCGTGTGGTTCAACGTGCTGACGAGCCATCGAACCTAAGCAAACATGAGTGGACTTGGGGAACAGGTCATTCACTTCTGACAACCGTTGTATGGTGGACTGCTTCGTGCTTCCCCCACTTTGACGGGGAGATGTGGTTATCCCCCATATGGGCACGTG
Source organism: Dittrichia graveolens (assembly GCA_038502395.1). NCBI lineage: Eukaryota > Viridiplantae > Streptophyta > Magnoliopsida > Asterales > Asteraceae > Dittrichia > Dittrichia graveolens. Next base: position 29,608,916 of record JARJIL010000008.1, read on the forward strand.
TTGACCGTAGCTAGCTACCATGTGGAGATACTGTGACACAATGGACAGACCTGCATCCTTATGTGCTTAATGTGAATACTATTATAGTATGTATATTGCCAAACTTGTGTTTTCAAAGATGATGACTTGGTTATGAAAGATAAAAGTTTTTGGTTGTACTTACTAGCTATGTTTATAGCTAACTTGGTGTATAAATGTTTTATATCCACAGGTAGTTTGAAGGCCTTTGTGAGGCGGGTAGATGCCATTAGTTGGTTTTATTACCGGTAATCTTGGATTTCCTAATTGTCTTCTTATGGTTGTGAGATTGACTATGGCAACACCAAAAGCTTTTCGGTCATATATGATGATTGAATTTATCGTTAAAATCGTTTAGTATTTTGTAGAAATGTTGTAATTGAAATTATAATGCTTCCGCTTATAGTTAAAGGTTTTATATAAATCATGTTTTAAAATAAGTTTTGAAAAGTTTAAATTTGGATTGAAAATAAGGGTGTTACATTGATCTCCTTCCTTCTTCACGTTTCACACATACAAACACACAGTTAGACACAAAAATGGCTATACTAAGTGAGTTATGGCTGTGCCTTAATTTTGGGTTTAAATACCCTTCCTTACTTTCTCAGTTGACACAATTAGTCCTTTAACTTATAAAAAGACAATCACTTAAAACACCAAACAATAACCACATAAACTATCTTTTATAAACTTTAAAATTATTATTACAATTGGGAACGGGTGTTACACCTACCCGAGTATAAAAGTTCTTATGACAAAGTTAGGCTAAGTATCTGTCTAAGGCCTTCTTAGGTCTGCATCATCAAGACAGAATTGTCAACTTGTACAAGTAGGAGTCTGTTAGATATATATGCATAGTCACAATCTAGTGATTTTACATCCAATCTCATAAGATACTCAAGGGTGACATCTGTGCCTGCATTTCAAACAGATTTTATAATAGTTATTTTAAATTAGTAATAAGTTTAGTTTTAACTTACGCTTGCGAGATAAATTATATTAAACAACTAAGGTTTTAATTAATACGTAATGTATATTTATTAGTTACTAAATATATATAAGTATTAATTAAAATTGTAGGAAATAGTTTAAATCATTTGGAATTTTTGGATAATATTTATTTATTAGTTATTATAATAAATGCCGATATATATACATTTGAAATTTTCAGATTAATATATATATATATATATTAATATATATGGTTTAAAAATAGGATATAATAATAAGGATAATTAGTTTTAAACTATTTGATTGATTTAACTTTATCTTTTATTTAAGAATTTAGTTTCCTAATCTAATGAGGATTCTACTGGTATAAATAATGTTTAAAGGTTTCAATTAGAATTGTAAGTTTTATCAAAATGAAAACCTCTCTCCCTCTGCATCTCTCGTGACGTCGACGACCACAAGAGAAAACCCCAAGGTTTTCGGTTTTTGCTACAAGTTGACACACACACACACAATCCAAAGGTTCATAGTTGTTCGGACTTTGTAGTGCCGGCTAGAAAGTGCTTATTTGATATCATCATTAAAGGATCAAGATATCCAAGGTAATTCTATGATCTTTCTAGTAGTTTTTTATTGTAATTAAAGTTTTGAGATTTAAATAGATTTTTTATGGGTTTTAAAGTTTTAATCTTGATTTGTTTAAAACTGCTTACTAGGTTATTTTAACTATTAAAATCTAAAAATAAGGACTAAATAATAATTTTCCTTCCCTTCCTCATTCCACCATAATAAACAATCATTAAACTTTTATCAACATGTTTGAATGAATCAATAACATAAGATGTTTAAAGAGAAATCAAAAATGTAATTAACTCAATCGTATATTAAAAATTCTTGTGTATAAATCGAGGGCCTCTCCTGGAAGAACATATTTTAAACTAGAACAGAAACCCTCGCAAAAACAGAGCACGCCACCAACAATGGCGGATGAATCACCCCCAGTAGATGAATCTCTCCAACCAAAATCCACAACATTGTTTCCTGTTTTTAATCAAACACACTCCGACCCAATAAACCCTCTGCAAGTCTCCAATTCCAACGCATCTACTTGGCTCTGCAACACCAGCTTCACTGCCGACATTTCTACCGTCGACGACGTCGTAACCTCTCATCTCGACCACCAAAGCGAGCCCGAAGAAGAAGCTGAAGAGATAGAAGAAAGACAGCCGCAGCCGAAGCCTCGTTACGAACTGGTGGACTCGTCGGCATCGGATCAGGATACCGACAGCCGTAGCCAGAGCGGCAGCAAAAAGGAGAAGCGAAAACGGAGAAAGAGGAAAAATGATGATTACGATTATGGGCCTTCTTCTAGGAAACAGAACATTCAATCTTGGGCAACTAATGCTACCACTTCATCTGCAAATAAAGAATATTACTTCGATTCTCGTGGTGATCGTGATAATTTGGCTTTTGGTTGTCTTTACAGGTGAAACTTCTGATTCATTTCCAAATGTGTTACTGTAACTGCTATTGATAAATGTATGTCAACCACTCATTATACAATCAAACTATTATTTCCCCCTTTTTTTTTCTGGGAAAGTGATAGTGGTTATGAGTTTAGATAATCTGAAAAACGGGTGTTATAGATTGAGTAGATTCTTGAAAATCGAAATATTGTTCTATAAATTCTTGCCATCTGTTTGCACCCTTTTAGGTATTTGGATGTTCGATTTGAAAGTGATTATTGGCACTTGTACTAACTATTAAGCTATAATTAGATTAGATAACTTAACAAAGGTCAAGATAGGTTTGTAATTTTATGTTTATAATTGTAAGTAGTTAGCAACTCCTTATTATGCTTCTCCAAACCTGATCACTAATTGGCTTTTGAAATGATGTTACCTACAATGCAGAATGGACATTGCCAGATATAAATTGTTTCATGGAACTAAGTATGGGTCTAACTATAATGGATTCCATTCTTTAAATACGAGACATTGGGAGCTTGATGAAGATAATGATGTAAATTCATTAGACAGTAAACTTAGATTAGAAGGTCGTTACTGGTCTGCTAAGTATGCTGCATTGGAGCACCATAAGAACTTTAAACGACTTAGAATTGTTGCCCCTAAAGATTCTGCTCCAGAAATGGCTACTGATTTCATACCACTTTCAACTGAGACAACTTCGTTTGATGGTCAACCAAATGATCCCTCCATGGTTGAGGAATCATGGGAAGGTGAGGTGTTAAGGAAAACAAAAGAGTTCAATAAAATGACAAGAGAGCAGCCATATAATAAGAAAGTTTGGTTAGAATTTGCTAATTTTCAAGATAAAGTTGAAAGCAGGCAGCCACAGAGAGGTGCTCGTTTACAGACATTGGAGAAGAAGATCAGCATATTGGAAAAGGCAGCCGAGCTTAATCAAGATAACGAGGAACTGCTTCTTGCACTTATGAATGCATATCAAAGAAGGGATAATAATGATGTCTTAATTGGTAGATGGGAGAAGTTACTAACACACCATCCTGGGAGTTACAAATTATGGTGGGAATTTTTGCGATTTGTTCAGGGGGATTTTTCAAGGTTTAAGGTTTCTGAAGTGCGGAAAATGTTTGCCAATGCGATACAGGCCTTGTCAGCTTCTTGCAGCAAGCAGCATAGGCAGGTGCAGCTTTTATATTTTTGTTCTATAACTTGTTTACTAAAATCTTCATAAAATTGAAAAACTTGTTCTTTAGCCATTTAGACTTTATTTCGTGTAAGGAAGTATATGTTTTTTCCTTTCTTTTACTCTCTGAATTGCTAGTTTATTTCACTCATGAGCATCTACATGATGCAGGATTGCCAGAATGATAAACCATCTGCTGACCCTCTTCTTGTTCAACAAGAACTTGGACTGGTAAATGTTTTTGTGAGTTTATGTAGGTTTGAGTGGCAAGCAGGCTATCAAGAATTGGCTACAGCTTTGTTTCAAGCTGAAATAGAATACTGTTTGTTCTGCCCATCTTTACTTCTTTCTGAGCAAGGTAAACAGAGACTATTTGAGTACTTTTGGAACAGTAACGGTGCAAGAATTGGTGAGGATGGGGCTATTGGGTGGTCAAATTGGCTTGAAAAAGAGGAAGAACAGCGAAAAAAGGTGATGGTGAAGGAATCTTCAACTAGTGTTGATGAAGGGGGCTGGACAGGTTGGCATGAACCTAAAGTAAAAGATGATGCTCAACATGAAGACAATATAGTGGTTGATGAACCTGATACTGATGATGTTGAAGAGAAAGACGATACTGAGGATTTGATGAAGTTGCTTGGTATTAATGGTGAAGCTGAAGCTAATGGTGAGGTATATGATGTTTCAACTTGGGTTAGATGGTCAGAAGAAGAGTTATCAAGAGATTCTGATCAATGGATGCCTGTTCGTATAGAATCTGGTATTTTTTTTTCTTTTGCTTGATTTCACTTCTTAATGATAGGTTGTGATATAGGTGGTAAGATGGGCAGGTTGGACTGATCTGTGAACATTTCGGCCATGTATGCCTCTAGTTTGTGACATGAACTTTGTTGCGTGTCTTTTATGGGGGTTAGACTTTAGAAGACCTTTGAGTCATTGATTCGACTTGTCACTTACCTAAATTTCTACTATGCAGTTCTTTTTTATGAAACTACGCAGATTTTACATACTGCAATCTGAATTTAGAATTTTAAATCTCTCTATTATCAGTAATAGTAATTTACCTGCACGATGCGGCGGGATATAATATGTTTGTTTTTTAAAAGATGTCAATTTAATTTATCGCTTCTGAACTAACTTAGAGTGAGAAGAGTTTGGTTATTGATAGCATGTGGACTTTATAGAAATTAAAAATTAATTAAACACTTAAGTTTGACGAATGACATCATTTTTTTGCGTATATGATTGAATTTTGATTTTTACCTTAATCAGTTTAGTTTACTAATAGTTGGCTGTCTACTTATTGCATTTTTTAACCTTAAATTCAAGCGTGATTCTTATAATATCAAAATGTAAAATAATCCATTACATAATTCTAGTCAATTTTTTTGATAATATATTATAAATTTTTATAGTTGAGTCTACTATATTAATATTTTAAAGATATATTCATCATATGCGATTTAGTAAATTTGTTAATGTAGATCTTAGTTAAAAAATTACTAATGTATAAGAGTTTTAAACATAAGTAAAAAATCATTAAAATTTAAAAAAAATATATATAGTAATATATACATACATATATATATATATATGTGTGTGTGTGTGTGTGTATAGGGGAGGGTTCAAACAAGAACTGTTTTTCGTACGAAAACTGCGAGAACCAATCTTGGCCGTTCATTTTGGATAATGGAATTCATGGATGAAGATTGTGGAGGGATTGAGTGTGGCAGGGTGCATGTAAGGAATTCATGGGTTGGCAATCCAATTGAAGGAGGGGGAATTGGACGGCTAAGATTGTTTCTCGCGGTTCTCGTACGAAAAACAGTTATCGTTTGAACTTTTGGCTATATATATATATATTGAAAATTCTATTAGTAGTTAAAATCTTGACCATTACTAATTTTTGGTTTAAATATTTTGTAACCTACTTGTGTGGTTTATTGTATATTAATATTCAACCCAAGTTTAGTTTATAAATTTATTGTTTTAAGGTATTGTAAACCTTCTCTTCCTTAAATGTAAGCATGTCTTTTTTAGTCATTTTACAATAATAAGCTAAGCCAAACACTTTTTTAAAAGGAACTTATTAGCTTATAAGTCATAAGTTAATCTAAACATTTCTTTCATTAATAAGCTCAAAAGCTAAAAAGCTCGTAAGTTAAAAAGCTAATAAGCTTAATCTCAAAAAAATAAGCTTACTAAAACATTTCCTTAGTAGTTAGATAATTAATGAATTTTGATTGTGAAAAGCAGGGAATTCAGTTAATGGTGGGCTCGAAGATAAAGAAGGTGATGAACAACTTCTGAGAGCAGTATTATTTGAGGATGTGAGCGAGTACTTGTTCTCAATAAATACAGAGGAAGTTCGTTTGTCACTCCTATACCAATTCATTGATTTCTTCGGGGGAAGAATTCCACAGTGGTTAGCTTCTTAATTTCTTACTTCTGTCTGCTATTTTTGTTTGTCTATTTTAATCACACTTATTCGCCATAATGCATTTGATATCTTCTAAGAAAAATTTTCTTGCTTGTTTCTGCTTATACCCATATTTCACTATAAGGTTTTTGCTTTTGTTTTGGACAGAATTTCTAATCAAAGTAACATCATTGTGCACTAGAGGTTGCAATTTTACTTATTTATGGTTGATTCTGCTAAAGGTAAAAAGGAAACTGACAAATGGGCTGAAAGTCATCCAACGATATTTTTAATGCATAAAATCTCTTAGATCATTTTTGTGTGGTAATATTATTATAACATAAGAAAATTTGTGATCATATTTGGCACAAATTAATTTTAAAGAGTTCAACTTTTTTGGTCAGAAATACTTCAATCCAACCCAAGGCAACACTTTTCGATCTGTACATTTTACTTCTTTTGGCCCGAACATGTTATCACCAGTTACTCAACCCTCCCAATTTGCCACTTCTAGTTTGCACCAAGTCTGCATATTACTTGTCACCGAAGAAACTAATTCATGAGATGACTTCTCACAGTTCTAGATTGCACCAAGTCTGCATATTGATTTTTTTTCAATTTTATTAATATATGACTAGTTTGCCAAAAAAAAAAAAAACCAAAGAAACTAATTGCTCATTCTTTGTAGGTCTTCAACTAACAGTTCAAGTTGGGTTGAGGGAACCTTAATGATGGAGTCACTGCCTTATTCAATGTTGGACAACTTGAGAAAGGCTGAGGAGATGTTGAGAAAAACTGATGTCTGTCAGAGTGGTTACAGTTTAGAGCATGTTCTAAGCGGTTTTGATAACATAAATATGAGGAGTGAAATGATGAAATTTGTTAGAAATGTTACGTTGCAATGTTTAAATGCATTTCCATATGATCACATTTTAAAAGAAGGCGCACTTATTGCTGAAGAGCTTTCAAAAACGAGGATGTATTCTTGTAGCGTTGCGATCACCCCCTCTCGCTCATTAGCAAAGAGCCTCTTAAAGAACAATCGTCAGGTATGTTGTATTTTTTAAATATCAGAAGATTACTAGAAACACTTTTGTTTGCATTTTGAAACTGATATTACTGTCTTTAATTATCTACCATGCACATAATCCCTTTTTTTATTTAGATTGAGTTATGGATCAGTTTTGTTCGATTAGCTTTAGTGGGAAGCTGTATAATTTCATCTTTATAGCATAGAGGTGTCAAAATGGCCGGGTCGGGACATATTTTGGTTAATGGCCAAAATGATTGGTTGACCCACAACCCCTTTTGTTCCAAACTTTTGACTTTTTATATATATTTAGTACGATTACACAAGCTATATTATTATAATAAGTTATCAAATTCTTTTATGAAATAATTTAGAACGTTTAAAGCATTAAAAACACACTTTGGGAGTTTGATGATGCTTGGTTCATTTTGTTTCCAACTAAACTTTTGAATTTATCCGTTTGATCTGTTGAAGCAAAAACATAGCCCATCAACCTGTAAACCTGTTAATAAGTCAATGAGTTGAAATTGCCACCTGGGGCATAAAAAAAATGCCCCCGCCAGCTCTATATTGAGGTGACATTCCTGACAACATTACATGACAAGATGGTTATAAAATATTTTTGGATGACATTGTCACATATCTAATGCATTTTCACTTTGTATTCCTTTCAAAGACCTAGTAATTTCATACTCTTATCTTTCTTACTAATTTAGTCCAAATTTGACTTTGTTGGTGCAGGATGTACATCTTTGTGGTGTTTATGCGAGAAGGGAAGCCGCATTTGGAAATATAGAATATGCAAGAAAAGCATTCGACATGGCATTGCTATCTATTGAAGGGCTTCCATGGGTAAAGATTATTTTTTCCTTCTATAAAGTGTTCCCATGCACATAGAACTTTAGTAGCACATTTAAATTAGCCGATTGTCTGAAGTACCCTTTCATTGTGACATTTCTTTTCATTTCTCTGATTGTGGTAGTTGTTGGTTATGTTTGATATAATATTTGACTTGGTTATTCAGTAGGACATAATTACAAACTTACCACAATACCACTATTAAATGATTAATTGAATTTAAGCTATTTATTTCGTGCACTGCTCCATTTTCTTCTGTTTGAACCTCAGTTTGTTCTATCATCTCTCTTTTTCTCACTGGCTATTATTAGTTTTCTTGCTTCTTATCAAATTTTTTGATGTATTCATATCAATTTGTTCTATCATCGGTATCCTTTTTATTTACTCTCCTACAAGAAACACATGTTTCTGGTTCCTGTTTTCATGCTGGAGATGACATTCAATAGAAGTTTAATAAATCTTCTCATCAAGCAGGATGCTAAATCGAACGCGTCACTTTTATTCTTTTGGTATGCGGAAATGGAGCTTAGCGGGAGTTCAGAATCATTACCACGTGCATTGCACATTCTTTCTTGCTTGGGATGTGGGATAAAGTACAGTCCGTTTAAAAGTCAACCATCAAGTTTACAACTACTCAGGGCCCGCCAAGGTTTCAAGGAACAATTAAGGATGATTCAGGCAATGTGGATACGTGGGACAATAGATTCTAATTCTGTTGCTTCTGTTTGTTCTGCTGCTTTATTTGAGGAGTTGACTACCGGATGGGAAGCTGGTATAGAAGTTCTAAATCAGGCTTTTTCCACGGTGCTCCCAGGTGATGCAATCATCTTACATGTTATTTTTTTAATGAGATTTGCAATATGCTTTCTATTTAATGAGATTTGCAATATGCTTTCTAGAGATGGCAAAGGGGTATGTCAGCAGCAATGGGCCAAAATGGGTTCAGGTCAAAATTGTTAGTTTTTTGGGATACGGGTTGAAACATATTTGGGATGGGTTGACCAAAAACACTCATTGTTCGTGTTTTTAGATTTTTTATAAAATAATATGTTATATTTTGTAATTCTTGTTATCATATAGAACATATATATGAGTACGAGAATTATATTAACCTAAATTTAAATAAAGCTAATTAGTTGTATGCACTAATTGGGCCACCTGTGCTTGATCATTCAATTGTTTTACGTTTTAGATAATTTTATTTTAACTATAACTTATTGACCTGCTAGATAATTTTATAGATAAGTTGGTTGAAATTTCCCTCTCTAATGTTTAAATAGCTGCTTGCGTTCTTCATTCAATGCCTTATGCAAGATATTTTTTACCTAAGCAGCAACTTCTATTGCCTTCGTATCTGCTGGAACAACATTTTTAGTATTTATTTAATTGTTGTTACTTTGGTAAGTAGGCATAATGTATTGTGTCGTTATGATTAATTTTATTAAACCCTATGTGCCTAGTCACTAAGATATAATTGCCCTGCAAATTTGTAGTATATGCAAAAAAATAAAAATTGTTCCTTGTCATTTCAACTTCTTTCCATGATATATTTGTTGGATAAAAACAAAACAAGAAATCTGATTTCTGCACAATCCTTTGAACAATATACTTTCTGCAGATAAAGAAAGTGTTAGATTTTGTATTCTTTATTTTGTTTAGTTTGGTCTGGGCCTTTATGGGCTTTAGCTATGCTAGCTTGTATATATATTGCGCCTCTCTTTTATGCAATGTTGTAAACTCGCTAGGCGGTACTCAAGTAGCTGACTGGGGTGTAGCGAGTAATCGGTCTAGGTAGGGAGTACTCGGGGAGTATTCAGATTGAAACTTTTATATATAAATTTCAATATTATAGGGTATGACACGTTCATGGGACTATAGGATTGGAAAATAAATACTCAAACACGCCGTTAATTCTTGACACGAGTATTAATTGTTTGAAATCCGGCACAGGTTTTACACTTCCTAGGATCATGCATTCAAGAATAATAGGATAGAAAAGAATCAAGAACAAGAAAACGGGTGAAAACCCTTTTCAACAGTTTTGCAATATAATCTTGGATTTCACTACAGAGTTTTCATCCATATGTACATATTTATAGGTGAGGGTGGTGGTTACCGGCGGTTATGAGGCGGCGGCTGCCTGTGGTTTTTACCTCCAAACATAACCGACTTCTATGTGTGTGTAAACACACACTATACACACACTAATATAATAATTACATAAATGCCTTTCTTAATCAACTAATTATACTTTGATTAGATCATTACTTAGAAGGTTCCAACAATCTCCCCCCTAACGATATAATAAATGTTCTTCGTTTGTTGGATCCTCCATGTGGTGGTTCATGTTCTGATTTTATGGGAATATCCGGAGATATTTCAGTTTAGTAAGATTGTTATTGTGATTCTAGAATTTGATGTTGTTGATAATGGTTAAATTGTAAATTCACCTCGTAATTTCTCGTCTATAACATCATTGAAGTTTGCTTGGGAATGCTCATTTGGTTAATTATTCCTATTTTGGCTTTGGAGACTTAACTACAATGTTTGAACGTTTCATCATGGCTAACTTGAAACCACCAACATCAATCTCTACATTTGTCAAGGGGTGTAATCCTACTTGTTTATTGTCCTCTTTCCGAATGGGTTATCAATTCAGGTGCTTCGAATCATATGACTAGTAATCATAATCTACTCTCTGACTTTAGTAAAGATCGATCTCTGATAAGGTCATTGCTGATGGATCTATCTCTTAGGTAATTAGATTTGACACAGTTAAACTTTCTCTTGGTATGTCATTATCCTCTATATTAAGCCTACCTAAGGTTACATTACTCGTGGATTGAACTGTAGCTTCTCCTACTATCCTGACTTTTGTGTCATTCGGGATCTTTCAACAAAGCAAATCATCGGTAGAGGACAAGAATATGGTGTACTTTATGTATTTGAACCTGAAGACTGAAATTGTGTTGGTATCATTATCGCCTATTGAGTTATAGATTGTTGTTTAGGTCATCTATCCCTTCAAAGTTTAAAAAAATTATATGTGCCAATTTGCTAAATATCACTGTGTTTAAGTGCTCATCTAAGCGCGAGAGTTAATAAACGAGTTGCATGTCCATTTAAGTTGATTCACTTAGATGTATGGGGTCATTCTCCCCTCACTTCTAAAACCTAGTTCAAGTACTTTGTGACTTTTGTGGACGATTATTCTTGTGTTACTTGGCTATACCTAATGAAGAATGGCTCTCATTTCCGTGCCTTTATTGTTGAGAGTAAAACGCAATTTAATGTCTGTGTGAAAACTTTGCGTAGTGACAATGCAAAGGAATATATCTATGTTTCAGACTTACATGCGTCAGCAAGGTATTCTTCATGAATCTTCGTGCTCAGATACTCCTGCCCAGAACGGAGTGGCCGAACGAAAAAATCGCCACCTCTTTGAAGTGGCTCGTGCACTTTTATTTGAAATGACGGTCCCAAAACCATTTTGGGTAGATGTGATCTCTACTACCTGTATTCTAATCAATGGCATGCCATCAAGAGTTCCACATGGAGAGCTTCAAATGTCTCTTCTTGTTCTAAATCAACCCTTGTTCCCAATTGAACCTAAGATATTTGGTTGTACTTCTTTTGTTTAAGATACTCGGCCTCATGTTAGTAAACTAGATCCAAAATCTCTCGAGTGTGTTTTTCTTGGATATTCACGTCTTCAGAGATGCTTTTATCCTACCCTCAATTGTTACATTGTTTCACGAGATGTCACTTTTTTTTTTCCGGAGAAAGTGTCCTTCCTGGTATCCACCTCTCTAAATCATGAACACCATGATGATTTGCTGATTTATATTGTACCTATACCGAATTTGACTACTAAATACCCACCTCCATGCTGAGTACCATCTATTAAGGAAGTCAATAAATTACTTACAAAATTTGAATTCAAATGTATTTTTAGATAGGATTGTTGTTGTATGATAGGCCTGGATTAGCTCCTTGATTTTCTCTATTTCATTTTGTATACTTCTTGTAATCGGCTATATATAGCCAAAGTGTTTTCAGTGTAGTAATACAATTCTTATACCTCATATCTCTATTTCTTATATGGTATGAGAGCCGCCATAAGCTCCGGCGAGCTCTAGATCAACAATCTTGTTTTCTCCTTCACTTCTCTTGTTCCGGCAATATTACAACCAAGATAGAAACAGTGGTTCAAATCACAGCCAACAACTATTTTCTTATCAAATTGACTGCCAATAATTTCCTCGTTTAGCGAAAACAAAATCCAATAGGTTTGTATCGGTATAAACTTGGATCAATTCCTGGATTCAAAACCAATCCCTGCGTTTTCTCTTTGGTTTTGGCAAGATCAAACCATCCTTAGCGCAATTTTGTGAAGCTGCTTAGATACTATTCAACCACTGATTTCATCTGAATAGGAGATCCCGTTCCAAAGTCATCTTCCTCGAGGCAAAATTGGCTAAGAACCCCAAAGGAAGTCGATCGATTACCGAGTTTCTTCACGATATGAGGACAACTAAGGGAAGAATATCAAACCATTGTTGAAGCCCTTCACGTTCATGATACTCCGATCGCTTTTCCAAAATTGTTTGAAAAACTTGTGGACTTTGAACTCATCCTTCAACAAACTGCGTCCTCACCTCTTATGGATACCGTTAACTACACTCACAAGCAGCCCCGGTCCGGCTATCAACACAACTTTGACAACCAGAACTCTCGCAGAAACAATAAGAGTGGTTCTATTCCGAGGATGAATCGTAACCGGTCATTTCATTCCAACTCCTATGGTGGAAATCGTAGGACTTGTAATTTGTCAATTTTGTAATTTTACGGCATGAAACAAAAGAATGCAGGAAACTTGCTAAATTTTTTGGTGACAACCAAGTGACAATCGGAGGTTCAATACCATCTAGCAATGCCGCCCCAACTGCTAATGTTACTACCTCTCGTCATGTTCCATCATCTTCCTGGATGTTTGATAGTGGTGCTACACATCTTGTCACATCTGATCGTGCCTCTCTTCACAATCTCTCCGAGTACGGTGGCCCGGATGAGATCGTCCTTAGGTGATGGTAAAACTCTCTCCATTAATCATACCGGTCACACTCATCTTCTCACACCTTCTGGTCCCGTCTCTTTAAAAGATGTTTTGTGTGCTCCTAAACTTTAACAAAAATTTATTTCTGTAGCAAAATTATGTAAGACTAACGGAGTTTATGTGGAGTTTTTTCCCCTACACTTTTTTGTCAAGGATCTACGCACGGGAGCGCGTCTAATACGGGGGAGAACTACCTTGATGTTTACTATGCTAGCCTTCCATCCATGGCTCAACTCAGCTCCCTCACAACTGTTTCGTCTCTTGATTGGCATCACAAACTTGGGCATCCTTTGCTTCGTGTTTTCAAATCATTAGGGTCAAATAGGGGAGGGTTCAAACGAGAACTGTTTTTCGTGCGAGAACTGCGAGAACCAATCTTGGCCGTTCAGTTTGGATAATGGAGTTCATGGATGAAGAGCATGGGGGGATGAGAACCAATCTCGTACGAAAAACAGTTCTCGTTTGAACTTTTGCCGGGTCAAATATTTAGGTCTTAATTTTAATCTTCAAAAGTTTCATTGCAATTCATGTTCTATAAATAAAAGTCATAAAGTCCCATTTGGAATGAATTCGTTCATTACTACAAAACCTTTGCAACTTGTTTATCCGGATATTTGGGGACCCGTAGAAAGATCTATTGATGGCTTCACATATTACATTATCTTTGTTGACTATCATACAAAATACATTTGGCTATACCCAATGAAATACAAATCAAATGTCTTTACAATTTTTTCCTAATTCAAATTATTGGTGGTACTTTCAAACCCCCCTCTTATCTCTCTATTCACGGACAATGGTGGAGAATATGTTGGTCTCACCCCTTATCTCCAGTCTCAAGGTATCTCCCATCTCACCACCCCCCGCGCACCCCGGTTCAAAACGGTGTTGTTGAACGTCGTCACCGTCACATTGTGGAAACCGGTCTAGCACTTCTTCATTATGCCAATCTTCCACTCTCATTTTGGATCCATGCTTTCAAACAGCGGTTTATCTCATAAATCGCTTACCCACTTCACTTCTTAACTCTCAAAGCCCCTATCAGCTACTTTATAACAAACCTCTAATTAAGTTTGCTCCTAAAACTCAAGGCACAATGGAGCAAACCTTGTACATATGCATTAGGATTCCAAAAACTTTGAAATCCATATTCATATATACACTTAATACATGTATGCATGTGTGCATTTTATGCCAAAACCACCCAATACATCCACATACAAGAACTAGGACATTTATAGGGCTTTACAAGGCAAAAATGTCTAAAAACAAATTACGGAAAACACAAAATCAAAGTGCTAAAAACCGATTTTGTTTTCTTTTTCAAAAAGGCCAAAAACAGCCTGTTTACGAAGCCTTCACGAGCTACTGCTCTTGATGACCCCTCACGGCAAGCACCCCACGAGGCTGGTCGTGTAGCCTTCACAACCCGTGAAGCAAACTTCACGGCCCGTGAAGACTTTCTGGACAGAATGTCCAAAATCAAATCGGTTTTTCTAGCCACAAAGGTGCGCGTATTTTGCAAGGGTGGCTCCGATACACTGTTGGGATTCACTAAGGGACAAAACACGCAACGGAAGCAAAGAAAACACACACAAAAGCAACCTAATCAATCCCAAGAATGGTGAACCTTACAAAATAATATGCAACCACAAAAGAACAAGGAAGAGAAAGAGAGTATACCCTTGAAGACTTTGCTGGAAATCTACAGGTAACTTGTGTGGGATGATAACTTGCACCAAATGGCTCCAAGCTCTAGTTGAAGTCCACACTAAGCTCTCCTTCGAGCCCTTTGTACTAGCAAACCAAATGCTACGCACGAACTATTGATGTAGAATCTGGAACAGCCTTGAAACAAAATGTGCACAACAACAAACACCAAGTAGCTTACTTTCTCTTAAGGTATAATGAACTCACAAGTATATGTAGGTGCAAATGTTGGCCAAGAGTAGCAAAGAGAAGTGATGGACTTATATAGACCAAACAAGTCCCCTGAACTCCCTAGGGTCAGACCAAGCTTCACCATGTGATTGGACCATCAAAATGGTCCAATGAAACACAAGTGTCACTTGAAATTCAGCCTTCATGGCTTCCTCACGGGCCGTGAAGACCAAATGCGCCACGATGGGCCACTGGTCCTTCACGAGTTGTGCCGCCGGGGCAAGAATCGTGGGGGCATCACGCTTCACGACCCATGGAGCATCTTTCACGGTCGTGAAGCCTAGGTCCGATTGAATTTGACCTTTTTTTGACCCATTTCTCTTATAGCAGGTTGTCGGGATTGAAACTTGGCGTGTGACCCAATAGGCCCGCGCTTCATCGGCAGTGACACCGGCCTACGTGTGTCAGTGGGCATATTCCAACATATACCATTGGGATTCGCACCATCAGAACACCAATTTCTTTAACCGAATAACCTTCACGACGGCCTCCTAGTAGCCCACAAGCACCCCACCACCTGCTGCCCAACAGCCTCCACTTTTCACCTACCAACGCCACAATGAAAGTCCACCTCCCACCAATTTTTTGACAGCCAAACTGCAGCCCAAACTGACCAACAAATAGCTTAGAACGCTGCTGTCCCCATCACAAAAATTCTCCAAATAGAATTAGCCTCCACCTCGAAACAACACTCTCAACCTCTAATCATCCCATGCTGACTAGGTCCAAAACAGGTTGGTTAAAACAAACCGCTCCCCTCGTTAACCTTTCCACCCTTCACCCGGTTCCTTCGACTATTGAACCCACTACACAATCAAGTTCTAAAAGATCCAGAGTGGCGCTAGGCAATGGACAATGAATTTAATGCTCTTCAAAAAAATTCCACATGGGAACTTGTTCCACCTTCCAACAACAAACCCATTGGTTGTAAGTGGGTGTTTCGAATCAAAAGACGTCCGGATGGGTCAAATGACAATATAAAACCCATCTCGTAGCAAAAGGCTTCCTTCAAGAATACGGTAAAGATTATTTTGAAACCATTAGCCCTGTTACTCAACTTGTCACAATTCGTACCGTTCTCTCCATTGCTTTGTCTCAAAACTAGTCCATTCGCCAACTTGATGTCAACAATGCCTATTTGCATGGCACCTTGCACGAAGATGTTTATATGTCCTAACCTCGGGGTTATGTTAATCCGGATCTTCCCACTCATCTTTGCAAATTCCACAAATCTTTATATGGGCTCAAGCAAGCCCCTCGTGCCTAGTACATGGAGTGTACCAACTTTCTTCTCCATCTCGGCTTCCGCAAATCAAGCTGACCCATCCCTTTTTGTTTATAATTGTGATGGCATCACCTCTTAGTCTTGACGTGGAACAATACTGAGTTTCTTCAAAGTGTTATTCAAGCTCTCTTCATGAAATTCTCCATCAAAGATCTTGGAATGTTACACCACTTCCTTGTTATAGAGGTTATTCCATCAAAATTCTTTGAAATCCTTGTTACACCACCAACCTTCGGATATGTACCTAGTAGTGGCTTAGTCGTATGAGAACTGCGAGAACCAATCTTGGCCATTCAATGGTAAAGTGGAATTCATGGATGAAGAACGTGGAGGATTGAGTGTGGCAAGGTGCATGTAAGGAATTCATGGGTGGGCAATCCAATTGAAGGAGGGGGAATTGGATGGGTAAGATGTGTGGGCAGTTCTCGTACGAAAAACAATTCTCGTTTGAACTTTTCCCTATATCTGTACTATTATATAAAGCATTTAACATTCTCTCTCCTCTTAAATTTTAAGACTTCTTAAAATTCAATCAATATAAAATCTTGACCCTTTATTTAATCTAAATTAATCTCATCAACTCAATTTTAACTATTTTATTCTCTCCTAATTTACTTTAACTTTTTATTCAAAATATATTTTCTTATTAACTCTTCTTTTTATTTCATCAATATAAATCTTTTTTCTTATTTTATTGTCTTTTAGAATTTATTTAAAATTAATAAAATAGTTAGATGTAAATAAAAGAAAATTCGAAAAAAACCGGACATGTTGCTGTAGAAAACTTTTTCGTGACATTGAATCGCGTGAATAACATATCATTACATTCTTGAAAGCGACATATTGTAAACTAAAAACTATTTGCCGCCGCAGCATTGCGCGGGTATGATGCTAGTATATATATATATATATATATATATATATATATATATATATATATATATACAGTGAAAAGTTCATTTGAGAACCATTTTTATTGTGAGAACCGCGAGAACCAATCTAAGCCGTCCAATTCCCCCTCTTTCAATTGGATTGCCTACCCATTA
Organism: Dittrichia graveolens; assembly: GCA_038502395.1. Taxonomy (NCBI): domain Eukaryota; kingdom Viridiplantae; phylum Streptophyta; class Magnoliopsida; order Asterales; family Asteraceae; genus Dittrichia; species Dittrichia graveolens. The sequence goes on from JARJIL010000008.1 coordinate 29,626,250, forward strand.
ATTCCTTCCATGCACCTTGCCACACTCAATCTCCCACGCTCTTCATCCATGAATTCCATTATCCAAAATGAATAGCTAAGATTGGTTCTCGCGGTTCTCGCTATAAAAATGGTTCTCAAATGAACCCTCCCCTATATTTATATATATATATATATATATATATATATATATATATATTACTTAGCTTCAAATAGTGTTTTTCAAAACACTCCTTCACAGAGAAATGGTCTAACCATCTCAAAAGCTATATTAACTCAAGAATCATACCTTATATATTAACTTTTGAAGTGTAGTTTAGCCTTTTGCTTTATACAGTAGACACATTTTAGTTTATATGATAAAGAGTTAAATAAAGAAGCCTATTTTATTAATCAACTACATTTGGTCATCTTTTGCCTATTGACAAGGAGGTAATCATGTTGCACATTTCATGTACTTTGATGATTTAATGCTGTCATGGCTAACATGATCTCTATAAATGCAGAAAGGAGAAGCCAAACTCATCAACTTGAATTACTATTCAACTTCTATGTGCGCTTGTTATGGAAACATCATTCTCAATCAAAACTGGCATACGTTTGGAAATATGTTGTGGAAGGATTGCAGATATATCCTTTCAGTCCTAAACTCTACAATTCAGTTTTTCAAATTGGACATCTTCATACTTCACCTAGTAAACTCAGATGGCTCATTGATGACTACTTGCACAAGTAAGATATACTGCTGCTTGTTTTTGTTTTTTTTTTTAAATAATATATTAGTGTTGTATGTGGCTAGGGGTCGAAAAATGGGCTAGTCTGGTGGGTTTGGAAAAAGGGGTTCCTGTTGTAACAGGTTATTTTTTGATAGGTTGGGTCTACCACTAAAAACACCTTTTTGTCCATTTTAGTATAAATTTTAGTCAAAAATGTTATGTGTCACGTCATATAGTCTTATCTCTAATTAGTCAAATGGGTTAAACCATATCATTTAGCTAAAAGGGAATGTGTTGAAAGTCACTGAGACTCTTAGAGTATATGTAATGCATATCGCCCATACCACCCAAATCATTTTATTCATAAATTCAAATTAACATTATACGAGAATTGTTTTTCGTACGAGAACTGCGAGAACCAATCTTGACCATTCAAGGGGTAAGTGGAATTCATGGATGAAGAGCGTGGGGTGATTGAGTGTGGCAAGGTACATGTAAAGAATTCATGGGTGGGTAATCCAATTGAAGGAGGGGGAATTGGACGGCTAAGATTGGTTCTCGTAGCTCTCGTACGAAAACAGTTCTCGTTTGAACTTTTCCCTATATATATATATATTTTCTAACAGGGCGAATAAGAGTTCCTGGAGAACCCAACCCCGATCCCTTTAAGAATGTTGCCTTTCTTTTTGCCACGTCTACAACCTTTTTTTTATTCTTGACACGGTACACTTGTTTTGCAATATATATTTTAATCCTGAATCATGTTCTTTCAGGAAACCATCAGTGACAATTTGCCTGTTTGCATTGTGTTATGAGATTACTAGAGGAAGTTCCCATCACAGAATACGTAGAATATTTGAAAGGGCATTAACTGATAACTTGCTGCGAAATTCTGTACTTTTATGGCGTTTATACATATCTTATGAGATCCATGTACCGTCTGACCTCCCTGCAGCAAAACGAATATATTTCCGCGCTATACACACATGTCCATGGTAAGATTTTTATCATTTATGACGAATCATTGTTTATCCAATGAACTAGTCTTCTTTTCTTAATTTTGCCAACCATTTGTTACTAGTGGAAAATTAAAGGTGACAATCTCAACCTATTACTCATGAATGGGGCGCTTTGGATATATTTTTTCTCAAACGTGTCAAATGAATAAAACTGGCTAGCTTAAAAGGAAACATGTCAAATCGTTGAAAGTTGCTCAAAGTCATGAATATAGTATTTTGAACAAGGGCATGGACTACTATAGTGGGGAAGGTTCATTTGAGAACCGTTTTTATTGCGAGAACCAATCTTAGCCGTCCATTTTGGATAATGGAATTCATGGATGAATAGTGTGGGGGGATTGAGTGTGGCAGGGTGCATGTAAGGAGTTCATGGGTAGGCAATCCAATTGAAGGAGGGGGAATTGGACGGCTAAGATTGGTTCTCGCAGTAAAAACGGTTCTCAAATGAACTTGTCACCTACTATAGTTGTATCTCGTTTACATTATAGATTTCTTAAATTATATTATTTCGATAAATGATTTAGGATGTTTTATGTAAATGACACTGCGGGTGATGTTAGAGCCATTTGACCTGTTTCTTTATAAAATATATCCTTATGTTTCTGATTTGACCTGTTAGAGATTAGAACACAATACCAACCTGTTCATTAGTATATTAGGTAAATGGTAAAAAGCGTCGCCTCTAGGATCAAACAATTCTTAGATACATTAATGATTACTAGCATGGTACCCGCACAATGTTACGGTGACGAATAGTTTTTACTCGGTAACATTCCCTTTTCATTTATTCTCTTATTCTCATCAACTCTTTGTTCATCTTTAAAAAACAATAAAATAAGAAAATTATATTAAATTATAAAATAACAATAGAAAAAGGTCGTCTTATTTTAGAAATTGTGTTGATTTAGGTGGGGAATTGTGTTGGTATGGGAGAGTGTGTTGGTGGGTGGGTTAAATTATTTGAGGGGTATATTAGTAATTTTTTATTGCTGAAATTTTTAGGGATTTAGTAAAGTGGGAGAGAGAGTGTTAAATGTACTATAATGTACCTCAAGTTTTATCACATTGCGTTTTTCCAGGTCAAAACAGCTATGGCTAGATGGTTTCACTAAACTTAACTCTGTGTTGAATGCGAAAGAGCTTTCGGATCTCTTGGAAGTTATGCGCGACAAAGAGTTAAATGTGAGGACTGATATCTATGAGATCCTTTTACAAGACGAAATGGATATATCCAAATAACGTCGAGCAAAGGGGCATTCTGCATATTACATGTAGTGTTCTAGTTTCCTGAACTACACTTAAACATACATCAATCAGAAGTGAATTTTGTATATTATGATTACATGTATAGAAAATGTGCTCATATGTTCCCTCATCATACAAAGAAAGGCCGGTAAGTTTATTGGAACTGATATATGCTACTAGGTGCTCGTCAGCCCTGAAATTTCTTTCGACCTTGCCCACCAACGAAGTTTCTCGATTCAACACCGTGTTAAGTTTTTGGCCATTTGTGGGATCTGGATGATCAATTTTTAAATTTTGGGTTTTGTGATCTGGATGATGAATTTTTTAAATTTTGTGTTGTAAATGGGCAAGGTCTGGCTAGCAATTCTCGACTTGGACACCAAACTTTCCATGATATGCCATGAACTTTTCATCACTCAACAATACTGCACAACCACTTTTGTGTCAGGAGGGGTGTTAAATAAATATTCGGGTCTGACCGAAAAAACCAAACCAGATTATGAATTCAGTTTTCGGTTCTGTTTCTAACCTAAACTGAATTCGTAGTTTTGTTTTCAGTTCGGCATCCTTGTTCTTTTCGTTCAAGTTCATAACTAAATTGGTTAGTTTTCTTTCGTTTTCTATATTTTAATTAATCAAAATTTGAATTTACTTTCATATATATGTTTTTGTAGTATATATTATAGGAAATGTAGTTAAAAAAATACTAAAAAAAGGGTCTTTTTATAACCGGTTTTTAGAATATCCGGTTATATTATTATTCGAACCGGTTAGACCGGTTATAGTATTTTTGATTAAAAACCGGATATTATCAGAACCGGTTATTTTGAAAACCGGTTATAGCGTTTGGACAAAATCCCGGTCTGGATAATACTATATACGATTATAGTATTATCCGGTATTTATGCACCTCTAGTTCACAGTCCTAGTTCTTTTCGTTCTATGTTCAGAGCCGAATTGATCAGTGCATGTTTGTTTAGGGAAACTGTATCCATGTTGCTCAATATAGTGATTTTACTTTATGTGTTCTTAGTTCTTAACAAAAATTCAGTCCCTAGTTGCTTTTCAAAAAAATAAATAAAAATAAAATAAATAAATAAAAAATAATAAATAAAATTCAGTCCCTAGTTTGGTATTTAACTGTCGATGCTGTCTTTATGTACTTGTGTTTGAATTTTCTTTGGATATCGATAAAATGTTGGTCTTATAAGCTATCAGGTTGAAAATGGCAAGGTTTTGTGGTATAAAATTGAGTTGCTCATTTATGTGTTTTGTTCGTTAAAGATGAAAACCGAACCGGAAATTTTCTAAAGTTAGGAACCCGAAAGGAAAATTGACGAACACCCCTAGGAAAATGTATGAGAAGTTAGGAAGTAGATAGCCGTACTTCTACAAGTAGAAAGACTTGTTTTTGATAAGACATTAATTGAGATAAAGAAAAGAAAGTGAAGTGTTATTAGAAAAGTTACTACAACTTGTATAATGGATGAAACTACCAATAAATTATTAGGTTAGATTAGGAATTAAACTTAGATTACTTATTGACGTCTCTATTTCTCTTAGCATTTAAGATAGACTTAACCTTGGAATTATAAGTTGTATATGCTTGTTTTCTAAAGTTCACTACATGATCTTTATTACACAATTGATTGTTACTTATTAAATTGTGTTTGAGACTCTTAATATATGCAAATTTCTGGAAGGTAACTATTCTAGCATATATTTTTTCATAACATTTGGCCCCACTATAAGAGTTGTTACCAAAGATTACTTTTGGATCTTGTTCTTTCTGAAATTTACTTAGAAAACCTCTCCACCCTACATATGTAAACTACATATATTAGTTTCTTTTTGGTACACATGGCTTGAGCATCTACTATCAAAGTATTATTTACTTAAATCCTACACATAAACTAAACATATTAGTTTCTTTTGGGTACCTATTATTTTGTGGGTTCAGAAGATGAGCACTTAGCTGATTTTTTGTTTGAAGTCAGAGTCAGCTCCGCTTGAACAATTTATTTTTTCTCAAGCGTTTTGTGTAACGTTCCAATTTTTTTAAACGTAATTATAAATGTACGAGGGGTTCAATCATAAATATTCATAATTGTAAATATAGATGAAGACATAGATTAATTACATCTTAGTCTCAAAATGTAACACTATTTGAATTACAATTATAACAATAATCATGTCATGGAATTCAAGTTCAATTATATCCCGCGGAAGCATTCTATGACGATGAGCTATCTCTAACGCGCCGGAGCCCCATTGTGGTCATTTCCTAAAAACAGAGTAAACAACTGAAGTAAGCACAAGACTTAGCGAGTACACTACTTACAACCAAAACAGGTCATCAATTAACATAATGCTCATACCCACTACTACAGTAAGTGGTCTTATCATACCTGCCGACTTGGACGGTCTCATCTTACCCGCTGCTGTAGCAACGGTCTAACGTACACGACATCAAAGTGTTCGTCTCATACCCGTTACCGAAGTAAACGGTCTAAACACACCCATTACCGAAGTAAACGGTTTAAACATACCCGTTACCAAAGTAAACGGTCTAAACATACCTGTTACTGAAGTAAACAGTCTTAACATACCTGTTACCGAAGTAAACGGTCTAAATATATCTTTCACATAACTCATAACTTATACATTTATCTGCACATTCTCAATCACATACATGGTATATTTAAAGTGTAAGTAGGAATACTCACCTACCGGCAATCTCAGTCTCGGTTAACTGTAATTCACGGAACTACTTAGTCGCGAGTCTGGGGCATGAACCTACAACGAGATTAACTGGATTAATACTAGATACGAGTCCTTAGCTCACGTTACCAAAATTCTACGTCCACTAAGTCGGACCCCAATCCTAGGTCGGACCAAGGCCTCTAAGTCGGACCATCTCAAAAGTCGGACCATTACTCTAAACATCTTCTTGGTCGGATGAGTTGCAAGTCACCCAAAACACCATTTTTTAAAATCCAAGCTTCCTAAAACTTAACCAAATTGTTTTATTTTTGTTGCAAAACACTTCTTTACTTATGAAAACAAATCCTCATCAATATTTTGGTGTTTTAATAAGTTTTAAATCCCAAAACCATAGTGTTTTTCTCTCGGTTCGTACCATGAAGAACACACACAACAACCACCTAGAACTTCCTGGAATCGAGACTAATCCATACAAAAATCATGTTTAAATGATCCCAAAGAGCTTAGAAACATTACGTGATGATCCTTTCTAAAATTCCTCGGTGAATGAAAACAAAAATGAAGATTTAAGCCTTCTCTGTTCTTGCCCTTCGCACACCCACACATAGTTTGCACTTTGCTTTCTTCTTCCTCAATGTAACAGTGAAAGTGATTCTAGGGGGCTGAGCCCTAATCCTCTATATATACCTTGCATCCCATAAGGCCTTGAGCCCACTAGTAATTTACCTAAGCCCAATTAATTATATCAAGCCCAATCATCTAGTCCACTAACTTGCTACAACTTTTCTTAATTAATCATTAATTCCAATAGCTTTACTTAGTCCACAATTAAATTGCAACTTCAATTAATAATAACTATTGTTACAAATAAGAATATTATTCTATTAAATTCGGAAATTCGGATATTACAACTCTCCCTCACTTAAACACGATTTCGTATTCGAAATCTTTACTCGAATAACGCGGGGTAGTCCCTCTTCATCTGCTTCCCAAGTTCCTCTTCATCTCTTCCTCTGCTTCCCAAGCCCACTTGTTTGTTGCGTAGCTGCTTGATGTGCGTGTAGCGTACCAGTTATAAATTTATATTTTACCGAATTATTTACTAAAAACTGCACGAAATAGGTAAGTGTACCTAATCGTTTCGTATTATAGTTAGTAAGTCGGGTGTCGAACTCTTGGGGAACGGGAGCTAAACTGATTTTATCAAATTAACTAAGAATTAACTAAAATAAACTAATTAAACCTAATAAATATAATTAAACTCAATAAATGCAATAAAATACCAAACTAAAGCAATTAAACTATATTAAGGGGAATTTGTTATCAAGATTAAAACTTTATTATTCTAAGTGACTACTAACACTACTAAATTACCAAAAACAACTAATTAAGCAAAAAGCAAGCAACTTTTATGGATTAAACTATCAAATTAAAAGGCTTCCCTCCCTAGATTCAATTCCACCCTTTTCAAGTTGGTTTTATAAATCAAAATCAATGCATTGGACAATTAATAACACTATACCGATTCGTATATTGTTAGATTCTTGATCCGAGTATCCAACTTATTTAATCATGCAATTAACTAATCAATTGGTCATTAAATCAATTAACTACACAATTAAGCATATTTAAGTTCGTATCTATCAAGATCTAATCTTTAATGATTAATTAAGTTACCAAATCATTTAATTAACACATGAAAGTCATCATATATCAATTCTAACACATTAAAGCTCCTATCTTGATTGTGTAACCCTAGGTTTTGATCAAACACTAGTCAACACTAATTATTGGTCCTAATTAGCATTGATTAAAGTCTTATAAATGGATTGGTTCTCTAATTTACATCAACTCAGATTCTAAACAAATCAAAAACAGAATTAAAACATGCTAGGATCATTGATTAGACTTGAAAGATAAATATAATGCCATTAAAGTCAAAAAGATACAAAATTAACCAACTTGATAGAGTTTCATCTCCTCTAGGGAGGAAAACAGAAAACTTAGCCTATTACAAGCATAATCAACTTCTGGAAATCAAGATTAAACATTAAAAACAGAAGGGAAGTAGAAAAACCGTAAAAAGCAAGAATTCCAAGCCTTTAATCTTCAAAGTTATGCTCCAAATCTTCAAATCCGAGCTCAAGCTTCCTGGGATGTGTTAAGGGATGTATTTAGCAGAGGAATGGTGGAAGAAATCGGGTGGTTAACTTTGTTTCAGATCTGGAAGTTCGTTTAAATAGATTTTTGAAAACAGGGGTGTCGCGCTGCGACGAGAAAGTGTCGCGCCGCGACGAGGCATTTTAACCCGATCCTAACTCTTTTAAAATTCAAAGCTGGCGTCTTCCTATCGCGTCGCGCCGCGACGGACAATTGGGTCGCACCGCTACACCACGTGGCAAGAAAGTGGACCTTATCCGGATACTTCGTCGCGCCGCTACAGAAGATGTCGTCGCGCCGCGATGACCTCTTTTGGCGCCGGTGGACTCTTTTCCTTTGTTTGGGCTTTGGGCCTTGGGCTTCCTTTTGGGCTTATTCTTCTTTCTTTCTTTTTATTTCTTTCTTCTTTCATTTGGGCCAATTATTTTTCTCGACTTCCTTTTTACTTTCTCGACTCCTCGGACTTTATTTATTTTTCTCGATTATCTAAATATTTCGCCTTTTTAGCCTACAAAACAAAAAAGAAACGGTAAACGTATCTTTTTACAATTAAATAAACATTTTCGGCTAAAACCAACCCGATATCGCATAATATTTATATATATTTAGCGCGATATCAAAATACCCCACACTTGAATTTTGCTTGTCCTCAAGCAAATCATAACTCTATCCAGGCTTAAACTTTAAATAACTAACACCATTCTTGAAAAATTAAATATAACTTACGAATGTCAAAAAGGTTGATTAAAACAAAACATAAATTATACTTAGAATTATGCATACACTTATGATTAGATCCTCATTTACTTTCAACCATTCCTAAAGAATATTCCTGTCTATATACATCCAATCCTTAATTTAAAAATTGTAATTATATTTACTTTGGTTAATTTACCCTTTAAAAATCCCCTGACCTCAAGACTTATTGCAGATTTCCAATTTTATTTGTACATATGTTTTTTTCTCTTTTCAGCTCTTTTTTATATAAGCCTATGACTTTCTATGGAGCCCATGTAGCGAATCCTCAACTCAACCGATCCCAAACCAGTTGGCTTTAGGTGATTAGGTGTAGAACACCCCTCAGAGTTTACTAATTCGAGTTCCAAAGGCCATGTATTTGACTTATATATTTTTCTAGCTCTTTTGTATTTTTTTCATTTTTTTCATTGGCTTTTTCCATTGTTTTCTTTTTCTAACATATGCTTATAAAAATTGAAAATTCAACTCAGTCTATTTTTGTCAAGCTTAGACTCAAAAAGGGGCTTAACCTTATATTTTATTGCAGCAATTCAAAAATTAAAGATTGGATACTATAAATAGAAATTTCTAAAGAATTGACGAAAAGCCACAAGCACTACGCATAAAAGCTAAATATAACTATGAAATGTTTATAAATAAACAATCTTGACAATCTTAAATAATATCTAACTTTTAACTCGAATGATACTAAAAATTTAAAATTTAACGCCCAAATACAATCAACAATTTACTACGAGGACAAATAAATTTCAAGCGAGGAATCTTTTTCTAACCTCCTACCCCACACTTAAATTGTACAATGTCCCCATTGTACACAATAAAAATAAACTAAGGTAGAAAAAGATTAGAAAAACACCCTGGGTATTAGCACGGCGAATGGAGCAATAAATGACAAGCAATCGCTGAACTAACTGCCAGCATATACGCACACTCCATATAACAATCAAACATGCTGAAAAAGTAAATCACTTATGCACCAAACATTAGACAAATATTATAATTAAAATATATTAAATTCAGTACATTTACATCACAAGATAAAAATATAATTATCATCTTTCAGTCTTCATCATCCGAGTCGTGACCCGCATGTCCAGACGGCCCCGGCATATGAGTATCCGATTGGGGAAAGTGCGAACGCCAGTCTGGAAATGGGGGCGGGTATGGCGTGAATGGCGGGGGCGGATATCCATAATGGCTAAAGATGTTAGACATACTGGAGTGCATAGACTGGTGATTTTGCTCGTGCACCAATAGGCGCGATTGCAAGTGATCATGATAGTACCCCAGTGTGTCTATTCTCATAGACATATTTCCCATTTGGTCGGAAAGACGTTCTATCGACCCGGATATCTGCTGTAGCGAGTAAGGCTGCGGCCCCTCATCTGGGGGCCCAGGCGCCTGTCTCCTACGGCGCTGGCGCGGCTGCTGCTGCTCGGGCCCCTGCTCAACCTCTGGCTCAGGTCCAGGACCCTCCACGGTTACAACTCACTCCTTAAAACAACTTGAATTTACTTAACTACTCACAAAAAGGTAGAATACAAGTTTTAGAGCCATTACCTGATGATTCCTTGATCGTTTTGGCTTGAATCTTTGCTTTGCCTTCTCTCTTCTTCTCCTTGGTTGAACCCACGTACACCCACACACACTTACTTTCTCTCTCAAGGTGGAATGAAGAAGAAGATGATGAATGGAACAGTAGGTCCTTGGAGGATGTGCCCTAATCATATATATATATATATATACATGCTCCATGATGGGCCAAGCCCATTTCCTTATTCTTTCTTGGGCCAACCTTAGTAACCCAAGAAAATGGGATTAATCCCCTAAGCCCAACACAAGTATGCTCATACTTATGTGGAATTTACATCTTTATCTTTGAAGTTGAGGCAATAGAGCTATAACAATAATAATGGCAATAATCTCGTGATATATATATACATATATAATTCATGCCAACAATCGAAATTTCGAATTTACATCATGATAATACATGATTCCGAAAATGGATATTACAACTCTCCCCCACTAAAACACGACTTCGCCCTCGAAGTCATCCCTCGAACAGTTCGGGGTAATTCAGCCTCATGTCGTTTTCGGGTTCCCAAGTCCATTCCGACCCTCTGCGGTGCTCCCACTGTACCTTGACTATCCCGATCTGCTTGTTTCTGAGGGTCTTGGTCTTTCGTTCAAGTATCGCCACTAGTTTCTCTACATAATTCAGCTTGTCATCTACCATAATATCCTCCAAAGGTACGAATGTCGATTCGTCCGCCAGGCACTTCCTTAAGTGTGACACGTGGAAGGTGTTATGAATCCTTGATAGTTCCTCGGGTAGCTTAAGTCTGTATGCTACCTTCCCCACTCGTGCTACCACTTTGAAGGGCCCGATAAACCTTGGGCTCAACTTTCCTCGCTTCCTGAAATGGATGACTCCCTTCCAAGCAGAAACCTTGAGTAGTACGAAGTCCCTGACTTGATATTCTAGTTCCGAGCGATGCTTATCCGCGTAACTCTTCTGTCTACTCTGCGCCGCACGCAGTCTTTCACGAATTTTCTGAATGTTCTCTGTCGTCTCCTGCACCACTTTTGTACTCCCGAGCTCCCTCTGTCCCACCTCACCCCAACAGATAGGGGTTCTACAACGCCTGCCGTACAACATCTCATACGGCGGCATCCCTATACTGGCGTGGAAGCTATTATTGTACGAAAATTCTGCTAAAGGAAGGTAAACATCCCAGCTGCCCCCAAAGTCTAACACACATGCCCGGAGCATGTCTTCTAAGGTTTGTATCGTCCGCTCACTCTGACCATCCGTCTGCTGATGATAAGCTGTGCTAAAGTGCAACCTCGTGCCTAGATCACTATGAAACTTCCCCCAAAATCTAGCCGTGAATCTCGTATCCCTGTCAGACACTACTGACACCGGCACCCCGTGCCTCGAGATCACCTCTTTCATAAACACATCTGCCATCTTTTCTGACGAGTACGTCTCACGGATCGGGATAAAGTGTGCACTTTTTATTAACCGGTCAACAATGACCCAAATTGCGTCATAACCTCTCGGAGTTTGGGGCAACTTGGTTACTAAATCCATTGTGATATGCTCCCACTTCCACTCTGGTATTTCCAGAGGTTGAACCTTTCCGTGAGGTCTTTGGTGCTCGGCCTTAACTCGAAGGCATGTTAGACATCCTTCTACATACTTTGCTACGGAGCGCTTCATCCCCGGCCACCAATAATCAGATTTTAAATCTCGGTACATCTTTGTAGCCCCCGGATGAATTGAGAATTTAGACTTATGAGCCTCGTCGAGCAGCGTGAGCCTTGCATCCCCCATACTGGGTACCCAAATTCGTCCATGTCGAGTAAGCAAATCTCGACCATCCCTTACGAGCTTAGTTGCTTGACCCTTAATCCGTTGTCTGTTCTGGTTCTCCTCCCTGATTGCTTCCTCCTGACTGGACCTTATTAAGTCAAATAAGGAGGTTGTTACTGTCAACCACAAACACTGTACTCGAAACAGCATGCATCCTGACTTCCTACTCAAAGCATCCGCCACCACATTGGCCTTACCTGGGTGATAGAGTATTTCACAGTCGTAATCCTTCACGAGGTCTAGCCACCGTCGTTGTCTCATATTCAAGTTTTTCTGATCTACGAAGTATTTCAAACTCTTGTGATCTGTGTAGATCGTACACTTCACTCCATACAAGTAATGTCTCCAAATCTTTAATGCAAAAACTACCGCCGCGAGCTCTAGGTCATGCGTTGGATAGTTTCCCTCGTGCAGTTTCAATTGTCGCGACACATATGCTATGACCTTTCCCCTCTGCATTAACACGCACCCTAAGCCACAGTGAGAAGCGTCATAGTAAACCACAAGATCTTCCATCCCCTCGGGTAGTGTTAACACTAGTGCCTCGCATAGTTTGCTACGTAGGGTCTCAAATGCCCTTTGTTGTTCGGCTCCCCAAGTAAAACTCGCATTTTTATTTGTCAACTTAGTTAAAGGCATTGCAATTCTCAAAAAATCTTGAATGAATCTCCGGTAGTACCCTGCTAAGCCCAAAAAGCTTCTAATCTCCGTCAGACTCTTAGGTTGTTCCCATTTCATGTCTGCCTCAACCTTGGCCGGATTCACTTTTATACCGTTCTCGTTCACGAGACGCCCTAAGAACTGTACTTCCCGTAACCAAAATTCGCATTTCGAGAACTTAGCGTAGAGCTTCTACCGCTTTAGCGTTTCCACGACTTTCCGTAAGTGTCGCTCGTGCTCCTTCCATGTCTTTGAATACACTAATATGTCATCGATAAATACGATGACCGACTTGTCAAGCATCGGTCCACATACCCTGTTCATAAGATCCATAAACGCTGCTGGAGCGTTGGTTAATCCGAACGGCATGACCACGAACTCGCAATGGCCATACCCCGTTCTGAACGCTGTCTTAGCAACATCTTCTTCTTGTACCTTCAACTGGTGGTAACCGGAACGAAGGTCGATCTTCGAAAACCATGTAGCTCCCTGAAGTTGATCGAATAAGTCGTCGATTCTCGGTAGGGGGTATCTGTTCTTTATGGTGACCTTATTTAGTTTGCGGTAGTCGATGCACATTCTAAAAGACCCGTCCTTCTTCTTGACGAAGAGTATAGGCGCACCCCAGGGTGAACTACTTGGTCTGATGAACCCCTTATCTAATAGTTCCTAGAGTTAGCTCATGAGTTCCTTCATCTCGGGTGGAGCTAATCGGTAGGGTGTCTTGGCTATCGGTGCAGCTCCTGGTACTAGATCGATCTTGAATTCAACCTGACGGTCAGGTGGTATCCCGGGCAGATCTTTCGGAAACACTTCTGGAAGTTCTCTAACCACTGGCACATCCGATACTTCTAACGCGTTCTTCTCCTTTTTACTGTCGAGTACATAGGCTAGGAAGGCGGTGCATCCGCGACGAAGGTACTTCCTCGCTTTGGTTATTGTGCAGAATGCCGTTTCCTCTTTCCGGAGTTCCCCTGTGACGACAACTTCTCCCCCACTAGGGGTTTGGATCCTAACTCTCCTCCGGTCACATTCAGTGGTAGCTTGATGACGACCTAGCCAATCCATCCCATGATGATGTGAAATTCCCTTATAGCAATCGGTATAAGGTCGATCACAAACTTCTCACCCTCTAGCTCTATCACGTTACTCCTATACACTGTCGACACACTTAAAGCCTTGTCATCGGCTATTTCTACTTCCAAAGGTACCTCTAGTTTCACTGGTGCCTGGTTGAGATTTTTGTAAAATGTAAAAGAAACAAACGATCTACTCACGCCAGAATCAAATAAAACAAGTGCAGGTACTGAGTTTACAAGATGAGTACCTGCAACCACATCAGGCTCCGCTTTGGCTTCTTCGGCAGTTAGCTGGAAGGATCGCCCTCTTCCCCGAGTCGCCTCACTCTTCTTGCCTTGACCTCCCTCAGTGATCCTTAGGGGCTGCAGGTACGGCAGCTTTCACTTCTCCTTTGTTGAGTTGGGGAAATTCCGACCTCAGGTGGCCGGGCATGTAGCAGTTAAAGCAGACCCTTGCTCCCCCCTGCAATCTCGGCTCAGGTGGCCCGGTTGGCCACACTTGAAACACCCTGTCGATCCGAACTTACACTCCCCTGCATGGCTCCTTCCGCATTTCTGGCACCGAGGTGGTTCCTTCTTCCCTCCATGCTTGGGAACCATGAACTTAAACTTCTTGTTGGACCTAACTGCAGGTTCAGTCTTTCTCTTGCTCTGCCTCTCGACCTCTTGCTTTTCCAACTAAATCTCCCGGGCCCTGGCGGCCCCCATCATCTGCTCCAGAGTTTGGTACTTCGATGAATCCACGAATTCACGTATTTCAGTCTTCCACACCCCCATATACCTGAACATTTTCATCTTTTCATTAGCCACGTATTCTGGACAAAAGCGGGACCTCGCAAGGAACACTTCGTTCAATTCCGTGATGGTTTCAGTGGTTTGCTTCATGGCAAGGAACTTGCTAGCGATCTTCTCAACCTCGATCTGGGGTGTGAACTTTTCTTTGAACATCTCTTTAAAACTCTCCCAGGTAGCGTCAACCAACGCTTCACCCTTCTGTAACATCAATAGCGACCACCAGTCCTTTGCTGCCCCACGCAGCAGGTTAACGGCAAAGAGGAGCTTACGATCTGCCGGACAGTAGCTAGTACGGAATGCTGATTCGACCTCAGCTATCCAACGGGTACTCAGAACTGGGTCGGGTTTTCCTTCGAACACAGGTGGGTTGCGAGCTGCAAAGTCACGGTAGGTGCACCTGCCCTGGTTGGCCCCCAGGTTCTCAGGACGGTGGTTAGCTTCCTTGGCAGCCAACTCTCTTCTTACTGTCTCCGTAACCATCTTTTCCATCTCCTCAGCCATCTGCTCGAACATGTTAGGGAGGATTTGCTCCAAGGCCCTCCCTATCGTTGCTACCAGGCCATCATCCACGGGCGGATCCACAGTTCCACCCCCGACGACTACTACGGGTATTTCCGGCTGGCGTCTTGGATCAGTTTCAGCCGTGTAGCTTGCAACCTCCTCATCCCGGGGCAGATTGCCGGGACCCCCCGCTAGTGGGTCCAGGTTCCTTCTTGTGTTAACCATTATGAAGTATAGATAACGCACTATAAGTTAGGTAGGCATTACCACATATAACTTCCTAATGTTTACATTACTTCTGCACATTTAGCTTTTCTGTTAGCAACCCTATGTGTACTAAGGCCACCCTAGCTACGTACACGTCATAACATACAAGTAACCCCTCACCAGATTCACAAGATTCCTCATGATTCTGTCAAGCTCCGGTGTGTACCGTGTGCCTGTAACGATATAGGCCTTCATATCATTACGTACACACTATACATACTAGACCTTAGCATCACCAATAGGTCTCTCAATTCACGTGCTTAGGTCATGCATCACTAAAGTTCTGAGCATATATGCTTCACGTATAGGTTATCATGCATTATTTGAGGTGTTCACACTACACTGAATGTTGCTATTATCTGTTCATAATCATAAGAGTAACCTTTACATTTCATAACTCCTCAAATCAATAGGTGCTTACCAAGACCTTCGGCTCCAGCTGACCGCGCGTTTCAAAACGGTTTAAGGGATTTTTGTAGTTTGAAAATCTCATTTTGAACCAAGGTTTAAGTCCAAACACCACTTGCGCGCTTGAATCGCTTAAACCGAGGCTCTGATACCAAGTTGTAACGTCCCAAAATTTTTTTTTCATAATAATTTAATAAAATTCCAGCCATTACCAAATTTAACTATTACAAGTGTAGCGTCACCAATGTTAATTGTTTGTTACAACGGAAGCGAATATAATATGAAATTGTTTGACTGATATAGATGAGTTGAAACATAAAACGTTGCGGTCGCCATCAACATGCTGGAGCCTTGCCCTTGTCCAACCTTGAGGATTCTGAGACAGAAAAATAACGAGTAAGCATAAAGCTTAGTGAATCACCACTACCCTTACCCTTCGCAGGAATCACATCCTTCCATCTATTAACACATAACTAGGGATTCGCCCTCTGCCGCATCTCGGGTCCCACCCGCTTGATGCCTAAACCGGGCCCCGCCCGCTACGACTCATCACAGGTCCCACCTTTAGATGAAGTCATATGCCCCGCCACGAAGGCACGGTTGGTTACTGACATCTTACAAAGATAACACGTAATATCTTATCACATATAAGCACATACTTGGCAAAGATATACATCATACGTTTCACTTACACATTACGGGAAATAAAGTAATTTAGGGTAACTCACCTGAGTGACGACAAAGTAAAGTTAGAAGTATTTCTCAACGCTGCCTTGACAAACTGGGTCCTGATGATAAACCTACAACACAATTTCTAAGTCAGGTCAAGTACCATTCCCCAAGTCACACGAGTTAAAAAGTCGCATGACACCCGACTGTCGCATGGACTAAGTGTTGTATGGACCCGACTGTCGCATGGGACTATAAGTCGCATGAAACCCAACTGTCGCATGGAGTATAAGTCGCATGCACCCCAACTGTCACATGGACTATAAGTCACATGCATCCGACTGTCGCATGGGATTATAAGTCGCATTAACCCCAACTGTCGCATGGACTATAAGTCGCATGCATCCAACTGTCGCATGAGGTATAAGTGTCGCATGGAACAAAGGTAAGTGTCGCATGAAACACCTCCCTGGCCAAAAACCCAGTTACAGTCTCATTTTAAATCTCTGAAATCTTTTAAAACTTAACCAATTCATGCCATTCTTGTTCCAAAAGCTTTCTAATAGCAAATAAACAATTCATTTGAAGACAAATGGTTTCTTCCTCGATTACCAGGCCTAAAATCTCATTTTTGTTTCTCAAATGGTGTTCTACTAAAAACCCAAGAACAGGGAAATAAATTCAGCTAAAACCCTCCTTAAAACGACTTGAATTTGCTTAACTACTCACAAAAAGGTAGAATACAAGTTTTAGAGCCATTACCTGATGATTCCTTGATCGTTTTACCTTGAATCTTTGCTTTGCCTTCTCTCTTCTTCTCCTTGGTTGAACCCACGTACACCTACACACACTTACTTTCTCTCCCAAGGTGGAATGAAGAAAAAGAAGATGAATGGAACAGTAGGTCCTTGGAGGCTGTGCCCTAATCATATATATATATATATATATATACATGCTCCACGATGGGCCAAGCCCATTCCTTATTCTTTCTTGGGCCAACCTTAGTAACCCAAGAAAATGGGACTAATCCCCTAAGCCCAACACAAGTATGCTCATACTTATGTGGAATTTACATCTTTATCTTTGAAGTTGAGGCAATAGAGCTATAACAATAATAACGGCAATAAACTCGTGATATATATGTATATATACATATATAGTTCATTTCAACAATCGAAATTTCGAATTTACATCATGATAATTTAGGAATCCGAAAATGGATATTACATGATTGTTGCGTCAGCGATATGTATACATGATGGGTGGGAAGTCAGTTTCGGCTGGGCATATGGGCTAGGTTTGTTTGCTATCGGCTAATCAGTATTGGGATCTTTTGATGCATTTGTTGCAACTTAAGGTAATACTGTGTGAGAATAGCAAATGAACTATCGGTAAACCTTTGCTTTGGCCGGCATTGGTTGTAGGTTCCTGTAGAACCGCCGGTTTTCCCGGGACACGACTATCTTTTATATGTTGTTGATATCATGCGGTTTTGGCTGATATATCTGTTGTTGTTTTACTCCGTTCACTTAGCTTTGTGTTAATCCCCCACCTCTCACTCTTTTTACAGGTTTTGGTAAGTCAGCGGCTCGGCTGAGAGTGGTTAGCTTGGGGAGTAATCATCTAGGACTCTGATAGATTATTGGTGATGAGCCGTGTTTTGTAATACTGATATTAAATAGGATGGTTTTTGTAAACCCTGATTTATGTACAGTTGTAAATACTTTTGGTATTTAATTCGCTTCCGTAGTGTTGTTTAAAATGAAAAATTTTTGGGTTGAAAATACGGTGTTACAAGTTTGGTATCAGAGCCTTGGTTTGGCAGTGTAGGCATAGTGGAAGTGTTACATTCCCAAATCTTGGCTCGTAGTAGGTCGATTACTCCTTGGGTGTGGGATTGGGGTGAATTGAAGTGTGGTGGAGTTAGTATGTTATGTACTAATGGATTTATCTAATAAATCGTGAGGTGATGTGATTGTTACAAATAACAATGGCTGATCGTGATCACTCAACTGGTGCCCCTATTGTCCCGTCTACGGCTGAAGTCCCTACTACAATAGTGAAAACTTTGCAAAATGCCGGTACATCTGGTACCGCTGGGGATGAAAGAGACGAGTATATATTTCAGGTGGAGGGCCAGCTGCAAGACTTGAGAAAGGAACTGGAGCAACAAAGACAAGTTCTTATAATTCAACTCCCGGTTACTACTGTGATATCAACTGCACCTGGGATACCACCGATCTTTCCACCTATCACTACTTTGGCTGAGATTCCACTAGTATCTATACCGTTACCACCGATGTCTCAACCTACATCTCAACCATTCTTCTATCCGTTATTTCCTCAGGGTCTTATCCACAGGGATCTCTGCCTCAAGGATCCTACTCTTATCCGTTTATGGGATATCCACCTAATATGGGATACAAGCAGCCGTGTACTTACAGACAGTTTTTGAATTGCAAACCAGACGAATACCATGGCAGTATGGATCCTAATGTCACACTTAACTGGTTGAGAGATACTGAGAGGATTTTAGATGCCTGTAAATGTGAAGAGGAAATGAGAGTATGCTTTGCCACCACGATGCTCCAGGGCAAGGCGATGGTTTGGTGGGATTCCATTACCACCCACATATCGAGAGCACAGCTGGATTCAATCACATGGAATAAATTTCGGGATAAACTGTGCGAGCAGTACTACAATGCCTTTGAATTGAATAAGATAAGGCAAGAGTTTATAAAATTGAAGATGACAAGGAAGATGTCAGTTGATGAATTGATTGAACAGTTTAACGTGAAACTGAGGTTTGTAACTTAGTGGGTACCGGATGAATCTTCCCAGGTTCAACATTTCATCGGAGCTTTATTACTGGAGTACAGGAGTACTACGCGTTTGGCTGGATCACTGTCCCAGGCCTTCACCTTGGCAAAATCTACCGAGGGGGACATTCAAGCCAGAGATAAGCAAAATAAGGATGAGGCGGCTTTGTAGAAGCCAAAGTATGACCAGGCAGGTGGTCAACAAAAGAAGAAGTGGCAGGGAAATTCTTCTTAGGAAAGTCAGAGTCGGAAGCCGACCACGGGGGGTACGAATGTGAAGCCCCAATGGTGTACCCGATGTAAATCCACTTACACTGGGCAGTGTACTTCTTAGACCATGTGTTGTTTACGTTGTGGAACACATGGGCATGAGACGAAAGACTGCAGGTTTCCCCGTAATGTTTGTTAGAACTGTTTGAAAGAAGGGCACAGGGTTGGTGATTGCCCTACTGGGAGGAGAGTTGGGACGGGGACAGGGGAAGGGGCAGGGGCAAGGGACGTTGGGGGATCATCGTCAGGGGCACAGAAATGAAAGAATCCTCCGACACCGGAGGTTAGGGCGTTCCGGATGACGATAGACGATGCTACTGCCACCGATGATTTTATCACCGGTACGTTTCTTATAAACTCCCTTCTTGCGCATGAGTTATTTGATTCCGGAGTGAATCACTCTTTTATTTTTGTGGCTTTTTGTGATAAGTTAAATTTGCCTACTACTGTTATTTATGTACTGATTGAGCTAGAAGTAGCAGATGGTAAGATAGTTCCTGTTACAACTTCTGTGACTGGGGCTGAAATAGATATTGATGGTAAGTGCTTTCTGGTATCATTCCTTTTAATGCCTCTGGCGGGTTTTGATGTGGTTTTGGGAATGGATTGGTTGAGTAAGCACAGAGCGAGCATTAAATGTCATAGGAAATTGATTTCTTTTCCGTTGTCTGATGGGTCGCATGTGGTGGCTTGAGGGGAAAGGAACATGTCTGCGTTTCCTATCATTTCTATGTTGAAGGCTAAGAAATCCTTGAGTAAGGGATGCGAGTGTTTTCTTGCATATGCGTTTGATGCTAGAAAGGAGAAGCGGGCAGTTACTGATGTGCGAGTCGTATCAGATTTTCCTGAAGTGTTTCCAGATGAGTTACCTGGGTTACCTCCCGTTCGAGAGGTGGAGTATTAGATTGACTTGATTCCAGGTTCTAATCCAGTGACTAGATCTCCTTACCGGTTGGCTCCTTTGGAGATTAGGGAGATGATGACACAGATTCAGGATTTGTTGGATCGGGGATTTATTCGTTCGAGTTCTTCACTGTGGGGTGCACCAGTTTTATTTGTGAAAAAGAAAGATGACACACTATGGATGTGTATTGATTACAGGGAACTGAATAAGAGGACGGTAAAGAATAAATACCCTCTGCCTAGGATTGATGATTTGTTTGATCAGTTGCAGGGTGCTTCGTATTTCTCTAAGATCGATTTGAGATCGGGTTATCACCAGGTACAAGTTTCTGAAAAATATGTTGCCAAGACTGCCTTCCGTACCCGGTATGGTCATTATGAATTCTTAGTCATGCCGTTCGGTTTGACTAATGCACCTGCAGTGTTTATGGATTTGATGAACCGAGTTTGTCGACCGTTTCTGGATAAATCTGTTATAGTACTTATCAATGACATTTTGGTTTATTCTAAATCTGAAGCTGATCACGAGATTCACTTAAGACAGGTTACTGAGACGTTAAAGCGGGAGCAATTGTATGCCAAGTACTTAAAGTGTGAATTCTGGATGCGGGAAGTTCACTTTCTGGGGCATGTCATTTGCAGTGATGGAGTCAAGGTTGATCCGGTAAATATAGAAGCAGTGTTGAATTGGGAGGCTCCGAAGTCGCCTTCTGAAATTAAAAGCTTCTTGGGATTGGCAGGATATTACAGACGGTTTATCCGAGATTTTTCTAAAATTGCGAATCCCATGACTAAGTTAATTTGCAAGGAGGTTCCCTTTAAGTGGACTGATGAACAGGAGAGGGCTTTTCAGACACTGAAATGACTCTTATGTCAGGCTCCTATTCTAGCTTTACCGGATGGGTCAGAGGACTTCATAGTTTATTGTGATGCTTCTCTGGCAGGGTTGGGTTGCGTGTTAATGCAGCGGGATAGAGTTAGCGCTTATGCTTCTCGTTAGTTGAACCTAATGAGAAGAACTATCCAACCCATGGTTTGGAATTAGCAGTTGTGGTTTTTGCGTTAAAATTATGGAGACATTATCTTTATGGTACAAAGTGCGTCATTTGTACGGATCACAAAAACCTATAGTATGTATTTTCGCAGAAGGAACTCAATATGCGACAGAGACGATGGCTGGAACTTGTTAAAGATTATGATTGCAAGATTCGTTATCATCCAGGGAAAGCCAACATGGTAGCCCATGCTTTTAGTCGCAAGGGAGTTAGTGAACATATCAAGTTTATGCTAATTGAAATAGTCTCCGACTTGATCGATAGATTGAAGGCAACTCTGTTGGAAGCCTTGAGGGATGAAAATCTAAAGTCTGAGATTATGTTAAAGAAAAAGAATGATCTGACCGATGATTCTAGGGGATTTAAGATTTATCAAACCCGTGTTTGGGTGCCTTTGCTTGGCGGTCTCCGGAGTTTGATTTTGACTGAGGCGCATAAATCGAGACTATCTATTCATCCAGGTAGCACAAAAATGTATAATGATCTGAAGGTGCTATATTGGTGGCCTACAATAAAGACAGATGTTGCACAGTTTGTGGAGTCTTGCCATATTCGTGCACAGGTTAAGCAGAGCACCAGAATCCCTATGGATCCCTGAAACAATTGCAAATTCCAGAGTGGAAGTGGGAGCACATAACGATGGATTTCGTAACCAAACTTCCACGTACGCAGAGGAATCATGATATGATTTGGGTGATCGTTGATAGATTGACCAAGAGTGCTCACTTCTTGGCTACCAGTGAGACGGCATCACACAGTAAGTTAGCTCAGTTGTACATTGATGAAGTTGTTTCCCGACATGGTATACCGCTTTCGATCGTATCAGATAGAGATTCCAGGTTTGTGTCGAATTTCTGGAACAGTTTACAGCAAGAGTTGGGTACACGTGTGAATGTGAGTACAACTTACCATCCTTAGATAGACGGGCAATCTGAGCGAATTATTCAAACACTTGAGGATATGCTGCGGGCATGTGTGTTAGAATATGGAGGTTCTTGGGATTCCCATCTGCCGTTGATTGAATTCGTGTACAACAATTCTTACCATTCGAGTATCGGTATGCCGCCTTATGAGATGTTATATGGTCGTCGCTGCCGTACTCCTACTTGTTGGTTAGAGGCGGGTGAGAAACAGTATGCAGGGCCTGATATTGTGCAGATCACCGCAGAAAAAGTGTCTATTGCGCGAGAAAAGTTGAAAGGTGCGAGGGATCGACAAAAGTTGTATGTTGATCCACGTCGTAGGTCTGTTACTTTTGTTGAGGGTGAATTGGTTTATCTAAAGGTTTCTCCGTGGAAGGGGGTTATCTATTTTGGGAAGCGGGGAAAACTAGCTCCTCGTTATATTGGCCTTTTCGTGTCCAACGGGTGGTTAATGATCAGATGGTTACACTTGATCTCCCAGCGGAATTATCAGGTATTCACAATACCTTTAACGTTTGTTACTTGCGGAAATGTATGAAACAGATTCCGATGGTTCTAGTTAAATGGAGGCACAATTTGGGTTTAGACTTGACGTGGGAAACCGAGGCTGATATGAGAGCTCGTTACCCTTAGTTGTTTAGAAGTGAATAGATTCCGAAGACGGAATCCTGTTTAAGGGGGGAGGATTTGTAACATCCTGAAATTAGGCTTAGTGATTATATTGACTTTGGTATGTTAACATGTGATTTGTATTTGATTAATTGCTTGTATAATATTAAATTATATAGTTTTAATTAATTGATTAATTAAGATTATATGTTGGTATGGATATATACGGATATTTATAGGTGCTTATGTGTATAAGTATGTACGTTAGTTGTAAGATATTTGAAATTAAATATTGACATCTGATGCTTCAATATTTGAGAAACCATACGTGGGTTTTTATGAATTATCATCTGAATTGCTTCACACTTTGAAAACCGACATTTGGTGTTTGTGTGTGTTTTGAGAGAAAAGGCAATAGAAGCAAGTAAACTTGAAAAGTGGAAGTTTAGTTTGGTTGTGTGTTAATTCAAAGCAAAGGCATGGTTGTAATCCTAACATGATTCTGATCATCCTAACATGTTTTGTGAATAAAATTATGCTTAGAACATGAAGTTACCATTGTAGAAGCTTATATGTAAACTTGACAAATGGGTTTTGCATGATATTGTGCTTTAAAAGGATTTGATGTGTTCTTGTTGTTGTATACATGTTATAAGATGTTTATACATGTTTTAGAAGTGTTTATATTGGATTTTGAGTGTATAAAGTGGATTTGGAAAGTTGGAGTCGGCTGGAAAAATGAAGAAGATGATGCAGGTTTGCGAGCGACGCGACGCCTCACTCTCTTGGACGCGACGTGTTCTTCAATTTTGTTGGATTCTTGGAGGAATCTGAGTGGAAATTTGATGGTGCAATCCGAGACCCAAAATCAGATACTAGCAATCTACAACGCAAAATCCAACACTGAGAATCCGATGGTGAAGTCCGAAACTTGAAATCCGACATATAGTTATCGGATTTGTGAAATCCGACACTTGGGGTCGACGCGACGCGTTGGTTTCTTGGACGCGACGCGTCCGAGGCTTTTGTGGAATTTCTTGTTTGGTTGCATTGTTTAATGCTATGTGATATATGTTTATACATATGTGAATCTCACATGTTTATGTTTGATCAAAGGGATATAAATATATGTGTTTGGTATATACTTATGAATCGGTTACTGATTCCAGTTTGTTGTGTTCTCAGGAACAGACAAGGCTCAGTAATATAAGATCACTGAGTGGAGAAGCTGAAAGCTTAAGGTGAGTGGATATTTACTCACAGATGTTATTAGTTGTAACTGGTTTGGTTGCAGCTGTTATTGGTTTGACGCATGGATAGATTGTGTATCTGATAATTGATTAACTGTTGATTGTTAATTGATTGTTGCGTCAGTGATTTGTATACATGATGGGTGGGAAGTGTTGGAATCTGCCCACTGACACACGTATGCCGCTATCACTGCTTATGAAGCGCGAGCCTATTGGGCCACACGCGAAGGATTGATCCCGACAACACGTTTAGAAAGAGAGGATTAAAATAGTGGTTGTGGTTTTCAATGGGTGCTTCATGACCATGAAGCTGATTGCTTCATGGGCTGTGAAGGCTGGGTGCTTCACGACCATGAAGTTGTCTTCATGGGCCGTGAAGGCTATAAGCCTCACGGGCCGTGAAGAATCCTTCACGGGCCGTGCAGCTGAAGTGTCACATGTGTTTTATTAGACCATTTGAAGGTCCAATCAGAATGCTTGCTTTTTGGCCTGATTTTTGGTGTCAAATGGAAGTTTTTGAGACTAGAGAACACATGCAAACACAACACAACTCTTTCTACTTGATATTCTCTCTTGGCTCCAAAGATTTCATGCTTCTAACACTAAGTTGGTGATCTTGAGTGTGATGATGAAGATCAATGGTGCAAGAGGAGATGCTTCATGGGCTGTTCCAGAAGGTAGAATCGTGATTGATGTCTACATGATGGTTTACTAGCATTTGGGGATCAAACTCTTCTTGGTGTGGACTAGCAATGGAGGAGGAAGCCTTTTGTTTCCTCAAGTTCATCCCACATTTGAAGAGCTCGAATTCCAGCCATGGTAAGGAGGTACTTTCTACTCCTTCTTGTTCTTTAGTTGCAATTTGCTTTGTAGTGTGTTCCACCATTGGAACTAGTTGTGGGCTTTGTGTGTGCTTTCATTTTATGTCTTGCATGCTACTTTCTTGTTTGCTTCCGCTGTGTTTGTGCCCACCACGAGTTCCAACAGTGGTATCAGAGCCATCTCTACAAAGAAATTGCACTTTGATGGCTTGAAAACCGTAAATGGACATTCTGTCCAGAAGAGCTTCACGGGCCGTGGAGCTTTTGGCTTCACGGGTCATGAAGCCTACACGAGTGGTTTCATGGGGTGTCGCTCGTGAAAGGTTTTGACTGTGTCAAAGTCGTGGAGCTCATGGGCTTCACGGGCCGTGAGGGCCCGTGAAGGCTTCTGGGCCGTGAAGGTCTCGTGAACAGTGTTTTTATCCTTGTTTATTAAAAGAAATAAATTTTCGGTTTTAGCACCTTTCGATTCTGTTTTTCGAGAATCTGTCCTTTTGTTTGGACACTTGAAAAACCCCGTTTATGTGTCTTGATTCGTATATTTATATGTATTGGGTGGTTTTGGCATAAAATGCACACATGCATATACTTATATTGTGTATATATGAATATGTGTTCTCAAAGTGTTTGGGATACTAATGCATATGTACAAGGATTGTTCCTTTTGTGCCTTGAGTGCTTTGCTTGTTTGAACAATCTTGATTGAGATACATTTTGCATGGTTTTGTTGTGGCACACCATGTTTTGTTTGTGGTTGTTGTTGTGTCCGGTAATGCCTTTCCCGTTAGACCTATGTGTTGGTTGTTTGGTTGTTTATTTATGTATTCATTCATTTGGTGACTTTTAGTCACAATGGTTTGTAATAATATTTAATTCAGTTTGTAAATTTGTAAATTTATTATGACTTGCATGCCATTGCTTTCCTTTGTACTTGTTGTAAGTAGCTTAGAATAGCAATCGCGGCTTGCATGCCGTTTCTTTTCAAATTGTTTGTAATTGTGAAAAGAAGACCGAAGACAACCATCGAGAGTCGTGGAGGAGACGTCTCGGCTGTATTGGATCCGGTGGATCATTTGGAGATAACGGATTCAGTGGGAGCACATCCGGAGAGGCCTTTTGGTTGTGTCCTTAGTTTGGCCTTGCTCTCTCTGTTTGGCTCACAGGGAGGGCGCATAGGGTTTAGGGGCGTGTTACCGGATATTTGCTTTGTGCGTGGTTGTGATTTATTTTGTTATTTTCTTGCGTGGTTGTTTGGATCTTCGCATGCTAGAAAAATTTTCAAAATAATAAAATCACAAGAGTTGTTAAATTGTTTAACAAACCCCGCGCGCTCACGATTAACAAATAAATATAAATTGGTTTATATTAAAGTGAAAAATACGTTTTGTCACTTGTTTGTTAATCGACTTGAAAAGAGGTTTTTTAAACCGGAAAGACAAAAGTCCCGTTTTTCTCAAACGTAAATCACACGCCACCCGTAAGATGACACCACCCGAATCTAGTGATACATGGGATGATTGTCGAGCTAAGCACGAGCCAATGATTGTCAAGGTTGTCACCGTGTGTCTTGACGGACGATTTACTATTCCAACTTAATACGCCTTGGTAATTGTCGTGCCTATACCGAGTTGCGAAAGCGGCTTAACGAGGAATTGGTGTGAGAAGGGATCAAACATGCCAAACCGACGCTACGAGTATTGATGGATCCCGCATGTGTCTAAGAATTGTAATCTCGGATTGCAATTGGTAAAGCGTTTACCGGCCTAAATAACTTCATGAAGTGATCCGCGGCAAACCCGTCATGTAGTGAAGTGAAATAAGGTTCTTAGCCCTTGTTAAGATAATTGGTTTTCTTAAAACTAAATGGGTAATTATCGTAACGAGGATTGTATCAAAACTAACTAAAACGTGTATTCTTATATCTTTAATTGGCAAACGTTAACGACACCGTTTCAACTTAAAACTCCGTTCATTCCTAAAGAAGGTGAGACTCACTAATGTGGACTTTGTGGACTAGGATTGGTTGTTGAGGATTGTCTTCCACCATGAGTCAAAGTTGCACATTATAGAGAAATCCCTTCTAGAGCCAAAATGCTACCAACGCGACCTAGACCTCTACATGCATGTAAAAGTGCATCGTGGTCTTGATCGGTTGAAGGATGCATGAAGGCGGGAAAATTAGTGTCCATATCCTTGAGTTGGAGAGGTACGTAGACCTAAAGGAGAGGCATGGATTCGCCATAGGGAGGGAGCTTGTGGTGAATGAAAATTCTCCAAAGTCCCTACCCACGTGATGTAAATAGTTCATCGTGAACTATCACATGCACAATATGGAGAAGTCCTTGATAAAGCATTATGGCATGTTGTGGACTGCTAAGTCTTGCATGGCCAAAGTATGGCTCACCTCACCAACTCCTGCTAGCATTATAAAGGAACAAGAAACCGAGAAGAAGAAATTGACCTCAAGTGGGAAGTTTGGTTTTACCAAACCTACCATATATGTGAAGTCAGAGGGCAATGAGATTGTGCCTCAAGATATGACTCCACAAGGGGTAATTTGCTACTTCTGCGGAAAGATTGGAAAATTGGCGCCACCACGCCTGCCCTATGAGCCTGAAAGAGCTAAAATCACTTATGAATAAGAGAAATTAGCTCCTTGACTTCAGGAACATTCATGATCAAACTCCATTGCTCTTCTACTTCAAAAGGCTAGGTTTTAAACGCTAGAAATAACGCTCACGTTTGTCACAAATTTGTTTGTTACAAAGTGAAGGTGTTAAAAGAGAAGTAGGCGGATGAGGCATGGAGAGTTGGAATTCGAAAAGGGAAACATAGTTGTTGTCCCTATTGAGAGGATTGGAAGTTTGTATCTTGCCTTTCCTTCCAGCTATTCTATTACTTTATTGGATGTATGTTTATGCCATGTATGGCTAGAAACATTATATCTAAACGCCTTTGTTGACGATGGATATTACTTTGACTTTTGAAATTAGTGGTGATTTATTTCAAATAGCAATGATGAAACATGGAAGAATGCCAGAGCTAGTGGGAGCATTTTGTAATCCTATTCTAAATATGTCTAGCACATACAACGTATTGGAAATAATGTTCCGATCTTGCTTGGAAAACCTTAAATCAAGAATTATGCATCCATAACGATTATAGGATATACAAAACCTATGGAAGGAGTTAAGGAAATATTGAAATATGTTCTTGTTGATCTATAGTAAGAAGCAACATAGAATAAGTTGTTATTCAAGTGCTTGCTTATTTACTTCTTAGGATAACTGCCGATCTTTATCGGGGTTCGTGATCCTACTAAATATGGTGTTAATAAGTATGCTTCTCAAAGCATCGCTGACTCTATTGGGATCTTATGAGACAATGAGAGTACGATGGCTTATGAAAGATAACCTTTATCTCAAGCATCCTTGATCTTATTGAGTTCTGATGAATCAATGAAGGTGCGATAGCTTGACAAAATATCGTTATCTCACCAACGCACACTTTTGAGTGATTGGTTGAGGTAGAAATATGGTCATCTTACGAATACACACGGATAGCATGGTGGCGGATCCGTTTTGCTAAAGCCGTAGTTGCAAGATAGTGATGATTGACATACTAATGCTTGCAAAGACTTGGCTTGAGTTTGTTTTAGTTGAAATTTTGATATGCTGATTATGGGAACGTTAAGCAACATTGTGCTTCTGCTAGTATCGATTATCAAATGGGGATTTGTTAATACGCATGTAGCGGGTACTCTCAGTTGCCTTTATTGTGTTCCATCTTAGCATGTTTACCACTTCCCTGAATGTTTTTTACATTCTAAATGTCCACAGTCAGCCAGTCTTCATCGGAAGGAAGTTTGAACGAAGATTGAGGGAAAGCATTGGTCGTGTATTCAATGGGGATTGGATACGAGAGACGCAATACTTTACCTATACTTGAAAAGAGTTTCAAGTGATTGGATGACCCACACCTGAGTGTACTTCATGGTACATGTCAAGAGTAACTCAGGATGATAATATCATTTCGTCCTTAGACCGGAGATACATGTGTTTCCATGACATTGGTCTGCCTTGTTCTGATTGCTTTCAAATGCAGTCCGTAACTGGTTGTTATAAAGAAAGCTTTTGGGGAAGGTATTACCGATGTAATGGGGCAATGTAGTCAAAGGAATTTGTTCCTCTGCTTAAAGAGATATCCCTGGGTCCCTCGATGATTGGGCGCTGACACCAAAATGCACGGCCGTGCTCATGCTTGCAATGATAGTTGATCAGTTGCAACTTGCATATTTTGGTCACCACCAATCTTGATCGAGAAACATAATCGTGAACGATCGGAAAATGACTTTGTACCATGTCTCGTGTTCACCCGGATATCGCGAACAATAGGATGATTGATCACTTATCTGTAGGACCTTTTCAAACCTGTTTGGATTGTGATTAGGTACTTGTCAGCGATGACATACCTCGTGTTGATTTTGGGGCAGGGATGTCTTGCTAGAAGCCGCTCCCTGTCTGTGATGCATATGGGTACGGTGTGTCATGTGCAAGTGGGAGTTTGTTGGAATCTGCCCACTGACACACGTATGCCGGTATCACTGCTAATGAAGCGCGAGCCTATTGGGTCACACGCCAAGGATTGATCCCGACAGCACGTTTAGAAAGAGAGGAATAAAATAGTGGTTTTGGTTGTCAATGGGTGCTTCATGACCATGAAGAGGATGTTCTTCATGGGTGGTGACGGCTAGGTGCTTCATGACCATGAAGTTGATTGCTTCATGGGCTGTGAAGGCTGGGTGCTTCACGACCATGAAACTCTCTTCATGGGCCGTGAAGGCTATGAGCTTCACGGGCCGTGAAGAATCCTTCACGGGCCGTGAAGAGGCAGCTGAAGTGTCACTTGTGTTTTATTGGACCATTTGATGGTCCAATCAGAATGCTTGCTTTTTGGCCGGATTTCTGGTGTCAAATGGCAGTTTTTGAGACTAGAGAACACATGCAAACACAACACAACTCTTTCTACTTGATATTCTCTCTTGGCTCCAAAGATTTCATGCTTCTAACACTAAGTTGGTGATTTTGAGTGTGATGATGAAGATCAATGGTGCAAGAGGAGATGCTTCATGGGCTGTTCCAGAAGGTAGAATCGTGATGGATGTCTACATGATGGTTTACTAGCATTTGGGGATCAAACTCTTCTTGCTGTGGACTAGCAATGGAGGAGGAAGCCTTTTGTTTCCTCAAGTTCATCCCACATTTGAAGAGCTCGAATTCCAGCCATGGTAAGGAGGTACTTTCTACTCCTTCTTCTTGTTCTTTAGTTGCAATTTGCTTTGTAGTGTGTTCCACCATTGGAACTAGTTGTGGGCTTTGTGTGTGCTTTCATTTTATGTCTTGCATGCTACTTTCTTGTTTGCTTCGGCTGTGTTTGTGCCCACCATGAGTTCCAACAGGAAGTCAGTTTCGGCTGGGCATATGGGCTGGGTTTGTTTGCTATCGGCTAATCAGTATTTGGGATCTTTTGATGCATTTGTTGCTGTAGGAAATCCATGCACGCCAACACCCGTACGCAGCGGAAGCAACGACATCAAAAACCGGGGTTTTCGGGTATTTAAAACCGACATGCATGTGTTCCCTAAGTGGGGACCATGACTACAAACGAATATAGCAACTAAAAGTAAACGAGAGGGAGGAGAAATATACCATCACGGGGCTGGAGCTATCCACCCAGCTAGAAAGATCTTCGAGAACCCGAAACCGAGCTCCTCTATTGATAGTCCACACCAAGTAAGTGGGATCCCGTCTTGATAACGACCCGAGACACGAGCCACACGATGTCCTCGTGAATCTTGAACAACCACAACTTCAGGAAGCTCCTCTTGCTCTTGTTACACTTAGTCAACTTACCACTTGAGTTCAAGGATCATATTATGTGTATATATCTTCAAAGTGACAAGAGGGCTAATGAGAGAGAGAGATCTATGCCTTTTATTAAGGCTGGAAATGTTCAAGAAGCCACCAAGGTCGGCCAACTAGCTACCCTGTCATTGGACCAACACAAAGGTCCAAAAAAAACAAAGTGACACTTTGACTTCTGCCTTCACGGGCCGTGAAGCACTCGTGAAGGCCTCATAGGCCGGATTCCACCGCACACTCTCATTGGGCCAACGAGTGGTCCAATAAAAGCATGGCACCTGCCTTCACGGGCTCTTAAGGGCCGTGAAGCCCTCGTGAAGGCTGTGCTCCCACGACTATTTGTCCGGGTGGTGAACCCTCGTGGAGGGTTTCCTTTCACGACCTCTTCACGGCCCGTGAGAGCCCGTGAAGGTCGCTAAAAACCCTTATTTCATATTCTCTCATGTTTGGGTTGTGCTGCCAGAATCTACCCTTGGCGTGTGACCCAATAGGCCTGTATCTCATCAGCAGTGATGCTAGTACACGTTTTTTTAGTGGGCATATACCAACAGACTCCCACTTGCACATGATACAGCTAACTTCACGGACAAGCAGCGGCTTTAGCAAAGCATACTTGCCCCCAAGTCGGTACGAGTTACGTCATCCCTGACAAATCCTGGTAGCCTTGAAAGGCTAAAAGGTCCTATAGATAAGTGATCATAAACATCCCTTTGTTCGCGTTATCCGTGTGAACACGAGACATGGAAAAATGTCAATCTCCAGATTGTTCACGATTGTGTTTCTCGATTCTAGATTGGTGGTGATCAAAATAACAAGTTTGCAACTGATCTAAAATCATTGCACCTTGAGCACGGCCATGCATATTTTGTGTCAGCGCCCAATCATCGTGGGGCCCAGGGATATGTCTCTAACTAGAGGAACAAATTCTTTTGACTACATAGCCCCGCCACATGCTTCATACTTTATTTGAAAACTCCCTTTATAGTGGCCAGTTACGAACCACGTTTGAAAGTAATCAAAATAAAGCAGACTCATGCTTTGGATACACATGTATCTCCGGTCTAAGGATGAAATGATATTATCATCCCGAGTCACTTGTGACCGTAATCCATGAAGTGAACTCAGGTGTGGGTCTTCCAATTACTTGAAACTCATTTCAAGCACAGGTTAGTTTTGCGTCACTTGGATTCAATCCTTGATTAATGCATGACCAAACCCTAACCTCAGTCTTGGCTCAAACTTCCTTCCCATGAAGAATGACTAACTGTGGAAATCTAGAATGCATAAGCACTAAGGGAAGTGGTTAAACATGCTAAGATGGAAAATAGTAAAGACTAATGAAAGTAACCGCATCTGTGTATATATAGTCCCCACTATATATCGAAAGCAATCAAAAGCAACGATACTACTTACAGTTCCCAAAGCTAACATAAAACAATCAACTACTAAAAAAATATTTCAAGCCAAATCATATGCATAAGAAATGCTACATAACCTAGTATGTCAAACATCACTAGTCATTATGACAACGGCTTATTCATGTTTTCTAGTCAATAATCAACACCACAAAGTAGGATCATCAACTTTGATCAAGATCGACAGTTTATTCCACTAGAAATCAATATTAGAGTAATAATTACTCCAAGTCTTATTTCTTGTCGTCAAACATCAATAACATATACAAGTATTTCTTGAACTTTCAAAATTTCAAATTTTTGTATCTTTAAGTATTATCATGAAGCAATAATTCCACATTTTAGGTTCATAGAACGATTAACAATGGGACCTTATTTTCAATCGATACATACTTCTATGTATACAACAAAATCTCCCACTAGCCCTGACATATGTAAAAGTGTTATCTACGCTTCTAGAAGACTCATGCTTTGATCCTCTTATGAAAGCAAAGATCTTACTTTTACGATGTTAGTATAAGTCCAAGGGACTTAATCATACTTTTAGACTTAATTTGGATAATACGGATATCTAAGACCCTCGGAGAGTGTGGTAAGCACTTCCTCAATACATAGTTCCATAAAGGAACACGGTCTTGCATATCCGTGTACTATCTTTTATTGCCATAAGAAGGCAACAATAGCAACGAGTATCAAATGACCTTCAACATGACCACTAGGAAAAGTTTCCACAATAACCATCATGAAACCTTTACCCCTAGTCGGTATTTGAAGTAGTCTACAATACAATCCATGTTAATTCCATTTACACCATCTCGGTTTGCACCTTGGTATGGAATTAAGCAAAGAATTCGCATACTTAAAATGGATTTCATCAAATGATTAATTACTTCTCATAACCTTAGTGAACACAGGGCCCACTATTTCTTCCGATAGATGGTGATATGAACAAGACTCACCGTCAAGTCATTGCCACTTAGATGTGAGGAACCCATATCTCTTTGGCTACGTGACTTCTATCAGCCTTGAAAGTAATTACTCATGGTCAGGATAACCGGCATTCTCATGCCGATATTTGATCATATGCTAGTGTGAACATCAAGTCTTTCATTTAAGTTGTACGTTCTTCCACTGGAATGCTTTAGTTATTATCTTCCTTTGGAGCAACAAAACATTGTTCTCGTAAGGTCAAATATCCAAAACCTATAAGAACTTTTTAAATGTATTAGCACCATTTAAGTTCTTCAATCTCCCACTAGATGTAGATTGAAAATCTGCAAACTTTGATATATACAAGCAAAGAACTCTTTCAAGATATATCTCATAAGGTGCTAAATAGACTTTCAAGTTGGATTAAGATTAAGGACTTGGCTCGTCACATTCAATGTGTATACTAACAAGTCGAATACACATATTGGACCCATTGTTTACCAGATCATTTTCAACAATATCCGGTTTCCTTTAACGTGACACCATGTACAAATGTGTCTATGTTAAGGAATGAATTGTGAGATAATTCCGCAATTCATAATGTGGTCATTGATATAGATTTTCAACAGGAAGACAGTTTCGGCTGGGCATATGGGCTGGGTTTGTTTGCTATCGGCTAATCAGTATTTGGGATCTTTTGATGCATTTGTTGCTGTAGGAAATCCATGCACACCAACACCCGTACGCAGCGGAAGCAACGACATCAAAAACCGGGGTTTTCGGGTATTTAAAACCTACATGCATCTATTCCCCAAGTGGGGATCGTGACTACAAACGACTATAGCAACTAAAAGCAAACGACAGGGAGGAGAAATATACCATCACGGGGCAGGAGCTATCCACCGAGCTAGAAAGATCTTCGAGAACCCGAAATTGAGCTCCTTTATTGATAGTCTACACCAAGTAAGTGGGATCCCGTCTTGCTAACGACCCGAGACACGAGCCACACGATGTCCTCGTGAATCTTGAACAGCGACAACTTCAGGAAGCTCCTCTTGCTCTTGTTACACTTAGTCAACTCACCACTTGAGTTTAAGGATCATATTATGTGTATATATCTTCAAAGTGACAAGAGGGCTAATGAGAGAGAGATCTATGCCTTTTTATTAAGGCTGGAAATGTTCAAGAAGCCACCAGGGTCGGCCAACTAGCCACCCTGTCATTGGACCAACACAAAGGTCCACTAAAAACAAAGTGACACTTTGACTTCTGCCTTCACGGGCTCTCACGGGCCGTGAAGCACTCGTGAAGGCCTCATAGGCCGGGTTCCACCGCACACTCTCATTGGGCCAACGAGTGGTCCAATAAAAGCATGGCGCCTGCCTTCACGGGCTCTTAAGGGCCGTGATGCCCTCGTGAAGGCTGTGCTCCCACGACTACTTGTCCGGGTGGTGAAGCCTCGTGGAGGGGTTCCTTTCACGACCTCTTCACGGCCCGTGAGAGCCCGTGAAGGTTGCCAGAAACCCTAATTTCATATTCTCTCATGTTTGGGTTGTGCTGCCGGAATCTACCCTTGGCGTGTGACCCAATAGGCCCGTACAGTTGTAAATACTTTTGGTATTTAATTCGCTTACGCATTGTTGTTTAAAATGAAAAATTTTTGGGTTGAAAATACGGTGTTACAATCATTATGCGGAAGCTTGTCAAACTTACAAAAGTTGGTGTTACTTGTTGACCCGAATACACGACCATTAATTACTGCTAAACAAAAATAGGGGAATAATCATGTATTCCAAACATATCCAAAGGCAACAATCTTCTCCCAAAAAAATCTACCCGCCTCACCGGAACCATGCTTACTATTTATCTGTGGATACGAAAACATAAACACAGTTTCATTAGCATAAGCTAGTGAGTGCGCTAAAACGAGTTAATCAAATAAACAAGTCATCATAGCATGTAAAACAGTTATGGCATCAATAAACAGATCACACAAGATGTGAGGGACAAGTCCACTTATACTTGTATATTCCATAGGGGCCAACCATGGTCAACAAGTCCTTGTGGGGGTGTGTCCACATCTCCCGTCAAGGTGAGGGAAGCACGAAGCAGTCCACCATACAACAGTTACCTGGAGTGCATGCACTGTTCACCAAATCCACTCGTGTTACCCGGGTTCGGTGTCTTGTCAGCCCAGTGAACCCACACGATCATGATGGCTACTGACATACCCCTCTACTCTCTTCACCGATTCCTCAACCACCCGTACATCACGGTTCCTCAATTGCCGAAGCCACATGAACCTGTGCACGTCTCAATGGCTAGGAACCCTACCATGCAGAGTTCATATCAAAACAGTGGTCCGGACCAACTCACATACTCCAAAGGGTCACATAACACAAGCAAGTTATACACACAAGGTCACAATTTGCCAGAATTAACACATAGCATAGCATGCTTCAAATCAGGTGAATCATATACTCAATACATATATCATTATCATAAACATGATAACAATCAATAACAGTTCACATTGATGCCATAAATAAAAATAAAACATAGCACATAAGAAACAATGGATGACTTGTATGTTTAAAAACAGTTTGTGTATCTGTATGGCACAACTCACCGGTCTGAAGTGATGAGGATCACTTCCACTTCAAATCCAAGCTATAAGTCACTTGCACAAAGATCCTTTGATCATATCACAATGTTAACTTAGTTAAGTTAACCAAACATTGAAGTTACACAAGAGTATCGACTCAAAACACGACTTAGACACTCATTTCGGGTCTTTAAGACTCCGTACAAATTCCCTAAAACCATTAGAAACAATCCTAAATCAATTACAAGGTCAAATGGGGTCAAAAACAACTTTTTCGAGGTTTCGGGGGTCCTCGCGCCGGAAAAAATTCTCTGGAAATGGTCATCTTCGCGCAAGAAGGGCCTTGTGCTGTGAGGGGTAGGGCTCGCGCCGCCAGCCTTACGTGAACAGTGTTCTGTAGCTCTTTTAACATCCAAATCGATCCAAAAATTCAATTTTCCCAAATCAAACTTATTTGCAGCATATCAAACACTCAAGAACACTTCAAAACATCTCAACAACAACATATAGCATAACTTTAATCATCAAAGCCCTAACCTTACCAATTTTCCCCATTTTTAACAACATTTTCACCAATTCCAACCATAATCTACCTTAAACAACTATCAAAACTTAAAATCAAACATAACTTAGGAGTAATACATACTTGAATCAAGTTTCCCAACTTGTGTTGATGCTTCCTTACCAAATCCCAAGCTCAAAAGACAAAAAATGCAATTCAACTCCCTATTTTGAACTAAAGCCACCACCAAACACCAAAATCCCCTTTGATCCTTCTTCCTTCTCGAAACTTCTGAATCTTGAACATTCTCTCTCTCCTCTTCGATGGCATCTCCAGGAAACAAGCAGTTTTGACTCCAATAATTGGAGTCTTGACTGTTTTATATGCATATTTACATCTTTAGCCCTCTAATTACCATTCCTTTTACATTTATTTACAATTCTAAGTTGTAGGCACACATACATACAATATGGAATTTAAATAGCATAATATACACATAATTTACTAATTTCAAGTGAACTTGTAGTATATATATATATATATATTTATAATTTCCAAAAATACGGGTATTATAATTCCTCCCTCCTTACAAGGATTCCGTCCTCGGAATCAATTCTGGCTAAATAAGTGAGGGTAATAGGTTTCATGTCGTCTTCGGTCTCCCAAGTCAAGATATGACCTTGACTGTGTTTCCACTGAACCAGAACTAGAGGAATCAACCGCTTCCTTAGCTTTTTGGTCTTTCTATCCACAATTGCAACTGGTTCTTCCACCAATCGCTTCTTCGGATCAGCCTGTAACTCATTGATGGGAATGACTTGATTCTCTTCCACTTTGGTCTTCTTGAAATTGCAAACATGAAATGTGTTGTGAACACCTTCTAATTCCGGAGGTAGCTCTATCTCGTACGTTTGCTCATTGACCCGCTTGAGAATCTTGAATGGCCCAATATACCTCTGGCTCAACTTCACGCTTTCCAAACCGAATCACCCCTTTCCAAGGTGAAACTTTAAGCATCACTTGGTCACCGACTTCAAAAGTCATAGGCTTTATCTTCTTGTCCGCATACATCTTTTGACGATCATGCGCGGCTTTAAGCTTTTCAAGTGAAATTTTGACCTTGTTGGCGGTCAATTGAACAATCTCCGGAGCTGCATATTGCTTTTCACCCGGTTCTAGCCAACACGTAGGGGTTCGGTATCGCCTTCCATATAGCATTTCGTAAGGAGGCATACCAATGCTAGAGTGGTAGGAGTTGTTGTAAGGAAACTCAATCAAGGGTAGATGGTAATCCCATGATCCACCAAATTCTATAACACAAGAACGCAACATATCCTCCAATGTTTGAATGGTCCTTTCTGATTGACCATCCGTCTATGGGTGATAGGCTGTACTCAAATGGACACAAGTACCCAATTCTCTTTGTAGGTTCCTCCAAAAGTTAGATGCAAATCGTGAATCTCTATTCGAGACGATAGATAGAGGTACTCCATGTCTAGATACAATATCATCCACATACAACTTCGCCAATTTGTCTAAGGAGGTTGTTTCGCGTGTAGCCAGAAAATGAGCACACTTGGTCAAACGATCAACTATAACCCAGATCATGTCGTGTCCCTTAGCAGTCTTTGGCAATTTTGTGACAAAATCCATAGTAATGTGATCCCGTTTCTATTCCGGAATTTCCAGAGGTTGAAGATTCCCGTATGGACGTTGGTGCTTAATCTTGACTTGTGCACAAATAGCACACTTCTCAACATAAGAAGCGATATCAACTTTCATCCCTGGCCACCAATGCAATACTTTTAGATCATGATACATTTTCGTGCAACCCGGATGCACGGACATTTTAGAATGATGGGCATCATGTAGTATCACCTCACGATTGCTGCCAAGCTTTGGCACCCAAATACGACCCATAAAGATCTTTAAGCCACGACTATCCTCTTCTAGGTGATCTTTGAGTTTCATTATTTGCTCATCTTTAAGATTCTCTTCTTTCAGGGCCTCTTGTTGAGCTACCTTCAAGTTTTCTACCAAATATGAGATCACCTCCATTCGAAAAGATTTGTAACATAAGGCATCTGATTGAGTTTTGCGGCTTAGAGCATCCGCCACAACATTAGCCTTTCCCGGATGATACCGAATCTCACAATCATAGTCTTTAATCATTTCGAGCCAACGGCGCTGCCGCATATTCAACTCCTTCTGATCAAAGATATGCTGAAGGCTTTTATGATTAGTAAAGATCACACAATGAGTACCATAGAGATAATGGCGCCAGAGTTTCAGAGCAAAGATCACTGCAGCCATCTCTAAATTGTGGGTTGGATAATTTGCTTCATGAGGCTTCAATTTCCGGGAAGCATAGGCAATAACCTTACCTTTCTGCATAAGAACGCACCCTAAACCAGATTTGGATGCGTCACTATAAACCACAAAATTATGTGATCCTTCGGGTAGAGAAAGAACAGGAGCTTGGCACAACAGTCTCTTGAGATTCTGGAAAGCATTTTCCTGAGCCTCAGCCCAAGAATAAGGAACATTCTTATGGGTCAGCTTGGTTAGTGGCCCCGCTATCTTAGAGAAATCACGAATGAATTGACGATAATAACCTGCAAGACCAAGAAAACTTCTGATTTCGGAAGGGGATTTCGGAGACTCCCACTTCATAACCGCTTCAATCTTAGAAGGAGCAACTTTAACTCCTTCTTCACAGATAACATGGCCAAGGAACTGCACTTCCCGAAGCCAGAATTCACATTTCGAGAATTTTTGTATAAAGCTTTTCGTGTCGAAGAACTTCCCACAAATGAACTTCATGATCCTTCTCGGTTTTAGAATAAACCAAGATATCATCAACAAACACGATCACAAACTCCAAGAAACGGCAGCATACCCGATTCATAAGATCCATGAACACCGCCGGTGCATTGGTTAGACCAAAAGGCATCACAAGGAATTCATAATGCCCATAGCGGGTTCTGAAAGCAGTCTTGGGAACATCATCTTCTTTTACACGAAATTGATGATAACCCAAATGGAGATCAATCTTAGAGAAGTAACTAGCTCCTTGAAGCTGATCAAACAAATCATCAATGCGAGGGAGTGGATATTTGTTCTTGATGGTTCTTTTGTTCAACTCCCGGTAATCAATGCACATCCGGAGAGTACCATCCTTTTTCTTGAAAAATAACACCGGTGCTACCCAAGGCGAGGAACTCGGTCTAACAAATCCCTTATCCAAAAGGTCTTGGATTTGGGTCATCAATTCCCGAATCTCAGATGGTGCTAAACGATATGGAGCTTTGGCAACAGGAGTTGCCACGGGAACAAGATCTATCTGGAACTTAACCTCACGGGCCGGAGCTAAACTGTGAAGGTCATCAGGAAACACATTGGGGAATTCATTAACAACTCTGACATCTCCCACGCTTTGCTTCTCCTTCTTGACATCAAGAACATATGCCAAAAAGGATTCGCAACCCTTCCGTATACATTTCTGAGCTTTCATAACAGACAAAATTTCCAACCCGGATTTGCGCTTCTCGCCTCGAGCTATAACATATTCGCCATTGGGCAAAGGGATCTTGACCAATTTCTTAGAACATAGTATTTCTGCATGATTAGCACTAAGCCAATCCATACCAATGACCGCATCGAATGAAGATATATGAACCGGTAACAAACAAGTTGGGAAAGAACTCCCATCAAGATCAACAAATCAACTATCACAAATATCGGTCACAGAAATAATCTTGCCGTAAGCAATTTCAACATCAAGAGGTTTGGCAAGCTTGCTAGAAGGTAATTTCAATTTCTCACACAAAGCATACGATATGAATGATCTATTGGCTCCTGAATCAAATAACATATAGGCAAGCGTAGAATTCAATAGGAACATACCAGATACGACATCCCCAGCCTCACAAGCCTCCTCTGCAGTCATTTGGAATGCTCGCCCTTTCGCCTTAGGAGGGTCTTTGCCCTTTGAAGATGAACCACCGGCTCCTCCCTGCTTACGCTGAGGGCAATCCGCTATCTTATGGCCGGGTTTCTGACAGGTAAAACAAACACTTTCCTTGAATCTGCAATCAGTAGGAATGTGGCCAGGCTTGCCACAACGGAAATAGGCTTTGGTATCTTTAGTACAGTCTCCCTTGTGGTGAGACCTGCACATCTTACACCATTGCGGCTTAGAATCATCACTTTTGGATTTGGAGAAGGAGGATGGGGTTGCTTTCTTTTTAGACTGACCACCAGAGGGCTCAGCCTTTCTCTATTCACCAATTAACTTCTTGGCTTGCTTTGAAGCCTTGAAGTCATCAAACAGGAATTTGGCGTTTTGAGTGGCTGAAAGAAGAGTGGAACAATCTCGGATGTGAATTTTGTACTCAGGAGATATGGTTTCAACAAACTGTTTGACTTTGGCTCTTTCATCCGGGACCCAGGTGGTCACAAAGCTGAGACGCTCGTTGAACTTGCGAACAAGCTCATCTATAGAAGAATCACCCAATTTCATATTTAGGAACTCCCTTTCGAGGAGTTCCAGATCTCTTTCAGCGCACAATTCCCGTTGAAACAGTTCTAGGAATTCATCCCATCCCAACCTGTCAGCTTCACCTTTAGGCATTGCTGCCTTGATAGTATTCCACTAGACTAGTGCTCTGCCTTTCAGTTGTCTCACAGAATAAGGAACTTTGTGTTCCTCATCACAGTCACAAGAAGTAAAAGTTTGCTCCATCTCCCGTATCTAGCAAAAAGTTACAATCGGGTCATCACTACCTTCATAGGTAGGGGGTTTGCAACTTAGATAGGTCTTGTAGAAAACGGTAGGTTTCCTTGAGATAGAGGCATAACTAGACTCTCCATGAGTCGAGGTCTTTGGGGAGTCTTGGTTCCTTTTCAACTGGTTTTCTAACTCATGGATGCGGGTTAGGAGTTGAGCTATCATGGAGGACTGATCATTAGGACTACCCGAGTGGGGTTGAGAGTGCTGGGTATGTTGAGAACCAGGATTTCCACCCGGTTGAGAGTGCACTGGATGTAACACCGGCTTTTCATATACTAGATTTTAGCAAAAATTTGCGTTTTTAACAAACGTGAACTTAATCACGATTAAATGACATTAATTTAAGTAGCGGAATATTTTACAACAAACGTTGTATCAAGTATCAGGTGTTACTCTACAAACAACCGACCATAATGTATATATTACAACATAAGTGTTCCACCAAAAGAATATCCAGCAGGAGGGCAACCTAGCTTACCAGGCAGTCTAACTTCAATCTGAAAAAGCAGTTAACATGGCACCATTAACTACACTTAGCTAGTGAGCACAAACTTAACATAAGCATCATTAGAGAAAGTCATGCATATCAGGAATAAGCATACAATGCTATCCTATCACATTGCGGTGTGCTGACACGATCGGTATACGTTGTTTCTTGCAGGATAGCTAGTCCCACTCAACACCACTACACGGGGGGATCAGACACAAGCATCCGCGCTGGCGGGGGAGCATAAAGCAGTCCACCAAGCATCGTTTACGGAACCATAGGTTCCCAAGTAATCCCGGCAAGATTCTGGCTGATTACTATCTGACGTTAAGGCACGGTGTTTCTGCAGAACCTCGACCCGGAATGCACCCCGAATCACCGTTAGATCCATGAAATGACCGAAGTACTATTGGGATCCAGCTATCTGGCTGAACTTAACCATGCTTCAGTTGTTCACGAACATTTCACATACACATACTGATCCAATCTAGATCATTCACGTAGAATGCACATTCATTTACTTCTTTTAAGCATGCAATATGATTCATTACATTATTATGGATCCAATCTGGATCCTTAGCATACATATCATTCATCTTTCATATTACTGATCCATTCAGGATCAGTATCACACATATCATTCATTTAACTAGGCGGTTCCAATTCTGGATTCCGCTGGCATGCACTTAATTTATACATATCAAGTATTTAGCATGGCATTATGCATTAAGTAGCATGGCAATACCCTTTAAGCATACGTACACTTAAAACATTTAGCAGATAAATCTTCCTCTACTAAGGCTTACGGAAGTCGGTACTCACCTGAGTGGCTTAAAAAGACAGTTATTTTATTTCTGCTTTGCCTAGGATGTCAAGTTCACCTAGAGTAGCATTTCTTATACCAAACATCTTAACATACAAAGAATAGCTACAAAATTAACAAAGGAAATCCCAAAATCCGGATCCCACACAAATCCGACAAAACTGTCGGATTGTAGAGAATCCGACACTTGGAAGAAATCCGATACTTGTTAAAATCCGACACATTGAGTAAAATCTGACATACCATCGGATTTCAACACTTAGTCATCTTATGGACTTGGTAATACAATGGAATCCAATATTCTATCGGAATCCGATACATTGGAAGAAATCCGATACTTTTATCGGAATCCGACACTCTTGTCGGAATCCGACAATTACAAAGGAATCTGACATTCTATCAGATTTGACTTGCGGATTTGAACATGTGAACATAGGAAATCCGATACTCCGTCGGATTTAGAACAAACATGCGGATTTAGACCACATGCGGATTCTTACACATTTAAGTCTCGGAATCCGACACTATTGGATTTGGACAAACATGCGGAATTAGACCACATGCGGATTCCAACACATTTAAGTCTCGGAATCCGACATTATCGGATTTTGACAAACATGCGGAATTAGACCACATGCGGATTCCAACACATTTAAGTCTCGGAATCTGACAATATCGGATTTGGACAAACATGCGGATTCCGACACATTCAAGTCTTGGAATCCGACACTATCAAGGCTGGAAATCTGCCAACTTCATACTTGGCTTATTTCCAGAATTTCTCCCATTTGTTTTACATTTGTACATTCTAAAAACATCTATCTTCATTAACATGACTTTAAAAACACATCAAACCCAAACAGTAAGACCAAACAATCAAAACCCACTTGCAAAGTAAGGTTTGAATGTTCTTGTGTGGTGTTTTGCAAGAATTTGAGTTTTAAGCATATTCTAAACATAAAAATGGTTTCATACATGTTTAATCTTAACAACAAACAAGTGTTTACCTTTGTTTGAATTCTAAATCACCAAATCCTCAAAGCTTTAAGAAAACCGAATGGCAAGAGTGAAAGCGAGAGAGAAATCCGAGAGTTGCTCGTGTGTGTGTTTTCTTTTGTTTTTGACCATATTGACTTTTCAAATCAATATATACATACACACACGAGGACACATCCAGAGGCGGTTGCCTCTGGATTTGTTTTCTTCTTTTCTTCTTTATTATTTTCTACTACATATATATATATATATATATATTCACATACATATACACAACACATAACTCCCAAAACATATTAAACACATATAAACATAGTTATACAATTAACCCTTCTTATTTATGTAATTAACTCACAACTTGGACCCCTTACATTAATCACTAACGTACATTTACACACGAATTACAACTAGGCCAAATCGAGGATGTTAGAAATCTACCCCCCTTAAGAAGATTCCGTCCTCGGATTCTACTCAGTGATAAACAGGTGAGGGTATATTGTCTTCATCTCGTCCTCGACCTCCCATGTCAGGTTCGGACCTAAGTTGTGCTTCCACTTGACAAGAACCACTTTGATCATCTTCTTTCATAGCTTCTTGACCTTCGTGTCAAGAATTTCCACAGGTTCTTCTACTAGTCGCTTAGAAGAATCAACCTTTAGTTCTTATAATGGAACAATCTGTTCCTCTTCAATGTTGCACTTACGTAAGTAGCATACGTTAAAGGTATCGTGGATTCCAGATAGCTCAGGCGGCAGCTGAAGAGTTACCGTCTGATCATTGACTTATGCACGATCTTGAATGGGCCTATGAGCCGTGGACTTAGCTTCCCCTTGCGCCCAAAACGAATGACACCCATCCAAGGGGAAATCTTCAAGAATACTCGATCACCAACATCAAATGTAGCGGGACGGCGTTTAGGATCAGCATACATATTCTGTCGGTCACGGGCTGCTTTAAGCTTTTCTAATGCCACATTCACTTTGTCTGAAGTCATCTGGACAATCTCTGGTCCAGCAAACTGTTTCTCTCCGGGCTCCAACCAGCAAGTTGGAGTGCGACAACGTCTCCCGTAGAGCATTTCGTACGGTGGCATTCCAATGCTGAAATGATACGAATTATTATAAGCAAATTCAATCAACAGGAGATGAGAATCCCATGATCCACCGTATTCAAGTACACACGCCCGAAGCATGTCTTCAAGAGTCTGGATCATTCGTTCTAATTGGCCATTGGTCTGCGGGTGATAGGAAGTGCTCAGATGCACACGGGTGCCTAACTCACGTTGCAAACTTTGCCAGAAAT
Source organism: Dittrichia graveolens (assembly GCA_038502395.1). Taxonomy (NCBI): domain Eukaryota; kingdom Viridiplantae; phylum Streptophyta; class Magnoliopsida; order Asterales; family Asteraceae; genus Dittrichia; species Dittrichia graveolens. The sequence goes on from JARJIL010000008.1 coordinate 29,671,032, forward strand.
TAGATACAAATCGAGAGTCATGATCAGAAACAATTGAGCAAGGAAGACCATGACATGATACTATCTCATCGATATAAAGCTGAGCCAAACGAGTCAACGAAGTAGACTCGTTGGTTGCCAATAAATGAGCACTTTTGGTTAGGCGGTCAACAATGACCCAAATCATATCATGCCCTCTGAACGTCTTTGGCAGATTTGTCACGAAGTCCATCGTGATGTGATCCCATTTCCATTCCGGAATGTCAAGTTGTTGCAAATTGCCATAAGGCCTTTGATGCTCTGTCTTGACTTGGGCATAGATCTGACATTTCTCCACAAATGAAGCAACGTCTTTCTTCAGAGTGGGCCACCAATACAACCTTTTCAGGTCATAGTAAATCTTGATGATACCCGGATGGATAGAGAGTTTAGACTTGTGAGCTTCTTGCAGAATCAGCTCACGATTACCCCTAATAAGAGGTACCCAAATCCTGGATTGAAAAGTCTTCAATCCATGATTATCTTCACCCAGCTCGTCTTTCAGTTTCTTCATTGTTTCTGCTTTCAAAATGTCTTCTTGCTAAGCTAACTGTTGGGCGTCTTTTAACTTTGCAATCAAATCTGATATTACAGTGAGCTTCATGAACTTTGCCTGAGATGCTGGCCCCTTACGGCTCAAAGCATCCGCTACAGTGTTGGCTTTACCCGGGTGGTAGCGGATCTCACAGTCAGTGTCTTTCATTAACTCCAACCAACGGCGCTACCACATGTTGAGTTCTTTCTGTGTAAAGACGTATTGTAAGCTTTTGTGATCAGTACATATCACGCACTTTGTGCCATAAAGGTAATGCCTCCATAATTTCAGTGCGAAGACAATAACAGAAAGTTCGAGGTCGTGAGTTGGGTAGTTCCTTTTGTGAGATTTCAGTTCCCGAGAGGCACAAGCAATTGCTTTATTTCTCTGCATGAGGACACAACCCAAACCCGCATAAGAGGCATCACAATAGACGACGAAGTCGTCTGAACCCTCCGGTAAGGCGAGAATCGGAGCTTCGCACAATAACCGCTTTAAGGTCTGGAACGCTTCTTCTTGAGCTTTCGACTAGACAAATGCAACATCCTTACGGGTCAGTTTGGTCAACGAACCCGCAAGTTTAGAAAAGTTGCGAATAAATCGCTGATTGTAGCTGGCCAAGCCAAGGAAACTTTTTATTTCAGAAGGAGTTCGAGGAACCGCCAAATTCATCACCGCTTTCACCTTAGCCGGATCTACTTTAACGCCTTCTTGATAGATAACATGGCCAAGGAAATGTACATCCCTAAGGTAGAATTCACATTTAGAAAACTTGGCGTACAACTGTTCTCGTTTGAGAGTTTCGAGGACCTAACGAAGATGAAGCTCGTGATCAGCCTCAGTCTTCGAGTAAACAGGAATGTCATCGATGAAAACAATCACGGATTTATCAAGAAAAAGACGACAGACGCGATTCATTAGATCCATGAATATAGTAGGAGCATTGGTTAAGCCGAACGGCATAACCAAGAATTCATAATGACCGTAGCGAGTCCGAAAAGCCGTCTTCGGAATGTCTTCTTCGTGAACTCGTACTTGATGATACCCCGAACGGAGATCAATCTTCGAGAAATACGTAGCTCCCTGTAACTGATCAAAGAGATCATCGATACGCGGAAGAGGATACTTATTCGTTATAGTTCGCTTATTCAGCTCCGTGTAATCTATGCACATCCGCATGGTTCCATCCTTCGTTTTAACGAATAAGACAGGAGCTCCCTAAGGTGAGGAACTTGGAGGAATGAAACCCTTTTCAAGTAACTCCTGGATTTAAGTCATCATCTCGCAGATTTTAGAAGTAGCGAGACGATAGGGAGATCTAGCTACAAGTGTAGCTCCAGGAATCAATTCGGTTTTATATTCAACGTCTCTTACCGGAGGTAAACCCGGTAATTCATCAGGAAAGACCTCAGGGAATTCAGATACTACCCTGATATCTCGAACTGGTCGCTTTTCCATCATAGCATCAATAATATATGCTAGGAAAGAATCACAACCTTTGGATATAGACTTTTGAGCTTTAATGATGGAGATAACAGGAATATCAGACTGCCGTCGTTCTCCTCGGGCAAATTCATAAGACCCATCAGCAAGAGGGATCTTAATCATCTTCCTGGAACAGAGAATCTCAGCATCACGTTTGCTAAGCCAGTCCATTCCAATCACGACATCAAAGCCCGCAATAGGCATAATAAAAAATGAGATAGGGATACTACTCCCATCAATATAAATAACGGCAATAGGGACTCTCTCGGTAACCGATACTACTTTGCCGTCAGTAACTTCTACATTAAGAGATTCGTCTAATGGCACAATAGGTAATTGAAGTCTTTTACGGCAAGCAACAGAAACGAAAGAATATGTTGCTCCTGAATCAAATAGTACACTGGCAGGAATATAATTGATAATAAATGTACCAGTGACGACATCCCCTACTGCCTTTGCCTCATCGGCTGTCATCTGAAATGCCCGCCCTTTGGCACGAGGGGCATTATCTTTCTTCTGCCCTCCAGAAGACCCAACTACTCCAGAGCTTTGTCGGTCAGGGCACTCCACCATCTTGTGTCCGGGCTTGCGGCACCGGTAACAAACATCTTCCTTATATCGGCATTCACTCATAGAATGCCCTTTTGCCCACACCTGCTGCACCTCCAGGTTGCTGCAGAGCATTGCCCAGAATGATAAGTTCGGCAGGAAAACACCAAGGATTGTCAGGTCTTGGTTTCTTGGAAGATTCAGTCTTTCCACCTCCAGAGGATTGCCCTTTGGAATAGCCCAATTTGAGAGAAGGCTAAAACTTTCTTTTACTACTTCCACTTGCGAATTCTCCCCGACACTGAATGCGATCACCTTCCATTCGTCGGGCCACTTGGAATGCCCGATCCAGAGTTGGAGCTGCCCGCACATGGGCGCGAAATTCTAGTGGCAGGGTCGCCACAAACCTTCTTATCTTGGTAACTTCATCTGAGATCATGTGTAGAACAAACCTCATTTTATTAGTAAATGAGGTGATGTGCTCCTCAATAGGTTTATCTCCTTTGTAGAGATTTGTGTAGGAAATCCATGCACGCTAACACCCGTACGCAGCGGAAGCAACGACATCAAAAACCGGGGTTTCCGGGTATTAAAACCGACGTGCATGTATTCCCCAAGTGGGGATCGTGACTACAAATGAATATAGCAACGGAAAATAAAAGAAGGAGAAGAAGATATATACCATCTCGCGGCTAAAGCTATCCATCGAGCTAGGAATATCTTCGAGAACCCGAATCCAAGCTCCTCTATTGATAGTCCACACCAAGTGAGCGAGATCCCCTCTTGCTAACAACCCGAGACACAAGCCATACGATGTCCTAGTGAATCTTGAGCAGCCACTACCACAAGAACCACTTTCCTTCACGAGATACACTTCCTTTGCTCTAAACAAATCCAAGAACCATATGTGTGTGTATGTGGTAACATGAAGCAAGAGTTATTTTATGAGAGAGTCAAGAGCCTTTTATAAACTCTTGAAACAGCCTTGGAGCCACCAGGGTCGGCCAACAAGCCACACCCCTATTGGACCATCACAAATTGATATAGTACATTCATTGATCCGGTTCTTCATGCTCTTCTTTCTTCTTTTAAACGGTACCTACAATTTGTAACAAAATAAATTTGTGACAAACGTGAGTTAATTAGCTCGGGTGAACAACCTAGCGAAATTAGAAAAATTAGCAATGAATCATGAATGTACCTTTAGAAGGGAAATTAACTTCTCTTTCCTTAGAAGTTTAATATCTTCTCGGCATGAAGGACAGACGTGACGGCCCCAATCTCCAATCTTCCACAGAAGTAGCAAACCACTCCTTGAATCTCTTCATGAGGCACACAAGCATTGTCCTCAGATTCAATGTTGAGGATAGGCTTAGACACTCCAACCTTTCCTGTTTGTGTCGGTTTCTTCTTCCTTTTCTCTTGTTCTCTAGAACTCGTGGTAGGAATGGAAGAGGCGGATTCATGTTTGACAATGTCAGACTCCGCAATCTTCAACATACCATGCAATTCACCTAAGGTTTCCTCCATGTTATGCATGTGATAGTTTATGACAAACTGATCATATGATGCGGATAAGGACTTGAGTACTATATCCACAGTACGCTCCCTCCCAATGGGAAAACCTAATCTCTCTATTTGGTCCACGTACGCCTTCATCTTGAGGACGTGGGCACTCACACTCCTACCTTCCTTCATTCTACAACCGACTAGGTTTTTAACACACTCATAGTATTCCTCCCTAACTTGTTATTGGAACATGTCCTTCAACTTGTTCATCATATTGTACACACTCATGTGCTCAAAGTGCTTTTGCAACTCCGAGCTCATAGTTGACAACATGAGGCAGGCAACATCGTGTGTGTCCTCAACACGCTTTTCATATGTGTATCGGATGGACCAAGTCGCGTCGGTAGCAGGTGGTTCCGGAAGAGTTTCCTCAAGGATGTGCAACTTTGACTCATAGCGAAGGACAATTCTCAATTGTCTAAGCCAGTCAACGAAGTTCACTCCCGTGAGTTTCTCCCTATGTAGGAACATACGAAGCGAATAGTTTGACGTGGTGTTATTATGGTTTGACATCTATAAATAACAAGAATACAAGTTTTTGTTAGTTTGATATAATCCTCGTTAAAATAATTACCCATAAAGTTTTAGAAAATAATTTATATTAACAAGGACTAAGAACCATATTTTACTCCACCACATGACGGGTTTACCGCGGATCACTTCATGAAGCTATTTAGGCCGGTAACCATTTTACCGATTGCAATCTCTATTGCAACTCTTAGACACTTGCGGGATCCAACGACGTAAAACGGTCGGTTGGCATGTTTGATCCCTACTTACACCAATCCCAAATTAAAATGCTTGGTTGACTCGTGCTTAGCTCGACAACCACACAAGGATTTTAGTTTGCAATTGTAAATCGTCCAACAAGATACATGGTAGCACACTCGACAATCATTGGCTCGTGCTAAGCTCGACAACCAATAACTCAAAGTCGCCACTCTCACCTTCCACACAGATCCGCATCGAATAACTCTTGTTAAGCTCGACAATTATCCCATGTTTCACTATAATTGGGTGTGTCATCTTATGGATGGTGCGTGATTTATGTTTTTAGGAAACGGGCTTTTGTTTATTGATTAAAACCAAGTTTTATTATTTGATTATCAAAGTAAGTGACAAAAAAGATTTTCACTTTAAATATAAATACCAAGTTTTTATTGTCTTGTTAATCGTGTACGCGCGAGAGTTTGCTAACCAATTTAAAAACTCTTGTGATTTTATTAACTTAGAAAAGTTATCAAGCATGCGAAGAAACATAAACAACCACGCAAGAAATATAAATCACATCACACGCATACAAAGGGGTTGGTAACCCATGCCAATAACCTATGTGCCCTACCCGCGAGCCAAGCCGGGAGGACTAGGTATACTAAGGACACAAACCTAGACCATGGATTGCTCCCACTGAATCCGCTACCTCCATCGGGACTAACCGGATCCAAGGTCTTCAAGACGTCTTCTCTTGACTCTAGATTGTGGTCTTCAAAACACAAGTACACAAAAGAAAGGAAATGGAATGCAAGCCACGCGCTTCCTATCAATCTAGTACAAGTACATATGGATAAATGAAACGGCATACAAGCCGCGATAATAAATTACATACCAAATGAATAAATAATTAATTACATCACATGTGACACTAAGGTCACCAAATACATCCAAAACTACCAAACAAACCACAAGGCACAACCACAAGGTCTAGGGCGATGGTTACCAACTAAAAGCAACAAAAAACAACTACAAAGCACGGTGTGCCAAAACCGTGACTAAACAAATATTTCGGTAAGAATTTCCAACACAAACACTCAAGGCACAACAAGGAAATTCTTGTACATATGCATTAGGGCACAAAACCAAATTTTATACTCATATTCATATATACACAACATATGTGTATGCATGTATGCATCTCATGCCAAGACCATACCTTACATAGCCATATTTGTACCAAAATATTACGAGGGGTTAACCAAACGGAATCTGCTAGAAAACCAAAACCTCATCCATGACCCGAAAAACCAGGAAATTTTCTTTTAAGGACAAAAACTGCCCAGGAGCTCCTTCACGACCCCTCACGGCTCGTGAAGCCCAAGGGATTCACGACCGATCGCGGGTCAGAAGGGCTCGTGAGCCTAAAAACCAAGTATTACGACTATACTATTCACGAGTGCCTTCACGATCCCTCACGGCTTGTGAAGCCCAAGAGCTTCATGACCGGTCACGGCCACAAGGACTCGTGAAGCTTGAAAACACTTCCCACGACCAGACCCCTCACGAAGACTGGTCATGTGGCCTTCACGACTCGTGAAGAACACTTCACGGCCCGTGAAGGCCTACTGGATAGAAAAACGAATCTTCCAAAATGGTTTTTCGAGCCATTCTCGTGCTATATCTTTGAAGCCTAGGCTCTGATACCACTGTAGGAAATCCATGCACGCTAACACCCGTACGCAGCGGAAGCAACGACATCAAAAACTGGGGTTTTCGGGTATTAAAACGGACATGCATGTATTCCCCAAGCGGGGATCGTGACTACAAACGAATATAGCAACGGAAAACAAAAGAAGGAGAAGAAGATATATACCATCTCGCGGCTGGAGCTATCCATCAAGCTAGGAAGATCTTCGAGAACCGGAATCCGAGCTCCTCTATCGATAGTTCACACCAAGTGAGCGACATCCCGTCTTGCTAACGACCCAAGACACGAGCCACACGATGTCCTCGTGAATCTGGAGCAGCCACTACCACAAGAACCACTTGCCTTCACGAGATACACTTCCTTTGCTCTAGACAAATCCAAGAACCATATGTGTGTATGTGGTAACATGAAGCAAGAGTTATTTCATGAGAGAGTCAAGAGCCTTTTATAAACTCTGGAAACAGCCTTGGAGCTACCAGGGTCAGCCAACAAGCCACACCCCTATTGGACCATCACAAAGGTCCAATAAAACAAAGGTGACACTTTGACTTCTTTCTTCACGGGCTCTCATGGGCCGTGAAGCACTCGTGAAGGCCTCATAGGCCGGGTTCCACCGCACACTCTTATTGGGCCAACGAGTGGTCCAATAAAAGCATGGCGCCTGCCTTCACGGGCTCTCACGGGCCGTGAAGCCCTCGTGAAGGCAGTGCTCCCACGACTACTTGTCCGGGTGGTGAAGCCTCGTGGAGGGTTTCTCTTCTCGACCTCTTCACGGCCCGTGAAGGTCACCAGAAACACTAATTTCATATTCTCTCATGTTTGGGCTGTGCTGCCGGAATCTACCCTTGGCGTGTGACCCAATAGGCCCGTACCTCATCAGCAGTGATGCTAGTACACGTGTATCAGTGGGCATATTCCAACAATTTGTAAACTCCCTCTCCATCCGTTCCATATAATATTCGGTGCAATACTTTTGTAGCACCTTCTCAGAAAATTGCTCCCAAGAGAGAGCACTCAATACCTATTTGCTGATAGAGGCCTTCATGGTATCCCACCAAAAGATGGCGCAACCCTTTAACATGCATACTGCGTATTTCACACAGTACTCTAGCTCGCACTCGCAAGACTCGAACGTTTGTTCCATTTCACGGAGCCATTGAATCGTAACAGTGGGGTTATCACTCCCCTCGAAAGTCGGTGGCTTACACGACAAGAACTTTTTATAAGAGCAGGTCTTGCGTGGTTTACCAAGAGTAGATTGCAACAAGATCTCCTTAGCAAGACGGAGTTCTTCTTCCAGACGCTTTATATACGCTACTTGGTATGGGTCAGGTCTCTTGCTGCCAGCATTTTGCTGAGAGCGTTGATCTTCTGCTTGGTGAGGCATGTGAGAAGCCTCATCCTCCATCCCTTTGAGCGCTTGCTCTGTGTTTCCGCGTTCAACAGACATCTTTATCTTAACTCTTCTATATAACACAGAAGAGTAATTAATACTTTATCATACTTGCTTATCATATCTGATAAGCTATACTAACAGGTAATATTCATGCAACTCTCATACTCAAACCCCCTATAAGGAACACTTATTATGGTCGGGCCCGAGTTTAAGATTGAATACTCTTGCAAGTACCCAATTCCCTCAAACTTAGGCTCTGATACCTAGTTGTAACACTGGCTTTGCATATACCAGATTTTAGCAAAAAATTGCGTTTTTAAGAAACGTGAACTTAATCACGATTAAATGACATTAATTTAAGCAGCGGAATATTTACAACAAACGTTGTTTCAAGTATCAGGTGTTACTCTACAAACAACCGACCATAATGTATATATTACAACATAAGTGTTCCACCAAAAGAATATCCAGTAGGAGGGCAACCCAGCTCACCAGGCAGTCTAACTTCAATCTGCAAAAGCAGTTAACATGGCACCATTAGCTACACATAGCTAGTGAGCACAAACTTAATATAAGCATCATTAGAGCAAGTCATGCATATCAGGAATAAGCATACAATGCTATCCTATCACATTGCGGTGTGCTGACACGATCGGTATAAGTTGTTTCTTGCAGGATAGCTAGTCCCACTCAACACCAATACACCGGGGGATCAGACATAACCATCCGCGCTGGTGGGGGAGCATAAAGCAGTCTACCAATCATCGTTTACGGAACCATACGTTCCCAAGTAATCCTGGCCCGATTCTGGCCGATTACTATCTCACGTCAATGCACGGCGGTTCTGCAGAACCTCGACCCGGGATGCACTCTGAATCACCGTTAGATCCACAAAATGACCGAAGTCCTGTTGGGATCCAGCTATCCGGCTGACCTTAACCATGCTTCAGTTGTTCGCGAATATTTCACATACACATACTGACCCAATCTGGATCATTCACGTAGCATGCACATTCATTTACGTATTTTAAGCATGCAATATCATTCATTAGATCATTATGGATCCAATCTAGATTCCTAGCATACATATCATTCATCTTTCATATTATTGATCCATTCAGGATCAGTATCACGCATATCATTCATTTAACTAGGCGGTTTCAATTCTGGATTCCGCTAGCATGCACTTAATTTATACATATCAAGTATTTAGCATGGCATTATGCATTAAGTAGCATGGCAATACTCTTTAAGCATACTTGCACTTAAAACACTTAGCAGATAAATCTTCCTTTACCGAGGCTTACGAAAGTCGGTACTTACTTGAGTGGCTTAAAAAGACAGTTATTTTTTTCTGCTTTTCCTAGGATGTCAAGTTCACCTAGAGTAGCATTTCTTATATCAAACATCTTAACATACAAAGAATAGCTACAAAATTAACAAAGGAAATCCCAAAATCTGGATCCCACACAAATCTGACAAAACTGTCGGATTGTGGAGAATCCGACACTTGGAAGAAATCCGGTACTTTGGGAAATCCGGTACTTGTGAAAATCTGGAACTTTGAGGAAAATCCGACATAGCATCGGATTTCAACACTTAGTCATCTTATCGACTTGGTAATACAATGGAATCCGATATTCTATCGGAATCCGATACATTGGAAGAAATCCGAAACTTTTATCGGAATCCGACACTCTTGTCGGAATCCGACAATTACAAAGGAATCCGACATTCTATCGGATTTGACTTGCGGATTTGAACATCTGAACTTAGGAAATCTGATACTCCATCGGATTTAGAAGAAACATGCGGATTTAGACCACATGCGGATTCTGACACATTTAAGTCTCGTAATCCGACACTATCGGATTTGGACAAACATGCGGATTTAGACCACATGCGTATTCCGACACATTTAAGTGTCGGAATCCGACACTATCGGATTTGGACAAACATGCAGATTCCGACATATTCAAGTCTCGGAATCTGACACTATCAAGGCCGGAAATCCGCCAACTTCAAACTTGGCTTATTTCCAGAATTCCACCCATTTGTTTTACATTTGTACATTCTAAAAACATCTATTTTCATTAAAATGACTTTAAAAACACATCAAACCCAAAAAATAACACCAATCAATCAAAACCCACTTGCAAAGTAAGCTTTGAATGTTCTTGTGTGGTGTTTTGCAAGAATTTGAGTTTTAAGCATATTCTAAACATACAAATGGTTTCATACATGTTTAATCTTAACAACAAACAAGTGTTTACCTTTGTTTGAATTCTAAATCACCAAATCCTCAACGCTTTAAGAAAACCGAATGGTAAGAGAGAAAGTGAGAGAGAAATCCGAGAGTTGCTCGTGTGTGTGTTTTCTTTTGTTTTTGACCATATTGACTTTCAAATCAATATATACATACACACACGAGGACACATCCAGAGGCGGTTGCCTCTAGATTTGTTTTATTCTTTTATTCTTTATTATTTTATAATATATATATATATATTCGTATACATATACACAACACATAACTCACAAAACATATTAAACACATATAAACACATAACACATAGTTATACAATTAAATCTTCTTATTTATGTAATTAACTCACAACTTGGACCCCTTACGTTAATCACTAACGTACATTTACACACGAATTACAACTAGTCCTAAATCGAGAATGTTACACTGGAGGTATTTCATCACCTCCGTGTTGAACAAACAAGAAGTTCTCATCGTTGTGGGCATCCATGCCTCAATTCTTCTCTACTACACACATTAAGACAACAACAAGTAGCACATTAAGTCACAAGAATCAATAGTTTATCCCAATTGGGAACAATGTTTCCCTAACTCTCATGTAAATATCAACTTAACCCATAAGCCCACCCGATATGTTTCGATTTTCAATTAATGGTCGGCCTCGGTTTGAGACCAAACACTAGCTAAAGTGCTCAATTCTCTCAAACCTCTGTTCTGATACCAACTATTAACACCCTGAATTTTAGTACAAATTTAAACTTTTTGTATTACAACAAAAACATCATTATACGAGTATTTGTCTACATCATTGTGCGGAAGCTTGTCAAATTTACAAAAGTTGGTGTTACTTGTTGACCTGAATACACGACCATTAATTTCTTATAAACAAAAATAGGGGAATAATCATGTATTCCAAACATATCCAAAGACAACAAGCTTCTCCCAAAAGCATTTACCCGTCTCACCGGCACCATGCTTACTATTTATCTGCGGATACGAAAACATAAACATAGTTTCATTAGCATAAGCTAGTGAGTGCGCCAAAACGAGTTAATCAAATAAACAAGTCATCATAGCATGTAAAACTGTTATGGCATCAATAAACAGATCGCACAAGATGTGGGGGACAAGTCCACTTATACTTGTATATTCTATAGGGGTCAACCATGGTCAACAAGTCCTTGTGGGGGTGTGTCCACATCTCCCGTCAAGGTGGGGGAAGCACGAAGCAGTCCACCATACAACGGTTACCTGGAGTGCATGCCCTGTTCACCAAATCCACTTGTGTTACCCGGGTTCGGTGGCTCGTTAGCCCAGTGAACCCACACGGACATGATGGCTACTGACATACCCCTCCACTCTCTGCACCGATTCCTCAACCACCCCTACATCGCGGTTCCTCAATTGCCGAAGCCACGTGAACCTATGCGCGTCTCAATGGCTAGGAACCCTATGGTGCAGAGTTCATATCACAATAGTGGTCTGGACCAAATCACATACCCCAAAGGGACACATAACACAAGCAAGTTATACACACAAGGTCACAATTTGCCAGAATTAACACATAGCATAACATGCTTCAAATCAGGTGAATCATATACTCAATCCATATCTCATTATCATAAACATGATAACAATCAATAACAGGTCACATTGATGCCATAAATAAACATAAAACATAGCACATAAGAAAGAATGGATGACTTGTATGTTTAAAAATAGTTTATGTATCCGCAGGGCACAACTCACCGGTCTGAAGTAATGAGGATCACTTCCACTTCAAATCCAAACTATAAGTCACTTGCACAAAGATCCTATGATCATATCACAATGTTAACTTAGTTAAGTTAACCAAACATTGAAGTTACACAAGAGTATCGACTCAAAACACGACTTAGACACTCATTTCGGGTCTTTAAGACTCCCTACAAACTCCCTAAAACCATTAGAAACAATCCCAAATCAATTACAAGGTCAAATGGGGTCAAAAACAAATTTTTAGAGGTTTCAGGGGTCCTCGCTCCATGAGACAGGGTGCCTCGCGCCGGGAAAAATTCTCTCGAAATGGTCATCTTCGCGCAAGAAGGGCCTCGCGCCATGAAGGGTAGGGCTCGCGGCGCGAGCCTTACGTGAACAATCTCTGCAGCTCTTTTAACACCCAAATCGATCCAAAACTTCAATTTTACCAAATCAAACTTATTTGAAGCATATCAAACACTCAAGAACACTTCAAAACATCTCAACAACAAGATATAACATAACTTTAATCATCAAAACCCTAACCTTACCAAATTTCCCCATTTTTAACCCATTTAACAACATTTTCACCAATTTCAACCATAATCTACCTTAAACAACTATGAAAACTTAAAATCAAACATAACTTAGGGGTAATACTTACTTGAATCAAGTTTCCCAACTTGTGTTGATGTTTCCTTACCAAATCCCAAGCTCAAAAGACTAAAAATGCAATCCAACTCCCCATTTTGATCTAAAGCCACCACTAAACACCAAAATCCCCTTTGATCCTTCTTCCTTCTTGAATCTTCTGAATCTTGAACTCTCTCTCTCTTTCTCTCTCCTCTTCGATGGCTTCTCCAGGAAACAACATAATTGGAGTCTTGACTCTTTTATATGCATATTTACATCTTTAGCCCTCCAACTTCCATTCCTTTTACATTTATTTACAATTCTAAGTTGTAGGCACACATACATAACATATGGCATTTAAATAGCATAATATACACATAATTTACTAATTCCAAGTGAACTTGCATTATATATATATATATATATTTATTTATTTATTTATTTATTTATAAGTTCCAAAAATACGGGTATTACAAAATAGTTGGTGAGATCATAGGTTTTCGTATGCAAAAAAATGCATATTAAAATGAAAGATAACACTTCAAACTAAGGTTAGCAAAAAGAATCAAACGATTTTGATACCTATCACTCTAGATATAACGAAAACAAGAGAGGAGTTCCAGATCAAAATCTTCCAGATTGTTAGATTTCTTAGGTTTTTTTGGGTCATTACTTTAATATAACTTATTATTTATGATTAATCATCCATTATAAACATAAAAATAGAAAATACATGTGTTCCTTACAACAATGGTAGGATGATAACACATTTTCATGTGTTCCTTACAACATTGGTAGGATGATAACACATGCATAATCAAAGTTCTTATTTTCTTGAGTTTTTAGTTGTATGGATCATGGATTTTCACCATTTTTGAATATTTTCATGTCTTTGGTGTAAAATCTACCATCTAAGTGCATGATTACTCATGCATTCTTAGTTCTTCAAGAAATAAGATGAAAAACAAAGGAAATCTAAGAAAAAAATAAGAAGAAAGGCAGAAGAGTAGAGAGATCTTGATGTACAAACATCTTACCAAGCTTTTCCTCTTTGATCTATATTTTGATATTTAAAAACCTAAGTTTTTGATGGATTTAAATCTGATTTCTTAAGGTAGTAAGGGAGAAAGAAGGAGTAGAAGTTGAAGGTTGAGAGTGGTTGTAAAAGTGTGAAGTGAAGAGGAGGGTGGTGCTTATATAGAGCAAAGAGAAGTTCAAATGGCAAGTAGGTGAAGTGGCAAGAAGGGGGGTTTTAATTTATTTTTTCTAACGATCTCTGAAATTCTTAAACCTATCCTTCATAATTGTAATCTTGTCAGTGGTGTCTTGCAATGATATAAGGTATAGTTAATTTCCTATCGCCAATTTCCAACAAATTGAGTGGGGATCTACACTTGTGCCCATACAAGACTTCATATGGTGCACACTGGATGCTAGTGTGAGACCTATTATTCTTAGAAAACTTAACTAATTGTAGATGTGAATCTCAAGTTCTAACAAAATTTATTATACGTGCACACAACATGTCTTCTAGTGTCTAAATCGTTCTCTCCGACTACCCATCCGTTTGAGGGTGGTAGGTGTTGCTCAGGTTTACTTGCGTACATAACGCCTTTTGAGAAGATTGCCAAAATCGGGATGTGAACCGACTATCTCTATTGGATATTATTGCAATTGGTACTGCGTGTCGGGCAACAACTTTGTTAATATAAATCTGAGCCAACATTTCCATTTTGTAATCTTCCCGTATAGGAAGAAAATGTGCCGATTTCGTGAGTCGATCTACTATAACCCAAATGGAATCGTACCCTTTTGCAGATTGCGGTAATTTAGTTACGAAATCCATGCTTATATGTTCCCATTCCATTCTGGCTATTGCAACAAACCGGATGGCTTCTGGTGTTCTGCCTTAACACTTGCGCAAGATAAACATTTCCCACGAACAAGGTGATGTCTTTCTTTATTCCAGACTTACCAAGTATACATTGAGACCCCTGTACATTTTTTCGGCTCCCTGGTGGATTAAATATTATAAGCCTCGTCTAAAATTGTTTATTGAAGGTTATTAAACTTAGCTATCCAAATTCTGTTTTCGAAGTGGTGCACTCCATCTAGCCTGTTTTGAATCATCGCTCCAAGTGATATAGGGTCTCGTTCTTCAAATTTTCCATCTTTGATGCTTCTTTTTGAGCTTCAAGTATTCTTTCCTTTAGGCTTGTTTGAATGATTTCTCCTAAAGCTTGTACCCTATATGGATTCACCCTTTTGTTCCTTCTTTGAGCATCAACGACCATGTTGGCCTTGCTAGTATGGTATTTGATTTCACAATCATAGTCACTAAGCAATTCCACTCATCTTCTCCGTCTCATATCGATCATCTTTGGATCAAGAATGTGCCGAAGTAGTACTATAAAGGTAATATCTCAATTTTTTTGTAGGGGCAAATACTACGGCTCCTAACTCTAAGTTGTGGGAAGTAAATTTCTTCTCATGCACTTTGAACTGTCTCGAATCATATCAATGACTTTCTCTTTTTGTAATAACACACAACCCATGCCTTGGCGTAATGCATCACAATATACCATGAAGTTATATGTTCATTCGGGTAACGTCAAAATTGGTGCATTGCTAACTTATCCTTAAGCGTAGAAAATGTTTCTTTTTTATCTCACCAAACAAATTTCTTATCCTCTTGAGTTAATGCCGCGAGTGGTTGCGCATATTTTGAGAAATTTGCTATGAATTAATGTGCTAAACCGAGAAATTTACAATTTCAGTCAGGATATCTGGGGTTCCTATTTCTTTATGGCTTCGATC
Source organism: Dittrichia graveolens (assembly GCA_038502395.1). Classification (NCBI taxonomy): domain Eukaryota; kingdom Viridiplantae; phylum Streptophyta; class Magnoliopsida; order Asterales; family Asteraceae; genus Dittrichia; species Dittrichia graveolens. Next base: position 29,686,459 of record JARJIL010000008.1, read on the forward strand.
TTTGTTGGGTCAACATGAATTCCCTTCTCATTAATTACATGGCCTAGAAAATGTAATTCCCATATCCAGAATTCGAATTTAGAAAATTTTGCATCCAACTTCTGATGCTTAAGTAACTTCATTATCAACCTTAAATGATTTTCATGGCCAATCTTGTCTCGCGAGTAATCGAGTATATCATCAACGAACACAATCACAACTTATCTACGTATAGTCTACATACTCGGTTCATTATGTCCATGAAGACAGTTGGTGCGTTTGTCAATCCAAAGGGTATAACTATAAATTATAGTGATCGTAACGTATTCTAAACGCAGTTTTGGGCACGTCCTTGATGTGTGAAATCAGGTTATAAATTTAAAGTCCAATTAACACCTAGTCCAGATCACCACACCATAGGCAAGAATGACCCACTCGTATGTTAATATAGCTAAGGTCAGTAAAAGGGTATCGTCTCCACAGGGAACAGTTAATCTGACTACTAAAGATAAAACAAACTCGACTAACCAAAGAATTTGATTTGATTGAAGGGTTGTTATGATTAAATTAATTACTATACTAAATTTCTGAAAATAAATAAAGATTGAAACCTTATCTACATAAATGAGTTCTGAATAAATTCTAATCAGTGGGAAAAGCTATTCACTATGATTAACGCACCCTAAACATAGCTTTGGCCGATTTAAGTTCCGATTAATTGGAATTCCCTAGACGTTGATCAATTAACTCTCCTTTAATCTCTTGCAATGTCACAACATGGTTCCTAGGATTTTCATCTCAAAGCCTACGTTATAACACACCCCAAATTACCGTGCAATTGTAGGTTCGGATTTCTCGTCACCCCTAATCCTAAAACTTCCGTTACAAGAATTAGTCCTTTTAGTGATTAACTAGGTTATTGGTGAATGATTTTAACCCCTATCTCTAGTGAGTTTCCTACTACGTCACATAAGCGAAAAGTTAAAGATATCACATAGTAATGAGATTCTCATGATCAATAACACATGCAATAAACAAATAAACCATCCAAAGTTTAAAGCCAAACAACTCAAAGGTTCTTTCAATTGATAAACGATAATCGTTCAAGAAACCAAATCAGTCCATAATGAAAGCCAAATTTAGTCTAGGGTTTGTCAAATCATAGTGAATACAAAAGATCTAGCACATAGACATGCTAGATTCAACCAAGAAAAAGTCCAAATCCCAGAAAAAGAACATCTTGATTAAACAAATGAATAAAACAAGAATTCAAACCGGTTTAAGAACTTGAAGATTCCTTGAATCTTCTCCTTGAATGATATGAAGCAAAGAATGGTGTAAAACACAGCTCCCTCCTCCAACAATATGCTCCTGATTATATTTCTCCAAAAAGCTCCCCTGCACAAGACACTGAAAATCCAATTTAAAGAGGCAGATCCGTTATGCTCGTGGCGCGAACACCATATCTCGCTGCGTGAACATGGGATTAACATTATCCATTTTTCAAACTTACAACAGTCCCACTGGTCAACGGCTTTAGCATCAATTTTCCAGAGATTTCTAGCCGGCGCGAAGGTCAACATCTCCCGTCGATAGCAATTCTCGCGGCGTGAAGATCATCCCTCACGGCGCGAGCTTCTTCAAATGACTTCATTTTTGACTTTTAATTTCGGCGGCCCATTTTTTACACATGCTTTAAGCTTTTGAACTATGGAGACCTGAAACACACAATGTACACAATTTGAGTGTAAAAGCTTATTTTTTTGCACTATTTTCATACAAATCTACGGATATTGACGGGATTAACTATGTATAATTTCAGCTATATCAACCACTTCGCACACAAAACCTTGCCTTTCCTCAAGCAATTTATCTAGTGTAGAACATAGGTTTAAACAATCCAGAAATATTTCAACGAGTCATCCAATAATTGCAAACCTCATTACTACTAATCTAGCAATCAATCCCAATTGATTCTAAAATTTATGCAAATCCACCCATCCTCACTAAGGGTTGTCACTCAATCACTCAAGTGTATAAGGCATAAATATGAACATAAGACACACATGATATCCAATGCACAACACACACATATGCTTGTAATCAAATCTCATCTCCACCAATAGAGGTATCAACCTTCAAGAGGACGTTAGGGTTGTAATGTTGGGCTAAGGCTAAAGGTATGGAAAAGTGGGAATTTTAAGTGACTAAATATAGCGAAAACCCAAGTCAAGTTGGACAACAACGAATCACCATTCATCTGAAATGGTTATACGAATGGAGCACATACTATCCCAATATCAATGCTTGCTTGATACGAACTTTATTCTTTTATTGAACGTTTTTTTGAGTTTTTCCACAATACTTTTGGAGGATCCCACTGCTTATGATTTAGAATTCGCTCTTTTGATAGCAGTATCTCTAAATTGGCTCACTTGAACAATAACACCAACCGTTATACATCCAACTAGACTCGGACTTAAGCTAAGGCCAAAAGAAGGTTTTGAAAAATAGAATGGCTAAAATAGTTTGGCAACAAATGAAAAGGCTAATGCTCAACATGGCTACAAGTGTATCGAGTGCTAAAATTGAGCACTACGCAATTTAAGGTAGGACAAATTAGATAATCTAAAATTGAGATTATCGAACGAATAAACAAAAGGCTGAAACAAAAGGTTTAAAAATCAAATGAAGGCCTCTCTCAGTGCAATGGCGATTAACCCTCATTTTTGTGGTCTTGACAAGTATATTAAGGACAAGTTCTGTAGTAATTATGCACGGTCATCGTCACGCCAAAGAAAATATCAATATATTCATGATGTAGGGCTCAACTCTCAAATTTCATGGAGTGGGTAATGTTATGGGAGTTTACGCATAAGTCTAGAAAAAAATTGATTTAGAAAGATGAAATAATGTACTTTTAAGGCCTGGATTACTAGACTATCGCTAAAATTTTTTTTGGGTGTTCAAGAACCTGGTACTTCACACAATGAACTAGTCAACTTACAAGCAAAAGTTGACCCCACTTCCCACACTGTAAAGTTATGCATTGTCCCCAATGCAACAATAATAATTGTATCACGTGTAGGGTAACAAGGTAAAAGGAAAAAAAAAACTCCCCTGGGGTCCATTATTGCTTTCCGCTTTCTGATCACGGTTAGGAGAAATTTGCTAACAATTTGATTCCATGCTACATCCTTCTTGCCTCGACCGGTTCAATTCCTGAATCTAACAAAACAAACAAGCAAACAAAACACCAAACAAGCAGAAGGAAACTAGAACAAACAATCACTAAAGACAAACGAAATGAAAAGCAAAAATACAATTTTGGCGCGAGCAAACCCATTAGTTATCGAACTCATCCCGATGGGGGGCTGAGTTATGTCTGTGCACCCAGTCATCCCAACTGCTATAGTTGGGTGGGTTCTGCTCCTGCTGAGGCCATTTTGGGGGTGGCGGGTATGGCTCTGGCTGAAATTGTGGTGGTGTTTGATATCCAAACCACTGAGTCATAGGCCTTTGCTGCCAGTCCATCAAATACTGCAGCTGCGTGTTTTGATATATGAGACGATGATAGTAATCGTCCACATTTTCGTTGAGCATGTTATGGGAAACTTGAAGCCTCCCCATCCTATCGATCAGATTCTAGTAAGCTGCGTAGGCATCCTAGTTTTGTGGTGTTGGCTGAGAACTGGATGCACCATGTGGCTCTGACTGTTCCATTGCTGACGCGGTAAAGGGGCCCCGCTGCATTTGGCGTTCACGTTCCTCCTGATCATTTACCGTCCTCCCAAACCACTGCCATGCTCCTCTCCTTTCTACTGGGATGATTACTTTCATTCCTTTAAGTTGATTCACATCAATATATCCCATGGGATCTGCCATGGCAAATGATTCAACCACTCGTGTGGTTAACACATCCAGTGATCGGGCAATGCGAGTGATATATTGACCATCACATAAGCCACTGTTGGATCTTAACCCGGTGGCTTCCGATAAAAATTTCGCGATAACAAAGGGGAGATTGGTGAAGTTCTCCCTTTGTGTGACTTAATGAAGCAGCCACAAGTCTAGTTTGTTTACTTTATCTTGACTCTCCTTTCTTTGATTAACTTAATTGACAATCATTCGATGCAAGACTTGGTGTTCAGATGAGTAGATCTTGGATGCTTTGGTATTCGCGTTCCTGTAGTCTCCTAGGCCAATGTTGTGCCATATGATGGTGTTTAAGGAATCATCGGTTGGCTCTCCTTCGCATTGTTGTATATAGGATGCAAAGAGGGGATGATCCAGCTACGCATCGGTATACAAACCCATGTGTTGTGCTAAATCGCTTAGGCTACATACCCACCATTTCCCACCAAATCTGAACTGCATGCAGTCTACATCTGGCCCTTCACGTGCTTTATCCGCCATAAGTTGATAACTAGATAAGAATTCCAGCACCAATTCCCTGTATATGGGCTCCCTGATATCCATTGATGTTTGCCATTCCCTACAGGTGAATATAACAGCACTACCATGATCATCTGTAAAGCTTCTTACCAAGAATGTACGTATGCTGTCTTCCCGGTTCAGCTTTCGAATAAGGTTCCAGTCGAGAGTCCTCCTGGGTTCTACTCGCTGTTGCCGAATCGTGGCTAGCTTTGTGCTACATCTTCCACGCACAATTGGTGGTATGTCTGTGTCATGTTCAAAATCCAGAAAGATATGTGTTCCATTGACTACAAGATTGTTGGGGAAACCGTCCGCGTGTGTGCCGCTTGAACTGGCTGCCCGGGATCGCTGTCAAAACAACTAGAAAGATTTGCACGAGTAGTTAGCTTATATTGTTGCCGATTGGAAGGGCCAATTCCCACACTTTCTTCTACTAGTCAACTATTGTGGAGACTACATGACAGGATATACATCATGAGATGAATATGCAAGTATGTAGATAAATTCTTTGTACTCACACACATGGCAAATAACATCTAAAACACGATTTTTCTTGCATATTGCAAATTAAGAACCACCTTTTAGCATATAATGACTCAAGGACCTGAAGCAATAAACAAACTTCATGAATGTTGTGGAAGAATTGCCTATTTCTAGCATAATAACACATAATAATCACCAATATAAGGCAATCCACCTCAAATAACTAACATTCATGTGATAAGAAGCCATAAAACTAAGAAAATTTCAACATTTAAAGGCAGCATAACAATGGATGAAAAACCCCCAAAAATACCCATCAAAACTCTAAAATTGTTGCTCAAATCTTGAAGAAATTGCAAGAAGAATCATATACTTACCTTAGGAGCCATGATTGTGTAGAGATTTTGAAGAATAATTGGCCAGAAAATTGGGTTTGACGGGAGGAGATGGAGCTCACGGCGTCTAGGGCTAGTGGAAAATGAAGAACAAAACAAAAGAAAGAGAGTTAAAAAGGCAGGTCTACGTCGGCCTCGCGGCGCGAGAGTGGGACCTCGCGGCGCGAACCTGTTCGGGCACCGACAGAAATTTCCCGGTCGGATTTCTCGCGGCACGAAGATGGGTCCTCCCGGCAGGAAAAATTATCTGGAAAATGGGGCCTTTTCTACCATGACCTCGCGGCGCGAGCACCTTTTTTTGCTTTTTTTGTGAGTTTTCTGGAGCGAAAGGAAAGATGAGGACACACGGGTTGCCTCCCGTGAAGCTCTTCGTTTTTTAACGAGTCTAAAGCTCGACTCGGTATTAGCGACTCATTCTTCTTTTTCCATCGGAGGTGAGCTCAACAAATCCGGTGGGGTATGTTTTGATGACAGTGTATGGACCTGTCCATTTTGATTTCAGTTTGCCAGTTGAGAATTTATATCGAGATTGGTAGATTAGCACCTTCTCACCTTCCGCGAAATGCTTCACTTCACTCAATTGTTTGTCATGCCATGACTTGCTTTTCTCCTTATAGATTTTCGAATTCTCGTAGGCGTGCAGTCTTATCTCATTGAGAAGATTTAGTTGAGCCCTCTTCTCTTCTCCCGCTGAATTTATGTCCAAATTACACTGTTTAAGCTCCCAATATGCCTTGTGTTCGATTTCAAATGGGAGATGGCATGCTTTACCATAGACAATCCTATAGGAGTATATCCTATCGGGGTCTTGTAAGATGTGCGGAATGCCCATAGTGCATCATCAAGCTTTTGTGACCACACTTTTGGGTTATTATCCATAGTTTTCTCGAGAATTCGCTTTAAAGCTCTGTTTGTGTTCTCCACTTGTCCACTCGTTTGTGGATGGTACGAGGTGGAGAACCAATGATTAACGCCATACCGTTTTAGAGTTTTGTCCATGAGGTAGTTGGCGAAATGAGTGCCTCAGTCATTGATTAAGGCCTTGGGACATCCGAAACGGCAGAAAAGATTCTTGATGATGTTGACTACGACTCGGGCATCATTTGTGGGGAGAGCCTTTGCTTCGGCACATTTGGAAACGTAATCAACGACCACTAGGATGTACTTATTCTTTTGGGAATTTGGGAATGGACCCATGAAGTCAATGCCCAAAATATCAAATATTTCACAAACTAGGATGCCATGCTGGGGCATTTCATCCCTTTTGGAAATGTTTCCAATTCTCTAGTATGAATCACAGGTTTTCACCATGGAATGAGCATCCTTAAAAATCGTGGGCCAGTAAAAACATGCATCTAAGACTTTTTGGGTGGTGTAATTTGGGCCAAAGTGTCCACCCGTAGGACCCTTGTGGCAGTCTATGAGAATTTGCATGGCTTCAGTACCATGCACACATCAGCGTCGAATGGTATCAGCACCCATCCTGAAGAGGTAGGGTTCCTCCCAGTAATAGTGCTTGAGATCAGAAAAGAATTTGCCTTTTTGTTGGTGCGTCAATCCTTTGAGTAGTACACCCGCTGCAAGATAATTTGCGAAATCTGCGTACCATGGGGTGTTATCCTCTTCCCATATGTGGATGGATTCAAGAAACTCATCGGGGAATGTATCATGAACCTCATTTTCACTTAACTCCTCCAGGGGAGGGTTTTCCAGTCGAGATAGATGATCGGCGGCAAGATTTTCAGCACCCTTTCTATCCTTAATTTCAATGTCGAATTCTTGCTTAGAAAAGAGATATTTGAGGGTGGAATGGTCGGTGTAGATGATGGTTTTGGAAAGGACCAAGTATGGACGAAACTTATCGAAGGAAAATACTACAGCAAGAAGGTCCTTCTCTGTTGTGGTATAGTTAGCTTGTGGCCCGGTAAGTGTCCTACTGGCGTAATAGATAGGTTGGAATCGATTGTTCTTCCTTTGTCCTAAGACTACCCCTAATGCAAAGTCACTTGCATCACACATAAGCTCAAATGGTAATGTCCAATCGGGTGGGACCATGATCGGTGCATGTGTGAGCTTATGTTTTAGAACATTGAAGGCTTCCATGCATTCGTGAAAGAACACAAATGGTGTATCCTTTTCTAGAAGTTTTGTCATGGGTTGAGTGATTTTTGAAAAGTCCTTAATGAATCGCCTATAGAAGCCAGCATGGCCGAGAAAGCTTCTTACGGATTTCACATTGGTGGGTGGAGGTAATTTAGAGTTGACATCTATTTTCGCTTTGTCTACCTCTAACCCGGACTTGGAAATTTTGTGGCCTAACAGGATGCCTTCATGCATCATGAAGTGACACTTTTCCCAGTTGAGGACGAGGTTGGCCTCCTCGCATCTCACTAGGACTCTTTCTAAACTCGAAAGACATGACTCGATGGAGCTGCCAAAGACTGAGAAATTGTCCATGAACATCTCCATGCAGTTTTCAAGCATGTCTTGAAAGATAGCTGTCTTGCAGCGCTAAAATGTGGCCGGTGTGTTGCATAGCCCAAACGGCATCCGGCGATAAGCAAATGTCCCAATGGGGCAGGTGAAAGTGGTTTTCTCCTGATCCTTAGGGTCGATTGGAATTTGAAAGTAGCCGGAGAAACCATCTAAGAAACAATAGAACTCGTTTCCCGCTAGTCTCTCCAACATTTGATCGATCAAGGGCAGAGGAAAATGATCTTTACGAGTAGCATCATTGATTTTTCGATAATCGATGCAAACTCTCCACCCCGTAAAAGTTCTGGTAGGGACAAGTTCACCCTTACCGTTAAGGATAACCGTCACCCTTACCGGGCTCACCCATGGGCTATCAGAGATGGGATACATGAGCCCTGCATCAAGTAGTTTGATGACTTCCTTTTTAACCACGTCTTTCATATTTCGTTTCAACCTCCTTTGCCTTTGCACACTTGGTTTAAAATTTTCTTCCATTAGGATTTTATGTGTACAAAAGGTGTGGTTAATCCTGGGTATGTCCGCAGTTTTCCAAGTTATTGCCTGCTTATGGGCCTTGAGAACCTTCAGTAGGCTATCCTTTTCACTTGTCGAAAGATAGGCCGAAATGATCACAGGTAAAGATGCCTCATCTTGCAAGAATACGTACTCCAGATGATCGGGGAGTTTTTTAAGCTCCAACTTTGGCGGTTCTTCGAGAGATGTCTTGATCCAATATTTGTCCACGATATCTTCGTCTTCCAAAACATCTTCCATAGATGGAATGTCATCATCATCTATACTCAGCAGCTCTTGAAGCTCGCGAATTGCTTCATCCGGATCGTGATTTGGCTCACCATCAGTAGTGAGTGGGGCTTCTTCCCATTCTTTGGTTATAAAGGAATCGATCTCCTTCTCGATACACGGGTCGAGGATGTCGAGGAAGTAGCACGTATCGTCCGATGCTGCGGTGTGCTTCATTGCCTTATCGATGGAGAACCCGATCGTTTGCAATCCCTAAATTGAGTTGCTTCTTGGAGACATGAACAATTGCATTAGCTGTGTTAAGAAAAGGTCTACCAAGATTCAAAGGAATGTTTTTGTCTTCCTCCATATCTAGTATGACGAAATCGGCAGGAAAGACAAATTTATCAACTTTAACAGGTATATTTTTTCAGCAACACCTATGGGATATTTGAATGACATATCAGCTTATTGAATGCTCATCCTAGTGGTTTTTAGATCTCGTAGCCCTAACTTAGAGTATAGTGATAATGGCATCAAATTTATACTTGCACCTAAGTCAGCTAAGGCATTACACACTAGTAAATTACCAACAAAACAAGGGATAGTAAAACTCCGTGGGTCACCAAGTTTTGGTGGCATCTTCATTTGGATAAGAGACTAGCACTCCTCACTTAGCAAAGTTGATGATGCCTCCTCCATTTTGGTCGTGTTAGCTACCAAATCCTTGGTAAACTTTCCATAATTGGGCATTCTTGCCAACATGTCAACCAAAGGGAGATTAATACGGACTTGTTTGATCATATCTAAAAACTTACCACATTGAGCTTGCAACTTCTCTGTAACACCGCCGTTTCGAGAACAAGATTTTTCTTTTTAAAATATCAATTTATCTTTTTAATTTAAAAACACGCAGCGGAAATAGATAACATGTGGCAAATATATTACAAACAAAAGATGCCACATACAAGATCGATGTTACTGTTACTTATCCGGTTGACCATTATAAAATACAAAAAACATTATATCAGAGTTATTACAGACAAAGTGTTCCTCCTATGAAATCAAACTACCCGCAGGGTCTCGAGCTCACTAAGGATCACCTGCACATGTAGGGTGTAGCATCTGTTAGCTATAATAGCTAGTGAGTACTCAAATAGCATACGATCAACATAAATACATCACATATCATCAATCATGCTCAGATAGTTCTATCCTGGCATCTCTCGATGAGCTGGCGTAGTCGGGTGGTAACATATCTTGCAGGGGAGCTAACCCGGCTCAATGTACCAAACTCGGATACCAAACACATCAACCGCTCCGGTGGGGGAGCTGTTAAGCGTCCACCGTTGCGTTTTGGAATCAACCGATTCCTTTGTTGTACAGCCGCAGCTATACCCGAAGAGGACAAACCTTGTCCGGGGAAAACCTTGCCCAATAAGTAGGACAACTTGGTCCGGGGCAAACCTTGCCCAATAGATCCGTACCGATCATAAACAGATAGTATGATTCAACCGAATCATCAACCAATCAATCATAAATCATCAATGCGCGCATATATTCAATTATCATCATAGCATACACCTAATCAAGTGCATACTATATTGTGTCAACATGTTATATTCTAGCATCATCATGCCACCTACACTTAAACAAGTGCGTGTACAAATCGTAGTATACAATCCATAAATCATTGTTAACATATGTTATAGATATATTAATCGTTATGATATCAGGCACTCACCTATCGAGCTAGAATACTGTACTATTCGATACAGTAGGCTCTGGATCAACTGGAATACCTAAACAAGGTTTACAGCTATTAAAACATTGTAAAACAGATTCTGCCAGGGGCAGGGCACGCCCGTACCTTGCCAAGGCACGCCCGTGCCTTGTGAGGCACGCCCCGGGTACGCCCTGAGGTACGGTCTGTTCTTGAGAGGCATGCCCGTGCCCTTCAATGTACAGCAGCAGGTTTGTGTAGAACCTGCTGTTTCCCATCCAAAACCTTACAAAAACTATTCCAGAGTATTACCAACCAATTTCTATGGTTCATATGTGAAAATACACATCAAAGGCAATCCAAAAACACCATTTTTACACACCAAAACATCTAAAATCAGAATTTGGGACCAAATCACCACTTTGACCCATTTAACACTTTATTTCTTGAATTCAATCCAAATCATCCTTTTAATTACAGAACTTGATTTCTATTAGCTTAGAAACCATTTATAAACAGATTGGCAATCTTAGAAACACAGATTGGGATCAAAATCATTGAAACCCAATTTAGAACGTAAATTGAAAGTGAAGAACTTGGAACATGGAACTTACAATTGATAAGAAGGAATAATAAAATGATCTTGGGCAGATTAAAACTTGAATCAGCACTTGAATATACAGCAAACCAGATTGGTACTTGGATGATCTTGAATTTCTTCTTCAAACCATACTAGAGTACAAGGAACACAAAGTCAAGAGAGTAAACACAAAGTCTGTGTTTTGCAAAGGAGATGTACACGTGGGCTTCTCAAGGTGCCTACTTGTGGGTTGTGCATATCCACAAGTGGCTCTCTTGTTCTCCTTTCCAACTTACAACTTAACGCACGAGTACCCGTTTTAACCAACGGGAATATTTTTGGAAACCTCGTTCTAAACCATTTAATAATTCATTATTATTATCTATTTTCAATAATATTTTAATATTATCATTTCTTTATTTTTTTTCTTTTATTTTCCCTAATTAATCAATTATATATATTTAATCCCTTTTATTCAATATTTTATAAGAATTCTACACGTAGCAGATTCGAACACGACTAGGCCCATTTTGAGGTTGTTACAAATCTACCCCCTTAAAAAGATTCCGTCCTCTGAATCTACTTTAAGTGAACAAGTGGGGGTAGCGGGTCCTCATATCCTCCTCGGTCTTCCACGTCAGGTTTGACCAGAGGTTGTGCTTCCATTTGACCAAGACCAGATGAATAGTCTTCTTTCTCAGCCGCTTAGTCTTCGTGTTCAGAATCTCGACGGGTTCTTCAACAAGCCGTGTAGAAGAATCAACTTTCAGATCGTGTAGAGGTAGAATCTGATCTTCATCCACCTTGCACTTACGAAGATAGCAAATATTGAAGGTATTATGAATACCTGATAACTCTGTAGGTAACTCCAAAGATACTGTCTGCTCATTAACTTTCTGAATAATTCTGAAAGGACCAATATATCTCGGACTCAACTTTCCCTTCTTGCTGAATCTAATAACACCCTTCCTGGGAGAAACCTTCAAGAATACCCGATCACCAATTTCAAAGGTAACCGGCCTGCGTTTAGGGTCAACATACATCTTTTGCCTATCCCTGGCTGCTTTAAGCTTCTCACGTGCAAGCTTAGCTTTGTCTGCTGTAATCTGGACCAGATCAGGTCCAGCATATTGCTTCTCCCCTGGTTCAAGCCAACAGGTAGGTGTGCGACAACACCTACCATAAAGCATCTCATACGGTGGCATACCAATACTAGAATGATATGAGTTATTATAAGCAAACTCAATCAAAGGCAAATGAGAATCCCACGAGCCACCGTATTCGAGCACACATGCTCGTAGCATGTCTTCAAGAGTTTGGATAGTCCTTTCGCACTGTCCGTCTGTCTGCGGATGGTATGCAGTATTCAAATGAACATGAGTATCGAGCTCCCTTTGAAGACTGCTCTAGAAGTGTGAAACAAAGCGTGTATCCCTATCAGAGACAATAGATAGAGGAACACCGTGTCGAGCAACAATTTCATTTATATAAATCTGAGCAAGTCTGGGCATAGAAGAAGATTCATTCACAGCTAGGAAGTGTGCACACTTGGTGAGTCTGTCAACAATCACCCAGATCATGTCATGCCCTTTTGAAGTCCTGGGCAGTTTAGTAACAAAATCCATGGTAATGTTGTCCCATTTCCATTATGGAATTGGTAATTGTTGCAAATTACCATAGGGTCGTTGGTGCTCGGTCTTCACCTGTACACAGATCTGACATTTCTCCACATAAGAGGCAATGTCACGTTTCAATGTAGGCCACCAATAAAGTGCCTTAAGATCATGGTACATTTTAGTGCACCCAAGATGAACAGATAGACGAGAACTGTGCGCCTACTTCAAGATAAGATCCCGGTTCCCTCCGATGCTAGGTACCCAGATTCGGGACCTATATGTCTTCAAACCCCTACTGTCATCTTGTAGCGGCTCTTTCATCTTTGTCATAACCTCAGCCTTCAGATTTGTTTCTGTTAAGGCTTCTTGCTAAGCCTCCTTTAAACGAGTGATAAGATCATAAACAATTGTGATTTTCATGAATTTAACGATTTCTGTGGAGCCCTTTCGGCTTAAAGCATCAGCCACCACGTTAGCCTTGCCCGGGTGGTATTTGATTTCACAATCATAGTCTTTAATTAATTCCATTTACCTGCGTTGCCTCATATTGAGCTCCTTCTGTGTAGAAACATACTGGAGACTCTTATGATCAGTGAATACCACACATTTGGTGCCATACAAGTAGTGGTGCCATAGTTTCAGAGCAAAGACAACAGCTGCCAACTCCAGATCATGAGTCGGATAGCTCTTCTCATGTGGCTTCAGTTGGCGGGAAGCATAAGATATAACCTTGTCCTTTTTCATAAGGACACTTCCCAAACCTGCGTAAGAAGCGTCACAGTAAACAATAAAATCTTCTGACCCATCTGGTAGAGTCAGAATTGGAGCTTGACATAATAGTTGTTTCAATGTCTGGAATGCATTGTCTTGTTCATCAGACCACGAATAGGGAACATCCTTTCGTGTAAGCTTCGTCAAAGGACCTTCAATTTTAGAAAAATTCTGAATGAGTCGCAGATAGTACCCGGCAAGTCCTTAGAAGCTATGAATCTCAGATGGGGTTTTGGGAATTCCCCAATTCATCACCGCCTCAACTTTGGCTGGATCAACCATTACACCATCCTTGCTTATCACATGCCCAAGGGAGTGTATCTTTTCAAGCTAGAACTCGCATTTAGAGAATTTAGCATATAATTGTTCTCGCATCAGAGTGTCAAGAACTATGCGAAGATGTGTCTCGTGTTCTGCTTTAGATCTGGAATAAATAAGAATGTCATCGATGAATACAATGACTAATTTGCCAAGAAAGGCACGATAGACCCGATTCATAAGATCAATAAATATTGCTGGAGCATTTGTCAATCCGAAAGGCGTCACAAGAAACTCATAATGCCCATATCTCGTCCTGAAAGCCGTCTTTGGAATATCTTCATCGCGTACACGGACTTGATGATAACCAGAACGAAGATCTATCTTTGAAAAGCAAGTAGCACCCTGAAGTTGATCAAACAAATCATCAATACGAGGAAGAGGGTACTTGTTCTTTACAGTTCGCTTATTCAGCTCCCTGTAGTCAATGCACATCCGCATCGTCCCGTCTTTCTTTTTAACAAACAAAACTAGAGCTCCCCAAGGCAAAGAGCTGGGACGAATGAAACCTCTATCAAGAAGTTCCTGTATCTTAGTCATCATCTCGCGGACCTCAGATGGTGCAAGACGATAAGGAGATCTTGCTACAGGCGTAGCACCTGGTACAAGATCTATGTGATATTCTACATCTCTTACCGGTGGCAAAGCCGGTAATTCATCAGGGAAAACACCCGGGTATTCAGAAACTACCCGAATGCCATTTACAACTTTCTTCTCCATGTGTGTATCAACAACATAAGCCAAGTAGGACTCTCATCCCTTGGCTACAAACTTGCGAGCTTTCATCAAAGAAATCAATGGAGTTTCAGAAGTTCTTCCTTGACCACGAGCCACAGCATATGACCCGTCAGAGAAAGGAATTTTAATAATCTTTTTAGAGCAAATAATCTTAGCATTTTGATTGCTGAGCCAATCCATCCCAATTACTACATCAAACCCAGCAATCGGCATAACTAGAAAAGAAATAGGGAAACTAGTCCCATCAATATCAATCAGTGCAATAGGAACTCTATGAACAACAAAGACTATCCTACCACTAGCAACTTCAACACAGGAAGGCGAGTTATTAATAAGAAAGGTGCCCGTGATAACATCACCTGCAGCCTTAGTCTTATCGGCTGTCATCTGAAAGGCCCTGCCTGGTGCACGTGGTGCAACATTCTTTCCCCGACCCGAGGAAGATCCACCAGCTCCTCCTGATCTGGTGTTGGAACCCGACCTACAGTCAACCGATTGGTGTCCCGGCTTGAGACATTTGTAGCACACATTATCTTTATATTTACAGCTTTCAGCTGTATGCCCCTTTTTCCCACATTTAGGACACCTTAAAGTATCCTTGGTACAATGCCCAGTATGCCTAGATCGGCACGAAGTTCACCATAGATCATCGGAAGGACTATACCTGGAACCCCCTTGTTGCTGCTGGTGTTGCTGTGGTTGCCTCTGCCATGATCCTCCACCTGAAGCCTTCGACCCCGAAGACTGTTCAAACTTCCTTTTGGAAGTTCCCCCAACTTGTGAAGCATGATCAGTCTCATACCGGCGTGCAATATCAAATGCCCTATCCAGAGTGGTGGCAAACCGGACGGACGATCGATACTCCGGTGGCAAAGCGAGTGCAAAGCGATTAATCTTTGCATCCTCATCCGGTAATGAGCCCTGCACAAAACGAACCAATTCGGTATACCTGGTGATGAGTTCCTCAATCGATCGATTGCCTTTAGACAAGGCTCAGAACTCATTATCCCCTGCTTCTACTGCCTGAGCTGAACAGTATTTAGCTCTCATGATCCTCAGAAAATCCGACCATGTCTTAGAATTGAGGACAGTAGCCGGTGCAGAAGCTATCACCGTATCATACCAGGACACCGCTCTACCTCGCAGCATCTTTCGTGCATATGCCACCTTCTTGGACTCTTCAGCCTCGCATGTCTCGAATGCCAATTCAGTATCGCGGATCCACCGCTCCGCGACTACCATATCCATATTACCTTCAAAAGTAGGTGGTGAACACATCATGAAGGCCTTTAATCCCATGGCCATCTTCTTTTCGGGAACACGTTCCTCAGAGGCTTTAAGACGAGCCTCCAAGTCACGAATATACGCCTCCCGATCATCACTGCCTGGCATTGTCAATTTCTAAGTTCTGTTAGATCATTAAAGTCAAACATACTTAGTATACTTTTCCACACTTGATTAATCATGTTAATCAAATAAGCAAATAATCAACAACAGTGATAGTCATGTGAATCATATCAATCTCTCTCACACCTCAATACCTCCCGAGGAACACTTTAAATAATGGTCGAGAACCTGAATTTGAGACTGAATCATATCAATTTATTTTTTTTCATTTAAAAACACGCAGCGGAAATAGAAAACATGTGGCAAATATATTACAAACAAAAGAAGCCACATACAAGATCGATGTTACTGTTACCTATCCGATCGACCATTATAAAATACAAACAACATTATATCAGAGTTATTACAGACAAAGTGTTCCTCCTATGAAATCAAACTACCCGCAGGGTCCCGAGCTCACTGAGGATCACCTGCACATGTAGGGTGTAGCATCTGTTAGCTATAATAGCTAGTGAGTACTCAAATAGCATACGATCAACATAAATACATCACATATCATCAATCATGCTCAGATAGTTCTATCCTACCATCTCTCGATGAGCTGGCATAGTCAGGTGGTAACATATCTTGCAGGGGAGCTAACCCGGATCAATGTACCAAACTGGGGTACCAAACACATCAACCGCTCCGGTGGGGGAGCTGTTAAGCGTCCACCGTTGCATTTTGAAATCAACCGATTTGTCTGTTGTACAGCCGCAGCTATACCCGAAGAGGACAAACCTTGTCCGGGGCAAACCTTGCCCAATAATAAGGACAACTTGGTCCGGGGCAAACTTTGCCCAATAGATCTGTACCGATCACAAACAGATAGTATGATTCAAGCGAAACATCAACCAATCAATCATCAATCATCAATGCGCGCATATATTCAATTATCATCATAGCATACACCTGATCAAGTGCAAACTATACTGTGTCAACATGTTATATTCTAGAATCATCATGCAACCTACACTTAAACAAGTGCATCTACTAGTCGTAGTATACAATCCATAAATCATTGTTAACATATGTTATAGATATATTAATCGTTATGATATTAGGCACTCACCTGTCGAGTTAGAATACTTTACTATTCGATACAGTAGCTTCTGGATCAACTTGAATACCTAAACAAGGTTTACAGCTATTAAAACATTGTAAAACAGATTCTGCCAAGGACAGGGCACGCCTGTACCTTGCCAAGGCACCCACCGGGTACGCCCCGTACCTGGGTCTCAGGCACACCCCGTGACTTCAGGGTACCCCCGGGCTCGCTAGGGTTAGGCACACCCTGTACCCTTGGGAGGTACGGCCGTGCCTCCCAGGTACGCCCTGAGGTACGGTCTGTTCTTGAGAGGCACGCCCGTGCCCTTCAATGTACAGCAGCAGGTTTGTGTAGAACCTGCTGTTTCCCATCCAAAACCTTACAAAAACTATTCCAGAGTATTACCAACCAATTTCTATGGTTCATATGTGAAAATACACATCAAAGGCAATCCAAAAACACCATTTTTACACACCAAAACATCTAAAATCAGAATTTGGGACCAAATCACCACTTTGACCCATTTAACACTTTATTTCTTTAATTCAATCCAAATCATCCTTTTAATTACAGAAATTGATTTCTATTAGCTTAGAAACCATTTATAAACAGATTGGCAATCTTAGAAACACAGATTGGGATCAAAATCATTGAAACCCAATTTAGAACCTAACTTGAAAGTGAAGAACTTGGAACATGGAACTTACAATTGATAAGAAGGAATAATAAACTGATCTTGGGCAGATTAAATCTTGAATCAGCACTTGAATATACAGCAAACCAGATTGGTACTTGGATGATCTTGAATTTCTTCTTCAAACCATACAAGAGCACAAGGAACAAAAAGTCAAGAGAGTAAACACAAAGTCTGTGTTTTGCAAAGGTGATGTACACGTGGGCTTCTCAAGGTGCCTACTTGTGGGTTGTGCATATCCACAAGTGGGTATCTTGTGCCCCTTTCCAACTTACAACTTAACGCACGAGTACCCGTTTTAACCAACAGGGATATTTTTGGAAACCTCGTTCTAAACCATTTAATAATTCATTATTATTATCTATTTTCAATAATATTTTAATATTATCATTTCTTTATTATTTTCTTTTATTTTCCCTAATTAATCAATTATATATATATTTAATCCCGTTTACTCAATATTTAATAAGAATTCTAGACGTACCAGATTCGAACACGACTAGGCCTATTTTGAGGTTGTTACGTTCTCCTTCTTTAATCTTTGAGGAAATGGAATCTTTGGCTGATAAGCTTTCGGTGGTGACTTCCCTTGTGTAGGTGTTGATTTGTCTACCTGTTGCACCTCTTCAACCTCTTCTTGTTCCGTTGGTACTTCTCCTTGTTTATTTTCCTGCATATCAAGTGAATCGTTAGAATTTAGATCATTAGAATGAGTAACACCTACCTCTTTACCACGTCGAGTAATAATTGCTTTCACATGTGCATCATTACTGAATCCCCCTTTTGGATTTTCTTGTGTAGTTGGGGGTAGACCTCCTGGTTGTCTCTCGGTTAATTGTTGGGCTATTCTCCCGACATTTCTTTCCAAATTTTGGATTGAAGCTTGCTGATTCCTAAGAGATTGCTCAAACTTTTCATTTTTCTTTGTCTGACCCACTAGAAACTTCTCCAACAAGAGTTCTAATTTAGATGGTTCTTGCCTCGGATCTTGATCACCGGAGTCAGGTCTAGGAGGAATGGGTTGAGTATGCATATAGAAACCAGGTGGGTTTTGCTTTTGGTTGAAGTTATGGCTGCGGTTATTATTCCAATTTTTGGTTACCCCCTTGATAATTTCCCTTGAACCTCTGGTTCATGAATTGCACTTCTTCGGGTGTCATCATGGGCTGATGTTGTTCACAATCCTTAGTTAAGTGCGGCCCTTTGCAATTATCACAACTGACTTGTAAGGCATGTAATGAAGTTGTCAACTTCTCTATTTTCCTTTCTAAGACTTTTTGGTTATTACGGAGAGTTGTCACATCCTCTTTTGAATTGTCATCAACAACATTAATTGTGACCCTCTTTTGTAGGTTTTTTTTGTCGGGAGTCCACTCAAGATTGTGTACGGCCATATCCTCTAACAATTGATACCCGGCAGTAGGAGTTTTATACATAAACACACCTCCACTGGAAGAATCCAAAACAGAATGGGAGGTATAATCCAATCCTCTATAGAATATTTGCACTAAGTTCCCTTTCTTAACCCATGGTTGTGACACATCCTGGTTAATCTCTTGAACCTCTCCCATGCTTCGGTTAATGATTCATCTCCACTCTGTTGAAAAGCCATAATATCTGTTTTTATCTTCTCTGCTGTGGCTGGGGGAAAATACCTCGTGAAAAATCTGCTCCTCAATTCGTCCCACGTGGTTATTGAGTCAGGTTCTAACACTTTTATCCATGCCCTTGCTTCCCCAGTGAGAGTGAATGGAAATAAACGGAGTCAGACCGCGTCAGTTGATGCACCTTGATGTTTAAACAACTCACAAATATCTAAGAAATTTTCCACGTGCTGGTTCGGATCATTGTTTATCTTTCCATCAAAGTTTAAATCCCTTACCATACTCAGAAATTGTCCTTTTATCTCGAAGTTATCTCCATCGATTGGAGGTTTGCGAATAGCCGAGGCAGGAGCCGTAGGGGCTGTTTGCCTGGTGGTCCACATGGGCTGTTCGTCCGCCATGTGTTGTATGGGCCTAATTCTCCTTCCTCTCAAACGTTGATGAAATTCCCTTTCAGGTTCAGCAAATGGTAATACCAAATCTGCACGAGAGCTATGGGGCATACACTTTTAACAAAACAAAAAAAGAAGTTTGTGACCCGCACCCGTTCACGATGAAGAAAACAAATTAAAATAACAAGACAAGAAAGAAAAACAAACACTATTTTACCCTAGAAAGAAAATTAACTCACCTAAGAAAAAGTTCTAAAATGAGGGTCGATCAATTAAGAAAGTTTTATTAAAGAATGAAGCAACTGTTCCCCGGCAACAGCGCCAAAAACTTGATGTGTGAAATCAGGTTATAAATTTAAAGTCCAATTAACACTTAGTCCAGATCACCACACTATAGGCAAGAATGACTCAATCGTATGTTAATATAGCTAAGGTCAGTAAAAGGGTATCGTCTCCATAGGGAACAGTTAAGCTGACTACTAAAGGTAGAACAAACTCAATTAACCTAAGAAATTTGATTTGATTGACGGGTTGTTATGATTAAATTAATTACTCTACTAAATTACTGAAAATAAATAAAGATTGAACCTTTATCTACGTAAATGAATACTGAATAAATTCTAATCAGCGGGAAAAGCTATTCACTATGATTAACGCACCCTAAACATAGCTTTGGCCGATTTAAGTTCCAATTAAAACAAATGAATAAAAGAAGAATTCAAACCGGTTTCAGAACTTGAAGATGCCTTGAATCTTCTCCTTGAATGATATGAAGCAAAGAATGGTGTAAAACACAGCTCCCTCCTCCAACAATATGCTCCTGACTAGATTTATCCAAAAAGCTCCCCTTTACAAGACACTGAAAATCCAGTTTAAAGAGGCAGATCCGCCGTGCTCGCGGCGCGAACACCATATCTTGCGGCGCGAACATGGGATTAACATTATCCATTTTTCAAACTTCCAACAGTCCAAACGGTCAACAGCAATCCTCACGGCGCGAACCTTGGACCTCGCGGCGCGAACTTTGACATCAATTTTCCAGAGATTTTTAGCTGGCGCGAAGGTCAATATCTACCATCGATAGAAATTCTCGAGGCGCGAAGATCATCCCTCACGGCACGAGCTTCTTCAAATGACTTCATTTTTGACTTTTAATTTCGGCGGCCCATTTTTTACACATGTTTTAAGCTTTTGAACTATGGAGACCTGAAACACACAATGTACACAATTTGAGTGTAAAAGCTTATTCTTTTGCACTATTTTCATACAAATGTACGGATATTGACGGGATTAACTATGTATAATTTCGGTTATATCAGTCCTCTTCACAAACTCTTAATTGATGATATCCAGATTGAATATCGAATTTAGAAAAATAGGTAGCACCTTGAAGTTGATTGAAAAGGTCATCAATTCAAGGAAGAGGGTATTGATTTTTGATGGTCAATATGTTCAGTTCCCTATAGTCCATGCATATTTAAAGCAATCCATCTTTCTTTTTGACGAACAGGACTAGGCTCCCCATGGTGAGGTACTTGATCGAATAATTCCTTTGTCGAGTAGCTCTTGAAGATGTGCAGGCAATTCCTGCATTTCCAATGGGGCTAACCTATACGGTGCCTTTGCTACAGGTGCGGCTCTAGGGATTAAATCAGTGCCAAATTCAACTTGTCTAATTGGGTGTAATCTAGGTAGTTCATCTCGAATACCTCGGGAAAATCTCAAAATGTTGGAAAATCCTAATGTGCTTTTCTTCAACCTCCTTGTCAGCAACATGAGTTAAGAATGTGATATTGTCTTTTCTTAGGTATTTTTGCATTCATGCACGATACCACCTTGAAGTTCTTCGCAGTCTTCCCCATGCATAACTGTTTCACCATTCGGTAGTTGGATTCGGTTGATCTTTTTATAACAACATATTTCAGCTTGATTTCTGGATAATTAATCCATGCCTACAACTACATTAAAGCTTCCTAATCCGATTGGAATAAGGTCTATGTTGAAGTCTTTATTAGCTAGGTTCAAGGTATAATGTAATTATATCCTTAGTCTTGACTTCTTCTCCATTAGCAAATTCAATGACATAGCCCTCTTTCAATTTTTGATAGTTTAGATTGAGCTTTGGCCTAAATACTAGTAATACGAAGCTTTTATCAGTTCCAGAGTCAAGTAGCACTGATGCGTGATAATTATTCAGAAGAAACATACTAGTAATCACATTCGGGTATTTCCTTTGTACAAATTTTACTTAGCTAGGTTATGGTGATCCTAAGATATAAGGTCTAACAACTAACAATCTCGTTAATACATATAGCAATGCATGTAAAATTTTAAAATCATACATTTCATAACGTGATTTAAGCAACACATGCTCAATCATATAGTTCCCAAAAGTACCAAAATGATTTCCCAAAAGACATCAAGTGATTAATGTTTAACAAACCATCAAAATAAACCACCTAGTTTAATAATCAAAAGAAACTCCAAATCCTTCACTAATTCAACCTCCTT
Source organism: Dittrichia graveolens (assembly GCA_038502395.1). Taxonomy (NCBI): domain Eukaryota; kingdom Viridiplantae; phylum Streptophyta; class Magnoliopsida; order Asterales; family Asteraceae; genus Dittrichia; species Dittrichia graveolens. The sequence continues at coordinate 29,708,350 of JARJIL010000008.1, forward strand.
AAAAGCAACCCTAGCGCACCATCATACTCACTAGCAATCTCACCATTACTATATAAGAAAAATACTTCCAAGCACATATATAATTACATCATCTACACGGCCCTCCTTGTTGCAATGGTGGTCCCCATAGCTCTTAATGCTTCACGATGTTGCAACTCCGAGAGCATAGAAAAATTACATAGGACATGGTGTCGGTGGTCTAACCTATTATGATGAATACTCAGTTCTAGTGATATTCTTTGTACCCACCTTCCCGCTTTGGGGGTCACCCTTAATGTCCTTATGGGGGTTCCCGTTACTACTCAGGGTGCCTCTATGTGCTCCCTAAATCAGCAGTTCTCTCCTTCCTAATGAAAAGGTCACGAGGTCACTCTCGTTGGTAAGGGGACTCTTTTCCTAGCCGTGAGCCTAACACATGCTCCATGGGAAGTCGGTGTTGATAATACACTAGGTCGTGAAACTCTTGTACTCTCCCACTAAGTTTCTATTCTAACCTCCATGAGTATAGAATATGTACTCTTAGTGCGTCAACCTAATGATGACATTACAGACTGCGATATATATAAAATTGGTCACAGTAAATACAAATCCCAGCTCTCCCCAAAATTGATCACACAAGCCCTTAGCATATCTTCTAGTGTTTGGATCTTTGGTTCGCTTTGCCCGTCTGTTTGAGGGTGATAAGCTGTACTAAGGTTCACTCTTATACCCAAATCCTCGTGAAACTTGCTCCAAAATCTCGATGTGAACCGCACATCCCGGTCAGATATAATGGATACCGGCACCCCGTGCCTCGAGACTATTTGTTTTAGATATATATCAACCAATCTCTCGGCTAAACTATATTCTCGAATTGGTTTAAAGTGAGCACTTTTTGTTTACCGTGCTCCCATTTCCACACGGGTATTTCCAAAGGTTACAGTTTACCATGCGGTCGTTGGTGTTCGGCTTTAACCCGCAAGCATGTTAGTCATTTCGCTACATATTTAGCCACGTCTCTCTTCATCCCTGGCCACCAGTAGTCCATCTTTAAATCCGTGTACATTTTCGTGGTTCCTAGGTGTATTGAAAATTTCGACTTGTGTGCTTCATCCAGTATGAGATCCTGGACATCCGTAACCCTCGGTACCCAGATTCACCCGTATAGGCTCCACAGACCGCGATTTTCCTTAACCATTGAAGCCATCTGACCTTTAACCCATTCAACTTTTTGCTTTTCTTTCTTGGTTGCCTCAGCTTGGGCTTCCAAAATCGATTCGAAGAGCGAAGTTGTAACCGTCATTCTTAAACACTTCACATTCAATTGTACGTGGTATTCCTTGTGACTTAGCGCATCCGGCACAATGTTGGTCTTGCCGGGGTGATATAGAATCTCACAATCATAGTCTTTCACTAGGTCTAGTGTGACATTCGGCAACAAATTTCCCAGGTTAGCCATTAGAAATTCTAATTTTTAAGCCTAGTATGATTAAAAATAGTATTTATGACTTAAATACATCCATAATAATATTAGATTTCGTAGAAATCCCGCCTATATGGTTAGAACCTTCCCGAGCTTGAAAAATCGAATTATTAAAAGTCAAGAATTACAAATCATATACAATAATAATAATAATAACAATAAAAATAATTAAATACATCATAATAAATATAAATAAGTTAAAATATAAAACATATATATATAAACTCATCAAAGTAATTAAAACTTTGTTAATTAAAAGATTTAAACAAAATCACCATTTATACAAATGTATTTAAACTAATTACAAATAATTTATAAAAAATAAAAAATAAAAGAAACCCCCCCCCCCACTCTTTTCTCTTGTCTCCTTCTCTTCCCAAGAATCACCACTTGATCTCCCCCATGCTCTATATAAGCCTCCTACTACTCTTCATCATTTCCTTTACCACCACACTCCATCTCTTCTCTTTTCTCTCTTCTTCTTTCACCAACAAAAATCTCCCAAGAACATCCAAGTCTTGATCATCTTTTGAAGATCAAACACATAATCAAAGAAAAGAGTTGGAAAGATGATCATAACACACTCATCTCTACTCTTCTACATTTCTTCTTTTCTTCTTTCTTTTTTTATTTATTTTCTTTGATGTTCATCTTATTTCTTATATATATATATATATATATATATCTATAATCATCTAAATATAAACATCCTACCAATGTTGTAAGGAGCACATGAAATGTGCATCATCCTACCATTGTTGTATGGAACCTAATCAACTAAAAATCAAGAAAATAAGACTTGGATCATGCATGTGTTTCATCTTAACAAATGTTGTAAGGAACACATAAAATGTGTATCATCCTACCATTGTTGTAAGAACACATGGATTATTAAAGCTTATACTCATACAAGATGATTAATCATGAATATAAACATGTTATGTTAAAGTTATGACCCATAAGCAAAAAGAATAATAAATCTGGCAGATTCTGATGCTAGAACTCCCCACTTGTTTTTGTTATATATGGAGTTCTAGGTATCAAAATCAGTTGATTCTTTTTTCTAACCTTAGTTTAAAGTGTTACCTTTCATTTAAACCTGGATTCACTAATTTTCATGAACATTTGATCCTTCAAACATATTTAAAAAGACCCATATGTTGAATCTGGAAATCTAGCAGATTTAGAAGGGTACACTTTAAACGCGTGTAACTTACTCATTCTTGGGTCAAAATACATCTAGTTTTTTTTAAAAGTTTAATCTTTGAGTCATGGTTATTTCCCAGTTTGAATCATGTAGAAACGAGTTCGTATGAGCCCTAAACAGATGATTTAGTAACAACATGTCATCCAGACCCTGATCAGTGACATCCTATACACTTTTAATTATTAAAAATACTAAAAATGGATTATAAATTCCTATATTTTTACTGGACATTCTAGAAATATGTATTAAGATTATATTAAAATATCAAGCCTTAATATGACTCCTAAATTACAGTTTTTAATTTTTAAAGTTCAACTTAAAGAACTAAAAATTCCAGTGAACACTTATGATTTATGGAAAAATAGAGACAACCTTTAACTATTTAATAAATAAGTTAACAACAAATAAATAATACAAAATAATAAATAAAATAAGTCTAATAGAGCTACATACCTCTTATATTAGGAAAGGAGCTTCGGTAGGAACAAGAAATCCTTACGAGTGAACACATTTGCATACCGAGTGAGTATCATAGCCCCTTTTTACCGTATTTCATATTATTTTGGGGTGAAAGCATGTGTATACGTTTCTTGAAAAGTTTATTGCCTATCTTCTTATTTATTTCAAATATTATTTTGAGCACTTATGGTATTATTCTTTGATGTGCTTGGGTGATCGTTGTAATGCCCTTTCGTTGGACATTATTCCTTAACTCCGCTAGTGAGCCGATGGTATTAGTAAGTAGCGCTATTTGGAGATTCTAACGTCTCTCATTTATGGTTGACGAACTATAGATGTACTTTACCACTACTAACGTCATTTAATATAGGCGTTAGGTTTATCATGGGCAATTGGTTGTCGGCTAGGTTAGATAATGGCTCAAGCAACAAACCATCATAGTCTATTACTACCATGTGCAACATATTGGGCAATATAATACATCTTCTATCATTATTTCATACTTGGATTTTATTCAAAAACTTCCATCAATTATTTAAACTTTTCTCATTTAAAAGATATTTTGTGCATATATTAAACCTATGAACTCCCCAACTCTAGTAGTTGACCGTTTTCTTTCTTTTACCCGTGCTTTCAGGTGATCGTCGTTAGGTACCTTATGCATACAAACATGATGTGTGGCATCTTCATCTTCATCGTCACGTTTTATAAAAACAATATCTATTTTATTTTCGCATCGTACAAGACAATGTCATTTAATTTTTATTCGATTATGTAACTTTTATTTATCTTTTACCCGAACTACTTATTTTTGTTAAGTCAATATAATGGTTATTGTCTATTTACCTTGTGCGATGATATCTTGTGTTGTGACACCTCGTGTTTCCGCTTTAGCGGGGTGTGACATCTAGCCATCTCCATTGGCTCATGTTCAGATTCTTCAGGTCAGCGAAATACTTTAAACTTTGTGATCCGTGTAAATGGTATACTTAACTCCGTATAAGTAATGCCTCTAAATTTTGAGTGCGAACACTACAACTTCCAGCTCCAAGTCGTGAGTCGGATAGTTGCACTTGTGCGGTTTTAGTTGTCGTGAGGCATAGGCGATTACCTTTCCTCGTTGCATAAGCACGTAGCTAAGCCCCACGTGTGAGGCATCATAGTAAACTACCAAATCTTCCATCCCTTCAGGTAACGTCGTTATCGGGGCTTCACACAATTTGCCTCAGAGGGTTTCAAATGCTTTATGTTGATCCGCTCCCCAATCAAAACGAACACTCTTCTTCGTCAACTTCTATCTTTGAGAAATCTTTAATAAATCTTCGGTAGTATCCGGCTAACCCTAGGAAGCTTCGGATCTCTGTAGGACTCTTTGGCGTCTCCCACTTCATAACAGCTTCTATCTTCGCGGGGTCGACCTTGATCCCTTCCTAGTTAACCAAGTGTTTGAGGAATTGTACTTCTTGTAGCCAGAACTCACACTTTGAAAATTTTGCGTACAGTTTCTCCTTCTTTAAGGTCTCGAGTACCTCCCGTAGGTGCCTCTCATGCTCAATCTTGGTCTTGGAGTAAATCAAAATATCGTCGATGAATACTATTATTGATTTGTCAAGCATTGGTCTGCAAACACGGTTCATCAAGTCCATGAAAGCCACTCGTGCATTCGTGAGCCCGAACGGCATAACTACAAACTCGAAGTGTCCATACCGCATGCGGAAAGCTGTTTTCGCTACATCCTCCTCTTGAACCTTAAGTTGATGATACCCTGACCACAAATCTATCTTTGAGAATCAAGCCGCACGGTATAACTGGTTGAATAAGTCGTTAATCCGAGGCAACGAGTATCTGTTCTTCATCATCACCTTGTTGAGTTCACGATAATCTATGTACATCCTTAACGTTCCATCTTTCTTTTTTACGAAGAGGAACGGCGCTCCCCAAGGCGAGCTCCTCGGATGAATGAAGCCCTTATCAAGTAGTTCCTACAGTTGTGACATCAAATCTTGCATCTCCGGCGGTGCTAGCCGATATGGTGCCTTGGTGGTGGGTGCCACTTCCCACACTAGGTCGATACGAAACTCCACTTGTCTATCGCACGTCGGATACCCCTTGTTGGATTATGCCTACTGACACATACGAGTTGGTATCATGGCTGATTAATCAAGGGCCTATTAGGTCAAACGCCAAGTATTGATTATGACATCAAAGGTGGTCAAAGGAGAGAGAAAGCCAGAAACTGGTTCTTGTGGGCCAAGGCACGCCCGTGTCTCTATGAGGTACGGCCGTGCCCTACGGGTAGGCACAAGCCTAAGTCGGGCATGACTTGGGTGTGGCATGTGGCTAGGTATGCCTGTGCCTCTTAGAGGCACGCCCGTGCCCGGTGCCAAATGGATAGGCACGAGCCCAAGTCAGGCGTGACTTGGGCATGGCCTTTTGGGCTGGCACGGCCGTGCCTTGTGCAGTAACAACCTCTTTAGTAGGCCTTTAAGGCTAGTAAAGGTGATCTTAATGGCAATGATTCTAGTAACTAATTGTGGCTTTATGGTGCACGTTTTTGAACTCAAATTTGAGTTCTATATAAGCCACATGAAGTCTTAGTAGCTTGGTTACTTGATCTTGATATACTAGTTCACATATATTGCATACAAATCTCTCTAAAGGCATACAAGAACACAAGGCTTTCTATTCTTTTGCTAAGGTATTTGGTGGTGTGAAGATTGTCATATCTACACTCTAGCAAGTGGGAATCGATAGCAACTTGGTGTGGACTTCACTAGAGGTATACAACTTAGTATACACATCTTCCAAGTCGCAATCTCGTTTGCATAGAAGACTTAGCTTCAAGGGTATGATTCTATTTCTTCTCCTTTTTCTTTTGTTGCTTTGTCATGGTTAGAGTCTTGGTCCACTTGATGGGTGTTGTGTGGTTCACAATCAAAAAGGTTTTTCCCATTTTTGTTTCCGCTGTGATTTATTTGAACCACCAAAACCCTACAGTGGTATCAGAGCCATCTCTAACTTGGCTTTTCACATTTGGATTGAAATCGGAATTTTAAGTTTTCTGTCGAAAACTGTTTTCCGGTGACCGGGTACGTCCATACCTCTTGAGGTACAGGGTGTGCCGGCGGCCGGGGCACGGCCGTACTAGTGGGGGTACGGTCCGTGCTGGCAGAGGCATTTTCAAGCTTAAAACTGTTTAAAATGTACACCGGCACACGGGCGGGAACGCCCTTGCCCGTCGTGTTATTGGCTATAAATTGGTTTTTGAAACAGAGTTTTAAAACTAAAGTTAAAATTCCGGATTTGTTGGTTTTGGACTAGTCTTGATTCTGGTTTTCCCCATTATATTTTGGTTCCTAATTTTATATGTTTTGTATGGCTTGGCACGAAGTCCATAAAACATATATCTTTAGGTGTATACATGAATATGTAATTTTAAAGGTGTATTAAAAGTACTAATGCATATGTACAAGGATTGATTTTGTGCCTTACATGGTTTTTGCAATCTTGATCAAAATATTTATGTTTGATATGGTTTTATGACATACCATTGTTTATGCTTTGGTTGTGTTTGGTAGTGATTACCCGGTAACATGTTATGCCCTTAGCCTATGTATTGTTGTGTTTGGTTTTGGTGTAGCCTGCGTGCCGTATTGTTGTAATATTTATATTATTGGTGTGACTTGCATGCTATTTATTTTATTTCTTTGTACTCGTAATAGTTTATTAAGATCACGGCCTACGCACTGTTTTCTTATTACTATGTATTAGTACTTAGATAATTCTTATATCAGATTAAACCAACGGGAGTCATGGTCTTGATGTCTTGGCGAGCCCACTCCTGGATTTTTGGATTCGTCGGATTGGAGGGCCCTATGCGGCGGCGGGGCATCTTTATTTTTTCCTTAGATGACCTTGTCTTCCCCGTACGAGGAAGACGCATAGGATTTTGGGCATGTTATGGAGTTTATCTTTTTTTTATATGTGTGGTTGTTTTATATATTTATTTCTTGCATGGACATATAGGATTCGCATGTTAGAATTTTTTTGAAAAATATATAAAAACAAAGATATTTGTAAATAGGTTTATATTTCTTCGTGCATAAAATTGACAAATATTAATATAAATTATGATTATACTAAAAGTGGTCGAAAAATGTTTTTGTCACTTAAATTGTTAATTCACAAAAGTGTTAAACTATTCTTTTAACCGGAAAAACAAAAACCCGTTTTTCAAAAGTAAGTCACGCGCCATCCATATGACGCCACCACCCAAATCTAACGAAACTTGGATGATTGTCGAGCATTAGCACGCGTCATGCCTTGTAGAGTTGTGTGCAACGTGAGTGTGGCAACTCGCAATATTGGTTGTTGAGCTTAAGCACGGGCCAATGATTGGTCAAGAATACCAACGTGTGTCTTGATGGACGACTTACAAATTCTTTTATGACGCTTAAATGATGTTGATCTCTTGCCGAGTCATTTGAAAATAATAAAAGGATTGGTGTAAGAAGGGGTTAAACATGCCTTAGACATTTTGATGTCAAAAAGGATCTCACATGGATCTAAGAGTTGCAATGGTTTCAATTGGTAAAATGATTACTGGCCTAAATAGCTTATTTTGTGATTCGCAGTAAACCCGTCGTGAGATAGAGTGAAATATGGTTGTTAGCCTTGTTCAAATAATTAATTTTGTAACTATTGGTTAATTATTTATACAAGGATTTCACAACTAAAATTGGTACTCTAATTTTGTAGATGGCATCCAACAACACTTCTACATATTCATCATCGAACTTAATTTCCCTAAATCTATTCCTCGAGAAGGCCAAACTCCATGGCCAAAATTTCATGGACTGATTTATGCAACTAAGGATAGCCCTCAGGTATGAACAGAAAATGTGGGCCATTGAGGAGCCTCTGCCGGAAGCACCTGCGGCGAGTGCGACTCGGGCGGTCCGAGACGCACATGATAAGCGCGTCAAGGAAACTAACGACGTGGCTTGTGTTATGCTCTCGTCGATGATTCCTAAGCTCCAGAAGAAAATGGAAAATCTCGGGGCATATGACATGTTTAACTAGCTGAAGAAAATGTTCCAACGGCAGGCTAAGCTAGAGCGCTTCGAATGCCTAAAGTCCCTATTCGACTATCACATGCAGAAGGGCGGAAATGTGAGCATTCACGTGCTTAAGATGAAAGCATTACTTGATCGCTTGGAGAGCTTGAGATTTCCATTGGGGAGGGAGTTAGCGGTGGATGTTATCCTTCATTCCCTGCCCAGTTGCTTTTCACAATTTGTGTGGAACTACCACGTTCATGGTATGGAAAAGTCTCTAATGTAGCTTCATGGAATGTTGAAGACCGTAGAGTTTGACATGTCCAAGAAGTCATCCTCATCCAAATCCGTCCTAGCTATCCAGAGAGGTGGAACCAAAAGGAAAGACGCTCCCCCTTCCAAGGGAAAGGGAAAGGGAAAGGTTGCAAGACCTAACCCAGTTCTGGCCCCAAAGGGTAAGGGGAAGGATGTGGTTCCACCGGCTGAGGACCCTGCGGAAGCTGAGTGCTTCCACTACAAGGAAAATGGGCATTGGTGGCATTCTTGTCCAAAGTACCTTGAGGAGCTCAAGCGAGTAAAATTGAAGGGAGCTAGTCACTCAGGTACGTTTATGATTGAACTCCATAATACCGATACTTCTAACGAATGGGTTCTTGATACCGGTTGTGGCACTCACATTTGTAATACTGTGTAGGTGCTAAAAAGAAGTAGGGTTTTGGGTGTTAGAGAGCTAGACCTGATCATGGGGAACAAAGAGGTGGTCCCTATGGAACGGATTGGAAGTGCTGATCTCGCCTTTCCTTCAGGCCTTGCTATTACATTGTTAAATGTTTGTTTTTCGACCTGTGTGGCACGAAAAATTATTTCCTTTCATGCACTTTACGACGATGGTTTTTATTTCACTTTTGATAATGGTATTATTTCTTGTTTAAGAGACGGTGTTCATTATTTTAAAGCTTATGCATGTCGTAGTATTTATGAAACAAGTGTATGTTTGGATGGTAATAAATCAATCATGAACATTGATTCTAAGTCTAAAAATGGTTTGGACAAGTTGTCTTTGTGGCATAGTCGTCTTGGCCATATAAATAAGAAACGTATCGCTAAAATCCAAGTGGATGGGATTTTGGAATCGTTTGACCACGGGTCAAGCGAAGTACGCGATTCTTGTTTATTAGGCAATATGATTAAAGCACCTTTCTCAGATCTGATAGGGGTGGTGAGTATCTTAGTACCGAGTTTCTTGATCATCTAGGGGTTGTGGGATTATTTCACAACTTACTCCACCCAAGACACCACAATTAAATTGGGTTGTTGAAAGGAGGAACTGAACATTGTTAGATATGGTTCGGCCCATGATGAGTGATACAAAGCTACCCACAAGTTTTTGGGGCTATGCTTTGGAAATTGCTGTTAGTGATGGGTTTTGTTGGCATCAGAAACGTAGCGGAAGGAAAAACGAGTATAAAATAATTACAATTTTATGCCACCAACACCCCACCCAATGGAGCAAACAATGCAACTCAAGAAGGGAAGAACAAGTATAAGAAATTATACCATGTAAATAGCTTCTCCTTTTTGCCTTTGAAAGATGCGTACACTAGATAGTGCAGCTCTATCGGTATCCACACCAAGTGTGCTTGATTCCCACGTGCTAGCTATATTTGGATGCAGCCAAATACATCACCTAATATAACTTACTTCAACTTGAAGATTGATATGCCAATCTATCTTCCAAGTGTATGATGTTTTGAGAGAGAGCATGAATTAACAATAAGTTACAAGTTCATGTATCAAGAAAAACTAGTAGCAACTAGTAGTAACCAACAATGTTCCATAAGTTCATTTGAACTTATATCGACTGCAAATGGAAGCCTAAAACGTTCATAACCGATCTAGGAACGATGGCAATCAGTAATCATGAATACCCCATTAATTTAATCTTAAAAGGCTAGTTTAATAGGTTGTTACAGGATAAGGCATGACCGTGCCTCGCAAGGCACACCCGTGCCAGCCCACGGGCAAATCCATGTCATGCCCGACTTGGGCTCGTGCTTTTAGCAATAGGCACGGCCGTACCTCTACGAGGCACGCCCGTGCCGGCCCCAATGGGTACGCCCTACGCACGCTGGCCTTAGGCCCGTACCAAGCGTATGGCACGCCCGTGCCTTCACAAGGCACGGCCGTGCCTTCACAAGGCACGGCCGTGCCCTGCCCTACCAGGCCGTGCCCTGCCCTACCAAAACCTAGTTTTGGCATTTTTCTCTCTCTCGTTCAAAGGTGTTACCGGAATCAATACTTGGCGTGTGACCCAATAGGTCTATGCTTCATTGGCAGTGATACCAACTCGTGTGTGTCAGTGGGCATATTCCAACAAACTCCCACTTGAACATGACACACCTACGAAAGGTAATACCGACATAGAGCGGCCTCTAGGAAGGCATCTATGCCCCTAAGTTAGCATAGGGTATGTCACCCATGAGAATTACCAACCTGTAAAGAACGGTCCTATAGATAAGTGGTTATTCACATTTGACAATCGATACAATCAAAGCACATTATTGATTTAATGTTCCCAGCGCAAAACATATCAAATTCAACTAAAACAAACTCAAGCCAAAGCCACTTCTAAACGAAGTGTACGCAAGCCTAGTATGAAAAACCCGTTACTAGCTCGCAATCAATGCTTAGTAAATGGATTCACAAAGTGACATCAATGCGTACTCCAACAATCACCATATCTCTCCTCTCGACCAATCATTTATATAATGTTGCGTCGGCGAGATCATGGTTCTTTTGTTCAAGCCCTCGTACTCTCATTGTCTCAAAGAGACTAATAGAGTCAACGATGCTTCGAACAATAGTTCTTTTCTATGAGCCATTGTACTCCCATCGTTTCAAAGAACCCAATGGAGTCACAATGCACAAGACTATGGTTCACGTATGTAAGCCATCATACTCTCATTGTCTCAAAAGAACCCAATAGAATCAATGTTGCTTAAAGACCATTCTGGTTGATAACATTCCACTTAACAACACAACAATAACAATTCACCAAGAGTAATACATTACTCAAATTTTCTTGTTACCACCGAACATCAACTTGAAGAACAATGTACCAAGAGTTCTTCCAAGTATGTCAAAATGAGAGAAAAGAAACCATGTGATAAACCAAGTTGCTAATTAAATTAGCACACTAGTCCATCATGTTTTCAATATCACTCTCTTAGTTTTGTCACTCCGAAAATTCCACGTTCGTATCTCCCAATTATTCTTATGAAGCAATAATTCCTCAACCTCGGGTTTATGAACCGACAAGTTAGGAGATTATCTTCAATAAGAATTATATCATGGATACACAATATAAGGAACACAAGTGCTCCCACTAGCTCTAGCATATATCAAACTTTTAATCTTCCCTTTCAAAAAATAAAATCCATGAAGATTACAACCTTGCGATGTTTATTCAAGTCAACGAGGATACCTGCAATGTACAAGACACTTTCGGATATTGTTGAAACACTCCTCCTCAAAATTCCCATGAAGGAATAGGATCTTTACATTGCAATGAATAACACATGTATCCAAGTAATATTCAACATAACCACTAGGAAAGTTTCCTTACGATACCATCCTCATGGTCAATCACAACGGAACATTTACCATTAGTTGTTATTTGAAGTTTAAGTCCATAAGTAGACTCCTTGGGCTTGTAGAACTTACAAGGATACTTACAATGTATAAGACTTACGGAAAGTGTTGAAACACTCTTCCTCAAAATTCCTATGAAGGAATATGGTCTTTACATCTAACCACTACCTCTTCATAGCCATGAAAAGGAAATGATAATCGCAGGTATCCGAGTAGTCTTCAACATAACCACTAGGAAAATTTCCTTATTACACCATCCTCATGGTCAATCATAACGGAGCATTTACTACTAGTTGGTATTTGAAGTTGTCTACATGTTAATCCATGTTAGTCTTCATTTAAAAGACCCATGCATACCCTTAAGTTTTCACCAAGGCATTGGATCAACCAAATACAATATTTGGACATCCAACATGGATTGCATCCCATTTTCATTTCCTCTCTCGTTCTAGCAGACTCTAGGCCCACTGTGACTTTTGATAGTTGATGAATTCAACTAATTCATCATCGAGTGATCTTCCTCTAGATATAAAAACATATATCTATCCAGCCTTACGACAACTCCTATCAGATATAGGAAGAGTAACGAATTATGCTAGGTACTCCATCATCACCATGCTGAGTTCCAATCATTACTAATTGTATACTAGTGCCAACATTAGGTTTTACCATTCAAGGCTCTGTTTACTCCCACTGGCTCCTATAGATATTAGGTTTTCACTTGCTATTGAGAAACCAAAACTTGTCCTCAAAAGTTTGTGAAACAAATATCTCATGGTCTCAGCAGAACGTCTAATGCAGTAGCATCTTTAGTCCCAAGATTCTTCCACCTCGTGCCTACATTGTAGGCTGGAAAATCTAGACTTTGAGATAGAAAAGCAAAGACACTCTTTCTAGTCTTATCTCCTAAGATGTATACTAAACCATCTTTGTTGATTTTACAGAACATTGCCCACCACACTCGGGCATCCCAACACTTTGGGTATGAGTTTACGATCCATCAAGACCCGAACATATCCAATAATGTTTGGTTCATTCTCTAAGCGACCCCATATGCCAATGTGTCATAAGAGAATTAAATTATGAGATAAATCTCATAATTCTTATGATGGTTACAAACTTCACAAATTAAGGTACTTAAAATCTTTACAAGATTTAAGCTTACTTTTCCCACAAACCTCGTCATGGTAATTTATTGAACACGTCAAAGGTTTCAAACATACCTATCCTTACTACCACTACTGCTAAAGGTAACAAAGTGCATGTAGTTATCCCCATGGATTTGCTTGAACGAATCATACACACAAGTGCGAACTAAATTCAACAAGCTTTTAATCCTCATACATTCTCCGATGAAAGATGTACAAGTCATTTATCCTAATAAACAATTCTTGCACTCAACATTTGATCAACTATCAAATGCATCCAAGAGTCCAAACCACACGGACCTTGGCGAAGCAAGTCTTGTTTACATGGCGAAAATAACCTTGTCACTTGGATAACTTATCCAAACCATTTTTGCATTTAAACATATTATTCATGATTATTTTATTACAAATGATATGACATGGATAAACTTTGAAATAAACCACTAATATATATATATATATATATATATATATATATATCAAATACAAAGTAATATCCATCGTCAACCAATGCATAATAGACTTAATATTTCTCTCACCACGTAGGGTAGATAATATATTAATCTAATATAGTAATAAAATAGCTAGATAGAATGGCGAGTTCTAAACTCACAATCATCTCAATCGAGACAACGTCCAAGTTTCCCAATCTTAAGCTCTAGCTCTCCATGCCTTATCCGCTAATTCTTTCGTTTAACACCTACACTTTGAAACAAATTTTTTTTGCAACAAACGTGAGTGTTATAGCCAACATTTCAATAAATCTAGCTAAGAAGTAGAAAAGCAATTGAGCTAATCATGAATGTACCTGATGACTAGGAGTTATTCCCTTGTCTCACGGGAAGCTTTAACTGCTACGAACACTGACATAAGCGTGGCAGCGCCAATCTCCATATTTAGCGCAGAAATAGCAAACTTCTCCTTTAGGAGCCGTATTCTCTTTCTTGGTTTTACGTTCCTTAACGGGGTGGGAACAAACTTTCGTTTGGCCATGTTAGACTCGAAAGTCTTCAGCATGCCATGCAACTCGTCTAAGGAATCTACCATTGTCCTTTTGATAGTTTTTGATAAACTCATCATAAGACGCAGGAAGGGAGTGGAGAACCATGTTCACCGCAAGCTCCCTCCCAATGGGAAATCCTAGTGTATCCATTTGGTCAATGTATGCCTTCATACGAAGCACATGGACACTAATCTTCCCACCTTCCTGCATCCGGCATTCGACAAGGATCTTGACACACAAAAAGTGTTCCTCTCTAATCTGATATTGGAACATGTCCTTCAACCGATTAATCATGCCATACGTACTCATATGCTCGAGTTGCTTTCGCAACTCGCAGCTCATAGTCGATAACATGAAAGAAGAAATATCTTTTCCGTCCACGACACGTTTTTTAAAAGTGTATCTAGTGACCCAACTTGTGTTGGTAGCAGGTGGTTTCGGAAGAGATTCCTCGAGGATGCGCAACTTAGACTCATGGTGAAGGACAATTCGCAATGGCCTATGCCAATCCACAAAGTTCACGCCTACGAGTTTCTCCTATTCTAGGAACGAATGGAGTGATAATTTCGGTGTTACGTTGTTAACGTTTGTCATCTACAATTTAGAGTACACGTTTTAGTAAATTTAGATATAATCCTTATAGAAACAATTACCCAAATAGTTTTTCAAAAACCAATTTATTTAAACAAGGCTAGAAACCATATTTCACTTTACCTTATGACGGGTTTACCACGGATCACAAAGTAAAGCTATTTAGGTTGGTAAAGATTTTACCGATTGGAAACACTTTGCAACTTCTAGATCGTTGCGGGATCCATTGACAATCAAAATGTCTTTTAGCATGTTTGACCCTTTCTCGTACCAATTCTAACTTGATCCCCTTAAATGACTCGGCTAGAACTCGATGCCACTTAAGTGTCACAAAAGATTTGTAAACCGCCCGTCAAGACACACGGTGGAACTCTCGCCAATAATTGGCTCGTGCTAAGCTCGAAAACCAATATTGCGAGTTACCACACTCACCCTCCACACAGTTTCACTCTGCATGACTCGTGCTAATGCTTGACAATCATCCACGTTTCACTCGATTCAGGTGGTGTCGTCTTACGGATGACACGTGATTTACATTTTAAAAACAGGATTTTGTTTTTCCGGTTAAAACAATTTTAACCCATTTCACGAATTAACAAATTAAGTGATAAATACAATTTTTATCCACTATAATATAATACAAATTTATATTATCTTGTTACTTCTATATGCGAGGAAAGATATATAAACCAATTTTATAAATCTTTGCGTTTTTATATATTTTGAAAAATTATCTAGCATGCAATATCCTACACATCCATGCAAAATAATAAATATATAAAATAGCCACGCATACACAATATTTCGGTAAATGCCCAAATCCTATGCATTTTTCCCGTAAGCCATACGAGAAAAATAAGGTCAACTAAGGAATCCAATATCCAAAGCACCTAGCCGGGTGTGCTCCCACTGAAGCCGGCATCTCCAAAAGGTAATTCGGACTCCATGTTGCCGAGACATCAACGTCGTGATAGCCGTTGGTTTATTACATACAAAATCAACTTCTATACCATTTTACAAATACGTAGAATAAGAAATGGCATGCAAGCCACAATCCTATGCTACTAATACAAGTACAAAGGAATAAATAAACGACATGCAAGCCGTACCAAATAATAATTAGAGTTAATTACATAAATGGTCCCTGTGGTTGTAATGAAATTTCACTTTTAGTCCTTTAACTTTAAAAATTACGAAAATAGTCACTGTGGTTGTCACTTTGTTTCACTTTTGGTCCTTTAGGCTAATTGCTGTTAACTTTAACCGTTAGTCAGAGGGTATTTTAGTCTTTTCATTCTTATCCATGTTTCCAAACAATTTTCATCTATTATTATTGTTTCCAAACACATTTATTTATTGATTAACTTTGTTACCAAACACATTTATTTAAATTTACCAAACAATCATTTTTCTCTTCCTTTTTTATCACCATCTCTCTCCTCCATTTTTCTCAGTTCTTACTTCTCACCATCTCTCTATCTCTCTAAGATCTGGTGGTAGATCTTTCCATCACCGCCGCATATGAATGTTACCAACAACCGTCGTCGGACCACCACCGCCAGACCACCATCATGCGAACACCATCGCCGCCAGACCACCGTCGCCATCATACAAACACCACTACGATCTTTCCATCATTTAGATATTACTCACCGTCGTCAGACCATCTTCTCACTCTAACTGCCGCCACCAGACCACCGTCGTCGGCCATCAATGTGGTTGTCTTGACAACGCCACCACCGACACCTCTATCTAACCAACGCCCCACCATCGAGGGTTTGTTCAAGGATCTATTCATGTTTCTCAGTTCTTAGATGCGATTACAGGTTCGACACCGCCATCTAACCACCGTCCCTCCATCGAGGGTTTGTTCAAGGATTTGTTCACGCTATTCAGTTCTTAGATGCGATTGCATGTTCGACACCGCCCCACCATCGAGAGTTTGTTCAAGGATTTGTTCAAGCTTTTCAGTTCTTAGATGCGATTTCAGGTTCAATTTAGGGTTTTCATATACATTTTCTTGTTTGAGGGTTTGTTCAAGGATTTGTTCATGCTTTTCTTTACAAGTGATTTTCGATTACATGTATGTTCTATCTTTTTTGAAATAAGTTCCTTATTTAGTCAATCAGTTGGATTTGGTTCAAATATGATTATGGTTTTTCTTGTACTCTGGTGATTTCTAATTTTTGAACAGATTTCTAGATTTTTAATGTATTATAGATCTCATTTGATATTCATATGTGTTGATTGTTTGATTTTAGCTTGTTGAGTTATTAAATTTAGTATGCTTGATTTATGTAAAATTATTATAAGTTTGTGGTTAGAACACAAGAACATAGAAATTAAAGAAACTAAAAAATCAAGTCATGGATTTAATTAGAAACTTAAGTAAAAATAAAAGAGAAGAAAATAGGTGGAGGATGTTTGGTAAAAGGGATAGAGTGAGAAAAGACCAATATACCCTTTGACTTACGGTCAAAGTTAACAACAGTTAGTCTAAAGTACCAAAAGTGAAACAAAGTGACAACCATAGTGACTATTTTCATAATTTTTAAATTTAAAGCACTAAAAGTGAAATTTCATGACAACCACAGGGACCATTTATGTAATTAACTCTAATAATTATAAAAATTACAACAATACGGCACATATGCCACCAAAACCAAATAAACCAAACACCACAACACATAGGTCTAAAGGGCATCTAGTTATCGAACCACAATCAAACACAACCAAACCAAAACCATGGTGTGCCACAAAACCATGTCAAATATATTTTGATCAGGATTGCCAAAACAAAACACCCAAGGCACAAAAGACAATCCTTGTACATATGCATTAGTAATTTTTATACAATTTTAAAATTACATATTCATATATACACCTAGAAATATATATATTTTTATGCTCTTCATGCCAAGCCATACAAAATATATAAATTCAAGGAATCAAAATGTAGTGGGGAAAAACTAGATCCAAGACTAGTCCAACCAACAAATCCGGAATTTAAATATAATTTTAAAACATGTTTCAAAAATAGTTTCTGGTCCAAAAACCGGAGGGCATAGGCGTACCCTCTTAGGGTACGAGCGTGCCCGCCCATCTGCCAGTATACAGTTTAAACAGTTTCAAGTATCAAACAATATTCTGCCGGCACAGCCCATACCCCCACTTGTACGGCCGTGCCCGAGTTGCTGACACGCCCCGTACCCCTAGAGGTACGGTCGTGCCCGATCACCGGAAAACAAGATTTTGACAGAAAACTTAAAATTCCAGTTTCAGTCTAAAAGTGCAAAGCCATGTTAGAGATGCCTCTGATACCACTATTGGGTTTTGGTGGCATCACAAAACGCAGCGGAAGGAAGAACGAGTATAAACTAATTAAAATTTTATGCCACCAATACACTACCCAATGGAGCAAACTCTAAACAATAGCAATGCAACTCAAAAAGGGAAGAACAAGTATAACAAACTATACCATGTAAATAGCTTCTCCTTTTTGCCTTTGAAAGATGCATACACCAGATAGTGCACCTCTATCGGTATCCACACCAAGTGTGATTGATTCCCACGTGCTAGCTATATTTGGACGCTGCAAAAAACATCACCAAATAGAGCTAACATTAACTTGAAGATTGATATTCCAATCTATCTTCCAAGTGTATTTTGTTTTGAGAGAGAGCATGAACTAACAATAGGTTACAAGTTCATGTATCAAGAACAACTACTAGCAACTAGTAGTAACCAACAATGTTCCATAAGCTCATTTGAACTTATATAGACTCCAAATTGAAGCCTAAAATGTTCATAACCGATCTAGGAATAATGGCCATCAATAATCATGAATACCCCATTAATTTAGTATTAAAAGGCTAGTTTAATAGTTTGTTACAGGATAAGGCACGGCCGTGCATCACAAGGCACGCCCGTGCAAGCCCATGGGCTCACCCATGTCACGCCTGACTTAAGATCGTGCTTTTTGCACTAGGCACGACCGTACCTTTACGAGGCATGCCCGTGCCGGCCCCAATGGGTACGCCCTAGGCATGCCGGCCTTAGGCCCATACCAGGCAAATGGTACGCCCGTACCTTCACAAGGCACAACCGTGCCCGGCCCTACCAAAACCCAGTTTTGGCATTTTTCTCTCTCTCATTCAAAGGTATTGCCGGAATCAATACTTGGCGTGTGGCCCAATAGGCCTATGCCTCATCGGCAGTAATACCAACTCGTGTGTGTTAGTGGGCATATTCTAACATTTAGGTGTTGGAGATCTTCCCACTGACACACGTATGCCGGTATCGCTGCTAATGAAACGCGAGCCTATTGGGTCACACGCCAAGGATTGATCCCGACAGCTTTATGTGGATGTAGAAGGTCAAAGAATCAAAAGTGTTTTGATTCGGGGCATCATGACCGTGAAGGGTACTCCACGGGTCGTGAAGCAGGCTGCCCTAACGATTGTTCGACGGCCGCCACGCGTCGTGATGCCTTTGTGCTCTACGGCCCGTGACGAGGTCGTGAAGGAGATGCCCTAACGAGTCTCGACCGGGCGGCACGGCTCGTGGAGTTCTAAGTCCCCTCGTGGCGCACTTAGGCTTCACGACCCGTGAGAGCCCGTGAGGGGTCGTGAAGAGGGTAGCTGCAGTGACAGTTGTGTTTTATTGGACCATTTGATGGTCCAATCAAATGACATGCAAGATGGCCAAGTTTTGACTCCTAATCTGGTCATTTGACGCTGGAAGATGCATAGAACATAACACAACATTTTTCTCTCTACTTGAAGCTCTCTCTTGGTGCTATCGTAACACATACATACACTAAGATGATCTTGAGTGTTCATGTGAGGCTTTCATGGCGCATGAGGAGATCTACATGAGCTGTTCCAGATGATGGAGTCATGGTGGACGTTCATCTATGGATTGCTAGTACAATGGGATCAAGCATACTTGGTGTGGAATTGCAATGGAGAAGAAGCCTTTTGTTTCTTCATCTTCATCCCAATCCACATGTAGAGCTCGAATTCCAGCCATGGTAAGGAGGTACTTTCTACTCCTTCTTCTTGTTCTTTAGTTGCAATTTGCTTTGTAGTGTGTTCCACCATTGGAACTAGTTTTGGGCTTTGTGTGTGCTTTCTTTTGTCTTGCATGCTACTTTTCTTGTTTGCTTCCGCTGCGTTTGTGCCCACCACGAGTTCCAACAGTGGTATCAGAGCCATCTCTACAAAGAATTGCACTTTGATGGCTTGAAAACCAAAAATGGACATTCTGTCCAGAAGAGCTTCACGGGCCATGGAGCTTTTGGCTTCACGGGTCGTGAAGCCAACACGAGTGGCTTCATGGGGTGTTGCTCGTGAATGGTTTTGACTGTGTCAGAGTCGTGGAGCTCATGGTCTTCACGGGCCATGAGGGCGCGTGAAGGCTTCTGGGCCGTGAAGGTCTCGTGAACAGTGTTTTTATCCTTGTTCATAAAAGAAATAAATTTTTGGTTTTAGCACCTTTCAATTCAGCTTTTCCAGAATCTGTCCTTTTGTTTGGACACTTGAAAAGCCCCGTTTATGTGTCTTGATTCATATATTTATATGTATTGGGTGGTTTTGGCATAAAATGCACACATGCATATACTTATATTGTGTATATATGAATATGTGTTCTCAAAGTGTTTGGGATACTAATGCATATGTACAAGGATTGTTCCTTTTGTGCCTTGAGTGCTTTGCTTGTTTGAACAATCTTAATTGAGATACATTTTGCATGGTTTTGTTGTGGCACACCATGTTTTGTTTGTGGTTGTTGTTTTGTCTAGTAACGCCTTGCCCGTTAGACCTATGTGTTGGTTGTTTGGTTGTTCATTTATGTATTCATTCATTTGGTGACTTTTAGTCACAATGGTTTGTAATAATATTTAATTCGTTTTGTAAATTTGTAAATTTATTATGGCTTGCATGCCATTGCTTTCCTTTGTACTTGTTGTAAGTAGCATAGAATAGCAATCGCGGCTTGCATGCCGTTTCTTTTCAAATTGTTAGTAATTGTGAAAAGAAGACCGAAGACAACCATCAAGAGTCGTGGAGGAGACGTCTCGGCTATATTGGATCCGGTGGATCATTTGGAGATGACGGATTCAGTGGGAGCACATCCGGCGAGGCCTTTTGGTTGTGTCCTTAGTTTGGCCTTGCTCTCTCCGTTTGGCTCACGGGGAGGGCGCATAGGGTTTAGGGGCGTGTTACCAGATATTTGCTTTGTGCGTGGTTGTGATTTATTTTGTTATTTTCTTGCGTGGTTGTTAGCATCTTCACATTCTAGAAAACTTTTCAAAATAATAAAATCACAAGAGTTGTTAAATTGTTTAACAAACCCCGCGCGTTCACGATTAACAAATAAATATAAATTGGTTTATATATTAAAGTGAAAAATGTGTTTTGTCACTTGTTTATCAATCAACTTGAAAAGTGGTTTTTTAAACCCGAAAGACAAAAGTCCCGTTTTTCTCAAACGTAAATCACACGCCACCCGTAAGATGACACCACCCGAATCTAGTGATACATGGGATGATTTTCGAGCTAAGCACGAGTTGTTCCATGTGGATCTGTGTGGAAGGTGAGTGTGGCGACTTGAAATTATTGGTTGTCGAGCTAAGCACGAGCCAATGATTGTCAAGGTTGTCACCGTGTATCTTGACGGATGATTTACAATTCCAACTTAATATGCCTTGGTAATTGTCGTGCCGTGCCTATACCGAGTTTCCAAAGTGGCTTAACGAGGAATTGGTGTGAGAAGGGATCAAACATGCCAAACCGACGCTATGAATGTTGATGGATCCCGCAAGTGTCTAAGAGTTGTAATCTCGGATTGCAATTGGTAAAGCGTTTACTGGCCTAAATAACTTCATGATGTGATCCGCGGCAAACCCGTCATGTAGTGAAGTGAAATAAGGTTCTTAGCCCTTGTGAAGATAATTGGTTTTCTTAAAACTAAATGGGTAATTATGGTAACGAGGATTGTATCAAAACTAACTAAAACGTGTATTCTTATATCTTTAATTGGCAAACGTTAACGACACCGCTTCAACTTAAAACTCCGTTCGTTCCTGAAGAAGGTGAGACTCACTAATGTGGACTTTATGGACTAGGATTGGTTGTTGAGGATTGTCTTCCACCATGAGTCAAAGTTGAACATTATAGAGAAATCCCTTCTAAAGCCAAAATGCTACCAACGCGACCTAGACCTCTACATGCATGTAAAAGTGCATCGTGGTCTTGATCGGTTGAAGGATGCATGAAGGCGGGAAAATTAGTGTCCATATCCTTGAGTTGGAGAGGTACGTGGACCTAAAGGAGAGGCATGGATTCGCCATAGGGAGGGAGCTTGTGGTGAATGAAAATTCTCCAAAGTCCCTGTCCACATGATGTAAATAGTTCATTATGAACTATCACATGCACAATATGGAGAAGTCCTTGGTAAAGCATTATGGCATATTATGGACTGCTAAGTCTTGCATGGCCATACTATGGCTCGCCTCACCGACTCCCGCTAACATTATAATGGAACAAGAAACCGAGAAGAAGAAATTGACCTTAAACGGAAAGTTTGGTTTGACCAAGCCTATCTTATATGTGAAGTCAGAGGGCAATGAGATTGCGCCTCAAGATAAGACTCCACAAGAGGTAATTTGCTACTTCTACGGAAAGATTGGAAAATTGGCGCCACCACGCCTGCCCTATGAGCCTGAAAGAGCTAAAATCAAGAAATTAGCTCCTAGACTTCAGGAACATTCATGATCAAACTCCATTGCTCTTCTACTTCTAAAGGCTAGGTTTTGAACACTAGCAATAACGCTCACGTTTGTCACAAATTTGTTTGTTACAAAGTGAAGGTGTTAAAAGAGAAGTAGGCGGATGAGGCATGGAGAGTTGGAATTCGAAAAGGGAAACATAGTTGTTGTCCCTATTGAGAGGATTGGAAGTTTGTATCTTGCCTTTCCTTCCCGCTATTCTATTACTTTATTGGATGTATGTTTATGCCATGTATGGCTAGAAACATTATATCTAAACGCCTTTGTTGACGATGGATATTACTTTGACTTTTGAAATTAGTGGTGATTTATTTCAAAGTGTATTCATGTCGTGGCATTTAAAATAAGCTTATGCTTAAGGAGTAATAGAACGATCATAAATGTACTAATAAGTTATCCTTATGTAGAAGTCGATTTAGCTATATAAACAAGACTTGCTTCACCAAGATCCGTGAGGTTTAGGAACTTGGAACCCTTGACCATTGGTCAAATGTTGAATGCATATCTTGTTTGTTATGCTAGATGACTTAAACATCCTTCACTTGAGTATGTGAGAGGATTCAAAGCTTGTTGGATTTCATTCACACTTTTAGTGTGTTGACCGTTCAAGCAAACATTAAGGAGTAACTTCAGATACATTGTTACATTTACCGGTGATGGTAGAAGGGATGGTATGTCTATTTTAATGGACTAGTTTTTGAAACCTTATAGGTGTTCAAAACTCACCATAACGAGGTACATGATAGACAGAGCAATGCAACTATGATACTCGAATCTAGTTAAGATGTTGAGTACCTTAGTTTTATATTATGTGACTATCATAAGAATTATGGGATTGTATCACAATTCATTCCTCTTAAGACACATTGTTACATGTGGTCGTCTAAAGGAGGAACCGGACATTTTGATATGGTCCGACAAGTGATAGGTTACACTTTTATGTCCAAAATTGTTTTGGGTCATTCTCCAAATGTTGGGCATGAGTTCTAAATCATATAAACAACAAAGATGGTCATGTAAACGCCTTAGAGGATATGACGAAAAGGAGGATCCTTGTTTGTCTATTCCAAAGTCTGGATTATCTAGCTTACGTTTAGACGTGAGGTGGAGGAACCCAGGATCTAGAGGTATTTACTCCATTAGGTACTCTACTAAGACCATGGGATATTTGTCTTGACAAACCTTGTGAGAACTTGTAAGTTTCTCAAAGGTAGAGTCTCTTAAGAAATTAATATCCATGGATGCTAGTGAGAGTAAAGTATACCTTGAATGGAAGAACCTGATGTTGACACTAGAATCCAATCAGAAATGATTGGAACTCAGCATGGCAATGCTGGAGAACCTGGCATAAAATCGTTACCTCTTGGTAGAAGTTGTCATAAGACCAGAAAGATATAACTCTTTATATCTGAGGAAGACAACTTAATGATGATTCATGATGAATGCGTCAACTACCGGAAAGCGTAGTGGGCTTGGAGTCCACTAGGAGAAAGGAGGAAATGATAAGATGAGATACTATCCATGACAGATATCCAAGGTTTCGACTTGGTTGATCCTACACCTGGGTGTGAACCCGCGAGGTGTGATTGGTTATTTGAGGAAATAGACCAAACATGGATGAGTTTGTAGACTACTTCAAATACCGACTGGTAGGAATGGTTTCACGATGATTGACCATGAGGAAGGTATCATCTAGAAACATTCTCCCGGTGATTATGTTGAAGTACACACGGATACTTATTTTATAAGTGCCTTTTAGGCTATATTGGATAGAAGTGAAGACTACATTCCTTAATAGGAATTTGTGAGGAAATGCTCACAACATTTTCGAGGGTCTTTCACTATCAATAAGTGTCCTAATGAAGTCTACAAACCCTAAGTAGTCCACTTGTGGACTTATGTTGCCATCTCAATGTTAGAATCTTTGCATTGATAAGAAAATCATTTGTTTGAGTTTTCAAATAGCAATGATGAAACATGGAAGACTGCCAGAGCTAGTGGGAGCATTTTGTAATCCTATTCTAAATATGTCTAGCACATACAACGTATTGGAAATAATGTTCCGATCTTGCTTGGGCAACCTTAAATCAAGAATTATGCATCCATAACGATTATAGGATATACAAAACCTATGGAAGGAGTTAAGGAAATATTGAAATATGTTCTTGTTGATCTATAGTAAGAAGCAACATAGAATAAGTTGTTATTCAAGTGCTTGCTTATTTACTTCTTAGGATAACTGCCGATCTTTATCGGGGTTCGTGATCCTACTAAATATGTTGTTAATAAGTATGATTCTCAAAGCATCGCTGACTCTATTGGGATCTTATGAGACAATGAGAGTACGATGGCTTGTGCAAGATAACCTTTATCTCAAGCATCCTTGATCTTATTGAGTTCTGATGAATCAATGAAGGTGCGATAGCTTGACAAAAGACCGTTATCTCACCAACGCACACTTTTGAGTGATTGGTTGAGGTAGAGATATGGTCATCTTACGAATACACACGGATAGCATGGTGGCGGATCCGTTTTGCTAAAGCCGTAGTTGCAAGATAGTGATGATTGACATACTAATGCTTGCAAAGACGGCTTGAGTTTGTTTTAGTTGAAATTTTGATATGTTGAATATGGGAATGTTAAGCAACATTGTGCTTCTGCTAGTATCGATTATCAAATGGGGATTTGTTAATACGCGTGTAGCGGGTACTCTCAGTTGCGTTTATTGTGTTCCATCTTAGCATGTTTACCACTTCCCTGAATGTTTTTTACATTCTAAATGTACGTCCACAGTCAGTCACTCTTCATCGGAAGGAAGTTTGAACGAAGACTGAGGGAAAGCATTGGTCGTGTATTCAATGGGGATTAGATACGAGAGACGTAATACTTTACCTATACTTGAAAAGAGTTTCAAGTGATTGGACGACCCACACCTGAGTTTAGTTCATGGTACATGTCAAGAGTAACTCATGATGATAATATCATTTCAACCTTGGACCGGAGATACATGTGTTTCCACGACATTGGTTTGCCTTGTTCTGATTGCTTTCAAACGCAGTCCGTTACTGGTTGCTATAAAGGAGGCTTTTTGGCAAAGTATTGCCAATGTAATGGGGCAATGTAGTCAAAGGAATTTGTTCCTCTGCTTAGAGAGATATCCCTGGCCCCTCGATGATTGGGCGCTGACACCAAAATGCACGGCCGTACTCATGCTTGCAATGATAGTTGATCAGTTGCAACTTGCATATTTTGGTCACCACCAATCTTGATCGAGAATCATAATCGTGAAAGATCGGAGAATGACTTTATACCATGTCTCGTGTTCATCCGGATATCACGAACAATAGGATGATTGATCACTTATCTATAGGACCTTTTCAAACCCGTTTGGATTGTGATTAGGTACTTGTCAGGGATGACATACCTCGTGTTGATTTGGGGGCAGGGATGTCTTGCTAGAGGCCGCTCCCTGTCTGTGATGCATATGGGTATGGTGTGTCATGTGCAAGTGGGAGTTTGTTGGAGATCTGCCCACTGACACACGTATGCCGGTATCACTGCTAATGAAGCGCGAGCCTATTGGGTCACACGCCAAGGATTGATCCCGATAGCTTTATGTGGATGGAGAAAGTCAAAGAATCAAAAGTGCTTTGATTCAGGGCTTCACGACCGTGAAGGGTGCTCCACGGGTCGTGAAGCAGGCTGCCCTAACGATTGTTCGACGGCCGCCACGCGTCGTGATGCCTTTGTGCTCCACGGCCCGTGACAAGGTCGTGAGGGGTCGTGAAGGAGATGCCCTCACGAGTCTCGATCGGGCGGCACGGCTCGTGGAGTTCTAAGTCCCCTCGTGGCGCACTTAGGCTTCACGACCCGTGAGAGCCCGTGAGGGGTCGTGAAGAGGGTAGCTGCAGTGACAGTTGTGTTTTATTGGACCATTTGATGGTCCAATCAAATGACATGCAAGATGGCCAAGTTTTGACTCCTAATCTGGTCATTTGAGGATGGAAGATGCATAGAACATAACACAACATTTTTCTCTCTACTTGAAGCTCTCTCTTGGTGCTATCGTAACACATACATACACTAAGATGATCTTGAGTGTTCATGTGAGGCTGTTCATCTATGGACATACATACTTTACCTATACTTGAAGCTCTCTCTTGGTGCTATCGTAACACATACATACGCAAGAGGAGATCTACATGAGCTGTTCCAGATGATGGAGTCATGGTGGACGTTCATCTATGGATTTCTAGTACAATGGGATCAAGCATACTTGGTGTGGACTTGCAATGGAGAAGAAGCCTTTTGTTTCTTCATCTTCATCCCAATCCACATGTAGAGCTCGAATTCCAGCCATGGTAAGGAGGTACTTTCTACTCCTTCTTCTTGTTCTTTAGTTGCAATTTGCTTTGTAGTGTGTTCCACCATTGGAACTAGTTGTGGGCTTTGTGTGTGCTTTCTTTTGTCTTGCATGCTACTTTTCTTGTTTGCTTCCACTGCGTTTGTGCCCACCACGAGTTCCAACATTAGGACCTTGAAGCGTGTACCGAAAAAGAAGGTTGCAAGTACACCATTTGAGATGTGGCATGGAAGAGTTCCTTCGCTTGCTTATCTCAAAGTCCGGGGTTGTGAAGCTTATGTGAGACGTGAAACTCATGACAAACTTAAACCCAGAGCTTAAAAGTGTATTTTCATTGGTTACCCAACTGGTTTCATGGGATATTTGTTTTATAAACCTTCCGAGAACAAAGTGTTTGTTGCTCGAAGGACAGTCTTCCTTGAGAGGGAGCTGATATGTGCAGAGGCTAGTGGGAGGCAAGTCGATCCTGAAGAAATTCAATATGACATCAATGGACAACCTGATGTTGGCACTAGTACCACTTCCAAGGTCGGTGAACCAGAGGAAATGGAACCTCAACCAACGGAGGATGAGGTACCTAACACACAGTCATTGGCGCTCCGTAGATCTAGTAGTATTTGTAATGAGCCGCAAAGTTATGGTTTTCTCATATCCGAGGGGGACGAGCTAATTGTGGATCATAGTAAACCTACCAACTACTGGGAAGCCGTCTCGGGCCCTGAGTCTGCTAGGTCACAAGCCAGTAGGGTGCAAGTGGGTCTTTAGGAAAAAGACTAACATGGATGGAAAGGTAGACACTTTCAAAGCCCAACTGGTAGCGAAGGGTTTCACTCAAACTCATGGTAGCAAAGGGTTTCAAAGCCTAGTGGCTATGTTGAAGTCTATTAGGATATTAATGGTTTTCTCCACTATCTTCCTTAATGGGAAGCTAGCAAAGGAGGTGTACATGGCACAAATGGATGGTTACGTACATCCCAAATATCCTAATAATGTCTACAAGCTTAAGAGGTCTATTTATGGTCTTAAGCAAGCATCTCGTAGTTAGAACATTTGCTTTGATGAAAAAGTCAAAGAGTTTGGCTTTTCTAAAAGCAAGGATGAACCTTGTGTGTATGTCAGCGCTAGTGGGAGTGCTGTAGGTTTCCTTGTCTTATATGTTGATGACACACTACTCACAGGGAGCGACGTTACTATCTTGCAGGAGGTTAAAACCTGGCTTGGGAGTTGTTTCTGTATGAAAGAAATGGGAGAGGCAGTGTATATTTTGGGGATAAAGATCTATAGAGATAGATTTAAAAGACTCATTGGTTTGAGCCAGAGTACATATATAGATAAAGTCATGAAGAGATTCAAGATGCAGGAATCCAAGAAGGGGAATCCGCCTATGTTGCATGGTATGGCATTGAGCAAATCTCAATGTCCTAGTTCTCCAAAGGAACTAGAAAAAATGAGTCGAGTCCCATATGCTTCGGCAGTGGGATCAATCATGTATGATATGCTATGTAATCGGCCTGATGTGTTGTATGCCTTGAGCATGATGAGCCGATATCAGGTTAACCCTTATCAAAGTCATTGGGTCTCTGTTAAAAACATTGTCAAGTATTTTTAGAGGACTCGAGAGATGTTTTTAGTGCTCGGTGGATCAGAGGAGCCCGGGAGCTTCACGACCGGTTATGGGCCAGAAGAACTTGCGAAGTCCGAAAATACTTCCCACGACCAGACCCCTCATGAACACCGGTCATGTGGCCTTCACGACCCATGAAGGCCAATTGAACAGAAAAACAAATATTCCTTATGGTTTTTCAAGCCATTTTCATTCTATATCCTTGTAGCCTTGGGTCTGATACCACTGTAGGAAATCCATGCACGAGAACACCCGTACACAATGGAATAAACGACATTAAAAACTAGGGTTTTCGGGCATCAAAACCGACATGCATGTATTCCCCAAGTGTTTGTTGTTGTTGTGGTTGTTGTTGTTGCTTTTGTTGTTATTGTTGTTGTTGTTGTTGTTGTTGCTGAGATTGTTGTTGTTGTTGCCGAAGTTCTGCCCCGATCCCCATTACAGCTGCTAATCGTTCTGTAAAAGGACTAAAGGTCAAAACGCGCGGTCTTTTCTCCCTGTCATGACGATCATGATCGGGATCATCGTCATCACGCCTGTGCTTTGACCCATCAGCTTGGGATTTGCAAGTGGATTCAAGAATGGTTAACCTGTTTTCCGCCGAATCTAGTTTCTAAACGACCACATTGCCCAGATCCTCCATTGAGGTTACAACTATTTCATTAAATTCATTCAGATTACTTCCCATGTAAGTTTGTTCATTCTGAAGGGTTTGAAGGAGATCTAGGTTTTGTTCATGGTATGGGGCTCTCTCCAGTAATCGAGGATAAAGCAGGGATTTCAAAGTGTAAGTAGATAAGCCCGACCCATCATCAACCTTTGTTCTTAATGAAGCAAGTGTCTTCTTGATTTCGAATAAGCTTTCTGTGATTGGGTTGAGGGCCTCATGCAATTCATCCTTTGTAACAAACCGAGACTCACTAAGAGTACTCGTTGAAGTCTCTGCCACAGAGGCAGAGCTACTCGTGTGCAGAGCTTTAGTGGTGTACACTCGGAGATTTCCACCTGATCCTCGAATGGCACATTCAGTAGTGCCACCTACAAGTGTTCTGGACTGTTGTCTAGTAAACAACGTCGTAATATGTCCAAGTGTATTTTGGTGTCTAGAAAGAAATGCAGATATCTACGGTATGTAGATGTGCGTAGAAGGAACGGTTGAGGTCAGGAGAGGCAGAACTCTGATATCCAGCCATCTTCGAGTGAGAGGCCGATAGAGAATGTGTTAGTTCTCCGTGAGTTGAAACAAGCATCTGTTGAGAGATACTAGAGTGGCTAGAGGGGAAAGTGTGCATTGTTGGGATGACAGTGACTATTTCAATACCAGAGCTAACAATGTAAGCTCCGGTAGTAGGTGTGGCTTCCCGGCTTTTTGGGCTTGGGGGTCCCTCAGCACTCTATTGTTCTTTACTCACTTCTCTCTCTCTCTTACCTCTACCTCTTCCTCTTTCATTTCGCTTTCATACTCATCATAGACATCCAGATCAGGATCAAATTCATGACTTGCACTTGCTGTATCAAGAGGACCCGGTAGATAGCCATACATGAACTCAGTTTCAGAGTCAAAGGCCTCGGGTAAATTTGGGAATATATTAGAAAAGTTCAATCCTCTTCCTCTGTCACCACTTGCAGTTTTGCTCGTTGTTGCGTAGTGTTATCAATGACCAGAGGTGCTGCACCGGGAGTATATGTGGTCAGGGTGATGGTGTCCGTTTCATAGTCAGGCGCCACTGAACCAGTATGCAAATCAGGGGACTCCGTTTGTTGTTCAGGGTCGTGGAACACATTTGAGAATGAATCAATTATAGCTTGTATCTTTGTAGGATCATATTCAGCCCCTCACTCACTATCTTTTTTTCCCTCGTCCCCTTCACCATCCCTCTCTTGGCTTTTCTCTCTCTGCTCATCCCTATCAGCTTCCCCCGTGGAGGACTGAGGCCTAATTACTATATCCTCACTTGGTGCTACAGGCCCTGGGGTAGGTACAACCGGCTCTGGTTGCATCATAGGACCAAATCCTACGCTCTGCCTATAATTTCTCACAATGTCATTCTGAGCACATAGATCAAACAGAGAAACCGGGAATGGTTGCGGTTGAATAGGATGATCAGCAGTCATAACTTTGACATACATAAACTATCTTGGCCTGATAGCAACATGATTTGGCCTTCGAGGTATCTCCTCGTTTCTTTCCATTGCAAATTGGACCATCATAGGTAAAAACCGTTGCTACGGCAGAAATCTGCCCTTTGCTCTCTTTAGATAAGAGAGTTTGCCCTCAACCTGCTGCATAATATCAAGAAAAATTAAAGTGGCATAATCAATATGCAAGTGATTAGCCGCAACATATATGAGTTTGATTTGGTTTGGGTATTCATAACTAGTGTGTTTGGGAGTGAGACAGCGTTGAAGGATTGTCCAGAAAGTATAGTATATGAGGTGAAGGTTGGCTCTTTTGAAGTGGGAACGAAGTGGTAAGTCCCCAATATAACCCATGGCTCGAATGCCCTCGAGGGCAGTGGTTTCGTCAGGCATATCCTGAAAGTCAAGAAGAGGAGGCCTGCTTCTGGCGGTAGGAAGCCAGAGGATTTCCCTCAATCGGCTTGCAGTGATGTTCAGAGTGAAGTGGTCTACATCACCGCAAATAGATACACGACCGGAGTCGGGATTTGTATGGGTATGGGAGGTGTGTCAAAATTGTTGAACGTATAATTCAGGGACATGTGTCCTAGATGTGGATGGGTTGTAAGTAAGAGCTTGGTTTAGTGGATGAATGCGGAGATTTTCAGTGATAATGGGGAAGTTTGAATTGCGAAAGTTGTCAAGGTTTATAAAGTGGTTATTGTAATGAGTCACAACTGAGAGAAATTGATTTGTAGAAAGGAGTTGATTATCGGTGTTATGGGAGTGGCTAGCTGTCGAAGAACGATATGAGACAGATTCATCTTCCATAGGCATGTTGAAACCTGTAAGAATAGCCAATAGGTTAGATTATTGCACTTTGAAGAATAACTCAGTGAAATGTATTGACTTGTTAGGTCAAATGTTAACTCCTTAGTAAATTTGCATAACACCCAAAAATCCTTCATTGATGAAGTGGTATTTTTGATGGACAAAAATGTGTTTTGACACATGTATTACAATGAATACATGTATCTGAACACTTTTGTAACACTGAAAATTTTCTCCATTGGTTCATAACATGAAGATCTAGGCTAAAAATGAAATCAATACCAAACTTCAACCTCTCGAATAACACGAATAACATTTTTCAAATTTTTCGAGTTTTCCTTTGACAAAAACATTGTCCCAGTGTTCCTATGTCCCATCACAAAGTTCAATTGCATTAACAAGTTCATTAGCATGTCGAACAATGCGTTTAAAGTCAAAAGAAGGTGAATTCCTAGTTGCACAGTGCTTTTTCGAGTGACTGCATTTAAACATCTTTTTCGCACGATTTGTTACTTTTATTGTGTTTACCTTGGTTTGGTTAAGCACTTTACCACAAAAGTTCGAGAGTTGGTCAGCAAGTTTGATCAAAATGCACAAAATCTATTAACCCGGAATTTTCGTAAAATTTGAATGAAGTGGGTAGCGTGAAGAACACACCAAGCAAATCACCTATTTATAGAAAAATAGGTAACGGTTAAAATTTGAAATTTTCACGCGGTCGAAGTACAAATGATTCGAGGTGAAAAAACGCGCTCGAAGTGGTCATGATGACTGTAGACTACGAAGCCCCAGAGACTTCGAAATCGAAGTATGAAGGCTTCGAACTCGAAGTGAGTTGTTTTGGACATCGTTCAAAGGACTGTTTATAGGTGCTCGAAGTGTATTGATGATACATTGTTTAGAATTCGAAGTCTACTAGCTTCGAATTGAAGCTAGGAAACGCGCTCGAAGTCTAAAAGAAATGATGTTTAGTATTCGAAGTCAACTGGCTTCGAATATGAATCCATGTATGCGCTCGAAGTCTTGATTTCCCTTTCGAATATAAAGACGAAGTGTTTCTTCAAATTCTAAGTGAATTAGACACTTAAGATTTAAATCTTTTTGTTCTTTTCTCCTTATAAACTAAAAAAAATTCAAATATTTTTGTATTTTTCAGTTTTAAACTAAATGAAAACACATATTTTTGATATTTTCAAAAATTTTGCATATGTTTTTGATATTTTCTTTGTTTTGAAGTATATACTCCCCCTACAAGCATGCGTAACTTGTATGGATGATTGACACTCCCCCTTAGATTGTGCTTTCCCTTATATGCAACATGAACAATCAAAGTGAAATACCAACTCAAAACAAATGATTGATAGTTAGACTTTATAATTCAACATGCGCAATTTGGATACTAACTCACTAAAACGAGATTCGTTTAATGGTTTAGTAAACAGATTAGCTAGTTGATCATCAGTCTTAACATATTAAAGTTCAATCAGACCTTTTTCTACATTATCTTTAATAAAATGATACCGGATATCAATGTGTTTGATCTTTGAGTGGTGGACTGCATTTCATGAGATAGCTATGGCAGACTGTGAATCACACAGGAGTAGGATCTTGTCATAGTGTAGGCCAAAGTCAGAGAGCTGAGTCCAAACCCATAAACTCTGAGAGCAACACATTGCAGCGGCAACATATTCAGCCTCATCAATTGAAGTAGGGACACAATTCTGTTTCTTAGAAGCCCAACACACTAATCTATCACCCAAAAAGTGTGCACTGGCAGATGTGCTCTTTCTGTCAAGCATGCAACCAGCGTAATCTACATCTGAATAGGCATATAGCTGTAGACTTGAATTCCTTGGATACCATAGACCTAGATTAGGAGTACCCTTGAGATACTTGAATATTCTTTCTACTGCCAGCAGATATGATTCCTTTGGATTAGCCTGAAATCTAGCACATAACCATGTAGAGAATATTATATCTGGCCTACTAGCTGTCAAATACAGTAATGAGCCTATCATATCCCAATAT
This sequence comes from Dittrichia graveolens, assembly GCA_038502395.1. Lineage (NCBI taxonomy): Eukaryota > Viridiplantae > Streptophyta > Magnoliopsida > Asterales > Asteraceae > Dittrichia > Dittrichia graveolens. Next base: position 29,741,684 of record JARJIL010000008.1, read on the forward strand.
GTCTTTAAATCAGTTGCTTTTCCTTCAAGGTTATCAGACAATTTTGTTTTTGAAGACATAGGGATAGATAAAGAGGAACAACTGAGCATGTCATATTTTTTTCAACAAGTCTTTAATGTACGTGGATTGACTAATGAAAATGCCATGATTCAACTGTTTCACTTGTAATCCGAGAAAGAAGTTCATCTCTCCCATCATACTCATTTTAAATCGAATTTGCATGGTTAGTGCAAACTCATCAATGTACTTTGGGTTTGTAGAACCAAAGATGATGTCACCCACATAAATTTGTACTAAAATTAGATCCATTCCTTTGGCTTTTGTGAATAAAGTGGTGTCGGTTTTTTGTTTGTTGTATCCCTCACTCAGCAAATATTCAGACATGACATCATACCAAGCTCTTGGGGCTTGTTTTAGTCCATATAATGCTTTGTCAAGAATATAAACATGCTGTGGGAATTTGGGATTGACGAAGTCTTCCGGCCGAGACACATAAACCTCCTCCTTGAGGATACCATTCAAGAATGGTATCTTGTCGTCCATCTGAAAAACCTTAAAGCTTTTGTAGGAAGCATAGGCTAAGAATAGTCTTATGGCTTCTATCCTAGCTACGGAGAAAATGTTTCATCGTAGTCTATTCCCTCCTGTTGATTGTAACCTTTTGCAACCAGCCTAGCTTTGTTTCTAACCACTATTCCATCGGAATTCCATTTGTTCTTAAATATCCACTTGGTACCAACCACTGATTTATATTCTGGAAGGGGTACCAATCTCAAAACTTTGAGTCTTTCAAACTGGTTGAGTTCCTCTAGCATGGCAATGACCCAATCAGCATCTTGTAAAGTATAGGAGACTTTGGTGGATTCAATCATTGATAGGAAACTAGAATAAAGGCACTCATTTGCCATTTGCAGAACGAGTCCTTACCCCATCTTGAGCATTTCCTATAATCTGAGATTCGGGATGGGATTTTGTCCATCTTATTCCTCGGGGGTTCTGGATCGGAGGAAAGAACTCATTTTACCTGTTTGTGAGTTCAATGTATTCCTCATTTGTTATTGGTTCTGAATCATAGATAGGAGTACCCTCATAAACTGGCTCATGAGGTACTATAACTGGACTGACAGTTGACATAGACGGAGAATTCACAGTTGGATATGGAGACGAGTTGTCAACCTCCGTTGCAGTTATAGCAGGAGACACTGCATCATTCATGTCACTAGCATTAGGAACATTAGATTCAGACTGTAAGAAATCAAATAAGAAATCTAAATGGTGTTCTGATGAACTTGGATTTATATTTGTTTCTTTTCTTTAAAGTACTGGTCCTAAACTGACTTTTCTAGAAGCAACTTCCTTTTCTTTTTTAGAAGTGTTAACATCCAACATATCGTAAAATGTAACATTTATGCTTTCCATAACACAGTTAGTTCTTTTATTTAATACCCTGTAGGCTTTAGACTCCTGTGAATAACCTAGGAAAATTGCTTCATCAGCCTTGGCCTCAAATTTCCCTAGATTATCTTTTTCATTAAGTACAAAGCACCTATTACCAAATATATGAAGATATTTGATATTAGGCACAATGCCATTTGCCAATTCATAAGGGGCTTTATTGAAACGTTTATGGATGAAAGAACGATTCTGTGTGTAACACGCTGTGCTAACTGCTTCGGCCCAATAGGAAGGTGGGAGACCGGAGTATGATATCATAGTACGAGCAGACTCAACCAGAGTTCAGTTGCGTCGTTCCACCACTACATTCTAATGTGGAGTGTATGTTGTAGAGAATTGATGTGTGATCCCCACCAAGCCAAGATTTTGTTGATGTTGTAGAAGTTGAGATGGGAGAGTTTCGTGTGCCACTGCCAAGTTAAGTCTGATGAGGCTTTACTTAGAAGATAAACGGAGGTCTTTGTGTTGTAGTTGTTCAAATCAATGGAATACAAGTTAGACTTCGTTGATCCTGCTAGAAGCACATCACCTGTTTATGTTTTCACTGAACACAAATTCTTTTTAAATGTGACCTCCAAGTCTTTGTCACAAAACTGGCCAATGCTAAACAGGTTATGGCCTAGTCCTTCTACAAAAGAAACATTCTTGATTTTGATGCTCTTTTTCACTATAACTCCGTATCCCAGTATTGGTGCTACATTGTCATTCCCAAAACAAACATTCCTAGAGTACTTGGGAACGAAGTTCTTGAGAAGACTCTTGTCACCTGTCATATGCTTGGTGCTCCCTGAGTCTAGGTACCAGAGATTAGGTTCCTACACACAGAAAAGTGTGAAGATTTAGGTCCCCATGTAGAAATGGGTCCTTGCGTGTTAGGTGTTACATTTGTGTCAATAACCTCTTGAAAAATGCAATGTATTCTTTTCTTTGTTTTCCATTGAATCTGTTGTTCTTCTTTATTAATCTTTGAGGTTTTAATCCAGAATGGATCAGGAACAATTTGAGATTTAATGTTAAGAGGGATCTCTCCTATTTCAAGACTTGTGGATTCGATTATGTCATTGAGATCCACTACCTTCACCATATCTGTACGTTGCCAAACTTGAATCATTTTTGTTTTTGCAACTGGTTGAGATTTAGGTGCTTGGTTGCTGGTAACAGGTTTGTATATCATGGTGGTTGGCTTGGATGCTTTGTTTTTTATGGTTTGAACTCTTGAGCTTGATGGTTTTGATGGTTTGGACTTTTTCTTTGAGAGAGATTTGGTATATGGTGATTGAGATTTCTTTGTTTTGGATTCATTTTTGTTCCATGCCCTCAAAAATTCTTTGTATCCTCCTCTCCGATAAGTTTCTAACTCTTGAATTGTGATTAATCTATTTTCATAATTCCAATAATTCATGAGAGTTAGGGCATGTTTGGTCACCCATTGATGAATGATTATTCCATGTGATGTGATAAAGGGTGCATTGACCTGATTTGTTCCTTGTGGTTTTCAATTCTCAAATGCACGAATTCCCAATTGTTTTCTAAGCCTATCATATTCACATTTGAATTCACAATGTTCGTGCAAACAACCATGACTTTTGCAAAAACAAGTACTTGCTTTCATTTCGTTTTTGGAAAGAGAAATACATTGACTGAAGAAATTCGAAATGTGTTGACACTTCTTGGAAAATTCAAAACATGGCTTAGACAAACTGGGTATGACCTTTCGTCTATTATCTTTTGTGCAGACACTTCTCTTGTTGTCTTTTCTGCTCATATCTGAAACAATTGAGTAATGATTAGTTGCAAGAGACTTTGAATTTTTGTTAACAACTTTCGTTGGTGAGTTTGGTTTGTATTTGTGAGAGTGTGTGAGATTGGCTTTGGGAATGGCATTCAGTTGCCTCTTGGTGGTTTCAGGAGATTTGTGATGTTTGCTTAGAATCCATGAATTTTCCACCTTATTTTTACGTTTTTTTTCTCTGCTATACTTTCTCGTTGGGTGGGAAGTAGAAAGAGTAGAAGTGCATGTCAAGATTTCTTTTTTACAGTGACATGAAAGACTCTTTTCTGATTCGTTTATTTCCTTTTCTAAATCATTTTTGATAATGGTTTGAAAATAACAAGCTACAAATATTTTGAGTTGCCTTTGTAAAACCATATGTGGTATATATACTGGGGCTTCTAGAACTACTTGTGGCTTCTTAAGATTTTCAGGATATGTAAGCATAGAGTCATCATCTAACTCAATGAGCTTGTGATGCTCAGATGTGCTAGACTCGTTCAGTTCCTAATAGTTAAAAGGAATTTCAGATTTTAGCTTTGTCTTTCTTTTGAAATCCTTTTCTACTACTTCCTCCTCCTGTCCAACAAATACCATTTTCTTTGTGATGCCTTCATTCATTAAATTGAAGTCATAAAGCTGTTTGGATGTCACTTTTTCATTGATTTGCAGGTTTTCAAATCCAACACCATCGTAGGTCCATTTTGAGAATTTGCGTTCTTTGGATTTATTCAAAAAAATTGTTTGTTTAGATTGTCCCCGTTTAATCAATGTGTCCTCAAGCTCTTTTATCTTGGATCATAACTCACCTTTTTCTTGGATAACAAATTTAGTATCATTTTCAGCACTAATTTTCTCTGCTTTTAGATCATGAATTTGGGTACTCATGCTTGCTGTTAACTCAATTAATTCGTTTTCCTTTTCAATTATTTGTGTTTTGAGTTCAGCTATTTCTTTGTCAATCTGGAAAGTTTCCATTTGTTGATTTCTGATTATTTCTTTTAATATTTCTTTGTTTATTTTGGATTTTTGTACCTTTTTCTCTAAACTTTTCATGCGTGACATGATGATCTAAACATGTTCCATGCGCAGACCACAACCTGTTATGGAGTTAGAGTGTACCTTATCCTCAGCATTAAGCATTTCATCTTCTGAGTTGTCATAGTGTGCCTCTGGCTTTTCATCTTCTTCTAAGAATTCATCCTGAACACCAGCGATCAGGCGAAACTGTGCTTGTGCTTCATCATCCAAATCAATATCATCAGTGTTTTTGAGGAACTGGTCTTCTTCAACCATCATGGCCTTTCCAGCACTCTTTCTTTTTGCCAGCCTGAGTTTTTGCTTGTAATACTCAGCATCTTTCTTCTTTTTCTGAGTGCAGTCTTTTATAAAGTGGCCATTATCCCCACAATTGTAACATTTTCTTTCTTCTCCTCCATTGAAAATCTAGGCTTCTCAGCAACCTTGTAGTTATCTGGTCTTCGGAACCCAGAAGTATATATCTGATGATTATTGGTTTTGGAATACCTATTCTTGAATGCCTTGGTAATAAAAGACATGGCTTTTATCACTTGCTCCATTTCTGTACCATCTGACCCATCAGATTCGGAGTCAGAAAAGGCAACATGGTTATATTTTTTAGCTCTAGAGGATTCGCGGGGAGATGGTTCAGTGGCTCCAAGAGCTTTGGGATAAGTAGACATTCTAGGAGCAGACTTTGAGACCTCATCCTGATATTGTTGAAGGTCCTCAAAGATGTTGTGATATGTAATAATCATGAGATTTCGATTGATATGCTTGTAAAGTCTCACATGCTCCTTCCACTCCGGACCAAGAGCTCTTAAAAATACACAGTTGATGTCAAGATTAGTTCTCTCAACCTTGTTGGTTCTCAGCTCGTTTTGAAGCTTGTTGTAACACCACAATTTCAACCCATTTTTTAAATACTACGGAAGCGATAGATTAATATATATATATATATATATACATAAGTTTACAAAGCTAATACTTAAAACCAGGGTTAATTATTTTCAAAACAACATCAACAGTGTAGTGTTACATAAACCAATGACTCATCAAACAAAATCAGAGTAGCAGTCAATTATTCCCCAAGCATGCCACTCTACAACTGAACCACCATCTTACCAAAACCTATAAAAAGGAGTGAGAGGTGGGGGATTAGCACAAAACTAAGTGAATGGAAGTAAAACCAACAATTAGCAACAATACAACCGGAAGATACAATAGTAAACAAGTAACCGAGAAGACCGGCGGTTCTGCAGGAACCTACAACCAATGTCGGCCAAAGCAAAGGTTTACCGATAGTTCATTTGCTATTCTCACACAGTATTACCCTTAAGTTGCAACAAATGCATCAAAAGATCAAAATACTGATTAGCCGATAGCAAACAAACCCAGCCCATATGCCCAGCCGAAACGGACTTCTCATCCGAATCATGGGCACATACCAATGGCTAAATTAACACAAACCAACTAATCAATCAGCATATAATAAGTCTATCCAAGTATTAACAAAAACAATTGCAACCAAACCGTAACAACTAAACCAAATGTGATTTAAACATCCACTAACCTTAGATCTCCGAATCTCTAACTCAGTAATCTAATTTCACTGAGTCTTGTCTCCTCCTGAGAACACAGGATAACCCGAATTAGTAATCAATTCATAATTATCTCAAAATATCAAGTTTAGCACCAAACGGGTCAAAACCAAGCCATTGCATTTCACATGTGAAAACCAACATTTAGAACATATCTAAATTGCATACAATCCATATTCATAATACCAAACATGTAAGAAGCATCAAATCATGTACTAAGTACATACAAATAACAATTTACTCGCAAACGGGTCAAAACCAACCCGTTATGCCTAACTTGTAAAACCAACTTAAAATACATATCCGATAGTCAAAGATCACTATATATATGATACTTAACATGTAGGAATCAACGGAACATGAATACGAGCCATCTAAGTCCGTTTCTTGAAATTAAAGTAGGCATTTAACGTTAATATTTTCATAATTAATTCAAGACCTTACTAACCGTAATTCATCATCAAAACACCTTTATATATATATATATATCAAATAAACATATATATACAACAAGTACTAACAATGAATAATAACTCATAAGAGCTTAAGGTCAAATACTAAACAAAATCTTGTTTTACATTTGCCAAATTCAATCTCAAATTTGACACAGCTACTGTAAATCGACATTTAGGCCAACCTACAACTCAAATTAGGTTCTGGACTCTAAATACTAATTAAAGTAGACATATCCAGATTTCCAACTATATAAAATACGACCTCTAACGATGTTTCGTTGATTTTAAACGATTTTTACAAAACAGCCCAGAATTTGGTACCAATTCCGAACAGCAGCTAAGAAGCACATAAAAATTCGATTTTCAAATCTGAAACATGACCAAAAACACATCGTAACCTGATAGAACTTCATATAAATTATTAATAACATATAATCTAACATCAAAACACATTTAGGACCATTTAAACGTCATAACCCAACAAACCCATTTCCATCTTCATCTTCTTCATCCTCCATTAATGGAGCTCAAGTTGTTAAACCATAAAAACAAAAGATTGAACATGAATTCAGTTCCATAATCATCATATAACTACTACTAATGATCAAACCAAACTAATTTCATCAATTAGTCAAATACCCAATTATCAAGAACCCTAAATTGAAGCAAAAGATACATAGATATGACAAGAACAATTCAAGAAGAACTAACCTTTACTTGAAGCAATTAATCAACACCAAAAGAACAAGAAATCAAGGAATAAAAGGTTGCCTCTAATTGTTCTTCAAAGCCACAAAGAACACAAAGATAGGATAAGCTCAAGAATGAAAGTAAGAGGTGGCTAAATGCCACCCTAATGACTCACCACCCAAAACACATACAGCGCACTTATCTGCCTTCTAACTCACAGTTAATTAATTAAGCAATCCTACTCAATTAATTATTTACCAACGAGGTATTATTCGTGACCCTTATCTAAAAACGAATCCAAATAAACAATATAACACATAAAAATATCAAATATACATTTTCCCTTTTTAACCTCGTGGCTTTAAATTAAATTAATAATTTTCTAAAATAAAGCAAATAAACAATTAGCACACATACCAAGACACGTCCTACTAAGCCGGTGACTAGGGTGTTACAAATCCTCTCTCCTTAAACGGATTCCGTCCTCGGAATCTCTTCATGCTCAAAGAACTGAGGGTAGCGAGTCTTCATGTCTGCTTCAGTCTCCCATGTCAGATTAGAACCCAAGCTGTGTTTCCATTTAACCAACACCATCGGAATTGGTTTCTTCCGTAGCTTTGTTACTTTCCGATCCAACAACTCAACGGGTTCTTCCACCAATCTCTTTTTCGAATCAACTTTCGGTTCTTGTATATGTATAATCTGACTTTCATCATCCACTTTGCACTTTCTCAAATAACAGACATTAAAAGTATCATGAATACCTGCCAGTTCCGAAGGAAGATCAAGTGTAACTGTCTGATCATTGACTACTCGCTAGACGCGAAATGGACCAATGAAACAAGGAGCTACTTTCCCACGCTTCCAAAGCGAATAACCCCCCTCCAAGGCGATACTTTCAAATAAACCAACTCACCCTCAACAAACGAAACGGGTCGGCGGTGTGGATCTGTATACATCTTCTGTCTGTCTCTGGCCGCCTTTAACTTCTCTCATGCAATACTAACCTTTTCTGATGTGATCTGAACAATGTCGGGACCTGCATACTATTTCTCCTCTGCCTCTAACCAACACGTAGGTGTATGGCAACGACGACCATATAGCATCTCATAAGGTGGCATACCGATGCTCGAATGGTAAGAGTTGTTATACGCAAATTCTATCCATGGCAGGTGTGAATCCCAAGAACGACCTTACTCCAACACACATGTGCGAAGCATATCCTCAAGTGTCTGAATAGTACGCTCTGTCTTACCGTCTATGTGAGGATGGTAGGCTGTACTCAAGTTAACACGTGTACCCAACTCCCGCTGTAAACTCCTCCTGAAGTTAGGAACAAACCTGGAATCTCTGTCTGAAACAATAGAAAGCAGAATACCATGCCGGGACACTATCGCATCAATGTATAACTAAGCCAATCTGCTTAGTGAAGCTGTCTCACTAGTAGCCAGAAAATGAGCACTCTTCGTCAACCGATCAACTATAACCCAAATCATATCATGACTCCTCTGCGTACGTGGAAGTTTAGTCACAAAATCCATCGTGATGTGCTCCCATTTCCACTCTGGAATCTGCAACTGTTTTAGTGAACCATAGGGTTTCTGGTGCTCTACTTTGACTTGAGCACAAATATGACAAAATTCCACGAATTGTGCAACATCTTTCGTCAGTGTGGGCCACCAATACAACACTTTCAGATCATTATAAATTTTTGTGCTACTTGGGTGTAGTGACAATCTCGACTTGTGAGCCTCTGACAAAATCAAACCCCGAAGACCCCCAAGTAACGGTACCCAAACACGAGACTGCTGCAGCTTCAATCCCCACGAATCATCATGCAATTCATCTTTTCTTTTTAACATAATTTCTGTCTTCAGATTTTCATCTTTCAGTGCCTCCAACTGTGCTGCTTTCAACTTATTAACTAAGTCAGAAATTATCTCAATCCGCATAAAAAAATACCATCACCTGTTCCCTTACGACTCAAAGCATCGGCTACTACCTTATCTTTCCCCGGGTGATAGCGGATCTCACAATCATAGTCTTTTATAAGTTCTAACCATCGCCTCTGCCGCATATTCACCTCTTTTTGTGAAAACACATACTGCAAACTCTTATTATTAGTACATATAATACATTTCATACCGTATAAGTAGTGTCTCTACAGCTTCAATGCAATAACCACAGTTGCAAGTTCTAAATCATGGGTTGGGTAGTTCTTCTCGTGAGGTTTTAGCAGTCGAGAAGCATAAGCAATAACTCTGTCACGCTGAATTAACACACAACCCAAACCTGCAAATGAAGCATCACAATAAACTACAAAATCATCCGACCCATCTAGCAATACAAGAATAGGAGCCCGGCATAAAAGCTGCTTCAATGTCTAAAAAGCAACCTCCTGTTCATCATTCCACTGAAAGCGGATCTCCTTGCGGGTTAATTTAGTTAAAGGACTTGCAATTTTAGAAAAATCCTTGATAAACTTGCGATAATGTCCCGCCAATCCAAGAAAGCTTTTAATCTCTGAAGGAGAATTAGGAGCATTCCAGTTCATTACCGCTTCAACTTTAGCCGGATCGACTTTAACTCCATCTTTGCAGATAACATGCCCCAGAAAATGTACCTCCCGCATCCAAAACTCGCATTTAGAATATTTAGCAAAGAGTTTATCCTGTTTAAGAGTTTCAAGTACTTGTCTCTGATGTATTTCGTGATCGGCCTCAGATTTAGAATATACCAGGATTTCATCAATGAATACAATAACAGATTTATCCAGAAATGGCCGGCATACCCGGTTCATTAAATCCATAAAAATAGCAAGTGCATTAGTCAAACCGAATGGCATGACAAGAAACTCATAATGGCCATACCTGGTACGGAAAGCAGTTTTAGAAACATCCTCGTCAGCAACTCGTACTTGATGATAGCTTGACCGCAGATCAATTTTTGAAAAATATGATGCACCTTGTAGCTGATCAAATAAATCATCAATTTGGGGTAGACGGTATTTATTCTTTACCATCCTCTTGTTCAATTCCCTGTAATCAATACACATGCGTAGAGTACTGTCTTTCTTTTTAATAAATAAAACCGGTGCACCCCACAGTGATGAACTAGGACGAATGAAACCCCGATCCAATTAATCTTGAATCTGTGTTATCTTTTCTCGAATTTCAGAAGGAGCTAACCTGTATGGAGATTTTGCCACTGGGCTAGAACCTGTAATCAAATCAATTATGTACTCTACCTCTCGAATCGGAGGCAAACCAGGTAACTCATCAGGGAATACCTCTGGATACTCAGACACTACCCGTACATCTGTAATTGCTTGATTATCTTTTCTAGCATCGATAGCATAAGCAATAAAGCATTCACACCCCTTGGCTAGAGATTTTCTTGCCTTCATGTAAGATATAATAGGAAAAACATACTTAACTCTCTCCCTACGAGCCACTACGTATGATCCATCAGACAAAGGAAAAGAAATTAATTTCCTATGACATTTAATGCTAGCTTTGTGCCTACTCAGCCAATCAATACCCAAAACTACATCAAATCCAGTTAGAGGTAATAACAAAAATGAGACAGGAAAACATCTACCATCAATATCTATCTCATCTCCAGACACAGAAGATGTGATAGGAACTATCTTACCATCGGCTATCTCTACCTCAAGTGGGGAAGGCACAACAGAAGTGGGCAAATTCAATTTGTCAAAAAAAGCCATAGAAACAAAGGAGCGGTTTGCTCCAGAATCAAATAATACACGCGCAGGTATGGAGTTTATAAGAAACATACCAGTGATCACATCATCAGTGGCAGTAGCATCATCTACTGTCATACAAAATGCCATACGCTCGGGTGTAGGAGGGTTCTTTCTCTTCTGCCCGGTTGATGATGACTCCCCAGATGCCCCCGCCCATGTCCCTGAACCAGAACCTGTACCAGAACCAGTACCCGTCTTCCTTGCAGAAGGACAATCTCCAGCCCTATGCCCCTCCTTATGGCAGTTCCAACATACGTTACGGGAAAATCTGCAATCTTTTATATCGTGACCAAAAGCTCCACAACGAATACACCGCATGGTCTTGTTGGAATCTGCCCACCGACACACGTAGGCCGACATCACTGCCAATGAAGCGCGGGCCTATTGGGTCACACGCCAAGTTTCAATCTCGACAGCGTACTATAAGAAGAAAGAGTCAAAATGGTCAAATTCCACTTGACCTAGGCTTCACGACCGTGAAGGATGCTCCATGGGTCGTGTACCAACTCGTGTCCACGTGTCCTGTCGTGGGCCGCATGGTTTGTGCAACCCTAGGGCTTCACGACCCTACTCGGCCCGTGAAGGAGGTCGCAAAGACACAACCCTCACGATTCTTGCACAACGTGGCACGGCTCGTGGAGGATTAATGGCCGGTCGTGGTGCATTTATCCTTCACGGCCCATGAGAGCCCGTGAAGAAGTCGTGAAGGTAGAATTCTAAGTGACACTTGAATTTGGTTGGACCATCTTGTTGGTCCAATGAATGGGTGCCAATTAGCACGACTCTTTATAAGGGTCATTGTTTGTTCATTCAACACTCCTAGTCAAATTGTGCAAGCATACTTCATTTGTGAGTTCATACTAGTGAGAGTTAGCAAGAGCAAGAGGTTAAGGGCTGCACACAAGTGATTTCAAGGCTGTTCCATAAGAGATTCATCAAGTGTTGGTGGTTCTTCGGTTTGCTAGTACAAAGAGGTTGAAGGTTTCTTGGTGTGGACTTGCATTAGGGCTTGGAGCCTTTTGTTTCAAGCTTACATCCCAAATCCGAGTTGTTCCAGCCAAGTATCAAAGTCTTCGAGGGTATGATTTGATTTCCTTCTTCTCTTTGTTCTTGTTTTCGGTTACATGCATGTTCTTGCAAGTTTTCACCACCATTGGGAAATCATGGGATCATTTTGTGTGTTTTTGTTGCTTCCGTTGCGTGCTTTGATCCCCATGGATTCCAAACAGTGGTATCACAGCCATACTTATAAGATGCATGCACCTTTGTGGCTTGAAATTCCATATTTTCGATTTTGGACATTCTATCCAGAAGGTCTTCACGGGCCGTGGAGCTAGCTTCACGGGTCGTGAAGGCCACACGACTAGTCTCGTGGGGTGGTGGTCGTGAAAGGTTATTTATCTGTTTCACGAGTCGTGGAGCGTACTTCCTTCACGGTCCGTGAGGGCCCGTGAAGAGCAGTAGCTCGTGAAGGCATCGTGAAGAGGCTGTTTTCGGCCTTTTTCGAAAAAGAAAACTTGATATGGATTTTAGCATTTGATTTTGGTGTTTCCAGAATCATTTCAGGCTGTTTAGCCTTGTAGATTAAGCCCTATAATATCCTAATTCTTTTATATGTATGTATTGGGTGGTTTTGGCATAAAATGCATACATGCATACATGTAAATTGTGTATATATGAATATGGATTTCAAAGTGTTTGGAATCCTAATGCATATGTACAAGGTTTATTCTTGTGCCTTTAGTTTTTGAATAAACTTAATTGGGATATTGTTTTGTGCATGGTTTGGCTTGGCACACCATGCTTTGTGGTTGTTTCGTTTTTGTGAGCACCGGTTTGAGCCTAGACCTTTGTGTGGTTGTTTGGTTGCTTTATTTGTTGTTCATTCATTTGGTGGTTTGTACCACATTTGGTTTGCAATAATTTATTTAATCCGGTTTGTAATAATTTATTTATTTGTGTCTTGCACGCCAAAGTATTTATTCTTTGTAGTTGTATATTATCTTAGAATAGATTGTGTGGCTTGCATGCCATTTCTCTTTAAATTATGTATGTAATGAGAACAGAAGACCGGAGGCACCAACGGGAGTCTTGGGAGACGTCTTGGCTACCTCGGATCCGGAGGCGCGGGATCGAGTGGGAGCACGCCACGAAGTCTTGGATTGTTTGTCCTTAGTAGACTTAGTTCCTTGGTTGGCTCACCGGGGAACACTTAGGTTGGCTCAATTCGGTTTTGTATGCGTGGTTGTGTAGTTTTATTTATTTGTTTTCTTGCGTAGTTGTAGGATCTTCGCATGCTAGAAAATCTTTTGAAAATAATAAAACTACATAGTTTTCCTTAATTGGTTAACAAACCCCGCTTGCTCACATGATTAACAAACGAATATAAAATGTTTATGTTCAGTTGGTGAAAAATGCGTTTTGTCACTTATTTGTTAATCAAAACGAAAAGAGGTTTTTAACCCGAAAAACAAAACTCCCGTTTTTCTTAAAAACGTAAATCACACGCCATCCAAAAGATGACACCACCCGAATCTAATGAAGCATGGGACAATTGTCGAGCTTAGCACGAGTTGTTCCATGTGGACTTGTGTGGAAGGTGCGTGTGGCGTCTTGAAATCTTTGGTTGTCGAGCTTAGCACGAGCCAATTATTGTCAAGGGCATCATCGTGTATCTTGTTGGACGATTTGCAATTCCAATTTAATACGCCTTGATAATTGTCGTGCCTATACCGAGTTATCAAAGCGGCTTATTGAGGAATCGGTGTGGGAAGGGATCAAACATGCCAAACCGGTGCTATGAGTATTGATGGATCCCACAAGTGCCTAAGAGTTGTAATCACGGATTGCAATTGGTAAAGCGTTTACCGGCCTAAATACCTTCAAGAAGTGATCCGCAGTAAACCCGTCATGTAGTGAAGTTATGTTGGGTTCTTAGCCCTTGTTAAATTTTAAGTGCTAAACTATTGGGTAATTATTCAACAAGGATTAAAATATGTCGAACTAACCTTTTTGTGTGCTTTGCCTTCTTTTAGACGACATCTACAAGCAACACTGCGACACACATGTCACTCTGTCCATTTTTGGAGAAAGAGAAACTAATAGGCGTAAACTTTATGGATTGGCATAGGCAATTGAGAATTGTCTTGCGCCATGAAAGCAAGTTGTACGTCCTAGAGGAACCTCTTCCGGAGGCTCCTGCTACCACCGCTACACGGGCCATTAAGGATGCTTATGAGAAGCGCCTTAAAGACACCAATGAGGTGACTTGCCTCATGTTGACGACCATGAGTTCCGAGTGGCAAAGGCAATTCGAGGATGTTGGTGCGTTTGACATGATCTCGCAGCTAAAGGAAATGTTCCAGCAGCAAGCGAGGCAAGAACTCTACGAGTGTGTCAAGGCCTTTATAGGGTGCCGAATGCAGGAGGGCGGGAACGTGAGCTCCCACGTGCTTCATATGAAGCAATACGTGGACCAGCTCGAGAGGTTAGGCTTTCCGATGGGGAAAGAGTTGGCTACGGATATTATCCTCCAATATTTGCCTCAAGCATATGGTCCGTTCATTGTGAACTACCATATGCATAACATGGACAAGTCCTTGATAGAGTTGCACGCCATGTTGAAGAACGCCGAGTCTAACATGGCCAAGGCAAAGCCATCGACCTCTGCACCCCTCCTAGCCATCCATGAGGGTGGTGCTAAGAGGAAGCAGCCCGCTTCAAGCTCCAAGGGCAAGGGAAAGGGGAAGGCAAATGTGGCAACACCCAAGCCCAAACCTCTCCCGGCACCGGAGCCGAAGGGGAAGGAACCCGCTCCTATAGCCCCCTCACCGAAAGAGGCCACCTGCTTCTTCTGCGGGGAGAAGGGACACTACCGGCGTAGTTGCCCCAAGTACACGGAGGAGCTCAAGAGGCTTCACGCCAAGGGACAAGGCGCCTCCGGTATGTATATGATTGAACTCCATAACACTTCTACTTCTAACGCTTGGGTCTTGGACACCGGGTGTGGTACTCACATAGTTAATAATGTGCAGGTACTAAGAAGAAGTAGGGACTTGGTTGATGGGGAGCTGGATCTCATCATGGGAAACAAGGCGGTTGTCCCGGTTGAGAAGATAGGGAGCGTGGACCTCGCCTTTCCATCCGGCTTATTTATTACTTTATTAAATGTATCTTATTCGCCTTGCGTGGCAAGAAACATTTTATCATTTTATGCACTCGTTGACGATGGATTTAATTTTAATTTCTCTAATGGAATTATTTCATGCTTTAAGAATGATTTATTTTATTTTAAAGCACATCCATGTCATGGCATATATGAGACAAGCGTATGCTTGAAAAGTAATAAATCAATCATGAATGTTGGATCTAAATCCAAATGTGATTTGGATAAGTTATCTTTATGGCATGGTCGTTTGAGCCACATAAACAAGAAACGCATCGCCAAGCTCCAAGCGGATGGGATCTTGGAATCATTTGACCACGGGTCGGATGATGTATGCGAATCTTGCTTATTGGGCAAAACGACCAAAGCATCCTTCACCGGCGTTTATGAGAGGGGCAAAGACTTGTTGGATATCGTTCACACGGATGTGTGTGGTCCGTTCAAGCATGTCACTAGGGATAACTCAAGGTACTTCGTAACCTTTACCGATGACTTTAGTAGGTATGGGTATGTCTACTTGGTGAGACAAAAGTCGGAAACCTTTGAGGTTTTCAAGACTTTCAAAAACGAAGTTGAGAACCAATTGGGTAAACGAGTTAAGATGCTCAGATCAGATCGTGGTGGTGAGTATCTAAGTTCGGAATTCCATGACTATCTAAAAGATTGTGGAATTGTTTCGTAATTGACACCTCCTAGGACACCACAATTAAATGGTGTCGCCGAGAGGAGGAACCGGACATTGTTGGATATGGTTCGGTGTATGATGAGTCGTACGGACGTACCCATTAGCTTTTGGGGCTATGCATTGGAAACGGCCGTTAGAATCCTTAACCTCGTACCAACTAAGAAGGTCAAGAAAACACCTTTTGAGATGTGGCATGGAAAGGTTCCATCGCTTACATATCTAACGGTTTGGGGTTGTCCTGCCCACGTGAGATGTGAGGTGGAGGACAAATTAGAACCCCGAGGCGAGAGGTATTTGTTCATTGGATATCCTGCCGGGTCTATGGGATATTTGTTCTACAAACCTGTCCGAGAACAAGGTATTTGTTGCTCGGAGGGCCGTCTTCCTTGAAAGGGAGATGCTATCCAAAGACGCTAGTGGGAGAAAGGTAGATCTTGAAGAGATTCAAGAACCTTCCAATGACCAACCTGAAGTTGGCACAAGTTCACAAAATGATTCTCAATACGGCGCTGCTGGAGAACCTGACACGGATCCTTTACCTCTTAGGACATCCGGTAGGAGTCGCAACGAGCCAAAGAGATATGGGTTTCTCATGTCTGAGGGCTGCGACCTAGTGGTGGATCATGATGAACCATCATCTTATCGGAACGCCGTGGTGGGCCCTGAGTCCGCTAGGTGGAAAGAGGCTATGGAGTCCGAGATGCAATCTATGTCGGATAACTAAGTCTGGGATTTGGTAGATCCGGTACCCGGGTGTAGACCGGTAGGGTGCAAGTACATCTTTAAGAAAAAGACCGGCATAGATGGAGAGGTAGACACCTTCAAAGCCCGACTGGTGGCTAAGGGTTTCACGCAAACTCATGGTGTAGACTATGAAGAAACCTTTTCCCCGATGGCTATGTTGAAATCTATCCGGATACTCATGGCAATTGCCACATTTCATGATTATGAGATTTGGCAAATGGATGTAAAAACCGTGCTCCTTAATGGGACACTTAGCAAGGAGGTCTATATGACTCAACCCGAGGGTTTTGTACATGCCAAGCATCCGGACAAAGTCTGCAAGCTTAAGAAGTCCATTTATGGACTGAAGCAAGCATCGCGCAGATGGAACCTATGCTTTGGTGAGAAAGTCAAAGAGTTTGGCTTTTCGAAAAGCAAGGATGAGCCATGTGTATACGTCAGGGCTAGTGGGAGCATAGTTGTGTTCCTAGTCTTGTATGTCGTTGACATACTCCTCATTGGGAACGATGTCCCGACCCTTCAAGGTGTAAAAACTTGGTTAGGGAATTGTTTTTCAATGAAGGATCAAGGAGATGCGACTTATATTCTTGGGATCAAAATTTATAGAGATAGATCCAAGAGGCTTATTGGGCTTAGCCAGAGTACATATGTTGACAAAGTCCTAAAGCGGTTTAGGATGGAAGACTCCAAGAAGGGGTTCATTCCAATGTCACATGGTTTGGTATTGAGTAAGACTCAATCCCCTAGTTCCCCAGAGGAACGGGAAGTAATGAAGCGAGTGCCATATGCTTCGGCTGTGGGCTCGATCATGTACGCCATGCTATGTACGAGGCCTAATGTATCGTGTGCCTTGAGCATGACGAGTAGATATCAAGCCAACCCTGGCGAAGCTCATTGGACGGCGGTGAAGTGCATTCTCAAGTATCTTCGGAGGACTAAGGAGATGTTCTTGGTGTACGGAGGTGAGGAAGAGCTTAGAGTAAAGGGTTACTCTGATGCAAGCTTCCAAACCGATAGGGATGACTGCCGATCACAATCAGGGTTCGTGTTCCTATTAAACGGTGGTGATATATCCTGGAGGAGCTCCAAGCAAGACACCATGGCCGATTCCACTATTGAGTCGGAATACATTGCGGCCAGTGAAGCTGCTAAGGAGGCCGTATGGATGAGGAAATTTCTGCTTGATCTGGGAGTGGTTCCAAGCATCAGCGACCCAGTTGAGAACTTCTGTGACAACGAGGGTGCCGTTGCTTTAGCAAAGGAACCAAGGTTTCATCGACGCACGAGGCATATTCCACGGAAATATCATTTTATCCGGGACGTGGTCGAAAATGGAGACATCATCATCAGCAAAGTACACACGGATAGCAATTTGGTGGATCCATCTACTAAACCATTGTCGAAAGCTAAGCACGATGCCCACACACGTGCTATTGGGATTAGATTTGCTAGTGACTTGGTTTGAGTTGTATATTGGTTATTGTATTCGATGTATTTACTATGTTATTGGGAACACTAAGCAATATTGTATTTTTGAATGTATTGATTATTAAATGGAGATTTAATGATATGCGTGTAGCGAATACTTTCTTTAAATCATTATTGTGTTCCAACTATGTATGTTTTATCACTTCCTTGAATGTTTTAACATTCTAAATTGTCCACGATCGGTCATTCTTCACGGAAGGAAGTATGAATGAAGATTGAGGGAAATGATTGGCATAGTGTTCAATGGGATCGAATACAAGGGACGCAATATTTCGCGTGTACTTGAAAAGAGTTTCAAGTGATTGGATGACCCACACCTGATCTTACTTCATGGTACATGTCAAGAGTAAATCAGGATGATAATATCTTTATCCTTAGACCGGAGATGCATGTGTTTCACTATTTTTGTTTGCTTTATTCTGACTGCTTTCAAACGTTGTCCTTAACTGGCTATCATAAAGGAGGTATTTGGGTAAAGTATTGCCATTGTATTGGAGGCAATGTAGTCGAAGGAATTTTTTCCTCTGTAAAGAGAGATATCCCTGGGCCCCTCGATGATTGGGCGTTGACACCAAAAATTCTTGGCCATGCTCGAGCTTGCAATGATTGTTGAGCAGTTGCTACTCACCTTTTTGGTCACCACCAATCTTGATCGAGAAACATAATCGTGGACGATCGGAGAATTACTTTGTACCATGTCTCGTGTTCACTTCGATATCGCGAACAATAAGATAATTGATCACTTATCTATAGGACCATGTCAAACTCTTTTAGTTTAACTTGATACTTGTTAGGGATGACATACCTCGTGTTTAGTTGGGAGTAGGGATGCCATGCTAGAGGCTGCTCCCTGTCTGTGGTGCCCATGGGTACGGTGTGTCATGTGCAAGTGGGAGTTTATTGGAATCTGCCCACCGACACACGTAGGCCGACATCAATGCCAATGAAGCGCGGGCCTATTGGGTCACACGCCAAGTTTCAATCTCAACAGCCTACTATAAAAGGAAAGAGTCAAAATGGTCAAATTCCAGTTGACCTAGGCTTCACGACCGTGAAGGATGCTCCACGGGTCGTGTAGCAACTCGTGTCCACGAGTCCTGTCGTGGGCCGAATGGTTCGTGAAACCCTAGGGCTTCACGACCCTACATGGCCCGTGAAGGAGGTCGCGAAGACACAAGCCGGTCGTGGCGCATTTATCCTTCACGGCCCGTGAGAACCCGTGAAGAAGTCGTGAAGGTAGAATTCTAAGTGACACTTGAATTTGGTTAGACCATCTTGTTTTTGCAATGAATGGGTGCCAATTAGCACGACTCTGGACTCTCAATAACAGATGAAATCTCTTTATAAGGGGCATTGTTTGTTCATTCAACACTCTTAGTCAAATTGTGCAAGCATACTTCATTTGTAAGTTCATACTAGTGAGAGTGAGGAACAGCAAGACGTTAAGGGCTGCGCACAAGTGATTTCAAGGCTGTTCCAGAAGAGATTCATCAAGTGTTGAGTGTTCTTCGGTTTGCTAGTACAAAGAGGTTGAAGGTTTCTTGGTGTGGACTTGCATTAGGGCTTTTGTTTCAAGCTTACATCCAAAATCCGAGTTGTTCCAGCCAAGTATCAAAGTCTTAGAGGGTATGATTTGATTTCCTTCTTCTCTTTGTTCTTGTTTTCGGTTGCATGCATGTTCTTGCAAGTTTTCACCACCATTGGGAAATCATGGGATCATTTTGTGTGTTTTTGTTGCTTCCGTTACGTGCTTTGATCCCCATGGATTCCTAACAGGTCTGAGGAGTGCACAGACCTGCATGAGAAGACTTACATCTAGTACCCCATGGAGGCCTCTGATTAGAACCACTGGATGTTGTCTTGTGGTTGTGGCCTCCCTGTGACTGGTTTCCTTGCCATCTCCTCCTCTGTTGGTTACCTGACTGGTCACCATTCGGCTTCTGCAAAGCCTCTTTATCCCTGTTCATTTTATCCCGTGCTTTAACATCACCCTCGGCAGATTTGGCCAAAGTGAAGGCCTAGGACAATGATCCTACTAATCGAGTCGTGCTCCTATACTCATGAAGTAACGCCCC
Source organism: Dittrichia graveolens (assembly GCA_038502395.1). Taxonomy (NCBI): domain Eukaryota; kingdom Viridiplantae; phylum Streptophyta; class Magnoliopsida; order Asterales; family Asteraceae; genus Dittrichia; species Dittrichia graveolens. Next base: position 29,761,599 of record JARJIL010000008.1, read on the forward strand.
AATAAAATGTTGAACCTGGGAAGGTTCATCACGCACCCACTGAGTCACAAACCTCAGATTCTCATTGAACTGCTCTATCAACTCATCAACAGATATTCTCTCTGTCATATGCAAATCCCTGAACGCTTTCCTAACCTTGTTCAACTCAAACGCATTACAGTACTGCTCACACAATTTGTTTTGACATTGATCCCATGTAATCGCATCCATCTGAACTCTAGGAAGATGTGTAGTTATGGAATCCCACCAAACCATTGCCTTTCCCTTCAGCATCCGCGTAGCAAACTGGACTCTCATCTCATTCTCGCAATTACACGCATCCAGGATTCTAACTGTTTCTCGCAACCAACTTAGAGTAATATTAGGATTAGTGCTTCCATGGTATTCTGTAGGTTTACAATCCAGAAACTATTTGTAAGTACAAGGTTTCCTGTATCCCATGTTTAAAGGAAATCGCATGTAAGGATTTGAATATGATAGTATCCCAGAGATAGTAGGCACTACTGTAATAACTGGTGGTTGAGTTGCTTAAGCCTCTTTCTGTTGTTGCAATTCCCTTCTCAGATCCTGTAACTAATCCTCTAATTGCAATATGTACTCCTCTTTGTTATCTGCATCAGTACCAGAAGTACCTACCTGAAAAGTAATCTTTATAGGTGCTGTAGAAGTTCCTACAATGTTAGGGATCAAGGGGGCACCGGAAAGCTCATTATCAGCCATATCTGTAACAATCACAACATCTCACCATTTATTAGATAAATCCGTTAGTACACAACATGCTAACATCAACAACTAACTAGCATTAACCCTAATCCCCACACACAAGGAATAATTGACCAACCTCGAGCCAAGATTTGAGAATGGAACACCCTAAGAGTGCACACATCCCCAAACCTAGGCTCTGATACCAAATTGTAACACCACAATTTCAACCCATTTTTTTAAAAATACTGCGGAAGCGATAGATTAATATATATATACATAAGATTACAAAGCTAATACTTAAAACCAAGGTCAATTGTTTTCAAAACAACATCAACAGTGTAGTGTTACATAAACCAATGACTCATCAAACAAAATTAGAGTAGCAGTCAATTATTCCCCAAGCATGCCACTCTACAGCTGAACCACCATCTTACCAAAACCTGTAAAAAGGAGTGAGAGGTGGGGGATTAGCACAAAGCTAAGTGAATGGAAGTTAAACCAACAATTAGCAACAATGCAACCGGAAGATACAATAGTAAACAAGTAACCGAGAAGACCGGCGGTTCTACAGGAACCTACAACCAATGCTGGCCAAAGCAAAGGTTTACCGATAGTTCATTTGCTATTCTCACACAGTATTACCCTTAAGTTGCAACAAATGCATCAAAAGATCAAAATACTGATTAGCCGATAGCAAACAAACCCAGCTGTAACACCCGCAAACCTGGGCTAGGAGATTAGCGGTTTTGTAGTACGTACTTATTTGTTTTAATATGATTATGTGGTTAATTGTTTAATGATTTAATTAAGTTAATTATGGGCTAAGGTTATTATATGCATGTATGTGTAGTATGTATGTATCTTACCGTAAGTATGCATGTATATTAATATGAGTGTGCACGTGTATGTGTGTTAAGTAAATTGTTGCCACCTCCTACTTTTCATGATATATACGTGGGGGTTAGTAGATAATTATTCATTATCTCAAATTGGTGTGTGTGTGTGTGTTTTGAATATTTTCTATGCTAAAGAACAAACCGAAGAAGAAGGAACCAAAGAACTAAGAATCGGATTTCTAGTTTTTGGTGATTTAATCAAGCTAAGGATAGATTTGGGTTTACACATGTTTAAATGATTACTTGTTATGATTTTAATAGAAATAACATGATTATATGAAGAACCTAAGTGTTGGTATTAATGAAACATGGGTTTGTTGGGTTTTTGTGTGCTCATATGAATTTCATGTTAAAAATGGTGTTTTGATGCATGAAATATGTGTTTGTAATGTTAAAGTTTGTTTCGGGTATGTTTGAATGAAGTTTTGAAAAGTTATAGTTGATGATTTGAAGCTGGCGGAATTGATTAAGAACTTATCGGATTTTGGTTGAGAAGAAGATTAAAACCGACACTTGAAATCCTAATATAGGAAAACCGAAAGTTGGAATTCGGAAACTTTGAACCAAATCCGATTGTTTTGTGAGAAATCCAAAACTTAGAATCCAAGTACTTTAAAACTGATAGACTTGTATTCCGGATTAAAGAATCCGACACTTTGAGAAACCGACACTCTAAATTCTACTCTTAAGAAACAGAGATTTTAAACCCGATTGTATGAAACCGATAACCCAAATCCGATAAAGTTAAATCCGGGACTTGGAATCCATAGCCCAAATCCGATACTCTTGAGACCTAATGTTTGGAATCTGATTAAGTTAAACCCGACAGTTTTGGAATCCTTCGGATTCCTAAATCCGACTATGGTGAAATCCGGTACTCGAGTTGCGGATTCTTGGAAATCCGGGAGATTAAGGAAATCCGATACTTTGTGTTTTGAAGTTATATTTGTTTATCGTTTGTTGTTAATTGATGAATGAATTATAAATATATGAGATAAGATATATTTATGAGATTGAAACTGATTTGATTATTGTTGTGATTTCAGGCAGTCCTAAGACTCAGTAATATTAGACTTCTGAGCTCGTGCTGAAATTGAGGTGAGTGGATGTTAAAAACGGATGGTAAAGATTGCAGTTAATTTTATTGATGTGAAGCATGATTGTGGATTGAGATTGGTTGATTAAACTGCTAATTGTGATATTGAAATGTTAATAACTGCTGCATGAATATTTGGTCGATACGCACTCTTAGGATGATTTTGAGTTGCGTTGAGAAGTCAGCTATACATGGACTTGGGTTGGGCTTGTCTAACTGGTTCGTTGAACAGTAGTAGCCTTTTTGTTGCATTTGTTGCTCAGATGGGAGTTTACTATGCCAATCTAGTGGAAAGCTATCGGTAAACATTTGCTTTGGCCGGCATTGGTTGTAGGTTCTGCACCGAACCGCCGGTCTTCTCTGGATATGTGATTACATGAGTAATGATTGATTGTGAATGTTTGCGCTTGCTGTTTTAGCCTGTACTCACTTAGCTTTGTGCTAATTCCCCACAGTTGATGTTTTGTAGGTTGGTGTTTGTAGTAGAAGAAGGAAGAGTTGACCATTACTCTCATACTTATTTTGAAAAGAGACAAGCCAGTTATATTTTGTAACACCAAAGATTTGTTATTGTTGTTGTTGTATTTTGATTAAATGAATGTATATTTGTGAATATTGGTTTTCTATAATAAAGTTAGTTTTAATTAGCTTCCGCAGTGCGTGTATAAAAAAATGGCTTGTGATTTTCTAGTGTTATAGTTTGGTATCAGAGCCTAGGTTTGGCGATGCATGCACGGCTAGAGTGTTGCATTCCCAAATCTTGGCTCGTGACGGGTCAAGCTTTACTTGGGGGGAATTAGGGTGAGTTAGAGTTATTGTAGTAGTTAGTATTTTGGATACTAACGGTTTATGCTAATGAGCTATGAGGTGATGTGATTGTAATAGATTATGGCTGATAGAGAGACTACCATCATACCTCCTGTGACCCAATCTACAGAGACACCAGTTATTGAAGATGTAAATCAAGCAGGAACATCTGGGCAAGAGCAAGAGGAATACCAGAGCGAATATATCTTCAAATTAGAGAATGAACTGATGGATCTTCGAAATAAAGTCCTGAACATGGAGCAGAGATTAAACCAACCAGAACCACCACCTGTACCAATTGCGATAACCACACAAGCAACAGTACCACCAGTGTTAGTACCTCTACCACCAATGACATAGATGATGCAACAACCATTCTTTTATTCATATCCACAACCTGGAGGTTATCCATTTGCGTTTCTAGGATATAAACAACCCTGTACATACAAGTAGTTCCTCGATTGTAAACCATCTGAATATCGAGGGAGTTCTGATCCCAGTTTCACGTTGAACTAGCTTAGAGAAATGACGAAGACCTTAGATTCTTGCAATTGTGAAAACGAGTTAAAAGTGAAATACGCATCAAGGATGTTGAGGGGAGACGCCATGGTCTGGTGGGATTCTATTACCGGCCATTTCATAGAGCAACAGCAGGAGAGTATCACCTGGAGTCAATTCGAGGAAAAGTTATGCAAACAGTACTGTGGAACATTTGAGATTGCTAAAATAAAGAGGGAATTAATCGAGTTACAGATGACTGGGAATATGACAGTGGATTAATTGATAAAACAATTTAATGAGAAAATGCGATTTGCAAAGCACTGGGTACTAGATGAAGAATCAAAGATTGCCCATTTTGTGGGGGCACTACATCCAGATCTCCGTAGTGCCACTAGGTGGGCTACCACTTTATCTCAGACATTCACTTTAGCCAACTCGGCTGAAGGGGATTTGATAGCAAGGAATCGGTTGTGTGGGGAAAGAATTTCCCAACAAAAATCAAAGTGTGAACAATATAATACTCAACAGAGTTAAGGAGGGCATAGTAGTGGTAACCGTCAGGGTAATCAGAATAGAGCAACTACTGTAGGTGGGTCTGCTCAAAGGGTGCCTTGGTGCAACAGGTGCAAGTCATATCATCATGGGCAATGTATGCCCTAATCAATGAGGTGTGTGAAATGTGGCCAGTTTGGCCATGACTTGTTGAATTACAGACTGCCGAGGAGCGTCTGTTGGAACTGTCAAAAAGAGGGACACCGGGTTGGTGATTGCCTGTTGAGTAAGAAAATAGGAACCGGGTCAGGATCAAGAGGGGGAGGAGCTGGGGGATCATCTATAGCTGGGTAGAAATGAAAGAACCCACCCATGGCTGAGGGTCGGGCATTTAGAATGACTGTGGATGATGCCACCACCACATATGATATTGTAACTGGTATGTTTTTTATAAACTCCACTCCTGCTAGAGTGTTATTTGATTTAGGGGCAAACCGCTCCTTTGTATCTGTAGAATTATGTGGTAGGTTGAATGTGCCTTTAACTGAACTAGCTACTGCTTTAGAAATAGAGGTAGCTGATGGTATGATGGTTCCGGTCACGACTGCTGTGGCTGGAGCTAAAATAGATATAGACGGTATTTGTTTTCCTGTTTATTTCCTTGTAATGCCGTTATCTGGGTTCGATGTGGTACTTGGGATGGATTGGCTGAGTTTGAATCAGGCCAGTATCAAGTGTCACAAGAAGTTGATTTCATTTCCGTTGGCTGATGGCACAAGAGTAGTAGCAAGGGGGGAGAAGGTTGGATCCGTAATTCCGATTATCTCGTGTTTGAAGGCTATAAAGGCGTTAGATAAAGGTTGTGAATCGTATCTGGCTTATGTTATTGATGGAAAGAAAGAGAAACAGACAGTGAACGACATCCAGGTGGTAACGGAATACCCGGAGGTTTGTCCAGAAGAATTGCCAGGATTGCCTCTAGTTCGTGAGGTGGAGTTCAAGATAGACCTGATTCTTGGTTCCCGACCAGTGGCAAAAGCACCGTACAGGTTGGCACCTTCAGAGATTCGGGAAATGATGACTCAAATACAAGATTTGTTAGATAAAAGTTTCATCCGTCCAAGTTCGTCTCCGTAGGGAGCACCAATGTTATTTGTAAAGAAGAAAGACGGTGCGTTGCATATGTGTATCGACTACCGTGAGCTAAACAAGAGGACGATAAAGAACAAGTATCCGTTGCCAAGAATAGATGATTTGTTTGATTAACTACAGGGAGCTTCGTTCTTTTCCAAGATTAATTTGAGATCAGGGTACCACCACGTGCGGGTTTCAGAGGAAGACGTGTCAAAGACGGCTTTCCGTACGCGCTACGGGTACTACGAGTTTTTGGTTATGCCGTTCGGCTTAACCAATGCACCTGCGATTTTCATGGATTTAATGAATAGAGGTTGTCGATCATTCTTGGATAATTTTGTAATAGTATTCATCGATGACATACTGGTATATTCAAAGACTGAGGAAGAGCACGAGAAGCATTTGAGACAGATTTTGGAGACACTGAAGAAAGAGAATTTGTTTGCTAAGTTCTCTAAGTGCAAATTTTGGTTGAGAGAGGTTCAATTCTTGGGGCATGTAATCTGTGACGAAGGAGTTAAAGTGGATCCTTCAAAAGTAGAAGTAGTTATGAATTGGAACGCTCCAAAGACACCATCCGAGATCAAGAGTTTTCTGGGGTTAGCTGCATACTACCGCAGGTTTATAAAAGATTTCTCTAAGATTGCGGGTCCGTTGACCAAGTTGACTCGAAAAGATGTGAAATTTGTATGGGGCATTGAACAGGATAAAGCTTTCCAGATGTTGAAACAGTTGTTATGTCAGGCACCAATTCTTGCATTGCCAAGTGGCTCAGAGGATTTCATAGTTTATTGCGATGCATCGTTTGCTGGATTAGGTTGTGTACTTATGCAGAGGGATCGGGTGATTGCATATGCTTCAATACAGTTGAAACCCCATGAGAAGAATTACCCGACACATGACTTGGAATTGGCAGCAGTTGTATTTGCCATAAAGTTGTGGAGACACTACTTATATGGCACCCAGTGCGTGATTTGTACTGACCATAAGAGTCTACAGTATGTATTTACACAGAAAGAGTTGAATATGAGACAGTGAAGCTGGGTGGAATTAATTAAAGATTATGATTGCGAAATCAGATATCACCCAGGCAAAGCAAACGTGGTGGCAGATGCCTTAAGCCGCAAGGGAGCGGGAAGTTCTATCCAGTTTATGCGTATTGACATTGTATCTGATCTAGTAGATAGACTAAAGTCTGCACAATTGGAAGCTCTGAAGGAAGAGAACTTGAAGAATGAACTGATGAAGAAATGTAAGGACGAACTTGTTGATGACTCTCGTGGATTAAAAGTATTCAAGACTCGTGTGTGGGTGCCTATGCTTGGAGATTTGAGGAAGCTGATTTTGACAGAAGCACACAAGTCCAGATTGTTAGTATATCCAGGAAGCACAAAAATGTATAACGATCTGAAAGTGTTTTACTGGTGGCCTACTATGAAAACAGATGTTGCACAATTTGTGGAATCATGCCATATCTGTGCACAGGTGAAGGCTGAACATCAGAAACCTTATGGATCTTTAAAATAGTTGGATATCCCTGAGTGGATGTGGGAACATATAACGATGGATTTCGTGACTAAACTTCTGCGAACTCAGAGGAATAATGATATGATTTGGGTGATTGTGGATCGGCTGACCAAGAGCGCTCATTTCTTAGCTACATGTGAGACGACTTCTCTGAGTAAGTTGGCTTAACTTTATGTTAATGAGATTGTTGCGAGGCATGGCATGCCATTATCAATAGTATCTGACAGAGACTCCAGATTCTTTTCTAACTTCTGGAGAAGTTTACAGAGGGAATTGGGGACAAGAATTAACCTAAGTACTGCTTATCATCCCCAGACAGACGATCAGACAGAGCAAACCATACAAACACTTGAAGATATGTTGCGAGCTTGTGTAATTGAGTATGGTGGATCTTGGGATTCACACCTGCCATTGATAGAGTTTGCGTATAATAACTCTTACCACTCCAGTATAGGGATGCCTCTGTACGAAATGTTATACGGTCGTCGTTGCCGTACTCCGACTTGTTGGTTAGAGGCTAGTGAGAAACAGTTTGCAGGACCTGAGATAGATCAGATGACAGCTGATAAGGTTGCTATTGCCAGAGATAAGTTGAAAGCAGCCAGAGATAGGCAGAAAATGTATGCAGATCCACGTCGTCGCCCGGTTAAGTTTGATGTGGGAGAGTCAGTGTATTTGAAAGTTTCCCCATGGAAGTTTGTAATTCGATTCGGAAAACGCGGAAAGTTAGCTCCCCGTTACATTGGTCCCTTTCGTATATGTCAGATTGTGAATGACCAGACAGTTACACTAGATCTTCCAGTAGAGCTTGCGGGAATACATGATACTTTTAACGTCTGCTATATGAGAAAGTGCAAGGTAGAAGATGAAAACCAGATTCTCCCAGTACAAGAATTGAAAGTTGATTCAAAAAGGAGGTTGATAGAGGAACCAGTACAACTGTTAGATCGAAAAGTGACCAACCTCCGAAAGAAGCAGATACCGATGGTGTTGGTCAAGTGGAAGCAGAGTCTAGGTTCTGATTTAACTTGGGAGACTGAGTCAGAGATGAAGAATAGATATCTCCATTTGTTTAAGCAGGAAAGGATTCCGACGACGGAATCCTCTTAAGGGGGAGAGATTTGTAACACCCGCAAACCTGGGCTAGGAGATTAGCGGTTTTGTAGTACGTACTTATTTGTTTTAATATGATTATGTGGTTAATTGTTTAATTATTTAATTAAGTTAATTATGTGCTAAGGTTATTATATGCATGTATGTGTAGTATGTATGTATATTACCGTAAGTATGCATGTATATTTATATGAGTGTGCACGTGTATGTGTGTTAAGTAAATGGTTGCCACCTCCTACTTTTCATGATGTATACGTGGGGGTTAGTAGATAATTATTCATTATCTCAAATTGGTGTGTGTGTGTTTTGAATATTTTCTCTGCTAAAGAACAAACCGAAGAAGAAGGTACCAAAGAACTAAGAATCGGATTTCTAGTTTTTGGTGATTTAATCAAGCTAAGGTTAGATTTGGGTTTACACATGTTTAAATGATTACTTATTATGATTTTAATAGAAATAACATGATTATATGAAGAACCTAAGAGTCGGTATTAATGAAACATGGGTTTGTTTGGTTTTTGTGTGTTCATATGAATTGCATGTTAAAAATGGTGTTTTGATGCGTGAAATATGTGTTTATAATGTTAAATTATGTTTCTGGTATGTTTGAATGAAGTTTTGAAAAGTTATAGTCGATGATTTGAAGCTGGCGGAATTGATTAAGAACTTGTCGGATTTTGGTTGAGAAGAAGATTAAAACCGACACTTGAAATCCTAATATAGGAAAACCGATCCTTTGAAAAACCGAAAGTTGGAATTCGGAAACTTTGAACCAAATCCGATTGTTATGTGAGAAATCCGAAACTTAGAATCCAAGTACTTTAAAACCGATAGACTTGTAATCTGGATTAAAGAATCCGACACTTTGAGAAACCGACACTCTAAATCCTACACTTAAGAAACCGAGATTTTAAACCCGATTGTATGAAACCGATAACCCAAATCCGATAAAGTTAAATCCGGGACTTGGTATCCGTAGCCCAAATCCGATACTCTTGATTCCTAATGTTTGGAATCTGATTAAGTTAAAACCGACAGTTTTGGAATCCCTCGGATTCCTAAATCCGACTATGGTGAAATCCGGTACTCGAGTTGCGGATTCTTGGAAATCCGAGAGATTAAGGAAATCCGTTACTTTGTGTTTTGAAGTTATATTTGTTTATCGTTTGTTGTTAATTGATGAATGAATTATAAATATATAAGATAAGATATATTTATGAGATTGAAACTGATTTGATTATTGTTGTGATTTCAGGAAATCCTAAGACTCGGTAATATTAGACTTCTGACCTCGTGCTAAAATTGAGGTGAGTGGACGTTAAACACGGATGGTAAAGATTGCAGTTAATTTTATTGATGTGAAGCATGATTGTGGATTGAGATTGGATTGATTGAATTGTTGATTGTGATATTGAAATGTTAATAACTGCTGCATGAATATTTGGTCGATACGCACTCTTAGGATGATTTTGAGTTGCGTTGAGAAGTCAGCTATACGTGGACTTGGGTTGGGCTTGTCAAACTGGTTGGTTGAACAGTAGTAGCCTTTCTATTGCATTTGTTGCTCAGAGGGGAGTTTACTGTGCCAATCTAGTGGAAAGCTATCGGTAAACCTTTGCTTTGGCCGGCATTGGTTGTAGGTTCTGCGTCGAACCACCGGTCTTCTCTGGATATGTGATTACATGAGTAATGATTGATTGTAAATGTTTGCGCTTGTTGTTTTAGCCTCTACTCACATAGCTTTGTGCTAATTCCCCACAGTTGATGTTTTGCAGGTTGGTGTTTGTAGTAGAAGAAGGAAGAGTTGATCATTACTCTCATACTTATTTTGAAAAAGAGACAAGCCAGTTATATTTTGTAACACCAAACAGTTGTTGTTGTTGTCGTTATCTTTTGATCAAATGAATGTATATTTGTGAATATTGGTTTTCTATAATCAAGTTAGTTTTAATTAGCTTCCGCAATGCGTGTTTAAAAAAATGGCTTGTGATTTTCTGGTGTTACACCAGCCCATATGCCCAGCCGAAACTGACTTCTCATGTGAATCATGTGCACATACCAATGGTTAAATTAATACAAACCAAGTAATCAATCAGTTGCAACCAAACCGTTTCAACTAAACCAAATGTGAGTTAAACATCCACTCACCTTAGATCTCCGAATCTCTAACTCAGTAATCTAATTTCACGGAGTCTTGTCTCCTCCTGAGAACACATGATAACCCGAATTAGTAATCAATTCATAATTATCTCAAAATATCAAGTTTACCACCAAACGGGTCAAAACCAAGCTATTGCATTTCACACGTGAAAACGAACATTTAGAACATATCTAAATTGCATACAATCAATGTTCATAATACCAAACATGTTAGAAGCATCAAAACATCTACTAAGTACATACAAATAACAATTTACTCACAAACGGGTCAAAAACAACCTATTATGCGTAACATGTAAAACCAACTTAAAGTACATATCCGATAGTTAAAGATCACTATATATATGATACTTAACATGTAGGAATCAACGGAACATGAATACGAGTCATCTAAGTCCGTTTCTTGAAATTAAAGTAGGCATTTAACGTTAATATTCTCATAATTAATTCAAGACCTTACTAACCATAATTCATCATCAAAACACCTTTATTATATATATATATATATATATATATCAAATAAACATATATATACAACAAGTACTAACAATGAATAACAACTCATAAGAGCTTAAGGTCAAATACTAAACAAAATCTTGTTTTACATTTGCCAAATTCAATATCAAATTTGACACAACTATTGTAAATCGACTTTTAGGCCAACCTACAGCTCAAATTAGCTTCTGGACTCTAAATAAAAATTAAAGTAGACATATCCAGCTTTCCAACGATATAAAATACGACCTCTAACAATGTTTCGTTGATTTTTAACGATTTTTACAAAACAGCCCAGAATTTGGTACCAATTCCGAACAGCAGCTAAGAAGAACATAAAAATTCGATTTTCAAATCTGAAACTCGACCAAAAACACATCCTAACCTCATAGAACTTCATATAAATTATTAATAACATATAATCGAACATCAAAACACATTTAGGACCATTTAAACATCATAACTCAACAAACCCATTTCCATCTTCATCTTCTTCATCCTCCATTAATGGAGCTCAAGTTATTAAACCATAAAAACAAAAGATTGAACATGAATTCAGTTCCATAATCATCATATAACTACTACTAATCATCAAACCAAACTAATTTCATCAATTAGTCAAATACCCAATTATCAAGAACCCTAAATTGAAGCAAAAGATACATAGATATGACAAGAACAATTCAAGAAGAACTAACCTTTACTTGAAGCAATTAATCAACACCAAAAGAACAAGAAATCAAGGAATAAAAGGCTGCCTCTAATTGTTCTTCAAAGCCACCAAGAACACAAAGAAAGGATAAGCTCAAGAATGAAAGTAAGAGGTGGCTAATGCCTGCCTAATGACTCACGATCTAAAACACATACAGTGCACTTATCTGCCTTCTAACTCACAGTTTATTAATTAAGCAAACCTACTCAATTAATTATTTACCAACGAAGTATTATTCGTGAACCTTTTCTAAAAACAAATCCAAATAAACAATATAACACATAAAAATATCAAATATATATTTTCCCTTTTTAACCTCGTGGCTTTAAATTAAATTAATAATTTTCTATAATAAAGCAAATAAACAATTAGCACACATACCAAGACACGTCCTACTAAGCCGGTGACTAGGGTGTTACACTTGCAGAAACGACTGTATGCATCAATCAACAGTTCGTTCTCTTTAGCAGTGAATTCGTGAAACATGTTCACCAATTGTGTTCGTTTTATATGCTATCCTTTGCTCAGATCTTTTGAGTTGTCTTTTGATCTAGTCCCATATTTCTTTTGCCATTGCTAAGCTATCTACTTTCATGTACATTTCAAAAGATAAGCTTTGTTTTAGATAATACTTAGCAAGCCTATCTGCTTTCCTTCTTTCTTTTTCAGCAGCATTCAACTCGTCATCTGTTTTCTCTCTTACCACTCCAGGAATTGGAGGATTGTTATCAGGTTGTGCATCAATGATTTTGTAAAATTTTTTATCTCCGTTGAGAATAGAATCAATCATCATCTCACCATACACCTCGTTGTGTTCCAGAAAGTCCATAAACCTCCCTTTCCATGCTAAGTAATCATTGCGAAAGAGAATAGGGGGTTTCGAGTCTGTGCCAATGGCTAAAATCTCGTTGGAACTTGACATCTTTGTTCAAATACTTGAAAGTTTGGAGATGATCGTTAACTTGAAAAAGTTTGGAGACAATCATCCTTGTTTCGTTAGATTCGGGTGGTGTCATCTTACGGATGGTGCGTGATTTACATTTTTAAAAACGGGATTTTGTTTCCGGTTTATAAAAACCTTTTGTGAATTAACAAAGTAAGTGTCAAAACGATTTTAAGCACTACTTAAATATAATACCAAGTTTATATTTTCTTTGTCAATTCTATTTGCGCGAGATTGTTAACCATTTTAACAAACGTTATATTTTATTTAATTTTATAGAAAGATTGTCTAGCATGCAAATCCTAATCCATGCATAGAAAGATAAAACACAACCACGCAAATATATATATATATATATAATTCCGTAACATGCCCAAAAATCCTATGCGTTTTCCCCGTGAGCCACAACGGGGAAAATGAGGCCAAAACCTAAGGACAAGGTAAAGTCTCGTTGGGTGAGCTCCCACCGAATCCAACACCTCCAATAGCGTGTTGATTCCTTCTCGCCAAGACGTCATCACCATGACTCCCGTTGACTTCTCCGGTTCTAATTCTATACTATTTACAAATACATAGAATATATATATATATATATATATATATATATAAACGACACACAGGTCACATTCCTACACTATTTATACAAATACACGGAATAAAATAAACGGCGTGCAAGCCGCACCAACAAATATATAAATAAACATTTACATCAATACGGCACATAGGCCACCAAAAAAAACCGAATCAATCAACCACCACAACACATAGGTCTAAGGGCATATCGTGTTTCCGAATTAACCGAACGCAACATAAGTGAAACATGGTGTGTCACACAAAACCATGATAGAAATATATTTCTATATTCTAGTCAAGATTGTCAACAACATCAAAGGCACCAAAATGACAATCCTTGTACATATGCATTAGTGTACCAAACCATTTTTGTGACACGTATTCATATATACATTTTTAAGTATATATTTGTGTACACTTCATGCCAAATTACAACAAATATATAAATATAAAAACTAAAATATCAACAAGACTACAAATATAACAACTCTAGCACAAGAAGAGTCTCATTAGTGCAAAGCCATGTTAGATATGACTCTGATACCATTGAAGGTATTTGTTTGGCATAAACGAGTAGCAACGGAAGCAAGATACAATACAAAACTAAACTAGCCAAACAAACACACATGCCATGGACCAATATCTAGACATGAAATTGCAACTAAATAAAAGAACAAGATGGATAGAAATGTACCACTATGCATATACCACAATCTCCCTCTTGTCAAGCTTCAAAATCCAAGCTAGGATTTCTCTAGTGAAGTCCACCCTAAAGTTGTGTTGATTCCCAAATGCTAGCAAGTTGGTGTTACCACCAAAACAACAAGATTAAAGTATGTCTAACACCTTTTGTGCATCAAGCCTTGATCACAAAGTGTATGAACTATAGAGAGAAAGTGTGTATATTTCATATGTTCTTCATAGCCATTCAACTCCCAAGAACACAGAGAATTCGTGATCCTTGAACTGCCCAAATTGAATGAATACTTAATCCCATTAAAATGAGCTTTAAAACCAATCAATTCTGCTGTTACAGCATCTGTACACGGCCCGTGTTGGTCAACACGGCCGTGTAGGCCCAAAGCCCCCGGCCTCAATTGGGCCAAACTAGCCCGTGTCTAACAGACCTAACACGGACCGTGTTCATCTATACGGCCGTATAGGCCCAAAGCACACGGTCTCGTCTTGGGCAAAAACGCCCCGTGCTAGTTGGGCTGGACACAGCCCGTGTTCAAGAACACGGCCCGTGTACCATGCTGCCAAAACCCATTTTGGTTTTTTCCTCTCTTTCATTGATCGTGTTGCCGGAATCAATACTTGGTGTGTGACCCAATAGGCCTATACTTCATCAGCAATGCTATTAACTCGTTCGTGTCAGCGGGCATATTCCAACACCTTCTACTTGTCTTTAGCACATGCACAATATTACAAACGTGAGTGCCACAGCCGGTATCTAATACATAACTACCAGATGTAGAAGTATGATGGAGTTCAATCATGTACGTACCTGAATCGGAAGTTCCTCCGATGCTCAACCCCTTGAGCTTCTTAAGACCTTCTAGGTATCCCGGGAAGTTAAAGCACCAATGGCCCTTCTTCCCACATAAGAAGCATTCCGCTTCGCTCGGAGTTTTGGCTTGGGGAACCATCTTCCATTCCCTTTACCCTCCGAAGCGGGGCTAGACTTGGCAGCGCCAATCTTCCCCTTCCCCTTACCCTTAGGGGTATAAGCGGACTTCTTCTTCTTCTGGATTCGCCCCTCCCTTATAGCAAGAACGGGATTTGGAACGGTGGGCTTGTTTTTGGTCATGCTAGACTCCGTTGTCTTGAGCATACCATGTAGCTCCATGATGGATTTATCCATACTATGCATATGATAACTCATAACAAATTGATCATACACGGTGGGCAGGGACCATAGGATCAAATCTACGGCTAGCTCCCTCCGTATGGTAAATCAGAGCCATTCCATGCGCTCCACGTTTGCTTTCATGTGCAACACGTGAGCACTCACATTCCCGCCATCGGCCATCTTGCTACCAAGAACCGTCTTAAGACACTCAAACCTCTCTTGTCTCGCTTATTGCTCGAACATTTTCTTAAGCTGAGTGATCAAGTCAAAAGCACTCAAAAGATCCATTTGCTTTTGGAGCTCGGGGATCATAGTACTTACGATGAGGTAAGTAATGTCCTCGGTATCCTTGACACACTTCTCGTAAGCGTCTCGGATAGCCTGAGTGGCATTGGCAGCATGAGCCTCGGGTAGGGCCTCCTCTATGGTAACCATCTTCTCTTCTTGGCGTAAGACTACCTTAAGTTGCCTAAACCAATCTAAGAAATTGTTACCAATGAGTTTCTCCTTTTCAAAGGAAAAATCTAAGCGAAAAATGGTTGGTGGTGTTGGTGTTGCTTGAAGATGCCATCTATAATAGCAAAGTAGTTTTAGTTAGTTTGGAAATGCTTGTTAAAATAAGTACCCATAGTTTTAAACAAAACAATTTATTTGTAACAAGGGCTAAGAACCTTATTTCACCTCGCACCGTGACAGGTTTACCGCGGATCACGTGGCGAGGCTATTTAGGCCGGAAACCATTTTACCAATTGCTATCTCTATTACAACTCTTAGACACTTAGGGATCCGTTGACATCCATTATGTCGGTTGGCATGTTTGATCCCTTCCTTACACCAATCTTAATATATGATTTTTGTTTAGCTCGTGCTTAGCTCGACAACTAACCAAGAACTATATACTAAAATTGTAAATCGTCCGACAAGACACACGGGTGGCACTCTCGTCCATTAACTGGCTCGTGCTTAGATCGACAACTAATCATGCGAGTTACCCCACTCACCATCCACACAACTACACAAGGAATGACTCGTGCTTAGCTCGACAATCATCCTTGCTTCGTTAGATTCGGGTGGTGTCATCTTACGGGTGGTGCGTGATTTACATTTTTAAAAACAGGATTTTGGTTCCGGTTTATTAAAACCTTTTTGTGATTTAACAAAGTAAGTGTCAAAACGATTTTAAGCCTTTTAAATATAATACCATCTTTATATTTTCTTTGTCAATTCTATTCTCGTGAGATTGTTAACCATTTTAACAAAGGTTGTATTTTTATTTAATTTTATAGAAAAATTGTCTAGCATGCGAATCCTAATCCATGCATAGAAAATAAAATACAACCACGCAAATATATATATATATATATATATATATATATATGATTCGGTAGCATGCCCAAAAATCCTATGCATTTTCCCCGTGAGCCACAACGGGGAAAACGAGGCCAAAACCTAAGGACAAGGTATAGTCTCGTTGGGTGAGCTCCCACTGAATCCAATACCTCTTGTAGCGTGTTGATTCCTTCTCGCCAAGACGTCATCACCATGACTCCCGTTGACTTCTCCGGGTTCCAATTCTATACTATTTACAAATACATAGAATATATTTAAACGACATGCAAGTTGCATTCCTAAACTATTTATACAAATACATAGAATAAAAGAAACGGCGTGCAAGCCGCACCAACAAATAAATAAATGAATATTGTTACAACAATACAGCACGCAGGCCGCCTAAAAGCCAAATCAATCAACCACCACAACACATAGGTCTAAAGGGCATATCATGTTACGGAATCTAACCAAACACATCAAATAGAAACATGGTGTGCCACACAAAACCATGATACAAATATATATATATATATATATATCTATATTTTAGTTAAGATTGTCAAAACACCAAAGGCACAAAAGTGACAATCCTTGTACATATGCATTAGTATACCAAACCATTTTTGTGACACATTCATATATACATTTATAGGTATATATTTGTGTACTTCATGCCAAGTTACAACAAATATATAAATATAAAAACTAAAATATAAACAAGACTACAAATATACCAATTCTAGCCCAACAAGAGTCTCCATGAAAAACCATTTTAAGAAAACAATTTTCTTATCAAATAAAACTTTTATGGTTTTTCTAGACTCAATAGCGCAAAGCCATGTTAGATATGGCTCTGATACCACTGAAGGTATTTGTTTGGCAAAATCAAGTAGCAACGAAAGCAATATGTATAACAAAAATTAACAAAGTCAAACCAACGAATACTTCCAAGGACCAAAATCTAACCATGAACCTGCAACTATAAAGATAAAAATGATGGGAAGAAAAATTATACCTCAAAGCAAATCACAAAGTAAACTTATCTTGTCAGGAAGCTTAGAATCCAACAATGAACTCCTCCAATGAAGTCTACCCCCAAGCTTGTATGATTCCCTAGTGTTAGCAAGTTGATGTGCAATCACCAAGAAAACAAATCAAGTGTATGTTCTTCACATTGTGCACCAAAAATGATCACCAAAAAGCAAGAACAATTCTAGAGAGAATCTCAACTTGAACTAACTCCTTTTGCCACTCAAAAGTCTATTCAAGTGTAGAGAATTCGTTGCCCCTTTGTCTACCACAATAAGTTGACATAAACACCATTAAACCAAGTGTTTAAGGCTATTAATTCTGCTATTACAGCGGACGTACACGGCCCGTGTTCACCAACACGACCGTGTAGGCCCAAAGTCCACGGCCCCAATTGGGATAAGATGGCCCGTGTCTAATACGCTATACACGTCCCGTGTTCATCTACACAGCTGTGTCAGCCCAAACTACACGACCTCTAATTGGGCCAAAATGCCCCGTGTGTGTTGGACTGGACACGGCCCGTCTTCAACCACACGGCCCGTGTACCATCCTGCCAAAACCCATTTTGGCCTTTTCTCTCTTTTGCTTGATTGCGTTGCCAGAACCAATACTTGGTATGTGACCCAATAGGCCTATACCTTATCGATAGTGCCATTAATTCATTCATGTCAGCGGGCATATTCCAACACTGCCAATTTCCCCTCAGTCGATACTCTACTAACCACAATGTCTCCATTCTCGATGATATCAATGATAAAATGATATTTCCGAGCAATGTGTCTCGTACGTCGATGCACTCTTGGTTCCTTAGCTAGAGCTACTACACCCTCATTGTCATAGAAGATCTCAATAGGGTTTGCGATGCTAGGAACAACTCCAAAGTCTTGAATGAATTTCTTCATCCAGACAGCTTCCTTAGCAGCCTCGCTTGCAGCAATATACTCTGACTCCATGGTTAAATCGGCCATGGTATCTTGCTTGGAACTTCTCCAACT
Source organism: Dittrichia graveolens (assembly GCA_038502395.1). Lineage (NCBI taxonomy): Eukaryota > Viridiplantae > Streptophyta > Magnoliopsida > Asterales > Asteraceae > Dittrichia > Dittrichia graveolens. Next base: position 29,779,964 of record JARJIL010000008.1, read on the forward strand.
TATTGCTCCACCATTTAACAAGAATACAAATTCCGATTGAGACTGGCAATCATCCTTATCCATTTGGAAGCTAGCATACGACACATCAGGCCAAGTACATAGCATAGCATACATAATCGATCCTACTGCCGAAGCAAACGGCACTCGACTCATTTCCTCTAGTTCCTTTTGAGAACTAAGACATTGAGACTTGCTCAACGCCATACCATGCAACATAGGCAAATTCCCTTTCATGGAATCTTGCATCTTGAACCTCTTCAAGACTTTCTCTATGTACGTACTCTTGCTTAAACCAACGAGTCTTTTAGACCTATCTCTATAGATCTTTATCCCCACAATATATGCTGCTTCTCCCATGTCTTTCATAGAGAAGCAACTCCCAAGCCAGGTTTTCACTTCCTGCAAGGTAGTCATGTCACTTCCTATGAGTAGTATGTCATCTACATACAAGACTAGGAAAACTACAACACTCCCACTAGCCCTAACATATATACAAGGTTCATCCTTGATTTTAGAAAATCCAAACTCTTTGACCTTTTCATCAAAGCAAATGTTCCAACTCCAAGATGCTTGCTTAAGTCCATAAATGTACCTCTTAAGCTTGCAGACTTTATTAGAATATTTGGGGTTTACGTAACCATCAGGTTGTGCCATGTAAACCTCCTCTGCCAACTTCCCGTTAAGGAAGGCAGTCTTGACATCCATTTTCCATATTTGGTAATCGTAATATGCAGCGATAGCCATTAATATCGTAATAGATTTTAACATAGCCATATGAGAAAAGGTTTCATCATAGTCTACACCATGAGTTTGAGTGAAACCCTTTGCTACCAGTCGAGCTTTGAAAGTGTCTACTTTTCCATCCATGTTGGTCTTTTTCCTTAAGACCCATTTGCACCCTACTGGCTTGTGGCCGGGTACCGGATCAACCAAGTCCCAGACTTGATTATCCGCCATGGATTGCATCTCACTGTCCATTGCCTCCTTCCACCTAGTAGACTCAGGGCCCGTTAGGGCTTCCAGGTAGTTGGTTAGTTCACTATGATCCACCAATAGTTCGTCGCCCTCGGATATGAGAAACCCATATCTTTCCAGCTCATTACGAACTCTACAAGATCTATAGAGCTCTAATGGCTATGTGTCAGGTACCTCATCCTCCATTCGTTGAGGTTCCACTTCTTCTGGTACGTCGACCTCAGAAGCGGTACTAGTGCCAACATCAGGTTGATCATTGATGTCATCTAGAATTTCTTCTAGATCGACTTGCCTCCCACTAGCTTCTGCAGATATTAGCTCCCTTTCAAGGAAGAATGCCATTTTAGCAACAAACACCTTGTTCTCAGAAGGTTTGTAAAACAAATATCCCATATAACCAGCTGGGTAGCCAATGAAATTACACTTCTCGGCTCTGGGATCAAGTTTGTCTTGAGCTTCATGTCTCACGTAAGCTTCACAACCCCAGACCTTGAGATATGCTAGCGAAGGAACCCTTCCATGCCACATCTCGAACGGTGTACTTGCAACCTTCTTTGTTGGTACAAGGTTTAGAGTCCTAGCATCGGTTTCCAAAGCATAACCCCAAAAACTTGTAGGTAGCTTTGTACGACTCATTATGGGCCGAACCATATCCAATAAAGTTCGGTTCCTCCTCTCAGCGACCCCATTTAATTGTGGTGTCTTGGGTGGAGTAAGTTGTGAAATAATTCCACAACCCCTAAGATGATCAAGAAACTCGGTACTAAGATACTCACCATCCCTATTGGATCTGAGAATCTTAATCCGCTTACCCAATTGATTCTGCATTTCGTTTTGGTATGTCTTAAACACCTCAAAGGTTTCAGACTTATGCTTAGTCAAATAAACATAACCATACCTACTGAAATCATCAGTAAAAGTAATGAAGTACCTACAGTTGTTTCTTGTAGCAGACCTGAACGGACCACACACATCCGTGTGAACGATGTCCAACAAGTCTTTTCCCCTCGCACTAACGCCGGTGAAGGGTGCTTTAGTCATTTTGCCTAATAAACAAGAATCGCGTACTTTGCTTGACCCGTGATCAAACGATTCCAAAATCCCAACCACTTGGAGTTTGGCGATACGTTTCTTGTTTATATGGCCAAGACGACTATGCCACAAAGACAACTTGTCCAATACACCTTTGGACTTAGAATCAATGTTCATCATTGATTTATTACCATCCAAACATACACTTGTTTCATAAATTCCACGACATGGATAAGCTTTAAAATAATGAACACCATCTCTTAAACAAGAAATAATTTCATTATCAAAATTAAACTTAAAACCATCGTCAAACAATGAATGTAAGGAAATAATGTTTCGTGCCACGCAGGCGAAAAACAAAGATTTAACAAAGTAATAGCAAGGCCTGAAGGAAAAGCGAGATCAACACTCCCTATCCGCTCCACAGGAACCACACCCTTGTTTCCCATGATCAGGTCAAGCTCTCCAGCAGCCAGAGCCCTACTTCTTTTTAGCACCTGCACATTATTACAAATATGAGTGCCACAACCGGTATCAAGTACCCAGCCGTTAGAAGTAGCGGTATTATGGAGTTCAATCATAAACGTACCTGAGTTACCCGCTCCCTTCGGTTTTACCCGCTTGAGCTCATCGAGGTACTTTGGGCAAGAACGCTGCCAATGCCCCTTTTCCTTGTAGTGGAAGCACTCGGCTTCCGCCGGGTCCTCGGCTGGTGGAATCATTAAGGCTTTCCCCTTGCCCTTCGCGGACGGACTTGGGTTAGGTTTTGCAACCTTTCCCTTACCCTTTCCCTTGGAGGGGGGGAGCACCTTTCCTTTTGGTTCCGCCTCCCTGGATTGCTAGGACGGGTTTGGACGAGGAGGGCTTCTTGGACATGTCAGACTCGACGGTCTTCAACATTCCATGAAGCTTCATTAGGGACTTGTCCATGCCATGGACATGATAGTTCCACACAAATTGTGAAAAGGAACTGGGTAGAGAACGAAGGATCACATCCACCGCTAACTCCCTCCCTAACGGGAATCCCAACCTCTCCAAGCGATCAACCAATGCTTTCATATTAAGCACGTGAACGCTCATATTTCCGCTCTCCTGCATGTGGCAATCGAAAAGGGACTTTAGGCAGTCGAAGCGCTCTAGCTTAGCCAGCTGTTGGAACATTTCCTTCAGCTGGTTAAGCATATCATATGCACCTAAGTGTTCCATTTGATTTTGAACCTCAGGAATCATTGACGAGAGCATAATACAAGCCACTTCGTTAGTTTCCTTGACGTGCTTTTCATACACGTCTCGGACCGCCCTAGTCGCATTGGCCGCAGGTGCTTCTAGTAAACGCTTCTCAATGGCCCACACCTAAGGGCTATCCTTAGTTGCATGAACCAATCCATGAAGTTTTGGCCATCGAGTTTGGCCTTTTCGAGGAACAATTTTAGGGAAATTGAGTTCGATGGTGTAGAAGCGTTGTTGGATGCCATCTACAAAATTAGAGTTCCAATATTAGTTGTCAAATCCTTGTATAAATAATTACCCAATAGTTATAAAACTCAATTATTTGAACAAGGCTAAGAACCGTATTTCACTCTATCCCGTGACAGGTTTACCGCGGATCACGAAATAAGTTATTTAGGCCGGTAACCATTTTACCGATTGCAACCATTTTACCGTGACGGGTAGATTTGTAACATCCCAAAATGGACCTAGTTGAACTATGTGTTCACAAGCTTGTAACCTTGTGAATTAAATAAGATATAGTAATTAAAGAATGAAGGTGTAATATAATGTTAAATGGAAGTTGGTAAGAAATAAATAATAGTTGTTATTTATTAAATGATTTTAGAAAAGGATTCCGAATATATCCCCGTTAGCTAAAACGGGTGAACGGATATTAAGTTGTAAGTTGAAAAGGGGAACAAGATACTTACTTGTGGATAATTAAACCCACAAGTCGGTCTTGACTTTCTACACAGATACATATATGTGACACACACCAACACACACACTTCAACCTCTTCATTTGCTCTTGAATCTTTTGGAAGAGAAATCAAGGAGGAAGACTTCAAGCTTCCAATTCCAGCAACAAACCAAGTTGTAATCTATTCATGATCATCTTCATCATCATACTTGTAAGTATGCACCTTCTTCTCCAAGTTCTTGGCTTTTGAGGTTTTGAGGTTAAAAATGGGTTTGCTAGAAATAGCAATCAAGAATTGAAATTGGAGTTTTAATTAGTTCTTACAACATCAAACTAGTGTTTATTAGCAATAATCATGAATTAAAGTGATGTGTTTGTTTGAGTTTAATGGTGTTGTATAAATGGGTCAAAATTGAAGAATTAAGCTTGATTCTTAATATGGTTGTTAAAATATGATAAGAATTGATGTTTCAAGCTTAGTTGGACTTGAAATAACATATATGATCATTGGAAGTTGATTGCAAATCGATTGGAAGTGTTTTGCTTGAAAAATGGTATGAACAGAGTGCTGAAATTCGTTACTGGTCTGAAACACACTAGCTTGCGGGTGCAAGGAGAAAAACATTGCTTACGGCTGCAAGGGAAAGACCGCTTATGGCCGCAAAGGGAAAGGCTTGCGGGTGCAAGCAGTCTTCTGTCCATGTGGGCACAAGCAGTCTTCCGTCCTTGTGGGCACAAGCAGTCTTCAGCCCTTGTGAGCACAAGCAACATTGCTTGTGGCCACAAGGAGCCCAGGAGCCCTATTTCAGCAGATAGTTTGTTGTTTCGCATTGTATTGATATATGCGATTTTGTGTCTACCTAAACGTGTATGATTTCCAAAAGCATAAGTAATGATATGTCATGGTTCAAATGAACAATGACATAAGGACATAAAATTCCAAATGTATAAGTAAAGATATGATAATGTCTAAAAGTTAAGAGTGAAATAAATATGAAGGTAACCCTGAATAATCGGTGCTTACAAGTAAACGAGTGAATTATGTGAGACACAAATGGGGACACATAGTCCCATTTGGTAGTAACTAAAATCAAAGATTATAAGGTGTATAAAGTAATGCATATGTGTAAAATTTAAATGGTACATGGGAATTCATTTATGGTATGAATTTCCAGAAATGATAAGTTCACCTACGGGTGTAACTGTGATTATAAGAGTAAAGACCCTTATGAGGTAAGTTAAGAAAGATTAAGTGTGTTTGAAAATAAGTGGTAAAGTCACAAGCGGTGATTTACTTAAGTGAAGTACATGTATACGAATAAAATTTAGTTAATGTTATGAATGGGTAGTGTTTTGATAAACACCATTCTTAACATAAGATGAAATATGAGATATTGTTTAGAAAGATATAATGTGAAAGTAAGTGATGTGAGAACCAACGATGTTTAAGATTGTATCAAACAAAGTAAATACGATATTTAAGGTTGTATCAAGGGAAAGACCGCTTACAGCCGCAAAGGGAAAGGCTTGCGGGCGCAAGCAGTCTTCTGTCCTTGTGGGCACAAGCAGTATTCTGTCCCTGTGGGCACAAGCAGTCTTCAGCCCTTGTGGGCACAAGCAACATTGCTTGTGGCCACAAGGAGCCCTGTTTCAGCAGATAGTTTGTTGTTTCGCATTGTATTGATATATAGGAAGTTGTTATAGGTTTAACTTACGACCAAGGAGAGCCGGAACACTATGTTTTCCTGTGGTAGCTGTAAAGGTGAGTACCGACTTACCTTGTAACCATTATGCAATACGGATTTATTGTTTACCATTAGGTATATACAAAATGCGATAGTTATGAGTATGATTAGTAAGATTGTAAAGTAAGTTTAAACTGGTGCTTATAGAAACACGAAGTATAGATGCCTGTACGGTATATGTTTATAATGATAATGAACGAATACGTGATATATAATATGTATGTTTGTTGATGGATCCGGATTGAATCCGTTTCATTAAAGTTTTTAGTTATTGTAGAGTGCATGCAAGCGGATCCAAATTGGAGCCGCCTAGTTAAACTTGTTATTATGTATGTTACATTATGTAACTATGAAAGCTATATGCATGCGAGTAAGATTAAGAATTAAGATGCCTTGATAATTGATGTGCAAGACATGTGTTTAAGTAGATATGCATATATTGATAATCATATGTTATCTGTAAAAGCATGCATGCACTTGTCCCTGAAAAGGGTGATTGATAAATTATCTGTATGTCCGGACTAACATGTAATTAAGGTCAGCTTTAGCTGGATCCTGGGCCTTCGGGCATAATGTTCTGGATCAATGGTTCTCGAGTACCATTCCTTTCAGCACTTGAGGTGAGTGTCTTAAATGGCTGAGCCTATGAGTCTTTGGCTCCTGAACGAGCATGGTGATTCACTTATGTGATGAAACCAGCACGGATGGTAGTCTCTGATTCCTCGGTGGAAAATTGTTGAGCTGGATTAGCTACCCGGAAAGATATGATGCCTGCCAGTAGGTTCAACACTACTCTATGTGATAGGATAGCACTGTTTGCTTAATCCTGTGTTATATGACTCACATGTATCTATGTTTCCATGTTGCCATGCCTATGATGATGTGAAGAATATGTTGCCCTATATGTTGCATGATGCTTAGGGTTAAGTTTGTATTCACTAGCTTTTAAAGCTAACCCCCTCCGAGTATATACGTATATGTTTTGCAGATGTATGGTTAGCCTGGGCATGGGATTGCTTTTATTATGCTGGGACATTCGGTACTTATTGCAGGTATGATGGTCGGTCGGTATTAATGTTGGTAACACCCGTTTGTAAATAAAGAAAATGTTTTAAGACTTCCGCTGTTTTGTTAATTACTAAAATATGTTTGAAATTAGGTTTTTTTAAAAGTTAAAATTGACTCTGAAATCGCAGTGTTACACATGCCAACCATATGGACCAAAATTCTAAACATGTCAAAGCAACTAAATAAAGATACAAAGAAGTAGCGTCATACCCTTGAAGCTATCTTCTTTGTATAGGAAGATTTGGAGTTTGGAAGATGTGTACACTAACTTGTGTACCCCTAATGAAGTCCACACCAAGTTCTTATCAGTTCCCACTTGCTAGAGTGCTAGATGTGCCAATCTAAACACCACCAAGATGATCAACACAAGAATACCAAAGCCTTGAGTACTCCTTGTGCTTGATATATATATATATATATATGGAATTTGTATATTCTAGTAAAAACAAGTTCTTGGAACATGACCACATTAGCTTCATGTGACTTATATAGAACTCAAATATGAGTTCAAATTCGTGCACACTAATAAAAAATTCAGTTACTAGAGTAATGCCAATAAACACCTCTTTTAACTAGCTTTGAAAGCTTAGTTAAGAGGCTGTTACTGCACAAGGGGCGGCCGTGCCCCACAAGGCACGCGCATGCCAGCCCAAAAGGCCACGCCCAAGTCACGCCTGACTTGGGCTCGTTCCTGTCCACTGGGCTCAGGGCACGGGCGTGCCTCTAATAGACACGGGCATACCTAGCCACAGGCCACGCCCGAGTTGGGCTCGTGCCTGCCCGTAGGGCTCGACCGTACCTCATAGGGGCACGGGCGTGCCTTGGCCTACCAGAACCTGTTTCTGGTTTTCTCTCTCATTCGACCATCCGTGATGTCGGAATCGATACTTGGCGTGTGACCCAATAGGCCCTTGCTTTATCAGTCATGATACTAACTCGTGTGTGTGTCAGTATGCATAATCCAACAACAATTGCCAACGGCCTAGGGCCTATTTATAGGCCACGCCTTCTAATATGGCTTTTCTACATTTTCTAAAACTTACAGGTTTAAACATGGCTATGGAAGATGAATCTGTTTCATATTGTTCTTCGACACCTAGCCACTCCCATAACCCCGATAATTAACTCCTTCCCACAAATCAATTTCTTTTAGTTGTCACTCATGACAATAACCACTTTATAAACCTTGACAATAACCACTTTATAAACCTTGACGAATTTCGCAACCCAAACTTCCCCATTATCACTGAAATTCTCCGCATTCATACACTAAACCCATGCTCTTACTTACAACCCATCCACATCTGGGACACATGTCCCTGAATTATACGCTCAACAATTCTGGCACACCGCCCATATGCATACAAATCCTGACGCTGATCGTGTACCTATTCGCGGTGATGTAGACCACTTCACTCTGAACATCACTGCAAGCCGATTTAGGGAAATCCTCTGGCTTCCTACCGCTAGAAGCAGGCCTACTCTTCTTGACTTTCAGGAGATGCCTGACGAAACCACTGCCCTTGAGGGCATTCGAGCCATGGCTTATATTAGGGACTTACCACTTCGTTGCCACTTCAAAAGAACCAACCTTTACCCTATATACTATACTTTCTTGATAATCCTTCAACGCTGTCTCACTCCCAAACACACTGGTTATGAATAGCCAAACTCCAACCAAATCAAACTCATATATGTTGCGGCTAACACTTGCATATTGATTATGCCACTTTAATTTTTCTTGATATTATGCAGCAGGTGGAGGGCAAACTCTCTGATCAAAAGAGAGCAAAGGGAGGGTTTCTGCCGTACCAACGGTTTTTACCTATGATGGTCCAATTTGCAATGGAAAAACACGAGGAGATGCCTCGAAGGCTAAATCATGCTGCTATCAGGCCAAAACAGTTTATGTATTTCAAAGTTATGACTGCAGATCATCATATTCAACCGCAACCATTCCCGGTTTCTTTGCTGGATCTATGTGCTCAGAATGACATTGTGAGAAATTATTGGCAGAGCGTAGGACTAGGTCCTATGGTGCAACCAGAGCCGGTTGTACCTACCCCAGGGCCTGTAGTACCAAGTGAGGATATAGTAATTAGGCCTCAGTCTTCCACGGGGGAAGCTGAGAGGGATGATGAGAGAGAGAGAAAAGCGAAGAGAGGGGTGGTGAAAGGGATGAGGGCGAAACACATAATGACGGAGGGGCTGAATATGATCCTACACCGATACAAGCTTTGATTGATTCATTCTCAAATGTGCTCCCCGACCCTGAACAACAACCGGTGTCCCGTGATTTGCATGTTGGTTCAGTGGCGCCTGACTTTGAAACGGACACCATCGCCCTGACCACATATACAACCGGTGCAACACCTTTGGTCATTGATAACACTACGCAACAACGAGCAAAACTACAAGTGGTGACAGAGGAAGAGGATTTGAGCTTTTCTGATATATTCCCAAATTTACCCTAGGCCTTTAACTCTAAAACTGAATTCATGTATGTCTATCAACCGGGTCCTCTTCATACAACAAGTACAAGTCATGAATTTGATCATGATTTGGATGTCTATGATGAGTATGAAAGCGAAATGGAAGAGTAAGAGGTAGAGGTAGGAGAGAAAGAAGTGAGAATAGAACAAAGGACTGTTGAGGGACCCCCAAGCCTAAAAAGTCGGGAAGACACACCTCCAACCGGAGTTGACATTGTTATCTATGGTATTGAAACAATCATTGTCATCCCAACAGTGCACATTTTCCCCTCTAGCCACTCAAGTATCTCTCAATAGATGCTTGTTTCAACTCACGGGAACTAACAAATACTCTATCGGCCTTTCACTCGGAGATGGCTGGTATTGAAACCAGTGGTCTGCCTCTCCCGACCTCGATCGTTCCTTCTACGCACATCGACATACCGCAGATATCTATATTTCTTTCTAGACACCAAAATATACTTGCACATATTACGATGTTGTTTACTAGACAACAGTCCAGAACACTTGTAGGTGGTAGTACTAAAGGTGCCATTCCAGGAATAGGTGGAAATCTCACCCGAATGTACACCACTGTTGCTCCGCACACGAGTAGATCTGCCTGTGTGGCAGAGACTTCAACGAGTACTCTTAGTGAGTCTCGGTTTGTTACAAAGGATGAATTCCAGGAGGCCCTCAACCCGATCATAGAAAGCTTATTCGAAATCAAGCAGACCGTGAACAGAACCTAGATCTCCTTCAAACCGTCTAGAATGAACGAACTTACAAGGGTAGTAATATGAATGAATTTAAAGAAACAGTTGTAACCTCAATGGGGGATCTGGGCAATGTAGTCTTTCAGAAACTGGATTCGGTGGAAAATAGGTTGACCATTCTTGAATTCACTTACAAATCCCAAGCTGCTGGGTCAAAGCACATGTGTGGTGACGATGTTCCCGAACATGATCGTCACGAGGGAGAGAAAAGACCGCGCGTTTTGACCTTTAGTCCTTTAATAGAACGATTAACGGCTGCAATGGGGATCGGGGCAGAATCTTAGCAACAACAACAACAATCTCAGCAACCACAACAACAGCAACAAACACACACTGAACCTGAACCTGACATCCCAATGTTTGAATTTGAAACTGAAACTGCTGATATCGGTGAAAGAGATGAGTCGGATGAGCTGCTGAAACAAATAGATGAGTTCTCCTTTGGCAAATTGCCAGAAAGAACTAAGGAATTACATATAGTATACAGGTTTGAGGATATGGCGTTGCCTATTGTTCAAAAGCTAGCTTTTTCAAGGGTTGCAAAGCCTGCGAGGGAGTTGGTCATCAAAAAAGCAAATGGAGGAAGCAATCAAGAAACTTAATCTCACAAGAGTCCTCCAAGGCATATCAGAGGAGGTTCATCAGCTATTCCTTCCTGAATCCTGAGGAAAAATCAACAAGCACAACAGGCTAAACAACTACAACAATCATCTGAATTGCCACTACCTTCGAATGTCCAGCCAGCTCCATTAGTTCCCATTTCATCAGACCCAGGCCTTGATAGACACAATATGTTCACTAGAGAAGCTATGAAAGAACCTCTGTAGGGAAAATATGGAGTGAACGCTACTTACCTTGAGGATCGGATTCCTACCATTTTTACTTCTCAAATCAGAGAGAAGATTCCTCGAGAACTAAGAGGTCTTGATGATACTCAAAGGAGATGATACAATCATATATTTAATGAATATAAAACACCAAGGGAGTAGATTGTGTCAGAATACCCAATCAGGAAAGTACTTTACGTCAGCATGCAAAAATCTTTGAGGTACAGGTTTGCTGTTTATGATATAAAGAGAGAAGATGGTCAGAAAATCTCCTTAAATGAAGCTGAGTTCAGACATGTCAAGCTACATGACATTGAGTTCATGTACGAGGAGCTATCCACCAAGATCATCAAATCCTATGAAGAACAACAAGGACGATCACCTCTAATGAAGTATATGAGGAGATTTATTAAATTTATACAAGAGCATGATCTACAATTGGGAGCCAAGAGTAATCAACTCAAGGTGAATCTACTTAGACCTCTGCAAAACTATCCTAATCTACAAACCCTATAAGTGCTAAATGTTATTAATGAAAATCATCCAGGCTTTGCGGGTCAAAGAGGTGTCGCCTTCATCAACCAATATCATCGAAAGATCTTCGTTCGGATGGTGGACATGATGGCATACTCTGATGGTACTCTGAAATTGTTGTTCCACATACTCTAGGAAAAGGCTGACAAAGAACAATCAACTACAAGTGAGTCGGAACGGGCTGGGCTGATAAGAACTATTGACGCTGTTAAAAGGACGTTGGACAGTCGTCGGATTATTCGAAGGTGGCAGATGATGTTTGGAATAAGAAATAGGTCTTTATTGTAATTACTATCTTTCTGCATTTCTATTTTCATGTAATAGGTTTTCTCTCCATTTAGGGGGAGATTGTTAATTTAGAAAATGTAGAAAAGCCTTATTAGAAGGCGTGGACTATAAATAGGCCCTTGGCCCTTGGCCATTGTAACTCTTGGAAAAGCTTTTGGCACAAAATTAAAATACTCATATTAAAAGCAAAAGGTGAAGTGTGTGTTTCTTTCAAAAATCATCTTCTCTCTACACTATTACTTGAAGGTTTCATCACGGGATTGTGCTTTCATAATGGTTGATAAATCTTCGCTTTTGATAATCTTATTACGTGTTTGACTAAATATACCACAAAAGGATATTTTACATCAGTCTTCGATACAAAATCAGAATATTTCTTACGCATGGAGAAAGATTTCTGTTTGATCTTTAGAGCAAACTTATTTGTCTTTTGAGGTTGGCTCATTGGAATTCCCTGTTTTGGTATAAATTTAGATGATAATTCATCATTGATAACATTCTTTACCCTGAACTCTGATGTTCAGGGGACTGGTTCAGATGATTTTTTCTTTGGTGTCCATCATGAATTCTTCGTCATTGCATTCGAATGATCACAAAAGGAATTATTGTTGGTAGAATTCTTCTTTGAAATCAATGCCTGCTTCTATTTATGCTTTGAATCACCTATGATAACATAGAAACAACAATTACATTTATTATGTTTAGCTTTGAGAGGTTGTTTCTGTTGGAATCTGCCCACCGACACACGTAGGCCGGCATCACTGCCAATGAAGCACGGGCCTATTGGGTCACACGCCAAGTTTCCACTCCGACAGCCTAATAAAAGTGAAAGGGTCAAAATGGTCAAATTCCAATTGACCGAGGCTTCACGACCGTGAAGGATGCTCCACGGGTCGTGAAGCAGCTTGTGTACATGAGTCCTGTCGTGGGCCGCATGGTTCGTGAAGGAGGTCGTGAAGGCACAACCCTCACGATTTTTGCACGACGCGACACGGCTCGTGGAGGATTATTGGCCGGTCGTGGCGCATTTATCCTTCACGGCCCATGAGAGCCCGTGAAGAAGTCGTGAAGGCAGAATTCTAAGTGACACTTGCATTTTATTGGACCATCTTGTTGGTCCAATGAGCTTGTGCCACTAGGTCCGAGCCTGGAGCACTTGAACCAGAGAATTGGTCTTTATAATGAGCTTCATTTGTTCCATGTGAAGCCCTAGGGTTTCACGAACCATGCGGCCCATGACAGGACTCGTGTACACAAGCTGCTTCATGACCCGTGGAGCATCCTTCACGGTCGTGATGCGTCGGTCAACTGGAATTTGACCATTTTGACCATTTCACTTTTATTAGGCTGTCGGAGTGGAAACTTGGCATGTGACCCATTAGGCCCGTGCTTCATTGGCAGTGATGCCGGCCTACGTCTGTCGGTGGGCAGATTCCAACAAACTCCCACTTGCACATGACACACCGTACCCATGGGCACCACAGACAGGGAGCAGCCTCTAGCAAGGTATCCCTACCCCCATCTAAACACGGGGTATGCCATCCCTGACAAGTACCAAGTCAACACTAAAAGAGTTTGTCATGGTCCTATAAATAAGTGATAAATCATCATATTGTTCGCGATATCCAAGTGAACAAGAGACATGGTACAAAGTCATTCTCCGATCTTTCACGATTATGTTTCTCGATCAAGATTGGTGGTGACCAAAAGGTGAGTTGCAACTGATTAACAATCATTGCAAGCTCAAGCATGGCCATGCATTTTTAGTGTTAGCGCCCAATCATCGAGGGGCCTAGGGATATCTCTCTAAACATACGAACAAATTCCTTCGTCTACATTGCCTCCAATACAATGGCAATACTTTACCCCAATACCTCCTTTATAATAGCCAGTTACGGACTACGTTTGAAAGTAGTCAGAATAAAGCAAACCAAAGTAGTGAAACACATGCATCTCTCGTCTAAGGATAAAAGATATTATCATCCTGATTTACTCTTGACATGTACCATGAAGTAAGATCAGGTGTGGGCCGTCCAATCACTTGAAACTCTTTTCAAGTATAGGCGAAATATTGCGTCCCTAGTATTCAATCCCATTGAACTCTATGACCAATCATTTCCCTCGATCTTTGTTCATGCTTCCTTCCAATAAGAATGACCGATCGTGGACTATTTAGAATGTAAAACATTCAAGGAAGAGATAAAACATGCAAAGGTGGAACACAATAATGATTTAAAGAAAGTATTCGCTACACCCGTATCATTAAGTCTCCATTTAATAATCAATACATTCAAAAATACAATATTGCTTAATGTTCCCAATAACATAGTAAATACATCGAATATGATAACCAATATACAACTCAAACCAAGTCACTAGCAAATCTAATCCCAATAGCACGTGTGTGGGCATCGTGCTTAGCTTGTGACAATGATTTAGTGAACGAATTCGCAAAATTGCTATCCGTGTGTACTTTGCTGATGACGATGTCACCGTTCTCGACCACGTCCCGGATAAAATGATATTTCCGCGGAATATCCCACGTGTGTCGGTGAGACCTCGGTTCCTCTGCTAAAGCAATGGACAAATTCTCTGCTTCAAGTGCTCCAGGGCCGGACCTAGTGGCACAAGATCATTGGACCAACAAGATGGTCCAATAAAATTCAAGTGTCACTTAGAATTCTGCCTTCACGACTTCTTCACGGGCTCTCACGGGCCGTGAAGGATAAATGCGCCACGACCGGCCATTAATCCTCCACGAGCCATGTCGCGTCGTGAAAAAATCGTGAGGGTTGTGCCTTCACGACCTCCTTCACGAACCATGCGGCCAACGACAGGACTCGTGTACACAAGCTGCTTCACGACCCATAGAGCATCCTTCACGGTCGTGAAGCCTCGGTCAACTGGAATTTGACCATTTTGACCCTTTCACTTTTATTAGGCTGTCGGAGTGGAAACTTGGCGTGTGACCCAATAGGCCCGTGCTTCATTGGCAGTGATGCCGGTCTACGTCTGTCGGTGGGCAAATTCCAACAAACTCCCACTTGCACATGACACACCGTACCCATGGGCACCACAGACAGGGAGCGGCCTCTAACAAGGTATCCCTGCCCCCATCTAAACACGGGGTATGCCATCCCTGACAAGTACCAAGTCAAAACTAAAAGAGTTTGACATGGTCCTATAGATAAGTGATCAATCATCATATTGTTCGTGATATCCAAGTGAACTGGAGACATGGTACAAAGTCATTCTCCGATCTTTCACGATTATGTTTCTCGATCAAGATTGGTGGTGACCAAAAGGTGAGTTGCAACTGATTAACAATCATTGCAAGCTCGAGCATGGCCATGCATTTTTAGTGTCAGCGCCCAATCATCGAGGGGCCTAGGGATATCTCTCTAAACATAGGAACGAACTCCTTCGTCTACATTGCCTCCAATACAATGGCAATAATTTACCCAAATACCTCCTTTATAATAGCCAGTTACGGACTACGTTTGGAAGCAGTCAGAATAAAGCAAACCAAAGTAGTGAAACACATGCATCTCTGGTCTAAGGATAAAAGATATTATCATCCTGATTTACTCTTGACATGTACCATGAAGTAAGATCAGGTGTGGGTCGTCCAATCACTTGAAACTCTTTTCAAGTATAGGCGAAATATTGCGTCCCTAGTATACAATCCCATTGAACACTATGACCAATCATTTCCCTTGATCTTCGTTCTTGCTTCCTTCCAAGAAGAATGACCGATCGTGGACTATTTAGAATGTAAAACATTCAAGGAAGAGATAGAACATGCAAAGTTGGAACACAATAATGATTTAAAGAAAGTATTCGCTACACGCGTATCATTAAGTCTCCATTTAATAATCAATACATTCAAAAATACAATATTGCTTAATGTTCCCAATAACATAGTAAATACATCGAATACGATAACCAATATACAACTCAAACCAAGTCACTAGAAAATCTAATCCCAACAGCACGTGTGTGGGCATCGTGCTTAGCTTCTGACAACGGTTTAGTGAACGAATCCGCCAAAGTGCTATCCGTGTGTACTTTGCTGATGACGATGTCTCCGTTCTCGACCACGTCCCGGATAAAATGATATTTTTGCGGAATATCTCACGTGCGTCGGTGACACCTCGGTTCCTTTGCTAAAGCAATGGCACCCTCGTTATTGCAGAAGATCTGAACAGGGTTGCTGATGCTAGGAACCACTCCCAAATCAAGCAGAAATTTCTTCATCCATACGGCCTCCTTAGCAGCTTCACTGGCCGCAATATATTCCGACTCGGTAGTGGAATCGGCCACGGTGTCTTGCTTGGAGCTCCTCCAGGATATAGCACCGCCGTTTAATAGGAACACGAACCCCGATTGTGATCGGTAGTCATCCCTATCGGTTTGGAAGCTTGCGTCAGAGTAACCCTTTACTCTAAGCTCTTCCTCACATCCGTACACCAAGAACATCTCCTTAGTCCTCCGAAGATACTTGAGAATGCTCTTCACCGCCGTCCAATGAGCTTCGCCTAGGTTGGCTTGATATCTACTCATCATGCTCAAGGCAGACGATACATCAGGCCTCGTACATAGCATGGCGTACATGATCGAGCCCGGAACCAAAGCATATGGCACTCGCTTCATTACTTCCCGTTCCTCCGGGGAACTAGGGGATTGAGTCTTACTCAATACCAAACCATGTGACATTGGAATGAACCCCTTCTTGGAGTCTTCCATCCTAAACCGCTTTAGGACATTGTCAACAAATGTACTTTGGCTAAGCCCAATAAGCCTCTTGGACCTATCTCTATAGATTTTGATCCCAAGAATATAAGTCGCATCTCCTAGATCCTTCATTGAAAAACAATTCCCTAACCAAGTTTTTACACCTTGAAGGGTCGGGACATCGTTCCCAATGAGGAGTATGTCATCGACATACAAGACTAGGAATACAACTATGCTCCCACTAGCCCTGACATATACGCATGGCTCATCCTTGCTTTTCGAAAAGCCAAACTCTTTGACTTTCTCATAAAAGCACAGGTTCCAGCTGCGCGATGCTTGCTTAAGTCCATAAATTGACTTCTTAAGCTTGTAGACCTTATCCGGATGCTTGGCATATACAAAACCCTCGGGTTGAGTCATACAGACTTCCTCGCTAAGTGTTCAATTAAGGAACGTGGTTTTAACATCCATTTTCCAAATCTCATAATCATGAAATGCGGCAATTGCCATGAGTATCCGGATAGACTTTAACATAGCCACCGGGGAAAAGGTTTCATCATAGTCTACACCATGAGTTTGCGTGAAACCCTTAGCTCCCAGTCGGGTTTTGAAGGTGTCTACCTCTCCATCTATGCCGGTCTTTTTCTTAAAGACCCATTTGCACCCTATGGGTCTACACCCGGGTACCGGATCTACCAAATCCCAGACTTGGTTATCCGACATAGATTGCATCTCGGACTCCATTTCCTCTTTCCACCTAGCGGACTCACGGCCCACCACGGCGTCCCGATAAGATGATAGTTCATCATGATCCACCACTAGGTCATAGCCCTCAGACATGAGAAACCCATATCTCTCTGGCTCATTGCGACTCCTACCGGATCTCCTAAGAGGTAAATGATTCGTGTTAGGTTTTCTAGCAGCGCCGTGCTAAGAATCATCTTGTGAACTAGTGCCAACTTCAGGTTGGTCATTGGAAGGTTCTTGAATTTCTTCAAGATCAACATTTCTCCCACTAGCGTCTTTGGATAGCATCTCCCTTTCAAGGAAGACGACCCTCCGAGTAACAAATACCTTGTTCTCGGACGGTTTGTAAAACAAATATCTCATAGACCCGGCAAGATATCCAATGAACAAACACCTCTCGGCTCGGGGTTCCAATTTGTCCTCCACCTCACGTCTCACGTAGGCAGGACAACCCCAAACCTTTAGATATGAAAGCGATGGAACCTTTCCAGGTCACATCTCAAATGGTGTCTTCTTGACCTTCTTAGTTGGTACGAGGTTAAGGATTCTAACGGCCGTTTCCAATGCATAGCCCCAAAAGCTAATGGGTACATCCGTACGACTCATCATACTCCGGACCATATCCAATAATATCTGGTTCCTCCGCTCGGCGACACCATTTAATTGTGGTGTCCTAGGACGTGTCAATTGCAAAACAATTCCACAATCTTTTAGATAGTCACGGAATTCTGAACTTAGATACTCACCACCACGATCCGATCTGAGCATCTTAATTCGTTTACCCAATTGGTTCTCAACTTCGTTTTTCAATGTCTTGAAAACCTCAAAGCTTTCCGACTTTTGTCTCACCAAGTAGACATACCCATACCTACTAAAATCATCGGTAAAGGTTACAAAGTACCTTGAGTTATCCCTAGTGACATGCTTGAACGGACCACACACATCCGTTTGAACGATATCCAACAAGTCTTGGCCCCTCTCACAAACGCCGGTGAAGGGTGCTTTGGTCATTTTGCCCAATAAGCAAGATTCGCATACATCATCCGACCCATGGTCAAATGATTCCAAGATCCCATCCGCTTGGAGCTTGGCGATGCGTTTCTTGTTTATGTGGCCCAAACGACCATGCCATAAAGATAACTTATCTAAATCACATTTGGATTTAGAACCAACATTCATGATTGATCTATTACTTTGCAAGCATACGCTTGTCTCATATATGCCACGACATCGATGTGCTTTAAAATAAAACAAATCATTCTTAAAGCATGAAATAATTCCATTAGAGAAATTAAAATTAAATCCATCGTCAACAAGTGCATAAAATGATAAAATGTTTCTTGCCACGCAGGGCGAATAGGATACATTTAATAAAGTAATAAATAAGCCGGATGCAAAGGCGAGGTCCACGCTGCCTATCTTCTCAACCGGGACAACCGCCTTGTTTCCCATGATGAGATCCAGGTCCCCATCAACCAAGTCCATACTTCTTGTTAGTACCTGCACATTATTAACTATGTGAGTACCGCACCCGGTGTCCAAGACCCAAGCGTTAGAAGTAAAAGTGTTATGGAGTTCAATCATATACATACCGGAGGCGCCTTGTCCCTTGGCGCGTAGCCTCTTGAGCTCCTCCGTGTACTAGGGGAAACTACGCTGGTAATATCCCTTCTCCCCGCAGAAGAAGCAGGTGGCCTCTTCCGGTGAGGGGGCTATAGGAGCGGGTTCCTTCCCTTTCGGCTCCGGCGCCGGGAGTGGTTTGGGCTTAGGTGTTGCCACCTTGGTCTTCCCCTTCCCTTTGCCCTTAGAGCTTGAATGGGCCGCTTACTCTTAGATCCACCCTCATGGATGGCTAGGACAGGTACGGAGGTTGATGGCTTTGCCTTGCCCATGTTAGACTCGGCGGTATTCAACATGCCGTGTAACTCCATCAAGGACTTGTCCATATTATGCATATGGTAGTTCACAATGAACGGTCCATATGCTTGAGGCAAAGATTGGAGGATAATATCCGTAGCCAACTCTTTCCCCATTGGAAAGCCCAACCTCTCGAGCTGGTCAATGCATTGCTTCATACGAAGCACGTGGGAGCTCACGTTCCCGCCTTCCTGCATCTGGCACCCAATAAAGGCCTTGACACACTCGTAGAGTTCTTGCCTCGCTTGTTGTTGGAACATTTCCTTAAGCTGCGAGATCATGTCAAAAGCACCAACGTCCTTGAATTGCCTTTGCAACTCGGAACTCATGGTCTTCAACATGAGGCAAGTCAGCTCATTGGTGTCTTTAAGGCGCTTCTCATAAGCATCCTTAATGGCCCGCGTAGCAGTGGTAGCAGGAGCCTCCGGAAGAGGTTCCTCTAGGACGTACAACTTGCTTTCATAGCGTAAGACAATTCTCAATTACCTCTGTCAATCTATAAAGTTTACGCCCACGAGTTTCTCTTTTTCCAAAAATGGACGGAGTGACATGTGTGTCGCAGTGTTGCTTGTAGATGCCATCTAAAATAAGGTAAAGCACACAAAAAGGTTAGTTCGACATATTTTAATCCTTGTTAAATAATTACCCAATATTTAAACACTTAAATTTAACAAGGGCTAAGAACCCAACATAACTTCACTACATGACGGGTTTACCGCGGATCATTTCGTGAAGGTATTTAGGCCAGTAAACACTTTACCATTTGCAATCCGTGATTACAACTCTTAAGCACTTGCGGGATCCATCGGTACTCATAGCACCGGTTTGGCATGTTTGATCCCTCCCCACACCGATTCTTCAATAAGCCGTTTTGATAACTCGGTATAGGCATGACAATTATCAAGGCGTATTAAATTGGAATTGGAAATCGTCCAATAAGATACACGATGACGCCCTTGACAATAATTGACTTGTGCTAAGCTCGACAACCAAAGATTTCTAGACGCCACACACACCTTCCACACAAGTCCACATGGAACAATTCATGCTAGGCTCGATAATTGTCCCATGCTTCATTGGATTCGGGTGGAGTCATCTTTTGGATGGCGTGTGATTTACGTTTTTAAGAAAAATGGGACAATTGTTTTTCTGATTAAAAACCTCTTTTCGTTTTGATTAACAAATAAGTGACAAAACGCATTTTTCACCATTTGAACATAAACACTTTATATTCGTTTGTTAATCATGTGAGCGAGCGGGGTTTGTTAACCAATTAAGGAAAACTATATAATTTTATTATTTTCAAAAGATTTTCTAGTATGCGAAGATCCTACAACCACGCAAGAAAATAAATAAATAAAACTACACAACCACGCATATAAAACTGCTTTGAGCCAACCTAAGTGTTCCCGGTGAGCCAACCGAGGAACTAAGTCTACTAAGGACAAACAATCCAAGACTTGGTGGCGTGCTCCAACTCGATCCCGCGCCTCTGGATCCGAGGTAGCCAAGACGTCTCCCAAGACTCCTGTTGGTGCCTCCGCTCTTCTCTTCAAAATACATACATAATTTAAAGAGAAATGGCATGCAAGCCACACAACCTATTCTAAGCTAATATACAAATTACAAAGAGTCAATACTTTGGCATGCAAGCCACAAATAAATAAATTATTACAAACCAAATGTGGTACAAAACACCAAATGAATGAACAATAAATAAAGCAACCACACAAAGGTCTAGGCTCAAACCGGTGCTCACAACAATGAAACAACCACAAAGCATGGTGTGCCACACCAAACCATGCACAAAACAATATCCCAATCAAGTTTATTCAAAAAACTGAAGGCAAAAGAATAAACCTTGTACATATGCATTATGATTCCAAACACTTTGAAATCCATGTTCATATATACACAATATACATGAATGCATGTGTGCATTTTATGCCAAAACCACCTAATACATACAATACAAGAATTAGGATATTATGGGGCTTAATCTACAAAGCTAAAAAGCCTAAAATGATTCTGGAAACACCAAAACCAAATGCTAAAATCCATATCTAGTTTTCTTTTTCAAAATGGCCAAAAACAGCCTGTTCACGATGCCTTCACGAGCTGCTGCTCTTCACGGGCCCTCACGGGCCGTGAAGCCAGTACGATCCACGACTCGTGAAACAAATTAAAAACCTTTCACGACCAACACCCCACGAGACTGGTCATGTTTGAAAAATGAGTCTGGTTGAAATTTGATAACCGATATCGGATTTCAAAGTCTGGTTGAATGGATTTAACCGACTTTAGGTGTGTTTAAAAAATGAGTTTACAAACTCTTTACCGATTTTTGTTGGTTTGGTAACTGAGTTCAGTTTTAAACTTGAAGGTTTTGATTTTTGTTAGAAAAGAAACTCTGTTGACACTTGGTAAGAAAATTGAGAACAAAATTCTGTTAAGCTTTCCACGACTGATATCAGCTGTTGACTGAGGTTTGGTTGGTTTTTCAAAAATGTTCCAAGTGTCGAAAATTTGGCTCCTTTGAATCTTAAACAGATGAACTCGGTTTTTATCTGTTCAACGAGCCTAGATTTGATGTTCAACAAAAGTGTTTGGAATCAAGATTTTCTTTCACTAACATGCTCGTCTAACTCCCTAAACACTTCCTTTTCCTTTTCCAAACCGAAACAACTCAAAATCAGTATTGATCGACCAAATTTCTTCAAGAACACCATGAACACTCTCAAACTTAGATCTGAAAATTGACTCACTAAATGTAATCTGTTTAGATTGAAACCACTACGTAATGGATCTATACCCTAATGTGCCTACAAATCGAGGAAATGTCAAACTAAACACCAATTTTCACCAAAAAACTTAGAAACTATGGTCCCAAAGAGGGTGAACAAGCAACCGATACAGTGTAGAAGGGGGCGTTGAATACACATTAAACAAATAATCAAATTAATCAAACATATATTCAACGATAAAATAAAACTGTAACAATTATCACTCTCTAATCAAATCAACAGGATGATTTGATATTACAATGATTATAACCTCAACTCTCTCTAAACACTCTTGAATCACAAACTAATTGATGATTGAACTTCTTGTTAAAACTGATTAACAAGAACTATTAAAAACTCTCTTGAACTTTGAACTCACAAAGTTATCGCCACATACGCGTATCAAGTATGACGAACACACGTATGTTTTGCAACTTATGCAGTCTTGAAACTTATGCAGTACCACATACTTGTTATTGTGTGTATTTACGCATTCGTTCGTCTGTTGTATTCGTCTATTAAACCCATAAGAAGGTTTATACTTATACTTGATATATCTACGAACAAATCGCAGTTTAAAGATAGAACTTATCTTTTGTTTAAAACCGTAACAAACTCCTTAATTAGAACATATCTAATTAATTCCATTTGAGATCTCTATCCAACTAATACATAGTTTAAATTAGGTTCAGATATCCTAATTTAAATTTCGTAGATTTGGAGAGTTTATAACAGAATTTAGAACTTACTAAAATTCTTGAACTGACTTCTGACGCCGAGCTGACTCACTCAGTCTTGACCTTGTCAAGCTGAGTTCTTGAATCTTGAGTTCTTGAATCTTCAAGTCTTTAAGTCTTTACTCCTAAAACCTATCTCAGCTTAGAAGTCACTGAGCTATCTAGTACTTACATAGAAAACTCTATATCTGTTTATACACTGACTACTCAGCTTAAGCTGACTAGTCAGTCTATAATAGACTTACATAATTCCTAACTCTTAACCTATCATCTATACATCTTAATAGTTTGTCTCATCAAATCTAATTATTCTAAACATGGGACTAACAATCTCCCCCTATTTGATGATGACAAAATATTGAATCAAAGTAGGTATAGGTTAACAGAATTATGTTGAACCACTCTGGAACTGACCAAAGTTAGTTCTTGAAATAAGTATTGAACTGATCCATACTTATTCATCATATCTTGAACTTACAAGATGTTTATATTACAAATCCATTATAAGAATTGTATTCTAAGTGTTTGGATATACAACTACTTAGATACTAAACTTATCTGAATTAATTTAAGTTGTGAACTTACAAAAACTTATATAACTGAACATATCAGTTTATAATTGAACATATCAATCATTAGATTAAACTTACAAAGCTGTTTATTTGAACATATCAAACATAATTTTGAACATATCCAATAATAAAACAGTTGAACATATCATTTACATTGTAGCTTAATCTTTATGATTAGCTTCTGCACACTTAGTGCTTACAAAATCATAGAACTAATCTATTTAATCAATAGGATCTCCAACTTCTAACCACATATCATAACATTAAGTTCCAAGATTGCAGCTTTCTTGATAGCATCATTTACAATCTCTTCACCTTCTGGCAGCTCTCTCATCTCAGTTTTTCTTGATCTGATTTCTTTGTGGAGATGATATCTGAATATTGAGTTCTGAGTTGAATCATCACATAGAATTCTCAAGTACAGATGCAATTCCAGATTTGCCAAATGAAGATCTGCTACTCTCAAGAAACATTGATTACCTTCAACATCAGGATACAAGAATCATTCCAAAGGTTGAGTGAAAATAAGTGTTTTCTCTAAATTCAACTCCCTTTTGAACTTGTAACCCGATGTCTCTTTTAGCTCGCTGGCTCGCTGCTCTAACTCTTGTAGCTTTGCCTCGATTCAGGAAAGTATCAATTTCATCAGCAAGAATCTCACCTAACTGATCAATTCTTATGAAGAGTGTCTTGAGCACACCAACTATCTCTTGTCTGATTTGACTCTTTTTCATATGTTTGATAGTTGTGGCTACGATTTTTAACTCTAAGAACCCCAACTTGTACATACATCTCATATGTAGACCAATTCCTTGTTTGTTGTCTAGTACAAAGTTGATAATTACAAATTCTCCTTTTCTATTCAGTGTGATTGATTCAATATTGTGATTAAAATGTGTTCTTTTATAACAATGCCTTAGATCCACATCTGAGTAGGGAATTGGAGCAGCTCTAGGTCCAGAGTAGTTAGCTTCAGCTTCAGCTCTTGCAGCCTCAGCTTTAGCCTTTTCTCTTTGAATTTTAGCGTGTCGTTGTTGCTCTTTCATTTTCTCCACTATGATGCCTAGTTCTTTAGCCATCTCTTGTAACATTTGCTCAGCAAGCATGTCACTGGCTTTCTGTGCTGCATCAGCTTCATCACTTGAGTCAGATTCATGTGCAACTAGTTGAGACTTACCTTGTTGCTCTGGCTCAGGCTCAGCAATGATGACCTTTCTTCTTTTTACTAGAGGCATAACACTTCTTTTCTTTCTTTTTACCATCTCAAACACCTTACTCTTCCCTTTATCTATTTGTGAAGACGGAACAGACTCAGCTTCAACAAATTTTGACAATTCAGCTTAAGGAAGGTTGGTGTGAGCAGCTTGAGATGTTTCTTTATGTAGAGTTTCTGGTTGAGCTTGTGAAGTTGTGGTAATTTGGACTGTTGGAGCCTGTTGTTGTTGGGAAGGCTGATCTACTGTACTCATAAACTGATCATGAGCTTGTTCCTCAAATTGTACTTCCTCTGTATGCTCCCCCATAACCTTATCATCACACTTCTTTGATTCTTCATCCCCCTTTTTGTCATCATCAATAGGGTAGGGTCTGAATTTGAGCACGAAGCTTTCCAAGTTGGCTACTGAAATTGAAAGATCATGAAGTTTACGCATCAACTTGGCTTTATAATTTCTCCTCTTTCTATGCAGGAGCTCAAACTGAGATTGTGGATATTCCATAATGACTTGAGCATCAGTGGTCATCAGCTTGGGCTCCTCAGGTTTTCTACTTATCTCAAAGTCCTCATGTCTAGTGGAGTAGTGTATTTCCACTGTGGGAGTGGCTATTGAGCATTCCTCAATCGGCGAGAGTGTGGGTCCCATATCCAAAGGTTGGTGCTGACCCATGGAATCAAGGGGGCCAGAATGCGGACCCTGTAAACCTTCCTAGTGTATGAAAGGTTCATTGACAGGTCGTGCTACAGTGTGTAAGAATGGAAGAGAAGAATGACCAATGTCGTGAGGTATGGTAGTGGGGTGAGCTAGGCTTAGTGGTGAGGAGGGGGGTATTTGACCCTGGGGATTGGTTAATATTTCAATGTTACCTTCATGGGGCTGTGAAGGCACAGAAGTAGGATTTCCCATGGCACTAGTAAGTATGGGCTGAGTAGACACCATACCCGGTTTAGGCGTAAGGGTTGAACTGAGCCTAGAGATTGGCACCTTAAGAGAAGGTGTCTCCCCCTCAGCTCCTGCCGGTGGAGGTATCAATGTGATATCAACTCCAGAGTCCTTTTCAGGTGAAGGACTACCTTTGGTAGACTCTCTAGTATAGGTGTA
Organism: Dittrichia graveolens; assembly: GCA_038502395.1. Lineage (NCBI taxonomy): Eukaryota > Viridiplantae > Streptophyta > Magnoliopsida > Asterales > Asteraceae > Dittrichia > Dittrichia graveolens. The sequence goes on from JARJIL010000008.1 coordinate 29,805,400, forward strand.
GGATATTTCCATGATAGAAGTGGGTTAACCAAGGTTGGCTTTAGATTGTAAGATTGATGGAGATGTTTGACGTGGAGGAGAGAGGTTAGACTGAGTTGGGCTTGACTCAATCTTATCTCCCAATTCTGGAGGTGGAGAAGTAAAAGAGAGAGAAGGAGATAAGGGATGCGAAAGTATACCTGTTGCACCTAGCAGTGGAGACTCAGAGCTAGGAAACAGACTCCTTTGCTCAGAACTCGAAGTGGTGGATGAAATTATTTGAGCACGGGGTCTGAGCTGAGACCTAGGTTGATCAGCTTGAGAGGACTCAACCTCAGAACCAACACCATCACCCACTTCTTTCGCAACTTCCTCTTCTGTCTCAGCTTAACTTGACTCAGGAGTCAGAAGCTGTACATACACCCTCATCTGAGCACTCATTGTAGGATGCTCAGGGAAAATATCATGGGCGAACATTTTGTCACAAATGACTTGAATGCCTCAAAGATCAACTCAGCGTAATCCAATCGTCGATCATAAAATAAGTTGTATACCACTTGCATTTCAAAGTCATTAACATTATCCAGGCCACCCACCTTGTATCCAAGGGAACGAACATAGTGGATACGATAAATCTCCATGCTATCTAGCAAACAGATTTCCGTATTACGCCAATAACTTGAGGATGACCCATTAAAGGTAAAACGCTTCGTGATTTGTCCCCAAAAACCGTCGCTTCATAGTGATTATGAACCGGGAGATGAAGAATTCTGCGGAGACAATTTGCATCGACTTCTATCGCCACTTGTCCACTTAGGACTGTACCCCGAATGACAAATTGAGTTGCATCCAGTTTACACGTATACCAGAATTCCGTAAGAAGTTGAGGGATGAGCACAGCAGGACCACAAAGAAATGCATGTGCCAGGGGTCCCTTGCGAATGTAGGAGACCCACTCCTCATATCCCCTACCAATTTTGGACTTTGGAATGTCGATACAGGTGATGACATTGTTTTGTTTGAAGGTGGGGAGTGCGTTGTTCTTGAACTTTCCACCACGGATCATTTGTTCATTTAGATTAAGAGTATAACCCCCCATTGAAATCGAACTTATCGTAATGGATTGCACTTAGCAGTAGTAATGATTAGCACTGAGCAATGAACTCTACACACAGCAACGTTAGGTTTTAAGAGAGTAGAGAAGAATATTTTGGAAGAGTAAACGAAATATGATGAAAAATCTCTTTTATTTATACCTTTTCAATGTGAGAGAAAAGTTACCGTTATTGGAGGGTAATCAATATGACCGTTACAGTAACTTCCGGCGACGCAGTTTATTATAACTGCTATATTTAATGTAACTTAATTTGACTAACACTGTTACATTGATCCGAATTCATTCAAGATGAACTAAATTATCATCAATATTCCCTTTTCATTTTAAAATGATTTGTAAACGACTTACGTTTATTGGAAACAGAACGCACCGTAAATATTATATACGTACTATATTGTTGGACTTACCATTTGTTAGGACTAACCTAGATATGTGGAACTTACCACACTTTTGAACGGAATACTCAGCTTATCCTGAGTGTTCAGCTTAGATGTAGCACTCAGCTCAGATTGAGCACTCAGCTCAGATTTAGACACTTAGTCGAATATAGCACTTAGCAAAAATTAAATAGAGATAAAGAATAGAACATACCAATTAAGGGTTGAGCATGCCAAGTTTGCCGAGTAGAGTTATAAATCTTGTGCCTTCAATTGGTTTAGTGAAGATATCTACAAGCTGATCTTCAGTCTCAATGAAGACTAACTCTATCTTTCCCTTTTCTACAATATCTTTGAGGAAGTGATGTCTTATCTCAATATGTTTGGTTCTTGAGTGAAACACTGGGTTGTGTGTAATGGCAATAGCACTTTTATTGTAACAAAATATGGGAGTCTTTGAATAATACAAATCAATGTCCTTAAGCGATGTTGCATCCACAGTATTTGAGCACAATAACTCCCTGCAGCTACATATTCAGCTTCAGCTGTTGAAATTGCCACTGAGTTTTATTTCTTGTTTGTCCAGCTAACTAATTTTCCACCCAAAAGTTGACATCCTCCAATAGTACTCTTTCTATCAAGACCACATCCTGCGAAGTCTGAATCTGAGTACCCTATCAGCTCAAATCCTGATCCTTTGGGATACCACAAACCTAAGTTTGGTGTTCCCTTCAGATATTTGAGTATTCTTTTAACAGCTAGCAAGTGTGATTCCTTTGGATCAGCCTGATATCGTGCACAAACACATGTAGCAAACATTATATCAGGTCGGCTTGTTGTTAAATAGAATAATGAACCTATCATTCCTCTATATGTAGTCTGACATACAGATTTTCCATCAATGTCCTTGTGTAGCTTGACATTGTGTAACAAGGAGACTTTGCGGGATGGCTTGAGTCTAATCCATATTTCTTAATTAGATCAAAGATATACTTGCTCTGATTAATAAATATACCATCTTCTTTCTGATAGATTTGAAGTCCCAAAAAGTAAGTCATCTCACCCATCATGCTCATTTTGTATTGATTGGACATTATCATAGAGAACCAATCACACAGACCTTGGTTTGTTGAATCAAAGATAATGTCATCCACATAGATTTGAACCAGAATGACATGTCCACTGCTCTTTCTTATGAATAGAGTTTTGTCAATACTTCCTCTGACAAAATCATTTAAGAGCAAGTAGGTGGATAGTGTATCATACCAGGCTCTTGGAGCTTGCTTGAGTCCATACAAAGCCTTGTCTAACTTATAGACATAATCTGGATGTTTAGAATCAATAAAACCAGGGGGTTGTTTCACATAGACCTCCTCCTGTAGTGCTCCATTTAGGAATGCACTTTTAACATCCATTTGATACACTTTAAAGTTTTTGAAGGCTGCATAGGCTATTAACAATCTTATAGCTTCAATTCTTGCAACAGGGGCAAAGGTCTCATCATAATCAATACCTTCTTCTTGTCGATACCCCTGAGCTACTAGCCTTGCCTTGTTTCTAATCATTACTCCATCCTTGTCCATTTTATTTCTATAGACCCACTTAGTGCCTATAATTGTTTTTTCTTTGGGGGCAGGGACAAGGGTTCAGACCTTATTTCTTTGAAATTCTGTCAGCTCCTCTTGCATAGCCTCAATCCAATCTTCATCTTTTAGAGCCTCTTCAGTCTTCTTTGGTTCCATTTGACATAGAAAACTAGAGTAGGCAGCATAGTTTGCATTTGCCTTAGATCTAGTTAACACACCATCTTTAATGTTCCCAATGACATCATCAAGAGGATGATCTTTTTAATACTCTGAAGGTTGTAGTGGGAGACTGAGGTTCTGGGTCTGAGTCTGAGCAGTGTCCATCAGGCTGAATAGGACTTACTTCTTCAGTTTGAGTAGGAATCGAAAGATCACTTAGATCATCAATCTGACATGTACCTGATGATTCACCGAGACTCTCAGGCTGATTATCTTCAATATGGATAATTTCTTTCGATGATGCACATTTGTTAGATTTACTACCATCATCATTATCAGAATCATCCATAACATACATGGGATTTGATGTAAGATCTTCTTTGTTCCTCTCAAGCTCACTCAGACTAATTGGGTCAGCTTGAGCTCTGTCGGATTCGTCAATACTTGTTTCATCAAATGTAACATGTACCGATTCTTTGATTACTTTTCTTTTAAGAGTAAAAACTCTATAAGCTTAGGAGATTGAAGAATATCCAACAAACATCCCTTGATCAACTTTGGGTTCCAACTTATGGAGCTGATCTCTTTGGTTTAGCACATAGCATGTTGAACCAAAAATGTGGAAGTATCCAATGTTGGGTTTTCTGCCATGATACATCTCATAAGGTGTTTTACCATGTCTTTTAACTATTATTGATCTATTTTGGGCATAGCAGGCTGTACTTACAGCTTCTGCCCAGAAGCTCAGCTTGAGCTTTGCCTCACATAGCATGGTTCTGGCAGCTTCAATTAAGGTTCTATTTCTCCTTTCAGCAACTCCATTTTGTTGTGGAGTTCTTACAGATGAGAAGTTTTGGATAATTCCCTTTTCTTCACAAAATCCTTCAAGGGTTGAGTTTCTATACTCAGTCCCATGATCACTTCTGAGCTTTTTAAGAGACTTACCCTTTTGCAACTCTTCTTGTCTTATGAAGCTGATTAACTCATATGCAGCTTCACTTTTAGCTTTTAAAAAGACTACCCAAGTGAATCTTGTGAACTCATCAACAATCACTAGAGTATACTTTTTTCCACTTAGTCTTGGGGTGCTAATAGGTCCAAATAGGTCCAAGTGCAACATATGCAATGGTTCTATAATTGAAAAATTCTGTTTGGGCTTGAAGGATCCCTTATGATGTTTTCCCATTTCACAAGTTGAGTAGAGTTTGTCTTTAGCAAATGTGATCTTAGGCAGACCAGAGACTAACTCTTTACTAGACAACTTGTTAATATATTTGAAATTAAAATGAGATAGTCTCTTCTGCCATAACCAACTCAGCTTGCAAGTTAAGTCAGAATACAAGGAGGTTTCAGTTGAAGGATCTGTGGAGCTGAGATCTAACAAATAGATATCTCTCTCTCTCTTTTTGCCATTAATATTGGTTTTCCCTTCTTATCATAAATTGTTCCTGCATGCTTTCTGAAAGTGACTTCATAATACTCATCACACAGTTGACTGATACTTATCAGATTGTGTTTAATGCCTTCAACATATGCTACCTTTTTTTAAGTGACTTTTCCAGCAGTTATCTTTCCATAACCTTTGTCCTTCCTTGAGAATTATCCCCAAATGTCACCTTGGGTCCTTCATTATTTTGGAATCCCCTTGCTTCCTGTCATGTGCCTTGAGCATCCACTGTGTATATACCACTTGTAGGAGCCCTGCACATGATCAACTAAACATATTAGTTTCATTTTGGAACCAACTGTTTGGTGGGTTCTGAGGATGAGCACTTAGCTGATCCTTTAGAGTTTGACTGATCAGCTCGAACAGATTCTAGGTCTGTTTTGGACTGATCATCCTTTACGTTTTCAGGTCTAAGATTGGTACTCACACAATCTTTGGCCTATGACCTCTATCACCACACTTATAGCATTTTCTTCTAAAGATGGGTGTTTGGGTGATTTCTTTGAGTTTTCCAACATTAAATTTGGATTCAGTTTTAGGGTCATAAACTATGGATAACCTTTCAATTCTTTTAGATAGTTTGTCTACTTGATGTTTACTGACTTTGGATTTACCTTTGTCAGCTTTATGGTTACCCTTATTTGGTGAAGTCTGACTTACAAACAACTTCCAGTTCTTACACATCCTTTCATGTTTGGCTTGAGAGTTATGTCTTTTTGAGTTGGCGTGAGATATTCTGTCAAAAACAGTAGTTCTCACAGGATTTTAATCCAATCTTTTGAAAACTGACTTATAGTTTCTGTTGGATCTGGAACATTCAGCTTGATGGTTTGTATGAATAACCTGGGGACTTTTGGTTGGTCTCATAAACTTATTCGTTTTAACCTATTTTCCATCCTTGTTCCTTAAAAATGTTTTTGGGAGTATATCATCTGATTTCATTGTTTTGTCTTCAAGACTGACTTGATCTTCAATGATTTATGAGCAGCAGCACTATAATCTCCCCCTAGCACTGCTTTTACTTGATTTGGTATCTGCTAGTTAATACATTTTTCTGCTTCTCTTGATGACTTACACCGAGATTCACAGATCTTTCTTAGATTATCAGCTTGTTCTTTTGATTCTAGTAGTTCTTCACTTAGAAGTTTCTTTATATGAAGCTGACATTCATAATTACTTTGAGTCTTTTTTACCAACATTTAAGACAGTTTCAGAGTGTTTAAGTTCATCTTTTAATTTTGAAATTTCAGTTTTCAAACTAGATTGAACTGTGAGAGAGGTTTTGAAGTCATTCAACAAATAGTTGAACATTAGATATTTTTGTTCATCAGTGTAAGAGCTAAAGTTATTTACCTTATACATTGAGGAAGAATCCCAGTTACTGGTTTGCTTACTCAGCTTAGCCGCTTCTGCTGGATCCTCATCAAAGGAACCATCTTCTAACTCATAGTCAACTTGTTCCTCTTCATCTTCAATGGCCATCAAACACCTATTTGCCTTATCATCATCTGAAGTAGATGATTCAGTGTCCCAAGTCTCAGCAAGAAGACCTTTGGTGTTTTCATCTGGCTTGCCTTTGAGTCATTGATATTTCTTTTTATACTTATCAGCTCTGTAGGCATTCTTCATCAGCAAGTAGACTTACCACTTTTACTTCTGTCAGGTTGACCCCTTCCTCTTCTGAACTTTCTAAAGTTTCTTGCTAACATTGCCATTTGTTCAGTAAGAGCATCCATTTCTTCATCATCTAAACCAGAGTTAGGACTTACTTCCTCAGATTCAGATCCAGAGTCAGTCTCAGCTTGAGACTTTTTAGATCCTTTCTTCTTCTTTACTGCAATTAATGCAGATCCAGCATTATTTATAGATTCTTTTAGTTGTTGCTGGGCTACTTTCTTCTGTTCCATGATCTGTTGATGATTTAGAAGGAAATCATAGATACATCTGAGATCATATTTTCCTAAGGTTCCTCCGACATGAAGTGCAATGGTGATCTCATTGAATTCTTCTGGTAACACATCCAAGAACTTGAGTACCAACTCATTCTCATCTTTCTTGACACCTACCACGATCAGATCATTTATCAAGCATTGAAATCTGGTAAACAAATCTGCGAGAGTTTCATTCTTTTTAGCAAAGAAATTCTCACAAGAACGACTCAGATTTGTCTTCTTATGTTGCTTGACCAAGTTCAGTTTTAAACTTGAAGGTTTTGATTTTTGTTAGAAAAGAAACTCTGTTGACACTTGGTAAGAAAATTGAGAACAAAATTCTGTTAAGCTTTCCACGACTGATATCAGCTGTTGACTGAGGTTTGGTTGGTTTTTCAAAAATGTTCCAAGTGTCGAAAATTTGGCTCCTTTGAATCTTAAACAGATGAACTCGGTTTTTATCTGTTCAACGAGCCTAGATTTGATGTTCAACAAAAGTGTTTGGAATCAAGATTTTCTTTCACTAACATGCTCGTCTAACTCCCTAAACACTTCCTTTTCCTTTTCCAAACCGAAACAACTCAAAATCAGTATTGATCGACCAAATTTCTTCAAGAACACCATGAACACTCTCAAACTTAGATCTGAAAATTGACTCACTAAATGTAATCTGTTTAGATTGAAACCACTACGTAATGGATCTATACCCTAATGTGCCTACAAATCGAGGAAATGTCAAACAAAACACCAATTTTCACCAAAAATCTTAGAAACTATGGTCCCAAAGAGGGTGAACAAGCAACCGATACAGTGTAGAAGGGGGCGTTGAATACACATTAAACAAATAATCAAATTAATCAAACGTATATTCAACGATAAAATAAAACTGTAACAATTATCACTCTCTAATCAAATCAACAGGATGATTTGATGTTACAATGATTATAACCTCAACTCTCTCTAAACACTCTTGAATCACAAACTAATTGATGATCAAACTTCTTGTTAAAACTGATAAACAAGAACTATTGAAAACTCTCTTGAACTTTGAACTCACAAAGTTATCGCACCATACGCGTATCAAGTATTACGAACAAACGTACGTTTTGCAACTTATGCAGTCTTGCAACTTATGCAGTATCACGTACTTGTTATTGTGTGTATTCACGCAATTGTTCGTCTGTTGTATTCGTCTGTTAAACCCATAAGAAGGTTTATACTTATACTTGATATATCTAGGAACAAATCGCAGTTTAAAGATATAACTTATCTTTTGTTTAAAACCGTAACAAACTCCTTAATTAGAACATATCTAATTAATTACGTTTGAGATCTCTATCCAACTAATAGATAGTTTAAATTAGGTTCAGATATCCTAATTTAAATGTCATAGATATGGAGAGTTTATAACAGAATTTAGAACTTACTTAAATTCTTAAACTGACTTCTGACGCTGAGCTGACCCACTCAGTCTTGACCTTGTCAAGCTGAGTTCTTGAATCTTGAGTTCTTGAATCTTCAAGTCTTCACGTCTTTACTCCTAAAACCTATCTCAGCTTAGAAGTCACTGAGTTATCTAGTACTTACATAGAAAACTTTATATCTATTTATACGTTGACTACTCAGCTTAAGCTGACTAGTCAGTCTATAACAAACTTACATAATTCCTAACTCTTAACCTATCATGTATACATCTTTATAGTTTGTCTCATCAAATCTAATTATTCTAAACATGAGAGTAACAAAAACCGAGGTGTATAGCTCTTGGTTTGAACAAAAACTTATAGATCTTCAAAAAATTTCAACTACAATGATGTTACTAAGCAAAATCTTCACTCTATTTGGCTCTGATATCACTTGTTAGCAACATTGCGACTTGAGCCTACACAAGAATAGAGTGGTTGTATGATAGACCTAAGAAGATAGAAGAAAGAGAAAACACACAATACACCTTAGATCTTAAACGTGAAAGCTGCAAGCGATTACATTACATTTTATCATATCCCAATTTATACTCAGAGAGTATTTACATGATAAGCCCCTCATCTTTGCTTTTAATGAAAACTTCACCCACAATGTAAACTTATATTTCTATACAATATGTTGAACCTAACATAGTTTTTGATAATTTTGAAATGAATCTCCTATGATAACTTGTCAATCCTAGAAAGCTTACGATCTCTACAGGGTTCTTTGGTGGTTCCCACTTCATTACAGTACCTACGTTTGTAGGATCAACTTTGATTTCATCTTTATTGATTACATGACCTATAAGTTGTACCTCTTGAATAAAAAAATTCAAATTTAGAAAATTTAGTGTACAACTTCTCTTTCCTCAATGTCTCTTAAACTTATGTGAGATGCCTTTCATGGTATACTGGATTCTTTGAATAAATAAGGATATAATCAATGAACACAATTATTGATTTGTCTAGGATCGGTCTACATACTCTGTTCATCATATCCATGAATGTTGCAGGTGCATTTGTAAGACCAAATGTAACACCGTAAAACTCGAGCCATTTTTTTAAAACGCTGCGGAAGTAATTCTCTAATTCCATGATAATATAAACATCCACAAGTACAAAGTACTTTTTACAAATCACAACATTCGTTTGTGTTACAATAGATTATAAAACGTGGCTCGTCTTTTCTCAAAACACAATATCAAAGTATTGATCAAATTCCCCTTCCCACAAACAAGCTAAACAGTTACTCACATAAACCTGCAAAAAGCAATCAACCATGGGGGATTAGCACAGAGCTAAGTGAATGGAAGCTACAGACAAGCACATAACAATCACTGTTCCCAACAGAACCTCTGAACATCAATCCTCAAGCAATCCGTCAATTCATCAATATCTTCTATCCCGAGGACCGGCGGTTCTGCCCAACCTACAACCAAAGCTGGCCAAAGCAAAGGTTTACCGATAGCTCCCTGCCAATTGGCACAGTAAACTCCCCTCTGAACAACAAATGCAACAGAGGAGCTACTACTGTTCAACCAACTGCAAGCGAGCCCAGCTCTAGCATCAGCAGCTGACCCCAACCAGCTCTTACACAGAAGCTGATCTCTTCCAGTCACAATCTCAATCACAAACTCTTTCTTATATAACATATATGAACATGTAATTCTCATTTTGCATATAGCAGACTTAACGGTCTATCATGGCATGACAAGCAATCTATCTTTGCATAACGAACTTATCAGTCAAATATCTCATATTCAAATCAACAAACAATCATTGCATTCAAACAATCCTTCAATCATTCAATTCATACTATTACCAACGAAACCACCCATGAGTAAACTTTCACTCACCTCAGTCCTCGTATCACGCGTGCTCAGTTGTCTAATATCACTGAGTCTGTGGTTTGCCTGAAAACACAGCAACAACCGAATCAGTCTCGAATATATAAATATATCTTTCAACATATATTTATATCTTGTAATCATGTAAATAACTTGATTCAATCATATAATTAAAAATAAAAATTTTCCCAAACGAAACACAAACAAAATAAACAATTTTTCTGAAATAGGCTCCGTCGCGCCGCGACACACCCTTGTGTCGCGCCGCGACACTGTCGGATTTCAAATCTGGATTTCAAGTCTCGGATTTTGAGTAGCCGATTTTGGTTCCCGGATTTCACAATCGGATTTGAGGCTCGGATTTCATGTTCTTCGGATTTCTAGTGTCGGATTTTGAGTTTAGGATTGTAACATTTGGATTTTTCTACAAAACCGACTCAACCTTCGGATTTTATGAAGGTCGCGCCGCGATGCATCTTCAAACAGAATATCAACTTCTTTAAATTCGATTTCCAGCCAACTTAAATTATTTATAAACGATTCCAACATCATATTTCTTCAATCTAAGCTCATATATACTATTAATCATGCATATATAACATCATAAACACCTTTTTAACAAATCAAACAACAAAAATCATCAAAACCCATTTCATTCATTTTCTTCAAAACACATCAATGGTGGAACTTTTATATAACCATATAAACATAATCAAAAGCATAACCAAATGATCATACATACTTAACGATCACAACTAACCTTTATTTCGAATTTATGAATCATAAAACTTCTACTTTTGAAATTTCCAGTTCTTCTTCTTCTTCTGTTCTTCTTTTCAAGAAAATACACATGCACACACACACACCTAACTTTTTCTTTTCTTTCTTTCTTTCAAGACACACAAATACATACACACGTGTACACTCCTTAGATAGTATATGTCATCACTTTACACCAACTCACATACACACATACATACATGATATCATACATACATACATATCCATATTCATTCTTCTTACATATTTTACATGCCAATTAACCATCAGTTAATTATTCAAGTATCATAATACCATTTACTATGTCCAATTACTTTCAAACAAATAATATTTCTCAATCAATTACCTTAACATACATTCGAGGTGTTTTCTATAACTTTCATTCCAAACTCAATCTTATTTAATCATAAACACATACGACTTCACATACTCGTTTAATCACATAACAAATATTTAATTATGCATACCAACACATTTCAATTTACCATTTGCCCGCCTACTACTAGGCCGGGTTTTCAGATGTTACAAATCTTCCCTCATTTAGAGGATTCCGTCCTCGGAATCCTATAGCACATGTCAAACGATTCATCCCTTTCGGGTTGTCAAGTTCTATGTAACACATATCCATATCTTTCTTCTTACTAGTCATTACCATTCACTTCTACTCATCTTTTGTCATCTCATAATCATCGGAGTTTAACAACTCTTCTTCATTTCAATCATAAAACTCATAAATCTGTCTTTCAAACATTTTTCCTTCACACTTACATATCAAAACGTCTTTTGAATACTCGCACCTATCAATCTGTTTATCTCACTTAACAAATTCTACATATCTGTCATATACCGTCTTATATACAAAGGTATCCACATATCACTTCTCTCTTGTTTCCAATTAACATGTCAAACATTACCACTTTATCTACATATCAACTCAGCACTGATATCTTAACCTTCATTAGATAGAAATCACATCATGCCTGTCTACTCAGTATAATTATAAATTCTATGAATCATCAAAATCCAATGCAAAGTACAAATTCATTCCCATATATATCTGTGCAATTCTTTCTATTCGACTATCTCATAAAATTCAGTTGTACCGCTCATTTCGCATCTCATTTCCTTGTCATAAATGCTTCTAGAAATTTAGTTAATTTCTTCATTTCTCATCACAAACCTCTAAATATAAGATATTTATATCTTCAAATCATCTCGTCAATGCAATTCTTCTCAAAAGTTCACGTTCCACTGGAGTAATAATACCAATACTTCTTATTAATCAGTCGATAATCATTGGTGATACACTAAATTCCTTCTGATGTAGTGCATTTGACATCAACTCCATCATAGCTTGTCGTTACCATAACCCTGGTATCTCAAATTATTTCAACTGTTTGTAAATTTTTGATACTTTGCTTTGACTCATACCATATTCCATGAGAAGTATATCTATCATATTCACTCTTATTAATAAATCATCAATCCATTATTTCATATGGCATTATATCATTTAGCCCTTCCAAATGCATTGGCAATATAGTTCTGTGAGTCTTGTTCAAAAAAATAATTTTCCAGTTCTAAGCACAGGTACTCCCTAGCAAAGGCAATTCATTCATATGATCTACAAACCTTCGTTCCTTAAGCTTATGCCATTACATTTCTCTTTTCTCGTTATTCCATAAATTCGTTCTGTCATTCTTCAAATCACATATATCTTCAATTCATACGTGTCAATCATTCTCATAACTGGTTCTTTCTCATGTGTATTTCCTTGTAATTAGGTGCCAATCACATCTTTATCCAAACAATTCTTGCATAATTCATACCTTCCCAATCTGTAGCAATCTACTCCTTTCTTTTACTTGATAATCTCAATCATCCATGTCATCAATTTCTAATAAGGATAATCTCAATTTCATCCATCAAGTCAAGTGTGCGTCGATTCACATAATTTTCAAGGTTACCATCATAAATTCCCTCGCATTCTCTCATATCTGACATTAATAATCTTCCCAATGTAATATCAAACTTATCAATTACAATCTCTGATTCATCATAACCACCATTTCTATCACATGTTGATTTCATTCACATTTATGAACATCTGCTATTCCTTTTAATACTCAGATCAATGTCATATATTTCTTTATAATCAATATTTTCATATTATCAACACAACGCATCTAGCCCACTTCAATTTGGAACTCAAATGATGGGGTTATACATGCATTGGTTGAAGTGGGTGGCACTATGCAAAAGCTGACACTAGTCTGCACAATAGTTCACGTCGTGAACTCTCTCTAGCCCACTTCAATTTGGAACTCAAAAGCAATTGATTCCTTTTAGCCCCTTTACCTCAGTTATTGTCGAGATCAATCCCAGGTGTGTAACCCAATAGGTCTATGCATCATCGGTAGTGATATCGGCGTACGTGTGTCAGTGGGCATACTCCAACAGAATCCCACTTGTACATGACACACCATACCCATAATTCCATATACAAAGAGAGGCCTCTATCAAGGCATCTTTGCTCCCAAGTCAGCATAAGTTTTCTCATCCTGGACAAATGCCAAATCTCAATCATAAGTACGAAATGGCCCTATAGATAAGTGATCAAACATCCCTTTGTTCGCGATATCCGTGTGACCAAGATTGAGGGTGACCAAAATTCTAGTTGGAATCGACCAAACATCATTGCAACTTGAGTATGTGTTGGTATCTGCCCACTGACACACATAGGCCAGCATCACTGCCAATGAAGCACGGGCCTATTGGGTCACACACCAAGTTTCAATCTCGACAGCCTACTATAAGGAGAAAGAGTCAAAATGGTCAAATTCCAATTAACCTAGGCTTCACGACCGTGAAGGATGCTCCACGGGTCGTGAAGCAGCTCGTGTCCACGAGTCCTGTCGTGGGCCGCATGGTTCGTGAAACCTTAGGGCTTCACGACCCTACACGGCCCGTGAAGGAGGTCATGAAGGCACGAACCCTCACGATTCTTGCACGGCGCAGCACGACTCGTGGAGGATAAATGGCCGGTCGTGGCGCATTTATCCTTCACGGCCCGTGAGAGCCCGTGAAGAAGTCGTGAAGGCAGAATTCTAAGTGACACTTGCATTTTATTGGACCATCTTGTTGGTCCAATGAGCTTGTGCTTGAAGCCTTTTGTTTCAAGAGCTCATCCCAAATCTCCAAGTTGTTCCAGAATTATCAAAGTCTTCAAGGGTATGGATTGCTTACCTTTTTCTCTTTGTGTTTGTTTTAGTTGCATGCATGTTCTTGCAAGTTTTCACCACCATTGGGAAATCATGGGATCGTTTTTGTGTGTTTTGTTGCTTCCATTGCGTGCTTTGATCCCCATGGATTCCCTACAGCATGGCCATGCATTTTTAACGTTAGCGCTCAATCATCGAGGGGACCATGGACATCTCTCTAAAAATAGAGGAACAAATTCCTTTGAATACATTGTTTCGCCACATACCCCATACTTTACCCAAAAACTCCATATATAACAACAAGTTACCAACTGCGTTTGAAAGCAATCAAAGTAAAGCAGGCACATGCTTTGACACACATGTATCTCCGGTTTAAGGACAAAATCATATTATCATCCAGAGTTACTTGTAACAGAAACCATGAAGTAACTTCAGGTGCGGGTCGTCCAATCACTTGAAGAATTCAAGCAAAGGCGTAGTGTTGCATCTCTTGTATCCAATCCATTATTGGATACGTGACCAACCCCTTCCTTTTGTGTTAATTCAAACTTCCTCCCCACGAAGAAAGATTGACTGTGGACTTTTAGAATGATAAAGCATTCTGGGAAGTGGTTAAACATGCTAGGATGGAACACAGTAAGGATTCATGAAAATACCCGCCCTCGGTGCATTATTAAATCTCCATTTAATAATCGGTATAGTATGAAATACAATACTGCTTAATGTTACCCAAACAGATAAACACAAATCAGACATAAATCAAAACAATATTTAAGCCAAGTTATGTGCATTTAGAAATGCCAGATGACCTAGTATGATAAACATCACTAGTCAATAACAACGGCTTAACTAGTTTGTTTGTAACACAACACCCACATGTACTTTTGTTATTTACTTATATCTCTTCTAACCACACCACTCTTAAAGTGTCAGTCAAATATATCATAATATAAAGTGCTAAAGTAACCAAAACCTCATTGTTACAAAAGCCCATAATAGGGTAGGTGATACTTAAGAACCAACAATTATACCATAAGATAGGATCATGAACTTCGATGAAGATCGACAGTTATCCTAATAGAAGCTTGCACTATAGTAATTACTTACTCAAAGTCTTTTCTTTTTGTCAAAGTTTAAGAACATATCCTTATATTTCTTGAACTCTTAAATATCCAATTTTGTATCTCCTAAGTGTCCTTATGAAGCAATAATTCATGTATTAGGTCCATAGACAACTTAATATCGGGACACTATCTTCAATAGATGCGTATACTTAGAAATAAAACTAAGCTCCCACTAGCCTTGACGTACGTATAAGTCTCATCCATGCTTCTAGAAAATCATCACTAGATTTCGTCAATAAAAGTAAAGATCTTACCTTTTTAGATGCAAGCATAAATCCAAAATGGGTTTATTCATGCTTCTATACTTAATTTTGATATTATGGATACATAAGTCTCTCGGAGAGTGCTGTGAGCACTTCCTCATAATGTTGTTCCATGATGGAACGAGGTCTTGTATATCCATGTGCTATCTCTTATTACCACAAAAGGTATTAATAGCCACGGGTATCAAATATTCTTCAACATAACCACTAGGAAAAGTTTCCTTTTAATCATCATGAATCCTTTTAACGTAGTCGGTATTTGAAGTTGTCTACAACTCCATTCATATCAATCCCACTCATACTCTCTTGGTTTTCACCTAGGTATGGGATTAAGCCATGTCAAAAACTTGGATATTTTGAATGGATTGCATCTCTTGATCAATTACTTCTTTTAAATTAGTGAATCCGGGTTCACTATGTCTTCCGATAGATGGTGACCTCAACATGACTCACCATCAAGTCATCGCCACTTAGATATGAGAGACCCATATCTCGTTGCCTTCGTATGACTCTTATTAGACATAAAAGTAATGATTCTTAGTTAGGTATACCAGCTTATCAATGTTAGTTCTCAATCAATCAAGATTGATTATTTGCTAGTGTCAATCATTAGGTTTTTCATTTAAATTCCACGTTCATCCACTGGAATGTTTTAGTTATTTTCTCATTTTAGAGCAACATAACACCGTTCTCAGGAGGTTAAATATCTAAAACATAGAAGAACTCAAATGTATTAGCACCTTTTGATTTCTACTTCATCCATCTCCCACTGAATGTAGATGAGATAACTTTAAACTATGAGAGAGACAAGCAAAGAACTTTTCTAGTCATATCTTATTAAGTGCTAATTAGACCATCGATTGTCTTTAGATTTGAGGACTTAGTCCGCCAATTAGTGTATAGGAAATCAATTATGTGGAAAAACCACAATTCATTATGTGGTCATTTATTATAGATACGAGGTGTTTTAGCATATATGCTAGATCTAAATATCTTGATCTATATGCCCTATAGATTGCGTAAGAACTTCTAATGATTCCTGAACATCAACAAGGTTTAAGACATTTACCCAAACTAGAAAACTTTCCGCAATTGCTACTACAAGGTAGTGATGAAGAAGTTTCCCTTTAGTTATTCTTTGTATTATGCTTGAACAGATTATTCACAAAAGTGTGATCGATATCCAACAAGCTTTCATCCTTCTCACACATGACAATGAAGGGTTTCATAATCGTCTTAGCCTAATAAACAAGATTAGCATCTAATGTCTAACCCGAGGTTAAACTATCCCGTGATCCTAACCAGATGGATCAAGGCGATACTTTTCTTGTTTATGTGGTAAAGTTGATTATTTCATAAAGATAACTTCTCCAAACTATTTTGGATCCAGAATAATATATTCATGAATATTTTATTACTAGCAACACAGATCTTATGTATACTGTGACATGGATAATTTTTGAATCAACAATCATCTCAAAATATTTTTCATAACAACCTTCATATTTCAAGAAAAAGATTAATCGTCATCAAAAGTAAAGTTGTTTGCCACGTAGGGCAAAACAACGCATAAACTTTGACATGAATAAATTTTGAATAAACAATACGAAAAAGTTTTACATCAAATATCAAAACTTCAAAATTACATCCATCATCTTCGAAGCAAGCATACAAAGAAACATCACTTGCCACACAGGGCTATTGGAATATGCCTGCTGACACGAACGAGTTAATGGCACTACCGATGAGGTATAGGCCTATTGGGTCACACACCAAGTATTGATTCGGGCAACACGATCAAGCAAAAGAGAGGAAAAGGCCAAAATGGGTTTTGGCAGGATGGTACACGGGCCATGTTCCTGAACACGGGCCGTGTCCAGTCCAACATACACGAGGTGTACTAGCCCAGTTCAAGGTCATGTAGTTTGGGCCTACACGGTCCATGTAGATGAACACGGGCCATGTACGTTCACTTTAACAGCAGAATTAACAGCCTTAAACACTTGGTTTAGTGGGGTTAACTTCTCATAATTGTGGTAGACAAAGAGACCACGAGTTATGTGCTCTAGTAGAGGCTTTTGGCAAACACTTTGTCTCTTGGTTGATACTTGAACTCTCTCTCTCTCTCCCTCTTGTTCATCTTGTTCTTGGTGTTCTTGAGCACAAGAAGCAAGACATACATACATTTGATTGTTGTTTTGGTGGTTGCACACCAACTTGCTAGCACTTGGGAATCAAACAAGCTTGGGGTGGACTTCAGTGGAGGAGTTCTATATTGGATTCTAAGCTACTTGGCAACAAAGGTTTTCTTTGTGACTTGCATTGAGGTATAAACCTTTCTACTCATGTTGTTTATATTTTAGTTGCAATTCCATTGTTAGATTTTGGTCCATGGGAAGTATTAAATGTTTGGCATCGTTTTTTTGTTACGTGCTTTGCTTCCGTTGCTACTTGTTTTTACCAAACGAATACCTTCAGTGCTATCAAAGCCATATCTAACATGGCTTTGCACTATTGAGTCTAGAAAAACCATAAAAGTGTTTTTGGATAAGAAAAGTGTTTTCTTAAAATTGGTTTTTCCATTGAGACTCTTGTTATGCTAGAATAGATTTATTCGTAGGCGTGTTAATATATTTTAGTTTTTAAATTTATATATTGGTTGTAACTTGGCATGAAGTGTACACAAATATATACTTATAAATGTATATATGAATATGTGTCTCAAAAATGATTTGGTACACTAATGCATATGTACAAGGATTGTCCTTTTGGTGCCTTTGATGTTTTGACAATCTTGACTAAAATATAGATATATATTCATATACCATGGTTATGTGTGGCACACCATGTTTCTATGTGATTTGTTTGATTTGATTCGGTAACGAGATATGCCCCTAGACCTATGTGTTGTGGTGATTGATTATTTTTGGGTTTTGGCGGCCTGCGTGCTATATTGTTGTAACAATATTTGTTTATTTTCTTATTGGTGCAGCTTGCACGCCGTTTCTTTTGTTCTATGTATTTGTATAAATAGCATAGGATTGCGACTTGTGTGTCGTTTATCTATATTCTATGTATTTTTATATAGTATAGAATTAAAACCAAAGTAGTCAATGGGAGTCAAGCTGACGACGTCTTGGCGAGAAGGAATCAACTTGCTATTGGAGGTGTTGGATTCAGTGGGAGCTCACCCAACGAGACCATATCTTGTCCTTAGTTTTTTGGCCACGTTTTCCCCGTTGTGGCTCACGGGGAAAATGCATAGGAATTTATGGCATGTTACCGAATCGTATGTATATATATATTTGCGTGGTTGTACTTTATTATTCGATGCATGGATTAGGATTCGCATGCTAGATAATTTTTCCTATAAAATTAAATAAAATACAATGTTTGTTAAAATGGTTAACAATTGCGCGCGAATAGAATTGGCAAAGAAAATATAAAAATTGTATTATATTAAAAGTGCTTAAAATTATTTTGACACTTACTTTGTTAATTCACAAAAAAGGGTTTTCATAAACCGGAAACAAAATCCCGTTTTTCAAAATGTAAATCACGCACCATCCGTAAGATGACACCACCCGAATCTAACGAAGCAAGGATGATTGTCGAGCTAAGCACGAGTGATTCCTTGTGTAGTTGTCTGGAAGGTGAGTGGGGTAACTCGCATGATTGGTTGTCGAGCTAAGCACGAGCCAATTAATGGTCGAGAGTGCCACCCGTGTGTCTTGTTGGACGATTTACAATTTTAGTATATAATTCATGGTTAGTTGTCGAGCTAAGCACGAGCTAAACAAAATTATATATTAAGATTGGTGTAAGATAGGGATCAAACATGCCAACCGACATAATGGATGTTAACAGATCCCGCAAATGTCTAAGAGTTGTAATAGAGATTACAATTGGTAAAATGGTTGCCGGCCTAAATAGCTTCGCCACGTGATCCGCGGTAAACCCATCACAGTGCAAGGTGAAATAAGGTTCTTAGCCCTTGTTACAAGTAAATTGTTTTGTTTAAAACTATGGGTACGTATTGTAACAAGGATTTCCAAACTAACTAAAACTACTTTGCTATTTTAGATGGCGTCTTGAAGCAACACCAACACCACCAACCATTTTTCGCTTAGAGTTTTCCTTGAAAAGGAGAAACTCAATGGTAACAACTTCTTAAATTGGTTTAGGCAACTCAAACTTGTCCTACGCCAAGAAGGGAAGATGGTTACCATAAAGGAAGCCCTACCGGAGGCTCCTGCTGCCAATGCTACTCGGGCTATCCGAGACGCTTATGAGAAGCGTGTCAAGGATACCGAGGACATTACTTGCCTCATCCTAAGTAATATGATCCCCGAGCTCCAAAAGCAAATGGATCATTTGAGTGCTTTTGACTTGATCGCTCAGCTTAAGGAAATGTTCCAGTAGCAAGCGAGACAAGAGAGGTTTGAGTGTCTCAAGACGGTGCTTGGTAGTAAGATGGCCGATGGCGGGAATGTGAGTGCTCACGTGTTGCGCATGAAAGCAAACGTGGAGCGCATGGAACGGCTCGGATTTACCATAGGGAGGGAGCTAGCGGTGGATTTGATCCTATGGTCCCTGCCCACCGCGTATGATCAATTCGTTATGAGTTATCATATACATAGTATGGATAAGTCCATTATGGAGCTTCACGGTATGCTTAAGACAACCGAGTCTAGCATGACTAAAAATAAGCCCACCGTTCCAAATCCCGTTCTTGCTATAAGGGAGGGGCGAATCCAGAAGAATAAGAGATTTGCTTATACCCCTAAGGGTAAGGGGAAGGGTAAGATTGGCGCTGCCAAGTCTAGCCCCGCTTCGGAGGGTAAAGGCAAGGGGAAGATGGTTCCTCAAGCCAAAACTCCAAATGATGCGGAGTGCTTCTTCTGCGGGAAGAAGGGCCATTAGCGCCGTAACTGCTCGGGGTACCTAGAAGGTCTTAAGAAGCTCAAGGGGTTGAGCATCGCAGGAACTTCCGACTCAGGTACATACATGATTGAACTCCATCATACTTCTACATCTGGTAGTTGGGTATTAGATACCGGCTGTGGCACTCACATTTGTAATATTGTGCAGGTGCTATGGACAAGTAGAAGGATGGAGAGTGGTGAGCTTGAATTGATAATGGGAAACAAGGAGATTGTCCCGGTCAAGGCTCGAGGAGAAGTTGAATTATCTTTTAATTCTGGTTTTTCCATATTATTATTGAACGTATGCTATTCGCCGCTTGTGACACGAAACATTATATCTTTTCATGCATTACACGACAATGGTTTTGGTTTTTCTTTTGACAATAGGGTTATTGTTTGTTATAAAAATGGTATTTGTTATTTTAAAGCTTATCCTTGTCGTGGTATTTATGAAGTAGATGCGTACATTAGTGATAATCGTTCAATCATGAATATTGATTCTATGTCTAAAAATGGTTTAGACAAATTGTCTTTGTGGCATGGTCGACTTGACCATATAAACAAGACTCGTATCGCCAAGCTCCAAGCGGAGGGGATCTTGGAATCATTTGACCACGAGTCAAATGATGTATGAGAATCTTGTTTATTAGGCAAGATGACTAAAGCACCCTTTTCCGGCGTGAATGAGAGGGGTAAAGACTTATTGGACATTTTACATTCTGATGTGTGTGGTCCGTTTAAGCATATCACAAGAGACAATTCTAGATACTTCGTTACCTTTATAGACGATTATAGTAGGTATGGATATGTCTACTTGGTTAGACAAAAGTCCGAGACCTTTGAGGTCTTTAAGACTTTCTAAAACAAAGTAGAGAATCAATTGGGCAAAAAGATTAAGATACTTAGATCCGATAGGGGTGGTGAGTATCTTAGTCAAGAGTTTCGTGATCATCTTAAGGGTTGTGGAATTATCTCACAACTAACACCTCCTAGGACGCCACAATTAAATTGTGTCGCCGAGAGGAAGAACCGAACATTGTTAGATATGTTTCGGTCTATGATGAGTCACACCCAAGTGCCTATAAGCCTTTGGGGTTATGCTCTTGAAACGGCAACAAGAATCCTTAATCTCGTTCCAACGAAGAAGGTCGATAAAACACCTTTCGAGATGTGGCATGGGAAACCTCCCGTTGTTGCCTATCTAAAGGTTTGGGTTTGTCAAGCCTACGTACGACGTGAGGTAGATGACAAGTTGGAGCCCCGGTCCGAAAAGTGTTATTTCATCGGATATCCAGCTGCGGGTATTGGATATATATTCTATAAACCTTCCGAGAACAAAGTATTTGTCGCTCGGAGGGAGGTCTTTTTAGAAAGAGAATTAGTATCCAATCAGCATGGCGGGATTAAGATTGATCTTGAAGAAGTTCAAGAGTCAACGGATGAAAGACCTGATGTTGGCACTAGCCAACAACCTAGTGAGGTTGTTTTTTAGCATGACAATGCATAGACTAACGTACATCCATTACCTCCCCGTAGATCCGATAGAACTCGCCATGAGCCAGAGAGATATGGGTTTCTCATATCAGAGGGCGACGGGTTATTGGTGGATCTTAATGAACCCACCAACTATCGGGAAGCGGCAGCGGGCCACGAGTCTGCTAAATGGAAGGAGGCAATGGATAACGAGATGCAGTCCATGGGGGATAACTAGGTTTGGGAACTAGTTGATCCCACACCCGGTTGTAAACCTATAGGGTGTAAGTGGGTCTTCAAGAAGAAGACCGACATGGATGGAAAAGTAAACACTTTCAAGGCCCGACTGATGGCTAAAGGTTTCACTCAGACACATGGTGTCGACTATGATGAAAATTCTCCCTAGTGGCCATGTTGAAATCTATTAGGATACTTTTGACGATCACTGCATTTCATGATTACGAAATAGGGCAAATGGATGTCAAAACCGCCTTCTTTAATGGGAAGCTCTCCGAAGAGGTGTATATGACGCAGCCTGAGGGTTTTCTACATCTAAAGCATCCTAATAGAGTGTGTAGACTAAAGAAGTCCATTTATGGACTTAAACAAGCATCTCGTTGTTGGAATCTATGCTTTGATGAGAAAATCAAAGAGTTTGGTTTTTCGAAGAGTGTAGACGAGCCATGTGTATACGTTAGGGCTAGTGGGAGCGCCGTTGTTTTCTTAGTCTTGTATGTGGATGATATCCTACTCATTGGTAAAGATATTCCAACCTTGCAAACTGTCAAAACTTGGCTTGGAAAATGCTTTTCAATGAAAGACTTAGGAGAAGCGGCATACTTTCTGGGTATCAAGATCTATAGAGATAGATCTAGAAAACTTCTCGGGTTGAGTCAAAGTACATACATTGACAAAGTCTTGAAGCGGTTCAAGATGGAGGACTCCAAGAAAGGAAATCTTCCTATGTCGCATGGGGTGATATTGAGTAAGACTCAATGTCCTAGTTCTCAAGAGGAACTAAAAGTAATCAAGCGAGTACCATATGCTTCGGTCGTGGGCTCGATCATGTACGCCATGTTATGTACTCGTCCTGATGTGTCATGCGCTTTAAGCTTGACTAGTAGATATCAGGGAAACCCGGGGCAAGCCCATTGGGTTGCGGTAAAGAACATATTTAAGTATCTTAGGAGGACTAAAGAGATGTTCTTGATCTTTGGTGGTGAGGAAGAGCTCAAAGTAAAGGGTTACTCTGATGCTAGCTTCCAAAACTGATAGGGATGACTGCCGGTCACAATCGGGATTTGTGTTCCTATTGAATGGTGGGGCTATTACTTGGAGAAGTTCAAAGCAAGACACAGTGGTTGATTCTACTACAGAGTCAGAATACATTGCGGCAAGTGAAGCTGCTAAAGAAGCTGTGTGGATAAGAAAGTTCATCCGAGACCTTGGAGTGGTTCCTAGCAATCCGACCCTATTGAGATATTTTATGACAATGAGGGTACGGTAGCCTTAGCGAAGGAACCGAGAGCTCACAAGAGAACGAGGCATATACCACGTAAGTACCACTTGATTAGCGAGATGATTGAAAGTGGTGAAGTCGCTATTAGTAGAGTAACCTCGGAAGGCAATTTGGCTGATCCGTTTGCTAAACCTTTGTCACAAGCTTCTCATGATTCTCAGACTACGGAAATAGGTGTTAGATTTGCTCATGACTTGGTTTAGATTTGGTTTTAATTTATGTTTGGACCATTATGTATTTGGGAACATTAAGCAATAATGTTACTAATGTTTGTTTCGATTTATATAGTAGAGATCTATATATATGCGTGTTGCGGTTACTTACATTTAGTATTTATTGTGTTCTGTCTTTGCATGTTTATTCTCTTCCCTAGATTGTTTTACAATCTTTAAGTCTCCACAGTCTGTCATACTTTAAGGGAAGGAAGTATGAATTAAGATTGAGGTAAAGAATTGGTTTTGATAAAACGTGATTCTTGCCTATACTTGAAAGGGGTTTCAAGTGATTGGAGGATCCGCACCCGAGTTTACTTCATGGTATTAGTCACAAGTAACTTGGGATGGTAATAACATTTCATCCTTAAACTAGAGATACATGTGATCTCAAAGCATAGGTCTGCTTTGCTTTGATCATTTTCTAACGTGGTCCGTAACTAGTTGTTACAAGGGAGATGATTGGGTAGAGTATTATCTAAGTCGCGGGACTATGTAGTCGAAAGGTATTTGTTCCTCTATGTATAGAGAGAATATCCATGGGCCGCTCGATAATTGAGTGCTGACATTCATATGCATGCCGTGCTCAAGTTACATTGATAATGGATCAATGTTAACTTGGTTTGTTGGTCACCACTAATCTAGAATCGAGAAACATAATTGTGAACGATCTGAAGGTTGACTATATTCCATGCCTTTTGTTCACACTGGATATCGCGAACAAAGGGATGTACATGTTCATTTATCTTTAGGACAATCATTTCATGATTAGGGATCTTGTCAAGAGTGGCATACCCTATACTAACTTGGGAGCATAGATGTCTTGCTAGAGGCCGCTCTATGTTTGTGTTGTTTTTCGTAGTCGTGTCACGTGCAAGTGGGAGTCTGTTGGAATATGCCCGCTAACACGAACGAGTTAATGGCGCTACCGATGAGGTATAGGCCTATTGGGTCACACACCAAGTATTGATTCCGGCAACACGATCAAGCAATAGAGAGGAAAAGGCCAAAATGGGTTTTGGCAGGATGGTACACGGGCCGTGTTCCCGAACACGGGCCATATCTAGTCCAACATACACGAGGCGTACTAGCCCTGTTCAAGGTCATGTAGTTTGGGCCTACACGGGCCGTGTAGATGAACACGGGCCGTGTAGTGCTTGATATACACGGGCCGTCTTAGCCCAATTGGGGCCGTGGACTTTGGGCCTACACGGCCGTGTAGACCTATACGGGCCGTGTACGTTCGCTGTAACAGCAGAATTAATAGCCTTAAACACTTGGTTTAATGGGATTAACTTCTCATAATTGTGGTAGACAAAGAGACCACAAGTTATCTACTCTAGTAGAGGCTTTTGGCTAACACTTTGTCTCTTAGTTGATACTTGAACTCTCTCTCCCTTGTTCATCTTGTTCTTGGTGTTCTTGAGCATAAGAAGCAAGACATACATACATTTGATTGTTGTTTTGGTGGTTGCACACCAACTTGCTAGCACTGGGAATCAAACAAGCTTGGGGTGGACTTCATTGGATGAGTTCTATATTGGATTCTAAGCTACTTGGCAAGAAAGGTTTTCTTTGTCACTTGCATTGAGGTATAAACCTTTCTACTCATCTTGTTTATATTTTAGTTGTAATTCCATTGTTAGATTTTGGTCCATGGGAAGTATTCAATGTCTGGCATCGTTTTTTTGTTATGTGCTTTGCTTCCGTTGCTACTTGTTTTTGCCAAACGAATACCTTCAAGGGCAACAAAAATTCAAGTAACAAATAAACCGGTGACTTAGATTATGCCCACTTACACACACACGAGTTGGCTTCATGGTTGATGAAGCAAGGGCCTATTGGGTCACACGCCATGTATCGATTCCGGCATCACAAACGGTCGAATGAGAGAGAAAACCAGAAAGTGGTTCTAGTGGGCGAAGGCACGCCTGTGCCTCTATCAAGTATGCCCGTGCCCTATGGGCAGATAGGAGCCTTAGTCGGGCGTGACTTGGGCGTGGCCTGTGGCCAGGTACGCTCGTGCCTCATGGAGGCACAACCGTGCCCAGTGGACAGGCACGAGCCCAAGTCGGGCGTGACTTGGGTGTGGCCTTTTGGGCTGGCATGACCGTGCGCTGTGCAATAACAGTCTCCTTAAACAGTTTCAAAGCTGTTTATGAAAGAGATAACGACATTTAATCTTGTAACTGATGTAGCTTCAATGTTTGCACGAATTTGAACTCAAATGTGGAGTCTATAAAAGGTGCTACATGTCTACATTGTGAGGCTCCAAGTTATTGTTACCGATACTAATTTATATTGCACAAAACTCTCTCTAAAAGCACTTCAAGAACACAAGCTTTGTGGTTCATTGTGTTAGACCTTTGGTGGTGTTTAGATTATCTAATCTAACACTTTAGCAAGTGGGAGTTGGTGATACCTTGGTGTGGACTTCACTAGTGGTGCACAAGTTCATGCACATAACTTCCAAACTCCAATCTCGATTGCACAAAGAAGATAGCTTCAAGGGTATTACACTATTTCTCTGCGTATTTATTTAGTTGCTTTGTCATGTTTAGAGTTTTGGTCCATTTGGTGTGCGTTGTGTAGTAAAAAATTGAAACCTATTTTTCTACTTGTTTTGCTTCCGCTGTGATTTTGGACCACGAAAACCCAACAGTGCTATGAGAGGCATCTCTAACATGGCTTTGCACTGTTGGAGTTTAACCCAATTTTTCTGTTTTTCTATCAAAATTGATTTTCGGTGACTGGGCATGGTCGTACCTCTACGGGTACGGGCCATGCCGGCGGCCGGGGCACGGTTGTACTAGTGGGGGTACGGGCCGTGCCGGCATAATTCTTTAAACGAACCAAACTGATTAAACTGTACACTAACAAAAAGGCAGACACGTACCCTTTGGGGTACGCCCGTGTGTAACACCGCTTTCGAAAACAACCACTTTAATGACAAATCAGGTTTAGCAGCGGAAATTTTTCTTTTTAAAATAGTAACAACTGTTATTTACATTAACTTCTTTTAAAAACGACAATGGTATTAATTAATAACAGGAACCGACCACAATATCAAATTACATTACAACATACAAATATAAAGTGTTCCAACCCACACGGGGCATTTACATCACAAAGTCACCCGCCTCGCAGGACATATAGTCTTTACCTCAAAAGGGAAATCATAGCACCATTAGCTAACACTTAGCCAGTGAGTACATACTCAGCATAAGCATCAATATAGTGAGTCATGCAGCATAGACATCATACATATCATATCATACATATCGTACTTATGCAAGCATTGCTAGCTTAACACATAGCGGTATGCTGACAAGATCGGTAAGAGTCATATATTGCAGGGGAGTCTGCCCTGCTCAATCACTCAGACCGGGGGATCAGACACAACCATCCGTGCTGGTGGGGGAGCATGAAGTAGTCCACCGAGCATCGTTTACGGAACCAAAGGTTCCCTAGTAATCCCGACCAGATCCTGGCTGATTACAATCTCACGTTAAGGCACGGAGGTTCTGCAGAACCTCGACCCGGGATGCACTCCGAATCACCGTTAAATCCCGAATTATGACCGAAGTCCCCTTGGGATCCAGCTAACTGGCTGGCCTTAACCATGGGTCAGATAGTCTATAGACAGTTCACATACACATATACGTACATTTGATCCCACAGGGATTCATCATGATCATCACATATCATCATATATCATCATATATCGTACATATGATCCCATAGGGATCCATCATTCAATCATTCACTCATACTTTCATATGCACCATCATACATTTCATCATTCATGCACATCATCAGATATTAACTAAGCGGTTCCAATTCTGACCCGCTGGCATGCAACTGTTACACATCTTACAAGCAATTACAACATCATTCAAAACTTACATTCACCTTCCTGAGCATACCTGCAAAAACAGTTTAGCCATACATAAAACATTCACATAGTCATTTAGCATGCAAGCCTTACTCTACTAACTCTCATGGAAGTAGGCACTCACCTGAGTAGCTTATAGCGTACTAGTACTTGTATCTAACTTTACTACAACAAGTTCACCTAGAACATCATACATACATAAAACATTCACATAGTCATTTAGCATGCAAGCCTTACTCTACTGACTCTCATGGAAGTAGGCACTCACCTGAGTAGCTTATAGCGTACTGGTACTTGTATCTAACTTTACTACAACAAGTTCACCTAGAACATCATACTTACATTAATCATTTACACATGCATACAAAACTACAAAACAAATGCTTAAACTTGGACTTAGCACAAATCTAAGAAAACTATCGAATTTGGGGAAATCCGATAGTCTCATGCGGATTTGAGAAATCCGACACATACTTGAAATCTGACACCACACGGAATCCGACACTTACATGCGGAATCCGACATTTAGGAAATCTGATAATCATGCGGATTCCGATACTTGGGTATCTTTGACATAATTCAATGGAATCCGACACTATCGGAATCCAACAGACAAGGAAATCCAATACTTTATCGGATTCCGACACCAACGAGGAAATCCGACACTTATCTATCGGATCCCAACACCTGGGATTTCTACATGCATACAGAATCCGACACTTGCGGATTCCGACACAGAAGGAAATCCGGGCCATGAAATCCGACAATCCGACAGATGCGGAATCCGACACTTTTAGCTAATTCCGACAAAACTATCGGATTTCATCATTAGCGGATTCCGACACCTTCATAAGTCTCAGAATCCGACACCTTCATACCTGGAATTCCGACAGCTTCATTTAATCATCTAAACAACTTCATTCTTGTTGGTTTTAAGCCCAAAACTTGTTGGGACATCATATTCTACTTGAATAAACATCGTAAACACATTAAATCCTAACAAGAACACCATTTATGCAAAGCCCACTTAGAAAGTGACTTTCCATATTCTTCAAGGTGTTCTTGCTTGAATTTGTGTTTTCTAACACAACAACACTTAACTCTAATCTTTTAAACATACTCAAATCATAGTACTAACCTTTGGAAATTCAACAACTGAATTCTTCTTCTTCTTTTCCAGGAATCCGAAAGAGCACATAGAGAAAAGAGAGTGTTTGTGTTTTCATTTTGTCACCTTTGACTTGTACAAGTCAAACATGACACACACACACACACACATATATTTTTACATATTCCAGAGGCGGTTTGCCTCTGGATCTTTTCCTATTTTCTTTCTTTTCTAATTAATTAACTAATACATATATATATATATATACTTAACATATATACACGTACATACACAAAACACAAAATTACACACAATATACATATACGTACTTAAACTTAACAAGTACATACAAGTAAATACTTTCCTATTACATTAACTACGTACGCGTACACACAATTTACAACCAGGCCCAAGTTGAGGATGTTACATCGTGGCTTTTGTTTTTTTGGTCAGATTTTGTTTTGAAACAGTAGGTTTAAAATTTATATTAAAATCCGGTTATATTGGTTTTGGACTAGTCTTGATTCTGGTTATTCCCACTATATTTTGATTCCTAATTCTATATGTTTTGTATGACTTGACATGAAGTTCATAAATACATATATTTTTAGGTGTATATATGAATATGTGATTTTAAAGGTGTATTAAAATTACTAATGCATATGTACAAGGATTTCTTGTTGTACCTTAAATGTTGTTTTGCAATCTTGATCAAAATATATATACTGTTTGACATGGTCTTGTGGCACACCATTGTTTTCGTTTGGTTGTGTTTGTTGTGGTTGCCCGGTAACATGATATGCCCTTAGCCTTTCTGTTGTTTGTGATTGGTTTTGGTTTGGCCTGCGTGCCGTATGGTTATAATATTTATATTTTTGTGTGACTTGCATGTCGTTTATTTAATATCTTTGTACTCGTAATAGTTTATTAGGTTCGCGACTTGCATGTTGTTTTCTTATTATTATGTACTTGTACTTAGATCGTGACAGAGCATTTATTGTTGTCCCTAGATGACCATGTTTTTCCCCGTTTTTGCTCATGGGGAAAACATTTAGGATTTGGGCATGTTAGCGGGTTTTTGATATTTTATATGCGTGGTTGTTTTATATTTATTTCTTGCATAATTCTTTATGATTTCCATGCTAGATAATTTTCGAAAATATATAAAACAAAGAGATTTATAAATGAGTTTAAATTTCCACACGTATAAGAATTAACAATATTAATATAAAAGTAGATTATATTAAATGGTGATCGAAAAGTGTTTTTTATCACTTAAATTGTTAATTCGCAAAATTGTTAAAATATTCTTTTAACCGAAAAAAAACCCGTTTTTCAAAAGTAAGTCACGCGCCATCCGTAAGACGACACCACCCAAATCTAACGAAACTTGGATGATTGTCGAGCATTAGCACGAGTCATGCCTTGTGGAGTTGTGTGGAAGGTGAGTGTGGCAACTCGCAATATTGGTAGTCGAGCTTAAGTACGAACCAATGATTGGGCTAGAGTACCAACGTGTGTCTTGACGGATGACTTACAAATTCTTTTATATCGCTTAAATGATGTCGATCTCTAGCCGAGTCATTTAAGAATAATAAAAGGATTGGTGTAAGAAGGGATCAAACATGCCGGAGGCACCTGCGGGATAGAGTGAAATAAGGTTATTAGCCTTGTTCAAATAATTGGTTTTATAACTATCGGGTAATTATTTCTACAAGGATTTGACAACTAAAATTGGTACTCTAATTTTGTAGATGGCATCCAACAACGCTTCTACATCATCGAACTCAATAGCCCTAAAATTGTTCCTCGAAAAGGCCAAACTCTATGGCCAAAACTTCATGGACTGGTTCATGCAACTAAGGATAGCCCTTAGGTATGAACAGAAAATGTGGGCCATCGAGGAGCCTCTGCCGGAAGCACCTGCGGCTAGTGCGACTAGGGCAGTCTGAGACGCATTTGATAAGCGCGTCCAGGAAACAAACGAAGTGGCTTGTATCATGCTTTCTTTGATGATTCCCGAGCTTCAAAAGCAAATGGAACATCTAGGGGCGTATGATATGCTTAACGAGCTGATGGAAATGTTCCAACAGCAGGCTAGGCTAAAGCGCTTCGAATGCCTAAAGTCCCTATTCAACTGGCACATGCAGGAGGGCGGAAATGTTAGCGTTCACGTGCTTAAGATGAAAGCATTGGTTTATCGCTTTGAGAGGTTGGGATTCCTAGGGAAGGAGTTAGCGATGGATGTGATCCTCTGTTCTCTGCCCAGTTCTGAAAGTCCTTTGTTTTGTAAAAGATGAGTAAACAATGAATACTTGAAGTAAAGATGATGAAGTTAGTATGAACAAGTATGAACACTTTGCATGAACTTGAAGATTCTCTCTTGAATATAACTTGAACGTAAAGTGTAGAGAATTCTCTATTACAAAGAGTTACCTTGCAAACTAGGTTTGCAAGGATATAAATACATAAGCCACATGGGCTATAAAGCCTCATGGGCCTAATTCTAATAATTAAACTTGACTAGTAAATAAATAAGGAAAGTGGGCCAAGCCCATACTATAAACTAGTCTAGAGATATATATTACAAACAAAAGAACACAAGACAAACAAACTAATTAATATCTAACAATCTCCCCCTTTTGTTGCCTTGTGCTGAAGCGGGTAATTTTTCATCTGCTTCTCTGACCTAGGAGTCTTTCCCAGCTCCGGATGGCCTTTCTTTATTGAATCTTTTCCTCCAACTGATCTGCTATTCTGGTCATTTTTACCAATTCTGTTTGATCAGGCAAGTGACGGTTTCTGAAGCATGTTCTACGGAATTTAGATATGCATCTTTGAAGCGTTCCGTCAGAATATGCACTGAGCTCCGAAAGTCGAAGGAATGCTTTGTCTCCGTTAAGATTTGGCATGACGAATCCATCGGCTCCTTCGTAGTCTTCATCAAATTTTTCTATGATAGTGTATTTTCTATGTTTGTCTAGCTTGGAATGTTGTTGGTTAGGCCTTTGAAGATTTATCTTTGCAAGATCAGCCTCAGCACCAAGCTGTAGATCGTGGGTTCTGCACATAATGATATACTTTCTCATGAAGTCTCTGATGACTTGGAGAGCCCTTTGTTCTTCACGATTCTTTTCAACTTACAGGCCAACTCATCTTCCATATGTATTATATCTCCCAAATTCAAAAATCTAAGCTCGACCTCGTGAAATGTATACCTTTTCCCATCTGCTCTGGTTACATGGAAGTGAAGCGTTTGGTAGTTGAGGAAGTTACACAAGTACACGAACTCGATCTTGACGATAGGATATTTGAAGGCCACTTGTTGTTTCTCGCTTGTATGGAAGGTGGCTGCGAATCGGACGGCTTTTTCATGTTCTTCTGAGTTTAGTACATACAAATCATCAACCTCTCTGACAATCTCTGAGAAGATACCCGGAATTCTTTCTTCAAGATACGGAGTATTTAGCCATTGAGTAGGCCAGCGAGGTTGGTCTTTTGCCAGAGCTTCTCTAGGCCTGATGTTTCTGATATTTGGCCTTTCTGCTATTACTCTCTCGTGAGTGGCCAAGGGCATAGGTCCTCCATGATAAGTTGCAGGTACCGGCCACTCACCCTCTTTCTGCTCAGGTTCTTGAGGTTGCTGCTGACTTATAACATCGATGGGTGTGATGTTGAATTGCCCCTGTTCGGATGGAAAAATATCAAGCAGCTCCCTGTTTACCGTCGTACAGACCTTGTGTATGTTGATCAGTGGAGTCTCTTCTACTTCCTCAGTAATTGGCCTTTTGCGTTTGGATTTTTCATTTGACGATTCAGGAAGAGAGGATTCTAGTTCTTTTGAGTGTGTTTGGATTTGAGGGATTTGGATTGATGGAGTTTGGATTGTTGGGAGGATTGTTGGGGTTTCTTGTGTTTCTGTCTCTGACTCTGCCCCCTGACCCGCTTCAAATTCAAAATCTGCCATTGTAGGCTCAGTTGCAGGCTCAGTTTGTTGTTGTTTACCACCACTCCCACTGCCGCTTTGACCCTCTGACGGCTTTGACACTGGGGCGGCTTCAATTCGGAGTACGGTGCTTTGAGCCCCAATGTATCGCCGCTGCCACTTCTCCCCCTCATGATGTCCTGGATCCTCAAGATCATCACGCCTACGCTTGCGAGAATCAGATTGAGCTTTGCAGGACTCCTCCACTACTTCCGGCCTTTTTTCTTATATTTGAGACGGTGGAGGTTAAGGCATTCAAGGCTTGTAGGACAGAATCTTGGAAGGTGGTGGAGCTGGAGGAGGATGGTTGGGGTTGCTGTTGCAGTGTTGTAATTATGGTTGATTGTTCGAGTGTAGGATTGGCAACACTGTTTAGTTTCGCATGGAGGAGGTCCTTGAGTTCATCTATTGAATAATCTCGCTCAATAACAGTAGGTGGGCGGTTTTCCAGGGCTCGTATTTGGACTCTGAGGGAGTTGATTTCAGAATGGAGTTGTGTGTTGACATACTCCCTCAGGCCAGAGTCAAGAGAGGAGAACTTAGAATCCAGGAAAGATCTAAGCTCCATTGTAACCCCCACCTCACTAAGAGGCTCAGTTGGCACTGGTCTTTCAGACCGGTGCCCCTTACGCAGTGTTGGCAAAATTGTAGCACTGGAGGGACTTCCACTCGATCCTCGCGTTACCTCTGCAGTAGAGGCCGCTACAGGCGTTCCGGCAACGTCACAAAGATGTGCTAGTGTTGATTGGGTCCTTGTAAAAGATTGGAAACCAGTCAAGGTTGGTGCTAGACTCGATTGTGCTTGGAAAGAAGATGTGGACGGGGGAGGTGGTCCACTGATTTCAAAGCCAGCAAACTCCGAATGAGTTGCTGACTGCGTATGTGATAAATCCCCGTGCAATGAAACTACTTCCATTTGAGTGGAAGCAGAGTGGCTGGTGGGGTGAGGTACATGCACTAGTGGGATGCCAGCGTCTGTTTCAATACCAGCCGGAACAGTGTCCCGACCGGTAGTGGATGAGGCTTCCCGGCTTTCTCGTTCTGGGGTACTCACACCGTCATCTTTTTCTTTCTCACTTGCACTATCACTCACCACAAAATCTACTTCTTCATCCTCTCTTTCCATTAACGGTACATCACCAAAGGTGGCAGATATGTCAGATAGATCGTGATGGATGTCCTCGGGATGATCAGACACTTGTCGCGTGCTAGTGGATTCAGCACGGACCGGAGAAGGTCATGGGCCAGATGAGATTGATTGCCCAGAGGAGGATGATTCTGTTTGAGTCCTTTCTGTGGAGGACTTATTCTCTGATTCGCCATGGGTGGAGGCCTCGGAGTCACTTATTACGATACCCTCGCTCTCGTGTATCTATCCTCCCTCACCACTTCCACCACCCCTCTCTACTGATTCTTCCATCTCAATCACAACCCTGCTCGGGGCACCCCTACGCACCCGAGCCCTAATACCACTAGGACCCTCACCAGGTGCTACTGCTCTCGGGGCAGGCACAACCGGCTCTGGTTGCACCAGAGGAGCAATCCTATTGACTTTCATGTACTCACGCACTGCCTCACTTTCCTAATTTAGCATTCAAAGAAGGGCAACAGGCACGGTCATGGCTACAATATTGGGGAGGTCTCGGATTCGTAGGAATCTGGCGATGCGCTGTACTTAGACCTGCAGGCTATTGAGTCGTCGAGGAATGGTCTGGTAGGTTTCCAAATCGGTGGCGATGAATATGGTGAGGAATCGTTGAAAGGGTATGAAGGTTTTCTGGTGAGTGATTTCCTTTTCCTTAACCATGCGAACGGTCTCCTCAAATATGATGGTGGCGTAGCCTAAGTGGCAGTGGTAATCAACACCAGCCAATAGTAGTAGGGAGTAGTAGGAGCCGCCATCTGTGCCTCGGTGAATACCAGTAATGGTACGGGAGATGATAGTGGCAAGCGTCTGCCAGAGAGGTGCAAGATTTGTTCGTCTGAACTAGTGAATTTGGTTAAGCTCTCCCTGATATCCAAGACCTCTGATTAGTTCTAGTACTGCATCAACTCCTGGATTTTCATCAAAGTCAGCTTTGTCTGGATAGTGATCAGCAGCAGGTAGGTCCTATAGATTTCTTAGTCTGACAGCAGAAAAAGTTATGCGGAGATTCAAAATCTGGCCCCGAAGGCACTTGTGTCCCACGCAAGTGACACCCTCAGTAAAGGTATACCACAGTTGTTGCAGGTAAATTTCAGGTACATGTGTGGGTGATGTGTTTGGGTTTCCAGTGATGGCCTGACGGAGAGGATGGGCACGGATGATTTCAGTGATGATAGGGATTCTGGTATCGGTGGCTAGGTCAAAGTATACGTTGTTGCTCAGTGTTTCAAGCCTGTCAGCAGCAGGGTCTAGGATTTCCTCGGGAAGGGGTTGGTTAGCAGCCATCTGTCATAGATAAGATAGCTCACATTAGCATATCAAAAAGGACAGATAGTGTCTGATGCACATGTGAACTCATGAATGAATATGTGTATCGTAGTTCAATGCACATGTGAATGTTTGGTTCTGACTTGACCTTGATTTTGTGACTTATGAAATTGGAATCAAGTAAAAAAATTTCTAAGCGTTGAAAGTCGGATGAGCCTAAGTTGTGCGACAGTCGGATGAGGTGAAAGTCGCATGAAACATTTAATCTTGAAAGTCGCATGAGTTTTAACAGTGAAGTGGAAGTCGGATGTGCTTAATGCATGCGAAAGTCGGATGGTTTGAAATATGCGAAGGTCAGATAACCTAAGTTTCATTGAAAAGTCGGATGAGCACATTTTATGCGAAAGTCGGATGAACAAAATTCATCCGAAAGTCGGTGGGCAAGTGAGTCATACAAAAGTCATGCGAAAGTCGGATGGTTTTGTTTCATGCAAAAGTCATGCGAAATTCGGATGGTTTTGTTTCATGCGAAAGTAGGATGGAACTGTTTCATGCGAAAGTGGGATGGCATAAAACATAGTCTTTTCAGTGTTATTTTGTTTTTGAAATTCGCATGGTGTAAAGTTATCCATTCGAAAGTCGCATAGAACAAAGTTCATCCGAAATTCGGATAGACCAATTTCATCCGACTGTCGGTTGAATCACATTTCCCTTCATCCGACTGTTATGAACACTCAGTTTGTTAATATTAAATCCAAAAATGATT
The DNA here is from genome assembly GCA_038502395.1 of Dittrichia graveolens. NCBI lineage: Eukaryota > Viridiplantae > Streptophyta > Magnoliopsida > Asterales > Asteraceae > Dittrichia > Dittrichia graveolens. The sequence continues at coordinate 29,840,993 of JARJIL010000008.1, forward strand.
TTTGACATAAAGTAAACTTATGGACTAAAAGTTGGCAACCACAACAAACAACACCATTTATGGTGTTTTTTATTCAAACCCAAAGAAGGCCAAACTGTTCGATAACAGGGGTTGAAAAACCACAAAAAATTCGATTTTGGACATGTAAACCACAAAAAATTCACCATTCCTTGTTCAAATCATCTTACCGTTCAGCTTTGTGTTGTTTAAACACAACAAATTTCACTACAAGTGAGTTTCGATCGAGAGCCGTTGAGAGGGTAAGAAGATGAACAGTTTTTTTTTCTTTTTGCTTTTTGAAATCTTTGGAAGAGTGAAAGGAAAGAAAGGTCGGATAGTTCTATTTGTAGACTATCCGACGGTCGGATGGGTCGGGGCTTTGATCCGATTGTCGGATCGACCCGGTTAGGCCCAAACTTGATGGTTGGTCCAATCCATTCTATTTAAGCCCAAGACTTAGAATTTAGCATTATTTAAGCCCAAAATTTATTATCCATTCTTTTTGTTTTTCTACTTCATTTTGGTGACATAAAATATACATCTGACGAAAAATCATCTGCGAAGATGAATTCTGCACATTTCTCCCCCTACACGAATGCACGGAAAACATTCGTGTTAACCAGTGAATCCGCACCGCTCCCCCTAGACAGGAGAATCTGTATAGCTGCCCAGAGAATAAAATAGCACGTAAATCTGTTCAAGACATGGAAACAGTAATGAATTAGAGTTTGAGATTTAGCATTCCAATCTTTGATACCTGAAAGGAGAATCGGGCTTCGTCCAGTGGTTTAGTGAACAGATCAGCCAGCGGATGATCAGTAGGAACATACTGGAGCATATTCCGAGTCGGAATACGCAAGAAGTTCAAATGATGAGTCGCGGGGATACCACAGACCAAGATCAGGGGTCCCTCTCAGGTATTTGAGGATACGTTTCACGGTAAGTAAATGTGATTCTTTGGGATTTGCCTGAAAACGAGCACCAAAACAGGTAGAAAACATTATATCCGGTCTACTAGCCATGAGATACAGTAAAGAGCCTATCATTCCCCGATAGGTTTTCAAATCGACTGCCTTTCCTTCAGGATCAGCAGACAATTTGGTTTTAGAAGACATGGGAGTTGATTTGGACGAGCACTCCGACATTTCATATTTTCTTAATAAATCGTTAATATATTTTGACTGATTTATGAAAATGCCATTGGAAATTTGTTTGACTTGTAGGCCGAGGAAGAAATTCATTTCTCCCATCATGCTCATTTCAAAGTTGCTCGCCATTAGTTTTGAAAACTCTAAACTGTATTGTGGGTTCGTAGAGCCAAATATAATATCGTCTACATATATCTGAACTAAGATATGGTCATTCCCAATTTTCTTGGTGAAGAGTGTGGTGTCAATTCGTCCCTTTGAATAGCCTTCACGAACCAGGTAGGCCGAGAGAACGTCATACCAAGCCCGTGGAGCCTGTTTGAGGCCATAGAGGGCCTTATCAAGGATGTAAACGTCAGTCGGTCGTTTGGGATCAACAAAGCCTTCTAGTTGAGATACATAGACTTCCTCCTTAAGAGTTCCATTCAGAAATGCCGATTTGACATCCTTCTGGTATACCTTGAAGTCCTTGTAAGCAGCATACGCGAGAAAAACTCGGATGGCTTCAATACGGGCAACAGGAGCAAAGGGTTCATCGTAGTGAATACCCTGCTTCTGGTTGTATCCTTTTGCTACTAGTCGGGCTTTGTTCCAAATTACCACACAGTCGGAATCTTTCTTGTTCTTGAAGACCCATTTGGTGCCAACTATGGTCTTGTCATTGGGTCGGGGCACCAGTCTCCAAACCTTTAAACGGGTGAACTGATCTAACTCTTCTTGCATGGCAAGAATCCAGTCTGGGTCTTGTAGGGCATCAGCAGTTCGTGTGGGTTCTAACAATCTAAGAAAGCTGTAGAAATGACACTCATTTGCTGTGGCAGATCTGGTCTGAACGCCATCATCTTTCTCTCCATTAATTTGCGTTTTAGGATGTGCAGCCGTCCACCTGGTGTTATGGGGAAGAGAGTTATCAGTTACTAAATCAGTAACATCCTGGGGGAAGAATTCATCCAGGCGTTGTTGAATGGATGGTTCACCCTCATGAGTAGATGACTCTGGGAGGGACTGAGGTGTTCTATTTTCGTGATCCTCAGTGGTAGCATCGTCGACAGTGTTCACTGTGGAGTTGGATGCAATGTACCGGTCACCCAGAATAAAGAATGGGTCAGCAGTTTGTTGCATGAGTTCAAGGGATTCCTGAACATCTGTAGGCCTGTCAAGAGGTACACTATTAGTTCCAGAATCATCAGTATCTAAGAAATCAAATATATACTTTAAATCAGGAGATTCATTTGCGTGTGTTATATTTGTTTCTTGTCGATTAAGCCTCGGTCCTGAACTGATATGTTCAGAAACGGTTGCAGGTGACTCGGGTGATAAAGATGTAGTGGTTATAGTGTCATCAAAAGTCACATTAATACTTTCAATCATAGCATTTGTTCGTTTATTTAATACACGAAACGCTTTAGACTCTGAAGAATAACCAAGGAAAATTCCCTCATCAGCTTTGGGGTCAAACTTTCCTAGGTTAGCCTTTTCATTAAGAACAAAGCACCGATTACCAAACACGTGAAAGTGTTTAATATTGGGCACTCTTCCATTTGCAAGTTCATAGGGAGTTTTGTTAAAGCGACGGTGCAGAATTGTACGATTTTGTGTGTAGCATGCTGTGTTGACCGCTTCTACCTAATAGGACGGTGGCAAATCTGCATAGGACAACATTGTTCGAGCTGTTTCTACAAGCGTTCGATTTCTTCTTTCGACTACCCCATTTTGGTCTGGAATATATGTTGCGGAGAGCTGATGCATGATTCCCACGGATTCAAGAAAAGAATCCAAGACTTTGTTCTTGAATTCGGTGCCATTGTCGGTTCGAATGGTTCCAACCTTTCCTTGTGATTGATTTTGCACCTGTTTGAGGAACGAGATGATTGTAGATGGAACTTCATCCTTCGTCCTAAAAAATTTGACCCTAGTGTATCTTGAATAGTCATCAACTATCATGAGAAGGTACTTCTTCCCATTGCGAGATTGAACCCTCATCGGCCCGCACAAGTCCATGTGCAACAGTTAGAGAGGAGCTTTTGAGCTTGACACCTGTTTGATTTTGTGAGATGCTCGTTTCATTTTGCCCCTCTCACAGTGCTCACAGAGGTTCTCTTTTTCAAACTTCAGTTTGGGCAATCCGTGAACTAAATTACCGTTGACCAATTTGTTGATAATCTTGAAGTTTAGGTGAGATAATTTCCGATGCCACATCCATGTCAGTTCGATGAAGACTTAGACAGAAGACATACTGGTTGTTTTCCTTCCAGATCTGTGAGATCAATGGTTTATAGATTTGACCTTCTGGACCCAGTCAGTACCACATCACCGTTTTCAGTCTTAACTGAGCAAGTTTTGGCCTTGAAGTTAACTTCTAACCCTTGTCACAAAATTGCCCAATACTGAATAGGTTGTGTCCCAACCCTTCTACATACGATACTTTGCTTATTTTTATATTTTCTTTGATAATGTCTCCGGTTCCCATTATTGGTGCCACGTGGTCGTTTCCAAAACGAACATTTCCCGAGTATTTTGGGACATAGTTCGTAAGGAGACTCTTTTCGCCCGTCATATGCTTCAAGCAGCCGGAGTCCAGGTACCACCGGCTAGATATCTGCACATTGAAGACAAAATTTGTTGAGGTACCCATTGTGTATTGGGTCCTTGACTGTTAGCAAAAACAATAGTATCACATGTAGCTTCAGTTAATGAATTCGTTGTTAGAATGTTGGGAGTACAAACTTGTGACACTGTTTGTGGTTGAGACGGTGGTGGTGTTATGTTTTCTTTGGATATTGTGGGGAAATTGGTTGCTCTGGATGTGACGACAGATTTTTCAATTATCACATGATTACAGCCTTTTGGTAGTGAGACATCATCGTCGATGTATTCACTTGATTTCTTTGGAATTCTTGTGTTGGTTGTTTCTGTTATCACGTTGATGGGTTTGTATTGAACAGTAGGTTGTTTATGCTGTTTGAATTGAGTTTTCATACTCAATTGATTTGTGACAGTTGGTTTGACAACATTTGGATTGGCGTGATTCCAATTGTTGTGGTATCTGCGATTTGGAGTCCATGAAGTGTGCCGATTGGTAGAATTTAATTATGGATTATGTTTAAAGAGCACACTTTTATTACTCATTTGGAATTTTGCTCTTGTTAAGCGTTTCTTTCGCCAATAGGTAATTTTGTTACCTCTTTTGTTTATGAAGGAAGCTTGTTCATGAGTGGATTCAAAGGATTTATAGTTTGAATTCGGTTTGATTCCTCGTTTCTTTATATCATCATCATACACACATTTGAAAGTACAATGACCATCCATGCAACCATCACTCATGCAAAATATTTCAGTTTGAACAGAACCAAGTGGATTTCGAACAGGTTTAACATTAAAGATTGACGAATCATTACAAAGTAACAAAGTTGTTTGTTTATTGAAAGTAGCTGGGTAAACCAAACACTCTTCGTCTTGTCTTCCTCCATCTTTATCCTCTGGCTTCTTCCGCAATCCAAAAATCTGTTTTCTTTCGCTCTTCACATTCCCACCTAGAAGGACATTTGGGTTAGAAGTAGGCATTGCCAAACCATCATTCTTGGAACGAGAGCGAGTTGTTTGTTTCTTGATTAGATTTGTTTTGGATTTGGATGGTTTTGAGACACTTTTCTTTCGTGATAACGGTGTATCAATTATCTTAGCTTTTCCCTAAAGTTAATGGATTCAATTGTTTTCATTCTGAAAAAATCATTCTCAAGTGTATTAAGTTTCTTATGACGAGTGAACAATGACTTTTCTGATCTTCTGCATTTTTCACAATTTTTACCAAGATTCATTGGGAATACATCACTTGCATGTATGTCGGAACTTGAATTTCCAGATGTTGAACATTCACCTTCTTGCACGTGTGGAATCTGGATTTTAGACGTGCTTATAGCAGCGGAGTTTTGTGATTTGGTATTTTCAGTGGCAAGGTGATCAATCAGGTTATGAAGAATTGACTTTTCAAAGTCAAAGATAATAGATCTATGGACAAGCTCAAGTTCAACTAACTCAAGGTGTTGTTGTAGATCCATATGAGGGATATAGATGCGAGGCTCGGGTGGACAATATGAGATTGATGGTAATGACTCCATTTCCGTTTGGGAGTAGCTTCGGAAGTAGTCATCAGAGATTGTGGGTTTGAAGACTTCGGTTATGTACGACTGATTTAGCCTTTCATAGTCGTCTGAGGTTGAAGCTCTGTTCATGATGCGTCTCTTGTGTTCCTCCTCGGTGAGTTCGTTGACTTGTCCAAAGAACACCATTTTATTGGTTAACCCCAAATTCATGTTTTCAAAGTCGTATAGCTATTTAGCACTTATCTTGTCACTTATGTGAGGATTAATGTAACCTAAACCTTGGTATGTACATTTAGAAAATTTAACATCCTTAGGTTTGTTTAGAAAAATGGTTTGTGCCGTTTGATCTCTTTTAATTAACAGGTCTTCGAGATATTTTATTTTTGAGTATAGTTGACATCGTTCTTTTTGCAAAAACTTAAAATCTTCTTCAGTTGAGACTTTTGCCGCTTTTAAGTTATGAATTATTACCTCATTTTCACTTCTTAAGGTGTTCAGTTCATTCTCTTTTGCGGTTAATTCTGTTTGAAGATTGTCTAAGTTAGATGTTGATTGATTCTGGATTCGGTGTTCCAACTTAGAGATATTACGGTTTTGTCGTTCGATGTGTTCAACTAATGTTTGAGCATACTCAATGTTTATCTTCCTAGAAACACCTGCATAATCATTGTGTGTTTCTTCAAATTCATCAGCCCCATCAGCTTCATTCTCATCCTCATCATTTGAGGAGACTACATCATGAGCCATCAAGCAAAAATGAGCTTGATTAGTACCATCTTCGTCTAAATCATCTGTGTCGGTAAGAAATTGGCCTTCTTCAACAAGAATCGCTCTCCCACTCTCCTTTTTCTTTGTCAACCGCAGTTTGTTATGGTAGTATTCGGCATATTTGGTCTTAGGTTTTCTACAGTCTTTGATAAAATGCCATGTTCTACCGCAATTGTAGCATTTCTTTTCCTCTTCCTGAGGTTCTGCGGGTTTGTCGGTCTTCCTCTTCTCATCAGCTACCATCCCTTCACTTTTTCTCGGTCCGGATGTGTACCGCTGTCCGTTGTTGGTCTTTCCATACTTGTTCTGGAAAGCTCCCATAATCAATGACATAGCCTTCAGTACTGCATCCTTTTCTGACATCTCCATCTCTCCTTCCGAGGAGTCGGAGTCAATCACAATCTGCTTCCCCTTGCTACCCCTTGATGATTCACGCGGTCTCCTTTCAGCCACTAGTGCAACCAGGTCAGATGGGTGCTTCATTGAGAGTTTGGTGAGAACCTCATCTTGAAACTGATTCAAGTCATCATAAATCGAGTGGTGAGATACCGCCTTGAGATTCCGATTAACATGTTTATGCAAGCGAAAATGTTCACTCCATTCAGGACCAAGTGCATTGATCCAGTTGACATTTATATCTAGATCGGATCTCGTCACGCCATGATTTCTCATTTTGTTCAACCGTCTGCAGAAGCGAGTGTAAGTGTCCTGCAACAGCTCACCCTCCCTGGCCTTGAATTCCCTCAAGGTGTTAACAAGCTGTGTTTCCCTGATAAATGACCCTTGCTCAGTACCCTGCATCTGTTGTTTTACTTCATCCCAACTTTCTTTGGCAGTAGTCAAACTGTCTATTTTTAGTAGATTTCCGTGCATAGCCCATTCAAGTAATATTTTGCGTCTTTGTCGGCGCGTGCATGGTCTTTCTCTTCTGCAGTTAATTCTGATGGGAGCTTCTGTCTCCTTTCAGCAACAATTGGTGGGTTGTTATCTGGAACAGCCTCGACAATTTTCACAAAGATGGCATCACCGTTTAAGATTTTTTCTTTCATCATCTCACCATATTTTTCATTGTGCTCTATGAAGTCCATAAACCTTCATTTCCAAACATTGTACTCATTTCTGAAAAGTACCGGAGGTCTAGTGTCTGTTCCTATGGCAAGAATTTCGTAGCTTGAACTCATCTTTTCTTTGGATATTTCTCCCTGAAATAGAATGGGTAGTGTGTGTGTGAGAAAACTTGTGAAGTCAGATGAAGTGTTTGAGGATTGACTGAGGTTATCCGACTGTCGTATTGTTTGCTTATGCGACTGTCGTATGATCTGAAAGTCGGATGGCCTAAAGGGTATCGGATTTGTGTTTCTGTGACTGTCGGATTTTAGATGTGGTGCGACTATCGGATTTTAGTTGTGGTGTGAGTATCGGATTTTAGATGTGAAAGTCGGATGGGCTTTGGTGATCCGAGTGTCTGCTGAGTCTAATAGTCGGATGAGCTTGGTGATCCGAGTGTCGGATGAGCTTAATGGTGATCCGAAAGTCGGATGAGTTTTGGTGATCCGAAATTCGGATGAGTCTAACAGTCGGATGAGCTTTGGTGATCCGAGTGTCGGATGAGCTTAATAGTGATCCGAAAGTCGGATGAGTTTTAGTGATCCGAAAGTCGGATGAAATATTGAGTCTAAATGTCGGATGAGACAAAATTCGTGTGCCATTCAAAGCCAAGTTCGGATGAAACTAGAACAAAAGTCGCATGATCTTTGGGAAAGTCGCACGACAGTCGGATGAGCCAAAGTCGGATGAGCTAAGAGTCGCACGACTGTCGGATGGGTAATAATGCAAAACTTGCATGTCTGTACTCTGTTATCGAACAGACTGCTAATATTGTCCAAAACACACTAAAAACTCATTAAACTTTTGTTTTGACCTTTCCTTTTACTAGAAACACTACCCTTTACTGATTTCAACCGAAAACAACAACAAATTTTTGAAAATTTGATGAAACAGTATAAAACTCTAAGAACTTGAAGAACACTAAATTTTCAAGAACACTACCCAGATGTTGGTTGTTAGTCCTAAAAACACATAAAAAGGTTTTATCCTTCTTAAATACTTCTTAGATACAACAAATAACTTGAAAAACAAGAGATTTTGGCTAAATGGGTTTTCTTCTTTCTAAGCTTCACGCAAGCAAGAACAGAAGCAGCTTCTGGGTTTTGTTTCTCACACAGATGTTTCTTTTAGGTAATGTTGAACCAATCTACTAGGGAGTTGGCTCTGATACCAAATGAAATTCCTTTGTTGTGTAAAAGATGAGTAAACAATGAATACTTGAAGTAAAGATGATGATGTTAGTATGAACAAGTATGAACACTTTGCATGAACTTGAAGATTCTCTCTTGAATATAACTTGAACGTAAAGTGTAGAGAATTCTCTATTACAAAGAGTTACCTTGCAAACTAGGTTTGGAAGGATATAAATACATAAGCCACATAGGCTATAAAGCCTCATGGGCCCAATTCTAATAATTAAACTATACTAGTAAAGGAGAGTGGGCCAAGCCCATACTATAAACTAGTCTAGAGATATATGTTACAAACAAAAGAACACAAGGCAAACAAACTAATTAATATCTAACAAGTTCCTTCTCACAATTTGTGTGGAACAATCATGTCCATGGCATGGACAAATCCCTAATGGAACTTCACGAAATGTTAAAGACCATCGAGTCGGACATGTCCAAGAAGCGCTCCTCGTCTAAATCCGTCCTAGCTATCCAGGGAGGCGGAACCAAAAGGAAAGGCGCTCCCCCCTCCAAGGGAAAGGGTAAGTGGAAGGTTGCAAGACTTAACCCGAGTCCAGCCCCGAAGGGCAAGGGTAAAGCCGTGAGGGTTCCACCGGCCGAGGACCCTACGGAATCCGAGTGCTTCCACTGCAAGGAAAAGGGGCATTGGCGGCGTTCTTGCCCAAAGTACCTCGAGGAGCTCAAGCGGGTAAACCTGAAGGGAGCTCGTAACTCAGGTATGTTTATGATTGAACTTCACAATACCGCTACTTCTAACGGCTGGGTACTTGATACAGGTTGTGGCACTCATATTTGTAATAATGTGCAGGTGCGAAAAAGAAGTATGGTTCTGGGTGCTGAAGAGCTTGACCTGATCATGTGAAACAAGGAGGTGCTTCCAGTGAAGAGGATTGGGATTGTTGATCTCGCATTTTCTTCGGGCCTTGCTATTACTTTACTTAATGTTTGTTTTTCGCCCTGCGTGGCATGCAACATTATTTCCTTTCATGCATTGTTTGACGATGGTTTTAAGTTTAATTTTGAGAATGGAATTATTTCTTGTTTAAGAGATAGTGTTCATTATTTTAAAGCTTATCCATGTCGTGGTATTTATGAAACAAGTGTGTGTTTGGATAGTAGTAAATCAATCATGAACATTGAGTCTAAGTCCAAAGGTGTATTGGACAAGTTGTCTTTGTGGCATAGTCGTCTTGGCCATATAAATAAGAAACGTATCGCCAAACTCCAAGTGGATGGGATTTTGGAATCGTTAGACCATGGGTCAAGCGAAGTATGCGATTCTTGTTTATTAGGTAAAATGAATAAAGCTCCCTTCACTAGAGTTAGTGAGAGAGGCAAAGACTTGTTGGACATTGTTCACAGCGATGTGCGTGGTCCGTTCAGGTCTGCTACAATAAACAACTGTAGGTACTTTGTTACTTTTACTGATGACTTCAGTTGGTATGGTTATGTTTATTTGATTAAGTATAAGTCTGAAAACTTTGAAGTGTTTAAGACATACCAAAATGAAGTCCAGAATCAATTGGGCAAGGGGATTAAGATTCTCATATCCGATAGGGGTGGTGAGTATCTTAGTACCGAGTTTTCTTGATCATCTTAGGGGTTGTGGAATTATTTCACAACTTACTCCACCCACGAAACCACAATTAAATGGAGTCGCTGAAAGGAGGAACCAAACATTATTGGATATGGTTCGGCCTATGATGAGTCGCACAAAGCTACCAGCAAGTTTTTGGGGCTATGATTTGGAAACTACTGCTAGGACCTTAAACCTTGTAACAACAAAGAAGGTTGCAAGTACACCATTCGAGATGTGGCATGGAAGGGTTCCTTCGCTAGCCTATCTCAAAGACTAGGGTTGTGAGGCTTATGTGAGACATGAAGCTCAAGACAAACTAGAACCCAAAGCTGAAAAGTGTATTTTCATTGGTTACCCGGCTGGTTCTATGGGATATTTATTTTATAAACCTTCCGAGAACAAAGTGTTTGTTGCTCGAAGAGCGGTCTTCCTTGAAAGGGAGCTGATATTTGCAGAAGCCAGTGAGAGGCAAGTCAATCTGGAAGAAATTCTACATGACGCCAATGTTCAACCTGATGTTGGCACTAGTACCGCTTCTGAGTTCGGCGTACCAGAAGAAGTGGAACATCAAGCAATGGAGAATGAGGTACCTGACACACAACCACTATTGCTCCGTAGATCTGGTAGAGTTCGTAATGAGCCGGAAAGATATGGGCTCCTCTTATCCAAGGGCGACGAACTAGGTGGAAGGAGGCAATGGACAGTGAGATGCAATCCGTGACGGAAAATCTAGTCTGGGTCTTGGTTGATCCAGTACCCGGCTACAAGCCAGTAGGGTGCAAATGGGTCTTTAGAATGAAGACCAACATGGATGGAAAGGTAGACACTTTCAAAGCCCGACTGGTAACAAAGGGTTTCACTCAAACTCATGGTGTAGACTAGGATGAAACTTTTTCCCTAGTGGCTATGTTAAAGTCTACTAGGATATTAATGGCTATGGCTGCATATTACGATTACGAAATATGGAAGATGGATGTCAAGACTGCCTTCCTTAACGGGAAGTTGGCAGAGGAGGTATACATGACACAACCGGATGGTTACGTACATCTCAAATATCCTAATAAAGTCTACAAGCTTAAGAGATCCATTTATGGTCTTAAGCAAGGATTTCGGATTTGGAACATTTTCTTTGATGAAAAGGTCAAAGAGTTTGGCTTTTCTAAAAGCAAGGATGAACCTTGTGTATATGTCAGGGCTAGTGGGAGGACTGTTGTGTTCCTTGTCATGTATGTAGATGACATACTACTCATAGGAAGTGACGTGACTACCTTGCACGGGAGAAGCAGCATATATTCTGGGGATAAAGATCTATAGAGATAGATCTAAAAGACTCATTGGTTTGAGCCAGAGTACATACATAGATAATGTCTTCAAGAGGTTCAAGATGCAAGATTCCAAGAAAGGGAATTTGCCTATGTTGCATGGTATGGCATTGAGCAAGTCTCAATGTCCTAGTTCCCAAAAGGAACTTGAAGAAAAGAGTCGAGTCCCATATGCTTCGGCAGTAGGATCGATTATGTATGCTATGTACCCAGACTGATGTGTCATATGCCTTGAGCATGACAAGCTGATATCAGGCTAACCCTGGTCAAAGTCATTGGGTTGCTGCTAAAAACATCCTTAAGTATCTTCGGAGGACTAAGGAGATGTTTTTAGTGTTCGGTGGATCGGAGGAGCTTAGAGTCACTAGAAATTCTGATGCTAGCTTCCAAACGGACAAGGATGATTACCGGTCTCAATAGGGATTTGTATTCTTTTTTAATGATGGAGCAATAAGTTGGAGAAGTTCCAAGCAAGATACTGTGGCTGATTCAACCACGTAGTCATAGTATATTGCTGCAAGCGAGGCTGCTAAGGAAGCTATCTGGATGAAAAAAATTTATTCAAGATCTTGGAGTTGTTCCTAGCATCACTAACCCTATTGAGATCTTTTGTGACAATGAGGGTGCAGTTACTCTAGCTAAGGAACCAATAGCGCATCAATGTACGAGATACATTGCTCCAAAATATCATTTTATTCATGATATCATTGGGATTTGTATTCTTTGTCGCAAGTTAAACATGATTCTCATGCTAAATCAATAGGCATTACATTTTCTAGTGACTTGGTTTAATTGTTTTAGTTGTATTTCTAATTGAGAACATTAAAACAATAATGTATTTCTTAAAAATGATTATTAAATGGGGATTTAATATACGCATGATGCGATTACATTATGAAATATTATTGTGTTCTATCTTTGCATGTTTAATACTTCCTTGAATAAATTTATTTATTCTAAGCACTCCACGATCAGTGTTTCTTCATTAGAAAGAAGAAGTGAATTAAGATCAAGGCAAGTGGTTGGTAAAGTATTCATCATGGATTGAATACATGTTTATGCAACACTAGCCTGTACTTAATGGTGATTAAGTAATTGGAGGACACGTACATGAGTTACTTCATGGATATGATCACAACTAAATCACGATGATAATATTATTTATCCTTCTATTAGAGATGCATGCGTTTCTTGACTAATAATATCGACTGTTTAGATTGCTTTCTAACGCAGTTCGTAGCTGGCTGTTATAAGGGAACTTTTCAGGCAAGAACTTGTTTTTATGATAGGGCGATGTAGTCAAAGGTATTCGTTCCTCTTCAGAGAGATATCCTTTGGGCCCCTCGTTGACTAAGCTAATAACAATCAAAATGCATGGCCGTGCTTAAGTTGAATTCATGGTGAATCAATTGTGTCACTTGTGTTGTTAGTCATAGTTAGTCTTGATCGAGAAACATAATCATGAATGTTTTGGGGTTGACCATGTTCCATGACCTGCATTCACATTGGATATCATGAACGAAGGGATAAGTAATCACTTATCTATAGGACCTTTCCTTTAGGTTAGGTATTTCTTTTGGAAGACAAACCCTATGCTGATTTGGGGGCATAGATGCCTTGCTAGAGGCCGCTCTATGTCTGTGACGCCTTTCGTAAGTGTGTCATGTGCAAGTGGGAGTCTGTTGGATTATGCCCACTGACACACACACGAGTTGGCTTCAAGGCTAATGAAGCAATGGCCTATTGGGTCACACTCCAAGTATCGATTCCGGCATCACAAATGGTCGAATGAGAGAGAAAACCAGAAACTGGTTCTGTGGGCCAAGGCATGCCCGTGCCTCTATGAGGTACGTTCGTGCCCTACGGGTAGGCACGAGCCCAATTCGGGCGTGACTTGGGCATGGCATGTGGCTAGGTACACCCGTACCTCATGGAGGTACGCCCGTGCCCAGTACCTAGTGGACAGGCATGAGCCCAAGTCGGGCGTGAGTTGGGCATAGCCTTTTCGACTAGCACGGTCGTGCCCTATGCATTAACAGTCTCCTTAAACAACTTTCAAATCTAATTATGAAGGAGATAATGACATTTAAAATTGTAACTAAGGAATTTGGAGTCTATAAAAGGTGCTACATGTCCATAAAAGGTGCTACATGTCCATAAAAGGTGCTACATGTCTACGTTGTGAGGTTCCAAGTTATTGTTACATATACTAATATATATTGCATAAAACTCTCTATAAAAGCACTTCAAGAACACAAGATTTGTAGTTCATTGTGTTAGACCTTTGGTGGTGTTTAGATTATCTAATCTAACACTCTAGCAAGTGGGAGTTGGTGATAGCTTGGTGTGGACTTCACTAGTGGTGCACAAGTTAGTGCACATACCTTCTAAACACCAATATCGATTGCACAAAGAAGGTAGATTAAAGGGTATGACACTATTTCTTTGTCTCTTTATTTAGTTTCTTTGTCATGTTTAGAGTTTTGGTCCATTTGGCGGGCGTTGCGTGGTCAAAAATTGAAACCTATTTTTCTACTCGTTTTGCTTCTGTTGTGTTTTTAGACCACGAAAACCAACATTTTCTCATTTGAGATCCGGTTCTCCATGCTTTTCTTCCTACCATCATGGACATAGACTTTGTAACAAAAATAAATTTGTAACAAACATGAGTCAATTAGCTCGGGTTAACAATCCCAACTTTTAGATGAATAGCAATGAATCATGAATGTACCTTAGGAGGGAAATGTAACTCTCTCTTTCCTTAGTAGTTTTATATCCCTTTAGCACGTAGGGCAGGCATAATGGCCCCAATCTCTAAATCTTCCACAGAAGTGGCAAACCACCCTTTGAGTCTCTTCTTGAGGCACATTATCTATGTCCTTGGACTCAATGTTAAGGATAGGTTTCGAAACTCCAACCTTTCCTTTTGGGGCCGGTTTCTTCTTCTTTTTCTTTGATTCTTTTGAACTCAAGATGGGAATGGATGAGGTGGAATTATGCTTGGCCATGTCTGACTCCGAAGTCTTCAACATGCCATGCAATTCACTTAAGGATATTTCCATTCCGTGCATGTGATAGTTCATGAAGAACTGATCATATGATGCGGGCAGGGACCGCAATACAATATCCACAGCGAGCTCCCTCCCAATGGGAAATCCTAGCCTCTCTATTTGGTCCATGTATGCCTTCATATTAAGGACATGAACACCTACATTCCCGCCTTCCTGCTTCCTACAACCGACTAGGCTTTTAACACACTCATAGTGTTCATGCCTAACTTGCTTTTGGAACATGTCCTTAAGTTTGTTTACCATATTGTAAACACTCATGTGCTCGAACTGCTTTTGTAGCTCTGAGCTCATAGTTGACAACATGAGGCAGGCAACATCGTGTGTGTCCTCAACACGCTTTTCATATATGTATCGGATGGCCCAATGCCCGTTGGTAGCAGGTGGTTCCGGAAGGGGTTCCTCAAGGACAATCCTCAATTGCCTAAGACAGTCAATGAAGTTCACTCCGTGAGTTTCTCCCTTTCTAGGAACATACGAATTGAAATATTTGACGTGGTGTTATTATGGTTTGACATCTAAAAATAACAAGAGTACAAGTTTTGGTTATTTAATGTAATCCTTATTAAAATAATTACCCATATGTTTGAAGAAAAAACAATTATCTTAGCAAGGGCTAAGAATCATATTTCACATTATACCGTGACAGGTTTTCCGCGGATCGCGTGGTAAAGCTCTTTAGGCCGGTAACCAACTTTTCGATTGTAATCCATTATTATAACTCTTAGTTCCTTGCGGGATCCAAATTGACAACCATTGTGTCGTATTGGCATGTTTGATCCCTCCACACCAACTTCAAACTAAAATTTGAATACTCTCGGCTAAAGCTCGACAATCATTCAAAATTCTATTTCGAAATTGTAAATTAACCATCAAGATACACGGTGGTACTGTTGCCCAACGATTGGCACTACTATAGCTCGAGAACCAATCTTGCGAGTTGCCACCATCACCTTCTACACAGCTCACGTAAGGTTTGACTCTACTAAAGCTCGACAATCATTCCTTGCATGACTAGATTTGGGTGGTGTCATCTTATGAGTGGCGTGAGATTTACATTTAGTAAACGGGAGTTGTTTTCTGCTTAAAAACCCATTTTAATTTGATTAACAAATTTAGTGATAAAAGCAATTTTTCACTTTGAATATAAACCATATTTTTTATCCCTTTTATTAATCCTATGCGCGCGCGAGTTTATAAAACATATTTAAAACTCTTGTGGTTTTATTACTTTTATAAAAAGTTGTCCAACATGCAATAGACATAATATCCGTGCAAAACTATAAAACACATCACACAAATACAAAATATTGGTAACCATGCCTCTAAGCCTATGCGTTTTCCCATGAGCCAAAACAGGAAAACAAAATCAACTAAGGAAAAACTTCAAATGACTTTGGATGTGCTCCCACTAAACCCGCTACCTCCATTGGGCCTCCCGGATTTGTGATCGTGAAGACGCCATAGCCATGACTCCTGATGGTTGTCTCCATATTATAAATACATAGAAAGATAGAAATGGCATGCAAGCCACAATAACCTATCTTCTAGTACTTTGCAAATATATGGAATTTAAATGGCATGCAAGCCACAAAAAATCATATTTACATACCAAATAAATAAAAAAATAATTAATTGCAAACCATGTGATATAAAATCACCAAATGAAGAATAAATACAAGAAACCAAACATCACAACCAAAGGTCTAGGGCAAAATGGTTACCAAAACATGCTATCTAAACAACAAAAGAAAGCATACAAGCATGGTGTGCCACAAAACCATACAACTATTTTTATCTTGGTTAAGTTTATTTTATAAACCCAAGGCACATCAAAATAATCCCATGTACATATGCATTAGTAACACCAAACCATTGTTAGTGAAACATACGGTGGGGTTTGTTTGGTTTTTCAAAATATATTTTAGCAACGGGATCATGAACAACAATTTAAACTTTTTAAAACTCCCCACCAATGATCCATATGCATGCCTTAAGAAAACAAAACAACCATAGGGTGTTTAGAACTACAACCTTTGTAGCGTGAGTAAAGTGTTGGTGAAGTGGTCGATCTATGAAAAGCCAAGAGAAGACTTCCTCCAAGGTCCACAAGCCAATGATTCCAACACCTTGAAATGCTAGTTTCTCCAACCCTTGAAATTCAAGAATGCAAGCAACAACCTTTGTTCTTCTTCTTGAACTAACTATGTATATTTCTGAGTATGTATTTATCACCACACTTAGAAAACTTGATACACCAATATAAGGATGTAAAGATGCATGCAGATTTCAAGAACACTTGAAAGATACAATGAAAGATGGTGGTATGTTCAAGTACCAAATGATCCATGCATGAGTTCTTAAAACATCAAGTAACAAGGCACAAGAGGTAGGCCCCTCCCACTTGCTTTCCTACTTGATATCTTGCCACCATACTTGGTCAAGTTGCTTGCAAGTAATCACCATATGGTCCCCCTTTTGGATTAATCTGTGATTTTCTAATTTTATATTTTAAATGTATAAAATATAATACTAGACTTGCCATACATTGTATAAAATACATCTACATGTATTTTATATACATACTTGATTGTTACTAGTAACCCTTTACTTGTAACAAGGATATACATACATTTATATAATTTGTTACTAGTACCAATTTACATGTAACAAATATATATTTATACATATATATATATAATCATATGTTTATATTTATGTATTTGATATGCATTATCTTATACAATATATAAGAGTAATATTATTATTTCACATAAATAATAATATACAACAATGCATATAGACTTATATATATATATATGTATATATCATGAGTTGGAAACATATTTAAATCGTATTCAAATATGTAATTGGTGTCGATTGACTGTAAATGTGTGACCCTATGGGTTTATTTATTATTAGTAATTGTAGGAAATCCATGTACGCCAACACCCGTGCGCAGCGGAAGCAACGACATCAAAAAAACGGGGTTTTCGAGTATTAAAACTGACATGCATGTATTCCCCAAGTGGGGATCGTGACTACAAACGAATATAGCAACTAAAAACAAACGAGAGGGAGGAAGATCTTCAAGAACCCGAAACCGAGCTCCTCTATTGATAGTCAACACCAAGTGAGCGAGATTCCGTCTTGCTAACGACTCAAGACATAAACCACACGATGTCCTCGTGAATCTGGAATAGAACAACACCAAGAACCACTTTCCTAGCCTCGATACACCCACTTAACTCACCATGAAAAGGTCAAGTATCATGTATGTGTGTGTATCTTTAAAGTAGCAAGAGTTCTCTTAAGAGAGAAATATGTGCCTTTTATAAAGGCTGCATAAGGTCCTAAGACAACCAGAGTCGGGCATGGTGTCACTCTCCCATTGGACTAACATAAAGGTCCAATAGAAATAAAGTGTCACTTTGACTTCTGCCTTCACGTGCTCTCACAGGCCGTGAAGCACTCGTGAAGGACTCATAGGCCGGGTTCCACCACACAGTCTCATTGGGCCATCGAGTGGTCCAATAAAAGCATGGCGCTTGCCTTCAAGGGCTCTCACAGGCCGTGAAGCACTAGTGAAGGCACTGCTCCCACGACTACTTGTCCGGGTGGTGAAGGCTCGTGGAGGGTTTCTCTTCACGACCTCTTCACGGCCCGTACCTCATCAGCAGTGATGCTAGTACACGTGTATCAGTGGGCATATTCCAACAGACTCCCACTTGCACATGATACAGCGTTACCAACACCACAGACAAGCAGCGGCTCTAGCAAAGCTTACTTGCCCCCAAGTCGGTACGAGTTACGTCATCCTCTACAAATCCTGGTAGCCTAGAAAGGCTAAAAGGTCCTATAGATAAATGATCATAAACATCCCTTTGTTCGCGATATCCGTGTGAACACGAGATTTGGAAAAATGTCAATCTCCAGATCGTTCACGATTCTAGATTGGTGGTGACCAAAATAACAAGTTAGCAACTGATCTAAAATCATTGTAACTTGAGCACGGCAATGCATATTTGGTGTCAGCGCCCAATTATCGAGGGGCCCAGGGATATCTCTCTTACAAGAGGAACAAATCCTTTTGACTACATAGCCCCGCCACATGTTTCATACTTTATTTGAAAACTCCCTTTATAGTGGCCAGTTACGAACCACGTTTGAAAGTAATCAAAATAAAGCAGACTCATGCTTTGAATACACATGTAACTACGGTCTAAGGTTGCAATGATATTATCATCCTGAGTCACTTGTGACCATAATCCATGAAGTGAACTCAGGTGTGGGTCTTCCAATCACTTGAAACTCATTTCAAGCATAGGTTAGTTTTGCGTCACTTGCATTCAATCCTTGATTAATGCATGACCAAACCCTAACCTCAGTCATGGCTCAAACTTCCTTCCCTTGAAGAATGAGTGACTGTGGAAATCTAGAATGCATAAGCACTCAGGGAAATGTTAAACATGCTAATATGGAACATAGTAAAGACTAATGAAAGTAACTGCATCTACGTATATATAGTCCCTACTATATATCAAAAGCAATCAAAAGTTACGATACTGCTTGCAGTTCCCAAAGCTAACATAAAACAATCAGTTGCTAAAACAATATTTCAAACCAAATCATATGCATAAGAAATGCTACATGACCTAGTATGACAAACATCACTAGTCATTACAACAACGGCTTATTCAATGGATTTGCCATGCAACATCCATTTGTATTCTTGTTATCCTCACAATCATCTTTTGACCAAACTACTATTCAAAGTATCCGTCATAGAGATCATATAACGAAGTACTAAAGTACTCATATCCTCATTGTTACGAAAGTTCACAATAGGATCGGTGATACTTAAGAACTTGTATAATCAATAATCAACACCAAAAAGTAGGATCATAGACTTCGATCAAGATCGACAGTCATCCTATTAGAAATTAGTATTAGAGTATAAACCTACTCCAAGGCTTATTTCTTGTCGTCAAACTCCAAGAACATATACAAATATTTCTTGTAATTTAAAATTTCAAAATTTTGTATCTCCTAAGTATTATCATGATACAATAATTCCCTATTTTAGGTTCATAGAACACTTAACAATGGGACATTATCTTCAATCGATACATACTTCTAGGTATACAACAAAAGCACCCACTAGCCCTGACATATGTAAAAGTCTTATCTATGCTTCTAGAAGTCTCATGCTTTGATCCTCTCATGAAAGCAAAGATCTTACTTTTACGATGTTAGTATAAGTCCAAGGGACTTATCCATACTTGTAGACTTAATTTGGATACCACGGATATCTAAGATCCACGGAGAGTGTGGTAAGCACTTCCTCAATACAAAATTCCATAAAGGAACGCGGTATTACGTATCCGTGTACTATCTTTTATTGCCATAAGTAGGCATCAATAGCAACGAGTATCAAATGACCTTCAACATGACCACTAGGAAAAGTTTCCACAATAACCATCATGAAACTTTTGCCCCTAGTCGGTATTTAAAGTAGTCTACAATACAATCCATGTTAATTCCATTTACACCATCTCGGTTTGCACTTTGGCATGGAATTAAGAAAAGTATTTGCATACTTAAAAATGGATTTCATCTCATGATTAATTACTTCTCATAACCTTAGTGAACACAGGGCCCACTATGTCTTCCCATAGATGGTGATATGAACAAGACTCACCATCAAGTCATTGCCACTTAGATGTGAGGAACCCATATCTCTTTGGCTACATGACTTCAATCAACCTTGAAAGTAATTTCTCATGGTCAGGATAACCGGCATTCTCATGCTGATTTTTGATCATATGCTAGTGCCAACATCAAGTCTTTCATTTAAGTTGCACGTTCTTCCACTGGAATGCTTTAGTTATTATCTTCCTTTGGAGCAACAAAACATTGTTCTCGTAAGGTCAAATATCCAAAACCTATAAGAACCTTTTAAATGTATTAGCACCATATAAGTTCTTCAATCTCCCACTAAATGTAGATTGAAAATCTCCAAACTTTGATATATACAAGCAAAGAACTCTTTCAAGATATATCTTATAAGGTGCTAAATAGACTTTCAAGTTGGATTAAGATTAAGGACATGGCTCGTCACAATCAATGTGTATACTAATAAGTCGAATACACATATTGGACCCATTATTTATGAGATCATTTTCATTAATATCCGGTTTCCTTTAGCGCGACACCATGTTCGAATGTGTCTATGTAAGGAATGAATTGTGAGATAATCCTGCAATTCATAATATGGTCATAGATATAGATTTAAGGTATCTAAGCATCTCAACTAGATCTAAGCATCCTATCTAGATGTCCCAATTGATTCTGTAATTAGTTTCTCTTTGTTATGTGCTTGTATGGATTATCCACCAAATGTGATCAATATCTTACAAGCTAGCATCCCTCTCACATATACCGTGAAGGGTTTCATAATCATCTTACCCTTATAGATAAGACTAGCATCAAATGTTTAACCCGAGGTTAGACTAGTTCAAGATCCGAACCACATGGATCTAGGAGATACTTGTATTATTTATATGGTTAAGTAGATTATGACAAAGAGCCAACTAATCCAAACTATTTTGGACTTAGAATCAATGATTCATTATTAATTATTATCGCATGTATGTCTTGACATGGACAATTTGATTTTTATCAATCAACAAATATTTTTCAAAAACAAGATTCAAATTTTCAAGTATGAATTCATCGTCATCATATGTAGAATGATGCGCCTTGAAGGCCAAAATAAAACATAAGCTATGATATGAACAAACTTCGAAATCGAATAAGTAATGCGGAAAAATCTTTTACAACCCAAAATTCAAAATCTCATCCATCGTCTTCATGAACATACAACAAAAACTTAACTTGCCTCGCAGGGCATCAAAATAAAGTAATAATTAAACAGGTAAGAATAGGTGAGATCAAAACTCCCAATTTTCTATTAGAGGTCAATCTATCAAGTTTCCTCTTTTAGAGATCTAGTTCTTCATGCTCTTCTTTCTTCTTTTAAATGGTACCTACACTTTGTAACAAAATAAATTTGTGACAAACGTGAGTTAATTAGCTTGGGTGAACAACCCAGCAAAATAGAAGAATTAGCAATGAATCATGAATGTACCTTGAGAGGGGAAATTAACTCTCTCTTTCCTTAGAAGTTTATTATCCTCTCAGCACGATGGGCATGCATGACGGCCCCAATCTCCAAATCTTCCACAGAAGTAGCAAACCACTTTTTCTTGAATCTCTTCTTGAGGCACACAATCATTGTCCTTAGATTCGATGTGGGGAATAGGTTTGGACACTCCACCCTTTTCCCTTCGTGTCGGTTTCTTCTTCTTTTTCTTTTGTTCCCTTTAACTTGTGGTAGGTATGGAAGAGGTGGATTCATGTTTGGCCATGTCAGACTCCGCAATCTTCAAAATACCATGCAATTCACCTAAGGTTTTCTCCATGTCATGCGTGTGATAGTTCATGACAAACTGATCATATGATGCGGGCAGGGACTGGAGTACTATATCCACAGCAAGCTCTCTCCCCATGGGAAATCCTAGTCTCTCCATTTGGTCTACGTACTCCTGCATCTTAAGGACGTGGGCACTCACACTCCTACATTCCTGTATTCTACAACCGACTAGCTTTTTAACACACTCATAGTGTTCCTCCCTAACTTGTTGTTGGAACATGTCCTACAACTTGTTCATCATATCGTGCACACTAATGTGCTCAAAATGCTTTCGCCACTCCGATCGCATAGTTGACAACATGAGCCAGGCAACATCGTGTGTGTCCTCAACTCGCTTCTCATGCGCGTATTGGACGGACCAAGTCGCGTCGGTAGCAGGTGGTTCTGGAAGGGGTTCCTCAAGGATGTGCAACTTTGACTCATAGCGAAGGACAATTCTCAATTGCCTAAGCCAGTCAACGAAGTTCACTCCCGTGAGTTTCTCCCTATGTAGGAACATACGAAGCGAATTATTTGACGTGGTGTTATTATGCTTTGACATCTATAAATAACAAGAATACACCTTTTAGTTAGTTTGATATAATCCTCGTTAAAATAATTACCCATAAAGTTTTAGAAAAACAATTTATCTTAACAAGGGCTAAGAACCATATTTTACTCCACTACATGACGGGTTTACCGCGGATCACTTCATGAAGCTATTTAGGCCGGTAACCATTTTACCGATTGCAATCTCCATTGCAACTCTTAGACACTTGCGGGATCCAACGACGTAAAACGGTCGGTTGGCATATTTGATCCCTACTTACACTAATCCCAAATTGAAATTCTTGGTTGACTCGTGCTTAGCTCGATAATCACACAAGGATTTTAGTTTGCAATTGTAAATCGCCCAACAAGATACATGGTAGCATACTCGACAATCATTGGCTCGTGCTAAGCTCGACAACCAATAACCCCAAGTCGCCACACTCACCTTCCACACAGGTCCGCATGGAATAACTCGTGCTAAGCTTGACAATTATCCCATGCTTCACTAGAATCGGGTGTGTCATCTCATGGATGGTGCGTGATTTACGTTTTAGGAAACGGCTTTTGTTTCTTGATTAAAACCAAGTTTTAATATTTGACTAACAAAGTAAGTGACAAAACCGATTTTCACTTTAAATATAAATACCAAGTTTATATTGTCTTGTTAATCGTGTACGCGCGAGAGTTGGTTAACCAATTTAAAAACTCTTGTGATTTTATTACCTTTAAAAAAGTTATCAAGCATGCGAAGAAAAATAAATAACCATGCAAGAAAGGTAAATAACATCACACGCATACAAAGGGGTTGATAACCATGCCAAAACCTATGCGTCCTACGAGCGAGCCAAGCCGGGAGGACTAGGTCTACTAAGGACACAAACCTAGACCATGGAGTGCTTCCACTGAATCCGCTACCTCCATCGGGACTAACCGGATCCAAGGTCTTCAAGACGTCTCCTCTTGACTCTTGATTGTGGTCTTCAAAACACAAGTACAAAAGAATGTAAATGGCATGAAAGCCACGCGCTTCCTATCAATCCAGTACAAGTGCATATGGATAAATGAAACGGCATGCAAGCCGCGATAATAAATTACATACCAAATGAATAAATAATTAATTTCATCACATGTGACACTAAGGTCACCAAATAAATCCAAACAACCAAACAAACCACAAGGCACAACCACAAGGTCTAGGGCGATGGTTACCAACTAAAAGCAACAAACAACAACTACAAAGCACGGTGTGCCAAAACCGTGACCAAAGAAATATTTCGGTAAGAATTTCCAACACAAACACTCAAGGCACAATAAGGAAATTCTTGTACATATGCATTAGGGCACAAAACCAACTTTTATACCCATATTCATATATACACAACATATGTGTATGCATGTATGCATCTCATGCCAAGACCATACCTTACATAGCCTTATTTGTACCAAAATATTACGAGGGGTTAACCAAACGGAATTTGCCACGAAAAACAGAAACTCCTCCATGACCCGAAAAATCAATAAAATTTTCTTTTAAGGACAAAAACTGCCCAGGAGCCCCTTCATGACCCCTCACGACTCGTGAAGCCCAAGGGCTTCACGACCGATCACGGGACCGAAAGGACTCGTGAGCCTAAAAACCAAGTTTCACGACTGTACTGTTCACGAGAGTCTTCACGACCCCTCATGGCTCATGAAGCCCAAGAGCTTCACGACCGGTCACGGACATAAGGACTCGTGAAGCCTGAAAACACTTCCCACGACTAGACCCCTCACGAACACTGGTCGTGTGGCCTTCACGACTCGTGAAGAGCACTTCACGGCCCGTGAAGGCCTACTGGATAGAAAAACGAATCTTCCAAAACGGTTTTTTGAGCCATTTTCGTGCTATAACTTTGTAGCCTAGGCTCTTATACCACTTTAGGAAATCCATGCACGCCAACACCCGTGCGCAGCAGAAGCAACGACATCAAAAAACGGGGTTTTCGGGTATTAAATTCAACATGCATGTATTCTCCAAGTGGGGACCGTGACTACAAACGAATATAGCAACTAAAAACAAACGAGAGGGAGGAGAAATATACCATCACGGGGCTGGATCTATCCATCGAGTTAGGAAGATATTCAAGAACCCGAAACCGAGCTCCTCTATTGATAGTCCACACCAAGTGAGCGAGATTCCGTCTTGCTAACGACCCGAGACACGAACCACACGATGTCCTCGTGAATCTGGAACAGCAACAACACCAAGAACCACTTGCCTAGCCTCGATACACCCACTTAACTCACCATGTAAAGATCAAGTATCAGGTATGTGTGTGTGTATCTTCAAAGTAGCAAGAGTTCTCTTTAGAGAGAAATATGTGCCTTTTATAAAGGTTGGATATGGTCCTAAGACAACCAGAGTCGGGCATGGTGTCACTCTCCCATTGGACCAACATAAATGTCCAATAGAAATAAAGTGTCACTTTGACTTCTGCCTTCACGGGCTCTCATGGGCCGTAAAGCACTCGTGAAGGCCTCATAGGCCGGGTTCCACCGTACACTCTCATTGGGCCATCGAGTGATCCAATAAAAGCATGGTGCCTGCCTTCACGGGCTCTCACGGGCCGTGAAGCACTCGTGAAGGAATTGCTGTTGGGAATCCATGAGGATCAAAGCACTCAACGGAGTCCAGAGTCATTCTAATTGGCACTCATTCATTGGACTAACAAAATGGTCCAACCAAATTCAAGTGTCACTTAGAATTCTGCCTTATCGACTTCTTCACGGGCTCTTATGGGCAGTGAAGGATAAATGCGCCACGACCGGCCATTAATCCTCCACGAGCCGTGCCGCGCTATGCAATAATCGTGAGGGTTGTGCCTTCACGACCTCCTTCATGGGCCGTGTAGGGTCGTGAAGCCCTAGGGTTTCACGAACCGTGCAGCCCACGACAGGACTCGTGGACACGAGCTGCTTCACGACCCGTGGAGCATCCTTCACAGTCGTGAAGCCTATGTCAACTGGAATTTGACCATTTTGACTCTTTCTTCTTATAGTAGGCTGTCGAGATTGAAACTTGGCGTGTGACCGAATAGGCCCGCGCTTCATTGGCAGTGATGCTGGCCTACATGTGTCGGTGGGCAAATTCCAACCACTGCTCCCATGACTACTTGTCCGGGTGGTGAAGGCTCGTGCAGGGTTTCTCTTCACAGCCCGTGAGGGCCCGTTAAGGTCGCTAGAAACCCTAATTTTATATTCTCTCTTTGTTTGGGTTGTGCCGCCGGACTCTACCCTTGGTGTGTGACCCAATAGGCCCGTACGTTATCAGCAGTGATGCTAGTACACGTGTATCAGTGGGCATATTCCAACACTAATATCGTATTGATTTGTGTCTTAAGCATATAGAACCAACAACATATTCATATATATAGATAATATAAGTACATGCAATTATGCATTTCATGCCGAAATCATAATCCGCATGTAAATATACAAACCAAGATAAAAGGCAACAACATCATCACAAGATATCTAGCAACTGCCAGAATCAAACAACATTGGCCAAAAACCAAAGAACGAAAACAGATTGAAATTTAAAAAACTGAAAAAGCACATACTGTATAAATTTCACTACATGAACTCCAACGAGTTCACAGCATGAAGTAGTTCTGCCAGATTTCAAAAACATTGATTTTTTCGGTTTTAAGGCTACCATGTGCAAAACTTAGGTAGAGGTGGCCCTGATACCACTGTTGGGTTTTAGCATGGCACGAAACGGAAGAAAAAGAACAAGAATCAAATAAAACTAAGTGGTTCCAAGAACCAAAATGCCATTAAAACCCACCTACATTCAAGTAATGCAACAAGAAAAATGAAGGAAAGAGGAAGAGATATTTCCTTCACAATGGAGCTGGAAAATACGAACTAGATGGATGAAGCTTGAAAGGCAAAGTAAGCTTTCCTCTATTGTAAGTCCACCCCGTGTTTGTATGATCTCCTTTTACTAGCAGGCCTTGGTAATCTTCATAGAATTGAAATCACCATAGGAACATCAGCCATATTGGCTCCCTTGCAATATTCTCTCAAGAGCACCTTAGAACACTCTATATGCTCTCACAATGTAGCTCTGGTGTGTATGTGTGTTAGAATAATCAAGAGGAACAAATGCGGCTGATGCATGGTCAATATATAAGCCCCAAGATTCCTCCTTAGTTCCCCAAGGCCGGCCAAAGAATAATGATGGAGTTATACATGCATTGGTTGAAGTGGGTGGCAACATGCAAAAGCTAACAGCAGTCTGCACAACAGTTCACACCGTGAACTCTCTCCGGCCTACTTCAATTTGGAACTCAAATGCAATTGATTCCTTTTATCCCCTTTACTTAGGTTGTTGTCGAGATAAATTCCCGGTGTGTGACCTAATAGGCCTATGCATCATCGGCATTAGTTCCATATTCAACTACAAGTGGTTGTGGGTTGATTTAAGGGGTACTAGTATACCGTGATCTTTGGAGGCTTGGCGTGGACATGCAAAAGGGGTTTTGGAGAAATTTGTCACATCTTTATCCCAACACTTTTGTAGCAGCCGATTTTGAGCTTCAAGAGGGTATACATTATTTCCCTTGTTCATCTTTTTCTTGTTGCATATATTCTTGGAAAAGTCAACACCATTGGAGTGCCTTAGGGTTTTGTTTTTTTGCATGTTTTGTTTATTTATATTCCTTCCATTGCATGCTTCGCCCTTAGTGTACTCCAACACAAAGAAATCTCGAATACTAGGTATGAGTACCATCCTGTACAAGTACATTTTCATCTTCTCATTCGCAACATAATCTGGACAGAAATGTGCTTTCTTCAGGAAATGAGCATTGATCTCAGGAATGGTTTCTGTGGTTTGTTTCAATCTGTGGAATTCATCCACAATCCAATCTATTTTTGATTGGGGAACAAACTACTCAATAGTAATATCCTTGAATTCTTCCCAAGTCATGGTTTCAATTCGTGTGTAACTCATCTGCGTTACTTCTATATCCCACCAATCTTTGGCAGGGTCTCTCATCTAATTGGAAGCATATACCACTTTATTTTCAGGTGCACATGAACATGTATGGTAACCACACTTTATCTCTTAGATCCACCTGTAACTGATAATCGGATTAGTAGACCCGTAAAACAGTAGTGGTTGGCATGCTGCAAAGGCTCTAAATGTGCAGACTTTCAGGTCTTCACATATAAAAAGATTAGTTGGGGATTGAGTGTAGGTTCAGCAAACCCTTGATCTTAGTTTGTTCTCTCAACATTTCTAACATATATTTTTAAGTTTCTAACTTGTTTCATTTTTATATTACTATAAACACTTAGCATACTCTTGAGGTATATTCTTTACAATTATGAAAAACTTAAATGACACTTAGTCTCTTTCCACCCTGACGCTCTACCCCTAAACTGATCCATAAGACACAACCATGATTCTGTCAAGTTCTAGCATATACCATGCATTTGTAATAGTATGAGCTTCCTTATAACTTCAAATTCATTATATATACTAAATCTTAACTTTCACCACTCAACTCATAGAGGTTTCACATATGTCGTACCAATTCTACGGACATCAAATATTCACATGTAATTCTTGTTTAACAAATTCTCAATATGATTGTCAGTATACTCACCAAGTTGCAAGTCTCTAATTTGACTAAATTTTTCAAAACCATGGTTTAAGTCTAGACTGTAAATAGCACACATTCACATCACTCAAACCGTGGATCTGATACCAAGTTGTAAAGTTCCAATTAATAAAAATAATATTTTTATAAAATACCATTACAGTATTAACATATACTAAGAAAGAAAAGCAAAAGCGTAAGTTTGATAAAAACCGTGCTCGTTCAAAAGATAAGAATACACATATGCCATTGAAGTTTCATATGTTTCACAAAAAAAAGGTGTTAAGGTTTTCAAAATTTTTATGAAACTGATGGTCAAACAGGAAGCTTGCCCTAGCCTTTGTTGTGCTCTGCAAAATAAATAAAATAGTACCCGATAAGCACAAGAGCTTAGTGAGTATGCCAAACTATAAATCATACAAGCGCATGTAAAAAATCGCATAGAGATATCACACATATAGCAGAAAAGTTATGCAAGCCTTTGTTTCTAGACCCAGGGAGGTAGTCATAAATCATGGTACATTACTATATCTGAGGCCTACTACTCAAAGAAGTATGCTAATCAGCGCATATGATCAATACATCTATTAAATTCTAGTTTGATAACACGCATAGTGTACATATGAAAATAATTCTAGTAAACTCACCTTGTAAAGCGATATACAGCTTAAATGTTTTAGTTAGGTTGCAATTAACCTTCCTATACAATTAAAATAGTAGAATATCACAACTTGTACAATTTGTCCTGAAACAAGGTCTACACAGGCCGTGTACCCTCCACATACACGAGCACCTCAGGATACATGGCCTGTGTTGGACTTAGGTTAATATAGGGGCTGTGTTAACTTAAACGGGCTAAGCTAAACGGCCTCCCAAATGCTATAAGGGCGGTCTACACGACCAACTCTACAACTTGTGTTCTGCATAGATGTGGTTCTTGGTCCTTCTCAACCCATAACTCAAATCTAACATTATAGAAGAGTATTCCTTCACCCAGAACAATATATAACATCAATTAAAACAACTAAGAACATTAATTACATCTCTTGGGCTATGATTCAATCATTTGAATCATTTTGACCCATTAAAACACTAAAACTAATCAAACAACTCATACTTTAGGCTTATGGGATTGATTAAAGGTTTGATGATGCTTAATCTTGCTATTTTCTTGATCCAAAGTTAAGAGAAAAATTGGCCAGCCATTGTTCTTAATGATATATATGTATATGTTGTATTAAGTTTAAAATAAATGGTTTATATAACTATATATATATATATATAACTATGGCAAAATGGCAGAAATGACCCATGTACTAGTTAACGTTTATTTTGGAAGTTTTAGCCCCTCTAGTCATATAAATAACTCATATAGGAAACTCAATATTTTAATAACAATTATTTATTTATATGTAACTAGGAATTTCAAACATTGGGTGTTAGACCATGAATGGAGATATCTATCATTATCCAATGTTTTGCTCCAAAATCAAGAAGCTTCAATCTCCTCAACCAAACTGAAGTCCTTATCTTGTATTATTGGAAAATGGGGTAAATATATACTTTGCTCAAGTGGTGTTTAGAGATATAATTGATAAGATAACCCAAAGCACTAACAAGAAGTCAACCAGAAATCAAGTTCCCTACATCAGATTTCCGAGATTGATAATCCGAGAATATGTGGGTATTGAAGAATATGATCGCTGAGATGAAGCCTTAGACTTCCTCTATATACCAAATATGGGAGAGAAGATCTTTTATCATAATACTGATGTATGACGCCATGCAATAACTGTACAAATACAAGAAATGATTGATAATCCTTATGGTGTTGATGGTGATGATAATGTTGATGATGCTGGTAGTGATGGTAATAATGAGAATGATGGTAATGATAATAATAATGATGATGATGAAAGTGAGGATAGTGATATTTTGGTGATGATGTTGAAAGTGTTGAAATTGATGCTGAAAAAAAGCATAGGTATAAGTTCTACTTCCCTACAATCCAAAGAGGATACACAACTTGTCAACCCAACATTGTGAGCCCACCATCATCTCCAATTCATATAATTAGTCCACACCGAAGCTCTAGTGGACTCTCAACAGTTAATAGTTCTAAGCTCCTAAAAACATACTCTAAAAGGTAAGAAAGGACAATTCCTTTTACACTAATCCAAGAGTATGTGACATCCACTCCTGAGACCTTAATCTCAGAATCCAACACTTATGTTGAGGGGGAGGATGTGGTGATTGATCTAAATAAACTCTTTCACCTAGTGGAAATAGTCTCACAACATGATACATCTATAAATATGGGAAGCCCGCTATCTAGTTCACCCTCCCAAAAGGGTAAAAGCATTGAAAGAAAGACCTCAAGCCAAGGTCACACTATGTCTCTAACGAAAGTGAGTCATCCATGTCCCTATATATCCTCAGAACATGATGTAGTTATAACAAGGGGATGCCCCAATGAGTTCACCCCATACTCCAATCACCGTGCTTGCCCCCTATTTATTATATTCTTACACATCATGCACACTTCATCAATGTTGATGGTACAAACTAACCACCAACACAGGACTCTCAATCAGTTCCCCATGATCTTGAAGTTTTTCACCAAAGTTTAAGTGATGGAACATAAACCACACACTTAATTAGCTTTATCTATCTTCATTCCTAAACCTACTCCATCCTCTCAACTAGATACCTCTAACAAAATCCTTCAAGCCATTCTAAACCTTAACAAAAAACTTGACACCCTATCTACCAACTTCCAAACCTTCAAATCCTAAAAAGGAACTCAATTGTTCACCCAAACCCAACACATTGAGTCACATAAAGCCACTCAAACCTAAAACGAAACTACATACCAAACTACTCTTAATAACCTTCTAACCAAACTAATTACCATTTTTTGAAACCACAAACCACCGTAGACTCCTTTAAACAAAGAATCTCTAACCTCGTTACCAACTTAAACCAAATCAGAGCTATAACCTAAACGTTTATGTCACCATTCCTCCATAACTATCTAGCTTGCCTACCCTTATCTCTTCTATATATGACAACCTACACCACTTTAGCCACACTGAACTAATCCATTTCTTCACCCACTTTAATGAGTTTAACAAAGTTAGAAAAGATGTTCTTACACTCCACCAATCCCAACCCTGTTCCAGACCTCTTCATCCAACCCCAACCCCAATTCTAACTTACACCCTTAACTTTTCAAACTCCAGCTCCTACCCGCCCCAACCCACCCCTACCCTTAGAGCTCCCTCCAAAAAAGTCTAAACCAGCAGATGACTCTTCATCTTAGAAATTTGTTGATGCCAAAAACCGGGAGAGTCATTATGTTCTTGATCTAGTAGTTGTGAATTAAGCTTATCAAGAATCAACAGACAAAATAAGAAAGGCTCATGCTCTTAAGAGTGAAAGCAGCAATGATCCCGCGTTAAAAGTGTTGGAATATGCCCACTAACACACGAGTTAGTATCACAACCGATGAATCATAGGCCTGTTGTGTCACACGCCTAGTATTGATTCCGGCAATACCTTTGAACAAGAGAGAGAAAAATGCCAAAACTGGGTTTTGGTGGTGCCGGGTGCGGCCATGCCTTGTGAAGGTACGGGCGTGCCCTACGCAAGGTATGGGCACAAGGCCAGCGTGCCTAAGGCATACCAATTTAGGCCGGCATAGGCGTGCCTCTTGGAGGTACGGTCGTGCCTAGTACGAAAGCATATGCCCAAGTCGGGCGTGACTTGGGTGTGCCCGTTGGTTGGCACAGGCGTGCCTTGTGAGGCACGTCCGTGCCTCATACTGTCATTGATGGTAGGACTATTATGAATGTTTCTAGACTTCATTTTGAGGTCTATAAAAGTTTCTAGTAGTCTAAGGTGACATGGTTAGCCACATGAGTCATCATCACAAAGTTATGCAATATATGAACTTGTAATTTATCAATTAGTTCATACTCTCTCAAATACTACACACTTGAAGATAAATTGGCATATCAATCTTCAAGTTGGAGTTAAATCTTTGGTGAAGCTATTGGCGGCGTCTAAACATTGCTAGAACGTGGGAATCTATATCACTTGGTGTGGATACCGATAGAGGTGCACTATTTTGTGTAAGCATTTTCCAAAGGCGATAATAAGAAATTATTTTGAATGGTATAATATCTATCTCTTTTTCTCTTTCTTTTGTTGCTTTGTCATGTCTAGAGTTTTGGTCCGCTTGGTGGGTGTTGCATGGTTCAAAAACTAAATTATTTTCTACCCTTTTTGCATTCGTTGTGTTTATTTGAACAATGAAAACCCAACAAAAAGGGTGTTTGATTATACAACAATTGAGGAGGAACAAGATAAAGAAGAAGAAGAATCTCCTTCAAGATTGAAAAGGAAGAAGTCTTTAGCAAGGAGAGGTCCTTCAAAGAAAAGAAAGACATCAAGAAGATGTTCTTCTATAGATTCTCTAGTCAACATACCAATAAGGAGATGAAGATAACTAAACCATAAATCTTCTCCACAGATGACAAAGTGCAAAAATAACAACCTATGCTCCAACAGTCCAAACTCCCTAAGTCGAACAACAAACTCCTCTCACCTTTGCTCCAAGAGATAAAGTCAAGAGAGTGATAAACCCTAAGAAAGTGAAAGAAAAAGAAAGAAGAAGGGATGAGCTTAAAAGTGAAGCTGCAAAGGAGAATGAAATCGTCAAGATTGCTAGTGTCTTGAACATGACTCTTGAGGAAATCATACAAGCTTAAGAGTTGGCAAATTTCAACAGAAGAGGAACAACATCTCCAGCAACAGAAGAAGTCAAGGGAAATGGCTGGAGCCAAATAGAATAAAGCCAGAACCCCTACATAAGCCCTTCAAATCCACAAAAATGCATATCTATCCCATCCCTTCTTAGGAAACCCAAGAACTTATATGAGAGATCTTGAAAGGATCAGAGGAAGACTAGACCCCAATCCTATAATAAAACTAAGTATTTAATCAAAGGATGGTGGTTCTTATCTCAATCTCTCTAGAAAGAATGACTCAATAAGATTAGAAACCATGACTTATGAAAGATGACATCTTTACGGTTTTACTGAGATGATAGAGATTTTATATCTTCTTTAAAAGTCAGGGAACAACAAACTTAAAAGTAACTTCATAAGAAAACTTCATGTCTAGATTACTGTCTTTGGGTGGAGGACTATTTCCCCATGAAGAATATCAAAGGTATGTACAACAACTGGAACAACTTTATAAGAAAGGCTCAAGATCATTTGTTCCATTTGAAAGAAGAGAGCACATTACTTGGTAACACCTGGAAGGGTTTAAAAATATAAATACAAGTATGCCACTCAACATATTGCCAAAGCTCTACAAATTAATTTCATTCCCTAAAGAAGGCATATGGCTTATAGATACAAATGGCATCTAGAGATTATATAGACAGTCTAAAATCATGAAAGCCAAACTTGAATTCCTATTTCCATTTAGATGGGTGATGATAATCACTTAATTCTTCAAGTATCAAGCTAATCTTCAATTGCATGTGTAGAACTATGAGAGAATACTAATTACACCTTGATTAACATATAGTTCATATCATTGATTATGGCAATTGATACATGATTAGTCTTAATCATAGGCTTATATACTCCATGAGTATATTTATAATTAAGACCCTCTAGTTTGTAAATAATACAAACTTCACTCAAAACGTAATCTTCTATTCTATACAATTAATAAACCTAACAATCTTCCCCTTTGTATAGAAATAGAAGATGTTATGTCTTTTTTGGAATCTTACGCAAATTTTAACAATCTCCCCTTTTGAATCATGCATATATTCTTTATCGGTTAATATTCTTTAGAAGCTTTGGGGAATCGTCAAACCTTTACTTGATGTCTTAAAAAATGACTTCTCTGTTGGAATATGCCCACTGATATAAGTGTACTAGCATCACTACTGATGAGGTACGAGCCTATTGGGTCACATGCCAAGGGTAGAATCCGGCAGCACAACCCATACATGAGAGAATATGAAATTAGGGTTTCTTGCGACCATCACGGGCCTTCACGGGCCGTGAAGAGGTCATGAAGGGAAACCCTCCACGAGCCTTCACCACCCGGACAAGTAGTCGCGGGAGCAGTGCCTTCACGAGTGCTTCACGGCCCGTGAGAGCTCGTGAAGGCAGGCGCCATTCTTTTATTGGACCACTTGTTGGCCCAATGAGAGTGTGCGGTGGAACCCGGCCTATGAGGACTTCACGAGTGCTTCACGGCCCGTGAGAGCCCGTGAAGGCAGAAGTCAAAGTGACACTTTGTTTCTATTGGACCTTTATGTTGGTTCAATCGGAGAGTGACACCATGCCCGACTCTGGTTGTCTTAGGACCATTTCCAGCCTTTATAAAAGGCAAACATTTCTCTCTTGAGTGAACTCTTGCTACTTTGAAGATACACATACACATACATGGTACTTGATCTTTACATCGTGAGTTAAGTGGGTGTATCGAGGCTAGCAAGTGGTTGTTGGTGTTGTTGTTCTTCTAGATTCACGAGGACATCGTGTGGTTCGTGTCTCGGGTCGTTAGCAAGACGTAATCTCGCTCACTTGGTGTGGACTATCAATAGAGGAGCTCGGTTTCGTGTTCTCGAAGATCTTCCAAGCTCCGTGGATAGTTCCAGCCACGAGATGGTATATTTCTCTTCCCTCTAGTTTGTTTTAGTTGCTATATTTGCTTGTAGTCACGATCCCCACTTGGGGAATACATGCATGTCGGTTTTTGATACCTGAAAACCCCGTTTTGATGTCGTTGCTTCCGCTGCATACGGGTGTTGGCGTGCATGGATTTCCTACAGTGGTATCAGAGCCTACTCTACAAAGATATAGCATGAAAATGGCTCGAAAAACCGTTTTGGAAGATCCATTTTTCTGTCCAGTAGGCCTTCACGGGCCGTGAAGTGTTGTTCACGAATCGTGAAGGCCACACGACCAGTGTTCGTGAGGGGTCTGGTCGTGGGAAGTGTTTTCAGGCTTCACGAGTCCTTATGGCCGTGACCGGTCGTGAAGCTCTTGGGCTTCACGAGCAGTGAGGGGTCGTGAAGGCACTCGTGAACAGTATAGTCGTGAAACTTGGTTTTTAGGCTCACGAGCCCTTCTGACCCGTGATCGGTCGTGAGGCCCTTGGGCTTCACGAGCCGTGAAGGAGCTTCTGGGCAGTTTTTGTCCTTAAAAGAAAATATTCTGGTTTTTCGGGTCATGGAGGAGTTTCTGGTTTTTCGGGTCATGGAGGATTTTCTGGTTTTCTGGCAGATTCCGTTTGGTTAACCCCTCATAATATTTTGGTACAAATATGGGTATGTAAGGTATGGTCTTGGCATAAGATGCATACATGAATACACATATGTTGTGTATATATGAATATGGGTATAAAAGTTGGTTTTGTGCCCTAATGCATATGTACAAGAATTTCCTTGTTGTGCCTTGAGTGTTTGTGTTGGAAATTCTTACCGAAATGTTCCTTTGGTCACGGTTTTGGCACACCATGCTTTGTAGTTGTTGTTTGTTGCTTTTGGTTGGTAACCTCTGCCCTAGACCTTGTGGTTGTGCCTTGTGGTTTGTTTGGTTGTTTGGATTTATTTGGTGACCTTAGTGTCACGTGTGATGTAATTAATTATTTATTCGTTTTGTTTGTAATTAGTTATCGCGACTTGCATGCCGTTTCATTTATCGATATGTACTTGTACTAATTGATAGGAAGCGCGTGGCTTGCATGCCAATTCCTTTCTTTTGTGTACTTATGTTTTGAAGACCACAATCAAGAGTCAAGAGGAGACGTCTTGAAGACCTTGGATCCGGTTAGTCCCGATGGAGGTAACGGATTCAATGGGAGCACTCCATGGTCTAGGTTCGTGTCCTTAGTAGACCTAGTCCTCCCGGCTTGGCTCGCGGGTAGGAGGCATAGGTTTTTGGCATGGTTACCAACCCCTTTGTATGCATGTGATGTGATTTATCTTTCTTGCATTGTTGTTTGTGTTTCTTCGCATGCTTGATAACTTTTCTAACTTAATAAAATCACAAGAGTTTTAAATTTGTTAACAAACTCTCGCGTGTACACGATTAACAAGACAATATAAACTTGGTATTTGTATTTAAAGTGAAAATCGTTTTTGTCACTTCCTTTGTTAATCAATTATTTAAACTTGGTTTTAATCAAGAAACAAAAGCCCGTTTCTAAAAACATAAATCACGAACCATCCATAATATGACACACCCGATTCTAGTAAAGCATGGGATAATTGTCGAGCTTAGCACAAGTTATTCCATGCGGATCTGTGTGGAAGGTGAGTGTGGCGACTTGGGGTTGTTGGTAGTCGAGCTTAGCATGAGCCAATGATTGTCGAGTGTGCTACCATGTATCTTGTTGGACGATTTACAATTGCAAACTAAAATCCTTGTGTGATTGTCGAGCTAAGCACGAGTCAACCAAGGGATTGGTGTATGTAGGGATCAAACATGCCAACCGGCCGTTAGTGTTGTTGGATCCCGTAAGTGTCTAAGAGTTACAATGTAGATTGCAATTGGTAAAATGGTTACCGGCCTAAATAGCTTCATGATGTGATTCACGGTAAACCCGTTATGTAGTGGAGTGAAATATGGTTCTTAGCCCCCTTGTTAAGATAATTTGTTTTTCTAAAACTTTATGGGTAAATATTTTAACGAGGATTATACCAAACTAACTAAAACTTGTGTTCTTGTGTTAATAGATGTCAAACCATAATAACACCATGTCAAACAATTCGCTTTGTATGTTCCTACATAGGGAGAAACTCACGGGAGTGAACTTCGTTGATTGGCTTAGGCAGTTGAGAATTGTTCTTCGCTATGAGTCAAAGTTTCACATCCTTAAAGAACCTCTTCCGGAGCCACTTGCTACCAACATGACTTGGTCCATCCGATACACGTATGAAAAGTGATTTGAGGACACACACTATGTTGCCTGCCTCATGGTGTCACCTATGAGCTCGGAGTTGCAAAAGAACTTTGAGCACATGAGTGTGTATGATATGATGAACAAGTTGAAGGAAATGTTCCGACAACAAGTTAGGGAGGAATACTATGAATGTGTTAAAAACCTAGTCTGTTGTAGAATGTAGGAAGGTAGGAGTGTGAGTGCCCACGTCCTTAAGATGAAGGCATACGTGGACCAAATGGAGAGATTAGGTTTTCCCATTATGAGGGAGCTTGCTGTAGATATAGTACTCCAATCCCTGCCCGCATCATATGATCAGTTTGTCATGAACTATCACATGCATAACATGAAGAAAACCTTAGGTGAATTGCATGGCATGTTGAAGATTGCCGAGTCTAACATGGCCAAGCATGAATCCACCTCTTCCATTCCTACCACATGTTCAAGGGAACAAGAGAAAAGGAAGAAGAAACCGACACAAACAGGAAAGGTTGGAGTGTCCAAGCCTATCCTTAACGTTGAATCAGAGGACATAGGTAATGTGCCTCATGAAGAGATTCAAGGAGTGGTTTGCTACTTCTACGGAAGATTTGGAAATTGAGGCCGTCACGCATGCCCATCGTGCCGAGAGGATATTAAACTTGTAAGGAAAGAGAGAGTTAATTTCCCCTCTAAAGGTACATTCATGATTCATTGCTAATTCTTCTATTTCGCTGGGTTGTTCACCCGAGCTAATTCTTCTGAGTCTGGATTTGAGTAGTGTCCTTCATGCTGAATAGGACTAACTTCTTCAGTCTGAGTTGGGATTCAAAAATTACTTAGATTCTCAATTTGATTTGTACCTGAAGATTCACCTACATTCTCAGGCTGATGATCAGATTCACAAACCTCATCTGTGTGATCATCTTCAATGTTGATGGCTTCTGTAGGTAATGCTGTCTTATCAGATTTTCCACCATCTTCATCATCAGAGTCATCCATAACATACATGGGATTTGATGTGAGTTCTTCTTTGCTCTTTTCAAGCTCACTCAGACTAACCGGGTCAGCTTTAGCTTTGTCGGATTTATCAATACTTGTTTAATCGAATGTAATATGTATTGATTCATCAATTACTTTTCTTTTAATATTGTTAACTCTGAAGGATTTAGAAATTGAAGAATATCCAAAAAATATACCTTGATCAGCTTTGGGTTCCAACTTATTGAGCTGATCTCTTTGTTTTAGCACATAGCACGTTGAACCAAAAATATGGAAATATCCAATGTTAGGTTTTCTGCCATGATACATATCATAAGATGTTTTACCATGTCTTTTAACTATTATTGATCTGTTATAGGTATAGCAGGCTGTACTTACAGCTTATGTCCAGAAGCTCAGCCTGAGCTTTGCTTCACATAACATGGTTTTGGAAGCTTCAATTAAGGTTCTATTTCTCCTTTCAGCAACTTCATTTTGTTTTGGAGTTCTTACAGATGAGAAATTTTGGATAATTCCCTTTTCTTCACAAAAGCCTTCGAGGGTTGAGTTTCTAAACTCAGTCCCATGATCACTCCCGAGATGCTTGATGGACATACCATTCTGCAACCCTTTTTGTTTTATGGAGCTGATTAACTCATTAGCAGCTCCACTTTTGGCTTTTAAGAAGATCACCTAAGTGAATCTTGTGAACTCATCAACAACCACTAGGGTATACTTTTTACCATTTAGAGATGGGGTGCTTATAGGTCCAAATAAGTCCAAATGCAACATAAGCAATGATTCTATAATTGAGAAACTCTGTTTGGACTTGAAAGATCCTTTATGATGTTTTCCCGTCTTACAAGCTAAACACAGTTTGTCTTTGGCAAATGTGATCTTTGGCAGACCAGAGACTAACTCTTTGCTAAAAAATTATTAATATATTTCAAATTCAGGTGTGACAGTCCCTTGTGCCATAACCAACTCAGCTTGGGAGTTGAGTGAGAGTACAAGCAGGTTTCTGTTGAAGGGTCTACGAAGCTGAGATCTAACAAATAGATATCTCTTTCTCTTTTTTTGTCATTAATATTGGCTTTCCCTTCTTATCATAAATTGTCCCTGCATGTTTTCTGAAGGTGACTTCATAATCCTCATCACACAATTGACTGATACTTATGAGATTGTGTTTAAGGCCTTTAACATATGCAACCTTTTTGAAAGTGACTGTTCTAGTTGTTATCTTTCCATAGCCTCTAGTCCTTCCTTGAGAATTATCCCCAAATGTCACCATAGGTCCTTCAATGTTTTGGAATTCACTTAGAATCCCTTTGCTTCCTGTCATGTGCCTTGAGCATCTACTATCTAAGTACCACTTGTAGGAGCCCTGCACATGTTTAACTAAATATATCAGTTTCTTTTAGGAACTTACAGTTTGGTGGGTTCGGAGGATGAGTACTTAGCTAATCCCTTGAGGCTGGCTGATCAGCTTGATCAGGTTTTGAGTCCTTCTTAGGCTAATCATCCTCTATTTTCTCAGGCCTCAGATTGGAACTTACACAATCCTTGGCTTCATGACCTTTGTCACCACATGTTAGTCCCATGCTTAGAATAGTTAGATTTGATCAGACAAACCATAGTTATAGGTTAAGTGGTAGGAATTATGTAAGTCTGTTGTAGACTAACTAGTGAGCCTACACTGAGTAGTTAACGTACAAACAGATATAGAGTTTTTCTATGTAAGTACTAGATAGCTGAGTGACTTCTAAGCTAAGATAGGTTTCAACAGTGAAGACTTGAAGATTTGAAGATCCAAGAACTCAGCTTGACAATGTCAAGACTGAGTAAGTCATCTCAGCGCAAGAAGTCAGTTTAAGAATTTAAGTAAGTTTTAAATTGTGTTATAAACTATCAATATCTACGACATTTAAATTAGGATATTTAAACTATCTATTAGTTGGATAGAGATCTTAAATGAAATTAATTAAATATGTTCTAATTAAGGAGTTTGTTACGGTTTTAAAGAAAAGATAAGTTCTACCTTTAAACTGCGACTTGTTCGTAGATAAATCAAGTATAAGTATAAACCTTCTTATGGGTTTGACCATAGAGAGTTATGCATGAGTTGTAAAACGTACGTGTGTTCGTCATACTTGATACACGTGTGTTGCGATAGCTTTGTGAGTTCAAAGTTTAAGAGAGTTTTCAAGAGTTCTTGTTAATCAGTTTTTAACAAGAAGTCCGATCATCAATTTGTTTGTGATTCAAGAGTGTTTAGAGAGACTTGAGTTTATAATCAGTGTAACATCAAATCATTCTGTTGATTTGATTAAAAATAAAATTTTAATACATTGGTTGATTATTAAATATACTTTCTATTGATTTGTTTAATTACTGATTAAGTGTATTCAACCCCCCTTCTACACTGTATCGGTTGCTTGTTTACCCTCTTTGGGACCAACAACTAGTATGAGAGCAGTGTTTCTTTATAATTTGAAGATCAAGATCCGCTATCGAGAGGTCAAGATGTCTGCGAACAAGCAATCAAATCACATTCCAACAATGGCGGCAAAAGGGTGTCCTATTTTTGATGGCACTGACTATCCTATGTGGAAGTTTAGAGCCATGCTGTTTTCTAAAGTCTGTGGATCACACGATGAGTACCGTGATTCAAGATGGCCCAATTATTCTAATAATTCAAATCACTGCCACTAACAAAACTATTCCCTCTGGAGAAACTCCCAAGCCTGAAGCATCATGGACTGAGGAAGATCGGAAACTATTCAATCTTGATGATAAGGCACAGAGAATCATAGCAAATGCTTTGACAAACCCTTTTCTGCATACTGTGGCTGGGTGCCAAACTGCAAAAGAGATGTGGGATACTCTCAGTGTCACGTATGAAGGAACTGACCTAGTCAAGCAACATAAGAAGACAAATCTGAGTCGTTCTTATGAGACTTTCTTTGCTAAGAAAAATGAAACCTGGTTGATCTGTTTACCAGGTTTCAATGCTTGATTAATGATCTAATATTGGTAGGTGTCAAGAAAGATGAAAATGAGTTGGTTCTCAAGTTCATGGATTTGTTACCAGAACAATTCAATGAGATCACCATTGCTCTTCACGCTGGAGGAACCTTAGGTAAATATGATCTCAGATCTATCTATGGTTTTCTTCTAAATCATTAACAGATCATGAAACAGAAGAAACTGGCTCAGCAACAGTTGAAAGAATCTATCAATCGTGCTGGATCTACATTGGTTGTAGAAAAGAAAAGGAAAGGATCTAGAAAGTCTCAAGCTGAGACTGACTCTGAGTCTAAATCTGAGGAGGTAAGTCTTAACTCAGACTCAGATGATGAAGAGATGGATGCTCTTACTGAACAAATGTCTATGTTGGCAAGAAATTTTAGAAAGTTCAGAATAGGAAGGGGTCAATCTGACAAAAGCAAAAGTGGTAAGTCTACTTTTGACCCTAAGAAAGCTAAGTGCTACAACTGTCAGAAGATAGGACACATAGCTTCTGATTGCAGAGCTAAGAAAGGGAAGTCAGCTTCAGTGGCTGACAAAAATGCATATAGAGCTGATAAATATAAAAAGAAATATTAGAAGCTCAAAGTCAAGCCAGATGAAAACACCAAAGGTCTTTTTGCCGAGACCTAGGATACTGAATCATCTACTTCAGATGATGATGAGCCAAATAGGTGTTTGATGGCCATTGAGGATGAAGAGGAACAGGTTGATTATGATTTAGAAGAAAGTTCCTTTGATGAGGATCTAGCAAAAGGTGTTAAGCTGAGTAAGCTGACCAACAACTAGGATCCTGCCTCAATGTACAAGGTAAACAACTTTAGCTCTTACACTGATGAACACAAATGCTTAATGTTCAACTATTTGTTGAATGACTTCAAAACCTCTCTTACTAATCAATCTAATTTGAAAACTAAA
The DNA here is from genome assembly GCA_038502395.1 of Dittrichia graveolens. Taxonomy (NCBI): domain Eukaryota; kingdom Viridiplantae; phylum Streptophyta; class Magnoliopsida; order Asterales; family Asteraceae; genus Dittrichia; species Dittrichia graveolens. The sequence goes on from JARJIL010000008.1 coordinate 29,882,839, forward strand.
ATTTAAAAATTAAAAGATGAACTTAAACACTCTGAAGCTCTCATAAATGCTGCGAAAAAGACTCAAAGTGATTTTGAGTGTCAGCTTCACATCAACAAACTTCTAAGTGAAGAGTTACAAGAATCAAAGGAGCAAGATGACAATCTAAGAAAGATTTGTGAATCTTGGTGTAATTCATCAAGAGAAGTAGAAAAATGTATCAACCAGTAGATACCAAATCAGGTAAAAGCAGTGCTAGGGGAGATTACAGTGCTACTGTTGATGAGATTGACAAAGATCGAGTCAGTTTTGAAGATAAAAATGTGAAATCTGATGATATTCTTCCAAAAATATTTTTAAGAAACAAGGATGGTAAGCAGGTCAAAACCAATAAGTTTGTGAGACCAACCCAAAACCTCCAGGTTATTACTGCAAGCCATCAAGTTGAGTACTCTAAATCCAACAAAAACTGTAGGTCATTTTTCAAAAGATTGGATTACAATCCTGTGAGAACAACTGTCTTTCAACAAGGGATAGTAGTTGACATTAATGTCCTACGAAGAGTCTTACAACTACCCATTGTTAATCATTATGATGCCCCTGTTTCTAAGGAAATTGCCAGAAGTGTGCTCCCACTCTTGGGTCATCTGCACGTAACTGGTGCAATCAAGAAGTCAGTCTTCCAAACCGGTTGGGGTTTTATGGTATCTACAATGGTGCGTTCACTAGGATACAAGGTTGGTAGTCTTGGCAATGTCAACGACTTCGAGATGCAGCTAATATACAACATGTATTATGGGCGTAATGTAGATTGTGCAGAATTAATCTTTGAAGTACTCAGATCACAAGTCACCAAAGCCGTGAGAGATGTCAATGTTCCATTCGTCCGCTTTCTATCCATGGTGTTCGAGGACAGGATTGGAAAATTAAATGCAAGTAGATATGAAGCAACTCCCACCCCTGCCCTCATCTCCAGAATGTTTAAGGATGACATCTTCCGGGGACATCCAACAATGATTGCTCAAATGCGAGCCTTTGCACAGATTCTGACTCCCGAGTCTAGTGAAGCTGAGGAGGATGACGAAGCTAAGGAGGAAGAAGGTGGAGCTGCTGATTCTGAGATAGAGTCCTCCTAAGCTGAACCTCCAAGGACTCAGATCAAACCGCATGCCTAAAGAATCTCCTCTACCACTTCAAGCTCTGAGTAAAGGAGTATGTATCCTAGCTCTGAGTCTCCACTGCTCGGTGCAGCAGGTATGTCTTCTCTTCCCTCATCTCCTTCTTTCTCTCTTACTTCTCCACCACCTAAGCAGGGAGATAAGCTTGAGTCAAACCCAACTCAGTCTAACCCCTCTACCCCACCACAAACACTTCCATCTATTTTCCATTCTGAAACCACCCTTGGTTAGCCCACTACTACCAAGGATATTTCCCAAACTTATACTCGAAAATCTGCCAAGAGTGGTCCTTCACCTAAAAAGGATCATGGAGCTGATGTCACACTTACACCTCCACCGGCAGGGGTTGAGGGTGAGACACCTTTTCTTAAGGTGCCAACCTCAAGGCTCACTTCACCTAGTCAGCCTATACCGGGTATGGTGTCTACTCAGCCCATACCTACTCGAGCCATGGGAGAGCCCATTTCTGTAATTTCACTGACACATGAAGGTTACATTGAACATATGACCACTCCCCAGCGTCAACTACCCCCCTCCTTACTTTTTAGCCCAGCCCACACTCCCATCAAATCACACGATTCCAGAGATGCAGAGGTTAGCACCAACCTTTGGATATGGGACCCATAACCTCACCTCGAGAGGAATACTCAAGGGTTACTCCTACAGTGGAAATTCAGTCATCCACTAGCCAGGGGGACTTTGAGTTTAAACAAAGAATGGAGGAGCCACAGTTTGGTAAGGGAGTTGAATTCAGAGACAATACTTATATAACTCAACCTTTGGAAGGATTTTTGTATTTTGATGTGGAAGGTAATCAGTGTTTCTGTATTTGAGAATTCTATGGGGTGTAACATCATCAGTATGGGCTTAGAAGATGTGTAGGCTTTGGTGAGTTAATACGTGATTAATTAATTGTTTATTATTTAATCAAGTGATATATATATATATATATATATTGTGTTAGTTTAATATATATATATATATATGTGTGTGTGTGTGTGTCTGTATGGTTGTAATGGTGTGTGTGTGTGTGTGTGTGCATGTGTTTAAATAGATCTAAACATGACACCTCATGCTTGTGTATATATATATATATATATATACGTGGGTTTAGTAGGGATTCCTTCACTTTGAAGAATTGTGAAGTGTGTGTAAACTTGTGTGAAACCGAGAGAAAGCAAGAAGAACAAGCAATCGGAATTTGGTATTTGATTTTGTGAAATTCAAATTAAAAAGGTTTGTATGTTTATTGTTTTGTTCTTGAAACATGATTCATGTTAAGCTTGCTACAGTTTTGCTATAATCAGTTGGGTTTTTGATATGAACATCATGTAAAACATGCTATATGAGTTTATCGGATTTTGGTGTTCTTGGGTGATAAAGTGTTTTGATGCATGCTTGCATGTTTAAACATGTTTATATGTGTTTTGATAAACTTGTATATGAATTGTATGATCTGGAAAGTTGAATTATACAAGTTTTGAAGTTGTCAGATTTTGAAAGATGAAGTTGGCGGATTCTTGTGAGGAAGATGATGAAATCCGATGGATGAGTTTTATGGTGGAAAACCGGTACAATGAATCCGAGTGGGTGAAAACCGGAACTTATGGAAATCTGATAGTTTGAATCCGATGGTGGATTCCAATTTATGAAATCAGATCATAAGAGTAATCCGATAATAAATCCGATAGTTGAAGATTGAAGGGTGAAAACCGATGGTAGTATCGGATTTCATTGGAAAACCGACAAGTGTTCCGGATTGACTTCAAATCCGATAGATGTATTGTTTAATGCTATGTGTTATACGTGCATACATATGTGAATCTTACATGTTTATGTTTGATTAAATGGATATAAATATAGGTTTGATATATATTTATGAGTTGAATACTAATGGTTGGTTGTTGTGTTCTCAGGGACAGACAAGGCTCAGTAAAAGTAGATCACTGAGTGGAAAAAGCTGAGAATCAGAGGTGAGTGGATGTTTACTCATGGGTGATATTAGTTGTACTGCTTTGGTTGCAACTATTGTTGGTGTGATGCATAGTTGATAATTGATTAACTGTTAAGTGTTAATTGTTGCATCTGTGATATGTATACATGATGGAAGGGAAGCCAGTTTTTGACTGGGCTTATGGGTTGGGTTCATTTGCTATTGGCTAAGCAGTATTAGGACCTTGGGATGCATTTGCTACTAGAGGATAATACTGTGTGAGAATAGCAAATGGACTATCGGTAAACCTTTGCTTTCGCCGGCATTGGTTGTAGGTTCTTGCAGAACCGCCGGTCTTCCCAGGGTGTTTATTTGTGGTTGTTGATATCATGCGGTTTAGGCTGATATATCTTTTGTAATTGTACTCCATTCACTTAGCTTTGTGCTAATCCCCTACCTCTCACTCTTTTTACATGTTTTGGTAAGTCAGCGGCTCGGCTGAGAGTGGTTAGCTTGGGGAGTAATCACCTAGGACTCTGATAGATTATTTGTGACGAGCCGTGTTTTGTAGTACCGATATTTTAAACAGGATGGTTTATGTACAATTGTAAATTCTTTTGTTATTTAATTCACTCCCGCAGTGATTGTTTTAAATGAAAATTTTTGGGTTGAAAATATGGTGTTACAAGTTTGCTATCAGAGCGTTGGTTTGGTAGTGTAGGCACAGTAGAAGTGTTACATTCCCAAATCTTGGCTCGTGGTAAGTCGATTACTCCTTGGGTGTGGGATTGGGGTGAATTAGAGTGTGGTGGAGTTAGTATGTTATGTACTAACGGATTTATTTAATAAATCGTGAGGTGATGTGATTGTTACAGATAACAATGGTTGGACGTGATTTCTCAAACGGTGCCTCTACTGTCCCATCTTCTTCTGAGGTCCCTACTACAATGTTTGAATTTCCCACCAATGCTGGTACATCTGGTATAGTAGGTGATGAGAGTGATGAGTATATTTTCCAACTGGAGGGTTAGCTACAGGATCTAAGAAAATAACTAGAGCAGTAGAGGCAGGTTCCTGCAGCACAACCACCAGTTATGCCTATAACTTCAACTACTGTTGAGATACCACCTATGTTTCCAGCGGTTACTACATTGGCAGAAGTTCCTCCCATGTCAATGCCAATACCACCATTAACACAACCGATGTATCAACCCTTTTACTATCCGTTGTTTCCTCAAGGACCCTATTCTCAAGGATCTATTACACCGGGGTCGATGCCACAAGGATTTTATTCTTATCCGTTTATGGGATATCCACCTAACATGGGATACAAGCAGCTGTGTACTTACAGGTAGTTTTTGGATTGTAAACCGAATGAATACCACGGTAGTGCGGATCATAATGTTACTTTGAACTGGTTGAGGGATACTGCAAGGATCTTTGATGCTTGCAACTGTGAGAAGGAAATGTGAGTATGCTTTGCCACCAGAATGTTGAAAGGAAAAGCAATGGTTAGGTGGGATTCCATTACCACCCACTTATCGAAGGCACAAATGGATTCAATCACTTGGAATCAATTTAGAGATAAATTGTGTGAATAGTACTGCAACGCCTTTGAATTGAATAAGATAAGGCAGGAGTTCATGGAATTGAAGATGACGAGGAAGATGACTGTGGATGAGTTGATTGAACAATTCAACGCGAAACTGAGGTTTGTGACTCAGTGGGTGCCTGATGAACCTTCCCAAGTTCAACATTTTATTGGAGCATTGTTACCGGAGTATAGGAGCACTACCCGTTTGGCTGGATCTTTATCCTAGGCCTTCACCTTGGCAAAATCTGCTGAGGGGGACATCTAGGCCAAGGATAAGCAGACTTGCAAAGCCGAGGTATGATCAGGCTGTAGGTAGCTAGCAGAAAAAGAAATGGCAGGGTAACCAGAATAGGAAGGTATCTTCATGGGATTCTGGAGTTAAATGTCAGTGGTGCACGAGGTACAGGGCTACTCACACTAGGCAATGTACTGCCCATACCATGCGATGTGTGAGATGCGGAACCCATGGGCATGAATCGAAGGATTGCCGGTACCCTCGAAACGTATGCTGGAATTTTCATAAGGAGGGGCATAGGGCAGGTGATTGCCCTACAGGGAGAGGATCAGGGACAGGGGCAGGGACGGTTGGGTGTTCGTCAGCGGTAGGGGGTAGAAAAGGAAGAATCCTCCGACGCCGAAGGGTAGGGCGTTCCGGATGACAGTAGATGATTCTACTGCCACTGATGATGTTATCACCGTTACGTTCTTTATAAACTCCCTACCTGCTCGTGTATTATTTGATTCTGGAGCGAATCACTCCTTTATTTCTGTAGCATTTTGTACTAAGTTGAATTTGCCTACTACTATTATTTCTGTACCGATTGAGATAGAAGTAGCAGATGGTAAGATAGTGCCTGTTACGACTTCCGTGATGGGTGCTGAGATTGACATAGATGGTAAGTGCTTTCCTGTATCATTCCTGTTGATGCCATTAGCGGGTTTTGACGTGGTTTTTGGGATGGATTGGCTGAGTAAGAACATGGCGAGTATTAAATGTCATAGGACGCTGATTTCTTTTCCGTTATCTGATGGGTCGCGTGTGGTGGCTCGAGGGGTAAGGAACAAGTCTGCGTTTCCTATCATCTCTATGTTGAAAGCCAAGAAATCCTTGAGTAAGGGATGTTACTGATGTGCAATTCGTATCAGAGTATCCTGAAGTGTTTCCGGATGAATTACCTTGGCTACCTCATGCTCGAGAGGTAGAGTATAAGATTGACTTGAAACCAGGTTCTAATCCAGTGGCGAGGTCTCCTTACAGGTTGGCTCCTTCTGAGATTAGGGAGATGATGACATAGATTTAGGATTTATTGAATCGGGGATTTATTCGTCCAAGTTCTTCACCGTGGGGTGCACCAGTCTTGTTTGTGAAAAAGAAAGATGGTACTCTACGTATTTGTATTGACTACAGAGAACTGAATAAGAGGAAGGTAAAGAATAAATACCCTCTGCCCAGGATTGATGATTTATTTGATCAGTTGTAGGGTGCTTCGTATTTCTCGAAGATTGATTTGAGATCGGGTTATCACCAGGTAGGAGATTCTGATGGAGATGTTGCCAAGACTGCTTTCCGTACCCAATATGGCCATTATGAGTTTTTAGTCATGCCGTTCGGTTTGACTAACGCACCTGTAGTGTTTATGGATTTGATGAACCGCGTTTGTCGACCGTTTTTGGATAATTCTGTGATAGTATTTATTGACGACATACTGGTTTATTCTAAATCTGAGGCTGATCATGAGATTCATTTAAGACAGGTTCTTGAAACTCTGAAGCGGGAGCAATTGTATGCCAAGTACTCAAACTATGAATTCTGGATGCGGGAAGTTCACTTTTTAGGGCATGTCATTTGTAGTGATGGAGTGAAAGTCGATCCGGCGAAGATAGAAGTAGTAATGAATTGGGAGGCTCCGAAGTCACCTTCTAAGATTAAAATCTTCTTGGGATTGGCAGGTTATTACAGGCGGTTTATTAAAGACTTTTCTAAAATTGCGAATCCCATGACTAAGTTGACTCGCAAGGAGGTTCCATTGAAATGTAGTGATGAACAGGAGAGAGCTTTTCAGACGTTGAAACGACTCTTGTGCCAGGCTCTTATTCTTGCTTTACCGGATGGTCAGATGACTTCATAGTTTACTATGACGCGTGATTGGCAGGGTTGGGTTGTGTGCTGATGCAACGGGATAGAGTGATTGTGTATGCTTCTCGTCACTTGAAACCTAATGAGAAGAACTATCTAACCCATGATTTAAAACTGGCAGCTGTGGTTTTTGCGTTAAAATTGTTGAGACACTATCTTTATGGTACAAAATGCATCATTTGTACGGGTCACAAAAACCTGCAGTATGTATTTTCGCAGAAGGAACTTAATATATGATAGAGGCGATGGCTGGAACTTGTTAAAGATTATGATTGCGAGATTCGCTATCATCCAGGGAAAGCCAACGTGGTAGCCGATGCTTTGAGTCGCAAGGGAGTTAGTGAACATATCAAGTTTATGAAAATTGAAATAGTCTCCGACTTGATTGACAGATTGAAGGCCGCTAAGTTAGAAGCCTTGAAGGATGAAAACCTGAAGTCTGAGATTATGACTATGAAAAAGAATGACCTGGGTGATGATTCTAGGGGATTGAAGGTTTATCAATCTCGTGTCTGGGTGCCTTTGCTTGGAGGTCTCCGGAGTTTGATTATGACTGAGGCTCACAAGTCTAAACTATCTGTTCATCTAAGTAGCACAAAAATGTATAACGATATAAAGCTACTGTATTGGTGGCCTACAATGAAGACGGATGTTGCATAGTTTGTGGAGTCTTGCCATATATGTGCACAGGTTAAGGCAAAGCACCAGAAACCCTATGGATCACTAAAACAGTTGCAGATTCCAGACTGGAAGTGGGAGCACATAACGATTGATTTTGTAACTAAACTTCCACGTACGCAGAGGAATCATGATATGATGTGGGTGATCGTTGACAGATTGACCAAGAGTGCTCACTTCTTCGCTACCAGTGAGACGGCATCACTTAGTAAGCTGGCTCAGTTGTATATAGATGAAGTTGTTTCCCGACATGGTATACCGCTTTCGATCGTATCAGATAGAGATTCTAGGATTTTGTCGAACTTCTAGAACAGTTTACAGCGGGAGTTGGGTACATGTGTTAATCTAAGTACAGCTTACCACCCTCAGACAGACGGGCAATCTGAACGAACTATTCAGAAACTCGAGGATATGCTGCGGGCATGTGCGTTAGAATATGGAGGTTCTTGGGATTTCCATCTTCCGTTGATAGAATTCGCGTACAACAATTCTTATCATTCGAGTATCGGTATGCCTCCTTATGAGATGTTATATGGCCGTCGCTGCCGTACTCCTACTTGTTGGTTAGAGGCGGGTAGAAACAGTATGCATGGCCTGATATTGTGTAGATTACCGCAGACAAAGTGGCTATTGTGCGAGAAAAGTTGAAACCTGCGAGGGATCGACAGAAGATGTATGTTGATCCACGTCGTAGGTCTGTTGTGTTTGTTGAGGGTGAATTGGTATATCTAAAAGTTTCTCCGTGGAAGGGGGTTATCCATTTTGGGAAGCGGGGAAAGTTAGCTCCTCGTTATATTGGGCCGTTTCGTGCCAACGGGTGGTTAATGATCAGACGGTTACTCTCGATCTTCCAGTATAATTGTTAGGTATTCACAATACCTTCAACGTATGTTACTTGTGGAAATGTAGAGTAGAGGATGAGAGTCAAATTCTACCTCTACATGATCTTAAAGTGGATTCTAGCAAGAAATTGGTAGAAGAACCCATTGAATTACTAGATCGGAAAGTGACGAAACTGCGAAAGAAACATATTCCGATGGTTCTGGTTAAGTGGAGACACGGTTTGGGTTCAGACTTGACATGGGAAAATGAGGCCGACATGAAAGCTCGTTACCCACATCTGTTTGATAGTGAATAGATTCCGAGGATGGAATCCAGTTTAAGGGGGGAGGATTTGTAACATCCTGATATTGGGCCTAGTAGATGCGTAGGCTTTGGTGAGATAATACGTGATTAATTAATTGTTTATTATTTAATCAAGTGATATATATGTATATAGTGTTAGTTATATATATATATACATGTGTGTGTGTACAGTTGTAATAGTGTGTGTGTGTGTGTGCATGTGTTTAAATAGCTCTAAACATGACACCTCATGCTTGTATATATATATATATATATATATATATATATATATGTGTGTGGGTTTAGTAGGGATTCTTTCACTTTGAAGAATTGTGAAGTGTGTGTAAACTTGTGTGAAATCGAGAGAAAGCAAGAAGAACAAGCAATCGGAATTAGGTATTTGATTTTGTGAGATTCAAATTAAAAATGTTTGTATGTTTATTCTTTTGTTCTTGAAACATGATTCATGTTAAGCTTGCTACGGTTTTGCTATAATCAGTTGGGTTTTTTATATGAACATCATGTAAAACATGTTATATGAGTTTATCGGATTTTGGTGTTCTTGGGTGTTAAAGTGTTTTGATGCATGCTTGCATGTTTAAACATGTTTATATGTGTTTTGATAAACTTGTATATGAATTGTATGATCTGGAAAGTTGAATTATACAAGTTTTGAAGTTGTCGGATTTTGAAAGATGAAGTTGGCAGATTCTTGGTGAGGAAGATGATGAAATCCGATGGATGAGTTTTATGGTGGAAAACTGATACAATGAATCCGAGTGGGTTAAAACCGGAACTTATGGAAATCCGATAGTTTGAATCCGATGGTGGATTCCAAGTTATGAAATCCGATCATAAGAGTAATCCGATAAGAAATCCGATAGTTGAAGATTGAAGGGTGAAATCCGATTGTAGTATCGGATTTCATTCGAAAACCGACAAGTGTTGTGGATTGACTTCAAATCCGATAGATGCATAGGATTTCTTTGAAATCCGATAGTAGTAGCGGATTCCAATAGTAGTGTTAGATTTCTTGTGAAATCCGACAGTTTTGATTGATTGGATTGTTTAATGCTATGTGTTATATGTGAATCTTACATGTTTATTTTTGATTAAATGGATATATTTATGAGTTGAATACTGATGGTTGGTTGTTCTGTTCGCACGGATACACAAGGCTCAATTAAATTAGATCACTGAGTGGAAAAAGCTGAAAACCAGAGGTGCGTTGATGTTTACTCACGGGTGATATTAGTTATACTGGTTTGGTTGCAACTATTGTTGGTGTGATGCACAGTTGAAAATTGATTAACTGTTGAGTGTTAATTGTTCCATCTGTGATATGTATACATGTTGGAAGGCAAGTCAGTTTTCGACTGGGCTTATGGGCTGGGTCATTTGCTATTAGCTAAGCAGTATTAGGACCTTGGGACGCATTTGTTGCTACTAGAGGATAATACTGTGTGAGAATAGCAAATGGACTATCGGTAAACCTTTGCTTTCGCCGGCATTGGTTGTAGGTTCCTGCAGAACCGCCGGTCTTCCTAGGGTGTTTATTTGTGGTTGTTGATATCATGCGGTTCAGGCTGATATATCTGTTGTGATTGTACTCCATTCACTTAGCTTTGTGCTAATCCCCTACCTCTCACTCTTTTTACAGGTTTTGGTAAGTCAACGGCTCGGCTGAGAGTGGTTAGCTTAGGGAGTAATCACCTAGGACTCTAATAGATTATTTGTCACGAGCCGTGTTTTGTAGTACTGATATTTTAAACAGGATGGTTTATGTACAATTGTAAATACTTTTGTTATTTAATTCGCTTCCGCAGTGATTGTTTTAAATGAAAATTTTTTGGTTGAAAATACGTTGTTACATGTGGTGACTCAATTCAGAACTCAGTGTTCAGATATCATCTAAACAAAGAAATCAAATCGAGAAAAGCTAAGATGAGAGAGCTGCCAGAAGGTGAAGAAATTCTGAATAATGCTATCAATGAAACAGCTATCTGGGAACTAAAATAGTTAGATATGTGGATGGACGCCGGGGATCCTGTAGATTAGAGTTAGTATGAAAACTTTGAAGTTATATATTCTGTAAGCACTAAGTGTGCATAAGCTGATCATAATGATCAAGCAACAATGTAAATAATATGTTGGTAAATGAAAATTCAAGTTTGATATGTTCAATTGTTTATTATTTGATATGTTAGAAATTATGTTTGGTATGTTTAAACAAACATCTTTGTAAGTTCAAGCTAAGAATTGATATGTTCAATTAACACTGATAAGTTCAGTAAAATAAGTTGTGTAAGTTCAAAACTTAAATTAACTCTGATAAGTTCAGTATCTAAGTAGTTGTCTATTCAAATACTTAGAATACAAGTCTTAGAATAGATTTGTAACCTAAAATCTTGTATGTTCAAGAAATGATGAATAAGTACAGATCAGTTCAATACTTATTTCAAGAACTGACTTTGGTCAGTTTCAGAGTTGTTCAACATAATTCTTTTAACCTATGCTTAATTTGATTCAATGTTTTGTCATCATCAAATAGGGGTAGATTGTTAGTCCCATGCTTAGAATAGTTAGATTTGATGAGACAAACCATAGTTATAGGTTAAGTGGTAGGAATTATGTAAGTCTGTTGTAGACTGACTAGTCAGCCTAGGCTGAGTAGTTAGCATACAAACAGATATAGAGTTTTTCTATGTAAGTACTAGATAGCTCAGTGACTTCTAAGCTGAGATAGGTTTCAAGAGTGAAGACTTGAAGATTTGAAGATCCAAGAACTCAGCTTGAGAATGTCAAGACTGAGTAAGTCATCTCAGCGCCAGAAGTCAGTTTAAGAATTTAAGTATGTTTTAAATTCTGTTATAAATTCTCAATATCTACAACATTTAAATAAGGATATCTAAACCTAATTTAAACTATCTATTATGTGGATAGAGATCTCAAACGAAATTAATTAGATATGTTCTAATTAAGGAGTTTGTTACGGTGTTAAAGAAAAGATAAGTTTTATCTTTAAACTGCGATTTGTTCGTAGATAAATCAAGTATAAGTATAAACCTTCTTATGGGTTTTACCATAGAGAGTTCTGCATAAGTTGCAAAACGTATGTGTGTTCGTTATACTTGATACGCGTGTGTTGCGATAACTTTGTGAGTTAAAAGTTCAAGTAAGTTTTCCAGAGTTCTTGTTAATCAGTTTTTAACAAGAAGTCCGATCATCAATTAGTTTGTGATTCAAGAATGTTTAGAGAGAGTTGAGTTTATAATCAGTGTATCATCAAATCATTCTGTTGATTTGATTAAAAATAAAATTGTAATACATTTGTTGATTATTGAATATACTTTCTGTTGATTTGTTTAATTACTGATTAAGTGTATTCAACCCCCCTTCTACACTGTATCGGTTGCTTGTTTACCCTCTTTGGGACCAACACCACACTTATAGCATTTTCTTCTAAAATAGGTGTTTGGGTGATTTCTGTAAGTTTTCCAACATTAAATTTGAATTCTTTTTTAGGGTCATTATATGTGGATAACTTTTCAATCTTCTTAGATAATTTGTCTATTTGATTTTCTCTGACATTGAACTTACCTTTATCATATTTATGGTTATCCTTATTTGGTGAAGTCTGACTTGTAGACATTCTCCTGTTCTTAGAAATCCTCTCAGAGGTGACTTAAGAGTTATGTCTTTTTGAATTTGCATTATTTATCCTATCAAAGACAGTTATCCTAACAGGATTGTAATCCAATCTTTTGAAAACTGACTTACAGTTTCTTTTGGAATTAGAGCACTCAGCTTGATGGTTTTCATTAATAACCTGGGGGCTTTGGGTTGGTCTCAAAAACTTATTGGTTTTGACCTACTTACCATCCTGTTAGGCATTCTTGTTAGCTACTGAAGCTGACTCCCCTTTCTTAGCTCTGCACTCAGCAGCTATGTGTCATATCTTCTGACAGTTGTAGTACTTAGCCTTTTTACGATCAAAAGCAGACCTACCACTTTTGCTCGTGTCAGATTTACCCCTTCCTCTTCTGAACTTTCTAAAATTTCTTGCCAGCATAGACATTTGTTCAGTAAGAGCATCCATCTCTTCACCATCTGAATCTGAATTAAGACTTACTTCCTTAGACTCAGACTCAGACTCAGTCTTAGCTTGAGAATTTCTAGATCCTTTCTTTTTCTTTTCTACAACCAAAGCATATCCAACACTATTGATAGATTCTTTCAATTGTTGTTGTGCCACTTTCTCCAGTTCCATGATATGGTGATGATTTAAAAGAAAACCATAGATAGATCTAAGATCATATCCATCTAAAGTTCCTCTAGTATGAAGAGCAATGGTGATCTCATTAAATTGATCCGGTAACACATCCAAGAACTTGAGCACCAGCTCAGTTTCATCTTTCTTGACACCTACGAAGATTAGATCATTTATCAAGCATTGAAACCTTGTAAACAAATCAGCCAGGGTTTCATTCTTATTAGCAAAGAAGGTCTGATATGAACGACTCAAATTTGTCTTCTTATGTTGCTTGACCAGGTCAGTGCCTTCATAAGTAACACTGAGAGTATCCCACATCTCTTTTGAGGTTTGGCACCCAGCCACAGTATCCAAAAGAGGATTTGTCAAAGCATTTGCTATGATGCTTGTGCCTTGTCATCATGATTGAAAAGTTTGCAATCTTCTTCAGTCCAAGATGCTTCAGGCTTGGGAGTTTCTTCAGAGGGAACAGTTTTGTTAGTGGCAGTGATTTGGATCATGGGAATGATTGGGCCATCTTGAATCGCGGTACATATCCTGTGATCCACAGATTTCAGAAACAGTATGGCTCTGAACTTTCACATAGGATAGTCAGTGCCATCAAATATAGGACACCCTTTTGCCGCCATTGTTCGAATATGATTTTATTGCTTGTTAGCAGACATTTGGACCTCTTGACAACGGATTTTGATCTTCAACTTATGAAGAAACGCTGCTCTGATACCAGTTGTTAGTCCCAAACAGGGTAAACAAGCAACCGATACAATGTAGAAGGGGGGGTTGAATACAATTTATCAGATCTTAAACAACTCAATTTAATGTATATTCAATAATCAACCAATATATTACAATTTCACTCTTTAATCAAATCAACAGAATGATTTGATGTTACACTGATTATAAACTCAACTCTCTCTAAACACTCTTGAATCACAAACTAATTGATGATCGAACTTCTTGTTAAAACTAATTAACAAGAACACTGGAAAACTCTCTTGAACTTTGAACACACAAAGTTATTGCAATACACGTGTATCAAGTATGACGAACTCATGTACGCTTTGCAACTTATACTTGATTTATCTATGAACAAATCATGGTTTAAAGATAGAACTTATGTTTTCTTTAAAACCGTAACAAACTCCTTAATTAGAACCTATCTAACTAATTTCGTTTGAGATTTATATTCAACTAATAGATAATTTAAATTGGGTTTAGATATCCCAATTTAAATGTCTTAGATATCGAGAGTTTATAACAAAAGTTAAAACTTATTTAAATTCTTGAACTAACTTCTGGCGCTGAGCTGACTTACTCAGACTGGACATTGTCAAGCTGAGTTCTTTGATCTTCATGTCTTTAGATCTTCATTCTAAAACCTATCTCAGCTTAGAAGTCACTAAGTTAACTAGTAATTACATAGAAACTATGGTTTGTCTCATCAAATCTATTATTTCTAAGCATGGGACTAACAAATCCGAACTTGAATTCCTATTCCCATTTTGATGGGTGAATACAGGTAGAACTTGAAACTCAACTTTTAAGACATTGGTACATGACCAAGCCTCTATACTGCTAAATGAGACTACTAGGAATGCCCCTGATATCAAAGAAGAAAAGTGATGGGAAGACTGAGAAACATACCTGTCTTTGAAATAGAATAATTGTTTGTATACAGTTTTGCATCACCTTATTTTCTTATACTCAAACTCTTTGTGTAAGCTATTTGTATATTCTCCTTTTTATTTGTAATATACTTGATACTTTGGTCATGGACTAATTTACAAATTGCAAGTATAGATGACTCTTACTGATAGCTAATGTAGAGTAAAAACATAGAATATAAAAATCCTAAGAACAGAAAAAGGATAGAATGATACTACCAAAAGCAGAACACAACAAAAATACAGATTCTAAAAAATTGAACAAAAGGGAATAACAGAAAAGAAACCATATAAAAAGCAACCAAAAACAAAATTTAAAGTGAATGTAGCTCTCACAAGAAGATACATACATTTTTAGGTTTCTCACATGTTTCATTCTTATATTACTATAAACACTTACCATACTGTTCACGTATATTCTTTAAAGTTATGGAAAACGTAAATGACGCTTAGTTTCTTTCCACCCTTACGCTCTACCCCTAAACTGATCCATAAGACACAGCCATGATTCTGTCAAGTTCTAGCATATACCATGCATTTGTAATAGTATGGGGTCCCTTATAACTTCAAATTCATTATATATACTAAATCTTAACTTTCACCACTCAACTCATTGAGGTTTCACATATGTCATACCAATTCTAAGTACAACAAATATTCACATGTAATTCTTGTTTAACATTCTCAATATGATTGTTAGTATATTCACCAAGCTGCAAGTCTCCAATTTGACTAAATGTTTCAAAAAAATGGTTTAAGTCTAGTCTGTGAATAGCACACATCCGGATCACTCAAACCGTGGCTCTAATACCAAGTTGTAAAGTTCCAATTAATAAAAATAAACACAATTACAGTATTTACATATACTAAGAAAGAAAAGCGAAAGCGTAAGTTTGATAAAAACCGTGCTCGTTCAAAAGATAAGAATACACATATGCCATTGAAGTTTGATATGTTGCATAAAAAAAGGTGTTAAGGTTTTCAAAATTGTTATGAAACTGATGGTCGAACAAGAGGCTTGCCCTAGCCTTTGTTGCACCCTTCAAAATAAATAAAACAGTATCCGATAAGTACAAGAGCTTAGTGAGTATGCCAAACTATTAATCATACAAATACATGTATAAAATCGCATAGAGATATCACACATATAGCCGAAAAGTTATGCAAGCCTTTGGTTCTTCACCTAGGACAGCAGTCATAAATCATGGTACAGTACTATATGTGAGGCCTAGTACTCAAAAAAGTATGCTAATCAGCGCATATGATTAATACATCTATTATATTCTAGTTTGAAAACACACATAGTGTAGATATGAATAATAGTCTAGTAAACTCACCTTGTAAAATTTTTAAGCGATATACAGCTTATATGTTTCAGTTAGGTTGCAAATAACCTACCTATACAATGTAAATAGTAGAAAATCACAACTTGTACAATTTTTTCAGGGTCTATACGGGCCGTGTACCCTCCACATATACAAGCACGTCAGGATACATGGCCGGTGTTGCACATAGGTTAATACACTGGACATGTTGACTTACACGGGCTAGGTTACACGGCCTCCCAAATGCTACGAGGGTTGTGTACATGACCAACTTTGCAGCTTGTGTTCTGCATAGAAGCTGTTCTTGGTCTTTTTCAACCCATAACTCAATTCTAACATTATAGAGGTGTTTTCCTTCACCCAAAATAGTATATAACATCAATTAAAACAACTAAGAAGATAAATTACATCTCTTGTGCAATGATTCAATCATTTGAATCATTTTGACCCATTAAAACACTAAAACTAATCAAACAACTCATACCTTAGGCTTATGGATTGATTAAAGCTTTTTATGATGCTTAATCTTGCTATTTTCTTGATCCAAAGTTGAGAGAAAAATTGGCCATCCTTTCGTCTTAATGATATATATGTATGTGTTGGTTTAAGTTTATAATAAATGGCTTATATAACTATATATATATATATATAACTACGGCAAAATGGCAGAAATGACCCATGTACTTGATAACTTTTATTTTGGAAGTTTTAGCCCCTGTAGTTATATAAACACCTCTAATCTCATATACGCAACTCAATATTTTAATAACCCTTATTTATTTATATGTTACTAGGAATTTTGAACATTGGGTGTTAGACCATGCATGGAGATATTGTTTGAATATGCCCACTGATACACGTGCACTAGCGTCACTGCTGATGAAGTACGGGCCTATTGGGTCACACGCCAAGGGAAGATTCCGGCAACACAACCCATACATGATAGAATGTGAAATTAGGGTTTCTTGCGACCTTTACGGGCCCTGAAGAGGTCGTGAAGTGAAACCCTCCACGAGGCTTCACCACCCGGACAAGTAGTCATGGGGCAATGCCTTCGGGAGTGTTACACGGCCCGTGAGAGCCTGTGAAGGCAGGCGCCATGCTTTTATTGGGCCACTCGTTGGCCCAATGAGAGTGTGCGGTGGAACCCGGCATATGAGGCCTTCACGAGTGCTTCACGGCCCATGAGAGCCCGTGAAGGCAGAAGTCAAAGTGTCACTTTGTGTTTATTGGATTTTTGTGTTGGTCCAATAGGATGAAGCTTATATGGCCGATTCTTGTTGCCTTAGAGCTTCCTCCAGCCTCTATAAAAGAGGAGAATACTCTCTCATTTGGAACTCTTGCTTCATGTCATAACATACACACATACATGGTTCTTTGGTTCTACAAGAGAAAAGGAAGTGTATCAAGTGAAGACATGTTGTTCATGTGTTGTTGCTGCTCTGGAAGCACGAGGACTTAGTGTCGCTTGTGTCTCGGGTCGTTAGCAAGACGGAATCTCGCTCACTTGGTGTGGACTATCAATAGAGGAGCTCGGTTTCGGGTTCTCGAAGATCTTCATAGGTCGATGGATAACTTCAGCCGCGAGATGGTATATTTCTCCTCCCTCTTGTTATGTTTTTAGTTGCTATATTCGTTTGTAGTCACGATCCCCACTTAGGGAATACATGCATGTCGGTTTTAATACCCGAAAACCCCGGTTTTTGATGTCGTTGCTTCCGCTGCGTAGGGGTGTTGGCGTGCATGGATTTCCTACAGTGGTATCAAAGCCTAGGCTACAAAGATATAGCACGAAAATGGCTCGAAAAACCGTTTTGGAAGATTCGTTTTTCTGTCCAGTAGGCCTTCACGGGCCGTGAAGAGTTCTTTGCGAGTCGTGAAGGCCACACGACCAGTGTTCGTGAGAGGTCTGGTCCTGGGAAGTGTTTTCAGGCTTCACGAGTCCTTATGGCCCGTAACAGGTCGTGAATCGCCTAGGCTTCACTAGCCGTGAAGGGTCGTGAAGACTCTCGTGAACTGTATAGTCGTGAAACTTGTTTTTAGTTTCACGAGCCCTTCTGGCCCGTGATCGGTCGTTAGGCCCTTGGGCTTCACGAGCCGTGAGGGGTCGTGAAGGTGCTTTTGAGCAGTTTTTATCCTTAAAAGAAAATTTCTAGTTTTTTGGGTCGTGGAGGAGTTTCTGTTTTTCTGGCAGATTCCGTGTTACAAATATGGGTATGTAAGGTATGGTCTTGCCATGAGATGCATACATGCATACACATATGTTGTGTATATATGAATATGGGTATAAAAATTGGTTTTGTGCCCTAATGCATATGTACAAGAATTTCCTAGATGCACCTTGGGTGTCTGTGTTGGAAAGTCTTACCGAAATATTTGTTTAGTCACGGTTATGGCACACCGTGCTTTTAGTTGGTAACCATCGCCCAAGACCTTATGGTTGTGGTTTGTGGTTTGTTTGGTTGTTAGTATTTATTTGGTGACCTTGGTGTCACATGTGTTGTAATTAATTATTTATTCATTTGGTATGTAATTAATTATCGCGGCTTGCATGCCGTTTCATTTACCCATATGTACTTGTACTAGATTGATAGGAAGCGCGTGGCTTGCATGCCATTTCCCTTCTTTTATGTACTTGTGTTTTGAAGACCACAATCAAGAGTCAAGAGGAGACATCTTGGAGACCTTGGATCCGGTTAGTCCCGATGGAGGTAGCGGATTCAGTGGGAGAACTTGATGGCTTAGGTTTGTGTCCCTAGTAGACCTAGTCCTCCTAGTTGGGGTCGCGGGTAGGACACATAGGTTTTTGGCATTGTTACCAACCCCTTTGTATGCGTGTAATGTGATTTATATTTCTTGCATGGTTTTTTATGTTTCTTTGCATGCTTAATAACGTTTTTAAAGTTAATAAAATCACAAGAGTTTTTAAATTGGTTAACAAACTCTCACGCGTACACGATTAACAAGATAATATAAAATTGGTATTTATATTTAAAGTGAAAATCGGTTTTGTCACTTACTTTGTTAATCAATTATTAAAACTTGGTTTTAATCAAGAAACAAAAGCCCGTTTCCTAAAAACGTATATCACGCACCATCCATAAGATGACACTACCCGATTCTAGTGAAGCATGGGATGATTGTCGAGCTAAGCACGAGTCATTTTATGTGGATCTGTGTGGAAGGTGAGTGTGGCGAATTGGGGTTATTGGTTGTCGAGCTTAGCACGAGCCAATGATTGTCGAGTGTGCTACCGCGTATCATGTTGGACGATTTACAATTTCAAACTAAAATCCTTGTGTGAATGTCGAGCTAAGCACGAGTCAACAAAGAATTTTAATTTGGGATTGGTGTAAGTAGGGATCAAACATGCCAACCAACTGTTTTGTGTCGTTGGATCCCGCAAGTGTCTAAGAGTTGCAATATAGATTGCAATCGGTAAAATAGTTACCGGCCTAAATAGCTCATGAAGTGATCCGCGATAAACCCGCCATGTAGTGGAGTAAAATATGGTTCTTAGCCCTTGTTAAGATAAATTGTTTTTCTAAAACTTTATTGGTAATTATTTTAACCAGGATTATATCGAACTAACTAAAACGTGTACTCTTGTTATTTATAGATCTCAAACCATAATAACACCATGTCAAACTATTCGCTTCGTATCTTCCTACAAAGGGAGAAAATCACGGGTGTGAACTTCGTTGACTAGCTTAGGCAATTGAGAATTGTCCTTCGCTATGAGTCAAAGTTGGACATCTTTGAGGAACCTCTTCCGGAGCCACCTGCTACTAACACGACTTGGTCCGTCCGATACACGTATGAAAAGCGTGTTGAGAACACACACGATGTTGCCTACCTCATGTTGTTAACTATGAGCTCAGAATTGCAAAAGCACTTTGAGGACATGAGTGTGTACGATATGATGAACAAGTTGAAGGACATGTTCCAACAACAAGTAAGGGAGGAACACTATGAGTGTGTTAAAAACCTAGTCGGTTTAAGAATGCAGGAAGGTAGGAGTGTGAGTGCCCATGTCCTTAAGATGAAGGCGTACGTGGACCAAATGGAGAGATTAGATTTTACCATTGGGAGGGAGCTTGCTGTGGATATAGTACTCTAGTCACTGCCTGCATTATATGATCAGTTTGTCTTGAACTATCACATGCATAATATGGAGAAAACCGTAGGTGAATTACATGGCAAGTTGAAGATTGCCGAGTCTGACATGGCCAAATATGAATCCACCTCTTCCATTCCTACCACGAGTTCAAGGGAACAAGAGAAAAGGAATAAGAAACTGACACAAACAGGAAAGGTTGGAGTGTCCAAGCCTATCCTCAACGTTGAATCTAAGGACATAGGTAATGTGCCTCATGAAGAGATTCAAGGAGTGGTTTGCTACTTCTATGGAAGATTTGGAGACTGGGGCCGTCACGCCTGCCCTTCGTGCCGAGAGGATATTAAACTTCTAAGGAAAGAGAGAGTTAATTTCCCCTCTAAAGGTACATTCATGATTCATTGCTAATTCTTCTATTTCGCTGGGTTGTTCACCCGAGCTAATTAACTCACGTTTGTCACAAATTTATTTTGTTACAAAGTGTAGGTACTATTTAAAAGAAGAAAGAATACCATGAAGAACCGGATCTCTAAAAGTGGAAACTTGATAGATTGACCTCTAAATGAGAATTGGGAGTTAAGATCTCGCTTTTTGTACCGGTTTAATTATTACATTGTTTTGATGCCTTGCGAGGCAAGTTGAGCTTTTATTGTATGTTCATGAAGATGATGGACGGAATTTTGAATTTTGGGTTGTAAAACTTTTTCTCATTACTTATTCATTTTCGAAGTTTATTTATGTCATAATTTATGTTTTATTTTGTCCTTCAAGGCGCATCATTCTACATTTGATGACGATGAATTCATACTTGAAATTTAAATCTTGTTTTTGAAAAATATTTGTTGATTGATAAAAATCAAAATTATCCATGTCAAGACATACATGTTACATGTGGTTCGGATCTTGGAATGGTTTAACCTCGGGTTGAACATTTGATGCTAATCTTATTTATTAAGGTATGATGATTGTGAATCCCTTCACCGTGTTTAATGTGAGAGGGATGATTGCTTGTAAAATATTGATCACACTTTGTTGAAAATTCCGTACAAGCGCATAACAAATAGAACTAATTAAAGAATCAATTGGGACATATAGATAGGATGCTTAGATCTAGTTGAGATGCTAAGATACCTTAAATCTATATCTATGACAACATTATGAATTGCGGGATTATCTCACAATTCATTCCTTAACATAGACACATTCGTACATGGAGTCACGTTGTAGGGAACCGGATATTGTTGAAAATGATCTGGTATATATAATAGGTCAAATACGTGTATTCAACTTGTTGGTATGCACGTTAAATGTGACGACCCAAGCCCCTAATCTTAATCCAACTTGAAAGTCTATTTAGCACCTTATGAGATATATCTTGAAAGAGTTCTTTGCTTGTATATATCAAACTTTGAAGTCGCTCAATCTACATTTAGTGGGAGATTGATGAACTTAAATGGTGCTAATACATTTAAGGAGTTCTTATAGATTTTAGATATTTGACCTTGCGAGAACAATGTTTTGTTGCTCCAAAGGAAACTAATAACTAAAACATTCAAGTGGAAGAAAGTGCAACTTAAATGAAAGACTTGATGTTGGCACTAGCATATGATCAAATATCGGCATGAGAATGTCAGTTATCCTGACGATGAGTAATTACTTTTAAGGCTGATAGAAGTCATGTAGCCAAAGAGATATGGGTTCCTCACATCTAAGTGGCAGTGACTTAATGGTGAGTCTTGTTCATGTCACCATCTACTGGAAGGCATAGTTGGCCCAGTGTTCACTAAAGTTATGAGAAGTAATTAATCATGAGATAAAATTCATTTTAAGTATGCAAATACTTTGCATAATTCCACACCTAGGTGCAAACCGAGATGGTGTAAATGGAATTAACATGGATTGTATTGTAGACGACTTCAAATACCGACTAGAGGTAAGAGTTTCATGATGGTTAGTGTGGAAACTTTTCCTAGTGCTCATGTTGAAGCTCATTTGATACTCGTTGCTATTGTTGCCTTCTTATGGCAATAAAAGATAGTACACGGATATACAAGACCGCATTCCTTCATGGAACTATGTATTGAGAAGTGCTTACCACACTGTCCGAGGGTCTTAGATATCCGTAGTATCCAAATTAAGTCTACAAGTGTGGACAAGTCCTTTGGACTTATACTAACATTGTAAAAGTAAGATCTTTGCTTTCATGAGTTATTCTAGAAGCATAGATAAGACTTTTACATATGTCAAGGCTAGTGGGAGCTTTTGTTGTATACCTAAAATTATGTATCGATTGAAGATAATGTCCCATTGTTAAGCGTTATATGAACCTGAAATAGGGAATTATTGCTCCATGATAATACTTAGGAGAAACAAAATTTTAAAATTTTAAATTACAAGAAATACTTGTATATGTTCTTGATGTTTGACGATAAGAAATAACACTTGGAGTAATTATTACTCTAATACTAATTTCTAATGGGATAAACTATCGATCTTGTGTAACACCCTAAAATAAGGCCTAGTTGTACCCCTTGTATTTAGGGTTGTACCCTTGTTAAATAAATAAGAATTCTAAGTTTATAGGAGGACAATATATATATTGTTATTACTAAATGAGGTATTGATAAAAGTTGATGAAAACGTATAATAGTTATTAATTATTGAATGATTTAAAATAAGGATTTCAAATATATCCTCGTTAGAATTTTTAGATAGCGTTTGAATGAATTGTAAGTTGAAGAGGGGAACGAGATACCCGTCAAAATAGGGCCACCACCTAAAGAGGCGGTAGCCCCTTTCCTTTTATTCTTTCCTTTTTCCCATTCTTATCTCATTCTTTTCTTCTTCCTTCCTTCTTTTCTTTTTCTTTCTTTTTCTTCCTTGATACGCAGACAAGCATGCATACATACAGTTTATTACATGGAATAAATCAAGATGTATTTCAAGAATCATCATCATCATTACCCTTCTTGATTAGTAAGTGTTTTTATCTATTCCTATTATTATTTTTAGAAGTTTAAAGTGTTAATGGGTAATTAACCCAAATCTTGAAAGGATTGTTAAAATAAGTTTTAATATATGTTAGTAGACTCCTTAAGAGGATAGGAGAGTGTACAAATGATTAAGTTTCAATTATGAATTGATTGGAGTTCTTGAATCAAATCTTGATTCTTGTAATTATGTGATGTTAGGAGGTCTCCTATTGGTCCCTATAACTTAGATAGACTATCTTTATGTAAATAAGTGTATATAAGATCAAAACTGATGTTTTGAGTCTAAACTATTTTAAAGGGATTATTTGATTTTAATATAATAAAGTGCCTAAATAGTCCCAACCAAGCTTTGTAAGTGTTAGGAGATGTTTGGGATTGATTTAGATGATGTTTAGTCGAGTTTTTATCTACAGAAAATAAATGGCGGTTTTGGGTGTTTTTGCGTCGCGCCGCGACATTTCAAAGAGTAGCGTTGCGAGTGACGTTTCTAGCATGACACGACGCGTTAGTAATTGGGATGCGACGCGTCAGGGCGTCAGTTAGCAGTTTTACTGTTTTTCGCGTACCGATGCTTGGACTATTATTATAGGTTTATATATGGACTAAAAGGCATCGTTAGAAGATTAATACGAGCATCCTGGACTCAGGTGAGTACCGATTTAACTTGTAACTATTATGCAGTATATATGGATTTATTGGTTACCGTTAGGTATATACGAGACATGATAATTACGATTATGATCAGTAAGATTGTAGAGTGACTTTAAACTGGTGTATATAGAAACGAGAAGTATAGATGCCTGTACGGTTTAAGTTTACAATGATAATGAACGATTATGTATTATATGATATGTATGCATGTTGATGGATCTAGATTTGATCCGCCTTGTTAAGTTGTTAGTTATTGTAGAGTGCATGCTAGCGGATCCAAATTTGGAGCCGTCTAGTTAGAACTTGTTATTAAGTATGCAATGGATCCTGATTTGGATCAACCATGTGGAATTATTGTTATATAGGCTATTGGACCCTGATGGGATCCCCATGTTGAAACGAGTATTGCCATGAAACCAGCACGGATGGTAGTGGTCTGATTCCTCGGTGGAAAATTGTTGAGCTGGATTAGCTACCCGGCAAGATATGATGCCTGCTGGTAGGATCAGCACTACGCTATGTGTTAGGATAGCATTGTTTGCTAAATCCTATGTTATATGACTCACATGTATCTATGTTGCCATGTTGCTATGCTTATGATGTGAAGTATATGATGCCCTATGTGTTGCATGATGCTTAGGGTTAAGTTTGTATTCACTAGCTTTTAAAGCTAACCCCCTCCCAGTATATATGTATGGCTTTGCAGATGAACGCTTAGCATATGCCTGGGATTGCTAATTCGTGTTGGGACATTTGTTGCTTATTACAGGTATGATGGTCAGTCGGTATTAATGTTGGTAACAAGCGTTTGTAAATAAAGAAAATGTTTTAAGACTTCCGCTATTTTGTTATCAAACTAAAATATGTTTGAAATTAGGTTTTTAAAAGTTAAAATTTTTACTCTGAAATTGCGGTGTTACAATTAGGTATCAGAGCCTAAGTTTGAGTGAATTGGACATCTGATGGGTGTGTAGTCTCAAACTCGGGCCTGACCATCATAGTGTCCCAAAATTGTTATGAGTATGTTATGCATTATATGCAGATATTTGTGAGGTAAGAATGATTCTTGCTTCAGTATTGATAAACTAGGTTGCCTAGAGATAGGATGGCCTAGTAGAATGAAAGTGATAGCTTGATGTTGGGTCACAAGAAGTGAATTGGAAGCAAGAAAGAATAGAACCATGAGGCTAAGTAAATATGTAAAATTTATGATAAGTGTCTTAATGGTACAAATTGGTAGAGTTATGTAAGGTAACTCAAAACGATAACGGTAAAGGTTTTAAAATATGACTACCGATATATTTATTGGTAACGTAATAAAGCGATGTTTAGATCAATCTGATGTAATCAGATTGAAAATGAAAGATTAGAAGTGATGCCAATGGAATAATCAAAAACATAGTTATCTTGTTGCTACTAGTAATATAATAAACAGGAAACTGTCATCAGTTTCTATGAAAGGTAACATATAGTAAATGATGAAGTCTAATCATGGATTCTATTTGAATCCAAGTGTATGAGGAAGAATTTTGATGAATAGCTATGTTAAGATAAATGTTGATTAAAGTCAAGTGTTGATTAAATACAATCGTTCTAATTTTAAATAATTAGAATGATTGATGATGAAATGTTAAACAAACATGAGTTGATAAGAGTTGAATTTGGAATACAAAGATGTTAAAGAAATATACTTTAGATGTGATGCGGTACCTCAACGGTACATGATGTCTTATGATAGATGAAACTCTAAATGACATGTGAAACGCTATAAGCGTGTTGATGAAATCTAAGTGATTAATAAAAGAAGAATTATGGGTTCACGATTAGTTAACCCAAAATGTTGAATGAGATTGAAATAAAATAAGATTAACTCGATTAAGTTAGCAGTTTTCTTTGGTATTGGAAAGAAAGTCGTAAGTTGTTCGAATTAAGATGTGTAAGTGTAATTAACACTTCACACTTGAACCATTCGTGAGAACAAATTGTAGTCATAAAATCGTTGTTAGGATTTAATGTAACTCAAAGCTCGATTGTTGATTGTGTGTCTAACTAATCAAACGTGTGTGATTTCCAAAAAGTATAAGTAATGATATGTCATGGTTCAAATGAACAATGACATAAGGACATAAAAGTCCAAATGTATAAGTAAAGAGATGATAATTTCTAAAAGTTGAGGGTGAAATGAACATGAAGGTAACCTTGAATAACCGGTGGTTACAAGTAAATGAGTGAATTTTGTGAGACAAAAATGGGAACACATAGTCCCATTTGGTAGTAAATGAAATCTGGGATTATGAGGTGTATAAGGTAGTGCATATGTGTAAAATTGGCAATGGTACATCGGAATACATGTAGGGTATGAATTTCCAGAAATAATAATTCACCTACGGGTGTAACTATGATTATAAGAGTAGAGACCCTTATGAGGTAAGTTAAGAAAGATTAACTGTGTTTGAAAATAAGTGGTAAAGTCACAAGTGGTGATTTACTAAAGTGAAGTATATGTATACGAATGAAATTTAGTTAATGTTATGAATGGGTAGTGTTTTGATAAAACAACATTCTTAACATAAGAAGAAATATGAGAAATTTTTTAGAAAGATATGATGTTTGAGTGATTCGAAAGAATTAAGATTGACCTGGTAAAAGACTCGTAAATAACATTAAGTACATGTGAAAGATGACTGTTAGGTAAAGTGTTTAATAGACAACAGGTTTGTTGAACACTGCCTCTGATGGAAGATGTAAAGTTTTCATAAGTATAATGTAAGTGTTAATGATGCTAATATGATAATAAAGTGTTTAAGTACTGAATATGTGACTGATGTTACACAATCAGTTGTAAGATTGTATGATATACAGACGTTGTAAGTGTATAGTGTGATAAGAGATGATTAAATTTATCATGCTCGTATGTGAATCCAATGATGAAAGAGAATGATTAAAAAATAATGTGAATAATAGATTGGCTAGAATCTATTAATTCAATTGAGATAATACTTGTCTAAGGATATGTACTTAAACAAGAGTGTACTTGTGAATAGGATTTAACCTTTTGAAGTAAAGTGGTTATGTATGAATGATTGAAGATGTTAACCAAAGATCCATAAGTGAAACTGATGTTAAACATCAGTGATCAGAGTATAGAAATGTATGTAAAGTAATGAGATAAAACCATGAGAGTATGTATCTGTACATGTACGTTTGCATGTACGGATTAGAGAAATAAGTGTTTAAAATCTAGTTAAGTTGTTAATGATAACTACAGACAGGAACATTTGTATTGTGATAGAAGAAGTAGATATCGTGTAAAGTTTGAATGTAAGAGGAATGGTGACCCATTCGTAAGATTTTACTGAACTCTATAATGTGAAATAGAGGTCATGATGAATGTAGAAACTCAAAGTGATGTATTCGATGTTTCTTGGTGATATTAAGCTTAATTGTAAGTGTTGCTTATTATTGGATGATAAATGTGGTTTATAACTACATAGATAGCTGTGGTAGGATTCCGAGGACGAAATCCTCTTTAAGGGGGGTAGATTTGTAACACCCTAAAATAAGGCCTAGTTGTACCCCTTGTATTTAGGGTTGTACCCTTGTTAAATAAATAAGAATTCTAAGTTTATAGGAGGACAATATATATATTGTTATTACTAAATGAGGTGTTGATGAAAACGTATAATAGTTATTAATTATTGAATAATTTAAAATAAGGATTTCAAATATATCCTCGTTAGAATTTTTAGATAGCGTTTGAATGAATTGTAAGTTGAAGAGGGGAACGAGATACCCGTCGAAATAGGGCCACCACCTAAAGAGTGGGCAGCCCCTTTCCTTTTATTCTTTCCTTTTTCCCATTCTTATCTCATTCTTTTCTTCTTCCTTCCTTCTTTTCTTTTTCTTTCTTTTTCTTCCTTGCTACGCAGACAAGCATGCATACATACAGTTTATCACATGGAATAAATCAAGATGTATTTCAAGAATCATCATCATCATTACCCTTCTTGATTAGTAAGTGTTTTTATCTATTCCTATTATTATTTTTAGAAGTTTAAAGTGTTAATGGGTAATTAACCCAAATCTTGAAAGGATTGTTAAAATAAGTTTTAATATATGTTAGTAGACTCCTTAAGAGGATAGGAGAGTGTACAAATGATTAAGTTTCAATTATGAATTGATTGGAGTTCTTGAATCAAATCTTGATTCTTGTAATTATGTGATGTTAGGAGGTCTCCTATTGGTCCCTATAACTTAGATAGACTATCTTTATATAAATAAGTGTATATAAGATCAAAACTGATGTTTTGAGTCTAAACTATTTTAATGGGATTATTTGATTTTAATATAATAAAGTGCCTAAATAGTCCCAAACAAGTTTTGTAAGTGTTAGGAGATGTTTGGGATTGATTTAGATGATATTTAGTTGAGATTTTATCTACAGAAAATAAATGGCGGTTTTGAATGTTTTTGCGTCGGGCCGCGACATTTAAAAGAGTAGCGCCGCGAGTGACGTTTCTAGCATGACACGACGCGTTAGTAATTGGGACGCGACGCGTCAGGGCGTCAGTTAGCAGTTTTACTGTTTTTCGCGTACCGATGCTTGGACTATTATTATAGGTTTATATATGGACTAAAAGGCATCGTTAGAAGATTAATACGAGCATCCTGGACTCAGGTGAGTACCGACTTAACATGTAACTATTATGCAGTATATATGGATTTATTGGTTACCGTTAGGTATATACGAGACATGATAATTACGATTATGATCAGTAAGATTGTAGAGTGACTTTAAACTGGTGTATATAGAAACGAGAAGTATAGATGCCTGTACGGTTTAAGTTTACAATGATAATGAACGATTATGTATTATATGATTTTTATGCATGTTGATGGATCTAGATTTGATCCGCCTTGTTAAGTTGTTAGTTATTGTAGAGTGCATGCTAGCGGATCCAAATTTGGAGCCGTCTAGTTAGAACTTGTTATTATGTATGCAATGGATCCTGATTTGGATCAACCATGTGGAATTATTGTTATATAAGCTATTGGACCCTGATGGGATCCCCATGTTGAAACGAGTATTGCCATGATAAATGATATGTCAGACATGTATTTAAGTACATGTGCATATATTGTTGAATATGAGTTATATGTAAATGCATGCATGCAATTGTTCCTGAAAAGGATTTCTGATGAGCTATATGTATGTCCGGACAGTTCTTGATTGAGGTCAGCTTCGGCTGGGTCCTGGGCCTTGGGGCATAATGTTCTGGACTAACGGTACTCGAGTGCCGTTCCTTAGATTATCTGGGAGGTGAGTGCCTTAAGTGGCTAAGCCTATGAGCCTTTGGCTCCTTAACGAGCATGTAGCTTCACTTATGTGATGAAACCAGCACGGATGGTAGTGGTCTGATTCCTCGGTGGAAAATTGTTGAGCTGGATTAGCTACCCGCCAAGATATGATGCCTGCTGATAGGATCAGCACTACGCTATGTGATAGGATAGCATTGTTTGCTAAATCCTGTGTTATATGACTCACATGTATCTATGTTGCCATGTTGCTATGCTTATGATGTGAAGTATATGATGCCCTGTGCTGCATGATGCTTAGGGTTAAGTTTGTATTCACTAGCTTTTATAGCTAACCCCCTCCCAGTATATATGTATGGCTTTGCAGATGAACGCTTAACATGTGTCTGGGATTGCTAATTCATGTTGGGACATTTGTTGCTTATTACAGGTATGATGGTCGGTCGGTATTAATGTTGGTAACACGCGTTTGTAAATAAAGAAAATGTTTTAAGACTTCCGCTATTTTGTTATCAAACTAAAATATGTTTGAAATTAGGTTTTTAAAAGTTAAAATTTTTACTCTGAAATTGCGGTGTTACATCTTGATCGAAGTCGATGATCCTACTTTGTGGTGTTGATTATTGATTAGGAAAGTTCTTAAGTATCACTGATCCTGTTGTGAACTTTTGTAACAATGAGGATATGTGTACTTTAGCACTTTGTTATATAATCTCTTTGACGGATACTTTGAATAGTAGTCTGGTCAAAAGAAAGTTATGAAGTTAACAAGAATGCAAATGGATGTTGCATGGAAAATCCATTGAATAAGCCATTGTCATAATGACTAGTGATGTTTAACATACTAGGTCATGTAGCATTTACTATGCATATGATTCGGCTTAAATATTGTTTTAGTAGTTGATTGTTTTATGTTAGCTTTGGGAACTGTGAGCAGTATCGTAACTTTTGATTGCTTTCGATATATAGTGGGGACTATATATACGGAGATGCAGTTACTTTCATTAGTCTTTACTGTGTTCCATCTTAGTATGTTTAACCACTTCCCTGAGCGCTTATGCATTCTAGATTTCCACAGTCAGTCATTCTTCAAGGGAAGGAAGTTTGAACTAAGACTAAGGTTAGGATTTGGTCATGCATTAATCAAGGATTGAATGCAAGTGACGCAAAACTAACCTGTGCTTGAAATGAGTTTCAAGTGATTGGAAGACCCACACCTGAGTTCACTTCATGGATTGTCACACCTCGCTAAAACGGAAACACGAGGTGTCATAGCACAAGAGATCATCGTACAAGGTAAATAGACAATAACCAATATATTAAATTAACAAAGTAGGTAGTTCGGATAAAACATAAGTAAAAGTTACACAACCAAATAATTTTTAAAGGACATTGTCTTGTACGATGCATAAATACAATAGAAATTGTTTTTATAAAATGTGACGATGAAGATGAAGATGCCACACATCGTGCTTCTATGCATAATGTACCTAACGACGATCACCTGAAAGCATGGGTAAAAGAAAAACGGTCAACTACAAGAGTTGGTGAGTTCATAGGTTTTTAATACGCACAATATAACTTCTAAATGAGAAAAAGTTTAAATAAATGATGAAGGTTTTTGAATAAAATCCAAGTATGTAATAATGATAGAAGATGCATTATATTGCCCAATACATTGCACATGGTAGTAATATACTGTGATGATTATTGCTTGAGCCATTATCCAACCTAGCCGACAACCAATTGCCCATGAATAAACCTAACGCCCATATTAAATGACGTTAGTAGTGGCAAAGTACATCTATAGTTCGTCAACCATAAATGGGAGACATCGGAATCTCCAAATAGCGCTACTTACAAATACCATCGGCTCACTAGCGGAGTTAAAGGATAATGTCCAACGAAGGGCCTTACAACGATAACCCAAACACAACAAAGAATAATACCATAAGTGCTCAAAATAATATTTGAAATATATAAGAAGATAGGCAATAACCTTTTCATGAAATATATACACATGCTTTCACCCCAAAAATAATATGAAATACGGTAAAAAGGGGCTATGATACTCACTCGGTATGCAAATGTGTTAACTTGTAAGGGTTTCTCGTTTCTACCGAATCTCCTTTCCTAATATAAGAAGTATGTAGCTCTATTAGACTTATTTTATTTATTACTTTGTATTATTTATTTGTTATTAACTTATTTATTAAATTTTTAAAGGTTATCTCTATTTTCCTTAAATCATAGGTGTTCACAGGAATTTTTATTTCCTTAAGTTAAACTTTAAAAATTAAAAAAGTATTTTAGGTGTCATATTAAGGCTTAATATTTTAATATAACCTTAATACATGTTTCTAGTCCAGTAAAAATATAGGAATTTATAATCCATGTTTAATATTTTTAATAATTAAATGAATATAAGATGTCCACTAATCAGTGTCTGGATGTCATATTGTTACTAAAAAGTCTGTTTAGGGCTCATACGACCTCGTGTTTACATGATTCAAATTGGAAATTAACCAGGACTGAAAGATGAAACGTTTAAAAAAAACTAGACGTATTTTGACCTAAGAATGAATAAGTTATACACATTTAAATTGTACATTTTTAAATCTGTCAGATTTCCAGATTCAACATATGTGTCTTATTAAATATGTTTGAAGGATCAAACCTTCATGAAAATTAGTGAATCCAGGTTTAAATAAAAGGTAACACTTTAAACTAAGATTAGAAAAACGAATCAACTGATTTTGATACCTAGAACTCCATATATAACAAAAACAATGGAGGAGTTCTAGCATCAGAATCTGCCAGATTTATGATTTCTCTTTGCTTATGGGTCATAACTTTAATATAACATATTTATATTCATGATTAATCATCTTGTATAAGTATCAGCTTTGATAATCCATGTGTTTCTTACAACAATGGTAGGATGATACATATTTTATGTGTTCCATACAACATTTGGTAAGATGATACACATGCATGATCAAAGTCTTATTTTCTTGATTTTTAGTTGATTATGTTCCATACAACAATGGTAAGATGATGCACATTTCATGTGCTCCTTACAACATTGGTAGGATGTTTATATTTACATGATTATAGATATATAAAAGAAATAAGATGAACATCAAAGAAAATAAATAAAAAGAAAGAAGAAAAGAAGAAAGGTAGAAGAGTAGAGATGGGTTTG
The DNA here is from genome assembly GCA_038502395.1 of Dittrichia graveolens. NCBI lineage: Eukaryota > Viridiplantae > Streptophyta > Magnoliopsida > Asterales > Asteraceae > Dittrichia > Dittrichia graveolens. The sequence continues at coordinate 29,915,007 of JARJIL010000008.1, forward strand.
TTATGATCATCTTACCAACTCTTTTTCTTTGATTTGCCTTTGTTCTTCACAAGTTGAACTAGAGTTTGATGTTCTTGGGTGATTTTTGTTGGTGAAAGAAGAAGAGAGAAAAGAGAAGAGATGGAGTGTGGTGGTAAAGGAAATGATGAAGAGTAGTAGGGGCTTATGTATAGCATGGGGGAGTTCAAGTGGTGAGTCTTGGGAAGAGAAGGACGCAAGAAAAAAGAGAGGGGGGGGGGTAGGCATGGCCGGCCTTGGGGGGGGGTTTCTTTTATTTTTTTTAAATATTATGTGTAATTAGTTAAAATAAATTTTGTATAAATGATGATTTTATTTAAATCTTTTAATTAACAAAGTTTTAATTACTTTTATGAGTTTATATATATATGTTTTATATTTTAACTTATTTATATTTATTATGATGTATTTAATTATTATTATTATTATTATTATTATTATTATTATTATTATTATTATTATTATTGTATATGATTTGTAATTCTTGACTTTTAATAATTTGGTTTTTCGAGTTCGTGAAGTTCTAACCATGTAGGCGGGATTTCTATGGAATCTAATATTATTATTGATGTATTTCAATCATAACTAATATTTTTAGTCATAACAGGCTTAAAGTTAGAATTTCTAATGGCTAATCTGGGAAATTTGTTGCCGATTGTCACAGTCTCCCCTGATTAAAAGAATTTCATCCCGAAATTAATCGTTGAAGTCCTGGACTTGCTTTTTGGCGAAGAGGTGTGGATATTTGAGTTTCATATAATCCTCTCGCTCCCAAGTGTATTCAGGCCCGTGCCTTGAGTTCCAACGAATTTTTAAAATGGGGATCTTGCTTCTCCTTAGTCTTTTGACCTCCCGGTCAAGGATTTTGATTGGTTCTTCTACAAAGTGCAACCGGTTATCAACTTCCACATCTTTTAAGGGTAAGACTAAGGTTTCCTCCGTTTGCATTTTCTTAAAATTCGACACATGGAACGTGTCATGGATGGCGCTCAGTTCTTGTGGCAGTTTTAGCTTTTAGGTAACCGGTCCAATCCTTTCGATTATCTCGAATGGTCCAACGTACCTGGGACTTAATTTGTTTACTTTCCCAAAACGCACTATCCCTTTCCAAGGTGATATCTTTAGTAGAACTTTATCGCCAACTTCAAACTCTAGGGTTTTCTTGCGATTGTCGGCGTAGCTCTTTTGTCGGTCCCTAGCAGTTTTGAGCCTTTCCTTGATAATCTTTATCTTATCAGTGGTTTCGTGTAAAACGTCTGGTCTGGACAATTGTCAGTCTCCGATTTCCAACCAGCTGAGCGGGGATCTACATTTGCGTCCGTACAGTGCCTCATAGGGTGCACACTCGATACTGGTGTGATAACTATTATTGTATGAAAATTCAACCAGTGGCAAATGCGAGTACCAGCTTCCGCCAAAATCTAACACACAAGCACGTAACATATCCTCTAGCGTTTGAATAGTTCTTTCCGATTGACCATCTGTTTGGGGGTGGTAAGAGGTGCTTAAATTGACTCGCGTTCCTAGTGCTTTCTGGAGTGATTGCCAAAATCGTGAAGTGAAGCGACTATCCCTATCCGAGATGATAGAGATGTGCACTCCATGACGCATGACGATCTCATTGATGTAGATTCGTGCCAGTTTTTCCATCTTGTAATCTTCACGAATGGGAAGGAAATGTGCTGACTGTTGGAATATGCCCGCTGAAACGAACGAGTTAATGGCACTACTGATGAGGTATAGGCCTATTGGGTCAGACACCAAATATTGATTCCGGCAACACGATCAAGCAAAAGAGAGGAAAAGGCCAAAATGGGTTTTGGCAGGATGGTACACGGGCCGTGTTCCTGAACACGGGCCGTGTCCAGTCCAACATACACGAGGCGTATTGGCCCAGTTCAAGGTCGTGTAGTTTGGGCCTACACAGGCCGTGTAGTGACGGGCCGTCTTAACCCAATTTGGGCCGTGGACTTTGGGCCTACACGGCCGTGTAGACCTACACGGGCCGTGTATGGTCCCTGTAACAGCAGAATTAACAGCCTTAAACACTTGATTTAATGGTGTTTATGTCATTAACTTGGGTAGACTAAGAGGCTACGTTTTTCTCTGCTCAAGAACAGACTTTTGGGTGTTCTTTGAGTTAGTCCATGCACAAGAGTGTTCTCTAGAACTTGATCTTCTTCTTGGTGTTTTTTTGGTGCACAAGAGAGAGAGAGATATACTTGATTGTTGTCTTGGTGATTACACACCAACCTACTAGCATTTGGGAATCAACACAACTTGGGGTGGACTTCCCAAGAGAAATCCTAGTTTGGATTTTGAAGCTTGACTTGGTTGGATTCTTGAAGCTTGACAAGAGGAAGGTTATAGTACTTGCCTAGTGGTACATTTCTATCCATCTTGTTCTTTTGATTAGTTGCAATTCCATGTCTAGATGTTGGTCCATGGCATTTGTGTTTGTTTGGCTAGTCTTGTTTTGTTCTATATCTTGCTTCCGTTGCTACTTAATTATGCCAAACGAATACCTTGAGTGGTATGAGAGCCATATCTAACATGGCTTTGCACTAGCGAGTCTAGAAAAACCATATAAATATTTTATACAAGAAATTGTTTTCTTGAAATGATTTTTCGTGTAGACAGTTGCTAGGCTAAACTTGATATGTTTGTAGCCTACATAATATTCATATAAATATTTTTGATATTAGAAAATTGTTTTCTAGAAATGGTTTTTAATGAAGATTCTTGTTACGCTAAAATTGGTATATTTGTAGCCTTGTTAATATTTTAGTTTTTATATTTATATATTTGTTGTAACTTGGCATGAAGTGTACACAAATATATATTTATAAATATACATATGAATATGTGTCACAAAAATGGTTTGGTACACTAATGCATATGTACAAGGATTGTCATTTTGGTGCCTTTGATGTTGTTGACAATCTTGACTAAAATATAGATATATATATTTATATCATGGTTTTGTGTGGCACAAAATGTTTCACTTATGTTGCGTTTGGTTAATTCGGTAAGACGATATGCCCTTAGACCTATGTGTTGTGGTGGTTGATTGATTCGGTTTTTTGGTGACCTGCGTGCCGTATTGATGTAAATATTTATTTATATATTTGTTGGTGCGGCTTGCACGCCATTTATTTTATTCCGTGTATTTGTATAAATAGTGTAGGAATGCGACCTGCATGTCGTTTATATATATATATATATATATATATATATTTATATATATATATATATATATATTCTATGTATTTGTAAATAGTATAGAATTAGAACCGGAGAAGTGAACGGGAGTCATGGTGATGACGTCTTGGCGAGAAGGAATCAACACGCTATTGGAGGTGTTGGATTCGGTGGGAGCTAACCTAACGAGAGTTTACCTTGTCCTTAGGTTTTGGCCTCGTTTTTTCCGTTATGGCTCACGGGGAAAACGCAAAGGATTTTTTGGGCATGTTACCGAATTATACATATATATTTGCGTGGTTGTGTTTTATTTTTCCATGCATGGATTAGGATTCGCATGCTAGACAATTTTTCTATAAAATTAAATAAAATACAACGTTTGTTAAAATGGTTAACAATCTCGTGCGAATAGAATTGATAAAGAAAATATAAACTTGGTATTATATTTAAGTAGTGCTTAAAATCGTTTTGACACTTACTTTGTTAATTCACAAAAGGTTTTATAAACCGGAAACAAAATCCCGTTTTTTAAAAAAAAATGTAAATCACGCACTATCCGTAAGATGACACCACCCGAATCTAACGAAACAAGGATGATTGTCGAGCTAAGCACGAGTCATTCCTTGCGTAGTTGTGTGGAAGGTGAGTGGGGTAACTCGCATTATTGGTTGTCGAGCTAAGCACGAGCCAATTGATGGTCGGGAGTGCCACCCGTGTGTCTTGTCGGACGGTTTACAATTTTAGTATATAATTCTTGATTAGTTGTCGAGCTAAGCACGAGCTAAACAAAAATTATATGTTAAGATTGGTGTAAGGAAGGGATCAAACATGCCAACCGACGTAATGGATGTCAACGGATCCCGCAAGTGTCTAAGAGTTGTAATAGAGATTACAATTGGTAAAATGGTTGCCGACCTAAATAGGTTCGCCACGTGATCCGCGGCAAACCCGTCACGGTGCAAGGTGAAATAAGGTTCTTAGCCCTTGTTACGAATAATTGTTTTTATCTAAAACTATGGGGTAATTATTTTTAACAAGGTTTATCTAAACTAACCAAAACTCGTATTATTGTTATTTATAGATATCAAACCAAAACAACACAACATCAAACATCTCACTTCCTGTGTTCCTAGAAAGGGAGAAACTCACGGGGGTGAACTTTATTGCATGGCTTAGGCAATTGAGGATTGTCCTACGCCATGAGTCAAAGTTGCACATCCTTGTGGAACCCCTTTCGGAGCCACCTGCTACCAACGCGACTTGGGCCGTCCGATACGGGTATGAAAAACATGTTGAGGACACGCACGATGTTTCCTGCCTCATGTTGTCAACTATGAGCTCAGAGTTGCGAAGGCAGCTCGAGCACATGAGTGTGTACAGTATGTTAAACAAGCTCAAGGACATGTTCCAACAGCAAGTTAGGCAGGAACACTATGAGTGTGTTAAAAGCCTAGTCGGTTGTAGGCTGCAGGAAGGCGGGAAAGTTGGTCTTCACGTCCTTAAGATGAAGGCGAACGTGGATCAAATGGAAAGGTTAGGATTTCCTATTGGGAGAGAGCTCGCTATGGATATTGTACTCCAGTCTCTGCCCGCATCATATGATCAGTTTGTCACAAACTTGTTGGGGTTTGTTCGGTTTTTAAAAATATATTTTAGCAACGGAAGCATGAACAACAATTTTAAAATTTTTAAAACTCCCCACCAATGATCCATATTCAAGCCTTAAGAAACAAAACCAACCATATGGTGTTTAGAACTACAACCTTTGTAGCGTGAGTAAACCGTTGGTGAAGTGGTTGATCTATGAGAAGCCAAGAGAAGACTTCCTCCAAGGTATCCACAAATCAATGAGTCCAACACCTCCAAGATGCTAGTCTCTCCAACCCTTGATATTCAAGAATGCAAGCAACAACCTTTGTTCTTCTTCTTGAACTAGATGTATGTATTTTGAGTATTTGTTTATGTATCACCTTTGCTAACTTGAAGAACACAAATACTAGAGAGTAAGGATGTTTTTGAAGTATAAAACACTTAGAACAATTCTAAGAACACAAAGAAAGGTGATAGCATGCAAGTATATTACAAAAAGGACCATGCGTGTAATTATAAAAGTCAAGAAGCAAAGCAAGAGAGGGAGGACCCCCTCCCTTGCATTATGGACGAAAATTAGAGGGGGAGGGTCCCCTCTTGCCTCTTGCTTCCTTACTTGTCCCATACATGCATGTCTTGATTAAGTCTTATGCAAGAATACACCATATGGCCCCGTTCTTGCTCATTGTGAGAATTTCTAGCTATTAATCATTTAAATATATAAAAGATATACTAGATATGTCATACTATTATAAAATACATCTACATGTATTTTATATACATACTTGATTGTTACTAGTAACTCTTTAATTGTAACAAGGATATACATACATTTATATAATTGTTACTAGTAACAATTTACTTGTAACAAATATATATTTATACATATATATATATATATTCATACATATATATAAAATCATATGTTTATATTTATGTATTTGATATGCATTACCTTATATCAATATATAAGAGTGATATTATTATTCCACATAAATAATAATATGCAACAATGCATATATACTTATATATATATATAATGAGTTGGAAACATATTTAAATCATATTCAAATATGTAATTGGTGTCCATTGATTGTAAATGTGTAACCCTATGGGTTTATTTATTATCAGTAATATCGTATTAATTTGTGTCTTGTGCACATAGAACCAACAATCTCCCACTTGCACAAGTTACAACTTAAGCCGATATAGACAATGGTAAGAATGTCTAGCAACATCCCATTGCCCCTAATAATAAATAAAGTGTGTTGATCAACACTTTCACCAACGAAATTAAGTCACTAGCTACAAATCGTTGTTATAGGTAAGTTATCAATTATCCCTTTGTTTTAACATCTCGTTGAACATGAGACATAGATCGCCATCAATTCTCATATAATGTTCAACTTGTTTTAGGGCCCAAAGATATTATACTCCCAATTAAATGAGAGAAAAAAATTTCATCTTGACCACATACGTCTCGTATAAGACTCATATTGTAACGCCCCAATTTTCAAAAACATAATAAAACCATACTTGAAGTTATTTTAGAAATAAAAGAGTTATTTTACAAATAAGCGGATGCAACAAAACTGTTTTCTTTAAAAGCCTGGTAGTTACATATTTACATCAAAAGATGCATTCTCAATAAACAACTGGGCGTTAAGTTTAAAACATTGTTTTCTTTAAATACATAACAACCGTCAAACTGAAGCTTTGCCCCTATTTTTGATAAAACCTGCAAAACATTTTAGAAATAATATCTGATAAGCTGCGAGAGCTTAGTGAGTAAACTAGACTGCCAATCATATAAACACATGAATATAATCATATGATAAACACTAACAATAACTGATAATAAAACTCTGGGTAATAAACTGAGCCACTACTGCCCAAGGCAGTATGCTTACGGATTCACATAATAAATTAACTGAGCCACTACTACACAAGGCAGTATGCTTTCTGATATCTGATTAATAAACTGAGCCCCAGTACTATGCTATTTCTGAGCCACTACTGCACAAAGCAGCATGCTTATATTAACTGAGCCTTACTGTACATGGCAGTAAGCTTAACACACATAAACATATATACTGTAACATTACTGTAACACTACTAAACCTTACTGAGTATAGCACCCATATCTGAGTATCCTAACATATCAATAACCTGAAATAATAACATACATGCCATAAATATGAATAGTAGTCTAGAAGACTCACCTTATAGTCTGTGATGCTAAGATCTCCAACTGATACTGATTCTGATACAAGGTCAATCACCTCCCTATATATACCATACAACAAAGTATCACTTCAAAGCAATCTGATCTGAAACATAGCCTACACGGGCTGTGTCCCTTAAACACTACACGTCCTGATCTGACTACATAGCCAGTGTTGACCAGTCATCCTACACGGGCCGTGTTATGTACACGGGCCGTGTACCCCTCCCGCTACACGACCATGTCTTGGCTACATGGCCGGTGTTGACAACTCACCTACACGGGCCGTGTAGTCCCACACGGGCCGTGTACCTCATACTCTACACGACCATGTATACCAACATGGCCCTGTGACCGCCTTCTACTCTACACGGGGCGTGTACCTCTACACGGGCCGTGTACGATACAGACCCAGCCGACTGTTTGCTGTAATTCCGGCCAAACCACCACCACAATCACTTATAATTCAAGAAAACGGTACTGGGGTGTTTTCCTACCACCCAAACAACTACTAAACTGAAAACAACAACCTAAACAAGCTTTACTCCATGATTCACCATTGAATCACTTAAAACCCCATAAAACTTGAAGAACATGGTCAAGAACTCTTACCTCCAAGCTTGTATAGTTGCTATGCTCAATCCCAAACACTTGTTCTACTGTTCTTGATCAACCAACTGAAGATATAGCTCTGGACTTGAAAGCAATCGTGAGCTTTGTTCTTTGCAAAGTGAAGAAATGAAGACTTTGACTATACAAAGTCAAAGATGGCAATATATATATGTAACTATTGACTAATTGCACAATTAGTCCCTCAACCTTTCCAAGTTCCGTTTTGACGGTTTTAGCCCCTCTAGTTTATAACCACATACTATCTTGTATATCCATTAGTAACGCGTATACCACTTTGTACATTTCTTGCGTTAACTTAATAATAGAATTTCCGGGTGTTACACATATCATACCTAATAATGGCCTTTATAACTACCCGGTTAAAGATAGCGTTTAACCACATTAAAGCATGATACTCCTCATACTCGAGTCCCAATATGTGTCTCAGGTCTAAGGATACAAAGATACCACCTTTTTCTCGAGATTTACTTATGGCACTGATCCATGAAGCGATCTTAAGAGCGGGTCATGTCCAATGTTCGTTCCCTAACAAACATTAGTGAATTTGGCTGCAAACCCTTTTGCCTACTTTCATCACAGATGAAAGTCAACCAACAGATTCGCATTAGTCTTAATTCATAACTATTCCCATAGTTATAACCGACTATGGACGTTTTTAGAATAAAGAATTATTCATGGATTTAAACATGCTAATAAAGAATACAATAAATATTAATGAAGTGATCATATCCGATATATCCTTCAGATAAAATAGATATTGTCTTAATGTTCCAAAATATCCAAATACTAAATTACAATTCAAATCCAATCCCTTGCAAATCGAAGACCTGTTGCCCTAGTACGAGACTCATGCTTAGTCGAGGCAAGAGGTTTCGTAAAAGGATCTGCAAGATTCTGATATATGAACTTTGCGAATACACACATCTCCTTTATCCACTATATCCCGTATGTAGTGGAAACGCCTGAGGATGTGTTTGGTGTTGTGATGTGATCTAGGTTCTTTTGCCTGGGCAATAGCACCTTCATTATCACAAAATATCTCTATGGGGTCTTGAATGCTTGTTACTACCCCAAGGTCAGCAATGAACTTCTTCATCCATGCAGCTTCTTGTCCAGCCTCAGAAGCAGCAATGCATTCAGATTCTGTAGTGGATTGTGCAACTACACTTTGCTTAGAACTTTTCCAAGCAACCGCGCCTCTATTCATAACGATGATATAGCCCGATTGTGATCGAGAATCATCTCGATCCGTTTGGAAACTATCATCTGTGTAACACTTTACACAAATATCTTCTTCCAAACCCCCATAGATCAAGAACATGTCTTTGGTTCTTCTCAAGTATTTTAAAATGTTCTTGACTGCCATCCAATGGCTATCTCCTGGGTTTTGCTGGTATCTGCTCGTCATTCTCAAAGCGTACGAGACATCTGGCCTAGTGCATAGCATGGCATACATGATGGATCCAATTGCAGAAGCATATGGGATCTCACTTATTCTATCTAGCTCTTCTCTTGTGCTAGGGCTTTGAGCTTTACTCAAAACCGTGCCTTGTGCCATTGGCAAGAATACTCCATCTTGAATCGTTTCAAGATCTTGTTAATATATGCACTTTGACTTAGGCCAATAAGACGCCTAGATCTATCCCTATAGATCTGTATTCCAAGAATGTAGGCGGCTTCTCCCAAGTTTTTCATTGAGAAACAATTCCCAAGCCAAGACTTGATGTTTTGCAAGGTCGGGATGTCGTTTCCAATGAGTAGTATGTCATCAACATACAAGACAAGGAATGCTACTGCGCTCCCACTAGTTTTCCTGTAAACACACGGTTCATCTTCTGATTTGATAAAACCAAACACTTTGATTTTCTCATCAAATCGAATATTCCAACTTCGAGATGCTTGCTTTAGTCCATAGATGGATCTTTTAAGCTTGCACACCTTGTTAGGATACTTAGGATCTACAAAACCTTCGGGCTGAACCATATAGACATCTTCACTTCAGTGTCCATTTAGAAAAGCCGTTTTGACATCCATTTGCCATATCTCATAGTCATAATATGCAGCTATGACAATAAGTATTCTAATAGATTTAATCATGGCTACCGGAGAGAAAGTTTCATCATAGTCAATACCATGAGTTTGAGTGAAGCCTTTCGCCACTAGCCTTGCCTTAAATGTGTGTACATTGAAGAAGACCCACTTGCTCCCTACAGTCTTACTATTGGGAGGAAGATCAACCAAGTCCCATACTTGATTTTCATACATGGACTGCATCTCAGTGTTCATGGCATCAAGCCATTTATCGGATTCCGGATCCGATATAGCATATTGGTAGTTAGTAGGCTCAGAAGAGTCTACCAAGAAAATCTCATCATTGGACACGAGAAATCCGTATCTCTCGGGTTCTTGACGAGATCTACCAGATCTACGAACACTTTGTGTTTCAGTAGGTTCTTGAACAACCAATTGTTCAGGTTTAACAACCGTTTGTTGAGTGCTAGTGCCAACCTGACTTGTATTTTGTGGTTCTTGAATTTCTTCAAGGTCTACATTGCTCCCACTTGCCTCTTTCGAAAGAAACTCCTTTTCTAAGAAAGTGGCATGCCTAGAAACAAACACTTTGTTCTCAGCTGGGTTGTAGAAATAATATCCTAATTAATCTTTAGGATATCCCACAAAATTACATTTGATAGATCTAGGATCGAGTTTTCTTGAAGCTTCTTGTCGTACATGAGCCTCACAACCCCAAACTTTCAAGTAAGATAAGTTTGGAACCTTTCCATACCACATCTCATATGGTGTCTTATCTACCTTCTTGGTTGGAACCATATTCAATATGCGCGTAGCAGTTACTAAAGCATAACTCCAAAAGGACGAGGGTAGAGTACTTTGGCTCATCATAGACCGAACCATATCTAGTAGAGTTCGGTTCCTCCTTTCGGATACACCATTATGTTGTGGTGTTCTAGGAGGAGTAAGTTGTGAGATAATCCCACAATTACTAAGATGATCCATAAACTCTTGGCTTAAGTACTCGCCACCTCGATCGGAACGAAGGGCCTTGATTGTTTAGTTAAGTTGATTTTGTACTTCGTTTTGAAACAACTTGAACATTTCAAATTTTTCATGTTTATGTTTCATCAAATAAACATAACCAAATCTACTATAATCATCGGTGAATGTAACGAAGTTTCAATCACCATCCCTAGACATTGATCTAAAAGGACCGCATACATCTGTATGTATGATTCCTAATAGATCTTTGGCTCTTTCACTTGAACCGGAGAAAGGAGCCTTAGTCATCTTCTTATATAAACATGATTCGCAAACTTCAAATTAGCTAGAATCGTTTGATTTTAAAATTCCATCCTTTGGAAGTTTTGCAATACGTTTCTTGTTTATATGACCAAGTTGACAATGCCATAGGTATGTTTGACTTAAGTCATGCTTAGGTCGTTTGGTGCTAGTGGTATATATAGAATTATTATCAAGAGATCTTTTAAGCTTAACTTCATACATTCCATTAAGAGGGCGAGCCTCAAAATACAAAATGTCGTTTTTGAAGGCACGAATGCCATCATGAACGAAACCAAAAGTGAATCCAGATTCTCTTAACCGAGCTACTAAAATAATATTCCTAGTTAAACTAGGTACATAACAACAATTGTTTAATATTAAGTACCGGCCATTTGGTAATAATAATTCAAAAGTTCCAAGGGCTTCAACAGCAACATTTGCTCCATTGCCCACGTGGAGATCCAAATCGCCTAGCTTCAGCAGCTTACTTTTTCTCAACCCCTGCACATTGTTACAAATGTGAGTTCCACAACCGGTATCAAATACCCAGGAATTTATAGAAAAAGTATACATTTCAATCATATATATACCTGAAGTGCTGGCCTTGCCAGCCTTCTTCTTTTTCAACTTTGCGAGGTAGGTTGGACAATTGCGCCTCCAATGTCCTACCACCCCGCATTCAAAGCACGGGTCATTCATGGGAACCTTTCCCGCCGTCTTGGGTGTAGGAGCCTTGGAAACCTGCTTGCCTTTGTCCTTTCCCTTTGCCTTTGCTTTGCCTTTCCCTTTTGAGTTGTTTTTCTTTTTCTTCTTGATTTTCCCTTCTTGAATCATCAAGACTTGAGGTGTTTTGATTGGAATCTTACTCTCAGCAGTTTTAAGCATCCCATGCAACTCTGAGACAGATTTCTCCCAATTGTTCATGTTATAATTCATGACAAATTGATCATAGGCTTTGGTCAACGAGTTAAGGATCATATCCTGTGCAAACTCGTTGGTTATGGGAGATCCAAGCCTAGCAAGCTGGTCAATGTATCCTTTCATCTTTAGCACATAGTCGCTAACGGATTGACCTTCCTCCATCTTGCATGCATGGAAGGCTCGAGTGACCTCAAAGCGTTTTTGCTTCGCTTGCTTTTGGAACATTTCCTTAAGCTGGCGAAGTATCTCATATGCTCCATGCTCCTCAAGGTTCTTTTGAAGATCCGGAGACATGGTAGCAAGCATGAGGCATGCAACTTCGACCGAGTCGTCGGAATGCTTCACCCAAGCATCCCTAACGGCTTTGGCCTCAGTCAATGGAGGTTCCTCAGGGACGGGATCCTCAAGTACGTACAATTTCTTTTCGTGCTTAAGAACGATTCTCAAGTTACGATACCAGTCTAAGAAATTTGTACCATTGAGTTTTTCTTTCTCTAAGATTGAACGAAGAGATAAGTTGTTAACGGGCGTAGTTGAGTTAGGGGCCATCTACAAAATTAACAAAGTTCAATTTAGTATTTTCGATATTTAATCCTTTAATAATTAATACCCTTTAGAATTATAAAATTCTTTAATTTTTAAAGGCTAGGATCCAAGTTGAACTTAACCTTGAATGTTTGGCTAATGCTCTCTCCATCAAGATAAAACAACAAGGTAGGTAACGTTTACCAATTACATCTCGTATGTAATTCCTAGATCTTTATGGGATCCTAGACAACGATTGTCAATTTTGGCATGTTTGATCCCATCTATGCCTCGGGCTTCCTTACATTTGGCTAATGCTCTATCCGTAATAAGATTTCGATTAAGTCGTCCTATTTAAAGACGGTTAATTTCCGGCCCAAAACATTCATGGAATTCGTGGAAAAACACCTCGGTTGTTACAAAAACAATCCACGCGTTTGGCTAATGCTCTCTCCACGTGAGTGTCGTTGCAACAAGCGAGTGTCTTAAAATGGGATGGCATAGACTTACGTTTTGAAAAAGGGCTTTTACCGTTTTGTATATTTATTAAATAAAACAAAACGAGTCGTGTGACTAGTATTGCATGCATACAATAATAAGTCCACGTTTTGATAAAACCATATTATATATATATATATATAGGTCTTGAGTATTCTTAAAATCCATATTTTACGAACTCTCAACGCGTTCAATTTTAAACTAGTATTAATATCCTATATTAACGTGTGTAGTTTCGAGCGCGCGAATACGACCAATTTTAGCTTGTAATAAAACCATTTTATTATTAAGCTTGAATGGAGTTTGGTTGAGTTTTTAAAATCTCTATTTTATAAATTTCATATATATATATATATATATTGACATAATGAATTTTAATCTTTACAAAACTCCTTTTATATAAAATTCATTTTACATCTTATGTTATGTCAACTTAAAATACCAAACTCCCATTGTGTGATTTATATTATGTCAAAAATATTATCTAGCATGCAAAAATCCTATTTTCAACCATGCATAATAATATAAACATAAACACACACAAATAACATATATAAGTGCATAACCAAGTCATTTATCCTAAGTGGTATTTTTGTGAGCCATACAAAAATACCAAGTCATAACTAAGGACCAAATATTCTTCTTGTGATAAATTTGAAGCTCCCACTTGCCAAAACAACTCCAACTTGGTCATTTCTTCATCTTGTTACATTTTTATAAAAGTAAACTAGTCTAAACTATTCTACTACTTATAAAACACAACAAGATGAAACAAAACTAAAATTATTATTACATACCAAATGAAAGAATAATTTTACAACCAAATCGAATTTCCAACACATCACAAAAGGTCTATGGCTTGTTATGCACAACATACACTCAAACAAACATATATATCAACACTTGATATTTAGGCAGCTTTTACAACCAAACATGCATGTGGTTTGGTTGTTTCCCAAAATAAATATATAAACATATACAAGTTGCCAACAAGAAAATCCACAACTTTTCTAACAAAAGAAAAATTTTCCATTTTCTTAAACAATACATACTCAAAATAAAGTTTCTTAAAACTATACATAAGTGGCTCTGATACCACTGTTGGGGTTTGTTCGGTTTTTAAAAATATATTTTAGCAATGGAAGCATGAACAACAATTTTAAACTTTTTAAAACTCCCCACCAATGATCCATATGCAAGCATTAAGAAACAAAACCAACCATAGGGTGTTTAGAACTACAACCTTTGTAGCGTGAGTAAACCGTTGGTGAAGTAGTTGATCTATGAGAAGCCAAGAGAAGACTTCCTCCAAGGTATCCACAAATCAATGAGTCCAACACCTCCAAGATGCTAGTCTCTCCAACCCTTGATATTCAAGAATGCAAGCAACAACCTTTGTTCTTCTTCTTGAACTAGATGTATGTATTTTGAGTATGTGTTTATGTATCACCTTTGCTAACTTGAAGAACACCAATACTAGAGAGTAAGGATGTTTTTCAAGTATAAAACACTTAGAACAATTCTAAGAACACAAAGAAAGGTGATAGCATGCAAGTATATTACAAAAGGGACCATGCATGTAATTATAAAAGTCAAGAAGCAAAGCAAGAGAGGGAGGACCCCCTCCCTTGCATTATGGACGAAAATTAGAGGGGGGAGGGTCCCCTCTTGCCTCTTGCTTCCTTACTTGTCCCATACATGCATGTCTTGGTTAAGTCTTATGCAAGAATACACCATATGGCCCCGTTCTTGCTCATTGTGAGAATTTCTAGCTATTAATCTTTTAAATATATAAAAGATATACTAGATATGTCATACTATGTATAAAATACATCTACATGTATTTTATATACATACTTGATTGTTACTAGTAACTCTCTACTTGTAACAAGGATATACATACATTTATATAATTATTACTAGTAACAATTTACTTGTAACAAATATGTATTTATACATATATATATTCATACATATATATATAAAATCATATGTTTATATTTATGTATTTGATATGCATTACCTTATATCAATATATAAGAGTGATATTATTATTTCACATAAATAATAATATGCAACAATGCATATATACTTATATATATATATATATAATGAGTTGGAAACATATTTAAATCATATTCACATATGTAATTGGTGTCCATTGATTGTAAATGTGTGACCCTATGGGTTTATTTATTATCAGTAATATCGTATTAATTTGTGTCTTGTTCACATAGAACCAATAAAACTATCATTTGCAAGGAATGGAGAAGTCCTTAAGTGAATTGCATGGCATGTTGAAGTCTGCGGAGTCTGACATGGCCAAGCATAGTTCCACCTCAACCACTCCCGTCTTGGGCTTAAAGAAACAAAAGAAAAGGAAGAAGAAACCGACCCTAAAAGGAAAGGTTGGAGTTTCCAAGACTATCCTTAATTTTGAGTCGAAGGTCATAGAGAATGTGCCTCAAGAAGAGACTCAAGAAAAGGTGGTTTGCTACTTCTGTGGAAGATTTGGAAATTGGGGCCGTCACGCCTACCCTACGTGCCGAGAGGATATAAAACTTCTCAGAAAAGAGAGAGTTAGCTTTCCATCTTCAGGTACGTTCATGATTCCTTGCTATTCTTCTATAAGCTGGGTTGTTGACCCGAGCTGATTGACTCACGTTTGTCACAAAATTGTTTGTTAAAAAGTGTAGGTCCTTTGGTGAAAGAAAAGCATGAAGAACCAGATCTCGAACGAGGAAACCATGGTGATTGTCCTCCAAGAGAAGATAAGGAGACTTGATCTCGCTTGTGTCACCGGTTTATTTATTACTTTATTTATTGCTCTGCGTGGCAAGTAACATCTCTTTGTATGCTCGCTTTAATTACGGTGAACAAAATTTTGAAGTTTTAAGAATTGATGTTGAACCTTTTTAAACGTTATTTATTCAAGGTTTTTATGTCATAGTTCATGTGTTGTTTTGCCCTGCATGGCGTACAACTTAACATGGGGTGACGATGAGTTTATTCTTAAAATACGAAATCTATTGTGAGATATTTTGTTCAAAATTTCCCATGTCATGGCATACACAAGGATTTGTTACAAGTAATAGAATATTCATGAATAATTGATTCTGAATCCAAAATAGTTTGGATGAGTTATCTTTGCGTAATAATCAACTTAACCATATAAACAAGAAATGTATCACCTAGATCCATGTGGTTAGGATCTCGGAATAATTTAGCCTTGGGTTAAATGTTTTAATGTTGATCTTGTTTATTAGGCGAAGGTGATTATGAGATCCTTCACCGGAGTTCGTGAGAGGATTGAAGGCTTGTTGGATATTGATCACATTTTGTGGATAATCCATTCAAGCACACCACAAAGAATAACGAAAGCGAAACTTCTTCGTCACTACCTTGATGGTAGTAGTTGCGAGACGTTTATTAGTTTTGGTATATGTCTGAAACCTTGTTGGTGTTCAGAATTAACCAAGACAAATTTCAGAGTCAATAGGGCATATAGATTAAGGAACTTAGATCTAGTGGAGATGCTAAGCTACTTACTATATATATTGGATGACCATATTGTGAATTGTGGAATTGTTTCACAATTCATATCCTACTAAGACACATTGGTACATGGTGTCATGGAGTAGGGAACCGGGTGTTATTGATCCGGTTTATGACGGGTCAAGAATGTGTGTCCGATTTGTTGGGATATTCATTTGCCATTTTGACTAAGTCCTCAAATCCAAATTCAATAGATAGTCTATTTAGCATTTATTAAGATACGACTAATAATGTTCTTTGCTTGTCTATCTTAATAGTTTGAAATTATCCATTCTACATTTAGTGGGAGATGGATAAACTTGAAATCGAGAAGTGCTAATGCGTTTGAGGAGTTCTTCTAAGTTTTAGTTATTTAACCTTTTGAGAACAATGTTTGTTGCTTAAAAGGGGAAGAAGAAAGAAACTAAAACTAAGGCATTCCAGTGGAAGAACGTGAAACTTAAATGAAAGACTTGATGATGATACTAGCATATAATCTGATATCTTTGATAGATGATCAGCATGGTTATGCTGGTATGCCTGACTAAGAATCATTACTTCTTTTAATTCTGATTAGAGTCATATAGAGCCAAAGAGATATGGGTTTCTCATATCTAAGTGGTAATGACTTGATGGTGAGTCTTGTTGAGTTAGCCGCCACCTATCGGGAGACGTAGTGGATCCAGAATTCACTAAAATAAAAGAAGTAAATGATAAAGAGATGCAATCCATTTGAAATGTCCAAGTACTTGACTTGACTTGATCCCATACCTAGGTGTAAACCAAGGTGGTAGTGATGGGATTAACATGGATGGAATTGTAGACAACTTCAAATACCGACTAGCGGTAAAGTTTTCATGATGGTTATGGAGAAACTTGTCCTAGTGGCTATGTTGAAGAATGTTTGGTACTCGTGGATATTAATGACCGCGTTCCGTCATGGAACAATATGATGAGGAAGTGCTTATAACACTCTCCGAAGGTCTTAATATACATCCGTAATATCCGTATTATGTCTACAAAAGTGAATAAAAACACTTCGGGCTTATTCTTGCATCTTGAAGGAAATATATCTTTGCTTACTATTAGAAGATCATAGTGATGAGTTTTCTAAAAGCATAGATAAAACCTTTTACGAATGTCAGGGCTAGTGGGAGCTTTGTTGTATTCCTACTGTTAAATGTCTATGGAAGATAATGTCCCGATGTTAGGTTATCTACAAACCTAATTCAGGAATTACTGCTTCATAGGGGCATTTAAGAGATACAAAATTGGATAGTATTTAGTTCAAGAAATATAGAGACATGTTCTTGATGTTTGGCGACTTGAACAGGCTTGGAGTAAGTAGTTACTCTAATGCGTGTTTCTACTAGGATAACGGTTGAACTTTGATCAAAGTTGATGATCCTAACTTGTGGTGTTGTTTGTTGATTCTTAAGTATCACTAACCCTATTGTGGGCTTTTGAGACAATGAGGGTGTGATTACTTTAACCTTTTTGAAAAGTAAGATCTCTTTGATGCATACTTTTGAAGTAGTCCTGTCAAAAGAGATATAATTGAATGACAAAAGAACTTGTGGATGTTGTGGGACAAATCCACTAGTTAAGCCGTTGTTATAGACTAGTGGTGTTTGTCATACTAGGTCCATTAGCATGTCTAATGCGTATAACTTGGCTTGAATATGTTTTGGTTCATGTTTGATTTGTACTTATGTTTTGGGGACATTAAGCGATATTGCAATTCGTACTATATCGATTATTAAATAGAGATTTAATAATACGCCGAGGGCGGGTATTTTATGAATCCTTATTGTGTTCCATCTTAGCATGTTTAAACACTTCCGAGAATTTTTTTCATTCTAAATCTCCACAATCGGTTATACTTTATGGGAAGGAAGTATAAATTAAGATTGAGGTAAAGAGTTGGTTTTGTTAAACGTGATTCTTGCCTATACTTGAAAGGGGTTTCAAGTGATTGGAGAACCCGCACCCGAGTTCGCTTCATGGTTCTAGTCATAAGAAACTTGGGATGATGATGGCGTTTCATCCTTAAACTAGAGATACATGTGATCCCAAAGCATAGGTCTGCTTTGCTTTGATCGTTTTCTAACGCGGTCCGTAACTGGTCGTTATAAGGGAGATGATTGGGTAGAGTATTATCTATGTGGCGGGGCTATGTACTTGAAAGTAATTTGTTCCTCTATGTATAGACAAGATATCCATGAGCCCCTCGATGATTGAGTGCTGGCGTTCATATGCATGGCCGTGCTCAAGTTATATTGATGATGGATCAATGTTAACTTGGTTTGTTGGTCACCACTAATCTAGAATCGAGAAAGATAATCGTGAACGATCTGAAGGTTGAGTTTATTCCATGCCTTGTGTTCACATAGGATATCACGAACAAAGGGATGTATATGTTCATTTATCTTTAGGACAATCATTTTTTGATTGGGATCTTGTCAAGAGTGACATACCCTATACTAACTTGGGACCATAAATGTCTTGCTAGAGGCTGCTCTATGTTTGTGTTGTTTTTCGTAGTCGTGTCACGTGCAAGTGGGAGTCTGTTGGAATATGCCCGCTGACACGAACGAGTTAATGGCACTACCGATGAGGTATAGGCCTATTGGTCACACACCAAGTATTGATTCCGGCAACACGATCAAGCAAAAGAGAGGAAAAGGCCAAAATGGGTTTAGGCAGGATGGTACACGGGCCGTGTTCCTGAACACGGGCCGTATCCAGTCCAACATGCACGAGGCGTATTAGCCCAGTTCAAGGTTGTGTAGTTTGGGCCTAAACGGGCCGTGTAGTGCTTGATAGACACGGGCCGTCTTAGCCCAATTGGGGCCGTGGACTTTGGGCCTACATGGGCCGTGTATGGTCTGTGTAACAGCAGAATTAACAGCCTTAAACACTTGATTTAATGGTGTTTATGTCATTAACTTGGGTAGACTAAGAGGTTACGTTTTTCTCTGCTCAAGAACTTGATCTTCTTCTTGGTGTTCTTTGAGTTAGTCCATGCACAAGAGTGTTCTCTAGAACTTGATCTTCTTCTTGGTGTTTTTTTGGTGCACAAGAGAGAGAGATATACATGATTGTTGTCTTGGTGATTACACACCAACCTACTAGCATTTGGGAATCAACACAACTTGGGGTGGACTTCACTAGAGAAATCCTAGTTTGGATTTTGAAGCTTGACTTGGTTGGATTCTTGAAGCTTGACAAGAGGAAGGTTATAGTACTTGCCTAGTGGTACATTTATATCCATCTTGTTCTTTTGATTAGTTGCAATTCCATGTCTAGATGTTGGTCCATGGCATGTGTGTTTGTTTAGCTAGTCTTGTTATGTTCTATATCTTGCTTCCGTTGCTACTTAATTATGCCAAACGAATACCTTCACTGACTTTGTAAGCCGGTCTACTATTACCCAGATGGAATCGTACCCTTTAGCGGATCGGGGTAACTTAGTCACAAAATCCATAGTTATCTGTTCCCATTGCCATTCCGGGATTTCTGGTTGATGTAGCAATCCAGAGGGTTTCTGGTGTTCTGCCTTAATTCTTGCACAAGTTAAACATTTCCCCATGTATAGGGCGACATCCTTCTTCATTCCGGGCCACCAATAGTATTCCTTCAAATCCTTGTACATTTTATCGGCTTCGGGATGAATAGAATACTTAGACTTATGTGCCTCATCCAATATCGTTAACCGTATGTTATTCGCCTTAGGTATCCAAACCTTCTTTTCGAAGTAACGTACTCCATCAGTTCCAATCTCGAATCTGTGCTCCAAATGACGGAGAGTTTCCTCCTTTAGATTTTCTGCTTTGAATGCTTGCTCTTGAGCTTCAAGGATCCTTCCTTTCAGACTCGTTTGCACAACAGCTCCTAATGCTTGTACTCGTGTTGGTTTTACTCTTTCCTTCCTACTCAACGCGTCGGCTACCACATTGGCCTTGCCTGGGTGATATTTGATTTCGCAATCATAATCGTTGAGTAGTTCTACCCATATCCTTTGTCTCATATTTAGCATCTTTTGATCAAAAATATGCTGGAGACTCTTATGGTCAGTGAGGACGGTACACTTGGTGCCATATAAATAGTGTCTCCATATTTTGAGTGCAAACACTACCGCTCCAAACTCCAAATCATGAGTAGTGTAGTTTCTCTCATGAATCTTTAATTGTCTCGAAGCGTAGGCGATAACTTTTTCTTTTTGCATTAAAACACATCCCAACCCTCGGTGTGATGCGTCGCAATAGACCACAAAGTTTTCTGTTCCAGTTGGCAATGCCAAGATAGGTGTGTTGCATAGCTTCTGCTTTAAGGTTTGAAAGGCTTCTTCTTGCTTATCTCCCCAAATGAATTTCTTATCCTTCTGAGTCAGAGTCGTTAATGGTTGAGCCAAACGTGAAAAGTTTTCGATGAAACGCCTATAATATCCTGCCAAACCAAGAAATTGCTGAATCTTAGTTGGCGTCTTTGGTGTTTCCCACTTTTTGATTGCCTCGATCTTTGCTGAATCGACATGAATTCCATTTGAATTAACTACGTGACCAAGGAAGTGTACTTCTCGGATCCAAAATTCACACTTGGAGAATCTGGCATACAAGTTCTGGTCCTTGAGTAGTGTTAAGATTAATTTCAAATGCTGCTCATGATCTTCCTTGCATCGCGAATAGATGAGAATGTTGTCTATGAACAAGACTGCAAACTTATCTAAATATGGTCTACTGACCCTATTCATTAAGTCCATAAATACTGCTGGAGCATTAGTCAACCCAAAAGGCATAACTAAGAACTCGTAATGTCCATAGCGGGTTCTAAAGGCGGTCTTAGGGACGTCTTCTTCGCGAACTCTCAGTTGGTGATATCCCGAGCGAAGATCGATTTTTGAAAAATAGTTGGCGCCTTCATGTTGGTCGAACAGGTCATCGATTCGAGGGAGAGGTTATCGATTCTTGATAGTTAACTTGTTAGTTCCCGATAGTCGATACACATTCATAGCAACCCGTCCTTCTTTTTGACGAAAAGAATTGGGGCTCCCTAAGGGGATGAACTTGGTTGAATAAAACCTCTATCGAGTAGTTCTTGTAGTTGTGCCGACAGCTCTTGCATTTCTGATGGGGCCAGTCGATATGGTGCTTTCGCCACGGGTGCTGCTCCAGGGACTAGATCGATATGGAATTCGACTTGCCGATTCGGGGGTAATCCTAGCAAATCTTCGGAAATACTTCAAGAATGTCTTGTACAACGGGAATTTCTTGAAAGTTTTTGTCACTGGTTTTCTTATTGATTATATGTGCTAGGAATGTCTCGTTTCCTTTCCTTAAAAACTTTCTCATCTTGATGGATGAGATTATCTTGAAATCCCTTCCGGATGTTTCTCCATACACATTAAGTGTTTCACCATCAGCCGTCGGAATTTGTACGATCTTTTCGAAGCAACAAATTTCCGCATGATGGCTAGAAAGCCAATCCATCCCTTCTGTACTTCTGTAGAAGATTTGGAAATTGGGGCCGTCGGAATTTGTATGATCTTTTCGAAGCAACAAATTTCCGCATGATGGCTAGAAAGCCAATCCATCCCAAACACCCTGCTTCGTGCCGAGAGGATATTAAACAGGGATTATGTCCTTAACGCTAGTTTTCTGACCATTAGCAAATTCAATGGTGTAAGGGTCTTTCATTTTTATAATTTTTAAATTTAGCCTTAACTTAAATCTTAATGATATGAAGCTTTTATCGGCCCCTGAATCAAATATTACTAATGCATAATAACCGTTTAGAGGAAACGTACCTATAACGACATCGGGGTTTTGTTTAGCTTCATTCGCTCCAATCTCAAACACCCTGCGTCGTGCTTGATTTCCTTGGTTACCTTGGATTGCAGGACGTGCTTGATTATAATTAGACCCTTGAGTTGGCCGCGAGTAGGCGGTTCCATGGTGCTCCAGACTTCCACACTTAAAGCATGGCTTCACTCGGCAAGTTTTGATGAGGTGGCCTAGCTGCTTACATCTAAAGCACACCATGCACTTCCCTTCATGGTGTTTGTGGCACTTGTCACATTTGGGATAGGACCTCCATCCTTTATCGGCTGCTTGCGACTAAACTCCGAAGTTTCTAGCCTTCTTATGAGTCCTGGCAGCTTCTCCACCGGATGGCTTCCTTGGCACCTCCTCAAGTTTCCTCTTACCCTTGTCCTTGTCGCTCCCAAGCGATCCCGAATGGATAGCATTGTGGGTAAGTCTTTTAGCTAGATTTACCGCACTTTGGATGGTGCTCGGGTTTGCAGCTGTGACATTGGCCCGGATCTCAGGAGCTAGACCCCAAATGTATCTATCGATACGGTTTTCTTCCGGGGTCCCCAAGTGCGGCACCAGCTTGACCAAATCATGAAATCGGGTGGTGTAGGAGTTGATGTCGCCCCCGACCATTTCATGATTCCACAGCTCGGCTTCTAGCTTTTGAATTTCACTCTTTGAGCAAAATTCGTCCCTTAATAGCTTGAGGAATGCCTCCTAGGTGAGTTGGTGCACGACATTTCTTCCAAGCGTCTGCACTTGGATATTCCACCACGATAGGGCTCGCCCTTGAAGGAGACATGCTGCAAACTCCACCTTGTTTGCTTCCGTACATTTACTGATGCTAAGGACTGATTCTGTGCTCTCGATCTAGTTTAGTAGACCTACGGCTCCTTCCGTTCCAAAGAATTCTTTAGGGTTGCAAGCCCTAAAGGTTTTGTAGTTGCAATCTTGGGTTGGGGTTGGTGCTCCTTGATTTGTTTGAAGCCCAACAGCAACTTGGCTAACTATGTTGGGTAATGTTGCAATCACTTGTTCCATGACAAGTTGGTCTAACTCGGGGTTTGCTCTTCGTGGAGGCATCGTTCTAGAGCATAATCACACGACGATTTTTAGTTACGCATTCTATTCAGTTTTATCATACTACTCTACGTGTAACGTGTTTAATTCATTCACGGCATTAAATATGACTAATAGTACGAGATTTAGTTAAATAATCAATCATTCACTTGACACAAAATAAATACCAAAATTGGCTCTTTAAAAGATGCCATATAATAATAGAGAGTCAATACTAGCCATACAATCATAAATCCTTTAAACCAACATATGATAATTTAGTTCATAATCAACAAAAAGAAAGACATTAAAACCCAAAGCCAATCCACTCCAACCCATCTAGCGTCCCAATCCAATGTAAACTAGTCCCACTAACACCATCAACACAACCCCTGAAACTAGGCATGTATGCATTAGCCTAATTAGTCTTCGGGCTTCCTGAGCCGCCTCTAAGGCTTGCATTGCGTGATGGTGGTTAAGGTCCGCCATGTCTAGGCACGAACCAACCCTGTAGGTTTGGTAATCTAACATTCCTCTCATGGTATATAGCTCCAGAGACATGTGGTGGAACCTCCTCTTTCCCTCCTTGGTCATCCTGGATGAAGGCATCATCGGGATTCCTGTAAGGACGGGGGCTCTTACCGGCTCGTTCACCTGCCGGGAAGGTTCTCCCATGGTAGGCTGGGGTGGTGCGACGGTTGCTCGTAATGGAAATGGCCACCCTCTTTTGGGCGGTTTGCCTAACTCGAAGTCCAGTTATTCCGGGGTTTGGATTTTGGCTCGGTTGGGAGGAGGGAATGTCAAAGTTTCTTACGGGCCTATGTAGGGGTTCTAAGAACCCTTCTGGCAGTTGGTATTGAGGGGACTGGTTACTATCGGAGGAAGATCTTGGGCAGGTATCGGTAGGTTCACTTTCGCTTGACATGATCTGCAAAGTTTGAATAGACTTACTCACTAAATTCATAACTTAAATTGTCTATATATGAATGTTATGCTCATGCATACACACAATGATCATTTTCTAGAAAGAAAATAAATAAAATTTGCTTCTAAGTATATTTTTATTATAACTAACCTAAGTCCCATATTGTACATAGCTAAATTAGACATAGGTAATCAAGCTTTGTCTAATTGAGGTATAACAATGTGGTACTCAACTTAATTATATTATCAATACACTTGATGCATTTTAAACAAGATTATTTTGAAAATCATTTTCATGAACCTTTGGTTATAGTTTGAGCTTTCCGTTAAGGAAAACCGGCATTCTCTATAACCTTCGGCTCTGATACCAAATCTGTCACACCCCGCTAAAGCGGAAACACAAGGTGTCAGGACACAAGGGATCATCGCACAAGGTAAATAGACAATAACCAATATATTAAATTAACAAAGTAAGTAGTTCGGATAAAACATAAGTAAAAGTTACACAACCAAATAATGTTTAAAGGACATTGTTTTGTACGATGCATAAATAAAATAGAAATTGTTTTTATAAAATGTGACGATGAAGATGAAGATGCCACACATCGTGCTTCTATGCATAATGTACCTAACAACGATCACCTGAAAGCATGGGTAAAAGAAAAACGGTCAACTACTAGAGTTGGTGAGTTCATAGGTTTTTAATACGCACAATATAACTTCTAAATGAGAAAAAGTTTAAATAAATGGAGGGTTTTTGAATAAAATCCAAGTATGTAATAATGATATAAGATGCATTATATTGCCGAATACATTGCACACGGTAGTAATATACTATGATGATTATTGCTTGAGCCATTATCCAACCTAGCCGACAACCAGTTGCCCATGAATAAACCTAACGCCCATATTAAATGACGTTAGTAGTGGTAAAGTACATCTATAGTTCGTCAACCATAAATGGGAGACGTCGGAATCTCCAAATAGTGCTACTTACAAATACCATCGGCTCACTAGCGGAGTTAAAGGATAATGTCCAACGAAGAGCCTTACAACGATAACCCAAGCACATCAAAGAATAATACCATAAGTGCTCAAAATAATATTTGAAATATATAAGAAGATAGGCAATAAACTTTTCATGAAATATATACACATGCTTTCACCCCAAAAATAATATGAAATACGGTAAAAAGGGGCTATGATACTCACTCGGTATGCAAATGTGTTAACTTGTAAGGGTTTCTCGTTTCTACCGAAGCTCCTTTCCTAATATAAAAAGTATGTAGCTCTATTAGACTTATTTTATTTATTATTTTGTATTATTTATTTGTTATTAACTTATTTATTAAATTTTTAAAGGTTGTCTCTATTTTCCTTAAATCATAGGTGTTTACTGGAATTTTTATTTCCTTAAGTTAAAATTTAAAAATTAAAAAATGTATTTTAGGAGTCATATTAAGGCTTAATATTTTAATATAACCTTAATACATATTTCTAGAATGTCCAGTAAAAATATAGGAATTTATAATCCATGTTTAATATTTTTAATAATTAAATGAATATAAGATGTCCACTGATCAGTGTCTGGATGACATATTGTTACTAAAAAGTCTGTTTAGGGCTAATACGACCTCGTGTTTAAATGATTCAAATTGGGAATTAACAAGGACTCAAGGATGAAACTTTTAAAAAAAACTAGACGTATTTTGACCAAAGAATGAGTAAGTTATACACGTTTAAAGTGTACATTTTTAAATCTGTCAGATTTCCAGATTCAACATATGTGTCTTATTAAATATGTTTGAAGGGTCAAACCTTCATGAAAATTAGTCAATCCAGTTTTAAATGAAAGGTAACACTTTAAACTAAGATTAGCAAAACGAATCAACTGAATTTGATACCTAGAACTCCACATATAACAAAAATAATGGGGGAGTTCTAGCATCAGAATCTGCCAGATTTATGATTTCTCTTTGCTTATGGGTCATAACTTTAATATAACATATTTATATTCATGATTAATCATCTTGTATAAGTATAAGCTTTGATAATCCATGTGTTTCTTACAACAATGGTAGGATGATACACATTTTATGTGTTCCTTACAACATTTGGTAAGATGATACACATGCATGATCAAAGTCTTATTTTCTTGATTTTTAGTTGATTATGTTCCATACAACAATGGTAGGATGATGCACATTTCATGTGCTCCTTACAACATTGGTAGGATGTTTATATTTACATGATTATAGATATATAAAAGAAATAAGATGAACATCAAAGAAAATAAATAAAAAGAAAGAAAAAAGGTAGAAGAGTAGAGATGGGTTTGTTATGATCATCTTACCAACTCTTTTTCTTTGATTTGCCTTTGTTCTTCACAAGATGAACAAGAGTTTGATGTTCTTGGGTGATTTTTGTTGGTGAATGAAGAAGAGAGAAAAGAGAAGAGATGGAGTGTGGTGGTAAAGGAAATGATGAAGAGTAGTAGGGGGCTTATATAGAGCTTGGGGGAGTTCAAGTGGTGAGTCTTGGGAAGAGAATGAGGCAAGAGAAAAGAGGGGGGGGGGTAGGCATGGCCGGCCTTGGGGGGGGGGGTTTCTTTTATTTTTTTAAAAAATATTATGTGTAATTAGTTTAAATAAATTTTGTATAAATAGTGATTTTGTTTAAATCTTTTAATTAACAAAGTTTTAATTACTTTTATGAGTTTATATATATATATATATATATATATATATATATATGTTTTATATTTTAACTTATTTATATTTATTATGATGTACTTAATTATTTTTATTATTATTATTGTATATGATTTGTAATTCATGACTTTTAATAATTCGGTTTTTCGAGCTCGTGAAGGTTCTAACCATGTAGGCGGGATTTCTATGGAATCTAATATTATTATTGATGTATTTAAATCATAACTAATATTTTTACTCATACCAGGCTTAAAGTTAGAATTTCTAATGGCTAACCTGGGAAATTTGTTGCCGATTGTCACATTGATTATGGTAACAAGTGACTCGGGATGATAATATCATTTCATCCTTAGACCAGAGATACATGTGTATCTAAAGCATGAGTCTGCTTTATTTTGATTGCTTTCAAACGTGGTTCGTAACTGACCACTATAAGGGAGTTTTTGACAAAGTATGAAGCATATGGCGGGGCTATGTAGTCAAAAGGATTTGTTCATCTGATTAGAGAGATATCCCTGGGCCCCTCGATGATTGGGCGCTGACACCAAATATGCATGGCCGTGCTCAAGTTACAATGATTTTAGATCAGTTGCAAACTTGTTATTTTGGTCACCACCAATCTAGAATCGAGAAACAGAATCATGAACGATCTGGAGATTGACATTTTTCCATGTCTCATGTTCACACGGACATCGCGAACAAAGGGATGTTTATGATCACTTATCTATAGGACCTTTTAGCCTTTCTAGGCTACCAGGGTTTGTCGAGGATGACGTAACTCGTACCGACTTGGGGGCAAGTATGCTTTGCTAGAGTCGCTGCTTGTCTGTGATGCTAGTAACGCTGTATCATGTGCAAGTGGGAGTCTGTTGGAATATGCCCACTGATACACATGCATTAGCGTCACTGCTGATGAAGTACGGGCCTATTGGGTCACACGCCAAGGGAAGATTCCGGCAGCACTACCCATACATGAGAGAATATGAAATTAGTGTTTCTGGCGACCTTCACTGTCCGTGAAGAGGTCGTGAAGTGAAACCCTCCACGAGGCTTCACCACCCGGACAAGTAGTCGTGGGGCAATGCCTTTACAAGGGCTTCACGGCCCGTGAGAGCCCGTGAAGGCAGGCGTCATGCTTTTATTGGACCACTCGTTGGCCCAATGAGAGTATGCGGTGAAACCCAGCCTATGAGGCCTTCACGAGTGCTTCACGACCCGTGAGAGCCCGTGAAGGCAGAAATGAAAGTGTCACTTTGTGTTTATTGGACCTTTGTGTTGGTCCAATAGGATGAAGCTTATATGGCCGATTCTGGTTGCCTTAGAGCTTCCTCCGGCCTCTATAAAAGAAGAGAATACTCTCTCATTTGGAACTCTTGCTTCATGTTATAACATATACACATACATGGTTCCTTGGTTCTACTAGACAAAGGGAAGTGTATCAAGTGAAGGCAAGTTGTTCATGTGTTGCTGCTGCTCCAGAAGCATGAGGACTTAGTGTGGCTCGTGTCTCGGGTTGTTAGCAAGACAGAATCTCGCTCACTTGGTGTGGACTATCAATAGAGGAGCTCGGTTTCGGGTTTTCGAAGATCTTCCTAGGTCGATGGATAACTTCAGCCGCGAGATGGTATATTTCTCCTCCCTCTTGTTATATTTTTAGTTGCTATATTCGTTTGTAGTCACGATCCCCACTCGGGGAATACATGCATGTCGGTTTTAATACCCGAAAACCCTGGTTTTTGATGTCGTTGCTTCCGCTGCGTACGGGTGTTGGCGTGCATGGATTTCCTAAAGATATATATCATTATCCGGTGTTTTGCTCCAGAATCAAGAAGCTTCAATCTCCTCAACCAAACTGAAGTCCTTATCTTGTATTATTGGAAAATGGAGTAAATATATACTTTGCTCAAGTGGTGTTTAGAGATATAATTGATAAGATAAACCACACTACCAAGAAGTCAACCAGAAATCAAGTTCCCTACATCAGATTTCCCAAATTGATAATCCGAGAATAAAGAATATGATCACTGAGATGAAGCTTTAGACTTCCTCTCTATTCCAAATAGGGGAGAAAAGATCTTTTATCATGATACTGATGTATGAGGCCCTGAAATAACTACAAAAATACAAAAAGTGATTGATAATCCTTATGGTGCTGATGGTGAGGATAATGTTGATGATGCTGGTAGTGATGGTAATGATGAGAATGATGATAATGATAGTAATAATGATGATGATGAAAGTGAGGATAGTGATATTTTGGTGATGATGATGCTGAAAATGTTGAAATTGATGCTGAAAAAAGCAAAGGTATAAGTTTTATTTCCCTACAATCGAAAAAGGATACACAACTTGTGAACCCAACAATTCTGAGCCCGTCATATTCTCTAATTCATATAATTAATCCACACCAAAACTCTAGTAGAGTCTCAACAGTTAATAGTTCTAAGCCCCTAAAAACATACTCTAAAACATAAGAAAGGACAGTTCCTTTTCCAACAAGTTAGGGAGGAACACTATGAGTGTTTTAACAACCTAGTCGGTTTATGAATGCAGGAAGGTAGGAGTGTGAGGGCCTACGTCCTAAAGATGAAGGCGTACGTGGACCAAATGGAGAGATTATATTTTCCAATTAGGAGGGAGCTTGCTGTGGATATAGTATTCCAGTCCCTGCCCGCATCATATGATCAGTTTGTCCTGAACTATCACATGCATAATATGGAGAAAACCTTAGGTGAATTACATGGCATGTTGAAGATTGCCGAGTCTGACATGGCCAAACATGAATCCACCTCTTCCATTCCTACCACGAGTTCAAGGGAACAAGAGAAAAGGAGAAGAAACCGACACAAACAGGAAAGGTTGGAGTGTCCAAGCCTATCCTCAACGTTGAATCTAAGGACATAGATAATGTGCCTCATGAAGAGATTCAAGGAGTGGTTTGCTACTTCTGTAAAAGATTTAGAAATTGGGGCCGTCACGCCTGCCCTTCGTGCCGAGAGGATATTAAACTTCTAAGGAAAGCGAGAGTTAATTTCCCCTCTCAAGGTACATTCATGATTCATTGCTAATTCTTCTAGTTCGCTAGGTTGTTCACCCGAGCTAATTAACTCACGTTTGTCACAAAAAAATTTTGTTACAAAGTGTAGGTACCATTTAAAAGAAGAAAGAAGAGCATGAAGAACCGGATCTCTAAAAGAGGAAACTTGATAGATTGACCTCTAAAAGAGAATTGGGAGTTGAGATCTCGCTTTTTGTACTGGTTTAATTATTACTTTGTTTTAATGCGCTACGAGGAAAGTTGAGCTTTTAATGTATGTTCATGAAGACGATGGACGGAATTTTGAATTTTGGGTTGTAAAACTTTTTCGCATTACTTATTCATTTTCGAAGTTTATTCATGTCATAACTTATGTTTTATTTTGTCCTTCAAGACGCATCATTCTATATTTGATGACGATGAATTCATACTTGAAATTTAAATCTTGTTTTTGAAAAATATTTGTTGATTGATAAAAATCAAAATAATCCATGTCAAGACATACACGTTACAAGTAATAAAAATCATGACTAATTGATTCTAAGTCCAAAGTAGTTTGGATTAGTTGTCTCTATGTCATAATCTACTCAACCATATAAATAAGACAAGTATCGCCTAGATCCATGTGGTTCGGATCTTAGAATGGTTTAACCTCGGGTTCAACATTTGATGCTAATCTTATTTATTAAGGTAAGATGATTGTGAATCCCTTCACCGTGTTTAATGTGAGAGGGATGAATGCTTGTAAGATATTGATCACACTTCGTTGAAAATTCCGTACAAGCGCATAACAAAGAGAAACTAATTAAAGAATCAATTGGGACATATAGACAAGATGCTTAGATCTAGTTGAGATGCTAAGATACCTTAAATCTATATCTATGACCGCATTATGAATTGTGGGATTATCTCACAATTCATTCGTTAACATAGACACATTCGTACATGGGGTCACGTTGTAGGGAACCGGGTATTGTTGAAAATGATCTGGTATATATAATGGGTCAAATGTGTGTATTCAACTTGTTGGTATGCACGTTAAATGTGACGACCCAAGCCCCTAATCTTAATCCAACTTGAATGTCCATTTAGCACCTTATGAGATATATCTTGAAAGATTTCTTTGCTTGTATATATCAAACTTTGAAGTCGCTCTGTAACACCCGCAAATCTGGGCTAGGAGATTAGCGGGTTTGTGGTACGTGTTTTAACTGTTTTGTTATGTTTATATGATTAATTGAATTAATTTTAACTATGTGATTATTATTATGTATGTATGTATGTTACTATATGCATGTATATGTATTTATATGTGTGCACTTGTATGTGTGTAAAGAATGTGTTATGCCACCTCCTATTTCATTTGTGTATACGTGGGGGGTTAGGGAGATAGTAGCCATTATCTCAAATTAAGAAAGGTGAAAGTGTGTGTGTGGTGTTTTCTCTGCTAAAGAAACCGAAGAAGAACAAGAAGAAATAGAAAGAATCGGATTTTCAGTTTGGGGTGTTTTTAATCCAAGTAAAGGTTAGATATATATACTTTGATGTGTTTACATGTTAGTTTGATTAGATTGATGACAGAAATAACATGATTTTATGAAGAAGCACTATAGAATCGGTTTTTGAAGAACTAGGAGTTTTGATGGGTTTTGTGTTCTTATGAAATACATGTTTAAATGATGTTATGATGCATGAAAATGTGTTTATAGAGATTAAAACATGTTTTTGAAATGATTTGATGAAAGTTATAAATTTTGGGTTTGAGTTGATATGATGAAGTTGTCGGATTTAGTTGAAGAAGAAGGTCAAATCCGAATGGAAGGAAAACCGAGTGTTGAAGACCGATACTTGTAAACCGAGACCCAAATCTGGTAGACTTGAAATCCGAGTGATGTGAAGTCCTATACTTGAGAAACCGAAACCATAAATCCGATTGTTGTAAACCAAGTACTTGTAATCCGATACATATGAAATCCGAGACTTTAAATCCGGAAACCATAAATCCGAATGATTGAATCCGAAACTCCTAAAATCCGATTGATATAATCCGGGCCTAAGAAATCCGATTGAAGTGAAATCCGAGTATTTGGAATTCAATTAAGGAAAATCCGACAGTATGGAATCCATCGGATTCCCAAATCCGATATTAGTAAAATCCGAGACATGAGTTGCAGATTCTTGAAATCCGATAGTTTTGGAGAAATCCGATACTTGTGTTTTGAACTTGTATTTGTTTATTGTTTGATGTTTGTTTGATGAATGATTTATAAATATATGGATAAGATATATTTATGACATTGGGACTGATTTGATTATTGCTGTGTTTACAGGTAATCCTAAGAAGCACTATAGAATAGTTTATTGTGATGCATCGTTTTCGGGTGATAACATATGCTTCAAGGCAATTGAAACCCCATGAGAAGAATTACCTGACACATGATTGGGAATTGGCAGCAGTTGTGTTTGCTCTAAAGCTGTGGAGACACTACTTGTATGGCACCAAGTGTGTGATTTGTACCGACCATAAAAGCCTACAGTATGTATTTACACAGAAAGAGTTGAATATGAGACAGAGACGCTCGGTAGAATTGATTAAAGATTATGATTGCGAAATAAGATATCACCCAGGCAAAGCAAACGTGGTAGCAGATGCCTTAAGCCGCAAGGGAGTGGGAAGTTCTATCCAGTTTATCCGAATAGAGATTGTATCTGATCTAGTGGATAGACTAAAGTCTGCTTAGTTGGAGGCTCTAAAGGAAGAACACTTGAAGAATGAACTGATGAAGAAACGTAAAGACGAACTTGTTGATGACTCTCGTGGATTAAAAGTATACAAGACTCGTGTGTGGGTGCCTATGCTTGGAGACCTGAGGAAGCTGATTTTGACAGAAGCACACAAATCCAGATTGTAAGTACACCCACGAAGCACTAAAATGTATAACGACCTGAAAGTGCTGTACTAGTGGCTTACTATGAAAACAGATGTGGCACAGTTTGTGGAATCATGCCATATCTGTGCACAGGTGAAGGCGGAGCATCAGAAGCCCTACGGATCTCTAAAACAGTTGGAAATCCTTCAGTGGAAGTGGGAACATATAACGATGGATTTCGTGACTAAACTTCCGCGAACACAGAATAATAATGATATGATTTGGGTGATTGTGGATCGGCTGATCAAGAGTGCTCACTTTCTGGCTACATATGAAACGGCTTCTCTGAGTAAGTTGGCTCAAATTTATGTTAACGAGATTGTTGCGAGGCATGGCATGCCATTATCAATAGTATCTGACAGAGATTCCATATTTGTTTCTAACTTTTGGAGGAGTTTACAGAGGGAATTAGGGACAAGAATTAACCTAAGTACTACTTATCATCCCCAGACTGATGGTCAGACTAAACGAACCATACAGACACTTGAAGATATGTTGAGAGCTTGTGTGATTGAGTATGGTGGATCTTGGGATTCGCACCTGCCGTTAATTGAGTTTGCGTATAATAACTCTTACCACTCCAGTATAGGGATGCCTCCGTACGAAATGTTATACGGTCGTCATTGCCGTACTCCGACGGTTGGTTAGAGGCTGGTGAGAAACAGTTTGAAGGACTTGAAATAGTACAGATGACAGCTGATAAGGTTGCTATTGCCAGAGAGAAGTTGAAAGCAGCAAGAGATAGGCAGAAAATGTACGCAGATCCACGTCGTCGCCCAGTTAAGTTTGATGTGGGAGAGTTAGTATACCTGAAGGTTTCTCCATTGATTCAAAGAAAAGGTTGATAGAGGAGCCAGTAGAACTGTTAGATCGAAAAGTGACCAACCTCCGAAAGAAGCAGATACAAATGGTATTGGTCAAGTGGAAGCACAGTCTAGGTTCTGATTTTACTTGGGAGACTGAAGCAGAGATGAAGGATAGATATCCCCATTTGTTTGAGCAGGAAAAGATTTCGAGGACGGAATCCTCTTAAGGGGGAGAGATTTGTAACACCCGCAAACCTGGGCTAGGAGATTAGCGGGTTTGTGGTACGTGTTTTAACTGTTTTGTTATGTTTAGATGATTAACTGAATTAATTTTAAGTATGTGATTAATATTATGTATGTATGTATGTATGTTACTATATGCATGTATATGTATTTATATATGTGCACGTGTATGTCTGTAAAGAATGTGTTATGCCACCTCCTATTTCATTTGTGTATACGTGGGGGGTTAGGGAGATAGTAGCCATTATCTCAAATTAAGAAAGGTGAAAGTGTGTGTGTGGTGTTTTCTCTGCTAAAGAAACCGGAGAAGAACAAGAAGAAATAGAAAGAATCGGATTTTTAGTTTGGGGTGTTTTTAATCCAAGTAAAGGTTAGATATATATACTTTGATGTGTTTACATGTTAGTTTGATTAGATTGATGACAGAAATAACAAGATTTTATGAAGAAGCACTATAGAATCGGTTTTTGAAAAACTAGGAGTTTTGATGGGTTTTGTGTTCTTATGAAATACATGTTTAAATGATGTTATGATGCATGAAAATGTGTTTATAGAGATTAAAACATGTTTTTGAAATGATTTGATGAAAGTTATAAATTCTGGGTTTGAGTTTATATGATGAAGTTCTCGGATTTTTTTGAAGAAGAAGGTCAAATCCGAATGGAAGGAAAACCGAGTGTTGAAAACCGATACTTGTAAACCGAGACCCAAATCTGGTAGACTTGAAATCCGAGTGATGTGAAATCCTATACTTGGGAAACCGAAACCTTAAATCCGGTTGTTGTAAACCAAGTACTTGTAATCCGATACATATGAAATCAGAGACTTTAAATCCGGAAACCATAAATCCGAATGATTGAATCCGAAACTCCTAAAATCCGATTGATATAATCCGGGCCTAAGAAATCCGATTGAAGTGAAATCCGAGTATTTGGAATTCAATTAAGGAAAATCCGACAGTATGGAATCCATCGGATTCCCAAATCCGATATTAGTAAAATCCGAGACATGAGTTGCAGATTCTTGAAATCCGATAGTTTTGGAGAAATCCGATACTTGTGTTTTGAACTTGTATTTGTTTATTGTTTGATGTTTGTTTGATGAATGATTTATAAATATATGGATAAGATATATTTATGAGATTGGGACTGATTTGATTATTGCTGTGTTTACAGACAATCCTAAGACTCAGAAATATTAGACTTTTGAGCTCGTGCTGAAATTGAGGTGAGTGGACGTTAAACACGGATGATTTTGAGTTGCGTTGAGAAGTCAGCTACACGTGGACTTGGGCTGGGCTGGTCTAACTGGTTGGTTGAACAGTAGTAGCCTTTCTGTTGCATTTGTTGCTCAGAGGGGAGTTTACTGTGCCAATCTAGTGGAAAGTTATCGGTAAACCTTTGCTTTGGCCGGCATTGGTTGTAGGTTCTGCGCCGAACCGCCGGTCTTCTCTGGATATGTGATTACATGAGTGATAATTGATTGTGAATGTTTGCATTTGTTGCTTTAGCCTCTACTCACTTAGCTTATTGCTAATTCCCCTCAGTTGATGCTTTGAACAAATGAATGTACCTTTGTAATTATTGATTATATGTAATCAAGTTGGTTTTAATTAGCTTCCGTTGTGCATTAATTAAAAAAAATGGCTTGTGATTTTCCGGTGTTACACACTCAATCTACATTTAGTGGGAGATTGATGAACTTAAATGGTGCTAATACATTTAAGGAGTTCTTATAGATTTTAGATATTTGACCTTGCGAGAACAATGTTTTGTTGCTCCAAAGAAAAATAATAACTAAAACATTCAAGTGGAAGAATGTGCAACTTAAATGAAAGACTTGATGTTGGCACTAGCATATGATCAAATATCGGCATGAGAATGTCGGTTATCCTGACCATGAGTAATTACTTTCAAGGCTGATAGAAGTCATATAGCCAAAGAGATATGGGTTCCTCACATCTAAGTGGCAGTGACTTAATGGTGAGTCTTGTTCATGTCACCATCTATCGGAAGGCATAGTGGGCCCAGTGTTCACTAAAGTTATGAGAAGTAATTAATCACGAGATAAAATCCATTTTAAGTATGCAAATACTTTGCTTAATTCTACACCAAGGTGCAAACCGAGATGGTGTAAATGGAATTAACATTGATTGTATTGTAAAGTACTTCAAATACCGACTAGGGGTAAGAGTTTCATGATGGTTAGTGTGGAAACTTTTCCTAGTGCTCATGGTGAAGGTCATTTGATACTCGTTGCTATTGTTGCCTTCTTATGGCAATAAAAGATAGTACACGGATATACAAGACCGCGTTCCTTCATGGAACTATGTATTGAGGAAGTGCTTACCATACTCTCCGAGGGTCTTAGATATCCGTAATATCCAAATTAAGTCTACAAGTGTGGACAAGTCCTTTGGACTTATACTAACATTGTAAAAGTAAGATCTTTGCTTTCATGAGTTATTCTAGAAGCATAGATAAGACTTTTACATATGTCAGGGCTAGTGGGAGCTTTTGTTGTATACCTAGAAGTATGTATCGATTGAAGATAATGTCCCATTGTTAAGCGTTCTATGAACTTGAAATAGGGAATTATTGCTCCATGATAATTGTGACAACCGTCAATTAATAATTTCAGGTTAGCTTCTAGAAAACTTTAATATAGGTTTTTAATAGCTACAAATAATATTAATAATATAAATTATTTTGTAAAAGCCTTAAATTCCCTAAAAATCTCGGTGATGTGCTTAAAACCTTCAACAATCGAAAAATCCGTAAAACCGCCTAATTAAAAGTCAAGATTTATAAATTTTATATAACAATCAAAATAATAAAAACAAAACACATCATTACATATATTATTTATCCAAAATATAAAACTTATATAAATACTAACAAAACTAATCAAAAACTTGTAAGTATTGACTTTAATTGAACCATCAATGTACAAAATACATCCAACACACACACATTATACATATTAATTAAACAAAAGATAATAATAATAATAATAATAATAATAATAATAATAATAATAACAATATTAATATCAAAATTTGGCCAGCCATGTCCCACCTCACAAACCCACAACACTCTATCTACATGAATATATTCTAGTCATCTTCCACTCATTTGCACCACCTCACTCCCTCTCTCTCTTCAAACCATTCTCTCCACCTTCTCTCTACATTCCAGCCCCAAATCAGCTGAAAATCATCATAAGCTTCCATATTTTAAAGTGTTCTTGAAGGATTGAAGCAAAAGATTCAAAGTAAGCAAGCATAGGTAGCAATCTCTTGGGTAATCTCTTCATTTCTTGCATTCTTTCGTACTTTTTCTTCAAGATTTCTTGAGTTTCTGAAATTTTATGAACATCAAAGTGTTTTGATGATTATACATTCACTAAAAACATAAAAATGTTCAACTCAAAACAAAACTTTATGAATCAAGCAACAAGAACTCAAGAAATTAGTGTTTTATGCACATGCATGTGGGTTTTTGCACATGCATGTGGTTTTATTTGAAGGATCAATCATGATATGATCATGCATGGAATTTTTGTTTTAAAATCTGGAATATTTGAGTAATCAAGTAAATAACATGATAAAATCATAATATTGGTGGTGATGAACACAAAATGTAAGCTATTAGTTGATATGGTGTAAAGATCTAATTCTGACAGAAAGTTTGTGTTGACTTAAAATGACCATAACTTAATAAATATTTAACCAAACGATTTGATTCTTTTTTTAAAGGTTTTATCCCTGTTCGAGCTTCATTTTCAAGTGGAAATTCAAGATTTCGTGAGGATTTGACCCTCCAATCACACGTATCAAGTCAGATATGTCAAAAAGCTCACTGTTCAATAAAGTGACCCAATTGCATGGTTGCTAAACCACTCAAATATTATTCAAATAAATTGTTTTTTCTTCTGTAAATTTAAATTAATGAGTTATATTTCAAATGAAGTTAACCTCACTCAAAAATATTAATTTTTGACCCATTAACTATGTAAAATAAGTTGCATGCACAAAACTGGGAAATCTGGATAATTTCATGGATGAACTTTAATCGATCATAACTTGGTACACACAAACTTAAAAATGGTCAACTTTTTTTTAAATTTACATTATTGAGTTAGAAATTTAACGCAATTTTAATCATATAAAAATAAGGTCGTTTGGTCACTCAAACCCTTAAAACAATATAAGAGTGTTAACTGGATTTTGACCAGTGACCTCTAAATTTAAATAAATCAAATAGAATACCTATGAATCTTTAAAAATTATAATATTTTTACAGTATTCTATAAAGACATATTATAATAACATATAAAAATTTGGAACCTTAAATAATTCTTTAGTGTACTAAAGCATTGCACCAAAGTACAACCCATGAAGCTGACAGAAAGTGACTTGCACAGTAAATAAAGAAGAATAAAAATCTTTATGATTGGGTCTTAAAAAAATAACAATTTAAGTATAAAAATCATACAAATAATATGGAAAAACCTAAAAAGTAAATATAAAATATAAAACATAATTGTATTCACATGAAAGAAAGTTGGGTAAATAAATATATATACATATATAATTTCAGCTTATAACTATATCAATATAAAATCAATATAAATAATTCAAAGTTTATTATTGATTTTAATAACTAGAATTTGGGGACTAATAATAGGATATTATTTCACTAGGAAGGAAGCGACACCGGAATTCAAGACTTTACGAATTATTTTAAGAACACGTTAGACTTTGTCAAGTGAGTATTCACGGACCCATTTTTTTATTGTTTTGAATATTTTTGGGGGAAAAGCATGCTACTATTTAAATCATCCGTTGATCTGTTTATCAAAATGTTATCTTATATTTGCACTTTGGTATATATGCTTATGTTTAACGATTATGAGTTTCTCTCTTTATGTAAGTCCCACCGTTGAACACTACCTATTAACTCATTGTATCGAGCCGTTAGTAATCTATGGATAGCGCTATTAGGTTGACACCCCACTTACTTGTGTAAGTGCAAAATTACTGTGAAACAGGCTCTGTTTAATATTCTATGGGCATTCAGTCAGTAGGCTTAGGTAGTGGGCTCTTTGCGTTAATATTCTGCATATACTTATACCACGTACAAACAAAACAACCGATTTACATACTCATCGTTCACTAATGAACGTTTTTGGCATTAAAATCTTATTTTATTGCATATCAAAACGTGTGATCTCACCAACTATTTCTATAGTTGACACTCTCTTTATCATGCTTTTCAGGAAATCATTAGTAAGTGGTCAGCACCTGTTTGGCATGCATGTGGCAGCATTATCTAGCAATTTACATTATGTTATTTTCCAAACTTTTGAACAATTATCGAAACTTGTTGTAAACATATGTACTACTTTTAATTATCTATGGTTGGTGTGATCTTGTACCTTATGCTATGAAACCGTAAACTGTTACATCTCGTGATTCCGCTTTAGCGGGGTGTGACAATAATACTTAGCAGATACAAAATTTTAAAATTTTAAATTACAAGAAATACTTGTATATGTTCTTGATGTTTGACGATAAGAAATAAGCCTTGGAGTAATTATTACTCTAATACTAATTTTTAATGGGATAAACTATCGATCTTGATCGAAGTCGATGATCCTACTTTGTGGTGTTGATTATTGATTAGAAAAGTTCTTAAGTACCACTAATCCATTGAATAAGCCATTGTCATATTGACTAGTGATGTTTAACATACTAGGTCATGTAGCATTTACTATGCATATGATTCGGCTTAAATATTGTTGTAGTAGTTGATTGTTTTATGTTAGCTTTGGGAACTGTAAGCATTATCGTAACTTTTGATTGCTTTCAATATATAGTGGGGACTATATATGCGCAGATGCGGTTACTTTCATTAGTCGTTACTGTGTTCCATCTTAGCATGTTTAACCACTTCCTTGAGTGCTTATGCATTCTAGATTTCCACAGTCAGTCATTCTTCAAGGGAAGGAAGTTTGAACTAAGACTGAGGTTAGGATTTGGTCATGCATTAATCAAGGATTGAATGCAAGTGACGCAAAACTAACCTGTGCTTGAAATGAGTATCAAGTGATTGGAAGACCCACACCTGAGTTCACTTCATGGATTATGGTCACAAGTGACTCGGGAAGATAATATCATTTCATCCTTAGACCGGAGATACATGTGTATCCAAAGCATGAGTCTGCTTTATTTTGATTGCTTTCAAACGCAGTTCGTAAATGGCCACTATAAATGGAGTTTTCGACAAAATACGAAGCATGTGGCAGGGCTATGTAGTCAAAAGGATTTGTTCCTCTGATTAGAGAGATATCCCTGGGCCCCTCGATGATTGGGCGTTGACACCAAATTTGCATAGCTGTGCGCAAGTTACAATGATTTTAGCTCAGTTGCAAACTTGTTATCTTGGTTACCACAAATCTAGAATCGAGAAACAGAATCATGAACGATCTGGAGATTGACATTTTTCCATGTCTCGTGTTCACACGGACATCGCGAACAAAGGGATGTTTTGATTTGTCAACGATGACTTAACTCGTACCGACTTGGGGGCAAGTATGCTTTGCTAGAGCCGCTGCTTGTCTGTGATGCTAATAACGTTGTATCATGTGCAAGTGGGAGTCTATTGGAATATGCCTACTGATACACGTGCACTAGCGTCACTGCTGATGAAGTACGGGCCTATTGGGTCACACGCCAAGGGAAGATTCCAGCAACACAACCCATACATGAGAGAATATGACATTAGGGTTTCTGGCGACCTTCACGGTCCGTGAAGAGGTCGTGAAGTGAAACCCTCCACGAGGCTTCACCACTCGGACAAGTAGTCGTGGGGCAATACCTTCACGAGGGCTTCACGGCCCGTGAGAGCCCGTGAAGGCAGGCGCCATGCTTTTATTGGACCACTCATTGGCGCAATGAGAGTGTGCGGTGGAACCCGGCCTATGAGGCCTTCACGAGTGCTTCACGGCCCGTGAAGGCAGAAGTGAAAGTGTCACTTTGTGTTTATTGGAACTTTGTGTTGGTCCAATAGGATGAAGCTTATATGGCCGATTCTGCTTGCCTTAGAGCTTCCTCCATCCTCTATAAAAGAGGAGAATACTCTCTCATTTGGAACTCTTGCTTCATGTCATAACATATACACATAAATGGTTCTTTGGTTCTACTAGAGAAAGGGAAGTGTATCAAGTGAACGCAAGTTGTTCATGTGTTGTTACTTCTCTAGAAGCACGACAACTTAGTGTGGCTCGTGTCTTGGGTCGTTAGCAAGACGGAATCTCGCTCACTTGGTGTGGACTATCAATAGAGGATCTCGGTTTCGGGTTCTCGAAGATCTTCCTAGGTCGATGGATAGCTTCAGCATCGAGATGGTATATTTCTCCTCCCACTTGTTATGTTTTTAGTTTCTATATTCATTTGTAGTCACGATCCCCACTTAGGGAATACATGCATGTCGGTTTTAATACTCGAAAACCCCGGTTTTTGATGTCGTTGCTTCCGCTGCGTACGGGTGTTGGCGTGCATGAATTTCCTACATATATCTATCATTATCCGGTGTTTTGCTCCTGAATCAAGAAGCTTCAATCTCCTCAACCAAACTGAAATCATTATCTTGTATTATTGGAAAATGGGGTAAATATATACTTTGCTCAAGTGGTGTTTAGAGATATAATTGATAAGATAACCCACACTACCAAGAAGTCAACCAGAAATCAAGTTCCCTACATTAGATTTCCCAGATTGATAATCCGAGAATAAAGAATATGATCACTGAGATGAAGCCTTAGACTTCCTCTCTATTCCAAATAGGGGAGAGAAGATCTTTTATCATAATACTGATGTATGAGGCCCTGCAATAACAACAAAAATATAAGAAGTGATTGATAATCCTTATGGTGTTGATGGTGATGATAATGTTGATGATGCTGGTAGTGATGGTAATGATGAGAATGATAGTAATAATGATGATGATGAAAGTGAGGATAGTGATATTTTGGTGATGATGATGCTGAAAATGTTGAAATTGATGCTGAAAAAAGCAAAGGTATAAGTTCTATTTCCCTACAATCCAAAAAGGATACACAACTTGTCAACCCAACAATTGTGAGCCCGTCATATTCTCCAATTCATATAATTAATCCACACCGAAGCTCTAGTGGAGTCTCAACAGTTAATAGTTCTAAGCCCCTAAAAACATACTCTAAAACGTAAGAAAGGACAGTTCCTTTCACATTGATCCAAGAGGATGTGATATCTACACCTGAGACCTTAATCTTAGAATCCACCAGTTATGTTGAGGGGGAAGATGTGGTGATTGATCTAAATAAACTCTTTCACCTAGTGGAAGTAGTCTCACAACAGGATACATCTATAAATATGGGAAGCCCGCTAACTGGTTCACCCTCCCCAAAGGGTGAAACCATTAAAAGAAAGACCTCAAGCCAAGGTCACTCTATGCCTCTAACGAAATTGAGTTAGCCATGTCCCTATGCATCCTCAAAACATGAAGTATTTGTAACAAGGGGATGCCCCCAATGAGTTCATCCCATACTTCAATCACTGTGCTTGCCCCCTATTTATTCTATTCTTACACATCATGCACAGTTTGTCAATGTTCATGGTACAAACAAACCACCAACACATGACTCTTAATCTGTTCCCCATGATCTTGAAGTTATTCACCAAACTTTAAGTAATGGAACCTAAACCACACACTTAATTTGCTTTACATATCTTCATTCCTACACCTACTCCATCCTCTCAACCAGATACCTCTAACAAAATCCTTTAAGCCATTCTGAACCTTAACCTAAAACTTGACACCCTATCTACCAACTTCCAAACCTTCAAATCCCAAAAAAGAAATCAATTGTTCACCCTAACCAAAGACATTGAGTCACATAAATTCACTCAAACCCAAAACGAAACTACCTACCAAACTACTCTTAATAACCTTCTAACCAAACTAAATACCATTTTTG
This sequence comes from Dittrichia graveolens, assembly GCA_038502395.1. Lineage (NCBI taxonomy): Eukaryota > Viridiplantae > Streptophyta > Magnoliopsida > Asterales > Asteraceae > Dittrichia > Dittrichia graveolens. The sequence goes on from JARJIL010000008.1 coordinate 29,957,992, forward strand.
AAACCACAAGCCAACTTCTTTCTAAAGCACAACCTACCATATGTCAAGCCACCATGGACTCCTTTAACCAAACCATCTGTAACCTTGTTACCTAACTTAAACCAAATAATGACTATAACCCAAACGTTTATGTCACCATTCCTCAATAACTATCTACCTTACCTACCCTTATCTCTTCTATATATGACAACCTCCACCACTTTAGCCATACTGAACTAATCCATTTCATTACACACTTTAATGAGTTTAACAAAGTTAGAAAAAATGTTCTTACACTCCACCAATCCCAACCCTTTTCCAGACCATCTTCATCCAACCCCAACCCCAACCTACACCCTTAACCTTTCAAACTCCTGCTCCTACCCGCCCCCAACCCACCCCTACCCTCAGAGCTCCCTCCATAAAAATCGAACCAGTAGATGACTCTTCATCTTAGAAATTTGTTGATGCCAAAAACAGGGAGAGTCATTATGTTCTTGATCCAGTAGTTGTGAATCAATCTTATCAAGAATCAACAGACAAAATAAGAAAGGCGCATGCTCTTAGGAGTGAAAGCAGCAATGATCCCACATTAAAAGGGTGTTTGATGATACAACAATTGAGCAGGATCATGATAAAGAAGAAGAGGAATCTCCTCCAAGATTCAAAAGGAAGAAGTCTTTAGCAAGGAGAGGTCCTTCAAAGAAAAGAAAGACGTCAAGAAGATGTTCTCCTGTAGACTCTCTAGTCAACATACCATCAGACTCTGACAAGGAGATGAAGATAACTAAACCATAAATCTTCTCCTCGGATGACAAAGTGAAAATATAACAACCCCTGCTCCAATAGTCCAAACTCCCTAAGTCCAACAACAACCTCCTTTCACCCTTGCTCCAAGAGATAAAGGCAAGAAAGTGATAAACCCTAAGCAAGTGAAGGAAAAAGAAAGAAGAAGGGATGAGCTTAAAAGGGAAGTTGCAAAGGAGAATGAAATGGTCAAGATGGCTAGTGTCTTCAACATGACTATTGAGGAAATCTTACAAGCAAAAGAGTTGGCAAATTTCAACAACAGAGGAACAACATCTCCAGCAACTCAAGAAGTCAAGGGAAATGGCTAAAGCCAAATAGAATAAAGCTAGAATCTACTAGAACCCCTATAGAATCCCTTCAAATCCAAAAAAGTTTATATCTATCTCATCCCTTCTCAGGAAACCCAAGCACTTATACGAGAGATCTTGAAAGGATCAGGGGAAGACTAGACCCCAATCCTATTAAAAAAACTCAGTATATACTCAAAGGATGGTGGTTCTTATCTCAATCTCTCTAGAAAGAATGACTCAATAAGATTAGAAACCATGACTTATGAAAGATGACATCTTTACAGTTTTACTAGGATGATAGAGAATTTCTATCCTGTTTACAAGTCAAGGAACAACAAACTTAAAAGTAACTTCATAAGAAAACTTCATGTCTAGATTACTCTCTCTTTGGGTGGAGGACTATTTTCCAATGAAAAATATCAAAGGAATGTACAACAACTGGATCAACTTCATAAGAAAGGCTTAAGATCATTTGTTCGATTTGAAAGAAGAAAGAAGATTACTTGGTAACACCTAGAAGGGTTTAAAAATACAAATACCAGTATGCCACTTAACATATTGCCAAAGCTCTACAAATTCATTACATTCCCTAAAGAAGGCATATGATTTCTTCATAGAAATGGTATCTAGAGATTCTTTAGACAGTCTGAAATCATGAAAGCCAAACTTGAATTCCTATTTCCATTTAGATGGGTGAATACAGGTAGAACTGGAAACTCAGCCTTTAAGACATTGGTTCATGACCAAGCCTCTATGCTACTAGATGAGAATACTAGGAATGCCCCTGATATCAAAGACGAAAAGTGGTGGGAAGACTGAGAAACATACCTTTCCTTATAATAGAATAATAGTTTGTATATAGTTTTGCTTCACCTTATTTCCTTATACTCTGACTCTTTATGTAAACTATTTGTATCTTCTCCTTTTTGTTTGTAATATATTTGATACTTTGGTCATGGACTAATTTACAAATTGCAAGTATAGATGACTCTTAGTGATGGCTAATGTAGTGTAAAAACAGATAATATAAAAATCCTAAGAACAGAAAAAGGATACAAAGATAATACTAAAAACAGAACAAAATGGTCAACAAAGATAAAGATTCTCAAAAACCGAACAAAAGGGAACAAGAGAAAAGAAACCAAAAAATAAACAAGGTTCAAAATAAAAGAGCAATTGTGACACCGCTTTGTAAAACAAAGAATTTAGTAAAAATTTGCGTCTTTAATATGCGTGAGTCCTTTGGAAATCATAAACCATGAGGTAGGCAGCGGAAATTAATTTCAAAAGCTAACATCGGGTATTTACTATTCATAATACTAAAACAACTTGTTTGGTGTTACCTAAACAAAAACCGACCATAAGCAACATATAATATAACGTACACAAAGTGTTCCTTCCCAAAAGTACATGGACCCATCAACAGGCAACCCATCTCACCAGGACGCCTATTCTTTACGTGTAAAAATGGTCAACGAAGAAACATTAGCTATATAAAATAGCTAGTGAGTACTAACTTATCACAAATACAGATAAAGCAAGTCACATAACATACGAATGCACAATCAATGTTATGCTATCACATTGCGGTGTGCTGACAAGATCGGTAAGAGTCATATCTTGCAAGATAGCTAGTTCCGCTAAACAACATCAACCGGGGGATCAGACACAATCATCCGCGCTGGTGGGGGAGCGTAAAGCAGTCCACAAAGCATTGTTACGGAGCCATAGGCTCCTTAGGTATCCAGCTACATCCGGCTGATGTAACACCGCTTCCGAAAACAGTGAATTTACTAAGAATTCAAACTTTTAACCCGTGTGGGTTCATTTTCAAATTCATAATCAACAGATTAGCAGCGGAATTTCATTTCAAAAGTTACGACAATTAATTACATCATATCTTTCTTTAAAACATCCAATCAAAAGCAACCCTAGTGAGTACTTACTTATCATAAGCATCAATAAAGTAAGTCATACAACATATAGATAATCAATCATTGCTAACTTATCATATTGTGGTATGCTGACAAGATCAGTAAGAGTCATGTCTTGCAGGGTAATCAGTCCCGCTCAACAACTCAGACTGGGGAATCAGACACAACCAACCACGCTGGTGGGGGAGCATAAAGCAGTGTACCAAACATCGTTCACAGAGCCAAGGGCTTCTCAAGTAATCTAGCAGTCATTCAACTTATTACCACTCACGTCAAGGCACGACGGTTCTACAGAACCTACGATCCGGAATGCCTCCCGAATAAATCCTGAATTATGACCGAAGTCCTCATGGGATCCAGTTACAACCGACTGACCTTAACCATGCTTCAAGTAGTCTGCAGACAATGCACATACATACATACATATGACCCATTAAGGATCTATCATCTTGCATGCAACATCATTCATCATTCATTCATATATAACATCATTAACAACTAGGCGGTTCCAATCTGGATCCGCTGGCATGCACCTAATATATGATCGATAGATATTAAGCATGGCATAGCACATCAATCTCACATCAAAGCTTAACACTTCATTCTTAAGCGTACCTGCAATAAAACTTAAGCATACATAGTACAATATCATACACAACATTCAAGTAGTCATCTAGCAATGAAGGCTTACTCTACTGAGACTTACGAAAGCATGTACTCACCTGATTAGCTTATAACATTCGCTTACTTAACTCTGATTCAGCTAACTCGACAAGTTCACCTAAAACATCGGCAATCGCGTTAAGCATTTACACATATGGGATTCTATTTCTAGAACACACACAAGAACCTCCTAATGTTCATAAATCATTTATTAAACTTACTTTCGACACTACGTTACCTATCCAACAAGAACATGTATCAAAACAAATTCTTGCTGAAAAGGCCCAGTTGCGCCGCGACTTTCTAAACCGTCGCGTCGCGACGTGTGAAAGTCGGACCCATGAGTCGCATGGCTCATGTGAAATTCGGATCAAGGGGTAATGTGAACTATCCGACTGTCGGATCAACAAGTCGGATGGGTCATCCGACTGTCGGACCCAAAGGTCGGATGGTTTGTCCGAAAGTCGGACCAATAAGTCGCATAGTTCTAATTTTTCGGGGTCGCGCCGCAATCCTCAACTTGGTCGCGCCGCGATCTCACTTTTCACAGGTTATCATCTTATTCATTTAAATTCTAGCCGACTTAACTTATATTTTCAAAAACCCAAATTTCCAAACTTGTTAGTTTTTACTTCTAAAACACTTTAGAACTTCATGTATCATCCATACAAACCTCAAGAACCCATTAACACCATTTAAAAACATCATACAAACAAAACCCACTTTCAAAGTAAGCTTTGTAAGTTCATTCATGGAGTTCTTATATGAACTTGAGTTTTCAACCATAGCACAACTTACAACTATTACCAATCATGCTTAATCTTCATAAGCAAATATCAACTAACCTTCTTTGGATTCAAAGTACTTCAAATCTTCCAACTTCAAGAACTTCTTCAAGAACTCGCGAGAGAATGTGCGTGTTTGTGTGTGTTTTGTAATTTCACCAGCTTTGACTTTATGAGTCAATTTCAACACATACATATCTATATATGTAATCTTATCCAGAGGCAAACCGACTCTGGACTAAATATCTTCTCTTATTTTAATTTCATTAATTATTTCTTAATTAATATATATTATACTTAATATGCATATATATATATATATAACTCCACAACAAAGTACACAAATATACATTTATATATATATATATATATATTCAATCTTAACATTTACTTTCTTACATGATTACATATTTAGAATATTCTCCTATTCTATTAATTACACACGCGTACATACTATTTACAACTAGGCCCAAGTCAAGGATGTTACAAATCTACCCCCCTTAAGAGGATTCCGTCCTCGGAATCCGCTCAGTGATAAACAGGTTAGAGTATCTTGTCTTCATCTCGTCCTCGACTTCCCACGTCAGGTTTGGACCTAAGATGTGCTTCCACTTTACAAGAACTAGCTTGATCATCTTCTTACGGAGCTTCTTGACCTTCGTGTCAAGAATTTCAACAGGTTCTTCAACGAGTCTCTTACAAGAGTCAATCTTGAGTTCTTGCAATGGGATAATCTGCTCCTCTTCAACGTTTCACTTGCGTAAGTAACACACGTTAAAGTTATCATGGATTCCAGCTAGCTTAGGCGGCAGCTCTAGAGTTACCGTCTGATCATTGACTTTACGTACAACTTTAAATGGGCCAATAAAACGTGAACTTAGCTTCCCCTTGCGCCCAAAACGAATGACACCTTTCCAAGGAGAAACCTTCAAGAAAACACGATCACCAACATCAAATGTTCCGGGACGACGTTTAGGATCTGCATACATCTTTTTTCGGTCTTGAGCCGCTTTCAGCTTTTCAAGAGCCACATTCACTTTATCAGAGGTTATCTGGACAATCTCAGGTCCAACAAACTGTTTCTCACCAGGTTCAAACCAACAGGTTGGGGTACGACAGCATCTTCCGTAAAGCATCTCGTATGGTAGCATTCCAATGCTGGAATGATATGAACAATTATAAGCAAATTCAATCAATGGGAGATGAGATTCCCATGAACCACCAAACTCGAGTACACACGCACGAAGCATATCTTACAACATTTGAATCATTCGTTCAGATTGGCCATCAGTTTGCGGATGATAGGCAGTGCCCAGATGAACACAAGTGCCAATCTCACATTGCAAACTTTGCCAGAAATTCGAAACAAATCGAGATTCACCATCAGAATCAATCGAACATGGAAGACCGTGATGTGATACAATCTCATCGATATAAAGCTAAGCTAAACGAGTCAACGAAGAAGACTCGTTCGTAGCTAAGAAATGAGCACTTTAAGTCAATCAGTCAACGATGACCCATATCATATCGTGCCTTCTGAACGTCTTTGGCAGCTTTGTCACGAAATCCATCGTGATATGATCCCACTTCCACTCCGGTATATCCTGTTGTTGCAGATTGCCACAAGTCCTCTGGTGTTCTACCTTCACTTGCGCGCATATCTGACATCTCTCCACAAACGAAGCGATGTCTTTCTTGAGAGTCGGCCACCAATACAACGTCTTCTGATCATAGTACAACTTCATGATTCCCACATGGACGGACAACTTGGACTTGTGGACTTCTTGCAGAATCAACTCCCAGTTACCTCCAACAACAGGTACCCAAATCCTGGATTGAAAAGTCTTCAGCCCACCATTATCTTCACCAAACCAATCTTTCCATTTTTTCATCGTTTCAGCTTTCAGATTATCTTCTTTCAATGCTAACTGCTGGGCTTCTTTTAGCTTTGCAATCAAATCTGAAATCACCATGATCTTCATAAACTTTGCTTCTGCTGTCAGTCCTTTACGGCTCAAAGCATCCACTACAACATTGGCTTTACTAAGATGGTAACGGATTTCACAATCGTAGTCTTTAATTAACTCCAACCAACGGTGTTGCCGCATGTTGAGTTCTTTCTGGGAAAAGACATACTGTAGACTTTTGTGATCAGTGCATACTACACACTTCGTGCCATAAATGTAATGCCTCCACAACTTCAATGCAAACACAACAGCAGCAAGGTCAAGATTATGGGTTGAGTAGTTCTTTTCATGTGATTTTAATTGCCTAGAAGCGTAGGCAATCACTTTATCACGTTGTATTAGAACGCAACCCAAACCGCATACGAGGCATCACAATATACTATAAATTCTTCTGAACCATCAGGCAAAGTAAGGATCGGAGCTTCACATAACAATCGCTTCAAGGTTTGAAATGCTCCCTCCTGAGCTTCTGACCAGACAAACGCCACATCTTTACGAGTTAGTTTGGTTAACGGACCCACAAGCTTAGAGAAATCGCTGATAAACTGCTGATAGTAGCCAGCCAAGCCAAGGATACTTTTAATTTCGGAAGGAGTTCGAGGAACCCCCCAATTCATCACAACCTCCACCTTAGCTGGATCTACTTTGACACCATCTTTACATATGACATGGCCTAGGAAATGAACTTCCCTAAGCCAGAATTCACACTTGGACAACTTTGTATACAACTGTTCTCGTTTAAGAGTTTCGAGAACTTGACGAAGGTGGAGCTCGTGATCAGCTTCAGTCTTCGAGTACACAAGAATATCGTCAATAAAGACAATCACGGATCTATCAAGAAATGGACGACAAACACGATTCATTAGATCAATGAAAATTGCAGGAGCATTGGTTAAGCCGAATGGTATAACCAGAAATTCGTAATGACCATAGCAAATTCGAAAAGCAGTCTTCGGGATATCTTCTTCATGAACTCGCATTTGATGGTACCCCGACCGAAGATCAATCTTAGAGAAATATGTCGCTCCCTGTAAGTGATCAAAGAGATCATCGATTCGAGGAAGAGGATACTTATTCTATACACATACGCATCGTTCCATCCTTCTTATTCATAAACAATACAGGAGCTCCCCATGGTGAGAAACTCGGACGAATAAAACATTTGTCAAGCAACTCCTGAATTTGAGTCATCATCTGTCTAATTTCAGAAGGAGCAAGACGATACGGAGCTCGAGCCACAGGTGTAGCTCCTGGAACCAGTTCAATCTTAAACTCAACATCTCTGACTAGTGGTAAACCCGGCAGTTCTTCAGGAAACACCTCAGGGTAATCGGACGCTACCCTGATGTCTTGGACTGGTCACTTGTCCATCTTGGCATCAACAACATATGCTAAGAAAGAGTCACAACCTTTAGCAACAGACTTATGAGCTTTGATAACGGAGATAACAGAAATATCAGACTCCCGTCGCTCTCCTCGAGCTACAGCATAAGATCCATCAGAAATAGGAATCTTAATCATCTTTTTGGGACAGAGAATCTCAGCATCACAACTGCTGAGCCAATCCATCCCAATCACCACATCGAAGCCCACAATAGGCATAATAAATAATGAAATAGGGATACTACTCCCATCAATATATATATCAGCGATAGGAACTTTTTAAGTAACGTAGACTACTTTACCATCAGCAACCTCTACTTTAAGTGGCTTAACTAACAGGACAACATGTAGTTGCAATCTTTTACGACAAGCCACAGAAACAAAGGAGTAAGTAGCTCCTAAGTCAAACAACACACATGTTGGGATATAATTGATAAGGAATGTACCTGTGATGACATCCCCTGTTGCTTTGGCCTCTTCCGCCGTCATCTGAAATGCCCTCCCTTTCACGCGAGGCGCATCATCCTTCTTCTGGCCCTTAGAAGACCCTTTGGTTCCATCACTCTGCCTCTCCGGGTAATCAGTTATTTTGTGCCCAGGATTATGGCACCGATAACAGACATCCTCTTTAAACCACACTCAGTACTAGCATGGCCATTATGCCCGCACCTCCAACACCTTCAAGTAGCATTTGAATACTCACCAAAATGATACGTATGACACTAAGAACACCAAGGAGTTTCGGATCTCGGCTTCTTTGAAGTATCAGTCTTTCCACCTACTGAGGATTGTCCTTTGGAAGTACCCGATTTACCAGATAGTTAAAACTTCCTTTTTAAACTCCTACTGGCATATTCGCCCTTGCAATGTATACGATCTCCCTCCATTTGTCAGGCCAATTCAAATGCCCGTTCCAGATTAACAGCTGATCGCACATGAGCGTGAAACTCCAATGGCAAGGTTGCCACAAATCTTCTTATCTTGGTGGTCTTATCAGGGATCAAATGTGGAACGAACCTCATCTTGTCGGTGAAAGCAGTGATGAGTTCTTCCATTGATTTATCTCCTTTCTGGAGATTGTTAAACTCCCTCTCCATTCTTTCCATATCGTACTCGGTGCAGTACCTTTTCAACAGTTTCTCAGAAAATTGCTCCCAAGACAGAGCACTCAGCACCTCCTTATTAAGTGCTTGCTCCGTATTACCACATTCGCCAGACATCTTACTCATCTTTCTATACAACAAGGAAGAGTATTAAATACTCTACTATACTCACTTATCGTACTTACAAGTAAGCTTACATAATTAACATTCATAAAACACTCTCACTCAACCCCCCATAGGAACACTTATTTATGGTTGGGCCTGAGTTTGAGATCGAATACTCTTACAAGTTACCAATTCAATCAAACTTAGGCTCTAATACCTAATTGTAACACCTCTTCCGAAAATAGTGAATTTACTAAAAATTCAAACTTTTAACCCGTGTGGGTTCATTTTCAAATTCATAATCAACAGATTAGCAGCGGAATTTCATTTCAAAAGTTACGACAGTTAATTACATCATATCTTTCTTTAAAACATCCAATCAAAAGCAACCCATAAGGTATATGTACAATCAAAAGCAACCCGCCTCACTAGGCTTTCTAGTCTTTACCTGAAAAGCGACAACGTAGCACCATTAACTAAACAACATAGTGTAACACCCGCAACCCTGGGCTAGGAGATTAGCGGGTTGGCGGTATGTGATTGGTTTGTTTTAGTTGATTATGTGTTTTGTTAAGTCAATTGCTTAAATGTGAAAATTAAATTATATATATGTTACTGGTGAATTAAAAGAAAAGAAAGTACAAGTTTAATATGAATGTATGTGGGTATGTATGTATATGTGCATGAGTTAAACAAAACAATAGGATTTCAAATGTTTTGCCACCTCCTGCTTACTTTCTACAAATGAATGTATACATGTCTATGAACAAATATCTGCTCATAATTCCAAAACTTGTTAAAGGTGTTGTGTGTGTTTTGAGAGAAAACCGTAAGTAAAGAACCTTCAAGAAGCTACAAACTTGAAATCCTAAAGTCCAGATTTGGTGTTGTTTAATTCGAAAAGAAGGTGAGGAAATGTTTATGGCATGTTATAGTACATGTTGGTATGTTTATATGTTAAAAAGCATGAATTTATACGATTACACCATTGTTGAAGTTGGAAGAAAGCTTGGTAAATGGGTTTGGTAGATTTTGTTGTTATGAATGAGTAAGAAGGTGTTTTTGATAGTTCATATGCATGTTAGATATATGTTTTGTTGGAAGAAAAATGATCTTAGAAATGATTAATATGAAATTATGAAGATTTTGTGGCTGGAAATCCGACACTTTACAAAGAAGATAAGTTGGAACAAAGCGCGTCGCGGCGCTACACCTAAATGTCGCGGCGCGACATTCATGAAAAACCGACATTTTGAGATTCGGATTGCAAGAATCCATATGTTACAAAACCGACCTTGGAAATCTAGAACTTTGGCAAATCTGACACCCTGAAATCCAAGACTTTGCAAAACCAACACTGAAAGTTGAAATCCGATAGTTGGTTCTCGGATTCGAAATCCGACCCGGTCGCGCCGCGAAGAGGGGTATGTCGCGGCGCGACAGGCCCCTAATCCGATAGAATGCTTCTTTCTTTATTACTTTTCTTGATTTGAGTTAATATGTTTTATTATGTGAATTAGTTGAGTTGTTTTTATAGATTTGTGATATAAATATATATGAGAAGATATATTTATATATTCGCGACTAGTTTGATTGTTGCTATATTTTCAGGCAATTAAAAGACTCAGTAAAATTAGATTTCTGAGCCCGTGTTGATTTTGAGGTGAGTGGCGTTAATCGCGGATGGTAAAGATTACGGTTAATGTTATTGGTGTGATGCATGATTGTGATTGAGATTGAATTGATTGAACTGTTGATTGTGATTATTGATAATTGATATCTGCTATATGACTATTTGGTCGATACGCACTCTTAGTATGAATTTGAGTTGCATTGGGAAGTCAGCTATACGTAGGATTGGGTTGGGCTCGTTCATTGATTGGTTGAACAGTGTTAGCCTTACTGGTGCATATGTTGCATTAGAGGGGGAGTGCCCTGTGCCAATTCAGTCGAGGGCTATCGGTAAACCTTTGCTTTAGCCGGCATTGGTTGTAGATTCTGCGCCGAACCGCTGGTCTTCTTGGGATACGTGATAACATGCTTTGATATTGACTGTGGATGTTTGCTTTTGGTGTTTAGCCTCTACTCACTTAGATTTGTGCTAATTCCCCTCAGTTGTTGCTTTTGTAGGTTCGTGTTTGTGAGGTTGGCTGAAGGAAAGGAATGACCCGACTCTGATATAGTTTTTGAAATGAAACGAGCCTGTAGTTTTTGTAACACACAATGACATTTTGTTTGTGAATAATGTTTGCACATTTGTTAATATTAGTTTGAATGTAATTAAGTTTGTTTATTAAAATCTTCCGTAGCGTATTTAAAAAAATAGTTTGAGTTTTCCAGTGTTAAAGTTTGGTATCAGAGCCTAGGTTTGGTGATGCATGCACGGCTAGAGTGTTGCATTCCCAAATCTCGGCTCGTGACGGGTCAAGCTTTCCTTCGGTGGAATTAGGGTGAGTTAGAGTTGTCTGTAGTAGTTAGTAGTTTGGATACTAACGGTTTATGCTAATAAGATTGTGAGGTGATGTGATTGCACAGATATGGCAAACAATGATACCCCTACTGACACTCCTGTGACCCAAGAAGTAGCTGGAACTTCAACAGTAAATGTGATGGATATGACATATCAAACTGGTACATTGAGATGTGAACAGAAGGATGAGCAGAGCAAGTGTATTGATAAACTGAAAGATGAAATACAAGAACTTCGAGATACCGTGCACCGAATGGAACGAGAGAGGATAATCCAAAATGTTCAAACTCAGACTTATCCAGCTGCTATTACACAGGCTACAACGTTTCTAGTTCTGGTACAATATTACCCTACGGCAAAGGTAACACAACAACCCTACTTATATTCAGTCTCATTTCAGAGAGCTATGCTCCCGGATTACTCAAGCAGTACTAGGAGGGATAGTACTTCTTCCTAAGCTTTTGGCTTAGCTGAATTGGAAAGGAGAAATGTGGAATTCAGAAACAACATGACTCGAGAGAAATTTTCTCAACATAAACCCAGGATTGAACAATACTATATAAAAAAGCAAAACGAGCAAGATGGTCAGAGACAAGAGAACTTGAATTTTGAATCTAGGTTTAGTGGAATCAATCAACGAGCACCACAGTGCGGAAAGTGTAAGTCACACCACACAGGACCTTGTACTAATCAAACTATGCGATGTCTTACCTGTGGACAGTTTGGTCATGAGATGAAAGATTGTTATTTCTCCCAGAAGGTATGTTGGACTTGTTTTGGGAAAGAGCATAGAGCGAGGGACTGTAGAACTAAAAGAGAACTTGAATCTGGACCAAGTATTGGGGAACCCTCATCGGAAGTTGGTCAGAAACAAGAAAATCAACACAAAAGACCTATGACAGGCAGGTCTACACAAAGTTCGCAATGGTGCCGCCGGTGCAGATTTATTCATACGGGGTCATGCACACCCCAGCCTTATGTTGCATACGATGTGGATTGTTCGGACATGAAATTAAGAAATGTGATTTCCCTCGGAGTGTGTGTTGGAATTGTCAGAAAGAGGGTCATCGTACGGGTGAATGTACTGAGGAAAGGAAAATGAGGTAGGGGTCAGGAGTGGATGCAAGTGGGGGATCCTCGTCAGTAGATGGACGGAAAAGAAAGAACCCTTCTGGGCTTGAGGGTAGAACTTACAATACAAAGACTGATGACGATGCTAATATTGAAGATGATATAACGGGTATGTTTTGATAACCTTTATGTTTATACGTATGTTTATTAACTTCAGAGTTAATTATGATTGTATGATGCCTATGTGTGTTAAGTGTGTTTGATTGTTTCTGAAGAGTATGATTCTTTAGAAAGTAGAGATGTTTGAATGTGAAAATGTCTGATGCATATGGTTGTAAGTAATGTGACATTAAACGATGAGATACATGACATAATGTGAATTAGGGTATGAAGTACCCTAGAAAGATGTTTTCAAATTTGTATAATTGCATGCTAAGTTATGTATTGCAAGAGATGTCTTGCCTTTTGAGCTTATATATGTGTATATGTATATTTGTGTTCGTATAAAGAAGAAGGTAAGCGAATGAGTTAATGAAGTTTGGAATGCTTTGTGACGATCGAGAGATGTTGTTGATAAATGAATAACGGATATTACGAGTTATTGATAAAGCTAATGATTGAAGAAAATCTGTGATATCAGTTATTGAACTTGGGAAGATTGATGATTTGTTGAGATATTGCATTAGATAGATTGATATAAATGATGCTATGCTATGAAATTGGAAGAATGGTTTATGTTGTGTGACAATTGAAGATTTCTAGAGGAATGATCTAATCCATACATTTGAAGTTGCAATAGATGTGTTGTGTTAATAATATGGAGATATTGATTATAAAGAAAGATAAATGAAGATTGATTTGATTATTAAAAGTAGTAGCAGACGTTTACATATGGGTGAACTTGATACATGTCAGATATGATAGTTAGAACGAATCAAAGATTATGGTGGAAATATCTGATATTACATTGGAAAGACAGATTGCTGACAAATATATGAAAACAAGAGGGGATTATGACGATAACTTTGAGAATTATATGAGTTGAAGCATACTTGATTTGATGGAGGAAATTGAAGTTACTCTTATTAGAAATTGATAACAGAGATGATTCAAATTTTCAAGAAAAAGAAAGAGGTGGATTGCTACAAATTGAAGAAGCTAGAAATGTATATAACTTGAATAAAATATATTATGGGTGCCTAATTACAAGGAGTTTTACATGAGAAAAAGCTAGTTATAATGAGGATTGATACTTACGAATTGAAGATATATGTAATGCGAAGAATGACATATTGAATTCTTGAGATAATAAGGAAAAGAGAAGAAGAATGTAATGGCCTGAACATAGGGAATGAAGATTTGTGGAATGAAGATTTATGGAATTTATGCTTTAACTTGTCTTTGCTAGGAAGTGCCCTTGCTTAGAACTGGGGATTTAATTTAACAAAATTTACGAAACTAAATTGCTAGTGCACTTGAAAGGGCTAAATAGTATAATGCCATACAGAGTATTTAACGGATATCTTACTAAAAGAAGTGAACATGAAATAATTCGTGGAAACATGACGTGTTCATGTTTGAGTCAAGGCGGAGTATTAGAGAATTATGAACGGTTGTGGTGACCAGAGATATCAAGATAGTAATGAAGACAACTTATGATGGAATATGTATGAGAGGTATGATATACAATGAAGTCTGGGTATATTATGAGGGATTATTATTGATCAATAAAAGTAGTTGTATTCTACCACTATGAGATGAAAATGGTGAGTGAAATTGCATCTTGATGGAATAAATGGAATATGTACTTGAAAGATTTAACTAAATTTTGGAACGATTTATAACCAGCATAAAGAGATGAGATGAACAGGGCGACTGAATCCTTATTGAATAATGAAGTTGTAGGAGTCGTGTAGATATATGGGAATGAACTTGTGTTGGAGTTGAATTTTGAGGATTCGAGGAATACATGATTAAGTCGATTAGACAAACGTGATGTGATTTATGTTGGATGAATGTTAAAATAGCAGTGGTAAATTGATTTATGAGTTAGAAAAGACTCAACAATCAGAGATCAATATGAAGAGTGCTCGTTTTCTGGCTACATGCGAGACGACTTCTTTGAGTAAGTTAGCTCAACTGAATGTTAATGAGATTGTTGCGAGATGTGGCAGACCGTTATCGATAGTTTCTGACAAGGACTTCATGTTTGTTTCGAATTTCTGAAAGAGTCTACAGAGAGAGTTGAGGACGAGAATTAGTCTGAGTACTGCTTATCATTCCCAGACTGACGGCCAGACTGGAACCATACAGACTCTCGAGAACATGTTGAGTATGGTGGATCTTGGGATTCGCACCTGCCATTGATAGAGTTTGCGTATAATAATTCTTACCACTCCAGTATCAGAATGCCTCCATATGAAATGTCGTACGGTCGTCGCTGCCGTACTCCAACATGTTGGTTAGAGGCTGGTGAGAAACAATTTGCAGGGCCTGAGATTGTTCAAATAACTGCTGACAAGGTTGCTATTGCTAGAGAAAAGTTGAAAGCGGTCAGAGATAGACCGAAAATGTATACGAATCCACGACGTCATCCAATATCGTTTGATGTGGGGAAGTTAGTGTATTTGAAGGTCTCTTCGTAGAAGGGCGTGATTCGATTTGGCAAACGCGGGAAGTTAATCCCCGTTACATTGCTCCTTTCAGAATTCGTCAGATTGTAAATGACCCGACAGTTACATTAGATCTCCCAGCAGAGCTTGCATGTATTCCGAAAGAAGCAAATACTGATGGTATTGGTCAAGTGGAAACACAGTTTAGGTTCTGATTTGACGTGGGAGACTGGGGCGGAAATGAAGGATGGATACCCTCATCTGTTTGATAAAGAAAGGATTCCGAGGACGGAATCCTCTTAAGGAGGGGAGATTTGTAACACCCGCAACCCTGGGCTAGGAGATTAGCGGGTTGGCGGTATGTGATTGGTTTGTTTTAATTGATTATGTGTTTTGTTAATTCAATTGCTTAAATGTGAAAATTAATATATATATATATATATATGTTACTAGTGAATTAAAAGAAAAGAAAGTACAAGTTTAATATGCATGTATGTGGGTATGTATGTATGTGTGCATGAGTTAAACAAAAAAATAGGATTTCAAATGAATGTATACGTGTCTATGAACAAATATCTGCTCATAATTCCAAAAAGTTTTAAAGGTGTTGTGTGTGTTTTGAGAGAAAATCGTTAGTGAAGAACCTTCAAGAAAAGCTACAAACTTGAAATCCTAAAGTCCAGATTTGGTGTTGTTTAATTCGAAAAGAAGGTGAGGAAATGTTTATGAAATGTTATAGTACATGTTGGTATGTTTATATGTTAAAAAGCATGAATTTATATGATTACACCATTGTTGAAGTTGGAAGAAAGCTTGGTAAATGGGTTTGGTAGATTTTGTTGTTATGAATGAGTAAGAAGGTGTTTTTGATAGTTCATATGCATGTTAGATGTTAGATGTATGTTTTGTTGGAAGAAAAATGATGTTAGAAATGATTAATATGAAATTATGAAGATTTTGTGGCTGGAAATCCGACACTTTACAAAGAAGATAAGCTGGAACAAAGCGCGTCGCGGCGCTACACCTAAATGTCGCGGCGCGACAGTCATGAAAAACCGACATTTTGAGATTCGGATTGCAAGAATCCGTATGTTACAAAACCGACCTTGGAAATCCGGAACTTTGGCAAATCCGACACCCTGAAATCCGAGACATTGCAAAACCAACACCGAAAGTTGAAATCCGATAGTTGGTTCTCGGATTCAAAATCCGACCTGGTCGCGGCGCGACGAGAAGTATGCCGCGGTGCGACAGGCCCCAAATCCGATAGAATGCTTCTTTCTTTATTACTTTGCTTGATTTGAGTTAATATGTTTTATTATGTGAATTAGTTGAGTTGTTTTTATAGATTTGAGATATAAATATATATGAGAAGATATATTTATATATTCGCGACTAATTTGATTGTTGTTGTGTTTTCAGGCAATTAAAAGATTCACTAAAATTAGATTTCTGAGCCCGTGTTGATTTTGAGGTGAGTGGCATTAATCGCGGATGGTAAAGATTACGGTTAATGTTATTGGTGTGATGCATGATTGTGATTGAGATTGAATTGATTGAACTGTTGATTGTGATTATTGATGATTGATATCTGCTGCATGACTATTTAGTCGATACGCACTCTTAGTATGAATTTGAGTTGCGTTGGGAAGTCAGCTATACGTAGGATTGGGCTGGGCTCGTTCTCTGATTGGTTAAACAGTGTTAGCCTTACTGGTGCATATGTTTCATTAGAGGGGGAGTGCCCTGTGCCAATTCAGTGGAGGGCTATCGGTAAACCTTTGCTTTGGCCGGCATTGGTTGTAGGTTCTGCGCCGAACCGCCGGTCTTCTCGGGATACGTAATTACATGCTTTGATATTGACTGTGGATGTTTGATTTTGGTGTTTAGCCTCTCCTCACTTACCTTTGTGCTAATTCCCCTCAGTTGTTGCTTTTGCAGGTTCGTGTTTGTGGTTGGCTGAAGGAAAGGAATGACCCGACTCTGATATAGTTTTTGAAATGAAACGAGCCTGTCGTTTTTGTAACACACAATGACATTTTGTTTGTGAATAATATTTGTACATTTGTTAATATTAGTTTGAATGTAATTAAGTTTGTTTATTAAAATCTTCCGCAGCGTATTTTTAAAAAAAATGGTTTGAGTTTTCCGGTGTTACACATAGCTAGTGAGTACTTACTTATCATAAGCATCAATAAAGTGAGTCATACAACATATAAATAATCAATCATTGCTAAATTATCATATTGTGGTGTGCTGACAAGATCAGTAAGCGTCACGTCTTGCAGGGTAATCAGTTCTGCTCAACAACTCAGACTGGGGAATCAGACACAACCAACTGCGCTAGTGGGGGAGCACAAAGCAGTGCACTAAACATCGTTCACAGAGCCAAGGGCTTCTCAAGTAATCCAGCGGTCGTCCAACTTATTACCACTCACGTCAAGTCACGGTGGTTCTGCAGAGCTTACGATCCGGAATGCCTCCCGAATCACTGTTAAATCCCGAATTATGACCGAAGTCCTCATGGGATCCAGTTACAACCGAATGACCTGAACTATGCTTCAGTAGTCTGCAGACAGTGCACATACATACATACATACATATGATCCATTAAAGATTAGTCATCTTGCATGCAACATCATTCATCATTCTGTAACATCCTCAACTTGGGCCTAGTTGTAAATTGTACGTACGAGTATGTAATTGACGTAATAAGAAAGTAATTTATTTGTTTGTACTTTGTTGTGTTAAGATTAAATGAATATATTTATATTTGTGTATGTCATGTGTTATGTGTTTATGTGTATTAAATATATATATGTACTAATTGTATATGAATTAGAAAAGAATAAAGAAAGAAAAAGAAAAGAAGATAATTGTCCAGAGGAGGTTTGCCTCTGGATAAGATTTGTATATATGTGTGTGTAAGTGTGATATTTGACTCACAAAGTCAAATATAGCAAAAGCTTTCAAAACAAAAAACAAACTTCTCTCTGCTCGTGAGCTTTTTGAAGAAGGTTTCTTGATGTTGAAGGATTTGAAGTTCTAGACCTAAAGCAAGGTTGGTATAGTGTTTATAGTATAAATTATACATGTATTATGCTAGAAACATGGGTGTTTAGAGGATGGAAGTTGTGTTGGAGTTAAAAAAACTCCATGGATGAACATGAAGCTTACTTTATAAGTGGGTTTCTCATGTTTGATGTTTTTAAAAGGATTTAATGTGTTCATAAGGTTCATATAGGTGGTAAATGAAGTTCTAAGGTGTTTAAGAAGTCAAAACTAACATATTTGAAATCTAGGTTTTTGAATATATTGAGTAAAAGTCGCATGAGCTATGAACAAGAAGATGATGAAGTACAGAATTGCACGCGACGCGACGCGTCAAACGTGGGAACGCGACGCGTTCCCGTATGTCGTGCAACTTTCACTTTTATCCGACTCTTGTTTCATCCGACTTTTGGCTTGGTCAGACTTTCATGGTCCGAAAGTCGCATGAGCCATCCGACTTCCGCATGGGTCATCCGACTTTCGCATGTATGATCCAACTTTCAAAGTTGATCCGAAGGTCGCATGAAAACTACGCGACGCGACGCGTCGGGTAAAAAGCAAAGAAGTTCATTTTAAAAGCTAATCAAACCTAAGGCACATGTTGTGCTATAAATTGTAAGATTTTTTGCAAGGTGTCTAAGAGCCTTGATTGGTTCTTGTATGGGTACAAACGCTTAATGCGATTGCCGATGTTTTAGGTGAACGTGTCAGCTAAACCAGCTTTAAGTGAACGAACGTTATAAGCTAATCAGGTGAGTGCCTACGATCATGAGACTCAGTAGAGTAAGGCTTGCCTGCTAAATGTTATGTGAATGTACTATGTATGACTAACTTGCTTTTGTTGGGGTTTGCTAGGCACGCAACGGAAGTAAAAGAATAAGATAACAAGAAACATATTGCCAAGAAACCCCAAACCATGGACCAAACACTACATGCAAGAGATGCAACATGAAAAAGAACAAGGAGAAAGTTATACCACTCTGGATTCGGCCCTGGAGTAGAACTTCTAGTTGGATGAATGAGAAAGCCAAATCGAGCCTTCCTCTATTGAGACTTATGAAAGCCAGTACTCACCTTAGGAGCTTAGCTTATAACAAACAAATATTTTGCTTTGGCCCTGCTAACGTACCAGGTTCACGTAAAACATCGTTACTTGCGTTAAGCGTTTGCACACATGAGGCATTGTTACTACAATACGAACAGGAACCCCTAAAGGCACCTTAAGTCAATTTACAAGGCCACATCGACCTTATTAAACGTTTCAACACAGCATCAAAACAAACTGTGCTTTGTTACTGAAAAACATACCCTTGCGACCGCAAGCATTGTTGCTTGCGCTCATAAGGGCCTTTGCTTGCGCCCGTAAGTGCTATTCGAATTCACTTCAAACCATCCGTTTGAAGTCACTTCGAACCACCAATTCGAAGCCTTAATTATGGCTGCAAAGATGGGTCTTTGGGCCTGCAAGCATGATTCAAAGCCAATTTGAAGCCACCCTTCGAACTGTGCATTCGAAACAACGGTTACTGCCACAAGGACATTTCCTTGCACCCGCAAGCACCCTTCAAAGTCCCCCTTGTGCCCGCAAGCAAACCTGTTTTAGAACAGGTCAGCTATAACCCCGTGTTTCGACTGTTTTCTTTCAAGGCTTCACCAAACGATTTTCTAAATGATTTCCAATGTTCATACTTGATAAGGATCATCCAAATGAGTTCAAAAACAATCATTTCATCATTTCTAACATCTTTCACAATCAAATATACATAATTTATTATTAATTTGTCTAATTTACACACATATGTCAATCATATACAACTAGGGCCAATTCGAGGATGTTACAGCAACCAAAAACAGAATTTCAATAAGACTAAGAATTACATTTTAACATGTGTTGTTATGATATTTTACTTGTAATCTACTACATATAGAAGTAACAGCTATGATAAGCTAAGTACTTGATGGATCTACTATTGCCATTATATGAGATCATCTGAAGAAAAGAGTAAGTAGAGGACCATCAAATGATACCTAATTTGTCCATCAGCTGAGTTAAATCTACTATCAGTTGAATGATCAAGACTATCAGTTAAGGTACTCTAAATGATCAGTTGAACAATTTTACCAACTAATCATATAGGTTGATGAGTTTGTCTGTACCATAGTCTAAGAACTGGTTGATCATCTGAGCAACATTTAATCAGCTGAGTAATTTGTTATCAGCTAAGCATTGCTTTGATCTTCTAAGTATCAAACACTTAGGTTGAGTAACTCAATTTTTTGATCCTAGTACATATGATTAGCTGAGTCGTGATTTTGACCTATACTGTATGTTAGTTTACTCTATTTCTTTGTAAAAGTGTTTAAGTCAAAAGGCTGAACATGCTTTTTTCATTATAGCCTTAGATCTTCATTTTTAAAAGTAAAAGAACTTTTTATACCACGAAGTGAGATAAGAATCGAAGGGACAATGTAATTTCCATAATGATTGAAAAAACCTCTAACATTACTTGCGAGAATTTTAATGTGTGGAAAGATTAAAGTTACTATCAAAGAAAGATCTTGAAGATCTGATCAATTACTAAAGCATTGCCGACATCATGTTTAGGAAAGTCAAATATAAAAGATGCTATAGTGGATAAAAGTTAGTTGATGATTACAAGGCAAAAAGGGATGGAAAGTAATATAATAATATTTTTAGTGGAGTGTGCTATTCAAAAAGTATTATTATTTTATTAGGAATCTGTGTTACTTTTTACCAGCACTAACTTTATAATTAAAATAGTATTTTCTCACCACCACCTTACTCCCAACACTACATCAATGAAAGCTGCTCATCTTGTATATATATACACATGCATTCCAGTATACCAACTAGTAGATTAAACTCACTGGAAATATACTCAAAGAATAAGCTCAATCTTTTAAGCGATACAAGTTATTAGAGTTAAGCATAATATAGAAAACTTCTTCATATGTTAAACCTCATAGACATTAGTTATCTTTGAGAAGCTAGTCTATGTGCTAGACAAATTGGTTGTCATCTTTTATTGTATTTGAAATTTTCGCTTCCTTATACATGTAATTCTTGAGTCACATCAATAAGAATTATATTAAAAGTAATTTTTTGTGCATTAAATTTAAAATAGCCTAAGTTTATATTCAACCATTTTATACAAACATTTGTTGTTGCGTACTCAATCTAGGACTAGCACCCTCGCGTTGGTCTAAGCGTTAATGCTTGCTTCGTGTCGCTATTTTTATAAATTTTCATCGAATTATGTTTTATAATCATTTAATATCTATTTATTAATATTTAATATTTATTATTTTTTAAAATATCCAATTTATGAAATTGACATTTAATCTAGTTTATTACTGTGTTAATAGTAACCCGTTTTGGTCAAGCCAGTTATGACCTGTTTAATTTTGCATGCTTATTAAAATCCTATGTCTAGTTAATAGTCTACAAAGATTGTACGCTAAACTTTTTCTAAACGTATCAAAGTTTATAACTTTTACTATTTGACATATTAATTAAGATTAAAATTTTTTTGTATGTATCGAATATTCTATTTTTCGCTATTGTGTATATTAAATTTTCTATTGTATTTAGTAAATTTATATATTTTTTATTTTTAATGTAACCAAATTATATAATAACAACAAATTAAAAGTTTGATAACTTTTATAGTTCAATACACATAATAACCAATAAATACATTTTGACGAAGATTTCTTTAGAATTAAAATTGGGAAGTTAACAACCTTGACGAGAATAGAATAACTTTTCCTGTTTTGAGGACGGATGGGAAGCAAATGTGTAATTCAAAGTGACTCCATAGCCAAATCCAAGGATCTAAATTTTTTTCCCGAGTTTGGAGAGAATAAGTGAATATAAACCTGCATATTTCATCTCAATCATATTAGATATGTTTTCAATTATCCATGACACCATTTTTCTTTGATCTATTTTTTTAAAGGAACATTGCATGGGTGATTATCGTGATAAAGATTCTAAAAACGAAAGCCACAACGTATTGTCTAATGGATAATCTTTCAGGTACTCTTAGAATTCGGATAAATAAAGGGGTAGGTCTTGCCATTCGTGATGTGAAAACCAGCGATTCTTATATCGTCATCAAGATGGGTAATCAGGTTGTCAACATGTTATCCTTTCTAATGAGGTGTTGTTTGATTCTTGATTATTTTTACCTTAAATAATAATTAATTTTTTTTTGAATATTTGGGTGTGCATGTTTATATATCGGGTAACTTGTTACATGGAATTTGTGCTACTGGTTTGTGTCAATTGTTTCGTTAATAAATGTTTTTTACTTTGTGTAGAAACTCAAGACTCGTGTTATCGAGAATAATGTGAACCCCGAGTGGAACGAAGACATGAATCTTTCCATTCGTGAACCTGGTGTTCCAATTAAGCTAGTATGTTTCTCACAAGTACACATGACAACATGACGATCTTTTTTTGGGATGTTTGGATTTTTGTATTAGAAATGATTATCTCATTACGATATTAACTTGATTATATACAAAGTGTAACAAATCTGTTAGATATCTAGCTAGCTAGGCCTTCTTTTAACCTAATCATGAAGACTTTTATTCCAGTTTCGGGAATGTTTTTATGTTCCAAAACTAAAAATTATAATTAAAAATGCTTATTTTTTTCACTAATTATGATCTATTTTTGTTTCATTTTATCTATTAATTCATTAAAAGATAGATATTTTCAAACTCCAAACAATAGAAACATATTCAATTCAAGTACTTTTATTCATTTAGTTATCTAAATAATTCAGTATGACAGTATCATCTTGTCTCCTTCATTAATGAACACATCGAAACACCATTTTATATGTACCTCCCAAGTTCAGTGTGACTAGGGTGTAAGACATAGACTATTGAATTGCTTATTTCGCTCAATATCAATATAAATCTTTTAATTCATGTATGTATGATTGTAGACAGTGTATGACCATGACAAATTTAGCAAGGATGACAAAATGGGAGATGCAGAAATTGACATCAAGCCGTTTCTCGAGGAATTGAAGATGAATCGAAAAAACTTCCCAACTGGCACTGTTTTAAAAAAACTACTACCCTCGAGGTCAAATTTCTTGGCTGAAGAAAACCGTATATTATGGAAACGCGACAAGATTGTTCAAGATATGTGTCTGAGATTGTAAAATGTGGAATGCGGTGAGGTTGAACTTGAATTGAGTTGGATCAATCATCCTGGAGCAACTAGCACATAGAATTCCTATTTCTATCCTCTCTTATGAAGTGATCTCCATGGAAACTAAGGTATATATGTATTACTGTATTAGCAAAACCTCAATAGTATTTGTAGTATTTTTTAAGGGTAAATTGTATGAAAATATAATGAACTTTTTATTAGTTACTATTGTATACAACTAATTTTAAAATTTTAAAAATAATATATTTAACTTTTATAATCTTCTTATTGAATGCAAACAACTTTTTTATGTGTCTGTTGTTTAGTTACCTTTGTATATAATAAACTTTGTCATAACTTTTATAGTATACAACAAGTTTCATACTATGTAAGGTTTATGAAAGTTGGTTGTATTATTTTTAAAAAAATAAAATTGATAATATATATAATGGTAACTAAAACAAAGTATATTATGTTTTAATGTAATTTGTTCATTTTTTTATTATAAAGAAATACAGAAAATTCTTTTTAATTATAGTGGAAGTCATCATATATATGCACGTGACACATACATAACCTGTAGATTCATTTGGTAGCAGTTTGTAGTTTGACAGAAATGAAAATTAAAAGTTTTTGTAGAAGTGCATTCTGTAAACCACTCAGTTTTTTTTCTTTCTTGTTAAAGGTTGATTATCTTATGCGAAATTGTTATTAAAAATATTGAACCACGTACAACAAAATATAAATAAATAATAGAAAACGAGATTATTAAGATTTAACGTGAAAAAACCCATGCCATAACTGATAATATTACTATATGGGAAAATATGATACTACTACAAAAAAAAAAGTTCAATTAAGCTCTTCTGTTTTGTCCCGGATTAAAAAAAACAACCTAAAATCAGGATAAAAAGGGCTAATGTGCATTTTTAGGATTTAGGGCCCGTAAAAAAATGAGTCTGAAAGTCTATAAAATGATCGGACACCGTTTATTTAAATAAAAAAGGTCAAATATCTTGTTTCAGCACGTCCAAAAGATATAGACACATTGTTTTTTACGAGACAGCCCTATTTTTTATTATAAAACCGGGTCTAGGCCCTAGCCACACTTAATTAACCCTGGCCACTCTTATTCAAGCCCATAATTTCACTAGACTTCTTAATTCCTAGCGATTTTCTTATTGTGTCGACTTCTCCCTGGTGTTCAAGTCCACGATTTCACTATTTTTTACTTCTTCCCAACTATTTGCTTATTGTGTCAGTGATCAGAAACTTGTAATGCCCTGAAGTTTGTGAGTTTTATTCTAATTTAATTAATTACTTAATTATCTGTTTATATTTATTTCAGCATTTTAAGAGAATAACTAAAATATTTAATAATTTTGAGACATTTATATGAAGTTATAGGATGTAGAGAATAAAATTGTATTTACCAAATGTAGATAAGTGGGTATGGGATTGAATTAGTGGTCAAACTAAAACTAGGAGGACAATTCTTCACCAATGACAAAACTTTAGCCTATAAAAAAAGAAATTGGTCAAAAATTCAAAATGAACAAAGTGTATGTGTGTGTTGTGTTCTCGAAGAGACGAGGGAGGTGTGGGAACAACAAGATCAGTTCCAATTTCAAGATTAAAGTCAATTGTAGTAGTTTTTAATTGATTCAACTAAAGAAGATATGATATTTGACCCAATTTGTCAATAATATTGAAGGTTTATGAGTTTATATGAAGAGCTAGTGGGTTTATCAATTAGAAATCGTCTCAGATGATGATTTACATGAGTTTAATCTTCTAAAATTTAGTGTTGCGTATGTTTCTAGTTACTAAGTGCTAGATATTGTTGGTAATGTTTTGTTTGCGTTTTTAGTTGGATTAGAGACTATTCTGGTCGAACAGTCTACTGAAAATTTGTCAATACATGTTGTGTACAAGGGTGCCAGATGTGTATAGTGTCGTGTAGAATAACATTGGCCGTGTTCAAGCCTTTTATGGTACAGGCCATGTAGGGTTGTTTTAGACCGTGCGTGGTTAAACTATACAGGTCGTGTAATGCTAACATAGGCCGTGTAAGGTTAGGGGTTTACACCGGCATAACATGGCCGTGTAGCCGTGTAGAGCGAACGCCGTGTAGCCTATACACAGGTTGTGTAGCAGGACGTGTAGAGCATTAACAGAGTATAACTTGAGTAGTTAACTTCTAAATTTAATATAATTAATTGTTGGTGATTTGGATTATCTAAATTTGCTAAAAGAGAGTTGGTAGTGATGTGCGTTTTACGTACTAGTTTTAACATTTATAAAATCCGATTTATTTGATACTAATACGCCACGAATAGGCAAAAGGAGTTAAATGTTTATAGTTTAGTAAATATAAGTACAAGTGTTGAACACTTTGGGAACGGGTATTATTCTGGTGTTTATTATGCCAACTTAGTATTAAACTAATTAATGTAAAATCCCTAACTACTAGAAAACACCAAAAGCAACTCAAAACGAGCAAAAAGCACCAAACTTTACGAGACTAAAACTATTAGAATGAAAACTTCCCTCCCTAAATTTGATTCATCTTTTCAAGTCAAATGATTTCAATTTAAATTCGTGCAATGGATAATTAATATCATATACCGCTTTCTAATTTGATTGGACTCTTTGTCAGATTATCTAACCCTATAATCATACAATTAACTAACCCTATGGTCAAATCAATTTAAAGCATAATTAGGTGTTTAGTTCGAATCAAGAAAGACTTAACCTTTAATGATTATTTTTATTAACAAATCATTCAATTAACACATAAAGATCATTACATGCAATTGCACACACATTAAAGTTTCTATCTTTGGTTGTTTAACACTAGGATTGGTCAATCACTAGTCAAAATTCCCTATTGGTCCTACATAATTAAAATTCAAGCCTCACAAATAGCTTGGTCCCCTAATTTATGAAAACTCGGTTTATAAACTCCAAAAACAGAATCTAAAACACTTCTGGATATGTGATTAATCAATACAAATAAAATATATGATAAAAAGTTTTCAAATTTATTAAAAACAAACAACTTTCAATGGTTAATCTCCTCTTGGGAGGAAAACAGAAGATCTAGCCTATCATAAGCATGCCAACACATCGGAAATCAAATAAGAACATGAATATAGAAGATAGGAATGTAAATCAGTGATGGAATTATGTTGCAAAGCCTTGATCTTCAAAATTTAAGCCTTGATCTTCAAAGTTAAGTTCCAATCTGTTGCACAGATTGTGTCGCGATCTTTAACTCTTCATAATTCTTTTATTTCTTTTCTTTATTTCCTTTTTTAGTTTTTACATCTATTCTTTTTCTTCATTTCTTCTCGGATTGTACTCGATTAAGCTTCAATTAATTCCAGCTTCCGCCTTTTTAGCATGAAAAGGATAAAAAAAAAGGTAAAAAAGCATCTTTTTGAACAATTTCGCGTAATATTCGCCTAAAAATAAATAGATATCTCGTGAAATATATAACTAATAAATGTGATATCAGCAGCTATCGGAGGCCTTTATCACTACAAACAAGGTGAGTAACATGATCCCTAACAATGTGTTAGGCGCATATTTGTGATATATAAAGCATGTTGATTAATGTCATGATGTTGGTATAATAAACAAGTGAGATATTAATGATAAAGAGAATGCCTACACGGCAACCTGTAGCCTAAGTGGCCATTTAGCAATCTTAGTGTTATAAATAATAAGATAAAAGTAATACTATAATTAAGATTTGATATTTATCGATTATTATTTGTATGTAGTGTGTAGTTTAGTATGATGTGTTAGCGTGAATATGTGCAAAATAGATGTTATGTAAGTATGTGAAAAAGATAGATGATATGCTGATGGCCTAAGTGGCAAGCTATTAATTTAAATAGCAATATGAACGCATGTGTGACATTATGGTAGCTTGAGGTGACATATTGATAACTTGAGTGGTAAATTACTTCCCTGGGTGGCATTATGATAGCATGAGTGACAAGTTACTACCTTGAGTGACGCTATAATGGCTTGAGTAGCAAATTATAAATTTCAGTGGGAAAAGTTATGAGATGTGTGATAATTTATAATGATGGCTTCATATATAAGAGATGTCTGTGTAACAAATTGTTAGTTTGTGATTGTGTGCTCACTAAGCTTTACACTTATAAGTGTTTTATTTTCCCTTTTTGAAGGATTTGGTTGAGAGAAGGCTCTCGTTCAAGGTTGCAGTGTTGCGATTTTATTGTTGTGTTTGATTCTATTCTTCTCAAAAACATCTCTAGAATCAATTACAATTCAATATGAATTGATTTTAATCACATCACATTGAGATTTGAAAGTTTTTTGTGGAAAACATATACGGTTTTTGCCTTAAATTTCATAAAAAATTTGTTTCAACGATGGAATTGATTGGACATTAGTTGTCTACTGAGAATTGCAAGTTCTAGGATATCAAATTCGGAAGTTTATTCATTGATTTTCATTAGAATTCAAATTTTGAGTGAAGAACACATGAAGAACAATTTAGATCCGAAGGTTTGATCGATTTTGTGGAAAATTTAAACATTTTGGTGTTTGCCTTTGGACTTCGAGCTAATCAGTTACTGTTGGGATTCCATGGCGATCAAAGCACGCAACGGAAGCAACAAAACACACAACAAACGATCCCATGAATTCCCAATGGTGGTGAAAACTTGCAAGAACATACATGCAACCAAAAACAAGCACAAAGAGAAGAAAGGAAGTGAACCATACCCTTGAAAACTTTGATGATATTTTTGGAACAAAAGGAACTTGGGATGTAAGCTTGAAACAAATGGCTCCAAGCCCTAATGCAAGTCCACACCAAGAATATCTTCAACCTCTTTGTACTAGCAAACCAAGGAACCACCTACACTTGATGAGAATCCTCTGGAACAGCCTTGTAACCACCTGTGCACTAACCACCTTCACTTGTTCTTGCTCTCTTTCTCTATAGAAGAACTCACAATGTGTGTGTAATTCACCAAATGACCAAGAGTATAGAATGAACAAAGAACACCTCTAAAATAGGCATTCTATCTGTTCAAAGAGCCCAGAGTCGGAGCTAAGTGGCACACTATCGTCCAACCAAATACAAGTGCCACTTAGAATTCCGCCTTCACGACTTCTTCACGGGCTCTCACGGGCCGTGAAGGATAAATGCGCCACAACCGGCCATTAATCCTCCACGAGCCGTGCCGCGCTGTGCAAGAATCGTGAGGGTTGTGCCGTCATGACCTCCTTCACGGGCCGTGTAGGGTCGTGAAGCCCTAGGGTTTCACGAACCATGCGGCCCACGACAGGATCGTGGACACGAGCTGCTTCATAACCCGTGGAGCATCCTTCACGGTCATGAAGCCTTGGTTAACTGGAATTTGACCATTTTGACTCTTTCCTCTTATAGTAGGCTGTCGAGATTGAAACTTGGCGTGTGACCCAATAGGCCCGCGCTTCATTGGCAGTGATGTCGGCCTACATGTGTCGGTGGGCAGATTCCAACAAACTCCCACTTGCACATGACACACCATACCCATGGGCACCACAGACAGGGAGCGGCCTCTAGCAAGGCATCCCTGCCCCCAACTAAACACGGGGTATGTCATCCCTGACAAGTACCAAGTTAAACTAAAAGAGTTTGACATGGTCCTATAGATAAGTGATCAATTATCTTATTGTTTACGATATCCAAGTGAACATGAGACATGGTACAAAGTCATTCTCCGATCGTTCACGATTATGTTTCTCGATCAAGATTGGTGGTGACCAAAAAGGTGAGTTGCAACTAATCAACAATCATTACAAGCTCGAGCATGGCCATGCATTTTTGGTGTCAGCGCCTAATCATCGAGGGGCCTAGGGATATCTCTCTTTACAGAGGAACAGATTCTTTCGACTACATTGCCTCTAATACAATGGCAATACTTTACCCAAATACCTCCTTTATAATAGCCAGTTACGGACTACGTTTGAAAGCAGTCATAATAAAGCAAACCAAAATAGTGAAACACATGTATCTCCGGTCTAAGGATAAAAGATATTATCATCCTGATTTACTCTTGACATGTACCATGAAGTAAGATCAGGTGTGGGTCGTCCAATCACTTGAAACTCTTTTCAAGTATAGGCGAAATATTGCGTCCCTTGTATTCAATCCAATTGAACACTATGACCAATCATTTCCCTCGATCTTCGTTCATACTTCCTTCCATGAAGAATGACCGATCGTGGACTATTTAGAATGTAAAAACATTCAAGGAAGTGATAAAACATGCAAAGTTGGAACACAATAATGATTTAAAGAAAGTATTTGCTACACGCGTATCATTAAATCTCCATTTAATAATCAATACATTCAAAAATACAATATTGCTTAATGTTCCCAATAACATAGTAAATACATCGAATACAATAACCAATATACAACTCAAACCAAGTCACTAGCAAATCTAATCCCAATAGCACGTGTGTGGGCATCGTGCTTAGCTTGCGACAACGGTTTAGTGAACGGATCCGCCAAATTGCTATCCGTGTGTACTTTGTTGATGACAATGTCTCCATTCTCGACCATGTCCCGGATAAAATGATATTTCCGCGGAATATGCATTGTGCGTCGATGAGACCTCGGTTCCTTTGCTAAAGCAACGGCACCCTCATTGTCACAGAAGATCTCAACAGTGATGCTTCGAACCACTCCAAGGTCAAGCAGAAATTTCCTCATCCATACGGCCTCCTTAGTAGCTTCACTGGCCGCAATATATTCCGACTCGGTAGTGGAATCGGCCACGGTGTCTTGCTTGGAGCTCCTCCAGGATATAGCACTGCCGTTTAATAGGAACACGAACCCCAATTGTGATCGGCAGTCATCCCTATCGGTTTGGAAGCTTGCATCAGAGTAACCCTTTACTCTAAGCTCTTCCTCACCTCCGTACACCAAGAACATCTCCTTAGTCCTCCGAAGATACTTGAGAATGATCTTCACCGCCGTCCAATGAGCTTCGCCAGGGTTGGCTTGATATCTACTCATCATGCTCAAGGCACACGATACATCAGGCCTCGTACATAGCATGGCGTACATGATCGAGCCCACAGCCGAAGCATATGGCACTCGCTTCATTACTTCCCGTTCCTCTAGGGAACTAGGGGATTGAGTCTTACTCAATACCAAACCATGTGACATTGGAATAAACCCCTTCTTGGAGTCTTCCATCCTAAACCGCTTTAGGACTTTGTCAACATATGTACTTTGGCTAAGACCAATAAGCCTCTTGGATCTATCTCTATAGATTTTGATCCCAAGAATATAAGTCGCATCTCCCAGATCCTTCATTGAAAAACAATTCCCTAACCAGGTTTTTACACCTTGAAGGGTCGGAACATCATTCCCAATGAGGAGCATGTCATCGACATACAAGACTAGGAACACAACTATGCTCCCATTAGTCCTGACGTATACGCATGGCTCATCCTTGCTTTTCGAAAAGCCAAACTCTTTGACTTTCTCATCAAAACATATGTTCCAGCTGCGGATGCTTGCTTAAGTCCATAAATGGACTTCTTAAGCTTGCAGACTTTATGCGGATGCTTGGCATGTACAAAATCCTCGGGTTGAGTCATATAGACCTCCTCGCTAAGTGTCCCATTAAGGAACGTGGTTTTTACATCCATTTGCGAAATCTCATAATCATGAAATGCGGCAATTGCCATGAGTATCCGGATAGACTTCAACATAGCCACCGGGGAAAAGGTTTCATCATAGTCTACACCATGAGTTTGCGTGAAACCCTTAGCCACCAGTCGGGCTTTGAAGGTGTCTACCTCTCCATCTATGCCGTTCTTTTTCTTAAAGACCCATTTGCACCCTACGGGTCTACACCCGGGTACCGGATCTACCAAATCCCAGACTTGGCTATCCGACATAGATTGCATCTCGGACTCCATAGCCTCTTTCCACCTAGCGGACTCAGGACCCACCACGGCGTTCCGATAAGATGATGGTTCATCATGATCCACCACTAGGTCGTAGCCCTCAGACATGAGAAACCCATATCTCTCTGGCTCATTGCGACTCCTACCAGATCTCCTAAGAGGTAAAGGATCCATGTCAGGTTCTCCAGCATCGCCGTGCTGAGAATCATCTTGTGAACTAGTGCCAACTTCAGGTTGGTCATTGGAAGGTTCTTGAATCTCTTCAAGATCTACCTTTATCCCACTAGCGTCTTTGGATAGCATCTCCCTTTCAAGGAAGACGGCTCACCGAGCAACAAATACCTTGTTCTCGGACGGTTTATATAAAAAATATCCCATAGACCTGGCAGGATATCCAATGAACAAACACCTCTCAGCTCGGGGTTCCAATTTGTCCTCCACCTCACGTCTCACGTAGGCAGGACAACCCCAAACCTTTAGATATGAAAGCGATGGAACATTTCCATGCCACATGTCAAAAGGTGTCTTCTTGACCTTCTTAGTTGGTACGAGGTTAAGGATTCTAACGGCCGTTTCCAATGCATAGCCCCAAAAGCTAATAGGTACATTCGTACAACTCATCATACACCGGATCATATCCAACAATGTCCGGTTTCTCCTTTCGGCGACACCATTTAATTGTGGTGTCTTAGGAGGTGTCAATTGTGAAACAATTCCACAATCTTTTAGATAGTCACGGAATTCCGAACTTAGATACTCACCACCACGGTCCGATTTGAGCACCTTAATTCGCTTACCCAATTGGTTCTCAACTTCGTTTCTGAAAGCCTTGAAAACCTCAAAGGTTTCCGACTTTTGTCTCACCAAGTAGACATACCCATACCTACTAAAGTTATCGGTAAAGGTTATGAAGTACCTTGAGTTATCCCTAGTGACATGCTTGAACGGACCACACACATCCGTGTGAACGATATCAAACAAGTCTTTGCCCCTCTCACAAATGCCGGTGAAGGGTGCTTTGGTCATTTTGCCCAACAAGAAAGATTTGCATACATCATCCGACCTATGGTCAAATGATTCAAAGATCCCATCTGCTTGGAGCTTTGCGATGCGTTTCTTGTTTATGTGGCCCAAACGACCATGCCATAAAGATAACTTATCCAAATCACATTTGGATTTAGAACCAACATTCATGATTGATCTATTACTTTGCAAGCATACGCTTGTCTCATATATGCCACGACATGGATGTGCTTTAAAATAAAATAAATCATTCTTAAAGCATGAAATAATTCCATTAGAGAAATTAAAATTAAATCCATCGTCAACAAGCATATAAAATGATAAAATGTTTCTTGCCATGCAGGGCGAATAAGATACATTTAATAAAGTAATAAATAAGCCGGATGGAAATGCGAGGTCCACGCTCCCTATCTTCTCAACCGGGACAACCGCCTTGTTTCCCATGATGAGATCCAGCACCCCATCAACTAAGTCCCTACTTCTTCTTTGTACCTGCACATTATTAATTATGTGAGTACCACACCCGGTGTCCAAGACCTAAGCGTTAGAAGTAGAAGTGTTATGGAGTTCAATCATATACATACCGGAGGCGCCTTGTCCCTTGGTGCGAAGTCTCTTGAGCTCCTCCGTGTACTTGGGGAAATTATGCCGGTAGTGTCCCTTTTCCTCGCAGAAGAAGCAGGTGGCCTCTTCCGGTGAGGGGGCTATAGGTGCGGGTTCCTTCCCCTTCGGCTCCGGCGCCGGGAGAGGTTTGGGCTTGGGTGTTGCCACTTTTGCCTTCCCCTTGCCCTAGGAGCTTGAAGAGGGCCGCTTCCTCTTAGCACCACCCTCATGGATGGCTAGGATAGGTGCGGAGGTCGATGGCTTTGCCTTGGCCATGTTAGACTCGGCGGTCTTCAACATGCCATGCAACTCCATCAAGGACTTATCCATATTATGCATATGGTAGTTCACAATGAACGGACCATATGCTTGAGGCAAAGATTGGAGGATAATATCCGTAGCCAAGTCTTTCCCTATTGGAAAGCCCAACCTCTCGAGCTAGTCCACGTATTGCTTCATACGAAGCACGTGGGAGCTCACGTTCCCGCCCTCCTGCATCCGGCACCCTATAAAGGCCTTAACACACTCGTAGAGTTCTTGCCTCGCTTGCTGCTGGAACATTTCCTTTATCTACGAAATCATGTCAAATGCACCAACGTCCTTGACTTGCCTTTGCAACTCGGAACTCATGGTCGTCAACATGAGGCAAGTCACCTCATTAGTGTCTTTAAGGCGCTTCTCATAAGCATCCTTAAGGCCAGCGTAGCGGTGGTAGCAGGAGCCTCCAGAAGAGGTTCCTCTAGGACGTACAACTTGCTTTCATGGCGCAAGAAAATTCTCAACTGCCTATGCCAATCCATAAAGTTTATGCGTATGAGTTTCTCTTTCTCCAAAAATGGACGGAGTGACATGTGCGTCGCGGTGTTGCTTGTAGATGCCATCTAAAAGAAGGCAAAGCACACAAAAGGTTAGTTGGATATATTTTAATCCTTGTTAAATAATTACCCAATAGTTTAACACTTAAATTTAATAAGGGCTAAGAACCTAACATAACTTCACTACATGACGGGTTTACCGCTGATCACTTCATGAAGGTATTTAGGCCGGTAAATACTTTACCAATTGCAATCCATGATTACAACTCTTAGGCACTTGCGGGATCCATCGGTACTCATAGCACCGGTTTGGCATGTTTGATCCCTTCCCACACCAATTCCTCAATAAGCCGCTTTGATAACTCGGTATAGGTACGACAATTATCAAGGCGTATTAAATTGGAATTGCAAATCGTCCAACAAGATACACGATGATGCCCATGACAACCAAAGATTTCAAGACGCCACACGCACCTTCCACACAAGTCCACATGGAATAACTGGTGCTAAGCTCGACAATTGTCTCATGCTTCATTAGATTCGGGTGGTGTCATCTTTTGGATGGCGTGTGATTTACGTCTTTAAGAAAAACAGGACTTTTGTTTTTCCGGTTAAAAACCTCTTTTCGTTTTGATTAACAAATAAGTGACAAAACGCATTTTTCACCAATTGAACATAAACACTTTATATTCGTTTGTTAATCATGTGAGCGAGCGGGGTTTGTTAACCAATTAAGGAAAACTATATAGTTTTATTATTTTCAAAAGATTTTCTAGCATGCGAAGATTCTACAACCACGCAAGAAAATAAATAAATAAAACTACACAACCACGCATACAAACCCGATTTGAGCCAACCATAAGTGTTCCCCGGTGAGCCAACCATAAGTGTTCCCCGGTGAGCCAACCGATGAACTAAGTCTACTAAGGACAAACAATCCAAGACTTGGTGGCGTGCTCCCACTCGATCCCGCGCCTCCGGATCCAAGGTAGCCAGGACGTCTCCCAAGACTCTCGTTGGTGCCTCCGGTCTTCTTTTCTCATTACATACATAATTTAAAGAGAAATGGCATGCAAGCCACACAATCTATTCTAAGCTAATATACAAATGACAAAGAATAAATACTTTGGCGTGCAAGCCACAAATAAATAAATTAATACAAACCGGATTAAATAAATTATTACAAACCAAATGTGGTACAAACCACCAAATGAATGAACAACAAATAAAACAACCAAACAACCACACAAAGGTCTAGGCTCAAACCGGTGCTCACAAAAAACAAAACAACCACAAAGCATGGTGTGCCACACTAAACCATGCACAAAACAATATCCCAATTAAGTTTATTCAAAAACTAAAGGCACAAGAATAAACCTCGTACATATGCATTAAGATTCCAAACACTTTGAAATCCATATTCATATATACACAATATACATGTATGCATGTGTTCATTTTATGCCAAAACCACCGAATACATACATATATAAGAATTAGGATATTATGGGGCTTAATCTACAAGGCTAAACAGCCTAAAATGATTCTGGAAACACCAAAATCATGTGCTAAAATCCATATCAAGTTTTCTTTTTCAAAAAGGCCAAAAACAGCCTGTTCACGACACCTTCACGAGCTACTACTCTTCACGGGCCCTCACGGGTCGTGAAGGTAGTACACTCCACAACTCGTGAAACAGTTTAAAAACCTTTCATGACCACCACCCCACGAGACTGGTCATGTGGCCTTCACGACCCGTGAAGCAAGCTCCACGGCCCGTGAAGACCTTCTGGACAGAATGTCTAAAAACGAAAATATGGATTTTCAAGCCACAAAGGTGCATGCATCTTACAAGTATGGCTCTGATACCACTGTTGGGGTTCCATGGGGATCAAAGCACGCAACGGAAGCAACAAAAAACACAACAAATGATCCCATGAATTCCCAATGGTGGTGAAAACTTGTAAGAACATACATACAACCAAAAACAAGCACAAAGAGAAGAAAGGAAGTGAACCATACCCTTGAAGACTTTGATGATATTCTAGAACAAAAGGAACTTGGGATGTAAGCTTGAAAGAAATGGCTCTAAGCCCTAATGAAAGTCCACACCAAGAATATCTTCAACCTCTTTGTACTAGCAAACCAAGGAACCACCAACACTTGATGAGAATCCTCTGGAACAGCCTTGTAACCACTTGTGCACTAACCACCTTCACTTGTTCTTGCTCTCTCTCTCTCTCTCTCTATGGAAGAACTCACAATGTGTGTGTAATGCACCAAATGACCAAGAGTATAGAATGAACATAGAACACCTCCAAAATAGGCATTCTATCTGTTCAAAGAGCCTAGAGTCAGAGCTAAGTGGCACACTATCATTGGACCAACAAAATGGTCCAACCAAATACAAGTGTCACTTAGAATTCTGCCTTCATGACTTTTTCACGGGCTCTCACGGGCCGTGAAGGATAAATGCGCCACGACTGGCCATTAATCCTCCACGAGCCGTGCCGCGCTGTGCAAGAATCGTGAGGGTTGTGCCTTTACGACCTCCTTCATGGGCCGTGTAGGGTCGTGAAGCCCTAGGGTTTCACGAACCATGCGGCCCACGACAGGACTCGTGGACACGAGCTGCTTCATGACCCGTGGAGCATCCATCACGGTCGTGAAGCCTTGGTCAATTGGAATTGACCATTTTGACTCTTTCCTCTTATAGTAGGCTGTCGAGATTGAAACTTGGCGTGTGACCCAATTGGCCCGCACTTCATTGGCAGTGATGCCGGCCTACGTGTGTCGGTGGGCAGATTCTAACAGTTACACCACTGCTCACTACGAGCTTAGCAGTTACAAACGCGTCCCTAACAATCTAGAAATCATTCCAAGGAGAACACTTCGAGCGTGTCAAAGTCCGAGTTCGAAATCCATTCACTTCTAGTTCAAAACCAATACACTTCGAATTTGAAATCAATACCTTGAATTTGAAATCAACACACTTCGAGTTCGGAATCTACACATTTCAAATTGATTCTTTGAGCTTCAAAAACCATCCCTTTGACTTCGAGCGAGTTTTTGATCTCATAAGAACATTTCAAAAACTAAGGCATACACTTCGCATTCGAAGATCATCACTTCAAACTCATTCTAAGTTACTTTGAGCGTGTTTCAATTCAAGACCAGCCACTTCGAACACTCATTCAAATCCATTTTCACTTCGAATTCGACAGCTACATAGAACTAACCAACTTCTAACAACTCACACAAACTTTGAATTCGAAATACTCACATTTTGAATTCTTCCAATTCGAACCCAATCACAAAAATTTTCAAGTCAACGATCAATACCAAATTCAAGTAAGAAAAAGTTCCAATGAGATCCTAGCCATAGGAACTGATTCTAAACCCCCTGTCCTATTCTGCAACGATTGCATTGTTTGGAAAGGGAGGTTCATGGACGTTCTGGAACATAACGAGACATACGGAGAAATGATGATAGATTGTATACTTAATGGTAACAAGAAATTTTACAGAATCATCAATGCCCAACCAGATAACAATCCTCCGATACCTGGTATAACAAGAGAGAAAACACTAGATGAGCTTACAGTAGCAGAAAAAGAAAGGAAGAAGGCAAATAGGCTTGCCAAGTACTACCTAAAACAAGGGTTATCCTCTGAGATGTATATGAAGGTACACAGCCTGGCAACTGCAAAAGAGATCTGGGATGAGATAAAGCGACAATTGCAAGGAACAGAGCAAGGGGAACACATCAAGAGAACTCAACTGGTGAATATGTTTCATGAGTTCAATGCAATGGACAATGAGCTTTTAATTGATACCTACAGCCGTTTTTGCAAGTTGCAAAATGAACTCAGAACTAACAAGGTTGAAAGAGCTGACTTGGACATCACCTGTGTCTTCTTGCGAGCTCTAGATGCAGAGTGGAAGGAACATGTGAAGCTATACAAGCACATCAATCGCCAACGATATTGTAACACCCTCAAACCTGGGCTAGGAGATTAGTGGGTTTGTGGTAAATGTTTAAATGTTTTAAATTTGATTAAATGGCTAATTGAATTAATTCTATTATGTGTTAATGTTAATATATAATTATATGCATGTCTTAATTATATGTATGTATGTCACCGTATGCATGTATATGTATTTATGTGGGTGTGCAGGTGTATGTGTGTTAAGAGTGCGTGTGCCACCTCCAGTTTTCTAATTTTATACGTGGGGCTTGTCAAATTAAGTATGCATTATTCTAATTGCAGAAAAGTGAAGTGTGTGTGCAAGTGTTTTCTCCCTGTTAAACAAACCGAAGAAGAATAAAAAAGGAAACAATCGGATTTCAGATTTTGTGTGTGTTTGAGTTCAAGTTAAAGGTTAGATATTGTATACATCATGATTAAATGCTTACTAGATTGAATTTCTGATAAAGCTAACATGAAAATCGTGAAGAAGTATAGAACCGGTTTTGATGAAATATGAGTTTATATGGGTTTTATGTGTTCATATGATTTGCATGTTAAAATGGTGTTTTCATGCATGAAATATGTGTTTATAATGTTAAAGTATGTTTCTGGTATGTTTGAATGAAGTTTTGAAAAGTTATGGTTGATGATTTGAAGCTGGCGGAATTAATTATGAACTATCGGTTTTGGTGTTGGGGAAGAAGAGGATTTCCGATTGTGGCGAAACCGATAGTTTGGAAAACCGATAACATGTATAATCTGAGCCATAAAATCCTATTGATTGAAATCTGGAACCCTAAAAACCGACACTCAAATCCTACACTTGAGAAACCGACACTTGAATCCCTATGATTGAATCCGATACTCAAAGCCTACACCCAAAACCGATTGAATCAAATCCGACATACTAGAATCCGATAAACCCAAATCCGGAGAAGTTAAATCCGGGGCTTTGATGAAATCCGATACAAATGAATATCCGGAACTATTGGAATCTGATTAAGCCAAATCCGGAAGTTGGAATCCGTGTACTTGCAATCCGATCATTCTAAATCCAAATGAAGTGAAATCCGATATTAAGTGGCGGATTTCTAGAAATCCGATGGTTTTTGGAATTCCGATACTTTGTGTTTGAAGTTGTATTTATTTATTGTTTGCTATTGTTTGATGAATGATTTATAGATATATGGATAGATATATTTATGAGGATTGAAACTGATTTGGTTAATGCTGTGTTTTCAGGCAATCCAAAAGCTCAGTAAAATTATATATCTGAGTTCAAGCTGAAACTGAGGTGAGTGGATGTTAATCGCGGATGGCAAAGATTTTAGTTAATATTATTGATGTAATGCATGATTGTGGATTGAGATTGGATTGATAAAACTGCTGGATGTGATAATAATTGTTGATAACTGCTGCATGACTATTTGGTCGATACGCACTCTTAGGGTGATTTTGAGTTGCGTTGAGAAGTCAGCTATACGTGGACTTGGGCTGGGCTTGTCTAACTGATTGGTTGAACAGTAGTAGTCTTTATGTTGCATTTGTTGCACAGAGGGGAGTTTACTGTGCCAATTCAGTGGAAAGCTATCGGTAAACCTTTGCTTTGGCCGGCATTGGTTGTAGGTTCTGCGCCGCACCACCGCTCTTCTTTGGATATGTGATTACATGATTGATGTTGATTGGGAATGTTTGCATTTGTTGTTTTAGCCTCTACTCACATAACTTTGTGCTAATTCCCCTCAGTTGATGTTTTGCAGGTTCGTGTTTGAGTTGAAGAAGGAAGAGTTGACCACACTCTGATACTTATTTTGAAAAAAAGAGACGAGCCAGTCATTTTCTAACGCCAAACAATTAATGATGTTATTGTCTTTTGAAAAAATGATTGTATCTTTGTAAATATAGGTTTAATGTATTTAAGTTGAGTTATATTAGCTTCCGAAGTGCAATTTAAAAAAAATGGCTTGTGATTTTCCGGTGTTATAGATATACATCTGGGTCACATAGACTAGATACTTTCAAGGTGGCAAATAAACCAAGGTTTGTGAAAGGTGAGAAGAAAGAAGATCGCAAGTGCTACAATTGCAGGGGAAATGGCCACTACATCAAACATTGCACTCAAAAGAAAAAGAAAGATGCTGAGTACTACAAGCAAAAGCTCAAATTATCAAAGAAGAAGAGTACGGGTAGGGCCATGATGGTTGAAGAAGATCAATTTCTGTCTGACACACATGACAACGATCTTGATGAAGAAGCACAAGCTTAGTTCTGTCTAATGGCCAATGTGGATGATGAATTCACCGATGATGATCAAGAGCCAGAGGCACATTATGACAACACTGATGATGAAGAGCTTGATGCTGATGATGTTGAAGAAGAGGTACATTGTAACTCCCTTACAGATTGTGTTCTGAGCTTGGAACATGTTCAGATCATCATGAAAAGAATTAAAAAGTTAGAACAAAGAGCACAAAAGTCAAAATTAAAGAAAGAAAAAATAAAAGAAATAATAAGAAATCAAGAGATGGAATCATATCAGGTCGATAAGGTAATTGCTGAACTTAAAACCAAAATAATTGAAAAAGAGAATGAGTTAATTGAGTTGACAGCTTCCATGAGTACACAAATTCACGATCTTAAAGCTGAGAAGATCAGTGCAGAAAAGGATACAGAATATATCATCAAAGAGAAAGGTGAATTATGTTCTAAAATCAAAGAACTTGAAGACACGCTGATTAAAAGAGGTCAAACGGAACAAACCATTTTTCTTAACAAATCCAAGGAACGGAATTTCTCGAAATGGACCTATGATGGTCTTGGATTTGAAAACCCAAGAATTAGTGAGAAAGTGACTGCCAAACAATGCAATGCACCATTCATCACTTCTAAAGGGATAGTCATTCACCAATGGGTTTCCAAACATGCTTCAAACCTAATGAATTACTGGAATTACGCAAACTGATTGATAACAATGCAAGAATCGGAAGCATACAGGAGAGGAGGTTACAAAGAATTCCTCTAAGCATGGAACATCACTGAAGTACGATCATGGAAACATAATTCATCTCCTTCACAACAAAAAAATTATTTTTCAAAGATAAAATCAAAGCCAACAATCTCAAAAGTCAAACCCAAGACAAAATTTGAAAAGTCCAACACACGAGTGTCCAAACCAATAACCACCAAATAACCATCAACACTGAAGTCCAAAGAAATTTATCAACCAAAAATGGTTCAAGTTTGGAAACAAAAGGAAATGATTCAGACGTGGGAACCTAAAAGCACAACACAACCTCCAATTTATTTTGAATCTCAAATCATGCCTGAAAGGGAGAAACTCCAGTTCACATTGAATATAAAATTGTTCCTCATCCATTGTGGATTAAAACTTCAAAGTTTACACCAGAAGAACAAAAGAATCAATGGCAACACAGAAAACCATTCACTGCATATTCAAAGAAGTTGCAAATTCTAGAGAAACTAACACTCAAGGACCCATTTCTACATGGGGACCTAAACCTTCTCTGTAATCTATGTGAAGGAACCTAATCTCTGGTACCTGGATTCCGGGTGCACCGAGCATATGACCGGAAATAAGAGTCTTCTTCAAAACTTCGTTCCCAAGTACTCCGGGAATGTTTGTTTTGAGATTGACAATGTAGCACCACCCGGGGTACGGAGATATAATC
The DNA here is from genome assembly GCA_038502395.1 of Dittrichia graveolens. NCBI lineage: Eukaryota > Viridiplantae > Streptophyta > Magnoliopsida > Asterales > Asteraceae > Dittrichia > Dittrichia graveolens. Next base: position 29,999,463 of record JARJIL010000008.1, read on the forward strand.
AGAAAAAGCATAAAAATCCAAACTGGTTTCGTTTGTGGAAGGAGTGGGCCATAATTTGTTTAGTATAGCCCAGTTATGTGATAAAGACTTGGAGGTAACGTTCAAGAAGAACTCATGTTCAGTCATGAAAGCTCAATCCCGTGATGAAACCTTCAAGTATTCGTGTAGAGAGAAGATGATATTTGAGAGAAACACACACTACACCTTTTACTTTGAATATTGGTATTGTATTAATGTGCCAAAAGCTTTTTCTAAGAGCTTTTATGGCCAAGGGCCAAGGGCCTACTTATAGGTCACGCCTACAAAATAGGCTTTTCTACATTTTCTAATATTAACAATCCCCCCCTAAATGGAGAGAAAGCCTATTACATGAAAATAGAATTGCAGAAAGATAGTAATTACAAGATATACCTATTCCTTATTCCAAACATCACCTACCACCTTCTAATGATCCGACGACTGTCCAAAGTCCTTTTAACTGTGTCAATTATTCTTATCAGCCCAGCCCGTTCTGACTCACTTGAGGTTGATTGTTCTTTGTTTTCCTTTTTCTTGATTCGGTGGAATAACAATTTCAGAGAACCATCAGAGTATGCCATCATGTCCACCATCCGAACGAAGATATTTCGACTATGTTGGTTGATGAAGACTACACCTCTTTGACCCGCAAAGCTTGGATGATTTTCATCAATAACGGTTAGCTCTTCTAGGTTTTGTAGATCAGCATGGTTTTGCAGAGGTTTGAGCAGATTCACCTCGAGTTTATTACTCTCGCTCCCAAATGTAGATCATGCTCTTGGATAAATTCAATAAATCTCCTCATATACTTCATCAAAGAATATCGTCCTTGTTGTTCTTCATTAGACTTGTTGATCTTGGTGGATAGCTCCTCGTATATGAAATCAATGTCATGCAGCTTGACGTGTCTGAAGTCAGCTTCATTCAAAGAGATTTTCTGACCATCTGCTCTCTAAACATCATAAATAGCAAACATGTTCCTTAAGGATTTTTGCATGCTGATGCGAAGTACTTTGCTGATTGGGTATTCTGACACAGTATGCTCCCTTGGTGTTTTGTATTCATTAAAGATATGATTTTAGTCTCCTTTGAGCATCATCAAGACCCCTCAGTGGAGGAATCTTGTCTCTGATTCGAGAAGTAAAGATGGTAGGAATCCGATCCTCAAGGTAAGCAGCGTTCACTCCATATTTTCCCCACAAAGGGTCTTTCATAGTTTCTCTAATGAACATATTGTGTCGATCAAGGCCTGGGTCTGATGAGATAGGAACTAATGGATTTGGTTGGACATTCGAAGGTAGTGGCCATTCAGATGATTGTTGTAGTTGTTTAGCCTGCTCTACTTGTTAATTTTCCTCAGGATGTCGGCAGCTGACACCTGGAATTTCTTTGGTTCAGGAGGGAATAGTTGATGAACCTCCTCTGAAATGCCTTGGAGGACTTGTTTTAGATTTAGTTTCCTGATTGCTTCCTCCATTTGCTTTTTGGTTACCAACTCCCTCGCAGGATTTGCAACCCTTAAAGAAGCTGGCTTTTGAATAACAGGCACTAGCATATCCTCAAATCTGTCCACTATCTGGACTTCCTCCGTTCTTTCTAGCAGTTTGCCAAAAGAGAACTTTTCTATTTGTTTCAGAAGCTCATCTGACTCATCTCTTTCACCGATATCAGTATTTTCAGTTTCAAATTCAAACATTGGGATGTCAGGTTCAGGTTTAGTTTGTGTTTGTTGTTGTTGTGGTTGTGGCTGTTGTTGTTGTTGTTGCTGTTTTTGTTGCTGAGATTCTGCCCAGATCCCTATTGCAGCCGCTAATCGTTCTGTTAAAGGAGTAAAGGTCAAAACGCGCGGTCTTTTCTCCCCCTCGTGATGATCATGATCGGGATCACTGTCATCACACCTGCGCTTTGACCAAGCAGCTTGGAATTTGCAAGTAGATTCAAGAATGGTCAACCTGTTTTCCACCGAATCTAGTTTTTGAATGACCACATTTCCCAGATCCTCCATTGAGTTTATAATTGTTTCTTTAAATTCATTCAGATTACTACCCTTGTAAGTTTGTTCATTCTGAAGGGTTGGAAGTAGATCTAGGTTCTGTTCACGGTCTGGGGCTCTCTCCAGCAATCGAACATAAAGCAGGGATTTCAAAGTGTTAGTAGATAAGCCCGACCCATCATCAACCTTTGTTTTTAATGAAGCAAGTGTCCGCTTGATTTTGGATAAGCTTTCTTTGATCGGGTTGAGGGCCTCCTGCAAGTCATCCTTTGTAACAAACCGAGAATCACCAAGAGTAGTCGTTGAAGGCTCTGCCACAAACGCAGAGCTACTCGCGTGCAAAGCTGTAGTGGTGTACACTCCGGAGAGATTTCCACCTGATCCTCGAATGACACCTTCAGTAGTGCCACCTACAGGTGTTCTAGACCGTTTTTATGTAAACAACGTTGTAATATGTGCAAGTGTAGTTTGGTGTCTAGAAAGAAATGCAGATATCTATGGTGTGTTGATGTGCGTAGAAGGAACGGTCAAGGTCGGGAGAGGCAGACCTCTAGTTCCAATACCAGCCATCTCCGAATGAGTAGCCGATAGAGTATGTGATAATTCTCTGTGAGTTGAAACAAGCATATGTTGAGAGATACTCGAGTGTCTGGAGGGGTAAGAATGCACTGTTGGGATGACGGTGACTGTTTCAATACCAGAGCTAACAGTGTCAGCTCTGGTAGCAGTTGTGGCTTCCCGACTTTTTGGGCTTGGGGGTCCCTCAGCACTTGTCTTTTCTTTTCTCACCTCCCTCTCTTCTACCTCTATCTCTTCCTCTTCCATTTCGCTTTCATATTCATCATAGACATCCAAATTAGCATCAAAGTCTGGGCTTGCACTTGGTTTGTCAAGAGGACCCGGTTGATAGCCATATATAAATTCCGTTTCAGAGGTGAAGGCCTCGGGTAAGTTTGGAAATAAATTAGAGAAGCTCAAATCCTCTTCCTCTGTTACAACATGAATTTTAGGTCGTTGTTGCTCGGTGTTGTTAGTGACCAGAGGTGCGGCACCTGGAGTATATGTGGTCAGTGCAAATGTGTCTGTTTCTAGGTCAGGCGCCACTGAACCAACATGCAAATCAGGAGACTCAGGTTATTGTTAAGAGAGTACATCAGAGAATGAATCATCATAGCTTGTATTTGGGTAGGATCATATTCAGCCCTCCCTCACTATGTGTTTCGCCCTCATCCCCTTCACCACCCGTCTTTGGGATTTTCTCTCTCTACACATACCTCTCAACTTCCCCCGTGGAAGACTGAGGCCTATCTACTATGTTCTCACTTGGTGCTATAGGCCCTGGGGTAGGTAGGACCTAATCCTACGCTCTGCCTATAATTTCTTACAATGTCATTCTGGGCGCATAGATCCAGAAGGGAAACCGGGAATGGTTTCGGTTGAATAGGATGATCTGCAGACATAACTTTGACGTATATAAATTGTTTCGGCCTGATAGCAGCATGATTTGGCCTTCGTGGTATCTCCTTGTTTCTATCCATTGCAAATTGGACAATCATTGGTAAAAACCGTTGATACGGTAGAAATCTGCCCTTGGCTCTCTTCAGATAAGAGAGTTTGCCTTCCACCTGCTGCATAATGTCAAGAAAAATTGAAGTGGCATAATTAATATGCAAGTGATTGGTAGCAGCATATATGAGTTTGAGTTGGTTGGAGTTTGGGTATTCATAGCCAGTGTGTTTAGGAGTAAGACAGTGTTGAAGGATTGTCAAGAAAGTATAGTATATAGGGTGAAGGTTGGCTCTTTTAAAGTGGGAACAAAGTGGTAAGTCCCCAACATAACCCATGGCTTGAATGCCCTCAAGGGTAGTGGTTTCGTAAGGCATATCCTGAAAGTCAAGAAGAGGAGGTCTGCTTCTGGCGGTAGGAAGCCAGAGGATTTCCCTCAACCGGCTTGCAGTGATGTTCAGGGTGAAGTGGTCTACATCACCGTGAATAGATACGCGGCCGGAGTCGGGATTGGTATGGGTATGGGCGGTGTGCTAGAATTGTTGAACATATAACTTAGGGACATGTGTCCCAGATGTGGATGGGTTATAAGTAAGAGCATGGTTTAGGGGATGAATGCGGAAAATTTCGGAGATAATGGGAAAGTTTGGGTTGCGAAAGTTGTCGAGGTTGATGAAGTGATTATTGTCATGAGTGACAACTGAGAAAAATTGATTTATGGGAAGGAGTTGATCATCGGGGTTATGGGATTGGCTAGCTGTCGAAGAACGATATGAGACAGATTCATTTTCCATAGCCATGGTTAATCCTGTAAGAACCGCCAATAGGTTAGATATTTTCAATGTGTAAAATTAACCCATTGAAGTGCATTGACTTAAGGTCAAGCATCCAAGTGTGAACCATTTTTACCATTGTTGACTTTTAATCATAAAAGTAGTCAACTCCTTGTTGAAAAATGTATAACACCCAAAATCCTCCATTGACAAAGTGTTATTTTTGGCGAACAAAAATGTGTTTTGACACATGTTTTACCATGAATACATGTATCTAAACACTTTTGTAACATTGAAAAATTTCTCGTTTGGTCCATAACATGAAGATCTAGGCTAAAAATGAAATCAAGCCCAATCTTCAACCATTCGAAGAACACAAAGAACACTTTTCAAAATTTTCAAGCTTTTCTTTGACAAAAACATTGTCTTAGTGTTCTTATGCCCCATCGCAAACCACATTTGCATTAACAAGTTCATTTTAACATCGAACCATGCATTTGAAGTCGGAAAAAGGTGTTTTCCGAGTTAAACAGTACCAGTTAGATTTGAAGCTTTTAAAACTTTGTTTCTCATGATTTAGTGCTTGTTTTATGTATACCTTGATTTGGTTAGCAACTTAAACACAAAATTTTGAAATTCGGGCAGCAACTTAGATCACAACGAGAGTGAATATGTAACCGATGAAATTTTCGTTAAATGTGAATGGATTTGGTAGCGTGAAAAATACTCAAGGTTAACCACTTATTTATAGAAAAGGGTTAAGGGTAAAATTTTGAATTTTCACGTGCTCGAAGTCCAAAGGATTCGAGGTGAAAAACGCGCTCAAAGTGGTCATGAGGACCACTGTAGACTTCGAAGTCCAAGAGGCTTCGAATTCGAAGTGTGAAGGATTCGAACTCGAAGTGAGTTGATCTTTACTCCATTCAAAGTACTGTTCATGCGCGCTCGAGGTGTATTAGAGATACACTGTTCAGAATTCGAAGTCTACTAGCTTCGAATTGTCGCTAGTAAGCGCGCTCGAAGTCTAAAGGAATTGATGGTTTTGTATTCGAAGTCCTTAAGGTAATTTTCGAAGTCCATTAGACTTTAATGTTCACTTAGAATTCGAAGACTAAGAGTTCGAATTAGAAGTGAATTAGACACTTAAGATTTAAATGTTTTTGTTCTTTTCTACTTATAAACCAAAATTCAAATATTTTTGTATTTTTCAATTTTAAAACTAATCAAAACACATATTTTTGATATTTTCAAGACTTTTACACATGTTTTTGATATTTTCTTTGTTTTGTGAGATGTTTTTGGTATTGTCCCCCCTACAAGCATGCGTAACTTGTACGGATGATAGACACCCCCCCCCCTCAGATTGTGCTTTCTTTTATCTGCAACAGGAACAAACATAGTTAAATACCCACTCAAAACAAATGACGGATGGTTAGACTTTATAACATGCCAAATTTGGATACTAACTCACTAAAACGGATTCGTCTAATGGTTTAGTAAACAGATCAGTCAGTTGATCATCGGTCTTGACAAGTTGAAGTTCTATCATACATTTTCCCACATTATCTTTAATAAAATGATACCTTATATCTATGTGTTTGGTCTTTGAGTGGTGGACAGGATTGCATGAGATAGCTATGGCAGATTGTGAATCACACAGTAGTGGGATCTTGTCATAGTGTAGGCCAAAGTCAGAGAGCTGAGTTCTAACCCATAAACAATGAGAGCAATACATTTCAGCAGCAACATATTCAGCCTCAGTAGTTGAAGTAGAGACACAATTCTGTTTATTAGAAGCCTAACACACTAACCTATCACCCAAAAAGTGTGCACTACCAGATGTGCTCTTTCTTTCAAGCATGCAACCAGCATAATCTGCATCTGAATAGGCATATAGCTATAGACTTGAATCCCTTCGATACCATAGACCTAGTTCAGGAGTACCCTTGAGATACTTGAATATCCTTTTTACTGCCAGCAGATGTGATTCCTTTGGATTAGCCTGAAATCTAGCACATAAGAATGTAGAGAACATTATATCTGGCCTACTAGCTGTTGTTGGTCCCAAAGAGGGTAAACAAGCATCCGATACAGTGTAGAAGGGGGGGTTGAATACACTTAATCAGTAATTAAACAAATCAATAGAAAGTATATTCAATAATCAACCAATGTATTACAATTCTATTCTTTAATCAAATCAATAGAATGATTTGATGTTACACTGATTATAAACTCAACTCTCTCTAAACACTCTTGAATCACAAACTAATTGATAATCGGACTTCTTGTTAAAAACTGATTAAAAAGAACAATGGAAAACTCTCTTGAACTTTGAACTCATAAAGTTATCGCAACACACATGTATCAAGTATGACGAACACACGTACGTTTTGCAACTTATGTAGAACTCTTTCTCGTAAAACCCATAAGAAAGTTTATACTTGATTTATCTACGAACAAATCGCAAAGATAGAACTTATCTTTTCTTTAAAACCGTAACAAACTCCTTATTTAGAACATATCTAATTAAATTCGTTTGAGATCTCTATCCAACTAATAGATAGTTTAAATTAGGTTTAGATATCCTAATTTAAATGTCGCAGATATTGAGAGTTTATAACAGAATTTAAAACTTACTTAAATTCTTAAACTAACTTCTGACGTTGAGCTGACTTACTCAGTCTTGATATTGTCAAGCTAAGTTCTTGGATCTTCAAATCTTCAAGTCTTCACTCTTGAAACCTATCTCCACTTAGAAGACATTGAGCTATCTAGTACTTACATAGAAAACTCTATATCTGTTTGTACGCAGACTACTCAGCCTAGGCTACTCGTCAGTCTACAACAAACTTACATAATTCCTACCACTTAACCTAGCTATGGTTTGTCTCACCAAATATAACTATTCTAAGCATGGGACTAACAGCTTTCAAATACAGTAATGAGCCTATCATACCCCGATATGTTTTTAAATCAGCTGCTTTTTCCCTCAAGGTCAGCAGAAAGTTTTGTTTTGGAGGACATAGAGGTAGACAAAGAGGAACCGCTAAGCATGTCATATTTCTTTAATAAGTCTTTAATGTTACTTGGATTGACTTATGAAACTGCCATGACTCAATTATTTCACTTGTAATCCGAGAAAGAAATTCATCTCTCCCATCATACTCATTTGAAATTGATTTTGCATAGTAAGTGCAAACTCATCATTGTACTTTGGGTTTGTACAACTAAAGATGATGTCATCCACATAAATGTGTACTAAGATTAAATCCTTTCCTTTGGAATTTGTGAATAAAGTGGTGTCAGAGTTTTCCTTTGATGTATCTCTCACTCAACAAATATTCAGAAATGACATCATACCAAGCTCTCGGGGCTTGTTTTAGTCCATATAATGCTTTGTCTAGAATATAAACATGCTGTGGGAGTTTGGGATTGACGAAGCCTTCTGGCTGAGACACATAAACCTCCTCCTTGAGTAAGAATGCTGTCTTGACGTCCATTTGGAAAACCTTGAAGCTTTTGTAGGCAGCATAGGCTACGAATAGTCTTATGGCTTCTATCCTAGCTATAGGAGCAAATGTTTTGTCATAGTCTATTCCTTCCTGTTGGTTGTAACCCTTAGCAACTAGCCTAGCTTTGTTTCTAACCATTATTCCATCGGAATCCCATTTGTTCTTAAAGATCCACTTGGTACCAACCACTGATTTATCTTCTGGAAGTGGTACCAATCTCCAAACTTTGAGTCTTTCGAACTGGTTGAGTTCCTCTTGCATTGCAACGACCCAATCAGTATCTTGTAAAGCATCGGAGACTTTGGTGGTTTCAATCATAGATTGGAAACTAGAATAAAGGCACTCATTAGCCATTATGAGTCCTTACATCATCTTGAACATTTCCTATAATCTGATATTCTGGATGGGATTGTGTCCATCTTATTCCTCGGGGGTTCTGAATTGGAGGAAAGAATTCATTTAATATTGTTTTTCCCGAAAGTGAATAAAACTAACTATGAACAAAATCAAAGTGCGGAAATAGTTTTAAAGCAACGAACACACGAAAGTTTTCAAAGCAAGATTATATTAATAACCAAACTTCAAAGAGTGCACCAGAACAAACTTGAGCACCGAGTACAAAATGAACAAGAACAAACTTGAATACAAATTAGCGAACAAACGCTTAACCTTTACTCGTTAATCGAGCAGGTATTTATAGGCTAAGTAAACTAATCCTGACCATCTAATTTATTTACATGTGTACCGTTCTACACTTAATTAGGAACAGAAAACAAGATTGCCGTTTCGAGCTCCTTCAGAATGCGCAGATCGTGCACTTTACATAACAGGAAGATCCTGGTTATCAGATGCATCTTCAGTTCAGAAGACCCTTTGATGACTGAAGACAAACTTCAGCTGACGTTCACTTCAGAACTAATCTTGAGATGAACTACGGGCTTCTTTCTTTAGATGTTGTCAGAACAGTTTACAAAAGAATGATATATTACACCTTCAGTCGCTTTCTTCGAAAGCTTCTTTAGGAATGAAGTATATACAAATAAAATGACTAACAATCTCCCCCTATTTGTTTATAATCCATGACTATGTACAAAATGAATAAAGAATAGAAAGAATAAAGAATAAAGACTTACTATTCTACAAATCTGGTTTGAATTCTTCAGGAGAGGATTCCTTTGGAGTTTTAAGCTCTAATTGCTTTGAGTATTCCTCCAAAATGTCTTTGACATTCGGATCTTTATAGTCTATGAAATATCAAAGAGATCTCAGATGAAGCCAGTCAGCCTTGGCAAAATCTGAAACTCTCTGAAAGCGAATCTTGTCATAAGCATCGAGAAAATAAAATCCCCTCGGATTTGAGATAACTTTACCCACTTCAGGAATGAGACCAGGAGGCAAAGAGGTGTCGAAGCCTTTGCAATTTGGAAGCTCTCCAAGAGATATCAGCTCCAAAATTTGTTTCTGAGATTTCTTGAGAGTAAGTCTCCTTCTTTGAAATTTTAATTTTTCTGCTCGAGTGGGTTTCTCCGTTTGATGCATGACAGTTGCGTCAGATCCTCTCTTCTTTACTTCCTCCTCATAATATTCAATGACTTTGGTTATTTTTCTCTGAATAAACTTGACCTCATCAGTTTGCTTAAACTTTGATAAAAAATCAAGTATTTCATTCCATTCAGACACCGCATAGTTCAGCTGAACATCCTTGATAGATAGTATGCTGAAGATAGGAAGATTTTTGCGCTGAACCGTCAGACGGGTTTCATTGTTTACCTTTTTCAGCTTGATTGCAGTGATTTTATCTGGATTCCTTCTTTGGTGTCGAGAGCTTAACTACTTTTCTGCTTTTTGTTCCATGATTCTTTTCTTCTCCTCAACTGAAGCTTTTTCAGCTTCAATGTTTGCATGAATCTGTTTTTGAAGATCGAGAGGATCAAGATCAGTTTTGTTAGCAGGAAGCTCTTCAACTGCAAATTTCTCTGCTGCTATTTTGCCAATTTCTTCAGCCACTTTCAAGTTTTTTATTCTTGGATTTTCGTCATCTGAGTCACTTAGATCATATGTACCCTTACTCATCTGATCATCCGAAGAGACTATCCACATTTTTCCTTTACCTTTGTCAGTTTGACTTGGCTGACCACTAGATGAAGGAGCAGCTGATGGAATAGGAATCTGAGAGGCTTTAGCTTCAGTGATTATTTGCTGACATTCAGCTCCATCCAGTTCTGATATGAACATATCATCTTCAGCTTTTCTCTGATCAAGAAGACTTTTGAGCTCCCCCTCAGCAAGTGCCTTAGCTTCCTCAGCTTTGGCTAACTTGGCCTCGAAATTGATCAAGACCATATTCTTGTCTTCATCAGTGGCTTTGAGGTATGCCACTTCTTCTTCCAATCTTTGAATGTACTCACCACATGAATACTTTTTATCCCATTTGAATATTTTCCGATCAGCAGTGGCCTTTCTTCTTATGATCTGACAGATTTTGGACTGTCTTCTTACTTTCTCCCCCTTAGACGCTGCAGAGAGACCTGAAGCTTCTTCCGAGTGAGACAAGGCCGAAATCTCCCTTGCAAGCCCAGAGAAGGAGGGAGCAAATAAATCTTGCAACTGACGAGTTACAGTCTCAGAATGATTGACAGCATGGATGGTGTCAACCTTGGAGGAAAGAGAATGTACAGTAGAGGAGAGAGAAGAGAGTTGAGAGTTCAACTTTGAAAACTCAAGAGTGGCAGAGTCTGCTATAGTTGTGATGAGATGGTGAAAAGTTTTATAAGACTCATGAAAAATCAGACTTTTACGATCAATGGTTTTGTTGAGGGTGGTAAACCGAGTGTTGAAGGATTCAACAAGACACTTTAGCTCAAATTCAAGCTTTGCTTGATTATTGGCTACACAATGACCTTGAAAGGTATTGGACTTAACAGAAGTAGACACAGAAAGAACAAGCTCAGATAGACTTTCCAAAGAGGAAGCAATGTCTATTGGAGGCTCAGAGGTTTGAGAATGTACAGACTTGTGGGATTGAAGAAAATCAAAAGCATCACTGTCATCAAAAGGATTGACAGTTGTATCAGGAGAAGGAATATCAAATAAGGTGTTTAGGAGAGATGGGGAGGCCATAGCATCAGGAGGAGTGATTGATGCATCAGGGGCCTCAGGCTCAATTGCTTCAGTTACAGTCGGGTTTAAGACTGTGTCTTCATTAGCATTAGGAATCTCTACTGAAGGAGGTTGAACTTCAGTTTCATTGATGAGGATAAGTGGGGCATCACTCTCAGTTTGGTTTGAAACTGATAAATCATTTGCCCTGGTAGAATCCATAGTGTCAATGGGGAGTGGTGACACATCAAGGGATTTGGTTGCAGTCTCATCTTCAGGGTGAACTGAAGAATCATCAACTGGTTGGACCTCCGAAACTAGGGGTATTGTAGTTTCATCATTGATGATAGGCTGAGCATCAGTGTCAGCCGGTTTGGGTGCTGACTCATCATGTGCTTGGTCAATATCCATAGTCTCAGTTGGGTTTCCTGATATATTAAGGGATAGAGGGGGAACATCAGCAGAGACAAGAATGGTAGTTCCCTATTCTAGTGGTACCTGAGTTGCAGTGGGTTTGCTGGCAGACTCAATGGTGGGTAAAGAAGAAGTCTCGGCTGACTGGTGTTTGTCAGTGTCATGAACTTGTGAAGGTAGAGGAGGGACTTAAGGAACAGCTTGGTTTTTAGCTGTCTCTTCATCAGTCAGACTAGGTTTAGAGATTTTGATTAAAGGAGAGCTTACCTGAGCAACGGATGTTGATGTGGAGGAGTGAAGCTGAGTCTTGCGAAGAATCAGCGGAGTTTCATCAGGCGAATCCTCACTGGAAGCATAGTGAGATATGATGGGACTGGAAGGTATGGCGGGTTTGTGGCGTTTAGAGAGTGATCTTTGCGGGTAAGTGGTAGTAGGTTGTTTAGAGCTGGATTTGGGCATTGTTGAAGGGTTGGTGGATGACTTAGATGTGGTGGATAGGAACTTCCTTTTCTTTATCGTTGATGGAGAAGACTGAGGTTGAGATTGAGGTTGAGGTTGAGGTTGAGGTTTGGAAGGGGCAGCTTCAGAAGATAGACCTGAATATGGTGGTGGAATAGACGGAGAAGGCTTCAGCAAGACGATTGCAAGCATTGGAGCAGTCAGCGCTGGGTTGAAGGCAGATGAGGAGCCGGTCCATACTGAACCCGGTAGGGAAGGAGATGAAAGTAGGACTGAAGCAGAGTTGTATTCTTCAGGTGTTAACAGCGAGTAGATAACCAGTGAAACAAACCTTGGAAAAGGGATGTGTTGAGACCTAGCTTTAGATGTCAGTGAGACCACGAGACTTTCCATGTTAAGTTCAGCGAAGTCAATGCTATAACCATGGATTAAGGCATAAGCCATTTTCAGAACAGCTTCATTGACTTGGTCAAGACCACCAGTTTTGCTCGTCATACAGAAATTCAGATGAGCAATCAGACAGTTCCACTCTTTTGGGAGACGAGTGCGAACCATAGAGTTTCCTTTGACCTTGTGCTCATTAGCATATTGAACTTAAAGGACCAAAAAGATCCATATGTAAGAGATGAAATGCGGAGTTAACTTGGTTGCAATGTTTTGATTTAAAGGCTGATTTCTTTTGTTTTCCCTTCTCAAATGCATGACACAGCTTGTCTTTCTAAAACCAAACTGATGGTAGACCTCTGGTAAGCTTAAGCTTAGAGAGTTTTCTGATGTTTTTGAAGTTGAGATGAGAAAGCCTTTTGTGCCATAACCAGTTAACCTTTGAATCAGCTTCAGAAAAGAAGCAAACATCTTTTTCAGAGGTAGCAGAATTGAAATCAACAACATACATGTTTCCTTGCCTTTTTGCTTGTAAGACCTCTTTTCCTTTCTTGTTAAAGATTGAACCTTTGGTCTTCTTAAAATATACTTCATAATCTGCATCACACAACTAACTGATGCTGATCAGATTGTGCTCAAGTCCTATCACATGGGCAACATTCTTGATGTTGACTGAACCATGGTTAAGATAGCCATAGCCATCAGTTTTGCCACATTTTCCTCCACCAAAAGTGACCTTGGGGCCATTAGCTTCTTGAACCTCATTCAGTAGGGACTTACATCCGGTCATGTGACTTGAGCATCCACTGTCATGGTACCAAGTGTTATCATGCTGACCGCCCTACACAGATGATCAAAGAGATTAGTTCATTTGAAGAGCCCAAACTTTACTGGGCTCCAAAACACACTTCTTAAAAGATCGACTCGAGGTCTTGTTTTCATTAGAACACGAAGTAGCTTCATGACCTCTTACTCCACATTTGTGACATTTACGAGTGGATTTTGAGTTCTTTGCCTTAGTATTTTTATTTTTTTTCTCTTTTTCACCGATTAATTTTAAAACTCTGAAAAGAAAATCCTTAACTTCTTTGAGTTTGGATACGGGCAGAGCAAAGATTTCCTCATCAGTTTTGACTTTGAAGGATTTTGAATTTTCAGCTTTGGATGGTAAGATTTCAACTGATGATTCTTCAGTTGATGAAACCATGAGAATAATAATGTCAAAGAAAACACTGGCTTCAGGAAGAAAGCTTGAGTTGGATGACCCGCCTATTTTGATTTCAGAAGATATTTTATCAACTGAATCAGTACAGGTTTCAGTCTTGATTATAGGTTGGGCTTCAGATGGGGTTACAGGTATAACTTCAGGATGGGTTTTGATAGGGCTTGATGTAGTGGGTATTTCAGTGATTGGTTCAGTAGTTTCATTGGAAGGTGTATCATACTCAGTAGGAAGTTGAAGATTTCTAATTTCAGAATTTGTTCGTTCAGAAAAACTTGGATTAATAACTTCAGATTTGGTAAATCTCTTTTTGAGCAGATTTTGATTTCCAATGTCATTAATACTTATGTCATTAAAAATCATTTCATCAACATTTTTACACTTTTTGCTGAAATCAGCAGCTTGTTTAATGTGTCCTATGCCTACTCTTTCTCTTTGAATAACCATCTGATGATTGATACTCTCAAATGCTAGTTTATTTGGACTCAACCAAAGATCAATAATCGACTGACGATCTTTCACTTTTTCGTTAGAGTCTTGCAAATCTATTTTCACATTTTTGAGTTCATTTGTTAAAAATTAGAGATGATTCTTTAAAGCATAAGACTCTTGAAGAAATTGCTCATTTTCTTTCTCGATGACATTTATATCAGAGGTGAGCTTGGTGATAGTTTGTTTAGATTTGTTTTGATTGTTATGTGCAATTGTCAGATCAGAACACAAATAAGCAAACATATCATCTTTCTCATTCATTCAATAATCTTTGAAATTTGATACCTTATACATCATCGTGGTGTTCCATCCTTCAGCTGAGCTGAGTTTTTCAGCTTCAGCCAGATCTTTGCTAAACTTGCTTTCAGTGCCCATCAAACACATTTCAGATTGTGCAGTTCCACATATTTCTTCAGCCACCAGACATTTACCCCTGACTTCATTTTCTTCTTCTTCATCTGATAACGTCTCAGAATCAGTCCAGCCCAGGTCATCAGCTATCATGGCCTTTTCATTCTTCCTTTCATTTGAGGCTTTGAGGGCTTTATATTTGGCTTTATACTTATCAGCCTTAGAAGGAAACCCTTTCTTAGGATTTGAAGAAGTCTCCTTTACATAGCACTCAGCTGCATAATGACCAGGCTTCCCACACTTGAAGCACTCATTCTTGGACCCCTCAGATGAGCCCTTTTTCTCTAAAGAGAACTTCTTATCAAATCTTTTCTTCCCTTCAGATTTGAACTTCTGAATTTTTTTGTAATTTTTCATGATGAAGGCTTTTTCGGTACCTTCATCGTCAGATCTTTCCTCCTCCTCAGCTTCATTAACCAGAGACTCATCATCAGAATTTGAGTCCTCAGTTTGTTTGTACTTAACTCTTTGAGGATTTTCAGCAACCAGAGCCAGAGTCTTCTTGAAGACCTTCTTCAGATCAGTTTTCTGAATGCGAGTCTGTTCATCATTCAGCAAGATTCCATATAACTGGCACATGTTCATGTACTTGAGCATATTATTGGTTATCAGGATCATGCACATGGTGTCCCATTCAGATGGGAGGGAATCCAGAAATCTGTTGAGTAATTGGAATTGCTCTCTGACAACTCCAACTTCAGTCATGTCGTTCAGTAGACATGTGAACCTTGTGTAGACCTCAGTGAGAGACTCTGAGTGTTTAGCACAAAAACTTTCATACTTACGTATGATGTTTGTCTTCTTGTTCTCACGAACTTCAATAGTTCCTTCGAACGATATGAAGATGCTTTCCAAAATATCTTTTGCTGTTTTCAGATTACAAACAACATGAAATATTTTGTTAGGTAAATCAATGACAATACTGTTTCGTATTTTAGCATCCAAACCCACAAGTTTCTTCTCCTCCTCTGTCCATTGAGATCTTGGTTTAGGACGAGAAGGAATGGAGGTTTCAGCAGAGCCAGTCTCCATGGAGATGGTTTGAGGAACATAAGGACCTCCCTCCAAAACAACAAGTGAGTTGCAGTCAAGATTTTTTAAATATAAAAGTATTCTATTTTTCCAACTAGAAAAATGTTCAATTGAAAACTTTGGTGGTTTGGCAGAGGAGCCATTGTCGATGTAATCAAACTTCGACATGTTGAACAGATCACTAATTTATAGATAAAATTAGAACCTGCTCTGATACCAATTGTTTTTCTCGAATATGAACTTGGATTTATATTTGTTTCTTTTATTTGAGGTACTGGTCCTAAACTGACTTGTCCAGAAGCAACTTCCTTGTTCTGTTGAAAAGTGTTAACATCTAACATATCGTCGAATGTAAAATTTATGCTTTCCATAACACAGTTAGTTCTTTTATTTAACACCCAGTAGGCTTTAGACTCATGTGAATAACCTAGCAAAAATTGCTTCATCAGCATTGGCCTCAAATTTCCCTAGATTATCTTTTTCATTGAGTACAAGCACCTATTACAAAATATATGAAGATATTTGATATTAGGTACAATGCCATTTACCAATTCATAAGGAGTTTTACTGAAACGTTTATTGATGAAAGAACGATTCTATGTGTAACATGTTGTGCTGACTGCTTCAGCCCAATAGGAAGGCAGGAGACCGGAATATGATAGCATAGTACGAGCAGCCTCAACCAGAGTTCGGTTGCGTCGTTCCACCACTCCATTCTATTGTGGAGTGTATGCTATAGAAAATTGATGCGAGATCCCCACTAGGTCAAGATAGTCAGACAAGATTTTGTTCTTGAACTCGGTTCCATTATCTGTTCGAATGGACGCGACAATAGTAGGAGTTGCTTCATCTTTCGACCTTAAGAACATGACCCAAGCATACCTAGAGTAATCATCAACAATGTCTAGGATATACTTCCTCCCATTGCGTGTTTAGACTCTCATCGGACCGCATAGATCCATGTGCAGAAGTTCCATTATTTTCTTTGTATTGGAAACTTGCTTGAATTTGTGAGATGATCGTTTCATCTTGCCTTTTTCACAGTCTGCACACAGATGGTCTTTATTAAATTTTAATTTTGGCAGGCCTCTCACCAGACTCCAGTAATCAGTTTGTTGATGTTGTGAAAGTTGAGATGTGAGAGTTTCATGTGCCACTGCCAAGTTAAGTCCGATGAGGCTTTACTTAGAAGACAAACGGAGGTCTTTGTGTTGTAGTTGTTCAAATCAATGGAATACAAGTTGGACTTCCTTGTTCCTACTAGAAGCACATCACCTGTTTCCGTTTTCACTGAACATGAATTCTTTTTAAAAGTGACCTCCTAGTCTTTGTCACAGAACTGGCCAATGCTAAACAGGTTATTGCCCAGTCCTTCTACAAAAGAAACCTTCTTGATTTTGATGCTCTTTTTCACTATATCTCCTTACCCCAGAATCGGTGCTACATTGTCATTCCCAAAGCAAACATTCCCGGAGTACTTGGGAACGAAGTTTTTGAGAAGACTCTTAACACCTGTCATATGCTTGGTGCAGCCTGAATCCAGGTACCATAGATTAGGTTCTTGCACACAGACAAGAGTGATGATTTAGGTCCCTATGTGGAAATGGGTCATTGCGTGTTAGGTGATACATTGGTGTCAATAACCTCTTGAAAAATGCAATGTATTATTTTCTGTGTTTTCCATTGAATCTTTTGTTCTTCTTTATTAAACTTTGAGATTTTAATCCAGAATTGATTAGGAACAATTTGAGATTCAATGTTAAGAGGGATCTCTCCTCTTTCAAGACTTGTGGATTCGATTGGGTCCTTGAGATCCACTACCTGAACCATATCTTTGCATTGCCAAACTTGAATCATTTTTGTTTTTGCAACTGATTGAGATTTAGGTTCTTGTTTGGTGGTAACAGGTTTGTATATTATGGTGGTTGTCTTGGATGCTTTGTTTTTTATGGTTTGAACTTTTGAGCTTGATGGTTTTGATGGTTTGGACTTTTTCTTTGAGAGAGAATTGGTACATGGTGATTGAGATTTCCTTGTGTTGGATTCGTTTTTGTTCCATGCCTTCAAAAATTCTTTGTACCCTCCTCTCCGATATGCTTCTAACTCTTGAATTGTGTTTAATCTATTTTCATAATTCCAATAATTCATGAGTTTTAGAGCTTATTTGGTCACCCACTGATGAATGATTATTTCGTGTGATGTAATAAAGGGTGCATTGACTTGATTTGACCATTATGGTCTCCAATTCTCACAGGCACGAATTTCCAATTGTTTTCTAAGCCTATCATATTCACATTTGTATTCACAATGTCCGTGCAAATAACCATGACTTGTGCAAAAACAAGTACTGGCTATCATATCGGTTTTGGAAAGTGAAATATAATGACCGAAGAAACTTGAAATGTGATGACACTTCTTTGAAAAATAAAAACATGGCTTAGATAAACTGGGTGTGAATTGTCATCTGTTATCTTTTGTGTAAACACTTCTCTTGTTGTTGTCTTTTCTTCTTATATCTGAAACAGTTGAGTAATGGTTAGTTTCGGGAGACTTTGAATTCTTGTTGACAACTTTGGTTGGTGAATTTGGTTTGTACTTGTGAGAGTGTGTGAGATTGGTTTTGGAAATGGCATTTGGTTGCCTTTTAATGCTTTTAGGATTTTTGAGATGTTTTCTTTGAATCCATGAATCATCCACCTTCCTTTTACCGTTTTCTTCCTTGGTATACTTTCTTGTTGGTTGGGAAGTAGAAGGAGTAGAAGTGCATGTTAAGATTTCCTTTTTACAGTGACATGAAAGACTCTTTTCTGATTCTTTAACTTCCTTTTCTAAATCAATTGAAATGATAGTTTGAAAATAATAAGCTAAAAGTATTTCGAGTTGCCTTTGTAACACCATATGTGGTATGTATACTCGGGCT
This sequence comes from Dittrichia graveolens, assembly GCA_038502395.1. NCBI lineage: Eukaryota > Viridiplantae > Streptophyta > Magnoliopsida > Asterales > Asteraceae > Dittrichia > Dittrichia graveolens. The sequence continues at coordinate 30,017,698 of JARJIL010000008.1, forward strand.
TCCCGAGCTACCTGTGGCTTCTTAAGATCTTCAAGATATGTGAGCTTAGAATCTTCTAATTCACTGAGTTTATGTGGCTCAGATGAGATAAATTCGTTTAATTCTTGATAATTAAAAGGAATTTCAAATTTTAAGTTTGTCTTTCTTTTGAAATCATCTTCTACTACTTCCTCCTCCCGTCCAATAAATACCATATTGTTTGTGATGCCATCATACATTAGATTAAAGTCATATAATTGTTTTGCTGTCACTTTTTCACTAATTTTCGGGTTTTCAAATCCAAGACCATCGTATGTCCATTTAGAGAATTTGTGTTCTTTGGATTTATTCAAAAAGATTGTTTGTTCTGATTGTCCCCTCTTGATTAGTGTGTCTTCAAGTTCTTTAATCTTTGAGCATAGTTCACCCTTTTCTTTTATTACAAATTTGGTGTCATTTTCAGCACTAATTTTCTTAGCTTTAAGATCATGAATTTTGGTGCTCATGCTTGCGGTTAACTCAATTAATTCGTTTTCTTTTTCAATTATCTTTGTTTTAAGTTCAACTATTTCTTTGTCAACCTGGAAATTTTCCATTTGTTGATTTCTTATTAATTCTTTTAATTTTTCTTTGTTTATCTTGGATTTTTGTACGTTTTTCTCTAACTTTTTCATGCGTGACATGATAATCTGAACATGTTCCATGCTCAGACCACAACCTGTTTGGGAGTTAGAGTGTACCTCATCATCAACATCCTCAGCATCAAGCATTTCATGTTCTGAGTTATCATAGTGTGCCTCTGGCTCTTCATCTTCTTCTGAGAATTCATCTTGAACATCAACCATCAGACAAAACCGTGCTTGTGCTTCCTCATCCAAATCACTATCATCAGTATCTGATAGGAATTGGTCTTCTTCAATCATCATCGCCTTTCCAGCACTCGTTCGTTTAGATAATCTGAGCTTTTGCTTGTAATACTCAACATCTTTCTTCTTTTTCTGAATGCAGTCTTTTATAAAGCGGCTATTACCCCCACAATTGTAACATTTTCTTTCTTCTTTCTTCTCTTCCTTTACAAATCTAGGTTTCTCAGCAACCTTGAAGTTTACTGGTCTTCGGGACTCAGAATTATATCTCTGACGATTATTGGTTTTGGAATACCTATTCTTGAATGCCTTGGTAATAAAAGACATGGCTTTTATCACTTGCTCCATTTCTGTACCATCTGACTCATCAGATTCGGAGTCAGACAAGGCAACTGAAAGCTTGATCCCATGATGAAAACCTTCAAGTTTTAGTGTAGAGAGAAAATGATATTAGAGAGAAAAACATACACTACACCTTTTTCTTTGAATATTGGTATTGCATTAATGAGCCAAAGCATACACGAGAGATTCAAGCGATTTAATGGCCAAGGGCTAATGACCTATTTATAGTCCACGCCTATAAAATAGGCTTTTCTACGTTTTCTAAAATTAACAATCTCCCCCTAAATGGAGAGAAAGCCTATTACATGGAAAAAAATGCAGAAAGATAATAATTACAATAAAGACCTATTTCTTATTCCAAACATCATCTGCCACCTCCGAATTATCCAACGACTATCCAGCGTCCTTTTAATCTGATCGATTATCCTTATCAGCCTAGCCCTTTCGACTCACTTAATGTTGATTGATCCTTTTCAGCCTTTTCTTGGAGTCTATGAAACAAAAATTTTAGAGTATCATCTGAGTATGCCATCAAGTCAACCATCCCGACGAAGATCTTTCGATGACGTTGGTTGACGAAGACGACACCTCTTTGACCCGCAAATCTAGGATGATTTTCATCAATAACGGTTAGCTCTTTGTTAGGTTTATTAATTGTATAGAATAGAAGATTACATTTTGAGTGAAGTTTGTATTAATTACAAACTAGAGGGTCTTAATTGTAAATATACTCATGGAGTATATAAGCCTATGATTAAGGCTAATCATGTATCAATTGTCATAATCAATGATATGAACTATGTGTTAATCAAGGTGTAATTAGTATTCTCTCATAGTTCTACACATGCAATTGAAGATTAACTTGATACTTAAAGAATTAAGGGATTATAAATTGGTATCAGAGCCTAAGGAGGATTTGATTGAAGATTAGATCAAGAATTGCAAGAAATTTGAAGAAATTTTGAAGTTTTTTTGAAATTTTCGGATTAATTTTGTGCAGAAACTTTAAAAATATTCTAGAAAATTCATACGAACTCCGTTTGATCTAAATTTTGGATATGTTGTTCGTGATGATGACATATATCTACTGTCAAATTTTCATACTTTAATTCCACTCGATGTGAGAGAAATCTAAGAATTACGAATCTAGGTTTTTGAAAGTTGTTCTTGAGACTTGAATTTTGAAATTCGTGATTTAGTTTGAATTAATTGCTCAATTTTTGAACGAGTGTTAGTAATCATATCACGAATCAATCTGCAAAGTTTCATATCAATTCATCAATCACACATGGAGTAATTTGAAAATTAAGTTTGTTGTGTTCTTGGTGTTCTTGGTTAATTTTTGTTAAATTCGTGATTTTTGATTCAAATTGGTACAAAAGGAGTGTTTTAAAAGTGTTTATGAAGGTCGAGATTGATAAATTTGAAAAGAAAATCTGAATTTGGTGAGCTTTGAAAATTCAAGATTGATGGTGTTCTTGATGTTCTTGAGTAGAAGATGAAGAAAGGAGGAGTTTGATCCAAAATTTTTAAGTCAAAAAGTGTTTTTGGTGTTTGTGTCAAAAAGTATCGGATTTACGGATTTGGTAAGTATTGGATTTCAGTGTTATCGGATTTACACATCGGATTTCCAAGACTATCGGATTTTTGAAATTCTCGGATTTTTGAAAAGTGACGGATTTTTGAAAATGTCGGATTTTTTGAAAGTGTCGGATTTTTGAAAGTTTAGGATTTTTGAATTCTCCATAGCAATTTTAAATGGCTCAAAATTCTCCATAGCTCGACCCCAGCCAGGCGCTCTGCCGCTTGGACCCCGCCAGGGGTTGCCACCTCTTGGACCCCGCTATCAGGGGCGCTGCCCCCGAACCCTCGTCGTCGTTGTGACTGAACTAGAATCCGATTTTCTCATTATCAACTCATAGTCATAGTCACTTTAATTAATTATCCAAGTACACTTTTAATTATTGTTGATCATTACCAACTCATTCTTAATTGATCAAATCATTGTTGTTGATTTAATTCTTGATTAAATCAAATCATTCCTAAACGATCGTATCTTAATCAAGGTATCAAAATAAATATCAAGATGTCAACGAAGATTCCACAAGTTTAAGTAAATTTTGAGGAAAAGAAGGCAGAAGGATTGGTTAATAAGAATATCCAGCTCAAAGAGAAGATTTTTTCACTGAACAAAGAGATTCAAAAATTGACACGGAGCAATCAATTTTATGATTTAAGGATTGAACGTATATCAGATGATAAAATCAAAAAGGAAAAACATATGCAAATTCTGAGTGAAGAAAGGTCATTACTAAAATAACAAGTTGAATTTGAAAAGAAAAGAGCAAGTGAATTATAAGTTGAAAAAGATGAATTGCATGATAAGTTGAAACAACTTGAGCAACAACTACTTGTTGAAAAAGTTGAGTTACAGAAAGAAACAAAGGTGTTAGACCTAGAAAAGAGTTTAGAAAGTGAAAAGAAAATGTTTGAAGAAGAAAGAAGCAAGTTTGTGGAGAAAATCTCACAACTTGAAGTACATTCTAAAGAGGAGAAAAAGAAAGCAGAGATTTTGTCAGAAGAGAATGTCATGTTTAAAGACCTCATATCTGAATTTTCTGTTGAACGTCAAGATTTTCAAAGAATGTTGCAGAATGATGATAAGTTGATAGCGAGTTTAGGTATTGAAAAGGCTGAATTGCAAAAAAAAGTCATAGGACTTGAGCAACAGCTTCTTGCTTCTTCTAAACTATATATTCCCAGCTCAGTTCTAAAAAACAAAATATCTAAGATTCAAAAAACTTTGGACACAGAGAAGAAAACATTAGAGAAAGAGAGATTACATTTTTTGGCTAAACTCAAGTTCGTAATGCTTCTTGCTGAAAAAGCTTCTGAATCTACCAAGACTTCCGATGACAATATCAATTTTGATTCAGAAACACATTGTAGTAGCGATATTGACTCTTATTTTTCTGTTGCAGATGCTGAAAGTAGAAAATCAGATGACGATTTCATTGATGCTTCTACTCCTAAAGCAACTACTTCTTCTCAAAAGCCAAAAGAAACTGAATTCAGAAGTCAACAGAATGCATCTTATTCAAGTTATATTGATTCTGAATTTTCAATAAACTCAAATGATTCTTTACCAAAGACTAAACAAACTTGGATTCCAAAGAAGAATCTAGGTGACATGTTTGTAAAGATATCATCATTCAAGACTGAAAAGAAGACAACCACAGAAACCTCAATCTTTAATTCACCATGTGGTTCAATCAATCATGTGCATTCAAATGCATGTTTTTCATCATCAGAATTTCGTATCAAAAATGTCATATCTGATGAATTCTCATCCAACGCAATACCTACCAGGACATCTTCAGAAACTAAACCTAGAGTATCTGAGTTTCGAATGAAGAATGTCATCAATGATGGTTTTAAGTCCAATGGTGTACCACAAAGAAGAATGCATAGACAACATCATTATGGTAAGGACAATCATGCTGATATGCAATATCATTCGTTTAAACATCTAAATACCAAATTCTTTTCTAAAGTAAAGCATAATGGAAATGTTATGCTCAAAACTGATGTCAAATATCCTTTTGTGATATACTCAGTCAAGCACTTAGTCAGACTTTCAAAAGAGAAGATTTGTAAAACTTCAAGAACTAATCATAAATTTATTGTTCAAAATGGCATTCCCCAATGGCACAAATGCCCAATGCATAGAAAGGTTCATAAACCTAACATAGCTGGACCCAACTTCAAGTGGGTACCAAAGTGTGCTTAATTTGTTTTGCATAATAGTCAAAGACATTGTTGGAACACAATGAAGATCATTTAGAATGCGTTGAAAAGCACATTGTGTTCAGTATGCTAACAATTTCAATCTCCTGACTTGAAGAAAGAAGAGTGTTCCTTGCAGTCCATTTCACACGTCATTGTGTTCAGCATTAGCCCGAGTCTAATGATCTGAGAAACTTAATGTTTGTAGTTTATCATTCCTTGATATAACTTTTGTGATAATGGTTCATTATTTGCAGGGAGAGCAACAACGACATAGATTCTTTGACAGACAAATTATTTTTGTTAAGAACCTACAAGATTTCAATTTTGTTTTAAAATGAAAACTATTTTTGTGCATTCTTGTAGGGGGAGCAATTTTTTTTCTAACATATTTCAAATGTGTCTACTTAGGGAGATTTAATTTTCAAAATGAAAATTTCAAAAAAATACAAAATTTTAAAATTCAAAAAGATTTTTGATTTTCAAATTTTATCGTTTTTCCCATCGAGAAGACATTCATTCGTCGATTCATTCTGATGTCTTTCTTGATTCATTTGATTGTTGATCTTCTGAATGCTCATTTTTCATTTCTTGAATTCTATCCTGATAATAATTCTGAAAATCCATCCTCTATTGTTGAATATTCCATTCTTTCTGGGAAACCGTTCATTTTTGCGTCAATCATTTTTTATGTGACACATACTTTTCAAGTGATCAATAAGGCACCAAAGAGTGTAGGATAATTCTACTCCTATGGTCCATCTAGAACCGGAAGGACCTGCCCCAGGAGTTCACCTTATTCTTTAAAAAAACAAAGGGTTTAATAGGTCAAATAGGTGAGCAGAATCAGTTATCACGTGATACTGATTGGTGGGTAGAGATAAAATGAAAATGAGAGGGGTGGAAAGGAGATGGGGGTGCATATGATCAACAAATCACTTTGAGCATATATGCTAAATCTTTTTGTCATTTCATTTCATTTCATACTTCATATTTCTTTGATTGTTTATATTCTTTAATTGATCAAATCATTCTTGACAATCCATCTCAATAGAATCTTTCTTGCAAATCATTCTTGTTGACATCCATATGATTGCTCAAATCGTTTCAAATTTGTAACAAGTGTCCAAATGTATCCAAACACAGATACATACATTCATTCTAGAAAGAGATTTTGAGGGAGAAGTTGAAAAATATTCAGAGAGCTGAGGGTGAGAGATAGGATCAAAAGAAAAGAAAGATCCTCTCCAAACAGTGTCAATCTGGGTAACCACATATACTACTAGATTTCATGTGTTGAAATTTGGTATTGAAGAAGACATCATGAACCCAGTGATGCAATGCACTAACCCCACCCAGCTACTCAATTATATCTTAAAAGATGACTGTTTCAACTTCACACGGAGAATTAGCACATTTCTATTCACATCTCACTCGGAGATTGTTAATATTGAAGCAAAGAGGACAACTACTCCGGTCCCCGACATCTTTCATGCACTTATAGAGTCTAGAGCTTATTGCTATATCATTTAATTTCTTAGGACACATGATGAAAATGTCACAAGTATCTTGTTTTCGTAACTGATACCAGAACATTTTGAGTGTTATCTTTGTGATATTCACGATGACAGATGGAAATCCTACCAATGCTATCATTATTCCAACACTGAATGTAGGTCAGACAGTTTATTCAAACTATTTTGTTAACGAGCAATCTATGTGATCTCGGTGTTAACATTTTCCAATGGGAACTTTGAGATGGTGTGCTAAAGACTGTCTCAGATACTTTCATTGTAATATCATTGTGGTCACAATGTTAAAGAGATACATATTTGATAAGTTCAACTGAATGTCACGAGGAGGATTCTAAGCTATAAATGTTGAAGTATTCATGCACAAATCAAGCTGAATGTCAATTACAATTACATGATGTTCATGAAGAATCCTGATCATCATGATGGGAGAAAGTTTAAAGAAATTGAAATTCAGTTGATCTTGAAAGAAGGAAACAAAAATATTAGCTGATTCTTAATGAGTTGAAGATGATGATGAGTTCTTATTCTCAATGTTATTCTTAAAACTCATCAAAATTGTGCAGCTAAAGAAGACCAGATTCATGTGTTGGGAGGGAGACAACGAAAAGTTTAATTCTGAAAAATCAATATATGTCAAGTCAAGGGGGAGCAAAGAAAAGAGATATCTATCAAATTTGAAAAAGATCAAGAGATTAAAAAGAAAAGATAATTGTGTGATCAAGATATTATGATCTAGATAAACAAGATCAAGAGCTACATTCAAGAGGGAGAGAACAAAAAATTCCTCATGCAAAAGCAAAGCTTATTTTAAGACAAGAGAGCTCAAGATCATAAAGAAAAGGTTTGAAGATTCTCCAAAGCTTCAAAAGAATATTAACTGAAAAAGAATATCTGCATGATTCAAAAGGGGAGATTGTTAAAGTTTGCGTCAGATGCCAAAAAGACATAACATCTTCTATTTCTATACATATGGGGAGATTGTTAGGTTTATTAATTGTATAGAATAGAAGATTACATTTTGAGTGAAGTTTCTATTAATTACAAACTAGAGGGTCTTAATTGTAAATATACTCATGGAGTATATAAGCCTATGATTAAGGATAATCATGTATGAATTGCCATAATCAATGATATGAACTATGTGTTAATCAAGGTGTAATTAGTATTCTCTCATAGTTCTACACATGCAATTGAAGATTAACTTGATACTTGAAGAATTAAGGGATTATCACTCTTCTAGGGTCTGTAGATTAGGGTGATGTTGTAGTGGTCTGAGCAGATTCACCTCGAGTTGATTACTCTTGACTCCCAATTGTAGATCGTGCTCTTGGATAAAGTCAATAAATCTCCTCATATACTTAATTAGAGTTGATCGTCCTTGTTGTTCTTCATAGGACTTGTTGAACTTTGTGGATAGCTCCTCGTATATGAACTCAATGTCATGAAGCTTGATGTGTCAGAAGTCTACTTCATTGAGAGAGATTTTCTGACCATCTGCCCTTTGAACATCATAAACAGCAAAGCTGTGCCTTAAAGATTTTTGCATGTTGACGCGAAGTACTTTACTGTTGGGGTACTCTGGCCCAATCTGCTCCCTCGGTGTTTTGTATTCATTGAAGATATGACTGTATCGTCTCCTTTGAGCTTCATCAAGACCCCTGAGTTCAGGAGGAATCTTGTCTCTAATTTGAGAAGTATAGAAAGTAGGGATCTGATCCTCGAGGTAAGCAGCATTCACAAAATATTTGCCCCATATAGGGTTTTTCATTGCTTCCCTTGTGAACATGTTGTGTCAATCTAGGCTTGAGTCTGAAGATGTTGGAATTGGACGAGCTAGTTGGACATTTGGAGGGATAGGCCATTCAGATGATTGTTGGATTTGTTGTGCCTGCTCAGCTTCAAGATTTTTCCTCTGGATGTCGGCAGCTGACACCTGGAGTTTCTTTGATTCAAGAGAGAATAGTTGATGAACCTCCTCAGAAATGCCCTAGAGAACCATTATTAGATCTACCTTTCTAATAGCCTCTTCCATCTGCTTTTTAGTGACTAGCTCCTTCGCAGGCTTTGCAAACTTTGAAGAAACTGGATTTTGTATCACAGGCACCGGCATATCATCAAATCTGTCCACTATCTGGACTTCCTCTGTTCTTTTTGGCAATTTGCGAAAAGAGAACTCATCAATCTATCTCATCAGTTCATTAGACTCATCCCTTTCACCAATACCTGCAGTTTCAGTTTCGTATTCAAACACTGGGATGTCAGGTTCAGGCTCAGTTTGTTGTTGTTGTTGTTGCTGTTGTTGTTGATGTTGTTGTTGCTGTTTCTATTGTTGAGATTCAGCCCCGATCCCCATTGCAGTTGCTAATCGTTCTACTAAAGGTGTAATGGTCAAACGCGCGGTCTTTTCTCCCCCTCGTGATGATCATGATCGGGATCATCATCATCACGCATGTGCTTTGACCTAGCAGCTTCGGATTTGCAAGTAGATTCAAGAATTGTCAGCCTGTTTTCCACAGAATCCAGTTTTTGAAAGACCACATTGCCCAAATCCTCTATTAAGGTCATAACTGTTTCTTTGAATTCATTCAGATTACTACCCTCGTAAGTTTGTTCATTCTGAAGGGTTTGAAGGAGATCTAGGGTCTGTTCACGGTCTGGGGCTCTCTCCAGCAATCGTAGATAAAGCAGGGATTTTAGAGTGTCAGTAGAGAAGTCCGACCCATCATCAACATTTGATTTTAATGAAGCAACTATCTGCTTGATATCGGATAAGCTTTCTGTGACCGGGTTGAGGGCCTCCTGCAAGCCATCTTTGGTAACAAACCGAGACTCACTAAGAGTACTCGTTGAAGTCTCTACCACATAGGAAGAGCTACTCGCTTGCAAAGCTGTAGTGGTGTACACTCCGGCGAGATTTCCACCTGATCCTCGAATGACACTTTCAGTAGTGCCACCTACAGGTGTTCTAGACGGTTGTCTAGTAAACAACGTCGTTATCTGTGCAAGTGTTTGTTGGTGTCTTGAAAGAAATGCAGATATCTGCGGTATGTCGATGTGCATAGAAGGAATGGTCGAGGTCAGGAGAGGCAGACCTCTGGTTTCAATACCAGCCATCTCTGAATGAGAAGCTGGTAAAGTATGAGCTAATTCTCCGTGAGTTGAAACAAGCATCTGTTGAGAGACACTTGAGTGGCTGGTAGGGTAAGTATGCACTGTTGGGATGATAGTGATTGTTTCAATACCAGAGGTAATAGTGTCAGCTCCGGTAGCAGGTGTGGCTTCCCGGCTTTTTGGGCTTGGGGATCCCTCATGTAACATCGGAAAATCACAAGCCATTTTTTTACAATACGATGCGGAAGCTAATTAAAACCAACTTAATTACATAAAATCAATATTCACAAATATACAACCATTTGTTCAAAAGATAACAACAACATCAATTGTTTGGTGTTACAAAAAATACTGGTTCGTCTCTTTTAAAACTAGTATCAGAGTGTGGTCAACTTTTCCTTCTTCAATTCTAACACGAACCTGCAAAACAACAACTGAGGGGAATTAGCACAAAGCTAAGTGAGTAGAGGCTAAAACATCAAATGCAAATATTTACAATCAATCATCAATCATGTAATCACATATCCAGAGAAGACCGGCGGTTCGGCGCAGAACCTACAACCATTGCCGGCCAAAGCAAAGGTTTACCGATAGCTTTCCACTAGATTGGCACAATAAACTTCCCTCTGAGCAACAAATGCAACAGAAAGGCTACTACTGTTCAACCAACTAGTTAGACAAGCCCAACCCAAGTCCACGTATAGCTGACTTCTCAAACGCAACTCAAAATCATCCTAAGAGCGCGTATCGACCAAATAGTCATACAGCAGTTATAAATAATCATTATCACAATCAGCAGTTCAATCAATCCAATCTCAATCCACGATTGTGCTTCACATCAATAAAGTTAACTGCAATCTTTACCATCCGTGTTTAACGTCCACTCACCTCAGTTTCAGCTTGAACTCATATATCTAATTTTACTGAGCTTTTGGATTGCCTGTAAACACAGCAATAACCAAATCAGTCTCAATCTCATAAATATATCTATCCATATATTTATAAATCATTCATCAAATAATAACAAATAATAAACAAATACAAATTCCAAACCAAAGGTATCGGATTCTATAAAAACTATCGGATTTCTATAAATCCGCTACCCTGTGTCGGATTCCTTGCAAGAATGTCGGATTTCCCTTCACTCGGATTCTTAGGTCCGGATTTGTAACCATTGGCTTTCAAATACTTCAGATTTAGGAGTTTAGGATTTTGGGTGTCGATTTCTCAAAGTGTCGGATTCTTTAATCCGGATTTCAAGTCTATCGGTTTTAGAGTACTTGGATTCTAAGTTTCGGATTTCATACTTAACAATCGGATTTGGTTCAAAGTTTCCGGATTCCAACTTTCGGTTTTCCAAACGATTGGTTTTCCAATATTAGGATTTCAAGTGTCGGTTTTAATCTTCCTTCCCAACCAAAATCCGACAAGTTCTTAAACAATTCCGCCAGCTTCAAATCATCACCTATAACTTTTCAAAACTTCATTCAAACATACCAGAAACATACTTTAACATTATAAACACATATTTCACGCATCAAAACACCATTTTAACATGCAAATCATATCAACACACAAAAACCCAACAAAACCCATGTTTCATTAAAACCGACTCTTAGGTTCTTCATATAATCATGTTTCTCAAATAGAATCATTCAATTAAACATTTAATCATGATAGTAATAACATCTAACCTTTAACTTGCTTTAATTCACACCATAATAAGAAATCCGATGCTATCTTCTTTCCTTCGGTTTTGCTTGGCAGAGAGAATTATGCATGATTACTTATGCATGATTAATTTGATAAGCCCCACGTATACAATTTAGAAAACAATAGGTGGCATGCATACTCTTAACACACATACACGTGCACACCCACATAAACATACATGCATACGATTTCATACATACATATTAATAATTAAATTTTATCTTTTAATTAAATTAACTAATTACTTAATTAATCACAATTTAAAACAGATAAGTAAATACCACAAACCTGCTAATCTCCTAGCCTAGGTTTGAGGGTGTTACAAATCTCTCCCCCTTAAAAGGATTCCGTCCTCGGAATCCTTTCCTGCTCAAACAAATGGGGATATCTATCCTTCATCTCTGCTTCAGTTTCCTAAGTTAAATCAGAACCAAGACTGTGCTTCCAATTGATCAATACCATCTGTATCTGCTTCTTACGGAGCTTGGTCACCTTTCGATCCAACAGTTCTAAAGGTTCCTCTATTAACCTCTTCTTAGAATCAACTTTTAGTTCTTGCATTGGGAGAATCTGGTTTCCATCCTCTACTTTGCACTTTCTCAGATAACAGACGTTAAAAGTATAGTGTATTCCTGCAAGCTCTGCTGGAAGATCTAGTGTAACTGTCTGGTCATTCACAATCTGACGTATGCGGAAGGGACCAATGTAACGGGGAGCTAACTTCCCGCGTTTACGAAATCGAATAACACCCTTCCACGGGGAAACCTTCAAGTACACTAATTCTCCCACCTCAAACTTAACTGGTTGACGACGTGGATCTACGTACATTTTCTGTCTATCTCTGGCAATAGAAACCTTATCAGCTGTCATCTGAACTATCTCAGGCCCTGCAAATTGTTTCTCACCCCCCTCTAACCAACACGTCGGAGTACGGCAATGACGCCCGTATAACATCTCGTACGGAGGGATCCCTATACTGGAGTGGTAAGAATTATTATACGCAAACTCAATTAATGGCAGGTGCGAATCCCAAGATCCACCATACTCAATCACACAAGCACGCAACATATCTTCAAGTGTCTCTATGGTTCGTTCAGTCTGACCGTCAGTCTGGGGATGATAAGCAGTACTCAGGTTAATCCTCGTCCCTAATTTCCTCTGTAAACTTCTCCAGAAGTTAGAAACAAATCTGGAGTCTCTGTCAGACACTATTGACAACGGCATGCTATGCCTTACAACAATCTCGTTCACATAAAGTTGAGCCAACTTACTCAGAGAAGGCGTCTCGCATGTAGCTAGAAAATGAGCGCTCTTGGTCAACCGATCCACAATCTTTAATCTACACACTCTATTAGGATGCTTCGGATGTACAAAACCCTCAGGCTGCGTCATATACACCTCTTCGGAGAGCTTCCCATTAAGGAAGGTGGTTTTGACATCCATTTGCCATATTTCGTAATCATGAAATGCAGCGATTGCCAAAGGTATCCTAATAGGTTTCAACATGGCCACTGGGGAGAAAGTTTCATCATAGTCGACACCATGTGTCTGAGTGAAACCTTTAGCCACTAGTCGGGCTTTGAAAGTGTTTACTTTTCCATCCATGTCGGTCTTCTTCTTGAAGACCCACTTACACCCTATAGGTTTACAACCGGGTGTGGGATCAACCAGTTCCCAAACCTGGTTATCCTCCATGGATTGCATCTCGTTATCCATTGCCTCCTTCCACTTAGCAGACTCGTGGCCCGCTACCGCTTCCCGATAGTTGGTGGGCTCATTAAGATCCACCAATAACTCGTCACCCTCAGATATGAGAAACCCATATCTCTTTGGCTCATGGCGAGTTCTACCGGATCTACGGGGAGGTAACGGATTTATGTTAGTCTCCGCATTGTCATGCACAGACTCAACCTCACTAGGATGCTGGCTAGTGCCAACGTCAGGTCCTTCATCCATTGACTCTTGAATCTCTTCAAGATCAAACTTAGTCCCGCCATGCTGATTGGATACTAACTCTCTTTCTAAAAAGAACGCCCTCTGAGCAACAAATACCTTGTTCTCGGAAGGTTTATAGAATATATATCCAATACCCGAAGCTGGATATCCTATGAAATAACACTTTTCGGATCGGGGCTCCAACTTGTCATCTACCTCACGTCATACGTAGGCTTGACAACCCCAAACCTTAAGATAGGCAAGAACGGGAGGTTTCACATGCCACATCTCGAAAGGTTTTTTATCGACCTCCTTCGTTGGAACGAGATTAAGGATTCTTGTTGCCGTTTCAAGAGCATAACCCCAAAGGCTTATAGGCACTTGGGTGTGAATCATCATAGACCGAACCATATCCAACAATGTTCGGTTCTTCCTCTCGGCGACACCATTTAATTGTGGCGTCCTAGGAGGTGTAAGTTGTGAGATAATTCCACAACCCTTAAGATGATCACGAAACTCTTGACTAAGATACTCACCACCCCTATCGGATTTAAGTATCTTAATCTTTTTGCCCAATTGATTCTCTACTTCGTTTTGGAAAGTTTTAAAGACCTCAAAAGTCTCGGACTTTAGTCTAACCAAGTAGACATACCCATACCTACTATAATCATCTATAAAGGTAACGAAGTATCTAGAATTGTCTCATGCGATGTGCTTAAACGGACCACACACATCGGAATGTATAATGTCCAATAAGTCTTTTCCCCTCTCATTCACGCCGGAAAAGGGTGCTTTAGTCATCTTGCCTAATAAACAAGATTCGCATGCTTCATTTGACTCGTGGTCAAATGATTCCAAGATCCCATCCGCTTGGAGCTTGGCGATACGAGTCTTGTTTATATGGCCAAGTTGACCATGCCACAAAGACAATTTGTCTAAACCATTTTTAGACATTGAATCAATATTCATGATTGAACGATTATCACTAACGTACGCTTCTACTTCATAAATACCACGACAAGGATAAGCTTTAAAATAGAAAATATTATTTTTAGAACAAAAGATAACTCCATTATCAAAAGAATAACCAAAACCATTGTCGTGTAACGCATGAAAAGAAATAATGTTCCGCGCCACAAGCGGCGAATAGCATACGTTCAATAATAATATGGAAAAACCAGAATTAAAAGATAATTCAACTTCTCCTCGAGCCTTGACCGGGACAATCTCCTTGTTTCCCATTATCAAGTCAAGCTCGCCACTCTCCATCCTTCTACTTGTCCTTAGCACCTGCACAATATTACAAACGTGAGTGCCATAGCCGGTATCTAATACCTAACTACCAGATGTAGAAGTATGATGGAGTTCAATCATGTACGTATCTGAGTCGGAAGTTCCTGCGATGCTCAACCCCTTGAGCTTCTTTAGACCTTCTAGGTACCCCGGGCAGTTACGGCGCCAATGGCCCTTCTTCCCGCAGAAGAAGCATTCCGCTTCGTTTGGAGTCTTAGCTTGGGGAACCATCTTCCCCTTGCCTTTACCCTCCGAAGCGGGGCTAGACTTGGCAACGCCAATCTTCCCCTTCCCCTTACTCTTAGGGGTATAAGCAGATCTCTTGTTCTTCTGGATTCGCCCCTCCTTTATAGCAAGAACGGGATTTGGAACGGCGGGCTTATTTTTGGTCATGCTAGACTCGGTTGTCATAAGCATACCATGAAGCTCCATGATGGACTTATCCATACTATGCATATGATAACTCATAACGAATTGATTATACGCGGTGGGCAGGGACCATAGGATCAAATACACGGCTAGCTCCCTCCCTATGGTAAATCCGATCCATTCCATGCGCTCCACGTTTGCTTTCATGTGCAACACGTGAGCACTCACATTCCCACCATCGGCCATCTTACTACCAAGTACCGTCTTGAGACATTCAAACCTCTCTAGTCTCGCTTGCTGCTGGAACATTTCCTTAAGCTGAGCGATTAAGTCAAAAGCACTCAAATGATCCATCTGCTTTTGGAGCTCGGGGATCATAGTACTTAGGATGAGGCAAGTAATGTCCTCGGTATCCTTGACACGCTTCTCATAAGCGTCTCAGATAGCCCGAGTGGCATTGGTAGCAGGAGCCTCGGGTAGGGCCTCCTCTATGGTAACCATCTTCCCTTCTTGGCGTAGGACAAGTTTAAGTTGCCTAAACCAATCCAAGAAGTTGTTACCGTTGAGTTTCTCCTTCTCAAGGAAAACTCTAAGCGAAAAATGGTTGGTGGTGTTGGTGTTGCTTGAAGACGCCATCTAAAATAGCAAAGTAGTTTAATTAGTTTGGAAATCCTTGTTAAAATAAGTACCTGTAGTTTTAAACAAAACAATTTATTTGTAACAAGGGCTAAGAACCTTATTTCATCTCGTACCGTGACGGGTTTACCGCGGATCACGTGGCGAAGCTATTTTGGCCGGCAACCATTTTACCAATTGTAATCTCTATTACAACTCTTAGACACTTGCAGGACCCGTTGACATCCATTATGTCGGTTGGCATGTTTGATCCCTATCTTACACCAATCTTAATATATAATTTTTGTTTAGCTCGTGCTTAGCTGGACAACTAACCAAGAATTATATACTAAAATTGTAAATCGTCCGACAAGACACACGGGTGGCACTCTCGACCATTAATTGGCTCGTGATTAGCTCGACAACCAATCATGTGAGTTATCCCACTCACCTTCCACACAACTACACAAGAAATGACTCGTGCTTAGCTCGACAATCATCCTTGCTTCGTTAGATTCGGGTGGTGTCATCTTATGGATGGTGCGTGATTTACATTTTGAAAAACGGGATTTTGTTTCCTGTTTATAAAACCCTTTTGTGAATTAACAAAGTAAGCGTCAAAACAATTTTAATCACTTTTAATATAATACCATTTTTATATTTTCTTTGTCAATTGAATTCGCGCACAATTGTTAACCATTTTAACAAACATTGTATTTTATTTAATTTCATAGAAAAATTATCTAGCATGCGAATCCTAGTCCATGCATAGAATAATAAAATACAACCACACAAATATATATACATATGATTCGGTAACACGGCCAAAATTTCTATGCGTTTTCCCCGTGAGCCATAATGGGGAAAACGAGGCCAAAAATCTAAGGACAAGATATGGTCTCGTTGGATGAGTTCCCACTGAATCCAACACCTCCAATAGCATGTTGATTCCTTCTCGCCAAGACGTCATCACCATGACTCCCGTTGACTATTTTGGTTTTAAATCAATACTATATACAAATACATAGAATATATATAAACGACACGCAGGTCGCAATCCTATACTATTTATACAAATACATAGAATAAAAGAAACGGCGTGCAAGCCGCACCAATAAGTAAATAAACAAATATTGTTACAACAATACAGCATGCAGGCCGCCAAAAACCAAAAAATAATCAATCATCACAACACATAGGTCTAGGGGCATATCTTGTTACCGAATCAAACCAAAAATATCACATTGAAACATGGTGTGCCACACATAACCATGATATATAAATTTATATCTATATTTTGGTTAAGATTGTCAAAACATCAAAGGCACTAAAAGGACAATCCTTGTACATATGCATTAGTGTATCAAACCATTTTTAAGACACATATTCATATATACATTTATAAGTATATATTTGTGTACACTTCATGCCAAGTTACAACAAATATATAAATATAAAAATTAAAATATATTAACACGTCTACGAATAAACCTATTCTAGCATAACAAGAGTCTCAATGGAAAAACCATTTTTAAGAAAACACTTTTCTTATCCAAAAACACTTTTATGGTTTTTCTAGACTCAATAGTGCAAAGCCATGTTAGATATGGCTCTGATACCACTGAAGGTATTCGTTTGACAAAAACAAGTAGCAATGGAAGCAATATGTATAACAAAAACAATGCCAAACTAGTGAATACACTCCCATGGACCAAAATCTAACAATGACATTGCAACTAATATGAACAAGATAAGAAGAAAGTTTATACCTCAATTGATCAAAACACAAGTTAACCTTCCTTGTCAAGTAGCTTAGAATCCAACAAAGAACCCCTCCAATGAAGTCCAACCCAATCTTGTTTGATTCCCAAGTGCTAGCAAGTTCATGTGTAATCACCAAAGCAACAACCAAGTGTGTGTATATCTTGCTTCTTGTGCTCAAGAACACCAAGAACACCAAGAACAAGAGAGAGAGAGTTCTAATGTCAACCAAAGGACCATGTGATAGCCAAAAGCCTCTACAAGAGCAGATAACTCGTGGTCACTTTGTCTACCATCATTATGAGAAGTTAACCCCATTAAACCAAGTGTGTAAGGCTGTTAATTCTGCTGTTACAGCGAACGTACACGGCCCGTGTAGGTCTACACGGCCCTGTAGGCCCAAAGTCCACGGCCCCAATTGGGCTAAGACGGCCCGTGTCTAACAGGCACTACACGGCCCGTGTTCATCTACACGGCCCGTGTAGGCCCAAACTACACGACCTTGAATTGGGCCAATACGCCTCATGTATGTTGGACTGGACACGGCCCGTGTTTAGGAACATGGCCCGTGTAGCATCCTGCCAAAACCCATTTTGGCCTTTTTCCTCTCTATTGCTTGATCGTGTTGCCGGAATCAATACTTGGTGTGTGACCCAATAGGCCTATACCTCATCGGTAGTGCATTAACTCGTTCGTGTCAGCGGGCATATTCCAACAGTTGTACATTTTTGTGCTTCCTGGGTGTACTGACAATTTGGGCTTGTGTGCTTCTAACAAAATCAGCTTCCTCAAATCTCCAAGCATAGGCACCCACACACGAGTCATAAATGTTTTCAATCTACGGGAATCATCAGCAAGTTCATCCTTACATTTCTTTAACAGTTCATTCTTCAAGTTTTCTTCTTTTAGAGCTTCCAACTGTGCAGACTTGAGTCTATCCACTAGATCTGATACAATCTCTATTCGCATAAACTGGATAGAACTTCCCGCTCCCTTGCGGCTTAAGGCATCTGCCACCACGTTTGCTTTGCCTGGGTGATATCTGATTTTGTAATCATAGTCTTTACTTAATTCCACCCAGCGTCTCTGTCTCATATTCAATTCTTTCTAGGTAAACACATACTGCAGGCTCTTATGATCTGTACATATTACACATTTGGTGCCATATAAGTAATGTCTCCACAGTTTCAGGGAAAATACAACTTCTGCCAGCTCCAAGTCATGTGTCGGGTAATTCTTCTCATGGGGATTCAACTGTCTTGAAGCATATGCAATCACCCGATCCCTGTACATAAGTACACAACCCAATCCCGCAAACGATGCATCATAATAAACTATAAAATCTTCTGAACCACTTGGCAATGCAAGAATGGGGGCCTGACATAACAATTGTTTTAACATCAGGAAGGCTTGATGTAACACCGTGATTTTGAGAACCAGATTTTTCTTTTTAAAATACAATTTATGATTTCAAACTGCGTGGGTTTGACTGTAAATAGAACAATCAAACCTGTCTTATAATTTAAAAATGCAGCAGAAGTGAAAACACGTGGAAAACTATATAAACATTCAAAATGATGCCACAAACGTCAGTTTGTGTTACGGAATACATAACCGGCTGACCATTATTTTAAACAGACATAAACATGTTTCAACAGAGTTTAAACATAAACGCAGTGTTCCTCCCAAAGCAAATAACTACTCGCAGGCTCCCGAGCTCACTAAGGATTACCTACACATGTGGAGTGTAGCATCTGTTAGCTATAATAGCTAGTGAGTACCAAATAGCATGCAATCAATATAAGTACATCACATATCATCAATCATGCTCAGATAGTTCTATCCTAGCATCTCGCGATGAGCTGGCGTAGTCAGGAGGTAGCATATCTTACAAGGGAGCTAACACGGTTCAATGCACCAAACTGGGGTACCAGACACATCAACCGCTCCGGTGGGGGAGCTGTTAAGCGTCCACCGTTGCATTTTGGAATCAACCGATTCCTCTGTTGTACAGCATAAGCCATACCCGAAGAGGACAGCTTTGTCCATAAGTAGAACAGCTTTGTTCTTATGTTGGACTGCTTTGTCCATAAGATCCGGACCAATCACAAACAAATAATTTGATTCAATCGAATCATCAATCAATGCGCGCATATATTCATTTATCATCATAGCATACACCTAATCAAGTGCATACTACATTGTGTCAACATGGTAAGTTCTAGCATCATCACGCAGTCCTACACTTAAACAAGTGCGTGTACAAATCATGGTATACAATTCCTTGATCATTGTTAATATATATTATAGGTATATTAATTATTATGTCATTTGTCACTCACCTGATAGGCTAGAATAAGCAAAGACCTTGCTTTGGCACTTACAGGTTGTCAACTCAACCTATAATACCAAGACTTACGCATCAATCATTTGAACATGCAATGAACATCTTGGATACTTGAAACAATACCCTAATGATGCTATTTTACCATTTATTAACTAACTATAGTAGTCCAAGCAACACCACGCGAACACGTAGCACAAAGCAGCACAAAAGGCTGTGTGCAGGGGTGTCGCGCCGCGACACAGCCTTGTGTCGCGCCGCGACCAGTCTGCAGAGCTGCAACTGATGTCTGTTTTGTGCACAACAACCCCATTTTGGCTCATTTCAATTTCAAAACAATTTTCGTAAAATTCTAGTGTTTCATAGGACCATTTGACACTTGTGGAAGCTTTCTAACATAAAAAACTCCTATCCAATTAATTCATACGAAAATCACAATTAAATGGACAAAGACGTGCGCATAATGGCCAAAACTTGGTGTAGACCAATTCCAACACTTGAAACACACCATATACACCTAATAAGATGTATTAAAGGTGTTGCAACTGACCAAAACCTTTAAACTCATTGTTTGGTATCATTTTCCAATTTCTTGCCTATTTAAGGCCTATTTTTCACTTTTTAAGCCACTTCAAGCAAAACAACCATTCCAATTCAATACCAATATTCTAATCAATTCATACAATTCATATGAACCTATTAGAACCTTAAAATCAGTTCTTGATGTGTAAAAACAGATTTAGGCCATTTTGGCCATTTTGACCCATTTAGGCTAAATATTGGATTTGTGCAAAAACACCACTTCTAATGCACCAATTGAGTTCTAATCAATCCTAACAAGTTATAAGATCAATTAGAACACTAAATTTCAGTTCTTGATGGTTAAAATCAGTTTGACCTGTATTTGACCAATTTTGACCTTTTTGAGCCAAAATTCAAAACTCATCAAGAACACTACTTTAATTCATGGAATTGATTCCTATACACTTATAAATGATATTAGAACCTATTTCAATCAACAATTTCAATTCTTGATTGAAAAATCAACATACGCCATCAAAACCTAAAATTTCAAGAACATGAAGAACTCTAGCATTAACAAGGATGAATTGGCACTTACAATGATCAAAGGATGATTAAAAACAACTTGTGGGACTATTTTGATCATTACTTAGCTGCTGGAACAAGAGTTTTATGGGTTTTCTTCAAAAACCCAAAAATCAAGAATGAAGAACAAGAGATGAATTTGAAGCTTACTAGGTTAGAGATGAAGAAGATGATGTTCTAGGATGAATTTTGCCTTCAATTTGCTGCTGGAACTTTTCTCAATAGATTCCTTCTTGATCTTCTTCTTCAAATTTGCAAGAACAGTAGATAAGTTTGAGGTGTATGTGTGTATACGTATGTGAGTAAGAGTCTGTGTTTTGGTGTTTGTCTGTATAGGTGAGGTATCTGCCATGTGCCCACTTGTGGGTTATTATTATCCACAAGTGGGTATTTTGTTCTCCTTTCCAACTTACAACTCATCTCTCGTTTAACCGTTTCAACTAACGAGGATATTTTTGGAATTCTCGTTTGAAACCGTTCGATATTTTATAACCTTTATCTATATTTATTAATATTTTTAATAACCCTTTTTATTTATTATTTTCCTTATTTTATATCATTTCCTAGAATATATATATATATATATATTATTTAATTGAATTAAATAATTGACGTACCATATTCGGACACGTATCGGTCCGTTTTGAGGATGTTACAAATCTACCCCCCCTTAAGAAGATTCAGTCCTCGGAATCTGCTTTTCAAAAAATAAGTGGGGATAGCATGCCTTCATATCCTCCTCGGTC
Organism: Dittrichia graveolens; assembly: GCA_038502395.1. Taxonomy (NCBI): domain Eukaryota; kingdom Viridiplantae; phylum Streptophyta; class Magnoliopsida; order Asterales; family Asteraceae; genus Dittrichia; species Dittrichia graveolens. The sequence continues at coordinate 30,039,200 of JARJIL010000008.1, forward strand.
TCCCACGTAAGGTTCGATCCGAGAATATGCTTCCATTTGACCAATATAAGCTGATTGTCTTCTTCCTCAGCCTCTTGGTCTTTGTGTTCAAATTTTCAATTGGTTCTTCCACAAGCCGTGTAGAAGAATCCACTTTCAGGTCTTGTAGAGGTAGAATCTGATCTTCATCTACCTTGCACTTGCGAAGATAGAAAACATTAAAGGTATTATGAATACCTGATAACTCTGGAGGTAACTCCAAAGATACTGTGTGCTCGTTGACTTTCTGAATGATTCTGAAAGGACCAATGTATCGTGGGCTCAACTTGCCCTTCTTACCAAACCTGATAACACCCTTCCATGGATGAACCTTCAAGAATACCCGATCACCTATTTCAAAGGTAACCGGCTTGCATTTTGGATCTGCATACATCTTTTGCCTATCCCTGGCTACTTTAAGTTTCTCCCGTGCAAACTTGACTTTATCATCAGTAATTTGGACCAGATCAGGTCCAGCATGTGTATCCCTATCAGAGACAATAGATAGTGGAACACCGTGTCGGGCGAAAATTTCATTGATATATAACTAAGCAAGACGAGGCATAGAAGAAGATTCATTAACTGCTAAGAAGTGTGCACTCTTGGTGAGTCTGTCAACAATCACCTAGATCATGTCATGCCCTTTTGAAGTCCTGGGCAGTTTAGTAATCCATGGTAATATTGTCCCATTTCCATTTTGGAATTGGTAATTGTTGCAAATTACCATAGGGTCTTTGGTGCTCAGTCTTCACCTGTGCACAGATCTGACATTTCTCCACATAGGAGGCAATGTCACGTTTCAATGTAGGCCACCAGTAAAGTGCCTTAAGATCATGGTACATTTTAGTGCACCCAGGATGAACAGATAAACTAGAACTGTGCGCCTCCTTCAAGATTAGATCCCGGTTCCCTCCGATGCTAGGTACCCAGATTCGGGACCTGTATGTCTTCAATCCCCTGGTGTCACCTTGTAGCTGCTCCTTCAATTTAGCCATAACTTCTGCCTTTAGATTAGCTTCTAATAAGGCTTCTTGCTGAGCCTCCTTAAGTCGAGTGATATGATTAGAAACGATAGTAATTTTCTTGAATTTAACGGTTTCTGTGGAGCCCTTTCGGCTTAATGCATCAACCACCACGTTAGCCTTGCCCGGGTGGTATTTAATTTCACAATCATAGTCCTTAATCAATTCCATCCACCTACGATGCCTCATATTGAGCTCCTTCTGTGTAGAAACATACCGGAGGCTCTTATGATTAGTGAATACCACACATTTGGTGCCATACAAGTAGTGGCGTCATACTTTTAGAGCAAAGACAACAGCTGCCAACTCTAGATCATGAGTCGGATAGCTCTTCTCATGTGGCTTCAGTTGGTGGGAAGCATAAGCTATAACCTTGTCCTTCTGCATAAGGACACTTCCCAAACGTGCGTAAGAAGCATCAAAGTAAACAATAAAATCTTTTGACCCGTCTGGCAAAGTCAGAATTGGAGCTTGACATAAAAGTTGTTTCAATGTTTGGAAGACATTATCTTGTTCATCAGACCACGAATAGGGAACATCCTTTCGTGTAAGCTTCGTTAGAGGACCTGCAATCTTGGAAAATTTCTGGATGAACTGCCGATAGTAACCAGAAAGTCCTAAGAAGCTACGAATCTCAGATGGGGTTTTGGGAATTCCCCCATTCATCACCGCCTCAACTTTGGCTAGAACTCGAATTTAGACAATTTAGCATATAATTGTTCTCGCATCAGAGTGTCAAGAACTATGCGAAGATGTGTCTCGTGTTCTGCTTCAGATCTGGAATAAATAAGAATGTCATCGATGAATACAATGACAAATTTGTCAAGAAAGGCACGACAGACACGGTTCATAAGATCCATAAATATTGCTAGAGCATTTGTCAATCCGAAAGGCATCACAAGAAACTCATAATGCCCATATCTCGTTCTAAAAGCCGTCTTTGGAATATCTTCATCGCGTAAACGAACTTGATGATAACCAGAACGAAGATCTATCTTTGAAAAGCAAGTAGCACCCTGGAGTTGATCAAACAGATCATAAATACGAGGAAGAGGGTACTTGTTCTTTACAGTTCGCTTATTCATCTCCTTGTAGTCAATGCACATCCGCATCGTCCCGTCTTTCTTTTTAAGAAACAAGACTGGAGCTCCCCAAGGCGAAGAGCTGGGACGAATGAAACCTCTATCAAGAAGTTACTGTATCTGAGTCATCATCTCGCGGACCTCAGATGGTGCAAGACGATAAGGAGATCTTGCTACAGGCATAGCACCTGGTACAAGATCTATCTGATATTCTACATCTCTTACCAGTGGCAAACCCGGTAATTCATGAGGGAAAACACCCGGGTATTCAGAAACTACCCGAATGTCATTTACAGCTTTCTTCTCCATGTGTGTATCAATAACATAAGCCAAATAAGACTCACATCCCTTGGCTACAAACTTGCGAGCTTTCATCAGAGAAATCAATGGAGTTTCAGAAGTTCTTCCTTCACCACAAGCCACAGCATATGACCCGTCAGAGAAAGGAATTTTAATAATCTTTTTAGAGCAAATAATCTCAGCATTTTGATTGCTGAGCCAATCCATCCCGATTACTACATCAAACCCAGCAATCGGCATAACCAGAAAAGAATCAGGGAAACTAGTCCCGTCAATATCAATTAGTGCAATAGGAACTCTATGAGTAACAGAGGCTATCCTACCACTAGCAACTTCAACGCTTAACGGATCAGTCAGTGTACAGATAGGCAATTGCAGTTTAGCAGATAAGAATGTAGAGATGAAAGAATATGTTGCTCCTGAATCAAATAAAACGCAGGCAGGAGAATTATTAATAAGAAAGGTGCCAGTGATAACATCACCTGCAGCTTTAGCCTCATCGGCTATCATTTGAAAATCCCTTCCTGGTGCACGTGGTGCAACATTCTTCCCCCGACCTGAGGAAGATCCACCAGCTCCTCCTGATCCGGTGTTGGAACCCGACCTACAGTCAACCGATCGGTGCCCCGGCATGAAGCACTCTTAGCACACATTGTATTTATGTTTACAGCTTTCAGTTGTATGCCCCTTTTGGCCACATTTAGGATACCTTGCAGTATCCTTAGTACAATGCCCGGTATGCCTAGATCGATACGAAGCACACCATAGATCATCGGAAGGACTATACCTGGAACCCCCTTGTTGCTGCTGGTGTTGTTGTGGTTGCCTCTGCCATGATCCTCCACCTGAAGCCTTCGACCCTGACGACTGTTCAAACTTCCTTTTGGAAGTTCCCCCAGCCTGTGAAGCATGATCAGTCTCATACCGGCGTGCAATATCAAATGCCTTATCCAGAGTGGTGGCAAACCGGATGGATGATCGATACTCCGGTGGTAGAGCGAGTGCAAATCGATTAATCTTTGCATCCTCGTCAGGTAAAGAACCCTGCATGAAATGAACCAATTCGGTATACCTGGTAATAAGTTCCTCAACTGATCGATTACCTTTAGATAAGGCTCGGAACTCGTTATCCACCGACTCTACTACTTGGGCTGAACAGTATTTAGCCCTCAGGATCCTTAGAAAATCCGTCCATGTCATAGAATTTAGGACAGCAGTTGGTGTAGAAGCTATCACCGTATAATACTAGGAAACTGCTCTACCTCGCAACATCTTTCTTGCATATGCCACCTTCTTGGACTCTTCAGCCTCGTATGTCTCGAATGCCAATTCAGTATCGCGGATCCACCGCTCCACGACTACCATATCCATATTACCTTCAAAAGTAGGTGTTGAACACATCATGAAGGCCTTCAATCCCATGGCCTTTTTTTTCAGGAACTCGTTCCTTAGAGGCTTTGAGACGAGCCTCTAAGTCACGAATATACACATCCCGATCATCACTTCACGGCATTGTCAATCTCTAAGTTCTGTTAGATCATTAAAGTCAGACATACTTAGTATACTTTTCCATACTTGATTAATCATGTTAATCAAATAAGCAAATAATCAACAATAGTGTTAGTCATGTGAATCATATCAATCTCTCTCACACCCCAATACCTCCCAAGGAACACTTTAAATAATAGTCGAGCCTGAATTTGAGACTGAGTACTCTTTCAAAAACACAATTCACTCAAACTTAGGCTCTGATACCAGCTTGTAACACCATGATTTTGAGAACAAAAATTTTCTTTTTAAAAAACAATTTAAGATTTCAAACTGCGTGGAAGTAAAAACACGTGGCAAACTATAAAAAAACATTCAAAATGATGCCACAAATGATAGTTGGTGGTACGGAATACATAACCGGCTGACCATTATTTTAAACAGACATAAACATGTTTCAACAGAGTTTAAACATAAAAGCAGTGTTCCTCCCAAAGCAAATAACTACCCGCAGGCTCCCGAGCTCACTGAGGATTACCTGCACATGTGGAGTGTAGCATCTGTTAGCTATAATAGCTAGTGAGTACCAAATAGCATGCAATCAATATAATTACATCACATATCATCAATCATGCTCAGATAGTTCTATCCTAGCATCTCGCGATGAGCTGGCGTAGTCAGGAGGTAGCATATCTTATAGAGGAGCTAACCCGGCTTAATGCACCAAACTGGGGTACCAGACACATCAACCGCTCCGGTGGGGGAGTTGTTAAGCGTACACCGTTGCATTTTGGAATCAACCGATTCCTCTGGTGTACAGCGTAAGCCATACCCAAAGAGGACAGCTTTGTCCTTAAGTAGAATAGCTTTGTTCTTATGTTGAACAGCTTTGTCCAAGACAGCTTTGCCTATAAGATCCAGACCAATCACAAACAAATAATTTGATTCAATCGAATCATCAATCTATGCGAACATATATTCATTTATCATCATAGCATACACCTAATCAAGTGCATACTAAATTGTGTCAACATGGTAAGTTCTAGCATCATCATGCAGTCCTACACTTAAACAAGTGCGTGTAAAAATCATGGTATACAATTCCGTGATCATTGTTAATATATGTTATAGGTATATTAATTGTTATGTCATTCGTCACTCGCCTCATAGGCTAGAATATGCAAAGACCTTGCTTTGGCAGTTACGGGTTGTCAACTCGACCTATAATACCAAGACTTACGCATCAATCATTTGAACATGCAAGGAACATCTAGGATACTTAAAAAAATACCCTAATGATGCTATTTTACCATTTATTAACTAACTAAAGTAGTCCAAGCAACAACATGCAAACACGTAGCACAATACAGCGCAAAAGGCTATGTGCACGGGTGTCGCGCCGCGACCAGTCTTCAGAGCTGTAGCTGATCTCTGTTTTGTGAACTGCAACCCCATTTTGGCTCATTTAAATTCCAAATCTATTTTCGTAAAATTCTAGTGTTTCATAGAACCATTTGACACTTGTGGAAGCTTTATAACATCAAAAACTCATATCCAATTAATTCATACGAAAATCACAATTAAATGGACAAAGACGTGCGCATAATGGCCAAAACTTGGTGTAGATCAATTCTAACACTTACAACACACCATATACACCTAATATGATGTATTGAAGGTGTTGCAACTGACCAAAACCTTTAAACTCATTGTTTGGTATCATTCTCCAATTTCTTGCCTATTTAAGGCCTATTTTTCACTATTTTAGCCAATTCAAGCAAAACAACCATTCCAATTCAAAACCAATGTTCTAATCAATTCATACAAGTCATATGAACCTATTAGAACCTTAAAAACCAGTTCTTGATATGTAAAACAGATTTAGGCCATTTTGGCCATTTTGACCCATTTAGGTTAAATATTGGATTTGTGCAAAAACACCACTTCTAATGCACCAATTGAGTTCTAATCAATCCTAACAAGTTATAAGACCAATTAGAACACTAAATTTCATTTCTTGAAGGTCAAAATCAGTTTGACCCGTATTTGACCAATTTTGACCCATTTGAGCCAAAATTCAAAACTCATCAAGAACACTACTTTAATTCATGGAATTGATTCCTATACACTTATAAATGATACTAGAACCTATTTCAATCATTAATTTCAGTTCTTGATTGAAAAATCACCATAACCCATCAAAACCTAAAATTTCAAGAACATGAAGAACTCAAGCATGAACAAGGATGAATTGGCACTTACAATGATCAAAGGATGATTGAAAACAACTTGTGGGACTATTTTGATCATTACTTAGCTGCTGGAACAAGAGTTTTATGGGTTTTCTTCAAAAACCCAAAAATCAAGAATGAAGAACAAGAGATGAATTTGGAGCTTACTAGGTTAGAGATGAAGAAGATGATGTTCTAGGATGAATTTAGCCTTCAATTTGCTGCTGGAACTTGTATCAATCGATTCCTTCTTGATCTTCTTCTTCAAACTTGCATGAACAGTAGATAAGTTTGAGGTGTATGTGTGTATACGTATGTGAGTAAGAGTCTGTGTTTTGGTGTTTGGGTGTATAGGTGAGGTATCTGCCATGTGCCCACTTGTGGGTTATTATTATCCACAAGTGGGTATTTTGTTCCCCTTTCCAACTTACAACTCATCTCTCGTTTAACCGTTTCAACTAATGAGGATATTTTTGGAATCCTCGTTTGAAACCGTTCGATCTTTTATAATCTTTATCTATATTTATTAAAATTTTTTAATAACCCTTTTTATTTATTATTTTCCATATTTTATATCATTTCCCTAAATATATATGTATATATATATATATTATTTAATTGAATTAAATAATTGACGTACCATATTCGGACACGTCTAGGCCCGTTTCGAGGATGTTACACTTGATCCTGTTCACTGCCGCATACAAACTTCATATCTTTTCGAGTCAACTTAGTCAACGGACCCGCAATCTTGGAGAAATCCTTTATAAACCTACAGTAGTATCCAGCTAACCCCAGAAAACTCTTAATCTCAGACGGTGTCTTCGGAGCATTCCAATTCATAACTGCCTCCACTTTCGAAGGATCCACTTTTACTCCCTCGTCACAGATCACATGCCCTAAGAATTGAACCTCTCTCAACCAGAATTCTCATTTTGAGAACTTAGCAAGCAGATGCTCTTTCTTCAATGTCTCCAAAATCTGTCTCAAATGCTGCTCATGCTCCACCTCTGTCTTTGAATATACCATGATGTCATATATGAAAACTATCACAAAATCATCAAGGAATGGTCGACAGACCCTGTTCATTAGGTCCATGAAAATTGCAGGTGCATTGGTTAAACCTAACGGCATAACCAAAAACTCGTAGTGCCCGTAGCGTGTTCGAAAAGCCGTCTTTGAAACATCTTCCTCTGAAACTCGCACCTGATGATACCCTGATCTCAAGTCTATCTTAGAAAAGAACGAAGATCCTTGTAGTTGATCAAACATATCATCAATTCTTGGCAACGAATATTTGTTCTTTATGGTTCTTTTATTCAGCTCACGATAGTCGATACACATTCGCAGTGTACCATCTTTCTTTTTCACAAACAACACTGGTGCTCCCCACGGAGATGAACTCGGACGAATAAAGCCTTGTTCTAATAAATCCTGTATCTGAGTCATCATTTCCCAAATCTATGAAGGTGCCAACTTGTATGGTGCCTTTGCCACTAGTCGGGAACCAGGAATCAGGTCTATCTTGAACTCTACCTCACGAACTGGGGGTAGCCCTGGCAACTCTTCTGGAAACACCTCCGGGTAATCCGTTACCACCCGGATGTCGTTCATTTTCTGCTTTTCTTTCTTTCCATCAATAACGTAGGCCAGGTACGATTCGCAACCTCTATCCAATGCCTTCCTTGCCTTCAAACATGAGATAATCGGGATTACAGACCTAGCCTTCTCGCCCCTTGCTACCACTATTGTGCCATCAGCCAATGGGAATGAAATCGACTTCTTGTGACACTTGATACTGGCCTGATTTAGACTCAGCCAATCCATCCCGAGCACCATATCGAACCCAGATAACAGCATTACAAGGAACTAAACAGGAAAACAAATACCGTCTATATCTATCTTAGCTCCAGCCACAGTAGTCGCGACCGGAACCATCATACCATCAGCTACTTCTATTTCTAAAGTTCAGTTAAAGGCACATTTAACCTACAACAGAATTCTACAGATACAAAGGAGCGATTTGCTCCTGAATCAAATAACACTCTAGCAGGAATAGAGTTTATTAGAAACATACCGGTTATCACATCATCTGTGGTAGTGGCATCATCTACTGTCATCCTGAATGCCCGACCCTCAGCAATGGGTGGGTTCTTTCTTTTCTGCCCTGCTGTAGATGATCCTCCAGCTCCTCCCCCTTCTGACCCTGACCCCGCTTTCTTGTTCAATGGGCAGTCACCAACCCGGTGTCCCTCTTTCTGACAGTTCCAGCAGGCGCTCCTCGGCAGTCTGCAATTCTTTAAATCATGGCCAAACTGACCACATTTTACACATCTCATGGATTGGGGCGTACACTGCCCGTGATGATAAGACTTGTACCTGTTGCACTAAGGTGCCCTCTGAGCGGACCCACCTGCAGAAGATGTCCTATTCTGACCACCCTGACAGTTACCACTGCCCTGCCCTCCTTGCCTATATTGAGTATTATAATGTCCAACTTTGATTACTGTTGGGAAATTCTTTCCCCACTCAACTTATTTCTAGCTATCAGATCCCCTTGAGCCGACTTGGCCAAACTGAATGCTTGGGATAGTGTAGTAGCCCACCTAGTGGCACTACGGAGATCCGGATGTAACGCTCCAACGAAATGGGCAATCTTTGACTCTTCATTAGGAACCCAATGCTTCGCAAATCTCATCTTTTCATGGAATTGATTGATGAGTTGGTCCACAATCATATTACCGGTCATTTGAAACTCCATAAATTCTCTTTTTATCTTTGCAATCTCAAAAGTACCACAGTACTGCTCGCAAAGTTTCTTCTGAAATTGACTCCAGGTAATACTATCTTGTTGTTGCTCCGTTAAATGGCTAGTGATTGAATCCCGCCAGACCATAGCATCTCCTTTTAACATTCTTGAGGCATATTTTACTTTCAGTTCATTCTCACAATTGCAGGCGTCCAAGGTCTTTGCCATTTCCCTAAGCCAGTTCAAGGTGAAGCTTGGGTCAGAACTCCCCCGGTATTCAGATGGTTTACAATCAAGGAATTGCTTGTAAGTGCACGGTTGTTTGTATCCCGGAAACGCAAATGGATAACCTCCTGGTTGTGATACGGATAAAAGAAAGGTTGTTGCATCATCTGAGTCATTGGTGGTAGAGGTGCTGATACTGGTGGTACGGTTGCTTGTGTGGTTATCACAATTGGCACAGGTGTTGGTTCAGGTTGGCTCAATTTCTATTCCAAGTTAAGGACTTTATTTCGAAGATCCATCAACTCATTCTCCGGTTTAAAGATATATTCACTCTGATCGTCCTCTTTGTTTTGACCAGATGTTCCTACTTGATTCACATCTTCAGTAACCGGTGCCTCTGTAGATTGGGTCACAGGAGGTAGGATGGGAGTCTCTCTATCAGCCATAATCTGTTACAATCACATCACCTCATAGCTCATTAGCATAAACCGTTAGTAACAAAATACTAACTACTACAGATAACTCTAACTCACCCTAATTCCCCCGAAGCAAAGCTTGACCCGTCATGAGCCAAGATTTGGGAATGCAACACTCTAGCCGTGCATGTATCGCCAAACCTAGGCTCTGATACCAAACTGTAACACCGGAAAATCACAAGCCAATTTTTTTAAAATACGCTACGGAAGCTAATTAAAAATAACTTAATTACATAAAACTAATATTCACAAATATACAACCATTTGTTCAAAAGACAACAACAACATCAATTATTTGGTGTTACAAAAAATACTGGCTTGTCTCTTTTAAAACTAGTATCAGAGTGTGGTCAACTCTTCCTTCTTCAATTCTAACACGAACCTGCAAAGCAACAACTGAGGGGAATTAGCACAAAGCTAAGTGAGTAGAGGCTAAAACATCAAATGCAAACATTTACAATCAATCATCAAAAATGTAATCACATATCCAGAGAAGACCGGCGGTTCGGCGCAGAACCTACAACCAATGCCGGCCAAAGCAAAGGTTTACCGATAGCTTTCCACTAGATTGGCATAGTAAACTCCCCTCGGAGCAACAAATGCAACATAAAGGCTACTACTATTCAACCAACCAGTTAGACAAGCCCAGCCCAAGTCCATGTATACCTGACTTCTCAAACACAACTCAAAATCATCCTAAGAGCGCATATCGACCAAATAGTCATACAGTAGTGATAAATAATCATTACCACAATCAGCAGTTCAATCAATCCAATCTCAATCCACAATCATGCTTCACATCAATAAAGTTAACTGCAATCTTTACCATCCGTGTTTAACGTCCACTCACCTCAGTTTCAACTTGAACTCAGATATCTAATTTTACTGAGCTTCTGGATTGCCTGTAAACACAGCAATAACCAAATGAGTCTCAATCTCATAAATATATCTATCCATATATTTATAAATCATTCATCAACTAATATCAAATAATAAACAAATACAAATTCCAAACCAAAGGTATCGGATTCTATAAAAACTATCGGATTTCTACAAATCTGCTACCAGTGTCGGATTCTTTGCAAGAATGTCGGATTTCCCTTCACTCGGATTCTGAGGTCCGGATTTGAGACCATCGGATTTCAAATACTTCGGATTTAGGAGTTTAGGATTTTGGGTGTCGATTTCTCAAAGTGTCGGATTCTTTAATCCGGATTTCAAGTCTATCGGTTTTAGAGTACTTGGATTCTAAGTTACGGATTTCATACTTAACAATCGGATTTGGTTCAAAGTTTCCGGATTCCAACTTTCGGTTTTCCAAACGATCGGTTTTTCTATATTAGGATTTCAAGTGTCGGTTTTAATCTTCCTTCCCAACCAAAATCCGACAAGTTCTTAATCAATTCCACCAGCTTCAAATCATCAACTATAACTTTTCAAAACTTCATTCAAACATACCAGAAACATACTTTAACATTATAAACACATATTTCACGCATCAAAACACCATTTTAACATGCAAATCATTTGAACACACAAAAACCCATGTTTCAGTAAAACTGACTCTTAGGTTCTTCATATAATCATGTTTCTCAAATAGAAATCATTCAATTAAACATTTAATCATGATAGTAATAACATCTAACCTTTAACTTGCTTTAATTCACACAATAATAAGAAATCCGATGCTATCTTCTTTCCTTTGGTTTTGCTTGGTAGAGAGAATGCTCTCAAACACACACAACACTTTTCTTCAATTTGAATTATGCATAATTAATTTGATAAGCCCCACGTATACAATTTAGAAAATAATATGTGGCATGCATACTCTTAACACACATACACGTGCACACCCACATAAACATACATGCATACGATTTCATACATACATATAAATAATTAAATTTAATCTCTTAATTAAATTAACTAATTACTCAATTAATCACAATTTAAAACAGATAAGCAAATACCACAAACATGCTAATCTTTCTAGCCTAGGTTTGAGGGTGTTACATCTCAACACTCGTCTTTTCTTTACTCACCTCTCTCTCTTCTACCTCTATCTCTTCGCTTTCATACTCATCATAAATATCCATGTTAGGATCAAATTCTTGGATTGCACTTGCACTATCAAGAGGACCTGTTTTCTAGCCATAGATAAATGTAGTTTCATCGTGAGAAGGATCCGGTAAATCTAGAAGTAATTCTGAGAAGCTCAAATCCTCTTCTACAGTCACCACAAGCATTTTGGCCTTTTGTTATGTAGTGTTATCAAAGACCTATGGTGCTGCTCCAGGGGTATACGTGGCCAGGGCAAGAGTATTAGTTTCAAAGTCAAGTGCCACTGAACTAGTATGAGTATCAGGGGAAGGAGACTCCAGTTGTTGTTCAGGGAGGACATCGGAAAATGAATCAATCATAGCTTGTATCCGGGCAGGATCATATTCAGCCCCTCCCTCACTATGTGTTTCTCCCTCATCCCCTTCACCACCCCTCTCTGGACTTTTCTCTATTTGCACATCCCTCTCTGCTTCCCCCATGGAAGACTGAGGCCTATCTTCTAAGTTCTAACTAGGTGCTACAGGCCCTGGGGTAGGTGGAACTGGTTGCACCATAGGACCTAATCCTACGCTCAGCCTATAATTTCTCACAATGTCATTCTGGGCGCATAGATCCAGCAGAGAAATCGGGAATGGTTGCGGTTGAATGGGATGATTAGCAGTCATAACTTTGACATACATAAACTGTTTTGGCCTGATAGCAGCATGATTTGGCCTTCGAGGTATCTCCTCATTTTTGTCCATTGCAAATTGGACCATCATAGGTAAAAACCGTTGATACGGCAGAAATCTGCCCTTTGTTCTCTTTAGATCAGAGAGTTTGCCCTCCACCTACTGCATAATATCAAGAAAAATTAAAGTGGCATAATCAATATGCAAGTGATTAGCCATAGCATATATGAGTTTGATTTGGTTGGAGTTTGGGTACTCACAGCCATTGTGTTTGGGAGTGAGACAATGTTAAAGTATGGTTAGGAATGTATAATATATGGGGTGAAGGTTGGCTCTTTTGAAGTGGGAATGAAGTGGTAAGTCCCCAATATAACCCATGGCTCGAATGCCCTCAAGGGCAGTGGTTTCATCAGGCATCTCCTGAAAATCAAGAAGAGGAGGCCTGCTTCTGGCGGTAGGAAGCCGGAGGATTTCCCTCAATCGGTTGGCAATGATATTTAATGTGAGATGGTCTACATCACCGTGGATGGATACATGAACTGAGGTGGGATTTGTATGATTATGGGTGGTGTGCCAGAATTGTTGAACGTATAACTCAGGGACATGTGTCCTTGATGTGGATGGATTATAAGTAAGAGCATGGTTTAGGGGATGAATGCGGAGAATTTTAGAGATAATGGGGAAGTTTGTGTTGCGAAAGTTCTATAGGTTTATAAAGTGGTTATTGTCATGGGTGACAACTGAGAGAAATTGATTTGTATGAAGTAGTTGATCATCTGGGTTATGGGATTGGCTAGACATCGAAGAACAATATGAGACAGATTCATCTTCCATAGCCATGTTTAAACCTGTTAGAGCAATTAGGTTAGATTATTGCACTTTGAACAATAAGTCATTGAAATGTATTGACTTGTTAGGTCAAAACATTTAAGTGTGAAACACTTTGACTTTTGTTGACTTGGAAACATTAACTTCAAGTCAAATCTTTGAAAAATTTGTCAACTCCTTAGTAAAATTGCACAACACCCAAAAATCCTTCATTGACGAAGTGGTATTGTTGATGGACAAAAAAGGATTTTTGACACATGTTTTACAATGAATACATGTATCTAAACACTTTTGTAACATTGAAAATTTTCTCATTTGGTCCATAACATGAAGATCTAAACTAAAAATGAAATCTAGCCCAATCTTCAACCACCCTAAGAACACGAAGAACACTTTTCAATTTTTTTGAGTTTTTCTTTGACAAAAACATTGTCCTAATGTTCTTATGTCCCATCGCAAACCGCATTTGCATTAACAAGTTCATTTGTACATCGAACAATGCATTTGAAGTCGGAAAAAGGTGTTTTCCGAGTTAAACAGTGCATCTTCGAGTATGAGCATTATTACCACTTTTAATCATGATTTGTTACTTGTTAAATGTATACCTTCGTTTAGATTGCAAGTTTATCACAAAAAATCAAAATTTTGATAGCAACTTTGAGTAAAATACACAAAACACGTAACCAGATTTTTTTCGTAAGTTGGAACACCTATTTATAGAACCAATGCAACGGTAAAATTTTGAATTTTACACGCTCGAAGTCCAAAGGGTCCGAGAGGGAAAAACGCGCTCGAAGTGGTGATGAGGATCACTGTTGACTTCGAAGTCCAAGAGGCTTCGATTTCAAAATGTGAAGGCTTCGAATTCGAAGTGAGTTGATTTTCACTCGTTCAAAGCACTATTCATGCGCGCTTGAAGTGTATTGGAAATACATTGTTTATAGTTCGAAGTCTACTAGCTTCGAATTGAGGCTAATAAACACGCTTGAAGTCTTCTTAAAGGAATTGGTTTTGTATTTGAAGTCCATTGGCTTCAAATTCGAATGAAGGTATGCGCTCGAAGTCCTTTTGACTTTGGTGAGCTTCGCATGCGAAGCCCATTTACTTTGAATGCGAAGTTGAGTAGCGCTCGAAGTCTTTTGATTTCCCTTTCGAATGTAAACATGCAGTGTTTATTTCGAATGTAAGGCCTTTAGGGAATTTTTGAAGTCCATTAGACTTAAATGCTCACTTTGAATTCGAGGACCAAGTGTTCGAATTCATAGTGAATAAAACACTTAGGATTGAAATCTTTTTGTTCTTTTCTTTTCATAAACCAAAAGTCAAATATTTTTGTATTTTTCTATTATAAACTAATGAAAACATATATTTTTTATATTTTCAAGAATTTTGAAAATGTTTTTGACATTTTCTTTGTTTTGTGTATGTTTTTGGTATTTTCATTGATTTATGAAATGTCTTTAAAGTATTTACTCCCCCTACAAGCATGCGTAACTTGTACGGATGATTGACACTCCCCCTCAGAATGTGCTTTCTTTGACTTGTAACATGAACAAAGTGAAATACCCACTCAAAAAAATAACTGATAGTTATACTTTATAATTCAACATACCTAACTTGGATAATAACTCACTAAAACGAGTTTCGTCTAATGGTTTAGAAAGAAAATCAGCCAGTTGATCATCAGTCTTAACATGTTGCAGTTCTATTAAACCTTTTTCCACATTGTCTTTAATAAAATGATACCGTATGTCAATGTGTTTGGTCTTTGAGTGGTGAAATGGATTGCATGAGATAGCTATGGCAGATTGTGAATCACAGAGTAGTGGGATCTTATCATAGTGTAGGCCAAAGTCAGAGAGATGAGTCCTTACCCATAAACTCTGAGAGCAACACATTGCAGCAGCAACATATTCAGCCTCAGCAGTTGAAGTAGAGACACAATTTTGTTTCTTAGAAGCCCAACACACTAATCTATCACCCAAAAAGTGTGCACTGCTAGATGTGATCTTTCTGTCAAGCATGCAACCAGCTTAATCTGCATCTGAATAGGCATATAGCTGTAGACTTGAATCCCTTGGATACCACAGCCTTGGATCAGGAGTACCCTTGAGATACTTGAATATCCTTTTCCCTACTTGCAGATGTGATTCCTTTGGATTAGCCTGGAATCTAGCACATAAGCATGTAGAGAACATGATATCTGACCTACTAGCCGTTAGATACAGTAATGAGCCAATCATACCCCGATACATGTTTAAATCAGCTGCTTTTCCTTCAAGATCAGCAGACAGTCTTGTTTTAGAGGACATGGGGGTAGATAGTGAAGAGAAACTGAGCTGTTAGCCCTTTATTTGTATATAATCCATTCCTGAAGGAGCTTTCGAAGAAAGCGACTGAAGGAGCATTCTTTATTCTTTTGTAAATTGTTCTAACGCAACACATCTGAAGAAAGAAGTCCAAAGTTCATCTAAAGATTTGTTCTGAAGTGAACGTCAACTGAAGTTAGTCTTCAGTTATCTAAGGGTCTTCTACACTGAAGATACATCTGACTACCAGAATCTTCCTGTTATGTAAAGTGCACGATCTGCGCATCTGAAGGAGCTTGAAACGACAATCTTGTTTTCTGTTCCTAATTGTGTGTGAAGCGGTACACGTGTAATATGTTTATATGGTCAGGATTAGTTTACTTAGCCTATAAATACCTGCTCGTTAATCGAGAAAAGGTTAAACGTTTGTTCGCTAATTTTCTTTCTAGTTTTTTCTTGATTTAGTTTGTACTCGGTGCTCAAGTTTGTTCTTGTGCACTCTTTAAAGTTTGGTTATTAATATAATCCTACTTTAAAAACTTTCGTGTGTTCGTTTCTTTAAAACTATTTCCGCACTTTGATCTTAATCATTGTTAGTTTTATACATATTCGGGAAAAACAATTGGTATGAGAGCAGGTTCTAAATTAATTTATAAACTAGTGATCTGTTCAACATGTCAAAGTTTGATTACATCGATAATGGCTCCTCTGCCAAACCACCAAAGTTTTCAATCGAACATTTTTCTAGTTGGAAAAATAGAATGTTACTTTATTTAGAAAATCTTGACTGCAACTCTCTCATTATTTTGGAGGAAGGTCCTTACATTTCTCAAACCATCTCCATGGAGACTGGTTCTGCTGAAACCTCCATTCCCTCTCGTCCGAAACCAAGATCTCAATGGACAGAGGAGGAGAAGATGCTTATTGGTCTAGATGCCAAGATACGAAATAGTATAGTTATTGCTTTACCCAATGAAATATTCCATACTGTTTGTAATTTGAAAACCGCTAAGGATATGTAGGAGAGCATATGCAAGTATGAAAGCTTCTGTGCAAAAGACTCAGAGTCTCTCATTGAGGTTTACACCAGATTTACATGTCCACTGAACGACATGACTGAAGTTGGAGTTGTCAGAGAGCAATTCCAAATCCTAAACAGATTTCTGGATTCCCTTCCGTCTGAATAGGATACCATGTGCATGACCCTGAGAACCAACAACATGCTCAGGGACATGAACATGCGTAAACTATACGGAATTCTGCTGAATGACGAACAAACCCGCATTTAGAAAATTGATCTGAAGAAGGCCTTCAAGAAAACTCTGGCCCTTATTGCTGAAAATCCTCGAAGAGTCAAGTACAGATCAACTGAAGACTCTGATTCTGAAGATGAGCCTCAGATGAATGATGCAAAGGAGGAAGAAAGATCTAGCGATGAAGGTACAAAAAAGGCCTTCATCATGAAAAATTATAAAAAGTTTCAGAAGGTCAAATTTGATGGGAAAAGAAGATTTGACAAGAATTTCTCTTTAGAGAAAAAGGGCTCATCTGAAGGGTCCAAAAATGAATGCTTCAAATGTGGAAAGCCTGGTCACTATGCTGCTGACTGCTACGTTAAGGAAACCTCCTCAAATTCAAAGAAAGGGTTTCCATCAAAGGCTGGTAAATACAAAGCCAAGTATAAGGCTCTAAAAGCATCCAGTGAAAAGAAGAAAGAAAAGGCCATGGTTGCTGATGACCTTAACTGGACAGATTCTAAAACATCTTCAGATGAGGAGGAAGAGAATGAAGTTAGAGGAAAGTGCCTGGTGGCTGAAGAAATTCTCGGAACTACACATCCTGAAATGTGCTTAATGGCTACTGAAAGCAAGTTCAGCAGTGATCTTGCTTAGCAGAAGGATGGAATCCCACCATGATGTATAAGGGTGATCAGCATGATAACGTTTGGTGCCTTGATAGTGGATGCTCAAGGCATATGACCGGATGTAAGTCCCTACTGAATGGGGTTCAAGTAGCAAATGGCCCCAAAGTGACATTTGGTGGAGGAAAATGTGGCAAAACTAATGGTTATGGTTATCTAAACCAAGGTTCAGTCAACATTAAAAATGTTGCTCATGTTACAGGACTTGAACACAACCTTATTAGCATCAGTCAGTTATGTGATGCAGATTATGAAGTGCATTTCAAGAAGACCAAAGGTTCAATCTTCAACAAGAAAGGCAAAGAAGTATTACACGCAAAAAGGTAGGGAAACATGTACGTTGTTGATTTTAACTCTTCCACATCTGAAAAAGATGTATGCTTCTTTTTAGAAGCTGACTCCAAAATTAACTGGTTATGGCACAAAAGGTTATCCCATCTCAACTTTAAAAACATTAGAAAACTCTCCAAGCTTCAGCTTACCAGAGGTCTACCGTCAGTTCGGTTTCAGAAACACAAGCTATGTCATCTGTGTGAGATGGGAAAGCAAAAGAAGTCTGTCTTCAAATCCAAACATTGTAACCAAGTTAACTCCGCCTTTCAGTTACTTCATATGGATATCTCTGGTCTTGTTAGTCCACCCAGCATGGGAGGCAAGAAATATACCCTGGTGGTTGTTGATGAATACACCAGATTCACATGGGTATTCTTCTTGCGCAATAAAAGTGATACTGTTGAAATTCTGATGAGCTTTATTCGTCGTGTTCAAAGACAGTTTGACACGCAAGTTAAACAGCTCCGTAGTGATCATGGAACAAAGTTCAGGAACTTTACTCTTCAAGACTTTTGTGATGAAAATAGCATCAACCAAAACTTCTCAGCTCCATATACCCATCAGCAAAATGTGGTTGCTGATAGAAGAAATAGGACTTTGATAGAAGCAGCCCGAACTATGCTAGCCGAAGCATCTTTAAAAGGGCATTTCTGGGCTGAAGCTGTTAATGCTGCTTGTTACACTCGGAACAGGTCCATCATTGTCAAGCGACACAGTAAAACTCCCTACGAGTTACTGTATCTTAAGTCATCCAACGTTGGATACTTCAAACTTTTTGGAAGCACATGATTCATCCTGAACACAAAAGATTAGAAAAGCAAATTTGATCCAAAAGGGGAACAAGGGGTGTTTCTAGGTTATTCTGACATCTCTAAAGCTTACCGTGTGTTTATTCCCAAGAGAAATTCTGTGGTTGAAACAATAAATGTCACCTTTGATGAATTCGATGCTTAGTCTACCTCAAATCATACTGATCAAGTTGTCTTTGAAGAATTTAATGTGCTTCTACAAGAGTCATTCAATGATGACTTGGATGACTACTCTCAAGAGGTAAAAACTGACGATAATGTTGTTTCTGTTGATGTGAATCAGGTCACTGAAGATCTATTAGAAACAAACGTCTCTTCTGCTGATGAGCAACATGAGCAACCAACAAGAGTCACCAAATGGACTCGAGCTCATACTGTCACTAATGTGATTGGTAATCCAAACACCGGAGTGAAAACTTGAAATTCGATTACCTCTGCATTCTGCATGTTCTCTGATTTTATATCACAAGTCGAACCAAAGAAAGTCAATGAAGCTCTAAAGGACCCAAACTGGGTGGTCACTATGCAAGACGAGCTTAACGAATTTGAAAGGAACAAAGTCTGGAAGCTAATTGCCCCACCGAAGACAAATCCATTATTGGTACAAAGTGGGTCTTCAGAAACAAACGTGATGAAACAGGGTCAGTGGTGCGTAACAAGGCCAGATTAGTTGCAAAAGGTTACTGTCAAGAGGAAGGGATAGATTATGATGAAACGTTTGCCCTAGTTGCACGTCTGGAGGCAATCCGCATGTTCCTCGCCTTTGCAGCGTTCAAGGGATTCAAGGTCTTTTAGATGGACGTTAAAAGTGCTTTTCTGAATGGAGAACTTCAAGAAGAAGTAATTGTTCAACAACCTCCTGGATTCGAAAGTCCCAAATTTCCAAATTATGTGTATAAGCTCGATAAAGCTCTCTATGGACTGAAGCAAGCTCCACGTGCATGGTACGATGCGCTGTCCACTTATCTTTTGAAGAATGGATTTCAGAGAGGGAACATCGACAAAACTCTATTTCTTTGTAGAGAAAAAGGTGAACTCATTCTAGTTCAAATTTATGTTGATGATATTATATTTGGTTCTACTGACAATCATTTGTGCAAGAAGTTTGAAAAAATCATGTTAGAGAAGTTCAAAATGAGCATGATAGGAGAGCTGAACTTCTTCCTTGGGTTTCAGATTAAGCAATCTGACCAAGGCATCTTCATTAATCAAGGGAAATATGTCAATGACTTACTCAAGAAGTTCAACTTTTCAGACTCTTCCCCGATGAAGACTCCCATTGTCCGAAAAACAAAGCTTACATCTGATCGAACGGGAAAGCAGTTCATCTTCCCACGTTCAGAGGGATGATCGGATTCTTGCTATATCTGACAGCTAGTCGTCCTGACATAATGTTTTCCACATGCCTGTGTGTAAGGTTTCAAGCAAATTCCAAAGGAATCTCACCTGACAGCTGTTAGATGAATTTTCAGATATCTGAAAGGAGCTCCTGAACTAGGGCTATGGTACTCTTGAGACTCCGGCTTTGATCTAATTGGAATTTCAGATTCCGACTACGCCAGATGTCAGATTGATAGAAAGAGTACTACTAGTGGGTGTCAGCTACTAGGTGGAAAACTAGTAAGTTGGCAAAGCAAAAAGCAGAATTCCATCTCACTATCCACCGCTGAAGCTGAATACATTTCAGCTGGGAGTTGTTGCGCAAAAGTACTATGGATGCAACATCAGCTAGCTGACTATAGCGTTACCTTTTAGCGCACTCCCATTTATTGTGATAACACAAGTGCTATTGCAATCTCCAATAATCCTGTGCTTCATTCTCGCATAAAGCACATAGTTGTATGCCATCACTTCATTCGAGATCACATAGCAAAGAATGAAATCGAGCTACGTTTCATCTCTACCGAACATCGGCTCGCTTACATCTTCACAAAAGCCTTGGATGAACACCGGTTTAACCTACTAGTTGAACAAATTGGAATCCTAAATCCTTCAGAAATGTAGCTATTTCAGGTAATTTTGATTGTTACTATTCATTCTTTCTTGTCACATTTAATGCTAGCCTCCCTAATAGCTAAGCTTGTATAAATACGTTTACCCCTCCTCTCTCTGACTGTCAAATCATAAGCGTAATCATGAGTAAATTTCTTTATAAACAACCATAGATTTTCTTTCCTTTTTCATCTTCTGCAAAAATTTCAAAGCAAATCTTTCTCTTTCTTGAAAACTCATGGAGTTTACTATTACATTCGTCTTCTTTCCAGTGTGCTATGTGATCACCGTTCGTATTCCCGATGAAGGGATTGGGATTGATGTTTCATCTCAAATATATATCTTATCTTAACCATGGATGTAATTTTTTTTTTGTTTTTGGCAGTTAATGTAAATCATGATCAACATCATGTAATCATCTTTTGTTTAAATGGAATTAGTAATATCCAAGCTTAGTTCATATTCTTGTTAGCATTGTGTTTCTTCTTTTTAATTTTTTTAATGCAAAGTTTGGATTTTTTTATCCCTTTGCCTTGTGAAATTTTATCTCAATGCTAATGGTTTGATGATGAAGCTTAGCTGTTACCACGATTACACCGGGTAAAATAGTTTAACCAATAACTGTTTGACATCACAAAAGTTATCCTTGCGTATTTTCCGCAATCACGCGCCTATTTTCACCATAGATTTACTCAACCACCAAGATTGCTTCAGTTTAAACCATTTAAAACCCCCAAATCGCCCTTTCATGTTCTTTACCTGCAAGTCATCTTCTCCGGTAATTTCTCTTTGTTCAAAAGTAAAAACAATCCTTGTGGTTGATCCAATGGCCCCCAAGATTGCTTCTGTGAAGGTAACTCTTCCCAATGACGTCATTCCCAAAATTCCCCTAGACTCCATCTGCTTTAAGGACAACAACTACGCCGCTGATCTCACCATCCCTCCTCAATCCTCACCACTTCACCAAATCATGACCTACCTTCATAACTGCCCACTGAACTTTGCTCTCTCCACAAAGGTTCCGATGTTTGAAGAATAGATGCAAGAAATTTCTTGGAGATTTCAGCGGGCTTGCTACCAGAGAGCATATCTTCCTCGCCGGGAACTCACCTCATCCACTACCAACGCTAAGGAGCTGCTCTTCTCCTTCTTTCAATACGCTGATGAGCACAAAGTGAAAGGAAACTTTATGGTTCGCACTCGCCTTACAAAGGAGTGGAACTGTCTGATTGCTCATCTGAATTTTTGTATGACTAGCAAAACAGGTGGTCTTGACCAGGTCAATGAAGCCGTTCTGAAAATGGCCTATGCCATTATCCATGGTCATAACATTGACTACGCTGAACTCATCATGGAAAGTCTTGTGGTCTCACTGACGGCCCGAACAAGGTCTCAACACATTCCTTTTCCTAAGTTTGTGTACTTGGTTATCTACTCCTTGCTGACAACTGAAGAATTCAATTCTGCTTCAGTTCTGCTTCCATCCCCTTCACTACCAGATTCCGTATGGACAGGATCCTCGTCTACATTCAACCCTGCTTTAACTACACCAATGCTTGCACTGGTCTCTCTGAAACCCTCTCCTACCATTCCTTTACCATTTTCAGGGTTATCATTTGAAACTGCACCCTCAACAACCCAAACCCTATGCCTCAGTCCTCCCCTTCTAAAACAAGGAAAAGGAAACTGACATTTACTTCCTCTAAGCCATCCATCAAACTTTTAGCCATTCCAAAATCCACCACCACCACCGCTAAACCAACCACAACTCATCCACCCAAATCACTCTCAACAGCCAAACATCACAAACCTAACATTCCCTCTAGTCTCATCATCTCCTACTATGCTTCAGGTGAAGACTCCCCTGATGAGACACCTTTGGTTCTCCACAAGACCCAGCTTCATCAATCCAAACCAAGTGACACTGTTCAAGTAAGATCTCCCTTGCTTAAACTTTCTAAACCAAGTCTGACTGATGAAGAGACGGCTAAAACCCAAGTCGTCAATGAGGTCCCACTTCCACAACAACAAGTTCAGGACACTGACAAACACCAGTCAGCCAACACTTCATCTATCACCACCAATGAGTCTGCTAGAACACCCACTACAACTCAGGTTCCACCAGTACAAGAAACTACCATTCTTGTTTCTACTGAAATTCCCCCTCTATCCCTTGATGCATCAGTAAACCCAACTGATATTATCGATATAGACCAAGAACATGATGTGTTAGCATCCAAGCCAGCTGACTCTAATGCTCAGCCTATTACCAATGATGAAACTACAATTCCCCTAGTGTCCAAGGTCCAATCAGTTGATGACTCTTCAGTCCACCCTGAAGATGAAACTGCACCTAAATCCCTTGACGTGTCACAAAACCCAATTGACACTATGGATTCCACCAGGGAAGATGATTTATAAATTCCTCAATAAAATGAGAGTAATGCCCAACCTTCGAAAATCAATGAGACTGATGTTCAACCTCCTTCAGTTGAGATTACCCATAATCATGAAGACACAGTCTTAAACCAGACTGTAACTGAAGCAACTGTGCCAAAGGCCCTTGATGTATCGGTCACTCCTACTGATGCTACGGCCTCCACATCTCTCCTTAACAACCTGTTTGATATCCCTTCTCCTGAAACAACCGTCAATCCTTTTGATTACAGTGATGCTTTTGATTTTCTTTCGTCCCCCAAGTCTGTACATTCCCAACCTGCTGAACCTTTAATAGACATTGCTTCCTCATTGGAAAGTGTGATTGTCGAGCTAAGCACAAGTCAACCAAGAATTTCAATTTGGGATTGGTGTAAGTAGCGATCAAACATGCCAACTGATCGATAGTGTCGTTAGATACTGCAAGTGTCTAAGAGTTGCAAAATAGATTGCAATCGGTAAAATGGTTACCGGCCTAAATAGCTTCATGAAGTGATCCACGGTAAACCCGTCATGTAGTGGGGTAAAATATGGTTCTTAGCCCTTGTTAAGATAAATTGTTTTTCTAAAACTTTATGGGTAAATATTTTAACGAGGATTAAATCGAACTAACTAAAACTTGTATTCTTGTGCTAATAGATGTCAAACCATAATAACACCACGTCAAACTATTCGCTTTGTATGTTCCTACATAGGGAAAAACTCACGAAAGTGAACTTTGTAGACTGGCTTAGGCAATTGAGAATTGTCCTTCGCTATTAGTCAAAGTTGCACATCCTTGAGGAACCTCTTCCGGAACCACCTGCTACCGACGCGACTTGGTCCGTCACGTATGAAAAGCATGTAGAGGACACACACGATGTTGCCTGCCTCATGTTGTTAACTATGAGCTCGGAATTGCAAAAGCACTTTGAGCACATGAGTGTGTACGATATGATGCACAAGTTGAAGGAAATGTTCCAACAACAAGTTAGGGAGGAACACTATGAGTGTGTTAAAAACCTAGTCGGTTGTAGAATGCAGGAAGGTAGGAGTGTGAGTGCCCACATCCTTAAGATTAATGCGTACGTGGACCAATTGGAGAGATTAGGTTTTCCCATTGGGAGGGAGCTTGCTATGGATATAGTACTCCAGTCCCTGCCCGCATCATATGATTAGTTTGTCATGAACTATCACATGCATAAAATGAAGAAAACCTTAGGTGAATTACATGGCATGTTGAAGATTGCCGAGTCTAATATGGCTAAGCATGAATCCACCTCTTCCATTCCTACCACGAGTTCAAGAGAACAAGAGAAAAGAAAGAAGAAACTAACACAAACAAGAAAGGTTGAAGTGTCCAAGCTTATCCTCAACGTTGAATCTGAGAATATATGTAATGTACCTCATGAAGAGATTCAAGGAGTGGTTTGCTACTTCTGCGGAAGTCATGGAGATTGGGGCCGTCATGCATACCCATCGTGCCGAGAGGATATTAAGCTTCTAAGTAAAGAGAGAGTTAATTTCCCCTCTTAAGGTACATTCGTGATTCATTGCTAATTCTTCTAAACGCTGGGTTGTTCACCCGAGCTAATTAACTCACGTTTGTCACAAATTTATTTTGTTACGAAGTGTAGGTACTATTTAAAAGAAGAACCAAGAGCATGAAGAACCGGATCTCTAAAAGAGGAGACTTGATAGATTGACCTCTAAAAGAGAATTGGGAGTTGAGATCTCGCCTTTTGTTACCAGTTTAATTATTACTTTGTTTTGATGCCATGCGAGGCAAGTTGAGTTTCTATTGTATGTTAATGAAGACGATGGATGAGATTTTGAATTTTGGGTTGTAAAACTTTTTCGCATTACTTATTCATTTTCGAAGTTTATTCATGTCATAGCTTATGTTCTATTTTCGCCATCAAGGCGTATCATTCTACATTCGATGACGATGAATTCTTACTTGAAATTTGAATCTTGTTTTTGAAAAATATTTGTTAATAGATATAAATAAAAAAAGTTTATCCATGTCACGACATACATGTTACAAGTAATAAAAATCCCGAATAATTGATTCTAAGTCCAAAGTAGTTTGGCTTAGTTATCTCTATGTCATAATCTACTTAGCCATACAAATAAGACAAGTATCGCCTAGATCCACGTGGTTTGGATCTTGGAATGGTTTAACCTCGGGTTGAACATTTGATACTAATATTATTTATTAGGGTATGATGATTATGAAACCCTTCACCGTGTTTGTGAGAGGGATGTATGCTTGTAATATATTGATCACCCTTGGTGGATAATCCGTACAAGCACATAATTAAGAGAAACTAATTAAAGAATCAATTGGATAATATAGATAGGATGCTTAGATCTAGTTGAGATGCTAAGATACCTTAAGTCTATATATCTATGACCACATTATGAATTGCGGAATTGTCTCACAATTCATACCTTACATAGACACATTTGAACATGGTGTCGCGCTAAAGGAAACCGGATATTAATGAATATGATTTGGTACATAATGGGTCAAATATGTGTATTCGACTTGTTAATATATACACATTGAATCTGAGGAGCCAAGTCTTTAATCTTAATCCAACTTAAAAGTCTATTTAGCACCTTATGAGATATATCTTGAAAGAGTTCTTTGCTTTTATATATCAATGTTTGGTGAATTTCAATCTACATTTAATGGGAGATTGAAGAACTTAAATGGTGCTAATACATTTAAAAGGTTCTTATAGGTCTTGGATATTTGACCTTACAAGAACAATGTTTTATTACTCCAAAGGAAGACAATAACTAAAGCATTCCAGTGGAAGAACGTGCAACTTAAATGAAAGACTTGATGTTGGCACTAGCATATGATCAAATACTGGCATGATAATGCCGGTTATCCTGACCATGAGTAATTACTTTCAAGGATGATAGAAGTCATATAGCCATAGAGATATGGGTTTCCCACATCTAAGTAGCAATGACTTGATGGTAAATCTTGTTGATGTCACCATCTATTGGAAGGCATAGTGGGCCCTGTGTTCACTAAGGATATGTGAAGTAATTAATCATGAGATGAATCCATTTTTAAGTATGCGAATACTTTGCTTAATTCCATACCATGGTGCAAACCGAGAAGGTGTAAATCGAATTAACATGAATTGTATTGTAGACTAGTTCACGTACCGACTAGGGGTAAAAGTTTCATGATGGTTATTGTGGAAACTTTTCCTAGTGCTCATGTTGAAGGTTATTTGATACTAGCTGCTATTGTTGCCTTCTTATGGTAATAACAGATAGTACATGGATATACAAGACCGTGTTCCTTCATGGAACTATGTTTGGAGGAAGTTCTTACCACACTCTCCGAGGGTCTTAGATATCCGTAATATCCAAATTAAGTCTACAAGTGTGGATAAGTCATTTGGACTTATGCTAACATCGTAAAAGTAAGATCTTTGCTTTCATGAGCAGATCAAAGACATGAGTTTTCTATAAGTATAGATAAGACTTTAACATATGTCAGGGCTAGTGGGAGCTTTTGTTGTATACCGAGAAGTATATATCGATTGAAGATAATGTCCCATTGTTAAGCATTCAATGAACCTGAAATAGGGAATTATTGCATCATGATAATACTTAGGAGTTACAAAATTTTGAAATTTTAAATTACAAGAAATACTTGTATATTTTCTTGATGTTTGACGACAAGAAATAAGCCTTGGAGTAGGTTTATACTCTAATACTAATTTCTAATAGGATAACTATCGATCTTGACCGAAGTCTATGATCCTACTTTGTGGTGTTGATTATTGATTAGAGAAGTTCTTAAGTATCACTGATCCTATTGTGAACTGTCGTAACAATGAGGATATGAGTACTTTAGTACTTCGTATATGATCTCTTTGAAGGATACTTTGAATAGTAGTTTGGTCAAAAGATAATTATGAAGTTAACAAGAATACAAATGGATGTTGCATGGCAAATCCATTGAATAAGCCGTTGTCATAATGACTAGTGATGTTTAACATACTAGGTCATGTAGCATTTCTTATGTATATGATTTGGCTTGAAATATTGTTTTAGTAGTTGATTGTTTTATGTTAGCTTTTGGAACTGCAAGCTGTATCGTAACTTTTGATTGCTTTCGATATATAGTGGGGACTATATATACGCAGATGTGGTTACTTTCATTAGTCTTTACTGTGTTCCATTTTAACATATTTAACCACTTCCCTGAATGCTTAGGCACTCTTGATTTCCACAGTCAGTCATTCTTCATGGGAAGGAAGTTAGAAGTCAGACTGAGGTTAGAGTTTGGTCATGCATTAATCAAGGATTGAATGCAAGTGACACAAAACTAACTTGTGCTTGAAATGAGTTTCAAGTGATTGGAAGACCCACACCTGAGTTCACTTCATGGATTATGGTCACAAGTTGTTAGTCCCAAGTGGTTCGAGTATGAATGGAGTAATGCAAGAATGTAGTGTGTAGAAGATTTAAACCGTACAAAACACACACTTAAACATTGATTATGGCAAAACTCACATATTACAAGGGTCATATCCCTATTTATACTCTATGAGTATTTTCTCAAGTAAACTCCTATTTCTATACAATTTTATACTTTACATTCTCCCCCTTTGTTTCGAAATAGGAGTGTAAACGCTAGTAACCTAAGGACTGTCTTCCTTAGATTATATAAGCAATTTTGGATGTAGCGTCCCACCAAATACATCAGTCTGAAACAATGCTTTATCTTGAGCTTTTGATAGCGGAAGCATAAACACTTTTGATGTGTTGCGAAGAATCTTCTTTTTGTCTCCCTCTACAATGTGGCTCAGATTGTTCCCATGTCTTCATAAGTCTGACAATCTTGACTCCCCCTAAACATGATATAGACTGATGTTTCTTTGTCTCTCTCCCCCTTGAGTAGACACAATAACTTTTCAACATGTTCTTTTACTTTCCCTCAACAACTGAATCAACAATGTAAAATTTCTTTACTTATTTTTTTTATTCTCCCCCTCATGATGATTATGATACATTATGAGCATCATGCATAAAGGACATCACTAGGAGATTCAGTTGTAACAAACATGGAAAAGGGATGGGGAGGATCCTACATATTCATGTAAAAAAGATCTCCATTTGTTGTATGACATGAGTAGATACTCGAACCACTCTCGATCGTTAAAGAGTGGTAATGATTTGATCTGAATTCGTGAAGATTTATAACTTTGTGTTGGATGTAACCTGATATTGGAGATTAATGTTGTCAAGTAAGTACCCCAATACAGTGTAATCAACCTTGACCAAATCACCACAAGTCCCAAAAAATTTTTGGAAGACATACGGGTGCAAAAGAACTTGGGTACACATAAGTGGGTAGGTGACTTTGATATAATAATCAGTGAGTCGGATCAATCCTTACTCAAGAGCATTCGCATGTAATACAAAATTTTCTCAAAAACCTGAAGTAATTTGATGTTGGTTAATCCTTCAAACAATTCCCCCAACAATGTGATCTGGGTTGTCAGAAATAACTGATATAAGATAACCAAGATTCAAAAGAAACAAGGAATAGATGGCCAAAATCTGGTTTTGAGACCAAAAATTGGTGACACTAAGAAAGAAGAACCAAAAATCAGTTAGGAAAGGGTAGGATGACTAGACATTTAGCATTTGGAGAAAATGATAAGAAAATTGAAAATCTTCCCAAGTCCGCCAAATCCCAAATCCGATTCTTTCAAAATACGACACTTTCAAAATCCGGAAGAATGCCAATCCGACACTTTCAAATCCGGAAGAAGCAAAATCTGATACTTTCAAATCCGGAAGAAGCCAAATCCGATACTTTCAAATCCGGAAGAAGCCAAATCCAACACTTTCAAATCCGGAAGAAACCAAATCCGAGACTTTGAAATCCGCCAAATTTGAAATCCGATAATTTTCAAATCCGCATAAACCAAATCTGGTTAACACAATCGGATTCATAAAATCCGATAACTTCATCTTCAAAATCCGATACATTCATATTCAAAATCCGGTACCTTCATCTTCAACCCGTTCAGATTTAAAAATTCTTTAAATTTGCACGAATCTAAATATTTCTTGCCCAGACCACTTCGCCTATCAACTTCAATCAATCCTATATCAATGTTTCTGATAAACAACAACAAATTGATATCGAATTACACGATTTTCCCCAAAACTCGTTTTTCACAAAACATACATAAATCTTCAATTTGCTTGTGGTTTTGATGTTAATTTGATCTCGTTCACTCCAGAATGATTCAAAAATGATAATCGAGCATCAATCAACCATAATCTTCACGAAAATCACAAAATTTGAAGAAAACCCAAAAATCTCAAAATGTGTTCTCGGTTTTCTTCAAATTCTTCAAAAATCTTGAACTTGTATGTTGAAATCATAATCAAATCACACTCCTTAGGCTCTGATACCACTTGTAAACATTGATTACAAGACACACAGTTAAACATTGATTATGGCAAAACTCATATATTACTAGGGACATATCCCTATTTATACTCTATGAGTATTTTCTCAAGTAAAATCCTATTTCTATACAATTTTACACTTTACACAAGTGACTCTGGATGATAATATCATTTCATCCTTAGACCGGAGATACATGTGTATCCAAAGCATGAGTCTGCTTTATTTTGATTGCTCTTAAACGTGGTTCGTAACTGGCCACTATAAAGGGAGTTTTCAAATAAAGTATGAAACATGTGGCGGGGCTATGTAGTCAAAAGAATTTGTTCCTCTTGTAAGAGAGATATCACTGTGACCCTTGATGATTGGGCGCTGACACCAAAAATGCATGTCCGTGCTCAAGTTGCAATGATTTTAGATCAGTTGCTAAGTTGTTATTTTGGTCACCACCAATCTAGAATCAAGAAACAGAATCGTGAAAGATCTGGAGATAGACATTTTTCCATGTCTCGTGTTCACATGGATATCGCAAACAAAGGGATGTTTATGATCACTTATCTATAGGACCTTTTAGCCTTTCTAGGCTACTAGGATTTGTCGAGGATGTCGTAACTCGTACCAAATTGGGGGCAAGTATGCTTTGCTAGAGCCGCTGCTTGTGTGTGGTGTTGGTAACGCTATATCATGTGCAAGTGGGAGTTTGTTGGAATATGCCCACTGATACACGTGCACTAGCATCACTGCTGATGAGGTACGGGCCTATTGGGTCACACGCCAAGGGTAGATTCCGGCAGCACAACCCAAGCATGAGGGAATATGAAATTAGGGTTTCTAGCGACCTTCACGGGCCCTCACGGGCCGTGAAGATGTCGTGAAGAGAAACCCTCCACGAGGCTTCACCACCCGAACAAGTAGTCGTGGGAACACTGCCTTCACAAGGGCTTCACGGCCCGTGAGAGCCCGTGAAGCCAGGCGCCATGCTTTTATTGGACCACTCGTTGGCCCAATGAGAGTGAGTGGTGGAACCCGGCCTATGAGGCCTTCACAAGTGCTTCACAGCCCGTGAGAGCCCGTGAAGACAGAAGTAAAAGTGTCACCTTTGTTTTATTGCAACTTTGTGATGGTCCAATGAGGGTGTGGCATGTTGGCCGACCCTGGTGGCTCCAAGACTTCTTCCAGACTTTATAAAAGGCCATATGTCTCTCTCTTGAAGAACTCTTGATTCTACTTACAATATACACATATATTTGTTAATTGAACCTTACATGGTGAGGAAAGATTGGTGTATCAAGTGAAGGCAAGTTCCATGCGGTTGTAGCTGTTCCAGAAGCACGAGGACATTGTGTGGTTCATGTGTCGGGTCAATAGCAAGACGGAATCTCACTCACTTGGTGTGGACTATCAATAGAGGAGCTCGGTTTCGGGTTCTCGAAGATCTTCCTAGCTCGATGGATAGCTCCAGCCAAGAGATGGTACATTTCTCCTTCTCCTTCTTTTGTTTTAGTTGCTATACTCGTTTGTAGTCACGATCCCCACTTGGGGAATACATGCATGTCGGTTTTAATACCCGAAAACCCCGGCTTTTGATGTCGTTGCTTCCGCTGCGTACTGGTCTTGGCGTGCATGGATTTCCTACAGATAGTGGACATTTGAGGATATGCCGGTGCGTATTGTTCAAAATCCAGCTTATTTGAAGATTGCAAAGCCTGCGAGGGAGTTGGTCACCAAAAAGCAGATGAAGGAAACCATTAGAAAGCTAGATCTTACAAGGGTTCTCCGGGGCATTTCTAAGGAGGTTCAATAACTATTTCATCCTGAATCAAAGAAATTCCAGGTGTCAACTGCCGATATCCTGAGGAAAAATCTTGAAGCTGAGCAGGCTCAACAACTCCAACAATCATCATATGAATGGCCTATCCCTCCGAATATCCAACCAGCTCGTCCAATTCCAACATCTTCAGACCCAGGCCCTGATCGACACAACATGTTCACAAGGGAAGCAATGAAAATCCCTGTATGGGGCAAATATGGTGTGAATGCTACTTACCTCGAGGATCGGATCCCTTCTATCTATGCTTCTCAAATCAGAGACAAGACTCCTCCTGAACTGAGAGGTCTTGATTATGCTCAAAGGAGACGATACACTCGTATCTTTAATGAATACAAAACACCGAGGGAGAAGATTGTGTCAGAGTACCCCATCAGCAAAGTACTTCGCGTTAGCATGCAAAAATATTTAAGGTACAGGGTTGTTTTTTATGATGTTCAAAGTGTAGATGGTCAGAAAATCTCTCTCAATGAAGCTAACTTCAGACATATCAAGCTGCACGACATTGAGTTCATATACGAGGAGATGTCCACAAAGATCAACAAGTTCTATGAGGAACAACAAGGACGATCAGCTCTGATGAAATATATGAGGAGATTCATAGAGTTTATCCAAGAGCATGATCTACAACTGGGAGCCGAGAGTAATCACCTCGAAGTGAATCTGTTCTGACCACCGCAACATCATACTGATCTACAAACCCTAGAAGAGCTAACGGTTATTGATGATAATCATTCAAGCTTTGCGGGTGAAAGAGGTGTCGTCTTTGTCAACCAACGTCGCCGAAAGATCTTGGTTCGGATGGTGGACTTGATGGCATACTCAGATGGTACTCTAAAACTGTTATTCACCGACTCCAAGAAAAGGCTGAAAAGGATCAATCTATATTAAGTGAGACTGAAAGGGCTGGGCTGATACGACCAATCGAACAGATCAAAAGGACGTTGGATAGCCGTCAGATAATTCGGAGGCGGCAGATGATGTTCAAAATAAGGAATAGGTCTATAATGTAATTAATTACTTTCTACATTTCTTTACATGTAATTACTTTCTTCATCTTCTCTCTACACGATTACTTGAAGGTTTTCATCACAAATTCGACCTTTCAGTCTACTAAGTGATCAAGATGGTTATGAAGGTAAAGTACATTAAGATCATAAAGATTACAGGTGACATTGTAATGAGAAGTCTATAAATCTTCCTATAGGATGAAGAACCCTTAGAACCTAATGGTTATTACCATCAAGAGAAAAAGTGACTATTTGAGTTCAATTAGTTTGTTGCGTTACCATAGTGTAACATGTGGTTTGATAACGAAAGAATTGATTCACTCTATTTATGAGGTTGATACCTAAATTAGATTTAGAGATCAGATGAGTTAATTTTGAAAGTAAATCTCCTATGTATTATTTGAGACCCGTTCTCTTACAAAGAGATAGAATTAATACTCTTCTATCTTCACGATAGATGTCCCTGTGACAAATCCGTTAGCTATTATTTTGTTAGACATAGTGTGGTGTCTGAATACCACAGGAGATGACTGGGTATTCGACCATAAGGAAGCATGCGGCGATGCCAATAGCTTGAGTTTCTTGAGAGCTTTGACCTTGAGATCTGTTTTATCTGAACATGGCAAAGGTTGTGACCTAAGTTTGGAATCGCAAGGTTATAGTCCTAATAGTTCTATTGTGGGTCTTTTAGACCAAAAGTTGTTGTAGACTTAATGAGGCCACTTAGGGTTGCATGACGAAAGGGCTTGCGGGATAAAGATCTCTATATAGAGTCTGTGCTTGTGAATGCGAGCGTCCACAGGACAAACTCTGTGTTATCTATTGTTGCTGGGTCGATGTGAGCATCAATGTTTGATATAGATTATGAGTTATTCGTGTTTAATGTATACCTGGTGAACCCTTCTTTGGTATTGTGTTATTACTATGAAGAGATTTGAACTCGTGTATTAGCTACTGAGTGTTAGTGGCAAGTATAGCCCTTGAATCAAGATATGATACTTGGAACAATTAAGTTATGTGAAGTGTCAAGGTTGTTCAGAACCTTGAGAGGAGACGATATGACTTAGGTCATTGTTGACCGATCGATTAAAGAATGATTTCATTTTTGTGATACTCCAATTACTGGGGGAAATGATTATGAGGAACACTTATGTTTATGTGTGTTTTGTTTACTCTTGCATCTGGATGGGTAAATCAAAGTTGTGTCTATATTGTGTCAAGGAAGTGTGTTGGGGGCTTCAATTAATTGTTACCATGATCAAGATTGCTTGATGCTGCCTTAGCGTTTAAGAAATTAGAATATTTCTAATCGAGCTAATGGAAAAGTAATGCCGTTACCCACTTGACGACTTAGATTACTAAAGGATAATTGACAAATGGGGTATACTACAAAGAACCCTTATGAGTTATTATGGCATAGAGCGTTGAAAGAGATTGGTAGTTCACTATTTAATGTGAACAATAGCAAGTAATGAGATTAGATGACTAAAGAGTTGTCAAAACATGGCTTAACAATACGAATCTGTTGAAAGTGCAATGGATAATTAAGTATGAACCCTCTAATGGTGTGTTACTGAGATATTCTTAAAAGGATTAGTTATAAGAACTGATTTTAGGTCTTGATTAAGAAAAGCTGTATAAATGGGTTATATAATTGATTAAGTGCCTTAATCGATGATTTAAAGCTGGAGTCTTGATAAGAGTATGGATTGCCCTTATAGAAGAAAAGATTAAGAGATTATGAAAGTGGTTTATACCGTTATCTAAGTCATTTGATCCTATATGGGATATTGGCATAATATGTGTTATTGTTTAAGCTTGTGAATTGATTTGATTCCGAGGACGGAGTCTTTTTAAGGAATGGGGAATTGTAATATTCCAAAGTTTAATACGACCTCATTATTGGTTAAATAGGTGTTTATGATGTTCTAAAGAAATTTGTTACTCATTTGTAAAAGAGTTTATGACATATCATAGTTAATTGGAGAAACTAATGTTTAAAAGGGTGATTATATCAATTTGATGTTATTTGATTATAAGATACAATTGATAAGGCATACAGTACTACTCATTGAAGATATAAATGTTAGTGATGTAGATTTTGTAAGATATATCTTGTAAATGCAAATTGGGTGAAACACTAGTGGCTAATTATGTCAAGTGGGGACTTTTGAGGGGTTAAATGTGAAAAGCAGGTTATAAATATCCTTAATTGACTCAATTGAGTGAAATGAGAGTCCCATTTTATATGGAAGTATCGAGAGATAGAGGGAGAGCTGGAGAAATTGATTCAAAATGAAGATAAAGGGAAGAATTTTGGGAGCTTGGTTGACTTTATAGTCAATTTGGGTTGGATTTAGTTATTTTTCCTTCATTGATGCTTGATTGAGCTTGTTTGGTGTTAGACAAGAATAGATTCAAGCTTCAAGTAAGTTCTAATCTTCACTTGTGTTTGATTTTAGTCATATCTTTTGCAAAGAATGATTTGTTGTTTTTGTTGGTTGCCTTTTCAAGTCAAATGGGTCAAAAATCTTCACATGAGAGATTAGTCACTTAAGTTTTGTTTTGTTGTAGTTTGAAGGTTGTTTTGGATGTGTTTTGGTAAATAGATGAGTGAATTGTAAGTTACAAAGAAGAAATGGTGGAATTGGTAACAAATGGAAGAAGAAAAGGAAAAATCTGGGCTTGCGTCGCGTGCAGTCATGTGTTCTTCTTCCATAGATTTTTTCACGGGGTGAGCATTAGTGCTTCGTGGCGCAAGGCACCCTGATCATGCCAAAATCATGTTTTTGACCCCTTTTGACCTTGTATATGTTTGGGGTTTGTTTCCATTGGTTATTGAAGGTTTATTTGGAGTCCTTTAAGACCCGAAAGAGTGTCATAGTCTAGAATTGAGCTTTTACTTCTAAGAAATCTTGTTGTTAGTAAAAATATGTAAAGTTAACCTCATGTTTTGTGATCATAGGCTTATTATCAAGTGTTTGAGATTTGGTATTTGTTGGGGTTGTGATCCTCATCACACCATCAAATGAGTACACCCTACGGATACACAACTTTTGTTAAAACATATAAGTCATCATAAAGATGTTTGAAATGTTTGGCCAATGTTTTATGAAGCTTATTGACTTTAAGGATGTGGAAATTGTGAATTCATTGTATGATGTGTTTTAAAGATGTTTTTTCAAAATAAGACCATTGCTCCGCAGGATGTCTAGTGGCCTTGGTGAGGCGGGTTTGGTTGCATATCCGGTAATCTTGGATTTTCTACTCTTTTGTTTATGGTCGTGAGATTGACTATGGTAACACCAAAAGTCTTGGGTCATTTCAATGATAAGGGTTATAGTTAAAATGGTATTGTATTTTGATGAAATACTTTAGAGAAAACATAATGCTTCCACTAAAAATTTAAGAGTTTTATATAAACCACGTTTTAAATTGAATTTAGAAAAGTTTAAATTTGTACCGCAAATTAGTGTGTTACATATTATTTTTGGTTCCACAACAGAACATCTACGCAAAAGTTTGAGAAGATCATGTCAGAGATGTTCAAAATAAGCATGATGGGATAACTGAACTTCTTTCTAGGTATTCAGATTAAACAAACTGAACAGGGCATTTTCATTAATCAGGGTAAATAGGTGAATGATTTACTAAAAAAGTTTAACTTCACTGATAGCTCACCCATGAAGACTCTTATCGTCCCAAAGACTAAGCTAACAACAGATCCAAACGGAAAGGCAGTTTATCTAGCTACTTTCAGAGGAATGATTGGTTCTCTCCTTTACTTAACTGCAAGTAGGCCATGGTGGGTTTTGGTGGCATCTAGAAAACGCAGCAAAAATAAAATGACTATAAAACAATTTAGATTTTATGCCACCAATCACACAACCCAATGGACCACACTCTAAACAATAGAAATGCAACTAAAAGAAGGAGAACAAGGACAATAAATTATACCATACAAACTGCTTTCTCCTTGTTGCCTTGGAAGATTTGTACACAAAGTAGTGTACCACTACCAGTATCCACAACAAGTGCTTGATTCCCACGTGCTAGCTGTGTTTGGACGCCGCCAAAAGCACAACTAATTTTGATCTAAAACCACTTGAAGATTGATTTGACAATCTATATTCCAAGAGTGTGATAGTATGAACTAATTAACCAATTACAAGTTCATATACATATTTTAGAGAGATATACTTGTTATGTTGTTCAAAATGGCTAACCAAATCACCACACCACACCATGTTAGAGATCTTATAGACCCCTTTAATATGTCCATAAGTCATCCATAATACCCATTGGTGTTTAATTGGAATCAACCACCATTAAACTAGTCTTAAAAAGCTAGTTAATTAGGCTGTTACAACATGAGGCACGACCGTTCCTCATAGGGCACGCCCGTGCCTGCCCACGGGCAAACCTAAGTCATGCCCGACTTGGGCTCGTGCTTTCGCACTGGGCATGGCCGTACCTCCAAGAGGTACGCCCGTTTCAGCCCCAATGGGTACGCCTTAGGCACGCCGGTCATGGGCACGTACCTGGCCTACGGCACGCGCGTACCTCCACAAGGCACGGTCGTGCCCGTCCCAACCAAAACCCATTTTGGCATTTTTCTCTCTCTTGTTCAAAGGTGTTCCCGGAATCAATACTTGGTGTATGACCCAATAGGCCTATGCCTTATCGGTAGTGATACCAAATCGTGTGTGTCAGTGGGCATATTCAAACAAACTCCCACTTGAACATGACACACCTACGAAAGGTAACACCGACAAAGAGCGGCCTCTAGCAAGTCATCTACGCCCCCAAGTCAGCATAGGGTATGTCGCCCATGACAAGTACCAACCTATAAAAAATGGTCCTACAGATAAGTGATTATTCATTCCTTCGTTCACGATATCCGTTGTGAATGCAGGTCATGGAACACTGTTAACCCAAAACATCCACGATTATGTTTCTCGATCTAGACTAACAATGACGAACAATACAAGTTGTAAAATTGATCCATTATCAGTTCAACTTGAGCACGGCCATGCATTTGATGTCATCAGTTTAGTCAACGAGGGGCCTAGGGATATCTCTCTAAAGAGGAACGAATACCTTTGACTGCATCGTTCCTTCATAATAACAAGTTCTTGCGTAAAAACTTCTCTTATAACAGCCAGTTACGAACTGCGTTAGAAAGCAATCTAAGCAACACCATATCGTTAATCAAGAAGCGCATATATCTCTTGTAGAAGGACAAACAATATTATCATCTTGATTTAATTTTGATCATGTCCATGAAGTAAACTCAGGTGCAGGTCCTCCAATTAATTGATCACTATCAAGTACAGGCTAGTGTTGCGTAAACATGTATTCAATCCATTATGAACAATTTACCAACCACTTGCCTCGATCTTAATTCACTTCTTCCTTCCAATGAAGAACGACCAATCGTGGAGCATTTAGAATAAATAAATGTATTCATGCAAGCAGTAAAACATGCTAAGATGAAACACAATAAAGGCCAACGAAAGTACCCGCTCCGCGCGCATTATCCAATCCCCATTTGATAATCGATATAATCAAAGCATATTATTTCTTTAATGTTCCCAACTCAAAACACATCAAATTGAACTAAAACAAACTCAAGCTAAAGCCACATACAAGCCTACTATGGAAGCTGATCACTAGCTTACGATTAAAGCTTAGTAAATGGATTCACAAAGTAACATCCATACGTACTCTAACAATCACCACATCTTCTCTCGA
Source organism: Dittrichia graveolens (assembly GCA_038502395.1). Lineage (NCBI taxonomy): Eukaryota > Viridiplantae > Streptophyta > Magnoliopsida > Asterales > Asteraceae > Dittrichia > Dittrichia graveolens. The sequence goes on from JARJIL010000008.1 coordinate 30,077,185, forward strand.
CCAACAACTTATAAAGTGTGTGTCGGAAAGATCATGGTACTTTGTTCAAGCCTTCATGCTCTCATTGTTTCAAAGAACCCAATAGAGTTAACGATGCTTCGAACAATAGTTCTCGTCTATGAGCCATATTACTCTTATTGTTTCAAAGAACCAAATAAAGTCACAATGTACAAGACTATGGCCATAATACTCTTATTGTTTCAAAAGAACCCAATAGAGTCAATGATGCTTAAAAACCATTTTGGTTGATAACATTCCACTTAACAACACAACAACAACAATTCATCAAGAGTAATATATTACTCCAATTTCCTTGTTACCACCGAAAATCAACTTGAAGAACAATGTACCAAGAGTTCTTCCAAGTATGTCAAAAATTGAGAGAAAATAAACCATGTGATAAACCAAGTTGCTAATTATATTAACACACTAGTTCATCATGTTTCAATATCACTCTCATAGATTTGACACTCCAAAAAGTCCACGTTCGTATGTCCCAATTCTTCTTATGAAGCAATAATTCCTCAACCCCGGTTTTATGAACCACCAAGTTAGGATATTCTATCATGGATACACAATATAAGGAACACAAGTGCTCCCACTAGCTCTGGCATACATCCAAGTTTAATCTTCCTTTTCGAAAATCCAAATCTATGATTTTCTCAATAAAGTGAAGATTACAACCTTGCGATGTTTATTCAAGTCTACGAGGACACTTTCAACGTACAATACCTTCGGAAAACACTCTTCCTCAAAATTCCCATGAAGGAATACAATCTTTATATTGTAGTGATAAACACATGTATCCGAGTACCCTTCAAGATAACCACTAGAAAATTTTCCTTATGATACCATCCTCATGGTCAATTATAACGGCACGTTTATCATTAGTTGGTATTTGAAATTCTAGTCCATGAATAGACTTCTTGGTCTTGTATACCATACTAGGATACTTATAATGTACAAATCTATCGGAGAGTGTTAAAACACTTCCTCAAAACTCCTATAAAGGAATAGGGTCTTTACAATTCACTCATAGCCATGAGAAGGTAGTGATACACCATAAGCCATCCAAGTAGACTTCAACATAACCACTAAGAAAAGATTTCTTTCATGATACCATCCTCATGGTCAATCATATCAGAACTTTTACCACTAGTTGGTATTTGAAGTTGTCTACATCTCAATCCACGCATACCCTTAGATTTACACCATGGCATCGGTTCAACCAAGTCCAATACATGGATATCCTACATGGATTGCATCCCATTCTCATTATCTCTCTCCTTCTAATAGAACTAGGCCAACTACGACTTCCGACAGTTGATGAATTCAACTAATCCATCATTGAGTTATCTTCCTCTAGATATAAAACATATATCTAGCCGGCCTTACGACAAATCCTATCAGAAATAGGAAGAGTAACGAATTATGCTAGGTACTCCAACATCGCCATGCTGAGTTCCAATCATTACTGATTGCATGCTAGTGCCAAAATCAGGTTTTACTATTCAAGGCACCGTTCACTCCCACTGGATCCCATAGATATTTCCACTTGCCATTGAGCGACAAAAACCTTGTCCTGAAAAGTTTGTGAAACAAATATCTCATGGTATGAGTAGAATGCCTAATGGAGTAGCATCACTAGTCCCCGGATTCCTCCACCTCACGTCCACACGTAGGTTGGATAATTTAGGTTTTGAGATAGACAAACAAAGACACTCTTTCTATTCTTTTCTCCTAAGATGCGTACTAAACCATCTTTATTGATTTTATACATAGAACATTGCCCGCCATATTTAAGCATCCCAACACTTTGGGTATGAATTTGTGATCCATCAAGACCCAATCATATCCAAGAATGTTCTATTCCTCCTCTATGCGACCCATATGTCAAAGTGTCCTAGGAGAAATAAATTATGAGATAAATACCATAATCCTTATGATGGACACAAAATCTTATATTAAGATACTCAACATCTTTACAAGATTTAAGTAACTTAACCTTTCATCCACAAACCTCGTTAAGGTAATTATTGAACACCTCAATGGTTTCAAATATACCCATCCCTATTACCACCACGGGTAAAGGTAACGAAGTGCATGTATTTATCCCCATGGATTTGTTTGAACAAATTAAAGACACAAGTGTGAACGAATTACAACAAGCTCTTAATCCTCTTACATACGCCGATGAAAGGTGTACAAGTCATTTAGCCTAATAAACAATTATCGCAGTTAACATTTGATCAACTATCAAATGCATCCAAGATTTCAACCACACGGTCCTTGGTGAAGCAAGTCTTTGTTTACATAGCATAAATAAACTTGTCACTTGGATAACTAATCCAAATCACTTCTGGATTTAAAAATATTATTTATGATTATTTTATTACTTTTAAGCAAGAGCTTACAAATGTCATGGCATGGATAAACTTTGAAATAAACCACTAATATATATATCAAATACAAAGTAATATCCATCGTTAACCAATGCATAATAGACTTAATATTTCTCTAGCCACACATGGCAAATAATATATTAATCTAATAAAGTAATAAAATAGCTAGATAGAATGGTGAGATCAAAACTCCCAATCCTCTCAATCGAGACAACTTCCAAGTTTCCCGATCTTGAGCTCTAGCTCTCCATGCCTTATCAGCTACTTCTTCCGTTTAACACCTACACTTTGTAAAAAAACAATTTTGCAACAAATGTGAGTGTTATAGCCACCATTTCAAAAATCTAGCTTAACCATGAATGTACCTGATGACGGAGAGCTATTCCCTTGCCTCACAGGAAGCTTTAACTCCTTCGAACAATCAGGACAAGCGTAGCGGCGCCAATCCCCTTATTTATCGTAGAAATAGCAAACTTCTCCTTTAGGAGTTGTACTCTCTTCCTCGGTTTTATGTTCCTTAAATAACTGGGTGGGAACAAACTTGCGTTTGGCCGTGTTAGACTCGAAAGTCTTTAGCATGCCATGTAACTCGTCTAAGGATTCTACCATTTTGTCCGTTTCATAGTTTTTGATAAACTCATCATAAGACGCGGGCAGAGACTGAAGAATCATATTCACCGCAAGCTCCCTTCCAATGGGAAATCCTAGTATTTCTATTTGGTCAATGTATGCCTTCATACGAAGCACATGAACACTAACCTTCCCACCTTCCTACATCCGGCAACCAACAAGAGCCTTGACACACATAAGTGTTCCTCTCTAATCTCATGTTGGAACATGTCCTTCAACCGATTAATCATGTCATACGCACTTATATGCCCGAGGTGCTTACGTAGCTCGTAGCTCATAGTAGATAACATTAAAGCGGAAACATCTTTTGCGTCCTCGATACGCTTTTCCAAGGCGTATCTAGTGGCCTAACTTGTGTTGGAACCAGGTTGTTCCTGAAGAGATTCCTCTAGGATGTGCAACGTAGATTCATAGTGAAGGACAATTCGCAATTGCCTATACCAATCCACAAAGTTCACGCCTATGAGTTTCTCCTTCTATACGAACTAACGGAGTGACAAGTTCGGTGTTATGTTGTTAACGTTTGTCATCTACAATTTAGAGTACACGTTTTAGTTAATTTAGATACAATCCTTGTAGAAATAATTACCCAAATAGTTTTCAAAACCAATTATTTAAACAAGGCTAGAAACCATATTTCACCTTAGCTTATGACGGGTTTACCGCGGATCCAAAGTAAAGCTATTTAGGCCGGTAACCATTTTACCGATTGCAAACACTTTGGAACTTCTAGATTCTTGCGGGATCCATTGACAATCAAAATTTCTTTTGGCATGTTTGATCCCTTCCCGCACCAATCCTAACTTGATCCTCTTAAATGACTCAGCTAGAGCTCGACGCCACCTAAGTGTCACAAAAAGAATTGTAAGCCGCCCGTCAAGACACACGGTGGAACTCTCGCCAATAGTTGGCTCGTGCTAAGCTCGACAACCAATATTGCAATTTACCACACTCACCTTCCACAGAGTTCCACTCGGCATGACTTGTGCTAAAGCTCGACAATCATCCGAGTTTCCCTAGATTCGGGTGGTGTCGTCTTACGGATGGCGCGTGATTTACATTTTAATAACAGGATTTCGTTTTTCCGGTTAAAAAAATTTTAACCCATTGAGCGAATTAACAAATCAAGTGATAAATACAATTTTTATACATTTAATATAATACAAATTTATATTATCTTGTTAATTATATATGCGCGGAAAGATATATAAACAAAATTTATAAATCTTTGTGTTTTTATATATTTTGAAAAATTATCTAGCATGCGATATTCTACACATCCATTTAAAATAACAAACATATAAAACAACCACGCATACATAATAGTTCGGTAACGTGCCCAAATCCTATGCGTTTTCCCCGTGAGCCATACGAGGAAAACAAGGTCAACAAAGGAATCCGTGATCCAAAGCACCTAGCTCGGTGTGCTCCAACTGAAGCCGGCATCTCCAAAAGGTTATCTGGACCCCAAGTTGTCGAGACATCAACGTCGTGATTCCCGTTGGTTTATTACATACAAAAGCAACTTCTATACTATTTTACAAATACATAGAAGAAGAAATGGCATGCAAGCCACAATCCTATGCTACTAATACAGGTACAAAGGAATAAATAAATGGCATGCAAGCTGTACCAAATAATAATTATATAAATTACAACAATACGGCACACAGCCCACAAAACCATATAAACCAAACACCACAACACATAGGTCTAAAGGGCATCTTCTTACTGAACCACAATCTAACACAACCAAAGCAAAACCATGGTGTGCCACAAAACCATGTCAAATATATTTTGATCAAGATTGCCAACAAACACTAAAGGCACAAATGGCAATCCTTGTACATATGCATTAATAATTTCAATACACCTTTAAAATTATATATTCATATATACACCTATAAATAAATAAATATATATATATAGGCACTTCATGCCAAGCCATACAAAATATATAAATTCAAGGAATCAAAATATAGTTGGGTACGACCAGATCCAAGACTGGTCAGAACAGTCAAAAAACCGGATTTTTAAAAACACCAAAAAACTTGTTTCAAAAAACCAAATTCTGGCCAAGACATGACGGGCATGGGCGTGCCCAAACACGGGTACAAGTGTACACACCAGTGTGCCAGTACACTAATTTTAACATTTTAATCAGGTCAAATTACTGCCAGCACGGCCCGTACCCCCACTGGTACGGCTGTGCCCCAGCCGCCGGCACGCCCCATACCGCAAAAGGTACGGCCGTGCTCGGTCACCAGAAAACCAATTTTGACAGAAAATTCTGGTTTATCAGACCAACAGCGCAAAGCCATGTCAGAGATAGCTCTGATACCACTGGTCGGTTTTAGTGGCATCTAGAAAACGCAGCGGAAGTAAAACGAGTTTAAAAAAATTTAGATTTTATGCCACCAATCACGCCACCCAATGGACCACACTCTAAACAATAGCAATGCAACTAAAAGAAGGAGAACAAGGACAAGAAATTATACCATACAAAATGCTTTCTGCTTGTTGCCTTCGAAGATTTGTACACAAAGTAGTGTACCACTATCGGTATCCACACCAAGTGTGCTTGATTTCCCACGTGCTAGCTGTGTTTGCACGCCGCCAAAAACACCACCAACTTTATCTAAAACCCCTTGAAGATTGATTTGCCAATCTATATTCCAAGAGTGTGATAGTATGAAATAATTAACCAATTACAAGTTCATATACATATTTTAGAGAGATATACTTGTTATGTTGTTCAAAATGGCTAACCAAATCACCACACCACACCATGTTAGAGATCTTATAGACCCCCTTAGTCTGTCCATAAGTCGTCCATAACAGCCATTGGTGTTTAATAGAAATCAACCTCTAGTAAACTAGTCTTAAAAAGCTTGTTAATTAGGTTGTTACAACATGAGGCACAACCGTTCCTCACGGACAAACCTAAGTCATACCCGACTTGGGCTTGTGCTTTCGCACTAGCACGGTTGTACCTCCAAGAGGCACGTCCTTGTCAACCCCAATGGGTACGGCCTAGGCACGCCGGTCATGGGCCCGTACCTGGCATAGGGCACGCCCGTACCACTACAAGGCACGGCCGTGCCCGGCCTAACCAAAACCCATTTTGGCATTTTTCTCTCTTTTTCAAAGGTGTTGCCGGAATCAATACTGTTGGGTTTTTGTGGTCTAAATTCGCAACGGAAGCAAAAAGAGTAGAAAAATATTTTCAAAAGTTGACCACGAACGTGCCCACCATATGGACCAAAACTCTAGGCATGGCTAAGCAACAAAATAAACATACAAAGAAATAGAATTATACCCTCCATGTTATCTTCTTTGTACGCGTGGGTTTGGAGTTTGGAAGTCTCGTGCACTAACGTGTACACCTCTATCGAAGTCCACACCAAGTCTTGATTTTTTCCCACTTGCTATAGTGTTAGGTGTGCCAACCTAAACACCACAAATATGATCTACACAAAAGAACCAAAGCCTTGGATGTATTTTATGTGTTTAACAGAGTTATGCAAATTATATTAACTTTGTGTATTTCTTTCAAGCAAACAAAACCTTTAGACTTCATGTGGTTTATATAGAACTCAAAATTGAGTTCAAAAAATGTGCAACAATTAATCTCATGGCTGTTACATGATCAATACACATAAACACACTTTAACTAGCCTTGAAAGCCTAGTTAAGAGGCTGTTATTACATGAGGCACGACCGTGCCTCATAGGGTACGGGCGTGCAAGCCTAAGAGGCCACGCCCGACTTAGACTCGTGCCTGTCCATTAGGCATAGGGCACAGGCGTGCCTCCCAAAGGCACGGGCGTACCTAGCCACAGGCCACGCCCAAGTCACGCCCGACTTTGGCTCGTGCCTGCCCGTAGGGCACGGCCATACCTCATAGACGCACGGGCGTGCCTTGGCCTACCGGAACCAGTTTTTGGTTTTCTCTCTCATTAGACCATCCGTGATGCTGGTATCGATACTTGGCGTGTGACCCAATAGGCCCTTGCTTCATCATCCATGAAGCCAACTCGCGTGTGTGTCAGTGGGCATAATCCAACAGACTCCCACTTGCACATGACAAACTCACGAAAGGCGTCACCGACATAGAGCGGCCTCTAGCAAGGCATCTATGCCCCCAAGTCAGCACATGGTTTGTCTTCCAATAACAAATACCTAACCAAAAGAAAAGGTCCTATAGATAAGTAATTATATACCCCTTCGTTCACGATATCCGTTGTGAATGCAGGTCATGGAACATGATCAACCCCAAGTCATTCACGATTGTGTTTCTCGATATAGACTAACTATGACTAACAAAACAAGTTGCACAATTGATCCACTATCAATTCAACTTGAGCACGGCCATGCATTTTGATTTGTCATTAGCTTAGTCAATGAGGGGCCCAAGGATATCTCTCAAAAGAGGATCGAATACTTTTGACTACACCGTCCTATCATATTAACAAGTTCTTGCCTGAAAACTTCTCGTATAACAGCCAGTTACGAACTGCGTTAGAAAGCAATCTAAACAAGTCCAAGTTAATAATCAAGCAACGTGTGCATCTCTAGTAGAAGGATAAATAATATTATCATCCTGATTTACTCATGATAATATCCATGAAGTAAACTCAGGTACGGGTCCTCCAATTACTTAATCACCATTAAGTATAGGCTAGTGTTGTGTAAACAAGTATTCAATCCCATTATTTGATTTAACTAACTATGCATGGTAAATTATCCTCTAGTTTAAAACACATAATAAAATTAAACGCACATAAACAAATAAACACGTACCGCTAACCCACTAACGACTAGCCCGGGTTTGCGGGTGTTACAAATCTCCCATCCTTAAGAGGATTTCTTAGTCTGGTATTTGTATATATTCCATTCCTGAAGATGTGTTTCAAAGAAAGAATTTGAAGAATCATTCTTTATTCATTTGTAAACTGTCCTCAAGATACTTATCTGAAGAAAGAAGCCTTAAAGTTTATGTGAAGATTAGTTCTGAAGTGAATGCAAACTGAAGTGAGTCTTCAGTTATCAAAAGGTTTCCATTACTGAAAGCACGTTTCAGTACAAGCATCTACCAGCTAATTAAAGTGCGCAATTTGTGCTTCTGAAGGAACTTAAATGGAGCATTAGAATCTTGTTCCTAATATTATGTAGAACAGTACACATGTAATATGTTTAGATGGTCAGGATTAATTTACATAGCATATAAATACCTTCTCACTGTTTTAGAAAAAGTTAAGCATTTGTTTGCTATTTTGTAATCAACTAAGTTCTTTATATGTTTGTACTCGGTGCTCAAGTTTGTTCTTATGCACTCTTTGAAGTTTGATTATTAATATAATCTTTCTTTGAAAACTTTCATGTGTTCGTATTCTAAAACTATTTTCTCACTTTGATTATTCATCATTGTTAGTTTTTTACTTCGTCGGGAAAAACAATTGGTATCACAGCAGGTTCTAATTTACTCTATAAATTAGTGATCTGTTCAAATTGTCGAAATTCGAATACATGGAAAATGGTTCCTCAGCCAAACCTCCAAAGTTTTCAATCGAACATTTTTGAAGCTAGAAAAACCGTATGCTGCTTTATTTGGAAAACATTGATTGTAATTCTCTTTCAATTTTATAGGAAGGCCCTTTTGTTCTTCAAACCATCTCCATGGAGACTGGTTCCTTTGATTCCTCAATGCCCTGTCGTCCAAAACCAAGGACCATCGGATTGATGAAGAGAAGAAACTTGTCGGCCTTGATGCCAAGATAAGGAACAATATTGTGATCGCTTTACCAAATGAGATCTTCCATACCGTCTGTAATCTGAAAACTGCCAAGGATATGTGGGAAAGTATATGCATATCCTTTGAAGGAACTATTGAGTTCCGATAAATTAAGCAAACAAACATCATACGCAAGTATGAAAGTTTCTGTGCAAAAGACCCAGAGTCTCTCACTGAAGTCTACACAAGGTTCACATGTCTTCTTAATGACATGCTTGAAGTTGGGGTTGTTAGAGAACAATTCCAAATATTGAACCGATTTCTTGATTCCCTTCCCTCTGAATGGGACACCATGTGCATGGTCTTGAGAACTATCAATATGCTCAAGGACATGAATATACACAAACTCTACGTGATTTTACTGAATGATGAACAAACCCGTATTCAGAAAAATGACCTAAAGAAAGCATTCAAGAAGTCTCTTGCTCTTGTAGCTGAAAACCCCCCAAAAGCTACTTACATGTTTACTAAAGATTTAGAGTCTGAAAAATCTTTATTCATTTTGAAGAATGTTGTTAAAGAGGAGGACGGTTATGAAGATGAATGTTCTGGAAAAAGGTATTTATTATGAAGATGAGGATGAAAGGAATTTATTATGAAGATAAGGATGAAAGGACATGAATATGCATAAACTCTACTGGACTAATTCTGAAAACTCATTAGATGAGGATGAAAGGAATGATGTCAAGAGAAAGTGCTTGGTTGCTGAAGAGATATTTGGTTCAACACATCCTGAAATGTGCTTAATGGCTACAGAAAGCAAGTTTAGCATTGACCTAGCTGAAGCTGAGAAATTGAGGTCAGCTGAAGGATGGAACACCGCTATGATGTACAAGGTATCCAACATTAAAAATTACAGCTTGAATGAAAAGGATGATATGTTTTCTTATTTGTGTTCTGATCTGATAATTTCTCATAACAATCAAAACAAATCTAAACAAACTATCACCAAACTCACTTCTAAAATCAACGCTGTCGGAACTGAAAACAAAAAATTTCTTCAAGAATTGTATGCTTTGAAAAATCATCTTGAATTTCTGACTAACGAACTCAAAAGTGTAAAACATTGTTAGTCCGAGATTGAGTACACAACAACAAATGCTTGTAGAAGGGGGGGGTTGAATACAAACTTTAGCTTTTAAAAATTTAAAAACACACCAATATACTTTTATATAATTCTTATTGATTTTGAATCATGAATTACATGTAGTAGAAGCGGAAATTTTGAGTACAATAAAAGGTGGAGATCTATTTGTCTAACACATAGACAAGCTAACTCTAAAACAACTAATGTATATAGAGTGTTCAACACATGAACACGTTTGATTCTACACAATGCTTAAACTCTACGAATTTATCAACTAATGAGATTTATTTCGGTGGAGTAGAGGTTTCACTGTGTTGTATGTTGCATGTCAACCATGCATGTATATTTATAGAAATCTTGGCGTATCCGGTTGCATGAAGGAAGGAGACAAAGAGTATGTGGAAATATCATATTTTAATTGTAAAGGTAGTGGGTGAAAAGTAAAGTTACTTTAATCAACTGTTTGATAAAAGTAATTGTACTTTTCTGAAAAAGTGCAACCCACTCACAATATAAAATATTAAAACCTACATCTACTATCGTGTAGAACTTTCTTTCCCTTTCTATGCTTTTAGTTTAAACAACAGCCATGTTTCTATTTGATTTGACTTTACTAAGTATGGGATTGCCAGCCATACTTAGTTGTTGAAACAAATCTTCAAGTTCTTCGTCTGTTTGAGGTATCTTTCTCCTTTTCGAGAGGATAAGATCAAACCTTTTTGTCTCATACTTGATCCAAAAAGTGAATTTTACTTTTAAAAACAAAGATCAAAGGCATAATAGAACAATACATGTTATGCCTTTTACATATGAATTTTATAATCTAAAAGATAGAGTAGATTTGACATTTTGCTCGACTAAGCTAACAGAATGTACTTAAGAACCTTGAATTTCACTACTCAGTTGACAAGATATATCAGTTGATCAATTTTTGCTAGGACTCAGTTGATACATATTGCTCAGCTGATCATATAGATGCTCAGTTGATCAATAGTAACCTTAGGAGGACATAAACTCATGTATTTATATGATTAGTTGATCAAGAATGCTCAGCTGATCATTTAAATACACCAGTTTACAAAGAGAGATGACTTGGGTAAGAAAAGACTCACTTAGCTGATGCTTTGAGCCTCAGCTGATCCATTGTTCACTCAACTGATGGTGTAGCTGAGCAAAAGTCTTTGCTCAGCTAATGGTGTAGGCACTCAGCTGATCAACCTTCTTCACTCAGCTGATGGTGTATTTTCCTCACCTGATGGTCTTCTTCACTTGTTTTCTTCATCTGATGCTCCTTAGCTGATATCCCTTGGCTGATACTTTAAGTAGGATCTGATACTCAGCTGATGGTCAGCTGATGGTTCCATACTTAGCACATTTTCCAGAATTTGATTCAAACAACACATGTTTGAATTCTTTCTAAGTCATACTGAATGTAGGGTTTGGTTATCATCAAATTCTTTGTTTTAGGATAGGCAGAGTTGATTATTAGGGTGAAATGATTATCTCCCCAACAATCTACCCCTATTTGATAATGACAAAACCTTTTTCTTATTGAAGAATCAGTTTGACTTCGAATACAAAATATTTAAACTTTTAAGTGCATTTGGCTACCTAGCTATCTGTTTTTGGTAGCTCTTTTTATTTCGAACCTTGTTCTATTTTTGGTTTCTTTTCTAGTGTTCAATTTTGTTCTGATTTTGTGTAATCTTTTCATTTTGTTGTACCATTTTGTTCTGTTTTTGTGGTATCTTTTTTTTTTCCATTTTTATATGTTTTTGATTATCTGATTTACATAAACATCACTTCAAATAACAAAATAAAGAAAATGTACAGAAGTATTTACAGAAGATTAACTACTAACTAGACTACACTAAACAAAACATACAATCAATAAAATATTAAAACGTTCTCAGAAGTAGATCAGTCTTCAATCATCCCACCATTTTTTCTTCTTTTACTTCAAAATCTTTGGCATGTGGATCTGCTTCAGGTAAGACTTCGCATTGAGCTTGTTCAAGGGCGTCAAAATGTTCATTTCCAGTTCTGCCTCTTGTAGATATCCTTAGTCCAAAGAGAAATTCTTGATAGCTTTGGGGATTTCAGACTGTCTAAAGAACCTCCAATTGCCACCTCTGTCCAGAAAGAATATGCCTTCAATAGGCATAGTTATAAACTTGAAAAGCTCAGGGGTGATGTTGAGTGGCAAGGTTGTGTTAAGACCCTCAAAATCATACAAGTATTCATGTTGGGGTAGTACCTCACTTAGCTCAAACGGTTTAAAGGGCTTGGAGCCTTTCTTGTGTAGATTATCAACTGTGTGCACATGTATATAGTAGTCATCAGGAGTGAAGGCCTTTTGTGACACAGCTAGAGCTATCCAATTCTGAATCTTTTGATTGAATTGAACTTTGAGCTTGCTTTTGGATTTGTAGAGGAGGTATGGGATCTCAACCAATTATGTGAACCCATATAAATGACACCTCTCATATGAAAGAACTTCACAGTTATTGAAGTTGTTCTGTATTATAGCTTTGAGGTAGGTTTCACCATCACCTTTATGGACAGTGGCTCTTGTGATAGGAGTTGGCTCGGTTTTGTTTCTTAGGGTATTGATTCTATATCTGAAGCTTTGTAATCTTTGTTGACTTAACTTGTAGGGAGCAGATAGATCAAGGCTAAATAGGGTTTTGATTGCACACTTGCTTTGAGCAATTCAGTTTGAGATTTCTCCCTTGAAAGTTTGAGTTGAGCAGCAGCTTGACTTTGAGATTGTTCTTGTTCTTGTTAGTATGCTAGCTCTTTGGCTTGGTAGATCTCTTCAACTGGAACACCCAATGCTTGAGCCATTTGGGCATTCTCCCTTTCTTCTTGCTCTTTAAGTGCAAGCTCCCTCTTTATTTGTTCATCCTCTTTAACTTGCTCTTGTGTCATTTTCTTTTTCCCTTTGTCTTTGCGAGCAGAGGTTGAAGGCTTTTGGAGTGTTGGAGTTTGTTGCACTGGTGGAGCAGATGGTTTGGGGCTCTGTCCTCTTATTCTGAGGATGTCAGACAGTGGAGTATCATCCTCATCATCAGAATCAGATTCTATATCAATTGGAGGAGAGCAACTCTCAGCAACTTTCCTTTTTGGTTTTGGCCTATTTTCCATTCTCTTCAATCTTTTTGGATATCTTTGCTCCTACTCAGAAGTTGCTTTTCTTTTGGGAACTGGAGGAGCTATTGCTGTTGCTTTGAGTGCTTCCTGCTGCAAAATGTTTTTAGCACTTTCATCATAGGCAGCATCAATTTCTTATGAATCAGAATCATCCTCCCTAGAAGAACTTGAGAATTTCTCCCCCTTTTTGGCATCATCAAAAGGAGGAGGGGAGTCACCTGAGGTTGGGCTTGGGGTTGGGGTAGGGGTGGTTCTGGTTGTTGAGGAATGGGTAGGTATAGTTTAGAGAGTTAGAGGGAGAGGTCATCCTTGAGATCCTTGAGAGCCTTCCATAAGGAGAGATGACTCATCCTGGATTGTTCAGTGAGGGCTTCAAGATCATCAAGAATGCCTTTGAGAAAAGAAAGCATGGGGAGAAGTTGTTCAGCGATAGGAACAGAAACGTTTGGGTTAATTGGTTGAAGGATTTGAAGTTGGATACTAGGTTGGAGATGGTTTGGTTGAGTGAAGTGCTAGTGGATTGAGGTAGGAGAGGAGTTTGTGGTTGAGATGGAAGAAGGGTAGATAAATTGTCTAATTTGGCTAGAATGGGAGAGAGGTCAGAGGAAGTATGGAAAGGGGTAGGGGAGGGTGGGGAAGAGGGTTTAAGGGACTCTATGTCTAGAGCAAGTCTAGACAGTCGAGTATTGGTTTGGGTTTGGAAGGTTTGGGTAAGATGATCAAAGTTTTGATGTATTGTTTCAAGAATGGTAAGGTGTGGTGTTTGGGTAGAGGTAGAGGGTGGAGAAGTTGAAGGGGTTGAGACGGTTTCAAAGAAATTGGGTAAGGTTTATGTTCCCTCATTTTAGCCTTGGTGTATAAGCTCAAATTCATTAGGAAAGACTGTTGAGCCCTGTACAAGTGGTTGGTTTGTACCACTAGCATTGGAAGGCTATGCATGTATAAGAATTGAATTAATTATAGGTGCAAGATAGGTGGAGTGAGTGTGGGATGCACTCAATAATAGGGAATCCCTTATTGGATCCACATTCGGTTAGGAGAATATGAATGGCAAAAGCTGACTCAGGAGGGGTGTAGACACAGTATGACCTTGGGTTGATGTCTGTCTTTCAATGAGATCATCCTTTTTGGAGGCTGTCTCAGATGTCGGTTTCAGTCCAATTTTTACAGATGTATCCTGTTGTGAGGATACATCCACTAGCTCAAGGTTAGCAACATCTAATTGCTCCCCCTCAACATAAAGAAGGGTAATTGGAGTTGAGGGCGGAGGTGTGGATGTCACTACCTCAAAGTACTCTAAATGAGTCACTTCTGTTGACCTTGTATATAGGGGGCTACGGATGGGAGTAGAACTAGTGACCACCGGAGGTTCACTAGAGCTTGGCTGTTGAATAGGTGCATGGACTGGAGAGGAGGATGGGCTATCAAAGGTTGGGACTACCATTTGAATATCCTTAGCGGTGGAGTCAGTGCTGTCCTTACCTTGGGACATGATGTGCCTACTTCTATCAATGAGCTCAAGGAGTTGCTTATAGATTTCTTGTTCTTGTAGATCAGCATCATCACCAAGTTGACTCATTATCATTGGACTTAGGGGAGTGAATTCAGAATCACCAAAGTTACCAGCATCACCATCACCAGCATCATCATCATCATCATTGTTATTGCCATTGTGACTTTCCTCAACATCATCATTATAATCACTTTCATCACCATCACTAGCATTTGCATTTTCATTAGCAGCATCGATCAACTCTTGCATTTGAGCAGTGATGGGAGGATCTTTGTTTGCCTTTATAAAATGGAATACCTTTTCACCCATGGCAGGGACAGGGATATGATCTTGATGTTTAGTTAAGCTCACATAGTCATTTTCGCCAATCTCCCTCATTGCTCTCAGGCTTAGGAATCGAATGTAGGGCACCTGAGACCTCGGTGACTTTTTTTTGTGCTCTGTGTAATTTTGTCAACAAGATCAGAGAATATAACTTGAGCAAAATAGATGTTAACCCAATACACTAGGGCATAGAGTACCAGAAGCTCTGTTTGGTTTATAAGATGGTGTCTTCCAGATTTAGGACCAAAACACCGAATGACCACGTTGGCCAAATACTTCCATGGATGAGAAGGAGCATAAACTTTCACTTGACCATGAACTACAGGCTCATTGTAGCCGATGGTTTGGAAAACGGTTTAAACATGAGTTCTTGAGGGGAAAGCGGTGTAAGGTGGAAAGTGAGGAATACCAGTGGCTTCTCGTAAGGTTTTAGTGGGTTTTTAGAGATGATAGTTTCCTTGGGCTAGGGTACAGTGGATGATATTGACATTGAGGTTGTAGGTTGCAGAGTACCATAGCTCACCGATAATTGAGGGGAATATATAGTGAGGATCAGCAGTAAGGCTTTCGAACAGAGGGTGAGCCTGAAAAAACTGTACCATAGGCTCATAACCTTGATTTTCGCGTGAGGCGGGAATTGTGGTGCAAAGAAGATTGGTGTTTGGTGTTATGTTCATGGGTTGGTTTGGAGCAATATTCTCACCAGGGTTGACAGTAGGGTCAGGAATATAGGTGGCCATTTGTTAGGGATGATGAATAGTGAGTATCGAGAGAGAAAAGCTAGGGTAATTCTTTTTAGAGAGAGAGAGGGAATTTTGAGAGTTTGAACAGATAAAGATGACTAAGAGAGAAATTAGGATATTTATGAAGGTTAGTTAACAGCGATCGTTAGATACTGACAAAAATTCTAACGGAAAACAAATTAATTAGCTATTGAATGAAATCTAACAGACGGAGTAAATAACTAGGGTTAAAAAGCATTAAATAAACACAAAAGATGAAAATTTACTAAGTGTTGAACCATCAGCTGAGCATTGAAATGTATTAGTTGAACGGTTTCAGCTAATGAAAGACTATCAGCTGATAGTGAAAATTTGGAAGTATCAGCTGAGAGAAGTACTAAGCTGAGCATTTCCTTCTTATCTGAGGGTGATCAGCTCAGCAAAGTTACTCAGTTTACACAGATTCAGTAAGACTTAGAGATGCTTAGATGAGTAATATATGATATTCAACACCTATAAATTAACATAAACTAAATTACCATTATTCTAATCTAAAAATTAAGCATACCTAGTTTGAATATTAGGAAATTAAACCTTGCTTCATCCAATGGCTTTGTGAACAAATCTGCAAGTTGAAAATCAGTGTTGATGTAGTGCAGAGTTACCTTCTTCTTTTGCACATTATCTCTGAGAAAATGATGTCTAGTTTCAATATGCTTTGTCTTTGATGCATGACTGGATTATTTGAGATGGAGATGGCACTTGTATTGTCACACAGAATTGGGGTTTCTTCAAATTTCATATCATAGTCAACTAGTTGATTTTGTAACCACAAAATTTGAGCACAACAGCTTCCTACAACAATGTATTCTGCCTATGCAGTGGATGTTGATACTGAATTTTGTTTCTTACTAGACCAACTTATTAATCTTCCTCCTAGAAGAAGAAAACCACCTGAAGTACTTTTCTTGTCTAGTGTACACCCTGCAAAATCAGAATCAGAATATCCAACTATCTCAAAATCTGAGTCTTTGAGGTACCAAAGATGTGATCCCATTATGAAGTTCACCATAGCCTTTTGTTTTTCCATGATTGTTGTCACCAAAAGTCACCCTTGGACCTTTATCTTTCTTATAGTTAGTGAGCAAAGCCCTGTTACCTGTCATAGTTCTTGAACATCCACTGTCAAGAAACCATGAACAAACACCCTGATACGTTGAAGAAGGATCCCATTTGGTAGTTGAACAAGCTTTTGCAGCCTTTTTCATATCTTCATCAAAGGAACTTCCATCATTGTTGTTGGCCATCATGCAGAACTGAGTAGAGATCACCTCATCTTCATCTGAGGAAAGATCTTCTGCTGCCCAATCATCTTCTTCTGCTACAAGAACTTGGCCCTGGGCTTTCTTCTTCTTCTTCTTCTTCTTCTTGTCACGGACAGCAGCAAGGAGTTTCTTATATTTGGCTTCATAATCAATTTTGCCCTCCTGCTTTGGCACAAATGAAGAACCAGTGTCATATTTGGACTTACAGTCACTGGCTATGTGGCCAATCTTGCCACACTTATAACACTCTGCTGTGGAGGCATCAAATGTAGATTTGGACTTGAAAAACTTTGATGGCCTCTTGCTGAACCTCTTGACACCCTT
The DNA here is from genome assembly GCA_038502395.1 of Dittrichia graveolens. Classification (NCBI taxonomy): domain Eukaryota; kingdom Viridiplantae; phylum Streptophyta; class Magnoliopsida; order Asterales; family Asteraceae; genus Dittrichia; species Dittrichia graveolens. The sequence continues at coordinate 30,094,459 of JARJIL010000008.1, forward strand.
TCCCTTCTTGAAAGGTTTGAACTTCTTAACTAGCATGTCTACTCCTTCAACTAGCTCCTCCAAATTGTTCTCCTCATAACCATTCTCCTCATCACTTTCTCTAGCACTCTCTTCTTCATCTCCTTCTTCATCAGAACCAAAATCAATAGCTGTAAAGCTTCTCATCATCTTTGTATCTCTTGACACAAGGGAAGTTTGTGCAGCTTTCACGACCTCTTTCATCTCATTGAATGACAACTTCCTTTGCTTGACTAATTGCTCATGGTTTAGTAAGTTCCCTTTATCTTCTCACTGTGCCTTAGTACAGTGACAAAGTGGTCCCATGTTTCAGGGAGGGAGTCTAGAAACTTGTTTACTAAATCAAAGTTGCTCTTGGATATATCTGCCCTCTTCAAATTATTTACTAGGCAGTTGAACCTGGTGTATGTTTGTGTAAGACTCTCACCTTTCTAAGCAAAGAAGAATTCATACTCTTTGTTGAGGAGGAGCTTCTTGTTCTCCTTCACCTCTTCAATAACTTCATATGCAACTGTGAGTGTTTCTAACATCTCTTTAGCGGAAGTACAGTTAAGCACTTGATGATATATCTCATTTGGTAGTGTGGAGACAAGAGCTGATCTAACCTTAACATCTAGGCTAACCAACCTCTTATCTTCATTTGTCCACAGATGCATGGGTTTGGTTATGATTTTTTCTGTTATGGAGGTTTGACCTTCGGATTCTGATGGAATGGATAACACGGATGTTGGAACATAAGGACCCTCAATAACTATTTCAAGCATTTGGATATCAAGGGTAGATAAGAAAGATGTGCTCCACTTTTCCACATGGAGAAATTTTCTGCATCAAACATGGGACATCTTGTTAAAGACCCAGTGTTTGAGATGTTCATGTTGTTTGGTGAGGAGGCCATTTTGAGAGGAGTAGAAGCAGTTGTAGAGGAAGTAAACAGATCTAGATATTGATTATCTAAGCTACTCTAATACCAGTTGTTAGTCCCAGATTGAGTGCACAACAACAAATGTTTGTAGAAGGGGGGTTAAATACAAACTTTAGCTTTTAAAAATTTAAAGACACACCGATATACTTTTATATAATTCTTATTGATTTTGAATCAAGAATTACATGTACTAGAAGTGGAAATTCTTAGTACAATAAAAGGTGGCAATCTATTAGTCTAACACATACACAAGCTAACTCTAAAACAACTAATGTATATAGAGCGTTCAACACATGAACAAGTTTGATTCTACAAAATGCTTAAACTCTACGAATTTTTGTTGGATTATGCCCACTGACACACACACGAGTTGGCATCATGGCTGATGAAGCAAGTCACACGCCAAGTATCGATTCCGGCATCACGGATGGTCTAATGAGAGAGAAAACTAGAAACTGGTTCTGGTGGGCTAAGGCAAGCCCGTGCCTCTATGAGGTAGGGCCATGCCCTACGGGCAGGCACGAGCCCAAGTCGGGTTTGACTTGGGCGTGGCCTGTGGCTAGGTACGCTCGTGCCCTGTGCCCAATGGACAGGCACGAGCCCAAGTCAGGCGTGACTTGGGCGTGGCCTCTCGGGCTGGCACGCCCGTGCCTTGTGACGCACGGCCGTGCCTTATGCAGTAACAACCTCTTTACTAGGCTTTCAAAGCTAGTTAAAGTGTGTTTATGCGCATTGATCATGTAACAACCATGAGATTAATTGTTGCACGTTTTTTGAACTCAATTTTGAGTTCTATATAGACCTCATGAAGTCATATGGTTTTGGTTACTTGATTAAAATACACAAAGTTGATACAAATTGCATTATTCTCTCAAACACACAAAAGACATCCAAGGCTTTGGTTCTTTTGTGTTGATCATCTTCGTGGTGTTTAGATAGGCTTATCTTACACTCTAGCAAGTGGGAGGTGATAGTAACTTGGTGTGAACTTCGATAGAGGTGTACACATTAGTGCACGAGACTTCCAAACTCCAAACCCGCGCGTACAAAGAAGATATCATCAAGGGTATGACTATTTCTTTGTATGTTTATTTTGTTGCTTATCCATGTTTAGAGTTTTGGTCCATTTGGTGGGCGTATTCATGGTCAACTTTTAAAACTCTTTTTCTACTCGTTTTGCTTCCGTTGCGATTTTAGACCACGAAAACCCAACAGTGGTATCAGAGCCATCTCTAACATGGCATTGCACTTTTGGAGTTAAACCGGATTTTCTGAGTTTTCTGTCAAAAATGGTTTTCCGGTGACCGGGCACGGTCGTACCTCTAGGGGTACGCGCCGTGCCGGCGACCGGGGCACGGGCGTACCAGTGGGTGTACGGGCCGTGGCGGCAGAATTCATAAAGTGTTTAAAATTGTTTAAACTGTACACTGAAAAATGGCAGGTACGCCCGTGCCTTGTGGTTTTTTTTGTCAGAATTGGTTTTTGAAACAATATGTTAATATATATTAAAATCCGGGTTTTAGGCTAGTCTTGATTCTGTTGATCCCCACTATATTTTGGTTCCTAATTCTATATGTTTTGTGTGACTTGGCATGAAGTTCACAAAAACATATATTTTTAGGTGTATATATGAATATGCAATTTTCAAGGTGTATTAAAATTGCTAATGCATATGTACAAGGATTGCTTGTTGTGCCTTAAGTGTTGTTTTGCAATCTTGATCAAAATATATCTTTGTTGGACATGGTTTTGTGGCACACTATTGCTTTCATTTGGTTGTGTTTGTTGTGGTAGCCCAGTAACTTGATATGCCCATAGACTTTGTGATGTTTGTGGTTGGTTTTGGTTTTGGCCTGCATGCCGTAATGTTGTAATATTTGTATTTGGTGTGACTTTCATGTCGTTTATTAAATCTTTGTACTCGTAATAGATTATTAGGATCGCGGCTTGCATGTCGTTTTCTTATTATTATGTACTCGTACTTAAATTATTTAAAATATGTAAATATTGCTTCATACCAACCGGGAGACACGGTGTTGGCGTCTTGACGAACCAAATCCGGGAGATTCGCCGGTGTGGAGATCGTGACGGAGCATCCCTTGGTGTTGTCCCTAGATTGACCATGTTTTCCCCGTTTTGGCTCCTGGGAAAAATACTTAGGATTTGGGCATGTTACCAGGTCTTTATTTATATTTATGCATGGTTGTTTTATATTTGAATTCTTTAAGAATTGCATTCTAGAGAATTTTTTGAAAATATATAAAACAAAGAGATTTATAAATGAGTTTATATTTCTATGCACATAAGAATTGGAAAATATTAATATAAAAGGGTGTTTATATTAAACGGTGATTAAAAGAGAGTTTTTGTCATTTAAATTGCTAATTCGTCAAAATTGTTAAAATATTATTTTAACCGGAAAAACAAAAACCCGTTTTTCAAAAAGTAAGTCACGTGCCACCCGTAACGCGACACCACCCAAATCTAACGAAACTTGGATAATTGTCGAGCGTTAGCATGAGTCATGCCTTGTGGAGTTGTGTGGAAGGTTAGTGTGGCAACTCACACTATTGGTAGTCGAGCTTAAGCACAAACCAATGATTGGGCTAGGGTACCAACGTGTGTCTTGACGGGCGACTTACAAATTCTTTTATGACGCTTAAATGATGTCGATCACTAGCCGAGTCATTTAAGAATAATAAAAGGATTGGTGTATGAAGGGGTCAAACATGCCTTAGACATTTGATGTCGAAAGAATCCCGCAAGGAACTAAGAGTTGCAATGGTTGCAATCGGTAATTTGTCTACCGACCTAAATAACTTATTTCGTGATCCGCGGTAAACCCGTCACGAGATAGAGTGAAATACGGTTCTTAGCCTTGTTCAAATTGTTGGTTTATCCTCGTATCATAATATATATTTATATGGCTAGACACGCATGAGCCTATGGGGTCACACACATATACACTGAGACACCAAAAATATAATAATGTGATTAGGGTATTTACATTATGTTATAACCTAAGTAATGTGAGAAATAATTAAACAGGCTTAATGAATTAACTTTGACTTAATACATAATGGGCTTGATTTAATTAAAAGGGGCCATAAAGAGAGAAATCCTAAAAGGCTTGGAGATCAATATAAGGACATGATTAGGTTGTATAATCTAACCCTAATCTCTCCCTCTCTCTCTCTCTTGATTTCGGCTGCCAACCACAAACACCCCTAGGTGTTTGTTTTGATTTCTCTCTTCAAAATACAAGCTTGATCTTGGAGTTTTGAGGCATTACAAAGGAAGGACTAGCATCCATTGGTGATCAAGGAAGTGTAGTGTGGACTACTCATAGAGGTGTTCTAACTTGAACACTTGGTTTCAAGATTGTCTTCCTTCTGCCATTCTAAAGGTATAACTGTATTCCTTATCTTGTGTGTTTGTTCATAGTTGGCCTATGTAGATCTTTCTTTTTGTGATTCTTTCCGCTGCGTGTTTTCTTTTGTTGTTGAATCACCAACACTATTACTAGGGGAATTGTTTCGCTTTCTCGTTTGAAGAGTAATGGATTTATTCATATCTTTACGGATTATGGCATTTCTGTTTCTAAAAATAACATGTTTTATTTTAATGTTATTCCTCGTGATGGTATTTTTGAAATTGACATGCATAATCTTGTTTCAAATGGTAGTTCTATATACAATTGTAGCACTAAGAAATCCAAACTTAATCCGGATTCGTCTTTCCTATGGCATTGTCGTTTTTGTCACATAAACAAGAAACACATTTTGAAGCTACAACAAGATGGGCTTTTAAAATCAACTGATCCTAAATCTTTTGATAAATGCCTTTCTTGTGTATCTGGAAAGATGACAAGAAAACCTTTCTCCCATATAGGGGAAAGAGCTAAGGATTTGCTTGGACTGGTACATACTGATGTGTGTGGCCCTTTCAGAACCACATCTAGGGAAGGTGCTAGCTACTTCGTAACTTTCACTGATGATTTCAGTCGTTATGGTTATGTTTACCTGCTTAAGCATAAACATGAAGTTTTTTAAACTTTCAAAACATTTCAAAACGAAGTAGAAAATCAACTCGGAAAGACAACTAAAGCTCTCCGTTCTGATCGAGGAGGAGAGTATATGAGTCAAGAATTCTTGGACCATCTAGCGAAATGTGGGATTGTCTCACAACTGACTCCACCCTACACTCCACAACACAATGTAGTGTCGGAAAGGAGAAATCGAACACTACTGGAGATGGTTCGATCCATGATGAGTCTAACTTCTTTACCACTGTCCTTTTGGGGCTATGCTCTAGAATCCGCTGCACGCGTACTTAATATGGTTCCAACCAAGAAGGTTGAAAAGACAGCATATGAGATATGGCATGGGAAAGTCCCTAATCTATCTTACTTGAAAGTCTGGGGTTGTGAGGCTCTCGTAAAGTGAGAAACACCGAACAAACTTGAGCCAAGATCTATCAAGTGTATCTTTGTAGGATACCCAAAGGAAATGATGGGTTACTACTTTTACTACCCAATAGAGAACAAGGTATTTGTTGCTCGATATGCTGAGTTTCTTGAGAGTCATCTCATTTTGCAAGAAGCAAGTAGGAGTACAATAGACTTTGATGAGATTCAAAGTGAGGATACACAACCTTCTAGTGACACTAGCAAAATTCATGCTGAGAGGGAACATACTGATGTTGTGCCACAGAATGATGTTGTTCCCATTCCTAGATCTGCAAGAACACTTCATGCACCTGAACGATATGGTTTCCACATCAATGCAGAAGAGTAGATTGCAGGGGATCATGATGAACCCCAAAATTATAAAGCTGCATTATTGGATCCGGAATCCAACAAATGGCTTGATGGTATGAATGTGGAAATACAATCCATGAGAGATAACCAAGTCTGGGAATTGGTGGATCTTCCTCCAAACAACAAGACTGTGGGGAGCAAGTGGATTTTCAAGAAGAATACCGACATGGATGGAAATGTACACACCTATAAAGCTCGTCTAGTAGCAAAAGGTTATACTCAAACCTACGCGATTGATTATGATGAAACGTTCTCACCTGTTGCTGACGTGAAAGCTAATAGGATTCTCTTAGCCATAGCAGCGTACTATGACTATGAGATTTGGCAAATGGATGTTATTATGAACTAGCAAGTGGGAGCGTTAAAATACCATCACGAGGAATAGCATTAAAATAAAACATGTTATTTTTAGAAACAGAAATGCCATAATCCGTAAAGATATGAATAAATCCATTATTCTTCAAACGAAAAAACGAAACAATTCCCCTAGTAATAGTAGGTGCAAAATGACAATTGTCTAGTACAATAATCAATCCGTTAGGCAGGATTAGATCATAGCTCCCTAGAGCTTCGACAGCTGCACGCATTCCACTGCCTACGTACAGATCCAAAGCTCCTTTGTTTAGCTTTCTACTTTCCCTTAGTCCATGCACATTATTACAAATGTGAGTTCCAAAGCCAGTGTCATACACCCAGGATTTATTTGGAAAAGCATATAGTTCTATAGTGAAGATACCTGATCCGCTGGTCTCACCAGCTTTGTTCTTCTTCAACTCTACCAGGTAAGTAGGACAGTTCCTCCTCCAGTGACCCACCACTCCACAGTGATGACAAATGGCGTCCTTAGCAGGGTGCTCCTTTTTAGCAGGTGGGGGAGTCTTAGGCTTGGGGTTGTAGACTTGCTTACCCTTGCCCTTGCGTTGGCTCTTGCCCTTCTTTTGCGGTTTTGGCTTTTGGATTTTACCTTCCCTCATAGTTAGTGCAGTTGGAGCTTTCTTGGGCAACCCTTGCTCAGCAAGCTTCAGCATAGCATGTAATTCAGCTATTGTCTTCCTCATGCTATGCATGTTGTAGTTCATAACAAACTAATTGTAGTCCTTGGAGAGTGAGGTGAGAATCAAGCTCACTCCAAGTTCCTTTGGCATGGGGTAGCCGAGACGCTCCATTTGGTCAAGATATCCTTTCATCTTCAAGACATAGGAGCTTACAGGCTGACCATCCTCATGTTTGCAAGCATGGAATGCTTTAACTGTTTCAAACAGTTCCTGCTCCGCGTGTTGTTGAAACATAGTTTTCAACTCCTTAAGCATCTCAAAGGCTGGGAGTTCCTCCAAGTTCTTTTGGATCTCGGCGGTCATTTTCATTAGCATAAGAGCAGCTACATCTCGTTGTTCATTAAACCTTTTATTATAGGTAGAACGAACGGTAGCTGAAGCAGTGAGAGGAGGTTCCTCAGGTAAGGGTTCTTCCAAGTAGATCAACTTGTTGTCAGCTCTAAGGACAATCCTCAGGTTTCAATACCAGTCGATAAAGTTGATTCCATTCAGTTTTTCTTTTTCCAGAACCGACCTTATAGTAGAGTTGTTAAGGGTTTGGTTTTGAGTTGTCATCTACATAAGTACAAATATTAAAATTAGTATTTTCAATAATTAATCCCTTATAAAAATTAATTACCCCTTGTTTTAATTTTAAAACAATTAATTTTTCGAAAAGGCTAAGATCCTTATTAAAATTCTAACATCACATCAGTTGATCTGCTAGCAATGATAGATTCAATAGGTAGGTGACGATCACCAATTGCATTACGAGTGCAATTCTTATATCCTTATAGGACTCATGGCACCTATTGACAAGTTAACTAGTGTCAAGTCATGTTTAGTCCTATCCTTGCCTTGGGTTAAGGTCTTACCTACTTAATGCAATTAAGTCATCCAATTTGAAATCGTGTTAAAATAATCACCTCGGAGACATAATTTGCTCACGTCTCACGCGAGGACAAATAATGACAACAAGTGATCTCAACCTAATTGGATGGCATGACTTAAATTTTGACGGGTATTTATTTTGAATAAAACGTGTTAATCAAAAACATGTATACGAAAGAAGCATGCACTCTTCATTCGTAGCATTTGTTAAAAACAATTTTTAACTCAAAAGTGTGGTGTTTAATATTTTTATTATTTTGCAAGTATGCAACCAAACAAACATAACAAGTAAAAATAAACAACACAACCACACATGTGCAAAACCTCAACAAATGAAATCCTAAGTTTGGTCACATGAGCCAACACGATAGACCAAAAGGGCTACTAGGGACGGGCCAACATAAACCCACAAAAAAGGTCCTCAAAGTTCCTACTCCACAGCAGCAACTTCAGAGTCTTAAAACGTGCCCAAGGAGTCTTCCCCAATCAAAGTACCCTTCTGTAATGTTGTAGGCCTATCTGTTGTGAAACCTCAGAAAAAAGAATCACGCCATTCCGAGTTGTCTAGCTCCGGGAATCTCCGTTTTCATACCAGCTGTCGAACAGCTACGGAAATTTGCCTTCTGTTCAAACTTGATCGCCATCCACCATTGAGCAACTGTTACAATTTTAAGCTAAAATACACTTGTTCTACTAATAAAACAGGAATTTAAAATGCCCAAACAATGGCTACAAGTGACATAAAAGCTCACATAAAAATAGAACCAAACATTACAACCCGAAAAAATCTGTAAAACAACCAATACATAACACATGGTCTAGGTTTTCATTGGTTTTGCACATCAACCACAAATAAAAAGAATATTGGCTTGGTCCATGGTTAAAGATGCATGCTTTAAACCATGGATCTATAAATCTTACAATAAGAAAAAGATTCAAGCCAAACAAACAAGTCATTACAATAATGAGCAAGAAGTATATATATAACAAGTGGCCTTCTAGGGTTTATAATAAATCCAATCCTTTTGGGATCATCATATGATCAAAATAAAGCTTAGAGCTTTATGATTTTTAACACATAAACCATGATAAAAACAAGTTTTTGTAGCCACTCATGCATATACAAAATGTTGATCATACGGCACAAACGTATGGCTCGTGATACCACTGTTGGTGATTCAAGAACACAAATAATTTAGTTTTTATAACTATTGGCTAATTATTTCTACAAGGATTTGACAACAAAAATTGGTACTCTAATTCTGTAGATGGCATCCAACAACGCTTCTACATCTTCATCGAACTCTATTTCCCTAAAAGGCCAAACTCAATGGCCAAAACTTCATGGATTGGTTCATGCAACTAAGGATAGCCCTTAGGTATGAACAAAAGATGTGGGCCATCGAGGAGCCTTTGCCGGAAGCACCTACGGCTAATGCGACTAGGGCGGTCTGAGACGCGTATGATAAGTGCGTCAAGGAAACGAACGAAGTGGATTGCATTATGCTCTCGTCAATGATTCCTGAGCTTCAAAAGCAAATGGAACATTTAGGGGCATATGACATGCTTAACCAGGTGAAGGAAATGTTCCAACAGCAAGCTAAGCTAGAGCGCTTCGAGTGCCTAAAGCCCTTTTCAATTGCCATATACCAGAGGGCGGAAATGTGAGCGTTCACGTGCTTAAGATGAAAGCATTGGTTGATCGCTTAGAAAGGTTGGGATTCCCATTAGGGAGGGAGTTGGCGGTGGATGTGATCCTCCGTTCTCTTCCTAGTTCCTTTTCACAACTTGTGTGGAACTATAATGTCCATGGCATGGACAAGTCCCTAATGGAATTTCATGGAATGTTAAAGACCGTCGAGTCTGACATGTCCAAGAAGCCCTCCTCATCCAAACCCGTCCTAGCTATCCATGGAGGCGGAACCAAAAGAAAAGGCGCTCCCCCCTCTAAAGGAAAGGGTAAAGGGAAGGTTGCAAAACCTAACTTGAGTCCGGCCCCGAAGGGCAAGGGGAAAGTCGTGATGGTTCCACCGGCCAAGGACCCTTCGGAAGCCGAGTGCTTCCACTGCAAGGGAAAGGGGCATTGGCGGCGTTCTTGCCCAAAGTACCTTGAGGAGCTCAGGCGGGTAAAACCGAAGGTAGCGGGTAACTCAGGTACGTTTATGATTGAACTCCACAATACCGCTACTTCTAACGGCTGGGTACTTGATACCGGTTGTGGCACTCATATTTGTAATAATGTGCAGGTGCTAAAAAGAAGTAGGGCGCTGGGTGCTGGAGAGCTTGACCTGATCATCGGAAACAAGGATGTGGTTCCCGTGGAGTGGATAGGGAGTGTTGATCTCACCTTTCCTTCAACACTTGCTATTACCTTATTAAATGTTTATTTTTCGCTCTGCGTGGCACGAAACATTATTTCTTTCCACGCTTTGTTTGACGATGGATATGAGTTTAATTTTATTAATGGAATTATTTCTTGTTTGAGAAATGATGTTCATTACTTTAAAGCCTATCCATGTCGTGGGATTTATGAAACAAGTGTGTGTTTGGATGGTAATAAATCAATCATGAACATTGATTCTAAGTCCAAAGGAGTATTGGATAAGTTGTCTTTGTGGCATAGTCATCTTAGCCATATAAACAAGAAACGTATCGCCAAACTCTAAGTGGATGGGATTTTGGAATTGTTTGATCACGGGTCAAGCGAAGTATGCGATTCTTGTTTATTAGGCAAAATGACTAAAGCGCCCTTCACCGACGTTAGTGAAAGGGCCAAAGACTTGTTGGACATTGTTCACACGGATGTGTGTGGTCCGTTCAGGTTTGCTACAAGAAACAACTGTAGGTACTTTGTTACTTTTACTGATGATTTCAGTAGGTATGGTTATGTTTATTTGATTAAGCATAAATCTGAAACCTTTGAGGTGTTTAAGACATACCAAAATGAAGTGGAGAATCAATTGGGCAAGCGGATTAAGATTCTCACATCCGATAGGGGTGGTGAGTATCTTAGTTCCGAGTTTCTTGACCATCTTAGGAGTTGTGGAATTATTTCACAACTTACACCACCCAGGACACCACAATTAAATGGGGTCGCCGAGAGGAGGAACCGAACTTTATTAGATATGGTTCGGCCCATGATGAGTCATACAAAGCTACCCGCAAGTTGTTGGGGTTATTCTTTGGAAACTGCTGCTAGGACCTTAATCCTTGTACCAACAAAGAAGGTTGCGAGTACACCATTCGAGATGTGGCATGGAAGGGTTCCTTCACTAGCCTATCTCAAGGTCTGGGGTTGTGAGGCTTACATAAGACGTGAAGCTCAAGAAAAACTTGAACCCAGAGCCGAAAAGTGTATTTTCATTGGCTACCCAGCTGGTTCTATGGGATATTTGTTTTACAAACCTTCGGAGAACAAGGTGTTTGTTGCTCGAAGAGAGGTCTTCCTTGGAAGGGAGCTGATATCTGCGGAAGCCAGTGGGAGGCAAGTCGATCTAGAAGAAATTCTAGATGACATCAATGACCAACCTGATGTTGGCACTAGTACCGCTTCTGAGGTCGGCGTACAGGAAGAAGTGGAACCTCAACCAATGGTGGATGAGGTGCCTGATACACAACCATTAGAGCTCCGTAGATCTAGTAGGGTTCGTAATGAGCCAGAAAGATATGGGTTTCTCATATCTGAGGGCGACGAACTATTGGTGGATCATAGTGAACCGACCAACTACCGGGAAGCCGTAGCGGGCCCTGAGTTTGCTAGGTGGAAGGAGGCAATGGATAGTGAGATGCAATCCGTGGCGGATAATCAAGTCTGGTACTTGGTTGATCCGGTACCCGGCCAGAAGCTAGTAGGGTGCAAGTGGGTCTTGAGGAAGAAGACTAACATGGATGGAAAGGTAGACACCTTCAAAGCCCAGCTAGTAGCAAAGGGTTTCACTCAAACTCATGGTGTAGACTATGATGAAACTTTTTCTCCGGTGGCTATGTTGTAGTCTATTAGGATATTAATGGCTATCGCTGCATACTATGATTACTAAATATGGCAGATGGATGTCAAGACTGCCTTCCTTAATGGGAAGTTGGCAGAGGAGGTTTACATGGCACAACCTGATGGTTACGTAAACCCCAAATATCCTAATAAGGTCTGCAAGCTTAAGAGGTCCATTTATGGACTTAAGAAAGCATCTCGGAGTTGGAACATTTGTTTTGATGAACCTTGTGTATATGTCAGGGCTAGTGGGAGTGTTGTAGTTTTTCTAGTCTTGTATGTAGATGACATACTACTCATAGGAAGTGACGTAACTACCTTGCAGGAAGTGAAATCCTGGCTTCGGAGTTGCTTCTCTATGAAAGACATGGGAAAAGTAGCATATATTTTGGGGATAAAGATCTATATAGATAGATCTAAAAGACTCATTGGTTTGAGCCAGAGTACGTAGATAGATAAAGTCTTGAAGAGGTTCAAGATGCAAGATTCCAAGAAAGGGAATTTGCCTATGTTGCATGGTATGGCATTGAGAAAGTCTCAATGTCCTAGTTCTAAAAAGGAACTAGAGGAAATGAGTCATTGTCCCGTATCTTCGGCAGTGGGATCGATCATGTACGCTATGCTATGCTATGTACTTGGCCTGATGTGTCGTATGCCTTGAGCATGACGAGCCGATGGGTTGCTGTAAAAAACATCCTTAAATATCTTCGGAGAACTAAGGAGATGTTTTTAGTGTTTGGTGGATCCGAGGAGCTCAGAGTTACTGGATATTCTGATGCTAGCTTTCAAACGGACAAGGATGATTGCCGGTCTCAATCGGGATTTGTATTCTTGTTAAATGGTGGAACAATAAGTTGGAGAAGTTCCAAGCAAGATACCGTGGCCGATTCAACCACGGAGTCAGAGTATATTGCTGCAAGCGAGGCTGCTAAGGAAGCCGTCTGGATGAAGAAATTCATTCAAGACCTTGAAGTTGTTGCTAGCATCGCTAACCCTATTGAGATCTTCTGTCACAATGAGGGTGCAGTAGCTCTAGCTAGGGAACCAAGAGCGCATCGACATACGAGACACATTGCTCGGAAATATCATTTTATTCATGATACCATCGAGAATGGTGACATTGTAGTTAGTATAGTTCCAACTGAGGGGAACTTGGCAGATCCACTCACCAAACCTTTGTCACAAGTTAAGCATGATTCTCAGGCTAAGTCTATTGGTATTAGATTTTCTAGTGACTTGGTTTAATTATTTTAGTTGTATTTTTTATTGAGAACATTAAAGTAATAATGTATTTCTTATTGTAATGACTATTAAATGGGGATTTAATATACGCATGGTGCGATTACTTTATGAAACATTATTGTGTTCTATCTTTGCATGTTTTATACTTCCATGAATAAACTTGTTTATTCTAAATACTCCACGATCGGTCGTTCTTCATTGGAAGGAAGAAGTGAATTAAGATCGAGACGAGTGGTTGGTAAAGTTTTCATCTTGGATTGAATACTTGTTTACGCAACACTAACCTGTACTTAATAGTGATTAAGTAATTGGAGGACCCGTACCTGAGTTTACTTCATGGATATTATCACGAGTAAATCAGGATGATAATATTATTTATCCTTTTACTAAAGATGCACGCGTTGCCTGATTATTAACACGGACTTGTTTAGATTGCTTTCTAACGCAGTTCGTAACTGGCTGTTATAAGGGAAGTTTTCAAGCAAGAACTTGTTATTATGATAGGGAGGTGTAGTCAAAGGTATTCGTTCCTCTTTTGAGAGATATCCTTGGGCCCCTCGTTGACTAAGCTAATGACAAATCAAAATGCATGGTCGTGCTCAAGTTGAATTAATAGTGGATCAATTGTGCAACTAGTTTTGTTAGTCATAGTTAGTCTATATCGATAAACATAATCGTGAATGATTTGGGGTTGATCATGTTCCATGACCTTCATTCACAACGGATATCGTGAACGAAGGGGTATATAATCACTTATCTATAGGACCTTTCCTTTAGGTTAGGTATTTGTTTTGGGAAGACAAACGCTGTGCTGACTTGGGGGCATAGATGCCTTGCTAGAGGCCGCTCTATGTCGGTGACGCATTTCGTGAGTTTGTCATGTGCAAGTGGGAGTCTGTTGGTGTAACATCCACAAACCCGGGCTAGTTGATTAGCGGGTTAGCGGTGAGTTTGTATTTGTGTTGTTTGAATTTAATTGGCTAAGAGGTTATTTAGAATTAATTAAATTAATTCATGAAGTAAATTAAAATATATATTTTTTAATGTGTACTGAAAGTTAAAATGAAAAAGGAAATAAATAAATATATGTATGTATGTATGTGTAGTATGTATGTATGCATGCATGTGTTATTTGAAAAAGAATAAGAAATTGACTTATAGCAACCTCCTGCTTATATTTTATCAAAATAAATGTGTACGTGTAAGATTGAATTGAGATCAGCTCATTCTCTTAAAAAGTTTGTAAGTGAAAAGTGTGTGTGTATGTTTCCTTGAGAGGAAGAAAGAAAAGAAGAACAAGACTTGGAATTTGTGGAATCAAGATTAGAGTTCTATAATTCAAACTAAAGGTGAGGATATGTTTATATCATGTTATGATTCAGTTTGATGTTCTTATTTGTTAAAATACATTATCATATGAGAATTCACCATGGTTGAGTTTGATGTTTGTATGAACAAATGGGTTTTGCTAAATTTTGTTGTTTGATGGATTCAAATATGTTTAGGATGTATGAAAACATGTTTAAGTATGTTTCTATATGTTTTTAGTAAGGTTTGGTAAGTTTCTTGAAGTTCTGGAAAAGATCCATGGTGTTTTGGTCGTCTGTACATAAGGAAGAAGAAGATAAGATTCTGGAATGTTGAATATCGCGGCACGACACTCCCTTGTCGCGGTGCGACCATTGACTTCGAGTTCGAAGGGGTGTTATTCGAAGAAAGAGGACTTCGCATGCGAAGGGGACCGTTCAAAGGTTATTCGTGACGAGACGGGTCCAGGGTCGCGACGCGACGCGTCGACTTCGAATTCGAAGTTACTGTTTGTAATTGGCGCTTGAAGTAATCTATGGGGTGCTCGAAGGGGTGTCGCGGCGCGACCTACGATTTTCAAGAATGAAGATTATTTGTTATTTGTTGTTTTATGCTAATTCCCCTCGGTTGATTTCTTTTTGCAGGTTTGGCTGTTTAGCCTTGTTTGTGGGAAAGGGAAATTTGACCAACGCTCTAATATTATGTTTTGAGAAGAGACGAGCCTTGTTTATAAATATTTTGTAACACAACTTGAAGTGATGTTTGAAAATAGTACTTTGTACTTGTTGGGTGTTTGTTTAAATGAAACTAGTAAACGCTTCCGCAATGATTTAAAAAAAATGGCTTGAGAATTTACGGTGTTACAAGTTGGTATCAGAGCCTAGGTTTGGCGATGTAGGCACTGTTAGAGTGTTGCATTCCTAAATCTTGGCTCGTTTTGGGTCAAACTTTCCTTGGGGGAATTAGAGTGAATTGGTGAAGCTGACTGCTAGTTAGTATATTATGTACTAACGTTTTATCGAATGAGATTGTGAGATGATGTGATTGTACAGATATGGCTGACAGAGATACCCCTGCTTATCCTCCTGTGACCCAAACAGGCGTTGAGACTTAGTGATTGATATTGTGGATATGACGAATCGTGTGGGTACTTCAGGTTATGAACAGGAAAATGATCGAGAGGAATATATTCACAAGTTAGAGAATGAACTTCAGGAACTCAGAGATATAGTTCGTGGTGTCGGAAAAGAGAGGATTAATCAAAATATGTCATCACAGATACCGACAACTTTTGCTACCCAATCTACTACTTTGCCGGTTACCACTCCGTTTCCTCCGGTAACACAAGTGACACAACCGTTATTTTTCAATCGTTCCACTTTACAGAGAGATTATCCTATTGGATATCCGGGATTTAAACAACCTTGTTCGTACAAACAATTTTTGGATTGTAAACCATCGAGATATCACGGGAGTACTGATCTGAATGTCACTTTGAATTGATTGCGAGAATTGGTAAAAGCTCTTGATGCGTGCAATTGCGAGGATAAATCCCGAGTTAAATTTTCAACTTGAATGCTTAAAGGTGATGCGATGGTATGGTGGGATTCATTAACCGGACATTTTACTGAGGAACAACAGGAAAGTATTACTTGGAATCAATTTCAAGAAAAGCTGTGCGAGCAATATTGAAGCTTATTTGAGATTGCGAAAATCAGGAAAAAGTTCATGGATTTGAAGATGGCAAGAGACATGACAGTAGATGAAGAAAGTACCTTATTGAAGTACTACCAGATACAACATTTTGTGGGAGCTTTGCTTCCAGAATATCGAAGTACTACTAGATGGGCAAGTACCTTATCACAAGCATTTACTCTAGCCAAGTCGGCTGAGGGTGATGGAAAGGCAAGGGATAGAATGAATAAAGAATGTATTTTGCAGCAAAAATCAATGACTGAACATGTTAATGAACCACAAAGACAGAGTGGGCAAAGTGGCCAAAAACAGAAGAATCGAAATAAGAAACCTAAGATAGGTGGATCTAAACAAAGTTCGCTTTGGTGCCGACGGTGTAGATTTGTTCATACAGGGCCTTGCACACCCAAACTTTGTGTTGCATCCGATGTGGATTGTTTGGACATGAGATCAAGGAATGTGGTTTCCCTTGGAGTGTGTGTTGGAATTTTCAGAAAGAGGGTCATCGTACGAATGAATGTACAAAGGAAAGGAAAATGAGGTCGGGGTCAGGAGTGGATGCAGGTGGGGGATCCTCGTCAGTAGATGGACGAAAGAGAAAGAACCCTTCTGTGTCAGAGGGTAGAACTTATGATATGATGACTGATGAAAAAGTTAATATTGAAGATGATATGACGGGTACGTTTTGATAACTTTTATATTTGTTCGTATGTTTATTAACTTCAGAGTTAATTGTTGATGCTTGATGCCTTTGTGTGCTAAGTGTGTATGCTTACTTCTGAAATAGGATGATTCTTTAGAACTAGAGATAGATGATATATATATTCTGAATCAGGAGAATTATTTGATATTTACGTTAGAAAAATGATATGATGATACGCATGTGGTATTTGAAATTATGTGAATTGAGCATGAGATGTTAAAGAAAGAATGTTTCTATATTAGTAAAATTGCATGCTATGCAATGTGTTGTAACATTGTTTTGCAAATGGTATTTGTTTATGTGCATAGAAATGTTGTGTTTTTATGTATATATGTTTATGTTTGTGCAAAGAAGAGAGGAAGAGCATAAGTTGTTGAGGATTGGGAAGTATTGGTGGCAACCTAGGGATGTTTTGATAAAGATATAATCGAGATTATGAGTAAAGATATTTATGATGAATCTGAAGAGATTATGGTATGATGAGATGTTATACTCGTTGGATTAATAGATAATAATGTTATGCTATGGAATTGAAGAAGTGGTTTATGTTTTATAGTAAATATTTTTGAGAAGAATAATTTAACCCATGACTTAGAGACTGCACCAGATACGTTTGTATTGACTATGTGGGGATGTTAATGGTAAGGAAAAGTATGTATGATCGATCTGATTATTACAAGAAGAAGCGAATGCTTATATACAGACGAATTGAACATAAGACAGAGACAGAGTTCAGAATGAATAAAAGAATGTGAATAAGAGATTTGAATATTATCTGGGAGGGATAATTGCTAGTAGACATGTGAAAATACGAGGAAGTTTATGATGATAACATTGGAATTATGTGAATTTAAAGTATATTTGACTTGATGGATGAAATTGAAATTGCCTTTACTGGAAATTGATGATTTGGATGATGGAAATTAACAAATATGAGCAAGAGATTAATTTTTACAGAATGAGTAAGCCTGAAATGTGCGGAATTGTTTGGGTAAAGGATGTGATTGATGTCTAATTACAAGAAGTTATGTATGTGAAAGATTTGGCTAAATAACAGTGGTTATTTGTGAACTGAAGACATATGTGATTTGAAAGAATAATGTAATGGCCTGAGCATATTGAATGAAGACTTGTGGATCTTATACATGAATTGCCTTTGCTAGGAAAGTGCCTTTGCTTGGAATTGGAAAATTTAAACTAATAAGACTTACAAAACTAATTGCAAATGCATTTGGAAGGGATAAATCGTATAATACCATACAAAGTATTTAATTGACGACTTACTAAAAGGAATGAATATGATATATTTAGTGGAAATGTAACATGATTGTGTATGAGTCAAAATAGAGTGTCGGAGATCTATGAAGATAACTTGGAATATCAGAATGAGAGTGGTAACAAGATACGATGGAGATGACGTCTGATTTACTATATGAGAAGGAATTTGGATATATCACGATGGATTATTGACTGATTAGTG
Source organism: Dittrichia graveolens (assembly GCA_038502395.1). Taxonomy (NCBI): domain Eukaryota; kingdom Viridiplantae; phylum Streptophyta; class Magnoliopsida; order Asterales; family Asteraceae; genus Dittrichia; species Dittrichia graveolens. Next base: position 30,112,559 of record JARJIL010000008.1, read on the forward strand.
AGAGCACTTGTATTTTATCACCAATGGGATAGCGTTTGTTGGGCAAATTATATATTGATAAGATGAATAGAATGTGTGATGTTATATATTGAGACTTCTGACGAAAATTGAAAGAATTGAGTAAACTTCTAGAAGAGTTTATAACAAACATTGACATGTGAGATGAGCAGTGAGACTGAATCCTTATTGGATAGTGAAGAAGAAAGAGTGTGCAGATAAATGAGAATGAAATCATATTTGAGTTAGATTTTAATGATTCGTGGAATTCGTAAGCAAATTGATTAGATTGGTATGATATAATTCTATCCAGTGGATGTTAGAATGTCAATTGTGAATTATTATGTGAAAATCGGAGTAATGTTTGACATGGTTAGCCAAAAGCAAGCGTGAAGCAATATGGGGAATTTGATAATTGAGATAAACAGGGTACTGTGAATAAGTATTCAAGAGATGTGTTAATATTGTCTAAATGCATGAATGTGAAAGAAAATGAGTTGAAAGACAGATTTATCAAGATCTATGAGTTATATGTTAAGTTGAATGTTGAATTGAAGAAGAGATTTGAAAGATAAGTCCTTAAAAGCTGATGATTGTAAATTGAGAAAGATATGTAGAAAAGGGGTTCATGTGTTTTCAGTACGATGTATATGTGATACAATTGAATTGACAATTAGAAATTAATGAATATGAAAAGTGGATAATCCGTTTCAGGTGTGCTATAGGATTCCGAGGATGGAAACCTCTGAAGGAGGGAAGATTTGTAACATGCGCAAACCCGGGCTAGTTGATTAGCAGGTTAGCGGTGAGTTTGTATTTGTGTTGTTTGAATTTAATTGGCTAAGAGGTTATTTAGAATTAATTAAATTAATTCATGAAGTAAATTAAAAAATATATATTTTTAATGTGTACTAAAAGTTGAAATGAAAAAGGAAATAAGTAAATATATGTATGCATGTATGTATGTGTAGTATGTATGCATGCATGCATGTGTTATTTGAAAAAGAATAAGAAATTAACTTATAGACACCTCCTGCTTAGATTTTATCAAAATAAGTGTGTACGTGTAAGATTTAATTGAGATCAGCTCATTCTCTTAAAAAGTTTGAAAGTGAAAAGTGTGTGTGTATGTTTCCTTGAGAGGAAGAAAGAAAAGAAAAACAAGACATGGAATTTGTGGAATCAAGATTAGAGTTCTATAATTCAAACTAAAGGTGAGGATATGTTTATATCATGTTATGATTCAGTTTGATGTGCTTATTTGTTAAAATACATGATCATATGAGAATTCACCATGGTTGAGTTTGATGTTTGTATGAACAAATGGGTTTTGTTAAATTTTGTTGTTTTATGGATTCAGAGATGTTTAGGATGTATGAAAACATGTTTAAGTATGTTTGTATATGTTTTTAGTAAGGTTTTGTAAGTTTCTTGAAGTTCTGGAAAAGATCCATGGTGTTTTCGTCGACTGTACATAAGGAAGAAGAAGATAAGATTCTGGAATGTTGAATGTCGCGGCGCGACCATTGACTTCGAGTTCAAAGGGGTGTTGTACCAAGAAAGAGGACTTCGCATGCGAAGGGGACCGTTCGAAGGTTTGTCACGACGCGACGGGTCCAGAGTCGTGAAGCGACGCGTCGACTTCGAATTCGAAGTTACTGTTTGTAATTGGCGCTTGAAGTAATCTATGAGGTGCTCGAACGGGTGTCGAGGCGCGACACATTGGTTGGTCGCGGCGCGACCTACGATTTTCAAGAATGAAGTTTATTTGTTATTAGTTGTTTTGATGCGTGATTGTTCGGGATTATATGTTAATTATTTATATGTTATTTATGAGCATTTTAGATATAAATATATGTGAATATATATTCATGGATTGAGATTGATTCCGGTTTGTTGTGTTCTCAGGAACTACGAAGACTCAGTGATATTAGACAACTGAGCAAACGGAATCGAGGACTGAGGTGAGTGGAAGTATACTCACGAGTGGTGTTGGTGGTAACGCTTATGGTTACGTGGTTTGAGATATTTTTATGATTTGAAATTGCCTTGATAGATTGTTTAGTCTGAATTGGCATGTTATGCCATGACAGACTGTCTAGTCTGATAAATGTTGATAGACTATGTTGATTGTTATTCGTTGGTAGTTGATTGAGATGGTTCGGATTGTTGTATGGCCAGTGTACATGGTTAATGATATTTGCACGTGGCGAGACCTGTATGTATGGTTAATGATATGCGTACATGCTTAGGGGTCAGCTATCGTATGTGTTGGGCTGGGATATTTGCTATTGGTTGCATAGTTCTTGATCTTCTATGCATTTGTTGCATCAGAAGGGGTTTAACTGTAACAAATAGCTATCGGTAAACCTTTGCTTTGGCTCGCATCGGTTGCAGGTTCTGCAGAACCGCCGTTCCTCTAGAGGTTGGATTGGTTTGTGATGAGAATTTGATCTGTTTGAGATTTGTATGTTTGATCGGATGGTGATTGCTTGTGCTTGTTGATTGTGGATGCTTGTTTGTAGCTTCCATTCGCTTAGCTTTGTGCTAATTCCCCTCGGTTGATTGCTTTTTGCATGTTTGGCTGTTTAGCCTTGTTTGTGGGGAAGGGAAATTTGACCAACGCTCTGATATTATGTTTTGAGAAGAGACGAGCCTTGTTTATAAATATTTTGTAACACAACTTGAAGTGATGTTTGTAAATAGTACTTTGTACTTCTTGGGTGTTTGTTTAAATGAAACTAGTAAACGCTTCCGCAGCAATTTAAAAAAATGGCTTGAGAATTTACGGTGTTACAAGTTTGTATCAGAGCCTAGGTTTGGGGATGCAGGTACGGTTAGAGTGTTGCATTCCCAAATCTTGGCTCGTGTTGGGTGAAACTTTCCTTGGGGGAATTAGGGTGAATTGGTGAAGCTGTATGTTAGTTAGTATATTATGTACTAACAGTTTATCTAATGAGATTGTGAGATGATGTGATTGTATAGATATGGCTGACAGAGATACCCTTGCTGATCCTCCTGTGACCCAAACGGTGGTTGAGACTCAGTGATTGATATTGTGGATGTGACGAATCGTGTGGGTACTTCATGTTATGAACAGGAAAATGATCGAGAGGAATATATTCACAAGTTAGAGAATGAACTTCAGGAACTCAGAGATATAGTTCGTGGTGTCGGAAAAGAGAGGATTAATCAGAATATGTCATCACAGATACCGAAAACTTTTGCTACCCAATCTACTACTTTGCCGGTTACCACTCCGTTTCCTCCTGTAACGCAAGTGACACAACCGTTATTTTTCAATCGTTCCACTTTACAGAGAGATTATCCTATTGGATATCCGGGATTTAAACAACCTTGTTCGTACAAACAATTTTTGGATTGTAAACCATCGAGATATCACGGGAGTACTGATCCGAATGTCACTTTGAATTGATTGCGAGAAATGGTAAAAGCTCTTGATGCGTGCAATGGCGAGGATAAATTCTGAGTTAAATTTGCAACTCGAATGTTTAAAGGTGATGCGATGGTATGGTGGGATTCATTAACCGGACATTTTACTAAGGAACAACAGGAAAGTATTACTTTGAATCAACTTCAAGAAAAGCTATGCTTTAAATGTCACTTTGTACTTGTTGGGTGTTTGTTTAAATGAAACTAATAAACGCTTCCACAGCGATTTTAAAAAAAATGGCTTGAGAATTTACGATGTTACAGTTGAATTATACCCACTGACACACACACGAGTTGGCATCTTGGCTAATGAAGCAATGGCCTATTGGGTCACACGCCAAGTATCGATTCCGGCATCACGGATGGTCTAATGAGAGAGAAAACCAAAAACTGGTTCTGGTGGGCCAAGGCATGCCCATGCCTCTATGAGGGACGGCATGTGCCTCTGGGAGGCACGCCCGTGCCCTGTGCCCAATGGACAGGCATGAGCCCAAGTTAGGCGTGACTTGGGCATGGCCTCTTGGGCTGGCACGCCCGTGCCTTGTGAGGCACGGCCGTACCTTATGCAGTAACATCCTCTCTACTAGGCTTTCAAAGCTAGTTAAAGTGTGTTTATGTGCATTGATCATGTAACAGCCATGAGATTAATTGTTGCACGTTTTTTGAACTCAATTTTGAGTTCTATAAAAACCACATGAAGTCATATGGTTTTGGTTACTTGATTGAAATACACAAAGTTGATACAAATTGCATTATTCTCTCAAACACACAAAAGACATCCAAGGCTTTGGTTCTTTTGTGTTGATCATCTTGGTGGTGTTTAGATAGGCTTATCTAACACTCAAACAAGTGGGAGGCGATAGTAACTTGGTGTGGACTTCGATAGAGGTGTACACGTTAGTGCACGAGACTTCCAAATCCAAACCCGCGCGTACAAAGAAGATAGCATCAAGGGTATGACTCTATTTCTTTGTATGTTTATTTTGTTGCTTATCCATGTTTAGAGTTTTGGTCCATTTGGTGGGCGTATTCGTGGTCAACTTTTAAAACTCTTTTTCTACTCGTTTTGCTTCCGTTGCGATTTTAGACCACGAAAACCCACCAATTTCACAACTAATGAGATTTCTTTCTGTGGAGTAGAGGCTTCACTGTGTTGTATGTTGCATGTCCACCATGCATGTATATTTATAGAAATCTTGGCGTATCCGGTTGCAAGAAGGAAGGAGACAAAGAGTTTGTGGAAATATAATATTTTAATGGTAAAGGTAGTGGGTGAAAAGTAAAGTTACTTTAATCAACTGTTTGATAAAAGTAATTGTACTTTTCTAAAAAAGTGTAACCCACTGACAATATAAAATATTAAAACCCACATCTACTGGCGTGTGGAACATTCATTCCCTTTCCATGCTTGTACTTTAAATAACAGCCATGCTACTTTTTTATTTGACTTTACCAAGTATAGGATTGCCAGCCATACTTAGTTGTTGAAACAAATCTTCAAGATCTTCGTCTGTTTGAGGTATCTTTCTCTTTTTCCAGAGGATAAGATCAAACCTTTTTGTCTCATACTTGATCGAAAAAGTGCATTTTACTTTTAAAAACAAAGATCAAAGGCATAATAGAACAACACATGTTCTGCCTTTTACATATGACTTTTACAATCTAAAGGATAGAGCAGATTTGACATTTTGCTCGACTTAGTTAACATAATGTACTAGGAACCTTGAATTTCACTACTTAGTTGACAAGATATACCAGTTGATCAATTTTTGCTAGGACTCAGTTGATACATATTGCTCCGCTGATCATATAGATGTTCAGTTGATCAATAGTAACCTTAGGAGGACATAAGCTCATGTATTTATAGGATCTGTTGATCAAGAATGCTCAGCTGATCATTTAAATACATCAGTTTATAAAGAGAGATTACTTGGGTAAGAAAAGACTTACTTAGCTGATGCTGTGGGCCTCGGCTGATCCATTGTTCACTCAGCTGATGGTGTAGCTGAGCTAAAGTCTTTGCTCAGCTGATGGTGTAGGCACTCAGCTAATCAACCTTCTTCACTCAGCTAATGGTGTATTTTCCTCAACTGATGGTCTTCTTCGCTTGTTTTCTTCATCTGATGCTCCTTAGCTGTTATCCCTTGGCTGATACTTTGATTAGGATCTGATACTCAGCTGATGGTTCCATACTTAGCATATTTTCTAGAATTTTGTTCAAACAACACATGTTTGAATTCTTTCTAAGTCATAATGAATGTAGGGTTTGGTTATCATCAGATTCTATGTTTTAGGATAGGCATAGTTGATTATTAGGGTGAATGATTATCTCCCCAACAAACATGATTTGCAAGTTGTTTTTTCCCGAATAAGTATAAAACTAACAATGAATAATATCAAAGTGCGGAAATATGTTGGTCCCAAAGAGGGTGAACAAGCAACTGATACTGTATAGAAGGGGGGGTTGAATACACTTTAAACAAATAATCAAATTAATCAAATGTATATTCAATTATCAAACAGAACAATAACTATTCTCACTCTCTAATCAAATCAACAGGATGATTTGATATTACAATGATTATAAACTCAACTCTCTCTCTAAACACTCTTGAATCACAAACTAATTGATGATCGAACTTCTTGTTAAAAATGATTAACAAGAACTCTTGAAAACTCTCTCGAACTTTGAACTTACAAAGTTATCGCAACACACGCGTATCAAGTATCATGAACACACGTACGTTTTGCAACTTATGCAGTCGTTGTTGTGTATCGCCTCTGTATTCGTGTAGTATTCACACGTTCACGTATACTCACGTACGTAGAACCCATGAGAAGGTTTATACTTATACTTGATATATCTACGAGTAAATCGCAGTTTAAAGATAGAGCTTATCTTTTCTTTAAAACCGTAACAAACTCCTTAATTAGAACATATCTAATTAATTCCGTTTGAGATCTCTATCCAACTAATAGATAGTTTAAATTAGGTTTAGATATCCAAATTTAAATGTCGTAGATATGGAGAGTTTATAACAGAATTTAGAACTTACTCAAATTCTGAACTGACTTCTGACGCTGAGCTGACATACTCAGTCTTGACCTTGTCAAGCTGAGTTCTTGAATCATGGGTTCTTGAATCTTCAAGTCTTCAAGTCTTCACTCTCAAGACCTATCTCAGCTTAGAAGTCACTGAGCTATCTAGTACTTACATAGAAAACTCTATATCTGTTTATACGCTGACTACTCAGCTTCAACTGAATAGTCAGTCTATAACAGACTTACATAATTCCTAACTCTTAACCTATCATCTATACATATCTATAGTTTGTCTCCTCAAATCTAACTATTCTAAACATGGGACTAACAATCTCCCCCTATTTGATGATGACAAAATATTGAATCAAAGTAGGCAAGGTTAACAGAATTATGTTAAACCACTCTGGAGCTGACCAAAGTTAGTTCTTGAAATAAGTATTGAACTGATACATACTTATTCACGTATCTTGAACTTACAAGATGTTTATGTTAGAAATCTATTATAAGACTTGTATTCTAAGTATTTGAATATACAAATACTTAGATTCTGAACTTATCAAAAGTAATTTAAGTTCTGAACTTACAAAACTTATACAACTGAACGTATCAGTTTATAATTGAACATATCAATCATGAGCTTAAACTCACAAAGCTGTGTGTTTGAACATATCAAACATAATTTTGAACATATCAAATAATAAAACAGTTGAACATATCAAACTTGAGTTTGTATTAGTGAACATATCATTTACATTGTAGCTTAATCATTATGATTAGCTTCTGCACACCTAGTACTTACAAAATTATAGAACTTATCTAATTAATCAATAGGATCTCCAACTTCTAACCACATATCATAACATTTAAGTTCCCAAATTGCAGCTTTCTTGATAGCATCATTCACAATCTATTCACCTTCTAGCAGCTCTCTCATCTAAGTTTTTCTTGATCTGATTTCTTTGTTGAGATGATATCTGAATACTGAGTTCTGAGTTGAGTGATCACATAGAATTCTCAAGTACAGAATTAATTCCAGATTTGCCAAATGAAGATTTGTTACTCTCAAGAAACATTGATTACTTTCCACGTCAAGATACAAGAATCCTTCCAAAGGTTGAGTGATATAAGTGTTTTCTCTGAATTCAACTCCCTTTGGAACTTGTAAACCGATGTCTCTTTTAGCTCGCTGGCTCGCTGCTCTAACTCTTGCAGCTTTGCCTCGATTCAGGAAAGTATCAATTTCATCAGCAGGAATCTCACCTAACTGATCAATTCTTATGAAGAGTGTCTTAAGCACATCAACTATCTCTTGTCTGATTTGACTCTTTTTCATCTGTTTGATAGTTGCAGCTACGATCTTCAACTCTGAGAGCCCCAATCTTGTTAATTACCAATTCTCCTTTTCTACTCAGTGTAATTGACTCAATCTTGTTATTAAAATGTGTTCTTTTATAACAATGCCTTAGATCCACATCTGAGTAGGGAATTGGGGCAGCTCTAGGACCAGAATAGTCAGCTTCAGCTTCAGCTCTGGCAGCCTCAACTTTAGCCTTTTCTCTTTGAATTTCAGCTTGTCGTTGCTGCTCTTTTATTTCCTCCACTATTATGCCTAGTTCTTTAGCCATCTCTTGTAACATTTGCTCAGCAAGTAAGTCACTGGCTTTCTGTGCTGCATCAGCTTCTTCACTTGAGTCAGATTCATATGCAACTAGTTGAGACTTACCTTGTTGCTCTAGCTCAGGCTCAGCAATGATGACCTTTCTTCTTTTTGCTAGAGGCGTAACACTTCTTTTCTTTCTTTTTACCATCTCAAACACCTTACTCTTCCCTTTATCTATTTATGAAGTTGGAACGGACTCAACTTCAAAAAATTTTGGTGAATTAGCTTGAGGAAGGTTGGTGTGAGCTTGAGATATTTCTTCATGTGGAGTTTCTAGTCGAGCTTGTAAAGTTGTGGTAATTTGGACTGTTGGAGCCTGTTGTTGTTGAGAAGGCTGATCTGCAGTACTCATAAACTGATCATGAGCTTGTTCTTCAAATTGTACTTCCTTCGTATGCTCCCCCTCAACCTTATCGTCACACTTCTTTGATTCTTCCTCCCCCCTTTTTGTCATCATCAATAGGGGAGGGTCTGAATGTGAGCACAAAGCGTTCCAAGTTGGCTACTGAAGTTGACAAATAATTAAGTTTGCGCATCAACTTGGCTTTGTAATCTTTCCTCTTCCTGTGTAGAAGCTCAAACTGAGTTTGTAGATAGTCCATAATGACTTGAGCATCGGTGGTCATCAGCTTTGGCTCCTCAGGTCTTCTTCTTACCTCAACATCCTCCAGTCCAGTGGAGGAGGGTATTTTCCACCGTAGGAGTGGCTGTTGAGTGTTCCTCAATCGGTAAGGATTTGGGTCCAATATCCCAAGGTTGGTGATGACCTATGGAATCAAGGGGGCCATAATGCGGACCATGTAAACCTTCTTGGTGTATGAAAGGTTCATTGACAGGTCGTGCTAGAGTGTGTAAGGATGGAAGAGAAGAATGACCAATGTCGTGAGGTATGGTAGTGGGGTGAGCTAGGCTTAGTGGTGAGGAGGGAGTATTTGACCCTGGGGATTGGTCAGCATTTCAATGTTACCTTCATGGGGCTGTGAAGGCACATAAGTAGGCTCTCCCATGGCACTAGTAAGTATGGGCCGAGTAGACACCATACCCGGTTTAGGCTTAAGGGTTGAACTGAGCCTAGAGGTTGGTACCTTAAGAGAAGGTGTCTCCCCCTCAGCTCATGCCAGTGGAGGTATCAATGTGATATCAACTCCATAGTCCTTTTGAGGTGAAGGACCACCTTTGGCAGTTTTCCTTGTATAGGTGTAGGATATAACCTTAGTAGTAGTGGGCTGACCAAGGTTAGCTGTAGATTGTAAGATAGATAGAGATGTTGGAGGTGGAGGAGAGGGGTTAGACTGAGTTGGGCTTGACTCCTTCCTATCTCCTAATTTTGGAGATGGAGAAGTAAAAGAGAGAGAAGGAGATAAGGGATGCGAAAGTATACCTGCTGCACCTAGCACTGGAGACTTAGAGCTAGGAAACAAACTCCTTTGCTCAGAACTCAAAGTGGTGGATGAAATTATTTGAGCATGGGGTCTGAGCCGAGTCCTAGGTTGATCGGCTTGAGAGGATTCAGCATCAGAACAAGCATCGTCACCCACTTCTTCCGCAGCTTCCTCCTCTGTCTCAGCTTCACTTGACTCAGGAGTCGGAAGCTGTATATACACCCTTATCTGAGCACTCATTGTAGGGTGCCCAGGGAAAATATCATGGGCGAACATCCTGTAGCTGAGAACAGGAGTAGGGATTGACTCATATTGAGCAGTATATCTTCTACCCAATCTGTCCTCGATGACCATGGATATAAATCTTGCGAAGGGTACAATGGTGTCCCTTATGTTCTTGTCACCAATGACTTGAATGCCTCAAAGATCAACTCAGCGTAATCCAATCGTCAATCATGAAATAAATTGTATAACAGTTGCATTTCAAAGTCATTCACATTATCCAGGCCACCCACCTTGTATCCAAGGGAACGAACCACAGTGGATACCATAAATCCCCATGCCGTCTGGAAAACAGATTTTCGTATGACGCCAATAACTTGAGGATGACCCATTAAGGGTAAAACACTTCGTGATGATTCCCTAGAAACCGTCGCTTCATACTGATTATGAATAGGGAGCTAAAGAATTCCGCGGAGACAGTTTGCATAGACTTCTATCGCCACTTGTCCACTTAGGACTGTACCCCGTATAACCGGTTGAGTTGCATCCAGTTTACACGTATACCAGAATTCCGTGAGAAGTTGAGGGATGAGCACAGCAGGTCCTTGAAGAAATGCATGTGCCAGGGGTCCCTTGCGTATGTAGGATACCCATTCCTCCTATCCCCTGCCAATTTTGGACTTCAGAATGTCGATACAGGCGATGACATTGTTTTGTTTATAGGTGGGGAGTGTGTTGTTCTTGAAATTTCCACCGCGGATCATTTGTTCAGTTAGATTAAGAGTATAACCCTCCATTGAAATTGAACTTATCGAATTGGATTGCACTTAGAAGTAGCAAGGATTAGCACTAAACAATGAGCTCTACACACAGCAATGTTAGGGTTTAAGAGAGAAGAATATTTTGGAAGTTTAAACTAAATATGATGAAAAATCTCTCTTATTTATACCTTTTCAACGTGAGAGAAAAGTTACCGTTATCAGAGGGTATTAAATATGACCATTACCGTAAAAACTTCTATGCAGTTTGTTACAACGGCTAAATTTATTGTTAGTTACCCAACCGCACACTGTTATATTGAAAAGATATTTTTATGAAAAGAATATATCATAAAAAATTTCTAAACGACTGACGTTTATTTACCGGACACACCGTAAATATGTTGGAATTACCATATTATTGGACATACCATTTGTTAGGACTAACCTAGCCATTTGAACTGACCACACTTTGGAACGGAAGACTCAGCTGATCCTGAGTGTTCAGCTGAGATGGAGCACTCAACTTCAAATTTAGCACTCAGCTCAGATGGAGCATTCAGCTCAGATTGAGCACTCAGCTCAGATTGACACTTAGTCAAATGTAGCACTTAGCAAAAATTTAATAGAGATAAAGAGTGGAACATACCAATTAAGGGTTGAGCATTCCAAGCTTGCCGAGTAGAGTTGTAAATCTTGTGCCTTCAATTGGTTTAGTGAAGATATCTGCAAGCTGATATTCAGTCGCAATGAAGACTAACTCTATCTTTCCCTTTTCTACAATATCTCTAATGAAGTGATGTCTTATCTCAATGTGTTTGGTTCGTGAGTGAAACACTGGGTTGTGTGTAATGGCAATAGCACTTTGATTGTCACAAAATATAGGAGTCTTTGAATAATGCAAATCAAAGTCCTTCAGCTGATGTTGCATCCACAGTATTTGAGCACAACAGCTCCCTGCAGCTACATATTCAGCTTCAGCTGTTGAAATTGCCACTGAGTTTTGTTTCTTGCTTGTCCAGCTAACTAATTTTCCATCTAAAAGTTGACATCCTCCAGTAGTACTCTTTCTATCAAGACCACTTCCTGCGAAGTCTGAATCTGAGTACCCTATCAGCTCAAATCCTGATCCTTTGGGATACCATAAACCTAAGTCTGGTGTTCCCTTCAGATATTTAAGTATTCGTTTAACAGCCAGCAAGTGTGATTACTTTGGATCAGCCTCATATCGTGCACAAACACATGTAGCAAACATTATATCAGGTCTGCTTGCTGTTAAATAGAGTAATGAACCTATCATTCCTCTATATGTAGTCTGACATACAGATTTTCCATCAATGTCCTTGTGTAGCTTGACATTGTGTAACATTGGAGACTTTGCAGGATGGCTTGAGTCTAATCCATATTTCTTAATCAGGTCCAGGACATACTTGCTTTGATTAATAAATATACCATCTTCTTTCTGATAGATTTGAAGTCCCAAAAAGTACGTCATCTCACCCATCATGCTCATTCTGTATTGATTGGACATTATCTTAGAGAACCAATCACACAGACCTTGGTTTGTTGAACCAAAGATAATGTCATCCACATAGATTTGAACCAGAATGACATGTCCTCTGCTCTTTCTTATGAAAATACTTTTGTCAATACTTCCTCTGACAAAATCATTTGAGAGCAAGTAGGTGGAAAATGTATCATACCAGGTTCCTGGAGCTTGCTTTAGTCCATACAGATCCTTGTCTAACTTATAGACATAATCTGGATTTTTAGAATCAATAAAACCAGGGGGTTGTTTCACATGGACCTCCTCCTGTAGTGCTCCATTTAGGAATGTACTTTTAACATCCATTTGATACACATTAAAGTTTTTGAAGGCTGCATAGGCTAGAAACAACCTTATAGCTTCAATCCTTGCAACAGGGGCAAAGGTCTCATCATAATCAATACCTTCCTCTTGTCGATACCCCTGAGCTACTAGCCTTGCCTTTTTTTTGATCACTACTCCATCCTTGTCCATTTTATTTCTATAGACCCACTTAGTGCCTATAGTTGTTTTTCCTTTGAGGGCAGGGACAAGGGTCCAGACCATATTTCTTTGAAATTCTTTCAGCTCCTCTTGCATAGCTTCAATCCAATCTTCATGTTTTAGATCCTCTTCAATCTTCTTTGGTTCCATTTGAGATAGAAAACTAGAGTAGGCAGCATAGTTTGCATTTGCCTTAGATCTAGTTAACACACCATCTTCAATGTTCCCAATGACATCATCAAGAGGATGATCTTTTAATACTTTGAAGGTTGTAGTGGGAGACTGAGGTTTTGGGTCTGGGTCTAAGCAGTGTCTTTCACGTTGAATAGGACTTACTTCTTCAGTCTGAGTAGGAATCGAAAGATCACTTAGATCTTCAATCTGACATGTACCTGATGATTCACCAAGACTCTCAGGTTTGTCAGATTTATCATCATCATCAGAATCATCCATAACATACATGGGATTTGATGTGAGATCTTCTTTGCTCCTCTCAAGCTTACTCAGACTAACCGGGTCAGCTTGAGCTCTGTTGGATTTATCAATACTTGTCTCATCAAACGTAACATATACTGACTCTTCAATTATCTTTCTTTTAAGATTAAAGACTCTATAAGCTTTTGAGATTGAAGAATATCCAACAAATATACCTTGATCAGCTTTGGGTTCCAACTTATGAAGTTGATCTCTTTGGTTTAGCACATAGCATGTTGAACCAAAAATATGGAAGTATCCAATGTTGGGTTTCTTGGTTCTATGTGCACAAGACACAAATTAATACGATATTACTGATAATAAAAAAACCCATAGGGTCACACATTTACAATTAATGGACACCAATTACATATTTGAATATGATTAAAATATGTTTCCAACTCATTATATATATAAGTATATATGCATTGTTGCATATTATTATTTATGTGAAATAATAATATCACTCTTATATATTGCTATAAGGTAATGCATATCAAATAAATAAATATAAACATATGATTTTATATATATGTATGAATATATATATATATATATGTATAAATATATATTTGTTACAAGTAAATTGTTACTAGTAACAATTATATAAATGTATGTACATCCTTGTTACAAGTAAAGAGTTACTAGTAACAATCAAGTATGTATATAAAATACATGTAGATGTATTTTATACATAGTCTGACATATCTAGTATGTCTTTTATATATTTAAAAGATTAATAGCTAGAAATTCTCACAATGAGCAAGAAAGGGGTCATATGGTGTATTCTTGCATAAGACTTAACCAAGACATGCATGTATGGAACAAGTAAGGAAGCAAGAGGCAAGAGGGGACCCTCCCCCTCTAATCTTGGTCCATAATGCAAGGGAGGGGGTCCTCCCTCTCTTGCTTTGCTTCCTGACTTTTATAATTACATGCATGGTCCCTTTTGTAACATACTTGCATGCTATCACCTTTCTTTGTGTTCTAAGAATTGTTCTAAGTGTTTTATACTTGAAAAACATACTTACTCTCTAGTATTGGTGTTCTTCAAGTTAGCAAAGGTGATACATAAACACATACTCAAAATACATACATCTAGTTCAAGAAGAAGAACAAAGGTTGTTGCTTCCATTCTTGAATATCAAGGGTTGGAGAGACTAGCAGTGGATACCTTGGAGGAAGTCTTCTCTTGGCTTCTCATAGATGAACCACTTCACCAACGGTTTACTCACGCTACAAAGGTTGTAGTTCTAAACACCCTAGGGTTGTTTTGTTTCTTAAGGCGTGCATATGGATCATTGGTGGGGAGTTTTAATAAGTTTAAAATTGTTGTTTATGCTTCCGTTGCTAAAATATATTTTGAAAAACCGAACAAACCCTAACAGTGGTATCAGAGCCACTTATGTCTAGTTTTAAGAAACTTTATTTTGAGTATGTATTGTTTAAGAAAATGGACAATTTTTCTTTTGTTAGAAAAGTTGTGGATTTTCTTGTTGGCTACTTGTATATGTTTATATATTTATTTTGGGAAACAACCAAACCACATGCATGTTTCGTTGTAAAAGTCGCCTAAATATCAAGTGTTGATATATATATATATTTGTTTGAGTGTATGTTGTGCATAACAAGCCATTGACCTTTTGTGATGTGTTGGAAATTCGATTTGGTTGTAAAATTCTTCTTTCATTTGGTATGTAATAATAATTTTAGTTTTATTTCATCTTGTTGTATTTTGTAAGTAGTAGAATAGTTTAGACTAGTTTACTTTTATAAAAATGTAACAAGATAAAGAAATGACCAAGTTGGAGTTTTCAAGTGTGGTGGAGTCAACCATGAAGGCTTGGAATCATTTGCACTACAAGGAGTTGTTTTGGCAAGTGGGAGCTTCAAGTTCATCACAAGAGGAATTTTATGGTCCTTAGTTATGACTTGGTATTTTTGTATGGCTTACAAAAAATACCACTTAGGATAAATGGCTTGGTTATGCACTTATACATGTTATTTGTGTGTGTTTATGTTTATATTATTATGCATGGTTGAAAATAGGATTTTTTCATGCTAGATAATATTTTTGACATAACATAAATCACACAATGGGAGTTTGGTATTTTAAGTTGACATAACATAAGATGTAAAATGAATTTTATATAAAAGGAGTTTTGTAAAGATTAAAATTCATTATGTCAATATATATATATATATATATGAGTTTTATAAAATAGAGTTTTTAAAAACTCAACCAAACTCCATTCAAGCTTAATAATAAAATGGTTTTATTACAAGCTAAAATTGGTCGTATTCGCGCGCTCGAAACTACACACGTTAATATAGGATATTAATACTAGATTAAAATTGAACGCGTTGAGAGTTCGTAAAATATGGATTTTAAGAATACTCAAGACCAATATATATATATATATATATATATATATATATAATATGATTTTATCAAAACGTGGACTTATTATTGTATGCATGCAATACTAGTCACACGACTCATTTTGTTTTATTTAATAAATATACAAAACGGTAAAAGCCTTTTTTCAAAACGTAAGTCTATGCCATCCCATTTTAAGACACTCGATTGTTGCAACGACACTCACGTGGAGAGAGCATTAGCCAAACGCGTGGATTGTTTTTGTAACAACTGAGGTGTTTTTCCGCGAATTCTTCTTGGGCCGGAAATTCACCGTCTTGAAATAGGACGACTTAATCGGAATCTTATTACGGAGAGAGCATTAGCCAAACGTAAGGAAGCCCGAGGCATAGATGAGATCAAACATGCCAAAATTGACAATCGTTGTCTAGGATCCCATAAAGATCTAGGAATTACATACGAGATGTAATTGGTAAACGTTACCTACCTTGTTGTTTTAACTTGATGGAGAGAGCATTAGCCAAACATTCAAGGTTAAGTTCAACTTGGATCCAAGCGTTTAAAAATTAAAGAATTTTATAATTCTAAAGGGTATTAATTATTAAAGGATTAAATATCGAAAATACTAAATTGAACTTTGTTAATTTTGTAGATGGCCCCTAACTCAACTACGCCCGTTAACAACTTATCTCTTCGTTCAATCTTAGAGAAAGAAAAACTCAATGGTAAAAATTTCTTAGACTGGTATCGTAACTTGAGAATCGTTCTTAAGCACGAAAAGAAATTGTACGTACTTGAGGATACCGTCCCTGAGGAACCTCCATTGACTGCGGCCAAAGCCGTTAGGGATGCTTGGGTGTAGCATTCCGATGACTCGGTCGAAGTTGCATGCCTCATGCTTGCTACCATGTCTCCGGATCTTCAAAAGAACCTTGTGGAGCATGGAGCATATGAGATGCTTCGCCAGCTTAAGGAAATATTCCAAAAGCAAGCGAAGCAAGAATGCTTTGAGGTCACTCGAGCCTTCCATGCATGCAAGATGGAGGAAGGTCAATCTGTTAGCGACTATGTGCTAAAGATGAAACGATACATTGACCAGCTTGCTAGATTGGATTTCCCATAACCAACGAGTTTGCACAGGATATGATCCTGAACTCGTTGACCAAAGCCTATGATCAATTTGTCATGAATTATAACATGAACAATTAGGAGAAATCTGTCTCAGAGTTGTAGGGATGCTTAAAACTGCTGAGAGTAAGATTCCAAGCAAAACACCTCAAGTCTTGATGATTCAAGAAGGGAAAATCAAGAAGAAAAAGAAAAACAACTCAAAAGGGAAAGGCAAAGCGAAGGCAAAGGGAAAGGACAAAGGCAAGCAAATGTTACTGTTGAAGCCCTTGGAACTTTTGAATTATTATTAACAAATGGCCTGTACTTAATATTAAACAATTGTTGTTATGTACCTAGTTTAACTAGGAATATTATTTCAGTAGCTCGGTTAAGAGAATATAGATTCACTTTTGGTTTCGTTAATAATGGCATTCGTGACTTCAAAAATGACATTTTGTATTTTGAGGCTCGCCCTCTTGATGGAATATATGAAGTTAATCTTAAAAGATCTCTTGATGATAATTGTATATATACCACTAGCACCAAACGACCTAAGCATGACTTAAGTCAAACATACCTATGGCATTGTCGACTTGGTCATATAAACAAGAAACGCATTGCAAAACTTCAAAATGATGGAATTTTAAAATCAAACGATTCTAGCTCATTTGAAGTTTGTGAATTATGTTTATATGGGAAGATGAGTAAGGCTCCTTTCTCCGGTTCAAGTGAAAGAGCCAAAGATCTATTAGGAATCATACATACGGATGTATGCGGTCCTTTTAGATCAATGTCTAGGGATGGTGATAGATACTTCGTTACATTCACCGATGATTATAGTAGATTTGGTTATGTTTATTTGATGAAACATAAACATGAAACATTTGAAATGTTCAGGTTGTTTCAAAACGAAGTACAAAATCAACTCAACAAAACAATCAAGGCCCTTCGTTCTAATCGAGGTGGCGAGTACTTAAGCCAAGAGTTTATGGATCATCTTAGTAATTGTGGGATTATCTCACAACTTACTCCTCCAACAACACCACAACATAATGGTGTATCTGAAAGGAGGAACCGAACTCTACTAGATATGGTTCGGTCTATGATGAGCCGAATTACTCAACCCTCGTCCTTTTGGAGTTATGCTTTATTAACTGCTGCGCACATATTGAATATGGTTCCAACCAAGAAGGTACATAAGACACCATATGATATGTGGTATGGAAAGGTTCCAAACTTATCTTACTTGAAAGTCTGGGGTTGTAAGGATCATGTACGACAAAAAGCTTCAAGCAAACTCGATCCTAGATCTATCAAATGTAATTTTGTGGGATATCCTAATGATTCATTAGGATATTATTTTGACAACCCAGCTGAGAACAAAGTGTTTGTTTCTAGGCATGCCACCTTCTTAGAAAAGGAGTTTCTTTCGAAAGAAGCAAGTAGGAGCAACGTAGACCTTGAAGAAACTCAAGAACCACAAAATACAAGTCAGGTTGGCACTAGCACTCAACAAACGGTTGTTGAACCTGAAAAATTGGTTGTTCAAGAACCTACTGAAACACAAAGTGTTCGTAGATCTGGTAGACCTCGTCAAGAACCCGAGAGATACGGGTTTCTCGTGTCCAATGATGAGATTTTCTTGGTAGACTTTTCTGAGCCTACCAACTACCTAGATGCTATATCGGATCCGGAATCCGATAAATGGCTTGATGCCATGAACACTGAGATGCAGTCCATGTATGAAAATCAAGTATGGGACTTTGTTGATCTTCCTCCCAATAGTAAGACTGTAGGGAGCAAGTGGGTCTTCAAGAAGAAGACAGACATGGATGGAAATGTACACACATTTAAGGCAAGGCTAGTGGTGAAAGGTTTCACTCAAACTCATAGTATTGACTATGATGAAACTTTCTCTCTGGTAGCCATGATTAAATCTATTAGAATACTTATTGCCATAGCTGAATATTATGATTATGAGATATGGCAAATGGATGTGAAAACAGCTTTTCTAAATGGACACTTAAGTGAATATGTCTATATGGTTCAGCCCGAAGGTTTTGTAGATCTTAAGTATCCTAACAAGGTGTGCAAGCTTAAAAGATCCATTTATGGACTAAAGTAAGCATCTCGAAGTTGGAATCTTCGATTTGATGAGAAAATCAAAGAGTTTGGTTTTATCAAATCAGAAGATGAACCGTGTGTTTACAAGAAAACTAGTGGGAGCGCAGTAGCATTCCTTGTCTTGTATGTTGATGACATACTACTCATTGGAAACGACGTTCCGACCTTGCAAGACATCAAGTCTTTGCTTGGGAAGTGTTTCTCAATGAAAGACTTGGGAGAAGCCGCCTACATTCTTGGAATAAAGATCTATAGGGATAGATCTAGGCATCTTATTGGCCTAAGTCAAAGTGCATATATTGACAAGATCTTGAAACGATTCAAGATGGAGAATTCTAAGAGAGGATTCTTGCCAATGGCACAAGGCACGGTTTTGAGTAAAGCTCAAAGCACGAGCACAAGAGAAGAGCTAGATAGAATGAGTGAGATCTCATATGCTTCTGCAATTGGATCCATCATGTATGCCATGCTATGCACTAGGCCAGATGTCTCGTATGCTTTGAGCATGACGAGCAGATACCAGCAAAACCCAGGAGATAGCCATTGGATGGCAGTCAAGAACATTTTAAAATATTTGAGAAGAACCAAAGACATGTTCTTGATCTATGGGGGTTTAGAAGAAGATCTTTGTGTAAAGTGTTACACAGATGCTAGTTTCGAAACGGATCAAGATGATTCTCGATCACAATCGGGCTATGTCTTCATTGAGAATGGAGGCGCGGTTGCTTGGAAAAGTTCTAAGCAAAGTGTAGTTGCACAATCCACTACAAAATCTGAATACATTGCTGCTTCTGAGACTGGACAAGAAGCTGCATGGATGAAGAAGTTCGTTGCACAATCCACTATAGAACCTTAATCCCCATAGAGATATTTTGTGATAATGAAGGTGCTATTGCCCAGGGAAAAGAACCTAGATCACATCACAGTACCAAACACATCCTCAGGCGTTTCCACTACATACAGGATATAGTGGATAGAGGAGATGTGTGTATTCGCAAAGTTCATACATATCAGAATCTTGCAGATCCTTTTACGAAACCTCTTGCCTCGACTAAGCATGAGTCTCGTACTAGGGCAATAGGTCTTCGCTTTGCAAGGGATTGGATTTGAATTATAATTTAGTATTTGGATATTTTGGAACATTATGACAATATCTATTTTATCTGAATGATATATGGGATATGATCACTTCATTAATATTTATTGTGTTCTTTATTAGCATGTTTAAATCCATGAATAATTCTTTATTCTAAAACGTCCATAGTCGGTTATAACTATGGGAATAGTAATGAATTAAGACAAATGTGAATCGGTTGGTTGACTTTCATTTGTGATGAAAGTAGGCAAAAGGGTTTGCAACCAAATTCACTAATGTTTGTTAGGGAATGAACATTGGACATGACCCGCTCTTAAGATCGCTTCATGATTTAGTGTCATAAGTAAATCTTGATAAAAAGGTGGTATCTTTGTATCCTTAGACCTGAGACACATATTGGGACTCGAGTATGAGGAGTATCATGCTTTAATGTGGTTAAACGCTATCTTTAACCGGGTAGTTATAAAGGCCATTATTAGGTATGATATGAGTCTTATAAGAGACGTATGTGGTCAAGATGGAATTTGTTTCTCTCATTTAATTGGGAGGATAATATCTCTGGGCCCTAAAACAAGTTGAACATTATATGAGAATTGATGACGATCCATGTCTCATGTTCAACGAGATGTTAAAAGAAAGGGATAATTGATGACTTACCTATAACAACGATTTGTAGCTAGTGAGTTAATTTCGTTGGTGAAAGTGTTGATCAACACACTTTATTTATTATTAGGGGAAATGAGATGTTGCTAGACGTTCTTACCATTGTCTATATCGGCTTAAGTGGTAACTTGTGCAAGTGGGAGATTGTTGGTTCTATGTGCACAAGACACAAATTAATACGATATTACTGATAATAAATAAACCCATAGGGTCACACATTTACAATCAACGGACACCAATTACATATTTGAATATGATTTAAATATGTTTCCAACTCATTATATATATATATATATATATAAGTATATATGCATTGTTGCATTTATTATTTATGTGAAATAATAATATCACTCTTATATATTGATATAAGGTAATGCATATCAAATACATAAATATAAACATATGATTTTATATATACGTATGAATATATATATATATATGTATAAATATATATTTGTTACAAGTAAATTGTTACCAGTAACAATTATATAAATGTATGTATATCCTTGTTACAAGTAAAGAGTTACTAGTAACAATCAAGTATGTATATAGATGTATTTTATACATAGTATGACATATCTAGTATATCTTTTATATATTTAAAAGATTAATAGCTAGAAATTCTCACAATAAGCAAGAAAGGGGCCATATGGTGTATTCTTGCATAAGAATTAACCAAGACATGCATGTATGGGACAAGTAAGGAAGCAAGAGGCAAGAGGGGACCCTCCCCCCTCTAATTTTCGTCCATAATGCAAGGGAGGGGGTCCTCCCTCTCTTGCTTTGCTTCTTGACTTTTGTAATTACATGCATGGTCCCTTTTGTAACATACTTGCATGCTATCACCTTTTTTTGTGTTCTTAGAATTGTTCTAAGTGTTTTATACTTGAAAAACATCCTTACTCTCTAGTATTGGTGTTCTTCAAGTTAGCAAAGGTGATACATAAACACATACTCAAAATACATACATCTAGTTCTAGAAGAAGAACAAAGGTTGTTGCTTGCATTCTTGAATATCAAGGGTTGGAGAGACTAGCATCTTGGAGGTGTTGGACTCATTGATTTGTGGATACCTTGGAGGAAGTCTTCTCTTGGTTTCTCATAGATCAACCACTTCACCAACGGTTTACTCACGCTACAAAGGTTGTAGTTCTAAACACCCTATGGTTGTTTTGTTTCTTAAGGTTGCATATGGATCATTGGTGGGGAGTTTTAATAAGTTTAAAATTGTTGTTCATGCTTCCATTGCTAAAATATATTTTGAAAAACCCAACAAACCCTAACAGGGTTTTCTGCCATGATACATCTCATAAGGTGTTTTACCATGCCTTTTAACTATTATTGATCTATTCTGGGTATAGCAGGCTGTACTTACAGCTTCTGCCCAGAAGCTCAGCTTGAGCTTTGCCTCACATAGCATGGTTCTGGCAGCTTCAATTAAGGTTTTATTTCTCTTTTCAGCAACTCCATTTTGTTGTGGAGTTCTTACAGACGAGAAATTTTGGATAATTCCCTTCTCTTCACAAAAGTCTTCTAGGGTTGAGTTTCTAAACTCATTCCCATGATCACTTCTGAGCTATTTAAGAGACTTATCCTTTTGCAACTCTTCTTGTCTTATGAAGCTGTTTAACTCATATGCAGCTTCACTTTTGGCTTTTAAGAAGACTACCCAAGTGAATCTTGTGAACTCATCAACAATCACTAGAGTATACTTTTTGCCACTAAGGCTTGGGGTGCTGATAGGTCCAAATGCAACATATGCAATGGTCATGTAATTGAAAAATTCTGTTTGGACTTGAAGGATCCCTTATAGTGTTTTCCCATTTCACAAGCTGAGCAGAGTTTGTCTTTAGCAAATGTGATCTTGGGCAGACCAGAGACTAACTCTTTGCTAGACAACTTGTTAATACATTTGAAATTTAAATGAGATAGTCTCTTGTGCCATAACCAACTCAGCTTGGGAGTTAAGTCAGAATACAAGCAGGTTTCAGTTGAGGGATCTGCGGAGCTGAGATCTAACAAATAGACATCTCTCTCTCTTTTTGCCATTAATATTAGTTTTCCCTTCTTATCATACATTGTCCCTGCATTCTTTCTGAAGGTGACTTCATAATCCTCATCACACAGTTGACTGATACTTATCAGATTTTGTTTAAGGCCTTCAACATATGCTACCTTTTTGAAAGTGACTTTTCCAGCAGTTATCTTTCCATAACCTGTAGTCCTTCCTTAAGAATTATCCCCAAATGTCACCTTGGGACCATCATTACTTTGGATTTCACTTAGAATCCCTTTGCTTCCTGTCATGTGCCTTGAGCATCCACTGTCTAGATACCACTTGTAGGAGCCATGCACATGATCAACTAAACATATTAGTTTCTTTTTGGAACCCACTGTTTGGTGGGTTCTGAGGATGAGCACTTAGCTGATCCTTTAGAATTTGACTGATCAGCTCGAACAGATTCTGGGTCTGTTTTGGACTGATCATCCTTTACGTTATCAGGTCTAAGATTGGTACTTACACAATCTTTGGCCTCATGACCTCTATCACCACACTTATAACATTTTCTTCTAAAGATGGGTGTTTGGGTGATTTCTTTGAGTTTTCCAACATTAAATTTTCACTGACTTTGGACTTACATTTCAATCCTTTTAGACAGTCTGTCTACTTGATTTTCAATGACTTTGGACTTACCTTTGTCAGCTTTATGGTTACCCTTATTTGGTGAAGTTTGACTTACAGACAACTTCTTGTTTTTAGACATCCTTTCATATATGGCTTGAGAGTTATGTCTTTTTGAGTTGACGTGAGATGTTCTGTCAAATACAGTTGTTCTCACAGGATTGTAATCCAATCTTTTGAAAACTGACTTACAGTTTCTGTTGGATCTGGAATATTCAGCTAGATAGTTTGTGTGAATAACCTGAGGACTTTGGGTTGGTCTCACAAACTTATTGGTTTTGACCTGTTTCCCATCCTTGTTTTTTAAGAATGTTCCTTGGAGGATATTATCTGATTTCATCATTTTGTCTTCAAGACTGACTTGATCTTCGATGATTTCATCAACAGCAGCACTATAATCTCCCCCTAGCACTGCTTTTACTTGATTTAGTATCTGCTGGTTAATACACTTTTCTGCTTCTCTTAATGACTTACACCAAGATTCATAGATCTTTCTTAGATTGTCAGCTTGTTCTTTTGATTCTTGTAGTTCTTCACTTAGAAGTTTGTTTATATGAAGCTCATATTCATAATCACTTTGAATCTTTTTACCAGCATTTAAGAGAGTTTCAGAGTGTTTAAGTTCATCTTTTAATTTTGAAATTTCAGTTTTCAAACTAGATTGAACTGTGAGAGAGTTTTGAAATCATTCAACAGATAATTGAACATAAGACATTTTTGTTCATCAGTGTAAGAGCTAAAGTTATTTACCTCATACATTAAGGCAGGATCCCAGTTACTAGTTTGTTTACTCAGCTTAGCCGCTTCTTCTAGATCCTCATCAAAGGAACTGTCTTCTAACTCATAGTCCACTTGTTCCTCTTCATCCTCATTGGCTATCAAACACCTATTTGGCTCATCATCATCTGAAGTAGATGATTCAGTATCCCAAGTCTCAGCAAGAAGACCTTTGGTGTTTTCATCTGGCTTGCCTTTGAGTCTTCGATATTTCTTTTTTATATTTATCAGCTCTGTAGGCATTCTTGTCAGCTACTGAAGCTGATTGTCCCTTCTTAACTCTGCACTCAGCAGCTATGTCTCCTATCCTTTGACAATTATAGCACTTAGCTTTCTTAGGATCAAAAGTAGACTTACCACTTTTGCTTCTGTCAGATTGACCCCTTCCTCTTCTGAACTTTCTAAAGTTTCTTGCTAACATTGCCATTTGTTCAACAAGAGCATCCATCTCTTCATCATCTGAACCGGATGTAAGACTTACTTCCTCAGATTCAGATTCAGAGTCAGTCTCAGCTTGAGACTTCTTAGATCCCTTCTTTTTTATTTCTACAATTAATGCAGATCCAGCATTATTGATAGATTCTATTAGTTGTTGCTGGGCCACTTTCTTCTGTTCCATGATCTGTGGATGATTTAGAAGGAAACCATATATAGATCTGAGATCATATTTTCCTAAGGTTCCTCCAAGAATTGTTCGGGTAACACATCCAAGAACTTGAGTACCAACTCATTCTCATCATTCTTGACACCTACCAAGATCAGATCATTTATCAAGCATTGAAATCTGGTAAACAAATCTACCAGAGTTTCAAACTTTTTAGCAAAGAAAGTTTCATAAGAACGACTTAGATTTGTCTTCTAATGTTGCTTGACCAAGTCAGTGCCTTCATATGTAACACTGAGAGTATCCCACATCTCTTTTGCAGTTTGGCACCCAGCCACAGTATGCAGAAGAGGATTTGTCAAAGCATTTGCTATAATGCTTTGTGCCTTGTCATCAAGGTTGAACAGTTTACGATCTTCCTCAGTCCAAGATGCTTCAGGCTTGGG
The DNA here is from genome assembly GCA_038502395.1 of Dittrichia graveolens. NCBI lineage: Eukaryota > Viridiplantae > Streptophyta > Magnoliopsida > Asterales > Asteraceae > Dittrichia > Dittrichia graveolens. The sequence continues at coordinate 30,137,459 of JARJIL010000008.1, forward strand.
AGTTTCTCCAGAGGGAACAATTTTGTCAGTGGCAGTAATATGGATCATTTGTATGATTGGGCCATCTTGAATCATGGTACTCATACTGTAATCCACGGACTTCAAATATAGCATGGCTCTAAACATCCACATAGGATAATCAGTGCCATCAAAAATAGGACACCCTTTTGCCGCCATTGTTGGTATATGACTCGATTGCTTGCTAGTAGACATCTTAACTTCTTGACAGCGGATCTTGATCTTCAACTTATGAAGAAACTTTCTCAGATACCAGTTGTTGGTCCCAAAGAGGGTGAACAAGCAACCGATACAGTGTAGAAGGGGGGGTTGAATACACTTCAAACAAATAATCAAATTAATCAAATGTATATTCAATTATCAAACAAAACAATAACTATTATCACTCTCTAATCAAATCAACAGGATGATTTGATATTTCAATGATTATAAACTCAACTCTCTCTCTAAACACTCTTGAATCACAAACTAATTGATGATCGAATTTTTTGTTAAAACTGATTAACAAGAACTCTTGAAAACTCTCTCGAACTTTGAACTTACAAAGTTATCGCAACACACGCGTATCAAGTATCACGAACACACGTACATTTTGCAACTTATGCAGTCGTCGTTGTGTATCACCTCTGTATTTGTGTAGTATTCACACGTTCACGTATACTCACGTACGTAAAACCCATAAGAAGGTTTATACTTATACTTGATATATCTACGAACAAATCGCAGTTTAAAGATAGAACTTATCCTTTCTATAAAACCGTAACAAACTCCGTAATTAGAACATATCTAATTAATTCCGTTTGAGATCTCTATCCAACTAATAGATAGTTTAAATTATGTTTAGATATACTAATTTAAATGTCTTAGATATGGAGAGTTTATAACAGAATTTAGAACTTACTAAAATTCTGAACTGACTTCTAACGCTGAGCTGACATACACAGTCTTGACCTTGTCAAGCTGAGTTCTTGAATCTTCAAGTCTTCAAGTCTTCACTCTTAAGACCTATCTCAGCTTAGAAGTCATTGAGCTATCTAGTACTTACATAGAAAACTCTATATCTGTTTATACACTAAGCTGAGTAGTAAGTCTATAACAGACTTACATAATTCCTAACTCTTAACCTATCATCTATACATATTTATAGTTTGTCTCATCAAATCTAACTATTCTAAACATGGGACTAACAAAATAGTTTTAAAGTAACGAACACACGAAAGTTTTCAAAGTAAGATTATATTAATAACCAAACTTCAAAGAGTGCACAAGAACAAACTTGAGCACCGAGTACAACCTAATCAAGAACAAACTTGAATACAAATTAGGGAACAAACGCTTAACCTTTTCTCGTTTAACGAGCAGGTATTTATAAGCTAAGTAAACTCATCCTAACCATCTAATCTATTTACACGTGTATCACTCTACACATAATTAGGAATAGAAAACAAGATTGCCGTTTCAAGCTCCTTCAGATGCATAGATCATGCACTTTACATAACAGGAAGATTCTGGTAGTCAGATGTATCTATAGTGCACAAAACCCTTTGATGACTGAAGACTAACTTCAGCTGACGTTCACTTCAGAACAAATCTTCAGATGAACTTTGGTCTTCCTTCTTCAGATGTGTTGCGTCAAAACAGTTTACAAAAGAATAAAGAATACACCTTCAGGCGCTTTCTTCAAAAGCTCCTTCAGGAATGGAATATATACAAATAAAGGACTAACAATCTCCCCCTATTTGTTTATAATCCATGACTATATACAAAATGAATAAGGAATAGAATGAAGAAAGAAAAGGCCATGATTGCTTATGACCTTAACTGGACTGATTCTGAAACATCTTCAGATGAGGAAGATGAAAATGAAGTTAGAGGAAAGTGTCTGGTGGCTGAAGAAATACTTAGAACTGTACATCCTGAGATGTGCATAATGGCCACTGAAAGCAAGTTCAACAATGATCTGGCTGAGGCTGAAAAATTGAGCTCAGCAGAAGGATGGAATCCCACCATGATCTATAAGGTATCTAATTTCAAAAATTATTCAATGAGTGAAAAGTATGATATGTTTGCTTATTTGTGTTCTGATCTGACAGTTGAACATAACAATCAAAACAAATCTAAACAAACTATCACCAAGCTCTCCTCTGAAATAAATGTCATTGAAAAGGAAAATGAACAATTTCTTCAAGAGTCATATGCCTTAAGAAATCATCTTGAATTTTTAACAAATGAACTCAAAAATGTGAAAATGGATTTGCAAGACTCTAACGAAAAAGTGAAAGATCATCAGTCGATTATTGATCTTTGGTTGAGTCCTAATAAACTAGCATTTGAGAGTATAAATCATCAAATGGTTATTCAAAGAGAAAGAGTAGGCATTGGGCACCTTAAACAAGCTGCTGATTTCAGCAAAAAGTGTAAAAATGTCAATGAAATGATTTTTAACGACATAAGCATTAATGATATTGGTAATCGAAATCTCCTTAACAAGAGATTCACCAAATCTGAAGTTTTAAATCTAAGTTTTTCTGAAAGAACAAATTCTGAAATAAGAAATCTTCAACTTCCTACTGAGTACGATACCCTTGCCAATAAAACTCCTGAACCAATCCTTGAAATACCCATTACACCAATTCCTACTGAAACCCAACCTGAAGCTGTGTCTGAAACCAGTACTGAAACCCTCAACCAGTCTTCTTTTGAATCAGTTGGTGAAATATCATATGATATCAAAATAGCTGAGTTATCCAACTCTAGCTTTCTTTCTGAAGCCAGTGTCTTCTATGACATTATCATCCCTATGATCTCGTCAGATGAATAAATTAAAACGTTATTACCTGATAAACTAGATAAAAAAATAAGAAGAAAAACCTCAATTAATGAAAGATGTAGGTCACTTTCATCAGTTGAATCCTTACAATCCACAGCTGAAAATTCCAAACCCTCCAAAACCAAAAATACTGATAAAACATTTGCTCTTCCTATATCGAAACTCAAATAAGTTAAGGATTCTCTTTTCAAAATTTTGAAGTTAATTGGTGAAAAAGAGAAAAACAAGAAGAATAAAATAGTTAAGGAAAATAATTCTAAATCAACTCGAAAGTGCTATAAATGTGGAGTAAGAGATCATGAAGCGACTTCTTGTTCTAATGAAGGCAAAGTTTCTAGTTTCTCTTCTAAGCATTGTGTTTTAGAGCCCAGTAAAGTTTGGGCTCATCAAATGAACTAACTTTTAAACTATATGTGTAAGGCGATCATCATGAAAACATTTGGTACCTTGACAGTGGATGCTAAAGGTGTAACATCCTCAACTTGGGCCTAGCTATAAATGGTATGTAAGTATGTATAGTCGATGTAATAGGAGTATTTTATTTGTAAGTACTTGTTAAGTATATGAATATATGTGAATTTATATGTTTTATGTGTATGTATGTATGCATGTATATTAAGTGTATATATGTATTAGTTGTTAGTTAATTAGATATGTAAGGAAAACCTCAAGTGAAGTAAGAGGCCACCGCCTCTGGAATTAGAAAAATACATATATGTGTGTGTGTGCATGTTATGTGTTGACTTTACATGTCAAAGAAAGGAACCAACACACACACCTTTCTCTCTCGTCTTTCTCGTTGCTCTCCCGGATTTCTAAAGAAGAATAAGAAGCAGTTAGTTGTTGATTTTTGAAGGTGAGCCATATGATTTAGATGTTTTTAGAAGATTAGAATCATGTATAACATGTTAAGAACCATGAATCCATGCCATAACCACTTTGAAGAACATGGAAAACTCACTTTGAAAGTGGATTTTGCATAAATGGTGTTCTTGTTGGGATTTCATGTGTTTATGATGATTAGATGATGATGTTATAACATTCTAATGAGTTCTGGGTTTGAAACCAACGAATTCGAAGTTGTTAGAATGAATTATGAGCGTGTCGGAATTACAGATGATGAATCTGTCGGATTCCGATACTATAAAGCTGTCGGAATCCGCATGTGGCGAAAACCGAAGGATTGTTGTAATCTGGTAAAAGTGTCGGATTCTGCATATCTATCGGATTTTATGTCCTATAATTCCTAATTTCCAGATTGTATGTGTCGAATTTAGTGATTGTCGGATTCCAAGTATTGAAATCCGACAGTATCGGATTTCAGTTTAAAGGATTGGATTTCCAAGTTTCGGATTCCCTTCGATGTGTCGGAATCCGCAACTGTCGGATTCTGTGTGCATGGTTGGAATTCCTAAGTGTTGGAATCCGATTGATGAGTATCTAATTTTATTAACCATAAGTGTCGGATTTCATGAATCCGACATAACCATCGGATTTCCTCAAATCCGACAATTCTGGCGGATTTGTGCTACGTCCAAATGTTTATTTGTAAATCTTGTATGAACATGTGAATGATAAATGCAAATATGACATTTTAGGTGAACAAGTCAGGTGAGTGCCTGCATTCATGAGACTCAGTAGAGTAAGGCTTGCATGCTAAGTAACTACGTGAATGTACTATGTATGACTAACTTGCTTTTGCAGGTATACTCCAGGAGGTAAGTTTATATGATATAATAGGTGCATGCTAGTGGGTCCAAACTGGAACCACTTAGTTAACATGATGCTATGCATGAGTAGCTATCTGAAAGGTGTTATATGTGAAATGATGGATCCCTGTGGGATCAAATGAATGTATATGTGTGTGTGAACTGTCTGCAGACTATCTGACGCATGGTTAAGGTCAGTTGGTTGTAACTGCATTTATGATATGATGCATGACTTACTGTATTGATACTTGCGATTGTATGTACTCACTAGCTAAGTGTTAGCTAATGATACTATGTTTTCCCTTTTCAGGTAAAGATTAGATGTCCTGCGAGATGGGTAGATTTTTATGTACATTGCCCCTTGTGGGTGGAACACTTGAATTTATATGTTGTAATTTGATACTATGGTCGGTTCCTGTACTTGGTAACACCAACGTTGTTTTGAGAAGTTGTTAGTGTAAATAAAAGTTTGTTGTTTTAAAAAAATAAGAAAAATTTCCGCTGCTAAAACCTGATTTGTCATTAAAGTAACTGAATTCAGAAGCGGTGTTACCAAACTGTAACACCGGAAAATTACAAGCCATTTTTTTAAATGCACTGCGGAAGCTAATTCAAATCAACTTAATTACATTAAACCATTATTTACAAATATACAATCATCATTCTACTACTATTTGGTGTTACTAAATAACTGGCTCGTCTCTTTTAGAAACAAGTATCATAGTGTGGTCAACTCTTCCTTCTTCAACTCAAACACGAACCTGCAAAACATCAATTGAGGGGAATTAGCACAAAGCTAAGTGAGTAGAGGCTAAACATCAAATGCAAACATTCACAATCAACTTCATAACATGTCATCACATATCCTGAGAAGACCGACGGTTCGACGCAGAAGGTACAACCAAAGCCAGCCAAAGTAAAGGTTTACCGATAGCTTTCCACTGAATTGGCACAATAAACTCCACCTCTGAGCAACAAATGAAATAGAAGGGCTACTATTATTCAACCAACCAGTTAGACAAGCCCAGCCCAAGTCCACATATAGTTGACTTCTCAATCGCAACTCAAAATCATCCTAAGAGTGCGTATCGACCAAATAGTCATGCAACAGTTATCAACAATCAATATCACAATCAAGAGTTCAATCAATCCAATCCCAATCCACAATCACGCATCACATTAATAATATTAACTGCAATCTTTACCATCCGCGATTAACGTCCACTCACCTCTATTTGAGCACGAACTCAAATATCTAATTTTACTGAGCTTTTGGATTGCCTAAAAACACAGCAATAACCAAATCATTCTCAATCTCATAAATATATCTATCCATATATTTATAGTTCATTTATCAAATAAATAACAACAATAAACAATCACAAGTTCAAAACATAAAGTATCGGAATTCTATAACTATCGGATTTCTCAAAATCTGCTACTCAGTGTCGGATTTCACTAACTGTCGGATTTCCATCATTCGGATTCTAGGTTATCGGATTTGGGTGTAGGTTTTGAATATCGGATTCAATCATTCGGATTTCATGGTTTCCTGTTTTAAAGTCTTGGATTTGAAAATGAATCGGATTCTAAGTTGTCATTTTCCCAAGTTATCGGATTTTTAGGTATGAGATTTGGAACATTCGGATTTCAATCACTAGGATTTTAAACTTCCGGTTTTCCAAACTATCGGTTTTACCACATTCGGAATTCCTCTTCATCCCCAACACCAAAGCCGATAGTTCATAAATTCATTAAACCCGCCATCCTCAAAGCTTCATAACTCAAACCCAAATTTTCATAGGTTCATAACATCATTCCAGAAACATGTTCAAACACTTTTAAACACATAATCATGTCTTGAAATAACATATAAACATGTATTTCATAAGAACACACAAAAACCCATCAAAACTCATAGTTCGTCAAAAACCGATTCTATAGTTTCTTCATAAAATCATATTATTCATTTAGAATTCATTCCAGATTCATCATGAGAACAAAAACAGAAACAAATCTAACCTTTGAACTTGACTTGGAACTAAATCACATAAACTGTAAAATCCCGATTGTTCTTCCTTCGGTTTCTACTTTTGGCCGAGAGAAAACACCCAAGGCACACACACTTCACCTTCTAAGCTTTGAGATAATGAATAATTGTTTGCTAATTACCAAATGTACAACATACAAGCAGGAGCTGTCAGTCACCTTCTAATTCACATAAACACGTGTACACGTACACAATATATACATGCATACATACAATACAATTTCATACATACATACGACACATACATGCATATTTATTTACCCATATATTTAACTTAAATAATTAACCACTTAATCATGATAAAACAATTAAACATATACCTCAAACCTGCTAATCTCCTAGCCCAGGTTTACGGGTGTTACAAATCTCTCCCTTAAGAGGATTCCGTCCTCGGAATCCTTTCTTGCTCAAATAGGTGGGGATATCTTTCTTTCATCTCTGACTCTGTCTCCCAGGTTAATTCACAGCCTATGTTTAAGTGAATTGGGTACTTGTAAGAGCATTCGATCTCAAGCTCAGGCCCGACCATAAAGAAGTGTTCCTATGGGGGGTTGAGTGAGAGTGTTATATATATATGCTAGTAGTATATGATGACTTGTTAATGAGTTAAGTCAGTGAGATAGAGTATTAACTGCTCTTTCTCTGTCATATAGAAAGTTGATATAAGATGTCAGCCGAACGTGGCCATACCGAACAAGCTATTAAAGAATTGGAGGATGACGCTTCTCATATGCCTCATCAGGCTGAAGATCAAAGATCTCCACAAAATGTCGGTGGTGGCAGACCTGAGCCAGATCAGGCTGCCTATGTTAGGCGGTTGGAGGAGGAGCTACGTGTAACAATAGAGCTCTTATTGCAAGCTAGGTTGAACAAGCCCCGCGAGACTTTTTCATACAAGAAATTTCTATCTTGCAATTCTTCCACATTTAAGGAGAGTGATAACCCCACAATTACCATATAGTGGCTCCGGGAGATGGAGCATGTTTTTGAATCATGTGAATGCGAACTGGAGTATTGCGTGAAATACGCAATACGCATGTTGAAAGGCCGTGCCATCTTCTGGTAGGATACGGTGAAAGCTTCGGTTAGCAAGGATATTTTGAGTGCTCTCTCTTGGGAGCAGTTTTCTAAGAAAGTATTGAAGAAATATTGTACAGAGTATGACCTGGAGCGGATGGAGAGGGAATTTACCGATCTCCAAAAAGGGGATAAGCCGATTGAAGAACACATAACCGCGTTCTCTGATAAAATGCAGTTTGTTCCCCATCTGATCCCAGACAAGACCACCAAGATAAGGCGGTTTGTGACAACTCTGCCACTGGAATTTCGCCCTCATGTATGGGCTGCTGCTGGTCTGGATCGGGCTTTTGAAATAGCCCGACACTTGGAAGGAGATCGTTTATACTGCAAGGGACTACCTACTAGTGAAGGGTCAAAGAGGAAGTTCTAACCGTCTGACAAATCGGGTCCTTCCAAAGGACAATCCTCTACAGGCAAGAAGACTGATTCCTCCAAGAAGCCGAGACCTGATTCTCCTTGGTGTACTCAGTACCGAACATACCATTCTAGTGAGTGTTCTAACTCTACCAGATGGTGCTGAAGGTGCGGGCAGAAGGGCGACGCTACTACTGAGTGTGGTTTCAAGGAAGATGTGTGCTACTGGTGCCACAAGCCCGGGCACAAGCTGACAGACTGCCCAGAAGAAAAAGTGCAGGAGCAAGGGGGCCTTCTTCTTCTAGAGGCCTGAAAAGAGATGACGCGCCCCGCGTGAGAGGCAGGGCTTTTCAGATGACGTCGGACGAGGCCAAGGCAGCAGGGGATGTCGTTCCGGGTACTTTTCTTATTAATTATATCCCTGATAGTGTTTTATTTGACTCTGGAGCTACCTACTTTTTTGTATCTGTGGCGTGTCGTAGAAGATTATAATTACCTGTTGTTCCCTTAACTGTGAGTAGAGGTCGCTGACGGCAAAGTAGTCTCTGTTACGGAGAAAGTCCTAATAGCTGTGATGTACATTGATGGGAGTAGTATCCCTATTTCTTTATTTATTATGCCTATTGCGGGCTTTGATGTCGTGATTGGGATGGATTAGGTCAGCAAACGTGATGCTGAGATTATCTGTTCCAAAAAGATGATCAAGATCCCTCTCTCTGATGGATCTTATGCTGTTGCATGTGGAGAGCGACGAGATTATGATATTCCCATTGTCTTCATGATTAAAGCTCAGAAGTCGGTTGCCAAAGTTTGTGACTCTTATCTGGCATACGTTATTGATGCTACGATGGAGAAGCGACTAGTTCATGATATTTGGGTGGTGTCTGACTACCCTGAGGTATTTCCTGAAGAACTTCCGGGTTTGCCTCCAATTCGTGATGTTGAATTTAAGATCGAACTTATTCCAGGAGCTACACCTGTGGCTCGTTCTCCGTATCGTCTTGCTCCTTCTAAAATAAGAGAGATGATGACTCACATTCAGGAGTTGCTAGACAAAGGTTTTATTCATTCGAGTTCTTCGCCGTGGGGAGCTCCGGTGTTATTTGTGAAGAAGGAGGACGGAACAATGCAAACGTGCATAGATTACAGGGAGCTTAACAAGCGAGCTGTAAAGAATAAGTATTCGCTTCTTCGAATAGCTTAACTTTTTGATCAATTGCAGGCGGCTACATTCTTCTCTAAGATTGATCTCCGGTCGGGGTATCACCAAGTACGAGTTCATGAAGGAGATGTTCCGAAGACTGCATTCCGAACTTGTTATGGTCATTACGAATTTCTGGTTATGCCGTTCGGCTTAACCAATGCCCCAGTTGTCTTCATGGATCTGATGAATCGGGTTTGTCGTCCGTTTCTTGATAGATCCGTGATCATATTTATTGATGATATCCTTGTTTACTAGAAGATGGAAGCTGATCATGAGCTTCATCTTTGTCAGGTTCTCGAGACTCTAAAGCGAGAACAATTGTATGCCAAGCTGTCCAAGTGTGAATTCTGGCTTAGGGAAGTTCATTTCCTGGGCCATGTTATATGTCAGGATGGTGTCAAGGTAGATCCGGTTAAGGTGGAAACTATGATGAATTGGGGGGTTCCTCGAACTCCTTCCGAAATTAAAAGCTTTCTTGGCTTGGCTGAATACTATTGGTGGTTTATCCGCGATTTTTCAAAGATTGTGGGTCCGTTGACCAAACTAATTGGCAAGGATATTGCTTTTGTCTGGTCGGAAGCTCAAGAGGAAGCTTTTTAGACCCTGAAACGATTATTATGTGAAGCTACGGTCCTTACCTTGCATGAGGGTTCGGAGGACTTTACAGTATATTGTCACGCCTCTTACGCGGGTTTGGGTTGCGTCCTGATGCAACGTGATAGTGTGATTGCCTACACTTCTAGGCAGTTGAAATCACATGAACAGAACTACCCAACCCATGATGTGGAACTTGCTGCTATTGTGTTTGCCCTGAAGTTGTGGAGGCATTATCTTTATGGCACAAAGTGTGTGATTTGCACAGAACACAAAAGTCTACAGTATGTCTTTTCTCAGAAAGAACTCAACATGTAGCAACGCCGTTGGTTGGAGTTAATAAAAGACTACGATTGTGAGATCTGTTACCTTCCTGGCAAGGCCAATATTGTAGCAGACGCTTTAAGCCGTAAAGGACCAATAGCAGAAACTAAGTTTATAAGAATCGCCATTGTGTCAGACTTGATTTCTAGACTAAAGGAAACTCAGCAGACTGCATTGCAAGAAGAAAATCTTAAGGCTGAGACGATGAAGAAATTAAAGGATCAGCTTGCTGAAGATAATCGTGGGTTGAAGACTTTTCAATCCAGGATTTAGGTATCTTCTGCTGGAGGTAACCGTGAGCTGATTCTGCAGGAAGCCCGTAAGTCCAAATTATTTGTCCATCCGGGAATCACAAAGATGTACCACGACCTGAAGATGCTATACTGGTGGCCAACTCTGAAGAAAGACATCGCTTCATTTGTAGCGGACGCTTTAAGCCGTAAAGGACCAATAGCAGAAACTAAGTTTATGAGAATCGCCATTGTGTCAGACTTGATTTCTAGACTAAAGGAAACTCAGCAGACTGCATTGCAAGAAGAAAATCTTAAGGCTGAGACGATGAAGAAATTAAAGGATCAGCTTGCTGAAGATAATCGTGGGTTGAAGACTTTTCAATCCAGGATTTGGGTATCTTCTGCTGGAGGTAACCGTGAGCTGATTCTGCAGGAAGCCCGTAAGTCCAAATTATCTGTCCATCCGGGAATCACAAAGATGTACCACGACCTGAAGATGCTATACTGGTGGCCAACTCTGAAGAAAGACATCGCTTCATTTGTGGAGAGATATCAGATCTGCGCGCAAGTGAAAACGGAACACCAAAGACCTTATGGTAATCTGCAACATCTGGATATTCCGAAGTGGAAATGGGATAATATCACCATGGATTTCGTGACAAAGCTACCGAGGACGTCCAGAGGACACGACATGATCTAGGTTATTGTGGATCGACTAACGAAGAGTGCTCATTTCTTGGCAACGAACGAGTCTGCTTCGCTGACCCATTTAGCCCTGCTTCGATGAGATTGTGTAACATCACGGTCTTTCATGTTCAATTGTATATGATCGTGACTCTAGGTTTGTCTCGAATTTCTGGTAGAGTCTACAATACGAACTTGGCACTCGTGTTCATTTGAGAACTGCCTACCACAGACTGATAGCCAATCTGAACGTACGATCCAGACGTTAGAAGATATGCTTCGTGCCTGTGTACTCGAATTTGGTGGATCATGGGATTCTCATCTCCCATTGATTGAATTTGCTTATAACAATTCATATCATTCCAGCATTGGAATGCCACCATACGAGATGCTCTACGGAAGACGATGTCGCACTCTGACCTGTTGGTTGGAGCCTGGTGAGAAGCAGTTCGCTGGACCTGAAATTGTCCAGATCACTTATGACAAAGTGAATGTGGCTCTTGAAAAGCTGAAAGCAGCTCGGGATCGACAGAAGATGTATGCGGATCCAAAGCGTCGCCCCGCTACATTTGAAGTCGGAGATCGCGTGTTCTTAAAGGTTTCACCTTGGAAGGGCGTCATTTGTTTCGAGCGCAAGGGGAAGGTAAGTCCATGTTTCATTGTCCCATTCAAGATTATACGCAAAGTGAATGATTAGACGGTGACTCTAGAGCTGCCACCTGTGTTATCTAGAATTCACGACACCTTTAACGTGTGCTACTTATGCTAGTTCTAGGTTGAGAACGAGCAAATTATTCCTTCGTAGGAATTGAAAGTTGACCCTTCCAAACGACTAGTTGAAGAACCTGTCGAAATTCTTGACACAAAGGTAAAGAAACTACACAAAAAGATGATCAAACTAATCCTTGTGAAGTGGAAGCACAACCTAGGTCCAAACATGACTTGGAAGTTGAGAATGAAATGAAGACAAGGTACCCTCACCTGTTTATCACTGAGCGGATTCCGAGGAGGGAATCCTCTTAAGGGGGTAGATTTTTAACATCCTCAACTTGGGCCTAGCAGTAAATGGTATGTACGTATGTTTATTCGATGTAATAGGATTATTTTATTTGTAAGTACTTGTTATGTATATGAATATATGTGAATTTATATGTTTTATGTGTATGTATGTATGCATGTATATTAAGTGTATATATCTATTAGTTGTTAGTTAATTAGATATGTAATGAAAACCTCAAGTGAAGTAAGAGGCCACCGCCTCTGGAATTAGAAAAATACATATATGTGTGTGTGCATGTTATGTGTTGACTTTACAAGTCAAAGAAAAGAACCAACACACACACCTTTCTCTCTCGTCTTTCTCGTTGCTCTCTCGGATTTCCAAAGAAGAACAAAAAGTAGTCAGTTGTTGATTTCCGAAGGTCAGCCATATGATTTAGATGTGTTTAGAAGACTAGAATCATGCATAACATGTTAAGAACCATGAATCCATGCAAGAAACACTTTGAAGAACATGGAAAACTCACTTTGAAAGTGGGTTTTGCATGAATGGTGTTCTTGTCAGGATTTCATGTGTTTATGATGATTAGGTGATGATGTTATAACGTTCTAGTGAGTTCTGGGCTTTAAACCAACGAATTCGAAATTGTTAGAATGAATTATGAGTGTGTCGGAATCACAGATGATGAAGCTGTCGGATTCTGATACTATGAAGCTGTCGGAATCCGCATGTGGCAAAAACTGAAGGATTGTCGGAATCGGATAAAATTGTCGGATTCCGCATATCTATCGGATTTCATGTCGTGTAATTCCTTCGTTCCGAATTGTATGTTTCGGATTTAGTGATTATCGGATTCCAAGTGTTGAAATCCGACAGTATCGGATTTCAGTTTAAAGGATCGGATTTCCAAGTTTTGGATTCCCTTCGATGTGTCAGAATCCACAAGTGTCGGATTATGTGTGCATGGTTGGAATTCCTAAGTGTTGGAATCCGATTGATGAGTATCGGATTTTATGAACCATAAGTGTCGGATTTCATGAATCCGACAGAACCATCGGATTTCCTCAAATACGACAATTCTGGCGGATTTGTGCTACGTCCAAATGTTTATTTGTAAATCTTGTATGCACATGTGAATGATAAATGCAAATATGACATTTTAGGTGAACTTGTTGTATTTAAAGACTCGAAGCCAAATACCAGTACGTAGTAAACAAGTCAGGTGAGTGCCTTCTTTCATGAGACTCAGTAGAGTAAGGCTTGCATGCTAAGTAACAACGTGAATGTACTATGTATGACTAACTTGCTTTTGTATGTTTACTTTAGGAGGTAAGCTTATATGATATAATAGGTGCATGCTAGTGGGTCCAAACTGGAACCACTTAGTTAACATGATGTTATGCATGAGTAACTATCTGAAAGGTGTTATATGTGAAATGATGGATCCCTGTGGGATCAAATGAATGTATATGTGTGTGAACTGTCTGCAGACTATCTGACGCATGGTTAAGGTCTGTCGGTTGTAACTGGATCCTTTGGGATTTCACGGTGATTTAGGAGGCATCCTGGATCATAGGTTCTGTAGACCCACCATGCCTTAACGTGAGTGGTGATCAGCCGGTTGTAGTTGGATTACGTGTGGAGCCTCTGGCTCTATGAATGATGTTTGGTGGACTTCTTTATGCTCCCCCACCAACACGGATTGGTCGTGTCTGATCCCCCGGTCTGGGTTGTTGAGCAGGATTGATTACCCGGCAAGACACGACTCTTACTGATCTTGTCAGCTCACCGCTATGTACTAAGCTAGCAATGATTGTTTATCATATGATGCATGACTTACTGTATTGATACTTGCGATTGTATGTACTCACTAGCTAAGTGTTAGCTAATGATGTTATGTTTTCCCGTTTCAGGTAAAGATTAGATGTCCTGCGAGGTGGGTAGCTTTTGATGTACATTGCCCCTTGTGGGTGGAACACTTGAATTTATATGTTATAATTTGATACTATGGTCGGTTCCTGTACTTGGTAACACCAACGTTGTTTTGAGAAGTTGTTAGTGTAAATAACAGTTTGTTGTTTTTAAACAAGAAGAAAAATTTCCGCTGCCAAAACCTGATTTGTCATTAAAGTAACTGAATTCAGAAGCTGTGTTACACAAGGCATATAACCGGATGTAAGTCCCTACTGAATGGGGTTCAAGCAGCAAATGGCCCCAAAGTTACATTTGGTGGAGGAAAAAATGTGGCAAAATTGATGGTTATGGTTATTTAAACCAAGGTTCAGTCAACATTAAGAATGTTGCTCATGTTACAGGACTTGAACACAACCTTATCAGCATCAGTCAGTTATGTGATGTAGATTATGAAGTACATTTCAAAAAGAACAAAGGCTCAATCTTTAACAAGAAACGCAAAGAAGTCTTACAAGCAAAAAGGCAGGGAAACATGTATGTTGTTGATTTCAACTCTGCCACCTCTGAAAAAGATGCATGTTTCTTTTCAGAAGCCGATTCCAAAGTTAATTGGTTGTGGCACAAAAGGTTATCTCATCTCAACTTCAAAAACATCAGCAAAGTCTCTAAGCTTCAGCTTACCAGAGAACTACCGTCAGTTCGGTTTCAAAAAGACAAGCTATGTCATGCGTGTGAGAAGGGAAAGCAAAAGAAGCCTGTCTTCAAATCCAAACATTGTAAGCAAGTTAACTCAGCCTTTCAGTTACATCATATGGATCTCTTTGGTCCTGTAAGTTCCCCTAGTATGGGAGGCAAGAAATATACCCCGGTGGTTGTTGATGAATACACCATATTTACATGGGTATTCTTTTTGCGCAAACAAAAGTGATACTGCTGAAGTTCTGATGAGCTTTATTCGTCGTGTTCAAAGACAGTTTGACACACAAGTTAAACAGCTTCATGGTGATCATGGAACAGAGTTCAGGAACTCTACTCTTCAAGACTTTTTGAAAATGGCATCATCCAAAACTTCTCAGCTCCATATACCCCTCAGCAAAATGGGGTTGCTGAAAGAAGAAATAGAACCTTGATTGAAGCGGCCCCAACTATGCTAGCTTAAGCATCTCTGAAAGGGCATTTCTGGGCTGAAACTGTTAATGCTGCCTGCTACACTCAGAACAGGTCCATCATTGTCAAGCGACACAGTAAAAATCTGTACAAGTTACTATATCCGAAGTCACCCAACGTTGGATACTTCAACGTTTTTGGAAGCACATGCTTCATCCTGAACACCAAAGATCAGAAAAGCAAATTTGATCCAAAAGGGGAACAAGGGGTGTTTCTGGGCTATTCTGACATCTCTAAAGCTTATCGTGTATTTCTTCCCAAGAAAAACTCTGTGGTTGAAACAATAAATGTCACCTTTGAGGAATTTGATGCACAGTCAACCTCAAATCAAACTGATCAAGTTGTCTCTGATGAATTTGATGCTCTTCTACAAGAGTCATTCAATGATGTCTGGGATGACTACTCTCAAGAGGTAAAAACTAACGATAATGTTGTTTCTATTAATGTGAATCAGGTCACTGAAGATCTACTGGAAACAAATGTCTCTTCTGCTGATGAGCAACAGGAGCAACCACAAAGAGTCACAAAATAGACTCATGCTCATCCAATCACAAATGTGATTGGTAATCTAAATACTGGTGTGCAAACTCGAAATTCAATTACATCTGCATTCTGCATGTTCTCTAAATTTATATCACAGGTCGAACCAAAGAAAGTAGATGAAGCTCTGAAGGACCCAAACTGGGTGGTCGCTATGCAAGACGAGCTTAATGAATTCAAAAGGAACAAGGTTTAGAAGTTGATTGCCCCACCTGAAGACAAGTCCATTATTGGCACAAAGTGGGTCTTCAGAAACAAACGTGATGAAACAGGGTCAGTTGTGCGTAACAAGGCTAGTTTAGTTACAAAGGGCTACTATCAAGAGGAAGGGATAGATTCTGATGAAACGTTTGCTCTAGTTGCTCGTCTGGAGGCAATACACATGTTTTTAGCCTTTGCAGCGTTCAAGGAATTCAAGGTCTTTAAGATGGACGTTAAAAGCGCCTTTCTGAATGGAGAACTTTAAGAAGAGGTATTTGTTCAACAACCTCCTGGATTTGAAAGTCCCAAGTTTCCACACTATGTGTATAAGCTCGACAAAGCTCTGTATGGACTGAAGCAAGCTCCGCGTGCCTTGTATGATACATTGTGCACTCATCTTCTGAAGAATGGATTTCAGAGAGGGAACATCGACAAAACTCTATTTCTATGTAGAGAAAAAGAAATTTGAGAAAATTATATCAGAGAAATTCAGGATGAGCATGATGGAAGAACTGAACTTCTTCCTTGGGCTTCAGATTAAGCAATCTGACCAAGGCATCTTCATCAATCAAGGGAAATATGTCAATGACTTACTCAAGAAGTTCAACTTTTGAGACTCCTCCCCGATGAAGACTCCCATTGTTCCAAAAACCAAGCTCACAGCTGATCCGAATGGGAAAGCAGTTGATCTTCCCACATTCAGAGGGATGATCGGATCCTTGCTATACGTGATGGCCAGTCGTCTTGATATAATGTTCACCACATGCCTATGTGCAAGATTTCAGGCGAACCCAAGGGAATCACATCTGACGGCTGTCAGACGAATTTTCAGATACTTGAAAGGTACACCTGAACTAGGGCTATGGTACTCCAGAGACTCTGGTTTTGAGTTAATTGGATTTTCAGATTCAGACTATGCCGGATGTCAGATTGACAGGAAGAGTACTACAGGTGGGTGTCAGCTACTAGGTGGAAAACTAGTATGTTTGCAAAGCAAAAAGCAGAACTCCATCTCACTATCCACTGTTGAAGCTGAATACATTTCAGCTGGGAGTTGTTGCGCACAAGTCTTATGGATGCAACATCAGCTCGCTGACTATGGCATCTCCTTTCAGCGCACTCCCATTTATTGTGATAACACAAGTGCTATTGCAATCTCGAATAATCATGTGTTCCATTCTCATACAAACACATTTATGTACGCCATCATATCATTCGAGATCACATAGCAAAGAATGAAATTGAGCTTCGTTTCATATCTACAGAACATCAGCTTGCTGACATCTTTACTAAAGCCCTAGATGAACACCGGTTCAATCTACTAGTTGTAGAAATTGGAATGCTAAATCCTTCAGAAATGAAGCTATTTCAGTTCTGCTTCCATCTCCCTCACTACCAGGTTCAGTATGGACAGGTTCTTCGTCTTCCTTCAACCCAGCCTTGACTACACCAATGCTTGCACTGGTCTCACTGAAGCCTTCTCCCGCCATTCCAATACCATATTCAGGGTTATCAACTGAAACTAAACCTTCTAAACCCCAACACCAAGTGCTTCAGTCCTCACCTTCGAAAACAAAGAAAAGGAAACTGACGTCTACTTCGTCTAAACCATCCATCAAACCTTTAGCCGTACCCAAATCAACCACCACCACTAAACAAACCACCACCACTCAACCACCTAAATCACTCTCAACCGCTAAACGCCACAAACCAAACATTCCCTCTAGTCCCATCATCTCCTGCTATGCTTCAGGTGAGGATTTCCCTCATGATACAACATTGGTTCTCCGCAAGACTCAGCTTCAAACGTCAAAATCCTCTGAATCTGTTCAAGTAAGATCTCCTGTACTTAAATTTTCTAAACCTAGTCTGACTAATGAAGAGATAGATCCAACCCAAGCTGTTTCTGAGGTCCCAATTCTACAACAACAAGTTTAGGACAATGAAAAAACACCAGTCAGCCGAGACTTCTTCTATCCCTACCAATGAGGTTGCTAGCAAACCCACTACAACTCAGGTACCACCAGAACAGGGAACAACCATTCATGCTTCTGCTGAAATTCCCACTCTATCCCTTGATGCATCAGCAAACCCAACTGATACTATGGATATAGACCCAACAAATGATGTGTCAGCATCCAAGCTAGCTGACTCTGATGCTCAGCTTAATACCAAAGATGAAACTACAATTCCCCTAGTTTCAGAGGTCTAACCAGTTGATGACTCTTCAGTCCACCATGAAAATGAAACTGCACCTAAATCCCTTGATGTGTCACAAAACCCAACTGACACTATGGATTCAACCAGGGAAGATGATTTATCATTTTCACACCAAACTGAGAGTGATGCCCAACCATCCAAAATCAATGAGACTGAAGTTCCACCTTCTTCAGCTGAGATTACCCATGCTAATGAAGACATAGTCTTACACCAAACTGTAACTGAAGCAACTGTGACCAAGGTCCTTGATGCATCGGTCACTCCTACTAATGCTATGGCCTCCAGATCTCTCCTAAATAATCTATTTGATCTCCCTTCTCCTGATACAACTGTCAAGCCTTTTGATGACAGTGATGCTTTTGAGTTTCTTCAATCTCCCAAGTCTGTACATTCCCAACCCACTAAACCTTCAATAGACATTGCTTCCTCATTGGAAAGTCTATCTAAACTCGTTCTTTATGTCCCTAATTTAGTTAAAAACAATACATTTCAAGGGTATTGCACTACCAATAATCACGCCAAGCTTGAAACTGAGCTCCGCTCTCTCAACAATCAGTTCGCCACTCTCACCCAAACCATTGACTGTCACAATCTGACATGTCATGGGATGTTCAAACAACCTCGGAATCTTGTGAAAACCATCGCTGATTCTTCTACTATTGAGTTCTCTAACATCAACTCTCAACTCTCCGCTCTCTCCAAATTTGTACATTCTCTTTCATCCAAAGTTGACAACATTCATGCTGTCAATCTTTCTGAAGCCGCAACTCGTCAGTTGCAAAATTTATTTGCTCCCTCCTTCTCTGGCCTCTCTAGAGAGACTTCAGCCCTGTCCCGGTTGGTAGAAGCTTCAGGAATCTTTGCAGCTTCTAAAAGGGAGAAAGTTCGAATACAGTCCAAAATCTATCAGATTATGAGAAAGAAGGCTACTGCTGATCGGAAAATTATCAAGTGGCAAAGAAAGTATTCACGAGTTGAATACTTACAAAGATTAGAAGAAGAAGTGGCTCACCTTTCAGAGAAAGGCTGAAGCTGAACTTTTCAGTTAGCCAAAGCTGAGAAAGGCTGTGAGGCCAGGTTAGCCAAAGCTGAAGAAGCCAAGGCACATGCTGAGGGGGAGCTCAAGAGTCTTCTTCATCAGAGAAAGGCTGAAGCTGAACTTTTCAGTTCAGAGCTAGATGGAGATGAATGTCAGCAAATCATAACTGAAGCTAAAGCCTCTCAAATTCCCATTCAATCAGCTGCTCATCTAGTGGTCAGCCAAGCCAGTCTAATAAAGTGAAAGTCCTTTCTTGTGTAAAAGATGAGTAAACAAGAATACTTGAAGTAAAGATGATGAAGTTAATATGAACAAGTATGAACACTTTGCATGAACTTTGAAGAATCTCTCTTGAATATAACTTGGACGTAAATGCAGAGATTTCTCTATTAGAAAGAGTTACCTTGCAAACTAGGTTTGCAAGGATTTAAATACAAATAGGGACATGGGCCCTAATGCCTTATGGACCCATATCTAACTATTAACTAGACTAAATAATACATAAAAAAAGTGGGCCAAGTCCATATAATAAGCTAGTATAGTTATACGTATTACAAACAAAAGAACACAAGGGTAACAAACTATTTAATATCTAACATAAAGGTAAAGGGAAAATGGTAATAAGTTATTCGGGTGATAAGATGAGTAAGGGTATATATGATTTGGATGACTCAGATGATGAAAATCCAAGAGACAAAGATTTGAAAGTGGCTGATGAACTTGGCAGAATTGCAGTAGAGAAATTGGCACTTGAAGAGGTTGCTGCAAACAAAATTGATCTATCTCCCTTGGATCACCAAAAACAGATTCAGGATGAGATCGAAGCTGAGAAAGCTTTACAAGAGGAGAAGAAAAAGAACATGGAGGCAAGACAAGAAAAATGGTTAAGCTCTCGACATCAGAGAATGAATTCAGATAAGATCACTGCAGTGAGACTAAAGAAAGTAAACAATGAAATCTTTCTGAATATTCAGCGCAGAAATCTTCCTCTCTTTAGTATACACTCAGTCAAAAATGCCCGACTCAACTGTGCTGTTTCTGAATGGGCTGAAATAATGGCTTGCTAATCGAGACACAAGCTGACTGATGATGTTGCGTACGTTCAACGTGAAATCACCAAAGTTACTAAATATTATGAATAGGAATTGAATAAAAGGGGATCTGGTGTAGTAGTCTTGCCATAGAAGGAAAAACCCACACGGGCTGAAAAGATAAAATTCCAGAGGAGGAGGCTGACTCACAAAAAGTCTCAGCAACAAATACTGGAGCTGATATCTATTGGAGAGCTTACAAATTGCAAAGGCTTTGACACTACTTTGCCTTCTGGATTCACTCCTGAAGTGGGGAATGTTCTCTCAAATCCAAGGGGATTTCACTTTCTTGACACATATGACAATATACGTTTTCAGAGAGTTTCAGATTTCGCCAAGGCTGACAGGCTTCATCTGAGATCTCTCAGATACTTCATAGATAATAAAGATCCGGCTGTCAAAAACATTCTGGATGAATATATGAAACAAATGTAGAACAAAACTGTGACATTCGGCAACAAATTTCCCAGGTTAGCCATTAGAAATCCTAATTTTAAGCCTAGTATGACTAAAAATAGTATTTATGACTTAAATACATCCATAATAATATTAGATTTCGTAGAAATCCCGCCTATATGGTTAGAACCTTCCGAAGCTCGAAAAATCGAATTATTACGAGTCAAGAATTACAAATCAGGTACAATAATAAAAATAATATCAATTAAAATAATTAAATAAATTATAATAAATATAAATAAGTTAAAATATAAAACATATAAAAATAAACTCATAAAAGTAATAAAAACTTTGTAATTAAAAGATTTAAACAAAATCAACAATTATACAAAATTCATTTAAACAAATTACACTTAATTATTCAAAAAAAAAAAAAGAAACCCCCCCCCCCCCATGGCCGGCCACCCTACCCCCCCCCCCCTCAAATTTCTCTTGCCTCCTTCTCTTCCCAAGAATCACCACTTGATCTCCCCCATGCTCTATATAAGCCTCCTACTACTCTTCATCATTTCCTTTACCACCAAACTCCATCTCTTCTCTTTTCTCTCTTCTTCTTTCACCAACAAAAATCTCCAAGAACATCCAAGTCTTGATCATCTTTTGAAGATCAAACACAAAATCAAAGAAAAGAGTTGGTAAGATGATCATAAAACACTCATCTCTACACTTCTACCTTTCTTCTTTCTTTTATTTATTTTCTTTGTTGTTCATCTTATTTCCTTTATTTATATATATATAATCATGTAAATATAAACATCCTACCAAAGTTGTAAGGAGCACATGAAATGTGCATCATCCTACCGTTGTTGTATGGAACTTAATCAACTAAAAATCAAGAAAATAAGACTTTCATCATGCATGTGTTTCATCTTAACAAATGTTGTAAGGAACACATAAAATGTGTATCATCCTACCATTGTTGTAAGAACACATGGATTATCAAAGCTTATACTCATACAATATGATTATTCATGAATATAAACATGTTATATTAAAGTTATGACCCATAAGCAAAAAGAATAACATTCTGGCAGATTCTGATGCTAGAACTCCCCACTTGTTTTTGTTATATCTGGAGTTCTAGGTATCAAAATCAGTTGATTCTTTTTGCTAATCTTAGTTTAAAGTGTTACCTTTCATTTAAACCTGGATTCACTAATTTTCATGAACGTTTGAAACTTCAAACATATTTAAAAAGACCCATATGTTGAATCTGGAAATCTGGCAAATTTAGAAGGGTACACTTTAAACGCGTGTAACTTACTCATTTTTGGGTCAAAATACGTCTAGGTTTTTTTAAAAGTTTAATCTTTGAGACGTGGTTATTTCCCAGTTTGAATCATGTAAAAAAGAGGTCGTATGAGCCCTAAACAGACGTTTTAGTAACAACATGTCATCCAGACACTGATCAGTGGACATCTTATATACTTTTAATTATTAAAAATATTAAATATGGATTATAAATTCCTATATTTTTACTGAACATTCTACAAACATGTATTAAGATTATATTAAAATATCAAACATTAATATGACTCCTAAAATACAATTTTTAATTTTTAAAGTTCAACTTAAAGAACTGAAAATTTGAGTGAACACTTATGATTTATGGAAAAATAGAGACAACCTTTAACTATTTAATAAATAAGTTAACAATAAATATATAATACAAAATAATAAATAAAATAAGTCTAATAGAGCTACATACCTCTTATATTAGGAAAGGAGCTTCGGTAGGAACAAGAAATCCTTACGAGTGAACACCTTTGCATACCGAGTGAGTATCATAGCCCATTTTTACCGTATTTCATATTATTTTTGGGGTGAAAGCATGTGTATATATTTCATGAAAAGTTTATTGCCTATCTTCTTATTTATTTCAAATATTATTTTGAGCACTTATGGTATTATTCTTTGATGTGCTTGGGTGATCGTTGTAAGGCCCTTTCGTTGGACATTATTCCTTAACTCCGCTAGTGAGCCGATGGTATTTGTAAGTAGCGCTATTTGGAGATTCCGACGTCTCCCATTTATGGTTGACGAACTATAGATGTACTTTACCACTACTAACGTCATTTAATATAGGCGTTAGGTTTATCATGGGTAATTGGTTGTCGGCTAGGTTGGATAATGGCTCAAGCAACAATCATCATAGTCTATTACTACCATGTGCAACGTATTGGGCAATATAATACATCTTCTATCATTATTTTATACTTGGATTTTATTCAAAAACTTCCATCAATTATTTAAACTATTCTCATTTTAAAGATATTTTGTGCATATATTAAACCTATGAACTCACCAACTCTAGTAGTTGACCGTTTTCTTTCTTTTACCCGTGCTTTCAGGTGATCGTCGTTAGGTACCTTATGCATACAAACATGATGTGTGGCATCTTCATCTTCATCGTCACGTTTTATAAAAACAATATCTATTTTATTTTCGCATCGTACAAAACAATGTCATTTAATATTTATTCGATTATGTAACTTTTATTTATCTTTTACCCGAACTACTTATTTTTGTTAAGTCAATATAATGGTTATTGTCTAATTACCTTGTGCGATGATATCTTGTGCTGTGACACCTCGTGTTTCCGCTTTAGCGGGGTGTGACAAAAACTCCAAAAGAAATCATTCCTGAGGAGTTCAAACCAAATATTTAGAATAGTAATTCTTTTATTCTTGATTCGTTCTATTCTTTATTCATTTTGTATATAGTCATGGATTATAAACAAATAGGGGGAGATTGTTAGTCCTTTATTTGTATATATTCCATTCCTGAAGGAGCTTTCGAAGAAGGCGCCTGAAGGTGTATTCTTTATTCTTTTCATTTGATGCTTTCAAAGCCTTATATTTAGCCTTGTATTTATCAGCCTTTGAAGGAAACCCTTTCTTGGGATTTGAAGAGGTCTCCTTCACAAAACAGTCAGCTGCATAGTGACCAGGCTTCCCACATTTGAAGCACTCATTCTTGGACCCTTCAGATGAGCCCTTTTTCTCCGATGAGAACTTCTTCTCAAACCTTCTCTTCCCATCAGATTTAAACTTCTAAAACTTTTTATAATTTTTCATGATGAAGGCTTTTTCAGTACCTTCATCATCAGATCTTTCTACCTCCTCAGCATCATTCATATGAGGCTCATCTTCAAAATCATAGTCTTCAGTTGACCTATATTTGACTTTTTGAGGATTTTCAGCAACGAGGGCCAGAGTTTTCTTGAAAGCCTTCTTCAGATTAGTTTTCTGAATGTGGGTTTGTTCGTCATTCAGCAGAATTCCATATAGTTTACACATGTTCATGTCCCTGAGCATGTTGTTGGTTCTCAGGATCATGCACATGGTATTCCATTCTAACGGAAGGGAATCCAGAAACCTGTTTAGGATTTGGAATTGCTCTCTGACAACTCCAACTTCAATCATGTTGTTCAGTAGACATGTAAACCTGGTGTAGACCTCAGTGAGAGACTCTGAGTCTTTTGCACAGAAGCTTTCATACTTGCGTATGATGTTGGTCTTCTTGTTCTCATTAACCTCAACAGTTCCTTCAAACGATATGCATATGCTCTCCCACATATCCTTAGCAGTTTTCAGATTACAAACAGTATGAAATATTTCAACAGGTAAAGCAATAACTATATTGTTTCGTATCTTTGCATCTAGACCAACAAGCTTCTTCTCCTCCTCTGACCATTAAGATCTTGGTTTCGGACGAGAGGGAATAGAGGTTTCAGCAGAACCAGTCTCCATGGAGATGGTTTGAGGAATGTAAGGACCTTCCTCCAAAATAACAAGAGAGTTGCAATCAAGATTTTCCAAATACAATAACATTCTGTTTTTACATCAAGAAAAATGATCGATTGAAAACTTTGGTGGTTTGGCAGAGGAGCCATTATCGATGTAATAAAACATCGACATGTTGAACAGATCACTAATTTATAAATTATAAATTAAATTAGAACCTGCTCTGATACCAATTGTTTTTTCCCGAATAAGTATAAAACTAACAAAGAATAATATCAAAGTGCATAAATAGTTTGAAAGCAACGAACAGATGAAAGTTTTCAAAGTAAGATTATATTAATAACCAAACTTCAAAGAGTGCACAAGAACAAACTTGAGCACCGAGTACAAACTAATCAAGAACAAACTTGAATACAAATTAGCGAACAAACGCTTAACCTTTTCTCGTTTAACGAGTAGGTATTTATAAGCTAAGTAAACTCATCATGACCATCTAATCTATTTACACGTGTACCGCTCTACACATAATTATGAATAGAAAACAAGATTGCCGTTTCAAGCTCCTTCAGATGCACAGATCGTGCACTTTACATAACAGGAAGATTCTGGTAGTCAGATGTATCTACAGTGCAGAAAACCCTTTGATGACTGAAGACTAACTTCAGCTGATGTTCACTTCAGAACAAATCTTCAGATGAACTTTGGTCTTCCTTCTTCAGATGTGTTGCGTCATAACAATTTACAAAAGAATAAAGAATACACCTTCAGGCACTTTCTTCGAAAGCTCCTTTAGGAATGGAATATATATAAATAAAGGACTAACACAAGTCTCAAATGAAAAGGTGAATGATCGTTAGTCCATTATTGATCTCTAGTTGAGTCCTAAGAAATTAGGTTTTCAAAGCATAAATCATCAAATGATCATTCAAAGAGAAAGAGTAGGCATAGCCGCTGATTTCAGTAAGAAATGCAAACATGTAGATGAAATGGTGTTTAATGACATTAGCATTAACGATATTGGAAATCCAAATCTTTTGTATAAACGTTTTAACAAATCAGAACATCTGAATCTCAGTTTCTCTGAAAGAACTAATTCTGAGATCCGAAATATTCAACTTCCATCCAAGTATGAAAACCAAGCAACTACACCTTCAGAACAAAGTTCTGATAAATCTTTAAAAGAAAATTCAAGTGAACAAATGTCTTCTTCTAAAAATCCTTCTACTTCTGAAACATCAAAGAAAACCATTTCTGAAACCATTTCTGAACCAATTCTTGAAGAAAATTTTCAAAACAAGTACTCTAAGTTCTCTGATTCAAGTTTTCTTCCTGATACCGACATCTTCCATGATGTAACTTTTCCTATTGATTTTTCAGATAACAATTTATCATTTGAATCTTCAGAACTCATCACTGAAGATTTCAAGCCTTCCCAAACTCTTAATCATAACAAAGCATTCATCCTGCCTGTGTCTAAGCTTAAGGAAGTTAAAGATTCTATATTCAAATTTTTGAAATTAATCGGAGAAAAGGAAAAAAAACTAGAAAAACAAGGTGATTAAACAACCAAAGTCAAAAATAACCAGGAAATGTTATAAATGTTAAATAAGAGTTCATAAGCTGCCTCTTGTTCAAATAAATGCAAAAATGAGAATTGGTCCACTGAGCATTATGTTTTGGAGCCCAGTAAAGTTTGGGCTCATCAAATGAACTAACTATGAGTTGCTTGTGCATGGAGATCATCATGACAACATTTGGTATCCTGACAGTGGATGTTCAAGATATATGACCTGATGTAAGTCCCTGCTAAATGGGTTACAAGAGGCAAATGGCCCGAAGGTTGCTTTCGGTGGAGGAAAGTGTGGCAAAACAAATGGGTACGGTTATCTGAATCAAGGGTCTGTGAACATCAAGAATGTTGCTCATGTGATGCAGATTTTGAGGTTCTTTTCAAAAAGAAAAAAGGTTTGATATTCAATAATAGAGGTAAAGAAGTACTACAAGCAAAGTGGCAAGGAAATATGTATGTAGTCGATTTCAGTTCTGCCTCTTCTGAAAGAGATGCATGCTTCTATTCTGAAGCTGATTCAAAAGTTAACTGGTTATGGCACAAGCGTTTATCTCATCTGAATTTCAAAAGCATAAGCAAGCTTTCGAAGCTTCAACTGACTCGAGGTCTACAGTCTGTTCGGTTCATAAAGGACAAGATGTGCCCTCCTGTGAACAAGGAAAGCAAAAAAAGTCAGTGTACAAATCCAAACATTGTAATCAAATTAACTCCGCTTTTCATCTGTTACACATGGATCTCTTTGGTCCTGTAAGTTCTCCGAGTATGAGTGGAAAGAAGTATACGTTTGTGGTGGTCGATGAATACACCATGTTCACATGGGTTTTCTTTCTGAAAAACAAAAATGAAACTGCTGAAATTCTTATGAACTTCATTCAACGTATTCAATGGTAGTTTGACACACAAGTCAAGCAACTCCGTAGTGATCATGGAACGGAATTTAGAAACTCAACTTTTCAAGAATTTTATGTTGAACATCAGCTCGCTGACATCTTTACCAAAGCCTTGGATGAACATCAGTTCAATTTATTGATTGCAGAAATTGGAATGCTTAATACGTCTGAAGTGTGACTATTTTCAGATAAATTTGATTGTTATTATTCATTCTTTCTTGTCACATTTAATGCCAGCCACCCTAACAGCTAAGCTTGAATAATTACTTTTACCCTATCTCTCTCTGACTGTCAAATCATTTTTGAAGAGTAATCATGATTGTATTTCTTTTATAAAAGGCCATAGATTTTCTTTTTCTTTTCATCTTCTTCCCGAATCAAAATAAATCTCCCATTTTACCTGTTCTTAATTCTCATGGAGTTCACCATCACATTCATCTTTTTCCCATTGTGCTATGTTATCACCGTTCACATTGCGGATAAAGGGGTAGGGATTGAAGTCTCATCACAAATATATGTTATATCTTAAGCAATGTCTTGTGTTATTTTTGAGCACCTTATTTAGCTTGTGATGATGATCATTGTAAATCTCTTTTGTAAAAATGGTTTAAGTTATATCCAAGCTTAGCTTTTGTTGTTGTTGGCATTGGTTTTATTGTTATTGCATTCATATTAGTTTATTGTGTTTGTATTGCATTATTATTGAGCGTTATGGATTACGAATTCGGAAGGGTAATGTGAACATTATTTTCGTATTTTCTGCTAATATAACTCATCTTACTTCTTTGTGTAATTCTATCTAGTTTCTAATGGGTTGTTGTTAAGTATGGTTGCTCCTTAAGTTAGTCCGGTAAAAAGAATTTCACCAATAACCGCTTGACACAACAAAAAAGTAAAATTGCGCGTTTTCAACATCCACGCGCCCATTTTCACCCTTGATTTAATCAACCATTCAGATCATCGTTTTTTAAGCCCCTTTAAAAACCCAAACCGCCTCTTCAAGTTACCCACCTATACTTCCTTTTCTCCGGTGTTATTAGCATTCAAATTTGTGCTTGAAAAATGGCCCCTAAAGTTGCTACTACTAAGATTACTCTCCCTGATGATGTTATTCCCAAGATTTCCCTCTCTTCCATCTGCTTCAAGGACAGTAACTACCCAGCTGACCTCATTGTTCCTTTTTCCTCCTCCCTATTCCACCAAATCATGTCCTATCTCTCCAATTGCCCTTTGAACTTTGCCATCCCGGCAAAAGTTCCAATATTTGATGACCGCTGAAGTCATCAATCTAAAAATCACTAGCCAGAGCATCCATTTCAGCATGCTCTCTGGATCTAAACCGGCTGAAATTTCCAAAGATTTCCTCGCAACTATTCTGAATCTTCCTTGCCGAAATATATCTCCGGCTACTGCTTATGCGAAGGATCTTCTGTTCACCTTCTTTCAATATGCGGATGAGCACAAAGTGAAATGGAACTCAATGGTTCGCACTCACCTTTCAAAGGAGTGGAACTGCCTAATCGCTCATCTGAACTTCTGTATGACCAGTAAAACTGGTGGACTTGATCAAGTCAACGAAGCTGTACTGAAGATGGTTTATGCCATGATTCATGGTCACAACATCGACTATGCTGAACTGGTCATGGACAGTCTTGTGGTCTCTCTGACTGCGCGCTCAAGGTCTCAACACATTCCTTTTCCAAGGTTTGTGTCTTTGCTGATATACTGTCTGCTAACAACTGAAGAATACAACTCTGCTTCAGTTCTTGTCCCCACACCTACTCTGCCAGGATCCGTGTGGACAAGTTCTACATCGGTCTTTAGTCATACGCTCACTTCAGCAATGCTCAGGTATGTATCCTTGAACCCTTCTCCTGCTATTCCTTTTCCCTTCTCAGGCCTGTCATCTGAAACTGAACCCTCTCAGCCTCACAAGACTGTGCTCCCTTCTCTCATTCCAAAAAACAAAGAAAAGAAAAGTTATTTCCCATTCTATAAAACCATTAGTGGCTCCCCTAGTACAAGCTAAACCGATCACCACTATTAAATGAACTAAACTTAATACTTCGTCTAACCCTATCCTTTCCTACTCTGCTTTTGGAGAGCACTCTGCTGATGAAACTCCTCTTGTCCAACAAAAAATTTAAATACTAAAACCTAATCCCTCTGCTTCTGAAAAGGTAAAAGTTCCTTTAGTTCTTGTCTCCAAGCACATGACGACTGATGAAGAGATAGCTAAAACCAAGGCTGTCACTAAAGTCTCCGTTGAACAAGTTCAGGACACTGACATAAGCCAGTCGGTCGAGACTTTGAGAACCCTTACCAACAAGTGTGCTAGCTTACCTACTACAACTGGGGCACCACTAGTTCACGAAACTACCATTCCAGACACTGTTGTTATTCACCCAATATCCCTTGATGGATCAGTCGGCCCAACTAATACTATGGATATAAACATTGCACATGATGTGTCAGGAAAGCAATCCACTAACCGTAATGCAAATCCCCTTGCCAATGATGAAGCTACACTTCCCATAGTTTCTGAGGCCCCATCGGTCCATGAATCTTTAGTCTACCCTGAAGATGAGACTGCACCATAATCCCTCAATGTGTCACAAAACCCCACTGACACTATGGATTTTCCAAGGGCATATTCATAATCCCTTGATTAATCAAGTATCAAGCTAATCTTCAATTGCATGTGTAGAACTATGAGAGAATACTAATTACACCTTGACAAACACATAGTTCATATCATTGATTATAGCAATTGATATATGATTAGCCTTAATCATAGGCTTATATACTCCATGAGTATATTTACAATTAAGACCCTATAGTTTGTAATTAATACAAACTTCACTCAAAATGTAATATTCTATTCTATACAATTAATAAACCTAACAATCTCCCCCTTTGTATAGAAATAGAAGATGTTATGTCTTTTTGGCATCTGACGCAAACTTTAACAATCTTCCCTTTTGAATCATGCAGATATTCTTTTTCGATTAATATTCTTTTGAAGCTTTGGGGAATCTTCAAACCTTTACTTGATGTCTTCAAAAATGACTTCTCATCTTTAAATAGAGACTCTTCATTTTGAAAATAGTATTCACTTCAACATCTTGATGAGAACTTGAAACTTGATAGCATACAATGACATCTTTTCTCTTCAAACTCCTCTTTTACATTGGTAACCTTAGTCTTTTCAACCTTTGGTTGTATTATCAATTTAACATTTAGTGATTTTCAGGTTTTTCCTATCTTCAACGTATTCTTTTTTATCTTGAGCTCTCTTGTCTTCAAATAAGTTTTGCTTTTGCATGAGGAATATTTTGTTCTCTCCCCCTTGAATGTAGCTCTTGATCTTATTTATCCTGATCATAATGTCTTGATCACACAATTATCTTTTCTTTTGAATCTCTTGATCTTTTTCAAATTTGATAGATATCTCTTTTCTTTGATCCCCCTCGACTTGACATATATTGATTTTTCAGAATTAAACTTTTCTTTGTCTCCCTCAACACATGAATCTAGTCTTCAACTCATCATCATCTTCAACTTAGTAAGAATCAGCTAATATTTTTGTTTCCTTCTTTCAAGATCAACTGAATTTCAATTTCTTTAAACTTTCTCTCCCTCATGATGATCAGGATTCTTCATGAACATCATGCAATTGTAATTGACATTCAGCTTGATCTGTGCATGAATACTTCAACATTTATAGCTTAGAATCCTCATCATGACGTTCAGTTGAATTAATCAAATATGTATCTCTTTGACATTGTGACCACAATGATATTACAATGAAAATATCCGAGACAATCTTTAGGGTACCATCTCAAAGTTCCTGTTGGGAAATGTTAACACCGAGATCACATAGATTGCTCGTTAACACAACAGTTTGAATAAACCGTTTGATAACGTTCAGAACTGGCACAACGTTGATTCTGGTAGGATTTCCATCTAATCATCGTGTATATCACAAAGATATCACTTCAAGATGTTCCGGTATCAATTATGAAAACTGGATACTTTTTATAATTCCAACATGTGTCCTAAGAATTGAATTTAATATTGCAATTATCTCTAGACTCAATATGTGCATGAAAGAAGTCGGGGACCAGAGTAGATGTCCTCTTTGCTTCAATATTAACAATCTCCGAGTGAGATGTCAATAGAAATGTGCTAATTCTCCGTGTGAAGATGAAACAATCATCTTTTATGAGATAATTGAGTAGATGGGTGGGATTAGTGCATTGCATCACTGGGTTCATGATGTCTTCTTCAATACCAAATTTCAACACATGAAATCTAGTAGTATATGTGGTTACCCAGATTGATAGTGTTTGGAGAATATCTTTCTTTTCTTTTGATCCTATCTCTCACCCTCTGCTTGCTAAATATTTTTCAACTTCTCCCTCAAACTCTCTTTCCAAAATGAATGTTTGTATCTCCGTTGGATACAAATGAACACTGGTTATCCATTCAAATGATTAGGAACAATCATATTGATGTCAACTAGAATGATTTTCACGAAATATTCAGTTGAGAAAGATTGTCAAGAATGATTTGAGCAATCAAAGAATATGAACAATCAAATAATTTTGAAGTAGGAAATGGCAAAATGATTTGACATGTATGCTCAAAGTGATTTATTGATCATATGCACCCCAATTTCATGTTCCACCGCTCTCATTTTCATTTTATCTCTGCCCACCAATTAGTGTCACGTGATTACTGATTCTACTCACCTATTTGACCTATTAAACCCTTACTTTGTTTTTTTAAAGCATAAGGTGAACTCCTGGGGCAGGTCCTTCTAGTTCTGGATTGACCATAGGAGTAGAATTACCCTACACTCCCTCATTCTTTGGTGCCTTGTTGATCACTTGAAAAGTATGTGTCACATAAAAAATGATTGACACAAGAATGAACAGTTTCCATAATGAATGGAATATTCGACAATAAATGAAGGATTTTCAGAATTATTATCGGGATAGAATTCAATGAATGAAAAATGAGCATTCAGAAGATCAACAATCAAATGAATCAAGAAAGACATCAGAATGAATCGACGAATGAATGCCTTCTCGATGGGAAAAACAATAAAAATTTTAAAATTGAAAATCTTTTTGAATTTTAAAATGTTGTATTGTTTTTGAAATTTTCATTTTTAAAATGATTTGAAAGCAAAAAAAATCTCCCTAAAATGACGCATTTGAATTCGAAAATGATTTTATATCAACTAGGTTAGAGAAAAAAAATTGCTCCCCCTACAAGAATGCACAAAAATATTTTTCATTTTAAAACAAATATGCAATCTTGTAGGTTCTCGACAAAAATAATTTGACTGACAAAGAATCGATGTCGTTCTTGCCCCCCCCCCCCCTGCAAATAATGAACCATTATAACACAAGTTATATCAAGGAAAGATAAACTACAAACACTAAGTTTCTCAGATCATTAGACTCGGGCTAATGCTGAACACAATGACATGTGAAATGGACTGCAGGGAACACACTTCTTTCTTCAAGTCAGGATGTTGAACTTGTTAGCATACTAAACACAATGTGCTTTTCAACACATTCTGAATAATATTCATTGTGTTCCAACAATGTCTCTAACTAATCTGCAAAACAAATTAAGCACATTTTGGTACCCATTTGAGATTGGGTCCAGCTACGTTAGGTTTATGAACCTTTCTATGCATTGGGCCTATGTGCCATTAGGGAATACCATTTTGAACAACAAATTTATGATTTGTTCTTGAAGTTTTACAAATCTTCTCTTTTGAAACTCTGATTAAATGCTTGACTGAGTATACCACAAAAGGATATTTGATATCAGTTTTGAGCACAAAATTTCCATTATGCTTTGCTTTAGAAAAGAATTTAGTATTTAGATGTTTAAACAAATGATATAGCATATCAGCATGATTGTCCTTACCAGAATAATGTTGTCTATGCATTCTTCATTGTGGTACAACATTGGACTTAAAACCATCATTGATGACATTCTTCATTCGAAACTCAGATGCTCTAGGTTTAGTTTCTGAAGATGTCCTGGTAGGTATTGCGATGGATGAAAATTCATCAGTTATGACATTTTTGGTACGGAATTCTGATGATGAAAAACATGCATTTGAATGCACATGATTGATTGAACCACATGGTGAATTAAAGATTGAGGTTTCTGTGGTTGCCTTCTTTTCAGTCCAGAATGATGATATCTTTACAAACATGTCACCTACACTCTTCTTTGGAATCCAAGCTTGTTTAGTCTTTTGTTAAGAATCATTTGAGCTTACTGAAAATTCAGAATCAATATAACTTGAATAAGATGTATTCTGTTGACTTCTGAATTCAGTTTCTTTTGGCTTTTGAGAAGAAGTAGTTGCTTTGGGAGTAGAAGCATCAATGAAATCGTCATCTGATTTTCTACTTTCAGCATCTCCAACAGCTAAATAAGAGTCAGTATCGCTACCACAATGTGTTTCTGAATCAAAATTGATATTGTCAACGGAAGTCTTTGTAAATTCATAAGCTTTTTCAGCAAGAAGTATTCCAAACTTGAGTTTAGCCAAAAACTGTAGTCTCTCTTTCTCCAATGTTTTCTTCTATGTGTCCATAGTCTTCTGAAGCTCAGATATTTTGTTTTTCAGAACTGAGCTAGGAATATATAGTTTAGAAGAAGCAAGAAGTTGTTGCTCAAGTCCTGTGACTTTTCTTCGCAATTCAGCCTTTTCAATACCTAAACTCGCTATCAACTTATCCTCATTTTGCAACATCCTTTGAAAATCTTGACGTTCAACAGAAAATTCAGATATGAGATCTTTAAACTTGACAATCGCTCCTTTCAGATCATTTGCTCTGTTCTTTACTTGTTCTGTATGTGCTTCCTTCTTCTCAACTTCAAATTTTTACTCTTGACATTTCTTTTTCAAAAGTTGAAGTTCCTCAGACACTCTAGACATTTGCTCTTTGAACTTGCCATTCTCATCTGACAAAATCTCTGCTTTCTTTTTCTCCACTTCAGAATGTACTTAAAGTTGTGAGATTTTCTCCACAAACTTGCTTCTTTCTTCTTCAAACATTTTCTTTTAACTTTCCAAACTCTTTTCTAGGTCTAATACTTTTGTTTCTTTCTGCAAATCAACTTTTTCAACAAGTAGCTATTCCAAACCCAAGTGAGAGTGATGCCCATCCTCCCAAAATTAGTGATACTGAAGTTTCACCTTCTTCAGTCGAGATTCCCAATGCTAATGAAGACACGGTCATAGAACAGACTGTGACTGAAGCACCAATGCCCAAAGCCCTTGATGCATCAATCACACCCACTGATGCTATGGCTTCCCATTCTTCCATTGACAAATTCTTTGATCTCACCTCCTCTCCTCAAACGAATGTCAATCCTTTCGGTGACATTGATGACTTCGACTTACTTCAATCTCCTAAATCTGTACATTCGCAACACTCTAAGCCTTCAGTGGACATTGCATCTTCTCTACAAAGTCTATCTAAAATTCTACTTTCTGTCTCTCAGTTACTTAAAACTAACTCTTTCAATGTTTCCTGCTCTATAAATAATAAAACCAAGTTTGAGAGCGAGTTTAAATATCTTGTTGATTCTCTTATCAAACAATTCACTTCTCTTTCTACAAGTTTTGACTTTGGTAACTGGATACGTCTAGGCATGTTCAAACAGTTTCAAGTTGATCACTTCTATGGCTGATTTTGCGACACTGGAATTCTCCAACATTAATTCAAAACTTCAACTTCTTTCTTCTTCTGTACATACCCTCTCCTCCACTGTAGATAAATTCTATGCTGTAAATCTTTCTGAGGCAGCCATACATCATGTACAGAAATTATTTGCAACCTCTTTTGCAGGGCTCACAAATCCGATTCAGGACTTGTCTAGGACGATAGAAGTATCAGGCACCTCCTCTGCTTCTAAGGGGGAGAAATTCAGACGACAGTCCAAAATCTGTCAAATAATAAGGAAGAAGGTTGTAGCCGATCAAAAATTTCTTTTATGGCAAAAGAAATTTTCTAGAGTTGATGCGATGTAAAGTCCAAAAAATGAAGTTGCTTATCTCAGAGCCATTGAAGAAAATAACAATAAAACCTTCGAAAATATTAAGGCTAAACTTTTGTCAGTTGAACATGAGAAAGCCAAAGTTGAAGAAGCTAAGGCAAATGCTGTGGGGCAGTTTAAAGTTTTCCTGGACCAAAGGAAAGCTAAAGCAGATCTTTTCAGATCTGAGATAGACAAAGTTGAATGTCAAAAAATCATAAGGGATGCTAAAACAAGAGTAATAGCTGAATGTCAAGGTGCACAGATCCCTGAAGTGCAAATTGCTCCATCTACAAGTGGTCAACCTGGTCGAGCTAACAAAGGTAAAAAGATTATGGTGACATGCTCTCCGGATTATCTGATGAGAGTAGGTAAATATGGTGAAGACAAATCAGATGAATCAGATGATGAAAATCCGTTTGCAAAAGAGAAGAAAATCGCTGACGAACTGAGAAGACAAGCGGTAGAACAATACACTTTCTGAAAACAATAGAACAATACGAATGAGTGTAAACTTTGACAGAGTTGAATTACAAAACTATCGATTTACATAATATTCTAATGAAGTATTTATAAACTTTTGATCTTCCTTGAATAGTTGACAGTTGGTTAATCTTCTATCTTGCGAGATAATCTTGATAATCTTCTAATCTTGATAAGATATCCTTGAAATCTGTAAAGATAGCAGTTTCCATAAATAGCTCAACAGAAACTGTTTGTTGAATGTGATTCTTCTAACAGTCTTCTCTTTCATGCCTTTCAATAGTTGTCATAATCATACTAACAGTTCCGGGCTCTTTGTACTAACAGTTGCAACATTCACCACAACTGTTAGTTACAACTGTTTTCACAAATTAAACTAACAGCGTTCAATTGTTTCTTCACAAACACACTAACAGTTTTACCTTTGCATATCCAACAGTTTCAATTACTTAGCAAATTTCCAACAATCTCCCCATAACTTAAAATATTGAACAATACACTTGAGTTGTTTTATAGGGTTCAACCACAGAAAAATTAATATAAGCAAAGAAAACATGAAGTATGCAAAGTCAAACTGTTACAATCAAAACGTAAAGAAAAAAGGTTATACTTTCTTTGACTATAAATATTCCAATCTTTCTTTTAACCTCTGAATAAGATCTTCATTAACTTTTGCAGGGCCAAGGAACTTTGCTTTCATCAAATATAAGAGCTTTGTTTTATTATACTCTATAAATTCAATATCAAACCATTGGATAATCGCCTCTCTCATACACCTTTACAGTACTGATTGGGAATGCTTCCTCAGCTATCAGCATAGGCATTACTTTCAGAGGATCACATATGCTTGTTAAATGCCTTATTAGCACTCTAATTTCAATCCCATCAACTTCTCCATAGTGAGTTAAACCATATTCATAGATTTCTTGCACATCCCTTCTTGTCACACTTTCCACTAGCTGTAAAAAGCTAGCATAGCTTTCAACTGGTTCAATTTCTCTCACGATTGTCACCCCTTGCTTTCCTGTTTCAATCCTTAACATTTCAAATCTCCACTCAGTGATGTGGGATCTTTGACCTAGTTGAACTTCTACAAGCTTTTCCAATTTCTTTTTAGCCTCCATCCTGAGTTTGTCTTGTAAAATGGTTTGAACCATAGCAGCTTTAGCCTTTTCTAAGGGTTTCTTAATTATTTGAGACTGTTGAGTCTTTTTCTTTTCAATCCTTTTTCTCTTAACTCCCTTATCAACCTTCTTTCCTCTTTCCTCTTCATCAATTTTCTTTGTAAACTCAGTTGCCATCTTTTGAGCTAGTTCAAGATCTCCCTTTTCTTGTTGCTCAATCTCAGCATTTAATCTTTGTGCTAGCTCATTATCATGCTCTTCTTGTTGTTCTTTTGACAGATTTAGCTTTGGAATATTAACCACTATCTCTTTTCCCTTACCTAACATAGGAGGCATCTTCTCATCCTTCTTTGATTCTACAATAGCAATACCTTTGAAGCCTGGCTTAGGTTCAATTGGTTCTAGTTTTGACACTTTACCATCAAGCCACCCATCATCTATCTTTTGAGCCATCTTGAATGTGCTGATGTTGAGAGTTTGAGCACCCACTACAATCAAATGATCTTGTTTTACTTTGGACCATGATTTGAATACATCTGTTGTTGGATAATCTTTAGACATGATCATCCTATTGATCAAAACTCTATCAACTACAGACAATTTATCTTTATCTGATTGAGCACTTGCAGCTGTTTGTAGTTGTTCTAGAGCAACTGTTGTTTGTGGAGTTGCAACTGTTAGAGTATCTGGTGCAGCTGTTTGCTTGGATTGCACAATTGTTTGTTTACTTTGCACATTTTGCACTTGCTTCTTTATGATTGGCTTCTCCCCCTTTTGATTGGAACTGTTTGAGGAGGAGTAGCATGAAACTGTTTAAGCATTTGATCATGGACTTGAAGAACATCTGTAGCCTTCTTCAGAGTAGTCGACAAGACTTTGATCTTTTTGTCTTGCTTGATAATAAGTTCATTGTGCTTGGCAAGAAACTTGTCTTGTAGGCAGTTCCTCTTTTTAAGATAGAGGAAGGCAGCAAGAAATGGCACAAGTTGTGGATTCGTCAATGCCTTTTGTTTCATACTTGCCTCAATGTCAGCCAGTGTTGCCACCTCAAACATATCATCGGCAGATAGATATGGTGGGTCACTCTTAGAAGTTCCCTCACCAGTACCCCTTTGTTATTGGTACTGGGGATTTCCGAAAGTTGTTTAACCAGCCTTTGGTGCCGTGGTTGAGGTCTTACTTATGTTAACACTGCCCTGCTCACCCCTTGCGGATGGAACAGTAGTGTCAGCCTCAAGAACCACATGATCACCTCCTCAGTGTGCTTGGGAGACAGCACAGTGGGTTCCATTTGGATATTCTACACAGGTGAATGCACCTGTGCAGGGCTTATAGTTTGAGTGATAGGGATTGTGGTGAAAGGAGCACCAATAGTTCTCTTCCTCTTTTTGAGTGTTATTAGAGAGGGGGCTTGTGTTGTAGCTTGAGAAACGGTTGCAGTGGGTGATATTTGAGTATCAAGAGTTGTGGGTTCTAGAGTTGGTGGTGTAGCAATAATTTGGGCTTCATGCTCAACTCTAGCAGCTCTGTTTCTTGAAAGAAACTCCACCTTTGCAGAGAGTGGTGGAGTGATGGCACTAGAAAAATTCTTGCCATTGATCAACAGTTTGCTCAGTGTGGATGCCACATGAGCAGAGGGAATCTGGACCCTCTTGTGAGTTTTAAGATTTGCAAATAAAGAGTTTAAACAAGTTTGCACAAATCAGGGGTACATCAAAAAGAGACCATATTTGGTCCCGAGATGTTTTACCATACCATTAAAAATTTATTTAGAAAAGTTGAAGCAACGATTGTTGGACATACAGATTAAGGCCAAAGCAATGTTACTTCCAAACTCCTTCTATCCAGTTCTTTGGGGGCTGATACATTGTTGTAAAGTGTGAACCAAATATTTCCAGTGTGCACAAAATTACCCTTTGTAGAATGTACCCTTTCCCCTAGGGCCCTCATACCCCTTCTTAACCAACTCATCATGCAAGAATTCCTATGAGACCGAATCAGAATACTCACCCTCATGATCATCAATGTGAAGGTGTTCTCGAATGGTATTCTCAGAGAGTGAAATAGCATGATTATCAACATTTGAAGCGATCCATTGCACTCCATCTACTTCAGTGATTGTAGCGTTTTTCCAAAATTGATCGAGATGGGAAGTGTAGATGGTGGGATTGATGGTGAGGGCAGTGTTGAGGTTTGACAGCATATGGTAGTCGATCATGTCACGAAAGACAAGCAACTCAGCAGGTTTAGAGAGGTAGGCTAGCATGTTGTGTTCCTTGACAAACGGAAGAGGAGCCATGGCGATTTCGAAGAGAAAGTCTAGGGTTTAGTGTTCAATTGAAGTTTAGTAAGCATAATGAAAACTGCAAGGAGGGAATGGCTTATATATGTAATGCATATTAAATGCAATTCAAAATGCCTCAGAATATCTGCAAAGACTGAAATACCCTTGACTAACAGTTGAAGGGAAAACTAAGAACTAACAGTTGAGAATTGTTTGGTTAATGAACTTCAACTGTAACACTCCCCCTTAAATGATCAGGCAACTTGCCTAACAGTTGTGACACCTATGTACTAACAGTTGAGAACTATTAGTTGCAATTTGCATTGTAGATCCCTGAACACTTACATAAACAGTTGTTAGACTCAAGACTAACAGTTTCAAACTGTTAGTGTGAAAACACAAAAACACAGAAAGATAAGCTAACAACCCATTATTCTAAGTTAATCATTCCAATATTTGAGATCAGAAAGTTAAACCTCCTCACATCAAATGCTTTAGTGAACAGACCAGCTAACTGATCATCAGTATGAACTTTCATAACTTGAATTAACTTTTTCTCATTGCAATCTCTGATGAAGTGAAACCTGATTTCTATATGCTTTGTTTTTGAATGCTTCATAGGATTGTTAACAATGCTGATAGCACTTGTGTTATCAACATAGATAGGTGTATTCAAGAAATTCATACCATAATCCAGAAGCTGATTCTGGATCCACAACACTTGTGAACAGCAACTTGATGCAGCAATATATTCAGCCTCAGCTGTTGAAGTTGAAACTGTTGTTTGTTTCTTGCACTGCCAAGATACCAACCTGGAGCTAAAGAATTGACATCCTCCAGAATTTGATTTCCTATCCACATTAGCTCCACCATAGTCACTATCAGAATATGCCACCAATTCAAATGGTGAATCCTTAAGATACCAAAGACCCAGTTTTTGTTGGCCTTTGAGGTACCTAAAGATCCTCTTTACAGCAAATAGATGTGCCATCTTGGGGTTGCATTGAAACCTGGCACAAACACACACAACAAATATTATATCTGGTCTAGAAACAGTTAAGTACATTAATGAACCTATCATAGACCTATACAAGTGAATGTCTACATCCTCCCCCTTAGGATCTGCTCCCAACTGTTTGTGTGTCTCCATTGGAGTACTAGCCAGCTTCACATCTTGATATCCAAACTTGTCCAAAATGTCCTTGACATACTTTGACTGACTAAGAAAGATACGAGATGGCTTCTGCTTCACCTGTAATCCCAAAAAAAATGTAAGTTCTCCCATGGAACTCATCTGAAATCTCTTATGCATTATGGCTTCAAACTCCTTGCAAAGATTGTCATTAGTGGATCCAAAGATTATATCATCAACATAGATTTGTAGAAGCAAAATCTCTGTTTTAATAATCTTTGTAAACAATGTCTTATCAATAGTGCCTCTTTTAAAACCATTCTCAATCAAATGAGATGACAATGTCTCATACCAAGCTCTAGGAGCCTGATGTAACCCATACAAGGCTTTATCCAACCAATATACCCTATCAGGATACTTTGAGTCTTCAAAACCAGGTGGTTGACACACATATACCTCCTCATCAATAGTTCCATAGAGAAAAGCGGATTTGACAGCCATTTGATATACCTTAAACTCTTTGAAGCTTGCAAAAGCAAGAAACAATCTAATTGCTTCTATTCTTGCAACTGGTGTAAAGACATCATCATAATCTATGCCCTCTTCTTGAGTATAACCCTTTGTAACAAGCCTAGCCTTATTCTTGATGACTATTCCACTTTCATCCTTCTTATTTTTGAACACCCACTTGGTGCCAATTGCTCTTTTGCCTCTTGGAAGTTCAACCAACTTCCAAACTTGCTGAATTTGGAACTATAAAAAAGTTCCTCGTGCATTGCTTCTACCCATGAAGGATCTTTTAAAGCCTCTATTGCTTTCTTTGGTTCTATCTGAGATAGAAAGCAGGCATTCATATCAAACTGTTCAAGATCCACACCACTATTTTCATTTTGCAGCATAGCTCTTGTTCTAATAGGAGTGGCAGGATCACCTATAATCTGCCTTATGGGATGATTCTTGTGAACTCTGGATGTAGGAATGTGTTCCTCACGTAGTACATTCTCTAAATTTGACATGTCAATCTCAGCTTCACTTTCATTCCCAGATGAGTTACACACTTGATCTGAAACTGTTTGATGTTCAGTTGCACTGTGTTGTGGAGGAACATGAGATTCCATGTTCTTTGAAGGATCAGCATCATCATTCATTTGACCAACAACATTGGAAGAATTACTTTGAGCCAAGGGAATCACTACAAAGTCTTCAGGAACTTTGTTTTCACCAACATTTGTTGGGATTGAACTAACAGTTTCAAAGCTGTTTGAATTGTTGGAGACAGTTTGATAGTCTGAACCAACAGCCGTAGGAACACCTGCAACTGTTTCTGTAGAGAACTCAAAAGAAAGAGATTTAGTTAATGCATCAATATCAAATAACCACTCAGGACCATTACTTGCTACATTGATCCTATTCTCATTGAAAGACACATTCATACTCTCTTCTATGATCCTAGAAACATTGTTGAAGACTCTATACGCTTTGCTTTGAGTGGAGTATCCTACAAAAAATCCTTCTTCTGCTTTACTTTCAAACTTGCCTAATTGTGACTTGGTATTAAGGATAGTGCAGGGACATCCAAATGGCTTTAAAAGGTTGATGAGAGGCTTTCTTTTAAGAAACAACTCATAAGGAGTTTTCCCTTTGGACTTGACAACTTGCACTCTATTTTGAACATAGCAAGCAGTGTTCACTGCTTCTGTACAGAATTTCATTGGGAGCCTAGAGTCGGCTAACATTGATCTAGCAGCCTCTATCAAAGTCTTATTCCTTCTCTCAGCCACTCCATTCTGTTGTGGAGTCCTAGGAGCACTATACTGTCTTTTAATTCCTTTTTCCTCACAAAAACTGTTTAGCTCATAGTTCTTAAACTCAGAACCATTGTCAGATCTAATTACTTTCACTTTCAAATCAGATTGATTTTCAATTCTAAGAATAAGAGACTTAACTAACTCATAAGTTTCATCCTTAGATCTAAGAAATTAAACCCAAGTGAATCTGGTGAAGTCATCAACTATGACTAAACAATAAGCTTTCTTCCCTATACTGACCACAGATGTAGGACCAAAAAGATCCATATGCAATAATTCTAAAGGTGCAGAGATGGAAGAAACTTCTTTGGACTTAAAAGAAGTTTTGTGTTGCTTGCCTTTGAGGCAAGCAATACATTGATCATCACATGAAAATTCCTTTTGGGGTAAACCTCTTACCAAACTATTTTTAGCTAACAAATTCATCGTTTTAAAGTTCACGTGACACATCCTTCTATGCCAAATGTGTAACATCCTCAGATCGGGCCTAGTAGATTAGGTGACTTTGGTATGTTAATTTGTGATTAATTGTGATTAATTACTTGTTAATATTAATCTACATGGTTTTAATTAATTAGTTGTTGATTATTTAAAGAAATATATGAGGATGCATGTTTAATATATATATATATATATATATATATATATGTACGCATGCAGATTTGTATGTGTGTGTGTGCTTATATGGTTAAAGTTTGCCACCTCATGCTAATGTTTTCAAAGCATGTATATACGTGGGTTTTCATATGGATTCTTCACTTTGAAGAATCCTTGTGTGTGAACTGTGTGCAAAACCGAGAGCAAAGAAGAAGCAAGAAAGCGGATTTTTGGTGATTGTGAATTGTGATTCAAAGCTTGAAGGTTGCTGATTCTTCTTTGAATATCATATACACATGCTTTATGAACACGCTGATTCTTCAATTAGTATTAACATGCTACGGTTTTGCGTGGATTTCATATGAATATCATATACTCATGCTTTATGAAGTAATCGGATTTGATGTTCTTGGTGTTAAAGGGTGTTTTGATGCATGCTTGCATGTTTAAACATGTTTATATGTGTTTGTATGAACTTGCATATGAATTATATGGACTAGAAAGTTGGTTTATGATAGTTATGAAGTTATCGGATTCTTGATATGATGAAGAAAGCAGATTTTGGTGATGACGATGAAAACTGAGTGAAGAAATCCGATTCCAGTGAAATCCGGGTTTTGAATACGGTAGTCATGAAATCCGGTTCTCTTAAATCCGGATGTATGT
The DNA here is from genome assembly GCA_038502395.1 of Dittrichia graveolens. Lineage (NCBI taxonomy): Eukaryota > Viridiplantae > Streptophyta > Magnoliopsida > Asterales > Asteraceae > Dittrichia > Dittrichia graveolens. The sequence continues at coordinate 30,180,546 of JARJIL010000008.1, forward strand.
AATCCGAGTATTGAAATCCGATGGTTTGAATCCGAGAGTGTGGAATCCGATGATGGATTCCAATTATGAAAACCGATTGCAGGTATCAAGTTAAAATCCAAGTGTGGATGTCCGATTGAGTTTGCGGATTTCTTCAAATCAGAGGGATGTGTCGGGTTTCACATAAAATCCGATAGTTTGGACTTGTTGATTTGCATGGTTTAATGCTATGTGTTATATGTGCATGCATATGTGAATCTTACATGTTTATGTTTGATTCAAAGGATATAAATTTATGTGTCTAAAATATATTTTTGAATCGCACTGATTTCAGTTTGTTGTGTTCTCAGGAACAAACAAAACTCAGTAATATAAGACCACTAAATGGAGTAACTGAAAGCAAGAGGTGAGTGGACGTTTACTCACAGATGTTATTAGTTGTACAAACAGTAGTGTTTGTACAGTTGTAAACACTTTGGTTGTTTAATTCGCTTCCGCAATGATTATGAAAATGAAAATTTTTGGGTTAAAAATACGGTATTACAAGTTTGGTATCAGGGCCTTGGTTTGGTAGTGTAGGCACAGTGGAAGTGTTACATTCCCAAATCTTGGCTCGTGGTAGGTCGATTACTCCTTGGGTGTGGGATTGGGGTGAATTGGAGTGTAGTTAGTATGTTATGTACTAACAGATTTATCTAATAAATCGTGAGATGATGTGATTATTATAGATAACAACAGCTAATCGTGATCACTCAACTGTTGTCCCTATTGTCCCGTCTTCTGCTGAAGTCCCTACTTCAATAGCAGAAACCTTACAAAATGCCGGTACATCTGGTACCGTCGAGGATGAAAGAGATGAGTATATATTCCAGTTGTAGGGCCAACTGCAAGACTTGCGAAAGGAACTGGAGCGACAAAGACAGGTTCCTATAATTCAAACCCCGGTTACTACTGTGACATCAACTACGGTTGCGATACCTCCTATCCTTCCGACAGTGACTACATTGGCAGAGGTTCCTCCGATGTGAATGCCAAAACCCCCGTTTACTCAACCGATGGCTCAACCTTTTTACTATCCGTTATTTCCTGAGGGGCCCTATCCGCAAGGATCTGTTCCAGAAGGGTCTTATCCACAGGGTTCGATGCCTCAAAGATCCTATTCTTATCCGTTTATGGGATATCCACAGACTATGGGATTCATGCGAATTGAGCCGATGCTTAGAGTCGCAAGGGAATTAGTGAACATATTAAATTCATGCGAATTGAAATTGTCTCCGTCTTGATCGATATATTGAAGGCAGCTCAGTTGGAAGCCTTGATGGATGAAAATCTAAAGTCTGAAATTATGTTGAATAAAAGAATGATCTGACTGATGATTCTAGAGGATTGAATATAGATGATGTTGTTTCCCAACATGGTATACCGCTTTCGATTGTGTCCGATAGAGATTCCAGGTTCGTGTCGAACTTCTGGAACAGTTTACAGCGGGAGTTAGGTACACGTGTTAATCTGAGTACAGCTTACCACCCACAGATAGACGGGCAATCTGAGAGAACTATTCAGACACTTGAGGATATGCTGCGGGCATGTGTGTTAGATTATGGAGATTCTTGGGATTCCCGTCTACCGTTGGTTGAATTTGCGTATAATAATTCTTACCATTCGAGTATCGGTATGCCACCTTATGAGATGCTATACGGTCGTCGCTGCCGTACTCCTACTTGTTGGTTTGAGGTGGGTGAGAAACAATATGCATGTCCTGATATTGTGTAGATCATCGCAGATAATGTAGCTATTGCACGAGAAAAGTTAAAAGCTGCGGTGAATCGACAAAAGATGTATGCTGATCCGCGTCGTAGGTCGGTTTCGTTTGTTGAGGGAGAATTGGTTTATCTGAAGGTTTCTCCATGGAAGGGGGTTATCCCTTTTGGAAAGCGGGGAAAGCTAGCTCCGCGGTATATTGGACCGTTTCGTGTCCAACGGGTGGTTAATGATCAAACGGTTACTCTTGATCTTCCAGCGGAATTATCAGGTATTCACAATACCTTCAATGTTTAAAGTTTTGTATGTGTGTGTGCTTAGATGGTTAAAGTTTGCCACCTCATGCTAATGTTTTCAAAGCATGTATATACGTGGGTTTTCATATGGATTCTTCACTTTGAAGAATCCTTGTGTGTGAACTGTGTGCAAAACCGAGAGCAAAGAAGAAGCAAGAAATCGGATTTTTGGTGATTGTGAATTGTGATTCAAAGCTTGAAGGTTGCTGATTCTTCTTTGATTCTTGTTGTTATACTTCGATTAGTATTAACATGCTACGGTTTTGCGTGGATTTCATATGAATATCATATACACATGCTTTATGAAGTAATCGGATTTGATGTTCTTGGTGTTAAAGGCTGTTTTGATGCATGCTTGCATGTTTAAACATGTTTATATGTGTTTGTATGAACTTGCATATGAATTATATGAACTGGAAAGTTGATTTATGCCATTTATGAAGTTGTCGGATTCTTGATATGATGAAGAAAGCGGATTTAGGTGATGATGATGAAAACCGAGTGAAGAAATCCGATTCCAGTGAAACCCGGGTGTTGAATCCGGTAGTCATGAAATCCAGTTCTCTTAAATCCGGATGTATGTAATCCGAGTATTGAAATCTGATGGTTTGAATCGGAGAGTGTGGAATCCGATGATGGATTCCAATTATGAAAACCGATTGCAGGTATCAAGTTAAAATCCAAGTGTGGAAGTCCGATTGAGGTTGCGGATTTTTTCAAATACGAGGGATGTGTCGGATTCTTTTGAAATCCGACATTGGTTGAAGGTTCCTGCAGAACAACCGGTCTTCCCGGGGCACGATTATCTGTTATGTGTTGTTGATATTGACGCGGTTATTTGCTGGTATATATGTTGTGGTTTTACTCCTTTCACGTAACTTTGTGCTAATCCCCAACCTCTCACTGTTTTTACAGGTTTTGGTAAGTCAGCGGCTCGGGTGAGAGTGGTTAGCTTGGGGAGTAATCACCGTCGTTTGTAATACTGATATTTAAACAGTAGTGTTTGTACAGTTGTAAACACTTTGGTTGTTTAATTCGCTTCCGCAATGATTATGAAAATGAAAAATTTTGGGTTAAAAATACGGTGTTACAAGTTTGGTATCAGAGCCTTGGTTTGGCAGTGTAGGCACAGTGGAAGTGTTACATTCCCAAATCTTGGCTCGTGGTAGGTCGATTACTCCTTGGGTGTGGGATTGGGGTAAATTGGAGTGTAGTTAGTATGTTGTGTACTAACGGATTTATCTAATAAATCGTGAGGTGATGTGATTGTTACGGATAACAACAGCTAATCGTGATCTCTCAACTGTTGTCCCTATTGTCCCGTCTTCTGCTGAAGTCCCTACTTCAATAGCGGAAACCTTACAAAATGCCGGTACATCTGGTACCGTCGAGGATGAAAGAGATGAGTATATATTCCAGTTGGAGGGCCAACTGCAAGACTTGCGAAAGGAACTTGAGCGACAAAGACAGGTTCCTATAATTCAAACCCCGGTTACTACTGTGACATCAACTACGGTTGCGATACCTCCTATCCTTCCGACAGTGACTACATTGGCAGAGGTTCCTCCGATGTGAATGCCAAAACCCCCGTTTACTCAACCGATGGCTCAACCTTTTTACTATCCGTTATTTCCTGAGGGGCCCTATCCGCAAGGATCTGTTCCAGAAGGGTCTTATCCACAGGGTTCGATGCCTCAAAGATCCTATTCTTATCCGTTTATGTGATATCCACAGACTATGGGATTCATGCGAATTGAGCCGATGCTTAGAGTCGCAAGGGAGTTAGTAAACATATTAAATTCATGCGAATTGAAATAGTCTCCGTCTTGATCGATATATTGAAGGCAGCTCAGTTGGAAGCCTTGATGGATGAAAATCTAAAGTCAGAAATTATGTTGAATAAAAGAATGATCTGACTGATGATTCTAGAGGATTGAAGGTTTATCAATCCTGTGTTTGGGTGCCTTTGCTTGGAGGTCTCCGGAGTTTGATTATGACTGAAGCTCATAAATCGAGACTATCTATTCATTCAGGTAGCAAAAAATGTATAACGATCTAAAGGTTCTGTATTGGTGGCCTGCAATGAAGACAGATGTTGCATAGTTTGTGGAAGCTTGCCATATTTGTGCACAGGTTAAGGCAGAGCACAAGAAACCCTATGGAACATTGAAACAGTTACAGATTCCAGAGTGGAAGTGGGAGCATATAACGATGGATTTCGTAACGAAAATTCCACTTATGCAGATGAATCATGAAATGATTTGGGTGATCGTTGACAGATTGACCAAGAGTGCTCACTTCTTGGCTACCAGTGAGATGGCGTCACTTAGTAAGTTGGCTTAGTTGTATATAGATGATGTTGTTTCCCAACATGGTATACCGCTTTCGATTGTGTCCGATAGAGATTCCAGGTTCGTGTCGAACTTCTGGAACAGTTTACAGCGGGAGTTAGGTACACGTGTTAATCTGAGTACAGCTTACCACCCACAGACAGACAGGCAATCTGAGAGAACTATTCAGACACTTGAGGATATGCTACGGGCATGTGCGTTAGATTATGGAGATTCTTAGGATTCCCGTCCACCGTTGGTTGAATTTGCGTATAATAGTTCTTACCATTCCAGTATCGGTATGCCACCTTATGAGATGCTATACGGTCGTCGTTGCCGTACTCCTACTTGTTGGTTTGAGGTGGGTGAGAAATAGTATGCATGTCCTGATATTGTGTAGATCATCGCAGATAAAGTAGTTATTGCACGAGAAAAGTTAAAAGCTGCGAGGAATCGACAAAAGATGTATGCTGATCCGCGTCGTAGGTCGGTTTCGTTTGTTGAGGGAGAATTGGTTTATCTGAAGGTTTCTCCATGGAAGGGGGTTATCCGTTTTGGAAAGCGGGGAAAGCTAGCTCCGCGGTATATTGGACCGTTTCGTGTCCAACGGGTAGTTAATGATCAAACGGTTACTCTTGATCTTCCAGCGGAATTATCAGGTATTCACAATACCTTCAACGTATGTTAGTTGCAGAAATGTAGAGCTGAGGATGAGAGTCAGATTCTACCTCTACATGATCTTATAGTAGATTCCAGCATGAAACTAGTGGAAGAACCCATAGAACTACTAGATCAGAAAGTGACGAAACTGCGTAACAAACAGATTCTGATGGTTCTAGTTAAATGGAAGCACAGTTTGGGTTCAGACTTGACGTGGGAAACTGAAGCCGATACCAGAGCTCATTATCCTCATTTGTTTGACAATGAATAGATTCCGAGGACGGAATCCTGTTAAAGGGGGAGGATTTGTAACATCCTCAGATCGGGCCTAGTAGATTAGGTGACTTTGGTATGTTAATTTATAATTAATTGTGATTAATTACTTGTTAATATTAATCTACATGGTTTTAATTAATTAGTTGTTGATTAATTAAAGAAATATATGAGGATGCATGTTTAATATATATATATATATATATATATATGTACGCACGCAGATTTGTATGTGTGTGTGTGTGCTTAGATGGTTAAAGTTTGCCACCTCATGCTAATGTTTTCAAAGCATGTATATACGTGGGTTTTCATATGGATTTTTCACTTTGAAGAATCCTTGTGTGTGAACTGTGTGCAAAACCAAGAGCAAAGAAGAAGCAAGAAATCGGATTTTTGGTGATTGTGAATTGTGACTCAAAGCTTGAAGGTTGTTGATTCTTCTTTGATTCTTGTTGTTATACTTCGATTAGTATTAACATGCTACGGTTTTGCGTGGATTTCATGTGAATATCATATACTCATGCTTTATGAAGTAATCGGATTTGATGTTCTTGGTGTTAAAAGGGTGTTTTGATGCATGTTTGCATGTTTAAACATGTTTATATGTGTTTGTATGAACTTGCATAAGAATTATATGAACTCGAAAGTTGGTTTATGCCAATTATGAAGTTGTCGGATTCTTGATATGATGAAGAAAGCGGATTTTGGTGATGATGATGAAAACCGAGTGAAGAAATCCGATTCCAGTGAAATCCGGGTGTTGAATCCGGTAGTCATGAAATCCAGTTCTCTTAAATCCGGATGTATGTAATCCGAGTATTAAAATCCGATGGTTTGAATCCGATGGTTCCAATTATGAAAACCGATTGCAGGTATCAAGTTAAAATGCAAGTGTGGAAGTCCGATTGAGGTTGCGGATTTCTTCAAATCCGAGGGATGTGTCGGATTCTTTTGAAATCCGATGGAGAGTTGCGGATTTGGTGAAATGCGATGGTAGTATCGGATTTCACATAAAATCCGATAGTTTGGACTTGTTGATTTGCATGGTTTAATGCTATGTGTTATATGTGCATGCATATGTGAATCTTACATATTTATGTTTGATTCAAAGGATATAAATTTATGTGTTTGACATATATTTATGAATCGTACTGATTTCAATTTGTTGTGTTCTCAGGAACAAACAAGCCTCAGTAATATAAGATCACTGAGTGGAGTAACTTAAAGCAAGAGGTGAGTGGACGTTTACTCACAGATGTTATTAGTTGTAACTGGATTGGGTGGCAACTGTTATTGGTTTGACGCATGGATAGATTGTGCATCTGATAATTGATTAACTGTTGATTGTTAATTAATTGTGTGTCAATGATATGTATACATGAGGTTGGGAAGTCAGCTTCGGCTGGGCATATGGGCTGGGTTTGTTTGCTATCGGCTAATCAGTATTGGGATCTTTTGATGCATTTGTTGCAACATAAGGTAATACTGTGTGAGAATAGCAAATGAACTATCGGTAAACCTTTGCTTTGGCCGGTATTGGTTGAAGGTTCCTGCAGAACCGCAAGTCTTCCCGGGGCACGATTATCTGTTATGTGTTGTTGATATTGATGCGGTTATTTGCTGATATATCTGTTGTGGTTTTACTTCATTCACTTAGCTTTGTGCTAATCCCCCACCTCTCACTCTTTATACAGGTTTTGGTAAGTCAGCGGCTCAGCTGAGAGTGGTTAGCTTGGGGAGTAATCACCTAGGACTCTGATATATTATTTTGTGACGAGCCGTCTTTTGTAATACTGATATTTAAACAGTAGTGTTTGTACAGTTGTAAACACTTTGGTTGTTTAATTCGCTTCCGCAATGATTATGAAAATGAAAATTTTTGGGTTAAAAATACGGTGTTACAAAATGGCAGACTCATCATGAGATGCCTTTGAGAGTAAACAACTTAAAACATTATGCTTAGCAACCTTTTGTGTATCCAAACAGTATACATTATCCTTTCTTGGTGTTATTAAAAGAATATCCTTTTCAGTTAATTTAGAATCTTTTGAAAGAATAATGCATTCAGTATCTGTAAACAAGACTTTGTTTTCAATGTCACAAATTTGAGACACACTCAACATATTGTACTTGAGTTGTTCAACAAAGAAAACATCATTAAAAGTAAGGGTACCTGCCTCTACAGCTCCTTTACCTGTGATTCTTCCTCCCTTTGGACTTCCTCCAAATGCTACATATCCTCCATTGATTCTTTTGAAATCCTTCAAGCAATCTGGATTTCCAGTCATGTGCCATGAGCATCCACTATCCACATGCCAGATTGCTCCTTGATTGGCCCTATGAATGCTCTGCACAAAAGAAAATCAGTTAGTAGCAGGAAGTACCCAGCCCATACAGGTCTTGGGTACACCATTCAAGTCATAATACTTAACCACAGATTGAGTTTTCTTAATTTTATCCCAGTTATATTTCTCTATTCTGTGTGAAGAGTATTTACTGAGAACATGTGGTTTCCAACTGTTGTGATTAACAGTTGAGATTTGGGAACACTCAGCTTTTGAATTTGATAAAACAGTTGAGTCAGTTTGTGACTCAATTTGACTTTCAGGAGGATTATCAATTTTAGCTTCTTCAGAAACTGTTTGTTTCTACAATTTTACCCAAGCCAGATAAACATCCTTTGATTTTGGCTTAACAGTTGGAGAACTGTTAGACTATTTTGGCTTAACAGTTGGAGAACTGTTAGACTGTTTTCTGGTACTTGGTCTCTGGGTTCTATTGAACTGTGGGTTATGATAACAGTTGTGAGCCAAGTGATTTACTTTCCCATATATGTAACACCTTTTGGTTTTGACTATAGGCAACCCATTTCTTTGTGCCCATAACTGGTTTCTATTTCTTTGATTTCCCCTCACTGGTGCTGAACGAGGAAACTTTTGCACACCATGTTGTTTGCATGTGCAAACAGGTACTTCAGTATGCCTCTTCACATGTTTGGAATGAGATTGTATTTTTGAAGCTTCCTTCTTTTGCTTTGCACCAGCAACTTCACCAACTCTCTCCTTTCCTTTTATTTTAATACTAACAGTTGAGGTTTTTGAGTTAAAACTGTTTGGGTTCTTTTTAGGACTGTTAGTGTAAAGGTGGGGACTGTTTCAACAGTAGTGGAACTGTTTATAGAGTTTACAAATTTGAAGGGTTTTGGTTCACTGGTGGAGGGTTCAGAGGATGCTTTTACAAACATCACATGTTGTGAAGAAGATTTAGGTGCTGCAGGTTCACAACAGATGTGATTTTCAATTGGAATGACTTTTTCTTTCTTCACAAATCCTTCCTTCTTCTCATCAATCACCTCATACACAGCTCCCTCGTCATCACTTTCAAACTGTGGATCAGCTGACTTCAATTCTTCTTTTAATGGTTCATTATCATACCTTTCAGCTACATCAGACATGGAAGTTATATAGTTATGATTGTATGGAGGTGGAGTCTGTTTATACCCTATGCCTGTTTTTTACCTTCTTTGTGATCTGTGATTTTAACACGGTTTCAAGTTTAAGAGTTGAAGCTTTGAACATGCTCAAATCCATGTCCACACAATCCAATTTCTTGGTTAAATCATCTATCTTACTCTCTTTCTCACTCAACTTCTCCTTAATACTATCAATCTCTTCCTGAAGCTGCTCCTTCTCCCACTTATGATACTTTCTATCATAGTCCATTTGTAGTTCATTAGCCTGATAATCTTTGATCAGCACAAACCTTTTTGTTATGCTCCCTAAACCTTTTAACTATAGCTCTACATTAACTAGGACATAGTTTAGAAGATACATGAATGTCTTCTATTTCTGATGAATCCATGTTAATGGAGCAGTCAGTCAATGCCATCAATGCCTTGTTGTGAGTGGCTTGCTCTGCTTGATCACTCCAATCAAACCCATGACCTTCTCGTGAAACCAATGCTGATGAGGTGGAATTTGAATTTTGATCTTGATGTTGGCTTTGACCACCAGATATGCATTCCCTGGCAAAGTGATCAGGCTGTTGACATTTGAAACATCTTACTTTGGATTTGTCAAATCCAGCCTGACCATCAGCCCTGAAGTTCATGTTTTGTCTTCCTGTTCTCTTGATCGAATCTTTTGGCTCTCACAGTTAGCATAGCCATCTGCCACTTGAGATCCATCTCCTCAAGGTCATCAGGATGCACTTGTTCAAGATCTTCATTAGTGAGAGTTGAATGTGCATGACTAGCAAGGAATGCTTCAAGCACTGCATCAGAAGTGTTCACATCCAATCTAGCCAAAGAACTAGTATCTGCACAACCATCAATAGAATTAGTTAAAGAATGGTTGGAGTCCATACCTATGGATGAAAGAAGAGCAGCATTGGGACTAGGAGTCACAGACTTCCTTTTTCCTTCAATTTCTCCCTCAAACACAATCAAACTATTGTATAGATCATCTAATTCTATATCTTTTAGGGAATCCTTAGTCCTCCGTTGTGCAGCATAAACTGTCCATTCATCACCTAAGGACCTGAGAAACTTTCTATTGATCTCATCTTGCTCTATTCTAACTTTTGCACTCTTAAGTTGACTTACTAGCTTATAGAACCTATCAAAAATTTGAGTGATGCTTTCATTCTTTCCACTGGAAAAGTTCTCATAAGCTTGTTTTAGAAGATCCCTTTGATTCCTTTTGGAACTTGCATTCCCTGCAAACCTCTTTTCTAAAGCATTCCACAATTCATAAGAACCATCAAACTTCTTAAACTGATGTTGATACTCATTTGGAATAGCAATTTGAAGAATGCTGAGAGCTTTCATCTCAAGCATCCTCTCTTTTCTTTCAGCATCTATTTTTGGTGGTGGTTTCTTCCTTGGTTTTCCAGTTTCATTTAAATCAATAGGAGTTGTGGGTTCATTCTCAATGATTTCCCAAGCAGCATAGTCCATTAATTGAACATGTTGCTTGATCCTTAGTTTCCACATCTCAAAATTAGTTGGTTTGAGCATGGGAACACGAATGTTTGACCCAGATCCAGAGTTATCAGAAGATCCACCAGACTCCATAATAATAAAGTGATTGAAAACTCACAATAAAACTTTAGAAAGACTTTAAAACTCAAACACATCAGATCTGTGTAAAACCTTCAACTGCTGATCAAAGGAACCTTAATGTTAAGGCTCTGATACCACTTGTCAGGAATGGATATTACCAAAATCAATAACAAGGATTATCTTTTGAATTTAAATCAGAGTTTGTATAAAAGACAATCTTTGAGCTTGATCACAATCAACTAAGAAGTTGCGGAATCACACTTAATTGATTAATGAAGGTTTTAATCACATGAACAATTTAATCAACACAATTAAATACTTCAAAACATAAGATGTTTATTAATAACCAAAGATGATTACAATATTCACCTACACCTCCAATCTAACTCTTTTGTTAGACGAAGAACACACTTTGTTCTTAGGTTTCAAAGAAACTTGAAGGCTAATACACTTTTTGAAAACAATAAAACAATACGAATGAGTGTAAACTCTGACAGAGTTGAATTACAAAACTATCGATTAACATAATATTCTGATGAAGTATTTATAAACTTTTGATCTTCCTTGAATAGTTGATAGTTGGTTAATCTTCTATCTTGCGAGATAATGTTGATAATCTTCTAATCTTGATAAGATGTCCTTCAAATCCTTAAAGATAGCAGTTTCCATAAATAGCTTAACAAGACCTGTTTGTTGAATGTGATTCTTCTAACAATCTTCTCTTTCATGCCTTTCAACAGCTGTCATAATCATACTAACAGTTCCAGGCTCCTTGTACTAACAGTTGCAACATTCACCACAACTGTTAGTTACAACTGTTTTCACAAATCAAACTAACAGCTTTCAACTGTTTCTTCACAAACACACTAACAGTTTTACCTTTGCATATCCAATAGTTTCAATTACTTATTGAAGCTGAGAAGGAAAAACAAGCCAAAAAGAAACAAATGAGAGCTGAAAGACAGGAGGTATGGCTGTCCTCAAGAAGTCAAAGAATGCATCCTGAGAAAATAACTTCAGTAAGACTGAAGAAGGAAAAGAATGAAATCTTTCTCAATCTTCAATGCAAAACTCTCGCAATCTTCGTAACGTACTCAATAACTCAAGTCAAGCTTAAGTGTGCCTATTCTGAATGGGCTGAAATAATGACATGCTTGTCAAAACACAAGCTGACGGAGGATGTTGAAACTGTTCAGAGAGAGATCACCAAAGTCATCCAGTTATATGAAGAGCAAATGAAAAAGAAAGGATCTGAGCCTAAAATCATCTCTCAAAAAGACAAACATTCGAGAGCCGAAAGAATAAAGTTTCAGAGGAGGAAGCTGACCTACAAAAAGTTTCAACAAGAAATTGTTGAGTGAATTTCTAAAAGGGAGCTTCCTAACTTCAGAGGCATTGACACTACCTTACCTCCCGGATTTTTTCCTGAAACTGGAAATGTTCTATCAAATCCCAGATGTTTCTTTTTCCTAGATACTCATGACAAAGTTCGATTTTATAGAATATCAGATTTTGCCAAAGCTGACTTTCTTCATCTGAAGTCACTTAGATACTTCATTGATAATTAAGACCCATCCATTAAAGACACACTAGATGAATATCTGAGGCAGGTCGAACTCAAAATGCCAAGTGAACCCATTCCTGATGAGTTCAAACCCATAATTAATTAGAGTACATTCTTTCATTCTTTATTATTGTTATTTATCATTCTTTTTTAAATAGTCATGAAGTATAAACAAATAGGGGGATATTGTTGGTCTCGTATTTGTATATATTCCATTCTTGAAGATGCGTTTCAGAGAAAGCATCTGAAGGATCAGTCTTTATTCATTTGGAAACTGTCCTGACGATACTCATGTGAAGAAAGAAGCCTTAAAGTTTATCTAGAGATTAGTTCTGAAGTGAATGCAAAATGAAGTGAGTCTTTAGTTATCAAGAGGTCTCCATTACTGAAAGCATGCTTTAATACACACATCTACCAGTTTAGTAAAGTTTGCAATCTGCGCTTTTGAAGGAACTTAATCGGAGCATAAGAATTTTGTTCCTACCTTTTTGTAGAGCAGTACCTGTGTAATATGTTTAGATGGTCAGGATTAGTTTACATAGCATATAAATACCTTCTCACTGTTTGAGAAAAGGTTAAGCGTTTGTTCGCTATTCTGTAAGTTCTTGATTAGTTTGTACTCAGTGCTCAAGTTTGTTCTTGTGCACTTTTTGAAGTTTGATTATTAATATAATCTTGCTTTGATAAATTTCGTGTGTTTGTATTCTAAAACTATTTACACGTTTTGATTATTCATCATTGTTAGTTTTTTACTTGGTCGGGAAAAACAGGATTCCGTCCTCAGAATCCCTTCTCGTTCAAACAACTGAGTGTATGTGCCTCTCATATCAGCCTCAGTCTCCCAGGTTAAATCAGAACCTAAACGGTGCTTCCACTTGACCAACACCATCGGAATCTGCTTCTTGTGGAGCTTAGTCACTTTTGGATCTAACAGTTCAATAGGTTCCTCTACTAATCTCTTCTTTGAATCCACTTTCAAATCTGAATACCTAAACGGTGTCATGAATACCTGTCAACTCTGCAGGAAGATCCAATGTAACCGTCTGATCATTCACTACTTGTCAAATGTGGAAAGGACCAATAAAACAGGGAGCTAGCTTTCCTCTCTAGCCAAAACGGATAACACCTTTCCACGGCGAGACCTTTAAACACATAAGCTCTCCCACATCAAACGATACAGGACGACGACGCGGATCTACATACATCTTTTGCCCATCTCTAGCAGCTTTTAACTTTTCTCTTGCAATGGCAACATTATATGCAGTTAACTGAACAATCTCTAGACCTGCAAACTGTTTCTAACCGGCCTCTAACCAACAAGTCGGGGTACGGCAGCGATGACCGTACAACATTTCATACGGAGGCATTCCAATACTGAAGTGATAAGAATTGTTATATACAAATTCAATCAACGGCAGGTGTGAATCCCAAGATCCACCATACTCAATTACACAGGTATGTAACATATCTTCGAGTGTCTGTATGGTTCGTTCAGTTTGACCATCAGTCTGGGGATGATAAGCAGTACTCAAGTTTATTCTCGTCCCTAACTCTCTCTGTAAACTCCCTTAGAAGTTAGAAACAAACCTGGATTCTCTGTCAGATACAATAGATAACAGTATGCCATGTCTCGAAACAATCTCATCAATATACAGTTGTGCCAACTTACTCAAGGAGGCTGTCTCACAAGTAGCTAAGAAATGAGCGCTCTTTGTTAGTCGATCCACAATCACCCATATCATATCAAGATTTTTCTAAGTACGCAAAAGTTTTGTTACAAAATCCATCGTTATGTGTTCCCACTTCCACTCAGGGATCTCTAACTGCGTTAAGGATCCGTATGGCATCTGATGTTCTGCCTTTACTTATGCATATGCATGACAAGATTCCACAATGTGCCACATCCGCTTTCATTGTTGGCCACCAGTAAAGCACTTTTAAGTCGTTATACATTTTGGTACTTCCTGGGTGTACTGATGAAACACCGCTTCTGAAAACAGTGAATTTACTAAAAATTCAAACTTTTAACCCATGTGGGTCCTTTTCAAAATCATAATCATCATTCTGAAACATCTGTTTGGTGTTACCTAACACATACCGACCATAATCAACAAATATTTACATCATACAAAAAGTGTTCCACCCCATAAGGTGTATATATACTTCCGTAAGCAACCCGCCTCACCAGGCCTTCTAGTCTTAACCTGAAAAGGGGCAACGTAGAACCATTAGCTAAAAAACATAGCTAGTGAGTACTAACTTATCATAAGCACCAATAAGGCAAGTCATACAATACATTTTCAATCAATCATTTCTATCTTATCACATTGCGGTGCGCTGACAAGATCAGTAAGAGTCATGTCTTGCAGGGTAATCAGTCCTGCTCAACAACTCAGGCTGGGAAATCAGACACAACCAACCATGCTGGTGGGGGAGCATAAAGTAGTCCACCAAAGATCATTTCAAAGCCAATGGCTTCTCGGAAATCCAGCTACAACCGGCTGATTTCCCTCTGATGTTAAGGAATGGTGGTTCTGCAGAACCTAGACCCGATAGGCCCCCGAGTCTCCGTTGATCCCATTCCGACCCAAGGGTCTTCTAGAACCCAGCTACAACTTGCAGACCTTAATTAAATAGTGGGGTTCAGCTACAACTGGCTGACCTTGATCCACTAGCAGTTCGCGAACCATACACATACAAACATACTTATGATCCCAAAAGGATCAATCAATCTTGCATGCAATTTCATTTATTCATGCATCATCCATTTCATTCATTCATCGTACATAACATCATTATTAACTAGGCGGTTTCAATCTGGATCCGCTAGCATGCACCTCTTACAAGTATCATACATGGTGTTACATATTTACTTCATAACAAGACTTACCCTTCCATCTCTGAGCATACCTGCAATAAAACTCATGCATATATTGGACTATAGTACACAATTAACCAGTTAGTCATTTAGCAATCAAGCCTCACTCTATTGAGACTTATGAAAGCAGGTACTCACCTCATTAGCTTATAATGTATGCTTACTTAACTCTGATTCAGCTAATTCGACAAGTTCACCTAAAACATCGGCAATCGCGTTAAGCGTTTGCACACAATGGGTTCTATTACTAGAACGCGTACAAAAACCATCTAAGGTTCATAAACATCTTAAAATAACCTTACAAGGTTTAGCACAACACGTGCCTTTAAATTAGTTAATATTTAAAATTGGACCTTCTGACTTTTACCCGACGTGTCGCATCCAAGAGCTGGACGCGTCGCGTCGCACCCCTATGCGACTATCGGATTCAACATAAGTTGGACCTCTTATGCGAAAGTCGGATGACCAATGCGACAATCGGATGGACCATGCAACTTTCGGACCAATGAATGTCGGATCAAGAAATGACGAATGAACAAATGTCGGATGAAAATGAAAGTTGCACTACACATACGGGAACGCGTCGCGTCCCTTTCTTCGACGCGTCGCGTCGCGTGCCAACTTCCACTTCATCTTTTTCTTTGTTCATCACCCATCTGACTTTACATCAAACCCAACTTATTTCCAGATTTACAAACTTGTCTTTTTCACTTTTAAAACACCTTTAAACATCATATTACACATAAACAATGATCAAGAACTCATGAACTCCATTTATAATCATCAAACATGGAAAACCACTTGTCAAGTAAGCTCTCCATGTTGAACCATGGAGTTCATCATATTAGCTTTGAGTTCCAACAGCAAAATACACATATATCTAGCATAAAACATGCCTAATCTTTGTAACAAACATCAAACTAACCTTCTTTCGAGTTTACAACTTCAAATCTTCAAATTCTTTCTTTCAAGAACTCACGAGAGCTTCTAACTAGTGTGTGTTTTCTTGTTTCTCAATCTTTTGACTTTGTGAGTCAATTTCAACACAACATACATATATATAAACTTATCTAGAGGCAAACCGCTTCTGGACTTTAAATATTTTCTTTTCTTTTTTTTCTTTTCTTCTTAATTTTTAAATATACATTACACTTAATATACGTATATACATATATAATTATCTTTAAATATATACATTTCATTAATCTCCATTTAACCAAATTTCTTACATAAACACATAACTAGAATATCCTCCTATTCTATTACTTACATACGCGTACATACTTAATTACAACTAGGCCCAAATCGACGATGTTACAAATTTACCCCCCTTAAGAGGTTTCCGTCCTCGGAATCTCTCAGTGATAAATAGGTGCGGGTATCTTGTCTTCATCTCATCCTCGACTTCCCACGTCAGGTTTAGACCTAAGTCGTGCTTCCACTTTACAAGAACCAGCTTGATCATCTTCTTACGTAGCTTCTTGACCTTCGTGTCAATGATTTCAACAGGTTCTTCAACGAGTTGCTTAGAAGAGTCAACCTTGAGTTCTTGCAATGGGAGAATCTGTTCATTTTCAACATTGCACTTATGTAAGTAACATACGTTGAAGGTGTCATGAATACCAGCTAGCTCAGGCGGCAGCTCAAGTGTTACCGTCAGATCATTCACCATACGTACAACTTTGAATGGGCCAATGAAACGTGAACTTAGCTTTCCCTTACGCCCAAAACCAATGACGCCTTTCGAAGGAGAAACCTTCAAGAACACGCGATCACCAACATCAAATGTAGTGGGACGATGCTTGGGATCCGCATACATCTTTTGTCGGTCACGAGCTCCTTTCGGCTTCTCAAGAGCCACATTCACTTTATCAGAGGTAATCTGGACAATCTCTGGTCCAGCAAACAACTTCTCACCAGGTTCCAACCAACAGGTTGGTGTATGACAGCGTCTTCCATAAAGCATCTCGTATCGTGGCATTCCAATACTGGAATGATATGAATTATTATAAGCAAATTCAATCAATGGGAGATGAGAATCCCATGAACCACCTAACTCAAGTACACACGCAAGAAGCATATCCCTCCTGAGCTTCCGACCATAGAAAAGCTACATATTTGCAAGTCAAATTGGTCAACGGACCCGCAAGCTTAGAGAAATCGCAGATTGTAACATCCTCAAAACGGGCCTAAACATGTGTGAACATGGTACTTCGATTATTTAATTTAATTAAGTAAAAAATATATATATTATAGAAAATGATATAAAATTATGAAAAATAATAAATAAATGGGTTATTAAAAAAATTAATAAAAATGGATAAAGATTATAAAATATCGAACGGTTTCAAACGAGGATTCCAAAAATATCCTTGTTAGTTGAAACGATTAAACGGGAGACGACTTGTAAGTTGAAAAAGGGGAACAAGATACCCACTTGTGGATAATAATACCCACAAGTCGGTCTAGCCCTCTTTTGAATAGACAGACACATAGCTTCTTACGTACATACACATACTTATCATCTTGAACTTGGATTTTGAAGAGAACTCAAGGGAGATTAATCAAGCAATTGTTCCAGCTACAAATCAAGATTTAAATCAATCTATTATCATCATCTTCATCATCTACATTGATATGTAAGCTTTACCTTCCATGTCTCAATGAAAGAAAACTCACAAATCCTTTTTCGAGCAATGAATTGAGGTTCAAATTGGTCCTACAAGTTGTTCCTAATCATCCTTTGATCATTGTAAGTTCATATTCATCCTTGTTCTTGATTATGTCTTTCAAGATTTGAAATTCTAGGTTTCAAGTGGGTTCTTTTATTTAGCAATCAAGAACTGACATTGATGATTGAAATAGGTTCTAATATCATTTCTAAGTACATAGGAATCAATTCCATGAATTAAAGTTGTGATCTTGATGAGTTTTGAATTTTGGCTCAAATGGGTCAAAATTGGTCAAATACGGGTCAAACTGATTTTGACCTTCAAGAACTGAAATTTAGTGTTTTAATTGATCCTATAACTTGTTAGGATTAATTAGAACTCATATGGTGGATTAGAAGTGGTGCTTTTGCACAAGTCCAATAATTAGCCTAAATGGGTGAAAATGGCCAAAATGAGCTAAATCTGTTTTTACACATCAAGAACTGATTTTTAAGGTTATAATAGGTTCATACGACTTGTATGAATTGATTAGAACATTGGTTTTGAATTGAAATGATGGTTTTGCTTGAATTGGCTAAAATAGTGAAAATTAGGCCATAAATAGGCAAGAAATTGAAAAATGGTATCAAACAATGACTTTAAAGGTTTTGGTCAGTTGCAACACCTTCAATACATCATATAAGGTGTATACGGTGTGTTTCAAGTGTTAGAATTGGTCTATACCAAGTTTTGGCCATTTTGCACACTTCTTTGTCCATTTAATTGAGATTTTCATATGAATTAATTGGATAGGAGTTTTGATGTTAGAAAGCTTCCACAAGTGTCAAATGGTCATATGAAACACTAGAAATTTACTAAAATTGATTTGGAGTTGATATGGATGAAAATGACCTTGATGTGCACAAAACGGCAAGCTGTTTGTGCACAGCACAGGCTTCGCGGTGCGAGGCAGAAGGGGTGGCGGCCCGAGCCCCCTGCACACAGCCTACAATGTTGTTTTGCATTGTTCGTTTGCGTGTTGATGATTTGGCTATTATAATAAGTTGATAAATAGTCAAATAACACCATTAGGGTATTGTTTCAAGTATCCTAGATGTTCCTTGCGTGTTCAAATGATTAACGCGTAGATATTGGTATTATAGGTCAAGTTGACAATCCGTGAGTGCCAAAGCAAGGTCTTTGCTTATTCTAGCTTATAAGATGAGTGTAGAATAACATAACAATTAATATATCTATAACATATATTAACAAAAGATTTGAGAATTGTATACCATGATTTGTACACACACTTGATTAAGTATAGGTTGCACTATTTGAGCATGATTGATGATATGTGATATGTTTATGTTGATTGCATGATATTCAATACTTACTAGCTATTATAGCTAACAGATACTATCTCTCACATGTGAAGGTGATCCTTAGTGAGCTTGGGAGCCTATGGGTAGTTTAAATGCTTTGGGAGGAACACTATTATGTTTAACACTCTGTTATATTATGTTTGTGTTTGTTTAAAGATAAATGCCAGCCAGTTATGTATCCGTAACACCAAACCTTGTTTGAGGCAACATTTTGACTGTTTATATAATTTGCCACGTGTTTTTACTTCCGCTGCATTTTTTAAATTATAAGACAGGTGTAAATGTTCTATTTACAATCAAACCCAAGCTGTTTGAAAACTTAAATTGTATTTTAAAAAGAAAAATTTGGTTCTCAAAATGATGGTGTTACACGGATAAACCGCCGATAGTAGCAAGCCAAGCCAAGGAAACTTTTAATTTCGGAAGGAGTTCGAGGAACCCCCAAATCATCACAGCCTCCACCTTATCTGGATCTACTTTGACACCATCTTTACATATGACATGGCCCAGAAAATGTACTTCCCTATGCCGGAATTCACACTTGGAAAGCTTAGCATATAATTGTTCTTGTTTAAGAGTTTCAAGAATTTGATGAAGATGGAGCTCGTGATCAGCTTCATTCTTCGAATAAACAAGAATATCGGCAATAAAGACGATCATGGATCTATCAAGAAATGGACGACAAACACGATTCATTGGATCCATGAAAATGGCAGGGGCATTGGTTAAGCCAAATGGCATAACCAAAAATTCATAATCACCATAACGACTTCAAAAAGTAGTCTTCGGGATATCTTCTTCATGAACTCGCACTTGATGGTTCCCGACCGAAGATCAATCTTAGAGAAATATGTCACTCCCTGCAATTTATCAAAGGGATCGTCGATTCAAGGAAGAGGATCTTTATTCTTTATAGTTCGCTTGTTAAGCTCCGTGTAATCTATACACATACGCATCGTTCCATCCTTCTTCACAAACAACACAGGAGCTCCCCACGGTGAGGAACTCGGATGAATAAAACCTTTGTCAAACAACTCCTGAATTTGAGTTATCATCTCTCTAATTTCAGAAGGAGCAAGATGATACGGAGCTCTAGCCACTGGAGTAGCTCTGGGAACAAGTTCGATTTTATATTCGAAATCTTTGACGGGAGGCAAACCCGGCAATTCTTCCGGAAACACCTCAGGGTAATCAGACGCTACCCTGATGTCTTGGACTGGTCACTTCTCCATCTTGGCATCAATACAATATGCTAAGAAAGAGTCACAACCTTTAGGAATAGACTTCTGAGCTTTAATAATGGAGATATCAGGAATATCAGACTCCCGTCACTCTCCTCGAGCTACAGCATAAGATCCATTAGAAATAGGAATCTTAATCATATTTTTGGAACAGAGAATCTCAGCATCATGACTACTGAGCCAATCCATCCCTATTACCACATAAAAGCCCACAATAGGCATAATGAAAAATGAAATAGGAAGACTACTCCCATCAACATATATAACAGCGATAGGAACTTTTTTTGTAACATAGTCTACTTTACAATCATCAACCTCTACTTTAAGTGGCTCAACTAACGGAACAACAAGCAATTGCAATCTTTTACGACAAGTCACAGAGACAAAAGAGTAAGTAGCTCCTGAGTCAAACAACACACATGCAGGGGTATAGTTAATAAGGAATGTACTCGTAATGACATCCCATGTTGCCTTGGCCTCTTCTGCCGTCATCTGGAATGCCCTCCCTTTTGCGTGAGGCGCGTCATCTCTCTTTTGGCCCCTAGAAGACCCTCTTGCTCCAGTAGTCTGCCTCTCCTGGTAGTCAACCATCTTATGCGTAGACTTATGGCACCGATAACAAACATCTTCTTTAAATCCACACTCGGCACTAGCATGGCCCTTCTGCCCACATCTCCAACACCTTCTTGTAGCATTTAAACACTGACCAGAGTGATGAGATCCTCCATCGACTTATCTCCTTTCTAGAGATTGTTAAACTCCCTCTCCATTCTTTTCATGTCGTACTCAGTGAAGTACTTCTTCAATAGTTTCTTAGAAAATTGCTCCCATGACAGAGCACTCAGCACCTCCTTAGAGACTTTTCCCGTATCCCATCAAATAATGGCAAGGCCTTTCTGTTGGTATATGCCTGCTGACGCAGATGAGTTAATAGCACTACTAATGAGGTATAGGCCTATTGGGTCACACACCAAGTATTGATTCCGGCAACACGATCAAGCAAAAGAGAGAAAAAGGCCAAAATGGGTTTTTGTAGGATGAGACGCGGGCCGTGTGATTAAACATGGGGCGTGTCTAGTCCACAGACACGGGGCGTATTGGCCCATTTTGGGGCCGTGGACTTTGGGCCGACACGGTCGGGTCGATGTGACACGTGCTGTGTCCTTGGTGTGTAACAGCAGAATTGATAGGTTTTAATTCTCATTTTAATGGGATTAAGTGTCATCGATTTTGGGAGTTCCAGATGTCACGATTTGGAGAGCTCTTGGGGGTAACTCTAGAGACTTCTCAAGTGTTCTTGCCATAACAATCTCTCTAGTCTTGTATGCACATTGGGTGATCAAGTTTGATGCACCAAAGTGTGCAACTTGAGTTTTGATCTTGTTGTTTTGGTGGTAACATCAACCTACTAGCATTGGGGAGTCAAGTTTGCTTGGGGTGGACTACACTAAAAGAATTCTCTTGTTGAATACTATATACTTGACAAGAAGAAGTTAATATTGTGATCTTGCTTAAAGGTATAACATGTTCTTCCTTCTTATTCCTTTATTTTGTTGCTTAACCATGTCTAGATTTTGGTCCATTGGGATGTGTTTGTTTGGTTAGTTTTGTAATATTGAATTATATCATGTTTCCGCTTCTTCTTGAAATGCCAAACAAATACCTTGAGAGGTATCAGAGTCATATCTAACATGGCTTTGCACTAACGAGTCTAGAAAAACGGTATAAGTATTTTATAAAGGAAATTATTTTCTTACAATGGTTTTCCGTAAAGATTTTTGTTGGGCTAATATTGATATATTTGTAGTCCCCATAATATTTTAGGTTTTATATTTATATATTTTTTGTAACTTGGCATGAAGTGTACACAAATATATACTTATAAATGTATATATGAATATGTGTTTCAAAATTGGTTTGGTACACTAATGCATAATGTACAAGGATTGTCATTTTGTGCCTTTGATGTTTTACACAATCTTAACTAAAATATAGATATATATATATATATATATATATATATATATATTTGTATCATGGTTTTGTGTGGCACACCGTGGTTCATTTTGTTGCGTTTGGTTTGATTCAGTAACATGATATGCCCTTAGACCTATGTGTTGTGGAAGTTGATAAATTTGGTTTTTGGCGGCCTGCGTGCTGTATTGATGTAATTTTATTTATTTATTTATTGGTGCGGCTTGCACGCCGTTTCTTTTATTCCGTGTATTTGTATATATAGTGTTGGAATACGTGTGTTTGTATATTCTATGTATTTGTAAATAGTATAGAATTTGAACCGGAGATGTCAACGGGAGTCATGATGATGATGTCTTGGTGAGACGGAGTCCATACGCTATTGGAGGTGTCGGATTCAGTGGGAGCTCACCCAACAAGACATTACCTTGTCCTTAGGTTTTGGCCTTGTTTTCCCCGTTGTGGCTCACGGGGAAAACGCATAGGATCTTTTGGGCATGTTACCAAATTATATTTATTTGCGTGGTTGTATTTTATTTTCTATGCATGGTTTGGGAATCACATGCTAGACAATTTTTCCTTTAAAAATTAAATAAAATACAATGATTGCTAAAATGGTTAACAATCTCGCACGGATAGAATTGACAAAGGAAATATAAAATTGGTATTATATTTATAAAGTTCTTAAAATCGTTTTAACACTTACTTTGTTAATTCACAAAAGGTTTTTACAAACCGGAAACAAAATCCCGTTTTTCAAAACGTAAATCACGCATCATCTGTAAGACGACACCACCCGAATCTAACGAAACAAGGATGATTGTTGAGCTAAGCACGAGTCATTCCTAGCGTAGTTGTGTGAAAGGTGAGTGGGGTAACTCGCATGATTGGTTGTCGAGCTAAGCATGAGCCAATTGATGGTCTAGAGTGCCACCCGTGTGTCTTGTCGGACGATTTACAATGTTGGTATATAATTCTTGGTTAGTTGTCGAGCTAAGCATGAGCTAAACAAAATTATATATTGAGATTGGTGTTAGGAAGGGATCAAACATGCCAACCCACATAATGGATGTCAATGGATCCCGCAAGTGTCTAAGAGTTGTAATAGAGATTACAATTGGTAAAATGGTTACCGGCCTAAATAGCTTCGCCACGTGATCTGCGGCAAACCTGTTACAGTGCGAGGTGAAATAAGGTTCTTAGCCCTTGTTAAAATAATTGTTTTTTAAACATATGCGGTAATTATCTTTAACAAGGTTTGTCTAACTAACCAAAACTTGCATTCTTCATATTCGTATCGTACGGCCCCAGTCGCGTTGGTAGCTGGTGGCTGTGGAAGGGGTTCCTCAAGGATGTGCAACTTTGACTCATGGCAAAGGAGAATCCTCAATTGCCTAAGCCAGTCAATAAAGTTCACTCCTATGACTTTCTCCCATTCTAGGAACATACGAAGTGAGATGTTTGACGTGTTCAGGACACGCACGATGCTGTCTGCCTCATGTTGTCAACTACGAGCTCAGAGTTGCAAAAGCAGTTCGAGGACATGAGTGTGTACAACATGTTAAACAATCTCAACGACATGTTCCAACAACAAGTTAGGTAGGAACACTATGAGTATGTTAAAAGCCTAGTCGGTTGTAGGATGCAGGAAGGAAGGAATGTTTGTCTTCACGTCCTCAAGATGAAGGCGAACGTGGACCAAATAGAGAGGTTAGGATTTCCTATTGGGAGGGAGCTCACTGTGGATATTGTACTCCAGTTTCTGCCCGCATCATATGATCAGTTTATCATAAACTATCACATGCAAAGAATGGAGAAATCCTTAAGTGAGTTGCATGGCATGTTGAAGTCTGCGGAGTCTGACATGGCCAAGCATAATTCCAGCTCAACCATTCTCGTCTTGGGTTTAAAGAAACAAAAAAAACGGAAGAAGAAACCGACCCTAAGAGGAAAGATTGGAGCTTCCAAGCCTATCCTTGAAATTGAGTCGAAGGACATAGAAAATGTGCCTCAAGAAGAGACTCAAGAAAAGGTGGTTTGCTACTTCTGTGGAAGATTTGGAAATTGGGGCCGTCACGCCTACCCTACATGCCGAGAGGATATAAAACTTCTAAGGAAAGCGAGAGTTACATTTCCCTCTTAGGGTACGCTCATGATTCATTGTTGTTCTTCTATAAGCTGGGTTGTTAACCCGAGCTGATTGACTCACGTTTGCCACAAATTTATTTTGTTACAAAGTATAGGTCCTTGGTGGAAGAAAGAAAAGCATGAAGAACCGGATCTTGGACGTGGAAACCACGATGATTGTCCTCTAAGAGAAAATAAGGAGACTTGATCTCGATTTTGTTGCCGGTTTATTTATTACTTTATTTCTGGTGCCCTTCGTGGCAAGTAACATTTCTTTATACGCTTATTATGAAGACGATGGATATAATTTTGAAATTTTAAGACTTGATGTAAAACCTTTTTAGCATCGTTTATTCAGAAATTATTCATGCCATAGCTTATGTGTTGCTTTGCCCTTCGTGGAACACAACTGTACATTTGATGACGATGAATTTATCCTTAAATATGAAATTTGTTATGAGATATTTGTATATATTCAAAATTATTCATGTCACGGCATACGCAAGATTTTGTTACAAGTAATAAAATATTTATTCCAAAATAGTTTGGATAAGTTATCTTTGTGAGATAATCAACTTTACCACATAAAGAAGAAATATGTCACATAGATCCATGTGGTTGGGATCTCGGGATAGTTTAGCCTGGGGCTAAACGTTTGATGTTGATCTTGTTTATTGGGCTAAGGTGATTATGAGACCCTTCACCGGAGTTGGTGAGGGGAGTGAAGGCTTGTTGGATATTGATCACATTTTTGTGGATAATCCGTTCAAGCACACCATAAAGAATGACAAAAGAGAAACTTCTTCATCACTACCTTGATGGTAGTAGTTGCGGGATGTTTACTAGTTTAGGTATATGTCTGAAACCTTGCTGGTGTTCAGAATTAGCCAAAACGACTTTCAAAATCGATAGGGCATATAGATCAAGATACTTAGATCTAGTTAAGATGCTAAGATACTTTCTATCTATGTTGAATGACCATATAGTGAGTTGTGGAATTGACTAACAATTCATATCCTACTAAGACACATTGGTACATGGTGTCATGGTGTAGGGAACCGGATTTTATTGATAATGATCCGGTTTATGACGGGTCAAGAATGTATGTCCGATTTGTTGGTACATTCATTTACCATTGTGGCTAAGTCCTCAAATCTAAATTCAATTGATGGTCTACTTAGCACTTATTAAGATACGACTAGAAAGGTTCTTTGCTTGTCTATCTCATAGCTCGAAGTTATCCAATCTACATTCAGTAGGAGATGGATGAACTTGAAATCAAGAAGTGCTAATACATTTGAGGAGTTCTTTTAAGCTTTAGTTATTTAACCTTTCGAGAACAATGTTTTGTTGCTTAAAAGGGGATAATAGCTAAGGCATTCCAGTGGAAGAACGTGGAACTCAAATAAAAGACCTGATGTTGACACTAGCATATAATCAGACATCATTGATTATTGATTGGCATGGATATGCTGGTATACCTGACTAAGATTCATTACTTCTTTTAATTCTGATAAGACTCATATAGAGCAAAAGAGATATGGGTTTCTCATATCTAAGTGGCAATAACTTAATGGTGAGTCATGATTGAGTTCACCATCTATTGGAAGACATATGGATCCAGAATTCACTAAAATAAATGAAGTAAATGATAAAGAGATGCAATCCATTTGAAATGCCCAAGTACATGACTTGGCTTAATCCCATACCTAGGTGTGAACCAAGACGGTAGTAATGGGATAAACATGGATGGAATTGTAGACAACTTCAAATACCGACTAGTTGTAAAGTTTTCATGATGGTTATGGAGAAACTTTTCCTAGTGGCTATGTTGAAGAATGTTTGATACTCGTGGATATTGATGACCGCGTTCCGTCATGGAACAATATTATGAGGAAGTGCTTATAACACTCTCCGAGGGTCTTAATATACATCCGAAGTATCCGAATTAAGTCTACAAAAGTGAATAAGTCCACTTCGGACTTATGCTAGCATCTTAAAAGAAAGATCTTTGCTTATTATCAAAAAATCAAAGTGATGAGTTTTCTAGAATCATAGATAAAACCTTTTATATACGTCAGGTCTAGTGGGAGCTTTGTTGTATTCCTAATCTTAAGTGTCTATTGAAGATAATGTCCCAATATTAGGTTATCTGCGAACTTAATTCAGGAATTACTGCTCCATAAGAACACTTAGGAGATACAAAATTGGATGATATTTAGTTCAAGAAATTTAGAGATGTGTTCTTGAAGTTTTGACGACTAGGATAGGATTGGAGTAAGTATTTACTCTAATGCGTGGTTTCTACTATGATAGCTGTTGATCTTGATCAAAGTTTATGATCCTAACTTGTGGTGTTGATTGATGGTTCTTGAAGTATCACTAACCCTATTGTGGGCTTTTGAGACAGTGAGGGTGTTATTACCTTAACATTTTGAAAAATGAGATCTCTTTGACACATGTTTTTAAAGTAGTCTTATCAAAAGAGATTTAAGTAAATAACAAAAGTACATGTGGATGTTGTGGTAGAAATCCACTAGTTAAGCCGTTGTTATGAACTAGTGATGTTTATCATACTAGGTCAATTAACATTTCTAATGCATATGACTTAGCATAAATATTGTTTTGGTTTATGTTTGATTTGTATTTATACTTTGGGAACGTTAAGCAGTATTGTAATTCATACTATATCGATTATTAAATGGAGATTTAATAATACGTCGAGGGCGGGTATTTTATGAATCCTTACTAGGTTCCATCTTAGCATGTTTAAGCACTTCCGGGAATGTTTTTCATTCTAAATCTCCACGATCGTTTATACTTTATTGGAAGGGAGTATAAATTAAGATTGAGGTAAAGAATTCGTTTTGATAAACGTGATTCTTGCCTGTACTTGAAAGGGGTTTCAAGTGATTGGATGACCCACACCCGAGTTCACTTCATGGTTCTGGTCATAAGTAACTCGGGATGATGATGGCGTTTCATCCTTGAACCGGAGATACATGTGGTTCCAAAGCATAGGTTTACTTTGCTTTGATTGTTTTCTAACGAGGTCCGTAACTGGTCGTTATAAGATAGATGATTGGGTAGAGGATTATCTATGTGGCGGGACTATGTAGTTGAAAGAAATTTGTTCCTCTATGTATAGAGAAGATACCCATGGGCCCCTCGATGATTGAGTGCTGACGTTCACATAGGATATCATGAACAAAGGGATGTACATAATCATTTATCTTTAGGACAATGTTAACTCGGTTTGTTGGTCAACACTAATCTAGAATCGAGAAACATAGTTGTGAACGATCTGAAGGTTGACTTTATTCCATGCCTTATGTTCACATAGGATATCGCGAACAAAGGGATGTACATAATAATTTATCTTTAGGACAATCATTTTATGATTGGGATCTTGTCAAGAGTGGCATACCCTATACTGACTTGGGAGCATAGATGTCTTGCTAGAGGCCGCTCTATGTTTGTGTCATTTTTAGTAGTCGTGTCACGTGCAAGTGGGAGTCTGTTGGTATATGCCCGCTGACACGCACGAGTTAATAGCATTACTGATGAGGTATAGGCCTATTGGGTCACACACCAAGTATTGATTCCGGCAACACGATCAAGCAAAAGAGAGAAAAAGGCCAAAATGGGTTTTGGCAGGATGAGACACGTGCCGTGTGATTAAACACGGGACGTGTCTAGTCCACAGACACGGGACACATTGGCCCATTTTGGGGCCGTGGACTTTGGGCCGACACGGCCGTGTAGATGTGACACGGGCCATGTCCTTGGTCTGTAACAACAGAATTGATAGGTTTTAATGCTCATTTTAATGGGATTAAGTGTCATCAATTTTGGGAGTTTCAGATGTCACGATTTGGAGAGCTCTTAGGGGTAACTCTAGAGACTTCTCAAGTGTTCTTGCCATAACAATCTCTCTAGTCTTGCATGCACATTGGGTGATCAAGTTTCATGCACCAAAGTGTGTAATTTGAGTTTTGATCTTGTTGTTTTGGTGGTAACATCAACCTACTAGCATTGGGGAGTCAAGTGTGCTTGGGGTAGACTACACTAGAGGAATTCTCTTGTTGAATTCTACATACTTGACAAGAAGAAGTTAATATTGTGATCTTGCTTAAAGGTATAACATGTTCTTCCTTCTTATTCCTTTATTTTGTTGCTTAACCATGTCTAGATTTTGGTCCATTGGGATGTGTTTGTTTGGTTAGTTTTGTAATATTGAATTATATCATGCTTCCGCTTCGTCTTGAAACGCCAAACAAATACCTTCACTTTCAGCATACGTACTGCGTACTTCAGGAAATACTCAGGTTCACACTCACATGATTCAAACACCTGCTCCATTTCACGGAGCCACGTTTTGCGTGGCTTGCTTAATGTAGTGTGCAATAAGAGCTCTTTGGCTATTCGAAGCTCTTCTTCCAGACGCTTTATATAGGCAACCTGATCTGGCTCAGGTCTACCACCTTCAGCATTATGCTGAGAACGTACATCATCAGGTTGATGGGGCATATAAGAGCCTCATCTTCCATCTCCTTAGGAGCTTGTTCGGTATTACCGTGCCCTATCGACATCTTTATCAACTTTCTATACAACAGGGAAGAGTACTTTACTACTCTACTATACTTACTTATCGTACTGACAAGTTAACTTACAACAAATAACATTCATATAACACTCTCACTCAACCCCCATAGGAACATTTAATTATGGTCGGGCCCGAGTTTGAGATGGAATACTCTTACAAGTACCCAATTCCCTCAAACTTTGGCTCTGATACCTAGTTGTAACACCGCTTCTGAAAATAGTGAATTTACTAATAATTCAAACTTTTAACCCGCGTGGGTCCTTTTCAAATTCAAAATCGTCATATTTTAGCAGCGGAATTAAATTTCAAAACTTACAACAGTTAATTACATCATATCATTCTGAAACATCTGTTTAGTGATACCTAACACATACCGACCATAATCAACAAATATTTACATCATACAAAAAGTGTTCCACCCTATAAGGTGTATATATACTTCCGTAAGCAACCCGCCTCACCAGGCCTTCTAATCTTTACCTGAAAAAGGGCAACATAGCACCAATAGCTAAATAACATAGCTAGTGAGTACTAACTTATCATAAGCACCAATAAGGCAAGTCATACAAGACATATGCAATCAATCATTTCTATCTTATCACATTGCGGTGCGCTGAAAAGATCAGTAAGAGTCATGTCTTGCAGGATAATCTGTCCCGCTCAACAACTCAGGCTAGGGAATCAGACACAACCAACCGCGCTGGTGGGAGAGCATAAAGCAGTCCCCCAAACATCGTTTCAAAGCCAATGGCTTCTCGGAAATCCGGCTACAACCGGCTGATTTCCCTTTGATGTTAAGGAACGGTGGTTTTGCAGAACCTTTACCCGGTAGGCCCCCGAGTCTCCGTTGATCGCAATCTGACCCAAAGGTCTTCTGAAACCCAGCTACAACTGACTGACCTTAATTAAATAGTGGGGTTTAGCTACAACCGGCTGACCTTGATCCACTAGCAATTCGCGAACCATGCACATACAAACATACTTATGATCCCATAAGGATCAATCAATCTTTCATGCAATTTCATTTATTCAAGCATCGTACATTTTATTCATTCATCATACATAACATCATTATTAACTAGGCGGTTCCAATCTGGATCCGCTGGCATGCACCTATTTCAAGTATCATACATGGTATTACATATTTACTTCATAACAAGACTTACCCTTCCATCTCTAAGCATACCTACAATAAAACTCATGCATATATTGTACTGTCATACAAAATTAACCAATTAGTCATTTGCAATCAAGCCTCACTCTATTGAGACTTATGAAATGGTTTCACTATATGTACATAAACCGTGAAAATGGTAAGAAATTTCGTCTTTTGCCGGGCATCACTTTCTCCCTGACCACCTTTGCTATCTCAATAAATATCAACTCTGCATAATAAAAATGCAAGTGTTTAACGATTCTAACCAAAACATTTAATGCAAAGGCATTGGCACCGTCAATTCCTTTAGTTACGCTTGTCAGATATCTCATGATAATCGCGTAAAGAGTTTGCCACTGGGGAACAGTCCAGAACGTTTGAATTTGGACATCCCCGTCAGTTCATCTCCCCTCCATCCAAGCTCCATAACATGTATTAGAATTTGTTTATTAGTGGGTATGGGATCAAAATCAGCTTTGGATGGGTATATGTTTGGTTTTGGTAGTCTGAGAATTCTGCGTATACTTTCCAGACCCATTTCAAATTCAACTTGTTCAATTTGGCCTGCAAGGACTGGAAGACCTTCTGCACTTTCAGTTAAAGTAAGAGAACTCCACAGATGTTGTACATAAACCCTTTGGAACATGAGGTGTGGATTCAGTAGGGTTGAAAGTGAAAACATGGTTCAAAGGATGAGAAGTGATGAGTTCGGTGACGATTGGGTATTCAATCTTGGTAACATCGGGTAGGAAGTAGGCATTGTTAAGTTGGTTTTGAAGATAATTGGTTTGGGGGTAAAGGGTATTGGAAGGAATTTGCGCCATCTGTAAGATAAACAGTTAGTACAAAATTCAAAAGTTTGAAATTTTTTTGAAAATTCCTAAGTGTTGGATGAAATCCGACACTTCGAAATCCGACAATTATGTTTTTGCAAAATCCGACTCCCTTTTTCTTCCAAAATCCGATATCAATGAAAATCCGACACTTATGTCTTTTAAAATCCGATGGAAGTTTAAAACCGACACTCATGTTTTTCAAAATCCGATGAATTTGAAAAACTGACACTCATGTTTTTCAAAATCCGATGAAATTGAAAAACCCACATTCATTTTACTTCAAAATCCGATAGTCATTTAAATCCCAAAATCTGATATTCTTAAAAACCGACAAGTATTGCAAATCCGACAAGTCATTTACTTGAAAACCGACAAGTTGAAATTTGATATTTTGAAAATCCGACAAACACTCGGATTTATCACAAACCGATAAACTTCCCAAATTTAACAAACACTCGGATTTACATGAAATCCGACAAACTTCCCAAATTTAAAACCCGACAACTTTGAAATCCGTTTGTTTTAAAATCCGACAAACTTTACACTTTGAACAAACAATTGGATTTAACACTTGAAATCCGATAAACTATCGGATTAATAGGAAATCCGACAGTTCATCCATATGAACACAATTCAAACTTCTTCGACAATCCGATACTTTCAAAAACTTCTATTTCGTTCACTTGACACTTAATACTCAAAATCTTTATGCAATTAACCCTAAATTAAGAACTCCTTTCGATTCAAACAACACATTCAAAAACTTAACACCTTCGTCATTAAGTTCAAAAATCCCGATTTAAACATTCAAAAACCGACAGTATTAAATCCAAGAAATACACAACCCAAAGATCGATTATCTTGAAATCAACATACATCCCACTAATCTATAACCAAAACCGAGTCTAACAATCTTAACAAAACACTTGATTTCTAGGATTTGAACATCGAGCATTTCGAGGGTTTTACAGTTAAAGAATCCGATTAAAATCCATTTAAACGTTGATGACATTTCAAAAGAAGTATACCTTTAGATTCAGAAAAAGAGTTGCGATCAAGGATCTGTGATTTGTTTGCACAAACAAGCACTTTGAAAATCTTGGTTTCTTTGAATAATCTCTCGGATTCTCGTATGTGTGGAAAACCGATAATGTAATCGGATTTTCCTTTTTATAGGAAATCCGACCCATTGTAATCCGATTAGTAAAAAATCCGATCCACAAGAATCCAAAACCCACAAAAAACCGATAAAAACACTCGGTTTGTCTAAATCCGATAAAAGTATCATAATCCGACAAAAGTATCGGAATCCGATAAAAGTAGCGGGTTTTAACTTAATCCGACAACTTTTGCGGATTTTTAACACTTGATATCAAAATTTTGATTTTTCAAAGCATTTCACTCCCTCTAAACATCTCATTTCCTCTTGAATAATAATTCACTCATCATGAAGATGAAATTTTCAAAAATTTGAAATTTTAATTCAAAAACAAAAATAAAACTCCCCCTCAAATAATGCACAAATGTACATCAATTTGAGATGAAGAAAAAAATATTTTTGAATTTTCTTTATTCTGTAAATGTTTTTGATTTTTCATTTAATATATACAAAATCTGACTTGATTTCTCCCCCCACAAGTATGAACCCTCAGTGATTCATAACTTGTATTTGATTTGTCTATCCGTCGACTGAATTTGACATGCACCACTAACAAATACCATGTAAAATCTGTTGATTCAGAATGATATGTTAAACTGTCAAATTCAACATTCCTAATCTTGACACTAAAGCATTAAAACGAGACTCGTCTAACGCTTTGGTGAAAATATCAGCATGTTGATTATCTGTTTGAACATATTTTAATTCTATTAAACCTTTTTCAGCATAGTCTTTAATAAAATGGTATCTGATGTCTATATGTTTAGTTTTTTTAGTGATGTACCGGATTGCATGTAATTGGAATCACACATTAAAGGGATTTTGTTATATACCAGACCAAAGTCGGAAAGCTGAGTCCGAATCCAAAGGCATTGTGAACAGCAGCTAGGAGCAGCAATGTACTATACTTCAGCCGTTGATGATGAAACACAATTTTGCTTCTTGGATCCCCAGCAAACCAATCTGTCTCCCAAAAAGTGTGCACTCCCAGATGTGCTTTTTCGATCTAGCATGCATCCGGCATAATCTGCATCAGAATAGGAAATTAGCTCAAACCCCGAATCCCTAGGATACCACAAACTAAGATCTGGGGTACCCTTAAGATATCTAAAAATGCGTTCTACCTCCAGAAGATGAGATTCTTTGGGATTTGCCTGAAATCTGGCACAAAGGCATGTATAATATATAATATCCGGCCTACTAACTGTTAAATATAGCAATGAACCTATCATTCCTCGATATGTTTTCAAATCTACTGCTTTTCCTTCCGGGTCAGCAAATAGTTTGGTTCTTGAAGTCATGGGTGTTGTTATTGATGAACAGTCAGTCATATCAAATCTCTTTAACATATCTTTGATATACTTAGCTTGATTTATAAAAATTCCATGGCTGAATTGTTTAATTTGCAATCCGAGGAAAAAATTAACTTCCCCCATCATGCTCATTTCAAATCTCTTTTTCCTAGTATTTGAAAATTCATTGCCATACTTAAGGTTCGTAGAGCCAAATATTATGTCATTGACATATATTTGTACCAATACGTAATCATTTCCCATTTCCTTTTTAAACAGTGTGGTATCCGTTTTCCCTTTGACGTATCCTTCGTTTAGCAGATGTTCTGACAGCTCATCGTACCAAGCTCTCGGGGCTTGTTTTAATCCATATACAGCTTTGTCCAGAATATAGACGTCATTAGGTCTGTTAGGATCTACAAAACCTCCAGGTTGACTGACGTACACTTCCTCTTTCAGTTTTCCATTGAGGAAGGCAGTCTTCACATCCATTTGGTAAACCGTGAAGTTTCTGTAGGAGGCATAGGCTAGGAAAAAGTCTAATAGTTTCTATCCTTGCTACGGGGGTGAAGGTCTCGTCATAATTAATCCTTTTTTGTTTATTATACCCCTTAGCCACTAACCTAGCTTTATTCCTAACTACCACACCATCAGAATCCTTTTTGTTCTTAAAAACCCACTTTGTTCTGACAATTGATTTGCCTTCTGGTCGCGGAACTAGTCTCCAAACTTTGAGTCGGTCAAATTGATTTAGCTCTTCTTGCATAGCTATAATCCAATCAGAATCAGCTAGAGCTTCCGACACTCTCGTGGGTTCGACCATGCTTAAAAAGCTTGAGTGTTGGCATATATTAGTAGTAGCAGATCTAGTTTGAACACCGGAGTTCAAACTTCCTATGATTTGTGTCTCCGGATGACTCTTCAGCCAAACAGGTTCGGGAGATTGAACCTGAATGTAGTCATTTATATTTTGAAGGTCGTTAGAGTTAATATCTTCTATCGATTAATGGTATCTTGGACTTTGATCGGTTGCAGGAATATTCGTGGCTTCAAACTCCGAGTTGTCAGAATTTGTAGTCTGTTGAACTGTAGATACAATAGGTGGCTCAGTTATTGACACAGACTCTTGTTGAATATCCTACACAATAGTAGATGTGTTATCATTCTTTTTAAAGAAATCAAACATAAAATCCAAGCTTATATCTCCTTCATGTCTGAATGACTCATCCGTTTTGTTAATTGTAAAAATTGAATGTTTAGATGAGCTAGGTTTACTCGTTAAAGAATTTAAATTGACTAAATCGTCAAATGTAACATTCATGCTTTCAACAATCATGTTAGTTCTTCGATTCAGAATTCTAAAAGCCTTTTTATCCATTGAGTAACCTAAAAAGACTCCTTCGTCAGCTTTCGAATCAAACTTTGACAGTTTGTTCGATTCATTCAGCCCAAAACACCTATTACCAAATACATGAAAGTATTTGATATTAGGTACTACTCCATTACATAATTCATATGCAGTTTTATTGAAGCGACGATGTATTAAAGATCTGTTTTGGGTGTAGCATGCAGTGTTCATGGCTTCAGCCTAGTAGGATGGTGGTAACTTTGAATATTGTAACATTGTTCTTGCAGCTTCAACCAATGTTCTGTTTTTCCTTTCAACTACTCCATCCTGTTCTGGAGTATACGCCGCCAAGAACTGATGAGTTATTCCTTCAGAGTCCAAGTAAGAGTCTAGCGTTCTGTTTTTAAACTCTATCCCATTATTAGTTCTAATGCCTTTCACCGGTTGTCCGTTCTGAGTCTTGTGTTTCTTTAGAAATAAAATCACTTGTTGTGGTACTTCATTCTTGTGACTCACAAACCGGACCCATGTGTACCAGGAATAATCATCCACCATCACCAGAATGTATCTTTTCGCGTTTCTGGACAAGACTTTCATTGGTCCACAGAGGTCCATATGGATCAGCTGCAAAGGTGCGGTTGTTGAAGAGATCTGACTCACTTTGTGGGGAACTCTCTTCATTTTACCCACTTCGCAGTCCTTACACAGATGATCTTTTTCAAATTTGAGCTTCGGTAGACCTCTAACCAAATTACTATTCACCAGCTTGTTTATATTCTTGAAATTTAGATGCGACAACTGGTGATGCCATGACAAGTTTAGATCTGATGAAGCTTTTGGCAACAGGCATACTGGTGCGTCGGAACCTTTCTCAGATAAGTCAATTGTATACAAATTTGACTTTATGTTTCCCCCCAAAATCTCTGCTCCATCTTATGTTCTTAGAGAACATGAGCTTTTCTTGAAGACGACCTCCATTCCTTTATCGCAAAATTGTCCTATGCTAAACAGATTATGCCCTAAGCCTTCAACATAGGACCCCTTCTCAATCATCAGATTACCAATCTCTATTACCCCATGGCCTAGAATCAGTGAAACTTGGTAACTCCCAAACTTAACATTTCATGTGTACTTGCTCACAAAATGTTTGAGAACACCTTTGTTACCCATCATATGTTTCGTGCAGCCAGAGTCCATGTACTAGAGATGATCCTTCTACACATGGAAAAGAAACTAGTTTGATCTTTACTGTTAGATGCTTCAGATGTTTTAACAAGATTCAAACTTTCTTTGTTAACCACTTTCTTTATAATCCATTTCTCAGTTGAAGATTTTCTTTTATTTTGTGACTGAGTTGATTTGACCACCGGTGAAAACTGCTTGGCTTTCTCAACATACATGCTTTTCACTTTAGGTTCGTATGACAAATTTGTATACATCATTTGTTTTTGATTTTTCTTTGAATTAGGTACAATCGATGAATATGAAGCAGCTTTCAGTTAGACTTGTTTGATCGGTGTGAATTTGTTATGATTTGATGGAGTTGGTATAGGTTTTTGATTTCCATTCATTATATTCAGATGTTCTCTCCATTGTCCTGGCCGGACTGGTATCTTTCTGTTAGCATACCTTTTCAACAATCCAACTCTTTGATGTTTGTGAATCCATTGGTGAATGATGAATCCATTCTTGTTTACAAACCAAAACAGAATTTTATTGTCATTACGGTTCTTCCAGTTTCTGTTTGATTTTAATCCTCTTTTCATTCGATTCTAATGATACTCACACTTGAACTCACGGTATCCTTCAGGACAGCCAACTCCAGCACAACTCATCTTGTTATCAGTTATTTTTGTTTTTGAGTTTTCAGTTTTGATTTTCCAAGAAAAAAGTGACTCACAATTCTTATTGAAGTATGATTTATGAATATTACAAAATGGTTTAACTGTGTTCTTGGACACATAATTGATTACATGCACTTTCTTTTTCTCTTTTTCTTTCAGTTCTTCCTTTGGAATCCACTTCATTGGAGCCTTTGTTGTCCCTCAATTCTTCACACCTTTGGTGATTGTTTTCTTCACTCTTTTGCTTGAAACTTCTTTGACTTTTGACTGATCTGATTTTAATTCAGAAAAGGAAGTTTTGTTGTAGACATGAAGTGGTTTAACAGTCTTTGAATCATGCACATTTGATGACTTTTTGATTTTCAGCATTCTAGGAATTTACTTTGTTTTCGATGATGATCCTTCCTCTGTAACACTGTTGGGATCACAGAATTTATTGCATTTATGTGACATAAATTCCCTACACGCCTTTGGACACCGAGGATACACAATATCCAAATATCTATCCAATTCAGTTAGCAAGCGTTCAACCTTCTCTTCAAGCATTCTTCGTTCAATTCCATTTGAAATAAATTGAGGAATTAGGTATTGTGCAATATCATAATTGTTAACTTTTTCTTCAGTTATTTCAATCTTAATTTCAGATGCAGTGGAATTTAACTTCTTGTTAAGATTGAAGATTGTTTCTTTTAGTACACAATTTTCCACTTCAAATTGAATTTTCTGATTGATGCATGATACCTCAAACAATTCCTGCCTTATCTGCAGTTCCATATGTGGAATATAAACTCTTGCAGTTCCATTATTTCCTTCTTCAACAACTTTCTTCACTTTAGGTGGGATAGGAATGAAGTACTCTTCTGAAGAATAACCACCACTCTTCTCACCATCTGCGTATGACGCAGTCAGTACATCATAATTAAGTGAATTCTGCATTTTGGTTGTGGTTTTTCTTTTCAGTTCTTCTTCCTATTGGATTTCTTCCTCTCCCACAAACACCATCTTGGAAGTCCAACCCTGATTCATTCTTTCTAATTGGTACAGTTGTGTGCAATTAATCTTTGAGAAAAAGTTGTTTTCGTCATACCCTAAACCTTTATAACTATTCTTCACGTTTGGTTCAAGGTTTTTAAAAATACTGTGATGAGTATTGACTTGTTTCTTAACTCTTTCCTCAAAATGTTGAACTTTTACGCGAAGGTTCTTTTTCTCTTTCATAATCAAATTCAGATTTATTTCCGCAGACATTTTTGCTGCATTCAAGTCATACACTTTTAATTCTGTTTCTTTTTGTAACTTGATGAGTGCATTTTCTTTGTCTGTTATTTCTTATTGAAGTTGTACTATTTTTGAAGATTGAATTGTTAGTTCGACTTCACTTTTTGTTGCTAGTTCCATTTTTAGACTTCAATTCTTTTCATGCAGCTTCTAGTTCTTATTCGTGAGTGATTGATTCTGTGAAGTTAAGAGCTCCACCTGTTGCATAAGAGTTAATATATACTTAGTAGGAAATTCAGAATCACTAGTCAATACCTTCTCTCCATTTTCTTGTTGATCAGCAACAGATGGGTTGGTGCTTTCAGTAGCAACCTCAGCTTCTATCTCTTCTTCTTCTTCATACTCACTTTCAATATCTGACTCATCAAATCTGGCCATGAATCCAGAGTCAGCGCCCACTATTTCATCTTCACTTTCCCCATCTGTTTCCTCGAACTCATACTCTTCTACCTCAGCCATCAAAACAAACTAGGCGTGGACATTAGGATCTTCATCACTGTTGTCAGTGTCAGAAAGGAATTGATCCTCTTCAGCAAGTAATGCCCTCCCACTATTTCTCTGCTTAATCAAGTTGAGTTTAGTCTTATGATATTCAGAGTCTTTGACCTTAGGCTTTTTGCAGTCTTTAATGAAATGCCAAGTGCCACCACAGTTGTAGCATTTGCGTTCCTGGGTAGTTTCTACTTTCCGTTCATATCTTCTTTCAAGCCGTTGACCATCCTTCTTTTGGAATTGGTCATCTTTCCGTCTAGATACAGAAGTAAACCTTTGTCTGTTGTTCGTTTTGTTCTTTAGAAACTTGTTTTGCATCATGTTAGTTAAATAGGCCATAGCCTCCATGATTTTCTCATTGTCAACCACACTCTCTACCTCCGAATCTGAAGATTCTGTCTCTTGAACTTGTTTCATCTTGACAGATTTTGTTGAGAACTTTACCCTTTTCTCATTAACTACTAAGGCCAATGGATCTACAGTTTCTTTCTATGCCCCCAGACCAACATCATTTTGATATTGGTTTAGTTCCTCAAAAATGATATGATTAGTAACTTTGTTGAGGTTCTTCTGGTTCATCGGTCTGTAGATGGCCACTTGGGATCTCCATTCAGT
Organism: Dittrichia graveolens; assembly: GCA_038502395.1. Taxonomy (NCBI): domain Eukaryota; kingdom Viridiplantae; phylum Streptophyta; class Magnoliopsida; order Asterales; family Asteraceae; genus Dittrichia; species Dittrichia graveolens. The sequence goes on from JARJIL010000008.1 coordinate 30,219,350, forward strand.
CCCTAGAGAGTTTAGAAACCTTGTGTTCTTTGTGAGATTAGAGTAATCATCAAGCTTCTGGTTTCTAAGGTCATTGAGCAATTTACAGTAGCGACTGTAAGTTTCAATAATTGCTTCCCCATCTCTAGCTTTGAAGTGGTCAAAGGAGTTAACCTGTGTAGTCTCTTTGATCCAGACTCCTGATTCAGTGCCTTCCATCTGGCTTTTTATCTCATCCCATATCTCCTTAGCAGTGTTCAAGCCATTAACTTTAATCTGGAATTCTGAAAAAAGACCATGTTTCAGATAATATTTTGCTTTATGATTTGCTGTGGCTCTGTGCTTTTCTTCAGCTGTATATTCAGATGGAAGCTTTTCCCTTTGAATTTCATCTAAGGGTGGATTATGGTGAGAGTTAGCTTCTTGATCAATTCTAAAGATATCATTACCTTCTAGTATACTTTTCTTCATCTCCTCACCATATTGCTCGTTGTTATCAATAAAATCCATGAAACGGCCTTTCCAAACATTGTACTCACCTATGTACAAGACAGGTGACTTAGTGTCTGAACCAAACGAAAGGGTTTCACTGTATGTACTCATTACTGCTTCAGAATCTTTTCTCTGTAAGATATTGATTGAAGAATCCTTGTTTTGCCACAAATCCGATACTTTGAATTGACTTCAAATCACTGAAATCCGATACTTTACTAAATCCGAGACTTCAAATCCGAGAGCTTGAAATTCGATTGAATTTGAAAACCGATATATTCAAATTCCGACGATTCTAAAAATCCGAACTTCAAAATCCGATGTTTTGAAATCCGAGAGAATTCAGATCTGATTTATTCAAATTCCGACAATTAGGAATTCCAATTGTAGAAATCCAAGAACTTCAAAATCTGACCAACTTGGAAATCCTTAAGTAATCAAATCCGTGAACTTCTAAAATCCGATGAATTGGAAATCCGATTGTGCAAATCCGAGACTTTCCAAATTCCAATACTTGGAAATCCGTTTGATGTGAATCTGATCAAATTCTAATTCTTGGAAATCCGATTGAAAATCCGATAATTTCTAAAATCCAATGATCTGGAAATCCGAAACTCAAACCCAAGTGAGCAAATCCGGAACTTAAAATCCGATAGCAATCAATCTAACCAATCCGATAGTAGCTTATACAAAACAAACCAACTTCAAATCCGCAACTCAAAACCTTTGTAATTCCAAATCTGCAACCCCAATTCCGAATGTCAAAATCCGACACTTAGAAAAATGTCGGAATCCGATAGAAATCTTCGGATTTGTAAAATCCGATTGTTCTTGCGTTGAAATCCGATAGTTCTTGCACAGTTGAAACCGCCAACTTCTAAACTTCAAATTCCTTTGAATCTTGATCAAATTCGTGAATTTCTTCTTCCACAAGGTTCGTAGACAAGCAAATTATAGTTTAGAATCAACTTTACAACCAAAATCAACCACTAGAATACATTTTCGATCAAAATGGTTTCAAAACCGAAAAATACAAAAATTTCAATTCAGTACAAACTGTTGTAATAATTGATCGCGGACTTACACAGACTTACTCCAATGTTGATTGCGAGTCTAATAAGCTACTATCCTCCATTTTCAGTCTCGAATTGATAGAAATCAGAATTGTCTAAAAGTCGACCAAAAACTCCTCAAATCCGATAATTTCCTTCAAAATGTTGTTGTTTTTGCTTGAATTCTTCAATCAAGAACCTTATCTTATCAAAGATTAGGCTCTGATACCAATTGTAGAGCAATAAACAAGTACAAGTAGAAATCAAGATGAGAGAATATGTAGAAACACCTTTAAGTGTGTGTATTCTATTTGAATATATGTCAAAGGTTACATTGAAACAAGGCATAAGTCACCTTATATACATATCATTAAAGGTGACATTCTAAGTACAAAATTAACTAGTTAAGCATTAAAATGTATCTAGACCACAAACACAAATATGGTTCTAACAACCTCGTAATCTCAAACACGAAACTCAGATATCTTATATCACTGAGTCTTTGTGTTTCCTGAAAACACAGTAACAACGAAATCAGTCTCGGATTCATAAATATATTTGTCCACATATATTCACATATAAATACATATATAACATTCAACATCAAAGAATCAACAAACAAAAACATTTTCTAAAAACCCTCGAACGCGTCGCGTCTATAGTTGTCGGATTTCAAAGAATACCGGATTTAGGGAATCAGATTTCAGGGTTGGATTCGTGAGTGTCGGATTCAAGGAATACCGGATTGAAGGAGTACCGGATTTAGGGTTGTCAGTATTAGCTGTCTGATTCAAGAACATCGGATTCACAAAATGTCAGATTTAAGAGAACGCGTCACGTTCCACAATTTGAACGTGTCGCGTCGCGACGAAACCTGCAACTTCCTCTTCTTCTTCAAAATCCAGCCGACTTTAAATATCTTTTAACTCAATTTCAACATCCGAATCTTGAAACAAAACACTTCTAACACACATACAACTTCATATAACATGCCATAAATCATCATAAACGCTTTTAAACAATTTAAAACAACAAAATCAACAAAACCCACATACCAAGTTCCATTAATGGTGTTCTTAAGGTTTAACCATGAAAAAAAACCGAGCAAGACATAGCAAATCTTAGTTTGAATCAATACAAAACATGTACTAACCTTCATTTGAATTATCAACCACAAATTCTCAAGTTTCAAAACTTCATGTTTGCAACTTTCTACAAGCTTTCTTCCTCATGAAGCAAACACACACACATACACACTTTTAAGAGTTTTGGTGAATGAAGAATTATTTACCTCTATAAATCTTATTCATAAAGTCCATGTACACGTGCACACATCCAAACCATTTTATGATAAGCATGAGGTGGTAAATAATACATGCACACACCCACACACCACAACCCATATACATACATAACCACCATACTTACATACATAACTCCATGCATACATATTAACACACACACTTATTTATTTCTTCTAGCATATAACCAGTATATATATATATATATTAATTCCCATTAATTGATTTAATTAAGTATGCATGGTAAATTATCTTCTAGTTTAAAAGACATAACAATATTAAACGCATATAAACACATAAAAACGTACCGCTAACCCACTAACGACTAGCCCGGGTTTGCGGGTGATAAAAATCTCCCCTTCTTAAGAGGATTCCATCCTCGGAATCCCTTCTCATTCAAACAACTAAGTGTATCTGTCTCTCAAATCAGCCTCAGTCTCCCAGGTTAAATCAGAACCTAAACTATGCTTCCACTTGACCAACACCATCGGAATCTGCGTCTTGCGGAGCTTGATCACTTTTGGATATAAAGTTTAATAGGTTCCTATACTAGTCTCTTCTTTGAATCCACTTTCAAATCATGTACCGGGAGGATCTGATTCTCATCCTCAACTTTACATTTCCATATATAACAAACATTAAATCCGTCATGAATACCTGCCAACTCTGTTGGAAGATCCAATGTAACCGTCTGATCATTCACTACTTGCCAAATGAGGTGGTAACTAATACATGCACACACCCACACACCACAACACATATACATACATAACCACCATACTTACATACATAACTCCATGCATACATATTAACACACACACACTTATCTATTTCTTCTAGCATATAACCTATATATATATATATATATATTAATTCCCATTAATTGATTTAATTAACTATGCATGGTAAATTATCTTCTAGTTTAAAACACATAACAAAATTAAACGCATATAGACACATAAACACGTACCCGCTAACGATTAGCCCAGGTTTGCGGGTGTTACATTGTTAGTCTCCTATTTGTCTATATTCCATTCCTGAAGATGTCTTTTGAAGAAAGCATCTGAAGGCTTATTCTTTGTTCTTTGTAAATGTCCTAAATAATACATCTGAAGAAAGAGGACGGAATGTTCATATGAAGGAAAGCTCAGTAGCTCTGAAGAGGAACATCACAACTAAAGTAAGTCTTCAGTCGTAAAGAGGGTCTCACAACTGAAAGTACGTTTCAGTACTATTGTCTACTAGTTTAGCATGTGCAAAATCAGCGCTCCTTTATTTGCTCAAATGGCCGTTAAGATTTTTGTTTCCTAATTTTATGTAGAGTAGTACACGTGTAATTTATTTAGATGGTCAGGATTAGTTTACTTAGCGTATAAATACATTCTCAATTGTTTGAGAAATGTAAGCGTTTGTTTGCTATTTTGATTCAAGTAAGTTCTTGATTTTAGTTTGTACTCGGTACTCAAGTCTATTCTTGAGTGCTGTTTGAAGTTTGATTATTAATATAATCTTGCTTTGAAAATTTCCGTGTGTTCATATTTTAAAACTATTTCCGCACTTAGCTTTATTTATATTTGTTAGTTTTTACTTCTTTTGGGAAAAACAACAACCACACAGTTATAATAAATATTATTGTTTTTCCAACTTGTCCGAAGGGGTCAGCTAAGGACAACCTATACTAGCTTGATCCCGTAACCTAGTCGTAGATCCTCCTCTTGCTCCAACTGGCCTTGACACCTCGGTCTTGACTCGAGCAATATTCGTTTTGTTCCTCCATCTTGAAAGTCTCCGTCTTTCGTCTTGGTTACAATAATAAAATAAATAACCTATTCTATTACTTTTACATCATGAAGGGGTTGTAAGTGGCACGCAGGCCTTCCCAAAACCGAAAATATAAAGCAGAAAGAAAAACACTACCACGAGTCCAAGTCGGCAAAAACTATAACATACATGCATGACCGTTACAATATACTGTTGACTTGTTTAAGTCTTGCACTTGCCGTTAACATATATAAACTGCAAGTATGACTTAATAATACTAATGCGACTAGTATATAAGTCAAACCCATTCTAAAGCATATATACATAACAATATATATAAAACAACCACACATTTAAATATAAACTATAAATAAAACGAGTAACTACATACAACTATTATGATTAAAAATTCTTATATTTTAGCTAAATATAATAAACATCTATTTTAACTCAACTAGTTAAAATAATCTTTTAATCTAAAATATATATATATATATATATAATATATATACATATATATACTAACTTTAAAACTTAAAATTAATATATACATACACTTGTATTACTTATATTACCCCGAAACATGTGTTATAAATATATAACTCAAATTTATAAACAAAAGTCCTATGGGCCGAAACCCAGTTTACGGTTTACCCTAAATGGGCCAAAGCCTAATATACCCAGAAACAACTATTTGGGGCCTAAAGCCCAAAAACACCAAAACGTATTTATTTTTCCAAAATATATTTTGATTTTAGAAACTTTAAAAAAATTATTTTGGGTTGTTACTTGAATTGGGCCCAAACCGAAAACACTCCGGGCCGGTTGTCGGATCGAGCCTCAGTGGGCTGTAGCCACAAGCGGGCCATAACTTGTTAATATAAAAACTTTAAAAATAAACTTATTAACATAACTTGTTAATATATATCAGGATTCTATGTTTTAAAGTTTAAACCTTTAACCAAAACAAAAACTTGTTATGATTATAATATTTAAAACACAACTATATTAATAAAACTTGTTAATATTTATAAACAAATTTTTATATACACACATATAGAAATATGAACAAAAATAAAACTTTTTATAAGATTAATGAGCTTGGCTCTAATACCACTCAAGGGTTTTTCATAAGACCTACTTGTGTCATCCTGATTCAAACACAACTGGTTTGAACCGAAGGGTTTTTCATAAGACCTCCTCGTGTCATCCTAATTCAAACACAACTGGTTTGAACCAACATGAAGAATAAACTTGTTATCACTCACAAAGGTGGAAACTTGAGTGATGAACATAACCTCTAAAACCCGAAAGGGGATAGGATCTTTTATTAATCTCAATAATATAATATATATATAACATGTATGTACATAATCAATAATATGAACAAGAACATCATACACAAGATAAAGGTTAGAATGTACCTATTTACCTTAGATTGCTCAATATGTAGTCCACTCGTAATGAAAATGAGACACGCTAGAAAATTGCAAACCACCACATGATCCGTGTGTCTTCGAGATCAACCAAAACCGATCTCGGTTTTTTGTTGGGTATTCACGGCCAAACACAAGAGAGAAAGAGAGGAGGAGATGTTTTTCTCAAAACTTTTTGAATGGTATAACCAATTAATCCTACTCCTAATCCTCTATTTATACTAATAGAAGATTAATTAATATTAGAAAATATATATAAACCTTCCTAATATTGAATTAATAAACATTATCCAAAATAAATAATTTAAACTTGAATTATTAATCTTGAATATAATTAATTAACAATATATATTTATTAACTAATAAATATATATTTTCTTGTCACGTTATTTGTAATTTCTTCCCTTCGTAAGTTAAAACCATAACTTACAATTTCTGATTCATAACTAACTAGTGATAAATTCGTTTTCTCGACTGTGGTTGCATTACTTCTCGGATTATAGGCCCTCATAAGTATGACCCTTGAGTGCCCTATGATGTTGGACATGGCATCAGGGTCTACAGACTATGCACACAAAACTAACAATACCATCACGAAGTACTATAACAAGGGATTGTTATTATTTGTATCTTGATGAAAAGCCTAAGCTTAAAGTTGAACTACAAAGATCAACTCAAAGGGTTTGTTTGACAACGGATATGTGGACATCGATACAAAGAGTGAATTATCTGTCTCGTAGTGCACATTACATTGATGAAAATTAGAGGATGCAAAAGAAAATTCTCAACTTTAGTAGTGTTTCAAGCCATCGGGGAAACAATATTGGACGAGCCTTAGAAGGCCTGTTGCTTGAGTGGAATTTGTGTAATATTTTGACTATTACCGTTGACAACGCGAGTAGCAATGATGTGATTGTTGGTTACTTGAAAAACAAATCGGTTAAATGGGGCGATCATTGTGTTCTTCAAGGAAAGTAGACTCATGTTTTTTGTATAGCACATATTATGAATCTTATAGTTCAAGAAGGACCGGATGATTTAGGGAACCAATTGAACGCACCAGAACTGCTATTCGATGGGTTAGAATATCCCCAAGAAGACTTAAAAGATTTAAGGGGTTTTCTATCTTAGATAAAATTAAGTGTGAGAAGTCCTTATGCTTAGATATTTCCACTCGTTGGAACTCCACTTATGTGATGTTGAGTATAGCGGTCGAGTATGAGAAGGAACTTGATAGAGTTGCATAGGAAGATACAGTGTTCCTTCGTGATCTTGAAGAGTTGTCTGGGTGCCAAGTTCAAGTGAAGCTCTAGATACAATAAAAACATTTTTAAAAATGTCAAGTAGCTTCACATATGTTCTCATGGCACTTTCAACACATAGATTTTAACATATAAAGCTTTGAGAAGTGAAAAAGAAACTTATCTTAATTGTGTTCCACAAGTATTGTTCAAAAGTATTGTTCTTGATGATTTATCCAAGTCTTTGATCCACACAAGATTTCAAGTTGCATCAAGAATGATCACATTGAATCTCAATTGCAACCTACAAATCAAAAATATTTCATTTGTGTGGTACCCATCTTTTCATGGTTTCGGGATTGTTAGTATCAAAAACACCTATTCTAATCCATCTTTGAATAATTTTGAATTCTTTATAATGTCATGTGTTCAAAGAGTTGATGGGTTTTTTTATAATGTCTCAGTTTTAAAAAGATTTTCTTTCTAGGAACTTAAGAACACTGTGTTTGATTTGCATGTGATTTTGAGCTCTAGAAACCTATGTCATGTGTTTAATGTTGATGTATAAAACTTTCTTATTTGTTCATACTTGTTATCATTAGTGGTTGAGTATGAAAACTAGAGCCAAAATTGATATTTTTAAAAGTTGGATTTTTCCAGCGAGCTGAAGGCATGAAAAGGCATCTACCGTGGTCACACCATGAGCTGATGGCATGACAACGGCATCGACCGTGGTCAGACCCTGAGGCTCCATAATTTTTTCTTTTTCCATTTCTTTCATAAATTTTATTTGTTTTAATATATTTATTGATATATTGCTTGTTTCATTTAAAACGAAGACCTGCCTTGTCATTTGATGATTTTTGAACTCCAAGCATCACATCCAACATAGTTGAACTTGTTTTAAAATTTGATAAGATGATTTTATCATTTATTATCTTTAACAACTCATTTTAAACTTCTTTTACTTTAGATGTTAAAGTACAAAAAGAAATAGACTTCTTAAGTTCTTTTAAAATAACATTCTCTTGTTTGAAATTAACACCAGCAAACTTGTGAAATCCTTTTAGATTTCCCAACTCCTTTATATCATTAATCAAAATTTCATTAAGAACTTTGAGTTTAAAATTATCACTTTTAATAATTTTCAAATCATTGTTCTTGTTAATGAGTTTTGAATTAATATCAAGCAACATATCATATTTATCTTTTAGCTCATCGTAAGAGTTATGCGAGCTCTCTTTACTAGTAAAGTTAGTGATGAAGATACCTCATTTTCTTCAAAAGCTATGAAGCAAGCATCTTTTCTTGATGTCTCTTTTTCTTCATCTCTTCTTGCTACAAGCTCCTCAAGTTTAGCTATAGCTTTCCATAATCTCTTGGCACAAGTGTATGAACACATATATTCATATTTACTTTCTTAAGAGATTTTTGAGTAAATATCAATGTTTCTTTATTTAGTGACTTTGTTTTAAAATTATTTTAATCAAAATCACTTTCAATAAAATCACCCATGTCATAATCTATTGATCTTAGAAAAATTATCATGTAGGTTTTCCAACCCAAAAAATTATAATTAATACTAGCCATATAAACCTCAAATCTTAGGTTAACATTTAAGTCCATGGATCTAACTCAAGATTTTTTGTAAAAAATTGTTTTTTAAGATTTAATAAATCACTTTATATCTCAAAACAATTTTTACAAAAATTTTAGAGCAACTTGGTCTCATACAAATTGTAGGAACCTGGAGGGGGGAGTGAGTAGGCTCTTTTACTTGGTTTCCACTTTTTTAAAAAAATTAGTAAGTTGTGTTTTAAAGATTGATCTTAAAGTAACAACACAACAAATATTTGCAAGAAATAAAAAGAGTAGGGATAGAGAGATATCACCAAGTAGTAGACAAGAGATTTATAGTGGTTCATGCAAGTAAAACTTCTTGGCATCAACCACCAAGAGTTTGCTCCACTAAAACTTCTCTTTTTAAAGGTAGAGATAAATCTTTATAACTTCTTTCTTTAGCTTATACAAAATAATCTTCTCTCTTGCAAACAAGCTAAGATGTGCCTAACTTCACTCTAATTATATTGGCTAGAGTTAATCCTCACACTTTACTTTAATTTGTTGGCTAGAGTTAATCTTCAATTAATTATACAAATAAAATGATAGAATGAGATGTATATTTGCTCTTCAAAGCTTTATACTTTTTTTCTTGATCTTGATCTTTAAAGATGATCTTCTGTGTAGAATATGAGCTCACAAGATCTAATATTTAAGTCTGACTTTTCAGTGTTCAAAGGCTGGAAAAAGTGTGGTTGCAAGCTTCCTTAAACAGCTATAAAAGGGCAAAAGCTAATTTTGTTTGGATCTCCACGGAAGATGTCACGGTCGACCATGGACGTGCCGTAGGGTACCGGTGCACAACTTTTGATATTTTGAATATAGACGTTGGAGATTGTTTTATACCTCACTTAAACCTTTTTTATCTTAAAAATAGACTAGGAAATGTGCTAGAAAAAGGTAGGCATTGACCTTGAAAAAGAGTTTGAATTTTATCATCAAAATGGAAGGAGAATAAATCTATGTAAAAGCATGTTGAAAGTTTTCCAAAAATAAAATATGCTTTACCAATCTTAGGTTTGTAGTCTTCTAATATAAGATTATGTTTAGTTTTTGCTTAAACAAGAAAATGTTTGTCATATACTCTTTTTGTCTATTGTGGTTTATAAATCATTGGATATTTTTATAAAATATTTGCTTGTATTTTATAAAATTATTAATGTGATTATTTTATAAAATATTTATAAGTTATTAGAAAGTTAGATCACAATTTTCCTTGGTGTCTTTCAATATCTTCGCTTCGTCGAGTAGAGATTTGTTGATTTCAAAAAAGACGATTTTTGAAACTTGAGGGCTATGTAGTGACGGCTTACTCACGGTCGACCGTAGAGTAGATCGTGAGGGTTGAATTTGTCTTTTAAGCTTGTTTTGTAAAACATGAGGGTTGTGCAACGACGGCTTACTCGTGGTTAACCGTGGGGTAGACGGTGAGGATTGAGTGTGTCTTTTAAGCTTGTTTTCTTAAACTTGAGGACTGTATGGCGACGGCTTACTCACGGTCGACTGTGGGGTAGACCGTGATGGTTGAATGTGTCTTTAAAGCTTGTTTTCTTCTTTTCTTGTTGATTTGAGGTCTTCACTATGTTTTTACTTCACTTGATCATCAATTTGATTTTTGTTAATATCTTAAGAATGTAGCACATGAACTAATGAATAATTTTGATAAACAATAATATCACATGTTCAAATTTTCATCATCATCAAAACAAGGAGTGCATTTCTCAATGTGTGACCATGTATGCACTAATAATCTCCCCCTTTTTTATCATGACAAAATATGCAACATCTCATAAGATTGCTACACAAAATTATTCATGTTAACAATTTTGCATATCTACATTCTTCTCCCTCTTTTGACGATCAAAAAAGAACATTCTCCCATGATAGAAGCTCCCCCCTTAGTACATACTCCCCCTTATATTGATGCTTCCTTTAAAATGATGCTTCATATTTGATCAAAGCTCCCCTTTGATTTATGATCCCCTTGATCTAGCACTTGATAAAAGATAGACAAAGCAAAGCACAAGTGCAAAATATATAAAAGTGTATGTATAAACTCAATTTAGAAAAGTTCAAATATACTCAATTAGGCATCATAGGAGACTTAGGAATCATTATCAACGCATTTATGCTAATGCTAGTAAGTGAGAGTGTGAATAAATATATATGATATTTTCTTTTTGGTTTGTGACTTCCCGTTAAAATGTGCACATTATGTTAGGGATAACCAAAATCCACAAACCTAATGTTAAGATGAATATCAAAAATTTCTTAGCTCTAGATTATGGTGTTTATTTCAATATTAATCTATTCATAACTAACTGATATTTATTTATTTTTGTTATGTAGAAAATAAAGGTTTAATCAATGTTTTTATCAAAATTTTACAGATCTACTTATGTTTCTTCTTTTGTTTATTCTTTCATGAATATTTTGGTACATCTAAGATACACTTATGATTTCCAATTTTTCAATATGAGACAATGAATGTAGCATATATGATTTAATCAAGTAAGTGACCAATGTATACACTTACGATGACATTTATAATGATTTTATGTTTAAAACACATAATGTCATTTAAGATTATTATCTTGAACTTCAAAGAATAACTCATTATGTATGTAGATTAACATATCATGAGCAATTTGATATATAATTTTACTTTTCATGATTATGATCAATATTTATAGGTGTTTTTCTCTTGTCTTACACACATTTGAATTAATTCAATACCTATGTATACTGAATAAAATATAGTCACATTATTATCAAGAATCATAAGTATACAAAAAATTTCTAATTCATGTGAATCATACAAAGATTGTCTAATTACATGTTTGGTTCACAATTACTTAATTTTTTTTGATAATTCAAATAGGCTTAAGTATTATTTTACTTGTTACTTGTATCTTATATTCACATTTGCTTATCCATTTATGTGTATCCGTATTATTCAATAAGATCAAGATGATTAAGGAATAATGTTCTCATGAGTATAAAAGCTTGCAATACATATACTAAAATCATTCTTTATGGAAGTATACTTCATAGTTTTCTTTGTCAAGTGATAACCAAGTTAAGTATATGACACTTAAGATAGTCATTTATGTATATAGGCATACTCAAGCATATATTATGATGACAATCAAAGTGTTTTCTTATATGAAGCATAATGTGTCATCTAATTTTAATATCTTGATTTGAGAAAGTAATTCATTAAGAACCATGATAGGATAGTATGAGAGAACCACTTACAACAATCTCATCGTCGGTCAAACATCACTCCAGTGTACGAGCACTTAAAGCACAAGTTCACCACATGTTGCCAAAGTTGTCTAGAAAACCCGGAAACTAACTTCATTATGCTAGCAACTCCTAGGAGGCACACTTTTCTTACTAGGCATCATATCTACATCTTATGAGTATGTCTACCCCAACCCGTAAGTCTTCATAATATATTCATCACTAATTAATTACATCATAAACATCATTAAAAGTCATCATATAATATCATTTAATATTTAACTATGCACATCGCCATTGATTTTAAAATATTATTCACATGCATGCATCTTTTAAAAAGGTCATCTAAAATCGTTAAGTCTTTCAAAAACGATTTTGTCTTGGTACTCGGTTTTAGAAAAATACTGACCTCGGGTCCAGATAACTTACAATTGTCGAAAAGTCTTTGCCTTATCAACCGGACTCACACATCACCCTAGGATCTACTCATAAGTTAGTGAACTACAAGTCCAAGAATCACAAACGTATGAATTACAAAACACCTTGATTTGCAATTCCCCAATCCCAAACCTCTATCACAAACGAATGGATGAGTTTTAAGTCAGAAATGGGAGCGGGATATCCACTAATATGGGACAACGAAATAAGAGTCTGCAGCCCATTGAGGTTATCTCCGTATATTCTTTTATTCTTTCTACTTTCCTTCTTATTCTCTTCTTTCTTTCATTGAATTAACACACATACATTCACCTTTATCATTATGGAGATTTAGTCAAGATTTAAGTTAGAGATTAGAAGAGGAGGTCACACATATCAGTTGGGAATCAAGTAAGTGTTATTTTTGAAGTTTAAAGTGTTAATGGGTCAAATGGGTTTTTAGACTCAAACCTTGAATTTGGAAGTTGTAATTGATAAAAATGATGTTATTTGATTATATAAAGTCCCCTATGATCATACTAAGCATTTTGTAACATGTGGAAATGCGTTTAGAGTGTTTTGGAATGATTCCCGCAAAGGCAAAGCCTAAATTTCCAAACCAGAGTTGTGCTCAGGGGCTTATGGCGTAAGGGTTAGAGCTTACGACCATAAAGTAGCTTATAGCCATAAAGGTTAGAGCTTATAGGCATAAGGGTGGTTTAGTCATGTATTGTAATTTAAGCATAGTTAGTGCAATTCAATGATACTTAGGGGGTGTTTGTCTTAGCTTATCAAGGGCTTTTTTTCCGGGCTTATTTTTCATAAGCTTGTTTTTTTTAGTTTATTTTTTATGAGGCCGGCTTATTTTCTTTTTGTAACTCATAATAAGCTCAAAAGTCAGAAAATAAGCTGGAAAAAACTAGCTTATAAAAAATAAGCCCGAAAAATAAGCCCTAAATAAGCTAAAACAAACACCACCTTACTATTATTACACGTTCGCCGGGACCTAATAGAGTATGCATACTTTCTCGCTGACAAGCTTGGACCATAGGTGAGTACCTCAATCTAGTACTAAGAGATATTAATTATTTGTAATTGTATGTAGTTAATACGAAAGTGAAGTGCATTGCATGATTGTTATGACTTGCTGATACTGAAAGCTTTACTAATAACTACTTGGCAAAGTGTATAGAGATGTACATGAAATTAATAGAGACATATATAGTGGTATATGAGAGTCGTGAGACAAAGATATATATGTTTATGACAAAGAGTGGAATATTCTGGTATTATACTAAATGATTGGAGATGTGTATGAATGATTAAATAATAAGTGAAACCCACATAAATAGAGAGAGGAAAAGATTGGAGTAATAACTAATAATTAATCCTCCATTGTAAAGTGAAATTATTGTTAGTGTTGTGGGATTCACAATTATAAAGAGTATACAAGGGTTTAAATAAGTGAGGTTGATATGTACAATTACATAATTAAAGAGATTGAGTTATTAATGTGTTATATATTATAAACACCAATCTATATGCGTTATGAGAACACGTGGGTAATAGTTAAGAGTGGTATCTTTGTAAGATACATGTAGACTATTAAATATAAATGTTATAAACGCGCAATGTATAGAAGTGGTAGAATGAAAGAGATAAGTAGAATATATATTCATTAAGAGTGGTAATTGTTAAGAGTGGTATCTTTGTATGTACATATATATTCATTAAAAGAGATAAGTAGAATGAAAGATAAACGCGCAATGTACAGAAGTGTAAATATGTATTATATATATATATGTAATTATATATATATATATGTGTGTGTGTGTGTGCCTACACCATGATTAAACAAAGCAAGAGTGTTATAACATTACGTGTGTGGGTATGATAGTGATATCATAGCTTATCAATGTGATTATGTGTGTGATGGCAGAGTATGTGTTGCGCATATGTGATATTTATGTGAACTAATGATTTACCCTTCTTGAGTGGTAGTATTTGTCGGTAACTACAACTGACCGGACATTGTGGTAGTATCTAGGGATCCACACATCCCTAAAGTCGATGTGGTACTACGAGTGGTGAGACCACATGTGTGATAATGATGATGATAATAAAATTGTTAGTGATTCTTGCATATAACTATTTGTATATGTTGTATTTGATATTTGTGATATGTGTTGATGTCGGTGGTTTGTGTGGCAAATAGTGGCCCCAGTGGCAAATAGTGACCTGAGTGGCGTACATTGATGAGATTACATTAATATATTAATTATTATCATTTGAGTACTTTGTGGACTTATTCACTAGTCTTTCTAGCTCATTCCTTCCGTCGTTTATTCCTTTCACGTTATGAGTAGATGAGGCTCCAACGTAGCCATGCTAGAGAGTTTTTGTGTAACATTAAAGGAAAGTATTTTACATTCTACATGAGCTGGTAGTTGCTCTATTTTAATAAAGTATTATTGTTATTTCCTTAATGTACACTTAAAAAATATAGGCGTTACAACTTGGTATTAGAGCTTAGGTTAAAGGGATTCAGGTGGCCAAGTGTGTTACGTGGACTTAAACCATGGAAAGAGATGTCCACCGGAGCCTGATGTCACGTCCAACGTTATAAGACACTCAAGGGTCACACTTTTAAGGGCCTATAATCCGAGAAGTAATGCAACCACACTCGAGAGAATGAATTTATAACTAGTTAGTTATAAATCAGAAATCATAAGTTACGGTTTTAACTTACGAAGGAGACAAATCACAAGCTATTTAATTGACAAGAAAATATATATATTTATTAGTTAATAAATATATTTCGTTAATTAATTATATTCAAGATTAATAATTTAAGTTTAAATAATTTATTTTGGATAATGTTTATTAATAATTATAAGAAATTGAAAAATAAATAAATATATATGGTAACGGCCGATTATATATATATATATTCTTTTTCCTATTAATTATTACTAATAAAGGCTACTCAGTGTTTAAATTTTGTTTAATCCAATTTTAGGAAAGGTTTAGATGTTTCCTAAAACTAACTAATTTTCTATTAGTATAAATAGGAGATTAGGCTTAGGATTAAACTTGTTACACCATTCAAAAGTATTTGAAAAACCTCTCATCCTCTCCCTCTCTTGTGATCGGGCGTGAACACCCAACAAAAACCGAGATCGGTTTTTGATCGGTCTCGAAGACACACGGTTTGTGTTCATGGTTTGCAACCATTCATAGTGTGTCTTGTTTGCCTTCATCACGAGTGGACTACATCTTGAGAAACCTAAGGTAGATATGTATATTCTAATCTTTATCTTATGTATGATGCTCTTGATTCATATTGATAATTACGTACATACATATGTTATAGATAATTACGTACATACATATGTTATATATATATATATTATATTCGAGATTAAAAGATCCTAACCCCTTTCGGGTTTTAGGGGTTATGCTCATCGCTCAAGTTTCAGCCTTTGTCAATGATAACAAGTTTGTTCTTCATGTTAATTCAAACTATTTGTGTTTGAATCAGGATAACACAAGGAGGTTTAATAAAAAAACCCTTCAGTGGTATGTGTGTTTCGGCTCGTTAATCTCAATATATATGTATTTGATTTATTAAAGTTGTTTCTTATTCTTTATTTTATATATATGTTCAACAATCGAGAACACGAGATTAATAAGTTTATTAATCTTAAAGTTTCAAACTTTAATGTTCGAAATAGTTTGTTTCGAATGATGATAGTGATTAAGGTTTTCTAATCTTAGGTTTAACCGGTTAAGAATTAAAAACTTTAAAAGGTTTCATTTTTTGTTCATATACATTCATATATATATATATATGTATGTATATATATATGTATGTATATATATATATGTATATATAGGGTAATGTTCCATATAGTCCTACCATTAAACATAGATCTCAAATGCCAAATATCAGCCATTCATTTTAAAGGAGAAAATAGGAATTGTCAATTCAAATTTAAAGTCACGCATTCCTTAAGAAACCCACAAACTTTCTTTTTTAATTTTTATTTTTTACCTCTTAAATCTATAAATGGCCATAATTATTTCAATTTTGAGAATTTGAGCAAAAAAAATACCAATCTACTCAATTTTTAATCCTCTTTCAAACAAGAGCACTCTTCCCATATTTTTGAAAATTTTATTTTGAAAATGCAAACTATATGAAAATGATACCAAAATTATCATTTTGAACTATGTGAATTTTTATCATTTTCAGCTAGAAATGAGTATTTTTATCATTTTCACCCGAATAATGTTATGATTTTGAATGTTGTATATTGTTATCATTTTTATCTGAAAAAATTATAATTTTCAACCGGACGATGTTATCATTTTAAAATGGAAAATATTATCATTTTCGGTAGAACAATGTATCATTTTTTGCTTGCACGAAACTTAGAGAGAAAGAAAAGGAAAGAGTGTGATTTATGGGGTGAGAGATTCACATAATAACCTTCTTTCTATAATTACATCTTATAATTATTTAATTAACTACAATAATGTCATTATTAGATCTTGACCATTGATTTAAATAATCTAATGGTCTAAATTTGGCTTTTGAGATATGTGTTTAAGCATATGACCTATATTGATCAATTTTTTTCTCTCTCTCTCTCTCTCTCTCTCTATATATATATATATATATATATAGGGGAGGGTTCAAACGAGAACTGTTTTTCGTACGAGAACTGTGAGAACCAATCTTCACCGTTCATTTTGGATAATGGAATTCATTCATGAAAAGCGTGAAGGGATTGAGTGTGGCAAGGTGAATGTAAGGAATTCATTGGTGGGCAATCCAATTGAAGGAGGGGGAATTTAAAGACTAATATTGGTTCTCGCGGTTCGTACGAAAAACAGTTCTCGTTTGAACTTTTGCCTATATATATATATATATATATATATATATATATATATATATATATATATAGGGCAGATTTCATACGAGAACTGCGAGAACCAATCTTGGCCGTTCATTTTGATAATGGAATTCATGGATGAAGAGCGTGGCGGGATTGAGTGTGACAAGGTGCATGTAAGGAATTCATGGGTGGGCAATCCAATTGAAGGAGAGAGAATTGGACGGCTAAGATTGGTTCTCGCGGTTCTCGTACAAAAAATAGTTCTTGTTTAAACTTTACATATATATATATATATATATATATATATATATATCAAAAACTCTAATGTATATATTAACAAGTTTTTTTGTTAATATGCTTGTTTTTTTAGTTTTAATCAAAACAAGTTTATTTTTTGTTAAAGGTTTAAACTTTAAAAACATAAAATTAAAATAATCCATCTTTGAAAATTTTTATTTATAAGATATGATTGGTTTTGTTTTTAGGATTAAAATTAGATTTTTGATATATATATATATATATATATATATATATATATATATATTATTATTATATATTAATCCCGAATTCCTTTTAGATGTTCCATGTATAGCTTTTATCACCAATGCCGAAAGAGCTTGATCATCCACCTTATATTTCGACCACCATTTAATTAACCGTGATATCTTTGAAACCTTTAGAGAACCGATACCAAGACCACCCAAATTCTTTGGTGCCACGGTTTGTTGCCAGTTAACCCAACAGATTTTGGATTTGCTCGTATTTGTATTCCCCCAAATGAATCTCCATCAAATTCGTTCAATTAAAGTAATAACCTTCACCAAAGCCTTAAATATGGATATAAAGTATAATAGAATACTTCCAAGTACTGATTTACATAAAGTAACTTTCACCATTGTTTAGAAGAGAAATATCATGAAAGTGACCTTTAATTGAAAATTCCAACATGGCTACATTCAGCCCTTCCATAGCAACAATAAAAAAGGAAGAGAGAGAGGGGATCCCGTTGTCTCACCACTCTACTAGAGGAAACTCATTGGTGGGAGAACCATTCACAAGGATCACAACCTTAGTAGATTGGAGAAATATATCCCGATATCCATAGGCACTATTTAGGTCCAAAATACATCTATTTAGGAACCAAGTAAAAGTAGCTCCAATTAACAAAATCAAAAGCTTTCTCGAAGTCAACCTTGAAGAGAAGAGTACGATTATTAGATTTCTTCGCCCAATTGCAACCCTCATTTAACATAAGTGGACTCTCAAGTATATGTCTATTTTTAATGTGTGCAGATCGTTCATGACGGATCACATTAGAAAAAATCCTTTTTCAAGTGCGCATGGGATCTAAGACAAAAGGCGAAAAACATTAAGTAGTCTAAAATATGGTCAATCATTATAAGTAGTCTAAAATAAGGTCAATCACTATAAATACATTAATCTTTATAAGTCATTGTCATACAAGCTGGGAAAAGATTCTATAAAAAATTTGATACCCTTTTTTATAGGGTAGTAGAATAATCTTATAAAAAGAAAAACTAGCAAGGCGTTAGAATTACAAAAAGAAGCAAAAGCTGGGAAAAAATCAAACAAGCAAGGATGAGAACATGTTTGCTAGTCCATTTTCTTCTTTAATTTGTCTCTTGATCCAAAATAATGGAAGACCTTAAATTTGTTGCATCAATCCTTGAATGCCATCCCTTTTTCTCTTCATGAACCATTTCATTTCTTAATTTCTATATTTGCCAACAAGTTGTGAAGATAATGGTGCTGAAAATCTAGAATTTTAAACCTATAAAGTTTAAAGATTCTTCCAAAGATAGAAGACCTACTACTCCAACAATATTCCACCATTTTACAATTTAACACTTAGATTCACTTTTCTAAATTAAAAGATTCGATCTAAAATTTGACACTGAGAATCACTTTTTTATACATTTTAAGACTATAGTCACTATATATATGGTAGCTAGAAGAAGGTTGAAGGTTTC
Organism: Dittrichia graveolens; assembly: GCA_038502395.1. NCBI lineage: Eukaryota > Viridiplantae > Streptophyta > Magnoliopsida > Asterales > Asteraceae > Dittrichia > Dittrichia graveolens. The sequence continues at coordinate 30,238,787 of JARJIL010000008.1, forward strand.
TTTTTAATAAGGCCACCCTCATACGAATCAAATTGGTAGATATAAGACTTCAGTAAAACACACCGGAAGTCGCATGCTTGATTGATAAGCTTGAGTTTCTAGAACTAGGGAGGCTCATATCACAAAACGAGAAAAGAAACAAAATCCACTTCCTTACAATGGGGTGGCCATACCCTACTAAAAGCCGTAGCCCTAATGAAAATAATTAATAATAATAACGCAATTAGATCCCAATAATTAAAATTAACACTTAGGCCCTAAAATCTGTTTCTTTTTGTGCCTGTACACCTCTCTGGCCCAACGACGGTCCGTATAACACCCAAAAGTGTAACACCCGCAAACCCCGGCTTGTCATTAGTGGTTTGACGGTATGTGTTTATGTGTTTATTTTATTAATATTATTATGTGTTTATTTATAAATTAGAAGTTAATATCCTATGCTTAGTCAATTAATTAACTACTTGAAATTTAATATGTATGTAAGTATGCATGTAAGTTTGTACGTATGTATGGATATATGTGTAAATTAGTATTAGTGTAAATTACACCTCATGCTTACATAGAATTAAATATATGTGTGCACGTGTTACGAAGGAAGATGTGGATATAATTGTATGAGAATACCACCTGCTCATTTTAAAACAAGTTTGAAAAAGGTGTTGTGTGTGCGAAATTACTTCTTGGCGAAGAAAGCTAGGAAACTTGAAACTTGAGATTTTGGATTGAAGATTTAGAGCTTTGTAATTCAAGTTAAAGGTTAGAATATGGTTATAGCATGTTTATGATTATCATGATATGTCTTCTTGCTAGGTTATATGTTTATATATATGAATCATCATTGATGAAAGCTTGAAGCTTTCTAGTTAAATGGGTTTTGTTTGATTTGATTATTTAAGTGGTCAAATGGTGTTCTTGATGCAAGTATATATGTTAAATGATGTTGGTACATGTTTTTGGTAAGTTTTGATAAGATTGGAAATTTCTAGAAATTGTTCTATGGAGTTTTAGTCGACTATACAATGAAGAAGAAGAAGATGAATATGGAAAGTTAAAGTTCGCGGCGCGACACTTGTTTAGTTTACGCTAGTACATTTCTCATTCGAAGGGGCTGCTCGAAGAGAAGGCTTCGAATTGGAAAGAAGCCGCTCGAAGGCTTGTCGCGACACGACGGAAACATGGGTTGCGACGCGACCCGTTGGCTACGAATTCGGAAGAAGGGCGGTCGAAGTGAATAGTGTTCGAAGGGTCCCACTCGAAGTGGACTTCGAATTCGAAGTCAGGGCTGCTCGAATTATGTTTGGTCGCGATGCGATCTTGAATTTGAGGGTGGACTGTTCTTTGTTGTTTATTAATGTTATGCCATATGTGAATATTATTATGTGAGAAGTTAATACACTACATGTGGTCATATGTGATATAAATATATGTGGGTATATATAACTATGAATCAGAAACTAATTTCGGTGTTGTTGTGTTTTCAGGCAATACCAAGGCTCAGTGATATTAGACATCTGAGTGCAGCTTTTGAGATCAAGATGTGAGTGGATGTTAACTCACGGATGGTAAAGGTTATGATTGATATGATTGATGTGATGCATGCATTTGTGATTGATACACTGTTGAGTCAGATTATTATTGATTGTTTATTGATTATCCGATTGTATGATTATTTAGCCGATACGCACTCTTTGGATGATATTGAGTTGTGTTTGAGAATTCAGCTATACGTGGAAATTGGGCTTGGCTCGTCTGCTGATTGGTTGAACAGTTGTAGTCCTACTAATGCATGCGTTGTGTCAGAGCGGAATTTGACTATACCAATTCAGCGGAGAGCTATCGGTAAACCTTTTATTTGGCCGGCATTGGTTGTAGGTTATGTGCCGAACCATCGGTCTTCTTGATTGTGTGGTTACAGCTTTTATATCGATTTATGATGTTTGCTTTAGTGTTTAGCTTCCTCTCACTTAGCATTGTGCTAATTCCCCACAGTTGATTGTTTTTGCAGGTTTGTGAGGTTGAGGTGCTTGTTGAGGGAAAGCTTGACCCCGCTCTAATATTGACTTTGTTTTGAAACGAGCCATGTTTTGTTTTGTAACACCATAATGGATGTTATGTTGTATTTATAAACGATTGTTTTGATGGTTGTAAATATTCACACTTTATGTAAACTCTTATTTAATGCTTCCACAACGTTTTAAAAAAATGGCTTAGGATTTTACGATGTTATAGCTTGGTATCAGAGCCTTGGTTTGGGGATGCGAGCACGGCTAGAGTGTTGTATTCCCAAATCTTGGCTCGTGATGGGTAAAATGTTCCTTTGGGGAAATTAGAGTGATTGGAGATGCTTTGTGGTAGTTAGTATTTTGTGTACTAATAGGTTATGCTAATGAATTATGAGATTATGTGATTGTTACAAATATGGCTGATAGAGAGATCCTCATCCTTCCTCTTGTGACCTAAACAATGAAAGAAGCACCGATAATCGAGGAATTGGATACTACTGATTTAGGAGGAACTTAAGGTCATGAGTAGGAAGAAGACAAAAGTTAATACATATATAAACTTGAGAAGTAGCTGCTAGAACATTGAAATAAGGTTCATAACATGGAGCAGCAGAGGTAGACTCAAACCGAAGCAATACATATTCCTACTGCGATTACAACACAATCAACCACATTGCTAGTAACGGTACCACTTCCTCTAGTAATGTAGGTTATGCCACAACCGTTCTTCTATCCGTTCACATCACAAGGAGCTTTTTCTTTTGCATACCCTGGATATAAACAACCATGCACATACAAACAATGTTTGTATTGCAAGCCAGCGGAGTACTGAGGAAGCACTGACCCTAACATCACTCTTCACTGGTTTCAAGAGATGGTTAAGGCGTTGGACACCTATAATTGCGAGGATGATTCGAAAGTAAAGTTTGCAACGAGGATGTTTAAAGAAGACGCCCTGGTATGGTGGGATTCATTGATAGGGCATTTCACTAAGCAACAACATGAAAGCATTACTTAGGATCAATTCCATGAGAAACTTTGCTAACAGTATTGCAGTTCTTATGAGATTGCACGAATCAAGAAGGAATTTATGGACTTACAAATGACCGATGACCGGGAATATGTCGGTGGATGATTTGATCAATCAGTTCAACGAGAGATTGAGGTTTGTAAAGCAGTGGGTGCCAGACGCTGATTACCGCCAGATGGGCTAGTACTCTATCCCAGGTTTTCACTTTAGCCAAGTCAGCTGATGTAACACCGCATGGGAAAATAGTGAATTTGCTAAAAAAATCAAGTTTTTAATATGCGCGGGTCCCTTTTAATAGTCATAAACCATCAGATTATGGAGCGGAAATTTAATTCAAAAGTTTACATCAGATATTTACAACTCATAATTTTGAAACATCTTGTTTGGTGTTACCTAACACAACGACCGACCATGAACAACATATTACATCATACAGAAAGTGTTCCTTCCGAAAAGCTAATACATCCATCCACAGGTAACCCATCTTTCTAGACCACCTAATCTTTACCTGCAAAAATTGTCAACGAAGCAACATTAGCTATTTAAAATAGCTAGTGAGTACTGACTTATCACAAGCATCAATAAAGCGAGTAACATAACACATGAATGAGCATTCAACGCTATCCTATCATATTGCGGTGTGTTGACAAGATCAGTAAGCATCATATCTTGCAGGATAGCTAGTCCCACTCAACGACACAAACCGGGGGATCAGACACAACCAACCGCACTAGTGTGGAAGCGTATAGCAGTCCACCAATCATCGTTATAACATCATAAGTAACATTGGGCCCGAGAGCCCCATGTTTGCAAGGAACAGTGGTTTTGCAGAACCTAGAGTCGGTATAGGCCCCTGAGTCCCCGTTGATCCCAATTTCAACCCGAAGGTCTTATAGAATCCAGCTACAACCGACAGACCTCAACCAACTAGTGGGATCCAGCTACAACCGGTTGATCGCAATCTCACTAGCAGCAGTCTGCGGAAAATTAACACACAAATACATATGATCCAATCAGGATCCATCAATCAGCATGCATTTATGTTAGACTAAATATTGTGTTCATTATATTAGTTTAATTATGTTTGTCATTTAGTATTGTAGAGGGTAGATTTAGTAAATACCTTATGGGTATATATACTTGTATACCTACCCCAAGTTAATAGAGAATTTCATTATTCTAAAAATCGTATGTGTGAATTCTCTAGTTCTCTCTCATCAATTCATACATCATCATTGTGGATTTGCTCCAAGATCAAATATATCATTTATATTTGGGACCATCAAGTGGTATCAGAGCCAAGCTTGATAAAAGTAAGGCTCGTGATTGTGGTTTTTATCATCAAGATCAGATTTTGAAGATTAAGGTTTGATTGTTCTCTATCTTTAATTTGAAGCTGTTTAGATTTGGATTTTTAAAGGTTCTCGTAATTTTTTTATTGCGATTTTTGCCTTTAAAATCCATTTTAAAACAAGTGGATAATTAAATTGATTGGTTATTAATTGAGATCTGAGATCTACGAATCAAAGGAATAACTTTCGAGGCTATTATTCAAAGGTTTCATCAATATTCAAAATTTATTGAAGAACACTTGAAGAAGTTGAAGAACAGTGAAGAAATATTATTTTGATCTATAATTCTTCAGAAAAAGAAAAGAATGGGGTTTGCTAGACAACTTAGAGCTTGTTAGTCACGCGCCTATTCACTTTGAAATTGTTTGTTACAAACAATATCCTTGAAAATCTGGAAACTTGTCTCATGTGAAGACTTTGAGCGTGTTATTTCTTTTCAATTCGAAGTCCAATGCACTTCGAGCGGATTTAATTTCCTCCATTCAAAGGCTACTAAAACTCCATTCGGACTTCGAGTGCCTTTTATTTGCCAATACATGTATACTTCGAGCAATTAATTCCACAAGCACACTTCGAAGTCAAAGAATTGAATATCAAGTGCACTTTGAGCGGATTTAATTACAATTCGAAGTCCAAGTCCAATTAAATTCGAATTCCTTACCACATATACTTCGAGCTGATTTTAATTCCATTCGAAGTCCATATTTCTTTTTAGCCATTAACACTCCGAGCTCCACTTTTATTAAATATTACATTCAAAGTTACCTACTCATTCCATTCGAAATACATATTGAAAGACTATATAATATTCCAGCACATGCACACTACGAATTTGTCTATCCTTGCACCATTCGAAGCCCACGTGAACCCCATGCACACCATTCACTTCGAGCAACTCATATAAATTCCATGCAAGAAATAATTCCATGCACTTATCATTAAAAGCCCATTTAAGTCATTGCCATTCAAAGTCCATTAATTGCCATTCGAAGTCCTCATTATTTTTCCACAATTCAAAGTCTGATATCATTAACCACTTCGAGCTCCTATTTTTATTTGCCATTTTCACTTCGAACTCCACTTGAAATTGATACACACTTCGAACTTCTATTTGACATTCACTTCGAATTGGCTTCTTTAAAGTCCATTAATTCCTTTCACAATTCGAAGCCGATATATTCCACACACTTTGAACACATTAAATTCCATTCACAATTCGAAGGTCATGGGTTCTTCGAGCACCTCGTTATTAATCGTTCACTTCGAGATTCTTTTTATTTCGCCATTCACTTCGAGCACCAAATTCTTTGAAATCTTTGTTTAATTTCGAACAAACCTTTAAATCAACTTCGAACTCTTTCATCTCGTTCAATCACTTTGATTTTTGAATTCGAACACAATCACAATCTTACTTCTCAAGCTAACGATCATTTCAAATCATGATACAAACCAATGAGGAAAAGATTAAAATGTTTGATCTTTGGGTAGATTTTGGCGAGAGACAGAAAAAAAGGGCATATGATTTGGAGAAAGAAAATGCAAAACTTACCCTACAGCTTTCTAAATTGACTGAGAAACTTCACAAGTCCGAGAGCAAATTTCAAGAATTTGAGATTGAAGAATGTGCCAAGAGAAGAAATCTTGAGCAACAATTGTTGGATATTCAAAGAAAGTCAACTGAAGAAAGAATGAATTTTGAGACCGAAAGAAATCAATTTGTGATTAAAATTCAGAAATTGAAGCAAGACTTACAAAATTGTGTAGAAGAAAAGGTCACGACATCTTCTGATTCTCAAAACGTTCAAAAGTGTAAGTTTGCCAAAGGAAAGGAAATCAAGGTGGTTTCTGTAACAGCCCTTGCAGGTGATCTAACAAGCATCATCGAAGAAGGCCACTGTTTTGAAATCGAAGCTATGAAGGTTTGAGTGTTTATTCTGTTAGAATTGATTCTATTCATCTCGAAATCGACTCTAAATTCTAAACAATCAATTATGATTTGAGTTGGATCAAAATCAAACGAATTCGTGAAGTTTTAGTGCGAGACATCTACAGTTTTGCTTCATTAGTTCATCTGATTTAAATTGGAATGATGAATTAATTGATATACTCTGGATCTACATAGGATTACTCTGGATCTTCATTAGCATCATCGAAGAAGGCCACAAGAACACTTCGAATTCAAAGCCCATTCAAACTCCTTGACTTCGAGCGGATTTTATTCCAAACAACACTTTGAATTCAAAGTCCATTGCAACCCTTGGACTTCGAGCGCATTACCACCGATTTCGAGCGTCTATTCAGAATACAATTTAAAACCTACCTTGATCACATTCTGTATTCGAAGTCACTATTTCATTCGAAGTTGACTACGAAAACAAAACATTCAAAGAACTCACTTCTACTCGAAGATCAAAAGCTGTTCCATTCGAAGTTCATTTCAAAATTGACTTCGAATTCCAAGAATAACCTCAAACTACTTCCAAGTCAATCATCTTCGAACAATTTCAATTCGAACTCATAGCTCAATACAAATTCACCACTTCGAACCATTCCAATTCGAAGAAACCTTCTTTGAACCCAATCACCCAAATTTTTCTAGTTAACGATCACTTTGAAACTTTCAAGTAATTCAATTAAAAATGTCAAGTTCCAATGAGATATTGGCCATTGGCACGGATTCCAAACCTCCAGTTCTCTTTCGAAATGACTACCTTGTATGGAAAGGGAGGTTCATGGATTTTCTTGAACATAATGAAGTTTATGGAGAAATGATGATCGATTCTATTCTCAACGGAGAAAAGAAATTCTGTCGAATCATGGATGCACAACGAGACAATAATCCTCCAATTGTTGGAACAGTGAGAGAGAAAACTCATGATGAGTTAACAGCTGCTGAGAAAGAAAGAAAGAAAGAAAGCTGATAGGTTGACAAAGTATTATATAAAGCAAGCTCTATCTTCCGAAATGTACATGAAGGTTGATAGCTTAGCTACCGTCAAAGAGATCTGGGATGAGATCAAACGACAATTGCAAGGGACTGAGCAAGGAGAGCACATAAAGAGAACACAATTGGTGAACATGTTTCACGAATTTTCTGCTAGGGAGAACTGTTGGAATATGCCCACTGATACACGTGTAATAACATAAGTGCTGATGAGGTACGGGCCTATTGGGTCACACGCCAAGGGTAGATTCTGGCAGCACAACGCAAACATGAGAGAATATGGGATTAGGGTTTCTGGCGACCTTCACGGGCCCTCACGGGCCGTGAAGAGGTAGTGAAGGGAAACCCTTCACGAGGCTTCACCACCCGGACATGTAGTCGTGGGGGCACTGCCTTCATGAGGGCTTCATGGCCCGTGAGAGCCCGTGAAGGCAGGCGCCATGCTTTTATTGGACCACTCGTTGGCCAAATGAGAGTGTGCGGTGGAACCCGGCCTATGAGGCCTTCACGAGTGCTTCACGGCCCGCGAGAGCCCGTGAAGGCAGTAGTCAAAGTGTCACCTTTGTTTTATTGGACCTTTGTGATGGTCCAATGAGGGTGTGCCTAGTTGGCCGACCCTGGTGACTCCATGACTATTTCCAGACTTTATAAAAGGCTTGGTACTCTCTCTTGAGACAACTCTTGCTTCTACACACACATAACACATATACATGGTTCTTTAGCATCTGGTGGGTTGGTGGTGTGTGTAATCTTCTGAAGGCAAGTAGTTTTAATGGTAGTGGCTGCTCCAGATTCACGAAGACAACGTGTGGTTCATGTCTCGAGTCGTTAGCAAGATGGAATCTCGGCTACTTGGTGTGGACTATCAATAGAGGAGCTCGGTTTCGGGTTCACGAAGATCTTCCTAGCTCGGTGGATAGATCCAGCCACGTGATGGTATAATTTCTCCTCCCTCTCGTTTTGTTTTAGTTGCTATATTCGTTTGTAGTCACGATCCCCACTTGGGGAATACATGCATGTCGGTTTTGATACCCGAAAACCCCGGTTTTTGATGTCGTTGCTTCCGCTGCGTACGGGTGTTGGCGTACATGGTTTTCCTACAGTGGTATCAGAGCCTAGGCTACAAAGATATATGTCACACCCCGCTAAAGCGGAAACACGAGGTGTCACAGCACAAGATATCATCGCACAAGGTAAATAGATAATAACCATTAGATTAACTTAACAAAATATGTAGTTCGGATGAAACATAAATAAAGGTTACATATCCGAATAATATTTAAAGGACATTGTCTTGTACGATGCGTAAATGAAATAGATAATGTTTATATAAAATGTGACGATGAAGATGAAGATGCCACACATCATGTTTGCAAGCATAAGGTACCTAACGGCGGTCACCTGAAAGCACGGGTAAAAGAAAAGGGTCAACTACTAGAGTTGGTGAGTTCATAGGTTTTAATGTATGCACAAAACATCTTTTAAATGAGAAAAGTTTAAATAATTGATGGAAGTTTTTGGATGGAAATCCAAGTATGAAATAATGATAGAAGATGTATTATATTGCCCAATACGTTGCACATGGTAGTAATAGACTATGATGATTGTTGCTTGAGCCATTATCCAACCTAGCCGACAACCAATTGCCCATGATAAACCTAACGCCTATATTAAATGACGTTAGTAGTGGTAAAGTACATCTATAGTTCGTCAACCATAAATGGGAGACGTCGGAATCTCCAAATAGCGCTACTTACAAATACCATCGGCTCACTAGCGGAGTTAAGGAATAATGTCCAACGAAAGGGCCTTACAACGATCACCCAAGCACATCAAAGAATAATACCATAAGTGCTCAAAATAATATTTGAAATAAATAAGAAGATAGGCAATAAACTTTTCATGAAACGTATACACATGCTTTCACCCCAGAAATAATATGAAATACGGTAAAAAGGGGCTATGATACTCACTCGGTATGCAAAGGTGTTTTCTTGTAAGGATTTCTTGTTCCTACCGAAGCTCCTTTCCTAATATAAAAAGGTATGTAGCTCTATTAGACTTATTTTATTTATTATTTTGTATTATTTATTTGTTGTTAACTTATTTATTTAAATAGTTAAAGGTTGTCTCTATTTTTCCATTATTCATAAATGTTCACTGAAATTTTCAGTTCTTTGAATTGAACTTTAAAAATTATAAACTGTAATTTAGGAGTCATATTAAGGCTTGATATTTTAATATAATCTTGCTATATGTTTCTAGAATGTCCAGTAAAAATATAGGAATTTATAATCCATGTTTGGTATTTTTAATAATTAAAAGTGTATAGGATGTCCACTGATCAGTGTCTGGATGACATGTTGTTACTAAAACGTCTGTTTAGGGCTCATACGACCTCCTTTTTACATGATTCAAACTGGGAAATAACCACGACTCAAAGATTAAACTTTTAAAAAAAACTAGACGTATTTTGACCCAAGAATGAGTAAGTTACACGCGTTTAAAGTGTACCCTTCTAAATCTGCCAGATTTCCAGATTCAACATATGGGTCTTTTTAAATATGTTTGAAGGATCAAACGTTCATGAAAATTAGTGAATCCAGGTTTAAATGAAAGGTAACACATTAAACTAAGATTAGCAAAAAGAATCAACTGATTTTGATACCTAGAACTCCAGATATAACAAAAACAAGTAAGGAGTTCTAACATCAGATTCTGCCAGATTTGTGATTCTTTTTGCTTATGGGTCATAACTTTAATATGGCATGTTTATATTCATGATTAATCATATTGTATGAGTATAAGCTTTGATAATCCATGTGTTCTTACAACAATGGTAGGATGATACACATTTTATGTGTTCCTTACAACATTTGTTGAGATGAAACACATGCATGATCAAAGTCTTATTTTCTTGATTTTTAGTTGATTAAGTTCCATACAACAATGGTAGGATGATGCACATTTCATGTGCTCCTTACAACATTGGTAGGATGTTTATATTTACATGATTATAGATATATATAAAGGAAATAAGATGAACAACAAAGAAAATAAATAAAAGAAAGAAGAAAGAAGAAAAGAAGAAAAGAAGAAAAGTAGAAGAGTAGAGATGAGTGTGTTATGATCATCTTACCAACTCTTTTCTTTGATTATGTGTTTGATCTTCACAAGATGAACAAGAGTTGGATGTTCTTGGGAGATTTTTGTTGGTGAAAGAAGAAGAGAGAAAAGAGAAGAGATGGAGTGTGGTGGTGAAGGAAATGATGAAGAGTAGTAGGGGGCTTATATAGAGCATGGGGGAGATCAAGTGGTGATTCTTGGGAAGAGAAGGAGGCAAGAGAAAAGAGATGGGGGGTTTCTTTTATTTTTTTATTTTTTATAAATTATGTGTAATTAGTTTAAATAAATTTGTATAAATGGTGATTTTGTTTAAATCTTTTAATTAACAAACTTATAATTATTTTGATGAGTTTATATATATATATATATGTATATGTTTTATATTTTAACTTATTTATATTTATTATGATGTATTTAATTATTTTTATTGTTATTATTATTATTATTGTATATGATTTGTAATTCTTGACTTTTAATAATTCGATTTTTCGAGCTCGGGAAGGTTCTAACCATATAGGCGGGATTTCTACGAAATCTAATATTATTATGGAAGTATTCAAGTCATAAATACTATTTTTAGTCATACTAGGCTTAAAATTAGAATTTCTAATGGCTAACCTGGGAAATTTGTTGCCGAATGTCACAGTCTCCCCTGATTAAAAGAATTTCGTCCCGAAATTTACTTTGTACTAACGTTATTAAAGAGGTGAGGATATTTATGTTTCATGTAGTCTTCGCGTTCCCATGTGTATTCGGGTCCGTACTTGAATTCCAATCGAACTTTTATAATTTGAATCTTACTTTTTCTAAGCTGTTTGACCTTACGGTCAAGAATTTCAATTGGTTCATGTACGAAATTTAACCGATCATCTGAACATACTTTAGGGGTAGTACTAGAGTTTCATCAGCTAATAATTTATTTAGATTTGACACATGGTAGGTATCGTGTATGGAATTTAGTTCTTGTGGCAATTTAAGCATATACGCCCCTCGCCTAATTCTTCTAATTATATCAAATGGTCTAAAGAATCTGGGATATAGTTTTCCTCTTTTCCTAAAATGTACAATTTTCTTCCACGGCAATACCTTTATAAGCACTTTTATCGCCCACTTGGAACTCTAAAGGCTTACGGAGATTATCAGCGTAAATTTTCTAATGATCTTTGGCAGTCTTAAGCCTATCGTTCATAATTGTATTCTTGTCGATGACCGCTTGCATGATATCAGGTCTAGTCAATTTCCTATCGCCAATTTCCAACAAATTAAGTGGGGATCTACACTTGCGCCCATACAAGACTTCATATGGTACACTGGATGCTAGTGTGACACCTATTATTCTAAGAAAACTTAACTAATAGTATATGTGAATCTCAAGTTCCACTAAAATTTATTACGCATGCACACAACATGTCTTCTAGTGTCTAAATCGTTCTCTCCGATTGCCCATCCGTTTGAGGGTGGTAGGTGCTGCTCAGGTTTACTTGCGTACCTAACGCCCTTTGTGACGATTGCCAAAATCGGGATGTGAACCGACTACCTCTATCGGATATTATTGCAATTGGTGCTGCGTGTCAGGCAACAACTTCGTCAATATAATTCTGAGCCAGTTTTCCACTTTGTAATCTTCCCGCATAGGGAGAAAAGGTGCCGATTTCGTGAGTCGATCTACTATAACCCAAATGGAATCGTACCCTTTTGCAGATCGGGGTAATTTAGATACGAAATCCATGCTTATATGTTCCCATTCCATTCTGGCTGTTGCAACAAACCGGATAGCTTCTGGTGTTATGTCTTAACCCTTGCGCAAGTTAAACATTTCCCACGAACAAGGAGACGTCTTTCTATATTCCAGGCCTACCAATAGTATTCCTTGAGAACATTTTGTCGGCTCCAGGGTGGATTGAATATTATAAGCCTCGTCTAAAATTGTTAATTAACGGTTATTAAACTTAGCTATCCAATTCTTGTTTTCGAAGTGGTGCACTCCATCTGGCCTGTTTTGAATCATCGCTCCAAGTGATATAGGGTCTCGTTCTTCAAATTTTCCGTCTTTGATGCTTCTTTTTGAGCTTCAACTATTCTTTCCTTTAGGCTTGTTTGAATGGTTGCTCCTAAAGCTTGTACCCTAGATGGATTCACTCTTTTGTTTCTTCATAGAGCATCAGCGACCATATTGGCCTTGCTAGTATGGTATTTGATTTCACAATCGTAGTCACTAAGCCATTCCACTCATCTTCTACGCCTCATATCGAGCATCTTTGGATCAAGAATATGCTGAAGACTCTTGTGGTCTGTATAAATAGTTCGCTTAGTACTATAAAGGTAATATCTCCATCTTTTTAAGGGCATATACTACGGCTCCTAACTCTAAGTTGTGGGTAGCAAATTTCTTCTCATGCACTTTGAATTGTCTCGAATCATATCAATGACTTTCTCTTTTTGCAACAACACACAACCCAATCCTTGGTGTGACGCATCGCAATATACCACGAAGTTATATATTCCTTCGGGTAACGCCAAAATTGGTGCATCGCTAACTTATTCTTAAGCGTAGAAAATGTTTTTTTTTTTTTTTTTCGCCAAAACTTCTTATCCTCTTGAGTTAATGCCGCGAGTGGTTGCACAAATTTTGAGAAATTTGCTATAAATAAATGTACTTAACCGAGAAATTTACAATTTCAGTCGGGATATATGGGGTTCCTATTTCTTTATGGCTTCGATCTTTGTTGGGTCAACATGAATTCCTATTAATTACGTGGCCTAGAAAACGTAATTCCCGGCATACAACTTCTGATCCTTAAGTAACTTTAGTATCAACCTTAAATGCTTTTCATGGTTGCTCTTGTGTCGCATGTAAATGAGTATATCATCAACAAACACAATCACAACTTATCTAAGTATAGTCTGCATACTCGGTTCATTACGTCCATGAAGACAATTGGTGCGTTTGTCAATCAAAAGGGCATAACTATAACGTGTTCTAAACGCGGTTTTGGGCACGTCCTCTTCACAGATTCTTAATCGATGATATCCAGATTGAATATCAATTTTAGAAAAATAGGTAGCACCTTGAAGTTGATCGAAAAGGTCATAGATTCGAGGAAGAGGGTATTGATTTTTGATGGTCAATATGTTGAGTTCCCTATAGTCTATGCACATTCGCAGCAATCTATCTTTCTTTTTGACGAATAGGACTACGGCTCCCCATGGTGAGGTACTTGGTCGAATAATTCCTTTGTCGAGTAGCTCTTGAAGATGTGCAGGCAATTTCCTACATTTCCAACGGGGCTAACCGATATGGTGCCTTTGCTACGGGCGCGGCTCCAGGGATTAAATCAATCCAAATTTGTCTTGTCTACCTGAGGGTAATCCAAGTAATTCATCCGGAAACACCTTGGGAGAATCCCGAACGATTGGAAAATCGTGAATGTGCTTTTCCTAAACCTCCGTTTCTACAACGTGAGCGAAGAATGCGATATAGTCCTTTCTTAAATATTTTTGCATTTTCATGCATGTTACCACCTTGACGTTCTTCCTGGTCATTTCTCCTTATGTGACAAGCGTTTCATCTTGTGATAGTGGAATCTGAATGATCTTTGCAGAACAATATTTCAGCTTGATTTTTGGATAGCCAATACATACCAACAACTACATCAAAGCTCCCTAGTTTGATTGGTATGGTCTACGTTAAAGTTTTTGCTAGCTAAGTTCAACGTACACTTAGTGATTATATCTCTAGTCTTGACTTCTTGTCCATTAGCAAATTCCATGATATAGGCCTCTTTCAATATATGAAATTTTAGATTAAGCTTTGGCCTAAAAACTAGTGGTACTAAGCTTCTATATATTCTAGAGTCAGATAGCATTGATGCATTATAATTGTTCAGAAGAAACATACTAGTAATCACATTCGGGTCTCTCCTTTGTACAAATTCTTCTTAGCTAGGTTATGGTGATCCTAAGATATAAGGTCTAATAACTAACACTCCCGTTCAATCATATAGCAATGCATGTAAAATCAAACATTTCATAACGTGATTTAAGCAACACATGTTCAATCATATAGTTCCCAAAAGTACCAAAATGATTTCCTAAAAGACATCAAGTGATTAATGTTTAACAAATCATCAAAAAAAAAAAAAAAAAAAAAAAAAAAAAAACCACCAAGTTTAATAATCGAAAGAAACTCCAAATCTTTCACTAATTCAATCTCCTTAAAAACAACCCTAGCGTACCATCATACTTACTAGCAATCTCACTATCACTATAACAAAATATCCTCCCAAGCACATATATAATTAAATCATCTACACGGCCCTCCTTGTTGCAATGGTAGTCCCCACAGCTCTTAACGATTCACGGTGTTGCGACTCCGAGAGCATAGAAAAAAAAAATTACATAGGACATGGTGCCGGTGGTCTAAACTAGTATGATGAATACTCAGTTCTAGTGATATGCTTTGTACCCACCTTCCCTCTTTAGGGGTCACCCTTAATGTCCTTACGATAGTTCCCGTTACTACTCAGGGTGCTTCTATGTGCTCCCTAAATCAGCAGTTCTCTCCCTCCTAATGAAAAGGTCACGATGTTACTCTCGTTGGTAAGGGGACTCTTTTCCTAGCCGTGAGCCTAACACATGCTTCACAGGAAGTTGGTGTTGATAATACACTAGGTCGTGAAACTCGGGGACTCTCCTACTAAGTTTCTATTCTAACTTCCATGGATAAAGAATATGTAATCTTAGTGCGTCAACCTAATGATGACATTACAGACTTCGATATATATAAAATTGGTTACTAAGTGTGCTAATATATGCAAGTACTTATGATATGCCATGCTTATGCACACACACAATAATCATGTTCTAGAAAGAAGATAAATAAAATTTGTTTCTAAGTATATTTTTATTATAACTAACCTAAGTCCCATATTGTACATAGCTAAATTAGACATAGGTGATCAAGCTTTGTCTAATTGAGGTATAACAATGTGGTACTCAACTTAATTATATTATCAATACACTTGATGTATTTTAAACAAAATTATTTTAAAAATTATTTTTATATACCTTTGGTCATAGTTGTTGTTTTCCCCCCATAAGGAAAACAACATTCTCTATAACCTTAGGCTCTGATACCAAATCTGTCACACCCCGCTAAAGCGGAAACACGAGGTGTCACAGCACAAGATATCATCGCACAAGGTAAATAGATAATAACCATTAGATTAACTTAACAAAATATGTAGTTCGGATGAAACATAAATAAAGGTTACATATCCGAATAATATTTAAAGGACATTGTCTTGTACGATGCGTAAATGAAATAGATAATGTTTATATAAAATGTGACGATGAAGATGAAGATGCCACACATCATGTTTGCAAGCATAAGGTACCTAACGGCGGTCACCTGAAAGCACGGGTAAAAGAAAAGGGTCAACTACTAGAGTTGGTGAGTTCATAGGTTTTAATGTATGCACAAAACATCTTTTAAATGAGAAAAGTTTAAATAATTGATGGAAGTTTTTGGATGGAAATCCAAGTATGAAATAATGATAGAAGATGTATTATATTGCCCAATACGTTGCACATGGTAGTAATAGACTATGATGATTGTTGCTTGAGCCATTATCCAACCTAGCCGACAACCAATTGCCCATGATAAACCTAACGCCTATATTAAATGACGTTAGTAGTGGTAAAGTACATCTATAGTTCGTCAACCATAAATGGGAGACGTCGGAATCTCCAAATAGCGCTACTTACAAATACCATCGGCTCACTAGCGGAGTTAAGGAATAATGTCCAACGAAAGGGCCTTACAACGATCACCCAAGCACATCAAAGAATAATACCATAAGTGCTCAAAATAATATTTGAAATAAATAAGAAGATAGGCAATAAACTTTTCATGAAACGTATACACATGCTTTCACCCCAGAAATAATATGAAATACGGTAAAAAGGGGCTATGATACTCACTCGGTATGCAAAGGTGTTTTCTTGTAAGGATTTCTTGTTCCTACCGAAGCTCCTTTCCTAATATAAAAAGGTATGTAGCTCTATTAGACTTATTTTATTTATTATTTTGTATTATTTATTTGTTGTTAACTTATTTATTTAAATAGTTAAAGGTTGTCTCTATTTTTCCATTATTCATAAATGTTCACTGAAATTTTCAGTTCTTTGAATTGAACTTTAAAAATTATAAACTGTAATTTAGGAGTCATATTAAGGCTTGATATTTTAATATAATCTTGCTATATGTTTCTAGAATGTCCAGTAAAAATATAGGAATTTATAATCCATGTTTGGTATTTTTAATAATTAAAAGTGTATAGGATGTCCACTGATCAGTGTCTGGATGACATGTTGTTACTAAAACGTCTGTTTAGGGCTCATACGACCTCCTTTTTACATGATTCAAACTGGGAAATAACCACGACTCAAAGATTAAACTTTTAAAAAAAACTAGACGTATTTTGACCCAAGAATGAGTAAGTTACACGCGTTTAAAGTGTACCCTTCTAAATCTGCCAGATTTCCAGATTCAACATATGGGTCTTTTTAAATATGTTTGAAGGATCAAACGTTCATGAAAATTAGTGAATCCAGGTTTAAATGAAAGGTAACACATTAAACTAAGATTAGCAAAAAGAATCAACTGATTTTGATACCTAGAACTCCAGATATAACAAAAACAAGTAAGGAGTTCTAACATCAGATTCTGCCAGATTTGTGATTCTTTTTGCTTATGGGTCATAACTTTAATATGGCATGTTTATATTCATGATTAATCATATTGTATGAGTATAAGCTTTGATAATCCATGTGTTCTTACAACAATGGTAGGATGATACACATTTTATGTGTTCCTTACAACATTTGTTGAGATGAAACACATGCATGATCAAAGTCTTATTTTCTTGATTTTTAGTTGATTAAGTTCCATACAACAATGGTAGGATGATGCACATTTCATGTGCTCCTTACAACATTGGTAGGATGTTTATATTTACATGATTATAGATATATATAAAGGAAATAAGATGAACAACAAAGAAAATAAATAAAAGAAAGAAGAAAGAAGAAAAGAAGAAAAGAAGAAAAGTAGAAGAGTAGAGATGAGTGTGTTATGATCATCTTACCAACTCTTTTCTTTGATTATGTGTTTGATCTTCACAAGATGAACAAGAGTTGGATGTTCTTGGGAGATTTTTGTTGGTGAAAGAAGAAGAGAGAAAAGAGAAGAGATGGAGTGTGGTGGTGAAGGAAATGATGAAGAGTAGTAGGGGGCTTATATAGAGCATGGGGGAGATCAAGTGGTGATTCTTGGGAAGAGAAGGAGGCAAGAGAAAAGAGATGGGGGGTTTCTTTTATTTTTTTATTTTTTATAAATTATGTGTAATTAGTTTAAATAAATTTGTATAAATGGTGATTTTGTTTAAATCTTTTAATTAACAAACTTATAATTATTTTGATGAGTTTATATATATATATATATGTATATGTTTTATATTTTAACTTATTTATATTTATTATGATGTATTTAATTATTTTTATTGTTATTATTATTATTATTGTATATGATTTGTAATTCTTGACTTTTAATAATTCGATTTTTCGAGCTCGGGAAGGTTCTAACCATATAGGCGGGATTTCTACGAAATCTAATATTATTATGGAAGTATTCAAGTCATAAATACTATTTTTAGTCATACTAGGCTTAAAATTAGAATTTCTAATGGCTAACCTGGGAAATTTGTTGCCGAATGTCACAATATAGCACGATAATGGCTCGAAAAACCGTTTTTTGGAAGATTCGTTTATCTGTCCTGTAGGTCTCACGGGCCGTGAAGTGTTCTTCACGAGTCGTGAAGGCCACACGACTAGTGTTCGTGAGGGGTTTGGTCGTGGGAAGTGTTTTCAGGCTTCACGAGTTCTCATGGCTCGTGATTGTGGTTTTTATCATCAAGATCAGATTTTGAAGATTAAGGTTTGATTGTTCTCTATCTTTAATTTGAAGCTGTTTAGATTTGGATTTTTAAAGGTTCTCGTAATTTTTTTATTGCGATTTTTGCCTTTAAAATCCATTTTAAAACAAGTGGATAATTAAATTGATTGGTTATTAATTGAGATCTGAGATCTACGAATCAAAGGAATAACTTTCGAGGCTATTATTCAAAGGTTTCATCAATATTCAAAATTTATTGAAGAACACTTGAAGAAGTTGAAGAACAGTGAAGAAATATTATTTTGATCTATAATTCTTCAGAAAAAGAAAAGAATGGGGTTTGCTAGACAACTTAGAGCTTGTTAGTCACGCGCCTATTCACTTTGAAATTGTTTGTTACAAACAATATCCTTGAAAATCTGGAAACTTGTCTCATGTGAAGACTTTGAGCGTGTTATTTCTTTTCAATTCGAAGTCCAATGCACTTCGAGCGGATTTAATTTCCTCCATTCAAAGGCTACTAAAACTCCATTCGGACTTCGAGTGCCTTTTATTTGCCAATACATGTATACTTCGAGCAATTAATTCCACAAGCACACTTCGAAGTCAAAGAATTGAATATCAAGTGCACTTTGAGCGGATTTAATTACAATTCGAAGTCCAAGTCCAATTAAATTCGAATTCCTTACCACATATACTTCGAGCTGATTTTAATTCCATTCGAAGTCCATATTTCTTTTTAGCCATTAACACTCCGAGCTCCACTTTTATTAAATATTCCATTCAAAGTTACCTACTCATTCCATTCGAAATCCATATTGAAAGACTATATAATATTCCAGCACATGCACACTACGAATTTGTCTATCCTTGCACCATTCGAAGCCCACGTGAACCCCATGCACACCATTCACTTCGAGCAACTCATATAAATTCCATGCAAGAAATAATTCCATGCACTTATCATTAAAAGCCCATTTAAGTCATTGCCATTCAAAGTCCATTAATTGCCATTCGAAGTCCTCATTATTTTTCCACAATTCAAAGTCTGATATCATTAACCACTTCGAGCTCCTATTTTTATTTGCCATTTTCACTTCGAACTCCACTTGAAATTGATACACACTTCGAACTTCTATTTGACATTCACTTCGAATTGGCTTCTTTAAAGTCCATTAATTCCTTTCACAATTCGAAGCCGATATATTCCACACACTTTGAACACATTAAATTCCATTCACAATTCGAAGGTCATGGGTTCTTCGAGCACCTCGTTATTAATCGTTCACTTCGAGATTCTTTTTATTTCGCCATTCACTTCGAGCACCAAATTCTTTGAAATCTTTGTTTAATTTCGAACAAACCTTTAAATCAACTTCGAACTCTTTCATCTCGTTCAATCACTTTGATTTTTGAATTCGAACACAATCACAATCTTACTTCTCAAGCTAACGATCATTTCAAATCATGATACAAACCAATGAGGAAAAGATTAAAATGTTTGATCTTTGGGTAGATTTTGGCGAGAGACAGAAAAAAAGGGCATATGATTTGGAGAAAGAAAATGCAAAACTTACCCTACAGCTTTCTAAATTGACTGAGAAACTTCACAAGTCCGAGAGCAAATTTCAAGAATTTGAGATTGAAGAATGTGCCAAGAGAAGAAATCT
Source organism: Dittrichia graveolens (assembly GCA_038502395.1). Taxonomy (NCBI): domain Eukaryota; kingdom Viridiplantae; phylum Streptophyta; class Magnoliopsida; order Asterales; family Asteraceae; genus Dittrichia; species Dittrichia graveolens. Next base: position 30,258,866 of record JARJIL010000008.1, read on the forward strand.
TGAGCAACAATTGTTGGATATTCAAAGAAAGTCAACTGAAGAAAGAATGAATTTTGAGACCGAAAGAAATCAATTTGTGATTAAAATTCAGAAATTGAAGCAAGACTTACAAAATTGTGTAGAAGAAAAGGTCACGACATCTTCTGATTCTCAAAACGTTCAAAAGTGTAAGTTTGCCAAAGGAAAGGAAATCAAGGTGGTTTCTGTAACAGCCCTTGCAGGTGATCTAACAAGCATCATCGAAGAAGGCCACTGTTTTGAAATCGAAGCTATGAAGGTTTGAGTGTTTATTCTGTTAGAATTGATTCTATTCATCTCGAAATCGACTCTAAATTCTAAACAATCAATTATGATTTGAGTTGGATCAAAATCAAACGAATTCGTGAAGTTTTAGTGCGAGACATCTACAGTTTTGCTTCATTAGTTCATCTGATTTAAATTGGAATGATGAATTAATTGATATACTCTGGATCTACATAGGATTACTCTGGATCTTCATTAGCATCATCGAAGAAGGCCACAAGAACACTTCGAATTCAAAGCCCATTCAAACTCCTTGACTTCGAGCGGATTTTATTCCAAACAACACTTTGAATTCAAAGTCCATTGCAACCCTTGGACTTCGAGCGCATTACCACCGATTTCGAGCGTCTATTCAGAATACAATTTAAAACCTACCTTGATCACATTCTGTATTCGAAGTCACTATTTCACTCGAAGTTGACTACGAAAACAAAACATTCAAAGAACTCACTTCTACTCGAAGATCAAAAGCTGTTCCATTCGAAGTTCATTTCAAAATTGACTTCGAATTCCAAGAATAACCTCAAACTACTTCCAAGTCAATCATCTTCGAACAATTTCAATTCGAACTCATAGCTCAATACAAATTCACCACTTCGAACCATTCCAATTCGAAGAAACCTTCTTTGAACCCAATCACCCAAATTTTTCTAGTTAACGATCACTTTGAAACTTTCAAGTAATTCAATTAAAAATGTCAAGTTCCAATGAGATATTGGCCATTGGCACGGATTCCAAACCTCCAGTTCTCTTTCGAAATGACTACCTTGTATGGAAAGGGAGGTTCATGGATTTTCTTGAACATAATGAAGTTTATGGAGAAATGATGATCGATTCTATTCTCAACGGAGAAAAGAAATTCTGTCGAATCATGGATGCACAACGAGACAATAATCCTCCAATTGTTGGAACAGTGAGAGAGAAAACTCATGATGAGTTAACAGCTGCTGAGAAAGAAAGAAAGAAAGAAAGCTGATAGGTTGACAAAGTATTATATAAAGCAAGCTCTATCTTCCGAAATGTACATGAAGGTTGATAGCTTAGCTACCGTCAAAGAGATCTGGGATGAGATCAAACGACAATTGCAAGGGACTGAGCAAGGAGAGCACATAAAGAGAACACAATTGGTGAACATGTTTCACGAATTTTCTGCTAGGGAGAACTGTTGGAATATGCCCACTGATACACGTGTAATAACATAAGTGCTGATGAGGTACGGGCCTATTGGGTCACACGCCAAGGGTAGATTCTGGCAGCACAACGCAAACATGAGAGAATATGGGATTAGGGTTTCTGGCGACCTTCACGGGCCCTCACGGGCCGTGAAGAGGTAGTGAAGGGAAACCCTTCACGAGGCTTCACCACCCGGACATGTAGTCGTGGGGGCACTGCCTTCATGAGGGCTTCATGGCCCGTGAGAGCCCGTGAAGGCAGGCGCCATGCTTTTATTGGACCACTCGTTGGCCAAATGAGAGTGTGCGGTGGAACCCGGCCTATGAGGCCTTCACGAGTGCTTCACGGCCCGCGAGAGCCCGTGAAGGCAGTAGTCAAAGTGTCACCTTTGTTTTATTGGACCTTTGTGATGGTCCAATGAGGGTGTGCCTAGTTGGCCGACCCTGGTGACTCCATGACTATTTCCAGACTTTATAAAAGGCTTGGTACTCTCTCTTGAGACAACTCTTGCTTCTACACACACATAACACATATACATGGTTCTTTAGCATCTGGTGGGTTGGTGGTGTGTGTAATCTTCTGAAGGCAAGTAGTTTTAATGGTAGTGGCTGCTCCAGATTCACGAAGACAACGTGTGGTTCATGTCTCGAGTCGTTAGCAAGATGGAATCTCGGCTACTTGGTGTGGACTATCAATAGAGGAGCTCGGTTTCGGGTTCACGAAGATCTTCCTAGCTCGGTGGATAGATCCAGCCACGTGATGGTATAATTTCTCCTCCCTCTCGTTTTGTTTTAGTTGCTATATTCGTTTGTAGTCACGATCCCCACTTGGGGAATACATGCATGTCGGTTTTGATACCCGAAAACCCCGGTTTTTGATGTCGTTGCTTCCGCTGCGTACGGGTGTTGGCGTACATGGTTTTCCTACAGTGGTATCAGAGCCTAGGCTACAAAGATATAGCACGATAATGGCTCGAAAAACCGTTTTTTGGAAGATTCGTTTATCTGTCCTGTAGGTCTCACGGGCCGTGAAGTGTTCTTCACGAGTCGTGAAGGCCACACGACTAGTGTTCGTGAGGGGTTTGGTCGTGGGAAGTGTTTTCAGGCTTCACGAGTTCTCATGGCTCGTGATTGTGGTTTTTATCATCAAGATCAGATTTTGAAGATTAAGGTTTGATTGTTCTCTATCTTTAATTTGAAGCTGTTTAGATTTGGATTTTTAAAGGTTCTCGTAATTTTTTTATTGCGATTTTTGCCTTTAAAATCCATTTTAAAACAAGTGGATAATTAAATTGATTGGTTATTAATTGAGATCTGAGATCTACGAATCAAAGGAATAACTTTCGAGGCTATTATTCAAAGGTTTCATCAATATTCAAAATTTATTGAAGAACACTTGAAGAAGTTGAAGAACAGTGAAGAAATATTATTTTGATCTATAATTCTTCAGAAAAAGAAAAGAATGGGGTTTGCTAGACAACTTAGAGCTTGTTAGTCACGCGCCTATTCACTTTGAAATTGTTTGTTACAAACAATATCCTTGAAAATCTGGAAACTTGTCTCATGTGAAGACTTTGAGCGTGTTATTTCTTTTCAATTCGAAGTCCAATGCACTTCGAGCGGATTTAATTTCCTCCATTCAAAGGCTACTAAAACTCCATTCGGACTTCGAGTGCCTTTTATTTGCCAATACATGTATACTTCGAGCAATTAATTCCACAAGCACACTTCGAAGTCAAAGAATTGAATATCAAGTGCACTTTGAGCGGATTTAATTACAATTCGAAGTCCAAGTCCAATTAAATTCGAATTCCTTACCACATATACTTCGAGCTGATTTTAATTCCATTCGAAGTCCATATTTCTTTTTAGCCATTAACACTCCGAGCTCCACTTTTATTAAATATTCCATTCAAAGTTACCTACTCATTCCATTCGAAATCCATATTGAAAGACTATATAATATTCCAGCACATGCACACTACGAATTTGTCTATCCTTGCACCATTCGAAGCCCACGTGAACCCCATGCACACCATTCACTTCGAGCAACTCATATAAATTCCATGCAAGAAATAATTCCATGCACTTATCATTAAAAGCCCATTTAAGTCATTGCCATTCAAAGTCCATTAATTGCCATTCGAAGTCCTCATTATTTTTCCACAATTCAAAGTCTGATATCATTAACCACTTCGAGCTCCTATTTTTATTTGCCATTTTCACTTCGAACTCCACTTGAAATTGATACACACTTCGAACTTCTATTTGACATTCACTTCGAATTGGCTTCTTTAAAGTCCATTAATTCCTTTCACAATTCGAAGCCGATATATTCCACACACTTTGAACACATTAAATTCCATTCACAATTCGAAGGTCATGGGTTCTTCGAGCACCTCGTTATTAATCGTTCACTTCGAGATTCTTTTTATTTCGCCATTCACTTCGAGCACCAAATTCTTTGAAATCTTTGTTTAATTTCGAACAAACCTTTAAATCAACTTCGAACTCTTTCATCTCGTTCAATCACTTTGATTTTTGAATTCGAACACAATCACAATCTTACTTCTCAAGCTAACGATCATTTCAAATCATGATACAAACCAATGAGGAAAAGATTAAAATGTTTGATCTTTGGGTAGATTTTGGCGAGAGACAGAAAAAAAGGGCATATGATTTGGAGAAAGAAAATGCAAAACTTACCCTACAGCTTTCTAAATTGACTGAGAAACTTCACAAGTCCGAGAGCAAATTTCAAGAATTTGAGATTGAAGAATGTGCCAAGAGAAGAAATCTTGAGCAACAATTGTTGGATATTCAAAGAAAGTCAACTGAAGAAAGAATGAATTTTGAGACCGAAAGAAATCAATTTGTGATTAAAATTCAGAAATTGAAGCAAGACTTACAAAATTGTGTAGAAGAAAAGGTCACGACATCTTCTGATTCTCAAAACGTTCAAAAGTGTAAGTTTGCCAAAGGAAAGGAAATCAAGGTGGTTTCTGTAACAGCCCTTGCAGGTGATCTAACAAGCATCATCGAAGAAGGCCACTGTTTTGAAATCGAAGCTATGAAGGTTTGAGTGTTTATTCTGTTAGAATTGATTCTATTCATCTCGAAATCGACTCTAAATTCTAAACAATCAATTATGATTTGAGTTGGATCAAAATCAAACGAATTCGTGAAGTTTTAGTGCGAGACATCTACAGTTTTGCTTCATTAGTTCATCTGATTTAAATTGGAATGATGAATTAATTGATATACTCTGGATCTACATAGGATTACTCTGGATCTTCATTAGCATCATCGAAGAAGGCCACAAGAACACTTCGAATTCAAAGCCCATTCAAACTCCTTGACTTCGAGCGGATTTTATTCCAAACAACACTTTGAATTCAAAGTCCATTGCAACCCTTGGACTTCGAGCGCATTACCACCGATTTCGAGCGTCTATTCAGAATACAATTTAAAACCTACCTTGATCACATTCTGTATTCGAAGTCACTATTTCACTCGAAGTTGACTACGAAAACAAAACATTCAAAGAACTCACTTCTACTCGAAGATCAAAAGCTGTTCCATTCGAAGTTCATTTCAAAATTGACTTCGAATTCCAAGAATAACCTCAAACTACTTCCAAGTCAATCATCTTCGAACAATTTCAATTCGAACTCATAGCTCAATACAAATTCACCACTTCGAACCATTCCAATTCGAAGAAACCTTCTTTGAACCCAATCACCCAAATTTTTCTAGTTAACGATCACTTTGAAACTTTCAAGTAATTCAATTAAAAATGTCAAGTTCCAATGAGATATTGGCCATTGGCACGGATTCCAAACCTCCAGTTCTCTTTCGAAATGACTACCTTGTATGGAAAGGGAGGTTCATGGATTTTCTTGAACATAATGAAGTTTATGGAGAAATGATGATCGATTCTATTCTCAACGGAGAAAAGAAATTCTGTCGAATCATGGATGCACAACGAGACAATAATCCTCCAATTGTTGGAACAGTGAGAGAGAAAACTCATGATGAGTTAACAGCTGCTGAGAAAGAAAGAAAGAAAGAAAGCTGATAGGTTGACAAAGTATTATATAAAGCAAGCTCTATCTTCCGAAATGTACATGAAGGTTGATAGCTTAGCTACCGTCAAAGAGATCTGGGATGAGATCAAACGACAATTGCAAGGGACTGAGCAAGGAGAGCACATAAAGAGAACACAATTGGTGAACATGTTTCACGAATTTTCTGCTAGGGAGAACTGTTGGAATATGCCCACTGATACACGTGTAATAACATAAGTGCTGATGAGGTACGGGCCTATTGGGTCACACGCCAAGGGTAGATTCTGGCAGCACAACGCAAACATGAGAGAATATGGGATTAGGGTTTCTGGCGACCTTCACGGGCCCTCACGGGCCGTGAAGAGGTAGTGAAGGGAAACCCTTCACGAGGCTTCACCACCCGGACATGTAGTCGTGGGGGCACTGCCTTCATGAGGGCTTCATGGCCCGTGAGAGCCCGTGAAGGCAGGCGCCATGCTTTTATTGGACCACTCGTTGGCCAAATGAGAGTGTGCGGTGGAACCCGGCCTATGAGGCCTTCACGAGTGCTTCACGGCCCGCGAGAGCCCGTGAAGGCAGTAGTCAAAGTGTCACCTTTGTTTTATTGGACCTTTGTGATGGTCCAATGAGGGTGTGCCTAGTTGGCCGACCCTGGTGACTCCATGACTATTTCCAGACTTTATAAAAGGCTTGGTACTCTCTCTTGAGACAACTCTTGCTTCTACACACACATAACACATATACATGGTTCTTTAGCATCTGGTGGGTTGGTGGTGTGTGTAATCTTCTGAAGGCAAGTAGTTTTAATGGTAGTGGCTGCTCCAGATTCACGAAGACAACGTGTGGTTCATGTCTCGAGTCGTTAGCAAGATGGAATCTCGGCTACTTGGTGTGGACTATCAATAGAGGAGCTCGGTTTCGGGTTCACGAAGATCTTCCTAGCTCGGTGGATAGATCCAGCCACGTGATGGTATAATTTCTCCTCCCTCTCGTTTTGTTTTAGTTGCTATATTCGTTTGTAGTCACGATCCCCACTTGGGGAATACATGCATGTCGGTTTTGATACCCGAAAACCCCGGTTTTTGATGTCGTTGCTTCCGCTGCGTACGGGTGTTGGCGTACATGGTTTTCCTACAGTGGTATCAGAGCCTAGGCTACAAAGATATAGCACGATAATGGCTCGAAAAACCGTTTTTTGGAAGATTCGTTTATCTGTCCTGTAGGTCTCACGGGCCGTGAAGTGTTCTTCACGAGTCGTGAAGGCCACACGACTAGTGTTCGTGAGGGGTTTGGTCGTGGGAAGTGTTTTCAGGCTTCACGAGTTCTCATGGCTCGTGATTGTGGTTTTTATCATCAAGATCAGATTTTGAAGATTAAGGTTTGATTGTTCTCTATCTTTAATTTGAAGCTGTTTAGATTTGGATTTTTAAAGGTTCTCGTAATTTTTTTATTGCGATTTTTGCCTTTAAAATCCATTTTAAAACAAGTGGATAATTAAATTGATTGGTTATTAATTGAGATCTGAGATCTACGAATCAAAGGAATAACTTTCGAGGCTATTATTCAAAGGTTTCATCAATATTCAAAATTTATTGAAGAACACTTGAAGAAGTTGAAGAACAGTGAAGAAATATTATTTTGATCTATAATTCTTCAGAAAAAGAAAAGAATGGGGTTTGCTAGACAACTTAGAGCTTGTTAGTCACGCGCCTATTCACTTTGAAATTGTTTGTTACAAACAATATCCTTGAAAATCTGGAAACTTGTCTCATGTGAAGACTTTGAGCGTGTTATTTCTTTTCAATTCGAAGTCCAATGCACTTCGAGCGGATTTAATTTCCTCCATTCAAAGGCTACTAAAACTCCATTCGGACTTCGAGTGCCTTTTATTTGCCAATACATGTATACTTCGAGCAATTAATTCCACAAGCACACTTCGAAGTCAAAGAATTGAATATCAAGTGCACTTTGAGCGGATTTAATTACAATTCGAAGTCCAAGTCCAATTAAATTCGAATTCCTTACCACATATACTTCGAGCTGATTTTAATTCCATTCGAAGTCCATATTTCTTTTTAGCCATTAACACTCCGAGCTCCACTTTTATTAAATATTCCATTCAAAGTTACCTACTCATTCCATTCGAAATCCATATAGAAAGACTATATAATATTCCAGCACATGCACACTACGAATTTGTCTATCCTTGCACCATTCGAAGCCCACGTGAACCCCATGCACACCATTCACTTCGAGCAACTCATATAAATTCCATGCAAGAAATAATTCCATGCACTTATCATTAAAAGCCCATTTAAGTCATTGCCATTCAAAGTCCATTAATTGCCATTCGAAGTCCTCATTATTTTTCCACAATTCAAAGTCTGATATCATTAACCACTTCGAGCTCCTATTTTTATTTGCCATTTTCACTTCGAACTCCACTTGAAATTGATACACACTTCGAACTTCTATTTGACATTCACTTCGAATTGGCTTCTTTAAAGTCCATTAATTCCTTTCACAATTCGAAGCCGATATATTCCACACACTTTGAACACATTAAATTCCATTCACAATTCGAAGGTCATGGGTTCTTCGAGCACCTCGTTATTAATCGTTCACTTCGAGATTCTTTTTATTTCGCCATTCACTTCGAGCACCAAATTCTTTGAAATCTTTGTTTAATTTCGAACAAACCTTTAAATCAACTTCGAACTCTTTCATCTCGTTCAATCACTTTGATTTTTGAATTCGAACACAATCACAATCTTACTTCTCAAGCTAACGATCATTTCAAATCATGATACAAACCAATGAGGAAAAGATTAAAATGTTTGATCTTTGGGTAGATTTTGGCGAGAGACAGAAAAAAAGGGCATATGATTTGGAGAAAGAAAATGCAAAACTTACCCTACAGCTTTCTAAATTGACTGAGAAACTTCACAAGTCCGAGAGCAAATTTCAAGAATTTGAGATTGAAGAATGTGCCAAGAGAAGAAATCTTGAGCAACAATTGTTGGATATTCAAAGAAAGTCAACTGAAGAAAGAATGAATTTTGAGACCGAAAGAAATCAATTTGTGATTAAAATTCAGAAATTGAAGCAAGACTTACAAAATTGTGTAGAAGAAAAGGTCACGACATCTTCTGATTCTCAAAACGTTCAAAAGTGTAAGTTTGCCAAAGGAAAGGAAATCAAGGTGGTTTCTGTAACAGCCCTTGCAGGTGATCTAACAAGCATCATCGAAGAAGGCCACTGTTTTGAAATCGAAGCTATGAAGGTTTGAGTGTTTATTCTGTTAGAATTGATTCTATTCATCTCGAAATCGACTCTAAATTCTAAACAATCAATTATGATTTGAGTTGGATCAAAATCAAACGAATTCGTGAAGTTTTAGTGCGAGACATCTACAGTTTTGCTTCATTAGTTCATCTGATTTAAATTGGAATGATGAATTAATTGATATACTCTGGATCTACATAGGATTACTCTGGATCTTCATTAGCATCATCGAAGAAGGCCACAAGAACACTTCGAATTCAAAGCCCATTCAAACTCCTTGACTTCGAGCGGATTTTATTCCAAACAACACTTTGAATTCAAAGTCCATTGCAACCCTTGGACTTCGAGCGCATTACCACCGATTTCGAGCGTCTATTCAGAATACAATTTAAAACCTACCTTGATCACATTCTGTATTCGAAGTCACTATTTCACTCGAAGTTGACTACGAAAACAAAACATTCAAAGAACTCACTTCTACTCGAAGATCAAAAGCTGTTCCATTCGAAGTTCATTTCAAAATTGACTTCGAATTCCAAGAATAACCTCAAACTACTTCCAAGTCAATCATCTTCGAACAATTTCAATTCGAACTCATAGCTCAATACAAATTCACCACTTCGAACCATTCCAATTCGAAGAAACCTTCTTTGAACCCAATCACCCAAATTTTTCTAGTTAACGATCACTTTGAAACTTTCAAGTAATTCAATTAAAAATGTCAAGTTCCAATGAGATATTGGCCATTGGCACGGATTCCAAACCTCCAGTTCTCTTTCGAAATGACTACCTTGTATGGAAAGGGAGGTTCATGGATTTTCTTGAACATAATGAAGTTTATGGAGAAATGATGATCGATTCTATTCTCAACGGAGAAAAGAAATTCTGTCGAATCATGGATGCACAACGAGACAATAATCCTCCAATTGTTGGAACAGTGAGAGAGAAAACTCATGATGAGTTAACAGCTGCTGAGAAAGAAAGAAAGAAAGAAAGCTGATAGGTTGACAAAGTATTATATAAAGCAAGCTCTATCTTCCGAAATGTACATGAAGGTTGATAGCTTAGCTACCGTCAAAGAGATCTGGGATGAGATCAAACGACAATTGCAAGGGACTGAGCAAGGAGAGCACATAAAGAGAACACAATTGGTGAACATGTTTCACGAATTTTCTGCTAGGGAGAACTGTTGGAATATGCCCACTGATACACGTGTAATAACATAAGTGCTGATGAGGTACGGGCCTATTGGGTCACACGCCAAGGGTAGATTCTGGCAGCACAACGCAAACATGAGAGAATATGGGATTAGGGTTTCTGGCGACCTTCACGGGCCCTCACGGGCCGTGAAGAGGTAGTGAAGGGAAACCCTTCACGAGGCTTCACCACCCGGACATGTAGTCGTGGGGGCACTGCCTTCATGAGGGCTTCATGGCCCGTGAGAGCCCGTGAAGGCAGGCGCCATGCTTTTATTGGACCACTCGTTGGCCAAATGAGAGTGTGCGGTGGAACCCGGCCTATGAGGCCTTCACGAGTGCTTCACGGCCCGCGAGAGCCCGTGAAGGCAGTAGTCAAAGTGTCACCTTTGTTTTATTGGACCTTTGTGATGGTCCAATGAGGGTGTGCCTAGTTGGCCGACCCTGGTGACTCCATGACTATTTCCAGACTTTATAAAAGGCTTGGTACTCTCTCTTGAGACAACTCTTGCTTCTACACACACATAACACATATACATGGTTCTTTAGCATCTGGTGGGTTGGTGGTGTGTGTAATCTTCTGAAGGCAAGTAGTTTTAATGGTAGTGGCTGCTCCAGATTCACGAAGACAACGTGTGGTTCATGTCTCGAGTCGTTAGCAAGATGGAATCTCGGCTACTTGGTGTGGACTATCAATAGAGGAGCTCGGTTTCGGGTTCACGAAGATCTTCCTAGCTCGGTGGATAGATCCAGCCACGTGATGGTATAATTTCTCCTCCCTCTCGTTTTGTTTTAGTTGCTATATTCGTTTGTAGTCACGATCCCCACTTGGGGAATACATGCATGTCGGTTTTGATACCCGAAAACCCCGGTTTTTGATGTCGTTGCTTCCGCTGCGTACGGGTGTTGGCGTACATGGTTTTCCTACAGTGGTATCAGAGCCTAGGCTACAAAGATATAGCACGATAATGGCTTGAAAAACCGTTTTTTGGAAGATTCGTTTATCTGTCCTGTAGGTCTCACGGGCCGTGAAGTGTTCTTCACGAGTCGTGAAGGCCACACGACTAGTGTTCGTGAGGGGTTTGGTCGTGGGAAGTGTTTTCAGGCTTCACGAGTTCTCATGGCTCGTGACAGGTCGTGAAGCTCTTGGGCTTCACGAGCCGTGAGAGGTCGTGAAGGCACTCGTGAACAGTTTAGTCGTGAAACTTGGTTTTTAGGCTCACGAGCCCTTCTGACCCATGATCGGTCGTGAGGCCCTTGGGCTTCACGAGCCATGATGGGCCGTGAAGGAGCTTCTGGGCAGTTTTTGTCCTTAAAAGAAAATTTTTTCGTGGTTTTTCGGGTCATGGAGGTGTTTCTGTTTTTTGGCAGATTCCGTTTCGTAATATTTTGGCACAAATAGGGTATGTAAGGTATGGTCTTGGCATAAGATGCATACATGCATACACATACGTTGTGTATATATGAATATGGGTATAAAAGTTGGTTTTGTGCCCTAATGCATATGTACAAGAATTTCCTTGTTTTGCCTTGATTGTTTGTGTTGGAAATTCTTACCGAAATATTCTTTGGTCACGGTTTTGGCACACCGTGCTTTGTAGTTGTTGTTTGTTGCTTTTAGTTCGTAACCATCGCCCTAGACCTTGTGGTTGTGCCTTGTGATTTGTTTGGTTGTTTGGATTTATTTGGTGACCTTGGGGTCACGTGTGATGTAATTAATTATTTATTCGTTCGGTTTGTAATTAATTATCGCGGCTTGCATGCCGTTTCATTTGTTCATATGTACTTGTACTAGATTGATAGGAAGCGCGTGGCTTGCATGCCATTTCCTCTCTTTTGTGTACTTGTGTTTTGAAGACCACAATCAAGAGACAAGAGGAGACGTCTTGAAGACCTTGGATCCGGTTAGTCCCGATGGAAGTAGCGGATTCAGTGGGAGCACTCCATGGTCTAGGTTTGTGTCCTTAGTAGACCTAGTCCTCCCGGCTTGGCTCGTGGGTAGGACGCATAGGTTTTTGGCATGGTTACCAACCTCTTTGTATGCGTGTGATGTGATTTATATTTCTTGCATGGTTGTTTATGTTTCTTCGCATGCTTGATAACTTTTCTAAGTTAACAAAATCACAAGAGTTTTTAAATTGGTTAACAAACTCTCGCGCGTAAACGATTAACAAGACAATATAAACTTGGTATTTATATTTAAAGTGAAAATCGTTTTTGTCACTTATATTGTTAATCAAATATTAAAACTTGGTTTTAATCAAGAAACAAAAGCCCGTTTCCTAAAACGTAAATCACGCACCATCCATAAGATGACACACCCGATTCTAGTGAAGCATGGGATAATTGTTGAGCTAAGCACGAGTTATTCCATGTGGATCTGTGTGGAAGGTGAGAGTAGCGACTTAGAGTTATTGGTTGTCGAGCTTAGCATGAGCCAATGATTGTCGAGTGTGCTACCGTGTATCTTGTTGAACGATTTACAATTGCAAACTAAAATCCTTGTGTGATTGTCGAGCTAAGCACGAGTCAACCAAGAATTTTAATTTGGGATTGGTGAAAGTAGGGATCAAACATGCCAACCGACCGTTTTACGTCGTTGGATCCCGCAAGTGTCTAAGAGTTGCAATGGAGATTGCAATCGGTAAAGTGGTTACTGGCCTAAATAGCTTCATGAAGTGATCCGCGGTAAACCCGTCATGTAGTGGAGTAAATATGGTTCTTAGCCCTTGTTAAGATAAATTGTTTTTTATAAAACTTTATGGGTAATTATTTTAACGAGGATTATATCAAACTAACTAAAACGTGTATTCTTGTTATTTATAGATGTCAAACGATAATAACACCACGTCAAACAATTCGCTTCGTATGTTCCTACATAGGGAGAAACTCACGGGAGTGAACTTCGTTGACTGGCTTAGGCAATTGAGAATTGTCCTTCGCTATGAGTCAAAGTTGCACATACTTGAGGAACCTCTTCCGGAACCACCTGCTAGCAACGCGACATGGTCCATCCGATACATGTATGAAAAGCGTGTTGAGGACACACACGATGTTGCCTGCCTCATGTTGTCAACTATGAGCTCGGAGTTGCAAAAACACTTTGAGCACATGAGTGTGTACGATATGATGGACAAGTTGAAGGACATGTTCCAACAACAAGTAAGGGAGGAACACTATGAGTGTGTTAAAAACCTAGTCGGTTGTAGAATGCAGGAAGGTAGGAGTGTGAGTGCCCACGTCCTTAAGATGAAGGCGTACGTGGACCAAATGGAGAGACTAAGATTTCCCATGGGGAGGGAGCTTGCTGTGGATATAGTACTCCAGTCCCTGTCCACATCATATGATCAGTTTGTCATGAACTATCACATGCATGACATGGAGAAAACCTTAGGTGAATTGCATGGTATGTTGAAGTCTGCGGAGTCTGACATGGCCAAACATGAATCCACCTCTTCCATTCCTACCACGAGTTCTAGGGAACAAAAGAAAAAGAATAAGAAACCGACACGAAGGGAAAAGGTTGGAGTGTCTAAGCCTATTCCCCACATTGAATCTGAGGACCATGATTATGTACCTCAAGAAGAGATTCGAGAAAAAGTAGTTTGCTACTTCTGTGGAAGATTTGGAGATTGGGGCCGTCACGCATGCCCATCGTGCCGAGAGGATATTAAACTTCTAAGGAAAGAGAGAGTTAATTTCCCCTCTCAAGGTACAATCATGATTCATTGCTAATTCTTCTATTTCGCTGGGTTGTTCACCCGAGCTAATTAACTCACGTTTGTCACAAATTAATTTTGTTACTAAGTGTAGGTGCCATTTAAAAGAAGAGCCAAGAGCATGAAGAACCGGGTCTCTAAAAGAGGTAACTCGGAAGATTGAACTCTACAAGAGAATTGGGAGTTTTGATCTCGCCTATTCTGACCGGTTTCATTATTACTTTGTTTTTGATGCCCTACGAGGCAAGTTTAGTTTTTTGTTGTATGTTCATGAAGACGATGGATGAGATTTTGAATTTTTGGGTTGTAAAAGATTTTTTCGCATTACTTATTCGATTTCAAAGTTTGTTCATGTCATAGCTTATGTTTTATTTTGGCCTTCAAGGCGCATCATTCTACATTTGATGACGATAAATTCATACTTGAAATTTGAATCTTGTTTTAGAAAAATATTTGTTGATTGATAGAAATTAAAATTATCCATGTCAAGACATACATGTTACAAGTAATAGTTAATCATGAATGATTGATTCTAAGTCCAAAATAGTTTGGATTAGTCGGCTCTTTGTCATAATCTACTTAACCATGTAAATAAGATAAGTATCAGCTAGATCCATGTGGTTAGGATCTTGGATTAGTTTAACCTCGGGTTAAACATTTGATGCTAATCTTATCTATAAGGGTAAGATGATTATGAATCCCTTCATAGTATATGTGAGAGGGATGCTAGCTTGTAAGATATTGATCACCTTTGGTGGATAATCCGTACAAGCACATAACAAATAGAAACTAATTAAAAGAATCAATTGGGACATATAGATAGGATGCTTAGATCTAGTTAAGATGCTAAGATACCTTAAATCTATATCAATGACTACATTATGAATTGCGGGATTATCTCACAATTCGTTCCTTAACATAGACACATTTGTACATAGTGTCACGTTGAAGGAAATCGTATATTGTTGAAAATGATCTGGTAAATAATGGGTCAAATATGTGTATTCGAGTTGTTAGTATACACATTGAAAGTGACGAGCCAAGTCCTTAATCTTAATCCAACTTGAAAGTCTATTTAGCACCTTATAAGATATATCTTGAAAGAGTTCTTTGCTTGTATATATATCAAAGTTTGGAGATTTTCAATCTACATCTGGTGGGAGATTGAAGAACTTAAATGCTTCTAATACATTTAAAAGGTTCTTATATGTTTTGGATATTTGACATTACGAGAACAATGTTTTGTTGCTCGAAAGGAAGATAATAACTAAAGCATTTCAGTGGAAGAACGTGCAACTTAAATGAAAGACTTGATGTTGGCACTAGCACATGATGAAATATCGGCATGAGAATGCCGGTTATCCTGACCATGAGAAATTACTTTCAAGGCTGATAGAAGTCATGTAGCCAAAGAGATATGGGTTCCTCACATCTAAGTGGCAATGACTTGATGGTGAGTTTTGTTCAAATCACCATCTATCGGAAAGCATAGTGGGCCTTGAGTTCACTGAGGTTATAAGAAGTAATTAATCGTAAGATGAAATCCATTTCAAGTATGCAAATACTTTACTTAATTCCATACCAAGGTGCAAACCTAGATGGTGTGAATGGAATTAACATGGATTGTAATGTAGACTACTTCAAATACCGACTAAGGGTAAAGGTTTCATAATGGTTATTGTGGAAACTTTTCCTAGTGGCTATGTTGAAGATCATTTGATACTTGTTGCTATTGTTGCCTTCTTACGGCAATAAAGGATAGTACACGGATATACAAGACCGCGTTCCTTTATGGAACTTTCTATTGAGGAAGTGCTTACCACACTCTCCGAGGGTCTTAGAAATCCGTAGTATCTAAATTAAGTCTACAAGTGTGGATAAGTCCTTTGGACTTATACTAACATCATAAAAGTAAGATCTTTGCTTTCATGAGAAAATCAAAGTCATGAGTTTTCTAGGAGCATAGATAAGACTTTTACATATGTCAGGGCTAGTGGGAGCTTTTATTGTATACCTAGAAGTATGTATTGATTGAAGATAATGTCCCATTGTTAAGTGTTCTATGAACCTAAGATAGGGAATTATTGTATCATGATAATACTTAGGAGATACAAAATTTTGAATTACAAGAAATACTTGTGTATGTTCTTGATGATTGACGACGAAGCCTTGGAGTAGGTTTTTAATCTAATACTAATTTCTAATAGGATAATTGTCGATCGTGATCGAAGTATTTGATCCTACTATATGGTGTTAATTATTGATTAGAGAAGTTCTTAAGTATCACTGATCCTATTGTGAACTTTTATAACATTGAGGATATGAGTACTTTAGTGCTTCGTTATATGATCTCTTTGATGGATAATTTGAATAAGTAGTTTGGTCAAAAGATAATTGAGAGGATAACAAGAATACAAATGGATGTTGCATGGCAAATCCATTGAATAAGCCGTAGTCATAATGACTAGTGATGTTTGTCATACTAGGTCATGAAGCATTTCTTATGCATATGATTTGACTTGAAATATTGTTTTAGTTGTTGATTGTTTTATATTAGCTTTGGGAACTGCAAGCAGTATCGTTACTTTTGATTGCTTTGGATATATATTGGGGACTATATATACGCATATGCGGTTACTTTCATTAGTCTTTACTGTGTTCCATCTTATCATGTTTAACCACTTACCTGAGTGCTTACGCATTCTAGATTTCCACAGTCAGTCATTCTTCAAGGGAAGGAAGTTTGAGTTAAGACTGAGGTTAGGGTTTGGTGATGCATTAATCAAGGATTGAATGCAAGTGACGCAAAACTAACGTGTGCTTGAAATGAGTTTCAAGTGATTGGAAGACCCACATGTGAATTCACTTCATGGATTATGGTCACAAGTGACTCGGGATGATAATATCATTTCATCCTTAGACCGGAGATACATGTGTATCCAAAGCATGAGTCTGCTTTATTTTGATTACTTTCAAACGTGGTTCGTAACTGGCCGCTATAAAGGGAGTTTTCAAATAAAGTATGAAGCATGTGGCGGGGCTATGTGGTCAAAAGGATTTGTTCCTCTAGTTAGAGAGATATCCTTGGGCCCCTCGATGATTGGGCGCTGACACCAAAAATGCATGGCCGTGCTCAAGTTACAATGATTTTAGATCAGTTGTAAACTTGTTATTTTGGTCACCACCAATATAGAATCGATTAACAGAATCGTGAACGATCTGGAGATTGTCATTTTTCCATGTCTCGTGTTCACACGGATATCGCGAACAAAGGGATGTTTATGATCACTTATCTATAGGACCTTTTAGCCTTTCTAGGATACCAGGATATGTCGAGGATGACGTAACTCGTACTGACTTGGGGGCAAGTATGCTTTGCTAGAGCCGCTGCTTGTCAGTGGTGTTGGTAACGCTTTATCATGTGCAAGTGGGAGTCTGTTGGAATATGCCCACTGATACACGTGTACTAATATCACTGCTGATGAGGTACGGGCCTATTGGGTCACACACCAAGGGTAGATTCCGGCAGCACAACGCAAACATGAGAGAATATGAGATTAGAGTTTCTCGCGACCTTCACGGGCCCTCACGGGCCGTGAAGAGGTCGTGAAGGGAAACCCTCCACGAGGCTTCACCACCCGGACATGTAGTCGTGGGGGCACTGCCTTCACGAGCTCTTTTGGCCCATGAGAGCCCGTGAAGGCAGGCGCCATGCTTTTATTGGACTACTCGTTGGCCCAATGAGAGTGTCTGGTGGAACCCGGCCTATGAGGCCTTCACGAGTGCTTCACGGCCCGTGAGAGCCCGTGAAGGCAGAAGTCAAAGTGTCACCTTTGTTTTATTAGACCTTTGTGATGGTCCAATGAGGGTGTGCCTAGTTGGCCGACCCTGGTGACTCCATGACTATTTCCAGACTTTATAAAAGGCTTGGCACTCTCTCTTGAGACAACTCTTGCTTCTACACACACATAACACATATACATGGTTCTTTAGCATCTAGTGGGTTGGTGGTGTGTGTAATCTTGCGAAGGCAAGTAGTTCTAGTGGTAGTGGCTGCTCTAGATTCAAAAAGACAACGTGTGGTTCGTGTCTCAGGTCGTTAGCAAGACGGAATCTCGGCTACTTGGTGTGGACTATCAATAGAGGAGCTCGGTTTCGGGTTCACGAAGATCTTTCTAGCTCGGTGGATAGCTCCAGCCCCGTGATGGTATAATTTCTCCTCCCTCTCGTTTTGTTTTAGTTGCTATATTCGTTTGTAGTCACGATCCCCACTTGGGGAATACATGCATGTTGGTTGTGATACCCGAAAACCTCGGTTTTTGATGTCGTTGCTTCCGCTGCGTACGGGTGTTGGCGTGCATGGTTTTCCTACAAGAACGAACTGTTAATTGACACTTACAGTCGTTTCTGCAAACTCCAAAATGAACTCAGGACAAACAAGGTTGAAAGGACATACTTGGATATCAATTGTGTGTTTCTTCGTGCTCTGGGGCCAGAATGGAAAGAGCATGTCAAGCTGTACAAACACATCAACCGAAACCTTACAATTGTCACATACCACAACATTTTTGAGGACCTTCAACAATATCAAGATGAGGTCTCAAAAACTTCTCCCATACTCATAGCTGATCCATTGGCCTTAATTGCTTCAGAACCAACCCCCCGCGAGTCCTCCAGGACTCAGAAATTCAAACAAGTGGCTTTATCTGACTCAGAATCTGATGAGTCAGATGGTACAGAAATGGAACAAGTCATCAAAGCCATGTCATTCATCACCAAGGCTTTTAAGAATAGGTAGTCTAAAACCAACAATCGCCAAAGGTACACTTCTGGGTCCCGAAGACCAGAAAATTATAAGTGGCTGAGAAACCAAGAATTGCCAAGGACGAGAGGAAAGATGATCGCAAATGCTACAATTGTGGGGGAACTGGCCACTTCATAAAAGACTGCACATAGAAAAAGAAGAAAGATGCCGAGTACTACAAGCAAAAGCTTAGACTGGCAAAAAAGAAGAGTGCAGGAAGGGCCATGTTGGTGGAAGAAAACCAGTTCCTCGCTGACACTGATAACAGTGATCTTGAGGAAGAGGCACAAGCTCAATTCTGCTTAATGGCAGAGGTTGAAGAAGAGTTTAGTGATGATGATGCCGAGCCAGAGGCACAATATGACAATTCTGATGATGAAGGGCTCGATGCTGTCAATGATGATGATGAGGTATACTCTAACTCCATTGCAGGTTGTGGTCTAAGCATGGAACATGTTCAGACCATCATATCACGAATGAACAAGTTAGAGAAAAAGGTACTAAAATCAAAACTAAACAAAGAAAAAGTAAAAGTAATCAGAAATCAACAAATGGAATCCATACATATTGATAAAGAAATTGAACAGCTCAAAATAAAAATCATTGAAAAGGAAAACGAACTCATTGAGCTAACTGTAAACATGAGCACTCAACTGCATGATCTAAAAGCAGTGAAGATCATCGCTGAAAATGATGCAAAATTTATTCTTAAGGAAAAAGGTGAACAGCGCTAAAAAATAAAAGAGCTTGAAGATACACTGATCAAACGGGGTCAAACAGAAAAAACAATTTTTCTAAACAAATCCAAAGAAAGAAAATACTCAAAATGGACCTATGACGGTCTTGGATTTGAAAACCCACATATCAGTGAGAAAGTGACAGCCAAGCAATTATATGACTTTAACTTAATGAATGCTGGCATCACAAACAAAATGTTATTTGTTGGACGAGAAGAAGAAGTTATGGAAGAAGATTTTAAAAGAAATAATCCACTAAAATCTGAAATTATTTTTAATAATCAGGAATTAAATGATTCTATCTCATCTGAGTCTCATAAGCTCAGTATGATAGATGAGTCTAATGGTTTCACCTATCCCGAGGATCTCAAAAAGCCACAAACAGTTCTGGAAGCCCGAATATATATACCACATATGGTGTTACAAAGGCAACTTGAACAGCTTGTAGCTTATTATTATCAAACCATTATCACTGATGATTTGGAAAGAGAAATAAATAAATCAGAAAAGAGTCTTTCATGTCAATGTCAAAGGAAAATCTTGACATGCACTTCCACTCCATCTACTTCTCAACCAACACGCAAATATACCAGAGAAGAAAAAGGGAAATCTACGGTGGAAGTATCATGGACTTCAAAGTCTCAACATAAATCAACTGAACCCACCAAATGGCAACCGAATGCCATTCCCAAAGCCTATCTCACACACTCTTCCAAAAACACACCAAAGTCACCACCAAATGTTGTCCACAAGAACATAAAACCATTCACCCCTAACCACGTTTTGAATGTTTTATCTGTAAGCAGAAAAGACAACAAGATGAAGAGTGTTTGCTCCAATGGAATCACAAGAAAGTTTAAACCCAGTGTTTCTAAGCCATGTTTTGATTTTTCCAAAAAGTGTCATCACATTACAAGTTTCTTTACTAATTGTAATTCACATTCCTCAAGAGGAATGAAAGCAAGCACACATTTCTACACAAGTAATGGATGTTTGCATTGACATTGTGAATACAAGTGTGAATATGACAGGCTTCGTAAACAATTGGGTATTAGTGCATGTGAGAGGTGGAGACCACTTGGGTCAAATCAAGTAAATGCGCCCTTTATTTCCTCATATGGTGTAGTCATTCATCAGTGGGTGACTAAACACGCTCTAAAACTCATGAATTATTGGAACTATACAAATAGATTAATCACGATTCAAGAGCTAGAAGCGTATAGAAAGGGGGGCTACAAAGACTTTTTGAAGGCTTGGAATAAAACATAATCTAACACACGAAAATCTCAATCATAATGCACCAAGTCTCATTCATAAAAGAGAAAATCAAAAAAACTCAAGCTCAAGAGAGAAATCAATCAAACTGCAAGAAACAAAACCATCCACCAAAATATCC
Source organism: Dittrichia graveolens (assembly GCA_038502395.1). NCBI lineage: Eukaryota > Viridiplantae > Streptophyta > Magnoliopsida > Asterales > Asteraceae > Dittrichia > Dittrichia graveolens. The sequence goes on from JARJIL010000008.1 coordinate 30,279,545, forward strand.
AATCCTATCACGACCAAAATGAAACCCATATCTCAAAGAGTTGCAAAACCGAAAACGATTCAAATTTGGCAACGCAAAGATGTGGTTGAGGTAGTGGACATCAAACACATTGAGAGTCCATCAATTCTTGAAAGAGGTGAAATCCCTCTAACCATTGAATCAAAAATTGTTCTTGATCCTTTCTGGATGAAAACTTCAAGATTTAATAAAAAATAACAAATGACTCAATGGCAGACATCAAAAAGAATACACTGCATTTTTCAAGATGTAGTTAACACCAGTGTTTCATCTAACAAGAAAGGACCCATTTCAAAATGGGGACCTAAACCTTCTTTCTTCTCTGTATGCAGGCACCTAATCTCTGGTACCTGGACTCAGGATGCACAAAGCACATGACCGGTGACAAACATCTTCTCAACAACTTTGTTCCTAAGTACTTCGGGAATGTTCGTTTTGGGAATGACAACATTGCACCGATACTGGGGTACGGAGATATAGAAAAGAAAAATATAAAAATAAAGAAGGTTTCTTATGTAGAGGGACTGGGTCACAATTTGCTTACCATTGGCCAGTTCTGTGACAAGGATTTGAAAGTTACATTCAAAAGAATTCATGTTCAGTGACAACAGACACAGGTGATGTACTTCTCGCGGGAACACGAAAGTCTAACCTGTATTCAATAGATCTGAACAACTACAACACGAAGACTTCTGTTTGTCTACTTAGTAAGGCATCATCAGACCTCACTTGGCAGTGGCATAGAAAACTCTCCCAACTCAACTTCCACAACATCAACAAACTAGTTACTGGAGATCTGGTGAGAGGCCTGCCTAAGTTGAAGTTCTTCAAAGATCATCTGTGTGCAAACTGTGAAAAAGGGAAAATGAAACGCACATCACACAAAGTAAAGCAAATCTCCAGTACAAAGAAAACAATGGAGCTTCTGCACATGGATCTATATGGTCCGATGAGAGTACAAACACGCAATGGAAAGAAGTATATCTTATGTAACACCGTATTTTCACCCATAAAATTTTTATTAAAATTAATACTGCGGAAGCGTTTACCAAACATAGAAGTATTTACAACTGAAGTTAAACCACTGTTTAACGAAACCAATCAGTTTAAAATACAGTATTACAAAAACTACGGCTCGTCACAATTCCAATCAGAGTGCCTGTCAATTATTCCCCAGACGACACTCCCTCACGACTAAACCGTAGAACTCACCAGCCACCTGTAAAAGTAGTGAGAGGTGGGGGATTAGCACAAAGCTAAGTGAATCGAAGTAAACCAACACAGATATATGTAACACCGGAAATTCACAAGCCATTTTTTTAAAACGCACTACGGAAGCTAATTAAACAACTTGATTACATATAAACATCATTACAAATATACATTCATTTGTTCCAAAGATAATAACAACATCATCAATTTGTTTTGGTGTTACAAAAATACTAGCTCGTCTCTTTTTCAAAATAAGTATCAGTGTGTGGTCAACTCTTCCTTCTTCATCTACAAACACCAACCTTCAAATCATCAATTGAGGGGAATTAGCACAAAGTTAAGTGAGTAGAGGCTAAAGCAACGAATGCAAACATTCACAATCAATCATGATCCATGTAATCACATATCCAGAGAAGACCGGCAGTTCGGCGCAAAACCTACAACCAATGCCGGGGCCAAAGCAAAGGTTTACCGATAGATTTCCACTAGATTGGCATAGTAAACTCCCCTCTGAGCAACAAATGCAACAGAAAGGCTACCACTGTTCAACCAAGCAGTTAGACAAGCCCAGCCCAAGTCCACGTATAGCTGACTTCTCAACACAACTCAAAATCATCCTAAGAGTGCATATCGACCAAATTTTCATGTAGCAGTTATCAACATTTCAATAACACAATCAACAGTTCAAACAATCCAATCTCAATCCACAATCATGCTTCACATCAATAAAATTAACTGCAATCTTTACCATCCATGTTCAACGTCCACTCACCTCAGTTTCAGTCTTGAACTCAGAAGTCTAATATCACTGAGTCTTAGGATTGCCTGTAAACACAGCAATAATCAAATCAGTTTCAATCTCATAAATATATCCTATCCATATATTTATAAATCATTCGTCAAACAAACATCAAACAATAAACAAATACAAGTTCAAGACACAAAGTATCGGATTTCTTCCAGACTATCGGATTTCAAGAATCCGCAACCCATTTCTCGGATTTCACGTAATGTCGGATTTTGGAATCCGATGGATTCCATACTATCGGTTTTTTCCTTAATAAAATTCCAAGTATTAATATTTTACTTCAATCGGATTCCTAGACCCGGATTACATCGATCGGATTTTATGGTTTCCGGATTTGGGTTATCGGATTTCAAGTCTTGGTTTCCAAGTATAGGATTTTGAGTTTCGGATTCAATAATTTGGATTTAGGGTCCCGGTTTACCAATGTTTCGGATTTCATAAGTGAATCGGATTACATGTATCGGTTTTCAACACTAGGATTTCCTTCATTCGGATTTAGTATTCCGGATTTCAAAGTCCGGTTTTTCAAACTATCGGTTTTGCCATCTTCATCCATCAAATCCGAGAACTTCAAAGATTCATCCAAATCACCATCTTCATAGTTTCATATCTCAAACCCAGATTTTATAATTTTCATCAAATCATTTCAGAAACATATTTAAACACTTCTAAACATATTTTCATGCAACACACATCATTTAAACTTACAAATCTTATGAACACACAAAACCGACCCAAAACTCATGTTTCATTAAAACCGATTCTAAAGTATTTCCTCATAAACTCATGTTATTTCTGTCATTAATCGAATCAACTAACATCTAAACACATCAAGGTATATATATATCTAACCTTTACTTGGATTAAAAACACTCCAAACTGAAAATCCGATTCTTTCTATTTCTTCTTGATCTTCTTCGGTTTCTTTGACAGAGAAAACATACAACACACACACTTTATTTCTCCATCTACACGTGCACACATATATATATATGTGCACACATGTGCACACATATATATATATATATATATATATATGTGCACACACGTGCACACATGGTATTGGTCAAGTGGAAGCACAGTTTAGGTTCTGATAAACAATTAACCTATTATGCATACATGTGCACACATATACATACTTACATACATACGGTTACACACACACACACATATATATATATATATATATATATATAACATGCAAAACAATCTAATTAATTAATTTAATCAATTAATTAAACATTTAATCATAACTAAAACAATTAAACACATATCACAAACCTGCTAATCTCCTAGCCCAGGTTTGAGGATGTTACAAATCTCTCCCCCTTAAGAGGATTCCGTCCTCGGAATCCTTTCCTGCTCAAACAAGTAGGGATATATATCTTTCCTCTCTGATTCAGTCTCCCAAGTTAAATCAGAACCTAAACTGTGCTTCCACTTGACCAATACCATTGGTATCTGCTTCTTTCGGAGCTTGGTTACCTTTCGATCCAACAGTTCTACTGGAAGGATCTGACTTTCATCATCAATCTTGTACTGAAAGGATCTGACTTTCATCATCAATCTTGCACTTTCTTAAATAACAGATATTAAAAGTATCGTGTATCCCCGCAAGCTCTGCTGGTAGATCTAGTGTAACAGTCTGATCATTCACAATTTGACGTATGCGGAAGGGGCCAATGTGACGGGGAGCTAACTTCCCACGTTTACCGAATTGAATCACCCCCTTCCACGGAGAAACTTTTAAGTATACTAATTCTCCCACCTCAAACTTAACTGAACGACGACGTGGATCTGCGTACATTTTCTGTCTATCTCTGGCTGCTTTTAACTTATCTCTAGCAATATCAACCTTATCAGCTGTCATCTGAACTATCTCAGGTCCTGAAAACTGTTTCTCACCAGCCTCTAACCAACAAGTCGGAGTACGGCAGCGACGACCGTATAACATTTCGTACAGAGGCATCCCAATACTTGATTGGTAAGAGTTACTATACGCAAACTCAATTAACGGCAGGTGTGAATCCCAAGATCCACCATACTCAATTGCACAAGCTCGCAACATATCTTCAAGTGTCTGTATGGTTCGTTCAGTCTGACCATCAGTCTGGGGATGATAAGTAGTAGTCAGGTTAATCCTTGTCCCTAATTCGCTCAGTAAACTCCTCCAGAAGTTAGAAACGAATCTAGAGTCTCTGTCAGATACTATTGATAATGGCATACCATGCCTCGCAACAATCTCGTTCACATAATGTTGAGCCAACTTACTCAGAGAAGCCGTCTCACATGTAGCTAGGAAGTGAGCGCTCTTGGTCAGCCGATCCACAATCGCCCAAATCAAATCCTTATTTCTCTGAGTTTGTGGAAGTTTGGTCGGTACAAATCACGCACTTGGTGCCATACAAGTAGTGTCTCCACAACTTTAGGGCAAATACAACGGCTGCCAGCTCCAAATCATGTGTCGGGTAATTCTTCTCATGGGGTTTCAACTGTCTTGAAGCATATGCTATCACCCGATCCCTCAGCATAAGTACACAACCTAATCCCGTAAACGATGCATCACAATAAACTATGAAATTCTCTGAGCCACTTGGCAATGCTAGAATAGGGGCTTGACATAACAACCGTTTCAACATCTGAAAAGCTTGATCTTGTTCACTGCCCCAAACAAACTTCATATCCTTTCGAGTCAATTTTGTCAACGGACCCGCAATCTTGGAAAAGTCTTTAATAAACCTGCGGTAATATCGAGCTAACCCCAGAAAACTCTTGATCTCGAACGGTGTTTTCAGAGCGTTCCAATTCATAACTGCCTCTACTTTTGAAGGATCCACTTTTACTCCTTCGACACATATCACGTGCCCCAAAAACTGTACCTCTCTCAACCAGAATTCGCATTTAGAGAACTTAGCAAACAGATGCTCTTTCTTCAGTGTCTCCAAAATTTGTCTTAGATGCCTATCGTGCTCTTCCTTTGTCTTTGAATATACCAGTATATCTTCAATGAAGACTACACAAACTTATCCAAGAAGGATCGACAAACTCTGTTCATTAAATCCATGAAAATCGCAGGTGCATTGGTTAATCCGAACGGCATAACCAAGAACTCGTAGTGCCCGTAGCGCGTACGAAAAGCCATTATTGACACGTCTTCCTCTAAAACCCGCACCTAATGATAACCTGATCTCAAATAAATCTTTGAAAAGAACGAAGCTCCCTGTAATTGATCAAACAGATCGTCTATTCTTGGCAACGGATACTTGTTCTTTATCGTTCTCTTATTCAACTCATGGTAGTCGATACACATACGCAACGTACCGTCTTTCTTTTTCACAAACAGGACTGGTGCTCCCCACGGAGATGAACTTGGACGGATAAAGCCTTTGTCCAACAATTCCTGTATCTGGGTCATCATCTCTCGAATTTCTGACGGTGCCAATCTGTACGGTGCCTTTGCCACTGGTCGGGAGCCAAGAATCAGGTCTATCTTAAACTCCACCTCACGAACTGGAGGTAATCCCGGCAATTCTTCTGGAAACACTTTCGGGTATTCCGTTACCACCCGGATGTCGTTCACTGTCTGTTTTTCTTTCTTTCCATCAATTACATAACCCAAGTATGATTTGCAACCTTTTTCCAACGCCTTTCTAGCCTTCAAACAGGAGATAATCGGAGTTACAGACCCATCCTTCTCACCCCTTGCTACTACTCTTGTGCCATCAGCCAACGGGAATGAAATTAACTTCTTGTGACATTTGATACTAGCTTGATTCAAACTTAGTCAATCCATCCCGAGCACCACATCGAACCCAGATAATGGCATTACAAGGAAATATACATGAAAGCAAGTACCAGCTATATCTATCTTGGCTCCAGCCACAGTAGTCGTGACCGGAACCATCATACCATTAGGTACCTCAATTTCTAAAGCAGTAGTTAATTCAGTTAAAGGAACATTCAATCTACCACAGAATTCTACAGATACAAAGGAGCGATTTGCCACTGAATCAAATAACACTCTAGCAGGAATAGAGTTTATCAGAAAAATACCTGTTATAACATCGTCTGTGGTTGTGGCATCGTCCACTGTCATTCTAAATGCCAGACCCTCAGTAGTGGGCGGGTTCTTTCTTTTCTGCCCTGCTGAAGATGATCCCCCAGCACCTCCCCCTCCTGACCCAGATCCCGCTTTCTTACTCAACGGGAAATCACCAACCCAATGCCCCTCTTTTTGACAGTTCCAACAGACGCTCCTCGGCAGTCTGCAATTCTTCAAATCGTGGCCAAACTGACCACACTTTACACATCTCATGGACTGGGGCGTACACTGCCCATCATGATAAGACTTGCACCTGTTGCACCATGGTGCCCTTTGAGCAGACCCACCTGTAGTAGTTGCTTTATTCTGATTGCCTTGACGGTTACCAGTGCCCTGCCCTCCTTGCCTTTGTTGAGTGTTGTAGTGTTCAAACCTTGATTTCTGCTGGGAAATTCTTTCCCCACTCAACCTATTTCTTGCTATCAGATCTCCTTCAGCCGACTTGGCTAAAGTGAATGCTTGAGATAGAGTGGTAGCCCACCTAGTGGCGCTACGGAGATCTGGATGCAATGCTCCAACGAAGTGAACGATCTTTGACTCTTCATCTGGTACCCAGTGTTTTGCAAATTGCATTTTCTCATTTAATAGTTTAATCAGTTGATCCATTGTCATATTCCCAGTCATCTGTAACTCCATAAATTCTCTCTTTATTTTAGCAATCTCAAATGTTCCACAGTACTGTTCGCATAACTTTTCCTGGAATTGACTCCAGGTGATACTTTCCTGCTGTTGCTCTGTGAAATGGCCGGTAATCGAATCCCACCAGACCATGGCATCCCCTTTTAACATCCTCGATGCATATTTCACTTTTGGTTCATTCTCACAGTTACAAGCATCCAATGTCTTTGTCATTTCTCTAAGCCAGTTGAAAGTGAAACTGGAATTAGAACTTCCTCGGTATTTAGATGGTTTATAGTCGAGGAATTGCTTATATGTGCATGGTTGTTTATATCCTGGAAATGCAAATGGATAACTTCCAGGTTGTGGATACGGATAGAAGAATGGTTGTTGCATCATCTGTGTCATTGGTGGTAGAGGTACTGGCACTGGTGGTACTGTTGCTTGTGTGCTTATCGCAATTGGTACAGGTGGTGGTTCTGGTTGGTTTAGTCTCTGCTCCATGTTTAGGACTTTATTTCGAAGATCCATCAATTCGTTCTCACATTTATAGATATACTCACTTTGATCTTCTCCTTGCTCGTGCCCAGACGTTCCTGCTTGGTTCACTTCTTCAATAACCGGTGCCTCTGTAGATTGGGTCACAGGAGGTAGGATGGGAGTCTCTCTATCAGCCATAATCTGTTACAATCACATCACCTAATAGCTTATTAGCATAAACCGTTAATATCCAAAATACTAACTACTACAACAACTCTAACTCACCTTAATTCCCCCGAAGGAAAGCTTGACCCATCACGAGCCAAGATTTGGGAATGCAACACTCTGGTCGTGCATGCATCGCCAAACCTAGGCTCTGATATCAAACTGTAACACCGGAAATTCACAAGCCATTTTTTTAAAAAAACGCACTGCGGAAGCTAATTAAACAACTTGATTACATATAAACATCATTACAAATATACATTCATTAGTTCCAAATATAATAACAACATCATCAATTTGTTTTGGTGTTACAAAAATACTGGCTCGTCTCTTTTTCAAAATAAGTATCAGAGTGTGGACAACTCTTCCTTCTTCATCTACAAACACCAACCTGCAAATCATCAATTGAGGGGAATTAGCACAAAGCTAAGTGAGTAGAGGCTAAAGCAACAAACGCAAACATTCACAATCAATCATCATCCATGTAATCACATATCCAGAGAAGACCGGCGGTTCGACGCAGAACCTACAACCAATGTCGGCCAAAGCAAAGGTTTACCGATAGCTTTCCACTAGATTGGCGTAGTAAAATCCCCTCTGAGCAACAAATGCGACAGAAAGGCTACTACTGTTCAACCAACCAGTTAGACAAGCCCAGCCCAAGTCCACGTATAGCTGACTTCTCAACGCAACTCAAAATCATCCTAAGAGTGCGTATCGACCAAATATTCATGTAGCAGTTATCAACATTTCAATAACACAATGAACAGTTCAAACAATCCAATCTCAATCCATAATCATGCTTCACATCAATAAAATTAACTGCAATCTTTACCATCCGTGTTCAACGTCCACTCACCTCAGTTTCAGTCTTAAACTCAGATGTCTAATATCACTGAGTCTTAGGATTGCCTGTAAACACAGCAATAATCAAATCAGTTTCAATCTCATAAATATATCCTATCCATATATTTATAAATCATTCGTCAAACAAACATCAAACAATAAACAAATACAACTTCAAAACACAAAGTATCGGATTTCTTCCAGACTATCGGATTTCAAGAATCCGCAACCCATTTCTCGGATTTCACGTAATTTCGGATTTGGGAATCCGATGGATTCCATACTATCGGTTTTTTCCTTAATAAAATTCCAAGTATTAATATTTTACTTCAATCGGATTCCTAGACCCGGATTACATCGATCGGATTTTATGGTTTCCGGATTTGGGTTATCGGATTTCAAGTCTTGGTTTCCAAGTATAGGATTTTGAGTTTCGGATTCAATAATTCGGATTTAGGGTCCCGGTTTACCAATGTTTCGGATTTCATAAGTGAATCGGATTACATGTATCGGTTTTCAACACTAGGATTTCCTTCATTCGGATTTAGTATTCCGGATTTCAAAGTCCGGTTTTCCAAACTATCGGTTTTGCCATCTTCATCCATCAAATCCGAGAACTTCAAAGATTCATCCAAATCACCATCTTCATAGTTTCATATCTCAAACCCAGATTTTATAATTTTCATCAAATCATTTCAGAAACATATTTAAACACTTCTATACATATTTTCATGCATCACACATCATTTAACCTTACAAATCTTATGAACACACAAAACCGACCCAAAACTCATGTTTCATTAAAACCGATTCTAAAGTATTTCCTTATAAACTCATGTTATTTCTGTCATTAATCAAATCAACTAACATGTAAACACATCAAGGTATATATATCTAACCTTTACTTGGATTTAAAACACTCCAAACTAAAAATCCGATTCTTTCAATTTATTCTTGATCTTCTTCGGTTTCTTTGACAGAGAAAACATACAACACACACACTTTCACCTTACCAAATTTGAGAATAATCAATTGAAGTTTACACCATCTACACATTTACATGCAATTAAGCATGAGGTGGCACTCACCTAAACAATTAACCTATTATGCATACACGTGCACACATATACATACTTACATACATACGGTTACACACATATATATATATAAAACATGCAAAACAATCTAATTAATTAATTTAATCAATTAATTAAACATTTAATCATAACTAAAACAATTAAACACATATCACAAACCTGCTAATCTTCTAGCCCAGGTTTGAGGATGTTACAATATACTAGCAGTTAACCGCATGGTATCAACAACAGTAAACACATAATCACCCTTTGCCTCACGAGAACATCGGTGGTTCTGCAGGAACCTACAACCAATGCCGGCCAAGCAAAGGTTTACCGATAGTCTATTTGCTATTCTCACACAGCATTATCTTAAGTTGCAACGAATGCATCAAAAGACCACAATACTGATTAGCCGATAGCAAACAAACCCAGCCCAATATGCCCAGCCGATAGCTGACTTCACAATAGGCGCAACAATCAATTAACATATCACAGTTAATCAATTAATAGACAATAGTCTATCTATGCATCAATCCGATAACAATTGCAACCCAAGCCAGTTACAACTAAGAACACCCGTGAGTAAACATCCACTCACCTCGAGTTCTCGAACTCCCACTCAGTGGTCTAATATTACTGAGCCTTGTCCTTTCCTGAGATCAGAATAAACTGAAATCAGTAACCGATTCATAAATATATGTCAAGCACATAAATTTATATCCCTTAAATCAATCATAAAAATGTATGATTCACATATGTATAAACATATATCACATAGCATTAAACAATGCAACAAACAAATAATTCCACAAAACCCTCGGACGCGTCGCGTCCAAAAACCCGACGGGTCGCATCGCCCCCAAGTATCGGATTTCACAAATCCGAGTCCCACAATCGGATTCTCAAGTCCCGGATTCATAGTGTCGGATTTTGAACCTCTCGGATTTGCCTTAGTCTCGGATTTGGATCCCGGATTACACTTTCGGATTTCCACTCGGATTTCTCCAAGAATCCGATTGCTTTGAAGAACGCGTTGCGTCCAAGAGAGGAACACGTCGCGTTTCTCGCATACCTGCATCATCTTCTTCATTTTCCAACATACTCCAACTTTCCAAATCCGATTCAAACACTCCAAATCCATTATGAACACTTCTAAAACATGTATAAACACCTTATAACATGTAAAGAATAACAAGAACACATCAAATCCTTTTTATCATGGCAATTCATACAAAACCAACCAAGCAAGTTTACTTCTAAACTTCTACCATGGTGTATTCATGTTCTTAGTATATCTTTACAAACAAAACATGTTAAGATAATCAGAATCATGCCAGGATTACAACCATACCTTTTCTTTGAATTAACACACAATAAATCAAAACCTTCAACTATCAAGTTTGATTGCCTTTTCTCTCAAGAGCACACACACAACCTCATGTGTCAGTTTTGCAAATGAGAAGCAATATTCAGATGTTAACTCCAATAAGCCCACGTAATCCTTTTCTTTATTTGTAGCATGAGGTGTCACTACGCAATCATGCATAATAGCACACATATACATATATATTTAAATATACATATATCCGTACACATATATATAAATAAATATCTAAACTTTAATTAATTACTTATCAATTATTCAATTCAAGCCATTAGTAAATAAATAGACATATAATTAAATACTAATCACGTGTTTAGACATACCTTGGCCCACGTAACGACTAGGCCCAAAATCAGGATGTTAAAAATCCTCCGTCTTTAAAAGGATTCCGTCCTCGGAATCTCACTGTACACACATCAACCACGATGTCAACTCTCCATATCTCCTTTTGGTAGTTTAATCAGATAAACTCCGTCGCACTTTCAACTGTTAACATATAACCATACAAGCCTTACAACTTATCATCAATCAGTAGTTAGTTCATAACTTTCGTTTTCAAGCATCCCCTGAATTTATGTCTAACTCAATTATAAATCCCAATAGCTTCCAATCATTTATCATCTGTCATGCCAAATTATTCACACATCGTTTATCACTTACTTCAAATCAACAGGTTGAAGTGTCATTACGACATTCTCATAACTTCACACAAAATATTCTGATATCCCATCTTCAGAATTTAGTTCACCCACACTAGCATAATAGATTTGAGTTCATCCAATCATCGTGTTTCAATCCCACCTTTGGCTATCCATCAGGAAAATCCTGTCACATCGTCCAACTCTCGTTTGTACACTTTTCATAAGTTTAAACCAATCTCTGCTTTCCATCACAAGCCATCAAATATGAATTCTCATATTTTCAAATCATTCCTTTCAAACACTCAATTAAATCCATCTGTACACCAGTTACCATCTCACTGATAATAAAAATACTGAATAGTCAATAATCGCTTAAAACATATCTAGGTTTCCATTATTTGATCAAGTCAAATACAATTTCCATCATGTCTTATCATCACCCCTCAGATATCTCAAATATCTCAAGGTTACAGAATTTCTAGTATACCACTTCAATTTACACTCCTTATGTCATTTCTCATAGTACATACTATCTCTATTCACATAGTATACCATCAGTACTCAACCCTTAGGTTATTACTCCATAATCTAGCATCGGCAATTAATTTATAAATCCCTGTAAAGTTCAACTCCAGTGTTTTAGCAAAGGCTCTTCCTAGCAAAGGCAATCTCCAAGCATAGGCATCTCCAAGCAAAGGCAATCTCCAAGCATATGCATATTCACACACAATATCCATAAGTCATCACTCCATAAGTTCAGGCCATTGCAATCCTCTTCTCTCTCTCTCTATCTCAAAGGTTTCAACCTTTTCAAGACTACCTCACAAAGGAAATCTTGATTCATTCACTAAGTAAGAGTTACTTCCAACTCGCATATATAAAACGTTATCATCACTAGCTCTTTCACAGATCAACACATATGTCATCACGTCGTCTTTCAAGGTAACATCAAGTTCCAGAATCACTTTCTCTGATTCAGTCTGATCACCACTCAATCGTTAGGATAACTCCTTCTAGTTAGCCATTCAATATATCTCTCATTGACCAAGTCAATCACACATGTCTCCCCTTACAGTTAATATAACATCACTGCACTTATATCAGCTTCATCTTCCAAGTCATGGTAAAATTTCGTCTCGCGATATCTCAAATAACACAATATATCTACTATACATCGAACCTCAAAGCATAACATCACATTTCAGACCAACAAATGCGATTTCCTGTTATACCACAAAATTTGTTTAAAACCATCATTTAACTTCATGGATCAACTCACTCAGTAGATTATACATCCACTTATAATCTTCAGCACTCCTTATACCTGCATAATACTGCACACCCCAGACTTGCCCAATATGCAGTAATTCATCTCTGTCTTCTTTCTTTGCACAATCGAATTCGCATAAACACATAATGTATATAAATCATACGATACACATTATATCATGCAATTCAATCAATCTAAACATATATCTCTATGGTATATCATGTTCACTTAGCATTTAATCAAGTATCACACATACTTATCATCATACCATATCTTGATATATAACACATAACTCATAATAGAAAATCATCTATTGTCACTTAGTTCTATTTCTAGAGAATCAATCTCATCTGAAATAAACTCAAACATTTTAGCACATATTATGCATAAAATATCCACAATTAACTTTAAAGTTAATTAACACACACATACAGGTATAAAGTTTTATCAAAACATACCCGTTTCGTCTTCATCGGCGGTGGCATTATCACTAGCCATCATATTAAACACCCCACCCTCTAGCACAGTAGGGTTCTTTCTCTTTTGCCCTGCTGATGATGATCCCTCAACCGCTTCTGCCCCCGTCCCTGTTCCCAGTCTTCCTCCCAGAAGGACAATCACCAGCCCTATGTCCCTCATTCTGACAGTTCCAGCATACACCTCGGGGAAAATCACATTCCCTAGCTTCATGCCCTAACGCTCCACAACGCACACATCGCATGGTCTGAATTGTACACTATCCAGAATGGTTAGATCTACACCGTCTACACCATTGCGGTATCTGACCAGAACCCTCAGTGGTTACCCCACTGTCTTAACTTCCCTGTGACTGATTTCCTTGCTAACTCCTCTTTATCTGATTATCAGTCTGTTCATACCTCGGCTTCTCCACCGCCACCTCATCTCGATTTTGCTTATCTCTTGCCTGTATGTCCCCCTCAGCCGACTTTGCCAAGGTGAAAGCCTGGGACAACGATCCAGCCAATCGAGTTGTGCTCCTGTACTCAGGAAGTAATGCTCCAATGAAATGTTGAACCTAGGAAGGTTCATCAGGCACCCACTAAGTCACAAATCTCAGTTTCGAATTGAACTACTCAATAAATTCATCCACAGACATCTTTTTCGTCATACGCAATTCCATGAACTCCTGTCTTATCTTGTTCAACTCAAAAGCATTACAATACTGTTCACACAATTTATTTCGAAATTGATCCTAAGTAATTGCATCCATTTGAGCTTTTGATAAATGTGTAGTGATAGAATCCCACAAACCTGGTGGCAAAACAAACTCTCATTTCTTCCTCACAATTGCAAGCATCCAAAATCCTTGAAATATCTTGCAACTAATTCAAGGTAACATTTGGATCTGTGCTACCATGATACTCATCGGGTTTACAATCCAAGAACTATTTATACGTACACGGTTGTTTAAATCCCATACCAGGTGGAAATCCCATGAAAGGATATGGCATTGATCCTTGCGAAAACATTGGGTAGTAGAATGGTTGAGACATCGGTTGCGACACGGGTGGAAATGGTATCGACACAGAAGGCATCCCTGTATACATAGTACTAACTGGGTAAATTGGTGGTATCTCAAATGTAGTAGCAGGCACTGTAACAACCGGTGGTTGACTCACAAAATCCTGTCTCTGTTGATCCAACTCTTTTCTTAGATCTTGTAGTTGACCCTCCAGCTGAAAAATGTATTCATCCCTCTCATCTCCAGCTGTACCAAATGTACCAATATTCTGTAAAGTTTCCACTGTTGCTGGGACAATAGGGGCGCCAGTTAAGTTCTCATTATCAGCCATTGTTTTCTGTAATAATCACAACATCTCACCAACTGATTAGTTTAAAACCGTTAGTATAACACATACTAATCACCCAAGCAATACTCACATTCACCCTAATCTCCACACTCAAGAAATAATTGACCCCTAACTTGAGCCAAGATTTGGGAATGCAACACTTCCACTGTGCCTACATCGCCAAACCAAGGCTCGGATACCAAACTTGTAACACCGTATTTTCAACCATAAAATTTTCATTTGAATTAATACTACGGAAGCGTTTACCAAACATAAAAGTATTTACAACTGAAGTTAAACCACTATTTAACGAAACTAATCAGTTTAAAATATAGTATTACAAAAACTACGGCTCGTCACAATTTCAATCAGAGTGCCTGTCAATTATTCCCCAGACTACACCCCCTCACGACTAAACCGTAGAACTCACCAGCCACCTGTAAAAGTAGTGAGAGATGCGGGATTAGCACAAAGCTAAGTGAATGGAAGTAAACCAACACATATATACTAGCAATTAACCGCATGGTATCAACAACAGTAAACACATAATCACCCTTTGCCTCACGAGAAGACCGGCGGTTCTGCAGGAACCTACAACCAATGCCGGCCAAGCAAAGGTTTACCGATAGTCTATTTGCTATTCTCACATAGTATTATCTTAAGTTGCAACGAATGCATCAAAAGACCAAAATACTGATTAGCCGATAGCAAACAAACCCAGCCCAATATGCCCAGCCGATAGCTAACTTCACAATAGGCGCAACAATCAATTAACATATCACAGTTAATCAATTAATAGACAATAGTCTATCTATGCATCAATCCGATAATAATTGCAACCCAAGACAGTTACAACTAAGAACATCCGTGAGTAAACATCCACTCACCTCGAGTTCTCGAACTCCCACTCAGTGGTCTAATATTACTGAGCCTTGTCCTTTCCTGAGATCAGAATAAACTGAAATCAGTAACCGATTCATTAATATATGTCAAACACATAAATTTATATCCCTTAAATCAATCATAAAAATGTATGATTCACATATGTATAAACATATATCACATAGCATTAAACAATTCAACAAACAAATAATTCCACAAAACCCTCGGACGCGTCGCGTCCAAAAACCCGACGGGTCGTGTCACCCCCAAGTATCGGATTTCACAAATCCGAGTCCCACAATCGGAT
Source organism: Dittrichia graveolens (assembly GCA_038502395.1). Classification (NCBI taxonomy): domain Eukaryota; kingdom Viridiplantae; phylum Streptophyta; class Magnoliopsida; order Asterales; family Asteraceae; genus Dittrichia; species Dittrichia graveolens. The sequence goes on from JARJIL010000008.1 coordinate 30,295,228, forward strand.
TCTCAAGTCCCGGATTCATAGTGTCGGATTTTGAACCTCTCGGATTTGCCTTAGTCTCGGATTTGGATCCCGGATTACACTTTCGGATTTCCACTCGGATTTCTCCAAGAATCCGATTGCTTTGAAGAACGCGTTGCGTCGAAGAGAGGAACGCGTCGCGTTTCTCGCATACCTGCATCATCTTCTTCATTTTCCAACATACTCCAACTTTCCAAATCCGATTCAAACACTCTCAAATCCATTATGAACACTTCTAAAACATGTATAAACACCTTATAACATGTATAGAATAACAAGAACACATCAAATCCTTTTTATCATGGCAATTCATACAAAACCCACCAAGCAAGTTTACTTCTAAACTTCTACCATGGTGTATTCATGTTCTTAGTATATCTTTACAAACAAAACATGTTAAGATAATCAGAATCATGCCAGGATTACAACCATACCTTTTCTTTGAATTAACACACAATAAATCAAAACCTTCAACTATCAAGTTTGATTGCCTTTTCTCTCAAGAGCACACACACAACCTCAAGTGTGAGTTTTTTCAAATGAGAAGCAATATTCAGATGTTAACTCCAATAAGCCCACGTAATCCTTTTCTTTATTTGTAGCATGAGGTGTCACTACACAATCATGCATACTAGCACACATATACATATATATTTAAATATACATATATCCGTACACATATATATAAATAAATATCTAAACTTTAATTAATTACTTATCAATTATTCAATTAAAGCCATTAGTAAATAAATAAAAATATAATTAAATACTAATCACGTGTTTAGACATACCTTGGCCCACGTAACGACTAGGCCCAAAATCAGGATGTTACATCTTAGTAATTGTCGATGATTACTCTAGATATACTTGGGTCAAGTTCTTAAAGTCGAAAGATGAAGTAACTCCTACTATCATCAGCTTCATCAAACAACAACAAAACAAGTATGAACACAGTGTGGCCTCCATTCGCACTGATAATGGAACTGAGTTCAAGAACAAATGCTTGTCAGACTACCTTGATCTCGTGGGGATTACTCATCAATTTTCTGCAGCATACACTCCACAACAGAATGGAGTCGTGGTACGACGCAACCGAACTCTGGTTGAGGCTGCTCGTACCATGCTTGCTTATTCTGGTCTCCCGCCTTTCTATTGGGCTGAAGCCGTCAGCACTACGTGTTACACACAAAATCGTTCTTTCATACATAAGCGTTTTAATAAAACAACAAATGAATTGGCAAAAGGCATTGTGCCTAATATCAAATATCTTCATATATTTGGTAATAGGTGCTTTGTACTCAATGAAAAGGATAATCTAGGGAAATTCAAAGCCAAGGCTGATGAAGCAATTTTCCTAGGTTATTCACATGAGTCAAAAGCCTACAGAGTGTTAAATAAAAGAACTAATTGTGTTATGGAAAGTATAAATGTTACATTTGACAACATGTTGGATGTTAACACTTTTAAAAAGGGAAATGAAGTTGCTTCTGAACAAGCCAGTTCAGGACCAGTTCTTCAAAGAAAAGAAACAAATATAAATCCATCATCATCAGAAAATAATTTAGATTTCTTATTTGATTTCTTACAGTCTGAATCTGATGTTCAAAATGCGGGTGACAGGAGTGATGCAGTGTCTCCTGCTACAACTGCAACGGAGGTTGACAACTCGTCTTCGTATCCAACCGTGTATTCTCCGTTACATCAACTGTCAATCCAGTCATAGTTCCTCATGAGCCGGTTTATGAGGGAACTCCAGTCTATGATTCAGACCCTATATCAACAGAGGAAGACATTGAACTCTCCAATCGCTTAAATGAGTTCTTTCCTCCGATCCAAAACCCCCGAGGTATACGATGGACACAATCCCACCCTGAATCTCAAATAATAGCCAATGTTCAAGATGGAGTAAGAACTCGTTCTGCAATGGCAAATGAGTGTCTCTATTCCAGTTTCCTATCCATGATTGAACCCACCAAAGTCTCTGATGCTCTAAACGATGCAGATTGGGTCATAACAATGCAAGAAGAACTTAACTAGTTTGAAAGGCTCAAAGTTTGGATACTGGTACCAGAGGGAAAATCAGTGGTTGGTACCAAGTGGATTTTTAAGAATAAACGGGATTCCGTTGGAACAGTGGCGAGGAACAAAGCTAGGCTGGTTGCTAAGGGTTACAATCAACAGGATGGTATAGACTATGATGAAACATTTGCTCTTGTAGCTAGGATAGAAGCCATTCAACTCTTCTTAGCGTATGCTACCTATAAAAGCTTCAAGGTTTTTCAAATGGATGTTAAGACAGCCTTCTTAATTAGTATTCTCAAGGAAGAGGTCTATGTGTCTCAGCCAGAAGGTTTTGTCAATTCCAAATTACCTCAACATGTGTATATTCTTGACAAATCCCTATATGGACTAAAACAAGCTCCAAGAGCTTGGTATGATGTCCTGTCAGAATATTTGTTGAGTGAGGGATACATAAAAGGAAAAAACGACAGCACTCTGTTCACCAAAGCCAAAGGAAAGGATTTAATCTTAGTACAAATATATGTGGATGACATAATTTTTGGTTCCACAAACCCAAAGTACAGTGATGAGTTTGCTTATACCATGCAAAATCGTTTTCAGATAAGTATGATGGGAGAGATGAACTTCTTTCTCGGATTACAAGTGAAACAGCTGAGTCATGTCATCTTCATTAGTCAATCCAAGTATATTAAAGACTTGTTGAAGAAGTATGACATGTGTAGTTGCTCTTCACTATCTACCCTCATGTCTTCAAAAGCTAAACTGTCTGCTGATCTTGACTGAAAAGCAGCCGATTTAAAAACTTATAGGGGTATGATTGGCTCATTACTGTATCTAACGGCTAGTCGACATGATATAATGTTTTCTACATGCTTATGTGCTAGATTCCAGGCTAATCCAAAGGAATCACATCTCCTGGCAGTCAAAAGGATATTCAATTATATGCCTATTCAGATGCTGACTATGCTGGTTGCATGCTTGACAGAAAGAGTACATCTGGCAGTGCACACTTTTTGGGAGATCGGTTAGTGTGTTGGGCTTCTAAGAAAAAGAATTGTGTCTCTACTTCAACTGCTGAGGGTGAAAATATTGCTGCTGCAATGTGCTGATCTCAAAGTTTGTGGATTAGGACTCAACTCTCTAACTTTGGCCTACGCTATGACAAGATACCATTACTGTGTGATTCACAATATGCCATTGCCATCTTATGCAATCCAGTCCACCACTCAAAGACCAAACACATTGACATACGGTATCATTTTATTAAAGATAATGTGGAGAAGGGTCTAATAGAACTCCAATATGTCAAGACTGATGATCAACTAGCTGATTTGTTTACTAAACCATTAGACGAATCTCATTTTAATGATTTAGTATCCAAATTAGGTATGTTGAATTATAAAGTCTGACCACCAGTCTTTTATTGAGTGGGTAGTTCACTTTGTTTGTTCATATTGCAGATAATTAAAGCACTGTTTGAGGGGGAGTGTCAATCATTCGTACAACATACGCATGCTTGTAGGGGGAGAAAGTCAAAGAAAATACCAAAAACATGGAGAAAATCAAAGAAAATATCAAAAACATGGAGAAAATCAAAGAAAAGATCAAAAACATGTAGAAAATCAAAGAAAATATTAAAAACATTCACAAAACAAAGAAAAATATCAAAAATATATTTTATTTCTTTGAAAGTTGGAAAATACAAAAATATTTTATTATTTTCGAATTCACAAGTCTTGTTCAAAGTCAATGGACTTCGAACTTGAAGTACATAAATACTTCGAAGTCTATGGACTTCGAACACGAAGCATGTAATCAAAAGTGGACTTCGAGCACTTTAATTCAAATTGGAAGTTAGATCCTCAATTTCGAGCTCACTTCGAGCGGCCTTTGGTCAATACGAAGTCAATGGACTTCACATACGAAGGTTTTAATTCCAATGCCACTTCGAGCGTGTTCTATGGGAGCCAATTCGAACTCAGTTGACTTCGAATACGAAGTCACTAATCCTCAGTGCACTTCGAGCGCGTTTACTAGCTTCTATTTGAAGCTAGTAGACTTCGCATTCTAAACATTGCCAATTCAATGGACTTCGAGTGGACATGAACAGTGATCAAATTCAACTCACTTCGAGTTCGAAGCTTTAACACTTCGAATTCGAAGCTACTTGGACTTCGAGCTCAACAGTGGTCCTCAAGACCACTTCGAGCGCGTCTTTTTACCTCGAATCCCTTCACACTTCGAGCGTGATTTTTGAATAGTTACCGTTTGAATTTTTTTTACTTTAAATAGATGTGGGTAAGACGTATTTCATACGCTTTCTTACATCTAGTTTTACGAATCTTTGGTTACGATTCTTGCGATAAGTGCTCATAAGTTGCTGCCAAAATTTTGAACTTTTGTGATAAATGCGCTCATTTTCCAAAGGTATACATCAAATGCATGACAAAACAAGTTTAATTCGCATTCATATGAACAAAAACGAACATTCTACTGTAGAACTCAAAAACCACCTTTTTGAACTTCCAAGACATTATTCAACATTCAAACGATTGCATTAACTTAATCCACACTTGCGAATGGTCTTGGGAACACATGAACAAAGTTTTCATCAAAGAAAAACTTACAAAATTTGAAAAGTGTTCTTCGTGTGGATGAAGATGGCCTTGATTTCAATTTTTGGCTAAATCTTCATGTTATGGGCAAATTGAGAAAAATTTCAGTGTTAAAAAAATGTTTAGATACATGTATTCATTGTAAGACATGTGTCTAAAAACATTTTTGTTCATAAAAATCACCACTTCCTCAATGAAGATTTTCTCGGGTGTTATAAATTTTTTTTTGGGTTTTGACCAAGAGATTCACCTGTGAATGATCAATTGTCTAACACATTTGGCTATTCTTACATGATATACTATGGCTATGGAAGACGATTCTGTCTTGTACCATTCTTCGACAGCTAGCCAATCCCATAACCCTGATGACCAACTCCTTCCAAGAACCCAATTTCTTTCAGTGGTCACTCATGATAATAACCATTTCATTAATCTCAACAACTTCAGAAACCCAAACTTCCCAATCATAACTGAAATACTCCGCGTACACCCCCTAAACCATGCGCTTACATTTGATCCCTCAACTTCGGGAACTCATGTTCCTGAGTTCTATGTACAATAGTTCTGGAACACAGTTCATACCCATACAAATCCAAACACTGGCCGAGTCTCAGTTCGTGGTGATGTAGACCACTTCACCCTCAATATCACTGCCAGTCGACTCCGTGAAATACTTCAACTCCCAACTTCTAGAAGTAGGCCTCCTCTCCTTGATCTTGAGGAGATGCCTAATGAGTCAACTGCCCTTAAGGGCATTTGCAATGGGGTACATTGGGGACTTACAACTCCGTTCCCACTTCAAACGCGCAAACCTTCACCCCATCTTCTATACATTTCTCACCATTCTTCAACGATGTCTCACTCCAAAGCATACTGGATATGAGTATCCAAACACAAATCAGATAAAACTTATATATGCTGCAGCTATTCACTTACACATTGATTATGCCTCTTTGATATTTCTAGATATTGTGCAGCAAGTTGAAGGCAAGCTTTCTGATCTTAAACGTGCAAAAGGCAGATTTCTACGGTACCAAAGGTTCTTGCCGATGATGGTCTAGTTCGCCATGGACAGAAATGAGGAAATTCCCCGCCGGCCAAATCATGCTTCTATCAGGCCAAAGCAGTTCATGTATATCAAGGTTCTCACTGCTGATCATCCGGTTCAACCTCGACCTTTTCCGGGTTCGCTCCTGGTTTTGTGTGCACAAAATGATGTGGTGCGAGCATATAGGGAGAGTGTAGGACTTGTTCCTATGGCGTAACCAGAGCCGGTTGCACCTACCCAAGGACCCATAGCTCCAAGTGAGGTACTAGAACCTAGGCCTCAGCCTTCCACGGGGGAAGCTGAGTGGGGAGAGACGAGTGATAAAAGTGATGAGAGGGGTGGTGAAGGGGATGTCGGTGAAACACATAGCGAGGGAGGGGCGGAGTATGTCCCTGCGCAAATCCAGGCTATGATAGATTCTTTTTCTAATGTGCTTCCAGATCCCGTACATGTACCAGAATCCTCTGCACCAAAAATAACTACATCTACAACTGCTCCAGATTTTTCTTCTGATACTTTAATTGTTATTGATTTTACCCCTGGAGCAGCACCACTGGTTCGTGATAATACAGACGAACAACGAGCCAAAACGCCAGTGGTGGCTGAAGAGGAAGATTTGAGCTTCTCTAATCTATTTCCAAATCTACCCGAAGCCTTCGACTCAGCAACTGAATTCTTATATGGCTATCAATCGGGTCCTCTTGACGAAGGCAGTGAAGGATATGATTTTGAGGAAGAGGAAGAGGTGGAAGAAGAAGAAGTAGAGGTTGTGGTAGAGGAGAGAGAGGGGAGAAAAGAAAAGGAGAGTGATGAGGGTCCCCCAAGCCCAAAAAGCCGGGAAGCCACACCTGCCATCGGAGTTGACATTGTCAGCTCTGGTGTTGAAACAGTCAGTGACATCCCAACAATGCCCATTAACCCCTCCAGCCACACGGGTGTCTCTCAACAGACATCTGTTTCATTCCACATATATTATACACATACTCTACCGGCCTCTCATTCGGAGATGGCTGGTATTGAAACTAGAGGTCTGCCTCTCTCGAACACGCCTCTTTCTTCAGCACACATCAATATACCGCAGATTTCTGCATTTCTTTCAAGACACCAAACCACACTTGCACATATTACGACGTTGTTTACCAGACAACCGTCCGGAACACCCGTAGGTGGCACTACTGAAAGTGTCATTCGAGGATCGGGTGGAAATCTCGTTGGAGTGTTCATAACATCCGCTCCAATTACGAGTAGCTCCGCCTTTGTGGCGGAGACTTCAACGAGCACTCTACGTGAGTCTCGGTATGTTACAAAAGAGGAACTGCAGGAGGCTCTCAACCCTATTACTGAGGGAATAGCTGACATCGAAAAAACACTTGCTTCTCTGAAATCAAAAGTTGATGACGGCTCGAGCTTATCTACTAACACACTCAAATCCCTGCTTTATGCGTGGTTATTAGAAAGAGCCCCTGACCGCGAACAAAACCTGGATCTCCTTGTAACCCTTCGCAACGAACAAACATATAAGGGTAGCAACCTCTCTGAGTTTAAAGAAATGGTCATGAATTCAATGGAGGATCTGGGGAATGTGGTATTTCAAAAGTTAGATTTTGTCGATACAAGGCTTACAATGCTTGAAACTACTTGTAAAACACAAGTTGCTGGGTCAAAACGTAGGCGTGATGATGATGATCTCGGTCATCAGATTGGCCTATTCCTCCTAATGTCCAACCGGCACGTCCGATTCCAACTACTTCAGACCCAGGCCTTGATATACACAACATGTACACCAGGGAAGCTATGAAATACCCTATTTGGGGAAAATATGGTGTAAATGCTGCTTACCTTGAGGATTAGATCCCTACCATCTACGCTTCTCAAATCAGAGACAAGATTCCCCCAGAAATGAGAGGTCTTGATGATGGACAAAGGAGACGATACACTCACATTCTCAATGAATACAAAACCCCAAGGGAGCAAATAGTGTCAGAGTACCCAATGAGCAATGTACTTCGGGTTAGCATGCAAAAATCATTAAGGTACAGATTTGCTATGTATGATGTACAAAGAGCAGATCGTCAGAAAATCTCCCTCAATGAAGCAGACTTCAGACATGTAAAGCTGCATAACATTGAGTTCATATACGAGGAGCTCTCCACAAAGATCAACAAGTCGTATGAATAACAACAAGGACGATCAGCTCTAATGAAATACATGAGGAGATTTATTGAATTTATACACGAGCATGATCTACAATTAGGCGCAGAGAGTAATCAACTCGAGGTGAATCTGCTCAGACCACTACAACATCATACAGACTTACAAACCCTTAAGGAGCTCACAATCAATGATGAAAATCATCCTAGCTTTTCGGGTCAAAGAGGAGTCATCTTTGTCAATCAACACCGCCGAAAGATCTTGATTCGGATGATAGACTTAATGGCATACTCAGATGGGACTCTTAAACTTCTATTTCACAGTCTCCAAGAAAAGGCCGAAAATAATCATTCTGACTTAAGTGAAACTAAATTGGCTGGGCTGATACATACCATTGAACAGGTCAAAAGGACATTGGACAGCCGGCGGATTATTAGAAGGTGGCAGATGATGTTTGGCATAAGAAATCGATCTATTTTGTAATTACTTACTTTCTGCATTTAATTTTCAATGTAATTGGCTTTCTCTCCATTTAGGGGGAGATTGTAAATATTAGTTAAAATGTAGGAAAGCCCATGAGGCCCAAGTAGTAGGCTTTGCCTATATGTTGTTTTAACTAGGCGGCTCCAATTTGGATCCACTTGCATGCACCTAACATATGATCTATAAGTATTAAGCAAGGTATATCACATTAAAACAACATGGTATGGCTTACACCTTCATGCTTAAGCATACCTGTAATAGAAACTTCAACATACATCATAATATCATACTTAACTAATCAGATTAGTCAATTAGGAAGCAAGTCTCCCTCCATTGAGACTTATGAAAGATGGTACTCACCTGAGGAGTTTACAATAAACAGATATTCTGCTACGGCTTTGTTAACGCGTCAGGTTCACCTAAAACATGTCGTTACTTACATTAAGCGCACACACTAGGTTCTATTACTAGAGCACGTACAAGAACCTTCTAATGTTCATAAACATCATATAATGACTTCATATGAACCTGTGCTACATATGCCTTAAAAATACTTAACAACAAAAATTGTCCGTCCTGATTTTCACCGAACGCGTCGCGTCCTAAAGGTCGGATGGCGAAAGTCGGTCCATCAAATGCTGGACCGCACAAAAGTCAGTCCATCGTGTGACAATCGGACCATAAAAAGTCGGATGGGTATAAAGGTGGATGAAAAGAGTCGGATAAACATGAAGGTCGCATGGATCATCGGGAACGCGTCGCGTTCCCTTATTCAACGTGTACCATCGCGCGCAAACTTGCATATCATCTTCTTCTTGTTCATCTTTCAGTCGACTTATTTCTTAAAACATCTTTTTCCTAGATTCTGAAACTTGTTAGAATCACTTCTAAAACACCTTTAAACTTCATATATCACTCATATAAACATCATGAACTCATTAACTCCAATTAAAACCATCAAACATACAAAACCCACTTATCATGTAAGCTTTATATGTTCAACCATGTACTTCTTCATATCAACATGAATATCTAGCAGTAACTTAACACCCAAGTAACATCAATCATGCTTAAACTTCAAAAGAAACACATACTAACCTTCTTTTGATTCAACAACACCAAGATCTTCAAGACCTTCTTTCAAGAATATGAGAGTGTGTGTGTGTGTTTGTATGTGTGTTTTTTTTCTTTGTTTGACTTTCCTTTTTCAACTTTGAGCATATGCATGTATATTTACATATCCAAACAGCAGAACCGCCTCTGGATTCTTCTTTTCAAAAATATCAACCAAACCCATCCTGACTCCTTTATTTTATTCACATTATAACTAAATTAAAATTCTCATTTAATCAATAACTGATATCGCGTTAAATATATATAAATATTATGCGATATCAGGTTGGTTTTAGCTGGAAAATGTGTATTTAATTGTAAAAAGATACGTTTACCGTTTCTTTTATGTTTTGCAGGCTACAAAGGCGAAATATCTAATTAATTGGAGAAATAAGCCAAAGAAATCAAGAAAATAAATAGGCTTGAAGAAATAAAAGAAGAAGACGAAAGGGAGCCAAAAGAGAAAAGAAAAGAAAAGAAAAAGAAAGCCCAAAAGAAATAAAAGAAGAGAAAAATAAATGAGCCCAAGTCAAGGCCCAAAGAAAAAGAACTCCAGCCGGGCTCAAGAGGGGGCATCGCGGCGCGACACCGTTAAACGTAGCGGCGCGACGAACTAGTCCGGATAAGGTCAATCTGCATGCCACGTGTCGTCGCGCCGCGACCAATATCTCTGTCGCGGCGCGACGCGATAGGATGACGACAGATTTGAAGTTTCAAAGAGTTGGGATCGCGATACAATTCCTTGTCGCGCCGCGACACCCCTGTTTTCTCAAAACTATATCAACGAACTTCCAGATCTAATTTGGGGTTAACCACTTGTAACAATGTATTTTTAACCCAAAAATTTTCATTTTCATAATCAATGCGAAAGCATTTTAAACAACAAAGTAATTACAACTAATTACTACCACTGTTTACAAAATATCAGTATTACAAAACACGGCTCGTCACAAATACATTATCAGAGTCCTAGGTGATTAGTCCCCAAGCTAACCACTCTCAGCCGAGCCACTGACTTACCAAAACCTGTAAAAAGAGTGAGAGGTGGGGGATTAGCAAAAAGCTAAGTGAATGGAGTATCACAAAACAGATATATCAGCCAGAACCGCATGATATCAACAACCATAAATAAGCACCCTGGGAAGACCGGCGGTTCTACAGGAACCTACAACCAATGCCGGCCAAAGCAAAGGTTTACCGATAGTGTATTTGCTATTCTCACACAGTATCATCCTCTGATAGTAACAAATGCATCCCAAGGTCCTGATACTGCTTAGCCAATAGCAAATGAACCTAGCCCATAAGCCCAGTCGTAAACTGACTTCCCTTCCAACATGTATACATATCACATATTTCAACAATTAACATTCACAGTTAATTAACCTATAGATATACAATCTATCCAACAATAGTTGCAACCAAACAAGTACAACTAATATCACCCGTGAGCAAACATCCACTCACCTCTGGTTCTCAGATATTCCACTCAGTGATCTAATGTTACTGAGCCTTGTCTGTCCCTGAGAACACAACAACCAACCATTAGTAATCAATTCATAAATATATGTATCAATCATATATTTATATATATATCCTTCAATCAAACATAAACATGTAAGATTCACATATGAATACACATATATCACATAGCATCATACAATGCAAAACAACAAACCAAAACTGTCGGATTTCATGAGAAATCCGACACTACCATCGAAATCCGCAACACTCATGGGGCATGTTCATATGATGTTCATATCAACCTATTCAAAACGGTAGCATGTTAATACTAATCAATGGCATGTTAACAAGAATCATGAAATAATCAACAACCTTCAAAACTTGAATCACACAATCAAGAATCACCACAATCCGATTGCTTAGTTCTTCCTCTTGTCTTCTCTCGATTGCACACACACAATACACACACAAGGATTTCTTCGAAGTGAAGAATTCAATTGAAACCCACGTATTTATATGTGTAAGCATGAGGTGGCAAGTTTAGGATTAATAAACACATGCACTCACATACAATCGTAAATCCGTATATATATACATATCAACATATATATATATATATATAGCAATTAATAATTAATCAAGTTACTTAATTAAAATTAAAGTAAACTTATCAAATAATAATTCGCATGTAACAAACCCCAAAGCCTACATTTCTACTAGGCCCAATCTCAGGATGTTACAAATCTTCCCCCCTTAAACTGGATTCCGTCCTCGGAATCTATTCATCATTAAACAACTGCAGGTAACGAGCTTTCATATCGGCCTCGGTTTCCAACGTCGAGTCAGAACCCAAACTATGTTTCCACTTAACCAGAACCATCGAAATTTGTTTCTTTCGCAGTTTCGTCACTTTCCGATTCAATAGTTCTACGGGTTCTTCCACCAATCTCTTGCTAGAATCCACTTTAAGATCATGTAAAGGTAGGATCTGACTCTCATCCTCAACTATACATTTCCACAAGTAACATACGTTGAAGGTATTGTGAAAACCTGACAATTCTGCCAGAAGGTCGAGAGTAACCGTCTGAACATTTAGCACCCGTTGGACACGAAACGGTCCAATATAACGCGGAGCTAGCTTTCCCCGCTTCCCAAAACGGATAACCCCCTTCCACGGAGAAACTTTCAGATAAACCAATTCCCCCTCAACGAATACCACTGACCTACGACGTGGATCAGCATACATTTTCTATCGATCCCTCGCAAATTTCAACTTATCTCGCGCAATAGCTACTTTGTCTGCGGTGATCTGCACAATATCCGGCCCTGCATACTGTTTCTCACCCGCTTCTAACCAACACGTAGGAGTACGGCAGCGACGACCATATAGCATGTCATAAGGCGGCATACCGATACTCGAATGATACGAATTGTTATACACAAATTCAATCAACCGCAGATGGGAATCCCAAAATCCTCCGTATTCTAACACACATGCCCGCAGCATATCCTCGAGTGTTTGAATTGTTCGCTCAGATTGCCCGTCTGCCTGGGGGTGGTAAGCTATACTCAGATTCACACGTGTACCCAACTCATGCTGTAAACTGTTCCAGAAGTTCGACACAAACCTGGAATCTCTATCTGACACAATTGAAAGCGGTATACCATGTCGGGAAAAAACTTCGTCTATATACAACTAAGCCAACTTACTGAGTGATGCCGTCTCACTAGTAGCCAAGAAGTGAGCACTCTTGGTCAATCTATCAATGATCACCCAAATCCTATCATTAGTCCTCTGCGTACGTGGAAGTTTCGTTACGAAATCCATTGTTATGTGCTCCCACTTCCACTCTGGAATCTGCAACTGTTTAAGTGATCCATAGGGTTTCTGGTGCTCTGCCTTAAACTGTGCACAAATATGGCAAAACTCCACAAACTGTGCAACATCCGTCTTTATTGTAGGCCACCAATACAACACCTTTAGATCGTTATACATTTTTGTGCTACCTGGATGGACAGATAGTCTAGACTTGTGAGCTTCAGTCATAATCAAATTCCGAAGACCTCCATGCAAAGGCACCCAAACACGAGATTAATAAAACTTCAATCCCCTAGTGTAATCATTCAAGTCATTCTTCTTTTTATTCATAATCTCAGACTTCAGGTTTTCATCCTTCAAGGCTTCCAACTGAGCTGCCTTTATTCTGTCAATCAAGTCAGAGACTATTTCAATTCTCATAAACTTGACATGTTCACTAACTCCCTTGCGACTCAAAGCATCGGCTACCACGTTGGCTTTCCCAGGATGATAGCGAATTTCGCAATCATAGTCTTTTATAAGTTCCAGCCATCGCCTTTGTCGCATATTGAGTTCTTTTTGTGAAAATACATACTGTATGTTTTTGTGATCCGTACAAATTACACACTTTGTACCATAAAGATAGTGTCTACACAATTTTAACGCAAAAACCACAACTTCCAGTTCTAAATCATGGGTGGGATAGTTCTTCTCATTCGGTTTCAACTGACAAGAAGCATACGCAATCACTCTATCCCGTTGCATCAACACACAACCCAACCCTGCCAATGACGCGTCACAGTAAACTATGAAGTCATCTGACCCATCCGGTAAAGCAAGAATAGGAGCCTGGCACAAGAGTCGTTTCAATGTCTGAAAAGCTCTTTCCTGTTCATCACCCCATTCAAATGGAACCTCCTTGCGAGTCAGTTTAGTCATGGGATTCGCAATCTTAGAAAAGTCTTTAATGAATCTTCTATAATACCCAGCCAATCTCAAGAAGCTCTTAATCTCATAAGGCGACTTCGGAGCCTCCCAATTCATCACTGCTTCTATCTTTGCCGGATCAACCTTGACTCCATCACTGCAAATGACATGCCCTAGAAAGTGAACTTCCCGCATCCAGAATTCACACTTTGAGTACTTGGCATACAATTGCTCCTCTTTCAGAGTTTCAAGAACCTATCTTAAATGAACCTCGTGATCAGCTTCAGATTTCGAATAAACCAGAATTTCGTCAATAAATACTATCACAAATTTATCCAATAACGGTCGACAAACCCGGTTCATCAAATCTATAAACACTGCAGGTGCGTTAGTCAAACCGAACGGCATGACTAAAAACTCATAATGACCATACCTGGTACGGAAAGCAGTCTTAGCAATATCCCCGTCAGAAACTCGTACCTGGTGATAACCCGATCTCAAATCAATCTTCGAGAAATATGAAGCACCCTACAACTGATCAAATAAATCATCAATCCTGGGCAGAGGGTATTTATTCTTCACTGTCCGCTTATTCAGTTTCCTGTAATCAATACACATTCGCAGAGTACCATCTTTCTTTTTCACAAACAAGACTGGTGCACCCCACGGTGAAGAACTCGGACGAATAAATCCCCAATCCAACAAATCCTGAATCTGTGTCATCATCTCCCTTATTTCAGAAGGAGCCAACCGATAAGGAGATCTAGCCACTGGATTAGAACCTGGTATCAAATAAATTTTATACTCTACCTCTCGAACGGGAGGTAACCCAGGTAACTCATCTGGAAACACCTCAGAAAATTCTGATACAACTCGTACATCAGTAACTGCCCGTTTCTCTTTTCTAGCATCTCGCATATGCCAGAAAACATTCGCATCCCTTACTCAATGATTTCTTGGCATTCACCATCGAAATGATAGGAAGCACAGACTTGTTCCTTCCCCTCAAGCCACCACACGCGACCCATCAGATAACGGAAATGAAATCAGCTTCATATGACATTTAATACTCGCCCTGTGCTTACTCAGCCAATCCATCCCCAAAACCACATCAAACCCTGCTAATGGCATCAACAGGAATGATACAGGAAATCACTTACCATCTATGTCAATCTCAGCACCCGTCACAGAAGTCGTAACAGGCACTATCTTACCATCTGCTACTTCTATATCAATCGGCACATAGATACTAGTAGTAGGCAAATTTAACTTAGCACAGAATGCTACAGAAATAAAAGGAGCGATTCGCTCCAGAATCAAACAATACACGAGCAGGTAAGGAGTTTTTAAAGAACGTACTTCTGATCAAATCATCAGTGGCAGTAGCATCATCTGCAAACGAGCCCCCAACCGCCCCTACCCCTGTCCCTGAACCAGTCCCAGTCCCGGGTCTTCTCCCTGTAGGGCAATCACCTGCCCTGTGCCCCTCCTGGTGACAATTCCAACATACATTTCGAGGGTACCGACAATCCTTAGATTCGTGCCCCTGCGTTCCACATCGCATAGTCTGAGCAGTACAGTGCGCAGTGTGAGTAGCCCTGCACCTTGTGCACCATTGAGATTTACTCCCCGAGTCCCTAGTAGGAGCTTTTCTATTCTGACTGCCCTGAGACTGGTTACCCTGCCATTTCTTCTTTTGCTGGCTACCCCCTGCCTGGTCATACCTCGGCTTCTGCAAAGCCGCCTCCTCCTTGCTCTGTTTGTCTTTGGCCTGGATGTCCCCCTCAGCAGATTTTGTGAAGGTGAAGGCCTGGGACAGATTCATCAGGCACCCACTGAGATACAAACCTCAGCTTAGAGTTGAACTTTTCAATCAGTTCATCCACCGTCATCTTTCTCGTCATCTTTAGTTCCATGAACTCCTGCCTTATTTTATTCAATTCGAAGGTGTTGCAGTATTGTTCACACAACTTATCCCGAAATTGGTTCCAAGTGATTGAATCCATTTGGGCTCGCGACAAATGGGTGGTAATGGAATCCCACCAAACCATCGCCTTTCCTTTGAGCATCCGGGTGGCAAAGCATACTCTCATTACCTCTTCACAGTTACACGCATCCAAAATCCTCCTTGTGTCTCTCAACTAGTTTAAAGTAACATTAGGATCTATGCTGCCATGGTATTCCTCTGGTTTACAATCCAGGAATTGTTTATAAGTACACGGCTGCCTGTAACCCATTCCTGATGGAAATCCCATAAATGGATAAGAATAAGACCCCTGTGGCATTGACCCCTGTGGAACAGATCCTTGCGGATAGGGCCCCTGAGGAAACAAGGGATAATAGAAAGGTTGAGTCATCGGTTGAGTAAACGGTGCTATCGGCATTGACATTGGAGGAACCTCTGCCAATGTAGTTATTGCTGAAAAGATAGGGGGTATCACAACCATAGTTGAAGCTACAGGAATAACTGGTGGTTGTGCTGCAGGAACCTGCCTCTGCTGCTCTAATTCTGATCTCAAATCTTGCAGCTGACCCTCCAGTTGAAATATATACTCATCCCTGTCATCAACTGCTGTACCAGATGTACCAGCATTGGTTGTAATCTCAACAGTTGTAGTAGGGACCTCAGCAGTAGTTGGGATAGTAGGGGTACCGGTTAAGTAATCACGTCTAGCCATTGTTATCTGTAACAATCACATCACCTCACGATTTATTAGATAAATCCGTTAGTACACAACATACTAACTCCACCCTCTCCAATTCACCCCAATCCCACACCTAAGTAATCGACCTACCACGAGCCAAGATTTGGGAATGTAACACTTCCACTGTGCCTACACTGCCAAACCTAGGCTCTCATACCAAACTTGTAACACCGTATTTTTAACCCAAAAATTTTCATTTTCATAATCAATGTGGAAGCTGTAACACCCAAGGTTCGAAAATCCTTATATTTAATAATTAAATAGGAAGTGATATAATTGCGTTATAAACTACCGTTATGAGATTAGATGTTATTATAAAACTAGAGGGGTTAAAACTGCCAAAATATAAGTAGTACAAGTCTAGGGACCAATTGTGCTATTAGGGCATACTTATATATATATATATATATGCTCAACTTTGACCTTCATGAGTCAAAGTATCACAATTCAAAACAAACACAGAAGCTTTCTTTGATTTCTGGAGATTCTAGGAACCAAAAACACAGCTACAAACCTCAGTGTTCAAACATCCAATTCAACCTTGTTTGTTAAGGTATGATTAGACTCTTGTTTTTGAGGTTTTATGGGTTTAAATGCATGATTCTATGGTGAATCATGTTAGAAGTGTTTATAGATCATTAGATTATGTTTCTTTATCATAAGGGGTGTAGGAAAACACTCCTAGCATGTTTTCCTTGAGTTTTTACGTATTTATAGCGAAAATCCGACACTTTTTGTATGAACTGTCGGATTGTCTGATAGATACACGGCCCGTGTAGCTGTACACGGTCCGTGTAGTATGAACTTGAGGATTTTGAATCTGTCGGATTGTCAAGGGCGGTCATAAAGCCATGTAGGGTTACATGGTCGTGTAGAGCATAAGGTACACGGCCCGTGTAGAGAACACGGCCCGTGTAGTACGATTAGATGACACTGGCCATATAGCAAGCATAGGTCGTGTAGTATGAGGGACACGGCCCGTGTAGAGATACACGGCCGGTGTAGGCCCTTTTTCAGAACAGTATTTAAGTGTTGTAACAATTTATCATATTATTTCTATAGGACGGTGATTGAGTTACTTATTTGAGTTATCGTTACGTGTGGATAAATATCATAAGGTGAGTCTTCTAGACTATTAACCATATCTACAGCATGTATGCTATCATAACAGATTATAACATGTAATGTTATTCATATGTGTATATATACCGAACTACTATGTGAAGTAAGGTTCAAAGGTGATACAGTACTGTTACAAAGGTGGCTGCCCTGGGTCTAGAACCAGTGGTTAGCAATGATTATCTAACATAAGTGTATTATCTTTATATGATTCTATACGTGTGTTTATATGTTATTAGTTTGGAATACTCACTAAGCTCTTGTAGCTTATCAGATACTGCTTTTAAAACTTTTGCAGGACGCGGCAAGGATAAGGGCAAGGCTCCTGTTTGACTGCTTTTGATTACTCTTTTGAAATAACTCAACGCCCAGTTTTGTAAATATTTGACTTTCAAAGTACACTAAGTATGTACTCGTATATATATCTTTTGGCAGTACCTGGTTTTGTATTAAAAATACTTCCGCGTATGTTTTAAACTGAAGGTGTATTTTATAAATGAGATTTATTTAATATTGTATTACTTTTGAAATTTGGGGCGTTACAACTTGGTATCAGAGCCACGGTTTGAGAGATCTTGATTGTGTGAAGCACAGTCTGGACTTGAACCATTGTTTTGAAATTTTTTGTCAAACTGGAGACTTGCTACTTGCAGGTTAATGAGTATACTAACAATTGTTATCTATTATTTGTGTTACATGAGGATTATAAATGAATATTCAAGTAGTTAAAGATTGATATGTTATATGCAGAATCTTTATGAACTATATGATTATGTTACATTGCATAGATGATACTTGGCCTAATCTTGTGAATCGAGACTTTTTGTGATAAAGTTAAGATCGAACGTGTGTAATGTGTTTAGAATAATATAGGGCCCATATTATTACAGACACATAATACATGTTAGAACTTAATGTAATCATGAAGATTCTTGTGAATCGGGTGAGGGGTACTTGTAAGAAGATAGTATACCTGAAAATATAATTATAACTAGAATGCCTTAGTATGCTCAGAAATACTTTGGAATAAGAGATAAGGTATACTGAATTGATAGATACATGAGTGTATTATTGTTAGAGGATGGTGTGATAGAGCTACCTATTTACCTTAACGCTTAATCTATACTATCAGGATGGTTAATACAAGAGGATCTCATGCAGCTAATAGGCCTGAGGGTGGTCCTAGTCGTAGACCCGAAGGTGTAGAAACTAGTGTCACAGGTGAACAGGTTCCTGTGAGAACCCAACCGAATGTGAATGAAAGGGTGGTAGAACCTACGGTACAAGAGACCGTTGCCCGGGGGATTGGCAAGGCGTTGGAACAAAGTATTCCTTTTATTGTTACACAAGTAGTAGAACATATGAAGGAACAGAATCAAGCTATGATCAGACAAGAACTAGCAACAAGGTTTGCTACGGTTGGTGAAGGATTTAATCCACAACCACAAGTCATTATTCGTGATGCTCCAAAGGTGTGTTCATTCAGAGATTTTTCAGCATGTCAACCCCCGTTGTTCCATGGGTCTTCAACTCTGGTTATAAGTCACTGGTGGATCTCTGAGATAGAGGGTGCATTCCATACATGTTCTTGTGCACCTGAGTTCAAAGTAAGATATGCAACCAATCAAATGCGCGGTGCGGCAAAGGATTGGTGGGATATGGAGAAACAGAGGGGTTATGCTGGGATTGAAGCCATGACATGGGAAGAATTCAAAGAGTTGGTTATAGAACAGTTTGTTCCTCAATCCGAGATAGATAGGATTGTGGATAAATTTCACAGGTCCACGTTAGTACAATTTAAATGGCCAGGATATATGTATTTTTATTTTTAAAATAGATAACTTGCAAATTGCACTCTCTTTTTCTAGACCACGTGATATTTTATTTGACTATTTATAGAACAGTTTGTTCCTCAATCCGAGATAGATAGGATTGTGGATGAATTTCACAGGTTGAAACAGACGACAGAGACGGTTCCTGAGATTAATGCAAAATTCTCGGAACAAGCACGTTTTTGTCCAGATTATGTGGCGAATGAGAAAATGAAGATGTACCGGTACATGATGGTACTTAAATCCAATATCCGAGAATTTATTGATGCCGGCAAACATCAGACAGTAAAGTCCATGATGGACGCGGCCAGAGAGAGGGAGTTAGAGTTGGAGAGGCAAGACAAAGAGAAGAAGTCTATAGAGAAAACTGCACCCGTTTATAAGAAACAGAAGGTTGAACAGTCTGAGAAGAAAGGGGCGCAGAAAACCTACCCAGTTTGCCCAACTTGCAAGAAACATCACCTGGGGAATGCCGATATGTTCCCTCCCACGTGTTATAAGTGTGGAAAATCGGGTCACGCAGGAAAAGATTGTAGAACACCACTTCGTGTATGTTTTATTTGCTACCAGCCGGGCCATCAGAAATCAGAGTGCCTGAAACTATCATCGAATGCACAGTCTGCTGGATCTAAACCTACTCCGGCTCTACCCCCACCACGAAGTTCAGGAACAAAAGTAATAAAGAGAGAGGATGCTCATAAACCTAAAGGGAGAGCTTTCCAGCTTACAGCTGAGGAAGCTAAGACCGAACTTGACGTAGTTACAGGTACATATCTTGTCAACAATTTGCCTGCTCTTGTACTATTTGATTCTGGTGCAAGTAAATCCTTCGTATCTGTTTCTTTCTGCAAAAATTTCTGTCATATATGTGAAAAGCTAGATTCTCCTCTTGAAGTTGAAATAGCTGATGATAAATCTGTAATTGTATCAGATGTGTATAAACATAATGTGCTAGAAATAGATACAGTTAGATTTCCTATAGAACTTATACCCATGACTGTGAGAGAATTCCAAGTAGTAGTTGGAATGGATTGGTTAGGTTATAACAAGGCTACCATTATGTGTGGGCAAAAGGTGATACGAGTTCATATCCCAAGTGGGGAAGAACTATCTATATGTGGTGATAATAAAAAGGGAAAGTCATATGTGTGTTCGGTGTCAAAAGCTCGAAAATATTTGCAGCATGGGTATACAACTTTCTTAGCTCATGTGATAGATACAAAGTTAGAAAAGAGACAAGCGATTCTTGAGGATGTCAAAACAGTATGTGACTATCCTGACGTCTTTCCTGAAGACTTACCTGGGGTACCGCCAGATAGATAGGTTGAATTCAGAATCGATTTAGTACCGGGAGCTTTGGCAGTTGCAAGGGCTCCGTACAGACTTGCTCCACCAGAGATGCATGAATTAATGAAGCAACTTCAGGAACTGCTATACAAAGGATTTATTAGACCCAGTAGTTCACCCTGGGGTGCTCCAATTCTATTTGTCAAAAAGAAGGATAGTACTTTTCGTATGTGCATTGATTACCGTGAACTTAATAAAGTGACCATCAAGAACAAATATCCTTCACCCGGAATAGACGACTTGTTTGATCAGTTACAAGGAGCATCGTGGTTTTCAAAAATCGACTTAAGGTTGGGGTATCATCAGTTAAAGATCAAGAAAGAAGATATTCCTAAAACCGCGTTCAGAACTCGATACGGGCATTTTGAGTTTGTGGTGATGCCGTTTGGTCTTACGAATGCACCAGCAGCATTTATGGATTTGATGAACAGAGTGTGTAGACCTATGTTAGATAAATTAGTGATTGTGTTTATTGACGATATCCTTATTTATTCAAAGAATCTGGTGGATCATGAGAAACATCTCAAGGAGGTTTTGGAAACTTTGAGGAGAGAACAGTTATATGCCAAATTCTCTAAATGTGAATTTTGGATTCAAGAAGTACAGTTTCTAGGTCACCTGATTAATCAAAGTGGAATCAAAGTGGATCCTGCGAAGGTAGATGCTGTGATGAAGTGGGAACCACAAAAGAACCCTACAGAAATCCGAAGTTTTCTAGGATTGGCACGTTATTACAGCAGATTTATTCAGAACTTTTCAAAAACTGCCGTTCCTTTGATACAATTGACGAAAAAGAATGCTGAATTTGTGTGGGGAAGTGAGCAACAGTCTGCCTTCTCAACTCTCAAAAAGAAGTTATGTGAGGCACCAGTTCTTGCATTACCTTAAGGGGTTGAAGATATGGTGGTATTTTGTGATGCTTCATATCGTGGATTGGGTTGTGTATTGATGCAGAAAGGTAGAGTTATTGCTTATGTTTCACGGCAGTTGAAGCCACATGAAAGTAATTACCCAACACATGATTTGGAGTTAGCTGCGGTGGTGTTTGCACTTAAAATCTAGAGACACTATCTATATGGTGTGTGATTCACTATTTACACTGATCATGAAAGTTTGAAATATTTCAAGGATCAAAAGAGTCTCAACATGAGGCAAAGGCGTTGGTTGGAATTATTAAAAGATTATGATTGTGATATTCTTTACCATCCAGGAAAAGCAAATGTTGTAGCTGACGCTTTAAGCAGAAAGTCAGGAACAATTCTGGTGAAGAATCAAACTTTAAAGATGACTGTTACTACGCCTATTATTGATGTGATAAGAACGGCTCAGCTTGAAGCAATCAAAGATGAGAATCATAACTCTGAGCGAATAAAGGGGCAGGTGGCCTATCTTACTAAAGACAGTGGTGATATTTGGACCCGTTATGGTCGTATTTGGGTACCGATTTTTGGTGACACACGTTAGATACTTCTTAGTGAAGCTCATAAATCCAGATTTTCTATTCATCCAGGAGCTACAAAAATGTATAAAGATCTAAAAGTTGATTATTGGTGGCCAGGCATGAAACGTGATGTAGCTAAATATGTGGAAGAGTGCCTTACATGCTTACAAGTGAAAGCTGAACATCAGAAACCTCACGGGAAGTTACAGCCCTTGGAAATTCCAGTTTGGAAATGGGAAAACATTACAATGGACCTGATTACCAAATTACCCAAGACCCCACGTGGTTATGATGCAATATGGGTAATTGTAGACAGGTTAACTAAAAGTGCTCATTTTATTCCCATCAAGGAGACTTATCCTTCAGAAAGACTGGCAGATATATATGTGAAAGAGATTGTGACTCGTCATGGCGTGCCAGTTTCTATTGTATCAAACAGAGACACAAGATTTACTTCTAGGTTCTGGAGTAAATTTCACGAAGATCTCGGATCTAGACTACATCTCAGCACAACATATCATCCTCAGAATGATGGTCAGAGTGAAAGAACTATTCAAACCATAGAGGACATGCTACGGGCATGTGTTATAGATTTTGGAGGGAGCTGGGATTCCTATTTACCCTTAGCAGAGTTTTCATACAACAACAGTTATCATTCCAGTATTGGGATGCCACCGTATGAAATGCTATATGGTAGGAAGTGCAGAACTCTGGTATGCTGGGGTGAAGTGGGTCAGAAAGAATTGGGTAGCACAGAAGTGGTACAACGAACTACTGAACAGATACAGCTCATCAGAGATAGATTGCTTACTGCCGAAAGTAGACAAAAGAGTTATGCAGATAAACATAGATCACCACTTGAGTTTCAGGTGGGAGATTATGTGTTGTTAAAAGTGTCGCCGTGGAAAGGCGTGATCAGATTCAGAAAGAGAGGGAAACTCGGTCCAAGGTTTATTGGACCATTCAAAATTATTGCACGTGTGGGAAAGGTTGCTAACAGATTATAATTGCCAGATGAATTGTCTCAGATTCATAACACCTTCCATTTTTCACACCTCAGAAAATGTCTAGTAGACGAGTCTACATTTGTACCGTTGGAATGGAGTATCACAAAACAGATATAGCAACCAGAACCGCATGATATCAACAACCACAAATAAGCACCTCGGGAAAACCGGCGGTTCTGCAGGAACCTACAACCAATACCGGCCAAAGCAAAGGTTTACCGATAGTGCATTTGCTATTCTCACACAGTATCATCCTCTGATAGCAACAAATGCATCCCAAGGTCCTGATACTGCTTAGCCAATAGAAAATGAACCCAGCCCATAAACCCAGTCGTAAACTGACTTCCCTTCCAACATGTATACTTATCACATAATTCAACAATTAACATTCACAGTTAATTAACCAATAGATATACAATCTATCCAACAATAGTTGCAACCAAACCAGTACAACTAATATCACCCGTGAGCAAACATCCACTCACCTCTGGTTCTCAGATATTCCACTCAGTGATCTAATGTTACTGAGCCTTGTCTGTCCCTGAGAACACAACAACCAACCATTAGTAATCAATTCATAAATATATGTATCAATCATATATTTATATCCTTTAATCAAACATAAACATGTAAGATTGACATATGAATACACATATATCACATAGCATCATACAATGCAAAACAACAAACAAAAACTGTCGGATTTCATGAGAAATCCGACACTACCATCGAAATCCGCTACCCCTATCGGATTTCAAAGAAATCCGATACATCCATCGGATTTCAAGAAATCCAATACTTCCTTCGGATTTCACTTAGTACAATTGGATTTTCCATGCTACTCAGATTTCAACACTAGGATTCCACATTCGGATTTCAAGAGTTTTGGATTCTAAGTTCCGGATTTCACATATCCAGATTCAACACCCGGTTTTCACTTGAATCGGATTCTACCTTCGGTTTTCATCATCACCACCAAAATCTGCCACCTTCAAGATACCAAGAATCCGACAACTTCATAACTTGCCTAAATCAACTTTCCAGTTTATACAATTCATATGCAAGTTCATAGAAACACATATAATCATGTTTAAACATGCAAGCATGCATCAAGAACACTTTTAACACCCAAGAACATCAAATCCGATACACTCATGGTGCATGTTCATATCAACCTATTCAAAACTGTAGCATGTTAATAGTAGTCAATAGCATGTTAACAAGAATCATGAAATAATCAACAACCTTCAAAACTTGAATCACACAATCAAGAATCATCACAATCCGATTGCTTAGTTCTTCCTCTTGTTTTCTCTCGGTTGCACACACACTATGCACACACAAGGATTTCTTCAAAGTGAAGAATCCAATTAAAACCCATGTATTTATATGTGTAAGCATGAGGTGGCAAGTTTAGGATTAATAAACACATGCACTCACATACAATGGTAAATCCGTATATATATACATATCAACATATATATATATATAGCAATTAATAATTAATCAAGTAACTTAATTAAAATTCAAGTAAACTTATCATATAATAATTCGCATGTAACATACCCCAAAGCCTACGTTTCTACTAGGCCCAATCTCAGGATGTTACACCACTCAAATTCTTTCATCCATACTCGGCTACAATACGTCCAGAAGCTATTCCCAGAGTGTTGAAGGCTGTTCTTGAAGGATTGAAGCAATAGTTGAAGATTGAAGGGCTAGGAAGCTTGCTTTTTAAGATTTTGTAAACTTAAGATTTTGTTCTAGGCTAGCTCTTCTGTTTTCCTCCCTAGAGGAGATGATACTCTACTTTAATTGATTAATTCCATGTTTTAGGATCTAAATTCATCACGTATTTATCTTACAAGTCTTTCCAAAGATCCATATGTGTTATGGTTACTATTTTTGCATGTTTATAATCTAAGTTTGTATAAATTGGAGGACCAATCCATTTATTAAATTTTAATCATAACTATTTAGGACCAATAAATAGTATTGACTAGTGATTGATCAAATCCTAGGCTTAAACATGTCAAAATGGGAACTTTAATGTGTATGATTGATGCATGAAGAACTTTGTGTGTCAATATAATGATTGGTTAACTTGATTAATCATTAAAAGTAAGGTCTTGTTTGATTCGAACTTAAAACGTCTAATTATGCTTTTATTTAATTTCATGACCATTAAAGTTGAGTAATTGCATGGTTAAAAAAGCTAGGTACTTGGATCAAGAGTACAACTATGATAGAAATCGGTACATGTTGAATGAATGATCCATTGCACAATATAAATTGGTTTTAATCAATTGAAAAGAGTATAATCAAGTCTAGGGAGGGAAAGTCTTTTAATTGATAGTTAAATCCATAAAGTTCATTGCTTTTTGCTTACTTTGGTTGCTTTTGAGTATTTAGTAGTGTTAGTAATTCATTTAAGTCATAAAGTTTCAATCTTGCTCACAAATTCCCCTTTAATTTAGTTAATTTCTTTAGTTTAGTATTTAATTGCATTTATTTAGTTTAATTGTCTTAATTTTCTTTAATTAGTTTATTTTAGTTAATTCTTTATTAATTTAATAAATTCAGTATTAGCACCCGTTCCCCTTGTGTTCGACACCCGTACTTATTTACTATACTACCATACGATTAGGTTCTCTTGTCTATTTGTGTTGTAGTTGTGCTAAATAATTCGGATTTTATAAGTTTAAAACTGGTACGCTACACGCACATCAAGTTTTTGGTGCCGTTGCCGGGGAACGGTTTAATTTATTATAACTTGACTAATTATTTATTAAACAATCCTTCCCGCGAGTTTTGGCTCAAAAGGAAGTTACTTTTCGTATTTTAGTATTTTGTGCCTAGTCTAGTCGTTTCGTGTGCTATTTCTGTTTTCTGTCGATGTCTCTTTTGTGATTATGTATTGGCCCGAGGATCATCCGATCTGTTAGAATTCCTTCCCTAAAGATTTGTTGAATGAATTTTACGATGATAGCATCGAACGGGATTATTACGATTTTATCCCAAAAGATGATGAGAATGACCACCCGATTGGCTCTCCTGATGATACACATGTTAGTTCTGAACCATATTGCTTAGAAGACTCTGACAATAGTATACATTGTGAGCCTTGTGTGGAGGTGGTGTCGAGAGAAGATGCTCAGTCTGATGGAGATATTCTGGAGTGTCTCACTGACCTGCTTGAGGAACAAGAAGAGTATTCAAAGGATGAACCATCGACCCTCATCCAACCAACACTCACATTAGGTTTAGAACCAAAATTCGTATGGGGACCCTCCCTTCATGAGAGAGAAGACGTGGAGAATTGTGCAGATGGAATCTTGGACTATCTGGAATTTCTACTCTTCGAGGAGGACGCTGCAAAATCAGAAAAGGAGGTAACCACGGAATCGAGTGAGGAGTTGGAGTCGCATAATGGAATCCCTTTGGCGCCAGTAATTCTGTGGAGTACTTCAAGTGCAGAAAAGGATTAGGCGAATAACTTAGACAACATCGGAAGCCGGTTGGAGTCTTTGCTTGTGTTACAATTGAGTTCACAATCACGGGGAGGATCCACAATTCAGAACGCGAGAGAGATGTTTGTGGAAACCAGGGAGGTGCAGTGGAACGCAACACTCACAGTAGCATTTCAAATTGGTAACAAATATACATCACCCGGTATGTATAAATATTACCACCCGCACTTGATTGCGAGTGTGGGGTCATTCGTTCGAAGTCACAATAAATAAATCCGGAGTCAAGCTAGAGACCCAGACAAAAACAAGCGCTTCTCGGGAGGCAACCCGTGGTTAGTTTAGGTTTTTCTTTCTCTCTTTATTTTTGTATTTCATTTCCTTTCTGTCCAACTTTGTGGGTGTGTTTCCTAGAAACCCTCACGAGACTACAACTCGTCCACTCGGGATACCGAGGGGTTTAAAGGCTTGTTGCATACACTAAATGCAACCGTGATTCCTACGAAAGTGAGTTAGGTTTTTCTTTTTGTTTTAGGGAGTTCTAGCCTAGTTAATTCTTCATATATGCTTCTGAAATTCTTCATATAGAATCACATTCAGACACTCAATATCCTTTGATGTTTATATTTTTGTGTGTCTGACGATATGCTTTGAGTGGTTTATATTTTAGCTATGACTTTTAATTTATGGAGTACGCGTATATGTTGACATCTATCTACTCCAATCACCTAATTGTACCCAGGAAGTTTTTCTAACCTTGTTCTACCTTGTTATATTTTAATGTGTACAATGGGGACATTGTACAATTTAAGTGTGGGGTAGGGGGTTAGAAAATATTTCATCGCTTGAAATTTATTTGTCCTCGTGTTAAATTATTATTTTATTTGAGCGTTAAATTTGAAAATTTTTAATACCATTCGAGTTAAAAATATGATATTATTTAAGTATGTCAAGTTTGTTGATTTGTAAACAATTCATAGTTATATCTAGCTGTTATGCATAGTATTCGTGACTTTTCGTCAATTCCTTAGAAATTTGTGTTTATAGTATCCAATCTTTAATATTTGAATTGCTACATAAATATAATGTTAAGCCCTTTTTGAGTCTAAGCTTGACCAAAATAGACTAAGTAGAATTTTCAATTTTTATAAACATATGTTTGAAAAAGAAAAAAAAAGTGAAAAAAGCTAATGTGCAAAAATGAAAAAATATATAAAAGAGCTAGAAAAATATATAAGTCAAATACATGGCCTTTGGAACTCGAATTAGTAAACTCTGAGGGGTGTTTGACACCTAGCCACCTAAAGCCAACTGGTTTGGGATCGGTTGAGTCGAGGATTCGCTACATGGGTTCCATAGAAAGTCATAGACTTATAAAATAAGAGCTGAAAAGATGAAAAAGTGTATGTGAAAATAAAGTTGGAAATCTGCAATAAGTCTTGAGGTTGGGGGAGTCCTAAAGGGTAAATTAACCAAATTAAATATAAATGCAATTCTTAAATTAAGGTTTGGATATGTGTAAATGGAAAAATTATTTGGGATGGTTGAAAAGTAAATATTGATCAAATCGTGAGTATGTGCATAATTCTAAGTATAGCTAATGTTTTGTTTTTAATCAACCTTTTTGACATTTGTAAGTGATATTTAATTTTTCAAAAGAATGGTATTGATTACTTAAAATATATAGCCTGGATAAAATTGTGATTTGCTTGGGGACAAGCAAAGTTCATGTAACACAGCTTCTGAATTCAGTTACTTTAACGACAAATCAGGTTTTAGCAGCGGAAATTTTTCTTTTTAAAACAACAACTGTTATTTACATTAACAATTTCTAAAAACAACGCTGGTGTTACCAAGTACAGGAACCGACCATTGTATCTATTTACATTACAACATATAATTACAAGTGTTCCACCCACAAGGGGCAATGTGTTTCCCAAAAGCAACCCGCCTCGCAGGACAACTAGTCTTTACCTAAAACGGGAAATCATAACATCATTAGCTACACTATCTAGTGAGTACATACAATCATAAGTATCAATACAGTAAGTCATGCATCATATCATAAACAATCATTGCTAGCTTAGAACATAGCGGTAAGAATCGTGTCTTGCAGGGTAATCAATCTCGCTTAACAACTCAGACCGGGGGATCAGACACGACCAATCTGTGCTGGCGGGGGAGCATAAAGCAGTCCACCAAGCATCGTTCATAGAGCCAGAGGCTCCACAGGTAATCCAGCTACAACCGGCTGATCACCACCCACGTCTAGGCACGGTGGTTATGCAGAACCTATGATCCAGGATGCCTCCTGAATCACCGTGAAATCCCGAGGGTCCAGTTACAACCGATTGACCTTAACCATGCGTCAGATAGTCTGCAGACAGTGCACATACACATATACGTACATTTGATCCCACAGGGATCCATCATTTTACATATAACAACATATAGTCACTCACACTTACATATTATCATATATTAACTAAGTGGTTCCAAAGTGGACCCACTGGCATGCTCCTGACACATATTCTAACATCATGTAAGTCATACCATTACCTCCTCGAGCGTACCTGCAAAAGCAAGTTAGATACATACAAAACATTCACATAGTCATTTAGCATGCAAGCCATACTCTACTGAGTCTCATGAAAGTAGGCACTCACCTAAGCTGTTTACTATGCACATGTATTTGGTGTCGAGTCCTCTACTACGACAAGTTCACCTAGCATACCATTATTTACATTAATTATTCACATGTGCATACAAGACTTACAAAACAACCATCTAACTTGGGACATAACACAAATCCGCAAGAACTGTCGGATTTGGGAAATCCGATGATTCTGTCGGATTCATGAAGTCCGACACATTCAAACCATGAAATCCGATACTCACTTGATTGGATTCCAACACTTAGGAATTTCATTATGCATATGTAATCCGACACTTGCGGATTTGAACATATAGAAAGAATCCGACCCTTGGGCAGAAATTTGATAGACTTGTGGAATCCGACACTTCTATCGGATTCCGACAATTCCTCCGGTTTTCAATACTTGCGGATTCCGACAACTTCATCAACTCGGAATCCGACAACGTCATAGACTGGAATTCTGATACATGCTTGAATTCATTCTAAAAGTTACATTTTCATCGTTCTTTTGCCCAGATCATCTTAGGCCATTATAACATCATCATCTAATCATCATAAACACATGCAATCCCAACAAGAACACCATTCTTGCAAATCCCACTTAGGAAGTGAGTTTCCATGTTCTTCAAGGTGGTTCTTGCAAGGATTCATGGTTCTAACGTGCTATACATGATTTCCAATCTTCTAACCACACTGGAATTAGGTTGCTAACCTTTAAGATCAACAACCGACTCCTTTTCTTCTTCTTTTATGGAAATCCGAGAGAAAGCAATGAGAGAAGAGAGACCAGAGAAAGTGTGTGTGTTTTGTCTTGTGCCAACTTTGACTTTGTAAAGTCAACACAACACATGCACACACCTACATATACTTCCTAATTCAAGTGGTGGTTACCTCTTGCTTCGCTAAGGGTTTTCCTTTTCCTTTTATTTAATTATATACATACTTAACATACATACACTTAGCATACATGCGTACGTACATACACAAACACACATAAATATAAAAATCAATTCATTTAATTCAACAAATATTTGCACATTACTTCCTATTACAATAATTATACATACGTACGTACTAATTACAACTAGGTCTAAGCTGAGGATGTTACAAATTTACCCCCCTTAAGAGGATTCCGTCAACAGGTGAGGGTACCTTGTCTTCATTTCGTCCTCAACTTCGTAAGTTAGTTTTGGACATAGGTTGTGCTTCCACTTCACAAGGACTAGTTTGATCATCTTCTTGCGTAGTTTCTTGACCTTCGTATCAAGAATTTCAACAGGTTCTTCAACTAGTCGCTTGGAAGAGTCAACTTTCAATTCCTGCAAAGGAATAATCTGTTCTTCTTCAACGTGGCACTTGCGTAAGTAGCACACGTTAAAGGTGTCGTGTATTCCAGATAGCTCAGGCGGCAGCTCTAGAGTCACCGTTTGATCATTCACTTTGCGTATAATCTTCAATGGGCCAATATGACGAGGACTTAGCTTCCCCTTACGCCCAAAACGGATAACGCCTTTCTAGAGAGAAACTTGGAGAAACACACGATCACTAACATCAAATGTCGCGGGATGACGCTTTGGATCCTCATACATCTTCTGTCGGTCACGAGCAGCTTTCAGCTTCTCAAGGGCAACGTTTACTTTATCAGATGTGATATGGACAATCTCAGGTCCAGCTAACTGCTTGTCACCAGGCTCCAACCAACAGGTCGGAGTGCGACATCGTCTTTCGTAAATAATTTCGTATGGTGTCATTCCAATGCTGGAAAGATATGAATTATTGTAAGCAAATTCAATCAATGGGAGATGAGAATCCCATGATCCACCAAATTCGAGTACACAGGCACAAAGCATATCTTCTAATGTCTGAATAGTACGTTCAGATTGGCCATCAGTCTGCGGATGATAGGCAGTGCTCAGATGAACACGAGTGCCAAGTTCGTTGCAGACTCTGCCAGAAATTCGAGACAAACTGAGAGTCACGATCAGATACAATTGAACATGGAAGACCGTGACATGACACTATCTCATCGATATACAACTAGGCTAAATGGGTCAGCGAAGCAGACTCGTTTGTTGCCAAGAAATGAGCACTTTTCGTCAGTCTATCAACAATAACCCAGATCATATCGTGCCCTCTGGACATTCTTGGTAGCTTTGTCATGAAATCCATCGTGATATTATCCCAATTCTACTCCGGAATATCCAGTTGTTGCAGATTACCATATGGTCTCTGGTGCTCCGTCTTCACTTGCGCGCAGATTTGACAGCTCTCCACAAATGAAGCGATGTCTTTCTTTAAAGTTGGCCACCAATATAGCATCTTCAATTCGTGGTACATCTTTGTAATTCCCGGATGGACAGATAATTTGGACGTATGGGCCTCCTACAGAATCAGCTCACGGTTACCTCCAGCAGAAGGTACCCAAATCCTGGATTGAAAAGTCTTCAACCCACGATTATCTTTAGTAAGCTGATCCTTTAACTTCTTCATTGTCTCAGCTTTAAGTTTTTCTTCTTGCAACGCAATTTGCTGAGATTCCTTCAGTCTAGTAATCAAGTCTGACACAATCGCGATTCTCATGAACTTAGCTTCTACCATCGGTCCTTTATGGCTTAAAGCGTCCGCTACAACATTGGCCTTGCCAGGATGGTAACGGATCTCATAATCGTAGTCTTTTATTAACTCCAACCAATGGCGTTGCCGCATGTTGAGTTCTTTCTGAGAAAGGACATACTGAAGACTTTTGTGATCTGTGCAATTCACACACTTTGTACCATGAAGGTAATGCCTCCATAACTTTAATGCAAAGACAACAGCAGCAAGCTCCAGATCATGGGCTGGGTAGTTCCGTTCATGTGATTTTAACTGTCTGGAAGCATAGGCAATCACTCTATCACGTTGCATCAGGACGCAACCCAAACCCGTGTAAGAGGCGTCACAATATACCGTGAAGTCCTCTGAACCCTCAGGCGGAGTAAGGACCGGAGCTTCACATAACAATCACTTCAGGGTCTGAAAAGCTTCCTCTTGAGCTTCCGACCAGATAAAACCAACATCCTTGCTAGTTATATTGGTGAAAGGACCCGCAAGCTTTGAAAAATCGTGGATAAACCGCCGATAGTAGCCAGCCAAGCCTAGAAAGCTTTTAATTTCGGAAGGAGTTTGAGGAACCCCCTAATTCATCACAGCTTCCACCTTAGCTGGATCTACTTTGACACCATCACGACATATAACATGACCCGGGAAATGAACTTCCCTAAGCCAGAATTCACATTCGGACAGCTTAACATATAATTGTTCTCGCTTTAGAGTCTCGAGAACCTGACGAAGATGAAGCTCGTGATCGGCTTCTATTTTCGAACAAACAAGAATGTCATCAATAAACAAGATCACGGATCTGTCAAGAAATGGGCGACAAACCCAATTCATCAAATCAATGAAGACGGCAGGGGCATTGGTTAAACCGAACAGCATTACCAGAAATTCATAGTGACCATAACGAGTTCTAAACGCAGTCTTCGGAACATCTTCTTCATGAACTCGTACTTGGTGATACCCCGACCGAAGATCAATCTTAGAAAAGCATATAGCCCCTGCAACTGATCAAAAAGGTCATCTATTCGAGGAAGCGGATACTTATTCTTTACAGTTCGCTTGTTAAGCTCCCTGTAATCGATGCACATTCGCATTGTTCCGTCCTTCTTCATCACAAATAATACAGGAGCTCCCCACGGTGAGGAACTCGAACGAATAAAACCTTTGTCTAGCAACTCCTTAATTTGAGTCATCATCTCTCTTATTTCAGAAGGTGCAAGACGATACGGAGAACGAGCCACAGGTGTAGCTCCTAGAATAAGCTCTATTTTAAATTCAACATCACGTATTGGAGGCAAACCCGGAAGTTCTTTAGGAAATACGTCAGGGAAGTCAGACACCACCCGAATATCACGAACTGGTCGCTTCTCCATCGTAGCATCAATAACGTATGCCAGATAAGAGTCACAACCTTTGGTAATCGACTTCTGAGCTTTAAATATAGAGACAATGGGAATATTAGAATCCCGTCGTTCTCCACGTGCCACAGCATAAGATCCATCAGAGAGAGGGATATTGATCATCTTTTTGGAACAGATAATCTCAGCATCACGCTTGCTGAGTGTAACATCCTGAGATTGGGCCTAGTAGAAACGTAGGGTTTGGGTATGTTACATGTGAATCATTATTTGATTAAGTTTACTTTAATGCTAAATTAAGTTTATTAAGTGTTAATGGTTTACTTTTAATAAAGTATTGGTTAATGATATGTATATATATATTTACGGATATACAATTGTGTGTGTGTGCATGTGTTTATTAATTCTAAACTTGTCACCTCATGCTTGCACATATAAATACGTGGGTTTCAAATTGGATTCTTCACTTTGAAGAAATCCTTGTGTGTGTATTGTATGTGTGCGACCGAGAGAAAAAGAAGAACAAAGCAATCGGATTGTTGGTGGCTATGAATTGTTATTCAAAGCTTAAAGGTTTGTAGATTCTTAGTTGGTTCTTGTTAGTATGATTGGGTTGGTATTAACATGCTATGGTTTTGAGTAGGTTTAATATGAACATGCTTTATGAAGTTGTCGGATTTGGTGTTCTTGGGGTATAAAGGTGTTTTGATGCACGCTTGTGTGTTTAAACATGTTTATATGTGTTTTTATGAACTTGGTTATGATCTGGATATGAGATGTATGCAAGTTTGAAGTTATCGGATTCTTGAAATGATGAAGGTGACGGATTTTGGTGATGATGGTGAAAACCGATACAATAAATTCGGAACAAGTGAAATCCGGAGTGTGGAAAATCCGATACTCAGAATCCGATACCTCTGAAATCCGATGGTTGAATACGATAGTGGATTTTTGTTATGAAATCCGATTGTGGGTGTCAAGTTAGGACAAAAGTGTGGAAATCCGATGGGTGTATCATATTTCTTCAAATCCGATGAAAAGTGGCGGATTCCGATGAAAGTTGCGGATTTGGTGCAAATCCGATGGAAGTATCGGATTTCTCATAAAATCCGACAGTTTTGGCTTGTTGTTTTTCATTGTTTAATACTATGTGTTATATGTGCATGCATATGTGAATCTTACATGTTTATGTTTGATTAAATGGATATAAATATATAATTGATATATATATTTATGAGTTGGATACTACTTTCAGTTTGTTGTGTTCTCAGGAACAGACATGGCTCAGTAACATTATATCACTGAGTGGAAAGCAGAAAGCTTGAGGTGAGTGGATGTTTGCTCACGTTGTACTGGTTTGGTTGCAACTATTGTTGGATAGATTATATATATGTTGGTTAATTAATTGTGAATGTTAATTGTTGTTTTCTGTGATATGTATACATGATGGAAGGGAATTCTTACGACTAGGCTTATGGGCTGGGTTCATTTGCTATTGGCTAAGCAGTATCAGGACCTTGGGATGCATATGTTGCTACCAGAGGATGATACTGTCTGAGGATAGCAAATGGACTATCGGTAAACCTTTGCGTTGGCCGGCATTGCTTGTAGGTTCCTGCAGAACCGCCGGTCTTCCGAGGGTGCTTATTTGTGGTTGTTGATATCATGCAGTTCATGCTGATATATCTGTTGTGTGTTACTCCATTCACTTAGCTTTGTGCTAATTCTCCACCTCTCACTCTTTTACAGGTTTTGGTAACACAGCGGCTCAGCTGAGAGTGGTTAGCTTGGGGAGTAATCACCTAGGACTCTGATAGATTATTTGTGACGAGCCGTGTTTTGTAATACTGATATTTTGTAAACAGTGGTTTGTAAGTAGCTATAATTACTTTGGTGTTTATAAACGCTTCCTAAATGTAATTAAAGTGAAAATTTTCGGGTTAAAAAATACGGTGTTACACTGAGCCAATCGATCCCGATCACAACATCGAAGCCCGCAATAGGCATAATAAAGAAAAAAATAGGGATACTACTCCCGTCAATGTAAATCACAGCTATTGGGACTTTCTCTATAAGAGAGACTACTTTGCCGTCAGCGACCTCTACTCTGAGCGGTTCAGTTAAGGAAACAACAGGTAATTGCAATCCTCTACGACACGCCACAGATACAAAGGAGTAGGTAACTCAAGAGTCAAATAAAACACTAGCAGGGATATTATTGACAAGAAAAGTACCCGTCACGACATCCCCTACTGCTTTAGCTTCGTTAGCTGTCATCTGAAAAGCCCTGTCTTTCGCGCGGGACGCATCATCTCTTTTTGTTCCCCTAAAAGAAGAATACCCTTTAGCTCCTGTGCTCTGTCTTTCTGGGCAGTCAGTCAGCTTGTGCCCGGGCTTGTGGCACCGGTAGCACACGTCTTCTTTAAAACCACACTCCGTTGTAGCGTGCCCCTTCTACCCGCACCTCCAGCAGCGTCTGGTAGAGTTGGAACACTCACCAGAGTGATAAGTTCGGCATTGAGAACACCAAGGACAATTAGGCCTCGACTTCTTGAAGGAATCAGCCATTCCGCCTGTAGTGGATTGTCCTTCGGAAGGACCCGATTTACCAGACGGCTGGAACTTCCTCTTTGACCCTGCACCGGCAGATTCACCCTTGCAGTATAATCGGCCACCTTCTAATTGTCGGGCTATATCAAACGCCTGATCCAGTTTAGTAGCAGGCCGCACGTGTGGGCGAAATTCCAGCGGCAGAGTTGCCATAAACCGCCTTATCTTGGTGGTCTAGTCGGGGATCAGATGGGGAACAAACCACATTTTATCAGTGAATGCGGTTATGTATTCTTCGATTGGCTTATCCCCTTTCTAGAAATCATTGAAATCTCTCTCCGTTCTTTCCAGGTCATATTTAGTGCAGTATTTCTTCAGCACCTTCTCAGAAAACTGCTTCCATGTGAGAGCACTCAGTACTTCCTTCCTGACCGAAGCTTTTACCGTATCCCACCAGAAGATGGCACGGCCCTTTAACATACGTATTGCGTATTTTAGCAATATTCCGGTTCGCATTCACAGGGTTCAAACACTTGCTCCATCTCCCGGAGCCATTGGATAGTAACAGTGGGGTTATCACTCCCCTGGAATGTCGGGGGATTGCAAGTTAAAAACTTCTTGTATGAACAAGTCTTGCGGGGTTTGTTCAATGTAGCTTGCAACAAGAGCTCCTTTGTCACCCAAAGCTCTTCCTCCAATCGCTTAATAATAGCAGGCTGATCTGGCTCAGGTCTGCCTTCTCCAGCATTGTGTTGAGATCTCTGATCTTCCGCCTGATGAGGCATATGAGAAGCCTCATCCTCTAATTCTTTAATAGCTTGTTCAGTATGGCCACGTTCGGCAGACATCTTTCTAGATTTCTATATTACAGCAGTTTATACTCTATCTCACATACTTTACTTACTAACAAGTCATCATATAATACTAGCATACATATAACACTCTCACTCAATCCCCCCATAGGAACACTTCTTTATAGTCAAGCCCGAGCTTGAGATCGAATACTCTTACAAGTACTCAATTCACTCAAACTTAGGCTCTGATACCTAATTGTAACACCGCTTTTGAATTCAGTTACTTTAATGACAAATCAGGTTTTAGCAGCGGAAATTTTATTTTTAACACAAAACTGTTATTTACATTAACAACTTCTCAAAACAACGCTGGTATTACCAACTATAGGAACCGACCATTGTATCTATTTACATCACAACATATAATTACAAGTGTTCCACCCACAAGGGGCAATGTGTTTCCCAAAAGCAACCCGCCTCGTAGGACAACTAGTCTTTACATAGAAAAGGAAATCATAACTGATCTGTTCTGGTCTTGGTTCTCCCAACCCTCTGAATCTACATCACTGCAGCCTATACCGCTGCATCTACTCGTTTCTATAACATCACCTCCAGTCGTTCCGACACTTGCTCAACCACCGAGTTTTATATACAAGGGATGTTTATCTATAATGCTTTACCTAACTCTGTAGCTACTGTCTCTCTTAATATACTATTTTCATACTCATGCAATTCCTCTTTATCTGAAATCTTTCTAGTAGTAACATTACCCGAAGGTCTAGCGGTTGGGGTAAGAATTGCATTCTAGATCATACCTGTCTCTAGCTTCTCGAGGCCTACTTGCCTCTGACTACTATGTCTGACACATTCTAGCTCTCTCTATATCAAAACTATACTAAACTTGCTATATAAACATGCTATCACACATAATCCACAGGGTTCATCATGATCTCGTCAAGCTTCGGTATGTACCATGTGTTTATAATAATATGGGCCCTATATTATTATGAACACATTATACCCTACTTATGCTTAACTTAACCAATCAGATTCCTGCTTCATAGAACAATACTGAACACTTATTCACATAACTGTGCTGCTTAAGCACATACCAGATATCTCATGCTCTAACTACTAAAACATATAATAATTAAACCTGTTACTACTCGTATGCTCACCAAGGTTTACTGCCCCAGGGATAGCTCCACTTAATCTCAAAACCATGGTTTAAGTTCACACATCACACTCATGCGTGTCTGAATCCCTTAAACCTTGGCTCTGATAGCAAGTTGTAACACCACTTTTCAGTTTTTAACTTAAAAACATTATCTTGCGATCTAGCACCAAAAGATATCAAAGTTTCATAAAAGTTCTGTTTCTAAACATACATGTGCTAACATTTAAAAAAATAGTGTCAAAGTTTGCTTCTTGAAAACCAGGAGCTATCTGGCTGAACATCGCACTGGGTCCTCACCATGCTGGAAAACGCCACCTGCAAACACATAATACTGAAACATAAGCTAACACTTAGTGAGCATACTAACTGAATATAAATAACTTAAACAGAGGTAAAATCTCCCCATATGTCTTGCATCCAAGCTGTAGCACCTGCAACCTGCATAAACTGTTACTGTTCTTAGTGTACAGCGTAGCTGTACCCCCTGTTTCTGTTCTGGTACATAACTATGTACCCTGATACTGATTTTGTGCATAAATTACACCACCTGGTTAGCTATGCACCTTTGCTATACAACATATATACATTTAAAAGTTGTGACTCATATCAAAGATATCATCCTATTCATCTGTATTAATAGTAATAAGCTAAAGATGCTAAAGGACTAGTACACTCACCTGGTAACTGAGAGTAATAAGCTAAGCAAGTAACGTATGTTGTCGAGTGTCCATCCTGTATCAGAGAAATAGCTAAACATTACTAACTGTTCAAGCTGAACTGAGAAAGGGGCTACATGGGCCGTGTAAGCCTACACGGGCCGTGTACCCTGCATACTACACGACTACTCATGGCCACGTGCCCCGTGTTGACATATCACCCTACACGGACTGTGTAACCCTACACATGCCGTGTACACTCTATGCTACACGACCATGTATCCCTACATGGCCTGTCACCGCCTTTGACTTCTACACGGGCCGTGTAACCCTACCCGGGCCATGTACCTTACATTCTACACGACCATGTTAAACTACATGGTCTATCACCGGCTTAAAACACATGTACACGGGCTGTTTAGACCTACAAGGGTCGTGTACATGACGACCTGCAACTTTCTGTCAAGAACACAGCTGCTATTCTTGATTCAAATTCCATTTTAAACATTTCCAGAACTTGTAAAACATAATACCAAGTTTGGAACTACTAATTACCAATTAGAAACACTACTACTAACAACAATCTATGATTTCACCTTTGAAATCACCTTCTTGGATCAATACAGATAAAAATCAATCAAGAACACTTACCTTTTCATTAGAAATCACTTGCAGGTTGTTATACCACTATAATCCTGTTGTTTGAGCTGAGAGAACAAGAATGTGGGATGTTCTTTGAAGGTGGCTGCACAAAGATGGTGGTTTGACTTAACTAGTCAAACTTCCATCACACACACACATATATATATATATATATATATATATATATATATATATATCCAATAACTACTAAAGAACCCCTGCACTTATCAGCTTTCAAAATGGAAACTTTAACCCCTATAGTTTTATAAACACACCTAATCTTTTACAATGCATAATCATAGCAACTTTTTAACTTTGGGGCGTTACAGGATCAGACACGACCAATCGATGCTGGTGGGGAGCATAAAGCAGTCCACCAAGCATCGTTCACAAAGCCAGAGGCTCCACATGTAATTCAGCTACAACAGGCTGATCACCACTCATGTCAAGGCACGGTGGTTATGCAGAACCTATGATCTAGGATGCCTCCTGAATCACCGTGAAATCCCGAGGGATCCAGTTACAACCGACTGACCTTAACCATGCGTCTGATAGTCTGCAGACAGTGCATATACACATATACGTACATTTGATCCCACAGGGATCCATCATTTTACATATAACATCATATAGTCACTCATACGTACATATTATCATATATTAACTAAGTGGTTCCAAATTGGACCCACTGGCATGCTCCTGACACATATTCTAACACCATGTAAGTCATACCATTACCTCCTCGAGCGTACCTGCAAAAGCAAGTTAGATACATACAAAACATTCACAAAGTCATTTAGCATGCAAGCCTTACTCTACTGAGTCTCATGAAAGTAGGCACTCACCTGAGCTGTTTACTATGCACAGGTATTTGGTCTCGAGTCCTTAACTACGACAAGTTCACCTAGCATACCATTACTTACATTAATTATTCACATG
This sequence comes from Dittrichia graveolens, assembly GCA_038502395.1. NCBI lineage: Eukaryota > Viridiplantae > Streptophyta > Magnoliopsida > Asterales > Asteraceae > Dittrichia > Dittrichia graveolens. Next base: position 30,335,149 of record JARJIL010000008.1, read on the forward strand.
TGCATACAAGACTTACAAAACAACCATCTAACTTGGGACATAACACAAATCCGCCAGAACTGTCGGATTTGGGAAATCCGATGGTTCTGTCGGATTCATGAAGTCCGACACATTCAAACCATGAAATCCAATACTCACTTGATCGGATTCCAACACTTAAGAATTTCATATGCATATGTAATCCGACACTTGCGGATTTCAACATATAGAAAAAATCCGACCCTTGGGCAGAAATCCGATATACTCGCGGAATCCGACACTTCTATCGGATTCCGACAATTCCTTCGGTTTTCAATACTAGCGGATTCCGAGAACTTCATCAACTCGGAATCCGACACCCTCATAGACTGGAATTCCGATACATGCTTGAATTCATTGTAAAAGTTACATTTTCATTGTTCTTTTGCCTAGATCATCTTAGGCCATTATAACATCATCATCTAATCATCATAAACAAATGAAATCCCAACAAGAACACCATTCATGCAAAACCCACTTAGGAAGTGAGTTTCCATGTTCTTCAAGGTGGTTCTTGCATGGATTCATGGTTCTAACGTGTTATACATGATTTCCAATCTTCTAAACACACTGGAATTAGGTTGCTAACCTTTAAGATCAACAACTGACTCCTTTTCTTCTTCTTTTCTGGAAATCCGAGAGAAAGCAACGAGAGAAGAGAGACGAGAGAAAGTGTGTGTGTTTTGTCTTGTGCCAACTTTGACTTTGTAAAGTCAACACAACACATGCACACACCGACATATACTTCCTAATTCATGTGGCGTTTGCCTCTTGCTTCGCTAAGGGTTTTCCTTTTCCTTTTAATTAATTATATACATACTTAACATACATACACTTAGCATACATGCGTGCGTACATACATACACAAACACACATAAAATATAAACATCAATTCATTTAATTCAACAAATATTTGCACATTACTTCCTATTACAATAACTATACATACATACGTACAAATTACAACTAGGCCCAAGCTGAGGATGTTACAAATCTACCTCCCTTAAGAGGATTCCGTCCTCGGTATCCGCTCAATGATAAACAGGTGAGGGTACCTTGTCTTCATTTCGTCCTCAACTTCCCAAGTTAGGTTTGGACCTAGGTTGTGCTTCCACTTCACAAGGACTAGTTTGATCATCTTCTTGCGTAGTTTCTTGACCTTCGTGTCAAGAATTTCAACAAGTTCTTCAACTAGTCACTTGGAAGAGTCAACTTTCAATTCCTGCAAAGGAATAATCTGTTCTTCTTCAACGTGGCACTTGCGTAAGTAGCACACGTTAAAGATGTCGTGTATTCCAGATAGCTCAGGCGGTAGCTCTAGAGTCACCGTCTGATCATTCACTTTGCGTATAATCTTGAATGGGCCAATATAACAAGGACTTAGCTTCCCCTTACGCCCAAAACGGATAACGCCTTTCCAAAGAGAAACTTTGAGAAACATACGATCACCAACATCAAATGTCGTGGGATGACGCTTTAGATCCGCATACATCTTCTGTCGGTCACGAGCGACGTGATAAGAAAAGTTTCAAAATTTAGAAGAGTTTTGGATCGCGTCAAACTCACACGTCGCAGCGCGACAATTACGCGTCGCTACGCGACGCCCCTGTTTTTAGTTTTTTATATAAACGAACATCCAGATCTGTTTTGGGGTGAACAACCCAACTTATATTACCCAAATTCTACTAAAACACGTCTAAAAGCATTCTAGGGGCTGTGGAGCTCACTTTTAAGGATTGGAGCTTATTATTTGAATATTTTGGCTTAGGTTCATCACGGTTCTATCATTCTTATTATTTATCTTCTGTGTTTATGTTGTTCTTAATTTGCAGAAGCTATTTTATGGTGTTTCTAGGCTAGAATTTCATGTATTCCTCAATAGAGAAGATGAACCTCAATAAAGTTGATTAATTTATGTTAATTTGGACATGTTTGCTATATAAATTGTCTTGTATTTCTTAATTGATGATCCACATGTGTTCTTGTTTCTGTTTTTGAAGTTTATTTACTGAGTTTATACAAGTTGGAGGACCATTCCACTTGTGTGACTTGAATCTTAACTGTTTAGGACCAATAGACAATCTAGACTAGTGATAAATCAATCCTAGGTTAAACTTCTAAAAAAGGAAACTTGAATGTGTGTGATGATATATAATGACCATTTATATGTTAATACATGTTTTGTTACCCTAAACAAACATAAAGATTAACTCTTTCTTGACACGAACTTAAAATCGGCTAATTATGCATTTTGATCAATCTTATGACCATAAGGTTTGTTAAAACTATAATTATAGAGGTATATAGTAATTACATGTCCATAAAATGAGTTAATTGAATTAATCAGTTTAAAAGAGGTGAAATCAAATCTAGGGAGGGAGTCTTCACATTATAAGCTTAATTCCAGTAAAGTTTGTTGCTTTTCACTTTCTTTGGTTTATTCTTGGTTCGTGATATTATTATTTAGTGAGTTGGATAATAAAGTTTGAATATTTATTGATAAGATTCTAAATTTCCCCTTTTACAGCTTTTATTAGTTTAATATTTAATTAGTAGAGTTATTTTAAAATCATACCCGTTCCTCTTGTGTTCGACACCCGTACTTATTTACTATACTACCATACGATTAGGTTCTCTTGCCTATTTGTATTGTAGTCGTGCTAAATAATTCGGATTTTATAAATTTAAAACTTGTACGCTACACGCACATCAATAACACACACACGTATATATATATATACACTAAATTACACATATTCTATTAATCTATCTAATTTACATATGCGTATCCATTACATATACAACTAGGCCCAATCGAGGATGTTACAAATCTACCCCCTTAAGAGGATTCCGTCCTCATAATCCGCTCAGTGATAAAAAGGTGAGGGTATCTTGCCTTCATCTCGTCCTCGGTTTCCCATGTTAGGTTTGGACCTAAGTTGTGCTTCCACTTCACAATGACTAACTTCATCATCTTCATACATAGCTTCTTGATAGGTTCTTCTACGAGTCGTTTAGAAGAGTCAACCTTTAGTTCTTGCAGTGGAAGGATCTGATTCTTCAATGTTGCATTTGCACAGATAGCATTGTTAGTATTTAGAAAATGTAGAAAAGCCTAATTTGTAGGCGTGGCCTATAAATAGGCCCTTGGCCTTGCAATGCTTTTTGATCATTCAATTCAATATATTGATATTAATAACTAAAGGTGTAGTGTGTGTTTATCTCATATCATCTTCTCTCTACACTAATACTTGATTGGATAATCACGGGATTCAGTTTTCAACTGGTATCAGAGCCAAACTTGATCTATGTTGGCTCATGATTGGGTGAATCAACGAAGAACAAGCAGAATCGAAGAGTATATTGTTCAGAATTCAAAGATATGAAGATTTGAGTGCGTTTTCTGTTGAATTCTATCCCATTCATCTCTGAATCAAGTCTAAATTCACGAAACATCATATATGATTTGATTTGGATTATAATCGATTGAGTTTTTGAAGTTTTTCGTTGGAATTCCTATGGTTTTTGCTTCAAAAGTTCATCATATATCATGAGGATGATGAAATCTATGGGATATTGTTGATCTACACTGAATTGCGAATTGAAGGATACAAAATTCGAGTAGTTACTCATCATTTTTGTTAAGATTCAAAAACTTCAGTCAAGAACACTTGAAGATCATGAAGAACAGCCTAGATCTGAGTTTTTGATCGATTTGGATTTACATTTCAAAGGTTTTGGTGTTTTACTGTTGATTTCGAGCGGGTTAGTTATTCCTTAGAAGACTTTGAGCTTCGCAGTTGACAACAGATCCCTAAAAATCCGGAATTTGTTACTCATAGCAAACTTCAAGCGTATCTAATCCTCGAATTCAAAGGAAACTCATCTCGAATTCGAAGCCTTAACACTCCGAGTTCGAAACCATTACTACAAACTCAAGTTCGAAACCCATTCTAGACAACTTTGAGCGGAGTCTAAGATTCCTAAGTTCACGTCGAGTTCGAAATCCACTTTAACACTCAGACTTCGAGCGTGTTTTCCATTCCAAATACACTTCGAAAACCCAAATCCACTTCAAAGATTTGCCTCATTTCGCATTCGAATATCATTTGTTCGAATTCTCTTTGAATCATTCCTTGGAATTCCAAATACAACTGTTCCATTCGAAGTCAACTACAAAGTTCACTTCGAATTCTTTATTGTTCACTTTTAATTCAAGTCTCACTTCAAACCAATACTTCCGAATTTATTCCCATCTTTGAATTCAAAGCATACTTCAAACAGAGTTCTAATACGAAACCCCCTTTTCAAGTTAACGATCATTATCCAACTCTCAAGTAAACAAAATGTCAAGTTCTAACGAGATTCTAGCCATTAGCACAGACTCAAAACTCCCTGTTCTCTTCCACAATGATTATCTAGTCTGGAAAGGGAGGTTTATGGACTTTTTGGAACACAATGAGGTGTATGGTGAGATGATGATAGATTCAATTCTCAACGGAGATAAGAAATTTTACAGAATCATCAACGCACAACCTGATAACAATCCTCCAGTTCCTGGAGTGGCAAGAGAGAAAACACCTGATGAGTTTACTGCTGCTGAGAAAGAAAGAAAGAAAGCATACAGGCTTGCTAAGTATTATCTGAAACAAGGCTTATCTTCAGAAATGTATATGAAAGTGGATAGCTTAGCAACATCCAAAAAAATATGGGATGAAATCAAGAGACAACTGCAAGGGACTGAGCATGGAGAGCACATAAAACGAACACAATTGGTGAACATGTTTCACGAATTCACTGTTAAAGAAAACGAACTGTTAATTGATACTTACAGTCATTTCTGCAAGCTTCAAAATGAACTGAGAACCAACAAGGTTGAGAGAACTGATCTTGATATCAACTGTGTGTTCTTGAAGGCTCTTAGTCCGGAATGGAAGGAGCATGTGAAGCTATAGAAGCATATCAATCGAAACCTCACGATTGTTACTTCTATGATAACACAGAAGATGAGGGTCTTGATGCTGAGGATGCTGATGACGAGGTACACTGTAACTCCATAACAGGTTGCGGTCTGAGCATGGAACATGTTCAGATCATCATGACACGCATGAAAAAATGAGAGAAAAAGGTACAAAAGTCTAAAACAAATAAAGCAAAATTAAAAGAAATAATAAGAAATCAACAAATGGAAACATCCCAGGTTGACAAAGAAATAGATGAACTCAAAACAAAAATAATTGAAAAAGAAAATGAACTGATTGAGTTAACAGCAAGCATGAGCACCCAAATTCATGACCTCAATATAGAGAAAATTAGTGCTGAAAATGACACTAAATTTGATATCAAAGAGAAGGGTGAACTATGCTCAAAGATTAAAGATCTTGAGGATAAGCTGATTAAAAGGGGTCAATCAGAACAAACAATTTTTCTTAATAAATCCAAAGAACGAAAGTTCTCTAAATGGACCAACGATGCTCTTGGATTTGAAAACCCGTGAATCAGTGAAAAGGTGACATCAAACAATTATATTACTTTAATCTAATGAATGATTGCGTCACAAAGAATATGGTATTTGTTGGATAGGAGGAGGAAGTAGTAGAAGAGGATTACAAAAGAAAGACAAACTTTAAATTTGAAATTCCTTTTTATTATCAAATGTTAAACGAATCTGTCACATCACAGCCACACAAGCCAAGTGAGTTAGATGATTCTATGCTTACATATCCTGAAGATCTCAAGAAGCCACAGGTAGTTCTCGAAGCCCGATTATACATACCATATATGGTGTTACAAAGGCAACTCGAAATACTTGTAGCCTATTATTTTCATGTCACTGTCAGAAAGAAATCTTAACACGCACTTCTACAACTTCTACTTCACAACCAACAAGAAAGTATACCAGAGAAGAAAAACGAAAAATGAAGGTGGATGATTCATGGATTCCAAGGAAATATCATCAATCTCTTGAAACCACCAAAAGGCAACCAAATGCCATTTCCAAACCCAATCTCACAAAATCTCAAAAGAACAAACTACAATCTCAAACAAAGGCTGTTACATAGATTTCAAAGTCTCTCCTAACTAACCATTGTTCAATTGTTTCAGATGTGAGAAGAAAAGACAACATCCTGAGGAGTTCTTGCACGAAAAATATCAGAAGAGAGTTTACACCCAGTTTTTCTAAGTTGTTCTAATTTTTCAAAGAAGAAGTGTCATCACATTTCCAATTTCTCTAATCAATGTAAATCTTTTTCAGAATCTGAATTGAAAGCTAGTACCTGTTTTTACACAAGTCATGGTTGTTTACATGGGCACTGCGAGTACAAATGTGAGTACGATAAACTTAGAAAAAGCTTGGGAATTCGTGCATGTGAGAATTGGAGACCACAAGTGTCAAATCAAATCAATGCACCATTTATCACTTCATACGGAATAATCATTCATCAATGTGTGACAAAACATGCTCTAAAACTCATGAATTACTGGAACTATGAAAACAGATTAATCACAATTCAAGAGTTAGAAGCATACCGGAGAGGAGGGCACAAGTACCAAATCTCTATCTAAACCCAAACCTAAACCATCACAATCATCAAGCTCAAAGGTTCACACCACAAAACCCAAAGTGAACAAGACATCCTCCAAAGTGTACAAACCTGTAACCACCAAACAACCATCTAAGGCTAACACAATAGCACAACCTAAAATGGTTCAAGTTTGGAGATGGAAAGAAATGGTTCAGGTATTTGATCTCAAACACTCATCCAAGCCCATAATTCTTGAAAAAGGAGAGATCACTCTCAAAATTGAATCTCAAATTGTTCTTGATCCACACTGATTAAAACCTCAAAATTCAATAAAGAAGAACAAAAGATCCAATGGAAAACATAGAAAAGTATACATTGCATATTTCAAGAGGTTGTTAACACCAACGCATCATCTAACACATATGGACCCATTTCCACATGGGGACCTAAATCTTCACTCTTTTCTGTGTGCAGGAATCTAATCTCTGGTACCTGGATTCAGGGTGAACGAAACACATGACTGGCGACAAAAGTCTTCTCAAAAACTTCGTTCCCAAGTATTCCGGGAATGTTCGTTTTGGGAATGACAATATAGCATCAATTCTAGGGTACGGAGATATTGCGAAAAAGAGTATAAAAATCAAAAAGATTTCTTTTGTAGAAGGACTGGGCCATAATCTATTCAGCATAGGCCAGTTCTATGAGAGAGATTTGGAGGTCACTTTTAAGAAGAATTCATGTTCAGTCAAAACAGAGACGGGTGATGTGCTTCTAGCTGGAACAAGAAAGTCTAACCTGTATTCCATTGACTTGAATAACTACAAAACCAAGACCTTCGTCTGTCTTCTAAGCAAGGCCTCATCGGACTTACCTTGGCAATGGCACATGAAACTCTCACATCCTAACTTTCACAACATCAACAAATTAGTTTTTGGAGATCTAGTGAGACGCCTGCCAAAGTTGAAATTCAACAAAGATCATCTGTGTGTAGATTGTGAAAAAGGGAAGATGAGACGATCATCGCAGAAAGTCAAGCAAATCTCCAGTACAAAGAAGACAATGGAGCTTCTACACATGGATTTATGTGGTCCGACGAGAGTTTAAACATGCAATGGGAAGAAGTATATTCTAGTCATTGTTGATGATTATTCTAGGTATATTTGGGTGAAGTTATCAAGGTTAAAGGATGAAGAAACTCCTGTCATCATCAGCTTCATCAAACAACAGCAGAACAAGTTTGAACACAGTGTTGCATCCATCAGAATGGATAATGGAACTGAGTTCAAAAACAAACTCTTGTCTGACTATCTTCACCTGGTGGGTATCACACATTAGTTTTCTGCAACATACACTCCACAACAGAATGGAGTGGTAGAATGACACAATCGAACTCTGGTTTAGACTGCTCGTACTATGCTATCATACTCTGGTCTCCCGCCTTCCTATTGAGCTGAAGCAGTCAGCACAACGTGTTATACACAGAATCGTTCTTTCATACATAATCATTTCAATAAAACTCCTTATGAATTGGCAAATGGCATTGTGCCTAATATCAAGTATATTCATATATTTGGTAATAGGTGCTTTGTACTCAATGATAAAGATAATCTAGGGAAATTTGAGGCCAAGGCTGATAAAGCTATTTTCCTAGGTTACTCACATGAGTCTAAAGCCTATAGAGTTTTAAACAATAGAATTAACTGTGTTATTGAAACCATAAATGTTACATTTGACAATATGTTGGATGTTAACACTTTTCAAAAGAAGAAGGAAGTTGCTTCTGGACAAGTCAGTTTAGAACCAGTACTTTAAATAAAAGAAACAAATACGAATCCAAGTTCATTACAACATAATTTAGATTTCTTATTCTATTTCTTACATTCTGAATCTAATGTCCTCACGCTGGTGACAGGAATGATGCAGTGTCTCCTGCTACAACTGCAACGGAGGTTGACAACTTGTCTTAATGTCCAACCGTGGATTCTCCATCTACATCAACTGTCAGTCCAGCTATAGTACCTCATGAGCCGGTTTATTAGGGTACTCCCATTTATGATTCAGAACCAACACCAAACGAGGAAGACATTGAACTCACTAACAGATTAAATGAGTTTTTTCCTCTTATTCAGAACCCCCGAGGAATAAGATGGACACAATCCCATCCTGAATCTCAGATTATTGGAAATGTTCTAGATGGTTTAAGGACTCATTATGCAATGGCAAATGAGTGCCTTCACTCTAGTTTCCTATTTATGATTGAACCCGCCAAAGTATCCGATGCTTTACAAGATGCTGATTGGGTCATTGCAATGCAAGAGGAACTCAACCAGTTCGAAAGACTGAAAGTATGGAGAATGGTACCACTTCCAGAAGATAAATCAGTGGTTGGTACCAAGTGGATCTTTAGGAACAAACGGGATTCCGATGGAATAGTGGTTAGAAACAAAGCTAGGCTGGTTGCTAAAGGTTAAAACTAACAGGAGGGAATAGACTATGATGAGACATTTTCTGCTATAGCTAGGGTTGAAGCCATTAGACTATTGTTAGCCTATGTTGCCTACAAAAGTTTTAAGTTTTACCAAATAGACGTCAAGACAGCATTCTTAAATGGTATCCTCAAGGAGGAAGTTTATGTGTCTCAGCCTTAAGGCTTCGTCAATCCCAAACTCCCACATCATGTGTATATTCTAGACAAAGCTTTATATGGACTAAAACATGCCGTGAGAGCTTGGTATGATGTATTGTCTGAATATTTACTGAGTGTGGGATACAGTAAAGGAAAAACCGACACCACTCTATTCATTAAAGCCAAAGGAAAGGATCTAATCTTAGTACAGATTTATGTAGATGACATCATTTTTAGTTCTACAAACCCAAAGTACAGTGATAAGTTTGCACTAACTATGCAAAATCGTTTTCAAATGAGTATGATGGGCGAGATGAATTTCTTTCTCGGATTACAAGTGAAACAATTGAGTCATAGCATTTTCATAAGTCAATCCAAGTACATTAAAGACTTGTTAAAGAAATATGACATGCTCAGCTGTTCCTCTATATCTACCCCTATGTCTTCAAAAACAAAACTGTTTGCTGATCTTGAGGGAAAAGTAGCTGATTTAAAAACAAATCGGGGTATGATAGGCTTATTACCATATCTGACTGCTAGTAGGCCAGATATCATGTTCTCTACATGCTTATGTGCTAGATTTCAGGCTAATCCAAAGGAATCACATCTGCTATTAGTAAAAAGGATATTCACATATCTCAAGGATACTCCTGATCTAGGTCTGTGGTATCCAAGTGATTCAAATCAATAGTTATATGCCTATTCAAATGCAAACTATGCTGGTTGCATGCTTGACAGAAAAAGCACATATGGAAGTGCATACTTTTTGGGTGTCAGGTTGGTGTGTTAGGCTTCTAAGAAACAGAATTGTGTCTCTACTTTAACTGCTAAGGCTGAATATGTTGTTGCTGCAATGTGCTACTCTCAAAGTTTGTGGGTTCGGACTCAGCTCTCTGACTTTGGCCTACACTATGACAAGATCCCACTACTGTGTGATTCACAATCTGCCATAGCTATCTCTTGCAATCCAGTATACCACTCAAAGACCAAACACATTGATATACGATATCATTTTATTAAGGATAATTTGAAAAAAGGTCTGATAGAGCTTCAATATGTTAAGACTGATGAATAATTGGCTAATCTGTTTACTAAACCATTAGACGAAACTCGTTTTAATGAGTTACTATCCAAATTGGGTATGTTCAATTATAAAGTCTAACTATCAGTCATTTGTTTTGAGTGGGTATTTTACTTTGTTTATTCATTTTGCAGATAAAAAAGCATAATCTGAGGGGGAGTGTCAATCATCCGTACAAGTTGCATGCTTGTAGGGGTAGTAAATGCTTCAAATCTACCCATGAGAAAAAACATATTTAAATGCTTCAAATCTACCTTGTATTGTTTAACTCGAAAGTTACCTTTTTCGACTTTGAATGCATTGTTCGACATTCAAATGAACTTATTAATGAACATATGCTTTGCGGTGGGGCTTAGGAACACTAGGACAATCGTTTTGTCAAAGAAAAACTTGAAAATTTTGAAAAGTGTTCTTGGTGTTCTTCGAGTGGTTGAAGATTGGGCTTGATTCCGTTTTTAGCCTAGATCTTCATGTTATGCACCAAATGACAAAATTTTCAGTGTTACAAAAGTGTTTAGATACACGTATTCATTATAAAACATGTGTCAATACACATTTTTGTCCACAAAATATACCACTTTGTCTATGAAGGATTTTGGGTGTTATACAATTTTAACAAGGAGTTAACAAATTTTACCATGTTTGACTCTAAGTCAATGTTTACAAGTCAACAAGAATCAAATTGTTGCACACTTGAATGTTTGACCTAACAAGTCAATACACTTCAATGGGTTAATTTTACACAGTGCAAATATCTAACCTATTGGCTGTTCTTACAGGATAAAAATGGCTATGGAAGATGAATCTTCTCATACCGTTCTTTGACAGCAAGCCAATCCCATAACCCCGATGACCAACTCCTTCCCACCAATCAATTCCTCTCTGTTGTCACTCATGACAATAACCACTTCATAAACCTCAATAACTTTCGCAACCCGAACTTCCCCATCATCTCTAAAATGCTCCGAATCCATCCATTAAACCATGCCTTTACTTACAATCCATCAACATCCGGGACTCATGTCGCTGAACTGTATGTTCAACAATTTTGGGCACACCGCCCATATTCATACCAATCCCGACTCAGGTTGTGTATCTATCCGCGGTGATATAGACCATTTCACCCTGAACATCACTACTAGCCGAGTGAGGGAAATCCTCCGGCTTCCTACCGCCAGAAGCAGGCCTGCACTACTTGAATTTCAGGAGATGTCTTACGAAACCATAGCCCTTGAGGGCATTCGAGCTATGGTCTACCTTGAGGATCTACCTCTCCAATCCCACTTTAAAAGAGCCAACCTTCACCCCTTATACTATACATTCATGACTATTCTTCAACGTTGCCTCACTCCTAAACACACAGGCTATGAATACCCCAAATCTAACCAAATCAAGATCCTATATGCTACTGCCAATCATCTGCATATTGATTATGCCACTCTAATATTTCTTGACATTATGCAGCAGGTTGAGGTTAAACTCTCTGATCTCAAGAGAGCTAAGGGCAGATTCCTACCGTATCAAAGATTTTTACCGATGAGGAGATACCTAGACGGCAAAATCATGCTACTATCAGGCCGATGCAATTTATGTTTGTCAATGCTCTGACTCGTGATCATCCAGTGCCACCCCAACCATTCCCCGTCTCCCTAATGGATTTTTGCGCCCAGAATGATTTTGTGATATTGTATAAGGAGAGCGTAGGATTGGGTCCTGTAACACCGTGCTTTTAAGAACCAAATTTTTATTTTTAAAATATAATTTATGTTTTCAAACCGCATGGGTTTGACTGTAAATAGAACATTTAAACCTGTCTTATAATTTAAAAATGCAGCGGAATAAAAACACGTGGCAAACTATATAATCAGTCAAAATATTGCCACATACGACATTTAGTGTTACGGATACATAACCGGCCGACCATTATCTTTAACAAACACAAACATAATTCAACAGAGTTTTAAACATAATAATAGTAGTGTTCCTCCCAAAGCATTTAAACTACCCGCAGGCTCCCAAGCTCACTGAGGATCACTTGCACATGTGAGAGTGCGTATCTATTTGCTATAATAGCTAGTCAGTACCAAATAGCATGCAATCAATATAAGTACATCACATATCATCAATCATGCTCAGATAGTTATATCCTAGCATCTCGCGATGAGCTGGCGTAGTCAGAAGGTAGCATATCTCGCAGGGGAGCTACCCCGGCTCAATGCACCAAACTGGGGTACCAGACACATCAACCGCTCCGGTGGGTGAGCTGTAAAGCGGTCCACCATTGCGTTTTGCAATCAAACGATTCCTCTGTTGTACAGCATAAGCCATACCCAAAGAAGACAGCTCTGTCCTTAAGTAGAACAACTTTGTTCTTGTTGTCGGACAGCTTTGTCCAGGACAACTTTGTCCATAAAGATCCGGACCATTCACAAACAAATAATTTGATCCAATCGGATGAGCAATCAATGCGCACATATATTCAATTATCATCATAGCTTACACATAATCATGTGCATACTACATTGTGTCAACATGTTAAATTCTAGCATCATCATGCAACCTACACTTAAACAAGTGTGTGTACAATTCTTGGTATACAATTCTGTAATCATTGTTAATATATTTTATAGATATATTAATTGTTATGTTATTCGACACTCACCTGATAGGCTAGAATAAGCAAAGACCTTTCTTTGGCACTCATGGCTTGTCAATTTGACCTATAATACCAATGCTTACGTATTAATCACTTGAACACGTAAGGAACGTCTAGGATACTTAATACAATACTCTAATGATGTTAATTAACCATTTATTAACCTACTATAGTAGTCCAAGCAACAACACGTGAATACATAGCACAAAACAGCATTGTAGGTTGTGTGCAGGGGGATCGCGCCGCGACACCCTTCTGGGTCGCGCCGCGAGGAGCCTGCAGTGCACAAACAGGTTGCTATTTTGTGCACAACAATGCCGTTTTTGCTCATTTCAATTCCAAATCAATTTTCATAAAATTCTAGTGTTTCATATGACCATTTAACACTTGTGGAAGCTTTCTAACATCATAAACTCATATCCAATTAATTCATACGAAAATCTCAATTAATGGACAAAGAAGTGTGCATAATGGCCAAAACTTGATACAGACCAATTCCAACACTTGCAACACACCATATACACCTAATATGATGTATTGAAGGTGTTGCAACTGACCAAAACCTTTAAGGTCTTTGTTTGGTATCATTTTCCAATTTCTTGTCTATTTATGGCCTATTTTTCACTATTTTAGCCAACTCAAGCAAAACCACCATTTCAATTCAAAACCAATGTTCTAATCAATTCATACAAGTCATATGAATCTATTAGAACCTTAAAAATCAGTTCTTGATGTGTACAAATAGATTTAGCTCATTTTGGCCATTTTGACCCATTTAGGCTAAATATTAATGATTTGTGCAAAAGCACCACTTCTAATCTACCATATGAGTTATAATCAATACTAACAAGTTATAGGATCAATTAGAACACTAAAATTCGGTTCTTGAAGGTCAAAATCAATTTGACCCGTATTTGACCAATTTTGACTCATTTGAGCCAAAATTCAAAACTCAACAAGATCACTACTTTAATTCATGGAATTGATTCCTATGTACTTATAAATGATATTAGAACCTATTTCAATCATCCATTTCAGTTCTTGATTGCTAAATCAAAGAACCCACTTGTAAACCTAAAATTTCAAGTCTTGAAAGACATAATCAGGAACAAGGATGAATTGGAACTTACAATGATCAAAGGATGATTAGAAACAACTTGTAGGACTAATTAGAAGCTCAATTCACTGCTGGAAGAAAGCTTAGTGAGTTTTCTTTCAAAAACCCAAAATCAAGAATAGAAGAATAAGCATGGAGATGAAGCTTACAATGATAGAGATGATGAAGATGGTGATTGTGGACTGATTTAATCTTGTTCTGTTGCAGGAAATCATAGCTTGTTTGCTTGAATACTCGTGATTTGATTTATCTTTTGACCTTTGTTTATGTCCCTCGATTTCATCGGGAAAATAACCACTCCCTCGAGGGATCTTTTAACTTTGGGTTGTGTTATTTGTCCTTTCCATATTGGCTGTGGGATAATTATAACTTGAAAGTGCTATTTTTTTTCCAGACCAATGCTCATGAAGTCATGATACTCTTGATGTGTATGTGGGTTGGAATGATTTGAATCTCAATTTATATTTGTTAAATATGAAGTTTAGATTTGTTAAAATATTATGAAGCCCATTGGAGCCTTTGAGTGTGTGTTCAGCTAGGGGTGTTGAAAACAACCGAAACCCGAAATAACCGACCCGTTAACGGTTCGGTTATTTCGGCCATCGGGTATCCATATTCGGTTATTTGGTTAACCCGTATCTAATTTGGTTCGGGTACTGGGTGGTGAAATTCTGTTTCGGGTATACCCGAAATACCCGTTTTTTTAAAATTACTTTGCATTGACTAGTTGTACATATAGCATCTCAAATGGTATAACCTACCAATGCCATTTAAGTGAAAGTATTAGAAAGAAGCCCAAAAGAAGTTTGAGGCTTTGACTTCATAGACAATTGAGTACGAGACACGGAGACAAACTTCATCGACTTCTGATCTGAGACCTACGGCTACGAGAGTACAAGACACAAAGACAGACTCATCACTCATGGACAATTCGAGTATGACCGATTGACACACTTCATTGTTCTTGTTTTTTTTCTTGTTTGCGTCGATCAGCAAGAGAAATACTTCACGATTCACACTTCACACTTCACAGCCTTGTCGATTTCAGTTCATCTTGTTTCTGGTTTGTGTCGATCAGAGCACTTCGACTATTCTAGTAAGGTTTTCAAGTTTGATTTTTGTGATAAAATTTTAGTGTTTTCTATTTGATTGAGTTTTAGGGTTTTTCCATTTCAGTTTTTTCTGATTTTTGATGTCCCTGTCTGCATTACTAAGGCAATGTTTTAGTTGAATGTTATCATGACAAATTTTCTATCTAATAGTGTGAATGTTATCATGTTTTAGTGACTGTGTTTAATAAAGTCCATTTAAAAAATATAGTTCTCAAATTTTAATATTCAATCACAGGTGATTCAGTATACAATCACATGTGATTTGTAAAAGCATCACATGTGAATCACGAAAAATTACGAAAATGCCACTCTGTCAAAATTTTTGAAATTTAATCTGGACAATTGATGACATTGATCAAAATACTAAAATTAGCCCCTTAGGACTATGAATTAATTATGGACTATATTGAACATTCTTCCATGTTTTAGTTGAATGTTATCATGATTTAGTTGCATTTGGTGCTATGGTAATGTAATTTGATGTCCCTGTTTGCATAATTGCATATGTATTCCACTAAGAAACTGCTCCATCTGATGCAAAAAGCCAAAAACATCAAATCTTTATTAAATATTTCAGTTCCAAAAACACAAACTGCTCCATCTGACGACTTCCCCAAAACACTCTTTGCAACCCTTGCCTATCCAATTAGTTATCAAGTACCTGCATAAGTTGTCAATGCTTTGAGACCTGTATAAGCACATAAGAAAATGATAGATTAGGAGTTTTTCACCCAAGCGCCTGCCATAAAAGAGAAGGAAAAAAAAGTGTAGCAGTTTTACAAATCCATCCGATATCAACAATTATTCCACTCAGAAACCTTACAGGAAGTTACGATTTCTCGTTTGGCACCCTTGTATGCCTTCTCTAGATTAATGAACAACATATACAAATCACTAGTGTTTACCTTATACCTCTTCATGGGTCATCTAAAGTCTAAACAATAAAATTGTAATAGGCAAATTGCCAAGAAATGTAATCTAAATATCAAAATTTGTCCACAAAGGTAACGTCCAATTTTTTTGACAGAGAAATGATTACAAAATTTCAATTTGTAATAAGAAAAGGGTATAATGCGTGAAATTTATACATATTTTTGTTAAAAATTGAAATTTATAATCATTTTTTTTGTTAGGTCTAAGAGGTCATATACTCTTTTTTTTTATTACAAATTGAAATTTATAATCCTTTATCGGGCAAAAAAGTTGGATGTTACCTTATTCGCAATTTTCGATATTTAGATTACCTTTCTCGGTAATTTTCACAATTGTAATTGATCATAGAACAATTAATTATGATGCATCTACTTTACGCATAAGCATGAATCCTTGATGATTCATACAGTTTGGTCGAGTTTAAATTCTAGATTCTAAGCAATCTAGAGAGCTTTGAACATTCCCGACGTCTTGTTAATTTATACCAAGTTTCTTCCTCCATTAACTAAAATCCTTTTGTTGACTTTGGTGTGAAATATAACACATTTTTATTTGTTTACATATTATTCAAAGTGTGGGTTTTAATCTTCAAACTTGTATTCATGGTTTATAGTTGTGTTTTGATTTATAGATATCTCAAACAAACGGTGACATTGAAGAAGAGACGATTAACCTCGAAAGCGCAAGCAATGAGCCAATACCAGAAGCAAATGAGAAACAACCTAAATCACACCAACCAAGATCTCAGGTTTGGGTGCAAATTGACAAGTTTACGGACAACGATGGCATCATAAGATCAAGATGTACGCATTGTGGTGGGGGGCAATACAAGTGTGGCTCGAAAGATTATGGTACCTCTAATCTTAACCTTCACTAAAAAAATGTAAAGTTTACTTGGCTAAACTTAGTGGTGGTCAAACACAATTAGGTTTCAAATATGGGGATGAAAACAAGTTGGTATCTTGGAAATTTGTTCAAAAAGTTTCTAGAAAGGCATTAGCACACATGATAGCCGTCGAAGAGCTTCCATTTAGTTTTGTGGAACGTGCGAGCTTTAGGCATTACAATAGTGTTACTCAACCAATGTTTAAAGTTCCATGTAGAAGTACAATTACAAAAGATATCTACCAATTGTTTTTAGAAGAAAAAGAAAAAATTCAAAATTTTATTTGTAATAACCGAAATTTTATAAATTATAAAATTATAAATATATATATATATATATGTAATTGAGTATTATGTGATTATTATAATTATTCCTACTCCATATATGTGTATGTGTGTCTTGCTATGAAAATTGTAAACCAAAAGAGTCAAGTATTGCAAGTTGAGGGATTTAAAGTGTAAATGTGTTTCTGTGTATTTGACCCAATAATTGGGGGTCAAAGCCCCATTTTGGGTGGGGAGAAGAATCGAGAGAGAGAGAGAGAGAGAAGGAAAGGGCTGGAGATTTCAAGAGAAAGAGAGAATCAAGGGAAAACTTTGTAGCTTGTGGTGTTCTTGTTCATATTGTGTGTTTTAACACTTCATCTATCATCAAAGCTTGGGTTTTTGAGCAAAGAAAGGGCTAACAATTTGGGATTGGTGATCAAGTAAGTTCTAACTTTAAATTTGTGTTTGATTTTAGCTATACTTAATAAATTTGTTAGTTTATTGGTAAAATATGTGATTGTTATAGTAATTGGGTCTTGGAAAAATGGTGAATCTTGGGCTTGGATAATCAAAGTTATGATAAGTGTTGATGCTATAGTGTTTTGAGGTGTTATTTGAGTCTTACTATGCTCCCAACAAGTGATGGATTCAAAAGGTTTGAGTTTTGGCCGATTATGCAAAGAAAAGCAAGCAAAAGTTACTGTATACGCGCGTGAGCCAGGTGCTTCGCGGCGCGAGGCTGCTGTTTTGCAAAAGGCCACTTTTCCAGGAATTTTGTCCCAGTGCGAGCTTCAATGTTTTGCGGTGCGAGCTACCCTGAAACCTCCAAAAACATTATTTTAACCCCCTTCGACCTTGTATTTGATTGGAATTGATCGTAGTGATTATAGGGAGATAAATGAAGTCTTTAAGACATGGAAAAATAGGTGTTTAATCATGGTTTTGAATCTATACTCTTAAGGAGTCTCGATTTCGGTTAACTCAATTGAGTTAACCTTATGTTTTATGATCATAAGACTCTTGTTTAAGTGAATTAGCTTTGTTTTGGATAGAAAGTGATGCTCATCACTTCAATCAGGTGAGTTGTACCCTGCGGATACACTATTGGTTTTATAAACCTATAAGTCATCTAAATGTTATTGTGTTCTTTGTTTTACACATTTATGGCATTAATGTGACTTGATATTGTTGATTATCATGTTAGTGATAATATGATATGCTTAAGTATATGTTTTGCAAGTTTTGAAAGCATGTAATGCTATGTGATGTTTCTTGCAAGTTATTAGCTATATGTGTTTAACTTGCTTGCGTTTGTGATCCGGACCTGTACTTGAGATTTAGTGCTTTTTACCATGTTGGTTCCTAACCATTGGGTGACGTGTATTGGTTCATGTTGGTGGGAATCCATGGGGATCAAAGCACGCAACGGAAGCAACAAAAACACACAAAAGGATCCCATGATTTCCCAATGGTGGTGAAAACTTGTAAGAACATGCATGCAACCAAAAACAAGAACAAAGAGAAGAAGGAGATCAAATCATACCCTCGAAGACTTTGATACTTGGCTGGAACAATTCGGATTTGGGATGTAAGCTTGAAACAAAAGGCTCCAAGCCCTAATGCAAGTCCACACCAAGAAACCTTTAACCTCTTTGTACTAGCAAACCGAAGCACCACCAACACTTGATGGATATCTTCTGGAACAGCCTTGAAACACTTGTGCACAAATCACCAACACTTGATCTTGCTCTCTCTCTCAATTGAAGAACTCACAAGTATACGTATTGCACAAAATGGACCAAGAGTAGCTAATGAACTAAGAGAGCCCTTTTTAAAGACCTCCATTCTGTTCAAAAGAGCCAGAGTCGGACCCCAATGGCACCATATCATTGGACCAACTCAAATGGTCCAATAAAACACAAGTGTCACTTGGAATTATGCCTTCAAGACTTCTTCACGGGCTCTCACGGGCCATGAAGGATAAATGCGCCACGACCGGCCATTTATCCTCCACAAGTCGTGCCGCGCCGTGCAAGAATCGTGAGGGTTCGTGCCTTCACGACCTCCTTCACGGGCCGTGTAGGGTCGTGAAGCCCTAGGGTTTCACGAACCATGCGGCCCACGACAGGACTCGTGGACACGAGCTGCTTCACGACCCGTGGAGCATCCTTCACGGCCGTGAAGCCTAGGTCAACTGGAATTTGACCATTTTGACTCTTTCTTCTTATAGTAGGCCGTCGAGATTGAAACTTGGCGTGTGACCCAATAGGCCCGCGCTTCATTGGCAGTGATGCTGGCCTACGTGTGTCAGTGGGCAGATACCAACAAACTCCCACTTGCACATGACACATCGTATCCATGGGCACCACAGACAGGGAGCGGCCTCTAGCAAGGCATCCCTGCCCCCAACTAAACATGGGGTATGTCATCCCTGACAAGTACCATGATAAACTAAAAGAGTTTGACATGGTCCTATAGATAAGTGATCAATTATCTTATTGTTCGCGATATCCTAGTGAACACGAGACATGGTACAAAGTCATTCTCCGATCGTTCACGATTATGTTTCTCGATCAAGATTGGTGGTGACCAAAAAGTGAGTTGCAACTGATCAACAATCATTGCAAACTCGAGCATGGCCATGCATTTTGGTGTCAGCACCCAATCATCGAGGGGCCTAGGGATATCTCTCTTTACAGAGGAACAAATTCCTTCGACTACATTGCCTCTAATACAATGGCAATACTTTACCCAAATACCTCCTTTATAATAGCCAGTTAGGGACTACGTTTGAAAGCATTCAGAATAAAGCAAACCAAAATAGTGAAACATATGCATCTCCGGTCTAAGGATAAATGATATTATCATCCTGATTTACTCTTGACATGTACCATGAAGTAAGATCAGGTGTGGGTCGTCCAATCACTTGAAACTCTTTTCAAGTATAGGCGAAATATTGCGTCCCTTGTATTCAATCCCTATTGAACACTATGACCAATCATTTCCCTCGATCTTCGTTCATACTTCCTTCCTTGAAGAATGACCGATCGTGGACAGTTTAGAATGTAGATCATTCAAGGAAGTGATAAAACATGCAAAGTTGGAACACAATAATGATTTAAAGAAAGTATTCGCTACACGCGTATCATTAAATCTCCATTTAATAATCAATACTTTCAAAAATACAATATTGCTTAATGTTCCCAATAACATAGTAAATACATCGAATACAATAACCAATATACAACTCAAACCAAGTCGCTAGCAAATATAATCCCAATAGCACGTGTGTGGGCATCGTGCTTGGCTTGCGACAACGGTTTAGTGAACGGATCCGCCAAATTGCTATCTGTGTGTACTTTGCTGATGACTATGACTCCATTTTCGACCACGTCCCGGATAAAATGATATTTCCGCGGAATATGCCTCGTGCGTCGATGAGACCTCGGTTCCTTTGCCAAAGCAACGGCACCCTCGTTGTCACAGAAGATCTCAACAGGGTCGCTGATGCTTGGAACAACTCCCAAATCAAGCAGAAATTTCCTTATCCATACGGCCTCCTTAGCAGCTTCACTGGCCGCAATGTATTCCGACTCAGTAGTGGAATCGGCCACGGTGTCTTGCTTGGAGCTCCTCCACGATATAGCATCGCCGTTTAATAGGAACACGAACCCCGATTGTGATCGGCAGTCATCCCTATCGGTTTGGAAGCTTGCATCAGAGTAACCCTTTACTCTAAGCTCTTCCTCACCTCCGTACACCAAGAACATCTCCTTAGTCCTCCGAAGATACTTGAGAATGCTCTTCACCGCCGTCCAATGAGCTTCGCCAGGGTTGGCTTGATATCTACTCGTCATGCTCAAGGCACACGATACATCAGGCCTTGTACATAACATGGCGTACATGATCGAGCCCACAGCCGAAGCATATGGCACTCGCTTCATTACTTCCCGTTCCTCTGGGGAATTAGGGGATTGAGTCTTACTCAATACCAAACCATGTGACATTGGAATGAATCCCTTCTTGGAGTCTTCCATCCTAAACCGCTTTAGGACTTTGTCAACATATGTACTTTGGCTAAGCCCAATAAGCCTCTTGGATCTATCTCTATAGATTTTGATCCCAAGAATATAAGTCGAATCTCCTAGATCCTTCATTGAAAAACAATTCCCTAACCAAGTTTTTACACCTTGAAGGGTCGGGACATCGTTTCCAATGAGGAGTATGTCATCGACATACAACACTAGGAACACAACTATGCTCCCACTAGCCCTGACATATACACATGGCTCATCCTTGCTTTTCGAAAAGCCAAACTCTTTGACTTTCTCATCAAAGCACAGGTTCCAACTGCGCGATGCTTGCTTAAGTCCATAAATGGACTTCTTAAGCTTGCAGACTTTATCCGGATGCTTGGCATGTACAAAACCCCCGGGTTGAGTCATATAGACCTCCTCGCTAAGTGTCCCATTAAGGAACGCGGTTTTTACATCCATTTGCCAAATCTCATAATCATGAAATGCGGCAATTGCCATGAGTATCCGGATAGACTTCAACATAGCCACCGGGGAAAAGGTTTCATTATAGTCTACACCATTAGTTTGCGTGAAATCCTTAGCCACCAGTCGGGCTTTGAAGGTGTCTACCTCTCCATCTATGCCGGTCTTTCTCTTAAAAACCCTTTTGCACCCTACGGGTCTACACCCGGGGTACCGGATCTACCAAATCCCAGACTTGGTTATCCGACATAGATTGCATCTTGGACTCCATAGCCTCTTTCCACCTAGCGGACTCAGGGCCCACCACGGTGTTCCGATAAGATGATGGTTCATCATGATCCACCACTAGGTCGCAGCCCTCAGACATGAAAAACCCATATCTCTCTGGCTCGTTGCGACTTTTACCGGATCTTCTAAGAGGTAAAGGATCCGTGTCAGGTTCTCCAGCAGCGCCGTGCTGAGAATCATCTTGTGAACTAGTGCCAACTTCAGGTTGGTCATTGGAAGGTTCTTGAATCTCTTCAAGATCTACCTTTCTCCCACTAGCGTCTTTGGATACCATCTCCCTTTCAAGAAAGACGGCCCTCCGAGCAACAAATACCTTGTTCTCGGACGGTTTGTAAAACAAATATCTCATAGACCCGGTAGGGTATCCAATGAACAAACACCTCTCGGCTTGGGGTTTCAATTTGTCCTCCACCTCACGTCTCATGTAGGCAGGACTACCCCAAACCTTTATATATGAAAGCGATGGAACTTTTCCATGCCACATCTCAAAGGGTGTCTTCTTGACCTTCTTAGTTGGTACGAGGTTAAGGATTCTAACGGCCGTTTCCATTGCATAGCCCCAAAAGCTAATGGGTACATCCGTACGACTCATCATACACCGAACCATATCCAATAATGTCCGGTTCCTCCTTTCGGCGACACCATTTAATTGTGGTGTCCTAGGAGGTGTCAATTGCGAAACAATTCCACAATCTTTTAGATAGTCACGGAATTCCGAACTTAGATACTCACCACCACGATCCGATCTGAGCATCTTAATTCGTTTACCCAATTGGTTCTCAACTTCGTTTTTGAAAGTCTTGAAAACCTCAAAGGTTTCCGACTTTTGTCTCACCAAGTAGACATACCCATACCTACTAAAATCATCGGTAAAGGTTACGAAGTACCTTGAGTTATCTCTAGTGACATGCTTGAACGGACCACACACATCCGTGTGAACGATATCCAACAAGTCTTTACCCCTCTCACAAACGCCGGTGAAGGGTGCTTTGGTCATTTTGCCCAACAAGCAAGATTCGCATACATCATCCGACCCATGGTCAAATGATTCCAAGATCCCATCCGCTTGGAGCTTGGCGATGCGTTTCTTGTTTATGTGGCCCAAACGACCATGCCATAAAGATAACTTATCCAAATCATATTTGGATTTAGAACCAACATTCATGATTGATCTATTACTTTGTAAGCATACGCTTGTCTCATATATGCCGCGACATGGATGTGCTTTAAAATAAAATAAATCATTTTTAAAGCATGAAATAATTCCATTAGAGAAATTAAAGTCAAATCCATCGTCAACAAGTGCATAAAATGATAAAATGTTTCTTGCCACGCAGGGCGAATAAGATACATTTATAAACTAATAGATAAGCCGGATGGAAAGGCGAGGTTCACACTCCCTATCTTCTCAACCGGGACAACCACCTTGTTTCCCATGATGAGATCCAGCTCCCCATCAACCAAGTCCCTACTTCTTCTTAGTACCTGCACATTATTAACTATGTGAGTACCACACCCGGTGTCCAAGACCCAAGCGTTAGAGGTGGAAGTGTTATGGAGTTCAATCATGTACGTACCGGAGGCGCCTTGTCCCTTAGCGCGAAGCCTCTTGAGCTCCTCCGTGTACTTGGGGCAACTACGCAGGTAGTGTCCCTTCTCCCCACAGAAGAAGCAGGTGGCCTCTTCCGGTGAGGGGGCTATAGGAGCGGGCTCCTTCCCCTTTGGCTCCGGCGCCGGGAGTGGTTTGGGCTTGGGTGTTGCCACCTTTCCTTCCACTTTCCCTTGCCCTTGGAGCTTGAAGCGGGCCGCTTCCTCTTAGCACCTCCCTCATGGATGGCTAGGACGGGTGCGGAGGTCGATGGTTTTGCCTTGGCCATGTTAGACTCGGCGGTCTGCAACATGCCGTGCAACTCCATCAAGGACTTATCCATATTATGCATATGGTAGTTCACAATGAACGGACCATATGCTTGAGGCAAAGATTGGAGGATAATCTCCGTAGCCAACTCTTTCCCCATAGGAAAGCCCAACCTCTCGAGCTGATCCACGTATTGCTTCATTCGAAGCACATGGGAGCTCACGTTCCCGCCCTCCTGCATCCGACACCCTACAAAGGCCTTGACACATTCGTAGAGTTCTTGCCTCGCTTGCTGCTGGAACATTTCCTTTAGCTGCGAGATCATGTCAAACGCACCAACGTCCTCGAATTGCCTTTGCAATTCAGAACTCATGGTCGTCAACATGAGGCAAGTCACCTCATTAGTGTCTTTAAGGCGCTTCTCATAAGCATCCTTAATGGCCCGCGTAGCGGTGGTAGCAAGATCCTCCGGAAGAGGTTCCTCTAGGACGTACAACTTGCTTTCATGGCGCAAGACAATTCTCAATTGCCTAAGCCAATGCATGAAGTTTACGCCTATGAGTTTCTCTTTCTCCAAAAATGGACGGAGTGAAATGTGTGTCGCGGTGTTGCTTGTAGATGCCATCTAAAAGAAGGCAAATCACATAAAAGGTTAGTTCGACGTATTTTAATCCTTGTTAAATAATTACCCAATAGTTAAACACTTAAATTTAACAAGGGCTAAGAACCTAACATAACTTCACTACATGACGGGTTTACCGCGGATCACTTCGTGAAGGTATTTAGGTCGGTAAACGCTTTACCAATTGCAATCCGTGATTACAACTCTTAGGTACTTGCGGGATCCTTCGGTACTCATAGCACCGGTTTGGCATGTTTGATCCCTTCCCACACCGATTCCTCAATAAGCCGCTTTGATAACTCGGTATAGGCACGACAATTATCAAGGCGTATTAAATTGGAATTGCAAATCGTCCAACAAGATACACGATGACGCCCTTGACAATAATTGGCTCGTGCTAAGCTCGACAACCAAAGATTTCAAGACGCCACACTCACCTTCCACACAAGTCCACATGGAACAACTCGTGCTAAGCTCGACAATTGTCCCATGATTCATTAGATTCGGGTGGTGTCATCTTTTGGATGGCGTGTGATTTACGTTTTTAAGAAAAATGGGACTTTTGTTTTTCCGGTTAAAAACCTCTTTTCGTTTTGATTAACAAATAAGTGACAAAACGCATTTTTCACCAATTGAACATAAACACTTTATATTCGTTTGTTAATCATGTGAGCGAGTGGGGTTTGTTAACCAATTAAGGAAAACTATATAGTTTTATTATTTTCAAAAGATTCTCTAGCATGCGAAGATCCTACAACCACGCAAGAAAAACAAATAAATAAAACTATACAACCACGCATACAAAACCGATTTGAGCCAACCTAAGTGTTCCCCGGTGAGCCAACCGAGGAACTAAGTCTACTAAGGACAAACAATCCAAGACTTCGTGGTGTGCTCCCACTCGATCCCGCGCCTCCGGATCCGAGGTAGCCAAGACGTCTCCCAAGACTCCCGTTGATGCCTCCGGTCTTCTCTTCTCATTACATACATAATTTAAAGAGAAATGGCATGCAAGCCACACAATCTATTCTATGCTAATATAC
This sequence comes from Dittrichia graveolens, assembly GCA_038502395.1. Lineage (NCBI taxonomy): Eukaryota > Viridiplantae > Streptophyta > Magnoliopsida > Asterales > Asteraceae > Dittrichia > Dittrichia graveolens. The sequence goes on from JARJIL010000008.1 coordinate 30,360,681, forward strand.
AATTACGAAGAATAAATACTTTGGCGTGCAAGCCACAAATAAATAAATTATTACAAACCAGATTAAATAAATTATTACAAACCAAATGTGGTACAAACCACCAAATGAAAGAACAACAAATAAAGCAACCAAACAACCACACAAAAGTCTAGGCTCAAACCGGTGCTCACAAAAATGAAACAACCACAAAGCATGGTGTGCCACACCAAACCATGCACAAAACAATATCCCAATTAAGTTTATTCAAAAACTAAAGGCACAAGAATAAACCTTGTACATATGCATTAGGATTCCAAACACTTTGAAATCCATATTCATATATACACAATTTACAAGTATGCATGTGTGCATTTTATGCCAAAACCACCCAATACATACATATAAAAGAATTAGGATATTATGGGGCTTAATCTACAAGGCTAAACAGCCTGAAATGATTCTGGAAATACCAAAATCAAATGCTAAAATCCATATCAAGTTTTCTTTTCCAAAAAGGCCAAAAACAGCCTGTTCATGACGCCTTCACGAGCTACTGCTCTTCACGTGCCCTCACGGGCCGTAAAGGCAGTACACTCAACGACTCGTGAAACAAATTAAAAACCTTTCACGACCACCACCCCACGAGACTGGTCGTGTGGCCTTCACGACCCGTGAAGCAAGCTCCACGGCCCGTGAAGACCTTCTGGACAGAATGTCCAAAATCAAAAATATGGATTTTCAAGCCACAAAGGTGCATGCATCTTGCAAGTAAGGCTCTGATACCACTGTTGGGAATCCATGGGGATCAAAGCACGCAACGGAAGCAACAAAAACACACAAAAGGATCCCATGACGAGGTTGTTCGGGGCTTCACGACCGTGAAGGGTGCTCCACGGGTCGTGAAGCAGGCTGCCCTAACGATTGTTCGACGGCCGCCACGCGTCGTGAGGCCTTTGGGCTTCACGGCCCGTGACGAGGTCGTGAGGGGTCGTGAAGGAGATGCCCTCACGAGTCTTGACCGGGCGGCACGGCTCGTGGAGTTCTAAGTCCCCTCGTGGCGCACTTAGGCTTCACGACCCGTGAGAGCCCGTGAGGGGTCGTGAAGAGGGTAGCTGCAGTGACAGTTGGGTTTTATTCGACCATTTGATGGTCCAATCAAATGACATGCAATTTGGCCGAGTTTCTGGTGTCAATAGGCATGTTTTGAGGCTGTAGAACACAAGCAACCATATACAACTTATCTCTACTCCATATTCTCTCTTGGTACTAAATGGGTTTCATGCTACAACACTAAGATGGTGATCTTGAGTGTTCATATGAATTTCATTGGTGCAAGAGGAGAACATCTTTGGGCTGTTCCAGATGGTGAAGTCATGGTGGACGTTCATCTATGGATTGCTAGTACAATGGGATCAAGCTTCTCTTGGTGTGGACTAGCAATGGAGGAGGAAGCCTTTTGTTTCCTCAATTTCATCCCACCTTTGAAGATCTCGATTTACAACCATGGTAAGGAGGTATATTCTTCCTCCTTCTTCTTGTTCTTTTGTTGCAATTTGCTTTGTAGTGTATTCCACCATTGGAACTAGTCGTGGGCTTTGTGTGTGCTTTTGTTTTTTGTCTTGCATGCAACTTTCTTGTTTGCTTCCGCTGCATTTGTGCACACCATGAGTTCCAACACTATTGTACATGTTTAGATACACATGACCTTTGCACCTCTTTTGTCTATTTGTGATTAATGGTTGTGTAATTAAGACAGCAAGTAACATCAATCTTTTGTAAATCAGATAGAGCTTCCGCATACTTAGGTAATTGATTGACAAATGCTACTGTTTATTAGTAAATTAAAAAGTTTAATTTTGTACTAAAAATCAGGGTGTTACATTATTAAAAAACATTGGTAGGATTTGTTTGACAACAGATACCAGGACTTCAACTCAACTAACAAATTATATGTGTCTCACGGCTCATTATGTTGATAATGATTGGAACTTGAAAACAAAGTGTTGAGTTTTGAGGTTCAAGAGGGTCACCGGGGGGTTGAACTTCGAAAAATGGTTGAGAAATGTTTAATGGAACGGGGAATAGAGAATGTTTTAACAATTTCCGTTGACAACGCAAGTCATAATGATGTGTCAATTGAATTCTTGAAAAAAAGATTTCAAAATTCCAACAAGTGTCTCGTGGATGGTAAATGGGCACACATTCGATGTGTTGCTCACATTTTAAACTTGGAGGTGCAAGATGGTATCAAAAAAGTTGATAGTACGGTTGAGAATATTCGATGAGCGGTTAGGTGGATTAGGTACTCACCTTCTAGAATTGACAAATTTAACAAGTTTGCAAAAATCGTTAATTGTGGTACAACGAAGCACTTGATTAGAGATGTCTCAACAAGATGGAACTCTACTTACCATATGTTAGAAGTTGCACAAACTTATGAAAAAGCTTTTGAGAGATACGATCTTGAGGAAATTGATTTTGGGTCCGACACTAAAACAACAGGTTTTTGTGTACCTTGAAAAGGTGAATGGCAAAAAGTTAGAACTTTATGTCATTTTTAAAAATCTTGGTATGATATTACTTTGAGAGTTTCTGGGACACTATATGTGACATCAAACATGTATATTGAGGAAAGACATCAAACATGTACATTGAGGAAATTTACTCCATTCATACGGTGTTGAATGTGGCAATGTGTGATGCTAATCTTTGTGGGATTGCAATGGCAATAAAAAAAATTTTGATAAGTATTATGGTGAGATCGAGAAAATGAACTTTTTATATTTTTCTTTGATTATTGACATGAGGAACAAGTATTTGTTTATACTACTTGATGACCATTATCAATTTCATGAGGAAAGAGTGGTGGAGGAGAAAAAGAATTATATTTTGGATTCTATGTATGAATTATATAATGCTTATTTTAGAATCCATTCTTCAAGTTCTACCTCTAGTACTACCGAGTCTACAAACTCATCTTCGATGTTAGGAAAACGCCAAAACCCGGATGCTATGGCGTCACAACCCGCATTGAGAAATAAATGGAGAGAAAAGATGAAGACGAATGTTATTGAATCAAGTAGCGAGTTGGAAAAATATTTGAAAGAAAGTGTTCAAGAAGATTCATTGATGTTTAATATTTTACAATGGTGGAAAATAAATAATCCTAGTTTCCTGACTCTTTCTTTAATGGTTAGACACTTATTAGCCATTCCCGTCTTAACAGTGGCTTCGGAATCGGTTTCTAGCACTAGTGGGAGGGTTTTGGATCCGTTTAGGAGTTCTTTATCTTTTAATGGTTCAAAGTATAATTTGCACCCAAGATTGGCTTTGGGAAGCTACAAGTGTCAAGATTGTGAAGAAGATTGGGATGCAATACATGAAATGGATAAAGGTATTAAATTTTCATAAATAATTTAATTTTTATTATATATATATATATATATATCCTTTTATTATTTTTCTCTTTTATATATGTAGAACTAGGAGAAGATATGTCTAACTAAAGCTCGGATCGAAGAAGTACATGAAGGTGGCAAGATGAAGGTGCAAGAAGAATGAATATATTTTGTGAAGATTATCACGATTTAATTATGTTTTAATACTATAATGTGTTGAAGTTAATACATTGATATTTTTTGTGAAGCAGATGAATATGACATCTACTTAGGTAATGTTCTTGTGTCATTTTGAATTTAATACATTGATACATTTGTGAAGTTTAACTCGGTCTTATCGTAATTTTGAGGGAGACTAGATCCGAGTCTTGATTAGGTGTTCTTCTTTTGTTATGGTGACTTGTACATTTTGCTTTGAAACTTGTTTAATTACTATGAATGTTTGGCCCAATTAGGCAATTATAAAAAACCCAATCAAAATTCAGTGTTTATCACATAACTATACTTGGCCCAAAAAATGTAACAACTAATTCACGTATACCCAAAATTAATCGACTCAAACCGTACTTAAATTCTAATCGAACCCGATACGCGTAATGTAGAACGGTTTGGTTATCGGTTAAATTATCTATACCAAAATACCCAATTTACCCAACCATAACGAGCCACCAAACCTAAGCAAACACGAGTGGACGTGGGGAACATGTCATTCACTCCTGATAACCGTTTTGACGGGAGATGTGGACACACCCTTAGGTGGACTTGATTACCATGGTTGGCTACTATGGAAGATACAAGCACTAGTGGACATATCCCCCACATCTTGTGTGCTATGATAAGGGATGCCATGTTGTCTTAAATGCGATGATGACTTATCTATTTGGTTAAACTGTTTTGGTATACTCACTAGTTTATGTAAACAACTCTGTTGTTTTTAAATGTTTTGTATCCACATATAAATTGTAGCTTATGCCTTATGCCGGTGAGACGGGTTGAACATCCCAAAATAGGCCTAGTTGAACTATGTGTTCATAAGGTTGTAACCTTGTGAATTAAATAAGAAATAGTAATTAAAGAATGAAGGTGTAATATGATGATTAAATGAATGTTGGTGATAAATAAATAATAGTTGTTATTTATTAAATGGTTTTTGATATGGATTCCAGAAATATCCCCGTTAGTTAAAACGGGTACATGGATATTGAGTTGTAAGTTGAAAAGGGGAACAAATTACCCCAAAGAAGATAAGTTTAAACCAAAGGCGGTTCACCCTTTCCTTATTAGCACAGACACACGTATGTATACACATACTAGTTCTTATGTTCTTGTGTTTGAGGAAGAAATTCAAAGAGAAGATTGTCAAGCTTCAATCTTTACAGCAAATAGAGTTGTAATCTGTTCTTAGTGGTCATCTTCCTCATCCTCATCACCATATCTTTTGTAAGTTCCATTCCTTTCATGTGTTCTTGGCTTTTGAGGTGTTAAGGTCAAAAATGGGTTTATTATAAATAACAATCAATAACTGAAATTCAAGTTATAATTAGTTCCTAGATCATTTGTAAGTGTTTATAAGCAAGAATACAGGATTAATGATGTGTTTTTGATTAAGTTTAATGGTTTTATATAAATGGGTCAAAATTGAAGAATTAAGCCTGATTCTTGATATGGTTGATAAAATATGTTAAGAATTGATGTTTTAAGCTTAGTTGGACTTGGTATAACATGTATGATCACCAGAAGTTGGATTGGAATCGTTTGGGTAAGTTTTGTGGGTGCAAGGGTTTTGCTTGCGGCCACAAAGGGGTTTTTTTGCTTGCGGCCGTAAAGAGGTTTTTTTGCTTGTGGCCGGAAGGGAAGTCTTGCTTGTGGGCGCAAGGCCCTTCCCCCCTTGTAGGTGCAAGCATTTTCCTGCCCTTGTGGGCACAAGTAGTTTCGTGCCCTTGTGGGCACAAGCAGTTTTGCTTGTGGCCACAAGGAGCCTTGTTTCAGTAAACAGTTTACTGTTTCGAACTGTTCTGATATTCGGGGTGATTGTTTAGGTGAGCCTGACAACCTGGAAGACCCCAAAAGTTATAATTATCAAGTTTAAGATAGCGAGGTGAGTACCGGTTAACCTAAGCATGATATCAAGAATATTATATTTAATTGTTTCCATGCTAGAAACCGAAGACTTGATAATTATGCATGTTAGAGGCTTTTTGTAGGAAAATTGAGTTGTAATTTGATATGTATGCATGTTAGAGGATTTATGTAGGCAATTGAGTAGTGATTTGATACGTATGCATGTTAGAGGATTTTTGCAGGCCAATTGAGTTGAAATTTGAAATGTATGCAAGTTAATGGCTTTTTGTAGGCCAATTGGGTTATGATATGATATATAGGTATATTAAGGGCTTTTGTATGCCAATGTTGTTATGATAAAGGCTTTTGTAGGCCAATGTTGATATGTTATGACTTTTGTAAGTCAACCATGATGTGTTGTGGCTTTTGTAAGCCAATTTGCTATGCTATGGTTTTTGTAGGCCAATAACGAGATGTTGTGGCTTTTGTAGGCCAATTTGTTATGCTATGGCTTTTTATAGGCCAATTATGATGCTAAGGCCGGAGTAGGCCAATTGTGTTTGTGCTAAGGCCGGAGTAGGCCCTTGTATACTGTACTGGTACTTTGTTGGACATTGGGGCCAGATTATCTAGGTCTTGAGTTGGGGCCTTGTGTCGCCAGCTAGGATGTGCGGAGATTCTATGATCATGAATCTTGGTTCTTGCAAAACCTCCGCCCCTCAATACTCTATGGGCTCTCAGTTCCCGCTGATCCCGAATGGGATATGTTTCCCGATAACACCATGGTGGACCGCTACCCCGCTTCTCCACCAGGCGCGGAGGAAGTATCGGTTTCCCCAGTTAGGATCATTGAGCCGGGTTAGCTACCTCGCAAGACATGATGTCTGCTGACTAACCGGTGCTTCACAATGTGCTAGGATAGACTTGTTTGTTGATATGCCATATATATGCCATGTATATGATATTGTTGCTATGATGCTTCCGTTTAGCTGTTACTCACTAGCTATTTATAGCTAACCCTCTCATGTACATTCCATGTGCAGGTAAATAAAGTGACTGGTGAGAACGGGTACCTACTGGGAATGTCATGATATGTTTTGGGGAACATGTATTAAAATGCTTTTGTTTGTAATTAGTAATGGTTAGTCGTATCGGTAAGGCCTTGGTAGTACTTTTGAGATACAACTTATATATGTTTATATATATATGTAAGTTGTAAATTGTTAAATTAAAAATAAAGCTTCCGATGTGTTTTATTTATATAAAAAAAATCCTCAAATTTAGGCGGCGTTACATGGGTAGAGGATGCCTACATCGTACGGCTGGAGGTTCAAATGAAGTAGGCAAATGTGTGTGCGTCTTTATGTATGATCAGGGAGACTTAGAAACCTCCTAGCTAGAAAACCTTCTTGAGTTGTCAGCTCCTTAAGTTTGCTGGCACTATTATTGACCCTTCCGTGGTAGAGACTTGGATCAGAGAGATGCAAAATGTATTTGTATCCAGCGAGTGTGATGAGAATAACAAAGTGAATTAGAAGCAAGAAAGTATTGAATCTAAAACCAAACGTATGTATATTTCAAGTGACAAGAGATGTGTAAATCAATCTGATGTAATCAGACTGATAATGTTAGATATAAAAAAGTGATGCCAAACTAATAGCTAAATTAATAGTAGTCTTGTGGACTAGTAGTAGTATAATAAATATGGGAACTGCCCTCGGTTCCTAAAAGTAACACATAGTAAATGATGAAGTTTAATCATGGATTCTATTTGAATCCTGAAGTATGAAGAAGAGTTTTGATGAATAGTATGGTAAGATAAATGTTGATTGAAGTCGAGTGTTAATTAAATACAATCTTCTAATTTTAAACTAATTAGAATGATTGATGAGGAAATTTTAAATTAACACGAGTCGATAAGAATTGAATTTGAAATACAAAGATATTGAAGAAATATACTTTAGATGTGATGCGGTACCTCAACGGTACATGATGTCGTTTGATAGATGAAACTTTAAACGACATGTGAAAGGCTATAAGCGTGTTGATAAAATCTAAGTGATTAACAAAAGAAGAATTGTGGGTTCACGATTAGTTAACCCAAAATGCTAAATGAGATTGAACAGAAGTAAGATTAACTCTATTGAGTTAGTAGTTTTCCTTGGTACTAGAAAGAAAGTCGTAAGATGACTGAATTAAAATGTGTAAGTGTAATTAACACTTCATAGTAGAACCATTCGTGAAATCGAACGTGAGGAACAAATTGTAGTCATAAAATCGTTGTTAGGCTTTAATGTAATGAGCTCAAAGCTCAACTGTTGATTGTGTGTTTAACTAATCAAACGTGTGTGATTTCCAAAAAGTATAAGAAATGATATGTCATGGTTCAAACGAACAATGACATAAAGACATAAGAGTCAAGAAGTATAGGTAAAGAGACAATAATTTCTAAAAGTTGAGAGTGAAATGAATATGAAGGTAACCCTGATTAATAAGTGGTTACAAGTAAACGGGTGAAGTTAGTGATTGAAAAAAGAACGGGGACACATAGTCCCATTTGGTAGTAAACGAAATAAAAAATAAATAAATTATGAAGGTGTATAAAGTAATACATAGGTGTAAGATTGCAATGGTACATGGGAAGGAATTCATTTACAGTATGAATTTCCAACTGTGATTATAAGAGTAGAGACCCTTATGAGGTAAATTAAGAAAGATTAAGTGTGTTTGAAAATAAGTGGTAAAGTCACAAGTGGCGATTTACTAAAGTGAAGTATATGTATACGAATAAAATTTAGTTTATGTTATGAATGGGTAGTGTTTTGATAAACATCATTCTTAACATAAGATGAAATATGAGAAATTGTTTAGAAAGACTTATGTGAAAACAAGTAATGCGAGAACCAACGATGTTTAAGGTTGCATTAAGCAAAGTATTTATGTGTAATAAAGAAATAATTGGAGGTATTCCAAATATAATGTGACTTTCAATTGGGTTAAGAATTAGCCTACAATTGTAAGTGGTTATGATGATAGAAAGATGTTTGAGTGATTCGAAAGAATTAAGGTTGACCTGGTAAAGGACGCGTAAATAGCATTAAGTACAAGTGAAAGATGACTGTTAGGTAAAGTGTTTAATAGACAACAGGTTTGTTGAACACTGCCTCAAATGGAAGATATAAAGTTGTCATAAGTATAATGAAGTGTTTAAGTACTGAATGTGTGACTGATGTTACATAATAGGTTATAAGATTGTATGATATACAGATGTTGTAAGTGTATAGTGTGACAAAGGATGATTAAATTGATCATGCTAGTATGTGAATCCAATGGTGAAAGAGAATGATTTGAAGGTAATGTGAATAGTGGATTTGCTAGAATCTATTAATTCAATTGAGACAATCCTTGTCTAAGGATTTGTATTTAAACAAGAGTGTACTTGTGAGTAGGATTTAACCTTTTGAGGTAAAGTTGTTATGTATGAATGACTGAAGATGTTAACCTAAAGATCCAAAGTGAAACTGATGTTAAACATCAGCGATCAGAGTATAGAAATATATGTAAAGTAATGAAATAAAAACCATGAGAGTATGTATCTATACATGTACGTGTACGTGTACGGACTAAAGAAAGAAGTGTTTAAAGTCTAGTTAAGTTGTCAATAATGATTACAGATGGGAACACTTGTATTGTGATAGAAGTAGATATTGTGTAGAGTTTGAATGTAAGATGATTGGTAACCTATTCGTAAGATTTTATTGAAATTTATAATGTGAAATAGAGGTCATGATGAATGTAGAAACCCAAATGGGTGTATTCGATGTTTGTTGGTGACAATAGACTTAATTCTAAGTATTGCTTATTGTTGGATGATAAATGTGGTTTATAACTATATAGATAGCTGTGGCAGGATTCCGAGGATGGAATCCTCTTTAAGGAAGGTAGATTTGTAACATCCCAAAATGGGCCTAGTTGAACTATGTGTTCACAAGGTTGTAACCTTGTGAATTAAATAAGAAATAGGAATTAAAGAATGAAGGTGTAATATGATGATTAAATGAATGTTGGTGATAAATAAATAATAATTGTTATTTATTAAATGGTTTTTGATAAGGATTCCAGAAATATCCCCGTTAGTTAAAACGGGTAAATGGATATTGAGTTGTAAGTTGAAAAGGGGAACAAAATACCCCAAAGAAGATAAGTTTGAACCAAAGGTGGTTCACCCTTTTCTTATTAGCACAGGCACACGTATGTATACACATACTAGTTCTTGTGTTCTTGTGTTTGAGGAAGAAATTCAAAGAGAAGATTGTCAAGCTTCAATCTTTATAGCAAATAGAGTTGTAATATGTTCTTAGTGGTCATCTTCCTCATCCTCATCACCATATCTTTTGTAAGTTCCATTCCTTTCATGTGTTCTTGGCTTTTGAGGTGTTAAGGTCAAAAATGTGTTTATTATAAATAACAATCAATAACTGAAATTCAAGTTATAATTAGTTCCTAGATCATTTGTAAGTGTTTATAAGCAAGAATCAAGGATTAATGATGTGTTTTTGATTGAGTTTAATGGTTTTATATAAATGGGTCAAAATTGAAGAATTAAGCTTGATTCTTGATATGGTTAATAAAATATGTTAAGAATTGATGTTTTAAGCTTAGTTGGACTTGGTATAACATGTATGATCACCGGAAGTTGGATTGGAATCGTTTGGGTAAGTTTTGGGGTTGAAATGGCCAAAACAGGGGCTGGAAGTCGCAACTGTCTGTGCAGACATGCTTGTGGGTGCAAGGATTTTGCTTGTGGCCACAAAGGGGTTTTTTTGCTTGCCGTCGTAAAGAGCTTTTTTTGCTTGTGGCCGCAAGGGAAGTCTTGCTTGTGGGCGCAAGGCCCTTCCCCCCTTGTGAGTGCAAGCATTTTCCTGCCCTTGTGGGCACAAGCAGTTTTGCTTGTGGCCACAAGAAGCCCTATTTCAGCAAACAGTTTACTGTTTCGCATTGTTCTGATATTCGGGGTGATTGTTTAGGTGAGCCTGACAACCAGGAAGACCCCGAAAGTTATAATTATCAAGTTTAAAGTAGCTAGGTGAGTACCGGTTAACCTAAGCAAGATATCAAGAATATTATATTTAATTCTTTTCATGCTAGAAATCGAAGACTTGATAATTATGCATGTTAGAGGCTTTTTGTAGGCCAACTGAGTTGTAATTTGATTTGTATTCATGTTAGAGGCTTTATGTAGGCCAATGGAGTAGTGATTTGATACATATGCATGTTAGAGGCTTTTTGCAGGCCAATTGAGTTGAAATTTGATATGTATGCAAGTTAGTGGCTTTTTGTAGGCCAATTGAGTTATGATATGATATATAGGTATATTAAGGGCTTTTGTATGCCAACTTTGTTATGATAAAGGCTTTTGTAGGCCAATGTTGACATGTTATGACTTTTGTAAGTCAACCATGACGTGTTGTGGCTTTTGTAAGCCAATTTGCTATGCTATGGCTTTTATAGGCCAATAATGAGATGTTGTGGCTTTTGTAGGTCAATTTGTTATGCTATGGATTTTTGTAGGCCAATTATGATGCTAAGGCCGGAGTAGGCCAATTGTGTTTGTGCTAAGGCCGGAGTAGGCCATTGTATGCTGTACCGGTACTTTGTTAGACATTGGGCCAGATTATCTGGGTCTTGATTTGGGGCCTTGTGTTGTTAGCTAGGATGAGCGGAGATTCGATGATCACGAATCTTAGTTCTTGCAAAACCTCCGCCCCTCAATACTCTATGGGCTCTCAGTTCCCGCTGATACCGAATGGGATATGTTTCCCGATAACGCCATGGTGGACCACTACCCCGCTTCTCTACTAGGCGCGGAGGAAGTATCGGTTTCCCCAATTAGGATCATTGAGCCGGGTTTGCTACCACGCAAGACATGATGCCTGCTGACTAACCGGTGCTTGACAATGTGCTAGGATAGACTTGTTTGTTGATATGCCATGTATATGATATTGTTGCTATGATGCTTCCATTTAGCTGTTAATTACTAGCTATTTATAGCTAACCCTCTCATGTACATTCCATGTGCTGGTAAATAAAGTGACTGGTGAGAACGGGTACCTGCTGGGAATGTCATGATATGTTTTGGGGAACATGCTTTGAAATGCTTTTGTTTGTAATTAGTAATGGTTAGCCGTATCGGTAAGGCCTTGGTAGTACTTTTGAGATACAACTTATATATACATATATATATAAGTTGTAAATTGTTAAATTAAAAATAAAGCTTCCGCTGTGTTTTATTTATAAAAAAAAGCTCTTCAAATTTAGGCGGTGTTACACGGGTAGAAGCTTCTGGGAAGCCCTTGTTACGACCCCATTGTACATGTTTGGATTCACATGACGTTTGCACTTCTTTTGTCTATTTGTGATTAAAGGTCGTGTAACTAAGACAACAAGTAGCACCAATCTTTTATAAATCAGATAAAGCTTCCATATACTTATGTAAATGGATTGACAAATGCTCTTGTTTATTAGTAATTTAAAAAGTTTAATTTCGTACTAAAAATCAGGGTGTTACATTATTAAAAAAAACATTTGTAGGATTTGTTTTACAACAGATACTTGGACTTCAACTCAACAAACAAATTATGTGTCTCACGGCTCATTTTGTTGATTATGATTGGAACTTGAAAAAAAAAGTGTTGAGTTTTGAGGTTCAAGAGGGTCACCGGGGGGTTGAACTTTGAAAAATGGTCGAGAAATGTTTAATGGAACGGGGAATAGAGAATGTTTTAGCAATTTCCGTTGACAACGCAAGTCCTAATGATATGTCAATTGAATTCTTGAAAAACAGATTTCAAAATTCCAACAAGTGTCTCATGGATGGTAAATGGGCACACATTCGATGTGTTGCTCACATGTTAAACTTGGAGGTGCAACATGGTATCAAAAAAGTTGATATTGCGGTTGAGAATGTTCGATGGGCGGTTAGGTGGATTAGGCACTCACCTTTTAGAATTGACAAATTTAACAAGTTTGCAAAAATCGTTAATTGTGGTATAAGAAAGCACTTGATTAGAGATGTCTCAACAAGATTGAACTAAACTTATCATATGTTAGAAGTTGCCTAAGCTTATGATAAAGATTTTGAGAGATACGATATTGAGGAAATTGATTTTGGGTCCGACACTAAAACAACGGGTTTTTTTGTACCTTCAAAAGATGATTGGCAAAAGGTTAGAACTGTATGTCATTTTTAAAAATCTTTTTATCATGTTATTTTGAGAGTTTCTGGGACACTATATGTGACATCAAACACGTACATTGAGGAAATTTACTCCATTCTTACGGTGTTGAATGATGCAATGTGTGATGCTAATCCTTGTGGGATTGCATTGGCAGTGAAAACAAAAGATTGAAAAGTATTATGGTGAGATAGAGAAGATGAACTTGTTATATTTTGCTTTGAATATTGACCCGAGGAACAAATTAAAGTATTTGTTTATACTACTTGATGACCATTATGGATTTCATGGGGAAGGAGTGGTGGAGGAGAAAAAGTATTATATTGTGGATTCTATGTATGAATTATGTAATGATTATATTAGAATCCATTCTTCAAATTCTACCTCAAGTACTACCGAGTCTACAAACTCATCTTCGATGTTAGGAAAACGCCAAAACCCGGATGCTATGGCGTCACAACCCGCATTGAGAAATAAATGGAGAGTAAAGACGAACACGAATGTTATTGAATCAAGTAGCGAGTAGGAAAAATATCTGAAAGAAAGTGTTTAAGAAGATTCCTTGATGCTTAATATTTTACAATGGTGGAAAATGAATAGTCCTAGATTCCGGACTCTTTCTTTAATGGCTAGAGGCTTATTAGCCATTCCTTTCACAACAGTGGTATCGAAATTGGTTTTTAGCACTAGTGGGAGGGTTTTGGATCCGTATAGGAGTTGTTTATCTCCTAATTGTTCAAAGTATAATTTGCACCCAAGATTGGCTTCCGGAAGCTACAAGTGTCAAACCGGAATGTGAAGAAGATTGGGATGCAATACATGAAATTGATAAAGGTATTAAATTTTCATAAATAATTTAATGTTTGTTATTTTATATATATATATTACTTTTTATTATTTTTCTCTTTATATATGTAGAACGAAGAGAAGATATATCTAACTAAAGCTCGGATCGGAGAAGTACATGAAGGTGGCAAGATGAAGGTGCAAGAAGAATGAATATATTTTGTGAAGCTTAACACGATTTAATTATGTTTTAATACTATAATGCGTTAAAGTTAATACATTGATATTTTTTGTGAAGTAGATGAATATGACATCTACTTAGGTAATATTCTTTTGTCATTTTGAACTTAATACATTGAATTTTGTGAAGTTTAACTCGGTTTTATCGTAGTTTTTAGGGAAACAAGATCCTAGTCTTGATTAGGTGATGTTCTTTTGTCATGGTGACTTGTACATTTTGCTTTGAAACGTGTTTAATTATTATGAATGTTTGGCCTAATTAGGCAATTATATAAAGCCCAATCAAAATTCAGTTTTTATCACATAACTATACTTGGACCAAAAAATGTAGCAACTAATTCGGGTATACCCAAAAGTAACCGACTCGAACCGTACCCAAATTCTAACCGAACCCGATACGCGTAATGTAGAACGGTTTGCTATCGGTTAAATTATCTATACCAAAATACCCAATTTACCCGACCATGAACTACCCGAAACCCAATGGATATACCCGAGAAATACTAACGGGCATATGGGGATTATAGGGGCGTGGGATTCTAGTTTTCATAATCCCCAGCCCTATAGTTCAGTTCGGGTTTTAAAATCTTGAGGAGATTTTTAAGAAAATAATCTCTCATAAGCCTCCAAAATAAAAGCATTCTGAAGTAGCTTATGGCTTCGCTTGAGATATCAATTACTTAGCCCCGGCCTCAGCTTCAACCCCAGTCTCTTTCACCAAACACACTCTCAGTGAGCCCTTGGTTGACTTTTTAGTTTATTTTCTCTCAATTTACTTTATGCTTGTTTTCTTCTTAAGAATAGGTCTCATCAAGAATATAATAACTGATTTAAAGCGAATTTTCTTTTTATAGGATCATCTTTCATTGCTATTTGCAGAATCTCAAGTTTAAAGATAAACTAATGAAATAAATTTTAATAATACATAAATATAAAACAACAATAATAAAATAAATAAACAACCTAGAAGTTTACAAGTGTTTAAAATACCTATCCGTGGCAACACTTTACAAGATATTTGTACAAAGTTGGTCCGAAAACAAAAAAATTTCATTTTGTGTATTTTGTGCACAAGGTCTTCATGGGTCGTGAAGGTCATGCGACCAGTCTTGTGGAGTGGATTGGTCGTGGAAGTTTTTTAACTAGTTTATGAGTCGTGGTGCTCATGGTCTCCACCGGTTGTGTAAGCCTGTGAAGGCCACCGGGTCATGAAGACCTCCTGATGACCTCGTAAACAGTGCTTTTTGGTCCTTTTGAAAAAGAAAACATTTTTTTTGGTTTTGGCACTTGCAATCCTGTTTTTCTAGAATTTTGTCCAAATGTGTTTGGACATTCTATAAAGCCCCATATGTGTCTTCGTTCATGTATTTATACATATTAGGTAGTTTCAGCATAAAAAGTACACATGCATATACTTATATTGTGTATGTATGGATATTTATTCCCAAAGTGTTTGGGGGTACTAATGCAGACGCATACGAATTGCTCCCTTTATGAATCCGTGTTTTGTTTGGATTGGAACAATCTTGACTAGGAGACATTTTGCATGGTTGGTGTGACACAATATGCTTTGTTCGGTTGTTTGTGGTTGTGTCCGGTAACGATTTGCCCATTAGATCTATGTGATTGGTTGTGTGATTATTTTATTCATTTATTTGGTGGCTTAAAGTCACAATAGTATGTAATAATTATTCAATTGATATATTTGTATTTTATTACCGGCTTGTATGCCGTTGTTATCCTTTGTACTTGTAATTAGTAGCTTAGAATAGCAATCCCGGCTTGCATGTTTTTTTCTTTCAAATTTGTATGTAATTATGAAAATAAGACCGAAGAAAACCATCAGGAGTCGTGGAGGTGACATCACGGTTATTGCGGATCTGGAGGGCCATGTGGAGATGATGGATTTAATGGGAGCACACCGGCAAGGTCAATGGAACTTTTGTCCTTAGATTGACCTTGTTCTCCCCGTTAGGCTCACGGGGAGGACGCATAGGATTAGGGGCAAGTTACTGGACTTAGTAGTGCGTGGTTATTTATTATTCCGTATTTTTTTGCGTGCTTGTTAGGATCTTCGCATGCTAGTTTTTTTCAAAATAATAAAGCCTCAAGTGTTTTGTTAAATGGTTTAACAACTCCTGCGTGCTATAACACAGTGGTTTTGAAAATACACATCTTTTATTTAAACATTGTAGTGGAATTATTAAACATTATCATTGAATGCTAACACACAAAGCCGTTAACAAAACATCATCATTAAAACCACTACGTTACCACGCAGTAAGTCAAACATTCGTTTTAAATGTCTACCACTAGTAGGTAATAACAATAAATAAACATCAACATCTTCTCTACCCAGCTGTGCCCACTCTCACCCAGCCACGCTCATATGCTACCTATACGAGTACGAGTCCCATTTTAAGAAACAAGTGTGAGATTTTGCCTCGTGAGTCAGCAATAGGTAAACAAAATCACACATTAAATTCAATCTTTAATTAGGTTAGTGATAATAAATGCCAACCCATAACTTGACCCACCCATATTTCATCATATACATTAGTTGGTCAAGTATCATCTTTTAACTTCTTTAGATACATCACAAAACATCATTACCACAACTACATATCACTAACATCATTATGTCCATCATTAAACATCTTTAGCATCATTAAGCATAGCTAGTTATCTACGTTTCCATCACTCTTAATTAGGGTCTGTCACCATGCCTCATTTACCATCGCTACCCGAAACCATATGCGTGTTCGGAAACTGCTACCTAGGTCCATCCACATCAGCACCACATGCTAACTCGGTGACTCCTGAGTCCTGTAGTCTGTCTACACTAGCAAAAGTTCACTACGCGTGCCCAGCAAGTCTGGTTCCGAGTGGGGTGCGACTCCCACTCGTACTCAACTCCCATGGTCTGTCTGCTATAGTTATTCTGACAATAGTCGTTAGGTGAAAGTACATCCGGTGCCCCTATTGCTAGGCCCTCCTTCCACCATTATGGTTTAATGCGTTTTGACATCGTCATCATCGGTCAAACACCACTCCAGTTTACGAGTACACCATGTGTTGCCAACGCCGTCTAATAAACCCGACAACTAACCATCATTGTGCTAGAAATTTCTAGAAAGCACACGTTCCCTACTATGCATCATCTTTACATCTTAGGAGTATATCTACCGTGTATAACGTACCAGTTTTAAATTTATAAAATCCGATTTATTATTTAGTACGACTAATACACTAATAGGCAAGAGGACCTAACCATTTATAGTTTAGTTAAATAAGTACGGGTGTCGAATACAAGGGGAACATATATGATTTTGATTTTAATTCCACCAACTTAATATTAAACTAATAAAAATACTAAAACCAAACAAAAAGCAATTAAAGTAATAAAGAGGGGAATTTGAAACTTTAGCAGTAATGATGAATCTTTTATCGCTAGCAACCTAAGAAAACACTAAAGGAAACCCAAAGGAATCAAAAAGCAGCCTACTTAATTGGTTTTAACTATGAAATGAAGACTTCCTTCCCTAGATTCGATTCCAGCCTTTTCAGGCCAATTAGTTTTAGTTTAACTCGTGCAATGGATACTTTAAACATCATATACCGATTTCTAATGTGATTAGACTCTTGGTCAGATTATCTAAACTTATAATTATGCAATGTATCAACCCTATGATCAAAGAATCAATTTAAAGCATAATTAGTCTTTTTAAGTTTGAATCAAGAAAGACTCAATCTTTTATAATTGTTTTTGTTAGCAAATCATCAATTAACATATAAAGGTAATTATATGTCAAAGCACACACATTAAAGTTTCTATATTTTGTTGTTTAGTCCTAGGATTGGTCAATCTCTAGTCAAAATTACCTATTGATCCTAGATAATTAAGAATCAAGTTATATAAGTAGATTGGTTCTCTTCTAAACACAAAAAAAGTTCCTAAAACACATATGGTTCTTTGATTAAGCTTGCAAGACAAATATATGATGAAAAATAACCTATGTAACATCCTCGTTTCCGGCCTAGTTGTAATTGAGTCGGTGGTAAGTCAATTATGATTGTTTATGTGTGTACTTGTGCATAATGATTATTAAAATAAATAATCGAGTAGTGTATTTTAAGTGATAAATATATCTTGTATATCGCATGTGTTTATGGTATCAATGAATTCGTTGTTAAATGAGGGTCGCAAATAATACCTTGTTAGTCATTAATTAATTGTGTTAGATTGCTTAATTTAATTATTGTATGTTAGTAAGTGAAGGGTTTTGTGAGGTACAACATGTACATCGGAATAATAAACCAAAACCCTAGGGGAACAAAAATATAATCAATATGTATATATATATATATATATGTAACAAAGTAAGGTTTAAAAGAATTATACCCTTGGACTGCTATAGGGGATACACAACTACTGCACCATGAACCTGGTTGCTAGACCGCCTAGAAAAACACACGCTTGAAAGCTTATGTGTGTGTCTCGATCACCAATCCCGCCGCAAAGAGGGGTCGCGTCGCGAGAGAGGGACCACCATCGACTGTAACACCGCCTTTGCTATATTAAAAATCAGTATAAATTTGAGTTTTCAAACTGCATGGGTCAGTTTGTAAATTGAATATTTACGAATTTGTTAACTTAACCGAATTTCAAAAACATCGCAGCGGAATTTTAAATAACAAACAAACAAACCCAAGTAGCAATTACAGTTTAAAAACACATATTTGGCGTATATAAAAATATACAATACAAAAATGGTCAAACATGCCAACCGGTGTTACATTAATCTAAACTGACCATTGTATTATAATACCAAAAGCAGTGTTCCTTCAAAAAGGCATATACATCAGCCACGAGTGTCCCTAACTCACCAAGCCTACCTATTCCTTATCTGAAAAAGGCTTAACATCAACAATATTAGCTATTTAAAAAAAGCTAGTGAATACTAACAATCATGCATGGCAATAAGGCAAGTCATCTGCAATAAAGCAAGTCATATAGCAGGAATAAGCAAACAATGCTATCCTATCACATAGCGGAGTGCTAACATGTCCGCGAGTGAATTATATTGCCGGGTTGCAAATCTAGCTCAAGTCACTACCACCGGGGGAATCAAACACTACCATCCGTGCTGGTTTCATCACCTAAGTGAATCACCGTGCTCGTTAAGGAGCCAAGGCTCATTAGGCTTAGCCATTTAAGGCACTCAGCCCAAGTGCTGAAAGGAACAGTACTCGAGTACCGTTAATCCAGAATCTTAGCCCGAAGGCACTGGATCCAGCCGAAGCTGACCTTAATTACATGTTAGTCCAGACATACACATAGCTCATCAAGAATCC
This sequence comes from Dittrichia graveolens, assembly GCA_038502395.1. Taxonomy (NCBI): domain Eukaryota; kingdom Viridiplantae; phylum Streptophyta; class Magnoliopsida; order Asterales; family Asteraceae; genus Dittrichia; species Dittrichia graveolens. The sequence continues at coordinate 30,379,735 of JARJIL010000008.1, forward strand.
TTTTCAGGAACAAGTGCATGCATGCTTATACATATAACATATATTCATCAAATTGTGCACATGTACTTAAATAAATGTCTTGCACATCAATTATCAAGGCATATCATGGATTCTTTATCATACTAACATACATATGGCTTTCATAATACAAATTGTAGCATGTCATAATCATATAACCTTTCTTGCATTCAAACCTTCCTTAATTGAAGTCATAAGAGTCAGTACTCACCTTGTGTGTTTAAAGCAACACAATTAGGTATTTGGATCTCCTCGGTTGCTTAATTACCTATTGTATACATTCATTTCATTTAGATAATCATACAACATTCACATGTATTCTTACACTAGTTTTAACCCCCAATTATACCCTTAAAGTGTCAAAAACGATCCAACTATAACCCATGTACTGAAAGCATCGAACAACAGCCAAGTCAGCTCACTGCCCAGCACTTCACGCCGTGAACACCCTGTTGTTCACGCCGTGAACTGCAAACAGACTGCTGAACAGCAGCCCTGTTTGCTGTGTTTTCCATCCATTCCCAAGTTTAAGCCTTTCTTATTTGTTTCCAGGTTACACACTAAGTTTTGGGTATCATTTGGAGTCTATAAACATTAACATAACATGCTTTTAACATATGATTCAAGTTTGAATAATCAAATCACCATTAAAGACCCATTTGGTCAAATTCATGAAATTCCTTCAAGATAGTATCTTTAATTCATAAAATCAGTTCCAAACAACTAGTAGATGATATTAGAACAGATTTCAATCCAAAAACTTAAGCTTTAATTACTAATTTCGTTTTGCCCATTTTTAACCTAGAACTTGAAATGAAGAACAAGGATGAAGGAGCTTACTAGGAATGAGGAAGATGATGAATAGTAGATCAAGAACAGATAATGAACAAGATTCAAGCTTGATTTTAGTGCCTTGATTGATCTTGGTTTGTTTCCTCCTTCAAGAACAAGAGAGATAGTTGAAATGAGGTGTGTGTATGTTTGTGAGCGTGTGTGCGTGTTGTTGTCTGAGATATACATAAGGACCGACTATGAGGCTCTCATTTATCTTTAAGAGGTATTTTGTTCCCCTTTTCAACATACAACACAACACCCGAATAACCGTTTCAACTAACGAGGATATTTTTGGAAACCTCGTTTGAAACCAGTTAATATTTTATTATTGTTATCTATTATTATTACTATTTTTAAATTCACATTTAACTGACCAATTACATATTTTCTATTAATACTTAACATATATATTCATTTAATTCTTTAAATTAAATTCACGTACCAAATGGAGTGCACGAATAGGCCCGACTTGAGGATGTTACAACTCTACCCTCCTTAAGAAGATTCCGTCCTTGGAATCTGCTCAGCTTGAAATAAATGAGGGTAGCGTTCTTTCATGTCATCCTCAGTTTCCCATGTTAGGTTGGGACCCAAGCTGTGCATCCACTTGACAAGAACCAGTTTGATCATCTTCTTACGCAGCTTCTTTGTCTTTGCGTTAAGAATTTCAACTGGCTCCTCTACAAGACATTTAGCTGAATCAACCTTCAGCTCTTGTAAAGGTAGAACTTGATTTTCCTCAACTTTACACTTTCTTAGATAACATACATTGAAAGTGTTGTGGATACCAGATAGCTCAGGAGGTAATTCAAGAGATACAGTCTGCTCGTTGACCTTTCGGATAATCCTGAATGGACCAATATAACATGGACTCAGCTTGCCCTTATGTCCAAACCGAATTACACCCTTCTAAGGAGATACCTTCAAGAATACCCTATCGCCTTCACAGAATTCAACAGGTCAGTGCTTTGGGTCTGCATAAATCTTTTGACGATCACGAGCTGCTTTTAATTTCTCCAGAGCTATTTTAACCTTATCAAAAGTAATCTGCACAATTTCAGGTCCGGCATACTGCTTCTCACCCGTTTCAAGTCAACAAGTGGGAGCGCAACAACGCCTCCCGTATAACATTTCATATGGTGGCATCCCGATAGTAGAATGATAAGAGTTATTATAAGAAAACTCTATCAAAGGGAGATGAGAATCCCAAGAACCACCATATTCAAGTACACATGCCCTCAACATGTCTTCAAGAGTCTGAATTGTTCTTTCAGACTGACCACCCGTTTGTGGATGATAAGCAGTACTCAGATGAACCCGTGTACCAAGCTCACGTTGTAAGCTTTGCAAGAAATTTGACACGAAATGAGAGTCACGATCAAAGACAATAGAACAATGACATGTGACAATCTCGTTAATATAGAGTTGAGCTAGGCGTGTCAATGATGCAGATTCATTTGTAGCAAGAAAATGAGCAGTTTTTGTCAATCGGTCAACGATGACCCAAATCATGTTGTGCCCTTTGAGTGTCTTAGGTAGCTTTGTGACAAAATCCATTGTAATATGATCCCATTTCCATTGTGGAATGTCAAGCTGTTATAGATTGCGATAAGGCCTTTGATGCTCGGTTTTGACTTGTGCACAGACTTGACACTTCTCCACGAATGAAGCAATGTCTCTTTTAAGAGTAGGCCACCAATACAACTTTTTGAGATCATAATACATCTTTGTAATACCTGGGTGAATAGATAACCTAGAATTATGTGCTTCCTGTAATATCAAATCACGGTTGTCTCCAATGAATGGTACCCAGATTCGGGATTGAAACGTCTTCAAACCCTGGCTATCATTAATAAGCTGATCTTTCAGCTTTCTCATAGTCTTTTGGTTTAGATTCTCCTCCTGTAGAGCTAATTGTTGTGCTTCCCTCAATTTGGAAATAATATCAGGAACCACAGTAAGCTTCATGAATTTGGCTTCACTTGAAACCCCTTTTCTGCTCAAGGCATCAGCTACTACATTAGCTTTGCCTGGATGATAACGGATCTCACAATCATAGTCTTTTATTAACTCAATCCAGCGTCGTTGCCTCATATTGAGTTCTTTTTGAGAAAAGACATATTGCAAGCTTTTATGATCCGTGCATAAAACACATTTTGTGCCATACAAGTAATGCCTCCACAGTTTCAATGCAAATACAACTGCTGCGAGTTCAAGATCGTGTGTTGGGTAGTTCTTTTCATGCGGTTTTAATTGCCTTGAAGCATAGGCAATTACCTTATCGCGTTGCATGAAAACACATCCCAAACCAGAATAAGCAGCATCACAATATACTATGAAATCCTCCGACCCATTTGGTAGAGTAAGAATCAGAGCTTCCCGTAGTAGCCGCTTTAAAGTTTGAAAGGACTGCTCCTGTGCATCAGACCACACATAAGCAACAACCTTCCGTGTCAATTTAGTAAGAGGACCAGCGAGTTTAGAAAAGTCGCGAATAAATCGCCTATAATAACCAGCAAGACCAAGGAAACTCTTGATCTCAGTAGGAGTCTTAGGAACCTCCCAATTCATCATTGCCTCTACTTTAGCAGGGTCTACTTTCACACCTTCCCTGCAGATAACATGACCAAGAAAATGCACCTCCCGAAGTCAAAACTCACATTTAGAAAGCTTGGCATAGAGTTGTTCTCGCTTAAGAGTTTCGAGAACTTGACGAAGATGTGATTCATGTTCAGCTTCGGTCTTTGAATAAATCAAGATATCATCAATAAATACTATCACGAACTTGTCCAGAAATGGACGACAAATTCGATTCATAAGATCCATAAAGATATCTGGTGCATTGGTAGAGCCGAATGGCATCACCAAGAATTCATAATGGCGGTAGCGTGTACGAAAGGCCGTCTTCGGAATATCTTCAGCTTGAACCCGTACTTGATGGTACCGTGATCGGAGATCAATCTTAGAAAAGCACGTTGCTCCCTGCAATTGATCAAATAAGTCATCTATGCGCAGGAGTGGGTATTTATTCTTTATAGTTCGCTTGTTAAGCTCCCTATAATCTATGCATATTCGCATAGTCCCATCTTTCTTCTTGACAAAAAGAACTATAGCTCCCCAAGGAGAAGAGCTCGGGCGAATGAATCCCTTGTCAAGCAATTCTTGAATTTGATTCATCATCTCGCGGAATTCAGAAGGAGCGAGTCGATACAGAGCTTTAACCATTGGAGTAGCTCTGGGAACAAGATCAATCTTATAATCCACATCCCTGACTGGAGGCAGTCCGGGTAATTCGCCTGGAAAGACTTCAGGATATTCTGACACTACCCTGATATTTTCTACTGGTTGTTTCTTCATTTGGGTATTAATAACATAAGCAAAGTAGGAGACACAACCTTTTGTAACGGATTTCTGAGCTTGAATCACTGAAATGATAGGAATATCAGACTCCCGTCGTTCTTCCCTTGCGATAGCATAAGACCCGTCGATTAGAGGAAATCTGATAATCTTCTTAGAACATATGATCTCAGCATCTCTACTACTAAGCCAATCCATCCCGATCACAGCATCAAATCCCGCGATAGGCATAATAAGGAATGAAATTGAAAAGTTATGCCCATCGATATAAATGAGTGCTACCGGGACTTTCTCGGTAACGTGAACTACTTTACCATCAGCTACTTCTACTTTAATTGGATCAATTAATGGGGTAACAGGTAGTTGCAGCTTCTTACGACAAGATATGGAAATAAAAGAGTAAGTGGCACCAGTATCAAACAATATACATGCTGGGGTAGATTCAATAAGAAAAGTACCCGTTATCACATCACCTGCAGCTTTGGCCTCTTCGGCCGTCATCTGGAACGCACGCCCTTTTGCACGTGGAGCGCCGTCTTTCTTCTGCTTAGTGGATGATCCACCGGCTCGGGTACTCGGGCTTTTAGGGCATTAGGCAATTTTATGCCCTGACTGATGACATCTGAAGCATACATCATCTTTGTACCTGCATTCCTCCACTGAATGCCCTTTGGTTCCACACCTGGCACACCTTCTGGTTGCCTTAGAACAATCGCCATACTGGTAGGGCATGGATTGCACCACGGACTATCAGGTTTAGGCTTCTTGGAATCGCCTGTTTTGGTACCTGCAGAAGATTGTCCTTTATAAGGACTTGGGTTAAAAGAGGATTGAAATTTCCTCTTGCTGCTTCCCCCTGCAGACTCGCTTCTACACTGGATGCGATCACCATCCATTTGTCGAGCTACCTCGAAAGCTCGATCCAGATCAACTGCTGCTCTGACATGAGCTCGAAACTCCAAAGGTAATGTTTTGACGAACCTCCGGATCTTCGTATTCTCATGAGTCATCAAATGAGGAACAAACCTCATTTTATCAGTAAAAGCACTGATGTGATCCTCCATAGTTTTATCCCCTTTTCGGAGATTGTTGAATTCGTGTTCCAATTTATCCGGATCATACTCAGTGCAGTACTTCCTTTGGACTTTCTCACTAAATTGCTCCCAAGTCAGAGCATTGAGTACCTCCTTTTTGACAGAGGCCTTGACCGTGTCCCACCAGAAGATTGCACGGCCCTTTAACATCCTTACTACATATCACGCAGTATTCAGGTTCACATTCGCAGGACTCGAATGCCTGCTCAATATCCCGAATCCACCTCATAGTAACAGTGGGGTCATCACTCCCCTCAAAGGTAGGTGCATGGCACGATAAGAATTTCTTGTAAGAGCATTGCTTACGGGTTGGTTTACCCAAAGCAGAGTTGAGTAGAAGCTCCTTTGCAGTACGGAGCTCCTCCTCAAGGCGTCTGGTGTACGCCTGTTGCACGTTATCAGCGGGAGCACCCTCTGTATGGTGCTGAGACTGCTCATCTGCAACCTGCTGAGGTACATGGGAGGCTTCGTCCTCCATTTCTTTAAGAGCTTGCTCAGTAGCATCATGCGGTGTAGACATATCTCAACTTTTGCTATATGAAAGAAGGATCATTCATTATAGTACTTATACTTACATATTAACATATAGACTAGCTATTAACAAGTACTTATCATATTACTCTCATACTCCATCCCCTTTACCCAATAAGGAACACTTCATAATGGTCAGGCCCGAGTTTGAGATTAAATACTTTTTCAAGTACCCAATTCCCTTAAACTTAGGCTCTGACACCTAACTTGTAACACCGCCTTTGCTATATTAAAAATCAGTATAAATTTGAGTTTTCAAACTGCATGGGTCCGTTTGTAAATTGAATATTTACCAGTTTGTTAACTTAGACGAATTTCAAAAACATCGTAGAGCAATTTTAAATAACAAACAAACAAACCAAAGTAGCTATTACAGTTTAAAAACACATGTTTGGCGTATATACAAATATTCAAAACAAAAATTGCCAAACATGCCAACCAGTGTTACATTAATCTAAACCGACCATTGTATTATAATACCAAAAGCAGTGTTCCTTCAAAAAGGCATATACATCAGCCACGAGTGTCCCCAACTCACCAAGCCTGCCTATTCCTTATCTGAAAAAGGGTTAGCATCAACAATATTAGCTATTTAAAAATAGCTAGTGAATACTAACAATCATGCATGGCAATAAGGCAAGTCATCTGCAATAAAGCAAGTCATATAGCAGGAATAAGCAAACAATGCTATCCTATCACATAGCGGAGTGCTGACATGTCCGGCGAGTGAATTATATTGCCGGGTTGCAAATCTAGCTCAAGTCACTACCACCGGGGGAATCAAACACTACCATCCGTGCTGGTTTCATCACCTAAGTGAATCACCGTGCTCGTTAAGGAGACAAGGCTCATTAGGCTTAGCCATTTAAGGCACTCACCCCAACTGCTGAAAGGAATAGTACTCGAGTACCGTTAATCCAGAATCTTAGCCCGAAGGCACTGGATCCAGCCGAAGCTGACCTTAATTACATGTTAGTCCAGACATACAGATAGCTCATCAAGAATCCTTTTCAGGAACAAGTGCATGCATGCTTATACATATAACATATATTCATCAAATTGTGCACATGTACTTAAATACATGTCTTGCACATCAATTATCAAGGCATATCATGGATTCTTTGTCATACTAACATACATATGGCTTTCATAATACAAATTGTAGCATGTCATAATCATATAACCTTTCTTGCATTCAAACCTTCCTTAATTGAAGTCATAAGAGTCAGTACTCACCTTGTGTGTTTAAAGCAACACAATTAGGTATTTGGCTCTACTCGGTCGCTTAATTACCTATTGTATACATTCATTTCATTTAGATAATCATACAACATTCATATGTATTCTTACACTAGTTTTAACCCCCAATTATCCCCTTAAAGTGTCAAAAACGATCCAACTATAACCCATGTACCCAAAGCATCGAACAACAGCCAAGACATCTCACTGCCCAGCACTTCATGCCGTGAACACCATGTTGTTCACGCCGTGAACTACATATAGACTGCCGAACAACAGCCCTGTTTGCTGTGTTTTCCATCCAATCCCAAGGTTAAGCCTTTCTTAATTGCTTCCAGGTTACACACTAAGTTTGGGGCATCATTTGGAGTCTATAAACATTAACATAACATGCTTTTAACATATGATTCAAGTTTGAATCATCAAATCACCATTAAAGACCCATTTAGTCAAATTCATGAAATTCCTTCAAGATAGTATCTTTAATTCATAAAATCAGTTCCAAACAACTAGTAGATGATATTAGAACAGATTTCAGTCCAAAAACTTAAGATTTAATTACTAATTTCGTTTTGCCCATTTTTAACCTAGAACTTGAAATGAAGAACAAGGATGAAGGAGCTTACTAGGAATGAGGAAGATGATCAATAATATATCAAGAACAGATAATGAACAAGATTCAAGCTTGATTTCAGTCCCTTGATTGATCTTGGATTGTTTCCTCCTCCAAGAACAAGAGAGATAGGTGAAATGAGGTGCGTGTGTGTGTTTGTGAATGTCTGTGTGTGTTGTTGTTGTTTGAGATATACACGAGGTTTGACTATGAGGCTCTCATTTATCTTTAAGAGGTATTTTGTTCCCCTTTTCAACATACAACACAACACCCGAATAACCGTTTCAACTAACGAGGATATTTTTGGAAACCTCGTTTGAAACCAGTTAATATTTTATTATTGTTATCTATTTTATTACTATTTTTAAATTCGCATTTAACTGACCAATTACATATTTTCTATTAGTACTTAACATATATATTCATTTAATTCTTTAAATTAAATTCATGTAACAAATGGAGCACACGAATAGGCCCGATTTGAGGATGTTACATCGACCATCGCCGGAAACGGTGGTGGTCCTTTGTTCGGCCGACACACAAGAGTGAGAGAGAGGGAGAGTGTGTTTGGTAACTTGTGGCTTAAGTTTAATTGCCTTGCATTAGGGTTAACTGAATTAACAAGTCTAATCCCCATATATATAGATATCAAGATGGATTAGGCTTTTAAGTCCGGCCCAAGTTTAATACTGTAAACTCTTCACAAAAACTACCCTCAAAGTTTAAATATTATTAATTAACTTTCCTAATTAATTAATAATAATCTATCAAACCTTTTATTAAATATTAAACTTAATATTTAATTTCCCAAATAATAAACAACTATTTGTTATTTATTTCCTTGAGAATTAATTAACTATTAATTATCAACACACACATGATGTATTTTCCTATTTACTTGGTTCGAGTTTGAGTATACAGTCGTGTGACCCTTTAGTGCCTTATAGTGCTCGGATATGATGACACATGTACACTATCTATGCAGATTATCCAACAGACTCCCACTTGTGCAAGATAGTTACATTTCTTTTACATCATTGGCCTAAGGAGGTCCCTAGCGAGACACTTAGGTTAACCACGACTATAAGATCTCTTATGTGCAGAGATTATAATCCTCGCATGCATTACTCGGCTTTTCCTTTTGCATCACAGTTGTAACACCCGCAAACCTGGGCTAGGAGATTAGCGCGTTTGTGGTACGTGCTTAACTGTTTTAATATGATTAAATGGTTGATTGATTTAATCCTATTATGTGTTTATATTAATATAAATATTGTATGCATGTATATAACCGTATGCATGAATTTAGTGGTATACGTGTATGAGTATGAGTAATTAGAGAAGTCTTATTTGCCACCTCTTGCTATATTACATGTATACGTGTAAGGGGTTTAGCAAAACATTCATTATTTCCAAATTCAAGAAAGTGTTGTGTGTGTTTGTGAGCTTTTCTCTCTACCAAGCAAAACCGAAGGAAAAGAAAGAAAGAAGATAGCATTGGATTTCTTTTTATAGCGTGAATTAAAGCAATTTAAAGGTTAGATGTTATTGCTATCATGATTAAATGTTTAGTTGAATGATTTTTGTTTGAGAAACATGGATTTAGAAAGAACACCAAGGCCGATTTTGATGAAATATGTTTTGGTGGGTTTTTGTGTGTTCATAAGATTTATGAGTCTAAATGATGTTTTGCTGCATGAATATATGTTTAGAAGATGTTAAAACATGTTTTTGAATGATTTTAATGAATCTATGAAATCTGGGTTTGAGTTATGAAGATGGCGGATTTGATGAAGTAACAAAGTTGGCGGATTTGATGGAAGAAGATGGCAAAACCGATACTTGAAAACCGAGAGAAGGGAAAGCTAAAATAATTGATACACGGTCATCACATAAAACAAATACATCAAGATCACCTCAATCAAAAACAAAACGAACGAAGAAATAAACAACTCATTCTCATTCCAAATCAATCAAAAATGATTAATTGGCAATGTCTACTTCTAACCCAAGTGTCCATCTAGGTGCCAATGTGAAGAACGGGAAGAAACAAGCTTTTGGATGGAGGAAAAAATCGCACGAGAAGAATGGAGAAAGAAAAGACGAAGTTTGTTTGATTTACCCTGCCAATTTCAATAAACAAACAAATCTACTGCTTTGTAATGACTCGTCTGTTTTGAATGACAAACCTGTTCGAACTACAAATACTTCTATTAAAGTTGAAATGTTTTGCATGAGTGATGGTTGTGTTGATGGACATTGTACTTATCACTGTGTAATGACGAAGATAGAAAGAACCGTGGAGTCAAACCAAACCCCAATTACAAATCTTTTGAATCAAATCACGAACGGGCTTTCTTCATAAATAGAAAAGGTAATAAAATTACCTATTGGCGAAAGAAACACTCCAACAGATCAAGATTCCAAAAGAGTAATGAAAGTGTACCCACTAAGCTTAATTCAAAAGTTAATCTCACCAATCGTCGCATATCATGGATTCCAAATCGCAGATACTACAACAATTGGAATCACGCCAATCAAAATGCTGCTGAATTCAAACCACCACTCACTAATCTAATGAGAAAGAAAACTCAAATCTCACAACATAAATAACCAACAGTTCAACATAAAACCACCAAAGCCAAAACAGCCACGAACGAAATGAGAAATCCAAAGAAGCAAAGTGCATACATCGACGCTGATGTTTCACTACCTAAAGGCTGCAATCGCGTGGTAATTGAACAACCCATAGTCACATCAAAAGTAACTCACTCCCCCGCCATATCCAAAGAAATTGTAATACAGTCACCGTCCCAACCTCAAATGACCACACAAGTTTGGGTTTCCAAAGCACAAGAAACTACCTCATCAATTGAAACATCATTTGAGACTGTCGCATTTGCTAACAACCAAGGACCCACTACACAATGGGCACCTCAACAACTTTTGTCTTCCATGTGCAGGTATCTAGCCGGTGGTACTTGGACTCCGGCTGTTCAAAACATATGACAGGCGAAAGGGTCTTCTCACGAACTATGTCCTAAAATACTCGGAAAATGTTCGCTTTGGGAATGACGATGTAGCACCAATAATTGGAACTTGAGACATAATAAAAGAAAATATAAAAATAAGTAAGGTGTCATATGCGGAGGGCTTTGGGCACAACCTGTTTAGCATTAGGAGTTTTGTAATAAGGGGCTAGAAGTCAACTTCAAGGTCAAGACTTGCTCAGTCAAAACAGAGAATGGTGATGTAGTACTGACAGGCTCCAGAAGGTCAAATCTGTATACAATTGATCTAGCAAACCTCGAGGGAAAGCAGTCGGTATATCTTCTGTCAAAGGCTTCATCGGAACTCACATGGATGTGGAATCACAAACTATCTCACCTAAACTTCAAAAACATCAACAAATTGGTCAAAGGTGATTTAGTTCGTGGCTTGCCAAAGCTCAAGTTTGAAAAGGAACAACTGTGTGAACATTGTGAAAGAGGTAAAATGAAAAGGGCATCACACAAAGTCAAATAGGTGTCCAGTACAAAAGAATCTCTCCAATTGTTACACATGGTGAAGTATGAAGCTCCATCAACAATCATCTCGTTTCTCAAATAGGTAAAGAATCAATCGCAAGGAAGAGTTGGTACAATACAAACCGACAATGGCACCGAATTCAAGAACAAAGTCTTGAATTCCTATCTTGACTCAGTGGTAATCATGCATCAACTCTCAGTAGCTTACACTCTAGAACAAAATGGGGTTGTTAAATAAAGAAATCGAACGCTTGTTGAAACAGCTCGAACAATGTTGTCCTACGTTGATTTACCATCTTTCTATTGGGCAGAAGCAGTTAATAGAGCTTGCTATACTCAAAACCGAACAATCCTACACCGTTGCTTTAATAAAACTCCTTATGAACGGGTTAAAGGCAGAGTGCCTAATATTAAACATTTTCATGTGTTTGGTAATAGGTGCTTTGTCCTTAATGAAAAGGCTAATCTAGGAAAATTCGACCCCAAAGCAGATGAGGGAGTTTTCCTAGGTTACTCTTCTGAGTCTAAATCGTTTCGCGTGTCAAATAAACGAACCAATGTTGTGATTGAAAGTATTAACGTGACTTTTGATGATAGATTAACCACAACATCCTTATCTCATGAGTCACCTACAATCGTTTCTGAACACATCAGTTCAGGACCGAGACTTAATTGAAAAGAAACAAATATATCTCACGCGAATGACTCCTCAGATTTAAAACATATATTTGATTTATTAGATGATGAATCTGGAACTACATGTGTACCTGTCGACAGGCCTGCAGATGTTGTTCAGGAATCTCTTGAACTTACACAGCAAACTACTACTGCTTCTACATCAAGACCTGTTGATTCATCTTTAGACCCATTATTCCTTTTGGGTGAATGGTACACTGCATCCAACTCAGTACAATCCAGAACCATCAACTCCTGAGGGTGAAACATCCATTCAACAACGACTAGATGAAGTCTTCCCTCAGGATGCCGACGATGAGATTACTCATAACTCCAACTCCTATGTGACCAAATGGACTGCTGCACATCTGCCATAACAAATGAGTGTCAGTTCTCCAGCTTTCTTAGCATGACTGAACCTACATGAACTGCGGATGCACTGCAAGATGTTGACTGGATTCTTCCAATGCAATAGGAGTTAGATCAATTCACGTGGTTAAAAGTTTGGAGACTGGTGCCTCGACCCAATGACAAGACAATTGTTGGCACCAAGAGGATCTTCAAAAAATAGAAAGATTCAGACGGAGTGGTGATTCGAAACAAATCCAGACTGGTTGCCAAAGGATACAATCAGCTGGAGGGCATTGACTATGATGAAACTTTCGCTCCTGTTGCCCGTATAAAAGCTATTAGGGTATTCCTCACGTATGCTGCTTATAGGGATTTCAAGGTTTATCAAATGGATGTCAAAACGGCATTTCTAAATGGAATCCTTAAGGAGGAAGTCTACGTATCTCAACCGGAAGGGTTTGTTGATCCCAAGCGACCAAATGATGTCTATATATTTGATAAGGCCTTCTACGGACTCAAACAAGCTCCACGGTCTTGGTATGATGTTCTATCAGCCTATCTGGTAAATGAAGGTTACTCCAAGGGATTAATCGACACCACAAAATTCATCAAGAAAATTGGGGATGACTATATCTTAGTCCAAATATATGTAGATGATATTATATTCGGCTCTACAAACCCACAGTACAATCTCGAGTTTTTAAATCTAGTGGCAAGTAATTTTGAAATGAGCATGATGGGAGAAATGAATTTCTTCCTCGGCTTACAAGTCAAACAACTTTCCAATGTCATTTTCATAAATTAGTCTAAATATATTAATGATTTACTAAGAAAATATGATATGTCTGATTTCTTGTCCAAATCCACCCCCATGTCTTCCAAAACCAAGTTATCTGCCGATCTTGATGGAAAGACAGTCAACTTGAAAACCTATCGGGGTATGATTGGCTCTTTACTGTACCTTACGGCTAGTAGACCGTACATAATGTTTTCCACATGTGTCTGTGCTCGTTTTCAAGCAAATCCAAAAGAATCACATCTTCTTGTTGTGAAACGCATCCTCAAATACCTGAAAGGGACTCCTGACCTTGGTCTATGGTATCCTCGTGACTCGTCGTTCGAATTGCTTGCGTACTCAGATTCGGATTATGCCGGATGCATGTTGGATAGGAAAAGCATATCTAGGAGTGCACACTTCCAGGGAGATCGGTTGGTCTACTGGAGTTCAAAGAAACAAAACTATGTGTCTGCATCAACTGCTAAAGCTGAATTTGTAGTTGCTGCTAGTTGCTGTTTACAGAGTCTGTGGATGCGAACTCATCTGCGGGACTTTGGTCTTACCTACTCTAAGTTTCCTCTGTTGTGCGATTCTTAGAGTGCAATTGCCATCTCTTGCAATCCTGTCCATTACTCTAAAAGCAAGCACATCGACATCAGCTGTCACTTCTTGAAAGACAATTTGGAAAAGGGTCTGATTGAATTACAGTACGTTTCCACCAAAGATCAACTAGCTGATCGATTCACCAAACCACTGGATGAAGCAAGGTTTACATTCCTGGTGTCTAAGATCATATGTTGAATCCTAAACTGTAACTCATTACTTTATTATCTCACTTGAACAGAATTACGCGTGGTTTTGTTTTCTATGCAGAAATACAGATGCTCCTGTCTAGGGGGAGCATAGCGATTCATTGGTTGACATGAATGCTCTCCGTGCATTCGTGTAGGGGGAGAAATGTTCACGAATTCATCTTAAATCCGACAAACACTCATAGCTTCTGATTTTTAGATGACTACGTTGTGTCTATTTATCATTTCTAGGGGGTTAAATGAAGTAGAAAATAATAAAAGCAAGAATAATCAATTTATTTATAGCTTTTGGGCTTAAATAGAGTAAATGTCTAAGTCTTGGGCTTAAATAGGGTTAAACAGAATGGACTGGGCGAACCATCAAATTTGGGCCAATCTGGGTTGATCTGACAGTCGGATAAGCCCCGACCCACCAAGATCCGAAAGTCTGATAGTTTATAAATATAACTATCCAACCTTCCTTCTTCATTACGCTTTCGAAAATTGAAAAAAAGGCAAACACTGTTCATCTTCCTCCCTCTCTCTCGACTGTTCTCGATCAAAGTCTTTCAGAGTGTGAAAATTTTGTATTTATTCAACACTAAATCGAAAGGTAACATCGTTTTAACAAGAAATGTCGAAGAATATGCACATTTAGATGTTTAAAATTGAGTTTTGCATAGTGTTTTAGCCTCTGTTTATCGAACAGTTGCTTCTTATTGAAATTTGCACCTCATACATATCAAATGATGTTGTTTTTACTGTTTGAGTCAAGTTATGTATGCTTCTGATGATTGCGCATGCTTTGAAAAAAAATGGGGTTCAGATTCATACAAAAATGTGGATTAAAGAAATGGGTTTTTCATAAAGTGGTATTGTTCATCTTCTTCGAACAGAGTCCTTCAAGTCCAAAATTGGTGAAGTTTAGGGATGTTTAGGACTGTTTGAAAGCACGTAGATGTTTAGTGTTGAAATCCGAGTCGTTTGGTAAAAAACTTGAGTTCACAAACATGCCTTTAGTCGAAAATCGATTTTTGCTTGGTACGAATGGTCTGTGAGTTCTTAAAAGTCGCATGTAAAGAAGTTGAATCATCCAACTTTCGGATGAAATTTGGTCTATCCGACCTTTGGAAAGTTAAGTCCATGGAACCTTAGTTCAAAATGCACCATGCGACCTTTGATGCGACTTTCGGACGAAATTTGCTCTATCCGGCCTTTGAAAAAATGTTCCAGCGACTATTGGTCTCATAAGCCCACCCGACTTTGTAGTGCACTTGGTCTATCCGACCTTCAAGTGCATAAGTCCATGAGACTTTCATAGCTCAAAAACTCTGAAAAAACTAAGTTCTAAATCATGCAACTGTCGCATGACTTAAGGTCATCCGACTTTCGCATGACTCAAGGTCATCCGACTTTCATATGTATTAAGTCCTGAAAGATGTAATCAGTGATTGTATAACCTTCAAGCAATCAATGGCAAGATGAATATCGAGAGAGAGAGAGAGAGAGAGAGCTACACACACTTTCACGTTCAAAGGATATGTCATATATTTCAGGAAACGTCAAAGGCTCTTTTGCCCATGGTACAAAGGTCCTATATATAGGCTAAGCCTACTACTTGGGCCTCATGGGCTTTCCTACAGTTTAACTAATATTAACAATCTCCCCCTAAATGGAAAGAAAGCCAATGACATTGAAAATTAAATGCAGAAAGTAAGTAATTACAAAATAGATCGATTTCTTATGCCAAACATCATCTGCCACCTTCTAATAATCCGCCGGCTGTCCAATGTTCTTTTGACCTGTTCAATGGTACGTATCATCCTAGCCAATTCAGTTTCACTTAAGTCAGAATGATTCTTTTCGGCATTTTCTTGAAGACTGTGAAATAGAAGTTTAAGAGTCCCATCTGAGTATGCCATTAAGTCTATCATCCGAATCAAGATCTTTCGGCGGCGTTGATTGACAAAGATGACTCCTCTTTGACCTGAGAAGCTAGGATGATTTTTATCAATGATTGTGAGGGTTTGTAAGTCTGTATGATGTTGTAGTGGCCTGAGCAGATTCACCTCGAGTTGATTACTCTTATAGATCATGCTCCTGTATAAATTCAATAAATCTCCTCATATATTTCATTAGAGCTGATCCTCCTTGTTGTTCTTCATAGGACTTGTTGATCTTTGTAGAGAGCTCCTCGTATATGAACTAAATGTCATGCAACTTTACATGTATGAAATCTGCTTCATTGAGGGAGATTTTCTGACCATCTGCTATTTGTACATCATACATAGCAAATCTGTACCTTAATGATTTTTGCATGCTAACCCGAAGTACTTTGCTGATTGGGTACTCTTACACTATTTGCTCCCTTGGGGTTTTGTATTCGGTGAGAATGTGAGTGTATCGTCTCCTTTGCGCATCATCAAGACCTCTTATTTCTGGGGGAATCTTGTCTCTGATTTGAGAAGCGTAGATGGTAGGGATCCGATCCTCAAGGTAAGCAGCATTTACACAATATTTTCCCCAAATAGGGTCTTTCATAGCTTCCCTGGTGTACATGTTGTGTCTATCAAGGCCTGGGTCTGAAGTAGTTGGAATCGGACGTGCCGGTTGGACATTAGGAGGAATAGGCCAATCTGATGATGTTTGTTGTTGTAATAGTACCTGCTCAGTTTCTTGATTTTTCCTCAGGATGTTAGTAGACACCTGGAATTTCTTAGCTTTAGGAGGAAACAGTTGATGAACCTCCTCTGATATGCCCCGGAGAACCCTGGTAAGATCTAGCCTTTTAATGGTCTCCTCCATTTGTTTTTTAGTGACCAACTCCCTCGCAGGCTTTGCAACCCTTGAAGAAGCTGGCTTTGGAACGGTTTGCACGGGCATATCATCAAATTTATCCAATATCTAAACCTCCTCGGTTCTTTCTGGCAGCTTTTCAAACGAGAACCCTTCTATGTGTTTCAATAATTCATCTGAATCATCCCTTTCATCAATATCTGCGGTTTCCATTTCAAATTCAAAATTTGGGATGGCAGGTTCAGGCTCAGACATATGTTGTTGCTGTTGTTGTGGTTCTGGTTCTGATTGTAGTTGTTGTTGTTTTTGTTGTTGTTGTGGTTCTAGTTCTGCCCCAATCCCCATAGCAGCTGCAAGTCGTTCGGTCAGAGGGGTAAAGGTCAAAACGCGGGGTCTTTTCTCCCCTTCGTGGCTATCATGATCGTGATCATCATCATCACGCCTACGTTTTGACCAAGCAGCTTGGGATTTACAAGTAGTTTCAAGCGTTGTAAGCCTTGTTTCGACGGAATCTAACTTTTGAAATACCACATTCCCTAGATCCTCCATTGAATTCATGACTGTTTCTTTAAACTCAAAGAGGTTGCTACCCTTATATGTTTGTTCGTTGCGAAGGGTTTCAAGGAGATCCAGGTTTTGTTCGCGGTCGGGGGCTCTTTCCAGTAACCGGGCATAAAGCAGGGATTTGAGTGTGTCAGTGGATAAGCTCGAGACGTCATCAACTTTTGATTTCAGAGAAGCAAGTGTTTGTTTGATGTCAGCTATTCCCTCAGTAATGGGGTTGAGAGCCTCCTGCAGTTCCTCTTTTGTAACATACCGAGACTCACATTGAGTGCTCGTTGAAGTCTCCGCCACAGAGGCGGAGCTACTCGTAAGTGGAGCTGATGTTGTGAACACTCCACTAAGATTTCCACCCGATCCTCAAATGACACTTTCAGTAGTGCCACCTACGGGTGTTCCGGATGGTTGTCTGGTAAACAACATCGTAATATGTGCCAGTGTGGTTTGGTGTCTTGAAAGAAATGCAAAAATCTGCGGTATATCGATGTGTGCTGAAGAAAGCGGCGAGGTCGAGAGAGGCAGACCTCTGGTTTCAATACCATCCATCTCCGAATGAGAGGCCGGTAGAGTATGTGTATAATCTTTGTGGAATGAAACAGATGTCTGTTGAGAGACACCCGAGTGGCTGGAGGGGTTAATGTGCACTGTTGGGATGACAGTGACTGTTTCAACACCAGAGCCGACAATGTCAACTCCATTGGCAGGTGTGGCTTCCCGGCTTTTTGGGCTTGGGGGACCCTCAGCACTCTCTTTTTCTTTTCTCCCCTCTCTCTCCTCTACCACAACCTCTTCTTCCACCTGTTCCTCTTCCTCAAAATCATATCCTTCACGGCATTCGTCAAGAGGACCCGATTGATAGCCATATAAGAATTCAGTTTCTGAGTAGAAGGCTTCGGGTAGATTTGGAAATAGATCAGAGAAGCTCAAATCTTCCTCTTGAGCCACCACTGGCATTTTGGCTCGTTGTTTGTCTGTATTATCACCAACTAGTGGTGCTGCTCCAGGGTTAAAATTAATTACAGCTAAAGTATCAGAAGCAAAATCCAGAGCAGTTGCAGCTGTAGTTATTTCTGGTGCAGAGGATTCTGGTACATGTTCAGGATCTGGAAGCACATCGGAAAAGGAATCTATCATAGCCTGGATTTGCGCAGGGTCATACTCCACCCCTCCCTTGCTATGTGTTTCACCAACATCCCCTTCACCACCCCTCTCATCACTTTATTCGCTCGTCTCTCCCCGCTTAGCTTCCCCCGTGGAAGGTTGAGGCCTAGGTTCTAGTAACTCACTTGGCGCTATGGGCCCTTGGGTAGGTGCAACTGGCTCTGGTTGCGCCATAGGACCAAGTCCTGCACTCTCCCTATATGCTCGCACTACATCATTTTGTGCACACAAATCCAGGAGCAAAGCCGGAAAAGGTCGAGGTTGAACCGGATTATCAACAGTGAGAACCTTGACATACATGAACTGCTTTGGCCTGATAGAAGCATGATTTGGCCTACGGAGAATTTCCTCATTTCTGTCCATGGCGAACTGGACCATCATCGGCAAGAACCTTTGGTACGGCAGAAATCTACCCTTTGCACGTTTAAGATCAGAAAGCTTGCCTTCAACTTGCTGCACAATATCTAGAAATATCAAAGAGGCATAATCAATGTGTATGTGATTAGCCACAACATATATAAGTTTGATCTGATTTGTGTTTGGATATTCATATCCAGTATGCTTTAGAGTGAGACATCGTTGAAGAATGGTGAGAAATGTATAGAAGATGGGGTGAAGGTTTGCTCGTTTGAAGTGGGAATGGAGTTGTAAGTCCCCAATGTACCCCATTGCATGAATGCCCTCAAGGGCAGTTGACTCATCAGGCATCTCCTCAAAATCAAGGAGAGGAGGCCTGCTTCTAGAAGTTGGGAGTTGAAGTATTTCACGGAGTCGACTGGCGGTGATATTGAGGTTGAAGTGGTCTACATCACCACGAACTGAGACTCGGCCACTGTTTGGATTTGTATGGGTATGAACTGTGTTCCAGAACTGTTGTACATACAACTTACGAACATGAGTTCCCGAGGTTGTGGGATCAAATGTAAGGGCATGGTTTAGGGAGTGTACGCGGAGTATTTCAGTGATGATTGGGAAGTTTGGGTTTCTAAAGTTGTTGAGATTAATGACATGGTTATTATCATGAGTGACCGCTGAAAGAAATTGGGTTCTTGGAAGGAGTTGGTCATCAGGGTTATGGGATTGCCTAGCTGTCGAAGAACTGTAGATGTATCCCACTAAAACTTCACGAATTCATTTGATTTTGATCCAACTCAAATCATAATTGATTGTTTAGAATTTAGAGTCGATTTCGAGATGAATAGAATCAGTTCTAATAGGATAAACACTCAAACCTTCATAGCTTCGATTTCAAAACAGTAGCCTTCTTCGATGATGCTTGTTAGTCGATGTTTTCCCAATCAAGAGCCAACTTAGATCAAGTTAGGCTCTGATACCAATTGAAAGATGTAATCAGTGATTGTATAACCTTCAAGCAATCAATGGCAAGATGAATATCGAGAGAGAGAGAGAGAGAGAGCTACACATACTTTCATGTTCAAAGGATATGTCATATATTTCAGGAAATGTCAAAGGCTCTTTCACCCATGGTAAAAAGGTCCGATATATAGGCTAAGCCTAGTACTTGGGCCTCATGGGCTTTCCTACATTTTAACTAATATTAACAAGTCCATCCGACCTTCACATGCTTGTTATGTCCATCCGACCTTCACATGCTTGTTATGTCCATCCGACTTTCATGTGAAAAGAGTCCATGCGACTTTCAAGTCCAAATTTTTCCATGCGAATTTCACTTGAAACTCTTCAAAACTTGGTAAAAATCCGATAGTGTAGTGTTGGATCTTGCGGATTTCATTCTGTCGGGTTTTGATGAACTATCGGATTTGATGAAAATCCGATAGTGTAGTGTTGGACATCGGATTTCATTCTTTCGGATTTTGATGAATTGTCGGCTTTGACGAAAATCCGATATTGTAGTGTTCGACTTAGCGGATTTTATTTCATGGGATTTTGCATAAAATGGCTTGATAATCAGATTCCACACTTGAACAAATTTCGACATGATTTCAGACTGTTTTAATCAAAAGTCAAAATTCAAAGGTCAAGCATAGGTCAAGTCAAACTCAACATTCACATGTGAATTGAAATCTAAAACACAGATTCACTGAAGTATTTCACATCTATACTCTAAACTGCCTTTATCTGCTGTACTAATCTGGTTTACACTAGTATCTACAGATGGAAACCAATCAACGAGCTCAACCCCTACCTGAGGAAAGCAGCAACACCCTCTACTTTGACCTGGAAACTGATACGAAAATTCCAATAGTCACTGAAATAATCTGAGCCCATCCACGCTGCCAAGCCATAACTGAAAACCCAAACACATCTCCCGCCCATGTACCCGAAATTTACCTGCAACAACTGTGGTATACGTTTACCGAGGGTGTCACCCGCTTGGGACACAAGTGCCTCCGAGGATGCATTGAAAATGTTCGATTCACTCGTTTTGCTGTTAGACTCCGCAACATACTGGACCTACCCATCGCAGATCACTACCCTGACATAACTGAATTTGATGAAACGCCAAGGATAGATGAAGTACTTGAACTTGTCCACGGTCTTGGCTACAATGGGGAGCTACAACAGATTCATCAGTTTAGAAGGACCAACCTTGCGCCTCTCTGGCAGACGCTTGCAACAATAATCTCCCGTACCCTCACTAGCATTCATAGGGGTACTGATGGTGGATCCTACTACTCACTGCTGCTCTTGGCTGGTGTTGCTTACCACCTCCATCTCAACTACGCCACCATTATCTTTGAGGAGATCGTAAGGATGGTAAATGAGAAAACCACCTCCCACTGAAAAAATCTTTATACCCTTCCAAAGGTTCCTTACCATCTTGATCGCCACTGATATGGAAACCTACCATACCATCCCCCGACGCCTCGATAATCCGCAAATCCAAGTACAACGGATAACCCGATTATTGCGCATAAGAGAATTACCTAACGTGGTTGCTATGTAGGTGCCTGTTGCCCTTCTTCGAATCTTGAATCAGGAGTGAGGCTGTGAGAGGTTATATGAGGGATAATAGGATTGGTGCGCAACCAGAACCGGTTGTGCCTGCCCAAGGAGCAGTAGCACCTGGTGAGGGTCCTAGCGGTCTAAGAGCTCGGGTGCACAGGGGTGCCCCGAGCAGGGTTGTGTATGAGAGGGAAGAATCAGTTTAAAGGGGTGGAAGAAGTGGTGAGGGAGAAGAGATACACGAGAGTGATGGTGTGGTGATTAGTGATTATGAGGTCTCAATCAATGATGCATCTAAGAGTAAGTTCTCCACGGAAAGGACCCAAACTGAATCATCCCCATCCGGGCAGTCAATCTCCTTTGGCCCGAGACCTTCTCCGGTTCGTGCCGAATCCGCTGGCACGAGGCAAGTATCTGATCACCTGGAGGAAATCCATCATGACTTATCCGACATATCTATCACCTTTGGTAATGTTCTTGTAATTGAAAGAAAAGATGTAGACTTGGACGTGGTTGTTAGTGATAGTGAGAGCGAGTTGGAAAAGAAAGAGGGTGAGAGTTCTCCAGAACTAGAAAGCTGGGAAGCCACCTCTACTATCGGTCGGGACACTATTCCGGCTGGTATTCAAACATTCACTGACATCCCACCAGTGCAAGCACCTCACCCCACCAGCCACTCTGCTTCCACTCAACTGGGAGCAGTTTCACTCCACGGGGACTTATCACATACATAGTCGGCAACTCATTCGGAGTTTGCTAGCTTTGAAATAAGTGGACTGCCTCCCCCGTCCACATCTTCAATTCATCCACAATCGAGTCTAGCACCAATCTTAATTGGGTTCCAATCCTTTGTTAGGACACGATCACCACTTGAGTGTCTCCGTGATGTCGCTGGAACGTCCGTAGCGGCCTCTACTACAGAGGTGTCGCGAGGATCGAGCAGAAGTCCCTCCAGTGCCACACCTATGCCAACACTGCATGAGGGCCACAGGGCTGAAAGGCCTTTGCAAACCGGGCCTCTACGTGAGTTCGAGGTTACAACCGAACTAAGAATCTATATGGATTCGAAGTTCTCCTGCCATGACTCTGGCATAAAGGAATACGTTAACACCCAACTCCACTTTGAAATCAATTCCCTCAGAGCCCAAATCCAAGCCCTTGAAAACCGCCCACCCACTGTCATTGAGCAAGATTACTCGATCGATGAACTTAAAGACCTTCTTCACGCCAAGGTAAATAGTGTTGCTGATCCAACCACTGAACAATCAAATCTCCTTGCAGCACTACAATCCAAACCCCAACCCACATCCTCTAGTTCCACAAACTTTCAAGACACAGTCCTCCAAGCCCTTAATACCCTAATTGCAATCGTATCTTGCATAAGTAAGAGGCTGTAAGTGATGGAGGAATCTTACAAGGCTCAAGCCGAATCTAGAAAGTAGAGGCATGATGATCCTAAGGATCCAGGACATCATGAGGGGGAGAAAAGGCAACGGCGATACGTTGGAGCTCAAAGTACAACGTTAAGAATTAAAGCCGCCCCCGTATCTAAGCCGCCCGAGGGTCAAAGTGGTAGTGGCAGTGGCAGTAAACAACAACAACAGCCAATTGAACCTGAAACTATTGAATTTGAGTTTGAAATTGGTTCGGGGGTAAAGGCAGAGACAGAGGCAGACAGACCAGAAATCCCAACAATCCAAATCCTAGAAGTCCAAGCAACTCCAACTGAACCAGAATTTTTCCTTCCCAAAACTTCAACAGACAAAGCTAAAGGCAAAAGGCCTATAACCGAGGAAGAGGATGAAATCCCGCTAATCAACATTCGCAAGGTCTTTACAACAGTCAATAGGGAACTGCTCGACATTTTTCCACCACAACATGGGCAATTCAATGTTACGCCCATAGATCTAATTAGTCAGCAGCAACCTCAGAGACCTGAACAACAAGAGGGTGAGTGGCCCATACTTGAAACTTGTTGGTCCCAAAGAGGGTGAACAAGCAACCGATACAGTGCAGAAGGGGGGGATTGAATACACTTTAAACAATTAAACAAATTAATCAAACGTATATTCAATTATCAAACAGAATAATAACTATTATCACTCTCTAATCAAATCAACAGGATGATTGATATTACAATGATTATAACCTCAACTCTCTCTAAACACTCTTGAATCACAAACTAATTGATGATCGAATTTCTTGTTAAAACTGATTAACAAGAACTCTTGAAAACTCTCTCTAACTTTGAACTTACAAAGTTATCGCAACACACGCGTATCAAGTATCACGAACACACATATGATTTGCAACTTATGCAGTCTTCATTGTGAATCGCCTCTATATTCATACACACAGTATGTAAAACGTATATGAACGTCTGTAAACGTATGTAAACTTCTGTAAACGTCTATAAAAACCCATAAGAATGTTTATACTTATACTTGATATATCCACGAACAAATCGCAGTTTAAAGATAGAACTTATCTTTTTCTTTAAAACCGTAACAAACTCCTTAGTTAGAACATATCTAATTAATTTCGTTTGAGATTTCTATCCAACTAATAAATAGTTTAAATTAGGTTTAGATATCCGAATTTAAATGTCGTAGATATGGAGAGTTTATGACAGAATTTAGAACTTACTTAAATTCTGTAACTGACTTCTGACGCTGAGCTGACATACTCAGTCTTGATCTTGTCAAGCTGACTTCTTGAATCTTAGGTTCTTGAATCTTTAAGTCTTCAAGT
Source organism: Dittrichia graveolens (assembly GCA_038502395.1). Classification (NCBI taxonomy): domain Eukaryota; kingdom Viridiplantae; phylum Streptophyta; class Magnoliopsida; order Asterales; family Asteraceae; genus Dittrichia; species Dittrichia graveolens. Next base: position 30,403,740 of record JARJIL010000008.1, read on the forward strand.
CTTCACTCTTAAAACCTATCTCAGCTTAGAATTCACCGAGCTATCTAGTACTTACATAGAAAACTCTATATCTGTTTATACGCTGACTACTCAGCTTCAGTTGACTCGTCAGTCTATAACAGACTTACATAATTCCTAACTCTTAACCTATCATCTATACATATCTATAGTTCGTCTCATCAAATATAACTATTCTAAACATGGGACTAACAATCTCCCCCTATTTGATGATGACAAAACATTGAATCAAATTAGGTATAGGTTAACAGAATTATGCTGAACCACTCTTGAACTGACCAAAGTTAGTTCTTCAAATAAGTATTGAACTGATCCATACTTATTCACGTATCTTGAACTTACAAGATGGTTATGTTACAAATCTATTGTAAGACTTGTATTCTAAGTATTTGAATATACAACTACTTAGATTCTGAACTTATCAGAATTAATTTAAGTTCTGAACTTACAAAACTTATACAACTGAATATATCAGTTTATAATTGAACATATCAATCATCAGCTTGAACATACAAAGCTGTCTGTTTGAACATATCAAATAATGAAAAGTTGAACATATCAAACTTGAGTTTGTATTAAAGAACACATCATTTACATTTTACCTTAATCTTTATGATTAGCTTCTTCACACTTAGTGCTTACAAAATTATAGAACTAATCTATTTAATCAATAGGATTTCCAACTTCTAACCACATGTCGTAACATTTAAGTTCCCAAATTGCAGCTTTCTTGATAACATCATTCACAATCTCTTCACAGAATAATTAATTATATAGTCATTGGGAGATTATTTACCATCCTTACGATCTCCTCAAAGATAATGGTGGCGTAGTTGAGGTGGAGGTGGTAAGCAACACCAGCCAAGAGCAGCAGTGAGTAGTAGGATCCACCATCAGTACCCCTATGAATGCTAGTGAGGGTACAATGGTGTCACCAATGTTCTTGGTCACCAATGACTTGAATGCCTCAAAGATCAACTCAGCATAATCTACTCATCGATCATAGAATAAGTTGTATAAAAGTTGTATTTCAAAGTCATTCACATTATCCAGGCCTCCCACCTTGTATCCAAGAGAACGAACCACAGTGGATACTATAAATCCCCATGCCGTCTAGAAAATAGATTTCCGTATGACGCCAATAACTTGAGGATGACCCATTAAGGGTAAAACACATCGTGATGTTTCCCTAGAAACCGTCGCTTCATACTGATTATGAATCGGGAGATGAAGAATTCGGCAGAGACAGTTTGCATCGACTTCTATCGCCACTTGTCCACTTAGGACTGTGCCCCGTATAACTGGTTGAGTTGCATCCAGTTTACACGTATACCCGAATTCCGTGAGAAGTTGAGGGATGAGCACAACAGGACCACGAAGAAATGCATGTGCCAGGGGTCCCTTGCGAATGTAGGAGACCCACTCCTCATATCCCCTGCCAATTTTGGACTTCGGAATTTTGATACAGGCGATGACATTGTTTTGTTTGTAGGTGGGGAGTGCGTTGTTCTTGAAATTTCCACCACGGATCATTTGTTCAGTCAGATTAAGAGTATAACCCTCCATTGAAATCGAACTTATCGTATTGGATTGCACTTAGCAGTAGTAGGGATTAGCACTTAGCAATGAACTCTGAACACAGCAACGTTAGGGTTTAAGAGAGAAGAATATTTTGCAAGTTTAAACGAAATATGATGAAAAATCTCTCTTATTTATACCTTTTCAATGTGAGAGAAAAGTTACCGTTATCGGAGGGTAATAAATTTGACCGTTACCGTAAAAAAACTTCTACGCGGTTTCTTACAACGGCTAAATTCATTGTTAGTTACCCAAACGCACACTATTATATTAAAATATATTTTTATGAATAGAATATATCCTAAAATTTTCTAAACGACTGACGTTTATTTACCAGACACACCGTAAATATGTTGGACTTACCATAGTATCAGACATAACATTTGTTAGGACTAACCTAGACGTGTGGAACTGACCACACTTTGGAACGGAGTACTCAGCTGATCCTTAGTGTTCAGCTTAGATGAAGCACTCAACTTCAGATGTAGCACTCAGCTCAGATTGAGCACTCAGCTCAGGTTTTGACACTTAGTCAAATGTAGCACGTAGCAAAAATTAAACAGAGATAAAGCATCGAACATACCAATTAAGGGTTGTGAATCTTGTGCCTTCTATTGGTTTAGTGAAGATATCTGCAAGCTGATCTTCAGTCTCAATGAAGACTAACTCTATCTTTCCCTTTTCTACAATATCTCTAATGAAGTGATGTCTTATCTCAATGTGCTTGGTTCTTGAGTGAAACAGTGGGTTGTGTGTAATGGCAATAGCACTTTGATTGTCACAAAATATAGGAGTCTTCGAATAATGCAAATCAAAGTCCTTAAGCTGATGTTGCATCCTCGGTATTTGAGCACAACAGCTCCCTGCAGCTACGTATTCAGCTTCAGCTGTTGAAATTGCCACTGAGTTTTGTTTCTTGCTTGTCCAGCTAACAAATTTTCCACCCAAAAGTTGATATCCTCCAGTAGTACTCTTTCTAGCAAGACCACATCCTGCAAAGTCTGAATCTGAGTACCCTATCAGCTCAAATTATGATCCTTTGGGATACCACAAACCTAAGTTTGGTGTTCCCTTCAGATATTTGAGTATTCTTTTAACAGCTAGCAAGTGTGATTCCTTTGGATCAGCCTGATGTCGTGCATAAACACATGTAGCAAACATTATATCAGGTATGCTTGCTGTTAAATAGAGTAATGAACCTATCATTCCTCTATATGTAGTCTGACATACAGATTTTCCATCAATGTCTTTGTGTAGCATGACATTGTGTAACATTGGAGACTTTGCGGGATGGCTTGAGTCTAGTCCATATTTCTTAATCAGATCAAAGACATACTTGCTCTGATTAATAAATATACCATCTTCTTTCTGATAGATTTGAAGTCCCAAAAAGTACGTCATCTCACCCATCATGCTCATTCTGTATTGATTAGACATTATCTTAGAGAACCAATCACACAGACTTTGGTTTGTTGAACCAAAGATAATGTCATCCACATAGATTTGAACCAGAATGACATGTCCTCTGCAATTTCTTATTAAAAGAGTTTTGTCAATACTTCCTCTGACAAAATCATTTGAGAGCAAATAGGTGGATAGTGTATCATACCAGGCTCTTGGAGCTTGCTTGAGTCCATACAAAGCCTTGACTAACTTATAGACATAATCTGGATGTTTAGAATCAATAAAACCAGGGGGTTGTTTCACATAGACTTCCTCCTGTAGTGCTCCATTTAGGAGTGCACTTTTAATATCCATTTGATACACTTTAAAGTTTTTGAAGGCTGCATAGGCTAGAAACGACTTTATAGCTTCAATCCTTGCAACAGGGGCAAAGGTTTCATCATAATCAATACCTTCTTCTTGTCGATACCCCTGGGCTACTAGCCTTGCCTTGTTTCTGATCACTACTCCATCCTTGTCCATTTTATTTCTATAGACCCACTTAGTGCCTATAATTGTTTTTCCTTTGGGAGCAGGGACAAGGGTCCAGACTTTATTTCTTTAAAATTTTGTCAGCTCCTCTTGCATAGCCTCAATCCAATCTTCATCTTTTAGAGCCTCTTCAGTCTTCTTTGGTTCCATTTGAGATAGAATACTAGAGTAGGCAGCATAGTTTGGACTTGCTTTCGATCTAGTTAACACACCATTTTCAATGTTCCCAATGACATCATCAAGAGGATGATCTTTTAATACTCTGAAGGTTGTAGTGGGAGACTGAGGTTCTGGGTCTGAGTCAGCGCAGCGTCTCTCAAGCTGAATAGGACTTACTTCTTCAGTCTGAGTAGCAATTGGAAGATCACTTAGATCTTCAATTTGACATGTACTTGATGATTCACCAAGATTCTCAGGCTGATTATCTTCAATATTGATAATTTCTTTCAATGATGCACCTTTGTCAAATTTACTATCATCATCAACATTAGAATCATCCATAACATACATGGGATTTGATGTGAGATCTTCTTTGTTCCTCTCAAGCTCACTCAAACTAACTAGGTCAGCTTGAGCTCTGTTAGATTCATCAATACTTGTCTCATCAAACGTAAGATGTACTGACTCTTCAATTACCTTCCTTTTAAGATTAAAAACTCTGTAAGCTTTGGAGATTGAAGAATATCCAACAAATATCCCTTGATCAGCTTTGGGTTCCAACTTATGGAGCTGATCTCTTTGGTTTAGCACATAGCATGTTGAACCAAAAATGTGGAAATATCCAATGTTGGATTTTCTGCCATGATACATCTCGTAAGGTGTTTTACCATGTCTTTTAACTATAATCGATCTATTCTGAGTATAGCAGGCTGTACTTACAGCTTCTGCCCAGAAGCTCAGCTTGAGCTTTGCTTCACATATCATGGTTCTAGTAGCTTCAATTAAGGTTATATTCCTCCTTTCAGCAACTCCATTTTGTTGTGGAGTTCTTACAGATGAGAAATTCTAGATAATTCCTTTCTCTTTACAAAAGCCTTCAAGGGTTGAGTTTCTGAAGTCAGTCTCATGATCACTTATGAGCTGTTTAAGAGACTTACCCTTTTGCAGCTCTTCTTGTCTTATGAAGCTGATTAACTCATATGCAGCTTCACTTTTGGATTTTAAGAAGACCACCCAAGTGAATCTTGTGAACTCATCAACAATCACTAGAGTATACTTTTTGCCACTTAGGCTTAGGGTGCTAATAGGTCCAAATCGGTCCAAATGCAACATATGCAATGGTTCTGTAATTGAAAAATTATGTTTGGACTTGAAGGATCCCTTATGATGTTTTCCCATTTCACAAGATGAGTAGAGTTTGTCTTTAGCAAATGTGATCTTAGGCAGACCAGAGACTAACTCTTTGCTAGACAATTTGTTGATATATTTGAAATTTAAATGAGATAGTTTCTTGTGCCATAACCAACTCAGCTTGGGAGTTAAGTCAGAATACAAGCAGATTTCAGTTGAAGGATATTCCGAGCTGAGATCTAACAAATAGATATCTCTCTCTCTTTTTGCCATTAATATTGGTTTTCCTTTCTTATCATAAATTGTCCCTGCATGCTTTCTTAAGGTGACTTCATAATCCTTATCACACAGTTGACTGATACTTATCAAATTGTGTTTATGGCCTTCAACATATGCTACCTTTTTGAAAGTGACTTTTCCAGCAGTTATCTTTCCATAACCTTTAGTCCTTCCTTGAGAATTATCCCCAAATGTCACCTTGGGTCCTTCATTGTTTTGGAATTCACTTAGAATATCCTTGCTTCCTGTCATGTGCCTTGAGCATCCACTGTCTAGATACCACTTGTAGGAGCCCTTCACATGATCAACTAAACATATTAGTTTCTTTTTGGAACCCACTGTTTGGTGGGTCCTAAGGATGAGCACTTAGCTGATCCTTTAGAATTTGATTGATCAGCTCGAACAGATTTTGGGTCTGTTTTGGACTGATCATCCTTTTTGTTTTCAGGTCTAAGATTGGTACTTACACAATCATGGCCTCATGATACCAGTTGTTGGTCCCAAAGAGGGTGAACAAGCAACCGATACAGTGTAGAAGGGGGGGTTGAATACACTTTAAACAATTAAACAAATTAATCAAACATATATTTAATTATCAAACAGAACAATAACTATTATCACTCTCTAATCAAATCAACAGGATGATTTGATATTACAATGATTATAACCTCAACTCTCTCTAAACACTCTTGAATCACAAACTAATTGATGATCGAATTTCTTGTTAAAACTGATTAACAAGAACTCTTGAAAACTCTCTCTAACTTTGAACTTACAAAGTTATCGCAACACACGCGTACCAAGTATCACGAACACACATACGATTTGCAACTTACGCAGTCTTGCAACTTATGCAGTCTTCGTTGTGTATCGCCTCTGTATTCATACACGCAGTATGTAAAACGTATATGAATGTCTGTAAACGTATGTAAACTTCTGTAAACATCTGTAAAAACCCATAAGAAGGTTTATACTTATACTTGATATATCTACGAACAAATCTCAGTTTAAAGATAGAACTTATCTTTTTCTTTAAATCCGTAACAAACTCCTTAGTTAGAACATATCTAATTAATTTCGTTTGTGATTTCTATCCAACTAATAGATAGTTTAAATTAGGTTTAGATATCCTAATTTAAATGTTGTAGATATGGAGAGTTTATGGCAGAATTTAGAACTTACTTAAATTTTGTAACTGACTTCTGACGCTGAGCTGACATACTCAGTCTTGACCTTGTCAAGCTGACTTCTTGAATCTTGGGTTCTTGAATCTTTAAGTCTTCAAGTCTTCACTCTTAAAACCTATCTCAGCTTAGAAGTCACTGAGCTATATAGTACTTACATAGAAAACTCTTTATCTGTTTATACGCTAACTACTCAGCTTCAGCTGACTCGTCAGTCTATAACAGACTTACATAATTCCTAACTCTTAACCTATCATCTATATATATCTATAGTTCGACTCATCAAATCTAACTATTCTAAACATGGGACTAACAAAACTTACCCTGGAGAACCTAAACCCCTGGCCACTCACGAGCGAATAATAGCGGAAAGGCCAAATATAAGAAACATCAGGCCTAGGGAAGAACTCACCAAAACCAAACCTCGCTGGCCTACTCAATGGCTCAATACTCCTTCTGGAAGAAAGAATTCCCTAGATCTTCTCAGAAGTAGTCAGAGAGGTTGATGATCTATATGTGATGAACTCTCAAGAGCATGAGAAGTCCGTTAGATTCGCCGCTACCTTCCATGCAAGCATAAAACAACAAGTGGCCTCCAAATTTCCGATTGTCAAGATCAAGTCCGTGTACATGCGTAACTTCCTCAACTACTCAACGGTTCACTTTCATGTCACCAAAGCAGATGGGAAAAGATATACATTTCACGAGGTTGTGCTGAGACATCTAAATTTGGGGGACATCACTCACATGGAAGATGAGTTAGCCTGCAAAACCGGCAAGAACCTGGAAGAACAAAGAGCTCTCCAAGTTCTGATAGACTTTATGTAACATCCTGAGTCTGGGCCTAGTTGTTGCGTAGGCTCCGGTATGTTTATACGTGTTTATTATTTAATTAAGTGTTATTAATTATGTATTTAATAAGTTTAATTGGATTTGGATGTTTTATTATATGTATGTACATATGCATGCATGTGGTTAAGATATATATTGGCTCAAAACTTGACACCTCCTGCTTTGTACTTAGTATATGTGGGTATTATATGAGGATTAGTTATTGAAGTTAACCTCCTCATTTGAAATCCGCTGAAGTGTGTATGTGCGTGTTCTTGAGAGAAAATGAAGAACAGAGAATCGGATTTGGTTTCTTGAAGTTATTACATTCAAGTTTAGGTTGGTAAAACTTCTTCTATATGTTTATGATTGAATCATGTTAACATATTATAGTTTTTGTTTAATAACATTCTGAGTTTTGTATAGTAATCACCATGTTAGAACATGTAGAAACTTTCCTTAATGGGTTTAGTTGATTTTGATATGTCATGGGTTTTTATGGTGTTTTTGTTGATGATGAGCATGTTATAAATAGTTTAAACATGATTAGATGTGATTTCTAGTAATTTTATGTTGCAGGATATATGATCCATGGAAGTCTTGAAGTTGGCGGATTGTTGTTTGAAGAAGATGATGATAAAAACCAACATGTTGGAATCCGATAACTGATGAATTCCGACATGATTGAAATTCCGACAATGTTGAAATCCGAAGGATGATTCCGACATAACGAAATCCGATGGTGGATTCCCGTTTGATGGAATCTGGCAGAGATGAAATTCGATATGATGAAATCCGGGTACCTTGAATCCGCCAATAGAGAAATCCGATGAGATTGAATCCGGCAGTGTGGAAATCCGACAGTTTGCATCGGATTTACTCATATTCTACATATGAGGCGGATTTCCTTGAAATCCGATGGTTTTGTTGTTTATTGATTATTTGATGTTATATGCTAAATGTTCATGCATATGTGACTTTATTTTGTTATATATAACTAAAGAAGATATATATATATATATATGTGTTTGATATATATTTATGAACTAGACACTAATTTCAGTTTATTGTGTTCTCAGGAACTACGACTGTTATTTCTGTACCACTTGATCAACATTTTCACCAACGAAATTAACTCACTAGCTACAAATCGTTATTATAGGTTAGTCATCAATTTATCCCTTTGTTTTAACATCTCGTTGAACATGAGACATGGATCGTCATCAATTCTCATATGGTGTTCAACTTGTTTTTGGGCCCAGAGATATTATACTCCCAATTAAATGAGAGAAACAAATTCCATCTTGACCACATACGTCTCTTATAAGGCTCACATCATACCTAATAATGGCCTTTATAACTACCCGGTTAAAGATAGCGTTTAACCACATTAAAGCATGATACTCATCATACTTGAGTCCCAATATGTGTCTCAGGTCTAAGGATACAAAGATACCACCTTTTTTTCTCAAGATTCGCTTATGATACAGATCCATGAAGTGATCTTGAGAGCGGGTCATGTCCAATGTTCGTTACCTAACAAACATTAGTGAATTTGGCTACAAACCCTTTTGGCTACTTTCATCACAAATGAAAGTTAACCAACCGATTCACATTAGTCTTAATTCATAACTATTCCCATAGTTATAATCGACTATGGAAATTTTAGAATAAATAATTATTCATGGATTTAAACATGCTAATAAAGAACACAATAAATATTAATGAAGTGATCATATCCAATATATCATTCAGATAAAATAGATATTGTCATAATGTTTCAAAATATCGAAATACTAAATTACAATTGAAATCTAACCCCTTGAAAAGAGAATACCTATTGCCCTAGTATGAGACTCATGCTTAGTCGAGGCAAGAGGTTTCATAAAAGGATCTGCGAGATTCTGATCTATATGAACTTTGCGAAGACACACATCTTCTCTATCCACTATATCCCGTATGTAGTGGAAACGCCTGAGGATGTGTTTGGGGCTATGATGTGATCTAGGTTCTTTTGCCTGGGCAATAGCACCTTCATTATCACAAAATATCTCTATGGGGTCTTGAATACTTGTTACTACCCCAAGGTCAGCAGTGAACTTCTTCATCCATGCAGCTTCTTGTCCAGCCTCAGAAGCAGCAATGTATTCAGATTCTGTAGTGGATTGTGAAACTACACTTTGCTTAGAACTTTTCCAAGCAACCGCGCCTCCATTCATAACGAAGACATAGCCTGATTGTGATTGAGAATCATCTCGATCTGTTGGAAACTAGCATCTGTGTAACACTTTACACAAAGATCTTCTTCCAAACCCCCATATATCAAGAACATGTCTTTGGTTCGTCTCAAGTATTTTAAAATGTTCTTGACTGCCATCCAATTGCTATCTCCTGGGTTTTGCTGGTATCTACTCGTCATGCTCAAGGCATACGAGACATCTGGCCTAGTGCATAGCATGGGATACATGATGGATCCAATTGCAGAAGCATATGGGATCTCATTCATTCTATCTAGCTCTTCCTTTGTGCTAGGGCTTTGAGCTTTACTCAGAACCGTGCCTTGTGCCATTGGCAAGAATCCTCTCTTAGAATTCTCCATCTTGAACCGTTTCAAGATCTTGTCAATATATCCACTTTGACTTAGGCCGATAAGACGCCTAGATCTATCCCTATAGATCTTTATTCCAAGAATATAGGCGGCTTCTCCTAAGTCTTAATGTCTTGCAAGGTCGGGATGTCGTTTCCAATGAGTAGTATGTCATCAACATACAAGACAAGGAATGCTACTGCGCTCCCACTAGTTTTCTTGTAAACACACGGTTAATGTTCTGATTTGATAAAACCAAACTCTTTGATTTTCTCATCAAATCGAAGATTCCAACTCTGATATGCTTGCTTTAATCCATAAATGGATCTTTTAAGCTTGCACACCTTGTTAGGATACTTAGGATCTACAAAACCTTCAGGCTGAACCATATAGACATCTTCACTTAAGTATCCATTTAAAAAAGCTGTTTTGACATCCATTTGCCATATCTCATAGTCATAATATGCGGCTATGGGAATAAGTATTCTAATAGATTTAATCATAGCTACCGGAGAGAAGGTCTCATCATAGTCAATACCATGAGTTTGAGTGAAACCTTTTGCCACTAACCTTGCCTTAAATGTGTGTACATTTCCATCCATGTCAGTCTTCTACTTGAAAACCACTTACTCCCTACAGTCTTACTATTGGGAGGAAGATCAACCAAGTCCCATACTTGATTTTCATACATGGACTACATCTCAGTGTTCATGGCATCAAGCCATTTATCGGATTCCGGATCCGATATAGCATCTTGGTAGTTAGTAGGCTCAGAAGAGTCTAACAAGAAGATCTCATCATTGGGCACGAGAAATCCGTATATCTCAGGTTCTTAACGAGGTCTACCAGATCTACGAACACTTGTGTTTCAGTAGGTTCTTGAACAACCTATTGTTTCAGGTTCAACATCTGTTTGTTGAGTGCTAGTGTCAACCGGACTTGTATTTTGTGGTTCTTGAATTTCTTCAAAGTCTACATTGCTCCCACTTGCCTCTTTCAAAAGAAACTCCTTTTCTAAGAAAGTGGCATGCCTAGAAACAAACACTTTGTTCTCAGCTGGGTTGTAGAAATAATAACCTAATGAATCTTTAGGATATCCCACAAAATTACATTTGATAGATCTAGGATCAAGTTTGCTTGAAGCCTCTTGTCGTGCATGAGCTTCACAATCCCAGACTTTCAATTAAGATAAGTTTGGAACCTTTCCATACCACATCTCATATGGTGTCTTATCTACATTCTTGGTTGGAACCATATTCAATATGCGCGCAGTAGTTAATAAAGCATAACTCCAAAAGGACGAGGGTAGAGTACTTGGGCTCATCATAGACCGAACCATATCTAGTAAGGTTCGGTTCCTTCTTTCCGATACACCATTATGTTGTGGTGTTCTAGGAGGAGTAAGTTGTGAGATAATCCCACAATTACTAAGATGATCCATAAATTCTTGGCTTAAGTACTCGCCACCTCGATCGGAACGAAGGGCCTTGATCGTTTTGTTGAGTTGATTTTGTACTTCGTTTTGAAACAACTTGAATATTTCAAATGTTTCATGTTTATGTTTCATTAATAAACATAACCAAATCTACTATAATCGTTGGTGAATGTAACGAAGTATCTATCACTATCCCTAGACATTGATCTAAAAGTACCTCATACATCCGTATGTATGATTCCTAATAGATCTTTGGCTCTTTCACTTGAACCAGAGAAAGGAGCCTTAGTCATCTTTCCAAATAAACATGATTCGCAAACTTCAAATGAGCTAGAATAGTTTGATTTTAAAATTCCATCCTTTTGAAGTTTTGCAATGCGTTTCTTGTTTATATGACCAAGTCGACAATGGCATAGGTATGTTTGACTTAAGTCATGCTTAGGTCGTTCTGTGCTAGTGGTATATATAGAATTATCATCAAGAGATCTTTTAAGATTAACTTCATATATTCCATTAAGAGGGCGAGCCTCAAAATACAAAATGTCATTTTTGAAGGCACGAATGCCATCATCAATGAACCCAAAAGTGAATCCCAATTCTCTCAACCGGGCTACTGAAATAATATTCCTAGTTAAACTAGGTACATAACAACAATTGTTCAATATTAAGTACATGCCATTTGGTAATAATAATTCAAATGTTCCAAGGGCTTCAACAACAACATTTGCTCCATTGCCCACGTGGAGGTCCAAATCGCCTAGCTTCAGTAGCTTACTTCTTCTCAACCCCTACACATTATTACAAATGTGAGTTCCAGAACCGGTATCAAAGCCTAGTAAGTTGGTCAATGTATTCTTTCATCTTTAGCACATAGTCGCTAACGGATTGACCTTCCTCCATCTTGCATGTATGGAAGGCTCGAATGACCTCGAAGCGTTCTCGCTTTGCTTGCTTTTGGAACATTTCCTTAAGCTGGCGAAGCATCTCATATGCTCCATGCTCCTCGAGGTTCTTCTGAAGATCCGGAGACATGGGAGCAAGCATGAGACATGCAACTTCGACCGAGTCGTCGGAATGCTTCACCCAAGCATCCCTAACCGCTTTGGCCGCAGTCAATGGAGGTTCCTCAGGGACGGGATCCTCAAGTACGTACAATTTCTTTTCGTGCTTAAGAATGATTCTCAAGTTTTGATACCAGTCTAAGAAATTTGTACCATTGAGTTTTTCTTTCTCTAAGATTGAATGAAGAGATAAGTTGTTAATGGACATTGTTGAGTTTGGGGCCATCTACAAAATTAACAAAGTTCAATTTAGTATTTTCGATATTTAATCCTTTAATAATTAATACCCTTTAGAATTATAAAATTCTTTAATTTTTAAAGGATAGGATCCAAGTTGAACTTAACCTTGAATGTTTGGCTAATGCTCTCTCCATCAAGTTAAAACAACAAGGTAGGTAACCTTTACCAATTACATCTCGTATGTAATTCCTAGATCTTTATGGGATCCTAGACAACGATTGTCAATTTTGGCATGTTTGATCCCATCTATGCCTCGGGCTTCCTTCCGTTTGGCTAATGCTCTCTCCGTAATAAGAATCCGATGAAGTCATCCTGTTTTAAGACGGTGAATTTCCGGCCCAAGACATTCATGGAATTCGTGGAAAAACACCTCGGTTGTTACAAAAACAATCCACGCATTTGGCTAGTGCTCTCTCCACGTGATTGTCGTTGCAACAAGCGAGTGTCTTAAAATGGGATGGCATAGACTTACGTTTTGAAAAAGGGCTTTAACCGTTTTGTATATTTATTAAATAAAACAAAACGAATCATGTGACTAACATTGCATGCATACAATCATAAGTCCGTGTTTTTATAAAATCATATATTATATCTATATTGGTCTTTAGTATTCTTAAAATCCATATTTTACGAACTCTCGACGCGTTCAATTTTAAACTAGTATTAATATCCTATATTAATGTGTGTAGTTTCGAGCGCGCGAATACGACCAATTTTAGCTTGTAATAAAACTATTTTATTATTAAGCTTGAATGGAGTTTGGTTGAGTTTTTAAAATCTCTATTTAATAAGACTCATATATATATATATGTACATATATATATATATATATATATATATATTTGACATAATGAATTTTAATATTTATAAACCCCTTTTATATAAAATTCATTTTACATCTTATGTTATGTCAATTTAAAATACCAAACTCCCATTGTGTGATTTATATTATATCAAAAATATTATCTAGCATGCAAAAATCCTATTTTCAACCATGAATAATAATATAAACATAAACACACAAAAAAAATGTATAAGTGCATAACCAAGCCATTTATCCTAAGTGGTATTTTTTGTGAGCTATACAAAAATACCAAGTCATAACTAAGGACCATAAAATTCCTCTTGCGATGAACTCGAAGCTCCCATTTGCCAAAACAAATCCTTGTAGTGCAAATAACTCCAACCTTTCATGGTTGACTCCTCCATACTTGAAAACTTCAACTTGGTCATTTCTCCCTCTTGTTACATTTTATAAATGTAAACTAGTCTAAACTATTCTACTACTTACAAAATACAATAAGATGAAACAAAAACTAAATATTATTACATGCCAAATGAAAGAATAATATTACAACCAAATCGAATTTCCAACACATCACAAAAGGTCTACGGCTTGTTATGCACAATATACACTCAAACAAACATATATATCAACACTTGATATTTAGGCAACTTTTACAACCAAACATGCAAGTGGTTTAGTTGTTTCCCAAAATAAATATATAAACATATACAACTTGCCAACAAGAAAATCCACAAATTTTCTAACAAAAGAAAAATTGTCCATTTTCTTAAACAATACATACTCAAATAAAAAGTTTCTTAAAACTATGCATAAGTGGCTCTGATACCACTATTGGCAACGGAAGCAGAACAACAATTTTAAACTTTTTAAAACTCCCCACCAATGATCCATATACAAGCCTTAAGAAACAAAACAACCATAGGGTGTTTAGAACTACAACCTTTGTAGCGTGACAAACCCGTTGGTGTAGTGGTTGATCAATGAGAAGCCAAGAGAAGACTTCCTCCAAGGTATCCACAAGCCAATGATTCCAACGCCTTGAAATGCTAGTTTCTCCAACCCTTAATTTTCAAGAATGCAAGCAACAACCTTTGTTCTTCTTCTTGAACTAGATGTATGTATTTTGAGTATGTGTTTATGAATCACCTTTGATAACTTGAAGAACACCAATACTAGAGAGTAAAGATGCTTTCAAAAGTTCAAGAACACTTAGAACTTGTAAGGCAAAGGTGGTAGCATGCAAGTATATCACAAAATGGACCATGCATGTAACTATAAAGTCAAGAAGCAAAAGCAAGAGAGGGAGGCCCCTTCCTTGGAGTTCTTGAACGAAATTAGAGGGGGGGGAGGGTCCCCTCTTGCCTCTTGCTTCTTTACTTGTTCCATACATGCATGTCTTGGTGGAGTTTACTTGAAGAAACCACAAAATGGCCTCCATTTGTGAATTATGTAGAATTTTCTAGTTTTTTTCTTTTAAATACTTAAAAGAAAATACTAGATGTGTCTTAACATGTATAAAATACATTTACATGTATTTTATACACATACTTGATTGTTACTAGTAACTCTTTACTTGTAACAAGGATATACATACATGTATATAATTGTTACTAGTAACAATTTACTTGTAATAAATATATATTTATACATATATATATATAAAATCATATGTTTATATTTATATATTTGATATGAATTATCTTATATCAATATATAAGAGTGATATTATTATTTCATATAAATAATAATACATAACAATGCATATAGACTTATATATATATAATGAGTTGTAAACATATTTAAATCATATTCCAATATGTAATTAGTGTCCATTGACTGTAAATGTGTAACCCTCTGGGTTTATTTATTATAAGTAATATCGTATTAATTTGTGTCTTATGCACATATAACCAACAATGGAGAGAATGTCTGTGCATGAATTGATAGAACAGTTTAATGAGAAAATGAGGTTTGTGACTCAGTGAGTGCGTCATGAACCTTCCCAGGTTTAACATTTTATCGGGGCGTTACTTCCTGAATATAGGAGCACGACTCGATTAGCTAGATCGTTGTCCCAGGCCTTCACCTTAGCCAAGTCTGCTAAGGGGGATATCCAGGCGAGGGAGAAATTAAATGGAGTCAAAGCGGCTTTGTAGAAGCCGAACTATGAACATACTGGTAATCAACAGAGAAAGAAGTGGCAAGGAAATTAGTCTCAGGGAAGTCAGAGCTGGAAGGCAACAACAGGGAGTTCGAATGTGAAATCGCAGTGGTGTATGCGTTGTAGATCTACCCACACTGGGCAGTCTACTACTCAAACCATGTGATGTATACACTATGGAACTTCTGGACACGAGGAGAAGGATTGCAGATTCCCTCGTAATGTTGTTGGAACTATTAGAAGGAAGGGCACCGACTTGGTGAGTGTTCTTCAGGAAGGAAGACAGGGACAGGGGCAGGGGCAGTGGCACTTGGGGGATCATCCTCAGCGGGGCAAAAGAGAAAGAACCCTCCGACACCTGAGGGTAGGGCGTTTCGAATGACAGTAGATGATGCTACTACCACCGATGAGGTTATCACCGGTATGCTTCTTATAAACTCTCTACCTGCTCGTGTGATGTTTGATTCTGGAGCAAATCACTCTTTTATTTCCTTGGCATTTTGTGATAGATTAAAATTTCCTACGACTGTTATTTCTTTACCACTTGAGATAGAAGTAGCAGATGGTAAGATAGTTCCTGTTACGACTTCTGTGACGGGGGCTGAGATTGATATCGATGATAGATGCTTTCGAGTGTCGTTCCTTTTTATGCCTTTGTCTAGTTTTGATGTGGTTTTGGGGATGGACTGGTTGAGTAAACATAAAGTGAGTATTAAGTGCCATAGGAAGCTGATTTCTTTTCCGTTGTCTTGTTGGGTTTTCGTGGTCCAAAAACACAGCGGAAGCAAAACGATTAGAAAATATGTTTCAACATTTGACCACGAATATGCCCACCACATGGACCAAAACTCTAAACATGATTAAGCAACAAATAAAAGACAAAAGGAATAGACTTATACCCTTGAAGCTATCTTCCTTGTTCAATAAGATTTGGAGTTTGGAAGTAGCGTGTACTAACTTGTACACCACTATCGAAGTCCACACCAACGTGTAATCGTCTCCCACTTGCCAGAGTGTTAGTTATGCCAAGTTAAACACCACAAAGTAGTCTAACACACAGAGTATCAAAGCCTTGAGTTCTTCTTTGTGTGTTTAAGAGAATTGTGTGCAATATATATATATTTGTGAGTCAAGTTCAAGGAACATAACACTAAGACTTCTTGTGGCTTATATAGAGCTCCAAATGTAACTCAAAACCGTCCATCATCATGCCACAATCAGTTACTAGAGTTATAGCCATAAACACCACCATAATCAGCCTTGAAAGCTGATTAAACAAGTTGTTACTTCACAAGGCACGGCCGTGCCTCACAAGGCATGGGCGTGCCAGCCCAAAAGGCCACGACCAAGTCACGCCCGACTTGGGCTCGTGCCTATCCACTGGGCACACGACACGGGCATCCAAGAGCCACGGGCGTACTTAGCCACAGGCCACGCCCAAGTAACGACCGACTTGGGCTCGTGCCTGCCCGTAGGGCATGACCGTACCTCATAGAGGCAAGGGCGTGCCTTGGCCCACCAGAACCTGTTTCTGGTTTTCTCTCTCATTCGACCATCCGTGATAGAACACAATAATGTTTCATAAGGTAATCGCATCACGCGTATATTAAATCCCCATTTAATAATCATTACAATAAGAAATACATTATTGCTTTAATGTTCTCAATAACAAATACAACTAAAATTATTAAACCAAGTCACTACTAAATCTAATACCAATAGACTTAGCATGAGAATCATGCTTAACTTGTGACAAAGGTTTGGTGAATGGATCTGCCAAGTTCCCCTCAGTCGGTACTCTACTAACCACAATGTCTCCATTCTCGATGATATCACGGATAAAATGATATTTCCGAGCAATGTTTCTCGTACGTTGATGCGCTCTTGGTTTCTTAGCTAGAGCTACTGCACCCTCATTGTCGCATAAGATCTCAATAGGGTTAGCAGCCTCGCTTGCAGCAATATACTCTTTCTCCATGGTTGAGTCAGCCACGGTATCTTGCTTGGAACTTCTCCAACTTATTGCTCCACCATTTAACAAGAATACAAATCCCGACTGAGACCGGCAATCATCCTTGTCCGTTTGGAAGCTAGCATCAGAATACCCAGTAACTCTGAGCTCCTCCGATCCATCGAATACTAAAAACATTTCCTTAGTTCTCTGAAGATATTTAAGGATTTTTTACCCGCAACCCAATGACTTTGACGAGGGTTAGGCTGATATCGGCTCGTCATGCTCAAGGCATACGACACATCAGGCCGAGTACATAGCATAGCATACATGATCGATCACACTGCCAAAGCATACGGGACTCGACTCATTTCCTCTAGTTCCTTTTGAGAACTAGGACATTGAGACTTGCTCAACGCCATACCATGTAACATAGGTAAATTCCCTTTCTTGGAATCTTGCATCTTGAACCTCTTCATGACTTTATCTATGTACGTACTCTAGCTCAAACCAATGACTCTCTTAGATCTATATCCCCAAAATATGTGCTACTTCTCCCACGTCTTTCATAGAGAAGCAACTCCCAAGCCAGGTTTTCACTTCCCGCAAGGTAGTCACATCACTTCCTATGAGTAGTATGTCATCTACATACAAGACTAGGAAAACTACAACACTCCCACTAGCCCTGACATATACACAAGGTTCATCTTTGCTTTTAGAAAAGCCAAATTATTTGACCTTTTCATCAAAGCAAATGTTCCAACTCCAAGATGCTTGCTTAAGTCCATAAATGGACCTCTTAAGCTTGCAGACTTTATTAGGATATTTGGGGTTTACGTAACCATCAGGTTGTGCCATATAAACCTCCTCTACCAACTTCCCGTTAATGAAGGAAGTCTTGACATTCATCTGCCATATTTCGTAATCGTAATATGCAGCGATAGCCATTAATATCCTAATAGACTTCAACATAGCCACTAGAGAAAACGTTTCATCATAGTCTACACCATGAGTTTGAGTGAAACCCTTTGCTACCAGTCGGGCTTTGGAAGTGTCTACTTTTCCATCCATGTTAGTCTTCTTCCTGAAGACCCACTTGCACCCTACTGGCTTATGGCCGGGTACTGGATCAACCAAGTCCCAGACTTGATTATCCACCATGGATTGTATCTTACTGTCCATTGCCTCCTTCCACCTAACAAACTCAGGGCACGCTACGGCTTCCCTGTAGTTGGTCGGTTCACTATGATCCACCAATATCTTTTTGGCTCATTACGAACTCTGCCAGATCTACGGAGCTCTAATGGCTGTGTGTTAGGTACCTCATCCTCCATTGGTTGAGGTTCCACTTCTTCTGGTACGCGGACCTCAGAAGCGGTACTAGTGCCAACATCAGGTTGAACATTGGTGTCATCTAGAATTTCTTCTAGATCGACTTGCCTCCCACTGGCTTCTGCAGATATCAGCTCTCTTTCAAGGAAGACCGCCCTTCGAGCAAAAAACACCTTGTTCTCAGAAGGTTTGTAAAACAAATATCCCATAGAACCAGCTGGGTAACCAATGAAAATACACTTCTCGACTCTGGGTTCAAGTTTGTCTTGAGCTTCACGTCCCACATAAGCTTCACAACCCCAGACCTTGAGATAGGCTAGCGAAGGAACCCTTCCATGCCACATTTCAAACGGTGTACTTGCAACCTTCTTTGTTGGTACAAGGTTTAAGGTCCTAGCAGCGGTTTCCAAAGCATAATCCCAAAAACTTATGGGTAGCTTTGTACAACTCATCATGGGCCGAACCATATCCAATAAAGTTCGGTTCCTCCTTTCAGCGACCCTATTTAATTGTGGTGTCCTGGGTGGAGTAAGTTGTGAAATGATTCCACAACCCCTAAGATGATCAAGAAACTTGGTACTAAGATATTCACCACCCCTATCGGATCTGAGAATCTTAATCCGCTTGCCCAATTGATTCTGCACTTCGTTTTGGTATGTCTTAAACACCTCAAAGGTTTCAGACTTATGCTTAATCAAATAAATATAACCATACCTACTAAAATCATCAGTAAAAGTAACGAGTACCAGTTCTATTTGTGAAAAAGAAGGATGGTACTCTACGAATGTGTATCGATTACAGAGAACTGAATAAGAGGACGATCAAGAATAAATACCCTCTGCCCAGGATTGATGATTTGTTTGATCAGTTGCAGGGTGCTTCTTATTTCTCAAAGATTGATCAACGATCGGGTTATCACCATGTATGAGTTTCTGACGAAGATGTTGCCAAAACTATTTTCCGAAACCGGTATGGCCACTGCGAATTCTTCGTCATGCCGTTCGGTTTGACTAATGCACCTGATATTTTTATGGATTTGATGAATCGGGTTTATCGACCGTTTTTGGATGAATATGTGATTGTGTTTATTGATGACATTCTGGTTTATTCTAAATCCGAAGCTGATCACAAGATACATTTGAGACAAGTGCTTGAAACTTTGAAACGAGAGCAATTGTATGCCAAGTACTCTAAATGTGAATTCTGGATACGAGAAGTACATTTTCTGGGGCATGTCATTTGCAAGGATGGAGTTAAAGTTGATCCGGAGAAAGTAGAAGCAGTAATGAACTGGAATGCTCCAAAGTCACCTTCTAAAATCAAAAGCTTCTGGGGATTGGCAGGTTATTACCGTCAGTTTATTAAAGATTTCTTTAAAATTGAAAATCCCATGACTAAATTAACCCGCAAGGAGGTTCCATTTAAGTAGAATGATGAGCAGGAAATGGCTTTTCAAACTTTGAAGCGATTATTATCTCAGGCTCGGTTTTTGCTTTACTGGAGGGCTCAGATGACTTCATTGTTTACTGTAATGTGTCATTTGCAGGGTTAGGTTGTATGTTGATGCAGTGGGATAGGGTTATTGAATATGCTTCTCGTCAGTTAAAACCTCATGAGAAGAACTATCCAACCCATGACTTAGAGCTTGAAGCTGTGGTCTTTGCATTAAAGTTATGGAGACACAATCTTTACGGTACAAAATGTGTTGTATGTACAGATCATAAAAGCCTATAGTATGTGTTCTCTTAGAAAGAACTTAATATGCGACAGAGACGATGGCTAGAACGTATCAAAGATTACGATTGCGAAATTTGTTATTATCCAGGAAAAGCCAATGTCGTAGCCGATGCTTTAAGTCGCAAGGGAGCCGGTGATGGTAACTACTTTATGCGAATCGAAATAATTTCTAACTTGATTGATAGACTTAAGGCAGCTTAGTTGGAAGCCTTGAAGGATGAAAATATGAAGGCAGAGATTATGATAAAAAGAAAGAATGACTTGAGTGATGATTCTCGAGGATTAAAAGTATATCGATCTTGTGTATAGGTGCCATTGCTTGGAGGTCTCCGAGGTTTGATTTTGACTAAGGCTCGCAAATCAAGATTATATGTTCATCTAGGTAGCATGAAAATGTATAACGACCTGAAAGTGCTATATTGGTGGCCTACGATGAAGATAGATGTTGCACACTTTGTGGAGTCTTTCCATATTTGTGTACAGGTTAAAGCAGAGCACCAAAAACCATATGGATCATTAAAACAATTGCAGATTCCAGAATTGAAATGGGAGCACATAATGATGGATTTTGTGACTAAACCTCCATGTACGAAGAGGAATCATGATATGATTTGGATGGTGGTTGACAGATTGACAAAGAGTGCTCATTTTCTGGCTACCAGTGAAACTGCATCTCTCAGCAAGTTGGCTCAGTTGTATATTGATGAAATTGTGTCCCGACATGGTATACCACTTTTGATTGTATCAGATAGAGATTCCAGGTTTGTGTCTAATTTCTGGAACAGTTTGCAGCGGGACTTGGGTACGCGTGGTAATCTGAGTACAGCTTATCATCCTCAGACAGACGGCCAAACTGAACGAACAATTCAGACACTTGAGGATATGTTGTGTGCATGTGTATTGGAGTATGGGGGTTATTGGGATTTCCACTTGCCTTTGATTGAATTTGTGTATAATAATTCTTATCATTCGAGTATCAGTATGCCACCTTATGAAATGTTATCTGGGTGTCGCTACCGTACTCCTATGTGTTGGTTAGAGGCAGGTGAGAAACAATATGCATGGCCTGATATTGTTCAGATCACCGCAGATAAAGTGGATATTACACAAGAAAAGTTGAAAGCTGCAAGAGATCGGAAAAAGATGTATGTTGAT
This sequence comes from Dittrichia graveolens, assembly GCA_038502395.1. Lineage (NCBI taxonomy): Eukaryota > Viridiplantae > Streptophyta > Magnoliopsida > Asterales > Asteraceae > Dittrichia > Dittrichia graveolens. The sequence goes on from JARJIL010000008.1 coordinate 30,425,322, forward strand.
CCACGTCGTAGATTTGTTGCATTTGTTGAGGGTGAACTAGCACCTTGGAAGAGAGTTATCCATTTTGGGAAGCGAGGGAAGCTAGCTCCTCGATATATTGGACCATTTCGTGTCCAACCGGTGGTAAATGATTAGACGGTTACTCTTGATCTTCATACTGAATTGTCAGGTATTCACAACACTTTTAACATTTGTTACTTATGGAAATGTAAAGTGGAGGACGAGAGTCAGATTCTTCCTTTGCATGATCTTAAAGTGGATTCAAGTAAGAAACTAGTGGAAGAACCCATTGAACTACTAGACCGGAAAGTGACAAAACTGCGCAAGAAACAGATTCCGATGGTTCTGGTTAAGTGGAAACACAGTTTGGGTTTAACTTTGAGGTGGGAAACTGAAGCAGATATGAATAGATTCCGAGGACGGAATCCTTTTAAGGAGGGAGGATTTGTAACATCCTGAGTCTGGGCCTAGTTGTTGCGTAGGCTCTGGTATGTTTATACGTGTTTATTATTTAATTAAGTGTTATTAATTATGTATTTAATAACTTTAATTGGATTTGGATTTTTTATTATATTTATGTATGTATACATGCATGTGGTTAAGATATATATTGGCTCAAAACTTGACACCTCATGCTTTGTACTTAGTATACGTGGGTATTATATGAGGATTAGTCATTGAAGTTAACCTCCTCATTTGAAATCTGCTGAAGTGTGTATGTGCGTGTTTTTGAGAGAAAAAGAAAAACAAAGAATCGGATTTGGTTTCTTGAAGTTACTAGATTCAAGTTTAGGTTGGTAAAACTTCTTCTATATATTTATGGTTGAATCATGTTAACATACTATAGTTTTTGTTTAATAACATGTTGGGTTTTGTATAATAATCACCATGTTAGAACATGAAGAAACTTTCTTTAATGGATTTAGTTGATTTTGATATGTCATGGGTTTTTATGGTGTTTTTGTTGATGATAAGCATGTTATAACTAGTTTAAACATGATTAGATGTAATTTCTAGTAAGTTTATGTTGATGGATATATGATGCATGGAAGTCTTGAAGTTGGCGGATTGTTGTTTGAAGAAGATGAAGATAAAAACCGACATGTTGGAATCCGATAATTGATGAATTCCGACATGATTGAAATTCTAAAAATGTTGAAATCTGAAGGATGATTCCGAGATAACGAAATCCGATGGTGAATTCCGGTTTGATGGAATCCGGCAGGGATGAAATCCGATATGATGAAATACGGGTACCTTGAATCCACCAATAGAGAAATCCGATGAGATTGAATCCGGCAGTGTGGAAATCTGACAGTTTGTATCCAATTTCCTCAAATCCGACATAAGAGGCGGGTTTCAAGCCTTGAAATCCAATGGTTTTGTTGTTTGTTGATTATTTGATGTTATATGCTAAATGTTCATGCATATGTGACTTTAGTTTGTTGTATATAACCAAAGAAGATATAAATATATGTTTGATATATATTTATGAACTAGACACTAATTTCAGTTTATTGTGTTCTCAGGAACAGACAAGGCTCAGTAACATTAGATCACTAAGTGGAGATTGAGAACCGGAGGTGAGTGGATGTTTACTCCTAGAGGATATTAGTTGTAACTGGTTATAGTTATAACTGTTTATGGATTGACGCATGGATAGACTTTTGTCTGATAATTGGTTAACTGGTTGATTGTTAATTGATTGTCGCGTCAGTGATATGTATACATGATTGTTGGGAAGTCAGTGTCAGCAGGGCATATGGGCTGGGTTTATTTGTTATCGGCTAATGAGTATTTTGATCTTTCGTTGCATTTGTTGCAACTTAAGGGTAATACTGTGTGAGAATAGCAAATAAACTATGGTTAAACCTTTGCTTTGGCCAGCATTGGTCGCAGGATCCTGGAGAACCGTCGGTCTTCCCGGGGCACGATTATTTGTTGTTTTGATTTCTTGCGGTTGTGGCTAATTTTCCTGTTATGGTTTACTTTCACTCACTTAGCTTTGTGCTAATCCCCCACCTCTCACTCTTTTCACAGGTTTTGGTAAGTCAGCAGCTCGGCCGAGGGTGGTTAGCTTGGTGAGTAATTGCCTGGCCTTTGATAATTAATTTGTGATGACCCGTTGATTTTTATAATACTGATATTTTAAACTATGGTTGGATTTGAAAACTGTTGTACGTACTCAGTTGTAAATATTTATGTATTTGTGTTCGCTTCCGCAGTGTTTTTAAAATAAAAATTTTGGGTTGAAAATACGGTTTTACACTTTCAAAGAAAGAAAATCGTCCTTTGTAGAACTCATGATCTACAGTTAGGTGTTGAGGCCGATCTTGAAAAGATAAACGTTCGAAGGCCCAACCAGCAACACCCTAAGCTTGAAAGCACATAAAATACACGATCATTGAGGAATATGATGAGGATTATGAAGGAGCCGACGGATTTATAATGTCAAATCTAAACGGCGGCAAAGCTTTCCTCCGGATCTCCGAGGTCAACGCTTATTCTGTTGGAACACTCCAAAGATGCATATACAAATTCCGCAGAATGTGCTTCAACAACAGACATCGGACAGATCAATCTGAATTGCTGAAAATGACCCCGATTGCATATCAGTTGGAGGAAAAGATACAAGAGAGGAAGGCCATAAGAAGCTGGGAAAGGCATCTTGGGTGTAACACCAGATATCTGTTTGGGTGTTACTAAACAAACAGGCTCGTTTCATTTAATACAAAATACATATCAGAGTGGGGTCAATTTCTCCTTCTACAACGCCCACAAACACAAACCTGCAAAAGCAACAACTGATGGGAATTAGCACAAAGCTAAGTGAGTAGAGGCTAAGCACAAAAGCAAACATCAATAGTCAATATTAAAGCATGTAATCAAATATCCAAGAAGACCGGCGGTTCGGCGCAGAACCTACAACCAATGCCGGTCAAAGCAAAAGTTTACCGATAGCCCTCCACTGAGTTGGCACAGTGAAAATTCCCCTCTGATGCAACGTATGCACCATAAGACTATCACTACAACCAACCAGTGAACGACCCCAGCCCAATTCTATGTGTAGCTGACTTCTCAAACGCAACTCAATATCATCCAAAGAGCGCGTATCGGCCAAATAGTCATGCAACAGTTATCAACAATCAATAATCACAATCAACAATTCAATTAATCAATCTTCCAACCACAATCACATGAATCACATCAATAACATTAACCATAATCTTTACCATCTGCGATTAACATCTACTCACCTCAAAATCAACGCCAACTCAAATGTCTTATATCACTGAGTTTTTGGATTGCCTGAAAACACAGCAACAACCAAATTAGTCTCGAATATATAAATATATTTGTCCACATATATTTATATCTTAATTTCATGTAAACAACTTAATATAACCATAGAAATAATCTTCCAACTTATCCTAAACAGACACAAATTAAAACAAAGAATTCTTCCAAAAACAGTCCGGTCGCGCCGCGACGATAGCGGATTTCGAATCCCGGATTTGGTGTCGGATTTAAATATAGCGGATTTCTAAGGGTCGGATTTGTAGTTCTCGGATTTCATAAGGTCGGTTTAGCAATTTCTATGGATTTCTAACAATCCGATTCAAACTATCGGATTCCGCCAATGTCGCGCCGCGACCCCTTAAAACTTCGCGCCGCGATCTTTGATTTTGCAGGTCATCTTCTTCCTCAACTCGATTTCAGCCAACTCCAACTTATCATTTTCATTACTAACATCAATTTTTCTTGAAACAAATCACATATACTTCATATAGCATGTCATAGGTTATCATAAAAACACTTTTTAATCAATTATAAGCTACAAATCAACAAAACCCACCAATCAAGTTTTCTTCCAAAACTCCATTAATGGTGAAGCTCCTCATAATCATGTAATTCAATAGATTCAAGCATCAAAATGACTAATAACATGTTACAAACATATGCTCACCTTCTTCTTGAATTATTGAACACAAAATCTTCACTTAGCAAATTTCAAGTTTGCAACTTTTGAAGCTTTCTTCACTTATAGGTTTTCACTCAAATACACACACTTCACACTTTTGCTTTTGATAGAAATGATCAGATATGTACTTCGCCTCCCACGTATACACATAGTTTACAATTACAAAGCATGAGGTGTTTTCTAATTTACCTATGCATACATACATATATGACATACTTGCATACAACATACCATACATAATTCTTTTTCCTAAATACACATTCACGAGTAAACATATATATATATATTTAAAGTTAGTTAATTACTTTAATTCAATTAACCTTTAGTAAATACATAACTAAATTAACGCATTTAATCACATACCGCCAACCCGCTAATCTCCTAGCCCAGGTTTGCGGGTGTTACAAATCTCTCATCCTTGAGAGGATTCTGTCCTCGGAATCCTTTCTTGTTCAAACAAATGGGGATATCTATCTCTCATCTCTGCCTCAGTCTCCCAAGTCAAATCAGAACCTAAACTGTGCTTCCGTTTGACCAACACCATCGGAATCTGTTTCTTTAGGAGCTTGGTCACTTTTCGATCTAACAGTTCAACAGGTTCCTCTATTAATCTTTTTCTTCGAATCCACCTTCAACTCATGCACCGGGAGAATATGACTTTCATCTTCAACTTTACATTCCCTCAAATAACAAACATTAAACGTATCATGAATTCTTGCAAGTTTCGCTGGAAGATCCAGTGTGACTGTCTGATCATTCACTATCTGACGAATGCGGAAGGGACCAATAAAACAGGGAGCCAACTTCTTGCGTTTGCCGAAGCGAATCACACCCTTCCACGGAGAGACCTTTAAATACACTAACTCCCCCACATCAAATGATACTGGATGACGTCGCGTATCTGCATACATTTTCTGTCTATCTCTGGCCGCCTTCAACTTCTCTCTGGCAATTGCAACCTTGTCAGCAGTCAACTGAACAATCTCAGGCCCTGCAAACTATTTCTCACCATCCTCTAACCAACAAGTCGGAGTACGGTAGTGACGAACGTACAACATTTCATACGGAGGCATTCCAATACTAGAGTGGTAAGAATAATTATACGCAAACTCTATCAATGGCAGGTGTGAATCCCAATATCCACCATACTTGATTACACAGGCACGTAACATAACTTCGAGTGTCTGTATGGTTCGTTCAGTCTGACCGTCAGTCTGGTGATGATAATGTAACATCCTCGATTTGGGCCTAGCTGTTAAACGTGTATTAAGTTAATGAAGAAACTTAACTGAAGAGTTAATTGAATATTAATGTGCTTATGTGTTTTGTGTATATTATATGTATATATATTGAGAGTTAATTAAGACAAAGAAACGAATTTTCCAGAGGCGGTGCCTCTGGATATATAAATGTATAAATGTGTAAAACTTTGACTTATGGTCAAAGTTGGTGAAGAAAAGGCAAGAACAAACACACACTTAGATTCTCGGATTCTCTCTACTCTTTCTCTCGGTTTTCTTGAAGCAACAAGGGTTTGGTGTTTTTGATTCCAAGTAAAGGTAAACACTTGGTTATTGTTAAGATTTCACATATATGGAATGGTTTTTATGTTTAAAACATGATAAAATACTCAAATTCTTGCAAAACACTACTTAGAACATGCAAAGCTTACTTTGCAAGTGGTTTTTGTTTGTTTGGTGTTATTGTGTGGATTTGATGTGTTTGCAAAGTCATACTAACGAAAATGGATGTTTTTAGAATGTAAAAATGTATGAACTATGAATGGAATTCTGGAAAATGAGCCATAGATGAAGATGGCGGTTTCTGGGTTGAAATTGTCGGATTCCGGGACTTGATAGTGTCGGAATCCGCTAGTTGCCCAAATCCGATAAGTGTCGGATTCCGAGACTTAGTGGTGTCAGAATCCGCATCAAGTCTAAATCCGAGTTATTGTTCTAAATCCGAAAAGTATCAGATTTCCTTTAGTTCATGTATGATTTACAAGTCGAATCCGAAAGTATCGGATTCCTTTGAAAATGTCGGATTCCGACAAAAGTGTCGGATTCCGAGTGAAGGTCGGATTTCCAATTGCATGTCAAAGTTTCCAAGTTCATAAGAGTTGAAATCCGATAAGTGTCAGATTTCGTAGTGTATCGGATTTCCCTAGAGTATCGGATTTCATGTAATCCGACAGTCTGTCGGATTTATGTAGAATCCGGATTTTGGGATTTCCTTCTTTGGATTTGTAGCTATTCTAAGTATGTTAAGATAATTAATGTAAATCTTAATGTCCTAGGTGAAATTGACACCCTAGACAAGGAAGGAAAGTAAATAACTATCTATTTAAGCCACTCAGGTGAGTACCGACTTCCATAAGCCTCGGTGGAGGTAGAGTTATGTGCTAAGTGATTTGAGTGCACTTGTGCTCATAAGTAAATGAATAAGAATTGCCATGTTACTTAAAGTACAATGCCATGCTAAGTACTTGTCGTGTATAAAGTTAAGTGCATGCTAGCGGGATCTAGACTGGAACCGCTTAGTTAAATAAATGTTATGCATGATACTGATTCTGAATGAATCAGTTAAGTAAAGATATGATGATATACATGATAGGGATCCAGATTGGATCCATAATGAAGTAACTGAATGTAAATGCATGCTAACAAAAGTAAACGAATATGCATGCTAAGTAAATGAACAAGATATGTGTATGTGTTCGCGAACATCGTCAAGCATGTTTAAGGTCAGCCGGTTAGTTGGATCCTAGGGACCCTTGATCAGGAGATTCGGGATTTAACGGTGATTCGAGGTAACATTCCGGATCGTTGGTTCTGCAGAACCGCCATGCCTTATATCATGAGGGTTAATCAGTCAGTAATGGCTGAGTTACCTAAGGAGCCTCTGGTTCCGTTAACGATGCTTGGTAGACTGATTTATGCTCCCCCACCAGCACGGTGCGTTGTGTCTGATCTCCCGGTGTATTGGTGTTGAGCGGGACTAGCTATCCTGCAAGAAACAACTTATACCGATCGTGTCAGCACACCACAATGTGATAGGATAGCATTGTATGCTTATTCCTGATATGTATGACTTACTCTAATTATGCTTATGCCATGTTTGTGCTCAATAACTAAGTGTAGCTAACGGTGCCATGTTAACGGCTTTTGCAGATCAAAGTTAGATTGCTTGGTGAGCCAGGTCCCTGCCTCTGGATATTTTGCTGGAACACTTTTGTTGTAATAAGTACATTATGGTCGGTTATTGTAGAGTAACACCAGATACTCAAACAAGTTTATTATAAATATTTCCGCTGCTTAATGTTAGTTAATCGTGATTAAGTTCACGTTTGTTTAAATACGCAAATTTTTGCTAAAATCTTGTATATGCAAAGCCGGTGTTACAAGTAGGTATCAGAGCCTAAGTTTGAGGGAATTGGGTACTTGCAAGAGTATTCAATCTCAAACAAGGGCCCAACCATAATAAGTGTTCCTTTGGGGGGGATTGAGTATGAGAATTACATGATTATTACTTGTTATGACATAGCTTGTCAGATATGATGAGCAAGTATGATAAAGTACTGACTACTCTTTTGTGTTATATAGAAGAGTTAAGATGAAGAACATGTCTGCTGGAAAAGCAAATACTGAGCAAACGCTCAAAGAATTAGAAGATGAGGCTTCTCACATGCCTCACCAAGCCGAAGATCAATGGTCTCAGCGTAATGCTAGTGGCGTAGTACCTGATCCAGACCAGCTAGCTTATATAAAGCGTCTAGAGGAAGAGCTCTGCCTAGCTAAAGAGCTCTTATTGAAATCCACTCTCACCAAAGCATGCAAGCCCTGTTCGTATAAGAAATTCTTGACGTGTCACCCGCCAACATATGAGGGGAGTGATAACCCCACTATTACTATTCAATGGCTCCGTGAAATGGAGAAAGCTTTTGAATCTTGTGAGTGCGAGCCCGAGTATCATGTGAATTACGAGACACGCATGTTAAAGGGTCGTGCTATATTCTGGTGGGATACCGTGAAGGCCTCAGTTAGCAAAGAGGTATTAAGTGCTCTCTCTTGGGAGCAGTTTTCTAAAAAGGTGCTACAGAAGTACTGGTCCGAGTATGATATGGAAAGAAAGACCGATAGAAGAGCATATCACCTCATTTACTGATAAGATGAGGTTTGTTCCACACCTTATTCCTGTTGAACTTACCAAGATAAGAAGGTTTATGGCGACACTGCCACTAGAATTTCGTGCCCATGTGCGGGCAGCTCCAACACTGGATCGGGCATTTCAAGGGGCCCAACAAATGGAAGGTGATCGAATACAATGTCGGGGTGAATTTGCCAGTAGTGGTAGTAAAAGGAAGTTTCAGGCATCTCTCCAATCGGGCTCTTCAAAAGGGCAATCCTCAGGAGGTGGGAAAACTGAAGCTCTTAAGAAACCAAGACCTAATGATCCTTGGTGTTCTTCATGCCGTACCTATCATTCTGGAGAATGCTCAGCAGCAACCAGGAGGTGCGACAGGTGTGGGCAAAGAGGGCATTCGGTGACTGAATTCCGATACAAAGAAGACGTTTGTTATCGGTGTCGCAAACCCGGTCACAAAATGGTAGAATGCCCTGACAGACAAAGCTCCGGAGCAGCTGGGTCTTCTGGAGGGCAGAAGAAAGATTATGCCCCTCGTGCCAAAGGGCAGGCCTTTCAGATGACTGCAGAGAAGGCAAAGGCTGCAGTGTACTATTTGATTCAGGAGCAACATATTCTTTTATTTCTTTTGCTTGCCGTAATAGACTCCAGTTACCTGTTACTCCTTTAGACGAGCCTCTTAATGTAGAAGTTACGGACGGCAAAGTAGTTTCGGTTACCGAGAAAGTCCCTATTGCCATTATTTATATTGATGGGAGTAGTATCCCTATCACATTCTTTGTTATGCCTATTGTGGGCTTCGATGTCGTGATTGCAATGGATTGTCTTAGCAAGCGTGATGCTGAGATTCTCTGTTCCAAAAAGATGATTAAGATCCCTCTTACTGATGGATCTTATGCAGTTGCTCAAGGAGAACGACGGGATTCTGATATTCCTGTTATCTCCGTTATTAAAGCTCAGAAGTCTATTGCTAAAGGTTGTAATTCCTTCTTGGCATATGTTATTGATGCTACGATGGAAAAGCGACTTGTTCAAGATATCAGGGTAGTTTTTGAGTTCCCTGAGGTCTTTCCTGATGAATTACCGGGTTTACCTCCGGTAAGTGATGTTGAGTATAAGATTGAATTGACTCCTGGAGCTACACCTATAGCTAGATCTCTATATCGTCTCGCTCCTTCTTAAAACCGCGAGATGATGATGCAAATCTAGGAGTTACTTGAAAAAGGTTTCATTCGTCCTAGTTCCTCGCCTTGGGGAGCTCCTTTCTTATTTGTTAAAAAGAAGGATGGAACCATGAGGATGTGTATTGATGACAGGGAGCTGAATAAGCGAACTATAAAGAATAAGTATCCTCTTCCACGAATTGATGATATCTTTGATCAGCAACAGGGAGCTATGTATTTCTCGAAGATTGATATCCGTTCGGGGTATCATCAAGTACGAGTCCACAAAGAAGACATTCCGAAGACGGCTTTCCGGACTCGTTACGGTCATTACGAATTCTTGGTTATGCCATTCGGCTTAACCAATGCTCCTACCATATTCATGGATTTGATGAATCGTGTCTGTCGTCCCTTTCTTGATAAATCCGTGATAGTTTTCCTTGACGACATTCTTGTCTATTCGAAGACTGAGGCTGATCACGAGCTTCATCTTCGTCAGGTTTTTGAGACTCTCAAACGAGAACAGTTATACGCCAAGTTTTCTAAATGTGAATTCTGGCTTCGGGAAGTACATTTCCTTGGCCATGTTAACTGTCAAGAAGGCGTTAAAGTAGATCCGGCTAAGGTGGAAGCGGTGATGAATTGGGAGGTTCCTCGAACTCCCTCTGAAATAAAGAGTTTCCTTGGCTTAGCCCGCTACTATCGGCGATTTATTCGCAACTTTTCTAAACTTGCGGGTCCGTTGACCAAGCTGACCCGTAAGGATGTTGCATTTGTCTGGTCGGAAGCTCAAGAAGAAGCGTTCCAGACCTTAAAGTGATTGTTATGCGAAGCTCCGATTCTTACCTTGCTGGAGGGTTCGGAAGACTTCGTTGTTTATTGTGATGCCTCTTATGCGGGGTTGGGTTGTGTCCTCATGCAGAGAGATAAAGTGATTGTTTATACCTCTCGGCAACTAAAATCTCAAGAAAGGAACTACCCAACTCATGATCTTGAACTTGCTGCTATTGTCTTCGCACTGAAATTGTGGAGGCACTACCTTTATAGCACTAAGTGTGTGCTATGCACTGATCACAAAAGCTTGCAGTATGTCTTTACACAGAAAGAACTCAACATGCGGCAGCGCCGTTGGTTGGAGTTAATCAAAGACTACGACTGTGAGATTCGCTACCATCCCGGTAAAGCCAATATTGTAGCGGATGCTTTGAGTTGTAAGGGGCCAGTAGTAGAGGAAAAATTCATGAAGCTTACTGTTGTATCAGATTTGATTGCAAAGTTAAAAGACACCCATTAGTTAGCTTTACAGAATGACAATCTGAAATCTGAAACAATGAAAAAGTTAAAAGACTAGCTGGGTGAAGATGATCGTGGATTGAAGACTTTTCAATCTAGGATTTGGGTGCCTCTTCTCGGGGGTAATCGTGAGCTAATTCTACAAGAAGCTCACAAGTCTAAACTGTCTATCCATCCGGGTACCACCAAGATGTATAACGACCTGAAAAGGTTGTATTAGTGGCCCACTCTGAAGAAAGACATTGCTTAATTCGTGGAGAAATGTTAGATATGTGCCCAAGTCAAGACAGAGCATCAAAGGCCTTATGGCAATTTGCAACAACTTGACATTCCGGAATGGAAAATGCGATCACATCACGATGGATTTCGTGGCAAAGTTGCCAAAGACGTTCAGAGGGCACGATATGATATGGGTCATTGTTGCTTCGTTGACTCGTTTGGCACAACTTTATATTGATGAGATAGTAACGCGTCACGGTCTTCCTTGTTCAACTGTTTCTGATCGTGACTCCAGATTTGTATCTAATTTATGGCAAAGTTTGCAATGTGAGTTAGGTACTCGTGTGCATCTGAGTACTGCCTATCACCCGCAGACCGATGGCCAATCAGAACGAACAATTCAGACTCTTGAAGACATGCTTAGAGCGTGTGTACTTGAATGCGGTGGATCATGGGATTCTCATCTCCCATTGATTGAATTTGCTTGTGACAATTCGTATCATTCCAGCATTGGAATGCCACCGTACGAAATGCTCTACGGGAGACGATGTCGCACTCCGACTTGCTGGTTGGAGCCCGGAGAGAAACAGTTCGCTGGACCTGAGATTGTCCAGATAACTTAAGAGAAAGTAAATGTGGCTTTAGAAAAGCTTAAAGCAGCCCGAGATCGACAGAAAATGTATGCGGATCCTAAGCGTCGTCCCGCGACATTCGATGTCGGTGATCGTGTATTCTTGAAGGTTTCCCCTTGGAAGGGCGTTATTCGCTTTGGGCGCAAAGGGAAACTAAGTCCGCGTTTCATAGGCCCATTCAAGATCGTGCGCAAAGTCAATGATCAGACGGTAACTCTTGAGCTGCTGGCTGAGCTGTCTGGAATCCACGATACCTTCAACGTATGTTACTTGCGTAAGTGCAACGTTGAACAGGAAAAGATTGTTCCATTACAAGAACTGAAGGTTGACTCTTCTAAGCGACTCGTAGAAGAACCTGTTGAAATTCTTGATACGAAGGTCAAGAAGCTACGAAAGAAGATGATCAAGTTAGTTCTTGTCAAGTGGAAACACGGTTTAGGTCCAAACCTGACGTGGGAAGTCGAGGACGAGATGAAGACAAGATATCCTCACCTGTTTATAACTGAGTAGATTCCGAGGACGGAATCTTCTTAAGGGGGGTAGATTTGTAACATCCTCGATTTGGGCCTAGCTGTTAAATGTGTATTAAGTTAATGAAGAAAGTTAACTGAAGATTTAATTGAATATTAATGTGCTTATGTGTTTTGTGTATATTATATGTATATATATTGAGAGTTAATTAAGATAAAGAAAAGAATTATCGAGAGGCGGTGCCTCTGGATATGAAAATGTATAAATGTGTAAAACTTTGACTTATGGTTAAAGTTGGAGAAGAAAAGTAAAGAAAAAACACACACTTAGACTCTCGAATTCTCTCTACGATTTCTCTCGGTTTTCTTGAACCAACAAGGGTTTGGTGTTTTTGATTCCAAGTAAAGGTAAACACTTGGTTGTTGTTAAGATTTAACATATATGGAATGGTTTTTATGTTTAAAACAAGATAAAATACTCAAATTCTTGCAAAACACTACTTAGAACATGCAAAGCTTACTTTGCAAGAGGGTTTTGTTTGTTTGGTGTTATTGTGTGGATTTGATGTGTTTTCAAAGTCATACTAACAAAAATGGATGTTTTTAGAATGTAAAAATGTATGAACTATGAATGGAATTCTGGAAAATGAGCCATAGATGAAGATGGCGGTTTCTGGGTTGAAACCGTCGGATTCCGGGACTTGATAGTGTCGGAATCCGCTAGTTGCCCAAATCCGATAAGTGTCCGATTCCGAGAGTTAGTGGTGTCGGAATCCACATCAAGTCTAAATCCTAGTTATTGTTCTAAATCCGATAAGTATCGGATTTCCTTGTGTTCATGTATGATTTAAAAGTCAAATCCGAAAGTATCGGATTCCTTTGAAAATGTCGGATTCCGACAAAAGTGTCATATTCTGATAAAAGTATCGGATTCCAATTAAAGGTCGGATTTCCAATTGCATGTCAAGGTTTCCAAGTTCATAAGTGTTGAAATCCGATGAGTGTCGGATTTCGTAGTGTATCGGATTTCCCTTTAGTATTGGATTTCATGTAATCCGACAGTCTGTCGGATTTATGTGGAATCCGGATTTTGGGATTTCCATTGTTGGCTTTGTAGCTACTCTAAGTATGTTAAGATAATTAATGTAAATCCTAATGTTGTAGGTGAACTTGACACCCTAGACAAGGAAGGAAAGTAAATAACTATCTGTTTAAGCCACTCAGGTGAGTACCGACTTCCATAAGCCTCAGTAGAGGTAGAGTTATGTTCTAAGTGATTTGAGTGCACTTGTGCTCATAAGTAAATGAATAAGAATTTCCATGTTACTTAAAGTACAATGCCATGCTAAGTACTTGTCATCTATAAAGTTAAGTGCATTCCAGCCGGATCCAGAACTGGAACCGCTTAGTTAAATAAATGCTATGCATGATACTGATTATGAATGATACAGTTAAGTAAAGATATGGTGATATACATGCTAGGGATCCAGATTGGATCCATAATGAAGTAACTGAATGTAAATGCATGCTAAAAGAAGTAAACGAATATGCATGCTAAGTAAATGAACAAGATATGTGTACGTTTTCGCGAACATCTACAAGCATGGTTAAGGTTAGCCGGTTAACTGGATCCCAGGGACCCTTGATCAGGAGATTCGGGATTTAACGCTGATTCGAGGTAACATTCCGGATCGTAGGTTCTGTAGAACCGCCGTGCCTTATATCATGAGGGTTAATCAGTCAGAAATGGCTGAGTTACCTAAGGAGCCTCTGGTTCCGTTAACGATGCTTGGTGGACTGCTTTATGCTCCCCCACCAGCACGGAGGGTTATGTCTGATCCCCCGGAGTATTGGTGTTGAGCGGGACTAGCTATCCTGTAAGAAACAACTTATACTGATCGTGTTAGCACACCACAATGTGATAGGATAGCATTGTATTCTTATTCCTGATATGTTTGACTTACTGTAATGATGCTTATGCCAAGTTTGTGCTTACTAGCTAAGTGTAGCTAACGGTGCCATGTTAACTGCTTTTGCAGATCAAAGTTAGATTGCCTGGTGAGCCGGTTCCCCTGCCTCTGGATATTTTGCTGGAACACTTTTGTTGTAATAAGTACATTATGGTCGGTTATTGTAGAGTAACACCAGATACTCAAACAAGTTTATTGTAAATATTTCTGCTGCTTAATGTTAGTTAATCGTGTTTAAGTTCACGTTTATTCAAAAACGCAAATTTTTGCTAAAATCTGGTATATGCAAAGCCGGTGTTACAGATAAGCAGTACTCAAATTTATTCTCATCCCCAATTCTCTCTGTAAACTCCTCCAGAAGTTAGAAACAAACCTGGAGTCTCTGTCAGATACAATAGATAATGGTATACCATGCCTCGCAACAATCTCATCAATGTATAGTTGAGCCAACTTACTCAAAGAAGCCGTCTCACAAGTAGCCAGAAAGTGAGCACTCTTCATCAATCGATCCACGATCACCCATATCATGTCATGATTCTTCTGAGTACGCGGAAGTTTCGTTACAAAATCTATCGTTATGTGTTCCCATTTCCACTCAGGAATCTCTAACTGTTTCAAGGACCCGTAAGGTTTCTCATTTTCTACTTTCACTTGCGCACAAATATGACACGATTCTACAAAGTGTGCCACATCTGCCTTCATCGTAGGCAACCAGTAACACACTTTTAAGTCGTTATACATTTTAGTGCTTCCTGGGTGTACTGACAATCTCGACTTATGTGCTTCAGTTAAAATCAACTTTCTCAGCTCTCCAAGCATAGGCACCCAAACACGGGTTTTAAATACCTTCAATCCATGAGAATCATCAGTAAGTTCATCTTTACGTTTCTTCATTAACTCGGTCTTTAAATTTTATTCCTTTAGAGCTTCCAACTGAGCAGACTTCAGTCTATCAACTAATTCAGATACTATCTCCATACGCATAAACTGGATAGAACCTCCAGCTCCTTTACGACTCAGGGCATCTTGCACTACATTTGCATTCCCAGGGTGATATCTGATCTCGCAATCATAATCTTTTATCAATTCCACCCATCGCCTCTGTCTCGTATTCAATTCTTTCTGGCTAAATACATACTGTAGGCTCTTATGATCTGTACAAATTACCCATTTGGTGCCAAACAAGTAATGCCTCCACAGCTTGAGCGCAAACACAACAGCTGCTAGTTCCAAATCGTGGGTCAGGTAATTCTTCCCATGAGGTTTCAACTGCCTTGAAGCATACGCAATCACCTGATCCCTTTGCATTAGCACACAACCCAATCCAGCAAATGATGCATGGCAATATACAATAAAATCATCTGATCCACTTGGCATCGCAAGGATAGGAGCCTGACACAACAACTGCTTTAACATCTGGAAGGCTTTATCATGCTCATTAACCCATACAAACTTCACGTCTTTCCAAGTTAACTTAGTCAACAGACCCGCAATCTTGGAGAAATCTTTGATAAATCTGCGGTAGTATCCAGCCAATCCAAGAAAACTCTTTATCTCAGACGGTGTCTTTGGAGCATTCCAGTTCATCACTTCCTCCACCTTTAAAGGATCCACTTTCACTCCTTCATTACAAATAACGTGCCCCAACAATTGTACCTCCCTCAACCAGAATTCGCAATTTGAGGACTTCGCATATAACCGTTCTTTCTTCAAAGACTCCAGAACTTGTCTCAAGTGTTGTTCGTGTTCCATCTTAGTCTTTGAATAAATCAGGGTATCATCAATAAAGACAATTACAAACTCATCAGGAAATGGTCGACAAACTCGGTTCATAAGATCCATGAATATCGCACGTGCATTGGTTAAGCCAAACGGCATAACCAAGAACTCGTAGTGACCATAACGCGTATGAGAAGCTGTCTTTCACACGTCCTCTTCAGATACACGTACTTGATGATAACCCGATCTCAAGTCAATCATTGAAAAGAACGAAGCTCCCTGTAACTGATCAAATAAATCATCGATTCTAGGCAATGGATACTTATTATTTATCGTTTTCTTGTTCAACTCACGGTAGTCGATACACATATGCAAGGTACCATCTTTCTTCTTCACAAATAACACTAGTGCACCCCACGGAGACGAGCTTGGACGAATAAAGCCTTTGTCTAACAGATCTCGAATCTGCGTCATCATCTCTCGAATCTCTAAAGGTGCTAATCTGTACGGAGCCTTCGCTACTGGTCGAGAACCAAGGATCAGATCAATCTTGAACTCTACCTCACGAACTGGAGGCAGTACTGGTAATTCTTTTGGAAACACATCCAGGTATTTCGTTACCACTTGAATATCCTTCATAGCTTGCTTTTCTTTCTTCCTGTCGATAACATACGCCATGTACGCATCACATCCCTTATCCAATGCTTTCTTAGCTTTCAAACAAGAAATAATCGGGATTACAGATCCAGCCAATAGGAGAGAAATCAACTTCTTGTGGCACTTAATACTTGAGTGGTTAAGACTCAGCCAATCCATCCTGAGCACCACATCGAAACCAGATAAAGGCATTACAAGAAAATAAACAGGGAAACACACACCATCTATATCAATTTTAGCTCCAGCCACAGCAGTCGTGACCGGAACCATCATGCCATCAGCTACTTCTATCTCTAAAGTACTAGCAAGCTTAATAACAGGTATGTTTAGTTTATGACAAAATTCCACAGAAACAAAGGAGCGGTTAGCTCAAGAATCAAACAATACTCTAGTAGGAGTAGAGTTTATCAAAAACATACCCGTTGTAACATCATCTTTGGTGGTGGCATCATCCACTGTCATTTTAAATACCCAACCATCAGTAGTGGGTGAGTTCTTTCTTTTCTTACCAGCTGGAGACGATCCCCCAGCCGCTCCTCCTCCTGACCCTGACCTTGACTTCTTATTCATTGGGCAATCACCAACTCTATGCCCCTCTTTCTGGAAATTCCAACAAACGCTCTTCTGGAATCTGCAACTCTTAAAATCGTTGTCGAACTGACCACATTTCACCCATCTTAGTGTTTGTGGCGTACACCGACCATTAAGAAACGATTTGCACCTGCCACACCAAGGTGCCCTCTCATTAGACCCACCTGAAGTAGGCCTCCTATTCTGCTCTCCCTGTTTGCTACCACTTTTCTACCCTCCCTGTTTCTGCTGGGTGCTATAATGTTCAAATCTTGATTTTTGTTAGGAAATCCTCTCCCCACTCAACCTGTTTCTCGCAATTAAATCCCCTTCAGCAGATTTGGCTAAAGTGAAAGCCTGGGATAGGGTGGTAGCCCACCTAGTGGCACTACGGAGATCTGGATGCAAAGCTCCAACAAAATGAGCGATCTTTGATTCTTCATCCGGCACCCAGTGTTTAACAAACCTCATCTTCTCATTGAAGTGCTTGATCAGATCATCAACTGTCATATTCCCTGTCATTTGTAAATCCATGAACTCTTTCTTGATCTTGGCAATTTCGAAAGAACTGCAATATTGTTCGCATAACTTCTCCTGGAACTGACTCCAGGTGATGCTCTCCTGTTGTTGCTCGGTGAAATGGCCGGTAATCGAGTCCCACCAGACCATAGCATTTCCTTTCAACATCTGCGTTGCATACTTCACTTTCAATTCGTTCTCGCAATTACAGGCATCTAATGCCTTCACCATCTCTCAACACCAATTTAAAGTAATGTTGGGATCAAAACTCCCTCGATACTCAGAAGTCTTGCAATCTAAAAATTGCTTATACGTGTATGGTTTCTTATATCCAGGAAACGCAAAAGAATAAGCTCCTGGTTGTGCATATGGATAATAAAAGGGTTGTTGCATCATTTGAGTCACCGGTGGTAAGGGTGTTGTTACGGGTGTTGTGGTTGCCTGTGTAGGAATCGCAGTTGGCACTGGAGTTGGTTCAGGTTGGTTCTGTTGCTGTTGCTCCATACTATGAACTTTATTTTTGAGTTCTACTAACTCATTCTCCAACTAATAAACATACTTGCTTTGATCCTCTTCACGAGCCAGACATGATGTTCCGGCAATCTCTGTACTTCCCAAGTTTTCAATCACTAGTGCTTCAGTCATAGCTTGAATCCTAGGAGGAAGGATGGGGTTTTCTCTGTCAGCCATAATCTGTGAGAATCGCATCACCTCACAGCTCATTAGCATAAACCATTAGTACACAAAATACTAACTACTACAAACATCTCTAGCTCACTCTAATTACCCCGAAGGAAAGCTTGACCCATCATGAGCCAAGATTTGGGAATGCAACACTCTAGTTGTGCATGCATTGCCAAACCTAGGCTCTAATACCAAACTGTAACACCAGAAAACTCAAGCCATTTTTTTAAAAATACGTGTTGCGGAAGCTTAGATAACAAACCACTAAATATACATCATAAATATTTACAAAGTACAAATATCTGTTTGAGTGTTACTAAACAAACTGGCTCGTTTCATTTAATACAAAATACATATCAGAGCGGGATCTACTTCTCCTTCTACAACGCCCACAAACACAAACCTGCAAAAGCAACAACTGAGGGGAATTAGCACAAAGCTAAGTGAGTAGAGGCTAAGCACTAAAGCAAACATCAATAGTCAATTTCAAAGCATGTAATCAAATATCCAAGAAGACCGGCGGTTTGGCGCATAACCTACAATCAATGCCGGCTAAAGCAAAGGTTTACCGATAGCCCTCCACTGAGTTGGCACAGTGAACATTCCCCTCTAATGCAACGTATGCACTAGTAAGACTATCACTATACAACCAACCAGTCAACGAGCCCAGTCCAATTCTACGTGTAGCTGACTTCTCAAACGCAACTCAATATCATCCAAAGAGTGCGTTTCGGCCAAATAGTCATGCAACAGTTATCAACAATCAATAATCACAATCAACAATTCAATCAATCAATCTTCCAACCACAATCACATGCATCACATCAATAACATTAACCATAATCTTTACCATCCATGATTAACATCCACTCACCTCAAAATCAGCGCGAACTCAAATGTCTAATATCACTGAGTCTTTGGATTGCCTAAAAACACGGCAACAACCAAATCAGTCTCGAATATATAAATATATTTCTCCACATATATTTATATCTTAATTTCATGTAAACAACTTAATATAACCATAGAAATAATGTTCCAACTTATCCTAAACAAACACAAATAAAAACAAAGAATTCTTCGTGAAACAGTCCGGTCGCGCCGCGACCTACATAAGCGTGGTGCCGCGACGATAGCGGATTTCGAATCCTGGATTTGGTGTCGGATTTCAATATAGAAGATTTCTAAGAGTCGGATTTGTAGTTCTCGGATTTTATAAGGTCGGTTTAGCAATTTCTTCGGATTTCTAACAATCCGATTCAAAGTATCGGATTCCGCCAAGGTCGCGCCGCGACCCCTTAAAACTTCGCGCCGCGATCTTTGATTTTGCAGGTCATCTTCTTCCTCAACTCGATTTCAGCCAACTCCAACTTATCATTTTCATTACTAACATCAATTTTTCTTGAAACAAAACACATATACTTCATATAGCATGTCAGAGGTAATCATAAAAACACTTTTAATCAATTATAAGCTACAAATCAACAAAACCCACCAATCAAGTTTTCTTCCAAAACTCCATTAATGGTGAAGCTCCACATAATCATGTAATTCAATAGATTCAAGCATCAAAATGACTAATAACATGTTACAAACATATGCTCACCTTCTTCTTGAATTACAGAACACAAAATCTTCACTTAGCAAATTTCAAGTTTACAACTTTTGAAGCTTTCTTCACTTAAAGGTTTACTCTCAAATACACACACCTCACACTTTTTCTTTTGATAGAAATGATCAGATATGTTCTTCGCCTCCCATGTATACACATAGTTTACAATTACAAAGCATGAGGTGTTTTCTAATTTACCCATGCATACATATATATATGACATACTTGCATACAACATACCACACATAATTCTTTGTCCTAAATACACATTCATCATTAAACATATATATATATATATATGTATATATATATATATTTTTAAATTAAGTTAATTACTTTAATTCAATTAACCTTTAGTAAACACATAATTAAATTAACGCATTTAATCACATACCACCAACCCGCTAATCTCCTAGCCCAGGTTTGCGGGTGTTACATTGGTCAAAGGAGCAGATGATCAATACCTGTTCAAGCACAAGTCAACACAAGGGGGAGAATGTTAGATATTAATTAGTTTGTTGTCCTTGTGTTTCTTTTGTATTAATTAATCCATTATTCTAGACTAGCTATTTGTTATAGGCTTAGACCCACTTTTATGTGTAATTCCTAAGTCTAGTCTAGTTAAGTTGATTTGGGCCCATGTGGCTTTTAAGCCCATGAGGCTTTTTTATAAATACCTTGCAAACCTAGTTTGCAATGTAACCTTTGCCAATATTATATTCTCAGCTTATCATCAACATTCATAGTTATACAGAGAGAATCTTCAACTTGCAGGCAAAGAATTCACACTTGTTCTTACTAAACTTCATCATCTTTACTTCAAGTGTTCATTGTTACTCATCTTCTTCACTAACAAAGGACTTTCACAATAATTAAGTATTAAGTCTCAGTAGCGGAAGCTATTAACCAAATGTTTCAATAAAAATATAGAATTGAGTAATCTTCCTGCTGCTGTCACGGTTGTACCTTTTCCTGGTCTTTTCCTAATGATCCTGAAAAGAATTTTACAACCGGTAAACTAGGAGCTTAATGAGCAACACATCACCCATACCTTATGATTATCATACAGTATCACGTATTAGCACATAAGGCCCCCTCAGCCAGTCCCTGTTGGCTACGATATCTAAAGACATCCATCAAGTTGGTCTACTCAAACTTGATGCGATAGGCATCAGATAGACCCCTCGGTTATCAAGTATACAAGTAAACAAATATCACATCAAATAACACATACACGTATATACAAACATCACATACATACAACTACATCATAAGACAAGAGTTATTGAAACTCACCAGGTTCGTAGTCTAAGAATTGACTATAGACACGTAACAAGTACGTGAAACTCAATTAACACCGGCAATCACCTAATTAAGTCGTGTCAGATAAATTCTCATAATCTCATACTAATTGTATTTTATGCGAATTAAATGTTAAGTTCAATTTGTGATTGTGCTCCCCCGGCCCAATTTGCAATTCGGCCCGATAGGTTTGTTTTGCGATTCTAATATAAGCCTAATTTGCGATTCAGATTTAAATCCTCATTTTGTGATTCCCATACTAGGCTTATTTTGTGATTGGTGTTACTTGTGGATAATTTTTATTCAAGTCCTTAACTAATGATTCAACCACGTGGCCTAAATTGCAATCCAACAATCTTGGCCCAATTTCTGATCCAACAACAATAACTATTTTGTGATTCAAAAACAATAACCATTTTGCAATTCAATCCTCATTAACCAATTTGTGATTCAAATTCAAGTGCTATTTTACGATTCCAACTTTTGAACTAACCTGAAATTTTCACCAAACCAACTAGTTTGCAATTCCCTATTCAAGATTCAATTTGTGATTCATAATATGTATATATTCAAGATTTGCACAAACTAGCTCATAAGTTACTATTTTGTGATTGCCTTGTAAACCTACTTGAAATTAATTATTAATACACTCAATTTTCAATTAGTTAATTCTTCTAAATTTGTAGTGGTGGTACTACAGTGATGTTACTAGTTTTCAAATCTATTTCATATATATATATATATATACATATATATGTATACAATTACAAAAAGGCCTATTGATTTACAACATTAGCTAATTGAATTGCAAACTTTTAATTATTTTATCACTTCCTTCATAACACCCCAAATGCAAATGAATTCTCGATGGAATGCCTCACGTCCAACGGGTCTTTCAGCCCCGAGGAACCCATGAATTAATTGAACAATTACTCAAAAACAACATACACGAGATTATTAAGTGTCTAAGATTTTTACTTGGTAGCTCCTTGATGATTTATGCAAAAGCATCCATGATCTTGGCTCTTTCCTGTTCGGCAGCAAACTCACATACACACACTGCACTCTTTCTCTCCGGTCAGCTACAGTGTTTTCTCGTAGGGGAATTTGCCCTAACCTCCAACTTATACCTTCTTATTTAACTGCAGCCCAAGCCTTGTCTTTAATTCTCCTAAAGGCCCATTATTCTTAAATAAGAGATTGCTTGTTGAGACTCAATTCATTAGTACCTAATAGCCCAAGTTTGAGAGGAGTCCACCTACAAGTGACCATCTTGTCTATTAATGATTCAATAACAATTATAACTATTTTCCTAAAGTCCATTAATCTTTAAACTAATAAATTGTTTATATTAAACTTAGCCCATTAACTTCAACCAATAATCCATATCCTCTCTTAATAATCCGATAATCACAAAAGTGTAACAATTTTTTTTAATACTCTCTTTAAGCCTATTAAGGTCTACTGATACAAAATTACAAGGATCCCACTAAATTAAAGAATCAATTATTATCTCACCTAATTAATTAACTTAATTTTAATTTGAGGAAATGGGTATTACAACTCCCCCCCCCCCCAATTAAAGACGATTTCGTCTTTGAAATCATGGTTCACACTCTGACCTTTCATGAATTTCTAAACACTCCTTTTCGCATTTGAACCCCTTTTGTATTCCTCTGTTCCCGATGACTTCCTTGACTCCACCAAATTAGGGTTTAACATCGCTTCCCCATGTATCATCTTGTAAGGTAGCATGCCCACTCCGGCATGATATCTGCCTAAGTAAGAAAGTTCCACTAATGTAAGGTGAGTATCTCCGCTACTCCCATAGTGGAGCACACGAGTTCCCACATATAATCAAGCGTCTGCATCCTGAACTCTCTCCGACCATCCATCTGAGGGTGATACGTAGTACTAAAGTGCAACCTTGCTCCTGATCCCAATGAAACTCCTCCCAAATCCATGATGTAAATCTTGTATTCATGTGGGTCATCACCGACATCAGCACTTCATGCGTCGCAATTACCTCTTTCATTTACACGTTGGCCACAGCTATCGACGAGGAAGTTTCTTGAACCCATATAAAGTGTGCACTTTTGTTAATCTAACCACAAAACTCATTGTCACATAGACTCACATTCACCCGAAATTGCCAATGGTTGTAATTCCCACGAAGCCTCTAGTGAGGCTTTCACCCTAAGACATCTCAAGAACTTATCAATAATCTCGCATCATCTCACTTCTTTCCTATGGTTCTTTTCTTAACAAATTTTGCATGAGCTGACTGTATCCACTCAAAAAGTGAAGTTACTACCGTCCATCATAAGCTTTACATGTAAGAATTATCAATCATGTCTTTTTGTTGAGTGTGTCAGCTACTTCATTTGCTTATCTCGGATGGTAAGTATTTCGCATTTGTTACCTTGATGAAATGTAAAGGCCTCCTCTTTCTTCAGTTCAGAT
Organism: Dittrichia graveolens; assembly: GCA_038502395.1. Classification (NCBI taxonomy): domain Eukaryota; kingdom Viridiplantae; phylum Streptophyta; class Magnoliopsida; order Asterales; family Asteraceae; genus Dittrichia; species Dittrichia graveolens. The sequence continues at coordinate 30,448,720 of JARJIL010000008.1, forward strand.
CCTACTGGTATAGGCCATGCGTGGAGTACTTGCTCCTTGTAGTAAGTCTGTCTAATTCCCGTTAGTCATTGAACGCTCAAAGTGACCCGTCCCTCCTTCTCACAATAGAAGTTAATTGCATCCTAATAACATGAGTTCTCCCCCACTTAGAATTTGACTCTCGTAATACCTTCCTACCATTACATGAAGTTTTTTTTAAAGCTATTGATACGATCCTTAGTAATCTCTTTGCGTATCAATACCATACCTATCCCTAGGCAATGTTTACCCCTATACGACTATGTTATCTGTCATCCTACCTCTAACTAAGTTTCTAAACATTCAAGTTTATCTCTTAAGTTGCTACACAAGCATAAAATTTGAAAGGGCTACTTGTTCCAGAGTTAATAATAAGAGTATGAATATAACATCAACACTAGAAATACCCGCGTCCATCTAGTGCTTGGTCTTAGTCTCCTAGGCAGTAAGTTGGAAGGCTCTGTCCCTTCCCCTAATTGCTTCTTTATTTTTCTCTTCTCTTCCATCAGCAATCTTGAGAGTGGGTGGTGCAGCTGGCTTAACTTCCCCTATAGTTAATTGAGGGCACTCATTCCTCATGTGCCCTAGTTGATAACAACTGAACTAGATCTTTACAGTCGACTTGAAGTCTCTATTGATGTGACACAGCGGGCAATACTTGAAATAACCTAAAGCCATAGATTTACACTCCCCTAAATGATTCTTGCCACACTTCCGAACCTCAGTGCCTCTTTCTTCTTGTTGGTCTTTCCCTTAAGAACTTCACTTTCTTTGACGCAGTGTTCACGTGTTCCAAGTCCCCTTTTCCGTGCTTCTCCACTTCCTGCCTCTCTAGCTCATGTTCCCATGCTCTAGCAGCACCCATCATCTGATCTAGCGTCTGCTACTTTGTCGAATCCATAAACTCTCTAATCTTTGTCTTCAGTACCCCCATGTAGCAAAACATTTTCATCTTCTCGTTAGCCACGTATTCGGGGCAGAACCTGGATTTCTCTAAAAACATTCCATTAAACTCGTTAGTGATCCTTTCAACTTCCACTTGTGGTGTGAACCTCTTGGTGAACATCTCTTTAAACACTTCCCAAATGATTTCTAGAAGAACCTCGCCCTTTTGTTGCTATAGCAGTTAACAACAATCTTTGGCTACCCCAAGTAGCAGATTAATAGCAAATAGGACCTTACGATCCGCAAGGTAGTAACAAGTGCGAAACAAAGTCTCAACCTCCGCTACCTACCTTGTACTGGCTACTGGGTCCGGCTTCCCCTCAAACATTGGAGGATTGCAAGCTGAGAAGTCATAGTAGCTGTAACCACAGTAGTACCCTGATAACCAGATTTTCTGGTTGACAGTTGGTTTCCTTAGAGTCACAACCCTCTCTACTTCATCCGAAACCATTACTTTCATCTCTTCACTCATCTGCCGGAACATGTTAGACAAAATTTTCTCTAGAGCTTTTCCCACAGCAGCAACAAGTCTCTCATCTGACACAGTTTCATTATATTCATTTTCCACCTCGTTGTTGGTTACAGGTGGTTGCCTAGTTACAAGCATCCTCGGCTGTTGTCAGGGGTCAGTCTTAACCGTGTGACTAGTAGTATCCCCATCTAGGGAACTACAGGTAAAGCACTAAGGCATAAGGTAGCTTTACCTCACTACCTCTACATCAAACATTTTATATCCATTTATCACATTCGTACACCTATACTCAGATTTCGAAGTAGCCCTATGCACACCAAGGCACTCCTATGCTACAGGAATACTACTTCCTACAAGTACCCCTCACCTGATTCACAAGATTTCCAATGATTCCGTCAAGTTCCAACTTGTATCATGTATTTGTAATAATATGGGCCCGTATATTACTCCAAACACATTATACATATATGATCTAACTTTACCACGAGAAGTCCTGATTCATAGGCTTAGGCAATGTATCAAATTATAAATCAAAAGATAAATCATCATTAATAAACCAACACATCCATCACTAGTCTAGTGTAGTATGAATGCGGTGTTATGCATAAACCTATATGATGTAGATAGTCGAATCCTTGTATCTACCTTACCGCAACAATCAAACAAGAACATGGAATAAGGCCAATTCAAGTATTCCAAACCCATATGTCTCGTATCATGCATGACATAAAGTATTCATAGTACACAAGGCGTTAATATCGTTAGTATCCCAACAATCATAAAATGAAATCCATGTATCATATAATGGTTTAAAAGAACCTAAGCATTATATTCTGTCATCATATAACAGAAACACAAAGGCGTCACGTATATGTCATCCTTAATCTATGCTAGCACCCTAGCAATACGCATAGAAATTTAGTATGAATTATACACTAACCACATCTATCATAAGATAATATCAAATCAAATTTGCTCACCAGGACCTCAAGCTCTAGCTGACAGCGTGTTGATAGTGTTTTAAAGAAATTCAAGTAAGATATGAAACCATGGTCAAATTCCAAAATAAAAATCAAACAAGAACATGCATCCGAATCTGACTTGTAATTCCACACGCAACTGGTTTGAAAATTTATTTTATAACCTGGGTTTAAGTCCAAACACACCACTCGTGTGTCTCATTCTCTTAAACCAAGGCTCTCATACCAAGTTGTAACGCCCCAAAAATGTTTTTTGATTATTATATTTCCTCATAAATATTCATTCAAATAAATAAATAAATATTAAATATGTTATTACATTCATTCAAATAATTAAGTATTATTTCTCAGTAGTAGTGGAAGCTATTAAACAAATGTTTCAATAAAAATATAAAATTGAGTAATCTTCGCACTGCTGTCACGCTGGTACCTTGCCATTGTCTTTTGCCAATGGTCCTAAAAAGAATTTAACAATGGGTAAGCCAGAAGCATAGTGAGCAACACGTCACCCATACCTTATGATTACCACACAGTATCACGTATCTACACATAAGACCCCCTCGGCCAGGCCTCTAGGCCACGATGTCTAAAGACATCTATCAAGTTGGTCCACTCGAACTTGATGGGATAGGGATCACGTAACTCCCTCGGTTATCAACTATACAAGTAAACAAATATCATATCAATTAAGACGTACACGTATATATGAACATCACATATATACAAATACATCATAAGGTAAGAGTTATTGAAACTTACCTGGTTCGTACTCAAAGTACTAACTATAGACACGTAACTAGTACTTGATACTCAATTAACACTGGTAATAACTTACAACTAAGTCGTATCTCATAAATTATCATAATCACATACTAATCGTATTCTATGTGAAATAAATGTTAAGTTCAATTTGTGATTGGGCTCCCGAGGCCCAATTTGCAATTCGACCCATTAGGCTTGTTTTGCGATTCTCATATAAGCCTAATTTGCGATTCAGACTTAAATCCTCATTTTGTGTTTCCAAACTAGGCTTACTTTGTGATTGGTGCTACTTGTGGCTAATTTGTGATTCTTATATATATATATATATACTAGTGGGGTGCCCGCGCAATGCGATGGTAACGAATAAAGAGGGGCTATCACGAGATTTTGTTGTAGGTATGAATCAAGAGGAGGGAGAAGACAATACAAACAATAATACATTTAACTAAAAATAAATATAAGATAATACCTCGTTGTGATTGTTAACCAAGAACGAAATATTAGAGTAGCTTATTACTAAAAAATTGAAATGTGTATTTACTACCATTAGGAATTACAATTCACTACGATCAAAACAATTGTTGTAGAAATATGATAAAACATAGTCTCATCATCCATCTATAGATATATCATACAAAAAATATATATAGTGGTTAAATATATAGATGTATTGGAAATGAATGTCTAAGAACAAATAGTTGATAATACATTATTCATGACGTAAAACTTGTTGATATACCACATTTGACATGTAAACACCATCATTAGTAAATGTTTTTGTAGATTTCACCAAGACATTTGTATTCCCACGCGATGTTCCTCTGGAATGCGCCACGTAAAGTTGGGCATGCGAGAATACTGGTTGCGGTAGATATACACCAACGTGTGGAATAGTTTGACCTTGAGCTTTATTAATTGTCATTAGAAAACTAAGCCTAACAGGAAATTGTTTTCTTTCGGTTTGAATGAGAAGATGTAGTCTTCAGATGGACAAAGAGGAATTGTCAGTAAAAATACTCTTTTACCAGAATTTTGGCCGGCAGCTATCTCGGCATCAATGACGTTTTGTTGAAACCCTCTGCATAATAATCTTGTACCATTACATAACCCATTCGAAGGATCAATATTTCGCAATAGTATTATCGGACACCCAATTTTAAGACGAAGAGAATGAGCTGGCAAACCACTATCAGTTAATGAGTTTAAAAATTCCACGGGGTAGAAGTTATTCTTATCATCCTTTGCTCGGTCGAAACTATGGTATATTTTTTCCACACCACCAAAACGTTCAATCAACTTATAATTAATCTTATTAACACTGTCATATTTAGTTGATTATATTGCTCTAGAAGCAATACTATCAAAACAATTTTCATTCAATTCCATAAGTGGAAAGATCGCATCGATAAGAGCATCTAGCAACTTTGCTTTATCTGCGTATGGAATAGTCATATCATCAGGTATGCGAATAAAGGTTTTCTCAATCGCCTCTTCATTCCTATCACCCACCCGCAATAGAAAATTTGAAAACCAAGGATCATTTATTGCTCTCATGTTATAGGTTAACTGCATTTTTTTAATTGAAGGCCATAGCGGAGACATCCGTAAACTCGAGTCTACAATCTATGCTCGTGTCCCCCGTCTCACGACCGGCAACACTTGTCTAAAATACCCTCACAGAATCATTATTTTGTCACCAAATGATAGTGTCACTCCTGTTAGGTCTTGCATTGTGTGATCGACTGTCTCCACCGCTTGCCTCTTAGCCATGGATGCTTCATCCCATATATTTATTTTTTTCATCCCGAATGAGGTGAGCAACTTCACTTTGTTTTTTGATGTTGCATACCGAGTTGTTGTTTAGATTGATGAGAATCTTAAACCGGGAGTGTGCGGTTCTCCCCCTGCATGTTATTTGCCGCAACACCAGATGAAGCACTTGCAAGTGCAATACAACCACGAGATCGAACTGCCGCAAGCAATGCTTTGAAAACAAATGTTTTCCCGGTTCCATGAGGACTATCTATGAAAAACACACAAGGACGATCATAGTCAACATGTCTCATGATTTCATCATATGCCACTTTCTGATCGATATTAAGAGTGTTACAAGCATTTAGGTCCTCGTCTTCAACAACAATGGTGTACTTCTCCTGTACCTCACGAAAACCTCCACTCTGTGCATTAACGTCTCTATTTACACTTGGAAGATATCAATACTCTTACCCATAGACTGTAGAAAGACTTTGATGCTTGTAAGGACTATACTTTGGATTGCGTATACACTTTCATGTTATCGCCTATAATCCTCCGAAAGTGCATCATAATGGTCATCCCATAACTTCCGAACATCTCCCGGCTCACAATAAATCAATATTGTTGCAAATAACCTCCTAAGAGAATTTGGAAATTGAAACAATGAGTCTTCCGTAAGACTCAGACTCTATTAATCCTCTCAAAATGGAGTTGATTTTCGGAATGTTAACTACGTGACACCATCATTGTTTTAAAGATCTTCAAAACCTTGATGTAACAATGAGTCTTCCGTAAGACTCAGACTTTATTAATCCTCTCAAAAAGAGTTGATTTTTAGAATGTTAACTACCTGACACCATCATTGTTTTAAAGATCTTCAAAACCTTGATGTAACAGACTGCGCCCCGCGATGCGGTGCACCGACCGCACCCGGCGACACATGGCACCGACCACCCGGCGATGATAGCCGTCAGGCCTACAGACCAACACACCCCAACCCTTCCCTCTGGGCTTCCCCCAGAGTAGGTTGTTGTTATATGCCAACCCCAAGGTTAGAACATATCACCTTTCATGCCACCAATTGGTAATGTCCTTGGTGGCATGAAAGATTATATGTTCTAACCTTGGGGTTGGCATATAACAACAACCTACTCTGGGGGAAGCCCAGAGGGAAGGGTTGGGGTGTATTGGTCTGCAGGCCTAACGGCTGTCGTCGTCGGGTGGTCGGTGCGCCAGCGCATCGCGGGGCGTAGTCTGTTACAATATATATATATATATATATATAACTTGTAACACCGAAATCTCAAGCCAAATTTTTTTTAAATTGCTACGGAAGCGTTTTCCAATTTCATTTAAACAAACACCCACAAAGTACAAAGTACTATTTACAAAACACTACATCAAGTTGGGTTACAAAATATTTATAAAACATCGCTCGTCTCTTCTCAAAACATAATATCAGAGCGTTGGTCAAATTCCCCTTCCCACAAACACAGCTAAACAACAAATCACAACAATCCTGCAAAAAGCAATCAACCGTGGGGAATTAGCACAAAGCTAAGTGAATGGAAGCAACAAACAAGATATCAACAACAACAGTTCACAACTGAACTTATGAGTAACAATCACCAACAATCACCAACAATTTGTCAATTCAACAATCTCTCAAAGCCCGAGCACCGGCGGTTCTGCCGAACCAACAACTAGGGCGGGCCAAAGCAAAGGTTTAGCGATAGCCCTCTGCCGATCGGCATAGTGAAATTTCCCTCTGATACAATGCATGCATCAGGAGGACTACCACCGTTCAACCAACCGCAGACGAGCCCAGCTCTTTCAATAGTAGTTGACCTCAACCAACCCTTTCATAGAAGCTGATCACCTCCAACCCGTTATAACAGCAGTTGGTTCTCAAACAATCCCAGATATACATCCAACCACCAACGCAAAGCATATCTCTACCACATAATGACACGTATGCAATCATACAATTCCTGATCAACACTACCAGACTAACAGCCTATCATGGCAATTCAAACTCAACAGTCTGTCATCATATAACATAAACAACAATCTATCATCACATGTCAAACAATCTTCAAATCAAGCAAATCGTAACAGTTACCACCATTACCACTCGTGAGTAAACTTCCACTCATCTCAGTCCTTCTATTACGTTTGCTGAGTTGTCTAATATCAGCGAGTCTTCACAGTTCTTGAGAACATAACAAACTGAAATCAGTCTCTGATTCATAAATATATTCATCCACATATATCTATATATGTATTACTTGTAAACAACTTAATATAATCATATAAGTGATAACCCAACATGTCCAACACGAACACAAAGCAAAACAGAAAAGTTTCTAAAATAGCCCCGGTTGCACCGCGACCATCATCTGCAGTCGGATTTCGGTATCGGATTTGGGTTTGTCGGTTTTCAAGTTCCGGATTCAGAGTACCGGATTTAAGTGTCGGATTCATCTATCGGATTTCAAGTATAGGATTTCAAAGTGTAGAATTTCAAAGTATAGGAATTCCGACTATAGGATTTCAAACTATAGGATTTCAAACCGGAGGATAACAAACTAGAGGATTTCGAGTCTTATTGGTTTTCATGAAAACCGGATTTCATCATCATCATCTTCCTCGATTCATAAGTAACCAACTTCAGATCTTCATAGATCAAACCTAGATTTTTAAAGCTTACTTAAACTTTCCAAAAACAAATACAAACATCATAAATATCATAAAACTCATCAAAACACCAAAACATATAAAACCCACTTCATCAAATTCCTTCATAAACCCATTAATGGTGTTTCTCCATTTAGGCATAAAACTCCACAGAAAAACATAGCAAAATGATACTAAACATACTATAATCACATACTAACCTTTGTTTTGAATTATTAATCACCAATCATCACTTTTCCAAATTTAAAAAGTTCTTCTTGTTCTTCAAAGCATAAACATCCAGAAACATTTTTACACACACACACAAAACTCTAGATAAGGCTATTCAATATTGAGGAGGTGATATTAATCCATGTGTAACTAGCACCACATTTCAACATACGTATACACTTCTAAATCCAACTTCAACAAGCAAGAGGTGGATATATCCTTATCCAAATACACATTTTATTCAACATGCATACACACATACTCATGCTTACATACCCACATACATAACATACATACATACTTAGATTTTATTCCACTTCTAGTAACTTATATATATTCTTCAATTCATTGATTAATTTAAGTAACTCCAAACAATCACATAATCAATTAAATGCAAATAAACACAAAATCTCGTACCGCTAACCCGCTAATCAACTAGCCCGGGTTTGCAAGTGTTACACTTGATGTCACACCCCGCCAAGGCGGAAACGCGAAGTGTGATGGAGAGGATCGTCGTAACACATTGATATAAAATAGAGAAATTCACTAAATGCAATTAATCCAACGTGTCACGACGTTTCCCCCACACAAGAGGAGGCTTGTGCCGTGTTAAGTCGGTTCCACGGCAACATACACGTCCAACGAAAAGAAAATGAACGTACGAAAATAAAACCCACAACCCGGGTCAGGTATAAGGGCAACAAGCCCAAAACCAAATAAAATCGAAGTATCAACAAGCACACACATCACACAATAATAGTAATAGTCCGGTTCTCGCTATGAGTCACACTAAGGTCCGTCTAGAGTCTTCTAGGCTCCTTAAGCGTTAGCGTAAGTATTACCTGAAAATGAACACTCTAAAAATGTCAACACAAAGGTTGGTGAGCTCGCAGGTTTAAACAAAATAATTGATTTGCCATGTATACATTAGTTTGACAATGGATATAGGGTAATCACATACTTGTAATAATGATATCCGGACCTCAATGTCCAATATGAATAATGATAACCGGACCACAATATCCATTTTGAATATTGTTAACCAGACCACAATGTCCATTTTGAATAATGATAACCGGACCACAATGTCCCATAGATATTTGTCATCCAACAAGGCCTACCAGCTGGAGCACTAAGTTGGGTAAATTGAATTCATTTGACTTAACCCATCACCGGGTTCATTTGATTGACTAAACTCATCACGAGGTTAGACTTAACCCATCACGGAGTTAGTTTGATTAACTTAACCCATCACGGGTTTCATTTGTCTTGTATGAATCTCACGGTCTTATTCATCAAAATAAAAGTTTTATAGTGAGGGTAAGTTACCCATGCTTCTGTCCCAAAAATCTAGATTTGCGCACCAATTGGAGTAGAAAGTAGACTCCAAGTACTTCTGTTTAGACTTAAAATACGATAGAAAAGTCCACGAATTGCCCAAGTTATGACCTTTTAAACATGACTCAAAGTTTCTGTCAGAATCTCAAAACTTTTAAAAGGTGGTTTTGATTCAAGTAGAACACAAGTGTTTATAAAAATTGGCATTCATGAGTATTAAACTTGATTTTGGATGTTCTTGGGTGTTTAGTTTAGGAGTTTCTTAATTAGCCAAGATTATGGAAAAGAACAAGAAAGATTTAAGATACCTAAGAGCAGATTTATACCTAAGTGTTTTCGAATGATGACCAATGTGACTTGATTCTCTTGAAATCTTGAAGAACACCACCAAAGCTTTTTCTTGGCCTTCAAAGAATCGACAATGGAGAGGGTGGGGCTGGAGAATTTTCGATGGATGGGGGGCTAGGGTTTATGGTGTGGTGTTTTTTTTATATTTGGAATTTCTTTAGGATTAGGAAACAATTCTCTATTTTCAAAAAAAAAATCTTATTCTTTTCCTTTTAATGTGTTTGGCTGAAATCTTCATATATATATATATATATATATATATATATGTATATATTTATTTATTTATTGTTACTTAATATCTTTATTGTTTTGTATTTAGCAAGCTACATCTCTTATAGGTGCATTTGATATCTCATGTGTTACAATTCATATTATTAGTTTAAGTTATTAAATTTGAAGAGTTGTTCTAGGGTCTTATTATTTTGGTTTGTAGTTCCAACTTATTTGTTGTGTTGTTATTATTATTACTTTAATTTTGGTGTCATATGGTTGCTTGTTAGTGCACTATACTTCTTTAGGAATTACTCGAATCCTAGTAGAGTTCATGTGCTTATAGCAACTGTTCTAAGACTTGCACTCTTATTTTCCTGAGCTCAATTTAGTATTTGAACTTGTGTCACCCTTGATGTGCATTCAAGGTGCATGAAATGAATCAGTTACACACTTTAGGCATGTAACTATGGAATTATCTAAATGTCATGGTTTGAATAGTACATAAGGAGAGTATATCTTCTAATACTTATCACTCATTTGGATTTTTTGGGTTTCTGAGTGAAATCAAACGCATGAAACATAAAAATAAGTTACAGTCTAAACTGGCTAACCTGCTTTGGTGACAGATGTCACAGCATTCCCCAGTTGAAAGAATTTCGTCCCGAAATTTCAGTTCATTCTTCTACTAGAGCTTATTGATCGAACAGGTATGGGTATTTGGACTTCATATGGTCTTCCCGTTCCCAAGTAAACTATGGTCCTCGTTTAGAGTTCCATCGGACCTTGACTATCGGGATTTTACTCCTTTTTAGGCGTTTGACCTCCCGATCTAAGATTTCTACCGGTTCCACAACAAAATGTAGAGTTGAGTCTATCTTGATTTCTTCTAACGGTACATGTAGGTCCGCATCCGCCAAGCATTTCTTCAGATTGGATACATGAAAAGTATCATGTATCCCACCAAGTTCTTGTGGTAGTCTTAACTTGTAAGCCATTGGACCGATACGTTCGATGATCTCGAAAGGTCCGACATACCTTGGTGATAATTTTCCTTTCACTCCAAAGCGCACAACACCCTTCCATGGTGATACCTTCAGTAGTACTCGATCACCGATATTAAACTCTAAGGGTTTTCTCCGATTATCGGCGTAACTCTTCTGGCGATCTCTTGCGGTCTTGAGTCTTTCCTTGATTTGAAAGATTTTGTCGGTCGTCTCTTGAACAATTTCCGGCCCTATTAACTGACCTTCCCCAACCTCGGCCCAAACAACAGGTGATCGACATTTTCGCCCATATAGTGCCTCAAACGGTGCACATTTGATACTCGTGTGGTAGCTATTATTATAGGAAAATTCGATCAATGGGAGGTGCGTATCCCAACTACCTCCAAAATCGATGACGTGCGCCCTCAGCATGTCCTCTAGTGTTTGGATCGTACGCTCACTCTGTCCATCGGTCTGAGGGTGGTACGCTGTGCTCATGTCTAGCCTTGTCCCTAAGACTTTATGTAGTGTTTGCCAAAATCGCGACGTAAATCGACTATCTCGATCGGATATAATCGACACAGGCACCCCATGCCTCGCCACAATCTTACTGATATAAATTCTAGCTAGTTTATCCATTTTCTAATCCTCCCGGATTGCTAGAAAATGGGCCGACTTTGTCATTCTGTCCACGACGACCCATATGGTGGCATGCCCAGTACTAGTCCTTGGGAGCTTTGTGATGAAATCCATGGTTATGTTTTCCTATTTCCATTCAGGAATTTCCGGCTGTTGTAATAGTCCCGAAGTCCTTTGATGTTCGGCCTTTACTTTTGAACAAGTCAGACATTTGCTTACATAAATAACTATGTCCTTTTTCATTCCAGGCCACCAGTACATATCCCTAAGGTCATGATACATTTTATCCGCACCCGGATGAACGGAGTATCTGGTTTTATGAGCCTCATCCATAATTAGTGTCCTTAGGTCACACGTTCGTGGAACCCAGATTCGCTCCATCAGGTACAATCCCCCATCATCTCTTTTCTCCAATTGTTTATCCAGCCCACGCAACATCTCCTTATCCATATCATTAATCGCTTCTAGTTGGTCTCGAGTATCTTTCTTTTGATACCCGATTGAATTGTCATGCTCATGGCTCATACTTGTCTGGGCTTAATCCTTTCCTTCCTACTAAGTGAATCTGCTACCACGTTTGCCTTTCTAGGATGGTAACAGATTTCACAATCAAAATCACTAAAAAGTTCGACCCACCTTCTCAGCCTCATGTTTAACTCCTTTTGATCGAAGATATGTTGCAAACTCTTATGGTCGGTGTAAATAACACACTTCGTACCGTACAAGTAGTGTGTCCAAATTTTGAGTGCAAAGACCACAGCACCCAGTTCCAAATCGTGAGTAGTGTAATTCTTCTCGTGTATCTTCAATTGTCAAGATGCGTATGCAATTACTTTACCCTTTTGCATCAAGACACAACCTAATCCTTGGTGTGAGGCGTCACATTACACCACCAAGTCATCCGAACCATCTGGAAGAGTCAGGATCGGAGCGTTACACAACCTATCCTTCAGGATCTGGAAGGCTTCCTCTTGCTCTTGCTTCCAATCAAATTTCTCCTCCTTCTGAGTTAGTAAGGTGAGCGTCTTGGCGATCTTTGAAAAGTTCTCAATAAACCTTCGGTAGTAACCCGCTAGACCCAAGAATGAGCGGATTTCTGATGGGGTCGTAGGAGTCCTCCATTTCTTAATGGCCTCGATCTTGCTAGGATCCACATGAATTCCTTTGTCATTAACTACATGATCGAGAAAGTGTACTTCCTTCAACCAGAATTCACATTTGGAGAATTTGGCATAAAGTTTCTCCTTCCGAAGCAATTCTAAAACCAATCTCAAATGTTCTTCGTGTTCCTCTTTAGACTTGGAATAAATTAATATATCATCTATGAAGTCAATAACGAATTGGTCCAGGAATGGTTTGCATACTCGATTCATCAGGTCCATAAATACTGCGGGCGCATTTGTCAATCCGAAGGGCATCACTGTAAACTCAAAATGCCCGTATCGGGTTCAGAACGCGGTTTTTGGTATATCGTCCTCGCGTACCCTCAATTGATGGTAGCCGGATCGAAGATCTATCTTGGAGAAACATTTTGAACCTTGTAATTGATCGAACAAATCATCTATCCTAGGGAGAGGATAACGATTCTTGATAGTCAGTTTGTTCAGCTCACGATAGTCAATACGCATTTGGAACGACCCATCCTTCTTCTTGACAAATAGTACGGGTGCTCCCCAGGGTGAATGGCTGGGTCGGATGAAGCCCTTATCTTGTAATTCTTGTAGTTGACTAGATAGTTCATGCATCTCTGACGGTGCCAAACGGTATGGTGACCTTGCCACGGGAATGGCTCCTGGTATTAACTCAATTCCAAATTCCACCGGTCGGATAGGAGGTAATCTAGTTAAGTATTCGGGAAAGACTTCTGGAAAATTTCGAACCACCGGTATTTCTTCGAGTTTCTTCTCCTCGGATTTCGCGCTCATAAGGTACTTCGTCTCCCCTTCTGAATGGTCTCCATGAACCATTAGTACCTCGCCACGCGATAGGGGAATTCGAACTATCTTCTCATGGGATATGATTTCGGCCTTGTACTTTGATAACCAATCCATTCCCACGATCACGTCAAAGCTCCCATGCCCAAAAACTATCAAAACTATGCTAAAGTGACACCCTCCAACTCTAACTTACAGCCGCGAAAAACTTTGTTGACTTCTACCCCCTTACCATTTGATAACTTTATAATGTAGCTAGTGCCTAAATCGCTAGGGTTCATATCCACAGTTAATTCGAATTCACTGGAGATAAAACTATAATCAGCACCCAAATCAAATAATACGGTAGCATAGCAATTGTTTAAAGAGAAAGTACCGGTAACAATGTTGGGGTCTTGGCGAGCCTCGTTAGCTCCAATCACAAATGCCATCCCACGAACTTGGTTTCCATTGTTTCCATTGTTTCGGTTTCCTTTTATAGCCATTGGTTGATTTGGTCGGTTTACCCCTGCACCAGGGGTTCGGTTCAGCCTTGGGCACACGCTCCTATAGTGGTCAGCACTGCCACACTCATAACACACTCCCCGACCTCCCGTTGGATTCACAGCATTCACCGGTGCGATCATCCTTCCCCCGGTTCTACAATCTCTAGTAAAATGCCCAAAACGGTTGCAGGTCGAGCAGTGTCGACATGGTACATGTTGGAAGTGATGATAGTTACAAGTACAGCACTTTGGTGCAAGGCGGTGTATTCTTTCCTCGCAGGATTAGCTGCCACAAAGCCGGCTGCTACCCTCGGTCTCTTATGGTTGTTCTTGAAGTTCCCTTGCTTACTTGGTTCTCCTTCCTCCTTTCTCTTCTTGGTACCCTTTGTTAGGGTTCCATTCTTAACCATTTCCTCCGTCAGTACTCCAGCCTTGAGTATAGCACTCTGGATTGTTGGTGGTTTAGTTGCCTTAACCATGGCTCGGACTTGGGGTACAAGTCCCGCAATGTATCTCTCAATCCGCTTAGACTCTGGAGTAACCAAGCGTGGAACAAGTTTAGCTAGCTCATGAAACCTATCAGTGTAAGCAGCGTGGTTTGCACCCACCATTTTATGGTTCCACAACTCTTCATCCAACTTTTGAATTTCAGTGCTTGAACAGAATTCTTCCTCCATCAGTGCCTTGAATTCCTCCCAAGTCATACCTATTGCAGTAGGCCTCCCTCTTGCTTGAACCTGAGTGTTCCACCAGGTTAGCGCCTTATTAACCAAAGAGCACGCGGCGTACCTGACTTTTTGGTGTTCAACACAATTGCTGATATCCATGACTGTCTCCATCTTTTCTATCCATCTGGTAAAGGTTAAGGCGCCACCTTTCCCGTCAAATTCCCTTGGCTTGCAGGCCAGAAACTCTTTATATGTGCATCCGCCCCCTGTATTATTGTTAATCTCTCCCTCCAATTCCTCTTCTCCACCTCCTCCATCTGTGTTATTGTTATTATTCCCACCTCCATTGTGATTGTTTCCACCCCCATTGTTGTTGTTGAAGTTGTTACTGATTTGAGTTACGATAGCGGGGATAAGAGCTTGGAGTTGTTGCGCTATCATATCAGCGATATTGGGGTTTATTGCCTCGTCACCTCTAGTACCGCCAGCACCACTGGCACCACCTGTACCACCCTTACCGCGTCCGCGTCCATTCGAGCGGTTAGACCTTCTTAGAGGCATTTCCTATATGAAAGGTAGACTTATGGATTAATTTAAAGTACGTTCACAGTACGTGCAGTTAGTACTATTGCTCTCTCGAGTGTCAACCCGAATCCTAAACCGTAGCTTATTTCACAGCATGTCCCGTTCTATCTCGAGGGTCCTCGTGGTAGGTATGTGTACATGGCGTTGGCCAGACGCTATGCATCCATACTTATCATGACTTCACTCTAGATACAACTAGCCATGTCGATCCATTGGCATAGGTCACTACAAAACCCTATAGGTCCAGGCTTTCATGAATGCCCTACCATGCATAATACTAAATTACATAGTCATTCGAATAATTAATCCCACCCTAAAGCAATATCAAATGAGAACATGCAGTAAAGGTAGACCAAAGATTCTAAGCCTATGTAATTTCGTTCACCCATGGTTATTGAAGTATTCATGCAGCCGTTTCCTTACCTAAAATAACACATGTATAAAGAATTATAGAGTCAAGTAATCATGTATAGTTTCACGTATGTTTGGCACACCTCAACAAAGAATTTCATGAATTGGTAGTGGAGTCTAAAGTTCTCCCCTAAGAGAAGTACAAATGATATGCACAAAACTTCATAGGGAAAAGTCATTGTATCAACACCTAATATATCAACTTGAAGCAAAGAGACAAATAGTTTGAAAATAACTCACCACTTTATTTATAATATACTACTCTCGCCCCATACATAGAAAATAATGTAAACAAAATATACTTATTCCTCCTATAGTGGTGTTAAATAGTTAGTGTTAAATATCTCAACTCTGTGCGTCGGACTCGAGGTCCGAGTCGATTTCTTCCTCGAACGACTCATCACTCGATATTACTATCGACTTTTCTTTGGTTGCCCCTTTGGGGGGTTCCTCCTCAAATGGCTCCACAGAAGGATCTTCTTCTTTTGACTCCTTAAAAGGCCCTTGTACCGATGGTTCCCTAAATATTCCTTGTGGGATCGTGAACGTGATTTTCCCTCTTGCGAGCCGTTGCCCTGATGAGAGGTCCTTTTCCGTTTACGCGGTGTGGCTTTGTCATTGTCCCGGAAGGCGGAGGTATAATGTACGATGGATAACCTTCTTTCGACATGTTCAAGCTGCTAGTCATAATTTCAAAGGTTAGACGTGTAAAATGCACACATAGTTCCTATTATGCAACTATATGTGGTGCCTAGGTTATAGTCTAGGTCAATCCACCTAATTCTCTATAACCAATGGCTCTGATACCAATCTGTCACACCCCGCCAAGGCGGAAACGCGAAGTTTGACGGAGAGGATCGTCGTAACACATTGATATAAAATAGAAAAATTCACTAAATACAATTAATCCAACGTGTCACGACGTTTCCCCCACACAAGAGGAGACTTGTGCCGTGTTAAGTAGGTTCCATGGCAACATAGACGTCCAACGAAAAGAAAATGAACGTACGAAAATAAACCCCACAACCCGGGTCAGGTATAAGGGCAACAAGCCCAAAACCAAATAAAATTCGAAGTATCAACAAGCACACACATCACACAATAATAGTAATAGTCCGGTTCTCGCTATGAGTCACACTAAGGTCCGTCTAGAGTCTTCTAGGCTCCTTAAGCGTTAGCGTAAGTATTACCTGAAAATGAACACTCTAAAAATGTCAACACAAAGGTTGGTGAGCTCGCAGGTTTAAACAAAATAATTGATTTGCCGTGTATACATTAGTTTGACAATGGATATAGGGTAATCACATACTTGTAATAATGATATCCGGACCTCAATGTCCAATATGAATAATGATAACCGGACCACAATGTCCATTTTGAATATTGTTAACCGGACCACAATGTCCATTTTGAATAATGATAACCGGACCACAATGTCCCATAGATATTTGTTATCCAACAAGGCCTACCAGCTGGAGCACTAAGTTGGGTAAATTGAATTCATTTGACTTAACCCATCACCTGGTTCATTTGATTGACTAAACTCATCACGGGGTTAGACTTAACCCATCACGGAGTTAGTTTGATTGACTTAACCCATCATCGGATTAGTTTGATTGACATAATCCATAATCGGATTCACACAAGCATGTAACACATAATCCAAGTTGTCAAAAAGAAAAGAATTTCAATTCACGGCATGAAAAATAAAGCAATTCATTGAGTGTCATTTTCCCCCAAGAAAAACATGCAAAAGGGGCCACGAGTACTCACCTTGAATGTGGATAGTAGCTAGTGAGATGAAACCCCGCTCAAAGATCTACAATAGGTTTCGTGACGTTAGTTTTCTTATGGTGTGAAACTCTTAGCTAGCAATCTAGATTTGATAGGTTGTCATCGTATTGTATCTAATAATTTGAATAATGCTTTTCTTATGTAGGTTATACTTGTATTATCACTTAGACTTGTTATAAATTCCATTATTTAATGTTTAATGCTTTTAGAATTACCTTTTAGGATTCAAGTAGTTTTCTAGCAGAATTTGTAGTCATGTTTCGTATTTTTTTTACCCTTCTAAATAACCTATTGAAATTCCTAGATTTTTATGAGATGTGCTACCATGTCTCTAGATGCAACCCTAATTTTTCCAGAATTTATTCTTTTACTTTTATATTGAAATAAATTCGTGATAATCAACCTAACCGAAAACACCACTGTTTTACGCGACAGCAAGTTTATTTCTATTTAAAATAGTAAACGAATGAATTAATTTCTAAAATTTTTATAGAGCCCCATAGACACGTAAAGCTTTGTCTTGTATGATTCTCACGGTCTTATTCATCAAAATAAAAGTTTTATAGTGTGGGTAAGTTACCCATGCATCTGTCTCAAAAATCCAGATTTGCGCACCAAAATGTTTTAATCTATTTGGATGACCAAACAATATTTTTTTGAGATGAGACCAATTGTAGTAGAAAGTAGACTCAAATTAATTCTGTTTAGACTTAAAATACGATAGAAAAGTCCACGAATTGCCCAAGTTATGACCTTTT
This sequence comes from Dittrichia graveolens, assembly GCA_038502395.1. Taxonomy (NCBI): domain Eukaryota; kingdom Viridiplantae; phylum Streptophyta; class Magnoliopsida; order Asterales; family Asteraceae; genus Dittrichia; species Dittrichia graveolens. The sequence goes on from JARJIL010000008.1 coordinate 30,466,715, forward strand.
AAACATGACTCAAAGTTTCTGTCAGAATCTCAAAACTTTTAAAAGGTGGTTTTGATTCAAGTAGAACACAAGTGTTTATAAAAATCTGCATTCATGAGTATTAAACTTGATTTTGGATGTTATTGGGTGTTTAGTTTAAGAGTTGCTTCATTAGCCAAGATGATGGAAAAGAACAAGAAAGATTTAAGATACCTAAGAGCAGATTCATACCTAAGTGTTTTCGAATGATGACCAATGTGACTTGATTCTCTTGAAATCTTGAAGAACACCACCAAAGCTTGTTCTTGGCCTTCAAAGAATCGACAATGGGAGAGGGTGGGGCTGGAGAATTTTCGATGGATGGGGGGCTAGGGTTTATGGTGTGGTGTTTTTTTTTATATTTGGAATTTCTTTAGGATTATGAAACAATTCTCTATTTTCAAAAAAATCTTATTCTTTTCCTTTTAATGTGTTTGGCCGTAATCTTCATATATATATATATATATATATTTATTTATTTATTTTATTTATTGTTACTTAATATCTTTATTGTTTTGTATTTAGCAAGCTACATCTCTTATAGGTGCATTTGATATCTCATGTGTTACAATTCATATTATTAGTTTAAGTTATTAAATTTTAAGAGTTGTTCTAGGGTCTTATTATTTTGGTTTGTAGTTCCAACTTATTTGTTGTGTTGTTATTATTATTACTTTAATTATGGTGTCATATGGTTGCTTGTTAGTGCACTATACTTCTTTAGGAATTACTCGAATCCTAGCAGAGTTCATGTGCTTATAACAACTGTTCTAAGACTTGCACTCTTATTTTCCTGAGCTCAATTTAGTATTTGAACTTGTGTCACCCTTGATGTGCATTCAAGGTGCATGAAATGAATCAGTTACACACTTTAGGCATGTAACTATAGAATTATCTAAATGTCATGGTTTGAATAGTACATGAGGAGAGTATATCTTCTAATACTTATCACTCGTTTGGATTTTTAGGATTTCTGAGTGAAATCAAACGCATGAAACATAAAAATAAGTTATAGTCTAAACTGGCTAACCTGCTTTGGTGACGGATGTCACACTTGAGGCCATTAATAGTAGATGCAGGTAATACCTCTCTCCTTTAGCTGCATTTGTAGAGACCAATCACCCTCTCATAGCTCCTTTTTTTCGAGGAATCCAAGTAGGTGAACTCGCATTCCAAGTGAAATGTTTTGGAAAATCTTTGTACAAATATTGTCTAGCACTCGCATCTATTTTATTCCTTTCGAAAAAAGCAGTTAACATCCATGTTTTATCTCTCACTCTCTCTTACAAAAATATCTGTCATTACATCGTTGTCTCTAAACTTAACTGATTGCTTATTTGGGAGATGAAGCTGCAATGACATTACAAAAGGATGTATTTAAGACAGCGTGAAGCTAAAAATTCTCCACATTGCCTCAGGTGGCGAGATATAACGTGCATCTTGAAATCTTATTTTCTCATTGATGACCATGTCTTCTCCATCTGGGTCGATATGTATAACTTGTTTATCATGACCCTTGTACACATACTTGAGTGCATACTTCACCCATACTATACTCGAGCAAACCTCAACATTAATGTAACAAGCGTACATCATTAACAAATTTGGATTATACGGTACCACCCATCGGTTATCTAGGGTATTCCTACGTACATTCGCTTCAATTCCATAATCTCTTCTTCGATACAGTGGATATGAGTCATATCCTTGTGTTGTTGTTTCACGACATTTTTTAGGCTCACCCTGCATACATGGATTGAACTCTGGTAAATTACACATGGGACGTGCATCATGTGCGTGAGGACAAGTTCATGCAACTTGGGATACATGACAGAGTGGGGAGTTTTAGAGCTCACAATCTTATCATAATGATCATGATTAGTCATCTTGTGTGCTGGCCTCATTATAAGGAGGAAATAGGCATGTGGCGAACCACGTTTTTGAAACTCGATAACATAAACATATGCCTCGACCACACCGAGTATATGCTTCTTGAATAGTTGGTCCATGAGATCCTCCAGTTTCACACGAAAAACTCTTGCAACAAGATCATGTTGATCTTGTGATGTCTGACCGGGCAACATGTCATCGACAATTTCAGGCCACTTTGGAATATTGCATGTAATAGTAAGGAATATATTAGGTTTTCCATCATCTTGAACTAAAGCATGGCATCAAGGAACCTTCTTCTCATATCATGTGGCCCTCCGATGAAAGATGCAGGCAACACAACCCTCTATACAACTCTACTTGGTTGTACCTCACTTCCATTAACACAATCCACAATCCCTTGGTATGATTTTGATCTAATCTTTGCTTGATTTTTTGCACAAAATACCAAATGCGAAGATTCTATCTTAATGTATATATCCACCACAAATTGTTGTATTTGGAATTTGTAGCAGTAATACTCTCCCATGGTTACAGTCTTTCTACCCCTTGTTGTGTCAAGTTCTGCATGACGTTGATGGTTCAGAAAGAATATGATGTTTATTACATGTATAAGTAGTCAATTATTAATTTAGAAAGGAATAATTTGCAATAAAGATAACGTTCATACGTCTTGAATCATCATCATTGTTTTCATCATCATTGACAATTCATTGATGGACACACCATCCCTTGGTATTTTCGGATGCCATCCAGGTTCACCATTAGGGAAAAACAGAGGATATGATAATGGATCATAACAGTCATAGTAGGGTTAAATTTGTTGACTGTAATCCGACCATCCATAGACAGCAATATTTCTCCATTATGAACTGATGTTATCATTACCTTCAACACATATACCAGCAACCTACATGTTAGTAAAAATCAATATCATGTATAACAGATATTACTTATATAATGCATTTCAAATAAAATTATGTTTACTAAATACTATTGGTCAAACCTCAGATGTGGTAGGCCGGTTGTACACCCTTTGGCCAAGTTCCACTGATGCATTCAAGTTAATTCTATAGTTCTCAAGGGATCCAAGCTCGGAAAGACTTCGAAAAGTTCTAACATATGGATTTGTAGAAAAAACATATCTCAATAGTTAAACAATGTTCTTGTCTACATTGGGCCATTGAAGCCTATAATCAAACTTAGACTCTACATCATAAAAATACATGTGTAAGTATCGTGACTAACCATCCCTTGGAACTAACCGGTCGATTCCATGATAAATTCCACCTTGGACGCGAAAAGTATATACTCCAGATGACATATTTTTCATTGTACTATCTAAAGAGACACCCATTGACATGAATGAGAAGTTTGTGTTGTATGCACGTATGTTATTTGTGAACACTTTCCCTAAGTCATCTTGGGTGGTAAAGAGATTCTTTAGTTATTGAGGAACAGGTGAGTTATCCAACTTTGTCTTACCATTCATGCAACAAAAAGTAGGGAACTCGAATTTTATTCGTTTTGCTCCACACTTCACACACGGGTTTTGCCTTTTTATTACATGATGTTCTCTAGTAATACCTTCGTAAACATAATCATATGGATCATCATTCGTTATTTCATATTGGATAGATGAGCTGACATTGACTTCACCACAGCCTCTTACACCTAATCAATTTGAAAGTAAATATTTTGTTAGATATATTAAATTATAGTTAAGTTTTTCATGTTGTAGATAACCATTGTTAACTACAATATGAAGGATACACTTATTTTCATATATTGTTTTATGAAATACTAACTTGTTGATGCTTGACTGCAGATTTCTTCAAATAAGTGTAGTGGTAAATCGGTATGACTTATGATGCCTATAATTGCAACTTTGATGTGTCATGTTTGTTGGAGATGGTGTAAGCCTTTGTGTACTTGTAACACTCAGAACATTAGTATTCTCTCTTAAACAAGACATTCTATTGAATTCCTTTCTTCTTTCATAATATTGTCGATTATAATTCCTCTTTTTATCAGAAGATATGTTTCCACTAACAGTAGTTTCTTGAAGATGGTTTGTTTGACATGGCGAAACGTTTTCTTTGTTATAAGCATTCCCACCACGTGAGTTTATTCGATTGTGTGCACTTAAAGTCATTTCCATTATTCCGCTACTATTTGATTCATATGTTAAATTATTTCATGGAGTCCTCGATATTCCTAATGATACCCTAGTTGATGCTTCTAGGTCGGCATTAGTCGTCTCCATTCCAATGATATCTGCATGGAGTTTAATAGATTGACAACTTCCTTCACTGTTAGTCTGTCTTCTTCTTTTATTCTCTTTTTACCGTTTGTAATATTCTTTATTTTGATTTTTTTTATTTCTACACAAACGTTTTCGTATTGAAATAATATTACACGTCACATTAAAAACAATTTCAAATACATACATACAAATATTATACGACATACTTTTGTATATATCCATATGACACCGGGTGATGCCAGACAATATACTTTGTGTCGTTTGATTACTCTGCTTTTTTGGTGCGTAATATGTTTTATTGTACTCTTTACGTTTTTCTATTAGAATGAACTCCATTATATTTTCACTCTATAAAATTAATACAAGATTGTATTTTAAAAAAATATATTATTGGAAAAGACATACTTTTTTGCCAAAGTAAAGAATGTTGAACTGCGTTGTCATTTCCAACATCACATCCCGTCATTTCGTACTAAAGAAAATAAAACAAACGACCATTTTGATGTCATAATATTGTGTAAAACAAAACCGAATTTATAGTTTAGTCGGCGTTTTAATATAAAATTTGATATTTTCCTAAATTAATGTAATATAGTTAAGATAGTTATGATTTTAATATAGTGAAATTGCTCTTTTATACTTTTAATAAAGATATAAGGCTATTAACTTCTATTTATATGTATTGTTTGGTTATGGTAAGTTGAATTAGTGAGTTAGAATGTGATATAATTTTTTTATTTGAGGTTCAAGTTAGGTATAGTTTCATTATAACCAATATACTACTTCAATGCTCACAAAAAATAAGAAATTGTAAGGGAATTAGGATTATACATTATTTTTTTAATTTGAGGTTCAATTTGGTTAACATATTCTTGATAATCAATGATAAACTTTCATAAATAACAAAAATTTTAAAATTTTTTGCAAAGAAGTATTCAATTAGAAAAACATATGATAGATAAATCGAAACTTATATCATCAATGTAAAAACATATAAAAAACAAGATTCATTGTTCCATCATCAAACAAATAGAATAAAAAAAACGATATTTATGTATAGATATGTAGTAGACTTAGGTCTTCCTCTATCTTCATCTCCGGTTCAAACTTTATATTGCTCATTTTCGTGTAGATCAAAATATTTTCTCAAATATCAAAAAGGTAGAAACTCAATTACGGATATTATATAATAATAGTTAAACACTAAAATATCAAAAAAATTAATACTTACTTCTGTTCGTATGAACAAGTTTAACTTTGCTGACAAAGATAACATTTTTATTATGTATTCCTCGAGCTAACGGTATCGGAAGATAACACATAAATTCATATAACCTCATTGCAATTTCTTGACCCCTATTAATCATTTGATTGTAATTAGTAATAATATTAATTTTGTCAAGTAGTGTGTGTGTGTCAGCAATGGGTCTACTATACTATTATATATATATATATATATATATATATATATATATATATTTATATATATATATAAATATATATATATATAGGGATGAGATCAAATAAAAAGAAAATTAAAGTAAAAAGTGTAAAAAAGATGATTATTTGATCATTTTTCGGTATATATATCAACTGATAATTGTTAGTTCATCATCTTTATTGATTAAAACTAGTTTTTCATCAATTTCTTTTTTATTTCAAATAAAGATTTTGAAAAAAAAATTTTGGAATAATTTGTTGATGAACAAAATGCTTTATTCTAAAAAGTGATAAATATGTTGGATTCATCAAAAAGAAATTGATGAAGAACTAGTTTTAATCAATAAAGATGATGAACTAACGATTATCAGTTGATATATATACCGAAAAATGATCAAATAATCATTCGTTTTACCCTTTTTACTTTAATTTTCTTTTTACTTGATCTCTACACTATATATATATATATATATTGTCGAAGAACATCTAAAACAAAGCAATAAATATTTATTTAAAAAATAAAATATTAAAATGAAAAAATATATATATCGATCAACATTGTTCTCTTGATTTTATCATTTGCCAACATTTGAAACGAAGGTGGTCTAGGAAAAAAATGAAAACTCCATTTTATTGTCTACAAAACCCAATGGATAGACTTTGTTTTTTTAGTTATCGAAAGCATCCATTCATCCCGGTGGATTGAATATCCTTCGTATCGTGGGAAATCATCACAGCCAAGTCCAAGGAACTCAAACTTATCGAAAACATAAGTCCATCTAGATTAATTGCCTCATACCGTTGAGCCATTTCGGGAGAGACAACAGCAATAGCTGTATCTCGCTAATATACATAATTTTTAATTAAACATAAATCATTTATTAAACTTGAGTTTATTTTGAATATGGAGTGACATTTATAATACTTACATTTCTATCGAGTAAAAAAAATATAACTTGTTTTCATCATTCTCTTTGTAGATAGAATAGACTTTCACAACATCTATCTTGAACAACCCATAACGTGATTTGAATTAAAAAAACACCTTATAATGATTTGGATTTTGTAACTATCAAAATAGTTACATAAGAAATAAATACTAACCATCATCCCTAAAAAAATAAAACAAAAAGACCTAAACTTCATTAATTACATTGATAGACCCAGCTAAAAAGGCCTAAATATCATTGTTTATTACTCCAAAAGTCTATAATACCATTGTATTTCCTTTATTTATTTTCCTTAGTTAAAAACTCCCATTTTATGTTCTTGTTAGTACATTAAATACCCTAATTTTTGTCCTAAAATAGTAGTGGTTGTAATATTATTTGAGAGTATTTGATATAAATAGCAAATTTGGGCTTTTATAAGACTTTTTGGGTCATTAATGGAGTATGGACTTTTAAAAAATGCATTGGGTTTAATAGAAATTAATTAATTATGTTTTAAAAGGTTAAATTTTTTTATACGGTTGTAAATAAATAATTTGTATATTATATAATATTCCTAATCACTTATACCCCAAGTTCCCAACCCTAGTCCATTTTGTTCTAGAGTAGAGGACCAGATCAACATCGAGATCGCGAGTCTTCCATCTACATTCTTTGCTTTATATCTTCCGGTCGACACTCGAGAGTCGACGACCCACACAGCAGCGACCCTCTAACCAACAGTCCGCCGTTACCGGTGACCCGCCACAATAGCAGCGACCGGCGAGTGTGATTCCCATAAATTAGCGCGACAGCCCATTGGCGACTCGACGGCCGACGCCTACCATCATGGAGAAGCGATTCTTAAAGGGTAAGACTCAAATCTTTTTATTCTTAGGGATTCATCGGATTTGTGTAGTTTTAGGATTATTTCTGATTTACTTGCGTTCTTGTTTTAATTGCGTTAAATTAGGTTCTGAAATGTCTGTTCATTTACATTAATTCGTTTGTTGTTTGTGGTGATCGGTTTTATAGCATTGATGGATGAACTTTTTGTAGAAATGGTATTATGATAGTTTTGCTCTTAATAATCCAGACATGCTTAATTACAAGATGAAAAATTGAGATTCATGTGATTGTTTTTTTGCTTTGCTTATTAGTGTATTTGCCTGAATTATGAACAGGTAATTTGAATAGTTTATTGCTATTTTTTTATTTGGAACAATTTTTAACTATCATCTTATTTAGTTTCATCCGTACATTAATTAATGCTATGCAAAAACCACCTTTGAGAAGAATGTTAATCATGTTGTTTTTATAAATTGAGCCTGGTTAACACATAATTTTTTCAATGAATTGATCTCCTTTTAGTATAACTACTGTGACATCTGTCACCAAAGCAAGTGACTTAGCTTGACCTTTAACCCGCCACTAGTTGTTTAATCTAATTTATGTGCTCGTGTGATTTCTAAAACCTAGTAAATACTAAATTCAAGACGTCAAGTATGATTAATCACTCAAATATTTAAGTTGTGCTAACGACAGAGTGAGATCGAAGCCCTTATACTGCAAAAACATTGAACCGGCTACTGGTTTACGAGTTAGATGAACAAATGTCTTTTGAGCAATGTAGTGACGAGTTAACCGTACCAATTTATAGACCATATCAATGATATACAAAATAAAAGCGAAAACTCCAAAGCAATTAAAACATTTAAAACATCACCTAAGAACCCTAGCAAAGTGATGGTGTTCTTTATCTCCCCTTCCCATCCAAAAAAAACTTAAACCTTCAAGAACAAGTGACGGTGTTCTTTATCCCTCCAAGAAACACAAGTCATCTAGGTCTTCAACGTCTTGGGTATGTGTCTTATTGCACCTTTAAACTCTTTTCTTGTTCTTTCTTTTTCGTAAACCCAATTGATGGACTGACATTTAGAGCAAATACAACCTAACAACACATAAAAAAACGATTTCTATGAGTTTTGGCCAAAAACCTAGCCATAGGATGGGTTGGGTTGGTCAAAAGTGCTCTAACTATGGGTCTATAATCCAGACAGAAACGCAGTGAACTTTAAGAGTTCATATATTAGTCAAACAAAGTAAAATATATCGATTTTTGATTCTAAAATTAAGTTTAATGAGTCTATTTTCTACCTAAACTAGTTTCATGTAAAAATAATGAGTTTTGGTCGCTCAAATGATCAAAACCGTATAGGTGCGCAAAGCTATTGTTTATGATAGTTTACTCTACTGATTTTGATATTGCAAAAACCTTTTCTATAACAGAGTTTAAAACATCATAACTCATCAAAAAATACGAACTAGAGGCTAAAACTTAATATAAGCACTGTAAAAAAAATATTAGAATTTATTAGGTTTATTTTCTATTTTAATTGGACAAAAACTTTTTAGTTGTCAAATATGGAAGTTTAAGGAGTTTCTATAATCAGAGTTTAAAACATTGTAAACCATTCAAAAATTCAAATTGGAGGACAAAAATTAGATGAATGGATTTTAAAGTGTTTTTAAGTTTGTGTAAAATTTTTAGATTTTATTAAGTTTGTTTACTATTTTAATTAAATAAGAACTTTATGTTGCGCGAGCTGAAGGCATTTTCTGACCAACACCAATTAAAGATTTTCTTAAAAATAATAAACTAGTTAATCAACTATGTAAATATTTATATAAAATAATAGACATAAAAGTCTTTGCCCTAAAAATTTAGGAAAATAACTAAGATGTTTATGTTGTTTTAAAAATACCCGAAATGTACCACAATTTTCGGAATTTAAGTTAGCTAAGTAAAAAGAAAGACACAAACAAGATTTAAAGTTCCTAGATATATTTTGGTATTAGGTTCTATGAAAGTTACACACATATGTAACCGAGGATAAAACCTAATCACAAGCCCCAATTAAATTTAATAATTTAAGATTAATACATAAGAGGACTTGTACGCGTAAACCGAATATAACCTAAACTATACAATTGGTTGTAGATTTGCGAGCACGTTAGGATTCGAGTGACAAATCCGAAAACTAAGGTGAGTACTCGTGGCCCCTTTTCAAATGTTTTATTGGGGAAAATGACACTCAAATCATGTTTCCGAAATTCTTTTTGCCATGTCAATGTTACATTACTATATTTTTTTATGACAATTACGTGGCATGTGTGTGCACTTATTGAACCCGTGTTCGGGTTATGTCTATTGTGTCCGTGTTCGGGATTGCATATGGAACACGCGTTCGGGTTAAGACTATTGAATACCTCATTACTATTTATAGCCAACGGGTAGCTCCAGCTGGTAGGCGATTGTTGGAAAACAAATGACTCGTGCCCGGTGAACTTAGGTTCCGGGTATCACTATACTTCTATTTTTCGTACCATGATTTTACGTTTTTATTGTCATACAAACTTACTATACATGGCACAACTTAATTTTACTTGTAATCCTACAAGCTCACCAACTTTATGTTGACATTTTCGAGTGTTCATTTTCAGGTAATGCTAATAACAACGCCTAAGGAGCCTAGGTGACTCTACATGCCCTTATTGTGACTTAAACCGTTGACTACGGTGTCTTTTTATATATTATACTATGATGAACTTGTACATATAAGTTTGGGGCTTGTAGCCCCATATACCTGTCCCGGGTTGTGGGAACAACAACTTTTGTATTTTCTTGTTTTCGTGTTTGACTATGATTGTCGTGGGGTGACTTACAACGGCACAAGTCCCCTCTCGTGTGGGGGAACGTCATGATACGTTGGTGTGTTTCAATTAGAACTTTCTTTATTCTTAAATCAATGTGTTATGACGATCTTCTCCGTCATACTTCGCGTTTCTGCCTAGGCGGGGTGTGACAGATTGGTATTAGAGCCATTGGTTATAGAGAATAAGGTGGTTTGACCTAGACTATAACCTAAGTACCTCATATTGTTGCATAATAGGAACTATGTGTGCATACTATTTCATTACGCGAATTTTCACGCTCCAGCCTAATCGGCTAACGCAAACCACGGATGACATTCTTCAAAATTATACACTCCGTTAATTGTTCTATCTAGGAAATGATAGTACGCACTATTTGAACCCTTACTCGATCCAAGTTGATGATTGCCTCCCTACAAAGGAAACTTAAGGAAAGGGATCAACAAATCCGGGAACAAGAGGATGGGATACGTCAGCTCAAGACGATAATGCAATTGGTCGGTATGATTCAAACGATGGACGGGCAACTCCATGTACCCAAACATGAGGCGTCGAGTCGTCCTCAATACGCCCCTTTCGGTCACCCGGAGTCCGTACCAGCAAGGTATGAGGACCCATATGAGAGCATGAGAATGGTGGGGGAAGATCGTACCACCCATCAACTACAAAATCAGGTGAATATACTGCAAGAGAGAGTGGATCGTCAGGCAAGGGAACAAATGCAGCAGGGCCTAAAGATCCAATAGCTAGAAGAAATGCTAAAGGCACAAGAAGAGTTAATAGAACTACTAAGGGGAGCGGAGGAGGATACTGAGGAAGACCCCAAAGAGGATTCCAAGGATTCTACCAACAAGTAGCGGATGCTTATCCTAATATATTACTCCACCTATCGGATTTAGTAATAATATTCTATTTACTTTTCATAAATTTTATACGGTTTTTTTTAACCTACTAAGTTAAGAAGGAATGAGAAAGCAAACTATTTAATCATTTAATATCTTGTTTATGTCAAACATGTATTGTTTAATTACCAATTCCATGCAATCCCAGCATATACGCAAAACCTGTAACACCGGAAAACTCAAGCCATTTTTTTAAATACGATACGGAAGCTTTTAATTTAAACAAACATATAATACACAAACCATCATTACAAATTTACAACATAGTACAAAACAAAAGTATCATCTTGGTGTTACAAAAAAAAAAAAAAACTACAGGCTCGTTTCATTTTAATCAAAATATCATAGTGAAGTCAACTTCTCCTTCAGCAACTACAAACACGAACCTGCAAATCAACAACCGAGGGGAATTAGCACAAAGCTAAGTGAGTAGAGGCTAAACACCAAAAGCAAACATTCAAAATCAATATCAAAGCATGTAATCACATATCCGAGAAGACCGGCGGTTCGGCGCAGAACCTACAACCAATGCCGGCCAAAGCAAAGGTTTACCGATAGCCCTCCACTGAATTGGCACGGTAAACTCCACCTCTGAAGCAACATATGCAACAGAAGGGCTCCTACTGTTCAACCAACCAGTAAACGAGCCCAGCCCAATTCTACGTATAGCTGACTTCCCAACGCAACTCAAAATCATCCTAAGAGTGCGTATCGACCAAATAGTCATGCAACAGATATCAATCATCAATAATCACAATCAACAGTTTAATCAATCCAATCCAATCTCAATCACAGTCATGCATCACATCAATAACATTAACCGAAATCTTTACCATCCGCGATTAACGTCCACTCACCTCATAACCAGCACGAGCTCAGAAATCTAATTTTACTGAGTCTTTTGATTGCGTGAAAACACAACAACAATCAAATCAGTCTCGAATTTATAAATATATATTCACATATATTTATATCCAATAAAACCATAACCAATATGCTAAATTTCACTTTTGAAAAGAAACATAAAAAGTCGGGCCCGTTTAGGTCGCACGGGGCCTAACCCGGACCCTTTTTAGCTTGAGCGGGGCCTAAAAGTCGGATGACCCGGGGCCAGGGCCTAAAAGTCGGATGAAACCGTGGCCGGGACCTAAAAGTCGGACGACCCGGGGCCGGAGCCTAAAAGTCGGATGACCCGGGGCCGGGGCCGGGGCCGGAGCCGAAAGTCGGATGACCACCCGGGGCCTAAAGTCGGGCGACTTTCACAAGCCCGGGGCCAAAAGTCGGACCCCTTTCAGCACCTCACAAAAATTCATCTTCTACTTCCCTGTTCTTCTTCTAGCTTCAAACCAACTTTGATTTCTGGAAATCATTTATAACACTTCCAAAATACTTTTAAACATTTACAAACATCATATAACATGTCAATGATCATCAAAAACACATCCAAACTAATTAAACACCAACATATATCAATACCCACTTTTCCAGTTTACTTACAAAACTCCATTAATGGTGGTTTTTCATATGACTATGGAAATCAACAAGAAAACATACCAAGATGCATAATAACTTGATAGGATGATAAACTAACCTTTACTTTGAATTAACAACTTCAAAATCTATACTTTGCTTCACCTTTGGTTTTGCTTTCTAAGAACACACACTACACCTTTGCACACTTTTGATGATAATGATCAGATTTACTATACACGTATACATACCTGATTTAAACTAAGCAGGTGGTGGCAATTTTGACTATTTAATTACCATGCATACATACATACTAACATATTTGTACTTTCTTTTCTTTTCCAATTTACTATTTATCAGTAACATATATTTATTTAGATTTAAATTAATTAATTTCATTACTCTTAATAAACACATAATCAATTAAAACAAACCAATCACATACCGCTAACCCGCTAATCTCCTAGCCCAGGTTTGCGGGTGTTACAAATCTCCCCTCCTTAAGAGGATTCCGTCCTCGGAATCCTTTCTTGCTCAAACAAGTGAGGGTATCTATCTTTTATTTCCGTCTCAGTCTCCCATGTCAAATCGGAACCTAAACTGTGTTCCCACTTGACCAACACCATCGGTATCTGCTTCTTTCGGAGCTTGGTCACTTTGCGATCTAACAGTTCTACGGTGTAACACCCAGAATTTTATTATTAAGTCAATGCGAGAAATGTACAAAGTGGTAAATGAGTTACAATTGGATATATGAGATTAGATGTGTTGTTAAAACTAGAGGGACTTAAATTGTCATTTTATAAGCTGAAATAGTCCAGGGAGCATTTATGTAATTATGCCAAAGTTATAAGATATACATGGCTTTATGAACATGGACTTTATTGCTTCAATACACAAACACAGCAGCATACCATCTTGTTCTGGCGATTTTTGAGGCATAAACACAACAATATCATCAGCTAATTAGCAGCATAGCAACCCATCATAGTAGAGGTATGTATAGTTTGAATTGTTGGTGTGTTCTTCATGTTCTTATGGGTCAAGAGTTGATCACAAGGATCAAATTATGTTAATTTATAGTTTGTTATGTTATTTAGCTGTTGTGGGTGTAGGAAAACACCCCATATATGTTCTAGAATGATTAAAGTTGAGTTTGTGGTGTTTTTGGCCGGAAACACAGTTTCAGTCGGTCAGAACTGTGCAGACCAGGGGAGGGCACGGGCGTACCCAAGGAGGGTACGGGCGTGCCTTTCGCCCCATGGCAAATCCTAGTTCATCAGGTACCCCGGTGCTTTCAGGCATAGGCACGGGCGTACCTTAGCAAGGCACGGGCGTGACTGCAGGATAGGTATACCCATGCCTGGTGAGAGTTTAACCGTGCCTAGGTTGCAGGCATGGGCGTGCCTTAGAATGGTACGGCCGTGCCCTTACCCTGTTCAATTCAGTTTGATTAGTCAGCAGATGTTAATACATATATTATTGATATTATGTTGTAGAAACCAATTGTGGACCTATACATTGATCATTATCGTTTGTGGATCTGTTCAGATTATAAATATCAGAAGGTGAGTCTTCTAGACTTTTCTTCATATCTGCAGCATGTATGCTCTTATATCAGATTATTGACATGTCATGTTTTTCATATGTGTACAAGCTTGCTGCTATGTGAAGTAAGTCTCAGAGGTGGGGTGCTTACTGCTAAGTCCAGTAAGGCTCAATTATGGTACAGTACTGTGACCTATGTTGCTGCCCTGGGTCTAGAACCAGAGGCTAGCATTGTTTGCCAGACATACGTGTATTATCTTCATATGATTTTATACGTGGGTTTATATGATGTTTAGTCTGTTTTACTCACTAAGCTCTCGTAGCTTATCAGATACTATTTTTAAAATGTTTTGCAGGTTTTTACCAAAGACAAGGGCAAAGCTTCGGTTTGACTAGCATTTGGTACCAAACTTATGTCAGTATTTTTGTGCGTATCTATTGATACATCAGGATTTCAAATCAGTATTGCTTCCGCTTTTATGTTAAACTTTAAAATGCGAACACTTATAGGTGTTTGATCTTAATATTTCAAATTTTGTAATTTGGGGCGTTACATACGAGTTCCTCAATTAGTCTCTTCTTTGAATCCACTTTCAATTCGTATACTGGGAGAATCTGACTCTCGTCTTCAACGTTGCATTTTCTCAAATAGCAGACATTGAACGTATCGTGAATACCCGCAAGCTCTGCTGGGAGATCCAATGTAACTGTCTAGTTATTTACAATCTGACGAATTCTGAAAGGACCAATATAATGGGGAGCTAACTTCCCGCGTTTGCCAAATCGAATCACACCCTTCCACGTAGAGACCTTGAGATACACTAACTCCCCCACATCAAACGTTACTGGACGACGACGCGGATCTGCATACATTTTCTGTCTATCTCTGGCCGCTTTCAACTTTTCTCTGGCTATAGCAACCTTGTCAGCAGTAAACTGAACAATCTCAGACTCTGCAAACTATTCCTTACCAATCTCTAACCAACACATTGAAGTACGGCAACGACGGCCGTATAACATCTCATACATAGGCATTCCAATACTGGAGTGGTAAAAATTATTATACACAATTCTATCAACAGCAGGTGCGAATCCCAAGATACACCATACTCAATTACACAAGCACGCAACATATCCTCGAGTGTCTGTATGGTTCGTTCAGTCTGACCGTCAATCTGAGGATGATAAGCAGTACTCAGACTAATTCTCATTCTCAACTCTCTCTGTAGACTCTTCCAAAAGTTCGAAACCAACCTGAAGTCTCTGTCAGAAACTATCGATAACGGTCTACCATACCTCGCAACAAACTCATTAACATTTAGTTGACTTAACTTACTCAAAAAAATCATCTCGTATGTAGCCAGAAAACGAGCATTCTTCATACTTATTTCTGATTTGTTGAGTCCTTTCTAACTCATAAATCAACTTACCACTGATATTTTAATATTTATCCAATATAAATCACATCACATTTGCCTAATCAGCTTAATCGGGAATTCCTCGAATCATCAAAATTCAACTCAAACGCAAGTTCATTCCCATATATCTGCACAACTCCTACTACTTCATTATCCAATAAGAATTCAGTTGCACTGTTCATCTCACCTCTTTATGCTAGTTATAAATCGTCCCAAAGTTTAATTAAATCTCTCAATTACAAATTCGGTTTATTCCATCAAGATACAATTTCACTCACCATTTTCATCTCATAGTGGTAGAATACAATTACTTTTATTGATCAATCACAATCCCTCGTAATATATCCGGACTTCATTGCATATCATACCTCTCATACATATTCTATCATAACTTGTTGTTATTACTATTATGATATTTTTGGTCACCACAACTGTTCATAATTCCCTAATACTCTGCCTTGACTCAAACTCAATCATGTCATGTTTCCACGAAATATATCATGTTCACTCCTTTTAGTAGGATATCAGTTAAATACCCTGTATGGCATTATACTATTTAGCCCTCCCAAGTGCACTGACAATTTAGTTTCGTAAGTTTTGTCAAATTAAATCCCCAATTCCAAGCAAGGGTACTTCCTAGCAAAGGCAAGTTCATGCACAAAATCCATAAGTCTTCATTCCACAAGTCTTCATTCCATACGTTTAGGCCATTACATTCTTCTTCTCTCTTCCTTATTTTCTAATGAACTCAATCTGTTATTCTTCATATCTTGTTTACTTTCAGTTTACAGGATTCAACTGTTATCATAACTAGCTCTTTCCCATACATATAACTCCTTGTAATTAGGCGTCAATTGCATCAATTATATCTTTTACTCAAGAAATTCTGTATATCTCAAAATTTGTCCAATCTGTAGCAATCCATCTCTTTCTTATACTTGATAACTTAAATTATTTAGGTCCTCAGTTTCCTAATAAAGGTAATTTCAATTCCATTCATCAAGTCCATTACACTTTAACTCGCATAATTCCAGGGTTGTCATCATAAACCCCCTCGTATATCCACATGTCTAACATCCATCATCCGTCCGAGGTAATATCTGAATCTCTCATTCACATCCTTCTATTCATACTAATCATCGTCGTTGTCACTTGTTCAACTTATCCGTATAAAAGCATTCACTATCTCCTTTTAATAATAAGATCAATTACACATGCTTTTACAATAAATATCTTTTCACCTTGTCAATATAAACGCATCTATTACATTCTCCAAGTCATGGTTTAGATCATTCCTCTCAGAAATCCTCAACTATCGTAGGGCATGAATCATTCCTCCAATTTCAAATCATAATATCATATATCAATCCAACAAATATCATATCTCAACGTATCATAAATCTCTTCAGATTCATCAATCATTCTCATATATTATCTTTACTCATTAGGTTTAACAATAATTCGTAATCTCAATTATATCTTTTATCAAAACATATCTGAATATCACACAATCATTCAATTCCTATACTTGTTCACTTTCTTCTTCTTTCCTCCCTCTTTGCACAATCATAACATATAAATACACATATACAAACACAGTTTGCAAAGCAAATCTTATAACACATAGCTTAGCATGCAATTTGATTAATGTAGACATATCTTTCTCTAGTATCTCATGTCAAATTCACTTCTTATCAAATACCATATACATATTATCATATCATTTCTGACAATAGCATCAGATAGCTTCACAATTTAGATAACAAAATAACAACTAACTCTACTTCTAAAGAATCATTCTCTTTCAGAAGTAAGCACATACACTTAATACACATAGCTATCAAACATTCATAATTAACTCTGAGTTAATAAACATATGTATAAACATAAAGGTTATCAAAACGTACCCATTACATCATCTTCAATATTAGCATCGTCGTCAGTCATTCTATTGTAAGTTCTACCATCTGACACATAAGGGTTCTTTCTTTTCCGTCCATCTACTGACGAGGATCCCCCACTTGCATCCACTCCTAACCCCGCCCTCATTTTCCTTTCCTCGGTACATTCACCCGAACGATGATCCTCTTTCTGACAATTCCAACACACACTTCGAGGGAAATCACATTTCTTACTTTCATGTCCGAACAATCCACATTGAATGCAACGCAAGGTCTGGGGTGTGCATGACCCCGTATGAATAAATCTGCACCGGCGGCACCATTGCGAACTTTGTGTAGACCTGTCTGTCATAGGTCTTTTGCGTTGATTTTCTTGTTTCTGACTAACTGCCGGTGATGGTTCCCAAATACTTGGTCCAGATTCAAGTTCTCTTTTAATTCTAAAATCCCTCGCTCTATGATCTTTCCCAAAACAAATCCAACATACCTTCTGGGAGAAATAACAATCTTTCATTTGATGACCATACTGTCCACATGTAAGACATCGCATAGTTTGGTAAGTACAAGATCCTGTGTGGTGTGACTTACATTTTCCACATCGTGGTGCTTGTTGATTAATTCCACAAAGCATGGGTTCATGATTAAAGTTCCCTTGTCCCTGACCACCTTGCTCTTTTTGCCTTTGTAAATAGTATTGTTCAATCCTGGATTCAGGTTCATAAACTTGCTCTCGGGTCATGTTTTTTTTGGATTCCACATTTCTCCTTTCCAATTCAGCTAAGTCAAAAGCTCGAAAATAAGTACTATCCCTCCTAGTAACACTTGAGTAATCCGGGAGCATAGCTCCCTGAAATGGGACTGAATATAAGTATGGTTGTTGTATTACTTGTGCCATAGGGTGGTATGGAATCGGAACTAGAAACATTGTAGCCTGTGTAATAGCAGCTGGATAAGTCTGAGTTTGAACATTTTGGGTTATCCTCTCTCGTTCCATTCGGTGCACAGTATCTCGAAGTTCTTGTATTTCATCTTTCAGTTTATCAATACACTTGCTCTGCTCATCTCTCTGTTCACATCTCAATGTACCAGTTTGATATGTCATATCCATCACATTCACTATTGAAGTTCCAGCTACTTCTTGGGTCACAGGAGTGTCAGTAGGGGTATCTTTGTCTGCCATATCTGTACAATCACATCACCTCACAGTCTTATTAGCATAAACCGTTAGTATCCAAAATACTAACTGCTACAAACAACTCTAACTCACCCTAATTCCCCCGAAGGAAAGCTTGACCCGTCACGAGCCAAGATTTGGGAATGCAACACTCTAGCCGTGCATGCATCGCCAAACCTAGGCTCTGATACCAAACTGTAACACCGGAAAACTCAAGCCATTTTTTTTAAATACGCTGCGGAAGCTTTTAATTTAAACAAACATATAATACACAAACCATCATTACAAATTTACAACATAGTACAAAACAACAGTATCATCTTGGTGTTACAAAAAAAAAACTACAAACACGAACCTGCAAATCAACAACTGAGGGAAATTAGCATAAAGCTAAGTGAGTAGAGGCTAAACAACAAAAGCAAACATTCACAATCAATATCAAAGCATGTAATCACATATCCGAGAAGACCGGCAGTTCGGCGCAGAACCTACAACCAATGCCGGCC
The DNA here is from genome assembly GCA_038502395.1 of Dittrichia graveolens. Taxonomy (NCBI): domain Eukaryota; kingdom Viridiplantae; phylum Streptophyta; class Magnoliopsida; order Asterales; family Asteraceae; genus Dittrichia; species Dittrichia graveolens. Next base: position 30,485,891 of record JARJIL010000008.1, read on the forward strand.
AAAACAAAGGTTTACGGATAGCCCTCCACTGAATTGGCACAGTAAACTCTACCTCTGAAGCAACATATGCAACAGAAGGGCTACTACTGTTCAATCAACCAGTAAACGAGCCCAACCCAATTCTACGTATAGCTAACTTCCCAACGCAACTCAAAATCATCCTAAGAGTGCCTATCGACCAAATAGTCATGCAGCAGATATCAATCATCAATAATCACAATCAACAGTTTAATCAATCCAATCCAATCTCAATCACAGTCATGCATCACATCAATAACATTAACCGAAATCTTTACCATCTGCGATTAACGTCCACTCACCTCAAAACCAGCACGAGCTCAGAAATCTAATTTTTTTGAGTGTTTTGATTGCGTGAAAACACAACAACAATCAAACCAGTCTCGAATTTATAAATATATATTCACATATATTTATATCCAATAAAACCATAACCAATATGCTAAATTTCACTTTTGAAAAGAAACATAAAAAGTCGGGCCCGTTCAGGTCGCACGGGGCCTAACCCGGACCCTTTTTAGCTTTCCCGGGGCCTAAAAGTCGGATGACCCGGGGCCGGGGCCGGGGCCTAAAAGTCGGATGAAACCGGGGCCGGGGCCGAAAGTCGGATAACCACCCGGGGCCTAAATTCGGGCGACTTTCACAAGCCCGGGGCCAAAAGTCGGACCCCTTTCAGCACCTCACAAAAATTCATCTTCTTCTTTCCTGTTCTTCTTCTAGCTTCAAACCAACTTTGATTTCTGAAAATCATTTATAACACTTCCAAAATACTTTTAAACATTTACAAACTTCATATAACATGTCAATGATCATCAAAAACACATCCAAACTAATTAAACACCAACATATATCAATACCCACTTTTCAAGTTTACTTACAAAACTCCATCAATGGTGGTTTTTCATATGACTATGGAAATCAACAAGAAAACATACCAAGATGCATAATAACTTCATAGGATCATAAACTAACCTTTACTTTGAATTAACAACTTAAAAATCTATACTTTGAATCTTCAAGTTTATGACTTTGCTTCACGTTTGGTTTTGCTTTCTAAGAACACACACTACACCTTTGCACACTTTTGATGATAATGATCAGATTTACTATACACGTATACATATCTGATTTAAACTAAGCAGGTGGTGGCAATTTTGACTATTTAATTACCATGCATACATACCAACATATTTGTACTTTCTTTTCTTTCTTTTCTTTTCCAATTTACTATTTATCAGTAACATATATTTATTTAGATTTAAATTAATTAATTTCATTACTCTTAATAAACACATAATCAATTAAAACAAACCAATCACATACCGCTAAGACGCTAATCTCCTAGCCTAGGTTTGCGGGTGTTACAAAACCTCTTGAATGACTATGTGCACACTTATTTTATCGTTCTTTTATGTGTTGTTAGTAGATAAAGGAAATGGTGCTCACGCACTTCTAATAATGTATAATACAAATTATATAGACTCAGAATTCTTGACCTAGCCTTACTACATGTCATACATGGCCGAGTATTCATAATTGCCTACACCTGTATGAAGTAAAGTAATCGACCTATGTTAGTGGATCAGGATGACCAGTGAAGCCTTAAGGGGATTTGTGATAAGTACAGATACATTACACCTGATCACCGCCATGTACACATACCTAGCCTGAGGACACTTAATGTATTGTGAAGCATCTTGGGAAATGAACTACGGTTTTAGTTTTAGGGTTGCGCGTGAGAGACCAATACCCATATTTATATATGTAGATGTAAGTAACAAAGTACTATGACACGCCCAAATGCTAAGAGTTTCAATAACCATAAATTTTTATGCCCCATCTAATCCATGGATTTACCTTGTATAGAACATGTTGTTGGAATATGCCCATTGACATACACGAGTTGTTGTCCCTACCAATGAGGCATAAGCCTATTGGGTCACACACCAAGCATTGATTACAGCAACACTTTTGAACGAGAGAGAGAGAGAGAGAGAAAAACACCAAAATTTGGTTTTGGTGGGGCTGGGCACGGTTGTGCCCTTCGGCCAGGTACAGGCCCAAGACCGGCGTGTCTAGGGCGTACCTTTTGGGGACGGCACGGGCGTGTCTTATGATGGTACGACCGTGCCTAATGCTTAGGCATGAGCCCAAGTCAGGTGTGACTTGGGTGTGCTCGATGGGCTGGCACGGCCATGCTTAACGCTATAACAGCCTATTTAATTGGTCTTTTAATACTAGTTTAATTGTGGCTTTATGGCTCTTGATGCTTGTGACTTAAGAAATGTTTTTCTGTCTATGGGGAGGATATGAGACTTGTTCAAGTTGGCTAGCTTGAGAACTAGTGTGGTTGGTTCTTGGTAACAACACACAAAACACATTCTCTCAAAAGGACATGCACACTTGGAAGAGTTCTTTATTTCAAGAAAGCTTCAAGTCTTGGTGCATCATCAAGGTGGTTTTCTTGGCGGCGTCCAAGTACTCTAGCAAGCGGGATTCAAACGTGGTTGGTGTGGATACCGGTAGAGGAACGCTTAGTTGTGTTCTCACTTCCAACACCTTCATCATCAACAAGGAAGAAGAAGAACTTGTATGGTATATTTCTCCTCCTTGTTCTTGTCTCTTTTAGTTGCATTGCTATTGTTTAGAGTTTGGTCCACTGGGCAGCGTATTGGTGGCACAAAATTGAAAAGTGTTTTTATCCGTTTTTACTTCCACTACATTTTCTAGATGCCATCATAACTCAACAGTGGTATTAGAGTCGTCTCTAACATGGCTTTGCACTTTTGGTCTGAAAATCCGGAATTTTTCTGTCAAAATTGGTTTTCCGATGACCGGGCACGGCCGTACCTTTTGGGGTACGCGGCATGCCGGTAGCAGGGGCATGGCCGTACTTGTGAGGGTACGGGCCGTGCCAACAAGGTTTAAAAAAGATTAAAATTGCTTAATCAATGTACTGGCAATAGGGCACGCTCGTGCCTGTCTTGTTCTTGGCGAGAATCTGTTTTTCGAAACAGTAAATTTATTCTTTTTTAAAATCTAGTTTTTTACTGTTTTGGACCAGTCTTGGATGTGGTCGTTTCCCACTATATATTGGTTCCTAAATTTATATATTTTGTATGGCTTGGCATGAAGTGCATAAAAATATATATACTTATAGGTGTATATATGAATATGTAATTTTAAACTTGGTATTAAAATTACTAATGCATATGTACAAGGATTTCCATTTGTGCGTTGAGTGTTTTATTGGCAATTTTGATCAAAATATAATTGACATGGTTTTGTGGCACTCCATGGTTTTGCTTTGGTTGTGTTTGATTGTGGTTTGGTAACTAGATGCCCTTTAAACCTATGTGTTGTGGTGGTTGGTGTATTTGGTTTTGGTGGCCTGCGTGTCGTATTATTGTAATTTTATTATTATTATTTGGTGCGGCTTGCATGACGTTTATTTATTACTTTGTACTAGTATTAGTAGCATAGGATTGTGGCCTACGCTCCATTTCTTCTTCTATGTATTTATAAAATAGTATATAAGTTGATTTTATATGTAATACACCAACGGGAGTCACGACGTTGATGTCTCGGCAACATGGAGTCTAGATTGCCTTTTAGAGATGCCAGCTTGAGTGGGAGCACACCTAACTGGGTACTTTGAATCTTGGATTCCTTAGTTGACCTTGTTTTCCCCGTAAGGATCGTGGGAAAAACGCATAGGATTTGGACATGTTACCGAACTATTGTGTGTATGTGTTTGTGGTTTTATTATTTATTATTCTTGCATGGATATATAGGAAATCGCATGCTACATAATTTTTGATAAAATAATAAAACACAAAGATTTGTAAAAATGGTTTTTTGCGCGTATAGAATTAAAAAAATAAGACAATGATACTAAAACATGATGGACTAGTGTGTTAACTTGGTTAGCAACTTGGTTTATCACATGGTTTCTTTTCTCTCATTTTGACATACTTGGAAGAACTTTTGGTAAATTGTTCTTCAAGTTGATGTTCGGTGGTGACAAGGAGATTATAGTAAAGCATTACTCTTGGTGAACTTATTCTTGTTGTGTTGTTAAGTAGAATGTTATCGACTAGAATGGTCCTTTAAGCATCATTGACTCTATTGGGTTCTTTTCAGACAATGAGAGTATGATGGCTTATATATATGAATCATAGTCTTGTGCATTGTGACTCTATTGGGTTCTTTGAAACAATGAGAGTACAATGGCTCATAGACGAGAACTATTGTTTGAAGCATCGTTGACTCTACTGAGTTCTTTGAAACAATGAGAGTACGAAGGCTTGAACAAGGAGCCATGATCTTGCCGACGCAACACTTTATAAGTGATTGGTCGAGATAAGAGATATGGTGATTGTTAGAGTACGCACGGATGTCACTTTGTGAATCCATTTACTAAGCTTTGGTCGCGAGCTAGTGATATTTTTCCATACTAGGCTTTCATACACTTGGTTTATAAGTGGCTTTGGCTTGAGTTCGTTTTAGTTGAGTTTGATATGTTTGAGTTGGGAACATTAAGCAATAATGTGCTTTGATTGTATCGATTATCAAATGGGGATTTGGTAATGTGCGCGGAGCGGGTTCTTTCGTTAGCCTTTATTGTGTTCCATCTTAGCATGTTTAACCACTTCCTTGAATAACATGGTCATTCTAAATGCTCCACAGTCGATCGTTCTACATTGGAAGGAAGAAGTGAATTAAGATTGAGGTAAGTGGTTGGTGAAAGTATTCATCTTGAATTGCATACATGGTTACACAACACTTATCTTGTACTTGACTATGGATCAAGTGACTGGAGGACCCGCACATGAGTTTACTTCATGGACATGATCATGAGTAAATCAGGATGATAATATTGTTTGTTCTTTTACTGGAGATACATGCGTTTCTTGATTAATGATATGGTCTTGTTTAGATTGCTTTCTAACGCAGTTCATAACTGGCTGTTATAAGGGATGTTTTCAAGCAGGAACTTGTTGTTATGAAGGAACGATGTAGTCAAAGGTATTCGTTCCTCTTTATGAGGGAACTTGTTGTTATGAAGGAACTTGTTGTTATAAGGGACCCCTCATTGACTAAACTAATGGCATCAAAATGAATGTCCGGGCTCAAGTTGAATTGCTAGTGGATCAATTTTGCAACTTGTATTGTTCGTCATAGTTAGTTTAGATCGAGAAACATAATTGTGAATGTTTTGGTGTTGATAGTGTTCCATGTCATGCATTCACAATGGATATCGTGAACCAAGGGATGAATAATCACTTATCTATAGGACCATTCTTTAAAGGTTGGTATTTGTCATGAATGACATACCCTTTGCTAACTTGGGGGCATAGATGCCTTGCTAGAGGTCATTCTATGTCGGTGATACCTTTCATAGGTGTGTCATGTGCAAGTAGGAGTTTGTTGGAATATACCCACTAACACACACGAGTTGGTGTCACTGCCGATGAGGCATAGACATATTGGGTCACACGCAAAGTATTGATTCTGGAAACACCTTTGAACGAGAGAGAGAAAAACGCTAAAAGTTGGTTTTGGTGGGGCCGGAGACGACCATGCCTAATGAAGGTACGGGCGTGCCCCTTGGCCAGGTACGGGCCCAAGACCGGCGTGTCTAGGGTGTACCTTATGGGGCCGGCACGGGCGTGCATTATCAAGGTACGGCCGTGCCTAATGCTTAGGCACGATGTAACACCGGAAAATCCTAGGCATTTTTTTAACGCGTTGCGGAAGCAATAAACAAACATGATTTCATAAAGTACAATATTTACAAACATCAAAACAGTTGTTCACAAACATCACAACATTTGTCTTTGTGTTACTAAATACATATGGCTTGTGTCCTTTTTAAAATACATATCAGAGCAGGGTCGAGCTTTCCTTCTACAAACACTAACAACTCACAAACCTGCAAAAGCATCAACTGAGAGGAATTAGTACAAAGCTAAGTGAGAAGAAGCTAATCACAAAGGCAAACATCAACAATCGATATCAAAGCATGTAACCAAACAATGCCGTAGGACTACCACTGAATTGGCACAGTGAAATTCCGGCCAAAGTAAAGGTTTACCGATAGCCCTCCGCTGAATTGGCACAGCGAAATTCGCCACTGACACAACGCATGCATCAGTAGGACTACCATTGTTCAACCAATCAGCAGAGGAGCCCTGCGCAATTCCACGTATAGCTGACTTCTCAAACGCAACATGATATCATCCCTTGAGCACGTATCGGCCAAATAGTCATGCAACATATATAATCAATCAACAATCATAATCAACAATCCACAATCAGACTCAACAGTCTATCAATCACATACGCATGCATCACATAAATCATATAAACCATATAAACCATAATCTTTACCATCCTTGAGTTAACATCTACTCACCTCATGATCTTAGACGCGAAACTCAAATATCTTATATCACTAAGTCTTTGTGTTTCCTGAAAACACAGTAATAACGAAATCAATCCCGGATTCATAAATATATCTATCCACATATATTTATATCTCTATTGACCATATACACTAAGCGTAATCCTCATATGATTAAATATGTAACATACAACATCAAGAAATCAACAAACAAGAACATATTCTGAAAAACCGAGGACGCGTCGCGTCTAACACCCCGACGCATAGCGCCGTGTCAAAATTTCGGATTCCAAAAGTTCCGGATTTGGGTTGTTGGTTTTCAAGTTATCAGATTTAGGTTCCGGATTCATCATTTATTGGATTTACTCATGTCGGATTCTAGGGTACCGGATTCAAGGTAATCAGATTCATTCGTGTCGGTTTTATGATTATCGGGTTTTATAGTGTCAAATTATTGGGGTACCGGTTTTAGCATTATCAAATTCAGGGAATCGGTTTTTAAGGTAATCGGATTCTCAGGGATATCGGATTCAAGAGTATCGATTTTCATCATCTTCTTCAGCACATAACTAGCCAACTTAAAATCTCCATGGATCAATTATAGAGCTTTCAAAACTTATTAAAAACATACCCAAACATCTTTAAATATGACTTCATGCATCAAGAACATCTTATAATCACATAAATCACTAAAACAAACAAAACCCACTTAATCAAAATCCTTCAAAAAGCATTCATGGTGTTTCACTTTTAAGCTTATAAAACATAACAAGAATCATATCATGATATTTATCAATCATACAAGAATGATAAGTTGATTTTGATCTTGATTTAACAACAACAATTCCTTTACTTTGAAACTTCAAGTCTTTCTTCTTTGAGTTTTCATCAATGGCAGGTTAATTCATACACACACACACACACACACTTTCAAGACTTTCAACAATGAAATAGTGATATTAATTTACACATACACACGTATACAACATTTCACCACAATCTAAGCAGGAGGTGTCTTGTTCCATATTTCTCCATTTACTCATATCTACATGCATACGTACACACATACTTACATTCACAGATATTTACAGCATATTCCGATACAATTTATATATATTAATTCCTATTTTAATTGATTTAATTAATTATGCATTATAAATTATCTTCTAATTTAAAACACACAATTAAATTAAGCACAAAATCACATACCGCTAACCAGCTAACGACTAGCCCGGGTTTGCAGGTGTTACAAATCTCCACTCCTTAAGAGGATTCCATCCTCGGAATCCCTTCTCGTTCTAACATTTGGGGATATCTGTCTTTCATATCAGCCACAACCTCCCAGGTTAAATCAGAACTTAAACTGTGCTTCCACTTGACCAATACCATCGGAATCTGCTTCTTGCGGAGCTTGGTCACTTTACGATCTAACAGTTCAATAGGTTCCTTAACCAGTCTCTTCTTTGAGTCTACATTTAAATCATGCAGTGGGAGAATCTGGTTCTCATCTTCAACTTTACATTTCCTCAGATAAGAACCATTAAACTTATTGTGAATACCTGCCAACTCTGCTAGAAGATCCAATGTAACCGTCTAATCATTCACTATGTGTCGAATACGGAAATGACCAATAAAACGGGGAGCTAAATTCCCTCGCTTGACAAAACGAATAACACCTTTCCATGGCGGAACCTTTAATTACACAAACTCTCCCACATCAAACGTAACCGGACGACGTCGCAGATTTGCATACATTTTCTGCCTATCCTTGGTAGCTTTCAGCTTTTCTCTGCTGATAGCAACCTTATCTGCATTTAAGTGAACAATCTCTGGACCTACAAACTGTTTCTCACCAGCCTCTAACCAACAAGTCAGAGTACGGTAGCGACGACCGTTCAACATTTCATACGGAGGCATTCCAATACTGGAATGGTACGAATTGTTATAGGCAAATTCAATCAACGGTAGGTGCGAGTCCCAAGATCCACCGTACTCAATTAAACAGGAACGTAACATATCTTCAAGTGTATGTATGGTTCGTTCAGTTTGACCATCAGGCTGGGGATGATAAAAAGTACTCAAGTTAATCCTCGTCCCCAACTCTCTTTGTAAACTCCTCTAGAAGTTAGAAACAAACCTGGAGTCCCGATCAGATACAATGGATAACGGTATACCATGCCTCGAAACAATCTCTTCAATATACAATTGTGCCAACTTACTCAAAGAAGCTGTGTCACAGGTAGCCAGAAAGTGAGCACAATTCATTAATCGATCCACAATCACCCATATCATGTCGTGGTTCTTCTGAGTACGCGGAAGTTTTGTTACAAAATCCATCGTTATGTATTCCCACTTCCACTCTGGGATCTCCAACTGTTTCAAGGATCCGTATGGCTTCTAATGTTCTGCCTTTACTTGTGCACATACATGACAGGATTCCACGAAATGTGCCACATCCGATTTCATTGTTGGCCACCAGTAACACACTTTCAAATCGTTATACATTTTGATGCTTCCTAGGTGTAGTGACAATCTCGATTTATGTGCTTCTGTTAAAATCAATTTCCTCAATTCTCGCACCTAAACACGAGTCTTGTATACTTTCAATCCACGAGAATCATCGGTCAGTTTTTCTCTTCTTTTCTTCATTAACTCTGTTTTCAGGTTTTCTTCTTTCGAAGTTTCCAACTGATAAGACTTTAGTCTATCCACTAAATCTGATACTATCTCCATACGCATGAATTTGATAGGACTTCTAGCTCCTTTACGACTTAAGGCATCTGCCACCACATTTTCCTTTCCAGGATGGTATTTGATTCGCAATCATAATCTTTAATCAGTTCCAGCCATCGTCTCTGTCTTTGTGTCATGTTCAATTCCTTCTAAGTAAATACATACTGTATCTCTTGTGATCCGTACAAATCACACATTTAGTACCATACAAATAATGCCTCCACAGTTTAAGCGCAAACACAACCGTTGCTAACTCCAAATCGTGAGCCGGGTAATTATTTTCATGAGGTTTTAAATGTCTTGATACATACGCAATTACTCGATCTCTCTTCATTAAAACACATCCCAATCCAGCAAAAGATGCATCACAATACACAATAAAATCGTCTGATCCACTTGGAAAAGCAAGGATGGGAGCCTGATATAACAATTGCTTCAAAGTCTGGAAAGCATTATCCTGATCATCAGTCAATACAATCTTCACATCTTTATGAGTCAACTTGGTCAACGGACTAGCAATTTGGAGAAGTCTTTGATAAATCTGCGGTAATACCCAGCCAATCCAAGAAAGCTCTTTATCTCTGAGGGTGTGTTTGGAGCATTCTAGTTCATCACTGCCTCTAGTTTTGAAGGATCCACTATCACTCCTTCATTACAAATTACAAGCCCAAAAAACTGGACTTCTCTCAACAAGAATTCGCACTTCTATAATTTCGCATAAAGCTGTTCTTTCTTTAGAGCCTCCAAAACCTGTCTCAAATGATGCTTATGTTCTAAACTTAGTCTTTGAATAGATTAGGATATCATCGATAAAGGCAATCACAAACTCATCCAGAAATGTTCAAAAAACTCTGTTCATTAAATCCATGAATATCGCAGGTGCATTAGTTAAGCCACACAGCATAACTAAGAATTCATAGTGGCCATAACGCGTACGAAAAGCTTTCTTGATATACATCTTCATCAGATACACACACCTGATGATAACCAGATCTTAAATCAATCTTGGAAAAGAACGAAGCACCCTGTAACTCATTGAGCAAGTCATCAATTCTGGGCAACGGATACTTATTCTCTATCATCTTCTTATTCAATTCACGGTAGTCGATACACATACGCAACGTACCGTCTTTATTTTTCACAAATAACATTGGTGCACCCAATGGAGAAGAACTTGGACAAATATAACCCTTGTCTAACAGATCTTGGATCTGAGTCATCATCTGTCGAATTTCTGAAGGTGCCAATCTATACGGAGATTTCGCCACTTGTCGAGACCTAGGGATCAAATCAATCTTGAACTCTACCTCGCGAATGGGAGGTAACCCTGGCAATTCTTCTCGAAACACATCTGGGTATTCCGTTACCACCCAAATATCATTCACCGCTTGCTTTTCTTTCTTTCCGTCAATAACATATGGAAAGTAAGATTCACATCCTCTATCCAATGCCCTTTTTGCTTTCAGACATGAAATTATGGGAATAACAAATCTAGCTTTCTCACCCCTTGCTACCACGCGTGTGCCATCTTCCAATGGGAATGAAATCACCTTCTTGTGACACTTAATACTGGCTTGGTTCAAACTAAGCCAATCCATCCCGAGCACCACATCAAATCCAGATAAAGGCATGACAAGAAAATAAACAGGAAAGCATGCACCATCTATATCTATTTTAGCTCTAGCCACAGTAGTCGTGACCGGAACCATCATACCATCTACTACTTCTATTTCTAAGGAATTAGGAAGCTTAATAACTGGAACATTCAGTTTATCACAGAATTCCATATAAACAAATGAGCGATTAGCTCCAGAGTCAAACAATACCCTAGCAGGAGTCAAGTTTATCAAAAACATGCCCGTGATAACATCATCAGTGGTGTTGGCATCATCCACCGTTATCTTAAACGCCTTACCCTCAGTAGTGGGTGGGTTCTTTCTTTTCTGACCGGTTTTCTTTCCCACTGGGCACTCACCAACTATGTGCCCCTTTTTCTGACAACTCCAACAGACACTTCGTGGAAATCTACAATTCATCGGATTATGGCCAAACTAACCACACTTCACATATCTCAATGTCTACGGCGTACACTGACCGTTATGATAGGACTTGCACCTACCACACCAAGGTACCCGTTGAGTCGACCCACCCGAAGTAGGTCTCTTGTTCTGATCTCCTTGCCTGGTAATACTCTGCCCTCCCTGCCTCTGCTGGGTGTTGTAATGTTCTAACCTAGATTTCTGTTCAGAAATCCTATCTCGACTCAGTCTGTCTCTCGCGTTGATATCCCCTTCAGTCGACTTGGCTAAAGTGAAAGCCTGGGATAGTGTGCTTGCCCATCTGGTAGCACTGCGATAATCTGGGTGTAAAGCTCCCATAAAGTGTGCAATCTGTTATGCCTCATCTAGCACCCACTGTTTCAAAAATCTCAATCTCTCATTAAATTGTCGTATCAGATCATCCACCGACATGTTCACACAACTTCTCCTGGTAGCACTGTTCCTGGTAGCACTATGATAATCCACGTAATACTCTCTTTGGTAAAGTGCCCTATTATAGAATCACACCACACCATCGCATCCTCTTTCAACATCCTCGTCGCGTACTTTACCTTCAGCTCATCTTCACAATTATATGCGTCAAATGCCTTAACTATCTCGCGTAACCAATTCAGGGTGACATTGGTGTAACACCGCTTCTGAAAATAGTGAATTTACTAAAAATTCAAGTTTATAAACCCGCGTGGGTCCCTTTCAAAATCATAATCATCATATTAAGCAACGGAATTTACTTTCAAAAGTTACAACAGATAATAACATCATGTCATTCCAAAACAACTGTTTGGTGTTATCTAACACAAGAACCGACCATAACCACAAATATTTACATCACACAAAAAGTGTTCCATCCCATAAGGTACATATACATCTAACAGCAACCCTGTTGGATTATGCCCACTGACACACACACACGAGTAGGTATCATGGCTAATGAAGCAAGAGCCTATTGGGTCACACGCCAAGTATCGATTTCGGCATCACGGATGGTCTAATGATAGAGAAAACCAGAAAATGGTTCTGGTAGGCCAAGGCACGCCCGTGCCTCTATGAGCTATTGTCGTGCCCTACGGGCAGGCACAATCCCAAGTCGGGCGTGACTTGGGCGTGGCCTGTGGCTAGGTACGCCCATGCCCTAAGCCCAGTGGACATGCACGAGCTCATGTTAGGCGTGACTTGGGCGTGGCCTTTTGGGCTGGCACGCCCGAGCCTCATGAGGCACGGCCGTGCCCCGTGCAGTAACAGTCTTTTTAAACAACTTTCAAGGCTGTTTACGAAGAAGATAATGGTGATTTAATTAGTAACTGATGGAGTATCAATGCATGCACGTTTTTATTCTCTTTTGTGGAGTCTATATAATGTGGTTACTGATTCCATTGAGAGGTTACTAGCTTTTGAAAAGAATATACAAACACATATTGCACACTTCTCTCTCTCAAGCACAAAAGTTGGTCAAGACTTTGATACTTTGTGTGTTGGACATCTTAGTGGTGTTTAGATAGGCTTATCTAACACTCTAGCAAGTGGGAGGCGATAGTGACTTGGTGTGGACTACAATAGATGTGTACACGTTAGTACACGCAACTTCCAAACACCAAACCTACGCGTACAAAGAAGATAGCTTCAAGGGTATGACACTATTTCTTTGTATCTTTATTTTGTTGCTTATCCATGTATAGTGTTTTGGTCCATTTGGTGGGCGTATTCGTGGTCAAAATTTGAAAATCCTTTTCTACTTGTTTTGCTTCCGTTGCGATTTTAGACCACGAAAACCCAACAGTGGTACGTCATGGCTTTGCACTTTTGGAGTTAAACCGGATTTTCTGAGTTTTCTGTCAAAAATTGGTTTTCCAGTGACCGGGCACGGTCGTACGTCTAGGGGTACGGGCCGTGCCGACGATCGGGGCACGTGCGTACCAGTGGGGGTACGGGCCGTGCCGGCAGAATTCGTGATCTGTTTAAGATTGTTTAAATTGTACACTTACAAAAGGGCAGACACGCCCGTACTCTCTGGGGTACGCCCGTGCCTTCTGGTTTTTTGGTCAGAATTGGTTTTTGAAACAATATGTTTAAATATGTTAAAATCCGGGTTTTGGACTAGTCTTGATTCTATTGATCCCCACTATATTTTGGTTCCTAATTCTATATGTTTTATGTGACTTGGCATGAAGTTCACAAAAACATATATTTTTAGGTGTATATATGAATATGTAATTTTAAAGGTGTATTAAAATTGCTAATGCATATGTACAATGATTGCTTGTTGTGCCTTAAATGTTGTTTTGCAATCTTGATCAAAACATATATATATTTGTTGGACATGGTTTTGTGGCACACAATTGTTTTCGTTTGGTTGTGTTTGTTGTGGTAGCCCGGTAACTTGTTTTGCCCATAGCCCTTTGTGTTGTTTATGCTTGGTTTTGGTTTTGGCCTGCGTGCCGTAATGTTGTAATATTTATATTTGGTGTGACTTGCATGTTGTTTATTTGAATCTTTGTACTCGTAATAGATTATTAGGACCGCGACTTGCATGACGTTTTCTTATTCTTATTTACTCGTACTTAGATTATTTCAAATGTGTAAATATTGCATCAAACCAACCGGGAGACACGGTGTTGGCGTCTTGATGAACCAAATCCGGGAGATTCGCCGGTGTGGAGATCGTGACGGAGCATTCCTTGGTGTTGTCCCTAGATTGACTATGTTTTCCCCGTTTTGGCTCACGGGGAGAACACTTAGGATTTGGGCATGTTACCGGGTCTTTATTTATATTTATGCGTGGTTGTTTTATATTTGAATTCTTTAAGATTTGCATTCTAGAGAATTTTTTGAAAAATATATAAAACAAAGAGATTTATAAATGAGTTTATATTTCTATGTGCATAAGAATTGGCAAACATTAATATAAAAAGGTGTTTATATTAAACGGTGATCAAAAAGGAGTTTTTGTCATTTAAAATTGTTGATTCGCAAACTTGTTATAAATATTATTTTACCCGGAAAAACAAAAACCCGTTTTTCAAAAGTAAGTCACGCGCCACCCGTAAGACGACACCACCCAAATCTAACGAAACTTGGATGATTGTCGAGCTTTAGCACGAGTCATGCCTTGTGGAGTTGTGTGGAAGGTGAGTGTGGCAAGTCGAGCTTAAGCACGAAACAATGATTGGGCTAGGGTACCAGCGTGTGTCTTGACGGGCGACTTACAAATTCTTTTATAACGCTTAAATGATGTCGATCTTTAGCCGAGTCATTTAAGAATAATAAAAGGATTGGTGCATGAAGGGATCAAACATGCCTTAGACTTTTGATGTCGAAAGGATCCCGCAAGGATCTAAGAGTTGCAATGGTTGCAATCGGTAATTTGTCTACCGGACTAAATAACTTATTTCGTGACCCACGGTAAACCCGTCACGAGATAGAGTGAAATATGGTTTTTAGCCTTTTTCAAATAATTAAGTTTATAACTATTGGTAATTATTTTTTACAAGGATTTGACAACTAAAATTGGTACTCTAATTTTGTAGATGGCATCCAACAACGCTTCTACATCATCATCGAACTCTATTTCCCTAAAATTGTTCCTTGAAAAGGCCAAACTCGATGGCCAAAACTTTATGGATTGGTTCATGCAACTAAGGATATCCTTTAGGTATGAACAAAAGATGTGGGCCATCGAGGAGCCTTTGCCGGAAGCACCTGCGGCTAATGCGACTAGGGCGGTCCGAGACGTGTATGATAAGCGCGTCAAGGAAACGAACGAAGTGGCTTGCATTATGCTCTCGTCAATGATTCATGAGCTTCAAAAGCAAATGGAACATTTAGGGGCATATGACATGCTTAACCAGCTGAAGGAAATGTTCCAACAGCAGGCTAGGTTAGAGCGCTTTGAGTGCCTAAAGTTCCTTTTTGATTGCCATATGCAGGAGGGAGGAAATGTGAGCGTTCACGTGCTTAAGATGAAAACATTGGTTGATCGCTTGGAGAGGTTGGGATTCCTGTTGGGGAGGGAGTTGACAGTGGATGTGATTCTCCATTCTCTTCCTAGTTCCTTTTCACAATTTGTGTGGAACTATCATGTCCATGGCATGGACAAGTCCCTAATGGAGCTTCACGGAATGTTAAAGACCGTCGAGTCCGACATGTCCAAGAAGCCCTCCTCGTCCAAACCCGTCCTAGCTATCCAGGGAGGCGCAACCAAAAGAAAAGGCGCTCCCCCCTCTAAGGCAAAGGGTAAGGGGAAGCTTGCAAAACCTAACCCGAGTCCGGCCCCGAAGGGCAAGGGGAAAGCCATGATGGTTCCACCGGCCGAGGACCCTGCGGAAGCCGAGTGCTTCCACTGCAAGGAAAAGGGGCATTCGCGGCGTTCTTGCCCACCTTGAGGAGCTCAAGCGGGTAAAACCGAAGGGAGCGGGTAACTCAGGTACGTTTATGATTGAACTCCACAATACCGCTACTTCTAACGACTGGGTACTTGATACCGGTTGTGGCACTCATATTTGTAATAATGTGCAGGTGCTAAAAAGAAGTAGGGCGCTGGGTGCTAGAGAGCTTGACCTGATAATGGGAAAAAAGGATGTGGTTCTCGTGGAGCGGAAAGGGAGTGTTGATCTCGCCTTTCCTTTAGGACTTTCTATTACCTTAGTAAATGTTTGCTTTTTGCCCTGCGTGGCACGAAACATTATTTCCTTTCACGCTTTGTTTGACGATGGTTATGAGTTTAATTTTAGTAATGGAATTATTTCTTGTTTGAGAAATGATGTTCATTCCTTTAAAGCTTATCCATGTCGTGGGATTTATGAAACAAGTGTGTGCTTAGATGGTAATAAATCAATCATGAACATTGATTCTAAGTCCAAAGGTGTATTGGACAAGTTGTCTTTGTGGCATAGTTGCCTTGGCCATATAAGCAAGAAACGTATCGCCAAACTCCAAGTGGATGGGATTTTGGAATCGTTTGATCACGGGTCAAGCGAAGTACGCGATTCTTGTTTATTAGGCAAAATGACTAAAGCGCCCTTCACCGGCGTTAGTGAAAGGGGGAAAGACTTATTGGACATTGTTCACACGGATGTGTGTGGTCCGTTCAGGTCTACTACAAGGAACAACTGTAGGTACTTCATTAATTTTACTGATGATTTTAGTAGGTATGGTTATGTTTATTTAATTAAGCATAAGTTTGAAACCTTTGAGGTGTTTAAAACAATCAAAAACAAAGTGCAGAATCAATTGGGCAAGCGGATTAACATTCTCAGATCCGATAGGGGTGGTGAGTATCTTAGTACCGAATTTCTTGATCATATTAGGGGTTCTGGGATTATTTCACAACTTACTCCATCCAGGACACCACAATTAAATCGGGTCGCTGAAAGGAGGAACCGAACTTTATTGGATATGGTTCGGCCCATGATGAGTCGTACAAAGCTACCCGCAAGTTTTTGGGGTTATGCTTTGGAAACCGCTGCTAGGACCTTAAACCTTGTACCAACAAAGAAGGTTGTAAGTACACCGTTCGAGATGTGGCATGGAAGGGTTCCTTCGCTATCCTATCTCAAGGTGTGGGTTTGTGAATCTTACGTGAGACGTGAAGCTCAAGACAAACTTGAATCCAGAGCCGAGAAGTGTATTTTCATTAGCTACCCAGTTGGTTCTATGGGATATTTGTTTTACAAACCTTCGGAGAACAAGGTGTTTGTTGCTCGAAGGGTGGTCTTCCTTGAAAGGGAGCTGATATCTACGGAAGCCAGTGGGAGGCAAGTCGATCTAGAAGAAATTCTAGATGACACCAATGACCAACCAGATGTTGGCACTAGTACCGCTTCTGAGGTCGGCGTACCGGAAGAAGTGGAACCTCGACCATTAGTGGATGAGGTGCCTGATACACAACCATTAGAGCTCCGTAGATCTGGTAGAGTTCGTAATGAGCCGGAAAGATATGGGTTTCTCATATCTGAGGGCGACGAACTATTGGTGGATCATAGTGAACCGACCAACTACCGGGAAGCCGTAGCGGGCCCTGAGTTTGCTAGGTGGAAGGAGGCAATGGATAGTGAGATGCAATCCGTGGCGGATAATCAAGTCTGGTACTTGGTTGATCCGGTACCCGGCCAGAAGCTAGTAGGGTGCAAGTGGGTCTTGAGGAAGAAGACTAACATGGATGGAAAAGTAGATACCTTCAAAGCCCGACTGGTAGCAAAGGGTTTCACTCAAACTCATGGTGTAGACCATGATGAAACTTTTTCTCCAGTGGCTATGTTGAAGTCTACTACGATATTAATGTCTATCGCTGCATATTACGATTACGAAATATGGCAGATGGATGTCAAGACTGCCTTCCTTAACGGAAAGTTGGCAGAGGAGGTTTACATGGCACAACCTGATGGTTACGTAAACCCCAAATATCCTAATAAGGTCTGCAAGCTTAAGAGATCTATTTATGGACTTATGCAAGCATCTCGGAGTTGGAACATTTTCTTTGATGAAAAGGTCAAAGAGTTTGGCTTTTATAAAAGCATGCATGAACCTTGGGTATATGTCAGGGCTAGTGGGAGTGATGTAGTTTTCCTAGTCTTGTATGTAGATGACATACTTCTCATAGGAAGTGACGTGACTACCTTGCAGGAAGTGAAAACCTGGCTTGGGAGTTGCTTCTCTATGAAAGACATGGAGAAGCGGCATATATTTTGGGGATAAAGATCTATAGAGATAGATCTAAGAGACTCATTGGTTTGAGCCAGAGTACGTACATAGATAAAGTCTTGAAGAGGTTGAAGATGCAAGATTCCATAAAAGGGAATTTGCCTAAGTTGCATGGTATGGCGTTGAGCAAGTCCCAATGTCCTAGTTCCCAAAAGGAACTAGAGGAAATGAGTCGAGTCCCGTACGCTTCAGTAGTGGGATCGATCATGTATGCTATGCTATGTACTCGGCCTGATGTGTCGTATGCCTTGAGCATGACGAGCCGATATTAGGCTAACCCTGGTCAAAGTCATTGGGTTGTGGTTAAAAACATCCTTAAATATCTTCGGAGAACTAAGGAAATGTTTTTAGTGTTCGGTGGATCGGAGGGGCTCAGAGTTACTGGATATTTTGATGCTAGCTTCCAAACGAACAAGGATGATTGCCAGTCTCAATCAGGATTTGTATTCCAAGCAAGATACCGTGGCCGATTCAACCTCGGAGTCAGAGTACATTGCTGCAAGCGAGGCTACTAAGGAAGCCGTCTGGATGAAGAAATTCATTCAAGACCTTGGAGTTGTTCCTACAATTGCTAACCCTATTGAGATCTTCTGTGACAATGAGGGTGCAGTAGCTCTAGCTAAGGAACCAAGAGCGCATCGACGTACAAGACACATCGCTCGGAAATATCATTTTATTCGTGATATTATTGAGAATGGAGACATTGTGGTTAGTAGAGTACCGACTGAGGGGAACTTGGCAGATCCACTCACCAAACCTTTGTCACAAGTTAAGAATGATTCTCATGCCAAATCTATTGGTATTAGATTAGCTAGTGACTTGGTTTAATTATTTTAGTTGTATTTATTATTGAGAACATTAAAGCAATAATGTATTTCTTATTGTAATGACTATTAAATGGGGATTTAATATACGCATGGTGCGATTACTTTATGAAACATTATTGTGTTCTATCTTTGCATGTTTAATACTTCCATGAATAAACTTGTTTATTCTAAATACTCCACGATCGGTCGTTCTTCATTGGAAGGAAGAAACAAATTAAGATCGAGGCAAGTGGTTGGTAAAGTTTTCATCTTGGATTGAATACTTGTTTACGCAACACTAGCCTATACTTAATGGTCAGTAAGTAATTGGGGGACCCGTACCTGAGTTTACTTCATGGATATTATCACGAGTAAATCAGGATGATAATATTATTTATCCTTCTACTAGAGATGCACACGTTGCTTGATTATTAACATCGACTTGTTTAGATTGCTTTCTAACGCATTTCGTAACTGGCTATTATAAGGGAAATTTTCAGGCAAGAACTTGTTATTATGATAGGGTGGTGTAGTCAAAAGTATTCGTTCCTCTTTTTGAGAGATATCCTTGGGCCCCTCGTTGACTAAGCTGATGACAAATCAAAATGCATGGCCGTGCTCAAGTTGAATTGATAATGGATCAATTGTGCAACTTGTTTTGTTAGTCATAGTTAGTCTATATCGAGAAACATAATCATGAATGATTTGGGGTTGATCATGTTTCATGACCTGCATTCACATCGGATATCGTGAACGAAGGGATAAGTAATCACTTATCTGTAGGACCTTTCCTTTTGGTGAGGTATTTGTTTTGGGAAGACAAACCCTATGCTGACTTGGGGGCATAGATGCCTTGCTAGAGGCCGCTCTATGTCGGTGACGCCTTTCGTGACTTTGTCATGTGCAAGTGGGAGTCTGTTGGATTATGCCCACTAACACACACACGAGTTGGTATCATGGCTGATGAAGCAAGGGCCTATTGGGTCACACGCCAAGTATCGATTCCGGCATCACAGATGGTCTAATGAGAGAGAAAACCAGAAACTGGTTCTGGTGGGCCAAGGCACGCCCGTGCCTCTATGAGGTACGGTCGTGCCCTACGGGCATGCACGATCCCAAGTCGGGCGTGACTTGGGCGTGGCCTGTGGCTAGGTACTTCCATGCCTCTTGAAGGCACGCCCGTGCCCTAAGCCCAGTGGACAGGCACGAGCTCAAGTCAGGCGTGACTTGGGTGTGGCCTTTTGGGCTAGCACGCCCGTGCCTCGTGAGGCACGGCCGTGCCCCGTGCAGTAGCAGTCTTCTTAAACAGCTTTCAAGGATGTTTATGAAGAAGATAATGGTGATTTAATTGGTAACTGATGGAGTATCAATGCATGCACGTTTTTATTCTCTTTTATGTAGTCTATATAATGTGGTGCATGATTCCATTGAGAGGTTACTAGCTTTTGAAAAGAATATACAAACATATATTGCACACTTCTCTCTCTCAAGCACAAAAGATAGTCAAGACATTGATACTTTGTGTGTTGGACATCTTAGTGGTGTTTAGATAGGCTTATCTAACACTCTAGCAAGTGGGAGGCGATAGTGACTTGGTGTGGACTACAATAGAGGTGTACACGTTAGTACACGCAACTTCCAAATTCCAAACCCACGCGTACAAAGAAGATAGCTTCAAGGGTATGACACTATTTCTTTGTATATTTATTTTGTTGCTTATCTATGTTTAGAGTTTTGGTCCATTTGGTGGGCGTATTCGTGGTCAAATTTTGAAAATCTTTTTCTACTCGTTTTGCTTCCGTTGCGATTTTAGACCACGAAAACCCAACAAACCCGCCGCAGCAGGCCTTCTAGTCATACAACATAGTTAGTGAGTACTAACTTATCATAAGCATCAATAAAGCAAGTCATACAATACATAGGCAATCAATCACTTCTATCTTATCACATTGCGGTGTGCTGACAAGATCAATAAGAGTCATGTCTTGCAGGGTAATCAGCCCGCTCAACAACTCAGACTAGAGAATTAGACACAACCAACCGCGCTGGTGAGGCAACATAAAGCAGTCCCCCAAACATCGTTTCAAAGCTAATGGCTCCTCTGAAGTCCAACTACAACCGGCTGATTTCGTTCTGTTGTTAAGGAACGGTGGTTCTGCAGAACCTAGACCCGGTAGGCACCCGAGTCTCCATTGATCCCAGTATGACCCAAAGGTCTTCTTGAACCCTGCTACAACCGGCTGACCTTAATTTACTAGTGGGGTTCAGCTACAACCGGCTGACCTTGCTCCACTAGCAGTCCGCAGACCATGCACATACAAACATACTTATGATCCCATAAGGATCAATCAATCTTGCATGCAATATCACTTATTCATTCATTCATTCATTCATTCATTCATTCATTCATGCATTGTACATTTCATTCATCGTACATAACATCATTATTAACTAGGTGGTTCTAATCTGGATCCGCTGGCATGCACTTAATAATAGTATTACACATGGCATTGCACATTAACTTCATAACAAGACTTACTCTTCCATCCTTAAGCATACCTACAATAAAACTCAAGCATACATTGTACTATCGTACACAATCAATCAATTAGTCATTTAGCAATATAGTCTCGCTCGATTGAGACTTATGAAAGCGGGTACTCACCTGTGTAGCTTATAACGTCTGATTACTTAACTCCGATTCATCTAACTCGACAAGTTCACCTAAAATATCGGTAATCGCGTTAAGATTTTGCACACGATAGATTCTATTACTAGAACGCGTACAAGAACCATCTAAGGTTCATAAACACCTTAAAATAACCTTACAAGGTTTAGCACAACATGTGCCTTTAAAATGCTTAACATTTAAAAATGGTCATTTCTGATTTTTACACATCGCGTCGCGTCGCGTTGCACCCTCATGTGACATGGCCAAACTTGCATACAAGGCATGCTTAGAGAAATCGCGGATAAACCGCCGATAGTAGGCAGCCAAGCTAAGGAAACTTTTAATCTCGGATGGAGTTCGAGAAACTCCCCAATTCATCACAGCCTCCATCTGGATCTACTTTGACACCATCCTTACAAATGACATGGCCAAGGAAATGCACTTCCCTAAGCCAGAATTCACACTTAGAAAGTTTTGCATACAACTGTTCTCGTTTAAGAGTTTCGAGAACCTGACGAATATGAAGCTCATGAGCAGCCTCGGTCTTCGAATAAACAAGAATATCATCAATAAAGACGATCATAGATCTATCAAGAAATGGACGACAAACACGGTTCATTAGATCCATGAAAATGACAGGGCATTGGTTAAGCTGAATGGCATAACCAGAAATTCATATTGACCATAGCGAGTTCAGAAAGTAGTCTTCGGGATATCTTCTTCATGAATTCGCACTTGATGGTACCCCGACCGTAGATCAATTTTAGAGAAATAAGTCGATCCCTGCAATTGATCAAAGAGGTCGTCTATTCGAGGAAGAGGATATTTATTCTTTACAGTTCACTTGTGAAGCTCCCTATAATCTATACACATATGCATCGTTCCATCCTTCTTCTTAACAAACAATACACGAACTTCCCACGGCGAGGAACTCGGACGAATAAAACCTTTGTCAAGAAACTCCTGAATTTGAGTCATCATCTCTCTAATTTCAGAAGGAGAAAGATGATACAGAGCTCTAGCCACTGGAGTAGCTCTGGGAACAAGTTCGATCTTATACTCGACATCTCTGACCGGAGGCAAACCCGGTAGTTCGTCAGGAAACACATCAGGGTAATCAGACACTACCCTAATATCTTGAACTGGTCATTTCTCCATCTTGGCATCAACAACATATGCTAAATAAGAGATACAACCTTTAGAAATAGACTTCTTACCTTTAATAACAGAGATAACAGGAATATCAGTCTCCCGTCGCTCTCCTCGAGCTACATCATAAGATCTATCAAAAAGAGGAATCTTAATCATCTTCTTGGAATAGAGAATCTAAGAATTTCGACTGCTGAGCCAATCCATCCCAGTCATCACATCGATGCCCGCAATAGGCATAACAAAGAATGAAATAGGAAGACTATTCCCTTCAACATCAAGAACAACTACAAGAACTTTCTCTGTAACAGAGACTATCTTACCACTAGAAACTTCCACATTAAGTAGATTAATCATCTTGGAAATAGGTAATTTTAACTTCTTACAACAAGACACACAGACAAAGGAGTAAGTAGCTCCAGAGTCAAATAGCACACATGCAGGGGTATAGTTAATAAGGAATGTACCCTTGATGACATCCGGCGTTGCCTTCGCCTCTTCTACCGTCATCTGAAATGCCCTCCCTTTTGGAAATAGACTTCTGCCGTCTCTTCTGCGAGGCTCATCATCTCTTTTTTGGCCCCTAGAAGACCCTCTTGCTCCGGTACTCTGCCTCTCCAGGCAGTCAACCATCTTGTGCCCAGGCTTGTGGCACCGATAACAAACGTCTTTTTTGTACCCACACTCGGCACTAGCATGGCCCTTCTGCCCACACCTCCAACACCTCCTGATAGCATTTGAACCCTCACCAGAATGGCAAGTATGACACCGAGAACACCAACGAGTGTCAGGTCTCGGTTGCTTGGAAGTATCAGTCTTCCCACCTGTAGAGGATTGTCCTTTGGAAGGACCCGGTTTACCAGATGATTGAAACTTCCTCTTAAAATCCCCACTGGCAGATTTGCCCTTGCACTGAATGCGATATCCTTCCATTTGTCAAGCCACTTTAAAAGCCCGATCCAAACTAGAAACGTAGCACCATTAGCTATAAAACATAGCTAGTGAGTACTAACTTATCATAAGCATCAATAAAGCAAGTCATACAATACATAGGCAATCAATCATTTTATCTTATCACATTGCGGTGTGCTGACAAGATCAGTAGGAGTCATGTCTTGTAGGGTAATCAGTCCCGCTCAACAACTCACACTTGGTAATAAGACACAACTAACCGCGCTGGTGGGGGAGTATAGAGAAGTCCACCAAACATCATTTCAAAGCCAATGGCTCCTCGGAAATCCAGCTACAACCGGCTAATTTCCCTCTATTGTTAAGGAACGGTGGTTCTACAAAACCAAGACCCGGTAGGCCCCCGAGTCTCCGTTGATCCCAATACGACCCAAAAGTCTTCTAGAACTCAACTACAACCGGCTGACCTTAATTTACTAATGGGGTTTAGCTACAACCGACTGACCTTGATCCACTAGTAGTCTGCAGACCATGCATATACAAACATACTTATGATCCCATAAGGATCAATCAATCTTGCATGCAATATCACTTATTCATTAGACATTTCATTCATTCATTCATTAGACATTTCATTCATTCATCGTACATAACATCATTATTAACTAGGCGGTTCCAATCTGGATCTGCTGGCATGCACTTAATACAAGTATTACACATGGCATTCCACATTAGCTTAATAACAAGACTTATTCTTCCATCCTTAAGCATACGTGCAATAAAACTCAAGCATACATTGTACTATCGTACATAATCAATCAGTTAGTCATTTAGCAATCAAGTCTCCCTCTATTGAGACTTGAGACTTATGAAAGCAGGTACCCACCTGTGTAGCTTATAACGTCTGATTACTTAACTCCGATTCAGCTAATTCGACAAGTTCACCTAAAATATCGGCAATCGCGTTAAGCGTTGGCACACATTAGGTTCTATTACTAGAACGCGCACAAGAACCATCTAAGGTTCATAAACACCTTAAAATAACCTTACACGGTTTAGCACAACATGTGCCTTTAAAATGCTTAACTTTTAAAATTGTTTATTTCTGATTTTTAACCGATGCGTTGCGTCGCACCCTCATGCGACTATCGAATCAATAAAAGTCGGACCTCACATGCGAAAGTTGGAGGGCCCATGCGACCGTCAGACCTCCCCATGTGACAGTCGGATCAATGAAATTCGGATGGCCCATGAGTCGGATGAACAAAAGTCGGATGAAACGTGAAGGTCGCACGACTTATGCGGGAATGCGTCGCGTCTCGTTATTCGACGCGTCACGTCACGTGCAGACCTGCACTTCATCTTCTTCTTGTTCATCATGTAGCCGACTTTATATTATAAAACTTCTTATTTCCGGATTTACAAACTTGTCTTTTTCACTTAAAAAATATCTTTAAACATCATATACCACCTATACAATCATCAAGAGCTCATTAACTCCAATTAAAAAAATCAAACATAGAAAACCCACTTGTCAAGTAATCTTTGTATGCTTAACAATGGAGTTCTACACCTTTTATGAGTTACAGCAACAAAACACACGTAAAACTAGCATCAAACATACTTAATCTTCAAAACAAGCATCATACTAACCTTTCTTTTGAATTAACAACTTAAAACCTTCAATTCCTTTCTTTCAAGAACTCACGAGAGCTTTAGATAGTGTGTGTTTGTATGTGTTTTAACTTTTATCAACTTTGACTTTCTTTCAAATTCTTAAACTCACATAAATATATATAATCTTATCCGGAGGCAACCGCCTCTGGATTTTTCTTAATTTAATTAATAATAATTAACACACACACACACACACACACATATATATATATATATATATACACATTACATTACATCTTTAATTAATAAAACAATATATATATATATACTTTATTTCTTGACTAACAACTAATCCTCCAATACATACACATACAACTAGAATATCCTCATATTCTATTAATTACATACACGTACATACAACTAGGCTAAAATCGAGGATGTTACAATTGGGATCAGATCTCCCTTGATACTCCGTTGGTTTACAATCCAAGAAATGGTTGTATGTGCATGGTTGCTTGTATCCGGGAAACGCAAAATGAAAATCTCCCTGTGGCGTAAACGGATAATAAAATGTTTGTGGTGTAACCTGAGTTACCGGTGGTAGTGGTGTCGTTACTGGTACAATGGTTAATTGAGTAGTAATCGCAGTTGGGATTGGGGTTGGTTCAGGTTGAGTATGCCTCAGCTGCTCCTAACTATGAACCATGTTTCGAAGGTCTAACAACTCGTTCTTATGCTTAAATATGTACTCACTTTGATCCTCTTCGTGAGTTTGACCTGAAGTTCTGTAGTATCCAAGTTGTCAATCACTGGTGCTTCTGTAGTTGCATGAGTCACAGGAGGAAGGACGAGGATCTCTCTATCAGCCATATTTGTAACAATCACATTATCTCGCAATTCATTAGCATAACCCTTTAGTACAAAAAAATACTAACTACCACAAACATGTAACATCCAGAAAATAAATGTGTTATATGTGATAGTAATTATTAAAGTATGGATGTAAACTAGAGGGACTAAAGTTATTAATTATTAACTAAGAATAGTCAAAGGACTATTATTGTCAATATGGGAAACATGTGAATATATAAACATGAAATTGACTTTTTATAGTCAATCACCTCTTTTCCATTTCACAACATCAGCGTTTTTCTCTATCAAACTTGAAGTTTTAGTTTTTCTGGAGATTTTGAGCAAGAGAAAGTAGAGTCTAAGTCATCTACATCATCATCTTCAACCTTGTATTACTTAAGGTATGATTGGTTAGATGATTTTCAAGTTTTAAATGGGTTTTTATCAAAAGGGTGAAACATGAATCAAAGTATGTTATTTATGAGTTTTAAGTGTTTACTATTGTTAGAAGTGTTAGAAATCATCCTAAAGATGTTAAAAACTGTTTTGAATGAATTATGGGGATGTTTGGCTGGAAAACAGCGTCTCTACAGAAGCTGAACTGTAAGTCGGATGAGTTGAACACGGCCCGTGTAGACTTACACGGCCTGTGTATAAATGTCGGAAGAAAGGTACATGACCCGTGTAGAATGTATGGCGGTCATAGGCCATGTTTGGAATACATGGTCGTATAGTATATGTGGTACACGGCCCATGTATAGGGTACACGATCGTGTAGAACTGTTTGATCCGACTTTTGTGTCATCCAAAGGTTGGATGAGTAGAATACATAGTATACGGCCCGTGTAGCTATCAGTTTAGGTCTGAATGGTGTCTTTTTGACATCATATCGTTATGTTATATGTGTAGGATCGTGTGAGGACTTCTTAAGCCTTATCTTACGTTAAATTACTTTTATTATTATAAGGTGAGTCTTCTAGACTATGTTTCATATGTGCATAATGGTGTTATTACAAGGAATACATATATGTATTCATTTTATGTATTATAAAGCATGCTGCTTTGTGGAGTAGTGGCTCAAAATTAGCGTAGTACTGTGGCTCAGTTTGCTACCTTGGGTCTAGAACCAGTGGTTGGCAATTTTCAGAATGTGATTATGTTCATGTGTATATATGATTTTCAGTCTAGTTTACTCACTAAGCTCTCATAGCTTATCAAATATTATTTTATGTATTTTGCAGGTCACAATCTAGGCAAGGGCAAAGCTCCGATTTGACTGGTTTGATTAAGAAAATGAACGCCTGGTTGTACAGAACAAGTTTTTGTGATAAACTCGTAGTTCTTTCACATATGTGTAATTTCGGATAAATACTTTTGAAATAGTTATGCTTGTGCTTTATGTTAAACTTTCAGAATGTAAATTACTATGTGAATTTTTATCCAAGAGAACAGTTTTATAATTGGGGGCGTTACAACTTGGTATCAGAGCCACGGTTTGAGAGATTTGGATATGTGTTATGCACAGTCTGGACTTGAACCATGGTTTTGAAAATTGTCAAACTGGAGGCTTGCAGCTTGGTGATTATAACTAGCAGTTATATTGATTATATGTCGGAACCTTATGCGAGTACATAATGCATTTAGAACAAATATGTTAAATAGGTTTGGTAGTACATGGCCTAAGCCTGTGAATCAAGACTTTTTGTGATAAAGTTAAGATTGAACGTGTATAGTGTGTTCAAAATAATACGTGGGCCCATATTATTACAAACGCATGATACATGTTAAAACTTAATGGAATCATGAGGAATTTTGTGAATCAGGTAAGAGGTACTTGTATATAGATGTGCTCGTAAGTGCTTATTATAGAGGATAGTGTGATAAAGCCACCTTCCATCGTAATGCTTTATCTATACTACCAGGATGGTTAATACAAGAGGTTCAAGAGCATTGAATAATACTAAGAGTGGTCCTAGTCACTGACCCGAAGGGGTAGAGACCAGTATAACAGATGAGCGTGTCCCTATTGGAACACAACATGATGGGAGTGAAGGAGCCCGAGAGATAAATCAAGGGATCCCGGAAACTGCAATTAGAGAAATTGTAGCGAGGGAAATTAGTAAAGCTTTGGAGAGAAGTATTCATTATATCATTCAATAAGTTGCAGATCAGGTAAGTGATCAGAACAATGAAATGATTGGGCAGGAAATCGCAGCTAGATTAACTGCTGGGGGTGTTGGGGTTAATCATGAACCGCAAGTTATTATACGTGAAGCACCGAAAAGCTGTACGTTGAGAGACTTCGCGGCCTGTCAACCGCCATTGTTTTATGGGGCAACTGATCCAGTTGCCAGTCACGGATGGATTTCGGAGATTGAAGGTGCATTTCATACTTTTTTGTGTGCACCTGAAAACAAGGTTAGATATGCAACCAATCAGCTATGAAGTGCGGCCAAGGATTGGTAGGATATTGAGGTTAAACAAAGAGGTTATGCTTAGATTGAAGTTATGACATGAGATGAATTCAAAGAAATTGCCTTGGAGCAATTTGTACCACAAGCACAGATTGACAGAATTGTGGATGAATTCCACAAGATGAAACAGACAAAAGAGACGGTACCGGAAATTAATGCAAAGTTTATGGAGAAAGCTCGTTTTTGCCCAGATTATGTGGCAAATGAGAAGATGAAGATGTATATATATATGATGGTGCTTAAGCCTAGCATCCGAGAGTTTATTGATGCTAGTAAGCATCAAATGGTGAAGTCCATGATGGATGCTACAAGGGCTAGAGAGTTAGAACTGGAAAGACAGGAGACAGGAAGGAAGTCAGTGGAGAAAGCTATGCCAGTGTATAAGAAACCAAGGGAAGAGACTCCAGAAAAGACCGTGGTACAGAAGACATACCCAATTTGCCCGACATGCAAGAAACATCATATGGGAGAATGCAGGTTTGGTTCTCCAATGTGTTACAATTGTGGGAAACCTGGTCATTTAAGCAGGGATTGCATGAATCCAATCAAGGTGTGCTATAACTGTTATCAGCTGGGTCATCAGAGGTCTGAATGTCCCAATCCAATTATAGAAGTGTCTACCGGTTCCAAGCCTTCTCCAACTATACTTTCTACAAGAGTTCCTGAGGTGAAGAAGGAGAATGTGTCAAAAAAAAGGGTAGAGCTTTTCAGCTCACAGCTGAAGAAGCTAAAACCAAGCCCGATGTAGTCACAGGTACATACCTTATCAATAATATGCCTGCTCTCGTTCTGTTTGATTCCGGTGCAAGTAGATCATTTGTATCTGTTACTTTTGGAAAAAATTTCAATCATATGTGTGAAACGCTAGATTCTCCTCTTCAAGTAGAGATAGCAGATGATAAAAGTGTGATTGTATCAGATGTGTTTAAGCATAATGTGTTAGAAATTGATACTATTAGATTCCCTATAGAACTGATACCTATGACTATGAGGGAATTTCAAGTAGTAGTGGGAATGGACTGGCTAGGCTGTAACCAGGCTACGATATTGTGTGAACAAAAAGAGATACGGGTTCGTACCCCAAGTGGGGAAGAATTAGTTATATGTGGTGAAAGTACAAAAGGAAAATCATGTATGTGTTTAGTTTCCAAAGCTAGGAAGTATCTTCAGCATGGGTACACAGCTTTCTTAGCTTATCTTATAGATACTAAATTGGAGAAGAGGCAGATGAGTTTAGAAGATGTGAAAGTGGTATGTGATTACCCCGACGTGTTTCCCGAGGATTTACCAGGAATACCACCTGATAGATAGGTTGAGTTCAAAATAGACTTAATACCGGGAACTTCGCCTGTTGCAAGAGCCCCATACAGACTTGCTCCTCAAGAGATGCAAGAGTTGATGAAACAACTTCAGGAACTACTAGATAAGGGATTCATTAGGCCCAGTAGTTCTCCGTGGGGTGCTCTTATCCTATTTGTGAAAAAGAAGGATGGTACTTTCCGTATGTGCATTGATTACCGTGAACTTAATAAAGTGACCATCAAGAATGAGTATCCTTTGCCAAGGATAGACGATTGGTCGGGTTATCACCAACTTAAAATCAGAACAGAAGATATTTCAAAAACCGCTTTCAGAACTCGTTACGGGCATTTTGAGTTTGTTGTAATGCGTTTTGGTCTCACTAATGCACCAGCAGCATTTATGGACCTGATGAATAGGGTTTGTAGACCAATATTGGATAAATTGGTGATTGTGTTTATAGATGATATCCTTATTTATTCTAAAAGTACAACTGAGCATGAAAAACATCTTTGAGAAGTTCTAGAAACCTTAAGAAGAGAACAGTTATATGCTAAATTTTCAAAATGTGAATTTTGGATACAAGAAGTGCAATTCCTAGGTCATTTAATTAACAAAGATGGAATCAAAGTGGATACAATGTAGTGGTGGTAGTAATGAAGTGGG
Organism: Dittrichia graveolens; assembly: GCA_038502395.1. NCBI lineage: Eukaryota > Viridiplantae > Streptophyta > Magnoliopsida > Asterales > Asteraceae > Dittrichia > Dittrichia graveolens. The sequence continues at coordinate 30,516,247 of JARJIL010000008.1, forward strand.
ATTTTCCGAAGAACCCAACAGAGATAAGAAGTTTCCTAGGGTTGGCAGGTTATTACCGAAGGTTTATTCAGGATTTTTCAAAGATTGCTACTCCTCTAAACCCAGTTGACAATGAAGAATGTTGAATTCAAGTGGGGAAGTGATCAACAAGTCGCTTTCTCAACCCTTAAACAGAATTTATCTAAAGCTCCAGTTCTTGCACTTCTTGAAGGGATTGAAAATATGGTTGTATTTTGTGATGCCTCATATAGTGGATTGGGTTGTGTTTTGATGCAAAAGGGTAGGGTTATTGCTTATGCCTCCAGACAATTGAAACCACATGAAAGTAATTACCCGATTCATGATTTAGAACTGGTAGCAGTTGTATTTGCGCTTAAAATATGGTGACACTATTTGTATGGCGTAAGGTTTATGATTTATATTGATCACCAGTGTTTGAAATATTTTATGGATCAGAAAAATCTCAATATGAGGTAGAGACGATGGCTGGAACTATTAAAAGATTACGACTGTGAAATATTATATCATCTTGGCAAGGCTAATATGGTAGCCGATGCCTTGAGCAGAAAGTCAAGAACAGTACTTATAAAGAATCAACCCTTAAAGATGATAGTTACAACGTCTTTGATTGACGTGATAAGAACAGCTTAGTCATAAGCAATTAAAAGTGAAAATCATAATAAAGAACATATCAAGGGCCAAGTAATTAATTTTGTTAAAGATAGTCGAGATATTCTGACTAGATACGGTGGTATATGGGTGCCAAGTTATGGGGAGACACGGCAGACACTCTTGAGTGAAGCTCATAAATCAAGATTTTCTATTCATCCGGGTGCCACCAAGATGTATAAAGATTTGAAAATGGATTATTAGTGGCTGGGTATGAAAAGTGATGTAGCTCGATACGTGGAGAAATGCCTTACGTGCTTGCAAGTAAAAGCTGAACATCACAAACCCCATGGTAAGTTACAACCTTTGGAGATACCAATTTGGAAATGGGAAAATATAACGATTGACCTAATTACTAAGTTACCCAAAACTCCCCAAGGTTATGATGCAATATGGGTGGTTGTAGATAGGTTGACAAAAAGTGCACATTTTATTCCCATTAAAGAAAATTATCCCTCAGAACAATTAGCAAATGTTTATATGAAAGAGATTGTGTCTCGTCACGGCATGCGAGTCTCTATTGTCTCAGATAGGGATACCAGATTCACTTCCAGGTTTTGGAACAAATTTTATGAATAATTGGGAACTAAGCTTCATCTTAGTATAGCTTATCACCCTCAGACCGATGGTCAGAGTGAAAGGACTATTTAGACATTAGAAGATATGCTCCATGCATGTGTTATCGATTTTGGTGGAAGCTGGGATTCGTATCTTCCCTTGACAGAATGTTCATACAACAACAGTTATCATTACAACATTGGGATGCCACCGTATGAAATGTTGTATGGAAGAAAATGCAGAACTCCAATCTATTGGGGTGAGGTAGATGAAAAAGAGCTGGGTAGTACAGAGGTGGTACAACAAACAACAGAAAAGATTAAACATATACGAGATAGATTGTTAACTGCCCAGAGTAGATAGAAGAGCTATGCAGATAAACGCAGATCACCACTTGAATTCCAGGTGGGGGATTATGTATTGTTAAAAGTGTCACCATGGAAGGGTGTAATTAGATTCAGGAAGAGGGGAAAACTTGGTCCAAGATTTATTGGACCATTCAAAATCATCTCAAGTGTGGGAAAGGTTGCTTATCGATTAGAATTACCAGAAGAGTTATCCCAGATTCATAACACCTTCCATGTGTCTCATCTCAGAAAATGTCTAGTAGACGAATGTGCATTCGTACCGCTGGAAGATTTTAGTATTGATGAAACACTTAACTATGTGGAACACCCTATGGCAATATTAGAAAGAAAAGTTAAGACTCTACGCAATAATCAAATTGGACTAGTTAAAGTCCAATGGAAGCACAGAAAAGGATCAGAATTCACGGGGACGAAATCTTTTCAAGTGGGGAAGAGTTGTAACATCCAGAAAATAAATGTGTTATATGTGATAGTAATTATTAAAGTATGGATGTAAACTAGAGGGACTAAAGTTATTAATTATTAACTAAGAATAGTCAAAGGACTATTATTGTCAATATGGGAAACATGTGAATATATAAACATGAAATTGACTTTTTATAGTCAATCACCTCTTTTCCATTTCACAACATCAGCGTTTTTCTCTATCAAACTTGAAGTTTTAGTTTTTCTGGAGATTTTGAGCAAGAGAAAGTAGAGTCCAAGTCATCTACATCGTCATCTTCAACCTTGTATTACTTAAGGTATGATTGGTTAGATGATTTTCAAGTTTTAAATGGGTTTTTATCAAAAGGGTGAAACATGAATCAAAGTATGTTATTTATGAGTTTTAAGTGTTTACTATTGTTAGAAGTGTTAGAAATCATCCTAAAGATGTTAAAAACTGTTTTGAATAAATTATGTGGATGTTTGGCCGGAAAACAACGTCTGTACAGAAGCTGAACTGTATGTCGGATGAGCTGAACACGGCCTGTGTAGACTTACACGGCCCGTGTATAAATGTCGGATGAAAGGTACACGGCCCATGTAGCAGTAAACGGCCCGTGTAGAATGTATGGCGGTCATAGGCCATGTTAGGAATACATGGTCGTGTAGTATATGTGGTACATGGCCCGTGTATAGGAAACGCAGCCGTGTAGAATTGTTTGATCCGACTTTTGTGTCATCTAAAGGTCGGATGAGTAGAATACAGAGTACACGGCCCGTGTAGGGTTACACGGCCCGTGTAGCTATCAGTTTAGGTCCGAAAGGTGTGTTTTTGACATCATATCGTTATGTTATATGTGTAGGATTGTGTGAGGACTTCTGAAGCATTATGAAAGTCCTTTGTTAGTGAAGAAGATGATTTACTTGAGAATACTTGAACAAAAGATGAGAATGTTTAGCAAGAACAAGTATGAACACTTTGCATGCAACTTGAAGTTTCTCTTTGTATTGCTTTGAACATTGAGTAAGCAGAGATTACAATATGGCAAAGGTTGCCTTGCAAACTAGGTTTGCAAGGCTATAAATACAAAAGCCTCGTGAGCTTAAAAGCCACAGGGGCCCTAAACTAATTAACTAGACTAGACTAAGAATTACATAAGGAAAGTGGGCCAAGCCCATAAAACTAACTAATCTAGAATAATACATAGTTTAATTACACCAAAAGTAACACAAGGCTAACAAACAAATAAGTATCCAACATTCTCCCCCATTTGTTACCTTGTGCTAAAGCAGGTATTGATCATCAGCTTCTCTGACCAAGGAGCCTTTTCTAGCTCCTTATGGCCTTTCTCTCTTGGATCTTTTCCTCCAGCTGATCCGCAATTCTGGTCATTTTCACTACCTTTGATTGATCTGGAAAATGTCGGATATTGAAGAAAGTTCTGCGGAATTTAGCTATACATCTTTGAAGCATTCCATCAGAATATGCACTGAGCTCATAGAGTCGAAGGAATGCTTTGCCGCCGTTAAGGTTTGACATGATAAATCCATCGGCTCCTTCATAATCCTCATCAAATTTTTCAATGATAGGGTATTTTCTGTGCTTGGAAAGCTTAGAATGTTGTTGGTTGGGCCTTTGAACATTTATCTTTGCAAGATCAGCCTCAGCACCTAGTTATAAATCATGGGTTCTGCACAAGAGGATTTTCTTTTGCATGAAGTCTCTTATAACTTGGAGAGCTCTTTGTTCCTCCCGATTCTTTCCAGTCTTACAGGCCAGCTCATCTTCCATATGAGTAATGTCCCCAATATTCAGAAATCTTAGCTCGACCTCGTTAAATGAACCATTGAGTAGTTGAGGAAGTTACGCAAGTACAAAAATTCGATCTTGACAATTGGATATTTGGAGGCCACTTGTTGTTTTGTGCTTGAATGGAAGGTGGCGGCGAATCGGATAGACTTCTCATGCTCTTGAGAGTTCAGCACGTATAAATCATCAACCTCTCTGACTACTTCTAAAAAGATTTCTAGAATTCTTTCTTCCAGATAAGGAGTATTAAGCCATTGAGTAGGACAGCGAGGTTGGTCCTTTGCAAGTGCTTCCCTCGGCCTGATATTTCTACTATTTGGCCTTTCTGCTTTGATTCTCTCGTGAGTGGCCAAGGGTTTGGGTCCTCCATGATAGGTTTTAGGTACCGGCCACTCACCCTCTTGTTGCTCAGACCTTTGAGGTTGCTGCTGACTGATAAGATCTATGGGCGCAACATTGAATTGCCCCTGTTCCGGTGGAAAAATGCCAAGCAGGTCCCTGTTGACTGTAGTGAAGACCTTGCATATGTTGATCAGTGAAGTTTCTTCCACTTCCTCAATAATAGGCCTTTTGCGTTTAGAATTTTCTATTGACGATTCGGGAAGGGAAGATTCTGGTTATGTTGTAGTTGTTTGGATTTGCGGGATTTGGATTATTGGGATTTGGATTGTTGGAGTTTCTGGCTTATCAGTCTCCAACTCTGCCCCTTGACTAATTTCAAATTGAAAATCTGCAGTTTCAGGCTCAACAGGTTGTTGTTGTTGATGTTTGCTGCCACTACCACTACCACTCTGACCCTCTGACGGCTTGGATACTGGGGCGGCCTCAATTCTTAACATTGTACTTTGAGCCCCAATGTATCGTTTCCGCCTTTTCTTCACCTGATGATATCCTTGATCTTCAGGATCATCATGCCTCCGCTTCCTAGATTCAGTTTGGGCTTTGAAGGACTGCTCCATTACTTCCAACCATTTGCTTATATTAGAGACGGTGGCGGTTAGGGCATTTTGGGCTTGGGGGATGGTATCTTGGAAGGTGGTAGAGCTGGAGGATGCGGGCTGGGATTGTTGTTGTAGTGCTTCAAGGAGATTAGATTGTTCAATGGTTGGATTGGCAACACTGTTAAGTTTGGCATGGAGAAGGTCCTTGAGTTCATCGATAGAGTAATCTCGCTCAATGACAGTAGGTGGGCGGCTTTCCAGGGCATGGAGTTGGGCTCTGAAGGAATTAATTTCTAAGTGGAGCTGTGTATTGACATACTCCCTCAGGCCAGAGTCAAGAAGTGAGAACTTTGAATACATATAGGATTGCAGTTCCGTTGTACCTCAGAGCTTACGAAGAAGCTATGTTGGCACAGGTCTTTCAGATCCGTGGCCATCATGTAGTGTTGGCATATCGGTAGCATTGGAGGGACTTCTGCTCGATCCTCACATTACCTCTGCAGTAGAGGCCGCTACGGGCGTTCCAGCAACGTCACAAAGACGTGCAAGCGGTGATCGTGTCCTAGAAAATTATTGAAATCTAGTTAAGATTGGTGCTAGACTCGATTGTGCAGGAAATGAAGGTGTGGACAGGGGAGGAAGTCCACTAATTTCAAAGCCAGGAAACTCCAAATGAGTTGCAAACTGAGTATGTGTTAATTCCCCGTGGAATGAAACTACTCCGAGTTGAGTGGGAGCAGAGTGGCTGGTGGGGTAAGGTGCTTGCACTAGTGGGATACCAGTGTCTGTTTCAATACCGGCCGGAACAGTGTCCCGACTGATAGGAGATAAGGCTTCCCGGCTTTCTTGGTCTGGGTACTCTCACCCTCTTTCTTTTCCTCCTCATCCTCACTATCACTAACAACAACATCCATTTCTACGTCTTCTCTTTCCATTATAGGTACATCACCGAAGGTGGCAGATATGTCGGACAGGTCATGATGGATGTCCTCCTGGTGATCAGAAACTTGTCTCGTGTCAGTGGATTCAGCACGGACAGGGGAAGGTCGCGGGCTGAAGGAGATTGACTGCCCGGAGGAAGATGATTCAGTTTGAGTCCTTTCCGTGGAGGACTTACTTGCTGATGCATCATGGGTGGAGGCATCGGAATCACTGATCACCACTCCCTCACTCTCTTGTATCTCTTCTCCCTCACCACTTCCACCCGAGCTCTTAGACCACTAGGACCCTCACCGGGTACTACTGCTCTTGGGGCAGGCATAACCGGTTCTAGTTGTGCCAGAGGAGCGATCCTATTCTCCCTCATATAAGCTCGCACAGCCTCACTCTCGCGATTCAAGGTTTGAAGAAGGGCAACATGCACCGGCATTGCAACAATGTTGGGTAAGTCTCTGATGCGTAAGAATCTGGTTTTTCGTTGCACTTGGACTTGCGGGTTATCAAGATGTCAGAGAATGATGTGGTAGGTTTCTAGATCAGTGGTGATGAAAATAGTAAGGAATCTTTGGAAGGGTATGAAGGTTTTTTGGCGGGTGGTGTCCTTTTCCTTAACCATTGGACCGATTTTCTCGAAGATGATTGTGGCGTAGTCTAGATGACGGTGGTAAGCAACACCATCTAAGAGCAGCAGAGAGTAGTAGGATCCACCATCAGTACCCCGATGAATGCTAGTAAGGGTACGAGAGATTATCGTAGCAAGCGTCTGCCAGAGAGGCGCAAGGTTTGTTCGTTTGAATTGGTGGATCTGGGTTTTCATCAAAGTCAGGTTTGTCAGGATAGTGATTTGCAGTGGGTAGGTCCAGTATGTTTCGGAGTCGGATAGCTGAGAGAGTTGTTCGAACTTTTTTAATCCTGCCTCATAGGCAATTGTGTCCCAAACGAGTGACACCCTCGGTAAATGTATACCACAGTTGTTGCAGGTAAATTTCGAGTACATGGGTGGGTGATGTGTTTGGGTTTTTTGTTATTGCTTGGCGGAGAGGATGGGCACACATGATTTTTGTGACTATTGGGATTTTTGTGTCTATCTCTAAGTCTAAGTAAAGATTGTTGTTGAGTGTTTCAAGCCTTTCAGCAGCGGGGACAAGGCTTTCCTCAGGAAGGGGTTGATTGGCTGCAATCTTCAACAAGGAGTATAGATCAGATTAGTACAACAGATAACAGCAGTTTAGAATGCACATGTGAATGTTTAAGTGAATTGGTGTTTTTGATTTCAATGCAGATGTGAATGTTTGACTTTGATTTTGACTTTGACTTGACCTTGAATTTTGACTCTTAATTGAAATACTTTGGAATCAAGTCAAAAATTTCATAAGTGTTGAAAGTCGGATGGACTTTCATTTGAAAGTCGCAGGAGGTAAGATTCAAGTGAAGGTCGCATGAAAAAAATTCAAGTAAAAGTCGCATGGGTGAAAGCTGAGTTGAAAGTCGCATGGGTTGTTTCACCTGAAAGTCAGATAGAAAAATTTATTGCAAAGTCGCATGGTTGAACTACCCAAGATTCGGATAGAACAAACTCAATATGAAAGTCGCATAGAGTAATTCTTTCAAGAGTCGCATAAAACAACTCTATGTGAAAGTCGCATAGAGTAAATCTTTCAAGAGTCGGATAGAACAACTCTATATGAAAGTCGCATAGACTAAACCCAAGCGAAAGTCGCATAAACTAAACCCAAGGGAAAGTCGAATAGACTAAACCCAAACGAAAGTCGCATAGACTAAACCCAAGCGAAAGTCGCATGGACTTAACTTCCCAAAGGTCGGATAGACCATATTCATCCGACAGTCGGATAATTCAACTTTATTTCATGCGACATTTAAGAATTTCCAGTGTAAGTCCAGAATCAATATTGGGCAAAATTTTGTTGTGTGGACTCGAAGTCTATACCACACGACTCAGATTTCAACAACAATCAACTATTTGTTTTCAATTAAGCCTAAACAACTCAAGATTTTACCAATTTGACTTCAAGAAACCCCTATTCATCGAAGTACCATTTTTATGAAAACTTTCTTTAATCCCTATTTTTGTATGAATCTGAACCCTATTTTTGATTTAAAACATAAGCAATCATCAGAAACATACATAAGATTACTCAAACACTACAACCAACATCATTTGAGATGTATATGATTCAACCCACAGAAGAAACCCAACTGTTCGATAACATGGGTTGAAAAACAACACAAAAAACTCGATTTTTGACCCTAAATGTGAATGTGCTTCGACATTTCTTGTTGAAATGATCTTACCTTTCAGTTTAGTGTTTAGAGAACACGAAATTTTTACAAGTAGATGGTTCCGATCGAGAGTAGTCGAGAGAGAAAGAAGATGAACAGTGTTTCACTTTTTGAGTTTGAAATTTTGGAAGCGTGAAAGAGAAGAAAGATCGGATAGCTATATTTACAGACTATCCGACTTTCGGATGGGTCGGGGCTTATCCGACTGTCGGATTGAGCCTGTTTGGCCCATACTTGATGGTTGGCCCAGTCCATTCTGTTTTACCCCAAGGCTTAGAAATAATCATTATTTAAGCCTAAAAGCTAGAAATAAATTGACTATTGTTGACTATTCTTGCTTTTATTATTTTTCTACTTCATTATTTAACCCTTTAGAAATAATAAATGCACATGAAGTAAACATTTTAAATTCAGTCATCCGAAAATCCAAAAGCTGCACGTGTTTGTCCGATTTGAGATGACTTCTTGAATTTCTCTCCTACACGAATGCACCGGAGGCATTGGTGTTAACCAGTGAACCGCTTTGCTCCCCCTAGACAGGAGCATCCGTATAGCTTTCACAAAGAACAAAAACAACGCGTATTCTGTTCAAGAAAGAGAAACGATAATGAATTACAGTTTGAGATTCAGCATTCCAATCTTAGACACCAGAAATGAAAAACGGGCTTCATCCAGTGGTTTGGTGAATAGATCAGCCAGTTGATTATCAGTGGGAACGTAATGTAGTTCGATCAGACTCTTTTCCACATTGTCTTTCATGAAATGATACCTGATATCGATGTGCTTGGTTTTAGAATGATGGATAGGATTGTTGTAACATCCTCAAATCGGGCCTATTCGTGCACTTCATTTGGTATGTGAATTAATTTAAAAAAATTAAATTAAAAGTATATGTTAAATATTTAAAGAAAATAGATAAAAATGATTAAATATTAAATGGTTTCAAACGAGGTTTCCAAAAATATCCCTGTTTGTTAAAAAGGGTACTCGTGTGTTAAGTTGTATGTTGAAAAGGGAACAAGATACCCCTTTTGGATAACTGAAAACTCAAAGTCGGTTTAAGACTTTGAGTCACAGTAACACACACACTCACGCCTATGCACACACACTCACCTTTCTCTTGTACACTTGAGGATAGAAGAAAAGATTCACACAAGATCATTCAAGTCTTGAATCAAACAACTCTTAAGTTTACAATCTGTTCTTGCAATCCTACCTTCATCATCCTCCTCAAGTTTGTAAGCCTTCATGATCCTTGTTCTTGAAATTTCAAGTTTAGGACCAAATGGGTCAAAATCTAAAATTTACAATCTGTTCTAATCTGTTCCTAATCCAATTCCAGATGATTTGAAATCACTTTGTGTAATTAACTTGGTGTTTATGATTGAATTTGATAAATTTGTGAAAATGGGTCAAAAGTGAGAAATTGGTCCCAATTCTTGAATCTACTATTAAATTGTGTAAAGATAGTATTTTTGGCTTGTTTATGTAACATAGGTTCACATATGAATGAAAGCTTGGGACTAGAAATTGATTTGGTGCAAATTGGAATGGAACACAACAGGTTCTGGTTGAACCTGCTACTGTGTATTGAAAGGCACAGGCGTGCATCTTAAATCCAACCGTGTCTTAGAGCGTACCCAGGTAGGCACGGGCGTACCTAACCCTAATTGGTCTGGGGGAGTGCCTTTGGTCACGGGGCGTACCTGTGACCAGGGTACGGGCGTGTCCCGAAAGTCACGTGCGTGCCTTGCCGTTTGACGGTTCTATTTTGACTGCAATCTGATATGTGTAAGCTGTAATTAGGTATTCCAACTAATCAAGTAACACCAATACTGTAACATACTTGATATTAAATCATCAGGTGAGTACTGACTCTCATGACTTCAATAAAGGGAGGTTTGAATGCAAGAAGGTTTATATGTTTATGACATGCTATATTTTGTTTCATGAGAGATATATGTATGCTAGTATGATTAAGAATCCAAGAGACGCTTGATAATTGATGTGCAAGACATGTATTTAAGTACATGTGCACATTTTGATGAATATATGTTATATGTATAAGCATGCATGCACTTGTCCCTATAAAGGGTTCTTGATGAGCAATCTGTATGTCCGGACTAACATGTAATTAAGGTCAGCATTGGCTGGATCCAGTGCCTTCGCGCTAAGATTCTGGATCAACAGTACTCGAGTACTGTTCCTTTCAGCAAATGGGGTGAGTGCCTTAAATGGCTAAGCCTAATTGAGCCTTTGGTTCCTTAGCGAGCATGGTGATTCACTTAGGTGATGAAACCAGCACGGATGGCAGTGTTTGATTCCCCCAGTGGTAGTGGTTTGAGCTGGACTTGCAACACGGCAATATAATACACTTGCATGTCAGCACTCCGCTATGTGATAGGATAGCATTATTTGCTCATTCCTGATATATGACTTGCTTTATTGATATGCATGATTGTTAGTATTCACTAGCTATTTTAAATAGCTAATGTTGTTGATATTCACTCTTTTACATATTGAGGCTAGACAGGCTTGGTGAGCTAGGATTACATGTAGATTTTGTATATACCTTTTGGAATGAACACTGCTTGTGGGTCATATGTATAATGGTCGGCTTATGATATAGTAACACCTGTTATTTGGATTTGGCAATTTTGGTATGTATATATATTCGCCAAATCATTTTGTTCAAAACTGTAATAGTTTATTAGGGTTTGTTTTATTTAAATTTCTGCTGCATGGTTTTGAATTTGAATTAAATAACTGGATAGGTAAAGATTCAAATTACAAACTAACCCACGCAGTTTAAAAATTCAAATTTATACTAAATTTTACAATACCAAAGGCGGTGTTACAAGTTAGGTATCAGAGCCTAAGTTTGAGGGAATTAGGTACTTGAAAGAGTATTCAATCTCAAACTCGGGCCAGAGCATTATAAAGTGTTCCTTATTGGGTAAAGGGGATTGAGTATGAGAGTTATACATTCAGGATTATTAATTGCTAAACTTATATGTTAATATGTAAGTATAAGTGCTATAATGAATGATTTTTCTTTCATATAGCAAAAGTTGAAATATGTCTGCCAGCACAATGATACTGAACAGGCTTTAAAGGAGATGGAGGATGTAGCTTCTCACATACCTCATCAACATGATGATGAACCATCTCAGCATCATTCTGGGGGTCCTAACCCTGAGAATGTTTAGCAGGCGTACATTAGACGCCTTGAGGAGGAGCTCCGCATTGCAAATGAGCTTCTACTTCAATTTGCTTTGGGTAAACCACCCCGCCAACCTTGTTCATACAAGAAATTTTTATCTTGTAAACCACCCACCTACGAGGGGAGTGATGACCCCATAGTTACAATGAGGTGGATCAGAGAGATGGAGCAGGTGTTCGAGTTCTGCGAATGTGAGCCAGAGTACTGCGTCAGGTATGCAGTAAGGATGCTAAAGGGCTGTGCCATCTACTGGTGGGACACGGTTAAGGCCTCTGTTAATAAGGAGGTACTTGATGCTTTATCTTGGGAGTAGTTCTCCAAGAAGCTGTGAAAGAAATACTTCACTGGGTATGATATGGAGCGATTGGAACGCGAGTTCAATAATCTCCGAAAAGGAGATAAATCCATGGAGCAAGAAATCAGTGCTTTCACTGATAAAATGAGGTTTGTTCCTCATTTGTTAACTGATGAGAATTTGAAGATACAGAAGTTTGTTAACACCCTACCACTGGAGTTTCGGGCAAATGTCCGAGCTGTTGTTGATCTAGATCGAGCTTTTGAAGTAGCTCGACAAATGGAGGGTGACCGTATTCAGTGCAGGGGTGAAGCTGCATGGGGAAGCAAAAAGAGGAAATTTCAGTCCTCTTCTAACCCAAGTCCTTCTACAGGTACCAAAACAGGCGATTCCAAGAAGCCTAAACCTGATAGCCAATGGTGCAATCAATGTCGCACCAACCATTATGGCGATTGTTCTAAGGCAACCAAAAGGTGTGCCAGGTGTGGAACCAAAGGGCATTCAGTGGAGGAATGCAGGTACAAGGATGATGTCTGCTTCAGATGTCATCAGTTAGGGCATAAAATAGCCCAATGCCCTAAAGGTTCGAGTACTCGAGCCGGTGGATCATCCACAGAGCCAAAGAAAGACGATGCCCCATGTGCAAAAGGGCGTGCATTCTAGATGACGGCCGAGGAGGCCAAAGTTGCAGGTGATGTGATTACCGGTACATTCTTTGTTAATTATACCCCAGCATGTGTATTGTTTGATTCCGGGGCTACTTATTCTTTTGCTTCGGTATCTTTTTGTCGTAAGCTGCAATTACCTGTATCTACATTGACTGATCCGCTTACAGTAGAGACCACTAATAATAAGTAGTTTTTGTTGCTAACAAAGTTCCTATTGCCGTCATCTATATTGATGGCGTTAGTTTCCCTATTTCATTCGTTATCATGCCTATCGCGGGCTTTAAACTTGTGATTGGAATGGATTGGCTCAACACTCGCAATGCTAAGATTCTATGTTCTAAAAAGTTAATCAAGTTTCCTCTATCTGATGGTTCGTACGCTATAGCAAGGGGGAAAGTCAGGAGTCGGATATTCCTATCATCTCACTTATTAAAGCTCGTAAATCATTAGCTAAAGGTTGTACATCCTACTTAGCATATGTCATTGATGCTAAGATGGAGAAGCAACCGGTTGAAGACATCAGGGTAGTGTCAGAATATCCTGCGGTGTTTCCAAATGAATTACCCGAACTGTCTCCAGTCAGGGATGTTGAATACAAGATTGATCTTGTTCCCAGAGCTACTCCAGTGGCTAAAGCTCCATATCGTCTCGCTCCTTCTGAAATCCGCGAGGTGATGAATCAATACAAGAATTACTTGACAAGGGCTTCATACGCCCGAGTTGTTCTCCTTTGGGAGCTCCAGTTCTTTTTGTCAAGAAGAAAGATGGTACTATGTGAATGTGCATAGATTAAAGGGAGCTTAACAAGCGAACCGTAAAGAATAAATACCCTCTCCCACGTATAGATGACTTGTTTGATCAATTACAAGGAGCAACCTGTTTCTCCATGATTGACCTTCGATCAGGGTATCATCAGGTACGAGTTCATGCTGACGACATTCCAAAGACTGCTTTTCGTACCCGATACAGCAATTATGAATTCTTGGTTATGCCATTCGGCTTAACCAATGCACCAGCTATCTTCATGGATCTCATGAACCGTGTTTGTCGTCCATTTCTATACAGGTTCGTGATCGTTTTTATTGATGACATCTTGATTTATTTCAAAACCGAAGGTGAAAAGGTAAATATATGATTGAGTGGGTGTGAAGAAATCAGTTTGGTTATAATTGGGTATTCGAGTTTGGTTATGTCTGGGACGAAATAAGCGTTGTTTAATTGATTGGGTAGGTAATTGGTTCGGGGAGAAAGTGTATGAGAAGGGATTTGCGGGTTAACCTGATGTTCAGCCATCTGTAAGAACAAATAGTTAGTAATCAATTTTGATAAAAACCCTTTGTGAAAATTTTAAATTTTTTCAAAAATTCCTATGCCGACACACTGAAATCCGATACACTAAAATCCGTCAAAAATTATCGGATTTGTTTGAAAAAACCGACAATCATAAAGTATTTTAAAAAATCTGACATGAAGTCCTTTTAAGAAACCGACAAGTGAGTCTCAAATCCGATATGCAAAAATCCGATATCCCTTGTCTTAAAAATCCGACAAGTCTCAAATCCGACTTTCAAAATTCCAACAATTCTTACAATCCGAATGTTTTATACTTGCAAGAATTTGAGACTCTCAAAATTCACTAAATCCGACAATCCGACATTCTTAAAAACCGACACCAACTACAAGATTGTTCAACTATCGGATTTAACTTAAAATCCAACAACTTTGAAATCCATTCAAAATCGTTACTCTTAACACCTAAAACTCAAAGTTTTATGCAAGTAACTTCAACCCAAATACCCTTTTCAATTCAAAGTTTCCCGAACTTAGAACGAACCGACAACTCTAAAACTTAACATGAATCAATTCAAAAATTGATTTATTTGAAATCTCATCTCAACCCTCAAATGTATCACTAAATCTGAGTGTAACAACTCAAACACAACACTTGATTTTACAACTTCAATTCCGACCCTTCGAGTTTTCGATGTCACAATAAAACCGATTAAAGACCACTTAAAAATACATGAAATTTCAAGAAGTTTATAAATTTGGAATCACAAAGAAAGCACGACCTCAGGTCTATCAACAAAATTCACAAACAACAACTTCAAAAATTCTTTCTTTTGAGAGAGAGTTGCTCAAGTTTCGGATTTCAGAAAACCGATAAAATAATCGGATTTTGTTTTATATGAAAACGAAGAATCCGATACCCATGGTTTAAAACCGACCCATTGAAATCCGATATATACAAAGTTTTGGATTTGGATTAAAAACTCACAAAAAGTCACGGATTTAGTGTAAATCCGACAATAATAGCGGATTATGAAGAAATCTGACAAAATATGGTGGATTTTGACTAAATCCGACATCATTTGCGGATTTTGAACACTTACCACCATAATTTTGTTCTTTCAAAGCAACACACTCTCCCTCAACCCGACATTTCATCTTGAATATCTACACTATGATCATGAAGATGAAATTTCTTGAATTTCAATCAAAATGAATTTAAACTTTTAAAATTCAAATTAATAAATAACCATAAAACTCCCCCTGAAATCATGCACATATATACATCAATTTGAGATGAAAAAAAAATATTTTTGAATTTTATTGTTTTGCAAATGTTTCTAATTTTTCATTGATTATATACAAAAGCTGCTGTATTCTCTCCCCCTACAAGTATGAATCATTCGTGATTCATAACTTGTATTTGATATTGCAATTCCTTTGATATAACAAGTATGAAACATGCGAAGTTGATGTTTTCGTGATTTTTGACATTTTAGGAATTTGTTTTGTTCCTGAAGATGAACCTTCCTCCGTACACTGTTGGATCACAAAACTGATTACATTTATGTGAGACAAACTTCCTACATGCCTTCGGACCCTCTCGATACGCAATGTCGAGATACCTGTCTAATTCTATTAGCAGCCTCTCAATCTTTTCCTCTTGTGTTCTCCTTTCTTTTGCGTTTGATATGAATTGTGAAATTTAGTATTGTGCAATATTAGAATTGTTTATTTCGCTTTCAGTTATTTCAATATTTATTTTCTCAACTATATTAGATGCAGCGGAATTGTTTAACTTTTTGTTGAGATTGAAGATTGTTTCTTTTAAAACACCATTCTCCACTTCGAAGAGAATTTTCTGATTGATGCATTCCATCTCAAAAAGTTCTTGCCTTTTCTACAATTCCATGTGTGGAATGTAGATTCTTGCAGTTTCTTTTGGTTTTTCTCCATGACTTTTTGATTCTTTCTTCTCTTCCGGTGGATGAGGAATAAAACACTTTTCAGAAGATGAAGAACATCCACCACTGGTCTCACCTACTTCATATGATGCATTGAGTTCATCATAATTCAAAGTAATTTGAAGTTTGGTTGTGGTTTTTCTTTTTAATTCCTCTTCTTATTTCATCTCCTCTTCTCCCACAAAAATCAGTTTTG
This sequence comes from Dittrichia graveolens, assembly GCA_038502395.1. Lineage (NCBI taxonomy): Eukaryota > Viridiplantae > Streptophyta > Magnoliopsida > Asterales > Asteraceae > Dittrichia > Dittrichia graveolens. The sequence goes on from JARJIL010000008.1 coordinate 30,531,895, forward strand.
ACATCCAACCTTGATTCATTTCTCAAGTTGATATAACTGAGTGCAGTTTATCTTAGAAGAAGTTGTTTTCATCACACCCTAAACATTGTATCTTTTCTTAACACCTGGTTCAAGGGTTTTAAATATGGTATGTCGTGTGGTTACTTGTTTATTTACTCATTCCTCCAGATTTTGAACTTTTACATCCAAATTTTTTTTTCTCTTTCATGATTATATTTAAGTTTATTTCTGCACTTAGCTTTGCAGCATTCAAATCACGAACCTTTAACTCTGTTTCTTTTTGTAATTTAATTAATTCATTTTCTTTGTCTTTGATGGCTTGTTAAAGTTGGATTATTTTTTATGATTGATTTATTAGTTCCACTTCACTTTTTGTTGCTTGATACATTTTCAGGTTTAAATTCTTTTCTAGGAGCTTTTGATTCTTGTTTGTAAGTGATTGATTCTTTGATGTTAAATGCTCCACCTGTTGCATAAGAGTTAGTATGTAATCAGCAAAAAGTTCAGAATGATCAAACATTACCTTTTCTTCTAGTCCCAATTGATCAACAACATTTTGGCTTGTGCTTTCAGTAGCAACCTTAGCCTCTTCTTCTTCTTCTTCTTCTTCTTCATACTCACTCTCAGCATCCGATTCATCAAATTTTGCCATAAATCCAGAAGCATCCCTCACAATTACATCTTCTATTGCACGTAGAGGTAGTTCTTCAGAGAACACATACACCATTTTATCATCACTCTCACCATCACTTTCTTCAAATTCGAACACCTCAACATTAGCCATCAGTACAAATTGTGCATGGACATTTGTGTCTTCTTCACTGTTATCCGTATCTGACAGAAATTGATCCTCCTCAGCAAGTAGAGCCTGTCCATTGTTTCTCTATTTAATCAGGTTGAGCTTAGCCTTATATTATTTTGAATCCTTGACTTTGGGCTTCTTGCAATCCTTGATGAAATGGCCAGTGCCACCACCGTTGTAGCACTTTCTCTCTTGGGCAGTTTTAACTTTTCTTTCATGCCTCTTTTCAAGACTTTGACCATCCTTTCTCTGGAATTGGTCATCCCTGCGTCTTGATCCAGAAGTGAACCTCTACTTGTTAGTTTTTTTCTTTCGTAATTTTCTTTGCATCATGTTCGTTAGTTAAGCCATTCCTTGCATGATTTTCTCATTTATCCACCAAATATTCTTGCTCTGAATCTGAAGAATCTGTCTCTTGAATTTGCTTCATTTTGACAGATTTTGTAGAGCTCTTCACCATTTTGTCACTAACCACCAAAGCAAGTGGATCAATATTCTCCTTCTGTGCACTCACACCAACATCATCTTGATATTGGTTTAGTTATTCAAATATCATGTGGTGAGTGACTCTGCTCAGATTTTTCTGATTCATCTACCTGTATATTGCTACCTGTGATTTCCATTCAGGCCCTAGAGAATTCAGAAACCTTGTGCTCTTGGTTAAGTTTGAATAGTAATCAAGCTTCTGGTTTCTCAGATCACTAAGCAATTTACAGTAACGACTGTATGTTTCAATTAAAGCTTCCCCGTTTCTTGCTTTAAAGGGATCAAAAGAGTTGACCAATGTTGTCTCTTTTATCCAGACACCAGATTCAGTACCTTCCATTTCACTTTTAATTTCATCCCAAATCTCTTTGGTTGTATTCAACCCGTTTATGTTCATATAAAACTCAGATGATAGACCATGCTTTAAGTGATATTTTGCCTTTTTGTCTGTTGTAGCCTTGTGCTTCTCCTCAGCAGTTTATTCACTTGGAATCTTTTCCCTTATTTCGTCATATAACGTCCGAATTTTTTTTTTGCAAGACACACTATAACACTATCTCAAATTTAAATTCAACATTAGTTCAACTGGAACAAGTTTAAGAAATAAGTTAGAACTCTTTTCGGCTGCGAGCTGTCGTCACTGTCCTGGAGCCCTACCATGGTCCCTTCCTGAAAGATAGAAATTTAACAACGGTAAGCGCGAAGCTTAGTGAGTACGTTACTACAACCTACGACAATTTATAGTTGTTACAATCATGCACATTTCTACCCACCACCGGAGTGGTCGGTCATATCTACCCGATGCCAAAGCATACAGTCATGCTACCCGCCACTACAACGGACGGTCATACTACCCGCTGCCGAAGTAGACGGTCATAAATATCCGCTACCGAAGGAGACAGTCATAACTATCCGCTGCCGAAGTAGACCGTCATAAATATCCGCTACCGAAGGAGACAGTCATAACTACCCGCTGCCGAAGCAGACTGTCATAACTACCTATTTCCGAAGCAGACGGTCATAACTACCCATTGCCGAAGCAGATGGTTATAACTACCTTCTACCGAAGAAGACGTTCATAACTACCCGACACAAATGCCGGTCATCATACGTTCACATTCACTACTGGTTTGGTATGCAAGTTAGAATACTCACCTGGCAGTTGTCCTTGTCACTCAGTTCTTACTGAAACATTACTTGGTTACTCTGTATGATAACCGTCACCCGATCCAAGTCTGACAAGTCAATACCGGGTAATAACCTTGGCTTACTAACAAAACTACTACAAGTCGGATAGGTACATATTCATGCTAAGTCGTATGGCATAAATATTGGTTTACATACGCATGTAACAATAAAGAATGCAAACAACATCAAAATCCACAAAACCGCGGACGCGTCGCGTCGAGGTAAAATGTCAAATTTCACAACTCTGGATTTCAAATTGTTGGATTTCATAACTCTGGATTTCAAACTGTCAGATTTGGGCCTTGAGTCACATGAACACCACACTACGTGAAAGTCGCATGGCACTACACATCTCGCATGGAACTACATAATAATCCATAAGAAAGTCACATGGTGCAAAGTATAAGTCGCATGGGGTATTACTATGTGAAATTAGCATGAATCAAACCATAGGTCGCAAGACATCTAAGCACATTGGTCGCATGGCATCAAAACTAAAAGTCGCATGGAACTACAACAATACTGCATAACAAAGTCGCATGGTGCAAAGTATAAGTCGCATGGGGTATTACTATGTGAAAGTCGCATGAATCAAACCATAGGTCACATGACATCTAAGCACATTTGTTAAATGGCATCAAAACTAAAAGTCGCATGGAATGCGGAATGCTCTTGCACTAGCTGAAACTCGCATGGATTATACGAGTGTCCATGTGACTGTCGCATGGTGCATCCCCCTTCCCTGTTAGTTCATTTCCTGGAAAAAAACCCAGACTCCATGGCCAAGATCACGATTCCTCAAAACTCAACCACATCAACTCATTCTTGTTGCAAAACATCTCTCCACTCATTTAAAACTTTCCTTTTAACAAAAATCTGTATTTTATTAACTTATATGGTGTTCTTGGTTAAATATTTCTCCTAGGTTTTCTCAAGCATTCAAAACCCCAAAAACCCAGATTTCAAGCATCTAATCATCACGTTTACATAGCAAGAAATGGTGCCTACATGATTCTAAAGGATTGGGGACTATTACCTGATGATTTCCTTGCAAGATCTTAAGCTCCACCAGAAACTTAACTCTCCTTCTCAGCTTTCATGAAAATGGCACCTAGCACACACACACACACACAGACACTCACTTGAATGAATGAAACAGTGATTTGATGGAGAATGTTGGGGGCTGTGCCCTAATTCTCTATTTATACTCATGTATAACTCCCTTTGTGGGCCTAAGCCCATCACAAAACTTCAACTCCAAATGTCCAAATAACTCTTATTGGATTGATATATATATATATATATATATATATACAAGCCCAACAACTTAAATAACGTCCAATAACAATAGTCATATAAAATCATTACAAGCGTCCACTAAATAATTTTATAATTTGAATATCGGGTATTACAACTCTCCCCCACTTAAACACGATTTCGTCCTCGAAATCTCTATTCAAACAATGTTGGGTAGTCCCTTTTTATCTCGTCCTCCGATTACCATGTCCATTCTGATCCCTTGCGATGCTCCCACTACACCTTGACCATCCCCACTTGTTTGTTGCGCAATTGTTTGACTCTTCTTTTGATGATCGCAACCGGCCTCTCAACATAGTTCAATTTCTCATCCACGGTGATGTCTTCTAATGGTACGAAAGCCGTCTCATGGGCTAAACACTTCCTTAGACGAGACACATCAAAGGTGTTGTGTATCCTTGACAAGTCCTCAAGTAGTTCCAATCGATAGGCTACCTTGCCGATTCTTGCAATTACTTTGAACGGCCCGATAAACCTTGGGTTCAACTTTCCGCGTTTCCTTAATCGTATCACTCCCTTCCACGGGGACACCTTGAGGAGTACGAAATCTCCATCATGATATTCTAGAGGGGATCTTCGTTTATCCGTGTATTCTGTGGTTTTTTGTACTATCTCGGTACTACCGAGCTCCCTGTGTCCAACCTCTCCCCAGCAGATCGGGGTTCTGCACTTCCTCCCGTACAACATTTCATATGGCGGCATTCCAGTACTCGCATGGTAGCTGTTATTGTAAGAGAATTCTGCTAGCGGTAAGTACGAATCCCAGCTTCCGCCGAAGTCTATGGCACATGCTCGCAACATATCCTCAAGTGTTTGTATCGTTCATTCGCTTTGTCCGTTGGTCTGTGGGTGGTAAGCTGTACTGAGGTTGACTCGGGTACCCAGGTCTTGATGAAACTTCTCCCAAAACCTGGAAGTAAAACGCACGTCTCGATAGGAAACGATAGAAACTGGCACTCCATGCCGCGACGCCACCTCCTTTACGTATACTTTTGCCATCTTTTCAGCGGAAAACACTTCCTTTATAGGTATGAAGTGAGCACTCTTTGTCAATCGGTCCACGACGACCCAAATTGCATCAAAGTTCCACGGCGTCTTCGGGAGTTTGGTGATCAAATCCATGGTTATATGCTCCCATTTCCACACCGGTATTTCCAATGGTTGCAATTTACCATGAGGCGTCTCGTGCTCGGCCTGTACCCGTAAACAAGTTAAACACTTTTCTACATGCTTTGCTATGTCTCTCTTCATTCCCGGCCACTAATTATCTGTTCTCAAGTCTTTATACATATTGGTTTCCCCTGGATGAATAGAGAATTTGGACTTTTGAGCTCCTTCGAGTAACGTATCACGAATCCCTAACGCTTTTGGCACCCAAACGCGGTTGTAACGAACCATTAACCCTCGACTATCCTTTGTCATTTGCACTACCTGCCCTGTTATGCGCTCTCCCTTCTAGTTTTCTTCCTTCATTGCTTCTTCTTCTACGCTCCTAATAGACTCAAGTAACGTTGTCGACACGGTCATTCTCATGCAAGCCACCGGTAGCCTCTTGTAACTGGTCTTACGGCTCAAGGCGTCTGCTACCACATTCGCCTTCCCTAGGTGATAAAGAATCACGCACTCGTAATCCTTGACCAAATCCAACCATCTCCACCACCTCATATTCAAATTCTTCTGGTCGGCGAAGTATTTCAGGCTCTTATGGTCGGTGTAGATTGTGCACTTAACCCCATATAAATAGTGCCTCCAAATTTTTAACGCAAACACCAATGCCGCCAATTCTAAATCGTGAGTTAGGTAGTTACTCTCATGTGGCTTTAGTTGTCGTGATGTGTATGCTATAACCTTCCCTCGCTGCATCAAGACACATCCTAGGCCTACGTGTGAGGCATCACAGTAAACCACAAAATCCTCCATTCCATCAGGTAATGTCAAAATCGGTGCTTCACATAGTTTCTCTCGCAGAGTTTCAAAGGCTTGTTGTTGCTCCTTTCCCCGGTTGAATTGTATGCTCTTCTTTGTCAATTTCGTTAATGGCACTACAATCTTGGAGAAATTCTAGATAAACCTTCTATAGTAGCCGGCCAATCCTAAGAAGCTCCTAATCTCCGTTGGGCTCTTGGGTACTTCCCACTTCATTACTGCCTCGATCTTTGCTGGATCTACCTTGATACCGTCCTTGTTTACCAAGTCTCCAAGGAATTGCACTTCTTGTAACCAGAACTCACACTTTGAAAACTTGGTGTATAACCTCTCGTTCTTTAGCGTTCTCAATACCTCTCATAGGTGATCCTCGTTTTCCCCTCGGGTCTTGGGGTAAATCAGAATGTCATCGATGAAAACTATCACGGACTTGTCCATCATCAGTCGGAAAACCCTATTCATTAAATCCATAAAGGCTGCGGGAGCGTTCGTGAGACCAAAGGGCATGACTACGAATTCAAAGTGTTTGTAGCGGGTACGGAACGCAGTATTTGCTACATCTTCTTCCCGAACTTTCAGATAGTGATAACCCGACTGCAGGTCGATCTTAGAGAACCAAGCTGCCCCTTGCAAATGGTCGAACTAGTCATCGATCCTAGGCAATGGATACATGTTCTTTATTGTTACCTTGTTCAATTCCGGGTGGTCGATACACATCCGAAATGTTCCATCCTTCTTCTTTATGAACAATACTGGCGCTCCCCAAGGTGAACTACTCGGCTGGATGAACCCCTTATCCAACAGTTCTTGCAATTGTGACATGGGTTCTTGCATTGCTGGTGGCGCTAGACGATACGGTGCTCTAGCAATTGTTGCTGCCCCGGGCGTAAGGTCTATTCGAAACTTTACTTGCCTGTCGGGTGGGATCCCTTGCAGATCTTCAGGAAAAACCTCTGGGTATTCTCGAACTATCGGCACGTCTGCCACTGTCAGCCTCCTTTTTTCCACCTTACTATCCACCACATGGTCGAGGAATGCTTCACAACCCTTGTATTGATATTTGGCTGCTTTTGCCACAGTGCAAAAAGTTGCCACTCCCTTCTTGCATCTGCCATAGATGATAACTTCTCCCCCACTTGGGTATTGTATACGGATGATTCCTTGACTGCATAGGATGCTGGCCTGGTGCTGGCCCAGCCAGTCCATTCCCACGATCACTTGGAATTCTCGCATCGGTGCTGGGATGAGGTCTATGGGAAATTTTACATCATCTATAACTATAACATTGCTCCTATGCATAGTAAATACGTTTAAAGTCTTGTCGTCGGCTATCTCTACCTCTAATGGTGTTTCCAACTTCATCGGTTCAGTTACAAAACTTTTACAAAAAGAAGAAGATACGAAGGACCTACTTGCCCCGGAATCAAATAACACTAGTGCAGGTGAAGAGTTGACAATAAAGGTACCTGCTATGACATCGGGTTCTCTGACTGCCTCCTCGACCGTCATATGGAAGGCACGCCACCTTGCTCTCGGTGCGTCAATTTTCTTGCCTTCCCTCACATCAGTAATCCGCAGCGGCTGTTGCCCTACAGGTCTTTCAGCTCCTGTTGCGCGGGGGCATTCCGCGATGCGGTGCCCCGGTTGATTGCACCCAAAGCACACGTTGACGAAGGCTTTACAGTCTTTTCCTACGTGCCCACTCTTCCCACATCGAAAGCAGATATCCATCCCCATCCGGCATGGCCCAGCATGTCCCCTTCCACACTTGAAACACTTCCTTCCCACGTTCTTCCCTGTAGACCCAGTACCACCGGTATTTGGTTTCTTGACAAACATCTTTCCCTGAGTATGACCCAAGGCAGCCCGATCGGCCATTCGTTTCTTAGCCCTCAACTCCAGGTCCATCTCCCTCTTCCTTGCAACCTAAATTATCTCTTCTAACTATTGGGATTCCATGGGGATCAAAGCACGTAACGGAAGCAACCAAAACACACACAAAAGATCCCATGAAATCCTAATGGTGGTGAAAACTTGTAAGAAGCTACATGCAACCAAAACAAGAACAAAGAGAAGAAGGAAATAGAGTCATACCCTTGTAGACTTTGATTCTTGGCTGGAACGAAACCGATTTGGGATGTTAACTTGAAACAAGTGGCTTAAAGCCCTAATGCAAGTCCACACCAAGAAACCTTCAATCCCTTTGTACTAGCAAACCGAAGAAACCACCAACACTTGATGGTACACTTCTGGAACAACCCTTGAACTCACTTGTGCATAGCCCAAAACCCTTGCTCTTGCTCACTCACACTAGTTTATGAACTCACAATGTTGTATGCTTGCACCAATTAACCAAGAGTGTGTAATGAACTTGGAGTGCCTCTTTTAAAGACACCAATTCTGTTTAAAAGAGTCCAGAGTCGGACCGAATGGCTACCTCTCATTCGACCAACTCAAATGGTCCAACAAAACACAAGTGTCATTTGGAATTCTGCCTTCACGACTTCTTCACGGGCTCTCACGGGCCGTGAAGGATGAATGCGCCACGACCGGCCATTTATCCTCCACATGTCGTGCCGCGCCGTGCAAGAATCATGAGGATTCGTGCCTTCACTACCTCCTTCACGGGCCGTGTAGGGTCGTGAAGCCCTAGGGTTTCATGAACCATGCGGCCATGACAGGACACGTGTACACGAGCTGCTTCACGACCCATGGAGCATCCTTCATGGTCGTGAAGCTGAGGTCAGATTGAATTTGACCATTTTGACCCTTTCCTCTTATAGTAGGCTGTTGAGATTGAAACTTGGCGTGTGACCCAATAGGCCAGCACTTCATAGGCAGTGATGCTGGCCTTCGTGTGTCAGTAGGCAGATTCCAACACTAACGTCGAGCATCTACCAGTTGTAACAAACTCTGGTATCTCCTCTTTCAACATTTGTGCATATCGGTTAATCTGCAAGCTCTCATCTGCCACATAGGCGGGGCAGAACATGACTTTCTCCTTGAAAATTGTGGTGATGTCGTTTACCGTTTCAGTGGTCTACTCTAGCTTGAGAATCTCACTTAACAGCCTTTCCCGTTCTAATCTTGTCACAAATTGCTCAGTGAACAACCTTGTAAAAACCTCCCAAGTCATGGTGGAAATCAACTCCCCCTTCAACTGTCTCAGTAAGTTCCACCAGGTGTTTGCCTTACCCCTCAGCAGATTTGATGCGAACCATACCTTGTTCTCTTCTGCACAACGACATGTGTGGAAGGCTCCTTCCACTTTGGAAACCCATTGAGTACTTTTCACGGGGTCTAGGATCCCTTCAAAGGTGGGTGGTTGGCAAGCAGAAAAATCTCGGTAGCTGCCACCTTGTTGTGGTTGGTTTGCCGTGTGGATAGTGGCTTGGGTTGCCACAACTACTTTTGCCGCCCATAGGATGCTCAGCTTTTGGTCGATCACCGTCCCAATGTCTTCCTTTATCTCAGTCACGATCATTGATAGCATATCCTTTAACTCCTTCATCACATGGGCAGTCACCTTTGCCGCTATCACAGTCTCTCAGTCCATATCTTCTTCCTCCTCTTCTTCCTCCGTACCAGGAACAGCAGTCACCGGTGTCACATTCCTTGTGTCGGGTTCTAATACGTTCCTTCATTCAGGATTGGTTGCTGGCGAGGGTCAGACTCGCCGGTAACACTCGTCTCAAATCCGTCAGGTGCTTGGCTAGTTCCCGCCCCCGCGGAGGTCAGGTCTCATCTCCGTCTCGTGTTAACCATTCTGGAAGTAGAGGTAAAGCATTAAAGTGTTAGGTGGCTTTACCACATTGTCCTAATTTCAAAGTCCATAATCACACCTTGCACGTAACTCTAGCACACTTTTCTTATTTCCGACAAGTTCTGAAACGTGTCATGTGCTTTTAATAATATGGGCCCGTATATTATTCCCAACACATTACCCATACCAGGTCCTGTCGTTACCCCTCAAAATCCCAATTCACAGGCTTAGGCCATGTATCACATGCCACGTTTGGTCACATCTATGAGTCTAGCTTATTTGTCTTGCTACTAAGGCATACTAGCTAAGAATGTATTTATTCATGTACATGCACCTCCAAGTTCTTCTACTGCCATAATATCATGCAAGTATACAAGGTCCACCTTCAATTCGTTATATCCTAGTTTAAGCAGATCATGTATACATCCCTGCAGCATGCTAAGTCGTATAAGTAGTCGAGTGTTTGATTCTTCCCCACCCCAACATCAAACGAGAACATGAAATAAGGTCAAATCATCCATTCTAAACCTATATGGTTATCATTATACACAGTATATAGTATCCATGATTTGCCTAAACACGGAGATAGTCCTTAATTACTTATACCAATATCATCGTTTCGTACCATACTCCACCTTGCGCTTACCGGGACCAGGCTCCAGTCGACAGCTCTTCGTGTAAGTTGTCATTTAAAGGTTAATAAAATATTTGTTGAAAATTTATTTCGAACCAAGGTTTAAGTTCAAACACGTAGAAGCACATCCGAATCCCTTAAACCTAGGCTCTGATAACAAGTTGTACCGTCCCAATTTTTTTTTTGCAAGACACGATATAACATAATATCGCGTAATATCAGAGTAAGTTGCGGAAGTATCAAAAGAAATTAAGAGTTAGTTACAATATCTCAAATTTAAATTCAACAGCCGTTCAACTAGAACAAGTTTAGGAAATAAGTTGGAACTCTTTTCGGCTGCGAGCTGTCGTCACTGTCCTACAGCCCTACCCTGGTCCCGTCCTGAAAGATAGAAATTTAACAACGGTAAGCACGAAGCTAGTGAGTACATTACTGCAACCTACGACAATTTATAGTAGTTACAATCATGCACTTTTCTACCTGCCACCGGAGTGGTCGGTCATATCTACCCCATGCCAAAGCATACGTTCATGCTACCAGCCACTGTAGCGGACGGTCATACTACCCGCTGCTGAAGCAGACGGTCATAACTACCCGCTGCCGAAGCAGACGGTCTTAACTACCCGACACAAATGCCGGTCATCATACGTTCACATTCACTACTGGTTTGGTATGGAAGTAAGAATACTCACTTGGCAGTTGTCCTTGTCACTCGGTTCTTAGTGAAACTTTACTTGGTTACTCTATAAGTTAACCGTCACCTGATCCAAGTCCGACAAGACAATACCGGGTAGTAACCTTGGCTTACTAACACAACTTCTACAAGTCGGATAGGTAGATATCCATGCTAAGTCGTATGGGCATAATATAGGTTCACATATGAATGTAACAATGAAGAATGCAAACAACATCAAAATCCACCAAACCGCGGACGCGTCATGTCCATCAAGCCGACGCATCGCGTCGAGGTAAAATGTCAGATTTCACAACTCTGGATTTCAAACTGTCAGATTTCACAACTCTGGATTTCAAACTGTCGGATTTGGGCCTTGAGTCACATGAACACCACACTACGTGAAAATCGCATGGCACTACACAGGTCGCATGGAACTACATAATAATCTATAAGAAAGTCGCAAGGTGCAAAGTATAAGTCGCATGGGGTATTACTATGTGAAAGTCGCATGAATCAAACCATAGGTCGCATGAAATCTAAGCACATTGGTCGCATGACATCAATACTAAAAGTCTAATGGAACTACAACAATACTCCATAAGAAAGTCACAAGGTGCAAAGTATAAGTCACATGGGGTATTACTATGTGAAAGTCGCATGAATCAAACCATAGGTCGCATGAAATCTAAGCACATTGGTCGCATGACATCAATACCAAAAGTCTAATGGAACTACAACAATACTCCATAAGAAAGTCGCATGGTGCAAAGTATAAGTCGCATGGGGTATTACTATGTGAAAGTCGCATGAATCAAACCATATTGTTCATTGTTTTCATCTCTTCACCATATTGTTCATTGTTTTCAATGAAGTCCATGAATCTACCTTTGCAAACATGATACTCACCTCTGTAGAGTAGACGTGATTTTGTATCAGACCCAAACGATAGTGTTTCACTGTAAGTACCCATTTTTGCTATAGTATCTTTTCTTTGAAAAGATGTAAGTGGAAAAATCCGATAATCTGTTAAATCCTAATAACAACAACACAAATCCGATTGACTCAAATCCGTGAGTCAAATCCGATAATCAAATCCGAGAGTCAAAAACTTACTCAAAAATCGATAGTTAACTTGAAACAAACCTCAACCCTCAAAATCCAAGAGTAAAATCCGATGACATTTAGGAATCCGAAGACCTCAAAATCCGAAACTAAAATCTAAGGACTTTTCAAAATCCAAAGACTCAAAAATCCGTAAGTCAACTTGAAATCCGTAACACCAAGTCTAAGCAAATCCGCAATCCAAATCCATAACTATGATTCCGAACACTAAATCCGATTACTTAAAATCCATTGATCTCAAGTCCTTTAATACTTCAAAAAATCAAAGAACCCTTAACTTCAAATCCCATACTTTGAATATTGTCGGAATCAGATATTTTATTTCGGATTTGGAGAAATCCGCAAATTCTTTAACGTAAATCCGATTGTTCTTACAAGGTAATCCGCTAACTTCAAATAATTCAAAAATCTTTGAATGTTGATCAAATTTGAAAGTTTCTACTTCCACTAGCTTCGTATATGTGCGAATTACACTCACGAAACAATTATACAACAAAATTCAATCGAATGAATACATTTTTGATCAAAATTGTCAAGAATTCGCAAAATACAAAAATCACAATTCAATACAATTTGATAAAATGCACCATCGCGGACTAATACAGATTGATTCTAATGTTGAATGCGAATCAAATGAGCTACAAATCTCCCATTATCACTTTCAAATTGATCAAAATAAGATTACCTCAAAAGTCGACTCAAAACTCAGAAATCCGACGAATTGGCTTTGAATGTTGCCGTTTTCTCTCAGATTCTTCAATCACGAGCCATCTTTTATCAAAGATTAGGCTCTGATACCAATTTTAAGAACAAAAACAAGTACAATCAAGAATCAAGATGATAGCAAAATACACCTTAATGTGTGTGTTCTTGTATTTGATATATGGAAGAGTTACAAGAAATGAAGCCTAAGTTCAACTTATATACATATCACTAATGGTGACCTTGTAAGTACAATATTAACTAGTTAAGCACAAAATATAACTAGATCACAAACACAAAGTATATTTCTAACACATAGGGTTTAGGGGCGTGTTACCGGATATTTGATTTGTGTGGTGGTTGTGATTTATTTTGTTATTTTTCTTGAGTGGTTGGTTAGCATCTTCGCATGCTAGAAAACTTTTCAAAATAATAAAATCACAAGATTTGTTAAATTGTTTAACAAACCCCGCTCGCTCATGATTAACATAGAAATATAAGTTGGTTTATATTAAAGTGAAAAATGTGTTTTGTCACTTATTTGTTAATCAAGTTGAAAAGAGGTTTTTTAACAGGAAAAGCAAAAGTCCCATTTTTCTCAAACGTAAATCACACCACCCGTAAGATGACACTACCCGAATCTAGTAAAGCATGGGATGATTGTCGAGCTAAACACGAGTTATTCCATGTGGATCTATGTGAAAGATGAGTGTGGCAACTTGAAATTATTGATTTTATCGAGCTTAGCACGAGCCAATGATTGTCAAGGGTGTCACCGTGTATCTTGACGGAGGATTTACAATTCCAACTTCATGCGCCTTTGTAATTGGCATGTCTATACCCAGTTGCCAAAGCGGCTTAACGAGGAGTTGGTGTGAGAAGGGATCAAACATTTGAAACCGACGCTATGAGTGTTGATGGATCTCGCAAGTGTCTAAGAGTTGTAATCTCTGATTACAATTGGTAAAGCGTTTACCGGCCTAAATAACTTCATGAAGTGATCCGCGGCAAACCCGTCATGGAGTGAAGTAAAATAAGATTCTTAGCCCTTGCTAAGATAATTGGTTTTCTTAAAACTAAATGGGTAATTGTCGTAACGAGGATTGTATCAAAACTAACTATAATGTGTATTCTAATATCTTTAATTGATAAACGTTAATGACACCGCTTCAAATTAGCACTCCGTTTGTTCCTAAAGAAGAAGAAACTCACTAATTTGAACTTCGTGGACTAGGATTCATTGAGGATTGTCCTCTACCATGAGTCAAAGTTGCACATTTTGAGAAATCCCTTCTAGAGCGAAAATGCTACCAACGCGACCTAGACCTCTACATGCATGTAAAAGTGTATCGTGGCCTTGATCAGTTGAAGGATGCATGAAGGCGGGAATATTAGTGTCCATATCCTTGAGATGGAGGCAAATGTGGACCTAAAGGAGGGGCATGGATTCCCCATAGGGAGGGAGCTTGTGGTGAATGTAATTCTCCAAAGTCCCTGCCCACGTGATGTAATTAGTTCATTATGAACTATCACATGAACAATATGAAGAAGTCCTTGATAAAGCATTATGGCATGTTATGGATTTCTAAGTCTTACATAGCCAAAATATGGCTCGCCTCACCGACTCCCGCTAACATTGTAAAGGAACAAGAAACCGAGTAGAAGAAATTGACCTCAAATGGAAAGTTTGGTTTTACCAAACCTACCTTATGTGCGAAGTAAGAGGGCGATGAGATTGCGCCTCAAGATAATACTCCACAAAGGGTAATTGGCTACTTATGTGGAAAGATTGGAAATTGGCGCCCCCACGCCTGCCTTATGTACCTGGAAGAGCTAAAATCACTTATGAGTAAGAGAAATTAGCTCTTTGACTTCAGGGACATTCGTGATCAAACTCCATTGCTCTTCTACTTCTAAAGTCTAGGTTTTGTAATGCTAGCTATGACGCTCACATTTGTCACAAAGCGAAGGTGTTAAAAGAGAAGTAGGCGGATGAGGCATGGAGAGTTGTAATTCAAAATGGAGAACATAGTTGTTGTCCCTGTTGAGAGGATTGGAAGTTTGTATCTTGCCTTCCCTTCTAGCTATTCTATTACCTTAAAGGATATATGTTTTATGCCATGAGAGGCAAGAAAGAATATATCTAATGTGCCTTTGTTGATGATGGATATTACTTTGATTTTTGAAATTAGTGGTGATTTATTTCAAAGTTTATCCATGTCGTGGCACTTAAGGTAATCTTTTGCTTAAGGGGTAATAGAACGATTATAAATTTTACCTGTATAAACAAGACTTGCTTCACCGAGATCCGTGAGGTTTAGGAACATGGAACCCTTTGACCATGCGGTCAAATGCAGAATGCATATTTTGTTTGTTATGCTAGATGACTTAAACATCCTTCACTTGAGTATGTGAGAGGATTGAAAGCTTGTTGGATTTCGTTCACATTTTTAGTATTTTGACCGTTCAAGCAAACAATAAGGAGTAATTTAAGATACTCCGTTACCTTTACCTATGATGGTAGAAGGAATGGTACGTCTATTTTTAATGGAATAGTTTTTGAAACCTTAAAGGTGTTCAAAACTCACCATAAGGAGGTACATGATAGAGAGCGCAATGCAACTATGGTACTCGTATCTAGTTAAGATGTTGAGTACCTTAGTTTTTGAATTTTGTAACTATCAAAAGAATTATGGGATTGTCTCACAATTCATTCCTATTAAGACACATTGATACATGTGGTCATCTAAAAGAGGAACCAGACACTTTGATATGGTCCAATGAATGATAGGTTACACGTCTATATCCAAAATTGTTTTGGGTCATTCTCCAGATGGTGGGCAAAAGTTCTAAATCTTAATGAACAACAAAGATGGTCAAGTAAACATCTTAGAGGATGTGATGAAAAGGAGGATCCTTGTTTGTCCATCCCAAAGACTGGATTGTCCAGCCTTCACATAGATGTGAGGTGGAGGAGCCCAGGATCTAGATGTGTTACTCCATTAGGTACTCTACTAAGACCATGGGATATTTGTTTTGAAAAACCTTGTGAGAACGTGTTGAAAGTTGCCCAAAGGAAAAGTTTCTTTAGAAACAAACATCCATGGATGCTAGTGAGAGTAAAGTATATCTTAAATGGAAGAACCTGATGTTGACACTAGCACCTAATCAGAAATGATTGAAATGTGTCAACTACCAGAAAGCGTAGTGGGCTTAGAGTCCGCTAGGAGGAAGGAGGCAATGAAAATGAGATGATATCCATGACGGATATCCAAGGTTTCGACTTGGTTGATCCTACACCTGGGTGTGAACCTGCGAGGTGTGATTGGCTCTTTGAGAAAATAAACCAACATGGATAAGTTTGTATACAACTTCAAGTACCGACTAGTTGAAATGGTTTCAAGAGGATTGACCATAAGGAAGGTATCATCTAGAAATGTTCTCCTAGTGGTTATGTTGAACTCTACTCGGATACTTATATTTATGAGTGCCTTTCAGGCTATGAAATATAGATCTAAAGACGACATTTTTGAATAAAAATTTTCTTCACAACATTTTTCGAGGGTCTTTTACTATCATATGTATCCTTGTGAAGTCTACAAACTCCAAGTAGTCCACTTGTGGACTTACGTTTCCATCTCAATGTTAGAATCTTTGCTTTGGTATGAAAATCATTTGTTTGAGTTTTCAAAAGGAAATAATGAAACATGGATGAATGCCAGAGCTAGTGGGAGCATTTTGTAATCCTATTCTAAATATGTCTAGCACATACATCGTATTGGAGATAATGTCCTGATCTCGTTTTGAAAGGCTTAAATCAAGAATAATGCATCCATAACGATTATAGAATATATAAAACCTATGAAAGGAGTTACAGAAATATTGTAATGTGTTCTTGTTGATCTATAGTAAGAAGCAGCATATAATAAATTGTTATTAAAGTGCTTGCTTATATACTTCTAAGGATAACTACCGATCTTTATCAGGGTTCGTGATCCTACTAAATATATGGTGTTGTTAATGAATTTGCTTCTCAAAGCATTGCTGACTATATTGGGATCTTATGAGACAATGAGAGTACGATGGCTTATGCAAGATAAACCTTTATCTCAAACAATATTGACCTTATTGGGTTTTGTTGAATCAATGAAGGTACGATGGATTGACAAAGGACCATTATCTCACCAACACACACTTTTGAGACATTGGTTGTGGTCGAGATATGATCATCTAGAGAATACACACAGATAGAATGGTGGTGAATCCGTTTTTTTAAAGCCTTAGTTGCAAGATAGTGATGACTTTCATACTAGTGCTTGCAAGGACTTGGCTTTAGTTTGTTTTAGTTAAAATTTTGATATGCTGATTTTGGGAACGTTAAGCAACATTGTGCTTGTGTTAGTATCGGTTATAAAAATGGAGATTTGTTAATATGCGTGTAGTGGGTACTCTCAGTTGCCTTTATTGTGTTCCATCTTACCATGTTTATCACTTGCTTGAATGTTTTTACATTCTAAAAGTCCACAGTCAGTCACCCTTCATCAGAAGAAAGTTTGAACGAAGACTGAGGGAAAGGGTTGGTCATGTATTAAATGGTGATTGGATACGAGAGATGCAACACTTTACGTATACTTCAAAAGAGTTCCAAGTGACTAGATGACCCACACCTGAGTTTACTTCATGTGACTAGAGATACATGTGTTTCCACGACATTGGTTCTTTGATGTGTGAAGAGGGTAGGTGAAGTGACACTTGTATTTTATTGGACCATTTGATGGTCCAATCAGCTAGCTTGCTTTTTGGCCGAGTTTTTAGAGACAATAGGTAAGTTTTGATGCTGGAACACTTAGTGAAACATAACACAACTCTCTTTCTACACTAGTTCAATTGGAATGCTAGATACACTAAGGTGAGTTTTTGAGTGTCATGGTGCAAAAGGAGATCTACATAGGCTGTTCCAGATGGTGGAGTCATGGTGGACGTTCATCTATGGATCGCTAGTACAATGGGATCAAGCTTACTTGGTATGTACATGCAATGGAGAAGAAGCCATTTGTTTCTTCATCTTCATCCCACTCCACATGATGAGCTCGATTTCAAGCTATGGTAAGGAGGTATTTTCTACTCCTTATTCTTTCTTTTGAGTTGCAATTTGCTTTGTAGTGTATTCCACCATTGGAACTTGTTGTGGGTTTCTTGTGCTTGTTTCATTTTATGTTTTGCATGCTACTCTTCTTTTTTGCTTCCGTTGTGTTTTGCACCCCACAAGTTCCAACAAATGTCGGATTCAAGAAGTTCCGGATTTGGGTTGTCGGTTTTCAAGTTATCAGATTTAGGTTTCGGATTCCTCAATACCGGATTCATCATTTATCGGATTTACTCACGTCGGATTCTAGGGTACCAGATTCAAGGTAATTGGATTCATTAATGTCAGTTTTATGATTATCGGGTTTTATAGTGTCGGATTCTTAGGGTATCTGTTTTAGCATTATCGGATTCAGGGTATCGGTTTTCAATGTAATTGGATTCTCAGGGATATCGGATTCAAGAGTATCGGTTTTCATCTTTCTCTTTAGCATAACTAGCCAACTTAAAATCTCCATTGATCAATTACAGAGCTTTCAAAACTCATTAAGAACATACCCAAACATCTTTAAATATGATTTCATGCATCAAGAACATCTTATAATCACATAAATCACTAAAAGAAACAAAACCCACTTAATCAAAATCCTTCAAAAACCATTCATGGTGTTTCATTTCTAAGCTTATAAAACATAGCAAGAATCAAATCATGATATTCATCAATCATACAAGAATCAGAAGCTAACCTTGATCTTGATTTAACAACAACAATTCCTTTACTTTGAAACTTCAAGTCTTTCTTCTTTGAGTTTTCTTTAACGGAAGGTAAATTCACACACACACACACACACTTTCAAGACATTCAACAATGAAATGGTGATATTAATTTACACATACACACATATGCAACATTTCACAACAATCCAAGCAGGAGGTGTCTTGTTCCATATTTATCTATTTACTCATATCTACATGCATACGTACACACATACTTACATACATAGATATTTACAGCATATCCCCATACAATTTATATATATTAATTCCTATTTTAATTGATTTAATTAATTATGCATGATAAATTATCTTTCTAATTTAAAACACACAATTAAATTAAACACAAAATCACGTACCACTAACCCGCTAAAGACTAGCCCGGCTTTGTGGGTGTTACACACGAGTTCATGTTGGGCGTGACTTGGGTGTGCCTGATATGCTGGCACGGTCGTGCCTAACGCTGTAACAACCTATTTCATTGGTCTTTTAAGACTAGTTTAATTATGGATTTATGGCTCTTGATGCTTGGTAACAACACACAAAACACATTCTCTCAAAAGGACATGCACACTTGGAAGAGTTCTTGATTTCAAGAAAGCTTCAAGTCTTGGTGTATCATCAAGGTGGTGTTCTTGGCGGCGTCCAAGTAATCTAGCAAGTGGGATTCAAATGTGATTGGTGTGGATACCGGTAGTGGAATGCTTAGTTGTGTTCTCACATCCGACACCTTCATCATCAACAAGGGAGAAGAAGATCTTGTATGGTATATTTCTCCTCCCTGTTCTTGTCTCTTTTAGTTGAATTGCTATTGTTTAGAATATGGTCCATTGGGTGGCGTATTGGTGACATGAAATTGAAAATTGTTTTTATCCTTTTTTACTTCTACTGCATTTTCTAGATGCCATCAAAACCCAACACATGCCACCAAGGAGAGTAGCCCAAAATGTCTGACGCCGCGGAGCCTCCAACAGTGGAGGATGAGGTGGTGGTAATACTAGTAATGCTGGGGTGCAGAGCACGAACACCCCAACATTGAGCCCGCCAACACCAATGGGGGAGGAGTTGAGAATACGAACACCGGGAACGATGTTGGTTGCACCTATAAGGAATTCCTAGCGTGTAAACTGAGGGATATTTAAGGCAAGGGGGGTGCCTTGGCGCTCACCCGCTGGGTCGAAAAGAAGGAGGTAGTGATGGACATTAGCAACTGTTCCGACCTGAAGGTAACGTAAGCAGCGAGATCACTAATTAATAAGGCGTTGACCTCATGGAACACATAAGTTCAAGCTAGGGGAAGGCCCACAGCGATGGGAATGATGTGGGAGGATTTTAAAGCTTTATTGAGTGAGGAGTTCTGTCGGAGTAACGAGATGCAAAAATTGGAATCAGAATTCTGGAACCATACCATGGTGCACGCTAACCATGCTTCTTATACAAACCGTTTCTACGACTTAGCCGGACAATTCGCACATTTGGTTACCCTGAATCCAAACGGATTCAGAGGTATATACACGGATTAGCCCCTGAGATTCGATCTATGGTTGCAACTATAGAACCAGCCACAATCCAAAGCTCTATACTGAAATTCTGGACACTAACTGATGATGCAATTAGAACTAGGAAGTTGGGCAAGGTTAGTGACAAATGAAGGGACGTCGGTGAGGCAAGCTAGATTGGAAATGCCCGGGATAACAATAAGAGGGCTAGGGTAGCAACGGGATTCGTGGTGAGTAATCCTGTTAAGAAAGAATATGCGGGTCTTGCACCAAAGTGCATAAACTGCAACTTCCACCACTCCCAGATAGTGCCGTATCCCTCCTGCACGATCTGTAACCGATGGGGTCACTATGCTAAGGATTGTAGGAGTGGGGCAAGGATAGCAACACCAGTTGACGCAGTGAACCAAGCCGGCAAGTGGGGCATGCTATGAGTGTGGTGGTAACGATCACTACTGAAACGTGTGCCCAAGGCTAAACAGAGCTCTTGGAAAGGAGGAAACTGCCTAATCCAAGTGTTGGCTATCGAAGGAAACCATAATTAGGGTAACAACGGAAATCAAGCTCGAGGGAGATCTTTCATCATGGGTGCCAATGAAGCCCGCCAATACCCCCAAAATTGTGACAAGTACCTTTTATTTAAATGATCTTTTTGCTACTGTACTAATTGATTTTGGCGCCGATTACAGTTTTAATTCCACTAAATTCATACCTTTATTTAATATGAGACCTAGTAGATTGGAAACTAATTATGTGATTGAGATAGCCAATCGGAAAAGGGTAGAAATCAATAAATTTTTCGTGGGTGCAATCTAAGGTTAGAAGGTTTCACATTTCCCATAGATCTAATACCTTTCGAACATGGAAGTTTGATGTGATTGTGGGGATGAATAGCTTATCGGGTTTTAAGGCTGAAATAGTCTGCCATGAGAAAGTACTGCGTATACCTTTGCCAAATGGGGAGGTACTGGAGGTTTGCGGTGAATGGTCCGAAGAAAACTTGAAGCATCACAAGAGTGAGACTACGGACGAGTGGAGACTTGAAGATATCCCGATGGTACGGGACTTCCCTGAGGTATTTCTGGAGGATTTATCACGTTTACCCTCTACTCGATAGGTGGAATTTGGTATCGCTGTCGCAAGGTTGCCATATCGATTGGCACCGTTAGAGATGCAAGAGCTGGCTGATCAACTCCAGGAACTCCAAGACAAAGGATTCATTCAACCCAGTCATTCACCCTGGGAACGCCTGTCCTATTTGTTGACAAGGACGGTTCATTTTGAATGTGTATCGACAACTGTGAGCTAAACAAACTGACCATAAAGAACCGGTACCCTCTTCGTAGGATTGATGACTTATTCGAGCAATTGTAAGGTTTGCGTTACTTCTCCAAGATAGACCTTCATTCGGGATATCATCAATTGAGAGTCCGCGAGACTGACATTCCAAAAACCGCATTTAGAACTCGCTATGGGCATTTTGAGTTCACGGTTATGCCTTTTGGATTGACTAACGGCCCTGCGTTGTTTATAGATCTAATGAACTGTGTATGTAAGCAAATTATGGATAAATTTTTTATCATCTTTATTGATGATATTTTAATCTATTCCAAGTCTAAATAGGAACATGAAGGACATTTAAAGTTAATTCTGGGACTACTTAAGAAGGAGAAGCTATTCGCCAAGATTTCGAAGTGCGATTTTCGGTTGCGGGAAGTACATTTTCTCGGTCATGTAGTTAACAACAACGGTATACATGTAGACGCTGGTAAGATTGAAGCAATAAATAAGTGGAGCACCCCTAAGACACCTTCAGATATTTGTTCATTCTTAGGGTTAGCGAGTTACTATAGACGGTTTATAGAGAATTTCTCAAAGTTTTCCAAGCCTCTCACTCTTCTAACACAAAAGGACAAGAAGTTTGATTGGAACGAGGATCAAGAGGCAGCCTTTTAGACATTGAAGGATAGGTTGTGTAACGCTCCAATACTAACGCTTCCCGATGGACCTGATGACTTTGTAGTGTACTACGAGACGTTGAACTAGGGTCTTGGATGTCTGTTGATCTAGAGGAGCAAAGTAATTGCATATGCATCCCGGTAACTAAAAATCCATGAGAAAAACTATACTACCCATGATATAGAACTAGGAGCAGTAATCTTTGCACTCAAAAGTTTGAGACACTACTTGTGTGGGACGAAAAGTATCATTTACACCGACCATAAAAGCTTACAACATATCTTCGACCAAAAAGAGTTAAGCATGAGATAGAGGCGTTGGATCGAACTCTTTAGTGATTACGATTGTGAAATTCGTTACCATCCGGGTAAGGCAAACGTGCTAGCTGATGCCTTATGTAGGAAAGAGAGGGTCAAGCCCAGGAGAATACGGGCAATGAGCATGACAATACAATCGGGTATCAAGGAAAAGATAGTCAAAGCTCAGAAAGAAGCAATAGAGGATAAGAATGCCCCAAATGAGATGTTGCGAGGGTTTGACAAACAACTGGATAAAAGAAAGGATGGTGGGTTATACTTTGTGGAACGAATATGGGTTCCAAGAGCAGGATATCTGATAACACTAAAAATGGATGGGGCCCACATGAAGAGGTATTCCGTTCACCCAGGAGTAAATAAGATGTACCATGATCTCAGGGATGTGTATTGGTGGCCAGGAATGAAAAAGGACATAGCCACCCATTTTAGCAAATGCCTAACTTGTGAAAGATATATCTGTGATTGAATAACCTTCAAGCAATCAATGGTGATATGGATATCGAGAGAGAGAGAGAGAGAGAGCTACTCACACTTTCACGTTCAAGAGATATTGCATATATTTCAGGAATCGTAAAAGCTCTAGCCGCCCATGATACAAATGCCCTATGTATAGGCTAAGCCTACAACATGGGCCTTATGGGCTTTCCTACATTTTATCTAATATTAACAATCTCCCCCTAAATGGAGAGAAAACCAATTACATTAAAATTTAAATGCAGAAAGTAAGTTATTACAAAATAGATCGATTTCTTATGCCAAACATCACCTGCCATCTTCTAATAATCCGCCGACTGTCCAATATCCTTTTGACTTGTTCAATGGTACGTATCAGCCCAGCCAATTCAGTTACACTTAAGTCAGAATGATTCTTTTCGGCCTTTTCTTAGAGACTGTGAAATAGCAGTTTAAGAGTCCCATCTAAGTATGCCATAAAGTCTATCATCCGAATCATGATCTTTCGGCGGCATGGATTGACAAAGATGACTCCTCTTTGACCCGCGAAGCTAGGATGATTTTCATCAATGATTGTGAGCTCCTCAAGGGTTTGTAAATCTGTATGATGCTCTAGAGGTCTGAGCAGATTCACATCGAGTTGATTACTCTCGGTGCCTAATTGTAGATCATGCTCCTATATAAATTCAAAAAATATCCTCATATATTTCATTAGATCTGATCATCCTTGTTGCTCTTCATAGGACTTGTTGATCTTTGTGGAGAGCTCCTCATATATGAACTCAATCTCATGCAGCTTTACATGTCTGAAGTCTGCTTCATTGAGGAAGATTTTCTGACCATCTACTCTTTGTACATCATACACGGCAAATCTATACCTTAATGATTTTTGCATTCTAAGCCGAAGTACTTTGCGCATCGTCAAGACCACTCATTTATAGGGGAATCTTGTCTCTGAGTTGAGAAGTGTAGATGGTAGGGATCCGATTCTCAAGGTAAGCAGTATTTACACCATATTTTCCATAAATAGGGTTTTTCATAGCTTCCCTGGTGTACATGTTTTGTCTATCAAGGCCTGGGTCTGAAGTAGTTGGAATTGGACGTGCCGGTTAGACATTAGGAGGAATTGGCCAATCAGATAATGTTTGTTGTTGTAATAGTTCCTGCTCAGTTTCTTGATTCTTCCTCAGGATGTCGGCAGCAGACACCTGGAATTTCATAGCTTCAGGAGGAAATATTTGATGAACCTCCTCCGATATGCCCCGGAGAACCCTGGTAAGATCTAGCCTTTTAATGGTCTCCTCCATTTGCTTTTTAGTGACCAACTCCCTCGCAGGCTTTGCAATCCTTGAAGAAGCTGGCTTTTGAACGGTTTGCACGGGCATATCCTCAAATCTATCCAATATCTGAACCTCCTCAGTTCTTTCTGGCAGCTTTTCAAATGAGAACCCTTCTATTTGTTTCAATAATTCGTTTGACTCCTCCCTTATCAGTATCAGCGGTTTCCATTTCAAATTCAAAAACTGGGATGGCAGGTTCAGGCTCAGACAGATGTTGTTGCTGTTGCTGTTGTTGTTGTTGTGGTTCTGGTTCAGATTGTAGCTGTCATTCCTTTTGTTGTTGTTGTGGTTCTGGTTCTGCCCCAAACCCCATAGCAGCTGCAAGTCGTTCGGTCAGAGGGGTGAAGGTCAAAATGCGGGGTCTTTTCTCCCCCTCGTGGCGATCATGATCGGGATAATCATCATCACGCCTATGTTTTGACCCAGCAGCTTGGGATTTACAAGTAGTTTCAAGCGTTGTAAGCCTTGCTTCCACAGAAACTAACTTTTGAAAGACAACTCCCCAGATCCTCCGTTGAATTCATGACTGTTTCTTTAAACTCAGAGATGTTGCTACCCTTATATGTTTGTTCGTTGCGAAGGGTTTCAAGGAGATCCAGGTTTTGTTCGCTGTCGGGGGCTCTTTCTAGTAACCGGGCATAAAGCAGGGATTTGAGTGTGTCAGTAGATAAGCTCGAGCCGTCATCAACTTTCGATTTCAGAGAGGCAAGTGTTTGTTTGATGTCAGCTATTCCATTAGTAATAGGTTTGAGAGCCTCCTGCAATTCCTCTTTTGTAACATATCGAGACTCACGTAGAGTGCTCGTTGAAGTCTCCGCCACAGAGGCGGAGCTACTCGTAAGTGCAGCTGATGTTGTGAACACTCCACCAAGATTTCCACCCGATCCTCGAATGGTACTTTCAGTAGTGCCACGTACGGGTGTTCCGGACGGTTGTCTCGTTAACAACGTTGTAATATGTGCGAGTGTGGTTTGGTGTCTTGAAAGAAATGTAGAAATTTGCGGTATATCGATGTGCGATGGAGAAAGGGGCGAGGTCGAGAGAGGCAGACCTCTGGTTTCAATACCAGCCATCTCCGAATGAGAGGCCGGTAGAGTATTTGTATAATCTCTGTGGAATGAAACATATGTCTGTTGAGAGACACCCGAGTGGCTGGAGGGGTTAATGTGCACTGTTGGGATGATAGTGACTGTTTCAACACCTGAGCCGACAATGTCAACTCCGATGGCATGTGTGGCTTCCCGGCTTTTTGGGCTTGGGGGACCCTCAACACTCTCTTTTTCTTTTCTCCCCTCTCTCTCTCCTCTACCACAACCTCTTTTTCTTCTTCCACCTCTTCATCTTCCTCAAAATGATATCCTTCACTAGCTTCGTCAAGAGGACCCGATTGATAGCAATATAAGAATTTAGTTTCTGAGTCGAAGGCTTCGGGTAGATTTGGAAATAGATCAGAAAATCTCAAATCTTCCTCTTTAGCCACCACTAGCATTTTGGATCGTTGTTCGTCTGTATTATCACGAACCAGTGGTGGTGCTCCAGGGGTAAAATCAATAACAGCTAAAGTATCTGAAGCAAAATCCAGAGCAGTTGCAGCTGTAGTTATTTCTGGTGTAGAGGATTCCGGTACATGTTCAAGATCTGGAAGCACATCGGAAAAGGAATCTATCATAGTCTGGATTTGCGCAGGGTCATACTCCGCCCCTCCCTCACTATGTGTATCACCGCCATCCCCTTCACCACCCCTCTCATCACTTTTATCCCTCGTCTCTCCCCACTCAGCTTCCCCCGTGGAAGGCTGAGGCCTAGGTTCCAGTACATCACTTGGAGCTATGGGCCCTTAGGTAGGTGCAACCGGCTCTGGTTGCGCCATAGGACCAAATCCTACACTCTCCCTATAGGCTCGCACCACATCATTTTGTGCACACAAATCCAGGAGCGACGCCGGTAAAGGTCAAGGTTGAATCGGATGCTCAGCAGTGAGAACCTTGACATACATGAACTACTTCAGCCTGATAGAAGCATCATTTGGCCGGCGGGGAAATTCCTCATTTTTGTCCATTGCAAACTGGACCATCATCGGCAAGAACCTTTGATACGGCAGAAATCTGCCCTTTGCAGGCTTAAGATGAGAGAGCTTGCCTTCAACTTGCTACACAATATCTAGAAATATCAAAGAGGCATAATCAATGTGTAAGTGATTAGCCGCATCAAATATAAGTTTGATCTAATTTGTCTTTGGATATTCATGTCCAGTACGCTTGGGTGTGAGACATCGTTGAAGAACGGTGAGAATTGTATAGAAGATGCGGTGAAGGTTGGCTCGTTTGAAGTGGGAATGGAGTTGTAAGTCCCCAATGTACCCCATTGCACGAATGCCCTCAAGGGCAATTGACTCATCAGGAATCTCCTCAAGATCAAGGAGAGGATGCCTGCTTCTAGAGGTTGGGAGTTGAAGTATTTCACGGAGTCGACTGGTGGTGATATTTAGGGTGAAGTGATCTACATCACCATGAACTGAGACTCTGCCAGTGTTTGGATTTTATGGGTGTGAACGGTGTTCCAGAATTGTTGCACATACAACTCAGGAACATGAGTTCCAGAGGTTGAGGGATCAAATATAAGAGCATGGTATAGGGGGTGTATGCGGAGTATTTCAGTGATGATTGGGAAGTTTGGGTTAGAGAAGTTGTTGAGGTTGATGAAATGGTTATTATCATGAGTGACCACTGAAAGAAATTGGGTTCTTGGAAAGAGTTGGTCACCAGGGTTATGGGATTGGCTAGTTGTCGAAGAACGGTACGAGACAGAATCGTCTTCCATAGCCATAGTATGTCCTGTAAGAATAGCCAAATGTGTTAGACAATTGATCATTCACATGTGAATCTCTTGGTCAAAACCCAAAATTTTATAACACCCGAGAAAATCTTCATTGAGGAAGCGGTGATTTTTATGAACAAAAATGTTTTTAGACACATGTTTTACAATGAATACATGTATCTAAACATTTTCTTAATACTGAAATTTTTCCCATTTTGTCCATAATGAAGATTTAGCCAAAAATTGAAATCAAGGCCATCTTCAACCATACGAAGAACACTTCTCAAATTTTGTAAGTTTTTCTTTGATGAAAACTTTGTTCATGTGTTCCTAAGACTCATCGCAAGTGTGGATTAAGTTAACACAATCGTTTGAAGGTCAATAATGCATTGGAAGTTCAAAAAGACTGTTTCCGAGTTCTACAGTAGCATGTTCGTTTTTGTTCATTTGAATGCGAAGTAAACTTGTTTTGTCATGCATTTGATGTATACCTTTGGGAAATGAGCACATTTATCACAAAAGTTCAAAATTTTGGCAGCAACGTATGAGCACTTATCGCAAAAAAATCGTAACCGGAGAGTCGTAAAAGTAGAAGTAAGAATGCGTATAAAAAACATCTTACCCACATCTATTTATAGTAAAAAAATTCAAACGGTAATATTTTGAAAAGAAGGCTCGAAGTGTGAAGAGATTTGAGGTAAAAAAAACACGCTCGAAGTGGTCTTGAGGACAACTGTTGAGTTTGAAGTCCAAGCGGCTTCAAATTCAAAGTGTTAAAGCTTCGAACTCGAAATGAGTTGGTTTTGATCACTGTTCATGTCCGCTCGAAGTGCATTGGATTGGCACTGATTAGAATGTGAAGTCTACTAGCTTCGAATAGAAGCTAGTAAACGCGCTCGAAGTGCACTAAGGATTAGTGACTTCTTATTTGAAGTCAACTGAGTTCGAATTGGCTCCCATAGAACATGCTCGAAGTGGCCTTGGAATTAAAACCTTCGTATTCGAAGTCCATTGACTTCGAATTGTCCAAAGGGCGCTCGAAGTGAACTCGAAATTTAGGGTTTCGAGTTCGAAGTGCTCTGACTTCGAATTTAAATTAAAGCGCTTGAAGTCCACTTTTGATTGCATGCTTCGTGTTCGAAGTCCATAGACTTCGAAGTAATTGTGTACTTCGAGTTCGAAGTCCGTTGACTTCGAATAAGACTTGTGAATTCGAAAATAATAAAATCTTTTTGTATTTTTCAATTTTCAAGGAAATAAAACATATTTTTGATATTTTACTTTGTTTTGTGAATGTTTTTGGTATTTTCTTTGATTTTCTAAATGCTTTTGTCTTTTCTTTGTCTTTTCTAAGTGTTTTGATATTTGCTTTGATTTTCTCCCCCTACAAGCATGCATAGCTTGTACGAATGATTGACACTCCCCCTCAAATAGTTCTTGGATTATCTGCAACATGAACAAACAAAGTGAACTACCCACTCAAGAATAGACTGGTGGTCAGATTTTATAATTCAACATACCTAATTTGGATACTAAATCATTCAAACGAGATTCGTCTAATGGTTTAGTAAACAGATCAGCTAGTTGATCATCAGTCTTATCATATTGAAGTTCTATTAGACCTTTCTCCACATTATCTTTAATAAAATGATACCGTATGTTAATGTGTTTGGTCTTTGAGTGGTGGAGTGGATTGCATGAGATGGCAATGACAGATTGTGAATCACATAGTAATGGTATCTTGTCATAGTGTAGGCCAAAATCAGAGAGCTGAGTCCTAATCCACAAACTTTGAGAGCAGCACATTGCAGCAGCAACATATTCAGCCTCAGCAATTGAAGTAGACACATAATTCTGTTTCTTAGACGCCCAACACACTAACCGATCTCCCAAAAAATGTGCACTACCGGATGTACTCTTTCTGTCAAGCATGCAACCAGCATAGTCGGCATCTGAATAGGCATATAGTTGAAGACTAGAATACCTTGGATACCATAGACCTAGATCAGGGGTACCCTTGAGATACTTGAAAATTCTTTTGACTGCCAGCATATGTGATTCCTTTGGATTAGAATGGAATCTAGCACATAAGCATGTAGAAAACATTATATCTGGTCTACTAGCCGTAAGATACAGTAATGAGCCAATCATACCCCTATAAGTTTTTAAATCAGCTACTTTTCCGTCAAGATCAGCAGACAGTTTAGCTTTTGAAGACATGGGGGTAGACAGTGAAGAACAAATAAGCATGTCATTCTTCTTCAA
Source organism: Dittrichia graveolens (assembly GCA_038502395.1). NCBI lineage: Eukaryota > Viridiplantae > Streptophyta > Magnoliopsida > Asterales > Asteraceae > Dittrichia > Dittrichia graveolens. Next base: position 30,561,020 of record JARJIL010000008.1, read on the forward strand.
CAAGTCTTTAATATACTTGTAATCCGAGAAAGAAGTTCATCTCTCCCATCATACTCATCTGAAAACGATTTTGCATGGTATAAGCAAACTCATCACTGTACTTTGGGTTTGTGGAACCAAAAATGATGTCATCCACATAAATTTGTACTAAGATTAAATCCTTTCCTTTGGCTTTGGTGAACAGAGTGGTGTCGGTTTTTCCTTTTATGTATCCCTCACTCAACAAATATTCTGACAGGACATCATATCAAGCTCTCGGGGCTTGTTTTAGTCCATTTAGGGCTTTGTCTAGAATATACACATGTTGAGGTAATTTGGGATTGACAAAACCTTCTGGCTGAGACACATAGACCTCCTCCTTGATGATACCATTTAAAAAGGCTGTCTTAACGTCCATTTGAAAAACCTTGAAGCTTTTATAGGCATCATAGGCTAAGAAGAGTCGAATAGCTTCTATCCTAGCTACAGGAGCAAATGTTTCATCGTAGTCGATACCCTCTTGTTGGTTGTAACCCTTAGCAACCAGCCTAGCTTTGTTTCTAACCACTGTTCCATCGGAATCCCGTTTATTCTTAAAAATCCACTTGGTACCAACTACTGATTTTCCCTCTAAAAGTGGTACCAGTCTCCAAACTTTGAGTTTTTTGAACTGGTTAAGTTCTTCTTGCATTGCAATGACCCAATCTGCATCGTTTAAAGCATTGGAGACTTTGGTGGGTTCTATCATGGATAGGAAACTGGAATAGAGACACTTATTTGCCGTTGTAGAACGAGTTCTTACTCCATCTTGAACATTGCCTATTATTTGAGATTCAGGGTGGGATTGTGTCCATCGTATTCCTCGGGGGTTTTGGATCGGAGGAAAGAACTCATTTAAGCGATTGGAGAGTTCAATGTCTTCCTCTGTTGATATAGGGTCTGAATCATAGACTGGAGTTCCGTCATAAACCAGCTCATGGGGAACTATAACTGGATTAACAGTTGATGTAGATGGAGAATCCACGGCTGGATACGAAGACGAGTTGTCAACCTCCGTTGCAGTTGTAGCAGGAGACACTTTATCATTCCTGTCACCAGCATTTTGAACATCCGATTCAGACAGTAAGAAATCAAATAAGAAATTTAAATTATTTTCTAATGATGATGGATTTATATTTGTTTCTTTTCTTTGAAGTACTGGTCCTGAACTGACTTGTCCAGAAGCAACTTCATTTCCCTTTTTAAATGTGTTAACATCCAACATGTCGTTAAATGTAACATTTATACTTTCCATAACATAGTTAGTTCTTTTATTTAACACTCTGTAGGCTTTTGACTCATGTAAATAACCCAGGAAAATTGCATCATCAACCTTGGCTTCGAATTTCTCTAGATTATCCTTTTCATTGAGTACAAAGCACCTATTACCAAATATATGAAGATATTTGATATTAGGTACAATGCCATTTGCTAATTCATATTGTGTTTTATTGAAATGCTTATGTATGACAGAACGATTATGTGTGTAACACGCAGTGCTGACGGCTTTAGCCCAATAGGAAGGCGGGAGACCAGAATAAGCAAGCATGGTACGAGCAGCCTCAACCAGAGTTCGGTTGCGTCGTTCCACGACTCCATTCTGTTGTGGAGTGTATGCTGCAAAAAATTGATGAGTAATCCCCACGAGGTCAAGGTAGTCTGACAAGCATTTGTTCTTGAACTCAGTTCCATTATCCGTGCGAATGGAATCTACACTGTGTTCATACTTGTTTTGCTGTTGTTTGATGAAGTTGATGAAAGTAGGAGTTGCTTCATCTTTCGACCTTAAGAACTTGAACCAAGTATACCTAGAATAATTATCGACAATTACTAAGATATACTTCTTCCCATTGCGTGTTTGTACCCTCATCGGACCGCATAGATCCATGTGCAGAAGCTCCATTATTTTCTTTGTACTGGAGATTTGCTTTACTTTGTGTGATGTGCGTTTCATCTTCCCTTTTTCACAGTCTACACACAGATGATCTTTGAAGAACTTCAACTTGCGCAGGCCTCTCACCAGATCTCCTGTAACTAGTTTGTTGATGTTGTGGAAGTTGAGATGGGAGAGTTTTCTGTGCCACTGCCAAGTGAGGTCTGATGAGGCCTTGCTGAGTAGACAAACGGAAGTCTTCGTGTTGTGGTTGTTCAGATCTATTGAATACAGGCCAGACTTTCGTGTTCCCACGAGAGATACATCACCTGTGTCTGTTGTCACTGAACAAAAATTCTTTTTGAATGTAGCTTCCAAATCTTTGTCACAGAACTGGCCAATGCTGTATAAATTACGGCCCAGTCCTTCCACATAAGAGACCTTCTTTATTTTTATATTTTTCTTTTCTATATCTCCATACCCCAGTATTGGTGCAACATTGTCATTCCCAAAACGAACATTCCCGGAATACTTGGGAACGAAAATGTTGAGAAGACGCTTGTTACTGGTACCAGAGATTCGGTTCCTGCATACAGAGAAGAAAGAAGGTTTAGGTACCCATTTTGAAATGGGTCCTTGTAGGTTAGATGAAATACTGGTGTTAACTACGTCTTGAAAAATGCAGTGTATTCTTGTTGGTGTCTTCCATTGAATCATTTGTTGTTCTTTGTTAAACCTTGAAGTTTTCATCCAGAAAGGATCAGGAACAATTTTTGATTTAATGGTTAGAGGGATTTCTCCTCTTTCAAGACTTGGGAAACTTTCTATGTTTTTAATGTCCACAACCTCAACCACATTTTTCTATTGCCAAATTTGAATCATTTTTGGTTTTGCAACTGTTTGAGATATGGATTTCGTTTTGGTGGCGGTATGGTTGGATTTTATGGTGGATGGTTTTGTTTCTTGCTGTTTGATTGGTTTTGCTTTTGATCTTGCGGTTTTTGAAGATTTTGAGTTTCCCTTTGATGAATGAAACTTTGGACTTTTTGTTTGAGATTTCCATGTTTTAGATTCTGTTGTATTCCAAGCCTTGAAAAATTCTTTGTAGCCTCCCTTTTTGTATGCTTCTAACTCTTCAATAGTAATTAGTCTATTTGCATGGTTCTAGTAATTCATGAGTTTTAAAGCGTGTTTAGTCACCCACTGATGAATGACTATACCATATGAAGAAATAAAGGGGGCATTGACTTGATTTGACCTTAGTGGTCTCCACCTTTCACATGCACTAATACCCAATTTTTTACGAAGCCTATCATATTAACACTTGTATTCACAATGTCCATGCAAACATCCATTACTTGTGCAGAAATGTGTGCTTGCTTTCATTTCTTTTGAGGAAAGTGAATTACAGTTACTAAAGAAACTTCTAATGTGATGACACTTTTTGGAAAAATCAAAACACGTCTTAGAAACTCTGGGTTTAATCTTTCTTGTGATTCCATTGGAGCAAACACTCTTCATCCTGTTGTCTTTTCTGCTTATAGCTGGAACATTCAAAACGTGGTTAGGTGTGAATGGTTTTATGTTCTTGTGGACAACATTTGGTGGTGACTTTGATTTGTTTTTGGAAGAGTGTGTGAGATGGGCTTTGGGAATGGCATTCGGTTGCCTTTTGGTGGGTTCAGTTAATTTACGTTGAGACTTCGAAGTCCATGATCCTTCCACCGTAGATTTCCCTTTTTCTTCTCTGGTATATTTATATGTTGGTTGAGAAGTGAATGGAGTGGAAGTGCATGTCAAGATTTTCCTTTGACAGTGACATAAAAGACTCTTTTCTGATTTATTTATTTCTCTTTCCAAATCATCAGTGATAATGGTTTGATAATAGTAAGCTACAAGTTGTTTAATTTGCCTTTATAACACCATATGTGGTATATATATTCGGGCTTTCAGAACTGTTTGTGGCTTTTTGAGATCATTAGGATAGGTGAAATCATTAGACTCATCTATCATACAGAGCTTATGAGGCTCATATGAGATAGATTCATTTAATTCCTGATAATTAAAATAAATTTCAGATTTTAGTGGAGTATTTCTTTTAAAATCTTCTTCCATAACCTCTTCTTCTCGTCCAACAAATACCATTTTGTTTGTGATGCCAACATTCATTAAGTTAAAGTCATATAATTGCTTGGCTGTCACTTTCTCACTGATTCGTGGGTTTTCTAATCCAAGACCATCATAGGTCCATTTTGAGTATTTTCTTTCTTTGGATTTGTTTAGAAAAATTGTTTGTTCTGTTTGACCCCATTTGATCAGTGTATCTTCAAGCTCTTTTATTTTTTAGCATATTTCACTCTTTTCTTTAAGAATAAATTTTGCATCATTTTCGGCGCTGATCTTCTCTGCTTGTAGGTCATGCAGTTGAGTGCTCATGTTTGAAGTTAGCTCAATGAGTTCATTTTCTTTTTCAATGATTTTCATTTTGAGTTGTTCAATTTCTTTATCAGCATGTATGGATTCCATTTGTTGAATTCTGATTACTTCTTTTAGTTTTTCTTTGTTTAGCTTTCATTTTAGCACCTTTTTCTCTAACTTGTTCATTCGTGATATGATGATCTGAACATGTTCCATGCTCAGACCACAACCTGCAATGGAGTTAGAGTGTACCTCATCATTATCATTGACAGCATAGAGTCCTTCATCATTTGAATTGTCATATTGTGCCTCTGGCTCGGCTTCATCATCACTAAATTCTTCTTCAACGTCAGCCATTAAGCAGAATTGGGCTTGTGCCTCTTCCTCATGATCACTGTCATCAGTATCAGTGAGGAATTGGTCTTCTTCTACCAACTGTTTCGTATCTTAGCATCCAGACCCACAAGCTTCTTCTCCTCCTCTGTCCATTGAGATCTTGGGGACGAGAGGGAATGGAGGTTTCAGCAGAACCAGTCTCCATGGAGATGGTTTGAGGAATATAAGGACCTTCCTCCAAAACAACAAGAGAGTTGCAATCAAGATTTTCTAAGTACAAAAGCATTCTATTTTTCCAACTAGAAAATGTTCAATAGAAAACTTTGGTGGTTTGGCAGAGGAGCCATTATCGATGTAATCAAACTTCGACATGTTGAACAGATCACTAATTTATAGATAAAATTAGAACCTGCTCTGATACCAATTGTTTTTCGTGAATATGAATAAAACTAACTATGAATAAAATCAAATTGCGGAAATAGTTTTAAAGCAACGAACACATGAAAGTTTTCAAAGTAAGATTATATTAAGAACGAAACTTCAAAGAGTGCACAAGAACAAACTTGAGCACCGAGTACAAACAAAACCAAGAACAAACTTGAATGCAAATTAGCGAACAAATGCTTAACCTTTTCTCGTTAATCGAGCAGGTATTTATAGGCTAAGTAACTAATCCTGACCATCTAATTTATTTACACGTGTACCGTTCTACACTTTACATAACAGGAAGATTGTGGTTGGTAGATGTATCTTCAGTTCAGAAGACCCTTTGATGACTGAACACAAACTTCAGCTGATGTTCACTTCAGAACAAATCTTCACATGAACTACGGGCTTCTTTCTTCAAATGTCATGTCAGAATAGTTTACAAAAGAATGATATAATACACCTTCAGTCGCTTTCTTCGAAAGCTTCTTCAGGAATGGAATATATACAAATAAAAGGACTAACAACTTCAAACGGAACAGTTCTTTTGATCTTTGAGTAGAGGTCAGTTATCTTTGAATGTTTCATTTTCAGAGTTAACTTCGAATGAAATAGTGACTTCGAATGAAATGTGATCAATGCAAGTTGGTTTCGTATTGTATTCCGAATGGACACGCTCGAAGTCTGTGGTAATGCGCTTGAAGTCCAAAGGTTGTAATGGACTTTGAATTCAAAGTGTTGTTTGGAATAAAATCCACTCGAAGTCAAGGAGTTGGAATGGACTTTGAATTCGAAGTGTTCTTGGGGAATTAAATCCACTCGAAGTCGCCTATAACTTGTTTCGAGCTTGTAACTTGTATTGATTTCGAATTCGAAGTGTATAGTCTTCGAACTCGAAATATATTTCCTTCGAAATGAAAGATTTGATACGCTCGAAGCCTTCTATAGGCAACAAATTCCGGATTTTACGGTATCTGTTTTCAACAACCTTGCTCGAAGTCTTCTTTGATGTATTAGGCGCGCTCGAACTCTACAGTAAACACAAAAAACCTTCAAAAAAATTGATTTCACTCGATCAAACACTCAGATCTTGAATGTTCTTCATCATCTTCAAACGTTCTTGACAAAAATCACAATCCTTATAAAAAACAATGAAAAATCAATTGATTTTTATACCCTCTTGGTCGTAATCCTTTGTAGATCCAGAGTATACCAATTAATTCATCATTCCAATTAAATTAGATGAACTAATGAAGCCAAAACCGTAGATGTATTCCACTAAAACCTTCACGAATTCGTTCGATTTTGATCCAACTCAAATCATAATTGATTGTTTAGAATATTGAGTCGATTTCGAGATGAATAGAAACAATTTTAACAGGATAAACACTCAAACCTTCATAGCTTCGATTTATAAACAATCGCCTTCTTTGATGATGCTTGTTAGTCGATGTTTTCCCAATCAAGAGCCAACTTAGATCAAGTTAGGCTCTGATACCAATTGAAAGATATAATATGTGACTGAATAACCTTCAAGAAATCAATGGTGATATGGATATCGAGAGAGAGAGAGAGAGAGAGCTACACATACTTTCACGTTCAAAGGATATTGCATATATTTCAGGAATCGTAAAAGCTCTAGCCGCCCATGATACAAATGCACTATATATAGGCTAAGCCTACAACATGGGCCTTATGGGCTTTCCTACAGTTTATCTAATATTAACAACTTGCTCAAAGGTAAAGTCGAGAATGAAAGACCTTTGGGTCTATTGAAGCAACCAGAGATTCCGGAATGGAAATGCGAAAACATAACCATGGACTTCATCACGAAATTACCCAGGACCGGTAGTGGGCATGATTCAATCTGGGTTATCATCGATAGAATGACGAAATCAGCTCACTACCTAGCAAATCGGGAATATTAGAAGATAGATAAGCTGGCAAGAATCGACATTAATGAGGTAGTGTCTAACCATGGGATGCCCGTGTCTATTATATCTGATCGGGATAGTCGGGTCACTTCACGGTTTTGGCAGACACTACAGAAAGCCTTGGGAACAAGACTGGACATGAGTACGGCCTACCATCCTCAAACTGATGGATAGAGCGAGCGTACTATCCAGACATTAGAAGACATGTTGAGAGCGTGTGTAATTGACTTCGGAGGAAGCTGGGACATGCTCCTTACTCTCATTGAGTTTTCTTATAACAATAGTTACCACACAATCATCAAGTGCGCCCCATTCAAGGCACTATACGGGTGGAAATGTCGCTCACCCGTTGTTTGGCCAAAGTGGAGGAAAGTCCACTGAATGGGCCGGAGATTATACAAGAAACCACCAACAATATCTTTCAAATAAAGGAAAGACTCAAGATAGCAAGGGATCGCCACAAGAATTACGCCGACAACCGGCGGAAACCTCTAGAATTCAGTGTTGGCGGTGACGTGTTGCTAAAAGTGTCACCTTGGAAAGGTGTGGTTCTTTAAGATATGAAGGGTAAGCTAGCACCAAGGTATGTAGGGCCTTTCGAGATCATTGAAAAGGTTGTCTGCGTAGCCTACTGACTAAGACTTCCACAATAACTAAGCGGCATACATGATACGTTCCATGTATCAAACCTAAAGAAATGTCTAGAGGATGCGAACCAGCTGTAGGAAATCCATGCACGCCAACACCCGTACGTAGCGGAAGCAACGACATCAAAAACTGGGGTTTTCGGGTATGAAAACCGACATGCATGTATTCCCCAAGTGGGGATCGTGACTACAAACGAATATAGAAACTAAAACAAGCGAGAGGGAGGAGAAATTATACCATCACGAGGCTGGAGCTATCCACCGAGCTAGAAAGATCTTCGAGAACCCGAAACCGAGCTCCTCTATTGATAGTCCACACCAAATAGCCGAAATTCCGCCTTGCTAACAACCCGAGACACGAAACACACGTCGTCTTCGTGAATCTGGAGCAGCCATAACACATGAACAACTTGCCTTCACTTGATACACTACCTTGCTCTCATTGGACCAAGAACCATCTATGTATATGTGTATATAATGAGCATGAAGCAAGAGTAAGCTACATGAGAGAGTTATATATCTCTTATAAACTCTGGAATGAGATAAAGGGACACCAGAATCGGCCACCTAGCCATTTCTCTATTGGACCAACACGCATGTCCAATAAAAACCAAGTGTCACTTTGACTTCTGTCTTCACGGGTTCTCATGGGCCGTGAAGCACTCGTGAAGGCCTCATAGGCCGGGTTCCACCGCACACTCTCATTGGGCCAACGAGTGGTCCAATTAAAAGAATGGCGCTTGCCTTCACGGACTCTCATAGGCCGTGAAAGCACTTGTGAAGGCCCTGCTCCCACAACTACTTGTCCGGGTGGTGAAGGATCATGGAGGGTTTCTCTTCACAACCTCTTCACGGCCCGTGAAGGTCACCAGAAACCCTAATTTCATATTCTCTCATGTTTGTGTTGTGCTGCCGGAATCTACCCTTGCCGTGTGACCCAATAGGCTCGTACCTCATCAGCAGTGATGCTAGTACACGTGTATCAGTGGGCGTATTCCAACAGACGCCCACTTGCACATGATACAGCGTTTCCAATACCACAGACAAGCAGCGGCTCTAGCAAAGCATACTTGCTCCCAAGTCGGTACGAGTTACGTCATCCTCGACAAATCCTGGTTGCCCAGAAATGCTAAAAGGTCCTATAGATAAGTGATCATAAACATCCCTTAGTTCGCGATATCCGTGTGAACACGAGACATGGAAAAATGTAAATCTCCATATCGTTCACGATTCTGTTTCTCGATTCTAGATTGGTGGTGACCAAAATAACAAGTTTACACCTGATCTAAAATCATTGTAACTCGAGCACGGCCATGCATTTTTGGTGTCAGCGCCCAATCATCGAGGGGCCAGGGATATCTCTCTAACCATAGGAACAAATCCTTTTGACTACATAGCCCCGCCACATGCTTCTTACTTTATTTGATAACTCCCTTTATAACGGCCATTTACGAACCACGTTTGAAAGTAATCAAAATAAAGCAGACTCATGCTTTGAATACACATGTATCTCCGGTCTAAGGATGAAATGATATTATCATCCCGAGTCACTTGTGACCATAATCCATGAAGCGAACTCAGGTGTGGGTCTTCCAATCACTTGAAACTTATTTCAAGTACAGGTTAGTTTTGCGTCACTTGCATTCAATCCTTGATTAATGCATGACCAAACCCTAAGCTCAGTCTTAACTCAAACTTCCTTCCCTTAAAGAATGACTGACTATGGAAATCTAGAATGCATAAGCACTCAGGGAAGTGGTTAAACATGCTAATATGGAACACAGTAAAGACTAATGAAAGTAACCGCATCTGCGTATATATAGTCCCCACTATATATCGAAAGCAATCAAAAGTAACGATACTGTTTGCAGTTCCCAAAGCAAAAATAAAACAATCAACAACTAAAACAATATTTAAAGCCAAATCATATGCATAAGAAATGCTACATGACCTAGTATGTCAAACATCACTAGTCATTATGATAAAGGCTTATTCAATGGATTTGCCATGCAACATCCATTTGTATTCCTGTTATCTTCTCAATTATCTTTTGACCAAACTATCTATTCAAAGTATCCGTCAAAGAGATCATATGACAAAGAACTAGGGTACTCATATCCTCATTGTTACAAAAGTTTACAATAGGATCAGTGATACCTAAGAACTTCTCTAATCAACAATTAACACCATATAGTAGGATCAAAGACTTCGATCAAGATCGACAGTCATCCTATTAGAAATTAGTATTAGAGTAAAAAACTTACTCCAATTCTTATTTCTTGTTGTCAAACATTAAGAACATACACAAGGATTTCTTGTAATTCAAATTCTTGTATCTCCTAAGTATTATCATGATACAATAATTCCTTATTTTATGTTCATAGAACACTTAACAATGGGACATGATCTTCAATCGATACATACTTCTAGGTATACAATAAAAGCTCCCACTAGCCCCGACATATGTAAAAGTCTTATATATGCTCCTAGAAAACTCATGACTTTGATTTTCTCATGAAAGCAAAGATCTTACTTTTATGATGTTAGTATAAGTCCAAAGGACTTATCCACACTTCTAGACTTAATTTGGATACTACGGATATCTAAGACCCTCGGAGAGTGTGGTAAGCACTTCCTCAATACAAAGTTCCATAAAGGAACGCGGTCTTGTATATCCGTGTACTATCCTTTATTGCTATAAGAAGGCAACAATAGCAACAAGTATCAAATGATCTTCAACATAGCCACTAGGAAAAGTTTCTACAATAACCATTATGAAACCTTTACCCTTAGTCGGTATTTGAAGTAGTATACATTACAATCCATGTTAATTCCATTTACACCATCTAGGTTTGCACCTTGTTATGGAATTAAGTAAAGTATTTGCATACTTGAAATGGATTTCATCTTATGATTAATTACTTCTTATAACCTCAATGAACTCAGGGCCCACTATGCTTTCGATAGATGGTGATCTGAACAAAACTCACTATCAAGTCATTGCCACTTAGATGTGAGGAACCCATATGTCTTTTGCTACATGACTTCTATCAGCCTTGAAAGTAATTACTCATGGTCAGGATAACCGCATTCTCATGCCGATATTTGATCATATGCTCGTGCCAACATCAAGTCTTTCATTTAAGTTGCACATTCTTCCACTGGAATGCTTTAGTTATTATCTTCCTTTCGAGCAACAAAACATTGTTCTCGTGAGGTCAAATATCCAAAACCTATAAGAACCTTTTAAATGTATTAGCACCATTTAAGTTCTTCAATCTCTCACCATATGTAGATTGAAAATCTCCAAACTTTGATATATACAAGCAAAGAACTCTTTCAAGATACATCACATAAGGTGCTAAATAGACTTTTAAGTTGGATTAAGATTAAGGACTTGGCTCCTCACATTCAATGTGTATACTAAAAAGTCAAATACACATATTTGACCCATTATTTACCAGATCATTTTCAACAATATCCGGTTTCCTTCAACGTGACACCATGTACAAATGTGTCTATGTTAAGGAATGAATTGTGAGATAATCCCTCAATTCATAATGTAGTCATTGATATAGATTTAAGGTATCTTAGCATCTTAACTAGATCTAAGCATCCTATCTATATGTCCCAATTGATTCTTTTAATTAGTTTCTCTTTGTTATGTGCTTGTACGGATTATCCACCAAAGGTGATCAATATCTTACAAGCTAGCATCCCTCTCACATATACCGTGAAGGGATTCATAATCATCTTACCCTTATAGATGAGATTAGCATCAAATGTTTAACCCGAGGTTAAACTAGTCCAAGATCGTAACCACATGGATCTAGGTGATACTTATCTTATTTACATGGTTAAGTAGATTATGACAAAGAGCCGACTAATCCAAACTGTTTTTGGACTTAGAATCAATCATTCATGATTAATTATTACTTGTAACATGTATGTCTTGACATGGATAATTTTAATTTCTATCATCAACAAATATTTTTCTAAAACAAGATTCAAATTTCAAGTATGAATTCATCGTCATCAAATGTAGAATGATGCGCCTTGAAGGCCAAAATAAAACATAAGCTATGACATGAACAAACTTCGAAATCAAATAAGTAATGCGAAAAAATCTTTTACAACCCAAAAAATTCAAAATCTCATCCATCGTCTTCATGAACATACAACAAAAACTAAACTTGCGTCGCAGGGCATCAAAAACAAAGTAATAATGAAACCGGTCAGAATAGGCGAGATCAAAACTCCCAATTCTCTTGTAGAGGTCAATCTTCCGAGTTACCTCTTTTAGAGATCCGGTTCTTCATGCTCTTGGTTCTTCTTTTGAATGGTACCTACACTTTGTAACAAAATTAATTTGTGACAAACGTGAGTTAATTAGCTCGGGTGAACAACCCAGCGAAATAGAAGAATTAGCAATGAATCATGAATGTACCTTGAGAGGGGAAATTAACTCTCTCTTTCCTTAGAAGTTTAATATCCTCTCGGCACGATGGGCATGCGTGACACAATCATTGTCCTCAGATTCATGAATCAAGATCAAAGTAGACAACACGTTGCGCTTTGTGGAGGAACCTGTGGAAATTTTGGACCGAGAGACGAAGATATTGAAAAAAAGCAGGATCCCAATCATCAAGGCAAGCTGGAACTCAAAGCGCGGACCGGAGTTAACTTCGAAGCGGGAAGACGAAATGAGAACCAAATACCCGCATCTATTTTGACAAGTAAAATTCTAACCTCAGTACTAGTTGAATTTAGGGACAAAATTCTTCTAACGGGGGAATGTTGTGACATCCATCACCTAAGCAGGTGAGTTAGCTTGACTTGTAACCTGCCACTAGTTGTTTAATCTAATTTATGTGCTCCTGTGATTTCTAAAACGTAGTAAATACTAAAGTCAAGACGTCAAGTATGATTAATCACTCAAATATTTAAGTTTTGCTAGCAACAGACTGAGATAGAAGCCCTTATACTTCAGAAACGTTGAACTGAATCCTAGCTTACGAGTTAGATGAACAAATGTCTTTAGAGCAATGTAATGATGAGTTAACCCCACAAATTTATAAAACATGTCAATGATATACAAAATAAAAGCCAAAACTCTAAACCAATTAAAACATTTAAAAGATCACCTAAGAAACCTAGCAAAGAGTGCAAGACATTTGAAATAAAATGCACCTACCGTAGGAAATCCATGCATGCCAACACCCGTACGCATCTGAAGCAACGACATAAAAAACTGTGGTTTTGAGTATCAAAACCAGCATGCATGTATTCCCCAAGTGGGGATCGTGACTACGAAGAAATATAGCAACTAAAACTAAAAGAGAGGGAGGAGAAATATACCATCACGAGATCTGGAACGAGGCAACGAGAAGGAAGATCTTGAGAACTCAAACCCGAGCACCTCTATTGATAGTCCACACCAAGTGCCCGAAATTCCGTATTGCTAACGACCCGAGACACGAGTCACACTATGTCCTTGTGAATCTGGAGCAGCAACAACACTATGAACAACTTGCCTTCTCTTGATACACTCACTTAGCTCTAGTAGAACTCAAGTATCATATAAGTGTGTTATGTGTATGTAAAAGGAAGAGTTAGAATTGAGAGAATAAGGAACACTTAAATAAGCTAGAGGGAAGACCAAAGCACACAAGGGTCGGCTGTCATGCCACCTCATGATTGGATCTACCCAAATGTCCAATAAAAATCAAAGTGTCACTTTGACTTCTGCCTTCACGGGCTCTCACGGGCCGTGAAGGCCTCATAGGCCGGGTTTCACCTTACACTCTCATTGGGCCAACTAGTGGTCCAATAAAAGCATGGTGCCTGCCTTCACGGGCTCTCACGGGCCGTAAAGCCCTCGTGAAGGCATTGCCCCCATGACTTCCTGTCCGGGTTGTGAAGCCTTGTGAAGGCCCATGAAGCTCGCGAAAAACCCTAATTTCATATTCTCTCATGATTGGGTTGTGCTACCGGAATCTACCCTTGGCGTGTGACCCAATAGGCCCGTACCTCATCAGCAGTGATGCTAGTATACGTGTATCAGTGGGCATATACCAACAGATTCCGACTTGCATATGATACAGCGTTAATAACACCACAGACAAGCGGTGGCTCTAGCAAAGCATACTTTCCCCCAAGTCGGTACGAGTGATGTTTTCCTCGAAAAATCCTCGTAGCCTAAAAGGCTAAAAGATCCTATAGATTAGTGATCATAAACATCCATTTGTTCACGATATCCTTGTGAACATGAGAAATGGATAAATTTCAATCTCCAGATCGTTCACTATTGTGTTTCTCGATTCTAGATTGGTGGTGACCAAAATAACAAGTTGCGACTTATCTAAAATCATTGCAGCTTGAGCACGGCCATGCATATTTGCTGTTAGCGCCCAATCATCGACGGGCCTAGGGATATCTCTCTAACAAGAGGAACAAATCCTTTGACTGCATAGCCCCGCCACATGCTTCATACTTTATTTGAAAACTCCCTTTATAGCGGCCATTTACGAACCACGTTTGAAAGCAATCAAAATAGAGCAGATTTGTGCTTTGGATACACATGTATCTCTGGTCTAAGGATGAAATGATATTATCATCCCGAGTCACTTGTGACCATAATCCATGAATTGAACTCAGGTGTGGGTCTTCCAATCACTTCAAACTCATTTCAAGCACAAGTTAGTTTTGCGTCACTTGCATTCAATCCTTGATTAATGCATGACCAAACCCTAACCTCGGTCTTAGTTCAAACTTGCTTCCCTTGAAGAATGACTGATTGTGGAAATCAAGAATGCATAAGCATTCAGGGAAGTGGTTAAACATTCTAAGATGGAACATAATAAAGACTAATGCAAGTAACATTGTGGTGTTTATAAGTGTTTATAAATTCTCTATCGGTTTACTTTCTTTTCTTTCTCTCTAATCCCGATTGCGTCCATCAGGGATTTCACATCTTGGTGTTTATAAGTGTTTATAAATTCTCATATGCTAGGCTGGAACACTATCATGTATCTGTACACTTTTATCGTTTCATTGACAACATAATTTGAGCAAAATGTATATTTTCTGAAATTTTACATCGGCTTCTTGAATTGTCTCTAACGTCTGTTCCACCTATGGAATTAATCCATAATTCTATCTCTGACTGTGGCACCAACTGCCCAATTGTAATGTCTTTAAACTCTTTTCATGTCATGTTCTCAATTTGTCTACAATTCTTATCTAATCTATTACATATTTCACTTTATCTCCAGGTGCATACATACATATATGAAATGCACCCTCGATCTCTCAAATTTACTTACGACTAACAGTCGATTTGCTAACTTTTAATACATCATTGGTTGACACGCGGAAAATCCTTGAACGTACAACCTTTTGATACTTCACGAATAATAACATGGGATTAATAATGAACCCTTTCACCTTGTATAGCTAATCTTGATACTGACTCTTATCTGATCACTTCTTTGTTCTTTCATCTGTGCTATAATTCATACAATAATATATGGCATAAACTCTATCTCATCACTTTACTAAGTTTTTGACACTGAATTTTCCAATTGTGGTTTCATCTGTGCTACAACTCATACAATAATATATGGCATAAACTCTGCCTCATCACTTTACTAAGTTTTTGACACTGAATTTTCCAAGTGTGGATTCTGTTACTTAACGATTTAAATCTGGGGCCAATACACCCCGTCATGCTATATCCTTATAAGGATACATTCACTTGTAATACTGATATTTATCTCTTCGTGTCTTTGACTAAAATCACCCTAAGGATTATACATTACTCTTGAACCTCTTGTATATATTATCCTGGTAGTATAGATAAAGCATTAAGGCGATAGGTAGCTTTACCACACTATCCACTATAACAAATAATTATTAGTACATCCAATATATCAGTACACTTACTAGCAAATCCAAAGTATAACAATTTAATTTATCATGAATGCTCACATAAAACCAACTCTTAACAGTTGTATACACATATAACATATCTGTCTTAAGCATATCCTATACTCGCATACAATGCTCACATAATACATATTCAGTATAATTGCTAGTATACTCACCAAGCTGCAAGCCTCCAGTTTGACAATTTTCAAAATCCGAAGAACCATGGTTTAAGTCCACAATGTGTCTTGTACACATCCAGATCCCTCAAACCGTGGCTCTGATACCAAGTTGTAATGCCCCAAATTTCGAAAATTTGAAATATTAAGATCAAACACATGTAAGTGTTCGCATCTAAAAGTTTGACATAAAAGCGGAAGCAATACTTGTTTGAAATCCTGATGTATCAATAGATACGCACATAAATATTGTCACAAGTTTGGTACCAAAAACTTTATGTTTACAAACCAGACGTTAATTTCAAAGAGTTTATCAAAAAGTAGTCAAACCGAAGTTTTGCCCTTGCCTTTGTGAAAACCTGCAAAACATTTTAAAAATAGTATCTGATAAGCTATGAGATCTTAGTGAGTAAACCAAACTGAACATCATATAAACACACATATAAGATCATATGAAGATAATACATGTATGTCCGTCAATCAATGCTAGCGTCTGGTTCTAGACCCAGGGCAGCAACATAGGTCAGAGTACTGTACCATAATTGAGCCTTACTGAACATAGTAGTAAGCACCCCACCTCTGAGACTTACTACTCAAAGCAGCAAGCTTATACACACATATGAATAACATTACATGTCAGTAATCTGATATAATAGCATACATGCTGCAGATATGAAGAGTAGTCTAGAAGACTCACCTTATAATCGATAATTTTGTATATCAGTCCACAATTGATAGTAATCTAGTGAACACGCCAAATGACAAGTCTCTACATGAATTAATACGAAATAAATATCAAACATATGTTACCGCTGATCTTAATAGCTGAACACAGCTCTAGGCACGCCCGTGCCTCCTACCCAGGTACCCCCGTGCCTATAGCCAAGTACTCCCATGGTCTCAAGGCACAATCTGGGCCTTTCTAGAATAGGTCACGCCCGTAACCTTTTGGGTCACGCCCGTGCCTTGCACGTACGCCCCGAGGCACAGTTGGATCATGAGGGGCACGCCCGTGCCCTTCAACTGGAAGCAGCAGTTTTGCCGACTTACATGCTGTCTCCGGCCAAAACACCTCCAAAACTCAATTTTAATACATGAAAACGTTACTGGGATGTTTTCCTACATCCCAAACAACTTCTAAACCAGTAATAACAACATTAACATGCTCAATCTTTGATTCACCATTGAATCTTCTTAAAACCCATAAACCTTCATGAAAAGTGGCTTAGATCTTACCTCAAGCTTGTATGTGTGTTAGATCCAGCTGTTACTGATTGTACCTCCTATTCTTGATCAAAATCCACAAAGAAAAACCTTTTGGAGCTTATGTACATGAATTGCTAGTTGCAAATGGTTGTTTGACTAGTTAAAGTCAAAGCTAACTATATATATATATATATACAAGTTTGTCATAGTTGCAGAAATGGTCCCTTGACTATAACAGTTCTTATACTGACGGTTTTGGCCCTTCTAGTTTATAATCATATATATCCGTTTATAACTCACGTAACACTTGATACATTTCTCGTATCAAATTATAATTAAAATTCTGGATGTTACAACTCTTCCCCACTTGAAATAATTTCGTCCTCGAAATCAACTGTCAAAGTGTTCTGAATAATTACTCATCATATTATGTTCAGGCTCTCATATATAATCTGATTCTTTTCAATAATTCCATTGGAATTTAACCAACCCAATTTGTTTTATAACATAAAACCTTAATCTTCCGTTCTGATATACTTATATGTTGTTCCATATCTTATAGTTTTTCATCAATACTAACATCTTCTAACAAAACAACTGTATACACATCTCATAAAAACATTCTTGGATATAATATACGATAGGTGTTAGGAATAAATGACAACTCTTGTGAAAACTCTGGACTAAAATCAACACTTCCTAAATCTAATGACGTGTTTACACGGTGACACTCTTAACGATACATAATCTCCGCCTGAAAACTAAATTGGTGATCTCTATTTATTTGTATAACTATTTTTGTGTACTCTGAGCGGTTAACAATTTATATCATACCTTCTGAATTTGTTTTGTCTTTTGCTGTACCATTCTTGTATCACCCAGCTCGTTCTAACCCACGTCACCCAATACACTGAAGTTTGGCAGTAATATCATACAAATTTCATATGTTGGCATCATGTGCTGAACTGGTATCTGTTGTAATTCGAAACTCTGTCAAGCACATATGTACCCCAATTTTCTTCTGAATTAATAACACAATCATAAAATATGCTTTCCATCATCTGTATATTTCTTTCATTCTGGGTAATTTGGCATTCAGGTTCATAATAATATTTCCAGATATGATTTCTGACGTTTAGCTTTCAATCATACACATTTATAAATATTTCTCCACTTATCTGACTATATCTTGTTTCATATCCGGTCACCAATAATCCACCCTCAGGTTTTTATACATTTGGTAACTTCTGATTGAATAGTAAAATCTAAACTTGTGAGCTTCATTTAGATGTGTCTGACATGCACCTCCATAACTGGATACTCAAATACGGTCATATCTAATCAGTTTATCATGACTATTTTTAATCGGATTTATTACCAGTCTTTTTCATCCATTTTTTAATATATTTTTCACTTTTGATTGATCTGTTCCCATTTCATCTGAATATAAGCGTTGTAACTATCATTTAAATGACTAATCTTATCTAAGTATGGTTTCTGAGTTTCTGCTCTAACTATTGGCAATAACATTAGTCTTTTCCGAAATACTATAATATTTCAAACTTTTATAATTAGTGTAAATGGTACACTTCATATTGTAATAACAATGTATCCATATTTACAATAACAAAACCTTTGCTGCTAGCTCTCTGTCATGAGTCAAGTAACTATCTGTGTGCAGTTTTAACTGTTTAGAAGTGCAAACAATAACTCTACCCCTCTGCATTCATCCAAACCACTGTACCAGACATCACACAATGCTATCATCTCATCAATCAATGTAGTGCAAACTGTTGCTTCACATAATTTCTGCAAATAATCCCATAGAACTGTTGATTAGTGTCGGGTTCTTTGGCGGCTCCCAATTCATCACCTTCTCTATTTCTCAGAATTCATCTCGATCCCATTTCTACTAATAAATTGTCTAATGAATTTTCATTCCTTATATCTTGAAATTCACATTGAAAACTTAGCATATAACTACTCTTTGCTCTGTGTCACTAAGACTTTTCAAATATGATTCTCATGATCTGCTAAACCCCTGAAATAAATATGTATATCATTGATGAACACAATTACTGCCTTACTTAACATTGTTCCTATACACCCTATTCATTTAATACATAATCACGGCTGGTGCGTTAGCAAGGCCAAAAAGCTTCATAACCACTTCAAAATACCTAAACATTTCTGAACACAGTTTAAGGAATGTCATCCCTTCGGATCTTAGGCTGAAGAAAATCCGACCTTGAGTCAGCTTTGACAACCACTTTACCCCCTTATAACTGGTCAAGTAATTCACATATTCTGAACAACGGACATATATTCTTGATCACCTTATTGAGCTCATAAGAATTAATACACAAGATATAAGTACACCTCATGAAAAGCTACTGAGTCTTATAAACCCCCTCATTTAACAATTTTTGAAATCGTTTCAATAATTCCTGTATCTCTGAAGGAGAAAGTCTGTGTTGGGATTCCATGGGGATCAAAGCACGCAACGGAAGCAACAAAACACACAAAAACGATCCCATGAAGTCCCAATGGTGGTGAAAACTTGTAAGAACAAACATGCAACCAAAAGAGAACAAGGAGAAGAAGGAAAGCAAGTCATACCCTTGAAGACTTTGTTAAAATCTGGAACAACTTCGAGTTTTGGGATGAGCTCTTGAAACAAAAGGCCGCAAGCACCAAAGAAGTCCCCACAAAGCTAAGCTTCTTTATCCTTGTACTAGCAAGCCACCAAAACACCAACACTTGACGATTTGGTTCTGGAACAACCCTTGAACAACACTAGATGATCACCAACACAAGGTCTTGTGCTTCTCTCAACTTAGAACACTCACTTGTGTGTCACTCTAATGTGTGCAAATGCAAGAACTAACCAAGAGTGAATAATGAACCAAGAACACCCATAATATAGAGAGTTATTATGTTCATTCTTCTCCAGGGTCGGACACCATGGCACTCTATCATTGGACCAACAAGATGGTCCAATAAAATGCAAGTGTCACTTAGAATTCTGCCTTCACGACTTCTTCACGGGCTCTCACGGTCCGTGAAGGATAAATGCGCCACGACCGGCCATTAATCCTCCACGAGCCGTGCCGCGCCGTGCAAGAATCGTGAGGGTTGTGCCTTCACGACCTCCTTCACAGGCCGTGTAGGGTCGTGAAGCCCTAGGGTTTCACGAACCATGCTGCTCACGACAGCACTTGTGTATACAAGCTGCTTCATGACCCGTGGAACATCCTTCACGGTCGTGAATCCTTGGTCAAATAGAATTTGACCATTTTGACCCTTTCTTCTTATAGCAGGCTATCGAGATTGAAACTGGGTGTGTGACCCAATAGGCCCGTGTTTCATCGGCAGTGATGCCGGCCTACGTGTGTCGATGGGTAGATTCCAGCAAACTCCCACTTGCACATGACACACCGTACCCAAGGGCACCACAAACAGGGAGCGGCCTCTAGCAAGGCATCCCTGCCCCCAACTAAACACGGGGTATGTCATCCCTGACAAGTACCAAGTTAAACTAAAAGAGTTTGACATGGTACTATAGATAAGTGATCAATTATCTTATTATTCACGATATCCAAGCGAACACGAGACATGGTACAAAGTCATTCTCCGATCGTTCACGATTATGTTTCTCGATCTAGATTGGTGGTGACCAAAAAGGTGAGTTGCAACTAATCAACAATCATTGCAAGCTCGAGCATGGCCATGCATTTTTGGTGTCAACGCCCAATCATCGAGGGGCCCAGGGATATCTCTCTAAACAAAGGAACAAATTCCTTCGACTACATTGCCTCCAATACAATGGCAATACTTTACCCAAATACCTCCTTTATAATAGCCAGTTACGGACTATGTTTGAAAGCAGTCAGAATAAAGCAAACCAAAATAGTGAAACACATGCATCTCTGGTCTAAGGATAAAAGATATTATCATCCTGATTTACTCTTGACATGTACCATGAAGTAAGATCAGGTGTGGGTCATCCAATCACTTGAAACTCTTTCAAGTATAGGTGAAATATTGCGTCCCTTGTATTCAATCCCATTGAACACTATGACCAATCATTTCTCTCGATCTTCGTTCATACTTCCTTCCATTGAAGAATGACCGACCGTGGACAATTTAGAATGTAAAACATTCAAAGAGGTGATAAAACATGCAAAGTTGGAACACACTAATGATTTAAAGAAAGTATTCGCTACACGCGTATCATTAAATCTCCATTTAATAATAAATACATTCAAAAATACAATATTGCTTAATGTTCCTAATAATATAGTAAATACATCAAATACAATAACCAATATACAACTCAAACCAAGTCACTAGCAAATCTAATCCCAATTGCACATGTGTGGGCATCGTGCTTAGCTTGTGACAACGGTTTAGTGAACGGATCTGCCAAATTGCTATCCGTGTGTACTTTGCTGATGACGATGTCTCTGTTCTCGACCACTTCCCGGATAAAATGATATTTCCGCAGCATATGCCTCGTGTGTCGATGAGATCTTGGTTCCTTTGCGAAAGCAACGGCACCCTCGTTGTCACAGAAGATCTCAATAGGGTCGCTGATGCTTGGAACCACTCCCAGATCAAGCAGAAATTTCCTCATCCATACGGCCTCCTTAGCAGCTTCACTGGCCGCAATATATTCTAACTCGGTAGTGGAATCGGCCACGGTGTCTTGCTTGGAGCTCCTCCAGGATATAGCACAACCATTTAATAAGAATACGAACTCCGATTGTGATCGGCAGTCATCCCTATCGGTTTGGAAGCATGCATGAGAGTAACCCTTTACTCTAAGCTCTTACTTACCTCTGTACACCAAGAACATCTCCTTAGTCCTCCGAAGATACTTGAGAATGCTCTTCACCTCCGTCCAATGAGCTTCGCCTGGGTTTGCTTGATATCTACTCGTCATGCTCAAGGCACATGATACATCAGGCCTCGTACATAGCATGGCGTACATGATCGAGCCCACAGCCGAAGCATATGGTACTCGCTTCATTACTTCCCGTTCCTCTAGGGAACTAGGGGATTGAGTCTTACTCAATACCAAACCATGTGACATTGGAATGAACCCCTTCTTGGAGTCTTCCATCCTAAACCATTTTAGGACTTTGTCAACATATGTACTTTGGCTAAGCCCAATTAGCCTCTTGGATCTATCTCTATAGATTTTGATCTCAAGAATATTAGTCGCATCCCCTAGATCCTTCATTGAAAAATAGTTCCCTAACCAAGTTTTTACACCTTGAAGGGTTGGGACATCGTTCCCAATGAGGAGTATGTCATCGGCAAACAAGACTAGGAACAAAACTATGTTCCCACTAGCCCTGAAATATACGCATGGCTCATCCTTGCTTTTCGAAAAGCCAAACTCTTTGACTTTCTCATCAAAGCACAGGTTCCAGCTGCGCGATGCTTGCTTAAGTCCGTAAATAGACTTCTTAAGCTTGCAGACCTTATCCAGATGCTTGGCATGTACAAAACCCTCGGGTTGAGTCATATAGACTTCCTCGCTAAGTGTCCCATAAAGGAACGCGGTTTTTACATCCATTTGCCAAATCTCATATTCATGAAATGCGAAAATTGCCATGAGTATCCGGATAGACTTCAACATAGCCACCGGGGAAAAAGTTTCATCATAGTCTACACCATGAGTTTGCGTGAAACCCTTAGCCACCAGTCGGGCTTTGAAGGTGTCTACCTCTCCATCTATGCCGGTCTTTTTCTTAAAGACCCATTTGCACCCTACGGGTCTACACCCGGGTACCGGATCTACCAAATCCCAGACTTGGTTATCCGACATAGATTGCATCTCGGACTCCATAGCCTCTTTCCACCTAGCGGACTCAGGGCCCACCACAGTGTTCCGATAAGATCATGGTTCATCGTGATCCACCACTAGGTCGCAGCCCTCAGACATGAGTAACCCATATCTCTCTGGCTCATTGCGACTCCTACCGGATCTCCTAAGAGGTAAAGGATCTGTGTCAGGTTCTCCAGCAGCGCCGTGCTGAGAATCATCTTGTGAACTAGCGCCAACTTCAGGTTGGTCATTGGAAGGTTCTTGAATTTCTTCAAGATCAACCTTTCTCTCACTAATGTCTCTGGATAGCTTCTCCCTTTCAAAGAAGACGGCCCTCCGAGCAACAAATACCTTGTTCTCAGAAGGTTTGTAAAACAAATATCCCATAGACCCGGCAGGATATCCAATGAACAAACACCTCTCGGCTCGAGGTTCCAATTTGTCCTCCACCTCACGTCTCACGTAGGCAGAACAACCCCAAACCTTTAGATATGAAAGTGATGGAACCTTTCCATGCCACATCTCAAAGGGTGTCTTCTTGACCTTCTTAGTTGGTACGAGGTTAAGGATACTAACGGCCGTTTCCAGTGCATAGCCCCAAAAGCAAATGGGTACATCCGTACGACTCATCTTACACCGAGCCATATCCAACAATGTCCGGTTCCTCCTCTCGGCGACACCATTTAATTGTGGTGTCCTAGGAGGTGTCAATTGTGAAACAATTCCACAATCTTTTAGATAGTCACGGAATTCCGAACTTAGATACTCACCACCACGATCCGATCTGAGAATCTTAATTCATTTACCCAATTGGTTCTCAACTTCGTTTTTGAAAGTCTTGAAAACCTCAAAGGTTTCCGACTTTTGTCTCACCAAGTAGACATACCCATACCTACTAAAATCATCGGTAAAGGTTATGAAGTACCTTGAGTTATCCCTAGTGACATGCTTGAACGGACCACACACATCCGTGTGAACGATATCCAGCAAGTGTTGTCCCCTCTCATAAACGCCAGTGAAGGGTGCTTTGGTCATTTTGCCCAAAAAGCAAGATTCGCATTCATCATCCGACCCATAGTCAAACGATTCCAAGATCCCTTCCACTTGGAGCTTGGCGATGCATTTCTTGTTTATATGGCCCAAACAACCATGCCATAAAGATAACTTATCCAAATCACATTTGGATTTAGAACCAACATTCATGATTGATCTATTACTTTGCAAGCATACGCTTGTCTCATATATGCCACAACATGGATGTGCTTTAAAATACAATAAATCATTCTTAAAGCATGAAATAATTCCATTAGAGATATTAAAATTGAATCCATCGTCAACAAGTTCATAAAATGATATAATGTTTCTTGCCACGCAGGGCGAATAAGATACATTTAATAAAGTAATAAATAAGCCGGATGGAAAGGCGAGGTCTACGCTCCCTATCTTCTCAACTGGGACAACCACCTTGTTTCCCATGATGAGATCCAGTTCCCCATCAACCAAGTCCCTACTTCTTCTTAGTACCTGCACATTATTAACTATGTGAGTACCACACCCGTTGTCCAAGACCCAAGCATTAGAAGTAGAAGTGTTATGGAGTTCAATCATATACATACCGGAGGCGCCTTGTCCCTTTGCGCATAGCCTCTTGAGCTCCTCCGTGTACTTGGGGCAACTACGCCGGTAGTGTCCCTTCTCCCCGCAAAAGAAGTAGGTGGCCTCTTCCGGTGAGGGGGCTATAGGAGCGGGTTCCTTCCCCATCGGCTCCGATGCCGGGAGTGGTTTGGGCTCGGGTCTTGCCACCTTCACCTTCCTCTTCCCTATGCCCTTGCAGCTTGAAGCGGGCCGCTTCCTCTTAGCACCACCCTCATGGATGGCTAGGATGGGTGCGGAGGTTGATGGCTTTGCCTTGGCCATGTTAGACTGGGCAGTCTTCAACATGCCGTGCAACTCTATCAAGGAGTTGTCCATATTATCCATATGGTAGTTCACAATGAACGGACCATATGCTTGAGGCAAAGATTGGAGGATAATATCCGTGGCCAACTCTTTCCCCATAGGAAAGCCCAACCTCTCGAGCTAGTCCACGTATTGCTTCATACGAAGCACGTGGGAGCTCACGTTCCCGCCTTCCTGCATCCGGCACCCTATAAAGGCCTTGACACACTCATAGAGTTCTTGCCTCACTTGCTGCTGGAACATTTCCTTTAGCTGCGAGATCATGTCGAACGCACGAACGTCCTTGAATTGCCTTTGCAACTCGGAACTCATGGTCGTTAACATGAGGCAAGTCACCTCCTTGGTGTCCTTAAGGCGTTTCTCATAAGCGTCCTTAACGGCCCGCATAGCGGTGGTAGCAGGAGCCTCCGGAAGAGGTTCCTTTAGGACGTACAACTTGCTTTCATGGCGCAAGACAATTCTCAATTGCCTGTGCCAATCCATAAAGTTTACACCTATGAGTTTCTCTTTCTACAAAAATGGGTGGAGTGACATGTACGTCGCGGTGTTGCTTGTAGATGCCATCTAAAAGAAGGCAAAGCACACAAAAAGGTTAGTCGGCATATTTTAATCCTTGTTAAATAATTACCCAATAGTTTAACACTTAATTTTAACAAGGGCTAAGAACCCAACATAACTTCACTACATGACGTGTTTACCGTGGATCACTTCGTGAAGGTATTTAGGCCGGTAAACGATTTACCAATTGCAATCCGTGATTACAACTCTTAGGCACTTGCGGGATCCATCGGTACTCATAGCACCGGTCTGGCATGTTTGATCCCTTCCCACATCGATTCCTCAATAAGCCGCTTTGATAACTCGGTATAGGCACGACAATTATCAAGGCGTATTAAATCGGAATTGCAAATCGTCCAACAAGATACACGATGACGCCCTTGACAATAATTGGCTCGTGCTAAGCTCGACAACCAAAAATTTCACGACGCCACACGCACCTTCTACACAAGTCCACATGGAACAACTCGTGCTAAGCTCGACAATTGTCCCATGCTTCATTAGATTCGGGTGGTGTCATCTTTTGGATGGCGTGTGATTTACGTTTTCAAGAAAAAACGGGACTTTTGTTTTTCCGGTTAAAAACCTCTTTTCGTTTTGATTAAAAAATAAGTGACAAAACGCATTTTTCACCAATTGAACGTAAACACTTTATATTCGTTTGTTAATCATGTGAGCGAGAGGGGTTTGTTAACCAATTAAGGAAAACTATATAGTTTTATTATTTTTCAAAAGCTTTTTTAGCATGCGAAGATCCTACAACCACCCAAGAAAATAAATAAATAAAACTACACAACCACGCATACAATACCGATTTGAACCAACCTAAGTGCTCCCCGGTGAGCCAACCGAGGAACTAAGTCTACTAAAAACAAACAATCCAAGACTTGGTGGTGTGCTCCCACTTGATCCCGCGCCTCCGGATCCGAGATAGCCGAGACGTCTCCCAAGACTCCCGTTGGTGCCTCCGGTCTTCTCTTCAAAATACATACATAATTTAAAGGGAAATGGCATGCAAGCCACACAATCTATTCTAAGCTAATATACAAATTACAAAGAATAAATACTTTGGCGTGCAAGCCACAAATAAATAAATTATTACAAACCGGATTAAATAAATTATTACAAACCAAATGTGGTACAAACCACCAAATGAAAGACTAACAAATAAAGCAACCAAACAACCACACAAAGGTCTAGGCTCAAACCGGTGCCCACAACAACAAAACAACCACAAAGCATGGTGTGCCACATCAAACCATGCACAAAACAATATCCCAATTAATTTTATTCAAAAACTAAAGGCACAAGAATAAACCTTGTACATATGCATTAGGATTCCAAACACTTTGAAATCCATATTCATATATATACACAATATACATGTATGCATGTGTGAATTTTATGCCATAACCACCCAATACATACATATATAAGAATTAGGATCTTATGGGGCTTAATCTACAAGGCTAAAAAGCCTAAAATGATTCTGGAAACACCAAAATCAAATGTTAAAATCCATAACAAGTTTTCTTTTTCAAAAAGACCAAAAACAGCCTGTTCACGACGCCTTCACGAGCTACTGCTCTTCACGGGTCGTGAAGGCAGTACGCTCCACGACTCGTGAAACAGATTAAAAACCTTTCACGACCACCACCCCACGAGACTGGCCGTGTGGCCTTCACGGCCCGTGAAGACCTTCTGGGCAGAATGTCCAAAATCGAAAATATGGATTTTCAAGCCACAAAGGTGCATGCATCATACAAGTATGGCTCTGATACCACTATTGGGATTCCATGGGGATCAAAGCACGCAACGGAAGCAACAAAACACACAAAAAAGATCCCATGAAGTCCCAATGGTGGTGAAAACTTGTAAGAACAAACATGCAACCAAAAGAGAACAAGGAGAAGAAGGAAAGCAAGCCATACCCTTGAAGACTTTGTTAAAATCTGAAACAACTTTGAGTTTTGGGATGAGCTCTTGAAACAAAAGGCCTCAAGCACCAAAGAAGTCCCCACCAAGCTAAGCTTTTTTATCCTTGTACTAGCAAGCCACCAAGCCACCAACACTTGACGATTTGGTTCTGGAACAGCCCTTGAACAACACTAGATGATCACCAACGCAAGATCTTGTGTTTCTTTCAACTTTGAACACTCACTTGTGTATCAGTCTAATGTGTGCAAATGCAAGAACTAACCAAGAGTGAATAATGAACCAAGAACACCCATAATATAGAGAGTTATTTTGTTCATTCTTCTCCAGGGTCGGACACCATGGAACTCTATCATTGGACCAACAAGATGGTCCAATAAAATGCAAGTGTCACTTAGAATTCTGCCTTCGCGACTTCTTTCTCGGGCTCTCACGGCTGTGAAGGATAAATGCGCCACGACCGGCCATTAATCCTCCACGAGTCGAGCCGCGCCGTGCAAGAATCGTGAGGGTTGTGAAGCCCTAGGGTTTCACGAACCATGCGGCTCACGATAGGACTCGTGTACACAAGCTGCTTCACTACCCGTGGAGCATCCTCCACGGTCGTGAAGCCTTGGTCAACTGGAATTTGACCATATCCACACAAATTCTAAACATACTCTGTCTGTCTTGCATAACCTTGGTAATTCCTTGAATTACATATTAAGATACTCACATATTACTTTCATATCTTTCTTGCTTATCTGTTCTTCTTAATTTAATATTTACAACATAAGTTTAGAAAATAATGTATCCATACTGAAGATACTCCCAAGCTATTGAAACTGAACACCTATATAATCTACGTGTTTTGATTTTAGCACATATAATTAGTTCTTCCCCACTTGGGATATGAACTCGTATCATTTCTGTTCACATAATATCATAAACTGGTTACAATATAACCAGTCCATTCCAATTACTATTGGAACTCACTCACATTCATGGATACAAATTCAGTAAGGAATTTAATAGTATTCATTTCTGTCACCTTATACTTATACACATCTAATCGTCATGTAACCATACTTGATTATGTTCTAACTTCTTCGGTCGTTGTCCGGAAAACTCTCACTTTTGGTTATTGATATATTCTTCTCTTTCACTTTCTTGGGTTCCCATAATTCTTACTCATATGACCCGGTTTTCATATTTAAAATATGTCAGTGAATCAAGCCTGCTTTCCCCCAGTCGACGTTTCTTGTATGCTGAGTAGATAGGGTAGACCTTTTGCATCATTTCCTTTCTAGAATTTCCATTCTTCTTTTCTCAAACATCAATACAGCTTTCTCTACTGGTTTCCTTTCTTTTCTATCTCTCTAATCCCGACTGCGTCCATTAGGGATTTCACATCTTGGTGTTTAAAAGTGTTTATAAATTCTCATATGCTAGGCTGGAACACTATCATGTATCTGTACACTTTTATCTTTTCATTGACAACATAATCTGAGCAAAATGTATATTTTCTGAAACTTTACATCGCCTTCTTGAATTGTCTCTAACATCTGTTCCACCTATGGAATTAATCCATAATTCTGTCTATCTCTGACTGTGGCACCAACTGCCCAATTGTAATGTCTTTTAACTCTTTTCACGTCATGCTCTCAATTTTTCTGCAATTCTTATCTAATCTATTACATATTTCACTTTATCTCCAGGTGCATACGTATATATATGAAATACACCCTCGATCTCTGAAATTTACTTACGACTAACAGTCGATTTGCTAACCTTTAATACATCGTTGGTTGACACGCGTAAAATCCTTGAACGTACAACCTTTTGATACTTCACGAATAATAACTTAGGGTTAATAATGAACCCTTTCACCTTGTATAGCTAATCTTGATACTGACTCTTATCTGATCACTTCTTTGTTCTTTCATATGTGCTACAACTCATACAATAATATATGGCATAAACTCTGCCTCATCACTTTACTAAGTTTTTGACACTGAATTTTCCAAGTGTGGATTCTGTTACTTAACGATTTAAATCTAGGGCCAATACACCCCGTCATGCTATATCCTTATAAGGATACATTCACTTGTAATACTGATATTTATCCCTTCTTGTCTTTGACTGAAATCACCCTTAGGATTATACACTACTCTTGAACCTCTTGTATATATTATCCTGGTAGTATAGATAAAGCATTAAGGCGATAGGTAGCTTTACCACACTATCCACTATAACAAATAATTATTAGTACATCCACTATATCAGTACACCTACTAGCAAATCCAAAGTATTTCTATACATATTAAGGCATTCTATTTATATTCTTAGGTATACTACCTTTACAAGTACCCCTCACCCGATTCACAAGATTACTCATGATTCCATTAAGTTCCAACATGTATCACGGTTTGTAATAATATGGGCCCTTATATTATTCTAAACACACTACACACGTTTGATGTTAACTTTATCACAAAAAGTCCCGATTCACAAGCTTAGGACAAAGTTTATACATCATTTTCTCATATTTTCATATAACAATTTAATTTATCATGAATGCTCACATAAAACCAACTCTTAACAGTTGTATACACATATAACATATCTGTCTTAAGCATATCCTGTACTCGCATACAATGCTCACATAATACATATTCAGTATGGGCCCTTATATACTCACCAATCTACAAGCCTCAAGTTTGACAATTTTCAAAATCCGCAGAACCATGGTTTAAGTCCAGAATGTGTCTTGTACACATCCAGATCCCTCAAACCGTGGCTCTGATACCAAGTTGTAACGCCCTAAATTTCGAAAATTTGAAATATTAAGATCAAACACATATAAGTGTTCGCATCTGAAAGTTTGACATAAAAGCGGAAGCAATACTTGTTTGAAATCATGATGTATCAATAGATACGCACATAAATACTGTCACAAGTTTGGTACCAAAAACTTGATGTTTACAAACCAGACGTTAATTTCAAAGAGTTTATCAAAAAGTAGTCAAACTGAAGCTTTGCCCTTGCCTTTGTTAAAACCTGCAAAACATTTTAAAAATAGTATCTGATAAGCTACGAGAGCTTAGTGAGTAAACCAGACTAAACATCATATAAACACACGTATAAGATCATATGAAGATAATACTCGTATGTCTGGCAATCAATGCTAGCTTCTGGTTCTAGACCCAGGGCAGCAACATAGGTCAAAGTACTGTACCATAATTGAGCCTTACTAAACATAGCAATAAGCACCCCACCCCTGAGACTTACTGCACAAAGCAGCAAGTTTATACACACATATGAATAACATTACATGTCAGTAATCTGATATAATAGCATATATGTTGTAGATATGAAGAGTAGTCTAGAAGACTCACCTTATAATCAATAATGTTGTATATCAGTCCACAATTGATAGTAATCTAGTGAACACGCCAAATGACAAGTCTCTACATGAATTAATATCAAATAAATATCAAACATATGTTAGTGCTAATCTTAATAACTAAACACAGCTCTAGGCACGCCCGTGCCTCATACCCAGGTACCCCCGTGCCTATAGCCAAGTACTCCCGGGGTCTCAAGGCACAATCTGGGCCTTTCTAGAATAGGTCACGCCCGTGCCTTGCAGGTATACCCTGAGGCACGGTTGGATCATGAGGGGAACGCTCGTGCCCTTCAACTAGCAGCAGCAGTTTTGCCGACTTACATGCTGTCTCCGACCAAAACACCACCGAAACTCAATTTTAATACATGAAAACGCTACTGGGATGTTTTCCTACATCCCAAACAACTTCTAAACCAGTAATAACAACATTAACATGCTCCATCTTTGATTGACCATTGAATCTTCTTAAAACCCATAAACCTTCAAGAAAAGTGGCTTAGATCTTACCTCAAGCTTGTATGTGTGTTAGATCCAGCTGTTACTGATTGTCCCTCCTGTTCTTGATCAAAATCCACAAAGAAAAACCTGCTGGAGCTTATGTACATGAATTCCTAGTTGCAAATGGTGGTTTGACTAGTTAGAGTCAAAGCTAACTATACATATATATATATATATACAAGTTTGTCATAGTTGCAGAAATGGTCCCTTGACTATAACAGTTCTTATACTGACGGTTTTGGCCCTTCTAGTTTATAATCATATATATCCGTTTATAACTCACATAACACTTGATACATTTCTCGTATCAAATTATAATTAAAATTTTGGATGTTACAGTATTCGTCAAATAGATCATATAACAAAGTGCTAAAGTACTCATATCTTCATCGTCACAAAAGTCCATAATAGGATCAGTGATACTTAAGAACTTTTATAATCAATAATCAACACCACAAAATAGGATCATAAACTTCAATCAAGATCGACAGTTATCGTATTAGAATTTAATATTAGAGTATAAACCTACTCCAAGGCTTATTTCTTGTCGTCAAAGATCAAGAACATATACAAGTATTTCTTGTAATTAAAAATTTCAAAATTTGTATCTCCTAAGTATTATCATGAAACAATAAATCCCTATTTCAGGTTAATAAAACACCTAACAATGGGATATTATCTTCAATCGAAACATACTTCTAGGCATACAACAAAAGGCTTCCACTAGCCTAAACATATGTAAAAGTCTCATCTATGCTTCTAGAAAACTCATGACTTTGATTTTCTCATGAAAGCAAAGATTTTATTTTAAGATGTTAGCATAGGTCCAAAGGACTTATCCACATTTGTAGACTTAATTTGGATACTACAGAGATCTAAGACCCTCGGAGAGTGTGGCAAGCACTTCCTCAATACATGGTTCCAAGAAGGAACGCGGTCTTGTATATCCGTGTGCTATCTCATATTGCCATAAGAAGGAAACAATAGCTACGAGTATCAAATGACCGTCAACATGGCCACTAGGAAAAGTTTCCACAATAACCATCATGTAACCTTTACCTCTAGTCGGTATTTGAAGTTGTCTACAATTCAATCCATGTTAATTCCATTTACAGCCTCTCGATTTGTACCTTGGTATGGAATTAAACAAAGTATTTGCATACTCTACAATGGATTTCATCTCATGATTAATTACTTCTCATCACTTACTGAACCCAGGGCCCATTATGACTTCCGATAGATGGTGCCTTAAACAAGACTCACCATCAAGTCATTGCCACTTAGATGTGGGAAACCCATATCTCTTTGGCTATATATGACTTTTATAAGCATTGAAAGTAATTATTCATGGTCAGGTTAATTGGCATATTTATGCCAATACTTGATCATATGCTAGTGCAAACATCAAGTTTTTCATTTAAGTTTCACGTTCTTCCACTGGAATGGTTTAGTTTTTAACTTCCTTTAGAGCAACAAAACATTGTTCTCCCAAGATTAAATATCTAAAATTTATAAGAACTTCTTAAATGTATTAGCACTCCTTAAGTTCATCAATCTCCCATTGAATGTAGATTGAAAATCTTTAAACTTTGAGATATACAATCAAAGAACTCTTTCAAGACATATCGCATAAGGTGTTAAATAGACTTTCAAGTTGGATTAAGATTAAGGACTTGGCTTGTCACATACAATGTGTATACTAACAAGCCGAATACACGTATTTGACCCATTATATACCAAATCATCTTCAACAAT
Source organism: Dittrichia graveolens (assembly GCA_038502395.1). Lineage (NCBI taxonomy): Eukaryota > Viridiplantae > Streptophyta > Magnoliopsida > Asterales > Asteraceae > Dittrichia > Dittrichia graveolens. Next base: position 30,593,912 of record JARJIL010000008.1, read on the forward strand.
ATCCGGTTTCCTACAACGTGACACTATGTACAAATGTATCTATGTTAAGGAATGAATTGTTAGATAATCCCGCAATTCATAATGTGGTCATAGATATAGATTTAAGGTATCTTAGCATCTCAACTAGATCTAAGTATCCTATCTATATTACCCAATTGATTCTTTAATTAGTTTCTCTTAATTATGTGCTTGTACGGATGATCCACTAAGTGTGATCAAAATCTTACAAGCAAGCATCCCTCTCACAAACACGGTGAATGGTTTCATAATCATCTTACCATAATAGATAAGACTAGTATCAAATGTTTAACCTGCGGTTAAACTATTCCAAGATGCTAACCACATGGATCCAAGCGATACGTGTCTTATTTGTATGATCAAGTTGATTATGTCGTAGAGATGACTAATTAATATTCCGAGTTTTCTCTTTTAGAGATCCGGTTCTTCATGTTGTTCTTTCTTCTTTTAATTAATACCTACACTTTGTAACAATTTTTTTTTTGACAAATGTGAGTCAATTAGCTCGGGTCAAACAACCCAACGTTTAGAAAAATTAACAATGAATCATGAATGTAACTTAAGAGGGGAAATTAACACTCTCTTTCCTTATAATTTTAATATCCTCTCGGCACGATGGGCAGGCGTGACGGCCACAATCTCCAAATCTTCCACAGAAGTAGACAACCACTCCTTGAATCTCTTCATGAGGCACACAACCCATGTCCTCAGATTTAATGCTGAGGATAGGCTTAGACACTCCAACCTTTCCTATTGGTGTCGGTATTTTCTTTCTTTTCTCTTGTTCCCTTGAACTCGTGGTAGGAATGGAAGAGGTGGATTCATGCTTGGCCATGTCAGACTTTGCAATCTTCAACATGCCATGCAATTCACCTAAGGTTTTCTCCATATTATGCATGTGATAGTTCATGATAAACTGATCATATGATATGGGTAGGGACTGGAGTACTATATCCACAACAATCTCCCTCCCAATGGGAAAAACAAGTCTTTCAATTTGGTAAACGTACGCCTTCATCTTAAGGACGTGGGCACTTACACTCCTACCTTCCTATATTCTACAACCGACTAGGTTTTTAACACACTCATAGTGTTCCTCCCTAACTTGTTGTTGGAACATGTCCTTCAATTTGTTCATCATGTCGTAAACACTCATCTGCTCAAAGTTCTTTTGCAACTCCGAGCTCATAGTTGACAACATCAGGCAGACAACATCGTGTGTGTCCTCAATACGCAACCATACGCGTATCGAACGGACCAAGTCGCATCGGTAGCAGGTGGCTCCGGAAGGGGTTCCTCAAGGATGTGCAACTTTGACTCGTAGCGCAGGACAATTCTCAATTGTCTAAGCCAGTCAACGAAGCTCACTCACGTGAGTTTCTCCCTATGTAGGAACATATGAAGCGAATAGTTTGACATGGTGTTGTTATGCTTTGACATTTATAAATAATTACCCATAAAGTTTTACCGCGCAGGACAATTCTCAATTGTCTAAGCCAGTCAACGAAGCTCACTCACGTGAGTTTCTCCCTATGTGCAACTTTTAGTTAGTTCGATATAATACTCGTTAAAATAATTACCCATAAAGTTTTAGTAGTGGAACCATATTCACTCCACTACTTGACGGTTTTACCGCGGATCACTTCATGAAGCTATTTAGGCCGGTAACCATTTTACGGATTGCAATCTCTATTGCAACTTTTAGAAACTTGGGGGATCCAACGACATAATACGGTCGGTTGGCATGTTTGATCCCTACTCGCACCAATCCCAAATTAAAATTCTTGGTTGATTTGTGTTAGGCTCGACAATCACAAAAGGATTTTAGTTTGCGATTGTAAATCATCCAACAAGACACACGGTAGCACACTCGACAATCATTGGGTCGTGCATAGCTCGACAATCAACAACCCTAAGTCGCCACACTCACCTTCCACACACATCCACATGGAATAACTCGTGCTAAGCTCAACAATTATCCCACGCTTCACTAGAATCGGGTGGTGTCATCTTATGGATGGTGTGTGATTTACGTTTTTAGGAAACAGGCTTTTGTTTCTTGATTAAAACCAAGTTTTAATATTTAATTAACAAAGTAAGTGACAAAACTGATTTTCACTTTAAATATAATACCAAGTTTATATTGTCTTGTTAATCGTATACGCGCGAGAGTTGTTTAACAAACTTAAAAACTCTTGTGATTTTATTAACTTTAGAAAAGTTATCAAGCATGTGAGGAAACACAAACGACCATGCAAGAAATATAAATCACATCACATGTATACAAAGGGGTTGGTAACTAAGCCAAAAACCAATGCGTCCTACCCGCGAGCCAAGCCGGGAGGACTATGTCTACTAAGGACACAAACCCAGACCATGGAGAGCTCCCACTGAATCCGCTACCTCCATCATGACTAACCGGATCCAAGGTCTTTAAGACGTCACTTCTTGACTCTTCATTGTGGTCTTCAAAACACAAGTACATGAAAGAGAGGAAATGGCATGCAAGCCACACGCTTCCTATCATTTTAGTACAGGTACATATGGATAAATAAAACGGCATGCAAGTGATAATGCAAAATGAGTACAATAAGAAGAATCAAGTAGAGAGAAGAACAACTTTATGTGTGTGTTTCTTATATTCAATATGGTAAAGGTTACATAGAATATGTGCATATTTCACCTTATATACATAATGCTAAGGTGACATTCTAAGTACAAAAGCAAACTAGATAACAAACATAAAACTCATTTCTAAAATTCTCCCCCTTGTTTGTATCTAGTCAGTATTTCTTTGCCCAATTTTCCTCTGCCAATGTCTGATCATTTTCCTTTCGTCTCTCTTGGCATCGAAGAACTTGATTACTTCTGTCAATCTGACTCCCGGTGCTTGATCGATATTTTCTTTTATGCTCATGCTATACTCTTTAATTTTAATAGACCAAATCTTCAAAGACCCATCTGTGTATGCATTCACCTCATCAAATCTAAAAAAGAACTTTTCTTGTTTGCTATTGAACAGAACAATCCCTTCATCTCCCTCAAATTCTTTAATACAACTCCATACCACCTGATACATCTCCAATTGGTCGAGCTTTGAATGATGGGTTTTCGGTTTCAGTACATTGATTTTATATTTGTCAGCTCCCAATTGAAGAATAGTCTCCTCAGGCCTCTGGCTTCTGTACCCCATAAACTCCCACAACTTCAAATAGCCTGCAGACTCATCCATATTCTTTTCTAATTTGGATTCGAGTTGCTCCACAGGAAGTTTACATCACCAAGACTCAGGAATTTCAGATCTACATACCCCATAGAATAGCTTTTCAAATCAGACCTTGTAACATGGTATTGGATCATATCAATGAACAAAAATCTTTGAACTGAGACATAGTTAAGCTTGATGATCTGACATGTTGACTCAACATCTTCTTTCTTTGCGATGTGCATGTTCAGAAATAACTTTGTTCGAGCTTCATTTGCATTTTTGGCACCCATCAGATTGATGTCAAGCATTTCTTTGATATGTTCAAAATAGATGTTTACAAATTTTTCTTCAAGAAAAACATCGGGTATGTCTTGATACCTCCAATTTCTGACCTCCTTTTTCAGAGCCTCTCTTGTGAGCACATAACTTTTTCTAACATTTGGTAAAGACCCAATTTGAACCAGATCTATTTGAACATTCAAAGGAATCTCCCATTCAGCTTCTTTGGATATTTCTTGTATTTATGTTTCTTTTCGCTGTTGTTTGGCGATATCAACCGGAGTTGTTCTGAACTTGTCTGGAGATGGTGGAAACTGTTCTGTTACTTCTTTGTTTATTTTGAGCAGGCTTTCCAAATTCAATTTTTCAAATTCAGGCTTTTCAACCTTTTGAGACATTTGAGCTTCATCCGTTTGTTTACTCGACCACATGGCCAATGTCAAATCTTCTTCCTCTACATTAGATGTATCAATATTTTCAAACTTAAACCTTGTTTCAACCATTTCCAACTCTTTCTGCTTGCCTTTATATTTTTGCTTAAAAGATGTTTCATCAAGTTTAGCAGCAACCGCACCAATCCTTTGAGCAGCCGGAGTATCAAAATAGGTTTCCAATCTTTTCTCCCCCTCTGGACGATCGGTGTTAGATTCATCATCATCATGCCTAGGTCTTTTTAATGATCCGGTAGCAGTTTTGCATGTGGACTCAACCTATGTTCTCAATAAAGTCAGCAAATCAATATCCTCAGAGGTATTCTCAAAACGACCAACCAACTGAACCTGCAATAGGCTTTTAAGATCATCAATTGTTAAAGCATCAGTCACCTTTTCCTTTATCTCATCATCTCTCCTTTCAATCAATTCATCTAATTTGGCCTCAATTTGTTGATTCTGCCTTTTGAGCTCATTAAACCTTTCAGCCTGCAACCTCTGCGTATCATCAATTCTAACATTCAAGTGTTCAATTGCAGCATCAAAATCAGCCTTGGAAACAAATTCCTTAGCCGATCCAGTTTTAGTGGGGGTAACCGTTCCGGGATCACTTAGATTACCCGTTGAGACACCAACATCTTTAGAAACGAATTCTAATGATGAAGGGCCACCCACGTTCACAGCTGGAGTTGGGTTGACTATGGCGGGATTTCCTGTCAATCTTTGGATATGGCCTGTAGGGGCTTCACCTATGGTAGTTCCGGAAAAACTATCTTTGAATAGACTGCTTAATGCTTCTGGTGTCTGCGCGTGTCTAGAAAGAATGTCAACAATTTCTTGACGGTTTTCGATGTGCATAGAAAGATCGGGCGTGACATGGAGTTGTTTGTCACTTTGTTCAACATCAGAACCCTTCGAATGAGGAGCCGATAGATTAAGTGTTTGTTCTCCACGCGGTGAAACAATATCCTTTTGAGAGAACATTGAGTAGCTGAGTGGGGTTTGTGCCTGCTCTGGTGGGATGCAAGTGGCTTTTTCAATTTCAGGCCGAAACCCAACAGTTGACTCGGTTTCCCGGCATTTTATGGTTTAAGAACTCTCAGCACTCATCTTTTTGTAACACCGTATTTTTAATCCAAAAATTTTCACTTTTGATTACACCACGGAAGCATTTAAACATCAAAGTAATTACAATTAAGTAATTGATTAATTAATCAAATCAACCACTAAATACCAATTAATTAACATAATAATTCACGTGTAACATACCCCAATGCCTACGTTACTACTAGGCCCCATCTTAGGATGTTACAAATCTTCCTCCCTTAAACTGGATTCCGTCCTCGGAATCTATACATCATCAAACAATCGCGGATAACGAGCTTTCATGTCGGCCTCGGTTTCCCACGTCAAGTCTGAACCCAAACCGTGTTTCCACTTAACCAGAACCATCGGAATCTGTTTCTTTCGCAACTTCGTCACTTTCCAACCCAATAGTTCTATGGGTTCTTCCACCAACCTCTTGCTGGAATCCACTTTAAGATCATGTAGAGGTAGAATCTGACTCTCATCCTCAACTCTACATTTCCGCAAGTAACAAACGTTGAAGGTATTGTGAATACCTGACAATTCTGCCAGAAGGTCGAGAGTAACCGTCTGATCATTTACCACCCGTTGGACACGGAACGGTCCAATATAACGCGGAGCTAGCTTTCCCCGCTTCCCAAAATGGATAACCCCCTTCCACGGAGAAACATTCAGATAAACCAACTCTCCTCAACGAATACAACTGACCTACGACGTGGATCAGCATACATCTTCTGTCGATCCCTCGCAGCTTTCAATTTATCTCGCGCAATAGCTACTTTATCTGTGGTGATCTGCACAATATCAGGCCCTGCATACTGTTTCTCACCCGCCTCTAGCCAACACGTAGGAGTACGGCAACGACGACCATATAACATCTCATAAGGCGGCATATCGATACTCGAATGATAAGAATTGTTGTACGCGAATTCAATTAGTGGCAGATGGGAATCACAAGAAACACCATATTCTAACAAACATGCCTACAGCATATCCTCAAGTGTTTGAATAGTTCGCTCAGATTGCCCGTATGTCTGGGGGTGGTAAGCTGTACTCAAATTCACACGTGTACCCAACTCCCGCTGTAAACTGTTCCAGAAGTTCGACACAAACCTGGAATCTCTATCTGACACAATCGAAAGCGGTATACCATGTCGGGAAATAACTTCATCGATATACAACTGAGCCAACTTACTGAGTGATGCCGTCTCACTGGTAGCCAAGAAGTGAGCACTCTTGGTTAATCTGTCAACGATCACCCAAATCATATCATTATTCCTCTGCGTACGTGGAAGTTTCGTTATGAAATCCATCGTTATGTGCTCCCACTTCCACTCTGGAATCTGCAACTGTTTAAGTGATCCATAGGGTTTCTGGTACTCTGCCATAACCTGTGCACAAATATGGCAAGACTCCACAAACTATGCTACATCCGTCTTCATTGTAGGCCACAAATACAGCACCTTTAGATTGTTATACATTTTTGTGCTACCTGGATGAACAGATAGTCTAGACTTGTGAGCTTTGGTCATAATCAAATCCCGTAGACCTCCAAGCAAAGGCACCCAAACACGTGATTGATAAACCTTCACTCCCCTAGTGTCATCATTCAAATCATTCTTCTTCTTAGTCATAATCTCTGACTTCAGATTTTCATCCTTCAAGGCTTCCAATTGAGCTGCCTTTAATCTGTCAATCAAGTCGGAGACTATTTCAATTCGCATAAACTTGATATGTTCATTAACTCCCTTGCGACTCAAAGCATCGGCAACGACATTGGCTTTCCTTGGATGATAGCGAATCTCGCAATCATAATCTTTAACAAGTTCCAACCATCGCCTCTGTCGCATATTGAGTTCTTTCTGTGAAAACACATACTGTAGGTTTTTGTGATCCGTACAAATGACACACTTTGTACCATAAAGATAGTGTCTCCACAATTTTAACGCAAAAACTACAGCTGCCAGTTCTAAATCATGGGTTGGATAGTTCTTCTCATTCGGTTTCAACTGACGAGAAGCATACACAATCACTCTATCCCGTTGCATCAACACACAAGCCAACCCTGCCAATGATGCGTCACAGTAAACTATGAAGTCATCTAACCCATCCGGTAAAGCAAGAATAGGAGCCTGGCACAAAAGTCGTTTCAACGTCTGAAAAGCTCTCTCCTATTCATCACTCCATTTAAATGGAACCTCCTTGCGAGTCAATTTAGTCATGGGATTCACAATTTTAGAAAAGTCTTTAATGAATCTTCTATAATACCCAGCCAATCCCAAGAAGCTTTTAATCTCAGAAGGCGACTTCGTAGCCTACCAGTTCATTACTGCTTCTAACTTTGCCGGATCTACTTTGACTCCATCACTACAAATGACATGCCCCAGAAAGTGAACTTCCCACATCCAGAATTCACACTTCGAATACTTGGCATACAATTGCTCCCGTTTTAGAGTTTCAAGAACCTGTCTCAAATGAACCTCGTGATCAGCTTCAGATTTCGAATAAACCATAATGTCATCAATAAATACTATCACAGATTTATCCATGAATGGTCGACAAACCTGGTTCATCAAATCCATAAACACTACAGGTGCGTTAGTCAAACCGAACGGCATGACTAAAAACTCATAATGGCCATGCCTGGTACGGAAAGGAGTCTTAGCAACATCTCCGTCAGAAACTCATACATGGTGATAACCCGATCTTAGATCAATCTTTTAGAAATACGAAGCACCCTGCAACTGATCAAATAAATCATCAATCCTGGGCAGAGGGTATTTATTGTTCACTGTCCTCTTATTCAGTTCTCTGTAATCAATACACATTCTTAGAGTACCATCTTTCTTTTTCACAAATAAGACTGGGGCACCCCACGGAGAAGAACTCGGACGAATAAATCCCCGATCCAACAAATCCTGAATCTACGTCATCATCTCCCTTATCTCAGAAGGAGCCAACCGATAAGAAGATCTAGCCACTGGATTAGAACCTGGTATCAAATCAATCTTGTACTCTACCTCTCGAACGGGAGGTAACCCAGGTAATTCATCCTGAAATACTTCAGGATATTCGTATACAACTCGCACACTAGTAACTGCCCGTTTCTCTCTTCTAGCATCAATCGCATATGCCAGAAAACACTTGCATCCCTTACTCAAGGATTTCTTGGCTTTTAACATCGAAATGATAGGAAACACAGACTTGTTCCTTTCCCCTCGAGCCACCACACGCGACCCATCGGATAACGGAAACGAAATCAGCTTCCTATGACATTTAATACTCGCCCTGTGCTTACTAAGCCAATCCATCCCCAACACCACTTCAAAACCCGCCAATGGCATCAATAGGAATGATACAGGAAAGCACTTACCATCAATATCTATCTCAGCACCCGTCACGGAAGTCGTAACAGGCACTATCTTACCATCTGCTACTTCTATATCAATCGGCACATAAATACTAGTAGTAGGCAAATTTAACTTAGCACAAAATGCTACAAAAATAAAGGAGCGATTAACTCCAGAATCAAACAATACACGAGCAGGTAAGGAGTTTATAAAGAACGTACCGGTGATCACATCATGTGTGGCAGTAGCATCATCTACTGTCATCCGGAACGCCCTGTCCTCCGGAGTCGGAGGATTATTTCTTTTCTGCCCTCCTGCTGCAGACGAACCCCCAACCACCCCTGCCCCTGTCCCTGACCCAGTCCCTCCCGCTGGTCTTCTCCCTGTGGGGCAATCACCCGCCCTATGACCCTCCTCATGGCAGTTCCAGCATACATTCCGAGGGTACCGACAATCCTTCGATTCATGCCCGTGCGTTCCACATCGCACGCAACGCATAGTCTGAGCAGTACACTGCCCAGTGTGAGTAGCCCTACACCTCGTGCACCACTGTGATTTAACTCCAGAATCCCCCGAAGATGCCTTCCTGTTCTGGTTGCCTTGGGACTGGTTACCCTACCATTTCTTTTTCTGCTGGCTACCCCCAGCCTTATCATATCTCGGCTTCTACAAAGTTTGAGAAAACCTTTGTTGCTAGTCATATGCTTTGTGCAGCCGGAGTCCATGTACCAAATATTATCTTTCTACACATGGAAAAGAAACCAGACTGAGGTGCCCACGAAGATTTGGGACCTTTTGAGTTAGAAAATTCAGACATTGCATCAGGAATTAAACTTTCTTTCTTTGCAGTTCTTTTAACTATCCATTTTTCAGTTGAATTTAATCTTTTGTTTTGTGATGGATGAACTGTTTTGTGTTGTTTTGGAGTTGTTTCAAGAATTTGTGATTTCTTTATCGGTGAAAACTACTTTGATTTTGCAATGAATTTGCTTTTGACTTCTGGTGTTTGTGAAGCAAATGAATTAATTACTTGTTTTTTATTGTTCTTTGAAGTTGTTGCCTTTGATGAATATGAACCTAGATTTCCATTTAAATATCTTGAATATTTGATCGGTATGAAATTTCCTTTTGGATTTTCAACAAAATTCAGATTGAGTTGTTTTGAAAGTACCGATGAATTTTCAACTTTTTAATTGACTTGCATTATGTGAAAATGTTCCTTCCATTATCCTGGCCATATTGGTATTCTTCTGTGAGCATATCGTTTTAAAGACCCAATTCGTTCATGTTTGTGAATCCATTGATAAATAATGTATCCTTGTTTATTTACAACCCAAACCAAGATTTTATTCTCATTTGGATTCTTCCCATTCTTCTTATGTTTTATTCCTCTTTTCATTATATTCTGATGATAACAACAATTGAACTCATAACAGCCCTCTGAACATCCAGTTCCAACATAACTTATCTTTTCCTCAGATATTTTTTATTTTGAACTTTCAGACATGATTTTCCAACCAAACAATGATTCACAATTTTTATTACAATGTGATTTTTGAACAATACAAAAGGGTTTGATTGTTTTCTTTGAAATAGATTTGTTTGCATTTACAGACAACTTTTTATTTTTTTAACTTTTCTTTTGCTATCCATTTCAACTGTGCCTCAGATGCACCACCTTTCTTTACTCCTTTCTTGTCCTTTTGTGTGATCTGATTTTAATCGAAAAACAGAAGTTTTGTTAGTGGCATGAAGTGGCTTGAAATTCTTTGAAACATGCATAGTTGATGATTTTGTGAGTTTTGGCATTTTTGGAATCTCTTTTGTTCGAGAGGATGATCCTTCCTCACTAACACTGTTGGGATCATAAAAACGATTACACTTGTGTGCAACGAACTCCCTACATGCCTTAGGACATTTTGGATACACAATATTGAGATAATTATCCAATTTTGTTAGTAATCTCTCAATCTTCTCTTCTTGCATCCTCTTCTCAATTGCATTGGAAACAAATTGTGGAATTAAGTACTGTGCAAACTCAAAATTATTTAATTCACTTTTAGTTGTTTCAATCTTTTGTTCCTCAACTTTATCAGATGCAGTGGAATTATTTAACTTTTCATTAAGATTTAAGATTGTTTCTTTTAAAACACAATTCTCCACTTCAAAGAGAATCTTCTGTTTAATGCATGCCATCTCCAAAATTTCTTGTCTCTTCTGCAATTCCATGTGAGGAATGTAGATTCGTGCAGTTCCTGTTGCCTTTTCTTCTTGACTTTTCGACTCTTTCTTCTCTTCTGGTGGATAAGAAATAAAAAACTCTTCTGAAGACGGAGAGTTTCCTCCACTGTTCTCACAAACTTCATACGATTCATTTAATTCATCATAATTCAATGTATTTTGAAGTTTGGTTGTTGTTTTTCTTTTAAATTCCTCTTCTTGTTTTATTTCCTCTTCTCCCACAAATGTCATCTTTGAAGTCCAACCTTGATTCATTCTTTCGAATTGATATAATTATGTGCAATTTATTTTTGAAAAGAAGTAGTTTTCATCATACCCTAAACCTTTGTATCTCTTCTTTACATCCGGTTCAAGATTTTTAAAGATTGTATGACGAGTGGTTACTTGTTTCTTTACTCTCTCCTCAAGATTTGGTACTTTCACATCAAATTTTTTCTTCTCTTTAATGATTAAATTTAGGTTAATTTCTTCACTCAGCTTTGCAGCATTTAAATCATGAACTTTCAACTCTGTTTCTTTTTTACATTTTGAGTAATTCATTCTCTTTGTCTTGGATTGCTTGTTGAAGTTGGATTATTTTTTATGATTGATTGATTAATGCAAGTTCACTTCTGGCTGCTTGATCCATTTTAAGATTTAAGTTCTTTTCTTACAACTTTTGATTCTTTGTTGTGAGTGATTGATTCTTCGATGTTAGATGCTCCACCTGTTGCATAAGAGTTATATATTCTGCAGGAAATTCAGAATGATCCAACATTACCCTTTCTCCTGTTTCATGTTGATCCGCAACATTCTGGCTTGTGCTTTCAGCAGTAACTTCAGCCTCTTCCTCTTCTTCCTCATACTCACTCTCAACGTCATACTCATCAAATTCAGCCATAAAACCAGAATCAACCCCCACAATCACATCTTCTTTATCAGGTAGAGGTAGTTCTTCAAAGAAAACATTCATCATCTCATCATCACTTTCACCATCGGTCTCTTCAAACTTAAACTCCTCAACATTAGCCATGAGGACAAATTATGCATGGACATTTATATCTTCGTCACTATTGTCTATGTCCGATAGAAATTGGTCTTCCTCGGCTAGCAAAGCTTGCCCACTGATCCTTTCTTTAATCAGGTTAAGCTTCGGTTCGTAATACTCCGAATCTTTGACTTTAGGTTTCTTATAGTCTCGAATGAAATTCCCAGTGCCACCACAGTTATAACACTTTCTTTCTTGGGCAGATTCAACTTTTCTTTCATAACATTTCTCTAGCCTTTGACCATCCTTTCTCTGGAATTGGTCATCTCTTCGTCTAGACCCAGATGTAAATCTCTGCTTGTTGTTAGTTCTATTCTTCGAGAACTTGCTTTGCATCATGTTTGTAAGATATGCCATTGCTTGCATAATCTTTTCATCATCCACTTTACTCTCATCATCTGAATCTGAAGAATCTGTCTCTTGTATTTGTTTCATTTTGACAGATTTTAATGAGCTATTCACCCTTTTATCATGTACCACCAAATCCAAGGGATCAACATTCTCCTTTTGTGCACCCATACCAACATCAACTTGATATTGATTTAGTTCTTCGAAAATCATATGATGGGTGACTTTGTTCAGGTTTTTCTGATTCATTTGCCTGTAAATTGCTACCTGTGATTTCCACTCAGGGCTTAAAGAATTCAGAAACCTTGTGTTGTTGGTTAGATTTGAGTAATCATCTAGCTTTTGGTTTCTAAGATCATTTAGTAGTTTACAGTATCGACTGTATGTATCAATCAATGCTTCACCATATCTTGCCCTAAAATGATCGAAAGAATTGACCAATGTTGTTTCTTTAATTCACATCCAAAATCAGTTCCTTCCATCTAACTATAATCTCATCCCAAATTTCCATTGTTGTATTCAAGCCATTGACTTTGATGTAAAATTCAGATGACAGACCATGCTTCAAATGATATTTGGCTTTTCTTTCTGCAGTAGCCCTGTGCTTTTCCTCTGCAGTGTACTCACTAGGAAGTTTTTCTGTGTGGATCTCATCTAGTGGTGGGTTATGGTTAGGATTAGCTTCCTGATCGATCCTAAAAACTCCATTACTCTCTAAGATACTTTTCTTCATTTCTTCTCCATAATGTCCATCGTTTCCAATAAAATCCATGAACCTTACCTTCCATACATGATATTCACCTCTATAGAGTACATGTGACTTAGTATATGACCCAAAGGATAACGTTTCACTATATGTACACATCTTTGCTACAAGATCTTTTCTTTTTACCATGTAAATTGAAGAATCCGTAACTTTGTTGAAATCCGATATCAACAACTTTGAAAATCCGATTGACCCAAATCCGATAGACTCAAATCCGAGTCACAAAATCTCAAAATCCGAGACTAAACTGAAATCCGATGATTTTCAAAATCCGAAGATTTTCAAAAATCCGTAAGTGAAAACCCTTGAAATCCATAAATCACAATCCGATAATTTTGAATGTTTCAAAAATCCGCTATTCACAATCCTTGAATTCATGAATAAGCAAATACGATGCTCAGAATCAAACTTACAATCCGATTACTTAAATTCCGACTCTTCCAAAATGCGGTTCCAAAATCCGATGGTTTCCAAAACACTTCCAAGTCATGTACTTCAAGACCGATTACTTAAAATCCGTTGATTTCAAGTCCGATGGTTTTCAAATCTGTTGATTTTACAATCCTTTAAACTTTAAAAACTTCAAAGAATCCTTTAAAATTTCAAGAATACCTTACTTGTAAAATCCGTAACTTCAAGTCCTTTAAACTTCAAAATCTGTTACTTCAACTCTGACATTTCGAATATTGTCGGAATCTTATAATTTTTCTCAGATTTCAAGAAATCCGATAGTTCTTAGATACAAATCCGTCTGTTCTTCACAACTTGCAATCCGCCACCTTCAAAATCCAAAAACCATCAATCTTGTCCAAATCCGAAAATTTCTTCTTCCTTTGGCTTCGTCTAAGTGCGAATTATAATCAGAATACAAACTTACACCAGAAAACAATCAAATTAATACATTTTCGATCAAACAATTCTCGAACTCAAAAAATATGAAATTCACAATTCAACACAATCTTATGTAAATCACGATCGCGGACTATTACAGATTGAAACTACTACTGAATGTGAATCTAATGCACTACAAACCTTTCATATTAATTGTTGTTTCAATCAAAAACAGAATTCTTCGAAAGTCGACTGTTATATTTGACATCTGACAAATTGATCTTCAATGTTGCTGTTTTCTCATTGATTCTTCAATCAAGAGCCATCTTTGAACAAAGATTAGGCTGTGATACCAATTGATAATTTAAAATGAGTACAATAAGAAGAATCAAGTAGAGAGAAGAACACCTTTATGTATGTATTTCTTATATTCAATATGGTAAAGGTTACATAGAGTATGTGCATATGTCACCTTATATACATAATGCTAAGGTGACATTCTAAGTACAAAAGCAAAGTAGATAACAAACATAAACCTCATTTGTAACAGCAAGCCGCGATAATTAATTACAAACCAAACGAATAAATAATTAATTACAATACATGTGACTCTAAGGCCACCAAACAATCCAAACAAACAAACAAAGAAACCACACCGCACAAAAACAAGGTCTAGGGCAATGGTTATCAACCAAAAGTAACAAACGACAACCACAAAGCATGATGTGCCCAAACCGTGACTAAAGGAATATTTCGTTAAGAATTTCCAACACAAACACTCAAGGCACAACAAGGAAATTCTTGTACATATGCATTAGGGCACAAAACCAATTTTTATACCCATATTCATATATATACAACATATGTGTATGCATGTATGCATCTCATGCCAATACCATACCTTACATACCCATATTTGTACCAAAATAATACAAGGGGTTTTCAACCGGAATTTACCAGAAAAATAGAAACTCCTCAATGACCCAAAAAACCAGAAAAATTTCTTTTAAGGACAAAAACTGTCCGGCAGCTCCTTCACGGCCCGTGAAGCTCAATGGCTCCATGACCGATCACGGGTCACAAAGGCTCGTGAGCCTAAAAACCTGGTTTCACAACTATACTGTTCATGAGAGGCTTCACGATCCCTCACGGATCGTGAAGCCCAGGAGCTTCACGACCGGTCACAGGCTAGAAAGACTCGTGATGTCTGAAAACACTTTGCACGACCAGACCCCTAACGAACACTAGTCGTTTGGCCTTCACGAGTCATGAAGAAACCTTCACGCCCCGTGAAGGCCTACCAGAGAGAAAAAACAAATCTTCCAAAATGGTTTTTCGAGCCATTTTCGTGCTATATCTTCTAGCCTAGGCTCTGATACCAATGTAGGAAATCCATGCATGCCAACACCCGTGCGCAGTGAAAGCAATGACATCAATAACCGGGGTTTTCGGGTATCAAAACCGACATGCATGTATTCCCCAAGTGGGGATCGTGACTACAAAACAATATAGCAAATAAAATTAAACGAGAGGGAGGAGAAATATACCATCACGAGATCTGGAACGAGGAAATGAGAAGGAAGATCTTGAGAACTTGAACCCGAGATCCTCTATTGATAGTTCACACCAAGTTCCCGAGATTTTGTCTTGCTAACGACCCGAGACACCGACCACACTATGTCCTCATGAATCTGGAGCAACAACAACACTATGAACAACTTGCCTTCTCTTGATACATTCACTTAGCTCTAGTAGAACTCAAGTATCATATAAGTGTGTTATGTGTATGTAGAAGCAAGAGCTAGAATTGAGAGAATAAGGAACACTTAAATAGGCTGGAGGGAAGAGCAAAGGACACTAGGGTCCGCTATCATGCCACCCCATGATTGCATCATCACAAATGTCCAATAAAAATCACAGTGTCACTTTGACTTCTGCCCTCACGGGCTCTCACGAGCCGTGAAGGCCTTATAGGCCGGGTTCCACCACACACTCTCATTAGGCCAACAAGTGGTCCAATAAAAGCATGGCGCCTGCCTTCACGGGCTCTCACGGGCCGTGAAGCCCTCATGAAGGTAATGCCCCCACAACTACCTGTCCGGGTTGTGAAGCCTTGTGAAGGGATTTTCTTCACGACCTCTTCACAGCCCATCAAGCTTGTAAAAAACCCTAATTTCATATTCTCTCATGTTTGCGTTGTGCTGCTGGAATTCACCCTAGGCGTGTGACCCAATAGTCCCGTACCTCATGAGCAATGATGCTAGTGCATGTGTATGAGTGGGCATAAACCAACACCTACAAGGAAAGCTTTTAATTAAAATACAAGACAATAAAAATTTACACAATAAATAAACAAATAAATAAAATATGTAATTATATATATGGATATTTAATTGGCCATAAAGGAGGAGTGTCAACTTCCCAAATCTTGAAATTTACTTGATCAAATTAGAATATTGCCATATAAATCCTATAACTTCCATAAACTTCCATTACAACACACACAATAACCTAATTCACGGCTCCATCTCCCCTTCCCAGTCAAAAAAACTTAAACCCTCAAGAACAAGTGGTGGTGTTTATAACACAACAACCAATGCGGGCCAAGGCAAAGGTTTACCGATAGCCCTCTACTAATTTACACAGTTGAATTTCCTTCCGTACAACACATGCATTAAAAGGTCAACAACTGCACCGCCAAATAGCAAACGAGCCCAGCCGAACTACATGCGTAGCTGACTTCTAAAACACTACTCGTTATCATACCACGAGCACGTACCGGACAAATAATCATACAATTAGATATACAATCAACAATCATCAGACTAAATAGTCTATCAATCACAATCGCGTGCATCACATCAATCATATCAATCATAACCTTTACCATCCGTGAGTTTCATCCACTCACCTCTTGATTCTCGAACGCCACACTCTGATGTCTAATATTACTGAGTCTTTGTGTTCCTAAAAAGACAGCAACACCGAAATTAGTCTCTGATAAATATATCTTCACATATATTTATATCAAGAATACCCATATTCGTCAAGTTAGATTCACATATACTAAACATATAATGTGCACTCCCAAAAAACCAACAATCAAAAGCTTCCATCTTGAAAACCATCGGACGTGTCGCGTCGCAACATGCTTTAGAACGACCACTTGGAATGGACACTTCGAATGACCTCTTCGAATGGCTATATACTTTGAGAGGACATGGTGGACACTTCGAATTCGAAGTCTAACAAGGAACGCGTCGCGTCCCCTAAATGGATGTGTCGCATCATGCGATTTCAAGACAAGACATCAATAACACATCATAAAATACTTCTAACATATATAAAATACTGGAAAACAATTTTTAACACTTCTAAAGTCATAAAAACTTCGTATAACTTGTATACAAACATCAATAACAAATCAAATCAATATATAACATCAAAACTAACAAAACCCATTTGTCAAGTTTCATTCAAAGCTTTCATCAATGGTGTTCTTTCTATTTCAAGCATAAACCCAACAACAAAGTACATCAAAATAAACACAATCATGTTAGAAACATTATGTAACCTTTAGTTTGAATTATCAAACACCAAATCATCAACTCAAAATTTCAAGTTGGCAAGTTTGCAAGCTTTCTTCATTTCAAGGTAAACACACCAACACACACTATAACTTTCAAAATAGATTTCAAATGAGGAGGTGGTTTCCTTCATGTTTATCCATATACACGTACACACATATTCACTCCATTTTAAGCGTGAGGTGGAACCTTTATAAGCATGCGTACATACATATTTACACATATACATACCTGCACACATATATACATACATGCATAGTCATTTACCTAAATTAATTAATTTACTTTAAGATATTCACATTAATTAAATATTAAAACACACAAAAACACGCATCACCAACCCACAAATTGACTAGCCCGGTTTGCGGGTGTTACAAATCTCCCCTCCTTAAGAGGATTACGTCCTCGGAATCCCATCCTGTTCAGACAACTGAGGGTATCGATTCTTCATATCAGTTTCCGTCTCCTAAGTTAAATCAGAACCCAAACTGTGTTTTCATTTGACCAACACCATTGGAATTTTCTTTTTACGAAGTTTCGTCACTTTACGATCCAAAAGTTCAAAAGGTTCTTCCACTAGTTTTTTTTAATCCACTTTAAAGTCATGCACTAGGAGAATCTGACTCTTATCTTCTACCTTATACTTACGTAGATAACATAAATTATTTGTGTCGTAATTACATGCCAACTCATAAGGAAGATCCAACGCAACTGTCATATCGTCCACTATCTTCCGTATGTGAAAAGGACGGACGAAGCGAGAAGATAACTTCCCACGCTTTCCAAAACGGATAATACCCTTCCACGGTGAGACTTTCAGATAAACCAACTCACCGACCATAAATGAAACAAGCCGACGACGAGGATTGGCATACATTTTCTGCCTTTCTTTGGCGGCTTTCAATTTCTCTCGAGCAATAGCAACCTTATCTATAGTTAACTTAACAATCTCTGGACCCGCAAACTGCTTCTCACCAGACTCTAACCAACATGTGGGAGTACGGCAACGACGACCGTACAACAATTTCATAAGGAGGCATCCCAATACTTGAATGGTAAGAATTATTATACATAAACTCAATCGATGGTAAGTGTAAATCCCAATAACCACCATACCCAATTACACAAGCAGGCAACATATCTTCAAGCGTTTGTATGGTTTGTTCAGTCTGACAATCCAATAGAGAAATATAGTTGTACTCAACTCAACTCACATCCTCGAGTCTTGTTATAAATTCTTCTAAAAGTTAAGATGAATCAGGAATTTCTGTTAGAACCCATCGAATATGAAACACCACATCTTTGAACGATGTCATCAACATACAGTCAAGTTAGTCTACGAAAAGATGTCGTCTCACTAGTGGCAAGAATACGGGCGCTTTTCATTGAACGTTTAATAACCACTCATACCACATCAGGATTCCTCTATATACATAAAAGTTAGATACAATTTCCATCGTGACTTGCCATCACTACCACTCTAGTATTTTTAATCATCTCAAAGATTCATAAGTTTCTATTACTCTTCTTTGACAGGTACACAACAGGTCATAATTCCATGAAATGAGTTCTATCTTCTCTCATTATAGGCGACCAATATAATACATTAATATCATTATCCAATTTAGTACTTCCAAAATGCACTGGCGATATAGATTCATAAGTCTTTGTTAAAATCAAACTCCGAATTTCCAAATAAAGGCACTCAAATACAAGATCTACAAGCCTTCAATCCACATGATTCGGCAATTAATTCCTCTTTTCTCTTTCTCATACTCTATAACTTAAATCTTTTATCCTTCAAAACTTCCAGTGGAGAAGATTTCAATTCATCCACTAAGTCAAATACACTTTCAATTCGCATGAATCAAATGTTATCATTACTAGCTCCTTATCTCAACACATCCGTCACCAAATTAGATTTCTGAGGAGATATCAAATCTCTCAATCATATTCTTTGATTTATTCCAATAACTGTCTCCGCCATGTGTTCAACTTTTTCTATATAAGCATTTACTACACATTCTAATGATCAATTCAATCACACGTTTCCTTCCATAAAGTCAATATCTCGACAATGTTATGGCAAAATTTAATTGCTACAAATGTCGAGTCATGGTTGAATAATTTCTCTCATGAGATTTCAATTATCACAAGGCATAGACAATTCATCCAATCTCCCTGCATTAAATCACATTTCAAGCCGATGGATACGGTATCACAGCATACCACAAAATCTTCGGATCCATCGAATAGTTCAAGAATAAAACATGTTTTAATAATTGTTTTAGAATCTCAAATACTACTTCCTGTTCATCATTTCGTCAATATTGAACATCCTTGCACGTTAACTCAATCAGCAGACCAACAATCCAGGGAAAATCTTTATTAAACCAGCGGTAGTAACCCACCAATCCCAGAAAAACTCTTTATCTCTGCAGGCATTTCGGAACGTTCCAATTCATAAGAGCCTTAACCTTTACAGGATTCATCCTGATTCCAAGTACAAAAAGCAGTCTTAGATATATATCATCATCTATACGCGTACTTGGCAATAACTAGATCTCAAATCAATCTCGGACTCTATCTCTTGGACTGGAGGCAATCCAAGCAACTTGACGAAAAACACATCTGGGTATTCTGCTACCACCCGAATATCCGTCACAATCTACTTCTCTTTCTTACCATCACCAACTTACACCATGAAAGATTCACATTTCCCGGCTAGAATTCTTCTAGTCTTCCAAACGCAAAATCATAGGAAAAATATATGTAACACCGTGATTTTGAGAACCAAAATTTTCTTTTTAAAATACAATTTGAGATTTCAAACTGCGTGGGTTTGACTGTAAATAGAACAATCAAACCTGTCTTATAATTTAAAAATGCAGCGGAAGTAAAAACACGTGGCAAACTATATAAACATTCAAAATGATGCCACAAAGGACAGTTGGTGTTACGGAATACATAACCGGCTGACCATTATCTTAAACATAAATAAACATAGTTTGAACATCTAAGCAGTGTTCCTCCCAAAGCAATAACTACCCGCAGGCTCCCGAGCTCACTGAGGATTACCTGCACATGTGGAGTGTAGCAACTGTTAGCTATAATAGCTAGTGAGTACCAAATAGCATGCAATCAATATAAGTACATCACATATCATCAATCATGCTCAGATAGTTCTATCCTAGCATCTCGTGATGAGTTGGCGTAGTCAGGAGGTAACATATCTTGCAGGGGAGCTAACCCGGCTCAATGCACCAAACTGGGGTACCAAACACATCAACCGCCCCGGTGGGGGAGCTATACAGCGTCCACCGTTGCGTTTTGGAATCCGCACATTCCTCTGTTGTACAGCCACAGCTATACCCAAAGAGGACAGCTTTGTCCTTAAATAGAACAGCTTTGTTCTCGCAGGACAGCTTTGTCCATAGGATCCGGATCAACCACAAACAAACATTTGATTCAATCGAATCAACAGTTAATGCGCGCATATATATTCAATACTCATCCTAGCATACACCTAATCAAGTGCATACTATACTGTGTCAACATGGTATATTCTAGCATCATCATGCAATCCTACACTTGAACAAGTGCGTGTGCAAATCATGGTTTACAATTCTGTAATCACTGTTAATATATGTTATAGGTATATTAATTGTTATGTCATTCGACACTCACCTGATAGGCTAGGATAAGAAACGACCTTGCTTTGGCACACACGGATTGACAATTCAACCTATAATATCAAGACCTACGCATCAATCATTTGAATACGCGAGGAACGTCTAGGATACTTGAAACAATACCCTAATGATGCTATTTTACCATTTATTAACTAACTATAGCAGCCCAAGCAACAACACGCGAATACGTGGCACAAAACAACACATTAGGCTGTGTGCAGGGGTGTCGCGCCGCGACACAGCCTTGTCGCGCCGCAACCAGTGTGCAGCAGCTGCAGCTGGTGTGGTTTTGTGCACAGCAGACTCATTTTTGCTCATTTCAATTCCAAATCAATTTTGGTAAAATTCTAGTGTTTCATGGGACCATTTGACACTTGTGGAAGCTTTCTGACATCAAAAAATCCTATCCAATTAATTCATACGAAAATCACAATTAAATGGACAAAGACGTGCGCATAATGGCCAAAACTTGGTGTAGACCAATTCCAACACTTGCAACACACCATATACACCTAATATGATGTATTGAAGGTGTTGCAACTAACCAAAAGCTTTAAACTCTTTGTTTGGTATCATTTTCCAATTTCTTGCCTATTTATGGCCTATTTTTCACTATTTTAGCCAATTCAAGCAAAACAACCATTCCAATTCAAAACCAATGTTCTAATAAATTCATACAAGTCATATGAACCTATTAGAACCTTAAAAATCAGTTCTTGATGTGTAAAAACAGATTTAGACCATTTTGGCCATTTTGACCCATTTAGGCTAAATATTGGATTTGTGCATAAACACCACTTCTAATGCACCAATTGAGTTCTAATCAATCCTAACAAGTTATAAGATCAATTAGAACATTAAATTTCAGTTCTTGAAGGTCAAAATCAGTTTGACCCGTATTTGACCAATTTTGACCCATTTGAGCCAAAATTCAAAACTTATCAAGAACACTACTTTAATTCATGGAATTGGTTCCTATACACTTATAAATGATATTAGAACCTATTTCAATCATAAATTTCAGTTCTTGATTGCTAAATCAAAGAACCCACTTGAAACCTAGAATTTCAAGTCTTGAAAGGCATAATCAAGAACAAGGATGAATTGGCACTTACAATGATCAAAAGATGATTAGAAACAACTTGTGGGATGATTTTGATCCTTATTTAGCTGCTGGAACAAGAGTTTATGAGTTTTCTTCAAAAACCCAAAATTCAAGAATGAAGAACAAGTCATGGATATGGAACTTACTAGGTTAGAGATGAAGAAGATGATGTTCTAGGATAGATTTGGCCTTCAATTTGCTGCTGGAAGTTGGCTTAATTGATCTCTTCTTGATATTCTTCTCCTATCTTGCAAGAATAGAAGAAAGCTTGAGTGTGTGTGTGTTACGTGTGTGTGTAGAGAAGTCTGTGTATTCAAAAGGGTTAGACCGACTTGTGGGTATTATTATCCACAAGTGGGTATTTTATTCCCCTTACCAACTTACAACTCATCTCTCGTTTAACCGTTTCAACTAACGAGGATATTTTTGGAATCCTCGTTTGAAACCGTTCGATATTTTATATTCTTTATCTATATTTATTAATATTTTTAATAACCCTTTTATTTATTATTTTCCATATTTTATATCATTTCCTAGAATATATATATATATATATTATTTAATTAAATTAAATAATTGACGTACCATATTCGGACACGTCTAGGCCCGTTTTGAGGATGTTACAATATATCTAACCTTCTCACCTCGAGTCATCACGTGTGACCCATCAGCCAAAGGAAACGAAATCACTTGTTCTTTACTAGTTCAAACAAAATATAATATAACATGTAGTTCAATCTATGTGATAACATCTTCCTATAGTACATCATACCCATTTTGCATCAATTCAAATAAGACATACTTAACATCATACCACTTTCCGATATAAACTTCAAAAGAATCAAGATTTAGAAAACATTTACTATCAACTACCTCTACTTTTAGAAAACCATCCTCATTAGAAGTAAGCACAATGAACTTAACACCTAAGTTATACAGTAACAACAATTAACTCTAAAGTTAATTAATGCACATACAGGTATAGAATTTATCAAAACATACCCGTTATATCATCCTTGGTCGGATAACATCATCTCTTATCTTACTGAATGCCCTATCCTCTGACGTAGTAGGTGTAACACCCGTAAACCTGGGCTAGTAGATTAGCAAGTTGGTAGTATGTGATTAACTGCGTTAATTTAATTATATGGTTAATTAAATTATTTGATTTAAAGTAATTAATTGAATATATATATATATATATATGCGTATATATATATATATATAATTACTGGTGAAATAAATGATGTGTATGTATGTTAAGTATGTGTTATGTATGTATGCATAAAAAAGGGATAAGTATGCTAGTAATCCACCTCCTGCTTTGTTAATTGAGTTGCATGTGTACATGTGTGCGTATATAGCAAATTTAGAAACCATCTGCTCATTTTATCAAAGGAAAGTGTGTGTGTTTAATGTGCTATTCCTTGAAGAAACCTCTTGCCGAATAAAGTCTTTAAAACTTGAGAATTTGATTTGGAGTTATGTAAAATCAAGCAAAGGTTTGATTTTCTTCTTGTCATGTTTTAGTATTAACTAGGAATAATTTTCTGATTGAATAACATGCTA
Organism: Dittrichia graveolens; assembly: GCA_038502395.1. NCBI lineage: Eukaryota > Viridiplantae > Streptophyta > Magnoliopsida > Asterales > Asteraceae > Dittrichia > Dittrichia graveolens. The sequence continues at coordinate 30,617,450 of JARJIL010000008.1, forward strand.
ATATGAAGATTCACCATGGTTGGTTTTAAGAAACTTGATTTAATGGGTTTTGTGTGATTAAGTGATTTATGTGTTTAAAAGATGTTTGTGATGCATGAATACATGTTTATAGATGTTTAGACATGTTTTTGGTAAGCTTTGATGAGTTTCATAAAATCTGGAAATAAGTCCATGAATGTTTGAAGTTGGCAGTTTTAGTGTTGAGGAAGAAGATGATGAATCCAATGATGTTAAACCCGGTATCGTTAAAATCCAGAACTCCTAAAATCAGATGTTCATGAAATCCGGTATTCTTGAAAATCGATACCCTTGAGAAACCGATACACATGAATCCGATAATGTTTGAATCCGATATTTCCCATAAACCGACACTCCAAATCTGGAACCCAAAATCCGATAAACTTGGATTTTGAAATTTTGAAATCCTATACTTGAAATCCGGATAACCCACAATCCGACAATCCTGAAATCCGGAACTCTTAAATCCGGTAGAGGAATCCGACAAACCCTGATATCCAACATTTGGGATTTGATTTAAAGTTGTTTAATATTTATGCTATCGTATGAGGATTAATAGTAGTATTTATGAGAAATAAGATATAAATAGATGTGGACAGATATATTTATGAGTTCGAGACTGATTTAGTTGTTATTTTGTTTTCCGGCAATCCAAAGGCTCAGTAATATAAGATCCCTGAGTTACCCATTTGGAATCAAGAGGTGAGTGGATGTTAGTCGCGGATGATAAAGATTATGGTTGATGTTATTGATGTGATGCATGCGTATGTGATTGTTACACTGTTGACTCTCATTGTGATTGTTTATTGATTATATCTGTTGCGTGATTATTTGGCCGATACGCACTCTTTGGATGATATCGAGCTTCGTTTGAGAAGTCAGCTATGCATGGAATTGGGCTGGGCTCGTTTGCTCGTTGGTTGAACAGTGGTAATCTTACTCATGCATGCGTTGAATCATAGGGGAATTTCACTGTGCCAACTCAGTAGAGGGCTATCGGTAAACCTTTGCTTTGGCCGGCATTGGTTGTAGGTTCTGCGCCGAACCGCCGGTCTTCTTGATTGTGTGATTACATGCTTTGGTGTTGACTTGATGTTTGCTTTTGTGTTTGGCTTCTACTCACTTAGCTTTGTGCTAATTCCCCTTAGTTGTTGCTTTGCAGGTTTATGAGTGGTGGTGGTGTATGTAGAAGGAGAAGTTGACCCTGCTCTGATATGTCTTTTTTTGAAAAGAAAACAAGCAGATGTTTTGTAACACCATGAAATATGATTTTGTTGTTTGTGAACAAATGTTTGTAGTTTGTAAATATTCGTATTTTATGTAAAGTGAATTTGTTTAATTAAGCTTCCGCATTATGTTTTAAAAAATGGCTTTGGTTTTACGGTGTTACAGTTTTGGTATGAGAGCCTTGGTTTGGCGATGCATGCACGGCTAGAGTGTTGCATTACCAAATCTTGGCTCGTGATGGGTCAAACTTTCCTTCAGGGGAATTAGAGTAAGTTGGAGATGTCTATAGTAGTTAGTATTTTGAGTACTAACGGTTTATGTTAATGAATTGTGAGATGATGTGATTGTAACAGATATAACTAACAGAGAGACCCCCGTCCTTCCTCCTGTGACCCCGACTACATCACAAGCACCAGTGATCGAAAAGTTGGATAATACAGAGGTTGCAGGAACACAGGTCAGGCTCACGAGGAAGATCAAAGTGAGTACATCTTCAAATTGGAAAATGAATTGATGGATCTAAGAAACTTGATTCATAGCTTGGAGCAGCAAAGGCATACTTAACTTGAACCAACCCCAGTTCCGACTGCGATTCCTACACAATCAACCACTGCACCAGTAACAACACCGCTACCACCGGTAACCCAAATGATGCAACAACCATTCTTCTAAACGTTTGCACAATAAGGAGCTTACCCTTTTGTGTTTCCTAGATATAAACAACCTTGAATGTACAAGCAATTTTTGGATTTCAAACCTTCAGAGTATCGAGGGAGTTCCGATCCTAATGTTACCCTGAACTGGTTACGGGAGATGGTTAAGGCATTAGACACTTGTAATTGCGAGAATGAATTAAAGGTGAAGTACGCAACAAGAATGTTGAAGGGTGTTAGGTTTATTAATTGTATAGAATAGAAGATTACATTTTGAGTGAATTTTGTATTAGTTACAAACTAGAGGGTCTTAATTGTAAATATACTCATGGAGTATATAAGCCTATGATTAAGGGTAATCATGTCTCAATTGCCATAATCAATGATATGAACTATGTGTTAATGAAGGTGTAATTAGTATTCTCTCATAGTTCTACACATGTAATTGAAGATTAGCTTGATACTTGAAGAATTAAGGGATTATCAATTGATATCAGAGCCTAAGGAGTGATTTGATTGAAGATTGGATCAAGAATTGCAAGAAATTTGAAGAAATTTTGAAGATTTTTTTTTTCAATTGTTGGATTATTTTTTGGCAAAAACTTTGAAAAATTCTAGAAAATTCATACGATCTTCATTTGATCTAATTTTTGGATATGTTGTTGTGTATGATTGCAGGAACCTACATTAAAATTTTCAAGTGCAAAATCCAAGCCATTAGAGAGAAATCGAAAAATCAATTTGTGGGTTTTTTAAGGATGTTCTTGAGGATGAAATTTAGAATTTCGAGTTCTAGATGGAATTGATTGCTGAATTTTTGAAAGAAGTTTAGCAATAGCATCGTGATTGGATCTGCAAAATCTCAAAGCTTAATTCAAAACACACAAGGAGAAATTATGAAATATTTTTCTTGATGTGTTATTGAAGATTTTGATCAATTTTGAATCAATTCGTGTTGTTTGATCGAAATTCGTGATAAAGGAATGTTAGAAAATTGTTAGGGAACGTGGAGAAACATAAATTTGATCATAAAAATCATTTTTGAGGACTTTTTGAAAATTCAAGATTGATGGTGTTCTTGATGTTCTTGAGTAGAAGGTGAAGAAAGGAGGAGTTTGATCCAAAAATTTTAAGTCAAAAAGTGTTTTTGGTATTTGTGTGTCAAAAAGTATCGGATTTATGCTCCGGATTTGGTTGAATTGTCGGATTTTTGAAAGTGTCGGATTTGGTTGAATTCTCGGATTTTTGAAACTGTCGGTTTTGGTTGAATTCTCGGATTTTTGAAAATGTCGGATTTTTGAAAGTGTCGGAATTTTGAATTCTCGGATTTTTGAAAGTGTCGGATTTTTGAATTCTCCATAGCAATTTTAAATGGCTCAAAATTTGGTTGAAAATACAAAATTTGAATTTTCTTGCATTTTCTGATATAGCAATTTTAAATGGCTATGCTCCTTGGACCCCGCCAGGGGTTGCCACCCCTTGGACCCCGCTATCAGGGGCGCTGCCCCCGAACCCCCGTTGTCGTTGTGACTGAATTAGAATTTTTATTCATAGTCACTTTAATTGATTCTCATAGTACATTTTTAATCATTGATGATCATTACCAACTCATTCTTAATTGATCAAATCATTATTATTGATTACATTTTTTATCAAATCAAATCATTCCTAAAAGATCGTATTTTTTTCAGGTATCAAGATAAAATATCAAGATGTCAACGAAGATTACACAAGTTGAAGTAAATTTTGAGAAAAAGAAGGCAGAAAGATTGGTTAATGAGAATATCCAACTCAAAGAGAAGATTTCATCAATGAAAAAGAGTTTCACACATTGACACGGAGAAATACAATTTATGATGTAAGGATTGAACGTATATCAGATGATATAATCAAAAAGGAGAAACAGATGCAAATTCTGAGTGGAAAAAGTTCATTACTAAAAGAACAAGTTGAATTTGAAAAGAAAAAAGCAAGTGAATTACAAGTTGAAAAAGTTGAATTGCATGATAAGTTGAAACAACTTGAGAAACAGCTACTTGTTGAAAAAGTTGAGTTGCAGAAAGAAACAAATGTATTAGACCTAGAAAAGGGTTTGCAAAGTGAAAAGAAAATGTTTGAAGAAGAAAGAAGCTAGTTTGTGGAGAAAATCTCACAACTTGAAGTACATTCTAAAGAGGAGAAAAAGAAAGTAGAGATTTCGTTAGAAGAGAATGACCAGTTCAAAGAGCAAATGTCTAGAGTGTCTGAGGAACTTCAACTTTTGGAAAAGAAATATCAAGAGTATAAAGTTGAAGTTGAGAAGAAGGAAGCAGATACAAAACAGGTAAAGAAGAGAGCAAATGATCTGAAAGAACAGAATGCCAAGTTTTGTTAGTCATTTATTTGTATATATTCCATTCGTGAAGAAGATTTTGAAGAAAGCGAATGAAGGTGTAAGATCTTATTCTTTTGTAAACTGTTCTGACGCACCATCTGAAGAAAGAAGCCCGATGTTCATCTGAATATTAGTTCTGAAGTGAACGTCAGCTGAAGTTAGTCTTCAGTCATCAAAGGGTCTTCTGCACTGAAGATACATCTGACAACAAGAATTTTCCTGTTATGTAAAGTGCACGATCTACGCATTCTGAAGGAGCTCGAAACGGCAATATTGTTTTTTGTTCCTAATTGTGTGTAGAGCGGTACACGTGTAATGTAATTAGATGGTCAGGATTAGTTTACTTAGCCTATAAATACCTGCTCGTTAAACGAGAAAAGGTTAAGCATTTGTTTGCTAATTTGCATTCAAGTTTGTTCTTGATTTAGTTTGTACTCAGTGCTCAAGTTTGTTCTTGTGCACTCTTTGAAGTTTGGTTATTAATATAATCTTACTTTGAAAACTTTCGTGTGTTCGTTGCTTTAAAACTATTCCGCACTTTGATATTATTCATTGTTAGTTTTTACGTATTCGGGAAAAACAATTGGTATCAGAGCAGGTTCTAATTTTATCTATAAATTAGTGATCTTTTAAACATGTCGAAGTTTGATTACATCGATAATGGCTCCTCTGCCAAACCACCAAAGTTTTCTATCGAACATTTTTCTAGATGGAAAAACAGAATGTTATTGTATTTAGAAAATCTTGATTGCAACTCTCTTATTATTTTGGAGGAAGGTCCTTACATTCCTCAAACCATCTCCATGGAGACTGGTTCTGCTGAAACCTCCATTCCCTCTCATCCGAAACTAAGATCTCAATGGACATAGGAGGATAAGAAGCTGGTGGGTCTAGATGCAAAGATACGAAACAGTATAGTTATTGCTTTACCTAATGAAATATTTCACACTGTTTGTAATCTGAAGATAGCTAAGGATATGTGGGGGAGCATATGCATAACGTTCGAAGGAACTATTGAAGTTCGTGAGAACAAGAAGACCAAGATCATACGCAAGTATGAAAGCTTCTTTGCAAAAGACTCAGAGTCTCTCACTGAGGTCTACACCAGATTCACATGTATACTGAACGACATGACTGAAGTTGGAGTTGTCAGAGAGCAATTCCAAATCCTAAACAGATTTCCGGATTCCCTCCCGTCCGAATGGGATACCATGTGCATGATCCTGAGAACCAACAACATGCTCAGGGACAAGAACATGCGTAAGCTATTCAGAATCTGCTGAATGACGAACAAACCCGCATTTAAAAAATTGATTTGAAGAAGGCCTTTAAGAAAACTCTGGCCCTAGTTGCTAAAAATCCTCAGAGAGTCAAATACAGGCCAACTAAAGACTCTGATTCTGAAGATGAGCCTCAGATGAATGATGCTGAGGAGGTAGAAAGATCTGATGATGAAGATACAGAAAAATCCTTCATCATGAAAAATTATAAAAAGTTTTAGAAGCTTAAATCTGATGGGAAGAGAAGGTTTGATAAGAAGTTTTCTTCAGAAAAAAAGAGCTCATCCGAAGGGTCCAAGAATGAGTGCTTCAAATGTGGGAAGCCTGGTCATTATGCAGCTGACTCTTTTGTGAAGGAGACCTCTTCAAATCCTAAGAAAGGGTTTCTATCAAAGGCTGATAAATACAAGGATAAATATAAGGCCCTAAAAGCATCAAATGAAAAGAAGAAAGAAAATGCCATGATTGCTGATGACCTTAATTGGACTGATTCTGAAACATCTTTAGACGAGGAAGAAGAAAATGAAGTTAGAGGAAAGTGTCCGGTGGCTGATAAAATTCGCAGAACTGCAAATCCTGACATGTGCTTATTGGCCACTCAAAGCAAGTTCAGCAAGGATCTAGCTGAGGCTTAAAAATTGAGTTGAGCAGAAGGATGGAATCCCACCATGATGTATAAGGTATCTAATTTCAAAAATTATTCAATGAATGAGAAGGATGATATGTTTGCTTATTTGTGTTCTGATCTAACAGTTGCGCATACAAATCAAAACAAATCTAAACAAACTATCACCAAGCTCACCTCTGAAATAAATGTCATGGAAAAAGAAAATGAACAATTTCTTCAAGAGTCATATGCCTTAAGAAATCATCTTGAATTTTTAACAAATGAACTCAAAAATGTGAAAATGGATTTGCAAGACTCTAACGAAAAATTGAAAGATTGTCAGTCGATTATTGATCTTTGGTTGAGTCCTAATAAACTAGCATTTGAGAGTATAAATCATCACATGGTTATTCAAAGAGAAAGAGTAGGCATTGGACACATTAAACAAGCTATTTTAGCAAAAAGTGTAAAAATGTCGATGAAATGATTTTTAACGACATAAGCATTAATGATGTTGGAAATCAAAATCTCCTTAAAAAGAGATTCACCAAATCTGAAGTTTTAAATCCGAGTTTTTCTGAAAGAACAAATTCTGAAATTAGAAACCTTCAACTTCCCACTGAGTACGATACCCTTGTCAACAAAACTCCTGAACCAATCTCCAAAATATCCATTACACCTATTCCTACTGAAACCCAACCTGAAGTTGTATCTGAAACCCCAATTGAAAGGCAACCAAAAGTTGTGTCTGAAACCTGTACTGAAACCCTCAACCAGTCTTCGTCTGAATCAGTTGGTGAAGTATCTTCTGATATCAAAATAGCTGAGTTATCCAACTCTAGCTTTCTTCCTGAAGCCAGTGTCTTCTATGACATTATCATCCCCATGATCTCGTCAAATGAAAATTCATCAGCTGAATCCTTACAATCCACAGTTGAAAATCCAAAACCCTCCAAAGCCAAAAATATTGATAAAACCTTTGTTCTGCATGTATCAAAACTCAAAGAAGTTAAGGATTCTCTTTTCAAAATTTTAAAGTTAATTGGTGAAAAAGAATAAAAGAGTTAAGGCAAATAATTCTAAATCCACTCGAAAGTGCTATAAATGTGGAGTAAGAGGTGATGAAGCAACTTCTTGTTCTAATGAAGGCAAAGTCTCTGGTTGCTCTTCCAAGCATTGTGTTTTGGAGCCCAGTAAAGTTTGGGCTCATCAAATGAACTAACTTTTAAACTATCTGTGTATGGCGATCAACATGATAACATTTGGTACCGTGATAGTGGATGCTCAAGGCATATGACCGGATGTAAGTCCCTACTGAATGGGGTTCAAGCATCAAATGGCCCCAAAGTTACATTTGGTGGAGGAAAATGTGGCAAAACTGATGGTTATGGTTATTTAAACCAAGGTTCAGTCAACATTAAAAATGTTGCTCATGTTACAGGACTTGAACACAACCTGATCAGCATCAGTCAGCTATGTGATGCAGATTATGAAGTGCATTTCAAGAAGACCAAATGTTCGATCTTCAACAAGAAAGGCAAAGAAGTCTTACAAGCAAAAAGGTAGGGAAACATGTACATTGTTCATTTCAACTCTGTCACCTCTGAAAAAGATGCTTGTTTCTTTTCAGAAGCTGATTCCAAAGTTAACTGCTTATGGCACAAAAGTTTATCCCAACTTCAAAAACATAAGCAAACTCTCTAAGCTTCACCTTATCAGAGGTCTAGCGTCAGTTCGGTTTCAGAAAGACAAGCTGTGTCATGCATGTGAGAAGGGAAAGAAAAAGAAGTCTGTCTTCAAATCCAAACATTGTAACCAAGCTAACTCCGCCTTTCACTTACATCATATGGATCTCTTTGGTCCTGTTAGTTCCCCTAGTATGGGAGGCAAGAAATATACCCTGGTAGTTGTTGAAGAATACACCAGGTTCACATGGGTATTCTTTTTGCGCAACAAAAGTGATACTGCTGAAGTTCTGATGAGCTTTATACGTCGTGTTCAAAAATAGTTTGACACACAAGTTAAACAACTTCGTAGTGATCATGGAACAGAGTTCAAGAACTCTACTCTTCAAGATTTTTGTGATGAAAATGGCATCATCCAAAACTTCTCAGCCCCATACACCCCTCAGCAAAATGGGGTTGCTGAAAAAAGAAATTGGACCTTAATAGAAGCAGCCCGAACTATGCTAGCTGAAGTATCTATAAAAGGGCATTTCTGGGCTGAAGCTGTAAATGTTGCTTGCTACACTCAGAACAGGTCCATTATTGTCAAGCGCCACAGTAAAACTCCATACGAGTTACTTTATCTGAAGTCACCCAATGTCGGATACTTCAAAGTCTTTAGAAGCACATGCTTCATCCTGAACACCAAAGATCAGAAAAGCAAATTTGATCGAAAAGGGGAACAAGGAGTATTTCTGGACTATTCTGACATTTCTAAAGCTTATCGTGTTTTTCTTCCCACGAAAAACTCTGTGGTGGAAACAATAAATGTCATCTTTGATGAATTCGATGCAAAGTCAACCTCAAATGATACTCATCAAGTTGTTTATGATGAATTTGATGCTCTTCTAGAAGAGACATTCAATGATGACTTGGATGACTATTCTCTCGAGGTAAACACTGACGATAATGTTGTCTCTATTAATGTTAATCACGTCACTGAAGATCTTCTGGAAACAAATGCTTCCTCTGCTGATGAGCAACAGGAACAACCACAGAGGGTCACGAAATGGACTCGAGTTCATCCTATCACAAATGTGATTGGTAATCCAAATACTGGTGTGCAAACCCGAAATTCGATTACATCTGCATTTTGCATGTTCTCTGAATTTATATCACAGGTCGAACCAAAGAAAGTGGATGAAGCTCTAAAGGAACCAAACTGGGTGGTCGCTATGCAAGACGAGCTTAATGAATTTGAAAGGAACAAGGTTTGGAAGTAGATTGCCCCACCTGAAGACAAGTCCATTATTGGCACAAAATGGGTCTTCAGAAACAAACGTGATGAAACTGGGTCAGTTGTGCGTAACAAAGCTAGATTAGTTGCAAAGGGCTACTATCAAGAGGAAGGGATAGATTATGATGAAACATTTGCTCCAGTTGCTCGTCTGGAGGCAATACGCATGTTCCTAGGCTTTGCAGCGATCAAGGGATTCAAGGTCTTTCAGATGGACGTTAAAAGCGCCTTTCTAAATGGAGAACTTCAAGAAGAAGTATTTGTTCAACAACCTCCTGGATTTGAAAGTCCCAAGTTTCCATAACATGTGTATAAGCTCGACAAAGCTCTTTATGGACTGAAACAAGCTCCACGTGCCTGATATGATACTTTATCCGCTCATCTTCTGAAGAATGGATTTTAGAGAGGGAACATCGACAAAACTCAATTTCTGTGTAGGGAAAAAGGTGAGAAAATCATGTCAGAGAAATTCAAGATGAGCATGATGGGAGAACTGAATTTCTTCCTTGGACTTCAGATTAAGCAATCTTACCAAGGCATCTTCATTAATCAAGGGAAATATGTCAATGACTTACTCAAGAAGTTCAATTTTTCAGACTCCTCCCCGATGAAGACTCCCATTGTTCCTAAAACCAAGCTTACAGCTGATCCGAATAGGAAAACAGTTGATCTTCCCACATTCAGAGGGATGATAGGATCCTTGCTATATCTGACAGCGAGTCGTCCTGATATAATGTTCTCCACATGCCTATGTGTGAAAGATCAAATCAATGACCAATGAACCTTCAAGTAATCAATAGTGAGATGAATATTGAGAGAGAGGGCTTCAAACACTTCACGTTAAGATTGATATTGCATAAATGGCTCCATCGTGAAAAGTGATACATGCCTATGGGACAAATAGCCTAGTTATTGGCTACGCCTACTACATGGGCCTCATGGGCTTTTCTACATTTTTCTAATATCAACAATCTCCCCCTAAATGGAGAGAAAGCCTATTACATTAAAATGAAATGCGGAAAGTAAGAAATTACAAAGTAGACCGATTTCTTATGCCAAACATCATCTGCCACCTCCTTATTATCCGCCGGCTGTCCAATGTCCTTTTGACATGTTCAATGATTCGTATCAGCCCAGCCATCTCTGTTTCACTTAAGTTAGATTGATCGTTTTCGGCCTTTTCTTGAAGACGATGAAATAACAGTTTAAGAGTCCCATCTGAGTATGCCATTAAATTTATCATCTGAACCATGATCTATCGGCGTTGTTGATTGACAAAAATGACACCTCTTTGACCCGCGAAGCTAGGATGATTTTCATCAATGATTGTGAGCTCCTCTAGGCTTTGTATATGTGTAAGATGTTGCAATGGTCTGAGCAGATTCACCTCGAGTTGATTACTCTCGGTGCCTAATTGTAGATCATGCTCTTGTATAAATTCAATAAATCTCCTCATATATTTCATTAGAGCTGATCGTCCTTGTTGTTCTTTATAGGACTTGTTGATCTTTGTATAGAGCTTCTCGTATATGAACTCAATGTCATGCAGCTTTACATGTCCAAAGTTTGCTTTATTGAGGGAGATTTTCTGACCATCTGCTCTATGGACATCATACACAGCAAATCTGTACCTGAGTGATTTTTGCATTCTTACGCGAAGTACTTTGCTGATTGGGTACTCTGAAACTATCTTCTCCCTTGGGGTTTTGTATTCATTGAGAATGTGAGTATATCGTCTTTGTTGGTCCCAAAGAGGGTAAACAAGCAACTGATACAGTGTAGAAGGGGGGATGAATACACTTTAAACAACTAATTAAATTTAATCAAATGTATATTGACTAATCAAATGAACTGGTTACAATTTTTACTTTCTAATCAAATCAACAGGATGATTTGATATTACACTAATTATAAACTCAACTTCTCTCTAAACACTCTTGAATCACAAACTAATTGATGATCGAACTTCTTGTTAAAACTAATTAACAAGAATTCTGGAAAACTCTCTTTTAACTTTGAACTCACAAAATTATAGCAACACACGCGTATCAAGTATGAACACAGGCTTCGCAACTTATGATGTTCTTGTTCTGTGTATCACGCATACATCGTGTAAACCCATAAAAGGTTTATACTCATACTTGATGTATCTACGAATACATCGCAGTTTAAAGATATAACTTATCTTTTCTTTAAAACCGTAACAAACTCCTTAATTAGAACATATCTAACTAATTCCGTTTGAGATTTCTATCCAACTAATAGATAGTTTAAATTAGGTTCACATACTCTAATTTAAATGTCGTAGATATTGAGAGTTTATAGCAGAATTTAAAACTTACTTAAATTCTTTAAACTGACTTCTGGCGCTGAGCTGACTTACTCAGCTTTTGTCAAGCTGAGTTCTTGAATCCTTGGTTCTTGAATCTTCAAGTCTTCACTCTTGAAACCTATCTCAGCTTAGAAGTCACTGAGTTATCTAGTACTTACATAGAAAACTCTATATCTGTTTGTACGCTGACTACTTAGCCTACGCTGACTAGTCAGTCTACAGCAGACTTACATAATTCATAATGTTTAACCTATCATCTATACATATCTATGGTTTGTCTCATCAAATCTAACTTTTCTGAACATAGGACTAACAGTCTCCTTTGTGAATCATCAAGACCTCTCATTTATGGAGGAATCTTGTCTATGATTTGAGAAGTGTAGATGGTAGGGATCCGATCCTCAAGGTAAGCAACATTCACACCATATTGACCCCATATAGGATTTTTCATAGCTTCCCTGGTGTACATATTGTGTCTATCACGGCATGGGTCTGATATTGTTGGAATTGGACGAGCTGGTTGGACATTAGAAGGAATAGGCCAATTAGATGATGTTTGTTGTTGTAGTAGTGCCTTCTCAGTTTCTTGATTCTTCCTCAGGATGTCGATAGCAGACACCTGGAATTTCTTAGCTTCAGGAGGAAATAGTTGATGAACTTCCTCCGATATGCCCCGGAGAACCCTAGTAAGGTCTAGTCTTTTGATGGTCTCCTCCATTTGCTTTTTGGTGACGAACTCCCTCGCAAGCTTTGCAATCCTTGAAGAAGCTGGCTTTTGAACAATTGGCACGGGCATATCCTCAAACCTATCCACGATCTGGACTTCTTCGGTTCTTTCAGGCAGATTTTCAAATGAGAACCCCTCAATCTATTTCAATAATTCGTCTGACTCATCCCTTTCAGTAATATCAGCAGTTTTGGTTTCAAATGCAAATACTGGGATAGCAGGTTCAGGCTCAGATAGATGTTGTTGTTGTTGTTGTTGTGACTGTTGTTTTTGTTGTTGTTGTTGTTGTGATTGTTGTTGTTCAGGTTCTGCCCCAATCTCCATTGCAGTTGCATCATGATCGGGATCATCATCATCATGCATACGTTTTGACCCAGCAGCTTGGGATTTACAAGTTGTTTCAAGCGTTGTCAGCCTTGTTTCCTTAGAATCTAGCTTTTGAAATACCACGTTCCCCAGATCCTCCATTGAGGTCATGATTGTTTCTTTGAATTTAGATAGGTTGCTACCCTTATAGGTTTGTTCATTGCGAAGGGTTCAAGGAGATCTAGGTTTTGTTCGCGGTTAGGGGCTTTTTCCAGTAAACGAACATAAAGCAAGGATTTAACTGTATCAGTAGATAAGCTCCATCCGTCATCAACTTTTGATTTAAGAGAGGCAAGGGTTTGTTTGATGTCGGCAATGCCCTTAGTAATAGGGTTGAGAGCCTCCTACAATTCCTGTTTGGTAACATACCGAGACTCACTTAGAGTGCTCATTGAAGTCTCCGCCACAGAGGGGGAGCTACTCAAATGTGGAGCTGAGGTTGTGAACACTCCACAGAGATTTCCACCTGATCCTCGAATGGCACTTTAAGTAGTGCCACCTACAGGTGTTCCGGACGGTTTTCTGGTAAACAACGTCGTAATATGTGCGAGTGCTGTTTGGTGTCTAGAAAGAAAAGCAGAAATTTGCGGTATGTCAATGTGCTCGGAAGAAAAGGGCGAGGTCGAGAGAGGCAGACCTCTAGTTTCAATACCAGCCATCTCCGAATGAGAGACCGGTAGAGTATGTGTATAGTCTCTATGGAATGAAACAGGTGTCTGTTGAGAGACACCCGAGTGGCTGGAGGGGTTAATGTGCACTGTTGGGATGACAGTGACTGTTTCAACGCCAGAGCTGACAATGTCAGCTCCGATGGCAGGTGTAGCTTCCCGGCTTTTTGTGCTTGGGGGACCCTCAGCTCTCTCTGTTTCTTTTCTCACTTCTCTCTCCTCTAGCACTGCCTCTTTTTCTTCTTCCACCTCTTCCTCTACATAAGGATCAAAGTCATATCCTTCACTACCTTCGTCAAGAGGACCCGGTTGATAGCCATATAAAAATTTAGTTTCTGAGTCGAAGGCCTCGGGTAGATTTGGAAATAGGTCAGAAAAGCTCAAATCTTCCTCTTCAGCCACCACTGGCTTTTTGGCTCGTTGTTCCTCAGTATTATCACGAACCAGTGGTGCTGCTTCAGGGGTATGATCAATCACAGCCAAAGTATCAGAGGCAAAGTCCAGAGCAATTGCAGCTTTAGTAACTTTAGGTGCAGAGGATTCCTGCGGTTGTTCAGTATTTGGAAGTACATGTGAAAATGAATCCATCATAGCCTGGATCTGTGCTGGGTCATACTACGCCCCTCCGTCACTATGTATATCACCGGCATCCCCTTCACCGCCCCTCTCATCACTTTTATCTCTCGACTTTCCCCGCTCAGCTTCCCCCGTGGAAGTTTGAGGCCTAGTCTCTATTACCTCACTGGGAGCTACCAGCCCTGGGATAGGTGCAACCGGCTCTGGTTGCGCCATAGGGCGAAGTCCTACACTCTCCCTATAAGCTCGCACCACTTCATTTTGTGCATAAAGATCCAGGAGAGAAGCTGGAAAAGGTTGAGGTTGAACCAGACTTTACATACATAAACTGCTTAGGCTAGATTGAAGCATGATTTGGCCTGCGAGAGATTTCCTTGTTTCTATCCATCGTGAACTGGACCATCATTGGCAAGAACCTTTGGTACAGCAGAAATCTACCCTTTGCACGCTTAAGATCGGACAATTTGCCTTCTACTTGCTGCACAAGATCAAGAAATATCAAAGTGGCATAATCAATGTGTAGTTGATTAGCCGCATCATATATGAGTTTTATCTGATTGGTGTTGGGACATTCATATCCGGTATGTTTGGGGGTGAGGCACCGTTGAAGAATGGTGAGAAAAGTATAGAATATGGGGTGAAGATTGGCTCGTTTGAAGTGGGACCGGAGTTGTAAGTCCCCGATGTAACCCATTACGAATGCCCGCAAGGGCAGTTGACTCATCAGGCATCTCCTGAAACTCGAGGAGAGGAGGCATGTTGCTAGAGATAGGGAGTTGAAGGATTTCGCGGAGTCGGCTGGCGGTAATGTTTAGGGTGAAGTGGTCTACATCACCACGAATTGAAACTCGGCCAGTGTTTGGATTGGTATGGGTGTGAACTGTATTTCAGAACTGTCACACCCCGCTAAAGCGGAAACACGAGGTGTCACAACACAAGATATCATCGCACAAGGTAAATAGATAATAACCATTAGATTAAATTAACAAAATAAGTAGTTCGGATGAAACATAAATAAAGGTTATATAACCGAATAATATTTAAAGGACATTGTCTTGTACGATGCGTAAATGAAATAGATAATGTTTATATAAATTGTGACGATGAAGATGAAGATGCCACACATCATGTTTGCAAGCATAAGGTACCTAACGGCGGTCACCTGAAAGCACGGGTAAAAGAAAAGGGTCAACTACTAGAGTTGGTGAGTTCATAGGTTTTTAATGTATGCACAAAAGATCTTTTAAATGAGAAAAGTTTAAATAATTGATGGAAGTTTTTGGATAAAAATCCAAGTATGAAATAATGATAGAAGATGTATTATATTGCCCAATACGTTGCACATGGTAGTAATAGACTATGATGATTATTGCTTGAGCCATTATCCAACCTAGCCGACAACCAATTGCCCATGATAAACTTAACGCCTATATTAAATGACGTTAGTAGTGGTAAAGTACATCTATAGTTCGTCAACCATAAATGGGAGACGTCGGAATCTCCAAATAGCGCTACTTACTATTACCATCGGCTCACTAGCGGAGTTAAGGAATAATGTCCAACGAAAGGGCCTTACAACGATCACCCAAGCACATCAAAGAATAATACCATAAGTGCTCAAAATAATATTTGAAATAAATAAGAAGATAGGCAATAAACTTTTCATCAAACGTATACACATGCTTTCACCCCAAAAATAATATAAAATACGGTAAAAAAGGGGCTATGATACTCACTCGGTATGCAAAGGTGTTTTCTTGTGAGGATTTCTTGTTCCTACCGAAGCTCCTTTCCTAATATAAAAGGTATGTAGCTCTATTAGACTTATTTTATTTATTATTTTGTATTATTTATTTGTGGTTAACTTATTTATTTAAATAGTTAAAGGTTGTCTCTATTTTTCCATGAATCATAAGTGTTCACTGAAATTTTCAGTTCATTGAGTTGAACTTTAAAAATTAAAAACTATAATTTAGGAGTCATATTAAGGCTTGATATTTTAATATAATCTTACTACATGTTTCTAGAATGTCCAGTAAAAATATAGGAATTTATAATCCATGTTTAGTATTTTTAATAATTAAAAGTGTATAGGATGTCCACTGATCAGTGTCTGGATGACATGTTGTTACTAAAACGTCTGTTTAGGGCTCATACGACATCCTTTTTACATGATTCAAACTGGGAAATAACCACGACTCACAGATTAAACTTTTAAAAAAAACTAGACGTAATTTGACCCAAGAATGAGTTAGTTACACGCGTGTAAAGTGTACCCTTCTAAATCTGCCAGACTTCCAGATTCAACATATGGGTCTTTTTAAATATGTTTGAAGGATCAAACGTTCATTAAAATTAGTGAATCCAGGTTTAAATGAAAGGTAACACTTTAAACTAAGATTAGCAAAAAGAATCAACTGATTTTGATACCTAGAACTCCAGATATAACAAAAACAAGTGAGGAGTTCTAACATCAGATTCTGCCAGATTTGTGATTCTTTTTGCTTATGGTTCATAACTTTAATATAACATGTTTATATTCATGAATAATCATATTGTATGAGTATAAGCTTTGATAATCCATGTGTTCTTACAACAATGGTAGGATGATACACATTTTATGTGTTCCTTACAACATTTGTTAAGATGAAACACATGCATGATCAAAGTCTTATTTTCTTGATTTTTAGTTGATTAAGTTCCATACAACAACGGTAGGATGATGCACATTTCATGTGCTCATGGTAGGATGTTTATATTTACATGATTATATATATATATATAAATAAAGGAAATAAGATGAACAACAAAGAAAATAAATAAAAGAAAGAAGAAAGAAGAAGAGAAGAAAGGTAGAAGAGTAGAGATGGGTGTTTTATGATCATCTTACCACTCTTTTCCTTGATTTTGTCTTTGATCTTCAAGAGATGATCAAGACTTGGATGTATTTGGGAGATTTTTGTTGGTGAAAGAAGAAGAGAGAAAAGAGAAGAGATGGAGTGTGGTGGTAAAGGAAATGATAAGGAGTAGTAGGAGGCTTATATAGAGCATGGGGGAGATCAAGTGGTGGTTCTTGGGAAGAGAAGGAGGCAAGAGAAATTGGAGGGGGGGGGGTTTAGGGTGGCCGGCCTCATGGGGGGGGGGGGTTTCTTTTTTTTTTTTTTTTGAATAATTATGTGTAATTGGTTTAAATGAATTTTGTATAATTGTTGATTTTGTTTAAACCTTTTAATTACAAAGTTTTTATTACTTTTATGAGTTTATTTTTATATGTTTTATATTTTAACTTATTTATATTTATCATAATTTATTTAATTATTTTAATTGATATTATTTTTATTATTGTACCTGATTTGTAATTCTTGACTCGTAATAATTCGATTTTTCGAGCTCCGGAAGGTTCTAACCATATAGGCGGGATTTCTATGAAATCTAATATTATTATGGATGTATTTAAGTCATGATTACTATTTTTAGTCATGCTAGGCTTAAAATTAGGATTTCTAATGGCTAACCTGGGAAATTTGTTGCCGAATGTCCCAAGAACTGTTGTACATACAACTCAGGAACATGAGTTCCAGAGGTAGATGGATCGAATGTGAGAGCATGGTTCAGTGGGTGTATGCAGAGTATTTCGGTAATAATTGGGAAGTTTGGATTTCTAAAGTTGTTTAGGTTATGGGATTTGCTTGCTGTCGAAGAACGGTACGAGACAGAATCGTCTTCCAAAGCCATAATAAGTCCTGTAAGAATAGCCAATGAGTTAGAAAGTTAAACATTCACATGTGAAGCTTTTGGTCAAAACCCAAAATTTTATAACACCTGAAATTCCATCATTGATGAAGTGGTAATTTTTTTGAACAAAAACGTGTTTTGACACATGTTTTAAAATGAATACATGTATCTAAACATATTCATAACACTGAAATTTTTCCCATTTTGCCCATAACATGAAGATCTAGCCAAAAAATGAAATCAAAGCCATCTTCAAGCACACGAAGAACACCAAGAACACTTTTCAAATTTTGTGAGTTTTTCTTTTATGAAAACATTGGTCTTGTGTTCCTAAGACCCATCGCAAGGCTTGTTGTTGTTAACACCATCGTTTGATGGTCGAACAATGCCTTGGAAGTTCAAAAAGTGAGTTTCCGAGTTCTATAGTAACAACTTCGTTTTTGTGGATTTGAGTGCGAAGTAAACATATTTTGTCATGTATTTGATGTATACCTTTAGTAAATGAGCACGTTTATCACAAAAATTCAAAATTTTGGCAGCAATGTTTGAACAAGTTTTGGAAATAATGTAACCGGAGATTCTCGTAAGTTGAAAGTAAGAATGCGTAGGGAACACACTTACCCATTTCCACCTATTTATAGTAAAAATTCTCAAACGGTAACATTTTAAAAATGACGCTCGAAGTGTGAAGAGCTTCAAAGGTGAAAAACGCGCTCGAAGTCTTCTATCGAGCAGTATTCATTTCGGAGTCCAAAGGGCTTCGAGTTCGAAGTGTGAAAGCTTCGAACTCGAAGGAGGTTGATTTTAGTCACTGTTCATGTCCGCTCGAAGTGTATAGGGAATACACTGTTTGAAACTCGAAGTCTACTAGCTTCGAATTGATGCTAGTAGACATGCTCGAAGTGAACTTGGATTTCATGATTTCGTATTTGAAGTCAACTAACTTCGAATTGACACCTCATAACACGCTCGAAGTAACCTTGGACTTAATGACTTCGTATTCGAAGTGCTCTGACTTCGAATTTGAATTAAAGAGCGCTCGAAGTCCACTTTTGATTGTGTGCTTCGATTTCGAAGTCCATTAACTTCGAATTAATTGTGCTTCGTGTTCGAAGTCCATTGACTTCTAATTAAACTTGTGAATTTGAAGAGAATAAAATCGTTTTGTATTTTTCAATTTTCAAAGAAATAAAACATATTTTTGATATTTTTCTTTGTTTTGTGAATGTTTTTGGTATTTTCTTTGATTTTTGAAATGTTTATGTATTTTCTTTGATTTTCTAAATGTTTTTGAATTTTCTTTGATTTTCTAAATGTTTTTGTATTTTCTTTGATTTTCTAAATGTTTTTGTATTTTCTTTGATTTTCTCCCCCTACAAGCATGCGTAGCTTGTATGAATGATTGACACTCCCCCTCAAATTGTGCTTGGTTTATCTACAACATGAACAAACAAAGTGAACTACCCACTCAATAAAGGACTGATAGTCAGACTTTGTAATTCAACATACCTAATTTGGATACTAACTCATTAAAATGAGATTTGTCTAATGGTTTAGTAAACAGATCAGTCAGTTAATCATCAGCCTTGACATATTGAAGTTATATTAGACCTTTTTCCACATTATCTTTAATAAAATGATACCGTATGTCAATGTGTTTGGTCTTTGAGTGGTGGACTGGATTGCATGAGATGGCAATGGTAGATTGTGAATCACACAATAAAGGTATCTTGTCATAGTGTAGGCCAAAGTCAGAGAGTTGAGTCCTAACCCACAAACTTTGAGAGCAACACATTGCAGCAGCAACATATTCAGCCTCGGCAGTTGAAGTGGAGACACAATTCTGTTTCTTCGAAGCCCAACACAATAACCGATCTCCCAAAAAAATGTGCACTGCCAGATGTACTCTTTGTGTCAAGCATGCAACCAGCATAGTCGGCATCAGGCATATAATTGTAGAGTAGAATCCCTTGGATACCATAGACCTAGATTAGGAGTACCCTTAAGATACTTGAATATTCTTTTGACTGCCAGCAGATGTGATTCCTCTGGATTAGCCTGTAATCTAGCACATAAGCATGTAGAGAACATTATATCTAGTCTACTAGCCGTTAGATACAGTAATGAGCCAATCATACCCCTATAAGTTTTTAAATTACCTGCTTTTCCGTCAAGATCAGCAGACAGTTTAGTGTTTGAAGACATGGGGGTAGATAGTGAAGAAAAACTAAGCATGTCATACTTCTTCAACAAGTCTTTAATGTACTTGGATTGACTAATGAAGATGCCATGACTCAACTGTTTCACTTATAACCGAGAAAGAAGTTCATCTCTCCCATCTTACTCATCTGAAAACGATTTTGCATGGTATATGCAAACTCATCACTGTACTTTGGGTTTGTGGAACCAAAAATGATGTCATCAACATAAATTTGTACTAAGATTATATCCTTCCCCTTGGCTTTGGTGAACAGAGTGGTGTCGGTTTTTCCTTTGATGTATCCCTCACTCAACAAATATTCAGACAGGACATCATACCAAGCTCTCGGGGATTGTTTTAGTCCATATAGGGCTTTGTCTAGAATATAGACATGTTGAGGGAATTTGTGATTGACGAAGCCTTATGGCTGAGACACATAGACCTCCTCCTTAAGGATACCATTTAAAAAAGTTGTCTTAACGTCGATTTGAAAAACCTTGAAGCTTTTATAGGCAGCATAGGCTAAAAAGAGTCGAATGGCTTATATCCCAGCTACAGGAGCAAATGTTTCATCGTAGTCTATTCCCTCCTGTTGGTTGTAACCCTTAGCAACCAGCCTAGCTTTGTTTCTCACCACTGTTCCATTGGAATCCCGTTTTTTCTTAAAAATCCACTTTGTACCAACCACTGGTTTTCCCTCTGGAAGTGGTACCAATCTCCAAACTTTGAGTCTTTCGAACTGGTTAAGTTCTTCTTGCATTGCAATGACCCAATCTGCATCGTGTAAAGCATCGGAGACTTTGGGGGGTTGTATCATGGATAAGAAACTGGAATAAAGACACTCATTCGCCATTGCAGAACGAGTTCTTACTCCATCTTGAACATTACCTATTATTTGAGATTCGAGGTGGGATTGTGTCCATCTTATTCCTCGGGGGTTTTGGATCTGAGGAAAGAACTCATTTAAACGATTGGAGAGTTTAATGTCTTCCTATGTTGATATTGGGTCTGAATCATAGAATGGAGTTCCCTCATAAACCGGCTCATGAGGAACTATGACTGGATTGACAGTTAATGTAGACGGAGAATCCACGGTTGGATACGAAGACGAGTTGTCAACCTCCGTTGCAATTGTAGCAGGAGACACTGCATCATTCATGTCACCAGCATTTTGAACATTAGATTCAGACTGTAAGAAATAAAATAAGAAATCTAAGTTGTGTTCTAATGATGATGGATTTATGTTTGTTTCTTTTCTTTGAAATACTGGTCTTGAACTGACTTGTCTAGAAGCAAGTGGTATCATAGCCAAGCTTGATAAAAGTAAGGCTCGTGATTGTGTTTTTATCATCAAGATCAGAATTCGAAGATTAAGGTTTGATTGTTCTCTATCTTTAATTTGAAGCTGTTTAGATTTGAATTTTTAAAGGTTTCTCGTAATTTTTATTGCGATTTTTGCCTTTAAAATCCGTTTTAAAACAAGTGGATAATTAAATTGGTTGGTTATTAATTGAGATCAAAGATCTACGAATCAAAAGGGATAAATTCGAAGCTATTATTTAAAACTTTCATCAATATTCAAATTTTATTCAAGAACACTTGAAGAAGTTGAAGTACAGTGAAGAAATATTATTTTGATCTATAATTCCTCTAAAAAAGAAATGAAAGGGGTTTGCTAGACAACTTCGAGCTTGTTAAGTCACGCGCCTATTCACTTTGAAATTGTTTGTTACAAACAATATCCCTGGAAATCAGGAAACTTGTCTCATGTGAAGACTTCGAGCGGATTTAATTCTTCAATTCGGAGTCCAAGTTTTTTTATTACACACTTCGAGCGCCTAGTTTTTTTTCCCCAGCTGACTTCCACCGCAATTAATTTCATCCATTCGAAGACCATTAAATCTGTTTGTTTGTTGTTGATATTCTTTCGAGCTCCCAACCATGTAATTCCATACACTTCGAACATAAATAATTCCTCAATTCACAGTACATGCAAACTTCGAATACACCACAATATTTTCATGCAATTCTTCGAAGCCCATATTAAAGTTTATGCAATTCTTCGAAGCCCACATTAAAATCCATGCACAATTCTGATCTACGAAGTCCACCAATAAAGTCCATTTTTTAATAGTAATTCGAAGTCCTCTCATCACGTGCACTTCGAGCATATATTATTCCATCCAATTCGAAGCATGTTAAACCCCATGCCTACTCAAGTCGAAGCCCAAAAATTCCCATGCATACTTCCATTAATTCCATGCACAAGTCCATATTTTAATAGCTAATTAAACTCCAATTCAAAGTCCATAATTAAACTCCAATTCGAAGTCCACAATAAATCCATTCGAATTCCATATTGAAGTCCTTTAATTTCATACACATTTCGAACATAGCTAAATTCCATTCACACTTCGAGCTAAAATCCATTCACACTTCAAACCCATTTCTTTGCCATTCAAACTTCGAACTACACAAAGCCATTCACACTTCGAGCGGTTTAACTCCAATCGGAGGCCACGTGTTCTTCGAGCACCACCTTTTTAATAGGCATTCACTTCGAGCACCGAATCCTTTGAAATCTTTGTTTAATTTCGAACAAACCTTTAAATCAACTTCGAACTCTTTCATCTCGTTTGATCACTTCGAATTTCAACTTCGAACACAATCACAATCTTACTTCTCAAGTTAACGATCATTTCAAGTCAAGTGTGTGTTCATCTGTTGAAGCTTTCATCATAAATCTTGCTTACAACACTTGATTACAATCAAGGTGCAAACCAAAGATGAACAAATTAAACAATTGAAGGATGAGAGAGACAGACTTTATGTTCGGGTAGATTTTGCCGAGAAACAAAAGAAAAGAGCATATGATTTAGAAAAAGAAAATGCAAAACTTACCTTACAACTTTCTGAATTGACTGAGAAACTTCACAAGTCCGAGAGCAAATTTCAAGAGTTTGAGACTGAAGAATGTGCCAAGAGAAGAAATCTTGAGCAACAATTGTGGGATATTCAAAACATGTCATCTCTAGAAAGAATGAATCAATTTGAGCTTAAACTTCAGAAATTGGAGCAAGACTTACAAAATTGTGTAGAAGAAAAGGTCATGACATCTTCTGATTCTCAAGAAGTTCAAAAGTGTAAGTTTGCCAAAGGAAAGGAAATCAAGGTGGTTCCTGTAACAGTCCTTGCAGGTGAATCATTAAACAATCACATGCGTCTAAACTCCAAATGCTCTAAGGATCATTACTCAAGTTCCAAATCATACACAAAGCAGTTCATAAACAGGGTCAAGCTTCGAAGAAAGCTTTGGAATGAAAGCAAATATAATTTTGAAGAAATGAAAGAGAAAACTCTTCTTCAAAAGAATTGTGGTATACCTAATCATGGCTTATCCATTTGCACGTGTTAGTTAAACAAGATCATTCTCCAATACTAACATGAATGCACGACTTCCCACCTTTCCAGAGCTTAAATATCCATGTGTGGTTCATTCCGTCAAACATCTCTTAAGACGTTCTAAAGAGAAGATTTTCATAAAACCACCTTACTTTTCAGTGGATGTTTACCATAAGAAGATATATGCTTGTAAGATCAAGGGGGAGCACAGAAAGGAAAAGATTTCAAGTCATTAATGAATATTGAGAGCTTCATTCTAGGGGGAGTGTATTTTTCACTTGAAGAATAACCGAGATGCTAAAACAGAAGATTCTCTCCAGATCAACTGCCCCAGCAAAGAAGATATTTTTCGTTTATCATGCTTTATCTGTATAATGAACACAAAGGGGGAGATTGTTAGACTAAATATTGTGTTCATTATATTAGTTTAGTTATGTTTGTCATTTAGTATTGTAGAGGGTAGATTTAGTAAATACCTTATGGGTATATATACTTGTCTACCTACCACATATCAATTGAGCATTTCATTATTCTAAAAAGTGTGTGTGTGTGAATTCTCTATTCTCTCTCATCAATTCATACATCATCATTGTGGATTTGCTCCAACTTCATTGATCATCATTAAAGTTTGGGACCAACAATGTGCAAGGTTTCTGGCGAACCCAAAGGAATCACATCTGAAGGCTGTCAGACGAATTTTCAGATACCTGAGAAAGAACCGAGGAAGTCCAGATCGTGGACAGGTTTGAGGATATGCCGGTGCCTACTGTTCAAAAACCAGCTTCTTCAAGGGTTGCAAAGCTTGCGAGGGAGTTGGTTAGCAAAAAGCAAATGGAGGAAACCATCAGAAAGCTAGATCTTACAAGGGTTCTCTAGGGCATATATGAGGAGGTTCATGAACTATTTCTTCCTGAATCAAAGAAATTCCAGGTGTCAGCTGCCGACATCCTAGGAAAAATAAAGAAGCTAAGCAGGCACAACAACTTCAACAAACATCATTTGAATGGCCTATCCCTCCGAATTTCCAACCAGCTCGTGGAATTCCAACTTCGTCAGACCCAGGCCTAGATCGACACAATATGTTCACACGGGAAGCAATGAAAACCCCACTATGGGGCAAGTATGGTGTGAACACTGCTTACCTCTAGGATCGGATCCCTACAATCTATGCTTCTCAAATCAGAGACAAGACTCCTCCTGAACTGAGGGGTCTTGATGATTCTCAAAGTAGATGATACACTCATATATTCAATGAATACAAAACACCGAGGGAGTAGATAGTATCAGAGTACCCCATCAGCAAAGTAATTCTCATTAGCATGCAAAAATATCTATGGTACAGGTTTGCTGTGTATGGTGTTAAGAGAGCAGATGGTCAGAAAATTTCCCTTAATGATGTTGACTTCAGACATGTCAAGCTGCACGAGATTGAGTTCATATACAAGGAGCTGTCCATAAAGATCAACAAGTCCTACGAAGAACAACAAGGACGATCAGCTCTAATGAAATATATGAGGAGATTCATAGAGTTTATCCAGGAGCATGATCTACAACTAGGCACCGAGAGTAATCCACTCGTGGTGAATCTGCTCAGACCACTGCAACATCATATTGATCTACAAACCCTAGAGGAGCTCACAGTTATTGATGAAAATCATTCAAGCTATGCGGGTCAAAGAGGTGTCATCTTTGTCAATCAATGCCGCCGAATGATCATGGTTCGGATGATAGACTTAATGGCATACTCAGATGGGACTCTGAAACTGTTATTTCACCGTCTCCATGAGGATCAATCTACTTTAAGTGAGACTGAAATGGCTAGGCTGGTAGGAACAATAGAACAGATCAAAAGGACGCTGGATAGCCGTCGGATAATTCGGAGGTGGCAGATGATGTTTGGAATAAGAAATAGGTCTATTTTGTAATTATTATCTTTCTGCATTTATTTCCTTGTAATAGGCTTTCTCTCCATTTAGGGGGATATTTTTATTTTAGAAAAATGTAGGAAAGCCTTCTTTATAGGCATAGCCTATAAATAGGCCATTAGGCCCTTGGCCTTGGTACCGCTAGTAACGTTTGAGCCATTTGATGCAATATTGATATTTCAAGCAAAATGTGAACTGTGTGTGTTCTCTCTCGACAATCATCTCTCTACAAGTTACTTGAAGGTTCATCATCACTGATTAGACATTTTCAAAATGCTCAGTTGATCAATAGTTATCTTAGGAGGACGTAAGCTGATGTATTGATATGATCAGTTGATCAAGAATGCTCAGCTGATCATTTAAATACATTAGTTTATGTAGGAAGATGACTTTTGTTTAGAAAGACTTACTTAGCTGATTTTTTAGGCCTCAGCTTATCCAATGTTCACTCAACTGATGGTGTAGCTGAGCAAAGTCCTTGTCAGTTGATGGTGTAAGCACTCCGCTGATCAAATTTCCTCACTCAGCTGATAGGTGGTTTTCCTCAGCTGATGGTCTTCTACACTTGATTTCTTCGTCTGATACTCCTCAGCTGATGTCCTTCTACTGATACTTTGAGTAGAGGCTGATACGCTGATGGTTCCATACTTAGCATATTTTCAAGAATCTTATTCAAACAACACATGTTTGAATACTTTCTAAGTGATAATGAATGTAGGGTTTGGTTATCATCAAATTATATGTTTAAAGATAGGCAGAGTTGACTATTAGGGTGAATTGATTATCTCCCCAACAATATCCCCCTATTTGATGATTGCAAAACTTTTTTCTTTTTGAAGAATCAGTTTGACTTCGAATACAAAATATTTAAACTTTTAAGTGCATTTAGCTACCTAGCTATCTGTTTTTGGTAGATCTTTTTATTTTGAACCTTATTCTGTTTTTGGTTTCTTTTCTAGTGTTCCATTTTGTTCTGTTTTTGTAGAATCTTTTTCTTTGTTGTACCATTTTGTTCTGTTTTTGTGGTATCTTTTCATTTTTTCATTTTTATATATATTTTTGATTTTCTGATTTACATTAACATCACTTGAATAACAGAATAAAGGAAAGTATAGAAGTATTTACAAAAGATTAACTACTAACTATACTAGTCTAAACAAAATTTAATCAACTAGAGTTATCAACAAGTCCTCAGCGACATATCAGTCTTCAATCCCATCATTCTTCTTCTTTGACATCAAAGGTTTTTGCTAGAGGATCTGCTTCAGCTAAGACTTCATATTGAGCTTGAACAATGGCTTCAAATTGTTCATTTCCAGTTTTATCTCTTGTTGATACTCTTAGCCCGAAGAGAAAACTCTTGCTTGCTTTGGGGATTTCAAACTGTCTAAAGAATCTCCATGTGCCACCTCTGTCCAGAAAGAAGATGCCCTCAACATGCATAGATATAAACTGGAAAAGCTCAGGAGTGATGTTGAGTGGCAAGGTTGTGTTGAGACCCTCAAAGTCATATAGATATTCACGTTGGGGCAGTACCTCTCTTAGCTCAAATGGTTTATAGGGCTTGCAGCCTTTCTTGTGTAGATTATCCACTGTATGCACATGCCTATAGTAATCATCATCAGTGAAGGCCTTTTGTGACACAACAAGAGCTATCTAATTTTGAATCTTTTGAATGAATTGCACTTTAAGCTTGCTCTTGGATTTGTAGAGAAGGTACAGGATCTCAACCAGTTTTGTGAACCCATAAATATGGCACCTTTCATATGATACAACTTCACAACTGTTGAAGTTGTTTTGCCTTGTAGCTTTGAGGTAGGGTTCACCATCACCTTTGTGGACAGTGGCTCTTGTGATAGGAGTTGGCTTGGTTCGGTTTCTTAGGATATTGATTCTTTCTCTGAAGCTTTGGATTCTCTGTTGACTTAGGCTATAGGGAGCATATAAATCAAGACTGAAGAGGGTTTTAATTGCATCCGCATGAGATCTAGCTTTGAGTAGCTCAGCTTGAGACTTCTCCCTTGCCAATTTTGTTTGAGCAGCAGCTTTGCTTTAAGCTTTTTCTTGTTCTTGTTGATATGCTAGCTATTTGGCTTGGTAGATTTCTTACACTTGAACAACCAAGGGTTGAGCCATTTGGATGTTTTCCCTCTCGTCTTGCTCTTTAAGCTCGAGCTCCCTCTTAGTTTGCTCTTCCCCTTTAACTTGCTCTTGTGTCATTTTTCTTTTTCCTTTGTCTTTTGGAGCAGAGGTTGAAGGCTTTTAAACTGATGGAGTTGGTTGGACTGTTGGAGCAGGGGTGATTTAAGGCTTTGTCTTCATCTTCTGAGGATGTCAGATAGTGGAGTATCATCCTCATCATTAGAATCAGACACAATGTCAATAGGTAGAGAGCAACCCTTAGCAACTTTCTTTTTAAATTTTGGCCTTTTTGCCATTCTTTTCAATCTTTTAGGAAATCTTTGCTCCCCCTTAGAAGGTGCTTTTCTTTTGGGAACGGGAGAAGCTGTTGTTTTTCCTTTGAGTGCTTCCTGCTGTAAAAATTTTGTTGCAGTTTTAGTGTAGACAACATCTATATCCTTTGAATCAGGATCATCCTCCCTTGAGTTTGAACTTGAAGATTTCTCCCCCTTTTTGTCATCATCAAAAGGAGCAGGGGAGTCACCTTTGGTTGGTTTAGGGGATTAGGTAGGGGCAGGGGTAGGTGTATGGGTTGAGGAAGGTGTAGGAGTACAGAGTTTAGAAATTTGGAGGGAGAGGTCATCCTTGAGATCCCTTAGAGCTTTCCAGAGAGAAAGATGGCGCATTCTGCTTTATTCAGAGAGGGATTCGATGTCATCAAGGATGCCTTTGAGGAAGGAAGGCATAGGTAGGAGTTGTTCAGGTATGGAGACATAAATGTTTGGGTTGATTAGGCGTAGGGTTTGGAGTTGGGTTAAAAGGTTAGAGATGGTTTGATTTAGGGAAGAGATAGTGGATTGAGGTAAGATATGAGTATGTTGTGGAGATGGGAGAAGGGTAGATAAGTGGTCTATTTTGGTGACAATGGGGGTAAGGTCAGTTGGGATTGGAAGAGGTGCAGGGGAGCATTGGGTTGGGGTTTTAAGGGACTCAATGTCTTTTGCGAGCTGTGATAGTTGATTATTGGTTTGGGTTTGGAAGGTATAGAAGGTTTTAGTTAGGTTATCAAGGTTTTGGTGTATGGTTTGGAGAAGGGTAAGGTTTTGGTTTTGTATAGAGGTAGAGGGTTAGGAGGAGGACGAGGTTGGGATTGGTTAAAAGAAATTGGGTAAGGATTGTGTTCCCTCATCTGAGCCTTGGTGTATAAGCTCAAATTCTTTGGGAAGAACTGTTGAGCCCTGTACTAGAGGTTGGTTTGTACCACTAGCATTGACAGGCTGTACATGTGTAAGAAGGGAATCGATTATAGGTGCAACATAAGTGGAGTGAGTGTGGGATGCACTCAATACTAGGGAATCTCTTATTGGATCCACATTATGTTGGGAGAATGTGAACAACATAGACTGACTCAATAAGGGTATAGACACAGTGTGACCTTGGGATGAGGTCAATGAGAACAACCTTTTGGGAGGCTGCCTTAGATTGCTGCTTTAATCCCATTTTTATAGATGTATCCTGTTGGGAGGATACATCCATTGGCTCAGGGTGTGCAACATCCAATGGCTCCCGCTCAACATGAGAAGGGCTCACTGGTGTTGAGGTCAACGGTGTAGATGTTACTACCTCAAAGGGCTCATTATGAGCATCCTTGATGAACCTTGTATATATGGGGCTATGAATGGGAGTAGAACTAGTGACCACCGGAGGTTCACTAGAGCTTGGCTATTGAATTGTTGTTTGGACAGGGATGAGGATGGGCTATCAAAGGTTGGGACTACCATTTGAATATCCTCACAAGTTGAGTCAGTACTATCCTTACCTAGGGATATGAGGTGCCTGCTTCTATCAATGAGCTCAAGTACTTGCTTAGAGATTTCTTGTTCTTGTTGATCTAGCACAACATCATCACCAAGAGGACTCATATTCGTTGGACTGAGAGGAGCAAAACCAGAATCACCAAAATCACCAGCATCACCATCATTATTACCAACATCATCATTGTTATCATTATCACTTTGCTCAGTATTACCACCATCATTACTATCGCCACCACTACCATCACCATATTCATAAGCAACATTTACCTCAGCAACATTATCGATTAATTCTAGCAATTGGGCAATGATGGGAGGACCTCTATTTGCCTTAATAAAATGGATACCTTCTCACCCATGGCAGGGACATGAATACTTTCAAGATGTCCATTTAGTCCAACATAGTCATTTTCACCAATCACCATCATTGCAATCATACATACAAAGCGAATATAAGGCACTTGAGCTCTGGAGGATTTCCTGTTAGTGCTCTGAGTTATTTTATCCACAAGGTCAGAGAAGATGACCTGAGCAAAGTCTATGTTTACCCCAAACACTAGGGCATACAGCACCAGTAACTCAGTTTGATTTATGAGATGGTGGCTTCCAGATTTTGGACCAAAACATCTAATGACCACGTTGGCTAGATACTTCCACGGGTGCGATAGTGCAGAGACTTTGACTTGCCCATGTACGACAAGGCTCATTGTAACCGATGGTTTGAAGGACAATTTGAACTTGGGTTCGAGAGGGAAAGGCATTGTATGGTGGGAAATGAGGAATACCAGTAGCTTCCCTCCAGGTTTCAGTGGTGATTTGCAGTTGATAGTTTCTTTGGGCTAGGTTACAATGGATCGCGTTATCATTGATGTTGTAGGTTGCAGAGTACCATAGCTCGCCGATGATTGTAGGAAAGATATAGTGAGGGTCAGCGGTGATACTATCGAACAGAGGGTGAGCTTGAAGGAACTACACCCAAGGGGTTTTCGCGTGAGGCGAGAATGGAGGTGCATAGTAGAATGTTGTTTGGAGTGATATTCATTGGTTGGTTGGGTGAAACATTCTCACCAGGGTTAATTGTAGGATTAGGGATGTAGGTTGCCATTTGGTAAGGATGATGAACAGTGAAGAAATATCAAGAGAGAATGTTAGGGTTAAGATTTTTAGAGAGAGAAAGAGGGAGTTTAAAGAATTTGAATAACTAAGGGTGAATGAGAGAGGAAGTGGGGTATTTATGAAGTGTAGTTAACAGAGATCGTTAAATGCTGACAAAATTCCAATGGACAACATAATAATAAGCTATTAAATGAAATCTGACAGACGGAGTAAATAACTAGGGTTAAAAAGCATTAACTGAGCCTAAAAGATAAAAATTGACTAAGTGTTGAACCCTTAGCTGATCATTGAAATGTATCTGTTGAAAGACATCAGCTGATGAAAAAGCTTCAGCTGATAGTGAGAATTTAGAATTTATCAGCTGATAGAGGTACTTAGCTGAGCATTTCTTCCTTGTCTATGGGTGATTAGCTAAGTGAATTTGATCAGCTGATATGCATCAGCTGAGCAAACTTACTTAGCTTACATAGAATCAGCAAGGTTTAGAGATGCTTAGATAAATAAAACATGATATTCAACATTTTATAAATTAACAGAAACATAATTACTACTACTCTAAACTAGAAATTAAGCATACCTAGTTTGGATATTTGGAAATTGAACCTTGCTTCATCCAATGGTTTTGTGAACAAGTCTGCAAGTTGCAAATCAGTGTTGATGTAGTGCAAGAATACCTTTTTCTTTTGCACATTATCTCTTTGAATGTGATGTCTTATTTCAATATGCTTTGTCTTTGAATGCATGAGTGGATTATTTGAGATGGAGATGACACTTGTATTGTCACACATAATTGGGGTGTCTTCAAACTTCACATCATAGTTAAGAAGTTGATTTTGTAACCACAAAATTTGAGCACAACAACTTCCTGCAGCAATGTATTCTGCCTCTGCAGTAGATGTTGATACCAAATTTTGTTTCTTACTAAAGCAACTTATTAATCTTCCTCCTAGAAGTTGACAACCACTTGAAGTACTCTTTCTGTCTAATGTACATCCTGCAAAATCAGAATCAGAATATCCAACTAACTCAAAGTCTGAGTCTTTGGGTACCAAAGACCAAGATTAGGAGTTCCTTTGAGATATTTGAATATTCTCTTAACAGCAGCAAGATGTGATTCCTTTGGATCTGCTTGATATCTTGCATAAGTATCACATCACCTTTGTACTTCCTTATAAATAAAGTGCTATGTATGCACAAGTATCACATCACCTTTGTACTTCCTTATAAATAAAGTTCTATGTATGCATCCTCTTGTAAAACCTTTGTAATGAAAAATGAAAAGAGGGTATCATACCGGGCTTTTGGAGCTTGCTTAAGACCATATAAAGCTTTGTTGAGAAAGAATACATGATCAGGTAAGCTTGACTCCTCAAAACTAGGAGGTTGTTTGACATACACCTCTTCTTTCAGATCTCCATTCAGAAATGCACTCTTCAAATCCATTTGGAATACCTTGACGTTCTTGGAGGCAGCATAGGCTAGGAACAATCTTATAGCTTCCAATCTTGCAACAGGGGCAAAGGTCTCATCATAATCAATACCTTATTCTTGACAGTACCCCTGTGCCACTAGCCTTGCTTTGTTTATGATGATTTGCCCATGTTCATCTAGCTTGTTTTTTCACACTCACTTTGTTCCAATGACGGTGTTATCCTTTGGTTTAGGTACCAAGGTCCATACATTATTTCTCTTGAATTCTGCCAGCTCTTCTTGCATGGCAGTCACCT
Organism: Dittrichia graveolens; assembly: GCA_038502395.1. Taxonomy (NCBI): domain Eukaryota; kingdom Viridiplantae; phylum Streptophyta; class Magnoliopsida; order Asterales; family Asteraceae; genus Dittrichia; species Dittrichia graveolens. The sequence goes on from JARJIL010000008.1 coordinate 30,649,279, forward strand.
AGTGAGGATCATTAAGAGCTTCATGAAGGTTTCTCATGCACATGCAAAACCCAAGCACAACGGAAGCAAGAAGATAAAACCGAGATCATTTCGGGTTTTCAACACTTATGCACAAGAAACACATAGTGGGATCTAGCTACAAAGAATGATAGCAACATGAACAACAAAAGGGAACCAGAAAGTGAGACCATACCCTTGATGTCTCTAGTTGTTTTTGTTGTTGTAGTTGAAAGGCTTGAACTCCAAGACGAGTTCCTCTATTGATATCCACTCCAAGCAAACCGTGAATCTCCTTTACTAAAGCTTGAGATACTCCAACTTGCACTCAAGAACAGAACTAGAACTCTTGCTCACAACCAACACAAACTTCTTTGCTAAAAGACTCCTACAAGGCTCTCTTTAGTGTCTGTGTTTGTGAATTTGGCAAAAGGTCCAATAGAGAGAAGCAAGAGGGGTTTATATAAGCATATTACCTCTGTAGGTGATACCAGGGTCGGCCATAATGGCACCCTCCCATTTGACCAAACAAAAGGTCCAATAATATCAAAGTGTCACTTAGACTTCTGCCTTCACGGGCTCTCACGGCCCGTGAGGAAGTCGTGAAGGCATCACCCCCATGATCCCCGACCGGCCCATGAAGCCTCGTGAAGGGCTTCACGTCACGACCTCTTCACGACCCGTGAGGGCCCGTGAAGGTCGACAAAAACCCTAATTATCTCTCTTGACATGTGCTGTCGGATTCAACGCTTGGCGTGTGACCCAATAGGCCCGTGCCTCATCGGCAGTGATCCAATATACGTGTATCAGTGGGCATATATCCAACAGACTCCCACTTGCACATGATATATCGTCATATATTAATCACAGACAAAGAGCAGCTCTAGCTAAGCATCAATGCCCCCAAGTCGGCGCGAGTTGTCATCTTCGATAAAAACCTAATGGCCTTAAAGGCTTATGAGGTTCTATAGATAAGTGATCATGTGCATCCTTTTGTTCGCGATATCCTTGTGAACACGAGACATGGAATATGTCAATCTCCAGATCGTTCACTATTATGTTTCTCGATTACAGATTGGTGGTGACCAAATAGAGAAGTTGCATCTGATCTAAAATCAATGTAACTTGAGCACGGCCATGCATATTTTATGTCAACTCCCAATCATTGAGGGGCCCAAGGATATCTCTCTTACTAGAGGAACAAATCCTTTTCGACCACATAGTCCCATTGTATGTTTCATACTTTACCCAATTATTTCCTTTATAACAGCCAGTTACGAACTGCGTTTGAAGATAACTAGAGTAAGGCAGATTCATATTCTGGTAACCTATGCGTCTCAAGTCTAAGGATGAAATGATATTATCATCCCGAGATACTTGTGACTAATAGATCCATGAAGTAAACTCAGGTGTGGGTCTTCTGGTCACTTGAAACACCTTTCAAGCACAAGTAAGTCTTGCACCCTTATTCAACCATTTTGAATACCGAGCCAACCACTTACTTCAATCTTATTTCATTCTTCCTTCCATATGAAGAATAACCGATTGTAGAAGGTTTTAGAATGATAATCATTCAAGGAAGTGTTTAAACATGCTAAGATGGAACACGGTATGGACTTGATGATTCTGACCGCAACAAGCGTATACATAAATCTCTATTCATATATCGAAACAAACATAAGTTACAATACCGTTTAAATGTTCCCATAAATACAAATACAAATCATACAAATCAAACAAACCAAATACATAGGTCAAGCCAAATCACTAGCGAATCTAACACCTATAGCTTTGGTGTGAGAATCATGAGGAGCTTGTGATAATGGCTTAGTAAATGGATCCGCAAGGTTCCCATCTGTCGGTACTCTACTTATGGCAACGTCACCATTCTCGATTACTTCTCTAATGAAGTGATATTTTCGAAGAATGTGTCTTGTCCTCTTGTGAGCTCTTGGTTCCTTTGCCAAAGCCACAGCACCCTCATTGTCACAAAAAATTTCAATAGGGTCGGTGATACTCGGAACCACTCCTAGATCTTGGATGAATTTCTTCATCCATACAGCTTCTTTAGCAGCTTCACTTGCTGCAATATATTCTGACTCGGTTGTTGAATCAACAACTGTGTCTTGTTTTGAGCTCCTCCAGCTTACTGCACCACCATTCAATAGGAACACGAACCCCGATTGAGATCGGCAGTCGTCCCTATCGGTTTTGAAGCTAGCATCAGAGTAACCCTTTACTCTAAGCTCTTCCTCGCCACCGTATACTAAGAACATTTCTTTTGTACGCCTAAGGTACTTTAGAATGTTCTTCACAGCCCTCCAGTAAGCCTCTCCCGGATTCATCTGATATCTACTAGTCATGCTCAAGGCACATGAGACATCGGGGCGTGTGCAAAACATGGCATACATGATCGATCCCACAGCCGAAGCGTATGGGACTCGCTTCATTATGTTCAACTCCTTTTGGGAGTTGGGGCATTGAGCCTTGCTTAATGCCAATCCATGCATCATGGGGAGATTCCCTTTCTTAGAATCCTCCATCTTAAATCGTTTAACGACTTTATCCACATATGCACTTTGGCTTAAACCTATAAGCCTTCTAGACCTATCCCTATAGATCTTAATTACGAGAATGCATCCCGCATTTCCCAAGTCTTTCATAGAAAAGCAATTCCCAAGCCAATCCTTGACACTACGCAAGGTTGGGATATGATTTCCTATGAGTAGAATATCATCTACATATAAAACTAGGAAAACTATGGAGCTCCCACTAGCCCTGACATACACGCATGGTTCATCTTCGTTTTTCAAAAATCCAAATTCCTTGATCTTTTCATCAAAACAAAGATTCCAACTACGAGAGGCTTGTTTAAGTCCATAAATGGACTTCTTAAGCCTACATACCTTGTTAGGATACTTAGGATGTACAAAACCTTCAGGTTGTGTCATATACACCTCTTCAGAAAGCTTCCCGTTAAGGAAGGCGGTTTTTACATCCATTTGCCATATCTCATAATCATGAAAAGCAGCTATGGCAAGGAGGATCCTAATGGACTTCAACATGGCCACTAGTGAAAAAGTTTCATCATAGTCAACACCCGGTGTTTGCGTGAAACTTTTTGCCACCAATCGGGCTTTGAAAGTGTCCAAGGTATTGTCCATGTTGGTTTTCTTCTTGAAAACCCATTTACACCCAGCGGGTCGAAACCCGGGTGTTGGATCAACCAGTTCCCAAACTTGGTTATCCGACATGGAGTTTATTTCGCTTTCCATTGCCTCCCTCCATTTGGCAGACTCAGAGCCCGCCATTGCTTCTCGGTAGCTGGTGGGTTCATCTTGATCCACCAATAGCTCATTGCCCTCATATATGAGAAATCCATATCTCTCTGGCTCATGATGAGCTCTACCGGATCTACGTGGGGTAGGAAGTGGAAGTGTGTCAGGTACCGCAGCTTCACTTTGCTCGGTGTCAACCATTGATGGTTGATTGCTAGTGCCAACATCAAGTTCTTTATCGGGTGTACCTTGAATTTCTTCAAGGTCTATTTCCTTTTGCCTCGGTACATTGGATATAAGTTCCCTTTCAAGGAAAATGGCTCCTCGAGCAACAAAAACTTTGTTCTCTGAAGGTTTGTAGAAAATATATCCAATACCGGTAGGAGGATATCCGATAAAATAACACCTTTCGGAACGGGGTTCTAGTTTGTCATTCGTCTCACGTCTCACGTAGGCTAGACATCCCCATACACGAAGATATGAGATAGTGGGCTTTTTCTTGTGCCACAACTCATATGGTGTTGTTTCAACTTACTTTGTTGGTACGAGGTTAAGGATTCTTACCGCCGTCTCTAGAGCGTAACCCCAAAAACTAATGGGTACCTCCGTTTGACTCATCATAGAACGGACCATATCTAATAATGTCCGATTTCTCCTTTCGGCAACTCCATTTAATTGTGGAGTCCTAGGAGGAGTTAATTGTGAGATAATCCCACATTCTCTAACATGGTCCAAAAACTCCGAAGTAAGATACTCACCGCCTCTATCCGATCGTAGTATCTTAATCTTCTTACTCGATTGATTCTCTACTTCACTTTGAAATGTCTTGAACACCTCAAAGGTTTCAGACTTTTGTCTAATCAAGTAGATATATCCATACCTACTATAATCATCCGTGAAGGTAACGAAATATCTAGTGTTATTCCTTGTGACATTTTTGAAAGGACCACACACATCGGTGTGAATGACTTCCAAAAGATCCTTTCCCCTCTCACTAACTCCGGTGAAGGGTTCTTTGGTCATTTTGCCTAGTTTACAAGATTCGCTTACATCTTTTGACCCAAGGTCAAATGATTCCAAGATCCCATCCACTTGGAGCTTGGTGATGCGGGTCTTGTTTACATGAGCAAGACGACCGTGCCATAAGGAATATTTTTCCAAACAATTTTTGGATTGAGAATCAATATTCATGATAGGTCTCTTATTTTCAATGTATGCATCAACTTCATATATGCCATGACATGGTAAAGCTTTAAAATAACAAATATCATTTTTATAACATAAAATAGATCCATCCATAAATTTAAAAGAAAAACCATCGTCATACAAAGCATGTAAAGATAAGATGTTTCTTGCCATGTAGGGCGAATAGCATACATTAATAAGAACAATGGAAAGACCGGTTCTAGACACTCCCTTTTGCTTCTACGGGCACAACCTCTCGCTTCCCCATAATTAGATCCAGCTCTCCACGCTCCAAGCCTCTACTCTCCCTTAGCACCTGCACCATATTACAAATGCGAGTGCCACAGCCGGTATCTAAAACCCAGCCCTTTGAAATAGAAGTTTGATGGAGCTCAATCATGAACGTACCTTGGTTTGAAGGTCCCGAGATGCTCATTGCCTTGAGCTTCTTGAGGCCATCTAGGTACTTTGGGCAGCTTCGGCAATAATGCCCCTTATCCCCGCAAAAGAAGCATTGCGCATCCTCCGGGGCCTTGGTTTGGGGAATCTTCCCCTTGCCTTTTGCCACCGGGGTAGGGGTAGGCTTGGTGGCACCAACCTTGCCCTTACCCTTTCCCTTATGGGAAGGATTCGGCTTCTTCTTTTGGATGCCGCCCTCCCGGATAGCCAAGACGGGGTTGGATGAGGTGGCCTTGGGCTTCTAGATGCTTGACTCCGCGGTTTTGAGCATCCCATGAACCTGCATGAGGGTTTTGTCCATACTATGCATATAATAACTCACGTTGAATTGATCATATGCATTGGGCAAGGATTGGAGGATGAGATCAAACGCCATCTCTCTCCCTATGGAGAACCCTAACCTCTCCATGCGCTTCATGTTTGCTTTCATACGCAACACATGAGCGCTTATGTTCCCGCCACTTGGAGCTTGCAACCTAGGACGGACTTGAGGCATTCGTACCTTTCTTGCCTCGCTTGCTGTTGGAACATGTCCTTGAGCTGTGGGAGCAAGTCGAAAGCACTTAAATGATCCATTTGCTTTTGCAAATCGGAGGTCATTGTGCTAAGCATAAGGCACGTTATTTCCTCCGTGTCCTTGAGGCGTTTTTCATGTGCCTCTCGGGTTTACCACGGATCACATAAGGAAGTTATTTCGGGTTGGCAACCATATTGCCAATTGCAATCCGTTATTGCAACTCTTTGGTCTTTGCGGGATCCTACGGCAAGCATCGGTCGTTTGGCATGTTTGATCCCTTCTTACACCAATCCCAATTTAGAATTGTTGATTGACTCGTGCTAAGCTCGACAATCTTTTAAGAATTCTAATTTGAAATTATAAATCGTCCCCCAAGACATGCGGTAAGTACACTTCACAAGAATTGGCTCGTGCTAAGCTCGACAACCAAGTTTGCGAGTTACTATGCTCACCTTCCACACAACTCCACAAATATTGGCTCGTGCTAAGCTCGACAACCAATCATTGTGTTGTTAGATTTGGGTGGCATCGTCTTACGGATGGTGCGTGATTTATGTTTCATGGAAAAAAAAACGGGCTTTTGTTTCCGATTAATTTTGATTAACATATTTGAGTGACAAAAACTTATTTTTCACTTTAGTTGGTTTGTTAATCATGAGCGCGCGCGAGGGAAAAATAAACCAATTTTATAAAACTCTTGTGATTTAATTTATTGAAAAAATTTCTAGCATGCGAAAACCTAAACAATCCATACAAGAAATAAATCACAACACACGCATAGCAAGGCGTTGGTAACCAAGCCAAAACCTATGCGTTCTACCCGTGAGCCTACGGGAAGAACGCGGTCAACTAGGGACACAATACAAAAAGTCATAGCTCCCAATTGATCCGCCATCTCCAAAGGGATTCACCGGATCTTCTATTTTCAAGACACCATCCTTGATTCTTGATTTTGGTCTCCATGCTCCATGAGCACAAGTACATAAAAATAGAAATGAAATGGCATGCAAGCCACGAAAATTCTATCATCTATTTACAAGTACACGGATAAATGAAACGGTATGCAAACCGCAATAATAATTACAACAATCAATAAATAAATAATTATTACAAACCATGTGACTTCAAGTCACCAAATGAAAGGGGACCAACTACAAACAACCACAAGGTCTAAGGCCAATGTTACCAACAAAGAACAAGGCAAACAACCACAAAACAAACGGTGTGCCAAAAACCGCAACAAGCAAATATTTTGATAAGAATTTCCAAGCATACACTCAAGGCACAATGGAAATTCTTGTACATATGCATTAAGGCATAAAACCAATTTTTAAAACCTATATTCATATATACACACACATATGTGTATGCATGTATGCATCTAATGCTATGACCATACCATGCATACCTATAGTGGTACCAAAATATTATTTGGGGATTTCCAGAATCAACTGAATAAAAACAGAAACACAACAACGACTCGAAAAACCGAAAAATTTCTTTTGAGATAAAAAAACACTGTTCACGAGCTCCTTCACGACCCTTCACGGCTCGTGAGGCCCGAGGGCTTCACGACCGCTCACGGCCCGGATGAACTCGTGAAGCACCTAAAAATCATTTCACGACCAGACCCCAAATTACACTGGTCGTGTGACCTTCACGACCCGTGAAGAGAACTTCACGGCTCGTGAAGGCCTTCTGGACAGAATGCCAAAACATCCAAAAAACGATTTTTCGAGCCATTTTGTGCTATCATCTTGTAGCAATGGCTCTGATACAACTAAAGGTTTCTCATGCACATGCAAAACCCAAGCACAATGGAAGCAAGAAGATAAAACCGAGATCATTTCGGGTTTTCAACACTTATGCACAAGAAACACATAGTGGGATCTAGCTACAAAGAATGATAGCAACAGGTACCACAAAAGGGAACCAGAAAGTGAGACCATACCCTTGATGTCTCTGGTTGTTTTTGTTGTTGTAGTTGAAAGGCTTGAACTCCAAGATGAGTTCCTCTATTGATATCCACTCCAAGCAAACCGTGAATCTCCTTTGCTAAAGCTTGAGATACTCTAACTTGCACTCAAGAACAGCACTAGAACTCTTGCTCACAACAAACACAAACTTCTTTGCTAAAAGACTCCCACAAGGCTCTCTTTAGTGTGTGTGTTTGTGAATTTGGAAAAAGGTCCAATAGAGAGAAGCAAGAGGGGTTTACATAAGCATATTACCTCTGTAGGTGACACCAGGGTTGGCCATAATGGCACCCTCCCATTTGACCAATCAAAAGGTCCAATAATATCAAAGTGTCACTTAGACTTCTGCCTTCACGGGCTCCCATGGCCCGTGAGGAAGTCGTGAAGGCATCACCCCCACGATCCCCAACCGGCCCATGAAGCCTCGTGAAGGGCTTCACGTCACGACCTCTTCACGACCCGTGAGGGCCCGTGAAGGTCGACAAAAACCCTAATTATCTCTCTTGAGATGTGCTGTCGGATTCAACGCTTGGCGTGTGACCCAATAGGCCCGTGCCTCATCGGCAGTGATCCAATATACGTGTATCAGTGGGCATATATCCAACACTTCATCAAACTTCTTTGGTTCAATCATAGAGACAAATCCAGAGCAAAAACAGATGATGCAAGCTTTTGATCTAGTTCTAACTAGATCCTCTAAATTGCCTATAACCAGATCAAGAGGATGATATTTGTGGTCTTTGAAGGCTTTTTGGATTTCTTGGGAATTGGGATTAATTTGGATTTGGGGAGGTGAAGTTATGTGTTGACTATCAGCAATAGAAATGATTTCATTTTAGGTGGCTGATATAACATCATTCTCACAATCTGTGTGTGTCTGTACTCAAGAGGGAATATGTGATATGGAATTAGAGTCCAATGATGTTGAGTCATTTTACACATGATTCAGTAGAGATGTAGGATTGGATGAGGTTGGTTGTACATGGTTAAAGATTTAGATAGGAATAGGTTCATCTATATCATGAGCAGTTAGTGGAGAAGGATCAACTTGCTCTGGAATGGTCTCTACGGTTTGCATAAGATCATTAAACTCTTCACCTGAAACATGATTAGAAGAACAAGAAGTAACAAAGTCATTTTCATTAAAACTTACATTGATGGATTCTTCTATGATTTTGGTTCTGAGGTTGTATACTCTATAGGCTTTAGAAATCACTGAGTAACCTACAAACACTCCTTCATCAGCCTTTGGAGCAAACTTCTGCAATTGATCCTTTTGATTGAGGATAAAGCATTGACATCCAAAAATATGAAGAAAGTTGATGCTTGGCTTCCTTCCCTTGAGCACTTCAAATTGAGTTTTGTTGTGCCTCTTGATAATAAGGGATCTGTTTTGTGTGAAACATGCACAATTTACAGCCTCAGCCCATAAATTAAAGGGTAACCCACTTTCACACAACATGGTTCTGGCATCTTCAATTAGTATTCTATATCTTCTTTCAGCTACACCATTCCGTTGTGGGGTTCTTGGAGCAGAGATGTTTTGAGATATCCCTTTCTCATCACAGAAAGTTTCCATAGTTTGATTTCTGGATTCAGTTCCATGATCACTTCTAAGACTCCTCACCAGATTTCCATTTAACACTTCCATCTTCTTGATAAAGCATATGATCTCTTCAGCAACCTCACTATTTGCTTTTAGAAAGAAAACCCAAGTGTATCTTGAGAATTCATCAACCAATACAAGAGCATACTTACTTCCACCAATATTAGTAGTTGCAACAGGACCAAAAAGATCCATGTGCAGCATATAGAAAGGTTCAGTAATAGAGAAGGCCTGCTTGGATGGAAATGTTGTCTTATGTTGCTTTCCCTACTCACAAGCAGTTCAAGGTTTAGGCTTAAAATAAGTTAGAGAAGGTAGTCCTAACACTAGTTCACCCTTGCATAGCTTGTTGATATTTTTGAAATTAAGGTGGGAAAGCCTCTTGTGCCATAGCCAGCTTGTATCCTCATTATTTTTAGAGTACAAACATGTTTCCTTTGAAGGGTCACCAGAGGACATGTCAAGAGTGTACACATCCTTGGTTCTCTTGGCAAAAATATACTATATTACCTTCTTTATTTATTATAGAACCTCCTGTCTTTGTGAAGTGGACTTCATTATCTCCATCACACAATTGACTTATGCTTATGAGATTGTATTTCAACCCTTTAGTTTGCCCATGATTGTTGTCACCAAAAGTTTGCCCATTATGAAGCTCACCGTAGCCTTTAGTTTGCCCATGATTGTTGTCACCAAAAGTCACCCTTGGACCTTTCTCTTTCTTATACTTACTTATCAAACCCTTGTTTCCTGTTATAGTTCTAGAACATCCACTGTCAAGAAACCATGAACCGACACCCTGCACAGATTGAATGAAAGAAGAGTTAGTGACAAAATTAGGAATCCACTATTTAGTGGATCCCTGTGGAATGCACCTAGCTTTCCACTTCATTTCAGGTTTCTTATGAACAAAAGGAACAACTATGATATCATTACAAGTCCGCTGTCTTGAATTCCCTTCTAAAGAACATTCAAATGCCTTATGCTCTTTGCTTCCACACTTGTAACAGTTTTTAGATTTCGTGGCCTTGGAGCATTGAACAATATTATTTGAATGCCTATGAGTTTTCTTGTTTGTCTTCTGAAAATTATCAATTATCATTTGACTAACTTGATCATTCAGCTTATGAAGCTTATCCTGTAAATCTTTTAGGTCTTTATTTACAGGCACCTTGGATTGATCTTTGGATTTAGAAATCTTTTGACCAATCTTTTGGGTGGCAGAAATAGGAACAATGTGAACATTATTCTTTTTACTCATAGTTTATTCTATTGAAAGAGAGTTGATTGAGTGTTTGGAAGATAAGCTATGATCAGCTGACAGACCATTAGCTGAGCATTTTCCATCTTCTAAAAAATCAGTGGTTAAAGTAGCATTAGCTAATGATTTTCAGTTTGTGAAATACTAAGATTTAGATCATCTGTTTTCAAGGTTTGATAACATAATGTCTCTGTGGTCTCAACTCATGATTCCTTTCCTTTACTCACATCCTTTGATTTTGTGTTCTTAGTATTTTTACATTCTGAAATCTTACCAGAGGATGATTCAACAGAAGGAATAATTGAATCTTTTAAGTGGGAACTCTTGCTTTTAACAAATTTATTTGTGAACACAGTTTTGCCTTTAACAGTCTTGTGAAAAATTTGTGGCAAAATGTCATCATTGTCTAAGATATTAAGGTACCTATTAGAATCAACATAGTTAGCAGCCTTATAGTAATTTCCACCAATAATAGCTTGAACTTGTTTAGGTATCTGCTCCTTGACACACTGAGTGGTCTTTTCAGCAAATACACACCAAGACTTTACTACCTTTTAGAGGTCATTGAACTTTTTGGTTGCTTCACTAGTTTCTTTTACTAAGATCTCATTAAGTATCTTTTGATTTGCTAGCTCATTATTTAAAATTGTTATCTTCTTAAGTTCCTCCACTTTAAGAATTAATTTTTCCTTGAGTGATTCTACTTCTAGTTTTAGCTTCTTCTCTCTTTGAATAACAGACTAGAAATCAATACACAAGTAATCAAACATAGCATTCTTTTCATTATCATCATAATTAATAAACTTTTCAACCTGATACACTGAAGAAGGATCCTAGTTGGTAGTTGAACAAGCTTTTGCAGCCTTCTTCATGTCTTCATCAAAGGAACTACCATCATCATTGTTATTGGCCATCATGCAGAACTGAGCAGAGATCACCTCATCTTCATCTGAGAAAAGATCCTCTTCTGCCCAACCTTCTTCTTCTGCTACAAGAACATGGCACTGGGCTTTCTTCTTCTTCTTCTTCTTGTCAAGGACAGTAGCAAGGAGTTTCTTATACTTGGCTTCATAATCAATTTCGCCCTCCTGCTTTGGCACAGATGAAGAACCAGTGTTACTTTTAGACTTATAGTCACTTGCTATATGGCCAATCTTGCCACATTTGTAACACTCTATTGTGGAGGCATCAAAGGTAGATTTAGACTTGACAAACTTTGATGGTCTCTTGCTGAACCTCATGGCACCCTTTCCCTTCTTGAAAGGTCTGAACTTCTTAACCAGCATTGCTACACCTTCAACCAGTTCTTCCAAACTACTCTCCTTATCACCTTTCTCCTCTTCACTTTCTCCAGCACTCTCTTCTTCATCTCCTTCTTCATCAAAACCAGAATCAATAGCTGCAAAGCTTCTCATCTTTGTATCTCTTGATACAAGGGCAGTTGGTGCAGCTTTCACAACTTCTTTCATCTCCTTAGATGACAACTTCCTTTGCTTAACTGATTGCTCATGGTTAAGTAAGTTACCATTAAGAGCAACCAGTGACATTTCCTTGATCTTTTCACTATGCCTTAGTAGAATGACAAAGTGATCCCATGTTTCAGGGAGGGAGTCTAGAAACTTATTCAGCAAGACAAAGTTGCTCTTGGATAAGTCTACCCTTTTTAAATCATTTACAAGTAGTTGAACCTAGTGTATCTCTATGTAAGACTCTCACCTTTCTAAGCAAAGAAGAATTCATACTCTCTATTGAGGAGGAGCTACTTGTTCTCCTTTGCCTCCTCAGTGCCTTCATACGCAACTGTGAGTGTATTTAACATCTCTTTAGCAGAAGTACAGTTAAGCACTTGATGATAGATCTCATTGGGTAATGTAGAGACAAGAGTTGATCTAGCCTTAAAATCTAGGCTAACCAACCTCTTATCTGCATCTGTCCACAAATGCATGGGTTCGGTAATTATTCTTTCTGTTGTGGAGGTTTGACCTTCAGATTCTGATGGAATGGATAAAATAGATGTTGGAACATAAGGACCCTCGGTAACTATTTCAAGCATTTGGATATCAAGGGTGGATAAAAAGAGATGTGCTCTACTTTTCCACATAGAGAAGTTTTCTGCATCAAACATGGGACATCTTGTTAAAGACCCAGTGTTTGAAATGTTCATGTTGTTTGAGGATGCGGTCATTTTGAGAGGGGTAGAAGCGGTTGTAGAGTAAGCAAAACAGATTTAGATATTGATTATCTTACCTTCTCTAATACCAGTTGTTAGTCCTAGATTGAGTACGCAACAGCAAATGTTTGTAGATGGGGGGGGGGGTTGAATACAAACTTTAGTTTTTAAAAAAATTAAAGATACACCATTATACTTTTATATAATTCTTATTTATTATGAATCAAGAATTACATGTACTAGAAGCGGAAATTCTAAGTACAATAAAAGGTGGCAATCAATTTGTCTAATACATAGACGAGCTAACTCTAAAACAACTAATGTTTAAAGATTGTTCAACACATGAACAAGTTTGGTTCTACACAATTTTTAAAACTCTACAAATTTTCTCAACAGATGAGATTGCTTTGTGTTGTGTAGAAGCTTCACACTTTTTGCATGTCCACCATGCATGAATATATAGAAGTCTTGGCGTGTCCGGTTGCATAAAAGAAGGAGACAAGAAGTCTGTGGAAATATAATATTTTAATTGTAAAGGTAGTGGGTGAAAAGTAAAGTTACTTTAATCAACTGTTTGATAAAAGTAATTGTACTTTTCTGAAAAAGTGCAACCCACTCACAATATAAAATACTAAATCTCACACCTTTTGCCGTGTAAGACTTTCTTTCCCTTTCCATGCTTGTACTTTATACAACGGCCATGCTTCTTCTTGATTTGACTTTACCAAGTATGGGATTGCCAGCCATACTTAGTTGTTGAAACAAATCTTCAAGATCTTCGTCTATTTGAGGTATCTTTCTCCTTTTCTAGAGGAGAAGATCAAACCTTTTTATCTCATACTTTATCCAAAAAGTGCTTTATACTTTTACAAACAACGATCTAAGGCATAATAGAACATCACATGTTCTGCTTTTTATATATGACATTTACAATCTGAAGGAAAGAGCAGATTTGACATTTTGCTCGACTCAGCTAACAGAAAGTAATAGGAACTTTAACTTTCACTACTCAGTTGAAAAGATAGATCAGTTGATCATTTTTGCGAGGACTTAGTTGATACGTATTGTTCAGCTGATCATACAAATGCTCAGTTGATCAATAGTTATCTTAGGAGGACATAAGCTTATGTATTGATATGATTAGTTGATTAGGAATGCTCAGCTGATCATTTAAATACATTAGTTTATGTAAGAAGATGACTTGTGTTTAGAAAGACTTACTTAGCTGATGCTTTGGGCTTTAGCTTATCCAATGTTCACTCAGCTGATGGTATAGTGGAGCAAACTCCTTGCTCAGGTGATGGTGTAAGCACTCAACTAATCAAATTCCCTCACTCAGCCGATAGATGATTTTCTTTAGCTGATGGTCATCTACACTTGTTTTCTTCATCTGATACTCCTCAGCTGATGTCCTTCGGTTGATACTTTGAGTAGAGGCTGATACTCAGCTGATGGTTCCATACTTAGCATATTTTCTAGAATCTGATTCAAGCAACACATGTTTGAATACTTTCTAAGTCATACTGAATGTAGGGTTTGGTTATCATCAAATTATATGTTTTAAGATAGGCAGAGTTGACTATTAGGGTGAATTGATTATCTCCCCAACACGTGGCTCTAGTGCAAATAAGCGTAACATGACAACCTTAGTTGTTGGACAAATATCCATAGAGGATCACTTAGCTTCGATCATCACTGGTTGAGAATGGTAAGATTATTCGACTATTATTTACCATAAGCAGTTAACAAATTTATAAATTCATATCGGCTATTAATTATGAATTTTGTAGGAAAAAAGAACATGGTGGTCCCATATCCGATTTAGAAGTTTTTAAAAACTTCTATCTAAAGAAAAAAATGGTCATCATCAGACGAGGCATCGAGGAGTGAATCACAAAATTTTGTTACACAAAACGCTAAAAAAGTCTTGGTATGATGCTTTATATCTTTTTTAGCAAGATGGTTTATCTAGTTGATTATTTTGCTAATATATTTATATATCATAGGATGTTTATACAGAACTCGTGGTGAAGAAGTATGGAGAGGACAATGCTAATCATCCAATAAACGTTGATAGGGATCTATAGAAAACCGCTACCGGAGGGATGAAGAAAGGGAGATTGTTTGGAGTCCCCGGTGATGGCCCTAGTGGTCCAGGGATGTCAAGTACCGCCACATCAAATGCTAATCATACTAGTGATCCAACTTCTAATCAGGTTAGATATTATTTTATATCATTCTATTAGCCGGAAACTTACATTAGATTTAGAATTAAATCGTGCTATATTATGATTCATAAGGTCATAAATTTCAAATTCATTTTTGACTTATGTATTAGATTTCTTACGGATTATTCCAATCCAATATGACCCGTATGATTGATTAAGGGTGACATAAAAGAATACTATGTTATAACAGTCTTAATGAACAAAGTGAGTAATATTAGGTTGAAATAGGTTTTGAGAGTTATCTTGTGCACTATCGGGTTGTAATGCATATGTAACACCGTAAAATCCAAAGCCATTTTTTTAATTGCATTGCGGAAGCTTAAATCAAAGAAATGTACTTTTCATACATTACAAATATTTACAAATTAAAACATCTGTTCTTAACCCAACAATCACTATCTTGGTGTTACAAAAACAACTGCCTCATTTCTTTCTACAACATATATCAGATTCGGGTCAACTTCTCCTTCTTCTAACACCACAAAATAACAAACCTGCAAAAACATCAACCGAGGGGAATTACCGTAGGTATTTGTTTGGCATAATCGAGTAGCAACGGAATCAAGATATAATACAAAAACTCTAAGCTAGCCAAACAAACACTTCCCATGGACCAAAATCTACACATGGAGTTGCAACTAAAATAAATAAACAAGATGAATAGAATTGTACCACAATGCAAGCACAATGATCTTCACTTCTCAAGTTTGAAGAATCCAAGAAAGAACTCCTCTAATGAAGTCCACCCCAACCAACTTTTGATTCCCAAATGCTAGTAAGTTGGTGTTATACACCAAAACAACAATCCTTGTCAATCTCTTGCTCTCTTGTGCACCAAAAAGCTCACCAAGAAGAAGATGAAGTTTTAGAGAAAACTCTTAGGATGAACTAACTCCAAGCACCACCCAAAAGTCTGTGTTTTGCAGAGAAAAACGTTGCCTTTTGGTCTACCAAAGTTAATACCATAAACCTCATTAATCATAGTGTTTAAGGCAGTTAATTCTGCTGTCACAACGAACGTACACGGCCCGTGTTGATCAACACGGCCGTGTAGGCCCAAAGCCCACAACCTCAATTAGGCCAGGATAGCCCGTGTCTAGTAGGCTCAACACAGCCCGTGTTCATCTACACGGCCGTGTAGGCCCAAAGCACACGGCCTTTACTTGGGCCAAAACGCCCCGTGCTAGTTGGGCAGAACACAGCCCGTGTTCAAGAACACGGCCCATGTACCATGCTGCCCAAACCCATTTTGGCCTTTTTCTCTCTTTTGCTTGATCATGTTGTCGGAATCAATACTTGGTGTGTGACCCAATAGGCCTATACTTCATCAGCAGCGTTATTAACTCGTTCGTGTCAGCGGGCATATTCCAACAGACTCCCACTTGCACGTGACATGACTACGAAAAATAACACAAACATAGAGCGGCCTCTAGCAAAACATCTATGCTCCCAAGTCAGTATAGGGTATGCCACTCTTGACAATATCCCAATCATGAAATGATTGTCCTAAAGATAAATGAACATATACGTCCCATTGTTCGCGATATCCTATGTGAACACAAGGCATGGAATAAAGTCAACCTTCAGATCGTTCACGATTATGTTTCTCGATTCTAGATTAGTGGTGACCAACAAATCAAGTTATCATTGATCCATCATCAATATAACTTGAGCACGGCCATGCATATGAATGTCAGCACTCAATCATCGAGGGGCCCATGGACATCTTCTCTATACATAGAGGAACAAATTATCTTCGACTACATAGTCCCGCAACATAGATAATACTCTACCCAATCATCTCCCTTATAACGACCAGTTACAGACCGCATTAGAAAACGACCAAAGCAAAGCTGACATATGCTTTGGGATCACATGTATCTCTAGTTTAAGGATGAAACGCCATCATCATCCCGAGTTACTTATGACAAGAACCATGAAGCAATCTCGGTGCGGGTCCTCCAATCACTTGAAACCCCTTTCAAGTATAGGCATGAATCACGTTTAACAAAACCGATTCTTTACCTCAATCTTAATTTATACTTCCTTCCCATAAAGTATAACCGATTGTGGAGATTTTAGAATGGAAAACATTCTCGGAATTGTTTAAACATGCTAAGATGGAACAGAATAAGGATTCATAAAATACCCGCCCTCGGCGTATTATTAAATCTCCATTTAATAATCGATATAGTATGAATTGAAAAACTGCTTAACGTTCCCAAAATATAAGTACAAATCAAACATGAACCAAAACATATTCAAGCCAAGTTACATGCATTAGAAACGCTAATTGACCTAGTATGATAAACATCACTAGTCCATAACAAACGGCTTAACTAGTAGACTTGTACCACAACATCCACAAGTACATTTATTACTCAATTATATCTCTTTTGACAAGACTACTTCAAAAGTATGCATCAAAGAGATCTTACTTTTCAAAAGGGTTAAAGTAATCACACCCTTATTGTCTCAAAAGCCTACAATAGGGTTAGTGATACTTAAGAACCAACAATCAACACCACTAGTTAGGATCATAAACTTTGATCAAAATCAACAGTTATCCTAATATAAACACGCATTAGAGTAACTACTTACTCCAAGCCTATTCAAGTCGTCAAACATCAAGAACATATCTCTATATTTCTTGAACTAAGTACTATCCAATTTTGTATCTCTTAAATGCCCTTATGAAGCAGTAATTCCTGAATTAGGTTTGCACATAACCTAATATCGGGACATTGTCTTCCATAGACACTTAACACTAGGAATACAACAAAGCTCCCACTAACCCTAACACATATAAATGGTTTTATCTACGCTTCTAGAAAACTCATTACTTTGATTTTCTAATAGTAAGCAAAGATATTTCCTTTAAGATGCAAGCATAAGTCCGAAGTGGACTTATTCACTTTTGTATACATAATTCGGATACTACGGATGTATATTAAGACCCTCAAGGAGTGTTATAAACACTTCCTCATCATATTGTTCCATGACGGAACGCGGTCATTAATATCCATGAGTATCAAAACATTCTTCAACATAGCCACTAGGACAAGTTTCTCCATAACCATCATGAAAACTTTACCACTAGTCGGTATTTGAAGTTGTCTACAATTCCATCCATGTTAATCCCATCACTACCACCTTGGTATACACCCAGGTGTGGGATCAAGTCAAGTCAAGTACATGGGCATTTCAAATGGATTGCATCTCTTTATCATTTACTTCTTTTATTTTTAGTGAATTATGGATCCACTACGTCTTCCGATAGGTGGTGAACTCAACATTACTCACCATCAAGTCATTGTCACTTAGATATGAGAAACCCATATCTCTTTCGCTGTATATGACTCTTATCAGAATTATAAAAAGTAATGACTCTTAGT
The DNA here is from genome assembly GCA_038502395.1 of Dittrichia graveolens. Taxonomy (NCBI): domain Eukaryota; kingdom Viridiplantae; phylum Streptophyta; class Magnoliopsida; order Asterales; family Asteraceae; genus Dittrichia; species Dittrichia graveolens. Next base: position 30,667,351 of record JARJIL010000008.1, read on the forward strand.
CAAGCATACCAGCATATCCATGCTGATCATCTACCAAAGATATCAGATTATATGCTAGTATCATCATCATGTCTTTCATTTAAGTTCCACGTTTTTCCAACGGAATGCCTTAGTTTTAGTTTCTCTCTTCTTCCCCTTTTAAGCAACAAACATTGCTCTCAAAAGGTTAAATAGCTAAAATTTAGAAGAACTCCTCAAATGTATTAGCACTTCTTGATTTCAAGTTTATCCATCTCCCACTGAATGTAGAATAGATAACTTCGAACTATAAGATAGACAAGCAAAGAACCTTTCTAGTCGTATCTTAATAAATGCTAAATAGACTCTCAATTGAGTTTCGATTTGAGGACTTAGTCACAATGGTAAACGAATATCCTAACAGATCGAACACACATTCTTGACCCGTCATAAACCGGATCAATAACACCTGGTTCCCTACTCCATGACACCATGTACCAATGCGTCTTAGTAGGATATGAATTGTGAAACAATTCCACAATTCATTATATGGTCATTCAATATGTAGATAGTAGGTATCTTAGCATCTTAACTACATCTAAGTATCTTGATCTATATGCCCTATTGATTCTGAAAGTCGTTTTGGCTAATTCTGAACACCAACAAGGCTTCAGACATATACCTAATCTACTAAAGGTCTCGCAACTACTACCATCAAGGTAGTGACGAAGAAGTTTCTTTTTCGTTATTCTTTGTGGTGTGCTTGAACGGATTATCCACAAAATGTGATCAATATCCAACAAGCCTTCAATCCTCTCACAAACTCCGGTGAAAGATCACATAATCATCTTAGCCTAATAAACAAGATCAATATCAAACGTTTAGCCCAAGGCTAAACTATCCCGAGATCCCAACCACATGGATCTAGGTGATATATTTCTTGTTTATGCAGTAAAGTTGATTATCACACAAAGATAATTAATCCAAACGATTTTGGATTCAGAATCAATTATTCATGAATTTTTCTATTACTTGTAACCAAACCTTGTGTATGCCATGACATGGAAAATTTTGAACAAAATATCTCACAACAAATTTTCATAATAAATTTCATATTTTAAGAATAAACTCATCGTCGCCACATGTAAAGTTGTGTGCCACGCAGGGCAAGACAACACATGAGCTATAACATAAAAACCTTGAATAAATAACGCTTAAAAAGGTTTTACATCAATTCTTAAAGCTTCAAAATTATGTCCATCGTAATTGAAAACGAGCATACAAAGAGATGTTACTTGCCACGCAGGGCAATAAAACAAAGTAATAAATAAACCGGTGACAAAAGTGAGATCAAGTCTCCTTATCTTCTATTAGAGGACAATCACCATGGTTTCCACGTTCGAGATCCGGTTCTTCATGCTTTTCTCTCATCAAAGGACTTGAAGATGGAAAGTTAACTATCTCTTTCGTGAGAAGTTTTATATCCTCTCGGCACGTAGGGCAGGCGTGACGGACCCAATTTCCAAATCCTCCACAGAAGTAGCAAACCATCTTTTCTTGAGGCACATTCTCTATGTCCTTCGACTCAATATCAAGGATACATTTAGGAACTCCAAGCTTTTCTTTTAGGGTCGGTTTCTTCTTCTATTTCTTTTGTTTCTTTAAACCCAAGACGGGAGTGGTTGAGGTGGAACTATGCTTGTCCATGTCAGACTCCGCAGACTTCAACATGCCATGCAATTCGCTTAAGGATTTCTCCATTCCTTGCATATGATAGTTTGTGACAAACTGATCATATGATGCGGGCAGAGACTGGAATACAATATCCACAGCGAGCTCTCTCCCAATAGGAAATCCTAACCTCTCCATTTGGTCCACGTTCGCCTTCATCTTAAGGACGTGAAGACCAACATTCCCACCTTCTTGCAGCCTACAACCGACTAGGTTTTTAACACACTCATAGTGTTCCTGCCTAACTTGTTGTTGGAACATGTCCTTGAGCTTGTTTAACATATTGTACACACTCATGTGCTCGAGCTGCTTTCGCAATTCCGAGCTCATAGTTGACAACATAAGGCAGGCAACATCGTGCGTGTCCTCAACACGTTTTTCATATCCGTATCGGACGGCCCAAGTCGCGTCGGTAGCAGGTGGATCCGGAAGGGGTTCCTCAAGGATGTGAAACTTTGACTCATGGCGTAGGACAATCCTCAATTGCCTAAGCCATGCAATAAAGTTCACCCCCGTGAGTTTCTCCCTTTCTAGGAACACACGAAGTTAGATGTTTGACATGGTGTTGTTATGGTTTGACATCTATAAATAACAATAATAGGAGTTTTGGTTAGTTTAGATAAACCTTGTTAAAATAATTACCCCATAGTTTTAGATAAAAAACAATTATTTATAACAAGGGCTAAGAACCTTATTTCACCTCGCACCGTGACGGGTTTACCGCGGATCACGTGGCGAAGCTATTTAGCCGGCAACCATTTTATCGATTGTAATCTCTATTACAACTCTTAGACACTTGCGGGATCCATTGACATCCATTATGTCGGTTGGCATGCTTGATCCCTTACTTACACCAGTCTTAATATATATTTTTTGTTTAGCTCGTGCTTAGCTCGACAACTAATCTAGAATTATATACTAAAATTGTAAACTGTCCGACAAGACACACGGGTGGCACTCTCGACCATCAATTGGCTCGTGCTTAGCTCGACAACCAATCATGCGAGTTACCCCACTCACCTTCCACACAACTACACAAGGAATGACTCATGCTTAGCTCGACAATCATCCTTGTTTCGTTAGATTCGGGTGGTGTCGTCTTACGGATGGTGCGTGATTTACATTTCGAAAAACGGGATTTTGTTTCCGGTTTATAAAACCCTTTTTGTGAATTAACAAAGTAAGTGTCAAAACGATTTTAAGCACATTTTAAATATAATACCAAGTTTATATTTTCTTTGTCAATTCTATTCGCGCGAGATTGTTAACCATTTTAACAAACGTTGTGTTTTATTTAATTTTTTAGAAAAATTGTCTAGCCTGCGAATCCTAATCCATGCACAGAAAAATAAAACACAACCACGCAAGTACATATATATATATATATATATATATAATTCGGTAACATGCCCAAAAATCCTATGCGTTTTCCCCGTGAGCCACAACGGGGAAAACGAGGCCAAAACCTAAGGACAAGGTAAAGTCTTGGTGGGTGAGCTCCCACTGAATCCAACACCTCCAATAGCATGTCGATTCCTTCTCGCCAAGACGTCATCACCATGAATCCCGTTGATTTCTCCGGCTCTAATTCTATACTATATAAAAATACATAGAATATATATAAACGACACGAAGGTCGCATTTTTACACTAATTATACAAATAGATAGAATCAACTAAACGGCGTGCAAGCTGCACCAATAAATAAATAAATAAATAAATAAATTATATTACATCAATACGGCACGCAGGTCACCAAAAACCAAATCAATCAACCACCACAACACATAGGTCTAAGGGCATATCACGTTACCGAATCAAACCAAATGCAACAAATAAAAACATGGTGTGCCACACAAAACCATGATATAAATGTATATCTATATTTTAGTCAAGATTGTCAACAGCATCAAAGGCACCAAAATGACAATCCTTGTACATATGAATTAGTGTACCAAACCATTTTTGTGACACATATTCATATATACATTTATAAGTATATATTTATGTACACTTCATGCCAAGTTACAACAAATATATAAATATAAAAACTAAAATATTAACAAGGCTACAAATATAACAATTCTAGAACAACAAGAGTCTCAATGAAAAACCAATTTTAAGAAAACAATTTTCTTATATAAAAGTATTTATATGGCTTTTCTAGACTCAATGTAAAAACTAACATATTAGGTAGGCTACAAATATACCAATTTTAGCCTTACAAGAATCTACATGAAAAACCATTTCTAGAAAACAATTTTCTAATATAAAAATATTTATATGAATATTATGTAGGTTACAAATATATCAATTTTAGCCTAGCAAGCATCTACACAAAAAATCATTTTAAGAAAACAATTTTCTTATATAAAATATTTATATCGTTTTTATAGACTCGTTAGTGCAAAGCCATGTTAGATATGGCTCTCATACAACTGAAGGTATTTGTTTGGCATAATCGAGTAGCAATGGAAGCAAGATATAATACAAAAACTCTAAGCTAGCCAAACAAACACTTCCCATGGACCAAAATCTAGACATGGAGTTGCAACTAAAATAAATAAACAAGATATATAGAATTGTACCACAATGCAAGCACAATGATCTTCACTTGTCAAGCTTGAAGAATCCAAGAAGGAACTCCACTAATGAAGTCCACCCCAAGCAACTTCTGATTTCCAAATGCTAGTAAGTTGGTGTTATACACCAAAACAACAATCAAGTCAATCTCTTGCTCTCTTGTGCACCAAAAAGCTCACCAAGAAGAAGATGAAGTTTTAGAAAAAACTCTTAGGATGAACTAACTCCAAGCACCACCCAAAAGTCTGTGTTTTGAAGAGAAAAATGTTGCCTTTTGGTCTACCGAAGTTAATACCATAAACCACATTAAACATAGTGTTTAAGGCAGTTAATTCTGCTATCACAGCAAACGTACACAACCCGTGTTGATCAACACGGCCGTGTACGCCCAAAGCCCACGGCCTCAATTAGGCCAAGATAGCCCGTGTCTAGTAGGCTCAATACGGCCCGTGTTCATCTACACGGCCGTGTAGGCCCAAAGCACACGGCCTTTACTTGGGCCAAAACGCCCCGTGCTAGTTGGGCAGGACACGGCCCGTGTTCAAGAACACAGCCTGTGTACCATGCTGCCAAAACCCATTTTGGACTTTTTCTCTCTTTTGCTTGATCATGTTGTCGGAATCAATACTTGGTGTGTGACCCAATAGGCCTATACTTCATTAGCAGCGCTATTAACTCGTTCGTGTCAGTGAGAAAATGGCAACTTTAGCCCTTCTAGTTTTATAAATACCTCTATCCTTTCATAACACTGAGTCACATTATTTTTGAACTTTGGGGCGTTACAACTCTTCCACACTTGGAACGATTTCGTCCCCGAAATCTACTGTACAAATAACTCTGCATTATACCAGGCTGAATGCTAGTCTTACCTTTTCTCATCTCTGATGCTATCGCAGCGCATTGACGATAGTCTTACATCACATACTATCCGCTACTGTAGTAGACAGTCTGAAACATACTAACAAGAAACACGTATTATACGTAGCATGACACTCATGCGCCTAAGCACAATCTGAACTCATCCTGTACTTTTACTATGTCTTTTCAAGTTCTAGCCATCTGTTACATAAACTCTTAACATTATCTCTAATATAGCCACATGTTGTTTTCTACATAACTGAATTTCTGGATCTGTGACATTTCATCTGATAATTCTAGTATGTAAACTACTTTCTCGCCATTGCAATAATCTAAAATGGACTACTAACACATAGACTGGCTTGCCCCTCTTCTTGAGTTTGCTAGTTCTCTACCATGATGATATTTTTAACAACTCATAACAATGATTTTCTCTTGCCTATTGTTGGGGAGATAATCACTTCACCCTAATAATCAACTCTGCCTATCCTAAAACATAGAATTTGATGATAACCAAACCTTACATTCAGTATGACTTAGAAAGAATTCAAACATGTGTTGTTTGAATCAGTTTATGTAAGAATATGCTAAGTATGGAACCATCAGCTGAGGAAAATAAGCCATCAGCTGAGCATCAGATCCTACTCAAAGTATCAGCCAAAGGATATCAACCAAGGAGCATCATATGAAGAAAACAAGTAAAGAAGACCATCAGCTGAGGAAAACAGTCTATCAGCTGAGCAAAATCGTTGATCAGCCGAGGAAAATATTCCATCAGCTGAGTGAACATATTTATCAGCTGAGTGAAGAAAGTGATCAGCTGAGTAAAGAAATTGATCAGCTGAGTGCCCACTCTATCAGTTGAGTGAACAAATGGATCAGCTGAGGCTCAGAGCATCAACTAAGTAAGTCTTCCTTTACACAAGTCATCTCCCCTTATAAACTGATGTATTTGATTGATCAGCTGAGCAATCTTGATCAACTGATCATATAAACACATGAGCTTATGTCCTCCTAAGTTTACTATTGATCAGCTGAGCGTCTATATGATCAGCTGAGCAATATGTATCAACTGAGTCCTAGAAAAAAGTGATCAACTGATATATTTTGTCCACTGGGTAGTGAATATCAGAGTTCCTAGTACAATCTGTTAGCTGAGTCATGAAAAATGTCAAATCTACTCTTTCTTTTCAGATTGTAAGTCAAATGTAAAAGGCAAAACATGGGTTGTTCTATTATGCCTTAGATCTTTGTTTGTAAAAGTAAAAATGCACTTTTTGGATCTTGTATGAGACAAAAAGGTTTTGATCTTATCCTCTAGAAAAGGATAATGATACCTCAAATAGACGAAGATCTTGAACATTTGTTCAAACAACTAAGTATGGCTGGCAATCCCATACTTGGTAAAGTCAAATCAATCAGAAGCATGGTGTTGATTAAAGTACAATCATGGAAAGGGAAAGAAACTTCTACACGGCAGTAGATGTGGGTTTTAATATTTTATATTGTAATGGGTTGCACTTTGCAGAAAAGTACAATTACTTTTATCATACATTTGATTAAAGTAACTTTACTTTTCACCCACTACATTTACAATTAAAATATTATATTTCCACATCCTCTTTGACTCTTACCTTCATGCAACTGGATTCATCAAGACTTCTATATGTACTCATGCATGTTGGACATGCAAATATACAATACACAACAGAACAAAGTGAAATTCGTAGAGTATAAGCATTGTGTAGAATCAAACTTGTTCATGTGTTGAACACTCTATATAAATTAGTTGTTTTAGAGTTAGCTTGTCTATGTGTTAGACAAATTGATTGCCACCTTTTATTGTACTTAGAATTTGCGCTTCTAGTACATGTAATTCTTGATTCATATCAATAAGAATTATATAAAAGTATATAAGTGTGTCTTTAATTTTAAAAGCTAAAGTTTGTATTCAACCCCCCCTTCTACAAACATTTGTTGTTGCGTACTCATTCTGGGACTAACAACTGGTATCAGAGCAGGTTAGATAATCAATATCTAGATCTGTTTTGCTTACTCTACAACTGCTTCTACCCCTCTCAATATGGCCTCATCCGCAAACAATATGAATATCTGAAACACTGGGTCCTTAACAAGATGTCCCATGTTTGATGCTGAAAATTTCTCCATATGCAAAAGTAGAGCACATCTTTTCCTATACACCCTTGATATCCAAATGCTTGAAATAGTCACTGATGGTCCTTATGTTCCAACATCAGTGTTATCTATCACATCAGAATCTGAAGGTCAAACTTCTACAACTGTAAGAATCATAACCAAACCCATGCATCTGTGGACAGATGAGGATAAGTGGTTGGTTAGCCTAGATGTTAAGGCTAGATCAGCTCTTGTCTCTGCACTTCCTAATGAAATCTATCATCAAGTGCTTAACTGTTCTTCTGCTAAAGAGATGTTAGATACACTTACAGTTGCATATGAAGGGACTGAAGAGGTGAAGGAGAAAAAAAGCTCCTCCTCAACAGAGAGTATGAATTCTTATTTGCTCAGAAAGGTGAGATTCTTACACAGACATACACCAGGTTCAACTACCTAGTTAATGACTTGAAAAGGGCAGACATAACTAAGATCAACTTTGTCTTGGTGAACAAGTTTCTAGACTCCCTCCCTGAAACATGGGATCACTTTGTCACTGTTCTAAGACATAGTGAGAAGATTAAGGGAATGTCTCTGGTTGCTCTCTATGGTAACTTACTCAACCATGAGCAATTAGTCAAGCAAAGGAAGTTGTCATCCAAGGAGATGAAGGAGGTAGTGAAAGCTGCACCAACTGCCCTTGTATCAAGAGATACAAAGATGAGAAGCTTTGCAGCTATTGATTCTGGTTCTGATAAAGAAGGAGATGGAGAGGAGAGTGTTGGAGAAAGTGATGAGGAGAAGGATTGTGAGGAAAGTAATCTGGAGGAGTTGGTTGAAGGTGTAGCTATGCTGGTTAAGAAGTTCAAACATTTCAAGAAGGGAAAGGGTGTCAAGAGGTTCAGCAAGAGGTCATCAATGTTTGTCAAGCCCAAATCCACCTTTGATACCTCCACAGCAGAGTGTTATAAGTGTGGCAAGATTGGCCACATAGCTAGTGACTGTAAGTCCAAATATAACACTGGTTCTTCATCTGTGCAAAAGCAGGAGGGCAAGATTGATTATGAAGCTAAGTATAAGAAACTCCTTGCTGTGTCCTTGACAAAAAGAAGAAGAAGAAAGCCCAGGGCCAAGTTCTTGTTGCTGAAGAAGAAGATTGGGCAGAAGAAGATCTCTCCTCAGATGAAGACGAGGTGATCTCTGCTCAGTTCTGCATGATGGCCAACAACAATGATGGTAGTTCCTTTGATGAAGATATGAAAAAGGCTGCTAAAGCTTGGTCAACTACCAACTTGGATCCTTCTTCTATGTATCAGGGTGTTGGTTCTTGGTTTCATGACAGTGGATGTTCAAGAACCATGACAGGTAACAAGGCTTTGCTCAGTAACTACAAGAAAGAGAAAGGTCCAAGGGTGACTTTTGGTGAAAACAACCATGGGCAAACAAAAGGCTGTGGTGAGCTTCATAATGGGAACCTCAAGCTGTCAAAAGTTTCATATGTCAAAAGGCTGAAATATAATCTCCTAAGTATAAGTCAATTGTGTGATGGAGATAATGAAGTCCACTGCATAAAGACAGGAGGGTCCATCATAAATAAAGAAGGAAATACAGTCTTCAGTGCCAAAAGAACCAAGGATGTGTATACACTTGACATGTCCTCTAGTGCCTTTCAAAGGAAACATGTTTGTACTCCAAGAATAATGAGGATACAAACTGGTTGTGGCACAAGTGGCTTTCCCACCTTAATTTCAAAAACATCAACAAGTTGAGCAACGGTGAACTAGTGTCAGGACTACCTTCACTGACTTATCTTAAGCCTAAACCTTGCACTGCTTGTGATAAGGGAAAACAGCATAAGACATCATTTCCATCCAAGCAAGCCTTCTCAATTACAGAACCTTTCTATATGTTGCACATGGATCTCTTTAGTCCTGTTGCAACTGCTAGTATTGGTGGAAGTAAGTATGCTCTTGTATTGGTTAATGAATTCTCAAGATATACTTGGGTTTTCTTTCTTAAAGCAGAGAGTGAGGCTGCTGAAGAGATTATTTGTTTTATCAAGAAGATGGAAGTGTTGAATGGCAATCTGGTGAGGAGTCTTAGAAGTGATCATGGAACTCAATTCAGAAATCAAACTCTAGAATCTTTCTGTGATGAGAAAGGGATATCTCAAAACTTTCCTGCTCCAAGAACCCCACAACAAAATGGTGTAGCTGAAAGAAGAAATAGAACATTGATTGAAGCTGTCAGAACCATGTTGTGTGAAAGTGGGTTACCCTTTGATTTCTGGGCTGAGGCTGTAAGTTGTGCATGTTTCACACAGAACAGGTCCCTTATTATCAAGAGGCACAAGAAGACTCCGTATGAAGTGCTCAAGGGAAGGAAGCCAAGCATCAGCTTTCTGCATATCTTTGGTTGTCAATGTTTTATACTCAATCAAAAATATCAATTGCAGAAGTTTGCTCCTAAAGCTGATGAAGGAGTGTTTGTAGGTTACTCTGTGATTTCTAAAGCATACAGAGTATACAACCTCAAAACCAAAGTCATAGAAGAATCCATCAATGTAAGTTTCATGAAAATGACTTTGTTGCTTCTTGCTCCTCTAATCATGTTTCAGGTGAAGAATTTAATGATCTTATGCAAACTTTAGAAGTTCCTTCAGAGCAAGTAGATCCCTCTCCACCAGCTGCTCATGATGTAGATGAACCTGTTCCTATTCAAATTTTTAACCATGTACAACCATCCTCATCCAATCCCATACCTCTACTGAATCATGTGGAAAATGACTCTACATCATAGGATTCCAATTCCATATCACTCATTCCCTCTTCAGTAGAGATACCCATAGATTGCAATAATGAAGTTATATCAGCCACTCAAAATGAACTCATTTCTACTGCCGATAGCCAACATATAACTTCTTCTCCCCAAATCCAAATGAATCCCAATTCCCAAGAAATCCAAAAAGCCTTCAAAGACCTCAAGCATCATCCTCATAATTTGGTGATAGGCAACATAGATGATCCAGTTAGAACAAGATCAAAAGCTTGCAACATTTGCTTGTATTCTGGATTTGTCTCAATGATTGAACCAAAGAAGGTTGATGAAGCTCTCATTGATCCCCACTGGGTGTCTGCCATGCAAGAAGAACTGGCAGAATTCAAAAGAAATAATGTATGGACTTTTGTACCCAAACCAAAGGATAAATCCATCATTGGAACAAATTGGGTGTTCAGAAATAAGCTAGATGAAAATGGGCAAATCATCATAAACAAAGCAAGGCTAGTGGCACAGAGGTACTGTCAAGAAGAAGGTATTGACTTTGATGAAACCTTTGCCCCTGTTGCAAGATTGGAAGCTATCAGACTATTCCTAGCCTATGTTGCCTTCAAAAGCTTCAAAGTGTTTCAAATGGATGCGAAGAGTGCATTTCTGAATGGAGATTTGAAAGAAGAGGTGTATGTCAAACAACCTCCTGGTTTTGAGGAGTCAAGCTTACCTGATCATGTTTACTTTCTAAACAAAGCTTTATATGGTCTTAAGCAAGCTCCAAGAGCCTGGTATGATACCCTCTCTTCTTTTCTCATTAACAAAGGTTTTACAAGAGGATGCATTGATAGCACTTTATTTATTAGGAAGTACAAAGGTGATGTGATACTTGTGTAGATATATGTAGATGATATAATATTTGGGTCTACTAATTTGGAACTATGCAAAAAGTTTTTTAAACTCATGTCTGATAATTATCAAATGAGCATGATAGGTGAGTTAAACTATTTTCTTGGTTTGCAAATTAAACAAAAGGTTGATGGTATTTTCATTCATCAAACAAAGTATGTCAAAGATTTACTCAAGAAGTTTGATTTTGAAAACTGTTCTTCAATGAAAACACCTATGTCTACTTCTATCAAGTTAGGAAAGGACACTGATGGTAAATCAGTGAACATTACTACTTATAGAGGAATGATTGGGTCACTTTTATACCCCATTGCAAGTAGACCAGATATAATGTTTTCAACATGTCTCTGTGCAATATATCAAGCAGATCCTAAAGAATCACATCTTGCTGCTGTTAAGAGAATATTCAGATATCTCAAAGGAACTCCTAATCTTGGTCTTTGGTACCCCAAAGACTCAGATTTTGAGTTAGTTGGATATTCTGATTTTGATTTTGCAGGATGCACATTAGACAGAAAAAGTACTTCAGGTGGTTGTCAACTTCTAGGAGGAAGATTGATTAGTTGGTCTAGTAAGAAACATAATTCAGTGTCAACATCTACTGCAGAGGCAGAATACATTGTTGCAGGAAGCTGTTGTGCTCAAATTTTGTGGTTACAAAATCAACTACTTGATTATGATATGAAGTTTGAAGACACCCCAATTCTATGTGACAATACAAGTGCAATCTCCATCTAAAATAATCCAGTCATGCATTAAAAAAAAGCATATTAAAATCATACATCATTTTCTCAGAGATAATGTGCAAAAGAAGAAGGTAACTTTGCACTACATCAACACTGATTTACAACTTGCAGACTTGTTCACAAAGCCATTAGATGAAGCAAGGTTCAATTTCCTAATATCCAAACTAGGTATGATTAATTTTTAGTTTAGAATAGTGGTAATTTAGATTGTGTTAATTTATATGTGTTGAAAATTATAAGATACTTATCTAAGCATATCTAAGTCTTACTTGATTTGTGTAAACTGAGTAACTATGCTCAGCTGATCAAATTTACTCAGCTGATCACTTTAAGATAAGGAAGACATGCTCAGCTAAGTACTTTACTCAGCTGATACCCCAAATTCTCAGTATCAGCTGATAGTTTTCCATCAGCTGATACCCATTAACTAATAGTTTTTCATCAGCTGATAAACCTAAGCTGATACACTCCTATGATCAGCTGATGATTCTACACTTAGTAAAATTTTCACTTTTTACTCTCATTTAATGCTTTTTAACCCTAGTTATTTACTCCGTTTGTCAGTTTTCATTTAATAGGTAATTAATTTGTTTTCCGTTAGATCTTTTGTCAGTATCTAACGATATCTGTTAACTAAACTTCATAAATATCCTAATTTCTCTCTCATTCACCTTTACCTGTTCAAACTTTCTAAATTCCCTCTCTCTCTCTCTACAAAGAACTACCCTACTTTCTCTCTCGATACTCACTGTTCATCATCCCTACCAAATGGCCACCTATATTCCAGACCCAGCTGTTAACCCTGGTGAGAATGTTGCACCCAATCAACCAATAAATATAACTCCCAACAACATTCTCCTCTGCACCACCATCCCTGCCTTGCGAGAAAACCAAGGTTATGAACCAATGGTTCAGTTCCTTCAAGCTCATCCCCTTTTTGATAGTCTCACCGCTGATCCACACTACATATACCCTACCATTATTGGTGAGCTATGGAAACTATAATCTTAAAATCACAAACAACAACACCATCAACTGCACCCTAGCCCAAGGAAACTATAATCTTTAAATCACCGCTAAAGCACTTCGTGAAGCCACTGGTATTCCCCACTTTCCACCTTACACAACCTTTCCATCTAGAGTTGAAGTTCAAACAGTTTTAGACACCATTAGCTACAATGAACCTGTAGTGCATGGTCAAGTCAAGGTCTTTGCTCTTTCTCATCCATGGAAGTATTTGGCAAACGTGGTCATCCGTTGCTTCGGTCCTAAATCTGGAAGCCACCATCTCATCAACCAAACCGAGCTTCTGGTGCTCTATGCCCTAGCCTTTGGGGTCAACATCGACTTTGCTCAAGTCATATTCTCTGATCTCATTGATAAAATCACTTAGAGCACAACCAAGAAATCATCGAGGTCGTAGATGCCCTACATTCGATATTTAAGCCTGATATCCATGAGGAAAATTGGATACGATGATTATGTGGACTTAACAAAACATCTTGAGCATCTTCCTGTCCCTGCCATGGGTGAAAAGATATTCCATTTCTTAAAGGCAAACAGAGGTCCTCCAATCACTGCCCAAATGAAAGAGCTTATAGATGCTGCAAATGGTGATGAAAATGCTGATGATGATGAAAATGATGATGATGATAATGGTGATGATGATGCTAATGAAAGCCACACTGGTTCTAAGCATGATGATGATGATGCTAGTGATGGTGATGTTGGTGATTTTTCTCCTCCCAGTCCATGGAGCTAAGTCCTCTTGATGATGATGGTGATGCCCAAGAACAAGAGATCTTTGAGCAACTTCTGGAGCTCATTGACAGAAGTAGGCACATCATGACCCAAGGTATGGATAGTACTGATTCCACCTCTGAGGATATTCAAATGGTCGTCCCAACCTTTGATAGCCCATCCTCATCTCCGGTCCAAACACCACTCCAACAGCCAAGCTCTAGTGAACCTCCTATGGTCACTAGTTCTACTACTATCCGTTGCCCCATATATACAAGGTCACCAGAAGTGACTCATTATGAGCACTTTGAGGGAGTGCAATCCACACCTCTGACCTCAACTACAATTACCCTTCCTCATGTTGAGGGGGAGCAATTGGATGTTGCAACCTTTGAACCAGTGGATGTATCCTCACAACAGGATACATCTATAAAAATGGGACTTAAACCGCTAGCTGAGACAACCTCCCAGAAGGTTGATTTCATTGAAAGACAGACCTCACCCCAAGGTCACACTGTATCTATCCCACAATTGAGTCAACCTATACCATCTACATTCTCCCAACATAATGTGGATCCAATAATGGATTCCCTGTTATTGAGTGCATCCCACACTCAGTCCACTTATCTTGCACTTATAATTGATTCTATTCTTACACAAGCACAACCTGCCAATGCTAGTGATACAAACCAACAATTTGCACAGGGCTCAACACTCTTTCCCAATGAATTTGAGCTTATACACCAAGGCTCAAATGAGGGGACACAAACCTTACCCAAGTTCTTTGAACCTTTATCCACCCCTTCCACCTCTACCCCATCTATATCTACCCAAACCCCAAACCTTACCCTTATCCAGACAATTAACCAAAACCTTGATCAACTAACCCAAACCTTCCAAACCCAAACCTCTGCTCAATTGTCTCAACTTACCAAAGACATTGAGTCTCTAAAAACCCCACCCCAACCCTCCCCTGCACCCATTAATCTTACCCCAATCCTTAGTAAAATAGACCATCTTTCTACCCTTCTTCCCTCTCAACCACCAATTCCCATCCTTCCTCACTCTACTATATCTACCCTAAACCAAACCATATCCAACTTCCTATCCCAACTCTAAATCTATGCCCAATCAACCCAAACATTTCTGTACCCATTCCTGAACAACTCCTTCCAATGCCTTCCTTTCTTAAAGGCATCCTTTATGACATAGAAACCTTAACAGAACAATCCAGAATGAGTCATCTCTCATTATGGAAAGCCATTAAAGATCTCAAGGATGACCTTTCCCTTCAGCTCTCTAAAATTCCCTCTACCCCTTCCTCAACCCATACCCCTACCCCTACCCCTACCCCATCCCATAAGCCTGCAGCAGGTGACTCCCCTCCTCCTTTTGATGATGCCAAAAAGGGGGGAGAAATTCTCAAGTTCTTCAAGGGAGGATGATCCTGACTCAGAGGATATTGTTGCTGCCTATGTTGAAACAGCCACCAAAATCATGCAGCAGGAAGCACCCAAAGCAACAGCTCCCTCACCTATTAAAAGAAAAGCACCTTCTGAGGGGGAGCAAAGGTTTCCCAAAAGGCTGAAAAGGATGGCAAACAGGCCAAAACCTAAAAGAAAAGTTGCTGAGGGTTGCTCTCTACTAATCAACATAGAGTCTGATTCTGATGATGAGGATGTCACTCCACTTTCTGACATCCTCAGAAGAAGAAGACAGAGCCCTAAGCCATCTGCTCCACCAGTCTAATCAACCCCATCAGTCCAAAAGGGTTCAACCTCTACTCCTAAGGATAAAGGCAAACAAAAGATGACAGATGAGAAAGTTGAAGCAGATGCTCAAATGAAAAGGGAGCTTGCTCTTAAAGAACAGGAAGAAAGGGAAAATGCTCAAATGGCTCAAGCATTGGGTATTTCAGTTGAAGAAATCTACCAAGCCAAAGAGCTAGCATATCAGCAAGAGCAAGAACAAAGTCAAAATCAAGCTGCTGCTCAACACAAATTGGCAAGGGAAAAATCTCAGGCTGAACTACTCAAAGCTAGATCCCATGCTGATGTCATCAAAACCCTCTTCAACCTTGATTTATCTGCTCCCATCAATCTAAGTCAACAAAGGCTTCAAAGCTTCAGAGAAAGGATTAATATTTTGAGAAACAGAACAGAACCAGCTCCAATAACAAGAGCCACTGTCCATAAAGGTGATGGTGAACCCTACCTCAAAGCAATAAGACAGAACAACTTCAACCGCTGTGAAGTTGTATCCTATGAGAGGTGTCACATATATGGGTTCACAGAGTTAGTTGAGTTCCTGTACCTTCTTTTCAAATCCAAGTCAAAGCTCAAAGTTTAATTTATTCAGAAAATTCAGAATTGGATAGCTCTAGCTGTGTCACAAATGGCCTTCACTCCAGATAATTATTACAGGCATGTGCACACAGTTGATAATCTTCATAAGAAAGGCTCCAAGCCATTCAAACCATTTGAGCTAAGAGAGGTACTACCCGAGCATGAATTCTTATCAGATTTTGAGGGTCTCAACACATCTCTTCCACTGAATATCACTCCTGAGCTGTACAAGTTTATAATTATGCCTGTTGAAGGTATATTCTTTTTGGACAGAGCTGGCACATGGAGGTTCTTTAGACAGTCTGAAATCCTTAAAGCTAGCAAAAAGTTTCTATTTGGGCTAAGGATATCTACAAGAGGCAGAACTGGAAATGAAAACTTTGAAGCCCTTGTTCAAGCACAATGTGAAGTCTTAGCTAAAGTTGATCCCCATGCCAAAGATTTTGAAGTTAAAGAAGAACCATGGTGGGATGATTGAAGTCTGTTTCTAACTCTGAAGTTTTTGTTGTTATTTAGTTAATTGTAAATTATAGAATAGTTAGTTAGTAGTCTATCTATGTAATCACTTATGTACATTTCTTTATTCTGTTATTTCAAGTGATGTTTATGTATATCAGAAAATCAAAAACATATAAAAATGGAAAAATGAAAGATACCACAAAAACAGAACAAACTGGTACAACACAGAAAAAGATTCCACTAAAACAGAACAAAATGGAACATTAGAAAAAAACAAAAAACAGAACAAGGTTCAAATAAAAAGAGCTACCAAAAACAGATAGCTAGGTAGCCAAATGTACTTAAAAGTGTAAATCTTTTGTAATTCGAAGTCAAACTGATTCTTCAAAAAGAAAAAGGTTTTGTCATTATAAAATAGGGGGAGATTGTTGGGGAGATAATCACTTCACCCTAATAATCAACTCTGCCTATCCTAAAACATAGAATTTGATGATAACCAAACCCTACATTCAGTATGACTTAGAAAGAGTTCAAACATGTGTTGTTTGAATCAGTTTATGTAAAAATATGCTAAGTATGGAACAATCAGTTGAGGAAAATAAGCCATCAGCTGAGCATTAGATCCTACTCAAAGTATCAGCCAAAGCATATCAGGCAAGGAGCATCAGATGAAGAAAACAAGTAAAGAAGACCATTAGCTGAGGAAAACAGTCTATCAGCTGAGCAAAATCGTTGATCAGTTGAGCAAAATATTCCATCAGCTGAGTGAAAAGATTGAACAGCTGAGTGAAGAAAGTGATCAGCTGAGTGCCCACTCTATCAGATGAGTGAACAAATGGATCAGCTGAGGCCCAGAGCATCAGCTAAGTAAGTCTTCCTTTACACAAGTCATCTCCCCTTATAAACAGACGTATTTGATTGATCAGCTGAGCAATCTTGATCTACTGATCATACAAATACATGAGCTTATGTCCTCCTAAGTTTACTATTGATCAGCTGAGCATCTATAAGATTAGCTGAGAAATATGTGTCAACTGAGTCCTAGCAAAAAGTGATCAACTGATATATTTTGTCAACTGAGTAGTGAATATCAGAGTTCCTAGTACAATCTGTTAGCTGAGTCGTGAAAAATGTCAAATCTACTCTATCTTTTAAGATTGTAAGTCATATGTAAAAGGCAGAACATGTGTTGTTCTATTATCCCTTAGATCTTTGTTTGTAAAAGTAAAAATGCACTTTTTGGATCAAGTATGAGATAAAAAGGTTTTGATCTTATCCTCTGGAAAAGGATAATGATACCTTAAACAGACGAAGATCTTGAAGATTTGTTCAAACAACTAAGTATGGCTGGCAATCCCATACTTTGTAAAGTCAAATCAATCAGAAACATGGTGTTGATTAAAGTAAAATTATGGAAAGGGAAAGAAACTTCTACACGGCAGTAGATGTGGGTTTTAATATTTTATCTTGTAATGGGTTGCACTTTTGCAGAAAAGTACAATTACTTTTATCATACATTTGATTAAACTAACTTTACTTTTCACCCACTACCTTTACAATTAAAATATTATATTTCCACATCCTCTTTGTCTCTTACCTTCATGCAACCGGATTCATCAAGACTTCTATATATACTCATGCATGTTGGACATGCAAATATACAATACACAACACAACAAAGTGAAGTCTCTACTACACTAAAAGAAAATCTCATCAGTTGAGAAATTCGTAGAGTATAAGCATTGTGTAGAATCAAACTTGTTCTTGTGTTGAACACTCTATATACATTAGTTGTTTTAGAGTTAGCTTGTCTATGTGTTAGACAAATTGATTGCCACCTTTTATTGTACTTAGAATTTCCACTTCTAGTACATGTAATGCTTGATTCATATCAATAAGAATTATATAAAAGTATATAAGTGTGTCTTTAATTTTAAAAGCTAATGTTTGTATTCAACCCCCCCTTCTACAAACATTTGTTGTTGCGTACTCAATCTTGGACTAACACCTACATATCTATTATGTCTATCCTGGCCTGCTTAAAACTGCTCACGTATTTACTGTATAATACTCGGTTTATCGTTGTACAGTCTCTACACTGTTCCACTTTTCTGACTAGCTTTACCTGAACAAACAGGGGTCTTACACTTTCTATTACACAACATCTCGTATGGTAACACACCAACATTCAAAAAGGTAACTGCTAATTAAAGAGCTCTACTAACGCTAGACAAATGCTCTAACTACCCCTGAAATCATCAACACATGATTCACGTCTGTCCTCTAGTATCTGTATCTTTCTCTCACTCCGTTCTTCCTCCCATGGGTGGATTACTAAACTGAGGTATAACTGGACCTCCATATCTGACTACTATCTTTTCCAACTAAACATTTGTCACTCTTTCTAAAGAATATACTTCCTTTACTAGAATAGAATATATATATATATATATATATATATATATTCATGTGAATCTACTTACTGCTTCTTATATAACATCAAATCCCCGAGGGGTTCTATGTAATCTGACAACTAGATTACTTACATTCTCTTATTTTCATACTAATATCTTTAACAACTATAACTCCCCACATAACTTCCGGTGCTCTGCTTCTATCTCAATACGAGTTAGACGTATTCAATACACCTGGCTATACCGCGTTTCATTCTTGACGATCATCTCTTACTAATTTTAACACTGAGCCACACTACTACTGATTGCTTCCTTTATCTGCTTCAATTGAACTACTTTAAACTTATCGAAATTGAGACTAACGGTTTCCATTCTTGTTCTATACATATGAATCCATATAGTTTCTGTCTTTCTGCTTAAAATATCTGTAACTACATTAACTTTACTCGGAGGTTTAAAATCTCATAAGCACCATCTTTAAAAGCTCTACTCACTATCACTGACACACACTTATATTCTACTGCTCTAGGAAATACTTGAGGCTGCTATAATCTAAATAGATAGTACACTTAACTTCATAAGGACAATGTCGTCCTATCTTAATAATAAAAACATCCACAATTTGTTCTATACCCTGAGTTTGGGAATTGCTTTCATATATCCTTAACTGGCAGTTAACATATACCATAACCTTTTCTTTGTACAATCTAACCTCTACCAAAAGACATCACTATTAACCACCATGCTTTCCATTTCATCTGGTAATGCTGATACTCGAGTATTACATCAATCACACTTTAACATATCACACACTTTCTGTTGATCCTCATTTCTCCTAAATTCTTTCCTTTCTCTAGTCAAGTGGACTTGAGATACTGCTATCTTAGAAAATTGTAGTATAATTCATCTGTAGTACTCTACAAGTTCATAGAAACTTCTTACTTCTGTAGGATTCTGTGGTAGTTCCCACTTCATCACTGCTTTCACCTTGGTTGAATCTGTTTCAATCTTTTCTGATTAACGAAGCAACCTAAGGACTGCAATTCTTATAAGTACACTTTACACTTGGAGAATTTCACATACCATTTCTCCCTGCATAATGTGTCTAATACTTCTCTGAAACTAACACCTTGTACTTCTTAAATCTTGGAGTAGATAGCTGACTATCACTAGTCACAATTACTAATTTATTGAACGTAGTTCAACAAACTATACTCATTAACTATGTAATCTGTACATATTCTGAACATGTCATCTTCCTCTTTTTCAAAACTAATTCAATACACCTTACGGTAAGCTACTGGGTCGGATAAAACTTTTATCCATCAACTCTTGCACTGACTTCAACAATTGTTGTATATCTGAAATCTGCTTCGAATTCCCTCTCCTTGCTAGAATCTCTTACAAAAGCTGATAACGTTTTACAATCAAAGACTAGATACTTTCTTTCTTTTGCTAACCAACACGCATACTACCTTTTATGTATTTATCTTTACTAAACACTTCTTCCCCACTTAGGGTCTAAAGACGTACTGTTCTCTGATTACATAATATCTAAACTTGATACTGACTCAACTAATTCACACCAATAACTGCTCAAAACTCTTTAATCATGGTTGGTATAAGATCAACGGGAAACTGGCAATCATCTTTCTTATCACATTATTCTTACACCTACTATTCTTATTAGTAGTCTCATCATCTACTGCATCTCCCTAAGGAGGAAATTCTATTATACTGTGTGAAACACTCAACTGAACATAACGTGGAACAATAACAAAGATCTACTTTAACAAAGTTAATTAATACTAGGGCAGGTGTATTATTAACAACAAAGGTACCTTCCACTACACTCGGTTCCACCATTTCCTTCACATCCATAAGCTGCACTTTTACTTACTCATCACTACCCTTGCTTAACCATAGTGGGGTAGAGGATCTACTATGCTTTTCTCTAGAGATATCAACTTAGGGCAATACGCGAAACTGTTTACAATGGTAACATCCTTAGAGCGAACTCTAACAATCTCTAAGCGGGCATGCCTCTGCTTCTCATACTTTCATACATCTAAGTAAGGAACTAACCTTCTTTACTATAGTACAAATACCGATCTCTTGCTTGACGTGTTTGCTAGCTCAACCTTTCACTTTTCCACTTACTAATCCCTATCTAATCAACTATTGCTCTCTCTTTTATACAAAACTCACCTTCTCTTTTGCTGTGTTACCGATAACTATCACTAAACTTTTCAGATATTACTTTTAAGTATCGAAATGTGTCACTACATTTCATATGATTAATAACATTACACTCTGGACAAAACGAGTTACTTCTATCAACTTATTGGTGATATTATTCACCACTTCTGTCATCTGTCATAGAGCTAAAAACTCTTTTGTAATCTGATTTATTCAAGCTGATTGGTGCTAATTGCACCTCTAACATTTCTTTAAACTAAGGTTTAATCGTTGCCTCCACCTGTACCTTTTCTTTCTCTGGTAACAATAAAGTCTACTAATCTTTTGTTGTTCCATACCACAAACTCAAAACATGTATAAGTTTTCATTTTACTAGACATCCGACTATACGGAACGCCCCTTTTTTTCTGTTAGTCAACGATTGTTGACAATCGAATCTACAACCCCCTTCCAAAAGGAGATGCTTTACCTGTTGAAAATCTCTGTAAGTATACCCCTTTTTAACATGTATAACTGATCTATTCTGGCCTTGGTTCTTCCAACCCTCTGAACCTACATCACTGAAGCCTATACCGCTGCATCTACTTGTTTCTATAACATCACCTCCAGTCTCTCTGACACTTGCTCAACCACCTGGTTGTTTGTACAAGGGATGTTCATCTGTAATGTTGTACTCAACTCTGTAGCTATTGTCTCTCTCAATGTACTATTCCCATACTCTTGCAATTCCTCTGCATCTGAAATCTTTCTAGTAACATTACCCAAAGGTCTAGCGGTTAGGGTAAGAATTGCATTCTAGATCATACCTGTCTCTAGCTTCTCGAGGCCTACTGGCCTCAGACTACTATGTCTGACACGTTCTAGCTCTTTCTATATCAAAACTGTACTGAACTTGCTATATGAACATGCTATCACACATAATCCATAGGGTTCATCATGATCTTGCCAAGTTTCAGTATGTACCATGTGTTTATAACAATATGGGCCCTATATTATTATGAACACATTATACTTTACTTATGCTTAACTCAACCAATCAGGTTCCCGCTTCATAAAACAATACTAAACACTTATTCACATAACTATGCTGCTCAAACATATACAAGATATCTCATGCTCAAACTATTAAAACAGATAATAATTAAAACTACTACTACTCGTATGCTCACCAAGTTTTAATGCCCAAGGGATAGCTCCACTTAATCACAAAATCGTGGTTTAAGTTTAGACATCACACTCATGCGTGTCCGAATCCCTTAAACCTTGGCTCTGATACCAAGTTGTAACACCACTTTTCAGTTTTTAATTTAAAAACATTATCTTATAAATTAGGACCAAAGGATTTCAGAGTTTCACAAAAATACTGTTTCTAACCATACACGTGCTAACATTTACAAAAGTAGTGTCAAAGTTCGCTTCTTAAATACCAGGAGCTATCCGGCTGAACATCTATTAGAACTATATTTTATGTTTGTGATCTAGTTACTTTTTAGTGCTTTAATAGTTAATTTTGTACTTAAAATGTCACTACTAGGTATATGTATAAATAGTGACATTAGCCTTTCATATTGTAACCTTTGGCATATATTCAAATATACTACACACACTTAAAGGTGTTTTTACCATATGCTATCATCTTGATTCTATTTTGTGCTCATATATTGCTTTGCAATTGGTATCAGAGTCTAATCTTCGATAAGATATGGCTCGTGATTGAAGAATTCAAGTGAAAACAGCAACATTTGAAGCAGATTATCGGATTTGAAGAGGTTTTGGTCGACTTTTTGGTGCAATCTAATTTCAATTCTTGACTGAAAATGGAAGATTAGTGGCTTGTGTTACTCACAATCATCATTGGATTAAGTCTGTGTAAGTCCGCGATCGTGTATTACAACAGTTTGTACTGAATTGGAATTTTTGTATTTTTCAAGTTTGAAACAATTTTGATCAAAAATGTATTCTAGTGGTTGATTTTTGCTGTAAAGTTGGTTCTAAACTGTAATTCGCTAGTCTACGACGCTTGTGGAAGAAGAAATTCTCAAATTTGATCAAAATTCGAAGGAATTTGATCAAAATTCAACTATGAAGGAACATGCGGATTTAGACTCAAGAACAATCAGATTTCACAAATCCGAAGGCTTTCATCGGATTCCGATACTCTTCTTAGTGTCGGATTTTGGTAATCGGCTTTAGGGATCAGAATTGGGGTTGCGGATTTGAATTTACAACGGTTTTTGAGTTGATTTGAATTGCGGATTTAGCTACTATCGGATTTGGTTGAATTGGTTTCTATCGGATTTACTCACTCGGATTTGAGTATCGGATTTCAAGATTATTTGAATTCCGGATTTTGGTTTACAGATTCTCAAAGGAATTTGGAAGTTTTCGGATTTACACGTCAGATTTCCAATTCATCGGAATTTGGAAGTTCTCGGATTTGACTTATACATTCGGATTTACAAGAATAGAAATCTGAAAGAACTCGGATTCACATCAATCGGATTTCCAAGTATCGGAATTTGGAAGTTATCGCATTTACACTTCGGATTTTCAAATTATCGGATTTTGGAATTTCTCAGATTTTCAAATTGTTGGATTTTCAATCGGATTTTGGAAGTCATCGGATTTGAATTCTCGGATTTGAAGTCTCGGATTTAGTGAGTATGGGATTTGTGTTAAAAGGTGCAATCGGATTCTTCAATCAATATCTTTCAAAGAAAATATCCTGTAGCAAGAATGAGTACGTACAGTGAAACCCTTTCATTTGGGTCTGACACTAAATCACCTGTCTTGTACAAAGGTGAGTATCATGTCT
The DNA here is from genome assembly GCA_038502395.1 of Dittrichia graveolens. Lineage (NCBI taxonomy): Eukaryota > Viridiplantae > Streptophyta > Magnoliopsida > Asterales > Asteraceae > Dittrichia > Dittrichia graveolens. The sequence goes on from JARJIL010000008.1 coordinate 30,691,009, forward strand.
GGAAGGGACGTTTCATGGACTTTATTGATAACAACGAGCAGTATGGTGAATAGATGAAGAAAAGTATACTTGAAGGAAATGGTATTTTCAGAATAGATCAGGAAGGAAACCCTAACCATAATCCACCATTAGATGAAATTCATTGGGAAAAGCTTTCATCTGAATATGCAGCTGAAGAAAAGCACAGGGCCACTGTAGATCAAAAAGCAAAATAATATTTGAAACATGGTCTTTCATCAGAGTTCTATGTTAAAGTAAATGGCCTGAACACAACTAACGAAATATGGAATGAGATAACAAGCCAGATGGAAGGCACTGAATCAGGAGTCTGGATTAAAGAGACAACTTTGGTCAACTCTTTTAACCATTTCAAAGCCATAGAGGGTGAAGCATTGATTGAAACCTATAGTATATACTTTAAGCTACTGAATGATTTGAGAAACCAGAAGCTGGATGATAATTCTAACCTAACAAAGAACACAAGGTTTCCTAACTCTCTTGGGTCAGAATGGAAGTCCCGAGTGGCCATCTACAGACAGATGAACCAGAAAACCTCAACAAAGTCACTCATCATATGATATTCGAGGAACTGAACCAATATCAAGATGATGTTGGTCTGGGTTCACACAAGGAAACTGTAGATCCACTGGCTTTGGTGGTGAATGAAAAATGCATGGCCATGCTTGAGCTTGCAATGATTGTTGATCAGTTGCAACTCACCTTTTGGTCACCACCAATCTTGATCGAGAAACATAATCGTGAACGATCGGAGAATGACTTTGTACCATGTCTCGTGTTCACTAGGATATCGCGAACAATAAGATAATTGATCACTTATCTATAGGACCATGTCAAACTCTTTTAGTTTTACTTGGTACTTGACAGGGATGACATACCCCGTGTTTAGTTGGGGGCAGGGATGCCTTGCTAGAGCCGCTCCCTGTCTGTGGTGCCCATGGGTACGGTATGTCATGTGCAAGTGGGAGTTTGTTGGAATCTGCCCACTGACACACGTAGGCCGGCATCACTACCAATGAAGCGCGGGCCTATTGGGTCGCACGCAAAATTTCCACTCCGACAGCCTAATAAAAGTGAAAGGGTCAAAATGGTCAAATTCCAGTTGACCTAGTCTTCACGACCGTGAAGGATGCTCCACGGGTCGTGACGTAGCTCGTATCCACGAGTCCTGTCGTGGGTTGCATGGTTCGTGAAACCCTAGGGCTTCATGACCCTACACGGCCCGTGAAGGAGGTCGTGAAGGTACAACCCTCATGATTCTTGCACAGCGTGGCACGGCTCGTGGAGGATTAATGGCCGGTCGTGGCGCATTTATCCTTCACGGCCCGTGAGAGCCCGTGAAGAAGTCGTGAAGGTAGAATTCTAAGTGACACTTGCATCTTATTGGACCATCCTTTTTGGTCCAATGATCTAGTGACATTAGATCCGACCCTGGAGAAAATGAAGCAGAGTATGGTCTTTAAAACAGCCTTCAATTGTTCCTTGTTTCACTCTTGGATGAATTTGCATACATACACACATATTGGTGAAATTAAGCTAAAGAGTTAAAAGAGACCATTGTGAGTGTGTGTTCTTGGTATTCAAGTGCTGTTCCAGAAATCAAACAAGTGTTCTTGATTGGTTTCGGCTTGCTAGTACAAGGGAAATTGGTGATAAGCTTGTTGTGGACTTCTTTGGAGCTTGGAGCCTATTGTTTCAAGAATTCATCCCAAGTCCGATTTATTCCAGCTTTTAATCAAAGTCTTCAAGGGTATGTTTTGATTCCATTTTTCTCTTTGTGCTTGTTTTTGGTTGCATGTATGTTCTTGCAAGTTTTCACCACCATTGGGAAATCATGGGATCGTTTTTGTGTGTTTTGTTGCTTCCGTTGCGTGCTTTGATCCCCATGGATTCCCAACAGAGGTATCAGAGCCATACTTGTAAGATGCATGCACCTTTGTGGCTTGAAAATCCATATTTTCTATTTTGAACATTCTGTCCAGAAGGTCTTCACGGGCAGTGCAGCTTTGCTTCACGGGTCGTGAAGGCCACACGACCAGTCTCATGGGGTAGTGGTCGTGAAAGGTTTTTAATCTGTTTCACGAGTCGTGGAGCGTACTGTCTTCACGGCCCGTGAGGGCCCGTGAAGACCAGTAGCTCGTGAAGGCGTCGTGAACAGGCTGTTTCTGGCCCTTTTGAAAAAGAAAACTTGATATGGATTTTGGCATTTGATTTTGGTGTTTCCAGAATCATTTCAAGCTGTTTAGCCTTGTAGATTAAGCCCCATAATATCCTAATTCTTTTATATGTATGTATTGGGTGGTTTTGGCATAATATGCACACATGCATACATGTATATTGTGTATATATGAATATGGATTTCAAAGTGTTTGGAATCCTAATGCATATGTACAAGGTTTATTCTTTTGCCTTTAGTTTTTGAATAAACTTAATTGGGATATTGTTTTGTGCATGGTTTGGTGTGGCACACCATGCTTTGTGGTTGTTTCGTTTTGTGAGCACCGGTTTGAGCCTAGACCTTTGTGTGGTTGTTTGGTTGCCTTATTTGTTATTCATTTATTTGGTGGTTTGTACCACATTTGGTTTGTAATAATTTATTTAATCCGGTTTGTAATGATTTATTTATTTGTGGCTTGCACGCCAAAGTATTTATTCTTTGTAATTGTATATTAGCTTAGAATAGATTGTGTGGCTTGCATGCCATTTCTCTTTAATTTATGTATGTAATGAGAAGAGAAGACCGGAGGCACCAACGGGAGTCTTGGGAGACGTCTTGGCTACCTCGGATCCGGAGGCGCGGGATCGATTGGGAGCACGCCACAAAGTCTTGGATTGTTTGTCCTTAGTAGACTTAGTTCCTCGGTTGGCTCACCGGGGAACACTTAGGTTGGCTCAAATCGGTTTTGTATGCATGGTTGTGTAGTTTTATTTATTTGTTTTCTTGCATGGTTGTAAGATCTTCGCATGCTAGAAAATCTTTTAAAAATAATAAAACTATATAGTTTTCCTTAATTGGTTAACAAACCCCGCTCGCTCAGATGATTAAAAAACGAATATAAAGTGTTTATGTTCAATTGGTGAAAAATGCGTTTTGTCACTTATTTGTTAATCAAAACGAAAAGAGGTTTTTTAACCGGAAAAACAAAAGTCCCGTTTTTCTTAAAAATGTAAATCACACGTCATCCAAAAGATGACACCACCCGAATCTAATGAAGCATGGGACAATTGTCGAGCTTAGCACGAGTTGTTCCATGTGGACTTGTGTGGAAGGTGCGTGTGGCGTCTGGAAATCTTTGGTTGTCATGGGCATCATCGTGTATCTTGTTGGACGATTTGCACCATGAAAGCAAGTTGTACGTCCTAGAGGAACCTCTTCCGGAGGCTCCTGCTACCACCGCTACGCGGGCCATTAAGGATGCTTATGAGAAGCGCCTTAAAGACAACAATGAGGTGACTTGCCTCATGTTGACGACCATGAGTTCCGAGTTGCAAAGGCAATTCGAGGACGTTGGTGCGTTTGACATGATCTCGCAGCTAAAGGAAATGTTCCAGCAGCAAGCGAGGCAAGAACTCTACGAGTGTGTCAAGGCCTTTATAGGGTGCCGGATGTAGGAGGGCGGGAACGTGAGCTCCCACGTGCTTCATATGAAGCAATACGTGGACCAGCTCGAGAGGTTGGGCTTTCCAATAGGGAAAGAGTTGGCTACGGATATTATCCTCCAATCTTTGCCTCAAGCATATGGTCCGTTCATTGTGAACTACCATATGCATAACATGGACAAGTCCTTGATGGAGTTGCACGGCATGTTGAAGACCGCCGAGTCTAACATGGCCAAAGCAAAGCCATCGACCTCCACACCCGTCCTAGCCATCCATGAGGGTGATGCTAAGAGGAAGCGGCCCGCTTCAAGCTCCAAGGGCAAGGGAAAGGGGAAGGCGAAGGTGGCAACACCCAAGCCCAAACCACTCCCGGCGCCGGAGCCGAAGGGAAGGAACCCGCTCCTATAGCCCCCTCACCGGAAGAGGCCACCTGCTTCTTCTGCGGGGAGAAGGGACACGACCGGCGTAGTTGCCCCAAGTACACGGAGGAGCTCAAGAGGCTTCACGCCAAGGGACAAGGCGCCTCCGGTATGTATATGATTGAACTCCATAACACTTCTACTTCTAACGCTTGGGTCTTGGACACCGGGTGTGGTACTCACATAGTTAATAATGTGCAGGTACTAAGAAGAAGTAGGGACTTGGTTGATGGGGAGCTGGATCTCATCATGGGAAACAAGGCGTTTGTCCCGGTTGAGAAGATAGGGAGCGTGGACCTCGCCTTTCCATCCGACTTATTTATTACTTTATTAAATGTATCTTATTCGCCCTGCATGGCAAAAAACATTTTATCATTTTATGCACTAGTTGACGATGGATTAATTTTAATTTGTCTAATGGAATTATTTCAAGCTTTAAGAATGATTTATTTTATTTTAAAGCACATCCATGTCGTGGCATATATGAGACAAGCGTATGCTTGCAAAGTAATAAATCAATCATGAATGTTGGTTCTAAATCCAAATGTGATTTGGATAAGTTATCTTTATGGCATGGTCGTTTGGGCCACATAAACAAGAAACGCATCGCCAAGCTCCAAACGGATGGGATCTTGGAATCATTTGACCATGGGTCGGATGATGTATGTGAATCTTGCTTATTGGGCAAAATGACTAAAGCACCCTTCACCGGCGTTTGTGAGAGGGGCAAATACTTGTTGGATATCGTTCACACGGATGTGTGTGGTCCGTTCAAGCATGTCACTAGGGATAACTCAAGGTACTTCGTAACCTTTACCGATGATTTTAGTAGGTATGGGTATGTCTACTTGGTGAGACAAAAGTCGGAAACCTTTGAGGTTTTCAAGACTTTCAAAAACGAAGTTGATAACCAATTGGGTAACCGAATTAAGATGCTCAGATCAGATCGTGGTGGTGAGTATCTAAGTTCGGAATTCCATGACTATCTAAAAGATTCTGGAATTGTTTCGCAATTGACACCTCCTAGGACACCACAATTAAATGGTGTCGCCGAAAGGAGGAACCGGACATTGATGGATATGGTTTGGTGTATGATGAGTCGTACGGATGTACCCATTAGCTTTTGGGGCTATGCATTGGAAACGGCCGTTAGAATCCTTAACCTCGTACCAACTAAGAAGGTCAAGAAGACACCTTTTGAGATGTGGCATGGAAAGGTTCCATCGCTTTCATATCTAAAGGTTTGGGGTTGTCCTGCCTACGTGAGACGTGAGGTGGAGGAAAAATTAGAACCCCGAGCCGAGAGGTGTTTGTTCATTGGATATCTTGCCGGGTCTATGGGATATTTGTTTTACAAACCGTCCGAGAACCAGGTATTTGTTGCTCGGAGGGCCGTCTTCCTTCAAAGGGAGATGCTATCCAAAGACGCTAGTGGGAGAAAGGTAGATCTTGAAGAGATTCAAGAACCTTCCAATGACCAACCTGAAGTTGGCGCTAGTTCACAAGATGATTCTCAGCACAGCGCTACTGGAGAACCTGACATGGATCCTTTACCTCTTAGGAGATCCGGTAGGAGTCGCAACGAGCCAGAGAGATATGGGTTTCTCATGTTTGAAGGTTGCGACGTAGTGGTGGATCATGATGAACCATCATCTTATCGGAACGCTGTGGTGGGCCCTTAGTCCGCTAGGTGGAAAGAGGCTATGGAGTCCGAGATGCAATCTATGTCGGATAACCAAGTCTGGGATTTGGTGGATCCGGTACCCGGGTGTAGACCCGTAGGATGCAAGTTGGTCTTTAAGAAAAAGACCGGCATAGATGGAGAAGTAGACACCTTCAAAGCCCGACTGGTAGCTAAGGGTTTCACGCAAACTCATGGTGTAGACTATAATGAAACCTTTTCCCCGGTGGCTATGTTGAAGTCTATCTGGATACTCATGGCAATTGCCGCATTTCATGATTATGAGATTTGGCAAATGGATGTAAAAACCGCGTTCCTTAATGGGACACTAAGCAAGGAGGTCTATATGACTCAACCCGAGGGTTTTGTACATGCCAAGCATCCGGATAAAGTCTGCAAGCTTAAGAAGTCCTTTTATAGACTTAAGCAAGCATCGCGCAGCTGGAAAGTCAAAGAGTTTGGCTTTTCGAAAAGCAAGGATGAGCCATGCGTATACATCAGGGCTAGTGGGAGCATAGTTGTGTTCCTAGTCTTGTATGTCGATGACATACTCCTCATTGGGAACGATGTCCTGACCCTTCAAGGTGTAAAAACTTGGTTAGGGAATTGTTTTTCAATGAAGGATCTAGGAGATGCAACTTATATTCTTGGGATCAAAATCTATAGAGATAGATCCAAGAGGCTTATTGGGCTTAGCCAAAGTACATATGTTGACAAAGTCCTAAAGCGGTTTAGGATGGAAGACTCCAATAAAGGGTTCATTCCAATGTCACATGGTTTGGTATTGAGTAAGACTCAATCCCCTAGTTCCCCACAGGAACGGGAAGTAATGAAACGAGTGCCATATGCTTCGGCTGTGGGCTTGATCATGTAGATATCAAGCCAACCCTGGCAATGCTCATTAGACGGCGGTGAAGAGCATTCTCAAGTATCTTCGGAGGACTAAGGAGATGTTCTTGGTGTACGGAGGTGAGGAAGAACTTAGAGTAAAGGGTTACTCTGATGCAAGCTTCCAAACCGATAGGGATGACTGTCGATCACAATCGGGGTTCGTGTTCCTATTAAACGGCGGTGTTATATCCTGGAGGAGCTCCAAGCAAGACACCGTGGCCGATTCCACTACCGAGTCGGAATACATTGCGACCAGTGAAGCTGCTAAGGAGGCCGTATGGATGAGGAAATTTCTGCTTGATTTGGGAGTGGTTCCAAGCATCAGCAACCCTGTTGAGATCTTCTGTGACAACGAGGGTGCCGTTGCTTTAGCAAAGGAACCGAGGTCTCATCGACGCACGAGGTATATTCCGCAGAAATATCATTTTATCCGAGATGCCGTCGAAAATGGAGACATCGTCATCAGCAAAGTACACACGGATAGCAATTTGGCGGATCCATTCACTAAACCGTTGTCGCAAGCTAAGCACGATGCCCACATACGTGCTATTGGGATTAGATTTGCTAGTGACTTGGTTTGAGTTGTATATTGGTTATTGTATTCGATGTATTTACTATGTTATTAGGAACATTAAGCAATATTGTATTTTTGAATGTATTGAGTATTAAATGGAGATTTAATGATACGCGTGTAGTGAATACTTTCTTTAAATCATTATTGTGTTCCAACTTTGCATGTTTTATCACTTCCTTGAATGTTTTAACATTCTAAATTGTCCACAATCGGTCATTCTTCATGGAAGGAAGTATGAACAAAGATCGAGGGAAATGATTGGTCATAGTGTTCAATGGGATTGAATACAAGGGACGCAATATTTCGCCTATACTTGAAAAGAGTTTCAAGTGATTGGACGACCCACACCTAATCTTACTTCATGGTACATGTCAAGAGTAAATCAGGATGATAATATCTTTTATCCTTAGACCGGAGATGCATTTGTTTCACTATTTTGGTTTGCTTTATTTTGACTGCTTTCAAACATAGTCCGTAACTGGCTATTGTAAAGGAGGTATTTGGGTAAAGTATTGCCATTGTATTGGAGGCAATGTAGTCAAAGGAATTTGTTCCTCTGTAAAGAGAGATATCCCTGAGCCCCTCGATGATTGGGTGCTGACACCAAAAATGCATGGCCATGCTCGAGCTTGCAATGATTGTTGATCAGTTGCAACTCACCTTTTGGTTACCACCAATCTTGATCGAGAAACATAATCGTGAACGATCGGAGAATGACTTTGTACCATGTCTCGTGTTCATTAGGATATCGCGAACAATAAAATAATCGATCACTTATCTATAGGACCATGTCAAACTCTTTTAGTTTTACTTGGTACTTGACAGAGATGACATACCCCGTGTTTAGTTAGGGGCAGGGATGTGCAATTGGGAGTTTGTTGGAAGCGCGGGCCTATTGGGTCACACGCCAAGTTTCCACTCCGACAGCCTAATAAAAGTGAAAGGGTCAAAATGGTCAAATTCCAGTTAACCTTGTCTTCACGACCGTGAAGGATGCTCCACGGGTTGTGAAGTAGCTCGTATCCACGAGTCCTGTCGTGGGACGCATGGTTCGTGAAACCCTAGGGCTTCACGACCCTACACGGGCTGTGAAGGAGGTCGTCAAGGCACAACCCTCACGATTCTTGCACAGCGCGGCACGGATCGTTGAGGATTAATGGACGGTCGTGGCGCATTTATCCTTCACGGCCCGTGAGAGCCCGTGAAGAAGTCATGAAGGCTGAATTCTAAGTGACACTTGCATCTTATTGGACCATCCTTTTTGGTCCAATGATCTGGTGACATTAGATCCGACCCTGGAGCAAATGAAGCAGTGTATGGTCTTTAAAAGAGCCTTCAATTGTTCCTTGTTTCACTCTTGGATGAATTTGCATACATACACACATATTGCTGAGTTTTAGCTAGAGAGTTAAAAGAGACCATTGTGAGTGTGTGTTCTTGGTATTCAAGTGATGTTCTAGAAATCAAACAAGTGTTCTTGATTGGTTTTGGCTTGCTAGTATAAGGGAAGTTGGTGATAAGCTTGGTGTGGACTTCTTTGGAGCTTGGAGCCTATTGTTTCAAGAATTCATCCCAAGTCCGATTTATTCCAGCTTTTAATCAAAGTCTTCAAGGGTATGTTTTGATTCCCTTCTTCTCTTTGTGCTTGTTTTTGGTTGCATGTATGTTCTTGCAAGTTTTCACCTCCATTGGGAAATCATGTGATCGTTCTTGTGTGTTTTGTTGCTTCCGTTGCGTGCTTTGATCCCCATGGATTCCCAACAGAAGGATGGTCAGAGGCTGGAAAGGAGATATGAACATAAAGTTGAAACTGCCCAGGAACGAAAGTGCTACAACTGTTGTGGCACTAGGCATTTCATAGAGGACTGCAAAAAGGCTAAGGTCAAAGATTTAGAGTACTACAAGGCTAAACTCAATCTGATTGAGCAGAGAAACAATGGGAAGGCATTACTTGCTAAAGGGGATCAATTTCTTTCTGACACTGACAATAGTGATGAAGATCCTAATGTCCATGCCCAGTTTGTCTTGATGGTTGAGGTAGAAGAATTTGAGTTCGAGGGAAACTGATGGTGAAAGTGAAGATGAAATTGTGGGAGCTGACTCTAGATTCATGGCTAGATTTGATGAGTCAGATATTGAAAGTGAATATGAAGAAGAAGAAGAAATAGAAGCTGAAGTTGCTACTAAAAGCAAAAACCCAACCATTGCTGATCAAGAAGATGTTGGAAAGAAGGTAATGACTAATGATTCTGATTTTCCTACTAATTATATACTAACTCTCATGCAACAGGTGGAGCTTTTAACATCGAAGAACCAAAAGCTGCAACGGAAGAACTTAAATCTGAAAATGGAACAAGCATCCAAAACTGATGTTGAACAATCAAATCCAACATCAAAATTAGTACAACTTCAACAGGAAATAAAAGACAAAGAAAACGAACTCATCAAGTTGCAAAAAGAAACAGAACTAAAAGTGTACGATTTGAATGCAGCAAAATTGTCTGCGGAGATTAATCTTAATTTAATAACGAAAGAGAAAAAGAATTTGGATGTTAAGGTACAAAATCTTCAGGAAATAGTAAAGAAGCAAGCCACAACTCGTCACACAATCTTCAAAAACCTTCAACCTGATGTTAAGAAAAGATATAAAGGTTTAGGTTATGATGAAAACAACTATTTCTCGAAGATAAATTGCACACAACTGTACCAACTAGAGAGAATGACTCAGGGATGGACATCCAAAATTGTGTTTGTGAGAGAGAAAGAAATAAAACTAGAAGAAGAACTGAAAAGAAAAACCACAACAAAAATGCAAAAATCACTCAATTATGATGAACTAAATGCGTCATATGCAGATACTGAGAAAAGTGGTGGTTGTTCTTCTGAAGAGTGCTTCATTCCTCATCTGCCTGAAGTAAAGAAAGTTGTTGAAGAAGAAAAGCCAACTGCAAGAATTTACATTTCACACATGGAATTACAAAGGAGGCAAGAACTGTTTGAGTTGCCGTGCATAGATCAGAAAATACAATTTGAAGTTGAAAATCTTATTCTAAAAGAAAAAATCTTTAATTTGAACAAAAAGTTAACTTCCGCTGCAACTAAGATTAAGATTGAAATGAATGAAGAAGAAATAAATAATTCTGATTTTGCACAATTTTTGATACTACAATTTGTCTCAAATGCTATTGAAAGAAGGATGCAAGAAGAGAAAATTGGAAGGTTGTTAGATGATTTGGACCTACATCTTAGTATTAAATATCCTCAATGTCCAAAAGCATGCAGGGATTTCATGTCACACAAATGTAATCAATTTTTTGATTCCAACAACATTCGTGAGAAAGGATCGTCATCAGGAACAAAAAAAGTTTCTAAAATGCTAAATGTTAAAATAAAAAATTCATCATCTCCACAAGTTTCTAAGAAGATTAAACCAATTCATGTCATTGACAAAACTCCCTTTTCTAATTTAAAATCAGATCAACAACCAAGAAAAGGAGGGTCAAGCAAATCAGATGTGAAGATTGGAAGAGCAACAACGGCTCAAATGAGGTAGATTGAAAAGGGCAGATTGAAAGACAAACAAGTGAAGACTGAAAAATCTATATCAAAAGCAAAAGTGAAACCTTTCTGTAATATTCACAAATCATATTGTAATAAAAACTGTGAATCTTCGTTTACATGGAAAGTTAAAAATGAAATTTCAAAAATTCAAATTTTTGAGAAAAACATGTTTTGTGCTGGAGTTGGTTGTGTTGAAGGTCATTGCGAATTTAAATGTGCTTATCATCAAGCTTGGATGAAGAAAGGATTGAATTCAAAGAAAAACTTCAAAAATCCTAATGAAGATAAAATTCTATTCTAGTTTGTCAATAAAAATGGATTCATAATTCATCAATGGATCCATAAATATCAACGGATGGGATTTTTTAAAAGGTATGGTAATCAAAAGATATCTGTCCGACAAGGACAATGGAAGGAACATCTCAAAATCATGACCGTAAATCAAAAACTTCCAACAATTCCATTGAAGCGAATGCAACAAAACAAATACATACCAAACAAACGAGTTCCAATGAAAGTTTATTCTCATTCATCAATAACACCAAAATCACAGAAAAATCAGAGAAAAATGATGAATACACCTATGTCAAACAAGTCAAATGTGAAAACAATATATGTGGAAAAAATAGTTGTTTACTCCTGTAAATAAACAAAAGAATGATAAAATAGCTTTGTCACTCAACAAAAGAGCAATTCCAACTGAGAAATGGATAGTGAAAAGATCAAATCTTGATACAACATCTGAAGTCTCTAACAGAAAAGATCAAACAAGTTTCTTTTCCATGTGTAGAAGGATCATTTCTCGTACATGGACTCTGGCTACACGAAACATATGATGGGTAACAAAGGTCTTCTCAAACATTTTGTGAACAAGTACACGGGAAATGTTAAGTTTGGGAACGACCAAGTTTCATTGATTCTTGGCCATGGAGTCATAGAGACAGGCAATTTGAAGATTGAAAAGATGTCCTATGTTGAAGGCTTAGGGCATAATCTGTTTAGCATAGGACAGTTTTGCGATAAAGGAATGGAGGTTGTCCTTTAAGAAGAGCTCATGTTCTCTACGAACAGAAGACGGAGCTGAGATTTTAGGTGGAAACCAAAAGTCAAATTTGTATACATTTGACTTATTGAGAAAGGTTCCGGAGCACCAGTATGCCTGCTGTCAAAAGCTTCATCAGATCTAAACTGGTCATGGCATCGCAAGTTGTCGCATCTAAATTTCAAGAATATGAACAAGCTGGTGAATGGTAATTTGGTCAGAGGTCTACGTAAGCTGAAATATGAAAAAGATTGTCTGTGTAAGGACTACGAAGCGGGTAAAATGAAGAGAGTCTAACATAAAGTTAGTCAGATTTCTTCAACTACCGCACCTTTGCAGTTGATCCATATGGACCTCTGTGGACCAATGAAAGTCCAGTCCAGAAACGCGAAGAGATACATTCTAGTGATGGTGGATGATTATTCCAGGTACACGTGGGTCCGGTCTGTGAGTCACAAGAGTGAAGTACCTCAACAAGTGATTTTGTTTCTGAAGAAACACAAGACTTAGAACGGACAACCGGTGAAGAGTATTAGAACTGATAATGGAACAGAGTTCAAAAACAGAACATTAGACTCTTACTTGGACTCTGATGGAATAACACGTCAGTTCTCGGCAGCATATACTCCGGAACAGAATGGAGTAGTGGAAAGGAAAAACAGAACCCTGGTTGAAGCTGCCCGAACGATGTTACAGTACTCGAAGCTACCACCATCTTACTGGGTTGAGGCCGTGAATACTGCATGCTACACCCAAAATAGATCTTCAATACATCGTCGCTTCAATAAAACTCCATACGAATTATGTAATGGAGTAGTACCTAATGTCAAATACTTTAATGTATTTGGTAATAGGTGCTTTGTACTGAATGAATCGAACAAACTGTCAAAGTTTGATCCGAAAGCTGAGGAAGCGTATTTTTAGGTTACTCAATGGACAAAAAGGCTTTTAGAATTCTGAATCGGAGAACTAACATGATTTTCAAAAGTATGAATGTTACATTTGACGATTTAGTCAATCTAAATTCTTTAATGAGTAAGCCTAGCTCATCTAAAGAACAAATTTTTAAAATTAACAAAACAGATGAGTCATTCAGTCATGAAGAAGATATAAGCTTGGACTTTATGTTTGATTTCTTTAAAAAGAATGATAACTTATCTAATGTTTTGTAGGATATTCAGCAAGAGTCTGTGTCAATAACTGAGCCACCCAGTATATCTACAGTTCAACAGACTACAAATTCTGACAACTCGGAGTTTGAAGTTACGAATATTCCTGCAACTGAACAAAGTCCAAGATACGACCAATCAACATAAGATATTAACTCCAACGACCTTCAAAATATAAATGACTACATTCAGGTTCAATTCCCCGAACCTGTTTGGCTGAAAAGTCATCCTAAGACACAAATCATAGGCAGTTTGAATGTCGGTGTTCAAACTAGATCTGCTACTACTAATGAATGCCAATTATCAAGTTTTTTAAGCACGGTAGAAACCCACGAAAGTGTCAGAAGCTCTAGCTGATCCAGATTGGATTATAGCTATGCAATAAGAGCTAAACCAATTTGACCAACTCAAAGTTTGGAGATTAGTTCCGTGTCCAGAAGGCAAATCAATTGTCAGAACTAAGTGGGTTTTTAAGAACAAAAAGGATTCAGAAGGTGTGGTGGTTAGGAATAAAGCTAGGTTAGTGGCTAAGAGGTATAATCAATAGAAAGGGATTGATTATGACGAGACATTCACCCCTGTAGCAAGGATAGAAGCTATTCGACTTTTCATAGCCTATGCCTCCTACAAAAACTTCACAGTCTACCAAATGGATATTAAGACTGCCTTCCTCATTGGGAAACTAAAAGAGGAAGTGTACGTCAGTCAACCTGAAGGTTTTGTAGATCCTAACAGACCCAATGACGTCTATATTCTCGACAAAGCTCTATATGGATTAAAACAAGCCCCGAGAGCTTGGTACGATGAGCTATCAAAACATCTATTAAACGAGGGATACGTCAAAGGGAAAACGGATACCACACTGTTCAAAAAGGAAATGGGAAATGATTGCGTGTTGGTACAAATATATGTCGATGACATAATATTTGGCTCTACGAACCCTAAGTATGGCAATGGATTTTCAAATACTATGAAAAAAAGATTTGAAATGAGCATGATGGGGGAAGTTAATTTTTTTCTTCGGATTGGAAATCAAACAATTCAGCTATGGAATTTTTATTAATTAAGCTAAGTATATCAAAGATTTATTAAAGAGTTTTGATATGACTGGGTGTTCATCAATAACAACACCCATGGCTTCTAGAACCAAACTATTTGTTGATCCGGTAGGAAAAGCAGTAGATTTGAAAACCTATAGAGGAATGATAGATTCATTGCTATATTTAATAGCTAGTAGGCCTGATATTAAGTATTCTACATGTCTTTGTGCCAGATTTCAGACAAATCCCAAAGAATCTCATCTTCTGTCGGTAAAACGCATTTTTAGATACCTGAAGGGTACCCCAAATCTTGATTTGTGGTATCCTAGGGATTCGGGGTTTGAACTAATTTCCTATTCTCATGCAGATTATGCCGGATGCATGCAATATCGAAAGAGCACATCTGGGAGTGCACACTTTCGGATTCAACAGATCTTACACAGTATGTGTTAGTTGTGCAGATCAAACTACAGTCGAAGAATGGACATATCAAATACAAGTTATGAATCACTAAGGGTTCATACTTGTAGGGGGAGAAATCAAATTAGGTTTTGCATATATTAAATGAAAAATCCAAAACATTTACAAAACAAAGAAAATTCAAAAATATTTTTTTCTTCATCTCAAATTAATGTACATTTGTGCATGATTTGAGGGGGAGTTTTATTTTTGTTTTTGAATTAAAATTTCAAAATTTGAAAATTTCATCTTCATGATCAAAGAATTATTATTTAAGATGAAATGTAGTGTTAAGGGGGAGTATAATGCTATGAAAAAAAAAATTTGATGTCAAGTGTTTTGTGCTACTTTTATCGGATTTTATGCTAGTTTTGTCAAATTCCGATACTTCTATCGGATTTAGACAAACCGAGTATTCTGTCGGTTTTTGATTTGGTTTCGGATTTCTATGGATCAGATTTTTACTATTCGGATTTCAATGGGTCGGATTTCCTATAAAAGGGAAAATCCAATTACATTATTTGTTTTCCAAATATTCAAGAATCCGAGAGTTCCTTCAATGAAATCAAAATTTTCAAAGTGTTAGTTTGTGCAAACAAAACACAGATCCTTGATCACAATTCTTTCATGATTCTAAGGGTATATTTCTTTTGAAATTTCATGAACGTTTATATGGTTTTTAATCAGATTCTTTGACTGCAAAACTCTCAAAACGTTCGATGTACAAATCCATGAAATCAAGTGTTTTGTTTACATTGATATAATCGGTTTTGGATATAGATTAATGGGATGTGTTTCGATTTCAAGTTAATCGAATTATGGGATGTGAACTTCTTAGATTTAAGATTGTCGGTTTTTCAAATTTTATCGGGATTTTTCAAATCAACGAGGAAGGTATTTAGATGTTAAATGGAGTGTTTGAGTTGAAAGGAGTTCTTAGATTGGGGTTAATTGCATAAACATTTTGAGTATTAAGTGTTAAGTGAACGAAATGAGTGTCGGTTTTTCAATGACATCGGATTTTGAAAGTTAAAGGATGTTGGATTTTAAATGATATCGGATTTTGGAAGAAATGAGTGTTGGAATTTGCCAACACATGATTATCGGATTTCTAAGTGTCGGATTTCATCTCACACTTAGGAATTTTCAAAATTTTCAAAAATTTTGAAATTATCACTAACTATTTTATCTTACAGATGGCGCAAGTTCCCTGGAATACCTTGTACCCCCGAGCGAATTTCCTTCCAAACCAACTAAATAACACCTACTTCTTACGTTATGTTACCAAGATTGAATACCCAATCATCACCGAACTTATCACTTCCCATCCTTTAAACCATGTCTTTACCTTCCACCCTACTAAAAGTGTACCTCATGTCCCGGAGGTTTATGTACAACAACTGTGAGGTTCCCTTACCCTGACTAAAAGTATAGAAGGAAACCCAGTCCTTGCGGGCCAAATCGATCAAGTTGAATTTGAAATGGGCCTGGAAAGTATAAGGCGGATTCTCAGACTGCACAAACCAAACACTTACCCATCCAAAACTGCTTTTGATCTCATTCCCACTGACAAACAAATATTAAACCATGTGATGGATCTCGGATGGAGAGGAGATGAACTGACGGGGATGTCCAAATTCAAACGTCCAGGATTGGTTCCCCAGTGGCAGACACTTTACGCGATTATCATGAGATGTCTGACAAGCGTATCGAAAGGGGTTGACGGTGCCAATGCTTTTGCACTAAAAGTTTTGGTTGGAATGGCTAAACACTTGCATTTTGATTATGCAGAGTTAATGTTTATTGAAATAGCGAAGGTGGTCAGAGAAAAGGTGATACCCGGCAAGAGGCGAAATTTTTTACCGTTCCCAAGGTTTCTTTCAATGATTATCGAAAAGGTGATGGCCAGGGATGCTAATATCTCGAGGCACGATGATGAGCCAGCATTGCAAATTCAGATGATGATAAAGCTATACAAAATTCCGGCGATGCCTGATGTTCAAACCTTTGTGATGACTACAGAATTGGTACATTTATTGGATTTACAAAGTGAGGTTGTTCAGGAGTATGTGAAAAATAATAATATTGTTCTTCTGGATCGGCAAGAACCTGCTGATCCTACCCCAAGAACGCTAGGTTCCCCGAGTGTTAGTGAAACTAGGAGTTAGACTTCTATGGGAGTAGCTGACAGGGACGAGCAAAGTGAAGAAATTAATGAGAGGGGTGGTGAAGAAAGTGAAGGTGTAAGTGAGGTTAGAGAGGGAGTTGCTCTGGACACCTCTGATAGTGAAACTGATTTTTTTCAAAAGCATATTCAGCAAATGTTTCAAAATGAGGATGAACAAATAGAGGAAGACTTGGGTCCTCATGGTCAAAGAATACATCCAAGTATACCCGAATATGACGAAATTATGGACTTTTCTTTTGAGTTTGAAAACATTGATACTCAAATGTTTTATGATGATGTTAGTGCGCATAACGTAGATGAAGATGCTGAGCGGCAAAAACAAAGTGAGGGAGTGCGAGATGTGAGAAAAGAAAAAGAGAGTGCTGAGGTTCCTCCAGCCATTTTAAGTCAGGACATTGAAAAAGACTCTGGCTTCCCACCAGAGCATGCACAAACCCCTCCCAGCCACTCAGTATTCTCTTCAAATAATATTGTTTCGTTTCACGGACATATAGCACATAATCTAACGGTTCCTCATTTGGAGGGTACTGTTATTGAAACCAGTGGCATTCCTCTCCATGCTACGCCTGTTGTTTCTGCGCACATCGATAACTATCAACAAATTGTTGATTTTCTTTCTAAACACAGGCAAACACTTGAGGCAATAACTCGCTTATTCAAAGATAGACCTGCTGGAACTACTATAGGTGAAGCCTTAACAGGCCATATCTAAGGCTTAGTAGGAAAACCCACCACAGTCAACGTCAATCTAGCTGTGAATGTAGGTGGTCCTTAATCTTCAAAATTTGTTTTTGGAGGTGATGGAACCTCAACGGGTAATCTAAGTGATCCCGGTGTTACACACACTGAATTTGAATCTTCTAAGGAATCTTTTTCCAAGGTTGATTTTGATGCTGCTATTGAGCACCTTCATGTACGAATTAACGATATCCGACGATTACAACTTGACAGATTAACCAGAATTGAGAAAAAATTGGATGATTTAGTTGAAAAGAAAGAAACTGAAATGAAAGATAAGGTTACTGATGCCTTATCTGTGGATGAGTTGAAAAGTTTGTTAATAGTAAAGCTAATTGGAAAAGGTGATAGTTCTTCGGAGGATTTGGATATTCTATCATTGTTAAGAACAGAAGTCGAGTCAACATGCAAAACTGCTGCCCGTCATCAAAAAGACCTAGGCATGACGGCGATGACTCCGACACCGATCGTCCTGAGGGGGAGAAAAGATTAAACACTTATTTTGATACCCCGGCTGCTCAGCGAATGGGTGCAGTTGTTGCAAGATTGGAGAAAACTTCTTTCAAACAAAAATATAAGGGCAAGCAGACTGAGATGATTGAGTTTGATGAAACGAATGTGCCTGAGGTTGAGGCAGAGGATGAGGATTTAACACTAGTCTTATGGCTGAGTAAACAAGAGGTTGAAAAGCCTTCTAAAACTATTGCTGAATCTGGTCTTAAAAAGTACAAATTGGAAAGTGTAATGCAAGTACATGAAGAAGTAACAGAATAGTTTCCTCTGTCTCCTGGTAAATTCAGAACAACTCCTGCAAATATTAGAAAACAACAACAAAAAGAAAGTCAAATAAGTGAATTGTCAAAACAATCTGAATGGAAAATCCCTATGACTATTCAAATAGATCCAGTTCACACTGGATCTTTCCCAAATGTGAAAAAGAGTTATGTGCTAACTAGGGAGGCCTTGAAGAAGACAATTAGAAACTGGAGGTACCAAGATATTCCAGTGGCCTTCCTGGAATAAAATTTTGTTGACATCTACACTCATGAAATGGAAGAGATGTTGGATATAAATCTGATGGGTGCAAAGAATGCAGATGAAGCCAAAACAAAAATGATTCTCAATATACACACCGGAAAGAAAGAAGAGATTGAATCAGCAAATCAGATCATAAAGCTAAACTATGTTGGAATTCAAAGAATTCTATTCAAAGATATGATCAGCTTTCTCGTCACAAGGTCAGATATGAAGAGTTATACCATTAGGCATGTGGACCTAAAATTTGTAAACCTTGGTGACGTCAACTTCCTGCTAGAGCAACTCGAAGTAAAATTGGAAAAGAATGCTGATGATTCAGCTGGCTATCAAAAGCTCAGGGAGTTCATCAGACATCGATGTCAAATAGCATAATAAACTGATCTTCAGTTGGGAGCTGAATCTGACTAAGGTAAAACCAATCTGTTAAATCCAAACACGAATCATTCTAAAATAGACCAAGTGGAGATGTATCAAGTGATCTGGAGTTGTGATGAAGAAATAGAAGGAGATGAGGGAATCGTTCTGTTCAACAGTAAAGGAGGAAAGTTTTTCTTGAGGCTTAATGAAATCAGTGCTTACTCAGATGGATCTCTGAAGATTTGGTCCTTGAAAATCAAAGAGTATAATATGAGTTTGAAGGAAGAAGTTGATCAAGCACCCAGAGTTAGACTTACAGAAGTTATCAAATTGTTTGATGCTAAACGCGACGAACAAAAAATGATTAGACATTGGCAAAGAAATATCGGGCAGAGAAATATCAGCTAGACACAAACAAGGGGGGGATTGTTAGAACTATATTTTATGTTTGTGATCTAGTTACTTTTTAGTAATTTAATAGTTAATTTTGTACTTAAAATGTCACTACTAGGTATATGTATAAATAGTGACATTAGCCTTTGATATTGTAACCTTTGGCAAATATTCAAATATACTACACACACTAAAAGGTGTTTTTACCATAAGCTCTCATCTTGATTCTATCTTGTGCTCATATATTGCTTTACAACATCGCACTGGGGCCTCACCTTGCTTGAATTGACACCTTCAAACATATAATACTGAAACATAAGCTAACGCTTAGTGAGCATACTAACTGAACATAAATAAGCCTAAATAGAAGTAAAGTCTTCTCAGATGTCTTACATCCAAGCTGTAGCACCTGCAACCTTCACAAACTGTTACTGTTCTTGGTATACAGCATAGCTGTATACCCTGTCACTGATCTGGTACATAACTATGTACGTTGATACTAATCTTGTGCGTAGCTACACCACCTGGTTAGCCATACACCTCTGCTATACAACATATATATACATATCAAAGCTGTGTCTTATAACAGGAATATCATGCTACTCATCTGTATCATAGTAATATGCTAAAGATGCTAATGGACTAGTACACTGTTGGGAAATAGGCTAAGTAAGTTAAAACTGTTGGACATGCAAAAGCAAAAGTGTTGGAGAAAGTTTTGAGAAAACAGTTTTGAAACTGTTGGTACAAAAGATTCAGAACTGTTAGTTATATCATAACAACTGTTGGAAGACAATGAAGAGAAGACTGTTAGAAGAAACTCAGAACTGTTTATTCAACAAACAGTTTATGTTGAGATATTTATGGAAACTACTATCTTTGTGGATTTAAAAGATATCTTATCAAGATTTGAAGATTATCAAGATTATCTCGCAAGATAGAAGATTAACAAACTTCAACTAATCAAGGAAGACCGAGAGGGTTATAAATACTCTGTTTAGAATAGTTTGTTAGTATTGATTGATCGATAGTTTTACACTTATTCGTATTGTTTATTGTTTTCAGAAAGTGTATTAGCCTCCAAGTTTCTCTGAAACCTAAGAACAGATTGTGTTCTTCGTCTAACCAAAGAGTTAGATTGGAGGTGTAGGTGAATATTATAATCATCCTTGATTATTAATAAACATCTTGTGTTTTGAAGTTATTCTTTGAAGAGATTAAATTGTTCTTGTGATTAAAACCTTTATTAATCAATTAAGTGTGATTCCGCAACTTCTTAGTTGATTGTGATTAAGTTCAAATATTGTCTTTTCATACAACTCTAATTTAAGTTTGTAAAGATAATTCTTGTTATTTATTTTGATTCTATATGATCCTGACAAGTGGTATCAGAGCTAGATCAATACTAGCTGATTCTAGGCTCCCAATGACATTTTGGGCAGAAGCTGTGAACACTGCTTGCTATGTTCAGAATAGAGTGCAAGTTGTCAAGTCCAAAGGGAAAACTCCCTATGAGTTGTTTCTTCACAGAAAGCCATTGATCAACTTTTTGAAACCATTTGGATGTCCCTGCACTATCCTCAATACCAAGTCCCAATTAGGAAAGTTTGAAAGCAAGGCTGAAGAAGGATTCTTTGTAGGCTACTCCACTCAAAGCAAAGCATATAGAGTCTTCAACAATGTGTCTAGGATCATAGAAGAGAGTATGCATGTATCTTTCAATGAGAATAAGCTCAATGATGCAGGTAATGGTCCTGAGTGGTTATTTGATATTGATGCACTAACCAAATCCTTGTCTTTTGAGTTTTCTATAGAAACAGTTGCAGATATTCCTACAACTGTTGGTACAAACCAACAAACTGTTTCCAACAGTGTCAACAGTCTTGAGACTGTTTGTTTAAATCCAACAACTGTTGATGAAAACACAGTACCTAAAGACTTTGTTGTGCTTCCTCTCACTGAAAATAATTCTTCAAATGCTGATGGTCAAATAAATGATGATGTTGACATGGAATCTCATGTTCCTACCCATCACCATGCATCTGGACATCAAACAGTTGCTGACCAAGTGTGTATCACTTATGGGAATGCAAGAAACTCTAAGGTTGATATGTCAAATTTGGAGAATGTCCTTCCTGAAGAGAACATCCCTACATCAAGAGTTCACAAGAATCATCCTACAATACAGATTATAGGTGATCCTACCACATCCATTCAAACAAGGGCTATGCTGCAAAATGAAAACAGTGGTGTAACTCTTGAACAGTTTGATGTGAATGCCTATTTTCTGTCTCAGATAGAACCAAAGAAAGCAATAGAGGCATTGAGAGACCCTTCTTGGGTAGAAGCAATGCAAGAGGAACTTTTACAGTTCCAAATTCAGCAAGTGTGGAAGCTGGTAGAACTCCCTAGAGGTAAAAGAGCAACTGGCACCAAGTGGGTGTTCAGAAATAAGAAGGATGAAAGAGGTATAGTCATCAAGAATAAGGCTAGACTTGTTGCACAGGGTTATACTCAGGAAGAGGGTATAGATTATGATGATGACTTTGCACCAGTTGCCAGAATAGAAGCTATCAGACTGTTCCTTGCCTATGCAAGTTTCAAAGACTTTAAGGTATATCAAATGGATGTCAAATCAGCTTTCCTCTATGGAACTGTTGATGAGGAGGTATATGTGTGTCAACCACCTGGTTTTGAAGACTCAAAGTATCCTAATAGGGTATATAGGTTGGATAAAGCCTTGTATGGGTTACATCAGGCTCCTAGAGCTTGGTATGAGACATTGTCATCTCATTTGATTGAGAATGGTTTTAAAAGAGGCACAATTGATAAAACATTGTTTACAAAGATTGTTGAAACAGAGATCTTACTTGTACAGATCTATGTTGATGATATAATCTTTGGATCTACCAATGACAATCTTTGCAAGGAATTTGAAGCCATCATGCATAAGAGATTCCAGATGAGCTCCATGGGGGAACTTACATTGTTCTTGGGGTTACATGTTAAGCAAAAGCCATCTGGTATCTTTCTCAGTCAGTCAAAGTATGTCAAAGACATTTTGGACAAGTTTGGCTATCAAGATGCAAAGCTGGCAAGCACTCCCATGGAAACACACAAACAGGTGGGAGCAGATCCTGAGGGAGAGGATGTAGACATACACTTGTATAGGTCTATGATAGGTTTATTAATGTACTTAACTGCTTCTAGACCAGACATAATGTTTGCTGTGTGTGTTTGTGCCAGGTTTCAATGTAGTCCCAAGATGTCACACCTCTTTGTTGTAAAAAGGATCTTTAGGTACCTCAAAGGCCAACAAAAATTAGGTCTGTGGTATCCTAAGGATTCACCTTTTGAATTAGTGGCATATTCTGATAGTGACTATGGTGGAGCAAATGTGGATAGAAAATCAACATCTGGAGGATGTCAATTCTATGGATCAAGACTGGTATCATGGCAGTGCAAGAAACAAACAACAGTGTCCACTTCAACAGCTGAGGCTGAATATATTGCTGCATCAAGTTGCTGTTCACAAGTATTATGGATTCAGAATCAGCTTCTGGATTATGGTATGACTCTTTTGAATACTCCTATCTATGTTGATAACACAAGTGCTATCAGCATTCTAAACAATCCAGTGAAGTATTCAAAAACAAAACACATAGAGATCAGGTTTCACTTCATCAGAGACTGCAATGAGAAAAAGTTAATCCAAGTTTTAAAAGTACATACTGGTGATCAATTAGCTGATCTGTTTACCAAAGCATTTGATGTGAGCAGATTTAACTTTCTAATCTCAAATATTGGCATGATTAACTTAGAATAATGATTTGTTAGCTATTCTTTCTATGATTTTTGTGTTTTCACACTAACAGTTTGAAACTGTTAGTCGTCAGTCTAACAACTGTTTATGAAAGTGTTCAGGGATTTACAGTGCAAATTGTAACTAACAGTTTTCAACTGTTAGTACATTGGTGTTACAACTGTTAGGCAAGCTGCCTAATCAGTTAAGGGGGAGTGTTACAGTTGAAGTTCATTAACCAAACAGTTTTTAACTGTTAGCTCTATATCTTCTGTCCACTGTTAGTCAAGGGTATTTAAGTCTTTGAAGATATTATGAGGGATTTTGAATTGCATTTAATATGCATTACATATATAAGTCATTCCCTCCTCGCAGTTTTCTTTACGCTTACTAACCTTCAATCGAACGCTAAAACCCTAGACGCTCTCTTTGAAATTGCCATGGCTCCCCTTCTGTTTGTCAAAGAACACAACATGCTCGCCTTCCTCTCCAAACCAGCTGAGTTGCATGTCTTTCATGACATGATCAACTATCTTACCCTGTCAAATCTCAATACTGCTCTCACCATCAATCCAACCATTTACACTTCTCATCTCGATCAGTTCTGGAAAAATGCTATGCTCACTGAAATAGATGGAGTGCAATGGATCACTTCAAATGTAGATAGCCATGATGTTTCAGTCGATGAGAATACCATCCGTGAACACCTTCACCTTAATGATCTTGAGGGTGAGTATTCTAATACAGTCTCCTTGGAATTCGTGCATGAGGAGTTGGTTAAACTGGGGTATGAGGGCCCTAGGGGAAGGGTACCTTTTACAAAGGACAATTCTGTGCTCACTGGAAATATTTAATACATACCTTACAACAATGTCTAAGCCTCAAAAGAACTTGCTGGAATGAGTTAGGAAGCAACATTGCTTTGGCCTTAATCTGTTTGGCCAACAATCGTCGCTTCAACTTTTCTAAATTAATTTTTAATGGTATGGTAAAACATCTTGGGACCAAATATGGTCTCTTTTTTATGTACCCCAGATTTGTGCAAACATGTTTAAACTCTTTATTGCCAAATCTTCAAACTCACAAGAGGGTTCTGATTCCCTCTGCTCATGTGGCCTCCACATTGAGCAAACTGTTGATAAATGGAAAGAATTTCTCTGGTAACATTACTCCACCACTCTCTGCAATGGTGGAGTTTCTTTCAAGAAACAGAGCTGCCAGAGCTGAGCATGAAGCCCAAACTATTGCTACACCACCAACTCTGGAATCCATAGCTCATGATACTCAAATATCTCCCTCTGCTACCCCTTCTCGAGCTACAACACAAGCCCCCTCACTTATAACATTCAGAAAGAGGAAGAGAACTGTTGGTGCTCCTTCCACCATAGTCCCACCATCCCAAACTGTAAGCCCTACACAGGTGCATTCACCTGTGCAGAATATCCAAAGGGAACCCATTATGCTGTCTCCCAAGCACACTGAGGAGGTGATCACTCCAATGGAGGGTGATCATGTGGTTCTTGAGGCTAACACTACTGTTTCATCGGCAAGGGGTGAACATGGCAGTGTCAACATAAGTAAGACCTCACCCACGGCAACAAAGGCTGGTCAAACAGCTTTTGGAAATCCCCAGTACCAAGAACAAAGGGGTACTAGTGAGGGAGCTTCTAGGAGTGACCCACCAATTTTATCTGCCGATGATATGTTTGAAGTGGCAACACTTGCTGACATTGAGGCTAGTATGAAACACAAGGCATTGACGAATCCTGAACTAGTACCATTTCTTGCTGCCTTTCTTTACCTCAAAAAGAGGAGTACCTTACAAGACAAGATGCTTGCCAAGCATAATGAGCTTATTATTCAGAAAAACAATCAAATCAAGACTTTGTCATCCACTCTATTGCAAGCTACGGATGTTCTTAGAATCCATGATCAAATGTTCAAACAGATTCATGCCACTCCCTCTCAAACAGTTCCAATCAAAAAGGGGGAGAAGGAAATCATAAAGGAACAAGAGAAGGATGTGCAAGGTACACAAACAAATGCACCAGAATTACTAACAGTTGCAACTCCACAAACAACAGTTGCTCAAATAGTTGCAAGAGCTCAATCACAAGAAGATAAATTTTCTGCTATTGATAGAGTGTTGATCAATAGGATGATCATGTATAGGGATTATCCGACAATAGAGGTATTCAAATCATGGTCCAAAGCTAAACAAAATCATTTGATTGAGGTTGGTGCTCAAACGCTTAATATTAGCACATTCAAAATGGCTCAAAAGATTGATGATGGGTGGCTGGATGGAAAAGTGTCTAAACTAGAGCCGATTGCACCTAAGCCAGGGTTCAAAGGCATTGCAATTCAAGACTAAAATAAAGATGAGAAGATGCCTCCTGTGCTAGGAAAGGGAAAGGAAGTTATTAATATTCCAAAGTTAAAACTCTCAAAAGAACAACAAGAGGAGCATGATTATGAGCTTGCACAAAGGCTAAATGCTGAGATGGAGCAACAAGAGCAAAAAGATTTTAAATTAGCTCAAGAGATGGCTGCTGAGATAACAAAGGAAATTGAAGAGGAAGAAAAGGCAAAGAAGGCAGATAAGGGAGTAAAAAGATAGAAAATTGATAGAAAGAAAACAGTTCCAACTTCAAAGCAAACAGCTGAAAAGAAAAGACAAATATCTAAACCTAAACAGCTTCAACAATCCCAAACAGTTCAAACATCTAAAGAGAAAGCAAAGGCTGGTATGGTTCATACCATTTTGCAAGACAGGCTCAGAATGGAGGTTGAACAGAAGTTAGACAAGCTTGTGGAAGCTTAACTTGAACAAAAATACCACATAACTGAGTGGAGATTTGAATTGTTAAGAATTGAAACTGGGAAGCAAGGAGTAACCATTGTGAGAGAGCATGAACCGATTGAGAGCTATGCAAGCTTCTTGCATTTGATGGAAAGTGTGACCAGGAGAGATGTGCAAGAATTATATGAATATGGTCTAAGACACTATGGAGAAGCTGCTGGTATTGAAATCAGAGTGATGATGAGACATTTAGCAAGTGTATGTGATCCTCTGAGAGTAATGCCGATATTAATAGCTGAGGAAGCATTCCCAATAAGTACTGTCAAGGTGTATGCTAAGTCAAAGACTTACAACATTGTAATGGGAAATGCACTGACTCAATGGTTTGATCTTGAATTCATAGAGCATAACAAAACAAAGCTCTCATATTTGATAAAAGCAAAGTTCTTTGGCCCTGCTAAAGTTAAAGAAAATCTTCTTCAGAGGCTCAAAGAAAGGTTGGAATCCCTACAGTCCAGGAAAGGTTAATCTTCATGTTTTGATTGAAACAATTTTGCATACTTTATTTGCTTATGTTAATTTTTCTGTGGTCGAACCCTATAAAACAACTTAAGTATATTGTTCAATATCTTAAGTTAGGGGGAGATTGTTGGGAAATAGGCTAAGTAAGTTAAAACTGTTGGACATGCAAAAGCAAAACTGTTGGAGAAAGTTTCGAGAAAATAGTTTTGAAACTGTTGGTACAAAAGATTCAAAACTGTTAGTTATATCATAACAACTGTTGGAAGACAATGAGGAGAAGACTGTTAGAATAAACTCAGAACTGTTTATTCAACAAACAGTTTCTGTTGAGATATTTATGGAAACTACTATCTTTGTGGATTTAAAAGATATCTTATCAAGATTTGAAGATTATCAAGATTATCTCGTAAGATAGAAGATTAACAAACTTCAACTAATCAAGGAAGACCGAGAGGGTTATAAATACTCTGTTTAGGATAGTTTGTTATTATTGATTGATCGATAGTTTTACACTTATTCGTATTGTTTATTGTTTTCAGAAAGTGTATTAGCCTCCAAGTTTCTCTGAAACCTAAGAACGGATTGTGTTCTCCATCTAACAAAAGAGTTAGATTGGAGGTGTAGGTGAATATTGTAATCATCCTTGATTATTAATAAACATCTTGTGTTTTGAAGTTATTCTTTGAAGTGATTAAATTTTTCTTGTGATTAAAACCTTTATTAATCAATTAAGTGTGATTCCGCAACTTCTTAGTTGATTGTGATTATGTTCAAATATTGTCTTTTCATACAACTCTGATTTAAGTTCGTAAAGATAATTCTTGTTATTTATTTTGATTCTAAACGATCCTGACATACACTCACCTGGGTACTGAGTAATATGCTAAACAAGTAACGTGTGCTGTCGAGTATGCAGACATCTTCCTGTATCAGAGAAATAGCTAAGCATTACTAACTGCTCAAGCTGTGCTAAAAATGTGCCTACACGGGCCGTGTACCCTGTACACTACATGACCTATCTTGGCCACATGGCCTGTGTGCTGACACATCACCCTACACGGGTCGTGTATCCTTTAAGCTACACGACCATGTATCCCTGTCACCGCCTATGACCTTTACACGGGCCGTGTAACCCTACACGAGTCGTGTACTTTACATACTACACGACCATGTTTACCAACATGGCCTGACACCGTCTCAAAAGCATGTACACAGGCCGTGTACCCCTACACGGGCCGTGTACATGACCGACCTGCAACTTTCTATCAAGAACACAACTGATGTTCTTGATTCAAATAATATTAAAAATGTTTCCAGGACTTGCAAATCATGCTATAACAATCTGAAACTGCTAGTCATCAACTAAAAACACTATTACTAACAATACTCAATGATTTCACCGTTGAAATCACCTTCTTGACCCAAAACACACAAAACACAATCAAGAACACATAGCTTGTTCCTACGGATTACTTGGTTGCTGTTGCTATACTCTAGATTTGCTGTTCTTGATAAAAGGAAGGTAAGAAATGGGCTGCTCTGTTAATGTGGCTGCATTCTTTGGAAGAGTTGACTATCTCAAGTAAACTTAATAACATATATATAAGCACTTTCCAAGAATTACTAAACAGCCCCTAGACTTATCAACTTTCAAAATGGCAACTTTAGCCCTTCTAGTTTTATAAATACCTCTATCCTTTTATAACACCGGGTCACAATATTTTTGAACTTTAGGGCATTACATCTAAATAGTCACACAGCAAATATAAACAATATTCAACACACAACATGCAATATAACAATGAGCATCAGGCTAAACAGTATACCTAAGAACAAACACGTGCAGAGCATCAGACTAAACAATCTAGCTAATCACAAACATGTGCATCACATCATCCATATCAATTGTAAACTTTACCATCTATGAGTTAACATCCACTCACATCTCTATTCCAAACGTTTAACTCATATGTCTTATATTACTGAGTCTTTGGATTGCCTGAAAACACAATAACAACAAAATCAATCTCAAACTAATAAATATATATGTCCACATATATTTATATCCCATTTCTTATAAACTCTAACATAAATTCTCATAAGATAAAATTTATATCAAATAACATTAAATCTCAAGTGTTGGAATTTCACAACCATCAGATTTCAAGTTCCAGATTTTGTGTCGGATTTCACCTTTGTCGGATTCCCTGTCGGGATTTAAGGATCGGATTTTGGTTCTCGGATTTTGGAGAGTATCGGATTTGGCTTTATCGGATTTAAGCTATAGGATTTAGGGAATTGAATTTAACTACACGATTTCAATGTCGGAATCTGAGTTTATCGGATTTTGGACCAAGTTTGCATTCTCGGATTTCAGGTTGTTAGTTTACAAGGTACCGGTTTTCATAATGTCGGTTTTTATCAAAAAAACCGGATTTCATCTTCTTCTTCCTCAACTCATAATTCCGCCAACTTCAAATGCCCATGAACAATTTCTAGGTTTCACAAAACTCATCAAACCTCACTAAAAACATGTCTAAACATATATAAACATGTATTCCTGCATTACAAATACCTTTTAATCTCATGAATCAGTAAAACATACAAAACCCACTTAACTAAGTTAGCTTCATACTTCATTTATGGTGTTTTACTTCTAAATTTATAAAACACAACAACAAACATTAAATGTTATTCATCATTCATGCAAGAATCATAAGCTAACCTTTGCTTGAATTTACAAAACTCCAAATCCTCAAATCAAGTACACAAGTTTGCAACTCCAATTCTTGCTTTCTTCGACAGAAGGTTAAAAACACACACACAAACTTTTCTTTCTTTGAAAATTACGAGGAGGAAACTTTTCAAATGTTTCCATATATACACGTATACATATTATTAACACAACTCAACCAAAGCAGGAGGTGTCATGAGCAATCTTATCCATTAAGTACATGCATACATATCTACTAACATACATACATACATGCCTACATAACTTTCTTTTCTTTAACCGGTAAACATATATATATTTTACACATATAAATATTTTTAAGCAATTAATAAATTTAATCAATTAATTAACTAATAAAATCATATAATCAATTTAAATGCAATTAAGCACGTACCGCTAACCCGCTTATTGACTAGCCCAGTTTGTGGGTGTTACAACTTATTGATTACTGGAAAGAAATCAACTTCTTCCCGGTGCCCTTCCTTCTGGAAATTCCAGCACACATTGCGTGGAAATCAACAATCCTTAAGTTCATGTCCAAACTGACTATATTTAACACATCGCAAAGTCTGGGATGTGCAAGGCCCCGTATGGAAAGATTTACATCTGGTGCACCAAGGTGCCCTTTGGCTAGACCCACCAGTCCAAGGTCTCCTGTTCTGATTACTCTATCTCTGCCCACTTTGCCCACTCTGTCCACCCTGTCACTGCTGGGTGTTATACTACTTAAACTTGGACTTCTACTGAGAAATCCTTTCCCTACTCAATTTGTCTCTCGCCTTTATATCCCCTTCAGCCGATTTGGCTAAAGTGAAAGCGTGGGATAGAGTGCTTGCCTATGTGGTAGCACTCCAGTAGTCAGGGTGTAATGCTCCCACAAAATGAGCAATCTTGGATGCCTCATCTTGCACCCACTATTTCACAAACCTCGGTTCTTCATTGAATTGCTTTACTAGATCATCCACTAACATATTCCCCATCATCTGTAAATCCATAAACTCCTTTTTGACCTTGGCAATCTCAAATGAACTACAGTTTGCTCACACAATTTCTCCTCAAACTGACTCCAGGTGATACTCCCCTGCTGTTCTTCAATAAAATGGCCGGTAATCGAATCCCACCATACCATAGCATCCCCTTTGAGCATCCTTGTTGCATATTTCACTTTGAGTTCATTTTCGCAGTTACAGGCATCTAATGCCTTAACCATCTCTCTCAACCAGTTAAGAGTATCATTAAGATCAGAAGTCCCTCGATACTCCGAAGGCTTGCAATCTAAAAATTGCTTATACGTGCAGGGTTGTTTCTATCCAGGAGATGCAAAAGGGTAAGCTCCCTGAGGTGCAAACGGATAGAAAAATTGTTGTTGCATTATTTGGGTTACCGGTGGTAATGGTGTTGTTTATAGTGATGTGGGTTATTGAGTTGGAATCGCAGTTGGTACTGGGGTTGATTCAGGTTGAGTCTGTCTCTGTTGTTCCAAATTATGAACCATATTTCTAAGTTCCTGCAATTCGTTCTCAAGTTTGTATATATATTCACTTCAGTCTTCATCCTGTTCCCGACCAGACGTTCCTGCTAAGTTTGTAGTATCCAAATCTTCTATTACCGGTGCCTCTGCTGATGCTTGGGTCGCAGGAGGAAGGATGGGGGTTTCTCTGTCAGCCATATCTGTAACTATCACATCATCTCACAATTCATTAGCATAAACTGTTAGTACACAAAATACTAACTACCATAAGCATCTCCAACTCACTCTAATTCCTCCGAAGGAATGTTTGACCTTTCACGAGCCAAGATTTGGGAATGCAACACTCTAGCGTGCATGCATCGCCAAACCAAGGCTCTGATACCAAACTGTAACACCGTAAAATCCAAAGTCATTTTTTTAAATTGCGTTGCGGAAGATTAAATCAAGAAAATGTACTTTTCATACGTTATAAATATTTACAAAGTAAAACATTTGTTCTTAACACAAAAATCACTGTCTTGGTGTTACAAAAACAACTGGCTCATTTCTTTCTACAACATATATCAGAGTCGGGTCAACTTCTCCTTCTGCTAACACCACAAAATCACAAACCTGCAAAAACATCAACTAAGAGAAGTTAGCACAAATCTAAGTGAGAGGAAGCTTAAACCACAATAGCAAGCAACTACAATCAATAGCAAAACATGTAATCACATAATCCAGAAGATTGGCGGTTCGGCGCAGATTCTATAACCAATGCCAGCAAAAGAAAAGGTACCTATAGCCCACCGCCAATTGGTAAAGTTAGATCCCCTCCAATACAACGCATGCATGAGAGAGTCTACAACTGCTCAACCAATAACGATTAGGCAAGCCCAATTCCAAGCATAACAGACTCCTTAAACGATACTCGATATCATACCTCGAGCACGTATCGGCTAAATAGTCACATGGCAGATATAAACAATATTCATCACGCAACAGGCAATATAACACTAAGCATCAGACTAAACAGTCTAGCTAAGAACAAACATGTGCAAAGCATCACACAAAACACTCTAGCTAGACACAAACATGTGCACCACATCATCCATATCAATCGTAAACTTTACCATCTTTGAGTTAACATCCACTCACCTCTTGATTCCAAACGTGTAACTCAGATGTCTTATATTACTGAGTCTTTGGATTGCCTAAAAACATAATAACAACAAAATCAGTCTCTAACTCATAAATATATGTCCACATATATTTATATTTCATTTCTTATAAACTCTAACATAAATTCTCATAAGATAACATTTGTATCAAATAACTCCAAATTAAATCTCAAGTGTCAGAATTTCACAACCATCGGATTTCAAGTTCCGGATTCTGTGTCGGATTTCACCTTTTTCGGATTCCCTGTCAGGATTTACGGATCGTATTTTGGTTCTCGGATTTTGGAGAGTATCGGATTTGGCTTTAACTGATTTAAGCTATAGGATTTAGGGATTCGGATTTAAGTACAGGATTTCAATGTCGGAATCCGAGTTTATCGGATTTTGGACCAAGTTTGGATTCTCGAATTTCAGGTTGTTGGTTTACAAGGTACCGGTTTTCATAATGTCGGTTTTTATAAATTAAAAAAAACCGGATTTCATCATCTTCTTCCTCAACTCATAATTCCGCCAACTTCAAATGCACATGAGCAATTTCCAGGTTTCATAAAACTCATCAAACCTCACCAAAAACATCTCTAAACATATATAAACATGTATTCATACATCACAAACACCTTTTAATCTCATGAATCGTTAAAACATACAAAACCCACTTAACTAAGTTAGCTTCATACTTCATTCATGGTGTTTTACTACTAAATTTATAAAACACAACAACAAATATAACATGTTATTCATCATTCATACAAGAATCATAAGCTAACCTTTTCTCAAATTTACAAAACTCCTAATCTTCAAATCAAGTACTCAAGTTTTTAACTCCAATTCTTGCTTTCTTCGGCAGAAGGTTAAGAACACACACACACTTTTTTTTCTTTGAAAATTATGAGGAGGAAACTTTTCAAATATTTCCATATATACACGTATACATATTATTCACACAACAGAACCAAAGCAGGAGGTGTCATGAGAAATCTTATCCATTAAGTACATGCATACATATCTACTAACATACATACATACATGCCTACATAACGTTCTTTTCTTTTAACCAGTAAACATATATATATTTTACACATATAAATATTTTTAATCAATTTAATCAATTCATTAACTAATAAAATCGTATAATCAATTTAAACTCAATTAAACACACACCGCTAACCCGATAATCGACTAGCCCGGGTTTGCAGGTGTTACAACTTATTTTAGAAATATTAATTCAACAATTTTCTTGAGTCATATTAGTTCATATAGAAGTCATTCCAGTCCAATGTGACCCATACATACCTATAATTTCAAGTCCTAATATGTCACATATGGGTCATAATTGGTAAAAATATGGAATAGTAGATATAGCGTGTATATTTATCCACATATAGTGTGATATAAGTTATAGTGTGTTCATAAAGTCACAATGATGTATGTAACTTGTAAATTTGATATGTACTTCAAAGTTATTCATGATGGTTACTAAATTGTATGTGTTTAACTATGTAGGTACAAATGTTGAATGATGCTCAAGAACGAATGACTCGGTTAGAAGAAGAAACTAAGCAAACAAATGAAAAATTGGATGATATATTGAAGATTTTGACTAAGAGGCTACCCCCACCTCCCAACTAGCTACTTTAGACAAAACTTATTTGCATTTCTTAATGCTTGTTAGCCAATTAACTAAATGCCTATTGGAAGATTTTGATATTTGTTAAATTTGAAGTTTGTTATCGAATTTCGTAGTTTGGTGTTTGTTTATACCTATTTATGTATTTTCTATAATTATGTTATATACATTCTTATCGAAGTTCAATATTTATTGTTCAGTTTTTATATATTTTTCATAAAATTGTGTGGAAGTTTAATACGAACATTGAAAACTCGTTGAAATTATGTTTAAAATATGTAAGAAAATCCATTAGAAATCCGTCAGAAATTCGTTAGAAATCGTTAGTCGTTAGAAATCCGTCAAAAAATACTATAAAAATCCATCACAAATCTTTCAATAATTCATTAGAAATCCATCAAAAATTTGTTAAAAATCCTTTAGAAGATTGTCGGAATTTCATGGGAACATGGTTGAAAATCCTTCGCAAATCTGTCAATAATTCATTAGAAATCCATCGAAAATTTGTTCAAAATCCTTTAGAAAATTGTCGGAATTTCATTGGAACATGGTTGAAAATCCGTCGCAAATTCATTAATAATTCAATAGAAATCCATAAATAACTCATTAGAAATCCGTCGGAAATTCGTCGTAAATCCATTGAAACTTTTGTTGGAAATTTGTTGGTATTTCATCGGAAATTTGTTGTAAATCCATCAAAAAAACGGTCGGAAATTTTTCTAAAAATCCATTCGTAATGCATCGGAAGTTCGTCGGAAATTAGTTCAAATGCCCTATTTAAACTACAATCTTCGACCGATTACGGACGGATATATTCGTCGGAAATATTACAATCCGGCAGAAATCTCGTCACAAATACTTTTTCTGACGAGATTTTTTCGACAGACAAAATCCAACGGAAATTCGTTAGAAACGACCATTTCCGATGGATTTTGCTGTCAGATATTCCTAATGATACCCTAGTTGATGCTTCTAGGTCGCAATTAGTCATCTCCGTTCCAATGATATCTGTCTGGAGTGTAATAGATCGACTACTTCCTTCACCGCTAGTTATCTCTCTTCTTCTTTTATTCTCTTTTTGTTGTTCATAATATTCTTTATTTTGATTTTTTTATTTCTACACAAATGTTTTCGTATTGAAATAATATTACATGTCACATTAGAAACAATTTCAAATACATACATACAAATATTATATGACATACCTTTGTATATATCCATATGATACTCGAGATGTCAGACCGGATACTTTGTATGGTTTGATTATTCTGCCTTTTTCGTGCGTAATATGTTTTATTCTACTCTTTTGTAATACCCGTTTTAGATTATTGTAGCTATTTTTCGTTGATTATAAGATCATCATCATCATCATCATCATCATCATCATTATTATTATTATTATTATTATTATTATTATTATTATTATTACTACTATTGTTATTATTATTATTATTGTTGTTGTTGTTGTTCTTCTTCTTCTTCTTCTTCTTCTTCTTCTGCTTCTTATGTTATTGTAATACCCCTTAAGAGCCGGTCACACCCCTAAACCTCACGTCGGGAATGAGGGGCTGTCGAAGGACTGTCGATTGAAGGAAAACAAGGGTTATATTAGTCCCAAAGAGGGTAAACAAGCAACCGATACAATGTAGAAGGGGCCTTGAATACACTTTATCAACAATTAAGCAAATCAATTGAATGCCTATTCAATAATCAAACAATGTATTACAATATCACTCTTTGATAATTAAAAAGATGATTTGATCTTACACTATTACAAACTCCACTCTCTCTAAACACTCTTGGATTACGGACTAATTGATGATCGAATTTCTTGTTAACACTGATTACCAAGAACACCAACAACTCTCTTGAACATTGAACACCCAAAGTTATCACAACACACGCGTATCAAGTATGACGAACACACGAACTTGCAACTTATGCAAAAAAAAACTTTTCCTCCTAATCATATTAGAAGATTTATACTTATACTTGATTCATGTACGAACAAATCGTGATTTAAAGATAGAACTTATCTTTTCTTTAAAACCGTAACAAACTCTTTGATTAGCACCTATCTAATTAATTTAGTTTGCAATTTATATCCAACTAATAGTTAGTTTAAATTAGGTTTAGATATCCTAATTTAAATGTCATAGATATCGAGAGTTTATAACAGAATTTAAAACTTTTTTAAAATCCAAAACTAACTTCTTGCGCTGAGATGACTTACTTAGACTTGACATCGTCAAGCTGAGTCTTGAATATTCATGTCTTCAGATCTTCATCCTAAACACCTATCTCAGCTTAGAAGTCACCAAGTTATATATTACTTACATATAAAAACTCCACATCTGTTTGTACGCCGATTATTCAGCTTAGGCTAACTAGTCAGTCTACAACAGACTTACGTTATTCCTAACACTTAACCTATCATCTATACATATCTATGGTTTTTCTAATCAAATCTAACTATTTTAAACATGGGACTAACAATCTCCCCTATTTGATGATGACAAAACATTAAATCAAAATAAGCATAGGTAAGAAGAATTATGCAGAACAACTCTAGAACTAACCAAAGTTAGTTCTGAAATAAGTATTGAACTGATCCGTACTTATTCATCCTGCCTTGAACTTAGAAGATTTGTTATGTTACAAATCTATTATAAGAATGTATTCTAAGTGTTGAATTGACAATCACTTAGATGCTGAACTTATCATAATTAATCTAAGTTATGAACTTACAAAACATATAGAACTGAACTTATAAGTTTATGATTGACCGTATCAATCCTAAGCTTGAACTTACAAAGCTATTTGTTTGAACATACCAAACATAATATTGAACATATCAAATAATACACATTTGAACATATCAAACTTGAATTTTCATTAATGAACATATCATTTACATTTTCAACTTGATTAGTGGCTTATACACACTTAGTGCTTACAATGTATATAGGACTACAAGATTAGCTTATTTTAACTTTGAAATCAGCAAAGTTTTCACATTTACTCTGATCTTCAGGATCTCTTTCTCCAACTTCCATCCACATATCCAAACATTCTAGTTCCCATATACTAGCTTCTTTAATGGCATTGTCGAGAGTTTCTTCATGAGGAGTTTCTGGTTGAGCTGACTAGATTAATGGAGCTATAGTTGTTTGGACCTTTGGAGCCTCTTGATCTTTGGGGACTAGTGTAACATCCTCACAAAGGGCCTAGACGCACGCTTACGTGGTACGTGTGTTAAATTAATAATTTGAATAAACTATATATATTTATAAATATTAAAGAAAAATAACTAAAATAGTTATTTAAATGAATAAATAAAATATTGATAAAAATATAAAGGAGTAAAAGAATATTAAATAATTTAGAACGAGGGTTTCAAAAATATCCCCGTTGGTTAAAAAGGGTACTCGTGCGTTAAGTTGTAAGTTGAAAAAAGAAACTAAATACCCACTTGTGGATAAATGAAACCCACAAGTCGGTCTTGTTACTTACTCACGTACACAACACACAGACAACTCATTTGTCTTTCTTGTGTGTGTTTTTGACAAAGGTTTTGAAGAAGAAGGAGTTCAAGAAGGATCAACCAAGCTACAATCTGTTGTAAATTCGAGATTAAATCCAAGTTACAATCTGCCTTAGTCATCTTCTTCAACTCTTTGTTCTTGTAAGTCCCTATTTCACCATGTTCTTGTTTCTTTGACCATTTAGGTCAAATGGGTCAAAAACCCAAATTGGTATATCCAATTGGAATCATTGATTCCTAGATGTTTCTAGATCAATTCTAAGTGTTTAGCAATCTGGATATTCAATTAAAGAAGTGTTTTTGATTGATTTTGGTTAGAAAGCTCAAATGGGTCAAAAATGATGATTTTGGTCCAAATCATTGAATTGTATGTTAAAGTGAGAATTAAGTGTTTTTTCTAGCTTAGTTGTATTGAAGATTTCATATGTGAACACTGGAATTTGATTTGGAATCATTTGGTTGAGTTTTGGGTATAAAAATAGCAAGAACAGAGGTTGGAAATCGTAGGTCTGCACAATAGTCCTTGTGGGCGCAAGGAATACCCCTTGCGGCCGCAAAGGAACCTTGTTTACGGCCGTAAGGCCAGCCCTTGCGGGTGCAAGGGCCTCCCAGTCTTTGTGGGCGCAAGCAATTCTGCTTGTGGCCGCAAGGAACTCTGTTTCAGCAAACAGTTTGCTGTCTCGCGTTGTTTTGACATTCAGGATGTTTCTTTAGGTGTACCAGTTGATCAAGAATCACCTGTACCTTAGTGCTTTCCTGTTATAACTACAAAGGTGAGTAACAGTTAACTCGAGCATGATATTAATAGTATTACAAAGATGTTTTTGTATGGTAAAATCCATGAAATTGTAGATATGCATGTTTAGAGGTTTCGTAAACCATTTGAGTAATTCTTATGATGTGTATGCATGTTTAAAGACCAAAGTAGGTCACTATTGATATGTATGGGCCGGAGTAGGCCATGTGTGTTTGTGATAAGGCCGAAGTAGGCCATTGTTTGAGTGTCGGTACTACCTTGTAGAGATTCGGGCCAGATTATATAGGTCTGGAGTTGGGGCCTTGTGTTGCAAGCTAGGATGTGCGGAGATTCGATGATCACGAATCATGGTTCTTGCTAAACCGCCGCCCCTCAATACTAACTCGGGGCTCTCTGTTGCCACTGATCCCAAATGGGATATGTTCCCGATAACGTAATGGTGGACCGCTACTCGCTTCTCCACCGGCGCGGAGGAAGTATCAGTTTCCCCAGTGAGGATCATTGAGCCGGGATTATAACCCTGCAAGACATGATGCCTGCTAACAACTGGTGCTTCACCATGTGTTAGGATAGACTTGAATGAAGTTATGTGATTCATGAAATGTGTTTTGATACTGCTAATATACTGCTTCTGCTTTAATTGTTATTCACTAGCTATTTATAGCTAACCCTCTCATGTACATTCTTTATGCTGGTAAATAGATTGAAGGTGAGTTCGGGTACCTGCAGGGATGTCATGATAGGTTTTGGGGAACACTATGTAAAGACAATGTTATGTAATAATTAGAGTAATTGTCGAACGAGTTGGTAACGGTTGGAATGTTGTTAAACAGAATACTTTTATAATACAACTTATATTTATATAAGTTGTATAATGTGATTTAAATATTTAGCTTCCGCACGTGTTTAAAATAAAAAAAAATATACTCTGATATTTAAAGACCGGCGTTACAAGTTGGTATCAGAGCCTTTGTTTGAGTGAATTGAGTACTATAAATAATATTCAGTCTCAAACTCGGGTTCATATTCGACCATTACTATGTATTCCTAGGGTGGTATTTGGGTATGAAGAGTGATTTATATGTTTCATGCTAAATGATAAGAAAGTGAAAGTTAAGATAAGATAAGATAAGACAAGAGTTATATATATGAAGTATACTAAAGATCTTTGTTTTGAATGTGTATAGAAGTCTAACTCATTATGGAAGGATCTTCTGCTGATAAGGATGCTTATATCCTTTAATTAGAGGCTCAGCTTAAACAAGCCAACAAGCGCGAGTCTACCAGATCGGGAAAGAAACTCATAAGCCCACGAAATTCAAGACATTCCTGAACTGTCAGCCTCCTACTTTCACTCGTCCAGCCAATGATCCTACAGCAGTTCAGACTTGGATCAGGGAAATGCAAAATACCTTTGAGTCTAGCGAATGCATTGAATACAAAAAGGTAAACTTTTCCAAACGCATGTTTAGAGGTTGTGCATTGGCCTGGTGGGATACGGTGATTGCTATCACACCACTAGCCACACTGGAGGCTATGACCTG
Organism: Dittrichia graveolens; assembly: GCA_038502395.1. NCBI lineage: Eukaryota > Viridiplantae > Streptophyta > Magnoliopsida > Asterales > Asteraceae > Dittrichia > Dittrichia graveolens. The sequence continues at coordinate 30,730,141 of JARJIL010000008.1, forward strand.
GGAAGGGTTCAAGGAAAAGGTTCGAGGAAAGTATTGCTCTGACTACGATATGATGAGGATCGACAACGAATTCAGGGCAATTCAAAAGGGTGACAAGCCTTTGGAGGATCTAATCTCCAAATTTACCGACAAAATGAGGTTTGTCACTCACCTATTGCCCAATGAAAATGCAAAGATCACACTTTGCCAATACTTTGTCTTTGGAATATCGATCAGTTGTGAGATCTACAGCAACTCTGGATGAAGCATTTAACAATGCTAGAACTACCGATGACGATTATACACAAAGGGCTAGATCTCAACAGCAACATCAGCAATCTAGGGGAGGCAAAAGAAAGTTTGATCAACATTCGAGTCAGAAAGGAGGTGAGAGTGGTTCTGGTGGTAAATCGCATGGTAATACGTCCCAGAAGTCTGAAGACTGGGATTCGAGGTGTGCAAAATGTGGGAATAAGGGGCATCAATTTAATGAATGCAGGTACAAGGAAAACGTGTGTTACACGTGTCATAAACCCAGGCACCGAATTGCAGTATGCCCAACATGGCCAGCCACAGGTGCTGGGGGTTCTTCGGCAGCTACAGCTCTGAAACCAGGAAGCACTCCTCGTGCACTAGGGAGAGCTTTCAAAATGACGGCTGAGGAAGCCAAGGATGCAGGATGTGATTATAGGCACTTATCTCATTAATAATATTCCTACATGCATTTTGTTTGATTCGGGAGCTACATACTCCTTTATCTCTATGTCTTATCGTGAAAAGCTACAACTGCCTGTTTCTCTGTTATCTGATCCTATTAAAGTTGAAGTAGCTGATGGTAAGGTAGTAAATGTTACCAAAAAAGTTCCAACAGCAAGTTTGTATGTTGACGGGAATAGTTTCACTATTTCCTTTCTTGTGATGCCGAAAACGGGTTTTGATGCTGTTATCGGTATGGATTGGCTCAGTAGTCGAGATGCTGAGAATTTGTGTTCTAAGAAGTTGATTAGATTCCCTTTATCCAATGGTTCGTTTGCTATTGCTCGAGGGGAGAAGAGGGAATCTTCCATTCCTGTGATTTATGTGATTAAAGCTCAGAAATTGATTTCGAAAGATTGTATCTCCTACTTCGCATATGTGATTAATGCTGAGATAGGAGCAAAGACTGTTGATGATATCAGGGTTGTCTCTGAATACCCTGATGTCTTTACTGAAGACTTATCGGGTTTGCCTCCTGTCTGGGATGTAGAATACCGGATTGATCTTGTTCCTGGAGCTACACATGTAGCAAAATCTCCCTATAGACTCGCTCCATCTGAAATCCGGGAGATGATGTCCCAAATCCAGGAACTACTTGATAAGGTCTTTATTCGCCCTAGTGCTTCACCATGGGGAGCTCCTGTTCTGTTTGTTAAAAAGAAGGACGGGACTCTCAGAATGTGTATTGATTAAAGGGAGCTTAACAAGCGAACTGTAAAGAACAAGTATCCGTTACCTCGCATAGATGATCTGTTTGATCAATTGCAAGGTGCCACGTGCTTTTCAAAGATTGATTTACGTTCTGGCTATCATCAAGTCCGAGTTTGGGAAGATGATATCACTAAGACTGCATTCAGAACTCGATATGAGAACTACATATTCTTGGTTATGCCATTCGGCTTAACCAATGCTCCTGCTATCTTTAAGGATACGATGAATCGCGTATGTCGCCCTTTTCTTGATAAATTTGTGATCGTGTTCATTGATGATATTCTTATCTATTCTAAATCCGAGGCGGAACACGAGCAACACCTTCGTCTTATTTTGGAAACACTTAAGCGAGAAAAACTCTATGCAAAGTTATCTAAATGTGAGTTCTGGCTTAAAGATGTCCATTTCTTGGGCCATGTTACATGCAAGGAAGGTGTCAAAGTTGATCCTGTGAAGATTGAAGCTTTGATGAGATGAATTGGGAGACTCCTCAGAATCCTTCTGAGATAAAGATTTTCTTAGGTCTTGTTGGATACTACAGACGTTTTATCCAGAATTTTTCTAAACTTGCTGGTCCATTGACCAAATTGACCCACAAAGATGTTGCATATGTATGGAGTGGATATCAACAGAAAGCATTCCAGACTCTGAAGCAATTGTTATGCCAAGCACCAATTCTAACATTGCCTAATGGGTCTGAAGACTTTATTGTCTATTGTGATGCCTTATATGCAGGTCTAGGTTGTGTTTTGATGCAATGAGACAAGGTGATTGCACATGCTTCTCGTCAATTGAAGACACACGAGAAGAATTATCCTACACATGATCTGTAGCTTGCACCTGTGGTATTTGCTTTGAAGATATGGCGTCATTATCTGTATGGCACCAAATGTATTGTATGCACAGATAATAAGAGTCTGCAGAAAGAGCTTAATATGAGACAAAGACGTTGGTTGGAGCTGATCAAGGATTATGATTGTGAGATCAAGTATCATCCTGGTAAGGCAAACGTAGTAGCTGATGCACTGAGTCGAAAGAACTCTCCTGCAACGGCTAAATTCATGAAGATGACTGTTGAATCTGGTTATCATTGCTCAGTTGAAAGTAGCGCAACAAGAGGCTTTGCAAGAAAATAACTTGAAAGTGAGACAATGATTAAGATATCAAAGCAACTGGGAGAAGACGGTCGGGGTCTGAAGATATTTCAATCCCGAATTTGGGTACCGAGTCTTGGTGGTAATCGGGAGGCAAATTTTACACGAGGCACACAAATCTAGATTGTCTATTCATCTCGGAAGCACGAAAATGTATCAAGACTTGATGTCTTTGTATTTGTGACCTACATTGAAGCGCGACATAGCTTCATATGTAGAGAAATGCCAAGCCTGCGTGCAAGTAAGAACTGAACACCAAAAGCCCTATGGTAATCTACAACAACTAGACATCCCGGAGTGGAAATGGGATCATATTACCATGTACTTTGTCACTAAGCTACCCGAACTGCAAAGGGGAATGATATGATTTGGGTTGTAGTTGATCGCCTCACGAAGAGTGCACATTTTCTTGCAACTAATGAGTCTGCACCTATGAATCGTTTGGCTCAATTGTACATCACTGAGGTGGTGTCACGACATGGCATACCTCTATCTATTGTCTCTGATCGTGATTCACGGTTTACATCTAACTTTTGGCATAGTCTTTAACGTGGACTTGGTACGTGGGTGAATCTTAGCACAACATACCATCCCCAAACTGACGGACAGTCCGAAAGGACTATTCAAACTCTTGAAGATATGTTGAGAGCTTGTATTCTAGAATTTGGTGGTTCTTGGGATTCACATCTTCCCTTGATTGAATTTGCCTATAACAACTCCTATCATTCGAGTATAGGCATGCCACCATATGAGATGTTGTATGGTAGGATGTCGTACACCTACATGTTGGTTAGAACCTGGCGAAAAGAAATACGCAGGTCCTGACATTGTGCAGATGACAGCTGATAAAGTCAAGATGGCATGTGAAAAGCTGAAAGCTGCACGAGATAGGCAAAAGATGTACGCGGATCCAAAACGGAGGCCCATTACTTTTGAAGTGGGTGACCGGGTATTTCTTGAAGGTTTCACCTTGGAAAGAGGTGATTTGATTTGGTTGAAAGGGTAAGTTAAGCCTGAGATATATTGGTCCGTTTAAAATTCTGCAACGAGTCAATGAACAGACTGTGTCACTTGAAATTCCTCCAGAGCTATCTGGTATTCATAACACATTCAATATGTGCTATTTGAGGAAGTGCAAGGTTGATGATGATCAAGTCCTACCTCTGCAAGAGTTGAAAGTTGATTCAGATAAACGCCTTGTGGAGGAACCTATTGAGATTTTGGAATCCAAAATCAAAAAGCTGCGTAAAAAGATGATCAAGTTAGTACTCGTCAAATGGAAGCACAATATGGGTCCTAACTTGACATGGGAGGCCGAGGATGAGATCAAAGCACACTACCCGCACTTGTTCATTGCTGAGAAGATTCCGAGGACGGAATCTTCTTAAGTGGGGGTAGATTTGTAACATCCTCACAAAGGGCCTAGACGCACGCTTACGTGGTACGTGTGTTAAATTAATAATTTGAATGAAATATATATATATTTGTAAATATTAAAGAAAAATAACTAAAATAGTTATTTAAATGAATAAATAAAATATTGATAAATATATAAATGAATAAAAGAATATTAAATGGTTTAGAACAAGGTTTCCAAAAATATCCTCGTTGGTTAAAATGGGTACTCGTGCGTTAAGTTATAAGTTGAAACGGGGAACAAAATACCCACTTGTGGATAAATGAAACCTACAAGTCGGTCTTGTTACTTACTCACCTACACAACACACAGACAACTCATTTGTCTTTCTTGTGTGTGTTCTTGACAAAGGTTTTGAAGAAGAAGGAGTTCAAGAAGGATCAACCAAGCTACAATCTATTGTAAATTCAAGATTAAAACCAAGTTACAATCTGCCTTAGTCATCTTCTTCAACTCTTTGTTCTTGTAAGTCTCTATTTCACCATGTTCTTGTTTCTTTGACCATTTAGGTCAAAAACCTAAATTGCTATATCCAACTAGAATCAATGATTCCTAGATGTTTCTAGATCAATTCTAAGTGTTTAGCAATCTGAATATTGAATTAAAGAAGTGTTTTTGATTGATTTTGATTAGAAAGCTCAAATGGGTCAAAAATGGTGATTTTGGTCCAAATCATTGAATTGTATGTTAAAGTGTGAATTAAGTGTTGTTTCTAGCTTAGTTGTATTGACTATTTCATATGTGAACACTGGAATTTGATTTGGAATCGTTTGGTTGAGTTTTAGGTATAAAAACAGCAAGAACAGAGGCTGGAAATCGCAGGTCTGCATAGCAGTCCTTGCGGGCACAAGGAATACCCCTTGCGGCCGCAAAGGTATTTTGTTTATGGCCGTAAGGCCAGCCCTTGCAGGCGCAAGGACCTGCCAGTCTTTGTGGGCGCAAGCAATTCTGCTTGTGGCCGCAAGGAACTCTGTTTCAGCAAACAGTTTGCTGTCTCGCATTGTTTGACATTCGGGATGTTTCTTTAGGTGTACCAATTGATCAAGAATCACCTGTACCTTAGTGCTTGCCTGTTATAACTACACAGGTGGGTAACAGTTAACTCGAGCATGATATTAATAGTATTACAAAGATGTTTTTGTATGTTAAAATCCATGAAATTGTAGATATGCATATTTAGAGGTTTCATAAACCATTTGAGTAATTCTTATGATGTGTATGCATGTTTAAAGACCAAAGTAGGTCACTATTGATATGTATGGGCCGGAGTAGGCCATGTGTGTTTGTGATAAGACCGAAGTAGGCCATTGTTTGAGTGCCGGTACTACCTTGTAGAGATTGGGGCCAGATTATCTGGGTCTTGAGTTGGGGCCTTGTGTCGCCAGCTAGGATGTATGGAGATTCGATAATCACGAATCATGGTTCTTGCTAAACCGCCGCCCCTCGATACAAACTCGGGGCTCTCAGTTCCCACCGATCCCAAATGGGATATGTTCCCGATAACGCAATGGTGGACCGCTACCCGCTTCTCCACCGGCGCGGAGGAAGTATCGGTTTCATCAGTGAGGATCATTGAGCCGGGCTTATAACCCTGCAAGACGTGATGCCTGCTGAAAACCGGTACTTCACCATGTGTTAGGATAGACTTGAATGAAGTTATGTGATTCATGAAATGTGTTTTGATACTGCTTAATATACCGCTTCTGCTTTAATTGTTATTCACTAGCTATTTATAGCTAACCCTCTCATTTACATTCCTTATGCAGGTAAATAGATTGAAGGTGAGTTCGGGTACCTGCAGGGATGTCATGATAGGTTTTGGGGAACACTATGTAAAGACAGTGTTATGTAATAATTAGAGTAATGTTCAAACGAGTTGGTAACGTTTGGAATGTTGTTAAACAGAATACTTTTATAATACAACTTATATTTATATAAGTTGTATAATGTGAATTAAATATTTAGCTTCCGCACGTGTTTTAAATAAAAAAATATACTCTGATATTTAAAGACCGGCGTTACAACTGACCCTTGATCTTGTGACTGTCGTTGAGGAGTCTGGTCTATAGTACTCATGAACGGATCATGAGTTTCTTCTTCAATCTCTACTATTTCAGTGTGCTCCCCCTCAACCTCATCATTCTTTTTCTTGTCCTCTGATAATTTTGATGTTGGTTCTTCCTCCCCCTTTTTGTCATCATCAACAAGGGAGGTTCTCAGCTCGAGGACTAAGCTCTCCAACTCCTCCACTGACTTGGATAGGGCATTCAATTTGCCCATTAGCTTGGCTTTGTCATTCTTCCTTTTCATGTGTTGAAGCTCAAACTGTAGTTTTAGATATTTCAATAGAGCTCGGGCATTAATGGCCTCAGTGTCATCAAAGGAGACAAATTTGGGCTCCTGTGCTCTCTGTTTGAACTCAAAGTCCGCCTGGCAGTAAAGGAATGAATTTCCACTGTAGGAGAGGCTTTAGAGTGTTCCTCAGGAGGTGAGATTGTGGGCCCCATATCCAAAGGTTGGTGCTGACCTCTGGAATCAAGGGGGTCAGATTTTGAACCCTGTAATCCTTCCTAGCTTATGAAAGGGGTCATTGACAGGTTGTGTAGGAGGGTGTGAGAAAAGAAATGAAGTAGAAGGACCAAAATTGTGTAATTTGGTGGTAGTTGGGGCTGGACTGAGTGGTGAAGAGGGGGGTAGATGACCCTGGGGGTTGGTCAGATTGTCAATGTAACCTTCATGGGTCTGTGAAGGCATAGAGGTAGGCTCTCCCATGGCTCGAGTAGGTATAGGCTGAGTAGACACCATACCCGGTATAGGCTGAATGGATGAAGTGAGCCTTGAGGTTGGCACCTTAAGAGAAGGTGTCTCCCCCTCAGCCCCTGCCGGTGGAGGTGTTAGTATGACATCAGCTCCAGGGTCTTTTTGAGGTGAAGGACCACCCTTGGTAGTTTCGGTGTATAGGTTTGGGAAATTACCTTGGTAGTAGTGGGCTGACCAATGTTGGCTTTAGATTGGAGAATAGATGGAGATGTTTGTGGTAGGGGAGAGGGGTTAGACTGAGTTGGGTTGGACTCAGTCTTATCTTACTGTTACGGTGGTGGTGAAATAAGAGAGAAAGAAGGAGATGAGTGAAGAGAAGTCATACCTGCTACACCTAGCAGTGGGGACTTAGAGCTAGAAAATAAACTCCTTTGCTCAGAGCTGGAAGTGGTGGAAGAAATCCTTTGTGCATGGGGTCTGAGCTGAGTCCTTGGTTGTTCAGCTTAGGAGGACTCAGCCTCAGAAGCAACCGCTTCACCTTCTTCCTCCTTAGTTTCTTCATCCTCTTCAGCTTCACTTGACTCAAGTGTAATACCCGAACCCTCGAAAATGAATAAAAGAATATTTTATTGAGAAAATAATATTGTGTTGACTTATGGAATTAATGGTGGACTAGTTGGTTTTATTGGGCTTGAATATTTATATATATACACATATGTATATGTGTATATATATGTAATTGGTTAATGGACTAATGTGAATAATCCTCATGGACTAGGCACTATTGGGATTATTGAATTAAAATTTGGGCTTAGGCCTTTTAAAGAGAAAGTATATAAAGGTGGTTAGGGCACAGCCCCCCAACACTTTGAAATCAAAACATTGTTGCATTGAGAGAGAATCAGTGTGTGTTTGTGTGTGCTAAAACCCACGAAGAACAAGGGAAGAAAAAGCCAAGATTCATCTACGGACTCAAAGAATTGCTAAAAGGATCATCAGGTAATGATTCTCGCATCATTTTGGTATTGTAGATATCAATTTTATCCTGTTTGAATTATTTTAGAGCAAGTTGGAATCTGGGTTTTTGGAGTTTTGGGTTTATGAAGAACTAGAGAAAAGAATTTGAGATATGAGCTTTAATACTTGATGAAATGTGTTTAAATCTTGAAAGAAGTGTTTAAATGAGTGGAGAAATGTTTTGTAACAAAAATGAAATGAATTGATTGAGTTTTGAAAGAACTTGATTGGCCATGGAGCCTGTGAAATGAAAATGATGAACTGACAGGGATGACTCCCTTTGCCATGCGACTTTCGCATGGCCACCTGTTACCACCATGCGACTTTCACTTGGTCCCATGCGACCTTTATCGTTGAACCTCATGAGACTTTCACCTTATAAAAACCCATCCATGCGACTTTCAAATATACTCATGCGACTTTCACCTTATAAAAACCCATGCATGCGACTTTCATATATACTCATGCGACTTTCACCTTATAAAAACCCATCCATGCGACTTTCCATACTTGTACCATGCGACTTTCATCTGTACACCCACTACACCATGCGACTTTTATACCAAGTATCATGTATGCGACCTTCAGATGGAAACCCCATGCGACTTATGCATTTTTGTGTTCATGCGACTTAACACATACAGACATATTGAACCATGCGAATTATACTCATGTAAATAGGTTATTTATACGACTTACGTACGGGTAACAGCTAGCCCAGCCTTGGAACCTTGTAGTGGTCCAACCTTTAATTGAGAATGTGAGGTCCGACCTTCGGTCGAGGTATATGTTCCGACCATGGATATTTGAGATTTGATAAGACTACGTGTACTGTAGGTTGTACTTTGGACTCGTGACCAAGCAATTCGTTAATAGCTATTAACTGAGAACTAAGACTGCAGACAGGTGAGTATTCTTACTTACCATCTATGATATATGTGATTAATGTGCTATATACTATATGATTTGATGATTGATGAATGATGAATTGATAAATGATGAAATGATGAATGATGAATTAATGAACTGATAATGCGTTATGCTATGCTAATGATGAGACCGGTCACTTCGGTGACGGGAATGATTGGACCGTTCACTTCGGTGACAGGAATGAGTAGACCGTTCGGTGACGGGAATGATAGGACCGGTCACTGCGGTGACGGGAATGATTGGACCGTTCACTTTGGTGACGGGAATGAGTAGACCGTTCACTCCGGTGACGGGAATGTGGGACCGACTGCTACGGTAGCGGGAATGAAAGATGTAACATGATTGTGTAACAGATGATTTGATGTCATATGGTTGATTGTAAGTAAAAGTACTTGCTAAGCTCCATGCTTACGGTTGTTGTTTTACCTTCTTTTCAGGTGATGGCCACGGCGGGGCTCAAGTACGTTTTTGATAGCTCATCTCCAACCAGCTTCCGCAATATTTTAACTACTTTGACTTTTTGATGTATTCTGAAATTACTATGATTGAATTTATTATTTTATGGGTTTTCACCCGGGGTTGTAATTAACTTTTACAATGTTTAATTGTGGTGGATTATTAATCGTACGCTTTGGTAATTGCTTAAAAAATGGGACGTTACAACTTGGTATCAGAGCCTTGGTTTAAGAGATTCGAATACGTTTCTGCGTGTTTGAACTTGAACCTTGGTTCGTGAAAGATTTTAGACAATGTTTTGAAACTTTTCAAATATTAAATGTTACGATGAGCTATCGGCTGGAGCTAGCCTGAGTGGTTAGACGCGAGTACAAGATATGAAATTATGATAAGATGACTATGATAACTGAGACTTTGAACTTGAACTGCTCTTCTAGAATCATAATAGAATGACATGATAATGCTTATCTGATAACTGACTATATGCTTGATGAGATGATTGATACATGGCCCAAGCCAGTGAATCAGGATTCCTAGTGGTAATGACCAAATCCAATACGTGTAGCGTATTTGTAATAATAGGGCCCATATTATAATCTGCACACGACACTTGTTGAAACCTGTAAAAATCTGGGTGTTAGGTTTATTAATTGTATAGAATAGAAGATTACATTTGTGAGTGAAGTTTGTATTAATTACAAACTACAGGGTCTTAATTGTAAATATACTCATGGAGTATATAAGCCTATGATTAAGGTTAATCATGTATCAATTGCTACAATCAATGATATGAACTATGTGTTAATCAAGGTGTAATTAGTATTCTCTCATAGTTCTACACATACAATTGATGATTAGCGTTATACTTGAATAATTAAGGGATTATCAATTGGTATCAGAGCTTAAGGAGTGATTTGATTGAAGATTGGATCAAGAATTGCAAGAAATTTGAAGAAATTTTGAAGATTTTTTTGCAATTTTCCAATTATTTTTGGGCAGAAACTTTGAAAAAATTTAGAAAGTTCATACGATCTTCATTTGATCTAATTTTTGGATATGTTGTTGTGTATGATTGCAGGAACGTACAGTAAAATTTTCAAGTGCAAAATCCAATTCATTTGAGAGAAATCGAAAAATCAATTTCTGGTTTTTTTAATGATGTTCTTGAGGATGGAATTTGGAATTTCGAGTTCTTGTTGGAATTGATTGCTGAATTTTTGAAAGAAGTTTAACAATAGCATTGTGATTGGATCTGCAAAATCTCAAAGCTTAATTCAAAACACACAAGGAGAAATTATGAAATCTTTTTCTTGATGTGTTCTTCAAGATTTTGATCAATTTTGGATCAATTCGTGTTGTTTGATCGAGATTCGTGATAAAGGGGTGTTAGAAAAGTGTTAGGGAAGGTGGAGAAACATAAATTTGATCATAAAAATCATTTTTGAGGAGTTTTTGAAAAATCAAGATTGATGGTGTTCTTGATGTTCTCGAGTAGAAGATGAAGAAAGGAGGAGTTTGATCTAAATATTTTAAGTCAAAAAGTGTTTTTGGTGTTTGTGTGTGAGAAGGAAAGAGATTAAAATTTTTTAATGTGTCAAAAAGTATCGGAATTCAAAAAATACATACTATCGGATTTGATTGGATTTGGGAATTATCGGATTTAAGTTCCGGATTTGGTAAGTATCGGATTTCAGTGTTATCGGATTTACACATCGGATTTCCAAGATCATCGTATTTTGAAAATTCTCGGATTTCCACTTAAGTTGGATTTTCAAATTGTCGGAATTTGAAGTAATCGGATTTCCAATTTTCTCGGAATTTGAATTGTCGGATTTAGTGGTCTACAGAGTTGTGATTATCGGATTTGAAAGTACCTGATTTGCCTTCTATCGGATTTGAAAGTGTCGGATTTGGGTGGATTTGGACATAAAAAATTTTCTTATCATTTTCTCCAGGTCAGCTCAACCCCAGCCAAGGTCTCTGCCCCTTGGACCCCGCTATCAGTGGTGCTGCCCCTGAACCCCATAGTCGTTGTGACTGAATTATCCCAGAATGTTTTGTGATTCGGTTGTTTTAGTCGTATCATATTCAGTTTAATTGATTCTCCTAGTACACTTTTAATCATTGTTGATCATTCCCAACTCATTCTTAATTGATCAAATAAAAGCACATTGTGTTGAAAAGCACAATGAAGATCATTCAGAATGTGTTGAAAAGCACATTGTGTTCAGTATGCTAACAAGTTAAACATCCTGACTTGAAGAAAGAATCTAATGATCTGAGAAACTTAATGTTATCTTTCCTTGATATAACTTGTGTGATAATTGTCACACCACACTAAAGCGGAAACACGAGGTGTCACAGCACAAGATATCATCGCAGAAGGTAAATAGACAATAACCATTATATTAAATTAGCAAAGTAAGTAGTTCGGATAAAACATAAATAAAAGTTACACAACCAAATAGTATTTAAAGGACATTGTCTTCTACGATGCATAAATAAAATAGATATTGTTGTTATAAAATGTGGCGATGAAGATAAAGATGCCACACATCGTGCTTCTATGCATAAGGTACCTAACGACGATCACCTGAAAGCATGGGTAAAAGAAAAAAAACGGTCAACTACTAGAGTTGGTGAGTTCATAGGTTTTTAATATGCATAAAATAACTTCTAAATGAGAAAAGTTTAAATAATTGATGGAGGTTTTTGGAATTAAATAAAAGTATGCACGAATGATAGAAGATGTATTATATTGCCCAATACATTGCACATGGTAGTAATATACTATGATGATTGTTGCTCGAGCCATTATCGAACCTAGCCGACAACCAATTACCCATGAATAAACCTAACGCCTTTATTAAATGACGTTAGTAGTGGTAAAGTACAACTATAGTTCGTCAACCATAAATGGGAGACGTCGGAATCTCCAAATAGCGCTACTTACAAATACCATCGGCTCACTAGCGGAGTTAAGGGATAATGTCCAACGAAGGGCCTTACAACGAAACCCAAGCACATCAAAGAATAATACCATAAGTGCTCAAAATAATATTTGAAATATATAAGAAGATAGGCAATAAATTTTTCATGAAATATATACACATGCTTTCACCCCAAAAATAATATAAAATACGGTAAAAAGGGGCTATGATACTCACTCGGTAAGCAAATGTGTTAACTTGTAAGGGTTTCTTGTTCATACCAAAGCTCTTTTCCTAATATAAGAGATATGTAGCTCTATTAGACTTATTTTATTTATTATTATGTATTTTTTATTTGTTATTAACTTATTTATTAAATAGTTAAAGGTTGTCTCTATTTTCCATAAATCATAAGTGTTCGCTGGAATTTTTATTTCCTGAAGTTGAACTTTAAAAATTAAAAACTATATTTTAGGAGTCATATTAAGGCTTAATATTTTAATATAATATTAATTCATGTTTCTAGAATGTCCAGTAAAAATATAGAAATTTATAATCCATGTTTAGTATTTCTAGAATGTCTGGATGATATGTTGTTACTAAAACGTCTTTTTAGGGCTCATACGACCTCGTTTTTATATGATTCAAGATGATAATTAACCACGACTCAAAGATGAAAATTTTAAAAAAATAGACGTATTTTGACCCAAGAATGAGTAAGATACAGGCGCTTAAAGTGTACCTTTTTAAATCTGTCAGATTTCCAGACTCAACATATGTGTCATTTTAAATTTGTTTGAAGGATCAAACGTTCATGAAAATTAGTGAATCCAGGTTTAAATGAAAGGTAACACTTTAAACTAAGATTAGAAAAAAGAATCAACTGATTTTGATACCTAGAACTCCAGATATAACAAAACAAATAGGGAGTTCTAGCATCAGAATCTGCCAGATTTATCATTTCTCTTTGCTTATGGGTCATAACTTTAATATAACATGTTTATATTTATGATTAATCATCTTGTATGAGTACAAGCTTTGATAATCCATGTGTTCTTACAACAATGGTAGGATGATACACATTTTATGTGTTCCTTACAACATTTGTTAAGATGCTACACATGCATGATCAAAGTCTTATTTTCTTGATTTTTGGTTGATTAAGTTCCATACAAAAATAGTAGGATAATGCACATTTCATGTGCTCCTTAAAACATTGGTAGGATGTTTATATTTACATGATTATAGATATATATAAAAGAAATAAGATGAACATCAAAGAAAATAAACAAAAAAAAAGAAGAAAGAAGAAAAGAAGAAAGGTAGAAGAGTAGAGATAAGTGTGTTATGATCATCTTACCAACTCTTTTCTTTGATTATGTGTATTATCTTCACAAGATGAAAAATGTTTGATGTTCTTGGGAGATTTTTTATGGTGAAAGAAGAAGAGAGAAAAGAGAAGAGATGGAGTGTGGTTGTAAAGGAAATGATGAAGAGAGGTAGGGGGCTTATATAGAGCATGGGGGTGATCAAGTGGTGATTCTTGCGAGGAGAAGGAGGCAAGAGAAAAGAGAGGGGGGGTACCCTTGGCCGGCCCATAGGGGGGGTTTCTTTTTTTTTTCAATATTATGTGTAATTAGTTTAAATAAATTTTGTATAAATGGTGATTTTGTTTAAATCTTTTAATTAACAAAGTTTTAATTACTTTTATGAGTTTATATATATATATATATATATGTTTTATATTTTAACTTATTTATATTTATTATGATGAATTTAATTATTTTTATTGTTATTATTAGTATTATTGTATATTGTTTGTAATTCTTGACTTTTAATAATTCGATTTTTCGAGCTCGGGAAGGTTCTAACCATATAGGCGGGATTTCTATGAAATCTAATATTATTATTGATGTATTTAAATCATAAATACTATTTTTAGTCATACCAGGCTTAAAGTTAGAATTTTTAATGGCTAAGTTGGGAAATTTGTTGCCGAATGTCACAGTCTCCCCTGATTAAAAGAATTTCGTCCCGAAATTAATCGTTGACGTCCTGGACTTGCTTTTTGGCGAAGAGGTGCGGATATTTGAGTTTCATATAATTCTCTCGCTCCCAAGTGTATTCAGGCCCGTGCCTTGAGTTCCAACGAATTTTTAAAATGGGGATCTTGCTTCTCCTTAGTCTTTTGACCTCCCGGTCAAGGATTTCGATTGGTTCTTCTACAAAGTGCAACCGGTCATCAACTTGCACATCTTTTAAGGGTATGACAAAGGTTTCCTCTGTTTGGCATTTCTTTAAATTCGACACATGGAACGTGTCATGGATGGCGCTCGGTTCTTGTGGCAGTTTTAGCTTGTAGGCTACCGGTCCAATCCTTTCGATTATCTCGAATGACCCAACGTACCTGGGACTTAATTTGTTCTTTTTCCCAAAACGCACTATCCCTTTCCATGGTGATTTATTTAGTAGAACTTTATCGCCAACTTGAAACTCTAGGGGTTTCCTGCAATTGTCGGCTTAGCTCTTTTGTCGGTCCCTAGCGGTTTTGAGCCTTTCCTTGATAATCTTTATCTTATCAGTGGTTTCCTGTACGACGTCTGGTCTGGACAATTGTCGGTCTCCGATTTCCAACCAGCTGAGCGGGAATCTACATTTGCATCCGTACAGTGCTTCATAGGGTGCACACTAGATACTGGTGTGATAACTAATATTGTATGAAAATTCAACCAGTGGCAAATGCGAGTCCCAGCTTCCGCCAAAATCTAACACACAAGCACGTAACATATCCTCTAGCGTTTGAATAGTTCTTTTCGATTGACCATCTGTTTGGGGGTGGTAATAGGTGCTAAAATTGACTCGCATTCCCGGTGCTTTCTAAAGTGATTGAAAAAATCGTGAGGAGAAGCGACTTTCCCTATCCGAGATGATAGAGATGGGCACTCCATGACGCATGACGATCTCATTGATGTAGATTCGTTCCAGTTTTTCCATGTTGTAATCTTCACGAATGGGAAGGAAATGTGCTGACTTTGTAAGCCGGTCTACTATTACCCAGATGGAATCGTACCCTTTAGTGGATCGGGGTAACTTAGTCACAAAATCCATTGTTATCTGTTCCCATTTCCATTCCGGGATTTTTGGTTGCTGCAGTAATCCAGAGGGTTTATGGTGTTCTGCCTTAATTTTTGCACAAGTTAAGCATTTCCCCACGTATAGGGCGACATCCTTCTTCATTCCGGACAACCAATAGAATTCCTTCAAATCCTTATACATTTTATCGGCTCCGGGATGAATAGAATACTTAGACTTATGTGCCTCATCCAATATTGTTAACCGTATGTTATTCGCCTTGGGTATCCAAACCTTCTTTTCGAAGTAACGTACTCCATCAGTTCCAATTTCGAATGAAGAATGTCATCAATGATGGTTTTAAGTCCAATGTTGTACCACAAAGAAGAATGCATAGACAACATCATTCTGGTAAGGACAATCATGCTGATATGCAATATCATTCGTTTAAACATCAAAATACCAAATTCTTTTCTAAAGCAAAGCATAATGGAAATTTTATGCTCAAAACTGATGTCAAATATCCTTTTGTGGTATACTTAGTCAAACACTTAATATGACTTTCAAAAGAGAAGATTTGTAAAACTTCAAGAACAAATCATAAATTTGTTGTTCAAAATGGTATTCCCGAATGGCACACAGGCCCAATGCATAGAAAGGTTCATAAACCTAACATAGCTGGACCGAACTTCAAGTGGGTACCAAAATTTGCTTCATCTGTTTTACAGATCAAGTCAGAGACATTATTGGAACACAATGAAGATCATTCAGAATGCGTTGAAAAGCACATTGTGTTCAGTATGCTAACAAGTTAAACATCCTAACTTGAAGAAAGAGTCTAATGATCTGAGAAACTTAATGTTATCTTTCCTTGATATAACTTTTGTGATAATTGTCACACCCCACTAAAGCGGAAACACGAGGTGTCACAGCACAAGATATCATCGCAGAATATAAATAGACAATAACCATTATATTAAATTAGCAAAGTAAGTAGGTCGGATAAAACATAAATAAAAGTTACACAACCAAATAGTATTTAAAGGACATTGTCTTGTACGATGCATAAATAAAATAGATATTGTTATTATAAAATGTGGCGATGAAGATGAAGATGCCACACATCGTGCTTTTATGCATAAGGTACCTAACGACGATCACCTGAAAGCATGGGTAAAAGAAAGAAAACGGTCAACTACTAGAGTTGGTGAGATCATAGGTTTTTAATATGCACAAAATAACTTCTAAATGAGAAAAGTTTAAATAATTGATGGAGGTTTTTGGAATAAAATAAAAGTATGCACGAATGATAGAAGATGTATTATATTGCCCAATACATTGCACATGGTAGTAATATACTATGATGATTGTTGCTCGAGCCATTATCGAACCTAGCCGACAACCAATTACCCATGAATAAACCTAACGCCTTTATTAAATGACGTTAGTAGTGGTAAAGTACATCTATAGTTCGTCAACCATAAATGGGAGACGTCGGAATCTCCAAATAGCGCTACTTACAAATATCATCGGCTCACTAGCGGAGTTAAGGGATAATGTCCAACGAAGGGCCTTACAACGAAACCCAAGCACATCAAAGAATAATACCATTAGTGCTCAAAATAATATTTGAAATATATAAGAAGATAGGCAATAAATTTTTCATGAAATATATACACATGCTTTCACCCCAAAAATAATATGAAATACGGTAAAAAGGGGCTATGAAGGATCAAACGTTCATGAAAATTAGTGAATCCAGGTTTAAATGAAAGGTAACACTTTAAACTAATATTAGAAAAAAGAATCAACTGATTTTGATACCTAGAACTCCAGACATAACAAAAACAAATGAGGAGTTCTAGCATCAGAATCTGCCAGATTTATCATTTCTCTTTGCTTATGGGTCATAACTTTAATATAACATGTTTATATTTATGATTAATCATCTTGTATGAGTACAAGCTTTGATAATACATGTGTTCTTACAACAATGGTAGGATGATACACATTTTATGTGTTCCTTACAACATTTGTTAAGATGATACACATGCATGATCAAAGTCTTATTTTCTTGATTTTTGGTTGATTAAGTTCCATACAACAATGGTAGGATGATGCACATTTCATGTGCTCCTTACAAAATTGGTAGGATGTTTATATTTACATGATTATAGATATATATAAAAGAAATAAGATGAACATCAAAGAAAATAAACAAAAAAAAAGAAGAAAGAAGAAAAGAAGAAAGGTAGAAGAGTAGAGATAAGTGTGTTATGATCATCTTACCAACTCTTTTCTTTGATTATGTGTTTGATCTTCACAAGATGAACAATCTTTGATGTTCTTGGGAGATTTTTGGTGGTGAAAGAAGAAGAGAGAAAGGAGAAAAGATGGAGTGTGGTGGTAAAAGAAATGATGAAGAGAGGTAGGGGGCTTATATAGAGCATGGGGGAGATCAAGTGGTGATTCTTGGAAAGAGAAGGAGGCAAGAGAAAAGAGAGAGGGGGGGTACCCTTGGCCGGCCCATAGGGGTGGGGGGTTTCTTTTTTTCTTTTATTTTTTTGATATTATGTGTAATTAGTTTAAATAAATTTTGTATAAATGGTGATTTTGTTTAAATCTTTTAATTAACAAAGTTTAAATTACTTTTATGAGATTATATATATATATATATATATGTTTTATATTTTAATTTATTTATATTTATTATGATGTATTTAATTATTTTTATTGTTATTATTATTATTATTGTATATGGTTTGTAATTCTTGACTTTTAATAATTCGATTTTTCGAGCTCGGGAAGGTTCTAACCATATAGGCGGGATTTCTATGAAATCTAATATTTTATTGATGTATTTAAATCATAAATACTATTTTTAGTCATACTAGGCTTAAAGTTAGAATTTCTAATGGATAACCTGTAAATTTGTTGTCGAATGTCACAATAATGGTTCATTATTTGCAGGGGGAGCAAGAACAACATCGATTCTTTGACAGTCAAATCATTTTCGTTGAGAACCTTCAAGATTGAAATTTTGTTTTAAAATGAAAACTGTTTTTGTGCATTCTTGTAGGGGGAGCAATTTTTTTTCTAACCAAGTTGATGAAAAATCATTTTCTAATTCAAATGTGTCTACTTAGGGGGATTTTATTTTAAAAATGAAAATTTCAAAAATAATACAAAATTTTAAAATTCAAAAAGATTTTCAATTTTCAAATTTTATCGTTTTCCCATCGAGAAGGCATTCATTCGTCGATTCATTCTTATGTCTTTCTTAATTCATTTGATTGTTGATCTTCTGAACGCTCATCTTTCATTTCTTGAATTCTATCCCCATAATAATTTTGGAAATCCTTCCTTTATTGTCGAATATTCCATTCATTATGGAAACCGTTCATTCTTGTGTCAATCATTTTTTATGTGACACATACTTTTCAAGTGATCAATAAGGCACCAAAGAGTGAGGGAGTGTAGGATAATTCTATTACTACGGTTAATCCAGAGCCGGAAGGACCTACCCCAGGAGTTCACCTTATTCTAGAAAACAAAGTAAGGGTTTAATAGGTCGAATAGGTGAGTTGAATCAGTTATCACGGGATATTGATTGGTGTGCAAAGATAAAATGTAATCGAGAGAGGTGGAACAGGAGATGGGGGTGCATATGATCAACAAACCAATTTGAGCATACATGTCAAATCATTTTGTCATTTCCTGCTTCAAAACTCTTTGATTGTTCATATTCTTTGATTGCTCAAATCATTCTTGACAATCTTTCTCAACTGAATATTTATTCTTGTTGACATCAACTTTATTTATTAGGAAGTACAAAGGTGATGTGATACTTGTGCAGATATATGTAGATGATATAATATTTGGGTCTACTAATTTGGAACTATGCAAACAGTTTGCTAAACTCATGTCTGATAATTATCAGATGAGCATGATGGGTGAGTTAAACTATTTTATTGGTTTGCAAATTAAACAAGAGGTTGATGGTATTTTCATTCATCAAACAAAGTATGTCAAAGATTTACTCAAGAAGTTTGATTTTGAAAACTGTTCTTCAATGAAAACACCTATGTCTACTTCTATCAAGCAAGGAAAGGACACTGATGGCAAATCAGTGAACATTACTACATATAGAGGAATGATTGGGTCACTTTTATACCTCATTGCAAGTAGACCAGATATAATGTTTTCAACATGTCTCTGTGCAAGATATCAAGCAGATCCTAAGGAATCACATCTTGCTGCTATTAAGAGAATATTCAGATATCTAAAAGGAACTCCTAATCTTGGTCTTTGGTACCCCAAAGACTCAGATTTTGAGTTAGTTGGATATTCTGATTCTGATTTTGCAGGATGTACTTTAGACAGAAAAAGTACTTCAGGTGGTTGTCAACTTCTAGGAGGAAAATTGATTAGTTAGTCTAGTAAGAAACAGAATTCAGTGTCAACATCCACTGCAGAGGCAGAATACATTGCTGCAGGAAGCTGTTGTGCTCAAATTTTGTGGTTACAAAATCAACTACTTGACTATGATGTGAAATTTGAAGACACCCCAATTCTATGTGACAATACAAGTGCAATCTCCATCTCAATAATCCAGTCATGCATTCAAAGACAAAGCATATTGAAATCAGACATCATTTTCTTAGAGATAATGTGCAAAAGAAGAAGGTAACTTTGCACTATATCAACACTGATTTGCAACTTGCAGATTTATTCACAAAGCCATTGGATGAAGCAAGGTTCAATTTCCTAATATCCAAACTAGGTATGCTTAATTTTTAGTTTAGAATAGTGGTAATTTAGTTTGTGTTAATTTATAAGTGTTGAAAATTATAAGTTACTTATTTAAGCATATCTAAGTCTTAATTTGTGTAAACTGAGTAACTATGCTCAGCTGATACCTAACAGTTGATCAAACTTACTCAGCTGATCACTCTAAGATAAGAAAGACATGCTCAGTAAAGTACTTTTCTCAGCTGATACTCCAAATTTTCATTATCAGCTGATAGTTTTTCATCAGCTAACACCCCTCAGCTGATACATTTCTATGATCAGCTGATGGTTCTACACTTAGTAAATTTTCACTTTTTACACTCATTTAATGCTTTTTAACCCTAGTTATTTACTCCGTCTGTCAGATTTCATTTAATAGCTAATTAATTTGTTTTCCGTTAGAATTTTTGTCAGTATCTAACGATTTCTGATAACCAACCTTCATAAATATCCCACTTTCTCTCTCATTCACCTTTACCTGTTCAAACTTTCCAAATTCCCTCTCTATCTACAAAGAACTACCCTACCTTCTCTCTCGATACTCACTGTTCATCATCCCTACCAAATGGCCACCTATATTCCAGACCCTGCTGTCAACCCTGGTGAGAATGTTGCACCCAATCAACCCATGAATATAACTCCAAACAACATTCTACTCTACACCACCATCCCTGCCTCGCGAGAAAACCAAGGTTATGAACCAATGGTTCAGTTTCTTCAGGCTCATCCTTTGTTCGATAGTCTCACTGTTGATCCACACTACATATACCCTACCATTATCGGTGAGCTATGGTACTCCGCAACCTACAACCTAAACAACAACACCATCCACTGCACCCTAGCCCAAGGAAACTACCATCTCCAAATCACCACTGAAACACTTCGCGAAGCCACTGGTATTCCTCACTTCCCACCTTACACAGCTTTTCCCTCCAGAGCAGAAGTTCAAACAGTTCTACAAACCATCGGCTACAATGAACCTGTAGTGCATGGTCAAGTAAAAGTCTCTGCTCTTTCTCATCCGTGGAAGTATTTGGCCAACGTGGTCATACGTTGTTTCGGTCCAAAATCTGGAAGCCACCATCTCATCAATCAAACCGAGCTTCTGGTGCTCTATGCCCTAGTCTTTGGGGTAAACATCGACTTTGCTCAAGTCATATTCTCTGATCTTATTGATAAAATCACTCAGAGCACAAACAAGAAATCATCAAGGTCTCAGGTGCGCTACATTCGATTCTTAAGCTTGATAGCTATGAGGGAGATTGGAAAAGATGATTACGTGGGCTTAATTGAACATCTAGAGCATATTCCTGTCCCTGCCATGGGTGAAAAGATACTACTCTTTCTAAAGGCAAACAGAGGTCCTCCAATCACTACCCAAATGCAAGAGTTAATAGATGCTGTAAACGACAATGCTGATGCTGATAATAATGATGAAAATGATGATGATAATGATGGTGATGATGATGCCGATGAAAGCCACACTGGCACTAATAATGAAGATGGTGATGCTGGTGAATTTACTCCAATCAGTCCAATGGTGTTAAGTCCTCTTGGTGATGATGGTGATGCCCAAGAACAAGAAATTTCTGAGCAACTTCTGGAGCTCATTGACAGAAGCAGGCACATCATGTCCCAAGGTAAGGACAGTTCTGATTCCACCTCGGAGGATATTCAAATGGTAGTCCCAACCTTTGATAGCCCATCCTCCTCTCCAGTCCACACACCAATCCAACAGCCAAGCTCTAGTGAACCTCATGTGGCACTAGTTCTACTCCCATTCGTAGCCCCATATATACAAGGTCACCAGAAGTGACTCATTATGAGCACTTTGAGGGAGTGCAATCCACACCTCTGACCTCAACTCCAATTACCCTTCCTCATGTTGAGGGGGAGCAATTGGATGTTGCAACCTTTAAGCTGGTGGATGTATCCTCACAACAAGATACATCTGTAAAAATGGGATCTAAGCCGATAGCTGAGACAACCTCCCAACAGGTTGATCTCATTCAAAGACAGACCTCAACCCAAGGTCATACTGTGTCTCTCCCACTATTGAGTCAGCCTATACCATTCACATTCTCACAACAGAATGTGGATCCAATAAGGGATTCCCTATTATTGAGTGCATCCCACACTCAGTCCACTTATCTTGCACCCCTTATCATTCAATTCTTACACAAGCACAGCCTGCCAATGCTAGTGGTACAAACCAACCACTTGTACAGGGCTCAACACTCCTTCCTAATGAATTTGATCTTATCCACCACAGCTCAAATGAGGGGACACAAACCTTACCAAATTTCTTTGAACCTATCTCCACCCCTTCCACCTCTCAACCATCTACTTCTACTCAAACACCAAACCTTACCCTTATCCAAACCATAAACCAAAACCTTGATAACCTAACCCAAACCTTCCAAGCCTTCCAAACCCAAACCTCTACTCAACTGGACTTGCAAAAGACATTGAGTCCCTCAAGACCCCACCCCAACCCTCCCTTGCATGCATTGATCTTACCCCCCTCCTAACCAAAATAGAACATCTCTCTACCCTTCTCCCATCTCAATCACCCACTCCCATCCTTCCTCAATCCACTATCTCTTCCCTCTAACCAAACCATCTCCAACCTACTATCCCAACTTCAAACCCTCCGCCCAATAAACCCAAACATTTCTGTCCCTATCCCAAACCAACTCCTACCCATGCCTTCCTACCTTAAAGGCATCCTTGATGACATTTAAGCCTTAACTGAACAATCCAGAATGAGTCATCTCTCGTTATGGAAAGCCCTTAAAGATCTCAAGGATGACCTCTCCCTTCAGCTTTCTAAACTTACCTCTACCCCAACTTATACCCCTTCCTCAACCCCTGCTTCTACCCACTTCCCTAAACCAACAGCAGGTGACTCCCCTCCTCCTTTTGATGATTCCAAAAAGGGGGAGAAATTCTCAAGTTCTTCCAGGGAGGATGATCCAGACTCTGAGGACATTGATGCTACTTACAATGAAACTACCATCAAAATTCTGCAGCAGGAAGCACCTAAAGCAACAGCTCCTCCTACTCTCAAAAGAAAAGCATCTTCTGAGGGGGAGCAAAGGTTTCTAAAAAGGTTAAAAAGAATGGCTAATAGGCCAAAGCCAAGAAAGAAAGTTGCTGAGGGCTACTCTCCACCAATAGATATTGAGTCTGATTCTGATGATGAGGATGATACTCCACTATCTGACATCCTCAGAAGAAGAAGACAGAGCCCAAAACCATCTGCTCCACTAGTCCAATCAACCCCATCAGTCCAAAAGGCTTCAACCTCTGCTCCTAAGGACAAAGGCAAACAGAAAATGACATCTGAGCAAGTTGAAGCAAATGAACAAATGAAAAGGGAGCTTGCACTTAAAGAGCAAGAAGAAAGGGAAAATGCCCAAATGGCTCAAGCATTGGGTGTTTCAGTTGAAGAAATCTACCAAGCCAAGGAGCTAGCATATCAGCAAGAACAAGAACAAGTTCAAAATCAAGCTGCTGCTCAACACAAATTGGCAAGGGATAAATCTCAGTCTGAACTGCTCAAAGCTAGATCTCATGCGGATGCTATGAAAACCCTCTTCAACCTTGATCTATCTGCTCCCTACAATCTAAGTCAACAAAGGCTTCAAAGCTTCAGAGAAAAGATCAACATTCTAAGAAACAGAACAGAACCAACTCCAATAACAAGAGCCACTGTCCACAAAGGTGATGGTGAACCCTACCTCAAGGCTATAAGGCAAAACAACTTCAACAGCTGTGAAGTTGTATCCTATGAGAGGTGTCACATCTATAGGTTCACAGAGTTAGTTGAGATCCTGTACCTTCTCTTCAAATCCAAATCCAAGCTCAAAGTTCAATTCATTTAGAAAATTCAAAATTAGATAGCTCTAGCTGTGTCACAAAAAGCCTTCACTACAGATGACTATTACAGACATGTGCACACAGTTGATAATCTTCACAAGAAAGGCTCCAAGCCCTTTAAACCATTTGAGCTAAGAGAGGTACTACCCCAGCATGAATACTTATCTGACTTTGAGGGTCTCAACACATCTCTGCCATTGAACATCACCCCTGAGCTGTACAAGTTTATAGTTATGCCTGTTGAAAGTATATTCTTTCTGGACAGAGCTGGCACTTGGAGGTTCTTTAGACAGTCTGAAATCCTCAAAACTAGCAAGAAGTTTCTCTTTGGGCTAAGGATATCTACAAGAGGCAGAACTGGAAATGAACATTTTGAAGCCCTTGTACAAGCCCAATGTGAAGTCTTAGCTGAAGCAGATCCCCATGCCAAAGATTTTGAAGTAAAAGAAGAACCATGGTGGGATGATTGAAGACTGATTCTAACTCTGAAGATTTGTTGATATCTAGTTGATTGTATATTATAGACTAGTTACTTAGTAGTTAATCTCAGTAAATACTTCTGTACATTTCTTTATTTTGTTATTTCAAGTGATGTTTATGTATATTAGAAAATCAAAAACATATAAAAATGGAAAAATGAAAAGATACCACAAAAACAGAACAAAATGGTACAACACAGAAAAAGATTCCACAAAAACAGAACAAAATGGAACACTAGAAAAGAAACCAAAAACAGAACAAGGTTCAAAATAAAAAGAGCTACCAAAAACAGATAGCTAGGTAGCCAAATGTACTTAAAAGTTCAAATCTTTTGTATTCGAAGTCAAACTGATTCTTCAAAAAGAAAAAGGTTTTGTCATCATCAAATAGGGGGAGATTGTTAGGGAGATAATCACTTCACCCTAATAATCAACTCTGCCTATCCTAAAACATAGAATATGATGATAACCAAACCCTACATTCAGTATGACTTATAAAGAATTCAAACATGTGTTGTTTGAATCAGTTTATGTAAGAATATGCTAAGTATGGAACGATCAGCTGAGCATCAGATCCTACTCAATGTATCAGCCAAGGGATATCAGCCAAGGAGCATCAGATGAAGAAAACAAGTGAAGAAGACCATCAGCTTAGGAAAACAAATCATCAGCTGAGTGAAAAAAGTTGATAAGCTGAGGAAAATAAACCATCAGCTGAGTGAAAAAATTGATCAGCTGAGTGCCTACTCCATTAGCTGAGTGAACAAATGGATCAGCTGAGGCCCAGAGCATCAGCTAAGTAAGTCTTCCTTTACACAAGTCATCTCCCCTCATAAACTGATGTATTTGAATGATCAGCTGAGCATTTTTGATCAACTGATCAAACAAATACATGAGGTTATGCCCTCCTAAGCTTACTATTGATCAGCTAAGCATCTATATGATAACCTGAGCAATATGTATCAACTGAGTCCTAGCAAAAAGTGATCAACTGATATATTTTGTCAACTGAGTAGTGAATATCAGAGTTCCTAGTACAATCTGTTAGCTGAGTCGTGCAAAATGTCAAATCTACTCTATCTTTTTAGATTGTAAGTCATATGTAAAAGGCAGAACATGTGTTGTTCTATATGTAAAAGTAAAAATGCACTCTTTGGATCAAGTATGAGACAAAAAGGTTTGATCTTATCCTCTGGAAAAGGATAATGATACCTCAAACAGACGAAGATCTTGAAGATTTGTTCAAACAACTAAGTATGGCTGGCAATCCCATACTTGGTAAAGTCAAATCAAACAGAAGCATGGTGTTTATTAAAGTACAAGCATGAAAAGGGAAAGAAACTTCTACACGACATTAGATGTGGGTTTTAATATTTTATATTGTGAATGGGTTGCACTTTTGCAGAAAAGTACAATTACTTTTATCAAACAGTTGATTAAAGTAACTTTACTTTTCACCCACTATCTTTACAATTAAAATATTGTATTTCCACATCCTCTTTGTCTCTTACCTTCATGCAACTGGATTCACCAAGATTTCTATATATACTCATGCATGGTGGATATGCAAAATACAACACAGTGAAGTCTCTACTCCACGGAAAGAAAATCTCATCAGTTGAGAAATTCGTAGAGTTTAAGCATTGTGTAGAATCAAACTTGTTCATGTGTTGAACACTCTATATATATTAGTTGTTTTAGAGTTAGCTTGTCTATATTTTAGACAAATCGATTGCCACCTTTTATTGTACTTAGAATTTTCGCTTCTAGTACATGTAATTCTTGATTCAATAGTCAATAAGAATTATATAAAAGTATATCAGTGTGTCTTTAAATTTTAAAAGCTAAAGTTTGTATTCAACCCCCCTTCTATAAACATTTGTTGTTGTGTATTCAATCTGGGACTAACAGGAAGTTACAACCTTTGGATATACCGGTCTGGAAGTGGGAGAATATTACTATGGATCTAATCACTAAATTACCTAAGACCCCTAGAGGTTACGATGCTATTTGGGTGATTGTGGATAGATTAACCAAAAGCGCGCATTTAATTCCCATTAAAGAGACTTACTCTTCACACAAGCTATCGGAGGTGTATATGAAAGAAATAGTATCTCGTCTTGGTGTGCCAGTGTCTATTGTGTCAGATAGAGATACTCGATTTACTTCCAGGTTTTGGAATAAATTTCATGGAGAAATGAGGACTAAGCTTCATCTTAGTACCGCATTTCATCCGCAGACTGATGGTCAAAGTGAGAGGACGATTCAAACCCTGGAGGATATGTTGCGTGCGTGTATTATTGATTTTGGAGGGAGTTGGGATTCTTATCTACCACTTGCAGAGTTTTCTTATAATAATATTTATCATTCCAGTTTGGAAATGCCGCCTTACGAGATGTTGTATGGTAGAAAGTGTCGGAATCCGGTTTGTTGGGGTGAAGTGGGACAGAGAGAGTTGGGAAGTACTGAGGTAGTACAGCGTATGACAGAGCAGATTCAGCAGATCAGAGTTAGATTGCTAGCAGCTCAGAGCAGAAAAAAGAGTTATACGGATAAAAGAAGATCACCACTAGAGTTCCAAGTGGGTGATTATTGTTGGAATATGCCCGCTGACACCAACGAGTTAATGGCACTACCGATGAGCTATAGGCCTATTGGGTCACACACCAAGTATTTATTCCGGCAACACGATCAAGCAAAAGAGAGGAAAAGGCAAAAATGGGTTTTGGCAGGATGGTACACGGGCCGTGTTCCTGAACACGGGCCGTGTCCAGTCCAACATACACAAGGCGTATTAGCCCAATTCAAGGTCGTGTAGTTTGGGCCTACACGGGCCGTGTAGATGAACACGGGCCGTGTAGTGCCTGTTAGACACGGGCGACTTAGCCCAATTGGGGCCGTGGACTTTGGGCCTACACGGGCCGTGTACGTTCGTTGTAACAGCAGAATTAACAGCCTTAAACACTTGGTTTAATGGTGTTAACTTCTAATAATGGTGGTAGACAAAGAGGCTACGAGTTAACTGCTCTAAGTGAGGTTTTTGGATGTCTCTTGGCTTTTGGTTGACACTTGAACTTTCTCTCACTTGTTCATCTTGTTCTTGGTGTTCTTGAACACAAGAAGCAAGAAACACATAGACTTGGGTGTTGTTTTGGTGGCTACACCAACTTACTAGCATTAGGGAATCAAGGTTGCTTGGGGTGGACTTCATTAGAGGAATCCTTGTTTGGATTCTTGAAGCCTTGACTTGCTTGAGTTCTTGAAGATTAACAAGAGGAAGATCATTGTGCTTGAGTTGTGGTATAACTTTCTTTCTATCTTGTTTATTATATTTTAGTTGCAATTCCATGTCTAGATATTGGTCCATGGGAAGTGTTTGTTTGGTTAGCTTATTATGTTATATTATATCTTGCTTCCGTTGCTACTCGATTATGCCAAACGAACACCTTCAGTGGTATCAGAGCCATATCTAACATGACTTTGCACTAATGAGCCTAGAAAAACCATATGAATATTTTATACAAGAAATTTTTTTCTTGAAATGATTTTGGTATGGATGGTTGCTAGGCTAAAATTGATATATTTGTAGCCTACATAATATTCATATAAGTATTTTTATGTTAGAAAATTGTTTTCTTAAAATTGGTTTTTCATTGAGACTCTTGTTGTGCTAGAATTGTTATATTTGTAGCATTGTTAATATATTTTAGTTTTTATATTTATATATTTGTTGTAACTTGGCTTGAAGTGTACACAAATATATACTTATAAATGTATATATGAATATGTGTCACAAAAATGGTTTGGTACACTAATGCATATGTACAAGGATTGTCATTTTGGTGCCTTTGATGTTGTTGACAATCTTGACTAAAATATAGATATATATTTATATCATGGTTTTGTGTGGCACACCATGTTTCACTTATGTTGCGTTTGCTTAATTCGGTAACACGATATGCCCTTAGACCTATGTGTTGTGGTGGTTGATTGATTCGGTTTTTTGGTGGCCTGCGTGCCGTATTGATGTAAATATTTACATATATATTTGTTGGTGCGGCTTGCACGCCGTTTATTATATTCTGTGTATTTGTATAAATAGTGTAGGAATGCGACCTGCGTGTCGTTTATATGTATATATATGTATTCTATGTATTTGTAAATAGTATAGAATTAGAACCAGAGAAGCCAACGGGAGTCATGGTGATGACGTCTTGGCGAGAAGGAATCAACACGCTGTTAGAGGTGTTGGATTTGATAGGAGCTCACCCAACGAGACTTTACCTTGTCCTTAGGTTTTGGCCTCGTTTTCCCCGTTGTGGCTCACGGGGAAAACGCATAGGATTTTGGGCATGTTACCGAATTATACATATATATATTTGCGTGGTTGTGTTTTATTTTTCTATGCATGGATTAGGATTCGCATGCTAGACAATTTTTCTATAAAATTAAATAAAATACAACGTTTGTTAAAACGGTTAACAAACTCACGCGAATAGAATTGACAAAGAAAATATAACCTTGGTAATATATTTAAAAGTGATTAAAATCGTTTTGACACTTACTTTGTTAATTCACAAAAGGTTTTTATAAACCGGAAACAAAATCCCGTTTTTTTTAAATGTAAATCACGCATCATCCGTAAGATGACACCACCCGAATCTAACGAAACAAGGATGATTGTCGAGCTAAGCACGAGTCATTCCTTGCGTAGTTGTGTGGAAGGTGAGTGGGGTAACTCGCATGATTGGTTGTCGAGCTAAGCACGAGCCAATTGATGGTCGGGAGTGCCACCCGTGTGACTTGTTGGACGGTTTACAATTTTAGTATATAATTCTTGATTAGTTGTCGAGCTAAGCACGAGCTAAACAAAAATTATATATTAAGATTGGTGTAAGAAAGGGATCAAACATGCCAACCGACATAATGGATGTCAACGGATCCCGCAAGTGTCTAAGAGTTGTAATAGAGATTACAATTGGTAAAATGGTTGCCGGCCTAAATAGCTTCGCCACGTGATCCGCGGCAAACCCGTCACGGTGCGAGGTGAAATAAGGTTCTTAGCCCTTGTTACGAATAATTGTTTTATCTAAAACTATGGGGTAATTATTTTAACAAGGTTTATCTAAACTAACCAAAACCCGTATTATTGTTATTTATAGATGTCAAACCAAAACAACACAACGTCAAACATCTTACTTCATGTGTTCCTAGAAAGAGAGAAACTCACGGGGGTGAACTTTATTGCATGGCTTAGGCAATTGAGAATTGTCCTACGCCATGAGTCAAAGTTACACATCTTTTAGGAACCCCTTCCGGAGCCACCTGCTACCAACGCGACTTGGGCCATCCGATACGGGTATGAAAAACGTATTGAGGACACGCACGATGTTGCCTGCCTCATGTTGTCAACTATGAGCT
Organism: Dittrichia graveolens; assembly: GCA_038502395.1. Taxonomy (NCBI): domain Eukaryota; kingdom Viridiplantae; phylum Streptophyta; class Magnoliopsida; order Asterales; family Asteraceae; genus Dittrichia; species Dittrichia graveolens. The sequence goes on from JARJIL010000008.1 coordinate 30,759,896, forward strand.
CGGATTTGCGAAAGCAACTCGAGCACATGAGTGTGTACAATATGTTAAACAAGCTCAAGGACATGTTCCAACAGCAAGTTAGGCAGGAACACTATGAGTGTGTTAAAAGCCTAGTCGGTTGTAGGCTACAGGAAGGCGGGATTGTTGGTCTTCACGTCCTTAAGATGAAGGCGAATGTGGACCAAATGGAGAGGTTAGGATTTCCTATTGGGAGAGAGCTCGCTGTGGATATTGTACTCCAGTCTCTGCCCGCATCATATGATCAGTTTGTCACAAACTATCATATGCAAGGAATGGAGAAATCCTTAAGGCCCTGTTTGGTTCACTGCATTCCTTGGGAATTCCTGGGATTGGGAATTAAAAACCCAAGAAATCCTGTGTTTGTTTAGGAAAAAAGCTAGGGATTTCAAATGATGGGATTTTAAAGAAATCCCACCAATTCCCTCATATGAAGGAATTAGGAAATACCACCACCCCCCATGGTATTTTAAAATCCTTGATAGAGGGGAATGTGCCATTTACCATTTTACCCTCACTTAACCTTATTATTATTATTATTATTATTATTATTATTATTATTATTATTATTATTATTATTATTATTATTATTGAGTTATTATTATTATTATTATTACTATTATTATTATTATTGAGTTATGTGTTAGACTTTTTGGAACTATTATGCTTAAATTTTAGTTACATTTTTTATTATTAAATAGTGTAAATTAATTAGTTATTATTTATTTATTAAATAATTAATTAAACAATAAAAACTGTTTAAAATATAACTGAAGGGTAATTCTGTCATTTGTCACTGAAACAATCCAAATCCTTTGATTGAATTACCAAACAAACAGGATTTCAGGAATGCAAATCCTGACAGATTTTGTCAACCAAACACAGGATAGGATTCACAATCCTGCCAAATGCAATTCCTGCAAATTCCCAATCCCTTGACAGAATGCAAATCCCATGAAAAAAATCTGCGAACCAAACGCCCCCTAAGTGAATTGCATGGCATGTTGAAGTTTGCGGAGTCTGACGTGGCCAAGCATAGTTCCACCTCAACCACTCCCGTATTGGGATTAAAGAAACAAAATAAAAGGAAGAAGAAACCGACCCTAAAAGGAAAGGTTGGAGTTTCCAAGCCTATCCTTGATCTTGAGTCGAAGGACATAGGGAATGTGCCTCAAGAAGAGATTCAAGAAAAGGTGGTTTGCTACTTCTATGGAAGATTTGGAAATTGGGGCCGTCACGCCTGCCCTACGTGCCGAGAGGATATAAAACTTCTCAGAAAAGAGAGAGTTAACTTTCCTTCTTCAGGTACATTCATGATTCATTGCTATTCTTCTATAAGCTGGGTTGTTGACCCAAGCTGATTGACTCACGTTTGTCACAAATTTGTTTGTTACAAAGTCTAGGTCCTTTGTTGAAAGAAAAGCATGAAGAACCGGATCTCGAACGAGAAAACCATGGTGATTGTCCTCCAAGAGAAGATAAGGAGACTTGATCTCGCTTTTGTCACCGGTTTATTTATTACTTTGTATTATTTCCCTGCGTGGCAAGTGGCATCTCTTTGTATGCTCGTTTTCATTTATGGTGGACATAATTTTGAAGTTTTAAGAGTTGATGTTGAACCTTTTTAAATGTTATTTATTCAAGGTTTTTTTTATGTCATAGCTCATGTGTTGTTTTGCCCTGCGTGGCATACAACTTTACATGTGGTGACAATGAGGTTATTCTTAAAATACGGAATTTATTATGAAAATCTATTGTGAGATATTTTATTCAAAATTTCCCATGTCATGGCATACACAAGGATTTGTTACAAGTAATAAAATGTTCATGAATAATTGATTCTGAATCCAAAATAGTTTGGATGAGTTATCTTTGTGTGATAATCAACGTAACCACATAAACAAGAAATATAGCGCCTAGATCCATGTGGTTAGGATCTCGGAATAGTTTAGTCTCGGGCTAAACGCTTTGATGTTGATCTTGTTTATTAAGCTAAGATGATTATGAGATCCTTCGCGGGAGTTTGTGAGAGGATTATAAGCTTGTTGGATATTGATCACACTTTGTGGATAATCCGTTCAAGCATACCGCAAAGAATAACGAAGGAGAAACCTCTTCATCACTACCTTGATGGTAGTATTTGCGAGACGTTTGTTAGTTTAGGCATATGTCTGAAACCTTGTTGGTGTTCAGAATTAGCCAAAACAACTTTAAGAATCAATTGAGCATATAGATCAAGGTACTTAGATCTAGTTAAGATGCTAAGGTATCTATTATCTATATTGGATGACAATATTGTGAATTGTGGAATTGTTTCACAATTCATTTCCTAATAAGACGCATTGGTACATGGTGTCATGGAGTAGGGAACCGGGTGTTGTTGGTCCGGTTTATGGCGGGTCAAGAAAGGTTCTTTGCTTGTCTATCTTATAGTTCGAAGTTATCCATTCTACATTCAGTGGGAGAAGGATAAACTTGAAATCAAGAAGTGCTAATACATTTGAGGAGTTCTTCTAAGTTTTAGTTATTTAACCTTTTGAGAACAATGTTTGTTGCTTAAAAGGGGAAGAAGAAAGAAACTAAAACTAAGGCATTCCAGTGGAAGAACGTGGAACTTAAATGAAGACTTGATGATGATACTAGCATATAATCTGATATCTTTGATAGATGATCAGCATGGTTATGCTGGTATGCCTGAATAAGAATCATTACTTCTTTTAATTCCTTTTAATTCTGATTAGAGTCATATAGAGCCAAAGAGATATGGGTTTCTCATATCTAAGTGGTAATGACTTAATAGTGAGTCTTGTTGAGTTCGCCACCTATCGGAACGTAGTGGATCCAGAATTTGCTAAAAATAAAAGAAGTAAATGATAAAGAGATGCAATCCATTTGGAATGTCCAAGTGCTTGACTTGACTTGATCCCATACCTAGGTGTATACCAAGGTGGTAGTGATGGGATTAACATGGATGGAATTGTAGACAACTTCAAATACCGACTAGTGGTAAAGTTTTTCATGGTGGTTATGGAGAAACTTGTCCTAGTATCAATGTTGAATATTGTTTGATACTCGTGGACATTGATGACCGTGTTTTGTTATGAAACAATATGATGAGGAAGTGCTTATAACACTATCCAAGGGTCTTAATATACGTCCGTAGTATCCGAATTATGTCTACAAAAGTGGATAAGACCACTTCGGGCTTATTCTTGCATCTTGAAGGAAAGATATCTTTGCTTACTATTAGAAGATCATAGTGATGAGTTTTCTAAAAGCATAGATAAAACCTTTTACGTATGTCAGGGCTAGTGGGAGCTTTGTTGTATTCCTAGTAATGTCTATGGAAGATAATGTCCCGATATTAGGTTATCTGCAAACCTAATTCAGGAATTACTGCTTCATAGGGGCATTTAAGAGATACAAAATTGGATAGTATTTGGTTCAAGAAATATAGAGATATGTTCTTGATGTTTGATGATTTGAATAGGCTTGGAGTAAGTAGTTACTCTAATGCGTGTTTCTGCTAGGATAACGGTTGATCTTTGATCAAAGTTGATGATCCTAACTTGAGGTGTTGTTTGTTGGGTCTTAAGTATCACTAACCCTATTGTGGGCTGTTGAGACAATGTGGGTGTGATTACTTTAACTTTTTTGAAAATTAAGATCTCTTTGATGCATACTTTTGAAGTAGTCTTGTCAAAAGAGATATAATTGAATAACAAAAGATCTTGTGGATGTTGTGGGACAAATCCACTAGTTAAGCCGTTGTTATGGACTAGTGGTGTTTGTCATACTAGGTCCATTAGCATGTTTAATGCGTATAACTTGGCTTGAATATGTTTTGGTTTAGGATTGATTTGTACTTATGTTTTGGGGACGTTAAGTAGTATTGCAATTCATACTATATCGATTATTAAATGGAGATTTAATAATACGCCGAGGGCGGGTATTTTATGAATCTATATTGTGTTCCATCTTAGCATGTTTAAAGACTTCCAACAATGATTTCCATTCTAAAATCTCCACAATCGGTTGAACTTTATGGGAAGGAAGTATAAATTAAGATTGAGGTAAAGAGTTGGTTTTGTTAAACGTGATTCTTGCCTATACTTGAAAGGGGTTTCAAGTGATTGGAAGACCCGCACCCGAGTTCGCTTCATGGTTCAAGTCATAAGAAACTCGGGATGATGATGGCGTTTCATCCTTAAACTAGAGATGCATGTGATTCCAAAGCATAGATCTGCTTTGCTTTGATCGTTTTCTAACGCGGTCCGTAACTGGTCGTTATAAGGGAGATGATTGGGTAGAGTATTATCTATGTGGCGGGACTATGTAGTCGAAAGGAATTTGTTCCTCTATGTATAGAGAAGATATCCATGGGCCCCTCGATGATTGAGTGTTGACGTTCATATGCATGGCGGTGCTCAAGTTATATTGATGATAGATCAATGTTAACTTGGTTTGTTGGTCACCACTAATCTATAATCGAGAAACATAATCGTGAACGATCTGAAGGTTGACTTTATTCCATGCCTTGTGTTCACATAGGATATCGCGAACAAAGGGATGTATATGTTCATTTATCTTTAGGACAATCATTTTATGATTGGGATCTTGTCAAGAGTGGCATACCCTATACTGACTTGGGAGCGTAGATGTCTTGCTAGAGGCCGCTCTTGTCAAGTGGGAAGTACTGAGGTAGTACAGCGTATGACAGAGCAGATTCAGCAAATCAGAGTTAGATTGCTAGCAGCTCAGAGCAGAAAAAAGAGTTATACGGATAAAAGAAGATCACCACTAGAGTTCCAAGTGGGTGATTATTGTTGGAATATGCCCACTGACAAGAACGAGTTAATGGCACTACCAATGAGGTATAGGCCTATTGGGTCACACACCAAGTATTGATTCCGGCAACACGATCAAGCAAAAGAGAGGAAAAGGCCAAAATGGGTTTTGGCAGGATGGTACACGGGCCGTGTTCCTGAACACGGGCCGTGTCCAGTCCAACATACACAAGGCGTATTAGCCCAATTCAAGGTCGTGTAGTTTGGGCCTACACGGGCCGTGTAGTGCCTGTTAGACACGGGCCGTCTTAGCCCAATTGGGGCCGTCGACTTTGGGCCTACACGGCCGTGTAGACCTACACGGGCCGTGTACGTTCGTTGTAACAGCAGAATTAACAGCCTTAAACACTTGGTCTAATGGTGTTAACTTCTAATAATGGTGGTAGACAAAGAGGCTACGAGTTATCTGCTCTAAGTGAGGTTTTTGGATGTCTCTTGGCTTTTGGTTGAACTTGAACTTTCTCTCACTTGTTCATCTTGTTCTTGGTGTTCTTGAACACAAGAAGCAAGAAACACATAGACTTGGGTGTTGTTTTGGTGGCTACACCAACTTACTAGCATTTGGGAATCAAGGTTGCTTGGGGTGGACTTCATTAGAGGAATTCTTGTTTGGATTCTTGAAGCCTTGACTTGCTTGAGTTCTTAAAGTTTAACAAGAGGAAGATCATTGTGCTTGAGTTGTGGTATAACTTTCTTTCTATCTTGTTTATTATATTTTAGTTGCAATTCCATGTCTAGATATTGGTCCATGGGAAGTGTTTGTTTGGTTAGCTTATTATGTTGTATTATATCTTGCTTCCGTTGCTACTCGATTATCACCTTCAATTATATGCTATTAAAGGTGTCACCGTGGAAGGGAGTAATTAGATTCAGAAAGAGAGGTAAGCTAGGTCCGAGGTTTATTGGACCATTCAGAGTTAATGCTCGTGTGGGGAAAGTTGCATACAGACTGGAACTACCAGAAGAGTTATCCAAGATACACAATACCTTTCACGTGTCTCATCTTAGAAAATGTTTAGCAGCGGAGTCTACATTTGTGCCACTAGTGGATGTATGCGTTGATGAAAAGTTGAATTATGTCGAGCAACCTGTTGCTATACTGGAAAGAAAAGTTAAAGCTCTACGTAATAAACAGATTGTGTTGGTTAAAGTTCAGTGGAAACACTGTAAAGGGTCGGATTAGACATGGGAACTAGAGGATGAGATGATACGTAACTATCCAAAACTTTTCAGCAGTTGCTTTTGGGGACAAAATCGTTTTCAAGTGGGGAAGAGTTGTAACACCCAAGGTTCGGAAATTCCTATAATTAGTAACTTTTCGATATGATGTGTTTTGGTATTGCTTAATTGGGATTAGGAGGTGTTTAGAAACTTGAGGGACTTATGTTGTCATTTTGAAACTAGAAAAGTGTAGGGACTAATTGTGCCAACTTTCAAAGTTTTATATATAAATATACAGATTTGACTTTTAGTTGGTCACACTCTTCATTTTCTTCATCTGCTTCCACGAGAGTATTTAGAATAGAGCTTTTCTTTGACTTTTTTTGAGCAAGGACAGTAAGAGCAAGTGATTTCCATCTGTTCTAGTTAGACACAAGCTGAGGTAAGGTTTCTTGTTTGTAGTTATTGAAGTTTAAGTGGGTTTTAAGATTGGTTCATGGTGAATCAAGATTAAAGCATGTTTTGGTTGTTCTTATTGGTTTATAAGTTGTTTGGGGTGTAGGAAAACACCCCAGTAGTGCTTTTACGAATAGTTAGTAAGTGTTTTTAAGGTTTCAATCGGATTCATAGCAGACAGTCGGCGAACTGGAGCTGTAAGTAGAAAGGCATGGGCGTGCCTTTGAGGTGTACGGCCGTGCCTCGTGGCCGTGACCGTCTCTGTTCTTGAGGTCCGGGCGTACATGGGTAGGGTACGGGCGTGCCTAGGTCCGGTTCAGGGTGTGCCTGACCCGGTACGCCCATGCTTGTTAGGGCCTGCTTTTGGGCCTTGGGCTTGGGGGCACGGGCGTGCCCTGCCCCTGGTCAGTTTGTTTAAAGTGCTAAGTTGAGCGTATTTTGATACTATAACTGTATATGATTGTAGGGATTACTATTTGACGTATTCTGAGTTTACGTGACATATCTCTGTGTGATATTTATTGCTGAGGTGAGTTTTCTAAACTCTGATTCATATCTGTTATATGTGTGTGATACATTGCAATGTGATATATTATTGATCAGAGGATCACATACAGAGAGAGCTGTAGTACGCTGCTTTGTGCAGCAGTTGCTACGGACAGCATTTTAGCCTATTGGGCGGATGCTAAGATGGTGCAGTACTATGTCCATAAGAACTGTTACAGCATTCGTATATGTGTATGCGCATGCTTATATGATTTACAATTTAGTTTTCTCACTAAGCCCTCGTGGCTTATCAGACTCTGCTTACTGTTGTTTTGCAGGGCGTGATTCCTCCAAAGGCAAGGCCCCAGTTTGACAGAGGTTGTTGTATGAGGAAAACTCTGTATTTTGAAACATAACGCCTGCTTGTATTTTGAAAAACAAGACTTTTGTTGTAAATATTGAATACTACTCTTTTATATGAACCAGGGGGTTCAGTGTTACTTTGTAGCTTCCGCTTTATGTAAACTCTTTTATTTCTAAAATACTTCAATTTTAGAGCTTTACTTTATTTAAGAATTTGGGGCGTTACAGTTCGTTACTTTAAAACTATTTCCGCACTTTGATAATTATCATTGTTAGTTTTATACTTCGTTCGGAAAAACACCTCTCACCAGATCACTAGTAACCAGCTTGTTGATATTGTTGAAATTGAGGTGGGAGAGTTTTCTGTGTCATTGCCAAGTTAAGTCCGATGAGGCTTTACTTAAGAGACAGACTGAGGTCTTTGCATTGTAATTGTTCAAGTCGATTGAATAGAGATTTGACTTTCTTGTTCCAGCTAGAATTACATCTCCTGTTTGTGTTGTGACTGGACATGAGTTCTTCTTGAATGTGACCTCTAGGTCTTTATCACAGAACTAGTTAATGCTAAATAAGTTGTAGCTCAGTCCTTCCATAAAAGAAACCTTTTTAATTTTTATACTTTTCTTTACAATATCTATGTACCCCATAATTGGTGCCACGTTGTCATTCCCAAAACAAACATTCCCGGAGTACTTGGAAATGAAGGTTTGCGGAAGACTCTTGTTTCCCGTCATATGTTTTGTGCACCCGAAGTCTAGGTACTAGGGAATAGGTTCCTGCACGTTGAAAACAAAGAGGATTTAGGTCCCCGTGTAGTAATAGGTCGTTGAGTGTTAGTTTGACCTAAAACAACAACCTCTTTTAATATACAATGTATTGTTTTCTGTGACTTCCACCGACTCTTTTGTTCTTCTGAATTAAACTTGGAGTTCTTGACCCAAACCAGATCTGGAACAATTTGAGTCACAATTTGTAGTGGAATATCCCCTTTTTCCAGCACTTGGAATTTTGTTGTGATTTTAGGTTTCAATATTTGAACCATTTTTGGTTGAACCATTTCCTTTTGTTTCCATAGTTGAACCATCTTTGGTTGAACCATGTTCTTCTGTTTCCATACTTGAATCATCTTTGGATGGAGTTTTTGCTTTGATGGTTGTTTTGTATGGTTTGGTTTGAAAACACTTGTGTTTGGAATATCCCCTTTTTCCAGCACTTGGGATTGTGTTGTGATTTTAGGTTTCAATATTTGAACCATTTTTGGTTGAACCATTTTCTTTTGTTTCCATAGTTGAACCATCTTTGGTCGAACCATGTTCTTTTGTTTCCATACTTGAATCATCTTTGGATGGAGTTTTTGGTTTGATGGTTGTTTTGTATGGTTTGGTTTGAAAACACTTGTGTTTGATTTTTCTGATTTTGCCATGTGTTTGGTTTTTGATTGCTTTGGCATTGATTTTGTCTTGAAAACTGATGCATGTGTTTTAGGTGTATTTGATCAATTTTGATTCCATGAATAAGCTTCAGTGATGTTCCATGCTTTAAGAAACTCCTTGTAACCACCATGCACGTATGCTTCTAGTTTTTGAATTGTGATTAATCAATTAGTGTAATTTCGGTGATTCATCAGACGTAATGCACGCTTGGAGATCCACTGATGAACAATTACACCTTGTGAGTTGAGGAACCAAGCATTGCATTGATTCGAACTTTGTCGTTTCCAACTTTCACATGGTAGAATTCCAAAAGTTTTCCTAACTTGATCATATTCACTCTTAGTGACCATGTAGACACCAAAAACTCAGACAAAAAGAAGTAGACGCACACCACAAGAAAGTAGTCGATTACTCACGAAAATTACCCATGTACATACATTTGTGGGTATTTACACACGTAATACCCACAAAACACACACAGTTTAGGAATTAAGAATCAAATGAATTTACCCTCGAATTTCCCATGGAATTGCCCACAAAATTACCCATAAATTTATATTAGGTGTGTAATCTATGGGTAAATTAATCTCGCCAAAATACATCTCATGAATTACCCATGGATTTAGTAATCGTGTGTAAATATTGTGGGAAATTTCGTGGGTACTTTTATTTACCCACGAATGAAAAACTAGTTTTGCGGCGTGGGTAATTATTCGTGGGAGGTTTGTGGTTGAAGAAATATATTTGACTTTAGCCACATTATGCCTCGTAGGTATTTGGTCTTGGGTAAATTTTTGTAGGTAATTTGTGAATATATATATATATATATATATATATATACTCATAATTTTAACCACATTTTGCTTCGTGGCAATTTTATTTTGAAAGTTTTTTGGGGAAATATTATGTCTAAATATAAACTCATGAAATTAGACATGGTTTGTTTTCATGTGTACTTTAGTATATTCAATATATAAATATGGTTCGTACAAAACGAAATCCAAATTGAATTGAATTCGAATAATCCAACTTGAATTGGTTTATTTTGTTTTCAAGTTAACTTACTGACTCGTCAAACAACAAAATATGTAAAACTAAACCTACTAACTCGTCAACCCGTTAATAACCCACCAACCTGTGAATGAACGGTAACCTTTATGCTTTAACGGGTTACATCAATCATGTCGTCTTGTGTTTTCACATATATGGGTTCGTGTCAGACACCCTGACATGAATAATTAAAAAGGACCGTGTTCGTGTTTAAAACCCTCTTAACAGCCAACCTACCAATTCGTGATTTGCGTACCCAAACCTAACACTGTTGTTACCGTATATATACAGAGGAGCGTAGTGAAGGAATGAGATTTTATGTGAGAATTGGAGAACAAATCTTAGCCATAAATTAGATGTTAATCTATTACATCTCACGATCCCAATTCACTGATCATCGCAGTTCATCATTATGTTATGAATTAAATGAAGGGCATGTAAACCGTGTAATCAAATCAAATAAAGGGTTAAATTTAAGTATCTCATTCTTACAATTATTCGCGAATTAAAAATCCCTATTTATACTTCTATACTACTATATAAAACATACAACACTCTCTCTCCTCTTTACTATTCAAAAGTCTTAAAATTCAATCAATAATACATCCCCACCATTCTTTTTATCTAAATTAATCTTATCCACTCAATATTTAACTATTTCTCTCCTAATTTACTTAACTTTTTATTTATTTAAAATATACTCTTTCACAAAAACATAATTATCCACACACATCAACATAATTTCCATTTCCAAAATCTTATGTCACACCGTATTTTTAACCCAAAATTTTTCACTTTTAATTACACTGTGGAAGCGTTTAAACACCAAAGTAATTACAACTAATTACAAACCACTGTTTACAAAATATCAGTATTACAAAACACGGCTCGTCACAAATAATCTATCAGAGTCCTAGGAGATTACTCCCCAAGCTAACCACTCTCAGCCGAGCCGCTGACTTACCAAAACCTGTAAAAAGAGTGAGAGGTGGGGGATTAGCACAAAGCTAAGTGAATGGAGTAACACACAACAGATATATCAGCCTGAACCGCATGATATGAACAACCACAAATAAGCTCCCTGTGAAGACCGGTGGTTCTGCAGGAACCTACAACCAATGCCGGCCAAAGCAAAGGTTTACAGATAGTTCATTTGCTACTCTCACACAGTATCATCCTCCGGTAGCAACAAATGCATCCCAAAGTCCTGATACTGCTTAGCCAATAGCAAATGAACCCAGCCCATAAACCTAGTCGAAAACTGACTTCCCTTCCAACATGTAAACATATCACATAATACAACAATTAACATTCATAGTTAATTAACCAACAGATACACAATCTATCCAACAATAGTTGCAACCAAACAAGTACAACTAATATCATCCGTGAGTGAACATCCACTCACCTCTTGTTCTCAACTATTCCACTCAGCGGTCTAATGTTACTGAGCCTTGTGTGTTCCTGAGAACACAACAAACTGAAATTAGTATCAAATTCATAAATATATATCAATCATATATTTATATCCATTTAATCAAACATAAACATGTCAGATTCACATATGCATGCACATATAACACATAGCATTAAACAATGCAAAACAACCAAACTATCGGATTTGAGAAGAAATCCGATACTACTATCGGATTTATACTAAATCCGCAACCACCATCGGATTTTAAGAAATCCGATACATCTTGTCGGATTTCCACACTTGTATCATAACTTGGCATCCACAATCGGATTTTATCATTAGAATTCACCCTCGGATTCAAACCATCGGATTTCAAGCAGTTGGATTACATACATCCGGATATAAGAGTGTCGAATTTCAACATAAGTTCCGGATTCCTAGAATACCGGATTCATTGTATCGGTTTTCACCATTATCACCAAAATCCGCCACCTTCATCAGTCCCACAATCCGATAACTTCAAACCTTGTATATTTCTCATTTCCAGATCATAGAATTCATATACAAGTTTGTCAAAACATCCATAAACATATAGAAACATGATTAACCATGCAAGCATGCATTCTAAACATTTTAACATCCAAGTATTACCAAATCCAACAGCTTCATATATGGTGTTCATACTCTAAACCCAACTGGGTATATATCAAAACCTTAGCATGCTAGTAACAATCAAGAAGCATAGCATGATACAAGGACAAATCAATAAACATACAAACCTTATACTTAAATTCACAAATTCACAACAATAGGAATCCGATTGTTTGCCCTTCTTTTCTTCTTTGCTCTCGGTTTCACAAAATTTTACACACACATAAGGATCTTCAAAGTGATGAAAGGGTTAACACAACCAACATATATACAAATAATAGCATGAGGTGGCATGCTTAGACAAACCTAAACACATGCACTCACACAATTTCTATACCGTATATATAACACACACACACAGACACACACACACACACACACACACATATATATATATATATTACTTAATTTAAATGATTAACAATTAAATCAAATACTTAATTAATAATCAATTAAACATAATCAGATAATGGTTCACGTGTAACATACCCAAAGCCTACGATTCTACTAGGCCCAATCTCAGGATGTTACAAATCTCCCCCCCCCCTTAAGCTGGATTTTGTCCTCGGAATCTATACATCATCAAACAACTGCGGGTAACGAGCTTTCATGTCGGCCTCGGTTTCTCACGTCAAGTCTGAACCCAAACTGTGTTTCCATTTCACCAGAACCATCGGAATCTGTTTCTTTCACAGTTTTGTCACCTTCAGATCTTATAGTTCAGTGGGTTCTTCCACCAACCTCTTGCTGGAATCCACTTTAAGATCATGTAGAGGTAGAATCTGACTCTCATCCTCAACTCTACACTTCCGCAAGTAACAAACGTTGAAGGTATTGTGAATACTTGATAATTCTGCCGGAAGGTCAGAGTAACCGTCTGATCATTAACCACCCGTTGAACACGAAACGGTCCAATATAACGCGGAGCCAACTTTCCCCGCTTCCCAAAACGGATAACCCCCTTCCACGGAGAAACCTTCAGATAAACCAAGTTCCCCTCAACAAATACAACCGACCTACGACGTGGATCAGCATACATCTTTAGTCGATCCCTCGCAGCTTTCAACTTTTCTCGCGCAATAGCCACTTTGTCCGCGGTGATCTGCATAATATCAGGCCCTGCATACTGTTTCTCACCCGCCTCTAAGCAACACGTAGGAGTACGGCAGCGACGACCATATAACATCTCATAAGGCAGCATACCGATACTCGAGTGATAAGAATTGTTATACGCGAATTCAATTAACGGCAGATGGGAATCCCAAGAACCTCCATATTCTAACACGCATGCCCGCAGCATATCTTCGAGTGTTTGAATAGTTCGCTCTGATTGCCCGTCTGTCTGTGGATGGAAAGCTGTACTCAGATTCACACGTATACCCAACTCCCGCTGTAAACTGTTCCAGAAGTTCGACACAAACCTGGAATCTCTATCGGATACAATCGAAAGCGGTATACCATGTCGGGAAACAACTTCATCGATATAAAACTGAGCCAACTTACTGAGTGATGCCGTCTCACTAGTAGCCAAGAAGTGAGCACTATTGGTCAATATGTCAACGATCACCCAAATCATATCATTATTCCTCTACGTACATGGAAGTTTCGTTACGAAATCTATCATTATGTGCTCCCATTTCCACTCTGGAATCTGCAACTATTTCAGTGATCCATAGGGTTTCTGGTGCTCTGCCTTAACCTGTGCACAAATATGGCAAGACTCCACAAACTGAGCAACATTTGTCTTCATTGTAGGCCACCAATACAGCACCTTTAGATCGTTATACATTTTTGTGCTACTTGGATGAACAGATGGTCTAGACTTCTGAGTTTCAGTCATAATCAAACTCCGGAGACCTCCAAGCAAAGGCACCCAAACACGGGATTGATAAACCTTCAATCCCCTAGAATCATCATTCAAGTCATTTTTCTTCTTAGTCATAATCTCTGACTTCAGATTTCCACCCTTCAAGGCTTCCAGCTGAGTTGCCTTTATTCTGTCAATCAAGTCGGAGACTATTTCAATTCGCATAAACTTGATATGTTCACTAACTCCCTTGCGACTCAAAGCATCGGCTACCACATTGGCTTTCACTGGATGATAGTGAATCTTGCAATCATAACCCTTAACAAGTTCCAGCCATCACCTCTATCGCATATTAAGTTCTTTCTGCGAAAACACATACTGTAGGTTTTTGTGATCCGTACAAATGACGCATTTTGTACCATAAAGATAGTGTCTCCACAATTTTAACGCAAAAACCACAGCTGCCAATTCTAAATCATTGGTTGGATAGTTCTTCTCATTAGATTTTAACTGACGAGAAGCATACGCAATCACTATATCCCGTTGCATCAACACACAACCCAACCCTGCCAATGACGCGTCACAGTAAACTACGAAGTCATCTGACCCATCCGGTAAAGCAAGAATAGGAGCCTGACACAAGAGTAGTTTCAACGTCTGAAAAGCTCTTTCCTGTTCATCACTCCATTTAAATGGAACCTCCTTGCGAGTCAATTTAGTCATGGGATTCGCAATCTTAGAAAAGTCTTTAATGAATCTTCTGTAATACCCAGCTAATCCCAAGAAGCTTTTAATCTCAGAAGGCGACTTCGGAGCCTCCCAGTTCATCACTACTTCTATCTTTTCCGGATCCACTTTGACTCCATCACTGCAAATGACATGCCCCAGAAAGTGAACTTCTCACATCCACAATTCACACTTCGAATACTTGGCATACAATTACTCCCGTTTTAACGTTTCAAGAACCTGTCTCAAATGTACCTCGTGATTAGCTTCAGATTTAGAATAAACCAGAATGTCGTCAATAAATACTATCACAGATTTATCCAAAAACGGTCGAAAAACCCGGTTCATCAAATCCATAAACACTGCAGGTGCGTTAGTCAAACTGAACGGCATGACTAAAAACTCATAATCGCCATACCGGGTACGGAAAGCAGTCTTAGCAACATCTCCGTCAGAAACTCGTACGTGGTGATAACCGGATCTCAAATCAATCTTCGAAAAATACGAAGCACCCTGCAACTGATCAAACAAATCGTCAATCCTGGGCAGAGGGTATTTATTTTTCACTGTCCTCTTATTCAGTTCCCTGTAATCAACACACATACGTAGAGTACCATCTTTCTTTTTCACAAATAAGACTGGCGCACCCCACGGTGAAGAACTCGGATGAATAAATTCCCGATCCAACAAATCCTGAATCTGTGTCATCATCTCCCTTATCTTAGAAGGAGCCAACCTGTAAGGAGATCTAGCCACTGGATTAGAACCTGGTATCAACTCAATCTTGTACTCTACCTCTCGAACGGGAGGTAGCCCAGGTAACTCATCCGGAAATACTTCAGGATATTCTGATACGACTCGCACATCAGTAACTGCCCGCTTCTCTTTTCTAGCATCAATAGCATATGCTAGAAAACATTCGCATCCCTTACTCAAGTATTTCTTGGCTTTTAACATAGATATAATAGGAAACACATACTTGTTTCTTTCCCCACAAGCCATCACACGCGACCCATCAGATAACGGAAAAAAAATCAGCTTCCTATGACATTTAATACTTGCCCCGTGCTTACTTAGCCAATCCATCCCCAAAACCACATCAAACACTGTTAATGGCATCAATAGGAATGATACAGGAAAGCACTTACCATCTATGTCAATCTCAGCACCCGTCACATAAGTCGTAACAGAGATAATAGTAGTAGGAAAATTCTACTTAGCACAAAATGCTACAGAAATAAAGGAGCGATTCGCTCCAGAATCAAATAATACACGAGCAGGTAGGGAGTTTATAAAGAACGTACTGGTGATAACATCATTAGTGGCAGTAGCATCATCTACTGTCATCCAGAACGCCCTACCCTCCAGAGTCGGAGGATTCTTCCTTTTCTGCCCTCCTGCTGCAGACAAGCCCCAACCGCCCCTACCTCTGTCCCTGCCCCTGGTCTTCTCCCTGTAGGACAATCACCTGCCCTATGCCCCTCCTGGTGACAATTCCAACATACGTTCCGAGGGTATCGACAATCCTTCGATTCATGCCCGTGCGTTCCACATCACACGCATCGCATCGTCTGAGCAGTACACTGTCCAGTATGATTAGCCCTGCACCTCGTGCACCATTGTGATTTAATCCCCGAATCCCCTCGAGATACCTTTCTGCTTTGGCTGCCCTGGGACTGGTTACCCTGCCACTTCTTTTTCTATTGGCTCCCCCCAGCCTGATCATATCTCGTCTTCTGCAAAGCCGCCTCATCCCGAGTCTGCCTATCCCTGGCCTGGATGTCCCCCTCAGTAGATTTTGCAAAGCTGAAAGCTTGGGACAACGATCCAGCCAGGCGTGTTATACTCCTGTACTCTGGCAACAATGCTCCAATGAAGTGCTGAACCTGGGAAGATTCATCAGGCACCCACTGAGTTACAAACCTCAGTTTCGCATTGAATTGCTCAATTAGTTCATCCACCGTCATCTTCCTTGTCATTTTCAGCTCCATAAACTCCTGCCTTATTTTATTCAATTCAAAGGCGTTGCAGTACTATTCACACAACTTATCCCAAAATTGGTTCCAAGTGATTGAATCCATTTGTGCTCTCGTCAAGTGGGTGGTAATGGAATCCCACCAAACCATCACTTTGCCTTTCAACATACTAGTAGCAAAGCATACTCGCATCTCCTCTTCACATTTATAGGTATCCAAAATCCTCTAAGTATCTCTCAACCAATTCAGTGTGACATTAGGATCCGTACTGCCGTGGTATTCGTCTGGTTTGCAATCCAAAAACTGTCTATAAGTACACGGCTGTTTGTATCCCACATTAGGTGGAAATCCCATATACGACTATGAGTAAGATCCTTGTGGCATTGACCCCTGTGGAATAGATGCTTGTGGATAGGGTCCCTAAGGAAATAAGGGATAGTAGAAGGGTTGAGTTATCGGTTGAGTAAACGGTGGTATCGGCATTGACATTGGTGGAACCTCTGCCAAAGTAGTAACCACTGGGAAAATAGGTGGTATCGCAATAGTAGTTGATGTGATAGGCATGACTGGTGGTTGTGCAGCAGGAACCTGCCTTTGCTGTTGTAGCTCTTTTCTCAGATTTTGCAGCTGACCCTCTAGTTGGAATATGTACTCATCTCTCTCATCAACCGCTGTACCAGATGTACCAACGTTAGTAGGAACTTCCACTGTTGCAGTAGGGACCTCAGTAGTAGATGGGACAGTACCAGTCGAGAAATTACCTCTAGCTATTGTTATCTGTAACAATCACATCACCTCACGATTTATTAGATAAATCCGTTAGTACACAACATACTAACTCCACCACACTCCAATTCACCCCAATCTCGCACCCAAGGAGTAATCGACCTGCCACGAGCCAAGATTTGGTAATGTAATATTTTCACTATGCCTACACTGCCAAACCTAGGCTCTGATACCAAACTTGTAACACTGTATTTTTAACCCAAAAATTTTCACTTTTAATTACACGGCGGAAGCGTTTAAACACCAAAGTATTTACAACTAATTACAAATCACTGTTTACAAAAATATCAGTATTTCAAAACACGGCTTGTCACAAATAATCTATCAGAGAGTCCTAGGTGATTACTCCCCAAGCTAACCACTCTCAGCCGAGCTGCTGACTTACCAAAACCTATAAAAAGAGTAAAAGGTGGGGGATTAGCACAAAGCTAAGTGAATGGAGTAACACACAACAGATATATCAGCCTAAACCGCATGATATCAACAACCACAAATAAGCACCCTGGGAAGACCGGCGGTTCTGCAGAAACCTACAACCAATGCCGGCAAAAGCAAAGGTTTATCGATAGTTCATTTGCTATTCTCACACAGTATCATCCTCTGGTAGCAACAAATGCACCCCAAAGTCCTGATACTGCTTAGCCAATAGCAAATGAACCCAACCCATAAACCCAGTCGAAAACTGACTTCCCTTCCAACATGTATACATATCACAAAATACAACAATTAACTTTCACAGTTAATTAACCAACAGATACACAATCTATCCAACAATAGTTGCAACCGAAGCAGTACAACTAATATCACCCGTGAGTGAACATCCACTCACCTCTGGTTATCAGCTATTCCACTCAGTGATCTAATGTTACTGAGCCTTGTCTGTTCCTGAGAACACAACAAACTGAAATCAGTGTCCAATTCATAAATATATATCAATCATATATTTATATCCATTTAATCAAACATAAACATGTAAGATTCACATATTCATGCACATATAACACATAGCATTAAACAATGCAAAACAACCAAACTATCGGATTTGAGAAGAAATCCGATACTACTATCGGATTTATACTAAATCCGCAATCACCATCGGATTTTAAGAAATCCGATACATCTTGTCGGATTTCCACACTTGTATCATAACTTGGCATCCACAATCGGATTTTATTAATTCACCCTCGGATTCAAACCATCGGATTTCAAGCAGTTGGATTACATACATCCGGATTTAAGAGTGTCAGATTTCAACATAAGTTCCGAATTCCTAGAGTACCGAATTCATTGTATCGGTTTTCTCCATTATCACCAAAGTCCGCCAACTTCATCAGTCCCACAATCCGATAACTTCAAACCTTGTATATTTCTCATTTCCAGATCATACAATTCATATACAAGTTTGTCAAAACATCCATAAACATATAGAAACATGATTAAACATGCAAGCATGCATTCTAAACATTTTAACATCCAAGTATTACCAAATCCGACAGCTTCATATATGGTGTTCATACTCTAAACCCAACTGGGTATATATCAAAACCTTAGCATGCTAGTAACAATCAAGAAGCATAGCATGATACAAGGACAAATCAATAAACATACAAACCTTATACTTGAATTCACAAATTTACAATTATAGGAATCTGATTGTTTGCCCTTCTTTTCTTCTTTGCTCTCGGTTTCACACAGTTTTACACACACATAATTCTTCAAAGTGAAGAAAGGGTTAACACAACCCACGTATATACAAATAATAGCATGAGGTGGCATGCTTAGACAAACCTAAACACATGCACACACACAATTTCTATACCGTATATATAACACACACACACATATATATATATATATATATATATACTAGTGGGGTACCCGCGCAATGCGACGGCGGCAAATAACGAGGAGGTTGTGATGAGTTTTGTGCAGAATAATCACAAAGAGCTAATATGAGTTTGTGAAAATTCTTTGCGAGATGAAGATAATATGAGTTTGTGAAGATTCTTTGCGAGAGCCACTTTGAAATTAAGAATTAATTTGCTAACTCTGAGTTATTTGTCCTTCAGTTTGTTGGAAGAATTTTGTCGCATGGCTGAATCATGATGTTGCTGAATATATTTATGTATGTATATGTGTGTGTAATGTTTCATAGTTCCAATTATTATGTAATTGAGTTAGAATGCAATGTTTATAAATTTCAACTCTTTGACTCTTTCATCTGTTTGGTGTTTGTGAAATCTCCTAAACTTGATTTATTGAAAACAGGAATTTAGGTGATTGATATCGTGTTATGTATGTATATATATATATATATATATTCGTTGCTATAAATGGCGCTTAAATGTTAAATAATGCTTTAAATGATGACAAATGGTACTTAAAGTGTCTAATATTCATTCACAGGTCATAAAGTGCTCAATGGCGAGAGTTTAAGCGGAAAAGACGGAAAAAGACTCGAGATACATAGAAAAATCACAAAGTCATAAAAAGCATGAACGCGACGCGTTTTGTTGAAATCAAGCGAACTTGTCGGGCAAGGCTTTTAAGACGCGACGCGTCCAGGACATGAACGCGACTCGTTCCCGGCTGGAATCCAATTCTATAAACAGACATGTTTCATTCGAAAAAAGGGATGCTAACCCTTCTAGCCGGCCCTAGACGAACGAATACGAAGAACTTGAAGCTCTGGAGCAAGATTCTTGCAATTGGATTGAAGATAGAAGCTTTTGAAGTGATGATTAAAGGTTTATCTTCCTAGATTCTAAGTTTAGTTGCTTTATCATAATGTTTAGCTCTGTTCTTATGAATTTATATGGTTGTAATCCTCTGATTATGGGCTAAACAACCTGTATTCTCTACTTGAACATGATTACCTTTGATAATTAGTTGGATTTCAATGTTTGGATTGCTTTTAATGATATATTTGTTATGATTGCTTTTTCAAAGATCCAAGTGAGATCAAGTTCTGATTTTTATGCCTAGAATGTGAGTTTTCATAGGTTGTATGACCATTCTTCCTATGTTTGCTTGAATTGTGAATTTCTATGACCATTAGGATTCATAACTAGTGATTGACTATATCCTAGGGTTAGGCTTAAAGATTGGAACTTTATTATGCTTGCTATTGTCTTAGATGACCATTCTTTGATAATAAGTTGATTTTGTGAATTAACAAATCAAAAGATTAAGTTTATCATAATTCGAACAATTTGGCTAGTTAAAGATTAATTAATTGCATGACCATTGATTTAATTGTCTGAGACTATAGGGTTAGTGAGTCTGACCAGGAGATCTAACCACTTTAGAAATCGGTATATTGTTTTAAGTTATCCATTGCACTTCATTGAAATCTGCTAATTTGATTAGGGAATCTGTTGTCCGAGTAGAGATACTTCACTTCTTATTGATTAAATCCGAGTTTAATTTACATTCTCGCTTTCTTAGCTTTGAAATATAAAGTTTTGTTAGTTTTAGGCTTGATTGGATTCGTTGCTTTCTCCTGCTAAATTGCTATTTCCCCCTTTTTAGTTTTAATATTATTTAGATAATTAGTTTAATTATATCTAGAATCGTACTCGTTCCCCGAGAGTTCGACACCCGTACTTATTTTCTATACTTTTACACGATTAGGTACACTTGCCTATTGTGTCGTATTTAAAACATATACGGTTTCTACAAATTTAAAACTGGTACGTAAATCGCACATCAGTGATCTTATGAATCAAAAGTTAATATTAAAAATATATGATTAGACTTAATTCAGTTATAAGTATGGTGATATCATGAATCAAAAGTTAATATTAAAAATATATGGTTAGAAATAATTTAGTTATAAGTATTAGTTTAAATTCATTAATTGTCGGTTATGTTTTCAATATTTATTTGTTTAAATTCATTAATTATAGAGTTAAAGGAGGGGTTAAAAGAGAGGTATAAAAGAGGGGTATTTTAGTAAATTTACTCTACTTAAAATTAATATTTTTTTACATGGTAAATGCATTATATAGGAGTAAGATTACTTAATTTAAATGATTAACAATTAAATCAAATACTTAATTAATAATCAATTAAACATAATCAAATAATGGTTCACGTGTAACATACCCAAAGCTTACGATTCTACTAGGCCCAATCTAAGGATGTTACATCTTATTAACTTCTCTCTTTATTTCATAAATATAAATCTTTTTTCTTATTTTAATTTTTTAAAATTAACAAAATAGATGATACAAATATAAGAAAAATTAAAAAAGGGACATGTTAAAAACGACATGTTGCAAAATAGAAACTATTTACTGCCGTAGCATTGCGTGGGTACGATAGTATATATATTATTTATATATAACTAAAAACAACCATTATCTTTGTTTCATTCCCCCTCGTTAGTATATATATATATATATAATTCAAAACTACCATTGTCTTCCCCCACGTCCTTCCCCTACTTCCAAGTTGGATTTCTTACTTCTTTTCTTCCTTATCATAAAAAGTTCAGAACCCTTTAATCCATTAAAAAGATATTTCAATCTCCATCGAGAAACAAAAATCACGAACTCCTTAAACACAGGGGAAATCACACTGAACAATCACGATCGATTCAAGAGTGAAATCACGATTGGTTTGTGAAGAACACAATTGCCAAACCATCAATCGCTCATTGAACCAATTCTTCAAACACCAATCTAAATTCATCAAGGTATGTTTATCAATCTTTCTTTTGAACAGTAAAGAGTAGTTATACATCATATTGGTTTCTTTAATTTAATCTGCCTAAATTGATTTGCTTTCACCTTTGGCATTTACTTTTGTTTGTTTCTAGTATTATTCTCTTTAATCGATATAATGAGTATAGTAGGGAATAGTATGATGATCAAATGAGTCAATTGATAAGTATTGAAGGAATGCACGCCAGGTGCTTGATGAAATGTTTGAATGAGCTTTTTTTTTTATCTGTTGTCATATTTTACTTCCCTAAAATTTTGTGTGTTTGTTTTCTCTTGTAGTAAGCTATTAGCTTGGGACCTCTCTTGTGTGATTGATGTTATTCTTTAAAATTAGTATACTACTACTTCCACAAGAAAAATGATGTACAAATCTCATGATTAGTAAGTTTAAAATGCCTATAGGAGTTCATGAATGCAACTATATATCATTAGTTGTATAATTACTTGTAGCCACCAAGGTAATCAATGGGATTGAAAAATGGTATTAGTATACTTAATATCACTTGCTCTGATAAATGGAAAGGGTAATTTTTTTGTGAAAGTGCAAACACAATCAATTAATAGTATTGTATATGAACTTAAAAAAGTAACGACATCTCATATGAATTCATAATAAATATGTATTTATAGTTTTCTTTCATGTTGCTTTCTTTAGTACCAACTGTTAATGAAATAAATTAATTAGAATTACAAGCTGTGAAACTTTGAGTTTGCATGAGTAAAAATCGAATAAAGTAATAAGAATTACAAGTTGATAAATAGAGATGTAGTTTCGTAGTATCGTTTTGGTAGAATATTCGTTAGTTGTGCCGAATTTGTGAATGCCTTACATAATGAATTGATAGTATTATTTTCCCTACTATTACATGGCAAGAATGTATTGGTAAATAGAAATGGAGTTTGTGACAGATTGATCTGATTTGTATCAAATAGAGTTAATACATTTGTGATGTGCATTAAATAGAATTTGATCTGATTTGTTGTTCAGTTTTTTAGGTTACTGTTTTGGTTTGGCAACTAATAACAATAGAGTATAAAATGAGCTCCGGTCGAGAATGGATGTATAAATTACATCTAGAAGGAAATAGGTACATTAATCCTGAGTTTATAGATGGGGTTATATCATTTGTGGACTATGCTTGCCAGCAACAAGCATACATGGACGGTGATAAAATAAGGTGTCCTTGTCTTATATGTCAAAACCGAAATTTTCTTTTACGAGAAGATGTAAAGTTGCATCTTGTGTAGAAAGGGTTTGTGAAGAAATACTATCAGTGGGTTTGCCATGGGGAACCTTTATTAGGATCGAACTCTATGCAATCACAAAGCAATCACTCATCTATTGATGATTTAGAGAGGTCAAATCCATATTGTAACATGGTTATAGATGCAATGGGCCGTGATTTCAACCAGCACTCTAATGATAATGAAGCCTAGCCACGAGACCCAAAACCTCAAAGATTGTACGACTTGCTTTGTAAAGTGGATGAAGGACGACTCAAAGGAAGAAACGCAGAATCGTGTGGAGCAACAGCACGAGAACAAGAGTCTTAGTGGTGAATTTCGTTTAGTTTTACTCTTCACCATTCCAGGTAATTATCTAATCTTTGTTGAAATCAACATATAATTAACATAACTCAGACAGAGAAACGTCCTACTTCTGAATTCATTTAGCGGTTTTTCTTTAAAATTTCATATATGATGCACTTTCTCACTCAACAAAGTGATGTTAGACTTCTTCTATACCACCGTAGTATACAACAATTTGTATGAACGTAAAATAGACATCACATTACTCCCCATTATGGTAAATGACAAACTATAAACCTTAAACACATTCCAGAAAATGCTTATGTTTTAATCTGCTCTTCAATACCAACATGTTGATCGCCTTTGGGGCTTTATTTTTGAACCTTCATATGAATTTCTCTTTTCTTATTTTATTAGCTGAAAGTAGACATCTATGGTCTATCAAACACCTTATTATTCATTCTATGTTGCATACTTTTATTTTATTGCCATTTTCAAACATATTTGTATATCTTTATTTTTATACTTGATCAAGACTCTGAAATAGAAAGTAGAAACCATTCCTTACTTCCTTTTGTTTCTTACAATTTGAATAACTCTAGATATGGCTAGAGGAAGGGGTGGGTATTCAGGGGCGAGAGGCAGGCCACATGCTAATGAAGGATCATTACATCGGAATTGGAATGATTCAAACATGAGTGGCGATGGCAATGAAACTTCAGGTGTAAATGTAAACAATGAAAATTCAAGCTCTCAAGTGAATAATGGTAGCTTGCAGGATCACTCTCTTGGAGAAGGAAGAACAGAGGTATTTGTTGTTATTGGATTGTAAGTATTTGACAATATAAAACTAAAGTGTTGACAACATTTGTGTTAACTCATTTGCATATTGATGTTACTAACAGTTTCGACAATTCAAGTGAATGTTCATGAGCAATTACAAAAATATTCAAGGAAAGAATCGATGTTGGAGCATATACGTGGACTAAGATGTCGGACTCTACAAAGAAGTTTTACTTTGAAGAATTCAAGGTATTGTTATTTAGCTCTATATGGTTGATAAACACATAATGCATTTATACAATATTAATAAATTGTACTTTTAATAGAAAGAATTCTTTTGGGATCATGAGAATGAGAGAGCTGTGAAGTTAGCATGGGATTCAAAAGCTTCTCTTCGCTGATCTAATGAGATTCTTAAGAAATAAAGGGGATAACGAGTCTTTCATCACCGATGAGGTGTGGAGTAGTTTCACAACCTATTGGAATACACCTAAGTATAAGTAGAAACGAGAGATAAATAAACAAAATGTTCTAACGGGTCAAGGTGCATCAACTCACACAGGAGGGTCTATATCATATCGCGAGCATGCAAAGAAACTAGTAAGCTTATTGCCCTGTTTGTAAATTTAATACTAACATGTTACTAGATGTAAATTTAGTTATTTATAAAGACTTCTTATTAAGATTTCATATTGTATATAATTATAAATACTTGAGTGTCCACCTACGCCATTTGAGCTATTTTTGCATACTCATACCAAAAACCATGACAAGCAAACATTTGTTAATGTGAGATCACAAGCAATAAATGTAAGTTTCTTTCTTTTACATTTTCAAAGTAATACAACATTGTTGGTGATATCATAGTTACTCGTGTTTTCATGTATACGATTTAGGATAACATGTTACGTCTGAGGCAAACACATGAGGAAAATCCTGTAACCGAAGGAGACGAGTCTCAACCAATAAATGAATATGCACTTTATTACCAAGCAGCTGGCGGCAACACAAAAAAAGAGAGTCTATGGTGGTGGCTACAAAGCATGTGATTTTTATGTGAATTCAAGTGCTAATTCTAATGCAACAACTTCTAAGCAAGATGAAGGATGGAAGGAGAAGTATTTGACAATGGAAAGAAAGTACATGAAGATATCTAGAAAAATGACTTCAATAAAGCAAACACTTAAGATTTTATGCACTCATGTTGGTGTTCCTACTCTTGATTTGGATAGTGAGAATGAAGAAAGCAACGAATATGAAAATGAAGGAGAGACTCAACAACACCCAAATGCTAATTATTGTGAGGAAGGTGTAAGTAACAGAGATGATTATTATAGTGCTATTTAGATGGTATCGGACATGAGCTTTGAGCTATGAAGTACTTTTGTCTTTATTTTTATTTAGTTTATGATGCCTTTGGATTTATAAATGTTTTTGCTTTACAGACCTTTAGTTTATATTTGAATGATTTTGTTACAATGGTTTTTTCACTTTTGTATCATGCAATAGTATATTTATGTCATTTAATAATATATAAAAAATAGGGAAACATACCCAAAATCTTGGTAACTTGGCTTTGAACTTACCCACGGATTATTGTGGGTTAAAAATTTACCTTCGTACTTTACAAATGGCTATAGTCATGGGTAATCCTCGTCATTTACACAGAAAACATTTTTGTGGGTAATTTTTAACCACGTAATAAAGAAAATTGGGAAAATATCACCCACAAAGTATGCACACGACTATATATGAGGGTGAAATTACCCACTAAAATTGCCCACGGATTATTATATGTAAAGTCAAAGGTAATTACGTGAAACTATTACCCATGAATACATGTGTGGGCATTTTTTCCCACAAAATACCCATAGGTACATATGTGGGCATTTTCGTGGTGACATACAAAATATGGTCAAAGATTTACCCACAACCTTAAGATAATTCCACAAAAATTTTCGTGAGTAAAATTACCCATGAACTGAAAATATCGTGGTAAAAAATTACCCACAGAGGTTCTAACCATGAATTGAGATTGGTGTGTAATTCATGGGTATTAGCCAATTACCCACGAAATTTAGCATTTTTCCCATGAATTTAGTGCGTGGGAAAACCATGGAATTCTTGTAGTGGGCTTTCATTTCATTTGTATTAAAGGAATGTTAGGTTTATTAATTGTATAGAATAGAATATTACATTTTGAGTGAAGTTTGTATTAATTATGGAGTATATAAGCCTATGATTAAGGCTAATCATGTATCAATTTTCATAATCAATGATATGAACTATGTGTTGATCAAGGTGTAATTAGTATTCTCTCATAGTTCTACACATGCAATTGAAGATTAGCTTGATACTTAAAGAATTAAGAGATTATCAATCGGTATCAAGGCCTAAGGAGTGATTTGATTGAAGATTGGATCAAGAATTGCAAGAAATTTGAAGAAATTTTGAAGATTTTTTTGCAATTTTCGGATTATTTTTTGGCAGAAACTTTGAAAAAATCTAGAAAATTCATACGATCTCCATTTGATCTAATTTTTGGATATGTTGTTCATCATGATGTGAGGCACCTACAGTAAACGTTTCATGCAAAAATTCTATACTGTTTGAGAGAAATCAAAATTTTCGGTTTCTAGGTTTTTGATTGGTGTTCTTGAGGATGAAATTTGGGATTTCGTGATTTAATTGAGATTAAGGGCTATAATTCAAAACGGGTCTTAGCATTTACATGTTCAATCATTCTGGAAGGTTTCATATCATGAATCCTAACATACATGGAGTAATTTAATATTTTTGTGTTTGAAGGTTTCATGATGTTCTTGGTGAATTTTGGTTAAATTCATGAGTTTAATCCAAATCGTTGTAATATGAGTGTTTTAAAAGTGTTTGTTTAGGTGGAGATTGATTAATTTGAAGAAAAAATTCATTTTTGGTGTAACACCTCTTTTCCAGCTTTAATTTAAAAACATTATCCTATGAGTTAGTGTTAGTCCCAGATTGAGTACGTAACAACAAATGTTTGTAGAAGGGGGGGTTGAATACAAACTTTAGCTTTTAAAAATTAAAGACAAACTGATATACTTTTATATAATTCTTATTGATATTGAATCAAGAATTACATGTACTAGAAGCGGAAATTCTAAGTACAATAAAAGGTGGCAATCAATTTGTCTAACACATAGACAAGCTAACTCTAAAACAACTAATGTATATAGAGTGTTCAACACATGAACAAGTTTGATTCTACACAATGCTTATACTCTACGAATTTCTCAACTGATGAGATTTTCTTTCTGTGTAGTAGAGACTTCACTTTTTTGTATTGTTTATTGTATATTTGCATGTCCACCATGCATGAGTATATATAGAAGTCTTGGTGGATCCGGTTGCATGAAGGTAAGAGACAAAGAGGATGTGGAAATATAATATTTTAATTGTAAAGGAAGTGGGTGAAAAGTAAAGTTACTTTAATCAAATATTTTGATAAAAGTAATTGTACTTTTCTACAAAAGTGCAACCCATTCACAATATAAAATATTAAAGTCCACATCTACTGTCGTGTAGAAGTATCTTTCCCTTTCCATGATTGTACTTTAATCAACACCATGCTTCTCATTGATTTGACTTTACCAAGTATGGGATTGGCAGCAATACTTAGTTATTTGAACAAATCTTCAAGATCTTCGTCTGTTTGAGGTATCATTATCCTTTTCCAGAGGATAAGGTCAAACCTTTTTGTCTCATACTTGATCCAAAAAGTGCATTTTTACTTTTACAAACAAAGATCTAAGGCATAATAGAACAACACATGTTCTGCCTTTTACATATGACTTACAATCTGAAAAGATAGAGTAGATTTGACTTTTTTCACGACTCAGCTAACAGATTGTACTAGTAACTCTGATATTCACTACTCAGTTGACAAAATGCATCAGTTGATCACTTTTTTCTAGGACTCCGTTGACACATATTGCTCAGCTGATCATATAGATGCTCAGCTGATCAATAGTAAGCTTAATTTTCTGGTCTTCGGGACCCAGAAGTGTACCTTTGGCGATTGTTGGTTTTAGAGTACCTATTCTTAAAAGCCTTGGTGATGAATGACATAGCTTTGATGACTTGTTCCATTTCTGTACCATGTGACTCATCAGATTCTGAGTCAGATAAAGCCACTTGTTCGAATTTCTGAGTTCTGAAGGACTCGCGCGGGGTTGGTTCCGAAGAAATTAAGGCCAATGGATCAGCTGTGAGTCTGGGAGAAGTTTTTGAGACCTCATCTTGATATTGCTGAAGGTCCTCAAAAATGTTGTTGTATGTGACAATTGTAAGGTTTCGGTTGATGTGTTTGTACAGCTTGACATGCTCTTTCCATTCTGGCCCCAGAGCACGAAGAAATACGCAGTTGATATCCAAGTCTGTCCTTTCAACCTTGTTTGTCCTGAGTTCGTTTTGGAGTTTGCAGAAACGACTGTAAGTGTCAATTAACAGTTCGTTCTCCCTAGCAGAAAATTCGTGAAACATGTTCACCAATTGTGTTCTCTTTATGTGCTCTCCTTGCTTAGTCCCTTGCAATTGTCGGTTTATCTCATCCCAGATCTCTTTGGCGGTAGCTAAGCTATCAACCTTCATGTACATTTCAGAAGATAGACCTTGCTTTAGATAATACTTCCTATCAGCTTTCTTTCTTTCTTTCTCAGCAGCTGTTAACTCATCATGAGTTTTCTCTCTCATTGTTCCAACAATTAGAGGATTATTGTCTGGTTGTGCATCCATGATTCGATAGAATTTCTTTTCTCCGTTGAGAATAGAATCGATCATCATTTCTCCATAAACTTCATTATGTTCAAGAAAATCCATGAACCTCCCTTTCCATACAAGGTAGTCATTTCGAAAAGGAACTGGGGGTTTGGAATCCGTGCCAATGGCCAATATTTCATTGGAACTTGACATTTTTGATTGAATTACTTGAAAGTTTCAAAGTGATCGTTAACTTGAAAAAGTTGGTGACTGGGTTCGAAGAAGGTTTCTTCGAATTGGAATGGTTCGAAGTGGTGAATTCGTATTGAGCTATGAGTTCGAATTGGAATTGTTCGAAGATGATTAACTTGGAAGTAGTTTGAGGTTATTCTTGGAATTCGAAGTCAATTTTGAAATGAACTTCGAATGAAACAGTTCTTTTGATCTTCGAGTAGAAGTGAGTTCTTTGAATTTTTTGTTTTCGGAGTCAACTTCGAATGAAATAGTGACTTCGAATACAGAATGTGATCAAGGTAAGTTGGTTTCGAATTGTATTCTGAATAGACACTCGAAGTCTGTGGTAATGCGCTCGAAGTCCAAGGGTTATAATGGACTTTGAATTCAAAGTGTTATTTTGAATAAAATCCGCTCGAAGTCAAGGAGTTTGAATGGGCTTTGAATTCGAAGTGTTCTCGGGGAATTAAATCAACTCGAAGTCGCCTATAACTTGTTTCGAACTTGTAACTTGTGTTGATTTCGAATTCGAAGTGTATAGTCTTCGAACATGAGATATTTTTCCTTCGAATTTGAGTATTTGATGCGCTCGAAGTCTTCTTTAGGTAACAACTTCCGGATTTTACGGGATTTGTTTCCAACAACCTTACTCGAAGTCTTCTTTGCAGGATTAGGCGCGCTCGAACTCTACAGTAAACACCAAAAACTTTCGAAAAATTGATTTCACTCGATCAAACACTCAGATCTCGATTGTTTTTCATCATCTTCAACTGTTCTTGACAAAAATCACAATCCTTATAAAAAAAATGCAAAATCAATTGATTTTTATACCCTCTTGGTCGTAATCCTTTGTAGATCCAGAGTATATCAATTAATTCATCATTCCAATTAAATCAGATGAACTAATGAAGCACAACTGTAGATGTATCCCACTAAAACTTCACGAATTCGTTTGATTTTGATCCAACTCAAATCATAATTGATTGTTTAGAATTTAGAGTCGATTTCGAGATGAATAGAATCAATTCTAATAGGATAAACACTCAAACCTTCATAGCTTCGATTTCAAAACAGTAGCCTTCTTCGATGATGCTTGTTAGTCGCTGTTTTCCCAATCAAGACCCAACTTAGATCAAGTTAGGCTCTGATATCAATTGAAAGATGAAAATCAGTGATTGTATAACCTTCAAGCAATCAATGGCAAGATGAATATCAAGAGAGAGAGAGAGCTACACACACTTTCACGTTCAAAGGGTATGTCATATATTTCAGGAAACGTAAAAGCCTTTTCCGCCCATGGTACAAAGGTCCTATATATAGGCTAAGCCTACTATTTGGGCCTCATGGGCTTTTCTACATTTTAACTAATATTAACACGTGCTACCTGGGTGAACAGATAATCTTGATTTATGAGCCTCAGTCAAAATCAAACCCCGGAGACCTCCAAGCAATGGCACCCGAACCCCAGACCAATACACCCTTGTAAGCATCGGCTACCACGTTGGCTTTTCCCGGATGATAACGAATTTCGCAATCATAATCTTTGATAAGTTCTAGCCATCGTCTCTGTCGCATATTAAGTTCCTTTTGTGAGAACACATACTGTAAACTTTTATGATCTATACATACAACACATTTTGTACCGTAAAGATAGTGTCTCCATAATTTCAGCGCAAAGACCACGGCTGCAAGTTCCAAGTCATGGGTTGGATAGTTCTTCTCATGAGGTTTCAACTGACGAGAAGCAAATGCAATAACTCTATTCCGCTGCATCAACACACACCCCAACCCTACAAATGATGCATCACAGTAAATGATAAAATCATCTAATCCATCCGGTAATGCATGAATCGAAGCCTGACATAATAGTCGTTTCAAAGTTTGAAAAGCCGTTTCCTGTTCATCATTCCACTTAAATGGAACCTCCTTGCACGTTAATTTAGTCATGGGATTCGCAATTTTAGAAAAAGCCTTTATAAACCGATGGTATTAACCTGCGAATCCCCAGAAGCTCTTAATTTCAGAAGGTGACTTTGGAGCATTCCAATTCATTACAGCTTCTACTTTTGTCTGATCAACTTTAACCCCGTCCTTGCAAAAGACATGCCCCATAAAATGAACTTCTCGCATCCAAAATTCACCTTTAGAGTCATTGGCATACAATTGCTCCCGTTTCAAAGTTTCAAGCACTTGTCTCAAATGTATCTCATGATCAGCTTCGGATTTAGTATAAACCAGAATGTCACAATGAATACAATCACAGATTTATCCAAAAATGGTCGACAAACCCAATTCATTAAATCCATAAAAACAAACTGAACGGCATGACTAAAAATTCGTAATGGCCATACCAGGTACGGAAAGCAGTTTTGGCAACATCTTCAACAAAAACTCGTACCTGGTGATAACCCGATCGTAGATCAATCTTTGAGAAATAAGAAGCACCCTACAACTAATCAAACAAATCATCAATCCTGGGTAGAGGGTATTTATTCTTGACCGTCCTCTTGTTCAATTCTCTTTAATCGATACACATCCGCAGAGTACCATCCTTCTTTTTCACGAATAAAACCGGTGCACCCCACATAGACGAACTTGGACAAATAAAACCCCGATCTAAAAGATCCTAAATCTGCTTCATCATCTCCCTAATCTCAGAAGGAGCCAATCCGTAAGGAGCTTTCGCCACTAGATTAGAACCTGGAATTAAATCAATCTTGTACTCTACCTCTCTAACTAGAGGTAGCCCAGGTAACTCATCCGGAAATACTTCAAGATATTCAGATACTACTCGCACATCTGTAACTCCCCGTTTTTCCCTTCTTGCATCAATAGCATATGTCAGAAAACATTCGCAGCCTTTACTCAAGGATTTTCTAGCTTTCAATAAAGAGATAATAGGAAACGCAGACATATACCTTTTCCCTCGAGCCACCACATGCGACCCATGAGACAATGGAAAAGAAATCAACTTTCTATGGCATTTAACACTCGCTTTATTCTTACTCAACCAGTCCATCCCCAAAACCACATCAAAACCAGACAAAGGCTATAAATGGAACGACATTGGAAAGCATCTACCATCAATATCAATCTCAGCCCCCGTCAAAGAAGTTGTAACAGGAACTATTTTACCGTCAGCTACTTCTACCTCAAGTGGTACAAAAATAACAGTGGTAGGCAATTTTAATTAATCACAAAATGCCAAAGAAATAAAAGAGCGATTTGCTCCAAAATCATACAACACGCGAGCAGGTAGGGAGTTTATAAGAAACATACCGGTGATAACCTCATCGCTGGCAGTAGCATCATCTACTGTCATTTGAAAAGCCCTACCCTCAGGTGTCGGAGGGTTCTTTCTTTTCTACCCTGCTTAGGATGATCCACCAACTGTCCCTACCCCTGTCCCCGTCCCAGTCTTCCTCCCCGAAGCACACTCACCCACTCTATGTCCTTCCTTCTAACAATTCTAGCAAAC
Source organism: Dittrichia graveolens (assembly GCA_038502395.1). Classification (NCBI taxonomy): domain Eukaryota; kingdom Viridiplantae; phylum Streptophyta; class Magnoliopsida; order Asterales; family Asteraceae; genus Dittrichia; species Dittrichia graveolens. The sequence goes on from JARJIL010000008.1 coordinate 30,792,565, forward strand.
ATTACGAGGGAACCTGCAATCTTTCGCCTCATGTCCAGAAGGTCCACAGCGTATACATCGCATGGTTTGAGTAGTACACTACCCAGTATGGGTAGATCTACACCGTGTACACCACTACGATTTCACATTTGAACCTCCTGTTGTTACCTTACAGCTTTGATTTCCCTGCGATTGATTTCCTTGCCACTTCTTTTTCTATTGCTTTGTCTCAGTTCAACTTCTCTCTTGCTTGAATATCTCCTTCAACGGACTTGGCTAAGGTAACGACCTGAGACAACGATCCAGCCAACCGGGGTCATGCTCCTGTACTCCGGAAGTAACACTCCTATAAAATGTTGAACCTGTGAAGGTTCATCACGTACCCACTAAGTTACAAACCTCAGCTTCTCATTATACTGATCTATCAACTCATCAATGGACATCCTCTCCATCATATGCAAATCCATGAATTCTTTCCGAATCTTTTTCAACTCAAACGCGTTACAATACTATTCACATAATTTATTCTGAAATTGATCAAGTAATCGCATCCATTTGAGCTCTAGTAAGATGTGTAGTTATGGAATCCCACCATACCATTGCCTTCCCTTTCAAAATCCGTGTAGCAAACCGGACTCTCATCTCATCTTCGCAGTTACAAGCATCTAAAATTCAAACTGTATCTCGCAACCAATTCAGGATAACATTAGGATCGGTGCTACCATGGTATTCCGGAGGCTTGCAATCTAGAAATTTTTTGTAAGTACATGGTTGCATGTATCCCATATTTGGAGGAAATCCCATGTAGGGATATGAAAACGATCCCTGAGGAAACAGAGGATAGAAAAACGGTTGAGACATCGGCTGAGATATTTGTGGTAGTGGTATCGATACCGGAGGAATCTCTGCAAGAGTAGTAATAGTTAGGAAGATTGGTGGTATCGCAGGTGTTGTTGGAGTAAGTGTAATAACCGGTGGTTGAGTTACAGGAACTTGTCGTTGTTGTTCTAATTCCTTCCTCAAATCCTGTAACTGTCCTTCTAGCTGAAAGATATACGCATCCCTTTCATCTTCAGCTCTCTGCAGTTGTTGTAGGAATTTCCACTATAGACAGGACAGTAGGGGCACCAGTCGAGTTTTCGTTGTCAGCCATTGTTCTCTGTAACAATCACAACATCTCACGATTTATTAGATAAATCCGTTAATACATAACATACTAAACTCCATAATACTTTCATTCACCCCAATCCCACACCCAAGGAGTAATTGACCCATCTCAAGCCAATATTTGGGAATGTAACACTTCCAACTGTGCTCACATCGCCAAACCAAGGCTATGATACCAAACTTGTAATACCGTATTTTTTACCCAGATTTTTTTCATTTTAAAAACATTGTCGAAGCGATAGAAAATACAACTAGCTAGTATTTACAACTGAATATATACAGATAGTTTTCCAAGTCAGTCATAATTAAAAGTATCAGTATTACAAAAACTATGGCTCTTCACAAATAAATTATCAGAGGGCCAGTCAATTACTCCCCAAGCTAACCCACTCTCAGTCGAGCCGCTGACTTACCTAAAACCTGTAAAAAAGTGAGAGGTGGGGGATTAGCACAAAGCTAAGTGAATGAAAGTAAACCACAACAGAATATCAGTCACAACCGCATGATATCAAAACAACAAATAATCATCTCTTGGGAAGACCGGTGGTTCTACAGGATCTACAACAATGTCGGCCAAAGCAAAGGTTTACCGATAGTTCATTTGCTATTCTCACACAGTATTACCCTTAAGTTGCAACAAATGAATCAAAAGATCCAAATACTGATTAGCTGATAGCAAACAAACCCAGCCCATGTGCCCAGCCGAAACTAACTTCCGAATCAAACATATATACATATCACTAACGCAACGATTAATTAACACACAACAGTTAATTAATTATCAATCCATGCATCAATCCATAAACAGTTGCAACCAAAACCAGTTACAACTAATATCATCTGGGAGTAAACATCCACTCACTTTGAGTTCTCGAACTCCCACTCAGTGATCTAATATTACTGAGTCTTGTGAGAACATATAAAACGGAAATCAGTATCCAGTTCATAAATATATATATATATATATCAAAACATATATTTATATCTCCTTTAATCATACACAACATGCTAGATTCACATATGCATGTACATATAGCACATAGCATCAAAGAATACAAACAAACTTCAAAATCCACAAAAAACGCTGACGCGTCGCTTCCAACAAACCGGCGCATCGTGTCGAGTGCAAATGTCAGATTTTCACGAATGTCGGATTTCAGCTTGTCGGATTCATGTTTTTTGGGTTTCATCTCGGATTTTCAATGTCGGATTTAAAGATTCCGGATTTCAACTATCAGATTTGGACTTATCGGATTTTAGAAAATCCGTCGGATTACAAGAATGCGTCGCGTTCCTTATTTGGACGCATCGCGTCGCGTCCTGACCTGCATCATCTTCTTCAAAATCCAGCCGACTTAAACTCACAAAAATCCAACATTCAAATCTGATTTCAACTATAAACACTTCTAAAACATGTATAAGCTTCATATAACATGTATGCAACATCAAGAACATGTTAAAAACACCAAAATCTTCAAGAACAAAACCCATTTATGAAGATCTCCTCCATGTTCATCCATGGTGATTTTGATAAAAACCCAGCAAGTTATTGACATCAAATATAACATGTTAAACATGATTCATGAATTAAACATATAAAAGAAGCTTACGAACCTTAACTTGAATCTCACAAATTCAAGAAACCAACTTCAAATCTTTTGTTCTAAGCTTTTCTCTCAAAACACACACAACACTTTCTCCAGAAACTCAAAGTGAGAAGGTGAATTCTTACCAAAACCCACGTATACATATTCAATCAAAACAAAGCATGAGGTTTAATATCTAAAATTACCTCATGCTTAGTCACATAAAACCGCATATAAATATCTCCTACCACATGCATGCATACGTATAAATATATATTAAACTTAATTAAAAGTTTATCACTAAATAATTAAATAAACACTTAATCAATTAATAATCACGTATAAACGTACCGTAGCCTACGTAACTACTAGGTCCAAAATTAGGATGTTACAGAACACATGTCATATGAGTGAAGTGGAGCCCTGTTTGTGTGTTTCTTGTGCCAATAGGTTATCTTGTAACCCTTTTGATTTACGAAGGATGCTCTTTCCTACTGTGATTCAAATGATTGATAGTTTGGATCAGGATTTCTCCCGCAGTTTTTGCGATCTTGGTCATACACACATTTAAAGGAGAAATGTCTTTCAAGAATAGCATACTCACCTGGTATCATAATGGTATCAAAGCAATCACATAACACAGATATCATATTGTTCACTCGTGCATACAAATATGCTATTCATACTAAAGGAATAGTATACTCACCTAGTAACCGAGTACTATGCTAAACAAGTAACATGTGCTGTCAAGTATCCAGGCATCTTCATGTACCAGAAAGATCAAACTATGCTAAAACGGGAACTACATGGGCCGTGTAAAGCTACATGGGCCGTGTAAAGCTACACGGGTCGTGTACCCTGTACACCACACGACCTCTCTTGGCCACATGGACTGTGCTGACACATAACCCTACACGGGCCGTGTACCTCTTATGCTACACGACCATGTAACCCTACATGGCCTGTCACCGCCTTTGACCTTTACACGGGCCGTGTACCTTATACTTTACACGACCATCTTTATCTGCATGGCCTGTCACCGTCTTTAAAACATGTACACGGGCCATGTTTCCTAGTACTTGAAAAGCATGCTACAACATCTGAAACTACTAAATAACAACTAAAAACACCACTACTAACAAAAATCTATGATTTCACCTTTGAAATCACTTTCTTGACTCAAAACACACAAAACTCAATAAAGAACACATACCTTGCTATTATGGATTACTTGGATGCTGTTATAGCACTCTAATCTTGCTATTACTGATCCAGAAATGCTAGAAAAGTGGATGTCATGAGTATGGCTAGTGTAACTTGAAGGTTTGACTTTCTAAGTCAAACTACAACTCACATATATATATATATATATATATATATACACTTTTCAGAAATTACCAATCAGCCCCTGGACGTATCATCTTTTAGAATGACAACTTTAGCCCCTCTAGTTTTATAAACATTTCTAATCTTTAATAATAGCCATAACAACTTTTAAACTCTGAGGCATTACAACTCTTCCCCACTTGGAACGATTTCATCCCCGAAATCTACTGTGCAATTAACTAGACATTGTCAAGCTGAATGCTACCGTAGCACACTAGCGGTAGTCTTACATCACATACTACCTACTGCTCATCAAACCCGTACCACACAAAATATGGCACCTATACATCCGAGTGGAATTTGAATCCCTTTCAATGCTTTCACTATACCTTTTCAAGTGTTATCTATTCGTTATATAAATTCTTAACTCTTTTTACTCTAAAAATAGCCACCGACTACTTTATATAACTGATCTTTTCATCCCCGAACACCTCTTACAGAGGAACAACTACTGATTCATCTTCTAATCACCCACGAAGGTGGAATATCTTTGGTGATTCCAGTTTGTATGCTACCTTACCTCATCTCTGCGATGATCCGCTAACTTTTTACCATGGTGACACTTTTAACAATTCATAGTCCCCAATCTGGAACTCTAGCAGTGATCTTCTCTTATCTGCATATACTTTCTTTCTATCCCGGGTCGCTTTAAACTGCTCACGCATCTACTGTATATATTCGGTCTATCGTTGTACTATTTTTGCACTGCTCAACTCTTTCTGACCCACTTTACCCTAGCAAACATGGGTCTTACACGTTCTACTACCTAACATCTCGTATGGTAACATACTAACACTCTAAACGTAACTGCTAAAATAAAGGAACTCTACTAATGATAGACAGATATACCAACTACCACTGAAATCATCAACACATGATATAAGCTTGTCCTCGAGTGTCTGTATACTTTGCTCATTCTACCCATCCGTCTGAGGGTGGAATACTGTACTAAGGTGTAACAGAACCTCTACATATGGCTGCTATCTCTTCCAAATAAATGTCTTTCATTCTTTCTAAAGAAATGCTTCCTTCATAAATCTATCAATTACTACTCATATAACATCAAACCCCAAGGAGTTCTAAACCATCTAGCACTTAAATTCACTTAACATTCTCTTACTTCCACACTGATATCTCCAGCGGCCGTAACTTCCCATATAACTTCTGGTGCTCTGCTTTTATCTCAATACAAACTATACCACCTCTTACTAATTTTAACACTTAACCTTTAATATTTTACTACTGATTGCTTTCTTTATCTACTTCAATCTAAGCCACTTTAAACTTATCAAATTTAAGACTAACAGTTTCCATTCTTGCTCTATACATCTGAATCTGTATAGTTCCTGTCTTTCTACTTAAAACATCTGTAACCACATTAACTTTACCCAGGAGATTTAAAATCTCACTATCACAATCTTTTAAAAGTTCTAATCGCTGTCACTGACACATGCTCATATTCTTTTGCTCTGGAGATACTTAGACTGTTATAATCTGAGTAGATAGTACACTTAACTTCATAAGGGCAATGACGCCCTATCTTAAGAGTAAAGACAACTGCTATCTGTTCTAAATCAGGAGTTGGGGAGTTGCTTCCATGTATCTTTAACTGGCGGGTAACATAAACAATAGCCTTCTTTCTGTACAACCCAACTCCCACTAAAAGACATTAGTATAGACCATCATGCTTTCCATTCCATCTAGCAATGTTGATACTGGAGCATTACATCATTCATACTTTAACATATCAACCACTTACCGCTAATCATCATTCATCTTAAATTCTATGCTTTCTCTAATCAACTGGACTAGGGATACTGCTACCTTAGAGAAGTCTAGTATAAATCATCTGTAGTATTCTGCAAGCTCATAGAAACTTCTTACTTCTATAGGATTGAGACGGCTCCCACTTCATCACTACTTTCACTTGGCTTCGACTACTTTAATCTCTTTCTGACTAACGAAGCAACCTAAGGATTGCCCTCCTTATAACTAAACGTTACACTTGAAGAATTTCACATACACTTTCTCCTTGTATAGCATTTCTAATACTTCTCTGAAAAGAACACCATGCGCTTTTGAAATCTTGGAGTAACTAACATATCATCAATTCATAAAACATAGGCTAACAAGCTATACTCCTCAACTCTGTAATATGTACACATTCTGAAAGTCATCTATTTTTTATTCACTAGTAAACTCAATGCATCCCATGGTAAGCTACTGGTTCGGGTAAAACTTTTATCCATTAACTCTTCTAGTTGCTTCACCAATTCCTGTATATCTGAAACTTGTTACTTCTTTTCCTTTCTCTGCTAGAATTTCTCACGAAAGATGATAATGTTCTACCACCAAGGACTAGATACTTCCTTACTTTTTCTAACAAACAGGATTACTAGCTCTTATACTTTTATCTATACTAACAACATCTTCCCCACTTGGGGTCTAAATCTGTACTGTTCTCTGATCACACAATATCTAAACTTGATACTGACCCAACCAATTCATACCAACAACTGCTCAGAACTATTTCATCATGATTGGCATAAGATCGATGGAAAACTGGAAATTGTCTCTCTTTATCACATTATTCTTACACCTACTATTCTCGATAGTAGTCTCATCATTTGATGCTTCTTCCTCAAGAGGAAATTCTGTTATACAAGGTGGAACACTCAACTAAACATAATGTAAAACAACAACAAGGATCTACTTTAACAGAGTCAAATAATACCATGGCAGTTGTACTATTATCAATAAAGGAACCTGCCACTACATTTGGTTCCACCGTTTCCTCCGTAGTCATAAGCTGCACTTTCACTTACTCATCACTACCCTTGCCAAAATAGAGTGGTGGTAGAGGATTCACTGTGCTTTTCTTAAAGCTATCGACTTAGGGCAATAAGTTTAATATGCCAAACTTGTAAGAATGATAACACCCTTAGAGCGAACTCCAAAAATTTCTGGGTACATGCCTTTGCTTCTCACACTTTCATACATCTGAGTGAGGAACTAACCTTCCCTACTGTAGTACAAAGACAAATCTCTTGCTTGACGTATTTGCTGACTCAACCTTTCACTTTTCCACTTACTAATCCCTATCGGTCAACTACTGCTCTCTCTTTTATACAAAACTCACCATCTCTTTACCGGTAACTGTTACTAAACTTTTCAGATATCACTTTTAAGTATCGAAATGTGTCACTACCATACGCTCAATAACAATATACTCTGAATAAAACGAGTTACTTCTATCAACTTTTTGGTGATATCATTCACCGCTTTTGTCATCTGTCATAGAGCTAAAAACTCTTCTGTAATCTTATCTATTCAAGCTGATTGGTGCAAATTGCACCTCTAACACTTCTTTAAATTGAGGCCTAAACGTTGCCTCCATCGGTGCCCTCTCTTTCTTTGGTAACGACAAAGTCCACTAGTCTTTTGCTGCTCCACATAACAACTTTGAATCATACGTAACTTTTCATTCTACCAGACACCCGACTGTACGGAACACCCATTCCGTTTATGCTAGCCAACGATTATTCACAATCGAATCTGTAACTTCCTCCAAGACGAGGTACTTTCCTGCTAGAAATCTCTGTAAGTACACCCTAACTCTTATAATTGATCCGTTCTGGCTTTGATTCTCTCAATCATCTGAAAATCCATCATTGTTGCCTCTCCGCTACATCTACTCATCCATAACATCACTTCCATTCTCTCTTATATTTACTCAACCAATTGATTGCTTAAACAAAGAACATTCATTCGTAGGACTTTACCCAACTCTGTAGCTACTGTCTCTCTTACTGTATTGTCCTCATACTCTTTCAATTCCTCTATAACTAGAAACTCTGTAGTAAGATTACCCGCAGGTCTAACGGTTGAGATAAGAATTGCATCTAAATCATACATGTCTCTAGCTTCTCGAGGTCTACTTGCCTCAGGCTACTGTGACTGTCACATTCTAACTCTTTCTACATCAAAACTGTACTGAACTTGCTATAAAAATGTGCTATCACACATAATTCACAGGTTCCATCATGATCTTGCCAAGCTTCAGTATGTACCATGTGTTTATAACAATATGGGCCCTATGTTATTATGAACACATTATACCTTACTTGTGCTTAACTTAACCAATCAGATTCCCACTTTATAAAACAATATTGAACACTTAATCACATAAATGTGCTACTCATGCATAAACAGGCTAACTCATACTCAACCTGTAGAACAAATATCAATCATAAACTTCTACTAACCGTATACTCACCAAGGTTTACTACCCCAGGGATAACTCCACTTAATCTCAAAACCATGGTTTAAGTTCAGGCATGACACTCATGTGTGCCCAAATCCCTTAAACCTTGGCTCTGATACCAAGTTCTAACACAACTTTTCAATTTTTAACTTAAAAACATTATCTTACGTTTTAGTACTTCAAAAGATATCAGAGTATCCCAAAATACAATTTCTAAGTATACATGTGCTAACTTTTACAAAAGTAGTGTCAAAAGTTTACTTCTTGAAAACTAGGAGCTATCTGGCTGATCACTGCACTGGGGCCTCACCTTTGCTGGAACCTATGCCACCTGCAACATACAACACTGAAACATAAGCTAAATCTTAGTGAGCATACTATTTGAACATAAATAAACCTAACACAAAAGTAAAGTCTCCCCAGGATGTCTCGCATCCAAGCTGTAACACCTGCAAACCTGCATAAACTATTACTTTTCTCGTATACAGCGTAGCTGTACACCCTGTCCCTGATGTGGTACATACTACGTACCCTAATACTGATCTTATGCATAGTTATACCACCTGCATAGCTATACACTAATGCTGAACCATACACATATCAAAACTATTTTACATAACAAAGCTATCACATAACACAGATATCATATTGTTCACTCGTGCATACAAATATGCTATTCATACTAAAGGAATAGTATACTCACCTAGTAACCGAGTACTATGCTAAACAAGTAACGTGTGTTGTTAAGTATCCAGGCATCTTCCTATACCATAAAATAAGCTAAACATCATAAACTAATCAAATTGTGCTAAAAAGGGAACTACACTGGCCGTGTAAAGCTACACGGGCCGTGTAAAGCTACATGGGCCGTGTACCCTGTACACCACATGACCTCTCTTGGACACATGGTCTGTGCTGATACATAACCCTACATGGGTCGTGTACCTTTATGCTACACGACCATGTAACCCTACAAAGCCTGTCACCGCTTTGACCTTTACACGGGCTGTGTACCTTATACTTTACACGACCATGTTTACCTACATAGCCTGTCACCGTTTTTAAAACATGTACATGGGCCGTGTACCCCTACATGGGACGTGTACACGACCGACCTGCAACTTTCTATGAAGAACACAGCTGCTGTTCTTCATTCCAATCTCATTACAAATGTTTCCCAGTACTTGAAAAGCATGCTACAATATCTGAAACTACTAAATAACAACTAAAAGCTCCACTACTAACAACAATCTATCATTTCACCTTTGAAATCACTTTCTTGACTCAAAACACACAAAACTCAATCAAGAACACATACCTTGTTATTATGGATTACTTGGATGCTCTTATAGCACTCTAATCTTGTTGTAACTGATTCAGAAATGCTAGTTTAGTGGTTGTCGTGAGTATGGATGGTGTAACTTGAAGGTTTGACTTTCTAAGTCAAACTACAACTCATATATATATATATATATATATATATATATACTTTTCAGAAATTACCAATCAGCCCCTGGACTTATCATCTTTCAGAATAACAACTTTAGCCCCTCTAGTTTTATAAACACCTCTAATCCTTAATAACAGTTAGCCATAACAACTTTTAAACTTTGAGGCATTACAACCTTAAGGCAGTATGTTTTGAAAAGTGTGCAGGGTAAAATAAATCGTCTTCACGGCATCCTTCATCCTTCTCTCTCCACTTTTCTTCATCCATCCAAGTTTACAGTTCAGCACACCCTTCAATGGTTCACCTAGATGCAGACATATGTTAGATGAGGAACATGCTAACATATCATCTTTGGTGTATTTTATTCCGGGTTTTGTTGTTGTCTATTTGTTTTTGGATGGTTTTGCCAAAGTTTGTTTGATGGGACAAGCCTTTGTCTGTGGAGGGGTTGGGGAATTTGGTTCTCTAACCTTTGCTTTGCCTTTTAAAGTTGTGGATTCAAGTGTGTGAGATTTGAATAGTTCATTCTCAAGTGTAGTGGTTGCATTTTTCTTCTAAGTTGGCCAACTCGGATTTGATTTCAGAGTTTAATTCAATCTGTCTTTTCTATGATGTCAGAAGTTTGAGGTTCACAAAATGAGAAACACTCATCTGTATGTACATGAATGGTATTCGTGTCAGATGTGTTTAATGCAGCGGATTGTTGTAGTTAGGCATTTTCTGATTCAAATTCACTGATTTTAGCATGTAACATCACAGACTCTAGCTCATGGTTGATTGATTTGTTAAAAATTTCTGTTTCACCAATTTAAATCAACGTTGCAATTCCGCGTGGGGAATATACACACGCGGTTTTGTTTGTGTTGTTGAAAAATTTTGCAATGATTCCATCTCTTGTTTTGAGTAACTATTAAAGTATTCATTTGACAAAAGAGATAAGGACTCTGTTGTTTCATAAGACTGATTTAAACTTTCATACTTATATGAAGTTTGTGCCTTTGTTGTGGTTTGTCGTTTATTCTTTTCTTCTTCAAGTTCTTCAGCTTGTATGACAAAGCCATTCTTGTGGTTAATCCTAGATTCATACTTTCGAAGTTATATAATTGTTAGTAGTAATCTTTTCACTAATCTGGGGATTAACAAAACCTAGGCCTTCATATGTCCATTTTGAGAATTTCTTATCTTTTAGTTTATTTAAGAAAATGGTTTGTGCAGTTTGATCCTTTTTTATCAACAAATCCTCAAGGCTCTTTATTTTGGTATACAATTGACACCTCTCCTTTTGTAAGTGTTTGAATTCTTCTTCTATGGATATATTAGCTACTTTTAGATCATGAATTATTACTTCGTTTTTATATGTTAAAGTGGTCAATTCATTCGTTAGCAGTTAATATCTTTTGAAGTTCATCCAGATTCAGTTGTGGTTGATGTTTAAGTTTTTGTTTTAATTTTATGATTTTTTTTTATTTTGTCTCTCAATGTGATCAACCAAGTTTTGAGCATGTTCAACACTTACCTTGCCGTCAGCAGACTCCTCTCTATCATCTCCATCATCCACCTCTTGATCATCAACTTCCTCTTCATCCTTTCCTTCACTGTCACTTGTAAAGCTATCATCCTTAGCCATGAGACAGAATGGGCTTGCGTTGTCTCATCTTCATCTGAGTCGTTAGTGTCACTCAGGCTGGTTTTCTCTAATAAAGGCTCCTTGTTCAGTTACCTGCATCTGTATCTTTACCTCATCCAAGATGGCTTTTGTTAATGTCAAGTTGTCAATCTTTGAATAGATCTTAGCACACAGCCCTTGTTTGAGGTAGTATTTGGACAAGTGATCGGCTCTTGCACGATCTTTTTCTTTGGCTATGAGTTCAAAGGAATTTTTCGCCTTCTTTCAACAATAATTGGTGGTTTTTATCGAGAACAGTCTCGATAATCTTTTCAAATACATCATCACCATTGAGTATGATGCCTTTCATCATTTCACCATACTTCTTGCTATGGTCAATAAAATTCATAAATCTACCATTACAACATTGTATTCGTTGCGGTACAGGATGGGGGATTTTGTGTCGGTGCCAATGGCGAGGATTTCGTCATTCGAGACATTGTATTTGTTGCGGTACAGGATGGGGGATTTTGTGTCGGTGCCAATGGCAAGGATTTCGTTACTAGTACTCATCTTCTTTTAGGGATCTTTCCTTGAAATGAATGGTTAATTGCTTGGAAATCTGGTTGTGTGAAAACTTGAGTGAGGTAAGTCGCACAGGTTGTTGAAGTAGAACAAGTTAGAAAGTCGGACAGGTCTGTTTTGGGATTTCAAGTCGGATGGTTAGGCTAAGATTGTAAGTTGGACGAGTGTGATTAAGTCGGACGGGTATGTTTTGGGGTTTCAAGTCGGATGGGTGATCTCAAGATTGTTTAAGGTTTGTGAGTCGGACGAGTTGGAGTTTGTGTTTAAGTTGCTAAATCGGACATGTTCTTAAGTCGGATAGGTGTCAAAGTTGAACCAGTTTCACAATGTCTCACAAGTGTCCAAGTCGCACAAGGTATCAAGTCAGACCAAGAGATAAGTCGGACGATTAAAGCAGTCATCTTCTTCGCACACTCTACTGTTCGATGAAACTTGATTTTTCTTGTTTCTTAAGCTTTCTGCAATTCAAAAACACTTATCTAAATTGACTTTTAGCAAAAACAACAACAACAAGCAGATCAGATTTTTGTCAAAAACAGTAAAGAACTTCAAAAACTTGAAAAAGCTAAAAAATCCAAAATAAGCCAACAGATGTTTGTTTTCAGGTCTGAAGTTCACTATTTGTTTTCTCCACCACAAATGACTCTAAATCACTCAACAAACTATGTAAACATTGTGATTTGAAGAAGAATGATTTTTGAAAAAGCGGGTTTTCTCAAGAACAAGATCAGGGTTTACGTGAAACTCAAAAAATAGCCTCTGATCTTGGATTCTTTCACACAATGTAGTGATTTCCAAGTTACCAAGAACCAATTCAGCAAGAAATTGGCTCTGATACCAATTGAAAGTCCAAAGATTAAGAAGAATGATGAGTATGATCACCATAAAGAACATTTTGCTATAAAAAAAACACACAAAAAGGTGTAATATCAACTTAGTTCTTGCAAAGGTTAAATGCCACTATGGCTGCAAGGGATATATATTGTTCAAGTCCCATGGACCTACAAGGCTTGGGCTTGAACTATATAGGTTAAACATTACACAAAATCCCTAGACTAATTTACATATTAATTACATAAACGTGTAGTCTAGTTAAACAAAATTACACAAGGCCTACAAACAATTATAAGTCTAACATACTAATAATCGAAGACAAGGTCATTACACTAGGTTTGAACTAGTTGGTTATTTTGATGCACACTATGCCACGTGCAAGTTAGACAAAAAGAGTACAACTCGTGGATGTCAAGTGCTTGGTGAGAAGTTTGTAAGCTGGCCACAAAAGAAACATAATTCAGTGGCTACTTCAAATGTTGAATTTGAATATGTCATAGCATTAAACTGTTGTACTCAAATCCCGTGGATGAAACATCACCTTCTTGTTTTTTATGTTAAGTTCATCAAAAGTCCAATATACTGTGATAATCAAAATGCCATTTTAATCTCATAAAACTAAGTCTTCCATTTAAGGACAAAACACATTGAAATCAGATATGATTTCATTAGAGACATTGTGGAAAAATGTTAACTTGAAGTTAAAGTTATTTCCACATATGATCAATTAGCAAATATCTTGACTAAGAAACTTGATGATAAATTATTTCCATCTCTTCTAAGGGAATTAGAGATGCTCAACCATTAATTTTGTTGTACTTTTTTAGCGTCATCTTGAAATCTAACTCTGTGTCTTAAGCTGAGTGTACAACTGAATGATAAGTTTCAATTTAGTTAAGCATTTAGACAGGCCGAGTGATAAGGTTCATAACTTTTTGGTACGTACCAAGGACGTTTTTTAGTAAGTGTATTAAAATAGTGATATAAGTTTCACATAAATTTTTTACTTACTGTCATGAAGCTGAGCTAAGTGGTCAGCCTAAGTAGCGTTGTTAGTTCCATGTTCTTTGGTTATTACCAAATCATGTTTTAATTACTCAGTGAGCTTAATTTTTAGCTCGATTGAAGGGGGTAAGTCCAAATTGACTGTTATTTTCATTATGTTTGTTTAGTTTCAATTAAATTGCGCAAATTTATATTTATGAGTCAAAAATAATAATTGATAGATAATAGCTATTGTAAAATAATCAGTTTTTACTATTTATCCATTTCTAGTCACAAATCAAAAGTGTGTGTAATAAATAATTAAAAGAGTTAATTACAAAAATGGTCCATGTGGTTGTCACTGATTTTCACTTTTATTCATTTAATTTCAAAAATTACAAAAATAGTCACTGTGGTTGTCATTTTGTTTCACTTTTGCTCCTTTAAGCTAAATTCAGTTAACTTTGACTGTTAGCCAACGGGTATTTTGGTCATTTCTCACTTTATCCTTATACCCAAACAACCTTTGTCTAATTATTGTGTCCAAACATGTTTATTTTAACCTTGTTACCAAACAAGGTTTTGGTTTCCTTTATTTATCACTCACCATCTCTCACTCTATATCATGGATACGTATCACATTTTTCTCTCTCCCTGGACTTCTCACCCTAGCCTCCATTCACCAGCCGCCACCACCACCATCTCGTTCACCGATACCACCATCATCTCCATCTATCTCACCGCCGATGTCACCATAATCGGACACCACCACCATCTCGGTCTTACCACCACCATCAATCTCATCGCTTGACGCCACCACCGTCGACAGCACCACCATCTATCTCACCGCCGATGCCACCATAATCGGACACTACCACCATCTTGGTCTTACCACTAACGCCACCACCATCAATCTCATCGCTTGACGCCACCACCATCTATCTTACCTCCGGACGCCACCATCACCGGACACCACCACCACAAGATATCTCGTTAACAGATCTGGAAGAACATTCACCACTTGACTCCAACACCACCGGACACCACCACCGTCGCACGAACTATCGGTGTCGTAAACTTAGATCGAAGTTCTAAACCTAGATTTGGTGTAACACCTTGATTTTTGGTCCAAATTTAAACTTTTCCAAATCTCAATTTAAATCAAATTATATACAAAACTCTTTAACTCATGGAGGAAGCATTAAGATTTCTTTTAAGTATTTCAACAAAATAAAGTAAACTTTTAACAAATAACATTATCAATGAACATAATCCAAAACTTTTGGTGTTACCACAGTCAATCTCACGACCATATACAAAAGAATGGAAATCCAAGATTACCGGAAATGCAACAAAGTTATGCCTAAGACAAGGCCTCTAGACATCCTGCGGATACAAAACATTTAACACACATTGTTAGCTATAAACATAGCTAATGAGTACAACCAAAAACATTTGTCTTTTCAAAAACCAAGTCATCATTATTTTGAAAACACGAGTTTGACAACAAACATACTTTAAAAGTATCCATATAAGCACATAAGGATGCGGGTCTGTCCATTGGGCCACAATGTCTCCACGTGATAGCTAGCCACGGTCAACACGTGCTCAAATAGGGGATAACCACATCTCCCCGTCAAGGTGAGGGAAGCATGAAGCAGTCCACCATACAACGGTTATCTGGAGTGTATGACCTGTTCCCAAAGTCCACTCGTGTTGCTTAGGTTCGGTGGCTCATCAGCCCAGTGAACCCACACGGTCATAATGGGTACTGACATACCCCCTCCACTCTCTGCACCGATTCCTCAACCACCCATGTATCGAGGTTCCTCAATTTTCGAAGCCACATGAACCAGTACACATCTCAATGGCTAGGAACTCTAATGGTACAAAGTACATATCTCAACACGGGTCTGGACCAAAGCACATACCACAAGGGTCACATATATCACATGCCATAAAGTCCAAGTATCTCAAGCAATCAAGCTTATCAATAAACACATAAGTGTCACAATTCATATCACTTGAGCATAAATGCTCAACAAACAATACCACATCTAGCATCTCAATGCCCATCACACAGTTTAGGTATAAACACAATTTTTATTAACTTAAAAGCATATGTGTTGTTCAATATCAAAACTTACTCCTACATGGAGTATCCCGTTTCAAGAAATCATCAAGTGAAACACAATATTAACATAGGCCATCCCCGAAATGGAGCAATGGTCTTATTTAGGAAAACCATTTTTAAAACACATCATATACTGAGTTCACAATTTCCACATTCTTTAAATTCAATAAGCTTCATAAAACATTTGCCAAACATGTAAACACATTATAAAATAACCCATAGTTTCCACATCCTTTGATTCAACAAGCTTCATCAAACATTTGCCAAACAATCAAAACACAGTCATGATGACTTGTAAACTTTAACAATAAGTTGGGTATCCGCAGGGTGTACTCACCTAAGGGTGTGATGAGGATCACAACCCTAACCAAACCAATACTCAAACACTTGATCATAAACCTATGATCACATAACACAAGGCCATCTTGCATAAGTTAACCAAAATAAAATTCTTATAAGCTCAATTCTATGCTTAAACACTCTTTCGGGTCTTAAAAGACTCCAAATAAACCTTCCATAACCAATGGAAACAAACCCCCAAAAATATACAAGGTCAAAAGGGGTCAAAATCATGATTTTAGCATGTTCAGGGCACCTCGCGCCGCGAGAAAATCTCCGGAAAAACTCATTGCGCAGGAAAGGCAGCGTCGCGCCGCGACCTATATGCGTCGCACCGCGAAGCCCCCTAAACAGTAACATTAGTTGTTTTCTTGTGTTCAATTCGGCCAAAACCTAAGTCTTTTGAAACCAAAGCTTATGTTCGGCATTCATATGACTCAAATAGCACCACAAAGCACCCTAACATTAACACATAACATATGCTTGATGATTCAAACCCCAATTTCATCATTTAACCCATTTTTGACCCATTTGCCATATTTTCAACACACAACAATAATAGGTTACCATTTACACCATAAAACACCAAAATCAACACATTAAAGAGTTAGAGCTTACCTCTTTGAAGTTCCCAATTCTGGCCATCTTCAATTTCAACCTAAATCCAAGCTTCGAAGGTAGAATCACTACCAAAACACCTTAATTTAACCTCTAACCAAACCTACACCTTCAATTCTCCAATATTACCCCAAGTTTTGCTCGTCTTCCTCTCTCCCTCTTTCTCTCGATTCTTCCAGGAGACTCTCATTTGACTCAATTGAGTCAAATGAAGATATTTATAACCCACTTTTCATGTTTAACCCTTCCAAAAGTCCCTACTTGATATAATTAACCCTTAGTGTTTCATTCAATTTACATATAACTCTTAAATTATAACATCTATAATACCAATTGTTTAAAGCTTTAACCAATTGCACCTTGTGCCTTACCATTAGTACTTCTTGGGCTAATGTCATTAAATAACTAAAATCACATGTAAAGCAATAGATTTCCAAATTATCTATAATATGACATAATTTGTTTTACCCACATATAAAACACCTTATTAAGCAATATAAATGGTGTTCTAAATTTTAGAATATTACATTTGGTGTCTGATGCTCTCAATTTAGGGCTTGATGTAGTGGGTACAGCCGACAGGTTGCCCAAATCCGAATCTACTTTCAGATTGCAAATCATATAAAGGTGTTGTTTCATTTTGGTAGATTAAAGAAACTTATAAAAAAATTCTTTTTGTTGATTAAAAAATCCGAATCTCTAGCCCATATGTGATTTGTGTATGTTTTCCTCTTTTTTGTGGTTTATTCTTGATAAAGGTGTTGTTCATTTTGGTCTCTGATTCTATCTTTCAGAATTGTATATAGGATTTAAGCTTTAAATTTTGATTTGCAGATCTTCATATTTGACTCATCTATTTGATTCATGTTCTTCAATATATTCTTATGTGTGCTTCAGATTCAATGTCCCAATATGCTTCAGATTCATTGGATTTTGATTTTAGGGTTTTGCCCTCTTGTTAATGGGTTCTAGATTCAATCTTCTTCAAAAACATTAACACAAATATAATTAAATGTAATTAGAAAGGATTGTTAGTGTAATAAACCTTTTCTTTACTAAATAATACATTTATTATAATTAAGTGTAACTAGAAAGTTAAATAAGAACAAAAGAACAAAAAATATTGTTTGGAAACAAAGATATGAAAGAAAAGACCAAAATACCATTTGACTAACTGTCAAGTTAACTGGAGTTAGCTTAAATGGACCAAAAGTGAAACAAAATAACAACCACGGTGACTATTTTCGTAATTTTTGAAGTTAAAAGACTTTAGTGAAAATCAGTGACAACCATAGGGACCATTTTTGTAATTAACTCTAATTAAAATCCTCAACGGTAACTCTTCTCTCTCATCTAAAAGGTATAACTAATGACCATAATTGAAATTCAGAGTTATACGCCAATCTTTTTCATCTTCTCCACTTTGAAACTTTTCTAACACCTTTTCCAAGCAAACCCTATTAAGTTAAGTGCTAAAACACTCAACTCGTTTTGTGCGAATTTTATGATTTAACTCGGTGTGAAAGGAAGTAGTCGATAAGTTCAAATCAAATGGAAGCACCATTTTTTATCGAGATGATAGAATGGTCAGGGGTATACAATTCAAGGATGATAGCCTCCCGATTATTAAAATCAACACTCAACACTCTTGTGTAGTTCTACCAATAGAAATGAGAGAACAAGGGTATGAAGATTGGATTATTTAAAGGTGAAGTTCCATTCTCTCATCTGTTCTTATTGTACCACAACTACTAATCGAATTCTATGACACCCCTGTGTATGTACTAGATAAAGATCTCATCAAATGAGCTATATATAATGGCAAGAGAACAGTTCACATTACTACCAACAGAGTTAGGGATGTTTTAAGAATCCTTAAAAATGCTCGGATCGAAGCCTACAGATCATGTCAGCACACCACAATATGATAGGATAGCACTGTTTGTGTTGTTATGTGATGCCTTATGTACTACATGATGTTTATTGATTAAGTTTGTACTCACTAGCTTTTAAAGCTAACCCCCCCTTCTAGTTGTATGCTTTTGTAGATATTTATGCTTAGTTGTGCCGGGGTATTGCCATTGTGGTGCCGGGACACTTGTTGTTCCTTAGCTGGCATGATGGTTGGTCAGTATTAATATTGGTAACACCCGTTTGTAAAATGAAAACGCTGTTGGGTTGTTTTAAATAAAGAAAATACTTTGATAAGACTTCCGCTGATTTGCTTATCAAACTGAAATATGTTTGACTTTAAGTTTTAAAAGGTAAAAGTTGACCTTGAAATCACGGTGTTACACCAAACACATTGAAATCAGATATGATTTCATTAGAGACATTGTGGGAAAAAGGTTAACTTAAAGTTAAAGTTATTTCCACATATGATCAATTAGTGAATATCTTGACTAAGAAACTTGATGATAAATGATTTTCATATCTTCTAAGGGAATTAGAGATGCTCAACCATTAATTTTGTTGTACGTTTTTTGAGCTTCGTCTTGAAATCTAGCTCTGTCTTAAGCTGAGTGTACAACTAAATGATAAGTTCCAATTTAGTTGAGCATTTAGTCAGGCCGAGTGATAAGGTTTATAACTTTTTAGTACATACCAAGGATATTTTTTTAGTAAGTGTATTAAAATAGTGATTTAAGTGTTCCATATGAATTTTTTACTTAATGTCATGAAGCTGAGCTAAGTGGTCAGCCTAAGTAGCATTGTTAGTTCCATATTCTTTGGTAAGTATCAAATCATGTTTTAATTACTCAGTGAGCTTAATTTTTAGCTCAATTGAATTGGGTAAGTCCAAATTGACTCTTATTTTCATTATGTTTGTTTAGTTTCAATTAAATTGTGCAAATTTATATTTGTGAGTCAAAAATAATAATCGATAGATAATAGCTATTGTAAAGTAATCAGTTTTTACTCTTTATCCATTTCTAGTCACAAATCAAAAGTGCGTGTAATAAATAATTAAAATCCTCAACGGTAACTTTTCTCTCTCATCTAAAAAGGTATAAGTAATGACCATAATTGAAATTTAGAGTTATACGACAATCTTTTTCATCTTCTCAACTTTGAAACTTTTCTAACACCTTTTCGAAGAAACCCCTAATAAGTTAAGTGCTAAAACACTTAGCTGTGTGAATTTTATGATTTCCCTCGGTGTGAAAGAAAGTAGTCGATAAGTTCGAATCAAATGGAGGCACCATTTTTTATCTAGATGATAGAATGGTCAGGAGTATACAATTCAAGGATGATGGCCTCCGGATTATTAAAATCAACATTCAACAATCTTGTGTAGCTCTACCAATAAAAAGGAGAGAACAAGGGTATGAAGATTGGATTATTTAAATGTGAAGTTCCACTCTCTCATCCAATTCTTATTGTACCACAACTGCTACTCGAAATCTGTGACACCATTGTGTATGTACTAGATAAAGATCTCATCCACTGAACTATATACAATGGTGAGAGAACAGTCACATTACTACCAACAGAGTTAGGGATGTTTTAAGAATCCTTGAAAATGCTCGGTTTGAAGCCTTGTTAATAGACTTACAGCAAGAGAAGTTCTACCGTAGATGGGTCATTTGTTGACAGAGGGGTATGGAATAACATCAATGAGTTCGAAAAGTAACTGCTCTACAATATATATTATGCATGAAACATTGACTATGTGCTCCTCATTTTCAAAGAACTCTAGAGCCAAGTGCTAAAGAAACCAAGGGACTTACATGTGCTATTAATTTGGTTTCGTTCATGGGTTTTGAGGTATGAAACCGAGTCTGAGTCAAGGTATGAAAACTTCTTGACTACAAATCTCAGTTAAAAGATGTTCAATGCATCAATCTTTTGAGAACAAGTACTAAATGTCCATATGCTAGCGTTAGATGATATGTCATTAGTGGACAATGATCAAGCTAGGTCAGAATCTACACGGCCTGAGCAACAAGAAGTACTAAATCTACTTGGCTTGAGCAACAAGGAGATCAAACGACAATTCCAACCATTAATCTTACAAGTTCAGAGGGGGGTTCATCCGTATTTCCATTCTCTTAATCTCCATTACTTGGTCGTGTTGTTACAAGTATAATGTCTCGACCCTTATCTCATTCTCTCTCACATATTTTTTCTCCATCTCACTCGGGAGATATGGTTGTGTGAAACCAACACATTCTAACCCATCTTCCCCACCGACTCATATCATACAATATGAAACCAACCTTGAGATGCCCACTACGCAAAGAAAATTACTCGTATCTATATAAGGAAACTGCCAAAAGTGGTTATGATTGAGATTTAAAGTCAAATTGATATAACAGCTCAGATTAAAAGTCGTTGTTTGACAAATGACTCAATGGCAATAGATAGAATTGATACATAATGCAACCTCTAAATTATAAAGGAGACGAGTCATTACTTTCGCAATATAGCTTTTTATACTTTAATGAACTAATAAGTAAAAAAAGTGTTTAACCCACACGACTACACGAGCAACTTTCAAGAATGCCAAAAATAGAGACAGCTAACTATATCCTAGACACGTTTCAGAATCAGGTAACTAAAACGATTAAGTAACAATTTTAATCATAAATAACTAGGTTGATCAGTGACCAAAATGTAACTGGAACATGAAGGTTGAACAGAGTCTTGAAAACATCAATTTTTTCTTGTCACGTGATTCCTGATCTAATTGCTCTGTAATACCTGAAAGAAAATGACAAAACACATGAATAAACAAGTAGCCATAAAGATGGGCAAATTGTCAAAAAAAGAAAACATAAAATCAAATTGTGTCAATAGAAGTAATGTGTTCTTTTTTATGGTCCATAAGGGTTTAACCATCAAAGTTTAAGTTCAGTTTTGATTTAACCATCAAAGTTTTTTGTTAAAAGATTTTACCATAAAGTTTTGAATTTGTTATGATTTAAACCTCCAAGTTTTTTTAATGGTTTAAACCTTGAAGTTCTTTTGAAAAAACTAATTAATCCCTTAAGTTTTGTATGGTTTTGAATTTTACCCAATTTACTTGATTATACATGTTAGCTATTTTAGAAACTTAACAAAACTTAAGGGGTTAAACCATTTTCTAACAAAAGTTTAAGCGTTAAATTATTTGAAAAAAACTTTTACGTTTAAACCAAAAAAAAAGGTGCGACTTTGGGGATTAAATCATAATAATTAGAACTTTATGGTAAAACCGTTCAAAAAAAACTTGTTGACCCTTTTTTTTGTTGTAAATTTTAATTTTAAAATGTTATAGAAAAGGGAAGCTATTTGTCACGTCATAATACCCTTGTTAATAACAAATTGAAATTCACAATTGTTTTGTATGCAAAACTGAAATTTAAAATCTTATTTTATAACTAATTAAAAACTACACGCTAACTTTATTGGTTTATTGGCATATTTATATTACTTTTCTCGGCAATTTCTACACAAGAACTATTTACCGATTTATGTTACTGACGCAGCATCTGCTGGAGCTGAAGCACTTGGTTTCTTTGATCTGGAGGGAGAAGATTAATCTGCTCTGGTGTCAGACTCATCACCTGTTGAAGTAATGCCTTTTCCATATCAGCAGTTAACTGCACTCACAGATTTAGAGTTCAGAAAATGTCACTTTGAGAAAGAATTGACATTATTTACTCAAATGCTTAGAAAATAATGATCCTAGCAACACATTGCCAAAGAAAGAATAATAAAAAATGGGGTGACATGCAACTTTTAGTAAACGGGTTGGGTTAACCCACGAACACGTTCGTGTCCTTTTTATTCACAATATGTATTAATACTGTATTTAATTAGAGTATACAACATATATTATAATAAAATAATAAACTTTTTTTAAAATAAATCGTAAGCATTTGACTATAATTCAATTGAATTTCGACCTGTTTGACCTGCTTTCTACATCGAGAAGCTGCCATATCTTACCCGGTTCGAACCATTATCAATGAATACAACCCAAATTGACCCGTTTACATACAACAATAAACTGAAGTTCATCTCTTAATGAGAAAATAAGGAGAAGATTTACAGATGCAGATGCAGGTCGAGGTGTATGTTGTGGAAGAAAGGGCGGTGATGCCCCAGAAGGCAGTGTTCCTGTTCCTGTTCCTGTTCCTGTTCTTGTTCCTGTTGCACTTTCAGGCATCCAAGTAGCTCCTCTTTCTGGTTGTGTGGAGATTCCCATTTGATTAAAATCCATTCCTACATGTGAACCTCCTCCCTGTTGATGATCGAGAATTATGAATCATTTGAACAAAATCCATAGAGAAAATTATTCAATTAAAATTTGGTACTACAGAAAATAGGAGTCGTGTGTAGCAAGAGGTTGCAAAATGGGCGGGTAGGTTGGGTTGATAGCGGGCCACTTCTACTAAAGGTTGGAACGGCCCGCTTTAAGTTGACCAGACCTGTAAACAGTTTTTTGTCCATTTTTTTAATGATTTTATGATTAATCAGTGCATTATTTATATTTCATAAACGTCATTATTATGTTAACAATCTAAATCTGTAATTAAAAGATTTAGAAGGTTGCATGCATTGAAAATATAATCGGGTTAAAAGTTACTCAAGTGAATGTCATCTCACCCATGTACCAATATGGTAGCTAAAGTTTTTTTATACGTATGGTCATTAATTTTTCGGTTTACCTCCCATCCTACGGTTATTGTACTTTTTTGACCTTGTTTCCAAACAAATAAATTACAGCAACTATATTAAGTTCTCCTATGACTTTAAAGTGGCAACCACATTTTTTAAGAAGAGTTTTAAATATCAACAAACATTTTATGATTTTTTTTCCGGCCACTTCCGGGAATCCGATCTTCGATTTGGTCTACAGAGCATGATTTGGATCTTCTTCAATCGAATCGTTACATGATTTCTTTTTCATATAGATAGATATAGGCGAAGTCGGGACCTAATTCAACCATTTACCACAGTCCCAAACACCCCACTCAACCACCTTTTTAGCCCAAACATTTTTTATGGTTTTCGATAAACTTTTGCAGAAGCCAGCAAGATTTTGCAGATGCCGGAGAGATTACCGACAAAAAAGTTACAAGGTACCATAATGGTAGGTAGATTGAATTATTGAAACGACCATGTATATACAAAGGAACTTTCTGTACCATGTTGGTACATTGGCGAAATGTTGCATTTCAGTAACTTTAACCCAATAGAAAAAGGTGACTTTCAACCCGCTTAACCTCATCCTCAGTGAGCTATATTTGTTGATTTGACATTTTGACCCGTTAGAAAAACCACAACCCAAATCCACCCACTCAAAAGTAAATGCGTTGAAATTATCACCTTTAAATTGAAAGCACGAACAACTTTCATGTCATTTCGTTCATAGAAATAACAACTTTCTCAAATGTAAGACATAGTAAACAACAATTAGGCAATCAATATAAAGTTATATAACTCATTAAATAGAAAGGAGTACAGAAATTGTTTTGTGCAGAACCATATGTCAGGTCCATTTGGTGAAGGAAATAATCAGTCTTTCACTCTTTCCACAAAATTTTAATTGCAAATGCTGATGAAAATTTTATTTGGATTTTCTACATAGAAAGTAACAAACTATTTGGTATTTTGTATTTTATAAGAAACCATTTTAGTGTTGTAAAACTCGGCCAAGTGCTCAGCGATAAGCAATAAAATGCTTCTCGACATATGCACCGATGCGAATAGTACATAATCAGGCAAAAATACTCTGATCAGTCATTCTCGGAAAAAGAACAGTCAAACTCGGAATAAAGAAGTCAGGCCTTTGTTTAGAAAAGCACGCATCAGACACATCTGATGCATGATGCACCCTATGCGGTGGCTGAAACGCATATGCGCTGGTGGCTACTAGATGTGTTCTGATGCGGTAGCCTAATGTGTGATGCGGCTGATGAGTGATGCGGCCAATGCGTTTTTTGTTTTTTTGGGCTTTACTTGCCTGAATGGGCTTAAAAGCCCTGTGATGGATTCTCTTGATGATGATGTTACATGGGATGCAGTGGGTAGAGCTTCCAGGGTTAATGAGCCAAATTATTTCACTAGAGGATCAAGATAAGGAGGTGATGATGCGGTCGGCCCATCAAGAAATGATAAAGGAAAAAGACCCGCTCTTGTTGATGAAGATGATGAGGTGGAGGAAGACATTGCCACATTGGAGTGACTAATGATGATGAGGGAGATGGAGACGTGCTCGGGTTTGATGATGCGGATCTTGGGGACATTTAGTTTGTGACTAGAGAAAGTTTGGAGAACTTCACGGGGGAAAAGGGAAGTTAGGACTATTGATGATTTGTCTTATGGTTGTTTTGATTTTCCTAAGCGTACTTGTCTATTATGTTATTCAACATTTATGAACTACTATTAAGCTACTTCTGGTATGAATTGAAGAACTTTTTATATAGAAGTATTTACAATGTATAAATTAGTTTAAAAGTATTTTTTGTGAAAATTGGGGGCATCGGGTTCGTGATGCGAGTGCATCACACGTCGGCTCCCAGGACTCTAAATGCATCAGAGTGCATCCCGCTTTTTAAAACCAAGAGTCAGACTCGGGTAGGCGGTCAACAACTTGATAAACAACATGATCAACTTTTTTCTAGTCATTACCCCTAAATATTTTGCTATAGTTTTTCGGGTGGCATTTATGCTTTAGTTTTTTGATTTTTTGCTGTTTCTAATCATGAAGTGGAAATACATTTGTGTCAAAGAAACCATGAATTTCTGTTTAAACTTTAAAACCATGAATTGCTGTTAGACTCTGTTTGAAACCATGAATTCTGTTTGATTTGCTGTTTAAATTCTATTTGATTCCTGTAATTTAAACTGTAATTTGATTTCTATGGTCCTATGACCATGTCATTGATATAATTTCGTATATATCTAGTGACATAGGCAATGTCCAGCATAAGCGCAGATAGCCTGGCGTAAGAGAGCTGGAGCAAGGATCAGAAAGCAGAAAGCTAGTGACGTAGGCAATGTCCCTGTGATTATTTGGTACAGGCTTCACTCAATCCGCCCTTATTTAATCATTCGATTCAAAGGCTTCCAGATGTTCAAATGATTTATGTTCGATTGAAAGTTTCTACAAAACCTATATTTGTTGCTTGAAGCCAAAGAATAGAGTTAACTATCAACACTTTCTGCAACTGTTTCCTATTGACATCACATGTGTTAGCTCTAATACAGTATCGGTCATTGTTTCATGCCGATCAACAATGAGAATAGCACCATCAGCCATCATCAGGTGGTCTAGGAAAATTTTAATATTATAACACAATTCCATTATATTGGTTGTTGCCTTTTCGACAAGTCATTCTCGATTGAGTTGTTGCCTTTTCAAGTCCTATTGTATGAGCACGATATAGAAGTAAAGCATTTCCTATGACATTTGCTACGATCTTCAATCTCTTAGTTGAGTCTATAATTGTTGTTTGAAGCCAAAGATGCAGAATTCCAAAGCCAACGAAAAAGATGCAAAATTTTAAACCAAATTTCATGTGCCTGTGTTTTCTTCTTGTCAATTAGAAGTTATTTAACTTGAGTAATAATTTGCTTTGGGTTCACTTTAGAAATTGTAAAGATTTATTCAAGTTCTTTTTCCTCTAGGAAAAAAACTAACTCAGCTTCTAAGTTTGTTAATTTCTTGTAGTTGGAATGAATATTAGCACATTGTATTACTGTTGGGAATCACGCATCAATTCAATATGGTCAACTATTTTCTATTTGCGTGTGTTGTAAAACACATCCAACTCGGCGACGGCGACTACTTGCTACCTATGCAGTTATCTCGGTCAGATATCAAATATCGGTCAAGGACCGATATTTGAAATCGCGGATATCGCGGTGAGATATTGGTTTTTTATATTTTGTAGAATATATATAACTATATATATAAGATTAAAATCATAAAAAATTAAATAAAAAGTATAGCATAAAAGTTAATAGATATTAATATGGGAATTGTTAAAGGCTCGTAGCATGAAAGGAATACTGCTAGTCGGCAGTCGCTAATTCGATGGAACTACTTTGATGGAATAGTGGAGTCGCTACTGCTACTTCGATGGAACAGTGGAGAAAGAAAGATATTGCAGTCGATGGAAGCAGTGTGCCGATGAAAGTGAAAGGTGTTTAGGGCTGTTACTTTTTTAGGTTTAATTTAAAAGTGGGTTGGGCTCTAATTTAAGAAGTGGGTTGGGCTTTAAATAGGTTAACACTTAGCAGACCCAAAAAAAAAAGTTGCACAATACAAAAAACTGTTAAAAACCGATATCTCGTTAGCAAATCTCGGCTAAATATCGGCCGATATCGCCGAGATTCTCGGCTCCGATATAACCCACTGATATTTGAAACCGATATTTTGTCTACCTCCGATATCCGAGATCTCGGCGAGATATCACCGAGATATCGCCGAGATTGACTGCATAGCTTGCTACTTGGGATGGTACCAAGGCGATTTAAAGGTGATCTGGCTAAAATATTCGGATGGTCAACAACTCAGGTTAAACATGGTATTTGGTAATTACCCGGTCAATACTTTGATTTTGTTCTCTTTGTTTGATCCGAAGTCTTGTTCTTGTTCGAATTATGTTATGTTTATGTTTGACACATCGTCATTGCAATACAGTAAACTTTGATTGACAATTTGCTCCTATTTGATATGAGCTTCGTTTATGTTTGATTGTGATTTGAGAACCTGTTATGAACAATTTTTTGTACAATCATCTTAATGTGAAACATGATACTACGTTGACAAATTGTATATGTTTCATTTAAGTTTTGTTTATGTTTGAAAAATTATGTTAATGTTTCTAAACATATTTCTTGGATCACATGGATAATTATGTTTCAGCATTTATGAACATGTCTTATACATAATTTCAAATTTTATGTATAAGAAATTTCAAACTGACTACTCCTTGCCTAGGTTGATTACTCACTACTCCTCAGCCGGTCACCCGAGTACCGCCTAGCAAGTTTCACAAAATTTCATTTGCTAGATTGCTGTTGTAACCTGGAAAGAATGATTGAGAGGTTTGAGAAGCGTCGATCTTATTACGACAAGAGTTTTTTAGTAACCCTCCTAATAAATCAAACTTAAGATAATGTTTTCTTTATTTTACATTGATTCAATTATGTTAAAATAAAGTATTTGGGTATAGATGATATTTAGAGTTTTATATTTTTTTAGAGGATATTGATGTATTAAGTTTTATAAGGATATATACGTATCAATAAGTTTTGCAATGATATATACAAAATTCTCCCCAAAATGGGCTCAAATTTTATATATAAAAAATTCCAATCCAAGTACTCCCCGGTCTAGACCGATTACTCGCTACACCCTAATAAGCCACTTGGTACCGCGCTACAAGCCTAGCGGTTTTACAACATTGATATATACCAGCATTCTTTTTGAAGCAAAAAGGTGAATGTTCATTTTTTTCATAGCCAAAAGCCTCTGCAAATATTTTTACCCTTTACAAACTAAGAGAAGCTTCACTTATACTAAAATACAAATTTAGGGCAGTTTCCAAAACACTTGTGACAAAATATGACTTTTCCCATATTTACAGTTTTTAAATCATTTTCTGTATTGAACCCTAATTAGTATTAAAAATATTTCTCTAATGATGCATACAGTTTGGAGTATATCAACGAGAGCTATTATTTTAAAGAAAAGTCCAAATAGAGATTTAACACAAATAGGTATACCTGGTACAATGGTTGAGACAGCTGCTGATTCGGTAGTGGTGGCTGTCCTTGAGAAAAAGAGGGGGCCATGCTAGTTGGAGGTCTGGAACCTGACTACAATATTCAAAAATAAATGAAAAAGAAATTAAATACTAATGAAAATTTAGGGTGTGTATGTTTGGTTGAATGGGACATAATGGAATGAGCGATGTAATGGAATGGAACATTTAATTTCATTCATATGTAAAAAGTAAAAATATATAATATATAGAAATAGTAAAAATGGAATGAGTTGTTGTATGAACATTTTGTATAATATATAGAAATAGTGCACAAGTTAATTATCTACTTTACAAGTTATTAATAAATAAATAATTCAATTTGGTATATACGAATAATACAAATAAAACACAATAAAAGCTCACTAAAACCTCAGACAGGATTATGACAAAAAAAAGGGTTAATGTTAGATTTAACCAACTTTCACCCTTTGGTCAATTCAGTTCCTTATTAATTAAGTCCAGCATTCACCTTGAAAAAAATTTATATTTATGTTTTAAAGATAAAATTGTATTCTAATTTCGGTTCTGAACTCAAAAAAAGATTGTCCTTGACGATCAGATAGATAAAACTAGGTTACAATGTTATTTTTCATCGACTCCATTATGGACTGAGAAAAAAATCCTATGATTAAATGTTCCAATTTCACTGCAGTAGACAAACAGATACCTTTATTTTCAATCCAATGAAATAAATCATTCCATTCCATCTTTGATTCCATCATACCAAACGCCAAATAAGAAACTCAAACCACACCTACAATTGTCCCTTAAAACTTACATGGAACATGGATTGTGAATGGTGCATTTGTGGTGCACCCTGGTGCTGAAAACCTGCATTGGGTCCCATGTGAGGATAATTTTGATGAGGGAACGCTGGCGGCATAGAAGATGGTCTGGGTTGTGGTGGTAGTGGCGGCTGAAGTGGCAGATGAGACATACTACTTATATGTAAAGGCTGCTGCAATGGGGTAGACACAGGCGGCATTGTTGGTTGAATTACCGATGGTGGAGGGGTGGAATAATGAAGCGGTAGAGCACCCATATTTGAGGATTGTGGAGATGGCAGCGTTGGTGCTGACTGAGTATTCATATGACTTCTGCCAGGATGTATAGGTTGTAATGGATGTGATGGCAGTGATAGGTTTGAAGTAGATATCGATGAAGTTGGGATTGGTGCACTTGTTTGGTCCCGCAAATTACTTTGACCAGGCAATGGAGTGCTTTGACCAGTTGACTGCTGAGCTGGCGATGTCGCTTGCTGAGTAGGATGTTGACTTCCAGCTGGTTGAATTTTAGGTATCTAAATTATTGTTACAATATCAGTCTCTCAGATAAATAAATAAATATAGGGGAGGGTTCATTTGAGATAGGGTTCAGGCCAACTGAAACCCGCCTCAGCCTGTACCAAAAACTACCCGTTTTGGCCCATTTAAACTAGAATAGAGCAGTATTGATAGTTATAAATCAGCATACCTCCTGAGGCGGCTGCAGCATTCCAAGCATTATTTGTGCCTGATGGAACATAGGAAAAAGAGAAAAAGGATTAAAATATTAAAAAAGTTATATGGTAGAATAAATTAAATATGTGATTACTAAAGAGCACACATAACATTCACCCCAACCCCAAATGAGATAGTTGCATGGCCTTTCAGTTCTGGCACAAATTTATTTAAATCCTTTTCCTTTCAACAATGTTTCGACATCAATGTAAAATGTTAACCTACAAATATTTTCAAGGTCAAGATGCCTGGCCCATTCCCATTTCCAATTTTTGGATTCCATTTTCATGTGGTAAGGGTAAATGAATAGGACCCAAATAGAGAACAGAATGAAAAATTACTCTACAAATATCAATGCCAAACCATTTAAATGGAAAGTATTTATGGTTAAATTAATTGGTAACAAATAAACAGTTAAAAATTCAAAAAAAAAATTATAAGTAAAGGGATCAAAATTGTAGAACTTGCTCAAAGAATTGTGTTTAAAGCCTCCTAAATTGCTTTATTCAAGAGAAGGGGATCATTATATTAGTAACTAATTTTGCAATCATATTTAATATATCAATCCAGAATATACACTAATTTTGAGTCATTAACCAACCTAGATATTGAATTTATTAACAATTAATTATATTATTGGAACTAACAAAATATGATGAATTACCAAAAATCTAGTTAGGTGATGTCAGTTAACAATTAATCAACAATATAAAGAACAATCAACCATTGAAATATTTTTTGCCATAACCGTGATGTGTTTACAATTAACAACAACAAAATAAACTATTGAAAATCGATTAACATGAACAGAACCAAAGAGAAAAGGCAAGAAATGACAGATACAAAGAGACATAAAACGGATGCCTTAACATTGTTGTTTAATTTTGAAACCCTTTTGTTAGTATATGGGTTAAAAAGTGTAACAAACGGATTTTATTCAAAGTAAAATATGGAGACAAAAATAGTTTTCTAAGTCATTAGAAATGGCCCAAAAAATAGGTTGGGTCCCATTCAATGTATTATATGGTGGCTTAGTTAAAAATATGAAGAACAAAATAAAACTAAAAGATAAAAAAATCTAAAAACGAAGAAGAAGAAGAAGAAGAAGAAAACAATAATAATATTATCTGTAACAATGGGAATTTCAAGCTACTAAGAATAATAATAAGACTCTAGTGGTCATCTTGTGTGAAAAATAAAAGCAAACAAAGTTCAAGGTCCTAAGAGGATTAAAAGGGAAACTTTGAGGATTAGCCTTGTGATTAAGGGCTAATATATTATTAGGGTAACCATGTTTAGCAGCCCCACAACCATCAACAGTTTCAAAAAAAACATGAGAGTGATTCTGTGTGTTGGTGTTCTTGGCTGAGGAGCAAAGGCAAGGAGAATCAAGGAATCGAGTTCGGTTTGGTGCAACAATCATCCAAGTAAGTTCCTCTAACCATTAACATCGATTTGAATGGATTGTTTGTATTTGTGTTGGTTTAATGGTCGACCGACATTCGACTAGTAAAGTTTTAGTGAAGCAATAGTCGAACAATATGAAACCTAAATAAATGGACTTAGTGTGTTTGAACCTCAAAATTGATGTTGGGGTTTGATCTATGATGAAATCTAAGAACTATGGAACTTGAATCTCGTGTTTTGGTTGAGAATCGATGATCTATCATTCTATTGTTAGGGCTTTGTTTTTTGTTCGTCGTCAGACTGCAATGGCGTGAAGATGGGTTGAGATGGTGTGGCTGTGGGAGGGTGCGCCAAATCCTCCTCGCCATCCTCTTTATTTGGAGTGACCGGCTTTTAGCGAGGCATCTTGGCAAGACCAAGTTGGTGAGGCCAACTTGGCGTGGACAAGATGGCGAGGCCAGGCTTGGCAGTATGTGCAATCGCGACAGTTCTTTCTATTGTTTCGTATTCGGTTTCCATTGCTCACCTCCTTATAAGTTTTCGTTTGTTCGTTTGATAGAAGGTTTCTCGGTGGACTTTTATTGGTTCGCTCGGTTTCTACTTTCGGAACTTCAGGTGAGTTCAATAGCTTTTCTAAAACCGGGTACAAAGACAAAACCATTTTCGAAAGGTTTTACTAAGTTTGACTTGATTGATTACAAGATGCTATATGATAACTATTTGAACACTTGAATGATGCTACTTGATGTGATATGCATGTAAACTTGATTATATGTATTAGTATTCACATGCTACGATTGATTAATGTGATATGCATGATTTAAACTTAGTGGGTGGGGGTAAAACACCTTAGATGATTTTACACAATTACGGGCCTAGATGGACTACTATACCTTCTAGGATAAAATGCTAGTCATACGAGTCGCCAGACTGATGTGTGACCGTACGGGTGAGGTCATACGCGAAACATCACAAGGGTGTAAGGAGGGGATGTGATACAGCTCCACTGAAGGTCTACTCACGCAGGAACAAAAAGGGTCAACTTAATTCATTTTTGGATTATTTATTTGACCCATTCTCTGGCGGGAAAACAGAAGTAGTGGACAAGCAGATTTTTGGCTACTTTCTAGGATCAGTTAATTAACTTTGTTTAAACCTGCAACTTGTTTTGTTTTTCTTGTCATTGTTTTATTTCTCAGATTTAGTTCTATAAACTGGAGACATCGCCCATCTCGAATCGGGCCTTATCATTCTCAATTTCAGTGTTGATTATCTGCTCATCTCTAATGTCTATCATTTGGTTCCATTGCCGGGAAATCGAAAAATGGCTCCTACTACCCGGGGTTCTACGAGTCAAAACGATCCCGACCTAATTGCTGTTCAACTGGCAGCAATTGCCACACAGTTGGCATCCATGGAGTCGCTCAAGGAAGACGTTGCAGCTCTCAAAAGCCATATTGACACACGAAGAAAATCACCGAGCGGTTCCGGGAAAGACGATGGGGAGAGTTCGTGGAGGTTTCAGCAACACAGACCGTTCACGAAGATAGATTTCCCCACTTATGCGGGAGGAGATCCTCGTGGTTGGATTTTGAAAGCAGAAAAGTATTTTCGTTATTATCAAATTCCGGATGAAGAGAAGGTTGATGTAGCCTCCATGCACTTGGAAGGGGATGCTTTAGACCTCTTTTCGTGGTTATCAGCGGATCAATTAATCACCCTTTGGGAAGAATTGACCCACGCGTTTCAGAAGAACTTTGGTCCGGCGGAGTTCCAAAACCCAGATGAATACCTTTGCAGCATCAAACAAACGGGATCTGTACAAGAATACAGGCAGGAATTTGCCAAACGATCGACTAGAGTGTCTAACTGGCCAGAGCACTGCTTGCTTGGTGTGTTTTTGAACGGCCTCAAGGAAGAATTAAAGTGTGATGTTCGTATTCAAAAACCACGCACTGTGTATAATGCAGCGAGCCTGGCACTTGAATACGAGTCAAAGGTGGGCTCTTCTAGACCCAATAAAGGAACCACCTGGAGCCCAAGCCCAAAACCCTTTTCAACCGATACCAAAAATACCATCCATCCTACCACCCGTAACCCTACAACCCAACCAGCACCCTTACGAATTTCTGAAGCTGAAAGACAGAACCGGTTCCTGAAAGGAGAGTGTTTTCGATGTGGGGAGAAATACGGACCAAGTCACCGTTGTAAAACAGGTACCTTCAAGCTGCTGGAATCTTCTGCAGAACCAGAGGCACCGGATAATACCAATGAGGTAGAGGATTCGCCGGAGCAGGAGGGTTTTGCTGAGATAAGTTTACACGCTATATTTGGCAAATCCAATGTTACTACGATGAAAATTCGGGGTGTGCTTGAGACAGCTGAAGTACTGATTTTGGTGGATGGCGGTTCTACTCATAATTTTATCTCCGATGTGTTGGTTCGTGAATTAAAATTGACGCCCCAGTTCATTACCCCTTTCGGTGTACAGATTGGTAATGGAGATATCATCAGGTGCAACCAGTTATGCAAAGATGTTTCCGTTCAATTATCTGACTTAAAAGATTGTTCAAGATTTCTACCCGTTCTCGATTGGAGGAGCAGATCTTGTTCTTGGAATTCAATGGCTATCTACTCTCAATACTGTTCAAGCGAACTAGAATGAAATGTTCATGATCTTCACTATCGATGGAAAGAAATACAAGTTGCAAGGTATTTCTTCTGGGCCCCAAAAAAGGTCTACTCACGCAGGAACAAAAAAGGTCAACTTAATTCATTTTTGGATTATTTATTTGACCCATTCTCTGGCGGGAAAACAGAAGTAGTGGACAAGCAGTTTTTTGGCTACTTTCTAGGATCAGTTAATTAACTTTGTTTAAACCTGCAACTTGTTTTGTTTTTCTTGTCGTTTTATTTCTCAGATTTAGTTCTATAAACTGGAGACATCGCCCATCTCGAATCGGGCCTTATCATTCTCAATTTCAGTGTTGATTATCTGCTCATCTCTAGTGTCTATCAGGATGTGCGGTTGACCTCCATTTGTACTTACACTCTAAACGACACCGTGAGGTACTTCTACCTTGCAAGGTCGGAGTAGCGAAAGCAGGGTCCAGAGTGTACTTGTGTATAGATTGGGAGTAGCTACCCAATTGGTACATGGGTTGTCTAGCTAGTAGGTAGTGAACTAGATTTCCTTTGTGGGTTTAGACTCGCCATTAGGAATACCTTATTGATACCGTATTGTACTTACACTCTAAACGACACTGTGAGGTTCTTGTACCTTGCAAGGTCGGAGTAGTGAAAGCAGGGTCCAGAGTGTACTTTTGTATGGATTGGGAGTAGCTACCCAATTGATACATGGGTTGTCTGGCTAGTAGGTAGTGAAGTAGATTTCCTTTGTGGGTTTAGACTCGCCATTAGGAATATCTTATTAACTGCGAAGTTAATCTCGGCGAGATCTCGGATCTCGGGACTTAGGGAAAATATCGATTGAATATCTTGGTTGTAAATATCGGAACCGATATTCTCGCCGAGATTGGCTGAGATCGACCGATATTTAGCCGAGATTAGCCGAGATTTTCTTCTGTCCACTTTAATAGCCTATTTCTCAACCTTAAAACCTAATTAACACACATTTCCCTTCCTTGTTTCGTTCTTGTACAAGCAACAAATAGAGGCCTTCTTCTTTTGACTTGGAGTTCTATGCTTTTTATTTAACTTTTTCATGATTTTGATTATATATACATATGTTCTACATAATATAAAAATCCGATATCCCACCGATATCTCACCGCGATAACCGATATTTGATTTTTGACCGAGATAACTGCATAGCTTATTAATACACAATTATGATTACGATTAGACTATGATTATGATTACTACACGATTATGGTTATGATTACTATACGATTATGATTATGATGCGATTATATGATATTCATGATTTGATATCTTAAATATTTGACCCGTTAAGTGTAATATGATTGCGGGAGATTGAGTTCGGGTCAAATATACGATGGGTCAAGTATGGTTATTTAATTATTATCATATTCTATTTAAGTCTAATGTTTCCATGATTTTGATATTCTAACTCCTATTGATTTGCGAGACGTAAGCTAACCCTTGTTTCTTGAAATGTGTCTTGTACTCGTGTAGGTGGCTTAAAAGTTTGTGTTTGTGAGAGTGGGTTCTTGGGGTAGAATGACTTCATAGATCTAATACCGCTTGAACATTCGTTTACTATTTATTACCTTTGATTGAACATTGCAACGGTTTTGGATTTACAATTCACCTGTGATCGAACGGTTTTGAAACCTGCCGTTGGGCAGTTAGCATTTATGGTGCTTTTGACTTTTAGACTTCCGTTGCTATTTATTAGTTAGTTATGAAAAGTTTTTGTTAGTTGAGAATTTTGAAAATCATGATGTTACATTAACCCAATTCACGGTGGCAACTATTTAAAAAACAAAGAAAAGGAGATTCAAATAGAGAAAATTTTAAGACTCAACACAAATTCAAGTTAATAGACCACAAAAAGGATAGAACAAATATCAATCACAAGAAGATGCATGTAATGGGATTCATATCATAGAAACCGTAGGCCAAAGCTCAAGATCTTCAATGACAGTTTGCCAGGATTGTATCTCCCATTTAGTTATATATATATAAACAAGAGAAACCAATTATCAAAATTTGTTGTGTACAGTATTATACTAGGTCAATGAATCAATTATAATATAATGTAGATTTCATTCATGTACAATAGCATCTAAGTTTCATGCTAAAATCAAATAAGGTTGAGTCCACTATTCAAGATGTTTATTTTAGCTTCAAAGTGATGACTTAAAGGGCGCCTATTGGAACACGTAACCTTAAGTCAATTTTAGTATAAGAGGGCGAATGGCAAAAAATATATAATAAACAAATAATTTTACATCATCTCCATTATCAATTTTCTTGTAGTAACTTCATCTAGGCTTCTACAATCTGATTAAGATTACTAGATTATAAGAGAACCATCATTATTATCCATTTCACCCAAACATAAAGAATCAAGTGACAATAACCAGTTTATTAGCAACTCCAAAAGACCGCCTAAACCCTAGATAGAATAGAACAAGACCTGGAAGAGAGCTTTAGTAAGTAAAGGGTTATGAATCAAGATTTGCCTTGCTTGGTCCTGGTTCTGTTCAATCAATGTCTGCATAAGAAAACAAATACAGTACAATCACAAATAGTTGAGCCAAAAAGAAATACTGGTTAAGTTATTTTTTCATCTTTAACCCTAAATCAAAGAAATAAAGTAAGTGAACTATCAAACTACTCCGTGTCACCAAGTGGAGGCCACTTCAAGAACAATCCTGGTATACCGTAAATTCCTCCAAATCATTCTAACACTCGCAACAATATATATCATACTTCTCTTTAATTGCGGGAAATAAAAAGAGATCGTTAATTTGAACAGAAGAGGAAAAAGGACGTAAAGAGTGATTTGTATTTACCTTCATCTGGGACATGATATCGTATAGTTGATTCTTTGACATTCCAGCGAGATTCACCGATAGACCATCACCGGTAACCTGATTTCCGGCCATTCTAGCGCACGTCTATGGATTCCTGATTTGAGTAGGGTAAAATTTAGGGCTCCTACGATCGTGAAAATTTGCGATTGTAGGTCGAGGGTACAGGAGAGAAGAAGAAGGGTTTACAGCGAACGGCGAGTGTCGCCGCACCAACGGGTTTTGCGAGCGTCGTTTCGACTCGTGTTTTTTTAATCGTTTGTTATAGTCTAAATTTAAATAATAGTAGTAACTAGTTTACACCCGGTGTATAAACACGGGGATGATTAAGGTTAATTTTAAATGTTTATGTATACTAAAAACATTGTAAAACATGATTTGTGATTCAGTATACAATTATATGTGAATTTTAAAAATATCATATGTGAATTACGAAAATACAACTTCGTCCAAAATTTTAGAATGCAATCCAGAAAATTGATATCATTGATCCAAATGCTAAAATTAGTCCCTTAGGACTATGAATTAAATATGAACATCCTTCTATAAAACATACGAAAACCTAAACAAATAATACCACGTGTATAAATATGTATATCGATAACAAATACCCCGTATATAAATAATATCACAAAATAAAATAGCAAATCACGATAGAAAAACCAAAATAACAAATTAAGAAGGTACTTGAAATTTTTTTTGAACCTATCTATAATCAAACCTTTCTTAATACATGTCAGGGATCTCATAAAAAAACCCGTTAGAATATCGTTTAAATTGAATTTTTATAACTTTTTTATAAAAGAGGTTACAAAATAAATTGTATAAAACATAGCAATTTTTATTAATAAATTTAGTGAATTATCATAACCTATTTAGTAAGTATGGATTTCAAATGTTAAGTTTTGTTATCATAAATTTATTTCGTAATTATCTATTTCAAATTTTATTTTTTTAGTTAATAAAATTATTTAATTCTAAAAATAGGATATGATTAAAATAAAAAATTTTAAAAATAGGATGATGACATCATAATCTTATTCTTTTAATATATAAAGAAGATAATTTTTAGCAATTAGATTTCAATATTTAATAGTTAGATTTAATCTTAGATAATAATGAAAATTGATATGAAAGAGGATAATTCTGACTTTTTGCCTATTGGTCCTCACTTTATTTCTCTTCTAATTTATTTAAAATTAATTATCTTACAAACCGTTAATTGTTAGACGAAACGAATTATATCGTTGTGATCCTCGTGTTCCCCTCTTTTATTAGAGATGTCACTTGATATACTTTCGACAAATTTATTTTTTTCCATTTTATTAGGTTCGACTTAAATTTTATTAATGTATAATCACATGTGATTCATAACAATATTCATGTGTTGTTTTATTAATTTTTTATCTTCTTGAATTGTATATTATTTAATGTTTATTAATTTTGAATGTTTGTTTAAAAAAATCAACGTTTGCTTAAAACTGTTTATACATGTATGTACATATTCAATTTTACCCAATTCAATTGCATTGTCTACCCACGAATGCATATATTGTGTACTAGCAACACCTTATCCCCTCTATCAAAGGTCCAGATATGTTCTCCTTCGAATTCGATGTCATTTATATTGAACTATCCCCTATGAAATCACATATAATTAAATACCAAATCTCATGTTTTTTAGTATTCAATTACATGTGAATCTGTACAAACTCTCGTGTCATTTTGTACAAAATCACAAGTAATTAAATATGTAATCATATGTGATTGAATACCAAATCTTATGTTTTTGGTATTCAATCACATGTGATTCTGTATAAATTCTCATGTGATTGAATACGCAATCACATGTGATTGAATACGCAATCACATGTGATTGATTCTGTCAAATCTGTGACATAAAAATGTTACATTTAATCAAATCACACGTGATTATGTGCATGTATAAGAGATAGATAATCACATGTGTTATGAAACAACTAATAACTTAGAAACACTTTCAATTGTTGATTTTTTGTTACTAAACCAGAACTTTGCCGGATTATTAATGTAACACCCTCAGACCTGGGCTAGGAGATTAGCAGGTTTGTGGTATTTGCTTATTTGTTTTAATTGTGATTAATTTAGTAATTAGTTAATCTAATTAAAGATTAAGTTTAATTATTTGTATATATAGATATGAAACCGTATGTATGCATGCATATGTGTGTGCACGTGTTGATGGGAAGAGGTGGGTATGCCCCCTCCTATTTTATTGTGTATACGCGGGGTTAGTAGGAAGAATCTGTTGGATATATGCCCACTGATATACGTATATTGGATCACTGCCGATGAGGCACGGGCCTATTGGGTCACACGCCAAGCGTTGAATCCGACAGCACATGTTAAGAGAGAGAATTAGGGTTTCTGTCGACCTTCACGGGCCCTCACGGGTCGTGAAGAGGTCGTGACGTGAAGCCCTTCACGAGGCTTCATGGGCCGGTCGGGGATCGTGGGGGTGATGCCTTCACGACTTCCTCACGGGCCGTGAGAGCCCGTGAAGGCGGAAGTCTAAGTGAAACTTTGATATTATTGGACCTTTTGTTTGGTCCAATGGGAGGGTGCCATTATGGCCGATCCTGGTGTCACCTAGAGAGGTAATCTGCTTATATAAACCCCTCTTAATTCTCTCCATAGGACCTTTTGCCAAATTCACAAACACACACACTAAAGAGAGCCTTGTAGGAGTCTTTTAGCAAAGGAGTTTGTGTTGGTTGTGAGCAAGAGTTCTGGTGTTGTTCTTGAGTGCAAGTTAGAGTATCTCAAGCTTTAGCAAAGGAGATTCATGGTTTGCTTGGAGTGGATATCAATAGAGGAACTCGTCTTGGAGTTCAAGCTTTTCATCTACAACAACAAAACAACCAGAGACATCAAGGGTATGGTCTCACTTTCTGGTTTCATTTGTTGTTCTTGTTGCTATCATTCTTTGTAGCTAGATCCCACTATGTGTTTCTTGTGCATGAGTGTTGAAAACCCGAAATGAACTTGTTTTTATCTTCATGCTTCCGTTGTGCTTGGGTTTTGTTGTGCATGAGAAACCTTCAGTGGTATCAGAGCCATTGCTACAAGATGATAGCACAAAATGGCTCGAAAAATCGATTTTTTGAAAGTTTTGGCATTCTGTCCAGAAGGCCTTCACGAGCCGTGAAGTTCTCTTCACGGGTCGTGAAGGTCACACGACCAGTGTTGTTTGGGGTCTGGTCGTGAAATGGTTTTTTGGTGCTTCACTAGTTAATCCGGGCCGTGAGGGGTCGTGAAGGAGCTCGTGAACAGTGTTTTTTGACCTTAAAAGAAATTTTTCGGTTTTTCGAGTCGTTGCTGTGTTACTGTTTTTGTTCAGATGATTCTAGAAATCCCCAAATAATATTTTGGTACCACTATGGGTATGCATGGTATGGTCATGGCATTAGATGCATACATGCATACACATATGTGTGTGTATATATGAATATAGGTTTTAAAAATTGGTTTTATGCCTTAATGCATATGTACAAGAATTTCCATTGTGCCTTGAGTGTTTGTTTGGAAATTCTTATCAAAATATTTGCTTGTTGCGGTTTTTGGCACACCGTTTGTTTTGTGGTTGTTTGCCTTGTTCTTTGTTGGTAACCTTGGCCTTAGACCTTGTGGTTGTTTGTGGTTGCTCCCCTTTTATTTGGTGACTTGAAGTCACATGGTTTGTAATAATTATTTATTTATTGATTGTTGTAATTATTATTGCGGTTTGCATACCGTTTCATTTATCCTTGTACTTGTAAATAGATGATAGAATTTTCGTGGCTTGCATGCCATTTCATTTCTATTTTTATGTACTTGTACTCATGGAGCATGGAGACCACAATCAAGAATCAAGGATGGTGTATTGAAAATAGAAGATCCGGTGAATCCCGTTGGAGATGGCGGATCAAGTGGGAGCTATGACCTTTTGTATTGTGTCCTTAGTTGACCACGTTCTTCCCGTAGGCTCACGGGTAGAACGCATAGGTTTTGGCTTGGTTACCAACCCCTTGCTATGCGTGTGTTGTGATTTATTTCTTGCATGGATTATTTAGGTTTTCGCATGCTAGAAAATTTTTCAATAAATTAAATCACAAGAGTTTTATAAAATTGGTTTATATTTCTCTCGCGCGCGCTCATGATTAACAAACCAACTAAAGTGAAAAATTAGTTTTTATCACTCAAATATGTTAACCAAAATTAATCGGAAACAAAAGCCCGTTTTTCCATAAAACATAAATCACGCACCATCCGTAAGACGATGCCCCCCAAATCTAACAACACAATGATTGGTTGTCGAGCTTAGCACGAGCCAATCTTTGTGCAGTTGTGTGGAAGGTGAGCGTAGTAACTCGCAAACTTGGTTGTCGAGCTTAGCACGAGCCAATTCTTGTGGAGTGTACTTACCGCATGTCTTGGGGGACGATTTATAATTTCAAATTAGAATTCTTGAAAGATTGTCGAGCTTAGCACGAGTCAATCAACAATTCTAAATTGGGATTGGTGTAAGAAGGGATCAAACATGCCAAACGACCGGTGCTTGTCGTAGGATCCCGCAAAGACCAAAGAGTTGCAATAATGGATTGCAATTGGCAATATGGTTGCCAACCTGAAATAACTTCCTTATGTGATCCGCGGTAAACCCGTCATATACGGAAGTGAAATAAGGTTCTTGGCTTTGTTAAAATAATTAAAATTTTGTTTTGGGTAAATTGTTTTAACAAACTTAAATATCAAACTAACCAAATCTACTTTGCTATTATAGATGGCATCTTCAAGTACCACCACCACGAGCAACATTTCTCTACGATTTTTCCTTGAGAAGGAGAAACTCGACGGTAGCAATTTCATGGATTGGCATAGGCAACTTTGGATTGTCCTACGCCATGAAGGGAAATTGCATATCATTGAGGAAGCCTTGCCCGAGGCCCCTACGACTACGGCACCTAGGGCCGCCCGAGAGGCACATGAAAAACGCCTCAAGGACACGAAGGAAATAACGTGCCTTATGCTTAGCACAATGAGCTCCGATTTGCAAAAGCAAATGGATCATTTAAGTGCTTTCGACTTGCTCGCGCAGCTCAAGGACATGTTCCAACAGCAAGCGAGGCAAGAAAGGTACGAATGCCTCAAGTCCGTCCTAGGTTGCAAGCTCCAGGATGGCGGGAACATAAGCGCTCATGTGTTGCGTATGAAAGCAAACATGGAGCGCATGGAGAGGTTAGGGTTCTCCATAGGGAGGGAGATGGCGGTTGATCTCATCCTCCAATCCTTGCCCAATGCATATGATCAATTCATCGTGAGTTATCATATGCATAGTATGGACAAAACCCTCATGGAGCTTCATGGGATGCTCAAGACCGCGGAGTCAAGCATCTCGAAGCCCAAGGCCACCTCATCCAATCCCGTCTTGGCTATCCGGGAGGGCCGCAACCAAAAGAAGAAGCCGAATCCTTCCCATAAGGGAAAGGGTAAGGGCAAGGTTGGTGCCACCAAGCCTACCCCTACCCCGGTGGCAAAGGGCAAGCGGAAGATTCCCCAAGCCAAGGCCCCGGAGGATGCGCAATGCTTCTTTTGCGGGGACAAGGGGCATTATCGCCGAAGCTGCCCAAAGTACCAAGATGGCCTCAAGAAGCTCAAGGCAATGAGCATCTCGGGACCTTCGAACCAAGGTACGTTCATGATTGAGCTCCATCAAACTTCTATTTCAAAGGGCTGGGTTTTAGATACCGGCTGCAGCACTCACATTTGTAATATGGTGCAGGTGCTAAGGGAAAGTAGAGGCTTGGAGCGTGGAGAGCTGGATCTAATTATGGGGAACCGAGAGATTGTGCCCGTAGAAGCAAAAGGGAGTGTCGAGCTCTCTTTTAGAACCGGTCTTTCCATTGTTCTTATTAATGTATGCTATTCGCCCTACGTGGCAAGAAACATTTTATCTTTACATGCTTTGTATGACGATGGTTTTTCTTTTAAATTTATGGATGGATCTATTTAATGTTATAAAAATGATGTTTGTTATTTTAAAGCTTTACCATGTCATGGCATTTATGAAGTTGATGCATACATTGAAAATAAGAGACCTATCATGAATATTGATTCTCAATCCAAAAATTGTTTGGATAAATATTCCTTATGGCACAGTCGTCTTGCTCATGTAAACAAGACCCGCATCACCAAGCTCCAAGCGGACGGGATCTTGGAATCATTTGATCTTGGGTCAAAAGATGTATGCGAATCTTGTTTACTAGGCAAAATGACCAAAGAACCCTTCACCGGAGTTAGTGAGAGGGGAAAGGATCTTTTGGAAGTCATTCACACCGATGTGTGTGGTCCTTTCAAAAATGTCACAAGGAACAATACTAGATATTTCGTTACCTTCACGGATGATTATAGTAGGTATGGATATATCTACTTGATTAGACAAAAGTCTGAAACCTTTGAGGTGTTCAAGACATTTCAAAGAGAAGTAGAGAATCAATCGGGTAAGAAGATTAAGATACTACGATCGGATAGAGGCGGTGAGTATCTTACTTCGGAGTTTCTGGACCATCTTAGAAAATGTGGGATTATCTCACAATTAACTCCTCCTAGGAATCCACAATTAAATGGAGTTGCCGAAAGGAGAAATCGGACATTATTAGATATGGTCCATTCTATGATGAGTCAAACGGAGGTACCCATTAGTTTTTGGGGTTACGCTCTAAAGACGGCGGTAAGAATCCTTAACCTCGTACCAACAAAGAAAGTTGAAACAACACCATATGAGTTGTAGCACCAGAAAAAGCCCACTCTCTCATATCTTCGTCTATGGGGATGTCTAGCCTACGTGAGACGTGAGGCGAATGACAAACTAGAACCCCGTTCTGAAAGGTGTTATTTTATCGGATATCCTCCTGCCGGTATTGGATATATTTTCTACAAACCTTCAGAGAACAAAGTTTTTGTTGCTCGAAGAGCCGTTTTCCTTGAAAGGGAACTTATATCCAACGTACCGAGGCAAAAGGAAATAGACCTTGA
The DNA here is from genome assembly GCA_038502395.1 of Dittrichia graveolens. NCBI lineage: Eukaryota > Viridiplantae > Streptophyta > Magnoliopsida > Asterales > Asteraceae > Dittrichia > Dittrichia graveolens. The sequence goes on from JARJIL010000008.1 coordinate 30,836,746, forward strand.
AGAAATTCAAGGAACACCCGATAAAGAACTTGATGTTGGCACTAGCAATCAACCATCAATGGTTGACACCGAGCAAAGTGAAGCTGCGGTACCTGACACACTTCCACTTCCTACCCCACGTAGATCCGGTAGAGCTCATCATGAGCCAGAGAGATATGGATTTCTCATATATGAGGGCAATGAGGTATTGGTGGATCAAGATGAACCCACCAGCTACCGAGAAGCAATGGCGGGCCCTGAGTCTGCCAAGTGGAGGGAGGCAATGGAAAGCGAGATAGATTCCATGTCGGACAACCAGGTTTGGGAACTAGTTGATCCAACACCCGGGTTTCGACCCGTTGGGTGTAAATGGGTTTTCAAGAAGAAGACCAACATGGACAATACCTTAGACACTTTCAAAGTCCGATTGGTGGCAAAAGGTTTCACACAAACACCGGGTGTTGACTATGATGAAACTTTTTCACCAGTGGCCATGTTGAAGTCCATTAGGATCCTCCTTGCCATAGCTGCTTTTTCATGATTATGAGATATGGCAAATGGATGTAAAAACCGCCTTCCTTAACGGGAAGCTTTCTGAAGAGGTGTATATGACACAACCTGAAGGTTTTATACATCCTAAGTATCCTAATAAGGTATGTAGGCTTAAGAAGTCCATTTATGGACTTAAGCAAGCCTCTCGTAGTTGGAATCTTTGTTTTGATGAAAAGATCAAGGAATTTGGATTTTTGAAAAACGAAGATGAACCATGCGTGGATGTCAGAGCTAATGGGAGCTCAATAGTTTTTCTAGTTTTATATGTAGATGATATTCTACTCATAGGAAATCATATCCCAACCTTGCGTAGTGTCAAGGATTGGCTTGGGAATTGCTTTTCTATGAAAGACTTGGGAAATGCGGGATGCATTCTTGGAATTAAGATCTATAGGGATAGGTCTAGAAGGCTTATTGGTTTAAGCCAAAGTGCATATGTGGATAAAGTCGTTAAACGATTTAAGATGGATGATTCTAAGAAAGGGAATCTCCCCATGATGCATGGATTGGCATTAAGCAAGGCTCAATGCCCCAACTCCCAAAAGGAGTTGAACATAATGAAGCGAGTCCCATACGCTTCGGCTGTGGGATCGATCATGTATGCCATGTTATGCACACGCCCCGATGTCTCATGTGCCTTGAGCATGACTAGTAGATATCAGGCGAATCCGGGAGAGGCTCACTAGAGGGCTGTGAAGAACATTCTAAAGTACCTTAGGCGTACAAAGGAAATGTTCTTGGTATACGGTGGTGAGGAAGAGCTTAGAGTAAAGGGTTACTCTGATGCTAGCTTCCAAACCGATAGGGACGACTGCCGATCTCAATCGGGGTTCGTGTTCCTATTGAATGGTGGTGCAGTAAGCTGGAGGAGCTCAAAGCAAGACACAGTTGCTGATTCAATAACCGAGTCAGAATATATTGCAGCAAGTGAAGCTGCTAAGGAAGCTGTGTGGATGAAGAAATTCATCCAAGATCTAGGAGTGGTTCCGAGCATCACCGACCCTATTGAGATTTTTTGTGACAATGAGGGTGCGGTGGCTTTGGCAAAGGAACCAAGAGCTCACAAGAGGACAAGACACATTCTTCGAAAATATCACTTCATTAGAGAAGTAACCGAGAATGGTGACGTTGCCATAAGTAGAGTACCGACGGATGGGAACCTTGCGGACCCATTCACTAAGCCATTATCACAAGCTGCTCATGATTCTCACACTAAATCTATAGGTGTTAGATTCGCTAGTGATTTGGCTTGACCTATGTATTTGGTTTGTTTGATTTGTATTTGTATTTATGGGAACATTTAAACGGTATTGTAACTTATGTTTGTTTCGATATATGAATAGAGATTTATATATACGCTTGTTGCGGTCACAATCATCAAGTCCATACCGTGTTCCATCTTAGCATGTTTAAACACTTCCTTGAATTTTTATCATTCTAAAACCTTCTGCAATCGGTTATTCTTCATATGGGAGGAAGAATGAAATAAGATTGAAGTAAGTGGTTGGCCCGGTATTCAAAATGGTTGAATAAGGGTGCAAGACTTACTTGTGCTTGAAAGGTGTTTCAAGTGACCAAAAGACCCACACCTAAGTTTACTTCATGGATCTATTAGTCACAAGTATCTCGGGATGATAATATCATTTCATCCTTAGACTTGAGACGCATAGGTTACCAGAGTATGAATTTGCCTTACTCTAGTTATCTTCAAACACAGTTCGTAACTGGCTGTTATAAAGGAAATAATTGGGTAAAGTATGAAACATATAATGGGACTATGTGGTCGAAAGGATTTGTTCCTCTAGTAAGAGAGATATCCCTGGGCCCCTCGATGATTGGGAGCTGACATCAAATATGCATGGCCGTGCTCAAGTTACATTGATTTTAGATCAGATGCAACTTGTCTATTTGGTCACCACCAATCTGTAATCGAGAAACATAATAGTGAACGATCTGGAGATTGACATATTCCATGTCTCGTGTTCACAAGGATATCACGAACAAAAGGATGCACATGATCACTTATCTATAGAACCTTGTAAGCCTTTAAGGCTATTAGGTTTTTGTCGAAGATGACAACTCGCGCCGACTTGGGGGCATTGATGCTTAGCTAGAGCCGCTCTTTGTCTGTGATTAATATATGACGATGTATCATGTGCAAGTGGGAGTCTGTTGGATATATGCCTACTGATACACGTATATTGGATCACTGCCGATGAGGCACGGGCCTATTGGGTCACACGCCAAGCGTTGAATCCGACAGCACATGTCAAGAGAGAGAATTAGGGTTTCTGTCGACCTTCACGGGCCCTCGCGGGTCGTGAAGAGGTCGTGACGTGAAGCCCTTCACGAGGCTTCATGGGCCGGTCGGGGATCGTGGGGGTGATGCCTTCACGACTTCCTCACGGGCCGTGAGAGCCCATGAAGGCAGAAGTCTAAGTGACACTTTGATATTATTGGACCTTTTGTTTGGTCCAATGGGAGGGTGCCATTATGGCCGACCCTGGTGTCACCTAGAGAGGTAATCTGCTTATATAAACCCCTCTTAATTCTCTCCATAGGACCTTTTGCCAAATTCACAAACACACATACTAAAGAGAGCCTTGTAGGAGTCTTTTAGCAAAAGAGTTTGTGTTGGTTGTGAGCAAGAGTTCTAGTGTTGTTCTTGAGTGCAAGTTAGAGTATCTCAAGCTTTAGCAAAGGAGATTCACGGTTTGCTTGGAGTGGATATTAATAGAGGAACTCGTCTTGGAGTTCAAGCTTTTCATCTACAACAACAAAACAACCAGAGACATCAAGGGTATGGTCTCACTCTCTGGTTTCATTTGTTGTTCTTGTTGCTATCATTCTTTTTAGCTAGATCCCACTATGTGTTTCTTGTGCATAAGTGTTGAAAACCCGAAATGAACTTGTTTTTATCTTCATGCTTCCGTTGTGCTTGGGTTTTGTTGTGCATGAGAAACCTTCAGAATCCTCATTATCTCAATTCAAGAAAAGTATTGTGTGTGTGTGTGCTGTGTGTTTCTCTCGGTTGAAGAACAAAGAACAAGGAAACAATCGGTTTTTTCAGAGTTGTGGATTTTGTGATTCAAGATTAAAGGTTTGACATCAATTTGATGTATTGCATATTAGTTTGATTAAGTCAGATGATTAAATAACATGATTATATGAAAATCACTAGAATCGGTTTTGATGAAATATAAGTTTTATGGATTTTATGTGTTCATATGATATTTGTGTTTATATGATGATATGATGCATGGAAATATGTTTAGATAGATGAAAATATGTTTTTGAAATGATTTGGTGAAAGTTATAAATTCTGGGCTTGAGATGGCATGTTGAAGTTTTCGGATTTAGTTGAAGAAGAAGGTGAAAACCGAATTTAGAAATCCGATTAATGCAAGAAACGATATATGAAATCCTAGTGGTAAAATCCGATTGTTATAATCCGAAACCCTAAATCCGATTATTGCAAACCGAAGAATTGAAATCCGGAACTCTAAAACCGACACTTGTGAATCTGAGTTAAAAATCCTACACTTGTATAACCAAGACTTAGAAATCCGATTGTTAGGTATGAAATCCAAAAGTTAGAATCCTATACCTAAATCCGAATGTGAGAAACTGAGACCCCAAATTTGATTCATTTAGAAATCTGATTGATGTAATTCGAATACTTGAAATCCGACGAGGTTGATAGAATCCGATTGAAGTGAAAATCCGAGTACTTGGAATTCAATTAAGGAAAATCCAACAGTATGGAATCCATCGGATTCCCAAATCCGATATTAGTAAAATCCGAGACATGAGTTGCGGATTCTTGGAATCCGATTGTTTTGAGGAAATCCGATACTTTGTGTTTGAAGTTATATATGTTTATTATTTATTGTTTGTTTAATGATCAATTTATAAATATATGGATGGATATATTTATGAGATTAAGACTGAGTTGGTTATTGTTGTATTTACAGGCAATCCAAAAGCTCAGTAAAATTAGATATCTGAGTACAAGACTGAAACTGAGGTGAGTGGACGTTGAACACGGATGGTAAAGATTACAGTTAATGTTATTAATGTGAAGCATGATTGTGGTTTGTGATTGGATTGATTGAACTGCTGACTGTGTTAATGAAATGTTGATAACTGCTGCATGAATATTTGGTCGATACGCACTCTTAGGATGATTTTGAGTTGCGTTGAAAAGTCAGCTATACGTGGACTTGGGCTGGGCTTGTCTAACTGGTTGGTTGAACAGTAGTAGCCTTTCTGTTGCATTTGTTGCTCTGAGGGGAGTTTACTGTGCCAATCTAGTGGAAAGCTATCGGTAAACCTTTGCTTTGGCCGGTATTGGTTGTAGGTTTTGCTTTAATTCCCCTCAGTTGATGTTTTGCAGGTTCGTGTTAAATTTGAAGAAGGAAGAGTTGACCACACTCTGATACTTGTTTTTGAAAATGAGACGAGCCAGTATTTTGTAACACCAAATATTTGATGATGTTGTTGTTATCTTTTGAACAAATGATTGTATATTTGTGAATTTTGGTTTTATGTAATCAAGTTAGTTTAATTTTGCTTCCGCAGTGCGTCTTTAAAAAAAATGGCTTGTGATTTTCCGGTGTTACAGTTTGGTATCAGAGCCTAGGTTTGGCGATGCATGCACGGCTAGAGTGTTGCATTCCCAAATCTTGGCTCGTGACGGGTCAAGCTTTCCTTCGGAGGAATTAGGGTGAGTTAGAGTTGTTGTAGTAGTTAGTATTTTGGATACTAACGGTTATGCTAATGAGCTATGAGGTGATGTGATTGTAACAAATTATGGCTGATAGAGAGACTCCCATCCTACCTCCTATGACCAAAGCTGTATCAGAGGCTCCAGTAATGGAAGACTTGAGTAATGTAAACCAAGCTGGAACATCTGGGCAAGAGCAAGAGGAAGATCAAAGCGAATACATCTTTAAACTAGAGAATGAATTAATGGATCTTCGAAATAAAGTCCTGAACATGGAGTAGAGATTAAACCAACCCGAACCACCACCTGTACCAATTGCGATAACCACACAAGCAACAATACCACCAGTGTCAGTACCTCCACCACCAATGACACAGATGATGCAACAACCCTTCTTCTATCCGTATCCACAAATGCATTTATAAGTAGTTCCTTGACTGCAAACCTTTTGAATACCGGGGGAGTTCTGATCCCAGTATCACTCTGAATTGGCTTAGGGAAATGACAAAGACATTGGATGCTTGTAACTGTGAGAATGAACTGAAAGTGAAATACGCATCGAGGATGTTGAAAGCAGATGCCATGGTCTGGTGGGATTCGATTACCGGCCACTTTACAGAGCAACAGCAGGAGAGCATCACCTGGAGTCAATTTCAGGAGAAACTTTGCGAATAGTACTGTGGTACTTTTGAGATTGCAAGGATAAAGAGAGAATTTATGGAGTTGCAAATGACTGGAAACATGACTGTGGATCAACTTATCAGCAAATTCAATGAAAAAAATGAGGTTTGCCAAACACTGGGTGCCTGATGAAGAATCGAAGATTGCCCATTTTGTGGGGGCACTGCATCCGGATCTCCGTAGCGCAACTAGGTGGGCTACCACTCTATCCCAAGCGTTCACTTTTTCCAAGTCGGCTGAAGGAGATCTGATAGCAAGAAATAGGTTGAGTGGGGAAAGAATTTCCCAGCAGAAATCGAGGTTTGAACATTACAATACTCAACAAAGGCAAGGAGGGCAGAGTAGTGGTAACCGTCAGGGTAATCAGAATAGAGCAACTATTGCGGGTGGTTCTACTCAGAGGGCACCGTGGTGCAACAGGTGTAAGTCTTATCATCATTGGCAGTGTACACCCTAGTCCATGAGATGTGTTAAGTGTGGTCTGTTTGGCCATGATTTGAAGAATTGCAGGCTGCCAAGGAGCGTCTGCTGGAATTGTCAAAAAGAGGGACATTGGGTTGGTGATTGCCCATTGAGTAAGAAAGCAGGAACGGGGTCAGGATCAGGAGGGGGAGGAGCTGGGGGATCATCTACAGCTGGGCAGAAACGAAAGAACCCACCCACGACTGAGGGTCGGGCATTCAGGATGACTGTGGATGATGCTACTACCACAGATGATGTGATAACCGGTATGTTTTTAATAAACTCTATTCCTGCTAGAGTACTATTTGATTCAGGGGCAAATCGCTCCTTTGTATCTGTAGAATTTTGTCGTAGGTTGAATGTGCCTTTAACTGTACTTGCTATTGCTTTAGAAATAGAGGTAGCTGATGGTATGATGGTTCTGGTCACGACTGCTGTGGCTGGAGCCAAGATAGATATAGATGGTATTTGTTTTCCTGTTTATTTCCTTGTAATGCCGTTATTTGGGTTCGATGTGGTGCTCGGGATGGATTGGCTGAGTTTGAATCAGGACAGTATCAAGATTCACAAGAAGCTGATTTCATTTCCGTTGGCTGATGGCACAACAGTAGTAGCAAGTGGTGAGAAGGCTGGATCTGTAATTCCGATTATCTCCTGTTTAAAAGCTAGAAAGGCGTTGGAAAAAGGTTGCAAATCATACTTGGCTTATGTAATTGATGGAAATAAAGAGAAACAGACAGTGAACGACATCTGGGTGGTAACGGAATACCCGGAGGTGTTTCCAGAAGAATTGTCGGGACTGCCTCCAGTTCGGGAAGTGGAGTTTAAGATAGACCTGATTCCTGGTTCCCGACCAGTGGCAAAGGCACCATACAGATTGGCACCGTCAGAAATTCGAGAGATGATGACCCAGATACAGGAATTGTTGGACAAAGGATTTATTCGTCCGAGCTCATCTCCGTGGGGAGCGCCAGTGTTGTTTGTGAAGAAGAAAGACGGTACGTTGCGTATGTGTATTGACTACCGTGAGCTGAACAAGAGAACGATAAAGAAAAAGTACCCGTTGCCAAGGATAGATGATTTGTTTGATCAACTACAGGGGGCTTCATTCTTTTCCAAGATTGATTTAAGATCAGGGTTTCACCAGGTGCGGGTTTCAGAGGAAGACGTGTCAAAGACGGCTTTTCGTACGCGCTACGGGCACTACGAGTTTTTGGTTATGCCGTTCGGCTTAACCAATGCACCTGCGATTTTCATGGATTTAATGAACAGAGTTTGTTGACCCTTTTTGGATAAGTTCGTGATAGTCTTCATTGACGATATACTGGTATATTCAAAAACTGAGGAAGAACACGATAGGCATCTGAGACAAATTTTGGAGACACTGAAGAAAAAGCATCTGTTTGCTAAGTTCTCGAAATGCGAATTCTGGTTGAGAGAGGTACAGTTTTTAGGGCATGTAATCTGTGACGAGGGAGTAAAATTGGATCCTTTAAAGGTAGAAGCAGTTATGAATTGGAACGCTCCAAAGACACCATCTGAGATCAAGAGTTTTCTGGGGTTAGCTGGATACTACCGCAGGTTTATAAAAGACTTCTTCAAGATTGCGGGTCTGTTGACTAAGTTGACTCGAAAGGATGTGAAATTTGTTTGGGGCAGTGAGTAGGATCAAGCTTTTCAGATGTTGAAACAGTTGTTATGTCAGGCTCCTATTCTAGCATTTCCAAGTGGCTCAGAAGATTTCATAGTTTATTGCGATGCATCGTTTGCGGGATTGGGCTGTGTACTTATGCAGAGGGATCGGGTGATTGCATATGCTTCAAGACAGTTGAAACCCCATGAGAAGAATTACCCGACACATGATTTGGAGTTGGCAGCCGTTGTTTTTGCCCTAAAGCTGTGGAGGCACTATTTGTATGGCACCAAGTGCGTAATTTGTACCGACCATAAGAGCTTACAGTACGTATTTACACAGAAAGAGTTGAACATGAGACAGAGACGCTGGGTAGAATTGATTAAAGATTATGATTGCGAAATAAGATATTACCCAGGCAAAGCAAACGTGGTGGCAGATGCCTTAAGCCGCAAGGGAGCGGGAAGTTCTATCTAGTTTATGCGTATTGAGATTGTATCTGATCTAGTGGATAGACTAAAGTCTGCACAATTGGAAGCTCTGAGGGAAGAGAACTTGAAGAATGAACTGATGAAGAAACGTAAGGACGAACTTGCTGATGACTCTCGTGGATTAAAAGTATACAAGACTCGTGTGTGGGTGCCTATGCTTGGAGATTTGAGAAAACTGATTTTAACTGAAACACACAAGTCCAGATTGTCAGTACACCCAGGAAGCACTAAAATGTATAACGACCTGAAATGCTTTACTGGTGGCCTACTATGAAAATCGATGTGGCACGGTTTGTAGAATCATGCCATATCTGTGCGCAGGTGAAAGCGGAGCATTAGAAACCTTATGGATCTTTAAAACAGTTGGAAATCCCTGAGTGGAAATGGGAACATATAAAGATGGACTTCGTGACCAAACTTCCACGAACTCAGAGAAATAACAATATGATTTGGGTAATTGTGGATCGGCTGACCAAGAGCGCTCACTTCCTAGCTACATGTGAGACGGCTTCTCTGAGTAAATTGGCTCAACTTTATATGAACGAGATTGTTGCGAGGCATGGTATGCCATTATCAATAGTATCTGACAGGGACTCCAGATTCGTTTCTAACTTCTGGAGGAGTTTACAGAGGAAATTGGGGACGAGGATTAACCTGAGTACTGCGTATCATCCTCAGACAGACGGTCAGACTGAACGAACCATACAGACACTAGAAGATATGTTGCGAGCTTGTGTAATCGAGTATGGGGGATCTTGGGATTTACACCTGCTATTGATAGAGTTTGCGTACAATAATTCTTACCACTCCAGTATAGGGATGCCTCCGTACGAAATGTTATACGGTCGTCGTTGCTGTACTCCGACTTGTTGGTTAGAGGCTGGTGAGAAACAATTTGCAGGACCTGAGATAGTTCAGATGACAGCTGATAAGGTTGCTATAGCCAGAGATAAGTTGAAAGCATCCAGAGATAGGCAGAAAATGTATGTTGTTCCGCGTCGTCGCCCAGTTAAGTTTGATGTGGGAGAGTTAGTATACCTAAAGGTTTCTCTGTGGAAGGGTGTGATTCGATTCGGTAAACGCGGGTAGTTAGCTCCCCGTTACATTGGTCCCTTCCGCATACGTCAAGTTGTGAATGATCAGACTGTTACACTAGATCTTCCAGCAGAACTTATGGGAATACACGATACTTTTAATGTCTGTTATCTGAGAAAGTGCAAAGTAGAAGATGGAAATCAGATTCTCCCAGTACACGAGTTAAAAGTAGATTCTAAGAAGAGATTGATAGAGGAACCAGTACAACTGTTAGATCAAAAGGTAACCAAGCTTCAAAAGAAGCAGATACCAATGGTATTGGTCAAGTGGAAGCAAAGTTTAGGTTCTGATTTAACATGGGAGACTGAGTCAGAGATGAAGAATAGATATCCCCGTTTGTTTGAGCAGGAAAGGATTCCGAGGACGGAATCCTCTTAAGGGGGAGAGATTTGTAACACCCTCAAACCTGGGCTAGGAGATTAGCAGGTTTGTGGTATTTGCTTATTTGTTTTAATTGTGATTAATTGAGTAATTAGTTAATCTAATTAAAGATTAAGTTTAATTATTTGTATATATATATGAAATCGTATGTATGCATGCATATGTGTGTGCACGTGTTGATGGGAAGAGGTGGGTATGCCACCTCCTATTTTATTGTGTATACGTGGGGTTAGTAGGAAGAATCCTCATTATCTCAATTCAAGAAAAGTATTGTGTGTGTGTGTTTCTCTCGGTTAAAGAACAAAGAACAAGGAAACAATCGGTTTTTTCAGAGTTGTGGATTTTGTGATTCAAGATTAAAGGTTTGACATCAATTTGATGTATTGCATATTAGTTTGATTAAGTCGGATGATTAAATAACATGATTATATGAAAATCACAAGAATCGGTTTTGATGAAATATAAGTTTTATGGATTTTATGTGTTCATATGATATTTGTGTTTATATGATGATATGATACATGGAAATATGTTTAGATAGATGAAAATATGTTTTTGAAATGATTTGGTGAAAGTTATAAATTCTGGGCTTGAGATGGCATGATGAAGTTTTCTGATTTAGTTGAAGAAGAAGGTGAAAACCGAATTTAGAAATCCGATTAATGCAAGAAACGATATATGAAATCCTAGTGGTAAAATCCGATTGTTATAATCCGAAACCCTAAATCCGATTATTGCAAACCGAAGAATTGAAATCCGGAACTCTAAAACCGACACTTGTGAATCTGAGTTAAAAATCCTACACTTGTATAACCAAGACTTAAAAATCTGATTGTTAGGTATGAAATCCAAAAGTTAGAATCCTATACCTAAATCCGAATGTGAGAAACTGAGACCCCAAATTTGATTCATTTAGAAATCTGATTGATGTGATTCGAATACTTGAAATCCGACGAGGTTGATAGAATCCGATTGAAGTGAAAATCCGAGTACTTGGAATTCAATTAAGGAAAATCCAACAGTATGGAATCCATCGGATTCCCAAATCCGATATTAGTAAAATCCGAGACATGAGTTGCGGATTCTTGGAATCCGATTGTTTTGAGGAAATCCGATACTTTGTGTTTGAAGTTATATATGTTTATTATTTATTGATTGTTTAATGATCAATTTATAAATATATGGATGGATATATTTATGAGATTAAGACTGACTTGGTTATTGCTGTATTTACAGGCAATCCAAAAGCTCAGTAAAATTAGATATCCGAGTACAAGACTGAAACTTAGGTGAGTGGACGTTGAACACGGATGGTAAAGATTACAGTTAATGTTATTAATGTGAAGCATGATTGTGGTTTGTGATTGGATTGATTGAACTGCTAATTGTGTTAATGAAATGTTGATAACTGCTGCATGAATATTTGGTCTATACACACTCTTAGGATGATTTTGAGTTGCGTTGAGAAGTCAGCTATACGTGGACTTGGGCTGGGCTTGTCTAACTGGTTGGTTGAACAGTAGTAGCCTTTCTGTTGCATTTGTTGCTCTGAGGGGAGTTTACTGTGCCAATCTAGTGGAAAGCTATCGGTAAACCTTTGCTTTGGCCGGTATTGGTTGTAGGTTCTGCGCCGAACCGCCGGTCTTCTCTGGATATGTGATTACATGATTGATGATTGATTGTGAATGTTTGCATTTGTTGAAGAACCTATTGAGATTCTTGACATGAAGGTCAAGAAACTGCGCAAGAAGATGATCAAGCTAGTCTTTGTAAAGTGGAAGCACAACCTAGGTTCAAACCTGACTTGGGAAGTTGAGGACGAGATGAAGACAAGGTACCCTCACCTGTTTATCACTGTGCGGATTCCGAGGACGGAATCCTCTTAAGGGGGGTAGATTTGTAAGATCCTCAACTTGGGTGTAGTTGTAAATAATATGTACGCGTACGTAGTTAATGTATTAGGGAGTATTTATTTGTATGTATTTGTTAAGTTTAAGTGAACGAATGCATGTTATGTGTTTTAAGTATGTTTATGCATGTACGTATATAAGTGTGTTAATTATATGTATGTATTAGTATATAAGTAATTAAATTAAAAAGGAAAAGAAAGTTAAGAAAATCCAGAGGCAAACCGCCTCTGGAATGTGTGTGTAGATATATACATGTGTGTGTGTTAGTTGACTCAAAAGTCAAAGAAGATTAAAAACATACAAAGCACAAACACGCACTTCTCTCTTTCTCTCTCGCTGCTCTCGGATTTCAAAAGAAGAACAAGAAGAATTCGATTGTTGATTTCAGAAGGTTAGTATTATAGATTCAGATGTGTTCAAAGGTTATATAAATGTTAGAAACACAAATTCTTGCAAGAACACCTTGAAGAACATGAAAACTTACTTTCTAAGTGGGTTTTGGCATGTTTGGTGTTCTTAATGGATAGAATATGAAGTTCTAATAAGTTCTGGGCTTAAAACCAACAAGAATGAAGTTGTAAAGATGATGAATGAAGTTGTCGGAATTCCAAATTATGAAGTTGTTAGATTCCGAGATCTTGAAGGTGTCAGAATCCGCTGTTGTGTTGAAATCCGAAAGTTTGATGAAATCCTCAAAGTGTCGGAATCCGATAGAAGTATTGGATTTCCTCATGTTTCGGATTCTGGATTTTTCGGATTTCATATGTTGTATTTTGTATACATGATGGAATTCAAGAGTATTGGAATCCAATTGATGAGTATCGGATTTCATTCCAAGTGTCGGATTTCCATATGTCGGATTTCCTTCTATGTGTCGGAATCCGCAAGTGTCGGATTCCGTATGCATGGTTGGATTCCTAAGTATTGGAATCTGATAGAAGAGTGTCGGATTTCATAAATCCGACAGAACCATCGGATTTCCCCAAATCCGACAGTTTTGACGGATTTGTGCTAAAGTCCAAGGTTAAGTGTTTGTTTTGTAGTCTTGTGGTGCATGTATGTAACACTGTATTTTCAACCCAAAAATTTTCACTTTTAATTACACTGCGGAAGCGATTAAATACCAAAGTATTTACAACTAATCACAAACCACTATTACAAAATACTTGTTCAAAATATCAGTATTACAAAACACGGCTCGTCACAAATAATCTATCAGAGTCCTAGGTGATTACTCCCCAAGCTAACCACTCTCATCCGAGCCGCTGACTTACCAAAACCTATAAAAAGAGTGAGAGGTGGGGAATTAACACAAAACTAAGTGAATGGAGTACCACAAAACAGATATATCAGCCTGAACCGCATGATATCAACAACCACAAATAAGTACCCTGGGAAGACCGGCGGTTCTGCAGGAACCTACAACCAATGCCGGCCAAAGTAAAGGTTTACCGATAGTCCATTTGCTATTCTCACACAGTATTATCCTCTAGTAGCAACAAATGCATCCCAAGGTCCTAATACTGCTTAGGCAATAGCAAATGAACCCAGCCCATAAGCCCAGTCGAAAACTGACTTCTCTTCTGTCATGTATTCATATCACAGATACATCAATTAACATTCAACAGTTAATCAATCAATTAAACATCAAACCAACAATAGTTGCAACCAAACCAGTACAACTAATATCACCCGTGAGTAAACATCCACTCACCTCTGGTCCTTAGCTTTTCCACTCAGTGATCTAATGTTACTGAGCCTTGTCTGTTCCAGAGAACACAACAAACTGAAATCAGTATCCAATTCATAAATATATATCAATCATATATTTATATCCATTTAATCAAACATAAACATGTAAGATTCACATATCTATGCACATATAACACATAGCATTGAACAATGCAAACAAAAGCCAAACTATCGGATTTCATGAGAAATGCGATACTACCATCGGATTTACACCAAATCCGCAACCACCATCGGTAATCAACCATCGGATTCAAACAATCAGATTACATACATCCAGATTTAAGAGTGTCGGATTTAACACCCGGATTTCCCACTCGGTTTCCAATGTCTCGGATTTCCATCATCATCCCCACAATCCGCCACCTTCATCCTTCGAGAATCCGACAGCTTCACAACTTGTATAAATTTTATTTCCAAATCATACCATTCATATAAAAGTTTATCAAAAACACATATAAACATGTTTACACATACAAGCATGCCTCAAAAACACCTTTATACCCCAAGAACACCAAATCCGACAGATTCATGGTGTTCACAATAAGACCCAGCAAGACTAAAAACCGAAGCATGCTTATCAAATTCAAGATACATAGCATGTTACAAGAATCATGATTCAAGAAGCATAGAATAATCAAACAAACCTTTAACTTGAATCACACAATCAAGAAATCACAAATCCGATTGCTTCTTCTACTTTGCCTTCTCTCGGTTTACACACAATTCACACACACACACAATAGCTTCAAAGTGAAGTAATAATTATGCACAAACCCACGTATATGTAATTGAAAGAAGGAGGTGGCATGCTTTAAACTTACTAAACACATGCACACACACAAACAACAATCCGTACATACATATATATATAACCAACAATAATAATTAATTAAATTTACTTAATTAAAATTAAAGTAATCTTAATTAAATAATAATCCGGGTGTAACATACCCAAGCCTACGTGTCTACTAGGCCCAATCTCAGGATGTTACAAATCCTCCCCCTTAAACTGGATTCCGTCCTCGGAATCTATTCATTATCAAACAACTGCGGGTAACGAGCTTTCATGTCGGCCTCGGTTTCCCACGTCAAGTCTGAACCCAAACTGTGTTTCCACTTAACCAGAACCATCGGAATCTGTTTCTTTCGCAGTTTCGTCACTTTTCGATCTAATAGTTCAATGGGTTCTTCCACCAACTTCTTGCTAGAATCCACTTTAAGATCATGTAGAGGTAGAATCTGACTCTCATCCTCAACTCTACATTTCCGCAAATAACAAACGTTGAAGGTATTGTGAATACCTGACAATTCTGCCGGAAGGTCAAGAGTAACCGTGTGATCATTAACCACCCGTTGGACACGAAACGGTCCAATATAACGCGGAGCCAGCTTTCCCGCTTCCCAAAACGGATAACCCCCTTCCACGGAGAAACCTTCAGATAAACCAATTCCTCCTCAACAAAAGTAACAGACCTACGACGTGGATCAACATACATCTTTTGTCAATCCCTCGCAGCTTTCAACTTTTCTCGCGCAATAGACACTTTGTCTGCAGTGATCTGCATAATATCAGGCCATGCATACCGTTTCTCACCCGCCTCTAACCAACACGTAGGAGTACGACAGCGACAACGATATAGCATCTCATAAGGCGGCATACCGATACTCGAGTGGTAAGAATTGTTATACGCGAATTCAATTAACGGCAGATGGGAATCCCAAGAACCTCCATATTCTAACACACATGCCCGCAGCATATCCTCAAGTGTCTGAATAGTTCGCTCAGATTGTCCGTTTGTCTGAGGAGGGTAAGCTGTACTCAGATTAACACGTGTACCCAACTCCCGCTGTAAACTGTTCCAGAAGTTCGACACAAACCTGGAATCTCTATCTGATACAATCGAAAGCGGTATACCATGTCGGGAAACAACTTCATCAATGTACAACCGAGCCAACTTACTAAGTGCTGCCGACTCGCTGGTAGCTAAGAAGTGAGCACTCTTGGTCAATCTATCAACGATCACCTAAATCATATCATGATTCCTCTGCGTACGTGGAAGTTTAGTTACGAAATCCATCGTTATGTGCTCCCACTTCCACTCTGAAATCTGCAACTGTTTCAGTGATCCATAGGGTTTTTGGTGCTTTGCCTTAACCTGTGCACAAATATGGCAAGACTCCACAAACTGTGCAACATCTGTCTTCATTGTAGGCCACCAATAAAGCACCTTTAGATCATTATACATTTTTGTGCTACCTGGATGAACAGATAGTCTCGATTTGTGAGCTTCAGTCATAATCAAACTTCGGAGACCTCCAAGCAAAGGCACCCAAACACGAGATTGATAAATCTTCAATCCCCTAGAATCATCAATCAGATCATTCTTTTTCTTTAACATAATCTCAGACATTAGATTTTCATCCTTCAAGGCTTCCAACTAAGCTGCCTTCAATCTATCGATCAAGTCGGAGACTGTTTCAATTTGCATAAACGTGATATGTTCACTAACTCCCTTGCGACTCAAAGCATCGGCTACTACGTCGGCTTTCCCTAAATGATAGCGAATCTCGCAATCATAATCTTTAACAAGTTCCAGCCATCGTCTCTGTTGCATATTGAGTTCTTTCTGCGAAAATACATACTATAGGTTTTTGTGATCCGTACAAATAACGCACTTTGTACCATAAAGATAATGTCTCCATAACTTTAGTGCAAACAGCTGCTAATTCTAAATCATGGGTTGGATAGTTCTTCTCATTAGGTTTCAACTGACGAGAAGCATAAGCGATAACAATATCCCACTGCATCAACACGCAACACAACCCTGCCAGAGAAGCATCACAATACACTATGAAGTCATCTGACCCATCCGGTAAAGCAAGAATAGGAGCCTGACATAAGAGTCGTTTCAGTGTCTAAAAGCCCTCTCCTGTTCAACAGTCCACTTAAATGGAACCTCGCAAGTCAACTTAGTCATGGGATTTGCGATTTTAGAAAAATCTCGGATAAACCTTTGGTAATATCCTGCTAATCCCAAGAAGCTTTTAATTTCAGAAGGCGACTTCGGAGCCTCCCAATTCATCACTGCTTCTATCTTTGCTGGATCAACTTTAACTCCGTCACTACAAATGACATGCCCCAGAAAGTGAACTTCTCGCATCCAGAATTCACACTTTGAGTACTTGGCATACAATTGCTCCCGTTTCAATGTTTCAAGAAAGTGTCTCAAATGAATCTCGTGATCAGTCTCAGATTTAGAATAAACCAGTATGTCGTCAATAAATACTATCACAGATTTATCCAAAAACGGTCGACAAATACTGCAGGTGCGTTAGTCAAACCGAACGGCATGACTAAAAACTCATAATGGCCATACCGGGTACGGAAAGCAGTCTTAGCAACATCCCCGTCAGAAACTCGTACCTGGTGATAACCCGATCTCAAATCAATCTTCGAGAAATACGAAGCGCCCTCCAACTGATCCAATAAATCATCAATTCTGGGCAGAGGGTATTTATTCTTTACCGTCCTCTTATTTAGTTCTCTGTAATCAATACACATATGTAGAGTACCATCTTTCTTTTTCACAAACAAGACTGGTGCACCCCAGGGTGAAGAACTCGGACGAATAAATCCCCGATCCAACAAATCCTGAATCTGTGTCATCATCTCCCTAATCTCAGAAGGAGCCAACCTGTAAGGAGATCTAGCCACTGGATTAGAACATGGTATCAAGTCAATCTTATACTCCACCTCTCGAACGGGAGGTAGCCTAGGCAACTCATCTGGAAACACCTCAGGATATTCTGATACAACCCGTACATCAGTAACTGCCCTCTTCTCTTTTCTAGCATCAATAGCATATGCTAGAAAACACTCACATCCCTTACTCAAGGATTTCTTAGCCTTTGACATAGATATAATAGGAAAAGCAGACTTGTTTCTTTCCCCACGAGCCACCACGTGCGACCCATCAGATAATGGAAACGAAATCAGCTTCCTATGACACTTAATACTCGCCCTATGCTTACTCAGCCAATCCATCCCCAAAACCACATCAAATCCCGCTAATGGCATCAATAGGAATGATACAAGAAAGCACCTACCATCTATGTCAATCTCAGCACCCGTCACAGAAGTTGTAACATGCACTATCTTACCATCTGCTACTTCTATTTCAATCGGTACAGAAATAACAGTAGTAGGCAAATTCAACTTAGCATAAAATGCTACAGAAATAAAGTAGCGATTCGCTCAAGAATCAAATAATACACGAGCAAGTAGGGAGTTTATAAAGAATGTACTGGTGATAAGATCATCAGTGGCAGTAGCATCATCTACTGTCATCCGGATCCAGAGTCGGAGGATTCTTTCTCTTCTGCCCTCCTGCCGCTGACGAACCCCCAACCGCCCCTATCCCTGTCCTTGACCCTATTCCAACAGACATTTCCGGGGTACCAACAATCCTTGGATTCATGCCCATGAGTTCCGCATCTCACACAACGCATAGTCTGAGCAGTACACTGCCAAGTGTGAGTAGCCTGCACCTCGTGCACCACTGAGATTTAATCCCCGAATCCTCTGGAGATACCTTTCTGCTTTGGCTGCCCTGGGACTGGTTACCCTGCCACTTCTTTTTCTGCTGGCTACCCCTAGCCTAGTCATACCTCGGCTTCTACAAAGCCACCTCATCCTTGTTCTGTTTGTCTTTAGTCTAGATGTCCCTCTCAGCAGATTTTGCTAAGGTCAAAGCCTGGGACAAAGATCCAGCTAATCGTGTTGTGCTCCTGTACTCTGGCAACAACGCTCCGATAAAATGTTGAACTTGGGAAGGTTCATTAGGCACCCACTGAGTCACAAACCTCAGTTTCGCGTTGAATTGCTCAATCAATTCATCCACTGTCATCTTCCTCGTCATTTTCAGTTCCATGAACTCCTGCCTTATTTTATTCAATTCAAAGGCATTGTAGTACTGTTCACACAGTTTATCCCGAAATTGTTTCCACGTGATAGAATCCATCTGTGCTCTCGATAAGTGGGTGGTAATGGAATCCCACCAAACCATCTCTTTGCCTTTCAACATTCGGGTAGCAAAGCATACTCACATCTGCTCCTCGCAATTGAAAGCATCCAAAATCCTTGCAGTATCCCTCAGCCAGTTCAGAGTAACATTGGGATCCGTGCTGCCGTGGTATTCATCCGGTTTACAATCCAAGAACTGTTTGTAAGTACACGGATGCCTGTATCCTATGCCGGGTGGAAATCCCATATACGTATACGAATAAGATCCTTGTAGCATCGACCCCTGTGGAATAGATCCTTGAGGATAGGTTCCCTGAGAAAACAATGGATAATAGAAGGGTTGAGACATCGGTTGTGTAAATGGTGGTATCGGCATTGACATCGGAGGCACCTCTGCCAATGTAGTGACTGCCAGAAAGATAGGTGGTATCTCAACAGTAGTTGAAGTTATAGGCATAACCGGTGGTTGTGCTGCAGGAACCTGCCTCTGCTGCTCCAGCTCTTTTCTCCAACTGGAAAATATATTCATCTCTCTCATCACCCGCTGTACCAGACGTACCAGCGTTGGTTGGAACTTCAACTATTGTGTAACGACCGAAATTTTAATAAAATATTGTAATATTATTTTATGGAGAAATAAATAATATTATATGGTGTTTATTTAATTATTATGATAATTAAGGAATATTATTATTAGTGGATTAAAGTTGGAAAAGAAAGGAAAAGAAAAGAAAAGAAAAGTAAGAGAAAAGAAGGGAAAGAAAATAAAAGAAATGAAAAATCTGAAATGACCGGGGTCGCGACGCGACGCGTCGGGGCGGCTGGACACATGTCGGTAGCGTGTGTCGGGCGATGGCGTGTGTCAGAAACGTCGCGACGCGACGCGTCAGCAGAAATTCTGGGCCTATATATACAAGTTCATTTCAGCCGATTTTCTCACAAAACTCTCAACCAAGTCGTTAATCTGTCAATTTTTAGAGAAAACCTGAGTGTGTGGTCGTATAGGAGTGTCGGGATTCGTTTGGGGCTCGTATCTAAGGTTCGGGAAGATCGGAGATTCGATTTCGGATGTTGTTTTGACCATAGTTTCGCGTGGGAGAACCCAGAGGTATATTTATCTAATCTTATGATTCCATTTCGGTTATTTAGTGTTTTAGACGGCATGCATGTCGTTTATATGCATTTTTATGAAGTTTCTGAACTCGTGACGCGTAAATCTTTAGTCGGGGTTTATTCGTTGCCGTGTTTTGGTGTTTTGGGCAAGATCCGACTTGTTTAAGATTATGAGAGTGCGTTTCTCATGTAGTAACCTTCGTAGGTTGATCGCGGTATTTCGGTTTGCGGTCTGGTTGATTCGTGAGTGTTGTTTGTCGTTTTGAGATTGTACGTTTCGTTGTCCAGACTAAGGTGAGTTCAGTTGTTTTACAAAACCGAGCATATAGACAAAATCTGTTTTGATATTATTAACGGGTTTTAAGATGATATAGCTGTATAAATGTTTATGGTAGATTTCTGATCTTTCCTAATGCATGCTCGTTTATTAAATGATGATATACGATTGATTTATGCGATGAATATGACGCATGTATATATGCTATAGATATATGATATGATGTTTATGATGTACATGACGATTTAGGAAGGGGTAGCTATACTCAGAGATGAAATAATTATGCCTAGTAGGAAAAGTGTGCCTTTTAGGATATGCTAGCAATGAGATGTTGGGTTGCCGGGTTTCTAGATAACTTTGGCAACACATGGTGTACTTATACACTGGAGTGATGTATTGACCACAGAGATAGGGTCATGTGCAAAACGTCACGTGGGTGAGAGGAGGGCCCAGTGGTTGGGGGAACCGTTTGTACTTTTGCCTAAACGAGTTGTGTCGGAGTAACTATAACGAACGGATTACGGGAGTGTGTGTACAAGTGGGAGTCGTGCCCTTCCTTGTACCATACTTGCTGGACACGCTTAGTGAACTTTTGCCAATGCGGACGGACCTTGGACTTAGTAGTTGCTAGGCACGCATATGGTATCTTTTGCGGACGGATCTTGGAACCTTAGCGGTTGCCAGGCACGCATGCGATGTTTGGGGTAGTGATGTTAATGATAGTCTTGATAGACCCCAATAGGATGATTTGTGATGCTTAAGATGCTAACGAAGTTAAAAGATGATCATGATGATTTAAATGATGTTATATGATGTTTTATGATGATACTTGACTAGGTGGGGATTTACGATGCTATGCGGGTGGGTCAAGTTACGGTTTGGGATATAATGCCTTAAGCTAAACATGTTTGCGAATGTTTTAAATGATGATTTTGAGATTATAACTAAGCTGACTCACGAGGCGAAAGCTGACACTTGTTTCTTTGAAATACGTCTTGTGCTCGTGCAGGTTGCTTAGGTGCGTGGACTTGTGAGACGGGGGCTTTTGGGTAGTTTTCTTTTGTTATGTTGATACTCAGTATCAACTTGTGGTTGTGTAATGAACAAAGTTAAAACAATGATGTGTTTGAGACGTAACGGTGGTTTTGTTTAATGAATGTTTAAAATGGTTTATCTATTTTAATCAATATGATGTTTAAAAAGTCTCCCGTTGCGATGAATCTGATTGAGTAGAAAAAGTTTTTTGTAAATCTCAAATTCTGGAAACCACGGCAGTTACAAGTTGGTATCAGAGCTGTGTTGTGAGAGATCTGAGTACTAAGTCCGATGCTTTGACTCACAACTTAGCTCTTATAGGATGACTGGGTGGGGGATGTGTGTGCGAGGGTTGCTTGTTAGGTAGCTCTTTTCCTTGTGATGATTATAGATGTTTACTTTTACTCTACTTCCTTACGTATAGAATGGTGGAAACGAGGAGAGATAACGGGAAGCAAGTGATGAATCAAGGGGAGAAGGACAATGCGGAGGGATTATTCAGAATTCTGGGTGAAGGAGAAGCGGAAAGTGAGCGAGTTCTGTCACCTCCCAGAACTGCGTCGGTGCATAGTAGTCGTACTGCACACAGCACCAACAGTATGATCCGCGTGGCTGAGTTGGAGAGAGTGTTGAAGGAAAGGGATGAGGCTCTGAAAAAGCAAACGGAGGAGCTAAACGAAATGAAGCAAGCAATGCGTGAGGCGGGAATCCTAGGGAAAAAGCCAATCACGCCTGAGGAAGGAGATGACGACGAGGATGATCAAGCGGGTCTAGGTGGCCAAAATGAAGGTGCACTGTACCGAGTGGGAAGCACCTACAGGATGTTCAGGGAGTGCAAACCACCTAAGTATGCGGGAGGGACCGATCCCCTTAGCTGCATACGCTGGATCCGTAAGATGGAACAAAGATACAACTCTGGTGTGTTTACTGAGGAACAACGGGTCAGTTATGCGATCCGTGTGTTGGAGAAATAAGCTTTAGATTGGTGGGATTCTATTGAAGGTTCACTATCAACAGTAACAAGAAGGAACCTTACTTGGGAAATGTTCAAAGAAAAGTTACAGAACCATTTTTGTAATTTGGGGGCTAGACAACGCGTGGAAAGAGAGTTTTTGGATCTGAAAAAGGGCAACATGACGATTGCCAAGTATAACTCTACTTTTTCTGAAAGGATGCAGTTTGCCAAGAGGTACTGCTATGATAATGCTTTGATGGTAAACCAGTATGTGGAGGGCTTGCCATATGAATACCGTGGGACGGTGAGATTGAGGCCCAATTTGGGTGATGCGATGGCTGAGGCAGAAAGGATCGAGCATGATTTGAAACTGAGAGAGAAGAGTGAAGGGGTGGTGGGAGAAAAGAGAAAGTGGGAAGGGCCATCTGGGTCCTCCAACAAGAAGAAGTTCTCGAGTGGCAACGACAAGAAAGGGGAGAAACAAGGAAAGACAGGGTATTGCACAACATGCCACTCAAGCCACAGTGGTCCGTGCACTGCAGAGACGATGAGTTGCCGTCGATGCGGAAAGATGGGGCATAAGGCAGTGAACTGCAAAAGCGAGAAGCCCGTGTGCTACAACTGTAAGGAAATGGGGCATATCAGTACGCAATGCCCAAACCCGAAGAAGAAGATCGAGGAAGCAGGAAAGAAGCCAACCCCGAAAGCAACCGGCCGTGCTTATCAGATGACAACCAAAGAGGCACGCCGAGATGATGAGGCGGTTTTCGGAACTTTTATGATTAATTCTTTACCTGCTGTTGTATTATTCGATTCGGGTGCTAGTAGGTCTGTAGTGTCCCTTAGATTCTGTGATCAGTTGAATGTGCCTCGTAGTTCTTTAGAACATGCTTTAGAGATAGAAATAGCGGTCGGGGAACCGATTACAGTAAGTGAGACATACGACGATTGTACGATAGATATTGATGGCACTACTTTCCCTTTGACGCTTATTCCGTTAGGAATCGAGGGATTCGATGTAGTGATCGGAATGGATTGGATGTCCGCGCATGGAGCTGAAATCGTGTGCTCAAAGAAGTTGGTCCGAGTTCCTCTTCCATTAGGTGGTCATGCTATCGCCTATGGAGAACGATGTACGGGGAACATAGCAATGATATCGGTCCTTAAGGCACGAAAGTGTGTAGCGAAGGGGTGCGCTGCGTTCTTAGCTCATGTGGTGGATTCGGCGAAGAAAAAGAGTGTGTTGGCGGAGGTAGAGGTGGTGAACGAATATCCCGATGTCTTTCCAGATGATCTTCCAGGATTACCGCCGCCAAGAGAGGTGGAATTTCAGATTGATTTGGTTTCAGGTGTTGCACCAGTTGCTAAAGCATCATATCGATTGGCTCCCTCTGAGATGAAAGAGATAATGACGCAATTGAAAGAGTTGCTAGAAAAGGGATTCATTAGGCCGAGTTCTTCACCTTGGGGAGCTCCGGTCCTATTTGTAAAGAAGAAGGATGGGTCGATGAGGATGTGTATCGACTATAGAGAATTGAATAAGTTGACGGTGAAGAACAAGTACCCACTTCCAAGAATAGATGACTTGTTCGATCAATTGCAGGGTGCTAGTCACTTTTCAAAGATAGATTCGCGTTCGGGTTATCACCAAGTGCGAGTGAAGGAAGGTGATGTACCAAAGACGGCTTTTCGTACTCGTTACGGTCATTACGAATTTCTAGTTATGCCGTTCGGTTTGGCAAATGCACCAGCAGTTTTCATGGATTTGATGAATCGAGTGTGTAGGCCGTATCTTGACAAATCCGTGATAGTGTTTATTGATGATATCTTGGTGTACTCCAAGAGTGCGGATGACCATAGGCGTCATTTGAGAGAAGTATTGGAGACCATGCGTGAAGAGAAGCTTTACGCCAAATTCTCAAAGTGTGAGTTTTGGCTAAAAGAAGTACACTTTTTGGGTCACATCGTGGGAATGGACGGAATAAAGGTAGACCCAGCAAAGATTGAGTCGATAAAGAAGTGGGAAATTCCTAAAAACCCAACCGAGATTCGTAGTTTTCTTGGCTTGGCAGGTTATTATAGGAGGTTCATAAAGGATTTCTCGAAGATAGCATCGCCAATGACGAAGTTGACTTGAAAGACGGAATCGTTTGTGTGGATGGAGAAGCAAGAGAGTGCTTTCCAAACTTTGAAGAAGTGTCTATGTGAAGCGCCGATACTCTCCTTACCAGAGGGCAACGAGGATTTTGTGGTATACAGCGATGCGTCTTACTCTGATGTGTTCTCATGCAGCGAGGGAAGGTTATTGCGTATGCCTCTAGACAACTAAAGGATGCGGAAAAGAATTATCCCATACACGACTTAGAGCTAGCGGCAGTTATCTTCGCTCTTAAGTTGTGGCGGCATTATTTGTATGGTACTCATTGTACGATCTTTACCGATCACAAGAGCTTGCAACATATTCGAGATCAAAAGGAACTGAATATGAGATAGCGACGATGGATGGAGTTGTTGACCGACTATGACTGTGAAATCAGTTATCATCCAGGAAAGGCCAATGTAGTGGCCGATGCCTTGAGTTGGAAAGAACCTATATCTGCTTACCGATTGAAATCTATGTGTATGGTGGTTGTACCGGATTGGGTTGATGAGATTCGGGCGGCTCAAATCGAGGGCTTGAAAGAGGAAAACTTAAAGGGTGAAGTGATGGTGAAGCAACAAATAAGTCTTGGTGAGAATAGCCATGGTCTCAAGACTTTCCAGGGACGTGTTTGGGTTCCCAAGGTTGGGGGAGTCCATGAGGTGTTGCTACGAGAGGCCCATAGATCGAAGTATTCGATACACCCTAGGAGTACAAAGATGTACTTGGACCTAAAACCGAGATACTGGTGGCCCGGTATGAAGACGGATGTGGCTACTTATGTGTCAAAATGTGTCACTTGTTCGCAAGTTAAGGCGGAACATCAAAAGCCCTACGGAGAATTGCAACAATTGGAGATACTCGAGTGGAAATGGGATAAGATCACAATGGATTTTGTTACGAAATTGCCCAAGACTGCGAAGGGCAATGATATGATTTGGGTTATTGTCGATCGTCTGACCAAGAGTGCACGTTTCCTTGCTACCAAAGAGACGGAAAAGCTAGAAAACCTAGCAAAGTTGTATGTGCGTGAGTTGGTTACGAGACATGGAGCCCCATTATCCATTGTTTCGGACCGAGATAGTCGATTTGTTTCTAGATTCTGGAAGAAGTTGCAAGAGGAATTAGGAACGAAAGTGCATTTGAACACAGCCTATCACCCGCAGACAGATGGGCAAAGTGAGAGAACTATTCAGACGCTCGAAGACATGTTGAGAGCATGTGTGATTGAATACGGTGGGAGTTGGGATGCTCACCTTCCATTGGTGGAGTTCGCGTATAACAATACGTATCACTCAAGTATCGACATGGCGCCGTATGAGATGTTATATGGAAGGAAGTGTCGCACGCCGACTTGTTGGTTGGAAGCTGGAGAGAAACAATTCGCGGATTCAGAAATTGTGCAGTTGACAGCAGAGAAAGTGGCGGTAGCACGGAATCGACTCCGAATAGCGAGAGAAAGACAAAAGAAGTATTCGGATCGAAAGCACCAACCGAAAGTGTTTGAGGTTGGTGAAAAGGTAATGCTAAAAGTCTCGCCATGGAAAGGGATCATACGTTTTGGTAAGCGAGGCAAGCTTGGTCCACGGTTCATTGGTCCGTTGACGATTGTGGAGAAAGTTGAAGACCTAGCCTACAAGTTGGAGTTACCACCGACTTTGGAGGGAATACATGATGTGTTTCACGTATGTTATCTACGTAAATGTTTGGCTGAGGAACCAAGCATTTTGCCGTTAGAGGAGTTACGAGTAGACAATAGCAAGAGGTTAATTGAAGAACCAGTGGCAATCTTGGACCGCAAGGTCAAGCAGTTAAGAAAGAAACGAGTCAAGCTCGTGAAGATTCAGTGGAGGAACAAACATGGAGGGGATATGACGTGGGAGACCGAAGAAGAAATGAAGATTAGATATCCCCAGCTTTTTATTTAGCCGATTCCGAGGACGGAATCTTTTTAAGGAAGGGAGAATTGTAACGACCGAAATTTTAAGAAAATATTGTAATATTATTTTATGGAGAAATAAATAATATTATATGGTGTTTATTTAATTATTATGATAATTAAGGAATATTATTATTAGTGGAATAAAATATTAAAGTTGGAAAAGAAAGGAAAAGAAAAGAAATGAAAAGTAAGAGAAAAGAAGGGAAATAAAATAAAAGAAATGAAAAATCTGAAATGACCGGGGTCGCGACGCGATGCGTTAGATGTCGCGACGCGACGCGTCGGGGCGGCTGGACACGTGTCCGTAGCGTGTGTCGGGCGATGGCGTGTGTCAGGCGATGGCGTGTGGCAGACTGATGGCGTGTGTCAGAAACGTCGCGACGCGTCGGCAGAAATTCTGGGCCTATATATACAAGTTCATTTCAGCCGATTTTCTCACAAAACTCTCAACCAAGTCGTTACTCTGTCAATTTTTAGAGAAAACCCGAGTGTGTTGTCGTATAGGAGTGTCAGGATTCATTTGGGGCTCGTATATAAGGTTCGGGAAGATCGGAGATTCGATTTCGGACGTTGTTTTGACCATAGTTTCACGTGGGAGAACCCGAGAGGTATATTTATCTAATCTTATGATTCCATTTCGGTTATTTAGCGTTTTGGACGGCATGCATGTCGTTTATATGCATTTTTATGAAGTTTCTGAGCTCGTGACGCGTAAATCTTTAGTCGGGGTTTATTCGTTGCCGTGTTTTGGTGTTTTGGGCAAGATCCGACTTGTTTAAGATTATGAGATTGTGTTTCTCATGTATTAACCTTCGTAGGTTGATCGCGGTGTTTCGGTTTGTGGTCTGGTTGATTCGTGAGCGTTGTTTGTCGTTTTGAGATCGTACGTTTCGTTGTCCAGACTAAGGTGAGTTCAGTTGTTTTACAAAACCGAGCATATAGACAAAATATGTTTTGATATTATTAACGGGTTTTAAGATGATATAGCTATATAAATGTTTATGGTAGATTTCTGATCTTTCTAAATGCATGCTCGTTTATTAAATGATGATATACGATTGATTTATGCGATGAATATGACACATGCATATATGCTATAGATATATGATATGATGTTTAGGATGTACATGACGATTTGGGAATGGGTAGCTATACTCAGAGATGAAATAATTATGCCTAGTAGGAAAAGTGTGCCTTCTAGGATATGCTAATAATGAGATGTTGGGTTGCCGGGTTTCTAGATAACTTTGGCAACACATGGTGTATTTATACACTGGAGTGATGTATTGACCACAGAGATAGGGTCATGTGCAAAACGTCACGTGGGTGAGAGGAGGGCCCAGTGGTTGGGGGCACCGTTTGTACTTTTGCCTAAATGACTTGTGTCGGAGTAACTATAACGGACGGATTACGGGAGTGTGTGTACAAGTGGGAGTCGCGCCCTTCCTTGTACCATACTTGCTGGACACGCTTAGTGAACTTTTGCCAATGCGGACGGACCTTGGACTTAGTAGTTGCTAGGCACGCATATGGTATCTTTTGCGGACAGATCTTGGAAGCTTAGCGGTTGCCAGGCACGCATGCGATGCTTGGGGTAGTGATGTTAATGATAGTCTTGATAGACCCCAATAGGATGATTTGTGATGCTTAAGATGCTAACGAAGTTAAAAGATGATCATGATGATTTAAATGATGTTATATGATGTTTTATGATGATACTTGACCAGGTGGGGATTTACGATGCTATGCGGGTGGGTCAAGTTACGGTTTGGGATATAATGCCTTAACCTAAACATGTTTGCGAATGTTTTAAATGATGATTTTGAGATGATAACTAAGCTGACTCACGAGGCGAAAGCTGACACTTGTTTCTTTGAAATACGTCTTGTGCTCGTGCAGGTTGCTTAGGTGCGTGGCCTTGTGACACGGGGTCTTTTGGGTAGTTTTCTTTTGTTATGTTGATACTCAGTATCAACTTGTGGTTGTGTAATGAACAAAGTTAAAACAATGATGTTTTTGAGACGTAACGGTGGTTTTGTTTAATGAATGTTTAAAATGGTTTATCTATTTTAATCAATATGATGTTTAAAAAGTCTTCCGTTGCGATGAATCTGATTGAGTAGAAAAAGTTTTTTGTAAATCTTAATTTCTGGAAACCACGGCAGTTACATATTGCAGTAGGGACCTCAACAGAAGATGGGACAGTAGGGGCACCGGTTGTGAAATCACGTCCAGCCATTGTTATCTGTAACAATCACATCACCTCACGTTTTATTATATAAATCCGTTAGTACGTAACATCCTAACTCCACCACACTCCAATTCACCCCAATCCCACACCCAAGGAGTAATCGACCTATCACGAGCCAAGATTTGGGAATGTAACACTTCCACTGTGCCTACACTGCCAAACCAAGGCTCTGATACCAAACTTGTAACACCGTATTTTCAACCCAAAATTTTTCACTTTTAATACACTGCGGAAGCGATTAAATACCAAAGTATTTACAACTAATCATAAACCACTGTTACAAAATACTTGTTCAAAATACTAGTATTACAAAACACGGCTCGTCACAAATAATCTATCAGAGTCCTAGGTAATTACTCCCCAAGCTAACCACTCTCAGCCGAGCCGCTGACTTACCAAAACCTGTAAAAAGAGTGAGAGGTGGGGGATTAGCACAAAGCTAAGTGAATGGAGTACCCCAAAACAGATATATCAGCCTGAACCGCATGATTTCAACAACCACAAATAAGCACCCTGGGAAGACCGACGGTTCTGCAGGAACCTACAACCAATGCCGGCCAAAGTAAAGGTTTACCGATAGTCCATTTGCTATTCTCACACACTATTATCCTTTAGTAGCAATAAATGCATCCCAAGGTCCTAATACTGCTTAACCAATAGCAAATGAACCCAGCCCATAAGCCAGTCGAAAGCTGACTTCTCTTCCATCATGTATTCATGTCACAGATACATCAATTAACATTCAACAGTTAATCAATCAATTAAACATCAAACCAACAATAGTTGCAACCAAACAAGTACAACTAATATCACCCGTGAGTAAACATCCACTCACTTCTGGTTCTCAGCTTTTCCACTTAGTGATCTAATGTTACTGAGCCTTGTCTGTTCCTGAGAACATAACAAACTGAAATTAGTATCCAATTCATAAATATATATCAATCATATATTTATATCCATTTAATCAAACATAAACATGTAAGATTCACATATGTATGCACATATAACACATAGCATTGAACAATGCAAACAAAAGCCAAACTATTGGATTTCATGAGAAATCGGATACTACCATCGGATTTACACCAAATCCGCAACCACCATCGGATTTCAAGAAATCCGATACATCTGTCGGATTTCCACACTTGTCGGATTTCACACTTGGGAATCAACCATCAGATTCAAACAATCGGATTACATACATCCGGATTTAAGAGTGTCGGATTTAACACCCGGATTTCCCACTCGGTTTCCAATGTCTCGGATTTCCATCATCATCCCCACAATCCGCCACCTTCATCCTTCGAGAATCCGGCAGCTTCACAACTTGTATAAATTTTATTTCCAGATCATACCATTCATATACAAGTTTATCAGAAACACATATAAACATGTTTACACATACAAGCATGCCTTAAAAACACCTTTATACCCCAAGAACACCAAATCCGACACATTCATGGTGTTCGCAATAAGACCCAGCAAGACTAAAAACTGAAGCATGCTTATCAAATTCAAGATACATAGCATGTTACAAGAATCATGATTCAAGAAGCATAGAATAATAAAACAAACCTTTAACTTGAATCACACAATCAAGAAATCACAAATCCGATTGCTTCTTCTACTTTGCCTTCTCTCGGTTTACACATAATTCACACACACAATAGATTGAAAGTGAAGTAATAATTATGCACAAACCCATGTATATGTAATTGAAAGCACGAGGTGGCATGCTTTAAACTTACTAAACACATGCACACACACAAACAACAATCCGTACATACATATATATATAACCAACAATAATAATTAATTAAATTTACTTAATTAAAATTAAAGTAATCTTAATTAAATAATAATCCGTGTGTAACATACCCAAGCCTACGTGTCTACTAGGCCTAATCTCAGGATGTTACAATGTATGAATGATTAATGTAAGTAATGACATTTTAGGTGGACTTGTTGTATTTGTGGAGTCAAAACCAAATACCAATACGTTATAAACTACTCAGGTGATTACCTGCTTCCATGAGACTCAGTAGAGTAAAGCTTGCATGCTAATGTCTGTGCATGATTGTATTATGTTTATGTGACTTGTTTTTGCAGGTATGCTCAAGGAGGTAAGTGTATGACTTACATGGTGTTAAATTGTATATTAGGTGCATGCCAGCGGGTCCAGACCGGAACCACTTTGTTAATACATGATGATATGTACGTATGAGTAATTGTATGATGTTGCATGTAATATGATGGATCCCTGTGGGATCATATGTATGTGTATGTATGTGCACTGTCTGTAGACTATCTGAAGCATGGTTAAGGTCAGTCGTTTGTAACTGGATCCCATGAGTACTTTGGGATTTTATGGTGATTCGGGAGGCATCCCGGATCCTAGGTTCTGCAGAGCCGTCGTGCCTTAACGTGAGTGGTGATCAGCCGGTTGTAGCTGGATTACCTGTGGAGCCTCTGGCTCCGTGAACGATGTTTGTTGGACTGCTTTACGCTCCCCCACCAGCGCGGTTGGTCGTGTCTGATCCCCCGATTTGAGTTTTTGAGTGGGATTGATTACCCTGCAAGAAATGACTCTTACTGATCTTATCAGCACACCGCTATGTGTTAAGCTAGCAATGATTGTTTTTGTGATGCATGACTTATTGTATTGATGCTTATGATAAGTATGTACTCACTAGCTAAGTGTTAGCTAATGGTGCTATGATTTCCTTTTCAGGTAAACACTAGAAGTCCTGTGAGGCGGGTGGCTTTTGGATATAGATACCCCTTGTGGGTGGAACACTTGATTTTGTTTTGTTATGTAAACTGATAATATGGTCGGTTCCTGTTATAGGTAACACCAATGAATTTTTGGAAACAGTGATGATGTAAATAACAGTTTGTTACTTTTAAAAATAAAAAATTCCGCTGCTAAATCTGATTATCATTAAAAATAGCTGTTTTCGGAAGCGGTGTTACAATTAGGTATCAGAGCCTAAGTTTGAGTGAATTGGGTACTTGTAAGAGTATTCGATCTCAAACTCGGGCCCGGCCATAAAGAAGTGTTCCTATGGAGGGGATTGAGTGAGAGTGTTATATGTATGCTATCATTGTTGTAAGATGACTTGTTAGTAAGGTAAGTAAGTGAGATAGAGTATTAACTGCTCTTTCTCTGTCTTAAAGAAAATTTATATATGATGTCTGCCGGACGTGGCAATACTGAACAAGCTCTTAAGAAGATGGAAGATGAGGCTTCTCATATGCCTCATCAGGCTGAGGATGAAAGATCTCAGCATAATATTGGAGGTGGCAGTCCTGAGCCAGATCAGGCTGCATATATCAGGCGTTTGGAGGAAGAGCTACGAGTTGCTAAAGAGCTCTTATTGCAGGCTACCTTGAACAAGCCCCGTAAGACTTGTTCATACAAGAAATTTCTGTCCTGCAAGCCTCCTACGTTTGAGGGGAGTGATAACCCCACCGTTACTATCCAGTGGCTCTGGGAAATGGAGCAAGTGTTTGAATCGTGTGAGTGCGAACCAGAGTACTATGTGAAATACGCAGTACGAATGCTGAAAGGCCGTGCCATCTTCTGGTGGGATACGGTAAAAGCCTCTGTCAGTAAGGAGGTGCTGAGTGCTCTCTCTTGGGAGCAATTTTCTAATAAGGTGTTGAAGAAATATTGCACAGAGTATGATATGGAGCGGATGGAGAGAGAATTTACTGATCTCCAGAAAGGGAACAAGCCAATAGAAGAACACATTACCTCTTTTACTGACAAAATGAGGTTTGTTCCCCATCTGATTCCTGATGAGACCACCAAGATAAGGAGGTTTGTGGCAACTCTGCCATTGGAGTTTCGTACACACGTACGAGCTGCTGCTAATCTGGATCGGGCTTTTGAAATTGCCCGGCAAATGGAGGGAGACCGCATCCACTACAAGGGCAAATCTACCAGTGGGGGGTTAAAGAGAAAGTTTAGCCATCTGATAAATCGGGTCCTTCTAAAGGACAATTCTCTGCAGGCGGGAAAACTGAGACTTCGAAGAAGCCGTGACCTAACACTCCTTGGGGTTCTCAGTGTCGTACTTACCATTCTAGTGAGTGTTCGAGTGCTACCAGACGATGTTGGAGATGCGGGCAGAAGGGCCACACTAGTACTGAGTGTGGTTTCAAAGAGGATGTTTGTTATCGGTGCCACAAGCCTGGGCACAAGATGACCGACTGCCCAGAAAGACAAAGTGCGGGAACCAAGGGGTCCTCAAGGGGCCAGAAGAGAGAGGATGCGCCTCGCGCAAAGGGGAGGGCATTTCAAATGACGGCGGATGAGACCAAAGCAGCAGGGGATGTCATCACGGGTACTTTACTTATTAATTATATCCTGCTTGTGATTTATTTGATTTTGGAGCTACCTACTCCTTCGTATCTGTGGCTTGTCGTAGAAGATTGCAATTACCTGTTGTTCCATTAACTGAGCCGCTCAGAGTAGAGGTTGCTGACGGCAAAGTAGTCTCTGCTACAGAGAAAGTTCCTATAGCTGTGATTTATATTGATGGGAGTAGTATCCCAATTTCATTTTTCATTATGTCTATTGCGGGCTTCGATGTCGTAATTGGGATGGATTGGCTCAGCAAGCGCGATGCTGAGATTCTCTGTTCCAAAAAATTGATTAAGATCCCTCTTTCTGATGGATCTTATGCTGTTGCTCATGGAGAACGACGGGATTCTGATATTCCCATTGTCTCCGTGATTAAAGCTCAGAAGTCGATTTCTAAAGGTTGTGACTCTTATCTAGCATTGTTATTGATGCTACCATGGAGAAACGACCAGTCAAAGATATTCGGGTGGTGTCTGACTCCCCTGAGGTATTCCGTGAATAACTTCCGGGTTTGCCTCCAATCAGAGACGTTGAATTCAAGATTGAAATTATTCCAGGAGCTACACCTGTGGCTCGATCTCTGTATCATCTTGCACCTTCTGAAATAAGAGAGATGATGACTCAAATTCAGGAGTTGTTAGACAAAGGTTTTACAGGGAGGAACTCGAATTTGAGAACAATTGTATGCCAAGTTGTCCAAGTGTGAATTCTGGCTTAGGGAAATTCATTTCCTGGGCCATGTTATATGTCAAGATGGTGTCAAGGTAGATCCAGCTAAGGTGGAGGCTGTGATGAATTGGGGCGTTTCTCAAATTCCTTCCGAAATTAAAAGTTTCCTTGGCTTAGCTGGCTACTATCGGCAGTTTATCCGCGATTTCTCGAAGCTTGCAGGTCCGTTGACCAAACTAACTCGTAAGGATGTGGCATTTGTGTGGTCGGAAGCTCAAGAGGAAGCTTTTCAGACCTTGAAACGATTGTTATGTGAAGCTCCGATCCTTACTTTGCCTGAGGGTTTGGAAGACTTCACGGTATATTGTGATGCCTCATATGTAGGTTTGGGTTGCGTCCTAATGCAACGTGATAGAGTGATTGCCTACGCTTCTAGGAAGTTGAAATCACATGAACGGAACTACCCAACCCATGATCTGAGCTTGCTGCTGTTGTGTTTGCATTGAAGTTGTGGAGGCATTACCTTTATGGCACAAAGTGTGTGATTTGCACAGATCACAAAAGTCTACAGTTGTCTTTTCCCAGAAAGAAGTCAACATGCGGCAACGCCGTTGGTTGGAGTTAATAAAAGACTACGATTGTGAAATCTGTTACCATCCTGGTAAAGCCAATGTTGTAGCGGACGCTTTAAGCCATAAAGGACCGACAACAGAAGCAAAGTTTATGAGAATCGTGATAGTGCCAAATTTGATTTCCAAGTTGAAAGAAGCTCAGTCGGTAGCATTGCAGGAAGACAATCTTAAAGCTGAGACGATGAAGAAATTGAAGGATCAGCTTACTGAAGATAATCGTGGGTTGAAGATTTTTCAATCCGGGATATGGGTACCTTCTGTTGGAGGTAACCGTGAGCTGATTCTACAAGAAGCCCATAAGTCCAAATTATCCGTCTATCCAGGAATGACAAAGATGTACCACGATCTGAAGACATTATACTGGTGGCCGACTCTCAAGAAAGACATCGCTTCATTTGTGGAGAGATGTCAAGTATGCGCGCAAGTGAAGACGGAACACCAGAGACCGTACGGTAATCTGTAGCAACTGGATATTCCAAAGTGGAAGTGGGATAATATTACGATGGATTTCGTGACGAAGCTACCAAAGATTGCTCATTTCTTGGCTACAAACGAGTCTGCTTCGCTAACCCGTTTAGCCCAGTTGTATATCGATGAGATTGTGTCACGTCACGGTCTTCCCTGTTCAATTGTATCTGATCATGACTCTCGGTTTGTCTCGAATTTTTGGCAGAGTCTGCAGCGCGAACTTGGCCCTCGTGTTCATTTGAGCACTGCCTATCATCCGCAGACTGATGGCCAATCTGAACGTACGATCCAGACGTTGGAAGATATGATTCGTGCGTGTGTACTCGAATTTGGTGGATCATGGGATTCTCATCTCCCATTGATTGAATTTGCATATAACAATTCATATCATTCCAGCATTGGAATGCCACCATAGGAGATGCTTTACGAAAGACGATGTCGCACTCCGACCTGTTGGTTGGAGCCTGGTGAGAAGCAGTTTGCTGGACCTGAAATTGTCCAGATTACCCCTGACAAAATGAATCTGGCTCTTGAAAAGCTGAAAGCAGCTCGGGACCGACAAAAGATGTATGCGGATCCAAAGCGTAGTCCCGCTACATTTGAAGTTGGTGATCGCGTGTTCGTAAAAGTTTCTCCTTGGAAGGGCGTCATTCGTTTTGGGCGCAAAGGGAAGCTAAGTCCACATTTCATTGGCCCATTCAGAATTGTACGAAAAGTCAATGATCAGACGGTAACTCTAGAGATGCCGCCTAATTTATCTGGTATTCACGACACCTTTAACGTGTGCTACTTACACAAGTCCAACGTTGAAGAGGAGCAGATTATTCCGCTACAGGAGTTGAAAGTTGACTCTTCCAAGCGACTAGTTGAAGACCCTGTTGAGATTCTTGACACGAAGGTCAAGAAACTGCGCAAGAAGATGATCAAGCTAGTCCTTGTAAAGTGGAAGCACAACCTAGGTCCAAACCTGACTTGGGAAGTTGAGGACGAGATGAAGACAAGGTACCCTCACCTGTTTATTACTGAGCGGATTCCGAGGACGTAATCCTCTTAAGGGGTTAGATTTGTAACATCCTCAACTTGGGCCTAGTTGTAAATAGTATGTACGCGAACGTAGTTAATGTATTAGGGATTATTTATTTGTATGTATTTGTTAAGTTTAAGTGAATGAATGCATGTTATGTGTTTTAAGTATGTTTTATGCATGTACGTATACAAGTGTGTTAATTATATGTATGTATTAGTATATAAGTAATTAAATTAAAAAGGAAAAGAAAGTTAAGAAAATCCAGAGGCAAACCGCCTCTTGAATGTGTGTGTAGATATATACATGTGTGTGTGTTAGTTGACTCAAAATTCAAAGAAGAGTAAAAACATACAAAGCACAAACACACACTTCTCTGTTTCTCTCTCGCTGCTCTCGGATTTCAAAAGAAGAACAAGAAGAATTCGATTGTTGATTTTAGAAGGTTAGTATTATAGATTCAGATGTGTTCAAAGGTTATATAAATGTTAGAAACACAAATTCTTGCAAGAACACCTTGAAGAACATGAAAACTTACTTTCTAAGTGGGTTTTGGCATGTTTGGTGTTCTTAAAGGAATTTGGTGTGTTTAAGATGATTATATGGATAGAATATGAAGTTCTAATAAGTTATGGGCTTAAAACCAACAAGAATGAAGTTGTAAAGATGATGAATGAAGTTGTCAGAATTCTAGATTATGAAGTTGTCGGATTCCGAGACCTTGAAGGTGTCGGAATCCGTTGTGTTGAAATCCGGAAGTTTGATGAAATCTGCAAAGTGTCGGAATCCGATAGAATATCGGATTTCCACATGTTTCGGATTCTGGATGTTTCAGATTTCATATGTCGGATTTTGTATACATGATGGAATTCAAGAGTATTGGAATCCGATTGATGAGTATCGGATTTCATTCCAAGTGTCGGATTCCATATGTCGGATTTCCTTCTATGTGTCGGAAACCGCAAGTGTCGGATTCCGTGTGCATGGTTGGATTCCTAAGTGTTGGAATCCGATAGAAGAGTGTCAGATTTTATAAATCCGACAGAACCATCGGATTTCCCCAAATCCGATAGTTTTGGCGGATTTGTGCTAAAGTCCAAGGTTAAGTGTTTGTTTTGTAGTCTTGTGGTGCATGTATGAATGATTAATGTAAGTAATGACATTCTAGGTGGACTTGTTGTATTTGTGGAGTCAAAACCAAATACCAATACGTTATAAACTACTCAGGTGAGTGCCTGCTTCCATAAGACTCAGTAGAGTAAAGCTTGCATGGTAATGACTGTGCATGATTGTATTATGTTTATGTGACTTGTTTTTGCAGGTATGCTCAAGGAGGTAAGTGTATGACTTACATGGTGTTAAGTTGTATATTAGGTGCATGCCAGTAGGTCCTGGAACCGCTTAGTTAATACATGATGATATGTACGTATGAGTAATTGTATGATGTTGAATGTAATATGATGGATCCATGTAGGATCATATGTATGTGTATGTATGTGCATTGTCTGTAGACTATCTGAAGCATGGTTAAGGTCAGTCGGTTGTAACTGGATCCCATTAGTACTTCGGGATTTCACGGTTATTCGGGAGGCATCCCGGATCCTAGGTTCTGAAGAGCCATCGTGCCTTAACGTGAGTGGTGATCGGCCGGTTGTAGCTGGATTACCTGTGGAGCCTCTGGCTCTGTGAACGATGTTTCGTGGACTGCTTTACGCTCCCCCACCAGCGCGGTTGGTCGTGTCTGATCCCCCGGTTTGAGTTGTTGAGTGGGATTGATTACCCTGCAAGAAATGACTCTTACTGATCTTATTAGCACATCGCTATGTGTTAAGCTAACAATGAATGTTTGGAAACAATGATGATGTAAATAACAGTTTGTTACTTTTAAAAAGAAAAATTTCCACTGCTAAATCCAATTATCATTAAAAATAGCTATTTTCGGAAGCGGTGTTACAAATGGGAACATATAACGATGGATTTTGTAACGCAACTTCCGCGTACTCAAAAGAATCATGATATGATATGGGTGATAGTGGATCGATTGACGAAGATTGCTCACTTTCTGGCTACCTATGAGATGGCTTCCTTGAGTAAGTTAGCACAATTGTATATTGATGAAGTTGTTGCGAGGCATGGTATACCGTTGTCTATAGTATCTGACAGAGACTCCAGGTTTGTTTCTAACTTATGGAGGAGTTACAAAGAGAATTGGGGATGGGAATTAACTTGAGTACTACTTATCATCCCGAGACTGATGGTCAGACTGAACGAACCATATAGACACTCGAAGATATGTTACGTGCCTGTGTGATTGAATATAGTGGATCTTGGGATTCACACCTGTCATTGATAGAGTTTGTGTATAACAATTTTTACCACTCCAGTATTGGAATACCTCCGTATGAAATGCTGTACGGTTGTCGCTGCCGTACTCCGACTTGTTGGTTAGAGGCTGGTGAGAAATAGTTTGCAAGATAAGAGATTGTTCAGTTGACAACTGATAAGGTTGCTATTGTTGGTATATGCCCATTGACATGCACGAGTTAATAGCACTGCTGATGAGGTATAGGCCTATTGGGTCACACACCAAGTATTGATTCCAGCAACACGATCAAGCAAAAGAGAGAAAAGGCCAAAATGGGTTTTGGCATGATGGGGCACGGCCGTGCCATGTGAGGCATGGGCTGTGTCTAATCAGCAGGCACGGGGTGTACCGACCTTGGGTTGGACCGTGGTCTTTTGGACCGGCACGGCTATGCCATATATGGCACAGGCGTGCCCGTATGTTGTAACTTCAGAATTAATTGTCTTTGAGTGCTCATTTTAATGGGATTAATATCTATCAATTGGCAGTTTCAAGAGTTACGGATTTGGGGTTATTTGAACTAACTTGTGAGTGGAATATTGTGTAGTTCATGCAAGTTTTCTCTCTAGCTCTCATATACACTTTGTGATCAATTTTTGGATGCACAAAAGGTGTTACACATACCTTGAACTTGTTGTTTTGGTGTTTACATCAACATACTAGCATTTGGGAATCAAGTGTGCTTGGGGTGGACAACACTAGAGGAATTCTTTGTTGAATTCTCATATCTTGACAAGAAGGAGTTTCTTTGTGATCTTCCGTTGTGGTATAATCCTTCTTCCTATCTTGTTTATTTCTTTTAGTTGCTAAACCATGTGTAGAGTTTGGTCCATTGGGAAGTACTTGTTTGGATATTTTTGATTTTGGATTATATATCATGCTTCGGCTTTGTCTTGAAAATGCCAAACAAATACCTTCAGTGATATCAGAGCCATCTCTAACGTGGCTTTGCACTAACAAGTCAAGAAAAACCGTAAAACTGTGTTTTTTGTCAAATGGCAGAAGGGAGGCACGGCTGTACCTATGGGGGTACGAGCGTGCTTGTCGCTGGATGCATTTCTGAGGCACGGCCGTGTTAGGCATTTTTGAAAAATTTATTTTCTAAAAAATTATAAGAAAATTGTTTTCTTGCAATGGTTTTTCGGTTTGACTTTTGTTGACTGGTTTTGATATGTTTGTTGCCCCATAATATTTTAGTTTTTATATTTATAAATTTGTTGTAACTTGGCATGAAGTGTACACAAATATATACTTATAAATGTATATATGAATATGTGTTTCAAAATTGGTTTTGTTCACTAATGCATATGTACAAGGATTGTCATTTTGTGCCTTTGATGTTTTAGACAATCTTAACTAAAAAATATATATATTTCATGGTTTTGTGTGGCACACCATGTTTCGTTTTGTTGCGTTGAGTTAATTTGGTAACATGATATGCCCTTAGACCTATGTGTTGTGGTGGTTGATTATTTTGGTTTTTGGTGGCCTACGTGCCGTATTGATGCAATATTTATTTATTGGTGCGGCTTGCATGTCATTTCTTTTATTCCGTGTATTTGTATAAATAGTGTAGGAATGTGACCTGCGTGTCGTTTGAGAAATTCTATGTATTTGTAAATTGTATAGAACTTGAGCCGGAGGTGTCAACGTGAGTCACGATGATGACGTCTTGGCGAGACGGAGTCCACACGCTATTGGAGGTGTCGGATTCAGTAGGAGCTCAGCCAACGAGACATTACCTTGTCCTTAGGTTTTGGCTTGTTTTCCCCGTTGTGGCTCACGGGAAAAACGCATAGGATTTTAGGCATGTTACCGAATTTTATTTATTTGCATGGTTGTATTTTATATTCTATGCATGGTTTAGGAATCACATGCTAGACAATTTTTCTTTAAAAATTAAATAAAATACAATGTTTGTTAAGATGGTTAACAATCTCGCGCGAATAGAATTGACAAAGAAAATATAAAGATGGTATTATATTTATAAAGTGCTTAAAATCGTTTTGACACTTACTTTGTTAATTCACAAAAGGTTTTTATAAATCTGAAACAAAATCCCGTTTTGCAAAACGTAAATCATGCACCATCCGTGAGATGACACCATCCGAATCCAACGAAACAAGGATGATTGTCGAGCTAAGCACGAGTCGTTCCTTGTGTAGTTGTGTGGAAGGTGAGTGGGGTAACTCGCATGATTGGTTGTCGAGCTAAGCACGAGCCAATTAATGGTCTAGAGTGTCACCTGTGTGTCTTGTCGGACGATTTACAATTTTAGTATATAATTCATAGTTAGTTGTCGAGCTAATCACGAGCTAAACAAAAATTATATATTGAGATTGGTGTAAGGAAGGGATCAAACGTGCCAACTGACATAATGAATGTCAATAGATCCCGCAAGTGTCTAAGAGTTGTAATAGAGATTACAATTGGTAAAATGGTTACCGGCCTAAATAGCTTCGCCACGTGATCCGTGGTAAACCCGTCACAGTGTGAAGTGAAATAAGGTTCTTAGCCCTTGTTATAAATAATCGTTTTTGTTTAAAACTATGGGTACTTATTTTCACAAGGATTTTTCAAACTAACTAAAGCTACTTTCCTATTTTAGATGGCGTCTTCAAGCAACACCAACACCACCAACCACTTTTCGCCAAGAGTTTTCCTTGAGAAGGAGAAATTCAATGGTAACAACTTTTTAGATTGGTTTAGGCAACTCAAACTTGTCTTACGCCAAGAAGGAAAGTTAGTTACTATAGAAGAGGCCCTTCCCGAGGCTCCTGCTGCTAATGCCACTCGGGCTATCCGAGACGCTTATGAGAAGCGTGTAAAGGATACCGAGGACATCACTTGCCTCATCTTGAGTAATATGACTCCTGAGCTCCAAAAGCAAATGGAACATTTAAGTGCTTTTGACTTGATCGCTCAGCTTAAGGAAATGTTCTAGTAGTAAGCGAGGCAAGAGAGGTTTGAGTGTCTTAAGACAGTTCTTGGTAGCAAGATGTCCGATGGCGGGAACGTGAGTGCTCACGTGTTGTGTATGAAAGCAAACGTGGAGCATATGGAACGGCTTGGATTTACCATAGGGAGGGAGCTAGCCGTGGATCTAATCTTATGGTCCCTGCCCACAGCGTATGATCAATTCGTCATGAGTTATCATATGCATAGTATGTATAAATCCATCATGAAGCTACATGGTATGATTAAGACAACTGAGTCTAGCATGACCAAACACAAGCCCGCTGTTCCAAATCCCGTTCTTGCCATAAGGGAGGGGCGAATCCAGAAGAAGAAGAAGAAGACCGCTTTTACCCCTAAAGGTAAGGGGAAGGGGAAGGGGAAGGGGAAGGGGAAGGGGAAGGGGAAGGGGAAGGTTGGCGCTGCCAAGCCTAGCCCCGCCTTGGAGGGAAAAGGCAAGGGGAAGATGATTCCTCAAGCCAAGACTCCGGATGAAGCGGAATGCTTCTTCTGCGGGAAGAAGGGCCATTGGCGCCGTAACTGCCCGGGGTACCTAGAAGGACTTAAGAAGCTCAAGGGGTTGAGCGTTGGAGGAACTTCTGTTAGGTTTATTAATTGTATAGAATAGAAGATTACATTTTGAGTGAAGTTTGTATTAATTACAAACTAGAGGGTGTTAATTGTAAATATACTCATGGAGTATATAAGCCTATGATTAAGGCTAATCATGTATCAATTGCCATAATCAATGATTTGAACTATGTGTTAATCAAGGTGTAATTAGTATTCTCTCATAGTTCTACACATACAATTGAAGATTAGCTTGATACTTGAAGAATTAAGGGATTATCAGTTGGTATCAGAGACTAAGGAGTGATTTGATTGAAGATTGAATCAAGAATTGCAAGAAATTTGAAGAAATTTTGAAGAAATTTTGAAATTTTCGGATTATTTTTGGGCAGAAATTTTTAAAAAACTTCTAGAAAATTCATACGAATTATGTTTGATCTGAATTTTTATATGTTGTTCGTTATGATGATATATATCTACTGTCAAATTTTCATACTTTAATTCCACTCCACGTGAGAGAAATCTAAGAATTACGAATCTAGGTTTTTGGAAGATGTTCTTGAGACTTGAATTTTGAAATTCGTGATTTAGTTGAAATTAATTGCTCAATTTTTGAATGAGTGTTAGTAATCATATCACGACTCAATCTACAAAGTTTCATGTCAATTCATCAATCACACATGGAGTAATTTGAAAATTAAGTTTGTTGTGTTCTTGGTGTTCTTGGTTAATTTTGGTTAAATTCGTGATTCTTGATTCAAATTGGTACAAAATGAGTGTTTTAAAAGTGTTTGTGAAGGTGGAGATTGATAAATTTGAAAAGAAAATCCGATTTTGGTGAGTTTAAAAATTCAAGATTGATGGTGTTCTTGAGTAGAAGATGAAGAAAGGAGGAGTTTGATCAAAAAATTTTAAGTCAAAAAGTGTTTTTGGTGTTTGTGGGTCAAAAAGTATCGGATTTACGGATTTGGTAAGTATCGGATTTTAGTGTTATCGGATTTCCAAGACTATCGGATTTTTGAAAAGTGTCGGATTTTAGAAATTCTCGGATTTTTGAAAAGTGTCGGATTTTTGAAATTCTCGGATTTTTGAAAGTGTCGGATTTTTGAAAAGTGTCGGATTTTTTTTAAAAGTGTCGGATTTTTGAAAGTGTCGGATTTTTTGAAAGTGTCGGATTTTTTGAAAGTGTCGGATTTTTGAATTTTTCTATAGCAATTTTAAATGGCTCAAAATTTGGTTAAAAATACAAAATTTGAATTTTCTTGCATTTTCTGATATAGCAATTTTAACCATAATAAAAATTTTCCAAGCTGACCTGGCAGCTTGACCCCAGCCAGGGGCTCTGCCCCTTGGGTGGATTTTAAAG
Organism: Dittrichia graveolens; assembly: GCA_038502395.1. Taxonomy (NCBI): domain Eukaryota; kingdom Viridiplantae; phylum Streptophyta; class Magnoliopsida; order Asterales; family Asteraceae; genus Dittrichia; species Dittrichia graveolens. The sequence continues at coordinate 30,879,562 of JARJIL010000008.1, forward strand.
TGTCGGATTTGCTTTCTTCATAGCAATTTTAAATGTCTCAAAATTTGGTTAAAAATAAAAAATTTGAATTTTCTTGCATTTTCTGATTATAGCAATTTTAACCAAAGCCAGGGGCTCTGCCCCTTCGACCCCAGCCAGGGGCTTTGCCCCTTGGACCCCGCCAGGGTTTGCCACCCCTTGGACCCCGCTATCAGGGGCGCTGCCCCCGAACCCCCGTCGTCGTTGTGACTGAATTAGAATCAATCTTTCTGAAATCATAGTCACTTTAATTGATTCTCATACTACACTTTCGAATCATTATTATTGATTAAATTTTTGATCAAATCATTCCTAAACGATCGTATAGTTTTCAAGATAAATATCAAGATGTCAACGAAGATTCCACATGTTGAAGTAAATTTTGAGAAAAAGAAGGTAGACGGATTGGTTAATGAGTATCCAGCTCAAAGAGAAGATTTCTTCACTGAACAAAGAGATTCACACATTGACACGGAGTACAATTTATGATGTAAGGATTGAACGTATATCAGATGATATAATCAAAAAGGAGAAACAGATGCATATTCTAAGTGGAGAAAGTCCATTACTAAAAGAACAAGTTGAATTTGAAAAGAAAAGAGCAAGTGAATTACAAGTTGAAAAAGCTGAATTGCATGATAAGTTGAAACAACTTGAGCAACAACTACTTGTTGAAAAAGTTGAGTTACAGAAAGAAACAAAGGTATTAGACCTAGAAAAGAGTTTGGAAAGTGAAAAGAAAATGTTTGAAGAAGAAAGAAGCAAGTTTGTGGAGAAAATTTCACAACTTGAAGTACATTCTAAAGAGGAGAAAAAGAAAGCAGAGATTTTGTTAGAAGAGAATGCAAGTTTAAAGACCTCATATCTGAATTGCACAATGATGATAAGTTGATAGCGAGTTTAGGTATTGAAAAGGCTGAATTGCAAAGATAAGTCACAGGACTTGAGCAACAGCTTCTTGCTTCTTCTAAACTATATATTCCCAGCTCAGTTATGAAAAACAAAATATCTGAGCTTCAGAAGACTCTAGACACAGAGAAGAAAACATTGGAGAAAGAGAGACTACAGTTTTTGGTTAAACTCAAGTTCACAATGCTTCTTGTTGAAAAAGCTTCTGAATCTACCAAGACTTCCGCTGACAATATCAATTTTGATTTAGAAACACATTGTGGTAGCGATACTGACTCTTATTTTTCTGTTGCAGATGCTGAAAGTAGAAAATCAGATGACGATTTCATTGATGCTTCTACTCCCAAAGCAACTACTTCTTCTCAAAAGCCAAAAGAAACTGAATTCAGAAGTCAATAGAATGCACCTTATTCAAGTTATATTGATTCTGAATTTTCAGTAAGCTCAAATGATTCTTTACCAAAGACTAAACAAGCTTGGATTCCAAAGAAGATTCTAGGTGACATGTTTGTAAAGATATCATCATTCTGGACTAAAAAGAAGACAACCACAGAAACCTCAATATTTAATTCACCATGTGGTTCAATCAATCATGTGCATTCAAATGCATGTTTTTCATCATCAGAATTCCGTATCAAAAATGTCATAACTGTTGAATTCTCATCGAATGCAATACCTATCAGGACATCTTCATAAACTAAACCTAGAGCATCTGAGTTTCAAATGAAGAATGTCATCAATGATGGTTTAAAGTCTACTGTTGTACCACAAAGAAGAATGCATAGACAACATCATTCTGGTAAGAACAATCATGCTGATATGAAATATCATTCGTTTAAACATCTAAATACCAAATTCCTTTCTAAAGCAAAACATAATGGAAAATTTGTGCTCAAAACTGATGTCAAAGATCCTTTTGTGGTATACTCAGTCAAGCACTTAATCAGACTTTCAAAAGAGAAGATTTGTAAAACTTCAAGAACAAATCATAAATTTTTGTTCAAAATGGTATTCCCCAATGGCATACAGGCCCAATGCATAGAAAGGTTCACAAACCTAACATAGCTGGACCCAACTTCAAGTGGGTACCAAAATGTTCTTAATCTGTCTTACAGATCAAGTCAGAGACATTGTTGGAACACAATGAAGATCATTCAGAATGCGTTGAAAAGCACATTGTGTTAAGTATGCTAACAAGTTCAACATCCTGACTTGAAGAAAGAAGAGTGTTCCCTACAATCCATTTCACATGCCATTGTGTTCGCATTAGCCCGAGTCTAATGATCTAAGAGACTTAATGTTTGTAGTTTATCATTCCTTGATATAACTTGTGTGATAATGGTTCATTATTTGCACGGGATCAAGAACGACATAGATTCTTTGACAGACAAATCATTTTTGTCGAGAACCTACAAGATTGCAATTTTGTTTTAAAATGAAAACTATTTTTGTGCATTCTTGTAGGGGGAGCAATTCTTTTTCTAACCAAGTTGATGAAAAATCATTTTCGAATTCAAATGTGTCTACTTAGGGAGATTTCATTATAAAAATGAATATTTTAAAAACAATACAAAATTTTAAAATTCAAAAAGATTTTCAATTTTAAAATTTTATTGTTTTTCCATCGAGAAGGCATTCATTCGTTGATTCATTCTGATGTCTTTCTTGATTCATTTGATTGTTGATCTTCTGAACGCTCATTTTTCATTCCTTGAATTCTATCCCGATAATAATTCTGAAAATCCTTCCTTGATTGTCGAATATTCCATTCATTATGGAAACCGTTCATTCTTGTGTCAATCATTATTTATGTGACACATATTTTTCAAGTGATCAATAAGGCACCAAAGAGTGAGGGAGTGTAGGATAATTCTACCCCTATGGTCAATCCAGAACTGGAAGGACCTGCCCCAGAAGTTCACCTTATGCTTTAAAAAAATAAAGTAAGGGTTTAATAGGTCAAATAGGTGAGCAGAATCAGTTATCACGTGATACTGATTGGTGGGCAGAGATAAAATGAAAATGAGAGGGGTGGAATAGGAGATGGGGGTGCATATGATCAACAAATCACTTTGAGCATACATGTCAAATCATTTTATCATTTTCTGCTTCAAAATTCTTTGATTGTTCATATTCTTTGATTGCTCAAATCATTCTTGACAATCTTTCTCAACTGAATATTTCATGAAAATTATTCTTGTTAACATCAATATGATTGCTCCTAATCATTTGAACAAATAACAAGTGTCCATTTGTATCCAGCGGAGATACAAACATTCATTTTGGAAAGAGAGTTTGAGGGAGAAGTTGAAAAATATTTAGAGAGCTGAGGGTGAGAGATAGGATCAAAAGAAAAGAAAGATCCTCTCAAAACAGTGTCAATCTGGGTAACCACATATACTACTAGATTTCATGTGTTGAAATTTGGTATTGAAGAAGACATCATGGACCCAGTGATGCAATGCAATAACCCCACCCAGCTACTTCATTATCTCTTAAAAGATGATTGTTTCAACTTCACACGGAGAATTAGCACATCCCTATTGACATCTCACTCGGAGATTGTTAATATTGAAACAAGGAGGACATGCTGCTCCGGTCCCCGACTTCTTTCATGCACTTATAGAGTCTAGAGCTTATTGCTATATAATTTTATTTCTTAGGACACATGATGGAAATGTCACAAGTATCTAGTTTTCGTAACTGATACCGGAACATCTTGAGTGTTATCTTTGTGATATTCACGATGATAGATGGAAATCCTACCAGTGCTATCATTATTCCAACACTGAACGTAGGTCACACAGTTTAAAAATTGTTGTGTCAACGAGCAATCTATGTGATCTCGGTGTTAACATTTCCCAACGGGAACTTTAAGATGATGCCCTAAAGACTGTTTCAGATACTTTCATTGTAATATCATTGTGGAGGATACACAAATCAACTGAATGTTGATACATATTTGATAAATTCAACTGAATGTCATGATGAGGATTCTAAGCTATAAATGTTGAAGTATTCATGCACAAATCAAGCTGATTGTCAATTACAATTGCATGATGTTCATGAAGAATCCTAATCATCATGAGGAGGAGAAAGTTTAAAGAAATTGAAATTCAGTTGATTTTGAAAGGAAACAAAAATATTAGCTGATTCTCACTGAGTTGAAGATGATGATGAGTTCTTATCATCAAAATTATGCAGCTAAAGAAGACCAGATTCATGTGTTGAGAGGGAGACAAAAAAAATTTTAATTCTGAAAAATCAATATATGTCAAGTAAAGGGGGAGCAAAGAAAAGGGATATCTATCAAATTTGAAAAAGATCAAGAGATTCAAAAGAAAAGATAATTGTGTGATCAAGACATTATGATTAGGATAAACAATATCAAGAGCTACATTCAAGGGGGAGAGAACAAACTATTCTTCATGCAAAAGCAAAGCTTATTTTAAGACAAGAGAGCTTAAGATCAGAAAGAATAGGTTGAAGATTGGGAAAAGCTGAAAATCACTACATGTTAAGTTGATAATAAAATCAAAGGTTGAAAAGCCTAAGGTTACGAATGCAAAAGAGGAGTTTGAAGAGAAAAGATGTCATTTTATGTTATCAAGTTTCAAGTTCTCATCAAGATGTTGAAGTGAATACTATTCTCAAAATGAAGAGTCTCTATTTAAAGATGAGAAGTCATTTGAAGACATCAAGTAAAGGTTTGAAGATTCCCCAAAGCTTCAAAAGAATATTAACCGAAAAAGAATATCTGCATGATTCAAAAGGGGAGATTGTTAGTTTGCGTGAGATGCCAAAAAGACATAACATCTTCTATTTCTATACAAAGGGGGAGATTGTTAGGTTTATTAATTGTATAGAATAGAAGATTACATTTTGAGTGAAGTTTGTATTAATTACAAAATAGAGGGTCTTAATTGTAAATATACTCATGGAGTATATAAGCCTATGATTAAGGCTAATCATGTATCAATTGCCATGTAACGTCCCAATTTTTTTTGCCAATACTAAATCATATGATTAAAATTCAACGATAATTAAAACACTGTATGATACCATTTACATTCTGGGTGAAAACCCATAAAAATCTTAAGTTCAAGTACAATCAATTTGGGTTACATTAGAAAAGTCATGAGAGTGAAAACGTTGCGGAAGCTTGCTGGGAATGAGCTATCAAACGCGAGCTGGAGCCCCGCCGTGGTCAACACCTGAAAAGATGGTTAAACAACAACTGTAAGCACATAGGTTGTACTGCCTCAATTTGGGCCATGTATCATCTCTTTCTACAGCATCTGGTTCTCACACATAGCAATCATATAAAGGTTGTACTGGCTCTTCGCTACCCTTCTAAAGTAGCTTACTATCAGAAGTCACATAACTAGCATATAAGGTTTCACATTCAAGTCATCATATCCTAGTTTAAGCATATCATGTATACATCTATGTATAACGTTAATTCATATAAGTGATCGAGTGTTTGATTCTACCCTACCCCAACATCAGACGAGAACAAGAGATAGGGCCAAATAATCCATTCTAAACCTATATGGTTACCGTTATACATAGTACACAATATTCACAATATACTTAAACATGGATATAGTCTTTAACACTTTTGACATACATCATGGATTCAATTACATAGTACCTTATCAAATCTCAGTTAACATAGTCATCATATCATAGGTCATACCTTGTACTCGCGTGTGACCACCTGGACTAGCTCCAACAGATAGCTCATCGTAATAATTAGCACTTGAAAAGCTTTGAAACCATTTTTTAAAATCCTTTACGAACCAAGGTTTAAGTTCAAACACGCGGAAACGCATTCGAATCTCTTAAACCAAGGCTCTGATACCAAGTTGTCACGTCCCAATTTTTTTTTTGCCAATACTAAATCATATGATTAAAAGTCTACGATAATTAAAACACTGCATGATACCATTTAAATTCCGGGTGAAAACCCATAAAAATTTTAAGTTCAAGTACAATCAATTTGGGTTACATTAGAAAACTCATGAGAGTGAAAACGTTGCGGAAGCTTGCTGGGAATGAGCTATCAAACGCGAGTTGGAGCCCCGCCGTGGTCAACACCTGAAAAGATGGTTAAACAACAACCGTAAGCACAAAGGTTGTACTGCCTCAGTTTGGGCCATGTATCATCTCTTTTCTACAGCATCAGGTTCTCACACATAGCAATCATATAAAGGTTATACTGCCTCTTCGCTACCCTTCTAAAGTAGCTTACTATCAGAAGTCACATTACTAGCATATAAGGTTTCACATTTAAGTCATCATATCCTAGTTTAAGCATATCATGTATACATCTATGTATAACGTTAATTCATATAATGATCGAGTGTTTGATTCTACCCTACCCCAACATCAGACGAGAACAAGAGATAGGGCCAAATAATCCATTCTAAACCTATATGGTTACCGTTATACATAGTACACAGTATTCACAATATACTTAAACATGGATATAGTCTTTAACACTTTCGACAGACATCATGGATTCAATTACACAGTACCTTATCAAATCTCAGTTAACATAGTCATCATATCATAGCTCATACCTTGTACTCACGTGTGACCACCCGGACTAGCTCCAGCAGATAGCTCATCGTAATAATTAGCACTTGAAAAGCTTTGAAACCGTTGTTTAAAATACTTTACGAACCAAGGTTTAAGTTCAAACACGCGGAAACGCATTCGAATCTCTTAAACCAAGGATCTGATACCAAGTTGTAACGTCCCAATTTTTTTTGCCAATACTAAATCATATGATTAAAAGTCTACGATAATTAAAACACTGTATGATACCATTTACATTCCGGGTGAAAACCCATAAAAATCTTAAGTTCAAGTACAATCAATTTGGGTTACATTAGAAAACTCATGAGAGTGAAAACGTTGCGGAAGCTTGCTGCGAATGAGCTATCAAACGCGAGCTAGAGCCCCGCCGTGGTCAACACCTGAAAAGATGGTTAAACAACAACCGTAAGAACAAAGCTTAGCGAGTACTTTTACTTACAAACCAAACAGTTCATCAGAACACATTCTTCGCACCCACTACTGCAATAAGTGGTCTCATCAAATAACACGTATCTCATACCCACTACCGTAGTAAGTGGTCTCAACATACCCGCCTGTTAGGCGGTCTCGTCTCACTCGTTGTCGTCACAACGGTCTAACATTCCCGGCACCGAAGTACTGGTCTCATACCCAACACCAGAGTGTTGGTCTAATACCCGACGCCGAAGCGTACGGTCTCATTCCCGACACCGAAGTGTGCGGTCTAACATACCCGTCACCGGAGTGAACGGTTTAACATACCCGTCACCGGAGTGAACGGTCTAACATACCCGTTACCGAAGTAAACGGTCTAATCACATTCAGTTATAACTCACAGCTGTTCACGTATTCACATGCATATATAAACATCTAGAATCTATTTAGATCATAATGAGAACACTGATGATATATTTATCATATACCACATACATAACACGTCACACGTACTACTATCATGTAATTGAGTGTATTCACATGTCTCATAACTTATCATCTGCTTACACATCATAGGTCGTATGCAAAGTCTATTTAAAACATACCCGACACCGAAGTGTTGGTCTACACATAGCATTCACGTATTCCACAATTATTCACTTTCTTAGGCACTATCAAACGTATTTGATGTCTATTTAGAAATGTAAGTAAGAATACTCACCTGTCAGTAGTCTCAGTCAATTATCAATAGTTCAGTACATACGTATTTGTGGTTACTCGTCAGTCAGCAACTGCCTACAATTAAGGTTTCACATAGATTTGTAGTTCAGACTGTATATCTAATATGCGATTCTACTAATTGGGTGTAACTTGTGATTTCAATCTTACTACTCAATTTGCAAATTCAAGTTTAAACCTCAATCTACAATTGCATAACATATACTAATTTGCAATAGGCTAACATGTACTAATTTTCAATTGTGTATTTTCTTTTATTTTGCAATTGTACTCCTCTCTTCTATTTTTCAAATCGTAGTTAAATGAATTTCGTTTGTGATCTAAAGTTTCTTTATAAATTTGCAAATTTCAGATTTGACAATGGGTTTAACAATCGTTATCTACATATATATATATATATATATATATATATATATATATATATATCGACCCTAAGCCCACATTAGGATTTTATAAGTAATGACCCTATATTTCCAACCATGACTGGGCCAGCTCACTAGTACTAAGAGCCCATTAGAACACTAATGATTTACTTACAATTAGAAATCCTCAATTAGCTATTATAAAACAGTATCCAATTTAAAGGTCCATGCCCAACAAATAATATTAAATGGTTTCATCAATTAGGGCTTTTGACTTCATGATTTTAATTAAGAACTACAGAGCTTCATTGGTTCAACTACCAAAGGCCCATTCCCATTTAGAATCTGGGCCCAAGTAACTTGACCCAAGTCCACTAGCAACTTGTGAGGGCCATGCATCAATTTATTGTCTAAACTAAATTGCAGGGCCTATTATCCAAACACCATTGGACCAACTTTAATTCGTTCTTGGCACATATCATTAAAACAATTACCGTGTTTTGCACTTTGCAACACAGCTCGCGATAATCAACAGCAGTCGTTCGTAAACTATCAAGCTCCTCAAATCCCCATCGATTTTTAATTTTTTTAGAGGTATGTGTTTTACCCTCCTAGAACCGAGTCCCCTAGAAATTAATCACGTTTATATAGAATTAAAGAGTTGCTAATCTCGACTACTTCCCTGCTCTTACTGGACTCGAAAGTCAGCAATGGTACAGATTGACACCTACCAAAACTTAACCATCTCGCATGATTTCAAATGTACTAGATGCTACTCATCAAATAAACCTGTCCGTAGGAGTTAATTGCATTTTCGTTGTTGTTAGCAAGTTCGAGATTTTGATTTAAGTCTCGGTTTTCAGTTCATCTTTTCACGAGTAGAAACCCATGAAACTTGTTGACCTTAGGTAAGAATTCGACCACAAATTTCTAGTAAAAGATTAAGGAAACTAACTTGATGATTATACTCCGAGTTCTAATCGAAACGGCAGATTTGGTCCCTGTTTTGCCGCTGCTCCTCTTGGCTAGTGGGGTATGAACGAGAACAGCTCCACATTCTTATTTCTTACTTTGCAAAGCATACGACTCCAAATAACCTGGAAGTTTGTGCCCTATTTCATTTCTTAAACACTCCTTCTAGCCTCTTGACGGCCCAACATGGTTTAAGGGTACTAATTAAGCCCTTATAATAACTCAGTACACAACTACCCAAATCCCTCCCTCATGGTGAATACAAGGCCCAATAAAAGGTTTGCTTATTTGGCTCACTCATGTAACCCCAATTACAATCCATCTTAGAATTTGAATACTTGTGCCTCTAATACTTTTAATAATTACTACAACTATGGAAATAATACAAAAAAAATGACAATAAAAATGATTTATTACTATTAATCACAATTATCTAGTGATTAAAAAAAACGGGTATTACATGCCATAATCAATGATATGAACTATGTGTTAATCAAGGTGTAATTAGTATTCTCTCATAGTTCTACACATGCAATTGAAGATTAGCTTGATAATTGAAGAATTAAGGGATTATCAACTTCCGATTCAGGTGCATACATGATTGAACTCCATCATACTTTTACATCTGGAAGTTGGGTATTAGATACTGGCTGTGGCACTCACGTTTGTAACATTGTGCAGGTGCTAAAGGCAAGTAGGAGGATGGAGAACGGAGAGCTTGACTTGATAATGGGAAACAAGTAGATTGTCCCTATCAAAGCTCGAGGAAGAGTTGAATTGTCTTTTAATTCTGGTTTTTCCATATTATTATTGAATGTATGCTACTCGCCTCTTGTGGCGAGGAATATTATTTCTTTTCATGCACTACATGACGATGGGTTTGGTTTTTCCTTTGAAAATGCAACTATTTTGTGTTTTAAAAATAATATTTGCTATTTCAAAGCTTATCCTTGTCGTGGTATTTATAAAGTAGATGCATACATTAATAATAATCAAACAATCATGAATATTGATTCAACATCTAAAAATGGTTTAGACAAATTGTCTTTGTGGCATGGTCGACTTGGCCATATAAAAAAGACTCGTATCGCCAAGCTCCAAGCGGCTGGGATCTTGGAATCATTCGACCATGAGTCGAATGAAGTATGCGAATCTTGTTTATTAGGCAAGATGACTAAAGCACCCTTTACCGGCGTGAATGAAAAGGGTAAAGAGTTATTGGACATCATACATTCCGATGTGTATGGTCCATTTAAGCACATCACAAGAGACAATTCTAGATACTTAGTTACCTTTGTAGATGATTATAGTAGGTATGGGTATGTGTACTTGGTTAGACAAAAGTCCAAGACCTTTGAGGTTCTTAAGACTTTCCAAAACAAAGTAGAGAATCAATTGGGCAAAAAGATTATGATACTTAGATCCGATAGGGGTGGTGAGTATCTTAGTCAAGAGTTTCGTGATCATCTTAAGAGTTGTGGGATTATCTCACAACTTACACCTCCTAAGATGGCGCAATTAAATGGTGTCGCTGAGAGGAGGAACCGAACATTGTTAGATATGGTTCGGTCTATGATGAGTCACACCCAAGTATCTATAAGCTTTTGGGGATATGCTCTTGAGACGGCAACAAAGATCCTTAATCTCGTACCAATGAAGAAGGTCAAGAAAACACCTTTCGAGACGTGGCACGGGAAACCTCCCGTTCTTGCCTATCTAAAGGTTTGGGGTTGTCTAACCTACGTGAGACGTGAGGTTGATGACAAATTAGAGCCCCGATCTGAAAAGTGTTATTTCATCGGATATCCAGCTACGGGTATTGGATACATATTCTATAAACCCTCCGAGAACAAAGTATTTGTTGCTCGAAGGGCGGTCTTTTTAGAAAGAGAATTAGTATCCAATCAGCAAGGTGGAAACAAGATTGACCTTGAAGAAGTTCAAGGGTCAACGGATGAAAGGCCTAGCATTGGCACTAGCCAACAACCTAGTGAGGTTGAGTCTGAGCATGAAAATATAGTGTAACACCGTAAATCTCAAGCCATTTTTTTAAATCACTTAGGAAGCATTTTCTAATCTCAGTCAAATAAACATTCACAAAGTACAAAGTACTCTTTACAAAATACAACGTCAACTTGTGTTACAAAAGATTTATAAAACACGGCTCGTCTCTTCTCAAAACACAATATCAGAGTATTGGTCAAATTCCCCTTCCCACAAACACAGCTAAACAGCAACTCACAACAAACCTGCAAAAAGCAATCAACCATGGGGAATTAGCACTAAGCTAAGTGAATGGAAGCTACAAACAAGCAAACAACAATCACAGTTCACAATTGAACCTCTAAGCAACAATCACCAACAATCCGTTAATTCAACAATCTCTCAAATCCTGAGGACCGGCGGTTCTGCCGAACCTACAACCAATGCCGGCCAAGGCAAAGGTTTACCGATAGCTCTCTACCGATCGGCACAATGAAATTCCCCTCTGATACAACGCATGCATCAGGAGGACTACCACTGATCAACCAACCGTAGACGAGCCCAGCTCTTACGTCAGCAGCTGACCCCAACCAGCCCTTTCACAGAAGCTGATATCTACTAACCCGTTACAACAGAAGTTGGTTCTTGAACAATCCAGATACACTTCCAATCACGAACACAATCAAAACTCTATCACATATAACACGTATATGAACATATAACTCTTGATTAACAAATAGCAAACTATCAGTCTATAGTGGCATATAAAAACTAAACCATCTATCTTCGCATATCGAACTCATCAGTCTATAATCACATTTTATAAACAACAATCCATCATCGCATATCGAACATTCCTCAAATCAGGCAATTCATAACGTTACCACAATTACCACTCGTGAGTAAAACCTCCACTCACCTCAGTCCTTGATCACGCTTGCTCAGTTGTCTAATATTACTGAGTCTTCGGAGTTCCTGAGAACACAACAACACCAGAATCAGTCTTTTCTATCATAAATATATATTTCTTCATATATTTATATCACATAAATCTCATATGTAGCGTATCACCTTCACCTAATAAGTATACAGAAAAGATATCATATTTAAACAATCAACAATCAATCAAATAATTCTTCTTCTTCAACAACCGACTCTAATCAGCATGGATCTTTTTCAAGAACTTACCAAACTCAATAAAACTTACTAAAAACATGTTTTAACCTCATATATCCCATATACAAACATTAAGAACTCATCAAATTCATGTAAAACATTAAAACAATCAATACCCATTTCATCAAATTTCTTCATAAACCCATTAATGGTGTTTCTCATATAAACTCATGAAATACTATAAGAAACATATCCTAAGAATCAATAACATGTCATAAACATATTCTAACCTTGTTTTTGAATTAACAATCAACAAATCTTCACTTTGAAATTTCAAGTTTCTAGTTGTTTTCTTTCTTGTTCTTCTTGCTTCCAGGAAAAACACACACACACACACACACTTGTCTTTCTTTCCAAATAAAATATGCAAGTATCTTTCAGATATTCATACACACCCACATGTGTACTTCCATAATCATTTTCACAAACATGAGGTGTCATCTACATTATTTACACACGTATCCATATATACATATATTCACATACATCCATACAACTACTTACACACATACATATTAATTTTTCCTTTTAAATCAAATTCCAGTACACAAATATATATACATTTATATATTTTTTATTCAATGAATTAATTTAATTAATTCTAAATAACCACTTAGCCAATTAAATCCGAATAATCATGAAATCACGTACCGCTTATTCGTCAATCAACTAACCCGGATTTGCGGATGTTACAAATCTTCTCTCCTTTAGAGGATTCCGTCTTCGGAATCCCATAGCACACACATCAAACCAAAGCATCCATTCTTCATATTCTTTTCTGGTTGCCAAACCAATTGTAACATATATACCTTTATATCTTACCATCATTCGCAAAAGTTTATTTCTACTCATCTGTGTCAACTTATAATTATTAGAGTTTAACAACTTTTCTTCAACTCAATCATATAACTCATAAACTCGAGAAACCTGTCTTTCAATCATTTTCTTTTAGAATTTACACATTTAGGCAATATCAGATCGTATCTCAAATACTTGTTCACATCAACCTGCTTATCTCAATTAACAAATTCCATATATCTAACTAATTCCGTTTGAGATCTCTATCTAACTAATAGATAGTTGAAATTAGGTTCTGATATCCTAATTTAAATGTCGTAGATATGAAGAGTTTATAACAGAATTTAGAACTTACTTAAGTTCTTGAACTGACTTCTGACGCTGAGCTGACTCACTCAGTCTTGACGTTATCAAGCTGAGTTCTTGACTTCTTGATTCTTCAAATCTTCAAGTCTTCATTCCAGAAACCTATCTCAGCTTAGAAGTCACTGAGCTATCTAGTACTTACATAGAAAAACTCTATATCTGTTTATACGCTGACTACTCAGCCTAAGCTGACTAGTCAGTCTATAACAGACTTACATAATTCCAAATGTTTAACCTATCATCTATACATATCTATGGTTTGTCTCATCAAATCTAACTATTCTAAACATGGGACTAACAATCTCCCCCTATTTGATGATGACAAAATATTGAATCAAAGTACGTATAGGTTAACAGAATTATGTTGAACAACTCTGGAACTGACCAAGGTTAGTTCTTGAAATAAGTATTAAACTGATCTATACCTATTCATCATTTCTTGAACTTACAAGATTTTAGGTTACAAATCTATTCTAAGACTTGTATTCTAAGCATTTAAACATACCAATACTTAGATACTGAACTTATCAGAATTGATTTAAGTTCTGAACTTACAAAACTTGTATTACTGAACTTATCAGTTTATACTTGAACATATCAATAGTCAGCTTAAACTTACAAAGCTGTTTATTTGAACACATCAAACAGTTGAACATATCAAACTTAACTTTTCATTAATGAACATATCATTTACATTTTAGCTTGATCATTTTGACCAGCTTATGCACACTTAGTGCTTACAAAATCATAGAACTAATCTATTTCATTAATAGGATCTTCAGCTTCTAACCACATATCTGAACATTTGAGCTCCCAGATTGCTGCTTCTTTGATAGCATCATTCAAAATTTCTTCACCCTCTGGCAGCTCCCTCATCTCAACTTTTCTTAATCTAATTTCTTTGTTGAGATGGTATCTGAAAACTGAGTTCTGAATTGAGTTATCACATAAAATCCTCAAGTACAAAATCAATTCCAGATTCGCCAAGTGAAGATTTGCTATCTTCAAGAAACACTAGTTGCCTTCCACATCCAAATACAGAAATCCTTCCAATTGTTGAGTGAAACAAATATTTTCTCTGAATTCAACTCCCTCTGGAACTTGTAGACTGATGTTTCGTTTGGCTCGCTGATTTGCTGCTCTAACTCTTGCACCTTTATTTCTATTTAGGAAGGTATCAATTTCATCAGCCGGAATTTCTCCTAATTGATCAATTCTTATGAAGAGAGTCTTGAGCACATCAACTATCTCTTGTCTGATTTGACTCTTTTTCATTCTTTTGATAGTTGTGGCTACCACCTTTAACTCTGAAAAGCCCAACTTGTACAGACATCTCATATCTAAACCAATTTCATGTTTGTTGTCTAGTACAAAGTTGATGATTACCAATTCTCCTTTTCTACTCAGTGTGATGGATTCAATCTTGTGATTAAAATGTGTTCTTTTATAGCAATGACTTAGATCAACATCTGAGTAGGGAATTGGGGTAGCTCTTGGTCCAGAATAGTCAGCTTCAGCTTTAGCTCTGGCAGCCTTAGCTTTAGCCTTTTCTCTTTGCAGCTCAGCTTGTCTTTGCTGCTCTTTCATCTCTTCCACTGTCATGTCTAGTTCTTTGGCCATTTCTTGTAACATTTGCTCCGCAAACATGCCACTGGCTTTCTGTGTTGCATCAGCTTCATCACTTGAGTTAGATTCATATGCAACTAGTTGATACTGACCTTGTTGCTCTGGCTCAGGCTCAATAATGATGACTTTTCGTCTCTTTGCTAGAGACATAACACTTGTTCTTTTCTTTCTTTTTACCGTCTCAAACACCTTTCTTTTCCCTTTATCCATTTTTGAAGTTGGAACAGACTCAGCTACAACAAACTTTGGTAGCTTAGCGTGAGGAAAATTGGTATGAACAGCTTGAGATGTTTCTTCATATGGAGTTTCTGGTTGAGCTGATTGGACTAACGGAGCTTTTTGCTTTTGTTGAGAGGGCTGATCTACAGTACTCATGAACTAATCATGAGCTTCTTCTTCAATTTGCACTTCCTCTGTATGCTCCCCCTCAACCATATCATCACTTTTCTTTAATTCTTCCTCCCCCTTTTAGTCATCATCAATAGGGGAGGGTCTTAATTTAAGCACAAAGCTTTCCAAGTTGGCCATAGTGTTCGATAGATCATTAAGCTTGTGCATCAACTTGGCTTTGTCATTTTTCCTCTTCTTGTGCAGGAGCTCAAACTGAGTGTGTATGTATTCCATAATGGCTTGGGCATCAGTGGCCGTCAGCTTGGGCTCCTCTGGTGTCTGCTTGACCTCAAAGTCCTCATGACCAGTGGAGGAATGAATTTCCACTGTAGGAGTGGCTGTTGAGTGTTCCTCAATAGGTAAGATTGTGGGCCCCATATCCAAAGGTTAGCGCTGACCTATGGAATCAAGGGGGCCAGATTGGGGACCCTGTAAACCTTCCTAGTGTATGAAAGGTTCATTGACAGGTCGTGCTTGAGTGTGTGATAAAGGAAGAGAAGAAGAATGACCAATGTCGTGAACTTTGGTAGTAGGGTAGGCTGGGCGTAGTGGCGAGGAAGGGGTAGTTGACCCTGGGGATAGGTCGTTTGTTCAAGGTTACCTTCATGGGTCTGTGAAGGCACATAAACAGGTTCTCCCATGGATAGAATAGGTATGGGCTGAGTAGACACCATACCCGGCTTAGGCTGACTTGGTGAAGTAAGCCTCGAGGTTGGAACCTTAAGAGAAGGTGTCTCCCCCTCAGCTCCTACCGGTGGAGGTGTCAATGTGACATCAGCTCCATGATCCTTTTTAGGTGAAGGACCACCCATGGCAGATTTACGTGTATAGGTATGGGATATATCCTTGGTAGTAGTGGGCTGACCAAGTTTGGTTGTAGAGTGGATAGTATATGGAGATGTTTGTGGTGGTTCACCTAGATTCTTAGGCTGAGTATCTTCAACATTGATAGTTTCTTTTGATGTTGCACATTTGTCAGATTTACCACCATCCTCATCATCAGAATCATCCATAATATACATGGGATTTGATGTGAGATCTTCTTTGCTCCTTTCAAGCTCACTCAGACTGACTGGGTCAGCTTGAGCTTTGTCAGATTTGTCAATACTTGTCTCATCAAACGTAACACGTACGGACTCTTCAATTACCTTTCTTTTAAGATTATAGACTCTGTAAGCTTTGGAGATTGAAGAATATCCAACAAATAGACCTTGATCAGCTTTAGGTTCCAACTTATGGAGCTGATCTCTTTGGTTTAGCTTCAGCGCAAAAGTTCAGCTTGAGCTTTGCTTCACATAACATGGTTCTGGAAGCTTCAATTAAGGTTCTATTTCTCGTTTCAGCAACTCCATTTTGTTGTGGAGTTCTTACAGCTGAGAAATTCTGGATAATTCCCTTCTCTTCACAAAAGCCTTCAAGGGTTGAGTTCCTAAACTCAGTCCCATGATCACTCCTTAGCTGCTTGATAGACTTACCTTTTTGCAACTCTTCTTGCCTTATGAAGCTGATTAACTCATATGCAGCTTCACTTTTGGCTTTTAAGAAGACCACCCAAGTGAATCTTGTGAACTCATCAACAATCACTAGAGTATACTTTTTACCACTTAGGCTTGGGGTGCTTATAGGTCCAAATAAATCCAAATGCAACATATGCAATGGTTCTGTAATTGAAAAATTCTGTTTGGACTTGAAGGATTCCTTATGATGTTTTCCCATTTCACAAGCTGAGCAAAGTTTGTCTTTAGCAAATGTGATCTTTGGCAGACCAGAGACTAATTCTTTGCTAGACAATTTGTTAATATATTTGAAATTTAGGTGTGATAGTCTTTTGTGCCACAACCAACTCAGCTTGGGAGTTGAGTCAGAATACAAACAGGTTTCAGTTGAAGGATCTGCGGAGCTGAGATCTAACAAATAGATATCTCTCTCTTTTTGCCATTAGTATTGGCTTTCTCTTCTTATCATAAATTGTTCCTGCATGCTTTGTGAAGGTGACTTCATAATCCTCATCACACAATTGACTGATACTTATCAGATTGTGTTAAGTCCTTCAACATATGCTACCTTTTTGAAAGTGACTGTTCCAGCAGTTATCTTTCCATAACCTTTAGTCCTTCCTTGAGAATTATCCTCAAATGTCACCTTGGGTCCTTCATTGTTTTGGAATTCACTTAGAATTCCTTTGCTTCCTATCATGTGCCTTGAGCATCCATTGTCTAGGTACCACTTGTAGGAGCCTGGCACATGATCAACTAAACACATTAATTTCTTTTAGGAACGCATTATTTGGTGGGTTCTGAGGATGAGCACTTAGCTAATCCTTTAAAGGCTGACTGATCAGCTTGAACAGATTCTGAGTTTGTTTTAGACTGATCATGCTTTACTTTTTCAGGCCTAAGATTGGTACTTACGCAATATTTGGCTTCATGACCTCTGTCACCACACTTATAGCATTTTCTTCTAAAAATAGGTG
Organism: Dittrichia graveolens; assembly: GCA_038502395.1. Taxonomy (NCBI): domain Eukaryota; kingdom Viridiplantae; phylum Streptophyta; class Magnoliopsida; order Asterales; family Asteraceae; genus Dittrichia; species Dittrichia graveolens. The sequence goes on from JARJIL010000008.1 coordinate 30,897,391, forward strand.
TTTGGGTGACTTCTTTGAGTTCTCCAACATTAAATTTTGATTTAGTTTTAGGGTCATAAGATGTGGATAACCTTTCAATCCTTTTAGAAAGTTTGTCTACTTGATTTTCTCTGACTTTGGACTTACCTTTGTCAGTTTTATGGTTACCCTTATTTGGTGAAGTTTGACTTACAGACAACTTCCTATTCTTAGACATCCTTTCATATTTGGCTTGAGAGTTATGTCTTTTTGAGTTGATGTGAGTTATTCTGTCAAAGACAGTTGTTCTCACAGGATTATAATCCAATCTTTTGAAAACTGACTTACAGTTTCTGTTGGATCTAGAACATTCAGCTTGATGGTTTGTATGAATAACCTGGGGGCTTTGGGTTGGTCTCACAAACTTATTAGTTTTGACCTGTTTTCCATCCTTGTTCCTTAAAAATGTCTTTGGAAGTATATCATCCGATTTCACATTTTTATCTTCAAGACTGACTTGTTCTTTGATGATTTCATTAGCAGTAGCACTATAATCTCCCCCTAGCACTGCTTTTACTTGAGTTGGTATCTGCTGGTTGATACATTTTTCTGCTTCCCTTGATGACTTACACCAAGATTCACAGATCTTTCTTAGATTGTCAGCTTGTTCTTTTGATTCTTGTAATTCTTCACTTAGAAGTTTGTTTATGTGAAGCTGACACTCATAATAACTTTGAGTCTTTTTACCAGTATTTATGAGAGTTTTAGAGTGTTTAAGTTTATCTTTTAATTTTGAAATTTCAGTTTTCAAATTAGATTGAACTGTGAGAGAGGTTTTGAAGTCATTCAACAAATAGTTGAACATTAAACATTTTTGTTCATCAGTGTAAGAGCTGAAGTTATTTACCTTATACATTGAGGCAGGATCCCAGTTGTTGGTTTGCTTACTTAGCTTAGCCGCTTCTGCTAGATGCTCATCAAAGGAACTATCTTCTAACTCATAGTCAACTTGTTCCTCTTCATCCTCAATGGCCATCAAGCACCTATTTGGCTCATCATCATCTGAAGTAGATGATTCAGTATCCCAAGTCTCCGCAAGAAGACATTTGGTGTTTTCATCTGGCTTGGCTTTGAGTCTATGATATTTCTTGTTATATTTATCAGCTCTGTATGCATTCTTGTCAGCCACTGAAGCTGATTCTCCCTTCTTTACTCTGCACTCAGCAGCTATGTGTCCTATCTTCTGACAGTTGTAGCACTTAGCTTTCTTAGGATCAAAAGTAGACTTACCTCTTTTGCTTTTGTCAGATTGCTCCTTCCTCTTCTGAACTTTCTAAAATTCCTTCCTAACATTGCCATTTGTTCAGTAAGAGCATCCATCTCTTCATCATCTGAATCTGAGTTAGGACTTACCTCCTCAGATTCAGATTCAGATTCAGAGTCAGTCTCAGCTTGAGACTTTTTAGATCCCTTCTTCTTCTTTTCTACAATTAATGCAGATCCAACATTATTGATAGTTTCTTTTAGTTGTTGCTGAGCCACTTTCTTCTGTTCCATGATCTGTTGATGATTTAGAAGGAAACCATAGATAGATCTGAGATCATATTTTCCTAAGGTTCCTCCAGCATGAAGTGCAATGGTAATCTCATTGAATTGTTCTGGTAACACATCCAAGAACTTGAGTACCAACTCATTTTCATCTTTTTTGACACCTACCAAGAGTATATCATTAATCAAGCATTGAAATCTGGTAAACAGATCAGCCAGAGTTTCATTCTTTTTAGCAAAGAAAGTCTTATAAGAACGACTTAGATTTGTCTTCTTATGTTGCTTGACCAGATCAGTGCCTTCATACGTGACACTGAGAGTATCCCACATCTCTTTTGCAGTTTGGCACCCAGCCACGGTATGCAGAAGAGGGTTTGTCAAAGCATTTGCTATAGTGCTTTGTGCCTTATCATCAAGATTGAATAGTTTGCAATCTTCCTCAGTCCAACATGCTTCAGGCTTGGGAGTTTCTCTAGAGGGAACAGTTTTGTCAGTGGCAGTAATATGGATCATGGGTATGATTGGGCCATCTTGAATCACTGTACTCATCCTGTGATCCACTGACTTCAGATATAGCATGGCTCTAAACTTCTACATAGGATAGTCATTGCCATCAAAGATAGAACACCCTTTTTCCACCATTGTTGCAATATGATTTGATTGCTTGTTAATAGGCATCTTGACCTTTTGACATTGGATCTTGATCTTCAGTTAATGAATAAACTAGCTCTGATACCAGTTGTTGGTCTCAAAGAGGGTAAACAAGCAACCGATATAGTGTAGAAGGGGGGGTTGAATACACTTTAAAACAATCAATCAAATTAATCAAATGTATATTCAATGATCAAACAGAATGATTACAATTATTACTTTCTAATCAAATCAAGAGGATGATTTGATGTTTACACTGATTTTAAACTCAACTCTCTCTAAACACTCTCGTATCACAAACTAATTGATGATCGAACTTCTTGTTAAAACTGATTAACAAGAACTCTTGAAAACTCTTTCTCGAACTTTGAACTCACAAAGTTATCGCAACACACATGTATCAAGTATGACGAACACACGTACGTTTTGCAACTTATGCAGTACACTTTATTCGGTATTCTGTGTTCTATATATATTGAAACCCATAAGAAGGTTTATACTTATACTTGATATATCTACGAAAAAATCGCAGTTTAAAGATAGAACTTATCTTTTCTTTAAAACCGTAACAAACTCCTTAATTAGAACATATCTAACTAATTTCGTTTGAGATCTCTATCCAACTAATAGATAGTTTAAATTAGGTTCAGATATTCTAAATTAAATGTCATAGATATGGAGAGTTTATAACAGAATTTAGAACTTACTTAAATTCTTGAACTGACTTCTGACGCTGAGCTGACTCACTCGGTCTTGACGTTATCAAGCTGAGTTCTTGACTTCTTGATTCTTCAAATCTTCATTCCAGAAACCTATCTCAGGTTAGAAGTCACTGAGCTATCTTGTACTTACATAGAATAACTCTATATCTGTTTATACGCTGACTACTCAGCCTAAGCTGACTAGTCAGTCTATAACAGACTTACATAATTCCTAATGTTTGACTTATCATCTATACATATTTATGGTTTGTCACGTCAAATTTAACTATTCTAAACATGGGACTAACAGTGGATGATATCCTACTCATTGGAAAAGATATTCCAACCTTGCAAGGTGTTAAGACTTGGTTTGAAAAATGTTTCTCAATGAAAGACTTAGGAAATGCGGCATATATTCTAGGTATCAAAATCTATAGAGATAGATATAGAAGACTTCTTGGGTTGAGCCAAAGTACATACATTGACAAAGTCTTGAAGCGATTCAAGATGGAGGATTCCACGAAAGGAAATCTCCCTATGTCACATGGAGTGATATTGAGTAAGACTCAATGTCCTAGTTCTCAAGAGCAACTAGAAGTAATGAAGCGAGTACCATATGCTTCGGCCGTGGGCTCAATCATGTACGCCATGTTATGTACTCGTCTTGATGTGTCATGAGCTTTGAGCATGACTAGTAGATATCAGGGTAACCCAGGGCAAGCCCATTAGGTTGCGGTAAAGAACATTCTTAAGTATCTTAGGAGAACTAAAGAAATGTTCTTGATCTTTGGTGGTGAGGAAGAGCATAGAGTAAAGGGTTACTTTGATGCTAGCTTCCAAACTGATAGGGATGACTGCCGATCACAATCGGGGTTTGTATTCCTATTAAATGGTGGAGCTATTACTTGGAGGATTTCAAAGCAAGACACAGTAGTTGATTCTACCACGGAATCAGAATACATTGCGGCAAGTGAAGCTGCTAAAGAAGCTGTGTGGATAAGGAAGTTCATCCGAGACCTTGGAGTGGTTCCAAGCATCTCCGACCCTATTGAGATCTTCTGTGACAATGAGGGTGCGGTAGCCTTACCAAAGGAACCAAAAGCTCACAAGAAAACGAGGCATATACCTCGAAAGTACCACTTGATCAGAGAGATGGTTGAAAGAGGTGAAGTCGCTATTATTAGGGTAACCTCGGAAGGCAATTTGGCCGATCCGTTCACTAAACCGTTATCACAAGCTTCTCATAATTCTCACACTATGGCAATAGGTGTTAGATTTGCTCATGACTTGGTTTAGATTGAGTTTTAGTTTATGTTTGGATCATTTTGTATTTGGGAACATTAAGCCGTAATGTTACTTATGTTTGTTTCGATTTATATAGTAGAGATCTATATATACGCATGTTGCGGTTACTTTCATTTAGTCTTTACTGTGTTCCATCGTTGCATGTTTAACCTCTTCCCAAGATTGTTTTACAATTTTTAAATCTCCATAATCGGTCATACTTTGTGGGAAGGAAGTATGAATTAAGATTGAGGTAAAGAATTGGTTTTGATAAACGTGATTCTTGCCTATACTTGAAAGGGGTTTCAAGTGATTGGAGGACCCGCACCTGAGTTTACTTCATGGTTTTAGTCATAAGTAACTCGGGATGATAATGTCGTTTCATCCTTAAACTAGAGATACATGTGATTCATAAGCATAGGTTTACTTTGCTTTGATCATTTTCTAACGCAGTCCGTAACTGGTCATTATAAGGGAGATGATTGGGTAGAGTGTTATCTATGTGGCGGGATTATGTAGTCAATAGGAATTTGTTCCTCTATGTATAGAGAAGATATCCATGGGCCCCTCGATGATTGAGTGCTGATGTTCATATGCATGGTCGTGCTCAAGTTATATTGATGATGGATCAATGTTACTTGGTTTGTTGGTCACCACTAATCTAGAATCGAGAAACATAATCGTGAACGATCTGAAGGTTGACTTTATTCCATGCCTTGTGTTCACATAGGATATCGCGAACAAAGGGATGTACATGATCATTTATGTTTAGGACAATCATTTTATGATTGGGATCTTGTCAAGAGTGGCATACCATATACTGACTTGGGAGCATAGATGTCTTGCTAGAGGCCGCTCTATGTTTGTGTTATTTTTCGTAGTCGTGTCACGTGCAAGTGGGAGTCTGTTGGTATATACCCGCTGACACGCACGAGTTAATAGCACTGCTGATGAGGTATATGCCTATTGGGTCACACACCAAGTATTGATTCCGGCAACACTATCAAGCAAAAGAGAGAAAAGGCCAAAATGGGTTTTGGCATGATAGGGCACGGTCGTGCCATGTGAGGCACGGGCCGTGTCTAATCAATAGGCACGGGGTGTACCCACCTTGAGTTGGACCGTAGTCTTTTGGACCGGTACGGCTGTGCCATATATGGCACGGGCGTGCTCGTACGTTGTAACTTCAGAATCAATTGTCTTTTAATGCTCATTTTAATAGGATTAATATCTATCAATTGGCAGTTTCAAGAGTTACGGATTTGGGGTCATTTGAACTAACTTGTGAGTGGAATATTGTGTAGTTCATGCAAGTTTTCTCTCTAGTTCTCATATACACTTTGTGATCAATTTTTGGATGCACAAAAGGTGTTACACATACCTTGAACTTGTTGCTTTGATGTTTATATCAACATACTAGCATTTGGGAATCAAGTGTGCTTGGGGTGGACAACACTAGAGGAATTCTTTGTTGAATTCTCATAACTTGACAAGGAGTTGCTTTGTGATCTTCCATTGTGGTATAATCCTTCTTCCTATCTTGTTTATTTCTTTTACTTGCTAAACCATGAGTAGATTTTGGTCCATTGGGAAGTACTTGTTTGGATACTTTTGATTTTGGATTATATATCATGCTTCCGCTTTGTCTTGAAAATGCCAAACAAATACCTTCAGCTATTGCCAGAGAGAAGTTGAAAGCTGCTAGGGATAGGCAGAAGATGTATGCTGATCCACGACGTCGTCCAGTATCATTTGATGTGGGTGAGTTGGTATATCTAAAAGTCTCTTCGTGGAAAGGCGTGATTCGTTTCGTTAAACGTGGGAAGTTAGCTCCCCGTTACATAGGTCCTTTCCACATTCGTCAGATAGTAAATGACCAGACGGTTACGTTGGATCTTCCAGCAGAATTGGTAGGGATTCATGATACATTCAATGTGTGTTATCTACGAAAATGTAAAGTTGAAGATGAAATCCAGATTCTCCCGGTGCATGAATTCAAAGTGGATTTAAAGAAGAGATTAGTGGAGGAACCTATTGAACTATTAGATCGTAAAGTGACCAAGCTCCGAAAGAAGCAGATTCCGATGGTGTTGGTCAAATGGAAGCACAGTTTAGGTTCTGATTTGACAATTGGGAGACTGAGGCGGATATGAGAGACAGGTACCCTCAGTTGTTTGAAGGAGAAGGGATTCCGAGAACGGAATCCTCTTAAGGAGGGGAGATTTGTAACACCCATAAACCTGGGCTAGTCGATTAGCGTGTAACACCGTCATTTTGAGAACCAAATTTTTCTTTTTAAAATACTAATTTATATTTTTCATTTAAACACGCAACAGAATTAAAACAAGTGCAAATATTATACATTCAAAAATTTCCACATACGAGGTTTGGTGTTACTGATAATGAACTGTTTGTCCATTATCTGATTATAATACAAACATAATATCAGAGTTAAACAAGATACAATGTTCCTCCTAAGAAAGTAAACTACCCGCAGGCTCCCAAGCTCACTGAGGATCACCTGCACATGTGAGGAGTATTAACTGTTAGCTATAATAGCTAGTGAGTACATGATAGCATGCAATCAATATAAACGTATCACATATCATCAATCATGCTCAAATAGTGATATCCTAGCATCTCGCGATGAGCTGGCGTAGTCAGAAGGCGACATATCTCGCAGGGGAGCTAACCCGGCTCAATGCACCAAACTGGGGTACTAGACACATCAACCGCTCCGGTGGGTGAGATGTAAAGTGGTCCACCATTGCGTTTTGGAATTAACCGATTCCTCTGTGTACATCCATAAGCTATACCCAAGGAGGACTGCTTTGTCCTTATGGTCCGGATCGTTCACAAACACATATATGATCCACTCGGATCTTCATTGCGCGCATATAATCATATATCATCATAATACATACCTAATCAAGTGCATACTATATTGTGTCAACATGTTAAGTCTAGCCTCATCATGAAACCTACACTTAATCAAGTGTGTGTACAAGTCATGGTATACAATTCTCAATTCATTGTTAATATATGTTATAGATACATTTATTACTATTTTATCAGGCACTCACTTGACGAGCTAATATAATACAACTATGATACCGATGCTCCTGGACCAACTGGTGTATCTAAACAGGGTTTCCAGATATTAAAACCTTGTAAAAGCAGAATTTGCCAGAACATCCGTACCTAGCTAAGGCACACCCGTGCCTAGCAAGGTATGCCCCGGGTTTAGACATGCACACCCCGTACCTGATACTCAGGTACCCCCCGTGACTGCAGGGCACCCCCGGACTAGCTAGGGTTAGGCATGCCTGTACCTTTGGGAGGTACGGCCGTGCCTCCCAGGGTACGCCCTAGGGTACGGCCTGTTCATGAGAGGCACGCCCGTGTCTTTCCATTTACAGCAGCAGGTTCAACCAGAACCAGCTGTTTCCAAACATAATTCCCAAATGATCATTTCCAGCAAATTCCTTTCATCCACATATGAAAATACCCTTCAAAACTAAGCTTAAACAACAAATTTGATACATCAAAACATTCAATTCTAACTTTGGGACCAAAATCTCTATTTTGACCCATTTGCACTTTCATTCCAGAAATCAATCAAAAACTTCATTTTAATTACAGATTTTGGTTGCTATTGACTTAGAAACCAATTAGAAACTGATTAGAATCAACAAACTTAATTATTGGTATCAATTTAAGAAAAACCCATATGAACCTAAACTTGGTGAAATGAAGAACAAGAACATGGAACTCACTTGAAGATGGGGATGGTTAGGGAGATGAGAAACAATAGATTGAAGCTTGATTTAGCACTTGAATTCACAACAACTTTAAGCTTGATTATCTCTTGATGATTCCTTCTTCAAGAGCCAAAGCAAGAACAACACAATTGAGATAGAGAGGAATACATAGTCTGTGTTTGTAAAAGATCATGTACACGTGGGTTACCAAAGGTGCCTACTTGTGGGTTGATAATATCCACAAGTGGGTATCTTGTTCCCCTTTCCAACTTACAACTTAACGCACAAATACCCGTTTTAACTAACGGGGATATTTTTGGAAACCCCATTCTAAACCATTTAATAATTTATTATTCTTATCTATTTTTAATAATATTTTTATATTATCATTTCTTTATTATTTTCTTCTATTTTCCACTTAATCAAATATATATATATATATATATATATATATAATTCTTTTATTCAATATTTAATTCAAGATTTAGACGTACCCGATTCGAACACGACTAGGCCCAATCTGAGGATGTTACATAGCGGGTTAGCGGTATGCGCTTATTTGCAATTAAATTTAATAATGTGGTTAATTAAGTTAATTGGTTTAAATTATTTAATTAAATATATATATATATGTGTATATATATATATGCATGTAAGAAATGGATAAAGGTGTTTAATAACACCTCATGCTTAAATATATGTGATCTGTGTGTATACGTGTATAATTAAGAATGCATGAGTATTTACCTGGTCATTATTTTCAAGAAGAAAAAGTGCAGTGTGTGTATTGAGAGCAAAACCTCTTGTAAAGAAACCTCAAGCTTGCAAACTTGAAATTTGGTTTGAAGATTTGTGATTTTATAAATTAAAGTTAAGGTTAGTATGTGCTTATATCATGTTATAATTCGTTTTGATGTATTTATCTGTTGAAATCTATGGCTATATGAAGAACCGCCATTAATGGAGCTTGAAGCTCAAAGTTGATAAGTGGGTTTTATATGTTTTTGTGTTTTGATGAGTTTTAAAGTGTTCATGATGTTTGTATATATGTTATATAAAGTTTATACATGTTTAGAAGTGTTTTGGATTGAAAAACAAAAGTTGATATGAGAAAGTTTGGGTTTTGAGTCGGCTGAAATTGGAGAAGATGATACAGAGTTTTTAGCGACGCGACGTGTCATTTTATTGGACGCGACACGTCCCCGCTTTTTGGTGGATTCTATGAATCCGAGACTTAAATCCGATGGACCAAATCCGTAGCCGAAAATCCGATTCTTTGAATCCGGCAAGTAAAATCTGAGAGTTAGAATCCGACACTTACAATCTGAGATTTGAAATCCGGCGGATTCTCAAATCCGGCAGATGAAAATCCGACATTTGAGTCGACGCGACGCGTCGGATTCCTAAACGCGACGCGTCTGACGATTTTCAGAAATGTGAACTTTGTTTGATTGATCTTTTGATTTGTGTTTCATGTGTTTATGATATGTGGACTTATTATAAGTATAGAGACATAAATATATGTGGGTAGATATATTTTATGTTCGAGACTGATTTCGTTGTTGCTGTGTTTTCAGGCAACACAAAGACTCAGTGATATAAGATATCTAAGTTCGCATTGAATCACAAGGTGAGTGGACGTTAATCGCTGATGGTAAAGATTATGGTTGATGTTATTGATGTGATGCATGCGTATGTGATTGATAGACTATTGAGTCTGATTGTTGATTGTGATTGTTGTATGATTATATCTGCTGCATGACTATTTGGTCGATACGTGCTCGAGGTATGATATCGAGTTGTGTTTGAGAAGTCAGCTATGCGTGGAATTGGGTTGGGCTTGTCTACTGGTTGGTTGAACAGTGGTAGTCTTACTGGTGCATGCGTTGCATCATAGGGGAATTTCATTGTGCCAATTCAGTAGAGGGCTATTGGTAAACCTTTGCTTTGGCCGGCATTGGTTGTAGGTTCTGTGCCGAACCACCAGTCTTCTTGATTGTGTGATTACATGCTTTGATGTTGATTGTTGATGTTTGTGTTTGTGTTTAGCTTCTACTCACTTAGCTTTGTGCTAATTCCCCTCAGTTGATGCTTTTGCAGGTTTGTGATTTGTTGGTGTTGTAGAAGGAAAGCTCGAACCCACTCTGATGTGTTTTAAATTTAAAGGAAACGAGCCAGTTGTTTTTTTGTAACACCATGACAGATGATATTGTTGTTTATGAACAAATGTTTATAGTTTGTAAATATTCATATTGTTTGTAAAGGGAATTTGTTTAATTAAGCTTCCGTATTGCGTTTAAAAAAATGGCTTTGGTTTTCGGGTGTTACACACAACATACCGTTGCCGCCACCATCACCAAACACCACAACATAACGTTAACCATTAAAATAACCTCCTCGTGTTATCCTGATTCAAACTCAACTGATTTGAACCAACACGAAGAATTTAACTTGTTAATCCTCACAAAGGCGGAACTTGAGGATCAACATACCCCCTAAACCCAAAAGGGTTAGGATCTTTTAATCTCAATAATATAATGTACATATATTGACACTGTAACACCCACAAACCCGGGCTAGTCGTTAGCGGGTTGGCGGTATGTGTTTATTTGCATTTAAATTGATTATATGGTTATCTAAGTTAATTGGTTAATTAACTAATTGAGAGAATATATATATATATGTATGTATGTATGTATGTATGTATGCATGCTACTGGAAGATATGTGATAATGCAAATAAGTAAGTATGGTTGTATGTATGCATGAGCATGTATATATGTACGTATGTAAGTATGTCTACATGTAAATGTGTGTAGGTGTATGGATAAGATAACAAAGTACACCTCCTGCTTTGAATTTTGTAGAACTAAGTGTACGTGTATACACATAAAGAATTCTCTGCTCATAATTTGAAACTAGAGAAAAGGTGTTGTGTGTGTTTTTAAGAAAAAAACTGCTAGTTGAAGAAATAGAGTTTCAAACTTGAATATTTGATTTAAAGATTTGGAGTTCTGAAAATTCAAGCAAAGGTTAGATTATGTTTGAACATGTTATTGATTAACTTTTTATGTTTCTTGTAGTGTTTTAATGGGTTTAAGTGAAAATCACCATGGATGAGTATGAAGCTTACTTGATTAAGTGGGTTTTGTGTTTTCGAATGATTTATGTGGTTAAATGATGTTTATAATGTATGAGAACATGTTTATAGATGTTTGTATATGTTTTTGGTAAGTTTTTTAAAATCAGGGTTTGATCCATGGAGATTTGAAGTTGGCTAGTTATGAATCGAGGAAGATGATGATGAAATCCAATTATCCTAAAAACCGATAAGACCCAAATCCCGACACATGAAATCCGATATGGATGAATCCGACATTGAGGATTCCGACATCCTTGAAACCGGAACTTTGTGAATCCGATGGCTAAATCGACAAACCCAGAATCCGGATATTTGAAATCCGAGAAACATGAAATCCGGTATTCTTGAAATCCGGTACCCTGAAATCCGATAATGATAAATCCGACGTTTTAAAAATCCGACACTTGGGATCTGATTTGAAGTTGTTCGTTATATATGCTATCTTATGAGAATTTATATTAGTATTTATGAGAAATGTGATATAAATATATGTGGGAAGATATATTTATGAGTCTGAGACGAATTTTGTTGTTACCGTGTTTTCAGGCAACACAAAGACTCGGTAATATAAGATATTTGAGTTACGCGTTTGGAATCACGAGGCGAGTGAACGTTAATTGCGGATGGTAAAGATTATGGTTGATGTTATTGATGTGATGCATGTGTATGTGATTGATAGTCTGTTAAGTCTGATTGTTGTTTGTTGAATGATGATTGTTGATTGATTATATCTGTTGCATGATTAATTGGCCGATACGCAATCTTTGGATGATATCGAGTTGCATTTGAGAAGTCAGCTATGTGTGGAATTGGGCTGGGCTCGTCTACTGGTTGGTTGAACAGTGGTAGTCCTACTGATGCATGCGTTGTGTCAGAGGGGAATTTCACTATGCCAATTTAGTAGAGGGATATCGGTAAACCTTTGCTTTGGCCGGCATTGGTTGTAGGTTGTGCGCCAAACCGCCGGTCTTCTTGATTGTGTGATTACATGCTTTGATATTGACTGTTGATGTTTGCCTTTGTGTTTAGCTTCTGCTCACTTAGCTTTGTACTAATTTCCCTCAGTTGTTGCTTTTGTAGGTTTGTTTTTTGGTGGTGATTGTAGAAGGAGAAGTTGACCTTGCTCTGATATATTTTGAGTTTTTTTAAAAAAGAAAAGAAACGAGCCAGTATATTTTGTAAACTAAGACATATGTTTTGTTTATTGTGAACAGAGTTGGTTGTTTGTAAATTTTTGTATTGTATGTAAAGTGAATTTGTTTAATTAAGCTTTCCAACGCATTTAAAAAAATGGCTTTGCTTTTCGGATGTTACAGACACATGTATGTATAAAACAATATGAACAATTCGATTAGAAGAACATATATTCATATACAAGATAAAGATAAGAACTTTGTACCTATCTATACCTTAGGTTGCTCAAGATGTAGTCCACCCGCGATGAGACCAAACGAGACACGCTAGTAATGACTGCAAGCCACCACACGGACTCGTGTGTCTTCGAGATCAACCAAGAACCGAGCTCGGTTCTTGGGGTGTTATGCAGCCGAACTCGAAAGAGAAGAGGGAGAGGAGGAGAGTTGTTTCTAAACCTTTTGAATCATGTATGGTGTATCATCTAGTTTAATGCTAAACCTTTATCCCCTATTTATACCAATAGGAATTAAGTTGTTATTAGGAAACCAATAAACATTTTCTAATATGGATTAAACACTAACTTAATCACCAAGTTATTGATATTAATAATAATAATAATAGTAATAATAATTTGTTAGGTTTATTAATTGTATAGAATAGAAGATTACATTTTGAGTGAAGTTTGTATTAATTACAAACTAGAGGGTCTTAATTGTAAATATACTCATGGAGTATATAAGCCTATGATTAAGGCTAATCATGTATCAATTGCCATAATCAATTATATAAACTATGTGTTAATCAAGGTGTAATTAGTATTCTCTCATAGTTCTACACATGCAATTGAAGATTAGCTTGATACTTGAAGAATTAAGGGATTATCAATTGGTATCAGAGCCTAAGGAGTGATTTGATTGAAGATTGGATCAAGAATTGCAAGAAATTTGAAGAAATTTTGAAGATTTTTTTTTGAAATTTTCGGATTATTTTTGGGCAGAAACTTTGAAAAATTCTAGAAAATTCATACGATCTTCATTTGATCTAATTTTTGGATATGTTGTTTTGTATGATTGTAGGAACCTATAGTAAAATTTTCAAGTGCAAAATCCACTCCATGTGAGAGAAATCTAAGAATTATGAATCTGGGTTTTTGGAAGATGTTCTTGAGACTTGAATTTTGAAATTCGTGATTTAGTTGGAATTAATTGCTCAAATTTTGAACGAGTGTTAATAATCATATCACGAATCAATCTGCAAAGTTTCATATCAATTCATCAATCACACATGGAGTAATTTGAAAATTAAGTTTGTTGTGTTCTTGGTTAATTTTGGTTTAATTCGTGATTCCTGATTCATATTGGTACAAAAGGAGTGTTTTAAAAGTGTTTGTGAAGATGGATATTGATAAATTTGAAAAGAAAATTCGATTTTGTTGAGTTTTAAAAATTCAAGATTGATGGTGTTCTTGATGTTCTTGAGTAGAAGATGAAGAAAGGAGGAGTTTGATCCAAAAATTTTAAGTCAAAAAGTGTTTTTGGTGTTTGTGTGTCAAAAAATATTGGATTTACTGATTTGGTAAGTATCGGATTTTAGTATTATCGGATTTACATATCGGATTTTCAAGACTATCGGATTTTTGAAAGTGTCGGATTTTTGAAAGTGTCAGATTTTTGAAAAGTGTCAGATTTTTTTAAAGTGTCGGATTTTTGAAAGTGTCGGATTTTTTTGAAAGTGTCGGATTTTTGAATTCTCCATAGCAATTTTAAATGGCTCAAAATTTGGTTGAAAATACAAAATTTGAATTTTCTTGCATTTTCGACCCCAGCCAGGGGCTCTACCCCTTGGACCCCGGCAGGGGTTGCCACCCCTTGGACCCCGCTATCAGGGGTGCTTCCCCCGAACCCCCGTCGTCGTTGTGACTGAATTAGAATCAATCTTTCTCAACTCATAGTCACTCTAATTGATTCTCATACTACACTTTCAAATCATTATTATTGATTAAATTTTTGATCAAATCAAATCATTCCTAAACGATCGTATAGTTTTCAGGTATCAAGATAAATATCAAGATGTCAATGAAGATTCCACAAGTTGAAGTAAATTTTGAGAAAAAGAAGGAAGAAGGATTGGTTAATGAGAATATCCAGCTCAAAGAGAAGATTTCTTCACTGAACAAAGAGATTCACACATTGACACGGAGAAATACAATTTATGATGTAAGGATTGAACGTATATCAGATGATATAATCAAAAAGGAGAAACAGATGCATATTCTGAGTGGAGAAAGTTCATTACTAAAAGAACAAGTTGAATTTGAAAAGAAAAGAGCAAGTGAATTACAAGTTGAAAAAACTGAATTGCATGATAAGTTGAAACAATTTGAGCAACAGCTTCTTGTTGAAAAAGTTGAGTTACAGAAAGAAACAAAGGTATTAGACCTAGAAAAGAGTTTTGAAAGTGAAAAGAAAATGTTTGAAGAAGAAAGAAGCAAGTTTGTGGAGAAAATGTCACAACTTGAAGTACATTCTGAAGTAGAGAAAAAGAAAGCAGAGATTTTGTCAGAAGAGAATGCCAACTTTAAAGACCTCATATCTGAATTTTCTGTTGAACGTCAAGATTTTCAAAGGATGTTGCAGAATGACGATAAGTTGATAGCGAGTTTAGGTATTGAAAAGGCTGAATTGCAAAGAAAAGTCACAGGACTTGAGCAACAGCTTATTGCCTCTTCTAAACTATATATTCCTAGCTCAGTTCTGAAAAACAAAATATCTGAGTTTCAGAAGACTCTGGACACAGAGAAGAAAACATTGGAAAAGAGAAACTAAAGTTTTTGGCTAAACTCAAGTTCGCAATGCTTCTTGCTGAAAAAGCTTCTGAATCTACCAAGACTTCCGCTAACAATATTAATTTTGATTCAGAAACACATTGTGGTAGCGATACTGACTCTTATTTTTCTGTTGCAGATGCTGAAAGTAGAAAATCAGATGATGATTTCATTGATGCTTCTACTCCCAAAGCAACTACTTCTTCTCAAAAGCCAAAAGAAACTGAATTTAGAAGTCAACAGAATGCATCTTATTCAAGTTATATTGATTCTGAATTTTTAGTAAGCTCAAATGATTCTTTACCAAAGACTAAAAAAGCTTGGATTCCTAAGAAGAATCTAGGTGACATGTTTGTAAAGATAACATCATTCTGGACTGAAAAGAAGAAAACCACATAAACCTCAATATTTAATTCACCATGTGGTTCAATCAATCATGTGCATTCAAATGCATATTTTTCATCATCAGAATTCTGTATCAAAAATGTCATAACTGATGAATTCTCATCCAACGCAATACCTACCTGGACATCTTTAAAAACTAAACCTAGAGTATCTAAGTTTCGAATGAAGAATGTCATCAATGATGATTTTAAGTCCAATGCTGTACCACAAAGAAGAATGCATAGACAACATCATTTTGGTAAGGACAATCATGCTGATATGAAATATCATTCGTTTAAACATCTAAATACAAAATTCTTTTCTAAAGCAAAGCATAATGGAAATTTTGTGCTCAAAACTGATGTCAAATATCCTTTTGTGGTATACTCAGTCAAGCACTTAATCAGACTTTCAAAAGAGAAGATTTGTAAAACTTCAAGAACAAATCATAAATTTGTTGTTCAAAATAGTATTCCCCAATGGCACACATGCCCAATGCATAGAAAGGTTCATAAACCTAACATAGCCGGTCCCAACTTCAAGTGGGTACCAAAGTGTGCTTAATCTGTTTTGCAGATTAGTCAGAGACATTGTTGGAACACAATGAAGATCATTCAGAATGCATTGAAATGCACTTTGTGTTCAATATGCTAACAAGTTTAATATCCTGACTTGAAGTTCCCTGCAGTCCATTTCACATGTTATTGTGTTCAACATTAGCCCGAGTCTAATGATCTGAGAAACTTAATGTTTGTAGTTTATCATTCCTTGATATAACTTGTGTGATAATGGTTCATTATTTGCAGGGGGAGCAAGAACGACATAGATTCTTTGACAGACAAATTATTTTTGTCAAGAACCTACAAGATTTCAATTTTGTTTTAAAATGAAAACTATTTTTGTGCATTCTTGTAGGGGGAGCAATTTTTTTCTCTAACCTAGTTGATGTAAAATCATTTTCGAATTTCAATGCATCAACTTAGGAAGAGTTTATTTTTTTTGCTTTCAAATCATTTTAAAAATGAAAATTTCAAAAACAATACAAAATTTTAAAATTCAAAAGATTTTCAATTTTCAAATTTTATCGTTTTTCCCATGGAGAAGGCATTCATTCGTCGATTCATTCTGATGTCTTTCTTGTTTCATTTGATTGTTGATCTTCTGAACGCTCATCTTTCATTTCTTGAATTCTATCCCGATAATAATTCTGGAAATCCTTCCTTTATTGTCGAATATTCAATTCATTATGGAAACCATTCATTCTTGTGTCAATCATTTTTTATGTGACACATACTTTTCAAGTGATCAATAAGGCACCAAAGAGTGAAGGAGTGTAGGATAATTCTACTCCTATGGTCAATCAAGAATCGGAAGGACCTGCCCAAGGAGTTCACCTTATGCTTTAAAAAAAACAAAGTACGGGTTTAATAGGTCAAATAGGTGAGCAGAATCAGTTATCACGTGATACTGGTTTGTGGGCAGAGATAAAATGAAAATGAGAGGGGTGGAACAGGAGATGGGGGTGCGTATGATCAACAAATCACTTTGAGCATACATGTCAAATCATTTTGTCATTTCCTGCTTCAAAATTCTTTGATTGTTCATATTCTTTGATTGCTCAAATCATTCTTGACAATCTTTCTCAACTGAATATTTCGTGAATATCATTCTTGTTGACATCAATATGATTGCTCCTAATCATTTGAACAGATAACCAGTGTCCATTTGTATCCAACAGAGATATAAACATTCATTTTGGGAAGAGAGTTTGAGGGAGAAGTTGAAGAAAAAAGAAAAAAAATTTAGAGAGCTGAGGGTGAGAGAGGATCAAAAGAAAAGAAAGATCCTCTCCAAACAGTGTCAATCTGGGTAACCACATATAGTACTAGATTTCATGCGTTGAAATTTGGTATTGAAGAAGACATCATGAACCCAGTGATGCAATGCACTAACCCCACCCAGCTACTCAATTATCTCTTAAATGATGATTGTTTCAACTTCACACGGAGAATTAGCACATCTCTATTGACATCTCACTCGGAGATTGTTAATATTGAAACAAGGAGGACATGCTGCTCCAGTCCCCGACTTCTTTCATGCACTTATAGAGTCTAGAGCTTATTGCTATATCATTTCATTTATTAGGACACATGATGAAAATGTCACAAGTATATAGTTTTCGTAACTGATACCGGAACATCTTGAGTGTTATCTTTGTGATATTCACGATGATAGATGGAAATCCTACGAGTTATCATTATTCCAACACTGAACGTAGGTCACACAGTTTAAAGACTGTTGTGTCAACGAGCAATCTATGTGATCTCGGTGTTAACATTTCTCAACGGGAACTTTGAGATGGTGCCCTAAAGACTGTCTCGGATACTTTCATTGTAATATCATTGTGGTCACAATGTCAAAGAGATACATATTTAATAAATTCAACTGAATGTCATGATGAGGATTCTAAGCTATAAATGTTGAAGTATTCATGTACAAATCAAGCTGAATGTCAATTACAATTGCATGATATTCATGAAGAATCCTGAACATCATGAGGGGGAGAAAGTTTAAAGAAATTGAAATTCAGTTGATCTTGAAAGAAGGAAACAAAAATATTATCTGATTCTTACTGAGTTGAAGATGATGATGAGTTCTTATTCTCAATGCTATTCTTAAAGCTCCTCAAAATTGTGCAGCTAAAGAAGACCAGATTCATGTGTTGAGAGGGAGACAAAGAAAAGTTTAATTCTGAAAAATCAATACATGTCTAGTCAAGGGGAAGCAAAGAAAAGAGATATCTATAAAATTTGAAAAAGATCAAGAGATTCAAAAGAAAAGATAATTGTGTGATCAAGACATTATAATCAGGATAAACAAGGTCAAGAGCTATATTCAAGCGGGAGAGAACAAAATATTCTTCATGCAAAAGCAAAGCTTATTTGAATACAAGAGAGCTCAAGATCAGAAAAAAAAAGGTTGAAGATTGGGAAAAGCTAAAAATCACTACATGTTAAATTGATTATACAGCCAAAGGTTGAAAAGTCTAAGGTTACCAATGCAAAAGAGGAGTTTGAAGAGAAAAGATGTCATTGTATGCTATCAAGTTTCAAGTTCTCATCAAGATGTTGAAGTGAATACTATTCTCGAAATGAAAAGTCTCTATTTAAAGATGAGAAGTCATTTTTGAAGACATCAAGTAAAGGTTTGAAGATTCCCCAAAGCTTCAAAGGAATATTAACCGAAAAAGAATATCTGCATGATTCAAAAGGGGAGATTGTTAAAGTTTGCGTGAGATACCAAAAAGACATAACATCTTCTATTTCTATACAAAGGGGGAGATTGTTAGGTTTATTAATTGTATAGAATAGAAGATTACATTTTGAGTGAAGTTTGTATTAATTACAAACTAGAGGGTCTTAATTGTAAATATACTCATGGAGTATATAAGCCTATGATTAAGGCTAATCATGTATCAATTGCCATAATCAATGATATGAGCTATGTGTTAATCAAAGTGTAATTAGTATTCTCTCATAGTTCTACACATGCAATTGAAGATTAGCTTGATACTTGAAGAATTAAGGGATTATCATAATAATAATAATAATAATAATAGAAAATAGAAAACTAATATATATATATATATATATATATATATATATATATATTATCACGACCGGTGATATATATATATATATATATATATATATATTATCACGACCGGTGATATATATATATATATATATTGTTTTTTAATTTCCTTTTATTGATTAATAAACATTATTCAAAATAAATAATTTAAACTTAAATTATTAATCATCAATATAATTAATTAACAATATATATTTATTTAGCTAATAAATATATATTTTCTTGTCAATTAATTAACTTGGTAATTTTTCCCCTTCGTAAGTTAAAACCGTAACTTACGATTTCTGATTTATAACTAACTAGTTATAAATTCGTTCTCTTGAGTGTCGTTGCATTACTTCTCGAATTATAGGCCCTCACAGGTGTGACCCTCGAGTGCTTTATGACGTTGGACGTGGCATCAGGATTTGCTGACTATGCACACAAAACCAACAGACTCCCACTTGTGCAAGTCGGCAACCCATGCTTGATGACACTGGCCTAAGGTGGCCCCTAGACAACCTATTAGGGTAACCAGGCCATAAGGACGCTGATACCCAGGTATTGTGATAATGCAATAAATAAATAAAAAATTATAAAACAAACTGTTTTATAATGGGTATACTTTAGGTTTTTCCCTTTGAAGCTCGATATTTCGATTATGAGTGTGAGCATGGTAAGAGTCAACTCTTGAACACTCAGAATTTTTCTTGACTATCCGATTTTGATTGAGTGATAAACGACAAAGAACAAATCAGTTCGTTTGGGCATGGCTATGCACTTCATCAGTCATAATTAGTCAAAGGGCCAAGAAATATCTCTCCATAAAAGGAGTTGCAAATGCCTTTCGCATATTTGCATTTGGCAACATGGTTTCTGCTGCACCCAGATACATCTCGTATGGCCACCCAGTTACGGTGTGACGTTAAGACGCACTAAAGTACAGAAGTCCCCATGTCCCAAACCAAATATCTTAGGCTTGAGGACAACCTATGTGATGAATACCTTTGACTTAGACCATGAGATATTCTTCACGGTGGGTTTATCCAATATTCATTCTCTAATGAATTTCTTTCAATCCTTGACCTACAACCTTGTAGCTATCTTCAATAACTATGAATCTCCACCAAGGATCACGATGACGTTACAACCTTATCGAGGTTCGCATCAAGATAAGTAGTCACGGATAACAATTCTGAAATAAGAACTTTTATTCATGGATATTACCAAAACATGCAAAATAGTGAAGAATAATGGGATTAATAATGTACCCCCTATATTCCGACCTGGAATAAAATACATAGTTAGTATTAGTCCATTGTTTTAATTCACGGTGTCTATTTGTGTTACTATATTGGTTTCAAGTGCAACTTATCACAAATTACAACTTGTAATTGCAATATTACTGTGAACCAAAAACAAGTATAACATTAATTAAAGATTAGTGCTCCCACTTTCTTTGCTAGATAAATTATTTTTCGCAAACCTTGAAAACAATTATAGTCTTTCTAATTTTATCATATTCCTTAAACTTGGAGAACTGGAACAACTCCTTGTTTTTGAATATATAAAATACTCCCATAACTTAACTTAGTACATTGTAAATATAAGATTACTTTCTATTCCAAGAAATATACGAAATAATAAACCCTTGTTTACTAAACTTGTAAATATACAATTAGACACTTAGTACTTGAACACTTATCTAATTATCTGTTTCAGCCCCTTCCTCAGGATTCTTTCTTTGATGATATGCCCTAAGCCCCTTTCAGAAGACCAAAGTTATTTACAACACTCAACCCTTTTATATATTAATATTAGTGACATTGAGTTTTGATATATAATTATGACATTTCATCTAAGATGCTTCGACACTTTGAAACACTTTTATTTTGAGTAACTCTCAAAATTGATGTCATTTTGACTTTCTGGGATTGGACCTATTACTTGGATTATTTTGAAACCTTCAAAATTCCCGTCTTGAATTATATATATTCCTAAAACTCAATAAGCTAACAATTACTGTGTTGTCCAAACACTTATTAGCTTCTACACGATTATTAGCTAATCAACACTTGATAACTTGGCGTAGGTCAATTGCTCCCACTAATTATTATGAAAACATGGCATTACTTAAAATATTATATTGACTTAGTCAAAACTTGACTTTTGAGTCAAAATACCGATTTTAAGTATTAAATCTAAGGCCGTGTTTGTTTGAGTCAAAATATCGATTTGAGTCAAAACTTTGAACCTATACCATTCACTTCGAATTTCTTCAACTTGCTTCGACCAAACGAACTTTGAATCATGCCAAGCCCTTCTTACCAAATATTCCTGTTCACTTCGAATTTCTTCTAATCCCACTTCGAAGTGAAGCACACTTTGATCTGTCAAACCAACTTCGAACCACATCTTCAATCTATTCGTAACAAACCTTTCACACTCTTCGAACAGTACTTTCTAAGACCACTTCGAATTCATTAATTCAAACACAATCACACCTAACTTTTCAAGTCAACGATCAATTCGTAATCAAGTAAAGAAAGATGTCGATCTCAAATAAAATCCTTCCAAGTTCTACTGATTCAAAACCCCCTCTCCTATTCCGCAACGACTACATCGTATGAAAGGGTAGGTTTATGAATTTCGTCGAACACAATGAGACCTATGGAGAGATGATGATCGATTGTATCTTTAATTGAGATAAGAAATTTTATAGGATCATCAACGCACAACCCGCCAATAATCCTCCAATCCCAGGTGTAGCAAGGGAGAAAACACCTGATAAACTCACAACAGCTGAGAAGGAAAGAAAGAAAGCAGACAGGCTGGCCAAATACTACTTGAAACAAGGTTTATCATCAGAAATGTACATGAAGGTAGATAGTTTGGCCACTGCCAAAGAAATCTAGGATGAATCAAAAGACAGCTACAAGGAACAGAGCAGGGAGAACACATTAAACGAACTCAACTTGTTAACATGTTCCACGAATTCTGTGCCAAAGAAAATGAATTACTAATTGATACATACAGTCGAATCTGCAAACTGCAAAAAGAACTGAGAACAAACAAAGTGGAGATAACTGAGTTGGATATTAACTGTGTTTTCTTAAGGGCTTTGTGTCTAGAATGGAAGGAGCATGTCAAACTATACAAGCATATAAATAGAAATCTGACGATTGTTACCTACCACAACATCTTCGAAGACCTCCAACAATATCAAGATGAGGTCTCGAAATCACCACCTAAGATGTCTGTTGATCCTCTTGCACTTGTAGCTGCTAAGCAATCCCCTCGTGAACCTTCAAGATCTCAAAAGTACAAAGAAGTGGCTATCTTTGACTTAGATTTTGATGAGTCAGATGGAACCGAAATGGAGCACGTAATCAAAGCCATGTCTTTCATAACAAAAGCATTCAAGAACCGGTACTCCAAAATCAACAGCCGTCAAAGAGACACATCTGGGTCTCGTAGACCAGATACCTTCAGGTTGTAGATAAACCGAGATTTGTTAAAGAATAAAAGAAGGATGAACGCAAGTGTTACAATTGTGGGGGAAATGACCACTACATCAAAGACAGCGCACAAAAGAAGAAGAAGGATGCTGAGTATTACAAACAAAAACTTAGACTATCCAAAAAGAAAAGTGCAGGTAGGGCCATGATGGTGGACGAAGATCAATTTCTGTCAGACACTGATGACAATGATCTAGAAGAAGATGCTCAAGCCCAATTCTATCTCATGGCTGATGTAGAAGATGAATTCACAGACAATGAAGACGAGCCAGAGGCACAATATGACAACTCAGGAGAAGAGCTTAAGGCAGAGGATGAAACACAAGTACATTCTAACTCAATTTATGATGTAGGACTAAGCATGGAACATGTTCAAATAATAATTGAACGCATGCATAAATTAGAAAGAAAATTACATAAGTCACACATAAAAAGAGATAGAATAAAATCCATAATAACTCAAAAGGAGATGGAAACTCAACAACTGATAGAGCAATCTGACCAAGAGTTACCCAGTCTCAAAACAAAAATCAGTGAAAAAGAAAATGAACTAATTGAATTAACTGCTTCAATGAGCACACAAATCCATGATCTTAAAGAAGAAAAGATCAGTGTTGAAAAGGACACCGAGTTTATAATCAAAGAAAAAGGAGAACTCTTTTCATAAATAAAATAATTGGAAGATACATTGATCAAACGAGGCCAAACAGAACAAACAATCTTTCTTAACAAATCCAAGGAAAGAAAATTCTCCAAATGGACCTATGATGCTCTGGGTTTTGAAAACCTAAGAATAAGCGAGAGAGTGACTGTCAAGCAATTATACGATTTTAATCTCATGAACAATGGCATCACGAAAAACATGGTGTATGTTAGACAAGAGGAAGAAGTAGTTAAAGAAGATTTTAAAAGAAATTCAAAATTAAACACAAAAATACCTTTTGATTATCAAGAATTGAACGAATCTACTTCATCTGGGTCACAAAAGCTTAGTGAGTCAGATGATTCAGTGCTTACATATCTGGATGACTTAAAAAAGGCCGAAGTAATTTGAGAAGCCAGAGTTTATATCCCTCATATGGTATTACAACGGCGACTCAAAGCACTTGAGGCTTTCTACTTTCAAACAATTATCATGAGTCATTTAGAAAACACAATAAATGAATCAGAAAAGTTTCTTTCTTATCACTGTCAAAAGAAAACCTTCAAACAAACTTCAACAACGACTTATACTCCCTAACCTACTAAGAAGGCTTCAAGAGCAGAAAAAGGCAAGATGAAAGAGGAGGAAGTTACTTCTCAATAATGGATTCCAAAATCACACCATCATAATCAAGCATCCACGAGTAGGCAACCCAATACAATTTCAAAGTCAAATATCAAATCATCTCACACATATAAACAAAAATCTCATGTCAAGTTTGTCAAACAATGTTCACACCAAAGCACAACTAATCATTTTGTTCATGTTTAAGATGTGAGGACAGATGACAACACCACAAGAGAGTTTAAAAAGAAAGAAACTTGGCGTAAGGATACACCTAAATCTACTAGGTCCTGCATTAATTTTTCCAAAAAGTGTCATCACATTTCCACTTTTACAAATAGTTGTACTTCATTAAATGCAAATGAAATGAAAGCGTCCACTTCTTTCTATGTGAGTAATGGTTGTCTGCATGGTCATTATGAATTCAAATGTGAATACGATAAACTCATAACATCTTTTGGAATTCGACCATGTGAAAGTTGGAAAGCTCAATATGCAAGTCAATGCAATGCTCCATTCATCACTTCAAGAGGTGTAATTGTTCATCAATAGGTCTCTAAGAATGCATTAAATCTGATGAATCATTGGAATTACACAAACCACTTAATCACAATCCAAGGTAAACAGGAATGGTGGGTACAAGGAATTCCTCAAAGCTTGGAATGTCATGAAGGCTCGATCATGGAAGCAAAATTCTTCACATACACCAAGAACAAAATCATCTGGTTTTCCAAAGCAACAAGATCAACATAAAACACATGTGTTAGTCTCTAAGTCAAAATTAATGCCAAAGCAATCAAAAACCAAACACATGGTAAAACCAACAAAATCAAACACAAATGTTTCCAAATCAAACCATACAAAACAACCATTAAAGCAAAAATCCAAGATCAAACATCACCCAAAACTGGTGCAAGTATGGAAACCAAAAGAAATGATGCAACTATGGAAACCTAAAGACACCACACTTTCCTCAGTGCTAGAACAAAGGGAATTTCCACTTAAAATTGTGACTCAAATTGTTTCTGATCCATTTTGGATCAAAAACTCGAAGTTTAATCATGAAGAACAAAAGAGTCGTTGGAAATCATAGAAAAACATTCACTCTATTATAAAAGAGGTTATTGATTTAGGTAACACTAACACACAAGGACCCATTATTATATGGGGACGTAAATTGTAACACCAGCTTTGCAAAACGGCAAAATTAGTAAAAATTTGCGTTTTTATAAACGTG
This sequence comes from Dittrichia graveolens, assembly GCA_038502395.1. Classification (NCBI taxonomy): domain Eukaryota; kingdom Viridiplantae; phylum Streptophyta; class Magnoliopsida; order Asterales; family Asteraceae; genus Dittrichia; species Dittrichia graveolens. The sequence goes on from JARJIL010000008.1 coordinate 30,922,435, forward strand.
AACTCATTCATGGTTAAATAACATTAAGTTACGCAGCGGAATTTTAAACCAAAAGGTTTTACATCAAATATTCACATTCAAAATACTGTATCATCTGTGGTGTTACTCTTTTACAACAACCGACCATAGCATCTTATATCTATATCATACATAAGGGTCCCATCCTAGAGGTACAATAACATGTATAAGCAACCAGCCTCACCAGGCCTTCTATTCTTTATCTGCAAAAAGGGTTAATATGGCACCATTAGCTATACACATAGCTAGTGAGTACAAACTTAACATAAGTATCAATAAAGCAAGTCATATATCACAGGAATTAGCATACAATGCTATCCTATCACATTGCGGCGTGCTGACAAGATCGGTATAAGTCATTTCTTGCAGGATAGCTAGTCCCGCTCAATAACAATAAACCGGGGGATCAGACACAACCATTCACGCTGGTGGGGGAACATAAAGCAGTCCACCAAGCATCGTTTACGGAACCATAGGTTCCTTAGGCAAATCAGCCACTTCCGACTGATTACCCCTCATGATTTAAGGCACAGTGGTTTTGCAGAACCTACGATCCGGAATGTTACCTCGAATCACCGTTAAGTCCCGAATCACCTGATCAAGGATCCCTGAGACCCAACTACAAAGTTGACCTTAACCATGCTTGAAGATGTCCGCGAAATTTTCACATACACATAGCTGATCCAATCTAGATCATTCACTTAGCATGCATATTCATTTATTAAGCATGCATATTCATTCAATTGATCAAGGTGGATCCAATATGGATCCCTAACATACATATCATTAATCTTTCACATAGTTGATACATTCAGGATCAGTATCATACATATCATTCATTTTAACTAGGCGGCTCCAATTTTGGATTCCGCTGGCATGCACTTAACTTACATTCAACAAGTACTTATCATGGCATAATGCAATAAAGTAACATGTCAATACTTACGTATTTACTTTTAAGCATACATGTAACTTAAAACATATGTGTATTACATACAATTCATTTAGCAAGCAAGTCTCCCTCTATTGAGACTTATGAAAGTCGGTACTCACCTGAGTAGCTTATATTACAGATTACTTAACTCCGCTTCAGCTAATTCGGCAAGTTTACATAGAATCATTTATCATTCACGTTAAGCGTTTATATAAATGGGATTCTATTACTAAAACCCTTACATGACTTATCTAAGGCTTATAACACCCTAGTTTAAACTCACATGAATTAGCACGACTTGTGCCTTTAAACATTTAACTTTGAAAAGTGAACATTTCTGATTTTCACCCGACGCGTCGCGTCCAGGCAACAGACGCATCGCGTCACGCTATACTATGCGAAAGTCGCATGGCACAACTAACCACAAAGTCGCATGGATTAAGCAAGTGTCGCATGGTACATTACAAATCACAAAGTCGCGTGGCTAGCAAGAGTCGCTTGGCCCATGCGATTGTCTGATGCATAAGTCGCATGGTTCATGTGACAGTCTGATGGGAGCGTCGCATGCCCATCGGCAGTCAGACTAAGTCGCATGACTCATCTGACTGTTACTTCTGATCACTTTTCAGAATAAAACACAATCTCAAACTTGTTAATTTTACTTTCAAAACACTTTTAAACTTCTCACAACATTCATACAAGCTTCATAAACTCATCAAATCCAAACAAGAACAAACATGCAAAACCCACTTTCAAAGTAAGCTTGTATGTTCTTCAATGGTGTCTTCACTTGAATCTTGAGTTTTAGCCATGATTTAAGCATAAAACTATCATCAAACATGTTTAAACTTCAAAAGAAACATCATACTAACCTTCGTTTGCTTTACAAACAACAAATCTCTAACTTCTTTCTTTCAAGTTTCTCACGAGAGAGAGCTAGTGTGTGTTTTGTAGGTGTTTTTTCTTATCAACTTTGACTAATCTTAGTTAATTACTACACCACATACATATATATTTATAATCTTATCCAGAGGAAACTGCTTCTGGATTTCTTTTTCATTTTAATTCTTTTTAATTACTTATCTTAATTAATATAGATACACACGCACAGATATATATATATATATATACACACACGCATACACTTCTATTTAGTCATTTTATTCATACATATATACACAACTTGGATTACATATTTCTACTAGCTTTCGTATATTTACAAACGACTTACAACTAGGCCCATTTTGAGGATGTTACATAAATCCTCTTTCATTTATGTGTGAAGGAGCCTAATATCTCGTACCTGGACTCAACTCAGGGTGCACAAAGCATATGACCGGTAACAAGAGTCTTCTTCAAAACTTCATTCCCAAGTACTCTGGGAATGTTCGTTTTGGGAATGACAACGTGGTACCAATTCTGGAGTATGGAGATATAATAAAGAAAAGTATAAAAATCAAAAAGGTTTCCTTTGTGAAAGGACTTGGCTACAATTTATTCAGCATCGGCAAGTTCTGTGATAAAGATTTGGAGGTCACATTCAAGAAGAATACACGTTCAGTCACGATAGAAGCAGGAGATGTACTTCTAGATGGAACAAGAAAGTCAAATCTCTACTCAATTTACTTGAACAACTACAATGCAAAGACCTCCGTCTATCTCCTAAGTAAGGCCTCATCAGATCTAACTTGGCAATGGCATAGAAAACTTTCTCACCTCAACTTCAACAACATCAAGAAGCTAGTAACTGGTGATCTTATGAGAGGCCTGACCAAGTTAAAATTCAACAAATACCACCTATGTGCAAATTGTGAGAAAGGTAAGATGAAGAGATCTTCTCACAAAACAAAACAAGTCTCCAGTACCATGAAGACAATGAAGCTTCTACACATGGATTTATGCGGTCTGATGGGAGTCCAAACACGCAGTGGGAAAAGTATATCTTGGTAATTGTTGATGATTACTTTAGATATACTTGGGGAAATTTTCTGAGATTGAAGGATAAAGACACTCAAATTATCATTTGCTTCATCAAATAACAACAGAACAAGTTGGAAAACAATGTTGGTGCCATTCGGACTAATAGTGGTAGTGAGTTCAAGAACAAGACTTTGTTTGCTTATCTTGACCTGGTGGGGATCACACATCAATATTTTGCATCATACACTCCATAACAAAACGGGGTGGTAGAACGACGCAACTGAACTCTAGTTAGGCTGCTCGGACTATGCTGTCTTATTCCGGTCTCCCGTCTTCCTACTAGGCTGAAGTTGTCAGTACGGTGTGTTGCACACAGAATCGTTCCTTCATTCATAAACGCTTTAACAAAACTCCATATGAATTGGAAAATGGCATTATGCCTAATATAAAATATCTCCACATATTTGATAATAAGTGCTTTGACTCAATGAAAAGGATAACCTAGGAAAATTTAAGGCTAAAGCTAAGGAAGCAATTTTCCTTGGTTATTCACAAGAGTCTAAAGCCTACAGAGTTTTAAACAAAAGGACAAACTATGTTGTTGAAAGAATAAATGTAGCATTCGACGATATGTTGGATGTTAAAAATTTTCAAAAACAAAACGATGTTGCTTCTGGACAAGTCAGTTCAGGACCAGTTCTTCAAAGACAAGAAACGAATACAAATCCTAATTCTACCGAATATGATTTCGATTTCCTGTTTGATTTCTTTCAATCAGATTCTAATGTTGTTAATGCTGGTGACAGGAATGATGCAGTTTTACCAACTACAATTGCAACGGAGGTTGACAATTCTTCATCCTATCTTACCATGGATTCTCCGTCACATCAACTGTCAGTCCAGCTGTTGTACCTCATGAGCCGGTTTATGAGAGTACTCCAATTTATAATTCAGAACCAATTGTTAATGAGGAGGATACGGAATTAACAAGCAGATTAGATGAATTATTTCCTCCAATTAACAACCCCCGAGGAATAAGATGGACACAATCCCATCCAGAATCACATATTATAGGGAACATACAAGATGGAGTGAGGACTCATTCTGCAACGGCAAATGAGTGCCTTCACTCTAGTTTTCTTAGCATGATTGAACCTACTAAAGTCTCAGACGCATTACAAGATGTTGATTGGGTCATTGCTATGCAAGAAGAACTCAATCAATTTGAACGGTTAAAGGTTTGGAGACTTGTACCATTACCAGAAGATAAATCAGTTGTTGGTACCAAGTGATTTTTAAGAACAAATCAGTTGCAAAAGGCTTCAAGCTGTTAGATATTAATTAGTTTGTTGTCTTTGTGTTTATTTTTTATTAATTTCTCTATGATTACTAGACTAGACTTTGTAATAGGCTTAGCCCACTTTAGTTTGTAATTCCTATAGTCTAGACTAGTTTCCTTGTTTTGGGCCCATGTGGCTTTTAAACCCATGACACTTTTGTATAAATACCTTGCAAACTAGGTTTGCAAGGTAACCTTTGCCAATTGTAACCTACAGCTTGTATTCACGTCCAAAGTAATATCAAAGAGAATATTCAAGTTGCATGCAAAGTGTTCATACTTGTTCTTACTAAACTTCGTCATCTTTTGTTCAAGTATTCTCAAGTAACTCATCTTCTTCACTTTCAAAGGACTTTTAATTGTTATCAGAGCCAACTCCTTACTGGATTAATTCAACATTACCTGAAAGTAGCATCTTTGAGTGAGAAACTAAAACCCAGGAGCTGTTCTTGTTCTTGTTTACGTGAGTGTTTGAAAAACCAAAAAAAAACCCATTTTCTCAAATCTTCTATTTCTCAAGTTTTTGTTGTCTTTCAGAAGCGTTTGAGTGAGATAAAGCCTTTCCTAGTGGTTTTAGAACAAACAAACAACAAGTTTTTGTTCGATAACAGAGGACATACCTGCAAGTTTTTGGATTATTATCCCATCCGACTTTCAGGTCATCCGACCTTTGAGTCTTGGTGCATGCGACTCTTGGTTCATCCGACAGTTGCCAAAAAGCGTCCATCCGACTTTTAACTTAAAGTCATCCGACACTTGCCCGTCCGATAGTTTTGTAGCTTAAAACTCATCCGACTTTCACTCCATTCGACACTTGACTCATCCTACTTTTAAAAGTCATCCGACAATTGAAAGTTCATCCGACTTATCAACTCATCCGACTTTCGGACCATCCGACAGTCGTGCAACCTTAAACCATCCGGATCTTTGAGTTATCCGACTTTTAAAGTCATCCGAGTTTTGAGCCATCTGACTGTTTAAGTCATCCGACTTTTAGGTTATTTGACTCTTTAGTCCATCCGATTGTCACATAAGATTTTCATCCGACAGTCACATAGTGTCATCCGACTTTTAAACACTTTATCCGATTTTCAAACACTTCATCTGACTTTCAAAGTTTTCTCACAAACAAACTCACCAATCCACGTTAGGGAGAAAGATCCAAGAAAAGATGAGTTCCAACAATGAGATTTTTGCCATCGGCACAGACACTAAACCTCTTGTACTCTTCAGAAATGAATATAATGTATGGAAAGGATGGTTTATGGAATTTATAGAACACAACAAAAAATATGGCGAGATGATGAAAGATAACATATTAAATGGTGATGCCATCTTCGAAAAGATTATTGAGGCTGTTCTCGATAACAATCCACCAATAGCCGCTGAGAGAAGATGCAAACTCCTGTCAGAATTAACTGCTGAGAAAAGGGACCGTGCACGCGCCGACAAAGACGCAAAATATTATTTGAAATAAGGGTTATGTGTTGAAATCTATTCCAAGATAGATAGTCTAACTTCCGCCAAAGAACTTTGGGATGAAGTCAAACAGTAGATGCAGGGAACTGAACAGGGATCATTCATAAGGGAAAGTCAGCTTGTTAACACTTTCAGAGAATTCAAAGCCAGGGAAGGAGAGATGCTACAGGATACATACAGTCGTTTCTGTAGACTGTTGAATGAAATGAGAAACCATGGTGTGACGAGATCTGATCTAGATATCAACGTCAACTGGATCAATGATATTGGACCAGAATGGAGTGAACATGTTCGCTTGTATAAACATGTGAATTGGAATCTCAAAGCAGTATCCCACCACTCAATCTATGAGGACCTAAATCAGTTTCAGGATGAGGTCCTCACCAAACTCTCAATGAAGCAACCATCTGATCCAGTTGCACTCGTGGCTGATCGTAGACCGCGAGAACCGTCAAGGGCAAGCAAGGGAAAGCAAGTTGTGGTAGATTCCGACTCATCGGAAGGAGAGATAGAGATCTCAGAGAAGGAGGTTGTACTAAAAGCCATGTCACTGATTACAAGAGCTTTCCAAAACAAGTATGAAAAGACCAACAACAGACAATGGTACACCTCCGTGCCAAGGAAGAATGAGGGAAATGTACCATAAGAGAAGAGAATGGGCTGATAAATATGCAGAGCCTCAGGAGAAGGAAAAGAAATGTTATAACTGTGGTAGAACTGGCCATTTTATCAAAGACTTTAGGAAGCCAAAGACAAAGGATGCTGAATACTACACGAACAAACTGCGGTTCACCAAGAAATAGTAGAGCGGGAGAGCAATGCTGGTAGAAGAGGATCAATTCTTGACCGATACTGACGATTCAGATGACGATGGATCTGATCAAGCACACTTTTGTTTGATGGCAAAAGAAGAAGACGAAGGTGATGATGAAGCTGATGGTGATGATGAGTCTGAAGAAACTCAGACTGATGATGCAGGTACTCTTGGAATGGTAAACATTGAGTATGCACAAACCCTAGTTGAACACATCGAAAGACAAAACCGAGAAATCACTAAGTTGTAACTTAAACTCATAAATCAGTCAACATCTAACTTAGACGACCTTCAATCGGAGCTAACCGCCAAAGAAAATGAACTGAACACCTTTAGAAAAGAAAATGAGGCAATCATTCACAATTTAAATGCGGCCAAGGTTTGGGTGGAAGAAGATTTTAAATTCTTACAAAAAGAACGATGTCAACTATTCTCAAAAATAAAAGATCTCGAAGACTTGTTAATAATACGAGAACAAACTGCATAAACCATTTTTCTAAACAAACCTAAGGATGTTAAATTTTCAAAGTGGACATACGAGGGTTTAGGTTTTGTTAATCTCCACATAAGTGACAAGATTAGTGCTAAACAACTGTACGATTTCGATAGCATGAATCTAGGGTTAACTAAGAAAATGGTATTCGTTGGACATGTCGACGAACTCACTGAGGAGGAACACAAGAGATGCATCTCAAAAAGATCTTCAAACCAATACGACTACGAAATTCTAAATCAGTCATACATAATAGATGAGTTTGAACTCATGATCTCTGATGACTACTTTCGCAGTTATTCTCAAATATCTCCACCCGAGCCTCACATTTATATCCCTCATATGGATCTACAGCGAAACGTTGAATTGGTTGAACACGAACTTCTTAATAGGTCCATCATCTTTGATTTTGAGACTGCAATTATTCATAACATAATCAATCTGCTTGTAAATGAAAACACCCAATCACATAATTCCGCTGCTCCAAGCACATCTGATACACATATCTCATACGTGCACAAGGATGACTGTTTTTCATTTACTGATTCTGAACACAACACACCTGCAAATGCTTTGTCTTTAACCAACCCTGGTGAAAACTGTGAAAAATGCATAAAATTGGAAAACTCTTGTTTCAAACTTCACGAAAAACTCAATTCACTTGAGAATGAATTTTTCAAACTACACACAATTGAGTCTACCAACTTTAAAGGGAAAGCCAAAATAATTGATACGTGGTCATCACATAAAACCAGTACATCAAGATCACCTAAATCCAAAACAAAACGCACCAAGAAACAAACAACTCATTCTCGTTCTCAATAAACCAAAAATGATCAATTAGCAATTTCTACTTCTAACCCAAGTATCCATCTAGGTGCCAATGTGAAGAACGAGAAGAAGTCAGTTTTTGGATGGATGATGAAACCTCAAGAGAAGGATGGAGAAAGAAACAATGAAGATTGTTTGATTTACACAGTAAATTTCAATAAACAAACAAATATGATACTTTGGAATGATTCATCTATTTTACATGTCAAACTTGTTCGAACTCCAGTTAATTCTGTTAAATTTGAAATGTTTTGCATGAGTGATGGTTCTGTTGATGGACATTGTACTTATCACTGTGTGTATGACGAACATCGAAAGAACCATGGAGTTAAACCAACCCTAATGTCACACCCCGCTAAAGTGGAAACACGAGGTGTCACAGCACAAGATATCATCGCACAAGGCATATAGACAATAACCATTATATTAACTTAACAAAAATAAATAGTTCGGGTAAAACATAAATAAAAGTTACATAACCGAATAATAATTAAACGACATTGTCTTGTACGATGCGTAAATAAAATAGATAGTGTTTTCATAAAATGTGACGATGAAGATGGAAATGCCACACATCATGCTTGTATGCATAAGGTACCTAACGACGATCACCTGAAAGCACGGGTAAAAGAAAGAAAACGGTCAACTACTAGAGTTGGTGAGTTCATAGGTTTTTAATATATGCACAAAATATCTTTTAAATGAGAAAAGTTTAAATAATTGATGGAGGTTTTTGGAATAAAATAAAAGTATCCATGAATGATAGAAGATGTATTATATTGCCCAATACGTTGCACATGGTAGTAATAGACTATGATGATTGTTGCTTGAGCCATTATCCAACCTAGCCGACAACCAATTGCCCATGATAAACCTAACGCCTATATTAAATGACGTTAGTAGTGGTAAAGTACATCTATAGTTCGTCAACCATAAATGGTAGACGTCAGAATCTCGGTTGGCGTCTTTGGTGTTTCCCACTTTTTGATTGCCTCGATCTTTGTTGGATCGACATGAATTCCATTTGAATTAAGTACGTGACCAAGGAAGTGTACTTCTCGGATCCAAAATTCACACTTGGAGAATTTGGCATACAACTTCTGGTCCTTGAGTAGTGTTAATATTAATTTCAAATGCTGCTCATGATCTTCCTTGCTTCGCGAATAGATAAGAATGTCATCTATGAACACTTTGCAAACTTATCTAAATATGGTCTACAGACCCTATTCATTAAGTCCATAAATACTGCTGGAGCGTTAGTTAATCCAAAAGGCATAACTAAGAACTCATAATGTCCATAGCGGGTTCGAAAGGCGGTCTTGGGGACGTCTTCTTCGCGAACTCTCAATTGGTGATATCCCGAGCAAAGATCGATTTTTGAAAAATATTTGGCGCCTTCAAGTTGGTCGAACAGATCATCGATTCGAGGGAGAGGGTATCGGTTCTTGATAGTTAACTTGTTGAGTTCCCGATAGTCGATACACATTCGTAGCGACCCGTCCTTCTTTTTGACGAAGAGAACTGGGGCTCCCCAAGGGGATGAACTTGGTTGAATGAAACCTTTGTCGAGTAGTTCTTGCAGTTGTGCCGACAGCTCTTGCATTTCTGATGGGGCCAGTCGATATGGTGCTTTCGCGACGGGAGCTGCTCCAGGGACTAGCTCGATATGGAATTCGACTTGCCAATTCGGGGGTAATCCTAGCAAATCTTCCGGAAATACTTCAAGAAAGTCTCGTACGACGGGAATTTCTTGAATGTTTTTCTCACAGGTTTTCTTATTGATTATATGTGCTAGGAATGTCTTGTTTCCTTTCCTTAAGCATTTTCTCATCTTGATGGACGAGATTATCTTGAAATCCCTTCCGGATTTTTCTCCATACACATTAAGTGTCTCACCATCAGGCGTCGGAATTCGGACGATCTTTTCGAAGCAACAGATTTCCGCTCGATGGCTAGAAAGCCAATCCATCCCAACAACTATGTCGAAACTTCCCATTTCAAGTGGGATTAAATCTATGGTATATGTTTTATCGGCTAAGCCCAAGGTACAACCAGGGATTATGTCCTTAACGCTAGTTTTCTGACCGTTAGCAAATTCAATGGTGTAAGGCTCTTTCATTTCTATGGTTTTTAGATTTAGCCTTAACTAAAATCTTAATGATGTGAAGCTTTTATCGGCCCCTGAATCAAATAGTACTGATGCATAATAACCGTTTAGATGAAACGTACCTGTAACGACATCGGGGTTTTGTCTAGCTTCATTTGCTCCAATCTCAAACACCCTGCCTCGTGCTTGATTTCCTTAGTTACTTTGGCTTTGCAGGACGTGCTTGATTATAATTAGACCCTTGAGTTGGCCGCGAGCAGACGGTGCCATGGTGCTCCAGACTTCCACACTTAAAGCATGGCTTTACTCGGCAAGTTTTGCTGAGGTGTCCTAGCCGCTTGCATCTAAATCACACCATGCACTTCCCTTCGTGGTGCTTGTGGCACTTGTCACATTTGGGGTAGGATCTCCATCCTTTATCGGCTGCTTGCGTCTGAGTTCCGAAGTTTCTAGCCCTTTTGTGAGTCCTCGTAGCTTCTCCACCGGATGGCTTCCTTGGCACCTCCTCAAGCTTCCTCTTACCCTTTTCCTTGTCGCTCCCAAGCAATCCCGAACGGATAGCATTGTGGGTAAGTCTTGTAGCTAGATTTACTGCACTTTGGATGGTGTTGGGGTTTGCAGCCGTGACATTTTCCCGGATCTCAGGGGCTAGACCCCAAATGTATCTATCGATACGGTTTTCTTCCGGGGTCACCAAGTGCGGCACCAGCTTGGCCAAATCATGAAATCGGGTGGTGTAGGAGTTGATGTCGCCCCCGATCATTTCATGATTCCACAGCTTGGCTTCCAGCTTTTGAATTTCACTCTTCGAGCAAAATTCGTCCCTTAATAGCCTGAGGAATGCATCCCAGGTGAGTTGGTGCTCGGCATTTCTTCCAACCGTTTGCACTTGGATATTCCACCACGATAGGGCTCGCCCTTGCAGAAGACATGCTGCAAACTCCACCTTGTTTGCTTCCGTACATTTACTGATGCTAAGGACTGATTCTGTGATTTCAATCCAGTTTAGTAGACCCATGCCTCCTTCCGTTCCAAAGAATTCTTTAGGGTTGCAGGCCCTAAAGGTTTTGTAGTTGCAATCTTGGGTTGGGGTTGGTGCTCCTTGGTTTGTTTGAAGCCCAGCAGCAACTTGGCTAACTATGTTGGGTAATGTTGCAATCACTTGTTCCATGACAAGTTGATCTAACTCGGGGTTTGCTCTTCGTGGAGGCATCGTTCTAGAGCATATTCACACGACGATTTTTAGTCACTCACTTTAAACAGTTTTATCATACTACTCTACGTGTGACGTGTTTAATTCATTCATGGCATTAAATATGACTAATAGTACGAGATTTAATTAAATAATCAATCATTCACTTGGCACAAAATAATTACCAAAATCGGCTCTTTAAAAGATGCCATATATATTAATAGTGTCTTAATAATAGCCATACAATCATACATCCTTTAAACCAACATAGGATGTTTTAGTTCATAATCAACAAAAAAAGATATTAAAACCCAAAGTAAATCCACTCCAACCCCTCTAGCGCCAAATCCAATGTAAGCTAGCCCCACTAACATCATCAACACAACCCCTGAAACTAGGCATGTATGCACTAGCCTAATTAGTCTTCGGGCTTCTTGAGCCGCCTCTAAGGCTTGCATTGCGTGATGGTGGTTAAGGTCCGCCATATCTAAGCACGAACTAACCCTGTAGGTTTGGTAATGTAACATGCCTCTCATGTTATATAGCTCCAGAGACATGTGGTGGAATCTCCTCTTTTCCTCGTCGGTCATCCCGGATGAAGGTATCATCGGGATTCCCGTGAGGACGGGGGCTCTTACCAGCTCGTTCACCTGCCAGGAAGGTTCTCCCACGGTAGGCTGGGGTGGTGCTACGGTTGCTCGTACTGGAATGGCCACCCTCTTTCGGGCAGTTTGTCTAACCCGTGGCCCGGTTGTTCCGGGGTTTGGGTTTTGGTTTGGTTGGGAGGAGGGAATGTCAAAGATTCTTACGGGTCTACGTAGGGGTTCTAAGAACCCTTCAGGAAGCTGGTATTGTGAAGATTGGTTACTATCGGTGAAAGATCTTTTGCCGTTCTCGGTAGGTTCACTTTCGCTTGACATGATCTGCAAGGTTTGAATAGACTTATTTACTAAATTCATAACTTAAATTGTCTATATATGAATGTTATGCTCATGCACACACACAATGATCATGATCTAGAAAGAAAATAAATAAAATTGCGTTTCTAAGTATATTTTTATTATAACTAACCTAAGTGCCATATCGTACATAGCTAAATTAGACATAGGTGATCAAGCTTTGTCTAATTGAGGTATAACAATGTGGTACTCAACTTAATTATATTATCAATACACTTGATGTATTTTAAACAAAATTATTTTGAAAACATTTTTATAAACCTTTGGTTATAGTTGGTGTTTCCCCCCCATAAGGAAAACAACATTCTCTATAACCTTAGGCTCTGATACCAAATCTGTCACACCCCGCTAAAGCGGAAACACGAGGTGTCACAGCACAAGATATCATCGCACAAGGCATATAGACAATAACCATTATATTAACTTAACAAAAATAAATAGTTCGGGTAAAACATAAATAAAAGTTACATAACCGAATAATAATTAAACGACATTGTCTTGTACGATGCGTAAATAAAATAGATAGTGTTTTCATAAAATGTGACGATGAAGATGGAAATGCCACAGTGGGAATCATGCATATCGAACTCTTGTAGAAGTAGCTTGAACCATGTTGTGCTATGCTGATTTACCACCTTCTTATTGGGCAGAAGCAGTCAACACAGCTTGCTATACCTAAAACCGAACAGTCTTACACCGTCGCTTTAATAAGACTGCTTATGAATTGGGTAATGGTAGAGTGCCTAATATCAAACATTTACATGTGTTTGGTAATAGGTGCTTTGTCCTTAATGAAAAGGCTAATCTAGGAAAATTTGACCCCAAAGTAGATGAGGGAATTTTCTTAGGTTACTCTTCTGAGTCCAAAGCATTTCGCGTGTTAAATAAACGAACCAATGTTGTGATTGAAAGTATTAATGTGACTTTTGATGATACATTAACAACAACATCCTTATCTCATGAGTCACCTGCAATCGTTTCTAAACACATCAGTTTAGGACCGGGACTTAATCGAAAAGAAACAAATATATCTCACGCGAATGAACTGTCAGATTTAAAATATATATTTGATTTCTTAGATGATGAATCTGGAACTAACTGTGTACCTGTCGACAGGCCTGCAGATGCTGTTCAGGAATCTCTTGAACTTATTCAACAAACTACTACTGCTTCTACATCAAGACCTGTTGATTCAGCTGTTGACACATTCTTCATTTTGGGTGAACGATACACTGCATCCAACTCAACGGTTAACACTACTGACGATGTTGATACTGAGGACCACGGGAACACTACACCTCAGTACAATCCAGAATCATCAACTCCCGAGGGTGAAACATCCATTCAACAACGACTGGATGCATTCTTCCCTCAGGATGCCGACGATGAGATTACTGATAATTCCAACCCCCATGTGACCAAATCGACTGTCGCACATCCTGAAACACAAATTATTGGAGACAAAGATGCAGGCGTTCAGACTCGATCTGCCACAGCAAATGAGTGTCAATTCTCCAGCTTTCTTAGCTTGACAGAACCTACACGAACTGCGGATGCACTGCAAGACGCAGACTGGATTCTTGCAATGCAAGACGAGTTAGATCAATTCACACGTTTAAAAGTTTAGAGACATGTGCCTCGACCCAACAACAAGAAAATTGTTGGCACCAAGTGGGTCTTCAAAAAGAAGAAAGATTTTGACGGAGTAGTGATTCGAAACAAAGCCAGACTGGTGGCCAAAGGATACAACCAGCAGGAGGGTATTGACTATGATGAAACCTTCGCTCCTGTTGCCCGTATAGAACTTATTCGGGTATTCCTCGCGTATGCTGCTTACAGAGATTTCAAGGTCTATCAAATGGATGTCAAAACAACATTTCTAAATGGAATCCTTAAGGAGGAAGTCTATGTATCCCAGCCGGAAGGGTTTGTTGATCCCAAGAGACCAAATGATGTCTATATCCTTGCTAAGGCCTTATACGGACTCAAAAAAGCTCCACGAGCTTGGTATGATGTCCTATCAGCCTATCTGGTAAATGAAGGTTACTCCAAGGGACGAATCGACACCACACTATTCACCATGAAAATTGGGGATGACTATATCTTAGTCTAGATATATGTAGACGATATTATATTTGGCTCTACAAACCCACAGTACAGTCTTGAGTTTTCAAAACTAATGGCAAACAGCTTTGAAATGAGCATGATTGTAGAAATGAATTTCTTCCTCGGATTACAAGTCAAACAGCTTTCCAATGGTATTTTCATAAATCAGTCTAAATATATTAATGATTTACTAAGAATATATGAAATTTCTGATTGCTCGTCCAAATCCACCCCCATGTCTTCCAAAACCAAGTTGTCTACCGATCTTGACGGAAAGGAAGTCAACTTCAAAACCTATCGGGGTATGATTGGCTCTTTACTGTACCTTAGGGCTAGTAGACCAGACATAATGTTTTCTACGTGTCTCTGTGCTCGTTTTCAAGCTAATACAAAAGAATCACATCTTTTGGCTATGAAACGCATCCTCAAATACCTGAAAGGGACTCCTGACCTTGGTCTGTGGTATCCCCGTGACTCGTTGTTCGAATTGCTTACGTACTCAGATTCGGATTATGCCGGATGCATGTTGGATAGGAAAAGCACATCTGGGAGTGCACACTTCCTGGGAGATCCGTTGGTATGCTGGAGTTCAAAGAAACAAACCTGTGTGTCTACATCAACTACTGAAGCTGAATTTATGGCTGCTGCCAGTTGTTGTTCCCAGAGTTTGTGGATGCGAACTCAACTGCGGGACTTTGGTCTCACATATTCTAAGATTTCTCTGTTGTGTGATTCTCAAAGTGCAATTTCCATCTCCTGCAATCCTGTCCATCACTCTAAAACCAAGCACATCGACATCAGGTATCACTTCTTGAAAGACAATATGGAAAAGGGCCTAATTGATTTACAGTACGTTCCCACTGATAATCAACAGGCTGGTCTATTCACCAAACTACTGGATGAAGCACGGTTTACCTTCCTGGTGTCTAAGATTGGTATGTTGAATCTCAAACTGTAATTCATTACTTTCTTATCTTTCTTGAATACAATTACGCGTGGTTGTGTTATGTGCGCAGATATACACATGCTCCTGTCTAGGGGCAGCAAAGCGGTTCGCTGGCTGACACAAATGCTTTCCGTGCATTCGTGTAGGGAGAGAAATTCAGGAATTCATCTCAAATCAGACTAACACTCGTTGTTTCTGATTTTTAGATGATTGATTTCTAGATGCTTACTTTATATTTATCATTTCTAGGAGAGTTAAATGAAGTAGAAAACAATAAAAGAAAAAATAATCATTTTTGGGCTTAAATAATGTAAAATTCTAAGCCTTGGGATAAAACAGAATGGACTGGGCCAAAACACGTGAGTATTTTAAACATTGACTATAATATCTATTATAATCACTTTATAATCAGAAATGTTTTATTCTTAAACACGTCTCTTAGAAATAATTTCTATTATTTCAAGTGTTTAATCCTTAGTTCATAACTTGAACTTGTTTTCATAATTACTTATTAAATTACTTAATTAGACAAACTTTCTAATCTACAACAAAAACTTTGGTTGTTTCAAGTAATTTTATAAGTTTAGTCAAGCAATTAATATTAATATACTCTAATGGCAATAATCAATGCATAAGATCTAAATCAACTACTAATAAGTCAAGACTTTGACTTGTTGGTCAACCTCTAGTCAATCTTGTCTAGATAGATTCACAACACACGTGTAAGGATATATCACTAAATAATTCATTAATATTTTAAAACCATAAATTCAAAAACTATCTCTAACAACTAGAAATAGAAATAAAAATAGAAAAAGTTTTAAATCTAAAAACTATGAATTATTAATATCATTGATCTATTGGAATATGCCCACTGACACACACAAGTTGGTATCACTGCCGATGAGGCATAGGCCTACTGGGTCACACGCCAAGTATTGATTCCGACAACACCTTTGAACGAGAGAGAGAAAAACGCCAAAAATAGTTTTGGTAATGGTTTTGGTAGTGCTATGCACGGCCGTACATCTTGTTGGTACGGTCGTGGTGTGCAAAGCACGATCGTGCTTCTTGTTGGTAGGCCGTGCTTCTTGTTGGTACGGCCATGCTTATGGTCAGGGTACGGGCCCAAGTCTTGTGTGACTTGGGGCGTGCTTGCTTGAGCTGGCACGACCATGCTTTAAAAGGTACGGCCGTGCTTCATGCTGTAACAGCCAATTCAATTGGGCTTTTAAGTCTAGATTTAATGTGGCTTTATGGCTATTCATGCTAGACTTATTATGGATGTTTTTTGGCTGTTGGAATGGGTCTATAAATTGTCCTAGAAGTCTAGTATGGTGAGCTAGCCAATCTTGGATAATATAGATACATATTATCAACACATGAACTTGTAACTTGCATGTTAGTTCATACTCTCTCAAAACACACTTGGAAGGAAGCTAAGGCACTCATAATCTTCAAGTGATGTTGGTTCTTTAGTGGTGGTGTTCTTGTTGGCATACAAGCACTCTAGCAAGTGAGGATCAAACCAAACTTGGTGTGGATACCGGTAGAGGAATACAACATTGTATTCTCATATTCATCATAAACGAGGAGCTAGAAGAAACTTGTATGGTATAATTTCTTCTACTTGTTCGTTTCTTTTGTTGCATTGCTATTGTTTAGAGTTTGCTCCATTGGGTGTGGTATTGGTGGCATAATTACCCAAATTGTTTTATACTTGTTTTTGTTTCCGCTGCGTTTTCTAGATGCCACCAAAACCCAATAGTGGTATCAGAGCCATTTCTAACATGGCTTTGCACTGAAACCGGAATTTGAGTTTTCTATCAAAATTTGATTTTTTAGTGACCGTGCACGGCCGTACCTCTTGGGGTATGGGGCGTGCCGGTAGCTGGGGCATGGCCGTACCAGTGGCGGTACGGGCCGTGCCGGCAGAATTGTTTTAAAGCTTAAACTGTTTAAACTGTAAACTGGAGGTGGACGGGCACGCCTGTACCCTTAGAGGGTACGCCCGTGCCTTTCACATTTTGGGCCAGACACTGTTTTTGAAACATGTTTTAAAATTATATTTAAATTCCGGATTTGTTGGTTGGGCTAGTCTTGGATTTAGTTTTCCCCACTAGATTTTGATTCCTTGAATTTATATATTTTGTATGGCTTGGCATGAAGTACATAAAAATATATATATTTATAGGTGTATATATGAATATGTAATTTTAAAGGTGTATTAAAATTACTAATGCATATGTACAAGGATTGCCTTTTGTGCCTTGGGTGTTTTGTTGGCAATCTTAATCAAAATATATTTGACATGGTTTTGTGGCACACCATGGTTTTGCTTTGGTTGTGTTTGATTGTGGTTCGGTAACGAGATGCCCTTTAGACCTATGTGTTGTAGTGTTTGGTTTTGGTGGCCTGCGTGCCGTATTGATGTAATTTTTATTATTATTATTTGGTACGGCTTGCATGCCGATTATTTATTCCTTTGTACTTGTATTAGTAGCAAAGGATTGTGGCTTGCATGCCATTTCTTCTTCTATGTATTTGTTGAATTTGTACTTGTATTAGTAGAATAGTTGTTTTAGTATGTAATAAACCAACGGGAATCACGTTGATGTCTCGGTAACATGGAGTCCGGATTGCCTTTTGGAGATGCCGGCTTTAGTGAGAGCACACCCAGCTATGTGCTTTGGATATTGGATTCCTTAGTTGACCTTGTTTTCCTCGTATGGCTCACGGGGAAAACGCATAGGATTTGGGCATGTTACCGAACTATTATGTATGCGTGGTTGTTTTATATATTTATTATTTTGCATGGATGTGTAGGATATCGCATGCTAGATAATTTTTCCAAAATATATAAAACACAAGATTTATAAAATTGGTTTATATTTCTTTCCGCGCGTATAGAATTAACAAGATAATATAAATTTGTATTATATTATAAGTGGATAAAAATTGTATTTATCACTTGATTTGTTAATTCGCAAAATGGGTTAAAATTGTTTTAACCGGAAAAACGAAATCCTGTTTTTAAAATGTAAATCACGCGCCATCCGTAAGACGACACCACCCGAATCTAGTGAAACTTGGATGATTGTCGAGCTTTAGCACGAGTCATGCTGAGTGGAACTGTGTGGAAGGTGAGTGTGGTAACTCACAATATTGGTTGTCGAGCTTAGCACAAGCCAATTATTGGCGAGAGTTCCACCGTGTGTCTTGACGGGCGGTTTACAATTCTTTTTGTGACACTTAGGTGGCGTCGAGCTCTAGCCGAGTCATTTAAGGGAATTAAGTTAGAATTGGTGCGAGAAGGGATCAAACATGCCAAAAGACATTTTGATTGTCAATTGATCCCGCAAGGATCTAGAAGTTGCAAAGTGTTTGCAATCGGTAAAATGGTTACCGGCCTAAATAGCTTTGCTTTGTGATCCGCGGTAAACCCGTCATAAGGTAAAGTGAAATATGGTTTCCTGCCTTGTTTAAATAATTGGTTTTGAAACTATTTGGGTAATTATTTATACAAGTATTAGATCTAAATTCACTAAAACGTGTACTCTAAAATTGTAGATGATAAAAATTAACAATGCAACACCGAATTTATCTCTCCGTTCGTTCCTAGAAAAGGAGAAACTCGTAGGTGTGAACTTTGTGGATTGGTATAGGCAATTGCGAAAAGCGAATTGTCCTTCGCGATGAATCTAAGTTGCACATCCTCGAGGAACCTCTTCCGAAACCACCTGCTACCAACACAAGTTGGGCCACTAGATACGCCTTCGAAAAGCGTATCGAGGACGCAAAAGATGTTTCGTCTTTCATGTTATCGACTATAAGATGCGAGCTGCGAAAGCAACTCGGGCATATGAGTGCGTGTGACATGATTAATCGGTTGAAGGACATGTTCCAACATTAGATTAGAGAGGAACACTTTATGTGTGTCAAGGCCCTTGTTAGTTGCCGAATGTAGGAAGGTGGGAATGTTAGTGTTTATGTGCTTCGTATAAAGGCATACATTGACGAAATGGAAATACTAGGATTTCCCATTGGGAGGGAGCTTGCGGTGAATATGATTCTCCAGTCCCTGCCCGCGTCTTATGATGAGTTTATCAAAAACTATCAAAAGGACAAAATGGTAGAATCCTTAGACGAGTTGCATGGCATGCTTAAGACTTTCGAGTCTAACATGGCAAAACGCAAGTTTGTTCCCACCCGGTTGTTTGAGG
Source organism: Dittrichia graveolens (assembly GCA_038502395.1). Classification (NCBI taxonomy): domain Eukaryota; kingdom Viridiplantae; phylum Streptophyta; class Magnoliopsida; order Asterales; family Asteraceae; genus Dittrichia; species Dittrichia graveolens. The sequence continues at coordinate 30,941,796 of JARJIL010000008.1, forward strand.
AATGTAAAGCTGAGAAAAAGAATACACCTCCTAAGGGAGAAGTTTGCTATTTCTGCGGTAAATATGGAGATTGGTGCCTCCACGCTTGTCCTGAGTGTTCGAAGGAGTTAAATCTTCCCATGAGGCAACGGAATAACTTCTTGTCATCAGGTACATTCATGATTAGCTCCATGGCTTTTCTACTTTTTAGCTAGATTTATTGAAATGCTGGCTATTACACTCACGTTTGTTGCAAAATTGTTTTGTTACAAAGTGTAGGTGTTAAACGGAAGAAGTAGCTGATAAAGCATGGAGAGCTAGAGCTCAAGATTGGGAAACTTAGATATTGACTCGATTGAGAGGATTGGGAGTTTTGATCTCGCCATTTCATCTAGCTATTTTATTACTTTACTAGATTAATATATTATCTGCTCTGCGTGGCAAGAGAAATATTAAGTCTACTATGCATTGGTTGACGATGGATATATACTTTGTATTTGATATATAAATTGGTGGTTTATTTCAAAGTTTATCCAAGTCATGGCATTTATAAGCTTTTGCTTAAAAGTAATAAAGTAATCATGAATAATGTGTTTAAATCCAAAATTGGTTTGGATTAGTTATCCAAGTGACAAGATTATTTAGCTTTGTAAACAAGACTTGTTTCACCAAGTTCCGTGTGCTTTGGAATCTTGGATGCATTTGATAATTGATCAAAAGTTGAGTGCGAGAATTATTTATTAGGCTAAATGACTTGTACATCTTTCATCGGCGTATGTAAGAAGATTGAGAGCTTGTTGTAATTGGTTCACACTTGTGTGTTTAATTCGTTTAAGCAAATCCATGGGGATAACGACATGCACTTCGTTACCTTTACCCGTAGTGGTAGTAGGGATAGGTATATTTGAAACCTTTGAGGTGTTCATTGATTATCTTAACGAGGTTTGTGGACAAAAGGTTAAGTTACTTAAATCTTGTAAAGATGTTGAGTATCTTAATATATGAATTTTGTGATCATCATAAGAATTGTGGGATTTATCTCATAAATTATTTCTCCTACACATTGGCATATTGGTCGCGTAGAGGAGGAACCGAATATCGGGTCTTGATGGATCGCAAATTCATACCCAATGTGTTGGGATGCTTAAGTATGGCGGGCAATGTTCTATATATAAAATCAACAAAGATGGTTTAGTACGCATCTTAGGAGAAAAGACTAGAAAGAGTGTCTTTGCTTTTCTATCTCAAAACCTAGATTATTCAGCCTATGTGTAGACGTGAGGTGTTGGAATCCGGGGACAAAAGATGCTACTCTATTAGGCATGAGATATTTGTTTCACGAACTTTTTAGGACAAGTTTTGTCGCTCAATAGCAAGTGGAAGTCTAATATCTATGGGAGCCAGTGGGAGTAAAACCTGATGTTGGCACTAGCATACAATCTGTAATGATTGGAACTCAGCATGGCGATGCAGGAGTAGCTGGCATAATTCGTTACTCTTCCTATTTCTTGTAGGAGTTGTCGTAAGGCCGGATAGATATATGTTTTATATCTAGAGGAAGATAACTCGATGATGGATTAGTTGAATTCATCAACTATTGAAAGTCGTAGTGGGCCTAGTGTCTACTAGGAGGAGAGAGGTAATGAGAATGGGATACAATCCATGTAGGATATCTAAGTATTGGACTTGGTTGATCCGATGCCTTGGCGTAAACCTAAGGATATGCATGGATTGAGATGTAGACAACTTCAAATGCTGACCGGTGGTAAAAATTCTAATATGATTGACCATGAGGACGGTATCATAAAAGAAATTTTTCCTGGTGGTTATGTTGAAGTCTACTTGGATGACTTATGGTGTATCACTGCCTTTTCTTGATTATAAAGGTATGATAGTGAAATGAAAAGACTCTATTCCTTTATAGGAATTTTAAGAAAGTGTTTTAATACTCTCCGAGAGTCTTGTACATTATTAGTATCCTCGTAAAGTCTACGAGCCCAAGAAGTCTATTCATGGACTTGAACTTCAAATGCCGACTAATGATAAATTTTCCGTTATGATTAACCATGAGGATGGTATCATAAGGAAATTTTCCTAGTGGTTATGTTGAAGGTTACTCGGATACATGTGTTTATCACTACAATGTAATGATCGTATTCCTTCATGGGAATTTTGAGGAAGTGTGTTTCAACACTTTCCGAAGGTCTTGTATGTTGAAAGTATCCTCATAGACTCAATAAACATCGCAAGGTTGTAGTCTTCACTTTAATGAGAAAATCATAGATTTGAGTTTTCGAAAAGGGAAGATTAAACTTGGATGTATGCCAGAGCTAGTGGGAGCGCTTACGTTCCAAATATTGTGTATCCATGATATACTTCTTATTACGGATAATATCTGAATTTGGCGGTTTATAAAACCGGGGTTGAGGAATTATTGCTTTATAAAAAGAATTGGGAGGATACGAACGTGGATTTTTCGGAGTGAAAAACTAAGAGAGTGACATTAAAACATGATGGACTAGTGTGTTAATTTAATTAGCAACTTGGTTTATCACATGGTTTCTTTTCTCTCATTTTTGACATACTTGGAAGAACTCTTTGTACATTGTTCTTCAAGTTGATGTTTGGTGGTAACAAGGAAATTTGAGTAATATATTACTCTTGGTTAATTGTTATTGTTGTTTTGTTAAGTGGAGTGTTATCAACTAGAATGGTTCTTTAAGCATCATTGACTTTATTGGGCTCTTTTGAGAAAATAAGAGTATGATGGCTTATATATATATGAACCATAGTGTTGCGCATTGTGACTTTATTGGGTTCTTTGAAACAATAATAGTACAGTGGCTCATAGACGAAAAGAAAAAAAATTGTTCGAATCATCGTTAAGTCCATTGGGTTCTTTGAAACAATGAGAGCATGAAGGCTTGAACAAAGGACCATGATCTTGCCGGCGCACACTTTATAAGTGTTTGGTCGAGAGAATATATGGTGATTGTTAGAGTACGCATGGATGCCACTTTGTGAATCCGCTTACTAAGCTTTAGTCGTGAGCTAGTGATGAGTTTTCATACTAGGCCTGCATACACTTGGTTTACAAGTGACTTTGGCTTGGGTTTGTTTAGTTGAATTTGATATATTTTGAGTTGGGAACATTAAAGAAATAATGTGCTTTGATTGTATCAATTATCAAATGGAGATTTGATAATGTGCGCGGAGTGGGTACTTTTGTTAGCCTTTATTGTGTTCCATCTTAGCATGTTTAACCACTTGAATAAATTTATTTATTCTAAATGCTCCACGATCGGTCGTTCTTCATTGGAAGGAAGAAGTGAATTAAGATCGAGGCAAATGGTTGGTAAAGTATTCATAGTGGATTGAATACATGTTTTCGCAACACTAGCCTGTACTTGATAGTGATCAAGTAGTTGGAGGACCCGCACCTGAGTTAATTCATGGACATGATCACGAGTAAATCAGGATGATAAAATTGTTTGTCCTTCTAATGGAGATACATGCACTTCTTGATTAATAATATGGTCTTGTTTAGATTGCTTTCTAACGCAGTTCGTAACTGGCTGTTATAAGGGAAGTTTTCAAGCAAGAACTTGCTATTATGATGGAACGATGTAGTCAAAGGTATTCGTTCCTCTTTAGAGAGATATCCCTGGGCTCCTCGTTGACTGAACTGATGACATCAAAATGCATGGCCGTGCTCAAGTTGAATTGATAGTGGATCAATTTTGCAACTTGTGTTGTTCGTCATAGTTAGTCTAGATCGAGAAACATAATCGTGAATGATTTGGGGTTGACGGTGTTCCATGACCTGAATTCACAATGGATATCGTGAACGAAGGAATGAATAATCACTTATCTGTAGGAACATTCTTTACAGGTTGGTACTTGTCATGGGTGACATACCCTATGCCGACTTGGGGGCATAGATGCCTTGCTAGAGGCCGCTCTATGTCGGTGTTACCTTTCGTGGGTGTGTCATGTTCAAGTGGGAGTTTGTTGGAATATGCCCACTGACACACACGAGTTGGTATCACTGCCGATGAGGCATAGGCCTACTGGGTCACACGCCAAGTATTGATTCCGACAACACCTTTGAACGAGAGAGAGAAAAACGCCAAAAATGGTTTTGGTAGTGCTATGCACGGCTGTACATCTTGTTGGTACGGTCGTGGTGTGCAAAGCACGGCCGTGCTTCTTGTTGGTACGGCCGTGCTTATGGTCAGGGTACGGGTCCAAGTCTTGTGTGACTTGGGGCGTGCTTGCTTGGGCTGGCACAGCCGTGCTTTAAAAGGTATGGTCGTGCTTCACGCTGTAACAGCCAATTCAATTGGGCTTTTAAGTCTAGATTTAATGTGGCTTTATGGCTATTAATGCTAGACTTATTATGGACGTTTTTTGGCTGTTGGAATGGGTCTATAAATTGTCCTAGAAGTCTAGTAGTTGTGCTAGCCAATCTTGGATAATATAGATACATATTATCAACACATGAACTTGTAACTTGCATGTTAGTTCATACTCTCTCAAAACACACTTGGAAGGAAGCTAAGGCACTCATAATCTTCAAGTGATGTTGGTTCTTCAGTGTTGGTGTTCTTGTTGGCATAGAAGCACTCTAGCAAGTGAGAATCAAACCAAACTTGGTGTGCATACCGGTAGAGGAATACAACATTGTATTCTCATATTCATCATCAACAAGGAGCTAGAAGAAACTTGTATGGTATAATTTCTTCTACTTGTTCCTTTCTTTTATTGCATTGCTATTGTTTAGAGTTTGCTCCATTGGGTGTGGTATTGGTGGAATAATTACCCAAATTGTTTTATACTCATTTTTGTTTCCGCTGCGTTTTCTAAATGCCACCAAAACCCAACATGATCTTCACGTGGGATCCTTGCATCTTCACTTTCCATTACCTATTGCAATAAACGATTGAAAATTTCAAACTTAATCATAATAAATTGTAACTTCCCAAAGTTCAAAAGTTGTTATGGTTAAGTGTTATTAAAGATTAGTGGTGTTTATAAAACTAGAGGGGCTAAAGCTGTCAGTTTGAAAGATGATAAGTCCAGGGGCTGTTTTGTAATTCCTAGAAACTGTGTGTGTGTGTGTGTATATATATATATATATAGGAAAAAGTTCGACCGAGAACTATTTTTCGTACGAGAACCGCGAGAACCAATCTTAGCCGTCCAATTCCCCCTCCTTCAATTGGATTGCCCACCCATGAATTCCTTACATGCACTCTGCCACACTCAATCCCCCCTCGCTCTTCATCCATGAATTCTATTATCCAAAATGAACGACCAAGATTGCTTCTCGTAGTTCTGGTACGAAAAACAGTTCTCGTTTGAACCCTCCCCTATATATATAGCGAGTATCAACTTGAAAAGTCAAGATAGGTTTGACTATATATGTAGCTAGGTTTGACTTGAAAAGTCAAACCCATAAACCCTCTCCAGCCATTTCTTTAGCAGCCAAATACCCTCATTCCTTTTGATCAAGAACAGCATATTTAGTGAGTATCAACTGCATCAAAGTGATCCTTATAGCAAGGTAAGAGTTCTTGATTGTGTTTTGTGAGTTTTGAGTCAAGAAAGTGATTTCAATGGTGAAATCTTTGATAGATGCATGTTAATGTGTTCCTAGATGTTGTTTAGTAGTTTCAGAACTTATTGTATAGTTTGCAGGTGTTGGAAAACACTTGTAATAAGTTTTATATTGAGTTTGTTTGATTTCCAGCAAAGCAGTCGCGAGAACTGCTGTTGCAGTTCATAGGGCACGGGCGTGCCTTTGGGGGTACGGCCATTATAGGCGGGCGTGACCGCCATTGTTCTTCAGGTCCGGGCGTACTGGGGCACGGGCATACCTATGAAAGGTACGGGCGTGCCTGGCCCAGTACGCCCATGTTGGAGCAGGCCATGTTTGGGCCCAGAATGAAAGGCACGGGCGTCCCTTGAGGGGGTCACGGGCGTGCCTGGCCCTGTTCAGCTTTAATTGTCAAGCAGAGTTGTAAGTATTAGTGCAAAGATTGTATATTGGTTGTAGGCAACAAGTGATGGCATACTTATGGAAAAGTGCAGTCGAGTTAGCAAAGTTTAGCATGTTACACAGTCACTAGGTGAGTGTACTATTCCTTCAGCAAGTTTAGCATATGAGTATGCATTAAATGAACAACATGATATATGTGTTATAAGATATGAATGTTATAGATATTCAATAAAGCAGCAGGGTATAGAGTACGCGCGAGGCGTAACTTTGTACCAAGAACAGTGTTATGGTATATAGCCACGCGGGTGGTATAGTTGTATACTAAAGCAGAGTAAGTACATGTGAGTTAGTATATGTATACGTACAACAGATGATATGATATGATATGGCATGATGTGATATGGTATATGATATGTATATACGATGCAAGTACGTGCGTATAGCCATGCTGTGAGTATACTATTCCTTAGCATGAGCAATACATGATTATAATTATTGAACTGTATGATAAAACTGCTATGTGTTTTATCTGTGAGTCGGATGTGAGGCATCCTGGGTAGTTGTTACTCCTGTGAGTCGGATGCGAGGCATCCTGGGGAGTTGTTACTCCTGTTTAAACAAGGTATAGAGTGATTTGTATACTAGAGAAGCTAGGATAGGCTACACCTGCGACGTGTAGATAAGCCCGACACAGAGGATACTCACTACCCAAGTAAAGCGCTCGGAATATTCCACCATGAGGTGTGGATAAACCCTAGCATAGTAACAGTTGTGAAGGTTTGCAGGTATTACAACTTGGATGTGAGACATCTTGAGTAGACTTTACTCCTGTTGTTATAGTTTGGATGCGATACATCCCGGGGAGATTTTACTCCTGTTTTATGTTGTTATGTTCGGTTAGTATTCTCACTAAGCGTTAGCTTATGTTTCAGTATTGCATGTTTGCAGGTAATGCAGGTTCTAGCAGGATAAGGCCCCAGTGCGGTGCTCAGCTGGATAGCTCCTGATTTTCAAGAAGCAAACTTTGACACTACTTTTTGAAAATCCGGATTGTTGAAATCCGACACCGTCGCGGCGCGACACAAATGTTGGTCGCGGCGCGACCAGACCTGTTTCAGAAAGTTTGCTTTTTTTATTTGTGTTTCGTTTGGGATAAGTTGAATTATTATTATATGATTAAATCAATTTGTTTACATGAACATGAGATATAAATATATGTGGAAAGATATATTTATATATTCGAGACTGATTCGGTTGTTGCTGTGTTTTTAGGCAAACCACAGACTCAGCGATATTAGACAACTGAGCACGCGTGATTCGAGGACTGAGATGAGTGGAAGTTTAGTCACGGGTGGTATTGGTGGTAATGTTATGAGTTGTTTGATTTGAGAAATGATGGATATGCAATGATGAATTGTTGTTTATGAAATGATGGATATGCGAAGATATATTGTTTGATATGCCATGAATGATTGTTTAGTCTGCTATTGGTTTAACGAGAATTATATGTTCTTATATGATATATTTGATAGAGTTTTGATTGTGATTGGAAATGTATTTGGATTGTTTGGGAACCAACTTCTGTGTAACGGGTTGGTAAAGATCAGCTTCTGTAAAAGGGTTGGTTGGGGTCAGCTGCTGTTGCAAGGGCTGGGTTTGTTTACTGGTTGGTTGAACAGTGGTAGCCTTACTGTTGCATATGTTGCTTCAGAGGAGGATTTCACTGTGCCAATTCAGTAGAGAGCTATCGGTAAACCTTTGCTTTGGCCGGCTTTGGTTGTAGGTTCGGCAGAACCGCCGGTCCTCGGGATTGAAGAGATTGTTGAATTGACAGATTGATTGATGTAATTGTTGTTCAGAGGCTCAGTTGTGAACTGATATTGTTGTATGCTTGTCTGTAGCTTCCATTCACTTAGCTTTGTGCTAATCCCCCACGATTGATTGCTTTTTGTGAGTAGCTGTTTAGCTTTGTCTACGGAAAGGGAAATTTGACCAATACTCTGATATTGTGTTTTGAGAAGAGACGATCCATGTTTTATAATCTTTTGTAACACAAAACGATGTAGTAATTTGTAAAAGTACTTTGTACTTTGTGGATATTTATGTTAAATTAAAGTAGAATATGCTTCCGCAACGTTTAAAAAAATGTCTTAAGATTTACAGTGTTAGATATGAAACCAGTTGGAGATGAAAATAGACTCAGAGGACTTGATTCTAGAATGAAAAATCGTTTTACTTAGTTTTGGTTTGGTCGAGATATGAACTTTTAAAGTTCACTTATTTTCTGTCCTGATTAAAACTCTTTGTTCTTCATGTTTTTGTTCAAGTAAACCAATCTTATGGATTTGTTATTCACCCAAACACATAAAAATCATTACTTTATGTATGATATTGATGTGTTTGATCCCTATGATGGTTCACCACAAAGGGTTATGCTTAAGGGAACAAGAGTAGAAGTTTTAAAGAATCAAAAGGACATGTACTTACCAAAGCACCTTGAATGGAGATCAAATGTCTTGCTTGCTTAGAACCTTGAAGAACAATGGCTATGGGGTTCCTATTTTCGGGCAAGAGAAGAGAGGAAGAGGGAGGTAGGGTTTGAGATTTGGAATGAAAGGGATCTTTAGGAAAATTGATATATAAAAGATGTATGTGCATAGTTTCCTTTTTTTGTTTGATGTAGTTTCTAAAAGAATGAGATTTGATCTCATTCCCTCCCTTGGCCGATTTTTTCATTACTATTATTATTATTATTATTATTATTATTATTATTATTATTATTATTAGTACTACTACTACTACTACTATTGTTATAATGTAATTTAGTGTGACCAATTTCTATTGTAAGTGTACTAAACGTTTTACGTGTTATATAAGCGCTATTATGTTCATTTGAGGGATTTATTGGTTAAAACCTAATTATGGTCCAAAAATTTTGATTTATTTATTTTTCGTGTACACTTAATACTTTTCTTGTATTTATTTTTATTATTATTATTATTTTAATTAATTGTCCCCGTGTAGGTGCATTTGACTTTGTATGCGTCACACGGGTGTTTAATGTCCACTTGAGAGATTTATTGTGTGGGTTGTGTTTATGGTGCTAATTGTTATTTTATTTTATTAATTACATAATATTTATTGTGGTGTATCTACTTGATAGCTCGGTTCATCAATTTATCACACCACAAATACCGGTATGACCTAATTGGGCATTAGAAACTTGATCACGCGTCCAAGGTTGTGTTCCTTCTATTGTTAGAATAACTATGACATTTGAGGCATTAGACATGGCTAACCCTTAATACTTAGTACTTAGCACTTACTAGGTTTCAAGAATTCACTCGAGCACACAGAAAAGTTTAAATGACTAACGACGGTTATAGGACGAGTCAACCAACCTGTTTGGTGACGGATGTCATAGTATCCATCATGCTTGTTTGCAACTCTGGACTCATAGTTGCAAGCATGATGCAACTTACATCTAACGCGTCATTGACATGCTTCAGGTAAGCTTCCCTTACTTCAGCTCTTGGATTAGATGTAGGGGCATTTCCTACTGGCTCCTCTAGGATGTACCACTTCCTTTCATGCCTGAGCACAATTCGGATATTGCGCTCCCAGTTTAGGGAATTAGATCCGGTGAGCTTATCCGTCTCAAGGATTGAACGGAGTGAAAGGTTGTTAGTGTTGGAAATGTTTGCCATCTACAAATATATATATGGTTCAATTAGTAATACAAATATAGAATTTTCTAATACATATCGATAAAAACCCTTAAATGATAATTATTAGCCCTAGGATCCATATTTCACACGTGCCTGTGCATGGTTTGGGCACGACAACACCGACCCCGTGCTATTTCTCGTACGTAGGTTCCTTTACCTATCTTATCTAACTAACACGACTCCTATACTTCGTAGAGTTTTAGATAATAAAATCTAAACATGTTTATCTCTACTCTAAGTTCACTTTGGCCCGTTACATCAGGGAATCACCAAAATAGACCGCACAACATAAGACAGCGTAAACTCTGGCCTGTCACATCAGGGAATCACAAAGTCTTTCACCCCTTCTCCATATCGAGTTTGAACCTGGGTGTGCACGGTTTGGGCACCACAACACACCAAGGTACCGGTAACAGGTAAGGTGTATCATTAGGTGGGTAGCACTATTGGCCTAAGATTTAGTGTGTTTTATCCAAGTTTTATAAAAAACTTATTAGTTCTAGTTTTTGTAAAACCATTTTAAAAGTAACTGTTTTAAAATCCGTATTATAAGTATACCTCAAAACTTGGTACACAATACGTCTTATGATAAAATCATTTTAAATAAACTTTTAAAATGTTGATACGACAATCATAAAATAATCAATTTTATAAAAATGTTGTCGTATACCTATTTTATCACAAACCGTGGTTTTACTCTTGATTAATAATAACTATTATTAATCCATACTTTAAATTTATTGTCGCATATAAATCATGAATATAAAGCACAACCACATAGTTAAACATGTTATAGTTTTGCCAACTTTGTCCTAAGGGGTTAGCTAAGGACAGCCTAGACTAACTAGATCCTATGGTTAGGTGATAGATCCTCCTCTTGATCCCACTGGCCTTGAAACCTCCGGTCTTGACTCAAGCAACATTCATCTTGTTACTCCATCTAGAAATTGTATGTATTCCGTCTCTGTAACAATAATGAAATAAAAATAAATAACCTATTCTATTATTTTTACCTCGTCTTGGTTACAATAATAAAATAAAAAACTGTTCCGTTACTTTTACATCATGAAGGAGTTTTAAGTGGCACGCAGGCCTCCCCAAACCCAAATATAAAAGAAACAAAAAGAAAAACACAACCACAGGTCTAAGTCGGCAAAACCTACATGTCTGACCATTAGAATATATTGTTGACTTGTTTAAGTCTAGCACTTCCCGTTGACATGTAAAAACTGCAAGTATGAATTAATAATTGTTAGTCCTATATTGAGTACGCAACAACAAATGTTTGTAGAAGGGGGGGTTGAATACAAACTTTAGCTTTTAAAAAATTTAAAGACACACCATTATACTTTTATATAATTCTTATTGATATGAATCAAGAATTACATGTACTAGAAGCGGAAGTTCTAAGTACAATAAAAGGTGGTAATTAATTTGTCTAAAACATGGACAATCTAACTCTAAAAAAACTAATGTTTAGGAGTGTTCAACACATGAACAAGTTTGGTTCTACACAATTGCTAAACTTTACGAATTTTCTCAACAGATGAGATTGCTATTGTGTTGTGTAGAAGCTTATTTTTGCATGTCCACTATGCATGGATATTTATAGAAACAAAATGCATCCGCTTGCATGTAGGAAGGAGACAAAGAGTGTATAAAAATATAATATTTTAATTGTAAAGTTAGTGAGTGAAAAGTAAAGTTACTTTAATCAAGTGTTTGATAAAAGTAAATGTACTTTTATGAAAAAGTGCAACCCACTCACAATATAAAATATTAAATCCCACACCTTTTGCTTTATAAGACTGTCTTTCCCTTTCCATGTTTGTACTTTAAACAACAGCTATGCTTCTTCTAGATTTGACTTTACCAAGTATGGAATTGCTAGCCATACTTAGTTGTTAACAAATCTTCGGGATCTTCATCTTTTTGAGGTATCTTTCTCCTTTTCCAAAGGATAAGATCAAACCTTTTTGTCTCGTACTTGATCCAAAAAGTGTTTTATACTTTTACAAACAAAGATCTAAGGCATAATAGAACAACACATGTTCGGCCTTTTACATATGAAACTTAAAATCTGAAAGGAAGACCAGATTTCACATTTTGCTCGACTCAGCTAACAGAAAGTACTAAGAACTTTATAACTTTCACTACTCATTTGAGAGAATAGACCAGTTGATCATTTTTGCAAAGACTCCGTTGATACCTATTGTTCAGCTGATTATATAGATGCTCAGTTGATCAATAGTTATATTAGGAAGACATAAGCTCATGTATTGATATGATCAGTTGATCTAGTATGCTCAGCTGATCATTTAAATACAACAGTTTATGTAAGAAGATAACTTGTGTTTAGAAAGACTTACTTAGTTGATGCTCTAGGCCTCAGCTTGTCCAATATTCATTCAGCTAATGGTATATCTGATTAAGATCTTTGCTCAGCTGATGGTGTAAACGTTTAGCTGATCAATTTTCTTCACTCAGCTGATAGATGCATTTCCTCAGCTGATGGTCTTCTACACTTGTTTCTTCATTTTAATTTTCCTCTGCTGATGTCCTTTGGCTGATGCTTTGAGTAGTGGCTGTTTCTCAGCTGATGGTTCCATACTTAGCATATTTTTCCAAATCTGATTCAAACAACACATGTTTGAATACTTTCTAAGTCATACAGAAAGTAAGGTTTGGTTATCATCAAATTCTATGTTTTAAGATAGGCAGAGTTGATTATTAGGGTGAAGTGATTATCTCCCCAACAATCCCCCCCTATTTGACGATGACAAAATCTTTTTCTTTTTGAAGAATCAGTTTCACTTCGAATACAAAATATTTAAACTTTTAAGTGCATTTGGCTACCTAGTTATCTGTTTTCGGTAGCTCTTTTTATTTGAACCTTGTTTTGTTTTTGGTTTCTTTTCTACTGTTTCATTTTGTTCCGTTTTTGTGGAATCTTTTTGTTTGTTGTACCATTTTTTTCTGTTTTTGTGGTATTTTTTCATTTTTCCATTTTTATATCTTTTTGATTTTCTGTATTTACATAAACATGACTTGAATAATAGAATAAAGAAAGTACAAAAGTGTTTACAAGAGATTAACTATTATCTAAACTAATCTAGAAGAAAACTAATAGAATTTACAAGAAATATACAACAACAATAGTAACCAATAAGTCTTCAGAGATAGCCCAGTCATCAATCCCACCATTCTTCTTCTTTAACTTCAAAGGATTTTGCAAGAGGATCTGTTTCGGCTAGAACTTCACACAGAGCTTGTACAAGTACCTGAAATTGGTTATTTCCGATTCTGCCTCTTGTAGATAATCTTAGCCCAAAGAGAAAAATCTTGCTTGCCTTGGGGATCTCAAACTGCCTAAAGAATCTTCATGAGCCACCTCTGTCCAGGAAGAATATACCCTTAACAAACATAGATATGAACTTGAAGAGCTCAAGGGTGATGTTGAGTGGTAGAGTTGTGTTGAGACCCTCAAAGTCATAAAGATACTCATGTTGTGGTAGTACCTCTGTACGCTCAAATGGTTTAAAAGGCTTTGAACCTTTCTTGTGTAGAGTTTTAACTGTATGCACATACCTGTAATAATCATCATATGTGAAGGCTTTTTGTGACATAGCAAGAGCTATCAAAGCTTGAATTTTCTGGATGAATTGAACTTTGAGCTTGCTCTTGGATTTGTAGAGGAGGTACAGAATCTCAATCAACTCTGTGAACCCATAGACATGGCATCTCTCATATGATACAACTTCATAGCTGTTGAAGTTGTATTGCCTTATAGCATTGAGATAAGGTTCACCATCACCCTTGTGAACTGAGGCTCTAGTTATTAGGGCAAGCTCAACTATGTTTCTTATAATGTTGATTCTTTCTCTAAAGTTTTTGATTCTATGTTGATTGAGATTATATGGAGCTGATAGATCAAGATTAAAAAGAGTTTTGATTGCATCCGTATGGGATCTAGCTTTGAGTAGCTCAGCTTGAGATCTCTCCCTTGCCAATTTGGTTTGAGCAGCAGCTTGGCTTTGAATCTTTTCTTGTTCATGTTGATAGGCTAGCTCCTTGGCTTGGTAGATTTCCATTACTGGAATACCCAAGGCTTGAGCCATTTGGGCATTCTCTCTTTCTTCTTGTGTCTCTTTGTGAAAGCTCTCTTTTTGTTTGCTCTTCCTCTTCAACTTGCTCACTTGTCATTTTTCTTTTCCCTTTGTTTTTGGGAGAAGAGGTTGAAGGCTTTTGGACTGATGGAGATGAGTGGACTGTTGGATCAGGGGAAGGATTGGGGCTTTGTCTTCTTCTTCTGAGGATGTCAGATAGTGGAGTGTCATCCTCATCATAAGAATTAGACTGGATATCAATTGGTTTTGGAGAGCAAACCTCAACAACTTTCTTTTTAGATTTTGGCCTGTTTGCCATACGTTTTAATCTTTTGGAAACCTTTGCTCCCCCACAACAAATGCTTTTCTTTTAGGAGCACGGGAGGCTGTTGCTTTGGATGCTTCCTACTGCAAGATTTTATTGGCAGTTTCACTATAAGTAGCATCAATATGCTCCGATGCAGGATCATCCTCCTCAGAGTTTGAACTTGAAGATTTCTCCCCCTTTTGGCATCATCAAAAGGAGGAGGGGATCCACCTGTTGTTGGTTTTGGGGATGGGGTATGGGCAGGGGTAGGTGTATAGGTAGGTGTATGGGTAGAGGAAAGAGTGGTAGAGAGTTTAGAGAGTTGAAAGGAGAGGTCATCCTTGATATCCTTGAGGGCTTTCCATAATGAGAGATGACTTATACGGCTTTGTTCGTTTAAGGATTCGATATCACCAAGGATGCCTTTGAGGAAGGAATAGGTAGAAGTTCCTTAGGAATAGTGACAGAGATGTTTGGGTTTACATGTTTGATGAGGTTAAGTTGGGTAAGATGGGAGTAGGTTGTTGAGATGGAAGAAGGGTAGATAATTGGTCAATTTTGGTGAGAAGGGGAGTGAGCTTAGTGGGGTTTTGGATAGGTGTAGGGGAGGGTTAGGTTGGGGTTTTAAGTGACTCTATGTCCTTTGCAAGCTTGGACGGTCGATTTGCTGTTTCTGTTTGAAAGGTCTGGGTTAAGTTATCAAGGTTTTGGGTAATTGTGTGGAGAAGGGTAGGGTTTTGGTTTGAAGGGTAGGTGTTGGAGGTAGATGGTTGGGATGAGGAAGAAGAGGTTGGGATAGGTTCCATGAAATTGGGTGAGGATTGGGTTCCCTCATTTGAGCCTTTGTGTATAAGCTCAAATTCATTGGGAAAGAGGTTGGAGCCCTGTACCAAATGTTAGTTTGTACCATTGGCATTGGCAGGCTGTGATTGTGTAAGAATTAAAGTGATAATAGGTGCAAGGAATGTGGATTAAGTGTGGGATGCACTCAGTATTAGGGTATCCCTTATTGGATCTACATTCTTTTGGGAGAATGTGAATGGTATAGGTTGACTCAGAAGTGGGATAGACACAGTATGACCTTGGGGTGAGGTTTGTCTTTCAATGAGAACATCCCGTTGGGAGGATATCTTAGATAGCATGTTTACAGATACATCATGTTGTGAAGATGCATCCACTGGTTCAGGGTGTGCAACATCCAATGGCTCCCCCTCAACATGAGGAGGGCTAATTGGTGTTGAGGTCAGAGGTGTAGATGTTACTACCTCAAAGGGTTCAATATGAGCATCCTCTATTGACCTTGTGTATAGGGGGCTACGAATAGGAGTAGAACTAGTGACCACTGGAGGTTCACTATAGCTTGGCTTTTGGATTGGTGTTTAGACAGAAGAGGAGGATAGGCTATCAAAGGTTGGGACTACCATTTGAATATCCTCAGAAGTGGAGTCAGAGTTGTTCATACCTTGGGAGATAATGTGCCTGCTTCTATCAATAAGATGAAGCAATTGATCTGAAATTTCTTGTTCAGGTTGATCTTACATAGCAGCATCACCAAAAGGACTCATGACAAGTAGACTGAGAGGAGCAAAACCAAGATCACCAGCATCATCATCATCCTTACTATCATCATCATTTTCACCACCATCTCCATCTCCATCATTATCATTATCATTTTCATTATTATCAACACCACTATCATTACCATCAACATTATCATTTTCATTATTAACATTTGCCTCAGCAGCAACATCAATAAACTCTTGCATCTGTGCAGTGATTGCAGGACCCTGTTGGCTTTGATAAAATGAAAGACTTTTTCTCCCATTGTTGGAACAGGGATACTATTCAGATGTTCATTAAGCCCCACAAAGTCATTTTCTCCAATCTCCATCATAGCAATTAGGCTTAAGAATCTGATGTATTGAACTTGAGACCTTGATGATTTTTTGTTTGTGCTTTGTGTGATTTTATCATTAAGATCAGAGAATACAACCTGAGGAAAATCAAAGTTGACCCCAAACACTAGGGCATAAAGAACCAGAAGCTCTGTTTGGTTGATGAGATGATGACTTCCTGATTTGGGACCAAAGCACCGGAGAACCACGTTGGCTAAGTACTTCCATGGGTGCGAGAGAGCAGAGACCTTTACTTGCCCATGCACAACAGGCTCATTATAGACGATGGTTGGGAGAATGGTTTGAACTTCGGCTCAAGATGGGAAAGCAGTGTAAAGAGCGAAGTCGGGAATACCAATGGCTTCTCTTAGAGTTTTAGTGCTTATTCGTAGGTGGTAGTTTCCATGGGCTAGGGTGAAGTAAATGGCATTGTTGTTGATGTTGTAGGTGGCAGAGTACCAGAGTTCTCCTATAATGGTGGGGAAGATGTAGTGGGGATCAGCAGTGAGACAATCAAAAAGAGGGTGAGCTTCGCGGAACTGCGTCATTGGCTCATACCCTTGGTTTTCGCGAGAGGTAGGGATCGTGGTGGAAAGAAGAATGTTGTTAGGAGTGATGTTCATCGGTTAGGGTTGACTGCGGGATCAGGGATGATGAATAGTCGAGAGAGAATGCTAGGGTAATGCTTTTTAGAGAGAGAGAGAGAGAGCGTTATGAGAATTTGAATATGTAGAGAAGAATGAGAGAGGGAATGATATAGTTATGAAGTGTAGTTAACAGAGATCGTTAAATACTGACAATAGTTCTAATAGAAAACTCATTAATAAGCTATGAAATGAAATCTGACAGATAGAGTAAATAACTAGGGTTAAAAAGCATTAACTGAGCATAAAAAGGAAAATTGAACAAGTGTTGATTCATCAGCTGAGCATTGAGATGTGTCAGTTGAGAGTCATCAGCTGATGAAAAAGCATTAGCTGATAGAAAGGATTTAAACTATATTAGCTGATAGAGTTACTTAGCTGATCATTTCCTCCTTAGCTGAGTGTGATCAACTGAGTGGTTTTGGTCAGCTGATAGGTATCAGCTGAGCAAACTTACTTAGCTTTCTCAGTATCAGTAAGGCTTAGAGATGCTTAGATAAGTAAAATATCATAATTGACACTTTATGAATTAACAGAAATACAACAACTACTAATCTAATCTAGAAATTAAACATACCTAGTTTGGATATTAGGAAATTGAACCTTGCTTCATCCAATGGTTTGGTGAACAAATCTGCAAGCTGCAAATCAGTGTTGATGTAGTGCGGAGATACCTTTTTCTTATGTATATTATCTCTTAGAAAATGATGTCTGATTTCAATATGCTTTGTCTTTGAATGCATGACTGGATTATTTGAGATGGAGATGGCTCTTGTATTGTCACACAGAATTGGAGTGTATTCAAACTTCACATCATAGTCAAGTAATTGATTTTGTAACCACAAAATTTGAGCACAACAGCTTCCTGTAGCAATGTATTATGCTTCTGCAGTAGATGTTGATACTAAATTTTGTTTCTTACTAGACCAACTTATCAATCTTCCACTTAGAAGTTGACATCCACCTAAAATCCTCTTTCTATCCAATGTACACCTTGCAAAATCAGAATCAGAATATCCAACTAACTCAAATTCTGAGTCTTTGGGATACCAAAGACCAAATTAGGAGTTCCTTTGAGATATCTGAATATTCTCTTAACAGCAGCAAGATGTGATTCCTTAGGATCAGCTTGATATCTTGCACAAAGACATGTTGAAAACATTTTATCTGGTCTACTAGCAGTGAGGTATAAAAGTGACCAAATCATTCCTCTATAGGCAGTGATGTTCACTAATTTTCCATCAGTGTCCTTTCCTAGCTTAAGAGTAGTTGACATGGGTGTTTTCATTGAGGAACAATTTTCAAAATCAAACTTTTTGAGTAGATCATTAATGTACTTTGTTTGATTTATGAAAATACCATCAACCTCTAGTTTAATTTGAAAACCAAGAAAATAGTTTAATTCACCCATCATGCTCATCTGATAGTTATCAGACATGAGTTTAGAAAACTTTTTACATAGTTCCAAATTAGTAGACCCAAAGATTATATCTACATATATCTGCACAAGTATCACATCACCTTTGTACTTCCTTATAAACAAAGTGCTATCAATGCATCCTCTTATGAATCCTTTGTTAATGAGAAAAGAAAAGAGGGTATCATACCAGGCTTTTGGAGCTTGCTTAAGACCATATAAAGCTTTGTTGAGAAAGAAAACATGATCTAGTAAGATTGACTCCTCAAAACCAGGAGGGTGTTTGACATACACCTCTTCTTTTAGATCTCCATTCACAAATGCACTCTTCACATCCATTTGGAATACTTTGAAGTTCTCGAAGGCAACATAGGCTAGGAATACCCATGTTCATCTAGCTTGTTTCTAAATACCCACCTTGTTCTAATGATAGTTTTATCCTTTGGTTTGGGTAGCAAGGTCCATACATTATTTCTTTTAAACTCTGCCAGCTCTTCTTGCATGGTTGTCACCCAGTGGGGATCATTCCGGGCTTCATCAACCTTCTTTGGTTCAACCAGAGAGACAAATCCAGAGTAAAAACAGATGTTGCAAGCTTTTGTTCTTGTTCTAATTGGATCCTCTATATTTCCTATAACAAGATCATGAGGATGATATTTGTGGTCTTTGAAGGCTTTTTGGATGACTTGGGAATTGGGATGAGTTTGGATTTGGGGAGGTGAAGTTATATGTTGACTGTCAGGAGTAGAAATGATTTCATTTTTATTGACTAATATAACTTCATTTTCACAATCTGTGGGTGTCTCTACTGAAGAGGGAATGTGTGATATGGAATTAGAATCCAATGATGTTGAGTCATTTTTCACATGATTCAATAGAGGTATGTGACTGGTGAGGTTGGTTGTTCATGGCTAAAGATTTGAATGGGAACAGGTTCATCTACATCATGAGCAGATGGTGGAGAGGGATCAACTTGCTCTGGAGCGATCTCTCCAGTTTGCATAAGATCATTAAAATTCTTCACCTGAAACATGATTAGAAGAACATGAAGCAACAAAATCATTTTCATTAAAACTTACATTGATAGATTTTTCTATGACTTTTGCTCTGAGGTTGTATACTCTGTATGCTTTGGCAATCACTAAGTAACCTACAAACACACCTTCATCAGCCTTTGGAGCAAACTTCTACAGGTGATCCTTTTGATTGAGGATGAAACATTGACATCCAAGTATATGCATAAAGCTGATGCTTGGCTTCCTTCCCTTGAGTACTTCATATGGAGTTTTGTTTTGCCTCTTTATAATAAAGGATCTGTTCTGTGTGAAACATGCACAACTTACAGGCTCAGCCCAGAAATTGAAAGGTAACCCACTTTCACACAACATGGTTCTAGAAGCTTCAATCAATGTTCTGTTTCTTCTTTCAGTTACACCATTTTATTGTGGGGTTCTTGTAGCGGAGAAGTTTTAAGATATCCCTTTCTCATCACAGAAAGCTTCCAGAGTTTGATTTCTGAATTCAGTTCCATGATCACTTCTAAGACTCCTCACCAGATGTAACGCCGCCTTATTTGAAGAGTCTTTTTTTTTATAAAACACAGCAGAAGCTTTATTATTATTATAATAATTTACAACCTATATTTATATAAGTTGCATTACAAAAGTACTACCAAGGCGTTACCAATTCGTTCAACCATTACACTACTTATTACATAAACAAAGCATTAACAAAGTGTTCCCAAAACATAAAATGAAATCCCAGTAGGTACCCGTCCTCACCACTAATATATTTACCTACACATGGAATGTTCATGAGAGGGTTAGCTATAAATAGCTAGTGAATAACAATTAAGCAGAAGCATCATATCAATACTATCATATACATATCATATGCATAACATATCAACAATCAAGTCTACCTTATCACATTGTGAAGCAATGGTTAGTCAGCAGTAACCACGTCTTGCAGGGTTATAAGCCCGGCTCAGTGATCCTAACTGGGGAAACCGATACTTCCTCCGTGCCAGTGGAGAAGCGGGTAGCGGTCCACCAGTGCGTTATCGGGGAAACATACCCCACTCGAGATCAGCGGGAACTGAGAGACCATAATAGTGTTGAGGGGCGGAGGTTCTACAGGAACCAAGATTCCTGATCATCAAATCACCACACATCATAGCTGATGGCACAAGGCCCCAACTAGATCCAGACAAGCTGGCCCCAAACATCCAACAAAGTACTGGTACAACAAACATTGGCCTACAAAAGCCACAGAATAACACAGTTGGCCTACAAAGCCATAGCATAGCAAATTAGCCTACAAAAGCCATAACATATCATCTTAGGCCTACAAAAGCCATTAACATGCGTACATAACAATTTAACAACTCAGTTGGCTTATAAAAGCCTTAAACATGCATAGTTATCAATCTATGGTTTGTAACATACAAACATCTATATAACACCATCAATATCATACTTAGGTTAACTGTTACTCACCTGTGGAGTTATAACAGATAAGAACTAAAGCACAGATGTTTATGGATCAACTGGTTCACCTAAACAGGTTTTACATGTATCAGCACACACTAAACAGAAACTGCCAAAAGGCAAGGTACGGCCGTGCCTGACGAAGGCATGGCCGCACCTAAGCAAGACTTGCCAGTGCCCTACTATCAGATACCCCTTGTGACTGCAGGGTACCCCCGGACCTTCTAGGGTTAGGCACGCCCTAGGGTATGGCCTGTTCTTGAGAGGCACGCCTGTGCCTTTCCATTTGTAGCAGCAGGTTCGACCAGAACCTGCTGTTTTCTAGCCAAAGCCATATCAAAACTTAACCAAAACATTACTAATCGATTTCATTCATTCATATGTGAAATAACACATCATAACCAATCTAAAGACATTTTTTATACCATTTAACATCCAATTGACACTTTAGGACCAAATTCACCATTTTAACCCATTAAGAGTTTATTTTCAAAATGTAACACCTGCAAACCTGGGCTAGTAGATTAGCGGGTTTACGGTATGTGTTTGTTTGTGTTTTAATTTTCTTTAATTAATAATGTGATTAATTAAGTGGAATTAGTTTATTAAATGAAATGAATTAAAATTCTAAGGATGTATGTATATGTATGACCGTATGTATGTGTGTATGATTGTGAGTGGGTTAGTACACGTGGGGAGAGGGTTAGGAGAATATGACACCTATTATGCATGTAAAATTAGTATGTGTCTCTTTCCTCTTTCATTACTTCAAACAAAAGAAAGTGTATGTGTGTGTATTTGCTAAGAAAACGAGAGAAAAGAAGAAGAAAAGAATCGGGATTCCTAGTTAAGTTTATATCAATCAAGATTTAAGGTTAGTGATTATAAATTTATATGTTATATGTGTTATCTGGTTCAAATATGATTCATGTTTAGTTTAAAGATTGCATGTTAATACGAAGAACACTATGTTCGGATTTAAAAAAAATATGATTCTGATGATCTTGTGATGGCATGTGTAGATGGTGTTTTAATGCATGAAATGAAAATGTGTTTTTAAATGTTAAAATTATGATCTGATATGAATTGATGATTATTATGAAATCTGGGTTTTATGAGTTCTTGGTGAAACTATGATGTTCTCGGATTGCTCGGAAAGAAGATAGGAAAACCGATTGTGAGTAAATCCGATTCTTATGAAATCCGAAGATAGAAATCCGAATCTTTAAAACCGGAAGTTTATAAACCGATACTTTGGTCTTACAATTGAAATCCTTGACTAAATCCAATACTTGAATTATGGGAACTCCAAATCCGATTGATATATATATATATATATATATATATATATATAAAGAGGAACATGAAAACCGAGACATTGAAATCCGAGTGATTAAATCCGAAACACATGAAATCCGATACCCTAATCCGGAACTTGAAATCCGGGATTTAGTGAAATCCGATACTCTTGATTTTGGAAACTTGAAATCCGATTAAAGGAAAATCCGACAGTCTTAGGATCTAGCGGATTCTTAAATCCGACACTGGTGAAATCTGAAACTTGAGTTGCGGATTTTTAAGAATCCGAGTACAAATCCGATAGTTTAGCAAATCCGATACTATGTATTATGATTTATAATTGTTTATTGATTGTTGGATGCTATGAATGAATTATGAATAAATGATCAGATATAATTATGAGGTTTGAACTTATTGATTGATATTATGTTGTCAGGAAATCCAAAGGCTCAGTAACATTAGAATTCTGAGTGCTTCCTCTGAACTTGAAAGGTGAGTGGATGTTGGATACGAATGGTAAAGATTGTGTTTAATATTATTGATGTGAGGCATGATTGTATTTGATGGTTTGATACTGAAACTGTTGATTGTGAAATATATTTGACTGTTGCATGACTATTTGTTCGATACACACTCTTAGTATGATTTTGAGTTGCGTTTGAGAAGTCAGCTATACGTGGAATTGGGCTGGGCTCGTTTACTCGTTGGTTGAACAGTGGTAGCCTTACTATTGCATATGTTGCTTCAGAGTGGGATTTCACTGTGCCAATTCAGAGTGGGATTTTACTATTGTAGATTTTGCGCCGAACCGACGGTCTTCTTAGAGTTGTGATTACATGATTAGTATTGACTCGATGTTTGCTTTTGGGTTTAGCCTCTACTCACTTAGCTTTGTGCTAATTCCCCATAGTCGTTGCTTTTTGTAGGTTTGAGTTTGTGAGTGCTTGTGGAAGGAGAAGTTGACCTAACTCTGATGTCAAGTTTTAAAAAGAAACGAGCCAGTTATTTTGTAACATAGAGTTTATGTTTGATGGATTGTCAAGAACAGATATTTTGTTTAACTAAATATTTGTTAATGTAATGAATGTTTAATTAATTAAAGCTTCCGCGGCGCAATTAAAAAAATGGCTTAGATTTTACGGTGTTACACAAAAATCATTCAAAATCATCACTTTAATTCACTAATCTGATTGCTATGATCTTAGAATCAATATAGAAACTAATTAGGAACATCTAATTCCATTATTGGCATCAATTTGAAGTCTTGACCAATTTACCTAAACTTGAAAACTTGAAGAATATGAACTTGGTGATTGGGAAATACAACAAAGATGAATTTAAGGAGAAGGAGCTTAACAACAAACTGAAACACAAATCCAGCAGCAAGGACTAGAGCTTGAATGATTTCTTGAATGGTTTCTCCTTTAAAACCAAGCCAAGAACACACAAGAAGAGAAGTGTGAGTTGTCTGTTGTAGTATACGTGGGTTAGGAGATACTAACGGACTTGTGGATAATATTATCCACAAGTGGATATTTTGTTCCCCCTTTTAATGTACAACTTAACGCACGAGTACCCGTTTTAACTAACGGGGATATTTTTGGAATCCTTATCTTAAACCATTCAATATTCTCTTATTTTTATCTATTTTTATTAATATTTTATCAACTCATTTTGTAACTATTTTAGTCACTTTTACCAATAACTAACAAATATATATTTATATTATTTAACATACCACGTACGCATACGTCTAGGCCCTATCCGAGGATGTTACACCAGATTGCCATTTAACACTTTCATCTTCTTGATAAAGCATATAATCTCTTCAGCAGCCTCACTCTTTGCTATAAGAAAGAAAACCCAAGTATATCTTGAGAATTCATCAACCAATACAAGAGCATACTTACTTTCACCAATGCTAGCAGTTGCAACAGGACCAAATAGATCCATGTGCAACATATAGAAATGTTTTATAATGGAGAAGGCTTGCTTGGATGGAAATAATGTCTTATGATGCTTTCCCTTCAAACAAGCAGTGCAAGGTTTAGGCTTAGAAAAAGTCAGAGAAGGCAATCCTGACACTAGTTCTGTAACACCGTATTTTCACCCGTAAAATTTTCACTTTTAAAATACACTGCGGAAGCGCTTACCAAAACATACAAGTATTTACAACTGACGATAAACCACTGTTTAACAAAACCAATCAATTTAAAATACAGTATTACAAAAACTATGGCTGGTCACAATTCTAATCAGAGTGCCTGTCAATTATTCCCCAGTCAACACCCCCTCACAACTAAACCGCAGAACTCACCAACCACCTGTAAAAGTAGTGAGAGGTGGGGGATTAGCACAAAGCTAAGTGAATGGAAGTAAACCACCACAGATATACTAGCAAGTAACCGCATGATATCAACAACAGTAAACACATAATCACCATTTGCCTCACGAGAAGACCGGCGGTTCTGCAAGAACCTACAATCAATGCCGGCCAAGCAAAGGTTTACCGATAGTCTATTTGCTATTCTCACACAGTATTATATTAAGTTGCAACGAATGCATCAAAAGACCACCATACTGATTAGCCGATAGTAAACAAACCCAACCCAGTATGCCCAGCCGTCAGCTGACTTCACAATAGGCGCAACAATTAATTAACATAACACAGTTAATTAATTAGCAGACAAACAGTCTATCCATGCATTAATCCGATAACAGTTGCAACCCAAGCCAGTTACAACTAATAACACCCGTGAGTAAACATCCACTCACCGTGAGTTCTTGAACTCCCACTCAGTGGTCTAATATTACTGAGCCTTGTCCGTTCCTGAGATCAGAATGAACTGAAATCAGTAACCGATTCCTAAATATATACCAAACACATATATTTATATCCTTTAATCAAACATAAGCACATATGATTCACATATGCATAAACATATAACCCATAGCATTAAATAATGCAAATAACAAAGAAATCCACAATTTTGTGAACGCGTCGCGTCGCGACGTGCCTTCGAGCAGCCCCTTCGCACTACAAGACTTCGAATCAGCACACTTCGAATTCGAACCCGACGCGTCGCATTGCGACCCTGGACCTGTCGCGGCGCGACAAGCCTTCGAGCGGCAAACCATCGAATGTGAAGTCCCCTTCCTCGAACCACAATCCTCGAATTCGAAACCTCCATGTCGCGCCGCGACGTCGCTATTTCCAGAATCTTCATATCCTTCTTCATCGTGAAAAAAACCCTCAAAACTCCATAACCAAAATATGCAGTTTATACGTAACTTCTGGAAATCAATTTCTAACACTTCTAAACATGTATAAACATCATTTAGCATGTCTAGAACATCAAGAACATGTTTAAATCATTAAATCACTAAGAACCACCAAAACCCACTTATGAAGGTTTTCTTCATATTCATCCATGGTGATTTATCATATATACATGTATTTCACGAGAGAAGCATGCCAAATCATTGCTAAGCATGATATAGACATCATCTTACCTTTGTTTTGATTTAACAATCAACAATCTTCACTTCCACGAATTCAAGTATTCAACTTTTCTAACTTTCTTCAACAAAGGTTTTACTAGCACACACTTCACATTTTTCAACATGAATATTGAGAAGATAGAACTTCACAAATATATATATATACACGTACACACTTGCACTTTAAACTAAGCATGAGGTGTGTCATGCACACACCTGCTTACCTACAGACTCACAAACATGTATGCTTACACACAAACATAATACCATTAACTAAAATCATTTCATTAAATGCCAATCAAGCAAATAATCAAATATTAATCACGTATAAACATACCTTCGCCTACGTAACAACTAGGCCCAAAATCAGGATGTTACAAATCCTCTCTCCTTAAAAGGATTCCGTCCTTGGAATCTCACTGCACACACATCAACCAAGATATCAAATCTTCATATCCCCTTCTGGAAGTTTAATCAGATAAACTCCATCGCACTTTCAATTGTCACTCTATATCCACACAAGCCTTACAGCTTATCTTTCTGAACTCATTTCATACCAACAGTTGGTTCATAAGTCCTGTCTTCAAGCATTCTCTGAATTTATGTCTAACTCAGTCATAAATCCCAATAGCTTCCAATCATTTATCATCTGTCATGCCAAAGTATTCACCTATACTTTATCACTTACTTTAAGTCAACAGGTTGAAGTATTATCATCACAATCTTACAACTATACACAAGGTATTCTGAGATTCCGTTGTCAAAATTTAGTTCACCCACACAATCAAAATAGATATGAGTTCCATAATCATCCTGTTTTAGTCACACACTCGACTATCCATCAGGAAAATTTCATCACATCGTCCAACTCTCGTTTCAATCTTCGTTTGTAAATTCTTCATAAGTTTAAACAAATCTCCAATTTTCCGTCACAAGCCATCAAATATGAATCATCATATCTTTAAATCATCTGATTAAATATTCAATCAAGTTCATCTGTCCAACAAATACTGTCTCACCGGTAATAAAATACTGAACAGTCAATAACCACTCGTTACATATCCTGCTTTCTCTTTATTTGATCAAGTGAAATACAATTTATCCCGTCTTATCATCATCACCCTTTAGATATCTCAAATATCTCAAGGTTACATAAGTTTCCGGTATACCACTTCAATTTTCACTCCATATGTCAAATCTCATATCACATAATATCTCTGTTCTCATAATACACCAACAGTACTCAACCCTCAGGTTATTACTCCACAATATAGCATTGGCAATTAACTTTATAAATCCCTGTAAAAGTTTAACTCTAAAGTTTTTAGCAAAGGCAATCTCCAAGCATAGGCATCTCCAAGCAAAGGCATCTCCAAGCAAAGGCATCTTCAAGCAAAGGCATCTTCACACACAAGATCCACAAGTTGTCACTCCATAAGTTCAGGTTATTGCAATCCTCTTCTCTCTTTTCATTCTCAAAGGTACCAACCTTTTCATTTTCCAAGACTTTCTTGCAAAGGAAATCTTGATTCATCCTCTAAGTTAGAGATACTTCCAACTCGCATATACAAGATGTTATCATCACTAGCTCTTTCACAGATCAACACATCTGTGATCACATCGTTTTTTCAAGGTAACATCAAATTTCAAAATCATTTTCTCTAATTTAATCCGATCACCGTCTCAATTGTTCGGATAACTTTTTATAGTTAACCGTTTAATATATCTCTCATTGACCAAGTCAATCACACATGTCTTCTCTCACACTTAATATATCATCACTGCACTTATATCAGCTGCAACTTCTAAGACATGGTAAAATCTCATCTCGTGATATCTCAAATAACACAAGATATCCAGTATACATCCAATCTCAAAGCATAGCATCACATTTCAAACCAACAAATGCGATTTCCCGTCATACTATGGAATTCATTTAAAATCATCATTCATCCTCATGAATCAACTGTACTCAGTAGATTATACATCCACTTATAATCTCCAGCACTCCTTATACCTGCACAATACTGCATACCCCAGACTTGCCCAATATGCAGTAATTCATCTCTGTCTTCTTTCTTTGAACAATTGAATTCACATAAACACATAATGTATATAAATCTTACAATACACATTATATCATGCAATTCAATTAATCTGAACATATATCTCTATGGTATATCATGCTCACTAAGCATTTAATAAAGTATCACACATACTTATCATCATACCATTTCTAGATATATATAACACATAACTCATAATAGAAAATCATCTATTATCATTTAGTTCTATTTCTAAAGAATCAATCTCATCTGAAGTAAACTCAAACATTTTAGCACATACTATGCATAAAATATCCATAATTAACGTGAAAGTTAATTAACACACACCTATAGGTATAAAGTTTTATCAAAACATACCCGTTTCGTCTTCATCAGCGGTGGCATTATCACTAGCCATCATATTGTACACTCCACCCTCTCGCACAGTAGGGTTATTTCTCTTTTGCCCTGCTGATAATGATCCCTCAACCGCTTCTGCCCCAATCCCTGTCCCAATCTTCCTTTCAAAAGGACACTCACCAACCCTGTGTCCCTCATTCTGACAGTTCTAGCACACACTTCGGAGAAAATCACATTCCCTAACTTCATGCCCTAACGCTCCACAACGCATACATCGCATGATCTGAACTGTACACTGCCCAGAATGGTTAGATCTACACCGTCTACACCATTGCGGTCTCTGACCAGAACCCTCAGTGGTTACCCCACTGTCCTGACTTCCCTGTGACTGGTTTCCTTGCCAATTCCTCTTTTGCTGATTACCAGTATGTTCATACCTCGGCTTTTGCAAAGCCGCCTCATCTCGATTTTGCTTATCTTTTGCTTGTATGTCCCCCTCAGCAGACTTTGCCAAGGTGAAAGCCTGGGACAATGATCCAGCCAACCGGGTTGTACTCCTGTACTCAGGAAGTAATGCGCCAATGAAATGTTGAACCTGGGAAGGTTCAGCAGGCACCCACTGAGTCACAAATCTCAGTTTCGAATTGAACTGCTCAATCAATTCATCTACAGACATCTTTTTCGTCATACGCAGTTCCATGAACTCCTGCCTTATCTTGTTTAACTCAAAAGCATTGCAATATTGTTCACACAATTTATTTCGAAATTGATCCCAAGTAATTGCATCCATCTGAGATCTTGATAAATATGTAGTGATAGAATCCTACCATACCATTGCTTTTCCCTTCAACATCCTGGTGGCAAAACAAACCCTCATTTCTTCTTCACAATTGCAAGCATCAAGAATTCTAGAGATATCTCGCAACCAATTCAGGGTAACATTTGGATCCGTGCTACCATGATACTCCTCGGGTTTACAATCCAAGAACTGTTTATATGTACACGGTTGTTTAAATCCCATACCAGGTGGAAATCCCATGAAAAGATATGGCATTGATCCTTGCAAAAACATAGGTATAGAATGGTTGAGACGTCGGTTGAGACACTGGTGGAAATGGCATCGACACTGAAGGCATCCCTGTATACATAGTATTATCCGGGTAAATTGGTGGTATCTCATGTGTAGTAGAAGCCACTGTAACAACCGGTGGTTGACTCGCAAAATCTTGTCTTTGTTGATCCAACTCTTTTCTTAAATCTTGTAACTGACCCTCAAGCTGAAAGATGTATTCATCTCTCTCATCTCCAGCTGTACCAGATGTACCAATGCTCTGTAAAGTTTCCACTGTTGCTGGGATAGTAGGGGCACAAGTTGTGTTCTCATTATCAGTCATTGTTTTCTGTAACAATCACAACATCTTACCAACTGATTAGTTTAAAACCTTTAGTATAACACATACTAACCACCCAAGCAATACTCACATTCACCCTAATCCCCACACTCAAGGAATAATTGACCCCCAACTCAAGCCAAGATTTGGGAATGCAATACTCCCACTGTGCCTACACTGCCAAACCAAGGCTCTGATACCAAACTTGTAACACCGTATTTTCACCCGTAAAATTTTCACTTTTAAAATACACAGCGGAAGCGCTTACCAAAACATACAAGTATTTACAACTGACGATAAACCATTGTTTAACAAAACCAATCAGTTTAAAATACAGTAATACAAAAACTACGGCTCGTCACAATTCCAATCAAAGTTCCTGTCAATTATTCCCAAGTCAACACCCTCTCATAACTAAACCGCAGAACTCACCAACCACCTGTAAAAGTAGTGAGAGGTGGGGGATTAGCACAAAGCTAAGTGAATGGAAGTAAATCACCATAGATATACTAGCAAGTAACTGCATGATATCAACAATAGTAAACACATAATCACCCTTTGCCTCACTAGAAGACCGGCGGTTCTGCAGGAACCTACAACCAATGCCGGCCAATCAAAGGTTTACTGATAATCTATTTGCTATTCTCACACAGTATTATATTTAGTTGCAACGAATGCATCAAAAGAACACAATACTGATTAGCCAATAGCAAACAAACCCAGCCCAGTATGCCCAGCCGTCAGCTGACTTCACAATAGGCGCAACAATCAATTAACATAACACAGTTAATCAATTAGCAGACAAACAGTCTATCCATGCATTAATCCAATAACAGTTGCAACCCAAGCCAGTTACAACTAATAACACCCATGAGTAAACAGCCACTCACTGCGAGTTCTCGAACTCCCACTCAGTGGTAGAATATTACTGAGCTTTGTCCGTTCCTGAGATCAGAATAAACTGAAATCAGTAACCGATTCATAAATATATACCAAACACATATATTTATATCCTTTAATCAAACATAAGCACGTATCATTCACATATGCATAAACATATAACCCATGTCATTAAATAATGCAAATAACAAAGAAATCAACAATTCTGTGAACGCGTCGCGTCGCGACAATCAACGCGTCGCGTCACGACGTGCCTTCGAGCAGCCCCTTCGCACTACAAGACTTCGAATCAGCTCACTTCGAATTCGAACCCGACGCGTCGCGTTGCGACCCTAGACCCGGCGCGGCGTGACAAGCCTTCGAGCGGCCAACCTTCGAATGCGAAGTCCCCTTCTTCGAACCACAATCTTCGAATTCGAAACCTCCATGTCGCGCCACGACGTCGCTATTTCCAGAATCTTCATTTCCTTCTTCATCGTGAAAAAAACCCTCAAAACTCCATAACCAAATTATGCAGCTTATACATAACTTCTGGAAATCAATTTCTAACACTTCTAAATATGTATAAACATCATTTAGAATGTCTAGAGCATCAAGAACATGTTTAAATCATTAAATCACTAAGAACCAGCAAAACCAACTTATGAAGGTTTTCTTCATATTCATGCATGGTGATTCATCATATATACATGTATTTCACCAGAAAAGCATGCCAAATCATTACTAAGAATGATATAAACATCATCTTACCTTTGTTTTGATTTAACAATCAACAATCTTCACTTCCACGAATTAAAGTATTCAACTTTTCTAACTTTCTTCAACAAAGGTTTTACTAGCACACACTTCACACTTTTCAACATGAATATTGAGAAAATAGAACTTCACAAATATATATACATGTAAACACTTGCACTTTAAACTAAGCATGAGGTGTGTCATGCACACACATGCTTACATACATACTCACAGACATGTATGCTTACACACAAACATACAATAATCTTCAGTACATATATTTTCCACATATATATATTAATTAATACCATTAACTAAAATCATTTAATTAAATGCCAATCAAGCAAATAATCAAATATTAATCACGTATAAACATACCTTGGCCTACATAACAACTAGGCCCAAAATCAGGATGTTATAAGTTCACCTTTACACAACTTGTTAATATTCTTGAAATTAAGGTGGGAAAGCCTTTTGTGCCATAGCCAGTCTGTATCCTCAATAGTTTTGGAGTACAAACATGTTTCCTTTGAAGGGTCACTAGAGGACATGTCAAGAGTGTACACATCCGTGGTTCTCTTGGCACTTAACACCATATTACCTTCTTTATTTATAATGGAACACCCTGTCTTTGTGAAGTGAACTTCATTATCTCCATCACACAATTTGTAACACCATAAATTCTAAGGCATTTTTTTTAATTTATGTTGCGGAAGCTTAATTAATTAAACTTATATTTCATTCACAAACATTTACATAACAAAATATCTGTTCTTTAAATTTAAGAAACAAAACTATGTGTTACAAAAAGACTGGCTCGTTTCATTTTAAATATTGACATTAGTGTTTGGTCAACTTCTCCTTCAATCGAACATTCATAAACACAAACCTGCAAAAAGCAACAACTGTGGGGAATTAGCACAAAGCTAATTGAGTAGAGGCTAAACACGAAAGCAAAAATCAAGCCAATACTAAACATGTAATCACAACTCTAAGAAGACCGGCGGTTCGGCACAGAACCTATAACCAATGCCGGCCAAAGCAAACTGATAGCCCTCTCATGAATTGGCACAATGAAATCCCCCTCTGATGCAACATAGCATCAGTAAGGCTACAACTGGTCAACCAACCAGTAGACGAGCCCAGCCCAATTCTACGTATAGCTGACTTCTCATACGTAACTCAAAATCATACTAAGAGTGCGTATCGACCAAATTGTCATGCAACAGTCATCAATAATATTATCCACAATCAACAGTTCCAATATCAAACCATCAAATACAATCATGCATCACATCAGTAACATTAACCAAATCTTTACCATTCACGTTCAACATCCACTCACCTTTCTATCTCAGATGAAGTACTCAGAAATCTAATGTTACTGAGCCTTTGGATTGCCTGAAAACACAATAACAACGAATCAGTCCAAATCCCATAAATATATTTGATCATATATTTATAATTTATTCATGACATCAAACAATCAATAAACAATGACATCTAACAATCTATAAACAATGTAAATCATGACTCAAAAGTGTCGGATTTCACAAAACTAGCGGATTTCAAAAAATCTGCTCCCCACAAATATCGGATTCTTCAAACTGTCGTATTTACCTTAATCGGATTTCAAGCATACGGATTCAAAGAGTATCGGTTATTATCATTTCCGGGTTTCAAGTTCCGCATTTAAGTATCTGTTTCATGTATCGGATTCTGACTTATCACTTTCCAAGTTTAGGATTTCATATATAAGCATAGCAATCGGATTTGGGTTGCCATAATCCAAGTATCGGATTCCTGGTATAGATTTGTGAGTGTCGGTTTTCCATAAGTTCCGGTTTTCATCAACTATCGGATTTGCCAACAATCGGTTTTTCTATCTTCTTTATTCAAATCTGATAACCTCATAATTTATGAAATCCGCCATCTTCAAGACATAACTCAAACCCAGATTTTCTTAGGTTTATAACATCATTCCAGAAACATAATTTAAACAGTTATAAACACATTCTTGTGCAATGAATATCATATAAACACATGAATCATATGAATACACTAAACTATCAAAATCCTATTCTTTTAACAATTGATTATGATGTTCTTAGCATGCAATCCTTAAACTAAACCGAAATCGTGTCAAATAAAACATCTAAGAGGAATAATAACATATTAATTTAAACATACGAACCTTTAGTCTTTATTTTTAAGAACACTTCTAAAATTCAGATTCTTTTCTCTTCTTCGGTTTCTTGGCAGAGAGGGAGAGAGCATAACACATACACACTTTTCTTTGTTTTGTTAAAATGGGCAGATAGTTCTCTAGGTATTACTTACACACACAATTACATGCAAATAGGTGTCACCACATCCTTTAATTTGATTAACTCACCCCCACGTGTACACACCCACCATACATGCATTGATATATATATATATATATATATATATGGTCATGCATACATACATACAACTCATCTATAATTTTTAATTCAATAAATAAATTATCCATACTAAATCATTAATTAATTACATAATAAAATTAATGAAATTAAAACATAAATAAACACATACCGTAATCCCGCTAATCTACTAGCCCAGGTTTGCGGGTGTTACAAATATCCCCTCCTTAAGAG
Source organism: Dittrichia graveolens (assembly GCA_038502395.1). Classification (NCBI taxonomy): domain Eukaryota; kingdom Viridiplantae; phylum Streptophyta; class Magnoliopsida; order Asterales; family Asteraceae; genus Dittrichia; species Dittrichia graveolens. Next base: position 30,975,235 of record JARJIL010000008.1, read on the forward strand.
GATACCGTCCTCGGAATCCTTTCTTGCTCAAACATTCGGGGATACCTTTCTTTCATTTCTGCCTCAGTCTGCCAGGTTAGATCAGAACCTAAACTGTGTTTCCATTTAACCAACACCATTGGTATCTGCTTCTTTCGAAGTTTGGTCACTTTTCGATCCAACAGTTCAATTGGTTCGTCTATCAGTCTCTTCTTCGAATTAACTTTCAATTCATGCACTGGGAGACTCTGACTTTCATCATCAATCTTACATTTTCTCAGATAACACACATTGAATGTATCATGAATTCCTGCAAGTTTTGTGGGAAGATCTAGTGTAACTGTATGATCATTCACAACCTGATGACTACGGAAAGGACCAATGAAACGGGGAGCTAACTTCCCACGTTTGCCGAAACGATATACACCTTTCCATGGAGAAACTTTCAAGTACACTAACTCCCCCACATCAAACTTTACTGGACGCCGTTTCGGGTCAACATACATTCTCTGTGTATCTCTGGCTTCTTTCAACTTATCTCTGGCTATAGCAACCTTGTCAGCAGTCAACTGTACTATCTCGGGACCTGCAAACTGTTTCTCACCCGCCTCTAACCAACAAGTCAGAGTACGGCAGCGATGATTGTACAACATTTCATACAGAGGCATTCTAATACTGGAGTGGTGAGAGTTGTTATATGCAAATACTATCAAAGGCAGGTGTGAATCCCAAGATCCACCATACTCTAATACACAAGCTCGCAACATATCCTCGAGTGTTTGTATGGTTCGTTTAGTCTGACCGTCTATCTGAGGATGATAGGTTGTACTCAAGTTAATCCTTGTTCCCAATTCTCTTTGCAAACTCCTCTAGAAATTAGATACAAACCTTGAATCTCTGCCAGACACAATTGACAACGGTATACCATGCCTCGCTACGATCTCGTCGATGTATAGTTTTGCCAACTTACCCAATGAAGCCATCTCACAGGTGGCTAGAAAATGAGCACTCTTTGTCAGACGATCCACTATCACCAATATCATTTTGTGATTCCTCTGAGTTCATGGTAGTTTTGTTACAAAATCCATCGTGATGTGTTCCCACTTGCACTCTGGAATCTCAAATTGTTTTAAAGACCCGTAAGGCTTCTGATGCTCTGCCTTCACTTGCGCACAAATATGACACGATTCCACAAAGTGTACCACATCCGCCTTCATCGTAGGCCACCAGTAAAGCACTTTCAGATCGGTATACATTTTAGTGCTTCCTGTGTGTATAGACAATCTTGACTTATGTGCTTCTGTCAAAATTAATTGTCTCAATTCTCCAAGCTTAGGCACCCATACACGAGCTTTGAATGTTTTTAATCCACGAGAATCGTCCTTTAGTTCATTTTTTCTCTTTTTCATTAACTGAGTGTTTAGATTTTCTTCTTTTAGGGCTTCCAACTGAGCAAATTTCAGTTTATCTACCAAGTCAGATACTATCTTAATGCGCATAAACTGAATAGGACTTCCAGTTCCTCTTCGACACAGGGCATCTGCCACTACATTAGCCTTTCCAGGGTGATATTTAATTTCACAGTCATAATCTTTTATCAATTCCACCCATCGCCTCTGTCTCATATTCAATTCTTTCTGAGTAAACACATACTGTAGGCTCTTATGATCTGTACAAATTACGCATTTGGTGCCGTACAAGTAATGTCTCCACAGTTTGAGCGCAAATACCACAGCTGCTAGCTCCATGTCATGAGTCGGGTAATTCTTTTCATGAGGTTTTAACTATCTAGAAGCATATGCAATAACCCGATCCCTCTGCATTAATACACACCCTAAACCAACCAATGATGCATCACAATACACTGTAAAATCCTCTTATCCACTTGGCAAAGCAAGGATTGGAGCCTGACACAACAATTCTTTTAATATCTGAAAAGCTTTGTCTTGTTCGTTACCCCACACAAACTTCACATCTTTCCGAGTTAACTTGGTTAACGAACCCGCAATTTTGGAGAAGTCTTTTATGAATTTGCGGTAATATCCTGCCAAACCCAGAAAACTCTTTATCTCTGATGGTGTTCTTGGAGTATTCCAACTCATTACTGCCTCTACTTTCAAAGGATCCACCTTTACTCCCTCCTTACAAATTATATGCCCCAAAAACTAAACTTCCCTTAACCAAAATTCACATTTCGAGATCTTCGCATACAACTGTTCTTTCTTCAGGGTTTCCAAGATATGTTTCAAATGTTGTTCATGCTCTAGCTTAGTCTTTGAATAAATCAAAATGTCATCAATAAAGACAATAACAAACTTATCAAGAAATGGTTGACAGACCCTGTTCATGAGATCCATAAATATTGCTGGTGCATTGGTTAGACCGAATGGCATAACCAGGAACTCATAGTGACCATACCATGTACGGAAAGCTGTCTTTGTCACATCCTCCTTTGACACCTGTACTTGATGATAACCCAATCTTAAATCAATCTTCGAGAAGAAAGAAGCTCCCTGCAGTTGATCGAACAAATCATCAATTCTGGGTAACGGGTACTTATTCTTTACCGTTCTCTTGTTCAATTCCCGGTAATCAATGCACATAAGCAATGTACTGTCTTTCTTCTTTACAAATAACACTGGCGCACCCCACGGAGATGAACTTGGATGGATAAATCCTTTATCTAACAAGTCTTGAATCTGTGTCATCATTTCTTTGATTTCTGAAGGCGCCAGTCGGTACGGTGCTTTAGCCACTGGTTGGGAACCAGGAATTAAATCTATCTTGAATTCTACCTCTCGAACTGGAGGAAGCCCAGGTAATTCCTCTGGAAACACATCTGGGTATTCCGTTAGCACCCGGATGTCTGTCATAGCTTGCTTTTCCTTCTTCCCACCAATCACATACACTATATATGTTTCACATCCTTTATTTAATGCTTTCTTTGCCTTTAAGCACGAAATTATTGAAATTACAGACCCGACTTTCTCACCCCTTGCTATCACTCTTGTACCATTCGCTAATGGAAACGAGATCAACTTCTTGTGGCATTTTTTACTTGCTTGATTCAAACTCAACCAATCCATACCCAATACCACATCAAAACCAGATAGAGGCATGACAAGAAAATAAACAGGAAAACACACACCATCTATATCAATTTTAGCTCCAGCTACAACAGTCGTGACTTGAACCGTCATGCCATCTGCTACTTCTATCTCTAGGATACTAGCAAGTTTAATAATAGGTACATTTAATCTACCACAAAACTCCACAGACACAAATGAGCGATTAGCTCGAGAATCAAATAATACTCTTGCAGGGATAGAGTTAATTAAGAACATACCAGTTATGACATCGTCAGTAGTGGTGGCATCCTCCACCGTCATTTTAATAGCCCTACCGTCAGTAGTAGGTGGATTATTCCTCTTCTGACCAGCTGAAGATGATCCCCCAGCTGTCCCCACCCCTGTTCCAGACCCTACTTTCTTTCCCACCAGGCATTCACCCACTCTGTGCCCTTCCTTCTGGCAGTTCCTACAAACACTGCGTGGGAACCTGCAATCTTTCAGATCATGGCCAAACTGGCCACACTTAACACATCTCCTTGTTTGAGGCGTACACTGTCCATTGTGGTATGACTTGCACCGACCACACCACGGTGCCCTTTGTGTTGACCCACTTACATTAGACCTCCTATTCTGGTCTCCCTGTCTTTTCCCACTGCCTTGTCCACCCTGTCTATGTTGGGTATTATAATGGTCAATCCTCGATTTTTGTTGGGCAATTTTCTCCCTACTCAACTTGTTTTTAGCAATTAAATCACCTTCTGCTAACTTAGCCAAGGTAAAAGCCTGTGATAAGGTGGTAGCCCACCTAGTGGCGCTACGAAGATCGGGGTGCAGTGCTCCAACAAAGTGAGCGATCTTGGACTCTTTGTCAGGTACCCAATGTATTACAAATATCATGTTCTGATTAAATTGCTTAATCAGATCATCCACTGTCATGTTTCCGGTCATTTGCAGATCCATAAGTTCTCTTTTGATCTTGGCAACCTCAAATGTATGACAATACTGCTCACAAAGTTTTTTCCTGGAATTGACTCCATGTAATACTTTCCTATTGTTGTTCAGTAAAATGGCTAGTGATAGAATCCCACCAAACCATTGCATCTCCTTTCAGCATTCTAGATGCATATTTGACTTTTAATTCATTCTCACAGTTACAAGCATCAACTGCCTTCACCATCTCCCTCAGCCAGTTCAAAGTTATGTTAGGGTCGGAACTCGCACTGTACTCAGAAAGCTTATAGTCAAGGAATTGTCTATATGTGCATGGTTGCTTGTACCTAGGGAACGCAAAAGGGTAAGCTCTTGGTTGGGGATATGGATAGTAGAACGGTTGTTGTATCATCTGTGTCACTGGTGGTAGGGGCATCGATACTGGTGGCATAGTTGCCTGAATAGTAATCACAGTTGGCACTAGAGTTGGTTCAGGTTGTGTTAATCTTTGTTCCAAGTTATGAATCTTAGTTCTAAGATCCAGTAATTCGTTCTCCAACTTGAATATGTATTCTCTTTGGTCTTCTTCCTGATCATTACCAGGCGTTCCTGCTCGGTTAGTGGCATCCAAATCTTCTATTACAGGTGCCTCTGCTGATGATTGGGTCACTGGAGGGAGGATAAGGGTCTCTCTATCAGCCATATCTGTTACAATCACATCATCTCATAACTTATTAGCATAAACCATTAGTACTCAAAATGCTAACTACTACAAACAACTCTAACTCACTCTAATTCCCCCTGAAGGAAAGCTTGACCTTTCACGAGCCAAGATTTGGGAATACAACAGTCTAACCGTGCCTGCATCGCCAAACCAAGGCTTTGATACCAAACTGTAACACCATAAATTCTAAGCCATTTTTTTTAATTTACGCAGCGGAAGCTTAATTAATTAAACATACATTTCATTCACAAACATTTACATAACAAAATATTTGTTCTTTATATTTAACAAACAAAACTCTGTGTCACAAAAATACTGGCTTGTTTCATTTTAAATCTTGACATCAGAGTTAGGTTAACTTCTCCTTCAATCGAACATTCATAAGCACAAACCTGCAAAAAGCAACCACTGTAGGGAATTAGCACAAAGCTAAGTGAATAGAGGCTAAACCCGAAAGCAAACATCAAGCCAATACTAAATATGTAATCACAACTCTAAGAAGACCGGCGGTTCGGCGCAGAACCTACAACCAATGCCGGACAAAGCAAACTGATAGCCCTCTCATGAATTGGCACAATGAAATCCCCCTCTGATGCAACATAGCATCAGTAAGGCTACAACTGGTCAACCAACCAGTAGACGAGCCCAGCCCAATTCTACGTATAGCTGACTTCTCATACGCAACTCAAAATCATACTAAGAGTGCGTATCGACCAAATTGTCATGCAACAGTCATCAATAATATTATCCACAATCAACAGTTCCAATATCAAACCATCAAATACAATCATGCATCACATCAGTAACATTAACCAAATCTTTACCATTCACGTTCAACATCCACTCACCTTTCTATCTCAGATGAAGTACTCAGAAATCTAATGTTACTGAGCCTTTGGATTGCCTGAAAACACAATAACAACGAATCAGTCCAAATCCCATAAATATATTTGATCATATATTTATAATTTATTCATGACATCAAACAATCAATAAACAATGACATCTAACAATCCGCCATCTTCAAGACATAACTCAGACACAGATTTTCTTAGGTTTATAACATCATTCCAGAAACATAATTTAAACACTTATAAACACATTCTTGTGCAATGAACATCATATAAACACATCAATCATATGAATACACTAAAATATCAAAATCCTATTCTTTCAACAATCGATTATGATGTTCTTAGCATGCAATCCTTAAACTAAACCGAAATCATGTCAAATAAAACATCTAAGAGGAATAATAACATATTAATTTAAACATACCAACCTTTAATCTTTATTTTTAAGAACACTTCTGAAATTCCGATTCTTTTCTCTTCTTCGGTTTCTTGGCAAAGAGAGAGAGCAAAAGACATACACACTTTTCTTTGTTTTGTTAAAATGGGCAGATAGTTCTCTAGCTATTACTTACACACACAGTTACATGCAAATAGGTGTCACCACATCCTTTAATTTGATTAACTCACCCCCACGTGTACACACCCACCATACATGCATTCATATAAATATATATATCTATGGTCATGCATACATACATACAATTCATCTATATATTTTAATTCAATAAATTAATTATCCATACTAAATCATTAATTAATCACATAATAAAATTAATGAAATTAAAACACAAATAAACACATACCGTAAACCCGCTAATCTACTAGCCCAGGTTTGCGGGTGTTACACAATTGACTTATGCTTATGAGATTGTATTTTAAAATATGATACTTTGGACAATTTAAGGTTCCCATTATGAAGTTCTCCCTAGCCTTTAGTTTCCCATGATTGTTGTCACTAAGAGTCACCCTTGGACCTTTCTCTTTCTTATAGTTACCAAGCAAAGTCTTGTTGCCTGTCATAGTTCTAGAGCATCTACTGTCAAGAAACCAATAACCAACACCCTACACACATTGAATGAAAGAAGAGTTAGTGACACAAGTAGGAATCCACTAATTAGTGGATCCCTGTAGAATGCACCTAGCTTTTCACTTCATCTCAGGTTTCTTATGAACAATAGGAACAACTATGTTATCGTGACAAGTCCGCTGTCTTGAATTCCCTTCTAAAAAGCATTTAAATGCCTTATGCTCTTTGCTTCCACATTTATAACATTTTTGAGATTTAATGGCCTTTGAGCATTAAACAACATTGTTTGAATGCCTATGAGTTTTCTTATCAGTCTTCTGACAATTATTAGTTATCAGTTGACCAACTTGACCACTCAGCTTATGAAGCTGATCCTGTAAATTTCTTAGGTCTTTACTTACAGGCACCTTGGATTGATCTTTTGATTTAGAAAGTTTTTGACCAATCTTTGGAGTGGCAGAAATGGGAACAATGTGAACATCATTCTTTTTACTCATAGTTTCTTCTATTAAAAGAGAGTTGATTACTTCATGACCAACTGAGTTTTTGGAAGATGACCTATGATTAGCTGACAGACCATCAACTGAGCATTTACCATCTACTATCAAGTTAGTTGATAAAGTAGTATTTGCTAATGATTTTTTAGTTTGTGAAATACTAAGATTTAAGTCATCTGTTTTCAAGGTTTGACATCAAAATGTCTCTTTGGTCTCAACTAATGATTCATTTCCTTTACTTAGCTCCTTTGACTTTATTTTATTAGCATTTTTACATTCTGAAATCTTGACAAAAGATGATTCAGCAAAAGGAATAATTTACTCTTTTACATGGGAACTTTTGCTTTTAACAAATTTGTTTGTGAACACTCTTTTGCCTTTAACAGTTTTGTGAAAAGTTGTGGCTAAATGTTAGCATTGTCTAAGATAATTGGCTTCTTACTAGAATCAACATAGTTAGCAGCCTTAGAGTGATTTCCACCAATAATAGCTTGAACTCGTTTGGGTATCTACTCCTTGACACACTGAGTGGTCTTTTCAGCAGATACACACCAAGACTTTACTATCTTTTGGAGGTCATTGAACTTTTTAGTTGCTTCACTAGTTTCTTTTGCTAAGATCTTATTAAGTATCTTTTGATTGGCTAGCTCATCATTTAAGATTGTTATCTGCTTAAGTTCCTCATCTTTAAGAGTTAATTTTTTCTTTAGTGATTCTACTTCTAGTTTTAGATTTTTTTTCTCTCTTTGAATAGAAGATTGGAAATCAATACACAAGTAATCAAACATAACATTCTTTTCATTATCATTGTAGTTAATAAACTTGCCAACCTGATACATTGAAGAAGCATCCCAATTGGTAGTAAAACTGTAACATCCTCGGAAAGGGTCTAGACGCATGCTGAGGTGGTACGTATAATAAATTAGATAAATTGAATAAATATATATATTTATAAATATTAAAGGAAAATAAAAAAATTAGTTATTAAATGAGTAAATATAAAATATTGATAAAAACATAAAAGAATAAAAGAATATTAAATGATTTAGAACGAGATTTCCAAAAATATCCCCGTTAGTTAAAACGGGTACTCGTGCGTTAAGTTGTAAGATGAAAAGGGGGACAAAATACCCACTTGTGGATAGTGTTAATCCACAAGTAGATTGTCCTTTTTCCTTATCCACGTTTCACACACAGAGAACTCATTTCTCTTTTGTGTTCTTGTGTGATAGAGAGTTCAAGAAGAAAGATCAATCAAAGCTTCAATCTACTATGGTTCAAGGATTAAATCAAGTTTAATCTGCTGCTATTCTCCTTCTAATCCAATCCTTGTTCTTGTAAATACTTGTGTTCAACTCTTCAAGTTTTCAAGTCTTCAAGTATTTGGGTGAAAATCACCAATCGAAGCCAAAGATGAAATTAGATGTTACCAATTGATTTCTAGGTTGATTTCGGATTCACAGAAGTTGATTTTGTGAATTAAAGAGTTTATTTTGATTAGTTTTAGGAATTGAAATTGAAATGGGTCAAAAGAATGAATTTGGTCCTAAAGTCTAATTTTGTTCTTAAAGTGTATGAAAAGTGTGTTATTAGCTTGTATTTCATGTGTTAGTTCATATGTGAAAGATAGAAATTGACTGGAAATGGAATTGGTAATTTTTTGGTGATGTTTTGGCTGGGAAACAGCAGGTTCTGGTCGAACCTGCTTCTGCAAATGGAAAGGCACGGGCGTGCCTCTCAAGAACAAACCGTGACCTTGGGCGTACCCGGGGAGGCACGGGCGTACCTTCAAAAGGTACGGGCGTGCCTAACCCTAGAAGGCCCGGGGCAGGGGGGGTTGTTTCTAGCCACAGGGCGTACCTGAGTATCAGGTATGGGGCGTGCTTGCCCAAATTCGGGGCGTGCCTCGCCCGGCACGGTCGTGCCTTGGCAAGGTACGGTCATACCCTGCTTCTGGCAGATTCTGTTTTAAGTGTTAAATTGTATGTATTGATTTGTTTAGGTGTACCAGTTGATCAATGATCACCTATGACTTAGTGCTTACTTGTTATAGCTCAACAGGTGAGTAACAGTTAACTCGAGCATGATATTAATAGTATTATAAGATGTTTTTGTAAGTTACAATTCATGAAATTGTTGATATGCATGTTTAGAGGTTTATGAACAAATTATGATAACCAAATGATATGTATGCATGTAAAAGACCTTTGTAGGTCATTATTGATATATGAAAGGCCTGTATAGGTCACTATTGATATGTTAAGGGCTGGAGTAGGCCAATTGTGTTTGTGATAAGGCCAGAGTAGGCCATTGTTTGAGTGTCGGTACTACCTTGTAGAGATTGGGGTGCGGAGATTCGATGATCACGAATCTTGGTTCTTGCTATACCGCCGCCCTCGATAATAACTGGGGGCTTTCAGTTTCCTACTGATCCCAAATGGGATATGTTCCCGATAACGCAATGGTGGACCGCTACCCGCTTCTCCACCGGCGCGGAGGAAGTAACGGTTTCCCTAGTGATGATCATGTGATGCATGAAATGTTTTGTGATACTCTTGATATACTGCTTCTGCTTGAATTTTTATTCACTAGCTATTTATAGCTAAACCTCTCATGTACATTCCATTTGCAGATAAATAGATTGAAGGTGAGTTCGGGTACCTGCAGGGATGTCATGATAGGTTTTAGGGAAGACTTTGTAAAGACAATGTTATGTAATAAGTAGAGTAATGGTCGAACGAGTTGGTAACGTTTGGAATGTTTGTTAAACAATACTTTTATATAACAACTTATATTTATATAAGTTGTATAATGTGAAATAAATCTATAGCTTCCGCACTTGTTTTAATTAAAAAAAATATACTCTGATATTTGTAAAGACCGGTGTTACAAGTTGGTATCAGAGCCTTAGTTTGAGTGAATTGAGTACTATAAATAGTATTCAGTCTCAAACTCGGGTTCAAACTCGACCATTAGTATATGTTCCCAGGGTGGTATTGGGGTGTGAAGAGTGATATATATGTTTCATGCTATGTGATTAGAAAGTTAAGATAAGATAAGAGCTATACATATATATATATATGTATGAAGTATACTAAAGATTCTTTATTTAGAATGTGTATAGAAGTCTAACTCATTATGGAAGGATCTTCTGGTGATAAGGATGCGTATATCCTTCAATTAGAGGCTCAGCTTAAACAAGCCAATGAGCGTGAGTCTACCAGATCGGGCAAGGAAATTCATAAGCCCACGAAATTCAAGAAATTCCTGAACTGTCAGCCTCCTACTTTCCATGGTCCAACCAATGATCCATCAGCAGTTGAGACTTGGATCAGGGATATGCAAAATACCTTTGAGTCTAGCAAATGCGACGAAGACAAGAGGTAAACTTTGCCAAACGAATGTTCATAGGTCGTGCATTGGCCTGGTGGGATACGGTGATTGCTATCACACCACCAGCCACACTAGAGGTTATGACCTGGGATGGGTTCAAGGAGAAGATTCAGGGAAAGTATTGCTCTGATTAGGATATGCTAAGGATTGATAATGAATTTAGGGCACTTCAAAAGGGTGACAAGCCTTTGGAGGATATAATCTCCAAATTCACCAATAAGATGAGGTTTGTTACTCATTCATTACCAAATGAAAAGGCAAAGATTGCACACTTTGCCAATACTCTGCCTTTGGAATATCGATCAGCTGTGAGATCTGCAGCAACTCTGGATGAAGCATTTAACAATGCTAGAACTACTGATGACGATTATACACAGAGAGCTAGATCTCAACGGCAACAACAACAATCTGGGGGAGGCAAAAGAAAGTTTGAGCAACAGTCTAGTCAGAAAGGAGGAGAGAGTGGATCAGGTGGTAAATCACGTGGTAATACGTTCCAGAAGTTTGAAGACTGGGATTCGAGGTGTGCAAAGTGTGGAAAGAAGGGGCATAAATTTAATGAATCCAGGTACAAGGAAAACGTGTGTTACAGGTGTCATAAACCTAGGCACCGAATTGCATGCCCAACATGGCCAGCCATGGGTGCTGGGGGTTCTTCGGCAGCTACTGCTCCGAAACCGGGAGGCGCTCCTCGTGCACCAGGGAGAGCTTTCCAAATGACGGCTGAGGAAGCCAAGGATGCAGGTGATGTGATTACAGGCACTTATTTCATTAATAATATTCCTGCATGCATTTTGTTTGGTTCGGAAGCTACATACTCCTTTATCTCTAAGTCTTATCGTGAAAAGCTTCAATTGCCTGTTTCTCTATTATCTGATTCTATTAAAGTTGAAGTAGCTGATGGTAAGGTAGTAAATGTTACCGAAAAAGTGCCAACAACAATTCTGTATGTTGACGGGAATAGTTTAACTATTTCCTTTCTTGTGATGCCGATAGCGGGTTTTGATGCTGTTATTGGTATGGATTGGCTCAATAGTCGAGATGCTGAGATCTTGTGTTCCAAGAAGCTAATCAGATTCCCTTTATCCGATGGTTCGTTTGCTATAGCTCGCGGGGGAGAAGAGGGACTCTGCCATTCCTATGATTTCTGTGATTAAAGCTCAGAAATTGATTTCAAAAGATTGTATCTCCTACTTTACATATGTGATTAATGCTGAGATAGGAGCAAAGACTATTAATGATATAAGGGTTGTATCTGAATACCCTGATGTCTTTCCTGAAGACTTACCGGGTTTGCCTCCTGTTAGAGATGTAGAATACCGGATTGATCTTGTTCCTGGAGCTACACCTGTAGCAAAATCTCCCTATCAACTCGCTCCATCTGAAATCCGGGAGATGATGTCCCAAATCCAGGAACTACTTGATAAGGGCTTTATTCGCCCAAGTGCTTCACCATGGGGAGCTCTTGTTCTGTTTGTTAAGAAGAAGGACGGGACTCTCAGAATGTGTATTGATTATAGGGAGCTTAACAAGCGAACTGTAAAGAACAAATATCTGTTACCTCGCATAGATGATTTGTTTGATCAATTGCAAGGTGCCACGTGTTTTTCAAAGATTGATTTACGTTCTGGCTATCATCAAGTCCGAGTTCGGGAAGATGATATCACAAAGACTGCATTCAGAACACGATATGGGCACTACGAATTCTTGGTTATGCCATTCGGCTAAACCAATGCTCCTGCTATCTTTATGGATATGATGAATCGCGTATATCGCCCTTTTCTTGATAAATTTGTGATCGTGTTCATTGATGATATTCTTATCTATTCTAAATCCGAGGCGGAACACGAGCAACACCTTCGTCTTATTCTGGAGACACTTAAGCGAGAACAATTCTACGCGAAGCTATCTAAATGTGAGTTATGGGTTAAGGAGGTCCATTTCTTGGGCCATGTTATATGTAGTGAAGGTGTCAAAGTTGATCCTGTGAAGATTGAAACTGTGATGAACTGGGAGACTCCGAATCCTTCTGAGATAAAGAGTTTCTTAGGTCTTGCTGGATACTACAGACGTTTTATTCATAATTTTTCTAAACTTGCCGGTCCATTGACCAAATTAATCCACAAAGATGTTGTTTATGTATGGAGTAAAGATCAGGAGAAAGCATTCTAGACTCTGAAGCAATTGTTATGCCAAGCACCAATTCTAACATTGCCTAACAGGTCTGAAGACTTTATTGTCTATTGTGATGCTTCATATGTAGGTCTAGGTTGTGTTTTGATGCAACGAGACGAGGTAATTGCATATGCTTCTCGTCAATTGAAGACACACGAGAAGAATTATCCTACACATGATTTGGACCTTGCAGCTGTGGTATTTGCTTTGAAGATATGGTGTCATTACCTGTATGGCACCAAATGTATTGTATGCACAGATCATAATAGTTTGCAGTATGTGTTCACGCAGAAAGAGCTAAACATGAGACAAAGACGTTGGTTGGAGCTGATCAAGGATTATGATTGTAAGATCAAATATCATCCTGGCAAGGCAAATGTAGTAGCTGATGCACTGAGTCGAAATAACTCTCCTGCAACGGCTATGTTCATGAAGATGACTGTTGAATTTGATATCATTGCTCAGTTGAATGTATCACAACAAGAAGCATTGCAAGAAAACAACTTGAAAGCTGAGACAATGATTAAGATATCAAAGCAATTGGGAGAAGACAGTCGGGGTCTGAAGACATTTCAATCCCGAATCTGGGTACCGAGTCTTGGTGACAATCAGGAGTCAATCTTACACGAGGCATACAAATCTAGATTGTCTATTCATCCCGGAAGCACAAAAATGTATCAAGATTTGAAGTCTTTATATTGATGGCCTATATTTAAGCGTGACATAGCTTCATATGTAGAAAAATGCCAAGTCTGCGCACAAGTTAAAACTGAACACCAAAAGCCCTATGGTAATTTACAACAACTAGACATCCCGGAGTGGAAATGGGATCACATTACCATGGACTTTGTCACTAAGCTACCCCGAACTGCAAAGGGGCATGATATGATTTGGGTTGTGGTTGATCGCGTCACGAAGAGTGCACATTTTCTTGCGACTAATGAATCTGCACCTATGAATCGTTTGGCACAATTGTATATCAATGAGGTGGTGTCACGACATGGCATACCTCTATCTATTGTCTCTGATCGTGATTCACGGTTCACATCAAACTTTTGGCATAGTCTTCAACGTGAACTTGGTACGCGGGTGAATCTTAGAACATCATACCATCCCCAGACAGATGGACAGTCTGAAAGGACTATTCAAACTCTTGAAGATATGCTGAGAGCTTGTATTTTAGAATTTGGTGCTTCTTGGGATTCACTTCTTCCCTTGATTGAATTTGCCTATAACAACTCCTATCATTTGAGTATAGGCATGCCACCATATGAGATGTTGTACGGTAGGCGATGCTGTACACCTACATGTTGGTTAGAACCTGGCGAAAAGCAATACGAAGGTCCTGACATTGTGCAGATGACAGCTGATAAAGTCAAGATGGCATGTGAAAAGCTGAAAGCTACACGAGACAGACAGAAAATGTACGCGGACCCAAAACGGAGGCCCATTACTTTTGAAGTGGGTGAACGGTTTTTCTTGAAGGTTTCACCATGGAAAGGGGTGATTCGATTTGGTCGTAAGGGTAAGCTAAGCTCTAGATATATTGGTCTGTTTAAAATTCTACAACGGGTCAATGAACAGACAGTATCACTTGAACTTCCTACAGAGCTATCTGGTATTCATAACACATTTAATGTGTGCTATTTGAGGAAGTGCAAGGTTGATGATGATCAGATCCTACCTCTACAAGTGTTGAAATTTGATTCAGCTAAACGCCTTGTGGAGGAACCTGTTGAGATTTTGGAATCCAAAATCAAGAAGTTGCGTAAAAAGATGATCAAGTTAGTGCTCGTGAAGTGGAAGCATAATCTAGGTCCAAACTTGACATGGAAGACTGAGGATGATATGAAAGCACGCTAACCGCATTTGTTCACTGCTGAGTAGATTCCGAGGACAGAATCTTCTTAAGGATATAGATTTGTAACATCCTCAGAAAGGGTCTAGACGTATGCTGACATGGTACATATAATAAATTAGATAAATTGAATAAATATATATTTAAAAATATTAAATGAAAATAACTAAATTAGTTATTAAATGAGTAAATATAAAATATTGATAAAAATATAAAAGAATAAAAGAATATTAAATGGTTTAGAACGAGGTTTCCAAAAATATCCCCGTTAGTTAAAACGGGTACTCGTGCGTTAAGTTGTAAGTTGAAAAAGGGGACAAAATACCCACTTGTGGATAGTGTTAATCCACAAGCAGGCTGCCCTTTTTCCTTATCCACGTTTCACATACAGAGAACTCATTTCTCTTTTGTGTTCTTGTGTGTTAGAGAGTTTAAGAAAAAAGCAATAAGCAAGATCAATCAAAGCTTCAATCTGCTGTGGTTCAAGGATTAAATCAAGTTTAATCTGCTGCTATTCTCCTTCTAATCCAATCCTTGTTCTTGTAAGTTCTTGTGTTACACTCTTCAAGTTTTCTAGTCTTGGGTATTTAGGTGAAAATCACCAATTGAAGCCAAAGATGAAATTAGATGTTACCAATTGATTTCTAGGTTGATTTTAGATTCATAGAAGTTGATTTTGTGAATTAAAGACTTTATTTTGATTAGTTTTAGGAATTGAAGGTGAAATGGTCAAAAGAATGAATTTGGTCCTAAAGTCTAATTTTGTTGTTAAAGTGTATGAAAAGTGTGTTGTTAGCTTGTATTTCATGTGTTAGTTCATATGTGAAAGATAGAAATTGATTGGAAATGGAATTGGTAATTTTTTGGTGATGTTTTGGCTGGGAAACAGCAG
This sequence comes from Dittrichia graveolens, assembly GCA_038502395.1. Classification (NCBI taxonomy): domain Eukaryota; kingdom Viridiplantae; phylum Streptophyta; class Magnoliopsida; order Asterales; family Asteraceae; genus Dittrichia; species Dittrichia graveolens. Next base: position 30,990,635 of record JARJIL010000008.1, read on the forward strand.
GTTCTGGTCGAACCTGCTGCTGCAAATGGAAAGGCACGGGCGTGCCTCTCAAGAACAGACCGTGACCTTGGGCGTACCCGGGGAGGCACGGGTGTACCTCCGAAAGGTACGGGCGTGCCTAACCCTAGAAGGTCATGGGGGTGTTTCTAGCCACGGGGCGTACCTGAGTATCTGGTATGGGGCGTGCTTGCCCAAATCCGGGGCGTGCCTTGGCAAGGTACGGCCGTAACCTGCTTTTGGCAGATTCTGTTTTAAGTGTTAAATTGTATGTATTCATTTGTTTAGGTGTACCAGTTGATCAAGGATCACCTGTGACTTAGTGCTTACTTGTTATAGCTCAACAGGTGAGTAACAGTTAACTCGAGCATGATATTAATAGTATTATAAGATGTTTTTGTAAGTTATAATTCATGAAATTGTAGATATGCATGTTTAGAGGTTTATGAACCAATTGTGATAACCACATGATATGTATGCATGTAAAAGACCTTTGTAGGTCATTATTGATATATGAAAGGCCTGTATAGGTCACTATTGATATGTTAAGGGCCGGAGTAGGCCAATTGTGTTTGTGATAAGGCCGGAGTAGGCCATTGGTTGAGTGCCGGTACTAACTTGTAGAGATTGGGGTGCGGAAATTCGATGATCACGAATCTTGGTTCTTGCTAAACCGCCGCCCTCGATACTAACTCGGGGCTCTCAGTTTCCTATTGATCCCAAATAGGATATGTTCCCGATAACGCAATGGTGGACCGCTACCCGCTTCTCCACCGGCGCGGAGGAAGTAACGGTTTCCCAAGTGATGATCATTGAGCCGGGCTTATAACCCTCCAAGACGTGATGCCTGCTGACAACCGGTGCTTCACCATGTGTTAGGATAGACTTGAATGAAATGATGTGATTCATGAAATGTTTTGTGATACTCTTGATATACTGCTTCTGCTTGAATTGTTATTCACTAGCTATTTATAGCTAACCCTCTCATGTACATTCCATATGCAGGTAAATAGATTGAAGGTGAGTTCGGGAACCTGCAGGGATGTCATGATAGCTTTTGGGGAACACTTTGTGAAGACAATGTTATGTAATAAGTAGGGTAATGGTCGAACGAGTTGGTGACGTTTGGAATGTTTGTTAAACAATACTTTTATATAACAACTTATATTTATATAAGTTGTATAATGTGAAATAAATCTATAGCTTCCGCACTTGTTTTAAATAAAAAAATATACTCTGATATTTGTAAAGACCGGCGTTACTTGAACAAGCTTTTAAAGTCTTTTTCTTATCTTTATCAAAAGAACTACCATCATAATTGTTGGCCATCATGCAGAATTGAGGAGATATCACCTCATCTTCATCTGAGGAAAGATCTTCTTCTGCCCAATCTTCTTCTTCTACTACAACAAGCTGGCCCTGGTATTTCTTCTTCTTTTTCTTGTCAAGGATAGCAGCAAGGAGTTTTTTGTACTTGGCTTCATAATCAATTTTGCTCTCCTGCTTTTGCACAGATGAAGAACCAGTGTTACTTTTGGACTTAGAGTCACTGGCTATGTGGCTATGTTAGAAATAGAATTTGTGCTTGTGTTCTAGTTACATTTTGTACTTAAATATATAAAAATATACTTATAAGATCACTAATAGGGATATGTATATATAGTGACCTTAGTATCTTTTCAATGTAACTTTTGCCATTATTCAAGTATATCAAACACACACTTTAAGGTGTTTTAACTATTGCTTTCAACTTTGATCCTACATTGTACTCGATCTTTGCTCTACAATTGGTATCAGAGCCTGATCTTTGATAAGAAAAGACTCGTGATTGAAGAATTTGTGTGATAATAACAACTTTCAAAGCAATTCATCGGATTTACAAAGGTTTGGGTCGACTTTTTGAAGGTTACTGATTTTGTTCAATTCGTCAGTGATAATGCAAGGTTTGTAGCTCTTTAGACTTGCAATCATCATTGGAATAGGTCTGTATTGGTTTGCGAACACACATTTCAACAGATTTGATTGAATTGTAATTTTTGTATTTTATGTGTTCTTCAAAGTTTTAATCGAAAATGTATGAATGTGATTGATTTTTGATGTAAAATGCATTCCTGAGTGTAAGTCGCTAGTATACGAAGCTAGAGGAAAAAGAAATTATTGAATTTGATCAAAATTCGAAGAAATTTAAATTTTCGATGTTTGCGGATAGCTCAGTGGAGGAACTTGCGGATTTGTGTGAAGAACTTGCGGATTTTTTAAAATCCGAAGGTTTTAATCGGATTCCGACATTATTGTAAGTGTCGGGTTTAGTGTTCAGATTTAGTTTGGGCTACGGAGTTGGATTTGGGAATCTAAGTTGCGGATTTGATTGTTCGAATTACGGATTTGGTGATTACCAGATTTGATTATTAACGGATTCGAGTTCCGGATTTGGTTACTTATGGATTTGGATTGAGTTGATTTTAAGGATTTTCAAAGGTTTTTATGTTCTTGGATTTTGAAGGTTCTTGGATTTCCAAGTTATCGGAATTTCAAGTTCTTGGATTGTCAAGCACGGATTTTCAAGTTTTCGGATTTCAAAGTTCTCGGATTTCCAAATCAATCGGATTTTCAAGTTTTCGGATTTGAAAGTTCTCGGATTTCCAAATCAATCGGATTTGCAAGTATTATCGGATTTTAAGGTTTTGCAATCGAATTTGCAAATCAATCGGATATGCAAGTATTATCGGATTTTGAAGGTTTTGTAATCGGATTTCCAAATTAATCGGATTTGCAAGGATTTGCTGTTCATCGGATTTGTTTCAACACTTAAAGATTCTTCAATTTTAAATCTTATCAAAGAAAAGATCCTAAAGCAAAGATGAGTACTTACAGTGAAACACTGTCATTTGGTTCAGACACAAAATCACCTGTACTTTACAGAGGTGAATATCATGTTTGGAAGGGTCGATTTATGGACTTCATTAATAATAATGAACAATATGGTGAAGAAATGAAAAAGAGTATTCTTGAGGGCAATAGAGTATTCTTGATGGCAATGGACTTCATTGATAATAACTCTGGCTGTACGAAGCACATGACAGGCAACAAAGGTTTTCTCAAACGTTTTGTGAGTAAATACACTGGTAATGTCAAGTTTGAGAATGACCAAGTTTCTCCGATACTAGGCCATGGAGTTATAGAAACTGGAAACTTAAAGATTGAAAAAGTGTCTTATGTAGATGGCTTAGGGCATAATTTATTTAGCATAGGAAAGCTTTGTGACAAAGGAATGGAGGTAGTGTTTAAAAAGAGTTCGTGTTCATTAAGGACGGAAGAAGGAATTGACTTGTCTGAGAAAGGTTCTGGCGCACCAGTATGCCTACTGACAAAAGCTTCATCAGATTTAAATTGGTCATGACATCGTAAGTTGTCACATCTAAATTTCAAAAACATGAACAAGCTGGTGAATGGAAATTTGGTCAGAGGTCTACCAAAGCTGAAGTTTGAAAAAGATCATCTGTGTAAGGATTGTGAGGCTGGTAAAATGAAGAGAGTACCACATAAAGTTAGTCAAATTTCTTCAACTACCGCTCCTTTGCAGTTGATCACATGGACCTCTGTAGACCAATGAAGGTTTAGTCCAGAAGCGCAAAGAGATACATTCTTGTGATGGTGGATGATTACTCCCGGTATACATGGGTCCAATTTGAGAGTCACAAAAGTGAAGTTCCTCAATAAATAATCTTATTTTTGAAGAAACATAAGACTCAAAAAGGACAACCGGTGAAGGGAATAAGAACTGATAATGGGACATAGTTCAAGAACAGAACGCTAGATTCTTACTTGGATTCTGAAGGTATAACACATCAGTTTTCGGTAGAATATACTCTAGATCAGAATGGACTAGTTGAAAGAAAGTATAGGACATTAGTTGAAGCTGCATGAACAATGCTACAATATTCAAAGCTACCACCATCATACTGGGCTGAAGCCGTGAACACTGCATGCTACACCCAGAATCGCTCTTTATTACATCGTCGCTTTAATAAAACTCCATACGAATTATGTAATGGAAGAGTGCCTAATATCAAATACTTTCATGTATTTGGTAATAGGTGCTTTGTATTGAATGAAACGGATAAACTGTCGAAGTTTGATTCGAAAGCAGACGAAGGAGTTTTCTTAGGTTACTGAATGGACAAAAAGGCTTTTAGAATTCTGAATCGAAGAACTAACATGATTGTTGAAAGCATGAATATTACGTTTGACGATTTAGTAAATCTAAATTGTTTAATGGGTAAACCTAACTCATCTAAAGAACCAATTTTCAAAATAAACAAAAGAGATGAGTCATTCAGTCAAAAAGATTATATAGGCTTGGACTTTATGCTTGATTTCTTTAAAAAGAATGATAACTCATCTACTGTTTTACAGGATATTCAGCAAGATTCTGTAACAATAACCAAGCCACTAAGTGTATCTACAGTTCAACAGACAGAAAATTCTGACAATTCGGAGTTTGAAGCTACGAATATTCCTGCTACTGAACAAAGTCCAAGATATGATCAGTCAATGGAAGACATTAACTCCAATGAGGTTAGAAACATAAATGACTACATTCAGGTTCAATCCCCCGAACCTGTTTGGTTGAAAAGTCATCCTGAGACTCAATTCATAGGTAGTTTGAACGCCGGTGTTCAAACAAGATCTGCTACCACTAATGAATGTTAACATTCTAGTTTCTTAAGCATGGTCGAACCCATAAGAGCGTCGGAAGCTCTAGCTGGTCCTGATTGGATTATAGCAATGCAGGAAGAGCTTAATCAATTTGACAGACTTAAAGTATGGAGATTAGTTCCGAGACCGGAAGGAACATCAATTGTCAGAACGAAGTGTGTATTTAAGAATAAAAAGGATTCAGATGGTGTGGTTGTTAGGAATAAGGCTAGGTTAGTGGCTAAGGGGTATAATCAACAGGAAGGCATTGATTATGATGAGACATTTGCCCCTGTAGCAAGAATAGAAGGTATAAGACTTTTCCTAGCTTGTGCCTCTATTAATATTAGTAAATGTAGAAAAGCCCATGTGGTAGGCTTGGCCTAAAAATAAGCCATTAGACCATTGGGCTTGGGACCGCTTTGTAACGTTTTGGCGCATATATGCAATATTGATATTAACGTGAAGTATGTGTTTTCTCTCATAAATCATCTCTCTACTCATTACTTGAAGGTTTACTGTTCATCACTGATTTGACATTTTCAATTGGTATCAGAGCCAAACTTGATCTAAGTTGGCTCATGATTGGGTGAATCATCGATTAACAAGCAATATCGAAGAAGGTTACTGTTCAGAAATCGAAGCAAAGAAGGGTTGAGTGTTTTTCGTATTAAATCTGATCCCATTCATCTCTGAATCAATTCTGTGTTCGATAAAGCTCAAATATGTTTTTATTTGGATCAAAATCGATTGAGTTTTGAAGTTTTTTGTGGGAATATCTACGGTTTTTTTTTTGCTTCAAAATGTAACATCCTCAAATCGGGCCTATTCGTGCGCTCCATTTGGTATGTCAATTTATTTAAACGAATTAAATATAAAAATATTGGTAAGTATTAATAGAAATTAGCTATTGGCCAGTTAAATGTGAAATTAAAAATAGTAATAAAAATAGATAAGAATGATAAAATAATAACTGGTTTCAAACGAGATTTCCAAAAATATCCTCGTTAGTTGAAACGGTTATTCGGGTGTCTTGTTGTATGTTGAAAAGGGGAACAAAATACGGTAAGTGGATAATAGAGAACCCAAGGTCGGTTCTCTTATTATCACTTCACTGGCAACACACACACACACATACGAGAACATACACACACACACACACTCAACTCATCTCTTCTCTTTTGTGTTCTTGAAGCAAGTTTAATCCAAGATCAAGAACAAGGCTGGAATTAAGTTCAAATCAAGTCCTAGATCTGTCCATAATCCTCTCATCATCATCATCTTGCTACTTGTAAGCTCTTCTTCATCATGTTCTTCATTTTTGTAATTAGGTCAAAAATGGGTAAAACGAATTTAGCTAACCAAGCTTAGATTTTTGAATTGCAATATGTTCTAGGATCATTTGGGAGTTGTATGGAACTGATTTTTTATATTAAAGTTGCAATCTTGATTGTATTTCTTGAAATTAACCAATTGGGTCTTCAATGGAGATTTGATGAATTAATCTTGAATATGATGTTAGAGTTGCTTATTTAGATGTTTATGAACTCCTATAAGTGTCCCAAAACTAGTACAAAACCTGGAATTAATTAAAGACATGTTAAACTTGGGTTTGGAATGGCTTGGAGCTGTATAGAACACAGGTTCGTGCTGGTGGTGCTGTGTCGCAGCGCGACCATGAGTGCAGCAAAGAGATTGGTTTTGTTCAGTTTAAAGGGTATATGGACTATAGTTGTATCACTTTTGACCATTTTAGAGGTATTTAGGTTAGTTTATGCATTTTTAATAATTTAGACACAATTAGAGAACTTAGAACTAGAATTAGTATATGTGTATAATATGTGGTAATCTAAGTGAACTTATATGTGTACAATAGGTAATTAAGCATTCAAGGAAGGCCAAATACATATTGAGTTGTTTTGAGCACCAAGGTGAGTACCGGCTTTTATGAATTCAATAAAGGACGTTTTTGAATGCTATTTGGTTTAAACGAACATGGTATGCTATTTATTGCATATAGACTTGTATATTTGTGTATATATGCTTAGAAAACCATTAATGACATGATGAATGATATATTTGACATGAATATAAGTACATGTATATTTATTGTGATATTTTGATAAATATGAATTCATATGTGAAAGCATGCATGCTATGATCCCTATTATGGGTTAATGATGAGCTATGTGAAAGTTCAGACATATGCGTATGGAAGGTCAGCTTCGGTTGGGTCTCAGGGGCCTTCGGGCAATTGTTCGGGACTAATGGTACTCGAGTGCCGTTCCTTTAATCTCTTGGGGTGATTGCCTTAACCACCAGAGCCTAATGAGCCTTTGGCTCCGTAACGAGCAGGTGGAGTCACTTAGGTGATGAAACAAACACGGTTGGCAGTGTTTGATTCCCCCGGTGGTTGTTATTGGGCCGGACTAGCTATGTGGCAAGATATAGCACTGCTTGACATGTCAGCATTACCGCTATGTGTTAGGATAGCATTGTATGCTCATTCTTGATTCATGACTTGCTATTATTGTACTCATACCTGTCTGTATTCACTAGCTATTTTAAATAGCTAATGTTGTTGTTGTTTCCTTTTTTCAGACAAAGAATAGGCAGGCCTGGTGAGTGGGAAACACTTGTAGCTGTGGTACAGGCTTTGTTAGAACACTGCCTTTTTTTTGGTATATAATATATAATGGTTGGTTTAGATAAAACTAACACCGGTTGTTATGTTTGGCAAGTTTTGTTTTGTATATTTGTATATACGCCAAACATGTGCTTTAAACTGTAATAGTTAATAGGCTTGGGTTTGTTTATTGTTTTAAAAATTCCGCTGCTTTGCTTTTGAAATTCGGTTAAGTTAACAAACAGGTAAACATTCAATTTACAAACGGACCCATGCAGTTTGAAAACTCAAATTTTTACTGATTACAAGGTTTCAAAGGCGGTGTTACACAAAAGATCATTAGATTTCATGATAATGATGGATTGATTGGAATATTATTGATCTACAAAGGTTTGCGAGTGGGAGGATATAAAACTAGAGGGGATTTTCATTGTTTTTTATCAGAATTAAAATTTCAGTGAAGAACATTTGAAGATGATGAAGAACGGTCTAGATCTGAGTTTTTGATCGAGTTGGATTAATTTTTCGAAGTTTTTGGTGTTTACTATTGAGTTCGAGCGGGTTTGTTATTGCAAAGAAGACTTCGAGCTAGGCAGTTGAAAACAGATCCCGTAAAATCCGGAATTTGTTGCTTATAGAAGGCTTCGAGCGTATCTAATTTTCAAATTCGAAGGAAGCATATCTCGAATTCGAAGGCTAAACACTTCGAGTTCGAAATCAATACAAGTTCCCAAGTTTGAAACATATTCAAGACAACTTCTAGCGGTTTTAAATCCCAAAGTGCACTCCGAGTTCGAAGTCTACCTCAACACCTTGACTTTGAGCACATCATTTAAGTCCCATATCCACTTCGAAAACAAAGCTCATTGACTTCGAGCGTGCTCTTAATTCCCAATACACTCCGAAAACAAATCATTTAAAACCCACCTTACTTCGCATTCGAAGATCATTTTGTTCGAAAGACACTTTGAAACACTTCTATTCGAAGACCAAACATTATTGTTCCATTCAAAGTCAACATCCAAGTTCACTTCGAATTCCTAAGAACATTCATTTTAAATTCCTAACATTCACTTCGAATTCACCTTTTCGGACCAATACTTCAAATTCGAAGAAACCATCTTCGAACCCAATCACCAACTTTTTCCAAGTTAACAATGACTTCGAAACTTTCAAGTAATTAAACCAAAATGTCAAGTTCCAACGAGATATTGGCGATTGGCACAGACTCGAAACCCCCTGTTCACTTCCACAGTGACTATCTAGTATGGAAAGGGCAGTTCATGGACTTTCTAGAACATAACGAAGTGTATGGTGAGATGATGATTGATTCTATTCTCAACGGAGAAACGAAATTCTATAGAATCAAGGATGAACGACCTGACAACAACCCTCCAATTGTTGGATCGGTGAGAGAGAAAACTCATGATGAGTTAACTGCTGCTAAAGAAATCATAAGAAATCAACAAATGGAAACCTTACAGGTTGATAAAGAAAATGAGTATACAATTACATGACCTCAAAGCAGAAAAGATCAGTGCAGAAAATGACACAAAATTTATTCTCAAGGAAAAGGGTGAATTGTACTCAAAAATCAAAGAGCTTGAAGATACACTGATAAAAAGGGGTCAAACAGAACAAACCATTTTTCTCAATAAATCCAAAGAAAGAAAATTCTCAAAATGGACCTATGATGGTCTTGGATTTGAAAACCCACGAATAAGTGAGAAAGTGACAGCCAAACAATTATATGATTTCAACTTAATGAATGCTGGCATCACTAAAACAATGGTATTTGTCGGTCAAGAAGAAGAGGTTGTGGAAGAAGATTTTAAAAGAAACTCTAAACTAAAATCTGAAATTCCTTTTGACTATCAGGAATTAAATGAATCTATCTCATCTGAGCCTCAAAAGCTCAGTATGACAGATGAGTCTAATGGTTTCACCTTATCCTAATGATCTTAAAAAGCCGCAAGCAGTTCTGGAAGCCCGAGTATATATACCACATATGGTTTTACAAAGGCGACTTGAAATACTTGTAGCTTATTATTCTCAAACCATTACCACAGATGATTTAGAAAAGGAATTAAGTAAATCAGAAAAGAGTCTTCCATGTCGCTGTCAAAAGAAAATCTTGACATGCACTTCTACTCCATCTACTTTCCAACTAACAAGAAAATATACCAAAGAAGAAAAAGGTAAGACAAAGGTGGAAGATTTATGGACTCCAAGGTCACATCACAAATCAACTAACACCACCAAAAGGCAACCTAATGCACATTTTCAAAGCCAATCTCACACACTCTTCCAAGAACAAATCAAAGTTGCCAACAAAAGTTGGCAAAAAGAGCTCAAAACCACTCACAACTAACAACTTTTCAAATGTTTCAGATGTGAGAAGAAAAGACAACATCAAGAAGAGTGTTTGCACTAATGAAACCAGAAGAAAGTTTAAACCCAGTTTCTCTAAGCCTTGTTTTGATTTTTCCAAGAAGTGTCACCACATTTCAAATTACTTCAGTCACTATAATTCACTTTGCAAATGAAATGAAAGCAAGTACATGTTTTTGCACAAGTCATGGTTGATTGCACGGACATTGTGAATACAAGTGTGAATATGATAGGCTTCGAAAACAAATGGGAATTCGTGCTTGTGAGAAGTGGAGACCAGAAGGGTCGAATCAAATAAATGCCCCCTTTATTACATCACATGGAATAATCATTAATCAGTGGGTGACTAAACATACTTTACAACTCATGAATTATTGGAACTATGACAAAAGACTAATCACAATTCAAGAGTTAGAAGCATATAGAAAAGGTGGATACAAAGAGTTTCCGAAGGCTTGAAATACTACTGAATCAAAAACATGGAAATCTCAATCACAACATACCAAGTTTTTCTCATCAAAGGCAAAATCAAATTCTTCAAAAACATCAAGATCAAAAGCTAAACCAAACAAACATCAAGAATCAATACCACCCACCATAAAATCCAAACCTGTTACCACCAAAAAGGAATCCAAATCTCATATAGTTGCAAAACCCAAAATGATTCAAATTTGGCAACGAAAAGATGTGGTTCACGTAGTGGATATCAAAGACATAGACAGTCCACCAATTCTTGAAAGAGGATAGATTCCTCTAACCATTGAATATAACATAGTTCCTGATCCATTCTGGATTAATACTGCAAAGTTTAACAAAGAAGAACAAAAGAGTCAATGGAACACACAGAAAAGAATACATTGTATTTTTCTGTGTTGCACTGATTCCCGGAGGTCTTCTCAACAACTTCGTTCCCAAGTACTCGGGGAATCTTTGTTTTGGGAATGACAATGTTGCACTAATACTGGGGTATGGAGATATAATCAAGAAGAATATAAAAATTAAAAAGGTTTCCTTTGTAGAAGGACTGGGCCATAATCTGTGTAGCATTGGCCAGTTCTGTGACAAAGACTTGGAGGTTACATTTAAAAGGAATTCATGTTCAGTGACAACGGAAACATGTGATGTACTTCTCGCGGGAACACGAAATTCTAACTTGTACTCAATTGATCTAAACAACTACAACACGAAGACCTACGTTTGTCTACTCAGCAAAGCATCATTGGACTTAAATTGGTAGTGGCACAGGAAACTCTCACATCTCAACTTCCACAATATCAACAAACTGGTTACTGGAGATCTGGTGAGAGGCCTGCCTAAGTTAAAATTCACCAAAGATCATCTGTGTGTAGACTGTGAAAAGGGGAAGATGAAACGGTCATCTCACAAAGGCAAGCAACTCTCTAGTACAAAGAAAATAATGGAGCTTCTACACATGGATCTATGCGGTCCGATGAGAGTTCAAACACGCAATGGGAAGAAGTATATCCTAGTAATTGTAGATGATTACTTTAGGTATACTTGGGTCAAGTTCTTAAGGTCGAACGATGAAGCAACTCCTACTATCATCAGCTTCATCAAACAACTGTAGAACAAGTTTGAACACAGTGTCACCTCCATTCGAACAGATAATGGAACTGAGTTCAAGAACAAAGTCTTGTCTGAATACCTTAACCTAGTTGGGATCTCGCACCAATCTCTGCAGCATACACTCCATAACAGAATGGAGTGGTGGAACGACGCAACCGAACTCTGGTTGATGCTACTCGTACTATGCTTGCTTACTCTTGTCTCCCGCCTTCCTATTGGGCTGAAGCAGTCAGCACCGCATGTTACACACAGAATCGTTCTTTCATCCATAAGCGTTTCAATAAAACACCATATGAATTAGCAAATGGCATTGTACCTAATATCAAATATCTTCATATATTTGGTAATAGGTGCTTCGTACTCAATGAAAAGGATAATCTAGGGAAATTTGAAGCCAAGGCTGATAAAGCAATTTTCCTAGGTTATTCACATGAGTCCAAAGACTATAGGGTGTTAAATAAAAGAACTAACTGTGTCATGGAAAGTATAAATGTTACATTCGACGATATGTTGGATGTTAACACATTACAAAAAGAAAATGAAGTTGCTTCTGGACAAGTCAGTTCAGGACCAGTACTTCAAAGAAAAGAAACAAGTACAAATCCTAATTCATCATAATACAATCTAGATTTCTTATTTGATTTCTTATAGTCTTAATCTAATGTTCAAAATGCTAGTGACAGGAATGATGCAGTGTCTCCTACTACAACTGCAATGGAGGTTGACAACTTGTCCTCATATCCAACTGTTGATTCTCCGTCTACGTCAACTGTCAATCCAGTTACAGTACCTCATGAGCCGGTTTATGAGGGAACTCCAATCTATGATTCAGAACCAATCACAAAAGAGGAAGACATTGAATTCACAAACCGTTTAAATGAGTTATTTCCTCCAATCCAAAACCCCCAAGGAATAAGATGGACACAATCCCATCCCGAATCTCAACTTATTGGAAATGTTCAAGATGGGGTAAGGACTCATTCTTCAACGGCAAATGAGTGCCTTTATTACAGTTTCCTATCTATGATTGAACCCACCAAATTCTCCGATGCTTTAAAAGATGCAGATTGGGTCATTGCAATGCAAGAAGAACTGAATCAGTTTAAAAGACTCAAAGTTTAGAGATTGGTACCACTCCCAGAGGATAAATCTGTGGTTGGTACCAAGTGGATTTTTAAGAACAAACGGGACTCCAATGGAATAGTGGTTAGAAACAAAGCTAGGCTGGTTGCTAAGGGTTACAACCAACAGGAGGGAATAGATTATGATGAAACATTTGCTCCTGTAGCTAGGATAGAAGCCATCAGACTCTTCTTAGCCTATGCTACCTACAAAAGCTTTAAGGTTTTTCAAATAGACGTTAAGACAACATTCTTAAATGGTATCCTCAATGAGGAGGTATATGTGTCTCAGCCAGAAGGCTTCGTTAATCCCAAGTTTCCTCAACATGTTTATATTTTAGACAAAGCCTTATATTGACTAAGACAACCGCCGAGAGCTTGGTATGATGTCCTGTCTGAATATCTGTTGAGTGAGGAAAGGAAAGGATTTAATCTTAGTACAAATTTATGTGGATGACATCATTTTTGGTTCTATAAACCCAAAGTACAGTGATAAGTTTGTACATACAATACAAAATCGTTTTCAAATGAGTATGATGGGAGAGATGAATTTCTTTCTCGGATTACAAGTGAAACAGCTAACTCATGGCATCTTCATTAGTCAGTCCAAGTACATTAAAGACTTGTTGAAAAGGTATGACATGCTCAGTTGTTCTTCACTATCTACCCCCATGTCTTCAAAAACTAAACTGTCTGCTGATCTTGAGGGAAAAGAAGCTAAATTAAAAACTTATCGGGGTATGATTAGCTCATGACTGTATCTGACGGCTAGTAGGCCAGATATAATGTTCTCTACATGCTTATGTGCTAGATTTCAGGCTAATCCAAACGAATCACATCTGCTGGTAGTCAAAAAAATATTCAAGTATCTCAAGGGTACTCCTGATCTCGGTCTATGGTATCCAAGGGATTCTAGTCTACAGTTATATGCCTATTCAGATGCAGACTATGCTGGTTGCATGCTTGATAGAAAGAGCACATCTGGCAGTGCACACTTTTTGGGTGATCGGTTAGTGTGTTGGGCTTCTAAGAAAGAGAATTGTGTTTCTACTTCAACTGTTGAGGCTGAATATGTTGCAGCTACAATGTGCTGCTCTCAAAGTTTGTAGGTTAGGACTCAGCTCTCTGACTTTAGCCTACACTATGACAAGATACCTTTACTGTGTGACTCACAATCTGCCATAGCCATCTCATGCAATCCAGTCCGCCACTCAAAGACCAAATACATTGACATACAGTATCATTTTATTAAAGATAATGTGGAAAAAGGTCTGATAGAACTTCAATATGTCAAGACTGATGATCAACTGGCTGATCTGTTTATTAAACCATTAGACGAATCTCGTTTTAATGAGTTAGTATCTAAATTGGGTATGTTAAATTATAAAGTCTGACTATCAGTCATTTGTTCAGTGGGTAGTTCACTTTGTTTGTTCATGTTGCAGATAAACCAAGCACAATTTGAGGGGGAGTGTCAATCATTCGTACAAGTTACGCATGCTTGTAGGGGGGGAGAAAATCAACGAAAATACCAAAAACATTCGCAAAACAAAGAAAATAACAAAAGTATTTGTAAAATTCAAGAAAATATCAAAAATATGTTTTTATTTCTTTAAAAATTGAAAAATACAAAAATATTTTATTCTCTTCGAATTCGAACTTACAAGTTTAATTCGAAGTCAATGGACCTCGAACACGAAGCACACAATGAAAAGTGGACTTCAAGCGCCCTCTTTGAACTTAATTCGAAGACAGTGCACTTTGAATACGAAATCAACAAGTCTAAGTTCACTTCGAGCGCCTTCTTTGAACTTAATTCGAAGTCAGTGCACTTCGAATACGAAATCGTCAAGTCCACGTTCACTTCGAGCGCGTCTACTAGCATCAATTCGAAGCTAGTAGACTTCAAACTCCAAACAGTGTATGTCCTATACACTTCGAGCGGACATGAACAGTGGCCAAAACCAACTTCCTTCATGTTCGAAGCTTTCACACTTCGAATTCGAAGCCCTTTGGACTTCGAACTCAACAGTGGACCTCAAGACCACTTCGAGCGCGCTTTTTACCCTCGAATTCCTTCACACTTCGAGCGTGTAACTTTCAAAAGTTAGCATTTGAATTATTTTCTATAAATAGGTGGCGTGTCTTTGGGTGGTAACACCCTAAAACCCGGGCTAGAAGATTAGCGGGTTTGTGGTACGTGCTTAATTGTTTTAATATGATAAAGTGGTTAATTAAATGTTAAATGGCTAATTAAGTTAATTACATAAAATAAATTGTATTGTATATATGTAAGATACCGTATGTATGTATGTATGCATGCATATGTGTGTGCACGTGTTGATGGGAAGAGGTGGGTATGCTACCTCCTATTATATTGTGTATACGTGGGGTTAGTAGGAAAAATCCTCATTGTCTTAACTAAGAAAAGAAAGTGTGTGTGTTTGTGTGTGTGTTTTTGTTCTCTGTCAAAAGAAGAAACCGAAGAACAAAAGAAGAAAGAACCATCGGATTTTTAGTTTGTAGTGTTTAAATTCAAATTAAGGTTAGATGTTTTTATATCATGATTATATGTTTACTAGTTTGAATCCTGATAAAACCAATATGAATTTATGAAGAAACCATAGGATCGGATTTGAATGAAACATGTGTTTTGGGTCGGTTTTGTGTTCATATGAAATTGTATGCTATAATAGTGCTTTGATGCATGAAATATGTGTTTATGATGTTAAAAACATGTTTCTAGAATGATAAGTTGAAATTATGGAAACCTGGATTTGAGTTATGAAGTCTTGAAGATGATGGATTAATTATTATATGAACTGTCGGTTTTTGTAAGAAAGAAGGTAAAATCCGATTGATTAGAAAACCGAGTATTGGAAACCGATTGTTTGGAAAACCGCATGATTGAAATACGAAACTCTAAAACCGACAAGTTAGAATCCTATAATTTTAGAATCCGAT
This sequence comes from Dittrichia graveolens, assembly GCA_038502395.1. NCBI lineage: Eukaryota > Viridiplantae > Streptophyta > Magnoliopsida > Asterales > Asteraceae > Dittrichia > Dittrichia graveolens. The sequence goes on from JARJIL010000008.1 coordinate 31,006,019, forward strand.
TCATTTTTGAATCCGAGACTGGAATCCTAAATCCTACACTCGTATAACCAAGAATCCGATTGTTGCAAACCGAAACCCCAAATCCGATTCATTTAGGAATCCGATTGATGTAATCCGGGTATTTGAAATCCGAACATGGTTGATAGAATCTGATTGAAGGAAAATCCGACAGTATGGAATCCATCGGATTCTCAAATCCGATATTAGTAAATCCGAGACATGGGTTGCGGATTCTTGAAATCCGACAATTTTATAGAAATCCGATACTTTGTATTTTGAAGTTATGTTTGTTTATTGCATGATGTTTGTTTAATGAATAATTTATAAATATATGGATGGACATATTTATGAGATTAAGACCGACTTGGTTATTGCTGTATTTACAGGCAATCCAAAAGTTCAGTAAAATTAGATATCTGAGTACAAGACTGAAACTGAGGTGAGTGGATGTTGAACACGGATGGTAAAGATTGCAGTTAATTTTATTGATGTGAAGCATGATTGTGGATTGAGATTGGATTGTTTGAACTGCTGATGTGATAATGAAATGTTGATAACTGTTGCATGAATATTAGGTCAATACACACTATTAGGATGATTTTGAGTTGCGTTGAGAAGTCAGCTATAAGTGGACTTGGGCTGGGCTTGTCTAACTAGTTGGTTGAATAGTAGTAGCCTTTCTGTTGCATTTGTTGCTCGGAGGGGAATTTACTGTTCCAATCTAATGGAAAGCTATCGGTAAACCTTTGCTTTGGCCGGCATTGGTTGTAGGTTCTACGCCGAACCACCGGTCTTCTCTGGATATGTGATTACATGAGTACTGATTGATTGTGAATGTTTGCGTTTGTTGCTTTAGCCTCTACTCACTTAGCTTTGTGCTAATTCCCCTCAGTTGATGTTTTGCAGGTTCGTGATAGATTTCAAGAAGGAAGAGTTGACCACACTCTGATACTAGTTTTGAAAAAGAGACGAGCCAGTTATTTTGTAACACCAAATAATAGTTGTTGTGTTATCTTTTGGAACAAAGATTGTACGTTTGTAATTATTGGTTTTATGTAATCAAGTTGGTTTTTAATTAGCTTCCGCAGTGCGTTTAAAACAAATGGCTTCTGATTTTCCGGTGTTACAGTTAGATTTTAAGAAGGAAGAGTTGACCACACTCTGATACTAGTTTTGAAAAAGAGACGAGCCAGTTATTTTGTAACACCAAATAATAGTTGTGTTAACTTTTGGAACAAAGATTGTACGTTTGTAATTATTGGTTTTATGTAATCAAGTTGGTTTTTAATTAGCTTCCGCAGTGCATTTTAGAAAAATGGCTTGTGATTTTCCGGTGTTACAGTTTGGTATCAGAGCCTAGGTTTGGCGATGCATGCACGGCTAGAGTGTTGCATTCCCAAATCTTGGCTCGTGACGGGTCAAGCTTTCCTTCGGGGGAATTAGGGTGAGTTAGAGTTGTCAGTAGTAGTTAGTATTTTGGATACTAACGGTTTATGCTAATGAGCTATGAGGTGATGTGATCGTAACAGATTATGGCTGATAGAGAGACTCCCATCCTACCTCCTGTGACCCAATCTACAGAGGCACCGGTAATTGAAGATGTAAATCAAGCTGGAACATCTGGGCAAGAGCAAGAGGAAGACCAGAGTGAGTATATTTTTAATCTAGAGAATGAGTTGATGGATCTTCGAAATAAAGTCCTAAACATGGAGAAGAGACTAAACCAACCAGAACCACCACCAGTACCAATTGCGATAACCACACAAGCAACCATACCACCAGTGTCAATACCTCTACAACCAATGACACAAATGATGCAACAACCATTCTTTTATCCGTATCCACAACCTGGAGGTTATCCATTTGCGTTTCTAGGATATAAACAACCCTACACATATAAACAATTCCTCGACTGCAAGGTTTCTGAATACCGGGGAAGTTCTGATCCCAGTTACACGTTGAATTGGCTTAGAGAAATGACGAAGACATTAGATGCTTGCAACTGTGAGAATAAACTGAAGATGAAATATGCATCGAGAATGTTAAAAGGGGATGCCATGGTTTGGTGGGATTCAATCACTGGCCATTTTACGGAGCAGCAACAAGAGAGTATTACTTGGAGTCAATTCCAAGAGAAACTCTGTGAATAGTACTGTGGTACTTTTGAGATTGCCAAGATTAAAAGAGAATTTATGGAGTTGCAGATGACTGGGAATATGGTGGTGGATTAATTGATAAAACAATTTAATGAGAAGATGCGATTTGCAAAGCATTGGGTACTATATGAAGAGTCAAAGATCGCTCACTTCGTTAGAGCATTACATCCGGATCTCCGTAGTGCCATTAGGTGGGCTACTACACTATCCCAAGCATTTACTTTAACTAAGTCAGCTGAAGGAGATTTGATTGCAAGGAATAAGTTGAGTGGGGAAAGAATTTCCAAGCTGAAATCAAGATTTGAACATTACAATACTCAATAGAGACAAGGAGGGCAGGGCAGTGGAAATCGACAGGGTAACCAGAATAAGACAACTACTGCAGGAGGATCTGCTCAGAGGGCACCTGGTGCAATAGGTGCAAGTCTTATCATCATGGACAATGTATGCCCTAGTCCATGAGGTGTGTGAAATGTGGCCAGTTTGGCCATGACTTGAAGAATTGCAGACTGCCGAGAAGCGTCTGTTGGGACTGTCAAAAAGAGGGGCATCGGGTTGGTGATTGCCCATTGAGTAAGAAGGCAGGAACTGGATCTGGGTCAGGAGGGGGAGGATCTTCAGCAGGGCAGAAAAGAAAGAACCCGCCCACTGCTGAGGGTCGGGCATTTAGAATGACAGTGGATGATGCCACAACCACAGACGATGTTATAACTGCTATGTTTTTGATAAACTCTATTCCTGCTAGAGTGTTATTTGATTCAGGGGCAAATCGCTCCTTTGTATCTGTAGAATTTTGTGGTAGATTGAATGTGCCTTTAACTGATCTAGCTAATGCATTAGAAATTAAAGTTGCTGATGGTATGATGGTACCGGTCACAACTGATGTGGCTGGAGCCAAGATAGATATAGATGGTACTTGCTTTCCTGTTTATTTTCTTGTAATGCCGCTATCTGGGTTCGATGTGGTGCTCGGGATGGATTGGCTGAGTTTGAATCAGGCCAGCATCAAGTGTCACAAGAAATTGATTTCATTCCCATTAGCTGATGGCACGAGAGTAGTAGCAAGGGGGAGAAAGCTGGATCTGTAATTCCGATTATCTCGTGTTTGAAAGCTAAAAAGGCGTTGGATAAGTTTGCGAATCATACTTGGCTTATGTAATTGATGGAAAGAAAGAGAAACAGACAGTGAACGACATCCGGGTGGTAAGGGAATACCCGGAGGTGTTTCCGGAAGAATTGCCAAGATTGCCTCCAATTCGCGAGGTGGAGTTTAAGATAGACCTGATTCCTGGTTTTCGACCAGTGGCAAAGGCAACGTATAGATTAGCACCATTAGGAATTCAGAGAATGATGACACAGATACAAGATTTTTTAGATAAGGGTTTCATCCGTCCGAGTTCGTCTCCGTGGGGAGCACCGGTATTATTTGTGAAAAAGAAAGACGGTGCGTTGCGTATGTGCATCGACTACCGTGAGCAGAACAAGAGAACGATAAAGAACAAGTATCCATTGCCAAGAATAGATGATTTGTTTGATCAACTGCAAGGAGCTTCGTTCTTTTCTAAAATTCATTTGAGATCAGGGTATCATCACGTGCGTGTTTCTGAGGAAGACGTGTCAAAGACGGCTTTTCGTACGCGCTACGGGCAATACGAGTTTTTGGTTATGCCGTTCGGCTTAACCAACGCACATGCGATTTTCATGGATTTAATGAATAGAGTTTGTCGACCCTTCTTGGACAAGTTTGTGATAGTCTTCATTGACGATATACTGGTATATTCAAAGACTGAGGAAGAGCACGAGAAGCATTTGAGACAGATTTTGGAGACACTGAAGAAAGAGCATTTGTTTGCTAAGTTCTCTAAGTGCAAATTCTGGTTGAGAGAGGTACAGTTTTTGGGGCATGTGATTTGTGACGAGGGAGTGAAAGTGGATCCTTCGAAGGTGGAGGCAGTTATGAATTGAAACGCTCCGAAGACACCGTCCGCGATCAAGAGTTTTATGGGGTTAGCTGGATACAACCACAAGTTTATAAAAGACTTCTCCAAGATTGTGGGTCCGTTAACAAAGTTGACTCGAAAGGATGTGAAATTCGTTTGGGGCAGTGAGCAGGATCAAGCTTTTCAGATATTGAAACAGTTGTTATCTCAGGCCCCTATTCTAGCATTGCCAAGTGGCTCAGAGGATTTCATAGTTTATTGCGATGCATCGTTTGCAGGATTTGGTTGTGTACTTATGCAGAGGGATCGGGTGATAGCATATGCTTCAAGACAGTTGAAACCCCATGAGAAGAGTTACCCGACACATGATTTAGAGCTGGCAGCTGTTGTATTTGCCCTGAAACTGTGGAGACATTACCTATATGGCACCAAGTGTGTGATTTGTACTGATCATAAGAGTCTTCAATATGTATTTACATAGAAAGAGTTGAATATGAGACAGAGACGTTGGGTGGAATTGATTAAATACTATGATTGCGAAATTAGACATCATTCAGGAAAAGCGAACGTGGTAGCAGATGCCTTAAGCCGCAAGGGAGCGGGAAGTTCTATCCAGTTTATGCGAATAGAGATTGTATCTGATCTAGTGGATAGACTAAAGTCTGCATAGTTAGAGGCTCTGAAGGAAGAAAACTTGAAGGATGAACTGATGAAGAAAAGTAAGGATGAACTTGTTAATGACTCCCGTGGATTGAAAACATTTAAGACTCGTGTGTAGGTGCCTATGCTTGGAAATTTGAGGAAGTTGATTTTGACAGAAGCACACAAATCCAGATTGTCAGTACACCCAGGAAGCACTAAAATGTATAACGACCTGAAAGTGCTTTACTGGTGGCCTACTATGAAAACAGATGAGGCACAGTTTGTGGAATCATGCCATATTTGTGCACAGGTGAAGGCAGAGCGTCAGAAGCCTTATGGATCCCTGAAACAATTGGTAATCCCTGAATGGAAATGGGAACATATCACGATGGATTTCGTAACCAAACTTCCACGAACTCAGATAAATAATGATATGATTTGGGTGATTGTGGATCGGCTGACCAAGAGTGCTCACTTCTTAGCTACATGTGAGACAGCTTCTCTGAGTAAGTTGGCTCAACTTTATGTTAACGAGATTGTTGCGAGGCATGGCATGCCATTGTCTATAGTATCTGACAGAGACTCCAGATTCGTTTCTAACTTTTGGAGGAGTTTACAGAGAGAATTGGTGACAAGGATTAACTTGAGTACTGCTTATCATCCCCAGACTGGTGTTCAGACTAAACGAACCTTACAAACACTTGAAGATATGTTGCGAGCCTGTGTAATTGAGTATGGTGGATCTTGGGATTCGCACATGCCGTTGATAGAGTTTGCGTACAATAATTCTTACCACTCCAGTATCGGAATGACTCCGTATGAGATGTTGTACGGTCGACGTTGCCGTACTCCGACGTGTTGGTTAGAGGTGGGTGAGAAACAATTTGCAGGACCTGAAATAGTTCAGATGACAGCTGATAAGGTTGCTATTGCTAGAGATAAGTTGAAAGCAGCCAGAGATAGACAGAAAATGTACGCAGATCCGCGTCGTCGCCCAGTTAAGTTTGAGGTGGGAGAGTTAGTGTACTTGAAGGTTTCTCCATGGAAGGGTGTGATTCGATTCGGTAAACACGGGAAGTTAGCTCCCCATTACATTGGTCCCTTCCGTATACGTCAGATTGTGAACGATCAGACTGTTACACTGGATCTTCCAACAGAACTTGCGGGAATACACGATACTTTTAACGTCTGTTATCTGAGAAAGTGCAAAGTAGATGATGAAAGTCAGATTCTCCCAGTACAAGAATTGAAATTTGATTCAAAGAAGAGGTTGATAGAGGAACCAGTAGAACTGCTAGATCGAAAGGTGACCAAGCTCCGAAAGAAATAGATACCGATGGTGTTGGTCAAGTGGAAACACAGTTTAGGTTCCAATTGAACTTGGGAGACTGAATCAGAGATGAAGGAAAGATATCCCCGTTTGTTTAAGTAGGAAAGGATTCCGAGGACGGAATACACTTAAGGGGGAGAGATTTGTAACACCCTCAAAATCGGGCTAGAAGATTAGCGGGTTTGTGGTACGTGCTTAATTGTTTTAATATGATAAAATAGTTAATTAAATGTTAAATCGCTAATTAAGTTAATTACATAAAATAAATTATATTGTATATATGTAAGATACCGTATGTATGTATGTATGTATGTATGCATGCATATGTGTGTGCACGTGTTGATGGGAAGAGGTGGGTATGCCACCTCCTATTTTATTGTTTATACGTGGGGTTAGTAGGAAAAATCCTCATTGTCTCAACTAAGAAAAGAAAGTGTGTGTGTGTGTGTGTGTTTTTGTACTCTGTCAAAAGAAGAAAGCGAAGAACAAAAGAAGAAGGAACCATCTGATTTTTAGTTTGTGGTGTTTAAATTCAAATTAAGGTTAGATGTTTTTATATCATGATTATATGTTTACTAGTTTGAATCCTGATAAAACCAATATGAATTTATGAAGAAACCATAGGATCGGATTTGAATGAAACATGTGTTTTGGGTCGGTTTTGTGTTCATATGAAATTGTATGCTATAATAGTGCTTTGATGCATGAAATATGTGTTTATGATGTTAAAAACATGTTTCTGGAATGATAAGTTGAAATTATGGAAACCTGGATTTGAGTTATGAAGTCTTGAAGATGATGGATTAATGATTATATGAATTGTTGGTTTTTGTAAGAAAGAAGGTAAAATCCGATTGATTAGAAAACCGAGTATTGGAAACCGATTGTTTGGAAAACCGTATGATTGAAATCCGGAACTCTAAAACCGACAAGTTAGAATCCTATAGTTTTAGAATCCGATTCATTTTTGAATCAGAGACTGGAATCCTAAATCCTACACTCGTATAACCAAGAATCCGATTGTTGCAAACCGAAACCCCAAATCCGATTCATTTAGGAATCCGATTGATATAATCCGGGTATTTGAAATCTGAACATGGTTGATAGAATCTGATTGAAGGAAAATCCGACAGTATGGAATCCATCGGATTCTCAAATCCGATATTAGTAAATCTGAGACATGGGTTGCGGATTCTTGAAATCCGACAATTTTATAGAAATCCGATACTTTGTATTTTGAAGTTATGTTTGTTTATTGCATGATGTTTGTTTAATGAATAATTTATAAATATATGGATGGATATATTTATGAGATTAAGACTGACTTGGTTATTGCTGTATTTACAGGCAATCCAAAAGCTCAGTAAAATTAGATATCTGAGTACAAGACTGAAACTGAGGTGAGTGGATGTTAAACACGGATGGTAAAGATTGCAGTTAATTTTATTGATGTGAAGCTTGATTGTGGATTGAGATTGGATTGTTTGAACTACTCATTGTGATAATCAAATGTTGATAACTGCTGCATGAATATTTGGTCGAAACGCACTATTAGGATGATTTTAGGTTGCGTTGAGAAGTCAGCTATACGTGGACTTGGGCTGGGCTTGTCTAACTAGTTGGTTGAACAGTAGTAGCCTTTCTGTTGCATTTGTTGCTCAGAGGGGAGTTTACTGTGCCAATCTAGTGGAAAGCTATCGGTAACCCTTTGCTTCTACCGGCATTGGTTGTAGGTTCTGTGCCAAACCGCCGGTCTTCTCTGGATATGTGATTACATGAGTACTGATTGATTGTGAATGTTTGCGTTTGTTGTTGGAATATGCCCGCTGACACAAACGAGTTAATTGCACTACCAATGAGGTATAGGCCTTTTGGGTCACACACCAAGTATTGATTCCGGCAACACGATCAAGCAAAAGAGAGGAAAAGGCCAAAATGGGTTTTTGCAGGATGGTACACGGGCCGTGTTCTTGAACACGGGCCGTGTCCAATCCAAAATACACGAGGCGTATTAGCCCAGTTCAAGGTCGTGTAGTTTGGGCCTACACGGGCCGTGTAGATTAACACGGGCCATGTAGTGCCTATTAGACACGGTCCGTCTTAGCCCAATTGGGGCCGTGGACTTTGGGCCTACACGGCCGTGTAGACCTACACGGGCCATGTACGTTCGCTGTAACAGCAGAATTAACAGCCTTAAACACTTGGTTTGATGTGGTTAACTTCTCATAATTGTGGTAGGCAAAGAGATCACGAGTTATCGGCTCTTGTTGAGGCTTTTGGCTAGGACTTGGTCTCTTGGTTGACACTTGAACTTTCTCTCTTTTGTTCATCTTGTTCTTGGTGTTCTTGAACACAGAAGCAAGAAACACATAGAATTGGGTGTTGTTTTGGTGGCTACACCAACTTACTAGCATTTAGGAATCAAGGTTGCTTGGGGTGGACTTCATTAGAGGAATCCTTGTTTGGATTCTTGAAGCCTTGACTTGCTTGAGTTCTTGAATATTAACAAGAGGAAGACCATTGTGCTTGAGTTGTGGTATAACCTTTCTTCTTTCTTGTTTATTACATTCTAGTTGCAACTTCATGTTTAGATGTTGGTCCATGGCATGTGTGTTTGTTTGGCTAGTTTAGTTTTTGTATTGTATCTTGCTACCGTTGCTACTCGATTATGCCAAACAAATACCTTCATTTGTTGCTTTAGCCTCTACTCACTTAGCTTTGTGCTAATTCCCCTCAGTTGATGTTTTGCATGTTCGTGATAGATTTCACGAAGAAAGAGTTGACCACATTCTGATACTAGTTTTGAAAAAGAGACGAGCCAGTTATTTTGTAACACCAAATAATAGTTGTTGAGTTATCTTTTGGAACAAAGATTGTACGTTTGTAATTATTGGTTTTATGTAATCAAGTTGGTTTTTTAATAGCTTCCGCAGTGCGTTTTAAAAAAATGGCTTGTGATTTTCCGGTGTTACATGTGTGTTCTTTACGCTTTCTAATTTTCAAAATCTTGTTCAATGTTGTTGCCAAAAATTTCAATTTTTGTGATAAACTTGCTTACTTCCTAAAGGTATACATCAAATAAGTAACAAAACATGTTTATTTCACGTTTAAAAGCACAAAAAGAAGGTTGAACTGTACAACTCGGAAGTCACCTTTTTGAGTTTCAAATACTTTGTTCGACTATAAAATGACGATGTTAATGGAAATGTGACTTGCGATGGGTCTTAGGAACACAAGAATAATGCTTTTATCAAAGAAAAACTCACAAAATTTAAAAAGTGTTCTTGGTGTTCTTCGTGTGGTTGAAGATGGCCTTGATTTCATTTTTGGCCTAGATCTTCAAGTTATGGATAAATTGGGAAAAATTTCAGTGTTATAAAAGTGTTTAGATACATGTATTCATTATAAAACATGTGTCAAAAGACATTTTTGCTCATCAAAATACCACTTCGTCAATGAAGAGCTTTCAGATGTTATCAAATTTTTGGGGTTTGATCAATTTTCAAATGTTTTGAAGTCAACAAATGTCAAAATGCTTCACATGTGAATGTTCAGTTTTCTAACCTATTGGCTATTCTTACAGGTCTAATCATGGCTATGAAAGACGAATCTGTCTCGTATCGTTATTCGACAGCAAGCCAATCCCATAACCCTGATGATCAACTCCTTCCCCGAAATCAGTTCCTTTCTGTGGTCACCCATGATAACAACCACTTCATAAACCTTGACAATTTCGGAAAACCTAACTTTCCAATCATCACCGAAATACTCCGTGTCCACCCATTGAACCATGCTCTCAATTTTGATCCATAGACTTCCGGAACTCATGTTCCTAAGTTATATGTGCAACGGTTCTGGCACATGGTCCATACACATACAACTCCCGACTCTGGTCGAGTATCTATCTATGGTGACGTAGACCACTTCACCCTAAACATTACCGCAAGCCGACAATGGGAAATACTTCAGCTCCCTACTTCCAGAAGCATGCCTCATCTCCTTGACTTTCAGGAGATGCCTGATGAGACTGCTGCCCTTGCGGGCATTCATGCCATGGGCTATATCGAAGACTTACAGCTTCGTTCCCACTTTAAACGAGCCAACCTTCACCAAATGTTCTATACTTTCCTAACCATTCTTCAACGGTGCCTCACCCCTAAACATACTGACTAATCTATGTTGCGGCTAATAATCTCCATATCGATTACGCCACTTTAATCTTTCTTGATCTTGTGTAGCAGGTAGAAGGCAAACTTTCTGATCTCAAACGTGCAAAGGGCAGATTTCTGCCGTACCAAAGGTTTTTGCCTATGATGGTCCAATTCGCAATGGACAGAAATGAGGAAATCCCTCGAATGCCAAATCATGATGCAATTCGGCCAAAGCAATTTCTATATGTGAAAGTTCTTACCATTGATAATACGGTTCAACCTTAACCATTTCTAGTTTCTCTGCTGGATCTCTGCGCATAGAATGAAGTTGTGAGAGTTTATAGGTAGAGTGTAGGACTTGGCCCTATGGAGCAACCAAAGCCGGTTACACCTACCCCAGGGCCTGTAGCTCCAAGTGAGGTGATAGTTACTAGGCCTCAGACTTCCACGGGGGAAGCTGAGAGGGAAGTGATGAGAGAGAAAAGTGTTGAGAGGGGCCATGAAAAGGATGTCGGTAAACACATGGTGAGGGAGGGGCGGAGTATGACCTTGCACAGATCCAAGCTATGATAGATTCATTCTCAAAGGTACTCCCTGATCCCGAGCAGCAGCCGGAGTCCTCTGAACATGAAATTCATAAAGCTGCAACGGCTCCTGACTTTGCCTCTGATGCTTTAGCCGTGATCGATTATACTCCTGGAGCAGCACCACTAGTTCGAGACAATATTAAGGAACAACGAGCCAAAAAGCCAGTGGTGACTTAAGAGGAAGATTTGAGCTTTTCTGACTTATTTCCAAATCTACCCGAGGCCTTCTACTCTGAAATAGAATTCATTTATGGCTATCAACCGGGTCCTCTTGATGAAGCTAATGAAAGTAATGATTTTGATCCTTATATGGAAGAGGAAGAAGTAGAAGAAGAGGAAGAGATAGTGGTAGAAGAGAGTGGAGTGAGAAAACAAAAAAGGAGTGCTGAGGGAACCCCATGCCCAAAAAGCCGGGAAGCTACACGTGCCATTGGAGCTGGCATTGTGGTGTTGAAATAGCCACTGTCATCCCAACAGTGCACATTCACCCCACCAGCCACTTAAGTGTCTCTCAACAGACACTTGCTTCATTCCACAGAGATTTTGCACAAACTCTACTGGCCTCTCATTTGGAGATGGCTGGTATTAAAACTAGAGGTCTGCCTCTCTCGACCTCGCCCTTCTCTTCAACACACATCGACATACTGCATATATCTACTTTCCTTTCCAGACACCAATCTACACTCGCACAAATTACGACGTTGTTTAACCGACAATAGTCCAGAACACATGTAGGTGGCACTACTGAAAGTGCCATTCGAGGATCAGGTGGAAATATCGGTGGAGTGTTCACCACTTCAGCTCTGCATGCGAGTAGCTCCGCCTCTGTGGCGGAGACTTCAACGAGCACTCTAAGTGAGTCTTGGTTTGTTACTAAAGAGGAATTGCAGGAGGCTCTTAACCCTATCACCGAGGGCATCGCCGACATCAAACAAACCCTTGCTTCTCTTAAACAAACCCTTGCCATCTGCTACTTCTATCTCTAGGGTATTAGCAAGTTTAATAACAGGTATATTTAATCTACCACAAAACTCCATAGACACAAACGAGCGATTAGCTCCATAATCAAATAACACTCTTGCAGGGATAGAGTTAATCAGGAACATACCGGTTATAACATCGTCAGTAGTGGTGGCATCCTCCACCGTCATCTTAAAGGCCCTACCCTCAGTAGTAGGTGGATTCTTCCTCTTTTGACCAGCTGAAGATGATCCCCCAGTTGTCCCCGCCCTTGCACCAGACCCAGTTTTCTTTCCCACCGGACATTCTCCCACTCTGTGCCCTTCCTTCTGGCAGTTCGAACAGACACTACGTGGCAACCTGCAATCCTTCTGTTCATGGCCAAACTGGCCACACTTAACACACCTTTTAGTTTGGGGCGTACACTTCCTATTGTGAGGTGATTTGCACCGACCACACCACGGCGGCCTCTGTGTTGACCCACTTACATTCGACCTCATATTTTGGTCTCCCTGCTTATATCCACTGCCTTGCCCACCCTGTCTCTGTTGGGAATTATAATGATCGATCTTTGATATTTGTTAGGCAACCTTCTCCCCACTCCACTTGTTCCTGGCAATTAAATCCCCTTCTGCTATCTTAGCCAAGGTAAATGCTTGTGATAAGGTAGTAGCCCACCTAGTGGCGCTACGAAGATCAGGGTGCAGTGCTCCAACAAAGTGAGCAATCTTAGACTCTTCGTCTAGTACCCAGTGCTTCACAAACCTCATTTTATGATTAAATTGCTTAATCAGATCATCCACTGTCATGTTTCCTGTCATTTGTAGATCCATGAATTCCTTCTTGATCTTAGCAACCTCGAACGTACCACAATACTGTTCACAAAGTTTCTCTTGGAACTGACTCCAAGTAATGCTCTCTTGTTGTTCAGTAAAATGGCCAGTGATCGAATCCCACCAAACCATAGCATCACCCTTCAGCATCCTTGATGCATATTTCACCTTCAATTCGTTTTCACGGTTACAGGCATCTAGTGCCTTTACCATTTCCCTCAGCCAGTTCAAGGTTATGTTAGGATTAGAACTTCCACTATACTACGAAGGCTTACAGTCAAGAAATTGTTTATATGTGCAAGGCTGCTTATACCTAGGGAACGCAAAAGGGTAAGCTCCCAGTTGTGGATACAGATAGTAGAATGGTTGCTGCATCACCTGTGTCACTGGCGGTAGGGGCGTCGTTACTGGTGGTATGGTTGGCTGAGTAGAGATCGCAGTTGGCACTGGAATTTGTTCAGTTTGGGTTAATCTTTGTTCCAACTTATTAATCTTAGCTCTAAGATCCATCAGTTCATTTTCTAATTTGAATATGTATTCGCTTTGATCTTCTTCTTGTTCCTGCCCAGATGTTCCTGCTCGGTTAGTAGTATCCAAGTCTTCTATCACACGTGCCTCTGCAGATGATTGGGTAGCAGGAGGGAGGATAGGGGTCTCTCTTTCAGCCATATCTGTTACAATCACATCATCTCATAACTTATTAGAATAAATCATTAGTACTCAAAATACTAACTACTACAAGCAGCTTTAACTCACTCTAATTCCCCATGAAGGAAAGCTTGACTTGTCACGAGCCAAGATTTGGGAATGCAACACTCTAGCCGTGCATGCATCGCCAAACCAAGGCTCTGATACCAAACTGTAACACCATAAAATCTAAGCCATTTTTTTATTTATTTGCGTTGCGGAAGCTTTAATTAATTAAACATACTTTTCATTCACAAACATTTACAAACAAAATATCTGTTCTAAAAAAATCCAACAAGCATAATTCTGTGTTACAAAATAAACTGGCTAGTTTCATTTTAAATCTTGTCATCAGAGTCAAGTCAACTTCTCCTTCCACGAGCACTCACAAACACAAACCTGCAAAAAGCAACAACTGTGGGGAATTAGCACAAAGCTAAGTGAGTAGAGGCTAAACCCAAAAGCAAACATCAAGCCAATACTAATCATGCAATCACAACTCTAAGAAGACCGACGGTTCGGCGCAGAACCTACAACCAATGCCGGCCAAAGCAAAGGTTTACCGATAGCCCTCTACTGAATTGGCACAGTGAAATCCCACTCTAAAGCAACATATGCAACAGTAAGGCTACCACTGTTCAACTAACCAGTAAACGAGCCCAGCCCAATTCCACGTATAGCTGACTTCTCAAACGCAACTCAAAATCATACTAAGAGTGCGTATCGAACAAATAATCATGCAATAGACAATAATACATAATATTCACAATCAACAGTCACAATATCAAACCATCACATACAATCATGTATTACATCAGTAATATTAAACACAATCTTTACCATTCGCGTTCAACATCCACTCACCTTTCAATCTCAGTGGAAGCACTCAGAATTCTAATGTTACTGAGCCTTTGGATTGCCTGAAAACTCCATAACAATCAATCAGTTCAAATCCCATAAATATATTTGAACATATATTTATAATTCATACATAACATCAAAAATCAATAAACAAATACAAATAAAAACTCAAAAGTGTCGGATTCTTGAAACTATCGGATTTACACTCGGACTTTTGAAAATCCGCAACTCAAGTGTCGGATTTCACTATTCTCGGATTTCAAGTTCCGGATTTCATGTATCGGATTCTGACTTGTCATTTTCCAAGTTTAGGATTTCATATATATAAATATAGCAATCGGATTTGGGGTTGTCATAAACCAAATATTGGATTCTAAGGTAATCGGATTTCAACCTTCGGATTTATAGTCATTAGGATAGTGAGTGGCGGTTTTCCATAACTTCCGGTTTTTCATCAACTATCGGATTTCCTATCTTCTTTCTTAACAATCCGAGAACATCATAGTTTCATCAAAACTCATAAAACCCAGATTTCAAGAACTCATAACATCATTCCAGAATATAATTTAAACACCTTTAAACACTTTCTCATGTAGTGAACATCATATTTGCATATATATCATATGAACACATGAATCATCAAAATCATATTCTATCAAAAACCGATTATAATATTCTTAGAATGCAACCTTCAAACTAAACATAAATCATGTTTAAATCAGATAACACATCAAGAAAGATATTAACACACCAACCTTAAATCTTGATTTATAAAAACCCAACTTGGAATCTCGATTCTTTTTCCTTCTTCCTTCGGTTTTCTTGGCAGATAAAACAAAGCACACACACACACACTCTTGAATGTTGAGATAATAGAAACAGGACATACACACTTCTTGTTTACATGCAAAGTAGGTGGCTAATTTTTCTTCCTAACTTACTCACACACTTCCGTAGGAAGATCTAAGGTAACTGTATGATCATTCACAACCTGACGAATACGGAAAGGACCAATGAAACGGGGAGCTAGCTTCCCACGTTTTCCGAAGAGAATTAAACCCTTCCACGGAGAAACTTTCAAGTATACTAGCTCTCCCACATCAAACTTTCCTGGACGTCGTTTCGGATCTGCATACATTCTCTGTCTATCTCTGGCTGCTTTCAATTTATCTCTGGCTATAGCAACCTTATCAGCAGTCAACTGTAATATCTCGGGACCTGCAAAGTGTTTCTCACCCGCCTCTAACCAACAAGTCGGAGTACAGCAGCGACAACCGTACAACATTTCATACGGAGGCATTCCAATACTGGAGTGATCAGAGTTATTATATGCAAATTCTATCAATGGCAGGTGTGAATCCCAAGATCCACCATACTCTAATACACAAGCTCGCAACATATCCTCGAGTGTCTGTATGGTTCGTTCAGTCTGACTGTCTGTCTGAGGATGATAGGTTGTACTCAAGTTAAATCTAGTTCCCAATTCTCTTTGCAATCTCCTCCAAAAATTGGATACAAACCTTGAATCTCTATCAGACACAATTGACAACGATATACCATGCCTCGCAACGATCTCGTCTATGTATATTTGTGCTAGTTTACCCAACAAAGTTGTCTCACAGGTGGCTAGAAAATGAGCACTCTTTGTCAAACGATCCACTATCACCCATATCATATCATGATTCCTCTGAGTTCGTGGTAGTTTTGTTACAAAATCCATTGTGATGTGCTCCCATTTCCACTCAGGAATCTCTAACTGCTTCAAAGACCCATAAGGCTTCTGATGTTCTGCCTTTACTTCCGCACACATATGACATGATTCCACAAAATGTGCCACATCTGCTTTCATCGTAGGCCACCAGTAAAGCACTTTCAGATCATTATACATTTTAGTGCTTCCTGGATGTATAGATAGTCTCGATTTGTGTGCTTCTGTCAAAATTAATTGTCTCATTTCTCCAAGCTTAGGCACCCACACACGAGCTTTGAATGTTTTTAATCCACGAGAATCGTCATTCAATTCATCTTTTCTCTTTTTCATTAACCCAGTCTTTAAATTTTCTTCTTTTAGAGCTTACAACTGAGCAGACTTCAGTCTATCTATCAGATCAGATACTATATCAATTCGCATTAACTGAATAGGGTTTCCATTTCCTTTTCGACTCAGGGCATCTGCCACAACATTGGCCTTTCCAGGGTGATATCTGATCTCGCAGTCATAATCTTTTATTAATTCTACCCAGCGTCTCTGTCTCATATGGTTTGTACAATCCCAGCCCCAGGTCTTCTCCCTGTAGGGCAATCACCTGCCCTATGCCCCTCTAGGTGACAATTCCAGCATACGTTTCGGGGGTACCTGCAATCTTTCGATTCATGCCCATGGGTTCCGCATCTCACACAATGCATTGTCTGAGGAGTACACTGCCTAGTGTGAGAAGACCTGCACCTCGTGCACCATTGCGATTTACTCCCCGAATCCCCTAAAGATACCTTTCTGTTCTGGTTGCCCTGGGACTGGTTACCCTGCCATTTCTTCTTTGGCTTGCTACCCCCAGCCTAGTCAGACCTCGGCTTCTACAAAGCCGCCTCATCCTTGTTCTGCTTGTCTTTAGCCTAGATGTCCCCATCAGAAATTTTCCTAAGGTGAAGGTCTAGGACAGAGATCCAGCCAATCTTGTAGTGCTCCTATATTCTGGCAATAATGCCCCAATAAAATGCTGAACTTGGGAAGATTCATCAGGCACCCACTGAGTTACAAATCTCAGTTTAGAATTAAACTGTTCAATCAGTTCATCCACTATCATCTTCCTAGTCATCTTCAGTTCCTTGAACTCCTGCCTTATTTTATTCAATTCGAAGGCGTTGCAGTACTGTTCACACAACTTATCCCGAAATTGGTTCCAAGTGATTGAATCCATTTATGCTCTCGACAAGTGGGTGGTAATGGAATCCCACCAAACCATTGCTTTGCCTTTGAGCATCCTGGTGGCAAAACAAACTCGCATCTCATCTTCACAGTTGCAAGCATCCAAAATCCTTGCAGTATCCCTCAGCCAGTTCAGAGTAACATTGGGATCCGTGCTACCGTGGTATTCATCCGGTTTACAATCCAAAACTACTTATAAGTACACGGTTGCCTGTATCCCACGCCTGGTGGAAATCCCATATATGGATAAGAATACGACCCTTGTGGCATCGACCCCTGTGGAACAGATCCTTGCGGATAGGGTCCCTGAGGAAACAACAGATAATATAAAGGTTGTGTCATCGGTTAAGTAAATGGTGGTATTGGCATTGACATCGGAGGAACCTCTGCCAATGTAGTAACCGCTGGAAAGATAGGTGGTATCGCAACAGTAGTTGATGTTAAGGGAATAACCGGTGGTTGTACTATAGGAACCTGTCTTTGCTACTATAGCTCTTTCCTCAGATCCTGTAACTGACCCTCCAGTTGAAATATATATTCATCTCTCTCATCAACCACTGTACAAGATGTACCAGCGTCAGTAGGAACTTCCACTGTTGCAATAGGGACTTCAGCAGTAGTTGGGACAGTAGGGGTACCGGTCGAGAAATCACGTCCAGCCATTGTTATCTGTAACCATCACATCACCTCACGATTTATTAGATAAATCCGCTAGTACACAACATACTAACTCCACCTCACTCCAATTTACCCCAATCCCACACCCAAGAAGTAATCGACCTACCACGAGCCAAGATTTGGAAATGTAACACTTCCACTGTGCCTACACTGCCAAACCAAGGCTCTGATACCAAACTTGTAACACTGTATTTTTAACCCAAAAATTTTCATTTTTAATTACACTACGGAAGCGTTTAGAAACACCAAAGTAATTATCACTAATTACAAACCACTATTTACAAAATATTAGTATTACAATACACGGTTCATCACAAATACTTTATCAGAGTCCTAGGTGATTACTTCCCAAGCTAACCACTCTCAGCTGAGCCGCTGACTTACCAAAGCTTGTAAAAAGAGTGAGAGGTGGGGGATTAGCACAAAGCTAAGTGAATGGAGTAACACACAAGAGATATATCAGCTTGGACTGCAAGATATCAACAACCACAAATAAGCACCCTGGGAAGACCGACGGTTCTTCAGGAACCTATAACTAATGCCGGCCAAAGCAAAGGTTTACCAATAGTCTATTTGCTATTCTCACACAGTATCATCCTCTGATAGCAACATATGCATCCCATGGTCCTAATACTGCTTAACCGATAGCAAATGAACCCAGCCCATAAGCCCAGTCGTAAACTGACTTCCCTTCCAACATGTATACATATCACAGAATACAACAATTAACATTCACAGTTAATTGACCAACAGATATACAATCTATCTAACAATAGTTGCAACCAAACCAGTACACCTAATATCACCCATGAGCAAACATCCACTCACCTCAAGCTTTCAGCTTTTCCACTCAGTAATCTTATATTACTGAGCCTTGTCTGTTCCTCAGAACATAACAACCAACCATTAGTATTCAATTCATAAATATATATCAAACATATATTTATATCCTTTAATCAAACATAAACATGTAAGATTCACATATGCTTGCACATATAGCACATAGCATCAAACAATGCAAATCAACAAATCAAAACTGTCGGATTTCCTAAGAAATCCGACACTACTATCGGAATCCTCCAAGAACCATCGGATTTCAAAGAATCCGATACACCCATCGGATTTAGGAGAATCCGCAACTTCCATCGGATTTCCAAACTTTTGCTTTAGCTTGGCACCCACGATCGGATTTCATAATTGGAATGCACCATCGGATTCAAACCATCGGATTTCAACACTCGGATTACATACATCCGGATTTAAGAGTACCGGATTTCATAACTACCGGATTCAATACCCGGTTTTCCACTCGGTTTTCATCATTATCATCAAAATCCGCCATCTTCAACATTCCTATAATCTGATAACTTCAAACCTTGCATACATCTCATATCCAGATCATTAACAAGTTCATAGAAACACATATAAACATGTTTAAACACACAAGCATGCATCAAAACACCTTTATACCCCAAGAACACCAAATCCGACACATTCATGGTTTTCACAAACAAAATCCAACAAGATTAAAACCGAAGCATGCTTATCAACTTTAAGATGCATAGCATGTTACAAGAACACATCAATAAGCATACAAACCTTTAACTTAAATCACACAAAATCAAGAAATCACCAATCCGGTTGCTTCTTCTTCCTTGCTTTCTTTCTTGCTTTTGGTTTTACAGATTATTCCACACACACAAAATACTTCAAAGTGAAGTAATCACCACATAACCCACGTATAAATATGGTAAGCAAGAGGTGTCATGATTTAGGCTTACTAAGCACATGCACACACATACACGCAATCCGTATATACATATATATTTATAAACCAACAAATCAAATAAGTTAATGATTAATCAATTAAATCAAACACTAATTAATAATCAATTAACATAATGACATAATAGTTTACGTGTAACATACCCAAAGCGTACGTTTCTACTAGGCCCAATCTCTGGATGTTACAATGCCATAAGGGTCTTTTTCTTATCCGTTTATGGGATTTCCACCCGGTATAGGATACAGGCAGCCGTGTACCTACCAACAGTTTTTGGATTGTAAACCAGATGAATACCACAGTAGCATGGATTCTAATGTTACATTGAACTCGTTGAGGGATACTTCAAGGGTTTTGGATGCTTGCAATTACGAGGAGGAGATGCGAGTATGCTTTGCTACCCGAATGTTGAAAGGCAAGGCAATGGTTTGGTGGGATTCCATTACCACCCACTTATCGAGAGCACAGATGGATTCTATCACATGGAATCAATTTAGGGATAAACTGTGTGAGCAATACTACAACGCCTTTGAATTGAATAAAATAAGGCAGAAGTTCATGGAACTAAGGATGACGAAGAAGATGACGGTGGATGAACTGATTGAATAATTTAATGCTAAACCGAGGTTTGTAACTCAGTGGATGCCTGATGAATCTTCCTAGGTTCAGTACTTTATCGGGGCATTATTGCCAGAGTACAGGAGCACCACACGATTGGCTGGATCTTTGTCCCAGGCCTTCACCTTGGTAAAATCTGCTGAGAGGGACATCCAGGCCAAGGATAGGCAGACTCGTGATGAGGTGGCTTTACAGACGCCTAAATATGATCAGGCTGGGGGTATCCAACAGAAAAAGAAATGGTAGGGTAACCGGTCTCAGGGCAACTAGAATAGGAAGGTATCTTCAGGGAATTCTAGAGTTAAATCTCAGTGGTGAACGAGGTGCAGGGCAACTTACACTAGGCATTGTACTGCTCAGACTATGCATTGTGTGAGATGTGGAACTCATGGGCACGAATCGAAGGATTGCTGATACCCCCGAAATGTTTGTTGGAATTGTCATCAGGAGGGGCACAAGGCAGGTGATTGCCCTACACGGAGAAGACCAGGGGCTGGGACAGTGTCAGGGACAGGGGTAGGGGCGGTTGGGGGCTCGTCAGCGGCAGTAGGGCAGAAAAGGAAGAATCCTCTGACTCTGGAGGGTAGGGCGTTCCGGATGATAGTAGATGATGCTACTGCCACTGATGATGTTATCACCGGTACGTTCTTTATAAACTCTCTACCTGCTCGTGTATTATTTGATTCTGGAGCGAATCGCTCCTTTATTTCTTTAGCATTTTGTGGTAAGTTGAATTTGCCTACTACTATTATCTCTGTACCGATTGATATAGAAGTAGCAGATGGTAAGATAGTGCCTGTTACGACTTCTGTGACGGGTGCTAAGATAGATATTGATGGTAATTGCTTTCCTGTATCATTCTTGTTGATGCCATTAGCGAGTTTTGATGTGGTTTTGGGGATGGATTGGCTGAGTAAGCACAGGGTGAGTATTAAATGTCATAGGAAGCTGATTTCGTTTCCGTTATTTGATAGGTCGCGTGTGTGGCTCATGGGGAAAGGAACAAGTCTGCGTTTCCTATCATTTCTATGTTGAAAGCCAAGAAATCCTTGAGTAAGGGATGCGAGTGTTTTCTAGCATATGCTATTGATGCTAGAAAGGAGAAGCTGGCACTTACTGATGTGCGAGTCGTATCTGAATATCCTAAAGTGTTTCTGGATGAGTTACCTGGGCTACCTCCCATTCGAGAGGTGGAGTATAAGATTGATTTGATACCAGGCTCTAATCCAGTGGCTAGATCTCCTTACCGGTTGGCTCCTTCTAAGATAAGGGAGATGATGACACAGATTCAGGATTTATTGGATCGGGGATTTATTCGTCCGAGTTCCTCACCGTGGGGTGCACCAGTCTTATTTGTGAAAAAGAAAGATGGTACTCTGCGAATGTGTATTGATTACAGAGAACTGAATAAGAGGACGGTAAAGAATAAATACCCTCTGCCCAGGATTGATGATTTATTTGATCAGTTGCAGGGTGCTTCGTATTTCTCGAAGATTGATTTGAGATCTGGTTATCACCAGGTACGAGTTTCTGACGGAGATGTTGCTAAGACTGCCTTCCGTACCCGGTATGGCCATTATGAGTTTTTAGTCATGCCGTTCGGTTTGACTAACGCACCTGCAGTGTTTATGGATTTGATGAACTAGGTTTGTCGACCATTTTTGGATAAATCTTTGATAAGTATTTATTGATGACATACTGGTTTATTCTAAATCTGAAGCTGATCACGAGGTTCATTTGAGACAGGTTCTTGAAACTTTGAAACGGGAGCAATTGTATGCCAAGTACTCAAAATGTGAATTCTTGATGCGAGAAGTTCACTTTCTGGGGCATGTCATTTGCTATGATGGAGTTAAGGTTGATCCGGCAAAGATAGAAGCAGTGATGAACTGGGAGGCTCCAAAGTCGCCTTCTGAGATCAAAAGCTTCTTCGGATTGGCAGTATATTACAGTCGGTTTATCAAAGACTTTTCTAAGATTGTGAATCCCATGACTAAACTGACTCGCAAGGAGGTTCCATTTAAATGGAGTGATGAACAGGAAAGAGCTTTTCAAATGTTGAAACGAATTTTGTGTCAGGCTCCTATTCTTGCTTTACCGGATGGGTCAGATGACTTCATAGTTTACTGTGACGCATCATTCGCAGGGTTGGGTTGCGTGTTGATGCAATGGGATAGAGTGATTGCGTATGCTTCTCGTCAGTTGAAACCTAATGATAAGAACAATCCAACCCATGATATAGAACAGGAAGTTGTGGTTTTTGCGTTAAAATTGTGGAGACACTATCTTTATGGTACAAAGTGCGTCATTTGTATGGATCACAAAAACCTGCAGTATGTATTTTTGCAGAAAGAACTTAATATGCGATAGTGGCGATGGTTGGAACTTGTTAAAGACTATGATTGCGAGATTCACTATCATCCAGGGAAAGCCAACATAGTAGCCGATGCTTTGAGTCGCAAGGGAGTTAGTGAACATATCAACTTTATGCGAATTGAAATAGTCTCCGACTTGGTTGGCAGATTAAAGGCAGCTCAGTTGGAAGCCTTAAAGGATGAAAACCTGAAGTTTGAGATTATGACTAAGAAAAAGAATGATCTGGTGGATGATTCTAGGGGATTGAAGATTTATCAATCTCGTATTTAGGTGCCTTTGCTTGGAGGTCTCCGGAATTTGATTATGACTGAGACTCATAAGTCTAGACTATCTGTTCATCCAGGTAGCACAAAAATGTATAACAATCTAAAGGTGTTGTATTGGTGGCCTACAATGAAGACGGATGTTGCACAATTTGTGGAGTCTTGCCATATATGTGCACAGGTTAAGGCAGAGCACCAGAAACCCTATGGATCACTGAAACAGTTACAGATTCCAGAATGGAAGTGGGAGCACATAACGATGGACTTCGTAACCAAAATTCCACGTACGCAGAGGAATAATGATACGATTTGGGTGATCGTTGACAGATTGATCAAGAGTGCTCACTTCTTGACTACCCGTGAGACGGCATCACTCAGTAAGTTGGCTCAGTTGTATATAGATGAAGTTGTTTCCCGACACGGTATACCGCTTTCGATTGTATCAGATAGAGATTCCAGGTTTGTGTCGAACTTCTGGAACAGTTTACAGCTAGGGTTAGGTACACGTGTGAATCTGAGTACAGCTTACCATCCTCAGACAGACGGGCAATCTGAGCGAACTATTCAAACACTTGAGGATATGCTGCGAGCATGTGTGTTGGAATATGGAGGTTCTTGGGATTCCCATCTGCCGTTAATCGAATTCGCGTACAACAATTCTTATCATTCGAGTATCGGTATGCCACCTTATGAGATGTTATATGGTCGTCACTGCCGTACTCCTACGTGTTGGTTAGAGACGGGTGAGAAACAGTATGAAGGGCCTGATATTGTGCAGATCACCGCAGATAAAGTAGCTATTGCGCGAGAAAAGCTGAAGGTTTCTCCGTGGAAGGGGGTTATCCGTTTTAGGAAGCGGAGAAAGTTGGCTCCTCGTTACATTGGGCCATTTCGTGTTCAACAGATGGTTCATGATCAGACGGTTACTCTTGATCTTC
Organism: Dittrichia graveolens; assembly: GCA_038502395.1. NCBI lineage: Eukaryota > Viridiplantae > Streptophyta > Magnoliopsida > Asterales > Asteraceae > Dittrichia > Dittrichia graveolens. The sequence continues at coordinate 31,029,748 of JARJIL010000008.1, forward strand.
CAGCAGAATTGTCAGGTATTCACAATACCTTCAACGTTTGTTATTTGCGGAAATGTAGAGTTGAGGATGAGAGTCAGATTCTACCTCTACATGATCTTAAAGTGGATTCTAGCAAGAAGTTGGTGGAAGAACCCATTGAACTATTAGATCGGAAAGTGACGAAACTACGAAAGAAACAGATTCCGATGGTTCTAGTTAAGTGGAAACACAGTTTAGGTTCACACTTGACGTGGGAAACCGAGGCCGACATGAAAGCTCGTTACCCGTAGTTGTTTGATAACGAATAGATTCCGAGGACGGAATCCCGTTTAATGGGGGAGGATTTGTAACATCCTGAGATTGGGCCTAGTAGAAACGTAGGCTTTGGGTATGTTACACGTGGATTATTATTTGATTAAGTTTACTTTAATTCTAAATTAAGTAAATCGATTAATTATTAATTGTTGGTTATATATATATATATATATGTGTGTGTGTGTGTGTGTGTGTGTGTACGGATTGTTGCTTGTGTGTGTGCATGTGTTTAGTAAGCTTAAAATATGCCACCTCCTGCTTGAAAATATAAATACATGGGTTTCAATTCTTTTACTTCACTTTGAAGCAAGTGAGTGTGTGTGTAAATTTGTGTGAAACCGAGAGCAAAAAAGGAGCAAGAAGAATAAGCAATCATATTGTTGGAATCTTGAATTTGTGATTCAAAGTTAAAAAGGTTGTGTTTCTTGTTTGATTCTTGTTAACGTGCTATTGATTGTTATAAGCATGCTATGGTTTTAAGTTTGATAAGAACATCATGTGAACATTATATATGAGGTTGTCGGATTTGGTGTTCTTGGTGTTAAAAGATGTTCTTGATGCATGCTTGCATGTTTTAACATGTTTATATGTGTTTGTATAAACTTGCATATGAATTGTATGATCTAGAAATGGGAATTATACAAAGTTTGAAGTTGTCGGATTCTTGAAAAGATGAAGGTGGCGGATTGTGGAAGAGATGATAGAAATCCGAGTATTGGAAAACTGATACTCATAACTCCGGAACTTATGTTGAAATCCGACACTCCTAAAATCCGGATGTCTGTAATTCGATTGTTTGAATCCGATGGTGGATTCCTGAGTATGAAATCTGATTGTGGGTGTCAAGTGAAATCCGACAGATGTATCGGATTGTTTGAAATCCGATGGTGGTTTCGGATTTGGATTAAATCCGATGGTAGTATCGGATTCCTCATGAAATCCAATAGTTTGGCTTTTGTTTGCATTGTTTAATGCTATGTGTTATGTGTGCATACATATGTGAATCTTACATGTTATTGTTTGATTAAAAGGATATAAATATATGTTTGATATATATATTTATGAATTGAATAACTGATGGTTGGTTGTTGTGTTCTCAGGAACAAACAAGGCTCAGTAACATTAGATCACTGAGTGGAAATAGCTGAGAACCAGAGGTGAGTGGATGTTTTCTCACGGGTGATATTAGTTGTACTGGTTTGGTTGCAACTATTGTTGGATAGATTGTATATCTGTTGCTTAATTAACTGTTGAACGTTAATTGTCGTATTCTGTGATATGTATACATGATGGAAGGGAAGTCAGTTTTCAACTGGGCTTATGAGCTGGGTTTATTTGCTATTGGCTAAGCAGTATTAGGACCTTGGGATGCATTTTTTGCTACCAGAGGATGATACTGTGTGAGAATAGCAAATGGACTATCGGTAAACCTTTACTTTGGTCGGCATTGGTTGTAGGTTCCTGCAGAACCACCGGTCTTCCCACGGTGTTTATTTGTGGTTGTTGATATCATGCGGTTCAGACTAATATATCTGTTGTGATTGTACTCTATTCACTTAGCTTTGTGCTAATCCCCCACCTCTCACTCTTTTTACAGGTTTTGGTAAGTCAGTGGCTCGGCTGAGAGTGGTTAGCTTGGGGAGTAATCACCTAGGACTCTGATAAATTATTTGTGATGAGCCATGTTTTGCAATCTTGATATTTTAACAGGATGAATTATGTACTGATGTAATACTTTTGTTATTTAATTCGCTTCCGCAGTGGTTGTTTTAAATGAAATTTTTTGGGTTGAAAAATACGGTGTTACAAGTTTGGTATCAAAGCCTTGGTTTGGCAGTGTAGGCACAGTGGAAGTGTTACATTCCCAAATCTTGGCTCGTGGTACGTCGATTACTCCTTGGGTGTGGGATTGGGGTGAATTGGAGTGTGGTGGGTTAAAAAATACGGTGTTACAATGGCAAACAGGCCAAAGCCAAAAAGAAAGGTTGCTGAGGGTTGCTCTCCTCCAATAAATGTAGAGTCTGATTATGATGATTAGGATGATACACCACTATCTGACATCCTTAGAAGAAGAAGACAAAGCCCCAAACCATCTGCTCCACCAGTCCAATCAACTCCATCAGTCCAAAAGCCTTCGACCTCTGCTCCCAAAGATAAAGGGAAAAGAAAAATGACAAGTGAGCAACTTAAAGAGGAAGAGCAAAGGAAAAAGGAACTTGAGGTCAAAGAGCAAGAGGAAAGCGAAAACATCCAAATGGCTTAAGCCTTAGGTGTTCCAGTGGAGGAAATCTACCAAGCCAAGGAGCTAAAATATGCAGAAGAGCAAGAAAAACAAGAAGTTCAAGCTGCTACTCAAACAAAATTGGCAAGAGAGAAGTCTCAAGATGAGATGCTCAAAGGAAGATCCCATGCGGATGCAATCAAAACCCTGTTTAATCTTGACCTATCTGCTCCTTACAATCTAAGTCAACAGAGGATACAAAGCTTCAGAGAAAGATTAAATATTTTGAGAAACAGAACCGAGCCAACTCCTATCACAAGAGCCACTGTCCATAAAGGTGATGGTGAACCCTACCTCAAAGCTATAAGGCAAAACAACTTTAATAGTTGTGAAGTTGTATCATATGAAAGGTGTCACATCTACGGGTTCACAGAATTGGTTGAGATCCGGTACCTTCTCTATAAATCCAAAAGCAAGCTCAAAGTGCAGTTTATTCAAAAGATTCAAAATTGAATAGCACTTGTTGTGTCACAAAAGGCCTTCACTCCAAATGATTACTATAGGCATGTGCATACAGTTGATAATCTACACAAGAAAGGCTGCAAGCCCTTTAAACCTTTTAAGCTGAGAGAGGTACTGCCCCAACATGAATATCTGTATGATTTTGAGGGCCACAACACAGCCTTGCCACTCAACATTACCCCTAAGCTTTTCAAGTTTATATCTATGCCTGTTGAGGGTATATTCTTTCTGGACAGAGGAGGCACTTGGAGGTTCTTTAGACAGTCTGAGATCCCCAAGAGACAGAACCGGAAATGATCAATTTGAAGCCCTTGTACAAGCCTAATGTGAAGTCTTAGCTGAAGCAGATCCTCGTGCCAAAGCCTTTGAAGTCAAATAAGAAGAATGGTGGGATTGAAGACTGATCTATCTCTGAGGAATTGTTAATCACTCTAGTTGATTGTACATACATTGTAAATCCTGTTTAGACTAGTTCAGACTAGATCTTTTGTAATTACTTCTGTACTTTCCTTTATTCTGTTATTCAATTAATGTTTATGTAAATCAGAAAATCAAAAATATATAAAAATGGAAAAATGAAAAGATACCATAAAAAACAGAACAAAATGGTACAACAAAGAAAAAGATTGCACAAAAACAAAACAAAATGGAACACTAGAAAAGAAAGCAAAAACAGAACAAGGTTCAAAATAAAAAAGCTACAAAAAAGTAGATAGCTAGGTAGCCAAATGTACTTAAAAGTTTAAATATTTTGTATTCAAAGTCATACTGATTCTTCAAAATGAAAAAGGTTTTGTCATCATCAAATAGGGGGAGATTGTTGGGGAGATAATCACTTCACCATAATAATTAACTCTGCCTATCCTAAAACATAGAATTTGATGATAACCAAACCCTACATTGAGTATGACTTAGAAAGAATTCAAACATGTGTTGTTTGGATCAGATTTTTGGAAAATATGCAAAGTATGGAACCATCAGCTGAGTATCAGATCCTACTCAAAGTATCAACCAAGGGATATCAGCTAAGGAGCATCAGATGAAGAAAACAAGTGAAGAAGACCATCAGCTGAGGAAAGTGAACTATCAGCTGGGTGAAGAAATTCGATTAGCTGAGTGCCTACACCATCACCAGAGCAAGTACTTTGCTCAACTACACCATCAGCTGAGTGAACATTGGATAAGCTGAGGCCAAGAGCATCAGCTAAGTAAGTCTTTTCTAACACAAGTCATCTCACCACATAAACTAATGTATTTAAATGATCAGTTTAGCATTCTTGATCAACTTATCATATCAATACATGAGCTTATGTCCTCCTAAGATAACTATTGATCAACTGAGCATCCATATGATCAGCTGAGCAATATGTATCAATTAAGTCCTAGAAAAAATTGATCAACTAATATATCTTGTCAATTGAGTACTGAAATTTAAAGTTCCTAGTACTTTCTGTTAGCTTCGTCGAGCAAAATGTCAAATCTGCTCTGTCTTTCAGATTGTAAAAGTACTATGTAAAAGGCAGAACGTGTGTTGTTCTTTTATGCCTTAGATCTTTGTTTGTAAAAGTAAAAAGCACTTTTTGGATCAAGTATGAGACAAAAAGGTTTGATCTTATCCCCTGGAAAAGGAGAAAGATACCTCAAACAAACGAAGATCTTGAAGATTTGTTTCAACAACTAAGTATGGCTAGCAATCCCATACTTGGTAAAGTCAAATCAAATAGAAGCATGGCTGTTGTTTAAAGTACAAGCATGGAAAGGGAATGAAATTTCTACACGACAGAAGATGTGGGTTTTAATATTTTGTATTGTGAGCGGGTTGCACTTTTTCAAAAAAGTACAATTACTTTTATCAAACAGTTGATTAAAGTAACTTTACTTTTCACCCATTACCTTTACAATTAAAATATTATACTTCCACACACTCTTTGTCTCATTCCTTCATACAACCGGATACGCCAAGACTTCTATAAATATACATGCATGGTGGACATGCAAAAGAGTGAAGCTTCTACACAACACAAAACAATCTCTTTAGTTGAGATAAATTCGTAGAGTTTATGCATTGTGTAGAACAAAACTTGTTCATGTGTTGAACACTCTTTATACATTAGTTATTTTAGAGTTAGCTTGTCTATGTGTTAGACAAATTGATTGCCACCTTTTATTGTACTTAGAATTTCCGCTTCTAGTACATGTAATTCTTGATTCAAAATCAATAAGAATTATATAAAAGTATAATGGTGTGTCTTTAATTTTTAAAAGCTAAAGTTTGTATTTAACCCCCCCTTCTAAAAACATTTGTTGTTGCGTACTCAATCTGGGACTAACAGAACCAAACAAGTTCATGTGTTGAACACTCCTAAACATTAGTTGTTTTAGAGTTAGCTTGTCTATGTGTTAGACAAATTAATTGTCACCTTTTATTGTACTTAGAATGTCCGCTTCTAGTACATGTAATTCTTGATTCATATCAATAAGAATTTTATAAAAGTATAATGGTGTGTCTTTAAATTTTTTTAAAAGCTAAAGCTTGTATTCAACCCCCCCCTTTACAAACATTTGTTGTTGCGTACTCAATGTGGCACTAACAATTGGTATCAGAGTAGGTTAGATAATTCATATCTAGATCTCTTTTGCTTACTCTACAACTGCTTCTACCCCTCTCTAAATGGCATCATCCTTAAACAACATGAACATCTCAAACACTGGGTCTTTAACAAGATGTCCCATGTTTGATGCTGAAAATTTCTCCATGTGGAAAAGTAGAGCACATCTCTTTTTGTCCACCCTTGATATCCAAATGCTTGAAATCGTTACTGAGGGTTCTTATGTTGAAACATTTAGTTTATCCATTCCATCAGAATCTGAAGGTCAAACCTCTACAACAGAAAGAATCATTACCAAACCCATGCATTTGTGGACAGATGAAGATAAGAGATTGGTTAGCCATGATGTTAAGGCTAGATTAGCTCTTGTCTCTGCACTACCAAATGAGATCTATCATCAAGTACTTAATTGTACTTCTACCAAAGAGATGTTAGATACACTCACAGTATTAATTCTTCCTTGCTCATAAAGGTGAGATTCTTACTCAGATATACACCAGGTTCAACTACGTTGTGAATGATTTAAAAAGGGCAGACATAACAAAGAGCAACTTTATCTTGGTGAACAAGTTTCTAGACTGCCTCCCTGAAACATGGGATCACTTTGTCACTGTTTTAAGACATAGTGAAAAGATTAAGGGAATGTCTCTGGTTGCTCTCTATGGTAACTTACTTAACCATTAGCAATCAGTCAAGCAAAGGAAGTTGTCATCCAAGGAGATGAAGGGGGTTGTGAAAGCTACACCAACTGCCCTTGTATCAAGAGATACAAACATGAGAAGCTTTGCAGCTATTGATTCTGGTTCTGATGAAGAAGAAGATGAAGGAGAGAGTGTTGGAGAAAGTGAAGAGGAGAGAAGTGTTGAAGATCTGTAGGTAGTGGTTGAAGGAGTGACCATGCTGGTTAGGAAGTTCAAACCTTTCAGGAAGGGAAAGGGTATCCAGAGGTTCAGCAAGAGACCATCAAAGTTTGTCAAATCCAAGTCCACTTTTGATGCCTTCACAGCAGAGTGTTACAAATGTGGCAAGATTTGCCACATAGCCAGTGGCTGTAAGTCCAAAAGTAACACTGGTTCTTCATATGTGTCAAAGCAGGAGGGAAAAATTGATTATGAAGCCAAGTACAGGAAACTACTTGCTGCTGTCCTTCACAAGAAGAAGAAGAAGAAATCCTAGGCACAAGTTCTTGTAGCAGAAGAAGAAGATTGGGCAGAAGAGGATCTTTGCTTAGTTGAAGATGAGGTGATATCTGCTCAGTTCTGCATGATGGCCAACAATGATGATGGTAGTTCTTTTGATAAAGATATGAAAAAGGTTGTAAAAGCTTGTTCAACTACCAATTGGGATCCTTCTTCAATGTATCAGGTTGGCTAGTTTATTAACTACAATGATAATGAAAAGAATGCTATGTTTGATTACTTCTGTATTGATTTCCAATCTGCTATTCAAAGAGAGAACAAGCTAAAACTAGAAGTAGAATCACTAAAGGAAAAATTAACTCTTAAAGATGAGGAACTTAAGGAGATAACAATCTTAAATGATGAGCTAGCCAATCAAAAGATACTTAATGAGATCTTAGCAAAAGAAACTATTGAAGCAACTAAAAAGTTCAATGAACTCCAAAAGATAGTAAAGTCTTGGTGTGTATCTGCTGAAAAGACCACTTAGTGTGTCAAGGAGCAGATACCCAAACCAGTTCAAGCTATTATTGGTGGAAATTACTCTAAGGTTGCTAACTATGTTGATTCTAATAAGAACCTTATTATCTTAGACAATGCTAACATTTTGCCACAAACCTTTCACAAGACTGTTAAAGGCAAAAGTGTGTTCACAAATAAATTTGTTAGAAGCAAAAATTCCAATGTAAAAGAGTCAATTATTTCTTCTGTTGAATCATCTTCTGTAAAGATTTCAGAATGTAAAAATACTAAGAATATAAAGTCAAAGGAGGTGAGTAAAGGAAAGGAATCATTAGTTGGGACCAAAGAGACATTTTGTTGTCAAACCTTGAAAACAGATGACTTAAATCTTAGTATTTTACAAACTAAAAAATCATTAGAAAATACTACTTTATCAACTGATTTGTTAGTAGATGGTAAATGCTCAGCTGATGGCCTATCAGCTGATTATAGCTCATCTTCCAAACACTCAGTTGATCATGAAGTAATCAACTCTCTTTTAATAGAAGAAAAATGTGAGTAAAAAGAATGATGTTCACATTGTTCCCATTTCTGCCATTCTTAAGTTTGGTCAAAAACTTTCTAAATAAAAAGATCAATCCAAGGTGCCTGTAAATAAAGACCTAAGAAACTTACAGGATCAGCTTCATAAGCTGAATGGTCAAGTTAGTCAACTGATAACTGATAATTGTCAGAAGACTGATAAGAAAACTCATAGGCATTCAAATAATGTTGTTCAATGCTCTAAGGCCACAAAATCTCAAAAATGTTAGAAGTGTGGAAGCAAAGAGCATAAGGCATTTGAGTGTTCTTTAGAAGGCAATTCAATACAACGGACTTGTCATGATAACATAGCTATTCCTATTGTTCATAAGAAACCTGAGATGAAGTGGAAAGCTAGGTGCATTCCACAAGGATCCACTAATTAGTGGATTCCTACTTATGTCACTAACTCTTTTTTCATTCAATCTGTGCAGGGTGTTGGTTCATGGAATCTTGGTAGAGGATGCTCTAGAAGTATGACAAGTAACAAGAATTTGCTCAGTAACTACAAGAAAGAGAAAGGTCCAAGGGTGACTTTTGGTGACAACAATCATGGGCAAACTAAAGACTACGGAGAACTTCATAATGGGAACCTCAAATTGTCCAAAGTATCATATGTTAAAGGGCTGAAATACAATCTCATAAGCATAAGTCAATTGTGTGATGAAGATAATGAAGTTCACTTCACAAAGACAGGGGGTTCCATAATAAATAAAGAAGGTAATATAGTGTTAAGTGCCAAGAGAACCAAGGATGTGTACACTCTTGACATGTCATCTTGTGACCCTTCAAAGGAAACATGTTTTTATTCCAAAGCCATTGAGGATAAAAACTAGCTATGGCACAAAAGGCTTTCCCACCTTAATTTCAAGAATACTAACAAGTTGTGCAAAGGTGAACTAGTATCAGTACTGCCTTCTCTGACTTTTTCTAAGCCTAAACCTTGCATTGCTTGTGAGAAGGGAAAGCAGCATAGGACATCATTTCCATCCAAGCAAGCCTTCTGTTGCACATTGTAAGGTTTATTAATTGTATAGAATAGAAGATTACATTTTGAGTGATGTTTGTATTAATTACAGACTAGATGGTCTTAATTGTAAATATACTCATAGAGTATATAAGCCTATGATTAAGGCAAATCATGTATCAATTGCTATAATCAATGATATGAACTATGTGTTAGTCAAAGTGTAATTAGTATTCTCTCATAGTTCTACACATGCAATTGAAGATTAGTTTGATACTTGAATAATTAAGGGGTTATCAATTGGTATCAAAGCCTAAGGAGTGATTTGATTGAAGATTGGATCAAGAATTGCAAGAAATTTGAACAAATTTTGAAGATTTTTTTTACAACTTTCGGATTATTTTTGGGCAGAAACTTTGAAAAAATCTAGAAAATCCATACGATCTCCATTTTATCTATTTTTTGGATATGTTGTTGTGTATGGTTGAAGGAACCTACATTAAAATTTTCAAGTGCAAAATCCAAGCCATATGAGAGAAATCGAAAAATCATTTTCTGGGTTTTTTAAGGATATTCTTGAGGATGGAATTTAGAATTTCGAGTTCTAGTTGGAATTGATTGCTGAATTATTGAAAGAAGTTTAGAAATAGCATCGTGATTGGATCTGCAAAATCACAACGCTTAATTCAAAACACACAAGGAGAAATTATGAAATCTTTTTCTTGATGTGTTCTTGAAGATTTTGATCAATTTTGGATCAATTCGTGTTGTTTGATCGAGATTCGTGTTAAAGGAGTGTTAGAAAAGTGTTAGGGAAGGTGGAGAAACATAAATTTGATCATAAAAATAATTTTTGAGGAGTTTTTGAAAAAAATCAAGATTGATGGTGTTCTTGATGTTCTTGATAAGATGAATTATCGGATTTGGAAGATGAAGTTATCGGATTTCATAAATCCGATTAAGTGTTTATCGGATTTGAAAAGTGTCGGATTTCGCAGTTATCGGATTTGAAAAGTGTCGGATTTGAAAGTACCGGATTTGGCTTCTACCGGATTTGAAAGTGTCGGATTTGAAAGTACCGGATTTGCTTTCTACCAGATTTGAAAGGGTCGGATTTGAAAGTGTCAGATTTGGGCAGATTTGAAAGTGTCGGATTTGGGCGGATTTGAAAGTGTCAGATTTGGGCTCCACCCCTTGGACCCCGCTATCAGGGGCGCTGCCCCCGAACCCCCGTCGTCATTGTGACTGAGTTAGAATCGGATTTTCTCAACTCATAGTCACTCTAATTGATTCTCCTACTACACTTTTAATCATTGTTGATTAAAATCTTGATCAAATCAAATCATTCCTAAACGATCGTATATTTTTCAGGTATCAAGATAAATATCAAGATGTAAATGAAGATTCCACAAGTTGAAGTAAATTTTGAGAAAAAGAAGGCAGAAGGATTGGTTAATGATAATATCCAGCTCAAAGAGAAGATTTCTTCACTGAACAAAGAGATTCACAAATTGACACGGAGCAATCACTTTTATGATTTAAGGATTGAACGTATATCAGATGATAAAATAAAAAAGGAGAAACAGATGCTATTTCTGAGTGGAGAAAGGTCATTACTAAAAGAAGAAGTTGAATTTGAAAAGAAAAGAGCAAGTGAATTACAAGTTGAAAAAGCTGAATTGCATGATAAGTTAAAACAACTTGAGCAACAGCTACTTGTTGAAAAAGTTGAGTTGCAGAAAGAAACAAAGGTATTAGACCTAGAAAAGAGTTTAGAAAGTGAAAAGAAAATGTTTGAAGAAGAAAGAAGCAAGTTTGTGGAGAAAATCTCACAACTTGAAGTACATTCTGAAGTAGTGAAAAAGAAAGAAGAGATTTTGTCAGAAGAGAATGACAAGTTCAAAGAGAAAATATCTAGAGTGTCTGAGGAACTTCAACTTTTGAAAAAGAAATGTCAAGAGTATAAAGTTGAAGTTGAGAAGAAGAAAGCAAATATAGAACAGGTAAAGAAGAGAGCAAATGATCTGAAAGAAGAGAATGCCAAGTTTAAAGACCTCATATCTGAATTTTCTGTTGAACGTCAGGATATTCAAAGGATGTTGCAGAATGATGATAAGTTGATAGCTAGTTTAGGTATTGAAAAGGCTGAATTGCAAAGAAAAGTCACAAGACTTGAGCAACAGCTTCTTGCTTCTTCTAAACTATATATTCCCAGCCCAGTTCTGAAAAACAAGTTATATGAGCTTCAGAAGACTCTGGACACAGAGAAGAAAACATTGGAGAAAGAGAGACTACAGTTTTTGGCTAGACTCAAGTTTGCAATGCTTCTTGCTGTAAAAGCTTCTGAATCTACCAAGACTTCTGCTGACAATATCAATTTTGATTCATAAACACATTGTGGTAGAGATACTGACTCTTATTTTTCTGTTGCAGATGTTGAAAGTAGAAAATCAGATGACGATTTCATTGATGCTTCTACTCCCAAAGCAACTACTTCTTCTCAAAAGCCAAAAGAAACTGAATTCAGAAGTCAACAGAATGCATCTTATTCAAGTTATATTGATTCTGAATTTTCAGTAAGCTCAAATGATTCTTTACCAAAGACTAAACAAGCTTGGATTCCAAAGAAAAATCTAAGTGACATGTTTGTAAAGATATCATCATTCTGGACTGAAAAGAAGACAACCACAGAAACCTCAATCTTTAATTCACCATTTGGTTCAATCAATCATGTGCATTCAAATGCATGTTTTTCATCATCGGAATTCCATATCAAAAATGTCATAACTGATGAATTCTCATCCAACACAATACCTACCAGGACATCTTCAGAAACTAAACCTAGAGCTTCTGAGTTTCGAATGAAGAATGTCATCAATGATGGTTTTAAGTCTAATGCTGTACCACAAAGAAGAATGCATAAACAACATCATTCTGGTAAGGACAATCATGCTGATATGCAATATCATTCGTTTAAACATCTAAATACCAAATTCTTTTCTAAAGCAAAGCATAATGGAAATTTTATGCTCAAAACTGATGTCAAATATCCTTTTGTGATATACTCAGTGAAGCACTTAATCAGACTTTCTAAAGAGAAGATTTGTAAAACTTCAAGAACAAATCATAAATTTGTTGTTCAAAATGGTATTCCCCAATGGGACACAGGGCCAATGCATAGAAAGGTTCATAAACCTAACATAGCTGGACCCAACTTCAAGTGGGTACCAAAATGTGTTTAATCTGTTTTACAGATCAAGTCAGAGATATTGTTGGAACACAATGAAGATCATTCAGAATGCGTTGAAAGGCACATCCTGACTTGAAGAAAGAAGATTGTTCCCTGCAGTCCATTTCACATGTCATTGTGTTCAGCATTAGCCCGAGTCTAATGATCTGAGAAACTTAATGGGGAGCAAGAACGACATCAATTCTTTGATAGTCAAATCATTTTTGTTGAGAACCTACAAGATTGAAATTTTGTTTTAAAATGAAAACTATTTTTGTGCATTCTTGTAGGGGGAGCAATTTTTTTTCTAACCAAGTTTATCATTCTTGTGTGATATAACCAATTTTTTTCGAATTCAATACAAATTTCAAAAACAATACAAAATTTTAAAATTCAAAAAGATTTTCAATTTTCAAATTTTATCGTTTTCCCATCGAGAAGGCATTCATTCGTCGATTCATTCTGATGTCTTTCTTGATTCATTTGATTGTTGATTCATCTTTCTTTTCTTGAATTCTATCCCGATAATAATTCTAGAAATCCTTCCTTTATTGTCGAATATTCCATTCATTATGGAAACCGTTCATTCTTGTGTCAAACATTTTTTATGTGACACATACTTTTCAAGTGATCAATAAGGCATTAAAGAGTGAGGGAGTGTAGGATAATTCTACTCCTATGGTCAATCCAAAACCGGAAGGACATGCCCCAGGACTTCACCTTATGCTTTAAAAAAAACAAAGCAAGGGTTTAATAGGTCAAATAGGTGAGCATAATCAGTTATCACGTGATACTGATTGGTGGGCAGAGATAAAATGAAAATGAGAGGGGTGGAACAGGAGATGGGGGTGCATATGATCAACAAATCACTTTGAGCATACATGTCAAATCATTTTGTCATTTCCTGCTTCAAAATTCTTTGATTGTTCATATTCTTTGATTGCTCAAATCATTCTTGACAATCTTTCTTAACTAAATATTTCGTGAAAATCATTCTTGTTGACATCAAAATGATTGCTCCTATTCATTTGAACAGTTGTATCCAGCAGAGATATAAACATTCATTTTGGGAAGAGAGTTTGAGGGAGAACTTGAAAAAAAATTTAGAGAGCTGAGGGTGAGAGATAGGATCAAAAGAAAAGAAAGATCCTCTCCAAACAGTGTCAATTTGGGTAACCACATATACTACTAGATTTCATGTGTTGAAATTTGGTATTGAAGAAGACATCATGAACCCATTGACGCAATGCACTAACCCCACCCAGCTACTCAATTATCTCTTAAAAGATGATTGTTTAAACTTCACATGGAGGATTAGCACATTTCTATTGATATCTCACTCGGAGATTGTTAATATTGAAGCAAAGAGGACAGCTACTCCGGTCCCCGACTTCTTTCATGCACATATTGAGTCTAGAGTTAATTGCAATATTAAATTCAATTCTTAGGACACATGTTGAAATTATCATAAGTATCCAGCTTTCGTAACTGATACCGGAACATCTTGAAGTGATATCTTTGTGATATACACGATGATTATATGGAAATCCTACCAGAATCAACGCTATGCCAGTTCTGAACGTGGGTCAAACATTTTATTCAAACTGTTGTGTTAACGAGCAATCTATGTGATCTCGGTGTTAACATTTCTCAATGGGAACTTTGAGATGGTGCCCTAAAGACAGTCTTGGATTACTTTCATTGTAATATCATTCTGGTCACAATATCCAAGAGATACATATTTGATAAATTCAACTGAATGTCATGAGGAGGATTCTAAGCTATAAATGTTGAAGTATTTGTGCACAAATCAAGCTGAATGTCAATTACAATTGCATGATGTTCATGAAGAATCCTGATCATCATGAGGGGGAGAAAGTTTAAAGAAATTGAAATTCAGTTGATTTTTAAAGAAGGAAACAAAAATATTAGCTGATTCTTACTGAGTTGAAGATGATGATGAGTTTTTATTCTCAATGCTATTCTTAAAGCTCATCAAAATTGTGCAGCTAAAGAAGAACAGATTCATGTGTTGAGAGAGAGACAAAGAAAAGTTTAATTCTGAAAATCAATATATGTCAAGTCTATGGGGAGCAAAGAAAAGAGATATCTATCAAATTTGAAAAAGATCAAGAGATTCAAAAGAAAAGATTATTGTGTGATCAAGACATTATGATCGGGATAAACAAGATCAAGAGCTACATTCAAGGGGGATAAAACAAAATATTCTTCATGCAAAAGCAAAGCATATTTTAAGACAAGAGACCTCAAGATTAGAAAGAATAGGTTGAAGATTGGGAAAAGCTGAAAATCACTACATGTTAAATTGATAATACAACCAAAGGTTGAAAAGCCTAAGGTTACCAATGCAAAAGAGGAGTTTGAAGAGAAAAGATGTCATTGTATGCTATCAAGTTTCAAGTTCTCATCAAGATGTTGAAGTGAATACTATTCTCAAAATGAAGAGTCTCTATTTAAAGATGAGAAGTCATTTTTGAAGACATCAAGTAAAGGTTTGAAGATTCCCCAAAGCTTTAAAAGAATATTAACCGGAAAAGAATATTTGCATGATTCAAAAGGGGAGATTGTTAAAGTTTGCGTCGGATGCCAAAAAGACATAACATCGTCTATTTCTATACAAAGGGGGAGATTGTTTGGTTTATTAATTGTATACAATAGAAGATTACATTTTGAGTTAAGTTTGTATTAATTACAAACTAGATGGTCTTAATTGTAAATATACTCATGGAGTATATAAGCCTATGATTAAGGCTAATCATGTATCAATTGCTATAATCAATTATATGAACTATGTGTTAGTCAAGGTGTAATTAGTATTCTCTCATAGTTCTACACATGCAATTGAAGATTAGTTTGATACTTGAATAATTAAGGGATTATCACACATGGACTTATTTGGTCCTGTTGCAACTGCTAGTATTGGTGGAAGTAAATATGGTCTTGTATTGGTTGATGAATTCTCAAGATATACTTAGGTTTTCTTTTTTAAAGCATAGAGTGAGGCTGCTAAAGAGATTATATGCTTTATCAAGAAGATGGAAGTGTTGAATGGCAATCTGGTGAGGAGTCTTAGAAGTGATCATGTAACTGAATTCAGAATCAAACTCTGGAAGCTTTCTGTGATGAGAAAGGGATATCTCAAAACTTCTCTGCTCCAAGAAACCCACAACAAAATGGTGTAGCTAAAAGAAGAAACAGAACATTAATTGAGGCTGTAAGTTGTGCATGTTTCACACAGAACAGATCCCTAATTATCAAGAGGCACAACAAAACTCCATATGAAGTGCTCAAGGGAAGGAAGCCAAGCATTAGTTTTATATATATATATATATATATATATTTGGATGTCAATGTTTCATCCTCAATCAAAAGGATCATTTGAAGAAGTTTACTCCAAAGGCTGAGGAAGTAGTGTTTGTAGGTTACTCTGTAATTTCCAAAGCATACAGAGTATATAACCCCAGAACAAAAGTCATAGAAGAATCTATCAATATAAGTTTTAATGAAAATGACTTTGTTACTTCTTGTTCTTCTAATCATGTTTGAGATGAAGAATTTAATGATGTTATGCAAACTGGAGAGACCACTCCAAAACAAGTTGATCCCTCTCCACCATCTGCTCATGATGTAGATTAACCTATTCCTATTCAAATCTTTAGCCATGTACAACCAACCTCATCTAATCACATACCTCTACTAAATCATGTGGAAAATGACTCAACATCATTGGATTCTAATTCCATATCACACATTCCCTCTTCAATAGAGTCACCCACAGATTGTGAAAATGAAGTTATATCAGCCAATCAAAATGAAATCATTTCCACTACTAACAGTCAACATATAACTTCACCTCCCCAAATCCAAATTCATCCCAATTCCCAAACAATCCAATAAGCCTTCAAAGACCACAAATATCATCCTCATGATCTGGTTCTAGGCAATATAGAGGATCCAGTTAGAACAAGATCAAAAGCTTGCAACATCTATTTTTACACTGGATTTGTCTCTCTGGTTGAACCAAAGAAGGTTGTGAAGCCCTGAATGATCCCCACTAGGTGACAGCCATGCCAGAAGAGCTGGCAAAACTCAAAAGAAATAATGTGTGAACCTTGGTACCCAAACCAAAGGATAAAACCATCATTGGAACAAAGTGGGTCTTCAGAAATAAATTAGATGAACATGGGTAGATCATCAAAAACAAAGCAAGGCTAGTGGCACAGGGTATTGTCAAGAAGAAGGAATTGATTTTGATGAAACCTTCGCTCCTGTTACAAGATTGGAAGCTATCATATTATTCCTAGCCAATGTTTCCTTCAAGAACTTCAAAGTATTCCAAATGGATGTGAAGAGTGCATTTCTGAATGGAGATCTGAAAGAAGAGATGTATGTCAAACAACCTCCTGGTTTTGAGGAGTCAAGCTTACCAGATTATGTATTCTTTCTCAACAAAGCTTTATATGGTCTTAAGCAAGCTCCAAGAGCCTGGTATGATACCCTCTCTTCTTTTCTCATTAACAAAGGTTTTACAACGGGATGCATTGATAACACTTTGTTTATAAGGAAGTACAAAGGTGATGTGATACTTGTGCAGATATATGTAGATGATATAATATTTGGGTCTACTAATTTGGAACTATGTAAAAAGTTTTCTAAACTCATGTCTGACAATTATCAGATGAGCATGATGGGTGAATTAAACTATTTTCTTGGTTTGCAAAATAAACAAGAGGTTGATGGTATTTTCATACATCAAACAGAGTACATTAATGATTTAAAGTTTGATTTTGAACATTGTTCATGAATGAAAACACCCATGTCAACTACTCTTAAGCTAGGAAAGGACACTTATGGAAAATCAGTGAACATTACTACTTATAGAGGAATAATTGGGTCACTTTTATACCTCACTACTAGTAGACCAGATTTAATGTTTTCAATATGTCTATGTGCAAGATATCAAGCAGATCATAAGGAATCACATATTGCTGTTGTTAAGAGAATATTCAGATATCTCAAAGGAACTCCTAATCTTGGTCTTTGGCATCCCAAAGACTCAGATTTTGAGTTAGTTGGATATTCTGATTCTGATTTTGCAGGGTGTACATTGGATAGAAAGAGTACTTCAGGTGGATGTCAACTTCTAGGTGGAAGATTAATAAGTTGGTCTAGTAAGAAACAGAATTCAGTATCAACATCTACTGTAGAAGTAGAATACATTGCTGCAGGAAGTTGTTGTGCTCAAACTTTGTGGTTACAAACTCAATTACTTGACTATGATGTGAAGTTTGAAGACACCCCAATTTTGTGTGACAATACAAGTGCCATCTCCATCTCAAATAATCCATTCATGCATTCAAAGACAAAGAATATTGAAATCAATCATTTTCTAAGAGATAATGTGCAGAAGAAAAAGGTATCTCTACACTACATCAACACTGATTTGCAACTCGCAAATTTTTTCACGAAACCATTAGATGAAGCAAGGTTCAATTTTCTAATATCCAAACTAGGTATGCTTAATTTCTAGATTAGACTTGTTGTATGTGTGTTACTGTTAATTGATAAGTGTTGAATATAATGTTTTACTTATCTAAGCATCTCTAAGCCTTAATAACACTGAGAAAGATAAGTAATTTTGCTCAGCTGATACCTATCACTCAGTTGATCACACTCAGCTAAGGAGGAAATGCTCAACTAAGTAACCCTATCAGCTGATGTAGCTAAAATCCTTTCTATCAACTGATGCTTTTCCATCAGTTAATGTAACAACCTCAAGTTGGGCCTAGTTGTAATTAGTGTGTACGTATGTATAGTTATTGTAATAAGAAGTATTATGTGTATACTTGTTAAGTTGAATTAAATGAGTGTGTGTTTATGTATGTATGTATCCATGTATGCTAGATGTATGTATGTGTATTAAGTATGTGTATAATTGATTTAAAGAGGAAAAACCCCACGTGAAGTAAGAGGCAACCGCCTCTGAGAATACAGTGTTGAATATGTATGTGTAATTTGACTTTCCAAGTCAAATATAGCAAAAGAAAACACACACACACTTTCTCTCTCGGTTTCTCGTTGCTCTCTCTCTCTTATTGCTCTCGGATTTCCAAAAAAGGAAGAAAAGAAGTCGGTTGTTGATCTTTAAGGTTAGCAACATGATTCTAAGATGTTCAGAAGATTAGAAGCATGTAAAACATGTAAGAACTATGAATCCATGCATGAACACTTTGAAGAATATGGAAAACTCACTTCCTAAGTGGGTTTTGCATGAATGGTGTTCTTGTTAGGATTTCATGCGTTTATGATGATTAGATGATGATGTTATGATGTTCTATGATATTTTGTGCTTAAAGCAAGCCAAAATGGAGCTGTTTAGAAGACCAAATGATGTTATCGGAATTTCAGTTGATGAAGTAGTCGGATTCCGCAACTATGAAGTTGTCGGAATCCACATGTGACGAAAACCGAAGGAAATGTCGGAATCCGATAGAAGTGTCAGATTCCGCAACTCTGTCTGATTTCATGTTTTGTAGTCCTTTTTAAATATGGAATTCGCAAGTCTATCGGATTTCCATAGTTCCGGATTCTAAGTGTCGGAATCCGATAAGAATCGGATTTCATTGGAAGAATCGGATTTCCTTCTATGTATCGGAATCCGCAAGTGTCGGATTTTGTGTGCATGGTTGGAATTCCTAAGTGTTGGAATCCGAATGTTAAGTATCGGATTTCATGGTTGAATGTATCGGAATTTGAAGTCTAAGTGTCGGATTTCATGATCCGACAGAACCATCGGATTTCCCACAAATCCGACAGTTTTGGCGGATTTGTGTAATGTCCAAAGTTGAATGTTGTTTTGTGAAGTCTTGAATGCACATGTGAATAATGTAAGTATAATATGCTAGGTGAACTTGTTAGAAGACTCAAGCCAAATACCTGTGCCTAGTAACAGCTCAGGTGAGTGCCTACGACCATGAGACTCAGTAGAGTAAGGCTTGCATGCTAAGTGACTATGTGAATGTACTATGTATGACTAACTTGCTTTTGCAGGTATGTTCGAGAATGTAAATGTATGATTGATATGATGTTAGAATATTTGTCAGGTGCATGCCAGTGGGTCCAAATTGGAACCACTTAGTTGATATACGATGCTATGCATGAATAACTGTTTGAAAGATGTTATATGTAAGATGATGGATCCCTGTGGGATCAAGTGAACGTATATGTGTATGTGCACTGTCTGCAGACTATCTGACGTATGGTTAAGGTCAGCCGGTTAGCTGGATCCTAAAAGGACTTCAGTCATTTCTGGATTTATTGGTGACTCGGGGTTCATCCCGGGTCAAGGTTCTGCAGAACCACCGTGTCTTAACGTGAGTGGTGATCAGCCGGTTGTAGCTGGATTACCTGTGGAGTCTTTGACTCTGTGAACGATGCTTGGTGGAATGCCTTGTGCTCCCCCACCAGCGCAGATTGGTCGTATCTGATCCCCCGGTCTGAGTTGTTGAGCTGGATTGATTACCCTGCAAGACACGACTCTTACCGATCTTGTCAGCACACCGCTATGTGCTAAGCTAGCAATGATTGATTATGATGCAATGCATTACTTACTATATTGATGCTTATGATTGTATGTACTCACTAGCTAGTGTAGCTAATGGTACTATGTTTCCCTTTTCAGGTAAAGATTAGATGGCCTGTGAGGCGGGTTGCTTTTGGGAAATATGTTGCCCCTTGTGGGTGGAACACTTGTAATAGTATTATGTAATGTATTATGATACTATGGCCGGTTCCTGTACTTGGTAACACCAACGTGTTTTGACAAGTTATTAATGTAAATAACAGTTTTGGTTGTTTTAAAAAGAAAAATTTCCGCTGCTAAAATCTGCTTTGTCATTAAAGCAACTGGATTCAGAAGCGGTGTTACAGCTGACGACTCTCAAGTAATACATTTTAATGCTTAGCTAAGGAATCAACACTTGTTCAATTTTCCTTATTTATGCTCAGTTAATTCTTTTTAACCCTATCTATTTACTCCGTCCGTCAGATTTCATTTAATAGTTTGTTAATGTGTTTTCTGTTAGGACTTTTGTCAGTATTTAACGATATCTATTTACTACACTTCATAAATACCCCATTCCCTCTCTCATTCTTCTTTACCTGTTCAAATTCTCATAACTCTCTCTCTCTCTCTCTAAAAAGCGTTAACGTAGCATTCTCTCTCGATATTTCTTCCTCATTCTAACTGTTCATCATCCTTGTTCAATGGAAACCTACATCCCTGATCCCACAGTCAACCCTGGTGAGAATGTTGCACCCAACCAACCCATGAATATCACTTCAAACAACATTCTTCTTTGCACCACGATCCCTACCTCTCGCGAAAACCAGGGGTATGAGCCAATGGTGCAGTTCCTCCAAGCTCACCCTCTTTTTGACTGTCTCACTGCTGATCCCCACTACATCTTCCCCACCATCATTGGAGAACTCTGGTACTCCACCACCTACAACATCAACGACAACTCCATCCATTGTACCCTAGCCCAAGGAAATTACCACCTGCAAATCACCCCTGAAACTCTGAGAGAACCCGTTGGCATTCCCAACTTCGCTCCTTACACTGCCTTTCCATGCAAAGCTGAAGTTCAAACTGTTGTCCCAACCATATACTACAATGAGCCTATTGTGCACGGCCAAGTTAAAGTCTCTGCTCTCTCGCACCCCTGGAAGTATTTAGCAAACATGGTTGTATGTTGCTTTGGTCCCAAATCCGGAAGTCATCATCTCATCAACCAAACAGAGCTTCTGGTTCTTTATGCCCTAGTTTTTGGGGTTAACATTGACTTTGCTCAGGTTGTATTCTCTGATCTCATTGATAAAATCACACAGATCACAAACAAAAATTCATCAAGGTCTCAAGTTCCATATATAAGATTTTTGAGCCTGATTGCTATGAGGGAAGTAGGAGAAAACGATTTTGTGGGCCTAAATGAACATCTAGACAGTATACCCGTACCTGCCATGGGAGAAAAAGTCTTTCATTTTCTAAGAGCAGGCAAGGGTCCTTCTATTACTCCCCAAATACAGGAATTGATCAATGCTGCTGTTGAGGCAAATGTAAGTGATGTGGATGATGGTGAAAATGAAAATGATAATGATGATGATGGTGACAATGCTGATGATAATGGTGATCATGGTGATAGTAATGATGATGATGATGATGGTGGTAATATTGGTTTTGCTCCTCTCCGTCCACTTGTCATGAGTCCTCTTGGTGATGCTGCCATGCAAGATCAACCTAAACAAGAAATATCTGATCAATTGCTAGATCTCATTGTTAGAAGCAGGCACATCATATCCCAAGGTATGGAAAACTCTGACTCCACCTCTGAGAACATTCAAATGATAGTCCCAACCTTTGATAACCCATCCTCATCTCCAGTCCAAACACCCATCCAAAAGCCAAGCTCTAGTGAACCTCCAGTGGTCACTAGTTCTACTCCTCCTCGTAGCCCCCTATACATAAGGTCAATAGAGGATGATCATTTTGAGCCCTTTGAGGTAGTAACATCTACACCTTTGACCTCAACAACAATTATCTCTCCTCATGTTGAGGGGGAGCACTTGGATGTTGCACACCTTAAACCAGTGGTGCATCCTCACAACAGGATGTATCTATAAATATGGGATTTAAACTGCTATCTGAGACATCCTCCCAACAGGATGTTCTCATTAAAAGACAGACCCCACCCCAAGGTCATACCGTGTCTATCCCTGTTGTGAGTCAGCCTATGCCATCTACATTCTCCCAACAGAATGTGGATCCAATCAGGGATACCCTACTACTAAGTGCATCCCACACTCCATCCAGTTTTCTTGCACCTCTAATCAATTCTATTCTTACACAAGTACAATCTGTCAATGCAGTGGTACTAACCAACCATTGGTACAGGATTCAAATCTCTTTCCCAATGAATTTGAGCTTATACACCAAGGCTCAAATGAGGGAACCCAAACTTTCAAAACCTCTACCTTCCTCTTCCTCATCCCAACCATCTACCTCTACATCAAACCAAAACCTTAACCTTAACCTTAACCAAAACCTTCTCCAAACAATTAACTAAAACCTAGACAACTTAACCCAAACCTTCAATACATTCCAAACCCAAACAGAAACTCGATTGTCTAAGCTTGCCAAAGACATAGAGTTACTCAAAATCCCAACCCAACCCTCCCCTACACCTATTCCACCCTCTACTGACCTCACTCCCCTTCTAGCAAAAATTGACCATCTCTCTACCCTTATTCCCTCGCAACCATCAACTATCATCTTACCTCAATCTACCCTCTCTTCCCTAAACCAAACCATCTCCAACCTTCTTACTCAAATCCACACTCTTAAACCTGTAAACCCAAATATTTCCGTTAACATCCCTGAAGAAATCCTTCCCCTGCCTTCTTTCCTTAAAGGCATCCTTGATGATATTGAAGCCCTCACGGAACAAAGCCGTATGACCCATCTCTCATTACGGAAACCCCTCAAGGATCTCAAGATGGCCTCTCCCTCTAACTCTCTAAACTTTCCACCACCCCTTCCTCTACCCATACACCTACCCCTATCCCTACCCCATCTCCAAAACCCACAACAGGTGACTCCCCTCCTCCTTTTGATGATGCCAAAAAAGGGGAGAAATCTTCAAGTTCAAACTCAAGGCAGAATGATCCACCTCAGAGAAAATTGATGCTACCTACAATGAAACTGCCACCAAAATTCTGCAGCAGGAAGCACCTAAAGCAACAGCTTCCCCAGCTCCTAAAATAAAAGCAATTGCTGAGGGGCAGCAAAGGTTCCCAAAATGGTTTAAAACAATGGAAAGAAAGCCCAAACCTAAGAAAAAGAAAGTTGTTGAGGGTTGCTCTCCAAAAACCATAAATATCCAATCTGATTCTGATGATGAGGATGATACTCCACTCTCTGACATCCTCAGAAGAAGAAGACAGATCCCCAATCCTTCCGTTGCTCCAATAGTCCAATCATCTCCTTCAGTCAAAAAGCCTCAACCTCTGCTCCCAAAGATAAAGGGAAAAGAAAAATGGCATATGAGCAAGTTGAAGAGGAAAAGAAAAGAAAAAGGGAGTTAGCTCTAAAAGAACAAGAGAAAAGGGAAAATTCCCAAATTGCTCAAGCCTTGAGTGTTCCAGTGGAGGAACTCTACCAAGCCAAGGAGCTAGCCTATCAACATGAACAAGAAAAGGTTCAAATCCAAGCTGATGCTCAAATCAAAATGGCAAGGGAGAAATCTCAAGCTGAACTACTTAAAGCTAGATCTCATGCGGATGCAATCAGAACCCTCCTCAGTCTTGACTTATCAGCTCCCTACAATCTCAGTCAACAGAGAATCAAAAACATCAGAGAAAGAATCAACATAATAAGAAACAGAACAGAGCATGCCCCAATCACAAGAGCCTCTGTCCACAAAGGTGATAGTGAACCATATCTCAGAGCAATAAGGCATAACAACTTCAACAGTTGTGAAGTTGTATCATATGAGAGATTCCATGTATATGGGTTCACAGAGTTGATTGAAATCCTTTACCTCCTCTACAAATCCAAGAGCAAGCTAAAAGCTCAATTCATTCAAAAGATTCAAGCTTGGATTTCTCTGGTTGTGTCATAAAATGCCTTCACAAGAGATCATTACTACATACATGTGTGCACAATAGATTCTATACATAAGAAAGGATCAAAGCCCTTCAAACCTTTTTAGCCAAGAGAAGTGCTACTCAATCATGAATATCTTTATGATTTTGAGGGTCCCAACACAACTCTACCACTTAACTATTGGTATATGCCCACTGATACACGTGCACTAGCATCACTACTAATGAGGTACGGGCCTATTGGGTCACACGCCAAGTGTAGATTCCGGTAGCACAACACAGACATGAGAGAATATGAAATTAGGGTTTCTGGCGAGCTTCACGGGCCGTGAAGAGAAACCCTTCACGAGGTTTCACCACCCAGACAGGTAGTCGTGGGGGCACTACCTTCATGAGAGCTTCACGGCCTGTGAGAGCCCGTGAAGGCAGGTTCCATACTCTTATTGGACGACTCGTTGGCCCAATGAGAGTGTGCGGTGGAACCCGGACTATGAGGCCTTCATGAGTGCTTCACAGCCCGTGAAGACAGAAGTCAAATTGTCAATTTGTTTTTATTGGACAGCCGACTCTGGTGACCATTTGGCTTCTCCAGCCTTTATAAAAGGCATGTGTTACTCTCTCATTAGGCTCTCTTTCCAATTTGAACATACATACACATAACATGATACTTGAACTACAAGGGAGTTGAGTGAGTGTGTAATATCGTGAAGGCAAGTTATTCATAGTGTTGTTGCTGCTCCAGAAGCATGAGGACTTGTTGTGGTTCGTGTTTCGGGTCGTTAGCAAGATGGGATCTCACTTACTTGGAGTGGACTATCAATAGAGGAGCTCGGTTTCGAGTTCTTGAAGATCTTTCTAGCTCGGTGGATAGCTCTAGCCACATGATGGTATATATCTCCTCCCTTCTTTTTTAGTTTCAGTTGCTATATTCGTTTGTAGTCACGATCCCCACTTGGGGAATACATGCATGTCGGTTTTGATACCCAAAAAACCCGGTTTTTGATGTCGTTGGCGTACGAGTGTTGTCATGCATGGATTCCCTACAGTGGTATCAGAGCCTAGGATACAAGATATAACACGAAAATGGCTCGAAACACCGTTTTGGAATATTCGTTTTTCTGTCCAGCAGGCCTTCACGAGCCGTGAAGAGTTCTTCACGAGTCGGGAAGTCCACATGACCAATGTTCGTGAGGGGTCTGGTCGTGGGAAGAGTTTTCAGACTTCACGAGTCCTTCTAGCCCGTGACCAGTCGTGAAGCCTCTCGTGAACAGCATAGTCGTGAAACCAGGTTTTTAGCCTCACGATCCTTTCTGACCCATGATCGGTCGTGAAGCCCTTGGGCTTCACGGGCCGTGAGGGCCCGTGAAGGAGCTCCTAGGCAGTTTTTGTCCTTAAAAGAAAATTTTCTAGTTTTACGGGTCGTGGAGGAGTTTCTGTTTTTCTAGCAGATTCCGGTTGTAAACCCCTTGTAATATTTTGGTACAAATATGGGTATGTAAGTTATGGTCTTGGAATGAGATGCATACATGCATACACATATGTTGTGTATATATGAATATGGGTGTAAAAACTGGTTTTGTGCCCTAATGCATATGTACAAGAATTTCCTTATTGTGCCTTGAGTGTTTGTATTGGAAATTCTTACCGAAATATTCCTTTAGTCACGGTTTTGGCATGTCGTGCTTTGTAGTTGTTGTTTGTTACTTTTGGTTGGTAACCATTGCCCTAGACCTTGTGGTTGTGCCTTGTGGTTTGTGTTTGTTTGGACTTATTTAGTTGCCTTAGTGTCACATGTGTTGTAATTATTTATTCATTCATTTGGTATGTAATTAATTATCACGGCTTGCATGCCGTTTCATTCATTCATTTGTACATGTACTAGATTGATAGGAAGCGCGTGGCTTGCATGCCATTTCCTCTCTTTTATGTACTTGTGTTTTGAAGACCACAATCAAGAGTCATGAGGAGACGTCTTGAAGACCTTGGATCTAGTTAGTCCTGATGGAGGTAGCGGATTCAGTGGGAGCACTCCATGGTCTAGGTTTGTCCTCTTAGTGGACCTAGTCCTCCTAGCTTGGCTCATGGGTAGGACACATAGGTTTTTGGCTTGGTTACCAACCCCTTTGGATTCGTGTGATGTGATTTATATTTCTTGCATGGTTGTTTATGTTTCTTCGCGTGCTTGATAACTTTTCTAAAGTTAATAAAATCACAAGAGTTTTTAAATTGGTTAACAAACTCTCGCACGTACACGGTTAACAAAGACAATATAAACTTGGTATTTTACTTAAAGTGAAAAATTGGTTTTGTCACTTACTTTGTTAATCAAATATTAAAACTTGGTTTTAATCCAGAAACAAAAGCCCGTTTTCTAAAAATGTAAATCAAGCACCATCCATAAGATGACACCACCCGATTTTAATGAAGCATGGGATAATTGTCGAGCTTAGCACGAGTTATTCCATGTGGATCTGTATGGAAGGTGAGTGTGGAAACTTGGTGTTGTTGGTTTTCGATCTTAGCACAAGCGAATGATTGTCGAGTGTGCTACCGTGTATCTCGTTGGACGATTTACAATTGCAAACTAAAATCCTTGTATGATTGTCGAGATAAGCATGAGTCAACAAAGAATTTTAATTTTGGATTGCTGTAAGTAGGGATCAAACATCCCAACCGACCGATGATGTCATTGGATCCCGCAAGTGTCTAATAGTTGCAATAGAGATTGCAATCGGTAATATGGTTACCGGCCTAAATAGCTTCATGAAGTGATCCGCAGTAAACCCATCATGTAGTGGAGTAAAATATGGTTCTTGGCCTTGTTGAGGTAAATTGTTTTTCTAAAACTTTATGGGTAATAACTTTAACTAAAATGTGTACTCCTATTATTTGTAGATGTCAAACCATAATAACACCACATCAAACTATTCACTTCGTATGTTCCTACATAGGAAGAAACTCATGGGAGTGAACTTCGTTGACTGGCTTAGGCAATTGAGAATTGTCCTTCGCAATGAGTCAAAGTTACACATCCTTTAGGAACCTCTTCCGGGCCACCTTCTACTGATGTGATTTGGTCTGTCCGATACGCGTATGAGAAGCGTGTTGAGGACACACACGATGTTGCCTGCCTCATGTTGTCAACTATGAGCTCGGAGTTGCAAAAGAACTTTGAGCACCTGAGTGTGTACAATATGATGAACAAGTTGAAGGACATGTTCCAACAAAAAGTTAGGGAGGAACACTATGAGTGTGTTAAAAACCTAGTCGGTTGTAGAATGCAGGAAGGTAGGAGTGTGAGTGCCCACGTCCTTAAGATAAAGGCGTACGTGGACCAAATGGAGAGATTAGGATTTCCCATTGGGAGGGAGCTTGTTGTTGATATAGTACTCCAGTCCCTACCCGCATCATATGATCAGTTTGTCATAAACTATCACATGCATAACATGGAGAAATCCTTAGGTGAATTGCATGGCATGTTGAAGATTGCAAAATCTGACATGGCCAAGCATGAATCCACCTCTTACATTCCTACCACGAGTTCAAGGGAACAAGAGAAAAGGAAGAAGAAACTGACACAAACAGGAAAGGTTGGAGTGTCCAAGCCTATCCTTAATATTGAATCTGAGGACATGGGTTGTGCGCCTCATGAAGAGATTCAAGGAGTGGTTGCTACTTCTGTGGAAGATTTGGAGATTGGGGCTGTCACACCTGCCCATCGTGCCGAGAGGATATTAAACTTCTAAGGAAAGATTTTTCCGCATTACTTATTCAATTTTGAAGTGTATTCATGTCATAACTTATGTTTTATTTTGTCCTTCATGGCTCATCATTCTACATTTGATGACAATGAATTTATACTTGAAATTTGAATCTTGTTTTGACAAATATCTTGTTGATAAAATCAAAATTATCCATGTGCTACAAGTAATAAAAATCATGAATAATTGATTCTAAGTCCAAAATAGTTTGGATTAGTTGTCTCTATGTCGTAATCAACTTAACCATATAAATAAGACAAGTATCGCCTAGATCCATGTGGTTAGGATCTTGGAATGGTTTTACCTTGGGTTAAACATTTGATGATAGTCTTATCTATTAGGGTAAGATGATTATGAAACCCTTCACCGTGTTTGTGAGAGGGATGCATGCTTGTAATATATTGATCACCCTCAGTGGATAATCCGTACAAGCACATAATTAAGAGAAACTAACTGAAGAATCAAGTAGATAATATAGATAGGATACTTAGATCTAGTTGAGATACTAAGATACCTTAAATCTATATCTATGACCACATTATGAATTGCGGGATTATCTCACAATTCATTCCTTAACATAGACACATTCGTACATGGTGTCGCATTATAGGAGACCGTATATTGTTGAAAATGATCTGGTATATAATGGGTCAAATACGTGTATTCGACTTGTTAGTATACACATTGAATGTGATCAGCCAAGCCCTTAATCTTAATCCAGCTTGAAAGTCTATTTAGCAACTTCTGAGATGTCTTGAAAGAGTTCTTTGCTTGTATATCTCAAAGTTTGAAGATCTTCAATCTACATTTAGTGGGAGATTGAAGAACTTAAATGGTTCTAATACATTTAAGGAGTTCTTCTAGGTTTTAGATATATAACCTTGCGAGAACAATGTTTTGTTACTCCAAAGAAAGATAATAACTAAAACATTCCGGTGGAAGAACGTGCAACTTAAATGAAAGACTTGATGTTGGCACTAGCATATAATCAAGTATCGAAACATATATGCCGATTAACCTGACCATGAATAATTACTTTCAATGCTGATAGAAGTCATGTATAGTCAAAGAGATATGGGTTTCTCACATCTAAGTAGCAATAACTTGATGGTAAGTCTTGTTGAAGTCACCATCTATCGGAAGTCATAGTGGGCCCTGGGTTCACTAAGTGAAGAGAAGTAATTAATCATGAGATGAAATCCATTGTAGAGTATGCAAATACTTTATTTAATTCCATACCAGGGTACAAACCGAGAAGACGTAAATGGAATTAACATGGATTGAATTGTAGACAACTTCAAATACCGACTAGCGGTAAAGGTTTCATAATGGTTGTTGTGGAAACTTTTCCCGGTGGCCGTGTTGAACATCATTTGATACTCGTAGCTATTGTTGCCTTCTTATGGCAATATGAGATAGCACACAGATATACAAGACCGCGTTCCTTCTTGGAACCATGTATTGAGGAAGTGCTTACCACACTCTCCGAGAGTCTTAGATCTCCGTAGTATCCAAATTAAGTCTACAAATGTGGATAAGTCCTTTGGACTTATGCTAACATCTTAAAAGTAAGATCGTTGCTTTCATGAGAAAATCAAAGTTATGAGTTTTCTAGAAGCATAGATGAGACTTTTACATATGTCAGGGCTAGTGGGAGCCTTTTTGTTGTATGCCTAGAAGTATGTATCGATTGAATATCATGTACCATTGTTAGGTGTTCTATTAACCTGAAATAGGGAATTATTGTTTCATGATAATACTTAAGAGATACAAATTTTGAAATACAAGAAATACTTGTATATGTTCTTGATGTTTGACGACAAGAAATAAGACTTAGAGTAAGCTTATACTCTAATACTAATTTCTAATGGGATAAACTGTCGATCTTAATTGAAGTCTATGATCCTACATTGTGGTGTTGATTATTGATTAGAAAAGCTCTTAAGTATCACTGATCTTATTGTGAACTTTTGTGACAATGAGGATATGAGTAGTTTAGCGCTTTGTTATATGATATCTTTAACGGATACTTCGAATAGTAGTCTGGTCAAAAGATTGTTGTGAAGATAACAAAAATACAAATGGATGTTGCATTGAAAATCCATTAGATAAGCCATGGTTATAATGACTAGTGATGTTTGACATACTAGGTCATGTAGCGTTTCTTATGCATGTGATTTGGCTTAAATATTGTTTTAGTAGTTGATTGTTTTATGTTAACTTTGGAAACTGCAAGCAGTATCGTAACTTTTGATTGCTTTCGATATATAGTAGGGACTATATATACACAGATGTGGTTACTTTCATTAGTCTTTACTATGTTCCATCTTAGCATGTTTAACCACTTCCCTGAATGCTTATGCATTCTAGATTTCCACAGTCAGTCTTTTTTCATGGGAAGGAAGTTTAAACTAGACTGAGATTAGGGTTTTGTCATGCATTAATCAAGGATTGAATGCAAGTGACGCAAAACTAACATGTGCTTGAAATGAGTTTCAAGTGATTGGAAGACCCACACCTGAGTTCACTTCATGGATTATGGTCACAAGTGACTCGGGATGATAAAATCATTTCATCCTTAGACCGGATATACATATGTATCCAAAATATGAGTCTTATTTATTTTGATTGCTTTCAAACATGGTTCGTAACTGGCTGCAATAAATGGAGTTTTCAAATAAAGTATGAAGCATATGGTGGGGCTATGTAGTCAAAAGGATTTGTTCCTCTGGTAAGAGAGATATCCCTGGCCCCTCGATGATGAAGCATATGGCCGTGCTCAAGCTGCAATAAAGGGAGTTTTCAAATAAAGTATGAAACATATGGCCGTGCTCAAGCTACAATGATTTTAGATCAGTTGCAACTTGTTATTTTGGTCACCACCAATCTAGAATCGAGAAACAGAATCGTGAACAATCTGGAGATTGACATTTTTCCATGTCTTGTGTTTCACATAGATATCGCGAACAAAGGGATGTTTATGATCACTTATCTATAGGACCTTTTAGCCTTTCAAGGCTACCAGGATTTGTCGAGGAAGATGTCACTCGTACCGACTTTGGGGCAAGTATGCTTTGCTAGAGCCACTGCTTGTCTGTGGTGTTAGTAACCTTGTATCACGTGCAAGAGGGAGTCTGTTGGTATATGCCCACTAATACACGTGCACTAGCATCACTGCTGACGAGGTACGAGCCTATTGGGTCACACGCTAAGGGTAGATTCCGGCAGCATAACACATACATAAGAGAATATGAAATTAGGGTTTCTAGCGAGCTTCACGGGCCTTCACAGTCCGTGAAGAGGTCGTGACGAGAAACCTTTCATGAGGTTTCACCACCCAGACAGGTAGTCGTGGGGGCACTACCTTCACGAGAGCTTCACGGCCCGTGAGAGCCCGTGAAGGTAGGTGCCTTACTCTTATTGGACCACTCGTTAGTCCAATGAGAGTGTGCGGTGGAACCCGGCCTATGAGGCCTTTACGAGTGCTTCACAGCCCGTGAGGGCCCGTGAAGACAAAAGTCAAAGTGTCAATTTGTTTTTATTGGACCTCCAATGGATGAGTGGCATGACAGCTGACTCTGGTGACCATTTGGCTTCTCCAGCCCTTATAAAAGGCATGTGTTACGCACTCATTAGGCTCTCTTGCCAATTTGAACATACATACACATAACATGATACTTGAACTACTAGGGAGTTGAGTGAGTGTGTAATATCTTGAAGGCAAGTTGTTCATAGT
Organism: Dittrichia graveolens; assembly: GCA_038502395.1. Classification (NCBI taxonomy): domain Eukaryota; kingdom Viridiplantae; phylum Streptophyta; class Magnoliopsida; order Asterales; family Asteraceae; genus Dittrichia; species Dittrichia graveolens. Next base: position 31,060,991 of record JARJIL010000008.1, read on the forward strand.
GTTGTTGCTGCTCCAGAAGCACGAGGACTTGTTGTGGTTCGTGTTTCTGGTCGTTAGCAAGATGGGATCTCACTTACTTGGTGTGGACTACCAATAGAGGAGCTCGGTTTCGAGTTCTTGAAGATCTTTCTAGCTCGGTGGATAGCTCTAGCCACATGATGGTATATATCTCCTCCCTTCTCTTTTAGTTTCAGTTGCTATATTCGTTTGTAGTCACGATCCCCACATGGGGAATACATGCATGTCGGTTTTGATACCCGAAAAACCCGGTTTTTGATGTCGTTGCTTCCGCTGTGTACGAGTGTTGTCGTGCATGGATTCCCTACATCAACATCACCCTTAAGCTTTTCAAGTTTATATCAATGCCTATTGAGGGTATCTTCTTCTTGGACAGAGGTGGCTCCTGGAATTTCTTTAGGCAGTCCGAAATCCCAAAGGCATGCAAGAGTTTTCTCTTCGGGCTAAGGTTATCTACAAGAGGCAGAACAAGAAATGATCATTTTGAAGCCCTTGTACAGGCACAATGTGAAGTACTTTCCGAAGCAGATCCTCTTGCAGAAGCCTTTCAAGTAAAACAAGAGAAATGGTGGGAGAATTAAGGACTGGCCTCATCTCTAAAAACTTTTCATTTTGAAGCCCTAGTAGTTGATCTCTTGTAAATACTTTTGTACTTTTCTTTGTCCTGTTATTCAAGTTATGTTTATGTAAATTTAGAAAATCAAAAAGATATAAAAATGGAAAAATGAAAAGTTACCACAAAAACAGAACAAAATGGTACAACAAAGAAAAAGATTCCACAAAAACAGAACAAAATGGAACACTAGAAAAGAAACCAAAAACAGAACAAGGTTCAAATAAAAAGAGCTACCAAAAACAGATAGCTAGGTAGCCAAATGCACTTATCAGAGTTTAAATATTTTGTATTCGAAGTCAGACAGATTCTTCAAAAAGAAAAAGGTTTTGTCATCATCAAATAGGAGGAGATTGTTGGATAGATAATCACTTCACCCTTATAATCAACTCTGTCTATCTTAAAACATAGAATTTGATGATAACCAAACCCATTTTCAGTATGACTTAGAAAGTATTCAAACATGTGTTGTTTGAATCAGATTTGAAAAAATATGCTAAGTATGAAACAATCAGCTGAGAAACAGCCACTACTCAAAGCATCAGCCAAAGGACATCAGCTAAGGAAAATCAGAATGAAGAAACAAGTGTAGAAGACCATCAGCTGAGGAAATGCATCTATCAGCTGAGTGCAGAAAATTTGTAACATCCTCGATTTGGGCCTAGCTGTTAGATGTGTAATTAAAGTTGTAAACTGGTTATGTAAATGAAAAGTTAATTAAATGTGTATATGTGTAATGTGTTAATGTGTATATGTATACAAATATATGAAAGTAAAAGGAAGAAAAGAAAATAAAAGAAACCTAGAGGCGGTGCCTCTGGATTTGGTAAGATATATATATGGAAACAAGTTGACTAAGTCAAAGTTGCCAAAAGCAAAACCAACATAGAAACTCTCGGATTTCTCTCAACTCTCTTGGTTTTCCCTCATTTTGTGAAGCAACAAGGATTTGGTAATTTTGAATTCCAAATCAAGGTAACTACTTGTTGTTGTTAAGATTTAATACATATGAAACTGCTTTTATGATTAAAAGCATGATTAAAACTCAAATCCTTGCAAATCACCACTTAGAACATGCAAAGCTTACTTTGCAAGTGGGTTTTGTTTGTTTGGTGTTTTTGTGTGGGTTTGATGTGTTTACAAAGTCATGTTGACGAAAATGGATGTTTTTAGAATGCAAAAATGTATAAACGATGAATCAAATTCTGGAAAATAAGCCATAGATGAAGATGTCGGTTTCTAGGTTGAAACAGTCGGATTCCGAGACATGAAGGTGTCGGAATCCGCATGTTGACAAATCCGATTGAAATGTCGGATTCCGAGACTTTGAAGTGTCTGAATCCGCATATTTAAATCTGCATGTCTAAATCCGTGTTATGGGTTTAAATCCAAAAGTATCGGCTCTCCCGAAGTCCATGTAAATTACAAGTCAAAACCCGAAAGAATCGGATTTCTATGTAAGTGTCGGATTCCGACAAAAGTGTCGGATTCCGATAAAAGAATCGGATTCCGATTGAAAGTCGGATTTCCATTTTTGTAACCAAGTTTCAAAGTGCATAAGTGTTGAAATCCGATAAGTATCGTATTTCATAAAGTGTCAGATTTCCTTAAAAGTATTGGATTTCATGAAATCCGACAGACTGTCGGATTTATGTGGGATCCTGATATTGGGATTTCTCATGTTGGCTTTGTAGCTATTTTAAGTATGCTAAGATATTAATGTAAATCCTAATGTTCTAGGTGAACTTGAAACCCTAGACCAGGCAGGAAATTAAATAACTATCTGTTAAGCTACTCAGGTGAGTACCGACTTCCATAAGCCTCAGTAGAGCAGGAATTATGTGTTAAGTGATTTGAGTACGATTGTGCTAATAAGGTGATAAGTAAGATTTTCCAAGTTACTTAAATGTACAATGCCATGTTAAATACCTGTCGTAAGTAAGCTAAGTGCATGCCAGCGGGATCCATTACTGGAACCGCTTAGTTAAGTGAATGTTATGTATGATACTGATTCTGAATGAATCGATTAAGTAAAGATATGATGATATGTATTCTAGGGATCCAGATTGGATCCGTAAAAGAAGTAACTGAATGACAATGCATGCTAAAAGAAGTAAATGAATATGCATGCCAAGTAAATGAACAAACTATGTGTATTTGTTCGTGAACATCAGCAAGCATGGTTAAGGTCAGCCGGTTAGCTGGATCCCAGGGACCCTTGATCAGGAGATTCGGGATTTAACGGTGATTCGAGGTAACATTCCGGATCGTAGGTTCTGCAGAACCTCCGTACCTTACATCATGAAGGTTAATTAGTCAGAAATGGCTGAGTTACCTAAGGAGCCTCTGGTTCCGTTAACGATGCTTGGTGGACTGCTTTATGCTCCCCCACCAACGCGGAGGGTTGTGTCTGATCCCCCGGTGTATTGGTGTTGAGCGGGACTAGCTATCCTGCAAGAAACAACTTATACCGATCGTGTCAGCACACCACAATGTGATAGGATAGCATTGTATGCTTATTCCTGAAATGCATGTTCTTACTCTAATGAAGTTTATGCCAAGTTTGTGCTCACTAGCTAAGTGTAGCTAATGGTGCCATGTTAACTGTTTTTCCAGATCAAAGATAGATTGCCTGGTGAGACGGGTCCCCTGCCTCTCGATATTATGGCTGGAACACTTATGTTGTAATAAATATATTATGGTCGGTTGTTTGTAGACTAACACCAGATACTGAAACAAGGTTTATTGTAAATATTTTCCGCTGCTTAATTATATATGATCGTGATTAAGTTCACGTTTGTTTAAAAACGCATTTTTTTGCTAAAATCTAGTAAATGCAAAGCCGGTGTTACAATTAGGTATCAGAGCCTAAGTTTGAGGGAATTGGGTACTTGCGAGAGTATTCAATCTCAAACAAAGGCCCGACCATAATAAGTGTTCCTTTAGGGGGAAAGTTTGAGTATGAGAGTTATATGAGTATTACTTGCTATGATATAGCTTGTCAGATATGACAAGTAAGAATGACTAAGTACTGACTACTCTTATGTGTTATATAGAAGAGTTAAGATAAAGATGTCTGCTGACAGAGCTAACACTGAGCAAGCGCTCAAAGAACTTGAAGATGAGGCTTCTCACATGCCTCACCAAGCTGAAGATCAACGCCCTCAGCCTAGTGCTGGTGGCGCAGTACTTGATCCAGACCAGCAAGCTTACATAAAGCGTCTGGAGGAAGAGCTCCGTCTTACAAAAGAGCTCTTGTTGAAATCCACTCTCACCAGAGCACGCAAGCCCTGCTCGTACAAAAAGTTCTTGACGTGCCATCCGCCAACGTATGAGGGGAGTGATAACCCCACTGTGACTATTGAATTGCTCCGTGAAATGGAGCAAGCTTTCGAATCCTGTGAGTGCGAGCCTGAGTATCATGTGAACTACACAATACGCATGTTAAAAGGGCGTGCTATATTCTGGTGGGATACCGTGAAGGCCTCTGTAGGCAAAGATATATTGAGTGCTCTCACTTGGGAGCAGTTTTCTGAAAAAGTGCTCCAGAAGTACTGTACTGAATATGATATGGAGCGGATGGAGCATGAGTTTACAGATCTCCGGAAGGGAGATAGACCGATCGAAGAACACATCACCTCATTTACTGATAAGATGAGGTTTGTTCCACACCTGATACCAGATGAAGTGACCAAGATAAGAAGGTTTGTGGCGACTCTGCCACTGGAATTCCATGCCCATGTTCGGGCAGCTCCAACACTGGATCGGGCATTTCAAGTGGCCCGACAAATTGAAGGTGATCGTATAGAGTGTCGGGGTGATTATGGCAGTGGTGGGAGTAAAAGGAAGTTTCAGCCATCTCATCAAACGGGCTCTTCAAAAGGGCAATCCTCTGGAGGTGGAAAATCTGAAGCTCCTAAGAAACCAAGACCTAATGATCCTTGGTGTTTTTCATGCCATACTTATCACTCCGGGGAATGCTCTGCAGCAACCAGGAGGTGCGGCAGGTGTGGGCAAAGAGGGCACTCGGTGAATGAGTGCCGGTATAAAGAAGATGTTTGTTACCGGTGTCGCAAACCCGGTCACAAGATGGTTTATTAACCTGAAAGACAAGGCTCCGGAGCAGCTGGGTCTTCTGGAGGGCAAAAGAAAGACAATGCCCCGCGGACTAAAAGGCGGGCATTTCAGATGACCGCAAAGGAGGCAAAAGCTGCAGGTGATGTCGTCACTGGTACATTTCTAATTAATTACTTTCCTGCGAGTGTGCTATTTGATTCTGGAGCAACATATTCTTTTGTTTCTGTTGCTTGCTGTAAAAGACTCGAGTTACCTGTTATGCCTCTAGACAAGCCTCTTAATGTAGAAGTTGCAAACGGCAAAGTAGTCTCGGTTACCGAGAAAGTTCCCGTTGCCGTTATTCATATTGATGGGAGTAGTATCCCTGTATCATTCTTTGTTATGCCTATTGCGGGCTTCGATGTTGTAATTGGAATGGATTGGCTTAGCAAGTGTGATGCTGAGATTCTCTGTTCCAAGAAGATGATTAAGATCCCTCTTGATGATGGATCTTATGCAGTTGCTCATGGAGAACGACGGGAGTCTGATATTCATGTTATCTCCGTTATTAAAGCTCAGAAGTCTATAGCTAAGGGTTGTAATTCCTTCCTGGCATATGTTATTGATGCTGCGATGAAAAAGCGACCAGTTTAAGATATCAGGGTAGTTTCCGAATTCCCTGAGGTCTTTCCTGATGAATTACCGGGTTTACCTCCGGTAAGAGATGTCGAGTATAAGATAGAATTGATTCCTGGAGCTACACCTGTAGCTAGATCTCCATATCGTCTTGCGCCTTCTGAAATCCGCGAGATGATGACGCAAATCCAGGAATTACTCGAAAAAGGTTTCATTCGTCCTAGTTCCTCACCTTGGGGAGCTCCTGTCTTGTTTGTCAAAAAGAAGGATGGAACCATGAGGATGTGTATCGATTACAAGGAACTGAATAAGCGAACTGTAAAGAATAAGTATCCTCTTCTGCATATCGACGATCTTTTCGATCAATTGCAGGGAGCTACGTATTTCTCGAAGATTGATCTCCGTTCGGGGTATCATCAAGTACGAGTCCACGAAGAAGACATTCCGAAGACAGCTTTCCGAACTCGTTACGGTCATTATGAATTTATGGTTATGCCATTCGGCTTGACCAATGTTCCTGCCATATTTATGGATTTAATGAATCGCGTCTGTCATCCTTTTCTTGATAAATCCGTGATTGTTTTCATTGACGACATTCTTGTCTACTCGAAGACTGAGGCTGATCACGAGCTTCATCTTCATAGGTTCTCGAGACTCTAAAACGAGAACAATTATACGCCAAGTTTTCTAAGTATGAATTCTGGCTTAGGGAAGTTCATTTCCTTGGCCATGTTATCGGTCAAGAAGGCGTTAAAGTATACCCGGCTAAGGTGGAGGCGGTAATGAATTGGGAGGTTCCCCGAACTCCCTCTGAAATAAAGAGTTTCCTTGGCTTGGCCGGCTACTATCGGCGATTTATTCGCAATTTCTCGAAACTGGCGGTCCGTTGACCAAGCTGACCCGTAAGGATGTTGCATTTGTCTGGTCGGAAGCTCAAGAAGAAGCATTCTAGACCTTAAAGCGATTATTATGCGAAGCTCCAATTCTTACCTTGCCGGAGGGTTCGGAAGACTTCGTTATTTATTGTGATGCCTCTTATGCGGGGTTGGGTTGTGTTCTTATGCAAAGAGATAAAGTAATCGCTTATGCCTCTCGGCAACTGAAATCTCACGAAAGGAACTACCCAACTCACGATCTTAAACTTGCTGCTGTTGTCTTCGCACTAAAATTGTGGAGGCACTACCTTTATGGCACTAAGTGTGTGATATGCACTAATCACAAAAGCTTGCAGTATGTCTTTACACAGAAAGAACTCAATATGCGGCAGCGCCGTTGGTTGGAGTTAATCAAAGACTACGACTGTGAGATTCGCTACCATTCCGGTAAAGCCAATATTGTAGCGGATGCTTTGAGCCGTAAGGGGCCAGTAACAGAGGCAAAGTTCATGAAGCTTACAGTTGTATCAGATTTGATTGCAAAGTTAAAAGACGCCCAGCAATTAGCTTTGCAAGAGGAAAATCTGAAATCTGAAACGATGAAGAAGTTAAAAGACCAACTGGGTGAAGATAATCGTGGGTTGAAGACTTTTCAATCCAGGATTTGGGTACCTCTTCTTGGAGGTAATCGTGAGCTGATTCTGCAAGAAGCTCACAAGTCTAGACTGTCTATCCATACGGGTACCACCAAGATGTATAACGACCTGAAAAGGTTGTATTGGTGGCCCACTCTGAAGAAGGACATTGCTTCATTCGTGGAGAAATGTCTAATACGTGCCCAAGTCAAGACAGAGCATCAAAGGCCTTATGGCAATTTACAATCAGCTTGATATTCTGGAATGGAAATGGGATCACATAACAATGGATTTCGTGACAAAGTTGCCAAAGACGTTCAGAGGGCATGATATGATTTGGGTCATTGTTGACAGACTAACTAAAAGTGCTCATTTCTTGGCAACCAACGAGTCGGCTTCGTTGACTCGTTTGGCACAGCTTTATATTGATGAGATAGTAACACGTCATGGTCTTCTTTGCTCGATTGTTTCTAATCGTGACTCCAGATTTGTATCTAACTTCTGGCAAAGTTTGCAACGTGAGTTAGGCACACGTGTGCATTTGAGCACTGCCTATCACCCGCAGACCGATGGCCAATCAGAAAGAACAATTCAGACTCTTGAATACATGCTTCGAGCATGTGTACTCGTATACGGTGGATCATGGGATTCTCATCTCCCACTGATTGAATTTGCTTATAATAATTCGTATCATACCAGTATTGGAATGCCACCGTACGAAATGCTCTATGGGAGACGATGACGTACTCCGACTTGCTGGTTGGAGCCCGGAGAGAAACAGTTTGCTGGACCTGAAATTGTCCAGATGACCTCAGATAAAGTGAATGTGGCTTTAGAGAAGCTTAAAGCAGCCCGAGATCGATAGAAAATGTATGCGGATCCTAAGCGTCGTCCCGCTGCATTTGATGTCGGTGATCGTGTATTCTTGAAGGTTTCCCCTTGGAAGGGCATTATTCGCTTTGGGCGCAAAGGGAAACTAAGTCTATGTTTCATAGACCCATTCAAGATCGTGCGCAAAGTCAATGATCAGACGGTAACTCTTGAGCTGCCGCCTGAGCTATCAGGAATCCATGATACCTTCAACGTATGCTACTTGCGTAAGTGCAACGTTGAAGAGGAACAGATTGTTCCGTTACAAGAACTGAAGGTTGACTCTTCTAAGCGACTCGTAGAAGAACCTGTTGAAATTCTTGACACGAAAGTCAAGAAGCTACGAAAGAAGATGATCAAACTAGTTCTTGTTAAGTGGAAGCACAGTTTAGGTCCGAACCTGACATGGGAAGTCGAGGACGAGATGAAAATAAGATACCCTCACCTGTTTATCACTGAGTAGATTCCGAGGACGGAATCTTCTTAAGGGGGGTAGATTTGTAACATCCTCGATTTGGGCCTAGCTGTTAGATGTGTAATTAAAGTTGTAAACTGGTTATGTAAATGAAAAGTTAATTAAATGTGTATATGTGTGTTATGTGTTAATGTGTATATGTATACAAATATATGAAAGTAAAAGGAAGAAACGGAAATAAAAGAAATCCAGAGACGGTGCCTCTGGATTTGGTAAGATATATATATATATGGAAACATGTTGACTAAGTCAAAGTTGCCAAAAGCAAAAGCAACATAGAAACTCTCGGATTTCTCTCAACTCTCTTGGTTTTCCCTCATTTTGTGAAGCAACAAGGATTTGGTAATTTTGAATTCCAAATCAAGGTAACTACTTGTTGTTGTTAAGATTTAATACATATGAAACTATTTTTATGATTAAAAGCATGATTGAAACTCAAATCCTTGCAAAACACCACTTAGAACATGCAAAGCTTACTTTGCAAGTGGGTTTTGTTTGTTTGGTGTTTTTGTGTGGGTTTGATGTGTTTACAAAGTCATGTTGACGAAAATGGATGTTTTTAGAATGCAAAAATGTATAAAAGATGAATCGAATTCTGGAAAATAAGCCATAGATGAAGATGGCGGTTTCTGGGTTGCAACAGTCGGATTCCAAGACATGAAGGTGTCGGAATCCGTATGTTGACAAATCCGATTGAAATGTCGGATTCCGAGACTTTGAAGTGTCTGAATCCGCATATTTAAATCCGCATGTCTAAATCCGTGTTATGGGTTTAAATCCGAAAGTATCGGCTCTCCCGAAGTCCACGTAAATTACAAGTCAAAACCCGAAAGAATCGGATTTCTATGTAAGTGTCGGATTCCGACAAAAGTGTCGCATTCCGATAAAAGAATCGGATTCCGATTGAAATTCGGATTTCCATTTTTGTGACCAAGTTTCCAAGTGCATAAGTGTTGAAATCCGATAAGTATCGGATTTCATAAAGTGTTGGATTTCCTTAAAAGTGTTGGATTTCATGAAATCCGACAGACTGTCGGATTTATGTGGGATCCTGATATTGGGATTTCTCATGTTGGCTTTGTAGCTATTTTAAGTATGCTAAGATATTAATGTAAATCCTAATGTTCTAGGTGAACTTGAAACCCTAGACCAGGCAGGAAATTAAATAACTATCTGTTAAGCTACTCAGGTGAGTACCGACTTCCATAAGCCTCAGTAGAGCAGGAATTATGTGTTAAGTGATTTGAGTACGATTGTGCTAATAAGGTGATAAGTAAGATTTTCCATGTTACTTAAATGTACAATGCCATGTTAAATACATGTCGTAAGTAAGCTAAGTGCATGCCAGCGGGATCCATTACTGGAACCGCTTAGTTAAGTGAATGTTATGTATGATACTGATTCTGAATGAATCAGTTAAGTAAAGATATGATGATATATATTTTAGGGATCCAGATTGGATCCGTAAAAGAAGTAACTGAATGACAATGCATGCTAAAAGAAGTAAATGAATATGCATGCCAAGTAAATGAACAAGCTATGTGTATTTATTCGCGAACATCAGCAAGCATGGTTAAGGTCAGACGGTTAGCTGGATCCCAGGGACCATTGATCAGGAGATTCGGGATTTAACGGTGATTCGAGGTAACATTCCGGATCGTAGGTTCTGCAGAACCGTCGTACCTTATATCATGAGGGTTAATCAGTCAGAAATGGTTGAGTTACCTAAGAAGCCTCTGGTTCCGTTAACGATGCTTGGTGGACTGCTTTATGCTCCCTCACCAGCGCGGAGGGTTGTGTCTGATCCCCCGGTGTATTGGTGTTAAGCGGGACTAGCTATCCTGCAAGAAACAACTTATACCGATCGTGTCAGCACACCACAATGTGGTAGGATAGCATTGTATGCTTATTCCTGAAATGCATGTTCTTACTCTAATGAAGTTTATGCCAAGTTTATGCTCACTAGCTAAGTGTAGCTAATGGTGTCATGTTAACTAGTTTTGCAGATCAAAGATAGATTGCCTGGTGAGTCGGGTCCCCTGCCTCTGGATATTTTGGCTGGAACACTTATGTTGTAATAAATATATTATGGTCGGTTGTTTGTAGAGTAACACCAGATACTGAAACAAGGTTTATTGTAAATATTTTTCACTGCTTAATGATATATGATCGTGATTAAGTTCACGTTTGTTTAAAAACGCAAATTTTTGCTAAAATCTAGTAAATGCAAAGCCGGTGTTACAAAATTGATCAACTGAACGTTTACACCATCAGCTGAGCAAAGATCTTGATCAGCTATACCATCAGCTAAGTGAATATTGAAGGAGCTGAGGCACAGAGCATCAGCTAAGTAAGTCTTTCAAAACACAAGTCATTTTCCTACATAAACTGATGTATTTAAAAGATCAGCTGAGCAAACTTGATCAACTGATCATATCAATACATGAGCTTATGCCTTCTAAGATAACTATTAATCAACTGAGCATCTATATGATCAGGTGAGCAATAGGTATCAACTGAGCTTTTGCAAAAAGAATCAACTGATCTATTTTATCATCTGAGTAGTGTAATTTTATACAGTCTTAGCACTTTCTGTTAGCTGAGTCAAGCAAAATGTCAAATCGGTTCTTCCTTTCAGATTGTAAGTTTCATATGTAAAAGGTAGAACATGTGTTGTTCTATTATGCCTTAGATCTTTGTTTGTAAAAGTATAAAGCACTTTTTGGATCAAGTACGAGACAAAAAGGATTGATCTTATCCTCTGGAAAAGGAGAAAGATACCTCAAATATATGAAGATCCCGAAGATTTGTTTCAACAACTAAGTATGGCTAGCAATTCCATACTTGGTAAAGTCAAATCTAGAAGAAGTATGGTTGTTGTTTAAAGTACAAGCATGGAAAGGGAAAGACAGTCTTACAAGGCAAAAGGTGTGAGGTTTATTATTTTATATTGTGAATGGGTTGCACTTTTTCAGAAAAGTACATTTACTTTTATCAAACACTTGATTAAAGTAACTTTACTTTTCACCCACTAACTTTACAATTAAAATATTATATTTCTACACACTCTTTGTCTCTGTTGGGGAGATAATCACTTCACCCTAATAATCAACTCTGCCTATCCTAAGACATAGAATTTGATGATAACCAAACCCTACATTCAGTATGACTTAGAAAGAATTCAAACATGTGTTGTTTGAATCAGTTTATGTAAAAATATGCTAAGTATGGAACCAACAGCTGAGGAAAATAAGCCATCAGCTGAGCATCAGATCCTACTCAATGTATCAGCCAAAGGATATCAGCCAAGGAGCATCAGATGAAGAAAACAAGTAAAGAAGACCATCAGCTGAGCAAAATTGTTGATCAGCTGATGAAAATATTCCATCAGCTGAGTAAACAAATTGATCAGCTGAGTGAAGAAATTGATCAGCTGAGTGAAGAATTTGATCAGCTGAGTGCCTACTCTATCAGCTGAGTGAACAAATGGATCAGGTGAGGCCCAGAGCATCAGCTAAGTAAGTCCTTCTTTACACAAGTCATCTCCCCTTATAAACGGATGTATTTGATTGATCAGCTGAGCATTCTTGATCAACTGATCATACAAATACATGAGCTTATGTTCTCCTAAGCTTACTATTGAACAGCTGAGCATCTATATGATCAGCTGAGCAATTTGTATCAACTGAGTCCTAGCTAAAAGTGATGAACTGATATATTTTGTCAACTGGGTAGTGAATATCATAGTTGCTTGTACAATCTGTTAGCTGAGTTGTGAAAAATGTCAAATCTACTCTATCTTTTCAGATTGTAAGTCATATGTAAAAGGCAGAACATGTGTTGTTCTATTATGCCTTATATCTTTGTTTGTAAAAGTAAGAATGCACTTTTTGGATCAAGTATGAGACAAAAAGGTTTGATCTTATCCTCTGGAAAAGGATAATGATACCTCAAACAGACGAAGATCTTGAAGATTTGTTCAAACAACTAAGTATGGCTGGCAATCCCATACTTGGTAAAGTCAAATCAATCAGAAGCATGGTGTTGATTAAAGTACAATCATGGAAACGGAAAGATACTTCTACACGACAGTAGATGTGGACTTTAATATTTTATATTGTGAATGGGTTGCACTTTTGCAGAAAAGTACAATTACTTTTATCATACATTTGATTAAAGTAACTTTACTTTTCACCCACTACCTTTACAATTAAAATATTATATTTCCACATCCTCTTTGTCTCTTACCTTCATGCAACCTGATCCACCAAGACTTCTATATATACTTATGCGTGGTGGACATGCAAAATGACAACTACACAACACAACAAAATGAAGTCTCTACTACACTAAAAGAAAATCTCATCAGTTGAGAAATTTCGTAGAGTATAAGCATTGTGTAGAATCAAACTTGTTCATGTGTTGAACACTCTAAATACATTAGTTGTTTTAGAGTTAGCTTGTCTATGTGTTAGACAAATTGATTGCCACCTTTTATTGTACTTAGAATTTCCGCTTCTAGTACATGTAATTCTTGATTCATATCAATAAGAATTATACAAAAGTATATAAGTGTGTCTTTAATTTTTAAAAGCTAAAGTTTGTATTCAACCCCCCCTTCTACAAACATTTGTTATTGCGTACTCAATCTGGGACTAACAGTCTCCTTCCTACATGTAACTGGATGCTCTTGCTTCTATAAATATCCATGCATGGTGGACATGCAAACACAAGCTTCTACACAACACAATAGCAATCTCATCTGTTGAGAAATACCGTAGAGTTTAGCAATTGTGTAGAACCAAACTTGTTCATGTGTTGAACACTCCTAAACATAGTTGTTTTAGAGTTAGCTTGTCTATGTGTTAGACAAATTAATTGTCACCTTTTATTGTACTTAAAATTTCCACTTCTAGTACATGTAATTCTTGATTCATATCAATAAGAATTATATAAAAGTATAATGGCGTGTCGTTAAATTTTCAAAAGCTAAACTTTGTATTCAACCCCCCCCCCTCTACAAACATTTGTTGTTGCGTACCCAATTTGGGACTAATTGTAACGCCGGTTTTTCAAATATCAGAGTATATTTTTTTTATTTAAAACATGTGCGGAAGCTAATATTTAATTCACATTATACAACTTATATATATATATATAAGTTGTAATATAAATGTATTGTTTAAACAAACATTCCAAATGTTACCAACTAGTTCGACCATTACACTAATTATTACATATCATTGTGTTTACATGGTGTTCCCCAAAACCTAACATGTCATCCCTGCAGGTACCCGTACTCACTTTCAATCATTTACCTGCATATGGACTGAACATGAGAGGGTTAGCTATAAATAGCTAGTGAATAACAATTAAAGCAAGAGTAGTACATTAACAGTATTATACCATATTTCATGCATCACATCATTTCATTCAAGTCTATCCTAACACATGGTGAAGCACTGGTTGTCAGCAGGCATCACGTCTTGTAGGGTTATAAGCCCGGCTCAATGATCCTCACTGGGGAAACTGTTACTTCCTCCGCGCCGGTGGAGAAGCGGGTAACGGTCCACCATTGCGTTATCGGGATCATATCCCATTTGGGATCAGTGGGAAACTGAGAGCCCCGAGTTAGTATTGAGGGCGGCGGTTTAGCTAGAACCAAGATTCGTGATCATCGAATCTCCGCACCACAATCTCTATAAGGTAGTACCGGCACTCAAACAATGGCCTACTCTGGCCTTATCACAAACACAATGGCCTACTCTGGCCCTTACATATCAAGAGTGACCTAAACAGGCCTTTCATATATCAATAATGACCTACAAGGTCTTTTACATGCATACATATCATTTGGTTCTCATATATGGTTCATAAACCTCTAAACATGCATATCTATAATTTCATGGATTGTAACATACAAAACATCTTCTAATACTTTTAATATCATGCTCGAGTTAACTGTTACTCACCTCTTGAGCTATAACACGTATGTACTACGTCACAGGTGATCCCTGATCAATTGGTACACCTAAACAAATCAATACATAACATTTAACACTTAAAACAGAATCTGCCAGAAGCAGGGTACGGCCGTACCTTGCCAAGGCACGCCCCGGACTTGGGCAAGCACGCCCGTACCTGATACTCAGGTACACCCCGTGGCTAGAAACACTCCCCTGGACCTTCTAGGGTTAGGCACGCCCGTACCTTTTGGAGGTACGCCCAAGGTCACGGTCTGTTCTTGAGAAGCACACCTGTGCCTTTCCATTTGCAGCAGCAGGTTCGACCAGAACCTGTTGTTTCCCAGCCAAACTTTCACCAAAAATTACCAATTCCATTTCTAGTCGATTTCTATAGTTAACATATGAAACAACACATGAAAACAAGACTAAAGACACCATTTTTACATCATATAACAACAAATTCAGTCCATAGAGCCAAATTCTCCATTTTGACCCATTTCAACTTTAATTCTTAAAACTAATCAAAATGAAGCCTTTAATTAACAAAACTAACTTCTGTGAATCTGAAATCAACCTAGAAATCAATTGGTAACATCAATTTCATTTATTCGCTTCATTTGGTAATTCTTGGCTCAAGCACCCAACCTAGAAACTTGAAGAATAGGAACACAAGCACTTAGAAATTCAGAGATTAGATTTAGAAGAAAGATAACAGCAGATTGAAGCTTTGATTCAGACTTGAAATACAGCAAATTAAGACCTTGATGATTCACTCTTTAATTCCTCCTTGAATGGCTCCTTGAAGACTAATACACAAGAACACACACACAAGAATTAGGAGGTGCCTGTGTTTGTTCATGTGAGTAAAGAGGGCTGCCTACTTGTGGATTAACACTATCCACAAGTTGGTATTTTGTTCCCCTTTTCAACTTACAACTTAACGCACGAATACCCGTTTTACCTAACGGGGATATTTTTGGAAACCTCGTTCTAAACCATTTAATATTCTTTTATTCTTTTCTATTTTTATCTATATTTATATTTACTCATTTAATAACTAATATAGTTATTTTCTTTTAATATCTTTAAATATATATATATATATATATATATATATATATATTTTATCTAATTTATTATACGTACCACGTCAGCATGCGTCTAGGCCCTTTCTGAGGATGTTACAAATCTACCCCCTTAAGAAGATTTTGTCCTCGGAATCTGCTCAGCAGTGAACAAATGCGGGTAGCGTGCTTTCATCTCATCCTCAGTCTCCCATGTCAAGTTAGGAACCAGATTATGCTTCCATTTGACGAGCACTAACTTGATCATCTTTTTACGCAGCTTCTTGATTTTGGATTCCAAAATCTCAACAGGTTCCTTTACAAGGCGTTTAGCAGAATCAACTTTCAACTCTTGCAGAAGTAGGATCTGATCATCATCAACCTTGTCTTTGATTAGCTCCAACCAACGTCTTTGTCTCATGTTAAGCTCTTTCTGTGTGAACACATACTGCAGACTCTTATGATCTATGCATACAATACATTTTGTGCCATACAGATAATGACGCCATATCTTCAAAGCAAATACTACAGCTGCAAGCTCCAGATCATGTGTAGGATAATTCTTCTCGCGTATCTTCAATTGACGAGAAGCATATGCAATCACCTTGTCTCGTTGCATCAAAACACAACCTAGACCTGCATATGAAGTATCACAATAGACAATAAAGTCTTCAGACCCATTAGGCAATGTTAGAATTGGTGCCTGGCATAATAATTGCTTGAGAGTCTGAAATGCTTTCTCTTGATCTTCACTCCACACATACGCCACATCTTTGCGGGTCAATTTGGTCAATGGACCAGCAAGTTTAGAAAAATTCTAGATAAAACGTCTGTAGTATCCAGCAAGACCCAAGAAACTCTTTAGCTCAGTAGGATTCTGAGGAGTGTCCCAGTTCATAACCGCTTCAATCTTCACAAGATCAACTTTGACACCTTCCTTGCATATAACATGGCCCAAGAAATGGACCTCCTTAAGCCAGAACTCACATTTAGATAGTTGTGCATAGAGTTGTTCTCGCTTAAGTGTCTCCAGAATAAGTCAAAGGTGTTGCTCGTGTTCTGCCTCGGATTTAGAATAGATGAGAATATCATCAATAAACACGATCACAAATTTATCAAGAAAAGGGCGACATACGCGATTCATCATATCCATAAAGATAGCAGGAGCATTGGTTAAGCCGAATGGCATAACCAAGAATTCGTAATGCCCATATCGTGTTCTGAATGCAGTCTTTGTAATATCATCTTCCCGAACTCGGACTTGATGATAGCCAGAACGTAAATCAATCTTTGAAAAGCACGTGGCACCTTGCAATTGATCAAACAGATCATCTATGCGAGGTAACGGATATTTATTCTTTACAGTTCGCTTGTTAAGCTCCCTGTAATCAATACACATTCTGAGAGTCTCGTCCTTCTTCTTAACAAACAGAACAGGAGCTCCCCATGGTTAAGCACTAGGGCGAATAAAGCCCTTATCAAGTAGTTCCTGGATTTGGGACATCATCTCCCGGATTTCAGATGGAGCGAGACGATAGGGAGATTTTGCTACAGGTGTAGCTCTAGGAACAAGATCAATCCGGTATTATACATCCCTGACAGGAGGCAAACCCGGTAAGTCTTCAGGAAAGACATCAGGGTATTCAGATACAACCCTGATATCATCAACAGACTTTGCTCCTATCTCAGCATTAATCACATATGCAAAGTAGGAGATACAATCTTTAGAAATTAATTTCTGAGCTTTAATCACAGAAATCACAGGAATGGCAGAGTCCCTCTTCTCCCCTCGAGCAATAGTAAATGAACCGTCGGATAAAGGGAATCTGATCAACTTCTTAGAACACAAGATCTTAGCATCTCGACTACTGAGCCAATCCATACCGATAACAGCATCAAAACCCCGCTATCGGCATCACAAGAAAGGAAATAGTGAAACTATTCCCGTTAACATACAAAATTGCTGTTGGAACTTTTTCGGTAATATTTACTACCTTACCATCAGCTACTTCAACTTTTACAGAATCAGATAACAGAGAAACAGGCAATTGAAGCTTTTCACGGTAAGAATTAGAGATAAAGGAGTATGTAGCTCCCGAAACAAACAAAATGCATGCAGGAATATTATTTATAAGATAAGTGCCTGTAATCACATCACCTGCATCCTTGGCTTCCTCAGCCGTCATCTGGAAAGCTCTCCCTGGTGCACGAGGAGCGCCTCCCTGGTTCGGAGCCGTAGCTGCCGAAGAACCCCCAGCACCCGTAGCTGGCCATGTAGGGCATAGTGCAATTCGGTGCCTAAGTTTATGACACCTGTAACACACATTCTCCTTGTACCTGCATTCCTTATATTGATGCCCCTTCTTTCCACATTTAGCACACTTCAAATCCCAGTCTTCAAACTTCTGGGATGTATTACCACGTGATTTACCACTAGAACCACTCTCACCTCCTTTCTGACTCGACTGCTGCACAAACTTTCTTTTACCTGCCCCAGATTGTTGTTGTTGCTGTTGAGATCTAGCCCTCCGTGTATAATCGTCATCAATAGTTCTAGCATTATCAAATGCTTCATCCAGAGTTGCTGCAGATCTCATAGCTGATCGATATTCCAATGGCAGAGTATTGGCAAAATGGGCGATCTTTGCCTTTTCATTTGGCAAAAGATGAGTAACAAACCTCATCTTATCAGTGAATTTGGAGATTAGATCCTCCAAAGGCTTGTCACCCTTTTCAAGTGCCCTGAATTCATTGTCGATCCTGAGCATATCGTAGTCAGAGCAATACTTCCCTCGAATCTTCTCCTTAAACCCATCCCAGGTCATAGCCTCTAGTGTGGCTGATGGTGTGACAGCAATCACCGTATCCCACCAAGCCAATGCACGACCTCTAAACATCCGTTTGGCAAAATTTACCTTCTTGTCTTCGTCACATTCGCTAGACTCAAAGGTGTTTTGAATATCTCTAATCCATGTCTCAACTGCCGACGGATCATTGGTTGGACCATGGAAAACAGGAGG
Organism: Dittrichia graveolens; assembly: GCA_038502395.1. Lineage (NCBI taxonomy): Eukaryota > Viridiplantae > Streptophyta > Magnoliopsida > Asterales > Asteraceae > Dittrichia > Dittrichia graveolens. Next base: position 31,079,219 of record JARJIL010000008.1, read on the forward strand.
CTAGCAGTTTAGGAAAGTCTTGAATTTAGTGGGCTTATGAGTTTCTTTGCCCGCTCTGGTAGACTCACGCTCGTTGGCTTGTTTAAGCTGAGCCTCTAACTTAAGGATATATGCATCCTATCTCCAGAAGGTCCTTCCATGACGAGTTAGAATTCTATACACATTCAAAATAAAATCTTCAGTATACTTCATATATATAACTCTTATCTTAACTTTTACTTATCATATAACATGAAACAATAATCACTCTTCACACCCCAATACCACCCTTTGGAAACACTTAGTAATGGTCGAGTATGAACCCGAGTTTGAGACTAAATACTATATATAGTACTCAATTCACTCAAACTAAGGCTCTGATACCAACTTGTAACGCCGGTCTTTCGAATATCAGAGTATATTTTTTTATTTAAAACACGTGCGGAAGCTAATATTTAATTCACATTATACAACTTATATAAATATAAGTTTTAATATAAAAGTATTGTTTAAACAAACATTCCAAACGTTACCAACTAGTTCGACCATTACACTAATTATTACATATCATTGTGTTTACATGGTGTTCCCCAAAACCTAACATGTCATCCCTGCAGGTACCCGTACTCACTTTCAATCATTTACCTGCATATGGACTGAACATGAGAGGGTTAGCTATAAATAGCTAGTGAATAACAATTAAAGCAAGAGTAGTACATTAACAGTATTATAACATATTTCATGCATCACATCATTTCATTCAAGTCTATCCTAACACATGGTGAAGCACCGGTTGTCAGCAGGCATCACGTCTTGCAGGGTTATAAGCCCGGCTCAATGATCCTCACTAGGGAAACCGTTACTTCTGTTGGGTTTTCGTGGTCTAAAATCGTAACGGAAGCAAAACGAGTAGGAAAATATTTTCAAAAATTGACCACGGAAGTGCCCACCATATGGACCAAAACTCTAGACATAGCTAAGCAACAAAATAAACATACAAAGGAATAGAATTATACCCTCGATGCTATCTTCTTTGTACGTGCGGGTTTGGAGTTTGGAAGTCTTGTGCACTAACGTGTACACCTCTATCGAAGTCCACACCAAGTCTTGATCTTTTCCCACTTGCTAGAGTGTTAGGTATGCCAACCTAAACACCACAAATATCGTCTACACAATAGTACCAAAGCCTTGGATGTATTTTTTGTGTTTGAGAGAGTTTATGCAAATTGTATCAACTTAGTGTATTTCTTTCAAGCAACCAAAACCATTAGACTTCATGTGGTTTATATAGAACTCAAAATTGAGCTCAAAAAACGTGCAACAATTAATCTCATGGCTGTTACATGATCAATACATATAAACACACTTTAACTAGCTTTGAAATCCCAGTTAAGAGGTTGTTACTACATGAGGCACGGTCGTGCCTCATAGGGTACGGGCGTGCCAGCCCAAGAGGCCACGCCTAAGTCACGCCCGACTTGGGCTCGTGCCTGTCCACTGGGAACAGGGCACGGGCGTACCTAGCCACAGGCCATGCCCAAGTTACGCCCGACTTGGGCTCGTGCCTGCCCATAGGGCACGGCCGTACCTCATAGAGGCACGGGCGTGCCTTGGCCCACCAGAACCATTTTCTGGTTTTCTCTCTCATTAGATCATCCGTGATGCCGGACTTGATACTTGGCGTGTGACCCAATAGGCCCTTGCTTCATCAGCCATGATACCAACTCGTGTGTGTGTCAGTGGGCATAATCTAACAGACTCCCACTTGCACATGACAAACTCACGAAAGGCGTCACCGACATAGAGCGGCCTCTAGCAAGGCATCTATGCCGCCAAGTCAGCACAGGGTTTGTCTTCCCAAAACAAATACCTAACCAAAAGGAAAGGTCCTATAGATAAGTGATTATATACCCCTTCATTCACGATATCCGCTATGAATGCAGGTCATGGAACATGGTCAACCCCAAATCATTCACGATTATGTTTCTCGATATAGACTAAATATGACTAACAAAACAAGTTGCACAATTGATCCACCATCAATTCAACTTGAGCACGGCCATGTATTTTGATTTGTCATCAGCTTACTCAACGAGGGGCCCAAGGATATCTCTCAAAAGAGGAACGAATACCTTTGACTACACTGTCCTATCATATTAACAAGTTCTTGCCTGAAAACTTACCTTATAACAGCCAGTTATGAACTGCGTTAGAAAGCAATCTAAACAAGTCCGAGTTAATAATCAAGCAACGCGTGCATCTCTAGTAGAAGGATAAATAATATTATCATCCTGATTTACTCGTGATAATATCCATGAAGTAAACTCAGGTATGGGTCCTCCAATTACTTAATCACCATTAAGTACAGGCTAGTGTTGTGTAAACAAGAATTCAATCCAAGATGAAAACCTTACCAACCACTTGCCTCGATCTTAATTCACTTCTTCCTTCCAATGAAGAACGACCAATCGTGGAGTATTTAGAATAAACAAATTTATTCATAGAAATATTTAAACATGCAAAGATAGAACACAATAATGATTCATAAAGTAATCGCACCATGCGTATATTAAATCCCCATTTAATAGTCATTACAATAAGAAATACATTATTGCTTTAATGTTCTCAATAACAAATACAACTAAAACAATTAAACCAAGTCACTAGCAAATCTAATCCCAATACACTTAGCATGAGAATCATGCTAAACTTGTGACAAAGGTTTGGTGAGTGGATCTGCCAAGTTCCCCTCAGTTGGTACTCTACTAACCACAATGTCACCATTCTCGATGATATCACGAATAAAATGATATTTCTGAGCAATGTGTCTCGTACGTCAATGCGCTCTTGGTTCCTAAGCTATAGCTACCGCACCCTCATTGTCACAGAAGATCTCAATAGGGTTAGCGATGCTACGAATAACTCCAATGTCTTGAATGAATTTCTTCATCCAGACGGCTTCCTTAGTAGCCTCGCTTGCAGCAATATGCTCTGACTCCGTGGTTGAATCGGCCACGGTATCTTGCTTGGAACTTCTCCAACTTATTGCTCCACCATTTAACAAGAATACAAATCCCGATTGAGACCGGCAATCATCCTTGTCCGTTTGGAAGCTAGCATCAGAATATCCAGTAACTCTGAGCTCCTCCGATCCATCGAACACTAAAAACATTTCCTTAGTTCTCCGAAGATATTTAAGGATGTTTTTAACCGCAACCCAATGACTTTGACCAGGGTTAGCCAGATATCGGCTCGTTATGCTCAAGGCATACGACACATCAGGCCGAGTACATAGCATACATGATCGATCCCACTGCCGAAGCATACGGGACTCGACTCATTTCCTCTAGTTCCTTTTGAGAACTAGGACATTGAGACTTGCTCAACGCCATACCATGCAACATAGGCAAATTCCCTTTCTTGGAATCTTGCATCTTGAACCTCTTCAAGACTTTATCTATGTACGTACTCTGGCTCAAACCAATGAGTCTCTTAGATCTATCTCTATAGATCTTTATCCCCAAAATATATGCTGCTTCTCCCATGTCTTTCATAGAGAAGCAACTCCCAAGCCAGGTTTTCACTTCCTGCAAGGTAGTCACGTCACTTCCTATGAGTAGTATGTCATCTATATACAAGACTAGAAAAACTACAGCACTCCCACTAGCCCTGACAAACACACAAGGTTCATCCTTGCTTTTAGAAAAGCCAAACTCTTTGACCTTTTCATCAAAGCAAATGTTCCAACTCCGAGATGCTTGCTTAAGTCCATAAATGGACCTCTTAAGCTTGTAGACTTTGTTAGGATATTTGGGGTTCACATAACCATCAGGTTGTGCCATGTAAACCTCCTCTGCCAAATTCCCATTAAGGAAGGTAGTCTTGACATCCATCTGCCATATTTCGTTATCGTAATATGCAGCGATAGCCATTAGTATCATAATAGACTTCAACATAGCCACCGGAGAAAAGGTTTCATCATAGTATACACCATGAGTTTGAGTGAAACCCTTTGCTACCAGTCGGGCTTTGAAGGTGTACTTTTCCATCCATTTTAGTCTTCTTCCTGAAGACCCATTTGCACCCTACTGGCTTGTGACCGGGTATTGGATCAACCAAGTCCCAGACTTGATTATCCGCCATGGATTGCATCTCACTATCCATTGCCTCCTTCCACCTAGCAGACTCAGGGCCCGCTACAGCTTCCCGGTAGTTGGTCGGTTCACTATGATCCACCAATAGTTCGTCGCCCTGGGATATGAGAAACCCATATCTTTCCGGCTCATTACGAACTCTACCAGATCTACGGAGCTCTAATGGTTGTGTATCAGGTACCTCATCCACCAATGTTTGAGGTTCCACTTCTTCCGGTACGCCGACCTCGGAAGCGGTACTAGTGCCAACATCAGGTTGATCATTGATGTCATCTAGAATTTCTTCTAGATCGACTTGCCTCCCACTGGCTTCTGCAGATATCAGCTCCCTTTCAAGGAAGACCGCCCTTCGAGCAACAAACACCTTGTTCTCCGAAGGTTTGTAAAACATATATCCCATAGAACCAGCTGGGTAGCCAATGAAAATACACTTCTCGGCTCTGGGTTCAAGTTTGTCTTGAGCTTCACGTCTCACGTAAGCCTCACAACCCCAGACCTTGAGATAGGCTAGCGAAGGAACCCTTCCATGCCACATCTCGAACGGTGTATTTGCAACCTTCTTTGTTGGTACAAGGTTTAAGGTCCTAGTAGCGGTTTCCAAAGCATTACCCTAAAAACTTGCAGGTAGCTTTGTACGACTCATCATGGGCCGAACCATATCCAATAAAGTTCGGTTCCTCCTCTCAGCGACCCCATTTAATTGTGGTGTCCTGGGTGGAGTAAGTTGTGAAATAATTCCATAACCCCTAAGATGATCAAGAAACTCGGTACTAAGATACTCACCACCCCTATCGGATCTGAGAATCTTAATTCGCTTGCCCAATTGATTCTGCACTTTGTTTTGGTAAGTCTTAAACACCTCAAAGGTTTGAAACTTATGTTTAATTAAATAAACATAACCATACCTACTGAAATCATCAGTAAAAGTAACGAAGTACTTACAGTTGTTTCTTGTAGCAGACCTGAATGGACCACGCACATCCGTGTGAACAATGTCCAACAAGTCTTTGCCCCTTTCACTAACGCCGGTGAAGGGCGCTTTATTCATTTTTCCTAATAAACAAGAATCGCATACTTCGCTTGACCCGTGGTCAAACGATTCTAAAGTCCCATCCACTTGGAGTTTGGAGATACGTTTCTTGCTTATATGGCCAAGACGACTATGCCACAAAGACAACTTGTCCAATACACCTTTGGACTTAGAATCAATGTTCATGATTGATTTATTACCATCCAAACACACACTTGTTTCATAAATCCCACAACATGGATAAGCTTTAAAGTAATGAACATCATTTCTGAAACAAGAAATAATTCCATTATTAAAATTAAACTCATAACCATCGTCATACAAAGCGTGAAAGGAAATAATGTTTCGTGCCACGCAGGGCGAAAAGCAAACATTCAATAAGGTAGTAGCAAGTCCTGAAGGAAAGACGAGATCAGCACTCCCTATCCGTTCCACGGGAACCACATCCTTGTTTCCCATGATCAGGTCAAGCTCTCCAGTACCCAGCGCCCTACTTCTTTTTAGCACCTGCACATTATTACAAATATGAGTGCCACAACCGGTATCAAGTACCCAGCCGTTAGAAGTAGCGGTATTGTGGAGTTCAATCATAAACGTACCTGAGTTACCTGCTCCCTTCGGTTTTACCCGCTTGAGCTCCTCAAGGTACTTTGGGCAAGAACGCCGCCAAAGCCCCTTTTCCTTGCAGTGGAAGCACTCGGCTTCCGCAGGGTCCTCGGCCGGTGGAACCATCACGGCTTTCCCCTTACCCTTCGGGGCCGGACTCGGGTTAGGTTTTGCAACCTTCCCCTTACCCTTTCCCTTAGAGGGGGGAGCGCCTTTTCTTTTGGTTCCACCTCCCTGGATAGCTAGAACGCGTTTGGACGAGGAGGGCTTCTTGGACATGTCGGACTCGACAGTCTTTAACATTCCGTGAAGTTCCATTAGGGACTTGTCCATACCATGGACATGATAGTTCCACACAAATTGTGAAAAGGAACTAGGAAGAGAACGGAGGATCACATCTACCGCCAACTCCCTCCCTAACGGGAATCCTAACCTCTCCAAGCGATCAACCAATGCTTTCATCTTAAGCACGTGAACGCTCACATTTCCGCCCTCCTGCATATGGCAATTGAAAAGGGACTTTAGGCACTCGAAGAGCTCTAGCTTAGCCTGCTGTTGGAACATTTCCTTCAGCTGGTTAAGCATGTCATATGCTCCTAAATGTTCCATTTGCTTTTGAAGCTCAGGAATCTTTGACGAGAGCATAATGCAAGCCACTTCGTTCGTTTCCTTAACGCGCTTGTCATACGCGTCTCGGACCGCCCTAGTCGTATTAGCCGCAGGTGCCTCCGGCAAAGGCTCCTCGATGGCCCACATCTTTTGTTCATACCTAAGGGCTATCCTTAGTTGCATGAACCAATCCATGAAGTTTTGGCCATCGAGTTTGGCCTTTTCGAGGAACAATTTTAGGGAAATAGAGTTCGATGAAGATGTAGAAGCGTTGTTGGATGCCATCTACAAAATTAGAGTACCAATTTTAGTTGTCAAATCCTTGTAGAAATAATTACCCAATAGTTTTAAAACTTAATTATTTGAACAAGGCTAAGAACCATATTTCACTCTATCTCATGACGGGTTTACCGCGGATCATGAAACAAGTTATTTAGGTCGGTAGACAAATTACCGATTGCAACCATTGCAACTCTTAGATCCTTGCGGGATCCTTTCGACATCGAATGTCTAAGGCATGTTTGATCCCTTCATACACCAATCCTTTTTTACTATTTCTTAAATGACTCGGCTAGAGATCGACATCATTTAAGCAACATAAAAGAATTTGTAAGTTGCCCGTAAAGACACACGTTGGTACCCTAGCCCAATCATTGGTTCGTGCTTAAGCTCGACTACCAATATTGCGGGTTGCCACACTCACCTTCCATACAACTCCACAAGGCATGACTCGTGCTAATGCTCGACAATCATCCAAGTTTCGTTAGATTTGGGTGGTGTCGTCTTACGGGTGGCGCGTGACTTACTTTTCGAAAAACGGGTTTTTTTGTTTTCCGGTTAAAATAATATTTTAACAATTTTGACGAATTAGCAATTTAAGTGACAAAAACTCCTTTTTAATCACCGTTTAATATAAACACCTTTTATATTAATGTTTGCCAATTCTTATGCGCGTAGAAATATTAACCCATTTATAAATCTCTTGTTTATATATTTTCAAAAATTCTCTAGCATGCAAATCCTAAAGAATTCAAATATAAAACAACCACGCATAAATATAAATTAAGACCCGGTAACATGCCCAAATCCTAAGTGGTTTCCCCGTGAGCCAAAACGGGGAAAACATAGTCAATCTAGGGACAACACCAAGGGATGCTCCGTCACGATCTCCACACCAGCGAATCTCCCGGATTTGGTTCGTCAAGACGCCAACACCGTGTCTCCCGGTCGGTTTGATGCAATATTACATATTTGAAATAATCTAAGTACGAGTACATAAAATAAGAAAACGACATGCAAGTCGCGATCCTAATAATCTATTACGAGTACAAAGATTTAAATAAACGACATGCAAGTTGCACCAAATATAAATATTACAAAATTACGGCACGCAGGCCAAAACCAAAACTAACCACAAACATCACAAAGTCTATGGGCATATCAAGTTACCGGGCTACCACAACAAACACAACCAAACGAAAGCAATGGTGTGCCACAAAACCATGTCCAACAAAGATATATATATTTTGATCAAGATTGCAAAAGAACACTTAAGGCACAACAAGCAATCCTTGTACATATGCATTAACAATTTTAATACACCTTTAAAATTGCATATTCATATATACACCTAAAGATATATGTTTTTGTGAACTTCATGCCAAGTCACACAAAACATATAAAATTAGGAATCAAAATATAGTGGGGATCAACAGAATCTAGACTAGTCTAACACCCGGATTTTAATATATTTAAACACATTGTTTCAAAAACCAATTCTGACCAAAAAACCAGCAGAAACGGACATACCCTAAAGGGTACGGGCGTGCCTGCCATTTTGTCAGTGTACAGTTTAAACAATTTTAAACAGTTTACGAATTCTACCAGCACGGCCCGTACCCCCACTGGTACGCCCGTGCCCCGGTCACCGGCACGGCCCGTATCCCTAGAGGTACGACCGTGCCTGGTCACCGGAAAACCATTTTTGACAGAAAACTCAGAAAACCGTTACTTCTGTTGGGTTTTCGTGGTCTAAAATCGTAACGGAAGCAAAACGAGTAGGAAAATATTTTCAAAAATTGACCACGAAAGTGCCCACCATATGGACCAAAACTCTAGACATAGCTAAGCAACAAAATAAACATACAAAGAAATAGAATTATACCCTCGATGCTATCTTCTTTGTACGCGCGGGTTTGGAGTTTGGAAGTCTTGTGCACTAACGTGTACACCTCTATCGAAGTCCACACCAAGTCTTGATCTTTTCCCACTTGCTAGAGTGTTAGGTATGCCAACCTAAACACCACAAATATGGTCTACGCAATAGTACCAAAGCCTTGGAAGTATTTTGTGTGTTTGAGAGAGTTTATGCGAATTGTATCAACATAGTGTATTTCTTTCAAGCAACCAAAACCATTAGACTTCATGTAGTTTATATAGAACTCAAAATTGAGTTCAAAAAACGTGCAACAATTAATCTCATGGCTGTTACATGATCAATACATATAAACACACTTTAACTAGCTTTGAAAGCCTAGTTAAGAGGCTGTTACTGCATGAGGCACGGCCGTGCCTCATAGGGTACGGGCGTGCCAGCCTAAGAGGCCACGCCCAAGTCACGCCCAACTTGGGCTCGTGCCTGTCCACTGGGCACAGGGCACGGGCGTACCTAGCCACAGGCCACGCCCAAGTTACGCCCAACTTGGGCTCGTGCCTACCCGTAGGGCACGGCCGTACCTCATAGAGGCACGGGCGTGCCTTAGCCCACCAGAACCATTTTCTGGTTTTCTCTCTCATTGGACCATCCGTGATGCCGGAATCGATACTTGGCGTGTGACCCAATAGGCCCTTGCTTCATCAGCCATGATACCAACTCGTGTGTGTGTCAGTGGACATAATCCACCAACTTCCTCCGCGCCGGTGGAGAAGCGGGTAGCGGTCCACCATTGCGTTATCGGGATCATATCCCATTTGGGATCAGTGGGAAACTTAGAGCCCCGAGTTAGTATTGAGGGCAGCGGTTTAGCTAGAACCAAGATTCGTGATCATCGAATCTCCGCACCACAATCTCTACAAGGTAGTACCGGCACTCAAACAATGGCCTACTCTGGCCTTATCACAAACACAATGGCCTATTCTGGCCCTTACACATCAAGAGTGACCTAAACAGGCCTTTCATATATCAATAATGACCTACAAGGTCTTTTACATGCATACATATCATTTGGCTCTCATAATTGGTTCATAAACCTCTAAACATGCATATATACAATTTCATGGATTGTAACATACAAAACATCTTCTAATACTTTTAATATCATGCTCGAGTTAACTGTTAATCACCGGTTGAGCTATAACAGGTAAGTTCTACGTCACAGGTGATCCGTGATCAATTGGTACACCTAAACAAATCAATACATACCATTTAACACTTAAAACAAAATCTGCCAGAAGCAGGGTACGGCCGTACCTTGCCAAGGCCCCGGACTTGGGCAAGCACGCCCCGTACCTGATACTCAGGTACGCCCCGTGGCTAGAAACACTCCCCCGGACCTTCTAGGGTTAGGCACGCCCGTACCTTTTGGAGGTACGCCCAAGGTCACGGTCTGTTCTTGAGTGGCACGCCCGTGCCTTTCTATTTGCAGCAGCAGGTTCGACCAGAACCTGTTGTTTCCCAGCCAAACTTTCACCAAAAATTACCAATTCCATTTCCAGTCGATTTCTATAGTTCACATATGAAACAACACATGAAAACAAGACTAAAGACACCATTTTTACATCATATAACAACAAATTCAGTCCATAGAGCCAAATTCTCCATTTTGACCCATTTCAACTTTAATTCTTAAAACTAATCAAAATGAAGCCTTTAATTAACAAAACTAACTTCTGTGAATCTGAAATCAACCTAGAAATCAATTGGTAACATCAATTTCATTTATTCGCTTCATTTGGTAATTCTTGGCTCAAGCACCCAACCTAGAAACTTGAAGAATAGGAACACAAGCACTTAGAAATTCAGAGATTAGATTTAGAAGAAAGATAACAGCAGATTGAAGCTTTGATTCAGACTTGAAATACAGCAAATTAAGACCTTGATGATTCACTCTTTACTTCCTCCTTGAATGGCTCCTTGAAGACTAATACACAAGAACACACACACAAGAATTAGGAGGTGCCTGTGTTTGTTCAGGTGAGTAAAGAGGGCTGCCTACTTATGGATTAACACTATCCACAAGTGGGTATTTTGTTCCCCTTTTCAACTTACAACTTAACGCACGAATACCCGTTTTAACTAACGGGGATATTTTTGGAAACCTCGTTCTAAACCATTTAATATTCTTTTATTCTTTTCTATTTTTATCAATATTTATATTTACTCATTTAATAACTAATTTAGTTATTTTCTTTTAATATCTTTAAATATATATATTTTATTTTATTTATCTAATTTATTATACGTACCACGTCAGCATGCGTCTAGGCCCTTTCTGAGGATGTTACAAATCTACCCCCCTTAAGAAGATTCCGTCCTCAGAATCTGCTCAGCAGTGAACAAATGCGGGTAGCGTGCTTTCATCTCATACTCAGTCTCCCATGTCAAGTTAGGACCCAGATTATGCATCCATTTGATGAGCACTAACTTGATCATCTTTTTACGCAGCTTCTTGATTTTGGATTCCAAAATCTCAACAGGTTCCTCCATAAGGCGTTTAGCTGAATCAACTTTCAACTCTTGCGGAGGTAGGATCTGATCATCATCAACCTTGCACTTCCTCAGATAGCACACATTGAATGTGTTATGAATACCAGATAGCTCTGGAGGAAGTTCAAGTGATACAGTCTGTTCATTGACCCGTTGTAGAATTTTAAATGGACCAATATATCTAGGGCTTAGCTTACCCTTTCGACCAAATCGAATCACCACTTTCCAAGGTGAAACCTTCAAGAATACCCGGTCACCCACTTCAAAAGTAATGGGCCTCTGTTTTGGATCCGCGTACATCTTCTGCCTATCTCGTGCAGCTTTCTGCTTTTCACGTGCCATCTTGACTTTATCAGCTATCATCTGCACAATCTCAGGACCTGCGTATTGCTTTTCGCCAGGTTGTAACCAACATGTAGGTGTACGGCATCGCCTACCGTATAGCATCTCATATGGTGGCATGCCTATACTCGAATGATAGGAGTTATTATAGGCAAATTCAATCAAGGAAAGATGTGAATCCCAAGAACCACCAAATTCCAAAATACAAGCTCTCAGCATATCTTCAAGAGTTTGAATAGTCCTTTCGGACTGTCCGTTTGTCTGGGGATGGTATGTTGTGCTAAGATTCACCCACGTACCAAGTTCACGTTGAAGACTATGCCAAAAGTTTGATGTGAACCGTGAATCACGATCAGAAACTATAGATAGAGGTATGCCATGTCGTGACACCACCTCATTGATATACAATTGTGCCAAACGATTCATAGATGCAGACTCATTAGTTGCAAGAAAATGTGCACTCTTCGTGAGGCGATCAACTACAACCCAGATCATATCATGCCCTTTACAGTTCGGGGTAGCTTAGTGACAAAGTCCATGGTAATATGATCCCATTTCCACTCCGGGATGTCTAGTTGTTGTAGACTACCATAGGGCTTTTGATGTTCAGTTTTAACTTGTGCACAGACTTGGTATTTTTCTATAAATGAAGCTATGTCACGCTTCAATGTAGGCCACTAGTACAAAGATTTCATGTCTTGATACATTTTCGTGCTTCCGGGATGAAAAGACAATCTAGATTTGTGTGCCTCGTGTAAGATTGTCTCCCGATTGCCACCAAGACTCGGTACCCAGATTCGGGATTGAAATGTCTTCAGACCCCGACTATCTTCTCCTAATTGCTTAGATATCTTAACCATTGTCTCAGCTTTCAAGTTGTTTTCTTGCAAAGCTTCTTGTTGTGCTACTTTCAACTGAGCAATGATATCAGATACAACAGTCATCTTCATGAATTTAGCCGTTGCAGGAGAGTTCTTTCGACTCAATGCATCAGCTACTACGTTTGCTTTGCCCGGATTATACTTGATCTCACAATCATAATCCTTGATTAGATCCAACCAACGTCTTTGTCTCATGTTAAGCTCTTTCTGCGTGAACACATACTGCAGACTCTTGTGATCTGTGCATACAATACATTTGGTGCCATACAGATAATGACGCCATATCTTCAAAGCAAATACCACAGCTGCAAACTCCAGATCATGTGTAGCATAACTCTTCTCGTGTATCTTCAATTGACGAGAAGCATATGCAATCACCTTGTCTCGTTGCATCAAAACACGACCTAGACCTGCATATGAAGCATCACAATAGACAATAAAGTCTTCAGACCCATTAGGCAATGTTAGAATTGGTTCCTGACATAATAATTGCTTCAGAGTTTGAAATGCTTTCTCTTGATCTTCACTCCACACATACGCCACATCTTTGCAGGTCAATTTGGTCAATGGACCAGCAAGTTTAGAAAAATTCTGGATAAAACGTCTGTAGTATCCAGCAAGACCCAAGAAACTCTATATCTCAGTAGGATTTTGAGGAGTCTCCCAGTTCATAACCGCTTCAATCTTCACAGGATCAACTTTGACACCTTCCTTGCATATAACATGGCCCAAGAAATGGACCTCCTTAAGCCAGAACTCACGTTTAGATAGCTTTGCATAGAGTTGTTCTCGCTTAAGTGTCTCCAGAATAAGTCAAAGGTGTTGCTCGTGTTCTGCCTCGGATTTAGAATAGATGAGAATATCATCAATAAACACGATCACAAATTTATCAAGAAAAGGGTGACATACGCGATTCATCATATCCATAAAGATAGCAGGAGCATTAGTTAAGCCGAATGGCATAACCAAGAATTCGTAATGCCCATATCGTGTTCTGAATGCAGTCTTTGTGATATCATCTTCCCGAACTCGGACTTGATGATAGCCAGAACGTAAATCAATCTTTGAAAAGCACGTGGCACCTTGCAATTGATCAAACAGATCATCTATGTGAGGTAACGGATATTTATTCTTTACAGTTCGCTTGTTAAGCTCCCTGTAATCAACACACATTCTGAGAGTCCCGTCCTTCTTCTTAACAAACAGAGCAGGAGCTCCCCATGGTGAAGCACTAGGGTGAATAAAGCCCTTATCAAGTAGTTCCTGGATTTGGGACATCATCTCCCGGATTTCAGATGGAGCGAGACGATAGGGAGATTTTGCTACAGGTGTAGCTCCAAGAACAAGATCAATCCGGTATTCTACATCCCTGACAGGAGGCAAACCCGGTAAGTCTTCAGGAAAGACATCAGGGTATTCAGAGATAACCCTGATATCATCAACAGTCTTTGCTCCTATCTCAGCGTTAATCACTAGCTTTGAAAGCCTAGTTAAGAGGCTGTTACTGCATGAGGCACAGCCGTGCCTCATAAGGTACGGGTGTGCCAGCCCAAGAGGCCACGCCCAAGTCACGCCTGACTTGGGCTCGTGCCTGTCCACTGGGCACAGGGCACGGGTGTACCTAGCCACAGGCCACGCCTAAGTTACGCCTGACTTGGGCTCGTGCCTACCCGTATGGCACGGCCGTACCTCATAGAGGCACGGGCGTGCCTTGGCCCACCAGAACCATTTTCTGGTTTTCTCTCTCATTAGACCATCTGTGATGCCGGAATCGATACTTTGCGTGTGACCCAATAAGCCCTTGCTTCATCAGCCATGATACCAACTCGTGTGTGTGTTAGTGGGCATAATCCAATAACTTCCTCCGCGCCGATGGAGAAGCGGGTAGCGGTCCACCATTGCGTTATCGGGATCATATCCCATTTGGGATCAGTGGGAAACTGAGAGCCCCAAGTTACTATTGAGGGCGGCAGTTTAGCTAAAACCAAGATTCGTGATCATCGAATCTCCGCACCACAATCTCTACAAGGTAGTACCGGCACTCAAACAATGGCCTACGCTGGCCTTATCACAAACACAATGGCCTACTATGGCCCTTACATATCAAGAGTGACCTAAACAGGCCTTTCATATATCAATAATGTCCTACAAGGTCTTTTACATGCATACATATCATTTGGTTCTCATAATTGGTTCATAAACCTCTAAACATGCATATCTACAATTTCATGGATTGTAACATACAAAACATCTTCTAATACTTTTAATATCATGCTCGAGTTAACTGTTACTCACCTGTTGAGCTATAACAGGTAAGTACTACGTCACAGGTGATCCTTGATCAATTGGTACACCTAAACAAATCAATACATACCATTTAACACTAAAACAGAATCTGCCAGAAACAGGGTACGGCCGTACCTTGCCAAGGCACGCCCGTGCCTGGTGAGGCAAGCACCGGACTTGGGCAAGTACGCCCCCTGGCTAGAAACACTCCCCCGGACCTTCTAGGGTTAGGCATGCCCGTACCTTTTGGAGGTACGCCCGTGCCTCCCCGGGTACGCCCAAGGTCACGGTCTGTTCTTGAGAGGCACGCTCGTGCCTTTCCATTTGCAGCAGTAGGTTTGACCAGAACCTGCTATTTCCCGGTCAAACTTTCACCAAAAATTACCAATTCCATTTCCAGTCGATTTCTATAGTTCACATATGAAACAACACATGAAAACAAGACTAAAGACACCATTTTTACATCATATAACAACAAATTCAGTCCTTAAAGCTAAATTCTCCATTTTGACCCATTTCAACTTTAATTCTTAAAACTAATCAAAATGAAGCCTTTAATTAACAAAACTAAGTTCTGTGAATCTGAAATCAACCTAGAAATCAATTGGTAACATCAATTTCATTTATTGGCTTCATTTGGTAATTTTTGGCTCAAACACCCAACCTAGAAACTTGAAGAATAGGAACACAAGCACTTACAAATTCAGAGAATGGATTTAGAAGAAAGATAACAGTAGATTGAAGCTTTGATTCCGACTTGAAATACAACAAATTAAGACCTTGATGATTCACTCTTTAGTTCCTCCTTGAATGGCTCCTTGAAGACTAATACACAAGAACACACACACAAGAATTAGGAGGTGCCTGTGTTTGTTCACGTGAGTAAAGAGGGCTTCCTACTTGTGGATTAAAACTATCCACAAGTGGGTATTTTGTTCCCCTTTTCAACTTACAAATTAACGCACGAATACCCGTTTTAACTAACGGGGATATTTTGGGAAACCTCGTTTTTAACCATTTAATATTCTTTTATTCTTTTCTATTTATATCAATATTTATATTTACTCATTTAATAACTAATTTAGTTATTTTTTTAATATCTTTAAATATATATTTTATTTAATTTATCTAATTTATTATACGTACCACGTCAGCATGCGTCTAGGCCCTTTCTGAAGATGTTAAACTAATAATTGTGTATGAATGGTTTCTTTTCTATTTAAATGAAAATTTTTGGTATCGCAACCATTTAAAATTGATTTGTTTGAAAACTTGATGTTTAGCGAGGGTTTTCCAATATATTTGTGAGGAGGTCCTTAGAAATATCTCGAAACTTGTCCTCAGAAATCTCAATCTCTAGGAAAGTGTTCTTGGAAATCTATTGGAAACTATCCCTGGAAAATCCCTTGGAAATATGTCCTTGAAAGTCCCTTGGAAAGTTCGTCCATGGAATTCCCTCGGAAATGTAAGTCCTCGGAAATATCTCGTAAAATTCCCTCAGAAGTTCCTCGAACCTATTTTCCGATGAGGGTTTTTACTAGGGTAGATTTTCCTCGGAAGTTCCTCAGAAAAGGCCCTTTTCTGAGGGATTTCTAAGGGAATCTGCACTCGGAAACGTTGTGTTTTCTTGTAGTGCACCACCATCCCTCCCCCGATGATGTTTTCTTATGATTTTCGAACCACCACCACCACCACCATCACCACCACAACCGGTTTGTTCGTATCCAAGGGTTTTCAGTGATTCTTGCAATCTTGAAGGGTTTTTGAGATCAAGATCTACATATTCTAGTTGTTTATACCGATTGATGTTAGAGATTTGAGAGTTTTGGAGATTTACTCAAATCAATGTTCGATGAGACAAATCAATGGTTCAGATCCAAAGGCCGGTTGAAGTAGATGATTGGAGGTCAATTGAAGATGAATTTGTGGTTTAAATCAGAAGGTCACTTGAAGGTCGATGATTGGAGGTCGATATAAAAGAGTTCGATTAGGGCTTTACCATCGTTTTTTAAGATCTCCATGGCTGGTTGAAGGTGATGATTTTCCTAAAACATATACGTTTAGTGTTTAGATTTGTTCATCAATTAGAGTTGCGATTTGTTTTTCATTTATTTATATTCAGATCTAGGTTTCTTCGGTTTGTAATTTTCATATGATTGATTCCGGATCTAGGGTTCTTCGATTTGTGATTTTCATTTTGTATTTCGTAAATTTGGCTGTAGTTTTGTTCAATCTGTGGGTTATGACTTTTTGCTATTGTTCACACGATTTTGGTTTGGGGGTTTCATGCGATTTCATCTTGTTTTGTTTCATATGTTGCTGGTTGTATGATGAACATGCTACAGGGAGATTTGGGAATGTTTTTTTTATTTTTAATTAATGAATAATGAAAGATAATGGGTTTTTGGTAACAAGGATAAATAGAAAATTGACTAAAATGCCCTTTGACTAACGGTCAAACTTAACTGAAGTTAGTGTAAATGACCAAAAGTGAGACAAGGTGACAATCACAGTGACTATTTTCGTAATTTTTAAAGTTAAAGGGCTAAAAGTGAAATTCAGTGACAGCCACATAGACCATTTTTGTAATTAACTCTTTTTATTATTTACTCATTGAATTTAATTCATTTATATTTATTATATGTTTATCACCAATTTTAAACTTAAAAGTCTACACATTCTCATTCTCTCACTAGCCAACACCCATCACCACCACCATTCATCACCGCCCCTATCGCCGGCAACCACCACCCACCACTTCCCCTATTGCCGGTAACCATCACCACTATCACATACTCCCATCTCTGTCATTCTCTCTAGTCTCTTTGTTTTTTTCATGCTGAAACCGCCGCCGCCATCGCCTCGCTTTCAAACACTTATCTCTTTTCTCTCTATCTTTCTCATGGTGAAAACACCACCACCGCAGTTGCCTCCCCTTCAAAGACTCATCCCTATTCTCTCTATGTTTCCCATGGTGAAAACAACATCACCGCCACCGCCTCATTATAACACCGTATTTTCAACCCAAAATTTTCAATTTAAAAATACTGCGGAAGCGATCACAAATACAGTAAGTATTTACAACTGTGTACATACAACAGTTTTCAAAGTCAACCATAGTTTTAAAATATCAGTATTACAAAAATCAACGGCTCATCACAAATTAATTATCAGAGGCCAGACGATTACTCCCCAAGCTAACCACTCTCAGCCAAGCCGCTGACTTACCAAAACCTGTAAGAAGAGTGAGAGGTGGGGGATTAACACAAATCTAAGTGAATGGAAATAAACCACAACAGACAATCAGCCAAAACCGCATGATATCAAACAACAAATAATCGTGCCCCGGGAAGACCGGCGGTTCTGTAGAAACCTACAACCAATGCCGGCCAAAGCAAAGGTTTACCGATAGTTCATTTTCTATTCTCACACAGTATTATCCTTAAGTTGCAACAAATGCATCAAAATATCCCAATACTGATTAGCCGATAGCAAACAAACCCAGCCCATATGCCCAGTCAAAACTGACTTCCTAACAATCATGTATACATATCACTGACGCAACAATCAATTAACAATCAACCAGTTAATCAATTATTAGACATAAAGTCTATCCATGCGTCAATCCATAAACAGTTGCAACCAAAACCAGTTACAACTAATGTCATCTGTGAGTAAACATCTACTCACCTCCGGTTCTCAGTCTCCACTCAGTGATCCAATTTTACTGAGTCTTGTCCATTCCTGAGAACACAATAAACTGAAATCAGTATCCAGTTCATAAATATATATCAAACATATATTTTTATCTTCTTTAGTCATTCACAACAAACTAAATTCACATATGCAGGTACATTTAGCATATATCATCAAAGAATCAACAAATGACATAACTGTCGGATTTCAAGGAAATCCGCCTCAAATGTCGGATTTAAGGAAATCCGATACAAAGTGTCGGATTCCTCCTCATCAGAATTCCACCATCGGATTTCACTATCGGAATCCACCATCAGATTCCTCTGTCGGATTCAAGGTAAGCGGATTTCAAGGTAATCCGGATTTCATCATGTCGGATTTCAACCTTCGGATTTCAACATTGTCGGAATTCATCATCATCTTCCACAATTCACAATCCGCCAACTTCAACCATTTATGAATCAAATATCCAGCAACATGAACTTACTAAAAAATCACACCAAATCATGTTTGAACTATATACAACATGCTTAACATCAACAAGAACACCATAAAACCCAAGAACATAACAAAATCAATTAAACCCATCAAAGAAGGTTTCTTCTATGCTCATTCATGGTGATTAAACAAAACCTAGCAAGTTGTAAACAACAAATCTAGCATGTTAAACATGAATCAATAACAAAACAAGAATCATACAAACCTTAGCTTGAAACTACAAATTCAAGAATCCAACTTCAAGTTTTTACGGTAGTTTCTTTTTTTCTCTAAAAACACACACAACACATACTAGCAAATGTTCAAGTGAGTTGGTGATTATAGAGAATTCTAAGTTATCTCCTAATCTATGCATGCATAAAAGTGTATATCAAAGCACGAGGTGTAAACTCATTCAATTTCTCAATTTCCCATACATGCGTACGTATACATATATATTAATCAATATATATTATACTTTATTTAAAAGTTAATCACTATATAATTAAATAAACAATTAAATACCAATTGTTAACTTACCAAAGCCTATGAAACTACTAGGCACAAAATCAGGATGTTACACACATCTTCATAAAGGACTAGTGTTTTCACACGTTTGGGGTACAAATATAGGGTTTGCACACGATTTGGGTATAGATCTAGGTTTTCAGACGATTGAGTATAAATCTAGGGTTTGTGTGTCTTTGTGTGTATGGAGATGGAGGAGGAGGAAGAGAGTGAGAACTAAGGACAGAGAAAAAAGGGAGTGTGGTGACGGTGGCGGCGGCGGTGGCATCTTCTTACAGGAGATGAGAGTGAGAGACAAAGGAGGGAGAGAGAACATAGAGTGCGTGGTGGTGGCGATTGAGTCGACTATGGCGATGGCGGTTGGCGGTGCTAGGAGGTAAAGCGGTTGATCTTCAAGAGGAAGATGAGAGAAAGCGAGGGACAAAAATATCTAAGGGGGTGTTTGTTTAAGCTTTTTTTTTGCTTAAGCTTATGAGCTTATAAGCTTTTGAGAGAAAAAAGTGTTTGGATTAGCTTATAACTTATGAGTTATGTTGAATAAAGTCCATTTAAAAAAATATAGTCTTAAAATTTTAATATTCAATCACACATGATTCAATATATAATCACATGTGAATTACGAAAATTTCACTCCGCCCAAATTTTTAAAATTTAATCTGTACCATTGATTTGATTGATCCAAACGCTAAAATTAGTCCCTTAGGACTATGAATTAATTATGGACTATATTGAACATTCTTCTATAGCTTATAAAAAGTGTTTGACTTAACTTATTTATGTAGCATGAGCAAAAAAGGCATCCTTACATTAGCTTATTAATGTAAAATGATAAAAAAGAAGGTATAAAAGTATATATGTAAAAATAAGCTCACAAGGAGATTCAAGATAACTTATGAAAAATAGCTTATTTTTATAAAAATTAGCTAATAAGTTTAAGCTTATAAGATTAGCCAAACACATAAAACATGATAAGCTCAAAACATAAGCTTATAAGCTAATAAGTCAAAAAATAAGCTAAAACAAACACCCCCCTAAATTAAAAGACCATTTGACCGATCAACTCTAATTTTAATTTTAACGCCAGGGAGGACCTTTATTTCTTAACTTATAACTTATCAGCTAATTTAAAAGTTTTTTGGGTTTAAGCTTATGAGCTTAAGAGAGAAAAAAAATATTTGAATTAGCTTATTATAACTTATAAAAAGTGTTTAACTTAGTTTTTTAATTTAAAATGACTAAAAAAGCATCCTTATATTAGCTTATTAATATAATATGTTTAAAAAAGAGAATATAAAGAAAAATATGTAAAAATAAACTCACATAAAAAAATAAATTAATTTATAATAGCTTATAAAAATGATTTATTTTTATAAAAATAAACTAACAAGATTAAACTGATAAACTTACACTAATACATAAACATGATAAGTTTAAAACATAAACTAATAACCTAATAAGCTAAAAATAAATAAAGCTAAAACAAACACCATGAACTTACAAAACAATGTGTCTGGGTATCCGATTCTGGTGCGGATCTTTCCTTCATTCTCTCGAAACTTCTTCTAACTTCTTGAGAAATACTAGAAATTGTGTGGTGGAAACCTGCCTGCCGGTGATCGGAATTCCGGGCAAAATTGAAAGGTGATGTCGGCGACGAATATAAATCAGTCTTCATCCACGGCATCTTCATCTCAATTCATCTATTCCAACCCTCCATCATACTTTCCTACGCCTTTTCACCTTCAACAATCCATCCCGACGACGTTTCCCTCTACAACACCACCACCTGCTGCACCCTTGCCGGTGCCATATCCTGCTCCGCCTCCTGTCAATGTGCCGGTTGTTGCTCCCTCCGTTTACCCTACCCCTGCTTCCGTTCCAGGCGTGTACCTTCCTCAATACCAGCAGGTAATTAATTATTCATTAATCACTAATTCACATTATAGATTCTCTCTGTTTTCCTTTTAATCTCTAGCTATATCTTTATGAAGAACATTTTTTATGAATATATTCTGTTTCAGAGATGATTTTGCACATTATCTTCTCAATGGTAAAGATTTCTTAATGGCGGATCATAGTCAGAAATCGGAATGATCTGTTTCTACTTTCTAGTACTTTTATAAGCATATATGGCTTTGTTTATGGTTTCTGCTTATTTTAGTGCGTGGTGATTTCAGTTGGATTACAGTTTAGTTTTACCATTAGTCTCAAAAGAAATTGTGGGGTTAGATTAAAAGAAATTGTGGGGTTAGATTAAAAGAAATTGTGGTGATTTCAGTTGGATTACCTTAGTTCCTCGAATCATTTCGTGGCTCGGAATCCATCATTGGCTAAACAATCACTACCTTTCTTACAATCTTCAATCCTAAAGATCATATGATAGTCCTTCCGTTAATAATATGACCCGCTTTACAAAAACTATGGATCAAAGTGCAATTATCTTTCCCCAATTATTTTCATTTCTTATTTTATTAATAATATTTTATTTTTTGAAGAGTTGGTGAGATTGTGTGATAGAGCAGATGTTTGGTGTGATACTTAAGTGATGCATCATGTGACACCAAAGTGATGGAGTGATGGAATGCAACCTTGACAAGAAATAATGAAGCCATGCTTTAATTGGTATTTTGGATTTTGTACTACCTTACATATATTTTAGCGTTGTTAAGGATAATTTGGGTATTATGTCAATAGTCAGGTACTGTGTATTTAACTATGAGCAACTATTCTAGTGATTTTAAGTAAGGCCAGAATAAAACTAAATTATTATTGAATCATTAGAGCGAGATTGAGTTAGAAAGTTAATAGTTTATGGTCCTTTTTGGCCAAACTTTTGGTAGAATTTCAAATATCATTCTTCTGCAATACTCTACTACATTTTGCCCATTTCACCATGATTATTATGAGAAGAAAGGGGAAAATGGGAAATGTAGAGAGAACACTTGATGTTAAAGTAAACAAATTGATGTATGCTTATTCAATTTTATTAATCGGTCTAAAAGAATCAAAACCTTATACTCAAATGGAAGGCCGGCAGTTTACTGTGGACTGTTTGCACTTTGCATGATAGATTAATACGACAAGTGACTAGTGTGGATGGCATTGTTTGTTAGCAGGCACAACAACTATTTCAAAGAGATGCACAGACGATCACACCTGAAGCTTTGAAAAGTGTAAAAGCTGCACTGGCAAGTAGTGAAATAGAGCAGAAAGCTGAAACAAAAAAGAAAGCAATACCTCGCAAAGCAGCAGGACAAGCTTGGGAGGATCCTACTTTGGCAGAGTGGCCCGAAAGTATGGTCTTTATCTTATACTGTCTTTACTTAAGAATGATTACTTATTTTGTTGGTTGATTCGATAATTATCTGATAATATGGTATTTAACAATTAATCAATAATTAAATTTCTTATCAAGCGTGTATGATCTTCTGCATCTGTAAACCCTAATAGTTTTAGTTGCTGTTTTTCATCGAATATTGGTCATAATGTTTGCAGATGATTTTCGGTTATTTTGTGGTGATCTTGGGAATGAGGTGAACGATGATGTTCTTTCAAAAGCGTTTTCACGATTTCCTTCATTTAACATGGCTAGAGTAAGTGTCTTCGCTAAACTTTAAATGATATGATACTCAAATTGTTGTTTTGTGTACCCATGAGCCATTTGCATGTCTCTTCAGATGTTTGTTTGAAGTCAAGGAGCACTGCCATATTTCCTTTATGTAAGGTAGGGTTTTCTTTCATTTCATGGTTGTCAACCCACTATCACATTTGACTATGTAGTATTAGACCAAAAGGTTTTGGTCCGAATCCTGTAGTATGGTTCTCATATAAGATAAAGAGCCGAAGTTCTGATCCATTTTGTTTTTCTCTTACTTCTGAAGGGTGCAATATGATGTTTGTAATGCAATTGAAAATGCCAAATCAATTGTTTAAGGCTAAAACATATTTTACTACCGTAAACTTGGTCAGCCAGGTTAAGTATCACCCTATAGAATCAAAGATGAAGTAATGAACACAGTACTATGTAACTCAGTCTGTCTAGTACCAGGAAAGAAAGAGGTCAAATGTATTACTTTATATGTTTTATGAAGTTACAGTTTAGATAATATACTAATTTTATCAAGTTTTATTTAAGGACTAAACAAGTGTTACCAATGACATAAGAATCCTAACCTATTAGACAATTAATACCAATCCTAACAAGTAGTACTAATACTTGACTAATAAAAAACTATCCGTTATGCATGATTCTTAGTTCTTACAATCTCATTGGCTTCTATGCATGATACTATCCGAAGATTTCACCTGAAGGGTCCAAGTAAGCCTACAAACGGGGAAATGAACCAATGGAATTCCTTCTTATAATGGAGAAATATAATCAATTTCATACTGAGTGAATCATCAGCAGTTATGGTTTATTTTAATTTACTTGTATGTGTATAGACACGAACATGCATGCATCTAGCATGTCATAATTAGAAGGCAGAAAAATCAATACTTTACAAGAATCAACACTACTAAATTAGACGGGTTGCTCTTCTGTAGGAGGAAAGTAAAGAATGTCATTAGGATAATCAGTATTTGTGTTTATATATTGACAACTACATTAACGTTGAAAATAGAAAGGATGCTTATCTGTTTTACTACAAGATATGACGACCTATGTAAAAAGTTTGCTCACAAGTTTTAATTTATGGCATGTTTTTGTGTATGGTGTCAGGTTGTTAGAGATAAACAGACTGGAAAAACGAAGGGTTATGGATTCATTAGTTTTGCTAACCCCACTGATCTGGCCTCTGCCCTTAAAGAAATGAATGGTAGCTTCTTTTTTTCAGCTTTTATATTTCCAGAATCGCACTGCAAACCTAATATCTTTTGATAGAGGTGGCAATTTTGACCCGTGTATTTGGAGGAGTCGACTGTAAAGTTATTAGCTAAAACTTGAACCTGTCAAATTGATCAGACATGTTGAAAGGTGTTTAAAGTGTCTCTTTGTTTGAAACATACAGCCTCCCAGATCATTTTAATCAGATTTAGATTATTGCTGTAATGATAGTGTTTTTGTAATCGTGAATAACACATCTATAATATATCATCTTTGTATTAAAAAAATAGACAAAAGTTGTTTGCGGGCAAGTCCCACATGAAGCGACCCGTTTCAACCCCGCCCGAACCTGTTTTGAATCATCAGTATTGCTCAACCACTCTGTTCTTTGTCCACCACTTCTGCATCAACTGTAGAATCTGTAACGCTGGTGCATTTATTGACTATTTTACATGGGTGTGGTGTCGACTTTTAGGAAAATATGTGGGAAATCGTCCAATAAAACTGCGTAAGAGCAAGTGGAAAGAGAGAACAGATTTCGAGGCCTTAGAAAAGCAAAAGGTAAATATCGATTTCATTGGTTTTAACAAATCATGTTGCAAGTCACTTATTGAAGGTGTGTTGGTGTTATTTTTTCTCTTGCAGCAACGCAGGCAGAAGAAATCAGGGCTCCCAAAGAAGAGCATCCTTCATAAGTGAGCGATACGAGATCAGCTTCTTTTCTATTTGCATGAAACCTTGCTTCATGTTCATTCACTTTTTACCTTCTAAATCTTGTATTAAAACTGAATTTGAACATTATTGATTGTGCAAGCTCTATCATCTTCACATCTCATTATGTTGAAAGCCTTGCCATTTTTGGATTTTAAAGCAGACCCCTTAGTTTTATGTTAAGAGACAACACAGCGCTGGTGATGTTTTTTTGTCCTTTGTTACTTTCTTCAATCTGTCCAAATGGATGAGTAACAGTCCGAAACTGGATGGGGGTGGAAGTGTCGAACCAAGATCCAGCGGGAATCGTAAGTTATAAAATATCTGAGCCCAAGACCTGACCACATAGTACCAGTTGGTGGCAGTTAGGCTAGCGGTTTGGTGCTGTTTTTGTCCCGTCACAAATTGTACCTAAAAACTTTGGTCTGGTTGCTTAAGCCTAATGTTTTTTTACCTACATGATATCATTTCATTAATATGAACCAAATTGGATGGTTCTGCGGAGTGAGGACTAGTGTTTCTGCATACCACATCCTGACAACATACGGCTAGAACATGGTTGTCTGCTTTGATGCGATTTTGGCACACCCTTTGGTCAATCCTTTCCATCTAAGGCTGGTAATTTCTGGGTCGACCCGAAATCCAGCATGAAAAGAGTAACACGACCCGAAACGGGTCAAAAGGGGTTAGACACGAAAATAAATGGGTCGGGTTACGGTTAACCCGACAACCCGAAAATGCCCGTATGTAAAACTATAATATTTTAAAAAAATTTTAATGCTTGAAATTTAAATTTTGAAGCGAAGATTGCAAATTCAAATAAGAGAGTGACATCTTTGGGCAATAGAACTCGTCAAATAAAAGCACAAAACCCTTAAATATTAAAAACTCAAAATAAACAATAAAATATTTACAGTTAAAACAATTTAAAACAATAGTATGTTATTTTGTTATTTGTTATTTTCATATATGATTTTGTTACTTTTACTTTTGATTATTTGATAGGTGATACTTTAGTATTTTATTCATAATTTTATTTAAAGATGAATAATTTTAAATTATTCGGTTGTTCAATATTTATTGATACTTGATAGAAGAGTAATATATGATAGTTTTTATTATATTCATTTATATAAGTGAATAAAAAAGTAAAATAAAAATTTGAATCAAACCGAAATAAATACCAAACTTGAAGTTCGAATAAAATCGAAACGAACATCGATTATTGAAGTTAGAATATAAACGAAAATCATTTTCGAAATTCTTACCGAAAGTCACAAAGCAAACATAGAATTTGAAATATTAATAAAGAAAATCGTAATTGAAACGGAAAACAGTATTAAAAAAGCGTACTCGAAAACCGAAAAAATTCTTGTCAATGACATTTGGCCTAAATGGGTCGACACGGAAAAAACTATCACGACCCAATCCCGACACGAAAAAAACTGACAAGACCCGAACTTGACACGAAAATAAATGAGTTGAAAGTGGGTCGATACAAAACTAACATGAACCCGAACGACACGAACCCGACCTAAATTGACGGCCTTACTTTCATCGGTTGAATCTCGGGTCAACAATTAGGGCGATTCAAATTCTTTTAAGAAATATCCTATAGATATGCAAATAAAACATGTATATAAAAGACCTTTAAAGACGAGAAGTGAAAGTACGCTGTTCATTAATAGCTGAAGGAGCACACATGCTATCTCAATTTCCAGTAGTAAACTTTTCTGTTTGAAGACTGTTACAAGTAGAACTAATGGAAACACACAATTAGATATAGGGTAAAATACGTGAAAATATAAAAAAATTTGTTAATATTATCATTATATACACTTAACTTTATTTTGTACTTAAAGACACATACAACTTACAAATTTGGTTCATTGTATACAATTGATAACTTGATTACCAGGTTACCGGTTACTTGTATATAATAAACAAAATTTAAAAGTTTGTATTTTTAGTTACTAAAGTTCTTTTATTTTTTGCTAGGTTACCGGTAAGTTACCTATGACAATAGGTAACTTGCCTACAATGAACCAAATTTGTAAGTTGTGTGTACTTTTAGGTATAAAATAAAGTTGATCGCATACAATAACAATATTGTCATAGTTTGTTGTATTTTCCGTGCAATTTGCCCATTAGATATATAGGTAGTAAACTTGCGAAAGCACACGGCGTGTTTTTTATTTGCTTTACGGATTTCGATACAGCTAATCCTCTCGAGATTACGTTTAGGAGTTAAATTTCAATTTTAGACTAGTGGCACTCTAATTACAAGAGATGATGATAAATAAACCCGTGATTGTGAGAAATGTAGCATCCCGATTTTCAGTCCAAATTTAAACCTTTCGAAATCTCAATTTAAAACATATTTTATACACGATTGCGGAAGCATTTTAATCTTTTATAAATATCTTAACAAGATATAAAACCTTTCAACAATAAACCTTATCAATAATATAATTCAAAAATCTTTGGTGTTACCACAGTCAATCTCACGACCATAATTAAAAGAGTAGGAAATCCAAGATTACCGGAAAATGCAACCAAGCTAGGCCCAAGGCATCTACCCGCCTCACCAAGGCCTCTAGACATTCTGCGGATACAAAACATTTAAACACACGCAGGGTTAGCTATAAACATAGCTAGTGAGTACAACTAAAAATCATTTATCTTTTCAAAACCAAGTCATCATTTTTTCTCTTTTGAAAACACAAGTTTGGCAATCAATATAACTCAAAATCATACACGTAAGCACATAAGGATGCGGGTCTGTCCATTGGGCCACAATGTCTCCACGTGGTAGCTAGCCACAGTCAAAACGTGCCCACATGGGGGATAATCACATCACCCCGTCAAGGTGGGGGATGCACGAAGCAGTCCACTATACAACGGTTATCTGGAGTGTAAGCCCTGTTCACCAAATTCACACGTGTTGCCCCGGGTTCGGTGGCTCGTCAGCTCGGTGAACCCACACAGTCATTGTAGCACCCTCAAACCCAGGCTAGAAGATTAGTGGGTTTGTGGTACGTGCTTAACTGTTTTAATATGATTAAGTGGTTAATTAAATGCTAATTGGTTAATTAAGTTAATTACATAAAATAAATTGCTTTGTATGTATGCATGATGTGTATGTGTGTTAGGAGTGTGTGTGCCACCTCTTGTTTTCAAGTTTGTACACGTGGGGCTTGTCAAAGATTTAGCATGCATTATTCAAAATTAAGAAAGGTGAAAGTGTGTGTGTGTGGCATTTTCTCTGTTGAAGAAACCGAAGAAGAACAAAGAAGGAAACAATCAGAATTCAGATTTTGTGTGTGTTTAAATTCAAACTAAGGTTAGACGTTTTAATACCATGATTATATGTTTACTAGATTGAATCCTGATAAAACTAATATGAATTTATGAAGAAACAATAGGATCGGATTTGAATGAAATATGTGTTTTGGGTTGGTTTTGTGTTTATATAATTTGGATGCTATAATAGTGTTTTGATGCATGAAATATGTGTTTATGATGTTAAAAACATGTTTCTGGTATGATGTGATGAAGTTATGAAAACCTGGATTTGAGTTATAAAGTTTTCAAGATGGTGGAATTAATGTAAATATATGAACTGTTGGAAGAAGATGAATTCCGATTGATTAGAAAACCGAGTGTTGGAAACCAAAAGTTTGGAAAACCGGAAGATTGAAATCCGGAACTCTTAAACCGACAAGTTAGAATCCTATACTTTAGAATCCGAAACTCAAAATGCTACACTTGTATAACCAAGAATCCGATTGTTGTAAACCGAGACCTTAAATCCGATTTATTTAGAAATCCGAAACCTAGAATCTAAGTATTCTAAAACAAATAGACTTGAAATCCTATACCCAAATCCGAGAAGTAGAATCTGAGACATAATGAAATCGGATTGATCGAATCCAGGTACTTGAAATCCGACATAGTTGATAGAATCCGATTGAAGTGAAATCCGAGTACTTGGAATTCAATTAAGGAAAATCCGATAGTATGGAATCCATCGGATTCCCAAATCCGATATTAGTAAAATCTGAGACATGAGTTGCGGATTCTTGAAATCCGATAGTTTTGGAGAAATCCGATATTTGTGTTTTGAACATGAATTTGTTTATTGTTTGATGAATGATTTATAAATATATGGATAAGATATATTTATGAGATTGGGACTGATTTGATTATTGATGTGTTTACAGGCAATCCTAAGACTCAGTAATATTAGACTTCTGAGCTCGTGCTGAATTGAGGTGAGTGGACATTAAACAAGGATGGTAAAGATTGCAGTTAATTTTATTGATGTGAAGCATGATTGTGGTTTGAGATTGGATTGATTGAACTGCTGTTTGTGATAATGAAATGTTGATAATTGCTGCATGAATATTTGGTCGATACGCACTCTTAGGATGATTTTGAGTTGCGTTGAGAAGTCAGCTATACGTGGACTTGGGCTGGGCTTGTCTAACTGGTTGGTTGAACAATAGTAGCCTTTCTGTTGCATTTGTTGCTCAGAGGGGAGTTTACTGTGCCAATCTAGTGGAAAGCTATCGGTAAACCTTTGCTTTGGCCGGCATTGGTTGTAGGTTCTGCGCCGAACTGCCGGTCTTCTCTAGATATGTGATTACATGATTGAAGATTGATTGTGAATGTTTGCATTTGATGTTTTAGCCTCTACTCACTTAGCTTTTGTACTAATACCCCTCAGTTGATGTTTTGCAGGTTCGTGTTAGTTTTGAAGAAGGAAGAGTTGGCCACACTCTGATACTATTTTGAAAAAGAGACGAGCCAGTATTTTTGTAACACCAAAACATAATGATGATGTTGTTGTTATCTTTTGAACAAATGATTGTATTTGTAAATATTGGTTATATGTAATCAAGTTGTTTTAATTAGCTTCCGCAGTGCGTTTAAAAAAAATGGCTTGTGAATTTCCGGTGTTACAGTTTGGTATCAGAGCCTAGGTTTGGCGATGCATGCACGGCTAGAGTGTTGCATTCCCAAATCTTGGCTCGTGACGGGTCAAGCTTTCCTTTGGGGGAATTAGGGTGAGTTAGAGTTGTTGTAGTAGTTAGTATTTTGAATACTAACGGTTTATGCTAATGAGCTATGAGGTGATGTGATTGTAACAGATTATGGCTGATAGAGAGACTCCCATCCTACCTCCTATGACCCAATCTACAGAGGCACCGGTGATTGAAGATGTAAACCAAGCTGGAACATCTGGGCAAGGGCAAGAGGAAGACCAGAGCGAATATATCTTTAAACTAGAGAACGAATTGATGGATCTTCGAAATAAAGTCCTGAACATGGAGCAGAGATTAAACCAACCAGAACCACAACCTGTACCAATTGCGATAACCACACAAGCAACCATACCACCGATAACTCAAATGATGCAACAACCATTTTTCTATCCGTATCCACAACCTGGAGGTTATCCATTTGCGTTTCCAGGATATAAACAACCCCGCACGTACAAACAATTCCTTGATTGCAAGCCTTCTGAATACCGGGGGAGTTCTGATCCCAGTATCACTCTAAATTGGCTTAGGGAAATGAGAAAGACATTAGATGCTTGCAACTGTGAGAATGAACTGAAAGTAAAATATGCCTCGAGGATGTTGAAAGCAGATGCCATGGTCTGGTGGGATTCAATTACTGGCCACTTTACAGAGCAACAGCAGGAGAGCATCACCTGGAGTCAATTCCAGGAGAAACTATGCGAGCAATATTGTGGAACTTTTGAGATTGCTAAAATAAAGAGAGAATTTATGGAGTTGCAAATGACTGGAAATATGACCGTGGATCAACTCATCAGTAAATTCAATGAAAAGATGAGGTTTGCCAAACACTGGGTGCCTGATGAAGAATCGAAGATTGCCCATTTTGTGGGGGCACTGCATCCAGATCTCCGTAGTGCCACTAGGTGGGCTACCACTTTATCCCAGGCATTCACTTTAGCCAAGTCGGCTGAAGGGGATTTGATAGCAAGAAATCGGTTGAGTGGGGAAAGAATTTCCCAACAGAAATCAAAGTTTGAACAATATAATACTCAACAGAGGCAAGGAGGGCAGAGCAGTGGTAACCGGCAGGGTAATCAGAATAGAGCAACTACTGCAGGTGGGTCTGCTCAAAGGGCACCATGGTGTAACAGGTGCAAGTCTTATCATCATGGGCAGTATACGCCCCAGTCCATGAGATGTGTAAAGTGTGGTCAGTTTGGCCACGATTTGAAGAATTGCAGACTACCGAGGAGCGTCTGCTGGAATTGTCAGAAAGAGGGGCACCGAGTCGGTGATTGCCCATTAAGTAAGAAAGCGGGATCTGGGTCAGGAGGGGGAGGTGCTGGAGGATCATCTACATCTGGGCAGAAACGGAAGAACCCACCCACTGCCGAGGGTCGGGCATTCAGAATGACTGTGGATGATGCCACTACCACAGATGATGTTATAACTGGTATGTTTTTGATAAACTCCACTCCTGCTAGAGTGTTATTTGATTCAGGGGCAAACTGCTCCTTTATATCTGTAGAATTCTGTGGTAGGTTGAATGTGCCTTTAACTGAACTAGCTACTGCTTTAGAAATTGAGGTAGCTGATGGTATGATGGTTCCGGTCACCACTGTTGTGGCTGGAGCCAAGATAGATATAGACGGTATTTGTTTTCCTGTTTATTTCCTTGTAATGCCATTATCTGGGTTCGATGTGGTGCTCGGGATGGATTGGCTGAGTCTAAATCAAGCCAGTATCAAGTGTCACAAGAAGTTGATTTCATTCCCGTTGGCTGATGGCACAAGAGTAGTAGCAAGGGGTGAGAAGGCTGGTTCTGTAATTCCGATCATCTCATGTTTGAAGGCTAGAAAGGCGTTGGATAAAGGTTGTGAATCGTATCTGGCTTATGTTATTGATGGAAAGAAAGAGAAACAGACAGTGAACGACATCCGGGTGGTAACAGAATACCCGGAGGTGTTTCCAGAAGAATTACCAGGACTACCTCCAGCTCGTGAGGTAGAGTTCAAGATAGATCTGATTCCTGGTTCCCGACCAGTGGCAAAGGCACCGTACAGGTTGGCACCGTCAGAGATCCGAGAGATGATGACACAGATACAAGATTTGTTAGATAAGGGTTTCATTCGTCCAAGTTCGTCTCCGTGGGGATCACCGGTATTATTTGTGAAGAAGAAAGACGGTACGTTGCGTATGTGTATCGACTACCGTGAGCTGAACAAGAGAACGATAAAGAACAAGTATCCGTTGCCAAGAATAGATGATTTGTTTGATCAATTACAGGGGGCTTCGTTCTTTTCTAAGATTGATTTGAGATCAGGGTATCATCAGGTGCGTGTTTCTAAGGAAGACGTGTCAAAGACGGATTTTCGTACGCACTACGGGCATTACGAGTTTTTGGTTATGCCGTTCGGCTTAACCAACGCACCTACGATTTTCATGGATTTAATGAACAAAGTCTGTCGACCATTTCTTGATAATTTTGTGATAGTCTTCATTGACGGTATATTGGTATACTCAAAGACAGAAGTGGAGCTTGAACAGCATTTGAGACAGATTTTGCAAACACTGAAGAAAGAGCATCTGTTTGCTAAGTTCTCAAAATGCGAATTTTGGTTAAGAGAGGTACAATTTTTGGGACATGTGATTTGTGACGAAGGGATGAAAGTGGATCCTTCAAAGGTAGAAGCAGTTATGACTTGGAACGCTCCGAAGACACCGTTCGAGATCAAGAGTTTTCTGGGGTTAGCTGGATACTAACGCAGGTTTATAAAAGACTTCTCCAAGATTGCGGGTCCGTTGACTAAGTTGACTCGAAAAGATGTGGAATTTGTATGGGGCAGTGAACAGGATAAAGCAATCCAGGTGTTGAAACAGTTGTTATGTCAAGCCCCTATTTTAGCATTGCCAAGTGGCTCAGAGGATTTCATAGTTTATTGCGATGCATCATTTGCGTGATTGGGTTGTGTACTTATGCAGAGGGATTGGGTGATTGCATATGCTTCAAGACAGTTGAAACCCCATGAGAAGAATTACCCAACACATGACTTGGAATTGGCAGCAGTTGTATTTGCTCTAAAGCTGTGGAGATACTACTTGTATGGCACCAAGTGTGTGATTTGTACCGACCATAAGAGCCTACAGTACGTATTTACACAGAAAGAGTTGAACATGAGACAGAGACGCTGGGTGGAATTGATTAAAGATTATGATTGCGAAATTAGATATCATCCAGGGAAAGCAAACGTGGTGGCAGATGCCTTAAGCCGTAAGGGAGCGGGAAGTTCTATCCAGTTTTTGCGAATAGAGATTGTATCTGATTTAGTAGATAGACTAAAATCTGCTCAGTTGGAGGCTCTGAAGGAAGAAAACTTGAAGAATGAACTGATGAAGAAACGTAAGGACGAACTTGCTGATGACTCTCGTGGATTAAATGTATACAAGACTCGTGTGTGGGTGCCTATGCTTGGAGATTTGAGGAAGCTGATTTTGACAGAAGCACACAAATCCAGATTGTCAGTACACCCAGGAAGCACTAAAATGTATAACGACCTGAAAGTGCTTTACTAGTGGCCTACTATGAAAACAGATGTGGCACAGTTTGTGGAATCATGCCATATCTATGCACAGGTGAAGGCTGAACATCAGAAGCCTTATGGATCTTTAAAACAATTGGAAATCCCTGAGTGGAAATGGGAACATATAACGATGGATTTCGTGACCAAACTTCCATGAACTCAGAGAAATAATGATATGATTTGGGTGATTGTGGATCGGCTGACCAAGAGCGCTCACTTCCTAGCTACATGTGAGACGGCTTCTCTGAGTAAGTTGGCTCAACTTTATGTGAACGAGATTGTTGCGAGGCATGGTATGCCATTATCAATAGTGTCTGACAGAGACTCCAGATTCGTTTCTAACTTCTGGAGGAGTTTACAGAGGGAATTGGGGACGAGGATTAACCTGAGTACTGCTTATCATCCCCAGACTGATGGTCAGACTGAACGAACCATACAGACACTTGAGGATATGTTGCGAGCTTGTGTAATCAAGTATGGTGGATCTTGGGATTCACACCTGCCATTGATAGAGTTTGCGTACAATAATTCTTACCACTCCAATATAGGGATGCCTCCATACGAAATGTTATACGCTCGTCGCTGCCGTACTCCGACTTGATGGTTAGAGGCTGGTGAGAAACAGTTTGCAAGACCTGAGATAGTTCAGATGACAGCTGATAAGGTTGCTATTGCCAGAGATAGGTTGAAAGCAACCAGAGATAGGCAGAAAATGTACGCAGATCCGCGTCGTCGCCCAGTTAAGTTTGATTTGGGAGAGTTAGTATACCTGAAGGTTTCTCCGTGGAAGGGTGTGATTCGATTCGGTAAACGCGGGAAGTTAGCTCCCCGTTACATTGGTCCCTTCCGCATACGTCAGATTGTGAATGATCAGACTGTTACACTAGATCTTCCAGCAGAACTTGCAGGAATACATGATACTTTTAACGTTTGCTATCTAAGAAAATGCAAAGTTGATGATGAAAATCAAATCCTCCCAGTACAAGAATTAAAAGTAGATTCTAAGAAGAGGTTGATAGAGAAACCAGTAGAACTGTTGGATCGAAAGGTAACCAAGCTTCGAAAGAAGCAGATACCAATGGTATTGGTCAAGTGGAAGCACAGTCTAGGTTCTGATTTGACATGGGAGACAGAAGCAGAGATGAAAGACAGATATCCCCACTTATTTGAGCAAGAAAGGATTCCGAGGACGGACTCCTCTTAAGGAGGAGAGATTTGTAACACCCTCAAACCCGGGCTAGAAGATTAGCGGGTTTGTGGTACGTGCTTAATTGTTTTAATATGATTAAGTGGTTAATTAAATGCTAATTGGTTAATTAAGTTAATTACATAAAATAAATTGTATTGTATGTATGCATGATATCGTATGTATGTGTTTATGCATGTATGTGGGTGTGCACGCGTATGTGTGTTAGGAGTGTGTGTGCCACCTCTTGTTTTCAAGTTTGTATACGTGGGGCTTCTCAAAGATTTAGCATGCATTATTCAAAATTAAGAAAGGTGAAAGTGTGTGTGTGTGGCGTTTTCTCTGTTGAAGAAACCGAAGAAGAACAAAGAAGGAAACAATCGGAATTCAGATTTTGTGTGTGTTTAAATTCAAACTAAGGTTAGACGTTTTAATATCATGATTATATGTTTACTAGATTGAATCCTGATAAAACTAATATGAGCTTATGAAGAAACAATAGGATCGGATTTGAATGAAACATGTGTTTTGGGTCGGTTTTGTGTTTATATAAATTGGATGCTATAATAATGTTTTGATGCATGAAATATGTGTTTATGATGTTAAAAACATGTTTCTGTTATGATGTGATGAAGTTATGAAAACCTGGATTTGAGTTATAAAGTTTTGAAGATGGTGGAATTAATGTAAATATATGAACTGTCGGTTTTGGTAAGGAAGAAGATGAATTACGATTGATTAGAAAACCGAGTGTTGGAAACCGAAGGTTTGGAAAACCGGAAGATTGAAATCCGGAACTCTTAAACCGACAAGTTAGAATCCTATACTTTAGAATCCGAAACTCAAAATGCTACACTTGTATGACCAAGAATCCGATTGTTGTAAACCGAGACTTTAAATCCGATTTATTTAGAAATCCGAAACTTAGAATCCAAGTATTCTAAAACCGATAGACTTGAGATCCTATACCCAAATCCGAGAAGTACAATCCGAGACATAATGAAATCAGATTGATCGAATCCGGGTACTTGAAATCCGACATTGTTGATAGAATCCGATCGAAGTGAAATCCGAGTACTTGGAATTCAATTAAGGAAAATCCGATAGTATGGA
Source organism: Dittrichia graveolens (assembly GCA_038502395.1). Taxonomy (NCBI): domain Eukaryota; kingdom Viridiplantae; phylum Streptophyta; class Magnoliopsida; order Asterales; family Asteraceae; genus Dittrichia; species Dittrichia graveolens. The sequence continues at coordinate 31,114,955 of JARJIL010000008.1, forward strand.
ATCCATCAGATTCCCAAATCCGATATTAGTAAAATCTGAGACATGAGTTGCGGATTCTTGAAATCCGATAGTTTTGGAGAAATCGGATATTTGTGTTTTGAACATGTATTTGTTTATTGTTTGATGAATGATTTATAAATATATGGATAAGATATATTTATGAGATTGGGACTGATTTGATTATTGCTGTGTTTACAGGCAATCCTAAGACTCAGTAATATTAGACTTCTGAGCTCGTGCTGAATTGAGGTGAGTGGACATTAAACACGGATGGTAAAGATTGCAGTTAATTTTATTGATGTGAAGCATGATTGTGGTTTGAGATTGGATTGATTGAACTGCTGTTTGTGATAATGAAATGTTGATAACTGCTACATGAATATTTGGTCGATAACTGCTATACGTGGACTTGGGCTGGGCTTGTCTAACTGGTTGGTTGAACAATAGTAGCCTTTCTGTTGCATTTGTTGCTCAGAGGGGAGTTTACTGTGCCAATCTAGTGGAAAGCTATCGGTAAACCTTTGCTTTGGCCGGCATTGGTTGTAGGTTCTGCGCCGAACCGCCGGTCTTATCTGGATATATGATTACATGATTGAAGATTGATTGTGAATGTTTGCATTTGATGTTTAGCCTCTACTCACTTAGCTTTTGTGCTAATTCCCCTCAGTTGATGTTTTGCAGGTTCGTGTTAGTTTTGAAGAAGGAAGAGTTGGCCACACTCTGATACTATTTTGAAAAAGAGACGAGCCAGTATTTTTGTAACACCAAAACATAATGATGATGTTGTTGTTATCTTTTGAACAAATGATTGTATTTGTAAATATTGGTTATATGTAATCAAGTTGTTTTAATTAGCTTCCGCAGTGTGTTTTAAAAAATAATGGCTTGTGAATTTCCGGTGTTACAGTCATGATGGTCTACTAACATACCCCTCCACTCTCTGCACCGATTCCGCAACCATCCGTACATCGCGGTTCCTCAATTGCCGAAGCCACATGAACCTGTGCACACCTCAATGGCTAGGAACCCTATGGTACAGAGTTCATATCAAACAGTGGTCCTGTAACATCCTCAAATCGGGCCTATTCGTGCGCTCCATTTGGTATGTCAATTTAATTAAATGAATTAAATAGGAATATATATATATATATATATATGAAACTATTAATAGAAATTAGCTATTGGTCAGATAAATGTGAATTTAAAAATAGTAATAAAAATAGAAAAGAATTTTAAAATAATAACTGGTTTCAAACGAGGTTTCCAAAAATATTCTCGTTAGTTGAAACGGTTATTCGGGTGTCATGTTGTATGTTGAAAAGGGGAACAAAATACCCCTTGTGGATAACTCAAAAACCAAAGTCGGTTTTTAAGTTACCAACAAACAGTCAACACACACATACATACGAGAATACACACACACTCACCTCTTGTTCCTTCTCTTGTGTTCTTGAAGGAGAAACAAAGCAAAAATCAACCAAGGAGCTGGATTGAAGCTTGAATATTGTCTCTAATCTGTTCTTAATCCTTCTTTCATCATCATCTTCATCCTTAGTAAGCTCTTTCTCTCTTGTTCTTCATTTTTGCAATTAGGTCAAAAATGGGTGAAACGAATTTGACCATTTATGTTTAGATTTATTGATAGTAATCTGTTCTAGTATGATGTACAAGTTGTTTGGAACTGATTTTGGGTATTACAAATGATAACTTGATTGTAATTCTTGAAATTGACCAAATGGGTCAAATATGGTGATTTGATGATTCAACCTTGAATCTGATGTTAAATTGTGTTATGTTAATGTTTATGAACTTCTTTAAGTGTCCCAAAGCTTGTACATGACCTGGAATTAATTAAGAAAGTGATAAACTTTAGTTTGGTAGAAACCATAGCTGTGTAGAAAACACAGAATCGTGCCCTGGATGAATGTCGCGGCGGGACCCTAAGGGGTGTCGCGGGGCGACCATGTGTGCAGCAAGCAGTTCTTGTTTTTTTAATATACAGGGTATATGGGCTGTGGTTGTATCACTTTTGACCAATTTTGGGGTATTTGAGTTAGTTTAAGCATTTTTGCTAGTTTAGACACATTTAGGGAATTGAACATTAGAACTAGCATATGTTTGTGATTTGTGGTATTCTAAGTGGACTTATATGTAAACAATAGGTAATTAAGCATCAAGGAAGGCCGAATCCATATTGGTGTTATATTTGAGCACCAAGGTGAGTACCGACTTTTATGAATCCAATAAAGGAGGTTTTTGAATGCTATTTGTTTAAACGAACACGGTATGCTATTTATTGCACAAAGACTTGTATAATTATATATATAAGCTTAGGAAACAAGTATTGACATGATGAATGATATATTTGACATGTATTTAAGTACATGCATATTTATTGTGATATCTTGATATATATGAATTCATATGTGAAAGCATGCATGCTATGATCCCTATTATGGGATAATGATGAGCTATGTGAAAAGTCCGGACATATGTGTATGGAAGGTCAGCTTCAGCTGGGTCTCAGGGGCCTTCGGGCAATTGTTCGGGACTAATGGTACTCGAGTGCCGATCCTTCAAACTCTTGGGGTGATTGCCTTAACTGGCTGAGCCTAATGAGCCTTTGGCTCCGTAATGAGCAGGTGGAGTCACTTAGGTGATGAAACCAGCATGGTTGGCAGTGTTTGATTCCCCCGGTGGTTGTTATTGAGCCGGACTAGCTATCTGGCAAGATATAGCACTGCTGGACATGTCAGCATTACCGTTATATGTTAGTATAGCATTGTATGCTCATTCTTGATTCATGACTTGCTATTATTGTACTCATACTTGTCTGTATTCACTAGCTATTTTAAATAGCTAATCGTGTTGTTGTTTCCCTTTTTCAGACAAAGAATAGGCAGGCCTGGTGAGACGGGGACTCTTGTGATTTTGTACAGGCTTTTGTGGAAAACTGCTTTTGGTATATAATATATACAATGGTCGGTTTAGTTTAAAGTAACACCGGTGGGCATGTTTGGCTATTTTATATTGTATATTTGTATGTACGCCAAACATGTGTTTTTAAACTGTAATAGTTAATAGGCGTGAGTTTGTTTATTAATTTAAATTCCGCTGCTTTGGTTTTGAAATTCGGTTAGGATAACTAACAGGTAAACATTCAATTTACAAACAGACCCATGCAGTTTGAAAACTCAAATTTTAACTGATTTTTAAGGTTTCAAAGGCGGTGTCACAGGTCCGGACCAAATCACATACCCCAAAGGGTCACATAATTCACATGCCATAAAGGCCACAAATCACATGCCATAAAGGCCAAGTAATCCAAGCATCAGGTTTATCGCAAAACACATAAGTGTCACAACTCATATCACTTGAGCATAAATGCTCAACAATCAAAACCACATTTGGCACCTCAATGCCCAAAAAAATCATTAGTATAAACATATTTTTTTAATACTCAAAATCATGTCACAGTTGGCATCTCAATGCCCAAAATATATCATAAGTGTAAATATATCTTTTATTTTCTCAAAACCATGTTTGTTTTTTCAAAATCAAAGTTCATTCCAACATGGAGTATCATGTTTCAAAACCATCAATTAAAACTAACATTAACATTGACTATCTCCAAAATGGAGCAATGGTCTTATTTTCAAAATCATCATTAAAACACATCTTAAACTGAATTCACAATTTCCACATTCTTTGAACTCAAAAGTTTCATGAAACATTTTCAAATCATATAACCCGCATTATAAAACAATTCAATAGTTCCACAACCTTTATTTCAACAAGTTTCATCAAACAATTGCCAAACAATCAAAACACATAAGTGATGACTTGAAAACTTTAACAATTTTGGGTATCTGCAGGGTGTACTCACCTGAGGGTGTGATAAGGATCACAACCCCATCCAAACCAAAGCTCAAACACGAGATCATAAACCTATGATCACAAAACATAAGGTTAACTTACATAAGTTAACCAAAAACAAGGTTTCTAGACTCAATTCTAGTCTTAAACTCTATTTCAGGTTAAAAAGACTTCATTTATCCCTTATAAAACCTTAGAATCAATCCCCAAACATGTACATAGTCAAATGGGGTCAAAAACATGAATTTTGGAAGTTTCAGGGTGCGTCGCGCCGCGAGAAATTCTCTGGAAAATGTCTTCTTCCCTACATGCGACGCGTTGCGTCGCGACACCCAACCCGTCGCGTCACGATGGGGCTTGCAAAAGTCTGTTTTCGTATTTTCTTTGCTGCAGCTCGCAAAATCCACAAGTTTTAACATCCAAAGCTTAGGGTATCAAACCAACGACATAAAATTTCACTTAAACAACTTCTTAACATCAACTATCACTACTTTTGATCATCAAACATCATCAAGAACCCTACAATATGAATTTACCCCAAAATTTAACCCATTTTCACAAATCATTACAAACTCAACAATGAATCACCAACTATAACAATCATAACTCAAAATCAAACACCAAATGAGATTTAGAACTTACTTGATTTGCAACCCCAACTTGTGTTGAGGTTTTCTTGTTCAATCCAAGTCCAAGATGAAGAAGTTTGAACCCCAAACCCTTGTTTACTTGATTCCAAAAACTCAAACACAACTCTTCTCTTCTATCTTCTTCTTTCTTCTTGAAATTTCCCTAGAAGCTTCTCTCTCTCTCTCTCTCTCTCTCTCTCTCGTTCCTTTCTTCCAGATTTTTCCCCATATTCTTTGACCAAATGACTTCACAATTGAAGTCTTACACTATATATACACATAATTACATGTTTGGTCCTTGATCTTTCTTTCCTTGTGCATTTTTTTACCAATTTAGATTGTAGGCACACATACATGACACATAGCATTTAAATAGCATGATATGCACATAATTTACTAATTTCTCATTTAAAATCACATATACATATATATATATTTTATAATTCCTAAAAATACGGGTATTACAATTCCTCCCTCCTTAAAAAGATTCCGTCCTCCGAATCGAATCAATCCACGAGCTAACACTATAACACATCCTTTACTAAGATTCTAGATAGGATCACGTAACTTAACTTATGGTATTGACCTTTTCATAAAATCTTAATCTTTCTTTTATAAGAGCAATAATTACTCTAATCTAGTCTCAAGCTTTTAATCATCGATTAAAACGCTTAACCCCCAAGATCGCCCATCTATACAACTTGTCTAATTCAGAAATTCATAATCAATTTCTTTAACTAGGTCTTTTAAAATAATCTAGTATCTCACCATTAAATGGTTCGTGAATATCTCCTATTTGGATTATCAAAATCAACATCATTAACCCAACCTTTATGACTCTTATGTCATATAACCTTATGGCTAACAAATTAGCTCATAAAAGTTTTTTATAGTATGTCTCATTTGAAAGTATACCAGCTAATCAAACGCCAAAGCAATTGCAAGTCAATTTGGGAAAACAACCCACTTATGAACGTAAGTGTTCCTCAGAAGTATTTTCCCAATAATTGGAGTAGCACAAGAGTGTTTATTCATAACCACATGTCATGATCCCACACCCTCTCACCAATACAGTTCTATATCAAAATAAGTCTACTCACATGAATAGGGAAGTAAACTTACAAGTATCACTAATAAAGTCATTCTTTAGCATTGATCCAACATTGACCTAAGTCATAACATATTCTCTCAAGGTTCTTAACGACCTTGACACTTCATATAAATTATTTGTTTCAAATGTCACATCTTAATTCACTGACTATACTTGCCACTATCAATCAATAACTAATGCACGATTTCAAATCTTTTGCACAATATTAACACAATCCCAAAGAAAGGTTCACTTGAACCAGTATACATTAAACATAAATATTGCTTAACTCACATCAAGCCTTAAAGTTTGAATCGGCTCAGCAGCCATGGTTTACACAATTTATTGTCCTTAAGACAATCACTAATGTAAGCACAGACCCTACTCAAAGATCTTTATCCCGCAAGGCCTTTGTCGTGCACCCCTAAGTCGCCTTATAAAATTCAAAACACCTTTTGGTCTAAAAAGACCCACAACAACACTATTAGTGCTATAACCTTGCGACTCCAAACTTAGGTCACAACCTTTGGCATGCCCGGATAAAGCAGATCACAAGGTCAAACTCTCGACCAACCCGAGCTACCGGCCTCGCCGCATGCTCCTGATGGTCAAATACTCGGTCATCTCTTGTGGTCTAAAAGCACCACGCTATATCTTACAAAATATAACCCAACTACTCGTCGCAAGGACGTCTATCATCAAAATAGCAGGGTCTTAACTCTATCTCATTGCCTGAGGACATGCCTCAATTCATGCGCAGGAGCTTCACTTTCGGGTTCAGGTCCACTAATTTCTAAATCTCTTTTCGGTATCCAAAGACATAAACAGAGGGAATCACCCTTAGGCATCAAACCACATGCTACTCTTTAGTAACACAAACAAAACCAATTGATCTCAAATGATCATATTAAATTATGCTGGGACTAACCATTAGGTTCTAAAGGTCCTCTTTCTTAGAGAAAGGTTTATAGACCTTTCATTACAAAGTCATCGGTGATCTTTATGATCTTAATATACTTTACCTTCATAAACTATCATGATCTCGAATAGACTATAAATAATTACCGTCATTAAGAAACTCTTTTCAACACCACCCAACGCGGGTCACTTAGTCAACTTATCAAATTTTCAATCATTAACATTTATCGCAGTTCTAATGAACTTTCAATAAACTTACAATCTATTCATTTCCACCACTTAGGTCTAACTGATACATAGGATCACATCAAATTATAATTCAAATTTTTCATGCTACAAGACTGACATTGTAATTTGTCTATCCTCATAAGAGGCTTAACATACTAACCATTATCTTTCCTTTAAACAACTCTCTAAGTCATCAAAGGAAAGAGACCCAGTTACACACATTCTTAAGTGAACACATCACTAATCAATAGCATCACAATCTTAATTTCAGAAAAGTCTCAGCCACTAGAGAGTTAAAATCTCTAAGATTATTTAACAACTCAATCACAAGGTTAATCAATGTACAACCTTACTCAAACATTTCATTACATTATCTCAATCACAAGATACAATTGGAATTACCCAACTGACTTTATACTTCTTATCTCCTCTAAGCACCTATCAAGTGCTAAGAGCGGTTAATAGCTTTCAATCAAAACTTGAGAGCTTATGTGACTAAGAGATTTTCAATTTAGACTTAATCATTCTACATCACATCTCAACGTGAGACCCATTAGATCACAAGATCTATAAATTATTTCAATGAGAAGTCCAACTCACTTTAAACTAAGCCACACCACTTCGATGGTGGCACAATGTCTATTCTTCTATCGAAGAAGATACAATTCAAAAGAAGATTCCTGTTTCTTTCGGAGAAACACACAAACACTATGTCTCTTATAACATAACTCATCAGAATAAGTCTACCATACAAGGAACAGTAACTTTAGTTCCAGTCACAATTTAACCAATAATCTCAGTAAGGTTCATCCGTAGATAAGGAATCAATTCTTGTGCCATAACACATAAGATGACACTAATAGATAATTCTATCAATAATCCATTAATGATCCGAACCCGTAACCACAGTCGCATAAAGGGTTCATTCTATAGACTAAATCATCTTTTATATTGCTACACATAGGTGCCTCCCTCCTTGAACCAAGGATAATTGACACTTTTCTGATCTAACTCTATTCTATGAAGTTCATCACTTACTCACCTTATTAATTAAGGCATACGAAACAAGGCTTCTAATATCATAATCTCATGTTTCTATTGGCGAAACTAATCTTAATCAAGACTTAGTTTCTCATTCTAGTGCTCAAAGCGTCTCATATATCATCAAGGAAATCTTTCCTTCTAAACCAGTCTATCCTTACAAAGGATCCATCAATAACTTGTCCATAATACAGGACTCAGTACACAAACTCAAACAGCTTTCGGTCACTATCCAAGGTTCAATGTGAACCAGGACCACTAATCTTAGTACTCAACAGTACAATTTATTTCTAAACTGCTACCCAAGGTAGGATATAACATCAGGCTCAACACATAACTGAAGTCAAACTTAGTAACATAGGGCTAGCAACACACTTGAGTCACCTAATACTCAGGCAACTCTCATCCTAACCCAAGTTACCCTCCCAGCTCAAATGGATTTCCTTTAATGGTCAGCCTGGTTTGAGACCAAACACTAAGTCGAGTGCATGATTCACTCAAACCCAGGCTCTGATACCAACTTGTAACACCCTGATTTTCAGTCCAAATTTAAACTTTCCGAAATCTCAATTTAAAACATATTTTATACACGATTGCGGAAGCATTTTAATAATTTATAAATATCTTAACAAGATATAAAACCTTTCAACAATAAACCTTATCAATAATATAATTCCAAAATCTTTGGTGTTACCACAGTCAATCTCACGACCATAATTAAAAGAGTAGGAAATCCAAGATTACCGGAAAATGCAACCAAGCTAGGCCCAAGGCATCTACCCGCCTCACCAAGGCCTCTAGACATTCTGCGGATACAAAACATTTAAACACACGCAGGGTTAGCTATAAACATAGCTAGTGAGTACAACTAAAAATCATTTATCTTTTCAAAACCAAGTCATCATTTTTTCTCTTTTGAAAACACAAGTTTGGCAATCAATATAACTCAAAATCATACACGTAAGCACATAAGGATGCGGGTCTGTCCATTGGGCCACAATGTCTCCACGTGGTAGCTAGCCACAGTCAACACGTGCCCACATGGGGGATAACCACATCACCCCGTCAAGGTGGGGGATGCACGAAGCAGTCCACCATACAACGGTTATCTGGAGTGTAAGCCCTGTTCACCAAATTCACACATGTTGCCCCGGGTTCGGTGGCTCGTCAGCCCAGTGAACCAACACGGTCATGATGGTCTACTGACATACCCCTCCCGATTCCTCAACCCCCCGTACATCGCGGTTCCTCAATTGCCGAAGCCACATGAACATGTGCACGTCTCAATGGCTAGGAACCCTATGGTACAGAGTTCATATCACACAGTGGTCCGGACCAAATCACATACCTCAAAGGGTCACATAAATCACATGCCATAAAGGCCACAAATCACATGCCATAAAGGCCAAGTAATCCAAGCATCAGGTTTATCATAAAACACACAAGTGTCACAACTCATATCACTTAAGCATAAATGCTCAACAATCAAAACCACATTTGGCACCTCAATGCCCAAAACATCATTAGTATAAACGTATTTTTTTAATACTCAAAATCATGTCACAGTTGGCATCTCAATGCCCAAAATATATCATAAGTGTAAATGTATCTTTTATTTTCTCAAAACCATGTTTGTTGTTTCAAAATAAAAGTTCACTCCAACATGGAGTATCATGTTTCAAAACCATCAATTAATACTAACATTAACATTGACCATCTCCAAAATGGAGCAATGGTCTTATTTTGAAAATCATCATTAAAACACATCTTAAACTGAATTCACAATTTCCACATTCTTTGAACTGAAAAGTTTCATGAAACAATTGCAAATCATATAACCCGCATTATAGAACAATTCAATAGTTCCACAACCTTTATTACAAGTTTCATCAAACAATTGCCAAACAATCAAAACACATAAGTTATGACTTGAAAACTTTAACAATTTTGGGTATCCGTAGGGTGTACTCACCTGAGGGTGTGATAAGGATCACAACCCCATCCAAACTTGCTCAAACACGAGATCGTAAACCTATGATCACAAAACATAAGGTTAACTTACATAAGTTAACCAAAAACAAGGTTTCTAGACTCAATTCTAGTCCTAGACTCTATTTCGGGTCTAAAAAGACTTCATTTATCCCTTATAAAATCTTAGAATCAATCCCCAAACACGTACATAGTCAAATGGGGTCAAAAACATGAATTTTGGAAGTTTCAGGGTGCCTAGCGCCGCGAAGCCTGTAGATCGCGCAGTGAGAAACTATCTGGAAAATGTCTTCTTCCCTACACGTGACGCGTCGCGTCACGACACCCAACCCGTCGCGTCGCGACGGGGCCTGCACATGTCTGTTTTCTTCTTTTCTTTGCTGCAGCTCGCATAATCCACAAGTTTTAACACCCAAAGCTTAGGGTATCAAACCAAGGACATAAAATTTCACTCAAACAACTTCTTAACATCAACCATCACTACTTTTGATCATCAAACATCATCAAGAACCCTACCATATGAATTTACCCCAAAATTTAACCCATTTTCACAAATAATTACAAACTCAACAATGAATCACCAACTATAACAATCATAACTCAAAATCAAACACCAAATGAGATTTAGAACTTAGTTTATTTGCAACCCCAACTTGTGTTGAGGTTTTCTTATTCAATCCAAGTCCAAGATGAAGAAGTTTGAACCCCAAACCCTTGTTTACTTGATTCCAAACACTCAAACACAACTCTTCTCTTCTATCTTCTTATTTCTTCTTGAAATTTCCCTAGAAGCTTCTCTCTCTCTCTCTCTCTCTCGTTCCTTTCTTCCAGATTTTCCCCATATTCTTTGACCAAATGACTTCACAATTGAAGTCTTACACTATATATACACATAATTACATGTTTGGTCCTTGATCTTTCTTTCCTTGTGCATTTTATTACGAATTTAGATTGTAGGCACACATACATGACACATAACATTTAAATAGCATGATATGCACATAATTTACTAATTTCTCATTTAAAATTGCATATACATATATATTTTATAATTCCCAAAAATACGGGTATTACTAGAAATGATTATATGGAATGCTTTTGGCACATTTACTTGAGAGATATCACCACCCTAACCATTTTCAGTACCCCTTGAAGTGTTCAACCCCTATATGGCAGAGTCATCCCACTGACACACACAAGTTGGTAACATTGCTGATGAGGCATAGGTATATTGAGTCACATGCCAAGTATTGATTCCGGCAACACCTTTGAACGAGAGAGAGAAAAATGCCAAAAGTTAGTTTTGGTGGGCCAGGCACGGCCGTGCCTTGTGAAGGTACGGGTGTGACTATTGGCTAGGTACAGGCCCAAGACCGGCGTGTCTAGGGCGTGCCTAGTGCTTAGGCACGAGACCAAGTCGGGGGTGACTTGGGTGTGCTCGTTAGGCTGGCACGGGCATGCCCTTTGAGTCACGGCCATGCCTGGCGCTGTAACAGCCAATTTAATTACACTTTTAAGTCTAGATTGAATGTGGCTTTATGGCATTCTTAACTCTAACTTTATGAGTACGTTTTGCTGGCTCTTTGAGGGCAAGAGAACTAATCAAAAGAGTTAGACACTTGAAAGAAATGGTTGGTTGTTCCATTTGACTCATATTCTCTCAAAACACACTTGGAAGAGAGTCTAGTCACTCATGATCTTCAAGTGGTATTTGTTCTATAGTGGTGACATTCTTGACGGTGTTCAAGCTTGCTAGCACTCAGGAATCAAACGTGCTTGGTGTGAATACCGGTAGAGGAATACTAGATTGTATTCTGATATCCATCTTTATCAACATTTAGAAAACAAGAGAAGAAGACATTTTTGGATGGTACATTTCTTTCTTGTAATGTCCCAATTTTTTATTTTTTTTGATTAAAGCTAGTGCCAAGACATACGATTAAGAGTCTACCATAATTAAAACACTGTGTAATTGTTGGATTATGCCCACTAACACACACACGAGTTGGTATCATGGCTGATGAAGCAAGGGCCTATTGGGTCACACGCCAAGTATCGATTCCTGCATCACGGATGGTCTAATGAGAGAGAAAACCAGAAACTGGTTCTAGTGGGCCAAGGCACACCCGTGCCTCTATGAGGTACGGCCGTGCCCTACGAGCAGGCACGAGCCCAAGTCGGGCATGACTTGGGCATGGCCTGTGGCTAGGTACGCTCGTGCCTCTAGGAGGCACGCCTGTGCCCTGTGCCCAGTGGACAGGCACGAGCCCGAGTCGGGCGTGAGTTGGGCGTGGCCTCTTGGGCTGGCACGCCCGTACCTTATGAGGCACGGCCGTGCCTCATGCAGTAACAACCTCTTAACTAGGCTTTGAAAGCTAGTTAAATGTGGTGTTTATAGTCATTATTCTAGAAACTGAAAATGACATTAGTGTGCACGTTTTTGAACTGAATTTTGAGTTCTATATAAGTGCCATTATGCTAATAAGGTCATGTTCCAAGAATTGTGTTTACTAGAATATATATATTTGCATACAACAACTCTCTCAAGCACTAGTAGTTCCAAGGCTTTGGTTCTATTGTGTAGACTATATTTGTGGTGTTTAGGTTGGCATACCTAACACTCTAGCAAGTGGGAAAAGATCAAGACTTGGTGTGGACTTCCATAGTGGTGTACACGTTAGTACACGAGGCTTCCAAACTCCAAACTCGCGGGTACAAAGAAGATAGGATCAAGGGTATAACTCTATCTCTTTGTATGTTTGATTTTGTTGCTTAGTCATGTCTAGAGTTTTGGTCCATTTGGTGGGCGTATTCGTGGTCAATTTTGAAAATACTTTCTTACACGTTTTGCTTTGTTGCGATTTTAGACCACGAAAACCCAATAGTGGTATCAGAGCCATCTCTAACATGGCTTTGCACTTTTGGAGTTAAACCGGATTTTCATAGTTTTCTGTCAAAAATGGTTTTCCGGTGACCGGGCACGGTCGTACGTCTAGGGGTACGGGCCGTGCCGGAGACTAGGGCACGGGCGTACCAGTGGGGTACGGGCCGTGCCGGCAGAATTCGTAAGCTGTTTAAAATTGTTTAAACTGTAAACTGACAAAAATGGCAAGCACGCCGGTGCCCTCTGGGGTACGCCCGTGCCTGATGGTTTTTTGGTCAGAATTGGTTTTGAAACAATGTGTTTAAATATATATTTAAATCTGGATGTTAGACTAGTCTTGATTCTGTTGATCCCCACTATATTTTGATTCCTAATTTTATATGTTTTATGTGACTTAGCATGAAGTTCACAAAAACATATATCTTTAGGTGTATATATGAATATGCAATTTTAAAGGTGTATTAAAATTGTTAATGCATATGTACAAGGATTGCTTGTTGTGCCTTTAGTGTTATTTTGCAATCTTGATCAAAATATATATATATCTTTGTTGGACATGGTTTTGTGGCACACCATTGTTTCGTTTGGTGGTGTTTGATGTGGTAGCCCGGTAACTTGATATGCCCATAGACTTTGTGATGTTTGTGGTTGGTTTTGGTTTTGGCCTGCGTGCCGTAATGTTGTAATATTTATATTTGGTGCGACTTGCATGTCGTTTATTTTAATCTTTGTACTCGTAATAGATTATTAGGATCACGATTTGCATGTCGTTTTCTTATTATTATGTACTCGTACTTAGATTATTTCAAATATGTAATATTGCATCAAAACCGACCGGGTGACATGGTGTTGGCGTCTTGACGAACCAAGTCCGGGAGATTCGCCGGAGTGGAGATCGTGACGGAGCATCCCTTGGTGTTGTCCCTAGATTGACTATGTTTTCCCCGTTTTGGCTCACGGGGAAAATACTTAGGATTTGGGCATGTTACCGGGTCTTTATTTATATTTATGCATGGTTGTTTTATATTTGAATTCTTTAGGATTTGCATGCTAGAGAATTTTTTGAAATATATAAAACAAAAGAGATTTATAAATGAGTTTATATTTCTACGTGCATAAGAATTGGCAAACATTAATATAAAAGGTGTTTATATTAAAAGGTGATTAAAAATGAGTTTTTGTCACTTAAATTGCTAATTCGTCAAAATTGTTAAAATATTATTTTAACCGGAAAAACAAAACCCCGTTTTTCGGAAAGTAAGTCACGCGCCACCCGTAAGACGACACCACCCACATCTAACGAAACTTGGATGATTGTCGAGCATTAGCACGAGTCATGTCTTGTGGAGTTGTGTGGAAGGTGAGTGTGGCATCCCGCAATATTGGTAGTCGAGCTTAATCACGAACCAATGATTGGGCTAGGGTACCAACGTGTGTCTTGACGGGCGACTTACAAATTCTTTTATGTTGCTTAAATGATGTCGATCTCTAGCCGAGTCATTTAAGAAATAATAAAAGGATTGGTGTATGAAGGGATCAAACATGCCTTAGACATTTGATGTCGAAAGCATCCCGCAAGGATCTAAGAGTTGCAATGGTTGCAATTGGTAATTTGTCTACCGGCCTAAATAACTTATTTCATGATCCGCGGTAAACCCGTCATGAGATAGAGTGAAATATGGTTCTTAGCCTTGTTCAAATAATTAAGTTTTATAACTATTGGGTAATTATTTCTACAAGGATTCACAACTAAAATTGGTACTCTAATTTTGTAGATGGCATCCAACAACGCTTCTACATCTTCATCGAACTCTATTTCCCTAAAATTGTTCCTCGAAAAGGCCAAACTCGATGGAAAAAACTTCATGGATTGGTTCATGCAACTAAGGATAGCCCTTAGGTATGAACAAAAGATGTGGGCCATCGAGGATCCTTTGCCGGAGGCACCTGCGGCTAATGCGACTACGGCGGTCCGAGACGCGTATGACAAGCCCGTTAAGGAAACGAACGAAGTGGCTTGCATTATGCTCTCGTCAATGATTCCTGAGCTTCAAAAGCAAATGGAACATTTAGGAGCATATGACATGCTTAACCAGCTGAAGGAAATGTTCCAACAGCAGGCTAAGCTAGAGCGCTTCGAGTGCCTCAAGTCCCTTTTCGATTGCCATATGCAGGAGGGCAGAAATGTGAGCGTTCACGTGCTTAAGGTGAAAGCATTGGTTGATCGCTTGGAGAGGTTGGGATTCCCGTTAGGGAGGGAGTTAGCGGTGGATGTGATCCTCCGTTCTCTTCCTAGTTCCTTTTCACAATTTGTGTGGAACTATCATGTCTATGGCATGGACAAGTCCCTAATGGAACTTCACGGAATGTTAAAGTCCGTCGAGTCTGACATGTCCAAGAAGCCCTCCTCGTCCAAACCCGTCCTAGCCATCCAGGGAGGCGGAACCAAAAGAAATGGCGCTCCCCCTCCAAGGGAAATGGTAAGGGGAAGGTTGCAAAACCTAACCCAAGTCCGGCCCCGAAGGGTAAGGGGAAAGCCGTGGTGGTTCCACCGGCTGAGGACCCTGCGGAAGCCGAGTGCTTCCACTGCAAGGAAAAGGGGCATTGGCGGCGTTTCTTGCCCAAAGTACCTTGAGGAGCTCAAATGGGTAAAACCAAAGGGAGCGGGTAACTCAGGTACGTTTATGATTGAACTCCACAATACCGCTACTTCTAACGGCTGGGTACTTGATACCGATTGTGGCACTCATATTTGTAATAATGTGCAGGTGCTAAAAAGAAGTAGGGCGCTGGGTGCTGGAGAGCTTGACCTGATCATGGGAAACAAGGATGTGGTTCCCGTGGAGCGGATAGGGAGTGTTGATCTCGCCTTTCCTTCAGGACTTGCTATTACCTTATTGAATGTTTGTTTTTCGCCCTGCGTGGCACGAAACATTATTTCCTTTAACGCTTTGTATGACAATGGATATGAGTTTAGTTTTAATAATGGAATTATCTCTTGTTTGAGAAATGATGTTCATTACTTTAAAGCTTATCCATGTCGGGGATTTATGAAACAAGTGTGTGTTTGGATGGTAATAAATCAATCATGAACATTGATTCTAAGTCCAAAGGTGTATTGGACAAGTTTTCTTTGTGGCATAGTCGTCTTGGCCATATAAGCAAGAAAGGTATCGCCAAACTCCAAGTGGATGGGATTTTGGAATCGTTTGACCACGGGTCAAGCTGCGATTCTTGTTTATTAGGTAAAATGACTAAAGCGCCCTTCACCGGCGTTAGTGAAAGGGGCAAAGACTTGTTGGACATTGTTCACATTGTTGTGTGTGGTCCATTCAGGTCTGCTACAAGAAACAACTGCAAGTACTTCGTTACTTTTACTGATGATTTCAGTAGGTATGGTTATGTTTATTTAATTAAGCATAAGTCTGAAACCTTTGAGGTGTTTAAGACATACCAAAACGAAGTGCAGAATCAATTGGGCAAGCGGATTAAGATTCTCAGATCCGATAGGGGTGGTGAGTATCTTAGTACCGAGTTTCTTGATCATCTTAGGGGTTGTGGAATTATTTCACAACTTACTCCACCCAGGACACCACAATTAAATGGGGTCGCTGAGAGGAGGAACCGAACTTTATTGGATATGGTTCGGCCCATGATGAGTCGTACAAAGCTACCCACAAGTTTTTGGGGTTATGCTTTGGAAACCGCTGCTAGGACCTTAAACCTTGTACCAACAAAGAAGGTTGCAAGTACACCATTCGAGATGTGGCATGTAAGGGTTCCTTCGCTAGCCTATCTCAAGGTCTGGGGTTGTGGGGCTTACATGAGACGTGAAGCTCAAGACAAACTTGAACCCAGAGCCGAGAAGTGTATTTTCTTTGGCTACCCAGCTGGTTCCATGGGATATTTGTTTTACAAACCTTCGGAGAACAAGGTGTTTGTTGCTCGAAGGGCGGTCTTCCTTGAAAGGGAGCTGATATCTGCAGAAGCCAGTGGGAGGCAAGTCGATCTAGAAGAAATTCTAGATGACACCAATGATCAACCTGATGTTGGCACTAGTACCGCTTCTGAGGTTGGCGTACCGGAAGAAGTGGAACCTCAACCAATGGTGGATGAGGTGCCTGATACACAACCATTAGAGCTCCGTAGATTTGGTAGAGTTCGTAATGAGCTGGAAAGATATGGGTTTCTCATATCTGAGGGCGACGAACTATTGGTGGATCATAGTGAATACTTGTTTACGCAACACTAGCCTGTACTTAATGGTGATTAAGTAATTGGAGGACCCGTACCTGAGTTTACTTCGTGGATATCATCACGAGTAAATCAGGATGATAATATTATTTATCCTTCTACTGGAGATGCACGCGTTGCTTGATTTTAACTTGGACTTGTTTAGATTGCTTTCTAACGCCGTTCGTAATTGGCTGTTATAAGGGAAGTTTTCAGGCAAGAACTTGTTATTATGATAGGACGGTGTAGTGAAAGGTATTCGTTCCTCTTTTGAGAGATATCCTTGGGCCCCTCGTTGAGTAAGCTGATGACAAATCAAAATGCATGGCCGTGCTCAAGTTGAATTGATAGTGGGTCAATTGTGCAACTTGTTTTTGTTAGTCATAGTTAGTCTATATCGAGAAACATAATCGTGAATGATTTGGGGTTGATCATGTTCCATGACCTGCATTCATAACGGATATCGTGAACAAAGGGGTATATAATCACTTATCTATAGGACCTTTCCTTTTGGTTAGGTATTTGTTTTGGGAAGACAAACCCTGTGCTGACTTGGGGGCATAGATGCCTTGCTAGAGGTCGCTCTATGTCGGTGACGCCTTTCGTGAGTTTGTCATGTGCAAGTGGGAGTCTGTTGGATTATGCCCACTGACACACACTAGAGTTGGTATCATGGATGATGAAACAAGGGCCTATTGGGTCACACGCCAAGTATCGATTCCGGCATCACGGATGGTCTAATGAGAGAGAAAACCAGAAACTGGTTCTGGTGGGCCAAGGCACGCCTGTGCCTCTATGAGGTACGGTCGTGCCGTACGGGCAGGCACGAGCCCAAGTCGGGCGTAACTTGGGCGTGGCATGTGGCTAGGTACGCCCGTGCCCTGTGCCCAGTGGACAGGCACGAGCCCAAGTCGGGCGTGACTTGGGCGTGGCCTGTTGGGCTGGCACTCCCGTACCTTATGAGGCGCGGCCGTGCCTCATGCAGTAACAGCCTCTTAACTAGGCTTTGAAAGCTAGTTAAATGTGGTGTTTATTGTCATTATTCTAGAAACTAAAAATGACATTAGTGTGCACGTTTTTGAACTAAATTTTGAGTTCTATATAAGTGCCATGATGCTAATATGGTCATGTTCCAAGAATTGTGTTTACTAGAATATATATTTGCATACAACAACTCTCTCAAGCACTATTAGTTCCAAGGCTTTGGTTCTATTGTGTAGACTATATTTGTGGTGTTTAGGTTGGCATACTTAACACTCTAGCAAGTGGGAAAAGATCAAGACTTGGTGTGGACTTTGATAGAGGTGTACACGTTAGTACACGAGGCTTCCGAACTCCAAACTCGCGGGTACAAAGAAGATAGGATCAAGGGTATAACTCTATCTCTTTGTATGTTTTATTTTGTTTCTTAGTCATGTCTAGAGTTTTGGTCCATTTAGTGGGAGTATTCGTGGTCAATTTTGAAAATATTTTCTTACTCGTTTTGCTTCCATTGCGATTTTAGACCACGAAAACCCAACAGTAATATCAATAACATCCCGGGTGAAAACCAATAAAAATCTTAAATTCAAATACAATCATTTTGGATTACATTTGAAAATTCATGATAGTGAAAACGACGCGAAAGCTTGTTGAAGATGAGCTATCAAACACGAGCTGGAGACCCGCCGTGGCCATCACCTGAAAAGATGGTTAAATAACAATCATAAGCACAAAGCTTAGCGAGTACTCTACTTACAATCAACCATGCATTGTAACATCATTTGCTTCCATATTCCTTCAAGACCATTCATTCCCGCTACCATAGTAGTCGGTCCCTCATTCCCGCTACCGTAGTAGTCGGTCCCATCATTTCCGTCACCGAAGTGAACGGTCCCATCATTCCCGTCACCTAAGTGAATGCTCCCATCATTAAGTAAGGCATAAAAATGATCAATCCGTCAATTCATGAATTCATCAGAACATCTAACACATATGGCACGTCAATCACATATATCATCAGGCTTAGATAGTAAGTAAGAATACTCACCTGTTCGTAGTCTTAGTTTCTTAATTAACAGCTATTAACGAATTGCTTGGTCACGAGTCCAAATTACAACCTACAGTTCACATAGTTGTATCAAGTTTCAAATACTCAAGGTCGGGCCATATACCTCGACTGAAAGTCGGACCTCACATTCTCAACCAAAAGTCGGACCAATACAAGGGGTCCAAAGGTCGGACTAGTTATTATTCATATTAAGTTGCATGGATAGGTATATCGCATGAAGTACAAGTCGCATGGATAGGTTTATATGAAAGTCGCATGGTATGTATAGGTGTAAGTCACATGACATATATATATATATATATATATGAAAGTCGCATGTGGTGTACATATATGGAAGTCACATGGTTATGTTTGGTAAGTAAGTCGCACGGGGTATATATATGGAAGTCGCATGGGGTAGTTTAGGTGTAAGTCGCATGGTGTATATATATGAAAGTCGCATGGGGTGTATTTAGGTAGATGTCGCATGGTTATGTTTGGTAAGTAAGTCGCATGGGGTATATATATATGGAAGTCGCATGGGTAGTTTAGGTGTAAGTCGCATAGTATATATACATATATATATATATATATATGAAATTCGCATGGGGTGTTTGTAACACCCGCAAACCCGGGCTAGTTGATTAGCGGGTTAGCGGTGAGTATGTATTTGTGTTAAATTACATTTGATTGGTTAAGTGGTTATTTGGAGTTAATTATATTAAATTAACAAATTGGAAATATATATATGTAAATGTATATATGTGTGTTATACTGGCAACAAAAGAAAAGGAAAAGTTATGTATGTATGTATGTTAAGTATGCATGGTGATATGGAAAAGGTAAGTTTTGCCACCACCTGCTTTGGTTAATAAATTGCATGTATACGTGGGTGGTTATGCTCTTCATCTGCTCATATTATTCAAAGAAGAAAAAGTGTGAAGTGTGTGTTTTGAAAGCAAAACCGTGAGTGAAGAAAGCTTGCTAACTTGAATTTGCTAAATCAAGATCTTGTGTTCTATAATTCAAGAAGAAGGTGAGAATATGTTTATATCATGCTATAGATAGCTTTGATGTGTTTTTATGTTGAAATACATGGATTTATGTGAAACCACCATTGTAGGAGCTTGAAGCTCAAAAGTGACAAATGGGTTTTGTTAGTTTGATGTTTTTAATGATTTAAAAGTGTTCATGATGATTTATGGCATGTTGTATGTAACGTCCCAAATTTTTTTTACATAATTCATTCATAATGGATGTTAGTAATCAATGATATCGTAGTTACATGACTCATCGTTAATTGAATAAACACACAATTCATTAAGTTACAATCATCCTCATTGTCTTAAATTGAAACTATTACTGTTGAAAACTAAGTTAATAGATTGCGGAAGCTTGAGTTTTGAGCTATCATCACCGAGCTGGAGCCCCGCCATGGTCATTACCTGAAAAGATGTAAAACAACAACTGTAAGCCCAAGGCTTAGCGAGTATACTACTTACAAACCAAATAGTTCACATAACTGCTCACGGCTCATACCCACTACCGTAGTAAGTCGTCTCATCATACCCGTCACCAGGACGGTCTAGTCTCACCCGTTGTCGTCACAACGGTCTAACATACCCGACACCGAACTCATACCTGACACCGAAGTGTACGGTCTCATACCCGACACCGAAGTGTGCGTTCTAACATACCCGTCACCGGAGTGAACAGTCTAATCATACCCGTTACCGAAGTAAACGGTCTAAACACATTCAACTATAACTCATAAGTATTCACGTATTCACGTGCATATAATAATATCTGGAATCTATTCAGGTTATAAGTGAGAATACTCACCTGTCAGCTGTCTTAGCTACTTGGTTCTTACTGAAAGACTTTACTTGCTTAACTCTGCAGTTGACTACTACCTGAGCCAAGTCTAAATATGGTTAATACCGGGTTTAACTGCTACTTACTGAAAGTCGTATGGAACACTATTAAAAGTCGAATGAACAAGTTCAAGAGCTGAAAGTCGCATGGAACACTACTAAAAGTCGCATGGCACATGATCAAGAGCTGAAAGTCGCATGGACTAATGCTAAAAGTTGCATGGCACATAAACAAGAGCTGAAAGTCGCATGGCACATAAACAAGAGCTGAAAGTCACATGGACTAATGCTAAAAGTTGCATGGCACATAAACAAGAACTGAAAGTCGCATGGACTAATTCTAAAAGTCGCATGGCACATAAACAAGAGCTGAAAGTCGCATGAACTCATCACAAGGTTGCATGGACTTATACTTATTCACTTAAAGTCGCATGGCACTACTGGGAATCATATGAAAGTTGCATGGAACATCTCAAAGTCGCATGAAACATATATAGCACATGAAAGTCGCATGAAATGATACTTAACATACGAAAGTCGCATGGTTGTATTCTCAAAGTCGCATGAACCCCAAATGGGTCGCACGACTCACACATATAAGTCGCATGGATCACCCCTGTAAGTTCATCATTTGAAAAACCCAGACCCCATAGCCAAGATCAAGCTTTCTCAAAACTCAACCAATTTAACTCATTCTTGTTGCAAAACATTTCTCCACTTATTTAAAACATTCCTTCTAACTTAAAACAATATTTTATCAACTCTATAAGGTGTTCTTGGTTAGATTTTCTCCTAGGTTTTTCTTAAACCCTCAAAACCCAAAACCCAGATTCTAAAACATTCAACCATCACCTTATCATAGCAAGAAATGATGTCTACATGATCCTAAAGGATAGAGAAACATTACCTGATGATCTTTCTTGCCAAACTCCCAAGTTTAGAACAATGGATGCAACCTGCTTGTACCTCTCGTATCTTCTAGATGGCACACAACACGCACTCACAACTTTGAATGAATGAAATAGTGATTTCTAGAGAATGTGTTGGAGGTTGTACCCTAAATTCTTATTTATACCTTCAAAACACACTCTTGTGGGCCTAGGCCCACTTCCACATCTCAAACCCAAAATACAACTAGAATTTTTTATTGGATCAATATATATATATATATATACATATATATAAGCCCAATTTTTCTTAATGAATCACCATCCACAATATGTATACACACACACACACACATATATATATATATATATAAAACATAACTCCCATTCCTTGAATAATCTCAAACCATATTATACATAAATCCCCATTAATATCCATTAAAATATTCTTATATATTTTGAGATTTCGGGTATTACATTGTATGAAATTGTATGTATGTTAGAAGTGTTTTGATTTGAGAAATAAGATGTTGGTTATGAAATATATGAGTTTTGGTTGGCTGAAATCCGAGAAAAGGAAGAAGATGGTTTGTAAAACCGAAGATCGTGGCGCGACCCTGTGGAAATCTGACATTTGAATCGGATTGTTGAGAAATCCGCAAGTTTCAAATCCAACCTTAGGAAATCCAAGAATTTTCAAATCCGACCCTGAAATCTGATTCTTTTGAAATCTGACACCAAAATCCGATAGTTGATTCCCGGATTTGAAATTCGATAGCTTCGCGGCGCGACGCAGGTGTAGGTTGCGGCGTGACCGGGACTGTTGAGGAATATTACTTGTTTTTATTTGTATTTTTTTGGGATATTACTTATATGATTATATTGGGTTGTTTATATGAATTTAAGATATAAATATATATAAACATATATTTATATATTCGAGACTGACTTGATTGTTACTGTGTTTTTAGGAAACACAAACTTAGTGATATTAGACAACTGAGCTAGCGTGATTCGAGGGCTGAGTTGAGTGGAAGTGTACTCACGAGTGGTGATGGTGGTAACGTTTATGATTTCATGACTTGAGATATTTGTTTGCTATGATAGACTGTTTAGTCTGATATATGTTGTTAGATTGTGTTGATTGTTATTGTTGCTAGTTGATTGTTGATTGTTGTTTGAGATCTCTTAGTTTGTTAGGTGACCAGTGTACATGGTTAATGATATGTGCACGTGGTGAGACCTGTAGATAAGAATTTAGGGCACATTAGAAACGTAGGCTTTGGGTATGTTACATGTGAATTATTATTTGATTAAGTTTACTTTTAATTCTAATTAAGTAACTTGATTAATTATTAATTGTTGTATATATGTATATATGTGTACGGTATTGTATGTGTGTGTGTGCATGTGATTAAATGAGTTTAAACCTGCCACCTCATGCTTGTAAACATATATACGTGGGTTACACTTTCATTTCTTAACTTTGAAGTAATTGTATGTGTGTGTGAATTGTGTGTATACCGAGAGCAAACAAGAAGAGCAAACAATCGGATTGTTGGTAATTGTGGATTTGTGAATTCAAGTTAGCAAGGTTGTGGATTCTTCTTTTAATATTGTTACTATGCTTAGATTAGTATTAACATGCTACGGTTTTGAGTGGGTTTGATATGAACATCATATGAACATGCTCTATGAGTGTATCGGATTTGGTGTTCTTGGTGTTGAAAGGTGTTCTTGATGCATGCTTATATGATTAAACATGATTATATGTGTTTCTATGAACTTGCATATGACTTGTATAAACTGGAAAGTTGATTTATGCAAGTTATGAAGTTGTCGGATTCTTGGAATGTTGAAGATGGCGGATTCTAATGAAGATGATGAAAACCGGATGTTGAAATCCGAAACAAGTGAAATCCGGAGCGTGGTAAATCCGATACTTAGAATCCGATACCTTTGAAATCCGATGGTGGATTTTAGTTATGAAATCCGATTGTGGGTGTCAAGTTAAAAGCGAGTGTGAAAATCCGATTGAGTTGCGGATTCCTTCAAATCCGATGGATGTATCGGATTCCTTTGAAATCCGATGGTGGTTGCGGATTCTGATAGTAGTGTCGGATTTCTTATGAAATCCGACACTTTTGACTTGTTGATTTGCATTATTTAATGCTATGTGATATATGTGCATGCATATGTGAATCTTACATGTTTATGTTTGATTAAATGGATATAAATATATGATTGGTATATATTTATGAATTGGATGCTGATTTCAGTTTGTTGTGTTCTCAGGAACAGACAAGGCTCAGTAACATTAGATCACTGAGTGAAATAGCTGAGAACCAGAGGTGAACACTCATGGTTGATATTAGTTGTACTAGTTTGGTTGCAACTATTGTTGGATAGATTGTATATATGTTGGTTAATTAACTGTGAATGTTAATTGTTGTATTCTACGATATGTATACATGTTGGAAGGGAAGTCAGTTTACGACTGGGCTTATGGGCTGGGTTCATTTGCTATTGGCTAAGCAGTATCAGGACATTGGGATGCATTCATTCCTACCGGACGATGATACTGTGTGAGGATAGCAAATGGACTATCGGTAAACCTTTGCTTTGGCCGGCATTAGTTGTAGGTTCCTGCAGAACCGCCGGTCTTCCCAGGGTTCTTATTTGTGGTTGTTGATATCATGCGGTTCAGGCTAATATATCTGTTATGTGTTACTCCATTCACTTAGCTTTGTGCTAATCCCCCACCTCTCACTCTTTTTACAGGTTTTGGTAAGTCAGCGACTCGGCTGAGAGTGGTTAGCTTTGGGAGTAATCACCTAGGACTCTGATAGATTATTTGTGACGAGCCATGTTTTGTAATACTGATATTTGTAAACAGTGGTTTGTAATTAGTTGTAATTACTTTGGTGTTTAAACGCTTCCGTAGTGTATTTAAAAAAAATTGGGTTAAAAATACGGTGTTACAAGTTTGGTATCAGAGCCTTGGTTTGGTAGTGTAGGCACAGTGGAAGTGTTACATTCCCAAATCTTGGCTCGTGGTAGGTCGATTACTCCTTGGGTGTTAGTATCTTGTGTACTAACGGATTTATCTAATAAATCGTGAGGTGATGTGATTGTTACAGATAACAATGGCTGGACGTGATTTCTCGACCGGTACCCCTACTGTCCCATCTACTGCTAAGGTCCCTACTGCAACAGTGGAAGCTCCTACCAACGCTGGTACATCTGGTATAGCAGTTGATGAGAGAGATAAGTACATTTTCCAACTGGAGGGTCAATTACAGGATCTGAGGAAAGAGTTAGAGCAGCAGAGACAGGTTCCTACAGCATAACCACCAGTTATTCCTGTAACATCAACTACTGTTGCGATACCACCTATTTTTCTAGTGGTTACTACTTTGGCAGAGGTTCCTCCGATGTCTATGCCGATACCACCATTTACACAACCGATGACACAACCTTTCTACTATTCGTTATTTCCGTAAGGACCCTATCCTCAAGGATCTATTCCACAGGGGTCCATGCCACAGGGATCGTATTCGTACCCTTATATGGGATTTCCATCTAACATGGGATACAAGTAGCCGTGTACTTACAGGCAGTTTTTGGATTGCAAACCGGATGAATACCACGATAGTACGGATCCGAATGTTACTTTGAACTGGTAAAGGGATACTGCAAGGATCTTGGATGCTTGCAATTGCGAGGAGGAAATGCGAGTTTGCTTTGCCACCAGGATGCTCAAAGGCAAGGCAATAGTTTGGTGGGATTCCATTACCACCCATTTATCAAAGACACAAATGGATTCTATCACGTGGAATCAATTTAGAGACAAACTATGCGAACAATACTACAATGCCTTTGAATTGAATAAAATAAGGCAGGAGTTAATGGAACTGAAGATGACGAGGAAGATTACGGTGGATGAGTTGATTGAACAATTTAATGTCAAACTGAGGTTTGTAACTGAGTGGGTGCCTGATGAATCTTCCCAGGTTCAACACTTTATTGGGGCATTATTGCCAGAATACAGGAGCACCACCAGATTAGTGTAACACCGTGATTTTGAGAACCAAATTTTTCTTTTTAAAATACAATTTAAGATTTCAAACTGCGTGGGTTTGACTGTAAATAGAACAATCAAACCTGTCTTATAATTTAAAAAATGCAGCGGAAGTAAAAACACGTGGCAAACTATATAAACATTCAAAATGATGCCACAAACGACAGTTGGTGTTACGGAATACATAACCGGTTGACTATTATCTTAAACAGACATAAACATAGTTCAACAGAGTTTAAACATAAAAGCAGTACTCCTCCCAAAGCAATTAACTACCCGCAGGCTCCCGAGCTCACTGAGGATTACCTGCACATGTGGAGTGTAGCATCTGTTAGCTATAATATCTAATGAGTACCAAATAGCATGCAATCAATATAAGTACATCACATAAACATCAATCATGAGCTGGCGTAGTCAGGAGGTAGCATATCTTGCAGGGGAGCTAACCCGGTTCAATGCACCAAACTGGGGTACCAGACACATCAACTGCACCGGTGGGGGAGCTGTTAAGCGTCCGCCGTTGCATTTTGGAATCAACAGATTCCTCTGTTGTATAGCCGCAGCTATACCCGAAGAGGACAAACCTTGCCCAATAAGTAGGACAACTTGGTCCGGGGCAAACCTTGCCCAATAGATCCGTACGGATCACAAACAGATAGTATGATTCAACCGAATCATCAATCATCAATGCGCGCATATATTCATTTATCATCATAGCATACACCTAAACAAGTGCATACTACATTGTGTCAACATGGTAAGTTTTAGCATTATCATGCAATCCTACACTTAAACAAGTGCGTGTACAAATCATGGTATACAATTCTGTGATCATTGTTAATATATGTTATAGGTATATTAATTGTTATGTCATTCGTCACTCACCTGATAGGCTAGAATAAGCAAAGACCTTGCTTTGGCACACACGGATTGTCAATTCAACCTATAATACCAAGACTTACGCATCAATCATTTGAATACGCGAGGAACGTCTAGGATACTTGAAACAATACCCTAATGATGTTATTTTACCATTTTAACTAACTATAGCAGCCCAAGCAACAACACGCGAATACGTGGCACAAAACAGCACATTAGGCTGTGTGTAGGGGTGTCGCGCCGCGACACAGCCTTTTGTCGCGCCGCGACCAGTCTGCAGAACTGTAGCTGGTGCTTGTTTTGTGCACATCAGGCTCATTTTAGCTCATTTCAATTCCAAATCAATTTTGGTAAAATTCTAGTCTTTCATAGGACCATTTGACACTTGTGGAAGCTTTCTAACATCAAAAACTCCTATCCAATTAATTCATACGAAAATCACAAATAAATGGACAAAGACGTGCGCATAATGGCGAAAACTTGGTGTAGACCAATTCCAACACTTGCAACACACCATATACACCTAATATGATGTATTGAAGGTGTTGCAACTGACCAAAACCTTTAATACCTTTATTTGGTATCATTTTCCAATTTCTTGCCTATTTATGGCCTATTTTTCACTATTTTAACCAATTCAAGCAAAACAACCATTTCAATTCAAAACCAATGTTCTAATCAATTCATTCAAGTCATATGAACCTATTAGAACCTTAAAAATTAGTTCTTGATGTGTAAAAACAGATTTACGCCATTTTGGCCATCTTGACCCATTTAGGCTAAATATTGGATTTGTGCATAAACACCACTTCTAATGCACCAATTGAGTTCTAATCAATCCTAACAAGTTATAAGATCAATTAGAACACTAAATTTCAGTTCTTGAAGGTCAAAATCAGTTTGACCCGTATTTGACCAAATTTGACCCATTTGAGCCAAAATTCAAAACTTATCAAGAACACTACTTTAATTCATGGAATTGGTTCCTATATACTTATAAATGATATTAGAACCTATTTCAATCATAAATTTTAGTTCTTGATTGCTAAATCAAAGAACCCACTTGTAAACCTAGAATTTCAAGTCTTGAAAGGCATAATCAAGAACAAGGATTAATTGGCACTTACAATGACCAAAGTATGATTAGAAACAACTTGTGGGATGATTTTGATCCTTATTTAGCTGCTGGAACAAGAGTTTATGAGTTTTCTTCAAAAACCCAAAATTCAAGAATGAAGAACAAGTCATGGATGAAGCTTACTAGGTGATGGAGATGATGAAGATGATGAGTTAAAGCTGATTTAATCTTCAATTTGCCACTGAAATCAGAACCTTAGATGATCTTCTTGTTGGTTTGTAGCCTTTCTTCTTCACTTGGCAAGAACAGAGAAAAGAATGAGTGTGTGTGTGATACGTATGAAGATGTGTGTGTCTATGTATTGATAAAAAGGCTGGACCGACTTGTGGGTATTATTATCCACAAGTGGGTATTTTTGTTCCCCTTTCCAACTTACAACTCATCTCTCATTTAACCGTTTCAACTAACGAGGATATTTTTGGAATCCTTGTTTGAAACCGTTCAACATTTTATAATCTTTATCTATATTTATTAATATTTTTAATAACCCTTTTATTTATTATTTTTCATATTTCATATCATTTCCTAGAATATATATTTATATTATTTAATTAAATTAAATAATTGACGTACCATATTCGGACACGTCTAGGCCCGTTTTGACGATGTTACAAATCTACCCCCCTTAAGAAGATTCCATCCTCGGAATCTGCTTTTCAGAAAATAAGTGGGGATAGCGTGCCTTCATATCCTCCTTGGTCTCCCACGTAAGGTTTGACCCGAGATTATGCTTCCATTTGACCAATACTAGCTGAATTGTCTTCTTACTCAGCCGCTTGTTCTTTGTGTTTAAGATTTCAATTGGTTCTTCCACTAGCCGTGTAGAAGAATCCACTTTCAGGTCTTGCAGAGGTCGAATCTGATCTTCATCTACCTTGCACTTGCGAAGATAGCAAACATTAAAGGTATTATGAATACCTGATAACTCTGGAGGTAACTCCAAAAATACTGTCTGCTCGTTGACTTTCTGAATGATTTTGAAAGGACCAATGTATCGCGGGCTCAACTTGCCCTTCTTACCGAACCTGATAACACCCTTCCATGGAGGAAGCTTCAAGAATACCCGATCACCTATTTCAAAGGTAACCGGCCTGCGTTTCGGATCTGCATACATCTTTTGCCTGTCTCTGGTTGCTTTAAGTTTCTCCCGTGCAAACTTGACTTTATCAGCAGTAATCTGGACCAGATCAGGTCCAGCATACTGTTTCTCCCCTGGTTCAAGCCAACAGGTAGGTGTGCGACAACGCCTACCATAAAGCATCTCATACGGTGGCATACCAATACTAGAATGATATGAGTTGTTATAAGCAAACTCAATCAAAGGTAAATGAGAATCCCATGAGCCACCGTAATCAAGTACACATGCGCGTAGCATGTCTTCAAGAGTTTGGATAGTCCTTTCGGACTGTCCATCTGTCTGTGGATGATATGCGGTACTCAAATGAACACGAGTACCGAGCTCCCTTTGAAGACTGCTCCAGAAGTGTGAAACAAACCGTGTATCCCTATTAGAGACAATAGATAGAAGAACACCATGTCGAGCGACAATTTCATTGATATATAACTGAGCAAGACGAGGCATAGAAGAAGATTCATTAACTGCTAGGAAGTGTGCACTCTTGGTGAGTCTGTCAACAATCACCCAGATCATGTCATGCCCTTTTGAAGTCCTGGGCAATTTAGTAACAAAATCCATAGTGATGTTGTCCTATTTCCATTCTGGAATTGGTAATTGTTGCAAGTTACCATAGGGTCATTGGTGCTCGGTCTTCACCTGTGCACAGATCTGACATTTCTCTACATAGGAGGCAATGTCACGTTTCAATGTAGGCCACCAGTAAAGTGCCTTAAGATCATGGTACATTTTAGTGCACCCAGGATGAACAGATAAACGAGAACTGTGCGCCTCCTTCAAGATTAGATCCCGGTTCCCTCCGATGCTAGGTACCCAGATTCGGGACCTGTATGTCTTCAATCCCCTGCTGTCATCTTGTAGCTGCTCCTTCAATTTAGCCATAACTTCTGCCTTTAGATTAGCTTCTAATAAGGCTTCTTGCTGAGCCTCCTTCAGTCGAGTGATAAGATCAGAAACGATAGTAATTTTCATGAATTTAACGGTTTCTGTGGAGCCCTTTCGGCTTAATGCATCAGCCACCACATTAGCCTTGCCCGGGTGGTATTTGATTTCACAATCATAGTCCTTAATCAATTCCATCCACCTGCGTTGCCTCATATTGAGCTCCTTCTGGGTAGAAACATACTGGAGGCTCTTATGATCAGTGAATACCACACATTTGGTGCCATACAAGTAGTGGTGCCATAGTTTCAGAGCAAAGACAACAGCTACCAACTCTAGATCATGAGTCGGATAGCTTTTCTCATGTGGCTTCAGTTGGTGGGAAGCATAAGGTATAACCTTGTCCTTCTGCATAAGGACACTTCCCAAACCTGCGTAAGAAGCATCACAGTAAACAATAAAATCTTCTGACCCATCTGGTAGAGTCAGAATTGGAGCTTGACATAAGAGTTGTTTCAATGTTTGGAATGCTTTATCTTGTTCATCAGACCACGAATAGGGAACATCCTTTCGTGTAAGCTTCGTCAGAGGACCTGCAATCTTAGAGAAATTCTGGATGAACCGCCGATAGTACCCGGCAAGTCCTAAGAAACTACGAATCTCAGATGGGGTTTTGGGAATTCCCCAATTCATCACCGCCTCAACTTTGGCTGGATCAACCATTACACCATCCTTGCTTATCACATGCCCAAGGAAGTGTATCTTTTCGAGCCAGAACTCGCATTTAGAGAATTTAGCATATAATTGTTCTCGCATCAGAGTGTCAAGAACTATGCGAAGATGTGTCTCGTGTTCTGCTTCAGATCTGGAATAAATAAGAATGTCATCGATGAATACAATGACAAATTTGTCAAGAAAGGCACGACAGACACAGTTCATAAGATCCATAAATATTGCTGGAGCATTCGTCAATCCGAAAGGCATCACAAGAAACTCATAATGCCCATATCTCGTTCTGAAAGCCGTCTTTGGAATATCTTCATCGCGTACACGGACTTGATGATAACCAGAACGAAGATCTATCTTTGAAAAGCAAGTAGCACCCTGAAGTTGATCAAACAGATCATCAATACAAGGAAGAGGGTACTTGTTCTTTACAGTTTGCTTATTCAGCTCCCTGTAGTCAATGCACATCCGCATCGTCCCGTCTTTCTTTTTAACAAACAAGACTGGAGCTCCCCAAGGCGAAGAGCTGGGACGAATGAAACCTCTATCAAGAAGTTCCTGTATCTGAGTCATCATCTCGCGGACCTCGGATGGTGCAAGACGATAAGGAGATCTTCCTACAGGCGTAGCACCTGGTACAAGATCTATCTGATATTCTACATCTCTTACCAGTGGCAAACCCGGTAATTCATCAGGGAAAACACCCGGGTATTCAGAAACTACCCGAATGTCATTTACAGCTTTCTTCTCCATGTGGGTATCAATAACATAAGCCAAATAGGACTTACATCCCTTGGCTACAAACTTGCGAGCTTTCATCAGAGAAATCAATGGAGTTTCAGAAGTTCTTCCTTCACCTCGAGCCACAGCATATGACCCGTCAGAGAAAGGAATCTTAATAATCTTTTTAGAGCAAATAATCTCAGCATTTTGATTGCTGAGCCAATCCATCCCGATTACTACATCAAACCCAGCAATCGGCATAACCAGAAAAGAAACAGGGAAACTAGTCCCATCAATATCAATCAGTGCAAATAGGAACTCTATGAACAACATAGACTATCCTACCACTAGCAACTTCAACGCTTAACGGATCAGTCAGTGTGCAGATAGGCAATTGCAGTTTAGCACATAAGGATGCAGAGATGAAAGAATATGTTGCTCCTGAATCAAATAAAACACAGGCAGGAGAATTATTAATAAGAAAGGTGTCAGTGATAACATCACCTGCAGCCTTAGCCTCATCGGCTGTCATTTGAAAAGCCCTGCCTGGTGCACGAGGTGCAACATTCTTCCCCCGACCCGAGGAAGATCCACTAGCTCCTCCTGATCCGGTGTTGGAACCCGACCTACAGTCAACCGACCGGTGTCCCGGCTTGAGACATTTGTAGCACACATTATCTTTATATTTACAGCTTTCAGCTGTATGCCCCTTTTGCCCACATTTAGGACACCTTGCAGTATCCTTGGTACAATGCCCGGTATGCCTAGATCGACACGAAGCACACCATAGATCATCTGAAGGACTATACCTGGAACCCCCTTGTTGTTGCTGGTGTTGCTGAGGCTGTCTCTGCCATGATCCTCCACCTGTAGCCTTCGACCCAGAAGACTGTTTAAACTTCCTTTTGGAAGTTCCCCCAGCTTGTGAAGCATGATCAGTCTCATATCGGCATGCAATATCAAATGCCCTATCCAGAGTAGTGGCAAAACGGACGGATGATCGATACTCCGGTGGCAGAGCAAGTGCAAAGCGGTTAATCTTTGCTTCTTCGTCAGGTAAAGAACCCTGCATGAAACGGACCAATTCGGTATACCTGGTGATGAGTTCCTCAACAGATCGATTGCCTTTACACAAGGCTCGGAACTCATTATCCACAGCTTCTACCGCCTGGGCTGAACATTATTTAGCCCTCATAATCCTCAGAAAATCAGACCATGTCATAGAGTTGAGGACAGCAGCCGGTGTAGAAGCTATCACCGTATCATACCAGGATACCGCTCTACCTCGCAGCATCTTTCTAGCATATGCCACCTTCTTGGATTCATCAGCCTCACATGTCTCGAAGGCCAATTCAGTATCGCGGATCCACCGCTCTACGATCACCATATCCATATTACCTTCAAAGGTCGGTGGTGAACACATCATGAAGGCCTTTAATCCCATGGCCATCTTCTTTTCGGGAACACGCTCCTCAGAGGCTTTAAGACGAGCCTCCAAGTCACGAATATACGCCTCCCGATCATCACTTCCAGACATAGTCAATCTCTAAGTTCTGTTAGATCATTAAAGTCAAACATACTTAGTATACTTTTCCATACTTGATTAATCATGTTAATCAAATAAACAAATAATCAACAACTGTGTTAGTCATGTGAATCATATCAATCTCTCTCGCACCCCAATACCTCCCGAGGAACACTTTAAATAATGGTCGAGCCCGAATTTGAGACGGAATACTCTTTCAAGTATCCAATTCACTCAAACTTAGGCTCTGATACCAGCTTGTAACACCGTGATTTCGAGAACCAAATTTTTCTTTTTAAAATACAATTTAAGATTTCAAACTGCGTGGGTTCGACTGTAAATAGAACAATCAAACCTGTCTTATAATTTAAAAAATGCAGCGGAAGTAAAAACACGTGGCAAACTATATAAACATTCAAAATGATGCCACAAACGACAATTGGTGTTACGGAATACATAACCGGCTGACCATTATCTTAAACAGACATAAACATAGTTCAACAGAGTTTAAACATAAAAGCAGTGTTCCTCCCAAAGCAATTAACTACCCGCAGGCTCCCGAGCTCACTGAGGATTACCTGCACATGTGGAGTGTAGCATCTGTTAGCTATAACAGCTAGTGAGTACCAAATAGCATGCAATCAATTTAAGTACATCACATATCATCAATCATGCTCAGATAGTTCTATCCTAGCATCTCGCGATGAGCTGGCGTAGTCAGGAGGTAGCATATCTTGCAGGGGCGCTAACCCGGCTTAATGAACCAAACTGGGGTACCAGACACATCAACCGCACCGGTGGGGGAGCTGTTAAGCGTCCACCGTTGCGTTTTGGAATTAACAGATTCCTCTGTTGTACAGCCGCAGCTATACCCGAAGAGGACAAACCTTGTCCGGGGCAAACCTTGCCCAATAAGTAGGACAACTTGGTCCGGGGCAAACCTTGCCCAATAGATCCGTACCGATCACAAACAGATAGTATGATTCAACCGAATCATCAATCAATCAATCATCAATGCGCGCATATATTCATTTATCATCATAGCGTACACCTAAACAAGTGCATACTACATTGTGTCAACATGGTAAGTTCTAGCATTATCATGCAATCCTACACTTAAACAAGTGCGTATACAAATCATGGTATACAATTCTGTGATCCTTGTTAATATATGTTATAGGTATATTGATTGTTATGTCATTCGTCACTCACCTGATAGGCTAGAATAAGCAAAGACCTTGCTTTGGCACACACGGATTGTCAATTCAACCTATAATACCAAGACTTACGCATCAATCATTTGAATACGTGAGGAACGACTATAGCAGCCCAAGCAACAACACGCGAATACGTGGCACAAAACGGCACATTAGGCTGTGTGCAGGGGTGTCGCGCCGCGACCAGTCTGCAGAACTGCAGCCGGTGCTTGTTTTGTGCACAACAGGCTCATTTTAGCTCATTTCAATTGCAAATCAATTTTGGTAAAATTCTAGTCTTTCATAAGACCATTTGACACTTGTGGAAGCTTTCTAACATAAAAAACTCCTATCCAATTAATTCATACGAAAATCACAATTAAATGGACAAAGACGTGCGCATAATGGCCAAAACTTGGTGTAGACCAATTCCAACACTTGCAACACACCATATACACCTAATATGATGTATTGAAGGTGTTGCAACTTACCAAAACCTTTAAACTCTTTGTTTGGTATCATTTTCCAATTTCTTGCCTATTTTTCACTATTTTAACCAATTCAAGCAAAACAACCATTCCAATTCAAAACCAATGTTCTAATCAATTCATACAAGTCATATGAACCTATTAGAACCTTAAAAATCAGTTCTTGATGTGTAAAAACAGATTTAGGCCATTTTGGCCATCTTGACCCATTTAAGCTAAATATTGGATTTGTGCATAATCACCACTTCTAATGCACCATCAATCCTAACAAGTTATAAGATCAATTAGAAGACTAAATTTCAGTTCTTGAAGGTCAAAATCAGTTTGACCCGTATTTGACCAATTTTGACCCATTTGAGCCAAAATTCAAAACTTATCAAGAACACTACTTTAATTCATGGAATTGGTTCCTATATACTTATAAATGATATTAGAACCTATTTCAATCATAAATTTTAGTTCTTGATTGCTAAATCAAAGAACCCACTTGTAAACCTAGAATTTCAAGTCTTGAAAGGCATAATCAAGAACAAGGATTAATTGGCACTTACAATGATCAAAGTATGATTAGAAACAACTTGTGGGATGATTTTGATCCTTATTTAGCTGCTGGAACAAGAGTTTATGAGTTTTCTTCAAAAACCCAAAATTCAAGAATGAAGAACAAGTCATGGATAAAGCTTACTAGGTGATGGAGATGATGAGTTAAAGCTGATTTAATGTTCAATTTGCCACTGAAATCAGAACCTTAGATGATCTTCTTGTTGGTTTGTAGCCTTTCTTCTTCACTTGGCAAGAACAGAGAAAAGAATGAGTGTGTGTGTGATACGTATGAAGATGTGTGTGTCTGTGTATTGATAAAAAGGCTGGACCGACTTGTGGGTATTATTATCTACATGTGGGTATTTTTGTTCCCCTTTCCAACTTACAACTCATCTCTCGTTTAACCGTTTCAACTAACGAGGATATTTTTGGAATCCTCGTTTGAAACCGTTCAACATTTTATAATCTTTATCTATATTTATTAATATTTTTAATAACCCTTTTATTTATTATTTTTCATATTTCATATCATTTCCTAGAATATATATTTATATTATTGAATTAAATTAAATAATTGACGTACCATATTCGGACACATCTAGGGCCGTTTTGAGGATGTTATAATTAGCTGGATCTTTGTCCCAGGCTTTCACCTTGAAAAAATCTGCTGAGGGGGACATCCAGGTTAGAGACAAGCAGAGCAAGGATGAGGAGGCTTTGCAAAAGGCCAAGTATGATCAGGCTGGGGGTAGCCAGCAGAAAAAGAAGTGGCACGGTAACCAATCCCAGGGCAACCAGAATAGAAAGGCACCTACAAGGGATTCGGGGAATAAATCTCAGTGCTGCACAAGGTGCAGGTCTTCTCATACTGGGTAGTGTACTTCTCAGACGATGCGATGCGTGCGATGTGGAACGCACGGGCATGAATCGAAGGATTGTCGGTACCCTCGAAATGTATGTTGGAATTGTCACCAGGAGGGGCATAGGGCCGGTGATTGCCCTACTGGGAGAAGACCAGGGGCTGGGACAGGGGCAGGGGCGGTTGGGGGCTCATCTGCAGCAGGGGGGTAGAAAAGGAAGAATCCTCTGACTGTAGAGGGTAGGGCGTTCCGGATGATAGTAGATGATGCTACTGCCACTGATGATGTTATCACTGCGTTCTTTATAAGCTCTTTACCTGCTCGTGTAGTATTTGATTCTGGAGCAAATCGTTCCTTTATTTCTGTAGCATTTTATGCTAAGTTGGATTTGCCTACTACTATTATCTCTATGCCGATTGAAATAGAAGTAGTAGATGGTAAGATAGTGCCTGTTACAACTTTTATGACGGGTGCTGAGATTGATATCGATGGTAAGTGCTTTCCAGTGTCATTTCTACTGATGCCATTAGCGGGGTTTGATGTGGTTTTGGGGATGGATTGGCCGAGTAAGCACAGGGCGAGTATTAAATGTCATAGAAAGCTGTTTTCGTTTCCGTTATCTGATGGGTCACGTGTGCTGGCTCGAGGGGAAAGGAACAAGTCTGCGTTTCCTATCATTTCTACGTTGAAGGCCAAGAAATCCTTAAGTAAGGGTTACGAGTGTTTTCTGGCATATGCGATTGATGCTAGAAAGGAAAAGCGGGCAGTTACTGATGTTCGGGTTGTATCATAATATCCTGAGGTGTTTCCGGATGAGTTACCTGGGCTACCTCCCGTTCGAGAGGTAGAATACAAGATTGAATTGATACCAGGTTCTAATCTAGTGGCTAGATCTCCTTACCGGTTGGCTCCTTCTGAGATAAGGGAGATGATGATGCAGATTCAGGATTTGTTGGATCGGGGATTTATTCGTCCGAGTTCTTCACCGTGGGGTGCACCAGTCTTGTTTGTGAAAAAGAAAGATGGTACTCTGCGAATGTGTATTGATTACAGAGAACTGAATAAGAGGACAGTGAAGAATAAATACCTCTGCCCAGGATTGACGATTTGTTTGATCAGTTGCAGGGTGCTTTGTATTTCTCGAAGATTGACTTGAGATCGGGTTATGACCAGGTACGAGTTTCTGACAGAGATGTTGCTAAGACTGCTTTCGGTACCAGGTATGGCCATTATGAGTTTTTAGTCATGCGATTCGATTTGACTAAGGCACCTGCAGTGGTTATGGATTTGATGAATCGAGTTTGTCGACCGTTTTTGGCTAAATCTGTGATAGTATTTATTGACGACATTCTGGTTTATTGGAAATCTGAAGCTGATCATGAGGTTCATTTGAGACAGGTTCTTGACACTCTAAAACGGGAGCAATTGTATGCCAAGTACTCGAAGTGTGAATTCTAGATGCGAGAAGTTCACTTTCTGGGGCATGTCATTTACAGTGATGGAGTCAAAGTGGATCCGACAAACATAGAAGCAGTAATGAACTGGGAGGCTCTGAAGTCGCCTTTTGAGATTAAAAGCTTATTGGGATTGGCTAGGTATTACATTCATTGAAGAATTTTCTAAGATTGCGAATCCCATGACTAAATTGACTCGCAAGGAGGTTCCATTTAAATGGAGTGATGAACAGGAGAGAGCTTTTCAGACTCTGAAACGACTCTTGTGCAGGGCTCCTATTCTTGCTTTACCGGATGGGTCAGATGACCTCATAGTTTACTGTGACGCGTCATTGGCAGGGTTGGGTTATGTGTTGATTCAACGGGATAGAGTGATTGCGTATACTTCTCGTCAGTTGAAACCTAATGAGAAGAACTATCCAACCCATGATTTAGAATTGGTAGTTGTGGTTTTTGCGTTAAAATTGTGGAGACACTATCTTTATGGTACAAAGTGCATCATTTGTACGGATCACAAAAACCTACAGTATGTATTTTCGAAGAAAGAACTCAATATGCGACAGAGGCGATGGCTGGAGCTTGTTAAAGATTATGATTGCGAGATTCGCTATCATCCAGGGAAAGCCAATGTGGTTGCCGATGCTTTGAGTCGCAAGGGAGTTAATGAACATATCAAGTTTATGCGAATTGAAATAGTCTCAGACTTGATTGATAGATTGAAGGCAACTCTGTTGGAAGCCTTAAGGGATGAAAATCTAAAGTCCGAGATTATGTTAAAGAAGAAAAATGACTTGACTGATGATTCTAGGGGATTGAAGGTTTATCAATCTCGTGTTTGGGTGCCTTTGCTTGGAGGTGTTTGGAATTTGATTATGACTGAAGCTCACAAGTCTAGACTAGCACAAAAATGTATAACGATCTAAAAGTGTTGTATTGGTGGCCTACAATGAAGACTGATGTTGCACAGTTTGTGGAGTCTTGCCATATTTGTGCACATGTTAAGGCAGAGCACCAGAAACCCTATGGATCATTGCAATAGTTGCAGATTCCAGAGTGGAAGTGGGAGCACATAACGATGGATTTCGTAACTAAACTCCCACGCACGCAGAGGAATAATGATATGATTTGGGTGATTGTTGACAGATTAACCAAGAGGCCTCACTTCTTGGCTACCAGTGAGACGGCATCACTTAGTAAGTTGGCTTAGTTGTATATAGATGAAGTTGTTTCCCGACATGGTATACCGCTTTCGATCGTATCCGATAGAGATTCCAGGTTTGTGTCGAACTTCTAGAACAGTTTACAGTGGGAGTTGGGTACACGGGTGAATCTGAGCATAGCTTACCATCCACAGACAGACGGGCAATCTGAGCGAACTATTCAAACACTCGAAGATATGTTGCAGGCATGCGTGTTAGAATATGGAGGTTCTTGGGATTCCCGTATGCCGTTAATCGAATTTGTGTATAACAATTCTTATCATTCGAGTATCGGTATGCCGCCTTATGAGATGCTATATGGTCGTCGCTGCCATACTCCTACGTATTGGTTAGAGGCAGGTGAGAAACAGTATGCAGGGCCTGATATTGTGCAAATCACCGCAGACAAAGTGGCTATTGCGCGAGAAAAGTTGAAAGCTGCGAGGGATCGACAAAAGATGTATGCTGATCCACGTCGTAGGTCAGTTGTATTTGTTGAAGGGGAATTGGTATATCTAAAGGTTTCTCCGTGGAAGGGAGTTATCCGTTTTGGGAAGTGTGGAAAGCTAGCTTCGCATTATATTGGGCCGTTTTGTGTCCAACAGGTGGTTAATTATCAGATGGTTACTCTCGACCTTCCGGCAGAATAGTCAGGTATTCACAATACCTTCAACGTGTGTTACTTGCGGAAATGTAGAGTTGAGGATGAGAGTCAGATTCTACCTCTACATGATCTTAAAGTGGATTCCAGCAAGAAGTTGGTGAAAGAACCCATAGAACTACTGGATCGGAAAGTGACGAAATTACGAAAGAAACAGATTCCGATGGTTCTGGTAAAGTGGAAACACAGTTTGGGTTTAGACTTGACGTGGGAAACCGAGTCTGACATCAAAGCTCGTTACCCGCAGTTGTTTGATGATGAATAGATTCCGAGGACAGAATCCAGTTTAAGGGGGGAAGATTTGTAGCATACTGAGATTGGGCCTAGTAGAAACGTAGGCTTTGGGTATGTTACATGTGAATTATTATTTGATTAAGTTTACTTTAATTCTGATTAAGTAACTTGATTAATTATTAATTGTTGTATATATGTATATATGTGTACGGTATTGTATGTGTGTGTGCATGTGATTAAATGAGTTTAAAACCTGCCACCTCATGCTTGTAAACATATATACATGGGTTTCACTTTCATTTCTTCACTTTGAAGTAATTGTATGTGTGTGAATTGTGTGTATACCGAGAGCAAACAAGAAGAGCAAACAATCGGATTGTTGGTGATTGTGGATTTGTGAATTCAAGTTAGCAAGGTTGTGGATTCTTCTTTTATTATTGTTACTATGCTTGGATTAGTATTAACATGCTACGGTTTTGAGTGGGTTTGATATGAACATCATATGAACATGCTCTATGAGTATATCGGATTTGGTGTTCTTGGTGTTGAAAGGTGTTCTTGATGCATGCTTACATGATTAAACATGATTATATGTGTTTCTATGAACTTGCATATGAATTGTATAAATTGGAAAGTTGATTTATGCAAGTTATGAAGTTGTCGGATTCTTGGAATGTTGAAGATGGCGGATTCTAATGAAGATGATGAAAACCGGATGTTGAAATCCAAAACAAGTGAAATCCGGAACTTAGAATCCGGAGCGTGGTAAATCCGATACTTAGAATCCGATACCTTTGAAATCTGATGGTTGAATCCGATGGTGGATTTTAGTTATTAAATCCTATTGTGGGTGTCAAGTTAAAAGCGAGTGTGGAAATCCGATTAAGTTACGGATTCCTTCAAATCCGATGGTGGTTGCGGATTCCGATAGTAGTGTCGGATTTCTTATGAAATCCGACAGTTTTGACTTGTTGATTTGCATTATTTAATGCTATCTGATATATGTGCATGCATATGTGAATCTAACATGTTTATGTTTGATTAAATGGATATAAATATATGATTTGTATATATTTATGAATTGGATGCTGATTTCAGTTTGTTGTGTTCTCAGGAATAGACAAGGCTCAGTAACATTAGATCACTGAGTGAAATAGCTGAGAACCAGAGTTGAGTGGATGTTTGCTCACGGGTGATATTAGTTGTACTGATTTGGTTGCAACTATTGTTGGATAGATTGTATATTTGTTGGTTAATTAACTGTGAATGTTAATTGTTGTATTCTGTGATATGTATACATGTTGGAAGGTAAGTCAGTTTACGACTGGGCTTATGGGATGGGTTCATTTGCTATTGGCTAAGCAGTATCAGGACCTTGGGATGCATTCGTTGCTACCAGAGGATGATACTGTGTGAGGGTAGCAAATGGACTATCGGTAAACCTTTGCTTTGGCCGGCATTGGTTGTAGGTTCCGGCAGAACCACCGGTCTTCCCAGGGTGCTTATTTGTGGTTGTTGATATCACGCGGTTCAGGCTAATATATATGTTGTGTGTTACTCCATTCCCGTAGCTTTGTGCTAATCCCCCACCTCTCACTCTTTTTACAGGTTTTGGTAAGTCAGCGGCTCGGCTGAGAGTGGTTAGCTTGGTGAGTAATCACCTTGGACTCTGATAGATTATTTGTGACGAGCCGTGTTTTGTAATACTGATATTTGTAAACAGTGGTTTGTAATTAGTTGTAATTACTTTGGTGTTTAAACGCTCCCTTAGTGTAATTAAAAAAAAATTGGGTTAAAAATATGGTGTTACACGTATGGTTAATGATATGCGTACATGGTTAGAGGTCAGCTATCGTATGTTATTGGGATGTTATTGGGCTGGGCTATCTGCTATTGGTTGCACAGTTCTTGATCTTCTATGCATTTGTTGCAACAGAAGGGGTTTAACTGTACCAAGTAGCAAATAGCTATCGGTAAACCTTTGCTTTGGCCTGCATCGGTTGCAAGTTCTGCACAACCGCCGTTGCTCTAGAGGTTGGATTGGTTTGTGGAGATTGTCTGATCTGTTTGAGATTTGTATTTTTGACCAGTTGGAGACTGTTTGTGTTTGTTGTTGTTGGTTGCTTGTTTGTAGCTTCCATTCACTTAGCTTTGTGCTAATTCCCCTCGGTTGATTGCTTTTTGTAGGTTTGGCTGTTTAGCTTTGTTTGTGGGAAAGGGAAATTTGACTAACGCTCTGATATTATGTTTTGAGAATAGACGAGCCGTGTTTTAGAAATTTTTGTGACAGAACTTGATGTAGTGTTTGTGAATAGTACTTTGTACTTTGTGGGTGTTTGTTTTAATGAAATTAGAAAACGTTTCCGCAGCGATTTAAAAAAAATACGTTGAGAATTTATGGTGTTTCAAGTTGGTATCAGAGCCTTGGTTTGGCAATGCAGGCACGGCTAGAGTGTTGCATTCCCAAACTTTGGCTCGTGTTGGGTCAAACTTTCCTTGGGGGAATTAGAGTGAATTGGTGAAGCTGTCTGTTAGTTAGTATGTTTTATACTAACGGTTTATCTAATAAGATTGTGAGGTGATGTGATTGTACATATATGGCTGACAAAGATACCCCTGCTGATCCTCCTTTGACCCAAACTGTGGTTGAAACTTAAGTGATTGATACTGTGGATACGACAAATCGTGTGGGTACTTCGAGTTATGAACAGGAAGATGATCGAGAGGAATATATTTACAAGCTAGAGAATGAATTTCAGGAACTTAGAGATATAGTTCGTGGTATCGGAAAAGAGCGGACTAATCAGAGTGTGTCATCACAGATACCAACAACTATTACTACCTAATCTACTACTTTGCCGGTTACCGTTCCGTTTCCTCCGGTAATGCCAGTGACTCAACCGTTATTTCTTAATCCTCTCACTTTACAGGGAGATTATCCTTTTGGATATCCGGGATTAAAACAGCCTTGCACATACAAACAATTTTTGGATTGTAAATCATTGAAATATCATAGGAGTATTGATCCAAATGTAACTTTGAATTGGTTGCGAGAAATGGTAAAAGCTCTTGATGCGTGCAATTTTGAGAATGAATCCAGAGTTAAATTTGCAACTCGTATGCTTAAAAGAGATGCGATGGTGTGGTGGGATTCAATAACCGGACATTTTACTAAGGAACAACAGGAGAGTATCACTTGGAATCAATTTCAGGAGAAGCTATGCGAACAATATTGCAGCTCATTCGAGATTGCGAAAATTAAGAAAGAATTTATGGATTTGAAGATGACAAGAAACATGACGGTAGATAATTTGATTAAACAATTCAATGAGAGATTGCGATTTGTGAAACAGTGGGTGCCTTATGAGGCATCAAAGATACAACATTTTGTGGGAGCTTTGCTTCCGGAATATCGAAGTACTACCAGATGGGCGAATACATTATCACAAGCTAAGGGTGATGGAAAGGCAAGGGATAAAATGAATAGAGAATGTATTTCTCAGCAGAAATCAAGGATTGAACATGTTAATGATCAGCAAAGACAGAGTGGGCAAAGTGACCAGAAATAGAAGAATCGAAATAAAAGACCTACGACATGTGGGTCTAAACAAAGTTCGCAATGGTGCCGCCAGTGTAGATCTGTTCATACGGGGCCTTGCACACCCCAGACTTTGCGTTGCATTCGATGTGAATTGTTCGGACATGAGATCAAGGAATGTGGTTTCCCTCGGAGTGTGTGTTGGAATTGTCAAAAAGAGGGTCATCGTACGGGTGAATGTACCGAGGAAAGGAAAATGGGGCTGGGGTCAGGAGTGGATGCAGGTGGGGGATCCTCGTCAGCACATGGATGAAAGAGAAAGAACCCTTATGTGCTAGAGGGTAGAACTTTTGAAATGATGACTGACGACGATGCTAATATCGAAGATGATATAACGGGTACGTTTTGATAACTTTTATATATGTACGTGTGTTTATTAACTTCAAGAGTTAATTATTGATTTTTGATGCCTATGTGTGATAAGTGTGTATGCTTACTTCTGAACGAGAATGATTCTTTGGAAGTAGAGCTAGTAGATATCACGATATCTAAATCATGAAGTTATCTGATGCTGTTGTTAGAAAACGATAGGATGATACGTATGTGATATTTGAAATAATGTGAAATGAGTATGAAATGATAAAGAGAGAATGTTTTTAGAATAATTAAATTGCATGCTATGCGATGTGTTGTAAGATTGCTTCACAAACTATGTTTGTATATGTATATTTATGTTATATTTGTTCAAAGAAGAGGGGAAGAGAATAAATTGTTGAGGTTTGGAAGAAATTGGTGTCAACCAAGAGATGTTTTGATAAAGATATAATTGAGATTACGAGTTATTGTTATTAAATCTAATGAGTAAAGATAATCTTCGATGATAATTGATAAATTTGAAGAGATCTATGATACGTTGAGATAGTGTATTTGTTGAACCGATATATGACGTTATGTTATGGAATTGGAGGAATGATTGATACCCTACGATAGTTA
The DNA here is from genome assembly GCA_038502395.1 of Dittrichia graveolens. Taxonomy (NCBI): domain Eukaryota; kingdom Viridiplantae; phylum Streptophyta; class Magnoliopsida; order Asterales; family Asteraceae; genus Dittrichia; species Dittrichia graveolens. Next base: position 31,158,888 of record JARJIL010000008.1, read on the forward strand.
AAGATTCATGAGAGAAGGATTTAACCCATGACTTGGAGGTTGCAGCAAATGCGTTTATATTGACTATGTGGATAATATGGATTGTAAAAGTATGTGTGATTGACTTGATTATTAAAAGAAGTAGTAAACACTTATATACGGATGAGTTGAAATGTGGCAGAGACAATGTTTAGTATGAATAGAAGAATGTGAATGAGAGATTTAAATATTACCTTGGAGGGATAAATGATGTTAGAAATGTGGAAATACGAGGGAGTTTATGATGATAACCCTGGAATTATGCGAGTTGAAGTATACTTGACTTGATAAATAGAATTGAAATTGCCCTTACTAGAAGTTGATGGCTTAAATGATTGAAATTATCAAGTATAAGAAAGAGATGGATTGCTACAGAGTGGGTAAGTCTGAGATGTGCAGAATTATTTGGGTAAAAGATGTAATTGATGCCTAATTACAAGCAGATATAAATGTGAAAGAGATAGTTATAATAACAGTTGTTATTTGTGAATTGAAGATACATGTGATTTGAAGAATGATAGATTGAATTCATTAAAAAATGAGGAAGAGAGAAGAGGAATGTAATGGCCAAAGCATATGGAATGAAGACTTGTGGATCTTATATTGCCTTTGCTAGGAAGTGCCTTTACTTGGAATTGGAAATTTAATTTGAATAAGACTCATGAAACTAAATTTCCAGTGCACCTGGAAGGGCTAAATAGTATTATGTCATACAAAGTATTTAGTTGATGACTTACTAAAAGGAGTGAACATGATATTTTGTGGAAATGACATGATTGTGTAGGAGTCAAAGCAGAATATCAGAGATTTATGAACTGTTAAGATACCAGAGTAGTGGTGATGACAAGCTATGATGAAATTATATGTAATTTACTTTATATGAATAAAATCCGGATATATTACGGGCAATTGTGGTCGTTCAGTAGGAAACACCGGTATATTGCCACTAGTGGGATAGCATCGTTTGGGCAGAATTGCATACTGATGAGATAATTTGAAGATGTGATGTTTTATACTTAGAGATTTCTGATGAGAATTGAAAGAATTGACTAAATTTGTAGAAGAGTTTACAACAAGAACTGAAATGTGAAATGAGCAGTACAACTCAGTTCGTATTGGATGGTCGAGTAGAAAGAATTGTACAAATGCATGAGAATGAACTTGTGTTTGTGATTGGATTTTGATGATTCGTGGAATTCGTAATTGAGCTAATTAGACAAACGTGATGTGATTTCTATGTGATGAATGTTAAAGTATCAGTGGTAAGTTGATATATGCATATCGTGGTAATGTTTAACATGATTAGTTGAAGGTAAGAATGAAGCAATATGTGGAATTCATTAATTGAGATAAACAGATTAATGTAAACAAGTATTCAAGAGACATGTTGATATTGTCTAACTGTGTGAACGTGAAAGAAAATGAGTTGAAAGACAGATTTATCAAGGTCTATGAGTTATATACTGAATTGAAGAAGATATTTGAAATATAAGTAAAAAAACTGATGATTGTAAACTGAGAAAGATATGTAGAAAGGGATTTATTTGTTTTTCAGTAAGATGTATATGCGTTACAATTGGATTGACAATCAGAAATGAATGAATATGAAGAGAGAATATTATGTTTGATGTGTGCTATAGGATTCCGAGGACGGAATCCTCTGAAGGAGGGAAGATTTGTAACACCCGTAAACCCGGGCTAGTTGATTAGCGGGTAAGCGGTGAGTATGTATTTGTGTTAAATTACATTTGATTGGTTAAGTGGTTATTTGGAGTTAATTATATTAAATTAACAAATTGGAAATATATATATGTAAATGTATATATGTGTGTTATACTGGCAACAAAAGAAAAGGAAAAGTTATGTATGTATGTATGTATGTTAAGTATGCATGGTGATATGGAAAAGGAAAGTTTTGCCACCACATGCTTTGGTTAAATAAATTGCATGTATACGTGGGTGGTTATGCTCCTCATCTGCTCATATTATTCAAAGAAGAAAAAGTGCGAAGTGTGTGTTTTGAAAGCAAAACCGTGAGTGAAGAAAGCTTGCTAACTTGAATTTGCTAAATTAAGATCTTGTGTTCTATAATTCAAGAAGAAGATGAGAATATGTTTATATCATGCTATAGATAGCTTTGATGTGTTTTTATGTTGAAATACATAGATTTATGTGAAACCACCATTGTAGGAGCTTGAAGCTCTAAAGTGACAAATGGGTTTTGTTAGTTTGATGTCTTTAATGATTTAAAAGTGTTCATGATGATTTATGGCATGTTGTATGAAGTTCTATGTATGTTAGAAGTGTTTTTATTTGAGAAATAAGATGTTGGTCATGAAATATATGAGTTTTGGTTGGCTGAAATCCGAGAAAAGGAAGAAGATGGTCTGTAAAACCGAAGATCGCAGCGTGAGGTTTTAAAGGGTCGCGGCGCGACCCTGTGGAAATCCGACATTTGAATCGGATTATTAAGAAATCCGCAAGTTTCAAATCCAACCTTAGGAAATCCGAGAATTTGCAAATCCGACCCTGAAATCCGATTCTTTTAAAATCTGACACCAAAATCCGATAGTTGATTCCCGGATTTGAAATCTGATAGTGTTAGTCCCATGCTTAGAATAATTAGATTTGATGAGACAAACCATAGCATTGTATAGATGATATGTTAAGTATTAAGAATTATGTAAGTCTGTTGAAGACTGACTAGTCAGCTTAGGCTGAGTAGTCAGCGTACAAACATATATAGAGTTTTCTATGAAAGTAATAGATAACTCAGTGACTTCTAAGCAGAGATAGGTTCCAGAATAAAGATTTGAAGATTTGAAGATTCAAGAACAGAACCAAGAGCTCAGCTTGACAAAGTCAAGACTGAGTAAGTCATCTCAGCGCCAGAAGTCAGATTAGAGAATTTAAATGGGTTTTAAATCTTGATATTTACTCTCAATATCTACGGCATTTAAATTAGGATATCTAAACCTAATTTAAACTCTCTACTAGTTGGTTAGATATCTAAAACTGCATAAGTTGAAAAACTATGTGTGTTGCGATTACTTTGTGTGTTCAAAGTTCGAGAGTTTCAATTTCTTGTTAATCAGTTTTAACAAGAAATCCGATCATGAATTAGTTTGTGATTCAAGAGTGTTTAGAGAAAGTTGAGTTTATAATGAGTGTCAGATCAAATCATTCTGTTGATTTGATTAAATAGTGAAATTGTAATACATTGATTGATTATTGAATATACATTCGTTTGAATTGTTTGATAGTTTTTAAAGTGTATTCAACCCCCCTTCTACACTGTATCGGTTGCTTGTTTACCCTCATTAGGACCAACAACTGGTATGAGAGTCTGTAAGTCAGACTTCACATCACAAGTCTGTAAGTCAGACTTCACATCACAAGTCTGTAAGTCAGACTTCATATTATGTGGATAATAAAACAAAATCTGACAAATGTAAGTCAAAGTCAGAGAAAATCTAGTAGATAAGCTATCTAAGAAGATTGAAAAATTATCCACATCCCATGACCCTAAAACTGAATCCAAATTTAATGTTGGAAAACTCAAGGAAATCACCCAAACACCTATTTTTAGAAGAAAATGATATAAGTGTGGTGATAGAGGTCATGAAGCCAAAGATTGTGTCAGTCTCAATCTAAGGCCTGAGAAAATAGAGGATGATCAGCCTAAGAAGGAATCAAAACCTACTTAAGCTGATCAGTCAGTCTCTAAAGGATTAACTAAGTGGTCATCCTTAGAACCCACCAAATAGTGGGTTCCTAAAAGAAACTAATATGTTTAGTCTATCATGTGTAGGGCTCTTACAAATGGTACTTAGACAGTGGATGCTCATGGCACATGACAAGAAGCAAAGGGATTCTAAGTGAATTCCAAAACAGTGAAGGACCCAAGGTGACATTTGGGGATAATTCTCAAGGAAGAACTAAAGGCTATGGAAAGATAACAGCTGGAACAGTTACTTTCAAGAAGGTCGCATATGTTGAAGGCCTTAAACACAATCTGATAAGTATCAGTCAATTGTGTGATGAGGATTATGAAGTCACCTTCAGAAAACATGCAGGGACTATCTCTCCTAAGCTGAGTTGGTTGTGGCACAAGAGATTGTCACATCTGAATTTCAAGTATATTAACAAATTGTCTAGCAAAGAGCTAGTCTCTGGTCTACCAAAGATCACATTTGCTAAGGAAAAACTTTGTTCAGCTTGTGAGATGGGAAAACACCACAAAGGATCCTTCAAGTCCAAACAGAGCTTTTCAATTACAGAACCATTGCATTTGTTGCATATGGATCTATTTCGACCTATAAGTACCCCAAGCCTAAGTGGAAAAAAGTATACCCTAGTGATTGTTGATGAATTCACAAGATTTACTTGGGTAATCTTCTTAAAAGCCAAAAGTGAATCTGCTAATGAGTTAATCAGCTTCATAAAACGAGAAGAGTTGCAGAAGGGTAAGTCCATCAAGCAGCTCAGAAGTGATCATGGAATTGAATTTAGAAACTCAACACTAGAAGGCTTTTGTGAAGAGAAGTGAGTCATCCAAAATTTCTCATCTGTAAGGACTCCACAACAAAATGGAGTTGCTGAAAGGAGAAATAGAACATTAATTGAAGCTGCCAGAACCATGTTATGTGAAGCAAAGCTCAAGCTGAGTTTCTGGGCAGAAGCTGTAAGTACAGCCTGCTACACTCAAAACAGATCTGTAATAGTTAAAAGACATGGTAAAACACCTTATGAAATGTATCATGGCAGAAAACCCAACATTGGATATTTCCATATCTTTGGTTCAACATGCTATGTGCTAAACCAAATAGATCAGCTCCATAAGTTGGAACCTAAAGCTGATCAAGGCATATTTGTTGGATACTCTTCAATGTCAAAATCCTACAGACTTTATAATCTTAAAAGAAAAGTGATTGAAAAATCAATACATGTTACATTTGATGAGACAAGTATTGATGAATCTGACAAAGGTCAAGCTGACCAGGTTAGTCTGAGTGAGCTTTAGAGGAGCAGAGAGGATCTCATATCAAATCCCATGTATGTTATGGATGATTCTGATGATGAAGATGGAGAAAAATCTGCAAAGAAAGTATTACCTAAAGAAGCCATCAACATTAAAGATGATCAATCTGATAAGTTACTTGAATCTGATCATCACCTTGAGAATCTAGGTGATTCCTCAGGTACAACACAGATTGAGGATCATAGTGAAATCTCAATCCCAACTCAGACTGAAGAGGTCAGTCCTATTCAGCTTGAAGAACACTACTCATATCCACACTCAAAACCACAATCTCCTACTACCACCTCCAAAGTATTAAAGGATCATTCTCTTGATGATATTATTAGTAACATTGAAGATGGTGTGTTAACTAGATCAAAGGCTACTGTAAATTATCTTGCATACTCTAGTTTTCTATCTTAGATGGAACCAAAGAAGACTGAAGATGCATTGAAGGATGAGGATTGGATTGAAGCCATGCAAGAGGAGCTGACTGAATTTCAAAGAAATAAAGTCTGGACCCTTGTTCCTACCCCTACAGGAAAAACAATTATAGGCACTAAGTGGGTCTATAGAAATAAAATAGACAAGGATGGAGTAGTGATCAGAAATAAGGCAAGGCTAGTAGCTCAGGGGTATAGACAAGAAGAAGGTATTGATTATAATGGGACTTTTGCCCCTGTTGCAAGAATTGAAGCTATAAGACTGTTTCTAGCCTATGCAGCCTTCAAGAATTTTAAAGTGTATCAAATGGATGTTAAAGTGCATTCCTAAATGGTTCACTACAGGAGGAAGTCTATGTGAAACAACCCCCTGGCTTTGTTGATCCTAAATATCCAGATTATGTCTATAAGTTGGACAAAGCTCTTTATGGACTCAAGAAAGCACCAAGAGCCTGGTATGATACACTGTCCACCTATCTACTTTCGAAAGATTTTATATGGGGAAGTATTGACAAAACCCTGTTTATAATAAAAAGTAGAGGACATGTCATTTTGGTTCAAATTTATGCAGATGACATAATCTTTGGTTCAACAAACCAAAATCTATGTGATTGGTTCTCTAAGATAATGTCTGATCAATATAGAATGAGCATGATGGGTGAAATGACTTACTTTTTGGGACTTCAAATTAAACAGAAAGATGATGGTATATTTGTTAATTAGAGCAAATATGTCTTTGATCTGATTAAGAAATTTGGACTAGACTCAAGCCATTATGCTAAGTCGCCAATGTCTCACAATGTCAAGCTGAACAAAGACATTGATGGAAAGTCTGTATGTCAGAATACATACAGAGGGATGATTGGTTCATCACTCTACCTAACAACATGCAAACCTCATATAATGTTTGCTACATGTGTTTGTGCAAGATATCAGGTTGATCCAAAGGAATCACACTTGCTAGCTGTCAAAAGAATATTCAAATATCTGAAGGGAACACCTAATTTAGGTTTGTGGTATCCCAAAGGATTAGGATTTGAGTTAATAGGGTACTCAGACTCAGACTTTGCAGCTTAAGGTCTAGACAGAAAAAGTACCACTAGAGGATGTCAATTGTTGGGTGATAGATTAGTCAGCTGGATAAGTAAGAAACAGAACTCAGTAGCCATTTCCACAGTTGAAGCTGAGTAAGTTGCAGCAGGTATCTGTTGTGCTCAAATACTTTGGATGCAACATCAGCTTAAGGACTTTGATTTGCATTACTCAAAGACTCCTATATTTTGTGATAACCAAAGTGCAATTGCCATTACACACAATTCAGTTTTCCACTCAAGAACAGAACACATTGAAATACGACATCACTTCATTAGAGACATAGTAGAAAAGGGCAAGGTAGAGTTGGTCTTTATTCAAACTGAAGATCAGCTTGCAGATATCTTCACTAAACCAATGGAAGGCACAAGATACACAACTCTATTTGGCAAGCTTGACATGCTCAACCCTTAATGTGGTATGTTCCATTCTTTATCTCTGTGTAAAATATGCTAAGTACTAACCTCGAGTAAGTGTCCATCTGAGCTGAGTGCTCAATCTGAGCTGAGTAATCAGTTCTAATGTGTGGTCAGTTCTACCGGTCTAGGTTAGTCCTAACAAATGGTCAGTCCAACGTTATAGTATCAAATATGTAAGGTGTGTCCTGTTTAGGATAAACGTAAGTCCTCTTCAAATAAATAATGTAAAAAGAATCTTGGTGATAATTTATTTCCTTTTGACAAAATTCGGATCAATGTAACAGTGTAAATCTAAGTAAGTTACATTAAATATAGCCGTTATAACAAACTGCGTGGCCGGTTGTTACTGTAACGGTCATATTTATTACCGTCCGACAACGGTAACTTTTCTCTCACATTGAAAAGGTATAAATCAGAGAGATCCCTCATCATATTTCGTTTACTCTTCCAAATCTTCTACCTTCTTCTCCACTTTCTGAAACCCTAACCTCGCTTTGTGCGGAATCAATTGCTCAGTGCTAAACCCTACTACTGCTAAGTGTAATCTAATACGATAAGTTCAATTTCAATGGAGGGTTACACTCTAAATCTGACTGAACAAATGATCCCTGGTGGTAACTTCAAGAACAAAGCGCTCCACATCTATAAACAAAATAATGTCATTGCTTGTATCGACATTCCAAAGTCCAAAATTGGCAGGGGTTATGAGGACTGGGTCTCATACATTCGAAAGGGACCCCTGGCACATGCATTTCTTCGTGGTCCTGCTGTCTTCATCCCTCAACTTCTCACGGAGTTCTGGTATACATGTAAACTGGATGCGAATCAAACTGTCATACGGGGTATAGTCCTAAGTGGACAAGTGGCGATAGACGTCGATGCAAATTGTCTCCACCGAATTCTCCATCTCCCAGTTCATAATCATTATGAGGCGACGATTTCTAGGGAAAAATCAAGGAGCGTCTTGCCCAAAACGGGTCATCCTCAAGTTGTTGGAGTTATAAGGAAATCTGTTTTCCAGACGACATGGGGATTCATGGTGTCCACTGTGGTTCGTTCCCTTGGATACAAAGTGGGTGGTTTGGGTAATGTTAATGATTTTGAAATGCAACTGTGATACAATGTATTTTATGATCGATGAATAGATTATGCTTAGTTCATCTTTGATGCACTCAAGGCGCTAGTAACTAAGAATTTAAGGGAAACCATTGTGCCCTTCGTAATATTTTTATCAACGGTGACCGAGGACAGGTTGGGTAGAAGATATACTGCCCAATATGAGTCAACCCCTACCCCTGTTCTCATCTCCAGGATGTTTACTAATGATATTTTCCCTGAGCACCCCATAATGAGTTCTCAGATGAGGGTGTATGTACAGCTTCCGACTCCTGTGTCAAGTGAAGCTGAGACGGAGGAAGAAGCTGAGGAAGAAGAGGGTGACGCTGTTGATTCTGAGGCTGAGTCCTCTCAAGCTGAACAACCTAGGACTCAGCTCAGATCACACGCTCAAAGAATTTCCTCAACCACTTCGAGTTCCGAGCAATAGAGTCTATTTCCTAGATCTGAGTCACCACTACTAGGTGCAGCAGGTATACCTTCGCATCCCTTATCTCCTTCTCTCTCTTTTACTTCTCCACATCCTAAATTAGGAGATAAGACTGAGTCAAGCCCAACTCAGTCTAACCCCTCTCCCCCACCACAAACATCTCCATCTATCTTACACTCTACAACCCACCTTGGTCAGCCCACTGCTACCAAGGTTATATCTCACACCTATACAAGAAAAACTTCAAAAGGTGGTCCTTCACCTCAAAAGGACTCCGGAGCTGATATCTCATTGATACCTCCACCGGCAGGAGCTAAAATGGAGACACCTTCTCTTAAGGTGCCAACCTCTAGGCTCAGTTTAACCTTTCAGCCTATACCGGGTATGGTGCCAACTCAGCCCATACCTACTAGTGCCATGGGAGAGCATACTTATGTGCCTTCACAGCCCCATGAAGGTAACATTGAAATACTGACCAATCCCCTGGGTCAAATACCCCCCCTCCTTTCCACTCAGCCCAGACCATCCTACCACCAAATTACACGAATTTGGTCCTTCTTCTTCATTTCCATTCTTACACACTCTTGAACAACATGTCAATGATCCTTTCTTAGACCAGGATGGATTACAGGGTTCCCACTCTGTCCCCCTTGATTCGAGAGGTTAGCGCCAACCTTTAGATATGGGGCCCATCCACTCACCTCTAAAAGCATATTCTCAAGCCTCTCCTACAGTGGAAATTCACTCTTCCATTGGCCTGGGGGACTTTGAGTTTAAACAAAGGACTGAGGAGCATGTTGAAGCCCAACGCATAATGTATTATCTTAAATCCCAGTTTGAGCTTTTACATAAGAAACGAAACAAGGATAAGGCCAAACTGATAGGCATGTTAAGTGATCTTTCAAAGTCCGTGGCTGCTTTGGAAAGCTGTGTGCGTACATTCAGACCCTCCCCAATTGATGATGACAAAAAGGGAGAGGAAAAATCAAAATCCAAAGAGCACAAAGATGATGAAGTTGAGGGGGAGCAGACTGAAGTCATCAAAATTGTAGAAGAAACACTTGGTGTAGATCAGCCTCCCCCACAACAAGGAAAAGATCAAGGACCAGTTCCTCAACAACAACAAACTCCAACAGTCTAATCAGCTCAAAGTGTCCAAGCTTCTGTTGATAAGTCAGCTCAACCAAAAACTACTCAAGCTGTGCCTGCTGAAACTCCTCAATCTGAGCTACCAAAGAATATTGACGTTGAGTCTGTTCCAGTTCTAAAAATGGATAAAGGGAAAGGCAAAGCAATTGAGACTGAAAAGAGAAAGAAAAGAACAAGTACTAAGTCTCAAGCCAAGAGGAGGAAAGTCATCATTTCAGAGCCTGAGCAACAAGGTCAGTTCCAAGTTGCTGAAGCTGATTCTGACTCTAGTGATGAAGTTGATGCAGCACAGAAGGCCAGTAATATGTTAGCTGAACAAATGTTACAAGAAATGGCTATTGAACTGGGTATGTCATTGGAAGAGTTGAAAGAACAGCAGAGGCAAGTTGAACTACAAAGAGAACAGGCCAAAGCTGATGCTACACTAGGTAAAGCTGAGGCTGACTATTTTGGACCAAGAGCTGAGCCAATTCCATATGCTGATGATGAATTCACATACTGCTAAAAGAGAAAGTATTTTGGTCATAAGATTAAAGAGTTGACCTTGAGCAGAAAAGGTGAGTTGGTGATACTCAGCTTTGTATTAGAAAACAAAGTTGAGGTGGGATTGGATCTGAGGAGAATATATAAGTTGGGATTCTCCGAGTGGAAAATAGTGGCCTCCATTGTACGTAAGATGAATAAAAGTCAGATCAAACAGGAGGTCATTGATGTGATGAAGAGAATATTTCTTAAAATTGACCAGCTTGGAGAAGTTCCCACAGATGAGTTTGATGTCTTCTTCAACGGAAACAAAGCTGCAAGAGAAAGAGTAGCAAGGCAAAGAAAAGACAGAACTCTCAGCTTAGAAATTTCCAAAGGTGTAGAGTTTAAAGAAAATACATACATCATTCAACCTACACCAGGCTTCATGTATATAGATATTGAAGGAAATAAATGTTTTTTAGAAGCAAATATACATTTGTCCAGCATGGAGCTGATCATACTGATCAAGCTATAATGTAAATGATTTGATTCATTAATGAAAATTTGAGTTTGATATGTTCAACTGTTTATTATTTGATATGTTCAATATGAAGTTCAAACAAATAGCTTGATAAGTTCAAGCTGAGGATTGATATATTCAAGCATAAACTAATAAGTTCAGCTCTATAAATTTTGTAAGTTCAGAACTTAAATTAATTCTGATAAGTTCAGAATCTAAGTGATTGTCAGTTCAACACTTATAATATAAGTCTTATAACATATCTGTCGAAGGTATTTGTTTGGCATAAACGAGAAGGAACGGAAGCAAGATACAATACAAAAACTAAGCTATTCCAAACAAACACACATGCCATGGACCAACATCTAAACATGAATTTGCAACTAGAATATAATAAACAAGGTAGAAGAAAGATTATACCATCATACAAGATCACCACAAGCTTTCTTCTTTGTCAAAGTGTGTAGAATTCAAGAAGAATTCCTCTAGTGAAGTCCACCCCAAGCACACTTGATTCCCCAAAGCTAGTAGGTTGGCGTAGACACCAAAACAACAATCAAGTGTATGTATTTCTTGCTTCTTGTGCTCAAGAACACCAAGAACAAGATGAACAAGTGAGAGAGAGTTCTAGTATCAACCAAGAGACAAAGTGTATGCAAAAAGCCTCACTTAGAGCAGATAAATCGTCGCCTCTTTGTCTACCATAATTATTATAAGTTAACACCATTAAACAAAGTGTTTAAGGCTGTTAATTCTGCTGTTACAGGAGACGTACACGGCCCGTGTTGGTCAACACGGCCGTGTAGGCCCAAGGTCCACGGCCTCAATTGGGCCAAGATAGCCCGTGTCTAACAGGCTCAACACGGCCCGTGTTCACCGACACGGCCGTGTAGGCCCAAAGCACACGGTCTCTACTTGGGCCAAAACGCCCCGTGCTAGTTGGGCTGAACACGGCCCGTGTTCAAGAACACGGCCCGTGTATCATGCTGCCAAAACCCATTTTGGCCTTTTTTCTCTCTTTTGCTTGATCGTGTTGCCGGAATCAATACTTGGTGTGTGACCCAATAGGCCTATACTTCATCAGCGGTGCAATTATCTCGTTCGTGTCAGCGGGCATATTCCAACAGACTCCCACTTGCACGTGGCACGACTACGAAAAATAACACAAACATATAGTGGCCTCTAGCAAGACATCTATGCTCCCAAGTCAGTATAGGGTATGCCACTCTTGACAAGATCCCAATCATGAAATGATTGTCCTAAAGAGAAATGAACATGTACATCCCTTTGTTCTCGATATCCTATGTGAACACAAGGCATTGAATAAAGTCAACCTTCAGATCGTTCACGATTATGTTTCTCGATTCTAGATTAGTGGTGACCAACAAACCAAGTTAACATTGATCCATCATCAATATAACTTGAGCACGGCCATGCATATGAACGTCAGCACTCAATCATCGAGGGGCCCATGGATATCTTCTCTATACATAGAGGAACAAATTCCTTTTGACTACATAGTCCCGCCACATAGACAATACTCTACCCAATCATCTCCCTTATAACGACCAGTTACGGACCGCGTTAGAAAACGATCAAAGCAAAGCAGACCTATGCTTTGGAATCACATGTATCTCTAGTTTAAGGATGAAACGCCATCATCATCCCGAGTTACTTATGACCAGAACCATGAAGCGAACTCGGGTGCGGGTCCTCCAATCACTTGAATCCCCTTTCAAGTATAGGCAAGAACCACGTTTAACAAAACCAATTCTTTACCTCAATCTTAATTTATACTTCCTTCCCATAAAGTATAACCGATTGTGGAGAGTTTAGAATGAAAAACATTCTCGGAAGTGTTTAAACATGCTAAGATGGAACACAATAAGGATTCATAAAATACCCGCCCTCGGCGTATTATTAAATCTCCATTTAATAATCGATATAGTATGAATTGAAAAACTGCTTAACGTCCCCACAATATAAGTACAAATCAAACATGAACCAAAACATATTCAAGCCAAGTTACATGCATTAGAAATGCTAATTGACCTAATATGATAAACATCACTAGTCCATAACAACGGCTTAACTAGTGGATTTGTACCACAACATCCACAAGTACTTTTGTTATTCAATTATATCTCTTTTGACAAGACTAATTCAAAAGTATGCATCAAAAAGATCTCATCTTTTCAAAAGGTTAAAGCGATCACACCCTCATTGTCTCAAAAGTCCACAATAAGGTTAGTGATACTTTAAGAACCAACAAACAACACCACAAGTTAGGACCATCAACTTTGACCAAAGATCAACAGTTATCCTAGCAGAAACACGCATTAGAGTAACTACTAACTACAAGCCTATTCTAGTCATCAAACACCAAGAACATATCTCTATATTTCTTGAACTAAAAACTATCCAGTTTTGTATCTCCTCAATGCCCTTATGAAGCAGTAATTCCTGAATTAGGTTTGCAGATAACCTAATGTCGGGACATTATCTTCAATAGACATTTAACACTAGGAATACAACAAAGCTCCCACTAGCCCTGACATACATAAAAGGTTTTATCTACGCTTCTAGAAAACTCGTCACTATGATTTTCTAATAGTAAGCAAAGATATTTCCTTTAAGACGCAAGCATAAGCCCGAGTCGGACTTATCCACTTTCGTAGACATAATATGGATACTACGGATTTATATTAAGACCCTCGGAGAGTGTTATAAGCACTTCCTCATCATATTGTTTCATGATGAAACGCGGTCATTAATATCCATAAGTATCAAACATTCTTCAACATAGCCACTAGGACAAGTTTCTCCATAACCACCATGAAAAACTTTACTACTAGTCGGTATTTGAAGTTGTCTACAACCCATCCATGTTAATCCCATCACTACCACCTTGGTATACACCTAGGTATGGGATCAAGTCAAGTCAAGCACTTGGACATTTCAAATGCATTGCATCTCTCTATCATTTACTTCTTTTATTCCTAGTAAATTCTGTATCCACTACGTCTTCCGACAGGTGGTGAACTCAACATGACTCACCATCAAGTCATTGCCACTTAGATATGAGAAACCAATATCTCTTTGACTCTATATGATTCTTATCAGAATTAAAAGAAGTAATGACTCTTAGTCAGGCATACCAGCATAACCATGCTGATCATCTATCAAAGACATCAAATTATATGCTAGTATCATCATCAAGTCTTCATTTAAGTTCCACGTTCTTCCACTGGAATGCCTTAGTTTTAGTTTATCTCTTCTTCCCCTTTTAAGCAACAAACATTGTTCTCAAAAGGTTAAATAGCTAAAACTTAGAAGAACTCCTCAAATGTATTAGCACTTCTTGATTTCAAGTTTATCCATCTCCCACTGAATGTAGAATGGATAACTTTGTAGTATAAGATAGACAAGCAAAGAACCTTTCTAGTCGTATCTTAATAAATGCTAAATAGACTATCAATTTAATTTGGATTTGAGGACTTAGTCACAATGGCAAATGAATATCCCAACAAATCGGACACACATTCTTGACCAATCATAAACCGGATCAATAACACCCAGTTCCCTACTCCATGACACCATGTACCAATGCGTCTTAGTAGGATATGAATTGTGAAACAATTCCACAATTCACAATATGGTCATCCAATATATATAGTAAGTATCTTAGCATCTTTACTAGATCTAAGTACCCTGATCTATATGCCCTATTGATTCTGAAATTTGTCTTGGTTAACTCTGAACACCAACAAGGTTTCAGACATATACCCAAACTAATAAACGACTCGCAACTACTACCATCAAGGTAGTGACGAAGATGTTTCGCTTTCGTTATTCTTTGTGGTGTGCTTGAACGGATTATCTACAAAATGTGATCAATATCCGACAAGCCTATAATCCTCTCACAAACTCCTATGAAGGATCTCATAATCATCTTAGCCTAATAAACAAGATCAACATCAAAACATTTAGCCCGAGGCTAAACTATTCCGAGATCCCAACCACATGGACCTAGATAACATATTTCTTGTTTATGTGGTAAAGTTGATTATCACACAAAGATAATTAATCCAAATTATTTTGGATTCAGAATCAATTATTCATGAATATTCTATTACTTGTAACCAAACCTTGTGTATGCCATGACATGGAAAATTTTGAACAAAATATCTCACAACAAGTTTTCATAATGAATTTCATATTTTAAGAACAAACTCATCGTCACCACATGTAAAGTTGTGTGCCACGCAGGGCAAGACAACACATGAGCTATAACATAAAAACCTTGAATAAATAACGCTTAAAAAGGTTTTACATCAATTCTTAAAGCTTCAAAATTATGTCCATCGTAATTGAAAACGAGCATACAAAGAGATGTTACTTGCCACGGAGGGCAATAAAACAAAGTAACAGATAAACCGGTGACAAAAGCGAGATCAAGTCTCCTTATCTTCTCTTAGAGTACAATCACCATGGTTTCCTCGTTCGAGATCTGGTTCTTCATGCTTTTCTCTCACCAAAGGACCTACACTTTGTAACAAAATAAATTTGTGACAAACGTGAGTCTATCAGCTCGGGTCAACTACCCAGCTTATATAAGAATAACAATTCCTGAACGTACCTGAAGACGGAAAGTTATCTCTCTCTTTCCTGAGAAGTTTTATATCCTCTCGGCACGTAGGGCAGGCGTGACGGCCCCAATTTCCAAATCTTCCACAGAAGTAGCAAACCACGTTTTCTTGAGTCTCTTCTTGAGGCACATTCTCTATGTCCTTCGACTCAACATCAAGGATAGGCTTGGAAACTCCAATATTTCCTTTTTGGGTCGGTTTCTTCTTCCTTTTCTTTTGTTTCTTTGAACCCAAGATGGGATTGGTTGAGGTGGAACCATGCTTGGCCATGTCAGACTCCGCAGACTTCAACATGCCATGCAATTCGCTTAAGGATTTCTCATTCCTTGCATATGATAGTTTGTGACAAACTGATCATATGATGTGGGCAGAGACTGGAGTACAATATCCACAGCGAGCTCTCTCCCAATAGGAAATCCTAACCTCTCCATTTGGTCTATGTTCGCCTTCATCTTAAGGACGTGAAGACCAACATTCCCGCCTTCTTGCAACCTACAACCGACTAGGCTTTTAACACACTCATAGTGTTCCTGCCTAACTTGCTGTTGGAACATGTCCTTGAGCTTGTTTAACATATTGTACACACTCATGTGCTCGAGTTGCTTTCGCAACTCCGAGCTCATAGTTGACAACATGAAGCAGGCATCATCGTGCGTGCCTCAATACGTTTTTCATACCCGTATCGGATGGCCCAAGTCGCGTTGGTAGCAGGTGGCTCCGGAAGAGGTTCCTCAAGGATGTGCAACTTTGACTCATGGCGAAGGACAATCCTCAATTGCCTAAGCCATGCAATAAAGTTCAACCCCGTGAGTTTGACGTAGCGTTGTTTTGGTTTGACATCTATAAATAACAATAATACGTGTTTTGGTTAGTTGAGATAAACCTTGTTAAAAATAATTACCCCATAGTTTTAGATAAAAACAATTATTCGTAACAAGGGCTAAGAACCTTATTTCACCTCGCACCATGACGGGTTTGCCGCGGATCACGTGGGGAAGCTATTTAGGCCGGCAACCATTTTACCAATTGTAAACTCTATTACAACTCTTAGACACTTGCGGGATCCGTTGACATCCATTATGTCGGTTGGCATGTTTGACCCCTTCCTTACACCAATCTTAATATATAATTTTTGTCTAGGTCGTGCTTAGCTCGACAACTAATCAAGAATTATATACTAAAATTGTAAACCGTCCGACAAGACACACGGGTGGCACTCTCGACCATCAATTGGCTCGTGCTTAGCTCGACAACCAATCATGCGAGTTACCCCACTCACCTTCCACACAACTACGCAATGAATGACTCGTGCTTAGCTCGACAATCATCCTTGTTTCGTTAGATTCGGGTGGTTTCGTCTTACGGATGGTGCGTGATTTACATTTTAAAAACGGGATTTTGTTTCCGGTTTATAAAAACCCTTTTGTGAATTAACAAAGTAAGTGTCAAAATGATTTTAATCACTTTTAAATATAATACCAAGTTTATATTTTCTTTGTCAATTCTATTCGCGCGAGATTGTTAACCATTTTAACAAACGTTGTACATTATTTAATTTTATAGGAAAAATTGTCTAGCATGCGAATCCTAATCCATGCATAGAAAAATAAAACACAACTACGCAGATATATATATATATAATTCGGTAACATGCCTAAAAATCCTATGCGTTTTCCCCGTGAGCCACAACGGGGAAAACGAGACCAAAACCTAAGGACAAGGTAAAGTCTTGTTGGGTGAGCTCCCACCGAATCCAACACCTCCAATAGAGTGTTGATTCCTTCTCGCCAACACATCATCATCATGACTCCCGTTGATTTCTCCGGTTCTAATTCTATACTATATACAAATACATAGAATATATATAAACGACACACAGGTCGCATTCCTATACTGTTTATACAAATACACGGAATAAAAGAAACGGCGTGCAAGCCGCACCAACAAATAAATAAATAAATTACGTTACAACAATACAGCACGCAGGCCGCCAAAAACCGAATCAATCAACCACCACAACACATAGGTCTAAGGGCATATCAAGTTACCGAATTAACCAAACGCAACATAAATAAAACATGGCGTGCCACATATAACCATGATACAAATATATATCTATATTTTAGTTAAGATTGTCAACAACATCAAAGGCACCATAATGACAATCCTTGTACATATGCATTAGTGTACCAAACCATTTTTGTGACACATATTCATATATACATTTATAAGTATATATTTGTGTACACTTCATGCCAAGTCACAACAAATATATAAATATAAAAACTAAAATATTAACAAGGCCACAAATATAACCATTCTAGCATAACAAGAGTACAACAAGAGTCTCAATGAGAAACCAATTTTAAGAAAACAATTTTCTTATATAAAAGTATTTATATGGCTTTTCGAGACTTGATGTAAAAACTAACATATTAGGTAGGCTACAAATATACCAATTTTAGCCTAACATGAATCTACATGAAAAACCATTTCTAGAAAACAATTATCTAATATAAAAATATTTATATAAATATTATGTAGGCTACAAATATATCAATTTTAGCTTAGCAACCATCTACATAGAAAAACATTTCAAGAAAACAATTTTCTTATATGAAACATTTATATGGTTTTTCTAGACTCGTTAGTGCAAAGCCTTGTTAGACCTGGCTCTGATACCACTTAAGGTATTTGTTTGGCATAAACGAGAAGCAACGGAAGCAAGATACAATACAAAAACTAAGCTATTCCAAACAAACACACATGCCATGGACCAACATCTAAACATGAAGTTGCAAATAGAATATAATAAACAAGGTAGAAGAAAGATTATACCATCATACAAGATCACCACAAGCTTTCTTCTTTGTCAAAGTGTGTAGAATTCAAGAAGAATTCCTCTAGTGAAGTCCACCCCAAGCACACTTGATTCCCCAATGCTAGTAGGTTGGTGTAGACACCAAAACAATAATCAAGTGTATGTATTTCTTGCTTCTTGTGCTCAAGAACACAAAGAACAAGATGAACAAGTGTGAGAGAGTTCTAGTATCAACCAAGAGACAAAGTGTATGCAAAAAGCCTCACTTAGAGCAGATAACTCGTAGCCTCTTTGTCTACCACAATTATTATAAGTTAACACCATTAAACTAAGTGTTTAAGGCTGTTAATTCTGCTGTTACAGGAGACGTACATGGCCCGTGTTAGTCAACACGGCCGTGTAGGCCCAAGGTCCACGGCCTCAATTGGGCCAAGATAGCCCGTCTCTAACAGGCCCAACCTGGCCCGTGTTCACCGACACGACCGTGTAAGCCCAAAGCACAAGGTCTCTACTTGGGCCAAAACGCCTCGTGCTAGTTGGGCTGAACACGGCCCGTGTATCATGCTGACAAAACCCATTTTGGCCTTTTTTTTTAACTTTGGTCAATTCCAGAGTTGTTCAACATAATTCTCTTTACCTATGCTTTTATTGATTAAATGTTTTGTCATCATCAAATAGGGGGAGATTGTTAGTCCCATGCTTAGAATAATTAGAGTTGATGAGACAAACCATAGCATTGTATAGATGATAGGTTAAGTATTAAGAATTATGTAAGTCTGTTGAAGACTGAATAGTCAGCTTAGGCTGAGTAGTCAGCGTATAAACAGATATAGAGTTTTCTATGTAAGTACTAGATAACTCAGTGACTTCTAAGCTGAGATAGGTTCCATAATAAAGATTTGAAGATTTGAAGATTCAAGAACAGAACAAAGAGCTCGGTTTGACAAAGTCAAGACTGACTAAGTCAGCTTAGGGCCAGAAGTCAGATCAGAGAGTTTAAATGGGTTTTAAATCTCGATATTTACTCTCAATATCTACGGCATTTAAATTAGGATATCTAAACCTAATCTAAACTCTCTACTAGTTGGTTAGAGATCTCAAACGAATTTAGTTAGATATGTTCTAATTAAATAGTTTGCTACGGTTTTAAAGAAAAGATAAGTTCTATTTTTAAATACCATTTGTTCATAGATAAATCAAGTATAAATATATTCTTTGAATATGTTTATACGTACATGATACACAGAGCAAAACTGCATAAGTTGCAAAACTGTGTGTGTTGCGATTACTTTGTGTGTTCAAAGTTTGAGAGTTTCAATTTCTTGTTAATCAGTTTTAACAAGAAATCCGATCATGAATTAGTTTGTGATTCAAGAGTGTTTAGAGAAAGTTGAGTTTGTAATCAGTGTTAGATCAAATCATTGTGTTGATTTGATTAAATAGTGAAATTGTAATACATTGATTGATTATTGAATATACATTCGTTTGAATTGTTTGTTTGTTTTTAAAGTGTATTCAACCCCCCTTCTACACTGTATCGGTTGCTTGTTTACCCTCATTGGGACCAACAGATAGCTTTGCTGCGTGACGCAGGTGTAGGTTGCGGCGCGACCGGGACTGTTTATGAAGATTACTTGTTTTTATTTGTATTTGTTTGGGATATTACTTATATGATTATATTGGGTTGTTTATATGAATTTAAGATATAAATATATATAAAGATATATTTATATATTCGAGACTGACTTGATTATTACTGTGTTTTCAGGAAACACAGACTCAGTGATATAGTGATATTAGACAATTAAGCAAGCATGATTCGAGGATTGAGTTGAGTGGAAGTGTACTCATGAGTGGTGATGGTGGTAATGTTTATGATTGCATGAGTTGAGATATTCGTTTGCTATGATAGACTATTTAGTCTGATATGTGTTGTTAGATTGTGTTGACTGTTATTGTTGGTAGTTGATTGTTGCTTGTTGTTTGAGATGTCTTGTTTTGTTACGTGACCAGTGTACATGGTTAATGATATGTGCACGTGGTGAGACCTGTACGTATGGTTAATGATATGCGTACATGGTTAGAGGTCAGCTATCGTATGTTATTGGGTTTGGCTATCTTCTATTGGTTGCAAAGTTCTTGATCTTCTATGCATTTGTTGCAACAGAAGGGGTTTAACTGTACCAAGTAGAAAATAGCTATCGGTAAACCTTTGCTTTGGCCCGCATCGGTTGCAGGTTCTACAGGATCGCCGTTCCTCTAGAGGTTGGATTGGTTTGTAAAGATTGTTTGATCTGTTTGAGATCTGTATTCTTGTTGTTGGTTGCTTGTTTGTAGCTTCCATTCACTTAGCTTTGTGCTAATTCCCCTCGGTTGATTGCTTTTTGTAGGTTTGGCTATTTAGCTTTGTTTGTGGGAAAGGGAAATTTGACCAATGCTCTGATATTATGTTTTGAGAAGAGACTAGCCCTGTTTTATAAATTTTTGTAAGAGAACTTGATGTAGTGTTTGTGAATAGTACTTTCTACTTTGTGGGTGTTTGTTTTAATGAAATCAGAAAACGCTTCCGCAGCGATTTAAAAAAAATGGCTTGAGAATTTACGGTGTTACAGTGTTTTGAGGATAAGTCGCATGAGGGTAGGGAGTCATCCCTGTCAGTTTTGCTTTCAAAACTCTATAGCCAAAATCAAGTTTTCTCAAAACTCAATCAATTCTATTCATTTTTATTGAAAATCATTTCTCCATTCTTTTAAACAACTCCTCTTTAGAGAGATTTACATTTCACCAAATATCAAGTGTCCTTGCTTCCATCTTTTTCCCGGTTTCTTTCATAAACCCAAAACCCAAAAAAAACCCAGATTCTAACTTAGTCCATTATCATTTAAACAGAGTGAAATTGATACCTACAATACCATAGTTAGGTAGGAAACATTACCTGATGATGCTCTTATCAATTCTCTAAGGCCCTAGATGGTTTTTGGCTTCTTCTTCCTCTGTTCCTCGTGAGAGTAAATACACACAAAAACACACACTGCTTGGGGGGGTAATGGAACAGTGAAAGATGGTGGTATTGGAGGCTGTGCCCTAGACACCATTTTATACCTTCTCTTGGAAGACCTAAGCCCAAACTCTTAATTCTACTAAGCCCAACAATTATCTATTTTTATCCATTGTTGGTTCATTAATCCAAAAAGGGCCCAAGTCCAAATTCACCACAATTTATTACTTAACTAACCACATAAGTCAAAAATAATTTCTCCCTAAAATGATATATTACAACAATTACAATAAATATTACCAATAATATTCTTTTATTTATTATCGAAAATTAGGGTATTACAATTCTCCCTCACTTAAACACGATTTTTCCTCGAAATCTTTACTCGAATAGCGCGGGGTAGCTTTCTCTCATTTCCTTTTCGGACTCCCACATCCACTCTAAACCCTTACGGTGTTCCCACTGTACTTTCACCATTCCCACTTGCTTGTTGCATAGTTGCTTGATATTTCTTTCGAGGATCGCAACGGGTCTCTCGATGTAGTTCAGTATGTCATCTATGGTGATGTCTTCCAATAGTAAAAACGCCTAATCGTTGGCTAAACACTTTCTCAAATGGGATACATGAAAGGTGTTGTGTATTCTTGATAATTCTTCTGGTATCTCTAAACGATAGGCCACCTTGCCAACTCATGCAATAACCTTAAACGGCCCAATGAACCTCGGTTTCAATTTTCTTCGTTTTCTGAATCGTATCATTCCCTTCCACGGGGATATTTTGAGCAATACATAATCTCCCACTTGAAATTCTAGCAACGATCTCTGTTTGTCTACGTAGTCTTTTTGTCGGCTTTGAGCCGCTTTAAGACGTTCACGAACCTGTTGGACATATTCCGAGGTCTTCTGGACTATTTATGTGTTGCCAAGTTCTTTCTGTCCAATCTCACCCTAGAAGATTGGGGTCCTACACTTTCTCCCGTACAGCATCTCGTACGGTGGCATACCAATACTCGCCTGATAGCTGTTGTTGTAGGAAAATTCTGCTAAGGGTAGATACAGATCCCAACTTCCCCCCGAAGTCAATCACACAAGCTCTCAACATATCTTCTAGGGTTTGGATCGTTCTTTCACTTTGTCTGTCGTTTTGGGGGTGATATGTTGTACCCATGTTAACCCTCGTGCCCAAATCCTCATGAAACTCTTCCTAGAATCTGGATGTGAATCGTACATCTCGGTCAGAAATAATTGTTACCGGCACCGTTGCCTCGAGACTCTCCTTTACATATATATCGTCCAACCTCTCAGCTGAACTAGCTTCTCGGATTGGTATGAAGTGGGCACTTTTAGTCAATCGGTCAACCACTACCAAAATTGCATCATAGTTACTTGGCCTTTTTGGTAGCTTCGTTATCAAATCCATTGTTATATGCTCCCACTTCCACACCGGTATCTCTACCGGTTGCAATTTACCATGCAGTCGGTAGTGCTCGGCTTCCACTCATAAGAATCTGAGGCATTTTTCGACGTACTGATCCACATCTCTCTTCATCCCCGGCCACCCGTAATCCATTTTTAGGTCCCTGTACATTTTCGTGGTTACCGGGTGTATAGAAAATTTTGACTTATGCGCTTCATCTAGAATGAGATTCCGGACCTCTGTAATCCTTGGTACCCAAATTCGCCCGTATCGGGTCCACAACCCACGGCTATCCTTGACCATTAACGCCATCTGGCCCTTGATCCTCTCGGTATTCTGGTTTTTTCTTTGATTGCTTCGTTTTGGGCTGCAAAAATTGATTCAAATAGAGAAGTTGTAATCGTCATCCTTAAACACTTTACATTCAACTGTACATGGTTCGCCTTGCGGCTTAGCGCGTCTGCTACAACGTTAGCTTTCCCCGGATGATTCAAGATTTCACAGTCGTAGTCCTTGACTAAGTCTAGCCATCTCCGCTGGCACATGTTCAGATTCTTTTGATCGGCAAAATACTTCAAACTCTTGTGATTTGTATATATTGTACACTTGACTCTGTACAAATAATGTCTTCATAATTTGAGCGCAAACACTAGGGCTGCTAGGTCCAGGTCATGAGTCGGGTAGTTGCATTCGTGCGGTTTTAGTTGTCGCAAGGCGTAGGAGATCACTTTTCCTCTTTGCATTAGTACACAGCCAAGTCCCACATGGGACGCATCGCAATAAACTACCAAATCCTCCATCCCCTCTGGTAAGGCCAATATCGGGGCTTCACATAACTGGCCCGGGAGGGTTTTGAACGCTGTTTGTTGCTCTGCCTCCAAACAAAACAAACACTTTTCTTTGTCAACTTGGTCAGTGGCACTGCTATTTTCGAGAAGTCCTTAATAAATCTTCTGGAATAGCCGGCAAACCCTAGAAAACTTCGGATTTCTGAAGCACTCTTTGGCATCTCCCATTTCATCACTACCTCTATCTTGTGGGGTCGACCTTAATCCCTTCTTGGTTAACCAGGTGCCCGAGGAACTGAACTCCCGGTAACCAGAACTCGCACTTGGAAAACTTTGCGTAACGCTTCTCTCTCTTCAAGGTTTCAAGTACTTTCTGTAGGTGTAGCTAGTGCTCGACCTCGGTCTTTGAGTAAACCAAGATGTCATCAATGAACACTATTACGGACTTGTCAAGCATATGTTGGGTTTTGGTGGCATCTAGAAAACGCAGCTGAAACAAAAACGAGTATAAAACAATTTCATTTTATGCCACCAACACACCACCCAATGGAGGAAGCTCTAGACAATAGCAATGAAACTAAAAGAAGAAGAACAAGGACAAGAAATTATACCATACAAGTTAATATCTCCTTGTTGCTTTGGAAGGTTTGTACACAGAATAGTGTACCACTATTGGTATCCACACCAAGTGTAGATGATCCCCATGTGCTAGCTATGTTTGGACGCCGTCAAAAGCTCCACCAATAACTTACAACAACTTGAATATCAATAGTACCGTGTTACTAATCTTCAAGTGTGTTTGCTTTGAGTCTCGCATGAACTAACAAATAAGTTACAAGTTCATGTATCAAAAACAACTAGTAGCAACTAGTAGTAACCAACCATGTTCCATAAGCTCATTTGAACTTATATAGACTCCACATTGAAGCCTAAAACATTTTTAACCAACTTAGGAATTAATGGCTATCAATATCCATGAATACCCCATTAAACTAGTCTTAAAAAGCTAGTTTAATAGGCTGTTTCAGCATGAGGCACGGCCGTGCCTCACAGGGCACGCCCGTGCCAGCCCACGGGCACACCCAAGTCACGCCCGACTTGGGCTCGTGCTTTCGCACTAGGCAGGGCCGTACCTCCACGAGGCACGCCCGTGCCGGCCCCAATAGGTACGCCCTAGGCACGCCGGCCTTGGGCCCGTATCCGGCATAGGGCACGCCCGTACCTTCACAAGGCACGGCCGTGCCCGGCCCAACCAAAACCCATTTTGGCATTTTTCTCTCTCTTGTTCAAAGGTGTTTCCGGAATCAATACTTGGCGTGTGACCCAATAGGCCTATGCCTCATCGGCAGTGATACCAACTCGTGTGTGTCAGTGGGCATATTCCAACAAACTCCCACTTGAACATGACACACCAACGAAAGGTAACACCGACATAGAGCGGCCTCTAGCAAGACATCTATGCCCCCAAGTCAGCATAGGGTATGTCTCCCATGACAAGTACCAACCTGTAAAGAATGGTCCTACAGATAAGTGATTATTCATCCCTTCGTTCACGATATCCGTTGTGAATGCAAGTCATGGAACACCGTCAACCCCAAATCATTCACGATTATGTTTCTCGATCTAGACTAACTATGACGAACAACACAAGTTGCAAAATTGACCCACTATCAATTCAACTTGAGCACGGCATGCATTTTGATGTCATCAGTTCGGTCAACGAGGGGCCCAGGGATATCTCTCTAAAGAGGAATGAATACCTTTGACTACATCGTTCCATCATAATAACAAGTTCTTGCCTGAAAACTTCCCTTATAACAGCCAGTTACGAACTGCGTTAGAAAGCAATCTAAACAAGACCATATTATTAATCATGAAGTGCATGTATCTCCAGTAGAAGGACAAACAATTTTATCATCCTGATTTACTCGTGATCATGTCCATGAAGTAAACTCAGGTGCGGATCCTCCAATTACTTGATCACTATCAAGTACAGGCTAGTGTTGCGAAAACATGTATTCAATCTACTATGAATACTTTACCAACCACTTGCCTCGATCTTAATTCACTTCTTCCTTCCAATGAAGAACAACCGATCATGGAGCATTTAGAATAAATAAATTTATTCAAGGAAGTAGTTAAACATGCTAAGATGGAACACAATAAAGGCTAACGAAAGTACCCGCTCCTCGTGCATTATCAAATCTCCATTTGATAATCGATACAATCAAAGCACATTATTGCTTTAATGTTCCCAACTCAAAACATATCAAATTCAACTAAACAAACCCAAGCTAAAGCCACTTGTAAACCAAGTGTATGCAAGCCTAGTATGAAAACTCATCACTAGCTCACAACTAAAACTTAGTAAGCGGATTCACAAAGTGACATCCATGCGTACTCTAACAATCACCATATCTTCTCTCGACCAAACACTTATAAAGTGTGCGCCGGCAGGATCATGGTACTTTGTCCAAGCTTTCGTGCTCTCATTGTTACAAGGAATCTAATAGAGTCACAATGCACAAGACTATGGTTCAAATACATAAGCCATCATACTCTTATTTTCTCAAGAGAACCCAATTAGAGTCAATGATGCTTAAAGAACCATTCTAGTAGATAACATTCCACTTAACAACACAACAATAACAATTCACCAAGAGTAATATATTACTCAAATTTCCTTGTTACCATCGAACATCAACTTGAGGAACAATGTACCAAGAGTTCTTCCAAGTATGTCAAAATTGAGAGAAAAGAAACCATGTGATAAACCAAGTTGCTAATTAAATTAAGACACTAGTTCATCATGTTTCAATATCACTCTCTTAGTTTTGTCACTCCGAAAAGTTCACGTTCGTATCTTCCAATTCTTCTTATAAAGCAATAATTTCTTAACTCCGGTCTTATGAACCGCCAAGTTAGGATATTATCTTCAATAAGAAGTGTATTATGGATATACAATTTAAGGAACACAAGTGCTCCCACTAGCTCTGGCATACATCCAAGTTTAATCTTCCCTTTTCGAAAACTCAAATCTATGATTTTCTCATTAAAGTGAAGATTACAACCTTGCGATATTTATCCAAGACTACGAGGATACTTTCAACGTACAAGACTTTCGGAAAGTGTTAAAACACCCTTCCTCAAAATTCCCATGAAGGAACACGATCTTTACATTGCAGTGATAAACACATGTATCCGAGTAACCTTCAACATAACCACCAGGAAAATTTCTTTATGATACCATCCTCATGGTCAATCATAACAGAATATTTATCATTAGTTGGTAATTGAATTTCAAGTCCATGGATAGATTTCTTGGGCTCGTAGACTTTACGAGGATACTTATATTGTACAAGACTCTCGGATAGTGTTAAAAAACTTCCTCAAAATTCCTGTAAAGGAATAGGGTCTTTACAATTCACTTCCATACTTTCATAGCCATGGGAAGGTAGTGATACACCATAAGTCATCCAAGTAGACTTCAACATAATCACCAGGAAAAATCTCTTTTATGATACCGTCCTCATGGTCAATCATATTAGAATTTTTACCACCGGTCGGCATTTGAAGTTGTCTACATCTCAATTCATGCATACCCCTAGGTTCACACCAAGGCATTGGATCATCCAAGTCCAATACTTGGATATCCTACATGGATTGCATCCCATTCTCATTACCTCTCTCCTCCTAGTAGACACTAGGCCCACTATGACTTCCGATAGTTGATGAATTCAATTAATCCATCATCGAGTTATCTTCCTCTAGATATAAAACAAATATCCATCCGGCCTTACGACAACTCCTATCAGAAATAGGAAGAGTAACGAATTATGCCAGGTACTCCAGCATCGCCATGCTGAGTTCCAATCATTACTGATTGTATGCTAGTGCCAACATCAGGTTTTACTCCCACTGGCTCCCATAGATATTAGACTTCCACTTGCTATTGAGCGACAAAACTTGTCCTCAAAAGTTCATGAAACAAATATATCATGCCTAATGGAGTAGCATCTCCCGGATTCTACCACCTCACGTTTACACGTAGGCTGGATAATCTAGGTTTTGAGATAGACAAGCAAAGACACTCTTTCTAGTCTTTTCTCCACACATTGGGTACGAATTTGTGATCCATCAAGACCCGAATATTCGGTTCCTCCTCTACGCGACCCATATGCCAATGTGTCCTAGGAGAAATAATTTATGATATAAATCTCACAATTCTTATGATGATCACAAAATTCATATATTAAGATACTCAACATCTTTACAAGATTTAAGTAACTTAACCTTTTGCCCACAAACCTCGTTAAGGTAATCAATGAACACCTCAAAGGTTTCAAATATACCTATCCCTGCTACCACTACGGATAAAGGTAACGAAGTGCATGTAGTAATCCCCATGGATTTGCTTGAACGAATTAAACACACAAGTGTGAACCAATTACAACAAGCTCTCAATCCTCTTACATACGCCGATGAAAGATGTACAAGTCATTTAGCCTAATAAACAATTCTCACACTCAACATTTGATCAATTATCAAATGCATCCAAGATTCCAAACCACACGGAACTTGGTGAAGCAAGTCTTGTTTACATAGCTAAATAATCTTGTCACTTGGATAACTAATCCAAACCAATTTTGGATTTAAACACATTATTCATGATTACTTTATTACTTTTAAGCAAAAGCTTATAAATGCCATGACATGGATAAACTTTGAAATAAACCTCCAATTTATATATCACATACAAAGTAATATCCATCGTCAACTAATGCATAATAGACTTAATATTTCTCTTGACACGCAGGGCATGTAATATATTAATCTAGTAAAGTAATAAAATTGCTAGATGAAATCGCAAGATCAAAACTCCCAATCCTCTCAATCGAGACAACGTCCAAGTTTCCCAATCTTGAGCTCTAGCTCTCCATGCCTTATCAGCTACTTCTTCCGTTTAACACATACACTTTGTAACAAAACAATTTTGCAACAAACGTAAGTGTTATAGCCAACATTTCAATAAATCTAGCTAAAAAGTAGAAAAGCAATAGAGTTAACCATGAATGTACCTGATGACGAGGAGTTATTCCCTTGCCTCATAGGAAGCTTTAACTCCTCCGAACACTCTGGACAAGCGTGGCGGCGCCAATCTCCATATTTACCGCAGAAATAGCAAACTTCTCCCTTAGGAGTCGTATTCTTTTTCTCGGTTTTACGTTCCTCAAATAACCGGGTGGGAACGAACTTGCGTTTGGCCATGTTAGACTCGAAAGTCTTAAGCATGCCATGCAACTCGTCTAAGGATTCTACCATTTTGTCCTTTTGATAGTTTTTGATAAACTCATCATAAGACGTGGGCAAGGATTGGAGAATCATATTCACCGCAAGCTCCCTCCCAATGGGAAATCCTAGTATTTCCATTTGGTCAATGTATGCCTTCATACGAAGCACATGAACACTAACCTTCCCACCTTCCTGCATCCGGCAACCGACAAGGGCCTTGACACACATAAAGTGTTCATCTCTAATCTGATGTTGGAACAAGTCCTTCAACCGATTAATCATGTCATAAGCACTCATATGCCCGAGTTGCTTTCGTAGCTCGCAGCTTATAGTCGATAACATGAAAGAAGAAACATCTTTTGCGTCCTCGATACGCTTTTCAAAGGCGTATCTAGTGGCCCAACTTGTGTTGGTAGCACGTGGTTTCGGAAGAGGTTCCTCGAGGATGTGCAACTTAGATTCATGGCGAAGGACAATTCGCAATTGTCTATACCAATCCACAAAGTTCACACCTACGAGTTTCTCCTTTTCTAGGAACGAACGAAGAGATAAATTCGGTGTTGCGTTGTTAACGTTTGTCATCTACAATTTTTAGAGTACACGTTTTAGTGAATTTAGATATAATCCTTGTAGAAATAATTACCCAAATAGTTTTCAAAACCAATTATTTAAACAAGACTAGAAACCATATTTCACTTTACCTTATGACGGGTTTACCACAGATCACAAAGCAAAGCTATTTAGGCCGGTAACCATTTTACCGATTGCAAACACTTTGCAACTTGTAGATTCTTACGGGATCCATCGACAATCAAAATGTCTTTTTGGCATGTTTGATCCCTTCTCGCACCAATCCTAACTTGATCCCCTTAAATAACTTGGCTAGAGCTCGACGCCACCTAAGTGTCACAAAAAGAATTGTAAACCGGCCGTCAAGACACACGGTGGAACTCTCGCCAATAATTGGCTCGTGTTAAGCTCAACAACCAATATTGCGAGTTACCACACTCACCTTCCACACAGTTCCACTCGGCATGACTCGTGCTAAAGCTCGACAATCATCCAAGTTTCACTAGATTCGGGTGGTGTCGTCTTACGGATGGCGCGTGATTTACCATTTTAAAAACAGGATTTCGTTTTTCCGGTTAAAACAATTTTAACCCATTTTGCGAATTAACAAATCAAGTGATAAATACAATTTTTTTATCCACTTATAATATAATACACATTTATATTATCTTGTTAATTCTATACGCGCGGAAAGAAATATAAACCAATTTTATAAATCTTTGTGTTTTATATATTTTGGAAAAATTATCTAGCATGGGATATCCTACACATCCATGCAAAATAATAAATATATAAAACAACCACGCATACATAATAGTTCGGTAACATGCCCAAATCCTATGCATTTTCCCCGTGAGCCATACGAGGAAAAGAAGGTCAACTAAGGAATCCAATATCCAAAGCACCTAGCCGGGTGTGCTCCCACTCAAGACGACATCTCCAAAGGGCAATCCGGACTCCATGTTGCCGATACATCAATGCCGTGATTCCCATTGGTTTATTACATAGTAAATCAACTTTTATACTATTCTACAAATACATAGAAGAAGAAATGGCATGCAAGCCACAATCCTATGCTACTAATACAAGTACAAAGGAATAAATAAACGGCATGTAAACCGTACCAAATAATAATAAAAAAATTACAACAATACGGCACGCAGGCCACCAAAACCAAACAAACCAAACACCACAACACATAGGTCTAAAGGGCATCTAGTTACCAAACCACAACCAAACACAACCAAAGCAAAACCATGGTGTGCCACAAAACCATGTCAAACATATTTTGATTAAGATTGCCAACAAAACACCCAAGGCACAAAAGGCAATCCTTGTACATATGCATTAGTAATTTTAATAAACCTTTAAAATTACATATTCATATATACACCCTTAAATATATATATTTTTATGTACTTCATGCCAAGCCATACAAAATATATAAATTTAAGGAATCAAAATATAGTGGGGAATGACCAGATCCAAGACTGGTTCAACATAATCAAAAACCGGATTTTAAGAACACCAAATATCACAGTTTCAAAAATCCAGATTCCGGCCAAAACACGACGGCGCACGGGCGTACCCTCCGTGTGCCAGTACACTGATTTAAACATTTTTAATCTAGTTAAAAGAAACCTGCCGGCACTGCCCGTACCCCACTAGTACGGTCGTGCTCCGGCCGCCGGCACGCCCCGTACCCTATAAGGTACGGCCGTGCCCGGTCACCGGAAAACTCATTTTTGACAGAAAATTCCGGTTTTCAAACCAAGAGTGCAAAGCCATGTTAGAGATGGCTTTGATAACACTCTTGGGTTTTGTTGGCATCTAGAAAACGCAGCGGAAACAAAAACGAGTATAAAACAATTTCATTTTATGCCACCAACACACCACCCAATGGAGCAAGCTCTAGACAATAGCAATGCAACTAAAAGAAGAAGAACAAGGACAAGAAATTATACCATACAAGTTAATATCTCCTTGTTGCCTTGGAAGGTTTGTACACAGAATAGTGTACCACTATTGGTATCCACACCAAGTGTTGATGATCCCCATGTGCTAGCTATGTTTGGACGCCGCCAAAAGCTCCACCAATAACTTACAACAACTTGAATGTCAATAGTACCGTGTTACTAATCTTCAAGTGTGTTTGCTTTGAGTCTCGCATGAACTAACAAATAAGTTACAAGTTCATGTATCAAAAACAACTAATAGCAACTAGTAGTAACCAACCATGTTCCATAAGCTCATTTGAACTTATATAGACTCCACATTGAAGCCTAAAACGTTTATAACCGACTTAGGAATTAATGGCTATCAATATCCATGAATACCCCATTAAACTAGTCTTAAAAACCTAGTTTAATAGGCTGTTTCAACATGAGGCACGACCGTGCCTCATACGGCACGCCCGTGCCAGCCCACAGGCACACCCAAGTCATGGCCGACTTGGGCTCGTGCTTTTGCACTAGGGAGGGCCGTACTTCCACGAGGCACGCCCGTGCTGGCCCCAATAGGTACGCCCTAGGCACGCCGGCCTTGGGCCCGTACCCGGCATGGGGCACGCTCGTACCTTCACAAGGCACGGCCGTGCCCGGCCCAACCAAAACCCATTTTGGCATTTTTCTCTCTCTTGTTCAAAGGTGTTGCCGGAATCAATACTTGGCGTGTGATCCAATAGGCCTATGCCTCATCGGCAGTGATACCAACTCGTGTGTGTCAGTGGGCATATTCCAACAACATACGTCTGTAGACTCGGTTCATCTGGTCCATTAATCCTACCGGCGCGTTCGTGAGACTGAAAGGCATAACTACAAACTCGAAGTGCCCATAACGGGTACGAAAAGTTGTTTTGGCTATATCCTCTTCTTGGATCTTGAGTTGATGGTACCCTAACCGTAAGTCTATTTTTGAGAAATAGGCCGCTCCTTGTAGTTGGTCAAACAAGTCATACGGATAGCGGTTCTTAATTGTCACCTTATTGAGCTCACGATAGTCTATACACATTCTGAAAGTTTCGTCTTTCTTTTTCAAAAAAAGGATCGGCGCTCCCCACGGTGAGCTACTTGGGTGTATAAAACCCTTATCAAGCTATCCCTGAAGTTGTGACATCAGCTCTTGCATCTCCGGCGGTGCTAGTCAGTACGGTGCCTTGGCGATAGGTGCAGCTTCCAGCGCTAAGTCGATACGAAACTCCACTTGCCAATCCGGCGGTATTCCATGTAAATCTTCAGGAAACACCTCCGGATAGCCGCATATTACAAGTACATCTACAATTGTCAACTTCTTCTTTTCCATTCTTGAGTCCACCACATGAGCTATAAAGGCCGTGTAACCCTTGCGTAGATACTTTGCAGCCTTTATTACGGTACAACACGCCGTCAATCCCTTTTGTCATTTACCGTAGATATGGATTTCTCCCCCACATGGATTCTGAATCCGTATGATCCCTTGCTTGCACAAGATGTTGGCCTGGTGCCAACCCAACCAATCCATTTCCACAATCACTTGGAATTCTCTCATAGGGTCGGTAGGAGGTCTATAGTAAACTTTACATCGTCTATCACTAACACATTACCTCTATAAATAGTGGTAACACACAAGGCCTTATCATCAGCTATTTCTACCTCTAATGGTGTCTCTAACTTCACCAGTTCTGTTACAAATTTATTACAAAATGAAGTAGATACAAAGGACTTACTTGCCCTAAAGTCAAATAATATAAGTGCAGGTAGAGAGTTAACAATAAATGTACATGCGATGACATCGGGATCTTTCTTAACCTCCTCCACGGTCATCTAGAATGTGCTTCCACGAGGCTTTGAGACTTCTGGTTTCTTCCCCTTGTCCCCGTTAGTGATCCGTAATGGTGGTTGCCAGGCAGGTCTCCCGCTGCGTCCCGTTGCCTCCGGGCACTCAGCCATGCGGTGCCCCAGCTTGTTACACTTGAAGCATGCATTCAAGTGGACCCTACAATCTTTCCCATAGTGCCCGTTCTTTCCACATACAAAGCAATTTATAGTCTCAGCCCGGCACTCTCCCATGTGCCCCTTTCCACACTTCCCACATTTTGCCCCCGGGTTTCTAACGGCGGGCTTGAAATTCTCAACATTTGGCTTCTTGAAGTGTTGTCTCATAACATTATTACCCATGGCCGCTCGCTCTACCGGCCTTTTCTTGTTCCTCTCCATCAAATACAGTTCTCTTTTTCTGGCTCCCTCAATCAGTTGGTCAAGTGTAGCGTACTGACCATTCGACACAAACTCCTAAATATCCTCCCTCAACATTTGCGTATACCTATGAATCTGCAACTGTTCATCACTCACGTAAGCCGGACAGTATAGTAGTTGCTCTTTAAACACCATAGTGATTTGATTAACAATCTTAGTGGTTTGTTTAAGCTTCATGAACTCATCCATTACTCGCTCCACCTCCACCTTGGGAGCATGCTACTCATAGAACAATATCGTGAATTCTTCCCATGTCATCATCGCAATAGCTTCGCCTTTCATCTTCCTCAACAAATTCCACAAGTCTTTGGCCGCTCCCCTTAGAAAGTTAGAAGAAAACCAAACCTTAGAGTCCTCAGCACAACGGCTGGTAAAGAAGGCTCCCTCTATCGCCGAGACCCATCTAGTGCTTCTCACAGGGTTTGGCACTCCATCAAAGGTGGGCGGCTAACACGCCGAGAAATCCCCGAAGGTTCCTCCCGGGGCCACTTGATTCGTGGTCGGTGTTACTGGTTGCGCGGCAACAACCACAGTGGTAGCTTCTTTTGCAGCCCATAAGGCTCCTAGTTTCTGATCAATCATGGTTCCAATGTCTTGTTTCAGATCCTCCACGATCTTGGCCAATAGCTCTTTCAGCGTATTGGTAACCACAGTGGTTGTCAACTCCATCATATCTACATCCCTATATTCCTCATCATTCAGCATGTTTTCTGGTGGTACATTCTCCGGAGCCACATTATCTAGTTGATTCAAGATTGGTTGAGCACGGGGGTCACTCTCTCCTGTTACACTGGCATTTTCCTCATCAAGTGGGTTTTCAAAACCTGTTGGTATCACAGATCGCTTTCTTGTAGTCACCATACTAGATGTATAGACAATGCACTTAATTAAAAGGCGGCATCACCACACAGTCCTCATCAGTATGTCAATTCATATTTCACGTATTTCATGTCATAGGTACAACTATCAGGCAACCATAGGCATTCTAAGGCCCCCTAGCTACAGGCATCCTATCTCTACAAGTACCCCTCACCGGATTCACAAGATTTCCCGGATTTTGACTAGTTTCAAGAAGTGTCGCCTGAAGATAATAATATGGGCCCTATTATTACAAACACGCTATACGCATTGGATCTGGTCGTTACCACTAGGAATCCCGGTTCACTAGCTTGGGCCATGTATCAATCATTTCCATCTAGCATACAAGGTTGCATATGATCAACATATCAGGAATAATAGCATCATTCTGCTACTAAGGCATTTAAGTATCAAAGATCAAGTAGCATAATAATCATGTAACATCCGTATACCTTATGTCTCGCTTGTGACTACCCAGACTAGCTCCAGCTGATAGCTCATCGTAACATTTAACACCTGAGAACGTTTCAAAAGCGTTGTCTAAAATTCTTTACGAACCAAGACTCTGATACCAAGTTGTAACGTCCCAATTTTTTTTTTTTTTGAATAAAGATAGTGTGACAACCGGCAACAAATTTGCCAGGTTAGCCATTAGAAATTCTAACTTTAAGCCTGGTATGACTAAAAATATTAGTTATGATTTAAATACATCAATAATAATATTAGATTCCATAGAAATCCCGCCTACATGGTTAGAACCTTCACGAGCTCGAATAACCGAATTATTAAAAATCAAGAATTACAAATCATATACAATAAAAATAATAACAATAATTAAATACATCATAATAAATATAAATAAGTTAAAATATAAAATATATATATATAAACTCATAAAAGTAATTAAAACTTTGTTAATTAAAAGATTTAAACAAAATCACCATTTATACAAAATTTATTTAAACTAATTACACATAATCTTTAAAAAAAAAAGAAACCCCCCCATAGGGCCGGCCATGCCTACCCCTGCCTTTCTTTTCTCTTGCCTCCTTCTCTTCCCAAGACTCACCACTTGAACTCCCCCATGCTCTATATAAGCCCCCTACTACTCTTCATCATTTCCTTTACCACCACACTCCATCTCTTCTCTTTTCTCTCTTCTTCTTTCACCAACAAAATCTCCCAAGAACATCAAACCCTTGTTCATCTTGTGAAGATCAAAGACAAATCAAAGAAAAAGAGTTGGTAAGATGATCATAACAAAATCATCTCTACTCTTCTACCTTTCTTCTTTTCTTCTTTCTTTTTATTTATTTTCTTTGATGTTAATCTTATTTCTTTTAAATATCTATAATCATGTAAATATAACATCCTACCAATGTTGTAAGGAGCACATGAAATGTGCTTCATCCTACCATTGTTGTATGGAGCATAATCAACTAAAAATCAAGAAAATAAGACTTTGATCATGCATGTGTATCATCTTACCAAATGTTGTAAGGAACACATAAAATGTGTATCATCCTACCATTGTTGTAAGGAACACATGGATTATCAAATCTTATACTTATACAAGATGATTAATCATGAATATAAATATGTTATATTAAAGTTATGACCCATAAGCAAAGAGAAATCATAATTTGGCAGATTCTGATGCTAGAATTCCTCCATTGTTTTTGTTATATCCGGAGTTCTAGGTATCAAAATCAGTTGATTCTTTTTTATAATATTAGTTTAAAGTGTTACCTTTCATTTAAACCTGGATTCGCTAATTTTCATGAAGGTTTGATCCTTCAAACATATTTAATAAGACACATATGTTGAATCTGGAAATCTGACAGATTTAAAAAGGTACACTTTAAACGCGTATAACTTACTCATTCTTGTGTCAAAATACGTCTAGGTTTTTTTAAAAGTTTCATCATTGAGTCGTGGTTAATTCCTGTTTTTAATCATGTAAAAAAAAGGTCGTATGAGCCCTAAATAGACTTTTTAGTAACAATATGTCATCCAGACACTGATCAGTGAACATCTTATATTCATTTAATTATTAAAAATATTAAACATGGATTATAAATTCCTATACTCTTATAGGACATTCTAGAAACATGTATTAAGGTTATATTAAAATATTAAGCCTTAATATGACTCCTAAAATACAGTTTTTAATTTTTAAAGTTTAACTTAAGGAAATAAAAATTCCAGTGAACACCTATGATTTAAGGAAAATAGAGACAACCTTTAAAAATTTAATAAATAAGTTTATAACAAATAAATAATACAAAATAATAAATAAAATAAGTCTAATAGAGCTACATACTTCTTATATTAGGAAAGGAGCTTTGGTTGAAACGAGAAACCCTTACAAGTTAACACATTTGCATATTGAGTGAGTTTCATATCCCCTTTTTACCGTATTTCATATTATTTTTGGGGTGAAAGCATGTGTGATGTGCATTTTACGTACTAATTTTAAATTTATATTTTACCGATTTATTTAGCAAAAACTGCACGAATAGGCAAGTGTACCTAATCGTTTCGTATTATAGTTAGTAAGTCGGGTGTCGAACTCTTGGGGAACGGGAGCTAGACTGATTTTATCAAATTAACTAAAACAACTAATTAAAGCAAATAAGGACATTGAAACTAAATAAATGCAATAAAATACTAAAATAAAGCAATTAACTAAATTAAGGGGAATTTGTTATCAAGTTTAAAACTTTATTAACCTAAATGACTACTAACACTACTAAATTACCAAACCAAACCAATTAAATTGCAAGGCACTAAAATTGATGAGATAAAACTATTTAATGAAGACGTGTCCCCCCTAAATTCGATTCTTTCTTGTCAAGTTGATTTTTTTAATTAAATAAGTGCAGTGGATACTAATTTGTTGGGAATCCATGGGGATCAAAGCACGCAACGGAAGCAACAAAAACACACAAAAGGATCCCATGATTTCCCAATGGTGGTGAAAGCTTGTAAGAACATGCATGCAACCAAAAACAAGAACAAAGAGAAGAAGGAGATCAAATCATACCCTCGAAGACTTTGATACTTGGCTGGAACAATTCAGATTTGGGATGTAAGCTTGAAACAAAAGGCTCCAAGCCTTAATGCAAGTCCACACCAAGAAACCTTCAACCTCTTTGTACTAGCAAACCGAAGCACCACCAACACTTGATGGATATCTTCTGGAACAGCCTTGAAACACTTGTGCACAAATCACCAACACTTGATCTTGCTCTCTCTCTCAATCGAAGAACTCACAAGTATATGTATTGCACAAAATGGACCAAGAGTAGCTAATGAACTAAGACATCCCTTTTTAAAGACCTCCATCTTGTTCAAAAGAGCCAGAGTCGGATCCCAATGGCACCATATCATTGGACCAACTCAAATGGTCCAATGAAACACAAATGTCACTTGGAATTCTGCCTTCACGACTTCTTCACGGGCTCTCACGGGCCGTGAAGGATAAATGCGCCACGACCGGCCATTTATCCTCCACGAGTCGTGCCGCGCCGTGCAAGAAT
Source organism: Dittrichia graveolens (assembly GCA_038502395.1). Taxonomy (NCBI): domain Eukaryota; kingdom Viridiplantae; phylum Streptophyta; class Magnoliopsida; order Asterales; family Asteraceae; genus Dittrichia; species Dittrichia graveolens. The sequence goes on from JARJIL010000008.1 coordinate 31,196,727, forward strand.
CGTGAGTGTTCGTGCCTTCACGACCTCCTTCACGGGCCGTGTAGGGTCGTGAAGCCCTAGGGTTTCACGAACCATGCGGCCCACGACAGGACTCGTGGACACGAGCTGCTTCACGACCCGTGGAGCATCCTTCACGGTCGTGAAGCCTAGGTCAACTGGAATTTGACCATTTTCACTCTTTCTTCTTATAGTAGGCTGTCGAGATTGAAACTTGGCGTGTGACCCAATAGGCCCGTGCTTCATTGGCAGTGATGCTGGCCTACGTGTGTCAGTGATGCTGGCCTACGTGCGGCCTCTAGCAAGGCATCCCTGCCCCCAACTAAACATGGGGTATGTCATCCCTTACAAGTACCATGATAAACTAAAAGAGTTTGACATGGTCCTATAGATAAGTGATCAATTATCTTATTGTTCGCGATATCCAAGTGAACACGAGACATGGTACAAAGTCATTCTCCGATTGTTCACGATTATGTTTCTCGATCAAGATTGGTGGTGACCAAAAGTTGAGTTGCAATTGATCAACAATCATTGCAAACTCGATCATGGCCATGCATTTTGGTGTCAGCGCCCAATCATCGAGGGGCCCAGGGATATCTCTCTTTACAGAGGAACAAATTCCTTCGACTACATTGCCTCCAATAGAATGGCAATACTTTACCCAAATACCTCCTTTATAATAGCCAGTTACGGACTACGCTTGAAAGCAGTCAGAATAAAGCAAACCAAAATAGTTCATGCATCTCCGGTCTAAGGATAAAAGATATTATCATCCTGATTTACTCTTGACATGTACCATGAAGTAAGATCAGGTGTGGGTCGTGCAATCACTTGAAACTCTTTTCAAGTATAGGCGAAATATTGCGTCCCTTGTATTCAATCCCTATTGAACACTATGACCAATCTTTTCCCACGATCTTCGTTCATACTTCCTTCCTTGAAGAATGACCGATCGTGGACAGTTTAGAATGTAAAACATTCAAGGAAGTGATAAAACATGCAAAGTTGGAACACAATAATGATTTAAAGAAAGTATTCGCTACACGCGTATCATTAAATCTCCATTTAATAATCAATACATTCAAAAAATACAATATTGCTTAATGTTCCCAATATCACAGTAAATACATCGAATACAATAACCAATATTTAACTCAAACCAAGTCACTAGCAAATCTAATCCCAATAGCACGTGTGTGGGCATCGTGCTTGGCTTGCGACAACGGTTTAGTGAACGGATCCGCCAAATTGCTATCCGTGTGTACTTTGCTGATGACGATGTCTCCATTTTCAACCACGTCCCGGATAAAATGATGCTTGGAACCACTCCCAGATCAAGCAGAAATTTCCTTATCCATACGGCCTCCTTAGCAGCTTCACTGGCCGCAATGTATTCCGACTCAGTAGTGGAATCGGCCACGGTGTCTTGCTTGGAGCTCCTCCAGGATATAGCGCCACCGTTTAATAGGAACACGAACCCCGATTGTGATCGGCAGTCATCCCTATCGGTTTGGAAGCTTGCATCAGAGTAACCCTTTACTCTAAGCTCTTCCTCACCTCCGTACACTAAGAACATCTCCTTAGTCCTCCGAAGATACTTGAGAATGCTCTTCACCGCCGTCCAATGAGCTTCGCCAGGGTTGGCTTGATATCTACTCGTCATGCTCAAGGCACACGATACATCAGGCCTCGTACATAGCATGGCGTACATGATCTAGCCCACAGCCGAAGCATATGGCACTCGCTTCATTACTTCCCGTTCCTCTGGGGAACTAGGGGATTGAGTCTTACTCAATACCAAACTATGTGACATTGGAATGAACCCTTTCTTGGAGTCTTCCATCCTAAACCGCTTTAGGACTTTGTCAACATATGTACTTTGGCTAAGCCCAATAAGCCTCTTGGATCTATCTCTATAGATTTTGATCCCAAGAATATAAGTCGCATCTCCTAGGTCCGTCATTGAAAAACAATTCCTTAACCAAGTTTTTACACCTTGAAGGGTTGGGACATCGTTTCCAATGAGGAGTATGTCATCGACATACAAGACTAGGAACACAAATATGCTCCCACTAGCCCTGACATATACGCATGGCTCATCCTTGCTTTTTGAAAAGCCAAACTCTTTGACTTTCTCATCAAAGCACAGGTTCCAACTGCGCGATGCTTGCTTAAGTCCATAAATAGACTTCCTAAGCTTGCAGACTTTATCCGGATGCTTGGCATGTACAAAACCCTCGCGTTGAGTCATATAGACCTCCTCGCTAAGTGTCCCATTAAGGAACGCGGTTTTTACATCCATTTGCCAAATCTTATAATCATGAAATGCGGCAATTGCCATGAGTATCCGGATAGACTTCAACATAGCCACCGGGGAAAAGGTTTCATCATAGTCTACACCATGAGTTTGCGTGAAACCCTTAGCCACCAGTTGGGCTTTGAAGGTGTCTACCTCTCCACCTATGCCGTTCTTTCTCTTAAAGACCCATTTGCACCCTACGGGCCTACACCCGGGTACCGGATCTACCAAATCCCAGACTTGGTTATCCGACATAGATTGCATCTCGGACTCCATAGCCTCTTTCCACCTAGCGGACTCAGGGCCCACCACGGCGTTCCGATAAGATGATGGTTCATCAGGATCCACCACTAGGTCGCAGCCCTCAGACATGAGAAACCCATATCTCTCTGGCTCGTTGCGACTCCTACCGGATCTTTTAAGAGGTAAAGGATCCGTGTCAGGTTCTCCAGCAGCGCCGTGCTGAGAATCATCTTGTGAACTAGTGCCAACTTCAGGTTGGTCATTGGAGGGTTCTTGAATCTCTTCAAGATCTACCTTTCTCCCACTAGCGTCTTTGGATAGCATCTCCCTTTCAAGAAAGACGGCCCTCCGAGCAACAAATACCTTGTTCTCGGACGGTTTGTAAAACAAATATCCCATAAACCCGGCAGGGTATCCAATGAACAAACACCTCTCTGCTCGGGGTTTCAATTTGTCCTCCACCTCACGTCTCACGTAGGCAGGACAACCCCAAACCTTTAGATATGAGAGCGATGGAACCTTTCCATGCCACATCTCAAAGGGTGTCTTCTTGACCTTCTTAGTTGGTACGAGGTTAAGGATTCTAACGGCCGTTTCCAATGCATAGCCCCAAAAGCTAATGGGTACATCCGTACGACTCATCATACACCGAACCATATACAATAATGTTCGGTTCCTCCTCTCGGTGACACCATTTAATTGTGGTGTCATAGGAGGTGTCAATTGCAAAACAATTCCACAATCTTTTAGATAGTCACGGAATTCCGAACTTAGATACTCACCACCACGATCCGATCTGAGCATCTTAATTCGTTTACCCAATTGGTTCTCAACTTCGTTTTTGAAAGTCTTGAAAACCTCAAAGGTTTCCGACTTTTGTCTCATCAAGTAGACATACCCATACCTACTAAAATCATCGGTAAAGGTTACGAAGTACCTTGAGTTATCCCTAGTGACATGCTTGAACGGACCACATACATCCGTGTGAACGATATCCAACAAGTCTTTGCCCCTCTCACAAACGCCGGTGAAGGGTGCTTTGGTCATTTTGCCCAACAAGCAAGATTCGCATACATCATCCGACCCATGGTCAAATGATTCCAAGATCCCATCCGCTTGGAGCTTGGCAATGCGTTTCTTGTTTATGTGGCCCAAACAACCATGCCATAAAGATAACTTATCCAAATCACATTTGGATTTAGAACCAACATTCATGATTGATCTATTACTTTGCAAGCATACGCTTGTCTCATATATGCCACGACATGGATGTGCTTTAAAATAAAATAAATCATTTTTAAAGCATGAAATAATTCTATTAGAGAAATTAAAGTCAAATCCATCGTCAACAAGTGCATAAAATGATAAAATGTTTCTTGCCACGCAGGGCGAATATGATACATTTAATAAAGTAATAGATAAGCCGGATGGAAAGGCGAGGTCCACACTTCCTATCTTCTCAACCAGGACAACCACTTTGTTTCCTATGATGAGATCCAGCTCCCCATCAACCAAGTCCCGACTTCTTCTTAGTACCTGCACATTATTAACTATGTGAGTACCACACCCGGTGTCCAAGACCCAAGCGTTAGAAGTAGAAGTGTTATGGAGTTCAATCATATACGTACCGGAGGCGCCTTGTCCCTTGGCGCGAAGCCTCTTGAGCTCCTCCGTGTACTTGGGGCAACTATGCCGCTAGTGTCCCTTCTCCCCACAGAAGAAGCAGGTGGCCTCTTCCGGTGAGGGGGCTATAGGAGCGGGTTCCTTCCCCTTCGGCTCCGGCGTCGGGAGTGGCTTGGGCTTGGGTGTTGCCACCTTCGCCTTCCCCTTTCCCTTGCCCTTGGAGCTTGAAGCAGGCCGCTTCCTCTTAGCACCACCCTCATGGATGGCTAGGACGGGTGCGGAGGTCGATGGTTTTGCCTTGGCCATGTTAGACTCGGCGGTCTTCAACATGCGGTGCAACTCCATCAAGGACTTATCCATATTATGCATATGGTAGTTCACAATGAACGGACCATATGCTTGAGGCAAAGATTGGAGGATAATTTCCGTAGCCAACTCTTTCCCCATAGGAAAGCCCAACCTCTCGAGCTGGTCCACGTATTGCTTCATACGAAGCACGTGGGAGCTCACGTTCCCGCCCTCCTGCATCCGACAACCTACAAAGGCCTTGACACACTCGTAGAGTTCTTGCCTCGCTTGCTGCTGGAACATTTCCTTTAGCTGCGAGATCATGTCAAACGCACCAACGTCCTCGAATTGCCTTTGCAATTCAGAACTCATGGTCGTCAACATGAGGCAAGTCACCTCATTAGTGTCTTTAAGGCGCTTCTCATAAGCATCCTTAGTGGCCCGCGTAGCGGTGGTAGCAGGAGCCTCCGGAAGAGGTTCCTCTAGGACGTACAACTTACTTTCATGGCGTAAGACAATTCTCAGTTGCCTAAGCCAATCCATGAAGTTTACGCCTACGAGTTTCTCTTTTTCCAAAAATGGACGGAGTGAAATGTGTGTCGCGGTGTTGCTTGTAAATGCCATCTAAAAGAAGGCAAAGCACACAAAAGGTTAGTTCGACATATTTTAATCCTTGTTAAATAATTACCCAATAGTTTAACACTTAAATTTAACAAGGGCTAAGAACCCAACATAACTTCACTGCATGACGGGTTTACCGCGGATCACTTCGTGAAGGTATTTTGGCCGGTAAACGCTTTACCAATTGCAATCCGTGATTACAACTCTTAGGCACTTGCGGGATCCTTCGGTACTCATAGCACAGGTTCGGCATGTTTGATCCCTTCCCACACCGGTTCCTTAATAAGCCGCTTTGATAACTCGGTATAGGCACGACAATTATCAAGGCGTGTTAAATTGGAATTGCAAATCGTCCAACAAGATACACGATGACGCCCTTGACAATAATTGGCTCGTGCTAAGCTCGACAACCAAAGATTTCAAGACGCCACATGCACCTTCCACACAAGTCCACATGGAACAACTCGTGCTAAGCTCAAAAATTGTCCCATGCTTCATTAGATTCGGGTGGTGTCATCTTTTGGATGGCGTGTGATTTACGTTTTTAAGAAAAACGGGACTTTTGTTTTTCCGGTTAAAAACCTCTTTTCGTTTTGATTAACAAATAAGTGACAAAACGCATTTTTCACCAATTGAACATAAACACTTTATATTCGTTTGTTAATCATGTGAGCGAGCGGGGTTTGTTAACCAATTAAGGAAAACTTTATAGTTTTATTATTTTCAAAAGATTTTCTAGAATGCGAAGATCCTACAACCACGCAAGAAAAACAAATAAATAAAACTACACAACCACGCATACAAAACCGATTTGAGCCAACCTAAGTGTTCCCCGGTGATCCAACCGAGGAACTAAGTCCACTAAGGACAAATAATCCAAGACTTCGTGGCGTGCTCCCACTCGATCCCGCGCCTCCGGATCCGAGGTAGCCAAGACGTCTCCCAAGACTCCCGTTGGTGCCTCCGGTCTTCTCTTCTCATTACATACATAATTTAAAGAGAAATGGCATGCAAGCCACACAATCTATTCTAAGCTAATATACAATTACAAAGAATAAATACTTTGGCGTGCAAGCCACAAATAAAAAAATTATTACAAACCGGATTAAATAAATTATTACAAACCAAATGTGGTACAAACCACCAAATGAATGAACAACAAATAAAGTAACCAAACAACCACACAAAGGTCTAGGCTCAAACCGGTGCTTGCAAAAACGAAACAACCACAAAGCATGGTGTGCCACACCAAACCATGCACAAAACAGTATCCCAATTAAGTTTATTCAAAAACCAAAGGCAGTACGCTCCACGACAGTATCCCTCTTCAGGGGCCCTTACGGGTCGTGAAGGCAGTACGCTCCACGACTCGTGAAACAGATTAAAAAACCTTTCACGACCACCACCCCACGAGACTGGTCGTGTGGCCTTCACGACTCGTGAAGCAAGCTCCACGGCCCGTGAAGGCCTTCTGGACAGAATGTCCAAAATCAAAAATATGGATTTTCAAGCCACAAAGGTGCATGCATCTTACAAGTATGGCTCTGATACCACTGTTGGGAATCCAAGGGGATCAAAGCACGCAACGGAAGCTACAAAAACACACAAAAGGCTCCCATGATTTCCCAATGGTGGTGAAAGCTTGTAAGAATATGCATGCAACCAAAAACAAGAACAAAGAGAAGAAGGAGATCAAATCATACCCTTGAAGACTTTGATACTTGGCTGGAACAATTCGGATTTGGGATGTAAGCTTGAAACAAAAGGCTCCAAGCCCTAATGCAAGCCCACACCAAGAAACCTTCAACCTCTTTGTACTAGCAAACCGAAGTACCACTTACACTTGATGGATATCTTCTGGAACAGCCTTGAAACACTTATGCACAAATCACCAACACTTGATCTTGCTCTCTCTCTCAATGGAAGAACTCACAAGTATATGTATTGCACAAAATGGACCAAGAGTAGCTAATGAACTAAGAGAGCCCTTTTTAAAGACCTCCATTCTGTTCAAAAGAGCCAGAGTCGGACCCCAATGGCACCATATCATTGGACCAACTCAAATGGTCCAATGAAACACAAATGTCACTTGGAATTCTGCCTCCACGGCTTCTTCACGGGCCACGACCGGCCATTTATCCTCCACGAGTCGTGCCGCGCCGTGCAAGAATCGTGAGTGTTCGTGCCTTCACGACCTCCTTCACGGGCCGTGTAGGGTCGTGAAGTCCTAGGGTTTCACGAACCATGCGGCCCACGACAGGACTCGTGGACACGAGCTGCTTCACGACTCGTGGAGGATCCTTCACGGTCGTGAAGCCTAGGTCAACTGGAATTTGACCATTTTGACTCTTTCTTCTTATAGTAGGCTGTCGAGATTAAAACTTGGCGTGTGACCCAATAGGCCCGCGCTTCATTGGCAGTGATGCTGGCCTACGTGTGTCAGTGGGCAGATACCAACATAATTCACCATGTACGGATTTCTATAGTGATTAGAATCTTGGTTCGAGTTCTTATCTTTATATTTATGCCAATTACTTATCCTTTGGTCAAGAGATTAACAAAAAGCACAATTAACATGTTTAGTTCGAATCAAACAAGATTTTACCTTTTATGCCTAAACCTAGGGTTTGTTCTACCACTAGTCAAGATTAATTAATAGTCCTAATTAATCAAGATTCAAGCCTACAAATGGATTGGACTTCCAATTTGTAAAAACTCAGATTATAAGCATTAGAAAACAGAAACTAGAACACATGTGGATCTTTGATAAAACTTGCAAGACAAATACATAGTAAATTGGATCCTTTAAACATAAATTAATCAACCATCCAAGAAATCATCTCCTCTTGGGAGGAACACTGAGAAGTCTAGCCTAAAATCAACGTACTCACATTCTGGAAATCATAAAATAACATTTAGAAAAGAGTAGAATGATAGAACCGTATGAATCAAAGCTAAACAAGCCACAATCTTCAATCTTAAAGCTTAAATACTCCAAATCCGTGCTCCACAGCTTCTGGGATGTTTTTGAACTTAGAATGCCGTATTATGGTGGAATATGAGGGGTGGTTAACCCTTTTTTCAGATCTGGAAGTTCGTTTAAATAGATCTCTCAAAACAGGGGTGTCGCGCCGCGACGGCCAAGTGTCGCACCGCGACGAGGAGTTTTACCCCGATCCTAATTCTTTAAAATTCAACCTTGTCGTCATCCGTACACGCGTCACGCCGTGACAGGTGATATGGTCGCGCCGCGACGGCACGTGGCAAAGAGATAGGGCCTATCCGGAAGACTTCGTAGTGCCGCGACAGTAGATAAGGTCGCGCCGCGACGTCCTTTTTGACGGCCGGATGATTCTTTTTTTGGGCTTGGGCCCTTTTAATCTTCTTTTCTTTTTTCTATTCTTTCTTTCTTTTCTTGGGCTTTCTTTCTCTTTCTCTTTTCTTTTCTTTCTTTGGCCCAATTATTTGGGCCCATTTATTTTCTTGATTTCTCGGACTATTTTCTCGACTTTCTTGGGCTTCCTTTATTTTTATCGATTATTTGGACATTTCGCCTTTTTAGCCTGCAAAACATAAAAGAAACGGTAAACGTACCTTTTTACAATTAAATGCACAATTTCCGGCTAAAATCAACCCGATATCGCATAATATTTATATATATTTAGCGCGATATCAAAATATCCCACACTTGAACTTTGCTTGTCCTCAAGCAAATCACAACTCTATCCAGGCCTAAAATTTCAAATAATAACACCATTTTCGAAAAATCAAATATAACTTACGAATGTCAAAAAGGTTGATTCAAAACAAATCATAAACTATACTTAGAATTATGAATATACCCATGATTAGATCCTCATTTACTTTCAACCATTCCTAAAGAATACTCCTATCTATATACATCCAATCCTTAATTTAAAATTTTCATTTATATTTAATTTGGTTAATTTACCTTTTGAAAATCCCCTGACCTCAAGACTTATTGCAAATTTCCAACTTTATTTGCACATATTTTTTTCTCTTTTCAGCTCTTTTTTTTTATATATATAAGCCTATGACTTTCTATGGAACCCATGTAGCGAATTCTTAACTCAACCGATCCCAAACCAGTTAGCTTTAGGTGATTCGGTGTAGACCACCCCTCAGAGTTTACTAATTCGAGTTCCAAAGGCCATTTATTTGACTTATATATTTTCTAGCTCTTTTGCATATTTTTTTTTTTCATTTTTTTGCACATTGGCTTTTTTCACTCTTTTTTTTCTAACACATGCTTATAAAAATTGAAAATTCAACTCAGTCTATTTTTTGTCAAGCTTAGACTCAAAAAGGGCTTAACCTTATAATTTATGCAGCAATTCAAAAATTAAAGATTGGATACTATAAATAGAAATTTCTAAGGAATTGGCGAAAAGCCACAAGCACTATGCATAAAAGCTAAATATAACTATGAAATGTTTATAAATAAACAATCTTGACAATCTTAAATAATATCTAACTTTTAACTCGAATGATATTAAAAATTTAAAATTTAACGCCCAAATACAATCAATAATTTACTACGAGGACAAATAAATTTCAAGCGAGAAATCTTTTTCTAACCCCCTACCCCACACTTAAATTGTACAATGTCCCCAATATACACAATAAAATATAACAAGGTAGAAAAAGATTAGAAATAGCTTCCTGGATATTATCAAGGCGAATGGAGCAATAAATGATAAGCAATCGCTGAACTGACTGCCAGCATATATGCACACTCCATAGAACAACCAAACATGCTGAAAAAGTAAATCACTCATGCACCAAATATTAGACAAATATTTAAAATTAAAATATAATACATTAACGTTCAGTACATTTACATCAGAAGATTAAAAATATAATCATTTCTCAATCTTCATCATCCGAGTCATGACGCGCATGTCCAGACGGCCCCGGCATGTGAGTATCCGATTGGGGAAAGTGTGAACGCTAGTCTGGAAATGGGGGAGGGTATGGTGTGAATGGCGGGGGCGGATATCCATAATGAATGAAGATGTTAGACATACTGGAGTGCATATACTCCTGATTTTGCTCGTGCACCGACAGGTGCGACTGCAAGTGATCATGATAGTACCCCAGTGTATCTATTCTCATAGACATATTTCCCATTTGGTCGGAAAGACGTTCTATCGACCCGGATATCTGCTCCAGCGAGTAAGGCTGCGGCCCCTCATCTGCGGGCTCAGGCGACTGTCTCATACGGCGCTGGCGCGGCTGCTGCTGCTGTTCGGGCTCCTGCTCAACCTCTGGCTTAGGCCCAGGATCCTCCACGGGTACAACTCGGTAACCTCCATCATAGGTCCTCTACAGGACCCGCATTGTTTCTAAGTATCTGATACTCATTAGGCACGGCTCGTACTGCACCTGCCTTGCCTCCTCCTGCAGTGACAGAATCCCGTATGAACGGGCCAACCTGGTGACAAACTGGCCACCACAGATAGGACTCGCCGGTTTGGATCCAGTGGCCCGGCGAGCAAGATAGAAGGCTAGGTGAAATGGCACGTTGAACAACACGCTAGGAGTCAGAATACTGTATAGAAACATAAGGTCAACTTCCATGACCTTCTCACCACCTCGGCGATGAGAAATGGAGGTGGAGATAAGACGATGGAGCAGACGGTGGATCGGAAGGCGGATGTTGCTCTCGACGGCTCTGCGGGGCTCGTACCCCCCGTTGGCGATCATCGCCCACATCTCCGCAGGGGAGAAACCCTCTGGCTCATCCCGATCGCAACTCGAAAGGAATTGCTCAAAGAACGGGCTGGTGGCCTCAACATGCGTGTATAGCCCCATGCGGCGACTGAAATCCGCGAGACTACACTCGCGGCTAACTCCTCCATGATGGAAGGAAAGGAACCGACGATCAGTAACGTCGACGGAGACGGAGCTGAGCTAGACGGTAGAGAAAAACTCTAAACACAACTCTCGGAAGACTGGCTCGCGCAAGCGGAATAACCGCTCCCATGCGTTGCAAGTAAACACTACAGTCCCGTCTGCAGCACGAAATTGTTGTGGCAAAAATCCGAGGAGCTGGTTTGAAAGCCCAACTCCATGAGTAATCTCCCAATCGAGAGAATGGGGGATGTCCACCTCTCTGCGAAGATTCTGTTGCAGCTGAGAGATATAATCAGCGTGTATCCGGGTAGGTAGAGTTGGCGAAAATACCAACCACAGGTGGTATACCGCAGGGCCTTCTGGAACCACAATCTCCTGTTCTTGACGACCCCTACGTCCATGTCCATGGGCTGCCATAGCTGTGTACAAGGTTAAAAAAATCAGATCAGGCCCCAAATTATCAGAAAACCCGCAGAATGACCACAGATATTCACCAAAAACCATTACAAGGGCAGAAACCCCGGTTTTGTCAAAAACCCATACTCAGAAGATAATGTTGCACAAAAAGAGATGATAAAAACGAGTGTAACGCAGATGTACGATGCATGAGTGTTTAGAAATGATATATTAACGAGAATCAGCAGATTAATCATCAAGAACTTGAAAAAAAATAGATTTGTCTTGAAAACCTTAACTGTTCTTGAACACAGATCTTGAAATTTCGCATGCATGGCTGAAAATAATCGCTTTAGATGTGAATCTTGAAAGATTTTAACATGATAATAGTAGAAAACTTCAAGAAATTCAGAAACCCAAGAAAGTAGTCGGATATGGTGACTGGAACTAACAAGAAAACGCAATGTAGGAAGAGAAACACTTACTATCTTGTTACACGGTGAAGATTTCGCTCAAAAACAAGTAAATCCGACGTTATAAACTTGAAAACTAGAGAAAATACGATTGTAACGCCGTGAGAATGAAGATTTTGTGTGTGGAAGACGACTGGAACAAACTCTCTTTAAAATGGCAAGATTCCTCGTCGCGCCGTGACAAATATGAGTGTAGAGCCGCTACGACACGTGTCAAAATTAGGCTGGACCGACACTGCTACGTCGCGACGCTACGGAAACACGTGTCGCGCCGCTACGACGCGTGGCGAAAAATGGCTGAATCTGGAAAAAGGAGCGTCGCGCCGTGACAGAGACAAGTGTCACGCCGCTACGACGCGTGGTGCGGTTTGGCTGGATTCTAAAAAAGGCACGTCGTGATGCGACAGACTTCTACGTAGCGCCGCGACGACACGTGGTGGCCAATGGAGTGACGGGCCAAAATCTCATGTCGCGCCGCGACATATGTACGTCACGCCGCTACGAGCTCTTTTCCCACATTTGCTCGTTTAGAAATCTCGTGTGCGGGATTCGATAACGGATAGTTCCTATGGCTCAAAATATCAGATATGAGTGTGTAAGAAGATCGGCTAAGGCTAGGAATCTCGAAAAACGACAAAACGAACAAAAAACGAAAACAAAGGAAATCCTAACTCACTTTCGTAGGAATCACGGTTGCATTTAGCGTATGCAACAAGCCTTTAAACCCCTCGGTAGCCCGAGTGGATAAGTTATAGTCTCGTGATTTAGGCAACACACCCACAAAGCTGGAATACGGGGTGCCTCCCGAAAGTGCTTCTTTAAACGAGTCTTTAGCTGGACTCCACCCCACACTTAGGGTTTTAGTACGGCGAGGTTGATATCCTCACCTTCCCTTTCCTCGGGCATTGCTTCCAAGTAATGCTTTACTCGGTGCCCGTTGACTTTGAAGGTAATTTCCTTTGAATCAAGTAGTTCGATTATGCCATATGGGAATACCTTACTAACCAGGTATGGGCCGTACCATCGGGTTTTGAGTTTTCCAGGAAACAACTTCAACCTAAAATTGAATAGAAGAACTTTGTCGCCAGGTTTGAAGTGTTTGATTTCTTTCGGATGTGCATTGTGCCATTTTTTCGTACGATCTTTATAGATCAATGAATTCTCGTACGCTTCGTTTCGTAATTGATCTTACTCGTTTAGCTGTAAGAAACGGTTGGCACAAGCCTTATCTAGATCAGGATCACCTGCCTTCAATGCCCAGTATGCCTTATGCTCAACCTCGACTGGCAGGTGACATGCCTTTCCGTAGACTAACCTAAAGGGCGTAGTACCTAAAGGAGTATTATAGGCAGTCCTAAACGCCCAGAGTGCGTCATCGAGTTTATCTGCCCATTCCTTACGGTTCCCGTTTACCGATCGTTCTAGAATTCGTTTTAGCGCGCGATTGGAAACCTTGGTTTGCCTGTTTGTTTGCGGATGATAGGGCGTTGCAAATTTATGGTTCACACCATATTTCTGCAGCGCTTTCTCCATTAGGCTGTTAGCGAAGTGCGTACCCCTGTCACTGATCAAATCTTTAGGGATACCAAACCGAGAGAATAGCTTTTTTAGGAATTTGACTACGACTCGGGCATCGTTAGTGGGTAAGGCTTGTGCCTCGGCCCACTTCGACACATAGTCGACAGCTACTAAGATATATTTATTTCCGCGGGATGAAGGAAACGGACCCATAAAGTCTATACCCCATACATCGAAGATTTCACAGACTTGGATGTGTTGGGGCATCTCGTTTCGGGAAGATATATTACCGTCCCTCTAACAGGCATCACACTCCTTTACGAGGGTGTGTGCGTCTTTAAAGATGGTGGGCTAATAAAATCCGGCTTCAAATACCTTCTTTGCGGTGTAGACCGCACCGTGGTGTCCCCTGGTGGGCCCACTATGGCAATCCCTCAGTATTTCCCTCGCCTCATCTCCCGAAACGCATCTCCGGATGATGTTGTCTGCGCAGTATTGAAATAGATAAGGTTCATCCCACAAATAGTACTTCACATCTAACATGAATTTCTTCTTTTGTTGATGTGTCATACCCTTCAGGAGAACCCCTGCAGCCAGATAGTTCACGAAGTCTGCAAACCAGGGAGGCTCGTTGCTGACCTTCATGAGATGCTCGTCTGGGAAGTTGTCAACAATGTCCGACTCTTGTAATTCGTCAAGATGTGGGTTTTCTAATCTAGACAAATGGTCGGCTGCCACATTTTCTGCTCCTTTCTTGTCCCTGATTTCGATGTCAAATTCTTGCAGAAGCAAGACCTATCGGATAAGCCTAGGCTTGGAGTCTTGTTTGTCAAACAAGTACTTCAAAGCAGAATGATTAGTGAAGACGATAGTTTTGGATAGAATCAGATAAGATCGGAATTTATCAAAGGCATAAATCACAACTATGAATTCTTTCTCAGTGGTAGTGTAGTTCTCCTGAGTTGGGTTCAGGGTTTTACTCGCGTAATGAATCGGTTGGAAACGATTATTAACCCTTTGGCCTACGACTGCCCCTACCGCGTAATCGCTGGCATTACACATAAGCTCAAACGGCAGGGTCCAATCTAGAGCAATCATGATCGGGGCAATAGTGAGTTTCTCTTTTAATGTATTAAAATCCGTTAAACACTCGTTGGATAACTCGAATTTAACGTTTTTTAATAAGAGTTGTGTCAGAGGCCTTGTGATTTTTGAGAAATCTTTGATGAAACGGCGATAGAATCCCGCGTGGCCTAGGAAACTCCTCACCCCTTTCACATTAGTAGGCGGTGGTAATTTAGAGATAGTGTCTATCTTAGCTCTATCCACCTCTATGCCTGCTTGTGAAACTTTGTGTCCCAACACTATGCCTTCACGTACCATGAAATGGCACTTTTCCCCGTTTAGCACAAGGTTGGTTTCTTCACAACGGGCGAGCATTTTGTCCAGATTAGGTAAGCACGAGTCGAAAGAGTTTCCGAATACTAAGAAGTCTTCCATGAAATCTTCCACCATATCGTGGAATATGGCGGTCATGCATCGTTGGAAGGTTGCTGGAGCATTATACAGACCAAACGGCATCCTCCGGTAAGAAAACGTCCCGTATGGACATGTGAAGGTCGTCTTTTCCTGGTCCTTAGGTGTGATGAGAATCTGGAAGTAACCAGAGAAACCATCTAGGAAGCAGTAAAATGCATTACCAGAAAGACGTTCAAGCATTTGATCTATGAATGGGAGGGGAAAGTGGTCTTTACGAGTGGCATCATTTAATCTTTGGTAATCAATGCACACTCGCCAACCAGTGACAATTCTGGCAGGAATGAGTTCATTCTTTTCATTAGTTACCACTGTGATCCCTCCCTTTTTAGGAACCACGTCGATTGGACTAACCCACGGGCTGTCTGAAATAGGATATATCATACCGGCGTCTAAGAGTTTGACGATTTCTTTCTTAACAACCTCTTGCATTTTAGGATTTAAATGGCGCTGAGGTTGGACTACCGGATTGGAATCATCTTCCATGAGGATTTTATGTGAACAGTACGACGGATTGATTCCTTTGATGTCGGAAATGGACCAGGTGATCGCATTTTTCCGTATTTTCAGGACATCGACAAGTTGGATTTTCTCAGATTCGGATAGTGCCGATGATATGATAACGGGGAATGTGGAATTCTCCCCCAGATAGGCATATTCCAGGTGTGGAGGTAATACCTTGAGCTCAGGAGTAGGACCCGAGAGTGGAGGTGCCTCCTTGGATATGTCTGGAGGTTCTGGATCCTCCTTTACTTCTACAGCTTCTATGTGCGACGATGCAACCTGTCGCGACGCGTTCATCGCGCTGCGCGCCGCGACGGCTGAAAATCCTGCACATCAGAACTCGGCTCTGGCCCTTCTGCCAGCAGCCTCTCCAACTCCTCCAGGTCTCTTTCAGCATCCAAGAGACCTTCCCCCAGTGGCATCTGCCCTTCATCTCCATGTGTGTCAAACTTCTGCAGCTTGCTCTCAAGACGGATATCAACTATATCCACAAAGAAGGTAGAATCATCACAGATTTTGGAATGTTTCATGGATTTATCAATCCCAAATGTGATAGCATCTGTGCCTACCCTGAGTGTCAACTATGACTCATGAATATCGAATAATGCACGAGCTGTACTCAGGAAGGGTCTGCCCAAGATGATGGGAACTGTATCATCCTCCTCCATTTCTATAACGATAAAGTCCGCAGGAAAGATGAATTTGTCTACTTTAACTAGCAAGTCCTCCACTAACCCGCATGGATAGGTGACGGACTTGTTTGCTAGATGTATAGCCATGTGAACGGGTTTAGGCTCGGGAAAATCTAGTTTGGAAAAGAAAGAATATGGCATCAGGTTCACGGGTAGATTGCCAAACTGGCATGGCAAAGTAAGACTCCCAGGATCAGTCATCTTCTTTGGAATCTTATTGAGCATGGCTGCTGAACATTGATCGTTCAGAGTGACACTCGACACTTCTTCCATTTTCTTGCGGTTGGTAAGAAGGTCTTTCATGAATTTTGAATATTTTGGCATTTATGCCATAGCCTCAACAAACGGGATGTTGATATGAAGGGATTTCAGGTGCTCCAGAAATTTCCGGTACTGCTCATCCTGTTTGTCTTGCCGAAGACGCTGCGGATAAGGTATCGGAGGACGGTAAGGTTTAACTGGAGGTGGAACAGATGGAACGGATGGAGTAGGTGGGATAGGTTCTGAATCAGGAGTGACCTCCTTCTCCTTCCCCTTCCCTTTATCTGGCTGAGTGGATAGTAGCTCGATAGGATCAGGATGGGAGCTGGAAGGTGGTGGGCCTGTAGCTTCTTTTCCACTCCTGTGGTCACAGCTTTAATTTCGGCCTTTGGGTTCGGTTCAATGTTACTAGGAAGTGTGCCAGGAAAATGGTCCTGGAGTACCCTAGAGATCTGCCTAATCTGGGTCTCTATGTTGTGGATAGACGCATGCTGATTCCTCAGTGCGGCCTCAGTAGAAACGCCTATCTTTTTCACTAACTCCTCAGTCTCCTTATGCATCTTATATGATGCTGCTGCGAAGCGCGTCAGCATATCCTCGAAATTGGGCTTCTTCTCTGGCAGTGGCCCCTTTGGCTGGTCTCTCTGATAGAAATCTCGGCCAGACTGCCTGAATCGCCCCTCCATCTCCTTGCGGTAGTCAGGATATGGTTTCCAGTTTGGCTTTCTATTGCGGAAGAAAGCCTCATCCTCTGGATAATCATATTTATCTCCAGCTGAATAACACGCAGATTCTTTGAGATCCCCATTCTCGTCATATGGGCAATCTCTCGCAAGATGAGGTCCACTGCAGTTGTCACAACCGATCTGCATAACGTGAATGTTTTGATTCACCTTTTTCATGTCACGCCCTAGTGCATCAAGCTTGGAACTAAGGGCCGCTATGCTATCAGATGAGTCGGTTGTAGCTACAGTCTTCCTTCGGTAGGAAGAATTTCTAGATGAATGCCATTGATGGGAGTGCTGAGCCATTGATGGGAGTGCTGAGCCATCTCCTCAATCAGGCGTACCCAGCGGCAGGTGTTTTCTTTGGTATTGGCCCCTGAGAATCGACCATTTGTCTAGTGCAGACATTAATACCATTATAGAATGTTTGGACAACTTGGTGAGCATTGAGATCATGCTGTGGACAATTTTGGAGCATCTCCTTATTTCTGTCCCAGGCATCATAGAGGGTTTCGTCCTCAGATTGCATGAAGTTTTGGATCTGCATCTTCATCTTGGAAATCTTTGATGGAGGACTGAGTTATTTAATGAAGCGAGTTTTGAGCGCATCCCATGTACAGATGGTGGGCTCGGATCGTAGCCAACGTTTGGCTGCACCCTGGAGTGTTATCGGAAACACTCGCAACATAACAGCGTCACGACTAACTCCCGGCATGTGGAAGTAGTCAGCAATCTCGAGAATGGCCTCGACATGATGGTTGGCATCCTCGTTATCCTTTCCGGTGAAAGGAGTCTCGCGCAAAAGGTGAAGGAATTGGCCTTTGATTTCGAAGGTTCTCTCCTAGGGTATATCAGGTCGGTGAATACCCACTCCGGTGCCTTCGCGCACACGGCTCGCGTACTCCTCGAGTGACAATTCGTCGATATTCTCTGCCATTATTCGTGCTCGTTCTCTCTCACGTTTAACTTGTAAGCGTCGATGAAATTCGTGTTCCGGTTCGTCAAAAGGCTGAACGAAGTCAGAAGTGGGGTCTAAGGACATACACTATCCTAAAAACCCTAAAAGAGATTACTAATTAAATTCACGTACTAGTTTTAAATTTATATTTTACCGATTTATTTACCAAAAACTGCACGAATAAGCAAGTGTAGCTAATCGTTTCGTATTATAGTTAGTAAGTCGGGTGTCGAACTCTTGGGGAACGGGAGCTAAACTAATTTTATCAAATTAACTAAGAATTAACTAAAACAACTAATTAAAGCAAATAAGGACAATGAAACTAAATAAATGCAATAAAATACTAAAATACAGCAATTAACTAAATTAAGGGGAATTTGTTATCAAGTTTAAAACTTTATTAACCTAAATGACTACTAACACTACTAAATTACCAAAACAAACCAATTAAATTGCAAGGCACTAAAATTGATGAGATAAAACTATTAAATGAAGACGTGTCCCCCCCTAAATTCGATTCTTTCTTGTCAAGTTGATTTTTTTAATTAAATAAGTGCAATGGATACCAATTCACCATATACCGATTTCTATAGTGATTAGAATCTTGGTATGAGTTCTTATCTTTATAATTATGCCAATTACTTATCCTTTGGTCAAGAGATTAACAAAAAGCACAATTAACATGTTTAGTTCGAATCAAACAAGATTTTATCTTTTAATGATTAATTAGATCAATTTACCATTAAATCAACACACAAAGGTCATCATGTGTCAATCACACACATTAAAGTTTCAATCTTTTTATGCCTAAGCCTAGGGTTTGTTCTACCACTAGTCAAGATTAATTAATGGTCCTAATTAATCAAGATTCAAGCCTACAAATGGATTGGTCTTCCAATTTGTAAAAACTCAGATTATAAGCATTAGAAAACAGAAACTAGAACACATGTGGATCTTTGATAAAACATGCAAGACAAATACATAGTAAATTGGATCCTTTAAACATAAATTAATCAACCATCCAGGAAATCATCTCCTCTAGGGAGGAACACTGAGAAGTCTAGCCTAAAATCAACATACTCACATTCTAGAAATCATAAAATAACATTTAGAAAAGAGTAGAATGATAGAACCGTATGAATCAAAGCTAAACAAGCCACAATCTTCAATCTTCAAGCTTAAATACTCCAAATCCGTGCTCCACAGCTTCTGGGATGTTTTTGTACTTAGAATGCCGTATTATGGTGGAATATGAGGGGTGGTTAACCCTTTTTCAGATCTGAAAGTTCATTTAAATAGATCTCTGAAAACAGGGGTGTCGTGCCGCGACGGCGAAGTGTCGCGCCGCGACGAGGAGTTTTACCCCGATCCTAACTCTTTAAAATTTAACCTTGTCATCATCCGTACACACGTCGCGCCGCGACGGCACGTGGCAAAGAGATAGGGCCTATCCGGAAGACTTCGTAGCGCTGCGACAGTAGATAGGGTCGCGCCGCGACGCCCTTTTTGGCGGCTGGATGATTCTTTTTTTGGGCTTGGGCCCTTTTAATCTTCTTTTCTTTTTTGTCTTCTTTTCTTTTTTGTCTTCTTTTCTTTTTTGTCTTCTTTCTTTCTTTTCTTGGGCTTTCTTTCCTTTCTTCGGCCCAATTATTTGGGCCCATTTTATTTTCTTGATTTCTCGGACTATTTTCTCGACTTTCTTGGGCTTCCTTTATTTTTCTCGATTATTTGGACATTTCGCCTTTTTAGCCTGCAAAACATAAAAGAAATGGTAAACGTACCTTTTTACAATTATAATGCACAATTTCTGGCTAAAATCAACCCGATATCGCATAATATTTATATATATTTAGCGCGATATCAATGTGTATATATATTTCATGAAAAGTTTATTGCCTATCTTCTTCTATATTTGAAATATTATTTTGAGCACTTATGGTATTATTCTTTGATGTGCTTGGGTTATCGTTGTATGGCCCTTCGTTGGACATTATCCTTTAACTCCGCTAGTGAGCCGATGGTATTTGTAAGTAGCACTATTTGGAGATTCCGACGTCTCCCATTTATGGTTGACGAACTATAGATGTACTTTACCACTACTAACATCATTTAATATGGGCATTAGGTTTATTCATGGGCAATTGGTTGTCGGCTAGGTTGGATAATGGCTCAAGCAATAATCATCATAGTATATTACTACCATGTGCAACGTATTAGGCAATATAAGGCATCTTCTATCGTTATTACATGGATTTTATTCAAAAATCCCCATCATTTATTTAAACTTTTCCTCATTTAAAAGTTATATTGTGCATATTAAAAACGTATGAACTCACCAACTCTAGTAGTTGACCGTTTTTCTTTTACCCATGCTTTCAGGTGATCGTCGTTAGTTACATTATCTAGAAGTACGATGTGTGGCATCTTCATCTTCATCTTCATCTTCACATTTTATAAAAAATATTTCTAATTCATTTATGCATCGTACGAGACAATGTCCTTTAAGCAATATTTGGTTGTGTAACTTTTACTTATGTGTTATCCGAACTACTTACTTTGTTAATTTAATAAATGGGTTATTGTCTATTTACCTTGTGCGATGATCCCTTGTGCTGTGGCACCTCGTGTTTCCGCTTTAGTGGGGTGTGACAGATTTGGTGTCAGAGCCGAAGGTTATAGAGAATTCCGGTTTTCCTTAATGGAAAGCTCAAACTTATAACCAAAGATTCATGAAAATGATTTTCAAAATAATCTTGTTTAAAATGCATCAAGTGTATTGATAATATAATTAAGTTGAGTACCACATTGTTATACCTCAATTAGACAAAGCTTGATCAGCTATGTCTAATTTAGCTATGTACAATATGGGACTTAGGTTAGTTATAATAAAAATATACTTAGAAACAAATTTTATTTATTTTCTTTCTAGAGCATGATTATTGTGTGTGTGCATAAGCATCGCATATCATAAGTACTTGCATATATTAGCACACTTAGTAACCAATTTTATATATATTGAAGTCTATAATGTCATCATTAGTTTGACGCACTAAGATTACATAATCTTTACCCATGGAGGTTAGAATAGAAACTTAGTGGGAGAGTCCCCGAGTTTCACGACCTAGTGTATTATCAACACCGACTTCCTGTGGAGCATGTGTTAGGCTCACGGCTAGGAAAAGAGTCCCCTTACCAACGAGAGTGACCTCGTGACCTCTTCATTAGGAGGTAGAGAACTGCTGATTTGGGGAGCACATAGAGGCACCCTGAGTAGTAACGGGAACTATCGTAAGGACATTAAGGGTGACCCCCAAAGAGGGAAGGTGGGTACAAAGCATATCACTAGAACTGAGTATTCATCATACTAGTTTAGACCACCGGCACCATGTCCTATGTAATTTTTTTCTATGCTCTCGGAGTCGCAACACCGTGAAGCGTTAAGATCTGTGGGGACCACCATTGCAACAAGGAGGGCCGTGTAGATGATGTAATTATATATGTTCTTGGGAGGATATTTTTTTATAGTGATGGTGAGATTGCTAGTAAGTATGATGGTACGCTAGGGTTGTTTTTAAGGAGATTGAATTAGTAAAAGATTTGGAGTTTCTTTCGATTATTAAACTTGGTGGTTTATTTTGATGATTTGTTAAACATTAATCAACTGATGTATTTTAGGAAATCATTTTGGTACTTTTGGGAACTATATGATTGAACATATGTTGCTTAAATCACGTTATGAAATGTATGATTTTAAAATTTTACATGCATTGCTATATGATTGAACGGGAGTGTTAGTTGTTAGACCTTATATCTTAGGATCACCATAACCTAGCTAAGTATAATTTGTACAAAGGAGAGACCCGAATGTGATTACTAGTATGTTTCTTCTGAACAATTATAATGCATCAATGCTATCTGACACTAGAATATATTAAAGCTTCGTACCACTAGTTTTTAGGCCAAAGCTTAATCTAAAATTTCAAATATTGAAAGAGGCCTATATCATGGAATTTGCTAATGGACAAGAAGTCAAGACTAGAGATATAATCACTAAGTGTACCTTGAACTTAGCCAGCAAAAACATTAACGTAGACCATACCAATCATATTAGGGAGCTTTGATGTAGTTGTTGGTATGTATTGGCTATCCAAATATCAAGCTGAAATACTTTGTTCTGCAAAGATCATTCAGATTCCACTATCACAAGATGAAACGCTTGTCGTATAAGGAGAAAAGACCAGGAAGAACGTCAAGGTGGTATCATGCATGAAAATGCAAAAATATTTAAGAAAGGACTATATCGCATTCTTCGCTCACGTTGTAGAAACGGAGGTTTAGGAAAAACACATTCACGATTTTCCAATCGTTCGAGATTCTCCCAAGGTATTTCAGGAAGATTCGCCAGGATTACCCCCGAATCGGCAAATCGAATTCCATATCGATCTAGTCTGTGGAGCAGCTCTCGTGGCGAAAGCACCATATCGACTGGCCCCATCAGAAATGCAAGAGCTATCGGCACAACTACAAGAACTACTCGATAAAGGTTTTATTCAACCAAGTTCATCCCCTTGGGGAGCCCCACTTCTTTTCGTCAAAAAGAAGGACGGGTCGCTACGAATGTCTATCGACTATCGGGAACTCAACAAGTTGACTATCAAGAATCGATACCCTCTCCCTCGAATCGATGACCTGTTCGACCAACTTGTAGGCGCCAACTATTTTTCAAAAATCGATCTTCGCTCGGGATATCACCAATTGAGAGTTCGCGAAGAAGACGTCCCTAAGACCGCCTTTAGAACCCGCTATGGACATTATGAGTTCTTAGTTATGCCTTTTGGGTTGACTAATGCTCCAGCAGTATTTATGGACTTAATGAAAAGGGTCTGTAGACCATTTTTTGATAAGTTTGCAATAGTGTTCATAGACGACATTCTCATCTATTCGCGAAGCAAGGAAGATCATGAGCAGCATTTGAAATTAATCTTAACACTACTCAAGGACCAGAAGTTGTATGCCAAATTCTCCAAGTGTGAATTTTGGATCCGAGAAGTACACTTCCTTGGTCATGTAGTTAATTCGAATGGAATTCCTGTCGATCCAGCAAAGATCGAGACAATCAAAAAGTGGGAAGCACCAAAGAAGCCAACTGAGATTCGGCAATTTCTTGGTTTGGCAGGATATTATAGGCATTTCATCGAAAACTTTTCACGTGTGGCTCAACCATTAACGACTCTGACTCAGAAGGATAAGAAATTCATTTGGGGAGATAAGCAAGAAGAAGCCTTTCATACCTTAAAGCAGAAGCTATGCAACGCACCTATCTTGGCATTGCCAACTGGAACACAAAACTTTGTGGTCTATTGCGACGCATCACACCAAGGGTTGGGATGTGTTTTAATGCAAAAGGACAAAGTTATCGCCTACGCTTCGAGACAATTGAAGGTTCATGAGAAAAACTACACTACTCATGATTTAGAGTTAGGTGCGGTAGAGTTTGCACTCCAAATATGGAGACACTATTTATATGGCACCAAGTGTACCGTCTACACTGACCATAAGAGTCTCCAGCATATTTTTGATCAAAAGATGCTCAATATGAGACAAAGGCGATGGACAGAACTACTCAACGATTATGATTGCGAAATCAAATATCACCTAGGCAAGGCTAATGTGGTAGCCGACGCGTTGAGTAGGAAGGAAAGAGTAAAACCAACACGAGTACGAGCATTAGGAGCTGTTGTGAAAACAAGTCTAAAAGGAAGGATCCTTGAAGCTCCGGAGCAAGCATTAAAAGCAAAAAAATCTAAAAGAGGAAACTCTCCATCATTTGGAGCACAGATTAGAGAGTGGAACTGATGGAGTACGTTACTTCGAAAAGAAGGTTTGGATACGCAAGGAGAATAACATACGGTTAACAATATTGGATGAGGCACATAAGTCTAAGTATTCTATTCATCCCAGAGCCGATAAAATGTACAAGGATTTGAAGGAATACTATTGGTTGCCCGGAATGAAGAAGGATGTCGCCCTATACGTGGGGAAATGTTTAACTTGTGCAAGAATTAAGGCAGAACACTAGAAACCCTCTAGATTACTGCAGCAACATGAAATCCCGGAATGGAAATGGGAACAGATAACTATGGATTTTGTGACTAAGTTACCCCGATCCGCTAAAGGGTACGATTCCATCTAGGTAATAGTAGACCGGCTTACAAAGTCAGCACATTTCCTTCCCGGTCGTGAAGACTACAAGATGGAAAAACTGGCATGAATCTACATCAATGAGATCGTCATGCGTCATTGAGTGCCCATCTCTATCACCTCGGATAGGGATGGTCGCTTCACCTCACGATTTTGGCAATCACTTCAGAAAGCACTGGGAACGCGAGTCAATTTAAGCACCTCTTACCACCCCCAAAGAGACGGTCAATGGAAAAGAACTATTCAAATGCTAGAGGATATGTTACGTGCTTGTGTGTTAGATTTTCGTAGAAGTGGGGACTCGCATTTGCCACTGGTTGAATTTTCATACAATAATATTTATCACACCAGTATCTAGTGTGCACCCTATGAAGCACTGTACGGACGCAAATGTAGATCCCCGCTCAGCTGGTTGGAAATCGGAGACCGACAATTGTCCAGACCAGACGTCATACAGGAAACCAGTGATAAGATAAAGATTATCAAGGAAAGGCTCAAAACCGCTAGGGACCAACAAAAGAGCTACGCCGACAATCGCATGAAACCCCTAGAGTTTCAAGTTGGCGATAAAGTTCTACTAAAGATATCACCTTGGAAAGGGATAGTGCGTTTTGGGAAAAAGAACAAATTAAGTCCGAGGTACGCTGGGCCATTCGAGATAATCGAAAGGATTGGACCGGTAGCCTACAAGCTAAAACTGCCACAAGAACTGAGCGCCATCCATGACACGTTCCATGTGTCGAATTTAAAGAAATTCGAAACGGAGCAAACCTTATTCCTACCCTTAAAAGATGTTCAAGTTGATAACCGGTTGCACTTTGTAGAAGAACCAATCGAAATCCTTGACCGGGAGGTCAAAAGACTAAGGAGAAGCAAGATCCCCATCTTAAAAATTCGTTGGAACTCAAGGCACGGGCCTGAATACACTTGGGAGCGAGAATATTATATGAAACTCAAATATCCGTACCTCTTCGCCAAAAAGCAAGTCCAGGACGTCAACGATTAATTTTGGGACGAAATTCTTTTAATCAGGGGAGACTGTAACAACCGGCAACAAATTTCCTAGGTTAGCCATTAGAAATTCTAACTTTAAGTCTGGTATGACTAAAAATATTAGTTATGATTTAAATACATCAAAAATAATATTAGATTCCATAGAAATCCCGCATACATGGTTAGAACCTTCACGAGCTCGAAAAACCGAATTATTAAAAGTCAAGAATTACAAATCATATATAATAATAATAATAGTAATAATAATAATAATAACAATAATTAAATACATCATAATAAATATAAATAAGTTAAAATATAAAAATATATATCTATACTACTATATAAAGCATTTAACACTCTCTCTCCTCCTTTATTTTAAGACTTTTTAAAATTCAATCAAAACAACATCTTGGCCTTTCATTCTATTTAACTTAATCTCATCCACTAAATCTTTAACCATTCCAATCTCTCTCCTAATTTACTTTAACTTTTTATTCAATTAAAATATACTCTCACACAAACATAATTATATACCCATAACAACATAATTTCTAATATCTTATTAACTTCTCTATCCTTATTTTACAAATATGATTTTTTTCCTTATTTTAATGTCTTTTAGATTTTATTTTTAAAATTAATAAAATAGTTTATGAAAATAAAAGAAAAATTAAAAAAAATGGGACATGTTGCTAAAGAAAAAACTATTCGACTCCGCAGTCGAATAACATGTTATTACATATTATTACATGTTCTTGAATTTTACAAATAACATATTATTACATTTTTTAAAGCTGCATATTATAAAACAAAAACTATTCGACTCCGCAGCATTGCGCGGGTACAATGCTAGTATATATAAACTCATAAAAGTAATTAAAACTTTTTTAATTAAAAGATTTAAACAAAATCACCATTTATACAAAATTTATTTAAACTAATTACACATAATCTTTTAAAAAAATAAAATAAAATAAAACCCCCCCATAGGGCCGGCCATGCCTACCCCGCCTCCCTCTTGCCTCCTTCTCTTCCCAAGACTCAGCACTTGAACTCCCCCATGCTCTATATAAGCCCCCTACTGCTCTTCATCATTTCCTTTACCACCACACTCAATCTCTTTTCTTTTCTCTCTTCTTCTTTCACCAACAGAATCTGCCAAGAACATCAAACCCTTGTTCATCTTGTGAAGATCAAAGAAAAATCAAAGAAAAAGAGTTGGTAAGATGATCATAACAAACCCATCTTTACTCTTCTACCTTTCTTCTTTTCTTCTTTCTTTTTATTTATTTTCTTTGATATTCTTCTTATTTCTTTTAAATATCTATAATCATGTAAATATAAACATCCTACCAATGTTGCAAGGAGCACATGAAATGTGCATCATCCTACCATTGTTGTATGGAACTTAATCAACTAAAAATCAAGAAAATAAGACTTTGATCATGCATGTGTATCATCTTACCAAATGTTGTAAGGAACACATAAAATGTGTATCATCGTACCATTTTTGTAAGGAACACATGGATTATCAAAGCTTATACTTATACAAGATGATTAATCATGAATATAAATATGTTATATTAAAGTTATGACCCATAAGCAAAGAGAAATCATAATCTGGCAGATTCTGATGCTAGAACTCCCCCATTGTTTTTGTTATATCGGGAGTTCTAGGTATCAAAATCAGTTTATTTTTTTTGATAATATTAGTTTAATGTGTTACCTTTCATTTAAACCTGGTTTCGCTAATTTTCATGAAGGTTTGATCCTTCAAACATATTTAATAAGACACATATGTTGAATCTGGAAATCTGACAGATTTAAAAAGGTACACTTTAAACGCGTATAACTTACTCATTCTTGTGTCAAAATATGTCTAGGTTTTTTTAAAAGTTTCATCATTGAGTTGTGGTTAATTCCCATTTTGAATCATGTAAAAACGAGGTTGTATGAGCCCTAAAATGACTTTTTAGTAACAATATGTCATCCATACACTGATCACTGGACATCTTATATTCATTTAATTATTAAAAATATTAAACATGGATTATAAATTCCTATATTTTTACTGGACATTCTAGAAATATGTATTAAGGTTATATTCAAATATTAAGCCTTAATATGACTCCTAAAATACAGTTTTTAATTTTTAATGTTTAATTTAAGGAAATAATAATTCCAGTGAACACCTATGATTTAAGGAAAATAGAGACAACCTTTAAAAATTTAATAAATAAGTTAATAACAAATAAATAATACAAAATCATAAATAAAATAAGTCTAATAGAGCTACATACTTCTTATATTAGGAAATGAGCTTCGGTAGAAATGAGAAACCCTTACAAATTAACACATTTGCATACCGAGTGAGTTTCATAACCCCTTTTTACCGTCTTTCATATTATTTTTGGGGTGAAAGCATGTGTATATATATTTCATGAAAACTTTATTGCCCATCTTCTTATATATTTCAAATATTATTTTGAGCATTCATGGTATTATTCTTTGATGTGCTTGGGTTATCGTTGTAAGGCCCTTCGTTGGACATTATCCTTTAACTCAGCTAGTGAGCCGATGGTATTTGTAAGTAGCGCTATTTGCAGATTCCGACGTCTCCCATTTATGGTTGACGAACTATAGATGTACTTTACTACTACTAACGTCATTTTATATGGGCGTTAGGTTTATTCATGGGCAATTGGTTGTCGGCTAGGTTGGATAATGGCTCAAGCAATAATCATCATAGTTTATTACTACCATGTGCAACGTATTTGGCAATATAATGCATCTTCTATCGTTATTACATACTTGGATTTTATTCAAAAATCCCCATCATTTATTTAAACTTTTACTCATTTAAAAGTTATATTGTGCATATTAAAAACCTATGAACTCACCAACTCTAGTAGTTGACCGTTTTTCTTTTACCCATGCTTTCAGGTGATCGTCGTTAGGTACATTATCTAGAAGCACGATGTGTGGCATCTTCACCTTCATCTTCATCTTCACATTTTATAAAAAAAAATTCTAATTCATTTATGCATCGAACGAGACAATGTCCTTTAAACAATATTTGGTTGTGTAACTTTTACTTATGTGTTATCCGAACTACTTATTTTTTTAATTTAATAAATGGGTTATTGTCTATTTACCTTGTGCGATAATCCCTTGTGCTATGACACTTCGTGTTTCCGCTTTAGCGGGGTGTGACAGATAGTGCCAAGGCATACGATTAAGAGTCTACCATAATTAAAACACTGTGTAATATCAATTACATCTAGGGTGAAAACCCATAAAAATCTTAAATTCAAATACAATCATTTTAGATTACATTAGAAAATTTATGATAGTGAAAACAACGCGGAAGCTTGTTGGAGATGAGCTATCAAACACGAGCTGAAGCCCCGCCATGGTCATCACCTAAAAAGATGGTTAAACAACAGCCATAAGCACAAAGCTTAGTAAGTACTCTACTTACAATCAACCATGCATCATTACATCATTTGCTTCCATATTCCTTCAAAAAGATGGTTCATTACTGCTACCATAGTAGTCGGTCCCTCATTCCCGATACCGTTGTTGTCGGTCCCATTATTCCCGTCACTGAAGTGAGCGGTCCCATCATTCCCGTCACCGAAGTAAACAGTCCCATCAATCCCGTCACCGAAGTGAACCATCCCATCATTAAGTAAGGCATAACGATTATCAATTCATCAATTCATGAATTCATCAAAACATCTAACACATATGGCAGATCAATCACGTATATCATCAATCTTAGATAGTAAGTAAGAATACTCACATGTTCGCAGTCTTAGTTTCTCAATTAACAGCTATTAACGAATTGCTTGGTCATGAGTCCAAAGTACAACCTACAGTGCACATACTCGTATCAAGTTTCAAATACTCAAGGTCGGGCCATATACCTCGACTGAAAGTTGGACCTCACATTCTCAACCAAAAGTCGGACCAATACAAGGGGTCCAAAGGTCGGACTAGTTATTATTCATATTAAGTGGCATGGATAGGTATATCGCATGAAGTACAAGTCGCATGGACCATATAGGTCGCATGAAGCATAAGTCACATGGATAGGTTTATATGAAAGTCGCATGGTATGTATAGGTGTAAGTCGCATGACATATATATATGAAAGTCGCATGGGGTGTATATATATGGAAGTCGCATGGTTATGTTTGGTAAGTAAGTCGCACGGGGTATATATATATATATATATGGAAGTCGCATGGGGTAGTTTAGGTGCAAGTCGCATGGGGTGTATTTAGGTAGATGTCGCATGGTTATGTTTGGTAAGTAAGTCGTACGGGGTATGTATATATATATATGGAAGTCGCATGGGGTGTTTTGAGGATAAGTCACATGAGGGTAGGGAGTCATCCATGTCAGTTATGTTTTTAAAACTCTATAGCCAAAATCAAGTTTTCTCAAAACTAAATTAATTCTATTAATTTTTGTTGCAAATCATTTCTCCATTCATTTAAACAATTCCTCTTTAGAGAGATTTACATTTCACCAAATATCAAGTGTCTTTGGTTCCATCTTTTTCCTGGTTTCTTTCATAAACCCAAAACCCCTAAAAAACCTAGATTCTAACTTAGTCCATTATCATTTAAACAAAGTGAAATTGATACCTACAATACCATAGTGAGGTAGAAAACATTACCTGATGATCCTCTTAGAAATTCTTTAAGTCCACATATGATTCTTGGCTTTTTCTTCCTCTGTTCCTCGTGAGAGTAAATACACACAAAAACATACACTGCTTGGGGGGGGGGTAATGGAAAAGTGAAAGATGGTGGTGTTGGAGGCTGTGCCCTAGACACCCTTTTTTACCTTCTCTTGGAAGGCCTAAGACCAAACTCTTAATTGTACTAAGCCCAACAAGTATCTATTTTTATCCATTGTTGGTTCATTAACCCAAAAAGGGACTAAGTCCAAATTTACCACAATTTCTTACTTAACTAACCACATAAGTCCAAAACAATTTTTCCCTAAAATCGTAGTATTACAACAATTACAATAAATATTACCAATAATATTCTTTTATTTATTTTCTAAAATTCGGGTATTACATTGCTCTTGTTAATGTATTTTATTTGCATTGTCATGGTTTAGAGTATGGTCAATTGGGCGGTGTATTGGTGGCATGTTCATGAAAATTATTTATACTCGTTTTTACTTCCACTAAGTTTTCTAGATGCCACCGATTCACAGCAGTGGTATAAGCGCCATCTCTAACATGGCTTTGCACTTTTGGTCCGAAAAATCAAAAAATTCTATCAAAAATGGTATTTCGGCGACCGGGAACGACCGTACCTATTTAGGTACGGCCGTGTCGGCGGCTGAGGCACGGCCGTACCTGTGGGGGTACCCGTGTCCGCACACTGTGTTCAGATTTAAAATTGTTTAAAACTATAAAATGGCACACGGGCGGGCATGCCCGTACCCTTCATAGTGCACACCCGTGTTCGTCATGTTCTTGGCCAGAATCTGGTTTTTTGAAACAGTAACTTTGTTTATCTTAAATATCCAGTTTTGGCTGTTTTGGACTAGTCTTGGATCTAGTAGAATCCCACTATATTTTGATTCCTAGATCTATATATTTTGTATGGCTTGGCATGAAATGCACAAAAATATATACTTATAGGTGTATATATGAATGTGTAATTTTAAACCTGGTATTAAAATTACTAATGCATATGTACAAGGATTGTCATTTGTGCCTTGAGTATTTTCTTGACAATCATGATCAAAATATAATTGACATTCTTCTTGTGGCACACCATTGTTTTGCTTTGGTTGTGTTTGATTGTGGTTCGGTAAGTCGACGCCCTTTAGACCTATGTTTTGTGGTGGTTGGTGTATTTGGTTTTGGTGGCCTGTGTGCCGTATTATTGTAATTTTATTATTTGGTGCGGCTTGCATGTCGTTTATTTATTCCTTTGTACTAGTATTAGTAGCATAAGATTGCGGCCTACACGCTGTTTCTTCTTCTATGTATTTGTACAATAGTATAGATGTTGATTTTATTATTTATTATTCTTGAATGGATATATAGGAAATCGCATGCTAGATAATTTTGATAAAATAATAAAACAAAGTTTTGTAAAAATGATTTACATTTCTCCGCGCGTATAGAACTAACAAAATAATATAAAAATGGTATTACATTATAAGTGGATAAAAATTGGTTTTATCACTTAATTTGTTAATTCGCAAAATGGGTTAAAAATGGTTTAGCCGGAAAAACAAAATCCCATTTTTAAAATGTAAATCACGTGCCATCTGTAAGATGACACCACCCGAATCTAGTGAAACTTAGCACGAGTCATTCCTAGTGGAACTATGTGGAACGTGACTATGACAACTCGCAATATTGGTTGTCGAGTTTAGCACGAGCCAATCATTGGTCGAGAGTACCACCGTGTGTCTTGACTAGTTGTTTACAATCTTTTTGTGACACTAAATTGGTGTCGAGCTCTAGACGAGTCATTTAAGGGGATCAAGTTAGAATTGGTGCGAGAAAGGATCAAGTATGGTTACAATCGGTAAAATGGTTACCGGCCTAAATAACTTTGCCTTGTGATTCGCGGCAAACCCGTCATAAGGCAAGGTGAAATATGGTTTCTAGCCTTGTTTAAATAATTGGTTAAAACATGTACTCTAAAATTGTAGGTAACAAACGTTAACAACGCAACACCAAATCTATCACTCAGTTCGTTCCTAAAGAAGGAGAAACTCGTAGGCGTGAACTTTGTGGATTGGAATAGACAATTACGTATTGTCCTTCGTCATGAATCTAAGTTGCACATCCTTGAGGAACCCTTTCCGGAACCACTTGCTACCAACATGAATTAGGCCACTAGATATGCCTTTGAAAAGCATGTTGAGGATACAAAAGAGGTTTCTTCTTTCATGTTATCGATTATGAGCTGCGAGCTGCGAAAGCAATTCGAGCATATGAATGCGTATAACATGATTAACCGGTTGAAGGACATATTTTGATAGCAGGTTAGAAAGGAACTCTATGAGTGTGTCAAGGCTCTTGTCGGTTTCGGATATAGGAAGGTGGGAAGGTTAGTGTTCATGTCCTTTGTATGAAGGCATACATTGACCAAGTGGAAATACTAGGTTTTCCCATTGGGAGGGAGCTTGTGGTGAATATGATTCTCCAGCCCCTACCCGCGTCGTATGATGAGTTTATCAAAGACTATCAAAAAGGCAAAATGGAGGAATCCTTAACAGAATTGCATGGCATGCTAAAGACTTTCGAGTCTGACATGGCTAAACGCAAGTTTGTTCCCACTAGGTTATTTAAGGAACGTAAAACCATGAAGGAGAACATGACTCCTCAAGGAGAAGTTTGTTACTTATGCGGTGATACGGAGATTGACGCGGCCACACCTGTCCTGAGTGCTTGAAGAAGCTAAAGCCTTTTATGAGGCAAGGGAATAGCTCCTCGTCATCAGGTACATTCATGGTTAACACCATTGCTTTTCTACTTTTTAGCTAGATTTTTGAAATGCTGACTATAACACTCACGTTTGTTGCAAAAATGGTTTGTTACAAAGTGTAGGTGTTAAACGAAGGAAGTAGGCGGATAAGGCACGGAAAGCTAGAACTAAAGTTAGGAAACTTAGACGTTGAGAGGATTGGAAGTTTGGATCTCGCCATTCCATCTAGCTAGTTTATTACGTTATTAGATAAATATATTATTTGCCCTGCGTGGCGAGAGAAATATTATATCTATTATGCCTTGGTTGACGATGGATATTACTTTGTATTTGATGTTTGTTTATGGAAATTTATTTCAAAGTATATTTGTGTCGTGTCATTTATAAGATTTTGCTTAAAAAGTAATAAAATAATCATGAATGGTATGTTTAAGTCCAAAAATGGTTTAGGTTAGTTATCCTTGTGGCAAGATCAATTTAGCCATATAAACAAGTCTTGCATCACTAAGGTCCGTGTGGTTTAGAATCATACATACATTTGATAGTTGATCAAATGTCAGTTGCAAGAACTATTTATTAGGCTAAATGACTTGTATATCCTTCATCGGCGTATGTAAAAGGATTCAAAGCTTGTTGAATTTACTTCATACTTGTGTGTATAATTCGTTCTAGAAAATCCATGGGGATAACTACATATGCTTCGTTACCTTTACCAATGGTGGTAGTAGGAATGGATATGTTTGAAACCTTTGAGGTGTTCAAGACTTACCATAATGAGGTATGTGATTAATTGAGCAAGAGGTTAAGATACTTAAATCTTGTAGATATCTTAAGTACCTTAACTTTTGAATTTTGTACCATCGTAAGAATTATGAGATTTATGTCATAATTTACTTCTCTTAGGACACATTTGCATATGGGGTCGCAGAGGAAGAACCAGACATTCTTGGATATGTTCTAGTCTTGGTGGGTCACAAATTCATACCCAAAGTTTTGGGATGCTCAAATGTGGCGGGCAATGTACTAAATATAAAACCAACAAAGATGGTCAAGTATGCATCTTGAGAGATAAGAGTAGAAAGAATATCTTTGTTTTCTATTTCAAAGCCTAGATTGTCCAGCCTACGTGCAGACGTGAGGTGGAGGAATCCAGGATCTAGAGATGCTACTTCATTAGGCATTCTACTGAGACCATGGTGTATTTGTTTCACCAACTTTTGAGGACAGGTTTTGTTGCTCAATGGCGAGTGGAAACCTAATATCTGTGGGAGCTAGTGGGAGTAAACTGAACCTTTAATGGTAAAACCTGATGTTGGCGCTAGCATACAATCAGTAATGGTTGGAACTCAGCATGGCAATGATGGAGTACCTGGCATAAATCATTACTCTTCCTATATCTTATAGAATTCGTCGTAAGGTCGGGTAGATATATTCTTTATATCTAGAGGAAAGCGATTCGACAATGGATTTTTTTAATTCATTGACTATCGGAAGTCGTAGTGGGCCTAGAGTCTAGTAGAAGGAGAGAGGGAATGAAAATGGGATGCAATCCATGTTAGATATCCGAGTATTGGACTTAGTTGATCCAACAAATTGGTGTAGATCCAAGGGATTTACACGAGTCTTTGAAGATGAAGACTAACATGGATTAAGATGTAGACAACTTCAAATACCGACTAGTGGTAAATGTTCCATTGTGATTGACCATGAGGATGGTATTATAAGGAAATTTTACCGATGGTTATGTTGTAGATTACTAGGATACATGTGTTTATCACTTCCTTGTCATGGCTATGAAGGTAAGGCAATTCAATCTAAAGATCGTATTACTTCATAGGAAGTTTTAGGAAGTGTTTTAAAACACTCTCTGAGAGTCTTGTACATTGTAAGTGTGCTCGTAAAGTCTACAAGACCAAGAAGTCTATTCGTGGACTTGAATAAACATCTCAAGGTTGTAATCTTCACTTTAATGAGAAAATCATAGATTTGAATTTTCAAAAATGGAAGATTAAACTTGGATGTATGCTAGAGCTAGTGGTAGTGCTTGTATTCTTAGTATTGTGTATCTTTGATAGCCATCTTATTGAAGATAATGTCTTAACTTGGCAGTTCATAAAAACCGGGGTTGAGAAATTATTGCTTCATAAGAAGATTTAGGAAATACAAAGTAGACTTTTTGGAGTGACAAAGACTGAGAGAATGATACTAAAACATAATGGACTAGTGTGTTAACTTGATTAGCAACTTGGTTTATCACATAGATTCTTTTCTCTCAATCTAGACATACTTGGAAGAAATTTTGGTACATTTTTCTTCAAGTTGATGTTCAATGGTGACAAGGAGCTTAGAGTAAACTATTACTCTTGGTGAAATTGTAGTTGTTGTGTTGTTAAGTAGAATGTTATCAACTAGAATGGTTCTTTAAGCATTCTTGACTCTATTGGGTTGTTTTGAGACAATGAGAGTATGATGGCTTATATATATGAACCGTAGTCTTCTGCATTGTGACTCTATTGGGATCTTTTGAGACAATGAGAGTACAATGACTCATAGACTAGAACTAATGTTCGAAGCGTCGTTGGCTCTATTGGGTTCTTTGAAACAATGAGAGTACAAGGGCTTGAACAAAAGGACCATGATCTTACCAATACACACATTATAAGTGATTGGCCGAGAGTATTGATATGGTGGACATTAGAGTACGTATGGATGTCACTTTGTGAATCCATTTACTAAGCTTTAGTCGCGAGGTAGTGATGATTTTTCATACCAGGCTTGCAAACACTTGGTTTACAAGTGGCTTTGGCTTTAGTTTGTTTTAATTGGTTTGATATGGGAACATTAAGCAATAATGTGCTTTGATTGTATCGATTATCAAATGTGGATTTGATAATGCGCACGGAGCGGGTACATTCGTTAGCCCTTATTGTGTTCCATCTTATCATGTTTAACTACTTCCTTCAATAACTAGGTTATTCTAAATGCTCCAGAGTCGGTCGTTCTTCATAGGAAGGAAGAAATGAATTAAGACTGAGGTAAGTAGTTGGTAAAGGTATTTATTTATCTTGGATTGAATACATGGTTACACAACACTTATCCTATACTTGATAATGGATCAAGTGACTGGAGGACCCGCACTTGAGTTTATTTCATGGACATAGTCACGAGTAAGTCAGGATGATAAAATTGTTTATCCTTACACTTGAGATGCATGTGATCTCTGAGTATTAGCATATTTTACTTTGATTGCTTTCTAACGTGGTATGTAACTGGCTTCTATAAAGGGAGTTTTCAAGTAAGATTTTGCTACTATGATGGGACAATGTAGTCAAAGTGATTTGTTCCCCTTTTAGAGAGATATCCATGGGCCGCTCGATCACTGAGCGCTGACATCAAATGCATTGCCATGCTCGAGTTGAATTGATAATGGATCAATTTTGCAACTTGTTTTTGTTGGTCACCATCAGTCTTGATCGAGAAACATAATCGTGTATGATCCGGAGGTTGACGATGTTCGATGCCTCGCATTCACATCAGATATCGTGAACAAAAGGATGAAAGATCACTTATCTATAGGATCATTCTTTACAGGTTGGTAGTTATCATGAATGGCATACCCTATCCTAACTTGGGGTATAGATGCCTTGCTAGAGGCCGCTTCTATGTCGGTGATGCCTTTCATAGGTGTGTAAATTGCAAGTGGGAGTCTATCGGAATATGCCCACTGACACAAACGAGTTGGTAACATTGCCGATGAGACATAGGCCTATTGGGTCACTCGTCAAGTATTGATTCCGGCAACACCTTTGAACGAGAGAGAGAAAAAAACGCCAAAAGTTGGTTTTAGTGGGCTGGGAACGGCCGTGCCTTGTGAAGGTACTGTTGGAATATGCCCACTGATACACGTGTACTAGCATCACTACTGATGAGGTACGAGCCTATTGGGTCACACGCCAAAGGTAGATTCTGGCAGCACAACGCAAACATGAGAGAATATGAAATTAGGGTTTCTGGTGACCTTCACGGGCCGTGAAGAGGTCGTGAAGAGAAACCCTCCACGAGGCTTCACCACCCGGACAAGTAGTCGTGGGAGCAGGCCCTTCACGAGTGCTTCACGGCCCGTGAGAGCCCATGAAGGCAGGCACCATTCTTTTAATTGGACCACTCGATGGCCCAATGAGAATGTGCGGTGGAACCCGGCCTATCAGGCCTTCACGAGTGCTTCACGGCCCGTGAGAGCCCGTGAAGGCAGAAGTCAAAGTGACACTTTATTTCTATTGTACCTTTGTGTTGGTCCAATGAGAGAGTGGCTAGGTGGCCGACTCTGGTGGCATTTTAACTTCTCCAGACTTTATAAAAGGAAATATGACTCTCTCTCATTTTAGCTCTTGCCATTTTGTACATACACACACATAATATACTACTTGAAGTGATATAGTGTGTTGAGTGAGTGTATCAAGAGCAAGAGGAGTTCTATTAGTGTTGTTGCTGCTCCAGAAGCACGAGGACTTTGTGTGGCTCGTGTGTCGGGTCAATAGCAAGACGGGATCTCGGTTACTTGGTGTGGACTATCAATAGAGGACCTTGGTTTCGGGTTCTCGAAGATCTTTCTAGCTCGGTGGATAGCTCCAGCCACGTGATGGTATAATTTCTCCTCCATCTCGTTTCTTTTAGTTGCTATATTCGTTTGTAGTCACGATCCCCACTTGGGGAATACATGCATGTCGGTTTTGATACCCGAAAACCCCAGTTATTGATGTCGTTGCTTCCGCTGCGTACGGGTGTTGGCGTGCATGGATTTCCTACAGTGGTATCAGAGCCTAGGCTACAAAGATATAGCACGAAAATGGCTCGAAAAACTGTTTTTGGAAGATTCGTTTTTCTGTCCAGTAGTTCTTCACGGGCCGTGAAGTGTTCTTCACGGGCCGTGAAGTGTTCTTCACGAGTCGTGAAGGCCACACGTCCAGTGTTCGTGAGGGGTCTGGTCGTGGGAAGTGTTTTCAGACATCACGAGTCCTCATGGCCCGTGACCGGTCGTGAAACTCTTGGGCTTCACGAGCCGTGAGAGGTCGTGAAGGTACTCGTGAACAGTTTAGTCGTGAAACTTGGTTTTTAGGCTCACGAGCCCTTCTGACCCGTGATCGGTCGTGAGGCCCTTGGGCTTCACGAGCCGTGAAGGAGCTTCTGGGCAGTTTTTGTCCTTAAAAAAAAATTTTCGTGGTTTTTCGGGTCATGGAGGAGTTTCTATTTTCTGGCAGATTCCGTTTGTTTAGCCCCTCGTAATATTTTGGTACAAATATGGGTATGTAAGGTATGGTCTTGGCATGAGATGCATACATGCATACACATATGTTGTGTATATATGAATATGGGTATAAAAGTTGGTTTTGTGCCCTAATGCATACGTACAAGAATTTCCTTGTTGTGCCTTGAGTGTTTGTGTTGGAAATTCTTACCGAAATATTCTTTGGTCACGGTTTTGGCACACCGTGCTTTGTAGTTGTTGTTTGTTGCTTTTAGTTGGTAACCATCGCCCTAAACCTTGTGGTTGTGCGTTGTGGTTTCTTTGGTTGTTTGGATTTATTTGGTGACCTTGGTGTCACGTGTGATGTAATTAATTATTTACTCGTTTGGTTTGTAATTAATTATCACGGCTTACATGCCGTTTCATTTGTTCATATGTACTTGTACTAGATTGATAGGAAGCGCGTGGCTTGCATGCCATTTCCTTTCTTTTGTGTACTTGTGTTTTGAAGACCACAATCAAGAGTCAAGAGGAGACGTCTTGAAGACCTTGGATCCGGTTAGTCCTGATGGAGGTAGCGGATTCAGTGGGAGCACTCCATGGTCTAGGTTTGTGTCCTTAGTAGACCTAGTCCTCCTGGCTTGGCTCGCGGGTAGGACGCATAGGTTTTTGGCATGGTTACCAACCTCTTTGTATGCGTGTGATGTGATTTATATTTCTTGCATGGTTGTTTATGTTTCTCGCATGCTTGATAACTTTTCTAAGTTAATAAAATCACAAGAGTTTTTAAATTGGTTAACAAACTCTCGCACATAAACGATTAACAAGACAATATAAACTCGGTATTTATATTTATAGTGAAAATCGTTTTTGTCACTTACTTTGTTAATCAAATATTAAAACTTGGTTTTAATCTAGAAACAAAAGCCCGTTTCCTAAAACGTAAATCACGCACCATCCATAAGATGACACACCCGATTCTAGTGAAGCATGGGATAATTGTCGAGCTAAGCGCGAGTTATTCCATGTGGATCTGTGTGGAAGGTGAGAGTGGCGACTTGGAATTATTGGTTGTCGAGCTTAGCACGAGCCAATGAATGTCGAGTGTGCTACCATGTATCTTGTTGGACGATTTACAATTGCAAACTAAAATCCTTGTGTGATTGTCGAGCTAAGCACGAGTCAACCAAGAATTTTAATTTGGGATTGGTGTAAGTAGGGATCAAACATGCTAACCGACCGTTTTACGTCGTTGGATCCCGCAAGTGTCTAAGAGTTGCAATCGGTAAAATGGTTACCGGCCTAAATAGCTTCATAAAGTGATCCGCGGTAAACCCGTCATGTAGTGGAGTAAAATATGGTTCTTAGCCCTTGTTAAGACAAATTGTTTTTCTAAAACTTTATGGGTAATTATTTTAACAAGGATTATATCAAACTAACTAAAACATGTATTGTTGTTATTTATAGATGTCAAACGATAATAACACCACGTCAAACAATTCGCTTCGTATGTTCCTACATAGGGAGAAACTCACGGGAGTGAACTTCGTTGACTGACTTAGGAAATTGAGAATTTTCCTTCACTATGAGTCAAAGTTGCACATCCTTGAGGAACCTCTTCCGGAACCACCTGCTAGCGACGCGACTTGGTCTGTCCGATACACGTATGAAAAGCGTGTTGAGGACACACACGATGTTGGCTGCCTCATGCTGTCAACTATGAGCTCGGAGTTGCAAAAACACTTTGAGCACATGAGTGTGTAAGATATGATGGACAAGTTGAAGGACATGTTCCAACAACAAGTAAGGGAGGAACACTATGAGTTTGTTAAAAACCTAGTCGGTTGTAGAATACAGGAAGGTAGGAGTGTGAGTGCCCACGTCCTTAAGATTGAAGGCGTACGTGGACCAAATGAAGAGATTAGGTTTTCCCATGGGGAGGGAGCTTGCTGTGGATATAGTACTCCAGTCCCTGCCCGCATCATATGATCAGTTTGTCATGAACTATCACATGCATGACATGGAGAAAACCTTAGGTGAATTGCATGGTATGTTGAAGACTGCGGAGTCTGACATGGCCAAACATGAATCCACCTCTTCCATTCCTACCACGAGTTCTAGGGAACAAAAGAAAAAGAAGAAGACACCGAAACGAAGGGAAAAGGTTGGAGTGTCCAAGCCTATTCCCCACATTGAATCTGAGGACTATGATTGTGTGCCTCAAGAAGAGATTCAAGAAAAAGTGGTTTGCTACTTCTGTGGAAGATTTGGAGATTGGGGCCGTCACGCATGCCCATCGTGCCGAGAGGATATTAAACTTCTAAGGAAAGAGAGAGTTAATTTCCCCTGTCAAGGTACATTCATGATTCATTGCTAATTCTTCTATTGCGCTGGGTTGTTCAACCGAGCTAATTAACTCACGTTTGTCACAAATTTATTTTTGTTACAAAGTGTAGGTACCATTTAAAAGAAGAACCAAGAGCATGAAGAACCGGGTCTCTAAAAGAGGTAACTTGGAAGATTGACCTCTACAAGAGAATTTGGAGTTTTGATCTCGCCTATTCTGACCGGTTTCATTATTACTATGTTTTGATGCCCTGCGAGGCAAGTTTAGTTTTTGTTGTATGTTCATGAAGACGATGGATGAGTTTTTGAATTTTGTGTTGTAAAAGATTTTTTCGCATTACTTATTCAATTTCGAAGTTTGTTCATGTCATAGCTTATGTTTTATTTTGGCCTTCAAGGCGCATCATTCTACATTTGATGACGATGAATTCATACTTGAAATTTGAATCTTGTTTTAGAAAAATATTTGTTGATTGATAGAAATTAAAATTATCCATGTCAAGACATACATGTTACAAGTAATAATAAATCATGAATGATTGATTCTAAGTCCAAAATAGTTTGGATTAGTCGGCTCTTTGTCATAATCTACTTAACCATGTAAATAAGATAAGTATCACCTAGATCCATGTGGTTAGGATCTTGGACTAGATTAACCTCGGGTTAAACATTTGATGCTAATCCTATCTATAAGGGTAAGATGATTATGAATTCCTTCACAGTATATGTGAGAGGGATGCTAGCTTGTAAGATATTGATCACCTTTGGTGGATAATCCGTACAAGCACATAACAAAGAGAAACTAATTAAAAGAATCAATTGGGACATATAGATAGGATGCTTAGATCTAGTTAAGATGCTAAGATACCTTAAATCTATATCAATGACTACATTATGAATTGCGGGATTATCTCACAATTTGTTCCTTAACATAGACACATTTGTACATGGTGTCACGTTGAAGGAAACCGGATATTGTTGAAAATGATCTGGTAAATAATGGGTCAAATATGTTTATTTGACTTGTTTGTATACACATTGAATGTGACGAGCCAAGCCCTTAATCTTAATCCAACTTGAAAGTCTATTTAGCAACTATGAGATATATCTTCAAAGAGTTCTTTGCTTGTATATCAAAGTTTGGAGATTTTCAATCTACATTTGGTGGGAGATTGAAGAACTTAAATGCTGCTAATACATTTAAAAGGTTCTTATAGGTTTTGGATATTTGACCTTACGAGAACAATGCTTTGTTGCTCGAAAGGAAGATAATAACTAAAGCATTCCAGTGGACAACGTGCAACTTAAATGAAATACTTGATGTTGACACTAGCATATGATCAAATATCGGCATGAGAATGCCGGTTATCCTGACCATGAGTAATTACTTTCAAGGCTGATAGAAGTCATGTAGCCAAAGAGATATGGGTTCCTCACATCTAAGTGGCAATGACTTGATGGTGAGTTTTGCTCATATCACCATCTATCGGAAGACATGGTGGGCCCTGCGTTCACTAAGGTTATGAGAAGTAATTAATCATGCGATGAAATCCATTTTAAGTATGTGAATACTTTGCTTAATTCCATACCAAGGTGCAAACCGAGAAGGAGTAAATGGAATTAACGTGGATTGTATTGTAGACTACTTCAAATACCGACTAGGGGTAAAGGTTTCGTGATGGTTTTTGTGGAAGCTTTTCCTAGTGGCTAGGTTGAAGATCATTTGATACTTGTTGCTATTGTTGCCTTCTTACGGCAATAAAGGATAGTACACGGATATACAAGACCGCGTTCCTTTATGGAACTTCGTATTGAGGAAGTGCTTACCACACTCTCCGAGGGTCTTAGATATCCGTAGTATCCAAATTAAGTCTACAAGTGTGAATAAGTCCTTTGGACTTATACTAACATCGTAAAAGTAAGATCTTTGCTTTCATGAGAAAATCAAAGTCATGAGTTTTCTAGGAGCATAGATAAGACTTTTACATATGTCAGGGCTAGTGGGAGCTTTTATTGTATACCTAGAAGTATGTATCGATTGAAGATAATGTCCCATTGTTAAGTGTTCTATGAACCTAAAATAAGGAATTATTGTATCATGATATTACTTAGGAGATACAAGATTTTGAATTACAAGAAATACTTGTGTATGTTCTTAATGTTTGACGACAAGAAAGAAGCCTTGGAGTAAGTTTTTTTACTCTAATACTAATTTCTAAAAAGATAACTATGGATCTTGATCGAAGTCTTTGATCCTACTATATGGTGTTAATAATTGATTAGAGAAGTTCTTAAGTATCGCTGATCCTATTGTGAACTTTTGTAACAATGAGGATATGAGTACCTTAGTGCTTCGTTATATGATCTCTTTGACGGATACTTTGAATAAAGTAGTTTGGTCAAAAGATAATTGAGAGGATAACAAGAATACAAATGGATGTTGCATGGAAAATCCATTGAATAAGCCGTAGTCATAATGACTAGTGATGTTTGACATACTAGGTCATGTAGCATTTCTTATGCATATGATTTGGCATTAAATATTGTTTTAGTTGTTGATTGTTTTATATTTGCTTTGGGAACTGCAAGCAGTATCGTTACTTTTGATTGCTTTCGATATATAGTGGGGACTATATATACGCAGATGCGGTTACTTTCATTAGTCTTTACTGTTTTCCATCTTAGCATGTTTAATCACTTCCCTGAGTGCTTATGCATTCTAGATTTCCACAGTCAGTCATTCTTCAAGGGAAGGATGTTTGAGTTAAGACTGAGGTTAGGGTTTGGTCATGCATTAATCAAGGATTGAGTGCAAGTGACGCAAAACTAACCTGTACTTGAAATGAGTTTCAAGTGATTGGAAGACCCACACCTGAGTTTACTTCATGGATTATGGTCACACGTGACTCGGGATGATAATATCATTTCATCCTTAGACCGGAGATACATGTGTATCTAAAGCATGAGTCTGCTTTATTTTGATTGCTTTCAAACGTGGTTCGTAACTGGCCGCTATAAAGGGAGTTATCAAAGAAAGTATGAAGCATGTGGCGGGACTATGTAGTCAAAAGGATTTGTTCCTCTAGTTAGAGAGATATCCCTGGGCCCCTCGATGATTGGGCGCTGACACCAAAAATGCATGGCCGTGCTCAAGTTACAATGATTATAGATCAGTTGTAAACTTGTTATTTTGGTCACCACCAATCTAGAATCGAGAAACAGAATCGTGAACGATCTGGAGATTGACATTTTTCCATGTCTCGTGTTCACATGGATATCGCGAACAAAGGGATGTTTATGATCACTTATCTATAGGACCTTTTAGCCTTTCTAGGCTACCAGGATTTGTCGAGGATGACGTAACTCGTACCGACTTGCGGGCAAGTATGCTTTGCTAGAGCCGCTGCTTGTCTGTGGTGTTGGTAACGCTGTATCATGTGCAAGTGGTAGTCTGTTGGAATATGCCCACTGATACACGTGTACTAGCATCACTACTGATGAGGTACGAGCCTATTGGGTCACACACCAAGGGTAGATTCCGTCAGCAAAACGCAAACATGAGAGAATATGAAATTAGGGTTTCTGGCGACCTTTACGGGCCTTCACGGGCCGTGAAGAGGTCGTGAAGAGAAACCCTCCACGAGCCTTCACCACCCGGACAAGTAGTCGTGGGAGCAGGGCCTTCACGAGTGCTTCACGGCCCGTGAGAGCCCGTGAAGGCAGGCGCCATTCTTTTAATTGGACCACTCGATGGCCCAATGAGAATGTGCGGTGGAACCCGGCCTATGAGGCCTTCACGAGTGTTGGCGTGCATGGATTTGCTATAGGTACGGGCGTGCCCATTGGCCAGGTACGAGCCCAAGACTGGTGTGTCTAGGGCGTTCTGGATCGGGCCGGTACGGGCGTGCCTCATAGAGGTACGACCATTCCTAGTGCTTAGGCATAAGCCTAAGTCGGGCGTGACTTGGGTGTGCCCGTTGGGCTGGCACGGACGTGCGTGCTCTTTGACTCTAACTTTAAGAGGATGTTTTGCTGGCTCTTTGAGGGCAAGAGAACTAATCAAAAGAGTTAGACACTTGGAAGAAATGGTTGGTTGTTCCATTTGACTCCTATTCTCTCAAAACACACTTGGAAGAGAGTCTAGGCACTCATGATCTTCAAGTGGTGTTTGTTCTATAGGGGTGGCGTTCTTGACGGCG
Organism: Dittrichia graveolens; assembly: GCA_038502395.1. Taxonomy (NCBI): domain Eukaryota; kingdom Viridiplantae; phylum Streptophyta; class Magnoliopsida; order Asterales; family Asteraceae; genus Dittrichia; species Dittrichia graveolens. The sequence goes on from JARJIL010000008.1 coordinate 31,241,206, forward strand.
TTCAAGCTTGCTAGCACTCGGAATCAAACGTGCTTGGTGTGAATACAAGTAGAGGAATAGAACATTGTTTTCTCATATCCATCTTCATCAACATCAAGACAACAAGAGAAAATGACATTTTTGGATGGTAAATTTCTTGCTCTTGTTAATTTCTTTTAGTTGCATTGTCATGGTTTTGAGTATGGTCCATTGGGCGGTGTATTGGTGGCATGTTCTTGAAAATTCTTTTTACTCGTTTTTACTTCCGCTGTGTGTTTTAGATGCCACCGATTCCCAACAGGGACCTCATAGCCTAATAAATTAGCAATACACCTCCAACCCTGTTGAGCCGTTTGGACCGGCCTATTCGTACCCGTACTAGGCCACGCCGTTAGTTAGATTAAAGGAAGGAAGAAGCCCAAGCATGCATGCAGTTTTTCTGGTCAATTGGTAGCCCAATCCCTATGTTGACTGCAACAACTCATTTCTTACACTAATTCACTAAGTCAATTTGTTATCTTTTTCCTTAAGTCTAGGAATTTAGTTAGATAAAGTTTCTCCGTTTAGGGCTGCTACTAGTTGATTAAGTTTAGGAGAAATTGGTGTTATCCATGTCCACTTTTTCAGTAGTTTTTTTTCTATTTAAAGCTTTGTAGTTTTTGTTAAAGGATATGTAGAAAATTGTTCCAAAAAATTCTAGTGTATTATTTGGTGACTAGCCCTCTCGAATTTGACTTCTATTTTGGTGCTTTCATTGAGAGAAAATGCCTCCTCTAAAGGAACCCCCACCAATCGAGGATTCATTGGCTTTGGCACTAAACAACTGTCCAATATCCTCGCCGCCAGCAAAAACTGCCGCCTTCTCCTAAAAATCTGATACCCTTGGTGCCTAATTAGCCAAGCAAACCGACCTGATAACTAAACAATAAAAAACAACCAACCTTGTTACTGCTATCCTCAAGCCAAGTTCTGAAATCAGCTCCACCCCCATGTCAAACGTTCAAACCACTCCCCCTCCATTTGTACGTGTCAATCACCCTCCACTACCCCTATGGAAACCCACCACCACCACCACTCCTTCATGGAAACCCTTAGCCACCACCTCCTCTTGACCAACCACCACCTCAAAACCACAAACCATTCCCATCCTTTCGAACCCCTAAAACGCACCTCCCTATCTTCAAAGGGTCTTATCCCTTTGGTTAGCTATTCCAAGTTGAACAGTATTCTCAACTCCATTGCATTGCTCCGAGAAGTTTTTACTACAAAGGTGATACCCTATCTTGGTATCAATATATCCATAACAACCAACTATTAACTACTTGGGAGGCTTTTACAGGTGCTCTCTAGTTACGATTTGGCCCATCCTCCTTTGACAATCACCAAGCCACTCTATTCAAACTACGTCAAACTAGGTCGGTTTCCGAGTACCAAGCAGATTTTGGATGGATTGCTAATTGTATAGTTGGGTTACATGCTGAAGCATTACTCAAATGCTTCATCTCAAGGCTCAAGTTGGAAATCTAGTAGGAACTCACCCTTCATGCCCCCTCTACTAGGGGTGTTTTTCGGGTTTACCCATCCGGTATCGCGTAGTTTAGGTTGGGTAGAACGGGTATTTTGTTATATAATGTAACCAATAACCAAACCATTCTACATTCCGTGTATCGGGTTCGGTTAGAATTCGGGTATGGTTCGGGTCGGTTAATTTTGGGTATACCCGATTTAGGGGTTTTTTGTTAGTTTTTTTGCCAAGTATTTAAATGGTATTTTTGTATAGCATTTTTTATTACATTTTTGGCCCAAACATTCGTAGTAATAAACAAGTTTAAAATCAAAATGTACAAGTCACGATGACAGCAGAACATCACCTAATCAAAATCAATTAATCAAGTAAACAATGTTCACCATTGTAACGCGTCTAAATGATTTGACTTTTTCAAACAAGGGTTTACCACACACATGCACACACACATTATGGCGTACTTGTAACATCTATTTTTCTAAGAAGAAGAGAGGAACCATTGACGGAAATTGTAAAACATGAGTTGCAAAATGTACTAGTTAAAGCAGCAAATCAGTTTTTAAAAAATTAAATTCGGGTATACAGAACCGAATTTTCGTCAACCGATAACCGAACCGAATTACACAAGGGTTAACCAAATAACCAAAAATTGGTACCCGATAACCGAAATACCTAAACCGTGAACGGGTCGGTCGGTTTTTTCAGGTATCGGTTTTTTTCAACAGACCTACCCTCCACCATTCACCAAGCATCTTCCAAGCGAATAGAAGATAAATTAGCCACAAACTAGTCCACGACCCTTCACTCCGTCAAACAACACCAATTACTACCTCATCCTCCACTAGAGGTTCAAGCTGTTAGAGCTATATTTTATGTTTGTGGTCTAGATACATTTTAGTGCTTTCATAGTCAAATTTGTACTTAACATGTCACTATATAGGGATATGTATAAATAGTGACATTAGCCTTTAATCTTGTAACCTTTGGCATTTAATCAAATACAAAACACACACTCTAAGGTGTTTCTACCATATGCTCTCATGTTGATTCTAGTTTGTGCTCATATATTGCTTTACAATTGGTATCAGAGCCTAATCTTCGATAAGATATGGCTTGTGATTGAAGAATTCAAGTGAAAACAGCAACATTTGAAGCAAATCATCGGATTTGAAGAGTTTTTTTGGTCGACTTTTGAAGAATTTTGATTTCAATCGATTCGAGACTGAAAATGGAGGATTAGTGTCTTGTGTTACTCGCAATCATCATTGGATTAAGTCTATGTAAGTCCGCGATCGTTTATTACAACAGTTTATACTGAATTGGATTTTTTGTATTTTTCGAGTTTGAGACAAATTTGATCAAAAATGTATTCTCGTGGTTGATTTTTGTTGTAAAGTTGGTTCTAAAATGTAATTCGCTAGTCTACGAACCTTGTGGAAGAAGAAATTCTCAAATTTGATCAAAATTTGAAGGAATTTGAATTTTGGAAGTTGGCGGATTCAATAGTGAAGGAACTTGCGGATTTAGACTCAAGAACAATCGGATTTCTCAAATCCAAAGGTTTCATCGGATTCCGATACTCTTGTAAGTGTTGGATTTTGGCAATCGGATTTGGAGTTACCGATTTGGAGTTGATTTGAATTGCGGATTTAGCTACTATCGGATTGGATTAGATTTGAATATTATCGGATTGATTGGATTTGAGTATCGGATTTATAGAATTGGATTTCCAAAGATTTGGGAATTATCGGATTTAAGTTCCAGATTCACATCAATCGGATTTCTAAGTATCGGAATTTGGAAATTCTCGGATTTGATTACTTAAGGATTTTCAAGACCAATAGGAATTCAAGGTCATCGGATTTCCAAATTAATCGGATTTCCCAATTGTCGGAATTTGAATCAATCGGATTTCCAATTCCCTTGGATTTCAAGTCATCAGATTTGAATTCTTGGATTTCAAGTCATCGGATTTTGTGTTTATCGGATTTGTGTTAAAACAAGGATTCTTCAATCAATATCTTTCATAGAAAAGATCCTGCAGCAAGAATGAGTACATAAAATGAAACCCTTTCGTTTGGTTCTGACACTAAATCACCTCTCTTGTACAAAGGTGAGTATCATGTCTGGAAGGGACGTTTCATGGACTTTATTCATAACAATGAGCCGTATGGTGAGGAGATGAAGAAATGTATATTTGAAGGAAATGGAATTTTTAGAATTGATCAAGAAGCAAATCTTAACCATAATCCACCATTAGATGAATTACACAGGGAAAAGCTTCCATCTGAATATATAGCTGAAGAAAAGCACAGGGTCACTGCAGATCGCAAGGCAAAATATTACCTGAAACATGGTCTTTCTTCACAATTCTATATTAAGGTTAATGGGCTGAACACAGCAAAAGAAATATGGGATGAGATAAAAAGCCAGATGGAAGGCACCGAATCTGGAGTCTGGATCAAAGAGACAACTTTGGTCAACTCTTTTGACCATTTCAAAGCTAGAGAGGTTGAAGCATTGATTGAAACCTATAGTAGATACTGTAAGCTGCTGAATGATTTGAGAAACCAGAAGATGGATGATTATTCTAACCTAACAAAGAAGACAAGGTTTCTTAACTCTCTTGGGTCAGAATGGAAGTCCAAAGTGGCCATCTACAGACAGATGAACCAGAAAAACCTCAACAAAGTTACTCATCATATGATATTTGAGGAACTAAACCAATATCAAGATGATGTTGGTCTGGGTACACAGAAGGAAAATGTCGATCCACTGGCTTTGGTGGTGAATGAAAAGAGGGCCAACAGTTCTTCAAAATCAGTCAAACTGAAACAAATACAAGAGACTGCAAGTTCAGATTCAGAAGAAGAAACTCAAGTTGATAATTACAAAATCATGGAGGTTATGGCCTATCTCACAAATATGATGTAGAACAAGTTTCTTAAAAACAAGACAAACAACAAACAGAGGTTCACATCTGGATCAAGACGAAAGGAAGACCAATTCCAGAAGAAGGATGGTCAGAGACTAGATAGGAGATATGAACGAAAGGTAGAAACTGCCCAAGAATGAAAGTGCTACAACTGTGGTGGCACTGGGCATTTCATTAAAGATTGCAAGAAGCCCAAGGTCAAAGATTCAGAATACTAGAAGGCCAAACTCAACCTGATTAAGTAGAGGAACAATGGGAAGGCATTACTTGCTGAAGAGGATCAATTTCTTTCTGACACTGACAATAGTGATGAAGATCCTAATGTTCATGCCCAGTTTGTCTTGATGGCTGAGGTAGAAGATTTTGAGTTAGAAGAAACGGACGGTGAAAGTGAAGATGAAGTTGTGGGAGCTGATTCTGGATTCATGGCAAGATTTGATGAATCAGATATTGAAAGTGAGTATGAAGAAGAATAAGAAGAAATAGAAGCTGAAGTTGCTACCGAAAGCAAAACCCCAACTGTTGCTGATCAAGAAGATGTTGGAGAGAAGGTAATGACTGATGATTCTGATTTTCCTACAGAATATATTCTAACTCTCATGCAATAGGTGGAGCACTTAACATCCAAGAACCAAAAGCTGCAACAGAAGAACTTAAATCTGAAAATGGAACAAGCATCTAAATCTGAAGTTGAACAATCAAATCAAACATCAAAATGAGTACAAATTCAACAGGAAATAAAAGACAAAGAAAACGAACTCATCAAGTTCCAAAAAGAAATAAAACTGAAAGTGCATGATTTGAATGCAGCAAAATTGTCTGCAGATATTAATCATAGTTTAATAATGAAAGAGAAAAAGAATTTGGATATTAAAGTACAAAACGTTGAGGAAATAGTGAAGAAACAAGTCACAACTCGTCACGCAATCTTCAAAAACCTTCAACCTGATGTTAAGAAAAGATATAAAGGTTTAGGTTATGACGAAAACAACTTTTTCTCAAAGATAAATTGCACACAACTGTACCAATTAGAGAGAATGAATCAGGGATGGACATCCAAAATGTGGTTTGTGGGTGAAGAGGAAATCAAACAGAAAGAAGAACTAAAAAGAAAAACCACAACAAAAATGCAAAACTCACTTAACTATGATGAACTGAATGCGTCATATGCAGATGCTGAGAAAAGTGATGGTTGTCCCTCTGAAGAGTGTTTCATTCCTCACCCGCCTGAAGTAAAGAAAGTTGTTAAAGAAGAAAAGCCAACTGCAAGAATTTACATTCCACACATGGAAATGCAAAGGAGGCAGGAACGGTTTGAGTTGGCATGCATAGATCAGAAAATAAAATTTGAAGTAGAAAATCTAATTCTAAAAGAAACAATCTTTAACTTGAACAGAAAGTTAACCTTCGCTTCAACAAAGATTAAGATTGAAATGAATGAAGAAGAAATAAATAATTCTGATTTTGCACAATTTTTGATACCACAATTTGTCTCAAATGCTATTGAAAGAAGTGAAAGATCTAATCCGTGATCAAACAACCTTCAAGCAATCAATTGGTGAGATGAATATTGAGAGAGAGATAGCTACCACTTTCACGTCAATAATAATATTTCATATATGGCTGTAACGTCCAAAGTCTCTAACGCCCATGGTACAAATACCCTATATGTAGGCTAAGCCTACTACATGGGCCTCATGGGCTTTTCTACATTTTCTAATATTAACAATCTCCCCCTAAATGGAGAGAAAGCCTATTACATTGAAACGAAATGCATAAAGTAAGTAATTACGAAGTAGGTCGATTTCTTATGCCAAACATCATCTGCCACCTCCTTATAATCTGCCGGCTGTCTAATGTCCTTTTGACCTGTTCAATGGTTCGTATCAGCCCAGCCATTTCAGTCTCACTTAAGTTAGAATGATTCTTTTCAGCCTTTTCTTGGAGACGGTGAAATAACAGTTTAAGAGTCCCATCTGAGTATGCCATTTAGTCTTTCATCCGAACCATGATCTTTCAGCGGCGTTGATTGACAAAGATGACACCTCTTTGACCCGCGAAGCTAGGATGGTTTTCATCAATGACTGTGAGCTCCTCAAGGGTTTGTATATCTATATGATGCTGCAGTGGTCTGAGCAGATTCACCTCAAGTTGATTACTCTCGGCGCCTAATTGTAGATCATGCTCTTGTATAAATTCAATAAATCTCCTCAAATATTTCATTAGAGTTGATCGTCCTTGTTGTTCTTCATAGGACTTGTTGATCTTTGTAGAGAGCTCCTCGTATATGAACTCAAAGTCATGCAGCTTTACATGTCTGAAGTCTGCTTCATTGAGGGAGATTTTCTGACCATCTGCTCTTTGGACATCATACACAGCAAATATGTACCTTAATGATTTTTGCATGCTTACGCGAAGTACTTTGCTAATTGGGTACTCTGACATTATCTGCTCCCTTGGGGTTTTGTATTTGTTGAGAATGTGAGTGTATCGTCTCCTTTGCGCATCGTCAAGACCTCTCATTTCTGGGGGAATCTTGTCTCTGATTTGAGAAGTGTAGATGGTAGGGATCCGATCCTCAAGGTAAGCAGCATTTACACCATATTTTCCCCAAATAGGGTTTTTCATAGCTTCCCTAGTGTACATATTGTGTCTATCAATGCCTGGGTCTGAAGTAGTTGGAATTGGACGTGCCGGTTCGACATTAGCAGGAACAGGACAGTCTGATGTTGTTTGTTGTTGTAGTAGTGCCTGCTCAGTTTCTTGATTCTTCCTCAGGATGTTGGCAGCAGACACCTGGAATTTCTTAGCTTCAGAATGAAATAGTTGATGAACCTCCTCCGATATGCCCTAGAGAACCCTGGTAAGATCTAGCCTTTTGATGGTCTCCTCCATTTGCTTTTTGGTGACCAACTCCCTCGCAGGCTTTACAACCCTTGAAGAAGCTGGCTTTTGAACGGTTTTCACGGGCATATCCTCAAATCTATCCAATATCTGGACCTCCTCGGTTCTTTCTGGCAGCTTTTCAAATGAGAACCCTTCAATCTGTTTCAGTAATTCATCTAACTTATCCCTTTCATCAGTATCGGCGGTTTCCATTTCAAATTCAAAAACTGGGACGGCAGGTTCAGGCTCAGACATATGTTGTTGTGGCAGTTATTGTTCTGATTGAAGTTGTTGTTGCTTTTGTTGTTGTTGCGGTTGTGATTGTTGTGGTTCTGGTTCTTCCCCGATCCCCATAGCAGCTGCAAGTCTTTCGGTCAAAAGGGTAAAGGTCAAAACGCGGGGTCTTTTCTCCCCCTTGTGGTGATCATGATCGGGATCATCATCATCACGCCGACGTTTTGACCCAGCAGCTTGGGATTTACAAGTAGTTTCAAGCGTTGTAAGCCTTGTTTCCATAGAATCTAACTTTTGAAATACCACGTTCCCCAGATCCTCCATTGAGTTCATGACTGTTTCTTTAAATTCAGAGAGGTTTCTACCCTTATATCTTTGTTCATTGCGAAAGGTTTCAAGGAGATCCAGGTTCTGTTCGCGGTTAGGGGCTTTTTCAAGTAACCGGGCATAAAGCAGGGATTTAAGTGTATCAGTAGATAAGCTTGAGGCGTCATCAACTTTTGATTTAAGAGAGGCAAGGGTTTGTTTGATGTCGGCAATGCCCTCGGTAATAGGGTTGAGAGCCTCCTGCAATTCCTCTTTGGTAACATACCGAGACTCACGTAGAGTGCTCGTTAAAGTCTCCGCCACAGACGCGGAGCTACTCGAAAGTGGAGCTGATGTTGTGAACACTCCACCGAGATTTCCACCCGATCCTCGAATGGCACTTTCAGTAGTGCCACCTACAGGTGTTCCGGACGGTTGTCAGGTAAACAACGTCGTAATATGTGCTAGTGTGGTTTGATTTCTAGAAAGAAACGCAGAAATCTGCGGTATGTCAATGTGCCTGGAAGAAAAGGGCGAGGTCGAGAGGGGCAGACCTCTGGTTTCAATACTAGCCATCTCTGAATGAGAGGACGGTATAGTATGTGTATAATCTCTGTGGAATGAAACAAGTGTCTGTTGAGAGACACCCGAGTGGCTTGAGGGGTTAATATGCACTGTTGGGATGATAGTGACTGTTTCAACACCAGAGCTGACAATGTTAGCTCCCATGGCAGGTGTGGCTTCCCGACTTTTTGGGCTTGGGGGACCCTCAGCCCTCTCTTTTTCTTTTCTCCCCTCTCTCTCTTCTAACACAACCTCTTCTTCTTCCACCTCTTCCTCTTCCTCTGTATAATGATCAAATTCATATCCTGCACTACCTTCGTCAAGAGGACCCGATTGATAGTCATATAAGAATTCAGTTTCTGAGTCGAAGACCTCGGGTAGATTTCGAAATAGGTCAGAAAAGCTCAAATCTTCCTCTTCAGCCACCACTGGCGTTTTGGCTCATTGTTCGTCAGTATTATCATGAACCAGTGGTGCTGCTCCAGGGGTAAAGTCAATAACAGCCAAAGTATCAGAGGCAAAGTCCGGAGCAGTTGCAGCTATAGTTATTTCTAGTGCAAAGGATTCCGGTAGTTGTTCGGGATCTGGAAGTACATGTGAAAAGGAATCCATCATAGCCTGGATCTGTGCAGGGTCATACTCCGCCCCTGCCTCACTATGTGTATCACCAACATCCCCTTCACCGCCCCTCTCATCACTTTTATCACTCGACTCTCCCCACTCAGCTTCCCCCGTGGAAGGCTGAGGCCTAGTCTCTATTACCTCACTGGGAGCTATCGGCCCTGGGGTAGGTGCAACCGGCTCTCGTTGCACCATAGGGCCAAGTCCTACACTGTCCCTATAAGCTCGCACCACATCATTTCGTGCACAAAGATCCAGGAGAGAAGCCGGGAAATGTTGAGGTTGAACCGGATGATCAGAAGTGAGAACCTTTACATACAAAAACTACTTCGGCCGGATAGAAGCATGATTTGGCCGGCGAGGAATTTCCTCGTTTCTGTCTATGGTGAACTGGACCATCATCGGCAGGAACCTTGGGTACGGCAGAAATCTGCTCTTCGCACGCTTAAAATCAGACAGCTTGCCTTCAACTTGCTGCACAAGATCTAGAAACATTAAAGAGGCATAATCAATTTGTAGGTGATTAGCCGCAGCATATATGAGTTTGATTTGGTTTGTGTTGGGATATTCATATCCAGTATGTTTGGGGGTGAGGCATCGTTGAAGAATGGTAAGAAAGGTATAGAATATGGGGTGAAGGTTGGCTCGTTTGAAGTGGGAACGAAGTTGTAAGTCCCCAATGTAACCCATTGCATGAATGCCCGCAAGGGCAGTTGACTCATCAGGAAACTCCTCAAAATCAAGGAGAGGAGGCCTGCTTCTAGAGGTGGGGAGTTGAAGGATTTCACGGAGTCGACTGGCGGTAATATTGAGGGTGAAGTGATCTACATCACCACGAATTGAGACTCGGCCAGTGTTTGGATTTGTATGGGTGTGAACGGTATTCCAGAACTATTGTACATACAACTTAGGAACATGAGTTCCAGAGGTAGATGGATCAAATGTGAGAGCATGGTTCAGTGGGTGTATGCAGAGTATTTTGGTTATTATTGGGAAGTTTGGGTTTCTGAAGTTGTTTAGGTTGATGAAGTGGTTGTTATCATGGGTGACCACCGAAAGAAATTGGATTCTTGGAAGGAGTTGGTCATCTGGGTTATGGGATTGGCTAGCTGTCGAAGAACGGTACGAGACAAAATCATCTTCCATAGCCATAGTATGTCCTGTAAGAATAGCCAAATGGGTTAGACAGTTGAATATTCACATGCGAAACTCTTGGTCAAAACCCAAAATTTTATAACACCCGAAAAACCTTCATTGATGAAGTGGTGATTTTTATGGACAAAAATGTTTTTAGACACATGTTTTACAATGAATACATGTATCTAAACATATTCATAACACTGAAATTTTTCTCAATTTGCCCATAACATGAAGATTTAGCCAAAAAATGAAATCAAGGCCATCTTCAACCACACGAAGAACACTTTTCAAATTTTGTTAGTTTTTCTTTGATGAAAACTTTGTTCATATGCTCCTAAGACTCATCGCAAGTGTGGATTAAGTTAATACCATCATTTGATGGTCGAACAATGCCTTGGAAGTTCAAAAAGGCAGTTTTCGAGTTCTACAGTAGCATGTTCGTTTTTGTTCATTTGAATGCGAAGTAAACTTGTTTTGTCATGTATTTGATGTATACTTTTGGTAAATGAGCACGTTTATCACAAAAATTCAAAATTTTCGCAGCAACATATGAACAAGTTTCGCAAAAAATCGTAACTGGAGATTCTCGTAAAAGTAGGAATAGGAATGCGTAAAGAATAAGTTTTACCTACTCACCTATTTATAGTAAGAAAATATCAAACAATATTATTTTAAAAAATCAAGCTCAAAGTGTGAAGAGCTTCGAGTGTGAAAACGCGCTCGAAGTCTTCTATCAAGCACTATTCACTTCGGAGTCCAAAGAGCTTCGAGTTCGAAGTGTGAAGACTTCGAACTTGAAGAAGAATGAATCTGACCAATATTCATATCCGTTCGAAGTGTATAGGGCATACACTGTTCAGAATTTGAAGTATACTAGCTTGGAGCTGATGCTAGTAGACACGCTCGAAGTGAACGTGGATTTCATGATTTCGTATTCGAAGTCAACTAAGTTTGAATTGACTCCTTCGAACACGCTTGAAGTGGCCTTGGACTTAATAACTTCATATTCAAAGTCCATAGACTTCCAATTTATCCAAAGAGCGGTCGAAGTGAACTTGAAATTAAAGATTCCGAGTTCGAAGTACTCTGACTTCGAATTTGAATTCAAGAGCGCTCGAAGTCCACGTTTGATTGTTTGCTTCGTGTTCGAAGTCCATAGACTTCGAAGTAATTGTGTGCTTCATGTTCGAAGTCCATTGACTTCGAATAACACTTGTGAATTCGAAGATAATAAAATCTTTTTGTATTTTTCAACTTTCAAAGAAATAAAACATATTTTTGATATTTTTCTTTGTTTTGTGAATGTTTTTTGTATTTTCTTTGATTTTCTAAATGTTTTTGTATTTTCTTTGATTTTCTAAATGTTTTTTGTATTTTCTTTGATTTTCTATTTGTTTTTGTATTTTCTTTGATTTTCTCCCCCTACAAGCATGCGTAGCTTGTACGAATGATTGACACTCCCCCTTAAATTGTGCTTGGATTATCTGCAACATGAACAATCAAAGTGAACTACCCACTCAATAGATGATTGTTGGTCAGACTTTATAATTCAACATACCTAATTTGGTTACTAAATCATTAAAACGAGATTCGTCTAATGGTTTAGTAAACAGATCAGCCAGTTGATCATCACTCTTGACATATTGAAGTTCTATTAGACCTTTCTCCATATTATCTTTAATAGAATGATATCGTATGTCAATATGTTTGGTCTTTGAGTGGTGGACTGGATTGCATGAGATGGCAATGGCAGATTGTGAATCACACAGTAATGGTATCTTGTCATAGTGTAGCCCAAAATCAGAGAGTTGAGTCCTAATCCACAAACTTTGAGAGCAGCACATTGCAGCAGCAACATATTCAGCTTCAGCAGTTGAAGTAGAGACACAATTTTGTTTCTTGAAGCCTAACACACTAACTGGTCTCCCAAAAAATGTGAACTGCCGGATGTACTGTTTCTATCAAGCATGCAACCAGCATAGTCGGCATCTGAATAGGCATATAATTGAAGACTAGAATCCCTTGGATACCATAGAACTAGATCAGGGGTACCCTTGAGATACTTGAATATTCGTTTGACCACCAGCAGATGTGATTCCTTTGGATTAGCCTGGAATCTAGCATATAAGCATGTAGAAAACATTATATCTGGTCTACTAGCCGTTAGATATAGTAATCAGCCAATCATAACCCTATAAGTTTTTAAATCAACTGCTTTTCCGTCAAGATCAACAGGCAGTTTTGCTTTGGAAGAGATGGGGGTAGATAGTGAAGAACAACTAAGCATGTCATACTTCTTCAACAAGTCTTTAATGTACTTGGATTGACTAATGAAGATGCCAAGACTTGGCTGTTTCACTTGTAATCCGAGAAAGAAATTCATCTCTCCCATCATACTCATCTGAAAACGATTTTGCATTGTATATACAAACTCATCACTGTACTTTGGCTTTGTGGAACCAAAAATGATGTCATCCACATAAATTTGTACTAAGATTAAATCCTTTCCTTTGGCTTTGGTGAACATAGTGGTGTCGGTTTTTCCTTTGATGTATCCCTTATGCAACAAATATTCAGACAGAACATCATACCAAGCTCTCGGGGCTTGTTTTAGTCCATATAGGGCTTTGTCTAAAATATAAACATGTTGAGGGAATTTGGGATTAACGAAGCCTTCTGACCGAGACACATAGACCTCCTCTTTGAGGATACCATTAAAAAAAGTTGTCTTAATGTCCATTTGAAAAACTTTAAAGCTTTTTATAGGCACCATAGGCTAAGAAGAGTCGAATGGCTTCTATCCTAGCTACAGGAGTAAATGTTTCATCGTAGTCTATTCCCTCCTGTTGGTTGTAACCCTTAGCAACCAGCCTAGCTTAGTTTCTAACCACAGTTCCATCGGAATCCCGTTTGTTCTTAAAAATCCACTTGGTACCAACCACCAATTTTCCCTCTGGAAGTGGTACCAATCTCCAAACTTTGAGTCTATCAAACTAGTTAAGTTCTTCTTGCATTGCAATGACCCAATCTGCATCGTGTAAAGCATCAGAGACTTTGGTGGGTTCAATCAAGGATAGGAAACTGGAATAGAGACACTCATTTGCCATTGTAGAACGAGTTCTTACTCCATCTTGAACATTGCCTATTATTTGAGATTCGGGGTGGGATTGTGTCCATATTATTCCTCGGGGGTTTTGGATCGGAGGAAAGAACTCATTTAAACGATTTGAGAGTTCAATGTCTTCCTCTGTTGATATTGGGTCTGAATCATAGATTGGAGTTCCTTCATAAACCGGCTTATGAGGAACTATGACTGGATTGATAGTTGATTTAGACCGAGAATCCACGGTTGGATACGAAGAACAGTTGTCAACCTCCGTTGCAGTTGTAGCAGGAGACACTGCATCATTCCTGTACTAGCATTTTGAACATCAGATTCAGACTGAAAGAAATCAAATAAGAAATCTAAGTTGTTTTTTGAAGATGATGGATTTATATTTGTTTCTTTTCTTTGAAGTACTGGTCCTGAACTGACTCGTCTAGAAGCAACTTCATTTCCCTTTTTAAATGTGTTAACATCCAACATATCGTCAAATGTAACATTTATACTTTCCATAAAACAGTTAGTTCTTTTATTTAACACTCTGTAGGCTTTTAACTCATGTTAAGAACCTAGGAAAATTGCTTCATCAGCCTTGGCTTCTAATTTCCCTAGATTATCCTTTTCATTAAGTACAAAGCACCTATTACCAAATATATGAAGATATTTGATATTAGGTACAATGCCATTTGCTAATTCATATGATGTTTTATTGAAACGCTTATGTATGAAAGAACGATTTTGTGTGTAACACGCAGTGCTGATGGCTTCAGCCCAATAGGAAGGCGGGAGACCAGAATAAGCAAGCATGGTACGAGTAGCCTCAACCAGAGTTCAGTTGCGTCATTCCATTACTCCATTTTGTTGTGGAGTGTATACTATAGAAAATTGATGAGTGATCCCCACGAGATCAAGGTAGTCTAACAAGCATTTATTCTTGAACTCAGTTCCATTATCCGTGTGAATGGAGGCTACACTGTGTTCATACTTGTTTTTCTGTTGTTTGATGAAGCTGATGATAGTAGGAGTTGCTTCATCTTTCGACCTTAAGAACTTGACCCAAGTATACCTAGATTAATCATCGACAATTACAAAGATATACTTCTTTCCATTGCGTGTTTGTACTCTCATCGGACCGCATAGATCCATGTGCAGAAGCTCCATTATTTTCTTGGTACTAGAGATTTGCTTTACCTTGTGAGAAGTGCGTTTAATTTTCCCTTTTTCACAGTATGCACACATATGATCTTTGGAGAAATTCAACATAGGCAGGCCTCTCACCATATCTCAAGTAACTAGTTTGTTGATGTTGTGGAAGTTGAGATGGGAGAGTTTTCTGTGCTACTGCCAAGTGAGGTCTGATGAGGCCTTGCTGGATAGACAAACGGAGGTCTTCGTGTTATAGTTGTTCAGATCTATTGAATACAGGTTATAATTTCGTGTTCCCGTGATAAGTACATCACCTGTGTCTGTTGTCAGTGAACATGAATTCTTTTTGAATGTAACCTCTAAATCTTTGTCACAGAACTGGCCAATGCTAAACAAATTATGGCCCAGTCCTTCCACATAAGAGACCTTCTTTATTTTTATATTTTTCTTTTCTATATCTCCGTACCCCAGTATCGGTGCAACATTGTCGTTCCCAAAACAAACATTCCCGCAGTACTTGGAAACGAAGTTGTTGAGAAGACGCTTGTCACCGGTCATGTGCTTTGTGCAGCCTGAGTCTAGGTACCAGAGATTAGGTTCCTGCATACAGAAAAGAACGAAGGTTTAGGTCCCCATTCTGAAATGGGTCCTTGCTTGTTAGATGAAACACTTGTGTTAACTACGTCTTGAAAAATACAGTGTATTCTTTTTAGTGTCTTCCATTAAGTCATTTGATGTTCTTTGTTAAACCTTGAAGTTTTAATCCAAAAAGGATCAGGAACAATTTTTGATTCAATGGTTAGAGGGATTTCTCCTCTTTCAAGAATTGGTGGACTTTCTATGTTTTTGACGTCCACTACCTCAACCACATCTTTTCGTTGCCAAATTTGAATCATTTTGGGTTTTGCAACTGTTTGAGATATGGGTTTCGTTTTGGTGGTAGTATGGTTGGATTTTATGGTGGATGGTTTTGATTCTTGCTGTTTGATTGGTTTTGCTTTTTATCTTGAGGTTTTTGAAGAATTTGATTTTCCCTTTGATGAATGAAACTTGGTACGTTGGGTTTGAGATTTCCATGTTTTAGATTCGGTTATATTCCAAGCCTTCAAAAACTCTTTGTAGCCTCCCTTTCTGTACGCTTCTAACTCTTGAATAGTAATTAGTCTATTTGCATAGTTCCAATAATTCATGAGTTTTAAAGCGTGTTTAGTCACCCACTGATGAATGACTATACCATGTGAAGAAATAAAGGGGGCATTTATTTGATTTGACCCTTGTGGTCTCCACCTCTCACACGCACTAATTCCTATTTGTTTACAAAGCCTATCATATTCACACTTGTATTCACAATGTCCATGCAAACATCCATGACTCGTGCAAAAATGTGTGCTTGCTTTCATTTCTTTTGTGGAAAGTGAATTACAATTACTAAAGAAATTCGTAATGTGATGACACTTTTTTGAAAAATCAAAACAAGGCTTAGAAACTTTGGGTTTAAACTTTCTTGTGATTCTATTGGTGCAAACACTCTTCATCTTGTTGTCTTTTCTACTTACATCTGAAACATTCACAACGTGGTTAGGTGTGAATGGTTTTATGTTCTTGTGGAAAACATTTGATGGTGACTTTGATTTGTTCTTGGAAGAGTGTGTGAGATGGGCTTTGGGAATGGCATTTGGTTGCCTTTTGGTGGTTTCAGTTGATTTATGTTGAGACTTTGAAGTCCATGATCCTTCCAATATAGATTTCCCTTTTTCTTCTCTGGTATATTTGCGTGTTGGTTGAGAAGTAGATGGAGTGGGAGTGCATGTCAAGATTTTCTTTTGACAGTGACATGAAAGACTCTTTTCTGATTTACTTATTTCTCTTTCCAAATCATCAGTGATAATGGTTTGATAATAATAAGCTATAAGCTTTTCGAGTTGCCTTTGTAACACCATATGTGGTATATATATTCGGGCTTCCAGAACTGCTTGCGGCATTTTGAGATCATCAGGATAGGTGAAACAGTTAGACTCATCTGTCATACTGAGCTTGTGAGGCTCAGATGATATAGAATCATTTAATTCCTGATAATTAAAATAAATTTCAGATTTTAGTGAAGTATTTCTTTTAAAATCTTCTTCCACAACCTCTTCTTCTCGTCCAACAAATACCATTTTGTTTGTGATGCCAGCATTCATTAAGTTAAAATCATATAATTGTTTGGCTGTCACTTTCTCACTGATTCGTGGGTTTTCAAATCCAAGACCATCATAGGTCCATTTTGAGTATTTTCTTTCTTTGGGTATTTGTTGAGAAAAATTGTTTGTTCTGTTTGACCCCGTTTGATCGGTGTATCTTCAAGCTCTTTTTTTTAGCACAGTTCACCCTTTTCCTTGAGAATAAATTTTGCATCATTTTCGGCGCTGATCTTCTCTGCTTTTAGGTAATGTAATTGGATGCTCATGTTTGCAGTTAGCTCAATGAGTTCGTTTTCTTTTTCAATGATTTCGTTTTGAGCTGTTCAATTTCTCTATCAACATGTATGGATTCCATTTATTGATTCCTGATTACTTCTTTTAGTTTTTCTTTGTTTAATTTTGATTTTAGTACCTTTTTCTCTAACCTTTTCATTTGTGATATGATGATCTGAACATGTTCCATGCTCAGACCACAACGTGTAATGGAGTTAGACTGTACCTCATCACTATCTTGTGCAGCATCAAGCCCTTCATCACAAGAATTGTCATATTGTGCCCCTGGCTCGGCTTCATCATCACTAAACTCTTCTTCAATGTTTGCCATTAAGCAGAATTAAGCTTGTGCCTCTTCCTCAAGATCACTGTCATCAGTATTGGTGAGGAACCGGTCTTCTTCCACCAACATGGCACTTCCCGCACTCTTCCTTTTGGCTAGTCTAAGATTTTGCTTATAGTACTCGGCGTCTTTCTTCTTTCTCTGTGTGTAGTCTTTTATGAAGTGACCATTTCCCCCACAGTTGTAGCATTTGCGATATTCTTTTCTCTCCTCCGTGGAAATTCTTGGTTTCTCAGTCACCTTATAGTTTTCTGATCTTCGAGACCCATAAGTGTACCTTTGGCAAGTGTTGATTTTAGAGTACCTATTCTTAAAAGCCTTGGTGATGAATGACATGGTTTTGATGACTTGTTCCATTTCTGTACCATATAACTCATCAGATTCTGAGTCAGATAAAGCCACTTGTTTGAACTTCTGAGTTCTGGAGGACTCGCGGGGGGTTGGTTCTGAAGCAACTAGGGCTAAAGGATTAGCTGAGAGTCTGGGAGAAGTTTTTGAGAGCTCATCTTGGTATTGCTGAAGGTCCTAAAAAATGTTGTCCTATGTGACAATTGTAAGGTTTCGGTTGATGTGTTTGTATAGCTTGACATGTTCTTTCCATTCTGGCACTAGAGCAGGAAGAAATACGCAATTGATATCCAAATATGTCCTTTCAACCTTGTTTGTCCTGAGTTCGTTCTGGAGTTTGCAGAAACGACTGTAAGTGTCAATTAACAGTTCGTTCTCCCTAGCAGAAAATTCGTGAAACATGTTCACCAATTGTGTTCTTTTTATGTGTTCTCCTTGCTCAGTTCCTTGCAATTGACGTTTGATCTCATCCCAGATCTCTTTGGCAGTAGCTAAGCTGTCAATATTCATGTACATCTCAGAAGATAGACCTTGTTTGAGATAATACTTAGCCAACCTATCAGCCTTCTTTCTTTCTTTCTCAGCAGCTGTTAACTCATCATGAGTTCTCTGTCACTGCTCCAACAATTGGAGGATTGTTGTCAGGTTGTGCATCCATGATTCGATAGAATTTCTTTTCTCCGTTGAGAATAGAATCGATCATCATTTCACCATAAACTTCATTATGTTCCAGAAAATCCATGAACCTCCGTTTCCATACAAGGTAGTCATTACGGAAGAGAACAAGCGGTTTGGAATCTGTGACAATGGCCAATATCTCATTGGAACTTGACATTTTGATTTAATTACTTGAAAGTTTCAAAGTGATCGTTAACTTGAAAAAGTTGGGTGATTGGGTTCGAAGATGGTTTCTTCGAATTGGAATGGTTTGAAGTGGTGACTTCGTATTAAGCAATTAGTTCGAAGTAGTTGTTTGAAGTTTGAAGTGAGGTTAATCTAGGAATTCGAATTCAATCTTGAAATGAACTTCGAATGGAACAGTACTCTTTGGTCTTCGAGTAGAATTACTTATCTTTGAATGTTTTGTTTTCAGAGTTAACTTCGAATGTAACAGTGTGACTTCGAATACGAAATATGATCAAGGCAAGTTGGTTTTGAATTGTATACTGAATGGACACACTCGAAGTTTGTGGTAATGCGCTCGAAGTCAAGGGGTTGAAATGGACTTTGAATTCGAAGTGTACTTGGGGAATTAAATCCGCTCGAAGTCGCCTATAACTTGTTTCGAACTTGAAACTTGTGTTGATTTCGAGTTTGAAGTGTATAGTCTTCGAACTCAAGATATATTTCCTTCGAATTTGAAGATTTGATACGCTCGAAGCCTTCTATAGGCAACAAATTCCGGATTTTACGGGATATGTTTTCAACTACCTTGCTCGAAGTCTTCTTTGTAGTATTAGGCGCGCTCGAACTCTACAGTAAACACCAAAAACCTTCGAAAAATTGATTCCACTCGATCAAACACTCAGATCTCGACTGTTCTTCATCATCTTCAAACGTTCTTGACAGAAATTACAATTCTTATAAAAAACAATGAAAAATCAATCGATTTTTATACCCTATTGGTCGTAATTCCTTGTTGATCCAGAGTATACCAATTAATCCATCATTCTAATTAAATCAGATGAACTAATGAAGCAATAACCGTAGATGTATTCCACGAAAAACTTCAAGAACTCATTCGATTTTGATCCAACTCAAATCATAAATGATTGTTTGGAATATTGAGTCGATTTTGAGATGAATAGAATCAATTTTAACACGACAAACACTCAAACCTTCATAGCTTCAATTTCTAAACAGTAATTTTCTTCGATGATGCTTGTTAGTCGATGATTTCCCCAATCAAGAGCCAACTTAGATCAAGTTAGGCTCTGATACCAATGGAAAGATCTAATCCGTGATCAAACAATCTTCAAGCAATCAATTGGTGAGATGAATATTGAGAAAGAGATAGCTACATACACTTTCACTTCAATAATAATATTTCATATATGGTTGTAACGTCCAAAGTCTCTAACGCCCATGGTACAAATACCCTATATATAGGCTAAGCCTACTACATGAGCCTCATGGGCTTTTCTACATTTCTAATATTAACAAGAAGGATACAAGAAGAGAAAATTGTAAGGTTGTTAGATGATTTGGACCTACATCTTAGTATAAAATATCCTCAATGTCCAAAAACATGCGCGGGGATTTCATGTCACACAAATGTAATCAATTTTGTGATTCCAACAGCATTCGTGAGAAAGGATCGTCATCAGGAACAAAACCAGTTCCTAAAATGATGAATGTTAAAATCAAAAATTCATCATCTCCACAAGTTTCCAAGAAGATTAAACCAATTCATGTAACTGACAAAACTCCCTTTTCTAATTTAAAATCAGATCAACAACTAAGAAAAGGAGGGTCAAGCAAATCAGATGTGAAGATTGGAAGAGCAACAATGGCTCAAATGAGGTGGATTGAAAAGGACATATTGAAAGACAAACAAGTGAAACCTTTCTGTAATATTCACAAATCGTATTGTAATAAAAACTGTGAATCTTCGTTTACATGGAAAGTCAAAAATGAAATTTCAAAAACTCAAATTTCTAAGAAAAACATGTTTTATGCTGGAGTTGGTTGTGTTGAAGGTCATTGCGAATCCAAATGTGCTTATTATCAAGCTCGGATGAAGAAAGGATTGAATTCAAAGAAAAACTTCAAAAATCCTAATGAAGGTAAAATTCTATTATCGTTTGTCAATAAAAATGGATTCATAATTCATCAATGGATCCACAAATATCAACGAATGGGATTTTTGAAAAGGTATGCTAATCGAAAGATACCTGTCCAATTAGGACAATTGAAGGAACATCTCAAAATCATGACCGCAAATCAAACTGTCAAAGTTTTGGTAATAGGTGCTTCGTACTGAATGAATCAAACAAACTGTCAAAGTTTGATTCGAAAGTTGACGAAGGAGTATTTTTAGGTTACTCAATGGACAAAAAAGCTTTTAGAATTCTGAATAGGAGAACTAACATGATTGTCGAAAGCATGAATGTTACATTTGACGATTTAGTCAATCTAAATTCTTTAACGAGTAAACCTAGCTCATCTAAAGAATCAATTTTTAAAATTAACAAAATAGATGAGTCATTCAGTCATGAAGAAGATATAAACTTGGACTTTATGTTTGATTTCTTTAAAAAAATGATAACTCATCTACTGTTTTGCAGGATATTCAGCAAGAGTCTGTGTCGATAACTTAGCCACCCAGTGTATCTACACTTCAACAGACTTCAAATTCTGACAACTCGGAGTTTGAAGCAACGAATATTCCTGCAACTGAACAAAGTCCAAGATACGATCAATCCACAGAAGATATTAACTCCAACGACCTTCAAAATATAAATGACTACATTCAGGTTCTATCCCCCGAACCTGTTTGGCTGAAGAGTCATCCTGAGACACAAATCATAGGCAGTTTGAACGCCGTTGCTCAAACTAGATCTGCTATTGCTAATGAATGCCAACATTCAAGTTTTTTAAGCATGGTCGAACCCACGAGAGTGTCGGAAGCTCTAGCTGATCCTGATTGGATTATAGCTATGCAAGAAGAGCTATACCAATTTGACCGACTCAAAGTTTGGAAACTAGTTCCACGACCAGAAGGCAAATCAATTGTCGGAACTTAGTGGGTTTTCAAAAACAAAAAGGATTCTGACGGTGTGGTGGTTAGGAATAAAGCTAGGTTAGTGGCTAAGGGGTATAATCAACAAGAAGGGATTGATTAAGACGAGACATTCGCCTCTGTATCAAGGATAGAAGCTATTAGACTCTTCCTAGCCTATGCCTCCTACAGAAACTTCACGGTTTACCAAATGGATATTAAGACTGCCTTCCTCAATGGGAAACTAAAAGAGGAAGTGTACGTCAGTCAACCTGAACGAGGGATACGTCAAAGGGAAAACCGACACCACACTGTTTAAAAAGGGAAATGGGAAATGATTACGTGTTGGTACAAATATATGTCGATGACATAATATTTGGATCTACGAACCCTAAGTATGGCAATGAATTTTCAAACACAATGAAAAAGAGATTTGAAATGAGCATGATGGGGGAAGTTAATTTTTTTCCTCGGATTGCAAATCAAACAATTCAGCCATGGAATTTTTATTAATCAGGCTAAGTATATCAAAGATCTGTTAAAGAGATTTGATATGACTAGATGTTCATCAATAACAACACCCATGGCTTCAAGAACCAAACTATTTGCTGATCCGGAAGGAAAAGCAGTAGATTTGAAAACCTATAGAGGAATAATAGGTTCATTGCTATATTTAATAGCTAGTAGGCTTGATATTATGTATTCTGCATGTCTTTGTGCCAGATTTCAGGCAAATCCCAAAGAATCCCATCTTCTGGCGGTAAAACACATTTTTAGATAACTTAAGTGTACCCCAGATCTTGGTTTGTGGTATCCTAGAAATTAAGGATTTAAATTAATTTCCTATTCTGATGCAGATTATGCCGGATGCATGCTATATCGAAAGAGCACATCTGGGAGTGCACACTTTTTGGGAGACATACTGGTGTGTTGGGGATCCAAGAAGCAAAATTATGTTTCATTATCAACGGCTGAAGCAGAGTATATTGCTGCTGCTAACTGCTGCTAACAATGCCTTTGGATTTGGACTCAGCTTTCTGGCTTTGGTCTGGTATATAACAAAATTCCTTTAATGTGTGATTCTCAGAGTGCCATTGCAATTACATGCAATCCGGTACATCATTCGAAAACAAAACATATAGACATCAGATACCATTTTATCAAAGACTATGCAGAAAAGGGTCTAATAGAATTCAAATATCTTCAAACAGATAATCAACTTGCTGATATTTTCACCAAAGCATTAAACGAGTCTCGTTTTCATGCTTTAGTGTCAAGATTAGGAATGTTGAATTTGACGGTTTAACATATCATTCTGATTCAACAGATCTTACAAGGTATGTGTTAGTTGTGCAGGTCAAACTGCAGTCGAAGGATAGACATATCAAATACAAGTTATGAATCACTAAGGATTCACACTTGTAGGGCGAGAGATTAAATCAGGTTTTGTAAATATTCAATGAAAAATCAAAAACATTTACGAAATAAAGAAAATTCAAATATATTTTTTTCTTCATCTCAAATTAATATACATTTGCGTATGATTTGAGAGGGTTTTGTTTTTGTTTTTTAATTAAAATTTCAAATTTTGAAAATTTCATTTTCATGATCAAAGAATTTTTGTTCAAAATGAAATGTGATGTTAAGGGGGAATATAATGCTTTGAAAGAACAAATTTTTAATGTCAAGTGTTTAAAATCTGCAAAAGTTGTCAAAATCCGCTACTTTTATCGTATTCCGATACCTTTGTCAGATTCCGATACTTCTATCGGATTTAGACAAACTGAGTATTCTAACAGTTTTTTGTGGGTTTCGGATTTCTATGGATCGGAATTTTCCTATTCGGATTTCAATGGGTCGGATTTCCTATAAAAGGGAATAACTCATCAGTTCTCGGCAGCATATACTCCAGAACAGAATGGAGTAGTGGAAAGGAAAATTAGAACATTGGTTGAAGCTGCCAGAACGATGTTACAGTATTTGAAGTTACCACCTCTTACTGGGCTGAAGCCGTGAATACTGCATGCTACACCCAGAATCGATCTTTAATACATCGTCGCTTCAATAAAACTCCATATGAATTATGTAATGGAGTAGTACCTAATATAATATACTTTCATGTATTTGGTAATAGGTGCTTCGTACTGAATGAATCGAACAAACTGTCAAAGTTTGATTCGAAAGCTGACGAAGGAGTATTTTTAGGTTACTCAATGGACAAAAAGGCTTTTAGAATTCTGAATAGGAGAACTAACATGATTCTCGAAAGCATGAATGTTACATTTGACGATTTAGTCAATCTAAATTCTTTAACGAGTAAACCTAGCTCATCTAAAGAATCAATTTTTAAAATTAACAAAATAGATGAGTCATTCAGTCATGAAGAAGATATAAACTTGGACTTTATGTTTGATTTCTTTTAAAAAAAGATAACTCATCTACTGTTTTGCAGGATATTCAGCAAGAGTCTGTGTCGATAACTTAGCCACCCAGTGTATCTACACTTCAACAGACTTCAAATTCTGACAACTCGGAGTTTGAAGCTACGAATATTCCTGCAACTGAACAAAGTCCAAGATACGATCAATCCACAGAAGATATTAACTCCAACGACCTTCAAAATATAAATGACTACATTCAGGTTCTATCCCCCGAACCTGTTTGGCTGAAGAGTCATCCTGAGACACAAATCATAGGCAGTTTGAACGCCATTGTTCAAACTAGATATGCTATTGCTAATGAATGCCAACATTCAAGTTTTTTAAGCATGGTCGAACCCACGAGAATGTCGGAAGCTCTAGCTGATCCTGATTGGATTATAGCTATGCAAGAAGAGCTAAACCAATTTGACCGACTCAAAGTTTAGAGACTAGTTCCACGACCAGAAGGCAAATCAATTGTCGGAACTAAGTGGGTTTTCGAAAACAAAAACGATTCTGATGGTGTGGTGGTTAGGAATAAAGCTAGGTTAGTGGCTAAGGGGTATAATCAACAAGAAGGGATTGATTAAGACGAGACATTCGCCCCTGTATCAAGGATAGAAGCTATTAGACTCTTCCTAGCCTATGTCTACTACAGAAACTTCACGGTTTACCAAATGGATATTAAGACTGCCTTCCTCAATGGGAAACTAAAAGAGGAAGTGTACGTTTTCGTACTAGTTTTAAATTTATATTTTAACGATTTAATTACCAAAAACTGCACGAATAAGCAAGTGAACCTAATCGTTTAGTAATATAGTTAGTAAGTCGGGTGTCGAACTCTTAGGGAA
Source organism: Dittrichia graveolens (assembly GCA_038502395.1). Lineage (NCBI taxonomy): Eukaryota > Viridiplantae > Streptophyta > Magnoliopsida > Asterales > Asteraceae > Dittrichia > Dittrichia graveolens. Next base: position 31,265,784 of record JARJIL010000008.1, read on the forward strand.
CGAGAGCTAAATTGATTTTATTAAATTAATATAGGATTAACTAAAATAAACTAATAAAACCAAATAAAGACAAATAAACTAAATAAATGCAATTAAATACTAAATTAAAGCAATTAACTAAATTAAGGGGAATTGGTGATCAAGTTTCAAACTTTATTATCCTAAATGATTTCTAACACTACTAAAACACTCAAAAGCAGTCAAAGAGAACAAAAGCAAGGATTTTTATAGAGTAAACTTATCAAATTAAAGCTTTCCCTCCCTAGATTCGATTTCTACTTTTTCAAAACACTTAATTTCCAATTGATAGTGCAATGAACATTTGTTTCATCTCATACCGCTTTCTTTAACGGATAAACTCTTGGTCCAAAGTCTAACCATATAATCACGCATTCATTCAATTCTATGGTAAAGAAATTGTTTAAATACATAATTAGACATATTTAATTTAGTGCCAAACAAGACTCATCCTTTAACAATTATTTGATTATTAAATTGTTAAATTGACAAATAAAGGTTATTACATGCCAATCATACACATTAAAGTTCCATTCTTGATTATCTAAGCCTAGGATATGATCAATCACTAGTCAAGATTAACTATTGATCCTAATTAATCATGATAAAAGCTATTAAAATAGATTGGTCTTCTAATTTTATAAACTCAGAATATAAATAATCAAAAGAACAGATCTTTAACATATATGGATCAATGGTAAGCTTGTAAGACAAATTATGAGATGAAAACAAGTTCTAATCAAAGGAAGTCAAGCATATTTACAAAGTATCATCTCTTCTAGGGAAGAAAATAGAAAAAACTAGCCAATTACAGTCATAATTAAGCTCTGGAAATCATGAATAAACATAAAAAACAAGAGAGGAATGACAAAACCGTAAAAGCAAAACCTCCTAGCCACTTTAATCTTCAAAACAAGCTGCAATCGGTCAAATCAAGCTTCAATGCTCCTGGAACAGCCTCTAGACGTGTTTTTGCAGAGAATTGGTAGAAGAATTTAGGTGGTTAACCCCAAATCCGATCTGGAGTTGCGTTTAAATAGTTTTCTGAAAAGAGGGTTGTCGCGCCGCGATGGGCAAGCGTCGCGCCGCGACCTTGACGTTAATCGCTATCCTGACTCTTTTGAAATTTGAATCTGTCGTAATCTTACCCCGTCGCGCCGCGACCAATTAATTTGTCGCGCCGCGACCCCACGTGGCAGGCTCTTTGACCAATTAATATGCACATATCTATGATTAGATTCTCATTACCTTTTCACCACTCCTAAAGAATATTCCTATCTATATATATCCAAACTTTAACTTAAAAATTGCATTTAGATTAAATTTGGCTAAGTTACCCTTTGAAAATCCCCTGACCTCAAGACTTATTGCAGATTTCCAACTTTATTTATACATATGTTTTTTATCTTTTCAGCTCTTTTATATAAGCCAATGACTTTCTATGGAACCCATGTAGCGACTCCTCAACTCAACCGATCCCAAACCAGTTGGCTTTAGGTGATTAGGTGTAGAACACCCCTCAGAGTTTACTAATTCGAATTTCAAAGGCCATTTATTTGACTTATATATTTTTTCTAGGTCTTTTTATATATTTTTTCATTTTTGCACCTTGGCTTTTTTTCACTTTTTTTCTGAAACATATGTTTATAAAAATTGAAATTTCTACTTAGTCTATTTTTGTCAAGCTTAGACTCAAAAAGGGCTTAACCTTATATTTTATGTAGCAAGTCAAAAATTAATGATTGGATACTATAAACTCGAATTTCTAAAGAATTGGCGAAAAGACACAAGCACTATGCATAAAAGCTAAACATATTCTATTAATTGTTTAAAAAATCAACAACCTTGACAATCTTCGCTAATATCTAACTTTTAACTCGAATGATATTAAAAATTTAAAATTTAACGCCCAAATAAAATAAATAATTTACTACAAGGATAAATTAAGTTCATGCGAGCAATCTTTTTCTAACCCCCTACCCCACACTTAAATTGTACAATGTCCCCATTGTACACAAGAAAAATATATTAAGGTAGACAAAGATTAGAAATAGTTCACTGGATATTATACAGGCGAGTGGAGCAAAAAATATTAGCAATCGCTGAACTGACTGCCAGCATAGAAGCACACTCCAAATAGTTGTTGGATTATGCCCACTGACACACACACGAGTTGGCATCATGGCTGATGAAGCAGGGGCTATTGGGTCACACGCCAAGTATCGATTCCGGCATCACGGATGGTCTAATGAGAGAGAAAACCAGAAGCTAGTTTTGGTGCGCCAAGGCATACCCATGCCTCTATGAGGTATGGCCATGCACTACGGGCAGGCACGAGCCCAAGTCGGGCGTGACCTGTGGCTAGGTACGCCCGTGCCCTGTGCCCAATGGACAGGCACGAGCCCAAGTCGGGCGTGACTTGGGCGTGGCCTTTTGGGCTGGTACGCCTGTGCCTTGAGAGGCACGAACGTGCCCCGTGCAGTTACAGTCTTCTTAAACAGCTTTCAAGGTTGTTTATGAAGGAGATTATGATATTTTAATAGGTAACTGATGGATTATCAATGCATGCACGTTTTTATTCTCTTTTGTGGAGTCTATATAATGTGGTGCTTGATTCCATTATGAGGTTACTAGCTTTTGAAAGGCATACTAACACATATTGCACACTTCTCTCTCAAGCACACAAAAGACATCCAAGGCTTTGGTTCTTTGTGTAGATCATATTTGTGGTGTTTAGGTTGGCACACCCAACACTCTAGCAAGTGGGAAAAGATCAAGACATGGTGTGGACTTCGATAGAGGTGTACATGTTAGTGCACGAGACTTCCAAACTCTAAACCCACGCGTACAAAGAAGATATCATCATAGGTATAACTCTATTTCTTTGTATGTTTATTTTGTTGCTTATCCATATTTAGAGTTTTGATCCATTTGGTGGGCGTATTCGTGTTCAAATTTTGAAACTCTTTTTCTACTCGTTTCGCTTCCGTTGCGATTTTAGACCACGAAACCCAACAGTGGTATCAGAGCCATCTCTAACATGGCTTTGCACTTTTGGAGTTAAACCGGATTTTCAGAGTTTTCTGTCAAAAATGGTTTCCAGTGACCGGGCAGGGTCGTACCTCTAGGGGTACGACCGTGCCAGCGACCGGGGCACGGGCGTACCAGTGGGGGTACGGGCTGTGCCGGCAGAATTCGTAAACTGTTTAAAATTGTTTAAACTGTGCACTGACAAAAATGGCAGGCACGCCCGTACCCTCTGGGGTATGCCCGTGCCTTATGGTTTTTTGGTCAGAATTGATTTTTGAAACAATCAGTTTAATTATATTAAAAATCCGTGTTTTAGACTAGTCTTGATTCTGTTGATCCCCACTATATTTTGGTTCATAATTCTATATGTTTTGTGTGACTTGGCATGAAGTTCACAAAAACATATATTTTTAGGTGTATATATGAATATGCAATTTTAAAGGTGTATTAAAAATGGTAATGCATATGTACAAGGATTGCTTGTTGTGCCTTGAGTGTTTTTTTGCAATCTTGATCAAAAAATATATATTTGTTTGTAAAACCGGCAACCCTGGGCTAGGAGATTAGCGGGTTAGCGGTACGTGATTGGTTTGCTTTAATTGATTATGTGTTTATTATGAGTTAATAAAATTAATTTGTATATGAATATATATATATATATATATACGTTACTAGTAAATTTAGAAAAAGGAAAGAAAGTACAAGTATGTGCATGTATGTTAATATATGTATGCATTCATGAATTAAGTTAAAAGAATAGGATTCCAAATGTGCCACCTCCTACTTGAACTTTACAAATATATGTGTACGTGTGTAGCTAAGTATCTACTCATATTTGCTAAGTGAAAAAGGTGTTTGTGTGTGTATTTGGAAAGCAAAACCTCTAAGTGAAGAAACCTTCAAAAGCTCAAAACTTGAATTTCTAAAGTTCAGATTTGGTGTTTAATTTTAAAAGAAGGTGAGAAAGTGTTCATAGTATGTGTTGGTATGTTTATATATATTGAAAAACATGAATTTATGCAAATTCACCATTGTTAAGTTTGGAAGAAACTTGGTAAATCGGTTTTGTAGATTTTATTGTTATGAATGAGTAAAAAGGTGTTTTTGATGATCTATATGCATGTTAGATGTTAAATATGTGTTTTGGTGGAAGAAAATAATGTTAGAAAGGATTTTATTGATTATTTGGCTGAAAAACCGACACTTGAGGAAGAAGATGAATCTGAGAAATCGCACGTCGCGGCGCTACAATGGAATGTCGCGGCGCGACATACATAAAAACCGGGTTCTTGATTCGGATTTTAGAAATCCGAGAATATTAAAAAACCAACCTCGAGAAGTCCGAGACTTGGCAAAATCCGACACCTAAATCCGAGAGTTTGTAATACCAACACTGAAATCCGCATCGAAATCCGATACTTGATTCAGGATTTGAAATCCGACCCCGGTCGCGGCGCGACGAGGGGTATGTCGCGGCGCGATGGACCCCAAATCCGATAGAATGTTTATTTCTTTTATATGTTGCTTGGTTTGAGTTAGTATATTTATTATGTGATTTAATTGAGTTGATTTGATAGATTTGAGATGTAAATATATATGAGAAGATATATTTATATATTCACGACTGATTTGATTGTTGTTGCGTTTTCAGGCAATCAAAAGACTCAGTAAAATTAGATTTCTGAGCTGGCGCAAGTTTTGAGATGAGTGGACGTTAATCGCGGATGGTAAAGATTACGGTTAATGTAATTGATGTGATGCATGACTGCGATTGAGATTGGATTGGATTGATTGAACTGTTGATTGTGATTATTGTTGCTTGATATATGCTGCATGACTATTTGGTCGATACACACTCTTAGTATGAATTTCAGTTACGTTGGGAAGTCAGCTATACATAGGATTGGGCTGGGCTCGTTCACTGATTGGTTGAACAGTGTTAGCCTTACTGGTGCATATGTTGCATCAGAGGGGGATTTTCCTGTGCCAATTCAGTGGAGGGCTGTCGGTAAACCTTTGCTTTGGCCGGCATTGGTTGTAGGTTCTGCGCCGAACCACCGGTCTTCTCGGGATATGTGATTACATGCTTTGATATTGACTGTGGATGTTTGTTTTTGGTGTTTAGCCTCTACTCACTTAGCTTTGCGCTAATTCCCCTTAGTTGTTGCTTTTGGAGGTTCATGTTTGTGAGGTTAGCTGAAGGAGAAGTTGACCCGACTCTGATATAGTTTTTGAAATAGCCCAGCCAGTAGCTTTTGTAACACAACAATGATACTTATATTTGTGAACAATGTTTGTACATTTGTTAATGTTGGTTTGTATGTAAATGGTTTTTTTATTTAAAAGCTTCCGCAGTTTATTTAAAAAAAATGGCTTGAGTTTTCCGGTGTTACGGTTTGGTATGAGAGCCTAGGTTTGGCGATGCATGCACGGCTAGAGTGTTGCATTCCCAAATCTTGGCTCGTGACGGGTCAAGCTTTCCTTCGGGAGAATTAGAGTGAGTTAGAGTTATCGGTTGTAGTTAGTATTTTGGATACTAACGGTTTATGCTAATGAGTTATGAGGTGATGTGATTGTAACAGTTAATGGCTGACAGAGATACTCCTATCCATCCTCCTACGACCCAAGCTACAACTGAAGCGCTTGTAACTGAATACTTGGGAAACCCAGCTACTGTGGGAACGTCAGGTCAAGCCCGGGAAGAAGAGCATAGTGATTATGTATACCAGTTAGAAAATGAGTTGGTGGAAGTTAGAGACAAAGTTCAGAGAATGGAACAACAACAACAACAGCAACCTGAACCAACCCTTGTGCCAACTGCAATTCTTACACAGGCAACAACCGCACCAGTTACAACACTGCTGACACCAATGACTCAAATGATGTAGCAACCTTTCTTTTATCCATATCCACAACCAGGAGCCTATCCGTTTGCGTTCCCTGGATATAAACAACCCTGCACCTACAAGCAATTTCTTGACTGTAAACCATCTGAGTATCATGGGAGTTCTGATCCCAATGCTACATTGAACTGGTTGAGGGAGATGTCAAAGGCACTTGATGCCTGTAATTGCGAGAACGAATTGAAGGTTAAGTATGCGTCAAGAATGTTGAGAGGAGATGCGTTGGTCTGGTGGGATTCCATTACCGGACATTTTACTGAACAGCAACGGGAGAGTATCACCTGGAGTCAATTCCAGGAAAAGATATGTGAACAATATTGTGGAAGTTTTGAGATGGCCAGGATTAAAAAGGAGTTTATGGATCTGAAAGTGACTGGGAACATGACTATAGACCAACTGATTAAACAGTTTAATGAGAAGATGAGATTTGCCAAGCACTGAGTACCCGACGAAGAATCGAAGATTGCCCATTTTGTGGGGGCACTACAGCCATTTTACAGGTGGGCTACCACACTATCCCAGGCTTTCACTTTAGCCAAATTGGCTGAAAGGGACATTGTTGAGAGAAACAAGTTGAGTGGGGAGAAACTTTCCCAACAGAAATCGAGATATGAACATTATAACGCTCAATAGAGACAGGGAGGGCAGAGCAGCGGGGGCAGGCCGGGGGAGCAGAATAGAAGACCTACCTCGGGTGGGTTTACTCAACGGGCACCTTGGTGTAGTAGGTGCAAATCGTATCATAACGGGCAGTGTACGGCCCAGACGAGGAGATGTGTAAATTGTGGCCAGTTTGGCCATGATTTAAAGAACTGCAGGTTTCCGAGGAGTGTTTGTTGGAACTGCCAGAGGGAGGGGCACCGAGTTGGTGATTGCCCGATGGGCAAAAAGACAGGGTCGGGCTCAGGGGGAGGAGGAGCTGGAGGATCATCTTCGGCTGGCCAGAAACGAAAGAACCCACCCACTGCTGAGGGTCAGGCGTTTAAAATGACGGTGGATGATGCCACCACCATTGCCGACGTGATCACGGGTATGTTTCTAATAAACTCTACTCCTACTAGAGTATTGTTTGATTTAGGAGCAAATCGCTCCTTTGTTTCTGTGGAATTTTGTGATAAATTAAATGTGCCTATGATTGAACTTGCTACTGCTTTAGAGATAGAAGTAGCTGATGGTATGATGGATCCGGTCACGACTACTGTGGCTGGAGCTAAAATTGATATAGATGGCGTGTGTTTTCCTATTTATTTTCTTGTTAAGCCATTGTCTGGGTTTGATGTGGTGCTTGGGATAGATTGGCTAAGTCTGAATCAAGCCAGTATCAAGTGTCATAAGAAGTTGATTTCTTTTCCGCTAGCTGATGGTACACGGGTAATAGCAAGGGGAGAGAAGGCTGGGTTTGTGATCCCTATGTTTTCGTGTTTAAAAGCAAAGAAAGCGTTGGGTAAGGGGTGTGAATCGTATTTGGCATATGTAATAGATGGAAAGAAAGAAAAGCAAGCAATGACTGAAATCCGGGTGGTAACGGAATACCCGGAAGTGTTCCTAGAAGAGTTGCGAGGATCGCCTCCGGTTCGTGAAGTGGAATTCAAAATAGACTTAATACCTGGTTCTAGACCGGTATCGAAGGCTCTGTACAGGTTGGCACCTTCAAAGATCCCAGAGATGATGACGCAGATTCAGGATCTGCTCGATAAAGGGTTTATTCGTCCAAGTTTGTCCCCGTGGGGAGCACCGGTATTGTTTGTAAAGAAGAAAGACAGTATGTTGCGTATGTGTATCGACTACCATGAATTGAATAAGAGAACAATAAACAACAAGTATCCGTTGCCGAGAATGGATGATTTGATTGATCAACTGCAAGGAGCTTCGTTCTTTTCTAAAATTTATTTGAGGTTAGGATATCATCAGGTACGTATTTCTGAGGAAGATGTGTCGAAGACGGCCTTTCGTACGCGCTACGGGCACTACGAGTTTTTGGTTATGCCGTTCGGCTTAACCAATGCACGTGTGATTTTTATGGATTTGATGAACAGGGTCTGTCGACCATTCATGGATGATTTTGTTATAGTCTTCATTGATGATATTCTAATTTATTCAAAGACTGAACTGGAGCACGAACAACATTTGAGACAAGTTTTGGAAACTTTGAAGAAAGAACATTTATTTGCTAAGTTCTCAAAATGCGAATTCTAGTTGTGAGAGGTTCAGTTCTTGGGGCATGTTATCTGTAATGAAGGAGTGAACGTGGATCCTTCTAAGGTGGAAGCTGTGATGAACTGGAATGCTCCAAAGACACCGTCTGAAATAAAGAGTTTTCTGGGATTGGCTGGATACTACCACAGGTTTATTAAAGATTTCTCAAAGATTGCGGGTCCGTTGACTAAGTTAACTCGGAAAGACGTGAAGTTTGTTTGGGGTAGTGAACAAGACAAGGCTTTCCAGACATTGAAGCAGTTGTTATGTCAGGCTCCCATTCTTGCATTGCCAAGTGGAACGGATGATTTTACTGTTTATTGTGATGCATCGTTTGCTGGATTGGGATATGTGCTTATGCAGAGGGATCGGGTGATTGCGTATGCTTCAAGACAGTTCAAACCACATTAAAAAAATTACCCGACTCATGATCTAGAACTGGCAGCTGTCGTATTTGCCCTAAAACTGTGGAGACACTATTTGTATGGCACCAAGTGTGTAATTTGCACTGATCATAAGAGTCTCCAGTATATGTTTACACAGAAAGAATTGAACATGAGACAGAGACGATGGGTGGAGCTGATAAAAGATTATGATTGCGAGATTAGATACCACCCGGGAAAAGCAAATGTAGTAGCAGACGCCTTGAGCCGCAAGGGAGCGGTAGGTTCCATTAAATTCATGCGTATGGAGATTGTATCTGATTTAGTGGACAGAATAAAGTCTGCACAATTGGAAGCTCTGAAGGAAGAGAACTTGAAGAATGAACTAATGAAGAAACGTAAGGACGAGCTTACTCATGATTCTCTCGGATTGAAAATGTATAAGACTCGTGTGTGGGTGCCTATGCTTGGAGAATTGAGAAAGTTGATTCTAACTGAAGCACACAAGTCGAGACTGTTTGTTCATCAATGAAGCACTAAAATGTACAATGATTTGAAAGTGTTTTACTGGTGGCCTACGATGAAGGCAGATGTGGCTCATTTTGTGGAGTCATGCCATATCTGTGCGCAAGTGAAAGCAGAGCATCAGAAGCCCTACGGATCCTTGAAACAGTTAGAAATTCCTGAGTGCAAGTGGGAACATATAATAATGGATTTCATAATTAAACTTCCGCGAACTCAGAGGAATCACGATATGATTTGGGTAATCGTGGATCGACTGACGAAGAGTGCCCATTTTCTGGCTACCTGTGAGACGGCTTCTCTTAGCAAGTTGGCACAATTATACATTGATGAGATCGTTGCGAGACATGGCATACCATTGTCGATAGTTTCTGACAGAGACTCCAGGTTTGTTTCTAACTTCTGGAGGACTCTACAGAGAGAGTTGGGGACGAGAATTAATTTGAGTACTGCTTATCATCCCAGACTGAACGAACCATACAGACACTCGAAGATATGTTACGTGCTTATGTTATTGAGTATGGTGGATCTTGGGATTTGCACCTGCCATTGAAAGAGTTTGCGTATAATAATTCTTACCATTCCAGTATTGGAATGCCTCTGTATGAGATGTTGTACGGTCGTCGCTGCCATACTCCGACATGTTGGTTAGAGGCCGGTGAGAAACAATTTGCAGGGCCTGAGATTGTTCAGATGACGGCTGACAAGGTTGCTATAGCCAGGGAGAAGTTGAAAGCGGCCAGAGATAGACAGAAAATGTATGCGGATCCGCGACGTCGTTCAGTATCGTTTGATGTGGGGGAGTTAGTGTATTTGAAGTTCTCTCTGTGGAAGGGAGTGATTCGATTTGGCAAACGCGGGATGTTAGCTCCCCGTTACATTGGTCCTTTCAGAATTCGTCAAATTGTAAATGACCAGACCGTTACATTGGATCTCCCAGCAGAACTTGCAGGTATTCACGATACGTTCAATGTCTGTTATTTGAGAAAATACAAGGTTGAAGACGAGAGGCAGATTCTCGCAGTACACGAACTGAAAGTGGATTCAAAGAAGAGGCTGATAGAGGAACCTGTTGAACTGTTAGATCGTAAAGTGACCAAGCTCCGAAAGAAGCAGATACCAATGGTATTGGTCAAATGGAAACACAATTTAGGTTCTGATTTGACATGGGAGACTAAGGCGGAAATGAAGGATAGATACCCTCAATTGTTTGAGCCAGAAAGGATTCCGAGGACAGAATCCTCTTAAGGAGGGGAGATTTGTAACACCCGTAACCCTGGGCTCGAAGATTAGCGGGTTGGCGGTACATGATTGGTTTGCTTTAATTGATTATGTGTTTATTATGAGTTAATAAAATTAATTTGTATATGAATAAATATATGAATAAATAAATATATATATATATATATATATGTTACTGGTAAATTTAGAAAAAGGAAAGAAAGTACAAGTATGTGCATGTATGTTAATATATGTATGCATGCATCAATTAAGTTAAAAGAATAGAATTTCAAATCTGCCACCTCCTGCTTAAACTTTACAAATATATGTGTACGTGTGTAGCTAAGTATCTGCGCATATTTGCTAAGTGAAAAAGGTGCTTGTGTGTGTATTTGGAAAGCAAAACCTCTAAGTGAAGAAACCTTCAAAAGTTCAAAACTTGAATTTCTAAAGTTCATATTTGGTGTCGTTTAATTTCAAAAGAAGGTGAGAAAGTGTTCAAAGCATGTTATAGTATGTGTTGGTATGTTTATATATATTGAAAAACATGAATTTATGCAAATTCACCATTGTTAAGTTTGGAAGAAACTTGGTAAATGGGTTTTGTATATTTTGTTCTTATGAATGAGTAAAAAGGTGTTTTTGATGATCTATATGCATGTTAGATGCTAAATATGTATTTTGGTGGAACAAAATAATGTTAGAAAGGATTTTATTGATTATTTTGCAGAAAATCCGACACTTGAGGAAGAAGATGAATCTGAGAAATCGCACGTCGCGGCACTACAATGGAATGTCGTGGCGCGACATTCATAAAAACAGGGTTCTGGATTCGGATTTTGGAAATGCGAGAATATTACAAAACCAACCTTGAGAAATCCGAGACTTGGCGAAATCCGAAACCTAAATCCGAGAGTTTGTAATACCAACACTGAAATCCGCATCGAAATCCAATACTTGATTCCGGATTTCAAATCCGACCCCGGTCGCGGCGCGATGTGGGGTATGTCGCGGCGCGATGGACCCCAAATCCGATAGAATGTTTGTTTCTTTTATATATTGCTTGGTTTGAGTTAGTATATTTATTATGTGATTTAATTGAGTTGTTTTGATAGATTTGAGATATAAATATATATGAGAAGATATATTTATATATTCGCGACTGATTTGATTGTTGGTGCGTTTTGAGGCAATCAAAAGACTCAGTAAAATTAGATTTCTGAGCTCGCGCAAGTTTTGTGGTGAGTGGACGTTAATCGCGGATGGTAAAGATTATGGTTAATGTTATTGATGTGATGCATGACTGTGATTGAGATTGGATTGGATTGATTGAACTGTTGATTGTGATTATTGTTGATTGATATCTGCTGCATGACTATTTGGTCGATACGCACTCTTAGTATGAATTTTAGTTGCCTTAGGAAGTCAGCTATACATAGGATTGGGCTGGGCTCGTTCACTTATTGGTTGAACAGTGTTAGCCTTACTGGTGCATATGTTACATCAGAAGGGGATTTTCCTGTGCCAATTCAGTGGAGGGCTATCGGTAAACCTTTGCTTTTCCAGGCATTGGTTGCAGGTTCTGCGTCGAACCGCCGGTCTTCTCGGGATATGTGATTACATGCTTTGATATTGACTGTGGATGTTTGCTTTTGGTGTTTATCCTCTACTCTCTTAGCTTTGTGCTAATTCCCCTCAGTTGTTGCTTTTGCAGGTTCGTGTTTGTGAGGTTAGCTGAAGGAGAAGTTGACCCGACTCTGATATAGTTTTTGAAATGAAACGAGCCAATAGCTTTTGTAACACAACAATGATACTTATATTTGTGAACAATGTTTGTACATTTGTTAATGTTGGTTTGTATGTAAATGATTTGTTTATTTAAAAGCTTCCGCAACGTATTTAAAAAAAATGGCTTGAGTTTTCCGGTGTTACATTGTTGGACATGGTTTTGTGGCACACCATTGCTTTCGTTTGGTTGTGTTTGTTGTGGTAGCCGGTAACTTTTTTTGCCCATAGCCCTTTGTGTTGTTTATGCTTGGTTTTGGTTTTGGCCTGCGCGACGTATTGTTGTAATGTTTATATTTGGTGCGACTTGCATGTCATTTATTTAAATCTTTCTACTCATAATAGATTATTAGGATCGCGACTTGCATGTCGTTTTGTAATTATTATGTACTCGTACTTAGATTATTTCAAATATGTAATATTGCATCAAACCGACCGGGAGACACGGTGTTGGCGTCTTGACGAACAAATCCGGGAGATTCGCCGGAGTGGAGATCGTGACGGAGCATCCCTTGGTGTTGTCCCTAGATTGACTATGTTTTCCCCATTGTGGCTCACGGGGAAAACACTTAGGATTTGGGCATGTTACCGGGTCTTTATTTATATTTATGCGTGGTTATTTTATATTTGAATTCTTTAGGAATTTGCATGCTAGAGAATTTTTGAAAATATATAAAACAGAGAGATTTATAAATGGGTTTATATTTCTACACGCATAAGAATTGGTAAACATTAATATAAAAGGTGTTTATATTAAACGGTGATTAAAAAGGAGTTTGTGTCACTTAAATTGCTAATTCGTCAAAATTGTTAAAATATTATTTTAACCGGAAAACAAAAACCCGTTTTTCGAAAAAGTAAGTCACGCGCCACCTGTAAGACGACACCACCCAAATCTAATGAAACTTGGATGATTGTCGAGCATTAGCACGCGTCATGCCTTGTTGAGTTGTGTGGAAGGTGAGTGTGGCAACTCACAATATTGGTGGTCGAGCTTAAGCACAAACCAATGATTGGGCTAGGGTACCAACGTGTGTCTTAACGGGCGACTTACAAATTCTTTTATGTTACCTAAATGATGTCGATCTCTAGCCGAGTCATTTAAGAAATAATAAAAGGATTGGTGTATGAAGGGATCAAACATGCCTTAGAAATTTGATGTCGAAAGGATGCCGCAAGGATCTAAGACTTGCAATGGTTCCAATCGCTAATTTGTCTACCGGCGTAAATAACTTATTTCATGATCCGCGGTAAACCCGTCATGAGATAGAGTGAAACATGGTTCTTAGCCTTGTTCAAATAATTAAGTTTTATAACTATTGGGTAATTATTTCTACAAGGATTGGACAACTAAAATTTGGAACTCTAATTTTGTAGATGGCATCCAACAACGCTTCTACATCTTCATCGAACTCTATTTCCCTAAAATTGTTACTCGAAAAGGCCAAACTCGATGGCCAAAACTTCCTGGATTGTATCATGCAACTAAGGATAGCCCTTAGGTATGAACAAAATATGTGGGCCATGGAGGAGCCTTTGCCGGAAGCACCTGCGGCTAATGCGACTAGGGCGGTCCGAGACGCGTATGATAAGCGCGTCACGGAAATGAACGAAGTGGCTTGCATTATGCTCTTGTCAATGATTCTTGAGCATCAAAAGCAAATGGAACATTTAGGAGCATATGACATGCTTAACCAGCTGAAGGAAATGTTCCAACAGCAGGCTAAGCTAAAGCACTTCGAGTGCCTAAAGTCACTTTTCGATTGCCATATGCAGGGGGGCGGAAATGTGAGCGTTCACGTGCTTAAAATGAAAGCATTGGTTGATCGCTTGGAGAGGTTGGGATTCCCGTTGGGGAGGGAGTTGGTGGTGGTTGTGATACTCCGTTCTCTTCCTAGTTCCTTTTCACAATTTGTGTGGAACTATCATGTCCATGGCATGGACAAGTCCCTAATGGAGCTTCACGAAATGTTAAAGACCGTTGAGTCCGACATGTCCAAGAAGCCCTCCTCGTCCAAACCCGTCCTAGCTATCTAGCGAGGCGGAACCAAAAGAAAAGGTGCTCCCCCCTCTAAGGGAAAGGGTAAATGGAAGGTTGCAAAACCTAACCCGAGTCCGGCCCCGAAGGGCAAGGGGAAAGCCGTGATGGTTCCACCGGCCGAGGACCCTGCGGAAGCCGAGTGCTTCCACTGCAAGGAAAAGGGGCATTGGCAGTGTTCTTGCCCAAAGTACCTTGAGGAGCTCAAGCGGGTAAAACCGAAGGGAGCGGGTAACTCAGGTACGTTTATGATTGAACTCCACAACCGCTACTTCTAACGGCTGGGTACTTGATACCGGTTGTGGCACTCATATTTGTAATAATGTGTAGGTGCTAAAAAGAAGTAGGGCGCTGGGTGCTGGAGAGCTTGACCTGATCATGGGAAACAAGGATGTGGTTCCCGTGGAGCGGATAGGGAGTGTTGATCTCGCCTTTCCTTCAGGACTTGCTATTACCTTATTAAATGTTTGCTTTTCGCCCTGCGTGGCACGAAACATTATTTCCTTTCACGCTTTGTTTGATGATGGTTATGAGTTTAATTTTAATAATGGAATTATTTCTTTTTTGAGAAATGATGTTCATTACTTTAAAGCTTATCCATGTCATGGAATTTATGAAACAAGTGTGTTTGGATGGTAATAAATCAATCATGAATATTGATTCTAAGTCCAAAGGTGTATTGGACAAGTTGTCTTTGTGGCATAGTCTTCTTGGCCATATAAGCAAGAAACGTATCGCCAAACTCCAAGTGGATGGGATTTTGGAATCGTTTGACCACGGGTCAAGCGAAGTATGCGATTCTTGTTTATTAGGAAAAATGACAAAAGCGCCCTTCACCGGCGTTAATGAAAGGGGCAAAGACTTGCTGGACATTGTTCACACGGATGTGTGTGGTCCGTTCAGGTCTGCTACAAGAAACAACTATAGGTACTTCATTACTTTTACTGATGATTTCAATAGGTATGGCTATGTTTATTTGATTAAGCATAAGTCTAAAACCTTTGAGGTGTTTAAGACATACCAAAACGAAGTGCAGAATCAATTGGGCAAGCGGATTAAGATTCTCAGATACGATAGGGGTGGTGAGTATCTTAGTACCGAGTTTCTTGATCATCTTAGGGGTTGTGGAATTATTTCACAACTTACTCCACCCAGGACACCACAATTAAATGGGGTCGTCGAGAGGAGGAACCAAACTTTATTGGATATGGTTCGGCCCATGATGAGTCGTATAAAGCTACCCGCAAGTTTTTGGGGTTATGCTTTGGAAACCGCTACTAGGACCTTAAACCTTGTACCAACAAAGAAGGTTGTGAGTACACCATTCGAGATGTGGCATGGAAGGGTTCCTTCACTAGCCTATCTCAAGGTCTGGGGTTGTGAGGCTTACGTAAGACATGAAGCTCAAGACAAACTTGAACCTAGAGCTGAGAAGTGTATTTTCATTGGCTACCCAGCTGGTTCTATGGGATATTTGTTTTACAAACCTTCGGAGAACAAGGTTTTTGTTGCTCGAAGGGCAGTCTTCCTTGAAAGGGAGCTGATATCTGCAGAAGCCAGTGGGAGGCAAGTTGATCTAGAAGAAATTCTAGATGACACCAAAGATCAACCTGATGTTGGCACTAGTACCGCTTCTGAGGTCGTCGTACCGGAAGAAGTGGAACCTCAACCATTGGTGGATAAGATGCCTGATACACAACCATTAGAGCTCCGTAGATATGGTAGAGTTCGTAATGAGCCGGAACAATATGGGTTTTTCATATCCGAGGGCGACGAACTATTGGTGGATCATAGTGAACCGACTAACTACCGGGAAGCCGTAGCGGGCCCTAAGTCTGCTAGGTGGAAGGAGGCTATGGACAGTAAGATGCAATCCATGGTGGATAACCAAGTCTGGGACTTGGTTGATCCGGTACCCGGCCACAAGCCAGTAGGGTGCAAGTGGGTCTTCAGGAAGAAGACTAACATGGATGGAAAAGTAGACACCTTCAAAGCCCGACTGGTAGCAAAGGGTTTCACTCAAACTCATGGTGTAGACTATGATGAAACCTTTTCCCCGGTGGCTATGTTGAAGTGTATTAGGATACTAATGGCTATTGCTGCATATTACAATTACGAAATATGGCAGATGGATGTCAAGACTGCCTTCCTTAATGGGAAGTTGGCAGAGGAGGTTTACATGGCACAATCTGATGGTTACGTAAACCCCAAATATCCTAATAAAGTCTGCAAGCTTAAGAGGTCCATTTATGGACTTAAGCAAGCATCTCGGAGTTGGAACATTTGCTTTGATGAAAAGGTCAAAGAGTTTGGCTTTTCTAAATGCAAGGATGAACCTTGTGTATATGTCAGGGCTAGTGGGAGTGCTGTGGTTTTTCTAGTCTTGTATGTATATGACATACTACTCATAGGAAGTGACGTGACTACCTTGCAGGAAGTGAAAACCTGGCTTGGGAGTTGCTTCTCTATGAAAGACGTGGGAGAATCAACATATATTTTGGGGATAAGGATCTATAGAGATAGATCTAAAAGACTCATTGGTTTGAGCTAGAGTACGTACATAGATAAAGTCTTGAAGAGGTTCAAGATGCAAGATTCCAAGAAAGGGAATTTGCCTATGTTGCATGGTATGGCGTTGAGCAAGTCTTAATGTCCTAGTTCTCGAAAGGAACTAGAGGAAATGAGTCGAGTCCCGTATGCTTCGGCAGTGGGATCGATCATGTAAGCTATGCTGTGTACTCGGCCTGATGTGTCGTATGCCTTGAGCATGACAAGCCGATATCAGGGCAACCCTGGTCAAAGTCATTAGGTTGTGGTTAAAAACATCCTTAAATATCTTCGGAGAACTAAGGAAATGTTTTTAGTGTTCCGTGGATCGGAGGAGCTCAGAGTTACTGGATACTCTGATGCTAGCTTCCAAACGGACAAGGATGATTGCCAGTCTCAATCGGGATTTGTATTCTTGTTAAATGGTGGAGCAATAAGTTGGAGGAGTTCCAAGCAAGATACTGTGGCCGATTCAACCACGGAGTCAGAGTATATTGCTGCGAGTGAGGCTGCTAAGGAAGCCGTCTAGATGAAGAAATTCATTCAAGACCTTGGAGTTGTTCATAGCATCGCTAACCCTATTGAGATCTTCTGTGACAATGAGGGTGCAGTAGCTCTAGCTAAGGAACCAAGAGTGCATCGACGTACGAGACACATTGCTCGGAAATATCATTTTATTCGTGATATCATCGAGAATGGTGACATTGTGGTTAGTAGAGTACCGACTGAGGGGAACTTGGCAGATCCACTCACCAAACCTTTGTCACAAGTTAAGCATGATTCTCATGCTAAGTCTATTGGTATTAGATTTTCTAGTGACTTGGTTGATTTTTTTAGTTGTATTTTGTTAGTCCCATGTTTAGAATAGTTAGATTTAATGAGACAAACTATCGTTATATATAGATGATAGGTTAAGAGTTATGAATTATGTAAGTCTGTTATAGACTGACTAGTCAGCTTCAGCTGAGTAGTCAGCGTATAAACAGATATAGAGTTTTCTATGTAAGTACTAGATAACTCAGTGACTTCTAAGCTGAGACAGGTCTGAAGAGTGAAGACTTGAAGATTCAAGAATCCAAGATTCAAGAAGTCAGCTTGACAAGGTCAAGACTAAGTATGTCAGCTCAGCGTCAGAAGTCAGTTCAGAATTTAAGTAAGTTATAAATTCTGTTATAAACTCTCTATATCTACGACATTTAAATTAGGATATCTAAACCAAATTTAAACTATCTATTTGTTAGATAGAAATCTGAAACGGAATTAATTAGATATGTTCTAATTAAGGAGTTTGTTACGGTTTTAAAGAAAAGATAAGTTCTATCTTTAAACTGTGATTTATTCGTAGATGTATCAAGTATAAGTATAAACCTTCTTCTGGGTTTATATATATGAACGAATACGAGTAGATGTTCTTACGTGTGTATGAGAACAGATATGCGATACACCACGACGACTGCATAAGTTGCTAGACTGCATAAGTTGCAAAACCTACGTGTGTTCGTGACACTTGATACGCGTGTGTTGCGATAACTTTGTAAGTTCAAAGTTTGAGAGAGTTTTTCAAGAGTTCTTGTTAATCAGTTTTAACAAGAAATTCGATCATCAATTAATTTGTGATTCAAGAGTGTTTAGAGAGAGTTGAGGTTAAAATCATTGTAACATCAAATCATCCAGTTGATTGGACTAGAGAGTGATAATAGTTATTGTACTGGTTGATAATTGAATATACATTTGATTAGTTTGTTTGATTGTTTAAAGTGTATTCAACCCCTCCTTCTACACTGTATCGGTTGCTTGTTCACCCTCTTTGGGACCAACAACTGATATCAGAGCAAGTTTCTTCATAAGTTGAAGATCAAGATCCGCTGTCAAGAGGTTAAGATGTCTACTAGAAAGCAATCAAGTAATATACCAACAATGGCGGCAAAAGGTTATCCTATCTTTGATGGCACTGACTATCCTATGTGGAAGTTTAGAGCCATGCTATATCTGAAGTCTGTGGATCACAGGATGAGTACCGTGATTCAAGATGGCCCAATGATACCAATGATCCATATTACTGCAACTGACAAAACTGTTCACTCTGGAGAAACTCCCAAGCCTGAAGCATCCTGGATTGAAGAAGATCGTAAACTGTTTAATCTTGATGACAAGGCACAAAGCATTATAGCAAATGCTTTAACAAATCCTCTTCTGCATACTATGGCTGGGTGCCAAACTGCAAAAGAGATGTGGGATACTCTCAGTGTCACGTATGAAGGCACTGACCTGGTCAAGCAACACAAGAAGACAAATCTGAGTCGTTCTTATGAAACTTTCTTTGCTAAAAACAATGAAACTCCGGCAGATTTGTTTACCAGATTTCAATGCTTGATAAATGATCTGATCTTGGTAGGTGTCAAGAAAGATGAGAATGAGTTGGTACTCAAGTTCTTGGATGTGTTACCAGAACAATTCAATGAGATCACCATTGCACTTCATGCTGGAGGAACCTTAGGAAAATATGATCTCAAATCTATCTATGGTTTCCTTCTAAATCATCAACAGATCATGGAACAGAAGAAAGTGGCCCAGCAACAACTAAAAGAATCTATAAACGATGCTGGATCTGCATTAATTGCAGAAAAGAAAAAGAAGGGATCTAAAAAGTCTCAAGTTGATGATGAAGAGATGGATGCTCTTACTGAACAAATGGCAATGTTAGCAAGAAACTTTAGAAGGTTCAGAAGAGGAAGGGGTCAATCTGACAGAAGCAAAAGTGGTAAGTCTACTTTTGATCCTAAGAAAGCTAAGTGCTATAACTGTCAGAGGATAGGACACATAGCTGCTGAGTGCAGAGTAAAGAAGGGAGAATCAGCTTCAGTAGCTGACAAGAATGCCTACAGAGCTGATAAATATAAAAAGAAATATCAAAGATTCAAAGGCAAGCCAGATGAAAACACCAAAGGCCTCTTTGCTAAAACTTGGGATACTGAATCATCTATTTCAGATGATGATGAGCCAGATAGGTGTTTGATGGCCATTGAGGATGAAGAGGAACAAGTTGACTATGAGTTAGAAGACAGTTCCTTTGATGAGGATCTAGCAGAAGCGGCTAAGCTGAGTAAGCAAACCAGTAACTGGGATCTTGCCTCAATGTATAAGATAAATAACTTTAGCTCTTACACTGATAAACAAAAATGTCTAATGTTCAACTATTTGTTGAATGACTTCAAAACCTCTCTCACAGTTCAATCTAGTTTGAAAACTAAAATTTCAAAACTAAAAGATGAACTTAAACACTCTGAAACTCTCTTAAATGCTGGTAAAAAGATCCAAAGTGATTATGAATGTCAGCTTCACATAAACAAACTTCTAAGTGAAGAACTGCAATAATCAAAAGAACAAGCTGACAATCTAAGAAAAATATGTGAATCCTGGTGTAAGTCATCAAGAGAAGAAGAAAAGTGTATTAACCAGCAGATACCAAATCAAGTAAAAGCAGTGCTAGGGGGAGATTATAGTGCTGCTGCTGTTGAAATCATCGAAGATCAAGTAAGTCTTGAAGACAAATCGATGAAATAATATGACATACTCCCAAGAACATTCTTAAGGAACAAGGAAGGAAAACAGGTCAAAACCAATAAGTTTGTGAGACCAACCCAAAGTCCTCCGGTTATTCACTCAAACCATCAAGCTGAATGTTCTAGATCCAACAGAAACTGTAAGTCAGTTTTCAAAAGATTGGATTACAACCCGGTGAGAACAACTTTTTTTGATAGAATATCTCATGTTAACTCAAAAAGACATAATTCTCAAGTCACACATGAAAGGATGTCTAAAAATAGGAACTTGTCTGTAAGTCAGACCTCACCAAGTAGAGGTAACCATAAAGCTGACAAAGGTAATTCCAAAGTCAGTGAAAATAAAGTAGACAAACCATCGAAGAGGATTGAAAGGTTATCCACATCATATGACCCTAAATTTGAATCCAAATTTAATGTTGGAAAACTAAAAGAAATCACCCAAACACCCATCTTTAGAAGAAAATGTTATAAGTGTGGTGATAGAGGTCATGTGGCAAAAGATTGTCTAAGTACCAATCTTAGACCTGAAAACGAAAAGGATGATCAGTCCAAAACAGAACCAGAATCTGTTCGAGCTGATCAATCAAACTCCAAAGGATCAGCTAAGTGCTCATCATCAGGACCCACCAAACAGTGGGCTCCAAAAAGAAACTAATATGTTAAGTTAATCATGTGCAGGGCTCCTAAAAGTGGTATCTCGATAGTGGATGCTCAAGGCACATGACAGGAAGCAAGGGGATTCTAAGTGAATTCCAAAACAATAAAGGACCCAAGGTGACATTTGGGGATAATTCTCAAGGAAGGACTAAAGGTTATGGAAAGATAACTGCTGGAAAAGTCACTTTCAAAAAGGTAGCATATGTTGAAGGCCTTAAACACAATCTGATAAGTACCAGTCAACTGTGTGATGAGGATTATGAGGTTACCTTCAGAAAGCATGCATGGATGATTTATGATAAGAAGGGGAAACCAATATTAATGGCAAAAAGAGAGAGAGATATTTATTTGTTAGATCTCAGCTCCGCAGATCCTTCAACTGAAACCTGCTTGTATTCTGATTTAACTCCCAAGCTGAGTTGGTTATGGCACAAAAGACTGTCTCATTTAAATTTCAAATATATTAACAAGTTGTCTAGCAAAGAGTTAGTCTCTGCTCTGCCTAAGATCACATTTGCTTAAGACAAACTCTGCTCAGCTTGTGAAATGGGAAAACATCATAAGGGATCCTTTAAGTCCAAGCAGAATTTCTCGATTATAGAACCATTGCATATGTTGCATTTGGACCTATTTGGACCTATCAGCACCCCAAGCCTAAGTAGCAAAAAGTATACTCTAGTGATTGTTGATGAGTTCACAAGATTCACTTGGGTAATCTTCTTAAAAGCCAAAAGTGAAGCTGCATATGAGTTAATCAGCTTGATAAGACAAGAAGAGTTGCAAAAGGGTAAGTCTCTCAAACAACTCAGAAGTGATCATGGGACAGAGTTCAGAAACTCAACCCTTAAAGGCTTTTGTGAAGAGAAAGGAATTATCCAGAATTTCTCATCTGTAAGAACACCACAACAGAATGGAGTTGCAGAAAGGAGAAACAGAACCTTAATTGAAGCTGCCAGAACCATGCTATGTGAGGCAAAGCTCAAGTTGAGCTTCTGGGCAGAAGCTGTAAGTACAGCCTGCTATACTCAGAATAGATCAATTATAGTGAAAAGACATGGTAAAACATCTTACGAGATGTATCATGGCAGAAAACCCAACATTGGATATTTCATTATTTTTGGTTCAACATGCTATGTGCTAAACCAAAGAGATCAGCTCCATAAGTTAGAACCCAAAGCTGATCAAGGGATATTTGTTGGATATTCTTCAATCTCCAAAGCTTATAGAGTCTTTAATCTTAAAAGAAAGGTAATTGAAGAGTCAGTACATGTCACGTTTGATGAGACAAGTATTGATGAATCCAACAGAGCTCAAGCTGACCCAGTTAGTCTGAGTGAGCTTGAGAGGAGCAAAGAAGATCTCACATCAAATCCCATGTATGTTATGGATGATTCTGATGATGATGATAGTAAATCTGACAAATGTGCATCACTGAAAGAAATTATCAATATTGAAGATAATCAGCCTGAGAATCTTGGTGAATCTTCAGGTACATGTCAGATTGAAGATCTAAGTGATCATCAAATTCCTACTCAGACTGAAGAAGTAAGTCCTATTCAGCCTGAGAGACACTGCTCTGAATCAGACCTAGAACCTCAGTCTCCCGCAACAACCTTCAAAGTATTAAAAGATCATCCTCTTGATGATGTCATTGGGAACGTTGAAGATGGTGTGTTAACTAGATCTAAGGCAAACGCAAACTATGTTGCCTACTCTAGTTTTCTATCTCAAATGGAACCAAAGAAGACTGAAGAGGCTTTAAAGGATGAAGATTGGATTGAAGCTATGCAAGAGGAGCTGACAGAATTTCAAAGAAATAAGGTCTGGACCCTTGTCCCTGCTCCCAAATGAAAAACAATTATAGGCACTAAGTGGGTCTATAGAAATAAAATGGACAAGGATGGAGTAGTGATCAGAAACAAGGCAAGGCTAGTAGCTCAGGGATATCGACAAGAAGAAGGTATTGATTATGATGAGACCTTTGCTCCTGTTGCGAGGATTAAAGCTATAAGGTTGTTTCTATCCTATGCAGCCTTCAAAAACTTTAAAGTGTATCAAATGGATGTTAAAAGTGCATTCCTAAATGGAGCACTACATGAGGAGGTCTATGTGAAACAACCTCCTGGCTTTATTGATGCTAAACATCCAGATTATGTCTATAAGTTGGACAAGGCTTTGTATGGACACAAGCAAGCTCCAAGAGCCTGGTATGATACACTATCCACCTATCTTCTCTCAAATGATTTTGTCAGAGGAAGTATTGACAAAACTCTTTTCATAAGAAAGAGCAGAGGACATGTCATTCTAGATCAAATATATGTGGATGTCATTATCTTTGGATCGACAAACCAAGATCTGTGTGATTGGTTTCTCAAAGATAATGTATAATCAATACAGAATGAGCATCATAGGTGAGATGACATACTTTTTAGGAATTCAAATCTATCAGAAAGAAGATGGTATATTCATTAATCAGAGCAAGTATGTCTTTGATCTGATTAAGAAATATAGATTAGATTCAAGCCATCCCGCAAAGTCTCCAATGTTACACAATGTCAAGCTACACAAGGACATTGATGGAAAGTCTGTATGTCAGACTACATATAGAGGAATGATAGGTTCATTACTCTATTTAAAAGCAAGCAGACCTGATATAATTTTTGCTACATGTGTTTGTGCACGATATCAGGCTGATCCAAAGGAATCACACTTGCTAGCTGTTAAAAGAATAATCAAATATCTGAAGGGAACACCAAACTTAGGTTTGTAGTATCCCAAAGGATCAGGATTTGAGCTAATAGGGTACTCCGATTCAGACATTGCAGGATGTGGTCTTGATAGACAGAGTACTACTGGAGGATGTCAACTTTTAGGTGGAAAATTAGTCAGCTGGACGAGCAAGAAACAAAACTCAGTGGCAATTTCAACAGTTGAAGCTAAATATGTAGCTGCAGGGAGCTGTTGTGCTCAAATACTGTGGATGCAACATCAGTTGAAGTACTTTGATCTGCATTAGTCAAAGACTCCCATATTTTGTGACAATCAAAGTGCTTTTGCCATTACACACAACCTAGTGTTTCACTCAAGAACCAAGCATATTGAGATACGATATCACTTCATCAGAGATATTGTTGAAAAGGAAAAGATAGAGTTAGTCTTCGTTGAAACTGAAGATCAGCTTGCGGATATTTTCACGAAACCAATTGAAGGCACAAGATTTACAACTCTACTCGGCAAGCTTGGAATGCTCAACCCTTAATTGGTATGTTCCATTCTTTATGTCTGTTTAATTTTTGCTAAGTGCTATATGTGACTAAGTATCAAAATCTGAGCTAAGTGCTAAAGCTGAAGCTGAGTGCTTCACATAAGCTGAATGTTCAGGATCAGCTGAGTGCTTCATATAATCTGAACGGTCAGGATCAGTTGAATACTCCATATAAGCTGACCATTCAGGATCAGCTGAGTAATCAGTTCCAAAGTGTGGTCAGTTCCACAAGTCTATGTTAGTCCTAATAATATGGTAAGTCCAAAATATTTACGGTGTGTCTGGTAAATAAACGTCAGTAGTTCAGAAATTTTTCTGATACATATTTTTTAGAATATTTTTTCAATATAACAGTGTGCGTTTGGGTAACTAACAATAAATTTAGCCGTTGTAACAAACTGCGTAGAAATTTTTACGGTACCTGTCATATTTATTACCGTCAGATAACGGTAACTTTTCTCTCACATTGAAAAGGTATAAATAAGAGAGATTGCTCATCATATTTCATTTAAACTTCCAAAATATTCTTCTTAAACCCTAACGTTGCTGTGTGCATAGTTCATTGCTAAGTCCTTATTACTGCTAAGTGCAATCCAATACGATAAGTTCGATATCAATGGAGGGGTATACTCTAAACCTAACGGAACAAATGATCTGTGGAGGAAATTTCAAGAACAACGCACTCCCCATCTACAAACCAAAACAACGTCATCGCCTGTATCGACATTCCAAAGTCCAAAATTGGCAGGGGATATGAGGAGTGGGTTTCCTACATTCGCAAGGGACCCCTGGCACATGCATTTCTTCGTGGACCTGCTGTGCTCATCCCTCAACTTCTCACGGAATTCTGGTATACTTGTAAACTCGATGTAACCCAACCGGTTATACGAGGCACAGTCCTATGTGGACAAGTGGCGATAGAAGTCGATGCAAACTGTCTCCGCCGAATTCTTCATCTCCTGATTCACAAACAGTATGAAGCAATGGTTTCTAGGGAAACATTGCGGAGTGTTTTACCCTTAATGGGTCATCCTCAAGTGATTGGCGTCATACGGAAATCAGTTTTCCAGACGGCATGGGGATTTATGGTATCCACTGTGGTTCGTTCCCTTGGATACAAGGTGGGAGGGCTGGATAATGTAAATGACTTTGAAATGAAAATATTATACAACTTATTTTATGATCGACGAGTGGATTACGCTGAGTTGATCTTTGAGGCATTCAAGTCATTGGTAACCAAGAACGTAAGGGACACCATTGTACCTTTGCAAGATTCATATCCATGGTCCTCGAGGACAGGTTGGGTAGAAGATATAATGCTCAATATGAGTCAATCCCTACTCCTGTTCTCAGCTACAGGATGTTCGCCAATGATATTTTCCTTGGGCACCCTACATTGAGTGCTCAGATGAGGGCGTATGTACAGCTTCCGACTCCTGAGTCAAGTGAAGCTGAGACAGAGGAGGAAGCTGCGGAAGAAGTGGGTGACGATGTTGGTTCTGAGGCTGAGTCTCCTCAAGCTGATCAATCTAGGACTCAGTTTAGACCCCGTACTCAAATAATTTCATCCACCACTTCGAGTTCTGAGCAAAGGAGTTTGTTTCCTAGCTCTGAGTCTCCACTGCTAGGTGCAGCAGGTATGATTTCGCAACCCTTATCTCCTTCTCTCTCTTTTACTTCTCCATCTCCAAACTTAAGAGATAGGACTGAGTCAAGCCCAAATCAGTCTAACCACTCTCCTCCACCTCAAACATCTCCATAAATTTTACAATCTACAGCCAACCTTGGTCAGCTTACTGCAACCAAGGATATATCCTTCACCTATACAAGGAAAACTGCCAAAGGTGGTCCTTCACCTCAGAAGGACACTGGAGTTGATATCACATTGATACCTCCACCAGCAGGAGCTGAGGGGGAGACACCTTCTTTTAAGGTGCCAACCTCTAGGCTCAGTTCAACCCTTAAGCCTATACCGGGTATGGTGTCTATTCAACCCATACTTACTAGTGCCATGGGAGAGCCTAGTTCTGTGCCTTCACAGCCCATGAAGGTAATATTGAAATACTGACCAATCCCCAGGGTCAATTACCCCCCTCCTCACTAATAAGCCTAGCTCACCCCAATATCATACCTTACAAACTTGGTCATTCTTCTCTTCTATTATCACACACTCTCGCACGACCTGTCAATGAACCTTTCATACACCAGGAAGGTTTACAGGGTCTTCATTCTGGCCCCCTTGATTCCATAGGTCATCACCAACCTTTGGATATGGGACCCACATCTTTACCTATTAAGGAACACTTAACAGCCACTCCTACGGTGGAAATACACTCTTCCACTGGACAGGAGGACGTTGAAGTTCGAAGAAGACCTGCGGAGCCCACGCCGATGCCTACCGATTCTAAAGTCATTATGGACTATCTACAATCCTAGTTTGAGCTCCTGCATAAAAAGAGGAAAGCTGACAAAGCCAAGTTGATGGGCAAACTTACTAATTTGTCAACTTCAGTTGCCAACTTGGAAAGCTTCATGTTCAAACTCAGACCCTCCCCTATTGATGATGACAAAAAGGGGGAGGAAGAATCAAAGAAGTATGATGATAAGGTTGAGGGGGAGCATACAGAGGAAGTACAATTCGAACAAGCTCATGATCAGTTCATGAGTACTGTAGATCAGCCTTCTCAACAACAACAGGCTCCAACAGTCCAAATAACCACAATTTTACAAACTCAACCAGAAACTTCATTTGAAGAAACATCTTAATCTATTCACACCAATCTTCCTCACGCAAACGCTAATTTGCCAAAATTTGTTGAAGCTAGGTCCATTCCAACTTCACAACTAGACAAAGGGAAGAGTAAGGTGTTTGAGATGGTAAAAAGAAAGAAAAGAAGTGTTATGCCTCTAGTGAAGAAAAGAAAGGTCATCATTGCTGAGCCTGAGCCAGAGCAACAGGGTAAGTCTCAACTAGTTGCACATGAATCTGACTCAAGTGATGAAGCGGATCCATCACAGAAAGCTAGTGACATACTTGCTGAGCAAATGTTACAAGAGATGGCTAAAGAACTAGGCGTAACAGTGGAGGAAATAAAAGAGAAACAACGACAAGCTGAAGTTCAACGAGAAAAGGCTAAAGCTGAGGCTGCCAGAGCTGAAGAAGAAGCTGATTATTCTGGTCCAAGAGCTGCCCCAATTCCCTACTCAGATCTAGATCTAAGGCATTGTTATAAAAGAACACATTTTAATAACAAGATTGAATCAATTACACTAAGTAGAAAAGGAGAATTGGTAATCATCAACTTTGTACTAGACAACAAACAAGAAATTGGTCTAGATATGAGATGTCTGTACAAGTTGGGATTCTTAGAGTTGAAGACCGTAGCCACAACTATCAAGCAGATGAAAATGAGTCAAATCAGACAAGAGATAGTTGATGTGCTTAAGACAATCTTCATAAGAATTGATCAGCTAGGTGAGATCCCTGCTAATGAAATTGATACTTTCCTTAATCGAGGCAAAGCTGCCAGAGTTAGAGCAGCAAGCCAGCGAGCTAAAAGAGACATCATTTTACAAGTACCAGAGGGAGTGGAATTCAGAGAAAACACTTATATCACTCAACCTTTGGAAGGATTCTTGTATCTTGATGTGGAAGGTAATCAATGTTTCTTGAAAGTAACAGATCTTCATTTGGCAAATCTGGAATTGATTCTGTACTTGAGAATTATGTGTGATGACTCAACTCATAACTCAGTATTCAGATATCATCTCAACAAAGAAATCAGATCAAGAAAAGCTGAGATGAAAGAGATGCCAGAAGGTGAAGAGATTATGGTTGATGCTATCAAGAAAGCTGCAATTTGGGAACTTAAATGTTCTGATATGTGGTTAGAAGTTGGAGATTACGTTGAGTAAATAGGTTAGTTCTATGTTTTTGTTAGGACTAAGTGTGCAGAAGCTAATCATAATGATTAAGCTAAAATGAAAATGATATGTTCATTAATACAAACTCAAGTTTGATATGCTCAACTTTTTATTACTTGATATGTTCAAAATTATGTTTGATATGTTCAAACAAACAGCTTTGTAAGTTTAAGCTGATGATTGATATGTTCAATTATAAACTGATATGTTCAGTTGTATAAAGTTTTGTAAGTTCAGAACGTAAATTAACTCTGATAAGTTCATAATCTAAGTAGTTGTATTTTCAAATACTTAGAATACAAACCTTACAATATATTTGTAACATAAACATCTTATAAATTCAAGATACATGAATAAGTATGGATCAGTTCAATACTTATTTCAAAAACTAACTTTGGTCAGTTCCAGAGTTGTTCAGCATAATTCTATTAACCTATAACTTATTTGATTCAATGTTTTGTCATCATCAAATTGGGGGAGATTGTTAGTCCCATGTTTAGAATAGTTAACTTTGATGAGACAAACTATCGTTATGTATAGATGATATGTTAAGAGTTAGGAATTATGTAAGTCTGTTATAGACTGACTAGTCAGCTTCAGCTGAGTAGTCGGTGTATAAAAGGATATAGAGTTTTCTATGTAAGTACTAGAAAGCTCAGTGACTTCTAAGCTGAGATAGGTCTGAAGAGTGAAGACTTGAAGACTTGAAGATTCAAGAAGTCAGCTTGACAAGGTCAAGACTGAGTATGTCAGCTCAGCGTCAGAAGTTAGTTCAGAATTTAAGTAAGTTCTAAATTCTGTTATAAACTCTCTATATCTATGACATTTAAATTAGGATATCTAAATCTAATTTAATCTATCTATTTGTTGGATAGAAATCTCAAACGGAATTAATTAGATATGTTCTAATTAAGGAGTTTGTTACGGTTTTAAAGAAAATATAAGTTCTATCTTTAAACTGTGATTTATTCGTAGATATATCAAGTATAAGTATAAACATTCATCTGGGTTTATAGATACGAACGAATACGAGTAGATGTTCTTCGTGTGTACGAGAACAGATACGCGATACACCACGACGACTGCATAAGTTTCAAAACGTACGCGTGTTCGTGATACTTGATACGCATGTGTTGCGATAACTTTGTAAGTTCAAAGTTTGAGAGAGTTTTTCAAGAGTTCTTGTTATTGTAACATCAAATCATCCTGTTGATTTGATTAGAGAGTGATAATAGTTATTGTACTTGTTGATAATTGAATATACATTTGATTAGTTTGTTTGATTGTTTAAAGTGTATTCAACCCCCCCTTCTACATTGTATCGGTTGCTTGTTCACCCTCTTTGGGACCAACATATTTGTTATTGAGAACACTAAATCAATAATGTATTTCTTATTGTAATGACTATTAAATGGGGATTTAATATACGCATGGTGCGATTACTTTATGAAAAATTATTGTGTTATATCTTTGCATGTTTAATACTTCCATGAATAAATTTGTTTATTCTAAATACTCCAAGATCGGTCGTTCTTCATTGGAAGGAAGAAGTGAATTAAGATCGAGGCGAGTGGTTGGTAAAGTTTTCATCTTGGATTGAATACTTGTATACACAACACTAGCATGTACTTAATGGTGATTAAGTAATTGGTGGACCCGTACCTGAGTTTTCTTCATGGATATTATCACGAGTAAATCAGGATGATAATATTATTTATCCTTTTACTAGTGATGCACGCGTTGCTTGATTATTAACATGGACTTGTTTAGATTGCTTTCTAACGCAGTTCGTAACTGGCTGTTATAAGAGAAGTTTTCAGGAAAGAACTTGTTGTTATGATAGGGCGGTGTAGTCAAAGGTATTCGTTCCTCTTTTGAGAGATATCCTTGGGCCCCTCGTTGACTAAGCTGATGACAAATCAAAATGCATGGCCGTGCTCAAGTTGAATTGATAATGGATCAATTGTGAAACTTGTATTGTTAGTCATAGTTAGTCTATATCGAGAAACATAATCGTGAATGATTTGGGGTTGACCATGTTCCATGACCTGCATTCACAACGGATATCGTGAACGAAGGGATAAGTAATCACTTATCTATAGGACCTTTCCTTTTGGTAAGGTATTTTTTGGGAAGACAAACCCTGTGCTAGAGGCCGCTCTATGTCGGTGATGCCTTTCGTGAGTTTGTCATGTGCAAGTGGGAGTCTGTTGGATTATGCCCACTGACACACACACGAGTTGGCATCATGGCTGATGAAGAAGGGGCCTATTGGGTCACATGCCAAGTATCGATTCCGGCATCACGGATGGTCTAATGAGAGAGAAAATCAGAAACTGGTTCTGGTGGGCCAAGGCACGCTCATGCCTCTATGAGGTACGGCCGTGCCCTACGGGCAAGCACAAGCCCAAGTCGGGCGCGACTTGGGTATGGCCTATGGCTAGGTACGCCCGTGCCCTATGCCCAATGGACAGGCACGAGCCCAAGTCAGGCGTGACTTGGGCGTGGCCTTTTGGGCTGGTACGCCCGTGCCTTGAGAAGCACGGTCGTGCCCCGTGCAGTTACAGTCTTCTTAAACAGCTTTCAAGGCTGTTTATGAAGGAGATTATGATATTTTAATAGGTAACTGATGGATTATCAATGCATGCACGTTTTTATTCTCTTTTGTGGAGTCTATATAATGTGGTGCTTGATTCCATTGTGAGGTTACTAGCTTTTGAAAGGCATACAAACACATATTGTAGACTTCTCTCTCTCAAGCACACAAAACACATCGATGGCTTTGGTTCTTTGTGTAGATCATATTTGTGGGGTTTAGGTTGGCACACCTAACACTTTAGCAAGTGGGAAAAGATCAAGACTTGGTGTGGACTTCGATAGAGGTGTACACGTTAGTGCACGAGACTTCCAAACTCCAAACCTGTGCGTACAAAGAAGATAGCATCAAGGGTAAAACTCTATTTCTTTGTATGTTTATTTTGTTGCTTATCCATGTTTAGAGTTTTGGTCCATTTGGTGGGCGTATTCGTGGACAATTTTTGAAACTCTTTTTCTCCTCGTTTTGCTTCCGTTGCGATTTTAGACCACAGAAAACCCAACAATAGCAACCAAACATGCTGAAAATTAAAAACTCAAGCACAAATAATCAGACAAATATAAAATATATCCATACATTATAGTGACAAATCTCTGAATACAATACATAGTATAAACCAAATCAATCTCCCTCAATCCTCCTCCTCTGAATCGAAGCTACCGTATCCCGACGGCCCTGGCATGTGGGTCTCTGCCGGGGGAAAGCGCGAACGCCAATCTGGATACGGGGGAGGGTATGGTGAGAACGGCGGTACAGGATATCCATAATGGGTCAAGAGAGTGGATAGACTGGAGTGCATATAATGCTGGTTCTCCTCGTGCACCACCTTGCGTGCGTGCAGCTGATTGTTGTAGTACCCCAGTCCATCTATCCTCGTAGACATGCTACCCATTTGGTCGGACAGGCGGTCAATCGACCCGGATATATGTTGCAGCGAGTAAGGCTGCAGCCCCTCATCTACGGGTCCCTGCACCCATCTCCTACGGTGCGCATGGCGCTCCTCCTCATGCTCCTCCTGAGCCTGGCCCCCTACTGCTGATCAGCAGCTGCCACTATGTGATACCCCCATCAAAACCCCGCTCTATCACCCGCATAGCCTCCAGATTAGCAAAACCCATCGTCTGCGGCTCAAAGTGTACCTGCCAGGCGATCTCCTGGTCCGTGAGTAACCGATATGACCGTGCCAATCGCGTGATGAACTGCCCACCACACATCGGGCTAGCCTGTTTAGGCCAAGAAGCCCTACGTGCAAGGAAAAACGCTAAATGATACGGAACATCGAACAGAACCCCAGGCGTAAGAATAGCATGCATGAACATGAGGTCCATAGCAGTAACTTTCTCACTGCCACGGCGGTGAGAAATAGACGTGCAGATCAGGCGGTGCCTTCTACCACGACCACGTGCAGACATTGATCTACACCAAACAGAAATAAGTCAAGGTCAACATAGATAAAAACTACTGACAGAATATGGGCATGCTGGAACAGGACTACTAAGCTAGGAGGTCATTAAAAGCACGCACGTGGACTCAAATTGATTTTTCTATTATTTTAACCACAACTCAGATATGGATAACTGTACCAATCAACATATATGGTCCCTCAAAAACAAACATAGGGTCACAACTACCACTTTTGGCAAAAAACCCACTACTTGAAATATAAGAAAAAAAGACTTCAAGAGACTAAATTCGGTATGAGTATGGGTGTTAGTTCTGATAGGATAAAATCACTAAACAACTATAGATATTAGCACCAAGAACTCCAGAAATTACAATTGATTTTCGGGTTTGTTGAAAACCCTAACATTGTTGAAGCAAACTGTCGAAATATAGCAATAATCATGGATATAAAGCACGCAAATCAGTCATGGAAGCATGCTAGACATGGGTAAACAAAAGAATCAGCCAAGAACTCGAGAAACCCCGAAGAAAATCGCGAAGTGGGGTTGGACATCATGAAAATGCAACTACAACGTAACATAGGAGTGTTAGTCCCATGCTTAGAATAGTTAGATTTGATGAGACAAACCATAGTAATGTATAGATAATAGGTTGAGTGTTAGGAATTATGTAAGTCTGTTGTAGACGACCGGTCAACTTAGCCTGAGAAGTCAGCGTACAAACAGATATAGAGTTTTCTATGTAAGTACTAGATAACTCGGTGACTTCTTGTAACATCCTCGACTTAGGCCTAGCTGTTGAATGTATAGTTAAGTTAATAAGCTTGTAAGTTAATGAGGTTAATGAAGAGTTAAATGTATGTATATGTGTGTTTTATGTGTAAGGTGTTTAATGTATACATATGTATATATATGAAAGTAATTAAGTTTAAATAAAAGAAAACAAGAAGAATTAAAAGAAATCCAGAGCCGGTGCCTCTCGATTGTAAAGATATATATGTGAAATCACTTTGACCAAGTCAAAGTTGCCAAAAACACACACATTTTGGAAAGTATCGGAATTCTCTCTACTCTCTCGGTTTTCTCTCGATTTTCTTGAAGTAAAGAACTTGGTGGTTTTCTCTCAGTTTTCTCGGTCTTCCTTGTTCAATTGTTTCTGATCGTGACTCCATATTTGTATCTAACTTCTGGCAAAGTTTGCAACATGAGTTAGGCACTCGTTTGCATTTGAGCACTGCCTATCACCCGCAGACTGATGGCCAATCAGAAAGAACGATTTAGACTCTTGAAGACATGCTTCGAGCGTGTGTACTTGAATACAGTGGATCATGGGATTCTCATCTTCCATTGATTGAATTTGCTTATAATAATTCGTATCATTTCATTATTGGAATTCCACCATACGAAATGCTCTACGGGAGATGATGTCGCACTCCAACTTGCTGGTTGGAGCCCGGAGAGAAACAGTTCTCTGGAGCTGAGATTGTCCTGATAACTTCAAATAAAGTAAATGTGGCTCTAAAAAAGCTTAAAGCAGCCCGAGATCGACAGAAAATGTATGTGGATCCTAACCGTCGTCCCTCTACATTCGATATCGGTGATCGTGTATTCTTGAAGGTTTCCCCTTGGAAGGGTATTATTCGCTTTGGGCGCAAAGGGAAACTAAGTCCACGTTTTGTAGGCCTATTCAGGATTGTGCGTAAAGTCAATGATCAGAGGGTAACTTTTGAGCTGCGGCCTGAGCTATCTGGAATCCATGATACCTTCAACATATGCTACTTGCGTAAGTGCAACGTTGAAAAGGAACAGATTGTTCCGTTACAAGAACTGAAGGTTGACTCTTCTAAGCGACTCGTAGAAGAACCTGTTGAAATTCTTGACACGAAGGTCAAGAAGCTACGAAAGAAGATTTTCAAGCTAGTTCCTAGTTCTTGTCAAGTAGAAACACAGTTTAGGTCCGAACCTGACGTAGGAAGTCGAGGACAAGATGAAGACAAGATACCCTCACCTGTTTATCACTGAGTAGATTCCGAGGACGGAATCTTATTAAGGGGGGTAGATTTGTAACATCCTCGACGTGGGCCTAGCTGTTGAATGTATAGTTAAGTTAATAAGCTTGTAAGTTAATGAGGTTAATGAAGAGT
Source organism: Dittrichia graveolens (assembly GCA_038502395.1). Lineage (NCBI taxonomy): Eukaryota > Viridiplantae > Streptophyta > Magnoliopsida > Asterales > Asteraceae > Dittrichia > Dittrichia graveolens. The sequence goes on from JARJIL010000008.1 coordinate 31,299,982, forward strand.
TAGATGTATGTATATGTGTGTTTTATGTGTAAGGTGTTTAATGTATATATATGAAAGTAATTAAGTTAAAATAAAAGAAAAGAAGAAGAATTAAAAGAAATCCAGAGGCGGTGCCTCTGGATTGTAAAGATATATATGTGAAATCACTTTGAAAAGCACACACACTTTGGAAAGTATCGGAATTCTCTCTACTCTCTCGATTTTCTTGAAGTAAAGAACTTGGTGGTTTTGAGTCCACACAAAGGTAAACAATTGTTTGTTGTTAAGATTTAATATACATGAAACTGTTTTTATGATTAGACACATGAAACTGTTTTCAAGACTTACTTTGCAAGTGGGTTTTGGTTGTTTGGTGTTATTGTGTGGGTTTGATGTGTTTTCAAAGCCACACTAACGAAAACGGATGTTTTAGAATGTAAAAATGTATAAACGATGAATGGAATTCTGTAAAATAAGCCATAAATGAAGATGGCGGTTTCTAGGTTGAAACTGTCGGATTCCGAGACATGTAGGTGTCGGAATCCGCTAGTTGCCCAAATCCGATAAGTGTCGGATTCCGAGACTTAGTGGTGTCGGAATCCGCATCAAGTCTAAATCCGAGTTATTGTTTTAAATCCGATAAGTATCGGATTTTTTTAAGTTCATGTATAAATTGCAAGTCAAAATCGGAAAGTATCGGATTCCTTTGAAAATGTCGGATTCCGACAAAGTGTCGGATTCCGAAAAAAGTATCGGATTCTGATTGAAGGTCGGATTCCCAATTGCATGTCAAGGTTTCTATGTTCATATGTGTTGAAATCCGATGAGTGTTGGATTTCGCAAAGTATCGGATTTCCCTTGAGAATGTCGGATTTAATGTAATTCGACAGTCTGTCGGATTTATGTGAAATCCGGGTTCTGGGATTTCCTTTGTTGGCTTTGTAGCTATTCTAAGTATGTTAAGGTAATTAATGTAAGAACTAATATTCTAGGTGAACTTGACACCCTAGACAAGGCAAGGAATTAAATAACTATCTGTTTAAGCCACTCAGGTGAGTACCGACTTCCATAAGCCATAGTAGAGGAAGAATTATGTGCTAACTGATTTGAGTGCACTTGTGCTCATACGTAAATGAATAAGAATTGCCATGTTACTTAAAGTACAATGCCATGCTAAGTACTGGTTGTATATAAAGTTAAGTGCATGCCAGCGGGATCCAGAACTGGAACCGCTTAGTTAAATGCTATGTATGATACTGATTCTGAATGAATTAGTTAGGTAAAGATACGATGATATGTATGCTAGCGATCCAGATTGGATCCACACAGAAGTAACTGAATGTTAATGCATGCTAAAAGAAGTAAATGAACATGCATGCTAAGTAAATGATCAAGATATGTGTATGTGTTCGCGAACATCTTCAAACATGGATAAGGTCAGCCGGTTAGTTGTATCCCAGGGACCCTTGATCAGGAGATTCGGGATTTAACGGTGATTCGAGGTAACATTCCGGATCGTAGGTTCTATAGAACTGTCGTGCCTTATATCATGAGGGTTAATCAGTTAGAAATGGTTGAGTTACCTAAGGAGCCTCTGGTTCCGTTAACGATGCTGGGTGGACTACTTTATGCTCCCCCACCAGCGTGGAGGGTTGTGTCTGATCCCCCGGTGTATTAGTGTTGAGCGGGACTAGTTATCATGCAAGAAACAATTTACACCGATCGTGTCTACACACCACAATGTGATAGGATAGCATTGTATGCTTATTCCTGATATGCATGACTTACTCTAATGAAGCTTATGCTAAGTTTGTGCTCACTAACTAAGTGTAGCTAACGGTGCCATGGTGATCCGGGTCCCCTGCCTCTGGATATTTTGCTGGAACACTTTTGTTGTAATAAATACATTATGGTCGGTTATTGTAGAGTAACACCAGATACTGAAACAAGTTTGTTGTAAATATTTCCGCTGCTTAATGTTAATTAATCGTGATTAAGTTCACGTTTGTTTAAAAACGAAAAATTTTGCTAAAATCTGGTATATGCAAAGCCGGTGTTACAAGTAGGTATCAGAGCCTAAGTTTGAGGGAATTGAGTACTTGTAAAATTATTCAATTTCAAACAAGGGCCCGACCATAATAAGTGTTCCTTTGGGGGGGATTGAGTATGAGAGTTACATGATTATTACTTGCTATAGTATATCTTGTTAGATATGAGGAGCAAGTATGATAAAGTACTGATTACTCTTATGTGTTATATAGAAGAGTTAAGATAAAGTAAAGGTGTCTGCTAATAAAGCAAACACTGAGCAAGCGCTTAAAGAGTTAGAAGATGAGGCTTCTCACATGCCTCACCAAGCCGAAGATCAACGCTCTCATTGTAATGCTGGTGGCGCAGTACCTGATCCAGACCAGCTAGCTTACATAAAGCGTTTGGAGGAAGAGCTCCGCCTAGCTAAAGAGCTCTTGTTAAAATCCATTCTCACCAAAGCACACAAGCCCTGTTCGTATAAGAAGTTCTTGATGTGTCATCCGCTGACGTTTGAGGGGAGTGATAACCCCATTGTTACAATTCAATGGCTCCCTGAAATGGAGCAAGCTTTTGAGTCTTGCGAGTGCGAGCACGAGTATCGTGTGAATTACGCGATACGCATGTTAAAGGGTCATGCTATTTTTTGGTGGGATACTGTGAAGGCCTCGGTTAGCAAAGATGTATTTAGTGCTCTCTCTTAGGAGCAGTTTTCTGAGAAAGTGGTCCAGAAGTACTATACCGAGTATGATATGGAGCAGATGGAAAGAGAGTTTATGCATCTCCGGAAGGGAGATAGGCTGATAGAAGAGCATATCACCTCATTTACTGCTAAGATGAGGTTTGTTCCACACCTGATCCCAGATGAAGTCACGAAGATTAGAAGGTTTCTGGCGACTCTACCACTAGAATTCCTTGCCCATGTGCGGGCAGCTCCAACACTGGATCGGGCGTTTCAAGTGGCCCGACAAATGGAAGGTGATCGTATACAGTGTTGGGGTGAATTTGCCAGTGGTGGCAGTAAAAGGAAGTTTCAGCCATCTCTCCAATCGGGCTCATCAAAAGGGCAATCCTCAGGAGGTGGGAAAACTGAATCTCCCAAGAAACCAAGACCTAACGATCCTTGGTGTTCTTCATGCCGTACCTATCATTCTGGAGAATGCTCAGCAACAACACGGAGGTGCGGCAGGTGTGGGCAAAGAGGGCATTCGGTGACTGAATGCTGATACAAAGAAGACGTTTGTTACCGGTGTCGCAAACCCGGTCACAAAATGGTAGAGTGCCCTGACCGACAAAGCTCTGGAGCAGCTGGGTATTCTGGAGGGGAGAAGAAAGACAATGCCCCTTGTGTTAAAGGGCGGGCATTTCAGATGACTGTGGAAGAGGCAAAGGCTGCAGGTGATGTCGTCACTGGTACATTTCTTATCAATTATTTTCCTACCAGTGTACTATTTGATTCAGGAGCAACATATTCTTTTGTTTCTGTTGCTTGCCGTAAAAGACTCCAGTTACCTGTTACGCCTTTAGATGAGCCTCTTAATGTAGAAGTTGCTGACGGCAAAGTAGTCTCGGTTACCGAGAAAGTCCCTATTGCCGTTATTTATATTGATGGGAGTAGTATCCCTATTTCATTCTTTGTTATGCCTATTGTGGGCTTCGATGTTGTGATTGGAATGGATTGGCTTAGCAAGCGTGATGCTGAGATTCTCTGTTCCAAGAAAATGATTAAGATCCCTCTTGCTGATGGATCTTGTGTAGTAGCTCGAGGGGAACGACGGGATTCTGATATTCCTGTTATCTCCGTTATTAAAGCTCAGAAGTCTGTTGCCAAAGGTTGTGATTCTTTCATGGCATATGTTATTGATGCTACAATGGAAAAGCGACCTGTTCAAGATATCAGGGTAGTTTTTGAATTCCCCGAGGTCTTTCCTGATGACTTACCTGGTTTACCTCCGGTAAGAGATGTTGAGTACAAGATTGAATTGATTCCTGGAGCTACACCTGTAGCTAGATCTCCATATTGTCTCGCTCCTTCTGAAATCCGCGAGATGATGATGCGAATCCATGAATTACTCGAAAAAGGTTTCATTCGTCCTAGTTCCTCACCTTGGGGAGCTCCTGTCTTATTTGTCAAAAAGAAGGATGGAACCATGAGGATGTGTATTGATTACAGGGAGCTGAATAAGCGAACTGTAAAGAATAAGTATCCTCTTCCGCGTATTGATGTTCTCTTCGATCAGTTGCAGGGAGCTACGTATTTCTCAAAGATTGATCTCCGTTCGGGGTATCATCAAGTACGAGTCCACGAAGAAGACATTCCGAAGACGGCTTTCCAGACTCGTTACGGTCATTATGAAATCTTGGTTATGCCATTCGGCTTAACCAATGCTCCTGCCGTATTTATGGATTTGATGAATCGCGTCTATTGTCCTTTTCTTGATAAATCCGTGATTGTTTTTATTGACGACATTCTTGTTTACTCGAACACTGAGGCTGATCATGAGCTTCATCTTCGTCAGGTTTTCGAGACTCTCAAACGAGAACAGTTATACGCCAAGTTTTCTAAATGTGAATTCTGGCTTCGGGAAATACATTTCCTTGGCCATATTATCTGTCAAGAAGGCGTTAAAGTAGATCCAACTAAGGTGGAAGTGGTGATGAATTGGGAGGTTCCTCGAACCCCCTCTGAAATAAAGAGTTTCCTTGGCTTGGCCGGCTACTATCGGCGATTTATTCACAATTTTTCTAAACTTGCGGGTCCGTTGACCAAGCTGACCCGTAAGGATGTTGTATTTATCTGGTCGGAAGCTCAAGAAGAAGCGTTCCAGACCTTAAAGGGATTGTTATGCGAAGCTCCGATTCTTACCTTGCCGGAGGGTTCGGAAGACTTCGTTCTTTATTGTGATGCCTCTTATGCGGGGTTGGGTTGTGTCCTCATGTAGAGAGATAAAGTGATTCCTTATGCCTCTCAGCAACTGAAATCTTACGAAAGGAACTACCTAACTCACCATCTCGAACTTGCTGCTATTGTCTTCGCACTGAAATTGTGGAGGCACTACCTTTATGGCACTAAATGTGTAATATGCTCTAATCACAAAAGCATGCAGTATGTCTTTACACAGAAAGAACTCAACATGCGGCACCACCGTTGGTTAGAGTTAATAAAAGACTACGACTGTGAGATTCGCTACCACCCCGGTAAAGCCAATATTGTAGCAGATGCTTTGACCCGTAAAGGGCCAACAGTTGAGGCAAAGTTTTTGAAGCTTACTGTTGTATCAGATTTGATTGCAAAGTTAAAAGATGCCGAGTAGTTAGCTTTGCAGGATGACAATCTGAAATATGAAACTATGAAGAAGTTGAAAGACCAGCTGGGTGAAGATAATCGTGGGTTGAAGACTTTTCAATTCAGGATTTGGGTGCCTCTTCTCGGGGGTAATCGTGAGCTGATTTTGCAAGAAGCTCACAAGTCTAAACTGTCTATCCATCCGGGTACCACCAAGATGTACTATGACCTGAAAAGGTTGTATTGGTGGCCCACTCTGACGAAAGACATTGCTTCATTCGTGGAGAAATGTCAGATATGTGCCCAAGTCAAGATAGAGAATCAAAGGCCTTATGGCAATTTGCAGCAGCTTGACATTTCGGAATGGAAATGGTATCACATCACGATGGATTTTGTGACAAAGTTTCCAAAGACGTTCAGAGGGCACGATATGATATGGGTCATTGTTGACCGACTGACTAAAAATGCTCATTTCTTGGCAACCAACGAGTCGGCTTCGTTGACTCGTTGGGCACAACTTTATATTGATGAGATAGTAACACGTCATGGCCTTCCTTGTTCAATTGTTTCTGATCGTGACTCCAGACTTGTATCTAACTTCTGGCAAAGTTTGCAACGTGAGTTAGGCACTCGTGTGCATTTGAGCACTGCCTATCACCCGCAGACTGATGGCCAATTAGAAAGAACGATTCAGACTCTTGAAGACATGCTTCGAGCGTGTGTACTTGAATACGGTGGATCGTGGGATTCTCATCTCCCATTCATTGAATTTGCTTATTATAATTCGTATCATTCCAGTATTGGAATGCCACCATATGAAATGCTCTATGGGAGACGATGTCGCACTCCAACTTGCTGGTTGGAGCCCGGAGAGAAACAGTTCGCTGGACCTGAGATTGTCCAGATAACTTCAGATAAAGTAAATGTGGCTCTAGAGAACCTTAAAGCAGCCCGAGATCGACTAGAAAATGTATACGGATCCTAAGCGTCGTCCCGCTACATTCGATATCGGTGATCGTGTATTCTTGAAGGTTTCCCCTTTGAAGGGCGTTATTCACTTTGGGCGCAAAGGGAAACTAAGTCCACGTATTATAGACCCATTCAAGATTGTGCGTAAAGTCAAGGATCAGACGGTAACTGTTGAGCTGCCGCCTGAGCTATCTGGAATCCATGATACCTTCAATGTATGCTACTTGCGTAAGTGCAACGTTGAAGAGGAACAGATTGTTCCATTACAAGTACTGAAGGTTGACTCTTGTAAGCGAATCGTAGAAGAACCTGTTGAAATTCTTGATACCAAGGTCAAGAAGCTACGAAAGAAGATGATCAAGCTAGTTCCTGTCAAGTGGAAACACAGTTTAGGTCCGAACCTGACGTTGGAAGTCGAGGACGAGATGAAGACAAGATACCCTCACCTGTTTATCACTGAGTAGATTCCGAGGACGGAATCTTCTTAAGGGGGTAGATTTGTAACATCCTCGACTTGGGCCTAGCTGTTGAATGTATAGTTAAGTTAATAAGCTTGTAAGTTAATGAGGTTAATGAAGAGTTAAATGTATGTATATGTGTGTTTTATTTGTAAGCTGTTTAATGTATATATATGTATATATGAAAGTAATTAAGTTTAAATAGAAGAAAAGAAGAAGAATTAAAAGAAATATAGAGGCGGTGCCTCTAGATTGTAAAGATATATATGAGAAATCACTTTGACCAAGTCAAAGTTGCCAAAAACACACACACTTTAGAAAGTATCGGAATTCTCTCTACTATCTCGGTTTTCTCTCGATTTTCTTGAAGTAATGAACTTGGTGGTTTTGATTCCGGACAAAGATAAACAATTGTTTGTTTTTAAGATTTAATATACATGAAACTGTTTTTATGATTAGAACATGAATGAATACTCAAATCCTTGCAAAACACCACTTAGAATATTCAAGACTTACTTTGCAAGTGGGTTTTGGTTGTTTGGTGTTATTGTGTGGGTTTGATGTGTTTTCAAAGCCATACTAACGAAAAGGGATGTTTTAGAATGTAAAAATGTATAAACGATGAATGGAATTCTGGAAAAATAATCCATAAATGAAGATGGCGGTTTCTGGGTTGAAACTGTCGGATTTCGAGACATGAAGGTGTCGGAATCCGCTAGTTGCCCAAATCCGATAAGTGTTGGATTCCGAGACTTAGTGGTGTCGGAATCCGCATCAAGTCTAAATCCGAGTTATTGTTCTAAATCCGATAAGTATCGGATTTCCTTGAGTTCATGTATAAATTTTAAGTCAAAATCCAAAAGTATCGGATTCCTTTGAAAATGTCGGATTCCGACAAAAGTGTCGGATTCCAATAAAAGTATTGGATTCCAAATGAAGGGTGGATTTCCAATTGCATGTCACGATTTCTAAGTTCATAAGTGTTGAAATCCGATGAGTGTCGGATTTCGCAAAGTATCGGATTTCCCTTAAGAATGTCGGATTTCATGTAATCCGACAGTCTGTCGGATTTATGTGGAATCCGGGTTCTGGGACTTCCTTTGTTGGCTTTGTAGCTATTCTAAGTATGTTAAGGTAATTAATGTAAATTCTAATGTTCTAGGTGAACTTGACACCCTAGACAAGGCAGGAAATTAAGTAACTATCTGTTTAAGCCACTCAGGTGAGTACCAACTTCCATAAGCCTCAGTAGAGGAAGAATTATGTGCTAAGTGATTTGAGTGCACTTGTGCTCATAAGTAAATGAATAAGAATTGCCATGTTACTTAAAGTACAATGCCATGCTAAGTACTGGTTGTATATAAAGTTAAGTGCATGCCAGCGGGATCCAAAACTGGAACCGCTTAGTTAAATGCTATGTATGATACTGATTCTGAATGAATCAGTTAAGTAAAGATACTACGATATGTATGGTAGGGATCCAGATTGGATCCATACAGAAGTAACTGAATGTTAATGCATGCTAAAAGAAGTAAATGAATATGCATGCCAAGTAAATGATCAAGATATGTGTATGTGTTCGCAAACATCTTCAAGCATAGATAAGGTCAGCCGGTTAGCTGGATCCCATGGACCCTTGATCAGGAGATTCGGGATTTAACGGTGATTCGAGGTAACATTCCGGATAGTAGGTTCTGTAGAACCGCCATGCCTTATATCATGAGGGTTAATCAGTCATAAATGGCTGAGTTACCTAAGGAGCCTCTGGTTCCGTTAACGATGCTTGGTGGACTGCTTTATGCTCCCCACCTGCGCGAAGGGTTGTGTCTGATCCCCCGGTGTATTGGTGTTGAGCGGGACTAGCTATCCTGCAAGAAACAACTTATACCGATCGTGTCAGCACACCACAATGTGATAGGATAGCATTGTATGCTTATTCCTGGTATGCATGACTTACTCTAATGAAGCTTATGCTAAGTTTGTGCTCACTAGCTAAGTGTAGCTAACGGTACCATGTTAACTGCTTTTGCAGATCGAAGTTAGATTGCCTGGTGAGCCAGGTCCCCTGCCTCTGGATATTTTGCTGGAACACTTTTGTTGTAATAAATACATTATGGTCGGTTATTGTAGAGTAACACCTGATACTGAAACAAGTTTGTTGTAAATATTTCCGCTGCTTAATGTTAATTAATCGTGATTAAGTTCACGTTTGTTTAAAAACGAAGAATTTTGCTAAAATCTGTTATATGCAAAGCCGGTATTACACTTCTAAGCTGAGATAGGTTCCAGAATAAATATTTGAAGATTTGATGATTCAAGAACAGAACCAAGAGCTCAGCTTGACTAAGTCATGACTGAGTAAGTTAGCTCAGCGTCAGAAGTCAGATCAGAGGATTTAAATGGGTTTTAAATCTCGATATTACTCTCAATATCTACGATATTTAAGTTAGGATATCTAAACCTAATTTAATCTCTCTACTAGTTGGTTAGAGATCTCAAACAAATTTAGTTAGATTTGTTCTAATTAATAGTTTGTTACGGGTTTAAAGAAAAGATAAGTTCTATCTTTAAATCACGATTTGTTCGTAGATAAATCAAGTGTAAATATATTCTCTGAATATGCTTATACGTACGTGATACACAGAACAAAATTGCATAAGTTGCAAAACTGTATGTGTTGCGATTACTTTCTGTGTTCAAAGTTAAAGAGTTTCAATTTCTTGTTAATCAGTTTTAACAAGAAGTCCTGTCATCAATTAGTTTGTGATTCAAGATTGTTTCGAGAGGGTTGAGTTTGTAATCAGTGTCAGATCAAATCATTCTGTTGATTTGATTAAATAGTGAAATTGTAATACATTGATTGATTATTGAATATACATTCGTTTGAATTGTTTGATTGTTTATAAAGTGTATTCAACCCCCCTTCTACATTGTATCAGTTGCTTGATTACCCTCATTGGGACCAACAACTGGTATCAGAGCAAGTTTCTTCATAAGATGAAGATAAAGATTCGCTGTCAGGAGATCAAGATGTCTACCAACAAGCAATCAAATCATATTCCAACAATGGCAGCAAAAGGATGTCCTATATTTGATGGCACTGACTATCCTATGTGGAAGTTTAGAGCCATGTTGTTTCTAAAACCTGTGGATCACAGGATGAGTACCGTGATTCAAGATGGCCCGATCATTCCCATGATCCATATCACTGCCACTGACAAAACAGTTCCATCTGGAGAAACTCCCAAGCCTGAAGCATCTTGGACTGATGAAGATCGCAAACTGTTCAATCTTGATGACAAGGCATAAAGCATTATAGCAAATGCTTTGACAAATCCTTTATTGCATATTGTGGCTAGGTGCCAAACAACAAAAGAGATATGGGATACTCTTAATGTCACTTACGAAGGCACTGATCTAGTCAAGCAATATAAGAAGACTAATCTGACTCATACTTATGAAACTTTGTTTGCTAAAAAGGATGAAACCCTGGCTGATCTGTTTACCAGGTTTCAATGCTTGATCAATGATCTGATCTTGGTAGGTGTCAAGAAAGATGAATCTGACTTGGTGCTAAAGTTCTTGGATGTGTTACTAGAACAATTTAATGAAATCACCATTGCTCTTCATGTTGGAGGAACCCTAGGTAAATATGATCTCAGATCTATCTATGGTTTTCTTCTAAATCATCAGCAGATCATGGAACAGAAGAAAGTGGCCCAGCAGTAATTGAAAGATTCTGTTAATAGTGCTGGATCTGCATTGGTTGCAGAGAAAAAAAAAAGAAAGGATCAAGAAAGTCTCAAGCTGAGACTGACTCCGAGTCTGAGTCTGATGAGATAAGTTTTAACTCAGATTCAGATGATGAAGAAATGAATGATCTCACTGAACAAGTATCTATGCTGGCAAGAAAGTTTAGAAAGTTCAAAAAAGAAAGGAGTCAATCTGACAAAAGTAAAAGTGGTAGGTCTGCTTTTGATCCTAAGAAAGCTAAGTGCTACAATTGCTAGAAGATAGGACACATAGCTGCTGAGTGCAGAACTAAGAAAGGGGAGTCTGCTACAGTAGCTAATAAGAATGCCTACAGAGCTGAAAATACAAAAAGAAATATCAGAAGCTCAAAGGCAAGTCAGATGATAACACCAAAGGTCTCTATGCTGAGACTTGGGACACTGAATCATATACATCAGATGATAATGAGCCAAATAGGTGTTTAATAGCCGTTGAAGATGAAGAAGAACAAGTTGACTATGAGTTAGAAGAAAGTTCTTTTGACAAGGATCTAGCTGAAGCTGCTAAGCTGAGTAAACTGACTAGCTGGGATCTTGCCTCAATGTACAAGATAAATAATTTCAGTTCTTACACTGATGAACAGAAATGCTTAATGTTTAACTACTTGTTAAGTGACTTCAAAACCGCTCTCACTGTTTAATCTGATTTGAAAACTGAAATTTCAAAATTAAAAGATGAACTTAAACACTCTGAAACTCTCATAAATGCTGGTAAAAAGACTCAAAGTGATTATGAGCGTCAGCTTCATATTAACAAACTTCTAAGTGAAGAGTTACAAGAATCAAAGGATCAAGCTGATAATCTAAGAAAGATCTGTGAATCTTGGTGTAAGTCATCAAAAGAAGCAGAGAAATGTATCAACCAGTAGATACCAAAACAAGTACAAGTTGTACTAGGGGGTGACTAGCAAACAACAGCTTGTGTAGCTGATAATAACATAGCAAGTACCGACTAAAAGGATGATGAATTCAATGAAATTTTGCCAAAAACGTTCTTAGAAGAAAAAGATGGTAACCAGGTCAAAACCAATAAGTTTGTGAGACCAACTCAAGGCCCCAAAATTATAAATGCCAACCGTCAAGCTGAGTGCTCTCAGTCAAATAAAAACCGTAAGTCAGTTTTCAAAAGACTGAATCAACATCATGTTCAAAGAACAACTGTCTTTGACAGAATAACTCCTAATAAGTCAAAAAGAAATAACTCTCTGGTCAGTTTTGAAAGAAGTTATAAAAATAGGAGAATGTCTGTAAGCCAGACTTCACATCACAAGTCTGTAAGTCAGACTTCACATCACAAATCTGTAAGTCAGACTTCATATTATGTGGATAATAAGACAAAATCTGACAAAGGTAAGTCCAAAGTCAGAGAAAATCCAGTAGATAAGCTGTCTAAGAAGATTGAAAAATTATCCACATCCTATGACCCTAAAACTGAATCCAAATTTAATGTTGGAAAACTCAAGAAAATCACCCAAACACCTATTTTTAGAAGAAAATGCTATAAGTGTGGTGATATAGGTCATGAAGCCAAAGATTATGTCAGTCTCAATCTAAGGCCAGAGAAAATAGAGGATGATCAGCCTAAGAAGGAATCAAAACCTGCTCAAGCTGACCAGTCAGTCTCTAAAGGATCAGCTAAGTGCTCATCCTTAGAACCCACCAAACAGTGGGTTCCTAAAAGAAACTAATATGTTTAGTTTATCATGTGCAAGGCTCTTACAAATGGTACTTAGACAGTGGATGCTCAAGGCACATGACGGGAAGCAAAGGGATTCTAAGTGAATTCCAAAACAGTGAAGGACCCAGGGTGAAATTTGGGAATAATTCTACACGAAGAACTAAAGGCTATGGAAAGATAACAACTGGAACAGTTACTTTCAAGAAGGTCGCATATGTTGAAGGCCTTAAACACAATATGATAAGTATCAGTCAATTGTGTGATGAGGATTATGAAGTCACCTTCAGAAAACATGCAGGGACTATCTATAACAAGAAGGGAAACCTATACTTATGGCAAAAAGAGAAAGAGATATCTACTCGTTAGATCTCAGCTCAACAGACCCTTCAACAGAAACCTGCTTGTATTCTGACTCAACTCCCAAGCTGAGTTGGTTGTGGCACAAGAGACTGTCACATCTGAATTTCAGGTATATTAACAAATTGTCTAGCAAAGAGCTAATCTATTGTCTGCCAAATATCACATTTGCTAAGGACAAACTTTGTTCAGCTTGTGAGATGGGAAAACATCATAAAAAATCCTTCAAGTCCAAACAAAGCTTTTCAATTATAGAACCATTGCATTTGTTGCATATGGATGACCTATAAGCACCCCAAGCCTAAGCGGAAAAAATTATACCCTAGTCATTGTTGATGAATTCACAAGATTTACATGGGTAATCTTCTTAAAAGCCAAAAGTGAAGCTGCTAATGAGTTAATCAGCTTCATAAAACGAGAAGAGTTGCAGAAGGGTAAGTCCATCAAGCAGCTCAGAAGTGATCATGGAACTGAGTTTAGAAACTTAACACTGGAAGGCTTTTGTGAAGAGAAGGGAGTCATCCAAAATTTCTCATCTGTAAGGACTCCACAACAAAATGGAGTTGCTGAAAGGAGAAATAGAACATTAATTGACGCTGCCAGAACCATGTTAAGTGAAGCAAAGCTCAAGCTAAGTTTCTGGGCAGAAGCTGTAAGTACAGCCTGCTACACTCAAAACAGATCTGTAATAGTTAAAAGACATTGTAAAACACCTTATGAAATGTATCATGGTAGAAAACCCAACATTGGATATTTCCATATCTTTGGCTCAACATGCTATGTGCTAAACTAAAGAGATCAGCTCCATAAGTTGGAACCTAAAGCTGATCAAGGCATATTTGTTGGATACTCTTCAATGTCAAAATTCTATAACGTTTATAATCTTAAAAGAAAAGTGATTGAAGAATCAATACATGTTACATTTGATGAGACAAGTATTGATGAATCTGACAAAGCTCAAGCTGACCCGGGTAGTTTGGGTGAGCTTGAGAGGAGCAGAGAGGATCTCATATCAAATCCCATGTATGTTATGGATGATTCTGATGATGAAGATGGTGGCAAATCTAAAAAGAAAGTATCACCTAAAGAAGTCATCAACATTGAAGATGATCAGCCTGATAAGTTACTTGAATTTGATCATCGGCCTGAGAATCTAGGTGATTCTTTAGGTACAACACAGATTGAGGATCTTAGTGAAAACTCAATCCTAACTCAGACTGAAGAGGTCAGTCCTATTCCGCTTGAAGAACACCACTCAGATCTAGACTCAGAACCACAATCTCCTACTACCACCTTCAAAGTATTAAAGGATCATTCTCTTGATGCTATTATTGGTAACATTGAAGATGGTGTGTTAACTAGATCAAAGGCTACTGCAAATTATCTTGCATTCTCTAGTTTTCTATCTCAGATGGAACCAAAGAAGACTGAAGATGCATTGAACGATGAGGATTGGATTGAAGCCATGCAAGAGGAGCTGACTAAATTTCAAAGAAATAAAGTTTGGACCCTTGTCCCTACCCCTAAAGGAAAAACAATTATAGAAACTAAGTGGGTCTATAGAAATAAAATGGACAAGTATGGAGTAGTGATAAAAAATAAGGCAAGGCTAGTGGCTCAGGGGTATAGACAAGAAGAAGGTATTGATTATGATGAGACTTTTGCCACTGTTGCAATAATTGAAGCTATAAGACTGTTTCTAGCCTATGCAGTCTTCAAAAATTTTAAAGTGTATCAAATGGATGTTAAAATTGCATTTCTGAATGGTTCACTACAAGAGGAAGTCTATGTGAAACAACCCCTGGCTTTGTTGATCCTAAACATCCAGATTATGTCTATAAGTTGGACAAAGCTCTTTATGTACTAAGCAAGCTCCAAGAACCTAGTATGATACACTGTCTACCTATCTAATTTCAAAAGATTTTATAAGGGGAGGTATTTACAAAACCCTGTTTATAAGAAAAAGTAGAGTACATGTCATTCTGGGTCAAATTTATGTAGATGACATCATCTTTGGTTCAACAAACCAAAATCTATGTGATTAGTTCTCTAATATAATGTCTGATCAATATAGAATGAGCATGATGGGTGAAATAACTTACTTTTTGGGACTTCAGATACACAGAAAGATGATGGTATATTCATTAATCAGAGCAAATATGTCTCTGATCTGATTAAGAAATTTGGACTAAACTCAAGCCATCCTGCTAAGTCTCCAATGTCTTACAATGTCAAGCTGAACAAAGACATTGATGGAAAGTCTGTATGTTAGACTACATATAGAGGGATGATTGGTTCATTACTCTACCTAACAGCAAGCAGACCTGATATAATGTTTGCTACGTGTGTTTGTGCAACATATCAGGTTGATCCAAAGGAATCACACTTGCTAGTTGTCAAAATAATATTCAAATATCTAAAGGGAACACCTAATTTAGGTCTGTGGTATCCTAAGGGATCAGGATTTGAGTTAATAGGGTTCTCAGACTCAGACTTTGCAGGTTGTGGTCTAGATAGAAAGAGTACTACTGGAGGATGTCAATTATTGGGTGATAGATTAGTCAGCTGGACAAGTAAGAAACAGAACTCAGTGGCAATTTCCACAGCTGAAGCTGATTATGTTGCCGCAAGTAGCTGTTGTGCTTAAATACTTTGGATGCAACATCAGCTTAAGGACTTTGATTTACATTACTCAAAGACTCCTATATTTTGTGTTACCCAAAGTGCAATTGCCCATTACACACAATCCAGTTTTCCACTAAAAAACAAAACACATTGAAATACGACATCACTTCATCAGAGACATAGTTGAAAAGGGCAAGGTAGAGTTGGTCTTTATTGAAACTAAAGATCAGCTTGTAGATATCTTCACTAAACCAATTGAAGGCACAAGATTCACAACTCTACTTGGCAAGCTTGGCATTCTCAACCATTAATGGGGTATGTTCCATTCTTTATCTCTATGTAAAATATGCTAAGTGCTAACCTCGACTAAGTGTCAATCTGAGCTGAGTGCTCAATCTGAGCTGAGTAATCAGTTCTAATGTGTGGTCAGTTCCACAGGTCTAGGTTAGTCCTAACAAATGGTCAGTCCAACCTTATAGTATCAAATATGTAAGGTGTTTCCTATTTAAGATACATGTAAGTCATCTTCATATAAATTATTTAAAAGAATCTTGGTGATAATTTTATTCCTCTTGACAAAATTCAGATTAATGTAACAGTGTAAATCTAAGTAAGTTACATTAAATATAGCCGTTATAACAAACTACATGACCGGTTGTTACTATAACGGTCATATTTATTACCGTCTGACAACAGTAACTTTTCCGTCACATTGAAAAGGTATAAATCAGAGAGACCACTCATCATATTTCGTTTACTCTTCCAAATCTTCTACCTTCTTCTCAAATTTCTGAAACCCTAACCTCGCTTTATGTAGAATCAATTGCTCCGTGCTAAACCCTACTACTGCTAAGTGCAATTTAATACGATAAGTTTTATTTCAATGGAGGGTTACACTCTAACTGATCAAATGATCCATGGTGGTAATTTCAAGAACAACACGCTCCCCATCTATAAACAAAATAACGTCATTGTCTGTATCGACATTCCAAAGTCCAAGATTGGCAGGGGTTATGAGGACTGGGGCTCATACATTCGAAAGGGACCCCTGGCACATGCATTTCTTCGCGGTCCTTCTGTGCTCATCCCTCAACTTCTCACGGAGTTCTGGTATACATGTAAATTGGATGCGAATCAAACGGTCATATGGGGTACAGTCCTAAGTGGACAAGTAGCGATAGACGTCGATGCAAATTGTGTCCGATGAATTCTCCATCTCCCAGTTCATAATCAGTATGAGGCGATGGTTTCTAGGGAAACACCAAGGAGCGTCTTGCCCTTAAAATGTGGATTCATGGTGTCCACTGTGGTTCGTTCCCTTGGATACAAAGTGGGTGTTTTGGATAACGTTAATGATTTTGAAATGCAACTATTATACAATGTATTTTATAATCGACGAATAGATTATGCTGAGTTCATCTTTGAGGCACTCAAGGTGCTAGTAAACAAGAATTTAAGGGATACCATTATGCCCTTCGTAAAATTTTTATCAATGGTGATCGAGGATAGGTTTGGTAGAAGATATACTGCCCAATATGCGTCAACCCCTACTCCTGTTCTCAGCTCCAGGATGTTTACTAATGATATTTTCCCTGAGCACCCAACAATGAGTGCTCAGATTAGGGTGTATGTATAGCTTCCGACTCCCGAGTCAAGTGAAGCTGAGACGGAGGATGAAGCTGAGGAAGAAGAGGGTGAAGCTGTTTATTCTGAGGCTGAGTCCTCTCAAGCTGAACAACCTAGGACTCAGTTCAGACCTCGTGCTCAATGAATTTCCTCTACTACTTCGAGTTCTGAGCAAAGGAGTCTGTTTCCTACCTTTGAGTCTCCACTGCTAGGTGCAGCAGGTATACCTTCGCATCCCTTATCTCCTTCTCTCTTTTACTTCTCCACCTCCTAAATTGGGAAATAAGACTGAGTCAAGCCCAACTCAGTCTAACCCATCTCCCCCACCACAAACATCTCCATCTATCTTACACTCTACAACCCACCTTGGTCAGCCCACTGCTACCAAGGTTATATCTCACACCTATACAAGAAAAACTGCCAAAGGTGGTCCTTCACCTCAGAAGGACTCCGGAGCTGATATCACATTGATACCTCCACCGGCAGGAGCTGAGGGGGAGACACCTTCTCTTAAGGTGCCAACCTCTAGGCGCAGTTCAACCTTTCAGCGTATACCGGGTATGGTGTCTACTCAGCCCATACCTACTAGTGACATGGGAGAGCCTACTTCTGTGCCTTCACAGCCCCATGACGGTAACATTGAAATACTGACCAATCCCTAGGGTCAAATACTCCCCTCCTTTCCACTCAACCCAGCCCATCCTACCACCAAATTACACGAATTTGGTCCTTCTTCTTCATTTCCATTCTTACACACTCTTGCACAACCTGTCAATGATCCTTTCTTAGACCAGGAAAGATTATAGGTTCTCACTCTGGCCCCCTTGATTCCCGAGGTCAGCGCCAACCTTTGGATATAGGGCCCATCCACTCACCTCCAAAAGAATATTCTCAAGCCTCTACTACAGTGGAAATTCATTCCTCCATTGGCCAAGGGGACTTTGAGTTTAAACAAAGGACCGAGGAGCCTATTGATGCCCAAAGCATAATGTATTATCTTAAATCCCAGTTTGAGCTTCTACGTAGGAAACGAAAGAAGGATAAAGCCAAACTGTTAGGCACGTTAAGTGATCTTTCAAAGTCCGTAGCTGCTTTGGAAAGCTGTGTGCATACATTCAGACCCTCCCCTATTGATGATGACAAAAAGGGGGAGGAAGAATCAAAATCCAAAGAGCAAAAAGATGATGAAGTTAAGGGGGAGTAGACTGAAGTCATCAAAATTGTGGAAGAAACACTTGGTGTAGATCAGCCTCCCCCACAACATGGAAAAGATGAAGGACCAGTTACTCAAAAACAACAAACTCCAACAATCCAATCAGCTCAAAGTATCCAAGCTTCTATTGATAAGTCAGCTCAACCAGAAACTACTCAAGCTATGCCTACTAAAACTCCTTAATCTGAGCTACCAAAGAATATTGAAGCTGAGTCTGTTCCAGTTCTACAAATTTGAGACTGGAAAGAGAAAGAAAAGAACAAGTACTAAGTCTCAAGCCAAGAGGAGGAAAGTCATAATTTTAGAGCCTGAGCAACAAGGTCAGTCCTAAGTTGTTGAAGCTGACTCTGACTCTAGCGATGAAGTTGATATAGCACAAAAGGCCAGTGATATGTTATCTGAACAGAAATGGCCAAAGAACTGGGTATGTCATTGGAAGAGTTGAAGGAACAGCAGAGGCAAGCAGAACTACAAAGAGAACATGAAAGCTGATGCTGCACTAGCTAAAGCTGAGGCTGACTACTTTGGACCAAGAGTTGAGCCAATTCCATATACTGATGATGAACTCAGATACTGCTACAAGAGAAAATATTTTGGTCATAAGATTAAAGAGCTGAACTTGAGCAAAAAAGGTGAGTTGGTGATACTCAACTTTGTTTTTGAAAACAAAGTTGAGGTGGGATTGGATCTGAGAAGGATATATAAGTTGGGATTCTCCGAGTCGAAAATAGTGGCCTCCATTGTACGTAAGATGAATAAAAGCCAGATCAAACATGAGGTCATTGATGAGCTAAAGAGAATATTTATTAAAATTGATCAGCTTGGAGAAGTTCCCACAACTGAGTTTGATGTCTTCTTCAACAAAAACAAAGCTGCAAGAGAAAGAGCAGCAAGGCATAGAAAAGACATAACTCTCAGCTTAGAAATTTCCAAAGGTGTAGAGTTTAAAGAAAATACATACATCATTCAACCTAGATCAGGCTTCATGTATATAGATATCGAAGGAAATCAATACTTTTTAGAAGAAGCAAATATACATTTGGCCAGCTTGGAGCGAATTCTGTATCTGAGGATTCTATGTGATGACTTAGTTCAGAACACACCATTCAGATATCAGCTTAACAGGGCGATCAGGTCCAGAAGGGATGAAATGAAAGAATATCAGGATGGTGAAGAAACTATTAACAGTGCCATTAAAGATGCTGCCATATGGGAATTAAAATGTTTGAACATGTGGATGGAAGTTGAGGACGAAAATTCTGAAAATTAGAATTTTATATTTTGTAAGCACTAAGTGTGCATAAGCTGATCATACTGATCAAGCTAAAATGTAAATGATTTGTTCATTAATGAAAATTCAAGTTTGATATGTTCAACTGTTTATTATTTGATGTGTTCAAATAACCAGCTTGGTAAGTTCAAGCTGAGGATTGATAAATTTAATTATAAACTGATAATTTCAGTTCTATAAGTTTTGTAAGTTCAGAACTTAACTTAATTCTGATAAGTTCAGAATCTAAGTGATTGTAAGTTCAACACTTGTACTACAAGTCTTATAACAGATTTGTAACATAACAGAATCTTGTAAATTCAAGACATAGTGAATAAGTACAGATCAGTTCTATACTCATTCAGAACTAACTTTGGTCAGTTCCAGAGTTGTTCAACTTAATTCTTTTTAATCTATGCTTATTTTGATTTAATGTTTTGTCATCATCAAATAGGAGGACATTGTTAGTCCCACGCTTAGAATAGTTAGATTTGATGAAACAAACCATAGTAGTGTATAGATGATAGGTTGAATGTTAGAAATTATGTAAGTCTGTTATAGACTGACCGGTCAGCATACAAACAGATATAGAGTTTTCTATGTAAGTACTAGATAACTCCGTGACTTCTAAGCTGAGATAGGTTCCAGAATAAAGATTTGAAGATTTGAAGATTCAAGAACAAAACCAAGAGCTTAGCTTGACTAAGTCAAGACTAAGTAAGTCAGCTCAGTGCCAGAAATCAAATCAGAGAATTTAAATGGGTTTTAAATCTCGATATTTTCTCTCAATATCTACGATATTTAAGTTAGGATATCTAAACCTAATTTAATCTCTCTACTAGTTGGTTAGAGATATCAAACAAATTTAGTTAGATATGTTCTAAGTAAATAGTTTGTTACGGGTTTAAAGAAAAGATAAGTTCTATCTTTAAATCACGATTTTTTCGTAGATAAATCAAGTGTAAATATATTCTCTGAATATGCTTATACGTACGTGATACACAGAACGAAACTGCATAAGCTGCAAAACTGCATAAGTTGCAAAATTGTGTTTGTTGTGATTACTTTGTGTGTTCAAAGTTCAAGAGTTTCAATTTCTTGTTAATCAGTTTTAACAAGAAGTCCGATCATCAATTAGTTTGTAATACAAGAGTGTTTTGAGAGAGTTGAGTTTGTAATCAGTGTCAGATCAAATCATTCTGTTGATTTGATTAAATAGTGAAATTGTAATACATTAATTGATTATTGAATATACATTCGTTTGAATTGTTTGATTGTTTATAAAGTGTATTCAACCGCCCCTTCTACACTGTATCGGTTGCTTGTTTACCCTCGTTGGGACCAACAAGGAGAAATGATACTTACTTTAGTGATGGATGACGAATATTATGCAAGAAAATGAGAGGATCCGGCCTTGAAAAGTCGAGAAATGGCAGAGGGAAGCTCTATCGCGGCGCTATGTCAGGATTAGGGAAAAAAATTTGAATGAGACGATCTGTTGTTAAAAACCCTAAAAAACAGAGGTCGTGCAGCGACCGTTTTAGAGAATCGCGCCGTGATGACACGTTGAAGAAAAACGCTGGACTGCTCTCTGACACATCGCGCCGCGACCTGCGTAAGTCATCGTGCCGCTACGACACGTGGAAGAAAAGCGATGGATTCTGGAAAAGTAGGATCGCGCCGCGATCTTTTTAGACAATCGCGCCGTGATGACACTTGACATGTTCTTGAGTGACGGGAAATAAAAAGCGTCGCGCCACGACATTTTGAGGTCGCACCGCGATCTCTTGCTTTTCAACATTTGCTCGTTCAGAGAACTCGTGCGCGGGTTTAGAGAACGGAAATTTCCTACGGCAACAAGCCTTTAAACCCTTTGGTAGCCCGAGTGGATGAGTTATAGTCTCGTGAGGGTTTCTAGGCAACAGACCCATAAAGTTGGAATACGAGGTGCCTCCCCGAAGCGCTTCTTTAAACGAGTCATTAGATGGACTCCACCCCACACTTAGGGCTTTAGTACAGCGAGGTTGATGTCCTCACCTTCCCTTTCTTCGAGCATTTATTCCAAGTAATGCTTTACTCGGTGCCTGTTGACTTTGAAGGTAATTCCCTTTGAATCAAGTAGTTCGATTGTGTCGTATGGGAATACCTTACTCACCACGTATGGTCTGTACCATCGGGTTTTGAGATTTCCAGGAAACAACTTAAAGCCAGAATTGAATAGAAGTACTTTGTCGCCAAGTTAGAAGTGTTTGATTTCTTTCAGACGTGCATCATACCATTTTTTTGTACGATCTCTATAGATCAATGAATTCTCATACACTTCGTTTCGTAATTCATCTAATTCGTTTAGCTGTAAGAAACGGTTGGCACGTGCTTTCAGGAGAACTCCTGCAGCTAGGTAGTTCATGAAGTATGCAAACTAGGGAGGCTCATCGCTGACCTTCATTAGATGCTCGTCTGGGAAGTTGTCAACGATGTCTGACTCTCATAATTCGTCTAGATGTGGATTTTCTAATCTTGACAAATGGCCGGCTGCCACGTTTTCTGCTCCTTTCTTGTCCCTGGTTTCGATGTCAAATTCTTACAGAAGCAAGACCCATCGGATAAGCCTAGGCTTGGAGTCTTTTTTGTCGTACAAGTACAAAGCAGAATGATCAGTGAAGACGATAGTTTTGGATAAAATCAGATAAGATCGGAATTTGTCAAAGGCATAAACCACATCTAGGAGTTCTTTTTTAGTAGTTGTGTAGTACTCCTTTGCTGGGTTTTAAGTTTTACTCGCGTAATGGATTGGTTGGAAACGATTATTAACCCTTTGGCCTAGGAATGCCCCTACCGCGTAATCTCTAGCATCACACATAAGCTCAAACGGCAGGGTCCAGTCCGGAGCAATCATGATCGGGGAAATAGTGAGTTTCTCCTTTAATGTATTAAAAGCCGTTAAACACTCGTCGGATAACTCGAATTTAACGCCTTTTAATAGGAGTTGTGTCAGCTGCCTTGTAATTTTTGAGAAATCTTTGATGAAGCGGCGATAGAACCCCGCATGGCTTAGGAAACTCCTCACCCCTTTCATATTAGTAGGCGGTGGTAATTTAGAGATAGTGTCTATCTTAGCTCTATCCACCTCTATGCCTGCTTGTGAAACTTTGTGTCCCAACACTATACCGTCTCGTACCATGAAATGACACTTTTCCCAGTTTAGCACAAGGTTGGTTTCTTCACAACGGGCAAGCATTTTATCAAGATTAGATAAGCACGAATCGAAAGAATTTCGGAATACCGAGAAGTCGTCCATGAATACTTCCATGAAATCATCCACCATATCATGGAATATGGCGGTCATGCATCGTTGGAAGGTTACTGGAGCATTACACAGACCAAACGGCATCCTCCGGTAAGCAAACTTCCCGTATGGACATGTGAAGGTCGTCTTTTCCTGGTCCTCAGGTATGATTGGAATCTGGAAGTAACCAAAGAAACCATCTAGGAAGCAGTAGAATGCATTACCAGAAAGAAGTTCAAGCATCTGATCTATGAATGGGAGGGGAAAGTGGTCTTTACGAGTGGATAAATCATACCGGCGTCTAAGAGTTTGACAATTTCTTTCTTCACAACCTCTTGCATTTTAGGATTTAAACGGCGCTGAGGTTGGACTACAAGTTTGGAATCATCTTCCATGAGAATTTTATGCGAACAATACGATGGATTGATTCCTTTGATGTCGGAAATGGACCAGGCGATCTCATTTTTCCATTGTTTTAGGACATTGATAAGTTTGATTTTCTCAGAGTCAGATAGTGCCGATGATATTATAACGGGGAATGTAGAATTCTCCCCTAGATAGGCATACTCCAGATGTGGAGGTAATACCTTCAGCTCAGGACTAGGACTTGAAAGTGGCGGTGCCTCCTTGACTATGTCTGGAGGTTCTGGATCCTCCTTTACTTCAATAACTTCTATGTGCGATGATGCAACCTGTCGCGACGCGTTCATCGTGCTGCGCGTCGTGATGGCTGAAAATCCTACACATCAGAACTTGGCTCTGGACCTTCTGCCAGTAGCCTCTCCAACTCCTCCAGGTCTCTCTCAGCATCCAAGAGACCTTCCCCTAGTGGCATCCGCCCTTCAGCTCCATGTGTGTCGAATTTCTGCAACTCGCTCTCAAGAAGGATATCAACTATATCCACAAAGAAGGCAGAGTCATCACAGACTTTGGAATGTTTCATGGATTTATCAATCCTAAATGTGATAGCATCTGTGCCTACCCTGAGTGTCAGCTGTGACTCATGTATATCGAATAATGCACGAGCTGTACTCAGGAAGGGTCTGCCCAGGATGATGGGAACCGTATCATCCTCCTCCATATATAGAACGATAAAGTCCGTAGGAAAGATGGATTTGTCTACTTTAAATAGCAAGTCCTCAACTATCCCGCGTGGATAGGTGATGGACTTGTTTGCCAGATGTATAGCCATGCGAACGGGTTTAGGCTCAGGCAAATCTAGTTTGGCGAAGAATGAGTATGGCATCAGGTTCACGCTCGCTCCTGAGTCTGCAAGTGCATGACTAACGGGTAGATTGCCAAACTCGCATGGCAAAGTAAGACTCCCAGGATCAGTCATCTTCTTTGGGATCTTATTGAGCATGGTTGCTGAGCACTGATTGTTTAAAGTGACACTCGACACTTCTTCTATTTTCTTGCGGTTGGTAAAAAAGGTTTTTCATGAATTTAGAATACTTTGGCATTTGAGCCATAGCCTCAACAAATGGGATGTTGATGTGAAGAGATTTAAGGTGCTCTAGAAATTTCCGGTACTGCTCATCCTGCTTGTCTTGCCGAAGACACTGCGGATAAGGTATGGGAGGACGGTAACGCTTCACTGGTGGTAGAACGGATGGAACAAATGGAGTAGGGGGAATAGGTTCTGGATCAGGAGTGACCTTTTTCTCCTTCCCCTTCCCTTTGTTTGGCCGAGTGGGCGGTGGCTCGATAGGATCATCATGGGAGCTGGAAGGTGGTGGGACTGCAACTTCTTTTCCACTCCTGGTGGTCACAGCTTTAATTTCGGCCTTTGGGTTCGGTTCAGTGTTACTAGGAAGAGTGCCAGGAAAACGGTCCTGGAGAACCCTAGAGATCTGCCCAATCTGGGTCTCTATGTTGTGGATAGACGCCTGTTGATTCCTCAGTGCGGCCTCAGTAGAAACACCTATCTTCTTTACTAACTCCTTAGTCTCCTTATGCCTCTGATCTAATGCTGCTGCGAAGCACGTGAGCATATCCTCGAAATTAGGCTTCTTTTCTGGTAGTGGTCCCTTTGGCTGTTCTCTCTGATAGAACCCTAGGCCAGACTGCCTAAAGTGCCCCTCCGTCTCCTTGCGGTATTCAGGATATGGTTTCCAATTTGGCTTTCTATTGCGGAAGAAAGCCTCATCCTCTGGATAATCATATTTATCTCCAGCTGAATAACACACAGATTCTTTGAGATTCCCACTCTCGTCATATGGGCAATCTCTCGAAAGATTAGGTCCACTGCAGTTGTCACAACCGATCTGCATAGCATGAATGTTTTGATTCACCTTTTTCATGTCTCGCCCCAGTGCATCCAGCTTGGCACTAAGGGCCGCTATACTGTCAAATGATTCAGTTGTGGCTGCTTTAACATCCTTTACTTGGGCCTAAGTGTAATTAGTAGGTACGTATGTATAGTCAATGTAATAGGAGTATTATATTTTGATTGTAGATACTTATTAAGTTATGTGAATACAAGTGTATGTTTAATTATGTGTTTATGTGTACGTACGTATATGTATGTATGTTAAGTATGTACATAGATAATTAAGAGGGAAACCCTCATGTGAGGTAAGGTGGCAACCGCCACCGTTGTATGTAAATATACATATGTGAGCATGTGCTTGGTTTGACTTTACTGGTCAAACAAAGAAAACACACAAATACATTTCTCTCTTGTTTCTCTCATTGCTCTCTCTCTCGGATTACAAAGAAGAACAAGAAGCAGTTAATTGTTGATTCTCCAAAGGTGAGCAGTGTAATTTAAAGGTGTTTAGAATTATGTGTTACATGTAAGAACTATGAATCCATGCAAGAAATCCTTTGAAGAGCAGTGGGTTTCGCATGAATGGTGTTCTTGTTGGGATTTCATGTATTTATGATGATTATATGATGATGTTATGATGTTTTAATGAGTTCTGGACTTGAAACCAATGAATTCAAGATTGTTAGAATGAATTAAGGGTGTGTCGGAGTTGCAGGTGGTGAAACTGTCAGATTCCGCAACTATGAAGTTTTCGGAATCCGCATGTGGTGAAAACCGCATGATTTGTTGAAATCCGATGCAAGTGTCGGATTTGGCATTTCTATCGGATTTGGTGTCCAGGATTCTCTTAAGTGTTGAAATCCGATAAGTATCGGATTTCATTGTAAGTATCGGATTCCTATGTATCAGATTTCCCTTCATGTGTTGGAATCCGCAAGTGTCGGATTTCACATGCATGTTGGAATTCCTAAGTGTTGGAATCCGATTGATTGAGTATCGGAATTTGAAGTTTGTGTGTCGGATTTCATGAATCCGACAGGACCATCGGATTTCCCAAATCCGACAGTCCTAGCGGATTTGTGTTAAGTCCAAAGCTAAAGGTTGTTTTATGAGTCTTGAATGCACATGTGAATGATTGAAGTCAATGTGCTATGCTAGGTGAACTTGTTGTATCTGTGAAGTCAAAGCCAAATACCTGTGCCTAGTAAACAACTCAGGTGAGTGTCTGCTTTCATGAGACTCAGTAGAGTAAGGCTTGTATGCTAATTGACTTTGTGAATGTACTATGTATGACTAACTTGTTTTTGTAGGTACACTCAAGGAGGTAAGTGTATGACTTACATGATGTTAGAATATATGTCAGGAGCATGCCAGTGGGTCCAGTTTGAAACCACTTAATTAATACATAATGATATGAACGTATGAATAATTGTATGGTGTTATATGTGAAATGATGGATCCCTGTGGGATCAAATGTACGTATATGTGTATGTGAACTGTCTGTAGACTATCTGACACATGGTTAAGGTCAGTCGGTTGTAACTGGATCCTTCTGGATTTCACGGTGATTCAGGAGGCATCCTGGATTATAGGTTCTGTAGAACCGCCGTGCCTTAACGTGAGTGGTGATCAGCCGGTTGTAGCTGGATTACCTGTGAAGCCCCTGGCTCTGTGAACGATGCTTGGTGGACTACTTTATGCTCCCCCACAAGCGCGGATTGGTAGTGTCTGATCCGCCGGTTTGAGTTGTTGAGCGGGGTTGGTTACCCTACAAGACACGTCTCTTACTGATCATGTCAGCACACCGCTATATTCTAAGCTAGCAATGATTGTTTATAAGATGATGCATGACTTACTGTATTGATGCTTATGATTGTATGTACTCACTAGCTAGTGTCGCTAATGATGTTATGTTTCCCTTTTCAGGTAAAGATTAGATAGCCTGCGAGGCAGGTTGTTTTTGGGAAATATATTGCCCCTTGTGAGTGGAACACTTGTATTGTATGTTGTAATGTAAATAGATACTATGGTCGGTTCCTGTACTTGGTAACACCAGCGTTGTTTTGACAAGTTATAAATGTAAATAACCGTTTGGTTGTTTTAAAAAGAAAAATTTCCCCTGCTAAAACTGTTGGGTTTTGGTGGCATCTTGAAAACGCAGCGGAAACAAAATGAGTATAAAACACTTTTGGATTTTATGCCACCAATTACACTACCTAATGGACCACACTCAAAAACAATAGCAATGCAACTCAAAAAGAAACAAGAGGGAGAAAGTATACCATACATGTAGCTTCTCCATGTAGCCTTTGAAAGACGCGTACACAAAATAGTGCACCTCTATCGGTATCCACACCAAGTGTATTAGATTCCCACGTGCTAGCTTTGCTTGGACGCCGCCAAAAGCACCACCGACATGAGCCTAACACCACTAGAAGATTGATGTGCCAATCTATCTTTCAAATGTGTATATTGAGAGAGAATATGAACCAACTTAGAGTTACAAGTTCATATGTCAAGAATTCAACCAACCTAGTTCCATAAGCATATTTGGACTTATATAGACTCCAAAATGAAGGCTAAAACGTCCATAACCGACTTAGGAATTAATGGCTATCAATGTCCATGAATACCCCATTAAACTAGTCTTAAAAGCTAGTTTAATAGGCTGTTTCAGCATGAGGCACGGCCGTGCCTCACAGGGCACGCACATGCCAGCCCACGGGCACACCCAAGTCACGCCCGACTTGGGCTCGTGCTTTCGCACTAGGCACGCCCGTACCTCCACGAGGCACGCCTGTGCCGACCCCAATGGGTACGCCCTCGGCACGCCGGCCTTGGGCCCGTACCTGGCATAGGGCACGCCCGTACCTTCACAAGGCACGGCCGTGCCCCACCCAACCAAAACCCATTTTGGTATTTTTCTCTCTCTTGTTCAAAGGTGTTTCCGGAATCAATACTTGGCGTGTGACCCAATAGGCCTATGCCTCATCGTCAATGATACCAACTCGTGTGTGTGAGTGGGCATATTCCAACAAACTCCTACTTGAACATGACACACTCACGAAAGGTAACACCGACATAGAGCGGCCTCTAGCAAGGCTCTATGCCCCTAAGTCAGCATAGGGTATGTCGCCCTTGACAAGTACCAACCTATAAAGAATGGTCCTACAGATAAGTGATTATTCATCTCTTCGTTCACGATATCCATTGTGAATGTAGATCATGGAACATCATCAACCCCAAAACATCCACAATTATGTTTCTCGATCTAGACTAACTATGACGAACAAAACAAGTTGCAAAATTGATCCACTATCAATTCAACTTGAGCACAGCCATGCATTTTGATGTCATCAGTTAAGTCAACGAGGGGCCCAGGGATATTTCTCTAAAGAGGAACGAATACCTTTGACTACATCGTTCCGTCATAACAGCATGTTCTTGCCTGAAAACTTCCCTTATAACAGCCAGTTACGAATTGCGTTAGAAAGCAATCTAAACAAGACCATATCATTATTCAAGAACCAATGCATCTCTAGTAGAAGGACAAACAATATTATCATCCTGATTTACTTATGATCATGTCCATGATGTAAACTCAGGTGCGGGTCCTCCAATTACTTGATCACTATCAAGCACAGGCTAGTGGTGCATAAACATGTACTCAATCCACTATGAATACTTTACCAACCACTTGCCTCGATCTTAATTCACTTCTTCCTTCCAATGAAGAACGACCGATCGTGGAGCATTTAGAATAAATAAATTTATTCAAGAAAGTAGTTAAACATCCTAAGATGGAACACAATAAAGGCTAACAAAAGTACCCGCTCCGCGCACATTATCAAATCTCCATTTGATAATCGATACAATCAAGGCACATTATTGCTTTAATCTTCCCAACTCAAAACATATCAAATTCAACTAAACAAACCCAATCTAAAGCCACTTGTAAACCAAGTGTATGCAAGCCTAGTATGAAAACTCATCACTAGCTCACGACTAAAGCTTAGTAAGCGTATTCACAAAGTGACATCCTTATGTACTCTAACAATTACCATATCTTCTCTCGACCAAACACTTATAAAATGTGTGCCGGCAAGATCATGGTCCTTTGTCCAAGCCTTCGCGTTCTCATTGTTCCAAAGAATCCAATAGAGTCACAATGCACAAGACTATGGTTCACATATATAAGCCATCATACTCTTATTTTCTCAAGAGAACCCAATTAGAGTCAATGATGCTTAAAGAACCATTTTAGTTGATAACATTCCACTTAACAACACAACAATAACAATTCACCAAGAATAATACATTTCTCAAAGTTCCTTGTTACCACCGAACATCAACTTGAAGAACAATGTACCAAGAGTTCTTCCAAGTATATCAAAATGAGAGAAAAGAAACCATGTGATAAACCAAGTTGCTAATTAAATTAACACACTAGTCCATCAAGTTTCAATGTCACTCTCTTAGTTTTTCACTCCGAAAAATCCACGTTCGTATCCTCCCAATTCTTCTTATAAAACAATAATTCCTCAACCCCAGTTTTATGAACCACCAAGTTAGGATATTATCTTCAACAAGAAATATATTATGGATACACAATTTAAGGAACACAAGCGCTCCCACTAGCTCCAGCATACATCCAAGTTTAATCTTCCCTTTTCGAAATTCAAATCTAAGATTTTCTCGTTAAAGTGAAGATTACAACCATGCGATATTTATCCAAGACTACGCCGATACTTTCAACGTACAAGACCTTCGGAAAGTGTTGAAACACTCTTCCTCAAAAATCCCACGAAGGAATACGATCTTTACATTGTAGTGATAAACACATGTATCCGAGTAACCTTCAACATAACCACTAGGACAATTTCCTTATGATACCATCCTCATGGTCAGTCATAACGGAAATTTATCATTAATTGGCATTTGAAGTTCAAGTCCATGAATAGACTTCTTGGGCTTGTAGACTTTACGAGGATACTAATAATGTACAAGACTCTTGGAGAGTATTAAAACACTTCCTCAAAATTCCTATAAAGGAATAGAGTCTTTTCATTTCACTATCATACTTTCACAATCAAGAAAAGGTAGTGATAAACCATAAGTCATCCAAGTAGACTTCAACATAACCACCAGGAAAAATTTTATTTTATGATACCGTCCTCATGGTCAATCATATTAGAATTTTTACCACCAGTCAGCATTTGAAGTTGTCTACATCTCAATCCATGCATACCCTTAGATTTACACCAAGTCATCGGATCAACCAAGTCCAATACTTGAATATCCTACATGGATTGTATCCCATTCTCATTACCTCTCTCCTCCTAGTAGAAACTAGGCCCACTACGACTTCCAATAGTCGATGAATTCAACTAATCCATCATCGAGTTATCTTCCTCTAGATATAAAACATATATCTATCCGGCCTTACGACAACTCCCATGAGAAATAGGAAGAGTAACGAATTATGCCAGGTACTCCAGCATCACCATGCTGAGTTCAAATCATTACAGATTGTATGCTAGCGCCAACATCAGGTTTTACTCCCACTGGCTCCCATAGATATTAGACTTCCACTTTCTATTGAGCGATAAAACTTGTCCTCAAAAGTTCGTGAAACAAATATCTCATGCCTAATGGAGTAGCATCTTTTGTCCCCGGATTCTACCACCTCACGTCTACATGTAGGCTGTATAATCTAGGCTTTGAGATAGACAAGCAAAGACACTCTTTCTAGTCTTTTCTCCTAAGATGCATACTAAACCATCTTTGTTGATTTTATATATAGAACATTGCCCGCCATACTTAAGCATCCCAACACTTTGGGTATGAATTTGCGATCCATCAAGACCCGAATATTCGTTCCTCCTCTATGCGACCCATATGCCAATGTGTCCTAGGAGATATAATTTATGAGATAAATCCCATAATTCTTATGATGATCACAATATTCATATATTAAGATACTCAACATCTTTACAAGATTTAAGTAACTTAACCTTTTGTCCACAAACCTTGTTAAGGTAATCAATGAACACCTCGAAGGTTTCAAATATACCTATCCCGACTACCACTACGGGTGAAGGTAACAAAGTGCATGTAGTTATCCCCATGGATTTGCTTGAACGAATTAAACACACAAGTGTGAACCAATTATAACAAGCTCTTAATCCTCTTTACATATGCCGATGAAAGATGTACAAGTCATTTAGCCTAATAAACAATTCACGCATTCAACATTTGATCAATTATCAAATGCATCCAAGATTCCAAACCACACGGAACTTGGTGGAGCAATTCTTGTTTACATAGCTAAATAATCTTGTCACTTGGATAACTAATCCAAACCAATTTTGGATTTAACACATTATTCATGATTACTTTATTACTTTTAAGCAAAAGCTTATAAATGCCATGACATGGATAAACTTTGAAATAAACCACTAATATATAAATATATCAAATACAAATAATATCCATCGTCAACCAATGCATAATAGACTTAATATTTCTCTCGCCACGCAGGGCAGACAAAATATTAATCTAATAAAGTAATAAAATAGCTAGATGAAATGGCGAGATCAAAACTCCTAATCCTCTCAATCGAGACAACGTCCAAGTTTCCAGTTTCCCAATCTTGAGCTCTAGCTCTCCATGCCTTATCAGCTACTTCTTCCGTTTAACACCTACACTTTGTAACAAAACAATTTTGCCACAAACGTGAGTGTTATAGCCAGCATTTCAACAAATCTAGCTATGAAGTAGAAAAGCCATTGAGCTAATCATGAATGTACCTAATGACGAGGAGCTATTCCCTTGCCTCATAGGAAGCTTTAACTCCTCCGAACACTCAGGACAAGTGTGGCGGCGCCAATCTCCATATATACCATAGAAATAGCAAACTTCTCCCTTAGGAGTCGTATTCTTTTTCTTGGTTTTACGTTCCTCAAATAACCGGGTGGGAACGAACTTGCATTTGACCATGTTAGACTCGAAAGTCTTAAGCATGCCATGCAACTCGTCTAAGGATTCTACCATTTTGTCCTTTTGATAGTTTTTGATAAACTCATCATAAGACGTGGTCAGGGATTGGAGAATCATATTCACCGCAAGCTCCCTCCCAATGGGAAATCCTTGTATTTCCATTTGGTCAATGTATGCCTTCATACGAAGCACATGAACACTAACCTTCCCACCTTCCTGCATCCGGCAACCGACAAGGGCCTTGACACACATAAAGTGTTCCTCTCTAATCTGATGTTGGAACAAGTCCTTCAACCGATTAATCATGTCGTACGCACTCATATGCCCGAGCTGCTTTCACAGCTCGCAGCTTATAGTCGATAACATGAAAGAAGAAACATCTTTTGCATCCTCAACATGCTTTTCAAAGGAGTATCTAGTGGCCCAACTTGTGTTGGTAGCAGGTTGTTTCGGAAGAGGTTCCTCGAGGATGTGCAACTTAGATTCATGGCGAAGGACAATTCGCAATTGCCTATACCAATCCACAAAGTTCACACCTACGAGTTTCTATTTTTCTAGGAACGAACGGATAGATAAATTCGGTGTTGCGTTGTTAACGTTTTTCATCTACAATTTTAGAGTACACGTTTTAGTGAATTCAGATTTAATCCTTCTATAAATAATTACCCAAATAGTTTTCAAAAAACCAATTATTTAAACAAGGCTAGAAACCATATTTCACTTTACCTTATGATGGGTTTACCGCGGATCACAAAGCAAAGCTATTTAGGCCGGTAACCATTTTACCGATTGCAAACACTTTGCAACTTCTAGATCCTTGAGGGATCCATTGACAATCAAAATGTCTTTTGGCGTGTTTGATCCCTTCTCGAACCAATTCTAACTTGATCCCCTTAAATGACTCGGTTAGAGCTCGACGCCACCTAAGTGTCACAAAAAGAATTGTAAACCGCCCGTCAAGACACACGGTGGAACTCTCGCCAATAATTGGCTCGTGCTAAGCTCGACAACAAATATTGCGAGTTACCACACTCACCTTCCACACAGTTCCACTCGGCATGACTCGTGCTAAAGCTCGACAATCATCCATGTTTCATTAGATTCGGGTGGTGTCGTCTTACAGATGGCGCGTGATTTACATTTTAAAAACAGGATTTCGTTTTCCGGTTAAAACAATTTTAACCCATTTTGCGAATTAACAAATCAAGTGATAAATACAATTTTTATCCACTTATAATATAATACAAATTTATATTATCTTGGTAATTCTATACGCGCGGAAAGAAATATAAACCAATTTTATAAATCTTTGTGTTTTATATATTTTGGAAAAATTATCTAGCATGCGATATCCTACACATCCATGCAAAATAATAAATATATAAAACAACCACGCATACACAATAGTTCGGTAACATGTCCAAATCCTATGCGTCTTCCCCGCGAGCCACACGGGGAAAACAAGGTCAACTAAGGAATCCAAGATCCAAAGTACCCAGTCGGGTGTGCTCCCACTGAAGTCGGCATCTCCAAAAGGCAATCCGGACTCCACGTTGCCGAGACATCAACGCCGTGATTCCCGTTGGTTTATTACATACAACACCAACTTCTATACTATTTTACAAATACATAGAAGGAGAAATGGCATGCAAGCCACAATCCTATGCTACTAATACAAGTACAAAGGAATAAATAAACGGCATGCAAGCCGCACCAAATAATAATCATAAAAATTACAACAATACGGCATGCAGGCCACCAAAACCAAATTAACCAAACACCACAACACATAGGTCTAAAGGGCATCTATTTACCAAACCACAAGCAAACACAACCAAAGCAAAACCATGGTGTGCCACAAAACCATGTCAAACATATTTTGATTAAGATTGCCAACAAAACACCCAAGGCACAAAAGGCAGTCCTTGTACATATGTATTAGTAATTTTAATACATCTTTAAAATTACATATTCATATATACACCTTTAAATATATATATTTTTATGTACTTCATACCAAGCCATACAAAATATATAAATTCAAGGAATCAAAATATTATGGGGAATGACCAGATCCAAGACTGGTCCAACACAATCAAAAACCAGATTTTAAGAACACCAAATATCACAGTTTCAAAAATCCAGATTCCAGCCAAAACACGACGGGGCACGGGCATACCCTATGAAGGGTACGGGCGTGCCCTCCGTGTGCCAGTGCACTGATTTAAACATTTGTTTTAATCTGGTTAAAAGAAATCTGCCGGCACTGCCCGTACCCCACCGGTACGGTCGTGCCCCGGCCTCCGGCACGCCCCGTACCCCATAAGGTACAGCCGTGCTCGATCACCGGAAAACTCATTTTGACCGAAAATTCCGGTTTTCAACCAAGAGTGCAAAGCCATGTTAGAGATGGCTCTGATACCACTGTCGGGTTTAGGTGGCATCTAGAAAACGCAGCGGAAACAAAACGAGTATAAAACACTTTTGGATTTTATGCCACCAATCACACCACCCAATGGACCACACTCTAAAACAATAGCAATGCAACACAAAAAGAAACAAGAGGGAGAAAGTATACCATACATGTAGCTTCTCCTTGTAGCCTTTGAAAGACGTGTACACAAAATAGTGCACCTCTATCGGTATCCACACCAAGTGTATTAGATTCCCACGTGCTAGCTTTGCTTGGACGCCGCCAAAAGCACCACCGACATGAGCCTAACACCACTAGAAGATTGATGTGCCAATCTATCTTTCAAATGTGTATATTGAGAGAGAATATGAACCAACTTAGAGTTACAAGTTCATATGTCAAGAATTCAACCAACCTAGTTCCATAAGCATATTTGGACTTATATAGACTCCAAAATGAAGGCTAAAACGTCCATAACCGACTTAGGAATTAATGGCTATCAATGTCCATGAATACCCCATTAAACTAGTCTTAAAAGCTAGTTTAATAGGCTGTTTCAGCATGAGGCACGGCCGTGCCTCACAGGGCACGCACATGCCAGCCCACGGGCACACCCAAGTCACGCCCGACTTGGGCTCGTGCTTTCGCACTAGGCACGCCCGTACCTCCACGAGGCACGCCTGTGCCGACCCCAATGG
Organism: Dittrichia graveolens; assembly: GCA_038502395.1. Classification (NCBI taxonomy): domain Eukaryota; kingdom Viridiplantae; phylum Streptophyta; class Magnoliopsida; order Asterales; family Asteraceae; genus Dittrichia; species Dittrichia graveolens. The sequence continues at coordinate 31,334,930 of JARJIL010000008.1, forward strand.
GTACGCCCTCGGCACGCCGGCCTTGGGCCCGTACCTGGCATAGGGCACGCCCGTACCTTCACAAGGCACGGCCGTGCCCCACCCAACCAAAACCCATTTTGGTATTTTTCTCTCTCTTGTTCAAAGGTGTTTCCGGAATCAATACTTGGCGTGTGACCCAATAGGCCTATGCCTCATCGTCAATGATACCAACTCGTGTGTGTGAGTGGGCATATTCCAACAAAAATCTGATTTGCCATTAAAGTAACTGAATTCAGAAGCGGTGTTACAGTTGTAGTCTTCCTCCAGTAGGAAGAATCTCTAGAAGAATGACATTGATGGGAGTGTTGAGCCATCTCCTCGATCAGGGCGTACCCTTGGGCGGGTGTTTTCTTTGGTATTGGTCCCTGAGAATCGACCATCTGTCTAGTGCAGAAATTAATACCATTATAGAACGTCTGGACAAGCTGGTGAGCATTTAGATCACGTTTTGGACAATTTTAGAGCATCTCCTTATATCTGTCCCATGTGTCATAGAGGGTTTCGTCCTCAGATTGCATGAAGTTTTGGATTTGCGTCTTCATCTTGGCAATCATTGATGGAGGACTGAACCGTTTGATGAAGCGAGTTTTGAGCGCCTCCCATGTACGGATGATGGGCTCGGATCGTAACCAACGTTTGGCTGCACCCTAGAGTGTTATCGGAAACACTCGCAGCATAACAACATCACGACTATCTCCTGGCATGTGGAAGTAGTCAGCAATCTCGAGAACGGCCTCGACATGCTGGTTGGCATCCTCGTTATCCTTTCCGGTGAAAAGAGTCTCGCGCAGAAGGTGAAGGAACTGGCCTTTGATTTCGAAGGTTCTTTCCTCGGGTATTTCAGGTCGGTGAATACCCACTCCGGTGCCCTCGTGCACACGGCTCGCGTACTCCTCGAGTGACATGTTGTCGATGTTCTCTGCCATTTTTCGTGCTCGCTCTCTCTCACGTTTAACTCGCAGACGTCGATGAGATTCGCGTTCTGGTTCGTCAAAAGGTTGAACTAAATCAGAAGTGGGGTCTAAGGACATGCACTACCCTAAAAACCCTAAGTGAGGCTATTAATTAAAGCACTAATCCTAAACAGGCCCAGAATGCCAAATAAATTAAAGCATAAAAATAAAATAGAATGTTCTGTTCTGGTCGCGTCGCGGCGCGATCAGTTGACAGAAACTTCAAACTTGTTCCTTTTGAGCCGAAACTCACGGGAAACAACGGTTAACACTAAATTAACACAATAAAAGAAGATTAAGACCGTTCCCCGGCAACGGCACCAAAAACTTGATGTGCGTTTTACGTACTAGTTTTAAATTTATATTTTACTGATTTAATTACCAAAAACTGCAGGAATAGGCAAGTGAACCTAATCGTTTAGTAATATAGTTAGTAAGTCAGGTGTCGAACTCTTCGGGAACGGGAGCTAAACTAATTTTATTAAATTAATATAGGATTAACTAAAGTAAACTAATAAAACCAAATAAAGACAATTAAACTGAATAAATGCAATTAAATACTAAATTAAAGCAATTAACTAAATTAAGGGGAATTGGTGATCAAGTTTCAAACTTTATTATCCTAAACGATTCCTAACACTACTTAAACACTCAAAAGCAATCAAATAGAACAAAAGCAAGGATTTTTATGGAGTAAACTTATCAAATTAAAGCTTTCCCTCCCTATATTCGATTTCTACTTTTTGAAAACACTTAATTTCCAATTGATAGTGCAATGAACATTTGATTCATCTCATACCGATTTCTTTAACGGATAAACTCTTGGTCCAAAGTCTAACCCTATAATCACGCATTCATTCAATTCTATGGTCAAGAAATTGTTTAAATACATAATTAGACATATTTAAGTTCGTGCCAAACAAGACTCATCCTTTAACAATTATTTGGTTATTAAAATGTTAAATTGATAAATAAAGGTTATTACATGCCAATCATACACATTAAAGTTCCATTCTTGATTATCTAAGCCTAGGATATGATCAATCCCTAGTCAAGATTAACTATTGATCCTAATTAATCATGATAAAAGCTATACAAATAGATTGGGCTTCTAATTTTATAAACTCAGAATATAAATAATCAAAAGAACAGATCTTTAACACATATGGATAAATGGTAAGCTTGTAAGACAAATTATGAGATGAAAACAAGTTATAATCAAAGGAAATCAAGCATCTATACAAAGTATCATCTCCTCTAGGGAGGAAAACAGAAAAACTAGCCAATTACAGTCAAAATCAAGCTCTTGAAATCATGAATAAACATAGAAAACAAGAGAGGAATGACTAAACCGTAAAAGCAAAGCCTCCTAGCCACTTTAATCTTCAAATCAAGCTCCAATCCGTCAAATCAAGCTTCAATGCTCCTGGAACAGCCTCTTGACGTGTTTTTGTAGAGAATGGGTAGAAGAAATTAGGTGGTTAACCCCAAATCCAATGTGGAGTTGCGTTTAAATAGTTTTTTGAAAACAGGGTTGTTGCGCCGTGACGGGCAAGCATCACGCCGCGACCTTGACTTTAATCGCGATCCTGATTCTTTTGAAATTTGAATCTGTCATAATCTTACCCCGTCGTGCCGAGACCAATTAACTTGTCATGCCGCGACCCCACGTGGCAGGCTCTTTGACTTTATCTGAAAATCTTCGTCGCGCCGCGATATTTAAGGATATCGCGCCGCGACCCCTTCTTTTGTGCCCAGTGGACTTTTTCTTCGTTTCTTTTTGGGCTTTACTTATTGGGCTATTAATTCTTTCCTTTATTTCTCTATTCTTGGGCTTCCTCCTATCTTACTTGGGCTTTTTTCTTTTCTTTCTTTCTCGGGCTCTATTTCTTCAATAAATTTATTAATTCGCCTTGTTAGCCTGCAAAACATAAAAGAAACGATAAACGTATCTTTATACAATTAAATACATATTTCCGGCTAAAATCAACCCGATATCGCACAATATTTATATATAATTAACGCGATATCACCCGGCAAGAGGCAAAATTTTATACTTTTCCCAAGGTTTCTTTCTATGATTATACAAAGGGTGATGGCCAGGGATACTGATATCTCTAGGCGCGATGATTAGCCAGCAGTGCAAATTCAAATGATGATCAAACTTTACAAAATTCCAGCAGGGCTTGATGTTCAAACCTTTGTGATGCCTGCAGAATTGGTTCATTTGTTGGATTTATCAAGTGAGGTTGTCAAGGAGTATGTGAGAAATAATGAAATTGTTCTTATGGATCGGCAAGAACCTGTTGATTCTACCCCGAGAACGCTAGGTTCCCCGAGTGATAGTGTATATAGGAGTCAAACTTCTATGGGAGAAGCTGACAGGGGAGACCAAAGTGAAAAAATTAATGAGAGGGGTGGTGAAGAAGGTAAAGGTGTAAGTAAGGTTAGAGAGGGAGTTGCTCTGGACACTTCTGATAGTGAGACCGATTCTTTCCAAAAGCATATTCAGCAAATGTTTCAAAATCAAGATGAACAAATAGAGGAGAATTTGGGTCCTGATGGTTAAAGAATACATTCAAGTTTACCAGAATATGACCAAATGATGGACTTGTCATATGAATTTGAAAATATTGATACTTAAATGTTATATAATGATGTTAGTTCGCTTAACGTAGAGGAAAATGCTGAAAGGCAAAAACAAAGCGAGGGAGTGCGCGTTGTGAGAAAAGAAAAAGTGAGTGCTGAGATTCCTCCAGCCATTTCAAGCCAGGACACCACATCTACTGTTGGGTTTATACCTGACATTGAAAAAGACTCTGGCTTCCCACCAGAGCATGCACAAACCCCTCCCAGCCTCTCAGTATTCTCTTCAAAGAATATTGTTTCATTTCACGGAGATATAGCACATAATCTAATGGTTCCTCATTCGGAGGGTACTGTTATTGAAACCAGTGGCACTCCTCTCCAAGCCACGATTATTGTTTCTGTGCACATCGATAACTATCAACAAATTGTTGATTTTCTTTCTAAACACAAGCAAATAGTCGAGGAACTAACTGGTTTATTCAAAGATAGACCAGTTGGAACTACTATAGGTGAAGCCCTAACAAGCCATATCCAAGGATTAGTAGGAAAACCCACCATAGTCAACGTCAATCCAGCTGTGAAAGTGGGTGGTCCTTCATCTTCAGAATTTGTTTCTGGAGGTGATGGAACCTCAACGGGTAATCTAAGTGATCCCGGTGTTACACACACTGAATCTGAATCGGCTAAGGAATTTGTTTCCAAGGCTGATTTTGATGCTTCAATTGAACATCTCCATGTACGTATTGATGATATCCAACGGATACAACTTGACAGACTAACTCGCATTGAGAAAAAGTTGGATGATTTGGTGGAGAAGAGAGATATTGAAATGAAAGATAAGGTTACTCATGCCTTATTTGTGGATGAGCTGAAAAGTCTACTGATGGTAAAATTGATTGGAAAGGGTGATAGTAGTTCAGAGGATTTGGATATTTTATCCTTGTTAAGAACAGAGGTAGAGTCAACATTCAAGACAGCTGTCGGGTCATCAAATAGACCTAGGCATGACGACGATGACTCTGACACCAATCGTCCTGAGGGGGAGAAAAGATTAAAGACTTATTTTGATACCCCGACTGCTCAGCAAATCAGTGCAGTTGTTGCAAGATTGGAGAAAATTTCTTTCAAACAAAAATATAAGGGCAAGCAGACTGAGATGATTGATTTTGATTAAATGAATGTGCCTGAGGTTAAGGAAGAGGATGAGGATTTAACACTAGCCTTATGGCTGAGTAAACAAGAGGTTTAAAAGCCTTCTGAAGCTATTGATGAATCTGGTCTTGAAAAGTACAGATTGGAAAGTGTAATGCAAGTACATGAAGAAGTAATAGAACAGTTTCCTCCGTCTCCTGGTAAATTCAGAACAACTCCTGCTGATATCATAAGAAAACAACAGAAAGAAACTCAAATCAGCGAAATATCAAAACAATCTGAATGGAAAATTCCTAACACCGCTCAAATAGATCCGGTTCACACTGGGTCTTTATCAAATGTGAAAGGGAGTTATGTGCTGACTAGGGAGGCCTTGAAAATGACAGTCAGAAACTGGAGGTACCAAGATATTCTAGTAGCCTTCCTAGAAGAAAATTTTATCGACATCTACACTGATGAAATCGAAGAGATGTTGGATATAAATCTGATGGGTGCAAAGAATGCAGATGAAGCCAAAACAAAAATGATTCTCAATATGCACACCGAAAAGAAAGAGGAGATTGAATCAACACATCAGATAATAAAGCTAAACTATGTTGGAATTCAAAGAATTCTATTCAAAGATATGATCAGCTTTCTCGTCACAAGGTCAGATATGAAGAGTTATACCATTGGGCATGTGGACCTAAAATTTGTAAACCTTGGTGACGTCAACTTCCTACTAGAGCAAGTCGAAGTAAAATTGGAAAAGAATGTTGAGGATTCAGCTGGCTATCAAAAGCTCAGGGAGTTCATCAGACATCGATGTCAAATAGCAGAATATACTGATCTTCAGTTAGGAGCTGAATCTGACAAAGCAAAAATTAATCTGTTGAAGCCAAACACGAATCATTCTAAAATAGACCAAATGGAGATGTATCAAGTGTTCTGGAGTTGTGATAAAGATTTTGAAGGAGATAAGAGAATCGTTCTATTCAACAGTAAAGGAGAAAAGTTTTTCTTGAAGTTTAATGAAATCAGTGCTTACTCAGATGGATCTCTGAAGATTTGGTCCTTGAAAATCAAATAGTATAGTATGAGTTTGAAGGAAGAAGTTGATCAAGTGCCCAGAGTTAGACTTACTGAAGTTATCAAACTGTTTGATGCCAAACGCGACGAATGAAAGATGATCACATATTGGCAGAGAAAGATTGGGCAAAGAAATACCAGCTAGACACAAACAAGGGGGAGATTGTTAGAACTATATTTTATGTTTGTGGTCTAGATACATTTTAGTGCTTTCATAGTTAAATTTGTACTTAAAATGTCACTATATAGGGATATGTATAAATAGTGACATTAGTCTTTAATCTTGTAACCTTTGGCTATTAATCAAATACAAAACACACACTTTAAGGTGTTTCTACCATATGCTCTCATCTTGATTCTAGTTTGTGCTCATATATTGCTTTACACAAGCACGCTGGCCCAAGGGCTTTGCTTCCGATGCCCTGAAAAATTACATCCCGGGCACAAGTCCATTCCCCCTTAGTTCTTGTTACTCGAAATTAATGAAGAAATTTCTAATTCTCTACCGTTCACAACCAAGTCAGGTTCTACACAAACTCCTAACTCCTCATAACTCACTACCCTTAAAACCAGAACATCACGATCTTCCAACTCACCATCTACCCATGATGCTCATACTCTACACCTTGAAGAAAATTACTCAGCCTCTCACGATCACTTCCTGGCTCTTTCTCATGCTCCATACACGGTTCCTCTCCAAAATCCCTTCGAGTTACTGGATTCCTATAGGGTAAAATAGTGATAGTACTTATCTACTCGGGTAGCACTCATAACATTATCTAGCCTCGTGTTGCCTCATTTTGTAAGCTTCTAGTCAATAGTCATCCTTCCTTCTCCGTTATGATGGGAACGGAGAATATCCACAATGTACCGGTCATTGTTCCAACATTCCATTAAGGCTATCCGACTCGAATTTCTTTTTATCCCTCTATGTCTTGCCTATCGAGGGAGCAGATGTCGTTCTCAGGATGTCATGGTTAAGCTCCCTCAGACCGATCCTGGCCGACCTCAACTCACCTTTAAACACTTGAATCATACGGTTACTTTGCAGGGGAAACCCATTGCCACACCCACGTCTCTAGTGCGATTAGTCACCACCTAGAGAAACAATCTTGTGACGACCGCTATTTCTCCAAAATTGACCAATTAAAATCTTTGTCATTTCATCATGAAACTAGCAATGAAAGTCTTAATTCACAAAATACATCTTATTGAAACGATAAGAGTTTACGATAATTAGAAATCACGTCATCACGTTCATAATCATAAACCTCAAAACATAAATTCTTTGGATAAACATAATCAAATGGTATCATCATTAGAAAGGACTTCTACCTACAGTTCCCATCTCACAAAATCCATAGACTTTAAGCAACCTGCACAAGTACAAGACACATTTCAAGAAAAACAAATGTCAATTTAAAGCCTCATGAGTCAATAGAGTTTACTAAAACATATTCAATTAAAACATATTATAATTAGACGTTGATATTAAATAATAAAAATCCTTCCCGCCCAATCACATTGTTGAACAACCCATCAAATTCCATTTAGCACATGACGGTCAACTATTGATACCGCAATTGACATGAATGCATAATCATATCACATAATAATTGTTAATTCATAATCTTTCATTTATCATAGTTCTTTAATTTGTAATGACCTCAAATATTTGATTTATCAACATTATCCTTATTGGTCTAGGGCGATTAGCTTAGCCCAAGGTTTAGACCCAGTTAACGAATCATGTTCTTACCCATCTTAGAATCATTGAGTGCGATTTCTACTGATTCTCAGACTGTAAAATCTTCCACTATCGCTACTTCGGTGACGTGGTATACAACATATTCCCACTATGCCGTTCAGGTGAAGGATTAACGGTGACTACCTTTTGCACCTCCTAACACCCACATGATGTTTAATAAGGTGACTACCATTCACACCAAATATCACTCGAATGAGTATAAATACATCGTCACGTTGTTACTAGACATGTCATGATTACTTGGCAACTCATAAACGGCTATCACTTTTCCTAGAAGGATTAACCTACTAGGTATCATTATCAAGGATAGGACTACCCCCACCTCAAGGCCTCATAACTCATCAATGTTTCAAAAATCATAATCTGACAAGTAATCAAATTGAAAAAAATCGAGTAAGACATCATTTTATTCTCAATTAATGTTTGCATCCATTAGACTAAACGTTAATAACACATAGTGATTTCATAACATAAGCATGCTCTTTAATCAATCCCATGTCATATATAAATCATACACATATATCATGAAATTCTTTCATAAGTAATATATAAACACACATTAACGTTGTATAGGAATCATTAGTTTAAAAAATCTACCATTTTTGTTTAGTACTCGGTTTTGAGAAATATTGAACTCACCTTAATCCAGACAAACGATCACTAAATCTTGATTCAACGAGCTTCACTCTTGGATCTTCAAAAACCTGATCTCAAATGTCTCGAATAACTTATAGAGGACACTAGGTAAAATGCATGATCTAAGGATCCGAAACAAGTCTAAACTTTCTTAATCTACTAAAAACGCATATAATAACTTTTGTCCAACGATCGTCGCATCATGAACGTTAATACTTCAAAGAAACATTCTAAAATCGACATGCACTCGGAATTTATGCTATACAACTAAAATATAAGCATAAAGATAATAATAGTTACCTCTCCAGATCACCAACACGATTCCAAGGTCGAATCCTAGTCAGAAATGGAGTCACCGTTCTTCCCGAGCCTTGAAAACACACTCTTTATCGAGATCCGGCACCACCATGCTCTCTAGTCTAAGAACCTCTCAAAAATTCGGCAATGTTACACCTCAAGGGTACAAACTTGTGCAAATGGCTGAACTAGCAACTCATATATATAGACCAGCCGAGGATGCGTCGCATCACGACCGACTGTAACACCCGAAATTCGAATTTCATGATTTAATAAATTAAACCAGTGTTACAGTTTTAGTGATTTTATAATTGAGATTAGGAGATGTTTAGAAACTTGAGGGTTACAGTTGTTAATTTGAAACTAGAAAAGTTTAGGGGCCAATTGTGACAACTTTCAAAGTATTGTTTATATATATATGCAGATTTGACTTTTGAGAAGTCAAACTTTTCATTTCTTCATTTATGCTTCACGAGAGAGAGAGAGTTAGACCAGAGTTCTTTTGAGGTTTTTGAGCTGGAACAGAAGAGAACAAGTGATTTCATCCTTTCCTAGTTAGACATAAGCTAAGGTAAGGTTTCTTGTTGGTTGTTCTTGGTGTTTTAATGGGTTTTAAGGTTTGATTCATGGTGAATCATGGTTTTAGCTTATTCTTATTGTTTAGTTCAGTTTATCTGCTGTATGGGGTGTAGGAAAACACCTTTAACATCTTTCTTATGAGTTTTGTTGAAATTATGGCTAAGAACAGCGACTGTTAGGAAGAACAGTCGGCTGGTGTGTTGAGTACACGGCCCGTGTAGCGGTACACGGCCGTGTAGTGTTGAAGGCGGTCACAGGGACATGTTGGTGTACATGGTTGTGTAGGATTTGTGGTACACGGCCCGTGTAGGTGACGTGTCAATACTGGCCATATAGCCAGGTCAGGTCATGTAGGCTGAAGGGGGGCACGGCCCGTGTAGGGATACATGGCCAGTGTAGGTGCCCTGTTCAATTTGTTATGTGCTAAGTTTGAGTATGTGATTAACATCATGATTATATGTATACATGTAGGAAATACTGTTTGAAGTATTGTGAGTATATCTGGCATAACACCGTGTGGTATTAATTGCACAGGTGAGTTTTCTAAACTCTGATTCATATATGTGATATGTGTGTGGTACATTGCAATGTGATATATTATTGATCAGAGGATCACAGAGAGAGAGCTGTAGCATGCTGCATTGTGTAGTAGTGCTATGGACAGCGTTTTAGCCTTCTTGGCGGATGCTAAGATGGTGCAGTACTGTATCCATAAGACCTGTTGTGGCATTCGTATATGTGTATGCGCATGCTTATATGATTTACAGTTTAGCTTTCTCACTAAGCTCTTGTAGCTTAGCAAATATTGCATGTTGTTGTTTAGCAGGTTGTGAGCACCAAGGCAAGGCCCCGGTTTGACTGTTGATGGTTGGTTGCATAAAACGTGATTTGAAACATTAAAGCTCCCATTTGTGTAACAGAAAGTACTTTTGATGTAAATGCGCACATACTTCTTTTATTACAAACATGAGGGTTTAAATGATATGTTTTTGTTGGCTTCCGCTGACGGTAAGATTATTGGAAACTGTTTTTGACATGATTTGAAGTTGTATTATCTTTTTGTACGAACCAGAGGGTTCAGAAAGACTTAGTTGGTTTCCATCAGCTTATCAAATTCTGATTTTAGACAAATACCTTTTATTTCAAGCTTCATTGTAAATTTTGGAAATTGGGGCGTTACTTGGTATCAGAGCCACGGTTTGAGGGATCTGGAGGTGTGTTATGCATCGTCTGGACTTAAACCATGGTTCTGCGGATTTTTGTCAAACTGGAGGCTTACTGCTTGGTTGGTATATTGTGTATCTTATTGAGAGTATGCTAACTGTTTATGTTGTTATGATTCGTATTGAACTACCTGAGAGGTTAAATATATTGATGCCAGATACGTGATTCCTTATATGACATAGTATGCGAGTAAATGTTATGCATCGAGTTGATACATGAGATTTGATTGAGATACTATCTTATGATTTATGTAGCCAGTGCTAATGCTCATAGGCTATGCCTGAGATGAGACTGATAAAGGAGGTGTTGGTTATATGTTATATCATAATTGATAATGTGATACATGGCCTAAGCCTGTGAATCGGGACTTCTTATGGTAAAATTAAGATCGAATGTATATAGTGTGTTCGGAGTAATATAAGGGCCCATATTATTATTGACACACAATATATGTTGGAACTTGGTGAAATCATGGGAAATCTTGTGAATCGGGTGAGGGGTACTTGTAGGAGATAGTACCCCTGTAATATAGGAGTGCCTTAGTATGAATAGGGCTACTTCAGATCTGAGAAGAGGTGTACGGATATGTTGATTAATTATGAACTATTGATATAGAGGATAGTATGGTAAAGCTACCTTTTTGTTTTAAATGTTTTATTTATACTTCCAGAGTAGTGAATATGAGGAGAAACCAGAATGAGTGGGAAGGAAACGTGGGAAGTTTCTTGTTGTAAGAGTCATGTGTGACATGAATTTTAGTGTGATGAATATAAAGTATTCTTGGGTAAGTAATATTCAAAGAGATGGTCTTAGTAGTAGGCCAGAGAGAACAGTATTAGGGTGACTGGTGAGAAAACCCTAATAAAAGTATAAACTTATCAAAGTAAGGCAGATATTGAATTAGATATGGAGTTGATGTCATAAAGACATGTTAATAAAAGTTGATAATATAAATTATGAAGATGGTATGATATACCTTAATAAGAGGGAAAAATGACACGAGGCTTGACTAAGCCCAAAGTTGAGTTTGAATAAAATAGTACTAGATACTATAAATTGTGTGGTGTTATAAAATATATTACTGTAAGAAAGTATTATATAAAGAGAACCGGAAATCATGATTACGAGGGAAGTGTACAGAGGAATGAACAATGTAATATTCCGAAATTCTGTTATGACCCTAATATTTATTAGATTGATGTTCCATTGTTCTAAAGGAATTCATGTATCATAATTGTAAAATATAATGGTATCTCATGGATAAATTAGAAATTTATTGTTTTAAGAGTGATTTCTAATTATGTAATGATATGTGGTCATGAAGTAAAAATGTTAATGCATAGTGTACCATTGATTAAAGCTTTAAATGATTGGAGTTGTAAAGGCTATGAGTTATGGGTTTTATTGGTAATTTGGTTGAGACTTTAAGGGTGTATAGTGCAAACTATGGTTAATGGGAGGACTAGAAGTGCCATATGTGTGTGTATAATTGCCTTTGACCCATTTAAGGGTCAAATGTCTTCTTCTTTCATTCGAAGAAACGTATGGAGAGAGAGAAGGTTCTAGAGGAAGCTATCAAGGGGTGAAGGGAGAAATCAAGAGGGATTAGTAGTTTGTGAGCTTGGATTCAAGAGTTCATGAGTTTGAACCATGATTCCTTCATCTTTGAGCATGGATTGAAACAAGAAGGAAGAAATCAAGTTGGAATTTCATGTCAAGTAAGTTCTAATCTTGATTTTGTGTTTGATTTTAAGTTTGGATTGTTGGTTGCAATGATCTTTGACTTTTCATGTTGAAAAATTGTGTTAAATGGGTCAAGCTTGGGGTGTTGGTTGAAGTGGGAGTTTTGAAGGATTAAATGTGTTTAAAGTGTTGATATTTGAGCTTGATTATGGTATTATATGATATGTGTGGGTGATTATGGTTGGATTTGTGTATAAAAGTTAAATGGGTCAAGAACTTTAAATTTTGGTAAAGATGGGTTTTGGTGATCAAAATTGGGTAGAGTGTGTTATTAGCGATGAATTCCATATTATGGAGTTGTTTTGATTGAGTTTTAAGTGTTGGGTATAACAAACTAAGTTTTGGTAGTGAAAACTTAAGGAATTTGTGATTTGCAGCAAAAAAAAATAATAAGAAAACAGATTGTGCAGGACCAGGTCGCGACGCGACGCGTTGCATGCGAAGGAGAGTTTTCCAGAGAATTTCTCGCGGCGCGAGAGCTATGTCTTCGCGGCTCGAGGCACCCTGAATGCAAAATCATGTTTTTTACCCCTTTTGACCTTGAACATGTTTGGGGTTTGATTCATATGGTTATAGAAGGTGTAAATAGAGTCTTTTAAGACCCAAAAGAGTGTTTAAGCATAGATTTGAGCCCGTAAGAGTTTTGTTTGGTTAACCTATGTTAGTTAACCTATTGTTTTTGTGATCATAGGTTTCTGATCAAGTGTTTGAGCTAAGGTTTGTTTGGGGTTGTGATCCTCATCACACCCTCAGGTGAGTACACCCTGCGGATACCCAGTTTTTGCTTAAAAGTTTCAAGTCATCATATTGTGTTCTTGTGTTTGGCAATTGTTTTGTGATTCTTTATGAATCAAATAAAGTGGATTATGAAATCGTTTTGTAACATGGATTAAACGATTTGAAAATATTTATGAGCTTTTGGAACTTAAAGAATATGGGAACCATGTATTGTTTATGATATGGTTTACATGAATTGTTTTATGATGCAGGTAATATGAGTTGCAACTGTTTATGTGGTTTTGAACTTAAAGAAAGTGTAAACCATGAGTTGTTTTATAATATGGTTTACTTGAGTTACATATGTTTTATGAAACCTTTGGGTTTAAGAATGAGGAATTGTGTATTTGATTTAATATGAGTTTTAAATGATGGTTTTCAAAATAAGACCATTGCTCCATGTTGGAGATGGTCTATGTTTAAATAGTGATTAAACTAATGGTTTTGAAACAAGATACTCCATGTTGGAGTGGACTTTGATTTTGAAACAAAAGATATGGTTTTGATTTAATGAAACTCATGGTTTCACCAATAATGTTTTGTGCGACCCTTCGGGGTATGAGATTTTATGACCCTTGGGGGTATGTGATTATGTGACCCTTCGGGGTATGTGCCTATGTGACCCTTCGGGGTATGTGCTTATTCGGGGTATATGTGCTTCGGTCCGGACCACTGTGTGATATAACTCTGTACCATAGGGTCCCTAGTCATTGAGATGTACACAGCGGTTCAAGTGGCTTCGGCAATTGGGGGGACCCCGAGGTACGGGTGGCTGAGGGGTTGGTGCAGAGAGTGGAGGGGTATGTCAGTAGACCATCATGACCATGTGGGTTCACTGGGCTGACGAGCCACCGAACCCGGGGCAACACGTGTGGATTTGGTAAACAGGGCTTACACTCCAGATAACCGTTGTATGGTGGACTGGTTCGTGCATCCCCTACCTTGATGGGGTGATGTGGTTATCCCCCATGTGGGCATGTGTTGACCGTGGCTAGCTACCATGTGGATACATTGTGGCCCTACGGACAGACCCGCATCCTTATGTGTTATTATGTATATGCTTTCAAAAGCTTACTTGATTGCCAAACTGATGTTTTCAAAAGTGAAAAGGATGACTTGGTTTGATAAAACAAATGTTTTTGGATATACTCACTAGCTATGTTTATAGCTAACTGGTGTATAAAAAAGTTTTGTATCCACAGGTTATATAGCCGCCTTGGTAAGGCGGGTAGTTGCTGTGGGCTTGGCTTTGGCTTGGTTACGATTCCGGTAATTCTGGATTTCCTACTTTATGTATATGGTGGTGAGATTGACTGTGTTAACACCCAAGGCTTTGGATTATAAAGGTTGTAAATGTTATTGTTGAGATATTTACAGAAAATGAAAATGCTTCCGCGATAAATTTTTAAGGGTTTTGTATAAATATGGTTTTAAATTGATTTATGAAAAATTTAAATTTGGACTGAAAATCAGGGTGTTACAAACAAAATGTGGATTGGTAATAAATATTATACTATGTAATTGTAGTAATTGATTGATTATAAGAAAAGGGAATGACGGAGAAGAACAGTTAAATATATAATGACTGAGATAGTCAAAAACCAAATTAATACCAGCAAGAAGGTATTTAACGAGAAAATATAAAGTATGTTAATTGAGAAAGAGGTTATGCTCTAAAATGCGAATGAGAATAAAATGATTATGATTTAATAAACTCTTTAAGAAGAGTAAGTGGCATAATCCTATAAATATAAACGAGATGAAGGATGGTTATGAAATGAAGACGAAATGTGTTATAATATGAGTAATACAATATCGAGAATATTATGTATAATGAGGGAAGTGTATGAAATTGAAGTGAATATAAAAACGTGAGAGTGTGGATGTGTATAATATGATGTACCCGTCTCAATGGATTGGCCAGATATGAGTAATGAAAAGTGACAGTATAAATATGAAAATAAATAATAAATTCATAAAGATATAATGATTTCTGAAACTCTATGTTTCAAAAGAGATGTAATATATTAACTGTTGATAAAAGTGATGATAAAGCTAGATGTACATATGACATGTACATGAGATTGTTATGAGAAACAAGTTAACAGAAAGTGAAATGAGATATACATTGATAAGAATTTTTAAATATTATTCAAAAACGGTAAAAGAGTAGAGTGTTGTGAAACAAAGACAAGATTGATAGTGTGAGATGTGATTGATATTTTGGTCTATGATTGACCAAGAATTGTTTTGTTTCAGTACAATGGATCATAATGTGAATTCTAGGACAGAGAATGAAGTAAGGAATGAAGAAAACCCTGACATGACTACCATAGGAGAGGTTGAAGATTATATTTCCCTTTATGGGGAAAGACGTGGAGCTATACCTACAAAACACCTTAGCGGTGTCGTTGCAGATGAGTTTGGAAAATGTATTAAGACGGTTATGCCGTCTATTATGACAGAAATGAAGAATGAGATAAGAAGTGTAGTTCGAGAAGAATTTCATTTACTGAAGGATGAAATGGTTAACGAAATGAAAGAGGATAAGATAGAGGTTAAAGCTGAGGGGTCCCGTAGAAGATCAGGATGTGAAACTTGTGGTAAGAACCATACAGGTCAATGCAAATATAAGACCAAAGGTTGTTATACCTGTGGAGAAATAGGACATTACTCTAAGGATTGTTTATCCTTAGGAAAGTTTTGTTATGATTGTGCTCAGTACAGACATGAGTCCTCAGAATTTCCTAACTAGTTGATAGTTGTTAGTCGAAATGTTAAATAAATAAGTAGATAGAGGGTGAGGTTTCTTTTAAAAATGTATGTAAATTATGTAGAATCAGTATGTATTTTTATTAAATAATAAAATGTTGAAAGAGGTAAAAATTTAGAAAGATTTTACGTTAATGGTTGAATTATAATTGATGAGTATTTTATAATTATGTATGAGTTGACTCCAACTGGGAGAGTAGTGTGAAAAGATTTATAACGATTAACTATATTAAAACAGTTTGTATAGACCACTGTGATCGTGGTAGAAATGAGTATTAATAAAAGTTACAAAACCAAATGAGGAAATTGCATAACATTGAGTTGGAAAAGAGATTTAAGGCCACAATGTGTGATGTTAAATAATTGGTACAATGAGTAAAGAGTGAAAGAAAGAGATTATTGTCTCGGACTAAATAAAAGAGGTGGCAGTAATTTATATTGTTACAGAGGAAATTTGGAGTAATGAATTATGTGTTGATAATTAATCATACAAATCGAAGTAAAATATAATAATGAGTTACATACGTGTTGATTATCAGAAATAATTAAACGGTATTTAATACCAAGAGAACAGAATGGAAGTTTTAAAATATATAGGCCTTGGCCTATGTATGAAGTGGAAAGTATTAATTTGAACAAAAGGTCAGGCGTTGACCAGAGAGATAATTGAGCACGATAATTA
Source organism: Dittrichia graveolens (assembly GCA_038502395.1). Taxonomy (NCBI): domain Eukaryota; kingdom Viridiplantae; phylum Streptophyta; class Magnoliopsida; order Asterales; family Asteraceae; genus Dittrichia; species Dittrichia graveolens. The sequence goes on from JARJIL010000008.1 coordinate 31,351,191, forward strand.
TTTTATCGAATATTATGATGAGAGTAAAACTATTGCTCGAGGAAGAGCGGGAACGGTTGAAGAATAATTATTCTTGAAAATGAAATTTCTACATAATAGAGTTGAATTAAAGGAATGAGTCCTTGAGAAGGAACAAAATTTTATCATTAACTATTAAAATATGAAATACACAATAAAAACAGTAAAGATGAAAACCACGACAAGAGCGAATTGAGTAACAGGAATTAGCCCCAATGGGAATGTTTATGAATTAATAAATTGGTATAATTGAGTACAAACATATAGTGGTGGAAAGCTAGATAAAGCTTCTTGAGCAGAGAACACAAAATTAAATTTCTGATTTATCTGAAATGAGTAAGAGGTATAAAGAGTTAACAGTGAAATATTAATGGCTAGAGATAAAGCCAAAGGTAGCCAAGTATGTGGCAAACGTGTTGCAGAATTTGAAAATGAAGATGTATGTCAAAATGTATGAGAAATTCCAACTTGGTTGGATTATAAAATGAGATTAGTGGTTGTAAACAAACGATTTTAAAAAAATGTACATTTTAGTTCTATCAAGAAAACTTTATTTCTCTAAACGTTCGTTGAAATTTATATAAAGAAATTATTTTTGGTTACGTATCTCTGTGTTGTTTTCGTTATGACAGAAAACCGATTTAGTTCAAAAAAAATTTGAAAAGGATTTTATGAAGAGATGAGAAGTACGTGCTATATTATGAGTAAAGTGAGAAAACAATTCTGATGATTGAAAGTAAGTAGAGTACGTATGTTGTGAATTTGAAAGAAACTAACGTTTTTAATTGGTATTAGCCAAATTTTTATATATTATACAAATTATTATTTTAGTATCAGATTGTCGCTGTACGGCATATTATGTGGTGAGAGAGGTCAAACCTCAGGAACAGAAAGAAATGAGTGACAATGATGTGGTACAGTGAATAAGAGAACAATTTATTAAATGAGAAGGATATTGTTAATAACCCAAATTTATAAAAAGAGCTATACAAATGATCGTATACCGATGGCGAGTGACAAGTTGAGAAACTATGATATAATAATATATCTCTATAAAAGAGTGATAATAGATTCAGAATGAGATGGAAATTAGGTCCGATGTTGATTGGGCCATTTAGAGTTATTGCTTATGGGAAAGGTCACGTGTAGACTGTGAGAGTTATGAGAGTATTTATCACGAGTTATATCTCTGAGAGTGATGACCAAACGATTCTGCATATATGTTTATACTATTGGAAATATAAGTATTGACAGTAATGGATTGGACAAGTTAGGTCCAGTGGAAATTCAAGAGTGGTTTTGAGAAACCTGAGAAAGAGATAACATGTAGTTATCCAGAACACACCAACAGTTGATTTCGAGGACGAAATCTATTTCAAGTGGGAGAAGGTTGTAACACCCGAAATTTGAATTTCGTGATTTAATAAATTAAACCAGTGTTACAGTTTAAGTGATTTCCTAATTGAGAGTAGGAGGTGTTTAGAAACTTGAGGGGTTAAAGTTGTTAATTTGAAACTAGAAAAGTTTAGGGGCCAATTGTGACAACTTTCAAAGTATTGTTTATATATATGCAGATTTGACTTTTGAGAAGTCAAACTTTTCATTTCTTCATTTATGCTTCACGAGAGAGAGAGAGAGAGAGAGAGAGAGTTAGACCAAAGTTCTTTTGAGGTTTTTGAGCTGGAACAGAAGAGAACAAGTGATTTCATCCTTTCCTAGTTAGACACAAGCTAAGGTAAGGTTTCTTGTTGGTTGTTCTTGATGTTTTAATGGGTTTTAAGGTTTGATTCATGGTGAATCATGGTTTTAGCTTATTCTTATTGTTTAGTTCAGTTTATCTGCTGTATGGGGTGTAGGAAAACACCCCTAACATGTTTCTTATGAGTTTTGTTGAAATTATGGCTAAGAGCAGCGACTGTTAGGAAGAACAGTCGGCTGGTCTGTAGAGTACACGGCCCGTGTAGCGGTACACAGCCGTGTAGTGTTGAAGGAGGTCACAGGGCCATGTTGGTGTACATGGTCGTGTAGGATTTGTGGTACACGGCCCGTGTAAGTGACGTGTCAATACTGGCCATGTAGCCAGGTCAGGTCGTGTAGGCTGAAGGAGGGCACGAATCGTGTGGGATACACGGCTAGTGTAGGTGCCCTGTTCAATTTGTTATGTGCTGAGTTTGAGTACGTTATTAACATCATGATTATATGTATACATGTAGGAAATACTGTTTGAAGTATTCTGAGTATATCTAGCATAACACTGTGTGGTATTAATTGCGGAGGTAAGTTTTCTAAACTCTGATTCATATCTGTGATATGTGTGTGGTACATTGCAATGTGATATATTATTGATCAGAGGATCACAGAGAGAGAGAGAGAGCTGTAGCATGCTGCTTTATGTAGTAGTGCTATGGACAACGTTTTAGCCTTCTTGGCGGATGCTAAGATGGTGCAGTACTGTATCCATAAGACCTGTTGTGGCATTCATATATGTGTATGCACATGCTTAAATGATTTACAGTTTAGCTTTCTCACTAAGCTCTTGTAGCTTAGCAGATACTGCTTGTTGTTGTTTTGTAGGTTGTCAGCACCAAGGCAAGGCCCCGGTTTGACAGTTGATGGTTGGTTGCATAAAACGTGATTTGAAACATTAACGCTCCCATTTGTGTAACAGAAAGTACTTTTGATGTAAATGCGTGCATACTTCATTTATTACAAACCTGAGGGTTTAAATGATATGTTTTTGTTGGCTTCCGCTGACGGTAAGCTTATTGGAAACTGTTTTTGATATGATTTGAAGTTGTATTACCTTTTTGTACGAACCAGAGGGTTCAGAAAGACTTAGTTGGTTTCCATCAGCTTATCAAATTCTGATTTTAGACAAATACCTTTTATTTCAAGCTTTATTGTAAATTTTGGAAATCGGGGCGTTACACCGAGCAAGTTCACGTGACTTTTGCTACATGCAAAAACTCTAACACACGCAATCCAACACGTGACCTGCCGCCCCAACGCGTGGCTTCGCGACATAACACGCGTCTTGTTGCGATCTTTGAATTTCAACAATTTCTTTGTATTTGAACTTTTAAATTCTTTTATTTTAATAATAATAATAATATTCCTTAATTATCTTTATAAATAAATAACTGCATAAATATTATTTATTTCTCGCCTAAATAACATTACAATAATTTCCAAAAATTCGGGTCGTTACAATTCTCCCCTCCTAAAAAAGATTCCGTCCTCGGAATCGACTAAGTAAATAGTCGGGGATACCTAGCCTTCATCTCTTCTTCAGTTTTTCCAAGGTCATATCTCCACCGTGCTTATTCTTCCATTGTACCTTCACTAGCTTGACCCGTTTCTTCCGTAGTTGTTTGACCTTACAGTCCATCATTGTTATTGGTTCTTCGATCAATCTCTTACTTTCAACAACACGGAGTTGTTCAAATGGTAGAATACTTGGTTCTTCATCCAAAAAACTTCATAAATAGCATAAATGAAACACATTGTGTATTCCTTGCAGCTCTTGTGGCAGTTCTAAGTTATATGCTTGCTCTCCAACACGTTCAAGTATCGAGAATGGACCAATAAAATGAGGTCCAAGTTTACCCCACTTTCCAAAACGATAATCCGCTTCCATGGTGAGACCTTCAACAATAATTTTCACCGACTTCAAAAGTTTTGGGTCGGTGTTTCTTGTCAGAGAATTTCTTTTGTCTCTCTCAAGTTACTCTCAATCGTTCATGGGCAACTTTTACATTGTGTGTAAAGAGCTGAACAATTTCAGGACCCGCATATTTCTTTTCTCCTGGTTCGAAGCATCAGGTTCGGGTACGACACTTCCTATTATAGAGCATTTTGTAAGGAGCCATACTAGTACTTGCACGATAAGTATTATTATATCTTAATTCCAGTAGCGGTAAGTGAGAATCCCAACTACCGCCATACTCAATCATGCAAGCTCTCAACATATCTTTCAGAGTTTAAATCGTCCTTGATGCAAATCGGCTATCTCAATCCGAAACAACTGATAAAGGAATCCCATGTCTCGTGATAATCTCGCGAATATACAGTTTAGCCAAGTTCTCTAGCTCCTCATTCTCTTTAGTAGCTAAGAAATGAGCACTCTTAGTAAACCTAGATCATATCGTTTCCACGAGCTATCTTGGGCAATTTGGTCACAAAATCCATGGTGATTTTATCCCATTTCCATTCTGGTATCTCTAGTTTTTGTACTTCTCCATACGGCTTTTAATGTTTCGTCTTGACTTCAGAGAAAGTCACGCACTTTGCCACATAATCGGCAATATCCACCTTCATACCCGGTCACCAATAGTTGGTTTTCACGTCATGATACATCTTGGTATTACCTGGATGTATAGAATATTTGGAATGGTGAGCATCATGTAACAAAGTGTCATGAACACCATCGTCCTTAGGAACCCAAATACAATTTTTGAAAGTCTTCAACCCTCGGTTATCTTCAGTTAAATTCATATGTTGCTTAACCATAACTTCATCCTTCAAATTTTCTTCCTTCAATCCTTCAATATGGGCTATTCAAATTTGCTAAAAATTTCAGGTCAACAACAATACTCATGGATTTGAGTCGATAAGATGATCTCGGTTCTTTTTTATTCAAAACATCGGCTACTACATTAGCTTTACCTTGATGGTAGCTAATTTCACAGTCGTAATCTATCAAGAGTTCCATTCATTCTCTTTATCGCATATTCAACTCCTTCTGATTCTGAATATATTGCAGACTCTTGTAATCGGTGTACATGACACACCTGGTGCCATACAAGTAATGATGACATAACTTAAGGGAAAAAATCACAGCTACAAGCTCCAAGTCATGAATCGAACAATTCAATTCCGCATCTTGCCTCGAAGTATAGTAATCACCTTTCCTCACTTCATAAGGACACATCCCAAACCTGAATAGGAAGCATCACTATATACAACAAAGTCTTCGATACCTTCCGATCGCTGGCACGACCCGTACCCCTAGAGGTACGACCGTGCCCAGTCACCGGAAAAACCATTTTGACAGAAAACTTAAAAATCCTGTTTACTCAAAAAGTGCAAAGCCATGTTGGAGATGGCTCTAATACCAATGTTGGGTTTTCGTGGTCCAAAAAACTCAGCGGAAGCAAAACGAGTAGAAAATATGTTTCAAAATTTGACCACGAATATACCCACCACATGGACCAAAACTCTAAACATGATTAAGTAACAAGATAAAGATACAAATAACTAGTGTTGTACCCTTGAAGCTATCTTCTTTGTATAAGCGGATTTGGAGTTTGGAAGATGTGTACACTAACTTGTGTACCACTAATGAAGTCCACACCAAGTCCTTATTGATTCCCACTTGCTAGAGTGTGAGATAGACAAATCTCAACACTACCAATATGATCAACAAAAGAATACCAAAGCCTTGAATACTCCTTTGTGCTTGAGAGAGATATATATGCAATTTGTATATTCTAGTAAAACAAGTTTATGGAACATGACCACATTAGCTTCATGTGACTTATATAGAACTCAAACATGAGTTCAAATTCGTCCACACTAATGTCAAATTCAGTTACTAGATTAATGGCAATAAATACCTCTTTTAACTAGCTTTGAAAGCCTAGTTAAGAGGTTGTTACTGCACAGGGCACAGCCTTGCCCCACAAGGCACGGGCGTGCCAGCCCAAAAGGCCACACCCAAGTCACGCCCGACTTAGGCTCGTGCCTGTCCACTTGACACAGGGCATGGACGTGCCTCCAAGAGGCACGGGTGTACCTAGCCACAGGCCACGCCCAAGTCACGCCTGACTTGGGCTCGTGCCTGCCCGTAGGGCACGACCATACCTCATAGAGGTACGGGCGTCCCTTGGCCCTCCAGAACCTGTTTCTAGTTTTCTCTCTCATTCAACCATCCGTGACGCCAGAATCGATACTTGGCGTGTGACCTAATAGGCCCTTTCTTCATCAGCGATGATACCAACTCGTGTGTGTGTCAATGGGCATAATCCAACAGATACACGTGTGTTGCGATAACTTTATGTGTTCAAAGTTCAAGAGAGTTTTCCAATGTTCTTGTTAATCAGTTTTGACAAGAAGTTCGATCATCAATTAGTTTGTAATTCAAGAGAGTTTAGAGAGAGTTGAGTTTATAATCAGTGTAACATCAAATAATTCTGTTGATTTGATTAAAGAGTAAAACTGTAATACATTGGTTGGTTATTGAATATACTTTTTATTGATTTGCTTAATTACTGATTAAGTGTAGTCAAACCCCCCCCCCTCTACACTATATCGGTTGCTTGTTTACCTTCTTATGGACCAACAACTGGTATCAGAGCAGTGTTTCATTATAAGTTGAAGATCAAGATCTGTTGTCAAGAAGTCAAGATGTCTGCAAACAAGCAATCGAATCATATTCCAACAATGGCGGCAAAAGGGTGTCCTATCTATGATGGCACTGACTGTCCTATGTGGAATTTTAGAGTCATGCTATTTCTAAAGTCTGTGGATCACATGATGAGTACCGTTATTCAAGATGGCCCAATTATTCCCATGATCCAAATTACTGCCACTGACGAAACGGTTCCCTCTAGAGAAACTCCCATGCCTGAAGCATCTTGGACTGAGGAAGATCGTAAACTGTTCAATCTTGATGACAAGGCACAGAGCATCATAGTGAATGCTTTGACAAACCCTCTTTTGCATACTGTGGTTGGGTGCCAAACTGCAAAACAGATGTGGGATACTCTCAGTGTCACTTATGAAGGCACTGACCTAGTCAAGCAACATAAGAAGACAAATCTGAGTCGTTCTTAGGAGACTTTCTTTGCTAAGAAGAATGAAACCCTGGCTGATCTGTTTACCAGGTTTCAATGCTTGATTAATGATCTACTCTTGGTAGGTTTCAAAAAAGATGAAAATGAGTTGGTGCTCAAGTTCTTGGATGTGTTACCAGAACAATTCAATGAGATCATCATTGCTCTTCATGCTGGAGGGACCTTAGGTAAATATGATCTTAGATCTATCTACGGTTTTCTTTTAAATAATCAACAAATCATGGAACAGAAGAAAGTGGCCCAGCAACAGTTGAAAGAATCTGTCAATAGTGCTGGATCTACATTGGTTGCAGAAAAGAAGAAGAAAGGATCTAGAAAGTCTTAGGCTAAGACTGACTCTGAGTCTGAATCTGAGGAGGTAAGTCCTAACTCAGACTCGGATGATGAAGTGATGAATGCTCTTACTAAACAAATGTCCTAGCTTGCAGAAATTTTAGAAAGTTCAGAAGAGGAAGGGGTAACTCTAACACGAGAAAAGGTGGTAGGTCTACTTTTGATCCTAAAAAGGCTAAATGCTATAACTGTCAGAAGATAGGACACATAGCTGCTGAGTGCAGTGCTAAGAAAGGGGAGTCAGCATTAGTGGCTGACAATAATGCATACAAAGGTAATAAATATAAAAAGAAATATCAGAAGCTCAAAGGCAAGCCAGATGAAAACACCAAAGGTCTTTTTGCCGAGACCTGGGACACTGAATCATCTACTTCAGATGATGATGAGCCAAATAGGTGTTTGATGGCCATTGAGGATGAAGAGGAACAGGTTGATTATGAGTTAGAAGCTGCTAAGCTAAGTAAGCTGACCAACAACTGGGATCCTGCCTCAATTTACAAGGTAAATAACTTTAGCTCTTACACTGATGAACAAAAATGCTTAATGTTAAACTATTTGTTAAATGACTTCAAAACCCCTCTTACTGTCCAATCTAATTTGAAAACTGAAATTTTAAAATTAAAAGATGAACTTAAACACTCTAAAACTCTTATAAATGCTGGGAAAAAGACACAAACTGATTTTGAGTGTCAGCTTCCTATCAAGAAACTTCTAAGTGAAGAGTTACAAGAATAAAAGGAGCAAGCTGACAATCTAAAAAAGATTTGTGAATCTTGGTGTAAGTCATCAAGAGAAGCAGAGAAATGTATCAACCAGCAGATACCAAATCAGGTAAAAGTAGTGCTAGGGGGAGATTACAGTGCTGCTGCTGACGAGATTAACAAAGATAGAGTCAGTCTTGAAGATAAAAATGTGAAATCTGATGATATTCTTCCAAAAACATTTTTAAGAAACAAGGATGATAAGCAGGTCAAAACCAATAAGTTTGTGAGACCAACCCAAAGTCCCTAGGTTATTAATGCAAGACATCAAGCTGAGTGCTTTAAATCCAACAAAAACTGTAGGTCAGTTTTCAAAAGATTGGATTACAATCATATTAGAACCACTGTCTTTGACAGGATAACTCATATCAACTCAAAAAGAAATAGACAAATGTAAGTCCAAAGTCAGAGAAAGTCAAATAGACAAACAGTCTAAGAAGATTGAAAAGTTATCCACATCTCATGACCCTAAAACTGAATCCAAATTTAATGTTGGAAAACTTAAAGAAATCACCCAAACACCTATTTTTAGAAGAAAATGTTATAAGTGTGGTGACAGAGTTCATGAAGCCAAGGATTGTGTAAGTTCCAATCTGAGGCCTGAGAGAATAGAGGATGATCGGTCTAAGAAGGACTCAGAACCTGCTCAAGCTGATTAGTTAGCCTATAAGGGATTAGCTTAGTGCTCATCCTCATAATCCACCAAAAAGTGGGTTCCTAAAAGAAACTAATATGCTTAGTTAATCATGTGCAGGGCTGCTACAAGTGGTACTTAGACAGTGGATGCTTAAGACACATGACATGAAGCAAAGGGATTCTAAGTGAATTTCAAAACATTGAATAACCGAAGGTGACATTTGGGGATAATTCTCATGGAATGACTAAAGGCTATGGAAAGATAACAGCTTGAACAGTTACTTTCAAAAAGGTTGCATATGTTGAAGGCCTTAAACACAATTTGATAAGTATTAGTCAATTATGTGATGAGGATTATGAAGTCACCTTTAGAAAGCATGCAGGAACAATTTATGATAAGAAGGGAAAGCCAATATTAATGGCAAAAAGAGAGAGAGATATCTATTTGTTAGATCTCAGCTCAGCAGATCCTTCAACATAAACCAGCCTGTACTCTGACTTAACTCCTAAGCTGAGTTGGTTGTGGCACAAGAGACTGTCACATCTAAATTTCAAATATATTAACAAATTGTCTAGCAAACAGTCAGTCTCTGGTTTGCCAAAGATCACATTTGCCAAATACAAACTTTGCACAGCTTGTGAGATTGGGAAAACATCATAAGAGATCCTTCAAGTCAAAATAGAGTTTTTCCATTATAGAACCATTGCATATGTTGCATTTGGATCTATTTGGACCCATAAGCACCCCAAGCCTAAGTGGTAAAAAGTACACCCTAGTGATTGTTGATGAGTTCACAAGATTCACTTAGGTGATTTTCTTAAAAGCCAAAAGTGAAGCTGCAAATGAGTTAATCAGCTTCATAAAACAAGAAGAGTTGCAGAAAGGTAAGTCCATCAAGTAGCTCAGGAGTGATCATGGGACTGAGTTTAGAAACTCAACCCTGGAAGGCATTTGTGAAGAGAAAGGAATTATCCAAAATTTCTCATCTGTAAGAACTTCACAACAAAATGGAGTCTCTGAAAGGAGAAACAGAACCCTAATTGAAGCTGCCAGAATCATGTTATGTGAAGCAAAGCTCAAGCTGAGCTTCTGGCAGAAGCTGTAAGTACAACCTGCTATACACAAAACAGATCTATAATAGTTAAAGACATGGTAAAACATCTTATGAGATGTATAATGGCAGAAAACCTAACATTGGATATTGTCATATCTTTGGTTCAACATGCAATGTGCTAAACCAAAGAGATCAGCTCCATAAGTTGGAACCGAAAGCTGATCAAGGTATATTTGTTGGATATTCTTCAATCTCCAAATCCTATAGAGTCTACAATCTTAAAAGAAAAATAATTGAAGAGTCGGTACATGTTACATTTGATGAGACAAGTATTGATGAATCCGACAAAGCTCAAGCTGACCCGATTAGTCTGAGTGAGCTTGAAAGGAGCAAAGAAGATCTCACATCAAATCCAATGTATGTTATGGATGATTTTGATGATGAAAATGATGGTAAATCTAATAAAACAATGTTGCCTATAGAAGCCATCAACATTGAAGCTGATCACACAGATGAGGTCTATGAATCTGATCATCAGCCTAAGAATCTAGGTGAATCTTTAGGTACAAATCAAATTGAGGATCTGAGTGATTTCTCAATCCCACCTCAGACTGAGGAAGTCAGTCCCTTTCAACCTGAAAGATACTACTAAGGTTCAGACTCAGAACCACAGTCTCCCACTACAACCTTTAAAGTGTTAAAAGATCATCCTCTTGATGATATTGTTGGTAACATTGAAGATGGTGTGTTAACTAGATCTAAGGCTACTGCAAACTATGCTGCATACTCTAGTTTTCCATCTCAAATGGAAACAAAGAAGACTAAAGAGGAACTAAAGGATGAAGATTAGATTAAAGCCATGCAAGAGGAGCTGGTAGAATTTCAAAGAAATAAGGTCTAGACCCTTGTCCCTGCTCCTAAAGGAAAAACAGTTATAGGCACTAAGTGGGTCTATAGAAATAAAATGGATAAGGATGGAGTAGTGATCAGAAATAAGGCAAGGCTAGTATCTCAAGGGTATCGACAAGAAGAAGGTATTGATTTTGATGAGACCTTTGGCCCTGTTGCAAGGATTGAAGCTATAAGACTATTCCTTGCCTATGCAGCCTTCAAGAACTTTAAAGTGTATCAAATGGATGTTAAAAGTGCATTCCTGAATGGGGCACTACAGGAGGAGGTCTACGTGAAACAACCCCTGGCTTTGTTAATCCTAAACATCCAGATTATTTCTATAAGTTAGACAATGCTCTTTATGGACTCAAGCAAGCACCAAGAGCCTGGTATGATACACTATCCACCTATCTGCTTTCAAATGAATTTATTAGAGGAAGCATTGATAAAACTTTATTCATAAGAAAAATCAGAGGACATGTCATTCGCGTTCAAATCTATGTAGATGACATTATCTTTGGTTCATCTAACCAAAATCTATGTGATTGGTTCTCTAAGATAATGTCTAATCAATACAGAATGAGCATGATGGGTGAGATGACTTACCTTTTGAGACTTCAAATTAACCAGAAAGAAGATGGTATATTCATTAATCAGAGCAAGTATGTCTTTGATCTGATTAGGAAACATGGACTAGACTCAAGCCATCCTGCAAAGTCACCAATGTTACATAATGTCAAGCTGAGTAAGGACATTGATGGGAAATCAGTATGCCAGACTGCATATAGAGGAATGATAGGTTCATTACTCTATTTGACAGCAAGTAGACCTGATATAATGTTTGCTACATGTGTCTGTGCAAGATATCAGGCTGATCCAAAGGAATCACACTTGCAGGGTGTCAAAAGAATACTCAAATATCTGAAGGGAACACCCAATTTAGGTTTGTGGTATCCCAAAGGATCAGGATTTGAGTTGATAGGGTACTCAGACTCAGACTTCGCAGGTTGTGGTCTAGACAGAGGGAGTAATACCGGAGGATGTCAACTGTTGGGTGGAAAGTTAGTCAATTGGACAAGCAAGAAACGAAACTCAGTTGCAATCTCAACAGCTGAAGCTGAGTATGTTGAAGCAAGGAGCTGTTGTGCTCAAATACTATGGATGCAACATCAGGGACTTTGATTTGAATTATTTAAAGACTCCCATATTCTATGACAATCAAAGTGCCATTGCCATTAAACACAGTCCAGTATTTCACTCAAGAACAAAACATATTGAAATAAGACATCACTTCATCAGAGACATAGTCGAAAAGGGAAAGGTAGGGTTAGTCTTCATTGAAACTGAAGATCAGCTTGAAGGCACAAGATTCACGACTCTACTTGGAAAGCTTGGTATGCTCAGCCCTTAATCTGGTATGTTTCATTATTCTTTTGTCTCTGTTCCATATTTGCTAAGTGCTAAATTTGACTAAATGTCAAAATCTGAGCTGAGTGCATAATTTAAGCTGAGTGCTCGGTCTATGCTAAGTAGTGAGTTCTAATGTGTGGTCAGTTACATATGTCCAGGTTAGTCCGAATAAATGGTATGTCCAACAAAGGTAAGTCCAAAATATTTTAATGTATGTCATTTAAAATAAGCGTAAGTAGTTTATAAATTATTTGTTTAAGATATGTTCGTAAAATTTAATTCCATTAATCTTGTTAGAATCCGGATTAATGTAAGAGTGTGAGTTTAGGTAATTTACATTAAATACAGCCGCATATTTATTACCATTTAACAATGGTAACTTTTCTCTCACATCGAAAAGGTATAAATAGAGAGACTATTTAGCGGATTTTGTTTACACTTCCAAATCTTCTCACTCCCTATCTACTCTTTAAACCCTAATCTTGTTGTGTACAGTATCTTTTGCTCAGTGCAAAACCCTAAAACTGCTAAGTGCAATTCCACAAAATCAGTTCAATACCCATGGAGGGATACACTATCTATCTGACTAATCAGATGATCCGAGGAGGGACATACAAGAACAATGCCCTTCTAGTGTACAAACAGAATAATGTACTAGCGTGCATCGATATTCCGCAATCAAAGCGAGGTCACGAATATGAGGAGTGGGTCTCCTACATTCGCAGAGGACCTCTATCTCATGCCTTTCTCGATGGTCCCGACGTCCTAGTTCCTCAATTGTTGACAGAGGTTTGGTATACCTGTCGCTATGAAGCTGATCTACGAGTAATAAGGGGAACTGTTCTAAGTGCACAACAAGGGATAATGGTTGATGTTGATGTTTTACGAATGGTCTTACAACTGCCTGTTGTTAATCATTATGATGCCCCTGTTTCTACGGAAACAGCTAGAAGTGTGTTATCACTCTTGGGTCATCCACACGTAACCGGTGTAATCAAGAAGTCAGTCTTCCAAACCGGTTGGGGTTTCATGGTATCTACAGTGGTACGTTCACTGGGGTACAAGGTTAGTGGTCTTGATAATGTCAACGACTTCGAGATGCAGCTAATATACAACATGTATTATGGATGAAATGTGGATTATGCAGAGTTAATCTTTGAAGTACTCAGATCACAAGTCACCAAAGCGGTGAGAGATGTCAATGTTCCTTTCATCCGCTTTCTATCAATGGTGTTCGAGGACAGGCTTGGAGCCCTATATGCAAGCAGATTTGAAATCACTCCAACCACAGCCCTCAGCTCCAGAATGTTCAAGGATGATATCTTCCCGAGGCATCCAGCAATGAGTGCTCAAATGTGAGCCTTTGCACAACTTCCGACTCCCGACTCAAGTGAAGTTGAGCAGGATGACGAAGCTGAGGAGGAAGAAGGTGGAGCTGATGACTCTGAGGCTGATTCCTGCCATGCTAAACCTCCAAGGACTCGGTTCAGACCTCGTGCCCTAAGGATTTCCTCCACCACTTCCAGCTCTGAGCAAAGGAGTATGTATCCTAGCTCTGAGTCTCCACTGCTCGGTGCAGCAGGTATGACTTCTCTTCCCTCATCTCATTCTTTCTCTTTTAATTCTCTACGACCTAAACAGGGAGATAAGACCGAGTCAAGCCCAACTCAGTCTAACCCCTCTCCCCTACCACAAGTACTTCCATCTATTCTCCGATCTAAAACCACCCTTGGTCAGCCCACAGCTACCAAGGAAATATCCCGAACCTATACACGCAAAACTACCAAGAGGGTCCTTCACCTCAAAAGGATGATGGGGCAAATGTCACATTGACACCTCCACTAGCAGGGGCTAAGGGGGAGACACCTTCTCTTAAGGTTCCAACCTCAAGGCTCACTTCACCTAGTCAGCCTATATGGGGTATGGTGTCTACTCAGCCCATACCTACTCGAGCCATGGGAGAGCCCATTTATGTGCCTTCATAGACACATGAAGGTTACATTGAACATATGACCACTCCCGAGGGTCAACTACCCCCTTCCTCACCACTCAGTCCAGCCCAGACTCCCACCATATTACATGAATTTGGTCCTTCTCCTTCATTTCTTTTCTCACACACACTTTCACGACCCGTCAATGATCCTCCCAGACACCAGGAAGGATTACAGGGTCCACAGTCTGGTCCCCTGATTCCAGCAGTCTGCACCAACCCTTGGATATGGGGCCCGCTCTCTCACCTCAGGAGGAATACTGTAACACCGTGATTTCGAGAACCAAATTTTTCTTTTTAAAATACAATTTAAGATTTCAAACTGCGTGGGTTTGACTGTAAATAGAACAATCAAACCTGTCTTATAATTTAAAAATGCAGCGGAAGTAAAAAGACGTGGCAAACTATATAAACATTCAAAATGATGCCACAAACGACAGTTGGTGTTACGGAATACATAACCGGCTGACCATTATCTTAAACAGACATAAACATAGTTCAATAGAGTTTAAACATAAAAGCAGTGTTCCTCCCAAAGCAATTAACTACCCGCAGGCTCCCAAGCTCACCGAGGATTACCTGCACATGTGGAGTGTAGCATCTGTTAGCTATATTTGCTAGTGAGTGCCAAATAGCATGCAATCAATATAAGTACATCTCATATCATCAATCATGCTCAGATAGTTCTATCCTAGCATCTCGTGATGAGCTTGCGTAGTCAGGAGGTAGCATATCTTGCAGGGGAGCTAACCTGGCTCAATGCACCAAACTGGGGTACCAGACACATCAACCGCACCGATGGGGGAGCTGTTAAGCGTTCACCGTTGCGTTTTGGAATCAACAGATTCCTCTGTTGTATAGCCGCAGCTATACCTGAAAAGGAAAAACCTTGTCCGGGGCAAACCTTGCCCAGTAAGTAGGACAACTCGGTCCGGGGCAAACCTTGCCCAATAGATCCGTACCGATCACAAACAGATAGTATGATTCAACCGAATCATCAATCAATCAATCATCAATGCGCGCATATATTCATTTATCATCATAGCATACACCTAAACAAGTGCATACTATATTGTGTCAACATGGTAAGTTCTATCATTATCATGCAATCCTACACTTAAACAAGTGCGTGTACAAATCAGGGTATACAATTCCGTGATCATTGTTAATATATGTTATAGGTATATTAATTGTTATGTCATTCGTCACTCACCTGATAGGCTAGAATAAGCAAAGACTTGCTTTGGCACACACGGATTGTCAATTCAACCTATAATACCAAGACTTACGCATCAATCATTTGAATACACGAGGAACGTCTAGGATACTTGAAACAATACCCTAATGATGCTATTTTACCATTTATTAACTAACTATAGCTGTCCAAGCAACAACACGCGAATACGTAGCACAAACCAGCACATTAGGCTGTGTGCAGGGGTGTCGTGCCGCGACACAGCCTTGTGTGTAGAACTGCAGCTGGTGCTTGTTTTACAGCAGGCTCATTTTAGCTCATTTCAATTCCAATCAATTTTGGTAAAATTCTAGTCCTTCATAGGACCGTTTGACACTTGTTAGAGGTTTCTAACATCAAAAACTCATATCCAATTAATTCATACGAAAATCACAATTAAATGGACAAAGACGTGCGCATAATGGCCAAAACTTGGTGTAGACCAATTCCAACACTTGAAACACACCATATACACCGAATATGATGTATTGAAGGTGTTGCAACTGACCAAAACCTTTAAACTCTTTGTTTGGTATCATTTTCCAATTTCTTGCCTATTTATGGCCTATTTTTCACTATTTTAGCCAATTCAAGCAAAACAACCATTCCAATTCAAAACCAATGTTCTAATCAATTCATACAAGTCATATGAACCTATTAGAACCTTAAAAATCAGTTCTTGATGTGTAAAAACAGATTTAGGCCATTTTGACCCATTTAGGCTAAATATTGGATTTGTGCATAAACACCACTTCTAATGCAACAATTGATTTATAATCAATCCTAACAAGTTATAAGATCAATTAGAACACTAAAATTCAAAACTCATCAAGAACACTACTTTAATTCATGGAATTGGTTCCTATACACTTATAAATGATATTAGAACCTATTTCAATCACCAATTTCCGTTCTTGATTGAAAAATCACCATAACCCATCAAAACCTAAAATTTCAAGAACATGAAGAACTCTAGCATGAACAAGGATGAATTGGCACTTACAATGATCAAAGGATGTTTAGGAACTGATCTTGGAGTTATTCTAATCCTTAATTCACTGCTGGAACAAAGTTTAGTAAGTTTTCTTTCAAAACCCAAAAATCAAGAACATGGTGTTTTCATGGAAGGAAAGCTTACAAGGAAGGTGGAGAAGATGAAGATGGATTCACAGCAGATTGAAGCTTGGATTGGTATCAATAAAATCAGATTTCTTGAATTGTTTCCCCTTGAATCTCTTTTGCACACAAAGAACACAAAGCAAGAACAACTAGATAAGCGTTGTCTGTGTTAACATACGTGGGGGATATCACAGACCGACTTGTGGGTTATTAATATCCACAAGTGGGTATTTTGTTCCCCTTTCCAACTTACAACTCATCTCTCGCTTAACCGTTTCAACTAACGAGGATATTTTTGGAATCCTCGTTTGAAACCGTTAGATATTTTATAATCTTTATCTATATTTATTAATATTTTTAATAACCCTTTTATTTATTATTTTTCATATTTTATATCATTTCCTAGAATATATATTTATATTATTTAATTAAATTAAATAATTGACGTACCATATTCGGACACGTCTAGGCCCGTTTTGAGGATGTTACAAATCTATCCCCCTTAAGAAGATTTCATCCTTGGAATCTGCTTTTCAGAAAATAAGTGGGGATAGCGTGCCTTCATATCCTCCTCGGTCTCCCACGTAAGGTTTGACCCGAGATTATGCTTCCATATGACCAATACTAGCTGAATTGCCTTCTTCCTCAGCCGCTTGGTCTTTGTGTTCAAGATTTCAATTGGTTCTTCCACTAGTCGTGTAGAAGAATCCACTTTCAGGTCTTGCAGAGGTAGAATCTGATGTTCATCTACCTTGCACTTGCGAAGATATCAAACATTAAAGGTATTATGAATACCTGATAACTCTGGATGTAACTCCAAAGATACTGTCTGCTCGTTGACTTTCTGAATGATTTTGAAAGGACCAATGTATCGCGGGCTCAACTTGCCCTTCTTACCGAACCTGATAACACCCTTCCATGGAGAAACCTTCAAGAATACCCGATCACCTATTTCAAAGGTAACCGGTCTGCGTTTCGGATCTGCATACATCTTTTGCCTACCTCTAGCTGCTTTAAGTTTCTCCCGTGCAAACTTGACATTATCAGCAGTAATCTGGACTAGATCAGGTCTAGCATACTGTTTCTCCCCTGGTTCAAGCCAACAGGTAGGTGTGCGACAACGCCTAGCATAAAGCATCTCATACGGTGGCATACCAATACTAGAATGATATGAGTTGTTATAAGCAAACTCAATCAAAGGTAAATGAGAATCCCACGAGCCACCGTATTTAAGTACACATGCGCGTAGCATGTCTTCAAGAGTTTAGATAGTCCTTTCGGACTGTCCATCTGTCTGTGGATGATATGCGGTACTCAAATGAACACGAGTACCGAGCTCCCTTTGAAGACTGCTCTAGAAGTGTGAAACAAACCATGTATCTCTATCAGAGACAATAGATAGAGGAACACCATGTCGAGCGACAATTTCATTGATATATAACTGAGCAAGACGAGGCATAGAAGAAGATTCATTAACTGCTAGGAAGTGTGCACTCTTGGTGAGTCTATCAACAATCACCCAGATCATGTCATGCCCTTTTGAAGTCCTGGGAAATTTAGTAACAAAATCCATGGTAATGTTGTCCCATTTCCATTCTAGAATTGGTAATTGTTGCAAATTACCATAGGGTCTTTGGTGCTCAGTCTTCACCTGTGCACAGATCTGACATTTCTCCACATAGGAGGCAATGTCACGTTTCAATGTAGGCCACCTATAAAGTGCCTTAAGATCATGGTACATTTTAGTGCACCCAGGATGAACAGATAAACGAGAACTGTGCGCCTCCTTCAAGATTAGATCCCGGTTCCCTCCGATGCTAGGTACCCAGATTCGGGACCTGTATGTCTTCAATCCCCTGCTGTTATCTTGTAGCTGCTCCTTCAATTTAGCCATAACTTCTGCTTTTAGATTAGCTTCTAATAAGGCTTCTTGCTGAACCTCCTTCAGTCGAGTGATAAGATCAGAAACGATAGTAATTTTCATGAATTTAACGGTTTCTGTCGAGCCCTTTCGGCTTAATGCATCAGCCACCACATTAGCCTTGCCCGGGTGGTATTTGATTTAACAATCATAGTCCTTAATCAATTCCATCCACCTGCGTTGCCTCATATTGAGCTCCTTCTGTGTAGAAACATATTGGAGGCTCTTATGATCAGTGAATACCACACATTTGGTGCCATACAAGTAGTGGCGCCATAGTTTCAGAGCAAAGACAATAGCTGCCAACTCCAGATCATGAGTCCGATAGCTCTTCTCATGTGGCTTTAGTTGGCGGGAAGCATAAGATATAACCTTGTCCTTCTGCATAAGAACACTTCCCAAACCTGCGTAAAAAGCATCACAGTAAACAATAAAATCTTCTGACCCATCTGGCAGAGTCAGAATTAGAGCTTGACATAAGAGTTGTTTCAATATCTGGAAGGCTTTATCTTGTTCATCAGACCACGAATAGGGAACATCCTTTTGTGTAAGCTTCGTCAAAGGACCTGCAATCTTAGAGAAATTCTGGATGAACCGCCGATAGTACCCGGCAAGTCCTAAGAAACTACGAATCTCAGATGGGATTTTTGGAATTCCCCAATTCATCACCGCCTCAACTTTGGCTAGATCAACCATTACACCATCCTTGCTTATCACATGCCCAAGGAAGTGTATCTTTTCTAGCCAGAACTCGCATTTAGAGAATTTAGCATATAATTGTTCTCGCATCAGAGTGTCAAGAACTATGCGAAGATGTGTCTCATGTTCTGCTTCAGATCTGGAATAAATAAGAATGTCATCGATGAATACAATGACAAATTTGTCAAGAAAGGCATGACAGACACGGTTCATAAGATCCATAAATATGGCTGGAGCATTCGTCAATCCGAAAGGCATCACAAGAAAGTCATAATGCCCATATCTCGTCCTGAAAGCCGTCTTTGGAATATCTTCATCGCGTACACGGACTTGATGATAACCAGAACGAAGATCTATCTTTGAGAAGCAAGTAGCACCCTGAAGTTGATCAAACAGATCATCAATACAAGGAAGAGGGTACTTGTTCTTTACAGTTCGCTTATTCAACTCCCTGTAGTCAATGCACATCCGCATCGTCCCGTCTTTCTTTTTAAGAAACAAGACTGGAGCTCCCCAAGGCGAAGAGCTGGGACGAATGAAACCTCTATCAAGAAGTTCCTGTATCTGAGTCATCATCTCGTGGACCTCAGATGGTGCAAGATGATAAGGAGATCTTTCTACAGGCGTAGCACCTGGTACAAGATCTATCTGATATTCTACATCTCTTACCGGTGGCAAACCCGTTTATTTATCAGGGAAAACACCCGGGTATTCAGAAACTACCCGAATGTCATTTCAGCTTTCTTCTCCATGTGTGTATCAATAACATAAGCCAAATAGGATTCACATCCCTTGGTTACAAACTTGCGAGCATTCATCAAAGAAATCAACGGAGTTTCTGAAGTTCTTCCTTCACCACGAGCCACAACATATGACCCGTCAAAGAAAGGAATTTTAATAATCTTTTTAGAGCAAATTATCTCAGCATTTTGATTGCTGAGCCAATCCATCCCGATTAATACATCAAAGCCAGCAATCGGCATAACCAGAAATAAAACAGGGAAACTAGTCCCCTCAATATAGGAACTCTATGAACAACAGAGACTATCCTACCACTAGCAACTTCAACACTTAACGGATCAGTCAGTGTACAGATAGGCAATTGCAGTTTAGCACATAAGAATGCAGAGATGAAAGAATATGTTGCCCCTGAATCAAATAAAACACAGGCAGGAGAATTATTAATAAGAAAGGTGCACGTGATAACATCACCTGCAGCCTTAGCCTCATCGGCTGTCATTTGAAAAGCCCTGCCTGGTGCACGAGGTGCAACATTCTTCCCCCGACCCGAGGAAGATCCACCAGCTCCTCCTAATCCGGTGTTGGAACCCGACCTACAGTCAACCGATTGGTGTCCCGGCTTGAGACATTTGTAGCACACATTATCTTTATATTTACAGCATTCAGCTGTATGCCCCTTTTGCCAACATTTAGGACACCTTGCAGTATCCTTGGTACAATGCCCGGTATGCCTAGATCGACACGAAGCACACCATAGATCATCTGAAGGACTATACCTGGAACCCCCTTGTTGCTGCTGGTGTTGCTGAGGCTGTCTCTGCCATGATCCTCCACCTGTAGCCTTCGACCCCAAAGACTATTCAAACTTCCTTTTGGAAGTTCCCCCAGCTTGTGAAGCATGATTAGTCTCATACCGGCGTGCAATATCGAATGCCCTATCCAGAGTAGTGGCAAACCGGATGGATGATCGATACTCCGGTGACAGAGTAAGTGCAAAGCGGTTAATCTTTGCTTCTTCGTCAGGTAAAGAACCCGGCACGAAACGGACCAATTCGGTATACCTGGTGATGAGTTTCTCAACAGATCGATTGCCTTTAGACAAGGCTCGAAACTCATTATCCACAGCTTCTACCGCCTGGGCTGAACAGTATTTAGCCCTCATAATCCTCAGAAAATCAGACCATGTCATAGAGTTGAGGACAGCAGCCGGTGTCGAAGCTATCACCGTATCATACCAGGATACCGCTCTACCTCGTAGCATCTTTCTAGCATATGCCACCTTCTTGGATTCATCAGCCTCACATGTCTCAAAGGCCAATTCAGTATCGCGGATCCACTGTTCCGTGACCACCATGTCCATATTACCTTCGAAAGTCGGTGGTGAACACATCATGAATGCCTTTAATCCCATGGCCATCTTCTTTTCGGGAACACGTTCCTCAGAGGCTTTAAGACGAGCCTCCAAGTCGCGAATATACGCCTCCCGATCATCACTGCCCGACATTGTCAATCTCTAAGTTCTGTTAGATCATTAAAGTCAAACATACTTAGTATACTTTTCCATACTTGATTAATCATGTTAATCAAATAAGCAAATAATCAATAATAGTGTTAGTCATGTGAATCATATCAATCTCTCTCACACCCCAATACCTCCCGAGGAACACTTTAAATAATGGTCGAGCCCGAATTTGAGACTGAATACTCTTTCAAGTATCCAATCACTCAAACTTAGGCTCTGATACCAGCTTGTAACACCGTGATTTCGAGAACCAAAATTTTCTTTTAAAAATATAATTTAAGATTTCAAACTGCGTGGGTTTGAATGTAAATAGAACAATCAAACCTGTCTTATAATTTAAAAATGCAGCGGAAGTATAAACACGTGGCAAGGTATATAAACATTCAAAATGATGCCACAAACGACAGTTGGTGTTACAGAATACATAACCGGCTGACCATTATCTTAAACAGACATAAACATAGTTCAACAGAGTTTAAACATAAAAGCAGTGTTCCTCCCAAAGCAATTAACTACCCGCAGGCTCCCCGAGCTCACTGAGGATTACCTGCACATGTGGAGTGTAGCATCTGTTAGCTATATTAGCTAGTGAGTACAAAATAGCATGCAATCAATATAAGTACATCACATATCATCAATCATGCTCAGATAGTTCTATCCTAGCATCTCGCAATGAGCTTGCGTAGTCAGGAGGTAGCATATCTTGCAGGGGAGCTAACCCGGCTCAATGCACCAAACTGGGGTACCAGACACATCAACCGCGCCGACGGGGGAGCTGTTAAGCGTTCACTGATGCGTTTTGTTATCAAAAAATTCTTCTGTTTTACAGCCGCAGCTATACCTGAAAAGGACAAACCTTGCCCAATAAGTAGGACAACTTGGTCCGGGGCAAACCATGCCCAATAGATCCGTACCGATCACAAACAGATAGTATGATTCAACCGAATCATCAATCAATCAATCATCAATGCGCGCATATATTCATTTATCATCATAGCATACACCTAAACAAGTGCATACTACATTGTGTCAACATGGTAAGCTCTAGCATTATCATGCAATCCTACACTTAAACAAGTGCGTGTACAAATCATGGTATACAATTCCGTGATCATTGTTAATATATGTTATAGGTATATTAATTGTTATATCATTCGCCACTCACCTGATAGGCTAGAATAAGCAAAGACCTTGCTTTGGCACACACAGATTGTCAATTCAACCTATAATACCAAGACTTACACATCAATCATATAGGTGGTATATGAAGTTCTAAGATGTTTTAGAAGTGAAAACTAACATATTTGAAATCTGGGTTTTTGGATATATTGAGTAAAAGTTGCATGAGTTATGAACAAGAAGAAGATGGAGTGCAGAATTGCACGCGACGCGACGCATCGAAGAAGGAGACGCGACGCGTTCCCGTATGTCGTGCGACTTTCACTTTCATCCGACTTTCATGGTCCGAGAGTCGCATGAACCATCCGAAATTTGCATGGGTCATCCGACTTTCGCATGTATGATCTGACTTTTAAAATTGATCAGAAGGTCACATGGAAACTACACGACGTGACACGTCCAACCCTAGGACACGACGCGTCGGGTGAAAAATTAAGAATGATTTAGGTGAACGTGTCATGAGACTCGGTAGAGTAAGGCTTGGATGCTAGATAAATGTGTGAATGTATTGTGTATGTCTAACCTGTTTTTGCAGGTATGCTCAAAGAGGTGAATGTAAGTTTTGACTAATGTTATGATTGCGTGTAAGATGTATAATAGGTGCATGCCAGCGGGTCAAGATTGAAACCGCTTAGTTAATATATGATGACGTGCATGAATGATGAACTGTATGATGTTGCATGTGAAAGTATGAATGAATGATTGAATGATGGATCCCTATGGGATCATATGTACAATATATGATGATGATCCCTGTGGGATCAAATGTACGTATATGTGTAAGTGCACCGTCAGCGGACCATGTGACATCTGACGCATGGTTAAGGTCAGCCGGTTAGCTGGATCCCATGAGGACTTCAGTCATAATTCGGGATTTAACGGTGATTCGGGGTGCACCCCGGGTCGAGGTTTTGTAGAACCGCCATGCCTTAACGTGAGATTGTAATCAGCCAGGATCTGGCTGGGATTACTAGTGAACCTTTGGATCTGTAAACGATGCTCGGTGGACTGCTTTATGCTCCCCCACTAGCGTGGATGGTTGTGTCTGATTCCCCGGTCTGAGTTATTGAGCAGGACAGACTCCCCTGCAAGACATAACTCTTACTTATGTTGTCAGCACGCCGCTTTGTGTTAAGCTAGCAATGTGTGCTTATGTACGATGTGTATGATGCATGAATTACTTTATTGATACTTGTGATTGTATGTACTCACTAGCTAAGTGTTTGCTAATGGTGCCATGATTTCCCTTTTTCAGGTAAAGACTAGATGACCTAGAGAGGCGGGTGACTTTCATGTAAATGCCCCTTGTGGGTTGGAACACTTGATATTTTGATGTAATGTAATGTCACAGATGCTATGGTCGGTTACTGTTGTAGGTAACACCAGTGAATGTTTTGGAAACAAAGATGATGTAATTAACCGTTTGTTAATATTAAAAGAAAATTTTCCGCTGCTAAACTTGAATTATTACTAAAGTAACTGTTGTCAAAATCGGTGTTACAAGTAGGTATCAGAGGCTTAGTTTGAGTGAGTTGGGTACTTGTAAGAGTATTCGATCTCAAACTCGGGCCCGACCATAAAGAAGTGTTCGTATTAGGGGGGGGTTTGAGTGAGAGTGTTGTATGTATGTTATTTTGTACGTTGACTTGTAGGTAAGATAAGTAAGTGAGATAGAGTGTTAACTGCTCTTTCTCTGTCATATAGAATGTGGATATAAGATGTCTACCGAACGTGGCAATACCGAACAAGCATTGAAAGAGATGGAAGATAAGGCTTCTCATATGCCTCATCAGGCTGAGGATGAACTTTCTTAGCACAATGTCGGAGGTGGCAGACCTAAGCCAGATCAGGCTGCCTATATCAGACGTCTGGAGGAAGAGCTTCGAGTCACTAAAGAGCTCTTATTGCAGGCAACGTTGAACAAGCCCCGCAAGACTTGTTCATATAAGAAGTTTCTATCTTGCAATCCTCCAACGTTTGAGGGGAGTGATGACCCCACCATTACTATTCAGTGGCTCCGAGAATTGGAGAAAACTTTCGAATCATGCGAGTGTGAAAAAGAGTACTGTGTGAAGTATGCAGTACATATGTTGAAGGGTCACGCCATTTTCTGGTGGGACATAGTGAAAGCTTATGTCAGCAAGGAGGTGCTGAGTGCTCTGTCTTGGGAGCAATTCTCAGAGAAATTACTGACGAAGTACTGTACGGAGTATGACATGGAGAGGATGGAGCGGGAGTTCATTGATCTCTAGAAAGGAGACAACCCGATAGAAGAACATATCACCTCATTCACTGACAAGATGAAGTTTGTTCCCCATCTGATTCCCGATGAAACCACCAAGATAAGAAGATTTGTGGCAACCATGCCGTTGAAGTTTCGCCCTCACGTACGGGTAGCTGCAAGTCTGGATCGGGCGTTGAAGTGGCCCGGAAAATGGAGGGAGACCGCATTCACTGCAAGCGCGAATCTGCCAGTGGAGGGTCAAAGCGAATGTTTCAACCGTCTGATAAATCGGGTCCTCCCAAAGGACAATCATCTACAGGCGGAAAGACTGAAAATTCAAAGAGGCCGAGATCTGAAAATGTTTGGTATTCTCAGTGTCGCACTTACCATTCTGGTGAGTGTTCTAGTGCTACCCAACGATGCTGGAAGTGCGGACAGAAGGGCCACGCTAGTTCTGAGTGTGGTTTCAAAGAAAATGTCTGTTACCGATGCTATAAGCCTGGGCACAAGTTGATAGATTTCCCGGAGAGACAGGGTATTGGATCTAAGGGGTCTTCTAGGGGCCAAAAGAGAGATGATGCGCCTCGCGCTAAAGGGAGGGCATTTCAGATGATAGCAGAGGAAGCGGAAGCAGTGGAGGATGCCGATACTGGTACATTCTTTGCTAACTAATTCCCTTCTATGTGTTCTTTGACTCTTGAGTTGATTACTCCTTTGTTTCTTTGTCTTGTTGTTAGAAGTTAAGGTTACTTATTTTCAAGATGATCAATCCACTTAAGGGGGAAATTGTTAGTAGTAAAGTAGTCTCTGTTACAGATAAAGTTCCAGTAATTGTTCTTGATGTCAAGGGAGGGGGTTTCCCTATCTCCTTTTGTGATACAATAATTGGGATGGATTGGCTCTACAGTTGTAATGCTGAGATTCCCTATTCCAAAAAGATAGATCCCTCTCTCCGATGGATCTTATGCTGTTGCTCGTGGAGAACGACAGGAGTCTGATATTCCTGTCATCTCCATTGTTAAGAACCTAGAAGTCTGTTTCAGAAGTTGTAACTCTTTCTTCATATATTTATTGATGCCGAGATAGAGAAACGACCAGTCCAACATACCAGAGTAGTGTTTGATTACCCTGATGTGTTTCCTGGAGAACTGTCGGGCTTACCTCTAGTTATTGATGTCAATTGTAAGATTAAGTTGCTCCGGGAGCTACTGCAGTGGCTAGAGCTCCATCTGTGATATGTTCTCGAAGTTCTTAAATGAGAACAATTGTACACCAAGTTGTCTGAGTGTGAGTCCTGGCTAAGGGAAATGTATTTCCTTAGTCATGTCATCTGTAAGAATGGTGTCAAGTAGATACAGCTATGGTAGAAGCTATGATGAATTTGGGAGTTCCTCGAATTCTTTTTTCAAATTAAAAGTTTCTTTGCCTTAGCTGGCTACTATTGGCGGTTCATCCGCAATTTTTTGAAGTTTGCGGGTCCGTTGACTAAACTGTCTCGTAAAGATGTATTTGATGTGTCTGTTGTATGTTCGGACGCTCAAGAGGAAGCCTTTCGGACCCTAAAGCGATTGTTATGTGAAACTCCGATCCTCACCTTGCTTGATGGTTCAAAAGACTTTAATGTCTGTTGTAGAATCCGTTACTACCCTGGTGAATGTCACACCCCGCTAAAGCGGAAACACGAGGTGTCACAGCACAAGTTATCATTGCACAAGGTATATAGACCATAACCATTATATTAACTTAACAAAAATAAATAGTTTGGGTAAAACATAAATAAAAGTTACATAACCGAATAATAATTAAATGACATTGTCTTGTACGATGTGAAAATAAAATAGATATTTTTTTTATAAAACGTGACGATGAAGATGAAGATGCCACACATCATGCTTCTATGCAAGGTACCTAACGACGATCACCTGAAAGCACGGGTAAAAGAAAGAAAATGGTCAACTACTAGAGTTGGTGAGTTCATAGGTTTTTAATATATGCACAAAATATCTTTTAAATGAGAAAAGTTTAAATAATTGATGGAAGTTTTTAGAATAAAATAAAAGTATGCATGAATGATAGAAGATGTATTATATTGCCCAATACGTTGCACATGGTAGTAATATACTATGATGATTGTTGCTTGAGCCATTATTGAACCTAGCCCACAAGCAATTGCCCATGATAAACCTAACGCCTATATTAAATGACGTTAGTAGTGGTAAAGTACATCTATAGTTCGTCAACCATAAATGGGAGACGTCGGAATCTCCAAATAGCGCTACTTACAAATACCATCGGCTCACTAGCTGAGTTAAGGGATAATGTCCAACGAAAGGGCCTTACAACGATAACCCAAGCACATCAAAGAATAATACCATAAGTGCTCAAAATTATATTTGAAATAAATAATAAGATAGGCAATAAACTTTTCATGAAACGTATACACATGCTTTCACCCCAAAATAATATGAAATACGGTAAAAAGGGGCTACGATACTCACTCGGTATGCAAATGTGTTCACTCGTAAGGATTTCTTGTTTCTACCGAAGCTCATTTCCTAATATAAGAGGTATGTAGCTCTATTAGACTTATTTTATTTATTATTTTGTATTATATATTTATTGTTAACTTATTTATTAAATAGTTAAAGGTTGTCTCTATTTTTCCATAAATCATAAGTGTTCACTGAAATTTTCAGTTCTTTAAGTTGAACTTTAAAAATTAAAAACTGTATATTAGGAGTCATATTAAGGTTTGATATTTTAATATAATCTTAATACATGTTTATAGAATGTCCAGTAAAAATATAGAAATTTATAATCCATGTTTAATATTTTTAATAATTAAAAGTGTATAAGATGTCCACTGATCAGTGTCTTGATGACATGTTGTTACTAAAACGTCTGTTTAGGGCCCATACGACCTCATTTTTACATGATTCAAAATGGGAATTAACCATGGTTCAAGGATGAAACCTTTTAAAAAAAACTAGACGTATTTTTACCCAAGAATGAGTAAGTTACACGTGTTTAAAGTGTACCTTTTTAAATCTGTCAGATTTCCAGATTCAACATATGTGTCTTTTTAAATATGTTTGAAGGATCAAATGTTCATGAAAATTTGTGAATCCAGGTTTAAATGAAAGGTAACACTTTAAACTAAGATTATCAAAAATAATCATCTGATTTTGATACCTAGAACTCCAGATATAACAAAAATAAATGGGGGGTTCTAGCATCAGAATCTGCCAGATTGTTATTCTTTGTGTTTATGGTTCATAACTTTAATATAACATGTTTATATTCATGAATAATCATATTGTATGAGTATAAGCTTTGATAATCCATGTTTTCTTACAACAATGGTAGGATGATCCACATTTTATGTGTTCCTTACAACATTTGTTAAGATGAAACACATGCATGATCAAAGTCTAATTTTCATGGTTTTTAGTTGATTAAGTTCCATACAACAATGGTAGGATGATGCACATTTCATGTGCTCCTTACAACATTGGTAGGATGTTTATATTTACATGATATATATATATATATAAAGGAAATATGATGAACAACAAAGAAGATAAATAAAAGAAAGAAGAAAGAAGAAAAGAAGAAATGTAGAAGAGTAGAGATGAGTGTGTTATGATCATCTTACCAACTCTTTTCTTTGATTATGTGTTTGATCTTCACAAGATGAACAAGACTTGGATGTTCTTGGGAGATTTTTGTTGGTGAAAGAAGAAGAGAGAAAAGAGAAGAGATGGAGTGTGGTGGTAGAGGAAATGATGAAGAGTAATAGGGGGCTTTTATAGAGCATGTGGGAGATCAAGGGGTGGCTTCTTGGGAAGAGAAGGAGGCAAGAGAATTATGAGGGGGGGGGGGTAGGGTAGGGTGGCCGGCCATAGGGGGGATTTTCTTTTTTTTGTTGATTAATTAAGTGTAATCCAGAGGGTTTCTGGTGTTCTGCCTTAATTCTTGTACAAGTCAAACATTTCCCCACGTATAGGGCGACATCCTTCTTCATTCCGGGCCACCAATAGTATTCCTTCAAATCCTTGTACATTTTATCGGCTTCGGGATGAATAGAATACTTAGACTTATGTGCCTCATCCAATATCGTTAACCTTATGTTATTCGCCTTGGGTATCCAAACCTTCTTTTCGAAGTAACGTACTCCATCAGTTCCAATCTCGAATCTGTGCTCCAAATGACGGAGGTTTTCCTCTTTTAGATTTTCTATTTTTAATGCTTGGTCCTGAGCTTCGAGGATCCTTCCTTTCAGACTGGTTTGCACAACAGCTCCTAATGCTCGTACTCGCGTTGGTTTTACTCTTTCCTTCTTACTCAACGCGTCGGCTACCACATTGGCCTTGCCTGGGTGATATTTGATTTCGCAATCATAATCATTGAGTAGTTCTACCCATCGCCTTTGTCTCATATTAAGCATCTTTTGATCAAAAATATGCTGGAGACTCTTATGGTCAGTGTAGACGGTACACTTGGTGCCATATAAGTAGTGTCTCCATATTTTGAGTGCAAACACTACCGCTCCTAGCTCCAAATCATGAGTAGTGTAGTTTTTCTCACGAACCTTCAATTGTCTCGAAGCGTAGGCGATAACTTTGTCTTCTTGCATTAAAACACATCCCAACCCTTGGTGTGATGCGTCACAATAGACCACAAAGTTTTCTGTTCCAGTTGGCAATGACAAGATAGGTGCGTTGCATAGTTTCTGCTTTAAGGTTTGAAAGGCTTCTTCTTGCTTATCTCCCCAAATGAATTTCTTATCTTTCTGAGTCAGAGTCGTTAATGGTTGAGCCACGCGTGAAAATTTTTTGATGAATCGCCTATAATATCTTGCCAAACAAAGAAATTGTCGAATCTCGGTTGGCATCTTTGGTGTTTCCCACTTTTTGATTGCCTCGATCTTTGTTGGATCGACATGAATTCCATTTGAATTAACTACGTGACCAAGGAAGTGTACTTCTCGGATCCAAAATTTACACTTGGAGAATTTGGCATACAACTTCTGGTCCTTGAGTAGTGTTAAGATTAATTTCAAATGCTGCTCATGATCTTCCTTGCTTCGCGAATAGATAAGAATGTCATCTATGAACACTATTGCAAACGTATCTAAATATGGTCTATAGACCCTATTCATTAAGTCCATAAATACTGCTGGAGCGTTAGTCAACCCAAAAGGCATAACTAAGAACTCATAATGTCCATAGCGGGTTCTAAAGGCGGTCTTGGGGACGTCTTCTTCGCGAACTCTCAGTTGGTGATATCCCGAGCGAAGATCGATTTTTGAAAAATATTTGGCGCCTTCAAGTTTGTCGAACAGATCATCGATTCGAGGGAGAGGGTATCGGTTCTTGATAATTAACTTGTTGAGTTCCCGATAGTCGATACACATTCGTAGCGACCCGTTCTTCTTTTTGACGAAAAGAACTTGGGCTCCCGAAGGGGATGAACTTGGTTGAATGAAACCTTTGTCGAGTAGTTCTTGTAGTTGTGCCGACAACTCTTGCATTTCTGATGGGGCCAGTCGATATGGTGCTTTCGCCATGGGAGCTGCTCCAGGGACTAGATCGATATGGAATTCGACTTGCCGATTCGGGGGTAATCCTGGCAAAACTTCCGGAAATACTTCAAGAATGTTTCGTACGACGGTAATTTCTTGAATGTTTTTCTCACAGGTTTTCTTATTGATTATATGTGCTAGGAATGCCTCGTTTCCTTTCCTTAAGCATTTTCTCATCTTGATGGACGAGATTATCTTGAAATCCCTTCCGGATTTTTCTCCATACACATTAAGTGTCTCACCATCAGGCGTCGGAATTCGGACGATCTTTTCGAAGCAACAAATTTCCGCTCGATAGCTAGAAAGCCAATCCATCCCAACAACTATGTCGAAACTTCCAATTTCAAGTGGGATTAAATCTATGGTATATGTTTTATCGGCTAAGCCCAAGGTACAACCAGGGATTATGTCCTTAACGCTAGTTTTCTGACCGATAGCAAATTCAATGGTGTAAGGCTCTTTCATTTCTATGGTTTTTAGATTTAGCCTTAACTTAAATCTTAATGATATGAAGCTTTTATCGGCCCCTGAATCAAATAGTACTGATGCATAATAACCGTATAGAGGAAACGTACCTGTAACGACATCGGGGTTTTGTCTAGCTTCATTTGCTCCAATCTCAAACACCCTGCCTCGTGCTTGATTTCCTTGGTTATTTTGGCTTGCAGGACGTGCTTGATTATAATTAGACCCTTGAGTTGGCCGCGAGCAGACGGTGCCATGGTGCTCCAGACTTGCACACTTAAAGCATGGCTTTACTCGGCAAGTTTTGCTGAGGTGTCCTAGCCGCTTACATCTAAAGCACACCATGCACTTCCCTTCGTGGTGCTTGTGGCACTTGTCTATTTGGGGTAGGATCTCCATCCTTTATCGGCTGCTTGCGTCTGAGCTCCGAAGTTTCTAGCCCTTTTGTGAGTCCTCGCAGCTTCTCCACCGGATGGCTTCCTTGGCACCTCCTCAAGCTTCCTCTTACCCTTTTCCTTGTCGCTCCCAAGCGATCCCGAATGGATACCATTGTGGGTAAGTCTTGTAGCTAGATTTACCGCACTTTGGATGGTGTTGGGGTTTGCAGCCATGAAATTTTCCCGGATCTCAGGGGCTAGACCCCAAATGTATCTATCGATACGGTTTTCTTCCGGGGTCACCAAGTGCGGCACCAGCTTGGCCAAATCATGAAATCGGGTGGTGTAGGAGTTGATTTCACCCCCGATCATTTCATGATTCCACAGCTCGGCTTCCAGCTTTTGAATTTCACTCTTCGAGCAAAATTCGTCCCTTAATAGCCTGAGGAATGCATCCCAGGTGAGTTGGTGCGCGGCATTTCTTCCAAGCGTTTGCACTTGGATATTCCACCACGATAGGGCTCACCCTTGCAGAAGACATGTTGCAAACTCCACCTTGTTTGCTTCCGTACATTTACTGATGCTAAGGACTGATTCCATGCTTTCAATCCAGTTTAGTAGACCCACGCCTCCTTCCGTTCCAAAGAATTCTTTAGGGTTGCAGGCCCTAAAGGTTTTGTAGTTGCAATCTTGGGTTGGGGTTGGTGCTCCTTGGTTTTTTTGAAGCCCAACAGCAACTTGGCTAACTATGTTGGGTAATGTTGCAATCACTTGTTCCATGACAAGTTGATCTAACTCGGGGTTTGCTCTTCGTGGAGGCATCGTTCTAGAGCATAATCACACAACGATTTTTAGTCACTCACTCTAAACAGTTTTATCATACTACTCTACGTGTAACGTGTTTAATTCATTCATGGCTTTAAATATGACTAATAGTACTAGGTTAAATTAAATAATCAATCATTCACTTGGCAAAAAATAATTACCAAAATCGGCTCTTTAAAAGATGCCATATATATTAATAGAGTGTTAATCATAGCCATACAATCATACATCCTTTAAACCAACATAGGATGTTTTAGTTCATAATCAACAAAAAAAAAGACATTAAAACCCAAAGTAAATCCACTCCAACCCATCTAGCGCCCAAACTACACGGCCCATGTTCAGGAACACGGCCCATGTTCAGGAACACGGACCGTGTACCACCCTGCCAAAACCCATTTTGGCCTTTTCCTCTCTTTTGCTTGATCGTGTTGCCGGAATCAATACTTGGTGTGTGACCCAATAGGCCTATACCTCATCGGTAGTGCCATTAACTTGTTCGTGTCAGCGGGCATATCCCGACAGACTCCCACTTGCACGTGGCACGACTACGAAAAATAACACAAACATAGAGCGACCTCTAGCAAGACATCTATGCTCCCAAGTTAGTATAGGGTATGCCACTCTTGACAAGATCCCAATCATAAAATGATTGTCCTAAAGATAAATGAACATATACGTCCCTTTGTTCGCGATATCCTATGTGAACACAAGGCATGGAATAAAATCAACCTTTAGATCGTTCACGATTATGTTTCTCGATTTTAGATTAGTGGTGACCAACAAACCAAGTTAACATTGATCCATCATCAATATAACTTTAGCACGGCCATGCATATGAACGTCAGCACTCAATCATCGAGGGGCCCATGGATATCTTCTCTATACATAGAGGAACAAATTCCTTTCGACTACATAGTCCCGCCACATAGATAATACTCTACCCAATCATCTCCCTTATAACGACCAGCTACGAACCGCGTTAGAAAACTATCAAAGCAAAGCAGACCTATGCTTTGGAATCACATGCATCTGTAGTTTAAGGATGAAACGTCATCATCATCCCGAGTTTCTTATGACTAGAACCATGAAGCGAACTCGGGTGCGGGTCCTCCAATCACTTGAAACCCCTTTAAACTATAGGCAAGAATCACGTTTAACAAACCAACTCTTTACCTCAATCTTAATTTATACTTCCTTCCCATAAAGTATAACCGATTGTGGAGATTTTAGAATGATAAACATTCTCGGAAGTGTTTAAACATGCTAAGATGGAACACAATAAGGATTCATAAAATACCCGCCCTCGGCGTATTATTAAATCTCCATTTAATAATCGATATGGTATGAATTGCAATATTGCTTAATGTCCCCAAAGTATAAATACAAATCAAACATAAACCAAAACATATTCAAGCCAAGTTATACGCATTAGACATGCTAATGGACCTAGTATGACAAACACCACTAGTCCATAACAACGACTTAACTAGTGGATTTGTCCCACAACATCCACAAGATCTTTTGTTATTCAATTATATCTCTTTTGAAAAGACTACTTCAAAAGTATGCATCAAAGAGATCTTACTTTTCAAAAAGTTAAAGTAATCACACACTCATTATCTCAAAAACCCACAATAAGGTTAGTGATACTTTAAGAATCAACACACAACACCACAAGTTAGGATCATCAACTTTGATCAAAGATCAACCGTTATCCAAGCAGAAACACGCATTAGAGTAACTACTTACTCCAAACCTATTCAAGTCGTCAAACATCAAGAGCATATCTCTATATTTCTTGAACTAAATACTATCCAATTTTGTATCTCTTAAATGCCCCTATGAAGTAGTAATTCCTGAATTAGGTTTGCAGATAACCTAATATCGGGACATTATCTTCCACAGACATTTAACACTAGGAATACAACAAAGCTCCTACTAGCCCTGACATACGTAAAAGGTTTTATCTATGCTTTTAGAAAACTCATCACTATGATCTTCTAATAGTAAGCAAAGATATCTTTCCTTCAAGATGCAAGAATAAGCCCGAAGTGGTCTTATCCACTTTTGTAGACATAATTCGGATACTACGGATGTATATTAAGACCCTCGGATAGTGTTATAAGCACTTCCTCATCATATTGTTTCATGACGAAACGCGGTCATTAATATCCACGAGTATCAAACAGTCTTCAACATAGCCACTAGGACAAGTTTCTCCATAACGACCATGAAAAACATTACCACTAGTCAGTATTTGAAGTTGTATACAATTCCATCCATGTTAATCCCATCACTACAACCTTGGTATACACCTAGGTATGGGATCAAGTCAAGTCAAGCCCTTAGACATTCCAAATGGATTACATCTCTTTATCATTTACTTCTTTTATTTTTAGCGAATTCTGGATCCACTACGTCTTCCGGTAGGTGTCGAACTCAACAAGACTCACCATTAATTCATTACCACTTAGATATGAGAAACCCATATCTCTTTGGCTCTATATGACTCTAATCAGAATTAAAAGAAGTAATGATTCTTAGTCAGGCATACCAGCACAACCATGCTGATCATCTATCAAAGATATCAGATTATATGCTAGTATCATCACCAAGTCTTCATTTAAGTTCCACGTTCTTCCACTGGAATGCCTTAGTTTTAGTTTCTTTCTTCTTCCCCTTTTAAGCAACAAACATTGCTCTCAAAAGGTTAAATAACTAAAACTTAGAAGAACTCCTCAAATGTATTAGCACTTCTCGATTTCAAGTTTATCCATCTCCCACAAAACGTAGAATGGATAACTTCGAACTATAAGATAGACAAGCATAGAACCTTTCTAGTCGTATCTAAATAAATGCTAAATAGACTATCAATTGAATTTGGATTTGGGACTTAGTCACAATGGCAAATGAATATCCTAACAAACCGGACACACATTATCGACCCATCATAAACCGGATCAATAACACCCGGTTCCCTACTCCATGACACCATGTACCAATGCGTCTTAGTAGGATATGAATTGTGAAACAATTCTACAATTCACTATATGGTCATCCAATATATAGATAATAGATACCTTAGCATCTTAACTAGATCTAAGTACCTTGATCTATATGCCCTATTGATTCTTAAAGTTGTTTTGGCTAATTCTGCACACCAACAAGGTTTCAGACATATGCCTAAACTAATAAACGTCTCGCAATTACTACCATCAAGGTAGTGATGAAGAGGTTTCCCTTTCGTTATTCTTTGTGGTATGCTTGAACGGATTATCCACAAAATGTGATCAATATCCAACAAACTTATAATCCTCTCACAAACTCCGGCGAAGGATCTCATAATCATCTTAGCCTAATAAACAAGATCAACATCAAAGAGTTTATCCCGAGACTAAACTATTCCAAGATCCTAACCACATGGATCTAGGCGATATATTTCTTGTTTATGTGATTAAGTTGATTATCACACAAAGATAACTCATCCAAACTATTTTGGATTCAGAATCAATTATTCATGAATATTCTATTACTTGTAACAAATCCTTGTGTATGCCATGACATGGGAAATTTTGAACAAAAATATCTCACAATAGATTTTCATAATAAATTTCGTATTTTAAGAATAACTCATCGTCACCACATGTAAAGTTGTATGCCACGCCGGGCAAAACAACACATGACCTATGACATAAAACTATGAATAAATAACGTTTAAAAAGGTTCAACATCAATTATTAAAACTTCAAAATTTTTGTTCATCGTAATTAAAGCGAGCATACAAACAGATGTTACTTGCCACGCAGGGCAATAAAATAAAGTAATAAATAAACCGGTGACAAAAGCGAGATCAAGTCTCCTTATCTTCTCTTGGAGGACAATAACCATGGTTTCCTCATTCGAAATCCGGTTCTTCATGCTTTTCTTTCAACAAA
This sequence comes from Dittrichia graveolens, assembly GCA_038502395.1. Lineage (NCBI taxonomy): Eukaryota > Viridiplantae > Streptophyta > Magnoliopsida > Asterales > Asteraceae > Dittrichia > Dittrichia graveolens. The sequence goes on from JARJIL010000008.1 coordinate 31,386,967, forward strand.
GGACCTACACTTTGTAACAAACAAATTTGTGACAAACGTGAGTCAATCCGCTTGGGTCAACAACCCAGCTTATAGAAGAATAGCAATGAATCATGAACGTACCTGAAGATGGAAAGTTAACTCTCTCTTTCCTGAGAAGTTTTATATCCTCTCGGTACGTAGGGCAGGCGTGACGGCCCCAATTTCCAAATCTTCCACAGAAGTAGCAAACCACCTTTTCCTGAGTCTCTTCTTGAGGCACATTCTCTATGTCCTTCGACTCAATATTAAGGATAGGCTTGGAAACTCCAACCTTTCCTTTTAGGGTCGGTTTCTTCTTCCTTTTCTTTTGTTTCTTTAAGCCCAATGCGGGAGTGGTTGAGGTGGAATTATGCTTGGCCATGTCAGATTCCGCAGACTTCAACATGTCATGCAATTCGCTTAAGGACTTCTCCAATCCTTGCATATGATTGTTTGTGACAAATTGTTCATATGATGCGGGCAAAGACTGGAGTACAATATCCACAGCGAGCTCTTTCCTAATAGGAAATCCTAACCTCTCCATTTGGTCCACGTTCGCCTTCATCTTAAGGACGTGAAGACCAACATTCCCGCCTTCCTGCAGCCTACAACCAACTAGGCTTTTAACACACTCATAGCGTTCCTGCCTAACTTGCTGTCAGAACATGTCCTTGAGCTTGTTTAACATATCGTACACACTCGTGTGCTCGAGCTGCTTTTGCAACTCCGAGCTCATAGTTGACAACATGAGGCAGGCAACATCGTGCGTGTCCTCAACACGTTTTTCATACCCATATCGGACGGCCCAAGTCGCGTTGGTAGCAGGTGGCTCCGGAAGGGGTTCCTCAAGGATGTGCAACTTCGACTCATGGTGAAGGACAATCCTCAATTGCCTAAGCCATGCAATAAAGTTCACCCCCGTGAGTTTCTACCTTTCTAGGAACACACGAAATGAGATGTTTAACGTGGTATTGTTATGATTTGACATCTATAAATAACAATAATACGAGTTTTGGTTAGTTTAGATAAACCTTGTTAAAAAATAATTACCCCATAGTTTTAGACAAAAAAACTATTTATAACAAGGGCTAAGAACCTCATTTCACCTCGCACCATGACGGGTTTACCGCGGATCACGTGACGAAGCTATTTAGGCCGGCAACCATTTTACCAATTGTAATCTCTATTACAACTCTTAGACACTTGCGGGATCCGTTGACATCCATTATGTCGGTTGGCATGTTTGATCCCTTCATTACACCAATCTTAATATATAATTTTTGTTTAGCTCGTGCTTAGCTCGACAACTAATCAGGAATTATATACTAAAATTGTAAACCGTCCGACAAGACACACGGGTGGCACTCCCGACCATCAATTGGCTCTTGCTTAGCTCGACAACCAATCATGCGAGTTACCCCACTCACCTTCCACACAACTACGCAAGGAATGACTCGTGCTTAGCTCGACAATCATCCTTGTTTCGTTAGATTCGGGTGGTGTCATCTTACGGATGGTGTGTGATTTACATTTTGAAAAACGGGATTTTGTTTCCGGTTTCTAAAAACCTTTTTGTGAATTAACAAAGTAAATGTCAAAACGATTTTTAAGCACTTTTAAATATAATACCAAGTTTATATTTTCTTTGTCAATACTATTCGCGCGAGATTGTTAACCATTTTAACAAACGTTGTATTTTATTTAATTTTATAGAAAAATTTTCTAGCATGCGAATCCTAATCCATGCATAGAAAAATAAAACACAACCACGCAAATATATATATATGTATAATTCGGTAACATGCCCAAAATTCCTATGCGTTTTCCCCGTGAGCCACAACGGTGAAAATGAGGCCAAAAGCTAAGGACAAGGTAAAGTCTCGTTGGGTGAGCTCCCACCGAATCCAACACCTCCAATAGCGTGTTGATTCCATCTCGCCAAGACGTCATCACCATGCCTCCCGTTGACTTCTCCGGTTCTAATTATATACTATTTACAAATACATAGAATATATATATATAAACGACACGCAGATCGCATTCCTACACTATTTATACAAATACACGGAATAAAATAAACGGCGTGCAAGCCGCACCAACAAATATATAAATAAATATTTACATCAATATGGCACGCAGGCTACCAAAAACCGAATCAATCAACCACCACAACACATAGGTCTAAGGGCATATCGTGTTATCGAATTAACCAAACGCGACATAAGTGAAACATGGTGTGCCACACAAAACCATGATATAAATATATATCTATATTTTAGTCAAGATTGTCAACAACATCAAAGGCACCAAAATGACAATCCTTGTACATATGCATTAGTGTACCAAACCATTTTTGTGACACATATTCATATATACATTTATAAGTATATATTTGTGTACACTTCATGCCAAGTAACAACAAATATATAAATATAAAAACTAAAATATTAACACGTCTACGAATAAATCTATTCTACCACAACAAGAGCCTCAATGGAAAAACCAATTTTAAGAAAACAATTTTCTTATATAAATGTACTTATATAGTTTTTGAGACTTGATGTAAAAACTAACATCTTAGGTGGGCTACAAATATACCAATTTTAGCCTAACATGAATCTACATGAAAAACCATTTCTAGAAAACAATTTTTTAATATAAAAATATTTATATGATTATTATGTAGGCTACAAATATATCAATTTTAGCCTAAGAAAAATCTACACGAAAAACTTTCAAGAAAACAATTTCCTTGTATAAAATATTCATATGGTTTTTCTAGACTCGTTAGTACAAAGCAATGTTAGATATGGCTCTGATACCACTGAAGGTATCTGTTTGGCATAATCGAGTAACAACGGAAGCAAGATATAATACAAAATAATAAGCTAACCAAACAAACACTTCCCATGGACCAATATCTAGACATGGAATTGCAACTAAAACATAATAAACAAGATAGAAAGAAAGTTATACCACAACTCAAACACAATGATCTTCCTCTTGTTAATCTTCAAGAACTCAAGCAAGTCAAGGCTTCAAGAATCCAAACAAGGATTCCTCTAATGAAGTCCACCCCAAGCAACCTTGATTCCCAAATGCTAGTAAGTTGGTGTAGCCACCAAAACAACACCCAAGTCTATGTGTTTCTTGCTTCTTGTGTTTAAGAACACCAAGAACAAGATGAACAAGTGAGAGAGAGTTCAAGTGTCAACCAAAAAACCAAGAGACATCGAAAAACCTCCCTTAGAGCAGATAACTCGTAGCCTCTTTGTCTACCACCATTATTAGAAGTTAACACCATTAAACTAAGTGTTTAAGGCTGTTAATTCTGCTGTTACAGCGAACGTACACGGCCCGTGTAGGTCTACACGGCCATGTAGGCCCAAAGTCCACGGCCCCAATTGGGCTAAGACGGCCCGTGTCTATCAAGCACTACATGGCCCGTGTTCCTCTACACGGCTTGTGTTGGCCCAAACTACACGAACTTGAACTAGGCTAATACACCTCGTGTATGTTGGGCTAGACACGGCCCGTGTTCAGGAACACTACCCGTGTACCACCCTGCCAAAACCCATTTTGGCCTTTTCCTCTCTTTTGCTTGATCGTGTAGCCGGAATCAATACTTAGTTTGTGACCCAATAGGCCTATACCTCATCGGTAGTGCCATTAACTCGTTCGTGTCAGCGGGCATATTCCAACATGTATATCATCTTTGTGCACCATGACTTGATCACAAAAGTGTTAGTATCAACTATAGATAATGTTAGCTTGAACCAACACTTATAAGCATGTTACAAGTTTATTCAAATGCCTCAAAACGGTAACTATTAATCTGCCAAATTAATTGACATAAACTCCATTAAACATAGTGTTTAAGGCTGTTGATTTTGCAGTTACAGTGTACGGGCACGCCCGTGCCTCATATGGCACAACCGTGCCGACCCAACAGACCATGGTCCAGCCCAAGGCCGGTACCCCCGTGCCTGTTGGATTAGGCACGCCCGTGCCTCACAAGGTACGGTCGTGCCTCACCCTGCCAAAACCTATTTTGGCCTTTTCTCTCTATTTGCTTGATCGTGTTGCCAGAATCAATACTTGGCGTGTCACCCAATAGGCCTATACTTCATCAGCAGTGCTATTAATTCATGCGTGTCAGTGGGCATATACCACATGCACGTGACACGACTACGAAAAATAACACAAACATAGAGCGGTCTCTAGCAAGACATCTATGCTCCCAAGTCAGCATAGGGAATGTAACTCTTGACAAGATCCCAATCATAAAATGATTGTCCTAAAGATAAATGATCGAGTACATCCCTTTGTTCGCGATATCCTATGTGAACACAAGGCATGGACTAAAGTCAACCTTCAGATCATTCACAATTATGTTTCTCGATTCTAGATTAGTGGTGACCAACAAACCAAGTAACATTGATCCATCATCAATATAACTTGAGCACGGCCATGCATATGAACGTCAGCACTCAATCATCGAGGGGCCCATGGATATCTTCTCTATACATAGAGGAATAAATTCCTATCGAGTACATAGCCCCGCCACTTAGATAATACTCTACCCAATCATCTCCCTTATTACGACCAGTTTTGGACCGCGTTAGAAAACAATCAAAGCAGAGCAAACCTATGCTTTCGAATCACATTTATCTCTAGTTTAAGGATGAAACGACATTATCATCCTGAGTTACTTATGACTAGAACCATGAAGTAAACTCGGGTGCGGGTCCTCCAATCACTTGAAACCCCTTTCAAGTATAGGCAAGAATCACGTTTATCAAAACCAATTCTTTACCTTAACCTTAATTCATACATCCTTCCCACAAAGTATTACCAATTGTGGAGATTTAAAAATTGTAAAACAACCTTGGGAAGAGGTTAAACATGCAAAGATAGAACACAATAAAGACTAAATGTAAGTAACCGCAACATGCGTATATATAGATCTCTACTATATAAATCGAAACAAACATTAGTAATATTACTGCTTAACTTTCCCAAATACAAAATGATCCATATAAATTAAAACTCAATCTAAACCAAGTCATGAGCAAATCTAACACCTATTGCCATAGTGTGAGAATCATAAGAAGCTTGTGACAATGGTTTAGTAAACGGATCTACCAAATTGCCTTAATAGGTTACCCTACTAATGGCGACTTCACCACTTTCAACCATTTCTCTGATAAAGTGGTACTTTCGAGGTATATGCCTTGTTCTCTTGTGAGCTCTTAGTTCCTTCGCTAAGGCTACCGCACCCTCATTGTCAAAGAAGATCTCAATAGGGTCGGAGATGCTTGGAACCACTCCAAGGTCTCGGATGAACTTCCTTATCCACACAGCTTCTTTCGTAGCTTCACTTGGCGCAATGTATTCTGACTCTGTAGTAGAATCAGCTACTGTGTCTTTCTTTGAACTTCTCCAAGTAATAGCTCCACTATTTAATAGGAACACAAACCCCAATTGTGATCAGCAGTCATCCCTATGAATTTAGAAGCTAGCATCAGAGTAACCTTTACTTTGAGCTCTTCCTCACCACCAAATATCAAGAACATTTCTTTAGTTCTCCTTAGATACTTATGAATGTTCTTTACCGCAACCCAATGGGCCTACCCTGGATTACCCTGATATCTACTAGTCATGCTCAAAGCACATGACACATCAGGACGAGTACATAACATGCCGTTCCATACGCTCCACGTTCGCTTTCATACGCAACACATGAGCACTCACATTCCCGCCATCGGACATCTTGCTACCAAGAACCATCTTAAGACACTCAAACCTCTCTTGTCTCGCTTGTTGCTGGAACATTTCCTTAAGCTAAGCGATTAAGTCAAAAGCTCTCAAATGATCCATTTGCTTTTAGAGCTCGGGAATCATGGTACTTAAGATGAGGTAAGTAATGTCCTCAGTATCCTCAGCACGTTTCTAATAAGCATCTCGGATAGCCCGAGTGGCATTGGCAGCGGGAGCCTCGCGAAGAGCCTCTTCTATGGTAACCAACTTCTCTTCTTGGCGTAAGACAAGATTGAGTTACCTAAACCAATCCAAAAAGTTGTTACCATTGAGTTTCTCCTATTCAAGAAAAACTCTTAGCGAAAAATGGTTGGTGGTGTTGGTGTTACTTGAAGACGCCATCTAAAATAGCAAAGTAATTGTAGTTAGTTTGGAAATCCTTGTTAAAATAATTACCCATAGTCTTAAGAAAAACGATTATTTACAACAACGGCTAAGAACCTTATTCCACCTCACACCGTGACGGGTTTACCGCGGATCACGTGGCGAAGCTATTTAGGCCGGCAACCATTTTACCAATTGTAATCTATATTACAACTCTTAGACACTTGCGGGATCCATTGACATCCATTATGTCGGTTGGCATGTTTGATCCCTTCCTTACACCAATCTTAATATATAATTTTTTTTTAGCTCGTGCTTAGCTCGACAACTAACCAAGAATTATATACTAAAATTGTAAATCGTCCGACAAGACACATGGGTGGCACTCTCGACCATTAATTGGCTCGTGCTTAGATCGACAACTAATCATGCGAGTTACCCCACTCACCTTCCACACAACTACACAAGGAATGACTCGTGCTTAGCTCGACAATCATCCTTGCTTCGTTAGATTCGGGTGACGTCATCTTACGGATGGTGCGTGATTTACATTTGGAAAAGTGGGATTTTGTTTCCGGTTTCTAAAAACCCTTTTCTGAATTAACAAAGTAACTGTCAAAACGAGTTTAAGCACTTTTAAAAAATAATACTATCTTTATATCTTCTTTGTCAATTCTATTCGCGCGAGATTGTTAACCATTTTAACAAATATTGTATTTTATTTAATTTTAAAGAAAAAATTGTCTAGCATGCGATTTCTAAACCATGCATAGAAAATAAAATACAACCACGCAAATAAATATAATTCGGTAACATGCCCAAATATCCTATGCATTATCCCCGTGAGCCACAACGGAGAAAACAAGACCAAACAAGGTAATGTCTTGTTGGGTGAGCTCCCACTGAATCCGATACATCAAATAGCGTGTGGACTCCGTACAAGTATAAGTATAAACCCTCTTATAGGTTTATACACAGAGTTCTGCATAAGTTGCAAAACGTACGTGTGTTCGTCATACTTGATACGCGTGTGTTGCAATAACTTTGCGTGTTCAAAGTTCAAGAGAGTTTTCCAGTGTTCTTGTTAATCAGTTTTAACAAGAAGTTCAATCATCAATTAGGTTGTGATTCAAGAGAGTTTAGAGAGAGTTGAGTTTATAATCATTGTAACATCAAATCATTCTATTGGTTTTATTAAAGAGTAAAACTGTAATACATTGGTTGATTATAGAATATACTTTCTATTGATTTGTTTAATTACTGATTAAGTGTATTCAACCCCCCCTTCTACACTGTATCGATTGCTTGTTTACCCTCTTAGGGACCAACAAATACTCAGTTATATTAGATTTATGAGTGCCACGTTTGAGAACGAGAGGTGAGTGGATGTTAACTCACGGATGGTAAAGATTATGGTTGATATGATTGCTGTGATGCATGCGTATGTGATTGATAGACTGTTGAGTCTGATGCTTATGATTGTGATTGATGAATTGATTAACTTATTGTATGATTATTTGGCCGATACGCACTCTATGGATGATATTGAGTTGCGTTTGAGAAGTCAGCTACACGTAGAATTGGGCTGGGCTCGTGTGCTGATTAGTTGAACAGTTGTAGTCCTACTAACGAATGCGTTGCGTCAGCGGGGAATTTGACTGTGCCAATTTAGCGGAGGGCTATCGGTAAACCTTTGCTTTGGCCGGCATTGGTTGTAGGTTTTGTTCCGAACCGCCGGTCTTCTGCATTGTGTGATTACATGTTTTTGTATCAATTGCTGATGTTTTCCTTTGTGATTAGCTTTCTCTTACTTAGCTTTGTGCTAAATCCTCACAGTTGATTGTTTTTGAAGGTTTGGGAGTTGTTGGTGCTTGTTAAACGAAAGCTTGACCCCCCTCTGATATGTGTTTTAAATGGAAATGGGCCATGTTTATTTTGTAACACAACGAAGGATACAATGTTGTATTTGTAAACAGATATTTTGTTGATTGTAAATATTTGTACTTTTTGTAAAGTATATTTAATTAAAGCTTCCGCAACGTGTTTTAAAAAAACGGCTTAGGAATTTTCCGGTGTTACAGCTTGGTATCAGAGCCTTGGTTTTGCGATGCAAGCACGGCTAGAGTGTTGCATTCCCAAATCTTGGCTCGTGTTGGGTCAAACATTCCTTTAGGGAATTAGAGTGAGTTGAAGATGCTTATGGTAGTTAGTAATTTGTGTACTAACAGGTTATTCTAATGAATTGTGAGATGATATGATTATTACAAATATGGCTGATAGATAGATCCCCGTCCTTCCTCCTGTGACCCAAGCAACGACAGAGATAGCAGGAACTTCGAGTTAAACTCACTAAAAGGATTAGAGTGAGTATACATTAAAACTTGTGAATGAGTTAATGGATCTTTCAAGCATGGTTCACAATTTAAAGCAGCAGAGGCAGACTCAGACTAAACCGATACAGATTCCAACTGCGATTACAACACAATCAACCACTGTACTAGTAACGACACCACTACCACCGGTAACTCAGGTTATGCAACAACCGTTTTTCTAACCCTTTACTTCACAGGGAGCTTTTCCTTTTGCGTTTTCCGGATACAGGCAACCATGTACATATAAACAATTCCTGGATTGCAAGCCATCAGAGTACAAAGGAAGCTCTGACCCTAACATCACTTGAACTGGTTGCGGGAAATGGTAAAGGCGTTGGACGCCAAACAATTCCTGGATTGCAAGCCATCAGAGTACAAAGGAAGCTCTGACCCTAACATCACTTGAACTGGTTGCGGGAAATGGTAAAGGCGTTGGACGCCTGTAATTGTGAAGAAGAGTCGAAGGTAAATTTTGCAGCGAGAATTTTGAAAGGAGACGCGATGGTGTGGTGGGATTCATTGAAAGGGCATTTTACTAAACAACAACAGGAGAGTATAACTTGGAATCAATTTCAGGAGAAATTGTGCGAGCAATATTGTAGTTCATTTGAGATTGCTTGAATCAAGAAGGAGTTTATGGATTTACAGATGATGAGGCATCCCAAATTCAGCATTTCAGGAGTGTATGTTGGAACTGTCAAAAAGAGGTGCATAGGGTAGGTGAGTGCCCAGTGGAAAAGAAAACCAGGTCGGGGTCACGAATGGGAACGGCTGGGGATCAACTTCAGCTGCAGGTCAAAAAAGAAAGAACCTACCCACGGCTGAGGGTAGGGCGTTTAAGATGACAATGGATGATGCCACCACCACTAATGATGTCATTACGGGTATGTTTCTGATAAAATCTACTCCTGCTAGAGTATTGTTTGATTCTGGAGCTAATCGCTCATTTGTTTGTGTGGAATTTTATGCTAAACTGAATGTGCCTGTTACTAAGCTTGCTAATTCCTTAGAAATAGAAGTAGCAGATGGTATGATGGTTCCAGTCACGACTGTTGTGGCTGGAGCTAAGATTGATATAGATGGTGTATGCTTTCCTGTTTATTTTCTTGTTATGCCTCTGTCTGGTTTTGATCTGGTGCTCGGGATGGATTGGCTAAGTTTGAATCAATCCAGTATTAAGTGTCACAAGAAGTTAATTTCTTTTCCATTGGCGGATGGTTCACGTGTGGTGGCATGGGGTGAGAAGGATGGGTCTATTATTCCGATTATTTCATGTTTGAAAGCTAATAAGGCGTTGGATAGAGGATGTAAATCTTACATGGCGTATGTTATTCACGGAAAGAAAGGAAAGGAGATTGTGAATGATATTCGGGTGGTAACGGAATTCCTGGATGTGTTTCGAGATGAATTGCCAGGGTTGCCTCCTGTTCAAGAGGTAAAGTTCAAGATTGATTTGATCCATGGGTCTCGACTAGTGGCGAAATCACCTTATACATTGGCACCTTTAGAAATTTGAGAGATAATCACCTTATACATTGGCACCTTTAGAAATTTGAGAGATAATGATACAGATCCAAGATCTGTTAGACAAAGGCTTTATTCATCCAAGTTCGTCTCCATGGGGTGCACCGATGTTATTTGTAAAGAAGAAAGACGGTATGCTGGGTATGTGTATCGACTACCGTGACTTGAACTAGAAGACAATATAGAATAAGTACCCGTTGCCTAGAATTGATGATCTGTTTGATCAGTTACAGGGTTCTTCATTATTTTCAAAAATTGATTTGAGATCCGGTTATCGTCAAGTACGTATATCTGATGAAGATGTGTCCAAGACAAATTTTCGCACGCGTTATGGCCATTAGGAATTCTTAGTCATGTCGTTCGGCTTAACTAATGTACCTGTGGTATTTATGGATCTTATGAACCGAGTCTGTCGACCATTTTTGGATGAGTTTGTGAATGTCTTCATTGATGATATTCTGATCTATTCAAAGAATAAGTTAGTACTGAAGGTATTCGTTTGGCATAATCAAGTAGCAACGGAAGCAAATCATATAACAAAAATTAACAAAGCCAAACCAACGAATACTTCCAAGGACCAAAATCTAACCATGAACTTGCAACTATAAAGATAAACAAGATGGGAAGAAAAGATTATACCTCAATGCAAATCACAATGATCTTTTCTTGTCAAGAAAATTAGAGTCCAACAAAGAAATCCTCCAATGAAGTCCACCCCAAGCTTGTATGATTCCCAAGTGCTAGCAAGTTGATGTGCAACCACCAAAACAACAATCAAGTATGTATCTTAGACTCTTGTGCATCAAAATGATCACCAAAAACAAGAAGGAGTTAGAGAGAACTCTTGTGTCAACCAAGAACCAAAGAACAAGCCAAAAGTCTCTACTAGAGCAGAGAAATTCGTTGCCTCTTTGTCTACCACAATAATTAGACATAAACACCATTAAACCAAGTGTTTAAGGCTATTAATTCTGTTGTTACAGCGAACGTACACGGCCCGTGTTGATCAACACGGCCGTAGGCCCAAAGTCCACGGCCTCAATTGGGCTAAGACGGCCCGTGTCTAATAGGCACAACACGGCCCGTGTTCGCCCAAACTACACGACCTTGAACTGGGCCAATACGCCTCGTGTATGTTGGACTGGACATGGCCCGTGTTCAGGCACACGGCCCGCGTACCATTCTGCCAGAACCCACTTTGGCCTTTTATCTCTCTTGCTTGATTGTGTTACCGGAATCAATACTTGGTGTGCGAACCAATAGGCCTATACCTCATCGGTAGTGCCATTAACTCGTTCGTGTCAGCGGGCATATTCCAACAGACTCCCACTTGCACGTGACACGACTACGAAAAATAACACAAACATAGAGCGGCCTCTTGCAAGACATCTATGCTCCCAAGTTAGTATAGGGTATGCCACTTTCAACAAGATCCCCAATCATAAAATGATTGACCTAAAGATAAATGAACATGTACATCCCTTTGTTCGCGATATCCAATGTGAACATGAGGCATGGAATATAGTCAACCTTCAGATCGTTCACGATTATGTTTCTCGATTCAAGATTAGTGTTGACCAACAAACCAAGTTAATATTGATCCATCATCAATATAACTTGAGCACGGCCATGCATATGAACGTCAGTACTCAATCATCGAGGGGCCCATGGATAGTCTCTCTATATATAGAGGAACAAATTCCTTTCGACTACATAGTCCCGCCACATAAATAATACTCTACCCAATCATCTCCCTTATAACGATCAGTTACGGACCACGTTAGAAAACGATCAAAGCAAAGCAGACCTATGCTTTGGGATCACATGTATCTCTAGTTTAAGGATGAAATGCCATTACCATACCAAGTTACTTGTGACTAACACCATGAAGTAAACTTAGGTGCAGGTCCTCCAATTACTTGAAACCCCTTTCAAGTATAGGCAAAAATCACGTTTTATCAAAACCAATTTTTTACCTCAATCTTAATTCATACTTCCTTTCCACAAAGTATGACCGATTGTGGAGATTTAAAGATTGTAAAACAACCTTAGGAAGTAATTAAAAATGCAAAGATAGAACACAATAAAGACTAAATGTAAGTAACCGCAGCATGCGTATATATAGATCTCTACTATATAAATCGGAACAAACATTAGTAACATTACTGCTTAACGTTACCAAAAACATAATGATCCAAACATAAATTAAAACTAAATCTAAACCAAGTCATGAGCAAATCTAACACCTATTGCCATAGTGTGAGAATCATGAGAGGCTTGTGACAAAGGTTTAGTAAACGAATCGGCCAAATTGTCTCCCGAGGTTACTCTACTAATAGCGACTTCACCACTTTCAATCATCTCTCTAGTCAAGTGGTACTTACAAGGTATATGCCTCATTCTCTTGTGAGCTCTCGGTTCCTTCGCTAAGGCTACTCACCCTCAATCTCACAAAAGATCTCAATAGGGTCGGATATGCTAGGAACCACTCCAAGGTCTCGGATGAACTTCCTTATCCACACAGCTTCTTTAGCAGCTTCACTTGCCGCAATGTATTCTGACTCTGTAGTAGAATCAGCTATTGTGTCTTGCTTTGAACTTCTCCATGTAATAACCCCACCATTCAATAGGAACACAAACCCCGATTGTGATCGGCAGTCATCCTTATCCGTTTGGAAGCTGGCATCACAGTAACCCTTTACTTTAGTCCTATAAGATACTTAAGAATGTTCTTTACTGCAACCCAATGGGGTTGCCCCGGGTTTCCCTGATATCTACTAGTCAAGCTCAAAGCGCATGACACATTAGGACGAGTACATAACATGGCATACATGATCGAGCCCACGGCCGAAGCATATGGTACTCGCTTCATTACTTCTAGTTCCTCTTGAGAACTAGGACATTGAGTCTTACTCAATATCACTCCATGTGACATAGGAAGATTTCCTTTCTTGGAGTCCTCCATCTTGAACCGCTTCAAGACTTTGTCAATGTATGTACTTTGACTCAACCCAAGAAGTTTTCTAGATCTATCTCTATAGATCTTGATACCCAGAATATATGCGGCTTCTCCTAAGTCTTTCATTGAAAAGCATTTTCCAAGCCAAGTTTTAACACTTTGCAAGGTTGGAATATCTTTACCAATGAGTAGGATATCATCCACATATAAGACTAAGAAAACAACGGCGCTCCCACTAGCCCTAACATATACACATGGCTCGTCTACACTCTTCCAAAAACCAAACTCTTTGATTTTCTCATTAAAGCATAGATTCCAACTACGAGATTCTTGTTTAAGTCCATAAATGGACTTCTTTAGTCTACACACTCTATTAGGATGCTTCGGACGTACAAAACCCTCAGGCTGCGTCATATACACCTCTTCGGAGAGCTTCCCATTAAGGAAGGCGGTTTTGACATCCATTTGCCATATTTCGTAATCATGAAATGCGGCGATTGCCAAAAGTATCCTAATAGATTTCAACATGGCCACTGGGGAAAATGTTTCATCATAGTCGACACCATGTGTCCGGGTGAAACCTTTAGCCACCAGTCGGGCTTTGAAAGTGTTAACTTTTCCATCCATGTCGGTCTTCTTCTTGAAGACCCATTTACACCCTATTGGTTTACAACCGGGTGTAGGATCAACCAGTTCCCAAACCTGGTTATCCTCCATGGATTGCATCTTGTTATCCATTGCCTCCTTCCATTTAGCAGACTCGTGGCCCGCTGCCGCTTCTTGATAGTTGGTAGGCTCGTTAAGATCCACCAATAGCTCATCACCCTCAGATATGAGAAACCCATATCTCTTTGGCTCATGGCGAGCTCTACCGGGTCTACGGGGAGGTAATGGATGTACGTTAGTCTCCGCATTGTCGTGCTCAGACTCAACCTCACTAGGTTGTTAGCTAGTGCCAACGTCAGGTCTTTCATCTATTGACCCATGAATTTCTTCAAAATCAATCTTGTTCCCGCCTTGCTGATTGGATATTAATTCTCTTTCTAAAAAGACAGCCCTCCGAGCAACAAATACTTTGTTCTCGGAAGGTTTATAGAATATATATCCAATACCTGCAGCTGGATATCCGATGAAATAACACTTTTCGGATCGGGGCTCTAACTTGTCATCTACCTCACATCGTATGTAGGCTTGAAAACCCCAAACCTTTAGATAGGCAAGAACGTGAGATTTCCCATGCCACATCTCGAAAGGCGTTTTCTCGACCTTCTTCGTTGGAACGAGATTAAGGATTCTTGTTGCCGTTTCAAGAGCATAACCCCAAAGGCTTATAGACAATTGGGTGTGACTCATCATAGACCGAACCATATCTAACAATGTTCGATTCTTCCTCTCGGCGACACCATTTAATTGTGGCATCCTAGGAGGTGTAAGTTGTGAGATAATTCCACAACCCTTAAGATGATCACGAAACTCTTGACTAAGATACTCACCACCCCTATCGGATCTAAGTATCTTAATCTTTTTGCCCAATTGATTCTCTACTTCGTTTTGGAAAGTCATGAAGACCTCAAAGGTCTCAGACTTTTGTCTAACTAAGTAGACATACCCGTACCTACTATAATCATCTATAAAGGTAACGAAATATCTTGAATTGTCTCTTCTGATGTGCTTAAGCGGACCACACACATCGGAATGTATGATGTCCAATAAGTCCTTTCCTCTCTCATTCACGCCGGAAAAGGGTGCTTTAGTCATCTTTCCTAATAAACAAGATCTGCATACTTCATTTGACTCATGGTCAAATGATTCCAAGATCCCATCCTCTTGGAGCTTAGCGATACGAGTCTTGTTTATATGGCCAAGTCGACCATGCTACAAAGACAATTTGTCTAAACCATTTTTAGACGTTGAATCAATATTCATGATTGAATGATTATTACTAACATATGCATCTACTTCATAAATACCACGACAAGGATAAGCTTTAAAATAGCAAATAATATTTTTAAACCATATGATAACCCCATTGTCAAATGTAAAACCAAAACCATCGCTATGCAAAGCATGAAAAGAAATAATGCTTCGCGCTACAAGCGGTGAATAGCATACGTTTAAGAATAATATAGAAAAACTGGAATTAAAAGATAATTCGACATCTCCACCAGCCTTGACCGGGACAATCTCCTTGTTTCCCATTATCAAGTCAAGCTCACCATTCTCCATCCTTCTACTTGTCTTTAGCACCTGCACAATATTATAAACGTGAGTGCCACAGCCGGTATCTAATACCCAAGTACCAGATGTAGAAGTATGATGAAGTTCAATCATGTACGTACCTAAATCGGAAGTTCCTCCGATGCTCAACCCCTTGAGCTTATTAGAACCTTCTAGGAACCCCGGGCAGTTACGGTGCCAATGGCCCTTCTTCCCGCAAAAGAAGCATTCCGCTTCATTCGGAGTTTTGGCTTGGGGAACCATATTCCCCTTGCCTCAACCCTCCGAAGCGAGGCTAGACTTGGTAGTGCCAATCTTCCCCTTCCCCTTACCCTTAGGGGTATAAGCGGACTTCTTCTTCTTCTTCTGGATTCGCCCCTCCCTAATAGCAAGAACGGGATTTGGAACGGCGGGCTTGTTTTTGGTCATGCTAGACTCCGTTGTCTTAAGCATACCATGAAGCTCCATATTGGACTTATCCATACTATGCATATGATAACTCATAACGAATTGATCATACGCGGTGGGCAGGGGCCATAAGATCAAATCCACGGCTAGCTCCCTCCCTATGGTAAATCCGAGCCGTTCCGTGCGCTGCACATTTGTTTTCATACGCAACACGTGAGCACTCACATTCCCGCCATCGGCAATCTTGCTACCAAGTACCGTCTGAAGACACTCAAACCTCTCTTGTCTCGCTTGCTGCTGGAACATTTCCTTAAGCTGAGCGATCAAGTCAAAAGCACTCAAATGATCCATTTGCTTTTGGAGCTCAAGGATCATAGTACTTAGGATGAGGCAAGTAATGTCCTCGGTATCCTTGACACGCTTCTCGTAAGCGTCTCGGATAGCCCGAGTGGCATTGGCGGCAGGAGCCTCGGGCAGGGCCTCCTCTATGGTAACCATATTCCCTTCTTGGCGTAAGACAAGTTTAAGTTTCCTAAACCAATCCAAGAAGTTGTTACCATTGAGTTTCTCCTTTTCAAGGAAAACTCTAAGTGAAAAATGGTTAGCGGTGTTGGTGTTGCTGGAAGACGCCATCTAAAATAGCAAAGTAGTTTTAGTTAGTTTGGAAAACCTTGTTAAAATAAGTACCCATAGTTTTAAACAAAACAATTTATTTGTAACAAGGGCTAAGAACCTTATTTCACCTCGCACCGTGACGGGTTTACCTCGGATCACATGGCGAAGCTATTTATGCCGGAAACCATTTTACCAATTGTAATCTCTATTACAACTCTTAGACACTTGCGGGATCCGTTGACATCCATTATGTCGGTTGGCATGTTTGATCCCTTCGTTACACCAATCTTAATATATAGTTTTTGTTTAGCTCGTGCTTAGCTCGACAACTAACCAAGAATTATATACTAAAATTGTAAATCGCCCGACAAGACACACGGGTGGCACTCTCGACCATTAATTGGTTCGTGCTTAGCTCGACAATCAATCATGCGAGTTACCCCACTCACCTTCCACACAATTACACAAGGAATGACTCGTGCTTAGCTCGACAATCATCTTTGTTTCGTTAGATCCGGGTGGTGTCATCTTACGGATGGTACGTGATTTACATTTTGAAAAACAGGATTTGTTTCCGGCTTATATACAAAAAACTTTTTGTGAATTAACAAAGTAAGTGTCAAAACAATTTTAAGCACTTTTAAATATAATACCATCTTTATATTTTCTTTGTCATTCTGTTCGCGCGCAATTGTTAACCATTTTAACAAACATTGTATTTTATTTAATTTTTATAGAAAAATTGTCTAGCATGCGAATCATAATCCATGCATAGAGAATAAAATACAACCACGCAAATATATATATATATATATATATATATATATGTGTGTGTGTGTGTGTGTGATTCGGTAACATGCCCAAAAATCCTATACCTTTTCCCCGTGAGCCACAACGGGGAAAACGAGGCCAAAACCTAAGGACAAGGTATAGTCTCGTTGGGTGAACTCCCACCGAATCCAACACCTCTTGTAGCGTGTTGATTCCTTCTCGCCAAGACGTCATAACCATGACTCACGTTGACTTCTCCGGGTTCTAATTATATACTATTTACAAATACATAGAATATATTTAAACGACACGCAGGTCGCATTCATATACTATTTATACAAATACATGGAATAAAAGAAACGGCGTGCAAGCCGCACCAACAAATAAATAAATAAATATTATTACAACAATACAGCACGCAGGCCGCCAAAAACCCAAATCAATCAACCACCACAACACATAGGTCTATGGGCATATCAAGTTACCGAATCTAACCAAACACATCAAATAGAAACATGGTGTGCCACACATAACCATGATACATAAATATATATATATCTATATTTTAGTTAAGATTGTCAAAACATCAAAGGCACCAAAAAGACAATCCTTGTACATATGCATTAGTGTACCAAACCATTTTTGAGACACATATTCATATATACATTTATAAGTATACATTCGTGCAAACTTCATGCCAAGTTACAACAAATATATAAATATAAAAACTAAAGTATTAACAAGACTATAAATATATCAATTCTAGCCCAACAAGAGTCTCTATGAAAAACCATTTTTAAGAAAACAATTTTCTTATCAAATAAAACTTTTATGGTTTTTCTATACTTAAGAGTGCAAAGTCATGTTAGATATGGCTCTAATACCACTGAAGGTATTCGTTTGGCATAATCAAGTAGCAACGGAAGCAAATCATATAACAAAAATTAACAAAGCCAAACCAACGAATACGTCCAAGGACCAAAATCTAACCATGAACTTGCAACTATAAAGATAAACAAGATGGGAAGAAAAGATTATACCTCAATGCAAATCACAGTGATCTTTTCTTTTCAAGAAAATTAGAGTCCAACAAAGAACTCCTCCAATGAAGTCCACCCCAAGCTTGCATGATTCCCAAGTGCTAGCAAGTTGATGTGAAACCACCAAAACAACAATCAAGTATGTATCTTAGACTCTTGTGCATCAAAATGATCACCAAGAACAAGAAGGAGTTAGAGAGAACTCTTATGTCAACCAAGAACCAAAGAACAAGCCAAAAGTCTCTACTAGAGCAGAGAAATTCGTTGCCTCTTTGTCTACCACAATAATTAGACATTAACACCATTAAACCAAGTGTTTAAGGCTGTTAATTCTGCTGTTACAGCGAACGTACACGGCCCGTGTTGATCAACACGGCCGTAGGCCCAAAGTCCACGACCCTAATTGGGCTAAGACGGCCCGTGTCTAATAGGCACAACACGGCCTGTGTCGGCCCAAACTAAACGACCTTGAACTGGGCCAATACGCCTCATGTATGTTGGACTGGACACGGCCCGTGTTCAGGCACACGGCCCGTGTACCATCCTGCCAAAACCCACTTTGGCCTTTTTCTCTCTCTTGCTTGATTGTGTTGCCGGAATCAATACTTGTTGTGTGACCCAATAGGCCTATACCTCATCGGTAGTGTCATTAACTCGTTCGTGTCAGCGGGCATATTCCAACAAGATGTTGGGTTTTGGTGGCATCTAGAGAACGCAGCGGAAACAAAAATTGTATAAAACCAATTTCATTTTATACCACCAATACCACACCCAATGGAGCAAACTCTAAACAATAGAAATGCAACAAAAGAAAGAAGCAAGTAAAAGAAATTATACCATACAAATTCTTTAACCTCCTTGTTGTTGATGGTTGAAACGGAATGGACTTAAGAATACAAACGTGTATTCCTCTATCGGTATCCACGCCAAACGTCAATGATTCCCACGTGCTAGCTATGCTTGGTCGCCACCAAGAGCACCACCTTAAAAATGCACCAATACTTGAAGCTTTCTTGAGATCAAGATTTCTTCCATTTTGTGCAAGTATTTTTAAGAGAGAATGTGTTTTATATGTTGTTCAAAAAGAACCAACCACATTTTCAAGTTACTAGTACTTTTAAAACAAGTCTCATAGCTCCATAATTAAGCCAAAAACCGTTTCTTATGTTACTAGCAACAAATGCCATAATGACACCATTAAACTAGTCCTAAAAAGCTAGTTAAAGAGGATGTTACATAGTGAGGCACGGTCGTGCCTCACAGGACACGCCCGTGCCAGCCCACGGGCATACCCAAGTCACGCCCGACTTGGGCTCGTGCTTTCGCACTGGGCACGGCCGTACCTCCACTAGTCACGCCCGTGCCGGCCCCAATGGGTATGCCCTAGGCACGCCGGCCTTTGGGCCTGTACCTGGCATAGGGCACGCCCGTACCTTCACAAGGCACGGCCGTGCCCGGCCTAACCAAAACCCATTTTGGTATTTTTCTCTCTCTTGTTCAAAGGAGTTGCCGGAATCAATATTTGGTGTGTGACCCAATAGGCCTATGCCTCATCGGTAGTGATACCAACTCGTGTGTGTCAATGGGCATATTCCAACAAACTCCCACTTGAACATAACACACCCACGAAAGGTAACACCAACATAGAGCGGCCTCTAGCAAGGCATCTATGCCCCCATGTCGGCATAGGGTATGTCGCCCATGACAAGTACCAACCTGTAAAGAATGGTCCTATAGATAAGTGATTATTCATCCCTTCGTTCACGATATCCCTTGTGAATGTAGGTCATGGAACATCATCAACCCCAAAGCATCCACGATTATGTTTCTCGATCTAGACTAACTATGACGAACAAAACAAGTTGCAAAATTGATCCACTATCAATTCAACTTGAGCACGGACATGCATTTTGATGTCATCAGTTCAGTCAACGAGGGGCCCGGGGATATCTCTCTAAAGAGGAACGAATACCTTTGACTACATCGTTCCATCATAATAACAAGTTCTTGCCTGAAACTTCCCTTATAACAGCCAGTTACGAACTGCGTTAGAAAGCAATCTAAACAAAACCATATTATTAATCAAGAAGCGCATGTATCTCCAGTAGAAGGACAAACAATTTAATCATCCTGATTTACTCGTGATCATGTCCATGAAGTAAACTCAGGTGCGGCTCCTCCAATTACTTTATCACTATCAAGTACAGGCTAGTGTTGCGAAAACATGTATTCAATCCACTATGAATACTTTACCAACCACGTGCCTCGATCTTAATTCACTTCTTCCTTCCAATGAAGAATGACCGATCGTGGAGCTTTTAGAATAAATAAATTTATTCAAGGAAGTGGTTAAACATGCTAAGATGGAACACAATAAAGGCTAACAAAAGTACCCGCTCAACGCGCATTATCAAATCTCCATTTGATAATCGATACAATCAAAGCACATTATTGCTTTAATGTTCCCAACTCAAAATATATCAAATTCAACTAAACAAACCCAAGCCAAAGCCACTTGTAAACCAAGTGTATGCAAGCCTAGTATGAAAACTCATCACTAGCTCACGACTAAAGCTTAGTAAGCGGATTCACAAAGTGGCATCCATGCGTACTCTAACAATCACCATATCTTCTCTTGACAAAACACTTATAAAGTGTGCGCCAGCAAGATCATGGTCCTTTGTTCGAGCCTTCGTGCTCTCATTGTTTCAAAGAACCCAATGGACTTAACGACGCTTCGAATGATTTTTTTCCCCGTCTATGAGCCACTGTACTATTATTGTTTCAAAGAACCCAATAAAGTCACAATGCGCAAGACTATGGTTCATATATATATTAGCCATCATACTCTTATTTTCTCAAAAGAGCCTAATAGAGTCAATGATGCTTAAAGAACCATTCTAGTTGATAACACTCCACTTAACAACACAACAATAACAATTCACCAAGAGTAATATATTACTCAAATTTCCTTGTTACCACCGAACATCAACATGAAGAACAATGTACCAAGAGTTCTTCCAAGTATGTCAAAATGAGAGAAAAGAAACCATGTGATAAACCAAGTTGCTAATTAAACTAACACACTAGTCCATCATGTTTCAATATCACTCTCTTAGTTTTTCACTCCGAAAAATCCATGTTCGTATCCTCCCAATTCTTCTTATAAAGCAATAATTCCTTAACCCCGGTTTTATAAACCGCCAAATTAGGATATTATCCGTAATAAGAAGTATATCATGGATACACAATATTTGGACCGTAAGCGCTCCCACTAGCTCTGGCATACATCCAAGTTTAATCTTCCCTTTTCGAAAACTCAAATCTATGATTTTCTCATTAAAGTGAAGACTACAACCTTGCGATGTTTATTGAATCTACGATGATACTTTCAACGTACAAGACCTTCAAAAAGTGTTGAAACACTCTTCCTCAAAATTCCCATGAAGGAATACGATCTTTACATTGTAGTGATAAACACATGTATCCGAGTAATCTTTAACTTAACCACTAGGACAATTTTCTTATGATACCATCCTCATGGTCAATCATAACGGAAAATTTATCATTAGTCAGCATTTGAAGTTCAAGTCCATGAATAGACTTCTTGGGCTCGTCGACTTTATGAGGATACTAATAATGTACAAGACTCTTAGAGAGTATTAAAACACTTCCTCAAAATTCCTATAAAGGAATAGAGTCTTTTCATTTCACTATCATACCTTCATAATCAAGAAAAGGCAGTGATACACCGTAAGTCATCCAAGTAGACTTCAACATAACCACCAGGAAATATTTCTTTTATGATACCGTCCTCGTGGTCAATCATATTAAAATTTTTACCACCGGTCAGCATTTGAAGTTGTCTACATCTCAATCCATGCATATCCTTAGGTTTACGCCAAGGCATCGGATCAACCAAGTCCAATACTTGGATATCCTATATGGATTGTATCCCATTCTCATTACCTCTCTCCTCCTAGTAGACACTAGGCCTACTACGACTTCCAATAGTTGATAAATTCAACTAATCCATCATCGAGTTATCTTCCTCTAGATATAAAACATATATCTATCCGGCGTTACGACAACTTCTATCAAATATAGGAAGAGTAACGAATTATGCCAGGTACTCTAGCATCGCCATGCTGAGTTCCAATCATTACAGATTGTATGCTAGTGCCAACATCAGGTTTTATTCTCATCGGCTCCTATAGATATTAGACTTCCACTTGCTATTGAGCGACAAAACTTGTCCTTAAAAGTTCGTGAACCAAATATCTCATGCCTAATGGAGTAGCATCTTTGCTCCCCGGATTCCACCACCTCACGTCTACACGTAGGCTGGATAATCTAGGTTTTGAGATAGACAAGCAAAGACACTCTTTCTAGTATTTTCTCCTAAGATGCATACTAAACCATCTTTGTTGATTTTATATATAGAACATTGCCCGCCATACTTAAGCATCCCAACACTTCGGGCATGAATTTGTGATCCATCAAGACCCGAATATACCCAAGAATGTTTGGTTCCTCCTCTATGCGACCCATATGCCAATGTGTCCTAGAAGAAATAAATTATGAGATAAATCCCACAATTCTTATGATGATTACAAAATTCATAAACTAAGATACTCAACATCTTTACAAGATTTAAGTAACTTAACCTTTCGTCCACAAACCTTGTTATGGTAATTATCGAACACCTCAAAGGTTTCAAAATATACCAATCCCTACTACCACTATGGGTAAAGGTAACGAAGTGCATGTAGTTATCCCCATGGATTTGCTTGAACGAATTGAACACACACGTGTGAACTAATTACAACAAGCTCTCAATCCTCTTACATACGCCGATGAAAGATGTACAAGTCATTTAGCCTAATAAACAATTATCGCACTCAACATTTGATCAATTATCAAATGCATCCAAGATTCCAAACCACACGGAACTTGGTGAAGCAAGTCTTATTTACATAGCTAAATAATCTTGTCACTTGGATAACTAATCCAAACCAATTTTGGATTTAAACACATTATTCATGATTACTTTATTACTTTTAGGCAAAACCTTATAAATGCCATGACATGGATAAACTTTGAAATAAACCACTAATTTATATATCAAATACAAAGTAATATCCATCATCAACCAAAGCATAATAGACTTAATATTTCTCTTGCCACGCAGGGCAGATAATATATTAATCTAGTAAAGTAATAAAATAGCTAGATGAAATGGCGAGATCAAAACTCCCAATCCTCTCAATCGAGACAACGTCCAAGTTTCCCAATCTTGAGCTCTAGCTTTCCATGCTTTATCAGCTACTTCTTCAGTTTAACACCTACACTTTGTAACAAAACAATTTTGCAACAAACGTAAGTGTTATAGCCAACATTTCAAAATCTAGCTAAGTAGAAAAGCCATGGAGCTAATCATGAATGTACCTGATGACGAGAAGTTATTCCCTTGCCTCATAGGAAGCTTTAACTCCTTCGAACACTCAGCACAAGCGTGGCGGCGCCAATATCCATATTTACCGTAGAAATAGAAAACTTCTCCCTTAGGAGTCGTATTCTCTTTCCCGGTTTTACGCTCCTCAAATAATCGGGTGGGAACGAACTTGCGTTTGGCCATGTTAGACTCGAAAATCTTAAGCATGCCATGCAACTCGTCTAAGGATTCTACCATTTTGTCCTTTTGATAGTTTTAGATAAACTCATCATAAGACGTGGGCAGGGATTGGAGAATCATATTCACCGCAAGCTCCCTCCCAATGGGAAATCCTAGTATTTCCATTTGGTCAATGTATGCCTTCATACGAAGCACATGAACACTAACCTTCCCACCTTCCTGCATCCGGAAACCGACAAGGGCCTTGACACACATAAAGTGTTCCTCTCTAATCTGATGTTGGAACAAGTCCTTCAACTGATTAATCATGTCATACGCACTCATATGCCCGAGTTTCTTTCGCAGCTCGCGGCTTATAGTCGATAACATGAAAGAAGAAACATCTTTTGCGTCCTCGATACGCTTTTCAAAGGCATATCTAGTGGCCCAACTTGTGTTGGCAGCAGGTGGTTTCGGAAGAGGTTCCTCGAGGATGTGCAACTTAGATTCATGGCGAAGGACAATTCGCAATTGCCTGTACCAATCCACAAAGTTCACACCTACGAGTTTCTCCTTTTCTAGGAACGAACGGAGAGATAAATTCGGTGTTGCGTTGTTAACGTTTGTCATCTACAATTTTATAGTACACGTTTTAGTGAATTTAGATATAATCCTTGTATAAATAATTACCTAAATAGTTTTCAAAACCAATTATTTAAACAAGGCTAGAAACCATATTTCACTTTAGCTTATGACGGGTTTACCGCGGATCACAAAGCAAAGCTATTTAGACCGGTAACCATTTTACCGATTGCAAACACTTTGCAACTTCTAGATCCTTGCGGGATCCATTGACAATCAAAATGTCTTTTGGCATGTTTGATCCCTTCTCGCACCAATTCTAACTTGATACCCTTAAATGACTCGGCTAGAGCTCGACGCCACCTAAGTGTCACAAAAAGAATTGTAAACCGCCCATCAAGACACACGGTGGAACTCTCGCCAATAATTGGCTTGCGCTAAGCTCGATAACCAATATTGTGAGTTACCACACTCACCTTCCACACAGTTCCACTCGGCATGACTCGTGCTAAAGCTCGATAATCATCCAAGTTTCACTAGATTTGGGTGGTGTCGTCTTACGGATGGCGCGTGATTTACATTTTAAAACAGGATTTCGTTTTTCCGGTTAAAACAATTTTAACCAATTTTGCGAATTAACAAATCAAGTGATAAATACAATTTTTTATCTACTTATAATATAATACAAATTTATATTATCTTGTTAATTCTATACACATGGAAAGAAATATAAACCAATTTTATAAATCTTTGTGTTTTATATATTTTGGAAAAATTATCTAGCATGCGATATCCTACACATCCATGCAAAATAATAAATATATAAAACAACCACGCATACATAATAGTTCGGTAACATGCCCAAATCCTATGCGTTTTCCCCGTGAGCCATACGAGGAAAACAAGGTCAACTAAGGAATCCAATATCCAAAGCACCTAGCCGGGTGTGATTCCCGTTGGTTTATTACATACTAAATCAACTTCTATACTATTCTACAAATACATAGAAGAAGAAATGGCATGCAAGCCACAATCCTATGCTACTAATACAAGTACAAAGGAATAAATAAACAGCATGCAAGCCGTACCAAATAATAATAATAAAAAATACAACAATACGGCACGCAGGCCACCAAAACCAAATAAACCAAACACCACAACACATAGGTCTAAAGGGCATCTCGTTACCGAACCACAACTAAACACAACCAAAGCAAAACCATGGTGTGCCACAAAACCATGTCAAACATATTTTGATTAAGATTGCCAACAAAACACCCAAGGCACAAAAGGCAATCCTTGTACATATGCATTAGTAATTTTAATACACCTTTAAAATTACATATTCATATATAATCCTTTAAATATATATATTTTTATGCACTTCATGCCAAGCCATACAAAATATATAAATTCAAGGAATCAAAATATAGTGGGGAAAAACTAGATCCAAGATTAGCCCAACCAACAAATCCGGAATTTAAATATAATTTTAAAACACTGTTTCAAGAACAAAATTTTGACCAAAAACCACAAGGCACGGGCGTACCCCAAAGAGTACGGGCGTGCCTGCCCTTTTGTCAGTCTACAGTTTAAACAATTTTTTTGCGACTCGTATGCTTAAAGGAGATGCTATGTTTTGGTGGGATTCCCTTACCAGCCATTTTTCTAAACAACAGCAAGAGAGTGTGACTTGGGATCAATTTCAGGAGAAACTGTGTGAGCAATATTGCAATATTTTTTAGATAGCTCATATCAAAAGAGAATTTATGGAGTTACGTATGACTAGAGACATGTCTGTGGATGAATTAATTAAACAATTTAACGAGAGATTGCGATTTGTGAAGCAATGGGTGCCTGACGAGGCGTCAAAGATACAACACTTTGTGGGAGCCTTGCTTCCAGAGTATCGAAGTACTACCAAATAGGCTAGTACACTGTCGCAAGCATTTACCTTAGCCAAGTCGGCGGAAGATGATTTGAAGACTAGAGATAGAATGAACCAAGATCAGATTTCTGAACAGAAATTCCGATTGGAACAATATAACATTGAAAAGCAAAGAGGGCAGGATAGCCAAAGAAAAAGAAACTTTAAACACAGACCTGCGTTTGATGAATCTAATCAACGAGTGTCACGGTGTGGGAAGTGTAAATCTCACCACACAGGACCATGTACTCTTCAGACCATGCGGTGTCTTACATGTGGGCAGTTTGGCCATGAAATGAAAGAATGTCGTTTTTCACGAAAGGTATGTTGGATCTGTTTTGAAGAAAATCATCGAGCAAGAAATTGTAAAGTTACCAAGGAACTAGAGTCAGGGTCAGGAGTTGGGGCAGATGAGGGATCCTCGTCAGCAAGTGGACGATAGAGAAAGATCCCTACTGTGCAAGATGGTTGGACCTTCAACATGACGGCTGATGATATTGCCACTACTGATGATGATGCAACGGGTACGTTTTGATAACCCCTATACTAGTACGTATGTTCATAACTTCAGAATTAATTATGAATGTCTGATGCCTATGTGTGATATTGTGCATGCTTACTTATGAAGAGAACGATTCTCTAGAAGTAGAGTTAATTGATAATATATGTTATCCAAATCATAAAAATTATGTGATAACCATGATAGTAAGTGATGTGATAGTAAGAATGTGATACATAATATGATGTGAACTTGGGTACGAAATACCACAGAAATAATGTTATCAGATTAGTTAGATTGTATGTTACGATATGTGTTGCAAGACTCGTCTTGCTTTCTATGTTTGTATGTATGTATGTATGTATATATGTATGTATATATATATATATATGTGTGTTTGTGCGAAGAAGAAGGAAAGTGAATGATTACTGGAGATGGGAAGGAATTGGTGATAATCAAGAGATGTCCTAATAAAGGTATGACTGAAGATACGAGTTATTGGTAAACTTAATGAGTAAAGGTAATGTTGATTGATGAATTTGAGGAGATTTATGGGATAATGTATTTGATGGATTAACATATGATGTATGCTATGGAATTGGAAGAATGGTTTATGTCCTGTGAAAGTTAAAGATTCCTGAGAGAAATGATTCAACCCATGATTTGGATGCTACAGCAAATGCGTTTATATGATGAAAATATCGAATATAAAGAAAAGTATGTGGAATGGATCTAATTATTAAAATGAGTGGTGGATATTTATATACAACTGAGTTGAACAGGTGGCAGAGACAATGATTAGAATGAATCAAAGATTGTGATCGAAAGATTTGACAATACATTGAAGAAACAAATTGTTGTCAGAAATGTTGAAATGCGAGGGAGGTCATAATGATAAAATTGGAATTATGCGAAATGAAGTAAAATTGACCTGGTAATAGAATTGAAGTTGTTTTTACTGGAAATTAGTGGATCAATGATTGAAAATAGTAAGTAACAGAAAGAGGTGGATTGCTACAGATTGGGCAAGCCTGGAATGTATAGAATTGCTTGGATAAAAGATATAATTGATGCCAAATTACAAGGAAATATATATATATATATATATATATATATATATATATATATATGTGTGTGTGTGTGTGAAAGAACAAGTTATAATAACAGTTGATTCTTGTGAACTGAAGATATATATATATATATGATTTAATGATAAATTGAGTTCATTAGAAAACGAGGAAGAGAAAAGAGGAATGTAATGGCCTGAACATATGGAATGGAGATTTGTGGATCTTATCTGCGAATTGCCTTTGCTAGGAAGTGCATATGTTTGAATTGAAGACTTATTTTGACGAAGATTCGCGAATCGTAACTACCAGTGCATTTGAAAGGGCTGAATTGTATAATGCCAGAAAAGTATTGTATTGGTGACCTACCAAGAAAGGTAGACAAGATATATTTCATAGAAATGTGATGTGAATTAATCAAGGTAGAGTATCAGAGATTTGTAAACTGTGGAGATAATTTGAAATACTAGAGTGATGATAATGACAAGTCGCGATGGAATTTATATCTAATCTTACTATATGTGAAAGAATCTGGTTGTTTGCGAGAAATTATTGACTACTTAATAAGAAGTGTCTATATTTCTATCACCGGTGGGACAGTATCTATTAGGCAGAATTGTATATTGATGAAGTGACTTGAAGGTATGTGTTTTATACTTAGGGATTTCTTATAAAAAATTGAAAGATTGGATTGAGTCTTCAGATGAATTTATGACAAGAATTGGACGTGAAATGAATATTACAACTGAGTTCCTGTTGGATAATTGAGTAGAACGGGTTATACGGATATTCGAGAATGTATTGTGTTTATATGTGATAGATTCGGATGATTCGTTGGATTCATAATCAAAATGACTAATTTTGTGTGATGCAATTTCTATCAACTGGATATTAAAGTATTAATTATGAATTGTTATGGGAATATCATGGAAATGTTTTGACGTGTTAATTGGAAATAAGAAAAGAAGCAATATATGGATACCTTCATTTAACGGATAGTGAACGAAGGATATGTGAAATTCTTCAATTGAAATGAACAAACTAACGTGAGCAAGTATTTGAGATACACTTTGATATTGTCTGTATACGTAAGTGTAAAAGACAATGGTGGAAAGATAGATTTAAGAAATTGAGAACCATATGTTGATGTGAAGAAGTGTTTGGAAGGAAGAGTTCTTGAACTCCGGTAATTATGACAAAGGTGTGTTGTTTTTCTGTGTGATAATAAGATGGAATTGCATACGAGTTACATTTGACAATCAGAAATGTATATGGAGAGTTGATACTTCCATTTTGATATGTGCTACGGGATTCCGATGACAGAATCCTCTGAAGGAGGGAAGATTTGTAACACCCGCAAACCTGGGCTAGGAGATTACCGGGTTTGTGATATGTGTTTATCTGTTTTAATGCAAATTAAATGATTAATTGATTTATTTAAGTATGAGTTAATATTGTATGTATGTATCATATCGTATGTATGTATGCATGTATGTAATAGTGTACACGTGTAGGTAAAATTGTGAGAGAAGAGGTGGGCTAGCCACCTCATTCCTTGATTTGTGTATTTGGTGCATGGGTATTCATTTGAATAGAAATACCATTTGATAATTCAAAGGTGAAAGTGTGTGTGTGTGTGTGTGTCTGTGTTGCTCTCGGCCGAAGGAAGAAAGAAGATGAAGAAGTTATCGGATTTCAAGTTTTAAAGTGTTTTAATTCAAATAAAAAGGTTAGATTTATAATTTGACGTGTTTAAATGTTAACTTGGAATGATTGATGATTGAATAACAAGAATTTATGAAGAACACTATAATCGGTTTTGAAGAAATATGCTTTTTAGTGGTTTTTGTGTGTTCTTATGATTCATGTGTTTATAAGATGATTTGATGCATGAATATGTGTTTAAATATGTTTAAACATATTTCTGTTATGTTTTGATGAATGTTATGAATTCTGGGTTTGATTGAATGATGATTTGAGGTTGTCGGAATTGGCTAAATGATGAAGATGGTGAAAACCGATAGTCTTAAAACCGGTAGTTGATGAAATCCGGAAGCCTTGAAAAACTGACACTCATGAATCCGAAAGATATGAAAACCGGAAGTTTTGAAATCCGATACCCAAAATCCGATAATCCGGGTAATCCGAAAATCCGACAGTACCCAAATCCGATAGTTTGAGAATCCGATATTTTTATGATTAAACTTGTAATTGTTTGTTGTTTGTTCTATTTTACGAATGAATGAATTATAAGTATATGTGGAAAGATATATTTATATATTCGAAACTGATTTGGTTATTGCTATGTTTTCAGGCAATCCAAAGGCTCAGTAATATTAGACATCTGAGTTCGTGCTGATATTGAAGTGAGTGGAAGTTTACTCACGGGTGGTAATGTTGGTAATATTATGATTTTCAGGAGTTGAGGAATGTTTGATATACGATGATGAGTTGTTGTTTCTGATATGTGATTATAGACTATTGAGTCTAGTATGCGAAGATAGGTTGTTCAGCTTTGATATGCCATGATAGACTGTTAGTCTGCTAATTGTTGATCAAGAGTTATATGTTCACATACGTGGTATATGTATTAGAGTTTTGATTGTGTTAATGATTGGATGTGTATCTGGATTGTTTGTGAACCAACTGCTGTTGTAACGAGTTGGTAGAGATCAGCTTTTGTGAAAGGGCTGGTTGGGATCAGCTGCTGTTGTAAGAGCTGGGCTTGTCTGCGGTTCGTTGAGCAGTGGTAGTCCTCCTGGTGCATGCGTTGTATCAGAAGGGAATTTCACTACGCCAATCGGCAAAGAGCTATCGGTAAACCTTTGCTTTGGTCAGCATTGGTTGTAGGTTCGGCAGAACCACCGGTCCTCGGGATTTGAGAGATTGTTGATTTGATGGATTGTTGGTGTTTGCTTCTCAGAAGTTCAGTTGTAAATTATTATTGTTGTTGTTAGCTTGTTTGTTGCTTCCATTCACTTAGCTTTGTGTTATTCCCCCACGGTTGATTGCTTTTTGTAGGATTGCGTGATTTGCTGTTTAGCTTTGTTTGTGGAAAGGGAAATTTGACCAATGCTCTGATTTGTGTTTTGAGAAGAGAGGAGTAATGTTTTATAAATCTTTTGTAACACAAGTTGTATTTTGTAAAGAGTACTTTGTACTTTGTGAATGTTTAATTTAATGGAATTAGAAAATGCTTCTGCAGAGGTTTAAAAAAATGGCTTGAGATTTACGGTGTTACATATGCCATATTTTGATTGATATTCAAATTCAGAAATTTCAAGCGATGGTTGACTCATGGTTGATACTGTGGATAGAGCGTGAAAATACTGTCCAATTTTAAAAAATATATATATAAATGATCATCACCCACCAATAAATCATTTTATCACCTATTACTATGAGAACTTATACAAACTTCTATGAACATCATTGTAAACAAACAAACAAAAGCATGTTCATGAATTATAACACTTTGGTTTAGTGCAACAATATGCAAATATGCCGGCTTTTATGATGTTAAAGTTTGAATATCTTGTCTTGAGTCCTAATTTTAGGAACTTCATTCAAATAGTCAAGATTTTTCTTTAAAGGTGATAGATTAATTATAAATTCATCATCTTACATAATGGTTGTTATGATAGTGAGCTAAAAAATTAAATATATCATAAGCAAACAAGTAAATATAAAGTAAAGATAAAATATCATAATATAAATAGACGCATGCATATATCTTGTACATTTCATAATTCTTGATTCAAAGTAATCTCACACCGAAAGTTGAGTTGTAACATAAGATTTTGAAAAATTATTTTGGTACAACATTTCATATGTTAATTTTAAAAGAACTCACTAAGTAATTACAAGTATAATTTATAAAGTTAATTTACACAAACCGTATGCCTAAAGTTTATATCTTACACGGTTTGAAAAACTAAAATACTAACATGCAACTTATATATGATGCTCATAGTATCTTGTCTTAATACATCGACCTGAATTATATAGATAAGATAGGCCACCAAGATAACAACACATGCTAAATTATAATATCTTGGTTCATATTTGACATATCCTTTTTCTTTAAGTTATCATATTACATATATATTCTTACACGAAATATTGTTAACATATGTAACATTATGATATGTCATACATGCTTATCAAATCTTAAATAATTATCCTGTATTAGTAAATGAATATCCAATTGTGTTATGCATGATCAAGCTATCTTATGCATGGATTTTTCATATAAGCTCGCTATCGAAGTAGTTATTGAAATAAGTTTACGATGAAATATATGTTAAAATGTTTACAAGGTGAATAAATAAATTAACATTAGGGAAGAACATTTTGGTTTTTTCAAGTTTGGGAGAGACCTAAAGTGAAACTAAGTCGGGTTGATAGAAACTAAACCCGTAAGTTTTTGGACAAAATCCATAATTTATAGCATACCCAATAATCAAAAATATAATTAACCCTTGTAAATTGTAATAGCCTTTTTTAAAAAAAGAAAACTTCACATTATATTGTACATATAAGTAAGTAGGGTGTTACAAAACTCGTGGATATCATTGTTTATTACATAAAGATGACGTTGACAAAAGACAGCGGAAGGGAGGAACCCTCAGTCTCTAGCTGGAGCCTTGCCACGATCAGTACCTGACATTCAAACAATAACTTCGATAAGCAATAGGCTTAGTGAGGCTATTGCTTCTAACTCAAAAGTATTAAAGTAGATTATAGGAGTTCAATACCCATATATACCCTCTTACCCACGTTCTTGTTTTAACACATTTATTCACAATAACCACTCAGGCATCTCACATGCCACTCAGGCTACTCATTGTCACTCAGGATACTCATTGCCACTCAGGCTATTATACATGCGTAATATGTATATCAAGTAAAAGATAATAATATAGGTAGACTAAGAGTATAGTAGAACTCACCATAGTAATGTAGGATTCTTAAATGGGTCAAAAGTAGATTTTAAGTCAACGCGTCCTCCAATGTTTAGTATCTACAGTAGTAAATCCATAACATCATCACACAAGCCAAATACAATGGCTGGAAAACTAAACAACTACTAGGCACGGCCGTGCCATGTTCAAAGGTCCGACCATGACTATCTTAGTCATGGGCGTACCCTCGGCTTAAGTCATGCCCGTGCCTGAGCCAGGTACGCCCGTGCCTTAACCCTAAAGCACGGGGGTACCTCAAGAACTAGGGTTTGCCACGGGGCAAAAGGCACACCCGTACCCTCCTTGGGTACGCCCATGCCCCTCCCCTGGACTGTGCAGAACCGACTACAATTCGCTAGTTTTTGACCAAAACCAACCTAAACTCAAATTTAACATAACTTGGTGTATTCCAAAACACCAACAGTCCTCATATAGCAATATAGCAAGTCAAATAACATCATTTAACATGTTCTTGATCTTCAATTGATCACCTCAAAATACAATTTCTTGACCCAATAACTCAAATTTAACTTTCATATACTCAACTTCAATATATAACTTGGTTGTATCAAACTATAAATTAATCAAAACAGCCACTTAACTCAGCTAATCATCACTAAGATGATAACACTTCAATTGACACAAAGAATACTAAAAATATTGTTAGAAACCTCACTTTTACTAACAAATGGGTCAAAATACTTACCTAATGCACTTGGATTTCAAGTTATCAGCCTTAATCTTCTATCTTGAGCCTCAACTGAATTTCTTGAGCTTGGAACTGAAGGTCTCGATTCTTCCAGCATCAAAATATGTAACACCGTAAATCTCAAGCCATTTTTTATAATCCGCCACGGAAGCTTTTAATCAAGATTAAACATAATACATTGTATTTACAATTATCACCCAACACTTGTTCATAAACAAATCATCAAACAACTTGGTGTTACAAAATACACATGGCTCGTTTCCATTTTAAAACACATATCAGAGCAGGGTCAACTTTTCCTTCCACGAGCACCGCCAAAACACAAACCTGCAAAAACCAACAACTGAGGGGAATTAGCACAAAGCTAAGTGAGAGGATACTACAACACATCAGCAAATAGCACGATCAGAGAACAGGCACAAACACAAGCCAAACAGTCCAGTAAACTCCAAGGGACCGGCGGTTCTGCCGAACCTACAACCAATGCGGGCCAAAGCAAAGGTTTACCGATAGCCCACCGCCAATTAGCACAGTTAGATCCCCTCCAATACAACACATGCATGTGAGGGTCTACAACTGCTCAACCAATAGCGATCAGACCCAGCTGAACTACTCACTTAGCTGACCTCTACCAGCCGTACTACTCGCTTAGCTGGTCTCAAATCACAACCGAAAGCTTAACAATCAATCAAACACAAATAATATCTCAATCATTCAGTACATCAATAACAATCCATTATCAGACTAAACAGTCTATCAATCACAATCATAAGTATCACATCATTCACAATCATAACCTTTACCATCTGTGAGTTCACATCCACTCACCTCGTGATTTCAAACGCGTAACTCAGATATCTAATTTTAATAAGTCTTGGTGTTTCCTGAAAACACAGTAACAACAAAATCAGTCTCGAACTCATAAATATATCTATCCACATATATTTATATCTCATTTTATAAAATATATAACTAACTTCAAATCATCAACAAACAAGAACATTTCCTGAATTTAGGTATCGGATCTCACAATCATCGGATTTCACTTCGTCGGATTCCCTACTCTCAGATTTCGGGTTTGTCGAATTTCAAGTTCCGGATTCAGAGTACCGGATTTAAGTGTCTGATTCATCTATCGGATTTCAAAGTATAGGATTTCAAAGTGTAGGATTTCAAAGTATTGGATTTCAAAGTGTAGGATTTCAAACTATAGGATTTCAAAGTATAGGATTTCAAAGTATAGGATTTCAAAGTGTAGGATTTCAAACTATAGGATTTCAAAGTATAGGATTTCAAAGTGTAGGATTTCAAACTATAGGATTTTAAAGTATAAGATTTCAAAGTATAAGATTTCAAAGTGTAGGATTTCAAAGTGTAGGATTTCAAAGTATAGAATTTCAAAGTGTAGGATTTCAAACTATAGGATTTCAAAGTACAGGATTTCAAACTAGAGGATTTCGAGTCTTATCGGTTTTGAGGTGTCGGTTTTTCTCATCATCTTCCCCAACACAAAATATGTCAACCTCAACCTCCATGGATCAACTTTCAGGTTTACAAATCTCATCAAACCTTACTAATAACATGTACAAACATATAGAAACATGTATACATGCATCACAAACACTTTTTAATCACATGAATCATTAAAACATATAAAACCCACTTAACCAAATAAGCTTCAAAGACCATTCATGGTGATTCTTACTCCACTCATAAAACTCAAACAAGAAAGCATATAAATATAATTATAATCATACTAGAAACATCATCTAACCTTGGTCTTGATTTATCAATCACCTATTCTTCAATTCAATATTTCAAGTTTCTTGTTCTCTTCTTCCAGGAATACACATACACACACTTAAAGATAAACTCTTTTTCAAAAAAAAGGAGGTGTAAGTAAGCATATATTCACACCCACACACGTGTATTATTTAAGGAATTTTTTTGATAAGAAGGAGGTGTACACAATCCCTTATCCATACTCTTTCATGCATACATACAACCATACATACATACTCATGCATATTTATATATATTCCGGTGAACCTTCTCCATAAACATATATATATATATATATATAGGGTAGAGATCAAGTAAAAAGAAAATTAAAGTAAAAAGGGTAAAAGGGATGATTATTTGATCATTTTTCGATATATATATCAACTGATAATCGTTAGTTCATCATCTTTATTAATTAAAACTAGTTCTTCATCAATTTCTTTTTGATGAATCTAGCATATTCATCACTTTTTAGATGAAAGCATTTTGTTCATCAACAAATTATTCCAAAATTTTGTTTTCAAAATCTGTATTTGAAATCAAAAAGAAATTGATGAAGAACTAGTTTTAATCAATAAAGGTGATGAACTAACGATTATCAGTTGATATATATACCGAAAAATGATCAAATAATCATCCCTTTTACACTTTTTACTTTAATTTTCTTTTTATTTGATCTTATCCCTATATATATATATATATATATAACTACATATATATTTTATTTCAATTAATTAATTCAAATAATCTTTTTAATTTACTAAACAAAACTATTAATTAATCCAACTAACCACATAATTAATTTAACGCAAATAGGCACGTACCGTTAACCCGCTAACCAATTAGCCTGGTTTGCGGGTGTTACAAAATACACCTATCTCCATGTTTGACTAAAAAAGTCAATATACATCCATAAGTTTGCTATTAGGCAACTTAACCCCTCCCAATTGTAGGCGTTTACAATAAAAGCCTTATTTGGTTTATTTATAATTATTTTGGTATTTAGCCATTTGAATTAAATTCTCAACTCTTGCAGTCTCTCTTTTTATTTAAGTAATAGATAGTCTGTTCTCTATAATTAGGTGTACATAGTAAACACGTGTAGTTAATTATATTTTCTAGCATATACAGGCGCTCATAATATATGTACATGACAAACTAATAATCATAAAATAGACACACATAATTGGGATGTTACATAAATATTGATAGCCTCTTGGTTTGGTATACTCACTAACGTACCACAACACATTTGTACAAAATTAAACCCAAGGAAGATTTAGAGAAAGATAATTCCTTATGCAAATATTCATCATTTTCAGGGATTTTATAGAAATAAGATTTTTTTAACAAGAGAACATACGCAAACTAACCTACTGCTATATATATATATATATATATATATATATATATATATTTGTTTATCGTGGGACTTCTATGGCCATGAGAAAATGTTTATAACACCTTTAATGAAATAAGATATCGAGGGTAACTAATCATTTCCTTTTGTTACAAGAAGCCTTATATTTTAACCATTTTATTTCTAAAGTGGGTATTTATGACCTTCCGTATGTGTGTGTGTTTTTTTTGTGCGGATAGTTGGTGATAGTGGCAGTGACGGTTGCGGTGTAAGTGTTAGAATACAATTACAACTACATCGCTTTATGGCCCAATGCTTATGGCTTTTGTTTTGTTTTACTTAAATCTCTTTTACAATGGCTTTTTTTTTATCTAATTTTAATTGCATTAAAGATTTGATGAATATAAAATATGATAAAACATATATTTACAAGCATTCAAAGTTTTTATAAAACAAGCAATCAGATATCAATAAAATTAGACATTAGAACCACATTTTATTATCTATATATTATATTAAAATTTAGGCACAAAAACTCTTAAAAAAACAAACAAAATCTAATTAGTGTGTTTATAGAGAATTTTCTACGAGTGTCCTCTCCTCGTTGAGTTGGATTTTGGACCGACGAAAACAGAACATTAGAAAAGGAGAGGTAACATTCTTTAAACTTTTGAAGCCTTTAGAAACACTAGAAACAACATATTGGATATCATTTTGTTAAATTGTTGAATTGTATAACATATAAAATGGTACTACCACAAATTATTTAAGGGTACATGCATGTAGCTTTTCATGAGTTTTTGGTCGTCAACTTTTATACATAGTCAATATAAAGAGTGATATAGGATGATCATTTCAACCGTAACATGCATGGCCAAAAAAAAGTTCGATAAATATACTTTTAATTAGGTAACTATACTTCCGTCATTAATTAATTAATAAATTAAAACACACTTATAACTAGTTTCCTTATTATTTAATAAAATCTTCAAATAAAAATCCATAACCGATCTTCTAGATGTTTATAATTTCATAGATTAAATCTGGATATATACTTGGACATGCGTTCGATAACAGAAATGAAACAATATATATATACATCTTTCATTAAAACATTTTAAGAAATAACACATTTTATATAATAGCACACATTTTATAAAATAACACACTTTATATAATTAATTAATAAAACACACTAACTAGTTTCATTCTTATATAATAAAATCTTCAAATAAAAATCCATACGCCTTAAAAGACCGATCGACTAAATATTTTTATTTTATTATATTAATTAAAGTATACATTAATTTGTTAAATTAATTAATCGATAAATCCAGGAAAATGTAAGATATATCCAAATAGTTCCATTAAAACATTTTAAAAAACTAGTGGCCGGGGTACCCGCGTAATGCGATGACGGCGAATAAACAGGAGGTTGTGATGAGTTTTGTGCAGAATAATCACAAAGAGCTAATATGAGTTTGTGAAGATTACTTGCGAGATGAAGATAATATAAGTTTGTGAATATTATTTGCGAGAGCCAATTTGAAATTAAGAATTAAATTGCTAACTCTAAGTTATTTGTCTTTCAGTTTGTTGAAAGAATTTTATTGCATGGCTGAATCATGAAATTGCTGATTATATATATGTATGTATATGTGTGTGTGTAATGTTTCATAGTTCCAATTATTATGTAATTGAGTTAGAATGCAACTCTTTCATTTGTTTGGTGTTTGGGAAATCTCTTGAATTTGATTTATTGAAAACAGAAATTTAGGTGATCTCATTAATCAAAAGTTAATATTAAAAATATATGATTAGACTTAATTCAGTTATAAGTATGGTGATCTCGTAAAATCAAAAGTTAATATTAAAAATATATGGTTAGAAATAATTCAGTTATAAGTATTGGTTTAAATTCATTAATTGTGGTTATGTTTTCAATATTTATTTGTTTAACTTTATTAATTGAGGACTTAAAGGAGGGGTAAAGAAGAGGTATAAAAGAAGGATATTTTAGTAAATTTACTCTTCTTAAAATTAAGAGCTTTTTAGGTGGTAAATATATTATATAGGAGTAAGATAACATACTTTATATAATTAACTTATAAGCTAGGTAACTATATATATTTCCGTCATTACTTAATTAAAATTAGAATCTAAATATTAATACATTTTATATAATTAAACTATACTTCAATTCCTTCATTAATTAAAACACACTTATAACTAGTTTCCTTATTATTTATAATTTCTTAAGAAGAATTTCATATATATCCTTATAAACTTTATTAATTACGTATATATCCTTACAAAAATTAATATTACATTAATATCATTCTAAACTTTTTACACTCTCAAATATATCCTTTTATTTAATTTAATAGTAATTAAATTATTTAAAATTTAAATAACATAATAGCTAGTTTAATTTACAAGTTAAATCCCCGAAATACCCTTCATCTTCCTTCTTCACATATGGCATATGTAAGCTAATAAATAGAAAAGAAAATGAAAACCCTCATCGATTGTTAACAGCCCCTGAAGGGCTGAACCTCTAAAGAATGACAGTAACCCAAGAAATACAAACAACAAGAAAGTTATCATTTTAATTAGGGTAGTAAGTCGTTTATTTCTCGACAAATCTTGAATTTAAAATACTTTTGAATATACAATAACTATCTTGTTGTTTGTACAGACTATATCTTGGGTTCTGGATGATTTTTCAAATAAATCTAACTATGACTGCATCTTCATCTTCTTCATGCTGATAATTTCTTTATGTCCTTCGATTACTAGAATTAATTTAATTGATACACATAAGTTAAATATAAAATTTTTATCCTGGTTTTTGGGTTTTCGATTATAAATCAAAAAGGGAATTCAAAAGGAATGGGTATTTAGGGGATTTAACTTGTAAATTAAACTAGCTATTATGTTATTCAAATTTTAAATGATGTAATTACTATTAGATTAAATAAAAAAACATATTTGAGAGTTTAAAGAGTTTAGGAGGATATTAATGTGTTATTGATTTTTGTAAGGATATATACGTAATTAATAAAGTTTATAAGGATATACATACATTTACTAAATCTTTAAGATAGTCGCATTATCCGGAAATTGTAAGATGTATCCAAATTAAGAAGAATTAATTCTGATAGAATCCTTAGCAAATAAGAATTATGATTCCATCCCTTCTTCAATTCATACATATATAAATAATTAAGCACACTACTTTGATTTATACTATCATGCATCACTACTTTCGATCAGTTCATAATCATACGTACGTACTCTCTGCAATTATTCCGTCCATCGATCATTTTGCACCAAATCAACAATGCCCTGCAGTGATTCTTGTGGAGAAAAAATTAGACTTCTGAATCTTTTCCCATTACATCCGTCGGTTAATGACGTTCATGTTCCACTTGCTAGATCTTTCTTCACTTTGAAGCCCAAGAAAAGGTATGTATATATTTATATATATAAATCAACATTTAATTCATACGCAATAGCACGTACTGTGTGTTTGTTTAATTTTCTAGTTAATGTATACTTATTGCTTCTTCGATCTTATGATGGATCAATTGATATATATAGTGGAGAAATACGATTTCTGAACCTCTTTCCGATTGACGATTTTCTTCACCGGTTGACGGCGACGTTCATGCTCCGGTCGCTAAATCTCAGTTTACTTTGCCGCCCAAAAAAGGTATATTAATTAATTAATTTATAAATTAATATTTAATATTCTAATTACTAATACTGTATGTGCTAAGTTTTTCCTGTTTACATATACATATTTATTAATCACGTACGTACGTATTTCTAAATTATGATTGCATATATATATATATATATATATATATATATATATATATTGCATGTAATTTTTAAGTAATTAAAATTACTAATTAATTAACGATCGAATTCTGATGCTTCTTATATATGTTTTAAGGTTGACGTGGAAAGATAATTTATCGGTTGACGATATTCATCCGCCGCTCACAATATCTTTATCATCTACTTTGCCCATCAAAGAAAGGTACTTACATATAAATTAATAATTAATTTGCTAATTAAGTAATTGAAATACACAAGTTAAGTTTAATATCTTTAAATATATGGTTAAACTAATTTTGTATTTAATTAATTAAAAATACATGAATGTTATTCTGCACGTTGATGACGTCAAAAAATAATTTATCAGTTGACAATATTCGTACTACTCCGGTCACAAGATATTCATCATCCGATTTACCTGTCAAAAAAAGGTACATATAAATTTAAAACAATATTAATTGGCTGCTAATTAATTAAATAATTAATTATTTAATTAATTAATTCAAACTACATATAAGTTAATTAAGTATAATTGGCTGCTAATTAATTAAATCTTGGTCTTATATATTCAATGAAGGTTGAGGTTGATGGGGGAAGATTTATCGGTTAACTTTCAAGCTCCGGTGGTTAACTTTATGTATTAATTAATTAATTTCTAAATCAATAATTAGTGAAACGACTACTTAATTAATTAATGGGTTAATTAATTAGATTGGCTTATTCTAATTAATTAATTAATTAATTCATATAATTAGTTAAGTCCAGTTTCTTAAATTAAGTAGTTAGACTAATTTTACACATGAATGCATTATATATGAATGTGTTTACTACGTGGAATTAATCCAATGAATAACGATCGACCGTGGATAATTTAGAATGTAAAACATTCAAGGAAGAGATAAAACATGTAAAATTGAAACACAATAATGATTTTAAAGAAAGTATTCGCTACATGCGTATCATTAAATTTTCATTTAATAATCAATATATTCAAAAATACAATATTGCTTAATGTTTCCAATTACATAGCAAATATATCAAATACAATAACTAATATACAACTCAAACCAAGTCACTAGCAAATCTAATCCCAATAGCACGTGTGTGGGCATCGTGCTTAGCTTGTGACAACGGTTTAGTGAACAAATCCACCAATTTGCTATCCGTCTGTACTCTGCTGATGGCAATGTCTCCATTTTCGACCACGTCCCGAATAAAATGATATTTCCACGGGATATGCCTCGTGCCTCGGTGAGACCTTGGTTCCTTAGCTAAAGCAACCTCACCCTCGTTGTCACTAAAGATCTCAACAGGGTCCTGATGCTAGGAACCACTTCCAAATCAAGCACAAATTTCCTCATCCATACGGGCTCCTTAGCAGCTTCACTGGCCGCAATATATTCCGACTCTGTAGTGAAATCGGCCACGGTGTCTTGCTTGGAGCTCCTCCAGGATATAGCACCGCCATTTATTTGGAACACGAACCCCGATTGTGATCGGCAGTCATCTCTATCGGTTTGGAAGCTTGCGTCAGAGTAAACCTTTACTCTAAGCTCTTCCTCACCCCCATAAACCAAGAACATCTCCTTAGTCCTCTGAAGATACTTGAGAATGCTCTTCACCGCCGTCCAATGGGCTTCCCCTAGGTTGACTTGATATCTACTCGTCATGCTCAAATCACACGAGACATCAGGCATTATACATAACATGGCGTACATGATGAGCCCACAGCCGAAGCATATGGCACTCGCTTCATTACTTCCCGTTCCTTAGGGGAACTAGGAGATTGAGTCTTACTCAATACCAAACAATGTGACATAAGAATGAAGCCCTTCTTAGAGTCTTCCATCCTAAAACGCTTTAGGACTTTGTCAACATATGTACATTGGCTAAGCCTAATTAGCCGCTTGGATCTATCTATATAGATTTTGATCCCAAGAATGTAAGTCGCATCTCCTAGATTCTTCATTGGAAAATAATTGCCTAACCAGGTTTTTACACCTTGAAGAGTCGGGACATCATTCCCAATGAGGAGTATGTCATCGACATACAAGACTAGGAATACAACTATACTCCCACTAGCCCTGACATATACGCATGGCTCATCCTTGCTTTTCGAAAATCCAAACTCTTTGACTTTCTCATCAAAGCACAGGTTCCAGCTGCGCGATGCTTGCTTAAGTCCATAAATGGACTTCTTAAGCTTGCAGAACTTATCCGGATGCTTGGCATGTACAAAACCCTCGGATTGAGTCATATAGACTTCCTCGCTTAGTGTCTCATTAAGAAACGTGGTTTTTATATCCATTTGCCATATCTCATAATCATGAAATGCGGCAATTGCCATCAGTATCCGGATAGACTTCAACATAGACACCGGGGAAAAGGTTTCATCGTAGTCTACACCATGAGTTTGCATGAAACCTTTAGCCACCAGTCGGGCTTTAAAGGTGTCTACCTCTCCATCTATGCCGGTCGTTTTCTTACGAGTCTACACCCGGGTACCAGATCTACCAAATCCCAAACTTGGTTATTTGACACAGATTGCATCTCAGACTCCATTGCCTCTTTCCACCTAGCGGACTCAGGGCCCACCACGGC
Source organism: Dittrichia graveolens (assembly GCA_038502395.1). Taxonomy (NCBI): domain Eukaryota; kingdom Viridiplantae; phylum Streptophyta; class Magnoliopsida; order Asterales; family Asteraceae; genus Dittrichia; species Dittrichia graveolens. The sequence continues at coordinate 31,429,968 of JARJIL010000008.1, forward strand.
TTCCCGATAAGATGATGGTTCATCATGATCCACCACTAGGTCGCAGCCCTCAGACATGAGAAACTCATATCTCTCTGGCTCATTGCGACTCCTATCGGATCTCCTAAGAGGTAAAGTATCCGTGAAAGGTTCTCGAGCATCGGCGTGTTGAGAATCAGGTTGTGAACTAGTGCCAACTTCAGGTTGGTCATTGGAAGGTTCTTGAATTTCTTCAAGATCTACCTTTCTCCCATTAGCCTATTTGGATACCAGTTCCCTTTAAAGGAAAACCGCCCTCCGAGCAACAAATACCTTATTTTCGGAAGGTTTGTAGAACAAATATCCCATTGACCCGGCAAGATATCCAATGAACAAACACCTCTCGGCTCGGGGCTATAGCTTGTCCTCTACCTCACGTCTTACGTAGGCGGGACAACCCCAAAACTTTAGATATGAAAGCGATGGAATCTTTCCATGCCACATCTCAAAGGGTGTTTTCTTGACCTTCTTAGTTGGTACGAAGTTAAGGATTCTTACGGCTGTTTCCAATGCATAGCCCCAAAAGCTAATGGGTACATCCGTATGACTCATCATACACCGGACCAAATCCAACAATGTCCGGTTCCTCCTGTTGGCGACACCATTTAATTATGGTGTTCTAGAAGGTGTCAATTGTGAAATAATTCCACAATCTTTTAGATGGTCACAGAATCCTAAACTTAGATACTCACCACCACGATCCGATTCGAGCATCTTAATTCATTTACCAAATTGGTTCTTAACTTCGTTCTTGAAAGCCTTGAAAACCTCAAAGGTTTCTGACATACCTAGTAAAATCATCAGTAAAGGTTATGAAGTACCTTGAGCTATCCCTAGTGGCATGCTTGAACGGACCACACACATCCGTGTGAACGATATCCACCAAGTCTTTGCCCCTCTCACAAACGCCGGTGAAGGGTGCTTTGGTCATTTTGCCCAATAAGCAAGATTCGCATACATCATCCGACCCATGGTCAAATGATTCCAAGATCCCATCCGCTTGGAGCTTGGCAATGCGTTTCTTGTTTATGTGGCCCAAAAAACCATGCCACAAAGAGAGCTTATCCAAATCACATTTGGATTTAGAATCAACATTCATGATTGATCTATTACTTTGCAAGCATACGCTTGTTTCATATATGCCACGACATAGATGTGCTTTAAAATAAAACAAGTTATTCTTAAAGCAAGAGATAATTCCATTAGAGAAATTAAAACTAAATCGATCATCAACAAGTGCACAAAAAGAAATAATGTTTCTTACCACGCAGGGCGAATAAGATACATTAAGCAAAGAAATAGATAAGCCAGATTGAAAGGCGAGGTCCACGCTCCCAATCTTCTCAACCGGGAAAACCGTCTTGTTTCCCAAGATAAGATCCAGCTCCACATCAACCAGGTCCCTACTTCTTCTTAGTACCTGCACATTATTAACTACCTGAGTACCACACCCGTTGTCCAAGACCCAAGCGTTAGAAGTAGAAGTGTTATGGAGTTCAATCATATACGTACCGGAGGCGCCTTGTCCTTTGGCGTGAATCCTCTTGAGCTCCTCCGTGTACTTGGGGCAGCTACGCCGGTAGTGTCCCTTCTCCCCATAGAAGAAGCAGTTAGCCTCTTCCGGTGAGGGTGCTATAGGTTCGGGTTCCTTCCCCTTCGGTTCCAGGGCTAGGAGAGGTTTAGGCTTAGGTGTTTCCAACTTTGCCTTCCCCTTTCCTTTGCCCTTAGAGCTTGAAGCAGGCCGCTTCCTCTTAGCTCCACCCTAATGGATGGCTAGGACGGGTGCGGAGGTTGATGGTTTTGATTTTTCCATGTTAGACTGCGTGGTCTTAAACATGCCGTGCAATTCCATCAAGGACTTATCCATGTTATGCATATGGTAGTTCACAATGAACGGACCATATGCTTGAGGCAAAGATTGGATGATAATATCCGTAGCCAACTCTTTCCCCATAGGAAAGCCCAACCTCTCGAGCTGGTCCACGTATTACTTCATACGAAGCATGTTGGAGCTCACGTTCCCGCCCCCTCCTTCATCAGGTACCCTATGAAGGCCTTGACACACTCTTAGAGTTCTTGCCTCGCTTGCTGCTGGAACATTTCCTTTAGCTGCGAAATCATGTCAAACGCACCAGCGTCCTCGAATTGCCTTTGCAACTCAGAACTCATGGTCGTCAACATGAGGCAAGTAACCTCATTAGTGTCTTTAAGGCACTTTTCATAAGCATCCTTAATGGCCCGCGTAGTGGTGGTAGCAGGAGCCTCCGGAAGAGGTTCCTCTAGGACGTATAACTTACTTTCATGGCGCAAGACAATTCTCAATTACCTATGCCAATCCATGAAGTTGACTCCTACGAGTTTCTCTTTTTCCAAAAATGGACGGAGTGACATGTGTGTCGAGGTGTTGCTTGTAGATGCCATCTAAGAGAAGGCAAAGCACACAAAATAGTTAGTTCGATATATTTTAATCCTTGTTAAATAATTACCCAATAGTTTAACACTTATATTTAAACAAAGGCTAAGAATCTAACACAACTTCACTACATGACGGGTTTACTGCGGATCACTTCGGGAAGGTATTTAGGCCGGTAAATGCTTTACCAATTGCAATCCGAGATTACAAATCTTAGACGCTTACGGGATCCATCGGTACTCATAGCACTGGTTTGGCATGTTTGATCCCTTCCCACCCCGATTCTCAATAAGCCACTTTGGTAACTCGGTATAGGCACGACAATTACCTAGGCGTATTAAATTGGAATTGCAAATCGCCCAACAAGATACACGATGACGCCCTTGACAATCATTGGCTTGTGCTAAGCTCGACAACCAATAATTTCAAGATGCCAAACTCACCTTCCATACAAACTCAAATAGAACAACTCGTGCTAAGCTCGACAATTTTCTCATGCTTCATTAGATTCGGGTGGTGTCATCTTTTGGATGGCGTGTGATTTAAGTTTTTTTAAGAAAAACGGGACTTTTGTTTTTCTGGTTAAAAGCCTCTTTTCTTTTTGATTAACAAATAAGTCACAAAACACATTTTCACCATTTGAACATAAGGGTTTGTTAATCATGTGAGCAGGGTTTGTTAACCAATTAAGGAAAAATATATAGTTTTATTATTTTCAAAACAATATTCAGCATGCGAAGATCCTACAACCACGCAAAAAAAACTACACAACCACACATACAAAAACCGATTTGAGCCGACCTAAGTGTTCCCCGGTGAGCCAACCGAGGAACTAAGTCTACTAAGGACAAACAATCCAAGACTTGGTGGTGTGCTCCCACTCAATCCCGCACCTCCGGATCCGAGACATCTTCTAAGACTCCCGATGGTGCCTCCGGTCTTCTCTTCAAAATTACATACATAATTTAAAGAGAAATGACATGCAAGCCACACAATCTATTCTAAGCTAATTTGCAAATTACAAAGAATAAATACATTGGCATGCAAGCCACAAATAAATATTACAAACTGGATTAAATAAATTATTAAAAACCAAATATGGTACAAACCACCAAATGAATGAATAACATACAAGGCAACCACAACAACCACACAAAGGTCTTAGGCTCAAATCGGTGCTCACAAACACAAAACAAAGCACAAAGCATGGTGTGCCACACCAAACCATGCACAAAGCAATATCCCAATTAAGTTTATTCAAAAACTCAAGGCACAAGAATAAACCTTGTACATATGCATTAGGATTCCAAACACTTTGAAATCCATATTCATATATACACAAAATACATGTATGCATGTGTGCATTTTATGCCAAAACCACCCAATACATACATATACTTGAATTAGGATATTATGGGGCTTATCTACAAGGCTAAAAAGCATAAAATTATTCTAGAAAACCAAAATCAGAATGCAAACATCCATATTTAGTTTTCTTTTTCAAATAGGCCAAAAATAGCCTGTTCACGACACCTTCACGAGCTACTGCTCTTCACGGGCCCTCACGACCTGTGAAGCCAGTACGCTCCACGACTCGTGAAACAGTTAAAAAACCTCTCACGACCAACACCCCACGAGACTGGTCGTGGAGCCTTCACGACTCGTGAAGCAAGCTTCACGGCCCGTGAAGGCTCTCTGGACAGAATATCCAAAATAGAAAATATGGATTTTCAAGCTACAAAGGTGCATGCATCTTGCAAGTGTGGCTCTGATACCACTGTAGGGATTCCATGGGTATCAAAGCACGCAACAGAAGCAAGAAAAACACACAAAACGATCCCATGAAGTCCGAAATGTGGTGATACTTGCAAAGACCAACATGCAACCAAAACAAAGAAGAGGAAAAAGTCATACCCTTGAAGACTTTGATTTCTTGGCTGGAACTTAACAAGTTGGATGACAAACTCGAAACAAGTGGCTCTAAGCTCTATGGTTACTCCACACCAAGCAACCTTCAACTTCTTTGTACTAGCAACCCAAAATCGGATCTGAAAGATCAACTCAGTGATCCAAGAACCTTCAAGTAATTAATAGATGAATATTGAGAGAGAGAGAGAGAGAGAGCTACACACACTTTCACGTTAATAATGATATTTCATATATGGCTCCAACGTCAAAAGTCTCACTCGCCTATGGAACAAATACCCTATATATAGGCTAAGCCTACTACATGGGCCTCATGGGCTTTTCTACATTTTTCTAATATTAACAATCCCCCCCTAAATGGAGAGAAAGCCTATTACATTGAAATGAAATGCAGAAAGTAAGTAATTACAAAGTAGATCGATTTCTTATGCCAAACATCATCTGCCACCTCCTTATAATCTGCCGGCTGTCCAATGTCCTTTTGACCTATTCAATGGTATGTATCAGCCCAGCCATTTCAGTCTCACTTAAGTTAGATTGATTCTTTTCGGCCTTTTCTTGGAGACGATGAAATAACAGTTTAAGAGTCCCATCTGAGTATGCCATTAAGTCTATCATGTGAACCATAATCTTTCAGCGGCGTTGATTGACAAAGATGACACCTCTTTGACCCGCGAAGCTAGGATGATTTTCATCAATGATTGTGAGCTCCTCAAGGGTTTGTATATCTGTATGATGCTGCAGTGGTCTGAGCAGATTCACCTCGAGTTGGTTACTCTCGGCGCCTAATTGTAGATCATGCTCTTATATAAATTCAATAAATCTCCTCATATATTTCATTAGAGCTGATCGTCCTTGTGGTTCTTCATAGGACTTGTTGATCTTTGTAGAGAGCTCCTCGTATATGAACTCAATGTCATGCAGCTTTACATGTCTGAAGTCTGCTTCATTGAGGGAGATTTTCTGACCATCTGCTCTTTGGACATCATACACAGCAAATCTGTACCTTAATGATTTTTGCATGCTTACGCGAAGTACTTTGCTGATTGGGTACTCTGACACTATCTGCTCCCTTGGGGTTTTGTATTCATTGAGAATGTGAGTGTATCGTCTCCTTTACGCATCGTCAAGACCTCTCATCTCTGGAGGAATCTTGTCTCTGATTTGAGAAGTGTAGATGGTAGGAATCCGATCCTCAAGGTAAGCAGCATTTACACCATATTGTCCCTAAATAGGGTTTTTCATAGCATCCCTGGTGTACATATTGTGTCTATCAAGGCCTGGGTCTGAAGTAGTTGGAATTGGACGTACCGGTTGGACATTAGGAGGAATAGGCCACTCAGATGATGTTTGTTGGTGTTGTAGTAGTGCCTGCTCAGTTTCTTGATTCTTCCTCTGGATGTCGGCAGTAGATACCTGGAATTTCATAGCTTCAGGAGGAAATAGTTGATGAACCTCCTCCGATATGCCTTAGAGAACCGTTGTAAGATCAAGCCTTTTGATGGTCTCCTCCATTTGCTTTTTGGTGACCAACTCCCTTGCAGGCTTTGCAACCCTTGAAGAAGCTGGCTTTTGAACAGTTGGGACGGGCATATCCTCAAATCTGTCCATTATTTGGACCTCCTCGGTTCTTTCTGGTAGCTTTTCAAATGAGAACCCTTCAATCTGTTTCAGTAATTCATCTGACTCATCCCTTTCATCAGTATCGGCAGTTTCCATTTCAAATTCAAATACAGGGATGGCAGGCTCAGGCTCAGACAGATGTTGTTGTTGTGACTGTTGTTGTTCTGATTGTAGTTTTTGTTGCTTTTGTTGTTGTTGCTGTTGTGATTGTTGTGGTTATGGTTCTGTCCCGATCCCCATAGCAGCTGCAAGTTGTTCGGTCAAAGGGGTAAAGGTCAAAACGCGGGGTCTTTTCTCCCCCTCGTGGCGATCATGATCGGGATCATCATCATCACGCCTACGTTTTGACTCAGCAGCTTGGGATTTACAAGTTGTTTCAAGCGTTGTAAGCCTTGTTTCCACAGAATCTAACTTTTGAAATACCACGTTCCCCAGATCCTCTATTGAGTTCATGACTGTTTCTTTAAATTCAGAGAGGTTGCTACCCTTATATGTTTGTTCATTGCGAAGGGTTTCAAGGAGATCCAGGTTCTGTTCGCGGTCAGGGGCTTTTTCCAGTTACCGGGCATAAAGCAGGGATTTAAGTGTATCAGTAGATAAGCTCGATCCGTCATCAACTTTTGATTTAAGAGAGGCAAGGGTTTGTTTGATGTCGGAAATGCCCTTAGTAATAGGGTTGAGAGCCTCCTGCAAATCCTCTTTGGTAACATACCGAGACTCACGTATAGTGCTCGTTAAAGTCTCCGCCACAGAGGCAGAGCTACTCAAAAGTGGAGCTGAAGTTGTGAACACTCCACTGAGATTTCCACCCGATCCTTGAATGGCACTTTCAGTAGTGCCACCTACAGGTGTTCCGGACGGTTTTCTGGTAAACAACGTTGTAATATGTGCTAGTGTGGTTTGGTGTCTAGATAGAAAAGCAGAAATCTGCGGCATGTCAATGTGCGCGGAAGAAAAGGGCGAGGTCGAGAGAGGCAGACCTCTGGATGAGAGGCCGGTAGAGTATGTGTATAATCTCTATGGAATGAAACAGGTATCTGTTGAGAGACACCCGGGTGGCTAGAGGGGTTAATGTGCACTGTTGGGATGACAGTGACTAGAGCTGACAATGTCAGCTCCGATGGCAGGCGTGGCTTCCCGGCTTTTTGGGTTGGGGGACCCTCAGCACTCTCTTTTTCTTTTCTCCCCTCTCTCTCCTCTAACACAACCTCTTCTTCTTCCACCTCTTCCCCTTCCTTTATATAAGGATCAAAGTCATATCCTTCCACTGTATAGGTCAGAAAAGCTCAAATCTTCCTCTTCAGCCACCACTGGCGTTTTGGCTCGTTGTACCACAGTATTATCACGAACCAGTGATGCTGCTCTAGGGGTATGATCAATTACAGCCAAAGTATCTGAGGCAAAGTCTGGAGAAGTTGCAGCTGTAGTCATTTCTGGTGCAGAGGATTCTGGCAGTTGTTCGGGATCTGGAAGTACTTGTGAAAAGGAATACATCATAGCCTGGATCTATGAAGGGTCATACTACGCCCCTCCCTCGCTATGTGTATCACCAACGTCCCCTTCACCGCCCCTCTCATCACTTTTATCACTCGACTCTCCCCGCTCAGCTTCCCCCGTGGAAGGCTGAGGCCTAGTCTTTATTACCTCACTGGGAGCTATCGGCCCTAGGGTAGGTGCAACCGGCTTAGGTTACACCATAGGGCCAAGTCTTACACTCTCCCTATAAGCTTGCACCACATCATTTTGTGCACAAAGATCTAGGAGAGAAGCCGGAAAAGGTTGAGGTTGAACCGGATGATCAGCACTAAGAACCTTTACATACATAAACTGCTTCAGCCGGATAGAAGCATGATTTGGACGGCAAGGAGTTTCCTCGTTTCTATCCATTGCGAACTGGACCATCATCTGCAGGAACCTTTGGTACGGCAGAAATTTGCCCTTTGCACGCTTAAGATCAGACAACTTGCCTTCAACTTGTTGCACAAGATCAAGAAATATCAAAGAGGCATAATCAATGTGTAGGTGATTAGCCGCATCATATACGAGTTTGATCTGGTTTGTGTTGGGATATTCATATCCAGTATGTTTGGGGGTGAGGCATCGTTGAAGAATGGTGAGAAAGGTGTAGAATATGGGGTGAAGGTTGGCTCGTTTGAAGTGGGAACGAAGTTGTAAGTCCCCGATGTAACCCATTGCACGAATGCCCGCAAGGGCAGTTGACTCATCAGGCATTTCCTCAAAATCAAGGAGAGGAGGCCTGCTTCTAGAGGTGGGGAGTTGAAGGATTTCCCGGAGTCGGTTGGCGGTAATATTGAGGGTGAAGTGATCTACATCACCACGAACTGAAACTCGGCCAGTGTTTAGATTGATATGGGTGTGAACGGTATTCCAGAACTGTTGTACATACAACTCACGAACATGAGTTCCAGAGGTAGATGGATCAAATGTGAGAGCATGGTTCAGTGGGTGTATGCGGAGTATTTCGGTAATTATTGGGAAGTTTGGGTTTCTGAAATTGTTTAGGTTGATGAAGTGGTTGTTATCATGGGTGACCACAGAAAGAAATTGGTTTCTCGGAAGGAGTTGGTCATCCAGGTTATGGGATTGGCTAGTTGTCGAAGAACGGTACGAGATAGAATCGTCTTCCATAGTCATATTAAGTCCTGTAAGAATAGCCAAATGGGTTAGAAAGTTGAACATTCACATGTGAAGGTTCTGGTTAAAACCTAAAAATTTTATAACACCCGAAATTCCTTCATTGATGAAGTGGTAATTTTTATGACCAAATATGTGTTTTGACACATGTTTTACAATGAATACATGTATCTAAACATTTTCATAACACTTCAATTTTTCCCATGTTGCCCATAACATGAAGATTAGCCAAAAAATGAAATCAAGGCCATCTTCAAGCACACGAAGAACACTTTTCAAATTTTGTTAGTTTTTCTTTGATAAAAACTTTGTTCATGTGTTCCTAAGACCCATCGCAAGTGTGGATTATGTTAACCCCATCGTTTGATGGTCGAACAATGCCTTGGAAGTTCAAAAAGGGAGTTTCTGAGTTCTACAGTAGTAGCTTCATTTTTGTTCATTTGAATGCGAAGTAAACATGTATTGTCATGTATTTGATGTATACCTTTTGTAAATGAGCACGTTTATCACAAAAATTCAAAGTTTTGGCAGCAACGTTTGAACAAGTTTCTCAAAAATCGTAACCGGAGATTCTCATAAAAGTAAAGATAGGAATGCGTAAAGAACAAGTTTACCCACTCTCACCTATTTATAGTAAAAATATCAAACGGTAAGATTTAAAAAAATCACGCTCGAAGTGTGAAGAGCTTCGAATGGGAAAAAGCGCTCGAAGTCTTCTATCGAGCACTGTTCACTTTGGAGTTCAAAGAGCTTCGAGTTCGAAGTGTGAAGACTTCGAACTCAAAGAAGAATGAATCTATACTGTTCATATCCGCTCGAAGTGTATAGGGCATACACTGTTTGGAATTCGGAGTCTACTAGCTTCGAATTGATGCTAGTAGACACGCTTGAAGTGAACGTGGATTTCATGATTTCGTATTCGAAGTCAACTAAGTTTGAATTGACTCCTTCGAACACGCTTGAAGTGGCCTTGGGACTTAATAACTTCGTATTCGAAGTCCATTGACGTCGAATTGTCCAAAGAGGGCGCTCAAAGTGAACTTGAAACTAAGGGTTTCGAGTTCGAAGTGCTCTGACTTCGAATTTGAATTAAAGAGCGCTCGAAGTCCACTTTTGATTGTATGCTTCGTGTTCGAAGTCCATAGACTTCGAAGTAATTGTGTGCTTCGTGTTCGAAGTCCATTGACTTCGAATAAGACTTGTGAATTCGAAGATAATAAAATCTTTTTGTATTTTTCAATTTTCAATGAAATAAAACATATTTTTGATATTTTTCTTTGTTTTGTGAATGTTTTTGGTATTTTCTTTGATTCACCCCCTACAAGCATGCATAGCTTGTACGAATGATTGACACTCCGCCTCAAATGGTGCTTGGATGATCTGCAGCATGAACAAACAAAGTGAACTACACAGTCAATAAATGACTGATAGTCAGACTTTATAATTCAACATACCTAATTTGGATACTAACTCATTAAAACGAGATTCGCTTAATGGTTTAGTAAACAGATCAGCCAGTTGATCATCAATCTTGACATATGAAGTTCTATTAGACCTTTCTCCACATTATCTTTAATAAAATGATACCGTATGTCAATGTGTTTGGTCTTTAAGTGGTGGACTGGATTGCATGAGATGGCAATGGCAGATTGTGAATCACAGTAATGGTATCTTGTCATAGTGTAGGCCAAAATCAGAGAGTTGAGTCCTAATCCATAAACTTTGAGAGCATTACATTGCAGCAACAACATATTCAGTCTCAGCAGTTGCAGTAGAGACACAATTCTGTTTCTTAGAAGCCCAACACACTAACCGATCTCCCAAAAAATGTGCACTGCCTGATGTACTCTTTCTGTCAAGCATGCAACCAACATAGTTGGCATCTGAATAGGCATATAATTGAAGACTAGAATCCCTTGGATACCATAGACCTAGATCAGGGGTACCCTTGAGATACTTGAATATTCTTTTGACTGCCAGCATATGTGATTCCTTTGGATTAGCCTGGAATCTAGCACATAAGCATGTAGAAAACATTATATCTGGTCTATTAGCCGTTAGATACAGTAATAAGCCAATCATACCCCTATAAGTTTTTAAATCAGTTGCTTTTCCGTCAAGATCAGTAGACAGTTTTCTTTGGAAGACATGGGGGTAGATAGTGAAGAACAACTAAGCATGTCATACTTCTTGAACAAGTCTTTAATGTACTTGGATTGACTAATGAAGATGCCATGACTTAGCTGTTTCACTTGTAATCCGAGAAAGAAATTCATCTCTCCCATCATACTCATCTAAAAATGATTTTGCATGGTATATGCAAACTCATCACTGTACTTTGGGTTTGTGGAACCAAAAATGACGTCATCCACATAAATTTGTACTAAGATTAAATCCTGTCCTTTGGCTTTGGTGAACAGAGTGGTGTCGGTTTTTCCTTTGATGTATCCCTCACTCAACAAATAGTCAGACATGACATCATACCAAGCTCTTGGCGCTTGCTTTAGTCCATATAGGGCTTTGTCTAAAATATAAACATGTTAAGGGAATTTGGGATTGACGAAGCCTTCTGGCTGAGACACATAGACCTCCTCCTTGAGGATACCATTTAAAAAAGCTGTCTTAACGTCCATTTGAAAAACCTTGAAGCTTTTATAAGCAGCATAGGCTAAGAAGAGTCGAATGGCTCCTATCCTAGCTACAGGAGCAAATGTTCATCGTAGCCTATTCCCTCCTGTTGGTCGTAACCCTTAGCAACCAGCCTAGCTTTGTTTCGAACCACTGTTCTATCGGAATCCCGTTTATTCTTAAAAATCCACTTGGTACCAACCACTAATTTTCCCTCTAGAAGTGGCACCAATCTCCAAACTTTGAGTCTTTCGAACTGGTTAAGTTCTTCTTGCATTGCAATGACCCAATCTGCATCGTGTAAAGCATCGGAGATTTTGGTAGGTTCTATCATGGATAGGAAACTGGAATAAAGACACTCATTTGCCGTTGCAGAACGAGTTCTTACTCCATCTTGAACATTTCCGATTATTTGAGATTCGGGGTGGGATTGTGTCCATCTTATTCCTTGGGGGTTTTGGATCAGAGGAAAGAACTCATTTAAACGATATGAGAGTTCAATGTCTTCCTCTATTGATATTGGGTCTGAATCATAGACTGGAGTTCCCTCATAAACCGGCTCATGAGGAACTATGACTGGATTGACAGTTGATGTAGACGGAGAATCCACGGTTGGATACGAAGACGAGTTGTCAACCTCCGTTGCAGTTGTAGCAGGAGACACTGCATCATTCCTGTCCCCAGCATTTTGAACATCAGATTCAGATTGTAAGAAATCAAATAAGAAATCTAAGTTGTGTTCTGATGATGATGGATTTATATTTGTTTCTTTTCTTTGAAGTACTGGTCCTGAACTAACTTGTCCAGAAGCAACTTCATTTCCCTTTTTAAATGTGTTAACATCCAACATGTCGTCAAATGTAACATTTATACTTTCCATAACACAGTTAGTTCTTTTATTTAACACTCTATAGGCTTTTGACTCATGTGAATAACCTAGGAAAATTGCTTCATCAGCCTTGGCTTCGAATTTCCCTAGATTATCCTTTCATTAAGTACAAAGCACCTATTACCAAATATATGAAGATATTTGATATTAGGTACAATACCATTTGCTAATTCATATGGTGTTTTATTGAAAAGCTTATGTTTGAAAGAACGATTCTGTGTGTAACACGCAGTGCTGACGGCTTCAGCTCAATAGGAAGGCGGGAGACCAGAGTAAGCAAGCATGGTACGAGCAGCCTCAACCGGAGTTCGGTTGCGTCGTTCCACTAATCCATTCTGTTGTGGAGTGTATGCTATAGAGAATTGATGAGTGATCCCCACAAGGTTAAGGTAGTCTGACAAGCATTTGTTCTTGAACTGAGTTCCATTATCCGTGCGAATGGAGGCTACACTGTGTTCATACTTGTTATGTTGTTGTTTGATGAAGCTGATTATAGTAGGAGTTGCTTCATCTTTCGACCTTAAGGGTATGTTTGGTAGGGGGAAAAGAAAAGGGGGGAAATGGAAAAGAGGGGAAATCTCTTGTTTGGTAGTATTTGGGGGTGGAGAAATGGTTTCTCATTTGTTTTCCCTTTCCCGGTTTCTTTGTATAATCTTTTCTCTCCATTTATTGGAGAAACACGGATAAATGAGGAATGGTGTCGTTGTTGTCGTCGGTGTCATCTGATGCGATTGAACCAGTCGTCTTTGTCGGCGTCTTCTTCGTTTTCATCTGATGCGACAAATGAGGCGGCGTAATCGTCGTCGTCTTCATCGTGCGATTAAACCCGCCGTCGTTGTCGTCGTTTTGCGATTGAGCGTCTTCATTATGGTTGCGATTTCCGGTGATGAACCCTAATTTGTGGTCGTCGTTGTGGTTGCGATGTCTGATGCGATTTCCGGTTGCAATGTCTGTTGCGATTTCCGTCGATGGAACCCTAGTTTATGGCGATGATGAGTTCCGGCGTCGGCATGGCGGCGTCACCGCCGCCGCCGCCGAGCTTCCGGCAACCTGAGCCTAATTTCTCGTTTTCATTTCTTGATGGTACCAAACAAGAACATTTTTTACTCATTTCCATTTCTCCCTATTTCTATTTCTTTCCCATTTCCATTTCCATTTCCCCCCTTTTCTTTTTCCCCTACCAAACATACCCTAAGAACTTGACCCAAGTATACCTAGAGTAATCATCGACAATTACTAAGATATACTTCTTCCCATTACGTGTTTGTACTCTCATCGGACCGCATAGATCCTTGTGCAGAAGCTCCATTATTTTCTTTGTACTGTAGATTTGCTTTACCTTGTGAGAAGTGTGTTTCATCTTCCTTTTTTCACAGTCTACACACAGATGATCTTTGGAGAATTTCAACTTAGGCAGGCCTTTCACCAGACCTCCAGTAACTAGTTTGTTAATGTTGTGGAAGTTGAGATGGGAGAGTTTTTTGTGCCACTGCCAAGTTAGGTCTGATGAGGCCTTGCTGAGTAGACAAACGGAGGTCTTCGTGTTGTAGTTGTTTAGATCAATTGAATACAGGTTAGACTTTCGTGTTCCCGTGAGAAGTACATCATCCGTGTCTGTTGTCACTAAACATGAATTCTTTTTGAATTTAACCTCCAGATCTTTGTCACAGAACTGGCCAATGCTAAACAAATTATGGCCCAGTTCTTCTACATAAGAAACCTTCTTTATTTTGATATTTTTCTTTTCTAAATCTCCGTACCCCAGTATCGGTGCAACATTGTCATTCCCAAAACGAACATTCCCGGAGTATTTGAGAACGAAGTTGTTGAGAAGACGCTTGTCACCGGTCATGTGCTTTGTCCAGCCTGAGTCCAGGTACCAGAGATTAGGTTCCTGCATACAGAGAAGAACGAAGGTTTAGGTCACCATTTTGAAATGGGTCCTTGCTTGTTAGATGAAACACTGGTGTTAACGACGTCTTGAAAAATGCAGTGTATTCTTATTGGTGTGTTCCATTGAGTCATTTGTTGCTCTTTGTTAAACCTTGAAGTTTTAATCCAGAAAGGATCAGGAACAATTTTTGATTCAATGGTTAGAGTGATTTCTCCTCTTTCAAGAATTGGTGGACTTTCTATGTTTTTGACGTCCACTACCTCAATCACATCTTTTCGTTGCCAAATTTGAATCATTTTGGGTTTTGCAACTGTTTGAGATATGGGTTTCGTTTTGGTGGTAGTATGGTTGGATTTTATGGTGGATGGTTTTGATTCTTGTTGTTTGATTGGTTTTGCTTTTGAACTTGATGTTTTTGAAGAATTTGATTTTCCCTTTGATGAAAGAAACTTGGTACGATGTATTTGAGATTTCCATGTTTTAGATTCTGTTTTATTCCAAGCCTTCAAAAACTCTTTGTAGCCTCCCTTTCTGTAAGCTTCTAACTCTTGAATAGTAATTAGTCTATTTGCATAGTTCCAATAATCCATGAGTTTTAAAGCGTGTTTAGTCACCCACTGATGAATGGCTATTCCATGTGAAGAAATAAAGGGAACATTTATATGAGTTGACCCTTGTGGTCTCCACCTCTCACACGCACTAATTCGCTTTTGTTTACGAAGCCTATCGTATTCACATTTGTATTCACAATGTCCATGCAAACACCCATGACTCATGCAAAAATTGCGTGCTTGCTTTCATTTCTTTTGTGGAAAGGGAATTACAATTACTAAAGAAATTTTTAATGTGATGACACTTTTTGGAAAAATCAAAACAAGACTTAGAAACTCTTGGTTTAAACTTTCTTGTGATTCCATTGGTGCAAACAGTCTTCATCTTGTTGTCTTTTCTGCTTACATCTGAAACATTCAAAACGTGGTTAGGTGTGAATGGTTTTATGTTCTTGTGGACAACATTTGATGGTAACTTTGATTTGTTCTTGGAAGAGTGTGTGAGATAGGTTTTAGGAATGGCATTCGGTTACCTTTTGGTGGTTTCAGTTGATTTATGTTGAGACTTTGAAGTAGATTTATGTTGATTTATGGTCCGTGATCCTTCCACCGTAGATTCCCCTTTTTCTTCTCTGGTATATTTGCGTGTTGGTTGAGAAGTAGATGGAGTGGAAGTGCATGCAAGATTTTCTTTTGATAGTGACATGGAAGACTCTTTTATGATTTATTTATTTCTCTTTCCAAATCATCAGTGATAATGGTTTGATAATAATAAGCTACAAGCTTTTCGAGTTGCCTTTGTAATACCATATGTGGTATATATATTCGGGCTTCCAGAACTGCTTGCGGCTTTTTGAGATCATCAAGATAGGTGAAACCGTTAGACTCATCTGTCATACTGAGCTTATGAGGCTCAGATGAGATAGAATCATTTAATTCCTGAGAATTAAAATAAATTTCAGATTTTAGTGGAGTATTTCTTTTAAAATCTCCTTCCACTACCTCTTCTTCTCGTCCAACAAATACCATTTTGTTTGTGATGCCAGCATTCAATAAGTTAAAATCATATAATTGTTTGGCTGTCACTTTCTCACCGATTCGTGGGTTTTCAAGTCCAAGACCATCATAGGTCTATTTTGAGAACTTTCTTTCTTTGGATTTATTGAGGAAAATGTTTTGTTCTGTTTGATCCCGTTTTATCAGTGTATCTTCAAGCTCTTTTATATTTTAGCACAATTCACCCTTTTCCTTGAGAATAAATTTTGCATCATTTTCAACGTTGATCTTCTCTGCTTTTAGGTCATGTAATTGGGTGCTCATGTTTGTAGTTAGCTCAATGAGTTCGTTTTCTTTTTCAATGATTTTCGTTTTGAGCTGTTCAATTTCTCTATCAACATGTATGGATTCCATTTGTTGATTTCTGATTACTTCTTTTAGTTTTTCTTTGTTTAATTTTGATTTTAGTACTTTTTTCTCTAACGTTTTCATTCGTGATGTGATGATCTGAACATGTTCCATGCTCAGACCACAACCTGCAATGGAATTAGAGTGCACCTCATCATTATCATTTGCAGCATCAAGCCCTTCATCATCAGAATTGTCATATTGTGCCTCTGGCTCGGCTCATCATCACTAAACTCTTCTTCAACGTCTGCCATTAAGCAGAATTGAGCTTGTGCCTCTTCCTCAAGATCACTGTCAACAGTATCAGTGAGGAACTGGTCTTCTTCCACCAACATGGCCCTTCCTGCACTCTTCCTTTTAGCCAGTCTAAGCTTTTGCTTATAGTACTTGGCGTCTTTCTTCTTTTTCCGTGTGCAGTGTTTTATGAAGTGACCGTTTCCCCCACAGTTGTAGCATTTGCGATCTTCTTTTCTCTCCTCCTTGGCAATTCTTGGTTTCTCAGCCACCTTATAATTTTCTGATCTTCGAGACCCAGAAGTGTACCTTTGGCGATTGTTGGTTTTTGAGTACCTATTTTTCTGAGTTCTGGAGGACTCGCAGGGGTTTGGTTCATAAGCAACTAGAGCTAAAGGGTCAGCTGAGACTCTGGGAGATATTTTTGAGACCTCATCTTGGTACTACTGAAGGTCCTAAAAAAATGTTGTGGTATGTGACAATTGTAAGGTTTCGGTTGATATGTTTGTATAGCTTGACATGCTCTTTCCATTCTGGTCCTAGAGCACGAAGAAATACACAATTGATATCCAAATCTGTCCTTTCAACCTTGTTTTTCCGGAGTTCATTCTGGAGCTTGCAGAAACGACTGTAAGTGTCAATTAACAGCTCGTTCTCCATCGCAGAAAATTCGCAGAAAACCTATCAGCCTTCTTTCTTTCTTTCTCAGTAGCTGTTAACTCATCATGAGTTTTCTCTCTCACTATTCCAACAATTGGAGGATTGTTGTCAGGTTGTGCATCCATGATTTGATAGAATTTCTTTTCTCCGTTGAGAATAGAATCGATCATCATTTCACCATTAACTTCATTATGTTCCAGAAAATCCATGAACCTCCCTTTCCATACAAGGTAGTCATTGCGGAAGAGAACAAGGGGTTTGGAATCTGTGCCAATGGCCAATATCTCATTGGAACTTGACATTTTGATTTAATTACTTGAAAGTTTCAAAGTGATCGTTAACTTGAAAAAGTTGGGTGATTGGGTTCGAAGATGGTTTCTTCGAATTGGAATGGTTCGAAGTTGTGACTTCGTATTAAGCAATTAGCTCGAAGTAACTGTTGGTTTGAAGTGGAGTTAATCTAGGAATTCGAAGTCAATCTTGAAATGAACTTCGAATGGAACAGTACTCTTTGGTCTTCGAGTAGAGGTGATCTTTGAATTTGTTTTGTATTCGGAGTTAACTTCGAATGGACTAGTGTGATCTTCGAATACGAAATGTGATTGACAAGTTGGTACCGAATTGTATTCTGAATGGACACGCTTGAAGTCAATGTTTGGTATTCGAAGTGAATTTTGGACAAATGATGTGCTCGAAGTCAAGGTGTTGAAGTGGACTTTGAATTCGAAGTGTACTTGGGGAATTAAATCCGCTTGAAGTCGTCTATAACTTGTTTCGAACTTGGAACTTGTGTTGATCTCGAGCTCGAAGTTTATAGTCTTCTAATTCGATATATGTTTCCTTCGAATATGAAAATTTGATACGCTCGAAGCCTTCTATAGGCAACAAATTCCGGATTTTACGGGATCTGTTTTCAACTGCCTTGCTCGAAGTCTTCTTTGCAATATTAGGCGTGCTCGAACTCTACAGTAAACACCAAAAATTTTCGAAAAATTAGTTCCACTCGATCAAACACTCAGATCTCGACTGTTCTTCATCATCTTCAAACGTTCTTGATAGAAATTTCAATCCTTATAAAAAACAATGAAAAATCAATCGATTTTTATACCCTCTTGGTCGCAATTCCTTGTAGATCCAGAGTATACCAATTAATCCATCATTCCAATTAAATCAGATGAACTAATGAAGCTAAAACCGTAGATGTATTCCACGAAAAAACTTCAAGAACTCATTCGATTTTGATCCAACTCAAACCATAAATGATTGTTTAGAATATTGAATCGATTTCGAGATTAATAGAATCAAATTTAATACGACAAACGCTCAACCTTAATAGCTTCGATTTCTGAACAGTAACCTTCTTCGATGATGCTTGTTAGTCGATGATTTACCCAATCAAGAGCCAACTTAGATCAAGTTAGGCTCTGATACCAATTGAAAGATCAATTCAGCGATCCAAGAACCTTTAAGTAATCAATAGATGAATATTGAGAGAGAGAGAACTACACACACTTTCACGTTAATAATGATATTTCATATATGGCTCCAACGTCAAAAGTCTCACTCGCCCATGGAACAAATACCCTATATATAGGCTAAGCCTACTACATGGGCCTCATGGGCTTTTCTACATTTTTCTAATATTAACAGGATCAACGCTTGATGTAGGATCTTGGAACAGCCTTTAGGACACCAAGAACACAGCAACTAACACCTTGGTCTTGTAGCTCTCTTAGACTTTGAGGTACTCACTTGTGTGTATAGTATGTGTGTAACTTGAATGAGGCAAAAATAGCAAAAGAACAATGGAACCTTCTTTTAAAGACTTCACATCTGTTCTAAAAGCTCCAGGGTCGGACCAAATGATGTGTTTTCATTGGACCAACAAGATGGTCCAATAAATCACAAGTGTCACTTGGAATTCTGCCTTCACGACTTCTTCACGGGCTCTCACGGGCCGTGAAGGATAAATGTGCCATCACGGGCCGTGTAGGGTCGTGAAGCCCTAGGGTTTCACAAACCATGCGGCCATGATAGGACACGTGTACACGAGCTGCTTCACGACCCGTGGAGCATCCTTCACGGTCGTGAAGCTTAGGTCAAATTGAATTTGACCCTCTCCTCTTATAATAGGCTATTGAAGTTGAAACTTGGCGTGTGACCCAATAGGCCCACGCTTCATCGGCAGTGATACCAGCCTATGTGTGTCAGTAGGCAGATTCCAACAAGTGGAACATCAGAATACCAATTGTGTTATATTATGAGATTGACGTGGTAATACTCCAACATGTTAATTGGGAGTAAATGAGATACAATATGTGGATATTTTGGTATGACAGACAGTGAATGAGTTAAAGCTATTGGAATCCTTTTAACTGAGTTAAACAAGTATTCGAGAGATATTTGAAGAAAAATTTTCCTAATTTATGAACTAATTGTTGATTTGGAGCTGAGAGATTCTTGTGGTTCTAAGATGACACGGGTATGTAGAAACAGATTTCTATGTTATTTGTAACTGAAAGTGCAATTGAGTTTTTAATTGATTTGACAATCAGGAGTGGATATGGAGAGTTGATACTCTCAGGTGAATGTGTAATATGAGATTCCGATGACGGAATTCTCTAAAGGAGAGAATATTTGTAACACCCACAAACCCGGGCTAATAGTTTAGCAGGTTGACGGTGCGTGTTATGTGTGTATTTTATATTAAGTATTTGATTTTGTTTAATAAAATTAGTGATTTCTTTATGTTATTAAAGAAATTGATTAAATGAGTTAATTAAATTAAGATGTATGCATGTATGCATGATAGTGAAGTATGTTGTATATAAGTATGTATGTATGTAAATATGTGTAAATGGATAAGATTATATACAACACCTCATGCTTGGTTTTGTGGAAAAGATGGTGTACGTGTATATGGTTAGTATGTATATTCACCTGCTCATTGTTATTAAAGTATTTAGAGTGTATGTGTGTGTAATAACCTTGTGAAGAAGAAACCTCAAAAGTTGGAAGACTTGAAATTTTGAAAGTGAAGATTTAGTGTTTGTTAATTCAAGAAGAAGGTTAGTAATTGTTCCATAAGTGTTTTGATGAACATTCATGCTAGTTTTATTATACTTTTACTGAGTTTGATGATTGAATATGAAGAACACCATTGTTGATAAACATGAAGCTTTTGGAAGCTTACTTGATTAGTGGGTTTTGTTCATGTTGATGTTTTAATTGGATTTGAGGAGTCTATGATGTTTGTACACATGATATATGAAGCTTGTATATCTTTTAGAAGTGTTTTGGTTTGAATTCAGAACTAGGTAATGAATTAAAAGATATATAAGTCGGCTGGATTTTGAAGAAGAAAAAGAAGATGTTGTAGGTATAGACATGACGTGACGCGTTCAATAGGTGGACGCGACGCGTTGGTTCGTCTGACCCATTTATCTGACCTTTGGTCCGACCTTCGCATGTTTTTTATCCGACCTTCACACATTGGTTCGTCCGACCCATTTATCTGACCTTTGGTCCGACTTTCGGATGGTGGTCTGACATTTGGATGATGAGATCCGACTTTCGGATAAAGAGATTTGACTTTCGCATGGCACGACGCAACGCGTCGGTTACTTGCACGCGATGCGTCCGCGGATTTTCATTATTATTGTTGTTTGTTGATTCTTTGATGATTGTATGTTATATATATATATATTCATATGTGAATCTAGCATATTATATATGAACAATATGAATATAAATATATGTGTTGATATATATTTATGATTCAGATACTAATTTCAGTTTTATTATGTTCTCAGAAACGGACAAGACTCAGTAATATTAGACCTATGAGTGGAGTTTAAGAACAAGAGGTGAGTGGACGTTTAACTCACACATGGTATTAGTTGTAACTGGTTTTGGTTGCAACTATTTATGGAATGATGCATTGATAGACTTTATGTCCGATGATTGATTAACTGGTTGTTCTTAATTAATCGTTGCGTCAGTGATATGTATACATGATTGTTGGGAAGTTAGTTTCGGCTGGGCAGATGGGCTAGGTTTGTTTGCTATTGGCTAATTAGTATTTGGATCTTTTGATGCATTTGTTGCAACTTAAGGGTAATACTGTGTGAGAATAGCAAATGAACTATCAGTAAACTTTTGCTTTGGCCGGCATTGGTTCTATGTTCCTGTAGAACTGCCGGTCTTCCCGGGACACGATTATTTGTTTATTTGTTATCATGCGGTTGTGATTGATGATATGTTGTGGTTTTACTTTCATCCACTTAGCTTTGTGCTAATCCCCCACCTCTTACTCGTTTTATAGGTTTTGGTAAGTTCTGCGGTTCGGTTGTGAGTGGGTGTAGCTTGGGGAATAATTAGTGGGCACTTTGATATATTTGTGATGAGCCGTTATTTTTGTAACACTAGTGTTTTGAGATACTGATGACTTGGAAAACTGTTTTGTATATTCAGTTGTAAATACTTTTGTATATATTTTAATCGCTTCCGCAGTATTTTAAAATAAAAAATCTAGGTTGAAAATGCGGTGTTAGAACCACCATTCCCACCATATGTTTCTATCTCTCCCTCCCTGGTATCCCACCACCCACCATCGCAAACAACACCACAGCCGGCTACTACTACCTAAAACTGATCTCACAGTACTTATCGCCGACGTTGCTCAATTGCCGCCACCGACCTCACTACATGTTGCTCAACCACTATCCCTGTCCTCCATTTTTAACACACCAACAACAACTACGATTTTTTTAACACACCGACGGGTAGATCTACACTCTTTGTTGGTTATGATTGTTGATATGGGTTTATGGTTAGTTAACAAGATTTTGTTCATATGTTTGTTGTATATTCATCTCTATAGTGGATCTCGTTTGTATGATTCTTTTGTTCATTTGTTTTTTCATCTTCTACTGGTTATGATTGTTGTATCTAGTTAATAGCTATTTTTCTGTATTTGTTTATTAGTGAATATTCGTGAGTTGGATCAGTTTATTATGTGTGTTCAATATTAAATATAGATTTTATCACTTATGTTCATTAGTTGTTCGGGGTTTTGTTTATTATTGAATAAAGAACAAAGAGGATCTTAGAAAATAAGTAGAAAAAATAAAAACAAAAAAAAAGAATTAATTTGAAAAAAAAGATAACAACATATTTGGGAACAATGATATAGAAAAAAACAAAAAACCGTAGAGATTAAAAAAGAGAAATAAAAAAGTATTTAATGATGAAATGATATAAAACAAGTGTTTACTAGTGAATAAATTGTAATAAAGATAACATTTAATAACTAAAAACTCGTATATTTTGGCTGTGTTCATCGTTGAACACCATAAATTATTAATTTACTATTGAATTATTTCAAATTTATTTTGTTTAAAGATTGTAGGAGAGAGAAAAATAGATTGGAGAGAGAAAATATGTTGTTTACTATTGTACCCTTTTAAATTAAGAAAACAAAAAATAAAATTAATCTAAGCCACATATAAAACACTTTTCACATGAACCATCCCCTACATATATATATGTGTATATATATATAACACAATAAAGAACACCATCAAAAATATTTACGATGCTATTCAAACTCATGTCGTGCTAAATACTTCCCTTCCAATTCCGTTAGTTAATTTTGAATTCCTAACCCTCCTCCTATTGTATGTAAGAGTGACGACAGCACCACAATAATTTTTACTGGCTGACAACTTCTATTGTGATAGTCCTTTGATTTTTTTAATTACTTTTTTTACTATTTTCCTTGGATTCTTTTACCTTTTCTTTTATGCAATTATTGTGTAACTTTTTCCTTTTAATTATTGTACGATTTTTATTCGATTGCCTATATATACGGTGATCATGATTCATTTGTAACACAAGAAAGAACACGATCAATAATATTTACGAAGTTATTCAAACCCATGGTGTGCTAAACACTTCCCATCCTATTCCCGTGGGTAGCGTTTGGTTAGCAGGAATCCTTGGGATTCCAAAAGGAATTGGATTCTAAGGATTCATGTGTTTGGTTCACTTTAATGAGGGAATCTGAAGGAATTGGACATCAAATGAGGGAAAGTGAATTACATCAGTACATGGAGGGATTTTAAAATCCTTTGAATGAGGGAATATGGAATTTTACCTTGTTACCCTTAAACATCTCTATAGCCCTAATATATCTATCTCGTTCTATCGAAATAACACGTGAGCTGACTCTACCCTCCAAACACAGACGACTTCTTCATCCGCCTCTAGACCCTCCACCGCAGCTTTCCCCCATTGCCGCCTCCACATCTTTCGTTACCACCTTCCTCTATCATCGCTTCCAGACCTTCCACCACAGCCTTCCTCCATCACCACCTCCAGACATCCGATGCAGCCTTCCTCCGTAGCTACCTCTAGACCCTCCACCGCAACCTTCATTTGTCGCCATCTAAAGACCCTTCCTCGTAGCCTTTCTCTACTAAACCATTTTCTGTAGCCTTCCTCCGCTAGACCCTCAACCGCAGCCTTCCCCCTGCCGCTGTCTCTAAACTCTCCACCATAGCCTTCCTTCGTCGCAGCCTTCCTTCGCCACCACCTCCAGACCCTCCGCCGTAGCCTTCCTCCACTAGACCATCTGCCGCCGCCTCCAAACCCTCCGCCACAACCTTCCTCCGCCGCCCCCTCTAGACCCTCTGCCGCAGCTCTAGACCCTCCACCGTAGCCTTCCTCCGCCACAGCCTTCCTCTGTCGTCGCCTCCAGACCCTCCGTCGCAGCATCTTCTTCATCAGTCGCAGTTGCCGGATTTAAACTAAAAATAGTAATATTTTATAATTAAATAATATATTTTTACATTAAAGTTATAAAACAAACTAAAAATAAGTAAACAAACAAGAAAGGTAATTATGTTAATTTACATTACTGAAACCAAATTCCAATTTCATTTCCTACCAACCAAACTGATCACAGATTCAAATTCTAATTCCTGATAGATTCCAATTCCCTCAGAAACATTCTGCGAACCAAACGCCACCTTAATTTATTTTGAATTCCCAACCCTCTTCCTATATTTCATATTATATCACACCACTATAAAAATTTGCAAGAAAGAAGATTTTCATTACTCACAGATTAGCTACTCAAAATGCTTTAAAACAAATTGAAGCATCCAAAGAAATAGACTTTGAGACGTGTCTAAAATTCTCAGAAGAGATAAAACTCTAACAAACACCAAATATACCACAGATTTTTCCTCAGAGAGCTTTAAATTGTTGGCAGAATGGCATTATATATAACTATGGGTACACAAGAATTGGATGATGCTTCCTCCTTTTTCAGGAGAAGGAGATACGATGAGCCTAGATAACATAAAAAAATGAGGAACATATCGATCTCTACTTTGATGATGAAACAACTACAGATCTTTAGTTCAAGAATACGTAAACCACACGATAATAATTTTTTACCGGCTGGCAACTTCTACTGTGATAATCCTTTGATTCTTTTTTACCTTTTTTATGATTGTCGTTTGATTCTTTTACTTTTTCTTTTATGTAATTACTATGTAACTTTTTCCTTTTAATTATTGTACAATTTTTATTCGATCGCCTATATATACCGTGATCATGTTTCGTTTGTAACACAAGAAAAAACACAATCAATAATATCTACGGAGCTATTCAAACCCATATCACGCTAAACACTTCCCTTTTGATTCCCTTAGTTGATCTTAAATTCCAAAACCTCCTCCTATACTTTATATTATATCCCTCACTATAAAAAAAATCCTTATTGAGGAACTACCATTGCACATACCCTGTGGTGATTCCAATCCCTACATTCTAATTAAGTTTTCAATTTCCTCTTCTATTTTATCTTCCTTGTTTTTAATTTCCTCTTCTATTTCCTCTTCCAAGATTAACTTGTAAATCCTTCTTGTTGGGTTTTTTCAGTACATGTCCCAACATGTGCACATATGCAAGTATATGCATGTGTGCATATACATTGATTCATCTAGTTTTTAAGCATAGATGTAGATATACACATTTGCAAATAGATACATGTGTGCATATATGCACGCTCCTATATATATACGTGGATCGCAAGTTGTTCAAAGATGTTTATGTAAATTACATATCTGTTTACTTTTTTTCAATTATTTGACAAATTGATTTATTTTATGGGATTAAACTTTTATTATACAATTTAACATGTTTCCATATATTCTTTAGTTTGCATATAATGTTGTTTGATTCTTTCAGTTAACCAGTGATCTATTATCTTCTACTTTTTGTAACAGCGTAAAATCCTAAGCCATTTTTTGAAAACGCTTCGGAAGCATTAAACAAGAGTTTACATAAAGTGCGAATATCGATTGATGATGTTTGCTTTCGTGTTTAGCTTCAGTAGGACTACAACTGTTCAACCAATCAGCAGACGAGCCTAGCCCAATTCCTCATATAGCCGACTTCTCAAATGTAACTCAATATCATCCAAAGAATGCGTATCGGCCAAATAATCATACAATCAGAGAATCAATCAACAATCAACAATAATCAGACTCAAGAGTCTATCAATCACAAACGCATGCATCACATCAATCATATCAATCATGACCTTTACCATCCGTGAGTTAACGTCCACTCACCTCTTGATCTCAAAAGCTACACTCAGATGTCTAATATCACCGAGTCTTGGTATTGCCTGAAAGCACAGAAACACCAAAATTAGTTTTTGATTCATAAATATATATACCCACACATATTTATATCACATATGACCATATGTAGTGTATTAGCTTCTTACATAATAATATTCACATATGGCATAACATTAATAAAAAACAAAGAACAATCCACGCTCGAAATTCAAGATCACATCGTGACCAAACATAGCGTCGCGTCACGATGCCTTCGAGCAGCCATGACATCGAATTCAAAGTCCACTTCGAGCGGGACCCTTCGAACACTATTCATTTCGAGCGCCCTTCTACCGAATTCGAAGCTAACGGGTCGTGTCACGCCCCATGATTCTATCGCATCGCGACAAGCATTCGAGAGGCTTCTTTCCAATTCAAAGCCTTCTCTTCGAGCAACCCCTCCGAATGAGAAATGTACTAGCGCGAACTTTAACTTTCCAGATTCATCATCTTCTTCTTCATCGTACAGTCGACCAAAACTCCATAGACCCATTTCCATAAATGTCCAATCTTACAAAAACTTACCAAAAATATGTACAAACATAATTTTACATGTATACTTGCATCAAGAATACCATTTAACCACTTAAATCATCAAATCAAACAAAACCCGTTCAACTACAAAGCTTCAAGCTTTCATCAATGGTGATTCATATATATAAACGTATAACCTAGCAAGAAGACATATCATGATAATCATAAACATGATATAACTGAAAGTCCTTTGTCTGTGATAACAGATGAGTAATCTTAGAATACTTGAACAAAAGATGAAGAACTTTAGTAAAAACAAGTATGAACACTTTGCATGCAAGCTTGACTATTCTCTTGTATTGAGTTGAACGTAAACAAACTGTTAGTTTAGAAATGGGAAAGGTTGCCTTGCGAACTAGGTTTGCAACGTATTTAAACTCAAAGCCACATGGGCCTAAAGCCACATGGGCCCTAACTAGACTAAACTAGAATAACAATATTAAATTGGGCTAAGCCCATTACAAGTACTAGTTTAGTAATAATGAATTACATATTACAAAAGAACACAAGGCTAACAAACTAATAAAGATCTAAAATTCTCCCCCTTTGTTGCGTTGTGTTGAGCATGTATGTTTCATCTGCTCCTTTGGCCAAGAAGTCTTTTCCATCTTCTAAAGGCTTTTCTCTCTTGAACCTTTTCTTACAGCTGATCCACAATCCGAGTCATTTTTACCAATTCATCTTGTTTTGTTCGGTGTCTGTTGTTGTAGCAAGTTCTGTGGAATTTTGAGATGCATCTTTGGAGTGTGCCGTCAGAAATGCATTGACCTCGGAGAGTCTAAGAAATGCTTTACCTCCGTTGAGATTAGACATTATGAATTCATCGGCACCTTCATAATCCTCGTCGTATTCGTCAATGATCATGTATTTTCTGTACTTATCAAGTTTGGAGTGCTGCTAGTTGGGCCTCAGAACATTTATCTTTGGAAGACGGCCTCAGTACCTAATTGTAGATCATGAGTACCGCTCAGAAGGATTTTCTTTCTCATAAAGTCTCTTATTACTGTCAGAGCTCTCTACTCTTCTCTGTTTTTGCCGGTTTTGCATGCCAGCGCATCTTCTAGATGTGTGATGTCCCCCGAGTTCTGATGCCTTTACTCAACCTCATGAAATGTATATTACTTCCAGTCTGCTCTTGTAACATGGAAGTGAACCATCGAGTAGTTGAGGAAGTTGTGCATGTACACAAAGTCAATTTTGACGATCGGAAACCTGGAGGCTACCTGTTCTTTTGGACTTGCGTGAAAGGTGGCGGCAAATCTAACAGATCTCTCATGTTCTTTTGGACTTGCGCGAGGCTACCCGGTTGATTGTTGTAAAGACTATGCGGATGTTTATCAGCGGAACTTCTTCCACTTCCTTAGATACAGGCCTTTTGCCCTTGGCATTTTTTAGTTGAGGCTTTGGGAAGGGAAGGTTCATGTTCAGTAGTCGTTTGGACTTGTGGGATTTGGATTGTAGGGGTTTCAGGTCTATCCGCCTCTGCCTCTGCTCCTTGACTAAAATCAAATTCAAATTCTGTTTCAGGTTAATACTTTTGTTGTTTACCACCATTACCACTTCCACAACCACTTTGGCCCTCTGGAGTCTTAGATACTGGGGCGGCTTCTATTCTAAGAGTTGTACATTGTGCGCCAATGTATTTCCTCAGCCTTTTCTCCCCCTCATGATGTCCTAGATCCTAAGGATCATCATGCCTCCTTTTTCTAGTATCTGCTTGAGCTTTGCAGTAGGCCTCCACCATTTCCAGTCGCTTACTAATCCCGTATACAGCTTCGGTTAGGGAACTTAGGGCTTGCATGACTGTCTCTTGAAAGTGGGTGGAGCTAGAGGGTGTCGGTTGGGGTTGAGATTGTAGTGCTGATAGAAGATTGGTTTGTTTAGTTGTGGGATCAGCAACACTATTGAGTTTAGCATGTAGCAGGTCCTTGAGTTCATCGATTGTGTAATCTCACTCAACAACAGTGGGTGGTCGGTTTTCAAGATGTTGGAGGCGAGTGTTGACATAGTCTTTGAGATTTGATTTAAGGCGGAAGAACTTTGAATCCATATAAATTCTAAGTTCTGTTGTAACCCCGAGCTAACGAAGAGGCCCGGTTCACATAGGGGTTATTTCAACTTATGGCCCTCACTTAATGTTGTCATAGTGGTAGCACTGGAGGGACTTCTACTCGATCCTCGCACACCTCTGCAGTAGAGGCCGCTACGAGTGTCCGGAAACGTCACTTACATGTGCGAGTGGTGATTGTGTCCTAGCGAAAGATTGAAAACCAGTTAAGACAGGCGCTAGACTCGATGGTGATTGAATTGAAGGTGTGGACGGGGGTGCCATTCCACTGATTTCAAAGCCAGCAAACTCCGAATGAGTTGCCGACTGTGTACGTGTGAAATCCTTGTGGAATGAAACGTATTCCTTTTGAGTGAAAGCAGGGTGGTTGGTGGGGTGAAGTGCTTGCACTGGTGGGATGCCAGTGGCTATTTCAATACCAGCTGGAATAGTGTCTTGACCGGTAGCAGATGTGGCGACCCGGCTTTCTAATGCTGTGGAACTCTCACCCTCTTTCTTTTCATGCTCACTCTCACTATCACTCACAACAACATTCATTTTTACATCTTCTTTTTCAATGATAGGTAAATCCCCATAGGTGCCAGATATTTAAGATAGATCGTGGTGGATGTCCTCTTGATGATCAGAAACTTGTCTAGTACCAGTAGATTCAGCATGGACAGGATTTGTGTAGGAAATCCATGCATGCCAACACGCGAAGAAGAAGCAACGACATCAAAACTGGGGTTTTCGGGTTTTAAAACCGATATGCATGTATTCCCCAAGTGGGGATCGTGACTACAAACGAATATAGAAACTGAAACTAAAAGAGAGAGAGGAGAAATATACCATCACGACCTAGAACGAGGCAACGAGAAGGAAGATCTTGAGAACTCGAACTCGAGCTCCTCTATTGATAGTTCACACCAAGTGCCCGAGATTTCGTCTTGCTAACGACCCGAGACACGAGCCACTCCATGTCCTTGTGAATCTGGAACAGCCACAACCGTATGGAACTTGCCTTCACTTGATACACTTACTTAACTCACCGTATAAGGTTAAAGTATCATGTATATGTGTGTATTGTCACATGGAGCAAGAGTTTTCAAAGAGAGAGAGTTCAAAGCCTTTTATAGACTCATCTGAAGCTCAAAGGGACTCCAGGTTCGGCCAACTAGCCACACTATCATTGGACCAACACAAAGGTCCAATAAAAACAAAGTAACATTTTGAATTTTGCCTTCACGGGCTCTCACGGGCCGTGAAGCACTCATGAAGGCTCCATAAGTGCACGAATTTTGGCTTGAAAATGCTCTGTTCAAAGACGAACAAGAACAATTACTTTATTTCGAAAACCCATTTCATTTTACTATGATTTTTGTGTTACTAAGCATCATTTTTGTGCCAACTTGTTTGCAAACATCAAAAACATACTTTAGACTACTCAAACAATTCAACTTGCACCATTTGAGATGTTTTTGATTCAAAATATAGAAAACCCAACAGTTCGATAGCATGGGTTAGACAACGAAGGAAAAACTTGATCTTAACACCCAAATGATCATGTGCCTCAAAATGTTTTATCAATGTTATATTACCTTTGGATTTAATGATGAAAAAACACGAAAATATCACAAAGGAAGAACTTTGATCGAGTCGAGAGGTTGACAGTTGGGAGAGAAGATGAACAATGTACTTGTTTGAAATATAGAATGTGTAAGGAAGAAGGAAGGTCGGATAGCTATATATATAGACTATCCGACATTCGGATCAAGTTGGGTCGGGGCTATCCGACTGTCGGATCAACCCGGAGTGGCCCAAATGTGTTGGGCTTAGCCCAGTTCAACCTGTTTAAGCTCAAAACTAAGGAATTAAGTTGATTATTCTGGCTTTTATTATTTTCTACTTCATTTGGGTTTATTTTTGATGAATCTAAAATGAATTCTGTGTGAACTCCCCTAGAGATTATAAATAGACATGAAATGAAAGTCTGAAAATCAGAAACCGCGAGTGTTTGTCTGATTTCAGTTGAGCTTCTGAATTTCTCTCCCTACAAGAATGCATGGAAATGCATTCATGTCGACTAGTGAACTGCACTGCTCCCCCTAGATAGGAGCATCTGTATATCCGCACCAAGAACGGAACCATGCGTAATTCCGTTCAAGAAAGATAAGAGAGTAATGAATTACAGTTTCAGATTAAACATATGAATCTTAGACACCAAAAAGGTAAACCATGCTTCATCTAATGGTTTGGTGAATAAATCGGCCAGTTGATTGTCGGTGGGAACGTACTGTAAATTAAAGAGACCTTTTTCGACATTGTCCTTCAAGAAGTGATACCTGATGTCAGTGTGCTTGGTTTTGGAGTGATGTACCGGATTGCAAGAGATAGCAATAGCACTTTGAGAATCGCACAGTAGGGGAATTTTATAGTAAGTGAGACCAAAGTCCCGTAATTGAGTTCGCATCCACAAACTCTGTGGACAACAGCTGGCAGCAGCTACAAATTCAGCTTCAGCAGCTGATGTAGATACATAGTTTTGTTTCTTTGAACTCCAGCAGACCAACCGACCTCCCAAGAAGTATGCACTCGCCGATGTGCTTTTCCTCTGCAACATGCATCTGGCGTAATCCGAATCTGAGTACGCAAGAAATTCGAGCGACGAGTCACGGGGATACCATAGACCAAGGTCAGGGGCCCCTTTCAGGTATTTGAGGATACGTTTGACAGCAAGAAGATGTGGTTCTTTGGGATTTGCTTGAAAACGAGCACACAGACATGTAGAAAACATTATGTCCGGTCTACTAACCGTTAGATACAGTAAAGAGCCAATCATACCCCTATAGGTTTTCAAGTCAACTGCCTTTCCGTCAAGATAAGCAGACAACTTGGTTTTTGAAGACATAGGGGTTGATTTAGATGCGCAATCAGACATTTCATATTTTCTTAATAAATCAATGATTTATTTAGATTGATTTATGAAAATGCCAGTTGAAATTTGTTTAACTTGAAATCCAAGGAAGAACTTCATTTCTCCCATCATGCTTATTTCAAAATTGTTTGCCATTAGATTAGAAAACTCTAGACTGTACTGTGGATTCGTGGAACAGAAGATAATATCGTCTACGTATATCTGGAATAGGATATAGTCATCTCCAATCTTCTTGGTGAATAGTGTGGTGTCGATCCGTCCTTTGGAGTATCCTTCATTTACTAGATAGGCCTATAGAACATCGTACCAAGCCCGTGGAGCTTGTTTGAGTCCATATAAAGCCTTGTCTAGTATATAGACATCATTTGGTCTCTTAGGATCTACAAACCCTTCCGGTTGGGATACATAAACTTTCTCTTTAACGATTCCATTTAAAAATGCCGTTTTGAGATCCATTTAATAGACCTTGAAATCCCTATAAGCATCATATGCTTGGAATACCCGAATAGCTTCTATACGGGCAACAGGAGCGAAGGTTTCATCATAATCAATGCCTTCTAGCTGATTGTATCCTTTGACTACCAGTCGAGCTTTATTTCGAATCACTACTCCGTTAGAATCCTTCTTGTTTTTGAAAACCCACTTGGTACCAACAATAGTTTTGCCACTGGGACGAGGCACCAGTCTCCAAACCTTTAGCCGTGTGAACTGATCTTGTTCATCTTTCATTGCTAGGATCCAGTCAACGTTTTGTAGTGCATCCACAGTGCGTGTAGGTTATGTCATGCTAAGAAAGCTTGAGAACTGACACTCATTGGCTGTGGCGGATCAAGTCTGAACGCTAGCATCTTTGTTTCCATAAATCTGTGTGTCAAGGTGTGCGGCAGTCCATTTGGTCACATGGGGGTTGGGGCTATCATTAAGTTCATCATCTTCATCCTGAGGAAAGAACTCATCCGGTCGTTGTTGTGTGGATGTTTCATCCTCAGGGGATGATGATTCTGGATTGTACTGAGGTGTAGTGTTTCCTTGGTTCTCAGTATCAGCATCGTCAGTAGTGTGAACCAGAATTAGATGCAGTGTACCGTTCACCTAAAACGAAGAATGGGTCTACAGCTGAATCAACAGTCTTGATGTAAAAGTAGTAGTCGTTTGTTGTGTAAGTTCAAGAGATTCTTGAACAAAATCTACAAGCCTGTTGCAAAGTATAAAGTTGTATAGAAATAGGAGTTTACTTGAGAAAATACTCATAGAGTATAAATAGGGATATGACCCTTGTAGTATGTGAGTTTTGCCATAATCAATGTTTAAGTGTGTGTTTTGTACGGTGTAAATCTTCTACACACTACATTCTTGCATTACTCCATTCATACTCGAACCACTTGGGACTAACAAGTGGTATGAGAGCCTAAGGAGTGTGATTTGATTCTGAATTCAACATACAAGTTCAAGATTTTTTGAAGAATTTAAAGAAAACCGAGAACACATTTTGAGATTTTTGGGTTTTCGTCAAATTTTGTGATTTTCGTGAAGATTAGGGTTGATTGATGCTCGTTTATCATTTTCAAATCATTCTAGAGTGAACGAGATCACATTAACATCAAAACAGCAAGCAAATCGAAGATTTATGTATGTTTTGTGAAAAACGAGTTTTGGGGAAAATTGTGTAATTCGATATTAATTCGTTGTTGTTTATTAGAAAAATTGATATAGGATTGATTGAAGTTGATAGGCGAAGTGATCTGGGCAAGACATATATAGATTCGTGCAAATTTGAAGAATTTTTTAACTTGAACGAGTTGAAGATTAAGGTACCGGATTTTGAATATGAATGTATCGGATTTTGAAGATGAAGTTATCGGATTTCATAAATCCGATTGTGTTTACCGGATTTGGTTTATGTGGATTTGAAAATTATCAGATTTCAAATTTGGCGGATTTCAAAGTCTCGGATTTGGTTTCTTCCGGATTTCAAAGTCTCGGATTTGGTTTCTTCCGGATTTCAAAGTCTCGGATTTGGTTTCTTCCGGATTTGAAAGTGTCGGATTTGGCTTCTTCCGGATTTGAAAGTGTCGGTTTAGCTTCATCCGGATTTGAAAGTATCGGATTTTTCTTCTTCCGGATTTAAAAGTATCGGATTTCAAAGTACCGGATTTCGGAGTTGGCAGATTTGGCTTTTGAGCGGATTTGGGAAGATTTTCAATTTTTCTATCATTTTCTCCATAACAATTTTTCTATCATTTTCAACCCCAGCCAGGGGATCTACCCTTTGGACCCCGCCATCAGGGGCGCTGCCCCCGAACCCCCGTAGTCGTTGTGACTGAATTATCTGGTCACCTTGATTCCTAAGACAAGTGTTTGGATTTTTTGGCTGAGTCAGGAGTTCTCAAAGTTTCAGTTATCATTCTGATGTTTCTAGATTTGGTTTACTTTGGGTCATTGCTACCATATGCTGAATGTCTAGTACCTTATGTCTAGTCATCCTACCCTTTCCTAACTGATTTTTGGTCCTTCTTTCTTAGTGTCACCAATTTTTGGTCTCAAAACCAGATTTTGGCCATCTATTCCTTGTTTCTTTTGAATCTTGGTTATCTTATATCAATCATTTCTAACAACCCAGATCACATTGTTGGTGAAATTATTTGAAGGATTGACCAACATCAAATTACTTCAGGTTTTTGAGAAAATTTTGTATTACATGCAAATGCTCTTGAGTAAGGATGGATCTGACTCACTGATTATTATAACAAAGTCACCTACCCACGTATGTGAACACAAGTTCTTTTGCACCCGTATGTCTTCCAATTTTTTTTGGGACTTGCGGTGATTTGGTCAAGGTTGATTACACGGTATTGGGGTACTTACTTGACAACATTAATCTCCAATATCAGGTTACATCCAACACAAAGTTATAAATCTTCACGAATTCAGATCAAATCATTACCACTCCTTAACGATCGAGAGTGGTTTGAGTATCTACTCATGTCATACAATAAATGGAGATCTTTTAGACATGAATATGTAGGATCCTCCCCATCCCTTTTTCCATGTTTGTTACAACTGAATCTCGGAGTGATGTCCTTTATGCATGATGCTCATAATGTATCATAATCATCATGAGGGGGAGAATAAAAAAATAAGTAAAGAAATTTTACATTGTTGATTCACTTGTTGAGGGAGAGTAAAAGAAGATATTGAAAAGTTATTGTGTCTACTCAAGGGGGAGAGAGACAAAGAAACATCAGTCTATATCATGTCTAGGGGGAGTCAAGATTGTCAGACTTATGAAGACATGGGAACAATCTGAGCTACATTTTAGGGGGAGACAAAAAGCAGATTCTTCCCAACACATCAAAAGTGTTTATGCTTCCGCTGTCAAAAGCTCAAGATAAAGAATTGTTTCAGACTGATGTATTTGGTGAGACGCTACATCCAAAACTGCTTATATAATCTAAGGAAGATAGTCCTTAGGTTACCGGCGTTTACATTCCTATTTCAATACAAAGGGGGAGAATGTGAAGTATAAAATTGTATAGAAATAGGAGTTTACTTGAGAAAATACTCATAGAGTATAAATAGGGATATGACCCTTGTAATATGTGAGTTTTGCCATAATCAATGTTTAAGTGTGTGTTTTGTACGGTTTAAATCTTCTACACACTACATTCTTGCATTACTCCATTCATACTCGAACGACTTGGGATTAACACCTGTTGACTGGTACACAATTAGTTCCAGAGTCATCATCAAATAAATCAAATATATTTTAGATCTGAGGGTTCATTTGCGTGAAATATATTTGTTTCTTTCCGATTAAGTGCCGGTTCTAAACTGATGTGTTCAGAAACGATTGCCGGTGACTCATGAGATAAAGATGTTGTGGTTAGTGTGTCATCAAAAGTCACTTAATACATTCAATCACAACATTGGTTCGTTTATTTAATACGCGAAACGCTTTAGACTCAGATGAGTAACCTAGAATAATTCTCTCATCTGCTTTAGGTTCGAATTTTCCTAGGTTAGCCTTTTCATTAAGGACAAAGCACCTATTACCAAACACATGGAAATGTTTGATGTTAGGAACGCCGCCATTAGCTAGTTCATAAGGAATTTTATTAAAGCGATGGTGTAAGATAGTTCGATTTTAAGTGTAGCAAGCTGTGTTGACTGCTTCTGCCCAATAGGATGGTGGTAAATCAGCATAGGACAACATTGTTTGAGCTACTTCGACAAGCGTTCGATTTCTTCGTTCAATGACGCCATTCTGTTCTGGAGTGTAGAGAACTGATGTGTGATTCCTACAGAGTCAAGATAGGAATCCAAGACTTTGTTCTTGAATTCGGTGTCGTTGTCGGTTCGTATTGTACTGACTCTACCTTGTGATTGATTTTGCACCTGTTTGAGAAACGAGATGATTGTTGATGGATCTTCATCTTTCGTTCTCAGAAACTTTACCCACGTATACCTTGAGTAGTCATCAACTATCACAAGGATGTACTTCTTCCTATTTCGTGATTGCATTCTGATTGGTCTACATAAGTACATGTGTAACAGCTGGAGAGGTTCTTTTGTGCCGGACACCTGTTTAACTTTGTGTAATACTCTTTTCATTATTCCTCTCCCACAATGCTAACACAAATGTTCTTTTTCAAACTCGAGCTTTGGCAATCCACGAACTAAATCACTTCTTACCAACTTGTTGATATTCTTGAAATTTAGATGAGATAGTTTACAATGCCACATCCATGTGAATTCCGATGAGGCCTTGGACAGAAGACATACTGACTGTTTTCCCTCCAGGTCGGTAAGATCAATGGTATACAGGTTTGACCTTCTAGCGCCGGTTAGTATCACGTCACCACTTTCTGTTTTAACTAAGCAAGTCTTGGCTTTGAAGTTGACTTTAAGTCCCTTATCGCAAAACTTCCCAATACTAAACAGATTGTGTCCCAGACCCTCCACATATGACACTTTGCTGATTTTTATATTTTCTTTTATTATATCCCCAGTTCCCATTATTGGTG
The DNA here is from genome assembly GCA_038502395.1 of Dittrichia graveolens. Taxonomy (NCBI): domain Eukaryota; kingdom Viridiplantae; phylum Streptophyta; class Magnoliopsida; order Asterales; family Asteraceae; genus Dittrichia; species Dittrichia graveolens. The sequence continues at coordinate 31,466,099 of JARJIL010000008.1, forward strand.
CAACATGGTCATTCCCAAAACGAACATTTCCCGAGTATTGTGGGACAAAGTTCATGAGGAGACCCTTTTTCTCCCGTCATATGCTTGGAACAACCGGAGTCCAAGTACCATCGGCTAGATATCTGCACATAGAAGACAAAAGTTGTTGAGGTACCTAGTTTGAAGTGGGTCCTTGGGTGTTAGCACATGCAACAGATTCTATTGATGTTTCAGGTAATGACTCTATTGCTTTTAGTTTTGGAATCTAAACTTGTGTCGTGGTTTTTGGTTGGGTTGGTGACGGTGTCACGATTTCTTTGGATGTGTCGAGTGATAAAATTGCTTTGGATGTTTCGGGGGATGATGTAGTGATGGGTTGTTCAATTGTCACACGATTGCAGCCTTTCGGGAGAGATACCTCATCGTCTATGTATTCAAATTGTTTCTTTTGATCTCTTGATTTGTTCATGGTTGTTTTTGCTTTGGTAATCATATGTTGAACTGTTAGTTGTTTTTGCTGTGAGATTTGAGCTTTCTTAGTCTTTTAATTTGTTGAATTTTTTTTGTTTTTAATAGCATTTTGGTTGGCGTGATTCCAGTTATTGAAGTACCTGTGATTTGGTGTCCATGAAGTGGGACGATTGGAAAATTTTGATTCTGAATTGTTCATAGTTGGTACACTTGCATTGTTTGTTTGAAATCATGTTCTGTTGGAGCGTTTCCTTTGCTAGTAGGTAATTCTATTACCTTTTCGATTTATGAAGGTGGCCTTTTCGTGGTTTGATTCAAATGATTTGTAATTAGTGTTTTGTTTAACTCCACGGTTCTTTCGATCTTGGTCGTACACGCAATGATAAGTACAATGTCCATTAACACAACCATCACTCATGCAAAACATTTTAAATTGAACTGAATTAACTGGAGTTCGAACAGGATTAATATGCAAATAAGATGAATCGTTACAACACAGTAGATTTGTTAGTTTACTGAAATTTGCAGGGTAAGTCAAACAATCGTCATTGCTTCCTTCTCCATCCTTCTCTTGAAGCTTCTCCCTCCATCCAAAAACCGTCTTCTTCCCGCTCTTCACATTGGCTCCTAGATGGACCATTTGAGTTAGAAGCAGAAATTCCCAATTGATCATCTTTGGTTGATTGAGAGCGAGAACGAGTTGTTTGCTTCTTGGTGCGTTTGGTTTTGGATTTAGACGATCTTGATGTACTAGCTTTATGTGATTACCAAGTATCAATGATTGTGGCCTTGCCTTTGAAATTGGTAGACTCAAGTGTGTGTAATTTGAAAAATTCGTTTTCGAGAGAGTTTAGTTTCTCGTGAAGTTTAAAGAGAGAATTTTCCAACCTTGTGCATTCTTCACATTTTTCTCCAGAGTTGGTTAAAGACAAATCATTTGCAGTTGTGTTTTGTGCAAAATCAGTAAATGAGAAACAATCATATGTGTGCACGTGTAGGATGTAATGTCCCAATTTTTTTTTATTTTTTTGCATAATAATTTAATGTATTCCAGCCATCATCAAAATCAAAGGTTACAACCGTTACATTACAAATTTTAATTGTTCGGTAGAACGGAAGTGAATAATTACAAAAATGGTTTGACTGGTCAATTGAGTTAAAAAATTAAAACGATGCGGTCGCCGCTATCATGCCGGAGCCTTGCCCTTGTCCAAACTCGAAGAACCTGAAATATATCAATAACGGGTAAGCACAAAGCTTAGTGAATAACCACTACCCTTACCCTTCGCAGGAATCACATCGTGCCATCTTATAACACAAAACTAGGGACTCGCCCTCTGCCGCATCTCGGGTCCACCCATTTTGATGCCTAAACCGGGCCTCGACTGCTATGACTCATCACAGGTCCCACCTTTAGATGTCGTCATCTGCCCCAACTGACCACGAAGGCATGGTTAGTTACTAACAAATCATGAAAACACATAACAACCAATTGCAATTAGGCACATACGTTCTAACAATAAACATCTTTTGTAACACCCGCAAACCTGGGCTAGTAGATTAGCGGGTTTACGGTATGTGTATATTGTGTTCTAATTTATTTAATTAATTATGTGATTAATTAAGTGATAATAGTTATTTAAGTTATTTAGAATTATCGAAGGAATGTATGTATGTATGTATGAATATATGACCGTATGTATGTGTGTATGTTGTTGAGTGGGTTAGTACACGTGGGGTGGGAGGTTAGGAGATGATGACACCTCTTTGCATGTAAGCTTATGTGTGAAATGAATATCACTATCTGCCATTATCTTTACAAACAAGAAAAGTGTGAATGTGTGTGTGCCCTCTCTTGCCAAGAAGAAAACCGAAAGAAAATAAAGACGAAAAGAATCGGAATTCTATTTGTGTGTGATTAATCGAAGATTTAAGGTTGGTGTTCATAAATTGACATGTTATAATCTTTCTTGATGTGTAATATGATTTTAGAATATGATCTATGTTTAGATTTAGGATTGCATGTTAGAACACCATAATCGGTTTTTGATAGAATATGATTTTGATGATTCATGTGTTCATATGATATATGCAAATTATGATGTTCACTACATGAGAAAGTGTTTAAAGGTGTTTAAATTATATTATGAAGTGTTGTTATGAGATCATGAATTCTGGGTTTGTATTAATATATATATTGAAGTTGTCGGATTTGATATATTATGAACCATTCGGATTGTTGAGAAGAAGAAATCCGAGTCTTGCTAAAATCCGGATCTTATGAAATCCGAAGGTGCAAATCCGAATCCCTAAATCCGGAAGTTTTGAATACCGATACTTGGATTATGGAAACCCCAAATCCGAATACTATATTAATGTAATCCTAAACTTGGAAAGTAATTTAAGTCAGAATCCGAAACAATGAAATCCGGGACTTAGTGAAATCCGATACCTATGATTTTGGGAACGTGAAATCGGATTAAGACAATAGAGATTGGAACCCATCGGATTCCTAAATCCAACAGTTATGAAATCCTAATAGATAGTTGCGGATTTTGGGAAAATCCGATACCTTGGTTGCGGATTTTCAAGAATCCGAAAGAGAGAATCCGATAGTTTTGAAATCCGATACTTTTGAGTTTCAATTGTAGATGTTTATTGATTTTTAAATGTTATGAATGAATTATAAATATATGATGAAATATATTTATGAGATATGGACTGATTGGTTGTTATTATGTTTTTAGGAAATCAAAAGGCTCAGTAATATAAGAATTCTGAGTGCTTCGTCTAAACTTGAAAGGTGAGTGGATGTTGGATGCGAATGGTAAAGATTATGTTTAATATTAATGATGTGAGGCATGATTATATGTGATGGTTTGTTATTGGAACCGCTGATTGTGAATATTATTGATGTCTGTTGCATGACTATTTGTTCGATACGCACTCTTAGTATGATTTTGAGTTGCGTTTGAGAAGTCAACTATACGTGGAATTGGGTTGGGCTCGTTTACTGGTTGGTTGAACAATGGTAGCCTTACTGTTGCATTGGTTGCTTCAAAGTTGGATTTCACAGTGCCAATTCAGTAGAGGGCTATCGGTAAACCTTTGCTTTGGCCGGCATTGGTTGTAGGTTCTGCGCGGAACCGCCGGTCTTCTTAGAGTTGTGATTACATGATTAGTATTGACTTGATGTTTGCTTTTGGCTTTAGCCTCTACTCACTTAGCTTTGTGCTAATTCCCCACAGTTGATGCTTTTTGTAGGTTTGTGTTTGTGAGTGCTCGTGGAAGGAAAAGTTGACTTGATTCTAATGACTAGATTTAAAATGAAACGAGCCAGTTTATTTTGTAACACAGACTTATGCTTGATGGATTTTAAGAACAGATATTTTGTTTATGTATGTTTGTAATTACTTTAAATGGATGAATGTTTAAAGTTTATCAAAGCTTCCGCAGCGCAATTTAAAAAAAATGGCTTAGATTTTATGGTGTTACAGTTTGGTATCAGAGCCTTGGTTTGGCGATGCAGGCACAGCTAGAGTGTTGCATTCCCAAATCTTGGCTCGTGACAGGTCAAGCTTTCCTTCAGGGGGAATTAGAGTGAGCTAGAATTGTTTGTAGTAGTTAGTATTTTGAGTACTAACGGTTTATGCTAATAAGTTATGAGATGATGTGATTGTAACAGATATGGCTGAAAGAGAGACCCCTATCCTCCCTCCTGCTACTCAATCATCTGCTGAGGCACCAGTGATAGAAGAATTAGATGTACTAACATAGCAGGAACATCTGGCCAGGAACAGGAAGAAGATCAGCGCGAGTACATATTTAAACTGGAAAATGAACTGATGGATCTTAGAGCTAAATTAAATAACCTGGAACAAAGATTGAACCAAACTGAATAACCTCCAGTATCAACTGCGATCTTTACTCAGGCAACCGTACCACCAGTATCAATGCCCCTACCACCAGTGACACAGATGAAACAACAACCGTTCTACTATCCGTATCCACAACAGGGAGCTTACCTTTTTGCGTTTCCGGGGTTTAAGCAGCCGTGCACATATAAACAATTCCTTGACTGTAAGCCTTCGGAATATAGGAGAAGTTCTGACCCTAACATAACCCTGAACTGGCTAAGGGAAATGGTAAAGGCACTAGATGCCTGTAACTGTGAAAACGAACTAAAAGTGAAATATGCATCCAGAGAGTATTACTTGGAGTCAATTCCAAGAGAAGCTTTGTGAACAATAATGTGGAACATTTGAGGTTGCAAAAATCAAGAAGGAATTCATGGATCTACAAATGACCGGGAATATGACAGTGGATGATCTGATTAAGCAATTTAATCAGAAAATGAGATTCGTGAAGCACTGGGTACCAGACGAGGAGTCAAAGATTGCTCACTTTGTTGGAGCACTACATCCTGATCTCCGTACCGCCACTAGATGGGCTACTACCTTATCACAAGCATTTAATTTGGCAAAGATAGCTGAAGGAGATTTAATTGCCAGGAATAAATGGAATGGGGAAAAGATTGCCCAACAAAAGTCAATGATTGATCATTATAATTCCCAACAAAGGCAGGGTGGGCAAGGAAGTGGATATAAACAGGGAGATCATAATAGAAGGTCGAATGTCAGTGGGTCAACACAGAGAGCACCGTGGTGTAGTCGGTGCAAGTCATACCACAATGGGCAGTGTACGCCCCAATCTAGAAGGTGTGTCAAGTGTGGCCAGTTTGGCCATGAACTGAAGGATTGCATATTCCCGCGCAGTGTTTGTTGGAACTGCCAAAAAGAAGGGCACAGAGTGGGAGAGTGCCCGGTAGGAAAGAAAGTGGGATCCGGAGCAGGGGCGGGGACAGCTGGGGGATCATTTTCAGCTGGTCAGAAGAGAAAGAATCCACCTACTACTGAGGGTAGGGCTTTTAAGATGACAGTGGAGGATGCCACCACTACTGATGATGTCATAACCGGTATGTTCCTGATTAACTCTATCCTTGCTAGAGTGTTATTTGATTCAGGAGCTAACCGCTCGTTTGTGTATGGTTCTGTGGAGTTTTATGGTAGATTAAATATACCTGTTATTAAACTTGCTAATACCCTAGAGATAGAAGTAGCAGATGGCATGATGGTTCCAGTCACGACTGCTGTGGCTGGAGCTAAAATTGATATTGATGGTGTATGTTTTCCTGTTTACTTTCTTGTCATGCCTTTATCTGGTTTCGATGTCGTATTGGGTATGGATTGGTTAAGTCTAAATAAAGCAAGTATAAAATGCCACAAGAAGTTGATCTCATTCCCATTAGCGGATGGTACAAGGGTGATAGCAGGAGGTGAGAAAGCCGGGTCTGCAATTTCAATAATATCGTGTTTAAAGGCAAAGAAAGCATTGAATAAAGGTTATGAATCATTTATAGAATATGTTATTGATGGAAAGAAAGAAAAACAAGCAATGACAGACATCCGGGTGGTAACGGAATACCCGAAGGTGTTTCCAGAAGAATTACCGGGGCTACCTCCAGTTCGAGAGGTAGAATTCAAGATAGATTTGATTCCGGGTTCCCGACCAGTAGCTAAAGCACCGTATAGACTGGCAGCTTCAGAAATTCGAGAAATGATGACGCAAATTCAAGACTGGTTAGATAAAGGGTTTATCCGTCCAAGTTCATCACCGTGGGGTGCGCCAGTGTTATTTGTAAAGAAGAAAGATGGTACTTTGCGTATGTGCATTGATTATCGGGAATTGAACAAGAGAATGATAAAGAATAAATACCCGTTACCCAAAATTGATGATTTGTTCGATCAACTACAGGGAGATTCTTTCTTCTTGAAGATTGATTTAAGATCGGGTTACCATTAGGTAAGAGTGTCAAAAGAGGATGTATCAAAAACAGCTTTCCGTACGCGATATGGTCATTATGAGTTCCTGGTTATGCCATTCGGTCTAAGCAACGCACCAGCAATATTTATGGATCTCATGAACAGAGTCTGTCGACCATTTCTTGATAAGTTTGTGATTGTCTTCATTGATGACATTTTGATTTACTCGAAGACTGAGATAGAGCATGAGCAGCATTTGAGACAGATCTTGAAAAATTTGAAGAAAGAACAGTTGTATGCAAAGTTCTCGAAATGTGAGTTCTGGTTAAGAGAAATTCAGTTATTGGGGCATATAATTTTTAAGGAAGGGGTAAAGGTGGATCCTTCAAAGGTAGAGGCACTGATGAGTTGGAATGCTCCAAGAACACTGTAACATCCTCAATTCGGGCCTATTCGTGAGCTTCATTTGGTACGTGTATTAATTTGAAAAGAATTAAATTAAGAATATGTGTTAAGTAATCAAAGAAATAAATTATTGGTTAGTTAAATGGGAATTTAAAAATAATAAAGAAAATATAAAGTAATGATTAAATATTAAATGGTTTCAAACGAGGTTTCCAAAAATATCCTCGTTACTCGAAACGGGTATTCGTGTGTTAAGTTGTATGTTGAAAAGGGGAACAAAATACCCCTTGTGGATAAATGAGAACTAAAAGTAGTTCTCATGTATATCTCTCTATACACACACGTCCGCACATACATACACACACTAAGTTCTTGCTCTTTTCTCTCTTGCCTCTTGAAGATTGAAGAACTCCTTCAAGATTGGATTCAAAGTTGGAAATTGAACTCAACAATCTGCTGTAAATCCTTGTTGTAATCTGTTCTACATCATCCTATTAATATTTGTAAGTTCTTCCTTGTTGAAATCAGTTAGTGTAATTGTATTGCTATTTGTGATTGAATTGGGTGATTTTGTGAAAATGGGTCAAATGATGAAATTGAGTCCCAAATCTTCTATGTGTTGTAATAAGGTGTAAAATATGTGTTTTTAGCATGTTTATGTAACATAGGTTCACATATGAATGAAAGGGAACATCTAGAAATGGCTTGGAATGAGTTTTGGTTAATTCGGAATGGTAAACAGCAGGTTCTGGTCGAACCTGCTGTTGTGTCTCAAAGGGCACGGGCGTACCCTTCAAGATCCAACCGTGCCCTAGGGCTTACCCGGGTAGGCACGGGCGTACCTCGAAAAGGTACGGGCGTGCCTAACCCTAGAAGGCCCGGGGGAATGCCTTTGTTCACAGGGCGTACCTGTGACCAGGGTACGGGGCGTGCCCCTTGAGTCACGGGCGTGCCTTGCCCTGTGATAGTTCTGTTTTACAGCTTATCTGATATGTAAAATCTGTAATTAGGTATTCCAACTGTACCAGGAGTGCCACCACTGTAGTTTGCCTAATACTAGCCTATAAGGTGAGTATTGACTTTCATGAGATCAGTAAAGGGAGGTTTAATTGGTAAATGTACTACACGGTTATTGTATGCTAAATATGGTACACACAGTAGATATATGTATGTAAGTTTGCAAAGCCATGATTATCTGATATGTGAACATGTATTTATTACATGTGCATATATATGTTGATGAATACAAGTTATCTGTAAAAGCATGCATGCAATTGTTCCTGAAAAGGATTTCTGATGAGCTATGTGTATGTCCGGACTGTTTCTTGATTGAGGTCAGCTTCGGCTGGGTCCAGAGTCTTTAGGCGTAATGTTTCTGGACTTACGGTACTCGAGTGCCGTTCCTTAGAGTACTTGGGAGGTGATTGCCTTAACTGGCTAGCCTATGATTCTTCGTTCCAAAACGAGCTTGGCAATTCACTTATGTGATGAGACCGGCAAGGGATGGTAGTGTTTGATTCCCCCGGTGGTAGTGGTTTGAGCTGGATTTGCAACCCGGCAATATAATACACTCGCTGGACATGTCAACACTCCGCAATGTGATAGGATAGCATTGTTTGCTAATTCTTGATATGTATATGACTTGCTTTATTGCTTTTCATGCCTGTTAATACTCACTAGCTATTTTTATATAGCTAATCCCGTTGATATTATCTTTTTACAGATAAGGAGTAGGTGTGCCTGGTGAGATAGGATTCTCTGCTGGGAATTGTATATATCTTTTGGAAAGGAACATTGTAATTGGTACAATGTGTACAATGGTCGGTCGATATTGTAGTAACACTGATAGTATGTGATTTGGCATTATTTTTGTTATGTAAATATAACCGCCAAATCATTATGGTTTTAACTCTGTAATAACTAATAGGTTTGTATGTTTGATAAACATTTTTGCTGCGTTGTTTTAAATTACTAGCTAGTTAATCAATTAGGTAAACCCTTTTGTTACAAACCTAACCACGCAGTTTAAAAGCTTAAATTTACACGGATTTTGGCAATAGCCGAGGCGGTGTTACAAGTTAGGTATCAGAGCCTAAGTTTGAGGGAATTGGGTACTTGAAAGAGTATTCAATCTCAAACTCGGGCCCGACCATTATGAAGTGTTCCTTATTGGGTAAAGGGGATTGAGTATGAGTGTTATATGATTAAGGCTTGTTAAAAGTTAAGTCTATATGTCGGTATACAAGTATAAATGCTATAATGAATACCTTCCTTTCTTATGTGTATATTGTGTTTTAATTTCTTAAATTAATTATGTGATTAATTAAGTGATAATAGTTATTTAATTAATTTAGAATTATCAAAGGAATGTATGTATGTATGAATATATGACCGTATGTATGTGTGTATGTTGGTGAGTGGGTTAGTACACGTGGGGTGGGAGGTTAGGAGATGATGACACCTCTTTGCATGTAAGCTTATGTGTGAAATGAATATCACTATCTGCCATTATCTTTACGAACAAGAAAAGTGTGAATGTGTGTGTGCCCTCTCTTGCCAAGAAGAAAACCGAAAGAAAATAAAGAAGAAAAGAATCGGAATTCCATTTGTGTGTGATTAATCGAAGATTTAAGGTTGGTGTTCATATATTGACATGTTATAATCTTTCTTGATGTGTAATATGATTTTAGAACATGATCTATGTTTAGATTTAGGATTGCATGTTAGAACACCATAATTGGTTTTTGATAGAATATGATTTTGATGATTCATGTGTTCATATGATATATGCAAATTATGATGTTCACTACATGAGAAAGTGTTTAAAGGTGTTTAAATTATATTATGGAGTGTTGTTATGAGTTCATGAAATCTGGGTTTGGATTAATATATATATATTGAAGTTGTCGGATTTGATATATTATGAACCATTCGGATTGTTGAGAAGAAGAAATCCGAGTCTTGCTAAAATCCGGATCTTATGAAATCTGAAGGTGGAAATCCAAATCCCTAAATCCGGATGTTTTGAATACCGATACTTGGATTATGGAAACCCCAAATCCGAATACTATATTTATGTAATCCTAAACTTGGAAAGTAATTTAAGTCAGAATCCGAAACAATGAAATCCGGGACTTAGTGAAATCCGATACCTATGATTTTGGGAACTTGAAATCGGATTAAGACAATAGAGATTGGAACCCATCGGATTCCTAAATCCAACAGTTATGAAATCCTAATAGATAGTTGCGGATTTTGGGAAAATCTGATACCTTGGTTGCGGATTTTCAAGAATCCGAAAGAGAGAATCCGATAGTTTTGAAATCCGATACTTTTGAGTTTCAATTGTAGATGTTTATTGATTTTTAAATGTTATGAATGAATTATAAATATATGATGAAATATATTTATGAGATATGGACTGATTGGTTGTTATTATGTTTTTAGGAAATCAAAAGGCTCAGTAATATAAGAATTCTGAGTGCTTCGTCTAAACTTGAAAGGTGAGTGGATGTTGGATGCGAATGGTAAAGATTATGTTTAATATTAATGATGTGAGGCATGATTATATGTGATGGTTTGTTATTGGAACTGCTGATTGTGAATATTATTGATTTCTGTTGCATGACTATTTGTTCGATACGCACTCTTAGTATGATTTTGAGTTGCGTTTGAGAAGTTAGCTATACGTGGAATTGGGCTGGGCTCGTTTACTGGTTGGTTGAGCAATGGTAGCCTTACCGTTGCATTGGTTGCTTCAGAGTGGGATTTCACTGTGTCAATTCAGTAGAGGGCTATCGGTAAACCTTTGCTTTGGCCGGCATTGGTTGTAGGTTCTGCGCCGAACCGCCGGTATTCTTAGAGTTGTGATTACATGATTAGTATTGACTTGATGGTTGCTTTTGGCTTTAGCCTCTACTCACTTAGCTTTGTGCTAATTCCCCACAGTTGATGCTTTTTGTAGGTTTGTGTTTGTGAGTGCTCGTGGAAGGAAAATTTGACTTGATTCTGATGACTAGATTTAAAATGAAACGAGCCAGTTTATTTTGTAACACAGACTTATGCTTGATGGATTTTAAGAACAAATATTTTGTTTATGTATGTTTGTAATTACTTTAACTGGAATGAATGTTTAAAGTTAATCAAAGGTTCCGGAGCGCAATTTAAAAAAAATGGCTTAGATTTTACGGTGTTACATCTTGCATCTTACTTACATATTACGGGGAATAAATTAAGTTAGGGTAACTCACCTGAGCGACGACACAATAAAGTCAAAAATATTTCTCGTCATTGCTGGACTAACGGGTCCTGAAGGTAAAACCTACAATACATTTGCTGAGTCAGACTAAGTACACGCCTCTAGGTTGGACTAATGCTAGATCGCATAAGTGTATCAAGTCTTGTAAAGTATGAAATTGAATAGATATAGTAGTTTACTTGAGAAAATACTCATAGAGTATAAATAGGGATATGACCCTTGTAATATGTGAATTTTGCCATAATCAATGTTTAAGTGTGTGTTTTGTACGGTGTAAATCATCTCTCACACTATATTCTTGCATTACTCCATTTATACTCGAACCACTTGGGACTAACAAGTGGTATCAGAGCCTAAGGAGTGTGATTTGATTCTGAGTTCAACATACAAGTTCAAGATTTTTTGGAGAATTTGAAGAAAACCGAGATCACATTTTGAGATTTTTGGGTTTTTGTCAAATTTTGTGATTTTCGTGAAGATTATGGTTGATTGATGCTCGTTTATCATTTTAGAATCATTATGGAGTGAACGAGATCAAATTAACATCAAAACAGCAAGCAAATCGAAGATTTATGTATGTTTTGTGAAAAACGAGTTTCGGGGAAAATCGTCTAATTCGATATCAATTTGTTGTTGTTTATCAGAAAAATTGATATAGGATTGATTGAAGTTGATAGGCGAAGTGATATGGGCAAGGAATATATAGATTCGTGCAAATTTGAATAATTTTTGAATCTGAACGGGTTGAAGATGAAAGTACCGGATTTTGAATATGAATGTATCGGATTTTGAAGATGAAGTTATCGGATTTCATAAATCCGATTGTTTTTACCGGATTTGGTTTATGCGGATTTGAAAATTATCAGATTTAAATTTTGGCGGATTTGAAAGTGTCGGATTTGGCTTCTTCCGGATTTGAAAGTATCGGATTTGGATTCTTCCGGATTTGAGAGTATCGGATTTTGCTTCTTCCGGATTTGAAAGTATCGGATTTGGCTTCTTTCGGATTTGAAAGTATCTGATTTTTCTTCTTCCGGATTGAAAGTGTCGGATTTGCATTCTTCCGGATTTTGAAAGTGTCGGATTTTGAAAGTACCGGATTTGGGATTTGGCGGATTTGGGAAGAGTTTCAATTTTCTTCCAGCTCGACCCCAGCCAGGAGCTCTGCCCCTTGGACCCCGCTATCAGGGGCGCTGCCCCCGAACCCCCGTAGTCGTTGTGACTGAATTATCTGTCACCTTGATTCCTAAGACAAGTGTTTGGATTTTTTGGCTGAGTCAGGAGTTCTCAAAGTTTCAGTTATCATTTTGATGTTTCTAGATTTGGTCTACTTTGGGTCATTGCTACCATATGCTGAATGTCTAGTACCTTATGTCTAGTCATCCTACCCTTTCCTAATTGATTTTTGGTCCTTCTTTCTTAGTGTCACCAATTTTTGGTCTCAAAACTAGATTTTGGCCATCTATTCCTTGTTTCTTTTGAATCTTGGTTATCTTATATCAGTCATTTCTGACAACCCAGATCACATTGTTGGTGAAATTGTTTGAAGGATTGACCACCATCAAATTACTTCAGGTTTTTGAGAAAATTTTGTATTACATGCGTATGCTCTTGAGTAAGGATGGATCGGACTCACTGATTATTATATCAAAGTCACCTACCCACTTATGTGTACCCAAGTTCTTTTGCACCCGTATGTCTTCCAAATTTTTTTTGGGACTTGCGGTGATTTGGTCAAGGTTGATTACACAGTATTGGGAGACTTACTTGACAACATTAATCTCCAATATCATATTACATCCAACACAAAGTTATAAATCTTCACGAATTCAGATCAAATCATTACCACTCCTTAGCAATCGAGAGTGGTTCGCGTATCTACTCATGTCATACAACAAATGGAGATCTTTTTGACATGAATATGTAGGCTCCTCCCCATCCTTTTTTCCATGTTTGTTACAACTGAATCTTAGAGTGATGTCCTTTATGCATGATGCTCATAATGTATCATAATCATCATGAGGGGGAGAATAAAAAAAATAAGTAAAGAAATTTTACATTGTTGATTCAGTTGTTGTTGAGGGAGAGTAAAAGAACATAATGAAAAGTTATTGTGTCTACTCAAGGGGGAGAGAGACAAAGAAAGGTCAGTCTATATCATGTCTAGGGGGAATCAAGATTGTCAGACTTATGAAGACATGAGAAGAATCTGAGCTACATTGTATGGGGAGACAAAAAGAAGATTCTTCCCAACACATCAAAAGTGTTTATGCTTCCGCTGTCAAAAGCTTAAGATAAAGAATTCTTTCAGACTGATGTATTTGGTGGGACGCTACATCCAAAACTGCTTATATAATCTAAGGAAGACAGTCCTTAGGTTACTGGCGTTTACACTCCTATTTCAATATAAAGGGGGAGAATGTAAAGTATAAAATTGTATAGAAATAGTAGTTTACTTGAGAAAATACTCATAGAGTATAAATAGGGATATGACCCTTGTAATATGTGATTTTTGCCATAATCAATGTTTAAGTGTGTGTTTTGTACGGTGTAAATCATCTCTCACACTACATTCTTGCATTACACCATTCATACTCGAACCACTTGGGACTAACAAGTTGCATGACGTAATCGCATGAATGTAAGCCGCACGAACATAAGTGGCATAAACCTAAGTCACATGAATGTAAGTCGCATGGGCATAAGTCGCATGGCATGAGTGGCATGGGCATAAGTCGCATGGTATAACTCGCATGGGCATAAGTCGCATGGCATAAGTCGCATAGCATAAGTCGCATGGGCGTAAGTCGCATGGCATAAGTCGCATGGCATAAGTCGCATGGGCATAAGTCGCATGGCATAAGTCGCATGGAATAAGTCGCATGACACATCTCTATCGGACCAAAACCCATTAACGCACAGTGTTGTTTTAAATTTCTGAAATCTTATAAAACTTAACCAAATCATGTTATTTTTGTTCCTAAAGCTTCCAAATAGCAAATAAACGATTCATTTTTGAAGGTATACGATTACGATCTCGTCTTTCAGGTCTAAAATCTCATTTTTGTGCCTCAAATGGTGTTTCACCAAAACCTAAGAACAGGAGATAAATCCCAACTAAAACCCATCTCTATCACTTTGAATTTGCTCAAACTTCTCACAAAAGATAAGATATAAGCTTTAGAGCTATTACTTGATGATTTCTTGTTGGTTTGGCTCCAAAATCTCTACCTTGCTTTCTTCCTCCTTCTTCTTAGTATGAACACATGAACACACACACACACATTCTCTCTCTCTCTCTAGGTTGAATGAAGAAGGTGAATGGAATAGTAACATGTTCTTGGAGGCTGTGCCCTAGCTATATATATACATGCTCTAGCTTGGGCCATGCCCACTCTTTAAATCTTCTTGGGACAACCTAAGCTCCTCAAGAAATGCGGCTAATGCACTAAGCCCAATGCATAAGTCTACTCATACAAATAAATTCACATTTCTAGTTCTTGAAACTGAGGCAATATAATAATAATCAACCCGTGATATATAATTTAAGTCAATAATCATAATTGCAAATTTACCTATTCATTATACAAGATTCCGAAAAATGGACATTACAGCACTCTCCCACTACAACATAACTTCGTCCTCGAAGTAACTTTTTGAATGGTTCGGGGTAATTCGTTCTCATTTCGCTTTCAGGTTCCCAAGTCCATTCTGACCCTCTGCGGTGCTCCCACTGTACCTTGACTATCCCAATCTGCTTGTTTCTGAGAGTGTTGGTCTTTTGTTCTAGTATCGCCACCGGTTTCTCTACGTAATTTAGCTTGTTATCTACCATGATATCTTCCATAGGCACGAATGTCGATTCTTCACCTGGGCACTTCCTTAAGTGTGACACGTGGAAGGTGTTATGAATCCTTGATAGTTCCTCGGGTAGTTCGAGTCTGTACACTACCTTCCCCACTCGTGGCACTACCTTGAAGGGCCCAATAAACCTTGGGCTTAACTTCCCTAGCTTCCTGAAATGGATGACTCCCTTCCAAGGCGAAACCTTGAGTAGTACGAAGTCCCCAACTTGAAATTCTAGTTCCGAGCGACATTTATCCGCGTAACTCTTCTGTCTACTCTGCACCGCACACAGTCTTTCGTGAATTTTCTGAATGTTCTCTGTCGTTTTCTGTACCACTTCCGTACTACCGAGCTCCCTCTGCCCCACCTCACCTCAATAAATAGGGGTTCTACAACGTCTGCCGTACAACATCTCGTACAGAGGCATCCCTATACTCGCGTGGAAGCTGTTATTATACGAAAATTCTGCTAATGGAAGGTAAACATCCCAGCTGCCCCCAAAGTCTAACACACATGCCCGGAGCATGTCCTCTAAGGTTTGTATCGTCCGCTCACTCTGGCGATCCATCTGTGGATGATAGGCTGTACTAAAGGGCAACCTCGTGCCCCGATCACTATGAAAGTTCCCCCAGAATCTAGCCGTGAACCTCGTATCCCTGTCAGACACCACTAACACTAGCACCCCGTGCCTCGAGATCACCTCTTTCATAAACACATCTGCCATCTTTTCTGACGAGTACGTCTCACGGATCGGGATAAAGTGCACTTCTCGTCAATTTGTCAACAATAACCCATATTGCGTCATAACCTCTCGGAGTTCGGGGCAACTTGGTTATTAAATCCATTGTGATATGCTCCCACTTCCACTCTAGTAATTCTAAGGGCTGAACTTTTCGGTCGGGTCTTTGGTGCTCGGCCTTAACTTGAAGGCAAGTTAAACATCCTTCTACATACTTTGCTACAGAGCGCTTCATCCCCGGCCACCAATAGTCAAACTTTAAGTCTCGATACATCTTCGTAGCTCTTGGATGAATCGAGAATTTGGACTTATGAGCCTCGTCGAGCAGCGTAGATCTTGTGCCCCCATACTGAGTACCAAGAGTCGTCCAAGTCGAGTAAGCAAATCCCGACTATCCTTCACGAGCTTAGTCACTTGGCCCTAAATCCGTGTTCTGTTCTGGTTCTCATTCTTAATTGCCTCCTCCTGGGCCGACCTTATTAAGTCGAATAAGGAGGTTGTTACTGTCATCCGCATGCACTCTATTTCAAGCAGCATGCACCCTGCTTTTCTGCTCAAAGCATCCGCCACCACGTTGGCCTTACTCGGATGATAAAGTATTTCATAGTCATAATCCTTCACGAGGTCTAGCCTCCGTCGCTGTCTCATGTTTAAGTTCTTCTGATCTGTGAAGTATTTCAAACTCTTGTGATCTGTGTAGATCGTACACTTTACCCCGTATAGGTAATGTCTCTAGATTTTTACTGCGAAAACTACTAGAGCGAGGTCCAGGTCATGTGTTGGATAATTGCTCTCATGCGGTTTCAGCTGTCGCGACGCATATGCTATGACTTTTCCTCATTGCATTAACACACACTCCAAACCACAGTGAGAGGCGTTGAAATAAACCACAAGATCCTCCATCCGCTCGGGTAGTGTTAACATTGGCTCCTCGCATAGTTTGTTACGTAGGGTCTCAAACGCCTTTTGTTGGTCAATTCCCCAATAAAACTCACATTCTTCTTAGTCATCTTAGTTAAGGGCACCGCAATTCTCGAAAAATCTTGGATAAACCTCTGGTAGTACCCCGCTAAGCCTAGAAGCTTCTAATCTCAGTTGGACTCTTAGGCTGTTCCCATTTCATGACTGCCTCAATCTTAGCCGGATCCACCTTTATGCCATTCTCGTTCACGAGATGCCCCAAGAACTGTACTTCTTGTAACTAAAATTCGCATTTTGAGAACTTAGCGTAGAGCTTCTCTCGCTTTAACGTCTCCAAAACATGTCGTAGGTGTTGCTCGTGCTCCTCCTGTGCCCTTGAATATACTAATATGTCGTCGATAAACACTATGACCGACTTGTCGAGCATCGGTCTGCATACCCAATTCATAAGATCCATAAATGAGGCTGGAACGTTGGTTAATCCGAATGGCATGACCACGAACTCGTAATGGCCATATCGTGTTCTGAACGCCGTCTTAGCAATATCTTCCTCTCGTACCTTCAACTGATGGTACCTGGAACGAAGGTCGATCTTTGAAAACCATGCGTCTCCATGAAGTTGATCGAATAAGTCGTCGATCCGTGGTAGCCGGTATATGTTCTTTACGGTGACCTTATTCAGTTCTCGGTAGTCAATGCACATCCTGAAAGACCCATCTTTCTTCTTGACGAAAAGTATAGGCACTCCCCAAGGCGAACTACTTGGTCTAATAAAACCCTTATCTAGTAGTTCTTGGAGTTGACTCATCAGTTCCCTCATCTCGGGCGGAGCTAGTCGGTAGGGCGTTTTGGCTATCGGTGCGGCTCCTAGTACTAGGTGGATTCTGAATTCGACCAGACGGTCAGGCGGTATCCCTGGCAGATCCTTCGGAAACACTTCTGGGAAGTCCTTGACTATTGGTATGTCCGAAACTTCTAACGTGCCCTTCTCCTTTTTACTATTGAGTACATAGGATAGGAAAGTGATGCATCCGCGACGAAGGTACTTCCCTGCTTTGGTTACTGTGCAGAGTGCCGCTTCCTCTTTCCGACGTTCCTCCATTACGACGATCTCTCCCCTAATAGGATTTTGAATCCTAACTCTCCTTTGGTTACACACGATGGTAGCTTGATGACGACCCAACCAATCCATCGCCACTATAACATGAAATTCTCTCATAGCAATCGGTATAAGGTTGATAATAAACTTCTCACCCTCTAGTTCTATCACGTTACTCCTATACACAGTCGACACACTTAAAGCCTTGTTGCACGAACATAAGTTGCATAAACCTAAGTCACATGAATGTAAGTCGAATGAGCATAAGTCGCATGGGCATAAGTCGCATAGCATAAGTCGAATGCATAAACCTAAGTCACATGAATGTAAGTCGCATGGGCATAAGTCACATGGCATAAGTCGCATGGGCATAGGTTGCATGGTGTTGGTCCCAAAGAGGGTAAACAAGCAACCGATACAGTGTAGAAGGGGGGTTGAATACACTTTATGAAAAATTAAACAATTCAATAAAAAGTATATAAAATAATCAATCAAGGAATTACAATATCACTCTTTAATCAAATCAACAAGATGATTTGATAATCTGATATTACACCGATTATAAACTCAACTCTCTCTAAACACTTTTGAATCACAAACTAATTGATGATCGAACTTCTTGTTAAAACCGATTAACAAGAACGCTGGAAAACTCTCTTGAACTTTGAGCACACAAAGTCATCGCAACACACACGTATCAAGTATGACGAACACACGTACGTTTTGCAACTTATGCAGAACTCTCTTATTTTTCTAAGTATACAAGATGGTTTATACTTATACTTGATTTATCTACGAACAAATCATGGTTTAAAGATAGAACTTATCTTTTCTTTAAAACCGTAACAAACTCCTTAATTAGAACCTATCTAACTAATTTCATTTGATATTTCTATCCAACTAATAGATAGTTTAAATTAGGTTTAGATATCCTAATTTAAATGTCGTAGATATCGAGAGTTTATAACAAAATTTAAAACTTTCTTAAATTCTTGAACTGACTTCTGGCACTGAGCTGACTTACTTAGACTTGACATTGTCAAGCTGAGTTCTTTGATATTCATGTCTTCAGATTTTCATTCTAAAACCTATCTCAGCTTACAAGTCACTGAGTTAACTAGTACTTACATTGAAAACTCTATATTTGTTTGTACGCTGACTACTTAGCCTAGGCTGACAAGTCAGAAATTCCTACCACTTAACGTATTAACTATATATAACTATGGTTTGTCTCATCAAATTTAACTATTCTAAACATGGGACTAAAAATGTCCCCCTATTTGATGATGACAAAACATTGAATCAAAATAAGTATAGGTTAAATTTATGTTGAACAACTCTGGAACTGACCAAAGTTCTGAAATAAGTATTGAACTGATCCGTACTTATTCACCATGTCTTGAACTTACAAGATTTGTTATGTTACAAATTTATTATAAGACTTGTATTCTAAGTGTTTGAATTGACAACTACATAGATACTGAAGTTATCAGAATTAATTTAAGTTCTGAACTTACAAAACTTATATTACTGAACTTATCAGTTTATACTTGAACATATCAATCCTCAGCTTGAACTTACAAAGCTGTTTATTTTGAACACACCAAACATAATATTGAAAATAAAATAATAATCAATGTAACATATCAAACTTGAATTTCCATTAATGAACATATCATTTACATTTTATCACCACAATCAGCTTATGCACACTTAGTGCTTACAAAAACTAATCATCAAGATCTCCAGCTTCCATCCATATATTCGACCATTTAATTTCCCAGATTGCAACTTCTCTGATAGCACTATTTAGCATTTCTTCACCATCCGGAAACACTTTCATTTCAGTTTTTATGAGTCTGATTCGGCTCTGGGTCCATGATAGTCAGCTTCTGCTTCAGCTCTGGTAGCCTCAGGTTTAGCTTGTTCTCTCTGTAGCTCAGCTTGTATCTATTGTTCTTTCAGTTCCTCCACAGACATACCAAGTTCCATGGCCATTTCTTCTAACATTTGTTTGGCTAACATATCACTGGTCTTTTGTGGAGCATCAGCTTCATCACCTGACTCAGTGTCAGATTCAACACCTTAGGACTGACCTTGTGCTCTAGCTCAGGTTCAGTAATGATGACTTTCCTTCTCTTAGCTGGAGATTTTGTACTTATTATTTTCTTTCTTTTTCCAGTCTATACAACTTTGCCTTTCTTTTTATCAACTTGTGGTGCTGCAACAGACTCAACTTAAATTATCTTTATTAATTCAGCTTGAGGGATTTTAGCAGCTTCAGCTTGAGAAGTTTCAACATGTGGAACTTGTTATGGAGTTGATTGAACTTGTGGAGGTGTGATTGTTTGGACTGCTGGAGCTTGTGGCTATTGTTGAGTGGGCTAATCTACAGTACTCATGAACTGATCATGAGTTTCTTCTTCAATATTCACTTACTCTGTGTGCTCCCCCTGAACTACATCATCCTCTTTATTTGATTCTTCCTCCCCCTTTTTGTTATCATCAATAGGGGAGGGTCTCAGCTTAAGTACATAGCTTTCCAAGTCTGCCACGGATTTTGAAAGATCATTTAGCTTGCCCATCAGTTTGGCTTTATCTTTCCTCCTTTTCTTGTGGAGAAGCTCAGACTGGGCTTTTAGATACTACATTATGGCTTGGGCATCAGTGGCCATCAGTCTGGGCTCCTCCGTCCTTTGTTTAATCTCAAAGCCTTCCTGGCTAGTGGAAGAATGAATTTCCACTGTAGGAGAGGCCCTTGAGTATTCCTCCTAAGGTTAGATTGTCGGCCCTATATCCAAAGGTTGGTGCTGACCTCTGGAATCAAAGGGGCTAGAATGTAGACCCTATAATCCTTCCTGGTGTCTGGGAGGATCATTGGCAGGCCGTGGAAATGTGTGTGAGAAAAGAAATGAAGGAGAAGGACCAAATTCGTTTACTTTGGTGGAAGTATGAGCTGGGCTGAGTCGTGAGGAAGGGGGCAGTTGACCCTGGGGAATGGTCAAATGTTCAATGTAACCTTCATGAGTTTGTGAAGGCACAGAAATGGGCTCTCCCATGGCTCGAGTAGGTATCGGCTGAGTAGACACCATACCCGGTATAGGCTGACTGTGTGGAGTGAGCATTGAGGTTGGCACCTTAAGAAAAGGTGTCTCCCCCTCAGCACCTGCCGGTGGAGGTGTCAATGTGACACTAGCTCCATGATCCTTTTGTGGTGAAGGACCACTCTTGGTAGTTTTTCGTGTATAGGTTTGGGAAATATCTTTAGTAGTAGTGGGCTGACCAAGGGTGGTTTCAGAATGGAAAATAGATGGAAATACTAGTGGTGGGGGAGAGGGGTTTGACTGAGATTGGCTGGATTCAGTCTTATCTCCCTGTTTTGGTGGTGGAGAAATAAGAGAGAAAGAAGGAGATGAGGGAAGAGAAGTCATACCTGCTGCACCAATTAGTGGAGACTCAGAGCTAGGATACATACTCCTTTGCTCAGAGCTGGAAGTGGTGGAGGAAATTCTTTGAGCACAAGGTCTGAGCTGAGTCCTTGGATGTTCAGATTGGGAGGACTCAGCCTCAGAATCAGCATCTCCACCTTCTTCCTCCTCAACTTCGTCATCTTCCTCAGCTTCACTTGATTCAGGAGTTGGAACTTGTGCAAATGCCCGCATTTGTGAACTCATCTTTGGATGCCCAGGGAAGATATCATCTTTGAACATTCTTGGGCTGAGGGCAGGGGTTGGAGTAGTTTCATATCTTCTTGCATATAGGGCTCCAAGCCTGTCCTCAAACACTATTCATAGAAAATGAATAAAGGGCATATTTGCATCTCTCACTATCTTAGTGACTTGTAATCGGAGCACTTCAAAGATCAGCTCAGCATAATCAACTTGCCTTCCATGATACATATTGTACAGCAGCTGCATCTCGAAGTCGTTGACATTATCCAATCCACCAACCTTGTACCCCAGGGAACGTACCACTGTTGATACCATGAAACCCCAACCGGTTTGGAAGACGGACTTCTTTATTACGCCTGTGACTTATGGATGACCCAAGAGGGGAAGAACACTTCTGGCTATCTCCCTGGAAACAGCGGCATCGTAATGTGGGATTATGGGTACTCATAATACTTTACGGAGAGCATTTGCATCATCCACCACTCCTTGTTGTCCACCTAGGACAGTTTTCCAAATAACCAGGAGATCAGTCTCATAACGACAAGTATACCAAAACTCTGTTAGTAGTTGAGGAACTAGGACGACAGGACCTCCAAGAAAAGCATGAGCCAGTGGTCCTTTGCGAATATAGGATACCCACTCCTTATATCCGTGACCAATCTTAGATTGGGGAATATCGATGTACACCAGAACGTTGTTTTGTTTGTAAACAGGGTGTGCATTATTCTTGAAATTTCCGCCTCAGTTGAATTAGTCAGATTAAGAAAGTATCCTCCCATGGGTATTGAACTGATTTTGTGAAATTGCACTTAGCAGTTTTACGGTTTTGCACTGAGCGAAGGATTTTGCACACAACAAGATTAGGGTTTAAAGAATAAAGAGGGAGTAAGAAGATTTGGAAGTGTAAATGAAATCCGCTAAATAGTCTCTCTATTTATACCTTTTCAATGTGAGAGAAAAGTTACCTTTATTAAATGGTAATAAATATGACCGTTACAGTCAAAAACGATTAAGAAGTTTGTTACAACGGCTATATTTAATGTAAGTAACCTAAACTCACACTGTAACATACTCAGCTTTAGTTGTGGAGATTGCCACTAAGTTTTGTTTCTTGCTTGTCCAGCTGACTAACTTACCACCCAACAGTTGACATCCTCCAGTAGTACTCTTTCTGTCTAGACCACAACATGCGAAGTCTGAGTCTGAGTACCCTATCAACTCAAATCCTGATCCTTTGGGATACCACAAACCTAAATTAGGTGTTCCCTTTAGATATTTGAGTATTCTTTTGACTGCTTGCAAGTGTGATTCCTTTGGGTCAACATGATATCTTGCACAAACACATGTAGCAAACATTATATCAGGTCTGCTTGCTGTCAAATAGAGTAACGAATAAATCATTCCTCTATATGAAGTTTGACATACAGATTTCCCATCAATGTCCTTACTCAGCTTGACATACAGATTTCCCATCAATGTCCTTACTCAGCTTCAATTAAGGTTCTATTTCTCCTTTCAACAACTCCATTTTGTTGTGGAGTTCTTTTAGATGATAAATTATGGATAATTCTCTTTTTTTCACAAAAGCCTTCGAGGTTTGAGTTTCTAAACTCTGTCCCATGATCACTCCTGAGCTGCTTGATGGACTTACCTTTCTGCAACTCTTCCTGTTTTATGAAGTTGATTAACTCTTTAGCAGCCTCACTTTTGGCTTTTAAGAAGATCACCTAAGTGAATCTTGTGAACTCATCAACAACCACTAGGGTATACTTTTTACTACTTAGGCTTAGGGTGCTTATAGGTCCAAATAGATCCAAATGCAACCTATGCAATGGTTCTATAATTGAAAAACTCTGTTTGGACTTGAAGGATCCTTTAAGATGTTTTCCCATCTCACAAGCTGAGCAAAGTTTGTCTTTAGCAAATGTGATCTTTGGTAGACCAGAGATCTAGACAATTTATTAATATATTTGAAATTTAGGTGTGATAGTCTCTTGTGCCACAACCAACTTAGCTTGGGAGATGAGCCAGAGTACATGCAAGTTTCTGTTGAAGTGTCTGCTAAGCTGAGATCTATCAAATAGATATCTCTCTCTGTTTTTGCCATTAATATTGGCTTTCTCTTTTTTATCATAAATTGTCCATGTATGCTTTTCTAAAGGTGTCTTCATAACACTCATCACACAATTGACTAATACTTAACAGATTGTGTTTAAGGCCTTCAACATATGCGACCTTTTTGAAAGTGACTGTTCTAGCTGTTATCTTTCCATAGCCTTTAGTCCTTCCTTTAGAATTACCTCCAAATGTCACCTTGGGTCCTTCAATGTTTTGGAATTCACTTAGAATCCCTTTGTTGGAATATGCCCGCTGACACGAATGAGTTAATGGCACTGCTGATGAAGTATAGGCCTATTGGGTCACACACCAAGTATTGATTCTGACAACATGATCAAGCAAAAGAGAGAAAGAGGCTAAAATGGGTTTTGGTAGGATGGTACACGCGCCATGTGGCTAAAAACGGGCCGTATCCAGCCCAACTAACATGGGGCGTTTAGGCCTGAATGAGGGCCTTGTGCTTTGGGCCTACATGGCCGTGTAGCTGAACACGGGCCGTGTTGGGCCTGTTAGACACGGGCTATCTTGGCCCAATTGAGGTCGTGGGCTTTGGGCCGACACGACCGTGTTGACCAACACGGGCCGTGTACGTGCTCTGTCATAGGAGAATAAACAGCTTTACACACTCATTTTAATGGGATTAATGTGGGTGAATGCTAAGTCACGTTTGAGATGTCTCTTGAACAGAACTCTGGGTAGTTCTAGAGGCTCATGCATGTTCATACTCTCTCAAATGCTTCTTCTTCTTTGTGATCAAGTTTGATAGAAAGGAGAAGGTGTAACACCGGAAATTTACAAGCCATTTTTTTAAGACGCACTGCGGAAGCTAACTAAAAAACAACCTGATTACATATAATCAATAATTACAAATATACAATCCTTTGTTTCAAAAGACAACCACAACATCATCATAGTATTTTGGTGTTACAAAATAAATCTGGTTCGTCTCTTTTTCAAAATAAGTATCAAAGTGTGGTCAACTCTTCCTTCTTCAAATCTAACACGAACCTGCAAAACATCAACTGAGGGGAATTATCACAAAGCTAAGTGAGTAGAGGCTAAAGCAACAAACGCAAACATTCACAATCAATCATCAAACATGTAATCACATATCTAGAGAAGACCGACGGTTCGGCGCAAAACCTACAACCAATGCCGGCCAAAGCAAAGGTTTACCGATAGCTTTCCACTAGATTGGCACAGTAAACTCCCCTCTGAGCAACAAATGCAATAGAAAGGCTACTACTGTTCAACCAACCAGTAAGACAAGCCCAACCCAAGTCCACGTATAGCTGACTTCTCAACGCAACTCAAAATCATCCTAAGAGTGCGTATCGACCAAATATTCATGTAGCAGTTATCAACATTTCAATAACACAATCAACAGTTCAAACAATCCAATCTCAATCCATAATCATGCTTCACATCAATAAAATTAACTGCAATCTTTACCATCCGTGTTCAACGTCCACTCACCTCAGTTTCAGTCTTAAACTCAGATGTCTAATATCACAGAGTCTTAGGATTTCCTGTAAACACAGCAATATTCAAATCAGTCCCAATCACTTAAATATATCTTATCCATATATTTACAAATCATTCATCAAACAAACATCAAACAATAAACAAATACAAGTTCAAAACACAAATATCAGATTCTATAAAAATTGTCGGATTCCAAGAATCCGCAACTCAGTATCGGATTCTAACAAAAGTGTCGGATTTCCCTCACAATCGGATTTTACTTCAATCGGATTTGGGTTTGTCGGATTCTATCATTTGTGCCGGATTTGAGTTATCGGATTCTAAAGTTTAGGATTCTAACTTTCGGATTTAGAATAAATCGGATTCAAGTAGTCGGTTTTCAAATAACCCGATTTAACAAGTGTAGGATTTAGGTCTCGGTTTTTCACATTCGGATTTTAGGTATAGAATCCTCAAGTCTCGGATTTTCTTCCATTGGTTTTTGAGGTTCCGGATTTAATGAATAGGATTCTGAGTGTCGGTCTATAAGTCTTCGGATTTCAACTTCCGGTTTTCTTAAATAATCGGAATTCACCTTCTCCCTCAAATGCCAAAACCGATTGTTCATAGATTCAATCTACCATCTTCATAACACAAATCCAGGTTTCCATAATTTCAACTTATCATTCCAGAAACATGTTTTTAACATCATAAACACATATTTCATGCATCAAAGCACTATTATAGCATACAATTTCATATGAACACAAAATCGAATCGAAACTTATATTCTTCAAAAACCGATTCTATGATATTTCTTCATAAACTCATGTTATTTCTATCAAGATTTAATCTAGTAATCATCTAATCATAATATATTAAAACATCTAACCTTAGTTTGATTAAGAATTACACAACAAGAAAATCCGATGGTTTCTTTCTTTCCTTCTTCTTCGGTTTTGCTTGGCAGAGACAAAGCTCTCAAAAACACACACAATACTTTCTTTGATTTGGAGATTTGCATGTGGTTC
Organism: Dittrichia graveolens; assembly: GCA_038502395.1. Taxonomy (NCBI): domain Eukaryota; kingdom Viridiplantae; phylum Streptophyta; class Magnoliopsida; order Asterales; family Asteraceae; genus Dittrichia; species Dittrichia graveolens. The sequence goes on from JARJIL010000008.1 coordinate 31,491,923, forward strand.
CTACCCACCCCATGTATAACACCTAAAAATAAGAGGTGGCAATCCCTCCTCACATACACGTGTACACACACACAAATACATATACATGCATACGGTTACATATATACATACATATAACACATACCATTCATGCATAAAAAATTAATCACATATTTAAAATTAATTCAATTAATCATCTAACCATAATAAAACAGTTAAACATGTACCACAAACCCTGCTATTCTCCTAGCCCAGGTTTGAGGGTGTTACAGAAGGTGACATACAGTTTGTGATCTAAGATTGATGCATAAAGGTGTTATATGTTCTTGCATCTTGTTGTTTTGGTGGCTACATCAAGCTACTAGCATTGGGGAATCAAGTGTGCTTGGGGTGGACTACTATAGAGGAATTCTTCCTTGAATTCTACACACTTTGACAAAGAAGAAAGCTTTTGGTGATCTTGTATTATGGTATAATCTTTCTTCTATCTTGTTCATTATTTTAGTTGCAACTTCATGTTTAGATGTTGGTCCATGGGATGTGTGTTTGTTTGGCTAGCTTAGATTTTTGTATTATATCTTGCTTTCGTTGCTACTCGATTATGCCAAACAAATACCTTCAGTGGTATCAGAGCCATATCTAACATGGTTTTGCACTAATGAGTCCAGAAAAACCATATAAGTATTTTATATAAGAAAATTGTTTTCTTGAAATGGTTTTTCGTGTAGATTCTTGTTAGGCTAAAATTGATATGTTTGTAGCCTACATAATATTCATATAAATATCTTTATAAGAAAATTGTTTTATGATTCTTTTTGGACTATATTGATATATTTGTAGTGTTCATAATATGGACTAAAAAAATTTGTTATATTTTTAGTCTTGTTAATATTTTAGTTTTTATATTTATATATTTGTTGTAACTTGGCATGAAGTGTACACAAATATATACTTATGAATGTATATATGAATATGTGTCACAAAAATGGTCTGGTACACTAATGCATATGTACAAGGATTGTCATTTTGGTGCCTTTGATATTGTTGACAATCTTAACTAAAATATAGATAAATATATTTGTATCATGGTTTTGTGTGGCACACCATGTTTCTATTTGTTGCGTTTGGTTAATTCGGTAACATGATATGCCCTTAGACCTATGTGTTGTGGTGGTTGATTGATTTGATTTTTGGTGGCCTGCGTGCCGTATTGATGTAATTATTTATTTATTTATTTATATATATTTGTTGGTGCGGCTTGCACGCCATTTCTTTGATTCCGTGTATTTGTATAAATAGTGTAGGAATGCGACATGCGTGTCGTTTATATATATTCTATGTATTTGTAAATAGTATAGAATTAGAACCGGAGAAGTCAACGAGAGTCATGGTGATGACGTCTTAGCAAGAGGGAATCAACACGCTATTGGAGGTGTTGGATTCAGTGCGAGCTCACACAACGAGACTATACCTTGTCCTTAGGTTTTGGCCTTGTTTTCCCCGTTGTGGCTCATGGGGAAAACGCATAGGATTTTTGGGCATGTTACCGAATTTTATATACATATATATATATATATATATATTTGCGTGGTTGTGTTTTATTTTTCTATGCATGGATTAGGATTCGCATGCTAGACAATTTTTCTATAAAATTAAATAAAACACAACATTTGTTAAAATTATTAACAATCTCGCGGAAATAGAATTGACAAAGAAAATATAAACTTGGTTTTGTTGGGATTCCATGGGGATCAAAACACGCAACGGAAGCAACAAAAACACACAAAAACGATCCCATGAATTCTCTATGGTGGTGAAAACTTGTAAGAAGCTACATGCAACCAAGAACAAGCACAAAGAGAAGAAGGGAATCAAAACATACCCTTGAAGACTTTGATTAAAAACTGGAACAATCGGACTTGGGATGAATACTTGAAACAAGAGGCTCCAAGCTCGAATGAAGTCCACACCAAGCTAATCTTCAACCTCTTTGTACTATCAAACCAAGGAACCACCAACACTTGATGAGAATCCTCTGGAACAGCCTTGTAACCACTTGTGCACTAACCACCTTCACTTGTTCTTGCTCTCTCTCTCTCTCTCTCTCTCTATGGAAGAACTCACAATGTACGTGTAATGCACCAAATGACCAAGAAGCTTGAATGAACAAAGGACACCTCTAATATAAGCATTCTCTCTGTTCAAAGAGCCCAGAGTCGGAGCTAAGTGGCATACCATCATTGGACCAACAAAATGGTCCAACCAAATACAAGTGTCACTTAGAATTCTGCCTTCATGACTTCTTCACGGGATTTCACGGGCCGTGAAGGATAAATGCGCCACAACCGGCCATTGATCCTCCACGAGCCGTGCTGCGTAGTGCAAGAATTGTGAGGGTTGTGCCTTCACGACCTCCTTCACGGGCCGTGTAGGGTCGTGAAGCCCTAGGGTTTCAAGAACCATGCGGCCTACGACAGGACTCGTGGACATGAGCTGCTTCACGACCCGTGGAGCCTCCTTCACGGTCGTGAAGCCTTGGTCAACTGGAATTTGACCATTTTGACTCTTTCCTCTTATAGTAGGCTGTCAAGATTGAAACTTGGCGTGTGACCCAATAGGCCCGCGCTTCATTGGTAGTGATGCCGGCCTATGTGTGTCGGTGGGCAGATTCCAACAAACTCCCACTTGCACATGACACACCGTACCCGTGGGCACCACAGACAGGCAGCGGCCTCTAGCAAGGCATCCCTGCCCCTAACTAAACACGGGGTATGTCATCCCTGACAAGTACCAAGTTAAACTAAAAGAGTTTGACATGGTCCTATACATAAGTGATCAATTATCTTATTGTTCACGATATCCAAGTGAACACGAGACATGGTACAAAGTCATTCTCCGATCGTTCACGATTATGTTTCTCGATCAAGATTGGTGGTGACCAAAAGGGTGAGTTGCAATTGATCAACAATCATTGCAAGATCGAGCATGGCCATGCATTTTTGGTGTCAGCGCCCAATCATCGAGAGGCCCAGGGATATCTCTCTTTATAGAGGAACAAATTCCTTCGACTACATTGCCTCCAATACAATGGCAATACTTTACCCAAATATCTCCTTTATAATAGCCAGTTACGGACTACGTTTGAAAGCAGTCAGAATAAAGCAAACCAAAATAGTGAAACACATGCATCTCCGATCTAGGGATAAAAGATATTATCATCCTGATTTACTCTTAACATGTACCATGAAGTAAGATCAGGTGTGGGTCGTCCAATCAATTGAAACTCTTTTCAAGTATAGGAAAATATTGCGTCCCTTGTATTTAATCCCATTGAACACTATGACCAATCATTTCCCTCGATCTTCGTTCATACTTCCTTCCATGAAGAATGACCGATCGTGGACTATTTAGAATGTAAAACATTGAAGGAAGTGATAAAACATGCAAAGTTGGAACACAATAATGATTTAAAGAAAGTATTCGCTACACGCGTATCATTAAATCTCCATTTAATAATCAATACATTCAAAAATACAATATTACTTAATGTTCCCAATAACATAGTAAATACATCGAATACAATAACCAATATACAACTCAAACCAAGTCACTAACAAATCTAATCCCAATAGCACTTGTGTGGACATCGTGCTTAGCTTGCGACAATGGTTTAGTGAATGGATCCGCCAAATTGCTATCCGTGTGTACTTTGCTGATGACGATGTCTCCATTCTCGACCACGTCCCGGATAAAATGATATTTCCGCGGAATATGCCACGTGCGTCGATGAGACCTCGGTTCCTTTGCTAAAACAACAGCACCCTCGTTGTCACAGAAGATCTCAACAGGGTCACTGATGCTTGGAACCACTCCCAGATCAAGCAGAAATTTCCTCATCCATACGGCCTCCTTAGTAGCTTCACTGGCCGCAATATGTTCCGACTTGGTAGTGGAATCGGCCACGGTGTCTTGCTTGGAGTTCCTCCAGTATATAGCACCGCCGTTTAATAGGAACACGAACCCCAATTGTGATCGGCAGTCATCCCTATCGGTTTGGAAGCTTGTGTCAGAGTAACCCTTTACTCTAAGCTCATCCTCACCTCCGTACACCAAGAACATCTCCTTAGTCCTCCGAAGATACTTGAGAATGCTCTTCACCGCCGTCCAATGAGCTTCGCCAGGGTTGGCTTGATATCTACTCGTCATGCTCAAGGCACACGATACATCAGGCCTCGTACATAGCATGGCGTACATGATCGATCCCACAGCCGAAGCATATGGCACTCGCTTCATTACTTCCCGTTCCTCTGGGGAACTAGGGGATTGAGTCTTACTCAATACCAAACCATGTGACATTGGAATGAACCCCTTCTTGGAGTCTTCCATCCTAAACCGCTTTAGGACTTTGTCAACATATGTACTTTGGCTAAGCCCAATAAGCCTCTTGGATCTATCTCTATAGATTTTGATCCCAAGAATATAAGTCGCATCTCCTAGATCCTTCATTGAAAAACAATTTCCCTAACCAAGTTTTTACACCTTGAAGGGTCGGGACATCGTTCCCAATGAGGAGTATGACATCGACATACCAGACTAGGAACACAACTATGCTCCCACTAGCCCTGACGTATACGCATGGCTCATCCTTGCTTTTCGAAAAACCAAAATCTTTGACTTTCTCATCAAAGCACAGGTTCCAGCTGCACAATGCTTGCTTAAGTCCGTAAATGGACTTCTTAAGCTTGCAGACTTTATCCGGATGCTTGGCATGTATAAAACCCTCGGGTTGAGTCATATAGACCTCCTCGCTAAGTGTCCCATTAAGGAACATGGTTTTTACATCCATTTTCCAAATCTCATAATCATGAAATGCGGCAATTGCCATGAGTATCCGGATAGACTTAAACATAGCCACCGGGGAAAAGGTTTTATCATAGTCTACACCATGAGTTTGCGTGAAACCCTTAGCCACCACTCGGGCTTTGAAGGTGTCTACCTCTCCATCTATGCTGGTTTTTTTCTTAAAGACCCATTTGCATTCCACAGGTCTACACCCGGGTACCGGATCTACCAAATTCCAGACTTGGTTATCCGACATAGATTGCATCTCGGACTCCATAGCCTCTTTCCACCTAGCGGACTCAGGGCCCACCACGGCGTTCCGATAAGATGATGGTTCATCATGATCCACCACTAGGTCGCAGCCCTCAGACATGAGAAACCCATATCTCTCTGGCTCATTGCGACTCCTACCGGATCTCCTAAGAGGTAAAGGATCCGTGTCAGGTTCTCCAGCAGCGCCGTGCTGAGAATCATCTTGTGAACTAGTGCCAACTTCAGGTTGGTCATTGGAAGGTTCTTGAATCTCTTCAAGATCTACCTTTCTCCCACTAGCGTCTTTGGATAGCATATCTCTTTCAAGGAAGACGGCCCTCCGAGCAACAAATACCTTGTTCTCGGACGGTTTGTAAAACAAATATCCCATAGACCCGGAAGGATATCCAATGAACAAACACCACTCGGCTCGGGGTTCCAATTTGTCCTCCACCTCACGTCTCACGTAGGTAAGGCAACCCCAAACCTCTAGATATGAAAGCGATGGAACCTTTCCATGCCATATCTCAAGGGTGTCTTCTTGACCTTCTTAGTTCGTACGAGGTTAAGGATTCTAACGGCCGTTTCCAATGCATAGCCCCAAAAGCTAATGGATACATCCGTACGACTCATCATACACCGGACCATATCCAACAATGTCCTGTTCCTCCTCTTGGCGACACCATTTAATTGTGGTGTCCTAGGAGGTGTCAATTGTGAAACAATTCCACAATCTTTTAGATAGTCTCGGAATTCCGAACTTAGATACTCACCACCACGATCCGATCTGAGCATCTTAATTCGTTTATCCAATTGGTTCTCAACTTCGTTTTTCAAAGTCTTGAAAACCTCAAAGGTTTCTGACTTTTTTCTCACCAAGTAGCCATACCCATACCTACTAAAGTCATCGGTAAAGGTTACAAAGTACCTTGAGTTATCCCTAGTGACATGCTTGAACGGACCACACACATCCGTGTGAACGATATCCTACAAGTCTTTGCCCCTCTCACAAACACCGGTGAAGGGTACTTTGGTCATTTTGCCCAACAAGCAAGATTCGCATACATCATCCGACCCATGGTCAAATGATTCCAAGATCCCATCCGCTTGGAGCTTGGCGATGCGTTTCTTGTTTATGTGGCCCAAACGACCATGCCATAAAGATAACTTATCCAAATCACATTTGGATTTAGAACCAACATTCATGATTGATCTAATACTTTGCAAGCATACGCTTGTCTCATATATGCCACGACATGGATGTGCTTTAAAATAAAATAAATCATTCTTAAAGCATGAAATAATTCCATTAGAGAAATTAAAATTAAATCCATCGTCAACAAGTGCATAAAATGATAAAATGTTTCTTGCCATGCAGGACGAATAAGATACATTTAATAAAGTAATAAATAAGCTGGATGGAAAGGCGAGGTCCACACTCCCTATCTTCTCAACCGGGACAACCGCCTTGTTTCCCATGATGAGATCCAGCTCCCCATCAACCAAGTCACTACTTTTTCTTAGTACCTGCACATTATTAACTATATGAGTACCACACCCGGTCTCCAAGACCCAAGCGTTAGAAGTAGAAGTGTTATGGAGTTCAATCATATACATAGCGGAGGCGCCTTGTCCCTTGGCGCGAAGCCTCTTGAGCTCCTCCGTGTACTTGAGGCAACTACGCCGGTAGTGTCCCTTCTCCCCTCAGAAGAAGCAGGTGGCCTCTTCCGGTAAGGGGGCTATACACCGCTTATGAATTCGGTTGCTTTAATGACAAAACAGATTTAGCTGCGGAAAGTTTTCTTTTTAAAACAACCAAACAATTAGTTTACATTAATTACTTCTCAAAATATCGTAGGTGTTACCGAGTACATGAACCGACCATAGTATCTAATTACATTACATCATACAATACAAGTGTTCCACCCACAAGGGGCAACAAATTTCCCAAAAGTATCCCGCCTCGCAGGCCATCTAGTCTTTACCTGAAAAGGGAAATCATAGCATCATTAGCTACACTAGATAGTGGGTACACACAGTCATAAGCATCAATATAGCAAGTCATGCGTCCTATCATAAACAGTCATTGCTAGCTTACCACATAGCGGTGTGCTGACAAGATCGGTAAGAGTCGTGTCTTGCAGGGTAATCAATCCCACTCAACAATAGCCCGGGGAATCAGACACGACCAATCCGCGCTGGTGGGGGAGCACAGGGCAGTCCACCGAGCATCGTTTACAAAGTCAAAGACTCCACAGGTAATCCAGCTATAACCGGATGATTACCACTCACGTTAAGGCACGGTGGTTCTGCAGAACCTATGATCCAGGATGCCTCCTGAATCCCCGTGAAATCCCAAAGGATTCAGCTACTACCGGCTGACCTTAAACATGTTTCAGATAGTCTGTAGACAATTCACATACACATATACGTACATTTGATCCCACAGGGATCCGACATCTTTCAAGTAGTCATTCACGCATAGCATCGTATATTAACTAAGTGGTTCCAAACTAGACCCACTGGCATGCTCCTGACACGTATTCTAACATCTTACAAGTCTTACACTTACCTCTTCGAGCGTACCTGCATAAGCAAGTTAGTCATACATAGTACATTCGCATAATCATCTAGCAGGCAAGGCTTACTCTACTGAGTCTCATGAAAGTAGGCACTCACTTGATTAGCTTACAACGCTCGTTCAGTTAATGCTGATTCAGCTGACACATTCACCTAAAATATTCAGCAATCGCGTTAAGCGTTTGCATGCATAAGGTTTTATCTTAAAACTGAACTTTTCCTAAATTCACCAAACGCGTCGCGTCCAAGTACCGAACGCGTCGCGTAGCGCTACAAGCATGTGACAGTCACATGACTGGACTATGAAAGTCGCATGGCCTGTTTCTTAATTCATGCGACAGTCGCATGACTCCATCTGGAATTCGTATGAAATGGAACAATTGCTTATCAGAGAGTCGCATGGCAATATGCGAAAGTCGCATGGCTTGATGCGACAGTCGCATGGCATAGGTCACATGACCCATGCGACTGTCAGCTGGCAATTACGTGACCTGTCTGGTTTCATTTCTTGATCACTTACAGATCAAACCAGAATCTTAAACTTGTTGTTTTTACTTCCAAAACACTTTTTAAACTTCATACAACACTTATTTAAGCTTCAGAAACTCATCAAATCCAAACAAAACACCATATCAACCAAAACCCACTTATGAAGCAAGCTTCATGTTCTTTAATGGTGTTCTTGAATGAACTTGAGGTTTTGCGATGATTCAAACACAAAACCAATACAAAACATGTCTAGGATCTACTACAAACACATACTCATCTAATTTGATTTCAAAGATTCAAACCTTCAATCTTCTTCTTTAAAACTCACGAGAGCAGAGAGCAAGTGTGTGTGTTTGTATGTGTGTTTTCAAGTTCTTGCTAGATTTGACTTTAAGAGTCAATTATCTCAACTCTATACATATATATCATTCTTATCCAGAGGCAAACTGCCTCTGGATAAATATCTATATATATATATATATATATTTCTTTTTCTTCTTTTACTTCTTCTTTTCTAGTATATATATATATATATATATATATTCATGCTTACACAAATACATATTTACAAATATACATTTATTAATTTAACCTCTATTAATTTCACAAAATCTTACAAACAAATATTCCTATTACATTAATCGCACACGCGTACGCATAATCTACAACTAGGCCCAAGTTGAGGACGTTACAAATCTACCCCCCTTAAGAAGATTCCGTCCTCGGAATCTACTTAGTGATAAACAGGTGAGGGTATCTTGTCTTCATCTCGTCCTCAACTTCCCACATCAGGTTTGGACCTAAGTTGTGCTTCCACTTCACATGGACCAGTTTGATCATCTTCTTTCGTAGCTTCTTGACCTTCGTGTGAAGAATCTCAACGGGTTCTTCAACTAGTCGCTTGGAAGAATCGACTTTCAATTCCTGCAAAGGAATGATCTGTTCTTTAAAGGTGTCATGAATTCCATATAGCTCAGACGACAGCTCTAGAGTTACCGTCTGATCATTCACTTTACGTATAATCTTCAATGGGCCAATGAAACGTGGACTTAGCTTCCCCTTACGCCCGAAACGAATGACGCCTTTCCAAGGAGAAACTTTCAAGAACACACGGTCACCGACTTCAAATGTAGCGGGAAGACGCTTTGGATCCGCATACATCTTCTGTCGATCCCGAGCTGCTTTTAGCTTTTCAAGAGCCATATTCACTTTATTAGAAGTAATCTGGACAATTTTTGGTCCAGCGAACTGCTTATCGCCAGGCTCCAACCAACAGGTTGGAGTACGACATCGTCTTCCGTAGAGCATCTCGTATGGTGGCATTCCAATGCTGGAATGATATGAATTGTTATAAGCAAATTCAATCAATATGAGATGAGAATCCCACGATCCACCAAATTCGAGTACACAGGCACAAAGCATATCTTCTAACGTTTGTATCGTACGTTCAGATTGGCCATCAGTCTGCGGATGATAGGTTGTGCTCAGATGAACACGAGTGACGAGTTCACGTTGCAGACTCTGCCAAAAATTCGAGACAAACCGAGAGTCACGATCAGATACAATAGAACATGGAAGACCGTGACGTGACACAATCTCATCAATATACAACTGGGCTAAACGGGTCAGTGAAGCAGACTCGTTTGTTGCCAAGAAATGAGCACTCTTCGTTAGTCAATCAACGATAACCCAAATCATGTCATGCCCTCTGGACGTTCTTGGTAATTTCGTCACGAAATCCATTGTGATATTCTCCCATTTCCACTACGGAATATCCAACTGCTGCAGATTACCATAAGGTCTCTGGTGCTCCGTCTTCACTTGCGCGCAGATCTGACATCTCTTCACGAATGAAGTAATGTCTTTCTTCAGAGTTGGCCACCAGTATAGCATCTTCAAGTCGTGATACATCTTTGTAATTCCTGGATGGACAGATAATTTGGACTTATGGGCTTCTTGCAGAATCAGCTCACGGTTACCTCCCGTAGAAGGTACCCAAATCCTGGATTGAAAAGTCTTCAACCCACGATTATCTTCTGCAAGCTGATCCTTAGTTTCTTCATCGTCTCAGCCTTCAGATTTTCTTCTTGCAATGCAGTCTGCTGAGTTTCCTTCAGTTTAGAAATCAAGTCTGACACAATCGCACTCTTCATAAATTTAGCTTCAGCTGTAGGTCCTTTATGGCTCAAAGCGTCCGCTACAACATTGGCCTTGCCAGGATGGTAACGGATCTCACAATCATAGTCTTTTATTAAATCCAACCAACGGCGTTGCTGCATGTTGAGTTCTTTCTGAGTAAAGACGTATTGAAGACTCTTGTGATCTGTGCAAATCACACACTTTGTGCCATAAAGATACTGTCTCCACAGCATCAGTGCAAAGACAACGGCAGCAAGCTCTAGATCATGGGTTGGGTAGTTCCGCTTGTGTGATTTCAACTGCCTAGAAGCATAAGCAATCACTTTATCACGTTGCATCAGGACGTAACCCAAACCCACATAAGAAGCGTCACAATAAACCGTGAAGTCCTCCGAACCCTCAGGTAGAGTAAGGATTGGAGCTTCACATAATAATCGTTTCAAAGTCTAGAAAGCTTCTTCTTGAGCTTCTGACTAGACAAAAGCAACATCCTTGTGAATTAGTTTGGTCAATGGACCCGCAAGCTTCGAGAAATCGCGGATAAACTGCCGATAGTAGCGAGCCAAGCCAAGGAAACTTTTAATTTCGGAAGGAGTCCGAGGTACTCCCCAATTCATCACAGCCTCCACCTTAGTTGGATCTACTTTGACACCGTTATGACATATAACATGGCCAAGGAAATGAACTTCCTTAAGCCAGAATTCACACTTGGACAGCTTGGCGTACAATTGTTCTCGCTTTAACGTCTCGAGAACCTGATGAAGATGAAGCTCGTGATCAGCTTCGGTCTTCGAATACATAAGTATGTCATCAATAAACACAATCACAGATCTGTCAAGAAATGGACGACAAACCCGATTCATCAGATCCATGAAGACGGCAGGGGCATTGGTTAAACCGAATGGCATAACCAGAAATTCGTAGTGACCATAACGAGTTTGAAATGCAGTCTTCGGCACATCTTCTTCACGAACTCGTACTTGGTGATACCCCGACCGGAGATCAATCTTAGAGAAGCATGTAGCTCCCTATAACTGATAAAAAAGATCATCTATTCGAGGAAGCGGATACTTATTCTTTACAGTTCGCTTGTTAAGCTCCCTGTAATCTATGCACATTCGCGTCGTTCCGTCCTTCTTCTTCACAAACAATACAGGAGCTCCCCACGGCGAGGAACTCGAATGAATAAAACCCTTGTCAAGCAACTCCTGAATTTGAGTCATCATCTCTCTTATTTCAGAAGGAGCAATACGATACGTAGAACGAGCCATAGGTGTAGCTCCTGGAATAAGTTCAATCTTAAATTCAACATCACGAATCGGAGGAAAACCCGGAAGTTCTTTTGGGAATACCTCAGGGTAGTCAGACACCACCCGAATATCACGAACTGGTCGCTTCTCCATCGTAGCATCAATAACGTATGCAGGATAAGAGTCACAAACTTTGGCAATCGACTTCTGAACTTTTATCATGGAGACAATAGGAATATCAGAATCCCGTCGTTCTCCACGTGCAACAGCATAAGATCCATCAGAGAGAGGGATCTTAATCATCTTTTTGGAACAGATAATCTCAGCATCACTCTTGCTGAGCCAATCCATCCCGATCACGACATCAAATCCTGCAATAGGCATAACAAAGAAAGAAATAGGGATATTACTCCCGTCAATATAAATCACAGCTATTGGGACTTTCTCTGTAACAGAGACTACTTTGCCGTCAGCGACTTCTACTCTGAGCGGCTCAGTTAAAGAAACGACAGGTAATTGCAATCTTCTACGACAGGCCACAGATACAAAGGAGTAGGTAGCTCCAGAATCAAATAAAACGCTAGCAGGGAGATAATTAATAAGAAAAGTACCCGTAACGACATCCCCTACTGCTTTGGCCTCGTCCGCCGTCATCTGAAATGCCCTGCCTTTCGCGCGCGGCACGTCATCTCTTTTTGGTCCCCTAGAAGAAGACCCTTTAGCTCCAGTATTCTGCCTGTCTGGGAAGTCAGTCAGCTTGTGTCCGGGGTTGTGGCACCGGTAGCACACATCCTCTTTGAAACCACACTCGGTCGTAGTGTGGCCCTTCTGTCCGCATCTCTAGCAACGTCTGGTAGAGGTGGAACACTCACCAGAGTGGGAAGTTCGATATAGAGAACACCAAGGAGAATTAGGCCTCGGCTTCTTGGAGGAATTTGTCTTCCCGCCTGCAGTGGATTGTCCTTTGGAAGGACCCGATTTATCAGACGGATTAAATTTCCTCTTTGACCCTACACCGGCAGATTCGCCCTTGCAGTAAATACGGTCACCTTCTAATTGTCGGGAAATATATCAAACGCCCGATCCAGTTCCACAGCAGCCCTCACATGCGGGCGAAACTTCAGTGGCAGAGTTGCCACAAACAGCCTTATCTTGGTGGTCTCGTCTGGATCAAATGGGGAACAAACCGCATCTTATCAGTGAACGCGGTTATATGCTCTTAGATTGTTGTATCCCCTTTCTTGAGATCGTTGAAATCTCTTTCCAGCATCTCAAAATCATATTCGGTGCAATACTTCTTGAGCACCTTTTCAGAAAACTGCTCCCAGTGAGAGCATTCAACACTTCTTTTCGAACTGACGCTTTCACCGTATTCCACCACAAGATGGCACGGCCCTTTAACATTCGTATTGCGTATTTCACGCAATACTCTGGTTCGCATTCACATGATTCAAATACTTGCTCGATCTCCCGGAGCCACTGTATAGTCACTGTGGGGTTATCACTCCCCTGGAACGTCGGAGGATTGAAAGTTAGGAACTTCTTATATGAACAAGTCTTGCATAGCTTGTTCAACGTTGCTTGCAAATAAGAGCTCCTTCGTCACACGAAGCTCCTCCTCCAATCGCCTAATAATAGCAGCCTGATCTGGCTCAGGTCTGCCACCACCAACATTTTGCTGAGAACGTTCATCCTCAGCCTGATGAGGCATATGCGAAGCCTCATATTCTAGCTCTTTAATTGCTTGTTCTGTATGGCCACATTAGGCATACGTCTATCTCGACTTCATATAACAGAGAAAGAGCAGTTAATACTCAATCTCACTATCTTATCTTACAAGCAAATCATCATATAATGCTAGCATGCATATAACTCTCACTCAATCCCCCCTTCTAGGAACACTTTTTTATGGTCGGGCCCGAGCTTGAGATCGAATACTCTTATAAGTATCCAATTCACTCAAACTTAGGCTCTGATACCTAATTGTAACACCGCTTCTGAATTCGGTTGCTTTAATGACAAAACAGATTTAGCAGCGGAAATTTGTTTTTTTAAAACAACCAAACAATTAATTTACATTAATTAGTTCTCAAAATATCGTAGGTGTTACCGAGTACAGGAACCAACCATAGTATCTAATTAGATTACATCATACAATATAAGTGTTCCACCTACAAGGGGCAACAAATTTCCCAAAAGTATCCCGCCTCGCAGGCCATCTAGTCTTTACCTGAAAAGGGAAATCTTAGCATCATTAGCTACACTAGCTAGTGAGTACATACAGTCATAAGCATCAATATAGCAAGTCATGCGTTGTATCATAAACAATTATTGCTAGTTTAGCACATATCGGTGTGCTGACAAGATCGGTAAGAGTCGTGTCTTGCAGGGTAATCAATCCCGCTCAACAACTCAGCCCGGGAATCAGACACGACCAATCCGCGCTGGTGGGGGAGTACAAGGCAGTCCACCGAGCATCGTTTACAAAGTCAAAGACTCCACAGGTAATCCAGCTACAACCGGCTGATTACCACTCACGTTAAGGCACGGTGGTTCTGCAGAACCTATGATCCAGGATGCCTCCTGAATCCCCGTGAAATCCCAAAGAATTCAGCTACTACCGGCTGACCTTAATCATGCTTCAGATAGTCTGCAGACAATTCACATACACATATACGTACATTTCATCCTACAGGGATCCGACATCTTTCAAGCAGTCATTCACGCATAGCATCGTATATTAACTAAGTGGTTCCAAACTGGACTCACTGGCGTGCTCGTGACACGTATTCTAACATCTTACAAGTCTTACACTTACCTCTTCGAGCGTACCTGCATAAGCAAGTTAGTCATACATAGTACGTTCGCATAATCATCTAGCAGGCAAGGCTTACTCTACTAAGTCTCATGAAAGTAGGCACTCACCTGATTAGCTTACAACGCTCGTTCAGTTAATGTTGATTTAGCTGACACATTCACCTAAAACATTCGGCAATCGCGTTAAGCGGTTGCATGCATAAGGTTTTATCTTAAAACTAAACTTTTCCTAAATTCACCCAACGCGTCGTGTCCAAGCACCGAACGCGACGCGTCGCGCTACAAGCATGCGACAGTCACAGACTGGACTATGAAAATCGCATGGCCTGTTTCTTAATTCATGCGACAGTCGCATGACTCCATCTGGAAGTCATATGAAATGGAACAATTGCTTATTAGAGAGTCGCATGGCCCTATGTGAAAGTCGCATGGCTTCATGCAACAGTCACACCATCCATGCGACAGTCGCATGGCATAGGTCGCATGACCCATGCGACTGTCAGCTGGCAATTACGTGACCTGTCTGGTTTCATTTCTTGATCACTTGCAGATCAAACCAGAATCTTAAACTTGTTGTTTTTACTTCCAAAACACTTTTTAAACTTCATACAACACTTATATAAGCTTCATAAAATCATCAAATCCAAACAAAACACCATATCAACCAAAACCCACTTATGAAGCAAGCTTCATGTTCTTTAATGGTGTTCTTGAATGAACTTGAAGTTTTGCCATGATTCAAACACAAAACCAATACAAAACCTGTCTAGGCTCTACTACAAACACATGCTCACCTTATTTGAATTCAAAGATTCAAACCTTCAATCTTCTTCTTTAAAACTCACGAGAGCAGAGAGCAAGTGTGTGTGTTTGTATGTGTGTTTTCAAGTTCTTGCTAGATTTGACTTTAAGAGTCAATTATCTCAACTCTATACATATATATCATTCTTATCCAGAGGCAAACCGCCTCTGGATAAATATCTATATATATATATATATATATTTCTTTTTCTTCTTTTTCTTCTTCTTTTCTAGTGTGTGTGTATATATATATATATATATATATATATATATATATATATTTAACATGCTTACACAAATACATATTTACAAATATACATATATTAATTTAACCTCTATTAATTTCACAAAGTCTTACAAACAAATATTCCTATTACATTAATCGCACACGCGTACGCATAATCTACAACTAGGTCCAAGTTGAGGATGTTACATTATAGGAGCGGGTTCCTTCCCCTCCGGCTCCGGCGTCGGGAGAGGTTTGGGCTTGGGTGTTGCCACCTTTGCCTTCCCCTTTCCCTTGCCCTTGGAGCTTGAAGCGGGCCGCTTCCTCTTAGCACCACCCTCATGGATGGCTAGGACGGGTGCGGAGGTTGATGGCTTTGCCTTGGCCATGTTAGACTCGGCGGTCTTCAACATGCCGTGCAACTCCATCAAGGACTTATCCATATTATGCATATGGTAGTTCACAATGAACGGACCATATGCTTGAGGCAAAGATTGGAGGATAATATCCGTAGCCAACTCTTTCCCCATTGGAAAGCCCAATCTCTCGAGCTGGTCCACGTATTGCTTCATACGAAGCACGTGGGAGCTCACGTTCCCGCCTTCCTACATCCGGCACCCTATAAAGGCCTTGACACACTCGTAGAGTTCTTGCCTCGCTTGCTGTTGGAACATTTCCTTTAGCTACGAGATCATGTCAAACACACCAACGTCCTCGAATTGCCTTTGCAATTCGGAACTCATGGTCGTCAACATGAGGCAAGTCACATCATTGGTGTCTTTAAGGCGCTTCTCATAAGCATCCTTAATGGCCCGCGTAGCGGTGGTAGAAGGAGCCTCCGGAAGAGGTTCCTCTAGGACGTACAACTTGCTTTCATGGCGCAAGAGAATTCTCAATTGCCTATGCCAATCCATAAAGTTTACGCCTATGAGTTTCTCTTTCTCCAAAAATGAACGGAGTGACATGTGTGTCGCGGTGTTGCTTGTAGATGTCATCTAAAAGAAGCAAAGCACACAAAAAGGTTAGTTCGACATATTTTAATCCTTGTTAAATAATTACCCAATAGTTTAACACTTAAATTTAACAAGGGCTAAGAACCCAACATAACTTCACTACATGACGGGTTTACTACGGATCACTTCTTGAAGGTATTTAGGCCGGTAAATGCTTTACCAATTGCAATCCGTGATACAACTCTTAGGCACTTGCGGGATCCATCGGTACTCATAGCACCGGTTTGGCATGTTTGATCCCTTCCCACACCGATTCCTCAATAAGGCGCTTTGATAACTCGGTATATGCACGACAATTATCAAGGCGTATTAAATTGGAATTGCAAATCGTCCAACAAGATACACGATGACGCTCTTGACAATAATTGGCTCGTGCTAAGCTCAACAACCAAAGATTTCAAGACGCCACATGCACCTTCCACACAAGTCTACATGGAACAACTCGTGCTAAGCTCGACAATTGTCCCATGCTTCATTAGATTCGGGTGGTGTCATCTTTTGGATGGCGTGTGATTTACGTTTTTAAGAAAAACGGAACTTTTGTTTTTCCGGTTAAAAACCTCTTTTCGTTTTGATTAACAAATAAGTGACAAAACACATTTTTCACCAATTGAACATAAACACTTTATATTCGTTTGTTAATCATGTGAGCAAGCAGGGTTTGTTAACCAATTAAGGAAAACTATATAGTTCTATTATTTTCAAAAGATTTTCTAGCATGCGAAGATCCTACAACCACATAAGAAAATAAATAAATAAAACTACACAACCACGCATACAAAACCAATTTGAGCCAACCTAAGAGTTCCCCGGTGAGCCAACCGAGGAACTAAGTCTACTAATGACAAACAATCCAAGACTTGGTGGCGTGCTCCCACTCGATCCCGCGCCTCTAGATCCGAGGTAGCCAAGACGTCTCCCAAGAATCCCGTTGGTGCCTCCGGTCTTCTCTTGTCATTACATACATAATTTAAAGAGAAATGGCATGCAAGCCACACAATCTATTCTAAGCTAATATACAAATTACAAAGAATAAATACTTTAGCGTGCAAGCCACAAATAAATAAATTATTACAAACCGGATTAAATAAATTATTACAAACCAAATGTGGTACAAACTACCAAATGAATGAAAAACAAATAAAGCAACCAAACAACCACACAAAGGTCTAGGATCAAACCGGTGCTCACAAAAACGAAACAACCACAAAGCATGGTGTGCCACACCAAACCATGCACAAAACAATATCCCAATTAAGTTTAGTCAAAAACTAAAGGCACAAGAATAAACCTTGTACATATGCATTAGGATTCCAAACACTTTGAAATCCATATTCATATATACACAATATACATGTATGCATGTGTGCATTTTATGCCAAAACCACCCAATACATACATACATAAGAATTAGATATTATGGGGCTAAATCTACAAGGCTAAACAGCCTAAAATGATTCTGGAAACACCAAAATCATGTGCTAAAATCCATATTAAGTTTTCTTTTTCAAAAAGGCCAAAAACAGCCTGTTCACGACGCCTTCACGAGCTACTGCTCTTCACGGGCCCTCACGGGCCGTGAAGGCAGTACGCTCCACGACTCGTCAAACAGATTAAAAACCTTTCACGACCACCACCCCACGAGACTGGTCGTGTGGCCTTCACGACCCGTGAAGCAAGCTCCACGGCCCATGAAGACCTTGTGGACAGAATGTCCAAAATCAAAAATATGGATTTTCAAGCCACAAAGGTGCATGCATCTTACAAGTATGGCTCTGATACCACTGTTGGGATTCCGTGGGGATCAAAACATGCAACAGAAGCAACAAAAACACACAAAACGATCCCATGAATTCCCAATGGTGGTGAAAACTTGTAAGAAACTACATGCAACCAAGAACAAGCACAAAGAGAAGAAGGGAATCAAAACATACCCTCGAAGACTTTGATTAAAAGCTGGAACAAATCGGACTTGGGATGAATACTTGAAACAAGAGGCTCCAAGCTCCAATGAAGTCCAGACCAAGCTAATCTTCAACCTCTATGTACTAGAAACCAAGGAACCAGCAACACTTGATGAGAATCCTCCGGAACAGCCTTGTAACCACTGTTGCACTAACCACCTTCACTTGTTCTTGCTCTCTCTCTCTATGGAAGAACTCACAATGTATGTGTAAAGCACCAAATAACCAAGAAGCTTGAATGAACAAAGAACACCTCTAATATAAGCATTCTTTATGTTCAAAGAGCCCAGAGTCGGAGCTAAGTGGCACACCATCATTGGACCAACAAAATAGTCCAACCAAATACAACTGTCACATAGAACTCCGCCTTCACGACTTCTTCACGGCCATTGATCCTCCACGAGCCGTGCCGCGTAGTGCAAGAATCGTGAGGGTTGTGCCTTCACGACCTCCTTCACGGTCTGTGTTGGGTCGTGAAGCCTAGGGTTTCATGAACCATGCGGCCCACGACAGGACTCGTGGACACGAGCTACTTCACGACCCGTGGAGCATCCTTTACGGTCGTGAAGCATTGGTCAACTGGAATTTGACCATTTTGACTCTTTCTTGTTATAGTAGGCTGTCGAGATTGAAACTTGGCGTGTGACCCAATAGGCCCATGCTTCATTGGCAGTGATGCCGGCCTACGTGTGTCGGTGGGCAGATTCCAACAGGTTTTATATTTAAAAGTGCTTAAAATGGTTTGACACTTACTTTGTTAATTCACAAAAAGGTTTTTCCAAACCAGAAACAATATCCCGTTTTTAAAATGTAAATCACACACCATCCGTAAAACGACACCGCCCGAATCTAACGAAACAAGGATGATTGTCGAGCTAAGCACGAGTCATTCCTTGCATAGTTGTGTGGAAGGTGAGTGGGGTAACTCGCATGATTGGTTGTCGAGCTAAGCACGAGCCAATTGATGGTCGAGAGTGCCACCTGTGTATCTTGTCGGACGGTTTACAATTTTAGTATATAATTCTTGATTAGTTGTCGAGCTACGCACGAGCTAAACAAAAATTATATATTAAGATTGGTGTAAGGAAGGGATCAAACATGCCAACCGAAAATATGGATGTCAACGGATCTCGCAAGTGACTAAGAGTTGTAATAGAGATTACAATTGGTAAAATGGTTGCCGACCTAAATAGCTTCGCCACGTGATCCGCGGTAAACCCGTCACAGTGCGAGGTGAAATAAGGTTCTTAGCCCTTGTTAAGAATAATTGTTTTTATCTAAAAATATGGGGTAATTATTTTTAACAAGGTTTATCAAACTAACTAAAACTCCCGTTTTGTTATTTATAGATGTCAAACCATAACAACACCATGTCAAACATCTCAGTTCGTGTGTTCCTAGAAAGGGAGACACTCACGGGGGTGAACTTTATTGCATGGCTTAGGCAATAGAGGATTGTCATTCGCCATGAGTCAAACTTGCACATCCTTGATGAACCCCTCCCAGAGCCACCTGCTACCAACGCGACTTAGGCCCTCCGATACGGGTATGAAAAATGTGTTGAGGACACGCACGATGTTGCCTGCCTTATGTTGTCAACTATGTGCTCAGAGTTGCGAAAGCAGCTCGAGCACATGAGTGTGTACAATATGTTAAACAAGCTCAAGGACATGTTCCAACAGCAAGTTAGGCACGAACACTATGAGCGTGTTAAAAGCCTAGTCGGTTGTAGGATGCAGGAGCGCGGGAATGTTGGTCTTCACGTCCTTAAGATGAAGGCGAACGTGGACCAAATGGAGAGGTTAGTATTTCCTACTGGGAGAGAGCTCGTTGTGGATATTGTACACCAGTCTCTGCCCGCATCATATGATCAGTTTGTCACAAGCTATCATATGCAAGGAATGGAGAAATCCTTAAGTGAACTACATGGCATGTTGATGTCTGCGGAGTCTGACATGGCCAAGCATAATTCCACCTCAACTACTCCCGTCTTAGGTTTAAAGAAACAAAGGAAAAGGAAGAAGAAACCGACCTTAAAAGGAAAGGTTGGAGTTTCCAAGCATATCCTGGATATTGAGTCTAAGGACATAGAGAATATGCTTCAAGAAGAGACTCAAGAAAAGGTGGTTTGCTACTTCTGTGGACGATTTGGAAATTGGGGCCATCATGCCTGCCCTACGTGCCGAGAGGATATAAAACTTCTCAAGAAAGAGAGAGCTAACTTTCCATCTTCAGGTATGTTCATGATTCATTGCTATTCTTCTATAAGTTGGGTTGTTGACCCGAGCTGATTGACTCACGTTTGTCACAAATTTATTTTG
Source organism: Dittrichia graveolens (assembly GCA_038502395.1). Lineage (NCBI taxonomy): Eukaryota > Viridiplantae > Streptophyta > Magnoliopsida > Asterales > Asteraceae > Dittrichia > Dittrichia graveolens. Next base: position 31,512,596 of record JARJIL010000008.1, read on the forward strand.
TTACAAAGTGTAGGTCATTGGGTGAAAGAAAAGCATGAAGAACCGGTACTCAGACGAGGAAACTAGGGTGATTGTTCTCTAAGAGAAGAAAAGGAGACTTGATCTCGCTTTTGTCGCCGGTTTATTTATTACTTTATTTTATTGCCCTGCGTGGCAAGTAGCTTCTCTTTGTATGCTCGCTTTTAATTACGATGGACAAAATTTTGAAATTTTAAGAATTGATGTAAAACCTTTTAAGCATTTTTTATTCAAGGTTTATTTATGTCATAGCTCATATGTTGTTTAGCCCTGCCTGGCACACAACTTTACATGTAGTGACAATGAGTTTATTCTTAAAATATGAGATTTTTTATGAAAATTTATTGTGAGATATTTTGTTATATTCAAATTTTTCCAGTTCATGGCATACACAAGGTTTTCTTACAAGTAATATAATATTCATGAATAGTTGATTCTGAATCCAAAATAGTTTGGATAAATTATCTTTGTGTGATATTCAACTTTACCACATAAACAAGAGATATTTAGCCTAGATCTGCGTGGTTGGGATCTCGGGATAGTTTAGCTTCGGGCTAACCATTTTGCTATTGATCTTGTTTATTAGGCTAAGATGATTATGAGATCCTTCACCGGAGTTTGTGAGAGGATTAAAGGCTTGTTGGATATTGATCACATTTGGTGTATAATCCGTTCAAGCACACCACAAAGAATAATGAAAGAAACTTCTTTGTCACTACCTTGATGGTAATAGTTGCGAGACGTTTACTAGTTTGGGTATTGTCTGAAACCTTGTTGGTGTTCAGAATTAACCAAAACAAATTTTGGAATCAGTAGGGCATATAGATCAAGGTACATAGATCTAGTTAAGATGCTAAGATACCTACTATCTATATATTGGATGATCATGTAGTGAATTGTGGAATTGTTTCACAATTCATATCCTACTAAGACACATTTGGTACATGGTGTCATAGTGTAGGGAACCGGGTATTATTGATTATGATCCGGTTTATGACGGGTCAAGAATGTATGTCCGATTTGTTGGGACATTCATTTGCCATTGTGACTATGTCCTCAAATCTAAATTTAATTGATGGTCTAGTTAGCACTTAATAAGATATGACTAGAAAGGTTCTTTGCTTGTCTATCTTATAGTTCGAAGTTATCCAATCTACATTTAGTGGGAGATGGATAAACTTGAAATCAAGAAGTGCTAATACATTTGAGGAGTTCTTCTAAGTTTTAGTTATTTAACCTTTTGAGAATAATGTTTGTTGCTTAAAAGGGGAAGAAGAGAGAAACTAAAACTAACGCATTCCAATGGAAGAACGTGGAACTTAAATTAAAGACTTGATAATGATACTAGCATATAATCTGATATCTTTGATAGATGATCAACATGGTTATGCTGGTATGCCTGACTAAGAGTCATTACTTCTTTTAATTCTGATAAGAGTCATATAGAGCCAAAGAGATATGGGTTTCTCATATCTAAGTGGCAATGACTTGATGGTGAGTCATGTTGAGTTCACCACCTATCGGAAGATGTAGTGGATCCAGAATTCACTAAAAAATAAAAGAAGTAAATGATAAAGAGATGCAATCCATTTGAAATGTCCAAGTACTTGACTTGACTTGATCCCATACCTAGGTATACACCAAGGTGGTAGTGATGGGATTAACATGAATGGAGTTATAGACAACTTCAAATACCGACTAGTGGTAAAGTTTTCATGATGGTTATGGAGAAACTTGTCATAGTGGCTATGTTGAAGAATGTTTGATACTTGTGGATATTAATAACCGCGTTCCGTCATGGAACAATATGATGAAGAAGTTCTTATAACACTCTCCGAGGGTCTTAATATACATCCGTAGTATCCGTATTATGTCTACAAAAGTGGATAAGTCCAATTTCCAATTCGGACTTATGCTAGCATCTTAAAGGAAAATGAGTTTTCTAGAAGCGTAGATAAAACCTTTTATATGTGTCAGGACTAGTGGGAGCTTTGTTGTATTCCTAGTGTTAAATGTCTATGGAAGATAATGTCCCGATATTAGGTTATCTACAAACCTAATTCAGGAATTACTGCTTCATAAGCGCATTTAGGAGATACAAAATTGGATAGTATTTAGTTCAAGAAATATAGAGATATGTTCTTGATGTTTGACGACTAGAATAGGCTTGGAGTAAGTAGTTACTCTAATGCGTGTTTCTGTTAGGATAGCTGTTGATTTTGATCAAAGTTTATGATCCTAACTTGTGGTGTTGATTGTTGGTTCATAAAGTATCACTAACCCTATTGTGGGCTTTTGAGACTATAAGGGTGTGATTACTTTAACTTTTTGAAAAGTAAGATCTCTTTGATGCATACTTTTATAGTAGTTTTGTCAAAAGAGATATAAGTAAATAACAAAAGTACGTGTAGATGTTGTGGGATAAATCCACTGGTTAAGCAGTTGTTATGGACTAGTGATGTTTATCATACTAGGTCAATTAGCATTCCTAATGCGTATAACTTGGCTTGAATAAGTTTTACTTTATGTTTGATTTGTACTTATATTTTGGGGATGTTAAGCAGTATTGTAACTCATGCTATATCGATTATTAAATAGAGATTTAATAATACGTCGAGGGCGGGTATTTTATGAATCCTTATTGTGTTCCATCTTAGAATGTTTAAACACTTCCGAGAATGTTTTTCATTCTAAATCTCCAAAATCATTTGTAGCATGTTTAAACACTTCCTAAGCATAGGTCTGCTTTGCTTTGATCGTTTTCTAATGCGGTCCGTAACTAGTCGTTATAAGGGAGATGATTGGGTGGAGTATTATCTATGTGGCGGGACTATGTAGTCGAAAGGAATTTGTTCCTCTATGTATAGAGAAGATATCCATGGGCCCCTCGATGATTGAGTGCTGACATTCATATGTATGGCCGTGCTCAAGTTATATTGATGATGGATCAATGTTAACTTGGTTTATTGGTCACCACTAATCTAGAATCGAGAAACATAATCGTGAACGATCTGAAGGTTGACTTTATTCCATGCCTTGTGTTCACATAGGATATCACAAACAAAGGGATGTACATGTTCATTTATCTTTAGGACAATCACTTAGTGATTGGGATCTTGTCAAGAGTGGCATACCCTATACTGACTAGGGAGCATAGATGTCTTGCTAGAGGCCGCTCTATGTTTGTGTTATTTTTTGTAGTCGTGTCATGTGTAAGTGGGAGTGTGTTGGAATATGCCCACTGACACGAACAAGTTAATGGCACTGCTGATGAAGTATAGGCCTATTCGGTCATACCCCAAGTATTGATTCTGACAACACGATCAAGCAAAAGAGAGAAAGAGGCCAAAATGTGTTTTGGCAGGATGGTACACGGGTTGTGTGGCTGAACATGGGCCGTGTCCAGCCCAACTTACATGGGGCTTTTAGGCCTGAATCAGGGCCTTGTGCTTTGGGCCTACACGGCCGTGTAGCTGAACACGGGCCGTGTTAGGCCTGTTAGACACGGGCTAGCTTTTGGTGATCTTGTATTATGGTATAATCTTTCTTCTATCTTGTTCATTATTTTAGTTGCAACTTCATCTTTAGATGTTGGTCCATGGGATGTGTGATTGTTTGGCTAGCTTAGAATTTTTGTATTATATCTTGCTTCTGTTGCTACTCGATTATGCCAAACAAATACCTTCATCCTTTGCTTCCTGTCATGTGCACTGAGCTTCCACCGTCTAAGTACCACTTGTAGGAGCCCTGCACATGATTAACTAAACATATTAGTTTCTTTTAGGAACCCACTGTTTGGAGGGTTCTGAGGATGAGCACTTAGCTAATCCCTTAGAGGCTGACTGATCAGATTGAGCAGGTTCTGAGTCCTTTTTAGACTGATCATCCTCCATTTTCTCAGGCCTCAGATTGGAACTTACACAATCCTTGGCTTCATGACCTCTGTCACCACACTTATAACATTTTCTTCTAAAAATAGTTGTTTGGGTGATTTCTGTAAGTTTTCCAACATTAAATTTGGATTCAGTTTTAGGGTCATGAGATGTGGATAACTTTTCAATCTTCTTAGACAGTTTGTCTATATGACTTTCTCTGACTTTGGACTTACCTTTGTCTGATTTATGGTTATCCTTATTCGGTGAAGTCTGACTTACAGACATTTTCCTGTTCTTAGAAATCCTCTCAGCACAGACTTGAGAGTTATGTCTTTTTGAGTTGGTATGAGTTATCCTATCAAAGACAGTAGTTCTAGCTGGATTGTAATCCAATCTTTTGAAAACTGACTTACAGTTTCTTTTGGATTTAGAGCACTCAGCTTGATGGTTTGCACTAATAACCTGGGGGCTTTGGGTTGGTCTCACAAACTTATTAGTTTTGACCTGCTTACCATCCTTGTTTCTTACAAATGTTTCTGGAAGAATATCATCAGATTTCACATTTTTTATATCAAGACTGACTCTATCTTTGTCAATCTTGTCAACAATAGCACTGTAATCTTCCCTAGCACTACTTTTACCTGATTTGGTATCTGTTGGTTGATACATTTGTCTACTTCTCTTGATGACTTACACCAAGATTCACAGAATTTTCTTAGATTGTCAGCTTGATCCTTTGACTCTTGTAATTTTTCACTTAGAAGTTTGTTGATGTGAAGCTGACACTGATAATCACTTTGAGTCTTTTTACCAGCATTTATGAGAGTTTCAGAGTGTTTAAGTTCATCTTTTAATTTTGAAATTTAAGTTTTCAATTTAGATTGAACAGTGAGAGAGGTTTTGAAGCCATTTAACAAATAGTTGAAAATTTAAGCATTTATGTTCATCAGTGTAAGAGCTAAAGTTATTTACCTTGTACATTGAGGCAGGATCCTAGTAGGTTAGCTTACTCAGCTTAGTAGCTTCAACTACATCCTCATCAAAGGAGCTTTCTTCTAACTGATAATCAACTTGTTCCTCTTCATCCTCAATAGCCATCAAGCACCTATTTGGATCATTATCATCTGAAGTAGATGACTCAGTGTCCCAGGTCTAAGCAAAAAGACCTTTGGTGTTTTCATCTGGCTTGCCTTTGAGCTTCTGATATTTCTTTTTGTATTTATCAGCCCTGTAGCCATTCTCGTCAGCTACTGAAGCTGACTCTCCTTTCTTAGCTCTGCACTCAGTAGCTATGTGTCCTATCTTATGACAGTTGTAGCACTTAGCTTTCTTAGGATCAAAAGCGGACCTACCACTTTTGCTTTTGTCAGATTGACCCCTTCCTCTCCTAAACTTTCTAAAATTTCTTACCAGCGTAGACATTTGTTCAGTAAGAGCATCCATCTCTTTATCATCTGAGTCTGAGTTAGGACTTACCTCCTCAGCTTGAAACTTTCTAGATCCTTTCTTCTTCTTTTTTGCAACCAATGCAAATCCAGCACTATTGACAGATTCTTTCAATTGTTGCTGGGCCACTTTCTTCTGTTCCATGATCTGTTGATGATTTAGAAGAAAACCATAGATAGATTTAAGATCATATTTATCTAAGGTTCGACCAGCATGAAGTGCAATGGTAATCTCATTGAATTGTTCTCGTAACACATCCAAGAACTTGAGCCCAACTCAGTTTCATCTTTCTTGACACCTACCAAGATCAGATTATTAATCAAGCATTGAAACCTGGTAAACAGATCAGCTAGAGTTCCATCCTTTTTAGCAAAGAAAGTCTCATAAGAACGACTCAGATTTGTCTTCTTATGTTGCTTGACCAGCTCAGTGCCTTCACAAGTGACACTAAGAGTATCCCACATCTGTTTTGCGTTTTGTCACCCAGTCACAATTTGCAAAAGAGGGTTTGTCAAAGCATTTGCTATGATGCTCTATGCCTTGTCATCAAGATTGAACAGTTTACGATCCTCCTCAGTCCAAGATGCTTCAGGCTTGGGAGTTTCTCCAGAGACAATAGTTTTGTTAGTGGCAGTAATTTGGATCATGGGAATGATTGGGCCATCTTGAATCATGTTACTCATCTTGTGAACCACGGACTTTAGAAACAGCATGGCTTTAAACTTCCACATAGGATAGTCAGTACCATCAAACATAGGACACCTTTTTGCCGCCATTGTTGGAATATGATTTGATTGCTTGTTAGTAGACATCTTGACCTCTTGACAGCGGATCTTGATCTTCAACTTATGAAGAAAACTGCACTGATACCAGTTGTTGGTCCCAAACAGGGTAATCAAGTAACCGAAACAGTATAGAAGAGGGGGTGAATACTTCTTATGAAAAATTAAACAATTCAATAAAAAGTATATTCATAATCAATCAAGGAATTACAATATCACTCTTTAATCAAATCAACACGATGATTTGATAATCTGATGTTACACTGATTATAAACTCAACTCTCTCTAACCACTCGTGAATCACAAACTAATTGGTGATCGAACTTCTTCTTAAAACTGATTAACAACAACACGGGAAAACAGTCTTGAACTTTGAACACACAAAGTTATCGCAACACACACGTAGCAAGTATGACGAACACACGTACGTTTTGCAACTTATGCAGGACTCTCTTATTTTTGTAAGCATACAAGAAGTTTTATACTTATACTTGATTTATCTACGAACAAATCGTGCTTTAAAGATAGAACTTATCTTTTCTTTAAAACCGTAACAAACTCCTTAATTAGAACCCATCTAACTAATTTCGTTTGAGATTTCTATCCAACTAATAGATAGTTTAAATTAGGTTTAGATATCCTAATTTAAATGTCATAGATATCGAGAGATTATAACAGAATTTAAAACTTACTTAAATTCTTGAACTGACTTCTCGTGCTGAGATGACTTACCCAGACTTGACATTGTCAAGTTGAGTTCTTTGATCTTCATGTCTTCAGATCTTCATTCTAAAACCTATCTTATCTTAGAAGTCACTAATTTAACTAGTACTTACATAGAAAACTCTATATTTGCTTTTACGCTCACTACTCAGCCTAGGCTGCCTAGTCAGTCTAAAACAGAATTACATAATTCCTACCACTTAACCTATTAACTATACGTATTTGTCTCATCAAATTTAACTATTCTAAACATGGGACTAACACATGGCATAAGTCGCATGGCATAAGTCGCATGGGCATAAGTCACATTACACATCTCTCTATTAGACCAAAACCCATTAACGCACAGTCTTATTTTAAATTTCTGAAATCTTATAAAACTTAACCAATTCATGTTATATTTGTTCCTAAAGCTTCCTAATAGCAAATAAACAATTCCTTTTGAAGGTATACAATTACCATCTCGTCTTTCAGGTCTAAAATCTCATTTTTGTGCCTCAAATGGTGTTTCACCAAAAACCCAAGAACAGGAGATAAATCCCAACTAAAACTCATCTCTAACACCTTGAATTTGCTCAAACTTCTCACAAAAGATTAGATATAAGCTTTAGAGCTATTACCCGATGATTTCTTGTTGGTTTGGCTCCAAAATCTCTGCCTTGCTTTCTTCCTCCTTCTTTTTAGTATGAACACACGAACACACACACACACTCTCTCTCTCTCTAGGTTGAATGAAGAAGATGAATGGAACAGTAACATGTTCTTGGAGGCTGTGCCCTAGCTATATGCATACATGCTTTAGCTTGGGCCAAGCCCACTCTTTAAATCTTCTTGGGCCAACCTAAGCTCCTCAAGAAATGGGGCTATACCACTAAGCCCAATGCATAAGTCTACTCATACAAATAAATTCACATTTCTAATTCTTGAAGTGAGGCAATATAATAATAATAATAATCAACTCGTGATATATAATTTACCACAATAATTGTAATTGTGAATTTACATATTGATAATACAAGATTCCGAAAAATGGACATTACATTGGACTAGCGGAATTATGAGTTTGAGTGTTTTCATTTACAAGGTTATTGATTATGTCTGTAACACCGCTTCTGAAAATAGTTGCTTTAATGAAAACTCAGGTTTAGCAGCGGAAATTTTTCTCTTTTATATTAACAAACAGTTAATTACATCGTCTTTGCTTCCAAAACAATTGTTGGTGTTACCTAACATACAGGAACCGACCATAGTTTCATACATACATTACAACATTCAAATACAAGTGTTCCACCCCTAAGGGCAATACATCAAAAGTCACCCGCCTCGCATGCCATCTAGTCTTTACCTGAAAAGGGAAATCATAGTACCATTAGCTACACTAGCTAGTGAGTACATACTTAGCATAAGCATCAACAAGGTAACTCATGCATCATACACATCGTACATATCATATCATACATATCGTATCGTACACATCTTATCGTACATAAGCACAAATATGAGTCATGTCTTGCAGGAGAGCCAGTCCTACGCAACAACTCAGACTGGGGGATCAGACACGACCAATCCGCTGATTACGGTCTCACGTTAAGGCACGACGGTTCTGCAGGAACCTCGATCCGGGATGCACCCCTAATCACCGTGAAATCCCGAACGATCCAGCTACAACCGGCTGACCTTAACCATGCGTCAAATTGTCTGCAGACAGTTGACATAAACATATACGTACATTCGATCCCACAGGGATCCATCTTTTCATCACATAGTCATACATCATTCATAGGATACCATCGGGATCCGTCATTCATTCATTCATTCTTTCACATACATCATCATACAATTCATCATTCATGCACATCATCGATATTTAACTAAGAGGTTCCATTCTAGACCCACTGGCATGCACCTATTATACATCTTACAAGCAATCGTAACGTCAATCGGAAACTTACACTCATCTTCTTAAGCGCACCTGCACAAACAGGTTAGCCATACATACATGCACATTCACACATTCTTATAGTCATCTTACAAGCAAGACTTACTCATACTGAGTCTCATGAAAGTAGGCACTCACCTGTTTCTCTTACAGCGTTCGTTTACTGAATTCTGGTTCAGCTGACACGTTCACCTAAAACATTCGGCCATCGCGTTAAGCGTTTGCACGCGTTAGGTTCTACTTCTAGAACACTCAGAACCTTCTTAGTAGTCTTAAGTCTTTTGTCAATCTTACTTTGAATGCTACAAAACCTAATCAACAAGAAAAGGTTAACTAAAACAATCCTTGCTGAAAAGGTTGTGTCGCGCCGTGACGACCAAAAAATCGGACCAAGTAGAAAAGTTCATGCGAAAGTCGGACCAGGGATATTTGAACCATCCGAATGTCGGACGGGTCATCTGACTGTCGGACCACTCATCCGGAGGTCGGATCAAGAAAAGGTCGCATTGTCCATTTTCACGCGGCGTCGCGCCACGATCAACACTCGTCGCGCCGCGATCTTCAAATTTCCAGATTATCATGTTCTTTATTTTAATTCCAGCCGACTTTCAACTTACACATTCAAAACCCAGATTTCTAAAACACGTTGTTTTTACTTCTTAAACACTTCTAAGCTTCATATACAACTTATATGAACCTTATAAACACTTTAATACCATTTAACAACATCAAACATGAGAAAACCACTTAGAAAGTGAGCTTCATGTTCATCCATGGAGTTTCTTCAACTCCAACGCAATTTCCAGCTTAAAACATGCATGTATTTAGCCTAATACATATGTATTTCATACTACAAACACTTTACTAACCTTGCTTATGTTTAAAACTCTATATCTTTCAACTTCAAGAACTTCTTCTCCAAGATCCTTACGACAGCAGAGAGTATATATGTTTGTGTGTTTTAGAGTTTTGCTTTATTTGACTTTAAAAGTCAATCTACAATACATACATATAGATCTTATCCAGAGGCAAACCGCCTCTGGACAAATATGTATACTTTCTTTTTCTTTTTCACTTATTCTTTTCTTTCTTTCTTCTTTCATTCCTTTCTATCTTTCTTTTATTTATTCTTTTAATATTTACATCTAGTATATATATATATACTTAACATATATATATATATACGTACACCACTAATATGTTTATACATATATATAAACATTTACTCGTTCAATTATTCGTCTATTACGCTAACCTCATACACTCACGTACTAATTGCAACTAGGCCCAAATCGAGGATGTTACAATGTCGTAGAGAATTGCAGTTTCAAAATCAAATATGATGGACTTATTAAGAAGTTCGTTTTCAACCAATTCAAAATTTCGCTGTAATTTTATATGAGGAATGTATATGCGAGTCTCGGGTGGAGAATCTGAAATTGAAGGCATGGATTCCCTTTCTGTTTGAGAGTAACTTCGAAAGTAGTCATCAAAAATCATCGGTACAAATTCATCTGTTTCGTATGAATGATTTAGACTTTTGTAGTTATATGAGGTTGAGGCTCCTTTTGCGATTCGTCTTTTGTGCTATTCTTTTGCGAATTCTTCGACTTGTCCCACTAATACCGTTTTCTTAGTTAATCCTAGATCCATGCTATTAAAATTGTACAATTTTTTAGCAGTAATCTTGTCACGGATGTGAGGATTAACAAAACCTAACCATTCGATGTCCATTTGGAAAATTTGGTATCCTTAGGTTTGTTTAGAAAAATGGTTTGTGAAGTTTGGTCTCGTTTTCTTAACAAGTCCTCGAGATCTTTTATTTTTTAGTATAGTTGACATCATTCCTTTTGTAAGAACTTAAAAATCTTCTTCCACCGAGACCTCGTCTGGGCAACCTATTTGCATCCTGTGCTCTCTTAGGAGGCACTACCTCCGCCATATCAGATTCGCATCCCTTATCTAACGCCTTCTTATCCTTTAAACATGAAATAATCGGGATAACAAACCCAACCTTCTCACCCCTTGCCATAACTCGTGAGCCATCCAAAAAAGGAAACGAGATCAACTTCTTATGACACTTAATACTAGCTTGATTCAAACCAAGCCAATCCATTCCGAGTATCGCACCAAATCTAGACAGTGGCATAACATGAAAATAAAAAAGCAAAGCATGCACCATCTATATCAATTTTAGCTCCTGCCACAACAATCGTGACCGGGACCATCATACCATCTGCTACTACTATTTTTAAGGAATTAATAAGCTTAGAAACAGGCATGTTCAGTTTAGCACAAAATTCCACAGAAACAAATGAGCGATTAGCCCCAGAATCAAACAATACTCTAGCAGGAGTAGAGTGTATAAGAAACATACCAGTAATGACATCATCTATGGTGGTGGCATTATCCACCGTCATTTTAAAATCCCTACCCACAACCGTGGGCAGGTTCTTTCTCTTCTGACATGAAGCTGAAGACAATCCCCCAGCCTTTCCCACTCCTAACCTAGAACCAGACTTCTTCCCAACTTGGCATTCACCCACTCTATGCCCCTCTTTCTGACAGTTCCAGCAAACACTCCTCGGGAATATACAATTCTTAAAATCGTGGCCAAACTGAGCACACTTAACGCATCTAAAAGCATGTGGTGTGCACTGACCATTGGGATAGGACTTACACCTACCTCACCAAGGTGCTTGTTGATTCGACCCACTTTGAGTAGGTCTCCGACTCTTGTCCCTATCTCGAACCACTCTTCCCTCCCTGTCTTTACTAAGTGTTATAATGTTCAAATCTGGATTTCTGTTGAGAAATTCTATCCCTATTCAGCTTATCTCTTGCTTTAATATCCCCTTCAGTTGTAACATCCTCGATTGGGCCTAGTTTTATATGTAATGGATACGCGTATGTAAATTAGATTAGTAGAATATGTGTATTTTAGTAAATATATATACGTTATTGACTAAATGTGAATTTTAAGTTAGTTATCGGGTGAATTAAAATAAAGGAGTCATGACGGGTTTGGTGGATATTTTGAAAAGAAGAAATCCAAAGGCGGTTATGCCGTTTGGGTATGTACAGATACATGCATATGCTCAAAGTTGAAAAAGTAAAGTCAAACAAAGAAAAAAAACACACACAAACACACACTCTCTCATATTCTTGAAAGAAGGTCTTGAAGATCTTGGTGTTGTTGAATCAAAAGAAGGTTAGTATGTGTTTCTTTTGAAGTTTAAGCTTGATTAATGTTAGTTGGGTGTTAAGTTGCTGCTGGAATATCATGTTGATATGAATAACTCCATGGTTGAGCATATAAAGCTTACTTGATAAGTGTGTTTTGTATGAGTGATATATGAAGTTTTAAGGTGTTTTAGAAGTGATTCTAACAAGTTTCATCTGACTTTATACCCATCTGACTTTCTACGGTCTGACTGTCACATGAGAAGTCTGACTGTTGCATGGATGATCCGACTATCGCATGTGCGGTCTAAATTTTGATGGCCTGGCTTTTGAGGGCATGACTTTCGCCATCCGACCATTGGGATGCTACACGACGCGTCCAGTGAAAATCAAGATGGACCATTTTTGTTGTTAAGTATTTTTAAGGCATATGTAGCACTGGTTCATATGAAGTCATTATATGATGTTTATGAGCATTAGAAGGTTCTTGTACGTGTTCTAGTAATAGAACCTCGTGTGTGCGCTTAATATAAGTAATGACGTGTTTTAGGTAAACCTGACACATTAACAGAGCTAGAGCAAAATATCTGTTTATTGTAAACTCCTCGAGTGAGTACCGGCTTTCATAAGTCTCAATTGAGGGAGACTTGCTTGCTAATTAGATAATCTGATTGGTTAAGTATGATAGTATGATGTATGTTGAAGTTTCTATAGCATGTATGCTTAAGAATTAAGGTGTAAGCCTTACCATGTTGTTTTAATGTGATATGCCATGCTTAATTCTTGTAGATCATATGTTAAGTGCATGCCAGCGGATCCAAATTGGAGCCGCCTAGTTAAAGTTGATGATATGTATGTTATTGGATCCTTCTTGATGAATGTATGTAAATTCATGCTGATTGATAGATCCTGATTGGATCATATGTATGTGTGTGTGAATTGTCCGTGGAATACTTCTAGTGAGATTGCGATTAGCCAGTTGTAGCTGGATCCCACTAGTTGGTTGAGGTTAGCTGGTTGTAGCTGGATTCTATGAGACCTTCGGGTTGAAATTGGGAGCAATAGGGACTCGGGTGCCCATATTGTAACATCCGCAAATCCGGGGTAGTTGATTGATGAGTAAAAGGTATGTGATTTCGTGATTATTTGAGTTTATTTGGTTAAGTGGTTATTTGGGAGTAATTAAATTAATTAATGATTTGGATAAAATAATGTGTGTGATACTGGAAATGGAAAGAAAAGAAAAAGTATGTATGTATGAGGTTATGTATGTATGTAAATTGATGTATGTGTATGCATGTATAAAGTGAGGACACCTCATGTTTGTGAGGATTTTATAAAAATACACGTGTGTGTGAGTATATGATTATCATATGACATTTGCATATTATTATTTGAAAAGAAGGAAAAGTTAAGTGTGTGTGTGTATGTGTTTCCTGGAATAGAAGAACAAGAAATAAAAGAAGAACTTGAATTTCTAAAGTGAAGATTGAATGGTTGTTTAACTAAACTAAAGGTTGGTTAATGTTTCTGATATGAATCATGATTATCTGGCTATGTTTTTTGTTGATTTCATGCGTTTAGTGGGAAAACACCATTGATGGTTCATGAAGAAATTTATGAAATGGGTTTTGATGATTTTGTTTTTTTGATTGATTAAAAAGGTGTTCATGATGTTTTATGTACATGATATATGAAATATATGTGTTTAGTTCGAAGATTTATGATGTTAGAAATGGTTATAAAATTTTGTGCTGGCTGAAAATCCGAGAAAAAAGGAAGAAGATGGTCTGTAAATCGGACGTCGCGGTGTGACATTTTGAAGGGTAGAGGCGCGACCCTATGAAAATCCGACACTTTCATCCGGATTGTGGAGAATCCGCTAAAGTTCCAAATCCGACCTTAGAAATCCGACAATTGTGAAATCCGACCCTGAAATCCGATTCTTTGCAAATCCGACACCAAAATCCGAAAGTTGATTCCCGGATTGAAATCCGATACTGTCGCGGCGCGACGCAAGGGTAGGTCGCGGCGCGACCAGGCTTGTTTCAGGAAGATTTCTTGTTTTATTTGTATTTTGTTTGGGATAAGTCAGATTATCAATTGTATGATTAAATTAAGTTGTTTACATGAATATAAGATATAAATATATGTGGAAAGATATATTTATATATTCATTTCAGGCAATCCACAGACTAAGTGATATTAGACAACTGAGCAAGCGTGATTCGAGGACTGAGGTGATTGGAAGTTTACTCACGGGTGGTGTTGGTGGTAACATTATGAGTTGTTTGATTTAAGGAATGTATGACTGCAATGATTAATTGTTGTTTTGAATATGTGATTATGGACTGATGAGTTCGACATGAGAAAATAGATTGTTTGATATGCCATGATAGACTGTTAGTCTGCCATTTGTTAATCAAGAATTATATGTTCGTATATGTTATATGTGATATAGTTTTGATTGTGTTCATGATTGGAAGTGTACCTGGCTTGTTTGAGAACCAACTGCTGTTGTGACGAGTTGGTAGAGATCAACTTCTGTGAAAGGGCTGGTTGGGGTCAGCTATTGTTGCCAGAGTTGGCCTTGTCTGCGGTTGGTTGAGCAGTGGTAGTCCTCCTAATGCATGTGTTGTATCAGAGGGGAATTTCACTGTGCAGATTGGCAGAGCGCTATCGGTAAACCTTTGCTTTGGCCGGCATTAGTTGTAGGTTCGGCAGAACCGCCGGTCCTCGAGATTGGAGAGATTGTTGAATTGATGGATTGATTGATGATTGTTGTTCAGAGGTTCAGTTGTGAACTGTGATTGTTGTTAGCTTGTTTGTTGCTTCCATTCATTTAGCTTTGTGCTAATTCCCTACGGTTGATTGCTTTTTGCAGGATTTTGTGAGTAGCTGTTTAGCTTTGTTTGTGGAAAGGGAAATTTGACCAATGCTCTAATATTGTGTTTTGAGAAGAGACTTGTCATGTTTTATAAATCTTTTGTAACACAAGTTGACGTTGTATTTTGTAAAGAGTACTTTATACTTTGTGGGTGTTGGTTTTAAAGAGTAATGCAAATGCTTCCGTAGCGGTTTTAAAAAAATGGCTTGAGATTTACGGTGTTAAACATACCGAGTCTAGGTTCTGCGAAACCACCATTCCTTGACAAAGATGGGGCTCTCTGGCCCAATGTTGCTTATGATGTTATAACGATGATTGGTGGACTGTGATGCGCTCCCCCACCAGCGTAGTTGGTTGTGTCTGATCCCCCGGTTTGTGTTGTTGAGTGGGACTAGCTATCCTGCAAGATATGACCCTTACTGATCTTGTCAGCACACCACAATATGATAGGGTAACATTGAATGCTCATTCATGTGTTATGTGACTTTCTTTATTGATGCTTGTGATAAGTCATTACTCACTAGCTATTTTAGATAGCTAGTGTTTCTTTATTCATAATTTTTACACGTAAAGATTAGGTGGCCTAGAAAGATGGGTTGCCTGTGGATGGATGTATAAGCTTTTGGGATGGAACACTTTCTATATGATGTAATATGTTGTTTATGGTTGGTTGTTGTGTTAGGTAACACCAAACAAGATGTTTTAGAATTATGATTTGTAAATATCTAATGTAAACTTTTGAATTAAATTTTTGCTACATAATCTGATGGTTTATGACTTTTAAAAGAGACCCACGCATATTAAAAACTTGAAATTTCGGTAAATTCACTGTTTTCCCATGTGGTGTTAGAATTAGGTATCAAAGCCTAAGTTTGAGGGTATTGAATACTTGGAAGAGTATCCAGTCTCAAACTCGGGCCTAACCATAATTAAGTGTTCCTTATGGGGGTTGAGTGTGAGTGTTGCATGACTTCTACATGTTGTAAGTTAGCTTGTTGAGTTGATAAGTAAGTATATTACCGTATTGAACGCTCTTCCCTATTGTATATAAAGTTGAGAAAAGATGTCTAGTGAGCACAGTAATACCAAACAGGCTCTCAAAGAAATGGAGGATGAGGCTACTCATATACCTCATCAAGTTGAGGATGAACGTTCTCAGCACCATGTTGACCTGAGCCAGATCAAGTGGTATATATAAAACGCCTTGAAGAAGAGCTTCGTATAGCAAAGGAGCTCTTGTTGCAAACAACGTTGGGAAAAACACGCAGGACGTTTTCGTTCAAGAAGTTTTTATCGTGTAAACCACCGACGTTTGAAGGGAGTGATAACCCCACCGTTACTATGCAATAGCTCTGTGAGATGGAGTAGACGTTTGAATCATGTGAATGTGAGCCTGAGTATTGAGTAAGATACGCATTACGTATGTTGAAAAGCCGTGCCATTTTCTGGTGGGATACGGTAAAGGCCTCTGTTCATAAAGGAGGTTGTTGGGGAGATAATCACTTCACCCTAATAATCAACTCTGCCTATCCTAAAACATAGAATTTGATGATAACCAAACCCTACATTCATTATGACTTAGAAAGAATTCAAACATGTGTTGTTTGAATCAGTTTATGTAAAAATATGCTAAGTATGGAACCATCAGCTGAGGAAAATAAGCCATCAGGTGAGCATCAGATCCTACTCAAAGTATCAGTCAAAGGATATCAGCCAAGGAGCATTAGATGAAGAATACAAGTAAAGAAGACCATTGGCTGAGGAAAACAGTCTATCAGCTGAGTAAAATTGTTGATCAGCTGATGAAAATATTCCATCAGCTGAGTAAACAGATTGATCAGCTGAGTGAAGAAAGTGGTCAGCTGAGTGAAGAATTTGAGCAGCTGAGTGCCTACTATATCAGCTGAGTGAACAAATGGATCAGCTGAGGCCCAGAGCATCGGCTAAGTAAGTCTATCTTTACACAAGTCATCTCCCCTTATAAACTGATGTATTTGATTAATCAGCTGAGCATTCTTGATCAACTGATCATACAAATACATGAGCTTATGTTCTCCTAAGTTTACTATTGATCAGCTGAGCATCTATATGATCAGCTGAGCAATATGTATCAACTGAGTCCTAGCAAAAAGTGATCAACTGATATATTTTGTCAAATGAGTAGTGAATATCAGAGTTCCTAGTACAATCTGTTAGCTGAGTCGTGAAAAATGTCAAATCTACTCTATCTTTTCAGATTGTAAGTCATATGTAAAAGGCAGAACATGTGTTGTTCTATTATGCCTTAGATCTTTGTTTGTAAAAGTAAAAATGCACTTTTTGGATCAAGTATGAGGCAAAAAGGTTTGATCTTATCCTCTGGAAAAGGATAATGATACCTCAAACAGACGAAGATCTTGAAGATTTGTTCAAGCAACTAAGTATGGCTGGCAATCCCATACTTGGTAAAGTCAAATCAATCAGAAGCATGGTGTTGATTAAAGTACAATCATGGAAAGGGAAAGATACTTCTACACGACAGTAGATGTGGACTTTATATTTTATATTGTGAATGAGTTGCACTTTTGCAGAAAAGTACAATTACTTTTATCATACATTTGATTAAAGTAATTTTACTTTTCACCCACTACCTTTACAATTAAAATATTATATTTCCACATCCTCTTGGTCTCTTACCTTCATGCAACCGGATCCACCAAGACTTCTATATATACTCATGCATGGTGGACATGCAAATATAGAATACTACACAACACAACAAAGTGAAGTCTCTACTACACAAAAAAAAAATCTCATCAGTTGAGAAATTTCGTAGAGTATAAGAATTGTGTATAATCAAACTTGTTCATGTGTTGAACACTCTAAATACATTAGTTGTTTTAGAGTTAGCTTGTCTATGTGTTAGACAAATTGATTGCCACCTTTTATTGTACTTAGAATTTCCGCTTCTAGTACATGTAATTCTTGATTCATATCAATAAGAATTATATAAAAGTATATAAGTGTGTCTTTAATTTTTAAAAGCTAAAGTTTGTATTCAACCCCCCTTCTACAAACATTTATTGTTACGTACTGAATCTGGGACTAACAACTGGTATCAGAGTAGGTTAGATAATCAATATTTAGATCTCTTTTGCTTACTCTACAACTGCTTCTACCCCTCTCAATATGGCCTCATCCGCAAACAATATGAATATCTCAAACACTGGGTCCTTAACAAGATGTCCCATGTTTGATGCTGAAAATTTCTCCATGTGGAAAAGTAGAGCACATCTTTTCCTATCCACCCTTGATATCCAAATGCTTGAAATAGTCACTGATGGTCCTTATGTTCCAACATCAGTGTTATCTATTCCATCAGAATCTGAAGGTCAAACCTCTACAACTGAAAGAATCATAACCAAACCCATGCATCTGTGGACAGATGAGGATAAGAGGTTGGTTAGCCTAGATGTTAAGGCTAGATCAGCTCTTGTCTCTACACTACCCAATGAAATCTATCATCAAGTGCTTAACTGTGCTTCTGCAAAAGAGATGTTAGATACACTCACAGTTGCATATGAAGGGACTGGAGAGGTAAAGGAGAACAAGAAGCTCCTCCTCAATAGAGAGTATGAATTCTTCTTTGCTTAGAAAGGTGAGAGTCTTACACAGACATACACTAGGTTCAACTGCCTTGTTAATGACTTGAAAAGGGCAGACATAACCAAGAGCAACTTTGTCTTGGTAAACAAGTTTCTAGACTCCCTTCCTGAAACATGGGATCACTTTGTCACTGTTCTAAGACATAGTGAAAAGATTAAGGGAATGCCTCTAGTTGCTCTCTATGGTAACTTACTCAACCATGAGCAATCAGTCAAACAAAGGAAGTTGTCATCCCAGGAGATGAAGGAGGTTGTGAAAGCTGCACCAACTGCCCTTGTAAGAGATACAAAGATGAGAAGCGTTGCAGCTATTGATTTTGGTTCTGATGAAGAAGGAGATGGAGAGGAGAGTGCTGGAGAAAGTGATGAGGAGAAGGATTGTGAGGAAAGTAATTTGGAGGAGTTGGTTGAAGGTGTAGCTATGCTGGTTAAGAAGATCAGACCTTTCAAGAAGGGAAAGGGTGTCAATAGGTTTAGCAAGAGGTCATCAAAGTTTGTCAAGCCCAAATCCACTTTTGATTCCTCCACAAATGAGTGTTATAAGTGTGGCAAGATTGGCCACATTGCCAGTGATTGTAAGTCCAAATATAACACTAGTTCTTCATCTGTGCAAAAACAGGAGGGCAAGATTGATTATGAAGCCAAGTACAAGAAACTCCTTCCTGCTGTCCTTGACAAGAAGAAGAAGAAGAAAGCCCAGGGCCAAGTTCTTGTTGCTGAAGAAGAAGATTGGGCAGAAGAAGATCTCTCCTCAGATGAAGATGAGGTAAAGCTTGTTCAACTACCAACTGGGATCCTTCTTCTATGTATCAGGTTGGAAAATTTATTAATTATGATGATAATGAGAAGAATGCTATGTTTGATTACTTGTGTATTGATTTCCAGTTTGCTATTCAAAGAGAGAAGAAGCTAAAACTAGAAGTAGAATCACTAAAGGAAAAGTTAATTCTTAAGGATGAGGAACTTAAGCAGATAACAATCTTAAATGATGAACTAGCTAATCAAAAGATACTTAATGAGATCTTAGTAAAAGAAACTAGTGAAGCAACCAAAAAGTTTAATGACCTCCAAAAAGTAGTAAAGTCTTGGTGTGTATCTGCAGAAAAGACCACTCAGTGTGTCAAGGAGCAGATACCCAAACAAGTTCAAGCTATTATTGGTGGAAATTACTCTAAGGCTGCTAACTATGTTGATTCTAGTAAGAACCTTAATATCTTAGACAAAGCTGACATTTTGCCACAGACCTTTCACAAGACTGTTAAAGGCAAAAGTGTATTCACAAATAAGTTTGTTAGAAGCAAAAGTTCCCACTTAAAAGAATCAATTATTCCTTCTGTTGAATCATCCTCTAGTAAGATTTCAGAATGTAAAAATACTAATAACACAAAGTCAAAGGATGTGATTAAAGGAAAGGAATCATTAGTTGAGACCTCAGAGACATTATGTTGTCAAACCTTGAAAATAGATGACTTAATTCTTAGCATTTCACAAACTGAAGAATCATTAGCTAATACTACTCCATCAGCTGATAGGTTAGTAGATGATAAATTCTCAGCTGATAACCTGTTAGCTGATCATAGCTCATCTTCTAAACAATCAGTTGATCTAGAAGTAATCAACTCTCTTTTAATAGAAGAAACTATGAGTAAAAAGAATGATGTTCACATTGTTCCTATTTCTGCCACTCCAAAGATTGGTCAAAAGCTTTCCAAAAACAAAGATTAATCTAAGGTGCCTGTAAATAAAGACCTAAGAAATTTACAGGATAAGCTTCATAAGCTGAATGGTCAAATTAGTCAAATGATGACTGATAAGAAATCTCATACGCATTCAAACCATGTTGTTCAATGCTCCAAGGCCACTAAATCTTAAAAATGTTATAAATGTGGAAGCAAAGAGCATAAGGCATTTGAATGTTCTTTAGAAGGGAATTCAAGACAGCGGACTTGTGATGATAACATAGTCACTCCTCCCATTCATAAGAAACCTGAGATAAAGTGGAAAGCTAGGTGCATTCCATAGGGATCCACTAAGTAGTGGATTTCTACTTGTGTCACTAACTCTTCTTTCATTCAAATATGTGCAGGGTGTTGGTTCTTGGTTTCTTGACAGTGGATGTTCAAGAACCATGACAGGTAACAAGGCTTTGCTCAGCAACTACAAGAAAGAGAAAGGTCCAAGGGTGACTTTTGGTGACAACAACCATGGGCAAACTAAAGGCTATGGTGAACTTCATAATGGGAACCTCAAGCTGTCAAAAGTTTCATATGTCAAAGGGCTGAAATATAATCTCATAAGCATAAGTCAATTGTGTGATGGAGATAATGAAGTCCACTTCACAAAGACAGGAGGCTCCATCATAAATAAAGAAGGTAATACAGTGTTCAGTGCCAAGAGAACCAAGGATGTGTATACACTTGACATGTCCTCTGGTGACCCTTCAAAGGAAACTTGTTTGTAGTCCAAGAATAATGAGGATACAAACTTGATGTGGCACAAGAGGCTTTCCCACCTTAATTTCAAAAATATCAACAAGTTGAGCAAGGGTGAACTAGTGTCAGGACTACCTTCACTGACTTATCTTAAGCCTAAACCTTGCACTGCTTGTGAGAAGGGAAAGCAGCATAAGACATCATTTCCATCCAAGCAGGCCTTCTCAATTATAGAACCTTTCTATATGTTGCACATGGATCTCTTTGGTCCTGTTGCAACTGCTAGTATTGGTGGAATAAATTAAGCTCTGGTATTGGTTGATGAATTCTCAAGATATACTTGGGTTTTCTTTCTTAAAGCAAAGAGTGAGACTGCTGAAGAAATTATTTGTTTTATCAAGAAGATGGAAGTGTTGAATGGCAATCTGGTGAGGAGTCTTAGAAGTGATCATGGAACTGAATTCATAAATTAAACTCTGGAATCTTTTTGTGATGAGAAAGGGATATCTCAAAACTTTTCTGCTCCAAGAACCCCACAACAAAATGGTGTAGATGAAAGAAGAAATAGAACATTGATTGAAGCTGCCAGAACCATGTTGTGTGAAAGTGGGTTATGTGACATTCGGCAACAAATTTCCCAGGTTAGCCATTAGAAATTCTAATTTTAAGCCTAGTAAGACTAAAAATAGTATTTATGGTTTAAATACATCCATAATAATATTAGATTTCATAGAAATCCCGCCTATATGGTTAGAACCTTCCGGAGCTCGAAAAATCGAATTATTAAAAGTCAAAAATTACAAATCATGTACAATAATAAATAAAATATCAATAAAAATAATTAAATAAATCATAATAAATATAAATAAGTTAAAATATAAAACATATAAAAATAAACTCATAAAAGTAATTAAAACTTTGTAATTAAAAGATTTAAACAAAATCACCAATTATACAAAATTTATTTAAACAAATTACACTTAATTATTCAAAAAAAATATAAAAGAAAATCCCCCCCCCTATGGCCAGCCACCCTACCCCCCCCCCCTCATAATTCTCTTGCCTCCTTCTGTACCCAAGAAACCACCACTTGATCTCCCCCATGTCCTATATAATCCCCCTTCCTCTCTTCATCATTTCCTTTACCACCACACCCAATCTCTTCTCTTTTCTCTCTTCTTTCACCACCAAAAATCTCCCAAGAACAACAAGAATTGTTCATCTTGTGAAGATCCAACACCAAACCAAAGGCAATAGTTGGTAAGATGATCACAAAACACTCATCTCTACTCTTCTACTCTTCTACTCTTCTTCTTTCTTCTTTCTTTTATTTATCTTCTTTGTTGTTCATCTTATTTCCTTTATATATATATATATATATATATCATGTAAATATAAACATCCTACCAATGTTGTAAGGAGCACATGAAATGTGCATCATCCTACCATTATTGTATGGAACTTAATCAACTAAAAACCAAGAAAATAAGACTTTGATCATGCATGTGTTTCATCTTAACAAATGTTGTAAGGAACACATAAAATGTGTATCATCCTACCATTATTGAAAGAACACATGGATTATCAAAGCTTATACTCATACAATATGATTATTCATGAATATAAACATGTTATATTAAAGTTATGACCCATAAACAAAAAGAATAACATACTGGCAGATTCTGATGCTAGAACTCCCCATTTATTTTTGTTATATCTGAAGTCCTAGGTATCAAAATCAGTTGATTCTTTTTGCTAATCTTAGTTTAAAGTGTTACCTTTCATTTAAACCTGGATTCACTAATTTTCATCAACGTTTGATCCTTCAAACATATTTAAAAAGACCCATATGTTGAATCTGGAAATCTGGCAGATTTAGAAGGGTACACTTTAAATGCGTGTAATTTACTCATTCTTGGGTCAAAATACGTCTAGTTTTTTTGAAAGTTTCATCCTTGAACCATGGTTAATTCCCATTTTGAATCATGTAAAAACGAGGTCGTATGGGCCCTAAACAGACGTTTTAGTAACAACATGTCATCCAGACACTGATCAGTGGACATCTTATATACTTTTAATTATTAAAAATATTAAACATGGATTATAAATTCCTATATTTTTACTGGACATTCTAGAAACATGTATTATGATTATAATAAAATATCAAACCTTAATATGACTCCTAAAATACAGTTTTTAATTTTTAAAGTTCAACTTAAAGAACTGAAAATTTCAGTGAACACTTATAATTTATGGAAAAATAGAGACAACCTTTAACTATTTAATAAATAACTTAACAATAAATATATAATACAAAATAATAAATAAATAAGTCTAATAGAGCTACATACCTCTTATATTAGGAAATGAGCTTTGGTAGGAACAAGAAATCCTTACGAGTGAACACATTAGCATACCGAGTGAGTACCATAGCCCCTTTTTACCGTATTTCATATTATTTTGGGGTGAAAGCATGTGTATACGTTTCATAAAAAGTTTATTGCCTATCTTCTTATTTATTTCAAATATTATTTTGACCACTTATGGTATTATTCTTTGATGTGCTTGGGTGATCGTTGTAAGGCCCTTTCGTTGGACATTATCCCTTAACTCCGCTAGTGAGCCGATGGTATTAGTAAGTAGCGCTATTTGGAGATTCCGACATCTCCCATTTATGGTTGACGAACTATAGATGTACTTTACCATTACTAACGTCATTTAATATAGGCGTTAGGTTTATCATGGGCAATTGGTTGTCGGCTAGGTTGGATAATGGCTCCAGCAACAATCATCATAGTATATTACTACCATGTGTAACGTATTGGGCAATATAATACATCTTCTATAATTCATGCATACTTTTATTTTATTCCAAAAACCTCCATCAATTATTTAAACTTTTCTCACCTAAAAGTAATTCTGGGCATATATTGAGAAAACCTATGAACTCACCAACTCTAGTAGTTGACCTTTTCTTTCTTTTACCCGTGCTTTCAGGTGATCAACGTTAGGTACCTTATGCATACAAGCATGATGTGTGGCATTTCCACTAGATTGGCACAGTAAACTCCCCTCTGAACAACAAATGCAACATAAAGGCTACTACTGTTCAACCAACCAATTAGGCAAGCCCAGCCCAAGTCCACGTATAGCTGACTTCTCAACGCAACTCAAAATCATCCTAAGAGTGCGTATCGACAAAATATTCATGCAACAGTTATCAACATTTCATTATCACATTCAACATTTCAATCAATCCAATCTCAATCCACAATCATGCTTCACATCAATAAAATTAACTGCAATCTTTACCATCCGTGTTTAACGTCCACTCACCTCAATTTCAGCACGAGCTCAGAAGTCTAATATTACTGAGTCTTAGGATTGTTTGTAAACACAACAATAATCAAATCAGTCCCAATCTCATATATATATCTTATCCATATATTTATAAATCATTCATCAAACAAACATCAAACAATAAACAAATACAAGTTCAAAACACAAATATCGGATTTCTCCAAAACTATCGGATTTCAAGAATCCGCAACTCATGTCTCGGATATTACTAATATCGGATTTATGAATCCGATGGATTCCATTCTATCGGATTTGCCTTAATTGAATTCCTAGTACTCGGATTTCACTTCAATCGGATTTTATCAACTATGTTGGATTTCAAGTACCCGGATTCGATCAATCGGATTTCATTATAAATCGGATTTAAGGTCTCGGTTTACAACAATCGGATTCTTGGTTATACAAGTGTAGGATTCTAACTTGTCGGTTTTAGAGTTCCGGATTTCAATCTTCCGGTTTTCCAAACTTTCGGTTTCCAACACTCGATTTTCTAATCAATCGGAATTCATTTTCTTCCTTACGAAAACCGACAGTTCATATATTTATCAAATCCATCATCTTTATAGCTCAAATCCAGAAATTATGAATTCATCAAATTATTTCAAAAACATGTTTAAACACCTCTAAACATATGTTCATACATCAAAACATCATTTAAACACATACAAATCATATGAACATAAAAACCGACCCAAAACTTATGTTCTTCAAAAACCAATTCTATGATTCATCATGCAATCATGTTATTCTAATCAGAATTCAATCTAACAACATTTAATCATAATATCAATAACATCTAACCTTGAATCTTGATTTAAAACACAAAATATATGAAAATCCGATTCTTTATTCTTTCTTTTCTTCTTCGGTTTCTTTGGTAGAGGAGAGAACACAACACACACTTACACCTTACCAAATTTGAGAATAATCAATCAATGTTTACACCATCTACACGTTTACATGTAATTAGTCACGAGGTGGCACTCACTTAAGCAATTAACCTATTATGCATACACGTGCACACACACACACAAACACTTACATACACACGGTTACATACATATATATAACACATGCAAAATAACCTACTTATAATTAATTTAATCAATTACTTAAACATTTAATAATAACTAAAACAATTAGACAAATACCACAAACCTGCTAATCTCCTAGCCCAGGTTTGAGGGTGTTACAAATGTCAGATTTGTGCACAGGTGAATACCGAGCATCAAAGACCCTATGGTAATGCAACAATTACTAATTCCATAATGGAAATGGGACAACATCACTATGGATTTTGTTACTAAACTGCCCAGGACTTCAAAAGGGCATGACATGATATGTGTGATTGTTGATAGACTAACCAAGAGTGCACACTTCCTAGCTATGAATGAATCATCTTCTATGCCTCGTCTTGCTCAGCTATATATCAACAAGATAGTGGCCCGACACGGTGTTCCATTATCTATTGTCTCTGATAGAGATACACGCTTTGTTTCACATTTCTGGAGCAGTCTTCAGCGGGAGCTTGGTACTCGTGTTCATTTGAGTACCGCATACCATCTACAGACAGATGGACAGTCCAAAAGGACTATCCAAACTCTTGAAGACATGGTACGCGCATGTGTACTTGAATACGGTGGCTCGTAGGATTCTCATTTGCCTTTGATCGAGTTTGCTTATAATAACTCATATCATTCTAGTATCGGTATGCCACCGTATGAGATGCTTTATGGTAGGCGTTGTCGCACACCTACCTGTTGATAAAGTCTTTATAGTATGCTAGACCTGATATGGTCCAGATTACTGCTGATAAAGTCAAGTTTGCACGGGAAAAACTTAAGGCAACCAGAGATAGGCAAAGGATGTATGCTGATCCGAAACATAGGCCGGTTACCTTTGAAATAGGTGATCGGGTATTCTTGAAGGTTTCTCCGTGGAAGGGTGTTATCAGGTTTGGCAAGAAAGGCAAGTTGAGCCCGCGATACATTGGTCCATTCAGGATTATTCATAAAGTCAACCAGCAGACGGTATCTTTGGAACTACCTCCAGAGTTATCAGGTATTCATAATACCTTTAATGTTTGCTATCTTCGCAAGTGCAAGGTAGATGAAGATCAGATTTTACCCCTACAAGACCTGAAGGTGGATTCTTCTGCATGGTTCGTGGAAGAACCAATTGAAATCTTAAACACAAAGGCTAAGCGGCCGAGAAAGAAGACAATTCAGCTAGTCTTGGATAAATGGAAGCACAATCTTGGGTCAAACCTTACATGGGAGACCGGTGAGGATATGAAAGCACGCTATCCCCATCTGTTTTCTGAAAAGCAGATTCCAAGGACGGAATCTTCTTAAGGGGGTAGATTTGTAACATCCTCAAAACGGGTCTAAACGTGTGCGAATATGGTACGTCAATTATTTAATTTAATTAAATAATATATATATATTTTAGAATGATATAAAATATGAAAAATAATAAATAAATGGGTTATTAAAAATATTAATAAAAATAGATAAAGATTATAAAATATCGAACGGTTTCAAACGAGGATTCCAAAAATATTCTCGTTAGTTGAAACAGTTAAACAATAGATGAGTTGTAAGTTGAAAATGGGAACAAAATACCCACTTGTAGATAATAATAGCCCACAAGTCGGTTTTGCCTATATCCTCTCATTAGACACATACACATACTCACATATTCAAACACACACACACACACACGCTTATCTTCCTGTTCTTGCAAAGATTGAAGGAGAAATCAAATTTCAAGCAAACAAGCTATGATTTCGCACAAGATTAAATCAGTCCACAATCACCATCTTCATCATCTCTATCATTGTAAGCTTCATCTCCATGCTTATTCTTCTATTCTATGATTTCCATTTGAGATGCTATATGTACAACTAGTCAATGCAAAGTAATTTTAAAAAAACGGGTATTTCGGGTATACCCGAAACAGAATTTCACCACCCAGTACCCGAACCAAATTAGATACGGGTTAACCAAATAACCGAATATGGATACCCGATGGCCGAAATAACCGAACCGTTAACGGGTCGGTTATTTCGGGTTTCGGTTGTTTTCAACACCCCTAGCTGAACACACCCTCAAAGGCTCCAATGGGCTTCATAATATTTTAACAAATCTAAACTTCATATTTAACAAATATAAATTGAGATTCAAATCATTCCAACCCACATACACATCAAGAGTATCATGACTTCATGAGCATTGGTCTGGAAAAAAAATAGCACTTTCAAGTTATAATTATCCCACAGCCAATATGGAAAGGACAAATAACACAACCCAAAGTTAAAAGATCCCTCGAGGGAGTGGTTATTTTCCCGATGAAATCGAGGGACATAAACAAAGGTCAAAAGATAAATCAAATCACGAGTATTTATCGAAAGAAACTCATGTGGGTCGTCATTCTTTTAACACGCGACTCTGTACATTTATATTCTATACAAAACACCACCACCTAGCAACATTTTTAACATCTTTTCGTGAAATTAACTTATAAAACACAACGCAAAAGGGAATCAATCAATGAATAAAATGAATGCAAAAAAAAACCCTCCAATTAACAACCTAAATCATACTACCCTACAAACAAGTAAAAAGTAGGAAAGAACTAAGAGAAGTATCTTATTTTTAAAGGAGATGTGGGTCCAGATCCAGCGTGGAGTGCTTTCACGAGCGCAACGAATTTTAATAAACTGTCTTCACAGAACCACCTCAGCATCCATGTCACAAGGCCCTGGTTGTTGAGTGGTGTGTTTTCTGATGTCCTGTTTAAGTCCCAAGGGGAGAACTCTGATGTAAAAGATTTGAGAGTTAATGTCACACAACAGCTTTCTTTGGTCTCTATAACCTGAGAAAACACAGATTAATTTGGTTTTATTAGCTGTAAACCAACAGACTGAGCCCTACTAAGGTGCCATTTTGATCCATTATGTCAAAAAGGTGTTTGTGGGCCACCCCAGTCCAACCCGGCCTATTTGAACTGATACTAAAATATGACTCGTTGCAACCTGAACCTATTCCGACTCCGTGCACCACTAGGCACTAGCCTATTCTATGCTGAGTCAGAAAGCCAGCATTTCAAAGGGGTTCTTTCCAAATGAAAATTAAAGACTAATTTGTTTGATATTTTAGTACTGAAATGAGGTAAAACTGTAAAAGGTGCTACCATCTTCAACGATAGTCGATTCTTTTCCAGCTTGTTTGTTATTATTTTATCAAGAGTGAAAGACATTTTAAATCAAGCGTATCATAAGAAAATATGATCAGGAATGAGAAACAAATCTTAACCACCAAATAAAATTATTCCAAGTTTCAATGATCAATGATGGTAAACCAAGCTACTATAATTGCTCATGAGTGTAAAATAAACCATTATGTAATCAAATGATTTACCATTTCCAATGCATTGCCAATGGAACAGCAGGTATCAAGGGAGAAATATGGAGTAAAGTTGTCCTGGGAATCAAAACCAAACTGCGAGACATCCTCAATGCATACAAGCATATGCCCTCCAAGAACAAACAATGATCTTGAAAACCATTGATTGTCTGATAAAGAGAAAGTAATGTTTAGGGTACTGCCCAAGTTAGACGATAAAAGATATAAAATTAACTTAAAAGTAAATGAGCATAAAAGTCTATTTAACTATACTAACTTTTGTGACAAAAATATTCTTTAGAAGTCAACCAATTTACTTATGAATGGCTTAATTTTGGTTGTGTTTTATTACAAATGGGTCATATAAAAAAAACTTATGAAGAAGGGGACGGGTCAAACAGATTGCAACTAGTTGAGACTTGAGACCTTATTTTTTTAAGCATACAACCTCTTAGGTCGTCTATTCAGAGACTTGGACAATTATTGTAATAAAATTATCCTGTAACCATAATTAGTACATTAATTATTAACAAAAATACATTAAAGATGGACAAAATAAGTGTTTGCAAATCAACCCAACCTAGCCTGCTTCAACATGTACTAAAAATGGTTTGTAGCCCAAACCCGTTTCACATCCTGCCACCCCTATTATTGTCACACAGAAGTTATGATGCTCACAACAAAAGATAAAAATTTAATTCCCTTTAATGATTGTGTGACCAACAACCTCATTGCAAGGTTGCATAAGAGAAAGTAGTATTCATTTTGTTTTTCTATGAATCTAGAGTGTGGCAAAAGTCAACTAAAACATAAGTTACCTTCAGAATTATTGCAAAATAGCACCATTGAATACTGAAGAATGTTTGTTTTTGACCCCCCACAGACATCTCTCTCAAACAAAGCAACCTGGATCTTATCCAAACTGACAAAGAAATACAAAGCCAGGTCATCAGAAAGAGTAAAACCGGAAAACACATGTGAACACTGAAATGTTTTGTTCACAATTTCAACCATCATTTTAGGGAGTGTTAGGATTCACAATTTTCAACAGATTATTCGAGTATAATAAGTTTTTCGCATTTGGATAAATGCTTCTGATTATCTAACTTTCTAAAGGTCAAATTAATATCTAAGGGCAAAACAAAATTACATATATACATCGTCTTTTAGCCTAAAACTGATAGACTTCTACTCCAAAAACTGTTTCTCCTCTTTTAAAAACTTGTCCTTTTTAGTAATTTTTTCCTTAAACAATCAAATTTGTGAAAACTCAAACATGTGACACTGATGAATTATCTGATTACACAAGTTACAACTGCAAGCAGCTGAAGCACATCCAATTATCCAAATACTGTTTTTAACAGCGTGTTTTATTACAACTAATTATCTGATTCAGATTAGTCACCATCACAAAATCACTTATTTACTCTCAAAAAAAACTCCAGACGCCCCCTAAGGGAAACAAGGTTCGATTTCACTAAAATGTTAGTTTACCTGATCAGAGGAAACCCTTTCTTCTTGGCATTTGAATGAAAGAATTCCAACGTAGATATAAGCAGCCTTGATTTCTCTACACTCCTAGTTATGAACATATACCTTGCCCCTCGTTTAGCATAGACCCTGTGACATTATTAATGGTAAGATTAGAAGATAAAAAAACAAATATCAAAAAAATATACAGAATAGCAGAATATATTAATGTTCCATTCCGTATTTAGAACGCATAAATCATGTTATTTTTCTAATACAACTACAAGTCCTTTTAGTATGTTGTAAATAATTACTGAACTCATATGTTATAGACATCTTAAAATTTTCATTTGGGTCCATTTTTGAGACACTGCAATATTATGCATGACTGAAAAGACATTTGTCAAGCAACACAAAATTGCATGGCTAAATTGGACTATTAAAGAAGTCTATCACGAAATTAAGAGTTAATTGTCCAATTTGTCCTTTAACTTTGCTATATCTTCTTATTCGGTCTTTTAACTTCAAAAAGTGACCAGGATAATCATTTATGAACCATTTTGTGGCCTTAATCCTTTCTAACGGTGAGAGTTAGTCAACTATGTTAAATCATGATAAAATGACAATTTACCCTTATTTTTATTATTTATTTATTAAAACTAAACTATTATTATTTATTATGTCCCATATTTTCTTTAGGGTTTATTTTTAGGCAGAGTCTCTGGACAACCACCACCACCTTAGGGATGGGAGAGGAGGTGAAAAATCGATTAAGAAGAAAGAAACCCTAGAAGAACAGGTGATTGCTTGAAAGGAGGAGAAACCATAAGGCTTAATGAATGACTCGATTAGGGTTATGTTTTATCTCTAATGAGGTCAAACAGGTCAAATCAAAATTAATATCTTAAAAGGAAATGGGTCAAACACTTCAAAGGTCTCCTAGAGTGTATATTTTCAGTGCATAAAACATCCTAAATATTTTATACATAAACCAATATTATTAGTTTATTACAAGTAATATATTTCTCATTTTCGTATATGACACAATACTTAATTAATAAAGAAAATAAAATCTTGACAAATAGTGTTTCATGTCAACCAAACCAACCCAAACCAAAATACCAGTTTTGACCCGTTACCGAGCAGCCCATTTTGCCACTAGTTGGAGTAAGTATAAAGTTCTGACTTCTGAGTTACTCACCTTACTGCTTGAAGTCCTAAACCTACTAGAACCTCTTTGACATCATCAGTCCCGAGGCAACCTACTAGACTTGGGCTAGATCCTGCAAAATGGCAATGAAGGAACTCAATAGAAAGAAAATAAAAACACGTTGCATAAGTAATATTTTGCAAGGATTATAACCAATTTTGAATTTCATAATGGTCATACCGCAATAAACCTAACCTGACCCATCATGTTGGCTATTGAGGAGTAAAACATACAACTTCTGTTCACAGCTCAGTAACAATGCAATTCCACTGTCAGGAAAAATCAGGAAAAAGTATAGTGAGTAAAAAAAATGACCAGCAACTGTTTAACCAGCTATTCGTGTAAGATGTTGACACACATTCATTACAATAAAAACATAAATCTTAAAAATTAAATCATATCAAGATTGATTATCAAGAATCCCCCAATAGATTTCTAGATTGTTTTATCATTTTTCTTGCGTTCTTATCTTTTGACTTCTCACAGGCATCATTAGAGTATAGAACTTATAGC
The DNA here is from genome assembly GCA_038502395.1 of Dittrichia graveolens. Lineage (NCBI taxonomy): Eukaryota > Viridiplantae > Streptophyta > Magnoliopsida > Asterales > Asteraceae > Dittrichia > Dittrichia graveolens. The sequence goes on from JARJIL010000008.1 coordinate 31,544,484, forward strand.
AAGGGATGCTTTTTAAAAATATCACTCACAAAACAACTATGTTGATTATTAAGGTCGTAGATAAGGAATGCTGATGAAAAAAGTACCTTTCCCCGCACCCGGATGGATCCTCAAGCAAACAATTGCAAGAAACATATTGTGTACATGTTTCTTGAACCCCATAATCTGCAAGATCTACATTGAAGTTCTTTAAGATGAATTCTTCTGTCCTGGGGCTTGATAGGTTTTTTTCAGTAAAAATCCTTCCTGCGTTGATAAGAGTATCCCGTCAACTAGAGGTGACAAAATGGGAGGGTTGGGATGATTGGGTAATGAGTCAAGTGGGTATTTTTTTTTGTACATGTTGAAATGTGGTGGGTAAGGTTAGGTTGACCCGAAACACTTTCTAAACTACTAGTGTAGAGCTACAAAAGAAACTACCCTCTTCATCCTATTGTTTAAACAATAAACTAATATTGTGAATAGAATAATCGAGCTCTTATACATTAACAATACCCTCGGGCAAATTTTGACGCATTGAACTATTTCCTTCTAAGCTTTTTTTTCCTGATTTTACTTATTTGACCTGTTAGACAAAAAACATAGCTCGAATCGAACTGTTCATAAGTAAATGGGTAGAAATTGCCACCTATACCATCCACCATTTGATAATTACTCATGCCAGCCTCTTTCCTATAGGCCTTGTGTACATCATGTGCGCAGTAGTTCGATTTATGTGAATCATTATCGACATCTGTTTGTGCCTTCTTCTCAGTTAGTGATATAACTCTCAGTTTTGGTGTCCTTTTGCACATTTTCTTCTCTAACCAATTTGCTTCTTGCTTCACAAGACCAACAATTTCACCATCATGCTGGCTTCCTTCACAATCCATGCCTAGTTGTTCAGAATCTGTAAGTTTCGTATCTAAAGAGTCATTGTCCATCATTTTATGAAAATCTTCACAAGGGAAAAATGATATGCTGTCCATACTTCTTGAAAGATCATCAGTTGTTGATTCGTTATGTATATGTGATCCAATTTCACCATAATCATTTCCACTATCACTACTAAAGCTATCTGAAGATGCTACTGAATGTGATTCAGCAGATAGCTGCAAAAATTCTTCCTCCAAATTATGGCGACGATGAAGAATATCTTCTTGGTAATGAGGAGGCGATCCTGCATAAACTGAGGGTGAACGAGCATCGATAATATTATCAACTGTTTCTGAAGGCATGAAGCTATTTGTTGAACTTGTCATTTCAACTCCTTCAAGTTTGATAACATTGTTAGAACATGTACCTTCATCTCCTGGTGGTTGAATAATCTTTTTGGGATCAACTCTTTTATCATAATAAGATTCCAGTTTCATGTGATTTGAAAGAGACCCATCTCTAGTTTCATGTGATATAGTTTTGATAGACATATCATCATATGGGTAATAAGATTCTTGAAGTTCCATATGGTGGTCATTGTCAAAAACTTCAGCAGAAGCTGATATATATCTTGATTTTTTACCAAAATGCTTCAATCTTCTCTTTTTTCTAGAATCATTTTCTTTGGAGGGAATCAAAGCAAGCCCACTTTGCATATCACTTTTCATAGGACCATCAGAAACATGAGTCATCCACCTTTGAAACTCCTCCAGCCATAAGGCGGAATGCTCTCTTTTCAAGAACTCGATTTTGTTTATGAAATCAGCAATTTCAGCTTCCTTATTTGAATCAGAAATCTCCTGTTTGCCCCGATCCTCATCATCACAAGTAATAGAGTCATTATCAGAATAAAAAATAGTGCTTGCTGTCTCACTTTCAATACTGGCAACACGAGAGAGCTTCTTCTGAAAAAAGGGTCAAAAAGTAATAATGGTTAAAAGAATTCTAGAAACCATGTATGTTATTTCCTTGTTTTATGTAGACTTGTAAGAAAGCATTCAAAGGGTATAATCAATCTTTAAGAGATTAGAGATCTTTGCATTTGCATTTTAAACTTATTTGCAGGTTGAAACTGTAATAATCAGTTTTAAACGTTTGGATAAACTGATACTGCATCTGATTTCTGATATAATTAGGAATAATCAGTTCCATACCAGCTACAATAAATCTAATTATCAAAAGGCAAAATAAAACTACCTAATTACCTATTTACACTTTATTTAACCAGATATAATAGATTTTTACTCAAACTCCACAGTATGCCTCACTTTTTTTTGCAAGTATGTCCTTCTTGATCAATTTATTAATTAGTTACTGCTGAAATCATAACCTGTCTAAGAATCCATCAGTAAATTATCTGGTTATTACTACTTTAAACAGCACAAATTCATCCAAACACTATCTCCTCCAGCCCAATGTCTCAAAACTGATTAGTTTTTTCTAATTGTTTGGTATTAAAAAAACTCTTTCAGAAAGCACATCCAAACAACCCCTTATTACATAATAGCCCCCATCCGACAAAGTTCACAGCTACACAATCCAAAAACCAATGTACTAATTACTAACCATTTTTGCGTTAACACTCCCCTCGGCTTCAGCATCATGTTTGGCTGGAGAATAAAATCCGAAGCTAGCCGGTTGCTTATGCCTACTTGCAATAAGAATTTGTCGTTTCCAAACCTCTCTAGTTGAAATCTTTTTATTATCCAATATCAGCTACAATTTACACATAAAAGAAAACACTAAAATGCAGCATCAAGATTAATTAGTAAAAGAGGATAAACAATATTATGTCTTTTCAAATTCTACCATATCAGGATCAGAGAAGAAGCTATAAACTTGTGCTCTGTACCAATTGGCAGAACAAACTGGATTTCCTTCTAACCACAAACTTTTTAGTGATGGAAGACCAGCAAGGAGTTCTAGCTCTGAAAAGTTAGAAATAATGTTGTAGGAAAGATCAAGCCCTTCAAGTGATTTTAGATTTTCCACCCCACGAATAGTAGTCAGAGCATTGTTCCTCAACACTAGTTTCACAATTTGACACGAGACCTACATACAAGAATATAGTTATATTTTAAATTAGTTTCAGACAATGAAAAAATATCTACATTAGTGTAATCACAAGTGGCAAAAGATAACTCTACTTGGTGGTGAACCCAAGATGTGCTTAGCACTTAGCAGACATCAATTACGAGGAAATTGCCTATTTTGTTTATGAATATACAATTGTTTTCTACTATTATTATTAACCCTGAACGTGAACCTAAACTTAAAGCGGCATTATTTATGGTAAACTAGTAAATATACGCAAGAATTGGGTTTTCATAATCAGAAAAAGTAGTAATACTGTAATAGTATTTTCAAATTTCAAGTATAAAAGGGGTAACACTATTATTTCCATAATATCACAACTCTATAAATAGGGATTATGAGATGTAATTTGGTATGCTTGATGTGACTATCGATCTAGGGTTAAGTTAAACAACAATGGGGAGAGCCGATTTTGTATTTCATTCTGTTTATCAGTGAAATCATTTTGGACCTCTAACGTCACATCAATAGGTTTGGGCCTACCCATCACTAACCAAAGGACTACTTCCATGCAGAGGTGCACTTAATTGTGTGCTCTGTTTCAATCCATTCATAGGAGAATATGTGCATAAGCAATTAATTAGGTTTGAGATAGAACAACAAACACCAACTGAACCACTACGGTTTCGATGGTTAGGGCCACATAACATATGCGCATTCCCAAACCATTTTATTGGAACTACAATACTACATAAATAGACATAGCATCCCCGCAAAGATTTTAAAATATACTCATCTCATAACCTGCAAACAGGATCTATTTGACCACTAGAAGACTTCTTTCCATGCTCACCCACCCAAGTTTTGTTGAGAAAATTTCAAACAAGATAAGTATTAAGTAGGGTTTCAATGTTAAAGTCTTTTATCGATCATACTTGAAAAGATAAAACTTATTGCTTCAAAGTTCCGAACTTCTCTTCCAAAATTGCTTTTAAAATTCCCAAGTGAAGATAGCAAACATCAGGGAATGTTTTCGACAAGATAGAGTGGTTTTAAGTATAAACAAGTTAACTGGGTGTTTGGAAGTCCTGACCACTGCATGACTATCATTATGTTTATCCACTTGATACAACAAAGGTTTATATAATATAATGATTGTGCATATAGATTGTTTCCCAAGATCCATTTCAACAAGTATATGGATTTTGATCTATACAGCATATATTGGTATCATGTGAATGAATACACAGCAACTCAACAATTGCAGAATATTAAAGAATGTAAAATTGTCAATTAAATTTACCTTACTAAATGATGCAACTGTTCTCAATTGATTGAAACCGAGGTCCAGATGCTTCAACTTGCTACATCTCCAAAGATTATCCACTTTAGCAAACTTGTTCCTACTTAGATCAAGGGTTTCCACAACAGGCAGGAGTCTCAAGGAATCATCCATTAAAACCAAGCCATTATGAGCACAAGAAACGAACGACAATCGCTTCCATTGAGGAGAGTCCTCTATCTCAGCTATTCTACTAGCAAACACATGCCGAAGTGCATCCTATTTCACCTCAAAAAGAAATTAAAACCATGTCAAAGTACTACTTCATAATTGTCGGCTAGTGTTCAGATTAATCCTATTATTATGAGAATCGACAGGTTTAATAGTGTACAAATTGAATAACTGAGTTCATGAAGACATGCAAAAACAATCTCACAGTTGAATTGTGACAAATAATCTTCTCCAGAGTATGCCTGAGTTCAAGAAGCCCTCGAGCAGCAGAAGTAGATAGATCGCATCCACGAAGTTCGAGAACCTTCAACCGGCCAAATGGAAGCAAACAGAGAGGGGTAGGATCTCTACGCGATTGCGCTGGAAGGACAGATATGACTTTGAGTGACGTAAGTATCCGGAGTATCCGTCGAAGCTGCTCAAGCGCACGGTGATCGCCGAGGTCAGAAACATAGGCGCGGAGGTAGTCCACCGGTGTTCCGGCGAGGAGCCTCTCAAGCTCCGCCAACGATTCGAGCCTGGATTGAACATAGTGGAGACCAACGGGATTCACCTTCAACACAAGGGTTCCTTCGATTAACGGACCAGCCTGCTTCTCGACGAACTTCACTAGCGATTCAAGGTAGCGATCGCCGGTAACAATTGCCGACATGTTGACTTAGAAAAAGCAATTGAAAAGGGGGATTGGGGAAGTTAAGCCTAAGGTGAGAGAAACGGCCATTGTTGTTGAGAGAGATGGTGAATAAAGCTGTCGATTTGTGAGGTAAAAATGGAGGAAAATACACTGTTCCCCGGTAGTCTCCATTTCTAATTCACCATTACCATCTATTGAGTTTTTGTGTCAAATTCCTTGGATCAATCCTCCAACCATCGAATCAAAGTCCTGGTTTACTTAGATTCGAGTTTTTGTGCCACCGACCCACCACTAATTTGTAGTTTTGTACGTAGTTACAACTTACAAGCAAGGGAAATCTAAATAATGGAGTTTTTGATCAAAACTAGTGGTTAGGAGCCCGCGCTCCGCACCGGAAAAGCACTGAAAACAGACTTTACATGAAAATAGAAGTTTATACATATGTGGGAGTATAAAAGCTTAATATGACAGGCTTCATGCGTTGTGTTTGGTGTTTAGCTGTATGCTTACATTCAAAAGGAGGTCCGGGCTGTAACAAACATCTAGTTTACATCGCCTTTAACACGTGGACATACCTGATTTACATTGGTACAAAAAAGAACCAACTTTCCTATGAAGCACCGGGGTGGATAACTTGAAACATAAGGGTGTATATACATGGTAATAGGAAAGTATAGTATGGTGGACTACATGCTATGTGGAGCATATATGTAGACAACACTTATAATCAAAAAGAGAAACAGCCTGCAGCCTTTGTTGATATTTACGTAGTTGTTAGCATCAAAACGTAGTTGGTTTGCATGAGTCTCAAAAAAGAGTTATTATTAACGTTATGTAAATATGTTTTTGTTGTATGTATAAGTAGTTGTACCTGCGTATCACTTTCCATCTAAAGTTGGGAAGTTGATTCCCTTTTTCTTTAGTTATGCTATTTCAACTTCAACTGCATAAAAGTAATTAGTGAAATGTAAGTTTGTATTGTGGAGTATCAATTTGCATAGTAGAGTTCACAAACAATCATACATACAATACGCTTGGTAAAAGTTCATGACCTGAAATTATTAGTATGTAAACCAAGTTCCAAAAAGTATAGACATAGAATTACCTATGATGGTGTGTAAAAGCATGTGTAAAGTAATGATACTTACCATGTTTCTCTCGAAGAGTCAGTTGTTTGGATTTTGTTGTTGAAGTACGGACGTCCTCTTCTGCTAACCTTTTTTGAGGTGAGGCAGATTGTACTCCTCATGTAGAAGTTGTGGTAATAGGTTGAGTGAGGTTATGACTAACAAGTTGGTTTAGAAAAGTAGCATTTTACAAGTACTAACCTAGCGTCGATTGCACTTGCGTATGTGTAGGTGGTATCATGAGGTCGAAAACCCTATGTAGTATAAACTTAACGGTCCCTTTCTTGCGCAGAGGATTGAAGTGAAATTGGAAAATGTGTTTATTTTCTTTAATTTCATTAATCACGGGTGGAAGTTCATGTGGATTTGGGTTTGATAATGCATTAACTAATTTCCCACATTCAATCTTCGTAATGGTGTTAGCATAGGGGGAGAAGAAGGTGAAGGTCGTTGTTGCGGTGTCATCCGAAACAGATGCTTTAAAACTATATCTGAAATTGAATTTCAGGTGACTAATGTTTAGTTTTGCTTACATAGGGTTAATTAGTGTGTAATTATATATAGTTTTGAGATTATATTAGCTGCAGTTCAGTTCAGATTGCGGACCATGGTCCCGACAAGTAAAGGTGGAGCCATCACATGCTAGTTTCAAGTTACATGTTGTACATGAGTAATGGTACCATTCTTTGTGACTGCTTATTTCTGTTACTCTACCTTCACATGTAAATCTTACTGACTGTAATGATTAGATAGGTGTAAGGTTATTATTTTTTAAATGAAAGTGATGAATAAAGTTTAAAAGGTGATTACCTTGTAAGTATCAGGTTTTGTGACGGTAAGATAGCCAAAGGAATTCTATTTCATGTTTTTTCTATATTGTTGTCGCTGTACCTTTGTTGATCAATTGTTAGGGGTGGATTCACATCGTCTTTCGCTTTGTATCTGGTTTGTTAAAGTTTAACAATTAGTGAAGGTTGAACAAACAATATGCAAAATAAAGTATAAGCAGTGAACAAAATACATGTGTAGCAAAATTAGATGCAATGTATATGTATTCTTACCGCTCACATGGTTGACGAAATTCTTCAACGTCGGGGTTGAAATAGTAGTAGGTTGATGCGGTTGCGGATAGTTTATATTCATCTGTACGTAATAGTATAACATGGTTATTTTTTAATGGATAGTAGAAAAAAGGATTCATAAGAAAGAGGTGAAAGAAAGTGTTAAACCAAAGTAAGCGAGTAAATTTTTTTTAGTAAATTATATTGTTGCGAGAAAAAAGGTATATAAAAAAGAGGTTAAAGAAAATACTAAATCAAATTAACGAAGTTAAAATGTAATTATATTAAGGCAAACTTGTTAAGCATGAAAATGATGCATTATTTGTTTTACGAAAATGGGGTTACAATTGTAGGCTTGTCTTTTAAAGTAGATTACATAAGTCTGTGACTTTTACATCCGATTAAAAATAATGACTATTAGCTTTTATTAACTTTGTAATATAGTTTTCTTATGCCCTAATTCTACAATCATAATGGCAATAATGATAATAAGAAAACCCACCGTTGTACATTGTCACCGGACATGAGCTTATAGCCACAATGACGGGTTTTGGCATTGAAATGAATGCGGGTCTGTCAAAGTTTCGTGCCATCTCTTCCCATAGTGTAACCTCAACAACCTGGGTTTTGTTGGGGTCACCACATTGTTTTAGATCTCCAACTTTCCGCACACATCCAATATAACAGAAGAACATATGATTTAGAATTTAATATTTTAGAAGGTTAAGGATACGCATTTTTATACCTATGAGAATAGAGTTTTTCGCAAGTCTTGAAGGTAATTGATTGTAGGAAACAAAGTGGAAATGATGAGCTGGAAAATCAGTAGATGATATTTTCTCAAACTTGGTGAATTTCCCGAACCTAACACTTGTGGGATTAGATAAGGTTTGTTGCCAAGCTTTGGTTTTCTCACAAAGAAAATTGGAAATTTTGTATGCCGGATCTTTCTCCATCACTTGGGTAAAGTAGTTCATGTTGGTAAAAGCCATATTTGCCTGAATGGCATCTCCTTGTTGTAGAAGAGGAACTTTTAATATTACAGTTCATGTAAAAGTGTTTAAGAATTATAGTTCGTCTTTTGTTATACCTGTCTATCCAGTAACATGCAGCAATAGCCAACTGGAGCTAGATTCGGAGGATTTCTACTTATCCATGTTCGGTACACCTTAACCTCAATTGTTTTGGAACAATCGTCAGGTTTAAGATCATGCAGATTGATGATTGCCATACTAAGTTTAAAGTGTTGCACATAATTAGCATTTCAAAATACAAATGTACTTGTCAAATGAAATGACACTCCAGAATGCAAATTTACATATAATAAATAAACATAAATGGTAGCGATTGTAATACCGTAAATCCCAAGCCATTTTTTTTAAACCGCTGCGGAAGCATTTACATTACTCTTTAAAACCAACACCCACAAAGTACAAAGTATCATTAATAAAATACAACGTCAACTTGTGTTACAAAAGATTTATAAAACATGGCTCGTCACTTCTCAAAACACAATATCAGAGCGCCGGTCAAATTTCCCTTTCCACAAACAAGTTAAAGAGCTACTCACATAATCCTGCAAAAAGCAATCAACCATGGGGAATTAGCACAAAGCTAAGTGAATGGAAGCAACAAACAAGCTAACCACAATCACCGTTCACAATTGAACCTCTGAACGACAATCACCAATCAATCCGTCAATTCAACAATCTCTTCAATCCCGAGGACCGGCGGTTCTGCCGATCCTACAACCAATGCCAGCCAAAGCAAATGTTTACCGATAGCTCTCTGCCGATCGGCACAGTGAAATTCCCCTCTGATACAACGCATGCATCAGGAGGACTACCACTGCTTAACCAATCGCAGACGAGCCCAACTCTTACAACAGCAGCTAACCCCAACCAGCCCTTTCACAGAAGCTGATCTCTACCAACCCGTTACAACAAAAGTTGGTTCTCAAACAATCCAGATACAAATCCAATCACGAACTCAATCAAAACTCTAACACATAAAACACGTATACGAACATCTAACTCTTGATCAACAATTAGCAGACTAAGAGTCTATCATGGCCTATCCAAACAAAACAATCTATCCTCGCATACCAGACTTAACAGTCTATAATCACATATTCAAAATAGCAATCCATCATTGCATTCAAACATTGCTTAAATCAAACAACTCATAACATTACCACCAACACCACCCGTGAGTAAAATTCCACTCACCTCAGTCCTCGAATCATGCGTGCTCAGTTGTCTAAATCACTGAGTCTGTGAATTGCCTGAAAACATAGCAACAACCAAATCAGTCTCAAATATATAAATATATCTTTCCACATATATTTATATCTTATATTCATGTAAATGACTCAATATAACACATAAGTAACATCCCAACTTATCTCAATCAAAACACAAATAAAAACAAATAATCTTTCTGAAATAGGCCCTGTCGCGCCGCGACATATACCTGCGTCGCGCCGCGACGCTATTGGATTTCAAATCCGGGAATCAACTTTCGGATTTGAGTGTTGGAGTTCAAAGGCATCGGATTTTAGGGTCGTATTTCAAAAGAATCGGATTTCCAAGGTCGGATTTCAAAAGAATCGGATTTCCAAGGTCGGATTTCACACTTGTCGGTTTTCAATTCTCGGATTTCAAGAATCCGCCAAGGTCGTGCCACGACCTCAATCGTAGCGCCGCGATCTTCATCATTTCAGATCATCTTCTTCCTATTCTCGGTTTTTTCAGCCACCACAATTTACAAACATTGCTAACATCATAAATCTTCGAACTAAACACATATATATCATATATCATGTATATAAAACATCATGAACAACTTTTTAATCAATCAAAACAACAAAACCATCAAAACCCATTTCATCAATCTTTCTTCAAAACCCATCAATGGTGAAATTCTATATAACCATGTAATCAATCTATTAAACACATAATGATGAACCATAGCATGTTATAAACATATCCTCACCTTCTTTTGAATTTATAGAACACAAATTCTTCACTTTAGAAATTCAAGTTTCTACTTTTCTTTCTTGAATACTTGTTCACATCAATCTGTTTATCTTAATTAACAAATTCCATATATCTTCTATTCACCGTCTGCCATATATAAAAATATCCACACATCTCTTCTCTCTTTTGCTTCCGGTTAACATGTCAAAACTTTATCATAATATTAACATATTGCTTCTTACTTGCTCTCAATGAATATATCAGAACATTACTATCATACTCAAATAATTAATACTTTAATATCCATTTGATAGAGATCACATCACACCAAATCAGTCATTTTGGTTATGAATCCAACGAGTCATCCGAATCCCTCACATATAAACACAATACATTTTCGGATATAAACACAATACATTCATATCATAAGTTCATCTAAAGACTCAATCCAATCTTTCAATTTCCATCAGAAATCTCTAAGTATAAAATATCATACCTTCAAATTCTCTTATAAATATACAAGTCTGTCCAGAAAAAATGTCGTCCCACTAATGATAGGAATATAGATGCTTTTTATAAAAAATACCAACACTTCTTACTAATCAGTCGATAATCACCTGTGATACACCAAATTCCTTCTCCTGTAGTACATTAGACATCAACTCCATCGTAACTTTTCATTACCATCACTCTAGTATCTCAACTTATCTCAACAGTTTGTAAATCTCTGATACTTTGCTTTGACTCATACACAATCATATCACATTTCTGTGAATATATATATATATATATATACATATCATATTCACTCCTTTTTGTAAGTCATCAATTAATTACTTCATATGGCATTATACTATTTAGCCCTCCCAAGTGCATTGGCAATTAAGTTTCGTAAATCTTATTCAAATTAAATTTCCAGTTCCAAGCAAAGGTACATCCTAGCAAAGGGAATTCATGCATTTGATTCATAAGTCTTTATTCCATATGCTTAGGCCATTACATTCCTCTTCTTTCTTCCTCATTTCTAATTCAATCTGTCATTCTCATGTATCTTCAATTCACAAGTATCAACTGTCATTATAACTAGCTCTTTCTCATGTATAACTTCTTGTAATTAGGCATCAATTACATCTTTTATCCAAACAATTCTATACCTCTCAGGCTTGCCCAATCTGTAGCAATTCACCTCTTTCTTTTACTTGATAAATTTAAATCATTGATCCACTAATTTCCACCAAAAACAACTTCAATTCCATTACCAGGTCAATTTTTACCTCAATTCGCATAATTCCAATGTTAATGTCATCAATTCCCTTGCATCCTAGCATGTCCAACTACAATTTATCTTTCCAATGTAATTTCAAATCTCTCAATCACAATCTTTGATTCATTCTAACCATCAACTCTGCCACATGTTATGTTCATTCATATATATAAACATCCGTTACTTCTTTTAATAATCAAATAAATTTCACATATTTCTCTTTATATTCTATATTTTCATCATATAAACGCATTTGCTGTAGCAACCAAACCATGAGTTGAATCATTTCTCTCAGGAATTTTTAACTTTCGCAGGACATTAACCATTCTTCCAATTCCATAGCATACATCATATGTTATTCCATCAATTACATTATCCCATAAATCTCCTCAAATTCATCAATCAATATCACAGATTATCTTCAATCATTAGATTTACCAATAACTTGTAATCTCAATTATGTCATTATTATAAATATCTCTTGGTCGTCACAAAACCTTCCAAGCTTCTATATCTTATCCACTTTCCTTCTTCTTTATACAAACACATACATATACACGTATATAAACACAAAAGGCAAGACAACTCTTGCAACACATAACTTAGCATGCAATTCTATTAATCCGAAAACATCTTTCTAGGGTATTTCATACCCAATTCATATCATAGCATATATCTCATCATTTACTGTCATATTACTTACTGCCATAAGCATCAGATAATTTCACAATTTAGAAAATATATATCAAATATCTCTACTTTCTAAAGAATCATACTCTTAGAAATAAGCAATCACATATAACACACATAGGCAACATACATTCACAATTACCTCTGAAGTTAATAAACACATGTACAAGTATAGGGGTTATTAAAACGTACCCGTTATATCATCCTCAGTAGTGATATTATCACCGGTCATCATATTGAAAATTCAACCCTCTTGCATAGAAGGGTTCTTTCTCTTTCATCCACTTGCTGACAAGGATCCCCCACCTGCCACAGCTCCTGACCCTGTCTCTAATTCCTTGCTAACTTTACAATCTCTTGCTCGATGATCTTCCTCAAAACAGATCCAGCATACCTTTCGTGAGAAACAGCATTTTTTCATTTCATGGCCAAACTGCCCACAAGTCAGACACCGCATAGTCTGAGACGTACATGGTCCTATGTGGTGAGACTTACACTTCCCACACCGTGACACTCGTTGATTAGATTCATCAAATGTAGGTCTATGTTTCAAATTTCTTTTACTCTGGCTACCCTGCCCTCTTTGCTTTTCAACATTATATTGTTCCAATCGAAATTTCTGTTGAGAAATCTGATCTCGATTCGTGCTATCTCTAGCCTTCAAATCATCTTCAGCCGAATTGGCTAAGGTAAATGCTTGCGATAGTGTACTAGCCCATCTGGTAGTACTTCGATACTCTGGAAGCAAAGCTCCTACGAAGTGTTGTATCTTTGACGCCTTATCTGGTACCCATTGCTTCACAAAACGCAATCTCTCTTTAAATTGTTTGATTACTTCATCCATAGACATGTCTCTAGTCATACGTAACTCCATGAATTCTCTTTTGATACGAGCTATCTCAAAAGTATTGCAATATTGCTCACACAGTTCTTCCTGAAATTGATCCTAAGTTACACTGCCTTGCTGTTGTTTAGAAAAATGACCGGTAAGGGAATCCCACCAAACCATTGCATCTCCTTTAAGCATACGAGTCGCAAAACAAACTCTCAGTTCATCCTCGCAATTTTACGCTTCAAAAGCCTTTACCATTTCTCGCAACCAATTCAAAGTTATATTAGGGTCTGTACTTCCATAGTATTCAGAAGGCTTACAATCCAAGAATTGCTTATACGAACATGGTGGTTTAAATCCTGGATACGCAAAAGGATAAGCTCCTTGGGTAGTAAAAGGATGAAAGCTTGATGGTTGTGCCACTTGTGATATTGGAGGAAACGGAATCGTAACTGGCACGGTTGTAGCTTAAGTTGTAATAGATGTCGGAATCTGAGTTCGTTCATTCTGGATAATCCTCTCTCGTTCCATGTTACCCATAGCATTTCTGAGTTCCCAAAGTTCACTTTCTGACTTGGAAATATATTCACTCTTATCTAATCCAGGTTTAAAACCCGAGGTACCAACTTGACCTGCTACATTCAAATCATCCTTTGTTGAAGTTCTAGCCACTTCTTGGGTCAATGGAGTGTCAGCAGGGGTATCTTTGTCAGCCATATCTGTACAATCACATCATCTCACAAGCTCATTAGATAAACCGTTAGTACATAACATACTAAATAACACACAAAATTTCCAATTCACTCTAATTCCCCAAAGGAAAGTTTGACCCAACACGAGCCGAAGATTTGGGAATGCAACACTCTAGCCGTGCCTGCATCGCCAAACCCAGGCTCTGATACCAACTTGTAACACCATAAATCCCAAGCCATTTTTTTAAACCGTTGTGGAAGCATTTACATTACTCTTTAAAACCAACACCCATAAAGTACAAAGTATCATTAATAAAATACAACGTCAACTTGTGTTACAAAAGATTTATAAAGCATGGCTCGTCACTTCTCAAAACACAATATCAGAGCGCTGGTCAAATTTCTCTTTCCAAAAACAAACTAAACAGCTACTCACATAATCCTGCAAAAAGCAATCAACCATGGGGAATTAGGACAAAGCTAAGTGAATGGAAGCAACAAACAAGCTAACCACAATCACCATTCACAATTGAACCTCTGAACGACAATCACCAATCAATCCGTCAATTCAACAATCTCTTCAATCCTGAGGACCGGCGGTTCTGCCGAACCTACAACCAATGCCGGCCAAAGCAAAGGTTTACCGATAGCTCTCTGCCGATCGGCACAGTGAAATTCCCCTCTGATACAACGCATGCATCAGGAGGACTACCACAACTCAACCAACCGCAGACGAGCCCAGCTCTTACAACAGCAGCTAACCCCAACCAGCCCTTTCACAGAAGCTGATCTCTATCAACCCGTTACAACAGAAGTTGGTTCTCAAACAATCCATATACAAATCCAATCATGAACTCAATCAAAACTCTAACACATAAAACACGTATACGAACATCTAACTCTTGATCAACAATTAGCAGACTAACAGTCTATCATGGCATATCCAAACAAAACAATCTATCCTCGCATACCAGACTTAACAGTCTATAATCACATATTCAAAATAGCAATCCATCATTGCATTCAAACATTGCTTAAATCAAACAACTCATAACATTACCACCAACACCACCCGTGAGTAAACTTCCACTCACATCAGTCCTCGAATCACGCATGCTCGGTTGTCTAAATCACTGAGTCTGTGAATTGCCTGAAAACATAGCAACAACCAAATCAGTCTCGAATATATAAATATATAATTACACATATATTTATATCTTATATTCATGTAAATGACTCAATATAAACACATAAGTAACATCCCAACTTATCTCAATCAAAACACAAATAAAAACAAATAATCTTTCTGAAAGAATCGGATTTCCAAGGTCGGATTTCACATTTGTCGGTTTTCAATTCTCGGATTTCAAGAATCCGCCAAGGTCGCGCCGCGACCTCAATCGTAGCGCCGCGATCTTCATCATTTCAGATCATAAATGAACACCATCAAAACCCGTTTCATCAATCTTTCTTCAAAACCCATCAATGGTGAAACTCTATATAACCATGTAATCAATCAGATAAACACATAATGATGAACCATAGCATGCTATAAACATATCCTCACCTTCTTTTGAATTTATAGAACACAAATTCTTCACTTTAGAAATTCAAGTTTCTTCTTTCTTTCTTGTTCTTCTTTTGTAGAGAACACATACACATACACACTTTTCACACTTTTCTTCTTTGAATAATATGAGTAGGTGGTTTTCAAATGACTACATATACACACACGTGTATCCTTTTCAATTCTCTTTTACAAGCATGAGGTATCATACACTTATCCATACATACAAATAATCACATACATGCATACAATTACTTACATACATACATACATAATCTATTTCCTTTTTCTTTTGTTGCCAGTAACATACATATTAACATTTACATATTTATATTTTCAATTTATTAATCTAATATAATTAACTCCAAATAACCACTTAATCAATCAAATGTAATTTAACACAAATACATACCCACCGCTAACCCGCTAATCAACTAGCCCGGGTTTGCGGGTGTTACAGCGATGTTGCGTAAAGAAATGGTAAAGATATAAATGTTTGTATTCAACAAAAGGGACTTATTTTTTAAGTTTGTATTAAAAGTCACGTGATTTTTCATCTGTAACATCTTTATTTTCTACGTACCTCAGAAGTATCTATTGTCTTTAAGAAATTGGAGTAGACAATATTTTTAGCATAGTTAGGTGGCCAATGTTGGTCCTTCTTAATTAGTATTTTAAGACCGTTAGCAGATGTAGATCTTGACAATGCGACATATAGTTTCCCATGACTAAAAACTGGTTGCGGAAGCAACTCCTATCTTATTTAATGATTGTCCTTGGCTTTTGTTGATTGTCATTGCAGAGCACAGTTTAACACGGAATTGCTTTCGTTTAAATATAAACGGGAGTTCCTTGTCATTGTAATTCAATGTAATCCGAGGTGTGTACACTTTGTAGCCCATTTGTATTCCAGTTATAACCTCTACCTCAATGATCCTAGGTAGTAATTTCTGGATTAAGATCCTAGTTCCGTTACAAATTCCTGTCATTTGATTTAAGTTTCGAAGTAACATTATTGAGGCGCCAACTACTAATTGAAGAGTATGAGTAGGAAAATTATTGAAGTCTAATGTGTTAAGATATTCACGAGGATAAAGAACCTCTGTATCTTCTTTTTCATTTGCATGTGGAATGATGGAGTGAGCACTTAAGTAAATGGTTACTTCTTCCGATAAACTATGGAGTATGATGTTGTTAATTTCGTCAACGTTATCATTTTTAGGACAAATAATAGCCTTGTCAGAAAATGTAGTGGTACTTGGATTAAGAAGAGATTCATGGGTATATATGAATTGAATTAGTCGTAGGAGAGCATTGTCATGATATGGTATTATATATTTTGTTGGTATTTCCACCCACTTTGCATCAACATGATCATCTTGATCGGGCACCCCAATACAACCGTCTACTATTTCTATTAACCATGAGGAGAAAGTTGTAATTTATTTTTTTGCATGTTAGTGACATTTGATTGAAGGAGTCTCATATTTTCATGAAGTCTACGTATTTTGAAATGCTTCCATAGTGGTGATTCCGTTATACATGATGCTATAATGTCCATCTTTGTTCCTTTAGGTTTTACCGGTACTGTTTGTCTGAAATCCCCACCTAGGAGTATTGTTTTGCCACCAAATGGATGTGTTGGCAGGTCAACTATATCTCTAAGTGTCCTGTCTAATGCTTCAAAGCATTTCTGGTCACTCGTTGGTGCCTCATCCCAAATAATAAGCGTTGTTTCAATAAGCAAAGACGCTAGTTGTGTATTTTTTTAACGTGGCAAATAGAGTCATTACTAATGTCTAAAGGAATTTTGAACCAAGAGTGTGCAGTTTTGCCTGGCGGTAGCAAAGGAGATGCTATCCCAGAAGACGCAACCGCGAACACAATTTTCCCTAACGCGCGTAATGCCGAAATAATTGTGGTCCACAAAAAAGTTTTACCTGTACCTCTATGTCCGTAAACAAACATACCGCTCATGACCGATTGGTAAATTATTTTTTGGTTGTTATTTAGTTTGGATACATAAATCATGCTCTTTTGCTAGAACAACTTTGTCGTAGTTTTTTTCTTCCACGAGTAGCCTATTCTTTAGTTCGGCGATCAATTGTGGTGGTGGCATGGGTAAGCCATACTTAAAAAATGATGATGAATTAGAGCTTGAGTTTAGTAAAATTTCAAGTTCGTAAAAGTATGCACAATTTCAAATGTTCATCGTTTACATATACATTAGGAGTGTGAGTGTAGGTAGATATTTTTTCTATTATGTCATCACTCATTTGACGCCAATGCTCTTTCCAAAAAACTACAGGATTTGATATTTCACAAAATAGGAGCATATGAGCAAATAAAGATCTTAGTTCTTTTGCGGTTGCTGAAATAGAAGCCTCAGCAAATGCGTACATCCACTCTTTATCATTCTCGAGTAAACCTAACTGTTCACATGCAGAACGGTATGTCGGAAAGATGACGTTGTCAATTTTTCTAATATCAACAAACATCTTGTATCCAACTTGGTGACATAGAAGCATCCATAAATAAAAAAGCTCATCGCATGTCGGATGAACATTGATTAGTCTTCCTATAGCTAGTGTCCGATTTATAGAACGGCTAATCCAATCTCTTGCTTGAGTTATCCATCTGTATTCCGATATATATTCAATATAAGTGACTAAGTGAGATGTCACCCATTTTCATATATTTCATTATTATGTAACCACTGTATGTATGTTATTATTTTGGTTGGTGGGTTATTGATAATATTTTGCAATGCCTGGGTATCCTTGAATGAAATAGTTTGCATATTTCCTAAGTGTAGTGCAAGAACTTGTACAGCAGGATTTCTATTATGAATATCAAAGTTAAAAATTTTCCAGGTAGCCTCATGAAGATACTCATTGGAATCATGACCTAGAGATTTCGAAATTTTGCTCTAACCCGATTAGCACCTCTTGAAATGTACTTGAATAGGTATTTGATGATCATACTCCAACCACCATATTTAACATTTATATGAGCTTCAAAAGTCAAGCAAAGATTCCTGTTATACGGGACAACGTATGAATTGTCTAATTTTATGCCATTTTTAATGACAAAGCGGCTATTGCTTTTCCTAATGTAATGTACATAACCATTCTTATCAAATCTTGTGACGAACTCATATTCTTTTGGAAAATGCTTTGATCATATGTCATTAACCATGCATGCTGCACTTTTGTTTGCAAGACCACATGATCCATGTATCATGAACTTTGTTACAATCATGTACAGTGTGAATCGTCTATTGGATCAGGAATTTCAGCAGATATGAATTGATCAAGTTCCTCTCGAGAACTGATTTTATGTGGAGATGTTACCCACAAAAGTGTATGGCAATGGGGGAGGCCTCTTTTTTGAAATTCTATGGTATATAAATCTGCACATCAAAATAAAAAATGAAATAGGAAACTTGATTATCGCTTGAAAGATGTTTATGAAATGGTTAAAGTTAAAAGACGGAAAGAAAGGATATGTAACAAAATACCGGTTGCAACCTCTCCAAACGGTCTTTCATTTCTTAGGTGCCTAATAAAATCCTGAACTTTCATCTCAAAAACTCTACCTATAATATTAGGTTTGTCCTTCCGTTTAAGGTGAGGAAATTTTTGGAAATTCCTTGCAATCTCAGGCCACATGACATCGTAAGTAAATGTGATAAAATATGGGGGGTTTCCATGCACTCTACATATGGCAAGGGGATCTTGATAATGCTTATACATGTATCTAGGTCCTCCAATAAAAGATGTGGGTAGTATAATTCTCTTCCCTACATCATGGCCATCAGAATCACCTTTTAATAATGCGTCATGTAAACCTAGGAAAAATTCGTTTTGTAATGTAGGTTGTATTGATTCGATATAATCAAATCTATTTTGTTTAATACAAATATATGCATTAACTAAATATTGTTGAAATAGTCGCCCTCCTTGAAGTAGCAGACTATATTGGTTAAACCGATCATGAAGTTGAAAAGAGTGGAACATATTCATGGTTAATTGCCTATGATGCCCGACTCCATCGTTTGTTAGTTTAAGCTCAGGCGACCAGCCATGCTGACCAAAGACAAACAATAGCGGAAATTGTAAAGCCATATATGAAGGGTGCAATTTATTAACTCTTTGAGGGAACCTGTCCTTTAAGTGAATGATGATGTCGAAATCGATTTTGGTTTTAGGGCCGTCATCGTAAACAATTGCACAGAATTGTAGCATAGTTGGTTGCCCCTATTATATAAGCGGATGTAGAATTGTGGGGTTTCAATACGAAGACACACGTCTCTTGCTGTTCGGAATAGTTTGACCAACTAATTATGCTCGTTAAGAAGGTGAATCAATTCATGAATGACTTCCGGGTCGAGGTCGTCACATTTACCTTTCCCAAAATGACGAAGCCTAATTATAATTTCATTTTCAGTTTCGTAGATATACATTTGAAGAAATCTAGGGTTTTCATCTTCTGAAGGGCATAAAGTTCCCATCCAATGAGAAATTTGACCCTCTACTTTGAATACAAAAGGGCCATAGCCATTATTAACCAAATCATCCACTTTAGCTCCAAAAGAGGTCATTACAAACATTTGATTATAAGCACGTATGTTATCTATGAAACGCTTAACTGTAAATAGTTTCTTAATAAGTGGTGGAGGGTCACGTGGAGGTTGTAGTCTAACATGACCACCTTTACAACATTGGCTGTATTTAGCTTTTCCATAGGAAGCATGACCTTTAAGACACTCTACGTACCCGAAATATGCATTGCAATACTCACAAACTTGATCATAATCACCTAAGTCAAGATATGAAGAATTTCTACCTAAAAAATTAGAATCCAATTAGATTGTAAGCCAATAACATACGTAAATGAATGCGAAGAAGCCGATGGCAGCATACTTGTTGAAGCGGTGTCAGTGGGCTTTGTTTGTGTGACACTGGAGTATGTGAGCGGCCGTTGCATTGCAGATTGTATAAAGGCGGAGGTGGTTTGACTATTTGTAAGTAAGTACTTGGTGAGTGTGGATGTATTTGACAACCCGTTATGGCAAGTATGAGATTGCGTGAGGAATGTACATGTGTGATCGGGTTGTGTTATTGTCTGAACTGGATTTTTACTCATTAGTGAAGAGGGTGATGGCTGAGGGGATGACGTACACGCTCTTTTTTCCTTTTTGATATTCCATACCTGTAAACAATATTTGGTAGTAGAAGCGGCCTCAAGGACATCATAAAAAACCTTTAAAAGGTTGGAATGCATTTTTTTCCCACGATACCATATTTTACATTTATAATTGCTAGTCAGGAGAAGAAACAATTATATAAATAGCTTAAACACGTTAGCATAAACAAAAGGAAAATGGAACAATAACAATACACTTTTTAGAGACATTTATTGCATTGTTACATACAACAGGAAATCTATTATACAATATATATAAAAAGATGAGTGACACAACTTTTGCACACAAATAGAAGTGTAAAGGAATGAAATATTAGTACAAAAGTCCGTAAAGTGCAACTTAAGGCTCATCCGATGTAACACCCAATGTTCGAAATTCCTAAATTAATAATTTTATAGGAAGTGTTATATGTTTATACAAGTTGTCTTTATGAGATTAGATGTGTTTATAAAACTAGAGGGGCTAAAACCGTCAACTTATAAGTTAAGTAAGTGCAGGGACCAATTGTGCTATTAGTTGATACTTATATATATATATATATATATATATATATATAGCTAGCTTTGACCTTTGTAGTCAAAGATATCACTTTTGCATTTACAATTCACATATACATGCTCCAGCTCCATTTCTTGTGCTTTTTATGGAGCAAAACAGCAGAACAAGTAGATAGAACAAGATCTTAGCAATTGCCCAAGCTTAAGGTAAGATTTAAAACTTTGTTCTTGAAGTTTTGTAAGTTTAATTACATGATTCAATGGTGAATCATGTTAGAAGTATGTTCTATTGATTAGATTATGTTTCACTATTGTATGGGGTGTAGGAAAACACCCCTATCCTGTTTTTATTAAGATAGTATCCGATTTATGGCCAAATCTGACACTAAATGTAAGAACAGTCGGCTGGGTCTATAGCGTACATGCCCCGTGTAGTTTTTGATAGGGCGTGTAGGTGGCCCGTGTAGAGGCAACACGGCCCGTGTAATGGTACACGGCCGTGTAGTGTCAAAGGCAGTCACAGGGCCATGTAAGGTTACATGGTCGTGTAGCATGAGAGGTACACGGCCCGTGTATGGAACACGACCCGTGTAGGGTAACTAGACAACATTGGCCATGTGGCTAGCTTGGGTTGTGTAGCATATAAGGTAGGGGTGTAATCGAGCCGAGACAGCTCGCGAGCTACTCGAGACCGACTCGAAAAATAACCGAAATTGACTCGTTCTGAACCGAGTCGAGCTCGAGCTCGAGCTACTCGAGTAGACTGTCGAGTCAAGTTCGAGCTTTGAAATACTTAGCTCGCCAGGCTCGCGAGCCTAATCGAGCTTGTACTAAATTACTATTTTACCCTTTTACATACACACCATTTACTTTTATACCCTTAATAGCTAGTTAATTGTTGGTCGAAAATGTGAAATTTGAATTCAGGAATGTATTTTAACATTTGTTACTACAAAATTTTATTAAATTCATTTTAGTCGAGTCGAGCTCGAGAGTGTCGATTACTTACTCAAGTCGAGCTCCAACATGAAAATTAATGCTCGACCGAGCTCGAGTCGAGTTTCGAGCCTCGAGCTTTGGAACCGAGTCGAGCTCAAGCTTGGCACCGTGTCGTCTCGGCTCGGCTCGATTACACCCCTAATATAAGGGATACGACCCGTGTAGGCCCTGTTTCAGATCAAAATGCTATTATGTGATACTTTATGTATTATTTATATAGGAGGTGATTGACTGATTATCTGTTTCAGAGGCGAGTCTTCTGGACTTCACTTCATATTTGCAGCATGTGTGATATCATATTAGATTATTAACATGTGATTTCATATGTATATGTAAGCGTACTGCTATGTGCAGTAAGGCTCAGATGTGGTACAGTACTGTGATCTATGTTGTTGCCCTGGGTCTAGAACCAGAGGCTAGCATTGATTGCCAGACATACGTGTATTATCTTCATATGATTGTATACATGTGTTTATATGATGTTTTGTTTAGATTACTCACTAAGCTCTCGTAGCTTACTAGATACTGTTTTTAAAATGTCTTGTAGGACGCAACAAGGACAAGAACAAAGCTCTTGTTTGACTACTTTTCAGTTTTAAATGTGAAACACTTAACGCCCATTTGTGTAAATATTTAACTTGGACAGTACACTAAGTTTGTACTTATGGGTGTATCTTTTGATACTAGAACGGTTTTACTACAAAAATGCTTCTGCTTATGACTTTCAAACCGTATACGTGCTTTTATGAAAAATATTCTACTTTTATATCGTTTTATGAAATTTGGGTGTTACATCCGACTTTCAAGTTTGGTGCAACTTAAGGCTCATCCGACTTTCAAGTTTTATTGTTGGTGCAACTTAACTTATCCGACCTTCATTCGTCCAACTTAAGAGTTGTGCGACTTAAGGATCATCTGACTTTCAGTCCTTCTGTAACATCCTGCAGTTGGGCCTAGTAGATACGTAGGCTTGGGTATGTTTACACGTGAATAATTAATTGATTAACGTTTAATTAATTGTTAATTATTTAATTAAGTGATATATATACATATATATATATATATTTGTGTTGATATGTATATATATATATACGGTGTTGTGTGTGTGTGAGTGTGCATGTGAATAAGTTGATAGTAGCATTCCACCTCCTGCTTGTATTTGTGACTTGTATATATACGTGGGTTTCCAATTCTATTTCTTCACTTTGAAGAATTGTTAGTGTGTGAAACTTGTGTAAAAACCGAGAGAAAGCAAGAAAAGAAGAACAACATTCGATTTCTGGTGTTATTGAATTTGTGAATTCAAGTTATCAAGGTTTGTGTGATTCTTGTTTGATTCTTGTTAATATGCTTTGGTTTGTTATTAACATGCTACGCTTTTGATTATGCTGGGTTTTGTTTATGAACATCATGTAAACTTGCTATATGGGTTTTGGCAGATTTGGTGTTCTTGGGTGTTAAGGTGTTTTTGATGCATGATTGGGTGTTTAAACATGTTTGTATATGTTTTGGTAAGCTTGTATATGAATTATATGAACTGGAAATATGATTCATGGAGTTTTTGAAGTTATCGGATTGTTGGAGGATGAAGTTGTCGGATTGTGGAGAAGATGATGAAATCCGAGTGTGGGAAATCCGGGTGTCGAAATCCGATACTTATGAATCCGGAACTTAGAATCCGGAACATGTTGAAATCCGATAGGATGAATTCCGATTGATGAATTTCCAAGTATGAAATCCGATGGTGGGTTCCATGAATGAAATCTGACAAGTTGAATCCGAAAGAGAAGGAAATCCGACAATAGTTGCGGATTGTCTTCAAATCCGACAGATGTATCGGATTTCCTAGAATCCGTTGGTTTTAGCGGATTTTGCATAAACCCAATGGTAGTATTGGATTTTCTTGAAATCCGATAGTTTTGGCTGTTGTTTGCATTATTTAATGCTATGTGTTATATGTGTATACATATGTGAATCTTACATGTTTATATTTGAATTAATTGGATATAAATATATGATTAATATATATATATATATATTTATGAGTTGGATACTGATGTTTGGTTGTTGTGTTCTCAGGCACAAACAAGGCTAGATCATTGAGTGGAGAAGCTGAAAACTAGAGGTGAGTGGATGTTTACTCACGGGTGATATTAGTTGTACTGGTTTGGTTGCAACTATTGTTGGTTTGATGCATGGATAGATTGTATATCTCATGATTGATTAACTGTTGATTGTTAATTAATTGTTGCTTCTGTGATATGTATACATGATGGTTGGGAAGTCAGTTTTCGATTGGGCTTATGGGCTGGGTTCATTTGCTATTGGCTAAGCAGTATTAGGACCTTGGGATGCACTTGTTGCTACTAGAGGATGATACTGTGTGATAATAGCAAATGGACTATCGGTAAACCTTTGCTTTGGCCGGCATTGGTTGTAGGTTCCTGCAGAACCGCTGGTCTTCCCATGGTGCTTATTTGTGGTTGTTGATATCATGCGGTTCAGGCTGATATATCTATTGTGATTGTACTCCATTCACTTAGCCTTGTGATAATCCCCCATCTCTCACTCTTTTTACAGGTTTTGGTAAGTCAACGGCTCAGCTGAGAGTGGCTAGCTTGGGGAGTAATCACCTAGGACTCTGATGTATTATTTGTGACGGGCCGTAGTTTTTGTAATACTAATATTTTAAACAGTTGTTTTGTAAACTGTGGTTTGTGATTAGTTGTAAATACTTTTGGTATTTAATCGCTTCCGTAATGTAATTAAAGTGAAAATTTTTGGTATGAAAAAAATGTGTTACAAGTTTGGTATCAGAGCCTTGGTTTGGTAGTGTAGGCACAGTGGAAGTGTTACATGTAACACCCGCAAACCCGGGCTAGGAGATTAGCGGGTTGACGGTATGTGATTAATTGTGTTTTAACTTGTTATGTGTTTATTTAAAAGTTAATTGAATTATTTAATTTAATCTAATATATATGTATATGTACAGGAGATAAGAAAGAAAGAAAAGTTAGAAGCATGTATGTATGTATGTTAATATAATAGTATGTATGCATGCATGGTAAGATGACATGCTGTGACAACCGTCAATTAGAATTTCAGGTTAGCTTCTAGAAAACTTTAATATAGGTTTTTAATAGCTACAAATAGTATTAATAACATAAATTATTTTGTAGAAACCTTTTATCCCCTAAAAATCCCGGCGATGTGCTTAAAATCTTCAAAAATCGTAAAATCGGTAAAACCGCCTAATTAAAAGTCCAGATTTATAAATTTTATATAACAATCAAAATAATAAGAACAAAACACATCATTACATATATTATCTATCCCAAATATAAAACTTATATAAATACCACCAATGTACAAAATACATCCAACACACACACATTATACATATTAATTAAACAAAAGATAATAATAATAATAATAACAATATTAATATCAAAATTTGGCCAGCCATGTCCCACCTCACAAACCAACTACAACACTCTATCTACATGCATATATTCTAGTCATCTTCCACTCATTTGCAGCACCTCACTCTCTCTCTCTAAGCCCATTCTCTCCACCTTCTCTCTACATTCCAACCCCCAAATCAGCTGCAAATCATCATAAGCTTCCATATTTTAAAGTGTTCTTGAAGGATTGAAGCAAAAGATTCAAAGTAAGCAAGCATAGGTAGCAATCTCTTGGGTAATCTCTTCATTTCTTGCATTTTCTTACTTTTTCTTCAAGATTTCTTGAGTTTCTAAAATTTTATGATCATCAAAGAGTTTTGATGATGATACATTCACTAAAAATATAAAAATGTTCAACTCAAAAACAAAACTTTATGAATCAAGCAACAAGAACTCAAGAAATTAGTGTTTTTATGCACATGCATGTGGGTTTTTGCACATGCATGTGGTTTTCTTTGAAGGATCTATCATGATATGATCATGCATGGAACTTTTGTTTCAAAATCTGGAATATTTGAGTAATCAAGTAAATAAATGATAAAATCAAAATATTGGTGGTGATGAACACAAAATGTAAGCTATTAGTTGTTATGGTGTAAAGATCTGATTCTGGCATAAAGTTTGTGTTGACTTAAAATAACCATAACTTAATGAATATTTAACCAAACGATTTGATTCTTTTTTTAAAAGTTTTATCTCTGTGTTGAGCTTCATTTACAAGTCTAAATTCAAGATTTCATGAGGATTTGACCCTCCAACCACGTGTATCAAGCCAGATATGTCAGAAAGCACACTGTTCAATAAAGTGACCTAATTGCATGGTTGTTAAACCACTCAAATATTATTCAAATAAATTTGTTTTTCTTCTGAAAATTTAATTTAATGAGTTATATTTCAAATAAAGTTAACCTCACTCAAAAATATTAATTTTTGACCCATTAACTATGTAAAATAAGTTGCATGCACAAAACTGAGAAATCTGGATAATTTCATGGATGAACTTTAATCAATCATAACTTGGTACACGGAAACTTAAAAATGGTCAACTTTTATGAAAAGTTACATTATCGAGTTAGAAATTTAACCCAATTTGAATCATCTAAAAATAAGGTCGTTTGGTCACTCAAACCCTTAAAACAATATGAGAGTGTTAACTGGATTTTGACCAGTGACCTCTAAATTTAAATAAATCAAATAAAATACCTATGAATCTTTAGAAATTCTAATATTAATACAGTATTCTCTAAAGACATATTATAATAACATATAAAAACTTGGAACCTTAAATATTTCGTTAGGATACTAAACATTGCACCAAAGTACAACCAATGAAGCTGACAGAAAAGGACTTGCACAGTAAATAAAGAAGAATAAAATATTTATGTTTGGGACTTGAAAAATAATAATTAAAGTATAAAAATCACATAAATAAGATAGAAACACCTAAAAAGTAAATATAAAATATAAATGTATTCACATGAAATAAAGTTGGGTAAATATATATATATAATTGTAACATATAACGAGATCAGTATAAAATCAATATAAACAATACAACATTAATTATTAATTTTAATAACTAGAATTTGGGGACTAATAATAGGATATTATTCCACTAGGAAGGAAGCACCACGGGAATTCAAGACCTTACGAATTATTTTAAGAACGCGTTAGACTTTGTCAGGTGAGTATTCACGGCCCCACTTTTTATTGTTTTTAATATTTTGGGGGGAAAAGCATGCTACTATTTAAATAATCGGTTGATCTGTTTATCAAACTGTTATCTTATCTTCGCACTTTGGTATATATTCTTATGTTTAACGATTATGAGTTTCTCTCTTTGTGTAAGTCCCACCGTTCAACACTACCTATTAACTCATTGTATCGAGCCGTTAGTAATCTATGGATAGCGCTATTAGGTTGACACCCCACTTACTTGTGTAAGTGCATAATTACTGTAAAACAGGCTCTGTTTATTACTCTATGGGCATTCAGTCAGTAGGCTTAGGTAGTGGGCTCTTTGTGTTAGCATTCTACATATACTTATACCACGTGCAAACTAAACAACCGATTTACATACTCATCGTTCAGTGAATAACGTTTTTGGCATTAAAATCTTATTTTATTGCATATCAAAACGTGTGATCTCACCAACTATTTCTATAGTTGACACTCTCTTTATCATGCTTTTCAGGAAATCATTAGTAAGTGGTCAGCACCTGTTTGGCATGCATGTGGCAGCATTATCTAGCAATTTACATTATGTTATTTTCCAAAATTTTGAACAATTATCGATACTTGTTGTAAACAATTGTACTACTTTTAATTATCTATGGTTGGTGTGATCCTGTACCTTATGCTATGAAACCGTAAACTGTTACATCTTGTAATTCCACTTTAGCGGGGTGTGACAGATTTGGTATCAGAGCCGAAGGTTATAGAGAACACTGGTTTTCTTTTAGAAAACCTAAACTATAGCCTAAAGCTGGAAACAACATTCAAAACTACTAAACAAATTACTAGTATAATTAAGTCGAGTATTACACTATCAGACCATAATTAAACAAAGCTTGATCACCTATGTTTAATTTAGTAAAGATAGTGCAACGCTCGAATTAGTTATATTAGAAGTTTGTTTAAGTGGACATTTATCTTTAAACTTAAGTAGCATGCGTTTTTGTGTGTGTAATCACTGCATGAATAATTGCATGACACATCACCTTATAGATGCCATTCTTATACCTATAGTGCTTTAAGTACACTTGACCCCTACGTTATTACATTGTTAGTAACTAAGGATATCTTTATCTTAGTAGCATTATGTCTTCCTCATCTTCCCATACGGTTTACGCTGTTGATGAGTCCGGCTACGTTACCGGACGTTACCCACGACATAACCCTACTACCTCTTAAGAGGAGGACCCGTCTGAGGATCACGGGTCAGAGCATGAAGTGTCATGCAGTAGTACTCCTACCGACATTCCTCAGGAGTCACCTGTACCCATCTTACCTATCCCACCTCAGCCCACTACTACTCCATCTCGTGGGCCCCGTATCCGGATGACAACTCGAAAGAGGGTCTCTATCCCTACGAGGGCAACGGTAGGGACATCCATGAGAAGGGAGGCAGGACCCTCCACAGCTGTTACTGGTGTCCCTATCGAACACGCTCCTGGTATGACCCGGGAGGAGGCGTATTACTTCAGGGGGTTGATGTCTGAGGTTGCAGACCTCCGTCGGACACTAACCTATCAGCAGCACATTGTATCTGCTTCATCAGAACTTAACCATCACCTGTTGCAGACTGCATACCGATCTGAGGAAGTTGCTGATGAGGCCATGCGTGCTATTAGGAGAATGCAGCTCCTAGGTCGACAGATTGGAGGATTGGTTCTTGCGGCCATGGTGTTGTTGGTGGTTGTTTATTTGTGGTGGTACTGATTAGAGGATGGTCAAATCAGTTATTTAGTCCAAAAACTTTTATCTAGTATACTATTACATTTGATATTTTGTATTCGGTTTTTCAGACAATTTCATCTGTGGGGATTTAAAACTTATCGCGTTGACGTATGTTCACATCAAATTTTGTACTTTTATTTTAAATGCGAAAATATGTATGAACAATGTACTCGTGTATTGTGAAAATGAAAAATCCTTCTTATTGTCATATTGATGTAGTTCGTTACTATTTATTCAAAATTTCGTATCTTATTGTATAAAAAAAATATTATTTTTATTTATTTTTTTAGTTTTTGTTGTGTTTGTTATGGTCTAAATTGTGACAAACTTTCATTAAAATAAATGTTTATGGTTGTATTTCTAGAATCATGCCACCTAAAAGAATCACACGAAGGAACAACAATGACCAAGAGACCGACCTGGCACAATTAGTGGCTCAACAGATCGCTGTCAGCCAAGTCACTACGGGTATTAATGCTAACCTAGGGAATAATAACGGAAGGGGAATCAATGATGAAAATAGAAACAATGAAGGTGGAGGCGGAAATAACAACGACAACAACAACAACAACAATAACAACAACAACAACAACAACAACCACCTGGGGTGTACCTACAAGATGTTTAGAGCGTGCAACCCAAAGGAATTCCATGGGAAAGAGGGTGCTGTTGGATTGCTACAATGGATAGAGAGTATGGAATCCGTACTCAGTATTAGCAAGTGTTCTGATGATTGCAAGGTAGAGTTTGCAGCTTGTCTACTTCAGAACAGAGCACTGACATGGTGGAACACGCAGGTCCAAACCCGTGGTCGAGAAGAAGCAAACAGATTAAGCTGGGAAGATTTCAAGAAATTGCTCATGGAAGAGTTCTGCCCGAGAGACGAAATTCAGAAATTGGAAGCTGAGTTTTGGAACCATACAATGGTGGGGATGGAGATTGGTAAATACACCGACCGTTTTCACGAACTCGCAAAACTAGTGCCTTGACTGGTTACACCTGAAGAGAATAAAATCGAGAGGTATATCTGGGGTTATCACCCGTAATCCGAGGAATGGCTACCTCAGCAAACCCCACGACTATTCAAAGTGCTGTGAGTTTAACAAATCGGTTGACCAATGATGCGGTCCGTTCAGGGAAGGTTACCCAGACAAAGGTTGAAGGAAAAAGGAAATGGGAAAACCAATCAGGGAAAAAGAATGGTGCTAGGCCTGACAAGAAATTCAAGGGAGCAAAGAACTTTGGGGTCCAAATTCAAGAAGCTGGACGTTACAGCGGCCCACACCCCAAGTGTAACAAATGCAACTTTCACCATGGGGGTGTTTGCCCTACTTGTACAAATTGCAAGAAGATTGGACATATCGCCAAATATTGCAAGGCAACCAAAGAAACGAACGAAGTAAAAGGGGCATGCTTCGAATGTGGGAGTCGGGACCACTTTCGAAACACGTGTCCTAAGCTGAACCGAGGACCAAACCATATCAATGCCGGAAACCAGGCGCAAGGACGAGCATTTGTCATCGGAGCCGAAGAAGCGAAGCAAAACCAAAACGTGGTAACCGGTACGTTTCTCTTGAATGATCATTATGTATCTGTATTATTTGACTCTGGAGCGGATAGGAGTTTCATTTCTGCAGAATTTAGATCAATGCTCAATATGAAATCTAAGAAATTGGAAGATGCCTATATAATTGAATTCGCCAATGGTCATGAAACTAAGACTAGTGATGTCCTAATTGATTGCACTTTGAACTTAGGTGATAAGTTATTTAATATCGATCTTATACCTATTAATTTGGGAAGTTTCGACGTAGTTGTGGGTATGGATTGGTTGTCCAAAAATTGAGCAGAAATTTGTTGCTCCAAAAAGGTCGTGAAGATACCTCTTTCGAACGATGACACCCTTGTTATACAAGGAGATAAACCAGGGAAAGGCCTGAAGATTGTATCGTGTATGAAGGTTCGGAAATGTTTCAGGAAGAAATGTGTTGCGTTTTTGACTCACGTTATGGATAAGAAGTCAAAGGAGAAACGGATCCAGGATATTCCCGTAGTCAGAGACTATCCAGAAGTATTCCCGGATGATCTACTTGGTTTACCTTCATCAAGGCAAGTTGAATTCCAAATCGATTTAGTTCCTGGAGCAGCACCAGTAGCCAAAGCGCCTTACCGCTTAGCGCCAACTGAGATGCAGGAGTTGTCAAGCCAACTTCAGGAACTTTTGGATAAAGGATTTATACGGCCGAGTTCCTCACCGTGGGGAGCGCCTGTATTATTCGTCAAAAAGAAAGACGGTTCATTTAGAATGCGCATTGATTATCATGAATTAAATAAATTGACAATCAAAAATCGATATCCCCTTCCTCGAATCGATGATCTATTTGACCAACTGCAAGGTGCATCATATTTTTCAAAGATCGATCTCCGTTCAGGATATCATCAATTGGGAGTTCGCGAAGAAGACATACCTAATACGGCTTTTAGGACTCGTTATGGACATTACGAGTTTCTTGTTATGCCTTTTGGTTTAACAAACGCCCCAGCTATGTTCATGGATCTGATGAATAGATTCTATAGACCCTATTTAGACAAGTTTGTTATAGTTTTCATAGATGATATATTGATCTATTCCCGTACCAAAGAAGATCACGAGCAACATTTAAAGCTAGTGCTGGAATTACTCAAGGACCAAAAGTTGTATGCCAAATTCTCCAAATGTGAATTTTGGATTCGGGAAGTACAATTTCTTGGTCACATTGTTGGCGAAAAAGGGATTCACGTAGATCCTACAAAAATTGAAGCTATTAAAAGATGGGAAGCCCCAAAGACTCCAACCGAAATTCGTCAATTTTTGGGTTTAGCTGGGTATTACCGACGATTCATTAAGGACTTTTCTAAGATCGCCCAGCCACTAACCTCGTTGACTCAAAAAGACAAGAAGTTTAGTTGGGGTGACAGACAGGAAGAAGCGTTCCAGAAGCTAAAGCACAAGCTATGCAATGCACCAATTCTGGCATTGCCAAAAGGATCTGAGAACTTTGTAGTGTATTGTGATGCCTCTCATCAAGGTTTGGGATGTGTATTGATGCAAAAAGACAAAGTTATTGCATATGCTTCAAGACAACTTAAAGTTCACGAGAAGAACTACACAACTCATGACTTAGAACTTGGAGCAGTAGTTTTTGCACTTAAAATTTGGAGACATTATTTGTACGGTACTAAGTGCACTATCTTCACCGATCATAAGAGTCTTCAACACATCCTTGATCAGAAAATGCTCAACATGAGGCAAAGAAGATGGGTGGAGTTACTCAACGACTATGATTGTGAAATTAAATATCACCCAGGCAAGGCTAATGTGGTAGCCGACGCGCTTAGCAGGAAGGTAAGGCCTAAACCTTCAAGAGTGCGAGCATTAGGAGCACTTGTTCAGACAAGCCTAAAGACAAGAATCCTCGAAGCTCAGGATCAGGCGTTAAAAGGGGAAAACTTGAGGAATGAGACCTTGCACCAACTCGAACATAGATTTGAAACTAAATCTGATGGAGTCCGCTACTTTGAAGACAAAGTGTGGATACCAAAAATTAACAACTTGCGATCAACAATCCTAGATGAAGCTCATAAATCTAGGTATTCAATTCATCCCGGCGCAGACAAAATGTACAAGGATCTCAAGGAATATTATTGGTGGCCGGGAATGAAGAAGGACGTAGCTTTGTATTTGGGAAAGTGTTTGACTTGTTCAAAAGTCAAAGCAGAACATCAAAAGCCATCTTGTTTGTTGCAGCAACTAGAGATTCCACAGTGGAAATGGGAACAAATTTCCATGGACTTCATAACCAAATTACCCAGGACAGTTAGGAGTCATGATGCAATTTGGGTAATACTGGATCGATTGACAAAGTCTGCACATTTCATTCCTATCAAAGAAAGTTACAAGATGGAGAAGCTTGCCCAAATTTACATTGATGAAATTGTTACACGCCATGGAGTGCCAATTTCAATCATTTCAGATAGAGATAGCCGCTTCACGTCTCGATTCTGGCAGTCCCTCCACAAAGCACTCGGTACACGATTAGATTTGAGCACAGCTTATCATCCACAAACCGACGGACAGACTGAGCGAACTATACAAACGTTAGAAGACATGTTAAGGGCTTGTGTGATAGATTTTGGCGGAAGTTGGGATTCTCACTTACCTTTGGTGGAATTTTCATACAACAACAGCTACCATACCAGTATTCAGTGTGCACCTTATGAAGCTTTGTATGGACGGAAGTGTCGTTCACCACTTAGTTGGTGTGAAGTTGGTGATAAGCAATTAATTGGACCTGACATTGTGCAAGAAACAACCGACAAGATTTCGATCATTAAAGATAGAACTAAAACCGCGAGAGATCGTTAGAAGAGTTACGCAGATAACCGCAAAAAGCCTTTAGAATTCCAAGTCGGGGATAAAGTACTTCTAAAGGTGTCACCATGGAAAGGGCTAGTATGTTTTGGAAAGAAAGGAAAATTAAGCCCTAGGTACATTGGACCATTTGAGATCATTGAAAGGATCGGTCCGGTAGCATATAAACTCAAACTGCCTCAGGAAATGAATGCCATCCATAATATATTACACGTAGCAAATCTCAAGAAGTGTTTGGCTGATGAATCAGTAGTCGTACCCTTAGAAGACATTCAAGTTGACGAGAAGTTGTCGTTCAAAGAAGATTCCAATTTTGAAAGTTCGTTGGAACTCAAGGCATGGATCAGAATGTACATGGGAACGAGAGGATTATATGAAACTTAAATATCCTCACCTCTTTTCCCAGAAGTAGTCCGAAGATGTGAAAAGCTAATTTCGGGACGAAATTCTTTCAACTGGGGGAGACTGTGACAACCGTCAATTAGAATTTCAGGTTAGCTTCTAGAAAACTTTAATATAGGTTTTTAATAGCTACAAATAGTATTAATAACATAAATTATTTTGTAGAAACCTTTATCCCCTAAAAATCCCGGCGATGTGCTTAAAACTTCAAAAATAGTAAAATCGGTAAAACCGCCTAATTAAAAGTCCAGATTTATAAATTTTATATAACAATCAAAATAATAAGAACAAAACACATCATTACATATATTATCTATCCCAAATATAAAACTTATATAAATACCACCAATGTACAAAATACATCCAACACACACACATTATACATATTAATTAAACAAAAGATAATAATAATAATAATAACAATATTAATATCAAAATTTGGCCAGCCATGTCCCACCTCACAAACCAACTACAACACTCTATCTACATGCATATATTCTAGTCATCTTCCACTCATTTGCAGCACCTCACTCTCTCTCTCTAAGCCCATTCTCTCCACCTTCTCTCTACATTCCAACCCCCAAATCAGCTGCAAATCATCATAAGCTTCCATATTTTAAAGTGTTCTTGAAGGATTGAAGCAAAAGATTCAAAGTAAGCAAGCATAGGTAGCAATCTCTTGGGTAATCTCTTCATTTCTTGCATTTTCTTACTTTTTCTTCAAGATTTCTTGAGTTTCTGAAATTTTATGAACATCAAAGTGTTTTGATGATGATACATTCACTAAAAATATAAAAATGTTCAACTCAAAAACAAAACTTTATGAATCAAGCAACAAGAACTCAAGAAATTAGTGTTTTTATGCAAATGCATGTGGGTTTTTGCATATGCATGTGGTTTTCTTTGAAGGATCTATCATGATATGATCATGCATGGAACTTTTGTTTCAAAATCTAGAATATTTGAGTAATCAAGTAAATAACATGATAAAATCATAATATTGGTGGTGATGAACACAAAATGTAAGCTATTAGTTGATATGGTGTAAAGATCTTATTCTGGCAGAAAGTTTGTGTTGACTTAAAATAACCATAACTTAATGAATATTTAACCAAACGATTTGATTCTTTTTTTAAAAGTTTTATCTCTGTGTTGAGCTTCATTTCCAAGTCTAAATTCAAGATTTCATGAGGATTTGACCCTCCAACCACGTGTATCAAGCCAGATATGTCAGAAAGGTCACTGTTCAATAAAGTGACCCAATTGCATGGTTGTTAAACCACTCAAATATTATTCAAATAAATTGTTTTTTCTTCTGGAAATTTAATTTAATCAGTTATATTTCAAATAAAGTTAACCTCACTCAAAAATATTAATTTTTGACCCATTAACTATGTAAAATAAGTTGCATGCACAAAACTGAGAAATCTGGATAATTTCATGGATGAACTTTAATCAATCATAACTTGGTACACATAAACTTAAAAATGGTCAACTTTTATGAAAAGTTACATTATCGAGTTAGAAATTTAACCCAATTTGAATCATCTAAAAATAAGGTCGTTTGGTCACTCAAACCCTTAAAACAATATGAGAGTGTTAACTGGATTTTGATCAGTGACCTCTAAATTTAAATAATACCTATGAATCTTTAGAAATTCTAATATTTTTACAGTATTCTCTAAAGACATATTATAATAACATATAAAAACTTGGAACCTTAAATATTTCGTTAGGATACTAAACATTGCACCAAAGTACAACCCATGAAGCTGACAGAAAAGGACTTGCACAGTAAATAAAGAAGAATAAAATATTTATGTTTGGGACTTGAAAAATAATAATTAAAGTATAAAAATCATATAAATAAGATAGAAACACCTAAAAAGTAAATATAAAATATAAATGTATTCACATGAAATAAAGTTTGGTAAATATATATATATATATATAATTGTAACATATAACGAGATCACTATAAAATCAATATAAACAATACAACATTAATTATTAATTTTAATAACTAGAATTTGGGGACTAATAATAGGATATTATTCCACTAGGAAGGAAGCACCACGGGAATTCAAGACCTTACGAATTATTTTAAGAACGCGTTAGACTTTGTCAGGTGAGTATTCACGGCCCCACTTTTTATTATTTTTAATATTTTGGGGGGAAAAGCATGCTACTATTTAAATCATCGGTTGATCTGTTTATCAAACTGTTATCTTATCTTCGCACTTTGGTATATATGCTTATATTTAACGATTATGAGTTTCTCTCTTTGTGTAAGTACCACCGTTCAACACTACCTATTAATTCATTGTACAGTGAATAGGAGGTAGGATAGGAGGTAGGATAAACAGATACTTATACCACGTGCAAACTAAACAACCGATTTAAATACTCATCGTTCAGTGAATAACGTTTTTGGCATTAAAATATTATTTTATTGCATATCAAAACCTGTGATCTCACCAACTATTTCTATAGTTGACACTCTCTTTATCATGCTTTTCAGGAAATCATTAGTAAGTGGTCAGCACCTGTTTGGCATGCATGTGGCAGCATTATCTAGCAATTTACATTATGTTATTTTCCAAACTTTTGAACAATTATCGATACTTGTTGTAAACAATTGTACTACTTTTAATTATCTATGGTTGGTGTGATCCTGTACCTTATGCTATGAAACCGTAAACTGTTACATCTTGTAATTCCGCTTTAGCGGGGTGTGACAGATTTGGTATCAGAGCCGAAGGTTATAGAGAACACTGGTTTTCTTTTAGAAAACCTAAACTATAGCCTAAAGCTGGAAACAACATTCAAAACTACTAAACAAATTACTAGTATAATTAAGTCGAGTATTACACTATCAGACCATAATTAAACAAAGCTTGATCACCTATGTTTAATTTAGTAAAGATAGTGCAACGCTCGAATTAGTTATATTAGAAGTTTGTTTAAGTGGACATTTATCTTTAAACTTAAGTAGCATGAGTTTTTGTGTGTGTAATCACTGCATGAATAATTGCATGACACATCACCTTATAGATGCCATTCTTATACCTATAGTGCTTTAAGTACACTTGACCCCTACGTTATTACATTGTTAATAACTAAGGATATCTTTATCTTAGTAGCATTATGTCTTCCTCATCTTCCCATACGGTTTACGCTTTTGATGAGTCCGGCTACGTTACCGGACGTTACCCACGACACAACCCTACTACCTCTTAAGAGGAGGACCCGTCTGAGGATCACGGGTAAGAGCATGAAGTGTCATGCAGTAGTACTCCTACCGACATTCCTCAGGAGTCACCTGTACCCATCTTACCTATCCCACCTCAGCCCACCACTACTCCACCTCTTGGGCCCCGTATCCGGATGACAACTCGAAAGAGGGTCTCTATCCCTATGCGGGCAACGGTAGGGACATCCATGAGAAGGGAGGCAGGACCCTCCATAGCTGTTACTGGTGTCCCTATCGAACACGATCCTGGTATGACCTGGGAGGAGGCGTATTACTTCAGGGGGTTGATGTCTGAGGTTGCAGACCTCCGTCGGACACTAACCTATCAGCAGCACATTGTATCTGCTTCAACAGAACTTAACCATCACCTGTTGCAGACTGCATACCGATCTGAGGAAGTTGCTGATGAGGCCATGCGTGCTATTAGGAGAATGGAGCTCCTAGGTCGACAGATTGGAGGATTGGTTCTTGCGGCCATGGTGTTGTTGGTGGTTGTTTATCTGTGGTGGTATTGATTAGAGGATGGTCAAATTAGTTATTTAGTCCAAAAACTTTTATCTAGTATGCTATTACATTTGATATTTTGTATTCGGTTTTTCAGACAATTTCATCTGTGGGGATTTAAAACTTATCGCGTTGATGTATGTTCATATCAAATTTTGTACTTTTATTTTAAATGCGAAAATATGTATGAACAATGTACTCGTGTATTGTGAAAATGAAAAATCCTTCTTATTGTCATATTGATGTAGTTCGTTACTATTTATTCAAAATTTCGTATCTTATTGTATAAAAAAATATTATTTTTATTTATTTTTTTAGTTTTTGTTGTGTTTGTTATGGTCTAAATTGTGACAAACTTTCATTAAAATAAATGTTTATGGTTGTATTTCTAGAATCATGCCACCTAAAAGAATCACACGAAGGAACAACAATGACCAAGAGACCGACCTGGCACAATTAGTGGCTCAACAGATCGCTGTCAGCCAAGTCACTGCGGGTAATAATGCTAACCTAGGGAATAATAACGGAAGGGGAATCAATGATGAATATAGAAACAATGAAGGTGGAGGAGGAAATAACAACGACAACAACAACAATAGAAATAGATTATTGATTGTTTAACAACGACAACGACAACAACTTCGAAGTGATTTCGCATTCGAAGGTGGCTGCTCGAAGGCATGTCGCGGCGCGACCGCGACTTTTTAGATTTATGGAGATTATTGATTGTTTAAATGCGATATCTGTTCTGTATATTTTTATGTGAAAATTATATGCTTTATGTGGGGCTATGTGATATAAATATATGAAGGAATATATATATTTATAGAAAAGACTAATTCTAATGTTGCTGTGTTTTCAGGAAATAGAAAGACTCAGTAATATTAGAGCTCTGAGCTCGTGGTGATTTTGAGGTGAGTGGATGTTAATCGCGGATGGTAAAGATTATGATTAATGTTATTGATGTGATGCATGATGTGATTGAGATTGGATTGATTGATTGAACTGTTGATTGTGATTTTTGATCGTTGATATCTGCTGCATGACTATTTGGTCGATACGCACTCTTAGTATGATTTTGAGTTGCGTTGGGAAGTCAGCTATACGTGGTCTTGGGCTGGGCTCGTCTATTGGTTGGTTGAACAGTAGTAGCCCTTCTGTTGCATATGTTGCTTCAGAGGTGGAATTTACTGTGCCAATTCATTGGAGAGCTATCGGTAAACCTTTGCTTTGGCCGACATTGGTTGTAGGTTCTGCGCCGAACTTCCGGTCTTCTCGGATATGTGAATACATTCTTTGATATTGATTGTAGATGTTTGCTTTTGGTGTTTAGCCTCTACTCACTTAGCTTTGTGCTAATCCCCCCTCAGTTGTTGATTTGCAGGTTCGTGTTTGTAGTTGCTGAAGGAGAAGTTGACCCCACTCTGATATTTTGATTAAATGAAACGAGCCTGTAGTTTTCGTAACACCAAAACGATACTGTTGTTTATGAACAATGATGTACATTTGTAAATGGTGGTTTGTATATTATATGTTTGTTTAAATTAAAGCTTCCGCAGCGTTTAAAAAAATGGCTTGAGTTATCCGGTGTTACAGTTTGGTATCAGAGCCTAGGTTTGGTGATGCATGCACGGCTAGAGTGTTGCATTCCCAAATCTTGGCTCGTGATGGGTCAAGCTTTCCTTCGGGGGAATTATGGTGATTTAGAGTTGTTTGTAGTAGTTAGTATTTTGGATACTAAAGGTTTATGCTAATGAGCTATGAGGTGATGTGATTATAACAGATTATGGCTGACAGAGAGACTCCCATCCTTCCTCCTATGACCCAAGCTACAAATGAAGCCCTAGTGAGTGAGCAATTGGGGAATACTGAAACTGTTGGAACATCGGGTCAAGCCCGAGAAGAGGATCAAAGCAATTATGTGTATCAATTGGAAAATGAACAAGTAGAACTCAGGAATAAAGTCCAGAGCATGGAGTAGTAGTAACAGAACTAACCAGAACCAATCCCAGTACCAGTTGCGATTCCTACACATGCAACTATACCACTAGTGACAACACCTCTACCACCAATGACCTAAATGATGCAACAACCTTTTTATTACCCGTACCCATAACCGGGAGCTTATCCTTTTGCGTTTCCCGGATACAAATAACCGTGCACCTACAAGCAATTTCTAGATTGCAAACATTCTGAGTACCAAGGGAGTTCTGATCCCAATGCTACCTTGAACTGGTTGAGAGAGATGGTTAAGGCACTTGATGCCTGTAATTGCGAAAATGAATTCACGGTGAAGTATGCAACACAAATGTTGAGAGGAGACGCGATGGTCTGGTGGGATTCTATTACCGGCCATTTTACAAAGCAACAACAGGAGATCATCACCTGGAGTCAATTCCAGGAGAAACTGTAACACCCGCAAACCTGGGCTAGGAGATTAGCAGGGTTTATGGTACGTGCTTAAATGTATTAAAATTTGATTAAATGGCTAATTAATTTAATTCTATCATGTGTTAATGTTAATATAAATTTATACGCATGTATTAATTATGGGTATGTATGTCACCGTATGCATGGATATGTATGTCACCGTATGCATGGATATGTATTTATGTGTATGTATTTTATTGAACACGTGTGTGGGTCAAATTAAGTAGAAGATGGGTTTTTGCCACCTCTTCATTAGTTGCGTGTATACGTGTATGGGTTTTAGATTAAACATTCATTATTTCAATTAAGCAAAGGTGTAAGTGTGTGTGTATGTGAATTGCTCTCTGCCAAGAAACCGAAGAAGAAGAAGAAGAAGAAGAAGAAGAAGAAGGAATCATCGGATTTTCAGGTTTAGGGTGTTTGAATTCAAGATAAAGGTTAGATATATATGTGAAGTGTTTGCATGTTAGTTTGATTAGCTTGATGATTAAATAAACACAAATATATGAAGAACACAAGTATCGTTTTTTGTTGAAATATGAGTTTTTATGGGTTTTGTGTGTTCATAAGATTTATGAGTCTAAATGGTGTTTTGATGCATGAATATATGTTTAGAAATGTTTAAACATGTTTGTGAAATGATTTGATGAATATTTAAGGTTCTGGGTTTTGAGATATGATGACTTGCAGGATGGCGGATTTGATATATTCATGAACTATCGGTTTTGGTGATCAAGAAGAAGAGGAATTCCGATTGTTTAGAAATCCGTATGGTAAAAACAGTTAGATAAAATCAGGAACCTTAAAACCGAAACAAGCAAAACCGACACTAGAATTCTATACCTCAAAATCCTACACTTGAGAAACCGGGACCCAAATCCGACACATATGAAAACCGATACCTTAAATCCGGAACTATTATAATCCAAGTATTTGTAAACCGAGACTCAAATCCGATAGACTTGAAATCCGGATTAGTAGAATCCTATTCATTCTGAATCCTAAACTTGAATCCGATAGCCCTTAAAACCGGTACTTAGTGAAATCCGACAGTTAGTAGAATCCGACATAAAGTAGCGGATTCTTGAGAATCCGATAGTTTTAGGAAATCCGATATTTTGTATATTGAATTTGGGATTGTTTGTAGATTGATTATTATTGTTTGATGAATGATTTATAAATATGTGGATAGATATATTTATGAGGTTGAGACTGACTTGGTTGTTGCTGTGTTTTCAGGCAATCCAAAAGCTCAGTAAAAACTAGATAACTGAGTTCAAGCTGAAATTGAGGTGAGTGGATGTTTATCGTGGATGATAAAGATTGCAGTTAATATTATTGATGTGAAGCATGATTGTGGATTGAAATTGGATTGATTGTACTGCTGATTGTGTTATTAATTATTGATAACTGCTGCATGACTATTTGGTCGATACGCGCTCTTAGGATGATTTTGAGTTGCGTTGAGAAGTCAGCTATACGTGGACTTGGGCTGGGCTTGTCTAACTGATTGGTTGAACAGTAGTAGCCCTTCTGTTGCATTTGTTGCTCAGAGGGGAGTTAACTGTGCCAATACAGTGGAAAGCTATCGGTAAACCTTTGCTTTGGCCGGCATTGGTTGTAGGTTCTGCGCCGAACCGCCGGTCTTCTCTGGATACGTGATTACATGATTGATGTTGATTGTGAATGTTTGCATTTGATGATTTAGCCTCTACTCACTTAGCTTTGTGATAATTCCCCTTAGTTGTTGATTTGCAGGTTCGTGTTGGAGATTAAGAAGGAAGAGTTGAACATTACTCTGATACTAAGTTTTAAAAGAGACGAGCCAGTTATATTTTGTAACACCAAGATAGATCATATGTTTTGTTATGAACAGTGTTTGTAAAATTTGTAAATATTAATTTTATGTAATCAGATTGGTCTTAATTAGCTTCCGCAATGCGTATTTAAAAAAATGGCTTGTGATTTTCCGGTGTTACAGTTTGGTATCAGAGCCTAGGTTTGGCGATGGATGCACGACTAGAGTGTTGCATTCCCAAATCTTGGCTCGTGACGGGTCAAGCTTTCCTTCGGGAGAATTAGGGTGAGTTAGAATTGTCTGTAGTAGTTAGTATTTTGGATACTCACTGTTTATGCTAATGAATTATGAGGTGATGTGATTGTAACAGATTATGGCTGACAGAGAGACTCCTATCCTACCTCCTATGACCCAAGCCGTATCAGAAGCTCCAGTAATTGAAGACTTGGGTAATGTAAACCAAGCTGGAATGTTTGGGCAAGAGCAAGAAGAAGACCAAAGCGAATACATCTTTAAACTGGAAAATGAGTTAATGGATCTGAGGAATAAAGTCCTTAGCATGGAACAGAGATTAAACCAACCTAAACCAACCCCGGTACCAACTTTGATATCCACACAAGCAACTGTACCACCAGTGTCAGCACCCTTATCACCGATGACTCAAATGATGCAGCAACCATTCTTCTATCCATACCCACAACCCGGAGGTTACCCATTTGCGTTTCCAGGATTCAAACAACCGTGTACTTACAAGCAGTTTCTTGATTGTAAACCTTCAGAATATCGGGGAAGTTCTGACCCCAGTATCACCTTGAACTGGCTTAGGGAAATGGCAAAGACCTTGGACGCCTGCAATTGTGTGAATGAGTTGAAAGTAAAATATGCCTCGAGAATGTTAAAGGGAGATGCTATGGTCTGGTGGGATTCAATCACCGGCCATTTCACGGAGCAGCAATAGGAGAGTATTACCTGGAGTCAATTCCAGGAGAAACTTTGCGAGCAATATTGTGGTACTTTTGAGATTGCAAAGATAAAAAGGGAATTTATGGAGTTGCAAATGACTGGAAACATGACTGTGGATCATTTAATTAAACAATTTAATGAGAAAATGAAATTTGCCAAGCATTGGGTGCCAGATGAAGAGTCTAAGATTGCACATTTTGTTGGAGCGTTACATCCTGATCTTCGTAGTGCCACTAGGTGGGCTACCACTTTATCCCAGGCATTCCTTTAGCCAAGTCGGCTGAAGGAGATTTGATAGCAAGGAACCGGTTGAGTGGGGAAAGAATTTCCCAGCAGAAATCAAAATTTAAACACTATAACACTCAACAGAGGCAAGGAGGACAGGGTAGTGGAAACCGACAATGTAATCAGAGTAGGACGACTACTGCAGGTGGGTCTGCTCAGAGGGCACCTTGGTGCAACAGGTGCAAGTCTTATCATCACGGGCAATGTACGCCCCAATCCATGAGATGTGTGAAGTGTGGCCAGTTTGGCCATGATCTAAAGAATTACAGACTACCGAGGAGTGTCTGTTGGAATTGTCAAAAGGAGGGGCATCGGGTTGGTGATTGCCCATTGAGTAAGAAGGCAGGATCAGGGTCCGGAGGGGTCAGAGCTGTAGGATCATCTTCAGCAGGGCAGAAAGAAAGAACCCACCTACTGTTGAGGGTCGGGCATTCAGGATGATAGTGGATGATGCCACTACCACAGATGATGTGATAACCGGTATGTTTCTGATAAACTCTACTCCTGCTAGAGTGTTATTTGATTCAGGGGCAAATCGCTCCTTTGTATTTGTAGAATTTTGTGGTAGGTAAAATGTGCCTTTAACTAAACTTGCTACTACTTTAGAGATAGAGGTAGTTGATAATATGATGGTTCCGGTCACGACTGCTGTGGTTGGAGCCAAGATAGATATAGATGGTATTTTCTTTCTTGTTTATTTTCTTGTAATGCCGTTATCTGGGTTTGATGTGGTACTCGGGATGGATTGGCTGAGTCTGAATCAAGCCAGTATCAAGTGCCACGAGAAGTTGATCTCCTTTCCATTAGCTGATGGCACAAGATTG
Organism: Dittrichia graveolens; assembly: GCA_038502395.1. Classification (NCBI taxonomy): domain Eukaryota; kingdom Viridiplantae; phylum Streptophyta; class Magnoliopsida; order Asterales; family Asteraceae; genus Dittrichia; species Dittrichia graveolens. The sequence continues at coordinate 31,588,289 of JARJIL010000008.1, forward strand.
GTAGCAAGGGGAGAGAAGGCTGGATCTGTAATTCCGATTATCTCGTGTTTGAAGGCTAAAAAGGCGTTGGATAAAGGTTGCGAATCATACCTGGCATATGTAATAAATGGAAAGAAAGAGAAGCAGACTATGAATGACATCCGGGTGGTAACGGAATACCTGGAGGTGTTTCCAAAAGAATTACCAGGGCTACCTCCAGTTCATAAGGTAAAGTTCAAAATAGACCTGATTCCTGGTTCCCGGCCAGTGGCAAAGGCACCGTACAGGTTGGCACCGTCAGAGATCCGGATGATGATGACTCAAATATAGGAATTGTTGCATAAAGGGTTTATACATCTAAGTTCATCTCCGTGGGGAGCACCAGTTCTGTTTGTGAAGAAGAAAGACGGTACGTTACGTATGTGTATTGACTACCGTGAGCTAAACAAGAGGACAATAAAGAACAAGTATCCGTTGCGAAGAATTGATGATCTGTTTGATCAACTACAGGGGGCTTCGTTCTTTTCTAAGATAGATTTGAGATCAGGGTATCATCAGGTGCGAGTTTCAGAGGAAGAAGTGTCAAAAACAGCTTTTCGTACGCGCTATGGGCACTACGAGTTTTTGGTTATACCGTTCAGCTTAACCAATGCACCTGCAATTTTCATGGATTTAATGAACAGGGTCTATCGACCATTCCTTGATGATTTTGTGATAGTTTTCATAGATGACATCCTGTTATATTCAAAGACTGAGGTGGAGCATGAACAACATTTGAGACAGATTCTGGAGACTTTGAAGAGAGAGCATCTGTTTGCCAAGTTTTCAAAGTGTGAATTCTGGTTGAGAGAGGTTCAATTCTTAGGGCATGTGATCTGTGACAAGGGAGTAAAAGTGGATCCTTCGAAAGTGAGGCAGTTATGAATTTTAACGCTCCAAAGACACCGTCCGAGATTAAGAGTTTTATGGGGTTAGCTGGATACTACCGCAAGTTTATAAAAGATTTCTCCAAGATTGCGAGTCCATTGACTAAGTTGACTCGAAAGGATTTGAAGTTTGTTTGGGGTAGTGAACAAGACAAAGCCTTCCATATGTTGAAACAGTTGTTATGTCAGGCCCCTATTCTTGCATTGCCAAGTGGTTCAGAAGATTTTATAGTTTATTGTGATGCATCGTTTGCTGGATTGGGTTGTGTACTTATGCAGAGGGATCGGGTGATTGCGTATGCTTCAAGACAGTTGAAACCCCATGAGAAGAATTACCCGACACATGATTTGGAGCTGGCAGCCGTTGTTTTTGCCCTAAACCTATGGAGACATTACTTGTATGGCACCAAGTGTGTGATTTGTACAGATCATAAGAGCCTACAGTACGTATTTACACAGAAAGAGTTGAACATGAGACAAAGACGATGGGTGGAATTAATTAAAGACTATGATTGCGAAATCAGATATCACCCAGGGAAAGCAAACATGGTAGTAGATGCCTTTAGCCGCAAGGGAACGGGAAGTTCTATCCAGTTTATGCGAATAGAGATTGTATCAGATCTAGTGGATAGACTCAAGTCTGCATAGTTGGAAGCTCTGGAAGAGGAAAACTTAAAGAATGAACTAACGAATAAATGTAAGGACGAACTTGCTGATGATTCCCGTGGACTGAAAACATTTAAGACTCGTGTGTGGGTGCCTAGACTTGGAGATTTGAGGAAGCTGATTTTGACAGAAGCACACAAGTCTAGATTGTCAGTGCACCCAGGAAGCACTAAAATGTACAATGACCTGAAAGTGCTCTACTGGTGGCCTACTATGAAAGCAGATGTGGCACAGTTTGTGGAATCATGCCATATATGTGCACAAGTGAAGGCCGACCATCAGAAACCTTACGGATCTTTAAAGCAATTGGAAATTCCTGAGTGGAAGTGGGAGCATATAATGATGGATTTCGTGACCAAACTTCCGCAAACTCAGAAGAATAATGATATGATTTGGGTGATTATGGATTGGCTGACCAAGAGCGCTCACTTTCTAGCCACATGTGAGACGGCTTCTATGAGTAAGTTGGCTCAACTTTATGTTAACGTGATAGTTGCAAGGCATGGCATGCCATTGTCTATTGCGTCTGACAGAGACTCCAGATTCGTTTCTAACTTCTAGAGGAGTTTACAGAGAGAGTTGGGGACAAGGATTAACTTGAGTACTGCTTATCATCCCCTAGACAGACGGTCAGACTGAACGAACCATACAGACACTTGAAGATATGTTGCGTGCTTGTGTGATTGAGTATGGTGGATCTTGGGATTCGCACCTGCCGTTAATTGAGTTTGCGTATAATAACTCTTACCACTCCAGTATTGGGATGCCTCCGTACGAAATGTTATACGGCCGTCGCTGCCGTACTCCGACATGTTGGTTAGAGGCAGGTGAGAAGCAGTTTGTAGGACCCGAGATAGTTCGAATAACAGCTGATAAGGTTGCTATTGCCAGAGATAAGTTGAAGGCTGCCAGAGATAGATAGAAAATGTACGTAGATCTACGTCGTCGCCCAGTTAAGTTTGAGGTAGGAGAATTAGTGTACTTGAAGGTTTCCCCGTGGAAGGGTGTTATTCGATTTGGTAAATGCGGGAAGTTAGCTCCCCGTTACATTGGTCCCTTCCGCATACGTCAGATTGTGAATGACCAGACGGTTACACTAGATCTTCCAGCAGAGCTTGCAGGAATACATGATACTTTTAACGTCTGCTATTTGAGGAAATGTAAAGTTGATGATGAAAACCAGATTCTCCAAGTGCAAGAACTGAAATTTGATTCTAAGAAGAGATTGATAGAAAAACCTGTAGAATTGTTGGATCGAAAGGTGACCAAGCTCCGAAAGAAGCAGATACCAATGGTGTTGGTCAAGTGGAGGCATAGTCTAGGTTCTGATTTAACATGGGAGACTGAGGCAGAGATGAAAGAAAGATATCCTCACTTGTTTGAACAAGAAAGGATTCCAAGGACGGAATCCTCTTAAGGGGGAGAGATTTGTAACACCCACAAACCTGGGCTAGGAGCTTAGCAGGGTTTTTGGTATGTGCTTAAATGTTTTAAAATTTGATTAAATGGCTAATTAAATTAATTCTATTATGTGTTAATGTTAATATAAATTTATACGCATGTATTAATTATGGGTATGTATGTCACCGTATGCATGGATATGTATTTATGTGTATGTATTTTGTTGAACACGTGTGTGGTCAAATTAAGTAGAAGGTGGGTTTTTGCCACCTCTTCATTAGTTGCATGTATACGTGTATGGGTTTTAGATTAAACATTCATTATTTCAATTAAGCAAAGGTGTAAGTGTGTGTGTGTGTGTGTGAATTGCTCTCTGCCAAGAAACCGAAGAAGAAGAAGAAGAAGGAACCATCGGATTTTCAGGTTTAGGGTTTTTAAATTCAAGATAAAGGTTAGATATATATGTGAAGTGTTTGCATTTTAGTTTGATTAGCTTGATGATTAAATAAACACGAATATATGAAGAACACAAGAATCGGTTTTTGTTGAAATATGAGTTTTTATGGGTTTTGTGTGTTCATAAGATTTATGAGTTTAAATGATGTTTTGATTCATGAATATATGTTTAGAAGTGTTTAAACATGTTTTTGAAATGATTTGATGAATATTTAAGGTTCTGGGTTTTGAGATATGATGACTTGAAGGATGGCCGATTTGATATATTCATGAACGATCGGTTTTGGTGATCAAGAAGAAGAGGAATTCCGATTGTTTAGAAATCCGTATGATAAAAACAGTTAGATAAAATCCGGAACCCTAAAACCGAAACAAGCAAAACCGACACTAGAATTCTATACCTCAAAATCCTACACTTGAGAAACCGGGAACCAAATCCGACACATATGAAAACCGATACCTTAAATCCGGAACTATTATAATCCAAGTATTTGTAAACCGAGACTCAAATCCGATAGACTTGAAGTCCGGATTAGTAGTATCCGACAACTTAGAATCCGATTCATTCTGAATCCGAAACTTGAATCCGATAGCCCTTAAAACCGGTACTTAGTGAAATCCGACAGTTAGTAGAATCCGACATAAAGTAGCGGATTCTTGAGAATCCGATAGTTTTAGGAAATCTGATATTTTGTATATTGAATTTGGGATTGTTTGTAGATTGATTATTATTGTTTGATCAATGATTTATAAATATGTGGATAGATATATTTATGAGGTTGAGACTGACTTGGTTGTTGCTGTGTTTTCAGGCAATCCAAAAGCTCAGTAAAAATTAGATAACCGAGTTCAAGCTGAAATTGAGGTGAGTGAACGTTTATTGCGGATGGTAAAGATTGCGGTTAATATTATTGATGTGAAACATGATTGTGGATTGAAATTGGATTGATTGTACTCCTGATTGTGTTATTAATTATTGATAACTGCTGCATGACTATTTGGTCGATACGCGCTCTTAGGATGATTTTGAGTTGCGTTGAGAAGTCAGCTATACATGGACTGGGGATGGGCTTGTCTAACTGATTGGTTGAACAGTAGTAGCCCTTCTGTTGCATTTGTTGCTCATAGCGGAGTTTACTATGCCAATACAGTGGAAAGTTATCGGTAAACCTTTGCTTTGGCCGACATTGGTTGTAGGTTCTGCGCCGAACCGCCGGTCTTCTCTGGATATGTGATTACATGATTGATGTTGATTGTGAATGTTTGCATTTGATGATTTAGCCTCTACTCACTTAGCTTTGTGCTAATTCCCTCAGTTGTTGATTTGCATGTTCATGTTGGAGATTAAGAAGGAAGAGTTGACCATTACTCTGATACTAAGTTTTAAAAGAGACGAGCCAGTTATATTTTGTAACACCAAGGTAGATGATTTGTTTTGTTATGAACAGTGTTTGTAAAATTTGTAAATATTAATTTTATGTAATCAGATTGGTCTTAATTAGCTTCCGCAATGCGTATTTTAAAAAAAATGGCTTGTGATTTTCCGGTGTTACAAGAACTTTGCGAGGAGTATTGTGGTACTTTTGATATTGCTAAGATTAAGAAAGAATTTATGGATCTGCAGATGACCGGAAACATGACTGTGGATCAATTAATCAAGCAATTCAACGAGAAAATGCGATTTGCAAAACATTGGGTGCTTGATGAAGAATCGAAGATTGCCCATTTTGTGGGGGCATTGCATCCAGATCTCCGTAGCGCCACTAGGTGGGCTACCACCCTATCCCAGACTTTTACTTTAGCCAAATTGGCTAAAGGGGATATAATTGCAAGGAATAGGTTGAGTGGGGAGAGAATCTCCCAACAGAAATCACGATTTGAACATTATAACGCTCAGCAGAAGCAGGGAGGACAGAGTAGTGGAAGCAGGCAGGGAAATCAGAGTAGGATGCCCACTACAGGTGGGTCTGCTCAAAGGGAACCTTGGTGTAACAGTTGTTGGTATCTGTGATGACATATTCGGATTAATCCTCTCTCTTCCGATACCACGAACTATATCTCTGAGTTCCTGAAGTTCATCCTCTAACTTACGAATATATGCCTCTCGATCATTTTCCTATTCATAACCTGAAGTACCCACACGATTCGTCATATCCACAGTGTCAATCACTGAAGTCTTAACCACCGTTTGGGTCACAGGAGGATCAGCAGGGGTATCTCTGTCAGCGATATCTGTACAATCACATCATCTCACAATCTCATTAGATAAACCGTTAGTACATAACATACTAACTAACAAACAGCTTCATCAATTCACTCTAATTCCCCTAAGGAAAGTTTGACCCAACACGAGCCAAGATTTGGGAATGCAACACTCTAGCCGTGCCTGCATCGCCAAACCTAGGCTCTGATACCAACTTGTAACACCGTAATTTCTCAAGCCAATTTTTTTTATAAATCACGGCGGAAGCGTTAACTGATTTCATTTAATTAAATACAAAGTACCAAGTATTGTTTACAAACATCACGTGAAGTTGTGTTACAAAATATTTACAAACATGGCTCGTCTCTACTCAAAACATAATATCAGAGTAATGGTCAAATTTCCCTTCCCCAAAAACAAAGCTAAACAGCTAGACCGGCAAAAAGCAATCAACCGAGGGAAATTAGCACAAAGCTAAGTGAATGGAAGCTACAAACAAGCATCCTCAATAAACAGGCAAAAGAAATCACCAATTGAACAAGCAAACCGATCTCAACAGATCAAACAATCAATCACAAGCCAATTCAATCTCTAGAGGAACGGCGGTTCTGTAGAACCTGCAACTGATGCGGGCCAAAGCAAGGGTTTACCGTTAGCTATTTGCTACTTGGTAAAGTTAAAGCCCCTTCTACTGCAATAAATGCATAGAAAGTCTAGAACTGTGCAACCAATAACAGATAGCCCAACCCAAAACATGCGATAGCTGACCCCCAACCATGCACGCATATAATTATCCATGCGTACAGGTCTCGCCACGTGCACAAATAATTAACCATGTGCACTGGCCACGCAACAATCCAAACAATCCCAATCAACAAGCAACAATCAGCTATCAACGAATAACCATCATGCAGTCTGTCAACACATACCAAATAACGCATTCCATACTGGCAACTTAAACTTAAGCATTTTATCGTGGCATCTTAGACTAAACAGTCTAGCATGGCAACTTAGACTAAACAATCTATCAAGGCATCTCAGACTAAACAGTCTATCATGGCAAATCCAAATCATAACAATATCTCAAACATACAACCATAAGCGTTACCACCAACCCCACTCGTGAGTAAACTTCCACTCACCTCAGTCCACGTTCCCGTCTGCTCAGTTGTCTGATATCATTGAGTCTTTGCAAATCCTGAGAACACAACAAACCGAAGTCAATCTTTGATAAATATATATCCAAAATATATATTTATATCTCTATATATCTTGTAAACAACTTACAATAATCATATAAACAATAACCCATCACATCCCACACAAATACAAAACAAAAACAAACATTTCCTTAAAATTGGCCTGTCGCGCCGCGACGCTTGCGGATTTGGGTATCGGATTCCGGGTTCCGGATTCTTAGGTTTCTCGGATTTGCTTCTATCGGATTTCAAAGGATCCGGATTTTAGGGTGTCGCGCCGCGACCTTTAGGCGTCGCGCCGCAATTCTGTTTTCCTTCCTCATGAACTGTCGGATTTCCAGCCATTCTTACATAAATATTTCATTTCCAACTTTCATTTTCTCAATCCAAATCACTTCCAACACCCATGAAACTTCATATAACTCAACAACAAACATATATAACTCATCTAATCCAATTAAAACTCATTATTCAACAAAACCCATATATCAAGTTTTGAGCTTTAAGCTCCAACAATGGTAATCCTTCATTCTAACATGTATTTCAACATATAAACACATCAAAACAATCTATAGCATCATATGAACACATACCAATCTTCAGTTTAAATTACAAATCACCAAATCCTAAACTTGAAATTCCAAGTTTTCTTGTTCTTTTTAGCTTTCTTCAACAGGAGGTTTTTATCACACAAACACACACTTCACACTTTAACTATGTGCAGGTGAAATGAAACCCACGTATACATACTTTCACTTTTATTCAAGCAGGAGGTGTCTCAACTTTCATTTCCTATTCTTTCTTTCATACAACATACATCCATGCATACATACTTACCTACACATACATAACATACATATCTTTTTCTTTTTCTTTTTATTCCAGTAACACAATTATATATTTTCATAAATATGTATTTTCAATTCAATCAATATTTATTCAATTTAACCACATAATCAACTTACGCAATTTAAATACGAAATTACCTGCCGCTAGCCCGCTAATCAACTAGCCCGGGTTTGCGGATGTTACAAATCTTCCCTCCTTTAGGGGATTCCGTCGTCGGAATCCTTTAGCGCATATCAAACGAATTCTCCACGCTCCACATTCATTCATCACTCATCGTCAATTCAATTGTAACTTATACATAGCTTCATCTTACTATCAGCCATCTAAATCTCTTCCTACCTGTCTTTCTCAGTTTACAATCATCAGTGTTTTTATCAATTTATCCTTCAAACCTCTTCTTCAGTTCTACATTCAACTCAACATGTAACTCATAGATTCAACTAGTCTGTCTTTCAATTCATTCCCTGTCACATTTAAGCATATAATCAAGGTCAAACCCTGTTTATCTTAATTAACAAGTTTCACGTACTTTTTACTGTCTGTCATGTAGAGTACTCACATATCACTTTCTCCTTACTTCCAATGAACATGTCGGTACATTACTCCGATATTCACATAACAACTCACAATTGACATGATAACATCCACTTGATAAGATTCACATCTCGTCAGTCTAATCAATGGTGTATGAATTCCACGAAACATCAAAATCCAGTACAAACACAAATTCACTTACACCTATCTGCACAACTCTTCTACTGCACTATCCACGAGGATTCAGTCACATTGTTCATTCCTGTAATAAATCATTTAGAAATTATTCACTGCATCTCAATCTTTCATCAGCAGCCCCAACATATATATCATCATATCTTTGAATCATCTGATCAATATAATTTGCCCAACCAAGGCTATCCCACTGGTGATATAATACTAACGCTTCTTACTGATCAATAATCACTCGTGATATATCCAAATTCTTTCTCATATAATAAATCGGGCGTCAACTCCATCGTAACTTATTGTTACAATCATTCTGATATCTCGTATTATCTCATCAATACACTATCCTGCTCAACAATGCTGTCCTACTGGCAATTATCCGTAATATATCCAGATTTCATCATATAAGGTAATTTACATATAAATTCCATCCTCGCCGTACTAGTATCTCAAGTATCTCAACAGTTCATAATTCTCTGATACTTCGCTTTAACTCATACACAACCCTGTCATTTCTACGAAATATATCATGTTTACTCCTTTAGTAATTCATCAATTAAATACTCTGTATGGCATTATATCATTTAGTCCTTCCAAGTGCACTGACAATCTAGTTCCATAAGTCATGTTTGAATTAAATTTCCAATTCCAAGCAAAGGCACTTTCCTAGCAAAGGCAATTCGTACATAAAATTCACAAGTCTTCATTCCACATGTTCAGGTCATTACATCATTCTTTCAAATCACATATGTCTTCAGTTCACAAATAACCATTGTTATTTAGCCAATTGACATCAATCACATCTTTTACCCAAACAATTCCGCACATATCAAGCTTACTCACTCTGTAACAATTCATCTCTTTCTTATACTTAACAATTTTCATATATTCAAGTCATCAATTTCCAGTAAAGGCAATTTCAATTCCATTCATCAAGTCGCATATACTTCAATTCACATAACTCTAGTGTTATCATCATAAACTCTCTCGTATTTCACATATCTACTAACAATTATCCCTCCCAGATAATATTCAAATCCCTCATTCACATTCTTCTATTCATTCTGAACTCTGTCTCTGTCATATATTCAATTCATCTGTATATAAGCATTCGCTTCTTCTTGTAATACTCATGTCAATCACACATACCATTCTTTACAATCAACACTTTCCACAAACATATCATATACAGTCTTCAAGTCATAGGTTAAATCATTCTTATCAAAATCTTTACTATGAGACATAAATCACTCTTTAATTCCATAGCATACATCATTTATTGATCCAACAGTTTCCATATCTCAACATACCCTAATCTCTTTAGATTCATCATTCGTCATCATCAATTATCTTTACACAGTAGATTTAATACCAAAAGTCCGTAATCTCAATCATATATTCATCAAAACATCTCTTGGTTAACACCAATTTCTTCCCGGCCTCAACAATTTATTCTCTTCCCCTCATCTTCGCATAACACAAACACATATATACGCATATACAAACACATCATGCTTAAACATATACCAATTATAGAACAGTCGTACAACACATTGCATAACATGCAATTTTAACTAATCTTAAATATTCTTTCCTTAGCATATCATACTCAATTCACATTTCACATATCACATATGCACCATCATATCATTTCCTGACATTAATACCAGATACTTTCACGATAACATATTATTAATTATCTTTACTTCTAAAGAATCAAGCTCTTTCAGAAGTAAGCATATACACTTAGCACACATAGGCATCAAGCATCAACAATTAACTCTAAAGTTACTAAACATACGCATAATTATATAAGTTATCAAAATGTACCCGTCATATCATCGTTGATATCAACATCGTCGTCATTCATCATATCAAAAGTTCTACCCTCTGCCCAGTGTGCCCACTCTGTCTTTGTGGTTCACTAACACGTCTAATCATTGATTTATGCTGCAAGATACACTCTCTATTCATTCTATCTCTTGCCTTTCCATCACCCTCAGCCGTCTTGGCTAGAGTAAACGCTTGTGATAAGGTACTTGCCCATCTGGTAGTACTTCGATATTCTGGAAGCAAAGCTCCCACAAAATGTTGTATCTTTGTTGCTTCATCTGGCACCCACTGTTTCACAAATCGCAACCTCTCATTGAATTGTTTAATCAAATCATCTACTATCATGTCTCTTGTCATCTTCAAATCCATACACTCTTTTCTGATTTTCTCAATCTCAAATGAACTACAATATCGCTCGCATAGCTTCTCTTGAAATTGATTCCAAGTAATACTTTCCTATTGTGCTTTAGTAAAATTCCCAGTTAATGAATCCCACCATACCATCGCATCACCTTTGAGCATACGAGTCGCAAATTTAACTCTGGATTCATCCTCACAATTGCGCGCATCAAGAGTTCTTACCATCTCTCGCAACCAATTCAAAGTCTCATTCGGATCAGTACTACCATGATATCTAGATGGTTTACAATCCAAAAAGTGTTTGTACGAACATAGTTGTTTAAATCTCGGGCATCCAAAAGGATAGTCTCCCTGTAAGGTGGAAGGATTGAAAATAATGGTTGCGTCACTTGAGTTACCGGAGGAAACGGAGCGGTAACTGGCAAAGTAGTAGATTGGGTAACAACAGTTGTTGGTATCTGTGATGACATATTCGGATTAATCCTCTCTCTTCCGATACCACGAACTATATCTCTGAGTTCCTGAAGTTCATCCTCTAACTTGCGAATATATGCCTCTCGATCATTTTCCTGTTCATAACCTGAAGTACCCACACGATTCGTCATATCCACAGTGTCAATCACTGAAGTCTCAACAACCGTTTGGGTCACAGGAGGATCAGCAGGGGTATCTCTGTCAGCGATATCTGTACAATCACATCATCTCACAATCTCATTAGATAAACCGTTAGTACATAACATACTAACTAAAAAGAAGCTTCACCAATTCACTCTAATTCCCCTAAGGAAAGTTTGACCCAACACGAGCCAAGATTTGGGAATGCAACACTCTAGCCGTGCCTGCATCGCCAAACCTAGGCTCTGATACCAAACTTGTAACACCGTAATTTCTCAAGCCATTTTTTTTCTATAAATCGCTGCGGAAGCGTTAACTGATTTCATTTAATTAAATAAAAAGTACCAAGTACTGTTTACAAACATCACGTCAAGTTGTGTTACAAAATATTTTCAAACATGGCTCGTCTCTTCTCAAAACATAATATCAGAGTAATGGTCAAATTTCCCTTCCCCAAAAACAAAGCTAAACAGCCAGACCTGCAAAAAGCAATCAACCGAGGGGAATTAGCACAAAGCTAAGTGAATGGAAGCTACAAACAAGCATCCTCAATAAACAGGCACAAGCAATCACCAATTGCACGAGTAAACCGATCTCAACACATCAAACAATCAATCACAAGCCAATTCAATCTCTAGGGGAACGGCGGTTCTGCAGAACCTGCAACCGATGCGGGCCAAAGCAAGGGTTTACCGTTAGCTATTTGCTACTTGGTACAGGTAAAGCCCCTTCTACTACAACAAATGCATAGAAAGTCTAGAACTGTGCAACCAATAGCAGATAGCCCAGCCCAAAACATGCAATAGCTGAACCCCAACCATGCACGCATATAATTATCCATGCGTACAGGTCTCGCCACGTGCACACATAATTAACCATGTGCACTGGCCACTCAACAATCCAAACAATCCCAATCAACAAGCAACAATCATCTATCAACGAATAACAATCACGCAGTCTGTCAACACATACCAAATAACACATTCCATACTGGCAACTGAAACTTAAACATTTTATCATGGCATCTTAGACTAAACAGTCTAGCATGGCAACTCAGACTAAACAGTCTATCATGGCATCTCAGACTAAGCAGTCTATCAAGGCATCTCTGACTAAACAGTCTATCATGGCAAATCCAAATCATAACAATATCTCAAACATACAACCATAAGCGTTACCACCAACCCCACTCGTGAGTACACTTCCACTCACCTCAGTCCACGTTCCCATCTGTTCAGTTGTCTAATATCACTGAGTCTTTGCAAATCCTGAGAACATAACAAACCGAAGTCAATCTCTGATAAATATATATCCATAATATATATTTATATCTCTATATAACTTTTAAACAACTTACAATAATCATATAAACAATAACCCATCACATCCCACACAAATACAAAACAAAAACAAACATTTCCTTAAAATTGGCCTCTCGCGCCGCTACGCTTGTGGATTTGGGTATCGGATTCCGGGTTCCGGATTCTTGGGTTTCTCGGATTTGCTTCTATCGGATTTCAAAGGATCCGGATTTTAGGGTGTCGCGCCGCGACCCTTAGGCGTCGCGATTCTGTTTTCCTTCCTCATGAACTGTCGGATTTCCAGCCATTCTTACATAAATATTTCATTTCCAACTTCATTTTCTCAATCTAAATCACTTCCAACACCCATGAAACTTCATATAACTCAGCAACAAACATATATAACTCATCTAATCCAATTAAAACTCATTATTCAACAAAACCCATATATCAAGTTTTGAGCTTTAAGCTCCAACAATGGTAATCCTTCATTCTAATATGTATTTCAACATATAAACACATCAAAACAATCTATAGCATCATATGAACACATACCAATCTTCAGTTTGAATTATAAATCACCAAATCCTCAACTTGAAATTCCAAGTTTTCTTGTTCTTTCTAGCTTTCTTCAACAGGAGGTTTTTATCACACAAACACACACTTCACACTTTAACTATGTGCAGGTGAAATGAAACCCACGTATACATACTTTCACTTTTATTCAAGCAGGAGGTGTCTCAACTTTCATTTCCTATTCTTTCTTTCATACAACATACATCCATGCATACATACTTACATACACATACATAACATACATATCTTTTTCTTTTTCTTTATATTCCAGTAACACAATTATATATTTTCAATTCAATCAATATTTATTCAATTTAACCACATAATCAACTTACGCAATTTAAATATGAAATTACCTGCCGCTAGACCGCTAGACCGCTAATCAACTAGCCCGGGTTTGCGGATGTTACACGTGAAGTGTGGCCAGTTTGGCCATGATTTGAAGAATTGCAGATTACCAAGGAGTGTTTGCTGGAATTGTCAGAAAGAGGGGCACAGAGTCGGTGACTGCCCTTTGAGCAAGATGTCAGGGTCTGGGTCAGGAGGGGAAGGAGCTGGGGGTTCATCTTCAGCGGGTTAAAAGCGAAAGAACCCACCTACTGCTGAGGGTCGGGCATTTAAAATGACAGTGGATGATGCTACCACCACAGATGACGTTATCACGGGTATGTTTCTGATAAACCCTACTCTTGCTAGAGTATTGTTTGATTCTGGAGCAAATCGCTTCTTTATTTCTCTGGAATTCTGTGATAGATTAAATGTGCCTGTGATTGAACTTGCTACTGCTTTAGAGATAGAAGTAGCTAATGGTATGATGGTTCCGGTCACGACTGCTGTGGCTGGAGCTAAAATTGATATAGATGGCGTGTTTTCCTTTTTATTTTCTTGTTATGCTATTATCTGGATTTGATGTGGTACTTGGGATGGATTGGTTGAGTTTGAATCAAGCCAGTGTCAAGTTCCACAAGAAGTTGATTTCTTTCCCGTTGGATGATGGTACAAGAGTGGTGGCAAGAGGTGAGAAAGCTGGGTCTGTAATCCAATTATTTCGTGTTTGAAAGCTAAGAAAGTATTGGATAGGGGATGTGAATCTTATTTGGCATTCGTTATTGATGGGAAGAAAGAAAAGCAGGCAATGAGTGATATCCGGGTGGTAACGGAATACCCGGAAGTGTTTCGAGAAGAATTACCAGGGTTGCCTCCAGTTCGTGAGGTGGAATTCAAGATTGATCTGATTCCTGGATCTCGACTAGTGGCAAAGGCTCCGTACAGGTTGGCACCTTCAGAAATCCGGGAGATGATGACGCAGATTCAGGATATGCTAGATAAAGGGTTTATTCGTCCGAGTTCGTCCCCGTGGGGAGCACCTGTATTATTTGTGAGAAGAAAGACGGTACGTTGCGTATGTGTATCGACTACCATGAATTGAATAAGAGAACGATAAAGAACAAGTATCGGTTGCCGAGAATCAATGATTTGTTTGATCAACTACATGGAGCTTCATTCTTTTCTAAGATTGATTTGAGATCGGGTTATCATCAGGTACGAGTATCTGAGGAGGATGTATCGAAGACGACCTTTCTTACACGCTACGAGCACTATGAGTTCTTGGTTATGCCGTTCGGCTTAACCAATGCACCTGCGATTTTTATGGATTTAATGAACAGGGTCTGTCGACCATTCTTGGATAATTTTGTGATAGTGTTCATTGATGATATACTGATCTATTCAAAGACTGAGGAGGAACATGAACAACATTTGAGACAGGTTTTGGAGACAATGAAGAAAGAACATTTGTTTGCCAAGTTCTCAAAATGCGAATTCTGGTTGAGAGAGGTTCAGTTCTTGGGGCATGTTATCTGTAATGAAGGAGTGAAAGTGGATCTTTCGAAAGTGGAAGCTGTGATGAACTGCAATGCTCCAAAGACACCATCTGAGATAAAGATTTTTCTGGGTTTGGCCGGATACTACCGCAGGTTTATTAAAGATTTCTCCAAGAATGCGGGTCTGTTGACTAAGTTAACTCGGAAAGATGTGAAGTTTGTTTAGGGTAGTGAACAACATAAAGCTTTTCAGACTTTAAAGTAGTTGTTATGTCAGGCTCCCATTCTTGCATTGCCAAGTGGATCAGATGATTTTACTATTTATTGCGATGCGTCGTTTGCTGGATTGGGATGTGTGCTTATGCAGAGGGATCGGGTGATTGCATATGCTTCAAGGCAGTTGAAACCACTTGAAAAGAATTACCCGACTCGCGATTTGGAGCTGGCAGCTGTCATATTTTCCCTAAAACTGTGGAGACACTATATGTATGGCACCTAGTGCGTGATTTGTACTGATCCTAAGAGTCTTCAGTATGTGTTTACACAGAAAGAACTGAATATGGGACAGAGACGATGGGTGGAGTTGATAAAAGATTATGATTGCGAGATCAGATACCACCCTGGGAAAGCAAATGTGGTGGCAGATGCCCTGAGTCGTAAGGGAGCTGGAAGTTCAATCCAGTTTATGCGTATGGAGATAGTATCAGACTTAGTGGATAGACTGAAGTCTACCCAGCTGGAAGCTCTCAAGGAAGAAAACTTGAAGAATGAATTGATGAGGAAGCGTAAGGATGAACTTACTGATGATACACGTGGATTGAAGATGTATAAGACTCGTGTGTGGGTGCCTATGCTTGGAGAATTGAGAAAGTTGATTCTAACCGAAGCACACAAGTCGAGACTGTCTGTACACACAGGAAGCACTAAAATGTACAATGATTTGAAAGTGCTTTACTGGTGGCCTACAATGAAGGCAGATGTGGCACACTTTGTAGAATCGTGCCATATTTGTGCACAAGTGAAGGTAGAACATCAGAAGCCTTACGGATCCTTGAAACATTTGGAGATTCCTGAGTGGAAGTGGGAACATATAACAATGGATTTCGTGACTAAACTTCCGCGAACTCAGAAGAATCACGATATGATTTGGGTGATCATGGATCGACTGACGAAGAGTGCCCATTTTCTGGCTACATGTGAGACGGTTTCTCTAAGTAAGTTGGCTCAATTGTACATTGACGAGATTGTTGCGAGGCATGGTATACCGTTGTCGATAGTATCTGACAGAGACTCCAGGTTTGTTTCGAACTTCTGGAGGAGTCTATAGAGGGAGTTGGGGACGAGAATTAATTTGAGTACTGCTTATCATCCTCGGACTGACAGTCAAACTGAGCGAACCATACAGACACTCGAAGATATGTTACGTTCCTGTGTAATTGAGTATGGTGGATCTTGGGATTCGCACCTGCCGTTGATAGAGTTTGCAGGGCCCGAGATTGTTTTGTTGAGTGCTGACAAGGTTGCTATAGCCAGAGAGAAGTTGAAAGCGGCCAGAGATAGACAGGAAATGTATGCAGATCCGCGACGTTGTCGAGTAACATTTGATGTGGGAGAGTTAGTGTATCTGAAAGTGTCACTGTAGAAAGGCGTGATCCGTTTTGGCAAACGCGGAAAGTTGGCTCCCCGTTTCATTGGTCCTTTCCGCATCCGGCAAATAGTTAATGATCAGACAGTTACACAAGATCTTCCAGCAGAGCTTGCAGGAATTCACGATACGTTTAATGTTTGTTATTTGAGGAAATGCAAGGTTGAAGATGAAAGCCAGATTCTCCCAGTGCACGAATTAAAAGTGGATTCGAAGAAGAAACTGATTGAGGAACCTGCTGAATTGTTGGATCGTAAAGTGACCAAGCTCCGAAAGAAGCAGATTCCAATGGTATTGGTCAAGTGGAAGCACAGTTTAGGTTCAGACATGACTTGGGAGACTGAGGCTAAGATGAGAGATAGATACCCTCTCTTGTTTGAATGAGAAGGGATTCCGAGGATGGAATCCTCTTAAGAAGGGGAGATTTGTAACACCCGTAAACCCGGGCTAGGAGATTAGTGGGTTGGCAGTATGTGATTAATTGTGTTTTAACTTGTTATGTGTTTATTTAAAAGTTAATTGAATTATTTAATTTAATCTAATATATATATATATATATATGTATATGTATAGGAGATAAGAAAGAAAGAAAAGTTAGAAGCATGTATGTATGTATGTTAATATAATAGTATGCATGTATGCATGCATGGTAAGATGACATGCCATACCACCTCATGCTTTGATAAAAGAAATAGATATGTATACGTGTGCCTTTACCTGCTCATTTCTATCAAAGTGCATAGTGTGTAGTGTGTGAAAATTGAGAGGAAACCTTCATTTGAAGAAAGCTTTAGAAAGTGCAAACTTGGAATTTACAAATCAAGAGTTTGTGTTCTATAATTCAAAGTAAAGGTGAGGATATGTTTATATAATGATATGTTTCAGTTTAACATGTTTTCTTGTTGATTTACATGCATGTATGTGGAATCACCATGTTTAAGTTGAAGTTTTTTATGAACAAATGGGTTTTGATAGATTTTGTGTTTTGTTGGATTAAAAGATGTTTAGGATGCATGAAAACATGTTTAAAGATGATTATATATATTTTTAGTAAGTTTTATTAAGTTTGTGAAATTCTAGAAAGTTGGCCATGGAGGTTCTATCGATTGTGTGTGAAGAAGAAGAAGAAAGAATCTGGAAAAATGAGGATCGCGGCGCGACACCCCTTAGGTCGCAGCGTGATGCGTAACTTCGCATTCGAAGGTCCCTTGTTCGAAGTAGTAGGTTTCACATTCGAAGTTATCCCGCTCGAAAAATTGTCGCGACGCGACGCGTTTTAGTTTAGAATTCAAAGGCGCTTGAAGTGACTTTGCATTTGAAGGTGGCTGCTCGAAGGCCTGTCGTGGTGCGACACAGGGTATGTCGCGGCGCGACCACGACTTTTCAGATTTATGGAGATTATTGATTGTTTAAATGCGATATCTCTTCTGTATATTTTTATGTGAAAATTATATGCTATATGTGGGGCTATGTGATATAAATATATGAAGGAATATATATATTTATAGAAAAGACTAATTCAGGTGTTGCTGTTTTTTTGGAAACACAAAGACTTAGTAATATTAGATCTCTGAGCTCGTGGTGATTTTGAGGTGAGTGGACGTTAATCGCGGATGGTAAAGATTACGATTAATGTTATTGATGTGATGCATGATGTGATTGAGATTGGATTGATTGATTGAACTGTTGATTGTGATTTTTGATTGTTGATATCTGCTGCATGAGTATTTGGTCGATACGTACTCTTAGTATGATTTTGAGTTGCGTTGGGAAGTCAACTATACGTGGTCTTGGGCTGGGCTCGTCTACTGGTTGGTTGAATAGTAGTAGCCCTTCTGTTGCATATTTTGCTTCAAAGGTGGAGTTTACTGTGCCAATTCAGTGGAGAGCTATTGGTAAACCTTTGCTTTGGCCGGCATTGGTTGTAGGTTCTGCGCCGAACCACCTGTTTTCTCGGATATGTGATTACATTCTTTGATATTGATTGTAGATGTTTACTTTTGGTGTTTAACCTCTACTCACTTAGCTTTGTGCTAATCCCCCCTCAGTTGTTGATTTGCAGGTTCGTGTTTGTAGTTGCTGAAGGAGAAGTTGACCCCACTCTGATATTTAGATTAAATGAAACGAGCATGTAGTTTTTGTAACACCAAAACGATACTGTTGTTTATGAACAATGATGTACATTTGTAAATGGTGGTTTGTATATTATATGTTTGTTTAAATTAAAGCTTCCGCAGCGTTTTTAAAAAAATGGCTTGAGTTATCCGGTGTTACATTACATTCCCAAATCTTGGCTCGTGGTAGGTCAATTACTCCTTGGGTGTGGGATTGGGGTGAATTGGAGTGTGGTGGAGTTTAGTATGTTATGTACTAACGGATTTATCTAATAAATCGTGAGTGATGTGATTGTTACAGATAACAATGGCTGGACGTGATTACTCAACCGGTGCCCCTACTGTCCCATCTTCTGCTGAAGTCCCTACTACAACAGTGGAAGTTCTAACCAATGCTGGTACATCTGGTACAGCAGGTGATGAGAGGGATGAATATATTTTTCAACTTGAGGGTCAACTTCAAGACTTGAGAAAGGAACTGGAGCAACAAAGACAAGTGCCTGCAGCACAACCACCGGTTATTCCTATAACTTCAACTACAGTTGAGATACCACCAATATTTCCAGCAGTTACTACTTTGGCAGAGGTTCCTCCGATGTCAATGCCAATACCACCATTATCTCAACCGATGTCTCAACCTATCTATTATTCGTTGTTTCCTCAAGGACCGTATCCTCAAGGGTCTATTTCACAGGGGTCTATGCCGCAGGGATCTTATTCGTATCCTTATATGGGATTTCCACCCAGCATGGGATACAGGCAGCCGTGTACCTACAAACAGTTCTTGGATTGTAAACCCGATGAATACCACGGCAGCACGGATCCTAACGTTACTCAAAACTGGTTGAGAGATACTGCAAGAATCTTGGATGCTTGCAAACGCGAGGAGGAAATGAGAGTGTGCTTTGCTACCAGAATGTTGAAAGGCAAGGCGATGGTTTGGTGGGATTCCATTACCACCCATTTATCGAGAGCATAGATGGATTCGATCACATGGAATCAATTCAGAGATAAAATGTGAGCAATATTGTAATGCCTTTGAGTTGAACAAGATAAGACAGGAATTCATGGAATTGAAGATGACTAAGAGGATGACTGTGGATGAGTTAATAGAGCAGTTTAATGCGAAGCTGAGGTTTGTGACTCAGTGGGTGCCTGATGAACCTTCCCAGGTTCAGCACTTTATTGGAGCATTGCTGTCAGAATATAGGAGTACTACACGCTTGGCTGGATCAATGTCACAGGCCTTCACCTTGGCAAAATCTGCTAAGGGGGACATCCAGGCCAAGGATAAACAGAGTCGGGATGAGGAGGCTTTGCAGAAGCCGAGGTATGATCAGGCTGGGGGTAGACAGCAGAAAAAGAAATAGCAGGGTAACCAGTACCAGGGCAACTAGAATAGGAAGGTATCTTCAGGGGATTCTGGTGTGAAATCGCAGTGGTGTACGCGATGCCGGGCTACTCACACTAGGCAGTGTACTGCTCAGACGATGCGATGTGTGCGATGTGGAACGCACGGGCATGAATCCAAGGATTGCCGATACCCTCGGAATGTCTGTTGGAATTGCTAGAAGGAGGGACATAGGGTAGGTGATTGCCCTACAGGGAGGAGAGCAGGAACAGGGACAGGGTCTGGGACGGGGGCAGGGGCGGTTGGGGGATCGTTGTCCGCAGGGAGGTAGAAGAGGAAGAATCCTCCGACTCCGTAGGGTAGGGCGTTTCGCATGACAGTCGATGATGCGACTACTACCAATTAAGTGATCACCGGTATGTTCCTTATAAACTCCCTACCTGCATGTGTATTATTTGATTCAGGAGTGAATCGCTCCTTTATTTCTATGGCATTTTGTGCTAGATTAAATTTCCCTACTACTGTTATTTCTGTACCGCTCAAAATAGAAGTAGTAGATGGTAAGATAGTTCCTGTTACAACTTCTATGACGGCGGCTGAGATTGATATTGATGGTAAGTGCTTTCCCGTATCATTTCTATTGATGCCATTAGTAGGTTTTTATGTGGTTTTAGGGATGGATTGGCTGAGTAAGCACAAGGCAAGTATTAAATGTCACAGGAAACTGATTTCTTTTCCGTTATCTGATGGGTCGCACGTGGTGGCTCGAGGGGAAAGAAACAAATCTGCGTTTCCTATCATATCCATGTTGAAAGCTAAGAAATCCGTGAGTAAGGGATGTGAGTGTTTTCTAGCATATGCTATTGATGCTAGAAAGGAGAAGCGGGCAGTTACTAATGTGCGAGTCGTATCAGATTATCCTGAAGTATTTCCGGATGAGTTACCTGGGCTACCTCCCGTTCGGGAGGTAGAGTATAAGATTGACTTGATACCAGGTTCTCATCCAGTGGCGAGGTCTCCTTACAGGTTGGCTCCTTCAGAGATAAGGGAGATGATGACACAAATTTAGGATTTATTGGATCGGGGATTTATTCGTCCAAGTTCTTTACCGTGGGGTGCACCAATCTTGTTTGTGAAAAAGAAAGATGTTACTCTGCGAATGTGTATTGATTACAGGGAACTGAATAAGAGGACGGTAAAGAATAAATACCCTCTGCCCATGATTGATGATTTGTTTGATCAGTTACAAGGTGCTTCGTATTTCTCTAAGATTGATTTGAGATCGGGTTATCACCAGGTACAGGTTTCTGACAGAGATGTTGCCAAGACTGCTTTCCATACCCGGTATGGCCATTATGAATTTTTAGTCGTGCCGTTCGGTTTGGCTAACGCACCTGTGTTTATGGATTTGATGAACTGGGTTTGTCGACCGTTTCTGGATAAATCTGTGATAGTGTTTATTGACGATATTCTGGTTTATTCTAAATCTGAGGCTGATCACGAGATTCATTTGAGACAGGTTCTTGAAACTCTGGAGCGGGAGCAATTGTATGCCAAGTACTCAAAGTGTTAATTCTAGATGTGAGAAGTTCACTTTCTGGGGCATGTCATTTGCAGTGATGGAGTCAAGGTTGATCTGACAAAGATAGAAGCAGTAATGAATTGGGAAGCTCCGAAGCGCCTTCTGAGATTAAAAGCTACTTGGGATTGGCAGGTTATTACAGATGGTTTATCAAAGATTTTTCTAAAATTGCGAATCCCATGACTTAGTTGACTCGCAAGGAGGTTCCATTTAAATGTAGTGATGAACAGGAGAGAGCTTCTCAGACGCTGAAACGACTCTTGTGTCAGGCTCCTATTCTTGCTCTACCGGATGGGTTAGATGAATTCATAGTTTACTGTGACGCGTCATTGGCAGGGTTGGGTTGTGTGTTAATGCAACGGGATAGAGTTATTGCGTATGCTTCTAGTCAGTTGAAACCTAATGAGAAGAACTATCCAACCCATGATTTAGAACTGGCAGCTGTGGCTTTTGCGTTAAAGTTGTGGAGACATTATCTTTATGGTACAAAGTGCGTCATTTGTACGGATCACAAAAACCTGTAGTATGTATTTTCGCAGAAAGAACTCAATATGCGACAGAGACGATGGCTGGAACTTGTTAAAGACTATGATTGCGAAATTCGTTATCATCCAGGGAAAGCCAACGTGGTAGCCGATGCTGTGAGTCGCAAGGGAGTTAGTAATAATATAAAATTCATGCGAATTGAAATAGTTTCTGACTTAATTGATCGATTGAAGGCAACTCAGTTGGAAGCCTTGAAGGATGAAAATCTGAAGTCAGAGATTATGATAAAGAAAAAGAATGACCTGAATGATGATTATAGGGGATTGAAGGTTTACCAATCTCGTGTTTGGGTGCCTTTGATTAGAGGTCTCCGGAGTTTGATTATGACTGAGGCTCACAAGTCAAGATTATCTGTTCATCCAGGTAGCATGAAAATGTATAACGATCTGAAGGTGCTTTATTGGTGGCCTACAATGAAGACAGATTTTGCACAGTTTGTGGAGTCTTGCCATATTTGTGCACAGGTCAAGGCAAGGTCAAGGCAGAGCACCAGAAACCCTATGGAGCATTGAAACAATTTCCAGAGTGGAAGTGGGAGCACATAACGATGGATTTCGTAACTAAACTTCCACGTACACAGAGGAATCATGATATGATTTGGGTGATCGTTGACAGATTGACCAAAAGTGCTCACTTCATGGCTACCAGTGAGAAGGCATCACTCAGTAAGTTTGCTCAGTTATATATCGATGAAGTTGTTTCCTTACATGGTATACCGCTTTCGATTATATCAGATAGAGATTCCAGGTTTGTATCGAATTTCTGGAACAGTTTATAGTGGGAGTTGGGTACACGTGTTAATCTGAGTATAGCTTACCATCCTCAGACAGACGGGCAATCTGAGCGAACTATTCAGACACTCGAGGATATGCTGCGTGAATGTGTGTTGGAATATGGAGGTTCTTGGGATTCCCATCTGCCGTTAATTGAATTCGTGTACAACAATTCTTATCATTCGAGTATCGGTATGCCACCTTATGAGATGATATATGGTCGTCGCTGCCGTACTCCTACGTGTTGGTTAGAGGCGGGTGATATTGTGCAGATCACCGCAGACAAAGTGGCTATTGCACGAGAAAAGTTGAAAGCTGCGAGGGATCGACAGAAGATGTATGTTGATCCACATCGTAGGTCCGTTGTGTTTATTGAGGGTGAATTGGTTTATCTGAAAGTTTCTCCGTTGAAGGGGGTTATCCGTTTTGGGAAGCGGGGAAAGTTGTCTCCTCGTTATATTGGGCCGTTTCGTGTCCAACGGGTGGTTAATGATCAGATGGTTACTCTCGATCTTCCAGCAGAATTGTCAGGTATTCACAATACCTTCAACGTTTGTTACTTGCGAAAATGTAGAGTTGAGGATGAGAGTCAGATTCTACCTCTACATGATCTTAAAGTGGATTCCAGCAAGAAGTTGGTAGAAGAACCCATTGAACTACTAGATCGGAAAGTAACAAAACTGCGTAAGAAACAAATTCCAATGGTTCTAGTTAAGTGGAGGCACAGTTTGGGTTCAAATTTGACGTGGGAAACCAAGGCCGATATGAAAGCTCTTTACCCTCATCTGTTTGAAAGTGAATAGATTCCGAGGACGGAGGATTTGTAACATCCTGCAGTTGGGCCTAGTAGATACGTAGGATTGGGTATGTTCACACGTGAATAATTAATTGATTAACGTTTAATTAATTGTTAATTATTTAATTAAGTGATATATATATATATATATTTGTGTTGATATGTATATATATGTACGGTGTTGTGTGTGTGTGAGTGTGCATGTGAATAAGCTGATAGTAGCATGCCACCTCCTGCTTGTATTTGTGACTTGTATATATACGTGGGTTTCCAATTCTATTTCGTCACTTTGAAGAATTGTTAGTGTGTGAAACTTGTGTAAAAACCGAGAGAAAGCAAGAAAAGAAGAACAACATCGGATTTCTGGTGTTATTGAATTTGTGAATTCAAGTTATCAAGGTTTGTGTGATTCTTGTTAATATGTTTCGGTTTGTTATTAACATGCTACGGTTTTGATTATGCTGGGTTTTGTTTATGATCATCATGTAAACTTGCTATATGTGTTTTGGCGGATTTGGTGTTCTTGGGTGTTCAGGTGTTTTTAATGCATGATTGGGTGTTTAAACATGTTTGTATATGTTTTGGTAAGCTTGTATATGAATTATATGAACTGGAAATATGATTCATGGAGTTTTTGAAGTTATCGGATTGTTGGAGGATGAAGTTGTCGGATTGTGGAGAAGATGATGAAATCCGAGTGTGGGAAATCCGGGTGTTGAAATCCGATACGTATAAATCCGGAACTTAGAATCCGGAACATGTTGAAGTCCAATAGGATGAATTCCGATTGATGAATTTCCAAGTATGAAATCCGATGGTGGGTTCCATGAATGAAATCCGACAAGTTGAATCCGAAAGAGAAGGAAATCCAACAATAGTTGCGGATTGTCTTCAAATCCGACAGATGTATCGGATTTCCTAGAATCCGATGGTTTTAGCGGATTTTGCATAAATCCGATGGTAGTATCGGATTTCCTTGAAATTCTATAGTTTTGGCTGTTGTTTGCATTATTTAATGCTATGTGTTATATGTGTATACATATGTGAATCTTACATGTTTATGTTTGATTAAATGGATATAAATATATGATTGATATATATATATATATATTTATGAGTTGGATACTGATGTTTGGTTGTTATGTTCTCACGCACAGACAAGGCTCAGTAACATTATATCACTGAGTGGAGAAGCTGAGAATTAGAGGTGAGTGGATGTTTACTCACGGGTGATATTAGTTGTACTGGTTTGGTTGCAACTATTGTTGGTTTGATGCATGGATAGATTGTATATCTGATGATTTATTAACTGTTGATTGTTAATTAATTGTTGCGTCTTTGATATGTATACATGATGGTTAGGAAGTGAGTTTTCAACTGGGCTTATGGGCTGGGTTCATTTGCTATTGTCTAAGCAGTATTAGGACCTTGGGATGTATTTGTTGCTACTAGAGGATGATACTGTGTGAGAATAGCAAATGGACTATCGGTAAACCTTTGCTTTGGCTGGCATTGGTTGTAGGTTCCTACAGAACCGCCAGTCTTCCCAGGGTGCTTATTTGTGGTTGTTGATATCATGCGGTTCAGGCTGATATATCTGTTGTGATTGTACTCCATTCACTTAGCTTTGTGCTAACCCCCACCTCTCACTCTTTTTACAGGTTTTGGTAAGTCAGCGCCTCGGCTGCGAGTGGTTAGCTTGGGGAGTAATCACCTAGGACTCTGATGTATTATTTGTGACGGGCCATAGTTTTTGTAATAATGATATTTTAAATAGTTGTTTTGGAAACTGTGGTTTGTGATTAGTTGTAAATACTTTTGGTATTTAATCGCTTCTGCAATGTAATTAAAGTGAAAATTTTTGGTATGACAATACGGTGTTACACCATCTGACTTTCGCCTAAAACCCCATCCGACCTATTCTTAAACTTACCCATCCGAACTTCAAAACCTATCCGACTTATAACTCCATCCGACCTTCAAAGCCATCTGACTTTTAGCCTAAAGTTGGTCCGACTTAACATTCATCCGACTTACACCAATATTCATCCGACTTTGATTTTTCACACAACCCAACTTACAGGAAACAACAATTCACATCAAGGAAAGATTGTATTGTTAAAAGATGAGTTCAAGTAATTAGATCCTCGCCATTGGTAAACCGTCCGTCCTCTTTAGAAATGAATACACTGTTTGGAAGGGTCTTTTATGGACTTCATTGCACACAATGAAAAATATGGCGAAATGATGAAAGACAACACACTTAATAGTGATGTTGTGCTTGAGAAGATTATTGAGGTTGTTCCAGACAACAGCCCACCAATTGCTGCACAAAGAAGACTAGAACTCCCGTCTGAATTGACAGCTGAGGAAACAGACAGAGCAATAGCCGACAAAGACGCTAAGTATTACCTCAAGCAGGGCCTATGCATAGAAATTTACTCAAAAATAGACAACTTAACCTCTGCGAAATCCATATGGGATGAGGTTAAACAGTAAATGCAGGGCACGGAACAGTGAGTTTTTATCAGAGAAACTCAACTTGTCAACACCTTCCGTGAGTTCAAAGCCAGAGAGGGAGAATTGCTATAGGATACCTATAGTCATTTTTGTCGACTATTAAACGAAATGAGAAATCATGGTGTCACTAGATCAGACCTTGACATCAATGTCAACTGGATCAATGCCTTAGGTCGGGAATGTCAAGAACATGTTTGACTGTACCAGCATGTGAATCGTAATCTTAAAGCAGTCTCCCACCATTCACTATAAGAAGACCTGAACCAATTTCAGGATAAAGTCTTGGCTAAGGTTTCTACAAAGCCATCATCTAACCCAGTTGCTCTTGTGGCAGAGAGAAGACCAAGAGACAACTCCAGACCTCGGAAATGGAAGTGGAAATGAAAGCAATGTCACTCATCACCAAGGCTTTTCAAAACAAATATGGAAAGTCTAACAACCGACAGAGATACACTTTCGAGTCAAGAAGAATTGAAGCTGGTCAGATATAGGAAAATAAACGCTTTGAGAAGCTGGCTAAACCACGGGAGGAGGAGAAGAAATGCTACAATTTTGGTAGGACTGGGCATTTTATCAAGGAGTGCAGAAAACCCAAAATAAAGGATGCCGAGTACTACAAGAACAAGCTCAGGTTGACGATAAAGAAAGCAAGTGGGAAAGCAATGCTGGTGGAGGAAGACCGGTTCTTGAGTGATATAGTCGATTTGGACGAGGATGACTCAAACCAAGCTCACTTCTTTTTAATGGCTCATGATACAGGTTCCTCCGATGGTAGTGATGATGATGAGGCGGAGAATGATGAGGCGTTTAAGGAAACTCAAACTGAGGAAGTGGCAGCCCAAGGAAAGGTAAGTATCGAACACACATAAACACTAAATTAGAATTTAAACTCCGTAATAAACCAAAATCTAATTTAAATGATCTTCAATTTGTAACGCACCAAATTCTATAATTTGATATTTGAAATAAAACACATAAAAGTGTTCACATCTGAATATTTTACATAAAATCGGAAGCATAAACTGTTTTGGAAACATGTTGTATCAAAAGATACATACAAAAATACTGTCACAAGTTTAACACCAGAAACTTGATATTTACAAACCAGGCGTTAAGTGTTTCAAAGAGTTTATCATAAAGTAGTCAAACCGATGCTTTGCCCTTGCCTTTGCTAAAACCTCGAAAACATTTTAAAAATAATATCAGATAAGCTACGAGAGCTTAGTGAGTAAACCAGACTAAACATCATATAAACACACGTATAGAATTATATAAAGATAATACACGTATGTCAGATAATCAATGCTAACCACTAGTTCTAGACCCAGGACAACCACCTTTGTAACAGTACTGTATCACCTTTGAGCCTTACTGAACATAGCAGTAAGCACCACATCTGAGCCTTACGGAACATAACAGTAAGCTTATACACACATATGAATAACATTACATGTCTGTAATCTGATATAATAACACACATGCTGTAAATATGAATAGTAGTCTAGAAGACTCACCTTATACTCAATAATGTTGTATATCAGTCCATAGTTGATAATAATCTAGTGAACACGCCAATGACAAGTCTGTACATGAAATAATACCATATAGATATCAAACATAAGTTACTGCTAAACTTAAAAACTGAACACAGCATTAGGCACGCCCGTGCCTCCTACCCAGGTACGCCCGTGCCTATAGCCAAGTACTCCCGTGGTCTCAAGACACAATCTGGGCCTTTCTAGAACAGGGCACGCCCGTACCTTTTTAGGTCACGTCCGTACCTCACTGGCACGCCCTGGGCCACGGTTGGATCATGAGGGGCACGCCCGTTCCCTTCAACTGGCAACAACAGTTTTAGCCGACTTACATGCTGTTCCGACCAAAACTCAACATAATTCGCTAAAAATTCATTCTGATGCTATTAAGGTGTTTTCCTACAACCCAAACAACTTCAAAACAAGTAATAACAACATTAACATGCTCAAATCTTTGATTCACCATTGAATCTTCTTAAAACCCATAAACCTTCAAGAAAAGTGGCTTAGATCTTAACTCAAGCTTGTAGGAATGTTAGATTCAGCTGTTACTGATTGTATCTCCTGTTCTTGATCAAAAACCACAAAGAAAACATGCTGGAACTTATGTACGTGAGTTGCAAGATTGCAAATGATGGTTTTGACTAGTTAAAGTCAAAGCTATATATATATATTGTTGGGAATCCATGGGGATCAAAGCACGCAACGGAAGCAACAAAAACACACAAAATGATCCCATGATTTCCTAATGGTGGTGAAAACTTGCAAGAACATGCATGCAACCAAAAACAAGAACAAAGAGAAGAAGGAGATCAAATCATACCCTCGAAGACTTTGATACTTGGCTGGAACAAATCGGATTTGGGATGTAAGCTTGAAACAAAAGGCTCCAAGCCCTAATGCAAGTCCACACCAAGAAACCTTCAACCTCTTTGTACTAGCAAACCGAAGCACCACCAACACTTGATGGATCTCTTCTGGAACAGCCTTGAAATCACTTGTGCACAACCCTTGACCTCTTGCTCTTGCTCACTCTCACTAGTATGAACTCACAAATGAAGTATGCTTGCACAATTTTTCCAAGAGAGTTGAATGAACAAACAATGCCCCTTATAAAGAGATATCATCTGTTCTTTAGAGTCCAGAGTCGTGCTAATTGGCACTCATTCATTGGACCAACAAAATGGTCCAACCAAATTCAAGTGTCACTTAGAATTCTGCCTTCATGACTTCTTCACGGGCTCTCACGGACCGTGAAGGATAAATGCGCCACGACTGGCCATTAATCCTCCACGAGCCGTGCCGCGCTGTGCAAGAATCATGAGGGTTGTGCCTTCACGACCTCCTTCACGGGCTGTGTAGGGTCGTGAAGCCCTAGGGTTTCACGAACCATGCGGCCCACGACAGGACTCGTAGACACGAGCTGCTTCACGACCCGTGGAGCATCCTTCACGGTCGTGAAGCCTAGGTCAACTAGAATTTGACCATTTTGACTCTTTGTTCTTATAGTAGGCTCTCGAGATTGAAACTTGGTGTGTGACCCAATAGGCCCGCACTTCGTTGGCAGTGATGCTAGCCTACGTGTGTCGGTGGGAAGATTCCAACAAACTCCCACTTGCACATGACACACCATATCCATGGGCACCACAGATAGGGAGCGGTCTCTAGCAAGGCATCCCTGCCCCTAACTAAACATGGGGTATGTCATCCCTGACAAGTACCATGATGAACTAAAAGAGTTTGACATGGTCCTATAGATAAGTGATCAATTATCTTATTGTTCGCGATATCTAAGTAAACACGAGACATGGTACAAAGTCATTCTCCGATCATTCACGATTATGTTTCTTGATCAAGATTGGTGGTGACAAAAAGGTGAGTTGCAACTGATTAACAATCATTGCAAACTCGAGCATGGCCATGCAATTTTGGTGTCAGCGCCCAATGATCGAGGGGCCCAGGGATATCTCTCTTTACAGAGGAACAAATTCCTTCACCCGGTATTCAAGACCCAAGCGTTAGAAGTAGAAGTGTTATGGAGTTCAATCATATACATACCGGAGGCGCCTTGTCCCTTGGCGCGAAGCCTCTTGAGCTCCTCCGTGTACTTGGGGCAACTACGCCGGTAGTGCCCCTTCTCCCC
This sequence comes from Dittrichia graveolens, assembly GCA_038502395.1. Taxonomy (NCBI): domain Eukaryota; kingdom Viridiplantae; phylum Streptophyta; class Magnoliopsida; order Asterales; family Asteraceae; genus Dittrichia; species Dittrichia graveolens. The sequence goes on from JARJIL010000008.1 coordinate 31,618,204, forward strand.
GCAGAAGAAGCAGGTGGCCTCTTCTGGTGAGGCGGCAATAGGAGCGGGTTCCTTCCCCTTCGGCTCAGGCGCCGGGAGTGGTTTGGGCTTGGGTGTTGCCACCTTCGCCTTCCCCTTTCCCTTGCCCTTGGAGCTTGAAGCGGGCCGCTTCCTCTTAGCACCACCCTGATGGATGGCTAGGACGGGTGCGGAGGTCGATGGCTTTGCCTTGGCCATGTTAGACTCGGTGGTCTTCAACATGCCGTGCAACTCCATCAAGGACTTATCCATATTATGCATATGGTAGTTCACAATGAACGGACCATATGCTTGAGGCAAATATTGGAGGATAATTTCCGTAGCCAACTCTTTCCCCATAGGAAAGCCCAACCTCTCGAGCTGGTCCACATATTGCTTCATACGAAGCACGTGGGAGCTCACGTTCCCGCCCTCCTGCATCCGACACCCTACAAAGGCCTTGACACACTCGTAAAGTTCTTTCCTCGCTTGCTGCTGGAACATTTCCTTTAGTTGCGAGATCATGTCAAACGCACCAACGTCCTCGAATTGCCTTTGCAATTCGGAACTCATGGTCGTCAACATGAGGCAAGTCACCTCATTACTGTCTTTAAGGCGCTTCTCACAAGCATCCTTAATGGCCCGCGTAGCGGTGGTAGCAGGAGCCTCCGGAAGAGGTTCCTCTAGGACGTACAACGTGCTTTCATGGCGGAAGACAATTCTCAATTGCCTAAGCCAATCCATGAAGTTTACGCATATGAGTTTCTCTTTCTCCAAAAATGGACGGAGTGAAATGTGTGTCGTGGTGTTGCTTGTAGATGCCATCTAAAAGAAGGCAAAGCACACAAAAAGGTTAGTTCGACATATTTTAATCCTTGTTAAATAATTACCCAATAGTTTAAAACTTAAATTTAACAAGGGCTAAGAACCCAACATAACTTCACTACATGACGGGTTTACCGCGGATCACTTCGTGAAGGTATTTAGGCTGGTAAACGCTTTACCAATTGCAATCCATGATTACAACTCTTAGACACTTGCGGGATCCATCGGTACTCATAGCACCAGTTTGGCATGTTTGATCCCTTCCCACACCGATTCCTCAATAAGCCGCTTTGATAACTCGGTATAGGCACGACAATTATCAAGGCGTATTAAATTGGAATTGCAAATCGTCCAACAAGATACACGATGACGCCCTTGACAATAATTGGCTCGTGCTAAGCTCGACAACCAAAAATTTCAAGATGCCACACGCACCTTCCACACAAGTCCACATGGAACAACTCGTGCTAAGCTCGACAATTGTACCATGCTTCATTAGATTCGGATGGTGTCATCTTTTGGATGGCGTGTGATTTACGTTTTTGAGAAAAACGGGACTTTTGTTTTTCCAGTTAAAAACCTCTTTTCGTTTTGATTAACAAATAAGTGACAAAACACATTTTTCACCAATTGAACATAAACCCTTTATATTCGTTTGTTAATCATGTGAGCGAGCGGGGTTTGTTAACCAATTATGGAAAACTATATAGTTTTATTATTTTCAAAAGATTTTCTAGCATGCAAAGATCTTACAACCACGCAAGAAAATGAATAAATAAAACTACACAACCACGCATACAAAACCGATTTGAGCCAACCTAAGTGTTCCCCGGTGAGCCAACCGAGGAACTAAGTCTACTAAGGACAAACAATCCAAGACTTCGTGGCTTGCTCCCACTCGATCCCGCGCCTCCGGATCCGAGGTAGCCAAGACGTCTCCCAAGACTCTCGTTGGTGCCTCCGGTCTTCTCTTCTCATTACATACATAATTTAAAGAGAAATGGCATGCAAGCCTCACAATCTATTCTAAGCTAATATACAATTACATAGAATAAATACTTTGGCGTGCAAGCCACAAATAAATAAATTATTACAAACCGGATTTAATAAATTATTGCAAACCAAATGTGGTACAAACCACCAAATGAAAGAACAACAAACAAAGCAACGTAACAACCACACCAAGGTCTAGGCTCAAACCGGTGCTCACAAAAATGAAACAACTACAAAGCATGGTGTGCCACACCAAACCATGCACAAAACAATATCTCAATTAAGTTTATTCAAAACTAAAGGCACAAGAATAAACCTTGTACATATGCATTAGGATTCCAAACACTTTGAAATTCATATTCATATATACACAATTTACATGTATGCATGTGTGCATTTTATGCCAAAACCACCCAATACATACATATAAAAGAATTAGGATATTATGGGGCTTAAACTACAAGGCTAAATAGCCTGAAATGATTCTGGAAACACCAAAATCAAAAGCTAAAATCCATATTAAGTTTTCTTTTTCAAAAAGGCCAAAAACAGCCTGTTCACGACGCCTTCACGAGCTACTGCTCTTCACGGGCCCTCACAGGCCATGAAGGCAGTACGCTCCACGACTCGTGAAACAGATTAAAAACCTTTCACGACCACCACCCCACGAGACTGGTCGTGTGGCCTTCACGACCCGTGAAGCAAGCTCCACGGCCCGTGAAGACCTTCTGGACAGAATGTCCAAAATTGAAAATATGGATTTTCAAGCCACAAAGGTGCATGCATCTTGCAAGTATGGCTCTGATACCACTGTTGGGAATCCATGGGGATCAAAGCACGCAACGGAAGCAACAAAAACACACAAAATGATCCCATGATTTCCCAATGGTGGTGAAAACTTGCAAGAACATGCATGCAACCGAAAACAAGAACAATGAGAAGAAGGAGATCAAATCATACCCTCGAAGACTTTGATACTTGGCTGGAACAAATCGGAGTTGTGATGTAAGCTTGAAACAAAAGGCTCCAAGCCCTAATGCAAGTCCACACCAAGAAACCTTCAACCTCTTTGTACTAGCAAACCGAAGCACCACCAACACTTGATGGATCTCTTCTGGAACAGCCTTGAAATCACTTGTGCACAGCCCTTGACCTCTTGCTCTTGCTCACTCTCACTAGTATGAACTCACAAATGAAGTATGCTTGCATAATTTTTCCAAGAGAGTTGAATGAACAAACAATGCCCCTTATAAAGACATATCATCTGTTCTTTAGAGTCCAGATTCGTGATAATTGGCACTCATTCATTGGACCAACAAAATGGTCCAACCAAATTCAAGTGTCACTTAGAATTCTGCCTTCACGACTTCTTCACGGGCTCTCACGGGCCGTGAAGGATAAATGCGCCACGACCGGCCATTAATCCTCCACGAGCAGTGACGCGTTGTGCAAGAATCGTGAGGGTTGTGCCTTCACGACCTCCTTCACGGGCCGTGTAGGGTCGTGAAGCCCTAGGGTTTCACGAACCATGCGGCCCACGACAGGACTCGTGGATAGGAGCTGCTTCACGACCCATGGAGCATCCTTCATGGTTGTGAAGCCTAGGTCAAATGGAATTTGACCATTTTGACTCTTTCTTCTTATAGTAGGCTGTCGAGATTGAAACTTGGCGTGTGACCCAATAGGCCCGCGCTTCATTGGCAGTGATGCTGGCCTACGAGTGTCGGTGGGCAGATTCCAACATATATATAAGTTTGTCATAAATGCAGAAATGGTCCCCTGAATATAATAGTTCTTATACTGACGGTTTTGGCCCCTCTAGTTTATAATCATATATATCCGTTTATAACTCATATACCACTTGATACATTTCTCGTATCAATTATAAATAAAATTCTGGATGTTACAACTCTTCCCCACTTGAAATGATTTTGTCCCCGAAATCAACTGTCGAAAAGTTTTGAATAATTGCTCATCATATTCAGTTCAGGCTCTCATATATAATCTGATCCTTTTCTGTACTACCATTGGAACTTAACCAGCCCAATTTGTTTTATAACATTAAACCTTAACCTTCCGTTCTGATATACTTATATGTTATTTCACATATTATAGTTTATCATCAATGCTAACATCTCCTAACAAAACAACTGTATACCCGTCTGATAAACACTTTCTGAGATATAATACACGACAAGTATTAGGAATATATAACAATTCTTCTAGAAACTCTGGTCTATAATCAACACTTCTTGAATCTAATAACGTCCTTACACGGTGACACCCTTAACGATACATAGTCTCCCCCTGAAAACTGAAGTGGTGATCTCCGTTTATTTGTATAACTATTTCTGTGTACTCTGAGCGGCTAACAATTTATCATACCTTCTGAAGCTGTTTTGTCTTTAGCTGTACCATTTATGTATTACCTAGCTCGTTCTGACCCACATCACCCAATACACTAAAGTTTGGCAGTAATATCATACAAATTTCATACATTAGCATCCGAGTGCTGGACTGGTATCTGTTGTAATACAAAACTCCGTCAATCAAATTTGTACCCCAGTTTTTCTTCGGAATCAATAACATAATCATAAAATATGCTTTCCATCATGTATATTTCTTTCATTCTGACTGTACTGAGATGAAGCTTAATTCTTAACTTTATATGAAATCTGTTCCAAATTCTGGAAGTGAATCTGGTATCACTGTCTGAATCAATAAACACAATATGTTTCACATACACATCTGTCAAATGTTCTGAAGAATAAGTTTCTCTAATGGAAACCAAATAAACACTTTTAATTAACCTTCCTACAATCACCCATATCACATTATAACCTCATAGGGTTTTTGAGTAATTTGGTATTCAGGTTCATAATAATATTTTCAGATATGGTCTCTGACGTTTAGCTTTCATTCGTACACATTTATAAATATTTCTCCACTAATCTGGCTACATCTCGTTTCAAATCCGGCCATCAATAATCTACCCTCAGGTCTTTATACAGTTGGTAGCTTTTGATTAAATAGAAAACCTAAACTTATGAGCTTCATTTAGATGTGTCTGAAATGCATCTCCATAACCTGATACTCATGTACGGTCATATCTAATCAGCATATCACGACTGTCATTAATCGGATTTATTACTTGTCATTTTTATCCATTCTTTAATATACTTTTCACTTTTGATCACTTTTGACTGATCTGTACTCATTACATTTGAATATGAGCGTTGTAACTATCATTTAAATGACTAATCTCATTTAAGTATTGTTTCTGATTTTTTGCTCAAACTGTCGGCTATAACATTAGCCTTTTCCGAATAATATAATATTTCAAACTTTCATAATTAGTGTAAACGGTACACTTCACATTGTAATAACAATGTCTCCATATGTATAGTAACAAAACCATTGCCGCTAGCTCTCTTTTACAAGTCAGGTAATGTTTCTGTGCGGTTTAACTGTCTAGAAGTGCAAACAATAATTCTGCCCCTCTGCATTCATCCAAACTACTGTACCAGGCATCACACAATGCTATCATCTCTTCAATCAATTCAGGTAGCGCAAACTGTCGCTTCACATAGTTTCTGTAAATAATCCCATAAAGCTGTTGATTACTGTCGGGTTCCTTGGTGGCTCCCACTTCATCACCTTCTCTATTTCTTAGAATTCATCTCGATTCCATTTCTACTAATAAATTTTCTAAGAAATTGCATTCCTTATATCTTGCAATTAACATTGAAAACTTAACATATAACTGCTCTCTACTCTGTGTCTCTACGAATTTTCAGATATGTTTTTCATGATTTGCTAAACCTCTGGAATAAATATGAATATCATTTATAAACACAATTGATGACTTATTTAACATTGACCTATACACCCTATTCATTTAATACATAAACACTGTTGGTGTGCTAGCAAGGCCAAAAAGCATCATAACCACTTCAAAATACCTAGACATTTTCTGCACATAGTTTAAGGAATGTCATCCATTATGATCTTAGGTTGATGAAAATCCGACCTTGAGTCAGCATTGACAACCACTTTACCCCATTATAACTGATCAAGTAATTCACATATTCTGAACAACGGACATATATTCTTGATCACTTTATTGAGCTCATAATAATTAATAAACATAATATAAGTACACCTCATGAAAAGCTACTGGGTCTTATAAACCCCCTCATTTAGCAATTCTTGAAATTGTTTCAATAATTCTTGTATCTCTGAAGGAGCAAGTCAGTACGAAGCCCTCGTAATCAGTGAAACTTTCAACACCACATAAATTCTAAACATAATCTGTCTGTCTGGCAGTAACCTTGGTAATTCCTCAAATTACACATCAAGATACTCACATACTACTTTCACATCTTTTAAACTCATCTGTTCTTCTTTAATTTAATATTTATAACATAAGTTGAGAAAATAATGTATCCATACTCAAGATACTCCCTAGCTTTTGAAACTGAACACCCATATAACCTTCCTGTTTTGACTTGAGCACATATAATTAGTTCTTCCCCACTTGGGATATGAACTCATATTACTTCTGTTCACATAATATCATAACCTGGTTACAATATAACTAGTCCATTCCAATTACTATTTGGAACTCCCTCATATTCATAGGTACAAATTCACTAAGGAATTTAATAGTATTCATTTCTGTCACCTTATACTTATACACATCTAATCTTCATGTAACCATACTTGATTATGTTCTAACTTCTTCGGTCGTTGTCTGGAAAGCTCTCACGTTTGGTTATTGATATATTATTCTCTTTCATTTTCTTGGGTTCCCACAATTCTTACTCATATGCCCTAGTTTCCATATTTAAAACAAGTTAATGAATCAAACCTGCTTTCCCCGAGTTGACGTTTCTGTTATGCTGAGTAGATAGGGTAGACCTTTTGCATCATTTTCCTTTCTAGAATCTCCATTCTTTTTTTCTTAAACATCAATACAACTTTCTCTATCGGTTTTCCTTTCTTTTTTGTTTCTCTAATTCCGGCTACATCCATCAGGGATTTCACATCTTGGTGTTTACAAACGTCTATAAATTATCATATGCTGGACTGAAACGCTATTATATACCTATATGTTAACATCTTTTCACTAACTACATAATCTGAACAAAATATGCATTTTTCTGAAACTTCATATCGATTTCTAGAATTGTCTCTAATGTCTGTTCTACTTGTGGAATTCATCCGTAACTCTGTTTATCTCTGATTGTAGCACCAACTGCCCAATTGTAATGTCTTTAGACTCTTTCACGTCATGCTCTCAATTTGTCTGTAATTCTTCTGTATCACACTTATCTTTTGTTATAATTCTCATCTGATCTATTGCATATTTCACTTCATTCTCAGGTGCATACTTATATATATGAAATGCACTCTCGATCTCTAAAATTTACTTATGACTAACAGTCAATTTGCTAACCCGTAATACATCGATGGTTGGCACACCGAAAATCTTTGAATGTACAACCTTTTGATATTTCACGAATAATAACTTGGGATTAATAATAAACCATTTCACCTTGTATAGCTAATCTTGATATTAGCTCTTATATGATCACTTCTCTGTCTTGTTCTTTTATTTGTTTCATCACTTCACTAAATTTTCTACGCTGGATTCTCCAAGTGTAGATTCTGATACTTAACAAATTTAAATCTGGGCTTTCACACCCCTGTCACACTATACCTTTATAAGAATACATTCACTTGTACTATTGGTTTTAATCCCTTTTAGGTTTATAACTAGAACCACCCTTAGAGTTATTCATTACTCTTGAACCTCTTGTGTTTACCATCCTCGTAGTATAGATAATGCATTAAGGCAAAAGGTAGCTTTACCACACTATCCTCTATAACAAACCTTACTAGTATATCCAATATATCAGTACACCTACTATCAAATCCAAAGTATTTCTAGGCATACTAAGGTATGCTATATATATATATATATATATATATATATATATATATTCTCAGGTGTACTATCTTTACAAGTACCCCTCACCCGATTCACAAGATTCCTCATGATTCCATTAAATTCCAACATATATCGTGTGTCTGTAATAATATGGGCTCTTATATTACTCCGAACACACTATACACCTTTGATCTTAACTTTATCACAAGAAGTCCTGATTCACAGGCTTAGGCCATGTATCACATTGTTAATTACATCACATATTCATATAACAATTGAATTCATGATTACACATATAAAATCAACTCATAACAGTTGTATACACATATATCATATATGTTTTGAACACATCATGTACTTACACATAATGCTTACATAATACATAATTAGTATAATTGCTAGTATACTCACCAAGCTGCAAGCCTCCAGTTTGACAATTTTCAAAATCCGCAGAACCATGGTTTAAGTCCAGAATGTCTCTTGTACACATCCAGATCCCTCAAACCTTGGCTCTGATACCAAGTTGTAACGCCCAAAATTCTATAACTTGATATTTGAAATAAAACACATAAAAGTGTTCACATCTAAATACTGTACATAAAAGCGGAAGCATAAACTATTTTGGAAACCTGTTGTATCAAAAGATACATACAAAAATACTGTCACAAGTTTAACACCAGAAACTTGATATTTACAAACCAGGCGTTAAGTGTTTTAAAGAGTTTATCATAAAGTAGTCAAACCGAAGCTTTGCCCTTGCCTTTGCTAAAATCTGCAAAACATTTTAAAAATAATATATGATAAGCTACGAGAGCTTAGTGAGTAAACCATACTAAACATCATATAAACACAAGTATAGAATCATATGAAGATAATACACGTATGTCAGATAATCAATGCTAACCACTGGTTCTAGACCCAGGACAACCACCTTTGTAACAGTACTGTATCACCTTTGAGCCTTACTGAACATAGCAGTAAGCACCACATCTGAGCCTTACTGAACATAGCAGTAAGTTTATACACATATATGAATAACATTACATGTCTGTAATCTGATATAATAACACACATGCTGTAAATATGAATAGTAGTCTAGAAGACTCACCTTATAATCAATAATGTTGTAGATTAGTCCATAGTTGATAATAATCTAGTGAACACGCCAATGACAAGTCTCTACATGAAATAATACCAAATAGATATCAAACATAAGTTACTGCTGAACTTAATAACTAAACACAGCACCAGGCACGCCCGTGCCTCCTACCCAGGTACCCCCGTGCCTATAGCCAAGTACTCCGGTGGTCTCAAGGCACAATCTGGGCCTTTCTAGAACAGGGCACACCCGTACCTACCTTTTTGGGTCATGCGCATACCTCACAGGTACGCCCTGGGGCACGGTTGGATCATGATGGGCACGCTTGTTCCCTTCAACTGGCAGAAGCAGTTTTAGCCGAATTACATGTTGTTCCGACCAAAACTCAACATAATTCGCTAAAAATTTATTCTGATGCTATTGAGGTGTTTTCCTACACCCCAAACAACTTCTAAACAAGTAATAACAACATTCACATGCTCAAATCTTTTATTCACCATTGAATATTCTTAAAACCCATAAACCTTCAAGAAAAGTGGCTTAGATCTTACCTTAAGCTTGTAGGAATGTTAGATCCAGTTGTTACTGATTGTTTCTCCTGTTCTTGATAAAAAACTACAAAGAAAACATGCTGGAACTTATGTACGTGAGTTGCAAGATTGCAAATGATGGTTTTGACTAGTTAAAGTCAATGCTAGCTATATATATAGATATATATAAGTTTTTCATAAATGCAGAAATGGTCCCCTGACTATAACAGTTCTTATACTGACGGTTTTGGCCCCTCTAGTTTATAATCATATATATCCGTTTATAACTCATATACCACTTGATACATTTCTCATATCAATTATAAATAAAATTCTGGATGTTACACAATTGGTACTTACTGCCACATAAACTGAATTAACAACCTTAAGAGAAGAAAATGAGGTAATTATTCACAATCTTAAAGCAGCTAAAGTATCAATCGAAGAAGATTTTAAAATCCTACAAAAAGAAAGATGTCAACTATATACAAAGATAAAGAGTCTCGAAGACCTTTTAATAAAACGAGACCAAACAACACAAACCATTTTTCTTAACAAACCTAAGGACATAAAAATTTCAAGATGGACATACGAAGGCTTAGGTTTTGTTAAACTGCACATTAGTGACAAGATTACTGCTAAACAATTGTATGACTTTGATAGCAGGAATCTAGGACTAATGGCAAAAATGGTGTTCATGGGGAAATCCAATAAACTTGATTAGGAAGAGTTCAAGAGCCGTACTTCGAACAAAGCATTAACATCATATAACTACGAAAGTCTGAATCAATCATACGAAATTGTTAGATATTTATTAGTTTGTTAGCCTTGTGTTGTTTGGTTGTATGTATTTATCTTTACTAGACTAAATATTTGTAATGGGCTTAGCCCACTTTCTTATTTGTAATTCTTACTTTAGTCTAGTTTGGGCCCATGTGGCTTTACTTTAAATACATTGCAAACCTAGTTTGCAAGGTAACCTTTGCCATTTGTATTCTCTACATTCCGAACATTCAAAGCAATACAAGAGAGAATCTTCAAGTTAGATGCAAAGTGTTCATACTTGTTCTACATAAACTTTATCATCTTTTGTTCAAGTATTCATCGTTACTCATCTTCTTCACTATCAAAGGACTTTCAATTGGTATCAGAGCCAACTCCCTACTGGTTTGGTTCAACATTACCTGAAAGTAACATCTTTGTGTGAGAAACAAAACCCAGGAGCTGATCCTGTTCTTGTTCACGTAAGGACTTTGAAAGACAAAAACCCATTTGGTCAAATATTCTTGTTTTTCAAGTTATTTGTTGTCTCTTAGAAGTATTTGAGAAGGACAAAACCTTTTTAGTGTTTTTAGGACAAACAAACAACATCTGGGCCGTGTTTTGAAAATTCATTGTTCTTCAAGTTCTTATAGTTTTTCACTGTTTCATCAAATTTTCCAAGAATTTGTTGTTGTTTTGGGTTGAAATCAATGAAGGTAAGTGTTTCTATTGATAACGAAGGTCAAAACAAAAGCTTAGTGAGTTTTTAGTGTGTTTTAGGCAAAATTAGCAGTCTGTTCGATACCAGAGTACATACCTGCAAGTTTTGGATTATTATCACATCCGACAGTCGTGTGACTTTTAGTTCATCCGAATTTTAACCAAAAGGTCATCCGACTCTTGACTCTAAGTTCATCTGACCTTTATCTTAAAAGGTCATCCGACTGTTGGCTCAAAGTTCACTCGACAGTCAACTCAAGATTCATCCGAATTTTGCCTCATACGACACACAACTCATCCGACTTTCGGATTACTAAACTCATCCGACTTTCGTATCACTCAACTCATCCGACATTCGAAAGGTTCATCCGACCATTGTATCACTCAACTAACCAATTTACTTTAGGGAGAAAGATCCAAGAAAAGATGAGTTCAAGCAACGAGATTCTTGCCATCGGCACAGACACTAAACCTTCAGTACTCTTCATAAATGAATATAACGTATGGAAAGGACGGTTTATGGATTTTATAGAACATAATGAGAAATATGGCGAGATGATGAAAGACAGCATATTAAATGGTGATGCCGTCTTTGAAAAGATTATCGAGGTTGTTCCCCATAACAATCCACCAATTGTTGCTGAGAGGAGATGCAAACTTCCATCAGAACTAACTGCTAAAGAAACAGACCGTGCACGCGCCGACAAAGACGCAAAATATTACTTGAAACAAGGGTTATGTGCGGAAATCTATTCCAAAATAGACAGTTTGACTTCTGCCAATGAAATTTGGGATGAAGTAAAACAGCAAATGCAGGGTACTGAACAGGGATCATTCATCAGGGAAACTGAGCTTGTTAACACCTTAAGGGAATTCAAGGACTGTTGAATGAAATGAGGAATCATGGCGTGACGAGATCCGATCTGGATATCAATGTCAACTGGATCAATGTACTTGGTCCAGAGTGGAGTGAACATGTTCGTTTGTATAAGCATGTTAATCAGAATCTCAAGGCGGTATCTCACCACTCGATCTATGAGTACTTGAACCAATTTCAAGATGAGGTCCTCACCAAACTCTCAACGAAGCAACCATCTAACCCGGTTGCACTAGTGGCTGAACAAAGACCGCGAGAGTCATCAAGGGGAATCAAGGGAAAGCAAGTTGTGGTAGACTCCGACTCCTCAGAAGGAGAGCAATGCTAGTAGAAGAAGATCAATTTCTGACAAACACTGATGATTCAGATGATGATGATGGATCTGATCAAGCACACTTCCGCTTGATGGCTCAAGATGAGGGCTCCTCAGATGATGAAGCTGATGGTGATGATGAGTTTGAAGAAACTCAGAATGATGATGCTGGTGTTTCTGGAAAGGTAAACATTGAGTATGCACAAACATTGGTTGAACATATCGAAAGACAAAACCGTAAAATCACTAAGTTAGAACATATAATAAAAAATCAATCAACATCTAACTTAGACAATCATCAATCGGAATTAACCGCAAAAGAAAATGAACTGAACACCTTAAGAAGTGAAAACGAAGTAATCATTCACAACTTAAAAGTGGCCAAGATCTCAGTTGAAGAAGATTTCAAATTTTTGCAAAAGGAACGATGTCAACTATACTCAAAAATAAAAGATCTCGAAGACTTGTTGATTAAAAGAGATCAAACGGCACAAACCATTTTTCTAAACAAACCTAAGGATGTTAAATTCTCAAAATGGACATACGAAGGTTTAGGTTACATTAATCCACACATAAGTGATAAGATAAGTGCTAAACAACTATATGACTTTGAAAGCATGAATCTGGGGTTAACAGAGAAAATGGTATTTGTTGGACAAGTCGACGAACTAGCCGAGGAGGAACACAAGAGACGCATCACAAATAGAGCTTCAACCTCATACGACTACGAAAGCCTAAATCAGTCATACATAACCAAAGTTTTCAAACCCACATTCTCAGATGACTACTTCCAAAGTTACTCTCAATCTGAAATGGAGTCCTTGCCATCAATCATGGACTCCCCACCTGAGCCTCACATCTATATCCCTCATATGGATCTACAGCGACACCTTGAATTAGTTGAATTTGAACTTGTCCATAGATCCATCATTTTTGACTTTGAGAAAGCAATTCTTCATAACATGATCGACCACCTTGCAACTGAAAATGCCCAGTCACAAAATTCCGCTGCTCCGAGCATGTCCGAAACCCCGATTCCACACATGCAAGAAGGTGAATGTTTTTCATCTCCAAATTCAAGATCCGACATATATGCAAGTGATGTGTCTTTAATATATCCTGGTAAAGATTGTGAATATTGCAGAAAATCAGAAAAGTCATTGTTCACCCTTCACGAAAACTTAACCTACTTGAGAACGACTTTTTCAAAATGCAAACAATTGAGTCCACCAACTTAAAGGGAAAAGGCAAAGTAATTGATGCACGGTGATGTCTCACTACCAAAAGGCAAACAATTGAGTCCACCAAAACAAGAAGTTCAAAGAAACAAAGTGAATACATCGACGATGATGTCTCACTACCAAACGGCTGTAATCACATGGTAATTGAACAACCTATCATCACATCAAAAGAAACTTACTTCCCCGCCATATCCAAAGAAAGCGTAACACCATAACCGTCCCAACCACAAACAATCTCATAAGTTTGTACTCCCTACATACAATCATTAATTGACACAACATGTGATACTGTTGTTTTTGCTAATAGCCAAGGACCCACGATACAATGGGTACCTCAACAACTTTTGTCTTCCATGTGCAGATATCTAGTCGGTGGTACTTGGACTCCGGTTGTTCGAAACATATGACGGGCGAAGAGGGTCTCCTCACGAATGATGTCCCAAAATACTCGGGAAATGTTCATTTTGGGAACGACCATGTGGCACCAATAATGGGCACCGGAGACATTATAAAAGAGAATATAAAAATAAGCAAAGTATCATATGTGGAGGGATTGGGACACAATCTGTTTAGTATTGGGCAATTTTATGACAAGGGGTTAGAAGTTAACTTCAAAGCCAAAACTTGCTCAGTTAAGACTGAGAACGGTGATGTGGTGCTCACTGGGTCCAAAAGGTCACATATGTACACTATTGATCTAGCAGACCTGGAAGGAAATCAGTCAGTATGTCTTCTGTCTAAGGCCTTATCGGAACTTACTTGGATGTGTCTTCGCAAACTATCTCACCTAAACTTTAAATATATCAACAAACTGGTCAATGGTGATTTAGTTCGTGGATTGCCTAAGCTGAAGTTTGAAAAGGAACACCTATGTGAACACTGTGAGAGGGGCAAAATGAAAAGGGCATCTCACAAAATCAAATAGATGTCCAGCACAAAAGCACCTCTCTAACTGTTGCACATGGACTTATGTGGGCCGATGAGGGTTCAGTCTTGGAATGGGAAGAAGTACATTCTCGTGATAGTTGATGACTATTCAAGGTACACGTGGGTTAAGTTTTTGAGAACGAAGGATGAAGCTCCATCTACAATTATCTCCTTCCTCAAATAGGTGCAAAATCAATCGCAAGGAAAAGTTGGTACCATCCGAATCGACAATCACACCGAATTCAAGAACAAAGTCTTGGATTCCTTTCTTGACTCAGTGGGAATCATGCATCAATTCTCAGCATCATATACTCCAGAACAAAATGGAGTTGTCAAACGAAGAAATCGAACGCTTATAGAAGCTGCTCGAACCATGCTGTCTTATGCTGATTTACCACCTTCCTATTGGGCAGAAGCGGTCAACACAGCATGCTACACTCAAAACCGAACTATTTTACACCGTCACTTTAACGAAACTCCTTATGAACTGGCCAATGACAGAGTGCCCAATATTAAACACTTTCACGTGTTTGGTAATCGGTGTTTTGTCCTTAATGAAAAGGCTAATCTAGGAAAATTCGACCCCAAAGCAGATGAGGGAATTTTCCTAGGTTACTCTTCTGAGTCTAAAGCGTTTCGCGTGTTAAAAAAATGAACAAATGCTGTGATTGAAAGTATTAATGTGACTTTTGATGATACTTTAACCACCACATCTTTATCTCATGAGTCACCTGCAATCGTTTCTGAACACATCAGTTCAGGACCAGGACTTAATCGACAAGAAACAAATATATCACATGCAAATGAATCTTCAGACTTAAAGTATATATTTGATTTCTTAGATGATGATGATGTTGGAATATGCCCACTGACACACACGAGTTGGTATCACTGCCGATGAGGCATAGGCCTGTTGGGTCACACGCCAAGTATTGATTCCGGCAACACCTTTGAACAAGAGAGAGAAAAATACCAAAATGGGTTTTGGTTAGGCCAGGCACGGTCGTGCCTCGTGAAGGTACGGGCGTGCCCTATGCCAGGTACGGGCCCAAGGCCGGCGTGCCTATGGCGTACCCGTTGGGGTTGGCACGGGCGTGCCTCATGGAGGTACGGCCGTGCCCAGTGCGAAAGCACGGGCCCAAGTCGGGCGTGACTTGGGTGTGCCCGTAGGCTGGCACAGGCGTGCCCCGTGAGGCACGGCCGTGCCTCACTATGTAACATCCTCTTTAACTAGTCTTTTAAGACTATTTTAATGTGGCTTTATGGCATTTAATTCCTAGTAATATGAGTTACGATTTGGTGGTCATTTTCTCTATATATGACTAGCTTCTATGTAACATTAAGTTGGTTGGAACTATATTGAAATGATTACTAGAAAACATTAAACCGAAAAAGACATATGAATTTGCAACATTAAGTTGGTTCATATCTCTCTCTCTATCAAAAATGAGTTTTCCGGTGACCGGGCACGGCCGTACCTTATGGGGTACGGGGCGTGCCGGCGGCCGGGGTACGGCCGTACCGGTGGGGTACGGGCAGTGCTGGCAGATTTCTTTTAACCCGATTAAAATGTTTAAATCAGTGTACTGGCACACGGAGGGCACGCCCGTACCCTTCATAGGGTACGCCCGTGCCCCGTCGTGTTTTAGCCAGAATCTGGATTTTTGAAACTGTGATATTTGGTGTTCTTAAAATCCGGTTTTTGATTGTGTTGGACCAGTCTTGGATCTGGTCATTCCCCACTATATTTTGATTCCTTGAATATATATATTTTGTATGGCTTGGCATGAAGTACATACAAATATATATTTAAAGGTGTATATATGAATATGTAATTTTAAAGGTGTATTAAAATTACCAATGCATATGTACATGGATTGCCTTTTGTGCCTTGGGTGTTTTGTTGGCGATCTTAATCAAAATATGTTTGACATGGTTTTGTGGCACACCATGGTTTTGCTTTGGTTGTGTTTGGTTATGGTTCGGTAACTAGATGCCCTTTAGACCTATGTGTTGTGGTGTATGATTTATTTGGTTTTGGTGGCCTGCGTGCGGTATTGTTGTAATTTTTATAATTATTATTTGGTGCGGCTTGCATGCCGTTTATTTATTCCTTTATACTTGTATTAGTAGCATAGGATCGTGGCTTGCATGCCATTTCTTCTTCTATGTATTTGTAGAATAGTATAGAAGTTCATTTAGTATGTAATAAACTAACGGGAATCACGGCGTTGATGTCTCGGCAACATGGAGTCCGGATTGCCTTTTGGAGATGTCGGCTTGAGTGGGAGCACACCCGGCTAGGTGCTTTGGATATTGGATTCCTTAGTTGGCCTTGTTTTCCTCGTATGGCTCACGGGGAAAACGCATAGGATTTGGGCATGTTACCGAACTATTATGTATGCGTGGTTGTTTTATATATTTATTATTTTGCATGGATGTGTAGGATATCGCATGCTAGATAATTTTTCCAAAATATATAAAACACAAAGATTTATAAAATTGGTTTATATTTCTTTCCGCGCGTATAGAATTAACAAGATAATATAAATTTGTATTATATTATAAGTGGATAAAAATTGTATTTATCACTTGATTTTTTAATTTGCAAAATGGGTTAAAATTGTTTTAACCAGAAAAACGAAATCCTGTTTTAAAATGTAAATCACGCGCCATCCGAAAGACGACACCACCCGAATCTAGTTAAACTTGGATGACTGTCGAGCTTTAGCACGAGTCATGCCGAGTGGAACTGTGTGGAAGGTGAGTGTAGTAACTCGCAATATTGGTTGTCGAGCTTAGCACGAGCCAATTATTGGCGAGAGTTCCACCATGTGTCTTGACGGGCGGTTTACAATTCTTTTTGTGACACTTAGGTGGCGTCGAGCTCTAGCCGAGTCATTTAAGGGGGTCAAGTTAGAATTGGTGCGAGAAGGGATCAAACATGCCAAAAGACATATTTGATTGTCAATGGATCCCGCAAGGATCTAGAAGTTGCAAAGTGTTCGCAATCGGTAAAATGGTTACCGGCCTAAATAGCTTTGCTTTGTGATCCGAGGTAAACCCGTCATAAGGTAAAGTGAAATATGGTTTCTAGCCTTGTTTAAATAATTGGTTTTAAAAACTATCCGGGTAATTATTTATACAAGGATTATATCTAAATTCACTAAAACGTCTACTCTAAAACTGTAGATGACAAACGTTAACAACGCAACACCGAATTTATCTCTCCGTTCGTTCCTAGAAAAGGAGAAACTCGTAGGTGTGAACTTTGTGGATTGGTATAGGCAATTGTGAATTGTCCTTCGCCATGAATCTAAGTTTCACATCCTCGAGGAACCTCTTCCGAAACCACCTGCTGCCAACACAAGTTGGGCCACTAGATACGCCTTTGAAAAGCATATCGAGGACGTAAAAGATGTTTCTTCTTTAATGTTATCGACTATAAGCTGCGAGCGGTGAAAGCAACTCGGGCATATGGGTGCGTATGACATGATTAATCGGTTGAAGGACATGTTCCAACATCAGATTAGAGAGGAACACTTTATGTGTGTCAAGGCCCTTGTCGGTTGCCGAATGCAGGAAGGTGGGAAGGTTAGTGTTCATGTGCTTCGTATGAAGGCATACATTGACCAAATGGAAATACTAGGATTTCCCATTGGGAGGGAGCTTGCGGTGAATATGATTCTCCAATCCCTGCCCACGTCTTATGATGAGTTTATCAAAAACTATCAAAAGCACAAAATGTTAGAATCCTTAGACGAGTTGCATGGCATGCTTAAGATTTTTGAGTCTAACATGGCCAAACGCAAGTTCGTTCCCACCCGGTTATTTGAGGAACGTAAAACCGAGAAAAAGAATATGCCTCCTAAAGGGAGAATTTTGCTATTTCTACGGTAAATATGGAGATTGGCGCCACCACGCTTGTCCTGAGTGTTCGAAGGAGTTAAAGCTTCCTATGAGGCAAGGGAATAACTTCTCGTCATCAGGTACATTCATGATTAGCTCCATGGCTTTTCTACTTCTAAGCTAGATTTGTTGAAAATGCTGGCTATAACACTCACATTTGTTGCAAAATTGTTTTGTTACAAAGTGTAGGTGTTAAACGGAAGAAGTAGCTGATAAAGCATGGAGAGCTAGAGCTCAAGATCGGGAACCTTGGACGTTGTCTCGATTGAGAGGATTGGGAGTTTTGATCTCGCCATTTCATCTAGCTATTTTATTACTTTATTAGATTAATATATTATCTGCCTTGCGTGGCGAGAGAAATATTAAATCTATTATACATTGGTTGACGATGGATATTACTTTGTATTTGATATATTAGTGGTTTATTTCAAAGTTTATCCATGTCATGGCATTTATAAGCTTTTGCTTAAAAGTAATAAAGTAATCATGAATAACGTGTTTAAATCCAAAAATGGTTTGGATTAGTTATCCAAGTGACAAGATTATTTAGGTGTGTAAACAAGACTTACGTTACCAAGTTCCGTGTGGTTTAGAATCTTGGATGCATTTGGTAATTGATCAAATGTTGAGTGCGAGAATTGTTTATTAGGCTAAATGACTTGTACATCTTTCATCGGCGTATGTAAGAGGATTGAGAGCTTGTTGTAATTAGTTCACACGTATGTGTTTAATTCGTTCAAGCAAATCCATGGGGATAACTACTTGCGCTTCGTTACCTTTACCCTTGGTGGTAGTAGGGATAGGTATGTTTGAAACCTTTGAGGTGTACATTGATTACCTTAACGAGGTTTAAGGACGAAAGGTTAAGTTACTTAAATCTTGTAAAGATGTTGAGTATCTTAATTTATGAATTTTGTGATCATCATAAGAATTGTGGGATTTATCTCATAATTTATTTCTTCTAGGACACATTGGCATATGGGTCGCATAGAGGAGGAACCGAACATTCTTGGGTATGTTCGGGTCTTGATGGATCACAAATTCATACCCAATGTGTTGGGATGCTTAAGTATGGCGGACAATGTTCTATATATAAAATCAACAAAGATGGTTTAGTACGCATCTTAGGAGAAAAGACTTGAAGGAGTGTCTTTGCTTGTCTATCTCAAAACCTAGATTATCCAGCCTACGTGTAGACGTGAGGTGGTAGAATCCGGGGACAAAAGATGCTACTCCATTAGGCATGAGATATTTGTTTCACGAACTTTTGAGGACAAGGTTTGTCGCCCAATAGCAAGTGGAAGTCTAATATCTATGGGAGCCAGTGGGAGTAAAACTTGATGTTGGCACTAGCATACAATCAGTAATGATTGGAACTCAGCATGGCGATGCTGGAGTACCTGGCATAATTCGTTACTCTTCCTATTTCTGATAGGACTTGTTGTAAGGCCGGATGGATATATGTTTTATATCTAGAGGAAGATAACTCGATGATGGATTAATTGAATTCATCAACTATCGGAAGTCGTAGTGGGCCTAGTGTCTACTAGAAGCAGAGAGATAATGAGAATGGGATGCAGTCCATGTAGGATATCCAAGTATTGGACTTGGTTGATCCGATGCCTTGGTGTAAATCTAAGGGTATGCATGGATTGAGATGTAGACAACTTCAAATGCCGACCGGTGGTAAATATTCTAATATGATTGACCAGGAGGACGGTATCATAAAAGAGTTTTTCCTTGGTGGTTATGTTGAAGTCTGCTTGGATGACTTATGGTGTATCACTGCCTTTTCTTGATTGTGAAGGTATGATAGTGAAATGAAAAGACTCTATTCCTTTATAGGAATTTTGAGGAAGTGTTTTAATACTCTCCAAGAGTCTTGTACATTATTAGTATCCTCGTAAAGTCTACGAGCCCAAGATATCTATCCATGGACTTGAACTTCGAATACCAACTAATGATAAATGTTCCGTTATGATTGACCATGAGGATGGTATCATAAGGAAATTTTCCTAGTGGTTATGTTGAAGGTTACTAGGATACATGTGTTTATCACTGCAATGTAAAGATCATGTTCCTTCATGGGAATTTTGAGGAAGGGTGTTTTAACACTTTCCGAAAGTCTTGTACGTTGAAAGTATCCTCATAGTATTGGATAAATATCGCAAGGTTGTAATCTTCACTTTAATGAGAAAATCATATATTTGAGTTTTCGAAAAGGGAAGATTAAACTTGGATGTATGCGAGAGTTAGTGGGAGCGCTTGTGTTCCTTAAATTGTGTATCCATAATATACTTCTTATTGAAGATAATATCCTAACTTGGCGGTTCATAAAACCGGAGTTGAGGAATTATTGCTTCATAAGAATAATGGGAAGATACGAACGTGAACTTTTCGGATGACAAAACCAAGAGAGTGACATTGAAACATGATGGACTAGTGTGTTAATTTAATTAGCAACTTGGTTTATCACATGGTTTCTTTTCTCTCATTTTGACATACTTGGAAGAACTCTTGGTACATTGTTCTTCAAGTTGATGTTCGGTGGTAACAAGAAACTTTGAGTAGTGTATTATTCTTGGTGAATTGTTATTGTTGTGTTGTTAAGTGGAATGTTATCTTCTAGAATGGTTCTTTAAGCATCATTGACTCTAATTGGGTTCTCTAGAGAAAATAAGAGTATGATGGCTTATATATGCGAACCATAGTCTTATGCATTGTGACTCTATTGGATTCTTTGGAACAATGAGAGCGCGAAGGCTTGGACAAAGGACCATGATTTTGTCGGCGCACACTTTATAAGTGTTTGGTCGAGAGAAGATATGGTAATTGTTAGAGTACGCATGGATGTCACTTTGTGAATTCGCTTACTAAGCTTTAGTCGTGAGCTAGTGATGAGTTTTCATACTAGGCTTGCATACACTTGGTTTACAAGTGGCTTTGGCTTGGGTTCGTTTAGTTGAATTTGATATATTTTGAGTTGGGAACATTAAAGCAATAATGTGCTTTGATTGTATCGATTATCAAATGGAGATTTGATAATGCGCGCAGAGCGGGTACTTTCATTAGCCTTTATTGTGTTCGATGTTAGCATGTTTAACTACTTCCTTGAATAAATTTATTTTATTCTAAATGCTCCACGATCGGTCGTTCTTCTTTGGAAGGAAGAAGTGAATTAAGATCGAGGCAAGTGGTTGGTAAAGTATTCATAGTGGATTGAATACATGTTTTCACAACACTAGCCTGTACTTGATAGTGATCAAGTAATTGGAGGACCCGTACCTGAGTTTACTTCATGGATATTATCACGACTAAATCAGGATGATAATATTATTTATCCTTCTACTGGAGATGCACGCGTTGCTTGATTATTAACTTGGACTTGTTTAAATTGCTTTCTAACGCAGTTCGTAACTGGCTGTTATAAGGGAAGTTTTCAGGCAAGAACTTGTTATTATGATAGGACGGTGTAGTCAAAGGTATTCGTTCCTCTTTTGAGAGATATCCTTGGGCCCCTCGTTGACTGAACTGATGACATCAAAATGCATGGCCATGCTCAAGTTGGATTGATAGTGGATCAATTTTGCAACTTGTGTTGTTCGTCATAGTTACTCTAGATTGAGAAACATAATCGTGAATGGTTTGGGGTTGACGGTGTTCCATGACCTGCATTCACAATGGATATCGTGAACGAAGGGTTGAATAATCACTTATCTGTAGGACCATTCTTTACAGGTTGGTACTTGTCATGGGCGACATACCCTATGCTGACTTGGGGGTATAGATGCCTTGCTAGAGGTCGCTCTATGTCGGTGTTACCTTTTGTGAGTGTGTCATGTTCAAGTGGGAGTTTGTTGGAATATGCCCACTGACACACACGAGTTGGTATCACTGCCGATGAGGCATAGGCCTATTGGGTCACACGCCAAGTATTGATTCCGCCAACACCTTTGAACAAGAGAGAGAAAAATACCAAATTGGGTTTTGGTTAGGTAGGGCACGGCCGTGCCTTGTGAAGGTACGGGCATGCCCTATGCCAGGTACGGGCCCAAGGCCGGCGTGCCTAGGGCGTACCTGTTAGGGCTGGCACGGGCGTGCCTCGTTGAGGTACGGCCATCCCCAGTGCGAAAACACGGGCCCAAGTCGGGCGTGACTTGGGTGTGCCCGTGGAGGGCACGGGCGTGCCCCGTGAGGCACGGCCGTGCCTCACTATGTAAAATCGTCTTTAACTAGTCTTTTAAGACTAGTTTAATGTGGCTTTATGGCATGTAATTCCTAGTAATATGACTTACGATTTGGTGGTCATTTTCTCTATATATGAGTAGCTTCTATGTAACATTAAGTTGGTTGGAACTATATTGAAATGATTACTAGAAAGGATTAAACCGAAAAAGACATATGAACTTGCAACATTAAGTTGGTTCATATCTCTCTCTCTGAAGACATACTTGGAAATCTTCAAGTGATGGTAGTTCTATGGTGGTGATGTTCTTGTTGGAATATAAGTTATCTAGCAAGTGGGAATCAAACCAAGCTTGGTGTGGATACCGATAGAGGAATACATCTTTGTATTCTGAAGTCCACTCCGTTTAAAACACAACAAGAAAGTTGAAGAACCTGTATGGTATAATTTCTTATACTTGTTCCTTTCTTTTAGTTGCTTTGATGTTGTCTAGAGTGTGGTCCATTAGGTGGTTTGTTGGTGGCATAAAATGAAATTGTTTTAAACTCGTTTTTGTTTCCGCTATGTTCTCTAGATACCACCAAAACCCAACAGATGACTCTGGAACTAATTGTGTACCTATTGACAGGCCTACAGATGTCGTTCAGGAATCCCTTGACTCACACAGGAAACAACTATTGCATCTACATCAGGACATGTTAATTCATATGCCGACCCATTCTTCGTTTTGGGTGAATGGTACACTGCATCCAACTCAACAGTGAACACTGCTGACACTGAGGACCACGAGAACACTACACCTTAGTACATCCCAGAGTCATCTACTCCTGAGGGTGAAACATCTATTCAACAACAACTGGATGAATTCTTCACTCAGGATGCCAGTGATGGAATAGCTGATAACCCCATTCCCCATATCACCAAGTGGACTGCTGCACATCCTGAAACGCAAATTATCGGAGACAAAGATGCCGGCGTTCAGACCAGATCTGCCACAGCAAATGAGTGTCAGTTCTCCAACTTTCTTAGTTTGATTGAACCAACACGAACTGCTGATGCCCTGCAGGACCCAGACTGGATTCTTGCTATGCAAGAGGAGTTAGATCAGTTCACGCGTTTAAAGGTTTGGAGACTGGTGCCTCGACCCAACGACAAGACAATTGTTGGCACCAAGTGGGTTTTCAAGAACAAGAAAGATTCCGATGGTGTGGTGATTCATACAACCAGCAAGAGGGTATTGACTATGATGAAACCGTCGCTCCTGTTGCCCGTATTAAAGCCGTCCGAGTATTTCTCGCGTACGCTGCTTACAGGGACTTCAAGGTATATCAGATGGATGTCAAAACGGCATTTCCGAATGGAATCCTTAAGGAGGAGGTCTATGTATCTCAACCAGAAGGGTTTGTTGATCCCAAAAGACCAAACGATGTCTACATACTTGATAAGGCCCTCTACGGACTCAAACAGGCTCCACGGGCTTGGTATGATGTTCTATCGGCCTATCTGGTTCGTGAAGGCTA
The DNA here is from genome assembly GCA_038502395.1 of Dittrichia graveolens. Taxonomy (NCBI): domain Eukaryota; kingdom Viridiplantae; phylum Streptophyta; class Magnoliopsida; order Asterales; family Asteraceae; genus Dittrichia; species Dittrichia graveolens. Next base: position 31,642,056 of record JARJIL010000008.1, read on the forward strand.
CTCAAGGGGACGAATCGACACCACCCTCTTCACAAAGAAAATTGGGGATGACTATATCTTAGTCCATATATATGTAGACGATATTATATTTGGCTCTACAAACCCGCAGCACAGTCTAGAGTTTTCAAAACTAATGGCGAGCAACTTTGAAATGAGCATGATGAGAGAAATGATTTTCTTCCTCGGCTTACAAGTCAAACAACTTTCTAATGACATTTTCAAAAATCAATCTAAATATATTAACGATTTATTAAGAAAATATGAAATGTCTGACTACTCGTCCAAATCCACCCCATGTCTTCCAAAACCAAGTTGTCTGCTGATCCCGACGGAAAGGCAGTTGACTTGAAAACCTATCGGGGAATGATTGGCTCTTTACTGTACCTAACGGCTAGTAGACCAGACATAATAGTTTCTACATGTCTCTGTGCTCGTTTTAAGGGAAATCCAAAAGACACACATCCACTTGCTGTGAAACGTATCCTCAAATACTTGAAAGGGACCCCTGACCTTGGTCTGTTTTATCCCCGTGACTCATCATTCAAATTGCTTGCGTACTCCGACTCGGATTATGCCGGGTGTATGTTGGATAGGAAAAGCACGTTAGGGAGTGCACACTTATTGGGATATCCATTAGTCTGCTGGAGTTCGAAGAAACAGAACTGTGTGTCTACATCAACTGTTGAAGCTGAATTTGTGGCTGCTGCCAGTTGCTGTTCACAGAGTCTGTGGATGCGAACTTAACTGCGGGACTTTGGTCTTACCTACTCTAAGATTCAACTATTGTGTGATTCTCAGAGTGCAATTGCCATTTCCTGCAATCCTGTCCATCACTCTAAAACCAAGCACATCGATATCAGGTATCATTTCTTGAAAGACAACGTCGAAAAGGGTCTGATCGAACTATAGTTGGTTCCCACTGATAGTCAAATGGCTGATCTGTTCACTAAACCACTGGACGAAGCCCGATTTTGATTTCTGGTATCCAAGATTGGAATGCTGAATCTCAAGCTGTAATTCATTATTGTTTTCCTTTCTTGAAAAGATTTACGCGTTGTTTTTGTTCTCTGTGCAGCTATACAGATGCTCCTGTCTAGGGGGAACAATGTGGTTCACTGGTTCACACAAATGCTTTCTGTGCATTCGTGTAGGGGGAGAAATGTTCAGGATTCATCTTTTTAGATGATTATTTGTAAGATGTTTATTTTATGTCCTTTATAATTTAGTAGAAAACAATAAAAAGAAAAAATAACTATTTTTAACCTTTTTGGGCTTAAATAATGATTAATTCTAAGCCTTGGGGCAAAACAAATGAACTGGGCCAATCATCAAGTTTGGGCCTAACAGGGTCAATCCGACAGTCGGATAAGCCCCGACCCATCTGAAAGTCGGATAGTCTATAAATAAAACTATCCGACCTTTCTTTCCTTTCACGCTTCCAAACATTTCACAACTTCAAAAAGCAAATACACTGTTCATCTTCCCTTTCTCTCAACTGCCTTTCAATTGAAAGTCTTAACTTGTGAAAATCTTGTGTTTATTCAACACTAAATAGAAAGGTAAGATGATTTTATCAAGAAATGTCGAAACATATGCACATTTAGGTGTCAAGATTTGAGTTCTTTTATTGTTTTTAACCCCTATTATTGAACAGTTGGGTTCTTCTGTGCTTTTGAATCAAAAACACCCTAAATGGTGTTAGTTGTTGTGTTTGAAGGGCATATAGTAACATTTGGATGTTTGCGAACACACTGGAACCAAAATGACATTCAAAATCACTCTGGATTGAAACAAATGAAATAGTTTTTAAGTACTTGGGTACTGTTCTTCGTCTTGAAGAACAGGGGTTCTTGGAAGTATGAAATTGCAATGTTTAGTGGTTGTTTGGGTAGGATTGCAATCACACAGTTGTTTTGGGATGAAATCCGAGTCGTTTGGTACTCAACTTGAGCCCACAAACTTACTCATAGTCGAAAATTGATTTTCACTTGGTTGAAATGGGTTTAATGTTCTTAACAGTTGCATGAAAGAAAATGGAATCATCCGACTGTCGGATGAATTTGGTCTATCCGACTTTCGGATGAACTTTGTCCTATGCGACTTTCGAATAAGGAAACAAATCCATGCGACTTTTGCTTCTTCATAGTCTATGCGACTTTTCCAAAATGCTCCATGCGATTTTTGACTTAAAACACCTATGCGACTTTCAACAGATAATTTTGTCCATCCGACTTTCGCATGAACTTTGTTCATCCGACTTTCGCACGAAATTTGTTCATCCGACATTCGAGTGCATATAGTCCATCCGACATTCAAATCCATGCGACTTTCAAGTCCATCTGACTTTCAAATGAAAGTCCATCCGACTTTCAAAACCATGCGACTTTTCAAGTACATCCGACTTTCAAATGGAAGTCCATCTGACTTTCAAAACCATGCGAATTTTCAAGTCCATCCAACTTTCAAACCCATGCGAATTTTGAGTCCATCCGACCTTCAAATGAAAGTCTATCCTACTTTCAATACTATGCGACTTTCAAGTCAAAATTCACCCATGCGACCTTTACTTGCAACTTTTCATGCGACATTCACTTGACTCTTACCCCACGAGACTTTCACATGAAAGTCTATCCGACTTTCAACACTTATGCCCTTTCTACTTGGTTCAAAAGCATTCCAATTAAGAGTCAAAATTCATGGTCAAGCCAAGGTCAAAGTCAAAGTCAAACATTCACATGTGCATTGTAATCCAAAACACATATTCCCTCATACATTCACATGTGCATTCAATACTTCTTGTTTCACTTGTACTAATCTGATCTATGTTACGTGTGACAGATGGCAACCAACCAACCCCTTCCTGAGGAAAGCCTTGTCCCCGCTGCTGACAGGCTTGAAACACTCAGCAACAACCTATAGTTTGACTTGGAGATAGATACCAAAATCCCTATAATCTCAGAAATCATCTGCGCCCATCCTCTCCGCCAAGCCATAACAGAAAACCCAAACACATCACCCACCCATGTACCCGAACTCTACTTGCAACAACTGTGGTATACATTTACAGAGGGTGTCACTCGCTTGGGACACAAGTGCCTCCGTAGGGGAATTGAAAATGTCCGCACAACTCTTTCCGCTGTCAGACTTAGAAACAATCTGGATCTACCCACTGCTGATCACTACCCTAACAAAGCAGACTTTGATGAAAATCCCGGGGTTGATGCGGTACTTGACCTAGTCAGAGGCCTTGGATATAACGGGGAGCTGAACCAGATTCACCAATTTAGACGAACAAACCTTGCGCCTCTCTAGCAGACGCTTGCTACTACAATGTCACGTACCCTTACTGGCATTCATCGGGGTACTGATGGTGGATCCTACTATTCTCTGCTGTTGTTGGCTGGTGTTGCTTACCACCGCCAACTAGACTATGCCACAATCATCTTTGAGGAAATTTTACGAATGGTTAAGGAAAAGGACACAACCCGCCAGAAAACCTTCATACCCTTCCAACGATTCCTTACCATTTTTATCGCCACTGATCTGGAAACCTACCAAACCATTCCCCGGCAACTCAACAACCCGCAAGTCCAAGTACAACGCATAACCAGATTTATACGCATCAGAGACTTACCCAACATAGTTCATGTTGCCTTTCTTCGAATCCTAAATCAAGAGAGTGAGTTTGTGTGCGAGTATATGAGGGAGAATAGGATCGCTCCTCTGCCGCAACCAGAGCCGGTTGTGCCTGCCCCGGGAGTAGTAGCACCAGGTGAGGGTCCTAGTGCTCTTAGGGCTCGGGTGCGCTAGGGTGCCCGGAGCAGGGTTGTGATTAAGAGAGAACAATCAGAAGAGAGGGGTGGTGGAAGTGGTGAGGGAGAAGCGATACACGAGAGTGAGGGAGTTGTGATCAGTGAGTCTGAGGCCTCCACCCATGCCGAATCAGCGAGTAAGTCCTCCATGGAAAGGACTCAAACAGAATCATCCTCCTCCGGGCAGTCTATCTCTTTTGGCCCGCGACCTTCCCCTGTCCGTGCTGAATCCACTGGCACGAGACAATTATCTAATCATCAAGAGGACATCCTGTTGGAACTGGTGGTGGGCACAAACGCAGCGGAAGCAAACAAGAAAGTAGCATGCAAGACATAAAATGAAAGCACACACAAAGCCCACAACTAGTTCCAATGGTGGAACACACTACAAAGCGCAATTGCAACAACAAGAACAAGAAGGAGAAGAAAGTACCTCCTTACCATGGCCGGAAATCGAGCTCTACATGTGGATTGGGATGAAGATGAAGAAACAAATGGCTTCTTTTCCATTGCAAGTACACACCAAGTATGCTTAATCCCATTGTACTAGCAATCCATAGATGAACGTCCACCATGACTCCATCATCTGGAACAGCCTTTGTAGATCTCCTCTTGCACCATGGAACACTCACCATCACACTCAAGAATACCTCACTTAGTGTATGTGTATCTTTTCCTTTGGAGCCAAGAGAGAACTAGTGTCTAGAGAGAGTTCTTGTGATTGCCCCTTAATATCTCTGCCTCAATGACCAACATCTAACCTCAAAAACCCGGCCATCAAGCATGAATATTGATTGGACCATCAAATGGTCCAATAAAACACAAGTGTCATAATAGCTACCCTCTTCACGACCCCTCACGGCCTCCCACGGGCCATGAAGCCTAAATGCGCCACGAGGGGAGTTTTAAGAACGAACGGAGTTTTAAGTTGAAGCGGTGTCATTAACGTTTGCCAATTAAAGATATAAGAATACACGTTTTAGTTAGTTTTGATACAATACTCGTTACGATAATTACCCATTTAGTTTTTAAGAAAACCAATTATCTTAACAAGGGCTAAGAACCTTATTTCACTTCACTACATGAAGTTATTTAGGCCGGTAAACGCTTTACCAATTGTAATCCGAGACTACAACTCTTAGACACTTGCGGGATCCATCAACCCTCATAGCGTCGGTTTGGCATGTTTGATCCCTTCTCACACCAATTCCTCGGTAAGCCGCTTTGGCAACTCAGTATAGGCACGACAATTACCAAGGCGTATTAAGTTGGAATTGTAAATCGTCCGTCAAGATACACGGTGACACCCTTGACAATCATTGGCTCGTGCTAAGCTCGACAACCAATAATTTCAAGTTGCCACACTCACCTTCCACACTGATCCACATGGACAACTCATGCTTAGCTCGACAATCATCCCGTGCATTACTAGCTTCGGGTGGTGTCATCTTACGGGTGGCGTGTGATTTACGTTTGAGAAAAACGGGACTTTTGTCTTTCCGGTTTAAAAACCCTCTTTTCATGTTGATTAACAAACAAGTGACAAAACGCATTTTTCACTTTACTATGAACCAATTTATATAGTTATTTGTTAATCGTGAGTGCGCGGGGTTTGTTAAACAATTTAACAACTCTTGTGATTTTATTATTTTGAAAAGTTTTCTAGCATGCGAAGATCCTAAGCAACCACGCAAGAAAAATAACAAAATAAATCACAACCACGCACAAAGCAAATATCCGGTAACATGCCCCTAAACCCTATGCGCCCTCCCCTCGAGCCAAATGGAGAGAGCAAGGCCAAACTAAGGACACAACCAAATGGCTTCGCTGGATGTGCTCCCACTGAATCCGTCATCTCTAAATGATCCACCGGATCCAATATAGCCGAGACGTCTGCTCCATGACTCTCGATGGTTGTCTTCAGTCTTCTTTTCACAATTACAAATAATTTGAAAAGAAACGGCATGCAAGCCGCGATTGCTATTCATAGCTACTTACAACAAGTACAAAGGAAAGCAATGGCATGCAAGCCATAATGAATATACAAATTTACAAACCGAATTAAATATTATTACAAACCATTGTGACTAAAAGTCACCAAATGAATGAATACATAAATAAACAACCAAACAACCAACACATAGGTCTAACGGACAAGGCGTTACCGGACAAAACAACAACCACAAACAAAACATGGTGTGCCACAACAAAACCATGCAAAATGTATCACAATTAAGATTGTTCAAACAAGCAAAGCACTCAAGGCACAAAAAGGAACAATCCTTGTACATATGCATTAGTATCCCAAACACTTTGAGAACCCATATTCATATATACACAATATAAGTATATGCATGTGTGCATTTTATGCCAAAACCACCCAATACATATAAATATACGAATCAAGACACATAAATGGGGCTTTTCAAGTGTCCAAACAAAAGGACAGATTCTGGAAAAACATAATCGAAAGGTGCTAAAACCGAAAATTTATTTCTTTTTATAAACAAGGATAAAAACACTGTTCATGAAGACCTTCACGGCCCAGAAGCCTTCACGGGCCCTCACGGCCCGTGAAGCCCATGAGCTCCACGACTCAGACACAGTCAAAACCTTTCACGAGCGACACCCCATGAAGCCACTCGTGTAGGCTTCACGACCCGTGAAGCTCATCTGGACATAATGTCCATTTTCGGTTTTCAAGCCATCAAAGTGCAATTTCTTTGTAGAGATGGCTCTGATACCACTGTTGGAACTGGTGATGGGCACAAACGCAGCGGAAGCAAACAAGAAAGTAGCATGCAAGACATAAAATGAAAGCACACATAAAGCCCACAACTAGTTCCAATGGTGGAACACACTACAAAGCGCAATTGCAACAACAAGAACAAGAAGGAGAAGAAAGTACCTCCTTACCATGGCTGGAAATCGAGCTCTACATGTGGATTGGGATGAAGATGAAGAAACAAGTGGCTTATTCTCCATTGCAAGTCCACACCAAGTATGCTTAATCCCATTGTACTAGCAATCCATAGATGAACCTCCACCATGACTCCATCATCTGGAACAGCCTTTGTAGATCTCCTCTTGCACCATGGAACACACACCATCACACTCAAGAATACCTCATTTAGTGTATGTGTATATTTTCCTTTGGAGTCAAGAGAGAACTAGTGTCTAGAGAGAGTTCTTGTGATTGCCCCTTAATATCTCTGCCTCAATGACCATCATCTAACCTCAAAAACCCGGCCATCAAGCATGGATATTGATTGGACCATCAAATGGTCCAATAAAACACAAGTGTCATAACAGCTACCCTCTTCACGACCCCTCACGGGTCGTAAAGCCTAAATACGCCACGAGGGGATTTAGAACTTCACGAGCCGTGCCGCCTGGTCGAGACTCGTGAGGGCATCTCCTTCACGACCCCTCATGACCTCGTCACGGGCCGTGAAGCCCAAAGGCATCACGACACGTGGCAGCTGTCTAACAATCGTTAGGGTAGCCTGCTTCACGACCCGTGGAGCATCCTTCACGGTCGTGAAGCCCCGAATCAAAACACTTTTGATTCTTTGACATTCTCCTTCCACATTAAGCTGTCGGGATCAATCCTTGGCGTGTGACCCAATAGGCTCGCGCTTCATTAGTAATGATACCGGCATACGTGTGTCAGTGGGCAGATTCCAACACATCCATCATGACCTGTCCGACATATCTGCCACCTTTGGTGATGTACCTTTAATGGAAAGAGAAGATGTATAATTGGATGCTGTGGTGAGTGATAGTGAGGATGAGAGAGAAAATAAATAGGGTGAGAGAACACCCAGAACCAGAAAGCCGGGAAGCCTCATCTACTACCGGTCGGGACACTGTTCCGGCTGGTATTGAAACAAACACTGGCATCCCACGAGTGCATGCATCTCACCCCACCAGCCACTCTGCTTCCACTCAACTGGAAGTAGTTTCATTCCACGGGGAATCATCACATACTCAGTCGGCAACTCGTTCGGAGTTTGCTGGTTTTGAAATTAGTGGACTGCCTCCCCCGTCCACATCTTCATTTCGTGCACAATCGAGTCTAGCGCCAATCTTAATAGGTTTCCAATCTTTTGCTAGGACACGATCACCACTTGCACGTATTCGTGACGCTGCCGGAATGCTCGTAGCGGCCTCTACTGCAGAGGTAACGCGAGGATCGAGCGAAAGTCCCTACAGTGCTACCGTTATGCCAACACTACATGAGGGCCATAGGTATGAAAGACCTGTGCCAACCGAGCATCTAAGTGAGCTTGGGGTTACAACGAAAGTATGATCCTTTATGGATTCCAAGTTCTCAACTCTTGACTCAGGCCTGAGGGAGTATGTTAACACATAACTTCACACTGAAATCAGTTCCCTCAGAGCCCAAATCTGTGCCCTTGAAAACCGACCACCCACTGTCATTGAGCGAGATTACTCAATCGATGAACTCAAGGACCTCCTTCATGCCAATTTAAAAAGTGTTGCCAATCCAACCACCGAACAATCCAACATACTTGCAGCACAACAACAACAACCCCAGCTCACATCCTCCAGCTCCACCACCTTCTAAGATACCGTCCTACAAGCCTTAAATGCCCTAACCGCCACCGTATCTAATATAAGCACAAGTCTGGAAGTAGTGGAGGAGTCCTGCAAAGCTCAATCTGAGTCTCGAAAGTGGAGGCATGATGATCCTCAGGATCCAGGACATCATGAGGGGGGGAAGCGGCAGCGGCGATACATTGGGGCTCAAAGTACAATACTAAGAATTGAAGCTGCCCCAGTATCCAAGCCGTCAGAGGGTCAGAGTGGCAGTGGTAGTGGGAGCAAACAACAACCAGCTGAGCCCGTAATTGCAGAATTTGAATTTGAAGCTGGTCAGGGGGCAGAGTCAGAGACAGAAAGACCAGAAACTCCAACAATCCAAATCCCAACAATCCAAATCCCGCAAATCCACACTACAACAACAGAACCAGAATCTTCCCTTCCCGAATCCTCAACTGAAAAATCCAAAGGCAAAAGGCCAATTACTGAGGAAGTGGAAGAAAATCCACTCATCAATATACACAAGGTCTTCACCACAGTAAACACGGAGCTGCTTGACATTTTTCCACCAGAACAGGGGCAATTCAATATTGCACCCATAGATCTTATCAGCAGTAGCAACCTCAAAGATCTGAGCAACAAGAGGGTGAGTGGCCGGTACCTGCAACCTATCATGGAGGACCTAAACCCTTGGCCACTCACGAAAGAATCATAGTAGAAAGGCCAAACATTAGAAATATCAGGCCGAGGGAAGAACTTGCAAAAGACCAACCTCGCTGGCCTACTCAATGGCTGAATACTCCTTATCTGGAAGATAGAATTCCGGAAATCTTTTTAGAAGTAGTTAGAGAGGTTGATGATTTATATGTGCTCAACTCTAAAGAGCATGAGAAGTCTGTCAAATTCACTGCCACCTTCCATACAAGCGAAAAAAAACAAGTGGCCTCCAAATATCCAATTGTCAATATCGAAATTGAGTAGTTGCGTAACTTCCTCAACTACTCAATGGTTCATTTTCACGTCACCAGAGCAGATGGGAAAATATATACATTTCATGAGGCCGAGCTTAGATTTCTGAATTTGGGGGATATAACTCTTATGGAAGATGAGCTGGCCTGTAAGACTGAAAAGAATCGGGAGGAACAAAGATCTCTCCAAGTTCTTAGAAACTTCATGCAGAAGAAAATCCTCCTGTGCAGAACCCACGATCTACAGCTAGGTGCTAAGGTTGATCTTGCAAAGATAAACGTTCAAAGGCCCAACCAACAACATTCTAAGCTAGACAAGCACAGAAAATACACCATGATTGAAAATATTGAAGATGATTATGAAGGAGCCGACGGAGTCATCATATCAAACCTTAACGGTGGCAAAGCATTCCTTCGACTCTCCGAGCTCAGTGCATATTCTGATGGAACGCTCCAAAGGTGTATATCTAAATTCCGCAGAACGTGTTTCAATAACCGACACTTGCCAGATCAATTAAAGTTGGTAAAAATGACCAGAATTGCGGTTCAGCTGGAGGAAAAGATCCAAGAGAGAAAGACCATAAGGAGCTGGGAAAGGCTCTTAGGTCAGAGAAGCAGATGAACAATACCTGCTTCAGCACAAGGCAACAAAAGGGGGAGAATGTTAGATATTTATTAGTTTGTTAGCCTTGTGTTCTTTTGTTATATGTATTTATCTTTACTAGACTAAGTATTTGTAATGGGCTTAGCCCACTTCCTTATTTGTAATTCTTACTTTAGTCTAGTTTGGGCCCATGTGGCTTTAGGCCCATGTGGCTTTAGTTTAAATACCTTGCAAACCTAGTTTGCAAGGTAACCTTTGCCATTTGTATTCTCTGCATTCCAAACGATCAAAGCAATACAAGAGAGAATCTTCAAGTTACATGCATAGTGTTCATACTAGTTCTACATAAACTTCATCATCTTTTGTTCAAGCATTCATTGTTACTCATCTTCTTCACTATCAAAGGACTTTCAGAAACAACAGAATTTGAACCAATTATTTCAGATGATTACTTTCGAAGTTACACACAAGCCGAAATGGAATCAATGCTATTAGTTTCTACACCTCAAACAAAACCTCGCATATATATTCCTCACATGGAATTACAACGAAGATTTGAACTGTTTGAAACCGAACTTTTCAATAAATCAATCAACTACGAACTAGAAACTGCAATTTTACATGATATAATCAGCTTTCTTGTAAATGAAAACACTCACATTTAAAATTTCGCTGCACCAAGCACCTCTGGTTCACACACCCTCCATGTGTACTCAAATGACTTTTTTCAGTCATCGATTCCAGCCCCATCACCATCACAGATGAACTGTCTCTAACCAACTTGAAACTAGTAGGAGCAAATGAGGAATCAAACTACTAATTGAATTGAACAATGAGGTGAAATCAAAAGTAGCCAACTTAGAAGAAAGATGTAAAGAATATAGAAGGATGTGCATCAAACTAGATTTTGAACTCCAATTAAAACTCAATTCTTTTGAAAATAAAATTTTCAAATCACATACATCTAAGTCAACCGCACTGAAAGGTAAGTCTAAAATCATTGAATCATTTTCATCTCACAAAACAAGCACATCCAAATCATCTCAGTCGAAAGCTCAATGTACCAAACATCAGACAACAAGACCTCACAAACAACCTTCCAAAGATGATAAGTTAGCAAATTCTGCTTCTAACTTATGTGTGAATCTAGGTACTGGCATAAACAGGGTGAGAAAAGCAAATGATGGGATGGAGGAAGAAGCATCAAGAAAAGAATGCCTGGGGAAGCCGAGAAGATAATTTAATTTACCATACAAATTTCTCTAAACAAACAAATCCTTTGTTCTGTAATGATTCGTCTGTTGCACGTACTAATTCTGCTCAAACTCCTGTTTATTCTGTAAATTCTGAAACGTTTTGCATGAGTGATGGTTGTTTGGACGGACATTGCTTCTCTCACTGTGTATATGACCTAGATTGTAAAAATCGCGGAATTAAACCAAATCCGGAGTACAAACCATTCAAATCACTTCATGAACAGGCTTTCTTCATAAAAAAAAAGGGTTATAAATAACTTACTACAGAAGCGCTCAAACAGAGCTAGATTCTAGACAAATGACACACCTTTGTCAAGAGTGCATAACACTCAATCACAATTTTCCACTATATATAAATCAAACAAAACTTTCGTATATAACTAGACTCCAAACCGTAAATATCATAACAACTGGATTCACGCCGATGTCGATGCTGTGAGGAACAAATCTCATCCAACGAATCAGAGAGCTATATCCAAACAAGCTCAGGTTTCACAACGACAACAACGATTGATCCATCACATGAAAACCAAAGTCCAATCCACCATTACAACCTCATCCAAACCTAGGAATGTAGAATCAACAAGTCAAAAGAAAAGAGTTAAATTCATCGAAGATGATGTATCTCTTCCAAAGGGCTTCAAACATGTGGTGATCAAACACCCAACAGTTGCACCATCCCTCGACATATCCAAAGAAGTCACAAGTCCATCACTAACTCAATCCCCACATACAAAACAATCTTGGGTTCCCGTTTTTAAAACAACATAGTCAATAATTGAAACAAATATAGAATCTGTTGAATGTTCTGGCTTGCAAGGACCCAGCACAAACTTGGTACCTAAACTATTGTTATCTTCCATGTGCAGGTACCTAGAAGGTGGTACCTGGACTCTGGTTGCTCCAAACATATGATCGGGGAGAAGAGTCTTCTCACAAACTTTGTCCCACGTTATTCGGGAAATGTTTGGTTTGGGAATGACTACATGGCACCAATAATGGGAACTGGAGATATTGTAAAAGAAAACATAAAAATAAGTAAAGTATTATATGTAGAAGAGTTGGGACACAACCTGTTCAGTATCGGATAGTTTTGTGACAAGCGGCTCGAAGTGAAATTTTAGGCCAAAACTTGCTCCGTTAGAACAGAAACAGGTGAAGTACTACTGACTAGATCCAAAAGATCAAACATATACACAATTGATTTAGCCGACTTAAAGGGTAAACAGTCAGTCTGCCTACTATCCAAGGCCTCATCAGAGCTCACGTGGATGTCGCATCGAAAACTGTCTCACCTCAACTTCAAGAACATCAACAAGTTGGTAAAAGGTGATTTAGTTCACGGGATGCCTAAGACGAAGTTTGAAAAAGAACACCTGTGTGAGCATTGTGAAAGGGGTAAGATTAAAAGAGCTTCACACAAGGTAAAACAAGTGTCAAACATCAAAACCCCTCTACAGTTGCTCCACATGGATTTATGTGGGCTGATGAGAGTACAGTCAAGAAATGGGAAGAGGTATATCCTCGTAATAGTGGATGACTATTCACGATATACCTAGGTCAAGTTCTTGAGAACTAAGAATGAAGCTTCATCAATCATCATCTCGTTTCTCAAGAAGGTGCAAAATCAATCGAAAGGAAAGGTCGGTACTATAAGAACCGACAACGGCACCGAATTCAAGAACAAAATCTTGGACGGTTTTCTTAACTCCGTGGGGATTACACATCAATTCTCTTAAACATACACCCCTGAACAGAATGGGGTTGTAGAACGAAGAAATCGAATGCTCGTTGAAGTAGCTCGAACTATGCTGTCATATGCTGATCTACCACCCTCCTATTGGGTAGAAGCAGTCAACACAACATGCTACACTCAAAATCGACCTATTCTTCACCATCGCTTTAATAAAACTCCATATGAACTTGCTAATGGCATAGGTCTGAAGATGTTGTTCAAGAATTGAATCTCTCAGCAAACAACAACTGCATCTACATCAAGACTAGTCGCCTCAGCTGTTGACCCATTCCTTATTTTGGGTGAGAGGTATACTGCATCAAATTCCCCCTTTAACACTGAAGGCGATGCTGACACTGAGGTCCAATATGAATCAACCCCTCAGTATGATCCAGAATCAACAACACTAGCAGAGGAAACATCCATTCAACAGCGACTGGATGAATTCAATACTCAAATAAACGACACCAGGACAAATGACACACTAATTCCTCACGTTACGAAGTGGACAAATGCACACCCGGAGCCTCAGATTATTGGCAACAAAGACACTGACGTTTAATGAGTGTGAATTTTCAAGTTTCTTAAGCGTAATCGAACCAACACGCACTGCCGGTGCCTTACAGGATGCTGACTGGATCCTAGCAATGCAAGATGAATTGAACCCGTTCACACGGCTCAAAGTTTGGAGATTGGTACCTAGACTTGAAGGCAATCTATTGTAGGTACCAAGTGAGTCTTCAAAAACGAGAAAGATTCACAAGGAGTAGTTATTCACAAAAAAGCTCGTTTAGTAGCATAGGGATACAACCAACAGGAGGGTATCGACTATGATGAAACCTTTGCTCCTATTGCTTGCATAGATGCTATTTGAGTATTCTTAGCCTATGCTGCCTTTTAGGATTTCAAAATTTATCAAATGGACATCAAGACGGCCTTTCTAAATGGAATTCTAAAAGAGGAAGTATATGTGCCCCAACCAAAGGGATTTGTTGACCCCAAAAGACCAAATGATGTATACATTCTTGAGAAGGCTCTCTATAGACTCAAACAAGCCCCACAAGCTTGGTATGATGTTCTTTCAGCCTATCTGGTAAATGAGGGGTACTCCAAAGGAAGGATCGACACCACATTGTTCATAATTAAAATAGGAGATGACTAAATTCTAGTCCAGATCTATGCAGACAGTATTATCTTTGGTTCTACGAACTCATCGTACAGTCTCGAGTTTTGAAAACTCATGGCTAGTAGTTTTGAAATGAGCATGATGGGGGAGATGGACTTCTTCCTTGGATTGCAAGTTAAATAAATATCTAATGAATTTTTTATAAATCAATCTAAGTACATCAACGATTTACTAAGAAAATATGAAATGTCCGACTGATTGTCCAAAGCAACCCCTATGTCCTCAAAAACCAAGTTATCTGCTAATCTTGACGGAAAGGCAGTTGACTTGAAAACCTATCGGGGTAGATTGGATCTTTACTATATTTGATGGCTAGTAGACCATATATAATGTTCTCTACGTGTTTATGTGCGCTTTCAAGCCAATCCCAAAGAATCACATTTCCTGGTGGCTAAACGTGTACCGAAATACCTGAAGGGAACCCCTGACCTTGGTCTATGGCATCCCCGAGACTCTTCGTTTGAATTGCTTGTGTACTTGAATTCCGACTATGCCAGCTGTATGATTGACAGAAAAAGCACTTCTTGTAGAGCACACTTCCTGGGGGACAATCTTGTATCTTCGAGTTAAAAGAAACAGAACTGTGTATCCACTTCAATTGCAGAAGCTGAATTCGTAGCTGCTGCTAGCTATTGGTGACAAAGTCTGTGGATGCGGACCCAACTCCGAGATTTCGGTCTAAAGTACTCTAAAATCCCATTGATGTGTAATTCCCAAAGTGAAATGGTGATTTCGTGCAATTCGGTACATCACTCCAAAACCAAGTACATTGATATCAAATATCAATTCTTGAAAGACAATGTGGAAAAGGGGCTCATTGAATGGTAATATGTCTATACCGAAAATCAGCTAGCTAACTTATTCACCAAACTGTCAGATGAATCGCGGTTTAATTTTTTGGTGTCTAAGATCGGAATGTTGAACCTAAAAACGTAATTCATCACGAAACAGTCCCTTACTTTTTACTCTATCCTTAACTCTTCAATCGATATTATGCTTGGTTGTGTTAAGTGTGCAGGTGTTGGGTTTTTGTGGACCAAATAAACACAGCAGAAACAAGAAGTAGTAAAAATGATTTTAATTTTGTGAACCACGCAATACCCACCAAGTGGACCAAAACTCTAAGAACGACAAAGCAACAAAAAGAAATAGAAAAAGAGATAGAATTATACCCTTGATGTTATGCTCTTCTTCCAATTGGGATTGTGACTTGGAAGATATGTATAGTAAGATGTATACCTGTAGTGAAGTCCACACCAAGATGCTATCAACTCCCACTTGCTAGAGTGTTAGATATGCCAATCTAAACACCACCAAATGACCAAACACAAAGGAACCACAAACCCTTGTGTTCCTTTTTTCCTTTTAGAGAGTATAGTGCAATATATATATATATATATATATATATATATATATTAACTTAGTGTATTTAAATCAAGCAACCAAGCTCATAGAACTTCATGTAGTTTATATAGACCTCAAAAATGAGTTAAAAATCGTGCAACATTAAGTCTTATATCAGTTACAAGATTAATGCACATAAACACACTTTAACTAGTTTTGAAAGTCTAGTAAAGAGGCTGTTACTGCATAGGGCACGACCGTGCCTCTAACTAGGCACGGGCTTGCCAGCCCAAAAGGCCACGCCCAAGTCACGCCTGACTTGGGCTCATGCCTGTCCATTGGGCACCGGGCACAGGCGTGCCTCCAACAGGCACGGGTGTACCTTGCCTCAGGCCACGGCCAAGTCACGCTGGACTTGGGCTCGTGCATGCCCATAGGGCACGACCATACCTCATAGAGGCAGGGGCGTGCCTTGCCCACTAGAACCAATTTCTAGCTTTCTCTCTCCTTCGACCAGGAGTGATGTCGGAATCAATACTTGGCGTGTGACCTAATAGGCCCTTGCTTCATCATCCATGATACGAACTCGTGTGTGTTAGTGGGCATAATTCAACAGACTCTCACTTGCACATGATGTTGGATATATGCCCACTGATACACGTATATTGGATCACTGCCGATGAGGCACGGGCCTATTGGGTCACACGCCAAGCGTTGAATCCGACAGCACATAAGAGTAGAGAATAAATTTATATAATTAGGGTTTCTGTCGACCTTCACGGGCCCTCACGGGTCTTGAAGAGGTCATGACGTGAAGGTCTTCACGAGGCTTCATGGGCCGGTCGGGGATTGTGGGGGTGATGCCTTCATGACTTTCTCACGGGCCGTGAGAGATCGTGAAGGCAGAAGTCAAAGGGACACTTTAATCTTATTGGACTTTTTGTTTGGTCCAATGAGAGCCAAGCTTTTTGGCCGAGTCTAGAGTCATTTGAGCTTTCCATCAGCTTATATAAACCCTTCTTATTTCTTTCTAAAGAACCTTTTGCCAAATTGAAGAACCTACACACTAAAGAGAGCTTGTGAGTTGTATTAGAAGCTTTGAGTGTTTGTGTTGGTTATTGCAAGAGTTCTCCTACTGTTCTTGAGCCATTATTCACGTGGGTGCAAGCATTGTGCCTCAAGCTTTAGCAAAGGCGATTCACGAAGAACTTGGTGTGGATATCAATAGAGGAACTCGTCTTGGAGTTCAAATATTGCATCTACAACATCACAACCACCAGAGAAATCAACGGTATGGTCTTGTTTTCAGGTTTCCTTTGTTCTTCTTGTTGCTATCATGTTTTGTAGCTAGATCTCACTAAGTGTTTCTTGTGCATGTGTTTTATAAACCCGAAATTAACTTGTTTTTACTTCATGCTTCCGTTGTGCTTGGGTTTTTGATGTGCATGAGAAACCTAAAGGGATTCGTTTGGCATAATCGAGTAGCAACGGAAGCAAGATATAATACAAAACGATAACTAGCCAAACAAACACACATGCCATGGACCAAAATCTAAACATGAATTTGCAACTAGAATATAATAAACAAGAAAGAAGAAAGATTATACCATAATACAAGATCACCACAAGCTTTCTTCTTTGTCAAAGTGTGTAGAATTCAAGATGAAAGTCCTTTATTGTGTAAAAGATGAGTAAACAAGAATACTTGAAATAAAGATGATGAATTTAATGTGAACAAGTATGAACACTTTGCATGAACTTTGAAGAATCTCTCTTGAATATGACTTGAACATAAATGCAAAGATTTCTCTATTACAAAGAGTTACCTTGCAAACTAGGTTGGCAAGGGTTTAAATACAAAAGGCACATGGGCCCTAAAGCCTTATAGGCCCAAATATAACTATTACCTAGTCTAAATAATACATAAGGGAAGTGGGCCAAGCCCATATAATAAGCTAGTCTAGTTATACATATTACAAACAAAAGAACACAAGGCTAACAACCTATTTAATATCTAACAATCTCCCCCTTTTGTTGCCTTGTGCTAAAGCAGGTAATTTGTTTTTCATTTGCTCCTCTGACCTAGGAGTCTTTCCCAACTCCGGATGGCCTTTCTTTCCTGAATCCCGTCCTCTAACCGATCTGCTATTCTAGTCATTTTTAACAATTCTGGTTGATTAGGCAAGTGACGATTTCTGAAGCATGTTCTGCGGAATTTAGATATGCATCTTTGAAGCGTTCCGTCAGAATATGCACTGAGCTCCGAAAGTCGAAGGAATGCTTTGTCTGCGTTAAGATTTGGCATGACGAATCCATCGGCTCCTTCGTAGTCTTCATCAAACTCTTCTATAATAGTGTATTTTCTGTGTTTGTCTAGCTTTGAATGCTGTTGGTTAGGCCTTTCAAGATACAGAGTATTTAACCATTGAGTGGGCCATCGAGGTTGGTCTTTTGCTAGAGCTTCTCTAGGCCTTATGTTTCTGATGTTTGGCCTTTTGGCTATTACTCTCTCGTGAGTGGCCAAGGGGATAGGTCCTCCATGGTAAGTTGCAGGTACCGGCCACTCACCGTCTTTCTGTTTAGATCCTTGAGGTTGCTGCTGACTTATAAGGTCGATGGGCGCAATGTTGAATTGCCCCTGTTCAGGTGGAAAGATGTCAAGCAGCTCCCTGTTTACCGTTGTGAAGACTTTGCGGATGTTGATCAGTGGAGTCTCTTCTACTTCCTCTGTAATTGGCCTTTTTCCTTTGGATTTTTCTATTGAGGATTTAGGAAGAGAGGATTCTGGCTCTTTTGAATTTGTTTGGATTTGTGGGATTTGGATTGAAGGAGTTTGGATTGTTGGGAGGATTGTTGGGGTTTCTTGTCTTTCTATCTCTGACTCTGCCCCCTGACCTGCTTCAAACTCAAAATCTGCCATTGTAGGCTCAGTAGCAGGCTCAGTTTGTTGTTGTTTACCCCCACTCCCACTACCGCTTTGACCCTCTGATGGCTTTGACACTGGGGCGGCTTCAATTCGGAGTACTGTGCTTTGAGCCCCAATGTAACGCCGCTGCCGCTTCTCCCCCTCATGATGTCCTGGATTCTCAGGATCATCATTCCTACGCTTGCGTGTTTCAGATTGAGCTTTACAAGACTCCTCCATGACTTCCAGCCTTTTGCTAATATATGAGATGGTGGAGGTTAAGGCATTTAAGGCTTGTAGGACAGTATCTTGGAAGGTGGTGGAGCTGGACGAGGAGGGCTGGGGTTGGTGTTGCAGTGCTGCTAGTATGGTTGATTGTTTGGGTGTAGGATTGGCAACACTGTTCAGTTTAGCATGAAGGAGGTCCTTAAGTTCATTGATTGAATAATCTCGCTCAATGACAGTAGGTGGGCGGTTTTCCAGGGCTCGTATTTGGGCTCTGAGGGAGTCGATTTCACAATGGAGTTGTGTGTTGACATACTCCCTCAGGCCAGAGTCAAGTGAAGAGAACTTAGAGTTTAGGAAAGATCTAAGTTCTGGTGTAACCCCGACCTCACTAAGAGGCTCGGTTGGCATAGGTCTTTCAGACCCGTGGCCCTCACGTAGTGTTGGCAAAATTGTAGCACTGGAGAGACTTCCTCTCGATCCTCGCGTTACCTCTGCAATAGAGGCCGCTACGGGCGTTCCGGCAACGTCACGAACACGTGCTAATGCTGATTGTGTCCTAGCAAATGATTGGAAACCAGTCAAAGTTGGCGCTAGACTCGATGGTGCTCTGAAAGGAGATGTGGACGGGGGAGGCGGTCCACTGAATTCAAAGCCAGCAAACTCCGAACGAGTTGCCGACTGTGTATGTGACAGATCCCTATGCAATGAAACCACTTCCATTTGAGTGGAAGCAGAGTGGCTGGTGGGGTGAGGTGCATGCACTGGTGGGATGCCAGTGTCTGTTTCAATACTAGTCGGAACAATGTCCCGACCGGTATTGGATGAGGCTTCCCGGCTTTCTTGGTCTGGGGTACTCTCACCCTCATCATTTTCTTTCTCACTGGCACAATCACTCACTACAACCTCTACTTCTTCATCTTCTCTTTCCATTACCGGTACATCACCAAAGGTGGCAGATATGTCTGATAGATCATGATGGATATCCTCGAGATTATCAGATACTTGTCGCATGCTAGTGGATTCGACACGGACTGGAGAAGGTCTTGGACCAAACGAGATAGATTGTCCTGAGGAGGAGGATTCGGTTTGAGTCCTTTCTGTAGAGGACTTATTTTCTAATTTAGCATGGGTGGAGGCCTCCGAGTCACTGATTACAACACCCTCGCTCTCTTGTATCTCTCCTCCCTCACCACTTCCACCACCCCTTTCTACAGATTCTTCTCTCTCAATCACAACCCTGCTCGGGGCACCCCTGCGCACCCGAGCCGTAATACCACTAGGACCCTCACCAGGTACTACTGCTCCCGGGGCAGGCACAACCGGCTCAGGTTGCACCGGAGGAACAATCCTATTAACCCTCATGTACTTGCGCACTACCTCACTTTCCTTATTCAGCGTTCGAAGAAGGGAAACAGGCACGGTCATGGCGACGACATCGGGAAGGTCTCTGATTCGTAGGAATCTGGCGATGCGTTGTACTTGGACTTGTGGACTATTGAGTCGCCGAGGGATGGTGTGGTAGGTTTCTAGGTCGGTGGTGATGAAGATGGTCAGGAATCGTTGAAATGGTATAAAGGTTTTCTGGCGAGAGGTTTCCTTTTCCTTGACCATGCGGACGATCTCCTCAAATTTGATGGTGGCGTAGTCCAAGTGACGGTGGTAAGCAACACCAACCAACAGTAGTAGGGAGTAGTATGAGCCGCCATCTGTGCCTCGGTGAATACCAGTCAGGGTACGGGAGATGATAGTGGCGAGCGTCTCCCAGAGAGGCGCAAGATTTGTTCGTCAAAACTGATGAATTTGGTTCAGTTCTCCCTGATATCCAAGACCTCTGATTAGGTCTAGTACCGCATCAACACCTGGATTTTCATCAAAGTCAGCTCTTCATGGATAGTGATCAGCAGCAGGTAGGTCCAGTAGGTTTCTCAGTCTGACAGCAGAAAGAGTTGTGCGGATATTCTCAATTCGACCCCGGAGGCACTTGTGTCCCAAGCGGGGACACCCTCAGTTAAGGTATACCACAGTTTTTGCAGATAGATTTCAGGTACGTGGGTGGGTGATGTGTTTGGGTTTTCAGTGATGGCTTGGCGGAGAGGATGGGCACGGATAATTTCAGTGATTATAGGGATTTTAGTATGTGTGGCTAGATCAAAATACACGTTATTGCTCAGAGTTTCAAGCCTGTCAGCAGCAAGGACTAGGCTTTCCTCGGGAAGGGGTTGGTTAGTAGCCATCTGTCACAGAGAAGATGGATCATATTAGCATAAGAGAAAAGACAGATATTTACTGATGAACATGTGAACCCATGAATGAATATGTGTATTATAGTTCTATCCACATGTGAATGTTGGATGTTGACTTTGACTTTGATTTTGTAACTTATGAAATTTGATGCAAGTAAAAAAAAATTTCTAAGTGTTAAAAGTCGGATAAGCTTAAGTTGTGCGACAGTCGGATGAGGTGAAAGTCGCATGAGTGTTAATCTTGAAAGTCGCATGAAGGTTAACTTGACAGTCAGATGGACTAATTTCATCCGAAAGTCGCATGAATTTAATGGTTATGTGAAAGTCAAATGGTTTTGGTTTCATACGAAAGTCGGACGGATTTGTTTTAAGTGAAAGTCGGATGAGCTTGTTTCATTCGAAAGTCGGATGGACTTGTTTCATCCGAAAGTCGGATGGACTTGTTTCATCCGAAAGTCGGATGGACTAGTTTCATGCGAAAGTCGCATGGACTTGTTTCATCCGAAAGTCGAATGGACTTGTTTCATCTAAAAGTCGGATGACATAAGACTTAGTCTTTTCAGAGTTATTTTATTACAAAAGTCGCATGGTGTAAAGTTAGACATTCGAAAATCGCATAGACCAAACTTCATTCGAAAGTCGGATAGATCAATTGCATCCGACTGTCGGATGAAATTCCATTTCCTCCATCCGACTGTTAAGAACACCCAGTTAGTTCATATTGAGTCCAAAACGATTTTTGACATAAACGAAGTTTATGGACTCAAAGTTGGTACCAAATTACTCGGAATTTAACCCCAAACAAGTTTGTACTCTCAAACAAGCCTAAACACCACTATTTTGTGCACATTTGAACTCGAAACCCTCTGTTCTTCAAAGCGAAGAACAGTGCCCAAAACCCAAACGATGGACTTACAAATGACTCGATTTTGTGTGACCTAGAACAGGAAATTAGTGCCATTGTGTGCGTATACATTCAAGAATCACATTATATTTGTCAAACATCACAAACAACACCGTTAATGGTGTTTTGATTCAAGAAACCTAGAAAGAACCCAACTGTTCGATAAACAGGGGTTGAAAACACTAAAATGGAAGCGATTTTGAACATGTAAACCAAAGAAGATTCACCATTCTTTGTTTCAATCCTCTTACCGTTCAGTTTTGTGTTGTTTAAACACAACAGATTTCACTATAGGTAAGTTCGATCGAAAGCAGTTGAGATGGAAAAAGATGAATAGTGTTTTTGCTTTTTGAATTCTCGAAAGCGTGAAAGGAAAGGAACCGTTGGATAGGTCTATTTATAGACTATCCGACGGTCGGATGGAGCGGGACTTTGATCCGACTGTCGGATCGACCTGGTTTGGTCAAAACTATTCTGTTAATTTTCATTCTTTTGTGTGGTTTTCTGCTTCGCAAGAGTTATTTTTCACTCTTTTTGTGGTTTTCTACTTCATTTTGGAAAAAGTTATTTTTCACTCTTTTTGTGGTTTTCTACTTCATTTTGGCAACATAAAACAAACAATGAAATAAACATCTGACGAAGAATCATTTGTGACGATAAATTCTGCACATTTCTCCCCCTACACGAATGCACGGAAAACATTCGTGTGAACCGGAGAATCCGCAACGCTCCCCCTAGACAGGAGCACCTATATAGCTGTACAGAGAATAAAAGAGCGCGTAAATCTGTTCAAGACATGAAAACAGTAGAGAATTAGAGTTTGAGATTAAGCATGCCTATCTTGGATACCAGAAATGAGAATCGGGCTTCGTCTAGTGGTTTAGTGAACAGATCAGCCAGCTGATGATTAGTAGGAACGTACTGGAGCTCAATCAGACCCTTTTCGACGTTGTCTTTCAAGAAGTGATACCTGATTTCAATATGCTTGGTTTTCGAGTGATGGACAGGATTGCAGGAAATGGCAATGGCACTCTGAGAATCACACAACAGGGGAATCTTGGAGTAGGTAAGACCAAAGTCCTGTAGCTTCACATCCACAGACTCTGAGAGCAGCAACTTGCAGCAGCCACAAATTCAGCTTCAGCAGGTGATGTAGAAACACAGTTCTGTTTCTTTGAACTCCAGCAGACTAAGCGATCCCCCAAGAAGTGTGCACTCCCTGACGTGTTTTTCCTGTCCAACATACACCCGGCATAATCCCAGTCGGAATACGCAAGCAGTTCAAATGATGAGTCGCGGGGATACCACAGACCAAGGTTAGGGGTCCCTTTCAGGTATTTGAGGATACGTTTCACGGCAAGTAAATGTGATTCTTTGGGATTTGCCTGAAAACGAGCACAAAGACATGTAGAAAACATTATATCCGGTCTACTAGCCGTGAGATACAGTAGAGAGCCGATCATACCCCGATAGGTTTTCAAATCCACTGCCTTTCCATCAGAATCACCAGACAATTTGGTTTTAGAAGACATGGGGGTTGATTTGGAAGAGCAGTCCGACATTTCATATTTTCTTAATAAATCATTAACATATTTAGATTGATTTATGAAAATGCCATTGGAAATTTGTTTGACTTGTAAGCCGAGGAAGAAATTCATTTTTCCTATCATTCTCATTTCAAAATTGCTTGCCATTAATTTTGAAAACTCTAGACTGTATTGCGGGTTTGTAGAGCCATATATAATATCATCTACATATATCTGAACCAAGATATATTCATCCCCAATTTTCTTGGTGAAGAGTGTGGTGTCAATTTGTCCCTTCGAATATCCTTCACGAACCAGGTAGGCCAAGAGAACATCATACCAAGCCCGTGGAGCATGTTTGAGTCCATAGAGGGCCTTATCAAGGATGTAAACGTCAGTCAGTCATTTGGGATCAACAAAGCCTTCTGGTTGAGATACATAGACTTCCTCCTTAAGGATTCCATTCAGAAATGCCGTTTTGACATCCATCTGGTATACCTTGAAGTCCCTGTAAGCAGCATATGCAAGAGAAACTCGAATGGCTTCAATACGAGCAACAGGAGCGAAGGTTTCATCGTAGTCAATACCCTCCTGCTAGTTGTATCCTTTTGCCACTAGTCTGGCTTTGTTCCGAATTACCACATCGTCGAAATCTTTCTTGTTCTTGAAGACCCATTTTGGTGCCAACAATGGTCTTGTCATGAGGTCGGGGCACCAGTCTCCAAACCTTTAAACGGGTAAACTGATCTAGCTCTTCTTGCATAGCAAGAATCCAGTCTGGGTCTTGTAGTGCGTCAACTGTTCGTGTGGGTTCTAACAAACTAAGAAAACTGGAGAACTGAGACTCATTTGCTGTGGCAGATCTGGTCTGAACGCCGGCATCTTTGTCTCCAATAATTTGCGTCTCCGGATGTGCAGCCGTCCATCTGGTGCTATGAGGAAGAGAGTTATCATTGACTTCATCAGTAACATCCTGGGGAAAGAATTCATCCAGGCGTTGTTGAATGGATGGTTCACCCTCAGGAGTAGATGATTCTGGGAGGGACTGAGGAGTTCGATTTACATGATCCTCAGTGGTAGCATCGCTGACAGTGTTCACTGTGGAGTTGGATGCAGTGTACCGGTCACCCAGAATAAGGAATGGGTCGGCAGAGGAATTAACAGCCCCTGATGTGGATGTAGTGGCAGTTTGCTGTGTGAGTTCAAGGGATTCCTGAACAACATCTGTAGGCCTGTCAACAGGTACACTATTAGTTCCAGAATCATCAGTATCTAAGAAATCAAATATATACTTTAAATCAGAAGATTCATTTGTGTGTGTTATATTTGTTTCTTGTCGATTAAGTTCCGGTCCTGAACGGATATGTCCATAAGCGATTGCAGGTTACTCAGGTGATAAAGATGTAGTGGTTAAAGTGTCATCAAAAGTCACATTAATACTTTCAATCACAGCATTTGTTTGTTTGTTTAACACATGAAACGCTTTAGACTCTGAAGAATAACCAAGGAAAATTCCCTCATCAGCTTTGGGATCAAACTTTCCTAGGTTAGCCTTCTCATTGAGAACAAAGCACCGATTACCAAACACGTGAAAGTGTTTAATATTGGGCACTCTGCCATTTGCAAGTTCATAAGGAGTTTTGTTAAAGCGACGGTGCAAAATTGTGCGGTTTTGTGTGTAGCATGCTGTGTTGACAGCTTCTGCCCAATAGGAAGGTGGCAAATCTGCATAGGACAGCATGGTTCGAGCTGCTTCTATAAGCGTTCGATTTCTTCATTCAACTACTCCATTTTGCTCAGGAGTGTATGCTGCGGAGAGCTGATGTATGATAACCACGGATTCAAGAATAGAATCCAAGACTTTGTTCTTGAATTCGGTGCCATTATCGGTTCGAATGGTTCCAACCTTTCCTTGTGATTGATTCTGCACCTGTTTGAGGAACGAGATGATTGTAGATGGAGCTTCATCCTTCGCCCTCAAGAACTTGACCCAAGTGTATCTCGAATAGTCATCAACTATCACGAGAATGTACTTCATCCTATTACGAGATTGAACCCTCATCGGCCCGCACAAGTCCATGTGCAGCAGTTGGAGAGGAGCTTTTGTGCTGGACACCTGTTTGATTTTGTGAGATGCCCGTTTCATTTTGCCTCTCTCACAGTGCTCACAGAGGTGCTCCTTTTCAAACTTCAGTTTGGGCAGTCCGCGAACCAGATCACCGTTGACCAATTTGTTGATATTCTTGAAATTGAGGTGAGATAGTTTGCGATGCCACATCCATGTCAGTTCCGATGAGGCCTTAGACAGAAGACATACTGACTGTTTGCCTTCCAGATCTGCAAGATCAATGGTATACAGATTTGACCTTCTGGACCACATCACCGTTTTCAGTCTTAATTGAGCAAGTTTTGGACTTGAAGTTTAACTTCTAACCCCTTGTCACAAAATTGCTCAATACTGAATAAGTTGCGTCCCAACCCTTCTACATATGATACTTTGCTTATTTTTATATTTTCTTTGATAATGTCTCCAGTTCCCATTATTGGACCCACGTGGTCGTTTCCAAAACGAACATTTCCCAAGTATTTTGGGACATAGTTCGTAAGGAGACTCTTTTCGCCCGTCATATGCTTCGAGCAGCCGGAGTCCAAGTACCACCGGCTAGATATCTGCACATTGAAGACAAAAGTTGTTGAGGTACCCATTGTGTATTGGGTCCTTGACTATTAGCAAAAACAACAGTATCACATGTAGTTTCAGTTAATGATTTCGGTGTTAGAATGTTGGAAGTACAAACTTGTAACACCGTTTGTGGTTGAGACGGTGATGGTATTATGCTTTCTTTGGATATTGCAGGGGAATTGGTTGTTCTGGATGTGGTGACAGATTGTTCAATAACCACGTGATTACAACCTTTTGGTAGTGAGACATCATCGTCGATGTATGCACTTGATTTCTTTGGGGGTCTTGCTTTGGTTGTTTCAGTTATCACTTTGATGGGTTTGTATTGAACAGTAGGTTGTTTATGCTGTTTGAATTGAGTTTGCTTACTCAAGTGATTTGTGACAGTTGGTTTGGCAGCATTTGGATTGGCGTGATTCCAGATGTTGTGATATATGCGATTTGGAGTCCATGAAGTGTGCCTATTGGTAGATTCTGATTCTGGATTTTGTTTAAAAGGCACACTTTTGTTACTTATTTGGAATTTTGCTCTTGTTGAGCGTTTCTTTCGCCAATAGGTAATTTTGTTACCTTGTTTGTTTATGAAGGAAGCTTGTTCATGAGTGGATTCAAAGGATTTATAGTTTGAATTCGGTTTAATCCCTCGTTTCTCTATCATCATGATACACACATTTGAAAGTACAGTGACCTTCCATGCAACCATCACTCATGCAAAATATTTCAGTTTTAACAGAATCAAGTGGAGTTCGAACAGGTTTAACATTTACGATTGACGAATCATTACAAAGTAACAAAGTTGTTTGTTTATTGAAAGTAGTTGGGTAAATCAAACACTCTTCGTCTTGTCTTCCTCCATCTTTCTCTTTTGGCTTCTTTTGCCATCCAAAATCTGTTTTCGCTTGTTCTTCAGATTTCCACCTAGAAGGACATTTGGGTTAGAAGTAGATATTTCCAAACTATCATTCTTAGGGCGAGAGCATGTTGTTTGTTTCTTGATTAGCTTTGTTTTGGATTTGGATGGTTTCGATGTACTATTCTTTCGTGATAACGGAGTATAAATTATCTTGGCTTTTCCTTTAAGGTTATTGGATTCAATTGTTTGCATTTTGAAAAAATCATTCTGAAGTGTATTAAGTTTCTCATGAAGAATGAATAATGATTTTTCTGATCTTCTACATTGTTCACAATTTTCACCAAGATTCATTGGGGATACATCACTTGCATGTATGTCGAAATTTGAGTTTCCAGATGTTGAACATTCACCTTCTTGCACGTGTGGAAATGAGATTCTAGACGTGCTTATGGCAGCGGAGTTTTGTGATTTGGTATTTTCAGTGGTAAGGTGATCAATCAGGTTATGAAGAATTGCTTTTTCAAAGTCAAAGACAATGGATCTATGGACAAGCTCAAGTTCAACTAACTCAAGGTGTCGTTGTAGATCCATATGAGGAATATAGAGGCGAGGCTCGGGTGGAGAATCTGAGATTGATGGTAATGACTCCATTTCTTTTTGGGAGTAGCTTCGGAAGTAGTCATCGGAGGTTGTGGGTTTGAAGACTTCAGTTATGTACGACTGATTTAGGCTTTCGTAGTCGTATGAGGTTGAAGCTCTGTTCGTGATGTGTCTTTTGTGTTCCTCCTCGGCCAGTTCCTCGACTTGTCCAACGAACACCATTTGCTCAGTTAATCCCATATTCATGCATTCAAAGTCATATAATTGTTTAGCACTTATCTTGTCACTTATGTGAGGATTAACGTAACCTAAACCTTCGTATGTCCATTTAGAAAATTTAATATCCTTAGGTTTGTTCAGAAAAATGGTTTGTGCCGTTTGATCTCTTTTAATTAGTAGGTCTTCGAGATCTTTTATTTTTGAGTATAGTTGACATCGTTCTTTTTGCAAAAACTTAAAATCTTCTTCAGCTGAGACTTTGGCCACTTTTAGGTTATGAATTATTACCTCATTTTCACTTCTTAAGGTATTTAGTTCATTTTCTTTCGCGGTTAATTCTGTTTGAAGATTGTCTAAGTTAGAGGTTGATTGATTCTTGATTCAGTGTTCCAACTTAGAGATTTTACGGTTTTGTCGTTCGATGTGTTCAACCAGTGTTTGAGCATACTCAATGTTTACCTTCCCGAAAACACCTGCATCATCAGTGTGTGTTTCTTCAAATTCATCAGCCCCATCAGCTTCATTCTCATCCTCATTATCTGAGGAGACTACATCATGAGCCATCAAGCAAAAGTGAGCTTGATCAGCACCATCTTCGTCTGAATCATCTGTGTCAGTCAAAAATTGGTCTTCTTCAACAAGCATTGCTCTCCCACTCTCCTTTTTCTTTGTCAACCACAGTTTGTTACGGTAGTATTCAGCATCTTTGGTCTTAGGTTTTCGACAGTCTTTGATAAAATGCCCTGTTCTACCGCAGTTGTAGCATTTCTTTTCCTCTTCTTGAGGTTCTGCGGGTTTGACTGTCTTCCTCTTTTCATCAGCTACCATCCCTTCACTTCTTCTAGGTCCAGATGTGTACCATTGTTGGTTGTTAGTCTTTCCATACTTGTTTTGGAAAGCTCTCGTGATCAATGACATAGCTTTCAGTACCGCATCCTTTTCTGACATCTCCATCTCTCCTTCCAAGGAGTCGGAGTCGATCACAACCTGCTTCCCCTTGCCACCCCTTGATGATTCCCGCGGTCTCCTTTCAGCCACTAGTGCAACTGGGTCAGATGGTTGCTTCATTGAAAGTTTGGTGAGAACCTCATCTTGAAACTGATTCAAGTCCTCATAAATCGAGTGGTGAGATACCGTTAACATTTATATCTAGATCGGACCTCGTTACGCCATGATTCCTCACATCATTCAACAATCTGTAAAAGCGACTGTAAGTGTCCTGCAACAGTTCACCCTCCCTGGCCTTGAATTCCCGGAAGGTGTTAACAAGCTGTGTTTCCCTGATAAATGACCCTTGCTCAGTACCCTGCATTTGTTGTTTTACTTCATCCCAAATTTCTTTGGCAGAAGTCAAACTGTCTATCTTTGAGTAGATTTTCACTCATAGCCCTTGTTTCAAGTAGTATTTTGCGTCTTTGTCAGCGCGTGCACGGTCTTTCTCTTCTACAGTTAATTCTGATGGGAGTTCCGTCTCCTTTCAGCAAGAATTGGTGGATTGTTTTCTGGAACAGCCTCGACAATTTTCTCAAAAATGGCATCACCATTTAAGATGCTATCTTTCATCATTTCGCCATATTTTTCATTGTGCTCTATGAAGTCCATAAACCTTCCTTTCCATACATTGTACTCATTTCTGAGAAGTACTTGAGGTTTAGTATCTGTTCCTATGGCAAGGATTCCGTTGCTTGAACTCATCTTTACTTTGGATCTTTCTCCCTGAAATAGAATGGTTAGTGTGTGTGTGAGGAAACTTGTGAAGTCGGTTGAGGTGTTTGAGAATTGAGTGAAGTTAACCAAGTGTGATTTGATGCGACTGTCGGATGGTCCGAAAGTCGGATGAACTAAGGATTCTTGGATTTGTGTTTCTGTGACTATCGGATGGGATTGATTGTTATCCTAAAATCGCATGACCTTTGGGAAAGTCGCACGATAGTCGGATGAGCCAAGAGTCGCACGACTGTCGGATGGGTAATAATCCAAAACTTGCAGGTATGTACTCTGTTCGATAACAAACTACTAATATTGCTCAAAACACACTAAAAACTCACAAAACTTTTGTTTTGACCTTTTCTTTTACTAGAAACACTTCCCTTTACTGATTTCAACCCTAAACAACAACAAAATTTTGAAAATTTGATGAAACGGTAGAAAAACTTTAAGAACTTGAAGAACACTAAAATTTAAAAACAGTACCCAGATGTTGTTTGTTTGTCCTACAAACACTTAAAAAGGTTTTATCCTTCTTAAATACTTCTTAGATACAACAAATAACTTGAAAAACAAGAGATTTTGGCTAAATGAGTTTTCTTCTTTCTAAGCCTCACGTAAACAAGAACAGAAGCAACTTCTGGGTTTTCTTTCTCACACACAGATCTTTCTTTCAGGTAATGTTGAACCAATCCAGTAGGGAGTTGGCTCTGATACCAATTGAAAGTCCTTTATTGTGTAAAAGATGAGTAAACAAGAATACATGAACTAAAGATGATGAAGTTAATATGAACAAGTATGAACACTTTGCATGAACTTTGATGAATCTCTCTTTAATATGACTTGAACGTAAATGCAGAGATTTCTCTATTACAAAGAGTTACCTTGCAAACTAGGTTTGCAAGGGTTTAAATACAAAAAGGCACATGGGCCCTAAAGCCTTATGGGCCCAAATCTAACTATTACCTAGACTAAATAATACATAAGGGAAGTGGGCCAAGCCCATATAATAAGCTAGTATAGTTATACATATTACAAACAAAAGAACACAAGGCTAACAAACTACTTAATATCTAACACAACAAGAATTCCTCTAGTGAAGTCCACCCCAAGCATACTTGATCCCCCAATGCTAGTAGGTTGGTGTAGACACCAAAACAACACAATGCAAGAACAACCAACACCTTTGTGCATGAAAGCTTGATCACAAAGTGTATGTTACCTTCTCTAGTTCACCAAATTTGATCACCAAGGAGAAGAACAATTAGAGAGAGTA
This sequence comes from Dittrichia graveolens, assembly GCA_038502395.1. Taxonomy (NCBI): domain Eukaryota; kingdom Viridiplantae; phylum Streptophyta; class Magnoliopsida; order Asterales; family Asteraceae; genus Dittrichia; species Dittrichia graveolens. Next base: position 31,672,671 of record JARJIL010000008.1, read on the forward strand.
TCGACACATGCATAAGGTTCTAGCACTACCAAAAGTCTGTTCTAGAGACATATGAATCGTGGCTTATCATTTACCCTCATTAATCCCATTAAAAAGAGTGTTTAAAGCTGTTTATTCTGCTGTTACAGGGACTTTACACGGCCCGTGTTGGTCAACACGGGCGTGTAGGCCCAAATCCCACGGCCTCAATTGGGCCAAGTTAGCCCGTGTCTAACAGACCCAACATGGCCCGTGTTCATCTACACGGCCGTGTAGGCCTAAAGCACACGGTCTCTGCTTGGGCCAAAACGCCCCGTGCTAGTTGGGCTGGACACGGCCCGTGTTCAAGAACACGGCCCGTGTACCATGCTGCCAAAACCCATTTTGGCATTTTCCTCTCTTTTGCTTGATCGTGTTGCCGGAATCAATACTTGTTGTGTGACCTAATAGGTCTATACTTCATCAACAGTGCTATTAACTCGTTCGTGTCAGCGGGTTAATCTACGAAAGGCGTCACCGATATAGAGCGGCCTCTAGCAAAGCATCTATGCCCCCAAGTCCGCATAGGGTTTGTCTTTCAAAACAAATACCTAAACAAAAGGAAAGGTCCTACAGATAAGTGATTATTCACCCCTTTATTTACGATATCCGATGTGAATGCAGGTCATGGAACACTGGCAACCCCAAATCATTCATGATTATGTTTCTCGATCTAGAATAACTATGACTAACAATACAAGTTGCATAATTGATCCATTATCAATTCAATTTGACCAAGGCCATACATTTTGATTGTCATCAGCTTTTCAACGAGAGGTCCAGGGATATCTCCCTAAAGAGGAACGAATACCTTCGACTACATCGTCCCTTCATAATAATAAGTTCTTGCCCGAAAACATCCAAATAACAGCCAGTTATGAACTGCGTTAGAAAGCAATCTAAACAAGACCATATTATTAGTCAAGAAACGCGTGTATCTCTAGTAGAAAGACAAATAATATTATCATCCTGATTTACTCGTGATCATGTCCATGAAGCAAACTCAGGTGTGTGTCCTCCAACCACTTGATCACTATCAAGTATAGGCTAGTGTTGCGTAAACACGTATTCAATTCATTATGAATACTTTACCAACCACTTGCCTTGATCTTAATTCACTTCTTCCTTCTAATGAAGAACGACCGATCGTGGAGCACTTAGAATAAATAAATTTATTCATGGAAGTATTAAACATTCAAAGATAGAACACAATAATATTTCATAGAGTAATTACACCATGCGTATATTAAATCCCCATTTAATAATCATTACAATAAGAAATACATTATTGCTTTAATGTTCTCAAAACAAAATACAACTGAAATAATTGAGCCAAGTCACTAGTAAATCTAATGCCTATCGATTTAGCATGAGAATTATGTTTAGCTTGTCACAAAGGTTTAGTGAGTGGATCTCAAGTTCCCCTCAGTTGGTACTCTACTGGCCACTATGTCTCCACTCTCGATGATATCACGGATAAAGTGATATGCCCTTAGTGAGTACAATGTGTCTTGTGCGTCGATGTGCCCTTAGTTCCTTAGCTAGAGCTACCGCACCCTCATTGTCACAGAAGATCTTAATAGGGTTAGAGATGCTAGGAACAACTCTAAGATCCTGAATGAGTTTCTTCATCTAGATAGCTTCCTTAGCAGCCTCGCTTGCAGCAATATACTCTGACACCATGGTTGAATCAGCCGCAATATCTTTCTTGGAACTCCTCCAACTAATTGCTCCACCATTTAACAAGAATACAAATCCCGATTGAGACCGGCAATCATTCTTGTCCGTCTGGAAGCTAGCATCAGAATATCCAGTAACTCTGAGCTTCTCCGATCCACTGAACACTAAAAACATCTCTCTAGTCCTCCGAAGATACTTGAGAATGTTTTTAACAACAACCCAATGACTTTGACCATGGTTATCCTGATATCGTCTCGTCATGCTCAATGCATACGACACATCAGGCCGAGTACATAGCATAGCATACATGATCGATCTCACTGCCGAAGCGTATGGGACTTGACTCATTTCTTCTAGTTCCTTTGGAGAACTAGGACATTGAGACTTGCTCAATGCCATACCATGCAACATAGGCAAATTCCCTTTCTTGAATCTTGCATCTTGAATCTCTTTAAGACTTTTTCCATGTATGTACTCCGGCTTAAACAAATGAGTCTCTTAGCTCTATCTCTATAAATCGTTATCCCCAAAATATACGCTGCTTCTCCCATGTCAGGTTTTAACCTTCTGGAAGGTAGTAACGTCACTCCCTATGAGTAGCATGTCATCAACATATAAGACAAGGAAAACTACAACACTCCCACTAGCCCTGACATACACACAAGGTTCATCTTTGCTTTTGGAAAAGCCAAACTCTTTGACTTTTTCATCAAAGCAAATGTTCCAACTACGAGATGCTTGCTTAAGACCATAAATAGACCTTTTAAGCTTGCAGACTTTATTAGGATATTTGGGATGCACGTAACCATCAGGTTGTGCCATGTACACCTCTTTTACCAGCTTCCCATTAATGAAGGCATTTTTGACACCCATCTGCCATATTTCGTAATTGTAATATGCAGAGATAGCCATTAATATCCTAATAGACTTTAATGTAACACCACTTCTAAATTTAGATACTTTAATGGCAAATCAGGTTTTAGCAGGGGAATTTTTTTTCTTTTTAATGGCAAATCAGGTTTTACAATAGCGTTCTTTCAAAACATCCGGGTGTTACCTAGTTTAGGAACCGACCATAATATCACATTACATTACAATATAGAATTACAACTACAAGTGTTTCACCCACAAAAGGGGCAATGTACATCAAAAGTTTCCCGCCTCACATGACACCTAGTCTTTACCTGAAAAGGGAAACATAGCATCATTAGCTACACTAGCTAGTGAGTACATATAATCACAAGCATCAATACAGTAAGTCATGCATCATATCATAAACAATCATTGCTAGCTTAGCACATAGTGGTGTGCTGACGAGATCAGTAAGAGTCGTATCTTGCAGGGTAATCAATCCCGCTAAATAACTCAGACCGGGGGATCAGACACGACCAACTGCGTTGGTGGGGGAGCATAAAGCAGTCCACCAAACATCGTTCACAGAGCCAGAAGTTCCACAGGTAATCCAGCTACAACTGGCTGATCACCACTCACGTTAAGGCACGGCGGTTCTGCAGAACCTATGATCCAGGATGCCTCCTGAATCACCGTGAAATCCCGAGGGATCTAGTTACAAGCGACTGACCTTAACCATGCGTCAAATAGTCTGCAGACAAAGTACATACACATATACGTACATTTGATCCCATAGGGATCCATGATTTTACATATAACATCTTTCAGGTAGAGTTTCATGCATAGCATCATATATCAACTAAGTGGTTCCAGTTTGGACCTACTGGCATGCACCTAATAACTTCATAGCACATAAATTTACCTCCTGGAGTATACCTGCAAAAGAAAGTTAGTCATACATAGTAAATTTACATTCACATAGTTATTTAGCATGCAAGCCTTACTCTACTAAGTCTCATGATCACAGGAACTGACCTGAATGGCTTAGACTCAATAGATAATTTACTTCAGACTTGCTAACGAAACAAGATCACCTATAATATTATTACTTACATGAATCATTTACATAAGCGAGACATGACAAGATTAGGAACTCCTAGAGGAACCATAGACTAATCAACAAGGCATAACAATCTTTGAATTGTCCATAAAAGAACACCCCCTTGCGGCCACAAGCACTAATGCTTGCGCCCGCAAGCAAATCTGCTTGCACCCGTAAGCACCCTAAATATGACAAAAATGTCGGATTCCGACACTACTTGCGGATTCCGACACTTCCTATCGGATTCCGACACTTTCGATCAGATTTCAATAGTTCCTATCAGATTCCGATACTACTTATCAGATTCCAACACTTCTTACGGCCGCAAGGGTGGGGCCTTGCGCCCGCAAGCACTATCGGATTTGTACATTATATGTCGGATTTTAGTACTTGAATTATCGGATTTTGGCCCCTTGCGGCCACAAGAAAGGGCCTTGTGCCCGCAAGCAGACCTGTTCAAGAACAGGTCGGCTACAGCACCCCTGTTCCGACTGTTTTGATTTCAATCTTCAAAAACCGAGTTTCTAAACCATTTTCAACATTGATACATCTTAGGGAACATTCGTAAGATCACAAAAAAATATCTTTCACTAATTCTAACAATTTCACATGATTCAGAATCATAATCATTCATTTTACCATTTCTATTCAAGTTTCAAGAACTTCATTAAAACATCACTTTAATTCACCATATGAGTTCTAATCAACTTGTAATTGATATAAAGATCAATTGAAGTTGATTTCAGAACCCAATTTGAGTTCACCTTGACTAAACCATAAAAGCCACTTGGTAAGGTTTCTTACCAAATGAAGAACAAGAAGGTGAAGATGATGAAGAAGATGATGAAGAAGAAGATGAAGATATCAAAAGTCTTTATCTTGCTAGAAATCAGTTGAAAACCAGAAATCCTTCAACAGATCTTCAAGAACAAGAGTAGAGAGAGTTTGAGAGTTGTCTGTGTTTGTGTTTGAACACAAACACACAAATGTGATATTTCAAAGGCATAAACCACATTTGGTTTAAGAGTAGCAACAAGAGGGTATTTTGTTCCCCTTTTCAACTTACAACTTAACCTATGATTACCCGTTTCAACTAACGGGGATATTTCTGGAATCCTTACTTAAAATCATTCATAAATTATTCGTCTTACTTACTTTACTACTACTTTTATATCTCAACATATAACTACTTAAAACATATAACACATAACACGTAACAACAAATACACATACTTTATTATTATTTTGATTAATTTGCATACAAATACATAGGAATTACAACTAGGCCCAATACGAGGATGTTAAAAATCTACCCCCCTTAAGAAGATTCCGTCCTCGGAATCTACTTAGTGATAAACAGGTGAGGGTATCTTGTCTTCATTTCGTCCTCGGTTTCCCACGTCAGGTTTGGACCTAAGTTGTGCTTCCACTTTACAAGTACTAGCTTGACTATCTTTTTACGTAATTTCTTGACTTTCGTGTCAAGAATCTCTACATGTTCTTCTACAAGTCGTTTAGAAGAGTCAACCTTCAATTCTTGCAGAGGAATAATCTGTTCTTCCTCAACGTGGCACTTGCGTAAGTAGCACACGTTAAAGGTGTCATGGATACCAGCTAAATCAGACGGCAGCTCTAGAGTCACCGTCTGATCATTTACCTTGCGTACAATCTTGAATGGGCCAATATAACGAGGACTTAACTTCTCCTTACGCCCAAAACGGATAACGCCTTTCAGGGAGAAACTTTTTAAAGCACACGATCTCCAACATCTAATGTAGCGGGGCGACGCTTGGGATCCGCATACATCTTTTGTCGGTCTCGAGCTGCCTTCAGTTTTTCAAGTGCAACTTTTACCTTATCAGATGTGATCTGGACAATTTCCGGCCCAGCAAACTGTTTCTCACCCGGCTCCAACCAGCAAGTTGGAGTATGGCAGCGTCTCCCATATAACATCTCGTATGGTGGCATTCCAATGCTAGAATTATATGAATTATTGTAAGCAAATTCAATCAATAGGAGATGAGAATCCCACGATCCACCAAATTCGAGTACACAGGCACGAAGCATATCTTCTAATGTCTGAATCGTACGTTCAGATTGGCCATCAGTCTGCGGATAATAGGCGGTGCTCAGATGAACATGAGTGCCAAGTTCGCATTGTAGACTCTGCCAAAAATTCGAGACAAACCGAGAGTCACGATCAGATACAATCGAACATGGAAATCCGTGACGTGACACAATCGCATCAATATACAACTGTGCTAAACGAGTCAGCGAAGCAGAATCGTTCGTTGCCAAGAAATGAGCACTGTTCGTCATTCGATCCACAATAACCCAGATCATGTCGTGCCCTCTGAACGTTCTCGGTAGCTTCATCATGAAATCCATCGTGATATTATCCCATTTCCACTCCGGAATATCCATTGCTGTAGATTACCATAAGGTCTCTGGTGCTCCGTCTTCACTTGCGCGCAGATCTGACATTTCTCCACAAACGAAGCGATGTCCTTCCTCGGAGTTGGCCACCAGTATAGCATCTTCAGGTCGTGGTACATCTTTGTGATTCCCGGATGGACAAAGAGTTTGGACTTATGGGCCTCCTGTAGAATCAGCTCACGGTTACATCCGACAGAAGGTACCCAAATCCTGGATTGAAAAGTTTTCAATCCACGATTATCTTCAGTAAGCTGATCCTTTAACTTCTTCATTGTCTCAACTTTCAGATTCTTTTCTTGCAATGCAGTCTGTTGAGCTTCCTTCAGTTTAGAAATCAAGTTTGACACAATCGTGATCCTCATAAACTTAGCTTCAGCTGTCGGTCCTATACGGCTTAAAGCGTCCGCTACAACATTGGCCTTGCCAGGATGGTAACGGATCTCACAATCGTAGTCTTTTATTAACTTTAACCAACGACGTTGTCGCATGTTTAGTTCTTTCTGAGAAAATTCATACTGAAGACTTTTGTGATCTGTGCAAATTACACACTTCGTGCCATAAAGGTAATGTCTCCACAATTTCAGTGCAAAGATAACAACAGCAAGCTCCAAATCATGGGTTGGGTAGTTCCATTCATGTGATTTTAACTGCCTAGAAGCATAGGCAATCACTCTATCACGTTGCATCAGGACACAACCCGAACCCGCATAAGAGGCGTCACAATAAACCGTGAAGTCCTCCGAACCCTCAGGCAGAGTAAGGATTGGAGCTTCACACAATAATCGCTTCAAGGTCTGAAAAGCTTCCTCTTGGGCTTCCGACCAGATAAAAGCAACATTCTTGCGAGTTAGTTTGGTCAACAGAGCCGCAAGTTTCGAGAAATCGCGGATAAACCGTCGATAGTAGCCAGCCAAGCCAAGGAAGCTTTTAATTTCGGAAGGAGTCCGAGGAACCCCCCAATTCATCACAGCCTCAACCTTAGCTGGATCTACTTTGACACCATCTTGACATATAATATGACCAAAGAAATTTAACTTCCCTAAGCCAAAATTCACATTTGGACAGCTTGGCATACAATTGTTCTCATTTTAAAGTTTCGAGAACCTGGCGAAGATGAAGCTCGTGATCAGCTTTTGTCTTCGAGTAAACAAGGATATCATCAATAAACACAATCACAGATCTATCCAGAAACGGACGACAAACCCGATTCATCAGATCCATGAAGACGGTAGGGGCATTGGTTAAGCGAAACGGCATAATCAGAAATTTGTAGTGACCGTAAGGAGTTCGGAATGCAGTCTTCGGCATGTCTTCTTCACGAACTCGTACTTGGTGATACCTCGACCGGAGATCAATCTTAAAGAAGCATGTAGCTCCATGCAATTGATCAAAGAGATCATCTATTCGAGGAAGTGGATACTTATTCTTTACAGTTCGCTTGTTAAGCTCCCTGTAATCTATACACATTCGCATTATTCCGTCCTTCTTCTTCACAAACAATACAGGAGCTCCCCACGGTGAGGAACTCGATCGAATAAAACCTTTGTCTAGCAACTCCTGAATTTGAGTCATCATCTCTCTTATTTCAGAAGGAGCAAGACGATACGGAGAACGAGCCACAGATGTAGCTCCTAGAATAAGCTCTATCTTGAATTCAACATCACGAATCGGAGGCAAACCCGGAAGTTCTTCATGGAAAATCTCAGGGTAGTCAGACACCACCCGAATATCATGAACTGGTTGCTTCTCCATCGTAGCATCAATGACATATGCCAGATAAGAGTCACAACCTTTGGCAATCGACTTTTGAGCTTTTATCATGGAGACAATAGGAATATCAGAATTCCGTCGTTCTCCACGTGCAACAGCATAAGATCCATCAGAGAGAGGGATCTTAATCATCTTTTTGGAACAGATAATCTCGGCATCATGCTTGCTGAGCCCGTCCATCCCGATCACAACATCGATGCACGCAATAGGCATAATAAAGACAGAAACAAGGATACTACTCTCGTCAATATAACTCACAGCTATTGGGACTTTCTCTGTAACAGAGACTAGTTTGCCGTCAGCAACCTCTACTCTGAGCGGCTCAGTTAAAGGAACAACAGGCAATTGCAATCTTTTACGACAAGCCATAGATACAAAGGAGTAGGTAGCTCCAGAGTCAAATAAAACACTACCAGGGATATAATTAATAAGAAAAGTACCCGTGATGACATCCGCTGCTGCTTTGGCCTCATCGGACGTCATGTGGAAAGCCCTGCCTTTTACGCGAAGCGCATCATCTCTTCTCGGTCCTTTAGAAGAAGAAGACCCTTTGGCTCCAGCACTTTGTCTTTTTGGGCAGTCTGTCAGCTTGTGCCCGGGCTTGTGGCACCGATAGCACACGTCCTCTTTAAAACCACACTCTGTTGTAGCATGGCCCTTCTGCCCGCACCTCCAGCAACATTTGGTAGAGTTAGAACACTCACCAGAGTGATAAGTTCGGAACTGAGAACACCAAGGAGAATTAGGCCTCAGCTTCTTGGAGGAATCAGTCTTTCTGTCTGCATTGGATTGTCCTTTGGAAGGACCCGATTTATTAGACGGTTGGAACTTCCTCTTTGACCCTGCACCAGCAGATTTGCCCTTGCAGTACAAACGGTCACCTTCCAATTGTCGGGCTATATCAAACGCCTGCTCCAGTTCAGCAACAGCCTGCACATGTGGGCGAAATTCCAGTTGCAGAGTTGCCACAAACCGCCTTATCTTGGTGGTCTCGTCTGGGACCAGATGGGGAAAAACCCACATTTTATCAGTGAACGCGGTTATGTGTTCTTCAATAGACATATCCCCTTTCTGGAGATCGTTGAAATCCCTCTCCATTCTTTCCAGATCATAATCGGTGCAATACTTTTTCAACACCTTCTTAGAAAACTGCTCCCAGGTGAGAGCACTCAGCACCTCCTTGCTAACAGAGGCTTTCACCGTATCCCATCAAAAGATGGCACGGCCTTTCAACATACGTATCACATACTTCACGCAATACTATGGTTCGCATTCACAAAATTCAAAAACTTGCTCCATCTCCCGGAGCCATTGGATAAAACAGTGGCGTTATCACTCCCATGAAATGTCGGAGGATTGCAAGTTAAGAACTTCTTGTATGAACAAGTCTTGCGGGGCTTTTTCAATGTAGCTTGCAATAAGAGCTCCTTTGTTACACGAAGCTCCTCCTCCAAACGCCTAATATAAGCAGCCTGATCTGGCTCAGGTCTGCCACCACCGATATTGTGCTGAGATCTTTGATCTTCAGCCTGATGAGGCATATGAGAAGCCTCATCTTCTAACTCTTTGATAGCTTGTTCGGTATGGCCACGTTCAACAGACATTTTGTATCTACTTTCTATATGACAGAGAAAGAGAAGTTAATACTCAATCATATTAATTTAATCTTATAACAAGTCATCATATAATACTACTAGCATACATATAACACTCTCACTCAATCCCCCCTCATAGGAACACTTCTTTATGGTCGGGCCCGAGCTTGAGATCGAATACTCTTACAAGTACCCAATTCACTCAAACTTAGACTCTGATACCTAATTGTAACACCACTTCTAAATTTAGATACTTTAATGGCAAATCAGGTTTTAGCAGCGGAATTTTTTTTATCTTTTTAAACAATAATGACAACTGTTATTTACAATATCATTCTTTCAAAACATCCGGGTGTTACCTAGTTCATGAACCGACCATAATATCACATTACATTACAATATACAATTACAACTACAAGTGTTCCACCCACAAAAGGGGCAATGTACATCAAAAGTTTCCCGCCTCACAAGACACCTAGTCTTTACCTGAAAAAGGAAACATAGCATCATTAGCTACACTAGCTAGTTAGTACACACAATTACAAGCATCAATACAACAAGTCATGCATAATATCATAAACAATCATTACTAGCTTAGCACATAGCGGTGTGCTGACGAGATCAGTAAGAGTCGTATCTTGCAGGGTAATCAATCCTGCCCAACAACTCAGACCGGGGGATCAGACACGACCAACCGTGTTGGTGGGGGAGCATAAAGCAAGTTAGTCTGCAGACAAAGCACTTACACATATACGTACATTTGATCCCACAGGGATCCATCATTTTACATATAACAACTTTCACGTAGAGTTTCATGCATAGCATCATATATCAACTAAGTGGTTCCAGTTTGGACCCACTGGCATGCACCTAATAACTTCATAGCAGATAAACTTACCTCCTAGAGTATACCTGCAAAAGCAAGTTAGTCATACATAGTAAATTTACATTCACATAGTTATTTAGCATGCAAGCATTACTCTACTGAGTCTCATGATCGCAGGCACTCACCTGAATGGCTTAGACTCAACAGATAATTCACTTCAGACTTGCTAACGAAACAAGGTCACCTATAATATTATTACTTACATTAACCGTTTACATAAGCGAGACATGACAAGATTAGGAACCCCTAAAGGAACCATAGACTAATCAACAAGGCATAACAATCTTTGAATTGTCCATAAAAGAACACCCCCTCGCGGCCGCAAGCACTAATGCTTGCGCCCGTAAAGGCATGCTTGTGCCTGTAAGCACCCTAAATCCGACAAAACTGTCGGATTTCGACACTACTTGCAGATTCCGACACTTCCTATCGTATTCAAATAGTTTCAATTGCATTTCAATAGTTCCTATCGGATTCCGATACTACTTATCGGATTCCGACACTTCTTATCGGATTCCGACACTGCTTACGGCCGCAAGGGTGGGGCCTTGCGCCCGCAAGCACTATCGGATTTGTACATAATATGTCGGATTTTAGTACTTGAATTATCGGATTTTGACCCCTTGCGGCCGCAAGGAAGGGCCTTGCGCCCGCAAGCAGACCTGTTCAAGAACAGGTCGGCTACAACACCCCTGTTCCGACTGTTTTGATTTCAATCTTCAATAACCGAGTTTCTAAACCATTTTCAACATTGATACATCTTAGGGAACATTCATATGATCCCAAAAACATATCTTTCATTAATTCTAACAATTTCACATGATTTAGAATCAAAATCATTCATTTTACCATTAATATTCAAGTTTCAAGAACTTCATTAAAACATCACTTTAATTCACCATATGAGTTCTAATCAACTTGTAATTGATATAAAGATCAATTGAGTTCACCTTGACTAAACCATAAAACCCACTTGGTAAGGGTTCTTACCAAATAAAGAACAAGAAGGTGAAGATGAAGAAGAAGAAGATGAAGATATCAAAAGTCTTTATCTTGCTAGAAATCACTTGAAAACCAGAAATCCTTCAAGAGATCTTCAAGAACAAGAGTAGAGAGAGTTTGAGAGTTGTCTGTGTTTGTGTTTGAACACAAACACACAAATGTGATATTTCAAAGGCATAAACCGCCTTTGGTTTAAGCCTAGCAACAAGAGGGTATTTTGTTCCCCTTTTCAACTTACAAATTAACCTACGATTACCCGTTTCAACTAACGGGGATATTTCTAGAATCCTTACTTAAAATCATTCATAAATTATTCGTCTTACTTACTTTACTTCTACTTTTATATGTCGACATATAACTACTTAAAACATATAACACATAACACGTAACAACAAATACACATACTTTATTATTATTTTAATTAATTTACATACAAATACATAGGAATTACAACTAGGCCCAATACGAGGATGTTACATTTAACATAGCCACTAGGGAAAAAGTTTCATCATAGTCTACACCATGAGTGTAAGTGAAACCATTTGCCACCAGTCGGGCTTTCAAAGTGTCTATCTTTCCATCCATGTTAGTCTTCTTCCTAAAGACCCACTTGCACCCTATTGGCTTATGGTCAGGTACTAGATCAACCAAGTCCTATACTTGATTATCCGCCATGGATTGCATCTCACTATCCATTGCCTCCTTCCATCTAGCAGACAGAGGACCTGCTACGGCTTCCCAGTAGTTGGTTGGTATACTATGATCCACCAATAGCTCGTCGCCCTCGGATATGAGAAAACCATATATTTACGGTTCATTACGAGCACTATCAAATGTATGAAGCGCCAATGACTGTGTCAGATACCTCATCCTCCGTTGGTTGAGGTTCCACTTCCCCTGGTCCGCCGACCTCAGAAGTGGTACTAGTGCCAACATCAGGTTGTCCATTGGTGTCATCTTAATTTTCTTCAAGATCGACTTGCCTCCCACTGGCCTCTTCAGATATCAGCTCCCTCTCAAAGAAGAATGCCCTTTGAGTAACAAACACTTTGTTCTCAAAAGGTTTGTAAGACAAATATCCCATAGAACCAGCTGGGTAACCAATGAAGATACACTTTTTAGCTTCGGGTTCAAGTTTGTCTTGAGCTTCATGTCTCACGTAAGCCTCACAACCCCAGACTTTGAGATAAGCAAGCCAAGGAAGTCTTCTGTGCCACATCTCAAATGGTGTACTTGCAACCTTCTTTGTCGGTACAAGGTTGAAGGTCCTAGCAGTAGTTTCCAAAGCATAGCCCTAAAAACTTGTGGGTAGCTTTGTGTGACTCATCATGGGCCGAACAATATCCAATAATGTTCGGTTCCTCCTTTTAGCGACCCCATTTAATTCTGGTGTCCTGGGGGGAGTAAGTTGTGAAATAATTCCACAACCCCTAACATGATCAAGAAACTCGGTACTAAGATACTCACCACCCCTATCGGAACTGAGAATCTTAATCCGCTTGCCCAATTGATTATGCACTTCATTTTGGTATGTCTTAAACACCTCAAAGGTTTCGGACTTATGTTTAATCAAATAAACATAACCATGCCTACTGAAATAATTAGTAAAAGTAACTAAGTACCTACAGTTGTTTCTTGTGGCAGACTTGAACGGACCACACACATCCGTGTGAACAATGTTCAACAAGACTTTGCCCCTCTCACTACCGCTGGTGAAGGGTGCTTTAGTCATCTTGCCTAATAAACAAGAATCGCATACTTTGTTTGACCCACGCTCACCGATTCCAAAATCCCATCCACTTGGAGTTTGGTGATACATTTCTTATTTATATGGCCAAGATGACTTTGCCACAATGACAACTTGTCCAAACCACTTTTGGACATAGAATCAATGTTCATGATTGATCTATTACCATCCAAACATACACTAGTTTCATAAATACCAAGACATGGATAAGCTTTAAAATAATCAACACCATCTCTTAAACAAGAAATAATTCCATTATCAAAAGTAAACTAAAAATCATCATCGTAAAGTGCATGAAAAGAAATAATGTTTCGTGCCACGCAGTCAAAAAGCAAACATTTAACAAGGTAATAGCAAGGCTTGAAGGAAAGGTGAGATCAACACTCCCAATCCGTTCCACAGGGACCACCTCTTTGTTCCCCATGATCAGGTCTAGCTCTCCAGCACCCAGAACCCTACTTGTTTTTAGCACCTGCACAATATTAGAAATATGAGTGCCACAACCGGTATCAAGAACCCAGCCATTACAAGTAGCGGTGTTGTGGAGTTCAATCATAAACGTACCTGAGTGACCAGCTCCCTTAGGTTTTACCCGCTTGAGCTCCTCGAGGTACTTTGGGCAAGAATGCCGCCAATGCCCCATTTCCTTGTAGTGGAAGCACTCGTCTTCCGCAGGGTCCTCGGCCGGTGGAACCATCACGGCCTTCCCCTTACCCTTTGGGTCCGGAATTGGGTTAGGTTTTGTAACCTTCCCCTTTCCCTTTTCCTTAGAAGGGGGAGTACCATTATTTTGGTTCCGCCTCCTTGGATAGCTAGGACGGATTTGGACGAGGATGGCTTCTTGGACATGTCAGACTCTATAGTCATTAACATTCCGTGAAGCTCCATTAGGGACTTGTCCATACCATGAACATGGTAGTTTCACACAAATTTTGAGAAGGAGCTAAGCTGAGAACGGAGGATAACATCCACTGCTAAATCCCTCCCTAATGGAAATCCCAACCTCTCCAAGCGATCAACCAATGCTTTCATATTAAGCATGTGAACGCTCACATTTCCGCCCTTCTGCATGTGGTAGTCGAATAGGGACTTTAAGCATTCGAAGCGCTCTAGCTTAGCCTGCTGTTGGAACATTTCCTTCAGCTGGTTAAGCATATCATATGCCCCGAGATGTTGCATTTGCTTCCGGAGCTCAGGAATCATCGAGGAGAGCATGATACAAGCCACCTCGCTTGTTTCCTTAACGTGCTTATCATGCACATCTCGGACCGCCCTAGTCGTACTATCCGCAGGTGCTTCCAGCAGAGGCTCCTCAATGGCCCACATTTTCTGTTCATACCAGAGGGCTATCATCAGTTGCATGAACCAGTTCATGATGTTTTGGCCATCGAGGAATAACTTTAGGGAAATTGATGTAGAAGCATTGTTGGATGACATCTACAAAATTAGAGTACCAATTTTAGTTGTTAAATCCTTGTAGAAATAATTACCCAATAGTTACAAAACTAACTATTTGTACAAGGCTAAGAACCGTATTTCACTCTATCTCATGACGGGTTTACCGCAGATCATGAAATAGGTTATTTAGGCCGGTAACCATTTTACCGATTGCAACCATTACAACTCTTAGATCCTTGCGGGATCCTTTTGACATCAAATGTCTAAGGCATGTTTGATCCCTTCTTACACCAATCCTTTTATTATTATTAAATGACTCGGCTAGAGATCGACATCATTTAAGCGTTATAAAAGAATTTGTAAGTCGTCCGTCAAGGCACATGTTGCTACTCTTGCCCAATCATTGGCTCGCGCTTAAGCTCGACAACCATTATTGAGAGTTTCCACACTCACCTTCCACACAACTCCACAAGGCATGACTCATGCTAATGCTCCACAATCATCCAAGTTTCGTTAGATTTGGGTGGTGTCGTCTTATGGTTGACGCATGACTTACTTTTGAAAAACGGGTTTTTGTTTTTCCGATTAAAAGAATATTTTAACATTTTGTGAATTAACAAATTAAGTGACAAAATCACTTTTCGATGACCTTTAATATAATCACAATTTATATTAATATTGTCAATTCTATGCCCGAAGAAATATAAACTCATTTATAAATATATTTTTCAAAAATTTTCTAGCATGTAAATCCTAGATATCCATCCAAGAAATAAATATAAAAACAACCACGCATATAAAATAAATGAATCCCGGTAACATGCCTAAAATCCTATGCTTTTTCCCCGTGAGCCAAAACGGGGAAAATAAGGTCATCTAGGGACAACAACAAAGATGTCTTGCCGCGTAATTGCCTCCAAACCGGTGAATCCAAAACAAACGGAATAGGCTCGCCAAGGCGTCAACACCGTGTCTCCCATTCAGCTTGATGTAATATATATATACATATATATATATATAGAAAGTCCTTTGTTAGTGAAGAAGATGAGTTACTATTAATATTTGAACACAAGATGAAGAACTTTATTATGAACAAGTATGAACACTTTGCATGCAACTTGAAGTTTCTCTTGATATTACTCTGAACGTTGTACAAGCAGAGATTACAAAGATGGCAAAGGTTACCTTGCAAACTAGGTTTGCAAGGTATTTAAACAAAAGCCTCACGGGCCAAGAGCCACATGGGCCCAAAACTAGACTAAGCATAAGAATTACAATATTAAAGTGGGCTAAGCCCAATACAATGGCTAGTCTAGTTAATATATTAAATAAACAAAAGAACACAAGGCTAACAAATTTATAAATATCTAACATTCTGCCCCTTTTGTTGCCTTGTGCTGAGCAGGCATGCATCATATGCTTCTTTGACCAAGAATCCTTTCCCAGTTTCTGATGGCTTTCCTTTCTTGGATCTTTTCTTCTAGCTGGTCCGCAATCCTGGTCATTTTTACTAATTCAGATTGATCAGTTAGATGTCTGTTGTTGAAGCAAGTTCTGCGGAATTTGGATATGCATCTTTGAAGTGTTCCGTCAGAATATGCATTGACCTTTGACAGCCCGAGGAATGCTTTGCTGCTATTCAGATTTGACATTATGAATCCATCGGCCCTTTCATAATCCTAGCCATATTCCTCAATGATCGTGTATTTTCTGTACTTTTCAAGCTTTGAGTGCTGCTGGTTGGGCCTTCGAACATTTATCTTTTCAATATTAGCCTCAGTACCTAACTGCAGATCATGAGTACAACACAAGAGGATTTTCTTTCTCATGAAGTCTCTCAATACTTGGAGAGCTCTCTGTTCTTCCCGGTTCTTGCCGGTTTTGCAATCCAACTCATCTTCCATATGAGTGATGTCCCCCAAATTCAGATGTGTTAGCTCAACCTCGTGAAATGTATATCTTTTCCCATCTGCTCTGGTGACATGAAAAAATTGAACCATCGAGTAGCTGAGGAAGTTGCACATGTATACAAACTCGATTTTGACAATCAAAAATTTAGAGGCACTTGTTTTTTGAGCTTGCATGGAAGGTGGTGGTGAACCTGACAGACTTCTCGTGCTCTTGAGAGTATAGAACGTACAGATCATCAACCTCTCTGACCTCCTCTAAGAAAATCTGAGGAACTCTTTCTTCAAGATACGGAGAATTAAGCCACTGAGTCGGCCAGAGAGGTTGGTTTTGGTGAGTGCTTCCCTAGGCCTGATGTTTTCTATGTTTGGCTTTTCTGCTATTATTCTCTCGTGAGTGACCAAAGTTTTGGGTCCTCCATGGTAGGTTTCAGGTACGGGCCACTCACCTTCTTGTTGTTCAGGACTTTGAGGTTGTTGCTGACTGATAAGATCTATGGGAGCAACATTGAATTGCCACTGTTGTGGTGGAAAAATGTCTAGCATCTCCCTGTTGACTGTCATGAAAACCTTGCGGATATTGATCAGTGGGATTTCTTCCTCTTCCTCAGTTATAGGCCTTTTGCCTTTGGCTTTATCTGTTGAGGCTTCGGGAATGGAAGGTTCAGGTTCATCTGTTGTTGTTTGGACTTGTTGGATTTAGATTGTATGGGATCTGGTCTGTCACCTCTATCTCTGCCTCTGCCCCTTGACCAAATTCAAATTCAAATTCAAATTCTGCAGGTTCGGGTTCAATTGGTTGTTGTTATTGTTTACTGCCAATGCCACTGCCGCTTTGACCCTCTGAGGGCTTAGATACTAGGGCGGCTTCGATTCTCAAAGTTGTAATTTGTGCCCCAATGTATCGCCTTTGCCTTTTCTTCCCCTCATGATGTCCTAGGTCCTTAGGATCATCATGCCTCCTCTTTCTAGATTCAGCTTGAGCTTTGAAGGATTCCTCCACCACTTCGAGCCTCTTACTTATGCCAGATACAATTAGGGTATTAAGGGCTTGGAGAGTTTCTTGAAAGTTGGTAGAGCTGGAGGGTGTGGGTTGGGGTTGAGATTGGAGTGCTGCAAGTAGATTGGTTTGTTCAGCGGTTGGATCAACAACACTATTGAGTTTGGCGTGGAGAAGGTCTTTGAATTCATCGATAGAGTAATGTCGCTCAATGACAGTCGGTGGGCGGTTTTCAAGGGCTTGGATTTGAGCTCTGAGGGAATTGATTTTAGAGTGGAGTTAGGTGTTAACATATCACCTTAGGCCAGAGTCAAGGCGAGATAACTTTGAATCCAGATAGATTCTCACTTTGGTTGTAACCCTGAGCTCACGAAAAGGCCCGGTTTGCACAGGGAGTCTTTCAGCCCTGAGGCCCTCATGTAGTGTTGGCACAGTGGTAGCACGGGAGGGACTTCCGCTCGATCCTCGCGACACCTCTGCAGTAGAGGCCGCTACGGGTGTTCCGGAAATGTCACTAAGACGTGCAAGTGGTGACCGTGTCCTAGCGAAAGATTGAAATCCAGTTAAGACAGGCGCTAGACTCGATTATGATTGAATTGAAAGTGTGGACAGGGGAAGCAGTCCACTTATTTCAAAGCCAGCAAACTCTGAATAAGTTGCCGACTGTGTACGTGATAAGTCCCCGTGGAGTGAAACTGCTCCCATATGAGTGGAAGCAGAGTGGCTGGTGGGGTAAGGTTCTTGCACTGGAGGGATGCCAGCGACTGTTTCAATACCAGCCGGAACAGTATCCTGACCGATAGCACATGTGGCTACCCGGCTTTCTGGTTCTTGAGAACTCTCACCCTCTTTCTTTTCCAACTCACCCTCACTGTCACTAACAACAATTTCCAAGTCTACATCTTCTTTCTCAATTACATGTACATCCCCAAAGGTGCCAGATATGTCAGATAAATCGTGGTGGATGTCCTCTTGGTGATCAGATACTTGTCTTGTGCCAGTGGATTCAGCACAAACAGGAGAAGGTCTCGGGCCAAAGGAGATAGATTGCCCGGATGAAGATAATTAAGTTTGGGTCCTTTCCGTGGAGGACTTACTCTCAGATTCAGCATTGGGGAGGCCTCGGAATCATTGATCACTACACCCTCACTCTCGTGTATCTCACCTCCCTCACCACTTCGTCCACCCCTCTCAGTAGTTTTTCCCTCTCTTTCACAACCCTGCTCGAGGCACCCCTGTGCACAAGAGCTCCTAAGACGGCTAGTACCCTTACTAGAGGAGCTATCCTATGATCTCTCATATAAATCCTCACAACCTCACTCTCCTGATTCAAAGTTCGAAGAAGGGCAATAGGCACCTGCATAGCAACCACATTAGGTAAATCGCGAATACACAAAAATCAGGTGATCCGTAGCACTTAGATTTGCGGGTTATCAAGGCGTCGGGGGATGGTGTGGTATGTTTCTAAATCGGTGGCGATCAAGATTGTATGGAACCTATAGAATGGTATGAAGGTTTTTCTGCGGGAGGTGGTCTTTGCATTGACCATGCGGACAATTTCATCAAAGATGATGGTGGCATAATGCAGATGGATGTGGTAAGCAACACCATTCAAAAGCAGCAGCGAATAGTATGATCCACTATTTGTACCCCTATGAATTCTAGTGAGGGTACGGGAGATTATCATAGCAAGTGTCTGCTAGAAAGGTGCAAGGTTACTCCTCCTAAATTGATGGATCTGTTGTAGCTTCCCGTTATAACCAAGGCCGTGAGCAAGTTCAAGCACTTCATCTTGTAACACCGGCTTTGCAAACACCAGAATTCAGCGAAAATTTGTATTTTTAGTAGATGTGAACTTAATCACGATTAAATAACTTTGAGTTATGCAGCGGAAAACTAAACCAAAGAGTTTACATTAAATATTCACATTCAAAACTTTGGTATCAACTGTTGGTGTTACTCTACATACAAACCGACCATAATGTATATTACATCATAAAATGTTTCACCCAAAATATCCAGCCTAAGGCAACCCAGCTCACCAGGCAACCTATTGTCAATCTGCAAAAAGAATCAATGTGGCACCATGCTATACACATAGCTAGTGAGTACAAACTTAACATAAGCTGAAGGTATTCGTTTGTCAAAATCAAGTAGCAACGGAAGCAAAGTACATAACAAAAATCGATGCCAAACAATGAATACTTCCCATTGACCAACATCTAACATAGAATTTACAACTAAAATACATAAATGAGATGGGAAGAAAGGTTATACCTCATTTGATCAAAACCACAAGTTAACCTTCCTTGTCAAGAAGCTAAGAATCCAAATAGAATCCCTCTAGTGTTGTCCACCCCAAGCTTCCTTGATTCCCAAATGCTAGTTTGTTGATGCACAACCACCAAAACAACAATCAAGTGTGTGTATGTTTGCTTCTTGTGCTCAAGAACACCAAGAACAACAAGAACAAGAGAGAGAGAGAGAGAGAGTTCTAATGTCAACCAAGGGACTAAGTGATAGCCAAAAGCCTCTACTAGAGCAGATAACTCGTGGTCTCTTTGTATACCATCGTTATGAGAAGTTAACCCCATTAAACCAAGTGTTTAAGGCTGTTAATTCTGCTGTTACAGCGAACGTACACGGCCCGTGTAGGTCTACACGGCCGTGTAGGCCCAAAGTCCACGGCCCCAATTGGGCTAAGACGGCCTGTGTTCATCTACACGACCCGTGTAGGCCCAAACTACATGACCTTGAATTGGGCCAATACGCCTCGTGTATGTTGGACTAGACACGGCCCGTGTTCCATCCTACCAAAACCCATTTTGGCCTTTTCCTCTCTATTGCTTGATCGTGTTGTCGGAATCAATACTTGGTGTGTGACCCAATAGGCCTATACCTCATCGGTAGTGCCATTAACTCGTTCGTGTCAGCGGGCATATTCCAACAGACTCCCACTTGCACATGACACGACTACGAAAGATAACACAAACATAGATCGGCCTCTAGCAAGACATCTATGCTCCTAAGTCAGTATAGGGTATGTTGCTCTTGACAAGATCCCCAATCATAAAATGATTGTCCTAAAGATAAATGAACATGTACATCCCTTTGTTCGCGATATCCAATGTGAACACAAGGCATGGAATATAGTCAACCTACAGATCATTCACGATTATGTTTCTCGATTCTAGATTAGTGGTGACCAACAAACCAAGTTAACATTGATTCATCATTAATGTAACTTGAGCACATCCATGCATATGAATGTCAGCACTCAATCATCGAGGGCCCCATGGATATTCTCTATATACATAGAGGAACAAATACCTTTCGATTACATAGTCCCGCCACATAGATAATACTCTACCCAATCATCTCCCTTATAACGACCAGTTACGGACCGCGTTAGAAAACGATCAAAGCAAAGTAGACCTATGCTTTGGGATCACATGTATCTCTAGTTTAAGGATGAAATGTCATTACCATCCCGAGTTACTTGTGACTAAAACCATGAAGTAAACTCGGGTGCGGGTCCTCCAATCACTTGAAACCCCTTTCAAGTATAGGCAAGAATCACGTTTTATCAAAACCAATTCTTTACCTCAATCTTAATTCATACTTCTTTCCCATAAAGTATGACCGATTGTGGAGACTTAAAGATTGTAAAACAATCTAGGGAATAAATTAAACATTCAAAGATAGAACACAATAAAGACTAAATGTAAGTAACTGCAACACGCGTATATATAGATCTCTACTATATAAATCGAAACAAACATTAGTAACATTATTGCTTAATGTTCCCAAATACGTAATGGTCCAAACATCAATTAAAACTAAATCTAAACCAAGTCATGAGCAAATCTAACACCTATCGCCGTAGTGTGAGAATCATGAGAAGCTTGTGACAATGGTTTAGTAAACGGGTCGGCCAAATTGCCTTCCGAGGCTACTCTACTAATAGCGACTTCACCACTTTCAACCATCTCTCTTATCAAGTGGTACTTACGAGGTATATGCCTCGTTCTCTTGTGAGCTCTCGGTTCCTTCACTAACGCTACCGCACCCTCATTGTCACAAAAGATCTCAATAGGGTCGGATATGCTAGGAACCACTCCAAGGTCTCGGATGAACTTCCTTATCCACAAACCTTCTTTAGCAGCTTCACTTGCCGCAATATATTCTGACTCTGTAGTAGAATCAGCCATTGTGTCTTGCTTTGAACTTCTCCAAGTAAGAGCCCCACCATTCAATAGGAACACAAACCCCGATTGTGATCTGAAGACATCCCTATCAGTTTGGAAGCTAGCATCAGAGTAATCCTTTACTTTGAGCTCTTCCTCACCACCAAAGATCAAGAACATCTCTTTAATCCTCCTAAGATACTTAAGAATGTTCTTTACCGCAACCCAATGGACTTGCCCTGGGTTTCCCTGATATCTACTAGTCAAGCTTAAAGTGCATGACACATCAGGACGAGTACATAACATGGCGTACATGATCGAGCCCACGGCCGAAGCATATGGTACTCGCTTCATTACTTCTAGTTCCTCTTGAGAACTAGGACACTGAGTTTTACTCAATATCACTCCATGCAACATAGGAAGATTTCCTTTCTTGGAGTCCTCCATCTTGAACCACTTCAAGACTTTGTCAATGTATGTACTTTGACTTAACCCGAGAAGTTTTCTAGATCTATCTCTATAGATCTTGATACCCAGAAAGTATGCCGCTTCTCCTAAGTCTTTCATTGAAAAGCATTTTCCAAGCCAAGTTTTGACACTTTGCAAGGTTGGAATGTCTTTACCAATGAGTAGGATATCATCCACATACAAGAATAAGAAAACAACGGCACTCCCACTAGCCCTAACGTATACACATAGCTCGTCTACACTTTTCGAAAAACCAAACTCTTTGATTTTCTCATCAAAGCATAGATTCCAACTACGAGATGCTTGTTTAAGTTTATAAATGGACTTCTTTAGTCTACACACTCTATTAGGATGCTTCGGATGTACAAAACCCTCAGGCTGCGTCATATACACCTCTTTAGAGAGCATCCCATTCAGGAAGGCGGTTTTGACATCCATTTGCCATATTTCGTAATCATGAAATGCGGCGATTGCCAAAAGTATCCTAATATATTTCAACATGGCCACTGGGGAGAAAGTTTCACCATAGTCGACACCATGTGTCTGAGTGAAACCTTTAGCCACCAGTCGGGCTTTGAAAGTGTTTACTTTTCCATCCATGTGTGTCTTCTTCTTGAAGACCCACTTACACCCTATAGGTTTACAACCGGGTGTGGGATCAACCAGTTCCCAAACCTGGTTATCCTCCATGGATTGCATCTCGTTATCTATTGCCTCCTTCCATTTAGCAGACTCGTGGCCCGCTGCCCCTTCCCGATAGTTGGTGGGCTCATTAAGATCCACCAATAACTCGTCGCCCTCGGATATGAGAAACTCATATCTCTCTGGCTCATGGCGAGTTCTACCGGATCTACGGAGAGGTAACGGATGTACGTTAGTCTCCGCATTGTCATGCTCAGACTTAACCTCACTAGGTTGTTGGCTAGTGCCAACGTCAGGTCTTTCATCCGTTGACTCTTGAACTTCTTCAAGATCAATCTTAATCCCGCCATGCTGATTGGATACTAATTCTCTTTCTAAAAAGACCGCCCTCCGAGCGACAAATACTTTGTTCTCGGATGTCTTATAGAATATATATCCAATACCCGCAGCTGGATATCCGATGAGATAACACTTTTCGGATCGGGGCTCCAACTTGTCATCTACCTCACGTCGTACGTAGGCTTGACAACCCCAAACCTTTATATAAGCTAGAACGGGAGGTTTCCCATGCCACATCTCGAAAGGTATTTTCTCGACCTTCTTCGTTGGAACGAGATTAAGGATTCTTGTTGCCGTTTCAAGAGCATAACCCCAAAAGTTTATAGGCACTTGGGTATGACTCATCATAGACCGAACCATATCTAACAATGTTCGGTTCTTCCTCTCGGCGACACCATTTAATTGTGGCGTCCTAGGAGGTGTAAGTTGTGAAATAATTCGACAACCCTTGAGATGATCACGAAACTCTTGGCTAAGATACTCACCACCCCTATCGGATCTAAGTATCTTAATCTTTTTTCCCAATTGATTCTCTACTTCGTTTTGGAAAGTCTTAAAGACCTCAAAGGTCTCGGACTTTTGTCTAACCAAGTAGACATTCCCATACCTACTATAATCATCTATAAAGGTAACGGAGTATCTAGAATTGACTCTTGTGATGTGCTTAAATGGACCACACACATCGGAATGTATAATGTCCAATAAGTCTTTTCCCCTCTCATTCACGCCGGAAAAGGGTGCTTTAGTCATCTTGCCTAATAAACAAGATTCGCATACTTCATTTGACTCGTGGTCAAATGATTTTAAGATCCCATCTGCTTGGAGCTTTGCAATACGAGTCTTGTTTATATGGCCAAGTCGACCATGAAACAAAGACAATTTGTCTAAACCATTTTTAGACATAGAATCAATATTCATGATTGAATGATTATCACTAACGTACGCATCCACTTCATAAATACCACGACAAGGATAAGCTTTAAAATAACAAATACCATTTTTAAAACAAACGATAACCCCATTGTCAAAAGAAAAACCAAAACCATTGTCGTGTAATGCATGAAAAGATATAATGTTTCTTGCCACAACCGGGGAATAGCATATGTTCAATAATAATATGGAAAAACCAGAATTAAAAGATAATTCAACTTCTCCTCGAGCCTTGACCGGGACAATCTCCTTGTTTCCCATTATCAAGTCAAGCTCGCCAGTCTCCATCCTTCTACTTGTCCTTAGCACCTGCACAATATTACAAACGTGAGTGCCACAGCCGGTATCTAATACCCAACTACCACATGTAGAAGTATGATGGAGTTCAATCATTTACGTACCTGAGTTGGAAGTTCCTGCGATGCTCAACCCTTTGAGCTTCTTTAGACCTTCTAGGTACCCCGGGCAACTACGGCGCCAATGGCCCTTCTTCCCGCAGAAGAAGCATTCCGCTTCGTTCGGAGTCTTAGCTTGGGGAACCATCTTCCCCTTGTCTTTACCCTCCGAAGCGGGGCTAGACTTGGCAGCGCCAATCTTCCCCTTCCCCTTCCCCTTAGGCGTATGAGTGGATCTCTTCTTCTTCTGGATTCGCCCCTCCCTTATAGCAAGAACGGGATTTGGAACGGCGGGCTTATTTTTTGTCATGCTAAACTCCGTTCTCTTAAGCATACCATGAAGCTCCATGATGGACTTATGCATACTATGCATATGATAACTCATAACGAATTAATCATACGCGGTGGGCAGGGACCATAGGATAAAATCCACGGCTAGCTCCCTCCCTATGGTAAATCCGAGTCGTTCATGCGCAACACGTGAGCACTCAAATTCCTGCCATCGGCCATCTTGCTACCAAGTACCGTCTTAAGACACTCAAACCTCTCTTGTCTCGCTTGCTGCTGGAACATTTCCTTAAGTTGAGCGATCAAGTCAAAAGCACTCAAATGATCCATTTGCTTTTGGAGCTTGGGGATCGTAGTACTTAGGATAAGGCAAGTAATGTCCTCGGTATCCTTGACACGCTTCTCATAAGCGTCTCGGATAGCCTGAGTGGCATTGGCAGCAGGAGCCTCGGGTAGGGCCTCTTCTATGGTAACCATCTT
Source organism: Dittrichia graveolens (assembly GCA_038502395.1). Classification (NCBI taxonomy): domain Eukaryota; kingdom Viridiplantae; phylum Streptophyta; class Magnoliopsida; order Asterales; family Asteraceae; genus Dittrichia; species Dittrichia graveolens. The sequence goes on from JARJIL010000008.1 coordinate 31,697,793, forward strand.
CCCTTCTAGGCGTAGGACAAGTTTAAGTTGCCTAAACCAATCCAAGATGTTGTTACCATTGAGTTTCTCCTTCTCAAGGAAAACTCTAAGTGAAAAATGGTTGGTGGTGTTGGTGTTGCTTGAAGACGACATCTAAAATAGCAAAGTAGTTTTAATTAGTTTGGAAATCCTTGTTATAAAAAGTACCCATAGTTTTAAACAAAACAATTTAAGGGCTAAGAACCTTATTTCACCTCGCACCGTGACGGGTTTACCGCGGATCACGTGGCGAAGCTATTTAGGCCGGCAACCATTTTACCAATTGTAATCTCTATTACAACTCTTAGACACTTGCGGGATCCGTTGACATCCATTATGTCCGTTGGCATGTTTGATCCCTATCTTACACCAATCTTAATATATAATTTTTGTTTAGCTCGTGCTTAGCTCGACAACTAACCAAGAATTATATACTAAAATTGTAAATCGTCCGACATGACACACGGGTGGCACTCTCGACCATTAATTGGCTCGTGCTTAGCTGGACAGCCAATCATGCGAGTTACCCCACTCACCTTCCACACAACTACACAAGGAATGACTCGTGCTTAGCTCGACAATCATCCTTGCTTCGTTAGATTCGGGTGGTGTCATCTTATGGATGGTGCGTGATTTACATTTTGAAAAACGGGATTTTGTTTCCGGTTTATAAAACCCTTTTGTGAATTAACAAAGTAAGTGTCAAAACTATTTTAAGCACTTTTAATATAATACCATTTTTATATTTTCTTTGTCAATTCTATTCGCGCGCAATTGTTAACCATTTTAACAAACATTGAATTTTATTTAATTTTATAGAAAAATTATCTAGCATGCGAATCCTAATCCATGCATAGAATAATAAAATACAACCACACAAATATCTATACATACGATTCGGTAACATGCCCATAATTCCTATGCGTTTTCCCCGTGAGCCATAACGGGGAAAACGAGGCCAAAAATCTAAGGACCAGATATGGTCTCGTTGGATGAGCTCCCACTGAATCCAACACCTCCATTAGCATGTTGATTCCTTCTCGCCAAGACGTCATCACCATGACTCCTGTTGACTATTTTGGTTTTAAATCTATACTATATACAAATACATAGAATATATATAAACGACATGTAGGTCGCAATCCTAAACTATTTATACAAATACATAGAATAAAAGAAACGGCGTGCAAGCCGCACCAATAAGTAAGTAAATAAATATTGTTACAACAATACAACAAGCAGGCCGCCAAAAACCACAAATAATCAATCATCACAACACATAGGTCTAGGGGCATACCTTGTTACCGAATCAAACCAAGCATTTCAAATAGAAACATGGTGTGCCACACATAACCATGATATATATATATATATATCTATATTTTAGTTAAGATTGTCAAAACATCAAAGGCACCAAAAAGACAATCCTTGTACATATGCATTAGTGTACCAAACCATTTTTGAGACACATATTCATATATACATTTATAAGTATATATTTGTGTACACTTCATGCCAAGTTACAACAAATATATAAATATAAAAACTAAAATATATTAACACATCTACGAATAAATCTATTCTAGCACAACAAGAGTCTCAATGGAAAAACCAATTTTAAGAAAACACATTTCTCATCCAAAACACTTTAATGGGTTTTCTAGATTCAATAGTGCAAAGCCATGTTAGATATGGCTCTAATACCACTGAAGGTATTCGTTTGCAAAATCAAGTAGCAACGGAAGCAAAGTACATAACAAAAATCGATGCCAAACAATGAATCCTTCCCATGGACCAACATCGAACATAGAATTTACAACTCAAATACATAAATGAGTTGGGAAGAAAGGTTATACCTCAATTGATCAAAAACACAAGTTAACCTTCCTTGTCAAGAAGCTAAGAATCCAAATAGAATCCCTCTAGTGTTGTCCACCACAAGCTTCCTTGATTCCCAAATGCTAGTTTGTTGATGCACAACCACCAAAACAACAATCAAGTGTGTGTATGTTTGTTTCTTGTGCTCAAGAACACCAAGAACAAGAGAGAGAGAGAGAGAGTTCTAATGTCAACCAAGGGACTAAGTGATAGCCAAAAGCCTCTACTAGAGCTATTAACTCGTGGTCTCTTTGTCTACCATCATTATGAGAAGTTAACCCCATTAAACCAAGTGTTTAAGGCTATTAATTCTGCTGTTACAGCGAACGCACACGGCCCGTGTAGGTCTACACGGCCGTGTCGGCCCAAAGTCCACGGCCCCAATTGGGCTAAAACGGCCCGTGTCTAACAGGCACTACATGGCCCTTGTAGTCCCAAACTATACGACCTTGAATTCGGCCAATACGGCTCGTGTATGTTGGACTGGACACGGCCCGTGTACCATCATGCCAAAACCCATTTTAGCCTTTTCCTCTCTATTGCTTGATCGTGTTGCCGGAATCAATACTTGGTGTGTGACCCAATAGGCCTATACCTCATCGGTAGTGCCATTAACTCGTTCGTGTCAGCGGGCATATTCCAACATAAGCATCATTAGAGCAAGTCATGCGTTACAAGAATAAGCATACAATGCTATCCTATCACATTGCGGTGTGCTGATAAGATCGGTATAAGTCATTTCTTGCAGGATAGCTAGTCCCACTCAATAATAGGTTCCCTCGTAATCCCGGTCGTATTATGGCCGATTACAATCTCACGTTAAGGCACGGCGGTTCTGTAGAACCTACGATCCAGGATGCACCCCGAATCACCGTTAAATCCCAAATTATGCCGAAGTCCTGTTGGGATCTAGCTATCCAGCTGACCTTAACCATGCGTCAGATAATTGTTCGAGAACACTTCAGATACATATAGCTGATCTAATCTGGATCATTCACTTAGCATGCATATTCATTCATCACATCATTACGGATCCATTCTGGATCCCTAGCATACATCTTATTAGGCTTTCACATAATTGACCCATTCAGGATCAGTAACATACATATCATTCATCTTTCACTAGGCGGCTCCAATTCTGGATTCCGCTGGCATATACTTAACTTACATTCAACAACTAACAAACAATAATGCAATAAAGTAGCATGGCAAGACTTATGACTTTACTTCTAAGCATACATGAAACTTAAAGCATCTTTGAATAACATTCAATACATTTAGCAAGTAAGTCTTCCTTTACTGAGGCTTACGGAAGTCGGTACTCACCTGAGTAGCTTAGAGTACAAATTACTTTAACTCTGGTTCAGCTAAGTCGGCAAGTTAACCTAGAATCATCATTAAGCGCGTTAAGCGTTTACTCCTATGGGATTCAATTTTTTTTAGAACTCTTACAAGACCTTTCTAATATTCATAGATAATTTAGTAAACTTACTTTTGACATTACACAACGCAACCAACAAGAACATGTATTAAAAAAATCCTTGCTGAAAAAGGCCCGGTCGTTCCGCGACATTTCAACTCATCGCGCCTCGACGCGCAAGAGTCGGACCCAAAGAGTCGGATGACTTTGGCGAGAGTTGGATCAAAAGCTACGTGGCTTATCCGACAGTCGGACCAACGAGTATGATGGACCACGCGACATTCATACCCAAGAGTCGGATGAATCATGCGACACTCGGATCAAACAAGTCGCATAGTGCAAACTTCACCGGGTCGCCCCGCGAACCTTAACTAGGTCACGCCGCGATCTTCAGTTTAGCTGTTTATCATCTTCTTTATTTTATTATCCAACCGAGTTTTCTTAACTTTTCAAAAACCCAAATCTTCAAACTTGTTAGTTTTTCTTTCAAAACACTTTAGAGCTTCATATATCATGCATATGAACCTCAAAAACACGTCAAATCAAATTAAGAACATCAAACATACAAAACCCACTTGCAAAGTGAGCTTGTATTTTCAACAATGGAGTTCTTACTTGAATCTCAAGTTTTAGCCATGATTTAAACATAAAGCATGTTTAAACTTCAAGAGAAACATCAAGCTTACCTTGGTTTGCTTCACAAACACCAAATCTTCTAACTTTCTAAGTTTCAATAATCTCCCGAGAGAAAAAGTGTGTGTTTTGAATGTGTTTTCTTTGTATCAACTTTGACTATTTCTAGTCAAATTGAACACATACATATATGCTTATACAAACGCACATCCAGAGGCAACCGCCTCTGGATATTTTTTTCTTTTTCTTTTTATTTAATTCTATTTTACTACTTTTCTAAACATATATATATATATATTACTTACACAATTGCACATATTCAATTAATACACAAATACATACAACTTGGAGTATTTACACAATTCACTATCTTACATACTTTTACACACGATTTACAACTAGGCCCAAATCGAGGATGTTACACATCTACTCCTGGAGTTTCATCAAAGTTAGCTTTATTTGGGTAGTGGTCAGCTGCGGGTAGATCCAGTACATTACGGAGTCTGACGGCTGAGAGAGTTAATAGAACATTATCAATTCGTCCTCTAATACACTTGTGTCCCAAGCGAGTGACACCCTCGGTACATGGGTAGGTGAGGTGTTTGGATTTTTAGTAATGGCTTGGCATAGTGGATGGGCTCGGATTATTTCAGTGACTATCAGGATTTTGGTATCAGTTTCCAAGTCAAAGTAGGGGTTGTTGGTGCTTATTTCGAGATGCTGGTCAGAAGGGACAAGGCTCTCCTCAGGTAGGGGTTGAGCTGGTTGATTGGATGCCATGTGTAACAAGTAGTATTCAACAGATCAGTACAATAGATAAATGAAATTTAGAATGCACATGTGAATGTTTAACTTAATTTGTGTTCTTTGGTTTCAATTCACATGTGAATGTTGACTTTGACTTGACCTTTGAATTTTGACTTTTGATGTAAACATTTTGGAAGCATGCCAAAATTTGTATAAGTGTTGAAAGTCGGATGACCTTTCACTTGTAAGTCACATGAGGTCAACTTCAAGTGAAAGTCGCATGAAAAAGTTTCGAGTAAAAGTCGCATGGTGAATTTGACTTGACAGTCGCATGGGTTAAACTTTACTTGAAAGTCGCATGGATTTGTTTCACATGAAAGTCGGATGAACTAAAATCATGCGATAGTCGGATGGACTCAAGTTGAGTGAAATTCGCATGGTTTTGTTTCACATGAAAGTCGGATGAACTAAAATCATGTGAAAGTCGGATCGACTCAAGTTGAATGAAAGTCGCATGGTTTTGTTTCACATGAAAGTCAGATGAACTAAAATCGCACGAAAGTCGGATGGACTCAAGTTGAGTGAAAGTCGCATGGTTTCAAGTCATGCGAAAGTCAGATAGCTTAGTTCAACTTAAAGTCGCATGAGTCAATTCATGTGAAAGTCGGATGGACTCAAGTTATGCGAAAGTTGGATGACCTAGTCATGCGAAAGTCGCATGGTTTAGACATAGCATTTAAGAATTGTGAGATGCGAAAGTCGCATGGATTTAGTCACTTGAAAGTCGGATAGACCAAGTGCATTCCAAAGTCGCATAGGCTTATTTGACCAAGAGTCGCAGGGAACATTTTTTCCAAAGGTCAGATAGACCAAATTCATCTGACTGTCGGATGATTCAACATTCTTTCATGCGACTTTTAAGAACATCCAGTCCATTCGTACAAAGTCCAAAATCAATTTTTGACTAAATGTGTGCTTGTAGACTCAAGTTTTATGCCAAACGACTCGGATTTCAACACCAAACATCTATGTGTTTTCAAACAAACCTAAACAACCCTGAATTTCACAAATTTTTTACTTGAAGGACTCTTTTCATCGAAGAAGATGAACAGTACCACTTTATTAAAACCCATTTCTTTCATCCACATCTTTGTATGAAACTGAACTCCATTTTTGATTCAAAGCATGCGCAATCCTCAGAAACATACATTATATTACTCAAACACTACAAACAACATCTTTTGAGATGTAAAAGATTCAAATTTCAGAAAGAACCCACTGTTCAATAACAGGGGTTAAAACACATCACTAAATATGATTTTTAACACATAAAAGAGTAAATGCTTCGACATTTCTTGTTAAGATGTTGTTACCTTTCGAATTAGTGTCGAAGAAACACAAAAATTATCACAAGCGAGGGATTTGATCGAAAGCAGTTGCGAGAGAAAGAAGGAGATGAATAGTGTTTGCTTTTTGAACTTTTGAAAGCGTGGGGAAGAAGAAGGGTCGGATAGCAATATTTATAAGTTATCTGCCTTTCGGATCTTGGTGGGTCGGGGCTTATCCGACTGTCGGATCGACCCAGATTGGCCCAAATTTGATGGTTGGCCCAGTCCATTTTCTTTAAGCCCAAGACTTAGAATTTTACACTATTTAAGCCCAAAAGCTAGAATAAATTGATTATACTTGCTTTTATTATTTTCTACTTCATTTAACCCCTTAGAAATGATAAATGGATATAAAGTAAGCATATAGAAATCAGTCATATGAAAATCAGAAACTGCGAGTGTTTGTCTGATTTGAGCTGAATTCTGGAAGTTCCCCCCTACACGAATGCACGGAAAGCATACGTGTCAACTAGTGAACCGCTTTGCTCCCCCTGGACAGGAGCTTCTGTATTTCTACACAAATAACAAAAACACGCGTAAATCTATTCAAGAAAGATAATATAAGAAAGTAATGAATTACAGTTTGAAATTCAACATACCAATCTTAGAAACCAAAATGTAAACCATGCTTCATCCAGTGGTTTGGTGAACAGATCAGCCAGTTGATTGTCGGTGGGAACGTACTGTAATTCAATTAGACCTTTTTCTACATTGTCTTTCAAGAAGTGATACCTGATGTCGATGTGCTTAGTTTTGGAGTGATGGACAGGATTGCAAGAGATAGTAGTTGCACTTTGAGAATCGCACAACAGAGGAATCTTAGAGTAAGTGAGACCAAATTCCCGCAATTGACTTCGCATCCACAGACTCTGTGAACAGCAACTGGCAGCAGCTACAAATTCACCTTCAACTGTTGATGTAGACACAAAATTTTGTTTCTTTGAATTCGAGTAGACCAACCGATCTCTCAAGAAGTGTGCACTCCCTTATGTGCTTTTCCTATCCAACATGCATCTGGCGTAATCCGAATCTGAGTATGCAAGCAACTCGAATGACGAATCGCGGGTATACCATAGACCAAGGTCAGGAGTCCCTTTCAGGTATTTGAGGATACGTTTGACAGCAAGTAGATGTGATTCTTTTGAATGTTCTTGAAAACAAGCACAAAGACAAGTAGAAAACATATGTCCAGTCTACTAGCCGTAAGGTACAGTAAAGAGCCAATCATCCCCCGATAGGTTTTCAAGTCGACTGCCTTTCCGTCAAGATCAACTGATAACTTGGTTTTGGAAGACATGGGGGTGGATTTGGACGAGCAACCAGACATTTCATACTTTCTTAGTAAATCATTAATGTACTTTGACTGATTTATGAAAATGCCATTTGAAAGTTGTTTGACTTGTAAGCCAAGGAAGAAATTTATTTCTCCCATCACGCTCATTTCAAAATTTCATGCCATTAGCTTTGAAAACTCGAGACTGTACTATGGGTTCGTAGAGCCAAAGATAATATCATCTACATATATCTGGACTAACATATAGTCATCCCTAATCTTCTTGGTGAACAGTGTGGTGTCCATTTGTCCCTTGGAGTAACCTTCATTTACTAGATAAGCTGATAGGACATCGTACCAAGCCCGTGAAGCTTGTTTGAGTCCGTATAAAGCCTTATCAAGTATATAGACATTGTTTGGTCTCTTAGGATCAACAAACCCTTCCAATAGGGATACGTAAACTTCCTCTTTAAGGATTCCATTTAGAAATGCCATTTTGACATCCATTTGATACACCTTAAAATCCTTATAAGCGCCATATGCGAGGAAGACCCGAATAGCTTCTATACGGGTAACAAGAGCGAAAGTTTCATCATAACCAATGCCCTCCAGCTAATTGTATCCTTTTGCTACTATTCGAGCTTTGGTGTGAATCACCACTTCGTCCAATTCTTTCTTGTTTTTGAAGACCCACTTTGTGCCAACAATAGTCTTGTCATTTGGGTGAGGCATCCGGTCTCCAATCTTTTAGGCGTGTGAATTGATCTAACTCATCTTGCATTGCAAGTATCCAGTCAGCGTCTTGCAGTGCATCCGCGGTTTGTGTAGGTTCTGTCATGCTAAGAAAGCTGGAGAAATGACACTCATTTGCTGTGGCAGATCGAGTTTGTACGCCAACATCTTTGTCTCAAATGATTTGCATTTCGGGATGTGCGGCAGTCCATTTGGTCACATGGTGGTTGGGGTTATCAAAAAATTCATCGTCGGCATCCTGAGGAAAGAATTCATCCAATCGTTGTTGTATTGATGTTTCAGCCTCAGGAGTTGATGATTCTAGATTGCACTGAGGTGTATTGTTTTCTTGGTTCTCAGTATCAGCATCGTCAGCAGTGTTAACAGTTGAATTGGATGCAGTGTATCATTCACCCAAAACAAAGAATAGGTCTACAGTTAAATCGACAAGTCTTGATGTAGAAGTAGTAGTTGTTTGTCGTGTAAGTTCAGGAGATTCCTGAACAACATCTGCGCTCCTGTCGACAGGTACACAATTAGTTCCAGAGTCATCATCTAAGAAATCAAATATATATTATAAATCTGAGGGTTCATTCGCGTGAGATATATTTGTTTCTTTTCGATTAAGTGTCGGTCCTGAACTTATGTGTTCAAAAACGATTGCTGGTGACTCATGAGATAAAGATGTTATTGTTAGTGTATCATCAAAAGTCACATTAATACTTTCAATCACAGCATTGGTTCGTTTATTTAACACACGAAACGCTTTAGACTCAATAGAGTAACCTAGGAAAACTTCCTCATTTACTTTGGGGTCGAATTTTCCTAGATTAGCCTTTTCATGAAGGACAAAGCACCTATTACCAAACACATGGAAGTGTTTGATATTAGGAAATCTGTCATTAGCCAGTTCATAAGGAGTTTTATTAAAGCGATGGTGTAAGATTGTTCGGTTTTGAGTATAGCAAGCTGTGTTGACTACTTCTGTCCAATAGGAAGGTGGTAAATCAACATATGACAACATGGTTCGAGCTGCTTCAACAAGTGTTCGATTCCTACGTTCAACAACCCCATTTTTTTCTGGGGTGTAAGCAACCGAGAATTAACGCATGAGTCCCATGGAGTCAAGATAGTAATCCAAGACTTTGTTCTTGAATTCGGTCCCGTTGTTGGTTCGTATAGTACCAACTCTTCCTTGTGATTGGTTCTGCACCTGTTTAAGAAATTAGATGATTGTTGATGAAGCTTCATCCTTTGTTCTCAGAAACCTGACTCATGTATACCTTGAGTAGTCATCAACTATGACAAGGATATACTTCTTCCCATTCCTTCATTGAACTCTCATTAGACGACATAAGTCCATGTGTAACAATTAGAGAGGTTCTTTTGTGCCGGTCACCTGCTTAAGTTTGTGTGATGCCCTTTTCATTTTACTGAAGGTATTGGTTTGGCATAATCAAGAAGCAACGAAAGCATTATATAAAACAAAATTTCAAACACATGTAAACGAATACCTCCCATGGACCAAAATCTAAACATGAAATTGCAACTAAGATAAAAAAGATCAGAAGAAATTATTATACCTCAATGCAAAGCACAAGGCAATCCTTCCTTGTCAAGAAGCTAGAATTCAAACAATAATTCCTCTATTGTTGTCCACCCCAAGCTCCTTCGATTCCCAAATGCTAGTAAGTTAGTGTGTATCACCAAGACAACAAACAATATGTGTTTTCCTTCTTCATGTGCACTAAAAACTTGATCACCAATGGAAGAAGAAAACCAAGAGAGAATATTTTCATGAACTAGACTCTTGAACTCTCACAGTCTGCTCATATTGTCTCAAACCGTAGCATCATTAACCCACACTTAATCCCATTAAAATGAGAGTTTAAAGATGTTAATTCTGCTATTACAGCGAACATACATGGCCTGTGTTCATCAACATGGCCGTGTAGGCCAAAAGTCCACGGTCCCAAATGAGCCGAGACGGCCCGTGTCTGATAAGCAAGACATGGACTGTGTTAAACTACACGGCTGTGTTGGCCCAAAGTACACGGCCTTGAATTGGAACAAAACGCCCCGTGCCTGTTGGACTGGACACGGCCCATGTTCAACCACAGAGCCCGTGTATCCTACCAAAACCCATTTTGGCCTTTTTTCTCTCTTTTGCTTGATCGTGTTGCCGGAATCAATATTTGGTGTGTGACCCAATAGGCCTATACCTCATCGGTAATGTTATTAACTTGTGCGTGTCAGCGGGCATATACCAACAGACTGCCACTTGCACGTGACACAACTACGAAAAATAACACAAACATAGAGCGGCCTCTGGCAAGACATCTATGCTCCCAAGTCAGTACAGGGTATGCCACTCTTGACAATATACCAATCGTAAAATGATTGTCCTAATAATAAATGATCATGTACATCCCTTTGTTCGCGATATCCTATGTGAACGCAAGGCATGGAATATAGTCAACTTTTAGATTGTTCACGATTATGTTTCTCGATTCTAGATTAGTGGTGACCAACCAACCAAGTAACATTGATCCATAATCAATATAAATTTAGCACGGCCATGCATATGAACTTCAGCACTCAATCATCAAGGGGTCCATGGATATCTTCTCTATTCATAGAGGAACAAATTCCTATCGACTACATAGTCCTGCCACATAGACAATACTCTACCCAATCATCTCCCTTGTTACGACCAGTTACGGACCGCGTTAGAAAACAATCACAGCAGAGCAAGCCTATTCTTTGGAATCACATGTATCTCTAGTTCAAAAATGAAATTTCATTATCATCCCGAGTTACTTATGACTAAAACCATGAAGTGAACTCGAGTGCAGGTCCTCCAATCACTTGAAACCCCTTTCAAGTATAGGCAAGAATCACGTTTCTCAAAACTAATTCTTTACCTCAATCTTAATTCATACTTCCTTCCCACAAAGTATGTGAAGATTTAAAGATTGTAAAACAACTTTGGGAAGAGATTAAACATGCAAAGATAGAACACAATAAAGACTAAATGTAAGTAACCGCAACCTGCGTATATATTGATCTCTAGTATATAAATCGAAACAAACATTAGTAACATTACTGCCTAATGTTCCCAAATACAAAATGGCCAAACATAAATTAAAACTCAATCTAAACCAAGTCATTAGCAAATCTAACACCTATTGCCATAGTGTGAGAATCATGATAAGCTTGTGACAAAGGTTTAGTAAACGGATCGGCCAAATTGCCTCCCGAGGTTACTCTACTAATAGCGACTTCACCACTTTCAACCATCTCTCTGATCAAGTGGTACTTTCGAGGTATATGCCTCGATCTCTTGTGAGCTCTTGGTTCCTTTTCTAAGGCTACCACACCCTCATTGTCACAAAAGATCTTAATAGGGTCGGAGATGCTTGGAACCACTCCAAGGTCTCGGTGAACTTCCTTATCCACACAACTTCTTTAGCAGCCTCACTTGCCGCAATATATTCGGACTCTGTAGTAGAATCAGCTACTGTGTCTTGCTTTAAACTTCTCCAAGTAATAGCTCCACCATTTAATACAAACATACATCCCGATTGTGATCAGCAGTCATCCTTATCAGTTTGGAAGCTAGCATCAGAGTAACTCTTTACTTTGAGCTCTTCCTCACCACCAAAGATTAAGAACATTTCTTTAGTCCTCCTAAGATACTTAAGAATGTTCTTTACCTCAACCCAATGGGCTTGCCCCAGGTTTCCCTAATATCTACTAGTCAAGCTCAAAGCGCATGACACATCAGGACGAGTACATAACATGGCGTACATGATCGAGCCCACGACCAAAGCATATGGAACTCGCTTCATTATTTCTAGTTCCTCTTGAGAACTAGGACATTGAGTCTTACTAAATATCACTCCATGTGACATAGGAAGATTTCCTTTTTTGGAATCCTCCATCTTGAATCAATTCAAGACTTTGTCAATGTATGTACTTTGACTCAACGCAAGAAGTTTCTAGATCTATCTCTATAGATCTTGATACCCAGAATATATGCCGCTTCTCCTAAGTCTTTCATTGAAAAATATTTTCCAAGCCATGTTTTAACACTTTACAAGGTTGGAATATCTTCTCCAATGAGTAGGATATCATCCACATATAAGACTAAGAAAACAACGGAGCTCCCGCTAGCCCTAACGTATACACATGGCTCGTCTACGCTTTTCGAAAAACCAAACTCTTTGATTTTCTCGTCAAAGCATAGATTTCAGATACGAGATGCTTGTTTAAGTCCATAAATAGACTTCCTTAGTCTACACACTCTATAAGGATGCTTGGGATGTACAAAACCCTCAGGCTGCATCATATACACCTTTTCAGAGAGCTTCCAATTAAGGAAGGCGGTTTTGACATCCATTTGCCATATTTCGTAATCATAAAATGCAGCGATTGCCAAAAGTATCCTAATAGATTTCAACATGGCCACCAGGGAGAAAGTTTCATCATAATCAACACCATGTGTCTGGGTGAAACCTTTAACCACCAGTCGGGCTTTGAATATGCTAACTTTTCCGTCCATGTCGGTCTTCTTCTTGAAGACCCATTTACACCCTATTGGTTTACAACGGGGTGTAAGATCAACGAGTTCCCAAACCTGGTTATCCTCCATGGATTGCATCTCGTTATCCATTGCCTCCTTCCATTTAGCAGACTCATGGCCCGCTACCGCTTCCCGATAGTTGGTGGGCTCATTAAGATCCACCAATAGCTCGTCGCCCTCAGATATGAGAAACCCATATCTCTCTGGCTCATGGCGAGCTCTACCGGATCTACGGGGAGGTAATGGATGTACATTATTCTCCGCATTGTCATTCTCAGATTTAACCTCACTAGGTTGTTGGCTAGTGCCAACGTCAGGCCTTTCATCCGTTGATCCTTGAATTTCTTCAAGGTCAATCTTGTTTCCGCCTTGCTGATTGGATATTAATTCTCTTTCTTAAAAGACCGCCCTCCGAACAACAAATACTTTGTTCTTGGAAGGTTTATAGAATATGTACCCAATACCCGCAGCTGGATATCCGACGAAATAACACTTTTCGGATCGGGGCTCTAGCTTGTCATCAACCTCACGTCTTATGTAGGATTGACAACCCCAAACGTTTAGATAGGCAAGAATGGGAGGTTTCCCATGCCACATCTCGAAAGGTGTTTTCTCAACCTTTTTCGCTGGAACGAGATTAAGGATCCTTCTTGCGGTTTCAAGAGCATAACCCCAAAGGCTTAAAGGCACTCGTGTGTGACTCATCATAAACCGAATCATATCTAACAATGTTCGGTTCCTCCTCTTGGCGACACCATTTAATTGTGGCGTCCTAGGTGGTGTAAGTTGTGAGATAATTCCACAACCCTTAAGATGATCATGAAACTCTTGACTAAGATACTCACCACCCCTATTAGATCTAAGTATCTTAATCTTTTTGCCTAATTGATTCTCTACTTCATTTTGTAAAGTCTTAAAGACCTTAAAGGTCTCAGACTGTTCTCTAACCAAGTAGACATACCCATATCTACTATAATCATCTATAAAGATAACGAAGTATCTAGAATTGTCTCTTGTGATGTGCTTAAATGGACCGAGTCTTGTTTACATGGCCAAGTCGACCATGCCACAAAGACAATTTGTGTAAAAAATTTTTAGACGTTGACTCAATATTCATGATAGATTGATTATTACTAACGTATGCATCTACTTCATAAATATCACGACAAGGATAAGCTTTAAAATAACAAATATTATTTTTAAGACATATGATAACTCCATTGTCAAATGTAAAACCAAAACGATTGTCGTGTAGTGCATGAAAAGAAATAATATCCCTCGCCACAAGCAGCGAGTAGCATACATTCAACAATAATATAGAAAAACCAGAATTAAAGGATAATTCAAATTCTCTACGAGCCTTGACCGGGACAATCTCCTTATTTCCCATTATCAAGTCAAGCTCTCCATTCACCATCCTTCTACTTTCCTTTAGCACCTGCACAATATTACAAACGTGAGTGCCACTGCCGGAATCTAATACCCAACTACCATGTTAGTCCTTTTATTTGAATATATTCCATTCCTGAAGAAGCTTTCGAAGAAAGCGACTAAAGGTGTAATATATCATTTTTTTGTAAACTGTTCTGACACGACAACTGAAGAATGAAGCCCGTAGTTCATCTGAAGATTAGTTCTGAAGTGAACGTCAGCTGAAGTTTGTCTTCGGTCCTCAAAGGGTCTTCTGAGCTGAAGATACATCTGACAACCAGAGTCTTCCTGTTATGTAAAGTGCACGATCTGCGCATTCCGAAGGAGCTCGAAACTACAATCTTGTTTTCTGTTCCTAATTAAATGTAGAACGGTACACGTGTAAATAAATTAGATGGTCAGGATTAGTTTACTTAGCCTATAAATACCTGCTCGATTAACAAGAAAATGTTAAGCGTTTGTTCGCTAATTTGCATTCAAGTTTGTTCTTGATTTAGTTTATACTCGGTGCTCAAGTTTGTTCTTGTGCACTCTTTGAAGTTTGGTTATTAATATAATCCTACTTCGAAAACTTTCGTGTGTTCGTTGCTTTAAAACTATTTCCGCACTTTGATTTTATTCATAGTTAGTTTTATTCATATTCGAGAAAAACAATTGGTATCAGAGCAGGTTCTAATTTTATCTATAAATTAGTGATCTGTTCAACATGTCGAAGTTTGATTACATCGATAATGGCTTCTCTGCCAAACCACCAAAGTTTTCAATCGAACATTTTTCCAGCTGGAAAAATAGAATGCTTTTGTATTTAGAAAATCTTGACTGCAATTCTCTTGTTGTTTTGGAGGAAGGTCCTTATATTCCTTAAACCATCTCCATGGAGACTGGTTCTACTGAAACCTCCATTCCCTCTCGTCCAAAACCAAGATCTCAATGGACAGAAAAGGAGAAGAAGCTTGTGGGTCTGGATGCTAAGATACGAAATAGTATTGTCATAGCCTTACCAAACGAAATATTTCATACTATTTGTAACCTGAAAATAGCTAAGGATATGTGGGAGAGCATCTTCATATCGTTCGAAGGAACTGTTGAAGTTCGTGAGAACAAGAAGACAAACAGCATACGCAAGTATGGAAGTTTCTATGCTAAAGACTCATAGTCTCTCACTGAGGTCTATACAAGGTTTACGTGTCTAGTGAACGACATGACTGAAGTTGGAGTTGTTAGAGAGAAATTACAAATACTTAATAGATTTCTGGATTCCCTCTCATCTGAATGGGACTCCATGTGCATGATCCTGAGAACCAACAACATGCTCAGGGACATGAACATGCGTAAGCTATGTGGAATCCTGCCGAATGATGAACAGACTTGCATTCAGAAAACTGATTTGAAGAAGGCCTTTAAGAAAACTCTGGCCCTTGTTGCTAAAAATCCTTAAAGAGTCAAGTACAAGCAAACTGAAGACTCTGATTCTGATGATCTATCGTTGAATGAACTTAACATCATCAGTTATCTTGCGTTTTGATAAACAAGCAAGAATTTAATTCCATTCAGACACAACCTAATTTAGTTAAACATCCTTGACAGATTGTATGTTGAAGAGAGAAAGATTTTTGCACTGAACAGTCAGAAGGATTTCATTATTTACTTTCTTTAGCTTTATTGCCGTGATTTTATCAGGATGCCTTATTTGATGTCGAGAACTTAGCCACTTTTCTTGCTTTTTTTCCATGATCCTTTTCTTCTCCTCAATTAAAGCTTTTTCAGCTTCAATATTCTCCTGAATCTGTTTTTGATGATCAAAGGGAGATAGATCAATTTTGTTCGCAGCAAGCTCTTGAAGTGCCATTTTCTCTACTGCTATTCTGCCAAGTTCATCAGCCACTTTCAAGTCTTTTACTCTTGAATTTTCGTCATTTGAGTCACTTAAATCATATATACTCTTACTCACCTGATCATCCGAAGAGACCATTACCATTTTACCTTTACCTTTATCATATTGGCTTAGCTGACCACTGGATGAAGGAACAGCTGAATGACTGGGAATCTGAGAGGCTTTAGCTTCAGTTATTATTTGCTGACATTCTGCTCCATCTAATTCTGAATTGAAGAGTTCAACTTCATCCTTTCTTTGATCAAGGAGACTCTTAAGCTCCCCCTCAGCTTGTGCCTTAGCTTCTTCGGCTTTGGCTAACCTTGCCTCGAAATCAATCAAGGCATTATTCTTGTTTTCATCAGCGGTTTTGAGGGGAGCCACTTCCTCTTCTAATATTTGTAAGTATTCAACGCGTGAATACTTTTTATCCCATTTTATTATCATCCGATCAGCAGTGGCCTTTCTTCTTATAATATTACAAATTTTGGACTGTCTTCGAACTTTCTCCCCCTTTGAAGCTGCAGAGATTCCTGAAGCTTCTACCGAGTGAGACAAGGCCGAAATCTCTCTTGACAGCATGGATGTTGTCAACCTTAGAGGAAAGAGAATTCACAAGGGTGGAAAGAGTGGAGAGTTGAGTGTTTAGTTTAGAAAACTCAAGAGTGGCAGCATCAACTATTGTTTTCACAAGATGGTGAAGAGTTGAGTACATCCCATGAAGGATCAGATTCTTTCGATCAATGGTTTGGGTGAGGGTGGTGAACTAAGTTTTGATAGACTCAACAAGGGATTTGAGTTCAGTTTCAAGCTTAGCTTGATTGTTGGCGACACAGTGTCACTGAAAAGTGTTAGTCTTAATGGAATTAGAGACAAAGAGAACGAGTTCAGATAGACTTTCCAATGAGGAAGCAATGTCTATTGTAGGCTTAGAGGTTTGAGAATGTACAGACTTGGGGGATTGAAGAAAATCAAAAAGCATCACTATCATCAAAATGATTGACAGTTGTATCAGGAGAGATGGGGAGGCCATAGCATCAGGAGGAGTGACTAATGCATCAGGGGCCTGAGACTCATTTGCTTCAGTTACAGTCTGGTTTAAGACTGTGTCTTCATTAGCAGTAAGAATCTGAACTGACGGAGGTTGAACTTCAGTGTCATTGATAAGGGAAGGTTGGGCATCACTCTCAGTTTGGTGTGAAACTGATAAATCATCTACCCTAGTAGAATCCACAGTGTCAATGGGGTTTTGTGACACATCAAGGGATTTGGGTGTAGTCTCATCTTCAGGGTGAACTAAAGAATCATCAACTGGTTGGACCTCCGAAATTAGGGGAATTGTAGTCTCATCATTGGTGATAGGCTGAGCATCAGTGTCAGCCATTTTGGGTGCTGACTCATCATGTGCTTGGTCGATATCCATAGTGTCAGTTGGGTTTACTGATACATTAAGGGATAGAGGGGGAAGATTAGCAGAAACAAAAATGGATGTTCCCTGTTCTGGTGGTACCTGAGTTGTAGTGGGTGTGCTGGCAGACTCAATGGTAGGTATAGAGGAAGTCTCGGCTGACTGGTGTTTGTTAGTGTCCTGAACTTGTGATAGTAAAAGTGGGACTTCAGGGACAGCTTGGTTTTGAGCTGTGTCTTGATCAGTCAGACTTGGTTTAGAGAATTTAAGTAAAGGGGATCTTACCTGAACAGCTTATGCGGATTTTTATAAGTGAAGCTGAGTTTTGCGAAGAATCAGCGGGGTATCATCAGGCGAATCCTCACTTGAAGCATAGAGAGATGATGGGACTGGAGGGCATGTTGGGTTTGTGGCGTTTAGAGAGTGATCTTAGCGGGTGAGTGGTGGTTGGTTGTTTAGTGGTGGATTTGGGTATGGCTGAAGGGTTGGTGGATTGCTTAGTTGTGGTGGACATCAGCTTCCTTTTCTTTGTTTTCGATGGAGAGGACTGAGGTATTTGGGGTTGAGGGTTGGAAGGGGAAGCTTCAGAATATAAACCTGAATATGGTGGTGGAATGGTAGGAGAAGGCTTCAGCGAGACTAGTGCAAGCATTGGGGCAGTCAGTGCTGGGTTGAAGATAGACGAGGAACCGGTCCATACTGAACCCGGTAGGGAAGGAGATGGAAGTAGAACAGAAGAAAAATTGTATGCTTCAAGTGGTAACAGTGAGTAGATAACCAACAACACAAACCTGGGAAAAGGAATTTGTTAAGACCTTGTTCGTGCTGTCAGTGAGACCATAAGACTCTCCATGATAAGTTCAGCGAAGTCAAAGTTATGACCATGGATAATGGCATAAGCCATTTTCAGAACAACTTCATTGACTTGGTCAAGACCACCAGTTTTGCTCGTCATACAGAAGTTCAGATGAGCAATCGGACAGTTCCACTCCACTGGAAGACGAGTGCGAACCATAGAGTTACCTTTGACCTTGTACTCATCAGCATACTGAAAGAAGGAGAAGAGCAGCTCCTTAGCATTAGCAGTGAATGCGGTGAGTTCCCGGCGAGGAAGATGAAGAACAGATGCAAGAAACTTCGTGGTGATTTCAGCAAACTTGCTACCAGAGAGCATACTGAAGTGAATACTTTGGCCGGAGGTTTTGGCTTTTATGACTTCAGCGGTCATCCAGAACTCACAGAGGTGTTATTCAAACATTGGAACCTTTGCAGAGAGAGCAAAGTTCAATGGGCAGTTGCGAAGATAGGTCATAATTTGGTGAAGTGGTGAGGAAGACGAAGGGATGGTTAGGTCAGCGGCGAAATTGTTGTAATTGAAACATATGGATTCCAGTAGGATTTTGGGGATAACATCAGACGGAAGAATTACCTTTGCGGAAGCAATTTTCGGGGCCATTGATTCAAGCACAAGAGTTGTTTTTGCTTTTGAACAAGGAAAATCGCCGGAGAAGATGAGTTGCAGGTAAAGAACTTGAAGAGGCGATATTGGGTTTTAAAGGGGTTTAAACTGAATCAATCTTGGCGGTTGAGTAAATCTAGGGTGGAAATAACCGTGTGAAGCCGGAAATTACGCAAGGATAACTTTTGTGACGTCAAACAGTTATTGGGTAAACCAATTTACCCAGTGTTATCATGGAACTAGGTAAACTTCAACAACAAACCATTAGCAGGAAGATAAAAATTCCACAATGCAAAGGAAAAAAATATCCAAACTTTGCATTTGAAATTTTCATCTTAACAAAAAATAGATGAAAGAAAAAAAATAAAGAATAAAGAAGAACACAATGCCAACAAGAATAATAGTTAAGCTTGGAAATTACTAATTCCATATATGAACAAAAGATGATTACATGATGTTAATCACAATTTACATAGGTTGCCAAAAAAAATTACATCATGTTTATGATAACACAAATATTAGTGATAAAACTTCTATCCCAATCCCTTCATCAGGGATGCGAACGGCGATGAAGTAGCACACCGGGAAGAAAACGAAGGTGATTGTGAATTCCATGAGTTTTTGATAAAGTGATAGATTTTCTTTGAATCGTGTCTTGATTTTCAAAAGATGAAAAAGGAAAGAAAATCTTTGGATGTTTATAAAGAAATTTACTCATGATTATGCTTCAGAGTTGATTTGACAGTCAGAGAGAGGCAGGGTAAAAGTAATTATTCAAGCTTAGCTATTAGGGTGGCTGGCATTAAGTGTGACAAGAATGAATGAATATTAACAATCAAACTTACCTGAAATAGCTATATAGTTGAAGGATTTAGCATTCCTATTTCTGCAATCAGTTGATTGAACCGGTGTTCATCTAAGGCTTTTGTGAAGATGTCAGCCAGCTGATTTTCACTCGAGATGAAACGAAGATCAATTTCATTCTTGGTTATATGATCGCGAATGAAGTGACGGCGAACATCAATGTGCTTTGTGCGAGAATGGAGAACCGGATTATTGGAGATGGCAATAGCACTTGTGTTATCACAATAGATGGGAGTGCGCTGAAAGGAGATGCCATTGTCAGCGAGCTGATGTTGCATCCATAAAACTTGTGCGCAACAACTCCCAGCTAAAATGGATTCAGCTTTAGCGGTGGATAGAGAAATGGAGTTCTGTTTCTTGCTTTTCCAACTTACTAGTTTTCCACCTAGTAGCTGACACCCACCGGTAGTACTCTTTCTATCAATCTGACATCCGGCATAGTCTGAATCTAAAAATCCAATTAGTTCAAAACCGGAGTCTCTAGAGTACCATAGCCCAAGTTCAGGAGTACCTTTCAGGTATCTGAAAATTCGTCTGACAACCATCAGAAGTGATTCTTTTGGGTTCGCATGAAACCTTGCACATAGGCATGTGGAGAACATAATATCAGGGCGACTGGCCGTCAGATATAGTAAGCATCCGATCATACCTCTGAATGTGGGAAGATCAACTGCTTTCCCATTCGGATCAGCGGTAAGCTTAGTCTTTGGAACAATGAGAGTTTTCATAGGGGAGGAGTCTGAAAAGTTGAACTTCATGAGTAAGTCTTTGACATATTTCCCTTGATTAATGAAGATTCCTTGGTTAGATTGCTTTATCTGAAGCCCAAGGAAGAAATTCAATTCTCCCATCATGCTCATTTTGAACTTTTCTGACATAATTTTCTCAAATTTCTTGCATAGACGATTGTCAGTAGAGCCAAAGATAATATCATCAACATAAATTTGAACTAGAATGAGTTCACCTCTTTCTCTATACTGAAATAGTGTTTTATTGATGTTCCCTCTCTGAAATTCATTTTTTAGAAGATGAGTGGACAAAGTATCATACAAGGCATGCGGAGCCTGTTTTAGTCCATAAAGGGCTTTGTCGAGCTTATAAACGTAGTGTGGAAACTTGGTATTTTCGAATGTAGGAGGTTGTTGAACACATGCTTCTTCTTGAAGTTCCCCATTCAGAAAGGCGCTTTTGACATCCATCTGAAAGACCTTGAATCCCTTGAAGGCTGCAAAAGCTAAGAACATACGTATTGCCTCCAAACGAGCAATTGGAGCAAACGTTTCATCATAATCTATCCCTTCCTCTTGACAGTAGCCTTTTGCAACTAGTCTGGCCTTATTACACACAACTGACCCAGTTTCATCACGTTTGTTCCTGAAGACCCATTTTGTGCCAATAATGGACTTGTCTTCAGGTGGGTCAATCAACGTCCACACTTTGTTCCTTTCAAATTCATTAAGCTCATCTTGCATAGCGACCACCCAGTTCGGATCCTTCAAAGCCTCATCGACTTTCTTTGGTTTGAACAGTGATATAAATTCGGAGAACATGCAGAATGTAGGTGTGGTTGCATTTTGAGTTTGCACATCAGTATTTGGATCACCAATCACATTTGTGATGGGATGAGCTCGAGTCCATTTCCTGACCCTTTGTGGTTGATCCTGTTGTTCATTAGCTGAGCAGTTATTCGTTTCCAAGAGATCTTCAGTGACCTGATTCACATTAGCAGAAACAACATTATCGTCAGTATTTACCTCTTGAGAATAGTCATCCAAATCATCATTAAATGACTCTTGTAGAAGAGCATCAAATTCATCGGAAACAATTTGATCAGTATGATTGGGGGTTGACTCTACATTGAATTCATCAAAGGTAACATTTATTGTTTCAACCACAGAGCTTTTTTTGGGAAGAAAAACCCGATATGCTTTAGAGATATCAGAATAGCCTAAGAACATTCCTTGTTCTCCTTTAGGATCAAACTTGCTTTTCTGATCCATGGTGTTGAGGATGAAGCATGTACTTCCAAAGACTTTGAAGTATCCGACATTGGGTGACTTCAGATAAAGTAACTCGTAAGGAGTTTTGCTGTGACGCTTCACAATGATAGACCTGTTCTGAGTATAGCAAGCAGCGTTAACAGCTTCAGCCCAGAAATGACCTTTCAGAGATGCTTCAGCTAGCATCATTCTGGCTGCTTCTATCAGGGTCCTATTTCTTCTTTCAGCAACCCCATTTTGCTGAGGGGTATATGGGGCTGAGAAGTTTTGGATGATGCCATTTTCATCACAAAAATCATGGAGAGTAGAGTTTCTGAACTCTGTTCCATGATCACTGTGGAGCTGTTTAACTTGTGTGTCAAATTGTCTTTGAACACGGCGAATAAAGCTCATCAGAACTTCAGCAGTATCACTTTTGTTACGCAAGAAGAATACCCATGTGAACCTGGTGTATTCATCAACTACAACCAGAGTATACTTCTTGCCTCCCATGCTTGGAGAACAAACAGGACCAAAGAGATCCATGTGTAAGAGATGAAAGGCAGAGTTAACTTGGCTACAATGTTTTGATTTAAAAACAGACTTCTTTTGCTTTCCTTTCTCACATGCATGACACAGCTTGTCTTTTTGAAACCGAACTGACGGTAGACCTCTAGTAAGCTTAAGCTTAGAGAGTTTGCTGATGTTTTTGAAGTTGAGATGAGATAGTCTTTTGTGCCATAACCAGGTAACTTTGGAATCAGCTACTAAAAAGAAGCAAGCATCTCTTTCAGAGGTGGCAGAGTTGAAATCAACAACATACATGTTACCCTGCCTTTTTTCTTGTAAGACCTCTTTTCCTTTCTTGTTAAAGATTGAACCTTTGGTCTTCTTGAAATGCACTTCATAATCTACATCACACAACTGACTGATGCGGATCAGGTTATGTTCAAGTCCTGTCACATGGGCAACATTCTTAAAGTTGACTGAGCCTTGGTTGAGATAACCATAGCCATTAGTTTTACCACATTTTCCTCCACCAAAAGTGACCTTGGGGCCATTTTCTTCTTCAACCTCATTCAGTAGGGACTGACATCCGGTCATATGCCTTAAGCATCCACTGTCAAGGTACCAAATGTTATCATGTTGAACGCCATACATAGATAATTGAAAAGATTAGTTCATTTGAAGAGCCCAAAGTTTACTGGGCTCCAAGACACACTGCTTAGAAGAGCAACTCGAGATCTTGTTTTCATTAGAACAAGAAGTAGCTTCATGACCTCTTACTCCATATTTATAGCATTTCCGAGTGGATTTAGAATTCTTTACCTTAATCTTTTTATTTTTCTTCTTTTTTTCACTGATTAACTTTAAATCTTTGAAAAGAGAATCCTTAATTTCTTTGAGTTTAGATATGGGAAAAGTAAAGGTTTCATCACTATTTTTGGTTTTGGAGGGTTTTGAATATTCAGCTTTGGATTGTAAGGTTTCAACTGATGATTCTTCAGTTGATGAAATCATGGGAATGATAATGTCGTAGGAGACACTGGCTTCATGAAGAAAGCTTGAGTTGGATGACTCAGTTATTTTGATTTCGGAAGATATTTCACAAACATAATCAGATGAAGATTGGTCGAGGGTAGCAGTACAGGTTTCAGTCATAGGTTGGATTTCAGTTGGGGTTACAGACATAACTTCAGGATGGGTTTCGGTAGGACTTTGTGTAATGGGTATTTCAGTGATTGGTTCAGTAGTTTCGTTGGCAAGAGTATCATACTCAGTAGGAAGTTGAAGATTTCTAATTTCAGAATTTGTTCTTTCAGAAAAACTTGGATTTACAACTTCAGATTTGGTAAATCTCTTTTTAAGTAGATTTTGATTTCCAACATCATTAATACTTATGTCATTAAAAATCATTTCATCGACATTTTTACACTTTTTGCTTAAATCAGTAGCTTGTTTAATGTGTCCTATGCCCATTCTTTCTCTTTGAATTATGATCTGATGATTGATACTCTCAAATGCTAGTTTATTTGGACTCAACCAAAGATCAATAATTGACTGACGATCTTTCACTTTTTCTTTAGAGTCTTGCAAATCTATTTTCACATTTTTGAGTTCATTTGTTAAAAATTCGAGATGATTCTTTAAGGCATAAGACTCTTGAAGAAATTGTTCATTTTCTTTTTCGATGACATTTATTTCAGAGGTGAGCTTGGTGATCATTTGTTTTGATTGTTATGTGCAATTGTCATATCGGAACACAAATAAGCAAACATATCATCCTTCTCATTCATTGAAATTTTTTTGAAATTCGATACCTTATACATCATGGTGGGATTCCATCCTTCTGCTGAGCTTAGTTTTTCAGCCTCAGCCAGATCTTTGCTGAACTTGCTTTCAGTGGCCATGAAGCACATTTCAGGATGTGCAGTTCCAAGGATTTCTTCAGCCGCCAAACGTTTACCTCTGACTTCATTTTCTTCTTCTTCATCTGAAGATGTTTCAGAATCAGTCCAGCCAAGGTCATCAGCTATCATGGCCTTTTCCTTCTTCCTTTCATTTGAAGCTTTGAGGACTTTATATTTAGCTTTGTATTTATCAGCCTTAGAAGGAAACCCTTACTTAGGATTTGAGGAGGTTTCTTTCACATAGCAGGCATAGCCTATAAATAGGCCATTAGTCCCTTGGCCTTAGGATCGATTGTAATGTTTGGCACATATATGCTATATTGATATTAACGCGAAGTGTGTGTTTTCTCTCATCTTATCATCTCTCTACACATTGCTTGAAGGTTTACTGTTCACTTATTTGACATTTTCACTATCTCTGTCACTCTCATTTACACAACCTTGTTCCTAAAGAGAAGAAACTTACGAAGCCGTGATTCTTTTGCGATTTTGAAAATCAAGAATGATTTTTGTTCTTGTGGTAAGTTAGCAGTGATTTGCACATCATGGACCTCCCATAATCCTGGTAGGAGGTTTTATTCATGTCTTGATCAGGTAAAACATCCTCACTGTTGTTGACCTAATTCGAGGTTATTAGACTAAAATTAGGGAAATTTAGATTTTTTTTCTAATTCAGGGTTCAAGGTGAAGGTTTCTTGGTTAGTTGGACCCTGTAATGTGTGAAAGATCAACTATGATCATTCCTGGTTTGCTGCGATCAAGGAATGATATTGAATTAAAATTAAGGGAAAAGGAAGCACTGTGTTGGAAGTTAAAGTCTTTTTTTGTTACTTAGTTGGTTAGTGTTCTTTGTTGTCACTGCAATTTCCTATGTTTAATGTAGACATTGTCAAATATTTTACTTTAATTGGATTTTTGGTAGTTAAAGTCAGTATGTACGTAGCATTAGACTTCAATGGGCTGTTTTGGGACTTTTGGGTTGTTGTAATTTAATTTTAATGCATTAATTAATGAAAGATATCAGTTTTGGCAGTGGGTTTGGTGGTTCAATTTATACTATCATAAATGTACATTTATTTATATGGCATGAGTGCTTGATATTCTTATACCCCACAAATTTGTCACAACACCACAGACACACACGGACACAATGTTAGATCAGTTCAATCCCAATTGTTTCTATCTCCAGTTTAAGAAGCATGTTTGTAAGCTTGGTAGACTGGTAAGTGTCCAATGTTAGTAAGTTTTTTTTTATCATTGTTTTTATGTTTGTGAGTTTGAAAATCATTTTGTTCTCGTTCACAGACTATTCCTTTGTAAGGATGCACGAGCTACAAAACTTTCATGTTGTTTTTCTTAGGATCGATAACATAGAGCATCTGATGGAAATGCGTCTTTATTTGATGTAAGAAGACCCAACAATATCCTTGATCATATGACCATCAATGGTGACTTTGAGTATTTCAAACACTTTCATAAGCTTGCATACAGGAAGTGGTTAAAGTTTCAAATTACGCGTCGTGATGAATGAGTGGTATTTGTAGTAAGCATGTGGGGGTGGAGTTCTTAAATGTAGTATGGAAGCAGTCTCTTTTGGTGTTCATGGTTGTAGTATGGAAGCAGTGTCTTTTGGTGTCTTTTGGTAATTGTAATGTTAGTGTTTAAATTTTTTGGTGTTTTGGTAATGATGGTTAAGATGTAATGGATGTTTATCATGGATCAAGTTTTGGTTTATATAAGTTAAGGTCCATGTATGTACAAATGTAAGTACTGTGTTTTTCAATGAATGAAGACTGGTACTTTGTTATCCAGATTTGAGCTATCCAAGTTTGTGCTTTAATATAAGTATTGTTTTTATGAATGGATGAAGAATAGTACTTTGTTATCCAGATTTATGCAATCCAAGTTTTGCTTTATTTATCAATTATAATATTGAACACATCCATCCAAGTCAAAAACAGATTTGTGATGTACAAGCACAGGATATAAATACTTAAAACCTTAATTGAATTGTTATGCATGCCATTGAAACTAAATAAATTGTACAAGCACATCCATGAAACTTGAATTGTTATGCTTTCCATTGAAACTAAATAAATTGTACAAGCATCCAACTTGAATCGTTATGCATTCCATTGAAACTAAATAAAGTGTCATACAACCAAAGTACTTAATTTTCATTATTAGAGTTACATAAAACCAAAGACAAAAAACCACAATTAAAAATTTGTTGAAGTAGAAGTATTCCCCTGTGTTTTGCAACCCTTCTTCTTGTGCCCCTTACCCCCACATTTGGTGCATGTCATTGAAACTCCTTTCTTTGACAGCCTATTCTCTGCATCATCCCCCTCAGTTGTTTCCCTTACCCTTTTCTTCTTTGGTCTCCCTATTGGTGTGTGATGTTTTGGTGGCAGAAGTGTGGTTGGAACATTAGTCTTAGCCCACATTGACATACCATTGATTGGGCTGACCTTGTAGATGTAAACCTTCTTCCATGTGTTTACCTAATAAATGGCATTAACCTATCCTTATGGAGTTGGTACTTGTATCCCATTTAGAGCCATGTCCGAGTTTTTTGCCATTGCATGTTTGCAAGGTATCCCGTTTAGTTCCCATCTTCTGCATGTACACACCATGGCCCACTTACTTGGTATTTGTCTCCCCCATTCTACAGGACTATATACTTTGTTGATTCTGTTTTATTTGCTTCTAGTAACTTTCTTGCATTTGGAGTTAATGATCCATCGGTCTTCTCAATTGTACCCAACACTTTGACAATTCTTTTCATTATATACTCTCTAATAAATTCCAAACAAGTTAGGATTGGCTTGTCCCCACCAGAGTGTGACTTCCCTATTAAATAATGAGAGTCACAATAATAAACATTCTATTAAATTGCCCCCCAAAGTAGGACATAGTATATTTCAGAAAATAACACTTACCCGAAAAGTGACTTATGGACCAATGTTTGGGTGGTATTTTGGACAACCACAAATGAGCTTCTTGGTTGAATTGTTTAAACTCATCCATTGCCTTGTGAAACTGTTGAACAGTTGATGCAGTGGCACACTTCCACAATAAATCCTTGTATGCTTGACCCCTCCATCACAACTTCAAGTTTTCATGTATGTGTCTCAAACAACACCTGATAAATTTAAATAAATATTGGATTTAGTATATATAATTAATAAAACAACATTCTAACAATTCCATCTCAATTATCTATGCTGAACACATGGAAAGACAGTTTCAAGAGCTTGAATAATACCCTACACACAAGATAAATGTAAACATGAGAAATAAATATCAATAATATAACTTGTTATATTAAAATATGAAACTAAATCCACAGTTTACCTTTTGTCAATCACTTATGAAGGTGAAGTAGTTGTTTTTCTCAAGATCCAAGTCTTCTCCATGACATTCCAAAAACCATGTCCATGAGCTTCTGTTTTCATCTTGTACAATGGCATAACAAACAGAGTCTATACCATTGTTTGAATCAACCCCAACTACACTCAAAACTTGCCCAAGGAATGGATATTTCATAAAGGCTCTATCCAATTCCAACAGATCTCTGCCTATTGCCTTGAAACCCTTTCTCAATTCACCCAAACATATGTAGATCCTCTTTAAAAACTCTAGTATTCACTTCATGATTTGTGGGTGATTCTACTTCTAACTTGACTGTCGTACCTAGATTTGTAGTAACAATTTCTTGCATGTAATCCCTTAATTTGAGAGACTGTTGAGTGTAGTCCACCTTCATCTGACCCCTTGTCTCCATCTTTGCCTTAAAATTTTGATTTTTTGTAATCCTAACTTCTAACTTTCTTTGTAACTGATCTTGTAGTGCCTTGGTTGGAATATGAGGGTTGCCCTCCATGTGCTCCATAACATGCCTAACAAGATAATCTGAACTACATGTCTTGATTCTTCTTAACTGAAGGAATGTATGTTCATCCCGTAGAGTCTTCACAATCCATGTTTGAGAGCTTATTTCTTTGGAACTGTGAAGAACCCATGTACATGTGAATTTATTAGGGTTGGTCTTTTTTCCCCTACCCCAATGTTTTTCCCATATGGTCCTTTATCTTTGCCCTCCCCCCTCCACTAGCTTTTTCAATACCCAATGACCCACTTGAACCTTCAATTGTTGAAAGATTCCCTTGAAACTCTGGCATTTGACCTTCACATGATACCCTTACCCTACTTTTATCATTCTTTATTATCTTTACTTCTCTCTTACTCTACACTGAAACAATACTCACCATCTCTTTAATCTCTCTCTTGTTTGCAAAGAATTGACCAATGTAAAAACAGTGTTTCCTACCTTTCTTAACTGCGTCTCTCTTATTTTTCTTCCTTATGGAATTTACTATTTTTTACCTACCACTCTCTGTTTCCTCATCTTCATCACTACCACTTTCAAACTCTGCATTATCTCCTACATCAATATCGTCTTCATCATTAATTGTTGAATCAACTATTTTGTCATTCTCAACATCTAAATTAGTATGTAAGTGGAAATCAGACATGTCAACCACAATATCATCATCCATATTGTCCTTATCCACTATGTAATCTACATCCTCATTGTTTTCATCACTGAACTCATCACTATTTTCATCACTATTGCATCATTGTTCTTATGTGCATACATCAAGTCATTAGTGTGAATGTTATCCTCTACAGGCTTAGATTGATTATCATGTTGAACACTAAAAGTATTATCTATGAAATGATCAAAGTTAAATATGCCATCAAAATCTAAAGACATACTTTGTTGAGTTGGGAAACTAGTATCAACACGGGGTTCAACAGATGGACTTGTGGTTTCAACTGTTGGAATGGGGGTTTCAACATAGGTTTCAATTAATGGAATTGTGGTTTCAACTATTGGAATAGGGGTTTCAACTATAGGAATGGGGACACTAACATCTGGAATTGTGGTTTCATCTATGCTTTCAACTGATGGGATTGGGCTCTCATGATGGGTTTCAAAGCTTGGGGCAGAACTGAAATTGGTCTCTGAAATTGGTCTCATGATGGGACTCAATTTCTTTGATGATTACCTTAGATGGTGACGTGAAATATGTGTGCAACTTAGTTTTCCCAATTTCAGTGTACACTATCATCAATTTATGATCACATACAAACATGGCCATGTTTAAAACATCTCTGTCATTACCTAAAGCTTTTAGCCTAAAGTCTAAATCCCCTCCAGGAGTTAGGAAATGGTAATATCTTTTCACATTGTAATGTATCCTCGCTCCTCTAAAATGGCATCTAACTCATGCATAGAAAATCTATCTATATCCACATTGCCAATGTAGTTAAGTTTACCTTTCAAATACCTTCTCCCTGGATAATTATTGAAGATACAACCATGCTGAAGTTCAATAGAGAACATATCAAGAAGACCACCTACAAAATTAAACTTCAAGTTCAAGCCTTGTTATTCATAAGTCAAACTAGGTCAAACAAAACCAAAATCACATACCATATGATTTCTCCAAGTCAAAATTGTATTCATAATGCCTGCGAATGTGAGTCATGATCTTCAAACAAATTCGTCGATTAAGGGACTACGTTAATGTAACCTGTTGAGTTTGGGGATGACGACAAGAAATTCACGAGCCTAACAGCTTTGATTAAAGGAGAGAAGGTAGGGAAAAATTACTAAAAAGCCTTTGTGTGCGTCTAACATGGGGCAACTTAATGTTGCAATGTGATGTCAACGTTAGTTTAGACCATTTGGGTGACAAAATGGATATTTAAGACTCATCTTGGTCACTTTTGAAGTTAAAGGACCAAATCGGAAGAAATAGGAAAGTTAAAGGACATATTGACAATTAACTCTATATGATAATAAGAAAATGACACGCTGGTCACGCACCTAAAATACTATTACGAGTACAAAGAAATAAACGACATGGAAACTGCACCAATAATATAAGTATTACAACAATACGGCATGCAGGCCAAACCAAAACCAACAACACATAGGCTAGGGTATATCATGTTATGGGGCAACCACAACGAAACTCAACCAAAACGAAAGCAATGGTTTGCAACAAAACCATTTCAAACAAATATATTTTGATCAAGATTGCAAAACCACATTTAAGGCACAAAAAGCAATCCTTGTACCTATGCATTAGTAATTTTAATACACCTTTAAGATTACATATTCATATATACACCTAAAGATATAAATGTTTTTATTGACTTCATGCCAAGTCAAACAAAACATATAAAATTAGGAACCAAAATATAGTGGGGAAATCCAGAACCAAGACTAGTCTAAAACCAACAAATCCGGAATTTTAAATATTATTTAAAAATACTATTTCAAAACATATTTTGACCAAAAAGGTGAAAAGCACAGGCCTACCCTCTAAGGGTACGGGTGTGCTTGCCCATATGCCAGTGTACAGTTTAAACAATTTCTAACCTTAAAACGAAACTGTCAGCACGATCCGTACCCCCACTGGTACGGTTGTGCCCCGGCCACCAGCACGCCCCGTACCCGTAGAGGTCCAGCCATGTCCGGTCACCGGAAAACCAAATTCTGATAGAAATCTTAAAATTCCGGTTTCAACCTAAATGTGCAAAGCCATGTTAGAGATGCCTCTGATACCACTGTTGGGTTTTCGTGATTCAAATAAACACAGTGGAAGCAAGAAGTAGTAAAAACAATTTTAATTTTGTGAACCACGCAATACCCACCAAGCGGACCAAAACTCTAAGAATGACAAAGCAACAAAAAGAAAAAAAAGAAGAGATAGAATTATACCCTTGATGCTATGCTCTTCTTGCAATTGGGATTGTGACTTGGAAGATACGTATAGTAAGATGTATACCTCTAGTAAAGTCCTCACCATGATGCTATCAACTCCCACTTGCTAGAGTGTTAGATAGGCCAATCTAAACACCACCAAATGACCAAACACAACGAACCACAAAGCCTTGTGTTCCTTTTTTCCTTTGAGAGAGTATAGTGCAATATATATTAACTTAGTGTATTCAAATCAAGTAACCAAGCTCATATAACTTCATGTGGTTTATATAGAACTCAAAAATGAGTTAAAAAACGTGCAACATTAAGTCCTATATCAGTTACAAGATTAATGCACATAAACACACTTTTAACTAGCTTTGAAAGCCTACTAAAGAGGTTGTTACTACACAGGGCACGACCGTACCTCTAACCAGGAACGGGCGTGCTAGCCCAAAAGGCCACGCCCAAGTCATGTCTGACTTGGGCTCGTGCCTGTCCATTGGGCACCGGGCACGGGCGTGCCTCCAACAGGTATGGGCATACCTTGCCTCCGGCCACGTCCAAGTCACGCCCGACTTGTGCTCGTGCCTATCCGTAGGGCACGGGCGTGCCATGGTCCATCCGAACCAATTTCTAGCTTTCTCTCTCCTTTGACTATCTGTGATGTCAGAATTAATACTTGGCGTGTGACCCAGTAGACCCTTGCTTCATCGGCCATGATACCAACTCGTGTGTGTCAGGTAAACATCAAATGCTGATGAATAACATAAAAATAGAAGGATTTAAACTATTTTTCACTATGTTTCTACCATGTTCTACCAACAGTTTGAGGGATATGAACTTTGAGTTCAAAATCACTTTAATGGTGATGAATAAGGTTATTGAACTGTCAAAAATATGTTTTGAACATGTGCGAACCCCTTGGTGCAAAAATCCTACTCAAACAACTCATCATTTATTGATTTTGAAAAAGAGATTCATGAGTGTTAGCGTTTCATTAGAACAGTGGAATTTAGTCTGAAAATCTTCAAAATGTTGATGTTTTGGGTTAGCACGATAGGCAAACTTATTTTAGAACAAATTGTGACTTCAATGGTATCGAATTTGAGTCAGTTTATACTGATTTGCTTGAAAGACGAAATTCAAAATTGAAACTGTTAAAGAAGTTTGGTCCGACTTTCATTGTTCTTCACTGATCCGACTCTTTGTTCATCCTACCTTTGTTGGTCCTACTTAATGTAGAAAAATCTTGGTCCGACTTTAGTTGAAGTCACCTCAACTTAAGTTGAAATACATTTATCTGACTTTGATTCGCCCGACTCTTTGTTCGTCCGACCTTTGTTGGTCCAACTTTAAGTGTTAAAACACTTGGTCCGACCTAAGTGTCAAATAGTTGGTCCGACTTACATTTTTTGAACTTGGTCCGACTTAATGAACAAATGGTTGGTCCGACTTACATTTGTTAAACTTGGTCCGACTAAATGAACAAACACTTGGTCCGACTTACATTTGTTAAACTTGGTCCGACTTTCAACTTGGCTTGACTTTCATTTGTTAAAACTTGGTCCGACTTTATAACTTGGTCTGATTTAATGAACTTGGTCCGACTTAATTCTTAGTGTGGTCCGACTTTCAACACTTGACATTTTCAAAATTTTCAAATCACCAAAATCAATCTTAAACTCAAACCCAGAAGTCAAAATCAATGTAAAAGTCAAACAAATACTTAATGTCAGAAACAAATATTTCAACTATACATGTGAAAACATTCCAATCTACTTGTTTCAATCAGCTGTTAACTGTATAATACTGCTATCTGCATACTGACTTGTTGAACTTTGTGATAACTAGATGGCAACTACAAACCAACCCCTCCAACCAATCCCTAAGGAAAACCTCGTGCCAACCAATGCCTGCCTTGACACAAGCAGCAACAACCTATACTTTGACCTAAACACTGACACCAAAATTCCCCTTATCACTGAGATCCTAAAAGCTCACTCACTTTGCCACGCCATTACCTACAATCCAAACACCTCATCCACTCTTGTACCCTGCATTCATCTACAACAACTATGGTATACTTTCAAGGAAGGTGTCTCCCGTAGAGGTGCTCGCTACCTCACTGGCTGGACTGAAAACCGTAGGTGATACACACAAAATGATGAACTCCTCAGGGATTGCCCGCAGACTCCATCTCCGGGACCTTCCCCAACATGACCATTATCTCAGGAAGGAAAGCTTTGATGATCCACCACAAAATGATGAACTCCTAGATGTAGTTATTGGTCTTGGATACAACAGAGAAGCTATCACATATCAAACATTTCAAGAGAACCAACCTGGTTCCATTCTGGCAGACCCTTGTAACTATAATCTTCCGAACCCTGACAGGAATACACAGGGGCATTGACGGCAGCTCTTTCTACTCACTGCAACTGCTAGTTGGGGTTGCATATCACATACATTTGGACTATGCATAAATCATCTTTGATGAAATCGTACAAATGCTAAATGAAAAGGACACCTCACGCAGCAAAACGTTTATACCGTTTCAATGGTTTATGACAATAATCATTGAGGACGAACTGGAGATATCCTCTACTATACCTCGGAGACTTGATAATCCACAAGTGCCCATGCAATGAATCGAACGATTTAAAAAAATAAAGGACATGCCGGGGATTGCCATGATGACTATGCCCATTGCCATGTTGCGGATATTGGATCAGCAGAGTGAGGCTGTGAGAGAGTATTTGAGAGATAATAGGATTTCCCCTCCGGCGCAACCACAACAAATTGTGCCTACCCTAGGGGCAGTAGAACCAGGTGAGGGTCCCATTGATAGGTCAGTAGGAGCTCAGGAGCACGGGGGTGCCTTGAGCAGGGGAGAAGGAGCAGAAAAATGTAATGAAGGGGGTGGTGGAAGTGGTGAAGGTGGTGAGACACAAGAGAGCGAAGGTGGTTGTCCTAGTTCTGCATTTGATCAGTTGGATGTAAGCGACTCTAAGGCATCTACCAACGCTTCATTAGCGAGTAAGTCCTCATCAGAAAGAACAGAGACTAATGCTTCTTCAAAATCATCATCAAAACAGTCGTCCTCCTCTGAGTTAGTGCAACCAGAGGTTCCTGCTGAGTCCACAGGCACTCGGCAGATGTCCGTTCAAAAGGAGATCATCCACCATCGCTTAATAGAAATATCAGCAACTTTCGGTGACCTGTCAAGATTTAAAGGGACAACGTAGTCTTAGAGGAAGTAGTGAGTGTGAGTGAGAGTGGAATAGACGCTGGCATCCCAATAGTTGCTGGGATCTCAAGCCCAGATAAGCTGGGAAGCCACAACTACTACTGGAATGGACAATGTTCAGGCCAGTATTGAACAAGACGATGGCATCCCAATAGTGCAAGCACCAATCCCCTCCATCCACTCGGCCTTCACTTAAATGAGGGTCGTGTCATTCCATGGGGACAGTGCACATACACATTCGGCAGCTCAATCAGAATTTGCCGGCTTTAAAATTAGTGACCCCCTCCCCCGTCCACAAGCTTTCCTTCATCACAACCGAGTCTAGTGCCTACTCGTTCAGGTATAAATATCTTTGCTAGGACACAATCTGCGACTAAGTATCTTAGTCATGTTGCCGGAACACTCGTTGCAGCATCTCTAGGAAATGTAACACGAGGATTGAGTGGAAGTCCAACCGGTGCCACCACCATGCCAGCGCTGACAATGGGCCACAGAGTCTCCATGACTTCTATGCAAATCGGGCCTCTTCGTGAGCTCGGGGTTACAATGGACCTTCGACGATACATGGACTCAAAATTATTCCATGTAGAGTCCAATTTGAAAGACTATGTAACCCAGAGAACCGCAACCCTTCAGAACCAGCTTTACTCCCTCCAAACTCAAGTCACCAACTTAAACACCACTGTACAACACCTAGCCGCCAAACCACCCACCATCATTCAGCGAGATTACACAATTAATGAACTTAAGGAACTACTCCATTCCAAGCTAAACAGTGTTACCGAGCCCTTACGTGAGCAAACTAACCTTCTAGCAGCACTGCAAACCCAGCAACCCCAAACTCCCTCTTCTAGCCAAATCACCTTCAACGATACTATCTTACAATCCCTTAACACCCTACCCACAATATTTGCAGGGTTCGGGCAGAGGTTAGAAGTTGTCGAGTCCTTTTGCAATTTTCAAGAAGATTCCCGTAAAATAAGGCATGATGATCCTGAGGATCTAGGACATCACGAGGGGGAGATGAGGTAAAGGGTTTGGAGGAGATACATAGATGCCCATAGCTCAATCTTGCATTTAGAAACCGCTCCAGCATCAACGCCTCAGGAAGCGGTTAGTGGCAGTGGTGGTGAAAAGCAACAAGGGTTGGAATTTGAGTTCTTTGTTGGTGAAAGTGTAGGTCTGCAAGAGGCAGAGGATCCAGAAACCTCTACAATCCAAATCCCTGAAAGCCAAAGGCAAAAGGCCCTTATCAGAGGAGAAGGAGAAGGAGGAGTAACCACTGATTGACATACTTAAGGCATTCACAACCGTAAACAGAGAACTTCTTGAGATTTTCCCTCACGCTCAAGGGCAGTTCAACATTTCAACAATCAACCTGCTCAATCAGCAACAATGACAAAGGAAAGAGTTGCAAGAAAGTGAGTGGCCCATCCTAGAAAGATACCATGGGGGACCTAAACCCCTAGCCACTCACGAAAGAGTTATTGCAGAAAGGCCAACCATAAAAAACATCAGGCCAAGGAAAGCGCTTGCAAAGTGCCAACCTGGCTTGCCAAGCAAGTGGTTCGAGTTACTGTATCTTGAAGAAAGGATACTGCGAACCTACTTGGAGCGGATGGTAGAGGTGGACGACATCTATATGCTTAACTTACCACAACATGAATGATCTGTTAGGTTTGTTGTCATGTTCCATGTAAGTCCAAGAAAAAAGTGGCTTCCAAGTTTCCGATTGTCAAAATTGACCTGGTGTATCTCCGCGACTTCATCAACTATCAAATGGTTCATTTTCATATGATCAAGGCATGTGGAAAAGGGTATACATTCCACGAGGTTCAGTTAATACATCTGAACTTGGATAACAACACTCATCTGGAGGACGAGCTGGCTTGCAAAGCCAAGAAGAATATAGAGAAATAGAGGGGGCTAGTCGTAATAAGGGATTTCATGAGAAGAAAGATTCACTTCAGTCGTCTTCATCACCCACAGTTAGGAGTAGAGTCCGACCTTGAAAAGATCAATGTTTTAAAGCCGAATCAACATCACTTCAAACTTGAAGAAATCAAAAGATATGTGGTCATTGAGGAGTATTACGACGACTAAGAAGGCTCAGATGGATTTGTAATGCCTACCTTTATAGGTGCCAAAGCCCCCCAACTCTCAGAGCTGAATGGCTATTCTCATGGTATACTACAACGATGTATCTCAAAGTACCGCAAAACCTTCTATAGATATTAGAAATGTCCAAGAGAAGGACTTTCTTGTTAAAATGACAAGAGTTTCTTATCTCCTTGAGGCAATGGTCCAGGAGCGGAAGACCATTAGAAGTTGGGAGAGATTTCTTGGTCAAAGGGGCAGATGATACATTCCTGTCCAGGACAAGGCTACAGAAGGGGGAGATTGTAAGTCCATTATTTGTTTGTAGGCCTTGTGTAATTTTTTATTTATATATTTGTATTAAGCTAGTCTAGTTAGATGTAATGGGCTTGGCCCACTTCCTATGTAATAGTTAGATTAGTTACTTAAGGCCATGTGGCTTTGGGGCCTATGTGCCTTGTGTATGGATAGTCTTGCAAACTTAGTTTGCATACAACCTTTGCAATATTCAAAGTAATAGAACTATACACGTCTATGTTATCTCTCAAGCAAAGTGTTCATATTATTCTTACTGCGTTCTTCAAAGTTCATACAAGAAACATCAAGTTAACTCATCTATATCACATCTTTGGACTTTCACAAAAAAAATTGATTTATTATCTCATTGTAGTAGTCAATCTGATTCTCATCTTTCTGTTGCAGGTACTGAGATTTAAATGAAGGTTTTGCCTTTGTTGAAACATACAAGAAGAACACTACTTCCTCTCAAATAGTGAAACCTTCAAACAGTGCAACAAAATTCGCTAAAAAATAGAAGAAACCCGAGTATAAAGTAAAAGAAAATATCTGTCATTCCTACAGATCTAATTCTTGTTTCTCTGTTGTCACAAATGATTGAAACTAAAACAAAAGCATGTATGGAACTCAAAGAAGATCTCTCCCAGCAACACATCATCTTGTGAACCATATATTTCAGGATGAAGAATTCATCATGGACACCAAAGAAGAAAAACTCTGAACCAGTCCCACGAACATCATAGTTCATAGTAAAGAACGTTATCAATGTTGAATTCTCATCTACTTATATTCCAAAACAAGGAATTCCATTCAAAAGTAGTCAAGCTCAAAAACTTAATGCTTTCACTCAAAATAACGATAAAAACAAATCTTTCTCAAAATCTATAGTTAAATCTGATTCTGTACTAAAATTCGACGTAAAATATATTTATGTGATATATTCAGTTAAACACTTAATCAGATTATCAAAAGAAAATATTTGTAAAAATACAAAATACAAATTTGAATTTAATGTTAAAAATGGAATTCCTCAATGGCATTCAGGACCATTTAATGACAAGGTTCACAAACGTATCATTGAAAATTCAAAGGTTTGGTTGCCAAAGACTACAAAAACTGACGACACGGGACCCATATTGTAATGCCGGAAATTCGAGATTAATAAAAAGTAATATATTGGAATAATTATGCTATTGTTAGCTATATATTGATGTGTAGGAAATATGAACTTATTGGGCTTATATGATAATCCAGTAACAGTTTTTAGTTGTGAATTGGACTTGAGATAGTGACTTGGGCTTAGGCTAACAAGAGGTATTACACATGAGTATAAATAGAAAATTAGGGCACATCCCCCAACACTAACAATCAAATCATTGCTCCATTCATTCAAGAGTGTCTATGTATGTTGTGTGCCATCTTCGAAGAAACAGAGGAAGAACGAAGGTAAGTTCATTTTGGAACTTAAGAAGTTGTCAAGGAAATCATGAGGTAGTGTTCCTCAATTCATTAGGATCGTGTAGACACTAAATCTCACTCTTTTAAGATGAGGAATGGGTGTTTGAAATCTAGGTTTTGGGTTTTTGAATGTATGAGAAAAACCAGGAAAAAGATTTAAGCAAGAACACTAAATAGTTGATGAAATACAGATTTGTATTAAAAGGAAAGATTTATATAAGTGGAGAAATGTTTTGCAACATGAATGAGTTAAATTGATTGAGTTTTGAGGAAGTTTGATCTTGGCTATGGAGTTTGGGGTTTTTAGTACAATGAACTGATAGGGAAGACATGTAGCCATGTGACTTTCACATAGACCTGTACATACATCCTTGCGACTTTCATATGGACTTGTATACATCTCCATGCAACTTTCATATGGCCACAAGTAGCCATGCGACTTTCACATAGGCATGTATATACTTCCATGCAACTTTCATATGGACTTGTGTACATCTCCATGCGACTTTCATATGGCCACATGTAGCCATGCGACTTCCATCTAGGCATGTGTATGGTTTCATGTGACCTTCATATGGGGTATAAGTACTCATGCGACTTACATGTATATATATAGCCATGCGACTTACATGTAAATATATATAGCCATTCGACTTACATGTACATATATATAGCGATGTGACTTACATGTACATATATATATATATAGCCATGCATCTTACATGTACATATATAGCCATGCGAGTTACATGTACATATATATAGCCATGCGACTTACATGTAAATATATATATATAGACATGTGACTTACATGTACATATATATAGCCATGCGACTTTACATGTATATATATATAGCTATGCGACTTTTGTGCCTATTTGGTTTATGGGAAGTTGTGTAAGTAAACAAGAGACTAGTACCAGGAATTGACCCTTTTGGGCTTCGATCAGGTGACAGTTAATTGAAGGGTAATCACAAGTAAAGTTAGAAAGTAAGAACCAAGTAACGAGAACTGTTGACAAGTGAGTATTCTCAGTTATGATCTAAATAGACTGCGAATATGAATGAATGCATATAGATATGTGAATAGCTATGAGGTAAGACATGAATATGACTAGACCGCTTACTTGGGTAGCGGGTAAGAGTAGTCCGTTTACTTCGGTAATGGGTATGAATAGACCTCTTACTTCGGTAGTGGGTACGAGTAGACCGTTTACTTCGGTAACGATTATGACTAGACCGTTCACTAAGGTGACGGGTACGAGACCAGCATTTCGGTGTCGGGTATGTTAGACCGTTGTGACGACAAGGGGAGAGATGAGACTGTCCTGGTAGACGGGTATGACGAGACCACTTACTATGGTAGTGGGTATGAGTTATGAGCCTTGTTCTATGATATATTTTGCGGTTGTAAGTGGTGTACTCGCTAAGCCTTTGGCTTACAATTGTTGTTTTAACTCTTTTCAGGAGATGACCATGGCGGCACTCCAGTTCGGCGTTGATAGCTCATTACCAATGCTTTCGCAGCTTTAATGATTTAGTTTTAATGTTAATGGTTTCCATGACAAACAATTATGAGGGATGTAATTTTATAAACGTTGTGTACTCACTTTAAATCAGCAATTGTGACGTAATTACTTTATCAATATCTATTTATGAATGAATGTAAAAAAAAGAAAATTTTGGGACATTTGAACTTGGTATCAGAGCCTAGGTTTAAAGGATCTAGATGCGTTTCGGTGTGTTTAGACTAAAACCTTGGTTCGTAAAGAATTTCCAAACAATGTTTTACAAACTGCAAATGGGGAAACTTTTAATTAGCTATCGGCTGGAGCTAGTTTAAGTGGTCATGCATGAGGTACAAGGTACATACAATATTCTATTATATGCTAGTTATGTGACTTTTGATAGTAAGCTACTCTAGAAGGGTAACGAGGAGGTAGTACAACCTTTATATGATTGGTATACCTGAAAACCAGACACTATAGAAGGTGATGATACAAGGGTAATGTGTATGCTAGGATCCAAGGTGATGATACAAGGTGATGATACAAGGGTATACGTGAAAACCAGACACTCTAGAAGGGCCCAAGCTAGCGAATCGGGGTTTTCAAGGGTAATGCTAGGATCCAGTACGTGTAGTGTGTTGGTACTAATAGAGCTCATATTATTATATGCACACAATACTTATCGGAACCTATCAGTATCCAAGGGAATCTTGTGAATCCGGTGTGGGGTACTTGTAGAGGTAAGATGCTTGTAGCTAGGGTGCCTTAGAATGTCTAGGGTTGCCTGCTAGCTAAGTTTTGACATGCAATACACAATATATGCTCTGGTATGTTAGTGAGGACTGTGTGGCAATACCGCTGATTGATTAGTGCACTGTCTATACATCCAATATGGTGAACACGAGAAAAGGAAGAGTAATTCCAGCAGATAGGGTTTTCGGAAACCCACTTGATGGGGAAAACGCCAGTGTGATGAGGGAATGTGACCCCCACATGCAACCAGTTGTAAACAAGCCACTTTTTGAAGATGTGGCTCGTAAGAACATGGTACCGGAGAATGTTGCAAGTAAAGAATACGGGGAAACAAAAATGACACAGCTAATAAACACAGCGGTAACCAATGCGTTGAAAGATGTAACATCCTCTATTTGAGCCTTGTTGTTAATCGTGTGTAAATGTAAGTAAGCTAGTAGATTATGTAAATAGATATTTCAAGTTGTATATATGTGTGTATTAATTGCTTAAATGAATTTGTGTTTGATGAAATGTGTATTAGTTAATTAAAGTAAAGTAAATATAAATATATACATATATATATATATGTATGTATATATATATATATTAAGAAAAGTGAATTAGAAAAGAATTTAAAGAAAAAGAAAATCTAGAGGCGGTTGCCTCTAGATATGGATACATATATAGATGTGTATGTGTTTAGAATTGAACAAGAAAGTCAAAGTTAAGAAAACACCTACAAACACACACACTAGTTCTCTCGTGAGTCTCTGAAGAAGAAACGATTGAAAGATTTGGTGTTGTTAAATCAAGCAAAGGTAAGGATGATGTTGTAATGAAGTTAAGCTTGATTAGCAATAGATATGAGTTGTGATGTGGCTCGAAAATCAAGTTCAAATGAAAACACAATTGAAGAACATATGAAGCTTACTTTGAAAGTGGGTTTTGCATGTTTTGTGTTCTTATTTGGATTTGATGAGTTTGTGAAGTTTGTATATGTATTATATGAAGTTTAAAAGTGTTTTAAAAGTAAAACTAACGAGTTTGAAGATCTGAAAAATGAAAAGTTTAAGAAATAAGTCGGATGGTTGATGAACAAGAAGAAGATGATATGCAGGTCTACATGCGACGCGACGCGTCGGGTAGGGGGACAAGACGCCTTCCCGGCTAAATCGTGCGACTTTCAAGTTTCATGCGACTTTTGTTCATCCAACTTTTTGGCCCACCCGACCTTGATCCGACTCTTTGGTCCGACTTTCGGACCAACCTGTCATCCGACATTCGGATCATGGGTTCATCCGACTTAAGGATGATCCGACATTTAGATGCGACTTTCGCATGAGAAGCACGACGCGACGCGTCCGGTGCTTGGACGCGACGCGTCGGGTGAATATCAGAAATGTTCATTTTCAAAGTTAAATGTATTAGAGGTACAAGTCGTGCTAAGTCATGTGAGGTTAATCTAAGGTGTTATAAGCCTTAGATGTTCTAGTTAGGGTTCTAGTAATAGAATCCGATATGTGTAAACGCTTAACACGAGTGATAATGAATCTAGGTAAACTTGCCGAGTTAGCTGAACCAGAGTTAGAGTAATCAATATATAAGTTACTCAGGTGAATACCAACTTCCGTAAGCCTCGATAAAGGGAAACTTGCTTGCTAAATGAATTATATTTATGCAAATATGTTAATGTTGCATGTATGCGTAAAAGTAAAGACGTAAGTCTTGCCATGCTACTTTATTGCACGATGCCATGTTAAATACCCGTTAAACGTATGTTTAGTGCACGCCAGCTAAATCTAGAACTGGAGCCTCCTAGTTAAGATGAATGATACGTATGATAATGATCCTAAATGGATCAACTATCCGAAGATTGTGGATATGCATGTTAAGGATCCAGATTGGATCCGCCTCGATGAAATAAATGAATATGCATGCTTAATGTATAAATATGCATGCTTAATGAATGATCGTAATGGATCAGCTATGTGTATTTGAAAAGTTTGTGGACATCTTCAAGCATGGTTAAGGTCAACTTTGTAGTTGGATCCCAGGGATCCTTGATCAGGTGATTCGGGATTTAACGGTGATTCGAGGTAACACTCCGGATCGTAGATTCTGCAGAACCGCCATGCCTTACATCATGAGAACTAGTAATCATTCGATTGTGGTTGGATTACCTAGGTTTCCTATGGTTCCGTAAACGATGCTTGGTGGAATGCTTTATGCTCCCCCACCAGTGCGGATGGTTGTGTCTGATCCCCCGGTTTATGTTGTTGAGCGGGACTAGCTATACCGCAAGAAATAACTCATGCCGATCATGTCAGCAAACTACAATGTGATAGGATAGCATTGTTTGCTAATTCCTGTGATGCATGACTTGCTTTATTGATGCTTATGTTAAGGTTGTACTCACTAGCTATGTGTATATCTAATGGTGCCATGTTGACTTTTTTTATAGATAAAGACTAGAAGGCCTGGTGAGGTGGGTTGCTTATGCATGTTATTGTACCTCAGGGATGGAACACTTATGTATGTTGTAAATATATGATGCTATGGTCGGTTGTTGTAATAGAGTAACACCACAATCGATACAATATTTTGTCGTGTAAGCCTCCAAATTTCGAGGGGAGTGATAACCCTACAGTGACTATGCAATAGCTTCGTGAAATGGACCAAACGTTTGAATCGTGTGAATGTGAACTGGAGTACTGCGTGAAATATGTAGTACGCATATTGAAGGGATGCGCCATTTTCTGGTGGGTTACTGTGAAAGCCTCTATTAGTAAGGAGGTGTTAAGTGCTTTGTCGTGGGAGCAGTATTCTGAAAAGTTGCTAAAGAAGTATTGTATGGATTATGATATGGAGAGAATGGAAAGAGTGTTCTACAATCTCTAGAAAGAAGATAAAACAATGGAGGATCTTATCACGGCCTTTACTGATAAGATGAGATTTGCTCCACATCTGATACCAGATGAGACCACCAAGATAAGAAGGTTCGTGGGGACCCTGCCATTGGAGTTTCGCGCCAATGTGCGAGCGGCTTCGAGTTTGGATCGGGCATTTGAAGTGGCCCGGCAAGTGGAGGGAGATTGAATTCAATGTCGGGGCAAAACTGCTAGTGGGGGTTACAAAAGAAAGTTTCAACCATCTCAAAAATCAGGTCCTTCAAAAGGGTAGTCCTCTGGAGGTGGAAAGACCGATACTTCTAAGAAACCAAGACATGATAATCCTTGGTGTTCTTCGTGTCGTACATTTCATTCTGGTGAATGCTCAGCAGCAACCAGAAGATGTGGGAGGTGTGGGCAGAAAGGGCATTCGGTGAGTGAGTGTCGATACAAAGAAGACATGTGCTATCGGTGTCGCAAGCCCGGTCACAAGATGGTGGATTGTCCCGATAGGCAAAACTCGGGAGC
Source organism: Dittrichia graveolens (assembly GCA_038502395.1). Lineage (NCBI taxonomy): Eukaryota > Viridiplantae > Streptophyta > Magnoliopsida > Asterales > Asteraceae > Dittrichia > Dittrichia graveolens. The sequence continues at coordinate 31,741,434 of JARJIL010000008.1, forward strand.
AGGTCGGGGATGTCATCACTAGGCATGAAAGGGAGGGCATTTTAGATGACTGCAAGAAGAGGCGAAGGCAGCGGGGATGTCATCACTGGTACATTCCTTATTAACTATACCCCTGCTTGTGTGTTATTCGACTCTAGAGCTACCTACTCCTTTGTCTCTGTTTCTTGTCGTAAAAAGTTGAAGTTACCTGTTTCCAAGTTGATCGATCCACTTAATGTGGAAGTTGCTAGATGGTAAGGTCGTCTCTGTTACAAAGAAAGTTTTATAGTTATTCTTGATGTCAAGGGAAGCATTTTCCCTATCTCATTCTTTGTTATGCCTATTACGGGCTTCGATGTTGTAATTGGGATGGATTTGCTCAGCAGTCGTGATGCTGAGAATCTCTGTTCCAAGAAGATGATTAAGATATTCCAGTTATCTCCGTTATAAAAGCTCATAAGTGTATTTCTAAAGGTTTTGACTCTTTCTTAGCATATGTTATTGATGCCAAGATGGAGAAGCAACCTGTCCAAGAATAAAGAATAAATATCCTCTTCCGCGAATGTGTATAGATTACAGGGAGCTTAACACGCGAACTGTAAAGAATAAATTTCCTCTTTCGCGAATAGACGATCTTTTTGATCAATTGAAGAGAGCTACCTATTTCTCTAAAATTGATCACTGGTTGGGGTAACATCAAGTGCGAGTTCAAGAAGAAGATATCCCGAAGACTGATTTTTGAACTCGTAACGTTCATTACAAATTTTTGGTTATGCCGTTCGGCTTAACCAATGCCCCTGCCATTTTCATGGATCTAATGAATCATGTTTGTCGTCCACTTCTTGATAGATCCGTGATCGTTTTTATTGATGACATTCTTGTTTAATTGAAGACTGAAGCTGATCATGAGCTCCATCTTCATCAGGTTCTCGAAACTCTCAAACGAGAACAATTGTACGCTAAACTTTCTAAGTGTGAGTTATAGCTTAGAGAAGTACATTTCCTTGGCCATGTAATTTGTAGAGATGGTGTCAAAGTAAATCAAGCTAAGGTGGAGGCTGTGATGAATTGGGGAATTCCTCGAACTCCTTCTGAAATTAAAAGTTTCCTTGGCTTGGCTCGCTACTATCGGCGGTTTATCCGCGATTTCTCTAAACTTGCGAGTCCGTTGACAAAGCTGACTCATAAGGATGTAGCTTTTGTATGGTCGGAAGCTCAGGAGGAAGTTTTTCAGACCTTAAAGGGATTGTTATGTGAAGCTTTGATCCTCACCTTGCCTGATGGTTCGAAAGACTTTACTGTCTATTGTGATGCCTCATACGTGGGTTTCGGGTGTGTCCTAATGCAGCGTGATAAAGTGTTTGCTTACGCCTCACGAAAATTGAAATCACACGAAAGGAACTACCCAACCCATGATCTTGAGCTTGCTGTTGTGGTATTTGCATTGAAATTATGGAGGCATTACCTTTATGGCACCAAGTGTGTGATATGCACTGATCACAAGAGTTTACAGTATGTCTTCTCTCAGAAAGAACTCAAGATGCGGAAGTGCCATTGGTTGGAGTTAATTAAATATTACGATTGTGAAATCCGTTACCATCCTGGTAAATCCAATGTTGTAGCAGATGCTTTGAGCCATAAAGGACCGCCAACAAAAGCAAAGTATATGAAGATCACAGTGATATTAGATTTGATTGCAAAGCTAAAAGAAGCCCAACAGTTAGCTTTGCAAGAAGATAATCTGAAAGCTGAAACGATGAAGAAGTTAAAAGACCAGCTGGGTGAAGATAATCATGGGTTGAATACTTTTCAATCCAGGATTTGGGTAACTCTTATGGAGGTAATCGTGAGCTGATTTGGCAAGAAGCCCACAAGTCCAAGTTATCCGTCCATCCGGGAATCACTAAAATGTACTATGACCTCAAAAGGTTGTATTGGTGGCCGACTCTTAAAAAGGACATCGCTTCATTTAGGGAGAGATGTCAAATATGCGCGCAAGTTAAGACGGGACACCAAAGGCCTTATGGCAATCTACAACAACTTGAAATTCCGGAGTGGAAGTGGGATCATATCACGATGGATTCCGTGACAAAGCTACCAAAGACATTCAGAGGGCATGATATGATATGGGTCATTGTTGACTGGTTGACGAAAAGTTCTCACTTCTTAGCAACAAACTAGTCTGCTTCGTTGACTCGTTTGGCTCAGCTTTATATTGATGAGATTGTATCACGTCACGGTCTTCCTTGTTCAATTGTTTCTGATCATGACTCTCGTTTTGTTTCTAATTTCTGGCAAAGTTTGCAACGTGAGCTAGGCACCCGTGTTCATTTGAGCACTGCCTATCACCCGCAGACCGATGGCCAATCTGAATCCAAACGTTGGAAGATATGCTTTGTGCGTGTGTACTCGAGTTTGGTGGTTCATGGGATTCTCATCTCCCATTGATTGAATTTGCTTATAATAATTCATATCATTCCAGTATTGGAATGCCACCATATGAGATGTTGTATGGGAGTTGTTGTCATACTCCAACTTGCTGGTTGGAACCTGGTGAAAAGCAATTCGTTGGACCTGAAATTGTCCAGATCACAGCTGATAAAGTGAATGTGGCCCTAGAGAAGCTGAAAGCAGTCCGTGACCGACAAAAGATGTATGCAGATCCTAAATGTCGTCCTGCTACATTTGATGTTGGTGATTGTGTATTCTTGAAGGTTTCTCCTTGGAAAGGCGTCATTCATTTTGGGCGTAAGGGGAAGCTAAGTCCATGTTTCGTTGACCCATTCAAAGTTATTCGTAGAGTCAATGATCAGACGGTAACTCTTGACCTACCGCCTGAGCTAGCTAGAATCCATGATACCTTTAACGTATGTTACTTACGCAAGTGCAACGTTGAAGATGGGCAGATTCTCCCATTACAAGAACTCAAGGTTGACTCTTTTAAGCGTCTCGTAGAAGAACCTGTTGAAATTCTTGACACGAAGGTCAAGAAGTTATGAAAGAAGATGATCTACCTGGTTCTTGTGAAGTGGAAGCACAACTTAGATCCAAACCTGACGTGGGAAGTCAAGGACGAGATAAAGGCAAGATACCCTCACCCGTTTATCACCGAGTAGATTCCGAGGGCGGAATCCTCTTAAGGGGGTAGATTTGTAACATCCTTGATTTGGGCCTAGTTGTTAATCGTGTGTAAATGTGAGTAAGCTACTAGATTATGTAAATAGATATTTCAAGTTGTATATATGTATGTATTAATTGCTTAAATGAAATGTGTATTAGTTAATTAATGTAAAGTAAATATATATATGTATATGTATATATTAAGAAAAGTGAATTAGAAAAGAATTAAAAAAAGAAAATCCAGAAGCGGTTGCCTCTGGATAAGGATACATATATAGATGTGTATGTGTTTAGAATTGACCAAGAAAGCCAAAGTTAAGAAAACACCTACAAACACACACACTAGTTCTCTCGTGAGTCTCTGAAGAAGAAGGGATTGAAAGATTTGGTGTTGTTAAATCAAGCAAAGGTAAGCACGATGTTTGTAATGATTTTAGGCTTGATTTGGAATAGATATGAGTTGTGATATGGCTGGAAATTCAAGTTTAAATGAAAACACCATTGAAGAACATATGAAGCTTACTTTGAAAGTGGGTTTTGCATGTTTTGTGTTCTTATTTGGATTTGATAAGTTTGTGAAGTTTGTATATGTATTATATGAAGTTTAAAAGTGTTTTAAAAGTAAAACTAACGAGTTTGAAGATTTAGAAAATGAAAAGTTTAAGAAATACGTCGGATGATTGATGAAGAAGGAGAAGTTCATATGCAGGTCAGCACGCGACACGACGTGTCGGGTAGGGGGACACGACGCGTTCCCGGCTAAGTTGTTCTACTTTTGCTCATCCGACTTTTTGGCCCATCCGACTTTTGATCCGGCTCTTCGGTCCGACTTTTGGACCAACCTGTCATCCGACTTTTGGATCATGGGTTCATCCGACTTATGGATTTCGCATGAGAAGCGCGACGCGACGCATCCGGTGCTTGGACGCGACGCCTCGGGTGAATTTCAGAAATGTTCATTTTCAAAGTTAAATGTTTTAGAGGCACAAGTCGTGCTAAGTCGTGTGAGGTTAATCTAAGGTGGTATAAGCCTTATATGTTATAGTAAGGGTTCTAGTAATAGAATCCTATATGTGTAAACGCTTAACGCAAATGATATTGAATCTAGGTAAACTTGCCGAGTTAGCTGAACAAGAGTTAGAGTAATTAGTATATAAGCTACCAAGGTGAGTACCGACTTCCGTAAGCCTCAATAGAGGGAGACTTGCTTCATAAATAAATTGCACGATGCCATGTTAAATACTCGTTAAACGTATGTTGAGTGCATGCCAGCGGAATCCGGAACTGGAGCCACCTAGTTAAGACGAATGATATGTATGATAATGATCCTATAAGGATCAACTATGTGAAAAATTGAGGATATGCATGTTAAGGATCCAGATTGGATCCACCTCGATGAAATAAATGAATATGCATGATTAATGTATAAATATGCAATATGATTAATGAATGATCCGGAATGTATTAGCTATGTGTATGTGAAAAGTTTTCGGACATCTTCAAGCATGGCTAAGGTCAACTTTGCAGTTGGATCCCAGGGATCCTTGATCAGGTGATTCGGGATTTAACGGTGATTCGAGGCAACATTCCAGATTGTAGGTTTTGCAGAACCGCCGTGCCTTACATCATGAGAAGTAGTAATCAGTCGATTGTGGCTGGATTACCTAGGGAGCCTATGGTTCCATAAACGATGCTTGGTGGAATGCTATCCTGCAAGAAATGACTCAGGCTGATTGTGGCTGGATTACATCATGAGAAGTAGTAATCAGTGTGGATGGTTGTGTCTGATCCCCCGGTTTATGTTGTTGAGCGGGACTAGCTATCCTGCAAGAAATGACTCATGCCGATCTTTTCAGCACACCACAATGTGATAGGATAGCATTGTTTGCTAATTCCCGTGATACATGACTTGATTTATTGATGCTTATGTTAAGTTTGTGCTCACTAGCTATGTGTATAGCTAATGGTGCCACGTTGACTCTTTTTACAGATAAAGACTAGAAGGCCTGGTGAGGCGGGTTGCTTATGCATGTTATTGTACCTCTGGGATGGAACCCTTAAGTATGATGTAAATATATGATGCTATGGTCGGTTGTTGTAATAGAGTAACACCACGGTCGATACAGTATTTTGAATGTAAAACCTTTTGGTTTAAGTTTCTGTTGCTAATTCAATGATAACTAATCGTGAATGAGTTAACGTTTATGAAAAATGCAAATTTTTACTAATTTTGTTATTTTCCAAAGCCGGTGTTACAAAAGAGCTTCTGCCTAAGGTGGTGGAAGACCTGAAATAGGACATGAGCACCATGATAGACTAGAAGTTGGGTGCTCTGTGGGCCGCAAGAGAAGCAACTGCAAACACCCAAGTACTTGTTTTTCCCGAATATGAATAAAACTAAGTATGAATAAAATCAAAATGCGGAAATAGTTTTAAAACAACGAACGCACGAAAGTTTTCAAAGTAAGATTATATTAATAACCAAACTTCAAAGAGTGCACAAGAACAAACTTGAGCGCTGAGTACAAACTAAATCAAGAACAAACTTGAATGCAAATTAGCAAACAAACGCTTAACCTTTTCTCGTTAATTGAGCAGGTATTTATAGGCTAAGTAAACTAATCATGACCATCTGATTTATTTACACGTGTACCGTTCTACACTTAATTAGGACCATAAAACAAGATTGCCGTTTCAAGCTCCTTCAGAATGCGCAGATCGTGCACTTTACATAACAGGAAGATCCTGGTTATCAGATGTATCTTCAGTTCAGAAGACCCTTTGATGACTGAAGACAAACTTCAGCTGACGTTCACTTCAGAACTAATCTTCAGATGAACTACTGGCTTCTTTCTTCAGATGTCGTTAGAACAGTTTACAAAAGAATGACATATTACACCATCAGTCGCTTTCTTCGAAAACTTCTTCAGGAATGGAATATATACAAATAAAAGGACTAACAATCTCCCCCTATTTGTTTATAATCCATGACTATGTACAAAATGAATAAAGAAAAGAAAGAATAAAGAATAAAGAATTACTATTCTACATGTCCGGTTTAAACTCTTCAGGAGAGGATTCTTTTGGAGCTCTGAGCTTTAATTGCTTCAAGTATTCCACCAAAATGTCTTTGACTTTTGGATCTTTATTATCTATGAAGTATCGAAGAGATCTCAGATGAAGCCAGTCAGCCTTGGCAAAGTCTGAAACTCTCTGAAACCGCATTTTGTCATATGCATCAAGAAAATAAAATCCCCTCGGATTTGAGAGAAATTTACCCACTTCAGGAATGAAGCCAGGAGGCAACGTGGTGTCGAAGCCGTTGCAGTTTGGAAGCTCTCCAATGGATATCAGCTCCAAAATTTGTTGCTGAGATTTCTTGAGAGTAAGCCTCCTTCTCTGAAACTTTAACTTTTCAGCTTGAGTGGGTTTCTCTTTCTATGGCATGACAGTTGCATCAGATCCCTTCTTCTTTACCTCTTCCTCATAATATTCAATTACCTTGTTGATCTCTAGTTGAATGAAATTAACATCATCAGTTTGCTTGCGTTTTGATAAACAAGCAAGTATTTCGTTCCATTTAGACACGACATAGTTGAGTTGAACATCCTTGACAGATTGTATGCTAAAGATTGGAAGATTTTTGCGCTGAACCGTCAGAAAGGTTTCATTATTTACTTTCTTCAGCTTGATTGCAGTGATTCTATCAGGATACCTTCTTTGATGTCGAGAGCTTAGCCACTTTTCTTGCTTTTGTTCCTTGATCCTTTTCTTTTCCTCAATTGAAGCTTTTTCAGTTTCAATCTTTTCATGAATCTGTTTTTGAAGATCAAAAGGATCAAGATCAATTTTGTTAGCAGCAAGCTCTTCAAGTGAAAATTTCTCTGCTGCTGTTCTGCTAAGTTCATCAGCCACTTTCAAGTCTTTTACTCTTGGATTTTCGTCATCTGAGTCACCTAAATCATATATAATTTTACTCATCTGATCATCCGAAGAGACTATCACCATTTTTCCTTTACCTTTGTTAGATTGGCTTGGCTGACCACCGGATGAAGGAGCAGCTGATTGACTGGGAATCTGAGAGGCTTTAGCTTCAGTTATTATTTGCTGACATTCAGCTCCATCTAATTCTGAACTGAACAGATCAGCTTCAGCCTCTCTTTGATCAAGGAGACTCTTGAGCTCCCCTTCAGCAAGTGCCTTAGCTTCCTCAGCTTTGGCTAATTTGACCTCGAAGTCGATCAAAGCCTTATTCTTGTCTTCTTCAGTGGCTTTGAGGTGTGCCACTTCTTCTTCTAATCTTTGTAGGTATTCAACATGTGAATACTTTTTATCCCATTGATTATTTTCCGATCAGTGGTGGCCTTCCTTCTTATGATCTGGCAGATTTTGGAATGTCTTCTTATTTTCTCCCCCTTAGAAGCTGTAGAGAATCTTGAAGCTTCTACCGAGTGAGACAAGGCCGAAATCTCCCTCGAAAGTCCCGAGAAGGAGGGAGCAAATAAATCTCGCAATTGACGAGTTGCATTTTCAGAAAGATTGACAGCATGGATGTTGTCAACCTTGGAGGAAAGGGAATTTACAGTGGTGAAGAGAGAAGAGAGTTGAGTGTTTAGCTTGGAAAACTCAAGAGTGGCGGAATCAACTATTGTTTTGATAAGATGGTGAAGGGTCTTGTACTTCCCATGAAGAATCAGATTTTTACGATTAATGGTTTCGGTGAGGGTGGTGAACTGAGTTTTGATAGACTCATCAAGAGATTTGAGCTCAAATTCAAGCTTGGCTTGATTATTAGCGACACACTAACCCTGAAAGATGTTCGACTTAACAGAATTCGAAACAAAGACGACGAGTTCAGATAGACTTTCCAATGAGGAAGCAATGTATATTGAAGGCTCAGAGGTGTGAGAATGTACAGACTTGGGGGATTGAAGAAAATAAAAAACATCACTGTCATCAAAAGGATTGACAGTTGTATCAGGAGAAGGAATATCAAACAAGGTGTTTAGGAGAGATGGGGAGGCCATAGCATCAGGAGGAGTGACTGATGCATTAGGGGTCTGAGGCTCATTTGCTTCAGTTACAGTCTGGTTTAAGACCGTGTCTTCATTAGCATAAGGAATCTCGACTGAAGGAGGTTGAACTTCAGTGTCATTGATGAGGGAAGGTTGGGCATCACCCTCAGTTTGGTGTGAAATAGATAAATCATCTGCCCTAGTAGAATCCATAGTGTCAATGGGGTTTTGTGAAACATCAAGTGATTTGGTTGCAGTTTCATCTTCAGGGTGAACTAAAGAATCATCAACTGGTTGGACCTCCGAAACTAGGGGTATTGTAGTCTCATCATTGGTGATAGGCTGAGCATCAGTGTCAACCGTTTTGGGTGCTGACTCATCATGTGCTTGGTCAATATCCATAGTGTCAGTTGGGTTTACTAATACATTAAGGGATAGAGGGGGAAGATCAGCAGAGACAGGAATGGATGTTCCCTGTTTTGGTGGTACCTGAGTTGTTGTGGGTTTGCTGGCGGACTCAATAGTGGGTAAAGAAGAAGTCTCGGCTGACTAGTGTTTGTCAGTGTCCTGAACTTGTGATAGTAGAAGAGGGACTTTAGGTACAGCTTGGTTGTGAGCTGTCTCTTCATTACTTAGACTTGGTTAAGAGACTTTAAGTAAAGGAGATCTTACCTGAACAGTAACAATCAAACTTAAATGAAATAGCTATATTGTTGAAGGATTTAGCATTCCTATTTCTGCAAGCAGTTGATTAAACCGGTGTTCATCTAAGGCTTTTGTGAAGATGCCAGACAGCTGATGTTCAGTGGAGATGAAACGAAGCTCAATTTCATTCTTGGCTATATGATCGCGAATAAGGTGATGGTGAACATCAATGTGCTTTGTGCGAGAATGAAGCACTAGATTATTGGAGATGGCAATAGCACTTGTGTTATCACAATAGATAGGAGTGCGCTGAAAGGAGATGCCATAGTCAGCAAGCTGATGTTGCATCCATAAAACTTGTGTGCAACAACTCCCAGCTGAAATGTATTCAGCTTCAGCGGTGGATAGAGAAATGGAGTTCTGTTTCTTGCTTTGCCAACTTACTAGTTTTCCACCTAGTAGCTGACACCCACTGGTAGTACTCTTCCTATCAATCTGACATCCGGCATAGTCTGAATCTGAAAATCCAATTAACTCAAAGCCGCAGTCTCTGGAGTACCAAAGCCTAAGTTCAGGAGTACCTTTCAGGTATCTGAAAATACGTCTGACAGCCGTCAGATGTGATTCTTTTGGGTTTGCCTGAAATCTTGCAAATAGGCATGTGGACAACATTATATCAGGGCCACTGGCTTTCAGACATAGTAAGGATCCGATCATCCCTCTGAAGGTAGGAAGATCAACTACTTTCCCATTCGGATCAGCGGTAAGCTTGGTCTTTGGAACAATGGGAGTTTTCATAGGGGAAGAGTTTGAAAAATTGAACTTTTTGAGTAAGTCTTTGACGTATTTCCCTTGATTAATGAAGATGATATCATCCACATAAATTTGAATTTGAATGAGTTTTATCAATGTTCCCTCTCTGAAATCCATTTTTCAGAAGATGAGTGGACAAAGTGTCGTAACAGGCACGTGGAGCCTGTTTCAGTCCATAAAGGGCTTTGTCGAGCTTATAAACGTGGTGTGGAAACTTGGGATTTTTGAATCCAGGAGGTTGCTGAACAAACACTTCTTCTTGAAGTTCCCCATTCATCTGAAAGACCTTGAATCCCTTGAAGACTGCAAAGGCTAAGAACATACATATTGCCTCCAAATGAGCAACTGGAGCAAACGTTTCATCATAATCTATCCCTTCCTCTTGACAGTAGCCTTTTGCAACTAGTCTAGCTTTGTTACGCACAACTGACCCAGTTTCATCACGTTTGTTCCTGAAGACCCATTTTGTGCCAATAATGGACTTGTGTTCAGGTAGGTCAATTAGCGTCCACACCTTGTTCCTTTCAAATTCATTGAGCTCATCTTGCATAGCGACCACCCAATTTGGATCCTTCAGTGCTTCATCGACTTTCTTTGGTTCGACCTTTGATATAAATTCAGAGAACATGCAGAATGCAGACATGGTTGCATTTCGGGTTTGCGCACCAGTATTTGGATCACCAATCACATTTGTGATGGGATGAGCTCGAGTCCATTTTGTGACCCTTTGTGGTTAATCCTGTTCTTCATATCAGAGGAGTGGTGTTTTTCCGAGAGATCTTCAGTAACCTGGTTCACATTTACAGAATCAATATTTTTGTCAGTATTTACCTCCTGAGAATAGTCATCCAAATCATCATTAAATGACTCTTGTAGAAGAGCATCAAATTCATCGGAAACAATTTGATCAGTATGATTGGAGGTTGACTCTGCATTGAATTCATCAAAGGTAACATTTATTGTTTCAATCACAGAGTTCTTTTTGGGAAGGAAGACTTGATAGGCTTTAGTGATATCAGAATAGCCTAAGAACACTCCTTGTTCTCCTTTGGGATCAAACTTGCTTTTCTGATCTTTCGTGTTCAGGATGAAGCATGTACTTCCAAAGACTTTGAAGTATCCGACATTGGGTGACTTCAGATAGAGTAACTCATAGGGAGTTTTGCTGTGGTGCTTTACAATGATAGACCTGTTTTGTGTATAGCAAGCAGCATTAACAGCTTCAGCCCAGAAATGGCCTTTCAGAGATGCTTCAGTTAGCATCGTTCTAGCTGCTTCTATCAGCGTCCTGTTTCTTCTTTCAGCAACCCCATTTTGTTGAGGGGTATATGGAGCTGAGAAGTTTTGGATGATGCCATTTTCATCACAAAAGTCTTGGAGGGTAGAGTTTCTGAACTCTGTCCCATAATCACTGTGGAGATGTTTAACATGTGTGTCAAACTGTCTTTGAACACGGCGAATAAAGCTCATCAGAACTTCAGCAGTATCACTTTTGTTACGCAAGAAGAATACCCATGTGAACCTGGTGTATTCATCAACTACAACCAGAGTATACTTCTTGCCACCCATGCTTGGAGAACTGACAGGACCAAAGAGATCCATATGTAAGAGATGAAATGCGGAATTAACTTGGTTGCAATGTTTTGATTTGAAAACCGACTTCTTTTGCCTTCCTTTCTCACATGCATGACACAAGTTATCTTTCTGAAACCAAACTGACGGTAGACCTCTGGTAAGCTTAAGCTTAGAGTGTTTGCTTATGTTTTTGAAGTTGAGATGAGATAGCCTTTTGTGCCATAACCAGTTAACTTTTGAATCCGCTTCTGAAAAGAAACAAGCATCTCTCTCAAAGGTGGCAGAGTTGAAATCGACAACATACATGTTACCCTGCCTTTTTGCTTGTAAGACCTCTTTTCCTTTCTTGTTGAAGATTGAACCTCTGGTCTTCTTAAAATGCACTTCATAATCTGCATCACACATCTGACTGATGCTGATCAGGTTGTGTTCAAGTCCAGTCACATGGGCAACATTCTTAATATTGACTGAGCCTTGGTCGAGATAACCATAGCCATCAGTTTTGCCACATTTTCCACCACCAAAAGTGACCTTGGGGCCATTTGCTTCTTGAACCCCATTCAGTAAGGACTTACATCCGGTCATATGCCTTGAGCATCCACTGTCAAGGTACCAAATGTTATCATGCTCACCGCCCAACACAGATAATCGAAAAGATTAGTTCATTTGAAGAGCCCAAACTTTACTCGACTCCTAGACACACTTCTTAGAAGAGCAACTCGAGATCTTGTTTTCATTAGAACAAGAAGTAGCTTCATGACCTCTTACTCCACATTTGAAACATTTCCGAGTGGATTTAGAATTCTTTGCCTTAATCTTTTTATTTTTCTTCTCTTTCTCACCGATTAACTTTAAAACTTTGAATAGAGAATCTTTAGCTTCTTTGAGTTTAGATACGGGCAAAGCAAAGGTTTCATCAATTGTTTTCATTTTGGAGGGTTTTGAATTTTCAGCTTTGGATTGTAAGGTTTCAACTGATGATTCTTCAGTTGATGAAATCATGGGAATGATAATGTCATAGAAGACACTGGCTTCAGGAAGAAAGCTTGAGTTAGATGACTCATTTATATTGAATTCAAAATATATTTCACCAACTGAATCAGATGAAGATTGATCGAGGGTTGCAATATAGGTTTCATTCACGACTATAGGTTGGGTTTTAGTTGGGGTTACAGACATGACTTCAGGATGGGTTTCGGTAGGACTTGATGTAATGGGAATTTCAGTGATTGGTTCAGTAGTTTCGTTGGCAGGAGTATCATACTCAGTAGGAAGTTGAAGATTTCTAATTTCAGAATTTGTTCTTTTAGAAAAGCTTTGATTATACATCATGGTGGGGTTCCATCCTTCTACTGAGCTATGATTTTCAGCTTCAGCCAGATCTTTGCTGAACTTGCTTTCAGTGGCCATCAAACGCATTTCAGGATTTGCAGTTCCAAGGATTTCTTCAGCCACCAGACATTTACCTCTGACTTTGTAACACCAGAAAAATCACAAGTCATTTTTTTTAAATTGCACTACAGAAGCTAACTCAAACCAACTTAATTATATAAAACCCAATATTTACAAATGTACAATAAGTGTTCGAAGGCTTAATCAAAACAACAGTTTGGTGTTACAAAAATAATTGGCTCGTCTCTTTTTCAAAATACGTATCAGAGTGTGGTCAACTCTTCCTTCTTCAACTATAAACACCAACCTGCAAAGCATCAACTGAGGGGAATTAGCACAAACCTAAGTGAGTAGAGGCTAAAGCAACAAATGCAAACATTCACAATCAATCATCAATCATGTAATCACATAACCAGAGAATACCGGCGGTTCGACGCAGAACCTACAACCAATGTCGGCCAAAGCAAAGGTTTACCGATAGCTTTCCACTAGATTGGCACAGTAAACTCCCCTCTGAGCAACAAATGCAACAGAAAGGCTACTACTGTTCAACCAACAAGTTAGGCAAGCCAAGCCCAAGTCCACGTATAGATGACTTCTCAACGCAACTCAAAATCATCCTAAGAGTGCGTATCGACCAAATATTCATGCAGCAGTTATCAACATTTCAAAATCACAATCAACAGTTCAAACAATTGAATCTCAATCCACAATCATGCTTTACATCAATAAAATTAACTGCAATCTTTACCATCCGTGTTCAACGTCCACTCACCTCAATCTCAGCACGAGCTCAGAAGTCTAATATTACTGAGTCTTTGGATTGCCTGTAAACACAACAATTAAACAAATCAGTCCCAATCTCATAAATATATATCTTATCCATATATTTATAAATCATTCATCAAACAAACATCAAACCATAAACAAATATAAGTTCAAAACACAAGTATCGGATTCCTCAAAAACTATCAGATTTCAAGAAACCGCAACTTATGACTCAGATTCTACTAATATCGGATTTTGGAATCCGATGGATTCCATACAGTCGGATTTTCCTTTACTAAATTCCAAATACTCGGATTTCACTTCAATCGGATTCTATCAACCATGTTCGGATTTCAAGTACCCGGATTACATCAATCGGATTTCTAAATGTATCGGATTTGGGGTCTCGGTTTGCAATGATCGGATTCTTGGTCATATAAGTGTAGGATTTAGGATTCCAGTCTCGGATTCGAAAATGAATCGGGTTCTAAATTATAGGATTCTAACTTTCGGATTTATATATATAACAATCAGATTAAGTTCTATGTATCGGATTTCATAAGTTCCCAGATCACATCTATTGGTTTTCAACACTCGGTTTTATAATCAATCGGAATTCATCTTCTTCCTTACTAAAGACAGTTCATATAGTCATTGATTCTACCATCTTCGAAACTTCATATTCCTAACCCATATTTCACAATGTTTATAAAAACCATATCAACAACATATTCTAACATCCTAAAACACATATTTTATAAATCAAAACACCATTTTAACATGTATTTCATATGAACACCAAAACCCATCCAACTCCTAGTTCTTCAAAAACCGATTCTAAAATATTTCATATAATCATGTTATTTAATCATCAAACTTAATGAGACTAACATGCAATACATCATATTAATATCAAACCTTTAATCTTGAATCACAAATCCACAAATTCTGAAAATCCGATTGTCTCTTTGTTCTTGTTCTTTGGTTTCTTTGGCAGAGGAGAGAACACACACACTTTCAATTATTTTGTCTTCAAACAAATGAGCAGATTGCATGTCTTTACACATACACATTAAATCAAGTATGAGGTGGCAACCTCACCCCTTAACATCTACACGTGTACACACATTTACATGCATACATACAGATTCATATATACATACAAACTTAATCTTTTAATTAAATTAACTAATTACTCAATTAATCATATTTAAACAGATAAGCAAATGTCACAAACCTGCTAATCTCCTAGCCCAGTTTTGAGGGTATTACAAATCTCTCCCCCTTAAGAGGATTCCGTCCTCGGAATCCTTTCCTGCTCAAATAGATGGGGATATCTTTCCTTTATCTCCGACTCAGTCTCCCAAGTTAAATTAGAACCTAAACTATGCTTCCACTTGACCAATATCATCGGTATCTGCTTCTTTCAGAGCTTGGTCACTTTACGATCCAACAGTTCTACTGGTTCTTCTATCAACCTCTTCTTTAAATCCACCTTCAACTCTTGTATTGGGAGAATCTGGTTTTCATCTTCTACTTTACACTTTCTCAGATAGCAGACGTTAAAAGTATCATGTATTCCTGCAATTTCTGCTGGAAGATCTAGTGTAACAATCTGATCATTCACAATCTGCCGTATGCGGAAGGGACCAATGTAACGGGGAGCCAACTTCCCGCATTTACCGAATCGAATCACACCCTTCCATGGAGAAACCTTCAGATATACTAACTCTCCCACATCAAACTTAACCGGACGACGACGTGGACCAGCATACATTTGCCGCCTATCTCTGGCTGATTTCAACTTATCTCTGGCTATAGCAACCTTATCAGCTGTCATCTGAACTATCTCAGGTCCAGCAAACTGTTTCTCACCAGCATCTAACCAACAAGTTGGAGTATGGCAACGACGACCGTATAACATTTCGTACGGAGGCATCCCTATACTGGAGTGGTAAGAATTATTGTACGCAAACTCTATCAATGGCAGGTGCGAATCCCAAGACCCACCATACTCAATTACACAAGCAAGCAACATATATTCAAGTGTTTGTATGGTTCGTTCAGTTTGACCGTCAGTCTGGGATGATAAGCAGTACTCAAATTAATTCTCGTCCCCAATTCCCTTTGTAGACTCCTCCAGAAGGTAGAAACGAATCTGGAGTCTCTGTCAGATACTATTGATAATGGCATACCATGCCTCACAACAATCTCGTTCACATAAAGTTGAGCCAACTTACTCAGAGAAGCCGTCTCACATGTAGCTAGAAAGTGAGCGCTCTTGGTCAGCTGATCCATAATCACCCAAATAATAGCATTATTCTTCTGTGTTCGCGGAAGTTTAGTTATGAAATCCATCGTTATATGTTCCCACTTCCACTCACGGATATCCAACTGTTTTAATGATCCATAAGGTTTCTGATGCTCTGCCTTCACCTGTACACAGATATGGCATGATTCCAGAAACTGTGCCACATCTGTTTTCATAGTAGGCCACCAGTAAAGCACTTTCAGGTCGTTATACATTTTAGTGCTTCCTGGGTGTACTAACAATCTGGACTTGTGCGCCTCTGTCAAAATCAGCCTCCTCAAGTCTCCAAGCATAGGCACCCATACACGAGTCTTGTATACTTTTAACCCACGAGAGTCATCAGCAAGTTCGTCTTTATGTTTCTTCATTAGTTCATTCTTCAAGTGTTCTTCCTTCAGAGCCTCTAACTGTGCAGACTTTAATCTGTCCACTAGATCAAATACAATCTCAATACGCATACACTGGATGGAACTTCCCACTCCCTTGCAGCTTAAGGCATCTGCCACCACGTTTGCTTTGCCTGGGTGATATCTAATTTCGTAATCATAATCTTTAATTAATTCCACGCAGCATCTCTGTTTCATATTCAACTCTTTCTGTGTAAATACGTACTGTAGGCTCTTATGGTCGGTACAAATCACACACTTGGTGCCATACAAGTAGTGTCTCCACAGCTTTAGAGCAAATACAACTGGTGCCAATTCCAAGTCATGTGTCGGGTAATTCTTCTCATGGGGTTTCAACTGTCTTGAAGCATATGCTATCACCCGATCCCTCTGCATAAGTACACAACCCAATCCCGCAAACTATACATCAAAATAAACTATGAAATCCTCTGAGCCACTTGGCAATGCTTGAATAGGGGCCTAACATAACAACCGTTTCAACATCTGAAAAGCTTGATCCTGTTCACTGCCGCAAACAAACTTCACATCCTTTCGAGTCAACTTTGTCAACGGACCCGCAATGTTGGAGAAATCTTTTATAAATCTGCGGTAGTATCCAGCTAACCCCAGAAAACTCTTGATCTCAGACGGTGTCTTCGGAGCGTTCCAATTTATAACTGCCTCCACTTTCGAGGGATCCACTTTTACCCCCTCGTCACAAATCACATGCCCCAAAAAATGTACCTCTGTCAACCAAAATTCGCATTTCGAGAACTTAGCAAACAGATGCTCTTTCTTCAGTGTTTCCAAAATCTGTCTCAAATGCTGTTCATGCTCCACTTCGGTCTTTGAGTATACCAGGATGTCATCAATGAAGACTATTACAAAATCATCAAGGAATGGTCGACAGACTCTGTTCATTAAATCCATGAAAATCGCAGGTGCATTGGTTAAGCCGAACGGCATAACCAAGAACTCATAGTTCCTGTAGCGCGTTCGAAAAGCCGTCTTTGACACGTCTTCCTCAGAAACCCGCACCTAATGATACCCTGATCTCAAATCAATCTTGGAAAAGAATGAAGCTCCTTGCAGTTGATCAAACAAATCATCTATTCTTGGCAACGGATACTTATTCTTTAAAGTTTTCTTGTTCAGCTCACGGTAGTCGATACATATACGCAACGTACCGTCTTTCTTTTTCACAAACAACACTGGCGCTCCCCACGGAGATGAGCTCGGAAGAATAAAGCCATTGTCCAACAATTCCTGTATCTGGGTCATCATCTCTCGAATTTCTGACGGTGCCAATCTGTACGGTGCCTTTGCCACTGGTCGGGAACCAGGAATCAGGTTTATCTTAAACTCCACCTCTCGAACTAGAGGCAATCCCGGTAATTCTTCTGGAAACACTTCCGGGTATTCCGTTACCACCCGGATGTCATTCACTGTTTGTTTCTCTTTCTTTCCATCAATAACATAAGCCAGATACGATTCTCAACCTTTATCCAACGCCTTTCTAGCCTTTAAACATGAGATGATTGGAATTACAGACCCAACCTTCTCACCCCTTGCTACCACTCTTGTGCCATCAGGTAATGGGAATGAAATCATCATCTTGTGGCACTTGATACTGGCCTGATTCAAACTCAGCCAATCCATCCTGAGAACCACATCGAATCCAGATAATGGCATTACAAGAAAATATACAGGAAAGCAAGTAACATCTATATCTATCTTGGCTCCAGCCACAAAAGTCGTGACCGGAAGCATCATACCAACAGCTGGTTCAATTTCTAAAGCAGTAGCAAGTACAGTTAAAGGCACATTCAACCTACCATAGAATTCTACAGATACAAAGGAGCGATTTGCCCCTGAATCAAATAACACTCTAGCAGGAGTAGAGTTTATGAAAAACATACCAGTTATAACATCGTCTGTGGTAGTGGCATCATCCACTGTCATTTTGAATGCCCGACCCTCAGCAGTGGGTGGGTTCTTTCTTTTCTGCCCTGCTGAAGACGATCCTCCAACACCTCCCCCTCCTGACCCAGATCCCGCTTTCTTACTCAATGGGCAATCACTGACTTGGTGCCCCTCTTTTTGACAATTCCAGCAGACGCTTCTTGGCAGCCTGTAATTCTCCAAATCGTGGCCAAACTGACCACACTTTACACATCTCATGGACTGGGGCGTACACTGCCCATGATGATAAGACTTACACCTGTTGCACCATGGTGCCCTCTGAGTTGAACCACCCGCAGTAGTTGCTCTATTCTGATTACCCTGACGGTTACCATTACTCTGCCCTCCTTGCCTTTGTTGAGTATTGTAATGTTCAAATCTTGATTTCTGCTGGGAAATTCTTTCCCCACTCAATTTATTCCTTGCTATCAGATCTCCTTTAGCCGACTTGGCTAAAGTGAATGCCTGAGATAGAGTAGTAGCCCACCTAGTGGCGCTACGGAGATCCGGATGCAATGCTCCAACGAAGTGAGCGATCTTTTACTCTTCATCTGGTACCTAGTGCTTTGAAAATCACATCTTTTCGTTAAATTGTTTTATCAATTGATCCACCGTCATGTTCCCAGTCATCTGTAACTCCATAAATTCCCTCTATATTTTAGCAATCTCAAACGTTCCACAGTACTGTTCGCATAACTTTTCCTGGAATTGACTCCAGGTGATACTCTCCTGCTGTTGCTCTGTGAAATGGCCGGTAATCGAATCCCACCAGACCATGGCATCCCCTTTTAACTTCCTCGATGCATATTTCACTTTCAGTTCATTCTCACAGTTGCAAGCATCTAATGTCTTTGTCATTTCTCTAAGCCAATTCAACGTATAACTAGGATCAGAACTTCCCCGGTATTCATAAGGCTTGCAGTCGAGGAATTGTTTATATGTACAAGGTTGTTTATATCCTGGAAACGCAAATGGATAACCTCCAGGTTGTGGATACGGATAAAAGAAAGGTTGCTGCATCATTTGAGTTATTGGTGGCAGAGGTACTGACACTGGTGGTACTGTTGCTTGTGTGGTTATCGCAATTGGTACTGGTGGTGGTTCTGGTTGGTTTAATCTCTGCTCCATGTTCAGGACTTTATTTCGAAGATCCATCAATTCGTTTTCCAATGTATAGATATACTCACTTTGATCTTCTCCTTGCTCTTGCCCGGATGTTCCTGCTTGGTTCACTTCTTCAATTACTGGTGCCTCTGTAGATTGGGTCACAGGAGGTAGGATGGGAGTCTCTCTATCAGCCATAATCTGTTACAATCACATCACCTCATAGCTCATTAGCATAAACCGTTAGTATCCAAAATACTAACTACCACAGACAACTCTAACTCACCCTAATTCCCCCGAAGGAAAACTTGACCCTTCACGAGCCAAGATTTGGGAATGCAACACTCTATCCGTGCATGCATCGGCAAACCTAGGTTCTGTTACCAAACTGTAACACCGGAAAAATCACAAGCCATTTTTTTTAAATTGCACTGCGGAAGCTAACTCAAACCAACTTAATTATATAAAACCCAATATTTACAAATGTACAATAAGTGTTCGAAGGCTTAATCAAAACAACAGTTTGGTGTTACAAAAATAACTGGCTCTTCTCTTTTTCAAAATACGTATAAGAGTGTGGTCAACTCTTCCTTCTTCAACTACAAACACCAACCTGCAAAGCATCAACTGAGGGGAATTAGCACAAAGCTAAGCGAGTAGAGGCTAAAGCAACAAATGCAAACATTCACAATCAATCATCAATCATGTAATCACATAACCAGAGAAGACCGCGGTTCGGCGCAGAACCTACAACCAATGCCGGCCAAAGCAAAGGTTTACCGATAGCTTTCTACTAGATTGGCACAGTAAACTCCCCTCTGAGCAACAAATGCAACAGAAAGGCTACTACTCTTCAACCAACAAGTTAGGCAAGCCTAGCCCAAGTCCACGTATAGATGACTTCTCAACGCAACTGAAAATCATCCTAAGAGTGCGTATCGACCAAATATTCATGCAGTAGTTATCAACATTTCAAAATCACAATCAACAGTTCAAACAATTCAATCTCAATCCACAATCATGCTTCACATCAATAAAATTAACTGCAATCTTTACCATCCGTGTTCAACGTCCACTCACCTCAATCTCAGCACGAGCTCAAAAGTCTAATATTACTGAGTCTTTGGATTGCCTGTAAACACAACAATTAAACAAATCAGTCCCAATCTCATAAATATATATCTTATCCATATATTTATAAATCATTCATCAAACAAACATCAAACCATAAACAAATATAAGTTCAAAACACAAGTATCGGATTCCTCCAAAACTATCAGATTTCAAGAATCCGCAACTTATGACTCAGATTCTACTAATATCGGATTTTGGAATCCGATGGATTCCATACAGTCGGATTTTCCTTTACTAAATTCCAAATACTCGGATTTCACTTCAATCGGATTCTATCAACCATGTTCGGATTTCAAGTACCCGGATTACATCAATCGGATTTCTAAATGTATCAGATTTGGGGTCTCGGTTTGCAATGATCGGATTCTTGGTCATATAAGTGTAGGATTTAGGATTCCAGTCTCGGATTCTAAAATTATAGGATTCTAACTTTTGGATTTATATATATAACAATCGGATTAAGTTCTATGTATCCGATTTCATAAGTTCCCGGATCACATGTATCGTTTTCAACACTTGGTTTTCTAATCAATCGGAATTCATCTTCTTCCTTACTAAAACCGACAGTTCATATACTCATTGATTCTACCATCTTCGAAACTTCATATTCCAACCAGATTTCACAATGTTTATAAAAACCATATCAACAACATATTGGAACATCCTAAAACACATATTTTATAAATCAAAACACCATTTTAACATGTATTTCATATGAACACAAAAACCTATCCAACTCCTAGTTCTTCAAAAACCGATTCTAAAATATTTCATATAATCATGTTATTTAATCATCAACCTTAATCAGACTAACATGCAATACATCATATTAATATCAAACCTTTAATCTTGAATCACAAATCCACAAATTCTGAAAATCCGATTGTCTCTTTGTTCTTGTTCTTCGGTGTCTTTGGCTGAGGAGAGAACACACACACTTTCACTTTTCTTGTTTTCAAACAAATGAGCAGATTGCATGTCTTTACACATACACATTAAATCAAGTATGAGGTGGCAACCTCACCCCATAACATCTACACGTGTACACACATTTACATGCATACATACGGATTCATATATACATACAAACTTAATCTTTTAATTAAATTAACTAATTACTCAATTAATCATATTTAAACAGATAAGCAAATGTCACAAACCTGCTAATCTCCTAGCCCAGGTTTGAGGGTGTTACAGACTTCATTTTCTTCTTCTTCATGTGAAGATGTTTCAGAATCAGTCCAGCCCAGGTCATTAGCTATCATGGCCTTTCCCTTCTTCCTTTCATTTGAGGCTTTGAGGGCTTTATATTTAGCTTTGTACTTATCAGCCTTAGAAGGAAACCCTTTCTTAGGATTTGAGGATGTTTCCTTCACATAGCAGTTAGCTGCATAACGACCAGGCTTCCCACACTTGAAGCATTCATTCTTGGACCCTTCAGATGAGCCCTTTTTCTCTGAAGATAACTTCTTATCAAATCTTCTCTTCCCATCAGACTTGAACTTTTGAAACATTTTTTAATTTTTCATGATGAAGGCTTTTTTGGTACCTTCATCATCAGACCTTTCCTCCTACGCAGCTTCATTAATCAGAGACTCATAATCAGAATCAGAGTCCTTAGATTGCTTGTACTTGGCTCTTTGAGGATTTTCAGCAACAAGGACCAGAGTTTTCTTGAAGGCCTTCTTTAGATCAGTTTTTTGAATGCGAGTTTGTTCATCATTCAGCAAAATTCCATACAACTTATGCATGTTCATGTCCCTGAGCATATTGTTGGTTCTCAGGATCGTGCACATGGTATCCCATTCAGATGGGAGGGAATCCAGAAATCTATTAAGTATTTGTAATTGCTCTCTGACAACTCCAACTTCAGTCATGTCGTTCAGTAGACATGTAAATCTTGTACAGACCTTAGTGAGAGACTCCGAGTCTTTAGCGCAGAAACTTTCATACTTGTGTATGATGTTCGTCTTCTTGTTCTCACGAACTTCAACAGTTCCTTCGAACGATATGTAGATACTCTCCCACATATCCTTTGCTGTTTTCATATTACAAATGGTATGAAATATTTCGTTAGGTAATGCAATGACAATACTGTTTCGTATCTTAGCGTCCAGACCCATAAGTTTCTTCTCCTCCTCTGTCCATTGAGATCTTGGTTTCGGACAAGAGGGAATGGAGGTTTCAGCAGAACCAGTCTCCATGGAGATGGTTTGAGGAATATAAGGACCTTCCTCCAGAACAACAAGTGAATTGCAGTCAAGATTTTCTAAATACAAAAGCATTCTATTTTTCCAACTTGAAAAATGTTTGATTGAAAACTTTGGTGGTTTGGCAGAGGAGCCATTATCGATGTATACAAACTTCGACATGTTGAACAGATCACTAATTTATAGGAAAAAATAGAACCTGCTCTGATACCATTTGTTTTTCCCGAATATGAATAAAACTAACTATGAATAAAATCAAAGTGCGGAAATAGATTTAAAACAACGAACACACGAAAGTTTTCAAAGTAAGATTATATTAATAACTATACTTCAAAGAGTGCACAAGAACAAACTTGAGCACCGAGTACAAACTAAATCAAGAACAAACATGAATGCAAATTAGCGAACAAACGCTTAACCTTTTCTCGTTAATCGAGCAGGTATTTATAGGCTAAGTAAACTAATCTTGACCATCTAATTTATTTACACATGTACCGTTCTACACTTAATTAGGAACAGAAAACAAGATTGCCGTTTCGAGCTCCTTCAGAATGCGCAGATCGTGCACTTTACATAATAGGAAGATCCTGGTTATCAGATGTATTTTCAGTTCAGAAGTCCCTTTGATGATTGAAGACAAACTTCAGCTGACATTCACTTCAGAACTAATCTTCAGATGAACTATGGGCTTCTTTCTTCAGATGTCATCAGAACAGTTTACAAAAGAATTACATATTACACCTTCAGTCGCTTTCTTCGAAAACTTCTTCAAGAATGGAATATATACAAATAAAAGGACTAACACTACTAACACCCGCTGCAAACCAGGTAACTCTAGGAGGTACCTTCTGAGACTTTTCGGCATGTCAGCCGCCAACCTTCGAGGGTATGCCAGACCCCGTGTTATCTACTAGATGGATCACAACAGTGGAGGGGGCGTTCATTACCAGCAAGTGTGCCGGTGATGCTAAGGTTTGGTACGCATCTAACTTCTTGAGGGGAGCAGCTAAAGATTGGTGGAACTTGCTGCGTAAGATGAAGGGCAAGGCAATCGCAAGAATGACATGGGAAGAGTTCACAAAATTGTTCTATGGTGAATATGCACCCAAAGTAGAGATAGAGAGGGTAATGGATGAGTTAATGAAACTAGAACAAACCACAGAGATGGTAAACGAGATTACAGTAGTGTTTAAAGAGAAACTGCTATTCTACCCAGCCTATGAAAACGATGAGGAGTTACAGATGCACAGGTACACCTAAATGCTGAGAGAGGATATAACGGAATTCGTGGCGAATGGCCAGTATTCCACACTTGACCAATTGATTGAAGGAGCCCAAAAGAGAGAGCTGTATCTGGCAGAGAGAAACAAGAAACGTGCTGCAGAGCGGGCCACCCTCGGTAACAACCAAGGGAAACAGCTTACCAAGAAACTGAACACAGGGTCGAGATGTGTACGATGCAGGAAAACGCATACTAGGGATTGTCAACAGGGTTTAGACAGGTGTTATAAATGCGGGACAGGTGGGCACCATCGGAAGGATTCAAGGGCTGACCTAAACGTGTATTTCAAGTGTAAGAAACCGGGGCATCGGATGGCAGAATGCTCAGAGGCAATTTGGTGCAGTGGGAGGCCAAATTGGTAGCCTCCACTCCGAATCACTAAGGGGGAGAAAGGGAAGAGGCCCAAAGTACCTAAGCCAAGGGGTCGTGCCTTCTAGATGACAGTGGAAGAAGCCAAAAGGGAGCCCGACATGATCGCAGGTACTTTTATCGTTAACTCCTTACCTGCACTTGTACTTTTTGATTCTGGGGCTAGTAAGTCCTTTGTATCTTCGTTGTTTTGTAAAAGTTTTGTTTTAGAACCAGTGAAACTAGAAACACCGCTAGTGGTAGAAAAAACCGATGATAAGGCTTTGAGTGTAACTACCATCTATAGGAATAATGTAATAGCGATAGACAATGTAAGGTTTCCTATAGACTTACTGCGAACTCTGATGAGGGAATTCCAAGTGATTGTGGGCATGGACTGGTTGGGGCATCACCAGGCCAGTATCTTGTGACAGCAAGGAATCATACAGATTCAGAATCGCAGTGGGGGAGAAATCTCCATCTACGGCCAGAGACAGAAGGAAATGACAACACGCTGCACAGTAACCAAAGTCGTAAAGTATTTATGCAAGGGGTGTGTTGCCTTTATCGCTCATGTTATTGACTCAAGGAAAGAGAAGAAAAGGTTGGAGGTGCCTATTGTACTAGTGGTATGTGAATATCCCGAGGTATTCCCAGAGGATTTGTCGGGAGTACCACTGGACCGACAAGTGGAGTTTCATATAAATTTGATACAAGGGGTAGTACCAATTGCGAAAGCACCATACCGATTAGCACTGCCTGAGATGCATGAGTTAATGTCGTAACTGTAGAAACTATTTGATAAGGGTTTCATCTGTCCTAGTAGCTCACCTTAGGGAGCCCCGATATTGTTCTTTAAGAAAAAGGATGGTACGTTCAGAATGTGCATCGACTACTAAGAACTCAACAATGTGAGAGTAAAAAACAGATACCCATTACCTAGGATTGACAACATGTTCGACCAGTTGCAAGGTGCATCCTACTTTTCAAAGATATACATACGGTCGGGTTATCATCAGCTCAAGGTCTGAAAGGAGGATATAGCAAAGACGGGTTTTCGAACAAGATATGGGCATATCGAGTTCGTGGTGATGCTGTTCGGTCTAACAAACACGCCAGTAGATTTTATGGATTTAATGAATCTGGTTTGTAGACCGATGCTTGATAAGTAAGTGATTGTATTCATTGATGACATCCTAGTCCATTCCAAGACCAAGGCGGGGCATGAGAAACACTTATGAGAGGTACTGGAGACGTTGAAAAGGAAGAAGTTGTACGCGAAATTTTCAAAATGCGTATTTTGGCTAAAAGAGGTGCAATTCCTTGGGCACTTGGTAAACTGCGAGGGAATCAAAGTGGACCGAGTAAAGATAGAGGCCGTTATGAGATGGGAAACACCAAAGAGTCCAACGGAAATCCGAAGCTTCTTAGGGTTAGCCAGTTATTACAGACGATTTATTAAGGAATTCTCTAAGTTGGTAGTGCCACTTACCAAGCTAACAAAGAAGAATATCCATTTTTATTAAGGAACAGACCTGCAAAAAGCATTTGAAACCCTCCGGGGCAAACTATATGAAGCACCGATACTAATCCTACCCGAGGCGATGGAGGATTTGGTGGTTTACTATGATGCCTGCAACGTGGGGCTTGGGTGTGTAGTTATATAGAGGTGGAAATTTATTGCCTACGCTTTGAGACAACTGAAACCTCACGAGTGCATTTATCCGACTCACGATCTAGAATTGGCAGCCGTTATGTTCGCACTCAACATTTGGAGACATTACTTATACGGAGTCAAGTGCACCATCTACACAGATCATAAGAGCTTGAAGTACTTCGCCGATCAGAAGAATTTGAACATGCACCAGCGGAGATGGCTAGACTTAGTGAAGGATTATGACTGTAAAATCTTGTATCATCCAGGAAAGGCCAACGTGGTGCGGATGCGCTGAGTGACAAGACGAGCCAGATGCAGATTCACGTGAGATCCCTAAGAATGACGGTCACAACTTCACTTTTCGAGACGATCTTGACGGCCCAAGCTGAGGTGACCAAGGAAAAAAACCAGAAAACAGAGTGGATCAAGGGACAACTGGAATACATGGTTAAGGATAGTCATGGATTATGGACACGTTACGGGCGGATTTGGGTACCAAGAGCTATAGAGGTCCGAAGTCTCATTCTAGATGAAGCCCACAAGTTGAAATTTTCCATACACCCTGGGGCCACTATGATTTATAGGGACTTAAAAATGGATTACTGGTGGTCAGGGATGAAGAGGGACGTGGCAAGTTACGTTGAAAAGTGTTTAACATGTTTGTGAGTAAAAGCCAAGCACCAGAGGCCACACGGTAAGCTACAACCATTAGAGATACCGGTATGGAAATGGGAACACGTAACCATGGATTTGGTAACGAAATTGCCCAAGACTCCAAGGAATTTTGACGAAATTTGGGTTGTGGTGGATCGATTGACCAAAAGCGCACATTTCATATCAATACATGAAGCTAGTTCAGCAGAGAAATTGGCAGATATTTATGTGAAGGAGATAATCTCAAGACACGGAGTGCCGGTTACTATTATTTCGGACCGAGATGTGCGATTCACATCCAGGTTCTGGAACAAATTTCACTAGGATTTGGGCACGAGTATCAATCTCAGCACGACATACCACCCGCAAACTAATGGGCAGAGCGAAAGAACAATCCAAACCCTTGAAGATATACTATGAGCTTGCTTGATCGACTTTTGGGGAAGTTAGGACTTGTAATTACTCCTCGCCGAGTTCTCGTACAACTACAGTTACCACGCCAGCATCAGGATGCCACCTTATGAGATGTTGTACGGAAGGAAGTGTAAAACCCCGAACTGATAGGGGGAACTGGGTCAGAGGGAACTGGGTAACACCGAGATAGTGCCGAGGACCTCGGACTGCGTGCAACAAGTTTGGGAACGATTGAAGGCTGATTAGAGCTGACAGAAAAGCTATGCGGATAAATGAAGATTGTTGCTAGAGTTTCAAGTGGGTGACTACGTGTTGCTCAAAGTATATCCATGGAAAGGAGTGATCCGATTCAGAAAACATGGGAAGTTGAACCCTAGATTCATTGGACCATTCAAGGTCATAGCAAAGGTCGGAAAGGTGGCCTATCGTTTAGAGCTACGAGAAGAGTTATTAAGAATACACAACACCTTCCATATTTCACATTTGTGGAAATGCTTAGCCGATGAGTCAGCATTTGTGCCATTAGAAGACATCACAGTGGATGAGAAATTGAATTATGTCAAGTATCCGTTTGCGATCATTGAAAGAAAAATCAAACAACAACGCACCAAACAAGTGGGGAGGGTCAAGGTACAGTGGGAGCATCGTAAGGGATTAGAATGGACGTGGAAATCCGAAGACGGAATGCAGAGAAACTACCCAGCGTTATTTGAGTAAAGCTTTTGATGACGAAATCGTGTTTAAGTGGGAGAGAGTTGTAATGCCCAAAATTCGAAATTAATAAAAAGTAATTTATTGGAATAATTATGCTATATTCAGCTATATAATGATGTGTAGTAATTATTAAGTTATTGGGCTTATATGATAATCCAGTAAGAGTTTTAGTTGTGAATTAGACTTGAGATTGTGACATGGGCTTAGGCCCACAAGAGGTATTACACATGAGTATAAATTGAAAATTAGGGCACAGCCCCCTGAAGATGAGACTTCCCCAAAATCCCTCGATGTGTCATCTAACCCACTCATACTATGGATTCTCCTAGGGTAGATGATGCATCACTTAAAAACCAAACTGGGAATGAGGCCCATCTTTACAAAATCAATGTTACTGAAGTTCCACCCTCTTCAGTTGAGATTCCCATTGCTAATGAAGACACAATCATAGACCAAACTGTAACTGAAGCACCAAACCCCAAAGCCCTTGATGCATCAGTTAAGCCCACTGCTGCTATGGCTTCCCGTTCTTCCATTGACAATTTCTTTGATATCATTATCTCTTCTCAAACATATGTCAATCCTTTCGATGACACTGATGACGTAGCTTTTCTTCAATATACATTCTCAATTCTCTGAACCTTTGGTTGACATTGCATCCTCTCTACAAAGTCTATTTCAAACTCTCCTCTCTCTGTCTCATCTACTTAAAACTACCTCTTTCAACATTTCCTATTCTACAAATACTCAACACAAGTTTGAAAGTGATTTCAAATATCTTGCTGACTCTCTTCTTCAACAATTCTCCTCTGTCTCCAATAATTTTGAGTTTAGCAATCAAATACGTCTTAACATGTTTAATCATGTTTAAAATAGTATATGTTAAGCTACGAGAGCTTAGTGAGTAAACCATACTAAACATCATATAAACACACGTATAAGATCATATGAAGATAAAACACGTATGTCTGGCAATCAATGCTAGCCTCTGGTTCTAGACCCAGGGTAGCAACATAGGTCACAGTACTGTACCATAATTGAGCCTTACTGAACGTAGCAGTAAGCACCCCACCTCTAAGACCTACTTCACAAAGCAGTAAGCTTATACACACATATGAATAACATTACATGTCAGTAATCTGATATAATAGCACACATGCTGTAAATATGAATAATAGTCTAGAAGACTCGCCTTCTGATTATAATATTATGCAATGATCCACAGATGTCCATGATACAGGTAATATGCCAATCACCTCCTATATAAAAAATACATAAATATCACATAAAGATATTCTGGTCTGAAATAGGGCCTAGACGGGCCGTGTATTCCTACACGGGCCGTGTCCTTTATATGCTACACGACCTAAGCTGGCAACATGGCCAGTGTGGTCTAGTCACCCTACACAGGCCGTGTACCACTCATGCTACACGACCATGTAACCCTACATAGCCCTGTGACCACCTTTAACATTACACGGACGTGTACCTCTACACGGGCCGTGTACACTACAGACCCAGCAAACTGTTCTTAGCAAGAACTGTCGGATTTCACCAAAAATCCGCTTAGATCATCATGAAACCGACTAGAGGTGTTTTCCTACACCTCATACAACTGATAAACATAATCTAAACAATATCAAAAATCCCTAACATGATACCACCATGGAATCATGTGTTTACTCTCATAAAACCTTAAGAACAAATGTTTAAAATTTTACCTCAAACTTGGATACTTGCTAGGATCTTGAAATGCTACTGATTCTGCTGTTTACTTCAAAGGAAAAGATAGTTGCTATGCTTCTGATCTTATGCTCGTGAGTTGCAGAGAATAAAATGCCAACTTTGACTTCTAATATCAAAGTTGGTGACTTATATATATAAGTTTCAATTATTGACATAACAAGTCCCTGCACTTATTCAACTTATAATTTGACGGTTTTAGCCCCTCTAGTGTAACACTGCTTTTGAATTCAGATACTTTAATGGCAATTCAGGTTTTAGCAGCGGAAATTTTTCTTTTTAATATAACAAATAGCTATTTACATTAATAACTTATCAAAACAACATTGGTGTTACCAAGTATAGGAACCAACCATAGTATTTATTTACATTACATCATCATAAAAATACAAGTGTTCCACCCACAAGGGGCAATGTAATTCCCAAAAGCATCCCGCCACTCAGGGCATCTAGTCTTTACCTGAAAAGGGAAACATAGCATCATTAGCCACACTAGCTAGTGAGTACATATAATCATAAGCATCAATACAGTAAGTCATGCATCATATCATAAACAATCATTTCTAGCTTAGCACATAGCGGTGTGCTAACAAGATCAGTAAGAGTCGTGTCTTGTATGGTAATCAATCCCGCTCAACAACTCAAACCGGGGAATCAGACATGACCAATCCACGATGGTGGGGGACCATAAAGCAGTCCACCAAGCATCGTTCACAGAGTCAAATACTCCACAGGTAATCCAGCTACAACCAGCTGATCACCACTCACGTTAAGGCACAGTGGTTCTGCAGAACCTATGATCGAGGATGCCTCTTGAATCACCATGAAATCCCGAGGGATCCAGTTACAACCGACTGACCTTAACCATGCGTCAGATAGTCTGCAGACAGTTCACATACACATATACTTACATTTGATCCCACAGGGATCCATCATCTTACAGTTAACATCTTACAGTTATTCATACGTTCATTTCATCATATATTATCTAAGTGGTTCCAAACTAGACCCACTGGCATGCTCCTAACATATATTCCAACATCTTGCAATTCATACACTTACCTCCTCAAGCGTACCAGTAAAAGGAAGTTAAATACACAAAAGACATTCACATAGCATGCAAGGCCTTACTCTGCTGAGTCTCATGAAAGTAGACACTCACCTGATTAGCTTATAACGTTCGTTCACTTAAGGCTGGTTCAGCTGATAAGTTCACCTAAAACATTCGGCAATCGCGTTAAGCGTTTGCACGCGTTAAGTTCTATTACTAGAACACTTATAAGACCTTCCCAATAGTCATAAACCATTCATTAAACTTATTTTAAATACTACATAACCTAATCAACAAGAACATGTACAAAACAACACATTCTTCCTGAAAAGGCCCCATCGCGCCGCGAGCATATAAGGTGTCGCGCCGCGACGAGTGAAAGTCGGATCACAAGTCGCATGATCCATGTAAAAGTCGGACCAAGGGGTTCATTTGAACTACCCGACAGTAAGACCAATAGGTCGGACGGGTAATCCCACTGTCGGACGATTTGTACGAAAGTCGGATCAAGTAAGTCGCATGGGCATTTTTAGACGGGGTCGCGCCGCGATCATACGTTTTCCAGGTTTTATCATCTTCTTCATTAACATGCATGCGACTTTCAGTTAACTTTTTCAAAAACCCAGATTTCTAAACATGTCATTTTCACTTTTTAAACACTTCTAAACCTCATATACCACCTATATGAATCTCATGAACATCTTAACACCCTTTAAAACATCAAAACATGATAAACCCACTTATAAAGTAAGCTTCATGTTCTTTAATCGTGGTTTCCATTCTAACACAATTTCCAGCCATAAAACACACATGTTTCTAGCATAATACATATATATTTCATTCTACAAACACCATACTAACCTTGCTTTAGGTTTAGAACTCTAAATCTTTCAACTTCAAGAATTCTTCTTCAAAGATCTTACGAGAGCGAGAGTAGTGTGTTTGTGTTTGTTTGAAAGCTTTTGCTATATTTGACTTTGTGAGTCAAATATCACACTTACACACATATATTTCAACACATAATTAAAACACATAACACAATTTATTCCTTTAGCCTTAACACACCAAAATACAAACAAATAAATTACTCTCTTATTACATCAATTACACACTCGCACGGGCAATTTACAACTAGACCCAAGTTGAGGATGTTACAAATCTACCCTTTAAGAAGATTCCGTCCTCAGAATCTACACAGTGATAAACAGGCGAGGGTACCTTGTCTTCATCTCGTCCTCAACTTCCCACATCAGGTTTGGACCTAGGTTGTGCTTCCACTTCACAAGGACTAGTTTGATCATCTTCTTGCGTAGTTTCTTGACCTTCGTGTC
Organism: Dittrichia graveolens; assembly: GCA_038502395.1. Classification (NCBI taxonomy): domain Eukaryota; kingdom Viridiplantae; phylum Streptophyta; class Magnoliopsida; order Asterales; family Asteraceae; genus Dittrichia; species Dittrichia graveolens. The sequence continues at coordinate 31,773,042 of JARJIL010000008.1, forward strand.
AATAATTTCAATAGGTTCTTCAACTAGTCGTTTGGAAGAGTCAACTTTCAATTCCTACAAAGGAATAATCTGTTCTTCTTCAACGTGGCACTTGTGTAAGTAGAACACGTTAAAGGTGTTATGTATTCCAGATAGCTCAAGCGGTAGCTCTAAAGTCACCGTCTGATCATTCACTTTGCGTACAATCTTGAATGGGCCAATGAAATATGGACTTAGCTTCCCCTTGCGCCCGAAACGAATGACGCCTTTCCAAAGAGAAACCTTTAAAAACACACGGTCACCGACTTCAAATGTAGCGGGACGACGCTTTGGATCCGCATACTTCTTCTGTCGATCCCGAGCTGCTTTTAGCTTTTCAAGAGCCACATTCACTTTGTCAGAAGTTATCTGGACAATCTCAGGTCCAGCGAACTGCTTCTCCCCAGGCTCAAACCAACAGGTCGGAGTGCGACATCGTCTTCCGTAGAGCATCTCGTATGGTGACATTCCATTGCTGGAATGATATGAATTGTTGTAAGCAAATTCAATAAATGGGAGATGAGAATCCCACGATCCACCAAATTCAAGTACACAGGCACGAAGCATATCTTCTAATGTCTGAATCGCACGTTCAGATTGGCCATCAGTCTGCGGATGATAAGCTGTGCTCAGATGAACACGAGTGCCGAGTTCGCGTTACAGACTCTGCCAAAAATTCGAGACAAACCGAGAGTCAGGATCAGATACAATAGAACATGGAAGACCGTGATGTGACACAATCTCATAAATATACAACTGGGCTAAACGGGTCAGCGAAGCAGACTCGTTCGTCGCCAAGAAATGAGCGCTTTTCGTTAGTCGATTGTAACACCCCAAATTTATAAAAGTTATATAAATGATGTGTAGGATAAAAGTTGAGGAAAATGGATATACATTATAAATTATTAAAAGGTTTAAAATAATGATTTCAAAAATATCCTCGTTAGGATTTATGGAAATTGTACGGATGAGTTGTAAGTTGGATAGGGGAGCGGAATACCCACTAAAAAGAGGCAACCAACATTAAGTCGGCCACCCTTTTTCCCTTATCCGCTAACATGAATTCCTTTTCCTTCTTTGTTTCCTTTCTTCCTTTCCTTTTTATTTTCCTTCATTCTTACATCCTTATTTCTTTCAAACCCACAAATACATATAATTACAAGAATAAGAATCAAGATTCATTTCAAGTTTATAAATCAAAGATCATCGTCATCATCATGTAAGTGTTAATATTATTACTCGTGTTCTTGCATTCTTGGGAAATCAAAATAGGGTTCTCGAATCTAGATTTGATTCTTAAATGTAAGTGATGTTAGGAGGTCTCCTATTGACTCCTACAACTTCTATAGATTGTATTATATACAAACAAGTGAGTTTAACATCAAATTTATAGATTTGAGCTTAAAACCATTTGAATAGGTCAAATAAATTACTAGAGATTAATCTTGATTATTTTATGATATGGAGTGATAACAAAATGTTAGATATGATATAAATATGAATAAGAGGTGTTTTCGTAAGAAAACAGTGAGTTTCTATCGAAACTGGGTAGAAAATTGCAGGGCACGGGCATGTCCCTTAAGAACAAACCGTGCCCAGGGCGCACCTGAGGAGGCACGGGCGTACCTCAAAAAGGGTACGGGCGTGCCATGACTAGAGTAATGTTTTAGAAGTTGTATTTTGACATAAGAAAGTGTAATAATTGTAATATGCGTGTTCTTAGGTATTTTTGACCTAAGCAAAATATAAGAGAACCCTTTGGAAGCGATGGACCACAGGTGAGTACCTCAATATAGTACTCATAAATAGTGATTCATTAATTAATATAATTCTATGCAAGAGTATATATGAGTCATATGAATATGGTACAGCTATATAGTTTAACAAATATGAGATTGAGATAAATAGTACCATTAGTTTAAGTGGAAATTACCACTGTTATGTCAAATAGTTAAAGTGATATATGTAAGGAATTATATGATACGCGTATAGATATGTTTATGGTTATATAGATAACGAAATATCTATAGAATTAATGTGTAGATACAATATCTATGTGAATACCATGATAGTGGTACATATATAAAGTGTTATAATTATCCAAATATGACTATACGAATACAGTACTTTTATGTACAGCAGAACGATCAATCAGATACAAGTGTTATGGTTACAAAGACAGTACATAGATGTGAATTGCAAGTGTGGTATTTATATTAATACAATTACTGATATACACATATGGGGATGAAAATATGGTACTCATACATATACAATTATCGTTATACAGTTATAGAAATTACTACAATTACACATATTTGTATTCGAACGAATACATATATACACAATACAACAATTCAAACACATCAGATACAACTATATATTATAGAAACATAAGTATTATACATATATAATGGTTATACAAAATACAAATGTGATAAGGATACAACAATGATGTGTTAATACAACTACAGTTACAGTAGTTGAGATATATAGACAATTAAAATGCGTGAACACAACTACCTATGCAGTAGTTGGAGTACGGTTACAGATATAAATGTGTGGATACAAATGTCATTTCATAGTTGAAATATGGATACAACCATATATATATAAATACAATCATGGAGATGGATACAGTTATTATATAGAATCGGTTACAGAACAGGTGTGATTAGAAATATTATCATTAAACGGATGTAAATACATGGATATTTATTATACAAACGTGGTAATAAATTACATAATGTATTAAAAGAACAAAGCTTAATCAGACCGTGAAACATTCTTTACAATTACTTATTTTGAGTTGCACACTGGGCTTTATAGCTCCTCAGATACTCCTAACATTTCTTTCAGGTACTTGAAGATTTTTTGATGTGGATTCAGTGGATGTGCTCGTGTTTTACAACCAAATTATTTAAAGATTATTTAGTGCCGGTTTTTCCCCAACTTTTGAATTAAATATGAAGTTTTTGTAAATGTTTTCAGTACATGCTTCCGCTACTATTTCTAAACTGGATTTTTGGATGCAATAAGTTCATTTATTTACGAATATTTTCGTAAAATTTTTATATTGAAAACGGGGCGTTACAACTTGGTATCAGAGCCTTGGTTTAAGGGATTCAAGTACACAAGTATGTTACCTGGACTTAAACCGTAGGTTGAGCTATCCACTGGAACAGAGTCTGAAAAGTGAGCATAAGTAAAAATACGTAACCTAAGCTTGTGAATCGGGGTATTTAATGATTAAATTAAGAACAATGGTGTATAGTATATCTCCTACAACATTTGATCAGTGTTTGTGGTAGGTGTACGGTATGCAATTGCACTTGAAATAGTCATGGTAGTACCTAGTGAATCAAGTGAGGGGTGATACGTGGATTTTGATTAAAAAGTTTTCAAGAGAATTTCAGAAAGAGATCAGAAAATTATTCAGAAGAGAATAATACAAGATGAGAATAATGATAATTAGTAAAATCAAATGTAGTACTAAAGAGTATTACATACCAAGAGAAGTAATCGGTGTTAATAACTAATGAAATCGGAATCTGAAATAGACAAGAACTAAAAAGTGCAAGTATTTGCCTTAAGGGCATCATGATATATGAATATAATAAGAATAAATGTGTAATAACAACCAAAATTGTTCGTGATGGGATTCCTTACCGGTGTCAACTAGTCTATAGTATGGATGTCACGCTTGGTGTTGTGCCTCAGATTAGCATTTAGCCTCGTGTTGTAATGCTAAGACGACTTTTCTCTGTGTTGCAGCCTTAGGTCTAATACCAAAGGTTGGCACAGATTCAGAACCCAGTTTTATATTGGGTGCCTCAGAAAGCTTTAGTTCCTAACATACATTAGGATGACATATCTATCATAAGGAAAATAGATAATACATGTACAAGTCTTATTCTTGATGGTAGACATATGTATCTATATGTGTGTATGGAAATGATATTATCTGTGTGGATAAATGCGTGTAGTATCAAATTCTATTATACAGCTTCGACGACATAACTAACATAGAAGGGGGAGAGTATAATGAAATCTCACCTTCGATGGTAGTAGCTTTATGTGTTGAAGGTATATATGTGAGTTTGTCACTCATGATCAGATAGCCTTCGGGCAAATATGTACATGTGATTATAAAGGGCGACACCCAAGTTAGACCAGATCAGTCTGTTTTCCGTAGTGCACATCGGAGGCAGATTCAGACTGTGGAATAGATGTAACCGGATAACGAATTCCTAATACGATATGTGATTGATTATGATGACTAGTACTCGGTAAATGAAACGGTATTGTTTATTTACCTATGTGAATGACCTTAGATGTGATGATGTTAATTCTAAAAAGTGATTACGATATAAAGAATGAGAATACAAAGAGCTAGCTGACATTAAGTGTCGGAAAATATAATTAAGTTATGAAGGGAAATTTAAATCATAAAATATCATAAAGTTATTACGGAATGACGTAACGAAGAGAGGATATTTTTGAAATCATTATTTTAAACCTTTTAATAATTTATAATGTATATCCATTTTCCTCAACTTTTATCCTACACATCATTTATGTAACTTTTATAAATTTGGGGTGTTACAACTCTCCCCCACTTGTTCTGATTTCGTCCTCGAAATCATTCTTTGGGTAAGTTGTCTAGAAATATTGATAACTCGAGGATAAACCCCTCATCCATATTTCTTTCAAACCCATAAATACATATAATTAACTGGAATAAGAATCAAGATTCATTTCAAGTTTATAAATCAAAGATCACCGTCATCATCATGTAAGTGTTAATATTATTACTCGTGTTCTTGCGTTCTTGAGAAATCCAAATAGGGTTCTCGAATCTAGATTTGATTCTTAAATGTATGTGATGTTAGGAGGTCTCCTATTGACTCCTACAACTTCTATAGATTTTATTATATACAAACAAGTGAGTTGAACATCAAATTTATAGATTTGAGCTTAAAACCATTTGAATAGGTCAAATAAATTACTAGAGATTAATCTTGATTATTTTATGATATGGAGTGATAACAAAATGTTAGATATGATATAAATATGAATAAGAGTTGTTTTCGTAAGAAAACAGTGAGTTTCTATCGAAACTGGGTAGTAAATTGCAGGGCACGGGCGTGTCCCTTAAGAACAAACCGTGCCCAGGGCGCACCTGAGGAGGCACGGGCGTACCTCAAAAAGGGTACGGGCATGCCATGACTAGAGTAATGTTTTAGAAGTTGTATTTTGACATAAGAAAGTGTAATAATTATAATATGCGTGTTCTTAGGTATTTGTTGACCTAAGGAATATATAAGAGAACGCTTTGGAAGCGATGGACCACAGGTGAGTACCTCAATATAGTACTCGTAAATAGTGATTCATTAATTAATATAACTCTATGCAAGAGTATATATGAGTCATATGAATATGGTACAACTATATAGTTTAACATATATGAGATTGAGATAAATAGTACCATTAGTTTAAGTGGAAATTACCACTGTTATGTCAAATAGTGAAAGTGATATATGTAAGGAATTATATGATACGCGTACAGATATGTTTATGGTTATATAGATAAGGAAATATCTATAGAATTAATGTGTAGATACAATATCTATGTGAATACCATGATAGTGGTACATATATAAAGTGTTATAATTATCCAAATATGACTATACGAATACAGTACTTTTATGTATAGCAGAACGATCAATCAGATACAAGTGTTATGGTTACAAATACAGTACATAGATGTGAATTGCAAGTGTGGTATTTATATTAATACAATTACTGATATACACATATGGGGATGAAATTATGGTACTCATACATATACAATTACCGTTATACAGTTATAGAAATTACTACAATTACACATATTTGTATTCGAACGAATACATATATACAAAATACAACAATTCAAACACATCAGATACAACTATATATTATACAAACATAAGTATTATACGTATATAATGGTTATACAAAATACAAATGTGATACGGATACAAAAATGATGTGTTAATACAACTACAGTTACAGTAGTTGAGATATATAGACAATTAAAATGTGTGAACACAACTACCTATGCAGTAGTTGGAGTACGGTTACAGATATAAAGGTGTGAATACAAATGTCATTTCACAGTTGAAATATGGATACAACCATATATATATAAATACAATCATGGAGATGGATACAATTATTATATAGAATCGGTTACAGAATAGGTGTGATTACAAATATTATAATTAAACGGATGTAGATACATGGATATTGATTATACAAACATGGTATTAAATTACATAATGTATTAAAAGAACAAAACTTAATCAGATCGTGAAACATTCTTTTCAATTACTTATTTTCAGTTGCTCACTAGGCTTTAAAGCTCATCAGATACTCCTAACATTTCTTTCAGGTACTTGAAGATTTTGGATGTAGATTCAGTGGATGTGCTCGTCTTTTGCAACCAAATTATTTAAAGATTATTTAGTGCCAGTTGTTCCCCGACTTTTGAATTAAATATGAAGTGTTTGTAAATGTTTTCAGTACATGCTTCCGCTACTATTTCTAAACTGGATTTTTGGTTGCAATAAGTTCATTTATTTTGAAAACGAGGCGTTACATCGATCAATGATAACCCAAATCATGTCGTTCCCTCTGGACGTTCTCGGTAACTTCGTCACGAAATCCATCGTGATATTATCCCATTTCTACTCCAGAATATCCAGTTGTTGCAGATTACCGTAAGGTCTCTGGTGCTCCATCTTCACTTGCGCGCAGATCTGACATCTCTCCACAAATGAAGCGATGTCTTTCTTCAGAGTTGGCAACCAGTATAGCATCTTCAGGTCGTGGTACATCTTCATGATTCCCGGATGGACATACAATTTGGACTTATGGGCTTCTTGCAGAATCAGCTCACGGTTACCTCCCGCAGAAGGTACCCAAATTCTGGATTGAAAAGTCTTCAACCCACGATTATCTTCAGTAAGCTGATCCTATAACTTCTTCATTGTCTCAGCCTTGAGATTTTCTTCTTGCAATGAAGTCTGCTGAGCTTCCTTCAGTCGAGAAATCAAATCTAATACAATCGTGATCCTCATAAACTTAGCTTCTGCTGTCGGTCCTTTACGGCTTAAAGGGTCCGCTACAACATTGGCTTTGCCAGGATGGTAACGGATCTCACAATCGTAGTCTTTTATTAACTCCACCCAACGGCGTTGCCGCATGTTGAGTTCTTTCTGAGAAAAGACATACTAAAGACTTTTGTGATCTGTGCAAATCACACACTTTGTATCATAAAGGTAATGCCTCCACAACTTTAGTGCAAACACAACTACAGCGAGCTCCAGATCATGGGTTGGGTAGTTCCGTTCGTGTGACTTTAATTGCCTAGAAGCGTAGGCAATCACTCTATCACGTTGCATCAGGACGCAACCCAAACCCGCGTAAGAGGCGTCACAATATACCGTGAAGTCCTCCGAATCCTCAGGCAGAGTTAGGATTGGAGCTTCACATAGCAGTCGTTTCAAGGTCTGAAAAGCATCCTCTTGAGCCTCCGACCAGATAAAAGCAACATCCTTGTGAGTTAGTTTGGTCAACGGACCCGCAAGCTTTGAGAAATCACGGATAAACTGCTGATAGTAGCTAGCCAAGCCAAGGAAGCTTTTAATTTCGGAAGGAGTCCGAGGAACTCCCGAATTCATCACAGCCTCCACCTTAGTTGGACATATAACATGGCCAAGGAAATGGACTTCCTTAAGCCAAAATTCACACTTGGATAGCTTAGCATACAATTGTTCTCGTTTTAGAGTCTCGAGAACCTGACGAAGATGACGCTCGTGATCAGCTTCCGTCTTCGAGTACACAAGAATGTCATCAATAAATACAATCACGGATCTGTCAACAAACGGGAGACAAACCTGATTCATCAGAACCATGAAGACGGCAGGGGCATTGGTTAAACCGAACGGCATAACCAGAAATTCGTAATGACCATAACGAGTTCCGAACGCTGTTTTCGGAACATCTTCTTCGTGAACTCGTACTTGGTGATACCCTGACCGAAGATCAATGTTAGAGAAGCATGTAACTCCCAACAATTGATCAAAAAGATCATCTATTCGAGGAAGCGGATACCTATTCTTTACAGTTCGCTTGTTAAGCTCCCTATAATCTATGCACATTCGCATTCTTCCGTCCTTCTTTTTCACAAATAACACAGGTGCTCCCCACGGCGAGGAACTCGAACGAATAAAACCTTTGTGGAGCAACTACTGAATTTGAGTCATCATCTCTCTTATTTCAGAAGGAGCAAGACGATACGGAGAACGAGCCACATGTGTAGCTCCTGGAATAAGCTCTATCTTGAATTCAACATCACGAATCGGAGGCAAACCCGGAAGTTCTTCAGGGAATACCTTAGGGTAATCAGACACCACCCGAATATCACGAACTGGTCACTTCTCCATCGTAGCATCAATAACGTACGCCAGATAAGAGTCACAACCTTTAGCAATCGACTTTTGAGCTTTAATCATGGAGACAATGGGAATATCAGAATCCCGTCGTTCTCCACGTGCAACAGCATAAGATCCATCAGAGAGAGGAATCTTAATCATCTTTTTGGAACAGATAATCTCAGCATCATGCTTGCTGAGCCAATCCATCCCGATCATGACATCAAAGCCCGAAATAGGCATAATAAAAAAAGAAATAGGGATATTACTCCCGTCAATATAAATCGCAGCTATTGAGAATTTCTCTGTAACAGAGACTACTTTGCCGTCAACGACCTCTACTCTGAGCAGCTCAGTCAAAGGGACAACAGGTAATTGCAATCTTCTACGACGAGCCACAAATACAAAGGAGTAGGTAGCTCCAAACTCAAACAAAACACTAGCAAGGATATAATTAATAAGAAAAGTACCCGTGACGACATCCCCTGCTGCTTTAGCTTCATCAGCTGTCATCTGAAAAGCCCTGCCTTTCGCGCGGGGCGCATCATCTCTTTTAGGGCCTCGAGGAGAAGAAGACCCCTTTGCTCCAGTACCTTGTCTGTCTGGGTTGTCAGTCAGCTTGTGCCCAGGCTTGTGGCACCGGTAACACACATCCTCTTTAACACCACACTCAGTTGTAGTGTGGCCCTTCTGCCCGCACCTCCAGTAACGTCTTCGGCATTGAGTACACAAAGAAGAAATAGGCCTCGGCTTCTTAGAGGAATCAGTCTTCCTACCTGCAGTGGATTGTCCTTTGGAAGGACCCGATTTATCAGACGGCTGGAACTTCCTCTTTGACACTGCACCGGCAGATTCGCCCTTACAGTATAAGCGGTCACCTTCCAATTGTCGGGCTATATCAAACGCCCGATCCAGTTCAACCGCATCCCGCACATGTGGGCGAAATTCCAGTGGCAGAGTTGCCACAAACCGCCTTATCTTGGTGGTCTTGTCGGGGATCAGATGGGGAACAAACCGCATCTTATCAGTGAACGCGGTTATATATTCTTCGATTGACGTATCCCCTTTCTTGAGATCATTCAAATCTCTCTCCATTCTTTCCAAGTCATACTCGCTGCAATACTTCTTCAGCACCTTTTTAGAAAATTGCTCCCAGGTGAGAGCACTCAGCACTTGCCTTTTTAGAAGTTTTTACCGTATCCCACCAAAAGATGGCACGGCCTTTTAACATACGTATTGCGTATTTCACGCAATACTCCGGCTCGCATTCACATGATTCAAACACTTGCTCCATCTCCCGGACCCATTAGATAGTAACAGTGGGGTTACCACTCCCCTGGAATGTCGGAGGATTGCAAGTTAAAAATTTCTTTTAAGAACAAGTCTTACGGGGCTTGTTCAGTGTTGCTTGCAATAAGAGCTCCTTTGTTACTCGAAGCTCCTCCTCCAGTCACCTAATAATAGTAGCCTGATCTGGCTCAGGTCTGCCACCACTGACATTTTGCTGAGATCTCTGATCCTCAGCCTGATGAGGCATATGAGAAGCCTCATCCTCCAATTCTTTAATAGCTTGTTCTGTATGGCCATGTTTGGCATACATCTTTCTAGACTTTTATATGACAGAGAAAGAGCAGTTAATACTCTATCTCACTTACCTTACTTACCAAAAAGTCATCATATAGTGCTAGCATACATATAACACTCTCACTCAACCCCCCCTTAGGAACACTTCTTTATGGTCGGGCCCGGGCTTGAGACCGAATACTCTTACAAGTACCCAATTAACTCAAACTTAGGTTCTGATACCTAATTGTCACACCGCTTCTGAATTCAGATACTATAATGGCAAATCAGGTTTTAGCAGCGGAAATTTTTCTTTTTAATATAACAAACAGTTATTAACATTAATAACTTATCAAAAGAACGTTAGTGTTACCAAGTACGAACCGACCATAGTATTTATTTACATTACATCATCATAAAAATACAAGTGTTCCACCCACAAGGGGCAATGTAATTCCCAAAAGCATCCAGCCTCTCAGGGCATCTAGTCTTTACCTGAAATGGGAAACATAGCATCATTAGCTACACTCGCTAGTGAGTACATACAATCATAAGCATCAATACAGTAAGTCATGCATCATATCATAAACAATCATTGCTAGCTTAGCACATAGCGGTGCGCTGACAAGATCAGTAAGAGTCGTGTCTTGCAGGGTAATCAATCCCGCTTAACAACTCAAACTGGGGAATCAGACATGACCAATCTGCGCTGGTGGGGGAGGATAAAGCAGTCCACCAAGCATCGTTCACAGAGTCAAAGACTGCACAGATAATCCAACTACAACCGGCTGATCACCACTCACGTTAAGGCATGGTGGTTCTGCAGAACCTATGATCCAGGATGCCTCGTGAATCACCGTGAAATCCCGAGGGATCCAGTTAAAACCGACTTACCTTAACCATGCTCAGATAGTCTGCAGACAGTTCACATACACATATACGTACATTTGATCCCACATGGATCCATCATCTTAGAGTTAACATCTTACAGTTATTCATACGTTCATTTCATCATATATTATCTAAGTGGTTCCAAACTGGACCCACTAGCATGCTCCTAACATATATTCCAACATCTTGCAATTCATACACTTACCTCCTCAAGCGTACCTGCAAAAGGAAGTTAAATACACAAAATACATTCACATAGCATGCTAGGCCTTACTCTATTAAGTCTCATGAAAGCAGGCACTCACCTGATTAGCTTATAACTTTCGTTCACTTAAGGCTGGTTCAGCTGACACGTTCACCTAAAACATTCGGCAATCAAGTTAAGCGTTTGCACGCGTTAAGTTCTATTACTAAAACACTTATAAGACCTTCCTAATAGTCATAAACCATTCATTAAACTTACTTTAAATACTACATAACCTAATCAACAAGAACATGTACAAAACAACACATTCTTGCTGAAAACGCCCCGTCGCGCAGCGACCATATAAGGCGTCGCGCCGCGACGAGTGAAAGTCGGATCACAAGTCGCATGATCTATGAGAAAGTCGGATCAAGGGGTTCATTTAAACTACCCGATAGTCGGAACAAAAGGTCGGACGGGTCATCCGACTGTCGGACCAAAAGGTCGGAGAATTCGTACGAAAGTCAGGACAAATAAGTCACATAGGCATTTTTAGACGGGGTCGCGCTGCGACCAAAAGCTTGTCGCGCCGCGATCATACGTTTTCTAGGTTTTATCATCTTCTTCATTAACATGCATGCAACTTTCAGTTAATTTTTTCAAAAACCCAGATTTCTAAACATGTCGTTTTCATTTTTTAAACACTTTTAACCTCATATACCACCTATATGAATCTCATGAAAATCTTAACACCCTTTAAAACATCAAAACATGATAAACGCACTTATAAAGTAAGCTTCATGTTCTTTAATGGTGGTTTCCATACTAACCTTGCTTCAGGTTTAGAACTCTAAATCTTTCAACTTAAAGAATTCTTCTTCAAAGATCTTACGAGAGCAGAGAGTAGTGTATTTGTGTTTGTGTGAAAGCTTTTGCTATATTTGACTTTGTGAGTCAAATATCACACTTACACACATATATTTCAATCTTATCCCGAGGCAAACCGCCTCTGGACAAATATCTAATTATTTTCTTTCTTCTTTTCCTTTTTCTTTCTTTATTCTTTTCTTAATTAACTAGTATATATATATATATATATATATATATTTAATATACATACACAATCAACACATAACACAATTTATTCCTTTAGCCTTAACACACCAAAATACAAACAAATAAATTACTCTCTTATTACATCAATTACACACTCGCACGTGCAATTTACAACTAGACCCAAGTTGAGGATGTTACATCTAGTTTATAACCACATACTATCATAGGTATCCATTTGTAACTCGTATAACACTTTGTACACTTCTCTCGTTAAATAATAAATAAAATTCCGGATGTTACAACTCTTCCCCACTTGAAATGATTTCGTCCCCGGATTAAACTGTCGAAGAGCTATGGATAATTACTCATCATAATTTGTTCAGGCTTTTATATGTCATTTGAACCTCTTATATGCTTTTACTGATTCTTGACCAGTCTAATCTGACTATTGAGAAAAGTCTCATCTTTTACAAACTGCTATAAACTGTTCCTCATAGTATAGTTTATCATTATTACTAAAACTTTCCAACAACACGATTGCAGGCCCATCTGATAAACACTTCCTGAAATATAATACACGACAGGTGTTAGGAATATATGATAATTCTTCTGATAACTCTGATCTATAAACAGCCTTTACTCACATATACAATAATTCTGAATTACTGATCACGTTTTTCCACAGTGCTACTGCCAATGACACATACCCCCCCATTAAAACTGATATGGTAATCTCTATTTATCTGTATAACCCTTCTGTCTATTCTGGCGTCAAACAATCTATTACATACCTTCTGAATCTGTTTTATCTTTTGTTGTATCTGTACTACCCCACACTTTCTGACTCTCGTCACCCAATACATTGTAGTTTGGCAGTAATATCATACAAATTTCATATGTTGGCATCCCGGTGTTGGACTGGTATCTGTTGTGATATGAAACTCTGTCAAGCAAATATGTACCCCTGTTTTCTTCTGAATTAATAACACAATCATAAAATATGCTTTCCATCATCAATATATTTCTTTCATTCTGACTATACTGAGATGAAGCTTAATCCTTAACTTTATATGAAATCTGTTCCGAATCCTAGAAGTGGATCTGGTATCATTGTCTGAATCAATAAACACTGATATGCTATGACATAACACAATCTGTTTCACATTCACATCTGTTAAATGTTCAGAAGAATGAGTTTCTCTAATGGAAACCACATACACACTTTTATTTAACCTGCGTACAATCACCCATAACACATTATAACCTCGTAGGGTTTTTGGGTAATTTGGCATTCAGGTTCATAATAATATTTCCAGAAATGATTTTTGACGTTTAGCTTTCAATCATACACATTTATAAATATTTCTCCACTTATCTGACTATATCTTGTTTCATATCCGGTCACCAATAATCCACCCTCGGGTCTTTATACAATTAGTAACTTCTGACTGACTAGAAAATCTAAACTTGTGAGCTTCATTTCGATGTGTCTGACATGCACCTCCATAACCTGATACTCATATACGGTCATATCTAATCAGTTTATCACGATTGTCTTTAATCGGATTTATTACCTGTCATTTTCATCCATTCTTTAATATACTTTTCACTTTTGATCACTTTTTGGCTGATCTGTTCCCATTTCATCTTAATATAAGCGTTGTAACTATCATTTAAATGACTAATCTTATCTAAGTATGGTTTCTGAGTTTCTGCTCTAACTATCGGCTATAACATTAGTCTTTTCCGAAATAATATAATATTTCAAACTTTTATAATTAGTGTAAACGGTACACTTCACATTGTAATAACAATGTATCCATATTTACAATAACAAAACCCTTGCTGCTAGATCTCTATCATGAGTTTAGTAACTATCTTTGTGCAGTTTTAACTGTTTAGAAGTGCAAACAATAACTCTGCCCCTCCGCATTCATCCAAAGCCCTGTACCAAGCATCACACAATGCTATCATTTCTTCAATCAATTCAGGTAGTGCAAACTGTTACTTCACATAATTTCTGCAAATAATCCCATAGAACTGTTGATTACTGTCGGGTTCTTTGGCGGCTCCCAATTCATCACCTTCTCTATTTCTCAGAATTCATCTCGATCCCATTTCTACTAATAAATTGTCTAAAGAATTTTCATTCCTTTTATCTTGAACTATACATTGAAAACTTAACATATAACTACTCTTTGCTCTGTGTCACTAAGACTTTTCAAACATGATTCTCATGATATGCTAAACCCCTGAAATAAATACGTATATTGTTGATGAACACATTACTGACTTACTTAACATTGGCCTATACACCCTATTCATTTACTACATAATCATTGCTGGTGCGTTAGCAAGGCCAAAAAGCATCATAACCACTTCAAAACCTAAACATTTCTGAACACAATTTAAGGAATGCCATCCCTTCTGATCTTAGGCTGAAGAAAATCCGACCTTGAGTCAGCTTTGAGAACCACTTTACCCCCTTATAACTGATCAAGTAATTCACATATTCTGAACAACGGACATATATTCTCGATCACCTTATTGAGTTCCTAACAATTAATACACAGGATATAAGTGCACCCCATGAAAAGCTATTGGGTCTTATAAACCCCCTTATTTAGCAATTCTTGAAATCGTTTCAATAATTCTTGTATCTCCGAAGGAGCAAGTCTGTACGTAGTTCTCGTAATCAGTGAAGCTTTCAACACCACACAAATTCTAAACATACTGTGTCTGTCTGGCAGTAACCTTGGTAATTCCTTGAATTAGATATCTAGATACTCACCTATTACTTTCATATCTTTCTAGCTCATCTGTTCTTCTTAATTTAATATTTATAACATAAGTTAAGAAAATAATGTATCCATACTGAAGATACTCCCCAGCTTTTGAAACTGAACACCCATATAACCTACGTGTTTTTATTTTAGCGCATATAATTAGTTCTTCCCCACTTGGGATATGAACTCGTATCACTTCTGTTCACATAATATCATAACCTGGTTACAATATAACCAGTCCATTCCAACTACTATATGGAACTCACTCATATTCATAGATACAAATTCACTAAGGAATTTAATAGTATTTATTTCTGTCACCTTATACTTATACACATCTAATCTTCATGTAACCATACTTGATTATGTTCTTACTTCTTCGGTCATTGTCTGGAAAACTCTCACTTTTGGTTATTGATATATTCTTCTCTTTCATTTTCTTGGGTTCCCACAATTCTTACTCATATAACCCGGTTTCCTTATTTAAAATATGTCACTAAATCAAACCTGCTTTCCTCCGGTCGACGTTTCTTGTATGCTGAGTAGATAGGGTAGACCTTTTACATCATTTCCTTTCTAGAATTTCCATTCTTGTTTTTTCAAACATCAATACATCTTTCTCTATCGGTTTCCTTTCTTTTCTGTCTCTCTAATCCCAACTGCGTCCATCAGGGATTTCACATCTTTGTTTTTATAAGTGTTTATAAATTCTCATTTGCTAGGCTGGAATACTATCATGTATCTGTACACTTTATCTTTTCATTGATAACATAATCTGAGGAAAATGTATATTTTCTGAAACTTTACATCGGCTTCTAGAATTGTCTCTAACGTCTGTTCCACCTATGGAATTAATCCAAAATTCTGCCTATCTCTGACTGTGACACCAACTACCCAATTGTAACGTCTTTAAACTCTTTTCACATCATGCTCTCAATTTGTCTGCAATTCTTATCTAATCTATTACATATTTCACTTTATCTCCAGGTGCATACATACATAGTCGATTTGCTAACCTTTACTTACGACTAATAGTCGATTTGCTAACCTTTAATACATCATTGGTTGACAGGCGGAAAATCCTTGAGCGTACAACCTTTTGATACTTCACGAATAATAACTTCGGGTTAATAATGAACCATTTCACCTTGTATAGCTAATCTTGATAATGACTCTTATCTGATCACTTCTTTGTTCTTTCATCTATGCTACAACTCATACAATAATATATGGCATAAACTCTGCCTCATCACTTTACTAAGTTTTCGACACTGAATTTTCCAAGTGTGGATTCTGTTACTTAACGATTTAAATCTGGGGCCCAGACACCCCGTCATGCTATATCCTTATAAGGATATACATTCACTTGTAATACTGATATTTATCCCTTTGTGTTTGTGGCTAAAATCACCCTTAGGATTATACACTACTCTTGAACTTCTTGTATATATCATTCTGGTAGTATAGATAAAGTATTAAAGTAAAAGGTGGCTTTATCACACTATCCTATATAACAAACAGTTACTTGTATATCCACATATCAGTACACCTATCATCAGATCCAAAGTATTTCTATACATACTAAGGCATTCTACATATATTCTCATGTGTACTACCTTTACAAGTACCCCTCACCCGATTCACAAGATTCCTCATAATTCCATTAAGTTCCAACATGTATCATGTGTTTGTAATAATATGGGCCCTACATTATTCTAAACACACTACACACGTTCGAACTTAACTTTATCACAAGAAGTCCCGATTCATAGGTTTAGGCCATGTATCACCAATTAATTATATCACATATTCATATAACAATTTAATTTATAATGATTGCTCACATAAAACCAACTAACATATCTGTCTTAAGCATATCCTGTACTCGCATACAATGCTCACATAAAAGCGGAAGCAATACTTGATTGAAAAACTAATGTATCAATAGATACACACAAAAATACTGACAGAAGTTTGGTACCAAAAACATGATATTTACAAACCAGGCGTTAATTTCAAAGAGTTTATAAAATGCTAGTCAAACCGAAGCTTTGCCCTTGTCTTTGCTAAAAATCTGCAAAACATTTTAAAAATAGTATTTGATAAGCTACGAGAGCTTAGTGAGTAAACCGGACTAAACATCATATAAACCCACGTATAATATCATATGAAGATAATACACGTATGTCTAGCAAACAATGCTAGCCTCTGGTTCTAGACCCAGGGCAGCAACATAGGTCACAGTACTGTACCATAATTGAGCCTTACTGGACTTAGCAGTAAGCACCCCACCTCTGAGACTTACTGCACATAGCAGCAAGCTTATACACATATGACTAACATGACATGTCAATAATCTGATATAATAGCATACATGCTGCAGATATGAATTGAAGTCTAGAAGACTCACCTTCTGATATTTATAATCTGAACAGATCCACAAACGATAATGATCAATGTATAGGTCCACAACTGGTTTCTACAACATAATATCAATAGTATATGTATTAACATCTGTTGACTAATCAAACTAAACTGAACAGGGCTAGGGCACGGCCGTACCTTTCAAAGGCACGCCCGTGCCTGCAACCCAGGCACGGTTAAACTCTCCCTAGGCATGGGCGTACCTATCCTGTAGTCACGCCCGTGGCTTGCTAAGGTACGCCCGTGCCTACACCTGAAAGCACGAGGGTACCTGATGAACTAGGATTTGCCACGGGGCGAAAGGCACGCCCGTACCCTCCTTGGGTACGCCCGTGCCCTCCTTGGGTACGCCAGTGCCCTCCTTGGGTACGCCCGTGCCCTCCCCTGGTCTGCACAGTTCTGACCGACAGCAACTGTGAATCCGGCCAAAACTTCATAAAAACTCAACTTTAACATTCTAAGACATATATGGGGTGTTTTCCTACACCCCTAATAGCTAAATAACATAACAAAGTATAAATTAACATAATTTGATCCTTGTGATCAATTCTTGACTCATAAGAACATGAAGAACACACCAACAATTCAAACTATACATACCTCTACTATGATGGGTTGCTATGATGATATTCAACTTATGTTATGGCTGTGTTTTGATGTCCAAATCGCCAGAAGTTAAAGGTTTGCAGTTGTGTTCTAATTGTAGCATGTATGTATGTGTAAAGAGTTCTAGCACATGAAATTCATATATATCTATAAGTTTAGCTAAATTACACAAATGGTCCCTGGACTTAAATTAACTTATAATCTGACATTTTAAGTCCCTCTAGTTTTAAAAACACATCTAAACTCATATATCCATTTGTAACTCATTTACCACTTTGTACATTTATCGCATTGACTTAATAGTAAAATTCTAGGTGTTACAACTCTTCCCTAGTTGAAATGATTTCGTCCCCGAAATCAACTGCCGAAGAGTTCTGAATAATATCATCATTTTATGTTCAGGCCCTCATACATACTCTGACCTCTTTCTACACTTTTACCAGTCCTTGACCCATCTACTCTGTTTATTATAGATTTAACTGCTAAACATCTTCTGAGATATAACATACGAAAGGTGTTCTGAATTTATAACAACTCTTCTAATAATTCTGATCTATAAACTGCCTTCCCCTCATATACAATTATTTCTGAATTACTGATCACATTTCCCACAATGCTACTGTCAATGATACATATTCCCCCATTAAGAATGAGGTGGCCATTTCTGTTTATCTGTATAACCCTTTTTCTATTCTTGGCGTCAAACAATCTATTACATACCTTCTGAATCTGTTCTGTCTTTCACTACATCATTTCTGTACTACCCCACGCTTTCTGACCCACTTCATTGAATACACTGGAGTTTGGCAGTAATATCATACAATTTCATACGTTGGCATCCCGGTGTTGAACTTGAATTTGTTATAATACAAAACTCTGTCAAGCAAATATGTACCCCTAGTTTTCTTCTGAATTAATAACACAATCATAAAACATGTTTTCCATCATCTGTATATTTCTTTCATTCTGATGGTACTGAGATGAAGCTTAATCGTTAACTTTATATAAAATCTATTCTGAATTCTAGAAGTGGATCTGGTATCATTGTCTGAATCCATAAACACTGATATGCTATGACATTAGACAATCTGTTTCACATACACATCTGTTAAATGTCCTGATTAATAATTTTCTCTAGTGGAAACAAGTTATACACCTTTGATGATATTTCTCCACTTGTGTAACCATATCTAGTTTCACCTCTAGCTATCAATAATCTATCCTTTAGTTATTCATACCATTATTAACTTCTGGCTACACCACCATTATAAACTTATGAACTCCATATAGATGTGTCTTATACACATCCCCGTAACCTGATACTCATATATGATCATATTCAATTAATTTGTCATGACTGCTTTTAAACGGATTAACTACTTGTCCCCCTTTTATCCATTCTTTAAGATACTTTTCACCTTTGATCACTTTTCACTGAACTGTTCTTATCACCTCTGAGTAAGAGTGTTGTAACTGTCATTTTGATACTTAATTCATACAAGTATTATTTCTGATTTCCTGTTCAAACTGTCGGCTATATCATTAGCCTTACCCTGAATAATATAATATTCTACTCACAATCCTTCACTAATTCTGACCAGTGTTTCTGCCGCCTTTAAAGGTCTTTCTCATTCAACAATTATTTCTAACGTTTATACTTTCATATAAACAACAACTCACATATAAATACATAATCTCATCATATCATACTAAATGCTACCGTAGCGCACTAGTGGTAGTCTTATACTACTTATGAATGCTATTGTGGCACACCAACAGTAGTCTTACATCCACATATCCACCCACTATCGAGTTATAATCCTCCCGTATCATATAAATAACATGCCACATATACTACTATCAGGTGCGAGTCTGTATATTCATTCTCATACGATTAAACTGTCTAGAAGTGAAAATAATAACTGTGCCCCTCTGCATCCATCCAAACCACTGTACCAGTCATCACACAATGCTATCATCTCTTCAATCAATTCAGGTAGTGCAAACTGTTGTATCACATAATTTCGGCAATTAATCCCATAGAATTGTTGATTACTGTCGGGTTCTTTGGTGGCTCCCAATTCATCACCTTCTCTATTTCATAGAATTCATCTCGATACCATTCCTACTAATAAATTGTCTAAAGAATTTCATTCCTTACATCTTAAATTCACATGAAACTTAACATATAACTATTTTTTGCTCTATGTCACTAAAACATTTCAAACATGATTCTCATGATCTAATAAGCCTCTGAAATAAATACATATATCGTTGAAGAACACAATTACTGACTTACTTAACATTGGCCAATATACCCTATTCATTTATTACATAATCACTGCTGGTGCGTTAGCAAGGCCAAAAGGTATCATAATCACTTCAAAATATCTATACATTTTTTAACACCGTTTAAGGAATGTCATCCATTCTGATCTTAGGCTGAAGAAAATCCGACCTTGAGTCAGCTTTGACAACCACTTAACCCATTATAACTGATCAAATAATACACATATTCTGAACCACGAACATATATTCTTGATTACTTTATTGAGTTCACAATAATTAATACACATAACATAAGTACACTTCATGAAAAGCTACTGGGTCTTATAAACCCCCACATGTAATAATTCTTGAAATCATTTCAAAAATTCCTGTATCTTTGAAGGAGCAAGTCTGTACGTAGTTCTCGTAATCAGTGAAGCTTTCCACACCACACAAATTCTAAACATACTCTGTCTGTCTGGCAGTAACCTTGTCAATTTCTTGCACTACATAATAAGATACTCACATATTACTTTTATATCTTTCTAGCTCATCTGATCCTCTATAAGTTAATATTTAATACATAGGTTGAGGAATATAATGTATCCATACTCAAGACCCTCCCCAACTTTTGAAACTGTACACTCAAATAACCTACCTGTTTTAATTTTAGCACATATAATTAGTTCTTCCCCACTTGGGATATGAACTCATATCACTTCTCTTCACATAATATCATAACCTGGTTATAATTTAACCAGTCCATTCCAACTACTATTTGGAACTCACTCATATTGAGAGGTACAAAATATTTCTCACCCATACCTCAACAAATAACATAAAATCTTCTTTGATTTTGCCTCCTTTAACATTTATTTTCTAGGAAAAGTACATATCGGTTCTACATTGTTTACATACATTATAAAAGAAACCTTACATCGTATCCACTTATGTATTTAATATCTCAACTGTCAGATTCCAGCTAGTTAGGACATTCTGAGGACTCAAGCCCCTACTGAGCACAGTCATAACAAAACTTTTCCAAGGATAAACAATCCTTATAATTATGTCCTACTTCTCAACACGTATAACAACCTTTATTTTTATACTTACACTGGCCTGTATGGTTCTTACCACAAGTCTCGCATCCCGTTCTTCTATGAGATCCCTCGGCTTTTATCTCCATTTTATCTTCCTTTATATCATTAATCATTTCATCCTTCAATATATGAAATTCTTCTCAGACTACACTTCGTATCTCATTCTTCATTTCAGTAATAATGGACGGCATAACTGTCTTAATACATTTTTTAAACTCATCCGAGACGACACCCCTAAGGTGTTTGGTAGGTATGGCTCCATGCCTTTCCCCATAAAGGGATATATAGTCTTCAACCTCTCCTATGGTAACCATGTCAGGGTTTCCTTCATTTTTACTTCATTTTCTGTTCTAGAATCCGCATTTGGATCCATTACACTATAACAAAACAATTCTTGGTTAGTCATAATATCAATCACATCTCGCACCATTATACTTGCCTTTATTTCGCAAACACTCTACTCATTTACCGTCTTTGAATAATATCGTAGATCATACCAATACATACCTCTTTCCACTTTGTGTTAATTTACTTTCCTTAGTTCTCATAATAACTTTATGTACATCACATCTGTAAATTTTCTTTATTACTACTCCTTTTACAATTAATCTTGATACTGAATCTTATCTGATCATTTCTCTGTTCTTTTATCTGTTCTACAACTCATACAATAACATATGGCATAAACTCTGCCTCATCACTTTACTAAGTTTTCTGTACTGAATTCTCCAGATGTAGGTTCTGATATTTAACAATCTATATCTGGGGGCTCAAACACCCTATCATGCTATATTCTTATAAGGATACATTCACTTGTAACATTGATATTTATCCCTTCGTGTCTATGACTAAAATCACCCTTAGGGTTATAACTACTCTTGAACCTCTTGTATATATCATTCTGGTAGTTTAGATAAAGCATTAAAGCAAAAGGTGGCTTTATCACACTATCTTGTATAACAAACAGTTACTTGTATATCCACATATCAGTACACCTATCATCAGATCCAAAGTATCTCTATGCATACTAAGGCATGCTACATATATTCTCAGGTGTACTACCTTTACAAGTACCCCTCACCCGATTCATAAGATTCCTCATGATTCCATTAAGCTACAACATGTATCATGTGTTTGTAATAATATGGGCCCTTATATTACTCTAAACACACTACACACGTTTGATCTTAACTTCATCACAAAAAGTCCCGATTCACAGGCTTAGGCCAAAGTTTATACATCATGTTCTCATATATTCATATAACACTAAATTCATCTTGAATGCACATATAAAAGCAACTCTTAATAGTTGTATACACATATAACATACCTGTCTTAAGCATATCATGTACTCGCATACAATGCTCACATAATACATAATCAATATAATTGCTAGTATACTCACCAAGCTGCAAGCCTCCAGTTTGACAATTTTCAGAATCCGCAGAACCATGGTTTAAGTCCAGAATGTGTCTTGTACACACCCAGATCCCTCAAACCGTGGCTCTGATACCAAGTTGTAACGACCCAAATTACAAAATTTGAAATAATAAGATCAAACACCTATAAGTGTTCGCATCTGAAACTTTAATGTAAAAGCGGAAGCAATACTTGATTGAAAAACTAATGTATCAAAAGATACGCACAAAAATACTGACATAAGTTTGGTACCAAAAACTTGATATTTACAAACCAGGCGTTAATTTCAAAGAGTTTATCAAATGCTAGTCAAACTGAAGCTTTGCCCTTGTCTTTGCTAAAAACCTGCAAAACGTTTTAAAATAGTATCTGATAAGCTACGAGAGCTTAGTGAGTAAACCAGACTAAACATCATATAAACCCACGTATAAAATCATATGAAGATAATACACGTGTGTCTGGAAAACAATGCTAGCCTCTGGTTCTAGATTCAGGGCAGCAACATAGGTCACAGTATTGTACCATAATTGAGCCTTACTAGACTTAGCAGTAAGAACCCCACCTTTGAGACTTACTGCACATAGCAGCAAGCTTATAGACATATGAATAACATGACATGTCAATAATCTTATATAATAGCATACATGCTGCAGATATAAAGTGAAGTCAAGAAGACTCACCTTCTGATATTTATAATCTGAACAGATCCACAAACGATAATGATCAATGTATAGGTCCACAACTGGTTTCTACAACATAATATCAATAGTATATGTATTAACATCTGTTGACTAATCAAACTAAACTGAACAGGGCTAGGACACGACCGTACCTTTCAAAGGCACGCCCGTGCCTGCAACCTAGGCACGGTTAAACTCTCCCCAGGCATGGGCGTACCTATCCTGCAGTCACGCCCGTGCCTTGCTAAGGTACGCCCATGCCTATGCCTGAAAGCACGGGGGTACCTGATGAACTAGGGTTTGCCACGGGGCAAAAGGCACGCCCGTACCCTCCTTGGCTACGCCCGTGCCCTCCCCTGGTCTGCACGGTTCTGTCCGACAGCAACTGTGAATCGGGCCAAAACTTCATAAAAACTCAACTTTAACATTCTAACACATATATGGGGTGTTTTCCTACACCCCTTACAGCTAAATAACATAAGAAACTACAAATTAACATAATTTGATCCTTGTGATCAATTCTTGACCCATAAGAACGTGAAGAACACACCAACAATTCAAACTATACATACCTCTACTATGATGGGTTGCTATGATGATATTCAACTAAAGTTATGGCTGTGTTTTGATGTCCAAATTGCCAGAAGTTAAAGGTTTGCAGCTTTGTTCTAGTTTTAGCATGTATGTATGTGTGAAGAGTTCTAGCGCATGAAATTCATATATATCTATAAGTTTAGCTGAATTACACAAATGGTCCCTAGACTTAAATTAACTTATAATATTACATTTTAAGTTCCTCTAGTTTTCAAAATACATCTAATCTCATATATCCATTTGTAACTCATTTACCACTTTGTACATTTCTCGCATTGACTTAATAGTAAAATTTTGGGTGTTACAATACTGTTACAAATTTAGAACCAAAAACTTTATGCTTACAAACCAGGCGTTAAGTGTTTCAAAGAGTTTATCAAAATGAGTCAAACCGAAGCTTTGCCCTTGCCTTTGCTATAACCTGCAAAACATTTTAAAAATAGTATCCGTTAAGCTACGAGAGCTTAGTAAGTAAACCAGACTAAACATCATATAAACACACATATAAGATCATATGAAGATAATACACGTATGTCTGGCAATCAATGCTAGCCTCTAGTTCTAGACCCAGGGCAGCAACATAGGTCACAATACTGTACCATAATTGAGCCTTACTGAACGTAGCATTAAGCACCCCACCTCTGAGACCTACTGCACAAACTAGTAAGCTTATACACACATATGAATAACATTATATGTCCGTAATTTGATATAATAGCACACATGCAGTAAATATGAATAGTAGTCTAGAAGACTCACCTTCTGATTATAATATTATGCAATGATCTACAGATGTCCATAATACAGGTAATATGCCAATCAACTCCTATATAAACAATACATAAATATCACATAAGTATATTTTGGTCTGAAATAGGGGCTACACGGGCCTTGTCCCTTATATGCTACACGACCTAAGCTGGCAACATGGCCAGTGTGGTTTATTCACCCTACACGGGCCGTGTACCTCTACACAAGGTTTGAAGTTGTCGGATTCATGGAAGGGTTGAAGGTTGCGAATTTAGTGTTGATGATGAAAACCGAGTGAAAAACCGGGTGTTAAATCCGGATGTGTGAAATCCTAATGTTGAAATCCGATCCTTTTGAAATCCGAGTGAGGAATCCGATGATGGATTCCAATTGTGAAAACCGATTGTGGGTGACAAGATAAATGCAATAAGTGTGGAAATCTGACTGGAGTTGCGGATTCCTTCAAATCTGATGGATGTATCTGATTTCGTTGAAATCTGATAGAGGTTGCGGATTCCGATAGTAGTGTCGGATTTCTCATGAAATCCGACAGTTTTGGCTTGTTGTTTTGCATTGTATGATGCTTTGTGATATATGTGTATTCATATGTGAATCATACATGTTTATGTTTGATTAAAGGATATAAATATATGATTGACACATATATTTATGAATTGATTACTAATTGATGGTTGTTGTGTTCTCAGGGACAGACAAGGCTCAGTAACATTAGATCACTGAGTGGAATATCTGAGAACTAGAGGTGAGTGGATGTTTGCTCACGGGTGATATTAGTTGTACTGGTTTGCTTGCAACTATTATGGGATAGATTGTATATCTATTGGTTAGTTAACTGTGAATGTTAATTGTTTTATTCTGTGATATGTATACATGTTGGAAGGGAAGTTAGTTTACGACTGGGCTTATGGGCTGAGTTCATTTGCTACTGGCTAAGCGGTATCAGGACCTAGGGATGCATTTGTTGCTACCAAAGGATGATACTGTGTGGGATAACAAAGGGACTATCGGTAAACCTTTGCTTTGGCCGGCATTGGTTGTAGGTTCTTGCAAAACCGCCGGTCTTCCCAGGGTGCTTATTTGTGGTTGTTGATATCATGCGGTTCTGGCTGATATATCTGTTTTGTGATACTCCATTCACTTAGCTTTGTGCTAATCCCCCACCTCTCACTCTTTTTACAGGTTTTGGTAAGTCAGGGGCTCGGCTGAGTGTGGTTAGCTTAGGGAGTAATCACCTAGGACTCTGATAATGTATTTTTGACGAGCCGTGTTTTGTAATACTGATATTTTAAACTGTGGTTTATAATTAGTTGTAATTACTTTGATGTTTAAAACGCTTCCGCAGTGTAATTTAAAGTGAAAATTTTTGGGTTAAAAGTACGGTGTTACAAGTTTGGTATTAGAGCCTTGATTTCGCAGTGTAGGCATAGTGGAAGTGTTACATTCCCAAATCTTGGCTCGTGGTAGGTCGATTACTCCTTAGGTGTGGGATTGGGGTGAATTGGAGTGTGGTGGAGTTAGTATGTTGTGTACTAACGGATTTATCTAATAAGTCGTGAGGTGATGTGATTGTTACAGATAACAATGGCTGGACGTGATTACTCAACCGGTACCCCTACTGTCCCAACTACTGTTGAGGTTCCAACTGGAAGGTCAGCTGTAAGATTTGAAATCAGAATTAGAGCAGCAGAGGCAGGCTCCTGCAGCACAACCACCACTTATTTATGTATCTTCAACTACGGTTACGATACCCCCTATCTTTCCAGCAATTACTACAATGGCAGAGGTTCCTCCAATGTCAATGACAATACCACCGTTTACTTAACCAATGACGCAACCTTTCTATTATCCGTTGTTCCCTAGGGGGCCCTATCCGCAAGGATCTGTTCCACAGGGGTCAACGCCACAGGGATCTTATTCGTATCCATTTATGGGATTTCAACTAGGTATGGGATACTGGCAGCCGGGTACTTACAAGCAGTTTTTAGATTGTAAACCGGATGAATACCACGGTAGCACGGATCCCAATGTTACCTGCAACTGGCTAAGGGATACTGGAAGAATCCTGGATGCTTGCAACTGTGAAGAAGAGATGTGAGTTTGTTTTGCCACTAGGATGCTAAAAGGGAAAGCAATGGTTTGGTGGGATTCCATTACCACCCCCATTTGTCGCGAGCCCAAATGGATTCAATCACTTGGAACCAATTTCGGGATAAGTTGTGTGAACAGTTTGCAATACCTTTGAATTGAATAAAATAAGGCATGAGTTCATGGAACTGAAAATGACGAGGAAGATGACGGTGGATGAACTGATTGAACAGTTCAACTCGAAACTGAGGTTTGTATCTCAGTGGGTGCCTAATGAATCTTCCCAGGTTCAGCACTTCATTGGGGCATTATTGCCAGAATACAGGAGCACCACTAGGTTGGCTGGATCTCTGTCCCAGGCCTTTACCTTAGCAAAATCTGCTGAGGGGGACATCCAAGCCAAGGATAAACAGAGTAAGGATGAGGTGGCTTTACAGAAGCCGAGGTATGATCAGGCTGGGCGTAGCCAGCAAAAGAAGAAATGGTAGGGTAACCAGTCCTAGAGCAACCAGAGCAGAAAGGTATCTTGCGGGGATTCAGGGAGTAAATCTCAATGGTGCACAAGGTGCAGGGCTACTCACACTGGGCAGTGTACTGCTCAGACTATGCGATGTGTGAGATGTGGAACACACGGGCACAAATCTAAGGATTGTCGGTACCCTCGAAATGTATGCTAGAATTGTCACTAGGAGGGGCACAGGGTAGGTGATTACCCTACGGGGAGAAGACCAGCAGCAGGGACTGGGTCTGGGACAGGGGCAACGGTGGTTGGGGGCTCGTCTTCAGCGGGAGGGCAGAAAAGGAAGAATCCTCCAACTCCAGAGGGCAGGGCGTTCCGGATGACAGTAGATGATGGTACTTCCACAGATGATGTGATCACCGGTACATTCTTTATAAACTCCTTACCTGCTCGTGTATTGTTTGATTCTGGAGCGAATCGCTCCTTTATTTCTGTAGCATTTTGTGCTAAGTTAAATTTGCCTACTACTAGTATCTCTGTGCCGATTGATATAGAAGTAGCAGATGGTAAGATAGCCTGTTATGACTTCTGTGATGGGTGCTGAGATTGACATAGATGGTAAGTGCTTTCCTGTATCATTCTTGTTGATGCCATTAGCAGGGTTTGATGTGGTTTTGGGGATGGATTGGCTGAGTAAGCACAGGGCGAGTATTAAATGTCATAGGAAGCTGATTTCGTTTCCGTTATCAGATGGGTCGCGTTTAGTGGCTTGAGGGGAAAGGAACAAATCTGTGTTTCCTATCATTTCGATGTTAAAAGCCATGAAATCCTTGAGTAAGGGATGCGAGTGTTTTCTGCCATATGTGATTGATGCTAGAAAAGAGAAACGGGCAGTTACTGATGTGCGAGTTGTATCAGAATATCCTGAAGTATTTCCGGATGAGTTACCTGGGTTACCTCCCGTTCGAGAGGTAGAGTACAAGATTGATTTAATACCAGGTTCTAATCCAGTGGCTAGATCTCATTTTCGGTTGGCTCCTTCTGAAATAAGGGAGATGATGACGCAGATTCAGGATTTGTTGGATCGGGGATTTATTCGTCCGAGTTCTTCACCGTGGTGTGCACCAGTCTTGTTTGTGAGAAAGAAAGATGGTACTCTGCGAATGTGTATTGATTACAGGGAATTGAATAAGCGAACAGTGAAGAATAAATACCCTCTGCCCAGGATTGATGATTTATTTGATCAGTTGCAGGGTGCTTCGTATTTCTCAAAGATTGATTTAAGATCGGGTTATCACCAGGTACGAGTTTCTGACGGGGATATTGCTAAGAATTCTTTCCGTACCAGGTATGGCCATTATGAGTTTTTAGTCATGCCGTTCGGTTTGACTAACGCGCCTGCAGTGTTTATGGATTTGATGAACTAGTTTTGTCGATCGTTCTTGGATAAATCTGTGATAGGATTTATTGACGACATTTTGGTTTATTCGAAATCTGAAGCTGATCACGAGATTCATTTGAGACAGGTTCTTGAAACTCTGAAACGGGAGAAATTGTATACCAAGTACTCGAAGTGTGAATTCTGGATGCGGGAAGTTCACTTTCTGGGGCATGTCATTTGCAGTGATGGAGTCAAAGTTGATCCGGCAAAGATAGAAGCAGTGATGAACTAGGAGGCTCCGAAGTCGCCTTCTGAGATTAAAAGCTTTTTGGGATTGGCTAGGTATTATAGAAGATTCATTAAAGACTTTTCTAAAATTGCGAATCCCATGACTAAATTGACTCGCAAGGAGGTTCCATTTAGATGGAGTGATGAACAGGAGAGAGCTTTTCAGACATTGAAACGACTCTTGTGCCAGGCTCCTATTCTTGCTTTACCGGATGGGTAAGATGACTTCATAGTTTATTGTGACGCGTCATTGGCAGGGTTGGGTTGTGTGTTGATGCAATAGGATAGAGTGATTGCGTATGCTTCTCGTTAGTTGAAACCGAATGAGAAGAACTATCCAACCCATGATTTAGAACTGGCAGCTGTGGTTTTTGCGTTAAAATTGTGGAGACACTATCATTATGGTACAAAATGTGTCATTTGTACGGATCACAAAAACCTACAGTATGTATTTTCGCAGAAAGAACTCAATATGCGACAGAGGCGATGGCTAGAACTTGTAAAAGATTATGATTGCGAAATTCGCTATCATCCTGGGAAAGCCAATGTGGTAGCCGATGCTTTGAGTCGCAAGGGAGTTAGTGAACATGTCAAATTTATGCGAATTCAAATAGTCTCCGGCTTGATTGACAGATTAAAGGCAACTCAGTTGGAAGCCTTAAAGGATGAAAACTTGAAGTCTGAGATTATGACTAAAAAGAAGAATGACTAGAATGATGACACTAGAGGATTGAAGGTTTATCAATCTCGTGTTTGGGTGCCTTTTCTTGGAGGTCTTCGGAATGTGATTATGATTGAAGCTCACAAGTCTAGACTATCTGTTCATCCATGTTGCATAAAAATATATAACAATCTAAAGGTGTTGTATTGGTGGCCTACAATGAAGATAGATGTTGCACAGTTTGTGGAGGCTTGCCATATTTGTGCACAGGTTAAGGCAGAGCACCAGAAACTTTATGGATCACTTAAACAGTTGCAGATTCCAGAGTGGAAGTGGGAGCACATAACGATGGATTTCGTAACGAAACTTCCACGTACGTAGAGGAATAATGATATGATTTGGGTGATCGTAGACAGATTGACCAAGAGTGCTCACTTCCTGGCTACCAGTGAGACGGCATCACTCAGTAAGTTGGCTCAGTTGTATATAGACGAAGTTGTTTCCCGACATGGTATACCGCTTTCGATTGTGTCAGATAGAGATTCCAGGTTTGTGTCGAACTTCTGGAACAGTTTACAGCGGGAGTTGGGTACACGTGTGAATCTGAGTACAACTTATCACCCTCAGATAGACGGGTAATCTGAGCGAACAGTTCAAACACTTGAGGATATGCTGCGAGCATGTGTGTTAGAATACGGAGGTTCTTAGGATTCCCATCTGCCGTTGATTGAATTCGCATATAACAATTCGTATCATTCGAGTATCGGTATGCCGCCTTATGAGATGCTATATGGTCGTCGTTGCCGTACTCCTACGTGTTGGTTAGAGGCGGGTGAGAAACAGTATGCAGGGCCTGATATTGTACAGATCACAGCAAATAAAATTGCTATTGCGCGGTTACTCTCGACCTTCCGGCAGAATTGTCAGGTAAGAGATTGGTGGAAGAACCCGTAGAACTATTGATCGGAAAGTGACGAAGTTGCGAAAGAAACAGATTCCGATGGTTCTGGTTAAGTGGAAACATAGTTTGGGTTCAGAATTGACGTGGGAAACCGAGGCCGATATGAAAGCTCGTTACCTGCAGTTGTTTATTGATGAATAGATTCCGAGGACGGAATGCTGTTTAAGGGGGAAAGATTTGTAACATCCTGAGATTTGGCCTAGTAGAAACGTAGGCATTGGGGTATGTTACACGTGAATTATTATGTTAATTAATTGGTATTTAATTGTTAATTTGATTAATTAATTATTTACTTAATTAATATGGATTATATATATACGTATGTATGTATACGGTGATATGTGTGTGTGCATGTGCTTAGTATTTTAAAACCATGACACCACATGCTCAATTAAGACGTATACGTGGGTGAGTGTTGGTATTACTTTACATTGAAGTTATTATTGTGTGTGTAAAGTGAGTGTGAAACCGAGAGCAAAGAAGACAGGAAGAAAGAAGAGCAACAATCGGAATTCTGATTTCTTGATTGTGTGATTCAAGTTTTAAAGGTTGATGATTATTTCATGATTCTTGCTAACATGCTAGTTGTTATAAGCATGTTACGGTTTTAAGTGGGTTTTGTTATCATATGAAGTAATCGGATTTGATGTTCTTGGTGTTCTTATGGTTTTATGGTGTTTAATATGCATGCTTGCATGTTTAAACATGTTTATATGTGTTTATATGAACTTGTATGTGAATTGTATAAACTGGAAAGATGAATTACACAAGGTTTGAAGTTGTTGGATTCATGGAAGGGTTGAAGGTTGCGAATTTAGTGTTGATGACGAAAACCGAGTGGAAAACTGGGTGTTGAATCCGGATGTGTGAAATCCTAATGCTGAAATCCGATCCTTTTGAAATCCGAGTGTGGAATCCGATGATGGATTCCAATTGTGAAAATCGATTGTGGGTGACAAGGTAAATGCAATAAGTGTGGAAATCCGACTGGAGTTGCGGATTCCTTCAAATCCGATGGATGTATTGGATTTCGTTGAAATCCGATAGAGGTTGCGGATTCCGATAGAAGTGTCGGATTTCTCATGAAAGCCGACAGTTTTGGCTTGTTGTTTTGCATTGTATGATGCTTTGTGATATATGTGTATTCATATGTGAATCTTACATGTTTATGTTTGATTAAAGGATATAAATATATGATTGACACATATATTTATGAATTGATTACTAATTGATGGTTGTTGTGTTCTCAGGGACAGACAAGGCTCAGTAACAATAGACCACAGAGCGGAATATCTGAGAACCAGAGGTGAGTGGATGTTTGCTCACGGGTGATATTAGTTGTACTGGTTTGATTGCAACTATTATGGGATAGATTGTATATCTATTGGTTAATTAACTGTGAATGTTAATTGTTGTATTATATGATATGTATACATGTTTGAAGGGAAGTCAGTTTACGACTGGGCTTATGGGCTGGGTTCATTTGCTACTGGCTAAGCAGTATCAGGACCTTGGGATGCATTTGTTCCTACCAGAGCATGATACTGTGTGGGAATAACAAATGGACTATCGGTAAACCTTTGCTTTGGCCGGCATTGGTTGTAGGTTCCTGTAGAACCGCCGGTCTTCCCAGGGTGCTTATTTGTGGTTATTGATATCATGCGGTTCTGGCTGATATATCTGTTTTGTGATACTCCATGCACTTAGCTTTGTGCAAATCCCCTACCTCTCACTCTTTTTACAGGTTTGGTAAGTCAGCGGCTTGGCTGAGAGTGGTTAGCTTGGGGAGTAATCACCTAGGACTCTGATAATGTATTTGTGACAAGCCGTGTTTTGTAATACTGACATTTTAAACTATGATTTATAATTAGTTGTAATTACTTTGATGTTTAAAACGGTTCCGCAGTGGGTGGGTTCTTTCTTTTCTGACCAGCTGACGACGATCCCCCAGCCGCTCCCGCTCCTGACTAAGACCCTGATCTTTTACCCACTGGGCATTCAGCAACTTTGTGCCCCTCGTTAAGACAATTCCAACAAACACTCTTCTTGAATCTACAGTTCTTAAAATCATGGCCAAACTGACCACATTTCACGCATCTTAGTGTTTGTGGCGTACACTGACCATTATGGAACGACTTGCACCTGCCACACTAAGGTGCCCTCTGATTAGACCCACCCGAAGTAGGCCTCTTATTCTGTTCTCCCTGCCTGCTACCACTGCTCTGCCCTCCCTGTTTCTGCTGGGTGTTGTAATGTTCGAATCTTGATTTTTGTTGGGAAATCCTCTCCCCACTCAACCTGTTTCTTGCAATTAAATCCCCTTTAGCGGATTTGGCTAAAGTGAAAGCCTGGGAGAGGGTGGTAGCCCACCTAGTGGCGCTACGAAAATCCGGATGCAAAGGTACAACGAAATGAGCTATCTCTGATTCTTCATCAGGTACCCAGTGCTTAACAAACCTCATCTTTTCATTAAATTGCTTGATCAAATCATCCATAGTCATATTACCTATCATTTGTAAATCCATAAATTCCTTCTTGATTTTGGCAATCTCAAAGGAACTGCAATATTGCTCGCACAACTTTTCCTGGAACTGACTCCAGGTGATGCTCTTCTCCTGCTGTTCAGTGAAATGGCTGATAATCGACTGCCACCAGACCATAGCATCTCCCTTCAACATCCTCGTTGCGTATTTCACTTTCAATTCATTTTCGCAATTATAGACATCTAATGCCTTAACCATCTCTCTCAACCAATTCAAAGTAATGTTGGGATCAGAACTCCCTCGATACTTAGAAGGCTTACAATCCAAGAATTTTCATGACGGGTACATTACTTATTAATTATATCCCTGCTTGTGTATTATTTGATTCTAAAGCTACCTACTCCTTTGTATCTGTGGCGTGTCGTAAAAGATTGCAATTACCGGTTGTTCCGTTAACTGAGCCGCTCAGAGTAGAGGTTGCTGACGGTAAAGTAGTCTTTATTACAGAGAATGTTTCTATCGCTGTTATCTATATTGATGGGAGTAGTATCCCTATCTTGTTTTTCATTATGCCTATTGCGGGCATCGATGTAGTGATCGGAATTGATTGGCTCAGCAAGCGCGATGCTGAGATTCTCTGTTCCAAAAAGGTTAAGATTCCTCTTTCTGATGGATCTTATACTGTTGCTCGAGGAGAACGACGGGTTTCTGATATTCCGATTGTCTCCGTTATTAAAGCTCAGATGTTTATTTCCAAAGGTTGTGACTCTTATTTAGTATACATTATTGATACTACAATGGATGTCGAGATATTCGGGTAGTGTCTGATTACCCTGAGGTATTCTCTGAAGAACTTCCGGGTTTGCCTCCAATTAGGGATGTCGAATATAAAATTGAGTTTATTCCAGGAGCTACACCTGTGGCTCGATCTCCGTATCGTCTTGCTCTTTTTGAAACTAGAGAGATGATGACTCAAATTCAGGAGTTGCTTGACAAAGGTTTCATTCGTTCGAGTTCCTCGCCGTGGGGAACTCCTATATAGTTTGTGAAGAAGAAGGACGGAACGATGCGCATGTGTATAGATTACAGGGAGCTTAACAAGCAAACTATAAAGAATAAGTATCCGCTTCCTCGAATCGATGATCTCTTTGATCAATTGTAGGGAGCGACGTGTTTCTCTAAAATTGATCTTCGGTCAGGGTACCATCAAGTACGAGTTCATGAAGAAGATATTCCGAAGAGTGCTTTCCAAACTCGTTACGGTCATTATGAATTTCTGGTTATGCCATTCGGTTTAACCAATGCCCCTTCCGTCTTCATGGATCTAATGAATCGTGTTTGTCGTCCCTTTCTTGATAGATCCGTGATTGTATTCATTGACGATATTCTTGTCTATTCGAAGACGGAAGCTGATCATGAGCTTCATCTTTGTCAGGTTCTCGAAACTCTTAAACGAGAACAATTGTACACGAAGTTGTCTAAGTGTGAATTCTGGCTTATGGAAGTTCATTTCCTGGGCCATGTCATATGTAAAGATGGTGTCAAAGTAGATCCAGCTAAGGTAGAGGCTGTGATGAATTGGGGGGTTCCTCGAACTACTTCCGAAATTAAAAGTTTCCTTGTCTTGGCTGGCTACCATCTGCGGTTTATCCGCGATTTCTCTAAGCTTGTGGGTCCGTTGACCAAACTGACTCGTAAAGATGTGGCATTTATCTGGTCGGAAGCTCAAAAGGAATCTTTTCAGACCTTGAAATGATTGTTATGTGAAGCTGCGGTCCTTACTTTGGCTGAGGATTCGAAAGACTTTACAGTCTATTGTGATGCCTCATATGCGGGTTTAGGTTGCGTCCTGATGCAACATGATAGAGTGATTTGCTACGCTTCTAGGCAGTTGAAATCACATCAACGGAACTACCCAACCCATGATCTTTAGCTTGCTGCTATTGTGTTTGCATTGAAGCTGTGGAGGCATTACCTTTATGGCACGAAGTGTGTGATTTGCACTGATCACAAAAGTCTGCGGTATGTCTTTTCCCAGAAAGAACTCAACATGCGGCAGCGCCGTTAGTTGGAGTTAATTAAAGACTACGATTGTGAGATCCGTTACCATCCTGGTAAAGCCAATGTTGTAGCGGACGCTTTAAGCCATAAATGACCGACATCAGAAGCAAAGTTTATGAAGATTGTTGTAGTGCCAGATCTGATTTCTAAATTGAAGGAAACTCAACAGACAGCATTGCAAGAAGAAAATCTTAAAGCTGAAAGAATGAAGAAATTGAAAGATCAGCAAAATGAAGATAATTGTGGGTTGAAAAGAAGACCATAAGTCAAAATTATCCGTCCATCCGGGAATTACGAAGATATACCATGATCTGAAGATGTTATACTGGTGGCCGACTCTTAAGAAAGACATCGTTTCATTTGAGGAGAGATGTCAGATATGCGCTCAAGTGAAGACAGAACACTAGAGACCATATGGTAATCTATAACAACTGGATATTCTAGAGTGGAAATGGGATAATATCACGATGGATTTCATGACGAATCTACCGAAGTCGTTCAGAGGGAACGATATGATATGGGTCATTATTGACCGATTCACGAAAAGTGCTCATTTATTGGCAACAAATGATTCTGCTTCGCTGACTCGTTTAGCTCATCTGTAGATCGATGAGATAGTATTACGTCACGGTCTTCCTTTTTCGATTGTTTCTGATCGTCACCCTCGGTTTGTTTCGAATTTCTTGCAATGTTTGCATCGTGAGCTTGGCACTCGTGTTCATTTGAGCACTTCCTATCATCCGCATACTAATGGCTAATCTGAACAACCGATCCAGACATTGGAAGATATACTTCGTGCGTATGTACTCGAGTTTGGTGGATCATGGGATTCTCATCTCCCATTAATTAAATTTGCCTATAATAATTCATATCATTCCAGTATTGGAATGCCACCATACGAGATGCTCTATGGAAGACGTTGTCGCACTCCGACCTATTGGTTGGAACCTGGTGAGAAACAATTAGCTGGACCTGAGATTGTCCAGATAACTTCTGATAAAGTGAATGTGGCTCTTGAAAAGCTGAAAGCAGCTTGTAACCGATAAAAGATGTATGTGGATCCTATGCGTCGCCCGGCTACATTTGATGTTGGTGATCACGTGTTCTTGAAAGGTTCTCCTTGGAAGGGCGTCATTCGTTTTGGACGCAAAGGGAAGCTAAGTCCATGTTTCATCGGCCCATTCAAGATTGGGCGTAAAGTCAATGATTAGACGGTCACTCTAGAGCTACCGTCTGAGCTAGCTGGTATTCACGATACCTTTAACGTGTGCTACTTACGCAAGTGCCCCGTTGAAGAGGAGCATATTATTCCGTTTCAAGAATTGAAGATTAACTCTTCTAAGCGACTAGTTGAAAAACTTATCGAAATTCTTGACACGAAGGTC
Source organism: Dittrichia graveolens (assembly GCA_038502395.1). NCBI lineage: Eukaryota > Viridiplantae > Streptophyta > Magnoliopsida > Asterales > Asteraceae > Dittrichia > Dittrichia graveolens. Next base: position 31,809,647 of record JARJIL010000008.1, read on the forward strand.
AAGAAATTACGCAAAAAGATAATCAATCTAGTCCTTGTAAAGTGGAGGCACAACTTAGGTCCAAACCTGACTTGGGAAGTTGAGGACGAGATGAAGAAAAGATACCCTCACCTGTTTATCACTGAGCGGATTCCGAGGACGGAATTCTATTAAGGTGGTAGATTTGTAACATCCTCAACTTGAGCCTAGTTGTAAATTCTATGTACGCGTATGTAGTTAATGTAATAGGAGAGTGTTTCATTTGTATGTACTTGAAATATTAAGATTACTTGAATATATGTGTCTTTATGTATTTTATGTGTGTATTAAGTATGACATATTTAAATTAAATAAAGAAAAAGAAATAAAAATAAGAAATTAGTCCAGAGGTAAACCGCCTCTGGAATGTGTGTGTATAATTGACTTATAGAAGTCAAAGTTGGCAAAATACACAAACCTACACACACACTTTGCTATCGGTTTTTGAAGGAGAAAGGAAGAAGTTGTTGTTGTCGAATTATAGAAGGTTAGTATCATAGATTCAGATGTATTTGAAGGTTAGATACTTGTTGTGTTATATTTGGAACACAAATTCATGTAAGAACACCTTGAAGAACATGAAAGCTTACTTTGGAAGTGGGTTTTGCATGTTTGGTGTTCTTATTTGGATTTGATGTGTTTATGAAGGTTGTATGGGTGGAACATGAAGCTCTAAAATGTTTTAAACATAAAACCAACAAGTATGCGATTGTTAAAGTGGTTTATGAGGGTGTCGGAATTTCAGACTATGAAGGAGTCGAATTCCGAGACCTATGAAGGTGTCGGAATCCACTAGTTTATTGAAATTCTCATGTGTCGGAATCCGATGGGTTGTTAAAATCCGCAAGTGTTGGAATCCGCTAGAATTGTCGGATTCCACATGACTATCGGATTTCATATCTCAGATTTCTTTCTATGTGTCGGTATCCGCAAGTGATGGATTCCGTATGTATGTTGGAATCCCAAGTGTTGGAATCCGCAAGATGAATGTCGGATTTCGTATATGCAGGTGTCGGATTTCTCAAATCCGCAGGGACTATCGGATTTCCCCAAATCCGACAGTTTTGGCGGATTTATGCTAAGTATGTCTAGATGATTTGTAACACCCGCAACCCTGGGCTAGGAGATTAGCGGGTTAGCGGTATGTGATTGGTTTGCTTTAATTAATTATGTGTTTATTAAAAGTAATGAAATTAATTAATTAATTTAAATCTAAATAAATATATGTTACTGATGGATAGTAAATTGGAAAAGAAAAGGAAGAAAATAAAGTACAAGTATGTTAGTACGTATGCACGCATGGTAATTAAATAGTCAAAGTTTGCCACCTCCTGCTTGAATTTATACAAATATATGTGTACGTGTATAGCTAATTATCTGCTCATATTTGTTAAGTGTAAAAGGTGTTTGTGTGTGTGTTCGGAAAGCAAAACCGTAAGTGAAGAAAAGCTACAAACTTGAATTCTTGAAATCAAGATTTGGTGTTGTTTAATTTCAAAGGAAGGTGAGAAAGTGTTTATAGCATGTTATAGTACATGTTGGTATGTTTATATATTGAAAAACATGAGTTTATGCAAATACACCATTGTTGAAATAGGAAGAAAACATGGTAAATGGGTCTTGTAGATTTTGTTGTTATGAATGAGTAAAAAGGTGTTTTTGATGATTTATATGCATGTTAGATGTTAAATATAAGTTTTGTTGGAAGAAAAATGAAGATGATCTGGAATATCGCGCGTCGCGGCGCTACCATAGAATGTCGTGGCGCTACCATAGAATGTCGCGGCGCGACATTCATAAAAACCGGATTATTGATTCGGATTTTTGAAATCCGAGAATGTTACAAAACCGACCTTGGAAATCCGAGACATTGGCAAATCCGACACCTAAATCCGATACCTTAGAAAACCGACACTGAAATCCGCAACTTGTTTCTCGGATTTAAAATCCGCTACGGTCGCGGCGCGACGGGCCCCAATTCCGAATGTTTGCTTATTTTCATTGTATTTTGCTTGGAATTAGTTGACATAATATTTATGTGATTTAATTGAGTTGTTTTTATAGATTTGAGATATAAATATATATATGGGAAGATATATTTATATATTCGAGACTAATTTGATTGTTGCTGTGTTTCAGGCAATCAAAAGATTCAGTAAAATTAGATTTCTGATCCCGTGTTGATTTTGAGGTGAGTGGGCGTTAATCACGGATGGTAAAGATTTCGGTTAATGTTATTGGTGTGATGCATGATGGTGCTTGAGATTGGATTGGATTGATTAAACTGTTGATTGTGATTATTGATGTTTGATATCTGCTGCATGACTATTTGGTCAGTACGCACTCTTAGTATAAATTTGAGTTGAGTTGGGGAGTCAGCTATACGTAGAATTGGGCTGGGCTCGTTCACTGATTGGTTGAACAGTGTTAGCCTTACTAGTGCATATGTTGCATCAGAGGGGATTTTCATGTGCCAATTCAGTAGAGGGATATGGGTAAACCTTTGCTTTGGCCAGCATTGGTAGTAGGTTCTACGCCGAACCGCTGGTCTTCTCGGGATATGTGATTACATGCTTTGATATTGACTGTGGATGTTTGCTTTTGGTGTTTAGCCTCTACTCACTTAGCTTTATGCTAATTCCTCTCAGTTGTTGCTATTGCAGGTTCGTGTTTGTGAGGTTGGCTGAAGGAGAAGTTGACCTGACTCTGATATTAGCTTTTGAAAAGAAATGAGCCTGTAGTTTTTGTAACACACAATGATACTTTTGTTTGTGAACAGTGTTTGTACATTTGTTAATATTGGTTTTTATGTAAATGATTTGTTTATTTAAAGCTTCCGCAGCGTATTTAAAAAAAATGGCTTGATTTTTCCGGTGTTACAGTTTTGTATCAGGGCCTAGGTTTGGTGATGCATGCACGACTAGAGTGTTGCATTCCCAAATCTTGGCTCGTGACGGGTCAAGCTTTCCTTCGGGGGAATTAGAGTGAGTTAGAGTTGTTTGTAGCAGTTAGTATTTTGGATACTAACGGTTTAAGCTAATAAGTTATGAGGTGATGTGATTGTAACAGATAATGGCTGACAGAGATACTCCTATCCTTCCTCCTACGACTTAAGCTGCAACAGAAGAAGAGCATAGTGATTATGTATATCGGTTAGAAAATTAGCTGGTGGAACTTAGAGACAAAGTTCAGAGAATGGAACAACAACAACAACAGCAACCAGAACTAACCCCAGTGCCGACTGCGATTCTTACACAGACTACAACAGCACCAGTGACAACACCGCTGCCACCAATGACTTGAATGATGCAGCAACCTTTCTTCTATCCATATCTACAACCAAGAGCTTATCCGTTTGCGTTCCCTGGATATAAACAACCGTGCACCTATAAACAATTTCTTGATTGTAAACCATCTGAGTATCATGGCAGTTCTGATCCCAATGCTACATTGAACTGGTTGAAGGAGATGTCAAAGGCACTTGATGCATGTAATTGCGAAAATGAATTGAAAGTCAAGTATACGTCATGAATGCTGAAAGGAGACGCATTGGTCTGGTGGGATTCCATTACCGGCCATTTTACTGAACAACAACAGGAGAGTATCACCTGGAGTCAATTTCGGGAAAATTTGTGCGAACAATATTGTGGAAGTTTTGAGATGGACAAGATCAAAAAGGAGTTCATGGATCTGCAGATGACCGGGAACATGATTGTAGATCAACTTATTAAACAGTTTAATGAAAAGATGAGATTTTCCAAACACTGGGTACCGGATGAGGAACCAAAGATTGTCCATTTTGTGGGGGCACTACACCCTGATTACCGAGGCGCCACTAGGTGGGCTACCACACTGTCCCAGGCTTTCAATTTGGCCAAATTGGCTGAAGGGGACATTGTTGCGAGAAATAAGTTGAGCGGGGAGAAACTTTCCCAACAGAAATCGAGATATGAACATTATAACGCTCAACAGAGACAGGGAGGGCAGAGTAGCGGGGGCAGGCCGGGGGAGAAGAATAGAAGACCTACTTCGGGTGGGTCTACTCAACGGGCACCTTGGTGTAGTAGGTGCAAATCTTATAGCCACGGGCAGTGTACGCCCCAGATGAGGAGATGTGTGAACTGTGGCCTGTTTGGCCACGATTTAAAGAACTACATGTTCCCGAGGAGTGTTTGTTGGAATTGCTATAGGGAAGGGCATAGAGTTGGTGATTACCCGATGGGCAAAAAGACAGGGTCGGGGTCAGGGGGAGGATGAGCTGGAGGATCGTCTTTGGCTGGCCATAAACGAAAGAACCTACCCACTGCTGAGCGTCGGGCATTTAAAATGACGGTGGATGATGCCACCACCACTAACAACGTGATCACGTGTATGTTTCTAATAAACTCTACTCCTGCTAGAGTATTGTTTGATTCAGGAGCAAATCGCTCCTTTGTTTCTGTGGAATTCTATGATAAATTAAATGTGCCTGTGATTGAACTTGCTACTGCTTTAGAGATAGAAATAGCTGATGGTATGATGGTTCCGGTCACGACTGCTGTCGTTGGAGCTAAAATTGATATAGATGGCATGTGTTTTCCTGTTTATTTTCTTGTTATGGCATTCTCTGGATTTGATGTGGTGCTTGGGATAGATTGGCTAAGTTTGAATCAAGCCAGTATCAAGTGTCACAAGAAGTTAATTTCGTTTCCGCTTGCTGATGGTTCACGGGTAATAGCAAGGGGAGAGAAGGCTGGGTCTGTGATTCCTATGATTTCGTGTTTAAAAGCAAATAAGGCATTAGGTAATGGGTGTGAATCTTATTTGGCGTATGTAATCGATGGGAAGAAAGAAAAGCAAGCAATGACTGATATCCGGGTGGTAACGGAATACCCGGAAGTGTTTCCACAAGAGTTGCCAGGATTGCCTCCGGTTCGTGAAGTGGAATTCAAAATAGATTTAATACCTGGATCTAGACCAGTAGCAAAGGCTCCGTACAGGTTGGCACCTCAGAGATCCGGGAGATGATGACGAAGATTCAGGATCTGCTCGAAAAGGGGTTTATTCGTCCGAGTTCATCCCCGTGGGGAGCACCGGTATTGTTTGTAAAGAAGAAAGACGGTACGTTGCGTATGTGTATCGACTACTGTGAGTTGAATAAGAGAACAATAAAGAACAAGTATCCGTTGCCAAGAATCGATGATTTGTTTGATCAGCTGCAGGGGGCTTCGTTCTTTTCTAAAATTGATTTGAGATCAGGATATCATCAAGTGTGTGTTTCTGAGGAAGATGTGTGGAAAACGGCCTTTCGTACGCGCTACGGGCACTACGAGTTCTTGGTTATGCCGTTTGGCTTAACTAATGCACCTGCGATTTTTATGGATTTGATGAAGAGGGTCTGTCGACCATTCTTGGATGATTTTGTGATAGTCTTCATTGATGATATTCTAATTTATTCAAAAACTGAACAGGAGCACGAACAGCATTTGAGGAAGGTTTTGGAAACTTTGAAGAAAGAATATTTATTTGCTAAGTTCTTAAACTGCGAATTATGGTTGAGAGAGGTTTAGTTCTTGGGGCATGATATCTGTAATGAAGGAGTGAAAGTGGATCCTTCTAAAGTGGAAGCTGTGATGAACTGGAATGCTCCAAAGACACCGTCTTAAATAAAGAGTTTTCTGGGTTTGGCTGGATACTACAGCAGGTTTATTAAAGATTTTTCGAAGATTTCGGGTCCGTTGACAAAGTTAACTCGGAAAGACGTGAAATTTGTTTGGGGTAGTGAACAAGACATGGATTTCCAGACTTTGAAGCAGTTGTTATGTCAAGCTCCCATTCTTGCATTGCCAAGTGGAACGGATGATTTTACTGTTTTTTGCGATGCGTCATTTGCTGGATTGGGATGTGTACTTATGCAGAGGGATCGGGTAATTGCGTATGCTTCAATACAGTTGAAACCACATGAAAAGAATTACCCGACTCATGATCTAGAACTGGCAGCTCTCGTATTTGCCCTAAAACTGTGGAGACACTGTTTGTATGGCACCAAGTGTGTAATTTGTACTGATCATAAGAGTCTTCAATATGTGTTTACACAGAAAGAACTGAACATGAGACAGAGGCGATGGGTGGAGCTAATAAAAGATTATGATTGTGAGATTAGATACCACCCTGGGAAAGCGAATGTGGTAGCAGATTTCTTGAGCCGTAATGCAGCGGAGAGTTCCACTAAGTTCATGCGTATGGAGATTGTATCGGATTTAGTGGATAGAATAAAGTCTGCACAGTTGGAAGCTCTCAAGGAGGAAAACGTGAAGAATGAACTGATGAGAAAACGTAAAGACGAGCTTAATGATGATTCTCGCGGATTGAAAATGTATAAGACTCGTGTGTGGGTGCCTATGCTTGGAGAATTGAGAAAGTTGATTCTAACTGAAGCACATTAGTCGAGACTGTCTGTTCATCTAGGAAGTAGTAAAATGTACAACGATTTGAAAGTGCTTTACTGGTGGCCTACTATGAAGGTCATTTTGTAGAGTCATGCCATATCTGTGCGCAAGTGAAAGAAGAGCATCAGAAGCCCTACAGATCCTTAAAACAGTTGGAAATTCCTGAGTGGAAGTGGGAACATATAATGATGGACTTCGTAACTAAACTTCCGCGAACTCAGAGGAATCACGATATGATTTAGGTCGTCGTGGATCGACTGACGAAGAGTGCCCATTTTCTGGCTACCTGTGAGACAACTTCTCTGAGCAAGTTGGCACAATTGTACATTGATGAGAACGTTGCAAGGCATGGTATACCATTATCGATAGTATCTGACAGAGACTCCAGGTTTGTTTCTAATTTCTGGAGGAGTCTACACAGGAAGTTGGGGATGAGAATTAATTTGAGTACTGCATATCATCCCCGGACTGACGGTCAAACTGAACGAACCATACAGACACTTGAAGATATGCTACATGCCTGTGTAATTGAGTATGGTGGATCTTGGGATTCGCACCTGCCATTGATAGAGTTTGCGTATAATAATTCTTACCAATCCAGTATCGGAATGCCTCCGTATGAGATGTAGTACGGTTGTCGTTGCCGTACCCCGACGTGTTGGCTAGAGGTTGGTGAAAAACAATTTGTAGGGCCTGAGATTGTTCAGATGACTGCTAACAAGGTTGTAATAGCTAGAGAAAAGTTGAAAGCGGCCAGAGATAGACAGAAAATGTATGTTGAACCGTGACGTCGCCCAGTTAAGTTTGATGTGGGAGAGTTAGTGTATTTGAAGTTCTCTCTATGGAAGGGCGTGATTCGATTTGGCAAACACGGGAAGTTGGCACCCCGTTATATTGGTCCTTTCAGGATTCGTCAGAATTTAAATGACCAGACAGTTACATTGGATCTCCCAGCAGAGCTTGCTGGTATTCACGATACATTCAATGTCTGTTATTTGAGAAAATGCAAGGTTGAAGATGAGAGTCAGATTCTCCTAGTACATGAATTGATAGTAGATTCAAAGAAGAGAGTGATAGAGAAATCTGTTGAACTGTTAGATCGTAAAGTGACCAAGCTCCGAAAGAAGCAGATACCGATGGTGTTGGTCAAGTGGAAACACAGTTTAGGTCCTGATTTGACGTGGGAGACTGGGGCAGAAATGAAAGATAGATACCTCAATTGTTCGAGCCTGAAAGGATTCCGAGGACGGAATCCTTTTAAGGAGGGGAGATTTGTAACACCCGCATCCCTGGGTAGGAGATTAGCGGGTTAGCGGTATGTGTTTTTGGTTTGCTTTATTTAATTATGTGTTTATTAAGAGTAATGAAAATAATTAATTAATTTAAATCTGAATAAATATATGTTACTGATGGATAGTAAATTGGAAAAGAAAAGAAAGAAAAGAAAGTACAAGTATGTTAGTATGTAAGCATGCATGGTAATTAAATAGTCAAAGCTTGCCACCTCCTGCGTGAATTTATACAAATATATGTGTACGTGTATAGCTAATTATCTGCTCATATTTGCTAAGTGTAAAAGGTGTTTGTGTGTGTGTTTGGAAAGCAAAACCGTAAGTGAAGAAAAGCTAAAAACTTGAATTCTTGAAATCAAGATTTGGTTGTTTAATTCCAAAGGAAGGTGAGAAAGTGTTTATAGCATGTTATAGTATATGTTGGTATGTTTATATATTGAAAAGCATGAGTTTATGCAAATACACCATTGTTGAAGTTGGAAGAAAACTTCATAATTGGGTCTTGTAGATTTTGTTGTTATGAATGAGTAAAAAGGTGTTTTTATGATTTATATGCATGTTAGATGTTAGATATAAGTTTTGTTGGAAGAAAAATGATGTTAGAAATGTTTATATGAAATTATGGCTAGAAATCCAACACTCAATGAAGAAGATGATCTGGAATATCGCGCGTCGCGGCGCGACATTCATAAAAACCGGATTCTTGATTCGGATTTTGGAAATCCGAGAATGTTACAAAACCGACCTTGGAAATCCGAGACTTTGGCAAATCTGACACCTAAATCCGATACCTTAGAAAACCGACACTGAAATCCGCAACTTGTTTCTCGGATTTGAAATCCGCTACGGTCGCTGCGCGACGGGCCCCAATTCCGAATGTTTGCTTATTATCATTGTATTTTGCTTGGAATTAGTTGACATAATATTTATGTTATTTAATTGAGTTGTTTTTATAGATTTGAGATCTAAATATATATGGGAAGATATATTTATATATTCGAGACTAGTTTGATTGTTGTTATGTTTCAGGCAATCAAAAAACTCAGTAAAATTGGATTTCTGAGCCCGTGTTGATTTTGAGGTGAGTGGGCGTTAATCGCGGATGGTATAGATTTCGGTTAACGTTATTGGTGTGATGCATGATTGTGCTTGAGATTGGATTGGATTGATTGAACTGTTGTTTGTGATTATTGATGTTTGAAATCTGCTGCATGACTATTTGGTTGATACGCACTCTTAGTATGAATTTGAGTTGCGTTGGGAAGTCAGCTATACGTAGAATTGGGCTGGGCTCGTTCACTGATTGGTTGAACAGTGTTAGCCTTACCGGTGCATATGTTGCATCAGAGGGGGATTTTCCTGTGCCAATTCACTGGAGGACTATCGGTAAACCTTTGCTTTGGCCGGCATTGGTAGTAGGTTCTACGCCGAACCGCTGGTCTTCTCGGGATATGTGATTACATGCTTTGATATTGACTGTGGATGTTTGCTTTTGGTGTTTAGCCTCTACTCATTTAGCTTTGTGCTAATTCCCCTCAGTTGTTGCTTTTGCAGGTTCGTGTTTGTGAGGTTGGCTGAAGGAGAAGTTGACCTGACTCTGATATTAGTTTTTGAAAAGAAATGAGCATGTAGTTTTTGTAACACACAATGATACTTTTGTTTGTGAACAATGTTTGTACATTTGTTAATATTGGTTTGTATGTAAATGATTTGTTTCTTTAAAGCTTCCGCAGCGTATTTTAAAAAAAATGACTTGAGTTTTCCGGTGTTACAGTTTGGTATCATAGCCTAGGTTTGGCGATGCATGCACGGCTAGAGTGTTGCATTCCCAAATCTTGGCTCGTGACGGGTCAAGCTTTCCTTCGGGGGAATTAGAGTGACTTAGAGTTGTTTGTAGCAGTTAGTATTTTGGATACTAACGATTTATGCTAATCAGTTATGAGGTGATGTGATTGTAATAGATAATGGCTGACAGAGATACTCCTATCCTTCCTCCTACGACCCAAGCTGCAACTGAAGCTCCAGCTACTAAATACTTGGGAAATATAGCTACTGCGGGAATGTCGGGTCAAGCCCGTGAAGAAGAGCATTGTGATTATGTATATCAGTTAGAAAATGAGCTGGTGGAACTTAGAGACAAAGTTCAGAGAATGGAACAACAACAACAACAACACCAACCAGAACTAACCCAGTGCCGACTGCGATTCTTACACAGACTACAACCGCACCACTGACAGCACCACTGCCACCAATGACTTAAATGATGCAGCAACCTTTCTTCTATCCATATCCACAACTAGGAGCTTATCCGTTTGCGTTCCCTGGATATAAACAATTTCTTGATTGTAAACCATCTGAGTATCATGGGAGTTCTGATCCCAATGCTACATTGAACTGGTTGAGGGAGATGTCAAAGGCACTTGATGCCTGTAATTGCAAAAATGAATTGAAAGTCAATTATGCGTCACGAATGCTGAGAGGAGACGCATTGGTCTGGTGGGATTCCATTACCGGCCATTTTACTGAACAACACGAGAGTATCACCTGGAGTCAATTCCAGGAAAAATTGTGCGAACAATATTGTGGAAGTTTTGAGATGGCCAAGATCAAAAAGGAGTTCATGGATCTGCAGATGACCGGGAACATGATTGTACATCAAATGATTAAAAAGTTTAATGAAAAGATGAGATTTGCAAAATACTGGGTACCGGATGAGGAATCAAAGATTGCCCATTTTGTGAGGGCACTACACCCTGATTACCGAGGCGCCACTAGGTGGGCTACCACACTGTCCCAGGCTTTCACTTTGGCCAAATTGGCTGAAGGGGACATTGTTGCGAGAAATAAGTTGAGGGGGGAGAAACTTTCCTAACAGAAATCGAGATATGAACATTATAACGCTCAATAGAGACAGGGAGGGCAGAGTAGCAGGGGCAGGCCGGGGAAGCAGAATAGATGTCCTACTTCGGGTGGGTCTACATAACGGGCACCTTGGTGTAGTAGGTGCAAATCTTATCACCACGGGCAGTGTACGCCCCAGACGAGGACTGTGGCCAGTTTGGCCATGATTTAAAGAACTGCAGGTTCCCGAGGAGTGTTTGTTGGAATTGCCAGAGGGAAGGGTGTAACATCCTCAACTTGGGCCTAGTTGTAAGTAGTACGTACGCATGAGTGAAAAAATGTAATAAGAATGTTGTTTGTAAGTCTTTGTGAAATTAATTAAATCAAATTAATATATGTATGTTTGTATATGTGTACTTGTGTATGTATGTATATTGAATATATATATATGTAGCTAATAAAGAAAAGAAAAGGGAAAAGAGAAAAAGAAAATAATAGATATATATGTGAGTGTGTGTTGTGTTTGACTCATAAAGTCAAAAGAATTCAAGTAAGCAAAAACACGAAGCAAACTGTCTCTCTCTGCTCGTAGAATCTTGAAGAAGAAATCTTAGAAGTTTAAAGATTTGTGGTTGTAAATCTAAAGCAAGGTAAGCATGATCGTTGTATTTAAAGTTTAAGTAAGATTACACTTGTTATAAACTAGATACATGGATGTTTTCATGGCTGGAAGTTGTGCCAAGATGAAAAACACCATGAATAAGCATGAAACTCACTTTATGTGTGGGTTTATCATGTTTTGATGTTTTTAAAATGTGTTAAGTTGTTTATAAGGTTCATATAGATTATATATGAAGCTTAGAAGTGTTTAAAGAGTGAAAAAGACGAGTTCATAAATCTGGGTTTTTCAGTTGTAAGGTGAAAGTCGGATGAAAGTTGATGAAGTAGAAGAACTGGAAAAAAAACACGATCGCGGTGCGACAGAATGATGGTCGCGGCGCGACGCCTGATAAATTTGAACCATGCGACTTATTTTGGTCCGACCTTCGCATGAAGGGTCCGATAGTCGGATGACCCGTCCGACCTTTGGTCCGACTGTCGGATGGTTCAAAGTTCCATGGTTTGACTTTCGCATGAACCTTTTCTCATGGTCCGACTTTCCACTTGTTGCGGCGCGACACCTTATACCGTCGCGGCGCGACGTGACCTTTTCAGCAAGGGTTTGTTTTGCTAACAAATTCTGGTTGATCTGGTTTTTTACTATTCAAAGTGAGTTTAATAGATGACTTAAGACTATTAAGAAGGCTTTATGAATGTTCTAATAATAGAACTTAGCACGTGCAAACGCTTAACACGATTGCCGAATGTTTTAGGTGAACGTGTCAGCTGAACCAGCGTTAACTAAACGAACGTTGTAAGCTAATCAGGTGAGTGCCTGCTTTCATGAGACTCAGTAGAGTAAGGCTTGCCTGATAGATGACTAAGTACTATGTATGACTAACTTGCTTTTGCAGGTAAGCTCAAAGAGTTAAGTGTATGACTTGTAAGATGTTAGAATACGTGTCAGGAGCATGCCAGTGGGTCCAGTTTGGAACCACTTAGTTAATATACGATGCTATGAATGAATGACTGTTCGAAAGATTTCGGATCCCTATGGGATCGAATATACGTATATGTGTAAGTTAATTGTCTGCAGACTATCTGAAGCATGGTTAAGGTCAGCCGGTTGTAGCTGGATCCTTCGGGATTTCACGGGGATTCAGGAGGCATCCTGGATCATAGGTTCTGCAGAACCACCGTGGCTTAACGTGAGTGGTGATCAGCCGGTTGTAGCTGGATTACCTGCGGAGTGTTTGACTCTGTGAACGATGCACGGTGGACTGCCTTGTGCTCCCCCACCAGCGCGGATTGGTCGTGTCTGATCCCCCGGTTTGAGTTGTTGAGCGGGATGGATTACCCTGCAAGACACGACTCTTACCGATCTTGTCAGCACACCGCTATGTGCTAAGCTAGCAATGATTGTTTATGATATGACGCATGACTTGCTATATTGATGCTTATGATTGTATGTACTCACTAGCTAGTGTAGCTAATGATGCTATGATTTCCCTTTTCAGGTAAAAACTAGATGGCCTGCGAGGTGGGATACTTTTGGGAAATTTGTTGCCCCTTGTGGGTGGAACACTTGTAATTGTATGATGTAATGTATTAAGATACTATGGTCGGTTCCTGAACTAGGTAACACCCGGATGTTTTGAATGAATGACATTGTAAATTAATGTTTGGTTGTTTTAAAAAGAAAAATTTCCGCTGCTAAAATCTGTTTTGTCATTAAAGCAACTGTACTCAGAAGCGGTGTTACACTTAGGTATCAGAGCCTAAGTTTGAGTGAATTGGGTACTTGTAAGAGTATTCGATCTCAAGCTCGGGCCCGACCATAAAGAAGTGTTCCTAGAAGGGGGATTGAGTGAGACTTATATGCATACTAGCATTATACGATGAATTGCTTGTTAAGAAAAGATAGTGAGATTGAGTATTGACTACTCTTTCTCTGTTATGTGCAGTATAGAAAGATGTCTGCCGAACATGGCCATACAAAACAAGCAATTAAAGAGCTAGAAGATGAGGCTTCGCATATGCCTCATCAGGCCGAGGATCAGATATCTCAGCAAGTTATTGGTGGTGGCAGACCTGAGCCAGATCAGGCTGCAATTATAAGGCGGTTGGAGGAGGAGCTTCGTGTGACGAAGGAGCTCTTGTTGCAAGCTACATTGAACAAGCCACGCAAGACTTGTTCATATAAGAAGTTCTTAACTTGCAATCCTCCGACGTTCCAGGGGAGTGATAACCCCACAGTGACCTTATAGTGGCTCCGGGAGATGGAGCAGGTGTTTGAATCTTGCGAATGCGAACCACAATATTGCGTGAAATACGCAATACGAATGTTAAAAGGCCGTGCCATCTTCTGGTGGGATACGGTTAAAGCTTCGGTTCTGAAAGAAGTGCTGAGTGCTTTCACTTGGGAGCAGTTTTCTGAAAAGGTGCTCAAGAAGTATTGCACCGAGTATGACCTAGAGAGGATGGAAAGAGATTTCAACGATCTCAAGAAAGGGGACACGCCGATTGAAGAGCATATAACCGCGTTTACTGATAAGATGCGGTTTGTTCCCCATTTGATCCCACACGAGACCACCAAGATAAGGCGGTTTGTGGCAACTCTGCCACTGGAGTTTTGCCCGCATGTGAGGGCAGCTGTGGAACTGGATCGGGCGTTTGATAATGCCCGACAACTAGAAGGTGACCGCATTTAGTGCAAGGGTAAATCTGCCGGTGCAGGGTCAAATAGGAAATTTAATCCGTCTGATAAATTGGGTCCTTCCAAAGGACAATCCACTGCAGGCGGGAAGACAGATTCCTCTAAGAAGCCGATGCCTAATTCTCCCTGGTGTTCTCAATGCCGAACTTCTCACTCTAGTGAGTGTTCCAACTCTACCAGGCGTTGCTGGAGATGCGGACAGAAGGGCCACGCTACGACCGAGTGTGGTTTCAAAGAGGATGTGTGTTATCGGTGCCAGAAGCCTGGGCACAAGTTGACTGACTGCCCAGATAGGCAGAATACTGGAGTTAAAGGGTCTTCTTCTTCTAGTGGACCGAGAAGAGATGACGCGTCCTGCGTGAAAGGTAGGGCATTTGAGATGACGGCGGACGAGGCCAAAGCAGCTGGGGATGTCGTTACTGGTACTTTTCTTATTAATTATCTCCCTGCTAGTGTTTTATTTGATTCTGGAGCTACCTACTCCTTTGTATCTGTTACCTGTCGTAGAAGATTGAAATTACCTGTTGTTCCTTTGATTGGGCCGCTCAGAGTAGAGGTCGCTAACGGCAAAGTAGTCTCTGTTACAGAGAAAGTCCCGATAGCTGCAATTTATATTGACGGGAGTAATATCCCTATTTCTTTTTTTGTTATGCCCATTACGGGATTTGATGTTGTAATCGGGATGGATTGGCTCGGCAAGAGTGATGCTGAGATTATCTGTTCCAAAAAGATGATTAAGATCCCTCTTTCTGATGGATCTTATGCTGTTGCACGTAGAGAACGACGGGATTCTGATATTCCTATTGTCTCCATGATTAAAGCTTAGAAGTCGATTGCCAAAGGTTGTGACTCTTATCCGGCATACGTCATTGATGCTATGATGGAGAAGCGACCAGTTCGTGATATTCAAGTGGTGTCTGATTACCCAGAGGTATTCCCTGAAGAACTTCCGGGTTTGCCTCCAATTCGTGATGTTGAATTTAAGATTGAGCTTATTCCAGGAGCTACACATGTGGCTCATTCTCCATATCGTCTTGCTCCTTCTGAAATAAGAGAGATGATGACTCAAATTCAGGAGTTGCTTGACAAGGGTTTTATTCGTTCGAGTTCCTTGCCGTGGGGAGCTCCTGCATTGTTTGTAAAGAAGAAGGACGGAACGATGCGAATCTGCATAGATTACAGGGAGCTGAATAAGCGAACTGTAAAGAATAAGTATCCGCTTCCTCGAATAGATGATCTTTTTGATCAGTTGCAGGGAGCTTCATGTTTATCTAAGATTGATCTCCGGTTGGGGTATCACCAAGTACAAGTTTGTGAAGAAGATGTGCCGAAGACTACATTTCGAACTCGTTATGGTCACTACGAATTTCTGGTTATGCCGTTCGGCTTAACCAATGCCCCTGCCGTCTTCATGGATCTGATGAATCGGGTTTGTCGTCTGTTTCTTGACAGATCTGTGATTGTGTTTATTGATGATATACTTGTGTATTTGAAGACGGAAGCTGATCACGAGATTCATCTTCGTCAGGTTCTCGAGACGTTAAAGCGAGAACAGTTGTATGCTAAGCTGTCCAAGTGCGAATTCTGGCTTAAGGAAGTTCATTTCCTCGGCCATGTTATCTATCATGACGGTGTCAAAGTAGATCCAGCTAAAGTGGAGGCTGTGATGAATTGGGGAGTTCCTCGAACTCCTTCCGAAATTAAAAGTTTCCTTGGCTTGGCTGGCTACTATCGGCGGTTTATCCTCGATTTATCGAAGCTTGCGGGTCCGTTGACCAAACTAACTCGCAAGGATGTTGCTTTTGTCTGGTCGGAAGCTCAAGAAGAAGCTTTCCAGACCTTGAAACGATTGTAGTGTGAAGCTCCAATCCTTACTCTGCCTGAGGGTTCGGAAGACTTCACGGTATATTGTGATGCGTCTTACGCGGGTTTGGGTTGCGTCCTGATGCAACGTGATAAAGTGATTGCCTACGCTTCAAGGCAGTTGAAATCACACGAGCGGAACTACCCAACCCATGATTTGGAGCTTGCTGCTGTTGTCTTTGAACTAAAGCTGTGGAGACATTATCTTTATGGTACCAAGTGTGTGATTTGCACATATCACAAGAGTCTTCAATACGTCTTTACTCAGAAAGAACTCAACATGCAGCAACACCGTCGGTTGGAGTTAATAAAAGACTATGACTGTGAAATTTGTTACCATCCTGGCAAGGCCAATGTCGTAGCGGACTCTTTGAGCCGTAAAGGACCGACATCAGAAGCTAAGTTTATGAAGGTTACGATTGTGTCAGACTTGATTGCTAGATTGAAGGAAGCTCAGCAGACGACATTGCAAGAAGGAAATCTCAAGGCTGAGACAATGAACAAGTTAAAGGATCAGCTTGCACAAGATAATCGTGGGTTGAAGACTTTTCAATCCAGGATTTGGGTACCTTCAGCTCGAGGTAACCGTGAGCTGATTTTGCAGGAAGCCCATAAGTCCAGATGGGTTATCGTTGATCGACTAACGAAGAGTGCTCATTTCTTGGCAACGAACGAGTCTGCTTTACTGACCTGTTTAGCCCAGTTGTATACTGATGAGATTGCGTCACGTCACGGTCTTTCTTTTTCTATTGTATCTAATCGTGACTCTCGGTTTGTCTCGAATTTTTGGCAGAGTCTGCAACGCGAACTTGGCAATCGTGTTCATCTGAGCATTGCTTATCATCCGCAGACTGATGGCCAATCTGAACGTACGATACAGACTTTAGAAGATATGCTTCGTGCCTGTGTACTCGAATTTGGTGGATCGTGGGATTCTCATCTCCCATTGATTGAATTTTCTTATAACAATTCATATCACTCCAGCATTGGAATGCCACCCTACGAGATCCAAAGCGTCGTCCCGCTACATTTGAAGTCAGTGACCGTGTGTTCTTGAAGGTTTCTCCTTGGAAAAGCCTCATTCGTTTCGGGCGCAAGGGGAAGCTAAGTCCACGTTTCATTGGCCCATTCAAGATTATATGCAAGGTGAATGATCAGACGGTAACTCAAGAGCTGCCGCCTGAGCTATCGGGAATTCACGATACCTTTAACGTGTGCTACTGACGCAAGTGCCATGTTGAGGAAGAACAGATCATTCCTTTGCAGGAATTGAAAGTCGACTCCTCCAAGCGACTAGTTGAAGAACCCGTTGAGATTCTTGACACGAAGGTCAAGAAGCTACGAAAGAAGATGATCAAACTAGTCCTTGTGAAGTCGATGCATAACTTAGGTCCAAACGTGACATGGGAAGTTGAGGACGATATGAAGACAAGATACCCTTGCCTGTTTATCACTGAGTAGATTCCGAGGATGGAATCTTCTTAAGGGGGGTAGATTTGTAACATCCTCAACTTGGGCCTAGTTGTAAGTAGTACGTACGCGTGAGTGAAAAATTTAATTAGAATGTTTGTTTGTAAGTCCTTGTGAAATTAATTGAATCAAATTAATATATGTATGTTTGTATATGTGTACTTGTGTATGTATCTATGTTGAATATATATATATATATATGTAGCCAATAAAGAAAAGAAAAAGGAAAAGAGAAAAAGAAAATAATAGATATTTTCATCCAGAGGCGGTTGCCTTTGGATAAGTTTGAAATAAGATATAAATGTGAGTGTGTGTTTTGTTTGACTCATAAAGTCAAAAGAATTCAAGAAAGCAAACAGACAAAGCAAACTCTCTCTCTCTCTCTCTGCTAGTAGAATCTTGAAGAAGAAATCTTAAAATTTAATGATTTGAGGTTCTAAATCTAAAGCAAGGTAATCATTATCCTTGTATTTGAAGTTTAAGTATTGTTTGATTCAGGAGCAAATCGCTCCTTTGTTTCCGTGGAATTATGTGATAAATTAAATGTGCCTGTGATTGAACTTGCTACTGCTTTAGAGATAGAAGTAGCTGATGGTATGATGGTTCCGGTCATGACTGCTGTCGCTGGAGCTAAAATTGATATAGATGTCGTTTGTTTTCCTGTTTATTTTCTTGTTATGCCATTGTCTGGATTTGATGTGGTGCTTGGGATAGATTGGCTAAGTTTGAATCAAGCCAGTATCAAGTGTCACAAGAAGTTAATTTCGTTTCCGCTAGCTGATGGTTCACGGGTAATAGTAAGGGGAGAGAAGGCTGGGTCTGTGATTCCTATGATTAAGTGTTTAAAAGCAAATAAGGCATTGGGAAGAAAGAAAAGCAAGCGATGACTGATATCCGGGTGGTAACGGAATACCAGGAAGTGTTTCCAGAAGAGTTGCCAGGATTGCCTCCGGTTCGTGAAGTGGAATTCAAAATAGATTTAATACCTTGATCTAGACCATTAGCAAAGGCTCCGTAAAGGTTGGCACCTTCAGAGATCCGGGAGATGATGATGCAAATTCAGGATCTGCTCGAAAAGGGGTTATTTGTCCGAGTTCATTCCCGTAGGGAGCACCGGTATTGTTTGTAAAGAAGAAAGACGGTATGTTGCGTATGTGTATCGACTACCGTGAGTTGAAGACGTGTGGAAAACGGCCTTTCGTACGCGCTACGGGCACTACGAGTTCTTGGTTATGCCGTTTGGCTTAACTAACGCACCTGCAATTTTTATGGATTTGATGAACAGGGTCTGTCGACCATTCTTGGATGATTTTGTGGTCTTCATTGATGATATTCTAATTTATTCAAAGACTGAACAGGAGCACGAACAGCATTTGAGGAAGGTTTTGGAAACTTTGAAGAAAGAACATTTATTTGCTAAGTTCTCAAAATGCGAATTCTGGTTGAGAGAGGTTCAGTTCTTGGGGCATGTTATGTGTAATGAAGGAGTGAAAGTGGATCCCTAAAGTGGAAGCTGTGATGAACTGGAATGCTCCAAAGATACCGTCTTAGATAAAGAGTTTTCTAGGTTTGGCTGGATACTACCATAGGTTTATTAAAGATTTTTCGAAGATTACGGGTCCGTTGACTAACTTAACTCGGAAATACGTGAAATTTGTTTGGGGTAGTGAACAAGACAAGGCTTTACAGACTTTGAAGCAGTTGTTATGTCAGGCTCCCATTCTTGCATTGCTAAGTGGAACGGATGATTTTACTATTTTTTGCGATGCATCGTTTGCTGGATTGGGATGTGTACTTATGCAGAGGGATCGGGTAATTGCGTATGCTTCAAGACAGTTGAAACCACATGAAAAGAATTACCCGACTCATGATCTAGAATTGGCAGCTATCGTATTTGCCGTAAAACTGTGGAGACCCTGTTTGTATGGCACCAAGTGTGTAACTTGTACTGATCATAAGAGTCTTCAATATGTGTTTACACAGAAAGAACTGAACATGAGACAGAGGCGATGGGTGGAGCTGATAAAAGATTATGATTGCGAGATTAGATACCACCCTGGGAAAGCGAATGTGGTAGCATATGCCTTGAGCCGCAAGGGAGCGGGGAATTCCATTAAATTCATGCGTATGGAGATTGTATCTGATTTAATTGATAGAATAAAGTCTGCTCAGTTGGAAGCTCTCAAGAAGGAAAACGTGAAGAATGAACTCATGAGAAAACGTAAAGACGAGCTTACTGACGATTCTCGCGTATTGAAAATGTATAAGACTCGTGTGTGGGTGCCTATGCTTGGAGAATTGAGAAAGTTGATTCTAACCGAAGCACATAAGTCGAGACTGTCTGTTCATCTAGGAAGTACTAAAATGTACAACGATTTGACAGTGCTTTACTAGTGGCCTACTATGAAGGCAGATGTGGCTCATTTTGTGGAGTCATGCCATATATGTGTGCGCAAGTGAAAGTAGAGCATCAGAAGCCCTACAGATCCTTAAAACAGTTGGAAATTCCTGAGTGGAAGTGGGAACATATAACGGTGGATTTTGTAACTAAACTTCCGCGAACTCAGAGGAATCACGATATGATTTGGGTCGTCGTGGATCGACTGACGAAGAGTGCCCATTTTCTGGCTACCTGTGAGATGGCTTCTCTGAGCAAGTTGGCACAATTGTACATTGATGAGATCGTTGCAAAGCATGGCATACCATTATCGATAGTATCTAACAGAGACTCCATGTTTGTTTCTAATTTTTGGAGGAGTCTACAGAGGGAGTTGGGGGCGAGAATTAATTTGAGTATTGCTTATCATCTCCGGACTGACGGTCAAACTGAATGAACCATACAGACTCTCGAAGATATGCTACGTGCCTGTGTAATTGAGTATGGTGGATCTTGGGATTCGCACCTGCCATTGATAGAGTTTGCGTATAATAATTCTTACCACTCCAGTATCGGAATGCCTCCGTATGAGATGTTGTACGATCGTCGCTGCCGTACCCCAACGTGTTGGCTAAAGGTTGGTGAAAAACAATTTGCAGGGCCTGAGATTGTTCAGATGACTGCTAACAAGGTTGCAATAGCTAGAGAAAAGTTGAAGGCGGCCAGAGATAGACAGAAAATGTATGTGGATCCGCGACGTCGCTCAGTTAAGTTTGATGTGGGAGAGTTAGTGTATTTGAACGTCTCTCCGTGGAAGTGCGTTATTCAATTAGGCAAACGCGGGAAGTTGGCACCCCGTTATATTGGACCTTTCAGGATTCGTCAGATTGTAAATGACCAGACAGTTACATTGGATCTGCCAGCAGAGCTTGCAGTTATTCACGATACATTCAATGTCTGTTATTTGAGAAAATGTAAGGTTGAAGATGAGAGTCAGATTTTCCCAGTACATGAATTGAAAGTGGATTCAAAGAAAAGACTGATAAAGGAACCTGTTGAACTGTTAGATCGTAAAGTGACCAAGCTCCGAAAGAAGCAGATACTGATGGTGTTGGTCAAGTGGAAACACAGTTTTTGGTTCTGATTTGACGTGGCAGACTGAGGCAGAAATGAAAGATAGATACCCTCAATTGTTCGAGCAAGAAAGGATTCCGAGGACGGAATCCTCTTAAGGAGGGGAGATTTGTAACACCCGCAACCCTGGGCTAGGTGATTAGCGGGTTAGCGGTATGTGATTGGTTTGCTTTAATTAATTATGTGTTTATTAAGAGTAATGAAATTAATTAATTAATTAATTAATTTAAATCTAAATAAATATATGTTACTGATGGATAGTAAATTTGAAAAGAAAAGAAAGAAAAGAAAGTACAAGTATGTTAGTATGTATGCATGCATGGTAATTAAATAGTCAAAGCTTGCCACCTCCTGCTTGAATTTATACAAATATATGTGTATATGTATAGCTAATTATGTGCTCATATTTACTAAGTGTAAAAGGTGTTTGTGTGTGTATTTGGAAAGGAAAACCGTAAGTGAAGAAAAGCTACAAACTTGAATTCTTGAAATCAAGATTTGGTGTTGTTTAATTCCAAAGGAAGGTGAGAAAGTGTTTATAGCATGTTATAGTACATGTTGGTATGTTTATATATTGAAAAGCATGAGTTTATGCAAATACACCATTGTTGAAGTTGGAAGAAAACTTGGTAAATGGGTCTTGTAGATTTTGTTGTTATGAATGAGTAAAAAGGTGTTTTTGATGATTTATATGCATGTTAGATGATAGATATAAGTTTTGTTGGAAGAAAAATGATGTTAGAAATGTTTATATGAAATTATGGCTAGAAATCCGATACTCAATGAAGAAGATGATCCGGAATATCGTGCGTCGCGGCGCTACCATAGAATGTTGCGGCGCGACATTCATAAAAACCAGATTCTTGATTCGGATTTCGGAAATCCGAGAATGTTACAAAACTGACCTTGGAAATCCGAGATTTTGGCAAATCCGACACTTAAATCCGATACCTTAGAAAACCGACACTGAAATCCGCAACTTCTTTCTCGGATTTGAAATCCGCTACAGTCACGGCGCGACGGGGTTCGTGTCGCGACGCGACGGGCTCTAATTCCGAATGTTTGCTTATTTTCATTGTATTTTTCTTGGAATTAGTTGACATAGTATTTATGTGATTTAATTGAGTTGTTTTTATTGATTTGAGATATAAATAAATATGGGAAGACATATTTATATATTCGGGACAAATTTGATTGTTGCTGTGCTTCAAGCAATCAAGAGACTCAGTAAAATTAGATTTCTGAGCCCGTGTTGATTTTGAGGTGAGTGGGCGTTAATCGCGGATGGTAAAGATTTCGGTTAATGTTATTGTTGTGATTCATGATTGTGCTTGAGATTGGATTGGATTGATTGGACTGTTGATTGTAATTATAGATGTTTGAAATCTGCTGCATGACTATTTGGTCGATACGCACTCTTAGTATGAATTTGAGTTGCGTTGCGGAGTCAGCTATACATAGAATTGGGCTGGGCTCGTTTACTGATTGGTTGAACAGTGTTAGCCTTACTGGTGCATATGTTGCATCATAGGGGGATTTTCCTGTGCCAATTCAGTGGAGGGCTATCGGTAAACCTTTGCTTTGGCCGGCATTGGTTGTAGGTTCTGCACCGAACCACCGGTCTTCCCGGGATATGTGATTTCACGCTTTGATATTGACTATGGATGTTTGCTTTCGGTGTTTAGCCTCTACTCACTTAGCTTTGTGCTAATTCCCCTCAGTTGTTGCTTTTGCAGGTTCGTGTTTGTGAGGTTGGCTGAAGGAGAAGTTGACTTGTCTCTGATATTAGTTTTTGAAAAGAAACGAGCCTGTAGTTTTTGTAACACACAATGATACTTTTGTTTGTGAACAATGTTTGTACATTTGTTAATATTGGTTTGTATGTAAATGATTTCTTTATTTAACGCTTCCGCGGCGTATTTTAAAAAAAATGGCTTCAGTTTTCCAGTGTTACATTTTGGTATCAGAGCCTAGGTTTGGCAATGCATGCACGGCTAGAGTGTTTCATTCCCAAATCTTGGCTCGTGACGGGTCAAGCTTTCCTTCGGGGGAATTAGAGTGAGTTAGAGTGGTTTGTAGCAGTTAGTATTTTGGATACTAACGGTTTATGCTAATGAGTTATGAGGTGATGTGATTGTAACAGATAATGGATGACAGAGATACTCCTATCCTTCCTGCTACGACCCAAGCTGCAACTGAAGCTCCAGCGACTGAATACTTGGGAAATACAGCTACTACGGGAACGTCGGGTCAAGCCCGCGAAGAAAAGCGTAGTGATTATGTATATCATTTAGAAAATGAGCTGGTGGAGCTTAGAGACAAAGTTCAGAGAATGGAACAGCAACAACAACAACATCAACCAGAACTAACCCTAGTGCCGACTGCGATTCTTACACATACTACAACCGCACCAGTGACAGCACCGCTGCCACCAATGACTCAAATGATGCAGCAACATTCTTCTATCCATATCCACAACTAGGAGCTTATCCGTTTGCGTTCCCTAGATATAAACAACCGTGCACCTATAAACAATTTCTTGATTGTAAACCATCTGAGTATCATGGGAGTTCTGATCCCAATGCTACATTGAACCGGTTGAGGGAGATGTCAAAGGCACTTGATGCCTGTAATTGCGAAAATGAATTGAAAGTCAAGTATGCGTCATGAATGCTGAGAGGAGACTCATTGGTCTAGTGGGTTTCCATTACCGGCCATTTTACTGAACAACAACAGGAGAGTATCACCTGGAGTCAATTCCTGGAAAATTTGTGTGAACAATATTGTGGAAGTTTTGAGATGGCCAAGATCAAAACGGAGTTCATGGATCTGCAGATGACCGGGAACATGACTGTAGATCAACTAATTAAACAGTTTAATGTAAAGATGAGATTTGCCAAACACTGGGTACCGGATGAGAAATTAAAGATTGCCCATTTTGTGGGGGCACTACACCCTGATTACCGAGGCGCCACTAGGTGGGCTACAACACTGTCCCAAGCTTTCACTTTGGCCAAATTGGCTGAAGGGGACATTGTTGCGAGAAATAAGTTGAGCGGGGAGAAACTTTCCCAACAGAAATCGAGATATGAACATTATAACGCTCAACAGAGACAGGGAGGTCAGAGTAGCGGGGGTAGGCCGGGGGAGTAGAATAGAAGACCTACTTCAGGTGGGTCTACCCAACGGGCACCTTGGTGTAGTAGGTGCAAATCTTATAGCCACGAGCAGTGTACGCCCCAGTCGAGGAGATATGTGAACTGTGGCCAGTTTGGCCACGATTTAAAGAACTGCAGGTTCCCATGAAGTGTTTGTTGGAATTGCCAGAGGGAAGGGCATAGAATTGGTGATTGCCCGATGGGCAAAAAGACAGGGTCGGGGTCAGTGGGAGGAGGAGCCGGAAGATCGTCTTCAGCTGGCCATAAACGAAAGAACCCACCCACTGGTGAGCGTCGGGCATTTAAAATGACGGTGGATGATGCCACCAACACTGACGACGTGATCACGGGTATGTTTATAATAAACTCTACTCCTGCTAGAGTATTGTTTGATTCAGGAGCAAATCGCTCCTTTGTTTCTGTGGAATTCTGTGATAAATTAAATGTGCCTGTGATTGGAACTTGCTACTGCTTTAGAGATAGAAGTAATTGATGGTATGATCGTTCCGGTCACGACTGCTGTAGCTGGAGCTAAAATTGATATAGATGGCGTGTGTTTTCCTATTTGTTTTCTTGTTATGCCATTGTCTGGATTTGATGTGGTGCTTGGGATAGATTGGCTAAGTTTGAATCAAGCCAGTATCAAGTGTCACGAGAAGTTAATTTCGTTTCTGCTAGCTGATGGTTCACGGGTAATAGCAAGGGGAGAGAAGGCTGGGTCTGTGATTCCTATGATTCCGTGTTTAAATGCAAAGAAGGCATTGGGTAAGGGGTGTGAATCTTATTTGGCGTATGTAATCGATGGGAAGAAAGAAAAGCAAGCAATGACTGATATCCGGGTGGTAACGGAATACCCGGAAGTGTTTCCAGAAGAGTTGCCAGGATTGCCTCCGGTTCGTGAAGTGGAATTCAAAATAGATTTAATACCTGGATCTAGACCAGTAGCAAAGACTCCGTACAGGTTGGCACCATCAGAGATCCGGGAGATGATGACGCAGATTCCAGATCTACTCGAAAAGGGGTTTATTCGTCCGAGTTCGTCCCCGTGGGGAGCACCGGTATTGTTTGTAAAGAAGAAAGACGGAACGTTGAGTATGCATATCGACTACCGTGAGTTGAATAAGAGAACAATAAAGAACAAGTATCTGTTTCCAAGAATCGATGATTTGTTTGGTCAGCTGTAAGGGGCTTCGTTCTTTTCTAAAATTGATTTGACATCGGGATATCATCAAGTGCGTGTTTCTGAGGAAGATGTGTCGAAAACGGCCTTTCTTACGCGCTACGGGCACTACGAGTTCTTGGTTATGCCGTTTGGCTTAACTAATGCACCTGCGATTTTTTTGCATTTGATGAAGAGGGTCTGTCGACCATTCTTGGATGATTTTGTGATAGTGTTCATTAATGATATTCTAATTTATTCAAAGACTGAACAGGAGCACGAACAACATTTGAGGAAGATTTTGGAAACTTTGAAGAAAGAACATTTATTTGCTAAGTTCTCAAAATGCGAATTCTGGTTCAGAGAGGTTCAGTTCTTGGGGCATGTTATCTGTAATGAAGGAGTGAAAGTGGATCCTTTTAAAGTGGAAGCTGTGATGAACTGGAATTCTCCAAACACACCGTCTTAGATAAAGATATTTCGGGTTTGGCTGGATGCTACCGCAGGTTTATTATTGATTTTTCAAAGATTGCGGGTCCGTTGACTAAGTTAACTCGGAAAGACGTGAATTTTGTTTGGGGTAGTGAACAAGACAAGGCTTTCCAGACTTTGAAGCAGTTGTTATGTCAGGCTCCCATTCTTGCATTGCCAAGTGGAACGGATGATTTTACTGTTTTTTGCGATGCGTCGTTTGCAGGATTGGGATGTGTACTTATGCAGAGGGATCGGGTAATTGCGTATGCTTCAAGACAGTTGAAACCACATGAAAAGAATTACCAGACTCATGATCTAGAACTGGTAGCTGTCGTATTTGCCCTAAAACTGTGGAGACACTATTTGTATGACACCAAGTGTGTAATTTGTACTGATTATAAGAGTCTTCAATATGTGTTTGCACACAAAGAACAGAACATGAAACAGAGGCGATGGGTGGAGCTGATAAAATATTATGATTGCGAGATTAGATACCACCTTGGGAAAGCAAATGTGGTAGCAGATGCCTTGAGCCGCAAGGGAGCGGAGAATTCCATTAAATTCATGCGTATGGAGATTGTATCTGATTTAGTGGATAGAATAAAGTCTGCTCAGTTGGAAGCTCTCAAGGAGTAAAACGTGAAAAATAAACTGATGAGAAAACGTAAAGACGAGCTTATTGATAATTCTCGCAGATTGAAAATGTATAAGACTCGTGTGTGGGTGCCTATGCTTGGAGAATTGAGAAAGTTGATTCTAACTGAAGCACATAAGTCGAGACTGTCTGCTCATCCAGGAAGTACTAAAATGTACAACGATTTGAAAGTGCTTTAGTGGTGGCCTACTATGAAGGCAGATGTGGCTCATTTTGTGGAGTCATGCCATATCTGTGCGCAAGTGAAAGCAGAGCATCAGAAGCCCTAGAGATCCTTAAAACAGTTGGAAATTCCTGAATGGAATTGGAACATATAACGACGGATTTCGTAACTAAACTTCCGCGAACTCAGAGGAATCACGATATGATTTGGGTCGTCGTGGATCGACTGACAAAGAGTGCCCATTTTCTTGGCTACTTGTGAGATGGCTACTCTGAGCAAGTTGGCACAATTGTACATTGATGAGATCATTGCAAGGCATGGTATACCATTATCGATAGTATCTGAAAGACACTCCAAGTTTGTTTTTAATTTCTAGAGGAGTCTACGGAGGGAGTTAGGGACGAGAATTAATTTGAGTACTGCTTATCATCCCAGACTGACGGTCAAACTGAACGAACCATACAGACACTCGAAGATATGCTATGTGCCTGTGTAATTGAGTATGGTGGATCTTGGGATTCGCACCTGCCATTGATAGAGTTTGCGTATAATAATTATTACCACTCGAGTATCGGAATGTCTCCGTATGAGATGTTGTACGGTCGTCGCTGCCGTACCCCGACGTGTTGGCTAAAGGCTGGTGAAAAAAAATTTGCAGGGCCTGAGATTGTTCAGATGACTGCTAACAAGGTTGCAATAGCTAGAGAAAAGATGAAAGCGGCCAGAGATAGACAGAAAATGTATGCGGATCCGCGACGTCGCCCAGTTAAGTTTGATGTGGGAGAGTTAGTGTATTTGAACGTCTCTTCGTGGAAGTGCGTGATTCGATTTGGCAAAAGAGGGAAGTTGGCACCCCGTTATATTGGACCTTTCAGGATTCGTCAGATTGTAAATGACCAGACAGTCATATTTGATCTCCGAGCAGAGCTTGCAGGTATTCACGATACATTCAATGTCTGTTATTTGAGAAAATGCAAGGTTGAAGATGAGAGTCAGATTTTCCCATAACATGAATTGAAAGTGGATTCAAAGAAGAGACTGATAGAGGAACCTGTTGAACTGTTAGATCGTAAAGTGACCAAGTTCCGAAAGAAGCAGATACTGATGGTGTTGGTCAAGTGGAAACACAGTTTTTGGTTCTGATTTGACATGGGAGACTGAGGCAGAAATGATAGATAGATACCCTCAATTGTTCGAGCAAGAAAGGATTCCGAGGACGGAATCCTCTAAAGGAGGGGAGATTTGTAACACCCGCAACCCTGGGCTAGGAGATTAGCGGGTTAGCGGTATGTGATTGGTTTGCTTTAATTAATTATGTGTTTATTAAGAGTAATGAAATTAATTAATTAATTAATTAATTAATTAAAATCTAAATAAATATATGTTGCTGATGGATAGTAAATTTGAAAAGAAAAGAAAGAAAAGAAAGTACAAGTATGTTAGTATGTATGCATGCATGGTAATTAAATAGTCAAAGCTTGCCACCTCCTGCTTGAATTTATACAAATATATGTGTATATGTATAGCTAATTATCTGCTCATATTTGCTAAGTGTAAAAGGTGTTTGTGTGTGTATTTGGAAAGGAAAACCGTAAGTGAAGAAAAGCTACAAACTTGAATTCTTGAAATCAAGATTTGGTGTTGTTTAATTCCAAAGGAAGGTGAGAAAGTGTTTATAGCATGTTATAGTACATGTTGGTATGTTTATATATTGAAAAGCATGAGTTTATGCAAATACACCATTGTTGAAGTTGGAAGAAAACTTGGTAAATGGGTCTTGTAGATTTTGTTGTTATGAATGAGTAAAAAGGTGTTTTTGATGATTTATATGCATGTTAGATGTTAGATATAAGTTTTGTTGGAAGAAAAATGATGTTAGAAATGTTTATATGAAATTATGGCTAGAAATCCGATACTCAATGAAGAAGATGATCCGGAATATCGTGCGTCGCGGCGCTACCATAGAATGTTGCGGCGCGACATTCATAAAAACCAGATTCTTGATTCGGATTTCGGAAATCCGAGAATGTTACAAAACTGACCTTGGAAATCCGAGATTTTGGCAAATTCGACACCTAAATCCGATACCTTAGAAAACCGACACTGAAATCCGCAACTTGTTTCTCGGATTTGAAATCCGCTACGGTCGCGGCGCGACGGGCCCCAATTCCGAATGTTTGCTTATTTTCATTGTACTTTTCCTGGAATTAGTTGACATAATATTTATGTGATTTAATTGAGTTGTTTTTATAGATTTGAGATATATTTATATATTCGAGACTAATTTGATTGTTGTTGTGTTTTAGGCAATCAAAAGACTCAGTAAAATTAGATTTCTGAGCCCGTGTTGATTTAGAGGTGAGTGGGCGTTCATTGCGGATGGTAAAGATTTCGGTTAATGTTATTGGTGTGATGCATGATTGTGCTTGAGATTGGATTGGATTGATTGAACTGTTGATTGTGATTATTGATGTTTGTAATCTGCTGTATGACTATTTGGTCGATACGCACTCTTAGTATGAATTTAATTTGCGTTGGGAAGTCAGCTATACATAGAATTGGGCTGGGATTGTTCACTGATTGGTTGAACAGTGTTAGCCTTACTGGTGCATATGTTGCATGAGAGGGGGATTTTCTTGTGTCAATTCAGTGGAGCACTATCGGTAAACCTTTGCTTTGGCCGGCATTCGTTGTAGGTTCTGCGCCGAACCGCCGGTCTTCTCGGGATATGTGATTACATGCTTTGATATTGACTGTGGATGTTTGCTTTCGGTGTTTAGCCTCTACTCACTTAGCTTTGTGCTAATTCCCCTCAGTTGTTGCTTTTGCAGGTTCATGTTTGTGAGGTTGACTGAAGGAGAAGTTGACTTGACTATGATATTAGTTTTTGAAAGAAACGAGCTTGTAGTTTTTGTAACACACAATGATACTTTTGTTTGTGAACAATGTTTGTACATTTGTTAATATTGGTTTGTATGTAAATGATTTGTTTATTTAAAGCTTCCACAGCGTATTTTAAAAAAAATGGCTTGAGTTTTCCGGTGTTACATGATTAATGTGAGTAATAATGTTCTAGGTGAACTTGTCGTATTAGTGAAGCAAAAACAAATACTTGTACGTTGTAAGTTACTCAGGTGAGTACCTACTTTCGTGAGACTCAATAGATTAAGGCTTGTCTGCTAGATGACTATCTGATTGGTTATGCATGTTTCTATTCTGTATGTATAACTTGTTATTGCAGGTATGCTCAAGAAGGCAAGGGTAAGTTTTATATGATGTCAATGGGCTATGCCTAATATTTGTAGAATATGTATCAGGTGCATGTCAGCGGGTCCAGATTGGAATCGCTTAGTTATTAGTGATGTTATGTACGATATATGAATGGATGAATGATGTTATATGCAAGATAATTGATCCTTAATGGATCATATGTATGTATGTGAACTGTCTAGAAACTATCTGACGCATGGTTAAGGTCAACTTTGTAGTTGGATCCTATGAGGACTTCGGTCAAAATTTGGATCCCGGATCGTAGGTTCTGCAGAACCGTCGTGCCTTAATGTGAGTGGTAATCAGCTGGATGACCGCTGGATTACTAGAGGAGCCTTTGGCTCTGTGAACGATGCTTGGTGGACTGCTTTATGCTCCCCAACTAGCGCGGTTGGTTGTGTCTGATCTCCCGGTCTGAGTTATTGAGCAAGATTGATTACCCTGTAGGACATGACTTTCACACCGCTATGTGTTAACATAGCAATGATTGCTTATGTATGATATATGTTGAACCACTTGCTTTATTGATACTTATGATAAGTATGTTCTCACTAGCTATGTTGTTTAGCTAATGGTGCTACGTTGCCCTTTTTCAGGTAAAGACTAGAAGGCCTGGTGAGGCGGGTTGCTTTTGATGTATATAAACCCTTGTGGGTTGAAACACTTTATTTTATGATGTAATATGATATTTATGGTCAGTTCCTGTGTTAGGTAACAACAACGTATATTTTGGAAATGATAATTGTTGGGGAGATAATCACTTCACCCTAATAATCATCTCTGTCTATCCTAAAACATAGAATTTGATGATAACCAAACCATACATTCAGTATGACTTAGAAAGAATTCAAACATGTGTTGTTTGAATCAGTTTATGTAAAAATATGCTAAGTATGGAACCATCAGCCGAGGAAAATAAGCCATCAGCTGAGCATCAAATCCTATTCAAAGTATCGGCCAAAGGATATCAGCCAAGGAGCATCAGATGAAGAAAACAAGTAAAGAAGACATCAGCTGAGGAAAACAGTCTATTAGCTGAGCGAAATTGTTGATTAGCTGATGAAAATATTTCATCAGTTGAGTAAACAGATTGATCAGCTAAATGAAGAATTTGATCAGCTGAGTGCCTACTCTATCAGCTGAGTGAACAATTGGATCAGCCGAGGCCCAGAGCATCAGCTAAGTAAGTCTTTCTTTACACAAGTCATCTCCCCTTATAAACTGATGTATTTGATTGATCAGCTGAGCATTCTTGATCAACTGATCATACAAATACATGAGCATTATGTCCTCCTAAGCTTACTATTGATCAGCTGAGCATCTATATGATCAGCTGAGCAATATGTGTCAACTGAGTCCTAGCAAAAAGTGATCAACTGATATATTTTGTCAACTGAGTAGTGAATATCAGAGTTCCTTGTACAATCTATTAGCTGAGTCGTGAAAAATGTCAAATCTACTATATCTTTTCAGATTGTAAGTCATGTGTAAAAGGCAGAACATGTGTTGTTTTATTATGGCTTAGATCTTTGTTTGTAAAAGTAAAATGCACTTTTTGGATCAAGTATAAGACAAAAAGGTTTGATCTTATCCTCTGGAAAGGGATAATGATACCTCAAACAGATGAAGATCTTGATGATTTGTTCAAACAACTAAGTATGGCTGGCAATCCCATACTTGGTAAAGTCAAATCAATCAGAAGCATGGTGTTGATTAAAGTACAATCATGGAAGAGAAAGATACTTCTACACGACAGTAGATGTGGACTTTAATATTTTATATTGTGAATGGGTTGCACTTTTGCAGAAAAGTACAATTACTTTTATCATACTTTTGATTAAAGTAACTTTACTTTTCACCCACTACCTTTACAATTAAAATATTATATTTCCACATCCTCTTGGTCTCTTACTTTCATGCAACCGGATCCACCAAGACTTCTATATATACTCATTCATGGTGGACATGCAAATAGAGAATACTACACAATACAAAAAAGTGAAGTCTCTACTACACTAAAAGAAAATCTCATCAGTTGAGAAATTTTGTAGAGTATAAGCATTGTGTAGAATCAAACTTGTTCATGTGTTGAACACTATAAATACATTAGTTGTTTTAGAGTTAGCTTGTCTATGTGTTAGAGAAATTGATTGCCACCTTTTATTGTACTTAGAATTTCCGCTTCTAGTACATGTAATTCTTGATTCATATCAATAAGAATTATATAAAAGTATATAAGTGCGTCTTTATTTTTTAAAAGCTAAAGTTTGTATTCAACCCCCCTTCTACAAACATTTGTTGTTGCTTACTCAATCTGGGACTAACAACTGGTATCAGAGCAGGTTAGATAATCAATATCTAGATCTGTTTTGCTTACTCTATAACTGCTTCTACCCCTCTCAATATGGCCTCATCCGCAAACAATATGAATATCTCAAAAACTGGGTCCTTAACAAGATGCCCCATGTTTGACGCTGAAAATTTCTCCATGTGGAAAAGTAGAGCACATCTTTTCCTATCCACCCTTGATATCCAAATGCTTGAAATTGTCACTATGGTCCTTATGTTCCAACATCAGTGTTATCTATCCCATCAGAATCTGAAGGTCAAACCTCTACAACTGAAAGAATCATAAACAAACCCATGCATCTGTGTACAGATGAGGATAAGAGGTTGGTTAGCCTAGATGTTAAGGCTAGATCAGCTCTTGTCTCTGCACTACCCAATGAAATCTATCATCAAGTGCTTAACTGTTCGTCTTCAAAAGAGATGTTAGATACACTCACTGTTGCATATGAAGGGACTGAAGAGGTGAGGGAGAACAAGAAGCATCTCCTCAACATAGAGTATGAATTATTCTTTGCTCAGAAAGGTGAGAGTCTTACACAGACATACACCAGGTTCAACTGCCTAGTTAATGACTTGAAAAGGGCAGACATAACCAAGAGCAACTTTGTCTTGGCGAACAAGTTTCTAGACTCCCTCCTTGAAACATGGGATCACTTTGTCACTGTTCAAAGACATAGGGAGAAGATTAAGGGAATGTCTCTGGTTGCTCTCTATGGTAACTTACTCAACCATGAGCAATCATTCAAGCAAAGGAAATTGTCATCCAAGGAGATGAAGGAGGTAGTGAAAGCTGCACCAACTACCCTTGTATCAAGAGATACAAAGATGAGAAGCTTTGCAGCTATTGATTCAGGTTCTGATGAAGAAGGAGATGGAGAGGAGAGTGCTGGAGAAAGTGATGAGTAGAAGGATTATGAGGAAAGTAATCTGGAGGAGTTGGTTGAAGGTGTAGCTATGCTGGTTAAGAAGTTCAGAACTTTCAAGAAGGGAAAGGGTGTTAAGAGGTTCAGCAAGAGGTCACCAAAGTTTGTCAAGCCCAAATCCACTTTTGATGCCTCCACAGCAGAGTGTTATAAGTGTGGCAAGATTGGCCACATAGCCAGTGACTGTAAGTCTAAATATAACACTGGTTCTTCATCTGTGCAAAAGCAGGAGGACAAGATTGATTATGAAGCCAAGTATAAGAAACTCCTTGCTGCTGTCCTTGACAAGAAGAAGAAGAAAGCCCAGAGCGGAGTTCTTGTTGCTGAAGAAGAAGATTGAGCAGAAGAAGATCTCTCCTCAGATGAAGATGAGGTGATCTCTGCTCAGTTCTGCATGATGGCCAACAACAATAATGGTAGTTCCTTTGATGAAGACATGAAAAAGGGTGCTAAAGCTTGTTCAACTACCAACTGGGATCCTTCTTCTATGTATTAGGTTGGAAAATTTATTAACTATGATGATAATGAGAAGAATGCTATGTTTGATTACTTGTGTATTGATTTCCAGTCTGCTATTCAAAGAGAGAAGAAGCTAAAACTAGAAGTAGAATCACTAAAGGAAAAGTTAATTCTTAAGGACGAGGAACTTAAGCAGATAACAATCTTAAATGATAAACTAGCTAATCAAAAGATACTTAATGAGATCTTAGTAAAAGAAACTAGTGAAGCAACCGAAAAGTTTAATGACCTCCAAAAAGTAGTAAAGTCTTGGGGTGTATCTGCAGAAAAGAGCACTCAGTGTGTCAAGAAGTAGATACCCAAACAAGTTCAAGCTATTATTGGTGGAAATTACTCTAAGGCTGCTAACTATGTTGATTCTAGTAGGAACCTTAATATATTAGACAAAGCTGACATCTTGCCACAGACCTTTCACAAGACTGTTAAAGGCAAAAGTGTATTCACAAATAAGTTTGTTAGAAGCAAGAGTTCCCACTCAAAAGAAGGAATTATTCCTTCTGTTGAATCATCCTCTAGCAAGATTTCAGAATGTAAAAATACTAATAACAAAAAGTCAAAGGATGTGATTAAAGGAAAGGAATCATTAGTTGAGACCTTAGAGACATTATGTTGTCAAACCTTGAAAACAGATGACTTAATTCTTAGCATTTCACAAACTGAAGAATCATTAGCTAAAACTACACCATCAGCTGATAGGTTAGTAGATGATAAATTCTCAGCTGATAACCTGTCAGCTGAT
Organism: Dittrichia graveolens; assembly: GCA_038502395.1. Lineage (NCBI taxonomy): Eukaryota > Viridiplantae > Streptophyta > Magnoliopsida > Asterales > Asteraceae > Dittrichia > Dittrichia graveolens. The sequence continues at coordinate 31,843,795 of JARJIL010000008.1, forward strand.
CATAGCCCATCTTCTAAACAATCAGTTGATCTAGAAGTAATCAACTCTCTTTGAATAGAAGAAACTATGAGTAAAAAGAATGATGTTCACATTGTTCCCATTTCTGCCATTCCAAAGATTGGTCAAAAACTTTCCAAAAACAAAGATCAATCTAAGGTGCCTGTAAATAAAGACCTAAGAAATTTATAGGATAAGCTTCATAAGTTGAATGGTCAAATTAGTCAAATGATGACTGATAAGAAATCTCATAGGCATTCAAACCATGTTGTTCAATGCTCCATGGCCACAAAATCTCCAAAATCTTATAAATGTGGAAGCAAAGAGCATAAGGCATTTGAATGTTCTTTAGAAGGGAATTCAAGACAGCGGACTTGTGATGATAACATAGTCACTCCTCCCATTCATAAGAACCCTGCGATAAAGTGGAAGCTAGGTGCATTCCACAGGGATCCACTAAGTAGTGGATTCCTACTTGTGTCACTAACTCTTCTTTCTTTCAAATCTGTGCAGGGTGTTGGTTCTTGGTTTCTTGACAGTGGATGTTCAAGAACCATGACAGGTAACAAGGCTTTGCTCAGTAACTACAAGAAAGAGAAAGGTCCAAGGGTGACTTTTTGTGACAACAACCATGGGCAAACTAAAGGCTATGGTGAGCTTCATAATGGGAACCTCAAGCTATCAAAAGTTTCATATGTCAAATGGCTGAAATATAATCTCATAAGCATAAGTCAATTGTGTGATGGAGATAAATGAAGTCCACTTCACAAAGACAGGAGGCTCCATCATAAATTAAGAAGGTAATAAAGTGTTCAGCGCCAAGAGAACCAACATTGTGTATACACTAGACATGTCCTCTGGTGACCCTTCAAAGGAAACATGTTTGTACTCCAAGAATAATGAGGATACAAACTGGCTGTGGCACAAGAGGCTTTCCCTTAAAAACATCAACAAGTTGAGCAATGGTGAACTAGTGTCAGGACTACATTCACTAACTTATCTTAAGCCTAAACCTTGCACTGCTTGTGAGAAGGGAAAGCAGCATAAGACATCATTTCCATCCAAGCAGGCCTTCTCAATTACAGAACCTTTCTATATGTTGCACATGGATCTCTTTGGTCCTGTTGCAACTGCTAGTATTGGTGGAAGTAAGTATGCTCTTGTATTGGTTGATGAATTCTCAAGATATACTTGGGTTTTCTTTCTTAAATCAAAGAGTGAGGCTGCTGAAGAGATTATCTGTTTTATCAAGAAGATGGAAGTGTTGAATGGCAATCTAGTGAGTAGTCTTAGAAGTGATCATGGAACTGAATTCAGAAACCAAACTCTGGAATCTTTCTGTGATGAGAAAGGGATATCTCAAAACTTTTCTGCTCCAAGAACCCCACAACAAAATGGTGTAGCTGAAAGATGAAATAGAACATTGATTGAAGCTGCCAGAACCATGTTGTGTGAAAGTGGGTTACCATTTAATTTCTGGGCTGAGGCTGTAAGTTGTGCATGTTTCACACAGAACAGGTCCCTTATTATCAAGAGGCACAACAAAACTCCATATGAAGTGCTCAAGGGAAGGAAGCCAAGCATCAACTTTCTGCATATCTTTGGTTGTCAATGTTTCATACTTAATGAAAAAGATCAATTGCAGAAGTTTGCTCCTAAAGCTGATGAAGGAGTGTTTGTAGGTTACTATGTGATTTATAAAGCATACAGAGTATGCAACCTCAGAATCAAAGTCATAGAAGAATCAATCAATGTAAGTTTTAATGAAAATGACTTTGTTGCTTCCTGTTCTTCTAATCATGTTTCAAGTGAAGAATTTAATGATCTTATGCAAACTGGAAAAGTTCCTTCAGAGCAAGTAGATCCCTCTCCACCCGCTGCTCATGATTTAGATGAACCTGTCACTATCCAAATTTTTAACCATGTACAACCATCCTCATCCAATCCTATACCTCTATTGAATCATGTGGAAAATGACTCAACATCATTGGATTCCAATTCCATATCACTCGTTCCCTCTTCAGTAGAGATACCCACAGATTGTTATAATGAAGTTATATCAGCCACTCAAAATGAACTCATTTCTACTGCTGATAGCCAACATATAACTTCTTCTCCCCAAATCCAAATGAATCCCAATTCCCAAGAAATCCAAAATGCCTTCAAAGACCTCAAGATTGAACCAAAGAAGGTTGATGAAGATCTCACTGATCCCCACTGGGTGTCTGCCATGCAAGAGGAACTGGCAGAATTCAAAAGAAATAATGTATGGACTTTGGTACCCAAACCAAAGGATAAATCCATCATTGGAACAAAGTGGGTGTTCAGAAATAAGCTAGATGAAAATGGGGATATCATCAGAAACAAATCAAGGCTAGTGGCACAGGGGTACTGTCAAGAAGAAGGTATTGATTTTGATGAAACCTTTGCCACTGTTGCAAGATTGGAAGCCATCAGACTATTCCTAGCCTATGCTGCCTTCAAAAACTTCAAAGTGTTCCAAATGGATGTGAAGAGTGCATTTTTTAATGGATATTTGAAAGAAGAGGTGTATGTCAAACAACCTCCTGGTTTTGAGGAGTCAAGCTTACCTGATCATGTTTACTTTCTAAATAAAGCTTTATATGGTCTTAAGCAAGCTCCAAGAGCCTGGTATGATACCCTCTCTTCTTTTCTCATTAATAAAGTTTTTACAAGAGGATGCATAGATAACACTTTATTTATTAGGAAGTACAAAGGTGATGTGATACTTGTGCAGATATATGTAGATGATATAATATTTGGGTCTACTAATTTGGAACTATGCAAAAAGTTTTCTAAACTCATGTCTGATAATTATCAAATGAGCATGATGGGTGAGTTAAACTATTTTCTTGGTTTGCAAATTAAACAAGAGGTTGATAGTATTTTCATTCATCAAACAAAGTATGTCAAAGAGTTACTCAAGAAGTTTTATTTTGAAAACTGTTCTTCAATGAAAACACCTATGTCTACTTCTATTAAGTTAGGAAAGGACACTGATGGAAAATCAGTGAACATTACGACCTATAGAGGAATGATTGGGTCACTTTTATACCTCACTGCAAGTAGATCAGATATAATGCTTTCAACATGTCTCTGTGCAAGATATCAAGAAGATCCTAAAAAATCACATATTGCTGCTGTTAAGAGAATATTCAGATATCTCAAAGGAACTCCTAATCTTGGTCTTTGGTATCCCAAAGACTCAGATTTTGAGTTAGTTGGATACTCTGATTCTGATTTTGCAGGATGCACATTAGACAGAAAAAGTACTTCAGGTGGTTGTCAACTTCTAGGAGGAAGATTGTTTAGTTGGTCTAGTAAGAAACAGAATTCAGTGTCAACATCTACTGCTGAAGCAGAATACATTGCTGCAGGAAGCTGTTGTGCTCAAATTTTGTGGTTACAAAATCAACTACTTTTTTATGATATGAAGTGTGAATACACCCCAATTCTTTGTGACAATACAAGTGCAATCTCCATCTCAAATAATCCAGTCATGCATTCAAAAACAAAGCATATTGAAATAAGACATCATTTTCTCAAAGATAATGTGCAAAAGAAGAAGGTAACTTTGCACTACATTAACACTGATTTTCAACTTGCAGATTTATTCACAAAGCCATTAGATGAAGCAAGGTTCAACTTCCTAATATCCAAACTAGGTATGCTAAATTTTTAGTTTAAAATAATAGTAATTTAGTTTGTGTCAATTTATATGTGTTGAAAATTATAAAATACTTATCTAAGCATATCTGAGTCTTACTTGATTTGTGTAAACTGAGTAACTATGCTCAGCTGATGCCTATCAGCTGATCAAATTTAATCAGCTGATCACTTTAAGATAAGGAAGACATGCTCAGCTAAGTACTTTACTCAGCTAATACCCAAATTCTCACTATCAGCTGATAGTTTTCCATCAGCTGATAATTTTCCATCAGCTGATACCCTTCAACTAATAGTTTTTCATCAGCTGATACTCTCCTTGATCAGCTAATGATTCTACACTTAGTAAATTTTCACTTTTTACTCTCATTTAATGCTTTTTAACCCTAGTTATTTACTCCGTTTGTCAGTTTTCATTTAATTGCTATTTAATTTGTTTTCCGTTAGAACTTTTGGTAGTATCTAACGATCTATGTTAACTAATATTCATAAATATCCCAATTTCTCTCTCATTCACCTTTACCTGTTCAAACTTTCCAAATTCCCTCTCTCTCTACAAAGAACTACCCTACCTTCTCTCTCGATACTCACTGTTCATCATCCCTACCAAATGGCCACCTATATTCCAGACCCGGCTGTTAACCCTGGTGAGAATGTTGCACCCAATCAACCGATGAATATAACTCCCAACAACATTCTGCTTTGCACCACCATCCCTGCCTCGCGAGAAAACCAAGGTTATGAACCAATGGTTCAGTTCCTTCAAGCCCATCCCCTGTTTGAAAGTCTCACCACTGATCCACACTACATTTACCATACCATTATTGGTGAACTATGGTACTCCGCAACCTATAACCTAAACACCAACACCATCCACTACACCCTAGCCCAAGGAAACTATCATCTCCAGATCACCACCGAAACCCTTTGTGAAGCCTCTACTATTCCTAACTTCCCATCATACACCGCTTTTCGCTCCAGAGCAGAAGTTCAAACCGTTTTAGACACCATCGGCTACAATGAACCTGTAGTACATGGTCAAGTCAAGGTCTCTGCTCTCGCTCATCCATGGAAGTATTTGGCCAACGTGGTCATACGTTGCTTCGGTCCTAAATCTGGAAGCCATCATTTCATCAACCAACCAAGCTTCTGGTGCTCTATGCCCTAGTCTTCGGGGTAAATATCGACTTTGCTGAAGTTATATTTTCGGACCTTATTGATAAAAATCACCCAGAGCACCAACAATAAATCATCGAGGTCACAGGTGCCCTACATTAGACTATTGAGCCTGATAGCTATGAGGGAGATTGGAGAGGATGATTATATGTGCTTAACAGAAACATCTTGAGCATATACCTATCCCTGCCATGGGTGAAAAGATATTCCATTTCTTAAATTCAAAACAGAGGCCCTCCAATCACTGCCCAAATGCAAGAGCTGATTGATGCTTGAAATGACAATGCAGATGAAAATGATGATGATAATGATGGTGATGATGATGATGATGAAAGCCACACTGACTCTAAGGATGATGATGATGATGATGCTGGTGATGGTGATGCTGGTGATTTTGCTCCTCCCAGTCCAATGGAACTAAGTTCTCTTGGTGATGACGGTGATGCCCAAGAACAAGAGATCTCTGAGCAACTTCTGGCGCTCATTTACAGAAGTAGGCACATCATGTCCCAAGGTATGGATAGTACTGATTCCACCTCTGAGTATATTCAAATGGTCGTCCCAACCTTTGATAGCCCGTCCTCATCTCCAGTCCAAACACCACTCTAACAGCCAAGCTCTAGTGAACCTCCTGTGGTCACTAGTTCTAATCCTATCCGTAGCCCCATATATACAAGGTCACAAGAAGTGACTCATTATGAGCACTTTGAGGGAGTGCAATCAACACCTCTAACCTCAACTCCAATTACGCTTCCTCATGTTGAGGGGGAGCAATTGGATGTTGCAACCCTTCAGCCAGTGGATGTATCCTCCCAGCAGGATACATCTGTAAAAATGGGACTTAAATCGTTAGCTGAGACAACCTCCCAAAAGGTTGATCTCATTGAAAGACAGACCTCAACCCAATGTCACACTGTGTATATCCCATAATTGAGTCAGCCTATACCATCTACATTCTCCCAACAGAATGTGGATCCAATAAGGGATTCCTTGTTATTGAGTGCATCCCACACTCAGTCCACTTACCTTGCACCTATTATTAATTCAATTCTTACACTTGCATAGCCTGCCAATGCTAGTGGTACAAACCAACCACTTGCACAGGGCTCAACTCTCTTTCCCAATGAATTTGAGCTTATACACCAAGGCTCAGATGAGGGGACACAAACCTTACCCAAGTTCTTCGACCCTCTATCCATTCCTTCCACCTCTACCCCATCCATATCTACTCAAACCACAAACCTTACCCTTATCTAAACCATAAACTAGAACATTGATCACCTAACCCAAACCTTCCAAACCTTACAAACCCAAACCTCTACTCAACTGTCTAGACTTTCAAAAGACATTGAGCTCCTCAAGACCCCACCCCAACCCTCCCATGCACCCATTGATCTTACACTTATCCTAACTAAAATAGACCATCTTTCTACCCTTCTTCCCTCTCAACCACAAATTCCCAGCCTACCTCAATCTACCATATCTACCCTAAACCAAACCATATCCAACCTCCTATCCCAACTCCAAATCCTACGCCTAATAAACCCCAACATTTCTATACCCATTCCTGAACAACTACTCCATATGCCTTCTTTTCTCAAAGGCATCCTTGATGACATAGAGACCTTAACAGAAAAATCCAGAATGAGTCATCTCTCATTGTGGAAAGCTATCAAAGATATCAAGGATGACCTCTCCCTTCAGCTCTCTAATATATCCTCTACCCCTTCCTCAACCCATACCCACACCTCTACCCCTTCCTCAACCCATACCCACACCCCTGCCCCTACCTCAATCCATAAGCCTGCAGCAGGTGACTCCCCTCCTCCTTTTGATGATGCCAAAAAGGGGGAGAAATTCTCAAGTTCTTCCAAGGAGGATGGTCCTGACTCAGAGAATGTTGATGCTGCCTATGCTGAAACAGCCACCAAAATCATGCAGCCGGAAGCACCCAAAGCAACAGCTTCCTCACCCATTAAAAGAAAAGCATCTTCTGAGGGGGAGCAAAGGTTTCCCAAAAGGCTGAAAAAGGATGGAAAACAGGCCAAAGCCTAAAAGAAAAGTTGCTAAGGGTTGCTCTCCACAAATCAATATAGAGTCTGATTCTGATGATGAGGATGATACTCCACTTTCTGACATCCTCAGAAGAAGAAGACAGAGCCCTAAGCCATCTGCTCCACCGGTCCAATCAACCCCATCAGTCCAAAAGGCTTCAACCTCTGCTCCTAAAGATAAAGGCAAACAAAAGATGACAGATGAGCAAGTTGAAGCAGATGATCAAATGAAAAGGGAGCTTGCTCATAAAGAAAAGAAAGAAAGGGAGAATGCTCAAATGGCTCAAGCATTGGGTGTTTCAGTTGAGGAAATCTACCAAGCCAAAGAGCTAGCATATCAGCAAGAGCAAGAACAAAGTCAAAATCAAGCTGCTGCTCAACACACATTGGCAAGGGAAAAAATCTCAGGCTGAACTACTCAAAGCTAGATCCCATGCTGATGCCATCAAAACCCTCTTCAACCTTGATTCATTTGCTCCCATCAACCTAAGTCAACAAAGACTTCAAAGCTTCAGAGAAAGAATCAATATTTTGAGAAACAGAACAGAACTAACTCCAATAACAAAAGCCACTGTCCATAAAGGTGATGGTGAACCCTACCTCAAAGCAATAAGACAGAACAACTTCAACAGCTGTGAAGTTGTATCCTATCAGAGGTGTCACATGTATGGGTTCACAGAGTTAGTTGAGATCCTGTACCTTCTCTTCAAATCCAAATCAAAGCTCAAAGTTCAATTCATTTAGAAAATTCAGAATTGGATATCTCTAGCTGTGTCACAAAGGGCCTTCACTCCAGATGACTATTACAGGCATGTGCACACAGTTGATAATCTTCATAAGAAAGGCTCCAAGCCCATCAAACCATTTGAGCTAAGAGAGGTACTGCCCCAGCATGAATTCCTATCAGATTTTGAGGGTCTCAACACATCTCTTCCACTAAACATCACTCCTGAGTTGTACAAATTTATAATTATGCCTATTAAAGGTATATTCTTTTTGGACAGAGCTGGCACATGGAGGTTCTTTAGACAGTCTGAAATCCTTAAAGCTAGCAAGAATTTTCTATTTGAGCTGAGGATATCTACAAGAGGCAAAACTGGAAATGAAAACATTGAAGCCCTTGTTCAAGCCCAATGTGAAGTCTTAGCTGAAGCTGATCCCCATGCCAAAGATTTTGAAGTTAAAGAAGAACCATGGTGGGATGATTGAAGACTGATTCTAACTCTGAAGATTTTGTTGTTATTTAGTTGATTGTACATTATAGAATAGTTAGTTAGTAGTTAATCTATGTAATCACTTATGTACATTTCTTTATTCTGTTATTTCAAGTGATGTTTATGTATATCAGAAAATCAAAAGCATATAAAAATGGAAAAATGAAAAGATACCACAAAAACAGAACAAAATGGTACAACACAAAAAAAGATTCCACAAAAACAGAACAAAAAGGAACATTAGAAAAGAGCTACCAAAAACAGATAGCTAGGTAGCCAAATGTACTTAAAAGTTTAAATCTTTTGTAATTCGAAGTCAAACTAATTCTTCAAAAAGAAAAAGGTTTTGTCATCATCAAATAGGGGGAGATTGTTAGGGAGATAATCACTTCACCCTAATAATCAACTCTGCCTATCCTAAAACATAGAATTTGATGATAACCAAACCCTACATTCAGTATGACTTAGAAAGAATTCAAACATATGTTATTTGAATCAGTTTATGTAAAAATATGCTAAGTATGGAACCATCAACTGAGGAAAATAAGCCATCAGCTGAGCATCAGATCCTACTCAAAGTATCAGCCAAAGGATATCAGCCAAGAACATCAGATGAAGAAAACAAGTAAAGAAGACCATCAGCTAAGAAAAACAGTCTATCAGCTGAGCGAATTTTTTGATCAGCTGATAAAAATATTTCATCAGCTGAGTAAACAGATTGATCAGCTGAGTGAAAAATTTGATCAGTGGAGTGCCTACTCTATCAGCTGAGTGAACAATTGGATCAGCTGAGGCCCAGAGCATCAGCTAAGTAAGTCTTTCTTTACACAAGTCATCTCCCCTTATAAACTGATTTATTTGATTGATCAGCTGAGCATTCTTGATCAACTGATCATACAAATCATGAGCATTATGTCCTCCTAAGCTTACTATTGATCAGCTGAGCATCTATATGATCAGCTGAGCAATAAGTGTCAACTGAGTCCTAGCAAAAAGTGATCAACTGATATATTTTGTCAATTGAGTAGTGAATATCAGAGTTCCTTGTACAATCTGTTAGCTGAGTCGTGAAAAATGTCAAATCTACTCTATCTTTTCAGATTGTAAGTCATATGTAAAAGGCAGAACATGTGTTGTTCTATTATGCCTTAGATCTTTGTTTGTAAAAGTAAAATGCACTTTTTGGATCAAGTATGAGACAAAAAGGTTTGATCTTATCCTCTGGAAAGGGATAATGATACCTCAAACAGACGAAGATCTTGAAGATTTGTTCAAACAACTAAGTATGGCTGGCAATCCCATACTTGGTAAAGTCAAATCAATCAGAAGCATGGTGTTGATTAAAGTACAATCATGGAAAGCGAAAGATACTTCTACACGACAGTAGATGTGGACTTTAATATTTTATATTGTGAATGGGTTGCACTTTTGTAGAAAAGTACAATTACTTTTATCATACTTTTGATTAAAGTAACTTTACTTTTCACCCACTACCTTTACAATTAAAATATTATATTTCCACATCCTATTGGTCTCTTACCTTCATGCAACCGGATCCACCAAGACTTCTATATATACTCATGCATGGTGGACATTCAAATAGAGAATACTACACAATACAACAAAGTGAAGTCTATACTACACTAAAAGAAAATCTCATCAGTTGAGAAATTTCGTAGAGTATAAGCATTGTGTAGAATCAAACTTGTTCATGTGTTGAACACTCTAAATACATTAGTTGTTTTAGAGTTAGCTTGTCTATGTGTTAGACAAATTGATTGCCACCTTTTATTGTACTTAGAATTTCCGCTTCTAGTACATGTAATTCTTGATTCATATCAATAAGAATTGTATAAAAGTATATAATTGTGTCTTTATTTTTTAAAAGCTAAAGTTTGTATTCAACCCCCCCTTCTACAAACATTTGTTGTTGCGTACTCAATATGGACTAACAATAATGATGAAATTAACAGTTGTTACTTTTGAAAGAAAATTCCGCTGCTAAAACTGATGTTTTGAGTTGGTTGAATTGATCTACTCATAATTAGAGGTTGAATTATCACTAAAGTAGCTGTTTTTGGAAGCGGTGTTACATTAAGCCTAAACCTTGCACTGCTTGTGAGAAGGGAAAGCAGCATAAGACATCATTTCCATCCAAGCAGGCCTTCTCCATTACAGAACTTTTCTATATGTTACACATGGATCTCTTTTGTCCTGTTGCAACTGCTGGTATTGGTGGAAGTAAGTATGATGTTGTATTAGTTGATGAATTCTCAATATACACTTAGATTTTCGCAAAAAGTGAGGCTATTGAAGAAATCATATGCTTTATCAAAAAGATGGAAGTATTGAATGGCAATCTGGTGAGGAGTCTTAGAAGTGATCATGGAATTGAATTATGAAATCAAACTCTGGAATCTTTCTGTGATAAGAAAGGGATATCTCAAAACTTCTCTGCTCCAAGAACCCTAGAACAGAATGGTGTAGCTGAAATAAGAAATAGAACATTGATTGAAGCTGCCAGAACCATGTTGTGTGAAAGTGGGTTATCTTTAAATTTCTGGGCTAAGGCTGTAAGTTGTGCATGTTTCACACATAACAGATCCCTTATTATCAAGAGGCACAAGAAAACTCCATATGAAGTGCTCAAGGGAAGGAAGCCAAGCATCAGCTTTCTGCAAATTTTTGGATGTCAATGCTTCATCTTCAATCAAAAGGATCAATTACAGAAGTTTGCTCCAAAAGCTGATGAAGGAGTGTTTGTAGGTTACTCAGTGATTTCCAAAGCATACAGAGTATACAACCTCAGAACCAAAGTCATAGGCTAAGCGTTATTAAGATTAGGAGCTGTTTAGAAACTTGAGGGGTTAAAGTTGTCAAAAGGTAAAATGAGAAGTTGAGGGACTATTTGTGCCAAATCTCAAAGTTATGTTTATATATAGCTAGTGTTGACTAGATTTATTCAAACTTCTCATATTCTTCAACCAACTTCACGTAAGTTCTGGAGCACAAGAATTCCTTTGAGTTTTTGGAGCAAGAACCATAGAAACAAGTGGTGACAATTGCGCCTAGTATAGATTCTAGTTAAGGTAAGGATTCTTAATCATATCTTTGAAGTTTTTTATGGGTTTAAGTTGATTCATGGTGAATCAAGGATTTAGTGATGTTATGATTGTTATTTATGGATTAGTAGCTATTAGGGGTGTAGGAAACACTCCTATGAGGTTAAAAACTGATTAGAAATGGGTTTGGTTGAGTTTTGGTCGGAAAAACAGTGTTCTGGCCGACTTACTGGTGTAGACCAGGGGAGGCACGGGCGTGCCTATAAAGGGTACGAACATGCCTTATTTCCCTGTGGCAAAACCTAGTTTATACAGTACTTCCCGTGCTTTTTGACTGAGACACGGGCGTGCCTAAGAAAGGCATGGGCGTGCCTGAGGGAAACGCACAACCATGCCTAGGAAAGGCACAACCATGCCTGAGGGAAGGCACGGGTGTGCCTGAGGAAAGCATGGGCGTGCCCGAGGGAAAGGCACAGCCATGCCTAGGAAAGGCACAACCATGCCTGGGGGAAGGCACAACCATGCCTAGGGTGTGCCTAGAGGGTGCCCAGCTTGCAATACTTAGAATTTGTATGATTTCTATATATTACTTGTAGGTACTATTTGTCGACATATGTGGTGACTTTATTATCGATATTGGAGCTGTTGTTTGAACCATCATCGTTACTGAGGTGAGTATATTATTCCTTCAGCAGGTTTAGCATATGAGTATGCATTAAATGAACAACATGATATCTATGTTATAAGATATGAATGTATTAGATATTCAATAAAGCAGCAGGGTACAGAGTACGCGCGAGGTGTAACTTTATACCAAAAACAGTGTTATGGTATACAGTCACGCGGGTGGTGTAGCTGTATACCAAAGCAGAGTAAGTACTTGTGAGTTAGTATATGTACACGTACACAAGATGATAAGATATGATATGGTATGATGTGATGTGATATGATATATGATATGTATATGTGATGCAAGTACAGGTGTATAGCTATGCCGTGAGTATACTGTTCTCCTGCATGAGCAATACGTGATTATAATAATTGAATAGTATGTTAACCGTGTTATGTGTTTTATCTGTTTATTGGATGTGGGGCATCCTATGGAGTTATTACTCCTTTTATTGGATGTGGGGCATCCTGTGGAGTTATTATTCCTGTTTATTGGATGCAGGGCATCCTGTGGAGTTATTACTCATGTTTATTGGATGCGGCTCATCCTGTGGAGTTATTACTCCTGTTTATTGGATGCGGGGCATGCTGTGGAGTTATTACTCCTGTTTATTGTATGTGGGGCATCCTGTTGAGTTATTACTCCTGTTTATTGGATGTAAGGCATCCTATGGAGTTATTACTCCTGTTTATTGGATGCGGGGCATCCTGGGGAGTTGTTACTCCTGTTAACTCGGGGTATATTGTGAGCTGTATACCAAAAGCAGCTAGGGATAGGCTATACGCGAGGTATAGATAAGCCCCAGCACCGTAACAGTTTATGCAGGTTTGCAGGTGATTCAATTTGGATGTGAGACATCCTGGGAAGAGTTTATTCTAATCTTTATTACCAGTTTCTAGTAGTATGCTCACTAAGCGTTAGCTTATGTTTAAGTATTGCATGTTGCAGGTGATGTAGGTTCCAGCAAGGGTAAGGCCCCATTGTAGAGATCAGCTGGATAGCTCCTGATTTTCAAGAAGCAAACTTTGACACTACTTTTCAAAATGTTAGCACATGTATGTTTAGTAAGTGTATTTTTGTGAAACTCTAATAACTTTTTGGTGCTAACTCGTAAGATAATGTTTTTAAATCTAAACTGGAAAAGTGGTGTTACATTGTTCCTCTAATCATGTTTCAGGTGAAGAATTAAATGATCTCATGCAAATTGGAGAAGCCACTCCAGAGAAAGTTGATCCCTCTCCACCAACTGCTCATGAGATAGATGAAAATGTTTCCATCCAAATCTTTAACCATGTGCAACCAACCTCATCCAATCCTATACCTCTACCTAATCATGTGGAAAATGACTCAACAGCATTGGATTCTAATTCCATATCACACATTCACTCTTCAGTAGAGACACCCACAGATTGTGACAATGAAGTTATATCAGCCACCCAAAATGAACTCATCTCTATTATCGATATTCAACACATAACTTCTCCTCCACAAATCCAAATGAATCCCAATTCCCAAGAAATCCAAAAAGCCTTCAAAGACCACAAGTATCATCCCCATGATCTGGTAATAGGCAATAAAGATGATCCGGTTAGAACAAGATCAAAAGTTTGCAACATCTGTTTTTACTCTGGATTTGTCTCAATGATTGAACCAAAGAAGGTTGATGAAGCCCTTAATGATCCCCATTGTGTGAGTTCCATGCAAGAACAGCTGGCAGAATTCAAAAGAAATAATGTATGGACTTTGGTACCTAAACCAAAGGATAAAACCATCATTGGAACAAAGTGGGTGTTCAGAAACTTGTTAGATGAAAATGGGCAAATCATTAGAAACAAAGCAAGGCTAGTAGCACTGGGGTATTGTCAAGAATAAGGTATTGATTTTGATGAAACCTTTGCCCATGTTGCATGATTGGAAGCTATCAGAATATTTCTAGCCTATGCCGCCTTGAAGAACTTCAAAGTATTCCAAATGGATGTGAAGAGTGCATTTCTGAATGGAGATATGAAAGAAGAGGTGTATGTAAAACAACCTCCTGGTTTTGAGGAGTCAAGCTTACCTGATCATGTATTCTTTCTAAACAAAGCTTTATATGGTCTTAAGCAAGCTCCAAGAGCCTTGTATGATACCATCTCTTCTTTTCTCATTAACAAAGGTTTTACAAGAGGATGCATTGATAGCACTTTGTTTATAAGGAAGTACAAAGGTGATGTGATACTTGTGCAGATATATGTAGATGACATAATATTTGGGTCTACTAATTTGGAACTATGCAAAAAGTTTTTTAAACTCATGTCTGATAACTATCAGATAAGCATGATGGATGAATTAAACTATTTTCTTGGTTTACAATTTAAACAAGAGGTTGATGGTATTTCCATTCATCAAACAAAATATGTCAAAGATTTACTTAATAAGTTTGATTTTGAAAATTGCTTCTCAATGAAAACACCTATGTCTACTTCTATCAAGTTATGAAAGGACACAAATGGCAAATCAGTGAACATTACTGCTTATAGAGGGATGATTGGGTCACTTTTATACCTCACTACAAGTAGACCAGATATATTATTTTCAACATGTCTCTGTGTAAGATATCAATCAGATCCAAAGGAATCACATCTTCCTGCTGTTAAGAGAATATTCAGATATCTCAAAGGAACTCCTAATCTTGGTCTTTGATATCCCAAAGACTCAGACTTTAAGTTAGTTGGATATTCTGATTTTGATTTTGCAGGGTGTACATTAGACAGAAAAAGTACTTCAGGTGTTTGTCAACTTCTAGGAGGAAGATTGATAAGTTGGTGTAGTAAGAAACATAATTCAGTGTCAACATCTACTGCAGAGGCAGAATACATTGCTGCAGGAAACTGTTGTGGTCAAATTTTGTGGTTACAAAATCAAGTACTTGACTATGATGTGATGTTTGAAGACACCCTAATTTTGTGTGACAATACCAGTGACATTTTCATCTCAAATAATCCAATCATGCATTCAAAGACAAAGCATATTGAAATCAGACATCATTTTCTCCGAGATAATGTGCAAAAGGAAAAGGTAACTCTGCACTACATCAACACTGATTTGCAACTTGCAGACTTGTTCACAAAACCATTGGATGAAGCAAGGTTCAATTTCCTAATATCCAAACTAGGTATGCTTAATTTCTATATTAGAATAGTGGTAGTCTTGTTTATGTCAATTGATAAGTGTTGAATGTCATGTTTTACTTATCTAAGCATCTCTAAGTCTTACTGAGTCTGTGTAAACTAAGTAACTTTGCTCAGCTGATGTCTATGAGTTGATCAAATTTACTCAGCTGATCACCCTCAGCTAAGAAAGAAATGCTCAGCTAAGCACCTCTCCCAGCTAATACAGCAAAAAGTTTCACTATCAGCTGACACTTTTTAATCAGCTGATGCCTTTCAACTGATACATTTCTATCAGGATCGAATATTTCCAAAATCAATAACAAGAATTATCTTTTGAATTTAAATCAGAGTTTATATAAAAGACAATCTTTGAACTTGATCACAATCAACTAAGCAGTTGCGGAATCATATTTAATTGATCAATAAAGGTTTTAAACACAAGAACAATTTAATCAACTCAATGAAATACTTTCGAAACACAAGATGTTTATTAATAATCAAAGATGATTACAATATTCACCTACACCTCCAATCTAACTCTTTTGTTAGACAAAGAACACACTTTGTTCTTAGGTTTCAAAGAAAACATGGAGGCTAATACACTTTCAGAAAACAATAAACAATACGAATGAGTGCAAACTCTATTAGAGTCGAATTACAAAACTATCGATCTTAACATAATATTCTAAAAGAAGTATTTATAAACTCTTGATCTTCCTTGAATAGTTGACAATTGGTTAATCTTCTATCTTGCAAGATAATCTTGAAAATCTTCCAACTTGATAAGATATCCTTTAGATCCACAAAGATAGCACCTTCCAAATATAGCTCAACAGAAACTGTTTGTTAAATATGATTCTTCTAACAGTCTTCTCTTTCATGTCTTTCAACGGTTTTCATAATTATTCTAACAGTTCCGAGCTCTTTGTACTAACAGTTGCAACATTCACCACAACTGTTTTCACAAATCAACTAACAGCTTTCAACTATTTCTTCACAAACACACTAACAGTTTTACCTTTGCATAACCAACAGTTTCAATCACTTAGCAAATTTCCCAACAATCTCCCCCTAACTTAAAGTATTGAACAATACACTTAAGTTGTTTTGTAGGGTTCAACCACAGAAAAATTAAAATAAGCAAAGAAAACATGAAGTATGCAAAGTCAAACTGTTTCAATCAAAACATAATGAAAGAAGATTACACTTTCTTCGATTGTAACGATTCCAACCTTTCTTTTAGCCTCTGAATAAGATCTTCCTTAACTTTATCAGGGCCAAAGAACTTTTCTTTCAACAAGTATAAGAGCTTTGTTTTGTTGTGCTCTATAAATTCGATATCAAACCATTGAGTAATCACATTTCCCATTACTATGTGATAAGTCTTTGACTTAGCATACACCTTTACAGTACTGATTGGGAAAGCTTCCTCAACTATCAGCATGGGCATAACCTTTAGAGGATCACATATGCTTGTTAAGTGCCTCATTAGCACTCTGACTTCAATCCCAGCAGCTTCTCCAAAATGACTTGTGCCATATTCATACATTTCTTGCACATCTCTTCTTTTAACACTTTCCATTGACTGTAAAAAGCTAGCATAACTTTCTATTGGTTCATGTTCTCTCACAATCGTTAACCCTTAAATTATCAGGCAGCTTGCCTAACAGTTGTGACACCTATGTGCAATTTGCACTGTAGATCCCTGAACACTTACATAAACAGTTATTAGACTTAAGACTAACATTTTCAAACTGTTAGTGTGAAAATACAAAAGCACAGAAGGATAAGCTAACAACCCATTATTCTAAGTTAATCATTCCAATATTTGAGATCAGAAAGTTAAACCTGCTCACATCAAATGCTTTGGTGAACAGATCAGCTAACTGATCATCAGTATGAACTTTTATAACTTGAATTAACTTTTTCTCATTGCAATCTCTGATGAAGTGAAACCTGATTTCTATATGCTTTGTTTTTAATGCTTCACAGGATTGTTAACAATGCTAATAGAACTTGTGTTATCAACTTAGATAGGAGTATTCAAGAAAGTCATACCATAATCCAGAAGCTGATTCTGGATCCACAATACTTATGAACAGCAACTTGATGCAGCAATATATTCAGCCTCAGCTGTTGAAGTTGAAACTGTTGTTTGTTTCTTGCATTGCCAAGATACCAACCTGGAGCCAAAGAATTGACATCCTCCAGAAGTTGATTTCCTATCCACATTAGCTCCACCATAGTCACTATCAGAGTATGCCACCAATTCAAATGGTTAATCACTAGGATACCAAAGACCTAGTTTTTGTTGGCCTTTGAGGTACCTAAAAATCCTCTTTACAGCAAAAAGATGTGACATCTTGGGATTGCATTGAAACCTGGCACAAACACACACAACAAACATTATATCTGGTCTAGAAGCAGTTAAGTACATTAATGATCCTATCATAGACCTATACAAGTGTATGTCTACATCCTCCCCCTCAGGATATGCTCCCAACTGTTTGTGTGTTTCCATTGGAGTACTTGCCAGCTTCACATCTTGATAGCCAAACTTGTCCAAAATGTCTTTGACATACTGACTAAGAAAGATACCGGATGGCTTCTGCTTCACCTGTAATCCAAGAAAAATGTAAGTTCTCCTATGGAACTCATCTGAAATCTCTTATGCATGATAGCTTCAAACTCCTTGCAAAGATTGTCATTAGTGGATCCAAAGATTATATCATCAACATAGATTTGTACAAGAAAAATCTTTGTTTTAACAATCTTTGTGAACAATGTCTTATCAATAGTGCCTCTTTTAAAACCATTCTCAATGAAATGAGATGACAATGTCTCATACTAAGCTCTAGGAGCCTGATGTAATCCATATAAGGCTTTATCCAACCTATATACCCTATCAGGATACTTTGAGTCTTCCAAACCAGGTGGTTG
Source organism: Dittrichia graveolens (assembly GCA_038502395.1). NCBI lineage: Eukaryota > Viridiplantae > Streptophyta > Magnoliopsida > Asterales > Asteraceae > Dittrichia > Dittrichia graveolens. Next base: position 31,861,747 of record JARJIL010000008.1, read on the forward strand.
ACACACATAAACCTCCTCATCAATAGTTCGATAGAGAAAAGAGGATTTGGCATCCATTTGATATACTTTAAACCCTTTGAAGCTTGCAAAAGCAAGGAACAATCTAATTGGTTTTATTCTTGCAACTGGTGCAAAGACATCATCATAATCTATATCCTCTTATTGAGTATAACCTTGTGAAACAAGCCTAGCCTTTTTCTTGATGCCTATTCCTCTTTCATCCTTCTTATTTCTGAACACCTACTTGGTGCCAATTGCTCTTTTGCCTCTTGGAAGTTCAACCAACTTCCAAACTTGCTAAATTTAGAACTGTAAAAGTTCTTCTTGCATTGCTTCTACCCATGAAGGGTCTTTTAATGCCTCTATTGCTTTCTTTGGTTCTATTTGAGATAGAAAGCAGGCATTAACATCAAAATGTTCAAGATTCACACCACTATTTTCATTCTACAACATAGCTCTTGTTCTAATGGGAGTGGTAGGATCACCTATAATCTGCCTTATGGGATGATTCTTGTGAACTCTTGATGTAGGGATGTTTTCTTCAGGCAGTACATTCCCTAAATTTGACATATCAACCTCAGAGTCACTTTCATTCCCAGAAGAGTTACATACTTTATCTGCAACTGTTTGTTGTCAGATGCATGGTGTTGGTGAGGAACATGAGATTCCATGTCCTTTGAATGATCAACATCATCATTCATTTGACTAACAACATTGGAAGAATTACTTTGAGTCAAGGGAATCACTACAAAGTCTTCAGGAACTTTGTTTTCATTAACAGTTGTTGGGATTGAACTAACAGTTTCAAAACTGTTTGAACTGTTAGAGACAACTTGTTGGTTTGAACCAATAGCTGTAGAGACACCTGCAACTGTTTCTGTGGAAAACTCAAAGGAAAGAGATTTAGTTAATGCATCAATATCAAATAACCACTCACGACCATTACCTGCAACATTGATACTATTCTCATTGAAAGACACATGCATACTATCTTCTATGATCCTAGAAACATTGTTGAAGACTCTATATGCTTTGCTTTGAGTGGAGTATCCTAAAAAAATACTTCTTCTGCTTTACTTTCAAACTTGCCTAATTTTGACTCGGTATTAAGGATAGTGCAGGGACATCCAAATGGTTTTAGAAAATTGATCAAAGGCTTTCTTTTAAGAAACAATTCATAGGGAGTTTTTCCTTTGGACTTGACAACTTGTACTCTATTCTGAACATAGCAAGCAGTGTTCACAACTTCTGCCTAGAATGTCATTGGGAGCCTAGAATCAGCTAACATTGATCTAGCAGCCTCTATCAAAGTCCTATTCCTTCTCTCAGCCACTCAATTTTGTTGTGGAGTCCTAGTAGCACTAAACTGTCTTTCAATCCCTTTCTCCTTACAAAAACTGTTTAGCTCATAGTTCTTAAACTCAGAACCATTGTCAGATCTAATGACTTTCACTTTCAAATCAGATTGGTTTTCAATTCTAAGAATAAGAGACTTAACTAACTCAACAGTTTCATCCTTAGATCTAAGAAATTTAACCCAAGTGAATCTCGTGAAGTCATCAACTATGTCTAAACAAAGAGCTTTCTTCCCTATACTGACCATAGATGTAGGACCAAAAAGATCCATATGCAATAATTGTAAAGGAACAGAGATGGAAGAAACTTCTTTGGACTTAAAAGAAGTTTTGTGTTGCTTGCCTTTGAGACATACAATACAATGATCATCACATGAGAATTCCTTTTGGGGTAAACCTGTTATCAAACTGTTCTTAGCTAATAAATTCATGGTTTTAAAGTTCATGTGACACATCCTTCTATGCCAAATGGCAGACTCATCATGAGATTCCTTTGAGAGTAAACAACTTAATACATTCTGCTTAGCAACTTTTTGTGTATCCAAACAGTATACATTATCCTTTCTTGGTGTTCTTAAAAGAATATCCTTTTCAGATAATGTAAATTTGAAATGATAATGCATTCAGTATTTGTAAACAAGACTTTGTTTCCAATGTCACAGATTTGAGACACACTCAACAGATTGTACTTGAGTTGTTCAACAAAAAAAACATCTTTAAAGTAAGGGTACCTGCCTCAACAGCTCCTTTACCTGTGATTCTTCCTCCCTTTGGATTTCCTCCAAATGCTACATATCCTCCATTGATTTTTTTGAAATCCTTCAAGCAGTGTAGATTTCCAGTCATGTGCCTTGAGCATCCACTATCCACATGCCATATTGTTCCTTGATTGGCCCTATGAATGCTCTGCACAAAATAAAATCAGTTAGTAGCAAGAAGTACCCAGGCCCTACAGGTCTTGGGTACACCATTCAAGTCATAATACTTAACCACAGATTGAGTTTTCTTAATTTCATCCCAGTTATATTTCTCTATTCTGTGGGAAGAGTATTTAGTTAGAACATGTGGTTTCCAATTGTTGTGATTAACATGTGGCTTGCTTTGACCTTCAGGTGAATTATCATAAACTGTTTGTTTCTGCAATTTTACCCAAGCCAGACAAACATCCTTTGATTTTGGCTTAACAGTTGAAAAACTGTTAGACTGTTTTGGCTTAACAGTTGGAGAACTGTTAGATTGTTTTCTGGTACATGGTCTCTGGGTTCTATAGAACTGTGGGTTATGATAACACTTATGAGCCAAGTTATTTGCTTTCCCACAAATGTAACACTTTTTGGTTTTGACTATAGGTAACCCATTTCTTTGTGCCCATAACTGGTTTCTATTTCTTTGATTTCCCCTCACTGGTGCTGAAGGAGGAAACTTTTGCACACCATGTTGTTTACATGTGCAAATAGGTACTTCAGTATCCCTCTTCACATGTTTGGATTGAGATTGTGTTTTTGAAGCTTCCTTCTTGTGCTTTGCAACTGTAACTTCACCAACCTTCTCCTTTCCTTTGATCTTAACACTAACAGTTGAGGTTTTTGGGTTAAAACTGTTTGGGTTCTGTTTGGGACTGTTAGTGTAAAGGTGGGGATTGTTTTTAATAGTAGTGGAATTGTTTATAGAATTACCAGATTTGAAGGGTTTTGGTTCACTGGTGGAGGGTTCAGAGGATGCTTTTACAAACATCACATGTTGTGAAGAAGATTTAGGTGCTGTATGTTCACAACAGATGTGATTTTCAATTGGAATGACTTCTTCTTTCTTCACAAATCCCTCCTTCTTCTCATCAATCACCTTATACACAACTCCCTCATCTTCACTTTCAAGCTATGGATCAGCTGACTTCAATTCTTCTTTTAATGGTTCATTAACATACCTTTTAGCTACATCAGACATGGGAGTTATATAGTTATGATTGTATGGAGGTGGGGTCTGTTTATAGCCTATGCCTGTTTTTACCTTGTTTGTGATCTATGATTTTAACACGGTTTCAAGCTTAAGAGTTGAAGCTTTAAACATGCTCAAATCCATGTCTACACCATCCAATTTCTTGGTTAACTCATCTATTTTACTCTCTTTCTCACTTAACTTCTCCTTAAGAGTATCAATCTCTTATTGAAGTTGCTCCTTCTCCCACTTACTATACTTTCTATCATAATCCATTTGCAGTTCATTAGCCTGATAATCTTTGATTTTCTTTTCAAAGCTTTCAATAACAGCACTGGTTTCATACCTTCTTTCTTCCATTTTGCTCAGAGCAACATATACCTTTTTGTTGTGCTCCCTAAAATTTTTAACTATAGCTCTACATTCACCAGGACATAGTTTAGAAGATACCTCAATGTCTTTTGTTTCTAATGAATCCATGTTGATGGAGGAGTCAGTCAATGCCATCAATGCTTTGTTGTGGGTGGCTTGCTCTGCTTGATCACTACAATCAAGCCCATGACCTTCTTGTGAGACCAATGCTGATGAGGTGGAATTTGAATTTTGACCTTGATGCTGGCCTTGTCCACCAGCTCTACATTCCCTGGCAAAGTGACCAGGCTGTTGACATTTGAAACATCTTACCTTGGAATCAAACTATTGTATAGAGCATCTAGTTCTATATCTTCCAGAGAATCCTTAGTTCTCCATTGTGCAGCATAAACTGTCCATTCATCACCTAAGGACCTAAGAAACTTTCTATTGATCTCATCTTGCTCTATTCTAACTTTTGCACTCTCAAGTTGACTCACCAGCTTATAGAACCTATAAAAAATCTGAGTGATACTTTCATTCTTTCCACTAGAAAAGTTCTCATAAGCGTGTTTTAGAAGATCCCTTTGATTACTCTTGGAACTTGCATTCCCTGCAAACCTCTTTTCTAAAGCATTCCACAATTCATGAGCACCATCAAACTTCTTAAATTGATGTTGATACTCATTTGGAATAGCAATTTAAAGAAAGCTGAGAGCTTTCATCTCAAGCATCCTCTCTTTTCTTTCAGCATTTGTTTTTGGTGGTGGTTTCTTCCTTGGATTTCCAGTTTCATCTAAATCAATAGGAGTTGTGGGTTTATTCTCAATGATTTCCCAAACAGCATAGTCCATTAATTGGAGATGCTGCTTGATTCTCAGTTTCCACATCTCAAAATCTGTTGGTTTGAGCATGGGAACACGAATGTTTGACCCAGACTCAATGTTATTAGAAGATCCACCAGACTCCATAGCAATAAAGTGATTGAAAACTCATAATAATGTTGGAATCTGCCCACTAACACACGTATGCCGGAATCAATACTAATGAAGCGCGAGCCTATTGGGTCAGACGCCAAGGATTGATCCCGACAGCTTAATGTGGATGGAGAATGTCAAAGAATCAAACGTGTTTTGATTCGGGGCTTCACGACCGTGAAGGATGCTCCACTGGTCGTTAAACAGGCTACCCCAACGATTGTTAGACGGCTGCCACGCGTCGTGATACCTTTGGGCTTCACGGCCCGTGACGAGGTCGTGAAGGAGATGCCCTCACGAGTCTCGACCAAACGGCACGGCTCGTGAAGTTCTAAGTCCCCTTGTGGCGCATTTAGGCTTCATGGCCCGTGAGAGCCCGTGAGGGGTCGTGAAGAGGGTAGCTGTTATGACACTTGTGTTTTATTGGACCATTTGATGGTCCAATCAATATCCATGCTTTATGGCCGGGTTTTTGAGGTTAGATGCTGGTCATTGAGGTAGAGATACTAAGGGGCAATCACAAGAACTCTCTCTAGACACTAGTTATCTCTTGGCTCCAAAGGAAAAGATACACATACACTAAGTGAGGTATTCTTGAGTGTGATAGTAAGTGTTCCATGGTGCAAGAGGAGATCTACAAAGGCTGTTCCAGATGATGGAGTCATGGTGGACGTTCATCTATGGATTGCTAGTACAATGGGATTAAGCATACTTGGTGTGGAGTTGCAATGGAGAAGAAGCATTTGTTTCTTCATCGTCATCCCAATCCACATGTAGAGCTCAATTTCCAGCCATGGTAAGGAGGTACTTTCTTCTCCTTCTTGTTCTTGTTGTTGCAATTTGCTTTGTAGTGTGTTCCACCATTGGAACTAGTTGTAGGCTTTGTTTGTGCTTTCATTTTATGTCTTGCATGCTACTTTCCTGTTTGCTTCTGTTGCGTTTGCGCCCACCACCAGTTCCAAGCCATCTCTACAAAGAAATTGCACTTTGATGGCTTGAAAACCGAAAATGGACATTCTGTCCAGATGAGCTTCATGGGTCGTGAAGCCTACACGAGTGGCTTCATGGGGTGTTGCTCGTGAAAGGTTTTGATTGTGTCAGAGTCGTGGAGCTCATGGGCTTCACGGACCGTGAGGGCCCGTGAAGGCTTCTGGGCCGTGAAGTTCTTCATGAACAATGTTTTTATCCTTGTTTATAAAAAGAAATAATTTATTGGTTTTAGCACCTTTCAATTCTGTTTTTCCAGAATCTGTCCTTTTGTTTGGACACTTGAAAAGCCCTGTTTATGTGTCTTGATTCGTATATTTATATGCATTGGGTGGTTTTGGCATAAAATGCACACATGCATATACTTATATTGTGTATATATGAATATGTGCTCTCAACGTGTTTAGGATACTAATGCATATGTACAAAGATTGTTCCTTTTTGTGCCTTGAGTGCTTTGCTTGTTTGAACAATCTTAATTGAGATATATTTTTCATGGTTTTGTTGTGGCACACCGTGTTTTGTTTGTGGTTGTTGTTTTTTCCGGTAACGCCTTTCCCGTTAGACCTATGTGTTGGTTGTTTGGTTGTTTATTTATGTATTCATTCATTTGGTGACTTTTTGTCACAATGGTTTGTAATAATATTTAATTCGGTTTGTAAATTTGTGAATTTATTATGGCTTGCATGCCATTGCTTTCCTTTGTACTTGTTGTAAGTAGCTTAGAATAGCAATCGCGGCTTGCATGCCGTTTCTTTTCAAATTGTTTGTAATTGTGAAAAGAAGACTGAAGACAACCATCGAGAGTCGTGGAGGAGACGTCTCGGCTATATTCGATCCAGTGGATCATTTGGAGATGACGGATTCAGTGGGAGCACATCCGTCGAGGCCTTTTGGTTGTGTCCTTAGTTTGGCCTTGCTCTCTCCGTTTGGCTCACGGGGAGGGCACATAGGGTTTAGGGGCGTGTTACCGGATATTTGGTTTGTACGTGGTTGTGATTTATTTTGTTATTTTCTTGCGTGGTTGCTTAGGATCTTCGCATGCTAGAAAACTTTTCAAAATAATAAAATCACAAGAGTTGCTAAATTGTTTAACAAACCCCGCGCGCTCACGATTAACAAATAAAAATATAAATTGGTTTATATTAAAGTGAAAAATGCGTTTTGTCACTTGTTTGTTAATCAACTTGAAAAGAGGTTTTTAAACCGGAAAGACAAAAGTCCCGTTTTCCTCAAACGTAAATCACACGCCACCCGTAAGATGACACCACCCAAATCTAGTAATGCATGGGATGATTGTCGAGCTAAGCACGAGTTGTTCCATGTGGATCTGTGTGGAAGGTGATTGTGTCAAGGGTGTCACCGTGATCTTGACGGACGATTTACAATTCCAACTTAATACGCCTTGGTAATTGTCGTGCCTATACCGAGTTGCCAAAGCGGCTTAACGAGGAATTGATGTGAGAAGGGATCAAACATGCCAAACCGACGCTATGAGTGTTGATGGATCCCGCAAGTGTCTAAGAGTTGTAGTCTCGGATTACAATTGGTAAAGCGTTTACCGGCCTAAATAACTTCATGAAGTGATCCGCGGCAAACCCGTCATGTAGTGAAGTGAAATAAGGTTCTTAGCCCTTGTTAAGATAATTGGTTTTCTTAAAAACTAAATGGGTAATTATCGTAACGAGGATTGTATCAAAACTAACTAAAACGTGTATTCTTATATCTTTAATTGGCAAACGTTAACGACACCGCTTCAACTTAAAACTCCGTTCGTTCCTAAAGAAGGAGATACTCATTAGTGTGGACTTCGTGGACTAGGATTGTTCGTTGAGGCTTGTCCTCCACCATGAGTCAAAGTTGCTCATTTTAGAGAAATCCCTTCTAGAGCCAAAATGCTACCAACGCGACCTAGACCTCTATATGCATGTAAAAGTGCTTCGTGGCCTTGATCGGTTGAAGGATGCATGAAGGCGGGAATATTAGTGTCCATATCCTTGAGATGAACGCGTATGTGGACCTAAAGGAGAGGCATGGATTCTCCATAGGGAGGGAGCTTGTGGTGAATTTATATTCTCCAAAGTCCCTGCCCAAGTGATGCAAATGGTTCATTGTGAACTATCACATGCACAATATGGAGAAGTCCTTGATAAAGCATTATGGCATGTTGTGAACTGATAAGTCTTGCATGGCCAAAGTATGGCTCGCCTCACCGACTCTCGCTAAAGGAAGAAGAAATTGACCTCAAACGGAAAGCTTGGTTTTTACCAAGCCTATCTTATATGTGAAGTCAGAGGGCAATGAGATTGCACCTCAAGATAAGACTCCACAAGGGGTAATTTGCTACTTCTATGGAAAGATTGGAAAATTTGCGCCACCACGCCTGCCCTATGGGCCTGAAAGATCTAAAATCACTTATAAGTAAGAGAAATTAGCTCCTTAACTTCAGGAACATTCATGATCGAACTCCATTGCTCTTCTACTTCTAAAGGCTAGGTTTTAAACGCTAGCAATAACGCTCACGTTTGTCACAAATTTGTTTGTTAGAAATTGAAGGTGTTAAAAGAGAAGTAGGCGGATGAGGCATGGAGAGTTGGAATTCGAAAAGGGAAACATAGTTGTTGTCCCCATTGAGAGGATTGGAAGTTTGTATCTTGCCTTTCCTTCTAGCTATTCTATTACTTTATTGGATGTATGTTTATGCCATGTATGGCTTGAAACATTATATCTAAACGCCTTTGTTGACGATGGATATTACTTTGACTTTTGAAATTAGTGGTGATTTATTTCAAAGTTTATCCATGTCGTGGCATTTAAAAGCTTATGCTTAAGGAGTAATAGAACGATCATAAATGTATTGATAAGTTATCCTATTGTGAAAGTCGATGAAGCAATATAAACAAGACTTGCATCACCAAGATCCGTGAGGTTTAGGAACTTGGAACCCTTTGACCATGGGTCAAATGTTGAATGCATATCTTGTTTGTTATGCTAGATGACTTAAACATCCTTCACTTGAATATGTGAGAGGATTCATAGCTTGTTGGATTTCGTTCACACTTTTAGTGTGTTGACCGTTCAAGCAAACATTAAGGAGTAACTTTAGATACCTTGTTACCTTTACCTGTGATGGTAGAAGGGATGGTATGTCTATTTTAATGGACTAGTTTTTGAAACCTTAGAGGTGTTCAAAACTCACCATAACGAGGTACATGATAGAGAGGGCAATGCAACTATGATACTCAAATCTAGTTAAGAAGTTGAGTACCTTAGTTTTATATTATGTGACTATCATAAGAATTATGGGATTGTCTCACAATTCATTCCTCTTAAGACACATTGTTACATGTGGTCGTCTAAATGAGGAACTGGACATTTTGATATGGTCCGATAAGTGAAGGTTACACTTTTATATCCAAAATTGTTTTGGGTCATTCTCCAAATGGTGGGCAATAAGTTCTAAATCTTATAAACAACAAAGATGGTCATGTAAACGCCTTAGAGGATATGACGAAAAGGAGGATCCTTGTTTGTCCATCCCAAAAGTCTGGATTGTCTAGCCTACATTTAGACGTGAGGTAGAGGAACCTAGGATCTAGAGGTGATTACTCCATTAGGTACTCTACTAAGACCATGGGATATTTGTTTTCACAAACCTTGTGAGAACATGATGTTAGTTGCTCAAAGGTAGAGTCTCTTAAATTAATATCCATGGATGTATGTGAGAGTAAAGTATACCTTGAATGGAAGGACCTGATGTTGACACTAGAATCCAATCAGAAATGATTGAAACTCAGCATGGCAATGTTGAAGAACCTGGCATAAAAATTCATTACCTCTTGGTAGAAGTTGTCATAAGACCAGAAAGACATAATTCATTATGTCTGAGGAAGACAAATTTATGATGATTCATGATGGATGCGTCAACTACCGGTAAGCGTAGTGGGCTTGGAGTCCGCTAGGAGGAAGGAGGTTATGAAATATGAGATGTTATCCATGTCGGGAATCCAAGTTTTCGACTTGGTTGATCCTACACCTGGGTGTGAACCCGCAAGGTGTGATTGGTTCCTTAAGGAGATAGACCAGCATGGATAAGTTTGTAGACTACTTCAAATACCGACTGGTACGAATGGTTTCACGATGATTGACCATGAGGAAGGTATCATCTAGAAACATTCTCCCAGTTGTTATGTTGAAGTCCACACGGGTACTTATTTTATAAGTGCGTTTTAGGCTATATTGGATGGAAGTGAAGACCACATTCCTTAATAGAAATTTTCTGAGGAAATGCTCACAACATTTTCGAGGGTCTTTCACTATCATAAGTATCCTAATGAAATCTACAAACCCTAAGTAGTCCACTTGTGGACTTGTGTTGCCATCTCAATGTTAGAGTCTTTGCTGTGATATGAAAATCACTTGTTTGAGTTTTCAAAAGGCAATGATAAAACATGGATGAATGCCAGAGCTAGTGGGAGCATTTTGTAATCCTAATCTAAATATGTCTAGCACATACAACGTATTGGAGATAATGTCCTGATCTTACTTTGAAAAGCTTAGATCAAGAATTATGCATCCAAAACGATTATAGGATATACAAGACCTATGAAAGGAGTAAAGAAGTATTGAAATATGTTCTTGTTGATCTATAGTAAGAAGCAACATAGAATAAGTTGTTATTCAAATGCTTGCTTATATACTTCTTAGGATAACTTCCGATCTTTATCGGGGTTCGTGATCCTACTAAATATGGTGTTGTTAATAAGTATGCTTCTCAAAGCATCGCTGACTCTATTGGGATCTTATGAGACAATGAGAGTACGATGGCTTGCGCAAGATGACATTTATCTCAAGCATCTTTTGATATTATTGAGTTCTAATGAATCAATGAAGGTATGATATCTTGACAAAGGACCGTTATCTCACCAACGCACACTTTCAAGTGAATGGTTGAGGTAGAGATATAGTCATCTTACAAATACACACGGATAGCATGGTGGCCGATCCGTTTTGCTAAAGCCGTAGTTGCAAGATAGTGATGATTGTCATACTAGCGCTTGTAAAGACTTAGCTTGAGTTTGTTTTAGTTGAAATTTTGATATGTTGAATTTGGGAACGTTAAGCAACATTGTGCTTCTGCTAGTATCGATTATCAAATGGAGATTTGTTAATACGCGTGTAGCGGGTACTCTCAGTTGCCTTTGTTGTGTTCCATCTTAGCATGTTTACCACTTCCCTAAATATTTTACATTCTAAATGTCCACAGTCAGTCACTCTTTACAGGAAGGAAGTTTGAACGAAGACTGAGGGAAAGCGTTGGTCGTGTATTCAATGGGGATTGGGTACGAGAGACGCAACACTTTACCTATACTTGAAAAGAGTTTCAAGTGATTGGACGACCCACACCTGAGTTTACTTCATGGTACATGTCAAGAGTAACTCAGGATGATAACATCTTTTGTCCTTTGACCAGAGATACATGTGTTTCCACGACATTGGTCTACCTTGTTCTGATTGCTTTCAAACGCAGTCCGTAACTGGTTGTTATAAAGGAAGCTTTTGGGCAAAGTATTACCGATGTAATGGGGCAATGTAGTCGAAGGAATTTGTTCCTCTGTTTAGAGAGATATCCTTAGGCCCTTCGATGATTGGGCGCTGACACCAAAATGCACGGCCGTGCTCATGCTTGAAATTATAGTTGATCAGTTGCAAACTTGCATATTTTGGTCACCACCAATCTTGATCGAGAAACATAATCGTGAACGATCGGAGAATGACTTTGTACCATGTCTTGTGTTCACCTGGAAATCGCGAACAATAGGATGAATGATCACTTATCTGTAGGACCTTTTCAAACCCATTTGGATTGTGATTAGGTACTTGTCAGGGATGACATACCTCGCGTTGATTTGGGGCAGGGATGTCTTGCTAGAGGCCGCTCCCTGTCTGTGATGCATATGGGTACGGTGTGTCATGTGCAAGTGGGAGTTTGTTGGAATCTGCCCACTGACACACATATGCCGGTATCACTACTAATGAAGTGCGAGCCTATTGGGTCACACGCCAAGGATTGATCCCGACAGCTTAATGTGGAAGGAGAATTTCAAAAAATCAAAAGTGTTCTGATTCGGGGCTTCACGACCGTGAAGGATGCTCCACGGGTCATGAAGCAGGCTACCCTAACGATTGTTAGACGGCTGCCACACGTCGTGATGCCTTTGGGCTTCACGGCCCGTGACGTGGTAGTGAAGGGTCGTGAAGGAGATGCCCTCACGAGTCTCGACCAGGCGGCACGGCTCGTGAAGTTCTAAGTTCCCTCGTGGCGCATTTAGGCTTCATGGCCCGTGAGAGCCCGTGAGGGGTCGTCAAGAGGGTAGCTATTATGACACTTGTGTTTAATTGGACCATTTGATGGTCCAATCAATATCCATGCTTTATGGCCGGGTTTTTGAGGTTAGATGCTGGTCATTGAGGTAGAGATACTAAGGGGCAATCACAAGAACTCTCTCTAGACACTAGTTCTCTCTTGGTTCCAAAGGAAAAGATACACATACACTAAGTGAGGTATTCTTGAGTGTGATGGTGAGTGTTCCATGGTGCAAGAGGAGATCTACAAAGGCTGTTCCAGATGATGGAGTCATGGTGGACGTTCATCTATGGATTGCTAGTACAATGGGATTAACCATACTTGGTGTGGAGTTGCAATGGAGAAGAAGCCATTTGTTTCTTCATCTTCATCCCAATCCACATGTAGAGCTCGATTTCCAGCCATGGTAAGGAGGTACTTTCTTCTCCTTCTTGTTCTTGCTGTTGCAATTTTCTTTGTAGTGTGTTCCACCATTGGAACTAGTTGTGGGCTTTGTGTGTGCTTTCATTTTATGTCTAGCATGCTACTTTCTTGTTTGCTTCCGCTGCGTTTGTGCCCACCACCAGTTCCAACAAATAAAACTTTTGAAAGACTTTAAAACTCAAACACAGCAGATCTGTGTAAAACCTTCAACTGGTGATCAAAGGAACCTTAATGTAAAGGCTCTGATACCACTTGTCAGGATCAAATATTTCCAAAAATCAATAACAAGAATTATCTTTTGAATTTAAATCAGAGTTTCTATAAAAGACAATCTTGGAGCTTGATCACAATCAACTAAGAAGTCGCGGAATCACACTTAATTGATCAATAAAGGTTTAAACACAAGAACAATTTAATCAACTCAATCAAATACTTTCAAAACACAAGATGTTTATTAATAATCAAAGATGATTACAATATTCACGTACTGTAAAACCGGTTCCGAATTCAATTACTTTAATGACAAAACAGATTTTTGCAGCGGAAAATTTTCTTTTAATATCAACAAACAGTTAATTACGTCATCTTTTGTTTCCAAAACATTCATTGGTGTTACCTATCATATAGGAACCAACCATAGAATCTATTTACATTACATCATAAAACATAAGTACAAGTGTTCCACCCACAAGGTCATTTAAATCAAAAGTCACCCGCCTCGCAGGCCATCTAGTCATTACCTAAAAAGGGAACAGAGTACCATTAGCTACACTAGCTATTGAGTACTTACTTAGCATAAGCATCAATAAAGTAATTCATGCATCATACACATCGTACATAAGCACACATTGCTATCTTAACACATAGCGGTGTGCTGACAAGATCAGTAAGAGTCATGTCTTGCAGGAGAGCTAGTCCTGCTCAATAACCCAGACTGGGGATCAGACACGACCAATCCGCGCTGGTGGGGGAGCATAAAGCAGTCCACCAAGCATCGTTCAAGGAGCCAAGGCTCCTCGGGTAATCCAGCTACAACCGGCTGATTACTACTCACGTTAAGGCATGGTGGTTCTGCAGAAACTCGACCCGGGATGCACCCCGAGTCACCGTAAATCCAGAAGTGACCGAAGTCTTGTTAGGATCCAGCTACAACTGGCTGACCTTAACCATGCGTCAGATAGTCTGCAGACAGTTCATATACACACATATACGTACATTCGATCCCACAGGGATCCATCATCATCATCATATAGTCATATAACGTACACGGGATCCCACAGGGATCCGTCATTCATCTATTCATAATCTCACATGCATCATCATTCAATTCATCAATCATGCACATTATCAGATATTAACTAAGCGGTTCCATTATGAACCCGCTGGCATGCACCTATTACACATCTTACAAGCAATCATAACATCGTTCAGAAACATACACTCATCTTCTTAAGCGTACCTGCATAGACAGGTTAGTCATACATACACACATTCACATATTCATATAGTCATCTTAGCTTGCAAGACTTACTCATACTGAGTCTCATGAAAGTAGGCACTCACCTGTTTCGCTTACAACGTTCGTTCATTCAAATCTGGTTCAGCTGACACGTTTACCTAAAATATCGGCAATCGCGTTAAGAGTTTGCATATATTAGATCCTACTATCAAAATATTACAATATCTTTCTAACGTTCACAGTTCATTTATTAAACTTACTTTAAACACTACACAACCTAATCAAGAAGAACATGTAATAAAACACATTCTTGCTGAAAAGGTTGTGTCGCGCCGCGAAGCTCGAAAGTCGGACCAGATGTTGCTTATTTCATGCAAAAGTCGGATCAAGCACTATATGGCTATCCGACTGTCGGATCACTTGGTCGGATGGGCCATCCGACTGTCGGACCCAAAAGTCGGACCCCTCATTCGAATGTCGGACCAGAAAGAGTCATATAGTGCATTTCTATCGGGGTCGCGCCACGACAACAATCTGTCACGCCGCGATCATCGAATTTCCAGATTTTCATCTTCCTTATTCAACATGCATGCGACTCTCACTTTCCAACTTAAAACCCAAATTTCTAAAACACATCTTTTTCACTTTTTAAACACTTCTAAGCTTCATATATCACCTATATGAACCTTATAAACAGTTTAGAATCTTTTAAAAACATCAAACATGAGAAACCCACTTGTCATGTAAGCTCTCATGTACTTTCATGGAGTTCTTCACTCCAACACCAACTTCCAGCCACATAATACCCATATTTCTAGCATATTACATGTATAATCTATACTACAAACATCTTACTAACCTTAGATCCAAGTTTATAGCTTCAAATCTCCAACTGCCTACTTCAAGAACCTCACGAACGAGAGTATCAGTGTGTGTAAGTGTCTATTCTTAAAGCCTTTGCAATATTTGACTTTTGTGAGTCAAATAACACAACACACACATATATATATCTTATCCAGAGGCAAACCGCCTCTGGATAAAATATCCAATTTTTTTTCGATTTTTCTTTCTTCTTTTCTTTTCTTTTCTTTCTTTATTCATTTCTTATTTCTTTATTCTTTTCTAATCCATGCAATTAGTACATATATATATACATATATTTATTTAATATATATACACATACATACTTACATATAATTAACTCAACATTAATTCATTTAACTTTCACAAGTACTTACAACAATTCTTCGTCTATTATACAAATCACATACACTCACGTACTAATTGTAACTAGGCCCAAATCGTGGATGTTACAAATATACCCCCTTTCAGAAGATTCCGTCCTCGGAATCTACTCAATGATAAACAGGCGAGGGTATCTTGTCTTCATCACGTCCTCGATTTCCCACGTCGGGTTTGGACCTAAGCTGTGTTCTTACTTCATGAGAACTAGCTCGACTATCTTCTTACGCAGCTTCTTGACCTTCGTGTCAAGAATCACTACAGTTTCTTCTTCAACGTGGCACTTACATAAGTAACACACGTTAAAGATAACACATACACTGATCAGTTCAGCCGGCAGCTCAAGAGTTACCATCTGATCATCGACTTTATGCACGACTTTGAATAGGTCTATAGAACATGAACTTAACTTCTCCTTACATCTCAGACGAATAACGTCTCTTCAAGTAGAAATTTTCAGCAACTAGAAACAACAAAGAGTGTAAATAAAAACAATCATGTAAGACCGTGACGTGTCACAGTCTCACTAACATATCTAAATCAAATGAGTCAACAAAACAGACTCATTTGTGGCTAAGAAACGAACATCAATTTGAGAACATCAAATCGTTTCAGACGATCATAAGATCTCTCGTATTCATCTCAACTTGCATGCACATCTGACATCATCGTGATCTTCATAAGTCTAACTCCCGTTGACGGTCTTCTATTGCTTAATTGCACTTGTTACAACACTGGCTTCACAAGGGCAGTAACGGATTTTATAACAGATGGTAAAGTCTTTCGAACCTTCAAGCAAGATGAGGATCAGAGCTTCACATAACAATCCCTACTGGGTCTGAAAGGATTCTTCCTAAGCTTCCAATCATACGACAGCTATATCTTTACGAGTCAGTTTAACCAACGGACTCGCAAACTTCAAGATATTGCGGAAGAACCGCCAATAACAGCCAACTAAGGTAAGAAAACTTTTAATTCAAAAGGAGTTCGAGGAACTCCCTAATTCATCATAGCTTCTACCTTAGCTAGACCTTCTTGACACAATCTTTACAGATGACATGACTAAGGAAATACATTTCCCTTAGCCAGGACTAACACTTAGACAACTTGACATACAATTGTTCTCATTTAAAAACTTCGAGAACCTATCAAAGATGGAGCTCTAGCCACCACAGTAGCTCCCGGACTCAACTTCATCTCACAATTGACTTCACTGACCGGAGGTAAGGCCGGCAGTTTCTCAGAAAACACATCAGGGTAATTAAATACTACTCTGATATGTTGGACTGGTCGTTTCTCTATCTTGGCATAAATAAATTTGCGAAGAAGGAGTCACAATACTTGAAGCAAACTTCTAAGTTCTTAACAATGGAGATAACAGGAATATCACACCCCTGTCGTTCTCCACGAACAATAACACAAGATTCATCAGAAAGAGGAATCTTAACCATCTTTCTCTTTAGGTACAGAGAATCTTAGCATTACGACTGCTGAGCCAATCCATCCCGATTATCGTATCACAGAAGGAGATAGGGAAATCCCCTCCCCTGACATCAAGAACAGCTATTGAAACTTTCTCTTTAACAGAGACTACTTTACTAATAGCAATTTCCACATCAAGTGGATTGATCATCTTGAAAACAGGCAATCTTAACTTTTAACAATAAGACAAGAAACAAAGGAGTAATCAACTCCAAAGTCAAAATACATAAGCAGGGGAACAGTTGGTAAAGAATGTACCGGTATTGACATCTCCTACATCTTTAGTCTCCTCTGCTATCATCTGAAATGCCCTCCCCTTCGCGCGAGGCACATCTTCTTTCTTTTGGTCTCTAAAAGACCCCTTAGATCCGGTACTCTGTCTTTCCGGGAAATCTGTTAACTTGTGACCAGGCTTATAGCATCGGTAACACACATTTTCTTTGAAACCACACACAGAACTAGCGTGGCCCTTCTGTCCGCACCTCCAGCACCGTTGGGTAGCACTAGAACACTCACCAGAATGGTAAGCGCGACACTGAGAACACCAAGGGGAATCAGGCCTCGGCTTCATAGAGGAATCAGTCTTCCCGGCTGCAGTGGATTGTCCTTTGGAAGGACCCGATTTATCAGAGTGCTGAAACTTCCTCTTTGACTCTGTACTGGCAGACTCACCCTTGCAGTACAAACGGTCACCTTCCAATTGTCGGGCTATATCAAACGCCCGATCCAGTTCAACAGCAGCCCTCACGTGTGGGCGAAATTCCAGTGGTAGAGTTGCCACAAACCGCCTTCTTGGTGGTCTCGTCTGGGATCAGATGGGGAACAAACCGCCTCTTATCAGTAAACGCGGTTATGTGTTCCTCGATTGGCGTATCCCTTTTCTTGAGATCATTAAAATCTCTCTACATTCTTTCTAAGTCGTACTTGGTGCAATATTTCTTCAGCACCTTCTCAGAGAACTGCTCCCAAGTGAGAGCACTCAGTACTTCTTTCTGAACCGACGCTTTTACCGTGTCCCACCAGAAGATGGCACGGCCTTTTAACATACATATTGCGTATTAAGAGCTCCTTCGTCACTCCCCTGGAACGTCGGAGGATTGCAAGTTAAAAACTTCTTGTATGAAGAAGTCTTGCGGGGGTTGTTCAATGTCACTTGCAATAAGAGCTCCTTCGTCACTCGAAGCTCCTCCTCCAATCGCCTAATAATAGCAGCCTGATCTGGCTTAGGTCTGCCACCACCAACATTATGCTGAGATCTCTGATCCTCTGCGTGATGAGGAATATGAAAAGCCTCATCCTCTAATTCTTTCAATGCTTGTTCAGTATTGCCACGTTCGGCAGACATTTTGAACCTCTATACGATAGAGAAAGAGCAATCAATACTCTATGTCGCT
Organism: Dittrichia graveolens; assembly: GCA_038502395.1. Classification (NCBI taxonomy): domain Eukaryota; kingdom Viridiplantae; phylum Streptophyta; class Magnoliopsida; order Asterales; family Asteraceae; genus Dittrichia; species Dittrichia graveolens. The sequence continues at coordinate 31,879,719 of JARJIL010000008.1, forward strand.
TACTCATCTTACTTACAAGTCATCCTACAAAACAACATCCACATAACAATCTCACTCAGCCCCCCCCATAGGAACACTTCCTTATGGTCGGGCCCGAGCATGAGATCGAATATTCTTACAAGTACTCAATTCACTTAAACTTAGGCTCTGATACCTAATTGTAACACCGGTTCTAAATTCAGCTGCTTTAATGACAAAACAGTTTTTAGCAGCGGAAAATTTTCTTTTAATATCAACAAACAGTTAATTACGTCATGTTTTGTTTCCAAAACATTTATTGGTGTTACCTATCATACAGGAACCGACCATAGAATCTATTTACATTACATCATAAAACATAAGTACAAGTGTTCCACCCACAAGGGCATTTACATCAAAAGTCACCCGCCTCGCAGGCCATCTAGTCATTACCTGAAAAGGGAACAGAGTACCATTAGCTACACTAGCTAGTGAGTACTTACTTAGCATAAGCATCAATAAAGTAATTCATGCATCATTCCCATCGTACATAAGCACACATTGCTAGCTTAACACATAGTGGTGTACTGACAAGATCAGTAAGAGTCATGTCTTGCAGGAGAGCTAGTCCTGCTCAATAACATAGACCGGGGGATCAGACACGACCAATACGCGCTGGTGGGGGAGCATAAAGCAGTCCACCAAGCATCGTTTACGGAGCCAAGGCTCCTCGAGTAATCCAGCTACAACCGGCTGATTACTACTCACGTTAAGGCACGGTGGTTCTGCAGAACCTCGACCCGGGATGCACCCCGAGTCACCGTAAATCCAGAAATGACCGAAGTCCTGTTAGGATCCAGCTACAACCGGATGACCTTAATCATGCGTGAGATAATCTGCAGACAGTTCATATACACACATATACGTACATTCGATCCCACAGGGATCCATCATTCATCTATTCGTAATCTCACATGCATCATCATACAATTCATCAATCATGCATATTATCAGATATTAACTAAGCGGTTCCATTCTGGACCCGCTGGCATGCACCTATTACACATCTTACAAGCAATCATAACATCGTTCAGAAACTTACACTCATCTTCTTAAGCGTACATGCATAGACAGGTTAGTCATACATACCCACATTCACATAGACATCTTAGCTTGCAAGACTTACTCATACTGAGTCTCATGAAAGTAGGCACTCACTTGTTTCGCTTACATCGTTCGTTCACTCAAATCTGGTTCAGCTGACATGTTTACCTAAAATATCGGCAATTGCGTTAAGCGTTTGCATATATTAGATCCTACTATCATGACCTTACAATATCTTTCTAACGTTCACAATTCATTTATTAAACTAACTTTAAACACTACACAACCTAATCAAGAAGAACATGTAATAAAACACATTCTTTCTGAAAAGGCTATGTCACGCCGCGACCACCTTAAGTGTCGCGCCGCGACGCCCGAAAGTCGGACGTGATGTTGCCTATTTCATGCGAAAGTCGGACCAAGAACTATATGGCTATCCCACTGTCGGATCACTTGGTCGGATAGGCCATCCGACTGTCGGACCCAAAAGTCGGACCCCTCGTTCGAATGTCGGATCAGAAAGAGTCGCATAGTGCATTTCTATCGGGGTCGCGCCGCGATCATCGAATTTCCAGATTTTCATCTTCCTTATTCAACATGCATGCGACTCTCACTTTCCAATTTAATGACAAAACAGATTTTAGCAGCAGAAAATTTTCTTTTAATATCAACAAACAGTTAATTACGTCATGTTTTGTTTCCAAAACATTCATTGGTGTTACCTATCATACAGAAACCGACCATAGAATCTATTTACATTACATGATAAAACATAAGTACAAGTGTGTTGGAATATGCCCACTGACACACACGAGTTGGTATCACTACCGATGAGGCATAGGCCTATTGGGTCACATGTCAAGTATTGATTCCGGAAACACCTTTGAACAAGAGAGAGAAAAATACCAAAATGGGTTTTGGTTGGGCCGGGCACGGCCGTGCCTTGTGAAGGTACGGGCGTGCCCTATGCCGGTTACGGGCCTAAGGCCAGCGTGCCTAGGGCGTACCCATTTGGGCCGGCACGGGCGTGCCTCGTGGAGGTACGGCCGTGCCTAGTACGAAAGGACGAGCCCAAGTCGGGCGTGACTTAGGTGTGCCCGTGGGCTGGCACGAGCGTGTCCTGTGAGGCACGGCCGTGCCTCATGCTGTAACAGCCTCTTAGTCTAGTCTTTTAAGACTAAGTTAATGGGGTATTCATGGCTTATGATGGTCATTGATGCTAGGACTGTTATGTACGTTTCTAGGCCTCATTTTGTGGTCTATAAAAGGTTCTAGTAGTCTAATGTGATTGGGTTAGCCATATGAATGATCATCACAAAGTTATGCAATATATGAACTTGTAATTTGTCAAATTAGTTCATACTCTCTCAGGAGATGACCATGGCGGCACTCCAGTTCGGCGTTGATAGCTCATTACCAATGCTTCCGCGGCTTTAATGATTTAGTTTTAATGTTAATGGTTTCCATGACAAACAATTATGAGGGATGTAATTTTATGAACGTTGTGTACTCACTTTAAATCAGCAATTGTGACGTAATTACTTTATCAATATCTATTTATGAATGAATGTAAAAAAAAAAGAAAATTTTGGGACATTAGAACTTGGTATCAGAGCCTAGGTTTAAAGGATCTAGATGCGTTTCGGTGTGTTTAGACTTAAACCTTGGTTCATAAAGAATTTCCAAACAATGTTTTACAAACTGCAAATGGCGAAACTTTTAATGAGCTATCGGCTGGAGCTAGTTTAAGTGGTCACGCACGAGGTACAAGGTACATACAATATTCTATTATGTGCTAGTTATGTGACTTCTGATAGTAAGCTACTCTAGAAGGGTAACGAGGAGGTAGTACAACCTTTATATGACTGCTATACGTGAAAACCAGACACTATAGAAGGTGATGATACATGGCCCAAGCTAGCGAATCGGGGTTTTCAAGGGTAATGCTAGGATCCAGTACGTGTAGTGTGTTGGTAATAATAGGGCTCATATTATTATCTGCACACAATACTTATCGGAACCTATCAGTATCCAACGGAATCTTGTGAATCCGGTGTGGGGTACTTGTAGAGGTAAGATGCTTGTAGCTAGGGTGCCTTAGAATGTCTAGGGTTGCCTGCTAGCTAAGTTTTGACATGCAATACACGATATATGCTCTGGTATGTTAGTGAGGACTGTGTGGCAATACCGCTGATTGATTAGTGCACTGTCTATACATCCAATATGGTGAACACGAGAAACGGAAGAGTAATTCGAGCAGATAGGGTTTTCGGAAACCCACTTGATAGGGAAAATGCCAGTGTGACCATGGAAAGTGACCCCCGCATGCAACCAGTTATAAACCAGCCACTTTTTGAAGATGTGGCTCCTAAGAACATGGTACCGGAGAATGTTGCAAGTAAAGAGTATGGGGAAACAAACATGACAGAGCTAATAACCACAGCGGTAACCAATGCCTTGAAAGATGTAACATCCTCTATTTGAGCCTTGTTGTTAATCGTGTGTAAATGTAAGTAAGCTAGTAGATTATGTAAATAGATATTTCAAGTTGTATATATGTGTGTATTAATTGTTTTAATTAATTTGTGTTTGATGAAATGTGTATTAGTTAATTAAAGTAAAGTAAATATAAATATATATATATATATATATATATGTATATATATATATATTAAGAAAAGTGAATTAGAAAAGAATTTAAAAAAAAAAGAAAATCTAGAGGCGGTTGCCTCTAGATATGGATACATATATAGATGTGTATGTGTTTAGAATTGAACAAGAAATTCAAAGTTCAGAAAACACCTACAAACACACACACTAGTTCTCTTGTGAGTCTCTGAAGAAGAAACGATTGAAAGATTTGGTGTTGTTAAATCAAGCAAAGGTAAGGATGATGTTGTAATGAAGTTAAGCTTGATTAGCAATAGATATGAGTTGTGATGTGGCTCGAAAATCAAGTTCAAATGAAAACACCATTGAAGAACATATGAAGCTTACTTTGAAAGTGGGTTTTGCATGTTTTGTGTTCTTATTTGGATTTGATGAGTTTGTGAAGTTTGTATATGTATTATATGAAGTTTAAAAGTTTTTTATAAGTAAAACTAACGAGTTTGAAGATCTGAAAAATGAAAAGTTTAAGAAATAAGTCGGATGGTTGATGAACAAGAAGAAGATGATATGCAGGTCTACATGCGACGCGACGCGTCGGGTAGGGGGACAAGACGCCTTCCCGGCTAGATCGTGCGACTTTCAAGTTTCATGCGACTTTTGTTCATCCAACTTTTTGGCCCACCCGACCTTTGATCCGACTCTTTGGTCCGAATTTCGGACCAACCTGTCATCCGACTTTCGTATCATGGGTTCATCTGACTTAAGGATGATCCGACTTTTAGATGCGACTTTCGCATGAGAAGCACGACGTGACGCGTCCGGTGCTTGGACGCGACGCGTCGGGTGAATATCAGAAATGTTCATTTTCAAAGTTAAATGTATTAGAGGTACAAGTCGTGCTAAGTCATGTGAGGTTAATCTAAGGTGTTATAAGCCTTAGATGTTCTAGTCAGGGTTCTAGTAATAGAGTCCGATATGTGTAAACGCTTAACACGAGTGATAATGAATCTAGGTAATCTTGCCGAGTTAGCTGAACCAGAGTTAGAGTAATCAATATATAAGTTACTCAGGTGAATACCAACTTCCGTAAGCCTCGATAGAGGGAAACTTGCTTGCTAAATGAATTATATTTATGCAAATATGTTAATGTTGCATGTATGCGTAAAAGTAAAGACGTAAGTCTTGCCATGCTACTTTATTGCACGATGCCATGTTAAATACCCGTTAAACGTATGTTTAGTGCACGCCAGCTAAATCTAGAACTGGAGCCGCCTAGTTAAGATGAATGATACGTATGATAATGATCCTAAATGGATCAACTATGCGAAGATTGTGGATATGCATGTTAAGGATCCAGATTGGATCCGCCTCGATGAAATAAATGAATATGCATGCTTAATGTATAAATATGCATGCTTAATGAATGATCGGAATGGATCAGCTATGTGTATTTGAAAAGTTTGTGGACATCTTCAAGCATGGTTAAGGTCAACTTTGTAGTTAGATCCCAGGGATACTTGATCAGGTGATTCGGGATTTAACGGTGATCGAGGTAACACTCCGGATCGTAGGTTCTGTAGAACCGCCATGCCTTACATCATGAGAACTAGTAATCAGTCAATTGTGGTTGGATTACCTAGGTTTCCTATGGTTGCGTAAACGATGCTTGGTCGAATGCTTTATGCTCCCCCACCAGTACGGATGGTTGTGTCTGATCCCCCGGTTTATGTTGTTGAGCGGGACTAGCTATACCGCAATAAATAACTCATGCCGATCTTGTCAGCACACTACAATGTGATAGGATAGCGCGCATCAAGGCTAGAGTGGAGGTGCAACAATAGTAGAAGCTGGAGATGCAACAATAGCTTTGTGCCAGGTACAAGAAAGAGTGGAGTTGATTTACAGATACTAGTACTTGAATGGTGATAGGATAGCATTGTTTGCTAATTCCTGTGATGCATGACTTGCTTTATTGATGCTTATGTTAAGGTTGTACCCACTAGCTATGTGTATATCTAATGGTGCCATGTTGACTTTTTTTATAGATAAAGACTAGAAAGCCTGGTGAGGTGGGTTGCTTATGCATGTTATTGTACCTCAGGGATGGAACACTTATGTATGTTGTAAATATATGATGCTATGGTCGGTTGTTGTAATAGAGTAACACCACAATCGATACAATATTTTGTCGTGTAAGCCTCCAAATTTCGAGGGGAGTGATAACCCTACAGTGACTATGCAATAGCTTCATGAAATGGAGCAAACGTTTGAATCGTGTGAATGCGAACTGGAGTACTGCGTGAAATACGTAGTACGCATATTGAAGGGATGCGCCATTTTCTGGTGGGATACTGTGAAAGCCTCTATTAGTAAGGAGGTGTTAAGTGCTTTGACGTGGGAGCAGTTTTCTGAAAAGCTGCTAAAGAAGTATTGTATGGATTATGATATGGAGAGAATGGAAAGAGTGTTCTACAATCTCTAGAAAGAAGATAAAACAATGGAGGATCTTATCACGGCCTTTACTGATATGATGAGATTTGCTCCACATTTGATACCAGGTGAGACCACCAAGATAAGAAGGTTCGTGGGGACCCTGCCATTGGAGTTTCGCGCCAATGTGCGAGCGGCTGCGAGTTTGGATCGGGCATTTGAAGTGGCCCGGCAAGTGGAGGGAGATCGAATTCAATGTCGGGGCAAAACTGCTAGTGGGGGTTACAAAAGAAAGTTTCAACCATATCAAAAATCAGGTCCTTCAAAAGGGCAGTCCTCTGGAGGTGGAAAGACTGATACTTCTAAGAAACCAAGACAAGATAATCCTTGGTGTTCTTCGTGTCGTACCTTTCATTCTGGTGAATGCTCAGCAGCAACCAGAAGATGTGGGAGGTGTGGGCAGAAAGGGCATTCGGTGAGTGAGTGTCGATACAAAGAAGACATGTGCTATCGGTGTCGCAAGCCCGGTCACAAGATGGTGGATTGTCCCGACAGGCAAAGCTCGGGAGCAGGTCGGGGATGTCATCACTAGGCATGAAAGGGAGGGCATTTTAGATGACTGCAAGAAGAGGCGAAGGCAGCGGGGATGTCATCACTGGTATATTCCTTATTAACTATACCCCTGCTTGTGTGTTATTTGACTCTGGAGCTACCTACTCCTTTGTCTCTGTTTCTTGTTGTAAAAAGTTGAAGTTACCTGTTTCCAAGTTGATCAATCCACTTAATGTGGAAGTTGCTAGATGGTAAGGTCGTCTCTGTTACAAAGAAAGTTTTATAGCTGTTCTTGATGTCAAGGGAAGCAATTTCCCTATCTCATTCTTTGTTATGCCTATTACGGGCTTCGATGTTGTAATTGGGATGGATTGGCTCAGCAGTCGTGATGCTGAGAATCTCTGTTCCAAGAAGATGATTAAGATATTCCAGTTATCTCCGTTATAAAAGCTCATAAGTGTATTTCTAAAGGTTTTGACTCTTTCTTAGCATATGTTATTGATGCCAAGATGGAGAAGCGACCTGTCCAAGAATAAAGAATAAATATCCTCTTCCGCGAATGTGTATAGATTACAGGGAGCTTAACACGTGAACTGTAAAGAATAAATATCCTCTTCCACGAATAGATGATCTATTTGATCAATTGAAGAGAGCTACCTATTTCTCTAAAATTGATCACTGGTTGGGGTAACATCAAGTGCGAGTTCAAGAAGAAGATATCCCGAAGACTGATTTTTGAACTCGTAACGTTCATTACGAATTTTTGGTTATGCTGTTTGGCTTAACCAATGCCCCTGCCATTTTCATGGATCTAATGAATCATGTTTGTCGTCCACTTCTTGATAGATCCGTGATCGTTTTTATCGATGACATTCTTGTTTACTCGAAGACTGAAGCTGATCATGAGCTCCATCTTCATCAGGTTCTCGAAACTCTCAAAAAAGAATAATTGTACGCTAAACTTTCTAAGTGTGAGTTCTAGCTTAGAGAAGTACATTTCCTTGGCCATGTAATTTGTAGAGATGGTGTCAAAGTAGATCAAGCTAAGGTGGAGGCTGTGATGAATTAGGGAATTCCTCGAACTCCTTCTGAAATTAAAAGTTTCCTTGGCTTGGCTCGCTACTATCGGCGGTTTATCCACGATTTCTCTAAACTTGCGAGTCCGTTGACAAAGCTGACTCGTAAGGATGTAGCTTTTGTATGGTCGGAAGCTCAGGAGGAAGTTTTTCTGACCTTAAAGGGATTGTTATGTGAAGCTTTGATCCTCACCTTGCCTGATGGTTCGAAAGACTTTACTGTCTATTGTGATGCCTCATACGTGGGTTTTGGTTGTGTCCTAATGTAGCGTGATAAAGTGTTTGCTTACGCCTCTCGGAAATTGAAATCACACGAAAGGAACTACCCAACCCATGATCTTGAGCTTGCTGTTGTGGTATTTGCATTGAAATTATGGAGGCATTACCTTTATGGCACCAAGTGTGTGATATGCACTGATCACAAGAGTTTACAGTATGTCTTCTCTCAGAAAGAACTCAAGATGCGGAAGCGCCGTTGGTTGGAGTTAATTAAATATTACGATTGTAAAATCCGTTACCATCCTGGTAAATCCAATGTTGTAGCAGATGCTTTGAGCCATAAAGGACCGCCAGCAAAAGCAAACTATATGAAGATCACAGTGATATCAGATTTGATTGCAAAGCTAAAAGAAGCCCAACAGTTAGCTTTGCAAGAAGATAATCTGTAAGCTGAAACGATGAAGAAGTTAAAAGACCAGCTGGGTGAAGATAATCGTGGGTTGAATACTTTTCAATCCAGGATTTGGGTAACTCTTATGGAGGTAATCGTGAGCTGATTTGGCAAGAAGCCCACAAGTCCAAGTTATCCGTACATCCGGGAATCACTAAAATGTACTATGACCTCAAAAGGTTGTATTGGTGGCCGATTCTTAAAAAGGACATCGCTTCATTTAGGGAGAGATGTCAAATATGCGCGCAAGTTAAGACGGGACACCAAAGGCCTTATGGCAATCTGCAACAACTTGAAATTCTGGAGTGGAAGTGGGATCATATCACGATGGATTCCGTGACAAAGCTACCAAAGACAGTCAGAGGGCATGATATGATATGGGTCATTGTTGACTGGTTGACGAAAAGTTCTCACTTCTTAGCAACAAACGAGTCTGCTTCGTTGATTCGTTTGGCTCAGCTTTATATTGATGAGATTGTATCACGTCACGGTCTTCCTTGTTCAATTGTTTCTGATCATGACTCTCGTTTTGTTTCTAATTTCTGGCAAAGTTTGCAACGTGAGCTAGGCACCCGTGTTCATTTGAGCACTGCCTATCACCCGCAGACCGATGGCCAATCTGAATCCAAACGTTGGAAGATATGCTTTGTGCATGTGTACTCGAGTTTGGTGGTTCATGGGATTCTCATCTCCCATTGATTGAATTTGCTTATAATAATTCATATCATTCCAGTATTGGAATGCCACCATATGAGATGTTGTATGGGAGTTGTTGTCATACTCCAACTTGCTGGTTGGAACCTGGTGAAAAACAATTCGTTGGACCTGAAATTGTCCAGATCACAGCTGATAAAGTGAATGTGGCCCTAGAGAAGCTGAAAGCAGTCCGTGACCGACAAAAGATGTATGCAGATCCTAAACGTCGTCCTGCTACATTTGATGTTGGTGATTGTGTATTCTTGAAGGTTTCTCCTTGGAAAGGCGTCATTCATTTTGGGCGTAAGGGGAAGCTAAGTCCACGTTTCGTTGGCCCATTCAAAGTTATTCGTAGAGTCAATGATCAGACGGTAACTCTTGACCTACCGCCTGAGCTAGCTAGAATTCATGATACCTTTAACGTATGTTACTTACGCAAGTGCAACGTTGAAGATGAGCAGATTCTCCCATTACAAGAACTCAAGGTTGACTCTTTTAAGCGTCTCGTAGAAGAACCTGTTGAAATTCTTGACATGAAGGTCAAGAAGCTACGAAAGAAGATGATCTACCTGGTTCTTGTGAAGTGGAAGCACAACTTAGTTCCAAACCTAACGTGGGAAGTCAAGGACGAGATAAAGGCAAGATACCCTCACCCGTTGATCACCGAGCAGATTCCGAGGGCGGTATCCTCTTAAGGGGGTAGATTTGTAACATCCTTGATTTGGACCTAGTTGTTAATCGTGTGTAAATGTGAGTAAGCTAGTAGATTATGTAAATAGATATTTCAAGTTGTATATATGTGTGTATTAATTGCTTAAATGAAATGTGTATTAGTTAATTAAAGTAAAGTAAATATATATTTATATGTATATATTAAGAAAAGTGAATTAGAAAAGAATTAAAAAAAGAAAATCCAGAAGCGGTTGCCTCTGGATAAGGATACATATATAGATGTGTATGTGTTTAGAATTGACCAAGAAAGCCAAAGTTAAGAAAACACCTACAAACACACACACTAGTTCTCTCGTGAGTCTCTGAAGAAGAAGGGATTGAAAGATTTGGTGTTGTTAAATCAAGCAAAGGTAAGCATGATGTTTGTAATGAATTTAGGCTTGATTTGGAATAGATATGAGTTGTGATATGGCTGGAAATTCAAGTTCAAATGAAAACACCATTGAAGAACATATGAAGCTTACTTTGAAAGTGGGTTTTGCATGTTTTGTGTTCTTATTTGCATTTGATAAGTTTGTGAAGTTTGTATATGTATTATATGAAGTTTAAAAGTGTTTTAAAAGTAAAACTAACGAGTTTGAAGATCTAGAAAATGAAAAGTTTAAGAAATACGTCGGATGATTGATGAAGAAGAAGAAGATCATATGCAGGTTAGCACGCGACACGACGCGTCGGGTAGGGGGACACGACGCGTTCCCGGCTAAGTTGTTCTACTTTTGCTCATCCGACTTTTTGGCCCATCCGACCTTTGATCCGGCTCTTTTGTCCGACTTTTGGACCAACCTGTCATCCGACTTTCGGATCATGGGTTCATCCGACTTATGGATTTCGCATGAGAAGCGCGACGCGACGCATCCGGTGCTTGGACGCGACGCCTCGGGTGAATTTCAGAAATGTTCATTTTCAAAGTTAAATATTTTAGAGGCACAAGTCGTGCTAAGTCGTGTGAGGTTAATCTAAGGTGGTATAAGCCTTATATGTTATAGTAAGGGTTCTAGTAATAGAATCCTATATGTGTAAACGCTTAACGCGAATGATATTGAATCTAGGTAAACTTACCGAGTTAGCTGAACAAGAGTTAGAGTAATTAGTATATAAGCTACCAAGGTGAGTACCGACTTCCGTAAGCCTCAATAGAGGGAGACTTGCTTCCTAAATAAATTGCATGATGCCATGTTAAATACTCGTTAAACGTATGTTGAGTGCATGCCAGCGGAATCCGGAACTGGAGCCACCTAGTTAAGAGGAATGATATGTATGATAATGATCCTGAAAGGATCAACTATGTGAAAAATTGAGGATATGCATGTTAAGGATCCAGATTGGATCCACCTCGATGAAATAAATGAATATGCATGATTAATGTATAAATATGCAATATGATTAATGAATGATCCGGAATGTATTAGCTATGTGTATGTGAAAAGTTTTCGGACATCTTCAAGCATGGCTAAGGTCAACTTTGCAGTTGGATCCCAGGGATCCTTGATCAGGTGATTCGGGATTTAACAGTGATTCGAGGTAACATTCCGGATTGTAGGTTTTGCAGAACCGCCGTGCCTTACATCATGAGAAGTAGTAATCTGTCGATTGTGGCTGGATTACCTAGGGAGCCTATGGTTCCGTAAACGATGCTTGGTGGAATGCTATCCTGCAAGAAATGACTCATGCTGATTGTGGCTGGATTACATCATGAGAAGTAGTAATCAGCGTGGATGGTTGTGTCTGATCCCCCGGTTTATGTTGTTGAGCAGGACTAGCTATCCTGCAAGAAATGACTCATGCCGATCTTTTCAGCACACCACAATGTGATAGGATAGCATTGTTTGCTAATTCCCATGATACATGACTTGCTTTATTGATGCTTATGTTAAGTTTGTGCTCACTAGCTATGTGTATAGCTAATGGTGCCACGTTGACTCTTTTTACAGATAAAGACTAGAAGGCCTGGTGAGGCGGGTTGCTTATGCATGTTATTGTACCTCTGGGATGGAACCCTTAAGTATGATGTAAATATATGATGCTATGGTCGGTTGTTGTAATAGAGTAACACCACGGTCGATACAGTATTTTGAATGTAAAACCTTTTGGTTTAAGTTTCTGCTGCTAATTCAATGATAACTAATCGTGAATGAGTTAACGTTTATGAAAAATGCAAATTTTTACTAATTTTGTTATTTTCCAAAGCCGGTGTTACAAAAGAGCTTCTGCCTAAGGTGGTGGAAGACCTGAAATAGGACATGAGCACCATGATAGACCAGAAGTTGGGTGCTCTGTGGGCCGCAAGAGAAGCAACTGCAAACACCCAAGTACTTGTTTTTCCCGAATATGAATAAAACTAAGTATGAATAAAATCAAAGTGCGGAAATAGTTTTAAAACAACGAACGCACGAAAGTTTTCAAAGTAAGATTATATTAATAACCAAACTTCAAAGAGTGCACAAGAACAAACTTGAGCGCAGAGTACAAACTAAATCAAGAACAAACTTGAATGCAAATTAGCAAACAAACGCTTAACCTTTTCTCGTTAATTGAGCAGGTATTTATAGGCTAAGTAAACTAATCGTGACCATCTGATTTATTTACAAGTGTACTGTTCTACACTTAATTAGGAACAGAAAACAAGATTGCCGTTTCAAGCTCCTTCAGAATGCGCAGATCGTGCACTTTACATAACTGGAAGATCCTGGTTATCAGATGTATCTTCAGTTCAGAAGACCCTTTGATGACTGAAGACAAACTTCAGCTGACGTTCACTTCAGAACTAATCTTCTGATGAACTACTGGCTTCTTTCTTCAGATGTCGTTAGAACAGTTTACAAAAGAATGACATATTACACCATCAGTCGCTTTCTTCGAAAACTTCTTCAGGAATGGAATATATACAAATAAAAGGACTAACAATCTCCCCCTATTTGTTTATAATCCATGACTATGTGCAAAATGAATAAAGAAAAGAAAGAATAAAGAATAAAGAATTACTATTCTACATGTCCGGTTTAAACTCTTTAGGAGAGGATTCTTTTGGAACTCTGAGCTTTAATTGCTTCAAGTATTCCACCAAAATGTCTTTGACTTTTGGATCTTTATTATCTATGAAGTATCGAAGAGATCTCGGATGAAGCCAGTCAGCCTTGGCAAAGTCTGAAACTCTCTGAAACCGCATTTTGTCATATGCATCAAGAAAATAAAATCCCCTCGGATTTGAGAGAACTTTACCCACTTCAGGAATGAAACTAGGAGGCAACGTGGTGTCGAAGCCGTTGCAGTTTGGAAGCTCTCCAATGGATATCAGCTCCAAAATTTGTTGCTGAGATTTCTTAAGAGTAAGCCTCCTTCTCTGAAACTTTAACTTTTCAGCTTGAGTGGGTTTCTCTTTCTGTGGCATGACAGTTGCATCAGATCCCTTCTTCTTTACCTCTTCCTCATAATATTCAATTACCTTGTTGATCTCTAGTTGAATGAAATTAACATCATCAGTTTGCTTGTGTTTTGATAAACAAGCAAGTATTTCGTTCCATTCAGACACGACATTGTTGAGTTGAACATCCTTGACAGATTGTATGCTGAAGATTGGAAGATTTTTGCGCTGAACCGTCAGAAAGGTTTCATTATTTACTTTCTTCAGCTTGATTGCAGTGATTTTATCAAGATACCTTCTTTGATGTCGAGAGCTTAGACACTTTTCTTGCTTTTGTTCCTTGATCCTTTTCTTCTCCTCAATTGAAGCTTTTTCAGTTTCAATCTTTTCATGAATCTGTTTTTGAAGATCAAAAGGATCAAGATCAAGTTCATCAGCCACTTTCAAGTCTTTTACTCTTGGATTTTCGTCATCTGAGTCACCTAAATCATATATAATTTTACTCATCTGATCATCCGAAGAGACTATCACCATTTTTCCTTTACCTTTGTTAGATTGGCTTGGCTGACCACCGGATGAAGGAGCAGCTGATTGACTGGGAATCTGAGAGGCTTTAGCTTCAGTTATTATTTGCTGACATTCAGCTCCATCTAATTCTGAACTGAACAGATCAGCTTCAGCCTCTCTTTGATCAAGGAGACTCTTGAGCTCCCCTTCAGCAAGTGCCTTAGCTTCCTCAGCTTTGGTTAATTTGGCCTCGAAGTCGATCAAAGCCTTATTCTTGTCTTCTTCAGTGGCTTTGAGGTGTGCCACTTCTTCTTCTAATCTTTGTAGGTATTCAACATGTGAATACTTTTTATCCCATTGATTATTTTCCGATCAGTGGTGGCCTTCCTTCTTATGATCTGGCAGATTTTGGAATGTCTTCTTATTTTCTCCCCCTTAGAAGCTGTATAGAATCTTGAAGCTTCTACCGAGTGAGACAAGGCCGAAATCTCCCTCGAAAGTCCAGAGAAGGAGGGAACAAATAAATCTCGCAACTGACGAGTTGCATTTTCAGAAAGATTGACAGCATGGATGTTGTCAACCTTGGAGGAAAGGGAATTTACAGTGGTGAAGAGAGAAGAGAGTTGAGTGTTTAGCTTGGAAAACTCAAGAGTGGCGGAATCAACTATTGTTTTGATAAGATGGTGAAGGGTCTTGTACTTCCCATGAAGAATCAGATTTTTACGATCAATGGTTTCGGTGAGGGTGGTGAACTGAGTTTTGATAGACTCATCAAGAGATTTGAGCTCAAATTCAAGCTTGGCTTGATTATTAGCGACACACTAACCCTGAAAGATGTTCGACTTAACAGAATTCGAAACAAAGAGGACGAGTTCAGATAGACTTTCCAATGAGGAAGCAATGTATATTGAAGGCTCAGAGGTGTGAGAATGTACGGACTTGGGGGATTGAAGAAAATAAAAAACATCACTGTCATCAAAAGGATTGACAGTTGTATCAGGAGAAGGAATATCAAACAAGGTGTTTAGGAGAGATGGGGAGGCCGTAGCATCAGGAGGAGTGACTGATGCATCAGGGGTCTGAGGCTCATTTGCTTCAGTTACAGTCTGGTTTAAGACCGTGTCTTCATTAGCATTAGGAATCTCGACTGAAGGAGGTTGAACTTCAGTGTCATTGATGAGGGAAGGTTGGGCATCACCCTCAGTTTGATGTGAAATATATAAATCATCTGCCCTAGTAGAATCCATAGTGTCAATGGGGTTTTGTGACACATCAAGTGATTTGGTTGCAGTTTCATCTTCAGGGTGAACTAAAGAATCATCAACTGGTTGGACCTTCGAAACTAGGGGTATTGTAGTCTCATCATTGGTGATAGGCTGAGCATCAGTGTCAACCGTTTTGGGTGCTGACTCATCATGTGCTTGGTCAATATCCATAGTGTCAGTTGGGTTTACTAATACATTAAGGGATAGAGGGGGAAGATCAGCAGAGACAGGAATGGATGTTCCCTGTTCTGGTGGTACGTGAGTTGTAGTGGGTTTGCTGGCGGACTCAATGGTGGGTAAAGAAGAAGTATCGGCTGACTAGTGTTTGTCAGTGTCCTGAACTTGTGATAGTAGAAGAGGGACTTTAGGTACAGCTTGGTTGTGAGCTGTCTCTTCATTACTCAAACTTGGTTTAGAGACTTTAAGTAAAGGAGATCTTACCTGAATAGTAACAATCAAACTTACCTGAAATAGCTATATTGTTGAAGGATTTAGCATTCCTATTTCTGCAAGCAGTTGATTGAACTGGTGTTCCTCTAAGGCTTTTGTGAAGATGTCAGACAGCTGATGTTCAGTGGAGATGAAACGAAGCTCAATTTCATTCTTGGCTATATGATCGCGAATAAAGTGATGGTAAACATCAATGTGCTTTGTGTGAGAATGAAGCACTAGATTATTGGAGATGGCAATAGCACTTGTGTTATCACAATAGATAGGAGTGCGCTGAAAGGAGATGGCATAGTCAGCAAGCTGATGTTGCATCCATAAAACTTGTGTGCAACAACTTCCAGCTGAAATGTATTCGGCTTCAGCGGTGGATAGAGAAATGGAGTTCTGTTTCTTGCTTTGCCAACTTACTAGTTTTCCACCTAGTAGCTGACACCCACTGGTAGTACTCTTCCTATCAATCTGACATCCGGCATAGTCTGAATCTGAAAATCCAATTAACTCAAAGCCGCAGTGTCTGGAGTACCAAAGCTTAAGTTCAGGAGTACCTTTCAGGTATCTGAAAATACGTCTGACAGCCGTCAGATGTGATTCTTTTGGGGTTGCCTGAAATCTTGCAAATAGGCATGTGGACAACATTATATCAGGGCTACTGGCTGTCAGACATAGTAAGGATCCGATCATCCCTCTGAAGGTAGGAAGATCAACTACTTTCCCATTCGGATCAGCGGTAAGCTTGGTCTTCGGATCAATGGGAGTTTTCATAGGGGAAGAGTCTGAAAAATTGAACTTTTTGAGTAAGTCTTTGACGTATTTCCCTTGATTAATGAAGATACCTTGGTCAGATTGCTTTATCTAAAGCCCAAGGAAGAAATTCAGTTCTCCCATCATGCTCATTTTGAACTTTTCTGACATTATTTTCTCAAATTTCTTGCATAAACGATTATCAGTGGAGCCAAATAGGATATCATCCACATAAATTTGAATTTGAATGAGTTCACCTTTTTCTCTACACTGAAATAGAGTTTTATCAATGTTCCCTCTCTGAAATCCATTTTTCAGAAGATGAGTGGACAAAGTGTCGTAACAGGCACGTGGAGCCTTTTTAAGTCCATAAAGGGCTTTGTCGAGCTTATAAACGTGGTGTGGAAACTTGGGATTTTCAAATCCAGGAGGTTGCTGAACAAATACTTCTTCTTGAAGTTCCCCATTCATCTGAAAGACCTTGAATCCCTTGAAGACTGTAAAGGCTAAGAACATACATATTGCCTCCAAATGAGCAACTGGAGCAAACATTTCATCATAATCTATCCCTTCCTCTTGACAGTAGCCTTTTGCAATTAGTCTAGCTTTGTTACGCACAACTGACCCAGTTTCATCACGTTTGTTCCTGAAGACCCATTTTGTGCCAATAATGGACTTGTATTCAGGTAGGTCAATTAGCGTCCACACCTAGTTTCTTTCAAATTCATTGAGCTCATCTTGCATAGCGACCACCCAATTTGGATCCTTCAGTGCTTCATCGACTTTCTTTGGTTCGACCTGTGATATAAATTCAGAGAACATGCAGAATGCAGACATGGTTGCATTTCGGGTTTGCGCACCAGTATTTGGATCACCAGTCACATTTGTGATGGGATGAGCTCGAGTCCATTTTGTGACCCTTTGTGGTTAATCCTGTTGTTCATAGCAGAGGAGTGGTGTGTTTCCGAGAGATCTTCAGTAACCTGGTTCACATTTACAGAATCAATATTTTTGTCAGTATTTACCTCCTGAGAATAGTCATCCAAATCATCATTAAATGACTCTTGTAGAAGAGCATCAAATTCATCGAAAACAATTTGATCAGTATGATTGGAGGTTGACTCTGCATTGAATTCATCAAAGGTAACATTTATTGTTTCAACCACAGAGTTCTTTTTGGGAAGGAAGACTCGATAGGCTTTAGTGATATCAGAATAGCCTAAGAACACTCCTAGTTCTCCTTTGGGATCAAACTTGCTTTTCTGATCTTTGGTGTTCAGGATGAAGCATGTACTTCCAAAGACTTTGAAGTATCCGACATTGGGTGACTTCAGATAGAGTAACTCGTAGGGAGTTTTGCTGTGGTGCTATACAATGATAGACCTGTTCTGTGTATAGCAAGCAGCATTAACAACTTCAGCCCAGAAATGGCCTTTCAGAGATGCTTCAGTTAACATCGTTCTAGCTGCTTCTATCAGGGTCCTATTTCTTCTTACAGCTACCCCATTTTGTTGAGGGGTATATGGAGCTGAGAAGTTTTGGATGATGCCATTTTCATCACAAAAGTCTTAGAGGGTAGAGTTTCTGAACTCTGTCCCATGATCACTGTGGAGATGTTTAACATGTGTGTCAAACTGTCTTTGAACACGACGAATAAAACTCATCAGAACTTCAGCAGTATCACTTTTGTTACGCAAGAAGAATACCCATGTGAACCTGGTGTATTCATCAACTACAACCTGAGTATACTTCTTGCCACCCATGCTTGGAGAACTGACAGGACCAAAAAGATCCATATGTAAGAGATGAAATGCGGAATTAACTTGATTGCAATGTTTTGATTTGAAAACCGACTTCTTTTGCCTTCCGTTCTCACATGCATGACCCCTTCTTTTCTTTTCTTTCCTTTTTACTTTTCTTTAAAATAATAATATTCCTTTATTATTATTATCAAGTTGAACTTCGAAAATAATATTTATTTCTCGATAAATATTATTAAAATATTCGGTCGTTACAGGTTGAGACATCGGTTGTGATAATGGTGGTATTGGCATAGACATCGGAGGAACCTCTGCCAAAGTAGTAACTGCCGGGAAAATTGGTGGTATCTCAATTGTAGTTGAAGTTATAGGAATAACCGGTGGTTGTGCTGCAGGAAATTGTCTCTGTTGTTGCACTTCCTTTCTCAAGTCTTGAAGTTGACCCTCAAGCTGAAAAATATATTCATCCCTCTCATCACCTGTTGTACCAGATGTACCAGCATTAGTTGGAACTTCCACTGTTGTAGTAGGGACTTCAGTAGTAGATGGGACAGTAGGGGCACCGGTTGAGTAATCACGTCCAACCATTGTTATCTGTAACAATCACATCACTTCACGATTTATTAGATAAATCCTTTAGTACATAACATACTAAACTCCACCACACTCCAATTCACCCCAATCCCACACCCAAGGAGTAATCGACCTACCACGAGTCACGATTTGGGAATGTAACACTTCCACTGTGCCTACACTCCTAAACCAAGGCTCTGATACCAAACTTGTAACACCGTATTTTCATACCAAAAATTTTCACTTTTAAATACACTGCGGAAGCGATTAAATACAAAAGTATTTACATTTAATCACAAACCACTCTTTACAAAACAACTTGTTCAAAATATCAGTATTACAAAAACTACGGCCCGTCACAATTAACCTATCAGAGTCCCAGGTGATAACTCCCCAAGCAAACCACTCTCAGCCGAGCCGCTGACTTACCAAAACCTGTAAAAAGAGTGAGAGGTGGGGGATTAACACAAAGCTAAGTGAATGGAGTACCACACAACAGATATATCAGCCTCAACCGTAAGATATCAACAACCACAAATAAACACCCTTGGAAGACCAGCGGTTCTGCAGGAAGCTACAACCAATGCCGGCCAAAGCAAAGGTTTACCGATAGTCCATTTGCTATCCTCACACAGTATTATCCTCCAGTAGAAGCAAATGCATCCCAAGGTCCTAATACTGCTTAGCCAATAGCAAATGAACCCAGCCCATAAGCCTAGTCGAAAACTGACTTCCCAACCATCATGTATATATACCACTGACGCATCAATTACTTAACAATCAACAGTTAATCAATTATCAGACAATAAGTCTATCCATGCATCAAACCAACAATAGTTGCAACCAAACCAGTACAACTAATATCACCCGTGAGTAAACATCCACTCACCTCTAGTTCTCAGCTTCTCCACTCACTGATCTATGTTACTGAGCCTTGTTTGTGCGTGAGAACACAACAACCAAACATCAGTATCTAACTCATAAATATATTTCAATCATATATTTAAATCCATTTAATCAAACATAAACATGTAAGATTCACATATGTATACACATATAGCACATAGCATTTACACAATGCAAACAACAGCCAAAAGTATCGGATTTTAAGGAAATCCAATACTACTATCGGATTTATGCAAAATTTGCAAAAACCATCGGATTCTAGGAAATCCGATACGTCTGTCAGATTTGAAGTCAATCCACAACACTTGTAGGTTTTCAATGAAATCCGACACTTCCTTCGGATTTCACCCTTCGAACTTCAACTATCGGATTTTTCATCGGATTTCACATATGTTCGGATTTCATAACTTGGAATCCACCATCGGATTTTAACAATCGGATTTCCATAAGTTCCGGATTCTAAGTACCGGATTTATGAGTATCGGATTTCGACTCACCTAGATTTCCAACACTCAGTTTTCATTATCTTCTCCACATACCGCCAACTTCATCTTTCAAGAATCCGACAACTTCATAACTTGTATTAATCTCATTCCCAGTTTACACAATTCATATACAAGTTTTCCAAAACATAAATAAACATGATTAAACACCCAATCATGCATCATAAACATCTTAACACCCAACAATACCAAATCTGCCAAAACCCATATATGATGTTCATGATCAAAACCCAACATAATCAAAACCGTAGCATGTTAATAGCAAACCGAAGCATATTAACAAGAATCACACAAACCTTTTTAACTTGAATTCACAAACTCAATAATCACCCAAATCCAATTGTATGTTCTTCTTCTTAGCTTCTCTCGGTTTACACACGATACACACACTTGCAAATCTTCAAAGTGAAGAAATAGAATTGGAACCCACGTATATGTATGTGTGGAAATCATAAGCAGGAGGTGTCACTCCTTAATTCAATCGCATGCACACACTAACACATGCAAAACCGTATACATATAAACTAACACAATTATATATATCACTTAATTAAATAATAAACAATTAATTAAGCATTAATCAATTAATTAATCACGTATTTACTCACCAAAACTTACACAAATACTAGGCCCGATCTCAGGATGTTACACTTCCTCTCTCATTCATCTTTACCTGTTCATATTCTCCAAATTCCCTCTCTCTCTAAAAAGCTTTACCCTAACTTTTCTCTCTCAATACTTCCTCATTTCTCTCATTGTTCATCATCCCTACCAAATGGCAACTTACATTCTTGATCCTGCTGTTAACCCCGGTGAGAATGTTGCACCTAACTAACCCATGAACATAACTCCCAACAACATTCTACTATGTACATCCATACCTGCCTCACACGAAAACCAAGGATACGAGCCAATGGTGCAGTTCCTTCGAGCTCACCCTCTGTTTGAAAGTCTCACCGCCGATCCCTACTATATATTCCCTACCATCATTGGAGAACTCTGGTACTCTGCCACCTATAATCTTAATGACAACACCATCCATTGCACCCTAGCCCAATGAAACTTTCAACTTCAAATCACTCCTGAAACCTTGAGGGAAGCTACCGGTATTCCTCATTTCCCACCATACACTGCCTTCCCCTCCAAAGTTGAAGCTCAAACCTTTATACAAACAATAGGTTACAACGAGCCTGTTGTGCACGGGCAAATCAAGGTCTCTGCTTTATCGCACCCGTGGAAGTATCTGGCCAACGTGGTCATCAGATGATTTGGTCCAAAATCTGGAAGCCACCATTTGATCAACCAAACTGAATTATTGGTATAGTATGCCCTAGTCTTTGGGGTTAATATAGTTTTTGTGCTGGTCATCTTCTTTGACCTTGATGATAAAGTAACCCAAAGCACTACAATAAATCTTCTAGAGCTCAAGTGCCTTACGTCCGCTTCTTGAGCATGATTGTGATAATGGGCCATGGGTGAAAAAGTCTTTCATTTTATTAAGACAAACATAGTGTAACATCCTGATTTTGGGCCTAGTGGTTACGTAGGCCAAGGTATGTTTTAAACACGTGATTAGTATTTGATTATATGCTTAATTATTTACTAATGGATTTAATTGAATTAATAGTCAAATTAATTAATTAAAGATTGGATATTTGGTTATATATATGTGTACGGATATGGATATCTATCTATATATATATATGTATATATATATATATATATCTAGTTAATTGTGTGTTTGAGTTGGAAATGAGAAGATTGGCCACCTCATGCTTGAGAAACCATACGTGGGCTTATAGAAGTTTAGTTCTGATTATCTCTCATTTGGAAAACCAACTTTAGTGTGTGTTGTGTGTGATCTTGAGAGAAAAGCAAAGAAATGTGGTAAACTTGGAAAAGTGAAAGATTGGATTTTTGGGTGTTAATCGAAAACAAAGGTATGATGATGTTTCTTGCTTGATGCTGATCATTTTGTCATGTTTTTTTGTTAAACTTGTATTGGTTTCATGAAGATGCCATGGATGAAGTTTATGTGTAAACTTGACAAATGGGTTTTGGTTGAATTGGTGTTCTAATGGGTTATGATGTGTTTCTTGTTGTTGATTACATGTTATAATATGTTTATACATGTTTAGAAGTGTTCATAATGAGTTATAAGGGATTGACTCGGATTTGTAAGTTGGTAATGGCTGGAAATCCGACACTTTCAAGAAAGAAGAAGGGCTGGAAATCCGATGTCGCGGCTCGACGTTTGAGAGTCGCGGCGCGACGAGGTGAAATCCGATTGTTTGGATTCGGATTGTTGGGAATCCGATTAATTTTGCAAACCGACCCCGCGAATCTGGGTTTTGTGAGAATCCGACAAGGAAATCCGATACCAAGAATCCGCAACCCGAAATCCGATTGAGGAGTTCCAGATTTTGAAATCCGATACTCGTCGCGCCCGACGGGCACTGTTTCAAAAAATTGCTTATTTTTAATATGTTTTACTTGGTTTAAGTTAACATATTAACTATGTGATATATGTTTATACATATGTGAATCATACATGCTTATGTTTGATTAAAAGGGTATAAATATATGTGTTTGGTATATATTTACGAATCGGTTACTGATTTCAGTTTATTCTGATCTCAGGAAAGGACAAGGCTCAATAATATTAGACCACTGAGTGGGAGTTCGAGAACTCGAGGTGAGTGGATGTTTACTCATGGGTGATGTTAGTTGTAACTAGCTTGGTTGCAACTGTTTATTGATTGATTGACGCATGGGTAGATTGTATATCTAAAATGGATTAACTGGTGAATTGTTAATTAATTGTTGCGTCAGTGATATGTATACATGTTAGTTGGGGGGTCAGCTTGGCAAGTCTAAAGGGTGGGCTGATTTGCTATCGGTTAATCAATATTGAGATCGTTGGATGCATTTGTTGCAACCTAGGATAATACTGTGTGAGAATAGCAAATAAGCTAACGGTAAACCTTTGCTTTGGCCGGCATTGGTTAAGGATCTGCAGATCCGCCGTTCTTCCCAAGGGTGATTATGTGTTTATGGTTGTTGATATATGCGGTTATTTGCTGATATTTCTGTGGTGGTTTACTTTCATTCACTTAGCTTTGTGCTAATCCCCCACCTCTCACTACTTTCACAGGTGGCTGGTGAGTTCTGCGGTTGAGTTGTGAGGGGGTGTGGTCTGGGGAATAATTGACAGGCACTCTGATTGAAATTGTGACGAGCCGTAGTTTTTGTAATACTGTATTTTGAACTGAGCAGTTTTGTTAAACAGTGGTTTAACTTCAGTTGTAAATACTTTTATGTTTTGGTAAACGCTTCCGCAGTGTTAATTTAAATGAAAATTTTACGGGTAAAAATACGGTGTTACACAGAGGTCCTCCCATCACTGCTCAAATGCAAGAATTAATCGATGCTGCTGAGGAAAGTGCAAATGCTGGTGATAGTAATGGTAGTGATGGTGATAGTTATGATGCTGACGATGCTGAGGAAAGTAGTAATGGTAACAATGATGATGATAATGCTGATAATGCTGATGCTAATGATGCTGGCAATTTTAGTGATTCTGAATTTACTCCCTTAAGTCCAATAGTCATGAGTCCTCTTGGTGATGATGTTGAACAACAAGAACAAGAAATCTCTGATCAACTCATTGAGCTCATTGATAGAGGCAGGCACATCATATCCCAGGGTAAGGATAGAACTGACTCCACATCCGAGGATATTCAAATGGTAGTCCCAACCTTTGATAGCCCATCCTCATCTCTAGTCCATACACCTATTCAACAGCCAAGCTCTGGTGAACCTCCAATGTTCACTAGTTCTACTCCTCCTCGTAGTCCCCTATACACAAGGTCAACAGAGGTTGCTCATCTTGAGTCCTTTGAGGTAGTGACATCCACACCTCTGACCTCAACTCCAATTACCCTTCCTCATGTTAAGGGGTAGCAATTAGATGTTGCTAACCCTGAGCCAGTGGATGTATCCTCCTAACAGGATACATCTGTAAAAATGGGATTAAATCCGCAATCTGAGGCAACCTCCCAAAAGGTTGTTCTCATTGAAAGACAAACCTCATCCCAAGGTCACACTGTGTTTATACTCCCATTGAGTCAGCCTATACCATTCACATTCTCCCAACATAATGTGGATCCAATAAGGGATTCCTTAGTATTGAGTGCATCCTACACTCACTCCACTTATCTTGCCCCTATAATCGATTCTATTCTTACACATGCATAGCCTTTCAATGCTAGTGGTACACACCAACCTCTAGTACAGGGCTCAACAGTATTTCCCAATGAATTTGGGCTTATACACCAAGGCTTAGATGAGGGAACACAAACCTTACCCACATTCTTTGAACCAATCTCAACCCCTTCCACTTCTCAACCCTCTACCTCTACCCAAACACAAAACCTTACCCTTCTCCAAACCGTCCGTCAAAACCATGACAATCTTACCCAAACCTTTCAAACTTTCCAAACCCAAACTAATACTCGACTGTCTAGAATTTCTCAAGACATAGAGTCCCTCAAACCATCTCATACCTTCTAACCCAACTACAAACCCTACGACCAATCAACCCTAACATGTCTGTCCCTATACCAGAACAACTTCTTCCCATGCCTTCTTTCCTGAAAGGCATCCTTAATGATATTGAAGCCCTCTCTAAACAAAGTAGAATGAGCCATCTTTCTCTATTGAAAGCTCTAAGGGATCTCAAGGATGACCTCTCCCTCCAACTCTCTAAACTTACTTCTACCCCTTCCTCAACCACTAAAACTACCCCTGCCCCTACCCCATCCCCCAAACCAACCACAAGTGACTCCCCTCCTCCTTTTGATGATGACAAAAAGGGGGACAAATTTTCATGTTCAACAAGGGAAGATGATCCTGATTCAGAGGAGATAGATGCTGCCTATTCTGAAATAGCCACAAAGATCTTGCTGCAGGAAGCACCCAAAGCAACAACTCCTCCTATTCTTAAAAGAAAAGCACCTTCTGAGGGAGAGCAAAGATTTCCTAAGAGATTGAAAAGAATGGTAAACAGGCCTAAGCCTAAAAAGAAGGTTGCTGAGGGTTACTCTCCACCAATCAATGTAGAGTCTGATTCTGATGATGAGGATGATACTCCACTATCTGACATCCTCAGAAGAAGAAGACAAAGCCCCAAACCATGTGCTCCTCCAGTCCAATCTGCTCTAAAAGTCCAAATTCCTTCAACCTTTGCTCCAAAAGATGAAGGAAAAAGAAAAATGACACAAGAGCAAGTTTAAGAGGATGAACAAAGAAAGAGGGAGCTTGCCCTCAAAGAGTAAGAGGAAAGGGAGAATGCCCAAATGGATCAAGCATTGGGTGTTCTAGTTGAAGAGATCTACCAAGCCAAAGAGCTAGCATATCAACAAGAACAAGAAAAAGCTCAAAGTCAAGCTGCTACTCAACTTAAATTGGCAAGGGAGAAATCTCAAGCTGAGATGCTCAAAGCAAGATCCTATGCAGATGCAATCAAAACCCTGTTCAGTCTTGACCTATCTGCTCCCTACAATCTAAGTCAATAAAGGATACAAAGCTTCAGAGAAAGAATAAATATTTTGAGAAACAGAAACGAGCCGACTCCTATCACAAGAGCTACTGTCCATAAAGGTGATGGTGAACCCTACCTCAAAGCAATAAGGCAAAACAACTTCAACAGCTGTGAAGTTGTATCATATGAAAGGTGTCACA
Organism: Dittrichia graveolens; assembly: GCA_038502395.1. Classification (NCBI taxonomy): domain Eukaryota; kingdom Viridiplantae; phylum Streptophyta; class Magnoliopsida; order Asterales; family Asteraceae; genus Dittrichia; species Dittrichia graveolens. The sequence goes on from JARJIL010000008.1 coordinate 31,905,355, forward strand.
TCTATGGGTTCACAAAATTGGTTGAGATCATGTACCTTCTCTACAAATCCAAGAGCAAGCTCAAAGTGAAATTTATTCAAAAGATTCAAAATTAGATAGCTCTTGCTGTGTCACAAAAGGCCTTCACTCCAGATGATTACTATAGGCATGTTCATGCAGTTGAAAATCTACACAAGAAAGACTCCAAGCCCTTTATTCCAATTGAGCTAAGAGAGGTACTGCCCCAACATGAATATCTATATGATTTTGAGGGTCTCAACATAGCCTTGCCACTCAACATCACTCCTGAGCTTTTCAAGTTTATATCTATGCCTATTGAGGGTATATTCTTTCTGGACAGAGGAGGCACATGGAGCTTCTTTAGACAGTCTGAGATCCCCAAGGCTAGCAAAAATTTTCTCTTTGGACTAACGATATCTACAAGAGGCAGAACCGGAAATGACCAATTTGAAGCTCTTTTTCAAGCCCAGTGTGAAGTCTTAGCTGAAGCAGATCCTCTTGCCAAAGCCTTTGAAGTCAAAGAAGAAGAATGGTGGGATTGAAGACTGATCTATCTCTGAGGAATTGTTGATCACTCTAGTTGATTGTATATACATTGTAAATCCTGTTTAGACTAGTTCATATTAGAGTTTAATCTTTGTAAATACTTCTGTACTTTCCTTTATTCTGTTATTCAAGTGATGTTTATGTAAATCAGAAAATCAAAAATATATAAAAATGGAAAAATGAAAAGATACCACAAAAACAGAACAAAATGGTACAACAGAGAAAAAGATTCCACAAAAGCAGAACAAAATGGAACACTAGAAAAGAAACCAAAAGTAGAACAAGGTTCAAAATAAAAAGAGCTACCAAAAACAGATAGCTAGGTAGCCAAATGCACTTAAAAGTTAAAGTATTTTGTATTCGAAGTCAAACGGATTCTTCAAAAAGAAAAAGGTTTTCTCGTCATCAAATAGGGGGAGATTGTTAGGGAGATAATCACTTCACCCGAATAATCAACTCTGCCTATCCTAAAACATAGTATTTGATGATAACCAAACCCTAAATTCAATATGACTTAGAAAGTATTCAAACATGTGTCGTTTTAATCAGATTCAGGAAAATATGTTAAGTATGGAACCATCAGCTAACCATCAGCTGAGTATCAGCTCCTACTTAAAGTATGAGCCAAGGGACATCAGCTAAGGAGCATTAGATGAAGAAAACAAGTGAAGAAGACCATCAGCTAAGGAAAGTGAACTATCATTTGAGTGAAGAAATTTGATCAGCTGAGTGCCTACACCATCAGCTGAGCAAGGACTTTGCTCAGCTAAACCATGAGCTAAGTGAACATTGGATAAGCTGAGGCCTAGAGCATCAGCTAAGTAAGTCTTTTCAAACACGAGTCATCTTTGTACATAAACTGATGTATTTAAATGATCGGCTGAGCATTCTTGATCAACTGATCATATCAATACATGAGCTTATATCCTCCTAAGATAACTATTGATCAACTGAGCATCTATATGATTAGCTGAGCAATATGTATCAAATGAGTTCTAGCAAAAATGATCAACTGATCTATCTTGTCAACCGAGTAGTGAAATTTAAAGTTCCTAGTACTTTATGTTAGCTGAGTCGAGCACAATGTCAAATCTGCTCGATCTTTCAGATTATAAAGTCATAAGTAAAAGGCAGAACATGTGTTGTTCTATTATGCCTTAGATCTGTTTGTAAAAGTAAAAAGCACTTTTTGGATCACGCATGACAAAGAGGTTCGATTTTATCCTCTGGAAAAGGAGAAAGATACCTCAAATAGACGAAGATCTTGAAGATTTGTTTCAACAACTAAGTATGGCTGGCAATCCAATACTTGGTAAAGTCAAATCAAACAGAAGCATGGTTGTTGTTTAAAGTACAAGCATGGAAAGGGAAAGAAAGTTCTACACGACAGAATATGTGTGTTTTAATATTTTATATTGTGAGTGGGTTGCACTTTTTCAGAAAAGTACATTTACTTTTATCAAACAGTTGATTAAAATAACTTTACTTTTCACCCACTACCATTATAATTAAAATATTATATTTTCACATACTCTTTGTCTCCTCTCTTCATACAACTTGATGCCCAAGCTTCTTTAAATATTCATGCATGGTGGACATGCAAAATAACTGAATAGAGTTTCTACACAACACAAAGCAGTCTCATTAGTTGAGAAATATTCGTAGAGTTTAGCAATTATGTAGAACCAAACTTGTTCATGTGTTGAACACTCTTTAAACATTAGTTGTTTTAGAGTTAGCTTGTCTATGTTTTAGACAAATTGATTGCCACCTTTTATTGTACTTAGAATTTCCGCTTCTAGTACATGTAATACTTGATTCATAATCAATAAGAATTTTATAAAAGTATAATGGTGTGTCTTTAAACAATCTTCTTTACATACAAACCAATACTTACAGATTTACAACATCTGTTTTCAAACAAACAACAACAATTGTCTTGGTTTACTAAAACATAATGGCTCGTTTCATTTAAAACAGAATATCACAGCAGGGTCAACTTCTCCTTCTGCTAACACCACCAAAACACGAACCTGCAAAAGCAACAACCAAGGGGAATTAGCACAAAGCTAAGTGAGTAGAGGATAAGCAAAAACGCAAACATCAACAGTCAATATCAAAGCATGTAATCACATATCCAAGAAAACCGGCGGTTCGGCGCAGAACCTACAACCAATGCCGGCCAAAGCAAAGGTTTACCGATAGCCCTCTACTGAGTTGGCACAATGAAAATTCGCCTCTGATGCAACGTATGCACTAGTAAGACTATCACTGTAAAACCAACCATTAAACGAGCCCAGTCCAATTCTACGTGTAGCTGACTTCTCAAACGCAACCCAATATCATCCAAAGAGCGCGTATCGGCCAAATAGTCATGCAACAGATATCAATCAACAATTCAATCAATCAATCCTCCAAACACAAACGCATGCATCACATCAATAACATTAACCATAATCTTCACCATCCGCGATTAACGTCCACTCACCTCAAAATCAACACGAACTCAGATGTCTAATATCACTGAGTCTTTGGATTGCCTGAAAACAAGTTAACAACGAAATCAGTCTCGAACATAAAATATATTTACCCACATATATTTAAGTCCCAATACCCATAATAAGTACACATAACATAAACACATTAAACACAAATCAAAAGATCAATCAAACAAAAATCATAATTCTGAAAATCATTGGACGCGTCGCGTCCAAGACTCCGACGCGTCGCGTCACCCAAGATGTCGGATTTCCATCATCGGATTTCAAGAATCCGGCGGATTTTAAATCCCGGATTCAAGTCGTCGGATTCTAACCCTCGGATTTCACTTGCCGGATTGTTAGGGTCGGATTTTGGGTATCGGAATTCACACCATCGGATTTGGGCTTCGGATTACAAAGAATCCGCTAAAAAGCGGGGACGCGTTGCGTCCAAGGGTATGACGCGTCGCGTCGCGTGAATTACTGCATCATCTTCTCCAAATTTTCGGCCGACTCAAACTTTAGAACTTCCATTTTAACCTCTGTTTTCGATCCAAAACACTTCTAAACATGTATAGACCTTATATATCATGTATACAACTATCATGAACATCATAGAACGCATCAAAACATCATATCATGCAAAATCCATTTATCAACCTTGAGCTTGAAGCTCCATTAACGGTGAAACATCATATAGTCATGTTTTTCAACAGATTTATGCATCAAAATGAATTGTAACATAATACAAACACCTACTAACCTTCTTGAATTTACAAGCACAAATTCACTTAGCAATTTCAAGTTTGCAAGTTTTGAAAGGTTTCTTCACAAGAGGTTTTGCTCTCAAATACACATACTATACACTTTCACTTTTGATAGAAATGAGTAGAAGATAAACCCACGTACATAATTATCACCAATAAGGAGATGGTTATATCTCATTTTACCCACGCATGCATACATACATGACATACTTGCATACATACATACATACAAATAACTTTTCCTTTCACTTTCCAGTAACAAACATATATATATATATATAAGATTAAATTAGTTGCTTTAATTAATCAATGAACCTTAACATAACACATAACAATTTAAAACACAATTAATCACATACCGCCAACCCGCTAATCTACTAGCCAAAGTTTGCGGGTGTTACACCCCCCTTCTCCAAACATTTGTTGTTGCGTACTCAATGAGGGACTAACAATTTATTTATGTATTACTGATGTTTTGAAAATTAGGGCATTACAACTTTGTATCAGAGCCACGGTTTGAGGGATCTAGATGTGTGTTATCCACCGTCTTTACTTAAACTAGGGTTCTGCGGATTTTTTCAAAATGGAGGCTTGCATCTTGGTGAGTATATTGTGTTTTGTGATGTAGATGTGCTAAAAGAGTATTATATGCGATGATTGATGCACTTTAAAGTGTTATGCCATGTTATATGAGTAACTGCTATGCATCGATTTGATACATAAGATTGTATATGTGATATTATCTTATGATTTATGTGACTAGTGTATAATGCCTTGTGTTTCAAGTGATGATAGAATGTAACATGTAGGTGCTTTTAGACTATGCATGATGCGAGACTGATAAGGGATGGGATGGTTACACGTAATACATTGTATTTTAATTGACAATGTGATACATGGCCTAAGCCTGTGAATCGGGACTTCTTGTAGTAAAGTTAAGATCGAATGTGTATAGTGTGTTCGGAGTAATTTAAGGGCCCATATTATTACAAACACATGATATATGTTGGAACTTCATGAACTCATGGGGAATCTTGTGAATCAGGTAAGGGGTACTTGTAGGAAGTAGTACACCTATAAGGATAGGTGTAGGGCTACTTTGGATCTAAGGATAGGTGTACTCATTTTTTTGATATATCTATAACTATTTGACGTAGAGAATAGTGTGATAAAGATATCTTATGCTTTAATGCTTTATATATACTTCCAGGGTAGTAGCTACGAGGAGAAATCAGAATCAGCTAGTAGGAAACTTGAATAGTTTCTTGGTATAAGAGCTATATTTGACATAAATTTTAGTATGACAAATACAAGAGATTCTTGAGTAATTACTATTTTAAAGGATAGTCCTAGTAATAGGCCAAGGAGGAATAGAAACCAGTGTGACTGGTGAGAAAATCCCAATAAAAGTGTAACCTATTAAAGTAAAGTGAATATTTAATGAGATAATATACTGATATTAGAAAGATATGTGAATCAGAGTTGATGTTGACGTTTATTTATAAATAAACAGTACCAGATAAATGATAAATATAGTATTGTATACCTTAATAAGAAGAGAAAAATGATACGGGGCTTAATTAAGCCTAAATCTAAGTGTGAATAAAATGGGTATTAAAATACTATGGATTATGCGGCATGATAAAATACATTGTTACGGAAAATATTATATGAGGAGTGAGAAATCATGATTATGAGGAAAGTTTAGAGATGACTGAATAAAATGTGAATTGATAATAAATATTATACCACTCGATTGTAGTAATTGACTGTAGAAATAAAAGTGATAATGAGGAAAATAATTAAATATGTAATGACTGTGATAGCCAAAATTAAATTATTACAGGTGAAAGGACGTTTGACAGAAAAGCGTAAGTGAATGCTTAGTTGAGATATATGCTATAATTAAATATACAAGATGATTAATATAATATCGAGAATATTATATATAACGAGGAAATGATTGTGAAATTGAAAAGAACATAACGACGTGAGAGTGTTAGAACATATAATACTATATACCAGCCTCAAATTGAATAGCCAAATACAAGTAACGATGTGTGAGAATATAAATACGAAAATGAGTACTAAAATTCATAAATGTATAGTAATTACCAAAACTTTTGGTTTCAAAATGATAATGACAGTATTGGTAAGAGTGGTCGTAAAGCAAAATGTACACATGATATGTATATGTAATTATGATGGGAAATATGAGAAGTAATTTAACAGGAAGCGAATGGAGATTTCTCAACTTGAAAAGAGATATGAATTAGTATGAACCTATAAAATTATTCAAATACAATAAAAAAATTAAAGTGTTTGTGAAATAAAGAAAAGAATAAATGATTGGGAAGTGTGATTATTGATATTTTGACTTATATGACCAAAAATTGTTTCGTTTCAGTAGGATGAATCCAAATGCAAATCCTAGAGTAGAGAATAAAGTGAGGAGTGAAGAAATACCCTTATATGATAACTATAGGAGAAGTTGAGGATTCTATTTCCCTTTATGGGGAAATACGTGGAGCTATACTTACTAGACACCTTAGGAGTGTCATAGCGGATGAGTTTGGTAAATGTGTTAGGACAATTATGTCACCTGTTATAGCGGAAATGAAAAATGAAATAAGAAGTGTAGCTCAGGATGAATTCCATATACTGAAGGGTGAATTGATTAATGAAATGAAAAAGGTAGAGGTAGAGGTGAGGCTGAGGGATCCCAGGGAAGAACAGGGTGTGGAACTTGTGGTAAGAATCATGACAGTCACTGTAAATATAAAACCAAAGGTTGTTATACGCGTGGATAAGTAGGACATAATTATAAGGATTGCTTATCCCTAGGAAAGTTTTGTTATGACTGTGCTTAGCACGGGCATGAATCTTCTGAATGTCCTAACTAGTTAAAATATTTGGTAGCAGATATGTTAAATAAAATAAACGGATATAGTGGAAAGTTCTTTCTTTAATGTATGTAATCTAAGTAGAACTAGTATGTACTTTTCAGGTATAAAAAGTAATCTTGAAGGAGGCGGAATTAAGAAAGACTTTGGGTTAATGGTTGAATTACGGGTGATTAGTATTTGATATTTATACCAAGAGTTGACCGTGTAACACCGTATTTTTAACACAAAAATTTTCACTTTTAATTACACCGCGGAAGCATTTTAAACATTAAAGTAATTACAATTAATTACAAACCACTGTTTACAAAATATCAGTATTACAAAACACGGCTCGTCACAAATACATTATCACAGTCCTAGGTGATTACTCCCCAAGCTAACCACTCTCAGCCGAGCCGCTGACTTACCAAAACCTGTAAAAAGAGTGAGAGGTGGGGGGATTAGCACAAAGCTAAGTGAATTGAGTATCACAAAACAGATATATCAGTCAGAACCGCATGATATCAACAACCACAAATAAGCACCCTGGGAAGACCGGCGGTTCTGCAGGAACCTATAACCAATGCCGGCCAAAGCAAAGGTTTAACGGTAGACAATTTGCTATTCTCAAACAGTATCATCCTCTAGTAGGAACAAATACATCCCAAGGTCCTGATACTGCTTAGCCAATAGCAAATGAACCCAGCCCATAAGCCCAGTCGTAAACTGACTTCCCTTCCAACATGTATACATATCACAGAATTCAACAATTAACATTCACAGTTAATTAACCAATAGATATACAATCTATCCAACAATAGTTGCAACCAAACTAGTACAACTAATATCACCCGTGAGCAAACATCCACACACCTCTGGTTCTCAGCTATTTCCACTCAGTGATCTAATTTTATTGAGGCTTGTCTGTCCCTGAGAACACAGTAACCAACCATTAGTAATCAACTCATAAATATATATATATCAAACATATATATTTATATCCATTTAATCAAACATAAACATGTAAGATTCACATATGTATACACATATAACACATAGCATTAAACAATTCAAACAAAAGCCAAACTGTCAGATTTCATGAGAAATCCGACACTACCATCGGATTTGCACCAAATCCGCAACCACTATCGGAATCCGACATTTCGTATCGGATTTGAAGGAATCCGATACTTCCTTTGGGTTTCACTTAGTACAATTGGATTTCCACACATCCGGATTCAACACCCGGTTTTCCACTCTGTTTTCATCATCAATACTAAATCCGCAACCTTCAACCCTTCCATGAATCCGGAAACTTCAAACCTTGTGTAATTCATCTTTCCAGTTTATACAATTCACATACAAGTTCATATAAACATGTTTAAACATGCAAGCATGCATATTAAACACCATAAAACCATAAGAACACCAAGAACATCAAATCCGATTACTTCATATGATAACAAAACCCACATAAAACCGTAACATGCTTATAACAACTAGCATGTTAGCAAGAATCGGGAAATAATCATCAACCTTAGAAACTTGAATCACACAATCAAGAAATCAGAATTCCGATTGTTGCTCTTCTTTCTTCCTTTCTTCTTTGCTCTCGTTTCACACTCACTTTACACACACAATAATAACTTCAATGTAAAGTAATACCAACACACAGCCACGTATACATCTTAATTGAGCATGAGGTGTCATGGTTTTAAAATACTAAGCACATGCACACACACATATCACCATATACATACTTACTTATATATATATATATATATAATCCATATTAATTAAGTAAATAATTAATTAATCAAATTAAACATTAAATACCAATTAATTAACATAATAATTCACGTGTAACATACCGCAATGCCTACGTTTCTACTAGGCCCAATCTCAGGATGTTACAAATCATCCCCCTTAAACTGGATTCCGTCCTCGGACTCTATTCATCAATAAACAACTGCGGGTAACGAGCTTTCATATCGGCCTCGGTTTCCTACGTCAAGTCTGAACCTAAACTATGTAACACCGTATTTTTAACCCAAAAATTTTCACTCAACTAGAACCATCGGAATCTGTTTCTTTCGCAACTTCGTCACTTTCCGATCCAATAGTTCTACGGGATCTTCCACCAATCTCTTGCTGGAATCCACTTTAAGATCATGTAAAGGTAGGATCTGACTCTCATCCTCAACTCTACATTTCCGCAAGTAACACACGTTGAAGGTATTGTGAATACCTGACAATTCTGCCGGAAGGTTGAGAGTAACCGTCTGATCAATTACCACCCGTTGGACACGGAACGGTCCAATATAACGCGGAGCTAGCTTTCCCCGCTTCCCAAAACGGATAACCCCCTTCCACGGAGAAACTTTCAGATAAACCAACTCCCTCTCTACGAATACCACTGACCTATGACGTGGATCAGCATACATCTTCTATCGATCCCTCGTAGCTTTCAACTTATCTCGCGCAATAGCTACTTTGTCTGCGGTGATCTGCACCATATCCAGCCCTGCATACTGTTTCTCACCCGCCTCTAACCAACAAGTAGGAGTACGGCAGCGACGACCATATAACATCTCATAAGGCGGCATACCGTTACTCGAATGGTAAGAATTATTGTACGCGAATTCAATTAGTGGCAGATGGGAATCCCAAGAACCTCCATATTCTAACACACATGCCCGCAGCATATCCTCGAGTGTCTGAACAGTTCTCTCAGATTGCCCGTCTGTCTAGGGGTGGTAAGCTGTACTCAGATTCACACGTGTACCCAACTCCCGCTGTAAACTGTTCCAGAAGTTCGACACAAACCTGGAATCTCTATCTAACACAATTGAAAGCGGTATACCATGTCGGGAAACAACTTCATCAATGTACAACTGAGCCAACTTACTAAGTGATGCTGTCTCACTAGTAGCCAAGAAGTGAGCACTCTTGGTCAATCTATCAACGATCACCCAAATCATATCATTATTCCTCTGCGTACGTGGATGTTTTGTTACAAAATCCATCGTAATGTGCTCCCACTTCCACTCTGGAATCTGCAACTGTTTAAGTGATCCATAGGGTTTCTGGTGCTCTGCCTTAACCTGTGCACAAATATGGCAAGACTCCACAAACTTTGCAACATCCATCTTCATTGTAGGCCACCAATACAGCACCTTTAGATCGTTATACAGTTTTGTGCTACCTGGATGAACAGATAGTCTAGACTTGTGAGCTTCAGTCATAATCAAATTCCGTAGACCTCCAAGCAAAGGCACCCAAACACGAGATTGATAAACCTTCAATCCCCGAGAATTATCAGTCAAGTCATTCTTTTTCTTAGTCATAATCTCTGACTTCAGATTTTCATCCCTCAAGGCTTCCAACTGAGCTGCCTTTAATCTGTCGATCAAGTCGGAGACTATTTCAATTCGCATGAATTTAACATGTTCACTAACTCCCTTGTGACTCAAAGCATCGGCTACCACGGTGGCTTTCCCTGGATGATAGCGAATATCGCAATCATAGTCTTTAACAAGTTCCAGCCATTGTCTCTGTCGCATATTGAGTTCTTTTTGCGAAAATACATACCGCAAGTTTTTGTGATCCGTACAAATGACACACTTTGTACCATAAAGATAGTGTCTCCACAACTTTAACGCAAAAACCACAGCTGCCAGTTCTAAATCATGGGTTGGATAGTTCTTCTCATTAGGTTTCAACTGACGAGAAGCATACACAATCACTCTATCCCGTTGCATCAACACACAACCCAACCTTGCCAATGACGCGTCATAGTAAACTATGAAGTCATCTTACCCATCTGGTAAAGCAAGAATAGGAGCCTAGCACAAGAGTCGTTTCAACGTTTGAAAGGCTCTCTCCTGTTCATCACTCCATTTAAATGGAACCTCCTTGCGAGTCAATTTAGTCATGGGATTCACAATTTTAGAAAAATCTTTAATGAATCTTCTATAATACCCAGCCAATCCCAAGAAGCTTTTAATCTCAGAAGGCGACTTCGGAGCCTCCCAGTTCATCACTGCTTCTATCTTTGCCGGATCTACTTTAACTCCATCACTGCAAATGACATGCCCCAGAAAGTGAACTTCCCGCATCCAGAATTCACACTTCGAATACTTGGCATACAATTGCTCCCGTTTCAGAGTTTCAAGAACCTGTCTCAAATGAACCTCGTGATCAGCTTCAAATTTCGAATAAACCCGAATGTCGTCAATAAATACTATCACACATTTATCCAAGAACGGTCGACAAACCCGGTTCATCAAATCCATAAATGCTGCAGGTGCGTTAGTCAAACCAAACGGCATGACTAAAACTCATAATGGCCATACCTGGTACGGAAAGCATTCTTAGAAATATCCTCGTCAGAAACTCGTACGTGGTGATAGCCCGATCTCAAATCAATCTTCGAGAAATATGAAGCACCCTGCAACTGATCAAACAAATCATCAATCCTGGGCAGAGGGTATATATTCTTCACTGTCCGCTTATTCAGTTCCCTGTAATCAATACACATTCGCAGAGTACCATCTTTCTTTTTCACAAATAAGACTGGTCCACCCCACGGTGAAGAACTCGGACAAATAAATCCCCGATCCAACAAATCCTGAATCTGTGTCATCATCTCCCTTATTTCAGAAGGAGCCAACCAATAAGGAGATCTAGCCACTGGATTAGAACCTGGTATCAAATCAATCTTGTACTCTACCTCTCGAACGGGAGGTAACCCAGGTAACTCATCCGGAAACACCTCAGGAAATTCTGATACAACTCGTACATCAGTCACTGCCCGTTTCTCTTTTCTAGCATCAATCGCATATGCCAGAAAACACTCACATCCCTTACTCAAGGATTTATTGGCTTTCAACATCGAAATGATAGGAAACACAGACTTGTTCCTTTCCCCTCGAGCCACCACACGCAACCCATCAGAAAACGGAAACGAAATCAGCTTCCTATGACATTTTAGACTCGCCCTGTGCTTACTCAGCCAATCCATCCCCAAAACCACATCAAACCCCGCTAATGGCATAAACGGGAATGATATAGGAAAGCACTTACCATCAATATCAATTTCGGCACCCGTCACAGAAGTCGTAAAAGGCACTATCTTACCATCTGCTACTTCTATATCAATCGGCACAGAGATACTAGTAGTAGGCAAATTTAACTTAGCACAAAATGCTACAGAAATAAAGGAGCGATTCACTCCAGAATCAAACAATACACGAGCAGGTAAGGTGTTTATAAATAACGTACCGGTGATCACATCATCCGTGGCAGTAGCAACATCTACTGTCATCCGGAACACCCTGCCATTGACGAACCCCCAACCGCCCCTGCCCCTGTCCCGACCCAGTTCCTGCCGCTGATCTTCTCCATGTAGGGCAATCACCCGCCTTATGATCCTCCTGATGACAATTCCAGCACACATTCTGAGGGTACCGACAATCCTTACATTCGTGCCCGTGCGTTCCACATCTAACACGTCGCATAGTCTGAGCAGTACACTGCCCAGTGTGAGTAGCCCTGCACCTTGTGCACCATTGAGATTTACTCCCCGAATCCCCTGTAGGAGCTTTTCTATTCTGACTGCCCTAGGACTGGTTACCCTGCCATTTCTTCTTTTGCTGGCTACCCCCAGCTTGGTCATACCTCGGCTTCTGCAAAGCCGCCTCCTCCTTGCTCTGTTTGTCTTTGGCTTGGATGCCCCCCTCAGTAGATTTTGCTAAGGTGAAGGCCTGGGACAAAGATCCAACCAACCTGGTGGTGCTCCTGTACTCTGGAAACAAAGGCCCGATAAAGTGCTGAACCTGGGAAGATTCATCAGGCACCCACTGAGATACAAACCTCAGCTTAGAATTGAACTGTTCAATCAGTTCATCCACCGTCATCTTTCTTGTCATCTTTAGTTCCATGAACTCCTACCTTATTTTATTTAGTTCGAAGGCGTTGCAGTATTGTTCACACAATTTATCTCGAAATTGGTTCCAAGTAATTGAATCCATTTGTGCTCTCGATAAATGTGTGGTAATGGAATCCCACCAAACCATTGCTTTGCCTTTGAGCATCCTTGTGGCAAAACAAACTCTCATCTCCTCCTCACAGTTACATGCATCCAAAATCCTCCCTATGTCTCTCAACCAGTTTAAAGTGACATTATGATCCGTGCTGCTATGGTATTCCTCTGGTTTACAATCCAGGAATTGTTTATAAGTACACGGCTGCCTGTAACCCATTCCTGGTCGAAATCCCATAAATGGATAAGAATAAGATCCAGATCCTTGTGGCATTGACCCCTGTGGAATAGATCCTTGCGGATAGGGCCCTGAGGAAACTACGGATAATAGAACGGTTGAGTTATCGGTTGAGTAAACGGTGGTATTGGCATTGACATCGGAGGAACCTCTGCCAATATAGTAATTGTTGGAAAGATAGGGGGTATCGCAACCGTAGTTGAAGCTACAGAAACAACTGGTGGTTGTGCTGCAGGAGCCTGCCTCTACTGCTCTAATTCTGATCTCAATTCTTGCAGCTGACCTTCTAGTTGAAATATGTACTCATCCCTGTCATCAACCGATGTACCAGATGTACCAGTGTTGGTTGGAATCTCAACTGTTGCGGTAGGAACCTCATCGGTAGTTGGGACAGTAGGGGTACCGGTTGAGTAATCACGTCTAGCCATTGTTATCTGTTACAATCACATCACCTCACAATTTATTAGATAAATCCGTTAGTACACAACATACTAACTCCACCCTCTCCAATTCACCCCAATCCCACACTCAAGGAGTAATCGACCTATCACGAGCCAAGATTTGGGAATGTAACACTTCCACTGTGCCTACACTGCCAAACCGAGGCTCTAATACCAAACTTGTAACACCGTATTTTTAACCCAAAAATTTTCACTTTTAATTACACCGCGGAAGCGTTTTAAACGTTAAAGTAATTACAATTAATTACAAACCACTGTTTACAAAATATCAGTATTACAAAACACGGCTCATCACAAATACATTATAAGAGTCCTACGTGATTACTCCCCAAGCTAACCACTCCCAGCCGAGCCGCTGACTTACCAAAACCTGTAAAAAGAGTGAGAGGTGGGAGGATTAGCACAAAGCTAAGTGAATGGAGTATCACAAAACAGATATATCAGCCAGAACCACATGATATCAAGAACCACAAATAAGCACCCTCGGAAGACCGGCGGTTCTGCAAGAACCTACAACCAATGCCGGCCAAAGCAAAGGTTTACGGATAGTCCATTTGCTATTCTCACACAGTATCATCCTTTGGTAGCAACAAATGCATCCCTAGGTCCTGATACTACTTAGCCAAGAGCAAATGAACCCAGCCCATAAGCCCACTCGTAAACTGACTTCCCTTCCAACATGTATACATATCACAAAATTCAACAATTAACATTCACAGTTAATTAACCAATAGATATACAATCTATCCAACAATAGTTACAACCAAACCAGTACAAATAATATCACCCGTGACCAAAATCCACTCACCTCTAGTTCTCAGCTATTTCCACTCAGTGGTCTAATTTTACTGAGCCTTGTCTGTCCCTGAGAACACAACAACCAACCATTAGTAATCAACTCATAAATATATATATCAAACATGTATATTTATATCCATTTAATCAAACATAAACATGTAAGATTCACATATGTATACACATATAACACATAGCATTAAACAATGCAAACAAAAGCCAAACTGTCGGATTTCATGAGAAATCCGACACTAACATCGGATTTGCACCAAATCCGCAACTACTATCGGAATTTGACATTTCGTATCGGATTTGAAGGAATCTGATACTTCCTTCGGGTTTTAACTTAGTACAAACGGATTTCCACCCATCCGGATTCCACACCCGGTTTTCATCATCAACACTAAATCCGCAACCTTCAACACTTCCATGAATCCGACAACTTCAAACCTTGTGTAATTCATCTTTCCAGTTTATACAATTCACATACAAGTTCATATAAACACATATAAACATGTTTAAATATTCAAGCATGCATATTAAACACCATAAAACCATAAGAACACCAAGAACATCAAATCCGATTACTTCATATGATAACAAAACCCACTTAAAACCGTAACATGCTTATAACAACTAGCATGTTAGCAAGAATCATGAAATAATAATTAACCTTTGAAACTTGAATCACACAATCAAGAAATCAGAATTCCGATTGTTGCTCTTCTTTCTTCCTTTCTTCTTTGCTCTCGATTTCACACTCACTTTACACACACAATAATAACTTCAATGTAAAGTAATACCAACACACACCCACGTATACATCTTAATTGAGCATGAGGTGTCATGGTTTTAAAATACTAAGCACATGCACACACACATATCACCGTATACATATATACTTATATATAATCCATATTAATTAAGTAAGTAATTAATTAATCAAATTAACCATTAAATACCAATTAATTAACATAATAATTCACGTGTAACATACCCCAATGCCTACGTTTCTTCTAGGCCCAATCTCAGGATGTTACAGATCCCAAGTGGGGGAGGCTAGTTTAAAAAGATTTAACATGATTAATCATGTTAAAATAATCCATATAAATCACCGTGATCATGATAGAAATAAGTATTGATAAGAATTTCATTATTAAACGAAGGAATTACAAAAATTTGAATTTGAATGGAAATTTAAAACCACAATAAGTAACATTCAGTAA
Organism: Dittrichia graveolens; assembly: GCA_038502395.1. Taxonomy (NCBI): domain Eukaryota; kingdom Viridiplantae; phylum Streptophyta; class Magnoliopsida; order Asterales; family Asteraceae; genus Dittrichia; species Dittrichia graveolens. The sequence continues at coordinate 31,920,796 of JARJIL010000008.1, forward strand.
TGGATAAAACGAGTAAAGAGTTAATGAAAGGAGATTGTTGTCTCCCTCTTAAATAAAGATGTGGTAATGATTATATTATTACAACGAAAATTAGAGTGAGTAATGGATAGAATGTTGTTAAATTAACCATACTAACCGAAGTAAGGTATAATGGTGAATCACGTACGTATTGGAATACTAGAAAAATAATATAACGATAATATAGAAGGACAGGATAGAAGTGATTTTGAAACTTTAAGATTTGTAGGCCTCAGCCCATGTACGTGATGAGATATGAGAATCAAGGAGAGGGTCAGGTGCTAACCCAGCAGATATTTCAGTACGATTAATATTTTTATCATTTTTTAGTATACAAGTGAGTACATTGCTCAATATAGAGAGCGAGAATAGTCGGCAGATGATTCCTCTTAGAATATTAGTAGAGAATGTATACCTACTTGAACTTATAAATGTAATTCTTTTCGGCAGAGTTGAATTGAAATAATTGTGATTGTAATAACTAGAAAAGAATCGAATATGTGTTATTGTTTAGCGGGAAGATTAATGTTGTAGCAAATGCTTCGAGTTAAATTCAGGATCAGTACTCTTGAAGAATAAATCCTTAAGCAAGATTGTAACCACACCCTTAACTAATATCGTAAGAGTGCACATATAGAAAAAGTAGAGATGAAAACTACAACAGGAGTGGATCAAGGAGCAGGTAATGAACTTTATGAAGAATAGTCATGCTTTGATAAATCATTATAATCGAGTATGAGCACCTAGCCATGGAAAGCTATACAAACCCTTCTGAGCGAAGCGCACAGAATTAAGTTCTTAATTCACCAAAAGCAACTAAGATGTATAAAGACCTGAAAGTGGAATGTTAATGGTCGGTTATGAAACAAGATGTAACCAAATATATGGAAAAGTGTAAGCAGGTTAATTAAAAGTGTACATTTTTTGTAAGTGAAGAATGAATATCAAAATATATGAGAAGTTAGAACGTGGTTGGGTTATATTATAATATGAGTTATTGTAAGTAGGTTAATTAAAAGTGTACATTTTATTTCCATCAAGAAAACTTATTTCTCCGAACGTTAGCTAATGCATATGTAAAAGAATTGTTTTTGTTGGTGTCCCAGTTTCCATTATATCAGATAGAGATAACCAATTCATTCCAAATTCTAAAAAGAATTTCATGAAGAGATGAGGAACAAGTTTTATCATATGGCTAAAGTAAGAGAGCAATTCAAATACTTGAAGATAGGGGCGTGTGCATGTGTTATTAGTTTTGGAAGAAACTGGGATTTCTGTCTACTGTTAGCAAAAATTTTCATACTATGCCAGTTACAATTCTAGTATGGTATATGGTAGGAGAGATCGGACCTCAAAGTCAGAAAGAATCGAGTAGCAATGAGGTGCTATAGCAAATGACAGAACAATTTAATAAATAAGAAATATATTCTTAATAGCCTAAAGTAGATAAAAGAGCTACACCCATAATCGTAGATCACTATTCAGGTGGGAAGCTATGTTTTAATAATATGTCACCCTGGAAGGGCATGATTAGATTCAGGAAAGAGGGGGAAACTAGGTCCGATGTTTATTGGACCATTTTAATGATTGCTCGTGTGGAAAAGGTTACGCATATACATGAATTTATAGAGGAATTGACATAACTTCATAAAATCTTTCACGTATCATATCTCATAAGATGTTTAGCAAACGAGTCTGCATATGTATTTATAACCTTCGAAAACGTGATTATTGACGATAAACAGATTGGACTAGTTAAGTTCTAGTGGAAATACAAAAAGTGGTCGGATTATACTGAGAAACATGATAAAGAGATGACGTGTAGTTATCCAGAACTCTTTAGCAATTGATTTCGAGAACGAAATCCATTTCAAGTGAGGGAGAGTTGTAATACCCTAAATATAAAAATTTCCAAATTTATAAATTAATTAAATGATATGTTTTAGTGGATTGCCTATTTAAGATTATGAGGTGTTTAGAAACTTGAGGGGTTAAAGTTGTCAAAATAAAAGATAAAAGGTTGAGTGACCATTTATGTAATTAAGCCATATATATATATATGTATATATATATATATATATATATATAAATGGGAGTGTACATGCGAAAAGTGTCTTATTTGCGAAAAGTGTGAGAAGCAATACTGACCTCTTATTTGTACTTGATCTAATGGATTATATTAATCTTATTTTTTATTTTTTTTAATTCAAAATGGTAAAATAGTTAACAAAAAAAATTTTCTCTCTTCAATCTATTTCTCTCTCCTTCAATTTTTAAACAAAATAAATTAGAAAAAAATTTAATAATAATTAATACATTTACGGTGTTCAACGATGATCAACATCTGAAGAAATTTACGATTTTTAAATTATTAAATGTTATGTTCATTACTTTGTTCACTAGTAAACTCTAGTTTTATATTGTTTTAATATTTTTTTCTGTTTTGATTTTTTCTACTTATTTTTAAGATCCCCTTTATTATTTGTAAAAAATAAAGGGTATTAATTAGTACACTATAATAAACCACAATTAAGATTAAAGTTAATGAATGTTTAATAATAAACAAAACCCTGTACATAACTAATAAAACAAACAACTAATTAATGTTCAATAATAAAACAACTATGTTTAATAATAAACAAAACCCTGAACACGAAAAAAACTGTAAAAACTCAACTAATAACATCTATATTCAATACTGAACACAACCAAATATTTACGAATATTTACGAGTTTTTAAGCAGTAACACTCTAGTGAATACCGTTAAACTTACATTATAAACGAGTTTGTAATAGTGAACAAACAACAAATATTAACCATCATTTATTTATTCACAAGTGAATAACATAAATACAACAAAAATCAAACCGTAACATTAACCCAAATTTCCATATTCACTAATGTAAAATACCAAACAAAACAAAATGTATTCTCTAAAGGACAACAAACATTAAGCATTGCGCTTGTTCCGTAATGAACAACTAAAAAAAGAAAGGACCATTCATAAAAAAACACTTGTTTATAAAAAAAACAGATTCACATTTACAAAACCATTTTAGGAGAAAGAATCAAATCACAAACTAATATTAAATCACTCATAATCAATTCTAACCTCCTATCATAAAAAAGCAACCTACAAACCCATTTCAAAAGAAAACAGGACTACTAACTGAAATGGCGGCGGCGATTGAACAAAAAAAGTAGAACCCGGGACTTCCACGAAAAGAAAACGGCATCAACAACAAAAATCAAACCTCCAACAAAAGGGGCGGCGGCGATTCAAGAGACGGCGGAGGCGACGATTGACGGGACGGTGGTGGATGAAGAGGAGGAATCACCATCAACAGGTTGAACGACATTGTTTTTCACTGGAATCACCACCTCAATGGAGAAGCGGTGATTCATTCACAACGACGAGTGCATCGACCATTTTGTATCAAAATTTGGTCTTGAACCCAGCTCGGCGGCGGTAGATGATGGATGGTTGCGTTGTGGATGGCGATGTCATATTCACCTGGCTCGACAGCGGTAGAGGATGGATGGTGGCACTGGGAATTTCTCTGGCAGCGGCGGTGGGAATATTGCTTCCCGGCTAGGTTTTTTGTTTTGTTTTAGGGATGTGAGAGTGACGTGAGATATTGTTGGGACTTGGGGCAATGACAACATTTAATAATTAGGGAAGAGAGAGAGAGAGATTACTCCTAATTAATTGGTATTTGTTATTTTAAATGTCATAAATGTTTAAAGGATCCAAGTATGATTATTATTGTTAATATGATGTTATTAGTTGTTTGGGGTGTAGGAAAACACCCCTAAAGTGTTAGAGACTGATTGGTATTGTTAAAATTGAGTTTTGTTGAGTTTTGGCCGAAAACAGCTAGTAACTTTGCGAAACTACTACTGTGAGTTGAAGAGCATGGGCGTGCCCCTCAAGATCCAACCGTGCCCCAGGGGCATACGTGAGGAGACACGGATGTGAATGAAAGGGTACGGGCGTGCCCTAATCTTAATAGGCCCAGGGTTTTATAACTATGAGTTTAATACTTTAAATGTATATTATGTGTAGTACGTTATTGTTGGCATATAGTATGAGATATTCTGGCATAGCACTGTGTTTCTAACTGATTGCTGAGTTGAGTTTACTAACTCTAATTCATATATGAGATATGTGTTATGCATTGCAATGTATAATATCGATCTGCGGATCCTTGTGATGGTAGCATGCTGCTTTGTGCAGTAGGGGCTACAAGCAGCATTTAGCCTTATGGGCGGCGGTGCTAAGATGATGCAATAATGTATCCATAAGAACTATTGTGACATTCGTATATGATTATGTGTTTGCTTATATGATTTATAGTTTAGTTTCCTCACCAGGCTCTTGTAGCTTAGTAGATACTCTATTCTGTTTTTGCATGTTATGATAACACCAAGGGTGAGGCCCCGGTTTGACTGTTGGCTAAGTAAAACATTTTTGTAACTATAACGCTCCTGTTTGAGCAACCAAAACTACTTTTGTTGTAATTAGGCGTATACCTCTTTTTGAACAAACCCGAGGGTTTGAACAGTTTATGCTTCCGCGAGCTTTTCTAAACATTTACGATTATCACAAATGAGGTTTATTTATGTATTACTAGTGTTTTGAAAATTGGGACATTACATTACAATCCCCAATTAGCAATTCTTTTTAAGCCAACTTTGCGATTCGACCTTGAAACCCATTTTCTGATTCCTAGTTAGTCATGTGATTTGTGATTCGCACAAAATCAAGAATTTGAGATTCCTCAAGTGTATAGATTTAGATTGCAATCAAGATTTATCAAATTATCAGTCACATTAGTCAACAGATAAGGTCTTCTATCCCAATTTAATGTCTTACAACGTTCAAAGGGCAAAAGAGGTTCCGCTCCACATAAAAAAACATGAAAAAAATAGAATATCGTTGAGCGTGTTAGATGGTACTCCTGTTTTATCTCTTGACACTTATTCTATGTGCTACCACTTCTTTGATTGCAATCCGGTACGATATGATCCGAAATTAAAGCTTTGCAGGAGAAAGTCGTTTGGTATATCATAATTCATTGTGTCGGACGTTAACCTAGACGTGGAGGTCTGGATATACATCGTCACCTTCCTTCGAAAATAATAATATATACAAGACATGTGATCTTGGTAATCATAATGTTTAACAATATTTTTAGCCGAACATCAGTATACCTTTCAAGTGTTAAGTTTTAGTTTTTATATCAATATAAAATTTTAGGAGTCATCGTATCCATGGAAGATTTCCAAAACACAAGTTTCTTTCTCAATACATCAATTACTAAGATATAGCTATTAACCCTTGTTCGGTCATCATAAATCGACCATCATCGCCGAAATATCATTTCATTACTAATTGAACTCATTAATATGACTACTATTCTTCGATATAGCTATCATTGACACTCGTATGTCAGTACCTTCTAGCTATATTTTTCCAAAAAATCATCTACGTTTAAAAATTTTTATAAAGCTTACAACAATTTAAATAATCATGACCAACTTAGAAAAAACTTACAAAGAAAATGAAGAAACCATCATAGATATATACATGCAAGAAACTAAGTTATTTGAGTTCAATAATACTAGTAAGCTAGTAGCATTAAACTGGGGGACTACCACTATATTATTATGAAGATAGGTTAAACTTTGTGGCCTTTATATGTGAAATGATATATCATCTCCCCCCCCCCTCCCCCCAATCACTTTTATTAATTGTATCTTATGATACAATCATAATTAAATCATCACATGTTATAAACTAAAACATGTCTTACAGCTTGAATAAAAATGTTCTGGGGACCGATATGACCTCTTTCAAACTTGATTTTGGATCAAACCATTTCAACAAGCAACATATTGTAAAAGAATGACATGAACCTACACAAATATTTTTTATTTGATTGACACTATACTGATCGATGATATTGTCGTTAATAGTATTTAATATGATCGATATTATCTTCATCAACATTACTTTCTTTTATCGATACTATGTTCATTAATGTAAGTAGCTGATGGGCTAAAATGGGATGGGTATACTCAACAAACAACCCCAAAGTTTTGAACAATGGCTCAGATCATTGACAGGTTGAGCACACCTCATAATTTTTTCCATAACTCTCGACAATAGTCTTGGTTATGAAGAACGCGTTTACAAGGAGATAGCCAAAAACATGTTCATTACAAGGCAATAGCCAAAATATAATGAATACATACACTGAATTACAAACTGTTATGAAATACATGAGGCTGAAACCAAAGGATACAAACATCGTTACAAGCAACAACTCATGGTTTATCATAAAATACATGTTTATATAATAAAAACATGTTTACCCTTGAGTGCAAAAGCAGAAGGAACCTAGAATGCAAGACCCACCCGTCGAGTTATCTTCCTTTTGAGCATCATTACTCATAACAAGAGTTACAGCTTCAATTAAAGTATCAACCATGCCAGGTATGTCAACATCTTTTGCTTAACAAACCAAGCTTGTTTGATCTAGACAACCTTTAAGTAATTACTGCCGACAACCCCATTCTAACAGTAGTGGATACAATAAGCAACGTACCAGAACAATCCTATTTGACATCAAGATTCACTTTCTTCATCATTTCAGCAAGCAATGGAATACCAATCCCCCGGTTTTATTTGTAAAGTCAAAGTCAACCTTAACAATCTTTCGAAAAAGAGCAAAAGACTTCTTTCCCTAAGAACTCATCGCAACATATAACTTTCAAGGATCATGAGCATCACAACATGGAGCACTAGTGACGATAGCTTTTGTTTTCTATAACTCTCACTAACCGCTAGCCCTATCACATAACCAACTAAATAACTTTTAGATTGTAAGTCACCGACGGATTATGATAGTCATTGCTTAACGGAAGCTTCTTGAACACATACCCAAATCCTTTAGTCATAAGCCACGACCTGTATTTAGCTAACTAATGATTCACCGACTTTAAATCCTCTATTCCTTTCTCTAAACACATTATAGGACTTTCAGCCGTTTCTTTTTCGAATGATGCTCAAACTCAGCAGGACTCTTTCTCCAATAATTCTTCCTTCAACTTAGAAGGAGTCTTCACTTTAGATGTTAAATATTTCACTTTCTTTATGTAAGACCTCTTGGCCTTTTTCAAACATTCAACTCCTTCGCAAATTTCAAAATATGGCCCTCATAATGCTCAACTTTAGAAGAAAAATCCCTAATTTTCTATCCAAAGGTCTCGATATCTTCATTGGTCTTCTCATGCCAATGACTCATCTTCAGACCATACACACAAATCTTGGCAAGATGTTAATATAACTGACTAGATATAAAGTTGTCTACCCACTCACACACCCTACAAAGCTCCATAGGAGAAATCATAGAAGCTACTAAATTCTTACACACCTTCATTTATCATGAAAAGAGTCATTCTTCAAAAGGGGTAGATAGGGAATGAATGGTCCATTATTCACAACAACAAATGTTTCAAAAGACTATTGGGTATCATCCCTTATCTTTTTCACCACCCCTAATGGTATCAATCATCTAATCATCTGTTCTTCCAGGTTTTCCTTATCATCTCTTCTTCTTATAGATTTTCCTTATCATTAAAAGGAGGAAAGGCATCCTTCAGATGAACCTCCACACTAGCAAAGGAACTGATGGTCAAATTTTGCAAAGCAAGGGGGACATATTTACCTCCAAACAACTAGTACCTATGTTTATCATTTCATCATTAAGACGTGAAAAGAGGTCGTAGGACATCAAACCAGTTTCATATTCACTTTGAGTAACGCTTTCCACCAAATCTTCAACAGCAATCGGGACAAAATTTGCCAAATACAATTTGCATTTCAAAACCAACCCTTCCTTCCTCGGAAGAGGAAGGTCTCCATCGGTCGACATACCAACACAATGGGAACACCAAGTAAACAAAACTTCTGTTTCCCGAAATTTACACCATCTTTCACCAATGGTTAACCCTCTTGCAACCTAGTGGAATAAATTCTATAGGTCACCCAAAGGTAGAAGATAATTGAAGCTTCAACAAAGTTTACCAAAATCATATGAAACACTCTTGGTAATACAACAAGATTCATTGTCTGCTAGCTGAAGGTTCGTCTCTTTTAGATATCCTACCTTTTCCTCGTGGCACTTGATATGATTTTCTAACATCTCCTGATCTGAATGATGTCCCAATAACCTCTGCGAATTTTTCTTAGCCAAATCAACATTAATTTTTGTAGCAAATTTTATCTTCAAGGTCAGATACACGATTCTCATAACTATCAACCTTAGACGATAACTCCACAAATTTTTGTTCCATTAAATCCTTGTGTTCACCAGTTCACTGATTCACGGATATGTCAACTATCTTTTCCTCATATACACTCACTTTCTCTCTAGTAGTATCAGCCTTCTAAACAATAACATCAGGGGAACATCGGTAGAAGAAGCAACACATGAAGAAGAAGCTATATCCAATGATCTAGCAAGCACATCCGAAGGAAAACCATCAAAACCTACATTAACCCCATCTTGATCTTGACCAACATTTACCAAATCATCTCCATTGGTAAGTGCAAAAGTCCAATATATAAAAGCTATTTTCCTAAACCATTTCCTTTTTTCTCCATACAGGAAGACCCTCATCCATCAGCACCCCTATAACTTTACAAGGAGTGGACCTCTTTTTAGATTTATCCAGAAATGATTCGATGTAGAGCAATCAAATGAATACACAATAGATTCAAGTAGAGAGAATGTATGGAAACACCTTAAAGTGTGTGTCTCCTATTCAATATTATATCAAAGGTTACAAGAAAGGAAGGCTACAATACTATGTATACTAAGTACAAAGTAAAGCATAAAAACATAAAATTGTGACTAGACTTAAACACAAATGCAACTCTAACATTCTCCCCCTTGTTTAAGTCTAACTCATATTTCTTTGACCCATCTTTCTCTGCCAATGTCTGATCATGTTTCTTTCATCTCGTTTGGCATCAAATAGCTTTATGACTTCAGTTAATTTGATTCTGGGCGCTTGGTCTACTTCATCCTTTAAGCTAATACTATAATCCAAAATTTTTAAGGTCCAAATCTTAAAAGATCCATCCGAATAAGCATTAACTTCTTTTAATCTTAAGAAGAACTTTTCTCTTTTGCTGTTAAACAAAACAATCCCTTCATCTCCCTCAAACTCTTCATCATCACTCCAGACAACTTGAAACATCTTCGGTTAGTCAATCTTTGAATGTTTTGTGTTTGGCTTCAGTAGATTTATTTTGGCTTTATCAGATTCGGCTCCCAACTGAAGATCTGTATACTCTGCAATTTGACATCGGTGCCTGACGAACTCCCTGAGCTTCTTATAACCACCTGAATCTTCAGCATTCTTTTCTAGTTTCATTTCAAGCTCATCTAGCAGAAAATTAACGTCACTAAGGTTTAAGAATTTTAGGTCCACATGCCCAATTGTATAATTCTTCATATCCGACCTTTTGACTAAATAGCTGATCATTTCTTTGTAGACAACTCTCTGAACTCCAACAAAATTGAGTTTTATGATCTGATATTTTGATTTGACTTCCTCTTTCTTTGCAGTATGCATATTGAGAATCATCTTTGCTTTAACATCTTCTGCATCTTTTGCACCCATCATATTCACATCTAACATCTCTTCTATTTCCTCTGCATAGATGTCGACGAATTTTTCTTCTAGAAAGGCCACTGGTATATCTTGGTATCTCCAGTTTCTGATGATTTTCTTCAGGGCCTCCCTAGTTAGCACATAGCTTTTCTTTACGTTTGGTATAGACCCAGTGTGAACCGGATCTATTTGAGCAGTTTTAGGGATATTCCATTCTGACTGTTTTGATATTTCTCTGATTTGACTTTCTTTCAGTTGTTGTTTTCTGATGTCTGAAGGAGTGACTCTAAATTGCTTAGGAGATGGCGGAAATTGTTCTGTTACTTCTTTATGCACTTTCATCACATTATCCAAATTGTATCTTTCAAGCCCAGATTCATCAACTATCTCGGAAGAAGGCTTTTCAACCTCTTGCTTGCTCAGCCATAAGGCTAGCGTCAGATCCTCATCCTCTGCCTCAACCTCAGGCACATTTGTCTGCTCAAATTCAACCACAGTCTGCTTTCCCTTATATTTTTGTTTAAACGATGTTTCCTCCAATCCGGCAGCAACTGCACCGATTCGTTGAGCAGCCAGGGTATCAAAATAAGTTTTTAAACGTTTCTCGCCTGAGGACGATCGGTGTCTGAGTCATCATCATCATGCCTAGATTGTTTTGATGACCCGACAGCTTTACATATAGACTCCACCTCAGTTCTCAACAATGATAAGATATCTAAATCCTCAGAACTGCTATCACCCTTGCCAATTAATTTAACCATTAATAAGCTTTTTAACTCATCCACTGACAAGGCATTTGTAACTTTATCCTTTACTTCCATTTCTTTATGTTCTACTAAATCATCCAATTTCTTCTCGATTGTGGTGACTCTGCCAAGTTGTAATCTTTGAATATCATCAATTCTGATGTGCAAATGTTCAAGAGCAGCATCAAAATCAGCCTTGGAAACGAATTCCTTAGCCGATTCAGATTCAGAAGTTGTAACACCGGGATCACTTAGATTACCCGTTGAGGTTCCAGCACCTCCAGAAACAAATTCTGTAGATGAAGGACCACCCACTTTCACAGCTGGATTGACGTTGGCTGTGGTGAGATTTCCAACTAATCCTCGGATATGGCCTGTGAAGGCTTCACCTATAGTAGTTCCAGCTGGTCTATCACTGAATAGACCAGTTATTACTTCAAGTGTTTCCCTGTGTTTTGAAAGAAAATCAACAATCTGTTGATAGTTATCGATGTGCGCAGAAACGACAGGTGTGGCCTGGAGAGGAGTGCCACTTGTTTCAATAACAGTTTCCTTCAAATGAGGAACCGTTAGATTATGTGCTTTATCTCCGTATGATGAAACAATATCCTGTTGAGAGGATACTGAGTGGCTTGGAGGGGTTTGTGCTTGCTCTGGTGGGAAGCCAGAGTCTTTTTCAATGCTAGGTAAAAACCCAACAGTGGATGTGGTGTCCCGGCTAGAAATGGCTGGGGGAATCTCAGCACCCACATTTTCTATTCTCCCAACACTCACTCCCTCACTTTGTTTTTGCCTCTTAGCATCTTCATCTACATTAAGTGCAGTAATATCATCATACATCAATTGCGTATCAATATCCGAAAAATCCATCATTTGGTCATAATCAGGTAAACTAGTATGTACTCTTTGACCATCAGGACCTAACTCCTCCTCGATCTGCTCTAGAAACAATTTCTCGATATGTTTTTGGAATGAATCAGTGTCACTTTCAGATGAGTCCAGAGCAACTCCCTCTCTAAACTCACCAACACCTTCACTTTCTTCTCCACCCCTCTCAATTATTTTTTCTCTTGGCTCACCCCTGTCAGCTTCTCCCGTTGAAGACTGACTCCTAATATCACTAGCACTCGGGGATCCTAGCGTTCCTGGGGTAGAATCAACAGGCTCTTGTCGATCCATAAGAACAATGTTATGTAATCTCACATACTACTGGACCACCTCACTTTCCAAATCCAACAAATGTACTAACTCAGCAGGCATCACGAATGGTTGAATATCAGGCATCGCTGGTATTTTGTATAATTTTATCATCATTTGAATCTGCACTGCTGGTTCACCATCACGCCTCGAGATATCAGTATCCCTGGCCATCAACCGTTGAATTATCATAGAAAGAAACCGTGGAAACGGTAAGAAGTTACGTCTTTTTCCAGGTATCACTTTTTCCCTGGCCACCTTGGCTATCTCAATAAACAACAACTTTGCATAGTCAAAGTGAAAATGTTTAGCCATTCAAACCAGCACCTTCAATGCAAAGATATTGGCACCATCTATCCCTTTGGTCACACTTGTCAAACACCGCATGATTATAGCATATAGAGTTTGCCACTGAGGAACGAGTCCTGAACGTTTGAATTTTGACACGCCGGTTAATTCATCTCCTCTCCATCCAAGATCCATCACATGGGTTAGAATTTGTTTGTTAGTAGGAATTGAATCAAAATCAGGTTTTGGTAGATAAGAGGTTGATTTGGGTAGTCTTAGGATTCTGCAGATACTTTCAATACCCATCTCAAATTCAACTTGCTCTATTTGGCCAGCAGGTACAGGAAGTCCTTCAGCACTTTTAGTTAAGGATAATGAACTCCATAATTGTTGTACATACACCTCCGGAACATGAGGGAAGGCTTCAGTAGGATTAAAAGTGAATATGTGGTTCAATGGGTGAGATGTTATAAGTTCGGTGATTATCGGGTATTCGATTTTGGTAACATGTGGTAAGAATTAGGCGTTGTTCAGTTGGTTTGGTAGGTAATTGGCTTGAGGGTAAAGGGTATTGGATGGAATTTGAGCCATCTGTGAAATAAAACGGTTAGTACAAATCTCAAAAATTTCGAAAATTCTAGAAAATTCCTAAGTGTTGGCAAAAACCGACACTTAGAAATCCGACAAGATGAAATCCAACACCGTTTTTGTTTCAAAACCGACATAAGTTAAAATCCGATTGAATTCTTTGAAAATACGATACAAATGAAATTCCGATAGTCAATGTTTTCCAAAATCCGATAAGTATGAAAAACCGACACAATTTCAAAATCCGAGTCTTTTGAACTTGAAATCCGATGAATCATTTAATTAAAATCCAACATTTTCAAAATACGATGATATTGAAAATCCGTTTGTGTTAAAATCCGACAACCACTCGGATTTACATGAAATCCGACAACCACTCGGATTTACATACAATCCGATAACATTGAAATCCTTTGCTTTGTTTGGTAATAAATCCGACACTTGTCAATGTGAACATTCGGATTTGTCATAATCCGATTGAACATGAAATCCGACAGTTCATGTTCAATAACAGAGTTACTTGTTCGACAATCCGATTCTTTCAAAAATCCTCACTTCATTCATTTATCACTTAAAAATCAACATATTTGTGCAATTAAACCTAAACTAAGAACTCCTTTTGGATCAAACAACACAAATAACCACTAAAACCCTTCCTCGTTTAAACCAACATTTCCGACTAAAACTCGAAAAAACCGACAGATTCAAAATCCTTAAATATCCAACTCAAAGATCAAGTATCTTGAAATCGACATACAACCCATTATTGTACAACTAAAACCGAGTCCAATCATGTTAACAACACATATGATTTTGAAGATTTGAGCATCGAGTGATTCGAGGGTTTTTCAGTCAAAAGAATCGATTACAAACCAATTAAACATTGATGAAAATGCAAACAAAGTATACCTTTTGAATCAATAAGGTATTGCGAACTAGGATCTGTTGTTTGTTTGCACAAATGAACACTTCGAAATTCTCGGATTCTTTGAACACTCGGTTTGTTGAAAAGCTTTGGAAAACCGATAATGAAATCGGATTTTTGTTTTTATAGGAAAAACCGACCCACGAAATCCGAATGGGTAAAATTCGATCCACAAGAAATCCGGAACCCACAAAACCGATAAAACACTCCGTTTTGGTCAAAATCCGATTAAAGTATCAGAATCTGACAAAAGTATCAGAATCCGACAACTTTTAGCGGATTTTCAACACTTCTCATAAGAATTTTGATTTTTCAAATCATTCCACTCCCCCTAAACTTCATATATCATCTTTAAAAAGAATATGAAGATGAAATTTTCAAAAATTTGATAATTTTAATTCAAAAACAAAAAATAAAACTCCCTCTCAAATCATGCACAAATGTACAACAATTTGAGATAAAGAAAATTTTTTTTGAGTTTTGTGTGTTTCGTAAATGTTTTTGATTTTTCATTTAATATATAAAAAAACTGATATATTTTCTCCCCCTACAAGTATGAACCCTTAGTGATTCATAACTTGTATTTGCTCTGTCTGTCCAATGACCTAATTTGACCCGCATAACTAGCATATACCGTGTAAGATCTGTTGATTCAGAATGTTATGTTAAACTATCAAATTCAACATTCCTAATCTGGACACTAAAGCATTAAAACGAGATTCTTCTAATGCTTAGGTGAAAATATCAGCAAGTTGATTATCTATTTGAACATATTTTAATTCAATTAAACCTTTTTCAGCATAGTCTTTTATAAAATGATATCTGATGTCAATATGTTTCGTTTTAGAATGATGTACCGGATTGCATGTAATTGCAATGGCACTTTGAGAATCACACAATAGAGGAATTTTGTTAAATACCAGACCAAAGTCGGAAAGCTGAGTCCGAATCCAAAGGCATTGTGAACAGCGGCTAGCAGCAGCAATATACTCTGCTTCAGCTGTTGATAATGAAACACGGTTCTCCTTCTTGGGACCCCAGCAAACCAGTCTGTCTCCCAAAATATGTGCACTCCCAGATGTGCTCTTTCGGTCTAGCATGCAACCGGCATAATCTACATCAGATTAGGAAATTAGCTCAAACCCAGAATCCCTAGGATACCACAAACCTAGATCTGGGGTACCCTTAAGATATCTAAATATGCGTTTTACCGCCAGAAGATGAGATTCTTTAGGATTTGCTTGGAATCTGGCACAAAGACATGTAGAATACATAATATCCGGCCTACTAGCTATTAAATATAGCAATGAACCTATCATGCCTCTATAAGTTTTCAAATCTACTGCTTTTCCTTCCGGATCAGCAAATAGTTTTGTTCGAGAAGCCATAGGTGTTGAGATTGATGAACAGCCAGTCATATCAAATCTCTTTAATAGATCTTTGATATACTTAGCTTGATTTATAAAAATTTCATGGCTAAATTGTTTAATTTGCAATCCAAGGAAAAAATTAACTTCCCCCATCATGCTCATTTCAAACCGCTTTTTCATAGTATTTGAAAATTCATTGCCATACTTAGGATTTGTAGAACCAAATATTATGTCATCGACATATATTTGTACCAAGGCATAATCATTTCCAATCTCCTTTTTAAACAATGTGGTGTCAGTTTTCCCTTTGACGTATCCTTCGTTAAGCAAGTGTTCTGACAGCTCATCATACCAAGCTCTCGGGGCTTGTTTTAAACCATATAGAGCTTTGTCGAGAATGTAGACGTCATTGGGTCTGTTAGGATCTACGAAACCTTCAGGTTGACTGACATACACTTCCTCTTTCAATTTTCCATTGAGGAATGCAGTCTTCACATCCATTTGATACACAGTGAAGTTTCTGTAGGAAACATAGGCTAGGAAAAGTCAAATTGCTTCTATCCTTGCTACAGGGGCGAAGGTCTCATCATAATCTATTCCTTCCTGTTGATTATACCCCTTAGCCACTAGCTTAGCTTTATTCCTAACCACCACACCATCAGAATCCTTTTTATTCTTAAATACCCACTTCGTTCGAACAATAGATTTGCCATCAGGTCACGGAACTAGTCTCCAGACTTTGAGTCGGTCAAACTGATTTAGCTCTTCTTGCATAGCTATAATCCAATCAGGATCAGCTAGAGCTTCTGACACTCGTGTGGGTTCGACCATGCTTAGAAAACTAGAGTGTTGGCATATGTTAGCTGTGGCAGATCGAGTTTGAACACCGGAGTCCAAACTTCCTATGATTTGAGTCTCTGGATGACTCTTCAGCCAAACGGGTTCGGGGGATTGAACCTGAATGAAGTCATTAAGATTTTGAAGATCACTGAATTAATGTCTTATGCTGCTTGATCATATCTTGGACTTTGTTCATGTGCAGGGATATTTGTAGCTTCAAACTCCGAAGTACTATTACTCTATCTAAAAAACATGAAGCAGCTCCATCTAAGAACTTTTAATTGAGATAGTAATCCTTTAACTTTGTTTAAGGTCCCTTTTTTTGAGAAAGGAGAATAGGAGTTATCAGAATTTATAGTCTGTTGAACTGTAGATACACTTGGTGGCTCAGTTATTGACACATACTCAGTTATTGACAAAGACTCCTGCTGAATATCCTGCAAGACAATAGATGTGTTATCATTCTTTTTAAAGAAATCAAACATAAAATCCAAGCTGATATCTTCTGCATGTGCGAATGACTCATCTGTTTTGTTATTTGTAAAAATTGAATGTTTGGATGAGTTAGGTTTACTCGTTAAGGAATTTAAATTGACTAAATCGTCAAACGTAACATTTATGCTTTCGACAATCATATTAGTTCTCCGATTCAGAATTCTAAAAGCCTTTTTATCCATTGAGTAACCTAAAAAGACTCCTTCATCAGCTTTCGAATCAAACTTTGATAGTTTGTTCGATTCATTAAGCACAAAGCACCTATTACCAAATACTTGAAAGTATTTGATATTAGGTACTACTCCATTACATAATTTGTATGGAGTTTTATTAAAGCGACGATGAATTAAGGATCTGTTTTGGGTGTAGCATGCAGTATTCACGGCTTTAGCCCAGTAGGATGGTGGTAGCATTGAGTATTGCAACATTGTTCTGGTAGCTTCAACCAAAGTTCTATTTTTCCTCTCAACTACTCCATTATGCTCCGGAGTATATGCTGCCGAGAACTGATGATTAATTCCCTCAGAATCTAAGTAGGAATCTAAAGTTCTATTTTTGAACTCTGTCCTATTCTCTGTTCGAATACTCTTCACCGGTTGTCCGTTCTGAGTCTTGTGTTTCTTTAGAAATAGAATCACTTGTTGTGGTACCTCACTCTTGTGACTCACGAACCGGACCCAAGTGTACCGGGAATAATCATCCACCATCACCAGAATATATCTCTTTGAGTTTCTTGACTGGACTTTCATTGGTCCACAGAGGTCCATGTGAATCAACTGTAAAGGCGCGGTAGTTGAAGATATTTGACTTACTTTGTGTGGAACTCTCTTCATTTTCCCTACTTCGCTGATCTTTCTCATCTGACCAAGTTACCATTCACCAGCTTGTTTATGTTTTTGAAATTCAAATGCGACAAATTGTGATGCCATGACCAATTTAGATCTGATGATGCTTTAGACAACAGGCATACTGGTGCGCCGGAACCTTTCTCACACAAGTCAATTGTATACAAATTTAAATTTCTGTTGCCACCCAAAATTTCTGCTCCATCTTCAGTTCTTAATGAACAGAAGGTTTTCTTGAAAACTACTTCCATACCCTTATCACATAATTGTCCTATGCTAAAAAGATTGTGGCCTAAGCCTTCCACATAGGACACTTTTTCTATCTTCAAATTTCCTGTTTCTATTACCCCGTGGCCTAAGATCAGCGAGACTTGGTTATTCCCAAACTTTACATTTCCTGTATACTTGCTCACAAAGTGTTTGAGAAGACCTTTGTTCCCCGTCATATGTTTTGTGCAGCCCGAGTCCATGTACCAAAGATGATCTTTCTGCACATGGAAAAGAAACTAGTTTGATTTGTTGTGTTAGATGTTTCAGGTGTTTTGACAACAATCAAACTTTCTTTGTTAAGCATTTTCTTTACAATCCATTTCCCAGTTGATTTCTCAGTTGATTTGATCACATGTGAGAAATGCTTGTTTTTGACAACATACACGCTTTTCATTATGGGTTGATATGACAAAGGTGTATTCATCATCTATTTTTGATTCTTCGTTGAATATGATGTATATGATGAATTTGAAACAGCTTTTGAGAAATGCTTGTTTTTGACAACATACACGCTTTTCATTATGGGTTGATATGACAAAGGTGTATTCATCATCTATTTTTGATTCTTCGTTGAATATGATGTATATGATGAATTTGAAACAGCTTTCTGTTGAGATTGGTTAAAAGGTGTGAATTTGTTATAAACTACTGGAGTTGGAGAATGTGTTTGATTGTTGTTCATTATGTTCATATGTTCTCTCCACTGTCCTGGGCGGACTGGTATCTTTCGGTTACCATACCTTTTTAATAATCCTGCTTTTTGATGTTTGTGAATCCATTGGTGAATAATGAATCCATTCTTATTGACGAACCAAAACAGAATCTTATCATCATTTGGATTCTTCCAGTTTTTGTGGGATTTTAATCCTCTTTTCTGTTTATTTTGATGATGTTCACATTTGAAGTTACATTGTCCTTCAGGACAGCCATCTCCAGCACAACACAATTTATTATCAAGTATTTTTGCTTTTGAGCTTTCCGTTTTGACTTTCCATGAAAAAAGTAACTCACAATTTTTATTACAGTATGATTTATGGATCTTACAAAATGGTTTCACTTTTTTATTGGAATCAACATTGATTACATGTGCTTTCTTTTTCTCTATTTCTTGCAAATCTTCCTTCGCAATCCACTTCATTGGTGCTTTGTCTCTCTTTTCTTCACATCGTTGATGGCTGACTTCTTCATGTTGTTGCTTGAACCTTCTTTCCTTTTTGATTGAGCTGATTTTGTTTCAGAAAATGAATTTTTGTTAGACACGTGAAGTGATTTAACAGATTTTAAAGCATGCACAGTTGATGACTTTTTGATTTTTGGCATTTCAAGAATCTGCTTTTTGTTTGAAGATGATCCTTTCTCTGTAATATTGTTTGGATCACAAAATTGATTGCATTTATGTGACATGAACTCTCTAAAAGCATTCGGACACTCTGGATACACAATATCCAGATACATGTCCAATCTAGTTAGCAATCTTTCCACCTTTTCTTCAAGCATCCTCCGTTCAATTCCATTGGAAATAAATTGTGGAATTAGATATTGTGCAATATCAGAATTTTTATCTTTTTCATTAGATATTTCAATCTTTATCTCAGATGCAGCGGAATTTATTTTCTTGTTAAGATTGAAGATTGTTTCTTTTAAAACACAATTTTCCACATCAAATTTAATTTTCTGATCGATGCATGCAACTTCAAGCAATTCCTGCCTCCTTTGTAATTCCATGTGTGGAATGTACACTCAAGCATTTCCATCATTTTCTTCTTCAACAGCTTTCTTTACTGCAGGTGGGATAGGAATGAAACATTCTTCTAACGCACAACCACCACTCTTCTCAGTGTCTGTGTATGACGCGTTCAGATTATCATAATTAATTGAGTTTTGCATTTTCTTTGTTGTTTTTCTTTTGAGTTCCTCTTCATGTTTAATTTCCTCCTCTCCCACAAACACCATTTTTGAAGTCCAACCTTGATTCATCCTTTCTAATTGATACAGTTGAGTGCAATTGATCTTTGAGAAAAAATTATATTCATCATACCCTAACCCTTTATATCTGTTATTGACATTTGGTTGAAGGTTTTTGAAAATACTATAACGTGTAGTTACTTGCTTTTTAACTATATCCTCAAGATGTTGAACTTTTTCATCGAGATTCCTTTTCTCCTTCATTATTAAATTTAAGTTTATCTCTGCAGACAGTTTGGCTGCATTCAAGTCATGCACTTTTAACTCTGTTTCTTTTTGGAATTTGTTGAGTGCATTTTCTTTGTCTTTTATTTCTTGTTGAAGTTGTTCTATTTTTGAGAATTGAGTTTTTAGTTCAACTTCACTTTTCGTTGCTTGTTCCATTTTTAGATTTATATTCTTTTCATGCAACTTCTGGTTCTTGTTCGTGAGAGATTGATTCTGGGAAGTTAGGATCTCTACCTGTTGCATAAGAGTTCGTATATACTCAGTAGGAAATTCAGAGTCATCTGTCAATACCTTCTCTTCATTCTCAGCAACTGATGGGTTGGTACCTTCAGTAGCAACCTCTGGTTCAATTTTTTCCTCTTCCTCATACTCACTCTCCATGTCTGACTCATCAAATCTGGCCATAAAACCAGAGTCATTTCCCACGATTTCATCTTTGCTCTCCCCATCGGTTTCCTCAAACTGACACTCCTCTACCTCAGTCATTAGAACAAATTGGTCATGGACATTGGGATCTTCATCACTGTTATCTGTGTCAGATAAGAATTTATTCTCTTCTGCAAGTAATGCCCTCCCACTATTTCTTTGCTTGATAAGGTTGAGTTTTGTCTTGTAATATTCGGAGTCCTTAACCTTGGGCTTTTTGCAATCCTTGATGAAATGCCCTTTGCGCTCCTGGGCTGTTTCTACTTTTCTTTCATACCTCCTTTCCAATCTCTGACCATCCTTCTTTGGGAATTGGTCATCTCTCCTTCTAGAGCCAGACGTGAACCTTTGTCTGTTGTTTGTCTTGTTCTTCAGAAACTTATTTTGCATCATATTGGTCAAATAGGCCATTGCCTCCGTGATCTTTTCATGATCAACCACATTTTCTTCCTCCGAATCTGATGTTTCTGTCTCTATAACTTGTTTCATTTTAACAGACTTCGTTGAGCTCTTAACCCTTTTCTCATTCACCACCACAGCCAGTGTATTTTTGTGTACCTAAACCAACATCATCCTGATATTGATTTAGTTCCTCAAAGATCATATGATGGGTTACTTTGTTGAGGTTCTTTTGATTCATTTGTCTGTAGATTGCCACTTGGGATCTCCATTCAGTCCCTAGAGAGTTTAGAAACCTAGTATTCTTCGTTAGATTAGAGTAATCATCAAGTTTCTGGTTTCTGAGGTCATTGAGCAGTTTACAGTAGCGACTGTAAGTTTCAATTAGTGCTTCCCCTTCTCTGGCTTTGAAATGATCAAAGGAGTGAACCAGTGTAGTCTCCTTGATCCGTACCCCTGACTCTGTGCCTTCCATCTGACTCTTAATTTCGTCCCATATCTCTTTTGCAGTGTTGAAGCCATTCACCTTGATGTAAAATTCTGAAGAAAGGCCATGTTTTAGCTAGTATTTTGCTTTCCGATCAGCTGTGGCTCTGTGTTTTTCTTCAGCTATATACTCAGATGGAAGCTTTTCTCGGTGGATTTCATCCAAAGGTGGATTATGATGAGGATTTGCTTCTTGATCTATCCTAAAGATCCCATTTCCTTCCAGTATGCTTTTCTTCAGTTCCTCACCATATTGCTCATTGTTGTCTATAAAATCCATAAAACGACCTTTCCATACATGATATTCTCCTCTGTACAACATTGGTGACTTCGTGTCTGAACCGAATGAAAGTGTTTCACTATATGTACTCATTCTTGCTTTTAGGATCTTTTCTTTGTAAGATATTTGATTTAAGAATTCTTGTGTAATATGAAATCCGATAGTCACTGAAATTCGAAACTCACTGGTCTAAAATCCGAGACTTAAAATCCGATACCTATCAAATCTTCAAAATCCGAGACTTAAAATCCGAGTGAATTTGAAATCCTATATTCAAATTCCGATAGTTGAAATCCGATAGAAGTGAATTCCGATTGATCCAAATCCGATAGATTTGAAATCTGATAATGTTTTGAAATCCGAATGCTTCAAAATCCAAAAGATTGAAAAACCGAGTTAGAAATCCGGTTAATTCAAAATCCGAGAAATTCAAATCCGATGATTTGAAATCCGAGATAATTCCAACTTTGTAAATCCGATCAATCAAATCCGTTGATTAAATCCGTGACTCCAAAAATCCGATACTTTGCAAATCCGAAACTCAACCAATGGCAAACTAAATAATCCGATTGCAAACCCCAAATCCGCAACTCAATCCTTGTATTTCCAAAATCCGCAACACAGAATCCGATAAAAAAGTATCGAAATCCGATAGAAATCTTCGGATTTTGTAAAATCCGATTGTTCTTGAGATCAAATCCGCAAGTTCTTGCAACTGTTGTAACCGCCAACTTTCAAACTTCAAATTCTTCCGAATTTAGATCAAATTCTTGAATTTTTTCTTCCGGAGGGTTTGTACACACACGAATTACAATTCAGAATCAAATTTACAACAAAATTCAACCTCTAGAATACATTTTAGATCAATTTATCTCAAAAACCGAAACATACAAAATCTCAAATTCAACACAAACTGTTGTAGTGATTGATCACGGACTTACACAGAGTTGTTCTAGTGATGATTGCGAATCCAATAAACTTCTAATCCTCCATTTTCATTCACAATTTGATAGAAATCAGATTGCACTAAAAGTCGACCAAAATACCTCAAAATCTGACAAATTCCTTCAGATTATTGCTGTTATCTCTCGAATTCTTCAATCAAGAGCCTTATCTTAGCAAAGATCAGGCTCTTATACCAATTGTAGAGCAATCAAATGAATACACAATAGATTCAAGTAGAGAGAATGTATGGAAACACCTTAAAGTGTGTGTTTCCTGTTCAATATTATATCAAAGGTTACAAGAAAGGAAGGCTACAATACTATATAAACTAAGTACAAAGTAAAGCATAAAAACAGAAAATTGTGACTAGACTTAAACACAAATGCAACTCTAACATTCGGCAATGGGTGGTGGTGTGTGCCGTATGAAACGGTTTTAAGATGATTAAAATCTTTCACACGCAAAGTTTTAAATGTGAAAATATGAAATAATACAACACGCATGGGCAGTGTACCCACGTATATAGTATAGCTTTATATAACCGAGTATCGAATTACAAGGAACTACAACTACCGAAATGGATCAATACCATTGTCTAACCAGTGAATAATTAAGGTGGAGAATCAAACTAAGATTACGCTATCATAAAGCATTAAACTATTAAACTTTGATTAACTACAGTTAAGCTAATCGGATTCACACTTCACAAAATAATTAAAATAAGAGGTAGATTCAAACTCAAATGGGATTCACCTAGACTTTGAATCCTCCCAACTAATCATGGTAATAACATAGATGCTACAAAGATCATATAATTTATAACTTCATTAAAAAATCATGTTTATTTCTTTTAAGCTTTTGAATTAGAGTAAACTTGTTTTAACTCGTGTTTGTAAAACTAAAGGTTGACAAATGTCTTGCTTTAATTTCTCAAAAGTCCATTCCTTTATTACCAAATAGTTAGAACAACACGATAAACACCGGATCGTTTCAAATCACAAGTATAAGGACATACAATTAACCACAAATCGAACACACAAAATCAACACCCCTCATTTCTAAGGTAGTGTCCGAGATGCACATACCCAATATGACCTTGGAGATAACCACCATTTCTAGTGTGAAATCTACATGAGCATACAAGTTTGAAGGTATACATACACTTGAATGTAGATATTACAACATATAGTTTTTCAACATTATCATTAACAAAAACAACCCCAAGACTTAAATGTGTTGTCAAAATAGTTAAACACATTACAACTTAAAACAAGAATGCTCAAATTCATATATTCATGAAAACATGATCAATGTAGCAAATACAACCATTAACTAGCTATGATTTATCTCTATCTAGACGAATCAATATTTCTAGCCCATATTCATAACAAATACATCATAAACATCAACCAAAACAGATTCATACATTCTGGAACTTAAGGTTGGAGTATACCAAAATTAAGAACAATGATGAAGATTGATATGTACTAAATTATACACATTTATTAACTAGAAGTTTTTCCCGAAAGAAGAAAAGATGTAATACTAACAAAGATAAAAATTTATCTAAGTGCGGAAATAGTATAAGAATCGAACACGTGGAAATTTCAAAGTTGGATTATATTAATAACCAAACTTCAAAACACTTACTCAAGAACAAACTTGAGTACAAAGTATAAACTTTTAATTTCATGAACTTACTAAAACCAATTAGCGAACAAACGCTTACCTTTCTCTAACAAATGAGAAAGGTATTTATATGCTACGTAAACTAATTGCGACCATCTGAAAAATGTTACACGTGTAGGGCTCTACATAAAATTAGAAAACAGAAATCTAAATAGCCAGTTGAGCAAATTTAGGAGCGCTGACTTCACACATTCTAATATCGTAAGTGATAGCAGTGACGTGTGCAATCAGTTGAGGGGACCATTCCGTTTCTGAAGACATACTTCAGTAAGATGTCCCATGATATCGCCCAAATTGAATAGTTATTTCGGGGCGATATCCGATCATTTCGTATGATTTTCTGAGTAATTTGGTCTTAATTGATACTTAATTCATTATTTTTGATATCTCAGGTCTTTAATGATTATCCATGGCAAAAGGAAGGAAAATCCCCAAAATTTGGAAAAAATGGAAAATTCATGTTCCAGACCCGTTTGTACGGCCCCGTAAAGTGCGATGTACGGCCGTACATGTGTGTCACACCCTGCTAAAGCGGAAACACGAGGTGTCACAGCACAAGATATCATCGCACAAGGCATATAGACAATAACCATTATATTAACTTAACAAAAATAAATAGTTCGGGTAAAACA
The DNA here is from genome assembly GCA_038502395.1 of Dittrichia graveolens. Taxonomy (NCBI): domain Eukaryota; kingdom Viridiplantae; phylum Streptophyta; class Magnoliopsida; order Asterales; family Asteraceae; genus Dittrichia; species Dittrichia graveolens. The sequence continues at coordinate 31,945,116 of JARJIL010000008.1, forward strand.
TAAATAAAAGTTACATAACCGAATAATAATTAAATGACATTGTCTTGTATGATGCGTAAATAAAATAGATAGTGTTTTCATAAAATGTGACGATGAAGATGGAAATGCCACACATCATGCTTGTATGCATAAGGTACCTAACGTCGATCACCTGAAAGCACGGGTAAAAGAAAGAAAAGGTCAACTACTAGAGTTTGTGAGTTCATAGGTTTTCTTAATATATGCACAGAATACATTTAAATGAGAAAAGTTTAAATAATTGATGGAAGTTTTTGGAATAAAATAAAAGTATGCATGAATGATAGAAGATGTATTATATTGCCCAATACGTTGAACATTGTAGTAATAGACTATGATGATTGTTGCTTGAGCCATTATCCAACCTAGCCGACAACCAATTGCCCATGATAAACCTAACGCCTATATTAAATGACGTTAGTAGTGGTAAAGTACATCTATAGTTCGTCAACCATAAATGGGAGACGTCGGAATCTGCAAATAGCGCTACTTACAAATACCATCGGCTCACTAGCGGAGTTAAGGAATAATGTCCAACGAAAGGGCCTTACAACGATCACCCAAGCACATCAAAGAATAATACCATAAGTGCTCAAAATAATATTTGAAATAAATAAGAAGATAGGCAATAAACTTTTCATGAAATATATATACATGCTTTCACCCCAAAATAATATGAAATACGGTAAAAAGGGGTTATGATACTCACTCGGTATGCAAATGTGTTCACTCGTAAGGATTTCTTGTTCCTACCAAAGCTCCTTTCCTAATATAAGAGGTATGTAGCTCTATTAGACTTATTTTATTTATTATTTTGTATTATATATTTATTGTTAACTTATTTACTAAATAGTTAAAGGTTGTCTCTATTTTTCCATAAATCATAAGTGTTCACTGAAATTTTCAGTTTTTTAAGTTGAATTTTAAAAATTAAAAACTCTATTTTAGGAGTCATATTAAGGTTTGATATTTTAATATAATCTTAATAAATGTTTCTATAATGTCCAGTAAAAATATAGGAATTTATAATCCATGTTTAATATTTTTAATAATTAAAAGTGTATAAGATGTCCACTGATCAGTGTCTGGATGACATGTTGTTACTAAAACGTCTGTTTAGGGCCCATACGACCTCGTTTTTACATGATTCAAAATGGGAATTAACCATGGTTCAAGGATGAAACATTTAAAAAAACTAGACGTATTTTGACCCAAGAATGAGTAAGTTACACGCGTTTAAAGTGTACCGTTCTAAATCTGCCAGATTTCCAGATTCAACATATGGGTCTTTTTAAATATGTTTGAAGGATCAAATGTTGATGAAAATTAGTGAATACAGGTTTAAATGAAAGGTAACACTTTAAACTAAGATTAGCAAAACGAATCAACTGATTTTGATACCTAGAACTCTAGATATAACAAAAATAAATGGGGAGTTCTAGCATCAGAATCTACCAGATTGTTATTCTTTTTGTTTATGGGTCATAACTTTAATATAACATGTTTATATTCATGATTAATCATATTGTATGAGTATAAGCTTTGATAATCCATGTGTTCTTTCAACAATGATAGGATGATACACATTTTATGTGTTCCTTACAACATTTGTTAAGATGAAACACATGCATGATCAAAGTCTTATTTTCTTGGTTTTTAGTTGATTAAGTTCCGTACAACAATGGTAGGATGATGCACATTTCATGTGCTCCTTACAACATTGGTAGGATGTTTATATTTACATGATATATATATATATATATGTATATATATAAAGGAAATAAGATGAACAACAAAGAAAATAAATAAAAGAAAGAAGAAAGAAGAAAAGAAGAAATGTAGAAGAGTAGAGATGAGTGTGTTATGATCATCTTACCAACTATTTTCTTTGATTATGTGTTTGATCTTCACAAGATGAACAAGACTTGGATGTTCTTGGTAGATTTTTGTTGGTGAAAGAAGAAGAGAGAAAAGAGAAGAGATGAAATGTGGTGGTAAAGGAAATGATGAAGAGTAGTAGGGGGCTTATATAGAGCATGGGGGAGATCAAGAGGTGTTTCTTGGGAAGAGAAGGAAATCAAGAGAATTATGAGGGGGGGGTAGGGTGGCTGGCCTTAGGGGGGGTTTCTTTTTTTTTTTTGAATAATAAAGTCTAATTTGTTTAAATAAATTTTGTATAATTGGTGATTTTGTTTAAATCTTTTAATTACAAAGTTTTAATTACTTTTATGAGTTTATATATATATATATGTTTTATATTTTAACTTATTTATATTTATTATGATGTATTTAATTATTTTTATTGATATTATTTTTATTATTGTACATGATTTGTAATTCTTGACTTTTAATAATTCGATTTTTCGAGCTCGGGAAGGTTCTAATCATATAGGCGGGATTTCTATGAAATCTAATATTATTATGGATGTATTTAAATCATAAATACTATTTTTAGTCATACTAGGCTTAAAAATTAGAATTTCTAATGGCTAACATGGGAAATTTGTTGCCGAATGTCACAATGTGCCAGACGCTGATCGCATATTTAAGCATTTTTTCTCCCCCTTTTGACAGATATCATTTTCCAGCCCTAGAACCTAAGGAGAGGCGATTTTTCTGCACATTTTCCGGAGGTTCAAGTCTAATTTTCAAAGGATACATCCAAAGAGAACAAGATTTGGAGCTTGGATCTTGACTTGGAAGCTTCATCTTCATCTTCTTCCTTGGTTTCTTCAAGGGTTTAAGCTCTCCTTCATGTCTCCTTTCAATTTCAATTTTGTTTACTTAGATTTTGTAATGTTTAGCATGGAGTAGTTAATTTTAGTGCTATTAGATGAGATTCAAGTAGGTTTTTGACTTGGATTTGCGATTTTCGTGGGTTTCCCCAAATTCCACCATTAAGGGAAGCTTCAAGCTAGGGTTTCTTCTCAAATTGCTTGAATTCATGTTTCCCCCCAAATTTCCTTGACTAATTGATGTAATAGATCTATTATGTTGATTGGTTCTTGGTTTCTTTGCAATTACTCCTAGTTGTGATGCCCAATTTGTGAGAATTTACACTTGGGTTAGGGTTTTTACCATTGTTTGAGCAATTTGTTGATGAAATTGACTTTGAAATGCCTATCTCATGATTAGTCAAGTGTTGGAATATCTTTAAAGTTGATTTTTGTGAAATTGGCTACTTCAGAGAACTTCGGGGGTTAGTTTTCAAGAATTGATTGTTTAATTAACGGAGAACTTTGTTATTAAACGTGTTTAATACAACACTAAATCTTTGCTTGAATGTTTTTACAAAGTGGTAGATTCTAGTCACTTCTTATATCTTGTAAAATCATTCTAAGGAGACCTTCTTGTTTAATTTTATCTAATATTTGAAGTGTTTACATGGTTTAAAGTTTTGCCCATCAAATTTATCAAATTCTTGTCAATTAACTCTATTTGTAATCGAGTCTAGTAGCACTTCCTTCTCAAATCGAAAAGTTCTAAAAAAATATCTCGTTTCTTTTATCTCGCTTGTTTTGATTGTTAACTTTAGGATTATAAATATTTGATCATAGATGAATTAATGACGACAACTTAGTATTGAGATTTCATCTTGCTTCCTTGAGGTTCGACACTCGGTCTTACAAACACTTTACTACTATACGATGGGTTCACTGCCCGGTGTGTAGTTTAGTATAGTATTTCCGTTTTATTTCAAATCATTTTTCATATATATAACTGCACAACATCAGTTTTTGGCGCCGTTGCCGGGGAAGCAATTTTGATCTTTTGAAAAAGATTCTAGTCATTAGTTTAGTCGATCCTTGTGAAAATTTATTTTTACAAGTTACTTTACTTGTTTATTTCTGATTTGGGCAATCTACTTTGAGAATTTTCATTGTTGTTTTGTAGTGGATGACCCGGTCTTCTTCTGAGGATATAGTGAATCCATTTGCCGAACCGGAGAGGATATTCTTTAGAAGAGTACATAGCCCGGAATTAGACGAATTTGGAGAAGAAAGTTCTTATCAACCAACACAACCCAACCCCGATTTGATACCACAACAAGAAATGGATGAAGAAAGAACACTCGGTTCTCTTTGGCAACCTAGAGTGAACCCGGCTCAACAAGATTCTATCAACCCACCGGGGGTAGCCGCCAATCATTTTGAAATCAAGTCATCCGTTATCACTATGATTCAAAACACATGCCAATTTAGTGGTAACTCGGATGAAGATCCAAATTCTCACATCTCACGGTTTTTGAGGATTTGTGATATGTTCAAGATTCAACAAGTACCAAATGATGCCATTCGCCTACGATTGTTCCCGTTTTCTCTACGTGAAAAAGCCCAAGATTGGTTAGAAGCTCAACCCCCTAACTCGTTTACTACTTGGGATGATTTATTACAAAGATTCATGAAAAGATACTTTCCTCCCGCAAAGACCGCAAAGTTGAAGAACGACATCAACAACTTTAGACAATGTGAAGGGGAAACACTTTATGACTCATGGGAAAGATTCAAGAAGATTTTGAGATCATGCCCACACCATGGTGTTAGCTTGAGTGATCAAATCCAACTTTTCTATAATGGTTTATTCTTGGGAAGTCGTCAATCGATTGATGTGGCGGCTAGGGGACAAATCTTGAACAAAACCGCTTCTTTTGCTTATCAAATGATTGATGAGATGGCTATGAACGATTGTGCATCATACTCTTCAAATATGATGGGATCAAGTGAGTTGGCTAGTATTACTTCACAATTGCAAAAGATAAATGAGAAGTTTAATCAATTTTCCAAGCCACAACCATCCGGTACTTCTCATGTTGCTCAAGAGATGTATCAAGTGGGAAATCAAGTTTTTATGGATAATTGTGAACGGTGTGGAGGTCCACATGATATTGGTTCATGTCATGCCTTCTTTGAACAAAATTGAGAAAGTTATGCTATCTTCGGGTGACGTTATTGAAAATCCAAACTTAGCAAGGCAGAATTTTAACCCCCAAGCACCCTATGGAAAACGTTTTAACCAACAACAAAGAAGCCACCCATACCCCGGATTCAAAGGAAACAATGCCCAACACTTAACCCCACCTGGTTTCAACCCAAACGGACAAAAAATTTCAACACCAATACCCTATACAGCAAAATCCATCTTTCCAACACCAAAATCAATATCGCCTAACCCAAAACCAATACCGCCAATATCCACCCGGTCAAGGACCCGCTTATAGATTCAATGCCAACATTACACCTCAAGTGGAGGAAAAGCAAAACAAAGTGGAGGATTTAATGGCGAAATTTTTGGTTGCTCAAGAAGCTAAAGACAAGGCTCAAGAGGTAAGAAATCAACAAGTTGATAACCAATTGAGAAATACCCAAGCTTCATTTCACAACCTTGAGAATCAAGTGGGCCAAATATCAAAGATGCTAATCGAACGTCCTTATGGTGGGATGCCAAGCAATACCGAGGTAAGTTCTAAGCAAAAAGGGCCTCGACATCATGTCAATGTTATTTACTCAAATGATGAGGATGGGAATGTCAAAGTGGAAAATGGAGATGATTCAACCGAAGATGAAGCTGTTTTGGTAACTACAAGAGGAGGGAAAACAACCGGGATTGTCAAAAATTTACCTCATGATTCACGTGTTGTCTTAGAAGAAGTTGTGGAAGACTCAGAGAAGTCAATGGACCAAGTGCAACCTACAAGCTCACGAAGTACCGCAAGTGTCCCACCTCCGGCTCCCATTCCGTTAAAACCGTATGTCCCGGTTCTTCCTTATCCCTCTCGTCTTAGAAAAGACAAGTTTGAAGCCCAATATGGTAAATTTTTGGAACTTTTCAAGCAATTGCATATTAACCTTCCATTAGTGTAAGCATGGGCACACATGCCAAAATATGCTAAGTTTCTCAAGGAATTGTGCACTAACAAGATGAAATTGGAGGAACTTGCTAATATACCGATGAATGAGGAGTGTTCGGTGATTGTACAAAACGAACTAACACCAAAGATTCAAGATCTGGGTATTTTTACAATTCCATGTGTTATTGGTGATTTTAAGGTAACAAATGCTCTTGCCGATCTTGGTGCAAGTATAAACCTTATGCCTTATTGTTTATTTACAAAGTTGGGGCTAGGTGAGTTGGCACCTACTCAAATGAGCATTCATTTAGCCGACCGATCGATCAAAATCCCAAGGGGTATTGTGGAAAATATGCTTGTGAAAGTGGATAAGTTTATCTTTCCGGTGGATTTCGTTATTCTCGACATGGATGAAGATAGTCGAGTGCCGTTTATCTTGGGTAGACCCTTTCTTGCCACAGCCCGAGCGTTAATTGACGTTTTTGGTAAGACACTAACACTACGTGTTGGTGATGAAGAAGTAGTTTTTGACCTTACAAAGTCTTTGAAATACTCTTCAAGACAAGATGACACACTTTACTATATGGATACTTCACATTTTGAGTTTGAAGAAGGTTATGATGATGATTTCAATGTGGAGGATATGGACAAAGAAGAAAAACTTGCTGAGAAAATGATTTGGTTATGCACAAAAGTTGACTCAGAAAGTCAAAATCAAGAATTTTGGCCACCGAAGGATTTGCACGGCCGTACATATAGCCGTACAAACCCCACTGGAATTTCGGAAATTGAAAAAAAACCATCAGGTACCTGTTTGCACGGCCCGTACAACTGACTCGTACGGCCGTACCACCCCTGTTCTCACTCAAATTTATGAAGATGATCTTTTGGAAGATTTTCCCACGGGATTTGAAGATAAACCTTTTAATCCGGAATGTCACATTCAAGAACTAGAGCAAGTTTTAAATTTTGATTCATCTCAAGTAATTGAAGAAGTTGAAGTGTTGAACTTAGAAGAAGGAAACAAGTTGAAGACATCCATTGAAGAACCACCCGAGTTGGAGTTAAAGCCATTACCCGAGCATCTTGAATATGATTATCTTCATGGTACTTCTCAACTCCCGGTGATAATTGCCAAGAATTTGACGGTTGATGAAAAAGCAAGTTTGATTGAGGTATTGAAAAAGCATAAGTCGGCCATTGCTTGGAAACTTTCGGATATCAAAGGTTTGAATTCATCATTTTGTACTCACAAGATACTCTTGGAGGAGGATATGAAACCGGTTGTTAACCATCAAAGGCGACTTAATCCGAATATGCAAGAAGTTGTGAAAAAAGAGGTAATCAAGTTTCTTGATGCGGGTCTTATCTATCCGATTTCAGATAGTTCATGGGTTAGCCCGGTACAAGTGGTCCCGAAGAAGGGTGGAATGACCATGATCAAGAATTCAAAAGATGAATTGATACCTACAAGGACGGTAACGGGTTGGAGAGTTTGCATAGACTACCGGAAGCTCAACGATGCAACTAGGAAGGATCACTTTCCTTTGCCATTCATTGACCAAATGCTCGAAAGGTTATCCGGTAATGAATTTTATTGCTTTCTAGATGGATTTTCGGGATATTTTCAAATCCCAATTGCTCCCGAGGATCAAGAAAAGACCACTTTTACTTGTCCTTATGGTATATTTGCCTATAGACGCATGCCATTTGGTTTATGCAATGCCCCGGCTACCTTTCAAAGGTGCATGGTGGCTATTTTTCACGACATGATTGAAAGTTGTATGGAAGTGTTCATGGACGACTTTTCCGTCTTTGGTAGCACTTTTGATATATTATGGTCCGGGAAGGAATAGTTCTCGGTCATAAAATTTCAAGTGTGGGAATAGAGGTTCACCAAGCAAAGGTTGATACCATAGCTAATATTCCCTATCCCACCAATGTGAAATCGATTAGGATTTTCTTGGGTTATGCGGGTTTTTATCGTCATTTCATTAAAGATTTTTCAAAAATTGCAAGACCCATGACCCGTTTATTAGAAAAGGATGTTGTATTTGATTTTACTAACGATTGTGTTAAAGCATTTGATCTTTTGAAGGCTATGCTCACATCCGCCCCTATCATGGTTGCACCCGATTGGAGTCTTCCTTTCGAATTAATGTGTGATGCTAGCGACTTTGCATTGGGGGCCGTTCTTGGACAAAGACGAGACAAGCATTTTCAGCCCATATATTATGCAAGCAAGACAATGAATGAAGCCCAATCAAACTACACCACCACCAAGAAAGAGCTCCTTGCCGTTGTATTTGCTTTTGATAAATTTAGATCCTATCTCGTGTTATCTAAAACCATTGTTTATACGGATCATGCGGCATTAAAGTTTTTATTAAGCAAGCAAGATGCTAAACTGAGACTAATCCTTTGGATCTTGTTGTTACAGGAGTTCGATCTTGAGATAAAGGACAAAAAGGGGGCCAAGAATGTAGAGGCGGATCATTTGTCAACATTGGAGCATGACAAGGAAAAGTCAAGATTGGAGAATCAAATTAAGGAGCATTTCCCGGATGAATCACTCTTTTTCACTGAGGTAAACGATGACACCCCTTGGTTCGCCAACTTTGCAAACTTTTTGGTTGGCGGGAATATTCCAAAAGGGTGGACGCATCAACAAAGAAAAAAGTTTTTAAAAGATGTGTGTCACTACTTTTGGGAAGATCCCTACCTTTTTCGAATTTGTGCCAACCAAATAATGAGGCGATGTGTTGATGCTAAAGAAGCAAAAACCATTCTTAACCATTGCCATAGTGGACCAAGTGGTGGGCATCATGGACCGAATACCACCGCTAAAAAGGTATTCGAAGCGGGGTTTTATTGGCCTTCTATTTTTAAGTATGCTACCCGTTTGGTTAAATCATGTGATTCTTGTCAACGGGTTGGAAGTATATCCTCTCGAGATGAGATACCCCTCACAACTATTCAAGCTTCCGAAATTTTTGATACTTAGGGCATCGACTTCATGGGACCATTTCCCCTATCGAAGGGTAATCGTTACATATTAGTAGCCGTTGAGTATGTTTCAAAGTGGGTAGAAGCCCAAGCTTTGGCTACTAATGATGCTAGAGTTGTGATTTTTCTCAAAAGGCTTTTATCGAGATTTGGTACCCCAAAAGGTTTAATTAGTGATCAGGGGACACATTTTGCAAACGCACAATTGGTAAAAGTTTTGAAAAGATATGGTGTGCATAACAAGTTCTCAACATCTTATCACCCACAAACTAGTAGGCAAGTTGAGAATACTAACCGAGGTTTGAAAAGAATTTTAGAAAAAACGGTTGGTAATAATAAGAAGGAATGGACCGATAAATTAGATGATGCTTTATGGGCATTTCATACGGCATTTAAAACGCCCATCGGTTTTACCCCATATAAGCTTGTCTATGGAAAAGCATGCCACCTTCCTATTGAACTTGAACAAAAGCATTTTGGGCCTTAAAAGTTGCAAATTTAGATTTGAATGAGTCCCGTGAATTTAGAGATTTACAATTGTTAGAACTTGATGAAATTCGGGATGAGGCTTATGAGAATTCTCGGATTTACAAGGACTGGATGAAAAAGTTGCATGATAAACGCCTTAAGGAAACAAAACCATATGTCCCAGGTGATAAAGTCCTTTTGTTTAACTCACGTTTGAAGTTGATTTTAGGGAAATTTAAGTCAAGGTGGTCGGGACCATTCACCATTGTCAAGGTATATCCATACGGTACACTCGAGTTATCATCTACTAGTGGGGAGATGTTTAAGGTAAATGGTCATCATGTCAAACAGTACTTTGGTGATCCATCCATGGTTACAACAATTGAGGTAAGCAAGTTATACCCCGAGAAGGTTGGGTCAAGCGAGTGACTTGTTTTCACAACTTACCACATCACACCAAAATCGTTTTCTGTTTTTTGATTTCGTTCCCTAGTTTTCAAATTTGTTATATAAATAAATTAATAATATACTTAATATCTTTTCCAAATTAGAAAATACAAAAAATATATATATAAAATATAAAATAAAAAAATTCAGAAAATATAAAATACAAAAAAAAAATATAATAATAAAAAAAAAACAAGCTACAGCACCTATACCTTCATTTCTTATACCCATCTTCCATTACCCTAATCCATCTAAGTATCTAACCAATCCTCTATAGCCCAAATCCTCTTTTGTTAAACACTTCAAGCCCAATGCTCATCTTAAGCCCAACAACAATTACCTTCACAATTCATTTACCCAATCCATCTAAACCCAATAAACCAATTACCCTAATCTTACTTTCTTACTCTCCCTAAATTCTAATCATTCACGATAGTAAAAACACCCCACCTTCCAAAATCACCATCGCCGCCACAGTTCACCCTTAGCTCCCGTCAGCCACCACTACTACACCGAGGGTTGCCGCCGCCGACTGTCGCAGCTCCGACCATTGCTGCCACCTCCGATGCCCATAAAGATCGAGCAACACCATCTCTACTTTACCACCACCATCGCGGCCATCATTCTCTTCCCTAAACCCTAATCGACCCAACACTGGCCGACGTTTCTACAACCACCACCACTACAGACACCGCCTGCAGTTCATCATCGAGGTCACCATTTTCTGCCCTAATTCCCTAGCCGACTTCCATCGACACCTACTGTTTTCTTGTCGCTTTGAACCAGTTCATCCACAGTTCAACAAAATCGAACCACGAGTGCCTCATTGTTCATCATTTTTTGTACATTTCGATTTCACAACTCAAGGTACACGAATTTTCACTTTCACTAATCTCAAGTCACAGGTAGATACCCCAAATGTCTTTTCGTGTCTCTAGTTTTACGGTTGGAATCGACTGAAATCAATGATCTGTGTTAATTCCTGTTTGTGTAGTTGAATTCTGTTGAAATTGATAATTTTGGTTAGCTCATATCAGTGTGTTTGTTTGTGATGTTGATTTTGAGAAATTTGGGTTTAATTGTGTTAAATGTTGTGACTTTTCTTCAACCCTTGGAAGCATGAGTTCCTGTTTCTTTTCATGTTTCTGATTACTACAAGTATGGTTCACAGGATGGTAGCGTTGATATGATGTCATATTTGTGTTGTCAATATCTGTTCTGATTTTGAGAAATCTGTTTTGGTTCACAGATGTGAAATTTTAAAATGATCTTTGTGGAACTTGAAAGCATAGTTATTATGTATTGGATTGATGCAAGTTTGGTTAGAAAGTTGCTATCTTTGATCTTTGGTATGGGTACTATCTATTCCATCATAGGAACTTGTGGTATATGAAATTTGCTGAGTAAAACTGAATTTGGGAACCATTTTTTTTGCTAATCTGTGCATCAGTTCTTCATAAAAGCACAATGAACTTTTTGTACGGCCGTACATCTGGATTCACAGGCCATACAAAACATTCTGCCCATTTTTAATTCCTCTTCTTTAATTAGTTTCTTTTGCTTAATTTTGCTTCTAGGGGTTTAATATTTAGTATAGTATAGTTTAATTCGTATCTTAGTGCTTGTTTGATCGTGTTTAGTTATTTTCTCTCGTTGTTGGTTGGTTTTCGTGTCCCTTTCTGTTTAGATAGTTGGTAATGTTTGTTTTTGGGTTTATTTCTTCGTTGTGTGCTTCTACTTGTTGCTGCAAGTATTTAGAGTTTGTTGTTCTCGTAGGCTTAGTTTGATTTTCTTTTTGTTTTCTGTTTTCAGATGTCAACACCAGAAAAGAAACCAGCATCTAAACGAAAGTGGGAGGATACTATCTCTGCTGGAAACTTAATGCTGTGTAAACATGCCGTTAGTTACAAAAAGAACTTGAAAGTAGTTAAGGGATATGGGATTCAACTGCCTGTGATACTTAGATTTTGAATTTCTGAGGAAAATTAACATTAACATTGTTGATCAGATACTACCATTCCTTACACCACCATGGATGAAGTTGTTGTCAATCAATCAACCATACTATCCGGAGCTGATGCGAGAGTTTATTGCATCCTTTGAGTTACACAACACCGATGCACCATATAAAAAGGACGGGGCAATCAGTTTTTGCTTGCACAACAAACCCCACGTGATCTCTATTGCTGAATGGGCTGAAGCCACCACTTTGTACACCCATGATGAAATTGCATCTGATGAATTCAACAATGCCTTGTGTAAATGGACCGAATCCATACCAACCACGGCATTAAACTTCTGGAACACAATATCCTCTACCACTTTTACTCCATCCCGAACGAAGGCTAGTTGTCTAAACAGCACCATCCACCGAATCCTCTACAAGATAATTGCTAGCACAGCAGATGCACGGGGTAATAAAGGAGCGGCGGTCAGTAAATCCGATATTTTCTACCTATAATGCCTCATCAACAACACCCCTTGCAATGTGGCGATTGCTTTAGCTCAATTCTTCAACAAATATCGTTCAGGAAAACAAACCAAAAACTGTTTTGGTGCTGGAGTTATCACTATTCTTGCACAACACTATCAAGTTCCCCTCTCCCGCTATAAGAAAAAGACTGACATCCGACTTCTTGACGAGGCATGGATGCTTCGGAACAACTTCATAGAGAAGTATAATGGCAGGTTCACTTGAAGCCACACTTTCAGACAATGGTGCCGAATGTAATGCAGCCCCGAACGCTACTGCCACACCTGGATCCCCTCACGCTCGTGCCTCCTTTTTCACCGCAGACTCCTCCATGCACACATCACGCCGCCCTCACGAGTCAGCTCCTCGTCATGATGACCGTTATATTGCAGAAATTGGTCGGGTAGTCGGATTACTTGCCACCAGATTGGGTATCAACACATTTTTAGCATCTTCATCTGATGAACAGATTGGACATCCCATTGACCCGATTGTTGATCCATCGGCTACACCTGCTGTCACGCCTAGTGCTCCGTCCAATGATGCTGCTTCCGCGGACGCATGACCTTCTTATGGCAGCTATTGCAGACTCTTTCTTTTGTCCTTCTTGCTAATAATTTTACCATCTGGTCATGTATTTGAACACAATCACCACACCACACTACTGCACCTTCTTTTGCACACTCTCTTCATATATTTCTATGATTGTTGTGGTTGTGACCTGATCATTTTGCTGATTTATGTGCCATGTTTGGTCAGGCTGCTCCAGGTTCTTGCTGGCATTCAGTTCTGCTCGGTTTCCTGGTCTATTCAGTCTCGCAGAATTTGAAGATCAGGGGAGTTATTGTCCTTTTTCCTTGCTTCTTTTCCCTTTTGTCCATTTCATTTTCAAACATTGAGGACAACGTTTACCTCAAGTGTGGGAAGGGGAGTAATTGCTACATTGTTTGTTGTCCCTTTTGGAAATCCTTATTTTTCACTCAAAATCACTCAATTTTTTTGTTTTTATTAAAACAACAACACAAAAAAATTAGGTAATTGTTCTTAGTTTCCGTTTTAATAAGTGACTTAGGATTCTTTATCAGTTGTTAATCATTTAGTTCAATTTGATTTTAGTATTTAATTTGATTTCAAATTCCCATTTTTGCCAAATTCCCTACATTAAATTCAAGTCATTGTGTATTCGGGTTTTCAAATCTTTTACGGATTTTGATGAATTCTTTCACTAGTCTCTTCTTTGTTAGACTGCTTGACTGGTTTGAGTGCTTAAAATTTTTTATTATGCAATCTATCATACTCCTTTGTAGATATAAACCGATGATTTTGGTTCTATTTTCACCTTTTGTTCTTGAGAAATTTTGACGCGTTCGGATTAGGTTCCATATTAGACCTTTTCATCCGCTTGAAGTTGAAAACCATCAATAAATGGCATTTATGCCATCGCAATTAATAATTGGCATTTTGCAATCGCGAATCAATAAGGCCTAAAATGGATAACGGGTGTGAAGCATAATATAGAAGCAATTGATTTTAGCTCTATCAACCGAATAATTGGCAATTGCCGAAATGCTAGAATTGATTGTGGGACCTTAAAAACATCGAATAATTGGTTTTTACCAAGGTTTTTGATGTTTTCCTTTGAAGTAAACCGATTTTGATGGAAAAGAAAAATTGTGGTAATTCATCCAATATCCAAGATCTTTTGAGCAAAGGGGGTTTGTCTAAGTGTTCTTAACAAGTTTGTCTTATCTCGATTCTAGTCTTGTGAGTTCAATGTAGGAGCTAACTGATTTGGATACATTTTTAATCCTTATTTGATTTGTCTATCCCGGATTTCACTTTTTGACAAATTATATTCAATATGGGTTTTGGCATGTTGTGTTAATTTGTTATCAACTTTGTGACTTTAATCTATTGAAATCTATGATTGCATTTAGATAATCCTTTAGTCACCTTGTTTAGTTCTTTAGTTTATGTTAGGTTTAGTTCATCTAAAAATTGAGTGCATTTAGTGAAATTGGGAGTTGCTTAGGGACAAGCAACCTTTAAGTGTGGGAATCTTTGATATCGCCAAAATTGAATAGTTATTTCGGGGCTATATCCGATCATTTCGTATGATTTTTTGAGTAATTTGGTCTTAATTGACACTTAATTCATTATTTTTGATATCTTAGGTCTTTAACGATTATCCATGGCAAAAGGAAGGAAAATCCCCAAAATTTTCAAAAAAGGGAAAATTCACGTTCCAGACCCCTTTGTACGGCCCCGTAAAGTGCGATGTACGGCCGTACATGTGCCGGACGCTGATGGCATATTTAAGCTTTTTTTCTCCCCCTTTTGACAGAACTCGTTTTCCAGCCCTAGAACCTGAGGAGAGGTGATTTTTCTGCACATTTTCCAGAGGTTCAAGTCTAATTTTCAAAGGATACATCCAGAGAGAACAAGATTTGGAGCTTGGATCTTGACTTGGAAGCTTCATCTTCATCTTGTTCATTGGTTTCTTCAAGGGTTTAAGCTCTCCTTCATGTCTCCTTTCAATTTCAGTTTTGTTTACATAGATTTCGTAACGTTTAGCATGGAGTAGTTAATTTTAGAGCTATTAGATGAGATTCAAGTAGGTTATTGACTTGGATTTGGGATTTTCGTGGGTTTCCCCAAATTCCACCATTAATGGAAGCTTCAAGCTAGGGTTTCTTCTCAAATTGCTTGAATTCATGTTTTCCCCCAAATTTCCTTGACTAATTGATGTAATAGACCTATTGTGTTGATTGGTTCTTGGTTTCTTTGCAATTACTCCTAGTTGTGATGCCCAATTTGTGAGAATTTACACTTGGGTTTGGATTTTTACCATTATTTGAGCAATTTGTTGATGAAATTGACTTTGAAATGCCTATCTTATGATTAGTCAAGTGTTGGAATATCTTTAAAGTTGATTTTTGTGAAATTGGCTACTTCGGAGAACTTCGGTGGTTAGTTTTCAAGAATTAATTGTTTAATTAACGGAGAACTTTGTTATTAAACGTGTTTAATACAACACTAAATCTTTGCTTTAATGTTTTTACAAAGTGGTAGATTCTAGTCACTCCTTATATCTTGTAAAATCATTGTAAGGAGACCTTGTTGTTTGATTTTATCTAATATTTGAAGTGTTTAGATGGTTTAAAGTTTTGCCCATCAAATTTATCAAATCCTTGTCAATTAACTCTATTTGTAATCGAGTCTAGTAGCACTTCCTTCTCAAATCGAAAAGTTCTAAAAAAATATCTCGTTTCTTTTATCTCGCTTGTTTTGATTGTTAACTTTAGGATTATAAACATTTGATCATAGATTAATTAATGACGACAACTTAGTATTGAGATTTCATCTTGCTTCCTTGAGGTTCGACACTCGGTCTTACAAACACTTTACTACTATACGATGGGTTCACTGCCCGGTGTGTAGTTTAGTCTAGTATTTCCGTTTTATTTCAAATCATTTTTCATATATATAACTGCACAACATCATCCATCATCAGTAAAGCGAAGCTTTCCTTCGGATAGACGAGAGGACCCTTTCTCCAGATGGAGAACTTCGTGATCATTACAAGGAATAAACAATGGAACTTCAGATGCTTTCTTTGAGAGACATCTTCAGTGTTGGAATGTAAAAAAATATGAGACCAACAATCTCCCCCTATTTGTTTATAATCCATCAACTTATTACAAAGAATAAACAACTAAAAAGGTGAAGTACAGAAAGAATAATTGAATAAACTCTAATTAATAATTGGCTTGAATTCATTAGGAATAGGTTCATCAGTCGTCTTCAGCTGAACATGCTTCAGGTATTCGCTAATGATGTATTTTATTGCTAGATCTTTGTAGTCAAGGAAATATCGTAGTAACCTTAGATGTAGATAATCTGCTCGAGAGAACTCCCAAACCCTCTGAAATCTCAACTTATCATAGGCATTGAGAAATAAAAATACTCAGGTATTTGAGATCACTTTTCCTGTTTCAGGTACGTACCCTTTGGGAAGAGAAGAGTCTATGCCTTTACAGTTTGGCAGCTCACCGGCGGCGATCAGCTTCAAGATCTGTTGCTAAGACTTTTTATAAGTTAGTCTCTTTCTCTGATTTAGCATTCCTTGAGCTTCAGAATGCTTGGATTTTTCATATGAGTTTTCGGTTTCAGAAGTTCTTCCTTTCATAGTATTATTGTAGTAACGAATATTGGTGGAAATTACGTTTTGAATTCCCTCCACATCATCGGTCAAATTAAATCTTGATAAGCACCCCATTATTTCAGCCCATTCAGTATGCCCACATTTCATTGTTATTTGACGAACTATATATTTGTAGAAAACTGGATCTCATTTTCTCTGAAGATTCAGATGTGTGCTATCTTTTTTCCTTTTTCAGTCTTACTAAAGCGATTCGTTTAGTATGAAGGCTTTTATTCCTCGTAGAGAGTCACTCCTCGTGTCTTTTCTCAACAATTTGTCTCCTTTTGGCTTCGTTTTCTTTCTCAGCGTTGATTTCTTCCTAGAGTTTCAATTGATAAGACCGGGGAGATAAATTGGCTTGACCTGCAGCAGCTTCTTCAGTGGCTAATTTTTCAACAGCTATTCTACCAAGCTCTTCAGTAATACTCTTTTCTTTTAATATCAAGTTTACATCATCTGAATATTTGAGTTCAGCATCTCCAAACTTTCCCATAAACATCAGATCATCCGGGGAATTGGGAATAATTGGGTTTTTCTCTTTGTCTGGTCGACCGGGTTGTTGACTACTTATTTATGGAAAACTGGGTCCTTCAGAAATCAAGGTTCTTTGAATATTTGTTTCGGGCCCAGCACTCAATGTACCTCCGTCACTTGCTGCAATCAATTTTTGACACACAGCAACATCAAAATTTTCAATTTCAGATCTGTAAAGATTTGTCTTGGCCTTTTTCTTTTCAAGAAAGGCTTTCAGCTCGCCCTCGACTTGTGCTTGGGCTTCTTCAGTCTTAGCCTTTGCTTGGGTAGCTATCTCAAGTTCAGCTTCAACTTTATCCAAGGCTTTATTGTAACATTTAAAAACCCGGCCTAGTCGTGGGTGGGCCAATGGTAAGTCAAAGTGTGTTGGTTATGCATATTTAAGATTAAATACGAGATTAAATAGATAATTGGTATTGTATGAATTTACGATTAAATAAGATTGATTTTGGTACGAGGGTTGTAGAAAATACCTCGTTGTGTGCTAAATTAACTGGTTAAGAAAGACTATTTGTTTGGAAGTATCTAGAAAAGATAATGTTAGTAATTGAATAAATCAATTGATAAATTGATTTTAAGTGAGTATGTATGTATGCATGTAATCGTCTATGTACTTGGATAAGGTTTGACACCTCATGCTTGTGAGAAGTAAGATGGGAAGGATACACGTGTGTATGTGTAAGGATATACTTGAACCCCTTCATTTGATTATTGTTGGTGAAAGTGTGTTTGTGTGTGTTTCTTTGAGAGGAAGAAAGAAGAGCAAGGAAAAACTTGATTTTTTGAAATTAAAGATTGGTGATTGTTAATTCAAAATAAAACTTGGTATGTGTTTCTTATTGATTATGAGCATGATTCATGTTAATTTTGTTATTTATATGCTGGGTTTTCATGATGAAAAGCTTGTTATTTTTAGAAAATGTAGAAAAGCCTACTTTATAAGCATGGCCTATAAATAGGTAATTGGCCCTTGATCTAAGTTGGCTCGTGATTGGGTGAATCAAAGAAGAACAAGCCGAATCAAAGAAACTACTGTTCAAAATTTGAAGTTATGAAGGTTTGAGTGTATTTTGTGTTAAATTTGATCCCATTCATCTCTAAATTAATTCTGAGTTCGAAAACAATCTGATATGATTTGATTTGGATCATAATCGATTGAGTCTTTGAAGTTGTTCATGGAAACATCTACGGTTTTTTCTTCAAAGGTCATCATATTTCATGAGGATGATGGAATCATTGGGATATTATTGATCTACAAAGGATTGCGAGTAAGAGGATATAAAATTCGAGTGGTTTTTCATTATTTTGATAAGAATTAAAATTTCAGTCAAGAACACTTGAAGATGATGAAGAACAGCCTAGATCTGAGTTTATGATCGAGTTGGATTAACATTTCGAAGATTTTGCTATTTTACTGTTGATTTCGAGCGGGTTAGTTATTCCTAAGAAGACTTCGAGCTTGGCCGTTGAGAACAGCTCCCTAAAAATCCGGAATTTGTTGCTCTTAGTGGACTACGAGCGTATCTATTCTCAAATTCGAAGGTAGCACATCTCGAATTCGAAGCCTTAACACTTGGAGATCGAAATGAATACCACAAGTTCCAAGTTCGAAACCCATTCTAGACGACTTCGAGTGGTCTAAAATCCCCAAGTGTACTTCGAGTTCGAAATCCACTTTAACACTGACTTTGAGCGTGTTCATTGTTCCACAAATCCACTTTGAATACGAAACTCATTGACTTCGAATGTGTTCTCCATTTCAAATACACTCCGAAAACTTAAATTCACTTCTAAGATTTGCCTCATTTCGTATTCGAATATCATTTGTTCGAAATCTCTTTGAATCATTCCTTCGAATTCCAAATACAACTGTTCAATTCGAAGTCAACTTCAGAGTTCACTTTGAATTCTTTGATTATTGACTTCGAATTCACCACTTCGAACCAATACTTCCGAACACATACCTATCTTCGAATTCGAAACTCACTTCGAACAGATCACCAATACAAAACACTCTTCGAAGAAACCAACGTCGAACCCCAATCACCAACTTCTTCAAGTTAACGATCATTTCTAAAACTTTCAAGTATTTGATTCAAATATGTCAAGTTCCAACGAGATTTTAGCCATTGGCACAGACTCGAAACCCCCTGTTATCTTCAATAATGATTACTTAGTATGGAAAGGGAGGTTTATGGACTTTCTGGAGCACAACGAAGAGTATGGCGAGATGATGATTGATTCTATTCTCAACGGAGATAAGAAATTTTACAGAATCATTGATGCACAACCTTATAACAACCCTCCAATTCCTGGAGTGGTAAGGGAGAAAACACATGACGAGTTGACAGCTATAGAAAGAGAAAGGAAGAAAGCAGACAGACTTGCTAAGTACTATCTGAAACAAGGATTATCTTCTGAGATCTACTTGAAAGTTGATAGTTTAGCAACTGCCAAAGACATCTGGGACGAGATCAAAAGACAATTGCAAGGGACTGAGCAAGGAGAGCATATCAAACGAACACATTTGGTGAACATGTTTCATGACTTCACTGTTGGGGTTTGTTCGGTGTTTCAAAATATATTTTAGCAACGAAAGCATGAACAACAATTTTAAACTTTTTAAAACTCCCCACCAATGATCCATATGCAAGCCTTAAGAAAACAAGACAACCATCGGGTGTTTAGAATTACAACTTTTGTAGCGTGAGTAAACCATTGGTGAAGAGGTTGATCTATGAGAAGCCAAGAGAAGACTTCCTCAAAGGTATCCACAAGCCAATGATTCCAACACCTTGAAATGCTAGTTTCTCCAACCCTTGATTTTCAAGAATGCAAGCAACAACCTTTGTTCTTCTTCTTGAACTAGATGTATGTATTTTGAGTATGTATGTATTACCACACTTAGCTAGCTTGATACACCAATACAATAATGTAAGGATGCATGCAAGTCTTTCAAGAACACTTAGAACAATTCTTAGGAATAAGCAATGTTGGTAGCATGTGTATATTGCAAAAGAACCATGCATCAAGACTTAAACAACCACACAACCAATAACAAGAGGGAGGCCCCTCCCTTGGGACCTCCTTGAACGAAATTGGTGAGGGGGGAGGCCCCCTTTTGCCATGCTTCTTGACTTGGTGAATGAGTCTAATGTCCTGGTCAAGTCTTTTGCAAGAAACATTACATGGCCCCCTTTTAGGATTAATGAGGAATTTCTAGATTTCTTTCATAAATATATATAAAAGATATACTAGATGTGTCATATAATGTATAAAATACATCTACATGTATTTTATATACATACTTGATTGTTACTAGTAGCTCTTTACTAGTAACAAAGATATACATACATTTATATAATTGTTACTAGTAACAATTTACTTGTAACAAATATATATTTATACATATACATACATATAAAATCATATATTTATATTTATGTATTTGGTATGCATTATCTTATATCAATATATCAGAGAAATATTGTTATTTCACATAAATAACAATATTCAACAATGCATATAACTTATATATATATAATGAGTTGGAAACATATTTAAATCGTATTCAAATATGTAATTGGTGTCCATTGACTTTAAATGTGTGACCCTATGGGTTTATTTATTATGAGTAATATCGTATTAATTTGTGTCTTGTGCACATAGAACCAACAATCTCCCACTTGCATAAGTTACAACTTAAGCCGATATAGACAATGGTAAGAACGTCTAGCAACATCCCATTGCCCCTAATAATAAATAAAGTGTGTAGATCAACACTTTCACCAACGAAATTAACTGACTAGCTAGAAATCGTTGTTATAGGTTAGTCATCAATTATCCCTTTGTTTTAACATCTTGTTGAACATGAGACATGGATCGTCATCAGTTCTCATATGGTGATCAACTTGTTTTAGGGCCCAGAGATATTATACTCCCAAATTAAATGAGATAAACAAATTGCATCTTAACCACATACGTCTCTTATAAGACCCATATCATACCTAATAATAGCCTTTATAACTACATGGTTAAAGATAGCGTTTAACCACATTAAAGGATGATACTCATCATACTCGAGTCCCAATATGTGTCTCAGGTCTAAAGATACAAAGATACCACCTTTTTCTCCAGATTCGCTTATGACACGGATCCATGAAGCGATCTTGAGAGCGGGTCATGTCTAATGTTCGTTCCCTAACAAACATTAGTGAATTTGGCTACAAACCCTTTTGCATACTTTCATCATGAATGAAAGTCAACCAACCGATTCACATTAGTCTTAATTCATAACTATTCCCATAGTTATAATCGACTATGGACGTTTTAGAATAAAGAATTATTCATGGATTAAACATGCTAATAAAGAACACAATAAATATTAATGAAGTGATCATATCCAATATATCATTCAGATAAAATAGATATTATCATAATGTTCCAAAATATCCAAATACTAGATTACAATTCAAATCCAATCCCTTGCAAAGCGAAGACCTATTTCCCTAGTATGAGACTTATGCTTAGTCGAGGCAAGAGGTTTCGTAAAAGGATCTGCAAGATTTTGATCTGTATGAACTTTGTGAATACACACATATCCTCTATCCATTATATCTCGTATGTAGTGGAAGCGCCTGAGGATGTGTTTGGTGTTGTGATGTGATCTAGGTTCTTTTGCCTGGCAATAGCACTTTCATTATCACAAAATATCTCTATGGAGTATTGAATGCTTGTTACTACCCCAAGGTCAGCAATGAACTTCTTCATCCATGCAGCTTCTTGTCCAGCCTCAGAAGGAGCAATGTATTCAGATTCTGTAGTGGATTGTGCAACTATACTTTGCTTAGAACTTTTCCAAGCAACCGTGCCTCCATTCATAACGAAGACATAGCCCGATTGTGATCGAGAATCATCTTGATCTGTTTGGAAACTAGCATCTGTGTAACACTTTACACAAAGATCTTCTTCCAAACCCCCATATATCAAGAACATGTCTTTGGTTCTTCTCAAGTATTTCAAAATGCTCTTGACCGCCATCCAATGGCTATCTCCTGGGTTTTGCTGGTATCTGCTCGTCATTCTCAAAGCATACGAGACATCTGGCCTAGTGCATAGCATGGCATACTTAATGGATCCAATTGTAGAAGCATATGGGATCTCACTCATTCTATCTAGCTCTTCCTTTGTGCTAGGGCTTTGAGCTTTACTCAAAACCGTGCCTTGTGCAATTGGCAAGAATCCTCTCTTAGAATTCTCCATCTTGAACCGTTTCAAGATCTTGTCAATATATGCACTTTGACTTAGACCAATAAGACCCCTGGATCTATCCCTATAGTTCTTTATTCCAAGAATATAGGCGGCTTCTCCCAAGTCTTTCATTGAGAAACACTTCCCAAGCCAAGACTTAATATCTTGCAAGGTCGGGATGTCGTTTCCGATGAGTAGTATGTCATCAACATACAAGACAAGGAATGCTACTACGCTCCCACTAGTTTTCTTGTAAACACACAGTTCATCTTCTGATTTGATAAAACCAAACTCTTTGATTTTCTCATCAAATCGGAGATTCCAGCTTCGAGATGCTTGCTTTAGTCCATAAATGGATCTTTTAAGCTTGCACACCTTGTTAGGATACTTAGGATCTACAAAACCTTCGGGCTGAGCCATATAGACATCTTCACTTAAGTTTCTATTCAGAAAAGCCATTTTGACATCCATTTTCCATATCTCATAGTCATAATATGCGGCTATGGCAATAAGTATTCTAATAGATTTAATCATGGCTACTGGAGAGAAAGTTTCATCACAGTTAATACCATGAGTTTGAGTGAAACATTTAGCCACTAGCCTTGCCTTAAATGTGTGTACATTTCCATCCATGTCGGTCTTCTTCTTGAAGACCCACTTGCTCCCTACAGTCTTACTATTGGGAGAAAGATCAACCAAGTCCCATACTTGATTTTCATACTTGGACAGCATCTCAGTGTTCATGGCATCAAGCCATTTATCGGATTCCGGAATCGATATAGCATCTTGGTATTTAGTAGGCTCCGAAGAGTCTACCAAGAAAATCTCATCATTAGACACGAGAAATCCGTATCTCTTGGGTTCTTGACGAGGTCTACCAGATCTACGAATACTTTGTATTTCAGTAGGTTCTTGAATAACCAATTGTTCAGGTTCAACATCCGTTTGTTAAGTGCTAGTGCCAACCTGACTTGTATTTTGTGGTCCTTGAATTTCTTCAAAGTCTACACTACTCCCACTTGCCTCTTTCAAAATAAAATCCTTTTCTAAGAAAGTGGCATGCCTAGAAACAAACACTTTGTTCTCGGCTGGGTTGTAGAAATTATATCCTAATGAATCTTTAGGATATCCCACAAAATTACATTTGATAGATCTAGGATCGAGTTTGCTTGAAGCCTCTTGTCGTACATGAGCTTCACAACCCCAGCTTTTCAAGTAAGATAAGTTTGGAACCTTTCCATACCACATCTCATATGGTGTATTATCTACCTTCTTGGTTGGAACCATATTCAATATGCGCGTAGCAATTAATAAAGCATAACTCCAAAAGGACGAGGGTAGAGTACTTCGGCTCATCATAGACCGAACCATATCTAGTAGAGTTCGGTTCCTCCTTTCAGATACAACATTATGTTGTGGTGTTCTAGGTGGAGTAAGTTGTGAGATAATCCCACAAAAACTAAGATGATCCATAAACTCTTGGCTTAAGTACTCCCCACCTTGATCGGAACGAAGGGCCTTGATTGTTTTGTTGAGTTGATTTTGTACTTTGTTTTGAAACACCTTGAACATTTCGAATGTTTCATGTTTATGTTTCATTAAATAAACATAACCAAATCTACTATAATCATCAGTGAATGTAACGAAGTATCTATCACCTTCCCTAGACATTGATCTAAAAGGACCACATACATCCGTATGTATGATTCCTAATAGATCTTTGGCTCTTTCACTTGAACCGGAGAAAGGAGCCTTCGTCATCTTCCCATATAAACATGATTCACAAACTTCAAATGAGCTAGAATCGTTTGATTTTAAAATTCCATCCTTTTGAAGTTTTGCAATGCGTTTTTGTTTATATGACCAAGTCGACAATGCCATAGGTATGTTTGACTTAAGTCATGCTTAGGTCGTTTGGTGCTAGTGGTATATATAGAATTATCATCAAGAGATCTTTTAAGATTAACTTCATATATTCCATTAAGAGGGCGAGCCTCAAAATACAAAATGTCGTTTTTGAAGGCATGAATGCCATCATCAATGAAACCAAAAGTGTATCTAGATTCTCTTAACCGAGCTACTGAAATAATATTCCTAGTTAAACTAGGTAGATAACAACAATTGTTCAATATTAAGTACAGGCCATTTGGTAATTGTAATTCAAAAGTTCCAAGGGCTTCAACAACAACATTTGCTCCATTGCCCACGTGGAGGTCCAAATCTCCTGGCTTCAGCAGCTTACTTTTTCTCAACCCCTGCACATTATTACAAATGTGAGTTCCAAAACCGGTATCAAATACCTAGGAATTAATAGAAAAGGTATACATTTCAATCATATATATACTTGAAGTGCTGGCCTCACCAGCCTTTTTCTTTTTCAACTCCGCGAGGTAGGTTGGACAATTGCGCCTCTAACGTCCTACCACCCCGCATTCAAACCACGGGTCATTCTTGGGAACCTTTCCCAAAGTCTTGGGTGTAGGAGCTTTGGCAACCTGTTTGCCTTTATCCTTTCCCTTTGCTGTCCCTTTGCCCTTCCCCTTTGAGTTGTTCTTTTTCTTTTTCTTGATTTTCCCTTCTTGAATCATCAAGACCTAAGGTGTCTTGCTTGGAATCTTACTCTCAGTAGTTTTAAGCATCCCATGCAACTCTGAGACAGATTTCTCCCAATTGTTCATGTTATAATTCATGACGAATTGATCATAAGCTTTTGTCAACGAGTTAAGGATCATATCATGTGCAAACTCGTTGGTTATAGGAGATTCAAGCCTACCAAGCTGGTCAATGTATCCTTTCATCTTTAGCACATAGTTGCTAACGGATTGACCTTCCTCCATTTTGCATGCATGGAAGGCTCGATTGACCTCGAAGCGTTCTTGCTTTGCTTGCTTTTGGAACATTTCCTTATGTTGGCGAATCATCTCATCTGCTCCATGATCCTCGAGGTTCTTTTGAAGATCTGGAGACATGATAGCAAGCATGAGGCATGCAACATTGACCGAGTCGTCGGAATGCTTCACCCAAGCATCCCTAACGGCTTTGGCCGCAGTCAATGGAGGTTCCTCAGGAACGGGATCCTCAAGTACGTACAATTTCTTTTCGTGCCTCAAGTACATATTTTGTGACAATCAGAGTGCTATTTCCATTACACACAACCCAGTGTTTCACTCAAGAACCAAGCACATTGAGATAAGACATCACTTCATCAGAGACATTGTCGAAAAGGGAAAGATAGAGTTAGTCTTCATTGAGACTGAAGATCATCTTGCAGATATCTTCACTAAACCAATTAAAGGCACAAGATTTACAACTCTACTTGGCAAGCTTGGCATGCTCAACCCTTAATTGGTATGTTCCATTCCTTATCTCTGTTTACCATATGCTTAGTGCTGACCTCGACTAAGTGTCAATCTGAGCTAAGTGCTCAATCTGAGCTGAGTGCTCAATCTGAGCTGAGTGCTCCATCTAAGCTGAGCACTCAGGATAAGTTGAGTACTCCGTTCTAAAGTGTAGTCAGTTCTACATATCTAGGTTAGTTATAACAAATGGCAAATCCAACATCATAGTAATTCTAACATATTTCCGGTATGTTCTGTTTCAATTAAACGTAAGTCGTTTACAACTTAATTTTTTTTGAAGAGAATCTTGATGATAATTTAGCTTATCTTGAATGAATTTGGATCAATGTAACACTGTCAGTCAAATTAAGTTACATTAAATATAGCCGTTATAACAAACTACGTAGCCAGTTGTTACTGTAACGGTCATATTTATTACTCTCCGATAACGGTAACTTTTCTCTCACATTGAAAAGGTATAAATAAGAGAGACACCTCCTCTTATTTTGTTTACTCTTCCAAAATATTATCTATTCTTCTCTACTCTCTTAAACCCTAACCTTGTTGTGTGCAGAGGTCATTGCTCAGTGCTAAACCCTACTACTGCTACGTGCAATCTAATACGATAAATTCGACTTCAATGGAGGGTTATACTCTTAATCTGACTGAACAGATGATCCGTGGTGGAAATTTCAAGAACAATGCGCTCCCCATCTACAAACAAAATAATGTCGTTGCCTGTATCGACATTCCAAAATCTAAAATTGGCAAGTGTTATTAGGACTGGGTCTCATAAATTCGAAAGGGACCCCTGGCACATGCTTTCCTTCGTGGTCCTGCGGTGCTCATCCCACAACTCCTAACCGAGTTTTGGTACACGTGAAAACTCGACGCAAATCAACAAGTAATAAGAGGTACAGTCCTAAGTGGACAAGTGGCAGTTGACATAGATGCAAATTGTCTCCGACGAATTCTACATCTCTTGGTTCATAATCAGTATGAGGCGACGGTTTCTAGGGAAACATCACGAAGTGTTTTACCCTCAATGGGTCATCCTCAAGTTATTGGAGTTATAAGGAAATTCGTTTTCCAGACTGCATGGGGATTCATGGTGTCCACAGTGGTCCGTTCACTTGGATACAAGGTGGGTGGACTAGATAGTGTTAATGATTTCAAAATGCAACTGCTATATAACATATTCTATGATCGACACATGGACTATGCTGAGTTGATCTTTGAGGCAGTCAAGTCTCTGGTGACCAAAATTGTGAGGGACCCAATTGTGCCCTTTGTACGATTCTTATCTATGGTGATCGAGGACAGGTTGGGTAGAAGATAAACTGCCCAATACGAGTCAAACCCTACTCCTGTTCTCAGCTCAAGAATGTTCGCCCATGATATTTTCCCTGAGCACCCTACAATGAGTGCTCAGATGAGGGTGTATACACAGCTTCCGACCTCAGAGTCAAGTGAAGCTGAAGAAAGTGCAAATGATGAGGAGGAGACAAATGGTGCAGATGATTCTGAGGCTGAGTCCTCTAAAGCTGAACCTCAAAGGACTCAGCTCTGATCACGCATCCAAAGGATATCTTCCACCTCAAGCTCTGGGCAGGAGAGTATGTTCCCTAGCTCAGAGTCACCACTGATTGGCGCAGGTATAACTTCTCTTCCTTCATCTCCTTCTTTCTCTCACATTTCTCCATTTCCTTTGTAGGGAGATAAGACTGAGTCAAACCCATCTCAGTCTAACCCCTCTCCCCCACCTCAAACATCTCCATCTATCTTACAATCTACAGCCAACCTTGGTCAGCCCACTGCTACCAAGGATATATCATACACCTATACAAGAAAAACTGCCAAAGGTGGTCTTTCACCTCACAAGGACCCTGGAGCTGCCACATTGATACCTCTACCGGCAGGAGCTGAGGGGGAGACACCTTCTCTTAAAGTGCCAACCTCAAGGCCCAGTTCACCTATTCAGCCTATACCGGGTATGGTGTCTACTTAGCCCATACCTACTAGTGCCATGGGATAGACTACTTCTGTACCTTCATAGCCCCATGAAGGTAACATTGAAATACTGACCAATCCCTAGGGTCAAATACCCCCTCCTCACCACTAATCCTAGCTCACCCCACTACCATACCTCACGACATTGGTCATTCTTCTCTTCCATTCTTACACATTCTAGCACGACCTGTCAATGAACCTTTCATACACCATAAAGGTTTACAGGGTCCCCAATCTGGCCCCTTGATTCCATTGGTCATCACCAACCTTTTGATATGGGGCCCACATTCTCACCAATTGAGTAACACTCAACAGCCACTCCTACGGTGGAAATACACTCCTCCACTGGACAGGAGGACTTTGAGGTACGGACACGACGTGAGGAGCCCAAGCTGATGGCCACTGATGCCCAAGCCATTATGGATTACTTACACACGCAGTTTGAGCTCCTGCACAAGAAGAGGAAAAATGATAAAGCCAAGTTGATGCGCAAACTTCATGATCTTTAAACTTCAGTAGCCAACTTGGAAAGCTTCGTGCTCAACTTCAGACCCTCCCCTATTGATGATGACAAAAAGGGGGAGGAAGAATCAAATAAAGATGATGATAAGGTTGAGGGGGAGCATATAGAGGAAGTACAAATTGAAGAAGAAGCTCATGGTCAGTTTATGAGCATTGTAGATCATCCTTCCCAACAACAGCCATGGGCTCCAACAGTCCAAATTATCACAACTTCACAAGCTCAACCAGAAACTCCACATGAAGAAACATGTCAGGCTGCTCACACCAACCTTCCTCAAGCTGGATTGTCAAAATTTGTTGAAGCTGAGTCTGTTCCAATTTCACAAATAGATAAAGGGAAGAGTAAGGTGTTTGAGATGGTATAAAGAAAGAAAAGAAGTGCTATGCCTCTAGCAAAGAGAAGAAAGGTCATCATTGCTGAGCCTAAGCCAGAACAACAAGGTCAACATCAACTAGTTACATATGAATCTGAATCAAGTGATAAAGCTGATGCAGCACAGAAAGTCAGTGACATGCTTGCTGAGCAAATGTTACAAGAGATGGCTAAAGAACTAGGTATGACTGTGGAGGAGATGAAAGAGCAGCAAAAACAAGCTGAGCTTCAAAGAGAAAAGGCTAAAGCTGAGGCTGCCAGAGCTAAAGCTGAAGCTGACTATTCTGGACCCAGAGCTGCCCCAATTCCCTACTCAGATGCTGATTTAAGGCATTGCTATAAAAGAACACATTTTAATCACAAGATTGAATCAATCACACTGAGTAGAAAAGGAGAATTGGTGCTAATCAACTTCGTAGTAGACAACAAACAATAAATTGGTCTAGATATGAGATGTCTGTACAAGTTGGGGTTCTCAGAGTTGAAAATTGTAGCCACAACTATCAAACAGATGAAAAAGAGTCAAATCAGACAAGAAATAGTTGATGTGCTCAAGACTCTCTTTTTAAGAATTGATAAATTAGGAGAGATTCCAGCTAATGAGATTGATACATTCCTCAACAGAAATAAAGCTGCAAGAGTTAGAGCAGCAAGGCAGCGAGCCAAAAGAAATATAAGTATACAAGTTCTAGAGGGAGTTGAATTCATAGAAAATACGTTTATCACTCAGCCTTTGGAAGGATTTATGTACTTGGATGTGGAAGGTAATCAATGCTTCTTGAGAATAGTAGATCTTCATTTGGCAAATCTGGAGTTGATTCTGTACTTGAGAATTCTATGTGATGACTCAACTCAGAATTCAGTATTCAGATACCATGTCAACAAAGAAGTAAGGTCAAGGAAAACTAAAATGAGAGAGCTGCCAAAAGGTGAAGAGATTATGAATGATGCTATCAAAGAAGCTGCCATTTGGGAACTAAAATGTTTAGATATGTGGTTGGAAGTTGGAGATCCTGTTGATTAAATAGATAAGTTCTATAATTTTGTAAGCACTAAGTGTGCATAAGATGATCATAATGATCCAGCTACAATGTAAGCACTAAGTGTTTTATAATTTGATATGTTCAATATTCTGTTTGATGTGTTCAAATAAACAGCTTTGTAAATTTAAGCTGACTATTGATATGTTCAATCATAAACTGATATGTTCAGTAGTATAAGTTTTGTAAGTTCAGAACTTAAATTATTTCTTATGAGTTCAGTTTCTAAGTAGTTGTATATCTAAAATACTTAGAATACAAGTCTTATAATAGATTTGTAACATAAACAATTTGTAAGTTCAAGATATGGTAAATAAGTACGGATCAGTTCAATACTTATTTCAAGAACTAATTTTGGTCAGTTTCAGAGTGGATCAACATAATTCTGTTAACCTATACGTACTTTGATTCAATATTTTGTCATCATCAAATAGGGGGAGATTGTTAGTCCCATATTTAGAATATTTAGATTTGATGAGACAAACCATAGCTATGTATAGATGATAGGTTAAGAGTGAGGAATTATGTAAGTCTGTTATAGACTAACTAGTCAGCTTAGGCTGAGTAGTCAACGTATAAACAGATATTGAGTTTTCTATGTAAGTACTAGATATATCAGTGACTTCTAAGCTGAGATAGGTTTCAAGAGT
This sequence comes from Dittrichia graveolens, assembly GCA_038502395.1. Classification (NCBI taxonomy): domain Eukaryota; kingdom Viridiplantae; phylum Streptophyta; class Magnoliopsida; order Asterales; family Asteraceae; genus Dittrichia; species Dittrichia graveolens. The sequence continues at coordinate 31,975,297 of JARJIL010000008.1, forward strand.
GAAGACTTGAAGACTTGAAGATTCAAGAACCCAAAATTTAAGTACTCAGATTGACAATGTCAAGACTGAGTAAGTCAGCTCAGTGTCAGAAGTCAGTTCAAGAATTTAAGTAAGTTCTAAATTCTATTATAAACTCTCCATATCTACGACATTTAAATTAGGATATCTGAACCTAATTTAAACTATCTATTAGTTGGATAGAGATCTCATACGGAATTAGTTAGATATGTTCTAATTAAGGAGTTTGTTACGGTTTTAAAGAAAATTCTATCTTTAAACTGCAATTTATTCGTAGATATATCAAGTATGAGTATAAACCTTCTTATGGGTTTTAATATATATATATATATATATATATATATAGAACACACTATACCGAAGAATAGAAGAAGACTGCATAAGTTGCAAAACGTACATGTGTTCGTCATACTTAATACGCATGTGTTGCGATAACTTTGTGAGTTCAAAGTTCAAGAGAGTTTTCAAGAGTTCTTGTTAATCAGTTTTAACAAGAAGTTCAATCATCAATTAGTTTGTGATTCAAGAGTGTTTAGAGAGAGTTGAGTTTATAATCAGTGTAATATCAAATCATCCTGTTGATTTGATTAGACAGTGATAATAGTTGTTGTTCTATTTGATTATTGAATATACGTTTGATTAATTTGATTATTTGTTTAAAGTGTATTCAACCCCCCTTCTACACTATATCGGTTGCTTGTTTACCCTCTTTGGGACCAACACATAGGAATCCCTAACTCTAGACTTAGTACAAATCCGACATTTGTGGACTTTGTGAAAATCCGACACATACATGCCAAATCCGACCATCTTGGCGGAATCCGACACATGGGGAATCCGACATATTATCGGAATCCGACACACAAAGGAATCCGACACACTATCGGATTCCGACATACAAGCAAATCCGACATACTATCGGATTCCGACACTTATGCGGATTTTGACTTGCGGATTTGACAAACTTGCGGATTCCGACACTTGCATGTCTCAGAATCCGATATCTTCATATGCAGGAATCCCGCCACCTTCTTATTTCATTTCTAGAATTGCATTCTTGTTAGTTTTACATTTAAAACACTTTAGAGCTTCATATATTATCTATATGAACCTCAAAAAACACAACAACATTATTCAAAAACATCAAACATACATAAACCCACTTTCAAGTAAGCTTGTATGTTCATTAATGGAGTTATCATATCGGACTTCTAACCTTAGACCCAAGCATAGTTGTTACAAATCATGTTTAATCCTCATAAATAGATATCATCTTACCTATGTTTGCTTTATAAGCAACGAATCTACCAACTTCAAGAATTTCCGAGAGAGAAGGCGTGTGTTTCTATGTGTATTTGCTTGAGTGTCAATTTTGACTATCATAGTCAAAGTACACATTCTATATATATAGCAAAACCATGTCCAGAGGCAACCGACTCTGGACTCTTTTCCTTTTCTTTTCTTATTTACATTTACTTATATATATACATATTATTACACAAAATACATATATATATTTTCACTTAACAAATAACACAAATATACTTTCATTAATATAATCAACTTACATATAATTATAAAACTTGGACCATTTACATTATTTACTATCTTACATACACTTTTAACGATTTACAACTAGGCCCAAATCGAGGATGTTACAGTTTATGTGTCCCAGCTAGAAGGCTTCGTCAATCCTAAATTCCCAGGACATGTTTATATTCTAGACAAAGAATTTTATGGACTAAAACAAGCCCTGAGAGCTTGGTATGATGTCCTGTCCGAATATTGGGATACAGCAAGGGAAAAACCGACACCACTTTATTCACAAAAGCCAAAGGAAAGGATCTAATCTCAGTACAAATTTATGTGGATGACATCATCTTTGGTTCTACAAACCCCAATTACAGTGATGAGTTTGCACATACTATGCAAAATCGATTTCAAATGAGTATGATGGGGGAGATGAACTTCTTTCTCGGATTACAAGCGAAACAGTTGAGTCATGGCATTTTCATAAGTCAATCTAAGTACATTAAAGACTTGTTGAAGAAATATGACATGCTCAGCTGTTCATATTTATCTACCCCTATGTCCTTAAAAACAAAACTGTCTACTGACCTTGAGGGAAAAGCAGCTGATTTAAAAACATATCGGGGTATGATAGGCTCATTACTGTATTTGACAACTAGTAGGCCTGATATAATGTTCTCTACGTGCTTATGTGCTAGATTTCAGGCTAATCCAAAGGAACCACATCTACTGGCAGTAAAAAGGATATTCAAGTATCTCAAGGGTACTCCTGATCTAGGTCTATGGTATCCAAGGGATTCAAGTCTACAGTTATATGCATATTCAGATGCAGATTATGCTAGTTGCATGCTTGACAGAAAGAGCACATCTGGCAGTGCACACTGTTTGGGTGATAGATTAGTGTGTTGGGCTTCCAAGAAACCGAATTTTGTCTTTACTTCAACTGTTGAGACTGAATATGTTGCTGCTGCAATGTGCTGCTCTCAGAGTTTATGGGTTAGGACTCAACTCTCTGACTTTAGGCTTCACTATGACAAGATCCCACTCATGTGTGATTCACAGTCTGCCATAGCTAACTCATGCAATCCAGTCCACCACTCAAAGACCAAACTCATTGATATCCGGTATCATTTTATTAAAGATGATGTGGAAAAAGGTTTGATAGAACTTCAATATGTTAGGACTGATGATCAACTAGCTGATCTATTTACTAAACCATTAGACGAATCTCGTTTTAGTGAGTTAGTATCCAAATTGGGCATGTTGAATTATAAACTCTAACTATCAGTCATTTGTTTTGAGTGGGTATTTCACCTTGTCTGTTCATGTTACAGACAAAAGAAAGCACAATCTGAGGGGTAGTGTTAATCATCCGTACAGGCTACGCATGCTTGTAGGGGGAGAAAATACCAAATACATCTGACAAAACAAAGAAAATTTCAAAAACATGTGCAAAATTCTTTAAAATATAAAAAATATGTGTTATCATTTCCTTCAAATTGATAAAATACAAAAAAATTTAATTTTTGGTTTATAAAAAGAAAAGGAACAAAAAGATTTCAATCCGAAGTGTCTTAGTCACTTCGAATTCGAACTCTTGGTCTTCGAATTTAAAGTGATCATTTAAGTCAGACTTCGAAAATTCCCTAGACCTCAAATTCGAAATAAACATTTCACATTCGAAAGGAAAATGAATACTTCGAGCGCTATTCAACTTCGCCTTCGAAGTCAATGGACTTCGCATGTGAAGCACACCGGAGTCAGAGGACATCGAGCGCATACCTTCATTCGAATTCGAAGCCAATGGATTTCGAATACAAAACAAATTCCTTGAAGTGACTTCGAGCGTGTTTCTTTGCCTCAATTCGAAGCAAGAAGACTTCGAACTCTAAACATTGTATTTCCAATACACTTCGAGCGTCGCATGAATAGTCCTTTGAACGGAATAAAAATCAACTCACTTCGAGTTCGAAGCCTTCACACTTCGAACTCGAAGCCTCTTGGACTTCGAAGTCAACAATGGTCTTTATGACCACTTCGAGCGCGCGTTTTACCTCTCGAACCGTTTGGACTTCGAGCGTGTAAATTTCAAAATTTTACCATTGAAACTTTTTTCCATAAATAGGTGTCTTGTCTTAGAGTGTTCTTTACACTATCAATCCTTTCCAACTTACGAAAAAATTACCGGTTACGTGTTTTGTGGATTTTACTCAAAGTTGCTGCCAAAATTTCGATTTTTTTGTGATAAACTTGCATTCTAAACCAAGGTATGCATTTAACAAGCAACAAATCATGATTAAAAGTGGTAAAAATGCTCATACTCGAAGATGCACTGTTCAACTCGGAAAACACCTTTTTCCGACTTCAAATGTGAAACACCCGCAAACCTGAGCTAGTTGGATAGCGAGTTAGTGGTATGTGATTATTTGTTTTAACTTGATTATATGTTTATGTTAAATTTGTTAAATTAAATTAATTAGGATTACATATGTATTGGTAAAAAGAAAGTGGTAAAGATGTATGTTAGGTATGTATGATAGCATGGATGTGATTATGTACGTATATATGCATGTACTTATAGGAAGCCACCTCATGCTTTGTAAAGTGGGTGGTATGTATACGTGTGTGGCTATTTCGCAAATTAACAGAAAATCATCTGTTCATTATCTTCCTAAGTGTGTGTGTGTGTATTTTGAGAGTAAAACCATTGTCAAAGATACCTACAAGAACGTCGCATATTTGGAATTTAAGTTGAAGAATTTGTTGAGTGTTAATTCAAGATCAAGGTTAGTTTATGATTCTTGCTTATTGATAACATGTTATGTTTGCTGGGTGTTTGTGGTAGAACCTTAAGAACACCATGAATGAACTTTGAAGATTATTTGAGTAAATGGGTTTTGATTGTTTTAGTGATTTGCATGATTAAAAGGTATTTGTGATACATGAATACATGTTTGTATATGTTTAAACATAATTTCTGGTAAGTTTTGATGAGTTTGTGAAACCTGGAAATCATTCTATGGGTGTTTGAAGTTGGCGGATTGTGTTGAGGAAGAAGATGATGAAAACCGATACATGTGGAAATTTGTTTTTGGAAAACGGATACCCCAAGACCGGTACTCATGAATTCGCTAATCCCTTAGACTGACACTTTAAAATCCGTAGCCTATGGAATCCGATGTTTTGAATTCATAATGTTGAAATCCGATGCTTCTAAATCCGATAACCTTAAAACCGACAAGTCTAAATCCGAAAGAAACCACGAATCCGATGGAAGCCAGAATCCGACTCGAAATCCGGCGGATTCTCTAAAATCCGATGAAGTGAAATCCGATAACGTGAATCCGTCAACTCTAAATCCGATAGTTTCCAAATCCGACATTTGGGAATGAATTTGTAATTGTTTCTTGTTTATTCTATCTTATGAGGATTTAGCTTGTGTTCATAAATGATTAAGTTATAAATATAGGTGGAAAGATATATTTATGAATTCGAGACTGATTTGGTTGTTACTATATTTTCAGGCAATCCAAAGACTCAGTGATATTAGATATCTAAGTTCGTGTTGAATATGAGGTGAGTGGACGTTAATCGCCGATGGTAAAGATTATGGTTAATGTTATTGATGTGATCCATGTGATTGTGATTGATAGATTGATTGTTGACTGTGATTGTTGATTATATTTGCTGCATGACTATTTGGTCAATACACGCTCTTTGAATGATATTAAGTTGCCTTTGAGAAGTCAGCTACACGTGGAATTGGGTTGGGCTCGTCTACTAGTTAGTTGAACAGTGGTAGTCTTACCGGTGCATGCGTTGCATCAGAGGAGAATTTCACTGTGCCAATTCAATAGAGGGCTATTGGTAACCTTTGCTTTGGCCGGCATTGGTTGTAGGTTCTGCGCCAAACCACCAATCTTCTTGGATATGTGATTACATGCTTTGATATTGATTGGTGATGTTTGCGTTGGTGTTTAGCCTCTACTCACATAGCTTTGTGCTAATTCCCCTCACTTGATGTTTTAGCAGGTTTGTGCTTGTGGGTGTGGTAAAAGGAGAAGTTGATCCCTCTCTTATATGTATTTTGTTTAAAATAAAACAAGCCAGTTTGTATAGTAACACCCAAACATATGCTTTGATGTTTAACAACAGATATTTAAATTTTGTAGATATTAGTTTTGTATGTATAGTTGTTTGATGTAATTAAGCTTCCGCTACGCGTATTATAAAAAATGGCTTGGGTTTTCCGGTGTTACAGTTTGGTATCAGAGCCTAGGTTTGGCGATGCATGCACGGGTAGAGTGCTGCATTCCCAAATCTTGGCTCGTGACGGGTCAAGCTTTCCTTCGGGGGGAATTATGGTGAGTTAGAGATGTTTGTAGTAGTTAGTATTTTGTGTACTAACGGTTTATGCTAATGAGTTGTGAGGTGATGTGATTGTAACAGATATGGCTGACAGAGAAACCCCCATCCTTCCTCCTGTGACCTAATCTGCCGTAGGAGAATGAATTATTGGATCTTAGAAATAAGGTTCATAGCTTGGAACAGCTGAGACAAACCCAACCTGAACCAACCCCGGTACCAACTGCGACTCCTACTCAGGCAACTACAGCACCAGTAACGACACCCCTACCACCAGTAACTCAGATGATGCAACCACCGTTTTATTATCCGTATGCACAACCGGGAGCTTATCCATTTGCGTTCCCAGGATACAAACAACCATGCACATATAAACAATTCCTGGATTGTAAGCCTTCAGAGTATCGAGGGAGTTCTGATCCCAATATCACTTTGAAGTGGTTGAGAGAGACGGTGAAGGCATTTGGCGCATGTAATTGCGAGAATGGATTGAAAGTGAAATACGCAACGAGGATGTTGAAAGGAGATGGTATGGTCTGGTGGGACTTGATTACCGGCCATTTCACCGACCAACAGCAGGAGAGCATCACCCGGAGTCAGTTCCAGGAGAAGTTATGCGAGCAATATTGTCGTTCCTTTGAGATTGCTAAAATCAAGAAGGAATTTATGGATTTAGAAATGACTGCTAATATGAAAGTGGATGATATGATCAAACAATTCAATGAAAAGATGAGGTTTGTTAAACACTGGGTGCTGGATGAAGAATCGAAGATTGCTCATTTTGTAGGAGCTTTGCATCCAGATTACCGCAGCGCCACTAGGTTGGCTACTACTTTATCCCAGGCTTTCACTTTGGCCAAATCGGCTGAAGGGGAAAAACTTGCAAAGGAGGGTTTAAGCAGGGAGAGGATTTCCCAACAAAAATCTAGGTTTAAACTCTACAACACCCAACAGAGGCAGGGAGGACAGAGCAGTGGTTATAGACAGGGAGATCAAAGTAGGAGGTCTACTTTGCGTGGATCGACTCAGCGGGCACTGTGGTGTGATAGGTGTAAGTCTTACCACAACGGGCAGTGTACACCCCAAACTATGAGATGCGTGAAATGTGGCCAGTTTGGTCATGATCTTAAGAACTGCATGTTCCCACGAAGTGTTTGTTGGAACTATCAAAAAGAGGGGCACAAAGTAGGTGATTGCCTATTGAATAAGAGGTCAGGGTCTAGGTCAGGAGCGAGTACGCTGGGGGATCGTCTTCAGCTGGTCAAAAGAGAAAGAACCCTCCCATTGTAGAGGGTAGGGCGTTCAGAATGACGGTGGATGATGCCACCACCATAGACGATGTTATCACGGGTATGTCTCTTATAAACTCTACTCCTGCTAGAGTATTGTTTGATTCTGGTGCTAATCGCTCGTTTGTTTCTATGGAGTTCTGTGGTAGATTAAATGTGCCTGTTATTAAACTTGCTAGTACTTTAGGGATAGAAGTAGCTGATGGCATGATGGTTCCTATCACGACTGCTATGGCTGAAGCTAAAATTGATATAGATGGTGTGTGTTTTCCTGTTTATTTTCTTGTTATGCCTCTTTCTGGTTTTGATGTGGTGCTCGGGATGGATTGGCTGAGTTTGAATCAAGCGAGTATTAAATGCCACAAGAAGTTGATTTCCTTTCCGTTGGCTGATGGCACGCGAGTGGTAGCAAGGGTGAGAAAGTCGGGTCTGTGATCCCAATAATTTCATGTTTAAAGGCTAAGAAAGCCTTGGATAAAGGATGTGAATCGTACATTACGTATGTTATGGACGGGAAGAAAGAAAAACAAGCTATGATGGATATTCGGGTGGTAACGGAATACCCGGATGTGTTTCCTGAGGAATTGCCAGGGTTGCCTCTAGTTCGCGAGGTAGAGTTCAAGATTGATTTGATCCCTGGTTCTCGACCAGTGGCAAAGGCTCCGTACATATTCGCACCTTCAAAGATTCGAGAGATGATGACGCAGATTCAATATCTATTGGATAAAGGCTTCATTCGTCCGAGCTCATTTCCATGGGGTGCACCAGTATTATTTGTGAAGAAGAAAGATGGTATGTTGCGTATGTGTATTGGCTACCGTGAGTTGAACAAGAAAACGATAAAAAATAAGTATCAATTGCCGAGAATTGATGATTTATTCGATCAGCTACAGGCAGCTTCATTCTTTTCTGAGGAAGATGTGTCAAAGACAGCTTTTCGTTCGCGTTATGGTCACTACGAGTTCTTGGTTATACCGTTCAGTTTAACCAATGCACCTGCGATATTCATGGATCTTATGAACAGAGTCTGTCGACCAATTTTGGATAATTTTGTGATAGTTTTATTGATGATATTCTGATTTATTCGAAGACTAAGTTGGAACATGAACAACACTTTAGACAAGTTTTGGAGACTTTGAAGAAACAGCACTTGTATGCGAAATTCTCGAAATGCGAATTCTGGTTGAGAGAGGTTCAGTTCTTGGGGCATGTTATCTATAACGAGGGAGTAAAAGTGGATCCTTCGAAAGTTGAAGGAGTGATGAACTTGGACGCTCCAAAGACACCGTTAGAGATAAAGAGTTTTCTTGGATTGACCGGATACTACCGTAGATTTATCAAGGATTTCTCCAAGATTGTGGGTCCGTTGACTAAGTTTACTTGGAAACACGTGAAGTTTGTATAAGGTAATGAACAATATAAAGTTTTCCATACGCTACAGCAGTTGTTGTGTAAGGCTCCTATCCTTGCTTTGCCAAGTGGATTAGATGATTTAATTGTATATTGTGATGCATCGCTTGCTGGATTGGGATGTGTGTTAATGCAGAGGGATCGGGTGATTGCGTATGCTTCAAGACAGTTGAAACCTCATGAAAAGTATTACCTGACTCATGATTTGGAGCTAGCAGTTGTGGTATTTGCGCTCAAACTGTGGAGGCACTATTTGTATGGTACTAAATGCGTAATTTGCATTGATCACAAGAGCCTACAGTACGTATTTACTCAGAAAGAACTGAATATGAGACAAAGACGATGGGTGGAACTAATAAAGGATTATGATTGCGAAATTAGATATCACCCTGGAAAGGCGAATGTAGTGGCAGATGCTCTGAGTCGCAAAGAAGCTGGAAGTTCTATTCAGTTTATGTGTATGGAGATAGTATCTAACTTAGTGGATAGACTTAGTGTATGGAGATAGTATCTGACTTAGTGGATAGACTGAAGTCTGCCCAGATGGAAGCTTTAAAGGAAGAAAATTTGAAGGCTGAACTAATGAGGAAACGTAAGGATGAACTTACTGACGATTTTTGTGGATTAAAGGTATTCAAAACCCATGTTTGGGTGCCTATGCTTGAAGAGTTGAGAAAGTTGATTTTGACTGAAGCACACAAGTCGAGACTGTCAGTTCACCCAGGAAGCACTAAAATGTATAACAACTTGAAAGAGCTTTACTGGTGGCCTACGATGAAAGCGGATATGGCACATTTTGTAAAGTCATGTCATATATGTGCGCAGGTGAAAGCAGAACAACGGAAGCCTTACGGATCTTTGAAACAATTAGAGATTCCTGAGTGGAAATGGGAACACATAACGATGGATTTTGTAACAAAACCTCCGCGTACTCAGAACAATCATGATATGCTATGGGTGATCATGGATTGACTAACAAAGAGTGCTCACTTTTTGGTTGCTTGTGAGACAGCTTCTTTGAGTAAGTTGGCTCAACTATACATCGACGAGATTGTTGCCAGGCATGGTATACCGTTTTCTATTGTATCTGACAGAAACTCCAGGTTTGTTTCTAACTTCTAGAGGAGTTTACAAAGAGAATTGGGGACGACAATTAACTTGAGTACTGCTTATCATCCCCAGACTGATTGTCAGACTGAACGAACCATACAGACACTCGAAGATATGTTACGTGCCTGTGTAATTGAGTATGGTGGATCTTGGGATTCACACCTGCCATTGATAGAGTTTGCATATAACAATTCTTACCTCTACAGTATTGGAATGCCTCCGTATGAAATGTTGTACGGTCGTCGCTGCCATACTCCGACTTATTGGTTAGAGGATGGTGAGAAACAGTTTGCAGGGCCTGAGATTGTGCAGTTGACTGTTGACAAGGTTGCTATCGCCAGAGAAAAGTTGAAAGCTGCTAGAGATAGAAAGAAAAGGAATGCAGATCCACGACGTCGTCCAGTATCGTTTGATGTGAGGGAGTTAGTGTATCTGAAAGTCTCTCCGTGGAAAGGTGTTATTCGTTTCGGCAAACGCGGGAAGTTGGCTCCCCATTTTATTGGTCCTTTCCGCATTCGTCAGATAGTGAATGATCAGACAATTGGATCTTCCAGCAGAGCTTGCAGATATTCATGACACGTTCAACGTTTGCTACATGAGAAAATGTAAGGTTGAAGATGAAAGCCAGATTCTCCCAGTACACGATTTGAAAGTTGATTAGAAGAAAAGATTGATAGAGGAACCTGTTGAACTGTTGGATCGAAAAGTAACCAAGCTCCGCAAGAAGAAGATTCCGATGTTGTTGGTCAAATGGAAGCACAGTTTAGGTTCTGACTTAACTTGGGAGACTGAGGCTGAGATAAGAGATAGATATCCCCATTTGTTTGGACAATTAGGGATTCCGAGGATGGAATCCTCTTAAGGGGCGGAGATTTGTAACACCCGCAAACCTGAGCTAGTTGGATAGCGCGTTAGCGGTATGTGATTATTTGTTTTAACTTGATTATATGTTTATCTTAAATTTGTTAAATTAAATTATTTAGGATTACATATGTACTGGTAAAATGAAAGTGGTAAAGATGTATGTTAGGTATGTATGTATGATAGCATGGATGTGATTATGTACGTATATATGCATGTACTTAAAGGAAGCCACCTCATGCTTTATAAATTGGGTGGTATGTATACGTGTGTGGCTATTTGGCAAATTAAGAGAACAAACTAAATCAAGAACAAACTTGAATGCAAATTAGCGAACAAACGCTTAACCTTTACTCAAATATCGAGCAAGTATTTATAGGCTAAGTAAACTAATCCTGACCATCTAAATTAATTACATGTGTACCGCTCTTCACATAATTAGGAACAGAAAACAATATTGCCGTTTCAAGCTCCTTCAGATGGCGCAGATCGTGCACTTTACATAACAGGAAGATTATGGTAGTCAGATGTATCTTCAGTGTAGAATACCCTTTGACAACTGAAGACTAACTTCAGCTGACGTTCACTTCAGAACAAATCTTCAGATGAACTCTAGGCTTCTTTCTTCAGATGGCGTGTCAGAACTATTTACAAAAGAATAAAGAATACTCCTTCAGTCGCTTTCTTCGAAAGCTCCATCAGAAATGGAATATATACAAATAAAGGACTAACAATCTCCCCCTATTTGTTTATAATCCATGACTATTTACAAAATGAATAAAGAATAAAAGAATTACTATTCTAAATATCCGGTTTGAATTCCTCAAGATCGAGTTCTTTTGGAGTTTTAAGCGCCATTTGATTCATGTATTCATTCATAATGTCTTTGACAGCCGGATCTTTATGGTCTATGAAGTATCTCAGAGATCTCAGATGAAGCCTATCAGCCTTGGCAAAATCTGAAACTCTTTGAAAGCGAATCTTGTCGTATGCATCAAGAAAGTAAAATCCACTTTGATTTGAGAGAACTTTACCCACTTCAAGAATGAATCCAGAAGGTAAGGAAGTGTCAAAGCCTTTGCAATTGGGAAGCTCTCCAAGAGATATTAGCTCCAAGATTTGTTGCTGAGACTTTTTGTGTGTGAGCCTCCTTCTCTGAAATTTTATCTTTTCAGCTCGTGAGGGTTTTTGCTTCTGTGGCAAGACTTCTACATAAGATCCCCTCTTCTTCACTTCCTCTTCGTGAAATTCAATTACTTTGGCGATTTCTCGTTGAACGAACTTAACATCATAAGTCGGCTTGCGTTTTGATAAACAAGCCATTATTTCAGCCCTTTTAGAAACAACACAATTGAGTTTGACATTCTTGACTGAGTGTATACTAAAGAGCGGAAGATTTATGCGTTGAATATTCAGAATGATTTCATTGTTTACTTTCTTTAGTCTTACTGGAGTGATCTTATCTGGATGCATTCTTTGATGCCGAGAGCTTATCCACTTTTCTTGTCTAGCATCCAAGATCTTTTTCTTCTTTTCTTGTAAAGCTTTTTCAGCTTCGATCTCCTCCTGAATTTGTTTTTGGTGATCCAAAGGAGATAGATAAATTTTGTTTGTAGCAACTTCTTCAAGTGCCAATTTCTCTGTTGCAATTCTACCAAGTTCATCAGCCTCTTTCTTCTCTTTGGCTTTCAGATCTTCATCATCTGAGTCATCTAAATCATATATACCCTTACTCATCTGATCATCCGGAGAACTTATTATTGCTTTCCTTTTACCTTTATCAGCATGGCTTGGCTGACAACAAGATGATGGAGCAACTGATTGAGTGGGAATTTGAGAGGCTTTAGCATCTCTTATTATTTGCTGAAATTGAGCTCCATCTAACTCAACACTGAAGAGTCCAGCTTCAGCTTTCCTCTGATCAAGGAGATGCTTGAGCTCCCCCTCAGCATGTGCCTTAGCTTCTTCAGCTTTGGCAAGCCTGGCCTTGAAATCGATCAAGGCTTTATTCTTATTTTCTTCAGCGGCTTTGATGTGAGCCACTTCATCTTCTAATCTTTGCAAGTATTCAACTCGTGAATACTTTCCTTGCCATTTGATAATTTTCCGATCAGCGGCAACTTTCTTTCTCATAATCTGACAGATTTTAGACTGTCTTCGAACTTTCTCCCCCTTAGACGCTGCAGAGACTCCTAAAGCTTCTATCGATTAGGACAGGGCCGAAATCTCTCTAGAAAGGCCAGAGAAGGAGGGAGCAAATAAATCCTGTAACTGACGAGTTGCTGCTTCAGAAAGATTGACAGCATGAATGTTGTCAACTTTGGATGAGAGAGAATGTACAGAGGTTGAGAGAGCGTAGAGTTGGGAGTTGAGTTTAGAGAACTCAATGGTGGCAGAATCAGCTATAGTTTTCACAAGATTCTGAAAGTTTTTGAACATCCCATGAAGTGTCAGATTTTGACAGTCAATGGTTTGGGTGAGAGTGGTGAACTGAGTGTTGAGAAAAGTCACAAAAGAGGGAGCTCAGTTTCGAGCTTGGTTTGATTATTGGCGATACAAGACCCATGCAAATTATTGGTCTTGAGTAGTTGGGAAACTGAAAGGACGAGTTCAGATACACTTTCCTGTGAGGAAGCAATGTATATTGATGGCTTAGAAGGTTGGGAATGTACAGACTTGGGGGATTGAAGAAAATCAAAAGCATCACTGTCATTAAAAGGATTGACAGTTGTTTTAGAAGAAGTGAGATCAAAAAGTTTGTTTAGAAGGGATGTGGAGGCCGTAGCATCAGTTGGAGTGACTGATACATCAAGGGCCTTTGGCACAGTTGCTTTAGTTACAGTCTGGCTTAAGACTGTGTCTTCATGAGAATGGGTAATCTTAATTGAAGGAGGTTGAACTTCAGTCTCATTGATTTTGGAAGGTTGGGCATCACTCTCAGTTTGGTGTGGAACTGATAAATCATCTGCTCTGATGGAATCCATAGTGTCAATTGGGTTTTGTGACACATCAAGGGATTTAGGTGTAGTTTCATCTTCAGGGTGGACTGAAGAGTCATCAACTGGTTGGACCTCAGAAACTAGGGGAATTGTAGTTTCATCATTGGTATTAGGCTGAGCATCAGAGTCAGCCGGTTTGGTTGCTGACACATCATGTGCTTGGTCTATATCCATAGTATCAGTTGGGTTCACTGATGCTTCAAGGGATAGAGGGGGAATTTCAGCAGAAACAGGAATGGTAGTTTCCTGTATGGGGTGTGCTAGCAGACTCATTGGTGGGGAATGGTAAAGTCTCGGCTGACTTGTGTTTGTTAGTGTCCTGAACTTGTGGAAGTGGGACCTCAGGGATAGCAAGGGTTTTGGCTATCTCTTCATCAGTCAGAATGTGTTCAGAAAGCTTAAGTAAAGGAGATTTTACCTGAACAGCTTCAGTAGATTTTGATCTTTGAAGCTGAGCCTTGCGGTGAACCAGAGGTGTATCATCAGGGGAGTCTTCACCCGAAGCATAGTAGGAGATGATAGGACTGGAGGGAATGGTAGATTTGTGGCGTTTGGCGGTTTAGAGGGATTTGGGTGGTTGAGTTGTGGTGGTTGGTTTAGTGGTGGTGGTGGTGGATTTTGGAATAGCTGAAGGTTTGAGGGATGGCTTAAAGGAAGTGGATAGCAACTTCCTTTTCTTTGTTTTAGAAGGGGAGGACTGAGGCACAGGGTTTCGGGTTGTAGAGGGTGCAGTTTCAGATGATAAACCGGAAAATGGTAAAGGGATGGAAGGAGAAGGTTTCAGAGAGACCAGGGCAAGCATTGGGGTAGTTAATGCATGGTTAAAGGCAAACGAAGATCTTGTACAAACTGAATCTGGTAGTGAAGGAGATGGAAGCAGAACATGTGCGCGCCGTCAGTGAGACCACAAGACTTTCCATGATGAGTTCAGCGTAGTCAATGTTATGACCATGGATGATGGCATAAGCCATTTTTAGAACCGCTTCATTGACCTAGTCAAGACCATCAGTTTTGATGGTCATACAAAAGTTCAGATGAGCAATCAGACAGTTCCACTCCTTTGGGAGGCGAGTGCGAAACATTGAGTTTCCTTTCACTTTGTGCTCATCGGCGTATGGAAAGAAGGAGAAGAGTAGCTCCTTAGCGTTGGCAGTGGATGAGGTGAGTTCCCGGCGAGGAAGATGAAGAACAAATGCAAGAAATTTCATGGAGATTTCAGCGGGCTTGCTACCAGAGAGCATACTGAAGTGAATACTTTGGCCGGAGGTTTTGGGGTTAATGACTTCAGCGGTCATTCAAAACTCATAGAGATGTTCTTCGAACATTGGAACCTTTGCTGAGATAGCAAAGTTCAACGGGTAGTTATGAAGGTAGGTCATGATTTTGTGAAGTGGTGAGGAGGAAGGAGGTATGGTGAGGTTAGCGGCATAGTTCTTGTCCTTGAAGCACATGGACGCCAGGGAAATTTTGGGAACAACATCACTTGGGAGAGTCACCTTCGCACAAGCAATCTTATGAGCCATGGGATCAAGCACAAAGATCGTATTTAGTTTTGAACAAAGAGAAATCGTCGTAGAAGATGATTTGCAGGTAAAGAACTTGAAAGGGAGATTTGGGGTTTTAAAGGGTTTAAACTGATGCAATCTTGGCGATTGAGTAAATCTAGGGTGAAAATGGCTGCGTGATTGCGGAAAATACGCAAGGATAATGTTGAAACAAGGCCTATCCGGAGCTAGCTTCCCCTTTGGTTGGCGAGTGTTCCTACAAAACAGGCACCGGTTAGCCTCGCCACGAGCTTCAGCTCGTGACCAACCTCCGGCATGAGAATAAGTATATGAACGGGGAATGGAATGCGTAGTAAATGAGGGAAGGAATTTAGAGAGAGAAAGTAATTAGAGAGAGAGAGAGAACTCACATTAAATGCCGGTGGTGAGGGGTATTTATAACCCCTTTGGTAATCATTACAAGGTATTATCCAGAGGTTATTCATATTATCTTTAGATAGAATCTTATTAAGCATTTAATGCTTCATATTGTACAGCCGACCATGCATTAAATGCAGATCTTCCGGACTGTTAGTCTGATGGTGATGAGTACCTTTAGTTGGGAAGATGCTTCGGATGAGTTTTAACCGGAAGCTGAAGTAGAAGGAATTTTGTTTCCGGAGGTTCGTCCGGCACATATGTCATCATGTCCCCCAGTCTGGTAGTTTCAAAGCTCTTGCGTGAAGGTACCAGACTAAATTATTATCATGCTATATTCTCGGTGGTTATTTCATCCGTTTTTGTTTTGATGGTAGTGCTTCGTTTACCGTGTACGCGCGTTTTAAACTATTTCCAATACTTTATTATTGGTGTTATTTTTATCCTGTGAGGTTTCGACATATATATATATATTATTTAAAATTGGGCGTCGGGTATGGTGAAATTGGGTTTTGAATTTGAATTTGGGCTAGAAAGATAGCTTACGTAGATGTCGTATGATGTTCTACAGGTCTAGAGTTACGTGTGACGCAGCCATTTGATCCAGAGCTACGTTTGATTGGACGTTGTGGGGCCACCTACTGCTTCATTTATGTATTGTGATGATGATACCACTGTTCACTGCCACTTTCGACGCCTAAAAAGAATTTTTTATTGTTATTATCTGGAGGAGAGAGAAAAACGACTGGATATTTAGAAACCGTTTTTGCGCATATATATATATGTGTGTAGAAACGGTTTTTGAAGATTTTTAGGGTTTTTTGAAATTCTGCTTCGTTGCTGTCTTCATCGCTGAGATCTGGTTTTCCTTCTCTGGACTGTTAATCCTTGCAATATCAACACATGATCTCTCCGTCGTTGCTTACTTTATCAGGTTTGCCGCTCTAATCCTTCTTTAGCCATGTCAAAAAATAATCTCTCTGTCGTTTATTCAAGTGTGTCTGACCATGGTCTCCGGCGATTCTGCGAGGCTTTCGATATCGGTCCTCAATTCGATCCAAAATTGCCACGAGGAAATAACAATGTTTCCGAATACCCGAAGGGGTACATCGCGTTGTATTTAAGATTATTTGATTTTTCAAATGTTCGTGTTCCGTTTTCGAAGTTTTTCCTAGATGTGTTGAAATATTTTGGCATCCATCTTTCTCAATTTTCTCCTTTCGGCGCTGTTAAAATAACTTGTTTTGAGGTACATTGCAGTGCACTAGGTGGAGTTCCCTCTGTTCCCTTATTTCGAAAATTTTTTAAAGTGGGTCATGCTGGGACTGGCTAACCATAGAAAAACGCAAGGCTCCGTATGATGCCTGTGTTACTGAGACTCCAATGGGTCTGAAAGGGTGGAAGTATCAATTCATTTGGGTGAAAGAGACATTGGTTCCGATGAAGATGACTTGGAAAGAAAGGGGGTGGCTGTGACCGATCCGTATCCAGATGACTCTGGTGTGGATACGGTGCTGATGGGGCTTTTGGCTTCAAATTATATAGAATACCGTACATTACCGGAGGAAGCTCTGGTTATGGGCGGGATTAGCCTGAAGTGGGGTCTTCCCAAAAAGTGACCCCTGTACTTGCGCGGTGGAAAGGGTACGGGGGATTTGCGTTTACAGTTATTGTTTATGCTTTTGTAGGTTGTTATTTTCTTATTGGTGTTGCTGGTAATTAGTATTTAGATATGGTGTTGTTTGTGGTGCAGCCATGACGTTTCTAGAATTCCTGAATCTTCCCAGCTTTGATGATGTCCAACTGTCAGAGGAGGAGGATCTCGCCAATAGTCTAATTTCTCGCAACAGAGAGAATGTTGCCATTCCTCAAGTCGGTACTATCTCCAACTTGAAGCTTCTTCTGAACGTCATTCCGAAGGTTCCTAATGCGGGTAAGCAAGTTGCCGAGGGTTCTGCTCAAAAGAGGAAAATTGTTAGGGAAGGCAGACAGCTGAGAAAGAGGGGTAAAGCTACTGTTGGTGAAGAGAGTCCTAAGTCCATGGCGCATGTAGATTTGTCTAGCGGAGGTAATCGTACTGCTGATCCTAACAATGATCGCTCGGAGGTTGACCAAACTGTTCATGGTTGTGGCAAAAGCATCCGGAAAGAAGATTTTGCAAACACCCCATCCAGGGAAGAAGACTCCATCAGCTTCTCTATTGCTACCAGCGAATCTGAGTCTGCCGGCTCTGATCAACAATCTTTGGATGAGGAGACTGCTAATGCTGCTTTTGTTTCGGGGTTTCGTCGTTTGAAAAATAAATCTTTGTTCGACACTGTGGGTACCTGTCGTGATCTACTAGATTCCATTTCTACTCCTGCTGAGGCACAACGTGTGTCATAGGAGGAGCATTCCGATCTGATACATAATTCCTAATTTTATCTGTGTCAATTATCTGTGAACATACCCGAGATTCGTCGGAGGTGGTTGCTGGCACATAATGAGTCTGTGGCTCAGAAACGTGTGATCAAGGAGCTGAAGGAGAAAAACAAGGTCTTGAGCCGCGAGGTTAGGGATGAAGCGAAGGAGAAACAACTAGAGAAAGCTTTGGAGGAGACTACGAAGTTGTTGGAGATAGAGAAGAAAGTTACTGGTGAATTATGTGAGGAGGTAACTGCGAAGAACAAGGAAATTGGGAGTTTGGGCCGGAGTGTTGCAGAGAACGTTGGGCTGCTTGATGATGTGAACAGGTTAAAGTCGTTGGTTAAAGATGTCGGGGAGGCGGTATCAGTGATGACGGAAGAGAGGTGCTGGTTGGTGAAAGAAGGGGTTGGTTATTTCTTTGACAAGCTTCGCAGGAGTGCTGAGTATTCGAAATCTTTAGGTGATGTGAAGAGATGTAGTTTTCTTGCAGGTTATCAGAAAGGGTTGGCCATAGGCGAGAAGTGTGCCAAGCGTGGTCGTGCCATCTCCAGCGCTCCTCAATATGATCCCGAAGCTGCTGCAAAACTGAGTGAGGTTGCGACGGAGTTTGGTCAACTATCTTATCCGTTCGTGGGACGCCTTGCCTCATTGTCTGACAAACCTTTGGAGGAGCTGAAGGAAGTTGAGCCGGAGGAAGTTGCTGCCCCAGGCTTCGAGGCTGGTGGAGTTGGTGTCCCTGTGGAGCTTTCATCCGCTACTGGTCGTTAGCTTAATCTTTTGGAACTATGGGTTTGTTAAAAGCATTATGTTATCGTATCTTTGCCTATTATGTTGTGGACATATTTAGTATTTTTCTTGCTTTTGAAACTTGATGTGATTGGAACTTATTCTGGTTAGGGCAGAAACTTATGTGTTTGGGACTTGCACTTTGAAACTTTAATCTGAAACTTGCTATGTTGTTTACAAACTTGTTACACGTAGTACTTTTCTTGTTTACCTTTGATTTGTGTGTTGAGAACTTGCCAGGTTCGGCTTATTTGGGCGTCTTTCCGACGTTCCGAAGGTACGATCCTGCTTAGCTTATCCCTCTGATTTTATGTGCTACTTTTGTTTTGGGATGTGTTAGCATGTCAGGTTCGGTTTTCCTGTAATAACAGGATTACGGGTGTATGGGCAAAGTCCCACTCGTCCGAATTTTGCATAATTATTTATGCTCGTGTCACCCGGTTCAGGTACGGAGTCGCGATTCCCCGGTTTTCTTCTGTTAGCCGTTCAGACATAACAGGAAATGAGAACTTTCTATTCTCGGGTACGGAGTTGTGAGCTCCGGTTTTCTCTACTATGTCTTTCCGCCATAGTAGGTGTACGAACTGGCAAGGTTCGGTTTAGTGTAACATGTGTGCTTGTGTAATTCACAGTTGTTGGCCCCAATTCGGTGATATGGAGCACAAAAATGGACATTCCATTTGTGTCTGAAGTACAAGAGTACAAGAGTACATGAGTTTCTAGCCGAAAGGCCTTAGTAAGGAAAAGTGGAGGTCCCACAACTTCCACATTGCATCTATTTAGTGCCAAAGGTACCATCGGTGAATTTTATTTTTCACTGCCGGAGGTAGGTTCAAAAGAGTTTGTTCGAAAGTTAGCTCGGCACTGCTACAAGTAACACTTCTTCAAGTTCATCGCGTTCCACGTCCTTGGTATCTCGTTTCCATCCAAATCTTGTAATTTGTAAGATCCGTTTTGGTGCATGCTGACCACTTGGTAGGGTCCTTCCCATCTGGGCCCCAGCTTTCCTTGTTTTTCTGCCTTGTTTGCTTCATTTAAGCGCCACACATAATCTCTTGGTCTGAAATTGGTGCCACGTACCCTCTTATTGTAGTATTGCTCAATCTTCCTTTTGTACCTGGCTTCGTTGATCCCGGCTATTTCCCGACGTTCCGTTAATGCTTCCAAGTTAAAACATAATCCTTCTTCACTTTCTCTGTCCGTAGTTGTGGACCTTTTAGTAGGTACACCTACCTCCGGAGGAATTACCGCTTCGGTTCCGTACGTTAAGCTGAAAGGTGTTTCTCCGTTGCTAGTTTTGATTAAAGTACGGTGGGCCCATAGGACATGACTGAGGTGATCTACCCAGCGTCCTCCTTCCGCCTCCAATCGAGTCTTTATCCCTTCGACTAAGCTCCTATTGACTCTTTCGACCTGTCCATTGGACTGTGGGTGCGCTACGGATGTAAACGTCTGCTTGATGTTCAATTCTTTGCACCATGATCGAAAGGAGTTTTCTGCGAACTTCTTTCCATTATCCGTGATGATTTCTTGCGTTATTCTGAAACGACATATAATGTTATCCCATACGAACCTGGAAACATGTACTCCGGTGATCGTAGCCAAAGGCTTCGCCTCGCACCATTTGGTAAAGTAATCAATGGCTACTTAAATAAACTTTACTCTCCTGGGTCCCTCGGGAAAGGGACCTACGATGTCCATGCCCCACTTTCGGAAGGGCCATGCTGCTACGATTGACACCAAGGGATGCTTCGGCATCCTAGCTACCGGAGCGTGTACTTGACATGCTCGGCACTTATTAATTTCATCAAACGCATCCCTATGCATTGAGGGCCAATAATATCCAATTCCCATGGCTTTGGCCACGATTGCTCGCGCTCCTGCGTGCAGGCTACATGCCCCACCGTGTATCTCCCAGATAATATAGTTGGCTTGAAGAGGACCTACACACCTCAGTGATGGCCCCAGATAGGACTTCCGGTACAACACATTATCATGCAACTCGTACTTTGACAAGTTTAACTTGGCTTTCTCATGCTCCGAAAACTGCTCCGTTTCGTTCCCTTTTAGGGCCTTCACTATTGGTGTCATCCATATCTCTCCTTCTTCCTCCACTATCGCGTTAACTTCCTTTTCCTCCACTGACCTCTGTTCCAAAGTCTCCACAAGGACCTCTTTTGTGAGCTGATCAAATGCAACCAAGGCTAGTTTGCTTAGGGCGTCAGCTTTCTTATTCTTTCCTCTTGGGACTTGTTTGATTGTGCATGTTTCGAAGGATGCCATTAGTTCTCTTGCCTTTGCAAGGTACTGGATCATGCTTTTTTCTTGAGCTTCGTATGATCCGTTGATTTGGTTTGCTACCAGCATTGAATCGACGTACACCTTCAGATCTCTGATTTTCATCATTGCTGCCAATCGCAATCCCGACAATAAAGCCTCGTACTCAGCTTCGTTGTTGGAGATTGGAAAATTGAAACGAAGCGTGTATGTATATTCAATCTCCGAAGGACTTGTAATTACCAATCCAGCTCCTCCTCCTTCTGTGTTGGAAGAACCATCGGTATGGAGTTTCCACACGTCTTCACCGATCGTCTGTTTTGACGGACGTTCCTTCGGCTTATTGCTCTTGCTTGCACTTCCAGATCTTAACTTGGCCTTTTCTTCTTGTTGCTCCCCTTCTACTTTATTTGCAACTTCCTTTGGCTCCTGCCCTCGCTCTTTTGTCACTGAAATCAGCTCGCTAGTTTCAGCTATGAAGTCTGCCAAAATCCTACCAAAGGCGTAGAAGTCTCCACCATCAAGGCTCTGATTCTGGGCTCAAACTTCATAAAATATTGCTCGTACATGATTTCGGATGAACTGCCTCCGTCCACGAAGATGCGGTGCACCTCGTACCCAGCCACATTTCCTCGTATGACTATCGGCCCTGCTGTTGGGTAATCATCCTTGACCATGGGAAACTCAATTGTTTCATTCTGCCATTCCTCCAGCTCCGACGCTTTTCTTTTGGTACCTCCGGCTATCGTTTGCAGCATGAAGATTTCCTTCCCTTTATCCTTTGTGTCGTTCCTCTGAGGACGTGGCTTGGGGTTGAACTTTCCCTGCGTCTGTCTTACTTCCTTGACCAAGTGTGCCAGCTTCCCTGTCTTAACAGCCATCTCTATCTGCTTCTTTAGCTGGAAACAATCATTGGTATCGTGCCCCCGATCCGCGTGGAACTCACAGTATCGATCTAGGTTCTTTCTCTCCGGCGTCCCCATCATGGGTCTTGGGGGCATGAACTGCTGGCTTACCTCTTCTATCATCAAAATGTCGTATGGGGTCTTGCTGAGTTGCGTGAACGGTGCTTTGGTGGTGTTGTTCGGCACGTACGGAGGTCTCCTGTTCTCACTGAACCTTCTTTCGTAATGGATTGGTCCAGCAGACTTCCGTTAAGGCGGTTTCCATGAAGGTAGATTTGGCATGTTATGGCCCTTCTTCAAAGGTTCGTCTAATCCTCCGACCGCTTCCTTTCCCCTAATGAAAGCCTTCGCCCTTTCCATCATTTCATCAATGGTTTTTGGCATGTTGTTGCAATACTTCTCTATCGGCTGTTTGGACTTGATGTCGTGTACAAACCCCGAGATCTTCATAGCTTCATCTACTCCTTTGATCCACTGACATTCCTTCAGATACCTTCCCATTAAAGTCCATAACGTTTCTCCGTCCTTCTGCTTTATATTATGAATTTCCACCGGATGCCTGGTGCATCTCCTTTGCTGCATGAAGTTAGCTAGAAAGCGCCTCTGTAACTCTTCGAAGCTGTCAATGCTCTCATTCGGAAGCTGCTCGAACCAAACCCTAGTCGGGCCTATCAGAGTCTGAGCGAAATAAGACACCATAGGGGCATGGACCACTGCTCTACTTCAGCTGCCCCTACGTAAATCTTCAGGTGATCCTCCGGATCACCACTCCCTTCGTACATCTTCACATGATGTGGCATCTTGATCTTCCCGGTGAATCTGAAATGGGCTATCCTTCGTGTGAACTTGGTACTTTCGAGAGGCCGATAAGGCTTGGACAAATCATCGTCCCCTTCTTCCATCTCCTCTTCTTCTTCCTCCGGCTCCAGCCCGGTTAATGTTTGCCTCCGCTAGGGCGGATCATTCCTAGCCGAATGTCGGCTGCGTCTGGTGGAAGCCGGTCCAACCTCCAGGGCAAGAACCTCCTGTACAGAAAATCCTCCCCTTGTGACCGCCTGCCCCGAGGGAAAAATTGAACGTCTCATTTGCGGAGTCCTGAAAGTTCTTTCAAAGTTGAGCCTAGTCTGGAGGTCTCCAAAGCGCATATCCCTCTCATGATCCTCCATGAGCTCCTTGAGCAACTCGTAATTACTTCGTACTAGTTCACGGCTGATGATTCTGGCTGAAGCTGATCCTGGCTCTGAAGTGGACCTTGGGATCTCGCTGGTGACGATGATGGAATCGGTGGTTAAGCTGCTCTGGATTAAGGTTCGAGCCGGTACCGGTCCCCAAGGACCGACTTCCGGACTCGCAAGACTATCTGAGGTTGAAACCATGTTTATAGCCGTTAACACGGTCCCACGGATGGCGCCAATGTTGAAACAAGGCCTATCCGGAGCTAGCTTCCCCTTTGGTTGGCGAGTGTTCCTACAAAACAGACACCGGTTAGCCTCGCCACGAGCTTTAGCTCGTGACCAACCTCCGGCGTGAGAATAAGTATATGAATGGGGAATGGAATGCTTAGTAAATGAGGGAGGGAATTTAGAGAGAGAAAGTAATTAGAGAGAGAGAACTCACATTAAATGCCGGTGGTGAGGGGTATTTATAACCCCTTTGGTAATCATGACAAGGTATTATCCAGAGGTTAGTCATATTATCTTTAGACAGAATCTGATTAAGCATTTAATGCTCTATATTGTACAACCGACCATGCATTAAATGCAGATCTTCCAGACTGTTAGTCTGATGGTGATGAGTACCTTTAGTTGGGAATATGCTTCGGATGAGTTTCAACCGGAAGCTGAAGTAGAAGGAATTTTGTTTCCGGAGGTTCGTCCGGCACATATGTCATCAGATAACTTTTGTGATGTCAAACAGTTATTGGTTAAACCATTTTACTCGGTGTAATCTTGGAAACAACTAAGCATCATCATCAAACCATTAGTAGGGAGATAAAATTTCACAAGGCAAAAGGATAAAAAAATCCAAACTTTGCATTTGAAATTTTTAATCTCAAAAAAATAAAAGGAAACGGAAGTAAATATAAAGAAGAAACACAATGCCAACAAGAATAAGAACTAAGCTTGGCTATTACTAATTCTATATAAACAAAAGATGATTACATGATGTTGATCACGATTTACATTGACTACCAACAAAATTTACGTCCATGTTTAAGATAAAATATATATTTGAGATGATACTTCAATCCCAATCCCTTCATCAGGAATGCGAACGGTGATCACGTAGAAAACCGGAAAGAAAACGAACGTAATAGTAAACTCCATGAGTTTTCAAGAAAGTGAAAGATTTTCTGTGAAATTTGTAGAAGATGAAAAAGGAAAGAAAATCGTTGGTGGTTTATAAAGAAAATTACTCATGATTACGCTTCAGTGGTGATTTGACAGTCAGAGAGAGACGGGGTAAAAGTAATTATTCAAGCTTAGATATTAGGGTGGCTGGCATTAAATGTGACAAGAAAGAATGAATAGTAACAATCAAATTTACCTGAAATAGCTACATTTCTGAAGGATTTAGCATTTCAATTTCTGCAACTAGTAGGTTGAACTGGTGTTCATCCAGGGCTTTTGTGAAAATGTCAACGAGCTGATGTTCAGTAGAGATGAATCGAAGCTCGATTTCATTCTTTGCTATGTGATCTCGAATGAAATGATAGCGTACATGAATGTGTTTTGTGCGAGAATGAAGCACAGGATTGTTGGAAATTGCGATAGCACTTGTGTTATCACAATAAATGGGAGTGCGCTGAAAAGTGATGCCATAGTCAGCGAGCTGATGTTGCATCCATAGGACTTGTGCACAACAAGTCCCAGCTGAAATGTATTCAGCTTCAGCGGTGGATAGTGAGATGGAATTCTGCTTTTTGCTTTACCAACTTACTAGTTTTCCACCTAGTAGCTAACACCCACCTGTAGTACTCTTCCTATTAGATCAAAGCCGGAGTCTCTGGAGTACCATAGCCCTAGTTCAGGTGTACCTTTCAGGTATCTGAAAATCCTTCTAACAGCTGTCAGATGTGATTCCTTTGGATTCACCTGAAACCTTGCACATAGGCATGTGGAAAACATTATTTCAGGACGACTAGTTGTCAGATATAGCAAGGATCCGATCATCCCTCAGAATGTGGGAATATCAACTGCTTTCCTGTTCGGATCAGCTGTGAGCTTGGTTTTTGGAACAATGGGAGTCTTCATTGGGGAGGAGTCTGAAAAGTTGAACTTCTTGAGTAAGTCATTGACATATTTCCCTTAATTGATGAAGATGCCTTGGTCAGATTGCTTAATCTGAAGCCCAAGGAAGAAGTCAGTTCTCCCATCATGCTCATTTTGAATTTCTCTGACATGATTTTCTCAAACTTCTTGCACAAACAATCGTCAGTAGAACCAAAAATAATATCACCAACGTAAATTTGAACTAGAATGAGTTCACCTTTTTCTCTACATAGAAATAGAGTTTTGTCGATGTTCCTTCTCTGAAATCCATTCTTCAGAAGATGAGTGGACAGTGTATCATACCATGCACGCGGAGCTTGCTTCAGTCCGTAGAGAGCTTTGACGAGCTTATACACATAGTTTGGATGCTTGGGACTTTTGAAGCCAGGAGGTTATTGAACAAATACCTCTTCTTGAAGTTCTCCATTCAGAAAGGCGCTTTTAACGTCCATATGAAAGACCTTGAATCCCTTGAATGCTGCAAAGGCTAGGAACATGCGTATTGCCTCCAGATGTGCAAATGGAGCAAACGTTTCATCATAATCTATCCCTTCCTCTTGACAGTAACCCTTTGCAACTAATCTGGCCTTGTTACGCACCACTGACCCTGTTTCATCTCGTTTGTTTCTGAAGACCCACTTTGTGCCAATAATGGACTTGTCTTCAGGTGGGGCAATCAGCTTCCAAACCTTGTTCCTTTCGAAATTGTTAAGCTCGTCTTGCATAGCGACCACCTAGTTTGGGTCCTTTAAAGCTTCATCGACTTTCTTTGGTTCGATTTGAGATATGAACTCAGAGAACATGCAGAATATAGAGGTAATCAAATTTCGGGTTCGCACTCCAGTGTTTGGATTTACAATACATTTGTGATGGGATGAGCTCGAGTCCATTTTGTGACTCTTGTTGGTTGCTTATGTTGCTCATCAGTAGAAGAGATGTTTGATTCCAATAGATCTTTAGTGACCTGATTCACATCAACAGAAACAATATTATTGTCAGTTTTTACCTCTTGAGAGTAGTCATCCAAGTCATCATTGAATGACTCTTGTAAAAGAGCATCAAATTCTTCAGAGACAACTTGATCAATATGATTTGAGGTTCATTGAGCATCGAATTCATCAAAAGTGACATTTATTGTTTCAACCATAGAGTTTTTCTTGGGAAGAAACACACGATAAGCTTTAGAGATGTCAGAATAGCCCATAAACACCCCTTGTTCCCCTTTTGGATCAAAGTTGCTTTTCTGATCTTTGGTGTTCAGGATGAAGCATGGGCTTCCAAAAACTTTGAAGTATCCAACATTGGGTGACTTCAGATACAGTAACTCGTAGGGAGTTTTACTGTGTCGCTTGACAATGATGGACCAGTTCTGAGTGTAGCAGGCAGCATTAACAGCTTCAGCCCATAAATGCCCTTTCAGAGATGCTTCAGCTAGCATAGTTCGGGCTGCTTCTATCAAGATCCTATTTCTCCTTTCAGCAACCCCATTTTGCTAAGGAGTATATGGAGCTGAGAAGTTTTGGATGATGCATTTTCATCACAAAAGTCTTGAAGAGTAGAGTTCCTGAACTCTCTTCCATGATCACTACGAAGCTGTTTAACTTGCGTGTCAAACTGTCTTTGAACACGACGAATAAAGCTCATCAGAATTTCAGAAGTATCACTTTTATTGCGCAAGAAGAATACCCATGTGAATTTGGTGTATTCATCAACAACCACCAGGGTATATTTCTTGCCTCCCATACTAGGTGAACTTACAGGATCAAGGAGATCCATATGAAGTAACTGAAAGGCGGAGTTAACTTGGTTACAATGTTTGGATTTGAAGACAGACTTCTTTTGCTTTCCCTTCTCACACGCGTGACACAACTTGTCTTTCTAAAACCGAACTGATGGTAGACCTCTGGTAAGCTGAAGCTTAGAGAGTTTGTTGTTATTTTTGAAGTTGAGATGGGATAACCTTTTGTGCCATAACCAGTTAACTTCGGAGTCGGATTTTGAAAAGAAGCATGCATCTTTTTCAGAGGTGGAAAAGTTAAAATCAACAACGTACATATTTCCCTGTCTTTTTGCGTGTAAGACTTCTTTCCCTTTCTTGTTGAAGATTGAACCCTTGGTCTTCTTGAAATGCACTTCATAATCTGCATCACATAACTGACTGATGCTGATAATGTTGTGTTCAAGTCCTATAACATGAGCAACGTTTTTAATGTTGACTGAACCTTGGTTTAGATAACCATAACCATCAGTTTTGCGACATTTTCCTCCACCAAATGTAACTTTAGGGCCATTTGCTGCTTGAACCCAATTCAGTATGGACTTACATCTGGTCATATGCCTTGAGCATCCACTATCAAGGTACCAAATGTTATCATGTTGATCGCCCTACACAGATAGTTGAAAAGTTAGTTCATTTGACGAGCCCAAACTTTATTGGGCTCCAAAACACAATGCTTAGGAGAGCAACTAGAAACTTTGTCTTCATTTGAGCACGAAGTCGCTTCATGACCTCTTACTCCACACTTATAACATTTTCTAGTTGACTTAGAATTATTTGCCTTAATCCTTTTATTCTTCTTGTTTTTCTCTTTTTCATTGATTAACTTCAAAATTTTGAAAAGAGAATCCTTAACTTCTTTGAGTTTTGATACAGGCAGAGCAAAGGTTTTATCAAGATCTTTGGTTTTGGAGGGTTTGGAACTTTTAGTTATGGATCTTGAAGATTCAACTGATGAATCTTCATCTGAAGATATCATGGGGATAATAATGTTATAGAAGACAATGGCTTTATGAAGAAAGCTAGAGTCAGATAACTCAGCTATTTTGTTATCAGAGGATATTTCACCAACTAATTCAAGCGAAGGCTAGTTGAGGGTTTAAGTACTGGTTTCAGACATTGCTTCATGTTGGATTTCAGTAGGAGTTGGTGTAACAGGTATTTTAGGGATTGGTTCAGAAGTTTTGCTATCGTACTCAGTAGGAAGTTGAAGATTTCTTATTTCAGAATTTGTTCTTTCAGAAAAACTTGGATTCAAAACTTCAGATTTGGTGAATCTCTTGTTAAGGAGATTTCGGTTTCCAATATCATTAATGCTTATATCGTCATAAATCATTTCGTCGACATTTTTACATTTCTTGCTGAAATCAATAGCTTGTTTTATGTGTCCAATGCCCACTCTCTCTCTATGAATAACCATCTCATGATTTATACTCTCAAATGCTAATTTATTAGGACTCAACCATAGATCAATAATCGACTGACGATCTTTCACTTTTTCATTAGAGTCCTGTAAAACCATTTTCACATTTTTGAGTTCATTAGTTAAAAATTCAAGATGATTTCTTAAGGCATATGATTCTTGAAGAAACTTTTCATTTTCCTTTTCAACAGCATTAATTAAAGAAGTGAGCTTGGTGATAGTTTGTTTAGATTTGTTTTGATTGTTATGAGCAACTGTCAGATCAGAACACAAATAAGCAAACATATCATCCTTTTCATTCATTGAATAGTTTTTGAAATTAGATACCTTATACATCATGGTGGGATTCCATCCTTCTGCTGAGCTCAATTTTTCAGCCTCAGCAAGATAATTGCTGAACATGCTTTCAGTAGTCATTAAGCACATTTCAAGATGTGCAGTTCCGAGGATTTCGTCAGCCACCAGGCACTTTCCTCTAACTTCATTCTCTTCTTCCTCATCTGAAGAGGTTTCAGAACTGTCCAGTTAAGGTCATCAACAATCATGGTCATTTCTTTCTTCTTATTCTCACCGGAAGCTTTTAGGGCCTTATACTTGGCTTTATATTTCTCAGCCTTAGATGGAAACCCTTTCTTTGGATTTGAAGAGGTCTCCTTCACAAAGCAGTCAGCTGCATAGTAGCCATGCTTCCCACATTTGAAGCATTCATTTTTGGACTCTTCAGATGAGCCCTTTTTCTCTAATGAGAACTTCTTATCAAACCTTCTTCTCCCATCAGATTTGAACTTCTGAAACTTTTTATAATTTTTCATGATGAAGGCTTTTTCTCTGCCTTTATCATCAAATCTTTCTTCCTCCACAGCATCATTCATCTGAGGCTCATCTTCAGAGTCAGAGTCTTCAGTTGACCTGTACTTGACTCTTTGAGGATTTTCAGCAACGAGGGCTAGAGTTTTCTTGAAGGCCTTCTTCAGATCGATTTTCTGAATGAGGGTTTGTTCGTCATTCAGCAGAATTCCGTATAGTTTACGCATGTTTATGTCCCTGAGCATGTTGTTGGTTCTCAGGATCATGCACATAGTATCCCATTCAGACGGAAGAGAATCCAAAAAAAATTTTAGGATTTGGAGTTGCTCTCTAAAAACTCCAACTTAAGTCATGTCATTTAGTAGACATGTAAATCTAGTGTAAACGTCAGTGAGATACTCTGAGTCTTTTGCACCGAAGCTTTCATACTTGCGTATGATGTTGGTCTTCTTCTTCTCACGAACCTCAACACTTCCTTCAAATGATATGCATATGCTCTCCCACATATCCTTAGCGGTTTTCAGATTGCAAACAATATGGAATATTTCAGTAGGTAAAGCAATAACTATACTGTTTCGTATCTTGGCATCTAAACCAACAAGCTTCTTCTCCTCCTCTGTCCATTGAGATCTTGGTTTCGGACAGAGGGAATGGAGGTTTCAGCAGAACCAGTCTCGATGGACATGGTTTGAGGAATGTAAGGAGCTTCCTCCAAAATAATGAGAGAGTTGCAATCAAGATTTTCCAAATAAAGTAACATTCTGGTTTTCCAACTCGAAATATGTTCGATTGAAAACTTTGGAGGTTTGGTAGAGGAGCCATTCTCGATGTAATCAAACTTCGACATCTTGAACAGATCACTAATTTATAAATTAAATTAGAACATGCTCTGATACCAATTGTTTTTTCCAATAAGTATAAAACTAAAAATGATTAAAATCAAAGTGCGGAAACAGTATAAAACCAGACCTCAAAGAGTGCACAAGAACAAACTTGAGCACCGAGTACAAACTAAATCAAGAACAAACTTGAATGCAAATTAGCAAACAAACGCTTAACCTTTTCTCGAATATCGTGCAGGTATTTATAGGCTAAGTAAACTAATCCTGACCATGTAAATTAATTACACGTGTACCGCTCTTCACATAATTAGGAACAAAAAACAAGATTGTCGTTTCAAGCTCCTTCAGATGCGCAGATCGTGCACTTTACATAACAGGAAGATTCTGGTAGTCAGATGTATCTTTAGTGTAGAATACCCTTTGACAACTGAAGACTAACTTCAGCTAACGTTCACTTCAGAACAAATCTTCAGATGAACTCTAGGCTTCTTTCTTCAGATGGCGCGTCAGAATAGTTTACTAAAGAATAAAGAATACTCCTTTAGTCGCTTTCTTCGAAAGCTCCTTGAGGAATGGAATATATACAAATAAAGGACTAACACATCCACTTCTGGGACTCATGTCCCTGAATTATATGTCGAACAATTCTGGCACACAGCCCACACTCATACAAATCCCAACTCCGGCCGCGTATCTATTCGCGGTGATGTAGACCACTTCACCCTTAACATCACTTCTAGCCGACTGAGGGGAATCCTTCGGCTTCCTACTGCCAGAAGCAGGCCTCCTCTTCTTGATTTTCAGGAGATGCCTGATGAAACCACTTCCCTTGCGGGCATTCGAGTCATGGGTTATATTAGGGACTTACCACTTCATTCTCACTTCAAAAGAGCCAACCTTCACCCCATATATTATACTTTCCTAACCATACTTCAACGTCTCACTCCTAATCACACTGGCTACGAGTACCCCAACTCCAATCAAATCAAAATCATATAAGCTGCGGCTAATAAGTTGCATATTGATTATGCCACTTTAATTTTTCTTGATCTTATGCAGCAGGTGGAGGGCAAACTCTCGGATCTAAAGAGAGCAAAGGGCAGATTTCGGCCGTATCGACGGTTTTTACCTATTATGGTCCAATTTGCTATGGACAGAAACGAGGAGATGGTTGGTATTGAAACTAGAGGTCTGCCTCTCCCGACCTCGACCGTCTCTTCTACGCACATCGATATACCGCAGATATCTGCATTCCTTTCTACACACCATTCCACACTTGCCCAAATAACAACGTTCTTTACCAGACAATAGTCCAAAACACCTGTAGGTGGCACTACTGAAAGTGCCATTTGAGGATCAGGTGGAAATCTCCCCGGAGTGTACACCACTACAGCTCCGCACGCAAGTAGCTATGCCTCTGTGGCAGAGACTTCAACGAGTACTATTAGTGAGTCTCGGATTGTTACAAACGAGGAATTACAGGAGGCCCTTACCCCAATTACTGAAATCCTAGCAGACATCAAACATACACTTGCTTCATTAAAACCAAAGTTGATGATGGATCGGGCTTATCTACTGACACATTGAAATCCCTGCTTTATGTACGATTGCTGGAGATAGCCTCAGACCGTAAACAGAACCTAGATCTCCTTCAAACCCTTCACAATGAACAAACCTACAAGGGTACCAATCTTAATGAGTTTAAAGAAATAGTTATCAACTCGATAAAGGATCTGGATAATGTCATCTTTCAAAAATTAGATTTGGTGGAAAACAGGATGACAATTCTTGAATCTACGTGCAAATCCCAAGCTGCTGGGTCAAAGCGCAGGTGTGATGACGATGATCCCGATCATGATCGTCACGAGGTGGAGAAAAGAGCGCGTGTTTTGACCTTTACTCCTTTAAAAAAACGATTAGCAGCTGCAATGGGGATCGGGGCAGAATCTCACCAAGAATCTCAACAATCTCAGCAGCAACAACAACAACAACAACAACAACAACAACAACAACAACAACAAAAGCAGCAACAACAACAACAGCTACAGCCACAACTACAACAATAGCAACAACCTAAACCTGACATCCCAATATTTGAATTCGAAACTGAAACTGCAGATATAGGTGAGAGGGATGAGTCAGATGAACTGCTGAAACAATTTGAGTTCTCTTTTGGCAAATTGCCAGAAAGAACCGAGGAAGTCTAGATAGTGGACAGGTTTGAGGATATGCCGGTGCCTATTGTTAAAAGCCAGCTTCTTCAAGGGTTGCAAAGCCTGCGAGGGAGTTGGTCACCAAAAAGCAGATGTAGGAAGCTATTTGAAAGCTAGATCTAACACGGGTTCTCCGGGGCATTTCTGAGGAGGTTCATCAACTATTCCCTCCTGAATCAAAGAAATTCCAGGTGTCAGCTGCCGACATCCTAAGGAAAAATCTTGAAGCTGAGCAAGCACAACAACTCCAACAATCATCATCTGAATGGCCTATCCCTCCGAATATCCAACTAGCTCGTCCAATTCCAACATCTTCAGACCCAGGTTTAGGTCGTCACAACATGTTCACAAGGGAAGCAATGAAGAACCCTATATGGGGAAAATATGGTGTGAATGCTGCTTACCTCGAGGATCGGATCCCTACTATCTATGCTTCTCAAATCAGAGACAAGATTCCTCCTGAACTGAGGGGTCTTAAAGATGCTCAAAGGAGACAATGCAAACATATCTTCAATGAATACAAAACACCGAGGGAGCAGATTGTGTCAGAGTACCCCATCAGCAAAGTACTTTGCGTTAACATGCAAAAAACTTTGAGGTACAAGTTTGTTGTTTATGATGTTCAAAGGGAAGATGGACAGAAAATCTCTCTCACTGAAGCTGACTTCAGACATGTCAAGCTTCATGACATTGAGTTCATATACAAGGAGCTATCCACAAACATCAACAAGTCCTATGAGGAACAACAAGGACGATCAGCTATGATGAAATATATGAGTAGATTTATAGAGTTTATCTAAGAGCACGATTTACAACTAGGAGCCGAGAGTAATCAACTCATGGTGAATCTGCTCAGACCACTGCAACATTATCCCGATCTACAAACCCTAGAAGAGCTAACTATTATTGATGAAAATCATTCAAGCTTTGCGGGTCAAAGAGGTGTCGTCTTCGTCAACCAACGTCGCTGAAAGCACTTAAATGATATATTTTCTTTTGCAAATCGGAGCTCATTGTGCTTAACATGAGGCACGTTATTTCCTCCGAATCCTTGAGGCGTTTTTCATATGCCTCTCGGGTGGCCCTAGGTGCCGTAGCCGAAGGGGCTTCGGGAAAGGCTTCCTCAAAGGTATGAAATTTCCATTCATAATGTAAAACAATCTGAAGTTTCCTATGCCAATCCATGATGTTTCTACCGTCGAGTTTCTCTTTCTCAAGGAAAACTAGAAGAGAAATGTTGCTCGTGGTGGTGGTGCTTGAATATGCCATCTATAATAGTAAAGTAGATTTGGTTAGTTTGATAATTAAGTTTGTCAAAATAATTTACCCAAAGAACAAATTTAATTATTTTAACAAAGCCAAGAACCCTATTTTACTTTCATGTATGATGGGTTTACCGCGGATCATACGAGGAACTTATTTTGGGTTGACAACTATATTGTAACGCCGCCTAAATTTGAGGAGCCTTTTTTTTAAACGAGCGGAAGATTTATTATTTATTTAACAATTTACAACTTATATATATATATATATATATAAGTTGTGTTACAACGGGAAGACTGAAATACGGTGCCCAGGTTTATGGAACTTAAAGCACACATTCACCTTGTACCTGCATTCCTGGGTTTGATGCCCCTTCCTCCCGCACCTTCTACTTTTCAACAATCACAGTCTTCAGACTTCTGGGATATATTCACACGCTGCTTACCACCCGACCCACTATCATTTCCCTTCTGAGATGATTGTTGTTCAAACTTTCTTTTACCTCCACCAGATTGCTATTGTTGCTGTTTTTGAGATCTCACCCTCTATTTGTAATCATCATCTGTGGTTCTAGCATTATCAAATGCTTCATCAAGGGTTGTTGCAGATCTCACAGCAGATCGGTACTCCAGGGGCAAAGTATTAGCAAAGTAAGTGATCTTTGCCTTTTCATTAGGCAACAGGTGAGGAACAAACCTCATTTTGTCAGTAAATTTGGATATCAGATCATACAAAGGCTTGTCACCCTTCTGTAGTGCCCTGAACTCATTATCAATCCTCAGCATATCATAGTCAGAACAATACTTTCCCCTGATCTTTGCCTTAAAACCATCCCAAGTCAATGCCTGGTGTAATAGCAATTACAATATCCCACCAGGCCAAAGCACGCCCTCTAAAAATTCTTTTAGCATAGTTTACCTTCTTATCTTCATCACACTCATTGGATTCAAAGGTATTCTACATCTCTCTGATCCAGGTTTCAACAGCAGAAGGATCATTGGTTGTGCCAGCGAAAGTAGGAGGCTGACAACTCAAGAAAGTTTTAAAGGTTGTAGTCTTGTGAGTCTCTTTTTCATTCCGTATAGACTCACGCTTGTTAGCTTGCTTCAGCTATGCCTCTAACCTTAGGATGTAAGCATCCTTGTCACCGTCTCCTAAAGAACCCGCCATGTCGAGTTAGATTTCTATATATATATATATATGTATGTATGTATGTATATATATATATCAAAGTAGAATATTTAGTATACCTCATATATAACTCTTATATTATCATCTCTTATACTTTCCTAACACATAACAAATCACTTAAGTCACTCTTCACACCCCAATACCACCCAGGGAACACATAGTAATGGTCGAGCCTGGGTTTGGGACTGAATACTATTTAAAGTACCCAATTCCCTCAAACCAAGGCTCTAATACCAACTTGTAACGCCGCCTAAATTTGAGGAGTCCTTTTTTTTAAAACGAGCGGAAGCTTTATTATTTATTTAACAATTTACAACTTATATATATAAGTTGTGTTACAAGAGTGCTAGTAAAACATCACAAGGCGTTACCAAATTCATTCGACCATTACACTACTTATTACATAAACTTAGCACACAAAGTGTTCCCAAAACATAACATTAACTCCTAGCAGGTACCCATCCTCACCAGCAATCTATTTACCTGCATATGGAATGTTCATATGTAACATACTGCATTTGGGCCTAGTATTTAATTAGGCTTTGGTAAGTTTATGTGTGGTTTTTATTTTATATGTTCATTTAATTATATTTTTAATTAAGTGTACTTATATGATTGTTAATATATATATTTATATGCATGTGTATGTATTTGTTTAAGTACATGACACCTCATGCTTCATTGTTTGAGAAATTATACGTGGGTTTTATATGAGTTACTTCAGAAGTAGGAAACAAATTGTTGAAAACCGCTAGTGTGTGTACTATGTGTTTTGCGAGAGAAGAGCAAAGAATGCTAGTTAAACTTGAAAAGTGAAAGCAAGGATTTGTTGGTTGTTAATTCAAGCCAAAGGTATGATAATGTTCCTTGCATGAATATGATCATGTTGATATGATCTGTTGTTAAGATCATGTTGGTTCCATGAAAACACCGTTGTAGAAGCTTATATGTAAACTTGACAAATGGGTTTCGCATGATATGGTGCTTTAAAAGGATTTGATGTATTCTTGTTGTCGTTGACATGATATATGCTGTTTATACATGTTATTAAATTGTTCATAATAGATTTTGAGTGAAAATATTGGATTTGGCAAAGTTGAGTCGGCTGGAATCATGAAGAAGATGATGCAGGTTTTCTAAAGACGCGATGCGTCATTTTATAGAACGCGACGCGTTCTTATGATTTCGCGGATTCTTGTAGAAATCCAAAGGTAAATCCGATGGATGAAGTCCGAGACCCAAAATCCGACCTTGACTATCCAACAAGGGAAATCCGACAGTGAGAATCCGATGGTGGAAATCCGGGACTGGAAATCCGACAGTTGAGCATCTGATTTGTGAAATCCGACATTTGGCTGCGTGGCGACGCGTTGGTTTCTTGGACGCGACGCGTCCGTGGTTTTTGTGGAATTTCTTGTTTAGTTGCATTGTTTAATGCTATGTGCTATATGTATATATATATATATATATGTGAATCTAACATGTTTATGTTTGATCAAGGGAGATATAAATATATGTGATTGGTATATATTTATGAATCAGTTACTGATTTCAGTTTGTTGTGTTCTCAGGAACAGACAAGGCTCAGTAGCATAAGATCACTAAGTGGGAGTTCATTAACTCGAGGTGAGTGGATGTTTACTGACAGATGTTGTTAGTTGTAACTGGTTTGGTTGCAGCTATTTTTGGTTTGACGCATGGATAGATTGTGTATGTGATAATTGGTTAACTGGTTGATTGTTAATTAATTGTTGCATCAGTGATATGTATACATGATTTGGGAAGTCAGTCTCGGTTGGGCCATGGGCTGGGTTTGTTTGCTATCGGCTAATCAGTATTGAGATCTTTTGATGCTTTTATTGCGGCTTAAGGTAATAGTGTGTGAGAATAGCAAATGAACTATCGGTAAACCTTTGTTTTGGCCACCATTGGTTGTAGGTTCCTGCAGAACCGCCGGTCTTCTCAGGACACGATTATCTGTTGTTGTTGATATCATGTGGTTCTAGCTGATATATCTGTTGTGGCTTTACTCCATTCACTTAGCTTTGTGCTAATCCCCCACCTCTCACTCTTTTTACAGGTTTTGGTAAGTCAACGGCTCGGCTGAGAGTGGTTAGCTTGGGGAGTAATCACCTAGGCCTCTGATATGTATAATTGTGATGAGCCATAGTTTTTGTAATACTGATATTTTGAACTAGTTGGTTTCGTGTACAGTTGTTTATGTACAGTTGTAAATACTTTTGGTATTTAAATCGCTTCCGCAGTTTTATTTAAAATGAAAATTTTTGGGTTGAAAATACGGTGTTACAAGTTTGGTATCATAGCCTTGGTTTGGCGATGTAGGCATAGTGGAAGTGTTACATTCCCAAATCTTAGCTCGTGGTAGGTCGATTACTCCTTGGGTGTGGGATTGGGGTGAATTGGAGTGTGGTGGAGTTTAGTATGTTATGTACTAGCGGATTTATCTAATAAATCATGAGGTGATGTGATTGTTATAGAAAACAATGGCTGATCATGATTACTCAACTGGTGCCCCTACTGTCCCGTCTACTGCTGAAGTCCCTACAACAATAGTGGAAACTTTACAAAATGCTGGTACATCTGGTATAGCTTGAGATGAGAGGGATGAATACATCTTTCAGCTTGAGGGTCAGTTACAAGATTTAAGAAAGGAACTGGAACAACAGAGACAAGTTCCTGTAACTCAACCACCGGTCATTACCATAGCTTCAACTACACCCGAGATACCACCGATCTTTCAAGCAATTATTACTTTGGCTGAGATTCCCCTAGTATCTGTACCATTACCACATATGTCTCAACCTACGTCTCAACCGTTCTTTTACCCATTATTTCCTCAGGTATCTTACTCTTATTCTTACATGGGATTTCCTCCTAACATGGGATATAGGTAGCCATGTACATACAAGCAGTTTTTGGATTGTAAACCTGACGAATACCATAGCAGCACGGATCCTAATGTTACTTTAAACTGGTTGCGAGATACAGCTAGAATTCTGGATGCTTGCAACTGTGAGGATGAAATGAGAGTCTGTTTTGCGACTAGGATGTTGAAAGGGAAGGCGATGATTTGGTGGGATTCCATTACTACACATCTATCGAGATCTCAGATGGATGCGATAACGTGGGATCAATTTCGAAATAAATTATGTGAGTAGTATTACAATGCCTTTGAGTTGAACAAGATAAGGCAAGAGTTTATAGAGTTGTGAATGACAAAGAAGATGTCAGTGGATGAAATAGTTGAGTAGTTTAATGCGAAACTGAGGTTTGTGACTCAGTGGGTGCCTGATGAACCTTCCCAGGTTCAACATTTTATTGGAGCTTTATTGCCCGAATACAGGAGTGTGACACATTTGGCTGGATCATTGTTCCAGGCTTTCACCTTAGCAAAATCTGTTGAGGGGGACATTCAAGCCAGAGACAAGCAGAATAAGGATGAGGCGGCTTTGCAGAAGCCGAAATATGATCAGGCTGGTGACCAACAAAAGAAGAAATGGTAGGGTAATTCATCTCAATGAAACTAGAGTCGGAAGACGACAACGGGGGGTACGAATGTAAAATCACAACGGTGTACCTGATGTAGATCCACCCACACTAGGCAATGTACTTCTCAGCGTAACGCCGGTCTTTCAATTATCAGAGTATATTTTTTTTATTTAAAACATATGTGGAAGCTAAGATTATATTCACATTATACAACTTATATAAATATAAGTTGTAATATAAAAGTATTGTTTTACAAACTTTCCAAACGTTACCAACTAGTTCGACCATTACACTAATTATTAAACATCATTGTCTTTAAACAGTGTTCCCCAAAACCTAACATGACATCCGTGCAGGCACCCAAACTCACCTTTAGTCTATTTACCTGCATTAGGAATGTACATGAGAGGGTTAGCTATAAATAGCTAGTGAATAACAATTAAAGCATGAGCAGTATATTAACATTATCAAAACACATTTCATGAATCACATAACTTCATTCAACTCTATGCTAACACATGGTGAAGCACCGGTTGTCAGCAGGCATCACGTCTTGCAGGGTTATAAGCCCGGCTCAATGATCCTCACTGGGGAAACCGTTACTTCCTCCGCGCTGGTGGAGAAGCGGGTAGCGGTCCACCATTACGTTATCGGGATCACATCCCATTTGGGATCAGTGGGAAACTGAGAGCCCCGGGTTAGTATTGAGGTCAACGGTTTAGCTAGAACCAAGATTTATGATCATCGAATCTCCGCACCACAATCTCTACAAGGTAGTACCGGCACTCAAACAATGACCTACTCTGGCCTCATCACAAACACAATGGCCTACTCCGGCCCTTTACATATCAAGAGTGACCTAAACATGCCTTTTCATATATCAATAATGACCTACAAGGTCTTTCACATGCATACATAACACTTGGTTCTCATAATTGGTTCATAAACCTCTAAACATGCATATCTACAATTTCATGGATTGTAACATACAAAAACATATTTGTGATACTATCAATATCATGCTCGAGTTAACTATTACTCACCTATGTAGTTATAATAGGCAAGCACTATGTCACAAATGATTCTTGATCAACTGGTACACCTAGACAAACATCCCGAATATCAAAACAATGCGAGACAACAAACTGTTTGCTAAAACAGAGTCCCTTGCGGCCACAAGCAGAATTTCTTGCGCCCATAAAGGTTGCCAGGTCCCTTACGCCCACAAGGCAGGCCTTACGGCCGTAAGCAAAGATCCTTTGCAGCCGCAAGGGTATTCCTTGCGCCCGCAAGGACTGCTGTGCAGACCTGCGATTTCCAGCCTCTGTTCTTGCTGTTTTTATACCCAAAACTCAACCAAACTGTTCCAAATCAAATTCCAGTGTTCACATATGAAATGGTCAATACAACTAAGCTAGAAACAACACTTATTTCACACTTTAACATACAATTCAAATATTTGGATCAAAATCACCATTTCTTGACCCACTTGAGCTTTCTAACCAAATTCCATAAAAAACATCTCTTTAATTCATAATTCAGATTGCAATAACTTAGAATTGGTCTAGAAACATGCAGGAACCATTGATTTCAGTTGGGTATATCAATTTAGGTTTTTGACCAATTTGACCTAAATGGTCAAAATATCAAGAACAAGAAGAACATGGAACTTACAAGAGCAAATAGATGGAGAAGATGACTATGGCAGCTTGTAGCTTGAATCAAAATCAAATTACAGCAGATTACTTGAAGCTTGGATGATCTCTTTCTTGAATTTTCTCTTGAAGGACTATGAACACACACACAAGGAAGAGAAGTGTAAAATGTCTGTGTGTTTTACACGTGAATAAACAAGGGAACCGACTTGTGGGTTTCATTTATCCACAAGTGGGTATCTTGTTCCCCTTTTCAACTTACAACTTAATGCACGAGTACCCGTTTTAACTAACGGGGATATTTTTGGAAACCTCGTTCTAAATCATTTAATATTCTTTTATTCTTTTATATTTTTCTCAATATTTTATTTACTCATTTAAATAACTATTTTAGTTATTTTTCTTGATATCTACAAATATATATAATTTATTTAATTTATTAATTTAATACACGTACCACGTAAGCGTGCGTCTAGGCCCTTTGTGAGGATGTTACACTCAAACCATGCGTTGTGGAACTCATGGACACAAGACGAAAGATTGCATACTCCCTCGTAATGTTTGTTGGAATTGTTTGAAAGAAGGGCACAGGGCTGGAGATTGCCCTACAGGGAGGAGAGCGGGGACGGGGACAGGGGCAGGAGAAGTTGGGGGTTCATCGTTAGGAGGGCAGAAAAGAAAGAATCCTCCGACACCGGAGTGTAGGGCGTTCTGTATGACAGTAGACTATGCTACTGCCACCGATGAGGTTATCACCGGTATGTTCCTTTATAAACTCCCTACCTGCTCGTGTGTTATTTGATTCTGGAGCGAATCAGTATTTTATTTCTGTGGCTTTTTGTGATAAATTAAAACTGCCTACTACTGTTATTTATGTACCGCTTGAAATAGAAGTAGCAGACGGTAAGATAGTTCCTGTTACAACCTCTGTGACTGGGGCTGAAATTGATATTGACGGTAAATGCTTCCTAGTGTCATTCCTACTTATGCCTTTGACTGGTTTTGATGTGGTTTTGGGGATGGACTAGTTGAGTAAGCACAGAGCAAGTATTAAATGCCATAGGAAACTGATTTTTTTCCATTGTCTGATGGGTCGCATGTGGTGGCTCGAGGAGAAAGAAATAAGTTTGCGTTTCGTATTATTTTTTTATTGAAGGCTAAGAAATCCTTGAGTAAGGGATGTGAATGTTTTCTGACATATGCTATTGATGCTAGAAAACAAAAGCGGGAAGTTACTGATGTATGAGTAGTATCTGATTTTCCTAAAGTATTTCCAGATGAGTTACCTGGGCTACCTCCCATTCGAGAGGTGGAGTACAAGATTGATTTAATACCAGGTTCTAGTCTAGTGGCAAGACCTCCTTACAGATTGGCTCCTTCTGAGATTAGGGAGATGATGACACAGATTCAGGATTTGTTGGATCGGGGTTTTATTCGTCCAAGTTCTCACCATGGGTGCACTTGTGAAAAAGAAGGATGGTACTCTGCGAATGTGTATTGATTACAGAGAATTAAACAAGAGGACAATCAAGAATAAATATCCTCTGCCCAGGATTGATGATTTGTTTGATCAATTGAAGGGTGCTTCTTATTTTTCAAAGATTGATCTGAGATTGGGTTATCACCAAGTACGAGTTTCTGACGAAGATGTTGCTAAAACTGCTTTCCGTACCCGGTATGGCCATTATGAATTCTTAGTCATGCCATTCGGTTTGACTAATGCAGCTGCAGTGTTTATGGATTTGATGAATCGGGTTTGTTGACCATTTTTGGATAAATCTGTGATAGTATTTATTGACGACATTCTGGTTTATTCTAAATCCGAAGCTGATCACGAGATACATCTGAGACAAGTTCTTGAAACATTGAAACGGGAGCAATTGTATGCCAAGTATTCAAAATGTGAATTTTGGATGCGAGAATTTCACTTTCTGGCGCATGTCATTTGCAGTGATGGATTCAAAGTTGATCCGGCAAAGATAGAAGCTGTAATGAATTGGGACGCTCCGAAGTCGCCTTCTGAGATTAAAAGCTTCTTGGGATTGGTAGGTTATTATTGTCGGTTTAACAAAGACTTTTCTAAAATTGCGAATCCCATGACTAAATTGACTCGCAAGGAGGTTCCATTTATGTGGAATGATGAACAGGAAAGGGATTTTCAGACGCTGAAACGACTTTTATGTCAGGCTCCTATTCTTGCTCTACCGGCTGGCTCTGATGACTTCATAGTTTATTGTGATGCTTCAATTGCAGGGTTGGGTTGTGTATTGATGCAACGGGATAGAGTTATTGTGTATGCTTCACGTCAGC
This sequence comes from Dittrichia graveolens, assembly GCA_038502395.1. NCBI lineage: Eukaryota > Viridiplantae > Streptophyta > Magnoliopsida > Asterales > Asteraceae > Dittrichia > Dittrichia graveolens. Next base: position 32,017,438 of record JARJIL010000008.1, read on the forward strand.
TGAAACCTAATGAGAAGAACTATCCAACCCATGATTTAGAACTGGTAGTTGTGGTTTTTGCGTTAAAGTTATGGAGACATTATCTTTACGGTACAAAATTGTAACACCCCAAAGTTCAAAGTGTTACGGTTAAGTGATATTAAATATTAGAGATGTTTATAAAACTAGATGGGCTAAAATTGTCATTTTTAAAGATGATAAGTCCAGGGGTTGATTGGTAATTCTTGGAAAGCTCTATTATATATACGTGTGATGAAGTTTGACTTAGAAAGTCAAACCTTCAAGTTTCACCAGCTATAATCTCCACAACCATGTTTCTAGTATCTCTGGATCAGTAACAGCATGGTGGGAGAGTTGAAACAGCATCCAAATGATTCTTAGAAGCAAGGTATGATTTGTAGTATTGTTTTCAAGTTAGAAATGGGTCAAAAGATTGAATCAAGAATCAAAGTTAGTTAAATATGTTTTAATGATTTTAGTGATTAGTTGGGGTGTAGGAGAACACCCCTACAATATTTGAAATAATTGAATGTAAGTTGAAAAGCAAGAACAGCAGCTATGTTCTTCACAGAAGTTGCAGGTCGGTCCTGTACACGGCCCGTGTAGGGGATCACGGCCCGTGTACATGTCTTTTAAGAAGGAGATAGGCGATGTAGATGAACACAGTCATGTAATGTGTAAGGCACACGGCCCGTGTAAGGTTAAACCGCCCGTGTAGAGGTCTAAGGCGGTGAAAGGCCATGTAGGGATACATGGTCGTGTAGCATAAGAGGTACACGGCCCGTGTAGGGTGATGTGTCAACAAAGGGCATGTAGCCAAGTGTAGTCGTGTAGTATGCAGGGTACACGGCCCGTGTAAAATTACATGGCCTGTGTAGGCCCTTTCACAGATCAGTTTGTACAGTTTATGATCTTTAGCTTAATCTCTAGTACAGGAAGGTATCTGCAGACTTGACAACACAAGTTATATGTTTAGCATTCTACACAATTACCGGGTGAGTGTACCAGTTCTTTAGCATGTTTAGCATATGGCTATGATTTAGATGAACAACATGATACCTACATTATGAGATATGAATGTTATATGTATATAATGAAAGTAAGCTTGGTACAAAATATGTGCGATGTGTAACCTTGTACAAAGAACAATATTATGATATTCAGCCACACAGATGGTGTAACGGTACACCAAAGCACTATAAGTATCTATGAGTCAGTATGTGTTTATGTGCACTAGAAGATATGTTATGTTATAACCAGATATGATATGCTATGTTATGACCAGATATGATATGATATGTTATGTTATGACCAGATATGATATGTTATGTTATGACCAGATATGATATGTGATACAAGTACAGATGTATAGTCATGCCATAAGCATAACTATGCACAAGATCAGAGACAGAGTACACAGTGAATTGTGTACCAATAGAATCCGGGATAGGCTACACCCGTGAGGTGTAGATAAGCCCGGCATAGAGGATACTCAGTACGTGCAAGCGTAGCTTTGTATCCAAGATAATAGAAAGGGGTATATCGAGCTCTTTATACCCAAAGAAAGCACTGGGGGCATTCTGCGCTATGGTGTAGATAAACCCTAGTATAGTAACAGATTTGCAGGTTGCAGGTAATACAACTAGGATGCAAGACATCCTGAGGAGACTTTACTCCAGATGACACAGCTTGGATGCAAGACGTTCTTACGTTGTTTATGTTCAGTTAGTATGCTCACTAAGCATTAGCTTATGTTTCAGTGTTGCATGTTGCAGGTAATGCAGGTTCCAGCAAGGGTAAGGCCCCAACGCGTTGTTCAGCCGGATAGCTCCTGGTTTTCAAGAAGTAGCTTTGACACTACTTATGTAAATGTTAGCACGTGTATGTTTAGAAACTGTATTTTTGAGAAACTCTTATATCTTTTTGGTGCTAACTCATAAGATAATGTTTTTAAATTAAAACTGGAAAAGAGGTGTTACAACTTGGTATCAGAGCCAAGGTTTAAGGGATTTGGGCATACCTTAGTGTGATGCCTGAACTTAAACCATGGTTTTGAGGTTAAGTGGAGCTTTCCATGGGGCAGTAAACCTTGGTGAGCATACGGTTCGTAGAAGTTTATGATTGATATCTGTTTTACAGATCGAGTATGAGTTAGCCTGTTTATGCATGTACAACAGTTATGTGGCTAAGTGTAAGATGTTATGAAGCGGGAATCTGATTGGTTAAGTTGAGAATAGGTAAGGTATAGTGTGTTCATCATAATGTAGGGTCCATATTATTATAAACACATGGTACATACTTAAGCTCAACAAGATCATGATGAACCCTACGGATTATGTGTTTGACAGCATGATGATTTATGTATGTAGACCAGTATACTTGTTATGGTATAGAGAAAGTTATTATATATTGTATGTTAAAGATTTCTGATCTTCAGAAACAGTATGTAGAAAGAGTTAGTATGTAACTAACGCAGTAGCCTGAGGTAAGTAGATCTTGGTAAGCTAGAGACAGGTATGTGTTGGGTTTTCATGGTCCAAAATCACAGCGGAAGAAAAACGAGTAGAAAAAGAGTTTCAAAATTTGACCACGAATATGCCCACCATATGGACCAAAACTCTAAACATGGACAAGCAACAAAATAAAGACAAGAAGGAATAGATTCATACCCTTGAAGTTAAGTTCCTTAGTTAAATGGATTTGGAGTTTGGAAGCGCGTGTACTAACGTGTACACCTCTATCGAAGTCCACACCAAGTCTTAATCATTTCCCACTTGCTAGAGTGTTAGGTGTGCCAACCTAAACACCAAAAATAGCCTAACACACAAAGTATCAAAGCCTTGAGATCCTCTTTTTGTGTATGAGAGAATTATGTGCAATATGTTTATATTTGTGAATCAAGTTCAAGGAACATAACACTAGAACTTCTTGTGGCTTTTATAGAGCTCCAATTTGAACTCAAAACCGTCCATCATCATGCCACAATCAGTTACTAGAGTTATGGCCATAAATACCACCATAATCAGCCTTGAAAGCTGATTAAAGAAGTTGTTACTGCACAAGGCACGGTCGTGCCTCTCAAGGCACGGGCGTGCCAGCCCAAAAGGCCACGCCCAAGTCACGCCTGACTTGGGCTCGTGCTTGTCCATTGGGCACAGGGCACAGGCGTGCCTCCAGAGGCACGGGCGTACCTAGCCACAGGCCACGCCCAAGTCACGCCCGACTTGGGCGCACGGCCGTACCTCATAGAGGCACGGGCATGCCTTGGCCCACCAGAACCAGTTTCTGGTTTTCTCTCTCATTAGACCATCCGTGATGCCGGAATCGATACTTGGCGTGTGACCCAATAGGCCCTTGCTTCATCAGCCATGATACCAACTCGTGTGTGTGTCAGTGGGCATAATCCAATAGACTCCCACTTGCACATGACACACTCACGAAAGGCGTCACCGACATAGAGCGGCCTCTAGCAAGGCATATATGCCCCCAAGTCGGCATAGGGTTTGTCTTCCCAAAACAAATACCTAACCAAAAGGAAAGGTCTTATAGATAAGTGATTACTTATCCCTTCTTTCACGATATCCGATGTGAATGCAGGTCATGGAACATGATAAACCCCAAATCATTCACGATTAAGTATCTCGATATAAACTAACTATGACTAACAATACAAGTTGCACAATTGATCCATTATCAATTCAACTTGAGCATGCCCATGCATTTTGATTTGTCATCAACTTAGTCAACGAGGGGCCCAAGGATATCTCTCCAAAGAGGAACGAATACCTTTGACTACACTGCCCTATCATAATAACAAGTTCTTGCCTGAAAACTTCCCTTATAACAACCAGTTACGAACTGCGTTAGAAAGCAATCTAAACAAGTCCATGTTAATAATCAAGCAATGCATGCATCTCCAGTAAAAGGATAAATAATATTATCATCCTGATTTACTCGTGATATATCGATGAAGTAAACTCAGGTACGGGTCCCATAATTATTTAATCACCATTAAGTACAGGCTAGTGTTGCATAAACAAGTATTCAATCCAAGATGAAAACTTTAGCAACCACTCGCCTCGATCTTAATTCACTTCTTCCTCCCAATGAAGAACGACCGATCGTGGAGCATTTAGAATAAACAAGTTTATTCAAGGAAGTATTAAACATGCAAAGATAGAACACAATAATGTTTCATAAAGTAATCGCATCACGCGTATATTAAATCCCCATTTAATAGTCATTACAATAAGAAATACATTATTGCTTTAATGTTCTCAATAACAAATACAACTAAAATAATTAAACCAAGTCACTAGAAAATCTAATACCAATAGACATAGCATGAGAATCATGCTTAACTTGTGACAAAGGTTTTGTGAGTAGATCTGCCAAGTTCCTCTCAGTCGGTACTCTACTAACCACAATGTCTCCGTTCTCGATAATATCACAGATAAAATGATATTTCCGAGCAATGTGTCTTGTACGTCGATGCGCTCTTGGTTCCTTAGCTAGAGCTATTGCACCCTCATTGTCACAGAAGATCTCAATAGGGTTAGCGATACTAGGAACAACTCCAAGGTCCTGAATGAATTTCTTCATCCAGACGGCTTCCTTAGCAGCCTCGCTTGCAGCAATATACTCTGACTCCGTGATTGAATCGGCCACGGTATCTTGCTTGGAACTTCTCCAACTTATTGATCCACCATTTAACAAGAATACAAATCCCAATTGAGACCGGCAATCATCCTTGTCCGTTTGGAAGCTAGCATCAGAATATCCAGTAACTCTGAGCTTCTCCGATCCACCGAACACTAAAAACATTTCCTTAGTTCTCCGAAGATATTTAAGGATGTTTTTAACTGCAACCTAATGACTTTGACTAGGGTTGGCCTGATATCGGCTCGTCATGCTCAAGGCATACGACACATCAGGGCGATTACATAGCATAGCATACATGATCGATCCTACTGCCAAAGCATACGGGACTCGACTCATTTCCTCTAGTTCCTTCTAAGAACTAGGACATTGAGACTTGATCAACGCCATACCATGCAACATAGGCAAATTACCTTTCTTGGAATCTTGCATCTTGAACCTCTTCAAGACTTTATCTATGTACGTACTTTGGCTCAAACCAATGAGTCTTTTAGATCTATCTTTATAGATCTTTATCCCCAAAATATATGCTGCTTGTCCCATGTCTTTCATAGAGAATCAACTCCCAAGCCAAGTTTTCACTTCCTGCAAGGTAGTCAGGTCACTTCCTATTAGTAGTATATCATCCACATACAAGACTAGGAAAACTACAGCACTCCCACTAGCCCTGACATATACACAAGGTTCATCCTTGCTTTTAGAAAGCCAAACTCTTTGACTTTTTCATCAAAGCAAATGTTCCAACTCCGAGATGCTTGCTTAAGTCCATAAATGGACCTCTTAAGCTTGCAGACTTTATTACGATATTTGGGGTTTACGTAACCATCGGGTTGTGCCATGTAAACCTCCTCTGCCAACTTCCCGTTAAGGAAGGAAGTCTTGACATCCATCTGCCATATTTCGTAATCGTAATATGCAGCGATAGCCATCAATATCCTAATAGACTTCAACATAGCCACTGGAGAAAAAGTTTCATCATAGTCTACACCATGAGTTTGAGTGAAACCCTTTGCTACCAGTCGGGCTTTGAAGGTGTCTACTTTTCCATCCATGTTAGTCTTCTTCCTGAAGACCCATTTGCACCCTACTGGCTTATGGCCGAGTACTGGATCAACCAAGTCCCAGACTTGATTATCCACCATGGATTGCATCTCACTGTCCATCGCCTCCTACCACCTAGTAGACTCAGGGCCTGCTACGGCTTCCCGGTAGTTGATCGGTTCACTATGATCCACCAATAGTTTGTCGCCCTTGGATATGAGAAACCAATATCTTTCTGGCTCATTACGAACTTTACCAGATCTACGGAGCTCTAATGGTTGTGTGTCAGGTACCTCATCCTCCACTGGTTTAGGTTCCACTTCTTCTGGTACGCCGACCTCAGAAGCAGTACTAGTGCCAACATCAGGTTCAACATTGGTGTCATCTAGAATTTCTTCTAGATCGACTTGCCTCCCACTAGCTTCTGCAGATATCATCTCCCTTTCAAGCAAGACTGCCCTTCGAGCAATAAACACCTTGTTCTCCGAAGGTTTGTAAAAAAATATCGCATAGAACCAGCTGGGTAGCCAATGAAAGTACACTTCTCGGCTCTGGGTTCAAGTTTGTCTTGAGCTTCATGTCTCACATAAGCTTCACAACCCCAAACCTTGAGATAGGCTAGCGAAGGAACCCTTCCATGCCACATCTCGAACGGTGTACTTGCAACCTTCTACGTTGTTACAAGGTTCAAGGTCCTAGCAGCGGTGTCCAAAGCATAACCCCAAAAACTTGCGGGTAGCTTTGTACGACTCATCATGGGCCGAATCATTTCTAATAAAGTTCAGTTCCTCCTTGCAGCGACCCCATTTAATTGTGGTTTCCTAGGTGGAGTAAGTTGTGAAATAATTCCACAACCCCTAAGATGATCAAGAAACTCGATACTAAGATACTCACCAACCCTATTGGATCTGAGAATCTTAATCCGCTTGCCCAATTGATTCTGCACTTCATTTTGGTATGTCTTTAACACCTCAAAGGTTTCAGACTTATGCTTAATCAAATAAACATAACCATACCTACTGAAATCATCGGTAAAAGTAACGAAGTACCTACATTTGTTTCTTGTAGCAGACCTGAATGGACCACACACATCCGTTTGAACAATGTCCAACAAGTCTTTGCCCCTCTCACTAACGCCGGTGAAGGGTGATTTAGTCATTTTGCCTAATAAACAAGAATCGCATACTTCGCTTGACCCGTGATCAAATGATTCCAAAATCCCATCCACTTGGAGTTTGGCGATACGTTTCTTGTTTATATGGCCAAGACGACTATGCCACAAAGACAACTTGTCCAATACACCTTTGGACTTAGAATCAATGTTTATGATTGATTTATTACCATCCAAACACACACTTGTTTCATAAATCCCACGACATGGATAAGCTTTAAAGTAATGAACATCATCTCTCAAACAAGAAATAATTCCATTATCAAAATTAAATTTATAACCATTGTCAAACAAACCGTGAAAGGAAATAATTTTTCGTGCTACGCAAGACGAAAAACAAACATTTAACAAGGTAATACCAAGTCCTAAAGGAAAGGCGAGATCAAAACTCCCTATCCGCTCCACGGGAACCACATCCTTGTTTCCCATGATCAGGTCAAGCTATCCAGCACCCAGCGCCCTACTTCTTTTTAGCACCTGCACATTATTACAAATATGAGTGCCACAACCGGTATCAAGTACCCAGCCGTTAGAAGTAGTGGTATTGTGGAGTTCAATCATAAACGTATCTGAGTTACCCGCTTCCTTCGGTTTTACCCGCTTGAGCTCCTCGAGGTACTTTGGGCAAGAACGCCGCCAATGCCCCTTTTCCTTGCAATGGAATCACTCGGCTTCCGTAGGGTCCTCGGCCGGTGGAACCATCACGGCTTTCCCCTTACCCTTCGGAGCCGGACTTGGGTTGGGTTTTGCAACCTTCCCCTTACCCTTTCCCTTGGATGGGGGAGCACCTTTCCTTTTGGTTCCGCCTCCATGGATAGCTAGGACGGGTTTGGACGAGGAGGGCTTCATGGACATGTCAGACTCAACAGTCTTTAACATTCCGTGAAGCTCCATTAGGGACTTGTCCATGCCATGGACATGATAGTTCCACACAAATTGTGAAAAAGAACTAGGAAGAGAACGGAGGATCACATCCACCGCTAACTCCCTCCTCAACGGGAATCCTAACCTCTCCAAGCGATCAACCAATGCTTTCATCTTAAGCACGTGAACGCTCACATTTCCGCCCTCCTGCATATGGTAGTCGAAAAGGGACTTTAGGCACTCGAAGCGCTCTAGCTTAGCCTACTATTGGAACATTTCCTTCAGCTAGTTAAGCATGTCATATGCCCCTTAATGTTCCATTTGCTTTTGAAGCTCAGGAATCATTGACGAGATCATAATGCAAGCCACTTCGTTCGTTTCCTTGGCGCGCTTATCATACGTGTCTCGGACCGCCCTAGTCGCACTAGCCGCAGGTGCTTCCGGCAAAGGTTCCTTAATGGCCCACATCTTTTGTTCATACCTAAGGGCTACCCTTATTTGCATGAACCAATCCATAAAGTTTTAGACATCGAGTTTGGCCTTTTCGAGGAATAATTATAGGGAAATTGAGTTCGATGATGATGTAGAAGCGTTGTTGGATGCCACCTACAAAATTAGAGTACCAATTTTAGTTGTCAAATCCTTGTAGAAATAATTACCCAATAGTTATAAAAACTCAATTATTTGAACAAGGCTAAGAACCGTATTTCACTCTATCTCGTTACGGGTTTACCGCAGATCACGAAATAAGTTATTTAGGCCGGTAGACAATTTACCGATTGCAACCATTGCAACTCTTGGATCCTTGCGGGATCCTTTTGACAACAAATGTCTTAGGCATGTGTGATCCCTTCATACACCAATCCTTTTATTAGACCATCCGTGATGCCAGAATCTATACTTGGTGTGTGACCCAATAGGCCCTTGCTTCATCAGCCATGATACCAACTCGTATGCGTGCCTGTGGGCATAATCCAACAATATGAAGCAGATGCAATTCCTATTTCAACCACTAGACCTACGGGTAATATTACTAGAGAGATTCCAGCTATAGAGGAATTGCAAGACTAGGGGAACAGTACAATAAGAAAGACAGTAGCTATAGAATTGAAGTAAAGTCCTACAGATAAACATTCTTTGTTTAAGCACTCAGTTGGTTGGGTAAGAGTAAGAGAGATTATAAGTGATGTTATAAAAACAAGTAGATGCAATGGTGTAGGCTGCAATGGTGTATGTCCAGAGAATTGAGAGAATCTAATCCAGAATGTATCAGTTATAAGAGTTAGAGTGTACTTACAAAGATTTCTAGCAGGCAGAGTACCTCTTCTTGGAGGAGGTTACAGATTCGATTGTGAGTAATCGTTAGCAAGCAGAGACGTAAGGGGCATTCTGTATAGTTGGGTGTTAAGTAGAATGGAAGGTTATATATGATTCAAAGTTATTATGTGAGATAGCAAATACCAGTAGACTTTGTTAACAAGGAAAGAGAAGGTACAAATGGAGGCAACGATTGGACCTCAATATAAAGAAGTATTAGAGATGCAATTTGCACCAGTCAGTTTGTATAGATAAGATTGTAAAAGAGTTTTTAGCCCTACGACAGATGATAGAAGTGGTGAATGATATCACCGGAAGGTCAATAAAAGTAACTAGTTTTGTCCAGAATATATTGTTATTGAGTTTATGAAATGTAGTGACGGTTATTGGTAACACAGCCAAAGAGATGATAAGTTTTGTATAATAGAGAGAGTGGTAGCTGAGAAAGTAGAGATTTCTAAATGGAAAAGTGAAAGGTTAAGCTAACAAATACGTCAAGTAAGAGATCAGTGTTGTAGTGTAGTAAGGAAGGCTAGTTCCTCACTAAGATGCATGAAAGTGTGAGAAGCAAAGATATACGCTCAGAAATTGTTAGAATTTATACTAAAGAGGTTATTATGATTACAAGTGAGGCATATTGAGGTTGCCTAAGTTGATAAATTTAGAGAAAAGCATAGTGAATTCTTTACCTCTACTCTGTTTTAGCAAGGGAAGGGATGAGTAAGTGAAAATGCAGCATATGGCTGTAGAGAAAACGATGGAACCGGATGTAGTGACAGGTACCTTTGTTGTTAATAGTACACCTGCTATAGTATTAATTGATTCTCGTAAAGCAGATCTTCGTTGTAGTTTCACATTATGTTCAGATGAGTGTTCCACCTAGTATAGTAGAATTCCTTCTTGAGAAAGAAGCAACAGATGATGAGACTACTATTGAGAATAGTAGGTATAAAAAAAAGATAAAGAGAGACAATTGCCGGTGTCCCCATCAATCATGTACCAATTAAGGAGAAAAAGTTTTGAGTAGCTGTTATTATGAATTGGTTAGATTAGTATTAAGTTCAGATAATATGTGGTTAGAAAACATAATGAGTTCAGACCCCAATTGGGGAAGAAATGTTTAATAAAGATACAAGTATAAGAGTCAGTATTCCTGTTGGCTAGAAAAGTAAGAAAGTATATAGTTTTTGGTAGTACAACATTGTCAGCTTTAGTGAGAAATTCTAGCAGGGAAGGGAGAAGCAGCAACAGGTCTGAGATATACAGCAATTGATAAAGCCATTGCAAGAGTTGATGGATAAAAGCTTTATCTGGCCAGTAGCTTATTGTGAGGTGTATTGAGTTTAGTTGTGAAAAAGAGAAAGATGGCATGTTTAGAACGGGTATAGATTACAGAGTTAAAGAGTATAGTTTATTGAACTATATTCGATAAGATTAATGATTATGATTAGTGATGATCAGCTACTTAATCCAAGATTTCCAAAGTACGTAGTATTGGTTTCAGAGGAGTATTAGAAATGTTATATAGGGAGAAATGGTATGTGAAATTCCCCAAGTGAAAAGTTCAGTTATAATAAGTGCAACTCTTAAATTGCTTTGTTAGTTATAAAGGGATTTGAACAGTGTCAGCCAAGTAGAAGCAGTAATGAAATGGGAGCCGCCTCAGAATTTTGTAAAAGTAAGAATCTTCTTTGAGCTTGTAAAGTATTACAGATGGTTTATACCAAACCTTTCTAAAATAACAGTACCTTTAGTCTAGTCAACTAAAGGGAACACAGAATTCAAGATGAAAGGTGATTAGCAGTAAGTGGTTGATATATTCAAGTAAGAATGATATAGTATTACAGTATTAGCATTGTTAAATGGAAGGGAAGTTGCAGTGGTTAATGATGATATTCTTTATTAGCAGTAAGTGGTTGTTATGTTTCTCACTAGTTAAAGATATAGGAAAGTAACCTCCTAATTCATGATTAGAATCAACAGTAGTTGTCTAGCTAGAGCCAAACGTAATAGCAGATGCTTTAAGTAGAAACACAGAAACAGCGAGAAAGTTACAAGAATGTAGATTTTGTAATTGATAAATTCACAAGAATGTAGATTTTGTGTCAATAAAGAGAGTGTGTTCTTTAGAAAGAATGACAGATGTTTAGTTGGAAGAGATAGTAGTCAGATATAGAGGTCCTGTTACACCTCACCTCAGTATTCCAAACCTCGGAGGAAGAACAGAGTAAGAGAAAGATACAGATACCAGAGGATAGACATGAATCATGTGTTGATGATTTCAGGGGTATTTGGGATATGTGTCTATCGCTAGCAGAGTTCGTTTAGTTGACAGTAACCTTTTGAGTGATAACATGGTACCATACGAGATGTTGTGTGGTAAAATGTGTAAAACCCCTGTTTGTTGGGGGTAAAGCTAGTCAGAAAACATGGTGAATGGTGTAGGAACGGTACAACAATAGACCGAGTATTTACAGTAGATACGTGAGCAGTTAAAAGCAGGCCAGAATAGATGGAAAGGATATGCGGACTGTTAGAGTTCCAGATTGAGAACTATGAATTGTTAAGAGTGGCATCATGGTAGAAAGTTAATGTATCATCGCAAGATGAGGTAAAGTAGCATACAGAGTGGAATTATCAGAGATATTATACCCTTGTGGGTGGTCAGCAGATGAATCAACAGTTGTTCCTCTATATGATAGAACTTATAAAGGTACTGTGAAGGGTACAGTGAAAGTATAAAAGAGATTCAGATACGCTCAGATGTAAGGGTGTCATGTTATGTGTGGTACGTGGTTCATGATCAGAATGTTGTAGACCGTCTACTTTGGTAGTGGATAGTATGTGATATAAGACTATTGTCAATGCGCTAAGATAGCGTTCAGAGAGGAGGAGATGTAAGACTACCGCTACTGTGCTACGGTAGCATTCAGCTTAGTGTAGTACAGAGTTACGTGTACAGTAGATTTTGGGGATGAAATCATTCCAAGTGGGGAAAAGTTGTAACACCCCAAAGCTCAAAGTGTTATGGTTAAGTGATATTAAGTATTAGATATGTTTATAAAACAAGAGGGGCTAATAATGTCGTTTTTAAAGATGGTAAGTCTAGGGGCTGATTGGTAATTCTTGGAAAGCTCTATTATATATATGTGTGTTGAAGTTTGACTTAGAAAGTCAAACCTTCAAGTTTCACTAGCTATAATCTTCACAACCATGTTTCTAGTATCTCTGGATCAGTAACAGCAAGGTGGGAGAGTTGAAACAGCATCCAAATGATTCTTAGAAGCAAGGTATGATTTGTAGTATTGTTTTCAAGTTAGAAATGGGTCAAAAGATTGAATCAAGAATCAAAGTTTGTTAATTATGTTTTAATGATGTTAGTGATTAGTTTGGGTGTAGGAAAACACCCCTACAGTATTTGAATTAATTGAATGTAAGTTGAAAAGCAAGAACAACAGCTATGTTCTTCACAGAAGTTGCAGGTCGGTCCTGTACACGGTCCGTGTAGGGGAACATGGCCCGTGTACATGTCTATTAAGGAGATAGGCCATGTAGATGAACATGGTCATGTAGTGTGTAAGGCACACGGCCCGTGTAAAGGTCTAAGTCGGTGACATGCCATGTAGGGATACATGGTCGTGTAGCATAAGAGGTACACGGCCTGTATAAAGGTACACGGCCCGTGTAGGGTGATGTGTCAACACAGGGCATGTGGCCAAGTGTAGTCGTGTAGTATGCAGGGTACAAGGCCCGTGTAGGCCCTTTCTCAGTTCAGTTTGTACAGTTTATGATGTTTAGCTTAATCTCTAGTACAGGAAGGTATCTGTAGACTGGACAACACAAGTTATCTGTTTCGCATTCTACACAATTACCAAGTGACTGTACTAGTTCTTTAGCATGTTTAGCATATGGCTATGATTTAGATGAACAGCATGATACCTGTATTATGATATTCAGCCACACAGATGGTGTAACGGTACACCAAAGCACTATAAGTATCTATGAGTCAGTATGTGTTTATGTGCACTAGAAGATATGTTATGTTATAACCAGATATGATATGCTATGTTATGACCAGATATGATATGTTATGTTATGACCAGATATGATATGTTATGTTATGACCAAATATGATATGTGATACAAGTACAGATGTATAGTCATGTCGTGAGCGTAACTATACACAAGATCAGAGACAGGGTACACAGTGAACTGTGTACCAATTGCAGCCGGGATAGGCTACACCTGTGAGGTGTAGATAAGCCCGGCACAGAGGCTCAGTACTTGCAAGCGTAGCTTTGTATCAAAGATAATAGAAAGGGGTATATCGAGCTCTTTTTACCCAAAGAAAGCACTGGGGGCATTCTGCGCTAAGGTGTAGATAAACCCTAGTATAGTAACAGATTTTTAGGTTGCAGGTAATACAGCTAGGATGCAATACATCTTGAGGAGACTTTACTCCATATGACACTGCTTGGATGCGGGACGTTCTTACGTTGTTTATGTTCAGTTAGTATGCTCACTAAAAGATAGCTTATGTTTCAGTGTTGCATGTTGCAGGTAATGCAAGTTCCAGCAAGGGTAAGGTCCCAGCGCGATGTTCAGCCGGATAGCTCCTGGTTTTCGAGAAGTAGCTTTGACACTACTTATGTAAATGTTAGCACATGTATGTTTAGAAACAGTATTTTTGAGAAACTCTGATATCTTTTTGGTGCTAACTCGTAAGATAATGTTTTTAAATTAAAAGTGGAAAAGAGGTGTTTCAAAAATGTGTTATTTGTACGGATCACAAATACCTACTGTACGTATTTTCTCATAAAGAACTTAGTATGCGATAGAGACGATGGCTGGAACTTTTTAAAGATTATGATTGCGAGATTCGTTATCATCCAGGAAAAGCCAACGTGGTAGCCGATGCTTTGAATCACAAGGATGTTGGTGATAATATTAAATTTATGGGAATTGAAATAGTTTCTGACTTGATTGATAGATTGAAGGCAGCTTAGTTGGAAGCTTTGAAGGATGAAAATCTGAAGTCAGAGATTATGATAAAGAAAAAGAATGATTTGATTAATGATTCTTGGGGATTGAAAGTGTATCAATCTCGTGTTTGGGTGCCTTTGCTTGGAGGTCTCTGGAGTTTGATTCTAACTAGACACATAAATCTAGACTATCTGTTCATCCAGGTAGCACGAAAATGTATAACGATATGAAGGTGCTATATTGGTGGCCTACAATGAAAACAGATGTCGCACAGTTTGTGGAGTCTTGCCATATTTGTGCACAGGTTAAGGCAGAGCACCAGAAACCCTATGGATCATTGAAATAGTGGCAGATTCCAGAATAGAAATGGGAGCACATAATGATGGATTTCGTAACTAAACTTCCACGTACGCAGAAGAATCATGATATGATTTGGGTGATCGTTGATACATTTACCAAGAGTGCTCACTTCTTGGCTACCAGTGAGACCGCATCACTCAGTAAGTTGGCTCAGTTATATATTGATGAAGTTGTTTCCCGACATGCTATACCGCTTTCGATTGTATCGGATAGAGATTCTAGGTTTGTTTCTAATTTCTGGAACAGTTTACAGCGGGAGTTGGGTACACGTGTTAATCTGAGTACAGCTTATCATCCTCAAACAGATGGGCAATCTGAACGAACAATTCAGACACTTGAGGATATGTTGCGTGCTTGTGTGTTGGAATATGGAGGTTCTTGGGATTCCCACCTGCCGTGGATTGAATTTGCGTATAACAATTCTTACCATTCGAGTATCGGTATGCCACCTTAAGAGATGTTATATGGGCGTCGATGCCGTACTCCTACGTGTTGGTTAGAGGCGGGTGAGAAACAGTATGCAGGGCTTGATATTGTGCAGATCACCGCAGATAAGTGGCTATTGCGCGACAAAAGTTGAAAGCTGCGAGAGATCGACAAAAGATGTATGTTGGTCCACATCGTAGATCTGTGGCTTTTGTTGAAGGTGAACTGGTTTATCTAAAGGTTTCGTCTTGGAAGGGGATTATCCGTTTTGGGAAGCGGGGAAAGCTAGCTCCTCATTATATTGGGCCGTTTCGTGTCCAACGGGTGGTTAATGATCAGACGGTTACTCTTGATCTTCCAGCGGAGTTGTCAGGTATTCACAACACATTCAACGATTTTTACTTGCGGAAATGTAAAGTGGAAGATGAGAGTCAGATTCTTCCTTTACAAGATCTTAAAGTAGATTAAAGCAAGAAACTAGTGGAAGAACCCATTGAACTGATCGGAAAGTGACAAAATTGCGTAAGAAACAGATTTTGATGGTTCTGGTTAAATAGAAACATAGTTTTGGTTCGGATTTGACGTGGGAAACCGAGGCCAATATGAAAGCTCGTTACCCTCATTTGTTTGAAAGTGACAGATTCCGAGGACGGAATCCTTTTAAGGAGCGATGATTTGTAAATCCTGCATAGGGGTGAGCATCTTAACCGAAAAACTGAACCATAACCTATAAAACCATTAAAACCGAACCAAATGAAAACCGGCAGTTCGGTTTGTAAAATTTCATTAACCGATAGATAATGAGTCGGTTTCGGTTTTGTACACATAACCGAACCGAACCGATAAGAATTTATTATTTAATTATTTTATATATTTATTATTTAATTATTTGAATATTTGTTCATTTATGGTGCATCATGCAAGTTATATTTTTATAAATGCTTGAACTTTGTTATTTATTATGTCGTCTCATTCATTGTACTTGACTACTAGAGTCATTATAAATGTTGAACACTTGATTATTTCATTCAGGTGGGGCTATTAAATAAATTAAAAATGAATTCAAAAGTCATGAATTGATGGAGGCCAATAGGTGTGTACCATCAGGCTCAATTTGTGTATTAAATATAAATCTAGCCTACCATTTTGTATTTTAGTCATAAAAAATAATGGGTTTACCAAGTCTAGAAAATAATCAATTATTTGGCCCAAATTTGTGGCTTCTATAAAGCAATAAAAATATAACTCAAGCCCATATTCTGAAATTACAAAGCCCATTAAGTTTGGCCCAACTTAGTATAACAGTTAACTATAACATCCAGAATTTTATTTATAATATGCGAGAAGTGTACAAAGTGTTATATAAGTTATAAATGGATAAATGTGATAAAATGTGGTTATAAACTAGAGGAGCCAAAACCGTCAGAATGAAACTATAATAGTCAAGGGACTATTTGTGTAATTAGTCCATAGTTATGTGTATATATAGCCACCTTTGACTAAAGCTAGTCAAAGGCTTTCATTTTACCATTTCAAACTCACGTATATGCTCTCAAGGCTGAAATTCCTCTTCCATGTTTTGATCAAGAACAACATATTTCAAGTGGTTTAGAACCTTCCTAACTACCTTGCAAGCATAAAGGTATGATTTATGGCTTTAGTTTTCAAGTTAAGTGGGTTTAAGAAGATTCAATGGTGAATCAAGGATTTGAGCATGTTTTTGTTGTTGTTTATTACTTAGAAGTTGATTGGGCTGTAGGAAAACACCCTAGTAGTGTTTTTATGAATTAAGAGTGAGTTATTTTGGTGTTTTGGTCAGAAAAACAGTGTTCTGGCAGACTTTCTGGTGCAGATCCGGGGAGGCACGGGCGTGCCTGTGGAGGGTACGGGCGTGCCTAACTCCCCGTGGCAACAACTATTTCATACAGCACTTCCCTTGCTATTTGACTAAGGCACGGGCGTGCCTGAGGGAAAGGCACAGCCATGCCTAGGACAGGCACAACCATGCCTGGGGAAGGCACAGCCATGCCTAGGGGGTGCCTAGGGGGTGCCCTGCCCCTGTTCAGTTATTAAGTTCAGCAATTACATGTGTTTGACATATAATTGGTATTATTTCATGTAGAGACTTGTTAGTGGCTCGTTCACCAGATTACTATCGATTGTGGACTGTTATATAACATTACAGACTATAAGGTAAGTCTTTTAGACTATTATTCATATTTACAGCATGTGTGTTATCATATCAGGTTGTTGACATGTTAGGTCACTCAGATGTAGGTGTTATGTTCAGTAGGACTCAGTAGTGATACAGTAATGTTACAGTAAATACTTATGTGTACTAAGCTTACTGCTACGTTCAGTAAGGCTCGGTATTATTAAGCATGCTTCTTTGTGCAGTAGTGGCTCAGAAATAGCGTAGTACTGTGGCTCAGTTAATTAATCATATGTATTAGAAAGCATGTTGCCTTGTGCAGTAGTGGCTCAGTTAGTAACTCAGAGACTATATCAGTGATTGACAGTGTTCTAATATGGTTATTTTCATGTGTTTATATGATTGACAGTCTAGTTTACTCACTAAGCTCTCGCAACTTATCATATATTATTTCTAAAATGTTTTGCAGGTTTTAGCAAAGACAAGGGCAAAGCTTCAGTTTGACGGTTGTCATGTGTATAAGGAAAACAGTGTTTTGAAACTTAACGCCCGGTTGTACTGTAACAAAACGTCTTTTGATGTAAATATGTAACTATCACGCTTTGTATGAACCTGAGGGTTTAAACTGCTTTTGTTGCTTCCGCTCGTTTGTAAAATAAGTGTTTTATTTCTAAAAGACTTTGAAGTATGGTTTTATTTATATTTTGAAAATTTGGGGCGTTACAACTTGGTATCAGAGCCAAGGTTTGAGGGATCTGGAGGTGTTTTATGAATCGTCTGGACTTAAACCATGGTTCTGCGGATTTGGTCAAACTGGAGGCTTGTAGCTTGGTGAGTATACTAGTAATTATATTGATATATGTATTATGTGAGCATTATGTGTCAGTACATGATGTGTTCAGGACAGATATGATATATGTGTATATAACTGTTAAGAGTTGGTTTTATATGTGCAATCAGGATGAAATAAATTGTTACATGAATATGTGATATATTTTATTGATGATACATGGCCGAAGCCTGTGAATTGGGACTTTTTGTGGTAAAGTTAAGATCGAACGTGTGTAATGTATTTATAATAATATAAGAGCTCATATTATTACAGACATATGATAAGTGTTGGAACTTAATGGAATCATGAGGAATCTTGTGAATCGGGTGAGGGGTACTTGTAAAGGTAGTACACCTGAGAATACAGATGTATAGAATGCCTTAGTATATATAAAGAAATACTTTAGATCAGATGATAGGTGTACTGATATGTTGGATATACTAGTGACTGTTTGTTATAGAGGATGGTGTGATAGAGCTACCTTTGCCTTAATGCTTTATCTATACTACCAGGATGGTTAATACAAGAGGTTCAAGGGCAGTCAATAATACTAAGCGTGGTCCCAGTCACCGACCCGAAGGGTTAGAGACCAGTGTAATAGATGAGCATGTTCTTTTAGGAACACATCATGATGGGGAGGGAGGAGCCCCAGAGATAAATCAGGAAATACCAGAAACTGCAATTGGAGAAATTGTAACAAGGGAAATTAGTAAAGCGTTGGAACAAAGTATTCCTTATATCATAAAACAAGTTGTAGATCAGGTAAGTGATCAAAATAAGGAAGTGATTGGGCAGGAAATCGCAGCTAGGTTAACTGATGCGGGTGTTGGGGTTAATCCTTAACCTCAAATTATTATACGTGAAGCACCGAAAAGTTGTACGTTCAGAGACTTTGTAGCTTGTCAGTCACCGTTGTTTCATGGGACAACTGATCCAGTCGTCAGTCACAGATGTATCTACGAAATTGAAGGTGCGTTTCACACGTGTTCGTGTGCACCTGAGAATAAGGTAACATACGCAACCAATCAACTGAGAAGTGCAGCTAAGGATTGGTGGGATATGGAGGTAAAACAAAAAGGTTATGTTCAGATTGAAGTTATGACATGGGAAGAGTTCAAAGAAATTGTTTTCGAACAATTTGTACCACAGGTAGAAATTGATAAGATTGTGAATGAATTCCACAAAATGAAACAGACAAAGGAGACTATACTAGAGATTAACGCAAAGTTCTTGGAGAAAGCTCGTTTTTGCCCAGACTATGTGGCAAATGAAAAGCTAAAGATGTATAGGTACATGATGGTGCTCAAGCCTAGCATCCGAGAGTTTATTGACGCTAGTAAGCATCAAACTGTGAAATCCATGATGGATGCTGCAAGGGCTAGAGAGTTAGAATTAGTAAGACAGAAAACTGAAAGAAAGCCAGTGGAGAAGGCGACGCCAGTGTATAAGAAACCGAGAGTTGAAACTCCAGAAAAGACAGTGGTACAGAAGACATATACAGTTTGTTCGACATGCATGAAACGTCATATGGGAGAATGCAGGATTGGTTCTCCGGCATGTTATAAATGTGGAAAACCTGATCACTGGAGCAGAGATTGCAAGAATCCGATCAAGGTGTGCTATAATTGTTATCAGCCAGGTGATCAGAGGTCTGAATGTCCCAATCCAACCGCAATAACAGCATATACCGATTTCAAGTCTACTCCAACTTTACCGTCTACGCGTATTCCTGAGATGAAGAGGGAGAATGAGTATAAAACAAAGCCAAGTGTAGTCCCAGGTACATATCTTGTCAACAACTTGTCTGCTCATGTGCTATTTGATTCTGCTGCAAGTAAATCATTCGTATCTATTTATTTCTGCAAAGATTTCAATCAAATGTGTGAAAAGCTAAATTCTCCTCTTGAAGTTAAAATAGTTGATGATAAATCTACAATTGCATTTGATGTGTATAAACAAAATGTGTTAGAAATAGATACAGTTAGATTCCCTATCGAAATTATAACCATGTCTATGAGAGAATTCCAAACTGTAATTGGAATAGATTGGTTTGATTGTAACCAGGTTACAGTATTATGTGAACAGAAAGTGATATGAGTTCATATCCCAAGTGGGGAAGAACTAAATATATGTGGTAGTACCCAAAACCAAAAAGTTGTATGTGTGGTTAGTTTATAGAAACAGGGAGTATCCTCAGTGTGGGTACACTATTTCTTTAGTTTGTGTTATGAGTATTTGACGTGTAAACCGAGGAATTACCAAGGTTACCGCCAAGCAGACAGATTGTGGTTAGTATCCTTGTGGGATTCTTAACATAAATTTTGTGGAGCGACAGTTCTTGCGTTACCTGAAGTGATTGAAGAAATGATAGTAATTTGAGATTGCCTTGTACAGTGGCATGGGTTGTGTTTTAATGCAGAGGGGCAGAAATATTGCTTACACTTTTACACAGTTAAAATCGTATGAGAGTGAATACACAGACTTGCACCTGATAGTAGTATATGTGACATGTTATTTATCTGGTACGTGATGATTATACCTCAGTAGTGGGTGGATATGTGGATCTAAGACTATTATTGGTGTGCCGCTATAGCATTCATAGGTGATGTAAGACTATCGTCAGTGCGTTGCGATAGCATTTAGAGTTGAGGAGATGTAAGACTACCGCTAGTGCGCTACGGTAGCATTCAGTATGATATGACGAGATCATTTGTTCATATATGAAGTGTATTGTTTACACTAAATCATGAAAGTTGGAAATATTTGTTGGATGGGAAAGACCTTTACAGGCGACAGAAACACTGGTTAGGAGTAGTGGAGGATTATGAGTAGATATTATATTATTCGGGTAAGGCTAATGTTATAACCGACAGTTTGAACAGGAAATCAGAAATAATACTTATGTGAATTAATCATCTAAATGACAGTTATAACACTCTTATTCAGATGTGATAAGAACAGTTCAATAAAAAGTGATCAAAGGTGAAAAGTATCAGAAAGAATGGATAAAAGGGGACAAGAAGTTAATCCGATTAAACACAGTCATGATATATTAATTGGATATGATCGTATATGAGTATCAGGTTATGGGGATGCGTATAAGACACATCTGTATGAAAATTCATAAGTTTAAATTTGTTGTGTAGCCAGAAGTTATCAAGGGTATGAATACCTAAGGGCGGATTATTGATAGCTGGAGGTGAAACTAGATATAGTCAGACAAATGGAGAAATGTCATTAAAGGTATATAACTTGTTTCTATTAGAGAAACTTATTATTCAAAACATTTAGCAGATGTGTGTGTGAAAGGGATTGTGTCTAGTCATAGCATACCAATCTCTATTGTATCAGACAGGAATATAAGATGTATTTTCAGAATGTGGAACAGATTTCATACCAAGTTAAGGATTAAGCTTCATCTCAGTACAGTCAGAATGAAAGAAATATACAGATGATGGAAAACATATTTTATGATTGGGTTATCAATTCAGAAGGAAAACGGGGGTATAAATTTGTTTGACAGAAATTCGTATTATAAGAAATACCAGCCCAGCACCAGGATGCCAATGTATGATATTAATGTTGAACTTCAATGTATTGGATGACGTGAGTCAGACATAGTGGGTTAGTACAGGAATGGTACAGCGAAAGACCGAACAGATTCAGAAGGTATGTAATAGATTGTTAGACGCTCAGAATAGACAGAAGGGTTATACAGATAAACAGAGATCATCACATCAGTTTCAGTGGGGGAGTATATATTATTGAAAGTGTCACTGTGGAAAGATGTGATTAAATTCAGAAAGAAGGGGAAAACTAAGTCCGAAATTCAATTAACTATACAAAATTATTGCATTTATGGAAATGGTTGTTTATGGACCAGAGTTATCAGAAGAGTTGTCATATATTCATAACACCTTTCATGTGTTATATCTCAGAAGGTATTTAGCAGTTGAATCTGCAATAAACAGAGTAGATTGGTTCAGTACCAGTAAAAGTATAGAAAGGGGTTAGACTATGTATGAGAGCCTGAACAGGAAATTATAAGTAATTATTCAGAACTCTTCGGCAGTTGATTTGGGGGACGAAACCATTTCAAGTGGGGAAGAGTTGAAACAACTGGAATTTTATTTATAATATGTGAGAAGTGTACAAAGTGTTATATAAGTTATAAATGGATAAATGTGATAAGATGTGGTTATAAACTAGAGGGGCCAAAACCGTTAGAATGAAACTATAATAGTCAAGGGACTATTTGTGTAATTAGTCCATAGTTATGTGCATATATAGCCACCTTTGACTAAAGCTAGTCAAAGGCTTTCATTTTACCATTTCAAACTCACGTATATGCTTTCAAGGCTGAAATTCCTCTTCCATCTTTTGATCAAGAACAACATATTTCAAGTGGTTTAGAACCTTCCTAACTACCTTGTAAGCATAAATGTATGATTTATGGCTTAAGTTTTCAAGTTAAGTGGGTTTAAGAAGATTCAATGGTGAATCAAGGATTTGAGCATGTTTTTGTTGTTGTTTATTACTTAGAAGTTGATTGGGGTGTAGGAAAACACCCTAGTAGTGTTTTTATGAATTAAAAGTGTAACACCGTAAAACTTAAGCCATATTTTTTTTTAAAACGCTGCGGAAGCAATTCTCTAATTTCATAATAATATAAACATCCATAAGTACAAAGTACTTTTTACAAATCACAACATTCGTTTGTGTTACAAAAGATTATAAAACGTGGCTCGTCTCTTCTAAAAACACAATATCAGAGTATTGGTCAAATTCCCCTTTCCACAAACAAGCTAAACAGCTACTCACATAAACCTGCAAAAAGCAATCAACTGTGGGGCATTAGCACAAAGCTAAGTGAATGGAAGCTACTGAAAAGCACATAACAATCACTGTTCCCAACGGAACCTCTGAACATCAATCCTCAAGCAATCCGTCAATTCAACAATCTCTTCCATCCCGAGGACCGGCGGTTTTGCCAAACCTACAACCAAAGCTGGCCAAAGCAAAGGTTTACCGATAGCTCCCTGCCGATTGGCAATGTAAACTCCCCTCTGAGCAACAAATGCAACAGAGGAGCTACTACTGTTCAACCAACCGCAAGCGAGCCCAGCTCTAGCATCAACAGCTGACCCCAATCAGCTCTTACACAGAAGCTGATCTCTTCCGGTCACAATCACAATCACAAACTCTTTCACATATAACATATATGAACATGTACTTCTCATTTAGCATGTAGCAGACTTAACAGTCTATCATGGCATGATAAGCAATCTATCTTTGCATAACGAACTTATCAGTCAAATATCTCATATTCAAATCAACAATCAATCATTGCATTCAAACAATCCTTCAATCATTCAATTCATATTGTTACCAACGAAACCACCCGTGAGTAAACTTCCACTCACCTCATTCCTCCTATCACGCGTGCTCAGTTGTCTAATATCACTGAGTCTATGGTTTGTCTAAAAACACAGCAACAACCGAATCAGTCTCGAATATATAAATATATCTTTCAACATATATTTATATCTCATAGTCATGTAAATAACTTGATTTAATCATATGATTAACAATATAACTTTTCCCAAACGAAACACAAACAAAACAAGCAACAATTCTGAAAAAGGCCCCCGCAGCGACACTCCTTTGTGTCGCGCCGCAACACTATCGGGTTTCGAATCCAGATTTCACAATCGGATTTGAGGCTCGGATTTTGGTTCTTGGTTTTCTAGTGTCGGATTCAAGCTCTTCGGATTTGAAATACTCGGATTTTGAGTTTAGGATTTTAACATGCGGATTTCTACACAAACCGACCCAACTCTCGGATTTGCATGAAGGTCGCGCCGCGACCTTTAGCGTAGCGCCGCGACATGCTTCGCCCAGCATCATCTCTTCCATTTTAATCAGATTTCAGCCACCAAAACACACACAATACATTTCTAACATTATATTTCTTCAATCTAAACCAATGAATACCATATATCATGTACATATATCATCATAAACATCATTTTAATCATACAGAACAATAATTTCATCAAAACCCATTTCATCTTTATGAACCAACTATGGTGTTCTTCTTTAAACACATGAACACACAATCATAAACGTATCCAAGTAATCGATAACACGTAATGATCATAAACTAACCTCCGTTTTGAATTATAACCTACAAAACTTAAATTCCAAGATTTTTAAGTTTCTTTTCTTGTTCTTCTTGTTTTTCTTTCTTCCAGACAATACACACACACTTAACTTTCCTTTTCTTTCTTTCTTTCTTTCAAGACACATATACATACACATGTGTACACTTCTTAGATAATATATGTCATCACTTTACACCAACTCACATACACACATACATACATACTAACATACATACATACATACTTACATACATAATGTCATACATACATAAATAACTCTTCTAGCATATATAACATGCTAATTAACCATCAATTAATTATTCAATATCATAATACCATTTATTACGTCCATTTACTTTCAAACAAATAATCTTTCTTAATCAATTACCCTAACATGCATTCGAGATATTTTCTACAATCCTCGTACTAAACTCAATCTTATTTAATCATAAACACATACGACTTCACATACTCGTTTAATCACATAACAAATATTTAAACATGGATAACTAAACACATTTCAACTTACCATTAGCCCGCCTACTACTAGGCCAGGTTTTTGGATGTTACAAAGAGTGAGTTATTTTGGTGTTTTGGTCAAAAAAACAGTGTTCTGGCCGACTTTCTGGTGCAGATCCGGGGAGGCACGGGCGTGCCTAACTCCCCGTGGCAAAAACTAGTTCATACAACACTTCCCTAGCTTTTTGACTGAGGCACGGGCATGCCTGAGGGAAAGGCACAACCATGCCTAGGACAGGCACAACCATGCCTAGGGAAGGCACACCCATGCCTAGGGAGTGCCTAGGGGGTGCCCTGCCCCTATTCAGTTATTAAGTTCAGCAATTACATGTGTTTGACATACAATTGGTATTATTTCATGTAGAGACTTGTCAGTGGCTCGTTTACCAGATTACTATCGATTGTGGACTATTATATAACATTACAGACTATAAGGTGAGTCTTCTAGACTATTATTCATATTTACAGCATGTGTGTTATCATATCAGGTTGTTGACATGTTAGGTCACTCAGATGTGGGTGCTATGTTCAGTAGGACTCAGTAGTGATACAGTAATGTTACAGTAAATACTTATGTGTATTAAACTTACTGCTACGTTCAATAAGGCTCAGTATTATTAAGCATGCTGCTTTGTGCAGTAGTGGCTCAGAAATAGCGCAATATTGTGGCTCAGTTAATTAATCATATGTATTAGAAAGCATGTTGCCTTGTGTAGTAGTGGCTCAGTTAGTTACTCAGGGACTATTATCAGTGATTGATAGTGTTCTAATATGGTTATTTTCATGTGTTTATATGATTGGCAGTCAAGTTTACTCACTAAGCTGTCGCAGCTTATCAGATATTATTTCTAAATTGTTTTGTAGGTTTTAGCAAAGACAAGGGCAAAGCTTTAGTTTGACGGTTGTCATGTGTATAAGGAAAACAGTGTTTTGAAACATAACGCTCGGTTGTACTGTAAGAAAACTTCTTTTGATGCAAATATGTAACTAACACGCTTTGTATGAACCTGAGGGTTCAAAACTACTTTTGTTGCTTCCGCTCGTTTGTAAAATAACTGTTTTATTTCTAAAAGACTTTGGAGTATGGTTTTATTTATATTTTGACAATTTGGGGCGTTACATTAACCAATAAAACCGATAACGAAAACTGATCTGCTATCAAAAACCGTTAACCGTCCCGTTAGAAACCGATACCCATTGGTTTGAAAAAACACATAACCGATATTATCGGTTATAGTTCGGTTTGAGGTGAAAACCGACCCAAACCGCCCCATGCTCAGTCCTAATCCTGCATTTGGGCCTAGTATTTAATTAGGCTTTGGTAAGTTTATGTGTGGTTTTTATTTTATATGTTCATTTAATTAAGTGTACTTATATGATTGTTAATATATATATTTATATGCATGTGTATGTATTTTTTTAGGTACATGACACCTAGTGCTTCATTGTTTGAGAAACCATACGTGGGTTTTATATGAGTTACTTCAGAAGTAGGAAACACATTATTGAAAACCGCTAGTGTGTGTACTGTGTGTTTTGAGAGAGAAAAGCAAAGAAAGCTAGTTAAACTTGAAAACTGAAAGCAAGGATTTGTTGGTTGTTAATTCAAGCCAAAGGTATGATAATGTTCCTTGCATGAATCTGATCATGTTGATATGATTTGTTGTTAAGATCATGCTGGTTCCATGAAAACACCATTGTAGAAGCTTATATGTAAACTTGACAAATGGGTTTTGCATGATATGGTGCTTTAAAAGGATTTGATGTATTCTTGTTGTTGTTTACATGATATATGATGTTTATACATGTTATTAAAGTGTTCATAATGGATTTCGAGTGAAAATATTGGATTTGGCAAAGTTGAGTCGGCTGGAATCATGAAGAAGATGATGCAGGTTTTTGAATGACGTGACGCGTTCTCGTGATTTGGCGGATTCTTGTAGAAATCTGAAGGTAAATCCGATGGATGAAATCCGAGACCCAAAATCCGACTTTGACTATCCAACAAGGGAAATCCGACAGTGAGAATCCGATGGTGGAAATCCAGGACTTGAAATCCGACAGTTGAGCATCGGATTTGTGAAATTCGACATTTGGCTGCGACGCAAAGCGTCGGTTTCTTGGACACGACGCGTCCGCGGTTTTTGTGGAATTTCTTGTTTAGTTGCATTGTTTAATGCTATGTGCTATATGTATATACATATGTGAATCTAACATATTTATGTTTAATCAAGGGAGATATAAATATATGTGATTGATATATATTTATGAATCAGTTACTAATTTCAGTTTGTTGTGTTCTCAGGAACAGACAAGGCTCAGTAACATAAGATCACTAAGTGGGAGTTCATTAACTTGAGATGAGTGGATGTTTACTCACAGATGTTATTAGTTGTAACTAGTTTCGTTGCAGCTGTTTTTGGTTTGACGCATGGATAGATTGTGTATGTGATAATTGATTAACTGGTTGATTGTTAATTAATTGTTGCGTTAGTGATATGTATACATGATTTGGGAAGTCAGTCCCGGATGGGCCATGGGCTGGGTTTGTTTGCTATCGGCTACTCAGTATTGAGATCTTTTGATGCATTACTGTGTGAGAATAGAAAATGAACTATCGGTAAACCTTTGCTTTGGCCGGCATTGATTGTAGGTTCCTGCAGAACCGTCGGTCTTCTCGGGACACGATTATCTGTTGTTGTTGATATCATGCGGTTATGGCTAATATATCTGTTGTGGCTTTACTCCATTCACTTAGCTTTGTGCTAATCCCCCACCTCTCACTCTTTTTACAGGTTTTGGTAAGTCAGCGGCTCGGCTAAGAGTGGTTAGCTTGGGGAGTAATCACCTGGCCTCTGATATGTATAATTGTGACGAGCCGTAGTTTTGTAATATTGATATTTTGAACTAGTTGGTTTCGTGTACCGTGGTTTATGTACAGTTGTAAATACTTTTGGTATTTAAATCGCTTCCACAGTGTTATTTAAAATGAAAATTTTTGGGTTGAAAATACAGTGTTACATCATGAGAGGGTTAGCTATAAATAGCTAGTGAATAACAATTAAGCGGAAGCATCATATCAACAGTATCACATACATATCACATGCATCACATATCATCATGCAAGTCTACCCTAGCACATTGTGAAGCACCGGTTAGTCAGCAGGAACCACGTCTTGCAGGGTAATGAACCCGACTTAGTGATCCTAACTCGGGAAACCGATACTTCCTCCGCGCCGGTGAGAAGCGCGTAGCGGTCCACCATTAAGTTATCGGGGAAACATACCCCACTCGGGATCAGCGGGAGCCCATATAGTGTTGAGGGGCGGTGGTTCTACAGGAACCAAAATTCGTGATCATCGAATCGCCGCACATCCTAGCTGGCGGCATAAGGCCCTAACTCAAGACCCAAACAAGCTGGCCCCAAACATCCAACAAAGTACCGGTACAACACACATCAGGCTACAAAAAGACACAACATAAACATAGTTGGCCTACAAAAGCAATAACATCATATTTGTCCTACAAAAGCCATAGCATAACAAATTAGCCTACAAAAATCCATAGCATATTAACTTAGGCCTGAAAAAGGCATTAACATGCGTACATAACAATTTAACAATTCAGTTGGTTCATGAAAACCTTAAACGTGCATAGCTAACAATTCTTTGGTTTGTAACATACAAACATCTATATAACACTATCAATATCATACTTAGGTTAACTGTTATTCACCTGTTGAGCTATAACATGTAATTATAAAATTCCGTCTCTCCTTAGTTGTCCTTAGTACCTATATCACACCATTTACATTTAGACATTTAAACACGCAAGGAAATCATCAAGACATCTAAAACAATGTCCTAACAATGTTTCTAACTTGTTTACTAACTCATAACCATAACCCAAACACTTATACGCGAAAGAACAACAAAAAACAACAACAGAAACAACATGGACGCGTCGCGTCCATGCCCATACGTGCAGCAGGGCCTCTTGCTGTTTCTGCACAGTAGTGCCTTTTTGGTCCAAACCAACACCAATTCAATTCTAACCAATTTTCAGTGTTCCATAGCATCATTTAGCATTTGTAGGTGCTTTCTAACATTCCTAACACTTATCCAATTAGTTCATACAAAATTCAAGCTTTAATTAGCAAAGATGTGTCCAACATGGCCAAAACATGAAACACATCAATTCCAACACCTCCAATGCATCATTCATACTCAAAATGACTTATTGGAGCTATTGGAACTGACCAATTCATGTAAAACTACTGTTTGATAGCATTTTCCAATTTTTGACTATTTAAAGCCTATTTTAGCACTATTTTCACCAATACAAGCAAAACTACCATTTCAATTCAAAACCAATGTTCTAATCAATTCATACAAGTCATATGAACCTATTAGAATCTTAAAAATCAGTTCTTGAAGGTCAAATTAAGTTTGACCCGTTTTTGGCAATTTTGACCTATTTGGTCCAATCTTGATTTTGAGCAAATCATCCAATTCCAATCCACAATATGTGTTCTTAAGCATCAATATAAGTTGTAGTTAGAAGTGAAGAAATCCGTTCACAAATGGTCAATTCGGGTTTGACCCATTTGTGACCTAAAAACCCACAATACTCAAGAACAAGGAAGAAACTAGGAAGAACACTTACAAGAGATGATTATATGATGAAAATGAAACAAGAAACTGAATTGGAACTTGAATTAGCTGCTGGAACAATTGCTTAATTGATTTCTCCTTGCCTCCTCTTGATTTCCTCTTTCAAAACATCAAGAACACCAAGTGATGTTAGTGTGTGTCACGTGTGTGTGTTGGCTGCAATTAGAAAAGAGGAGCGACTTGTGAGTAATATTTATCCACAAGTGGGTATCTTGTTCCCCTTTTCAACTTACAACACGGCTCCCGTTTACCCGTTTCAACTAACGGGGATATTTTCGGAATCCTTAACTTAAACCGTTTAATACTTTATTATTTTTATCTATTATTATAGTTATTTATATCATCTCATTTAATAACTATTTTAATAACTTATACCAATAACTAACAAATATATATTTATTTTAATTAATTTAAATTATCTAACGTACCACTTTGGCACGCGTCTAGGCCCTTTTCGAGGATGTTACAAATCTACCCCCCTTAAGAAGATTCCGTCCTCGGAATCTGCTCAGCTGTGAACAAATGAGGGTAGCGTGCTTTCATCTCATCCTCAACTTCCCATGTTAAATTAGGACCCAGATTGTGCTTCCATTTAACGAGTACTAACTTGATCATTTTTTTACGCAGCTTCTTGATTTTGGAATTCAAAATCTCAACAGGTTCCTCCACAAGGCATTTAGCTAAATCAACTTTCAACTCTTGTAGAGGTAGGATGTGATCATCATCGACCTTGCACTTTCTCAGATAGCACACATTGAATGTGTTATGAATACCAGACAGCTTAGAAGGAAGTTCAAGTGATACAGTCTGATCATTGACTCGTTGCAGAATTCTAAATGGGGCAATATATCTCGGACTTAGCTTACCCTTACGACCAAATCGAATCACCCCTTTCCAAGGTGAAACCTTTAAGAAAACCCGGTCACCCACTTCAAAAGTAATGGGTCTCCGTTTAGGATCTGCATACATCTTTTGCCTGTCTCGTGCAACTTTCAGTTTTTCACGTGCCATCTTTACTTTATCAGTTGTCATTTGCACAATGTCAGGACCTGCATATTGCTTTTCTCCAGGTTCTAACCAGCAAGTAGGTGTACGGCATCGCCTACCGTACAGCATTTCATATGGTGGCATGCCTATACTCGAATGATAGGAGTTGTTATAGGCAAATTCAATCAAGGGAGAATGAGAATCCCAAGAACCACCAAATTCAAGAATACAAGCTCTTAGCATATCTTCAAGAGTTTGAATAGTCCTTTCGGACTGTCCATCCGTTTGATGATGTTATGTTGTGCTAAGATTAACCCGCGTACCAAGTTCAAGTTGAAGACTATGCCAAAAGTTAGATGTGAACCGTGCATCTCGATCCGAGACAATAGATAGATGTATGCCATGTCGTGATACTACCTCATTGATATACAATTGAGCCAAACGATTCATAGGCGCAGATTCGTTAGTAGCGAGAAAATGTGCACTCTTAGTAAGGCGATCAACCACAACCCATATCATATCATGCCCCTTTGCAGTTCGGGGTAACTTGGTAACGAAGTCCATGGTAATATGATCCCGTTTCCACTTCGGGATATCCAACTATTGTAGATTACCATAGGGCTTTTGGAGTTCAGTTTTGACTTGCGCGCAGACTTGGCATTTTTCTACAAATGAAGCTATGTCACGCTTCAATGTAGGCCACCAATACAATGATTTCAAGTCTTGGTACATTTTCGTGCTTCCGGGATTAACAGACAATATAGAATTATGTGCTTCATGTAAGATTGTCTCCCGATTGCTACCAAGACTCGGTACCCAGATTCGGGATTGAAATGTCTTCAGACCCCGACTGTCTTCTCCTAACTACTTTGATATCTTTGTCATTGTCTCAGCTTTCAAGTTGTTTTCTTGCAATGATTCTTGTTGTGCTACTTTAACCTGAGCAATTATATCAGATTCTACAGTGAGTCTCATGAATTTAGCCACTCCAGGAGAGTTCTTTCAACTCAATGCATCAGCTACCATGTTCGCCTTGCCTGGATGATACTTGATCTCACAATCATAGTCTTTGATTAGCTCCAACCAACGCCGTTGTCTCATGTTAAGCTCTTTCTACGTGAACACATACTGCAGACTCTTGTGATTTGTGCATACAATACATTTGGTGCCATACAAGTAATGACGCCATATCTTCAAAGCAAATACCACAGCTGCAAGCTCCAGATCATGTGTGGGATAATTCTTCTCGTGTGGTTTCAATTGACGAGAAGTATATGCAATCACCTTATCTCGTTGCATCAAAACACAACCTAGACCTGCATATGAAGCATCACAATAGAAAATAAAGTCTTTTGACCCATTAGGCAATGTTATAATAGGTGCTTGACATAACAATTGCTTCAGAGTCTGAAATGCTTTCTCTTGTTCTTCACTCCACACATAAGCAACATCCTTGCGGGTCAATTTAGTCAATGGACCAGCAAGTTTAGAAAAGTTCTGTATGAACCGCCTGTAATAACCAACAAGACCTATGAAACTGTTTATCTTAGAAGGATTCTGAGGAGTTTCCCAGTTCATAACAGCTTCAATCTTCACAGGATCAACCTTTACACCTTCACTATATATAACATGGCCCAAGAAATGGACCTCCTTAAGCCAGAACTCACATTTAGATAGCTTCGCGTAGAGTTGTTCTCGCTTAAGAGTCTCTAGAATAAGACGAACATGTTGCTCGTGTTCCGCCTCTATTTTAGAATAAATGAGAATATCATCGATGAACACGATCACAAATTTATCAAGGAAAGGGCGACATACGCGATTTATCATATCCATGAAAATAGCCGGAGCATTGGTTAAGCCAAATGGCATAACCATGAATTCGTAGTGCCCATATCGAGTTTTAAACGCTGTTTTAGTGCTATCATCTTCTCGAACACGGACCTGATGATAGCCAGAACGTAAATCAATCTTAGAAAAGCATGTGGCACCTTGCAATTGATCAAATAGATCATCTATGCGAGGTAATGGATATTTATTCTTTACAGTTCGCTTGTTAAACTCCCTGTAATCGATACACATATGGAGAGTCCCGTCCTTCTTCTTTACGAATAAAACAGGAGCTCCCCACGGTGAAGAACTTGGGCGTATAAAGCCCTTGTCAAGTAGTTCCTTGATTTGGGTCATCATCTCCCGAATTTCAGATGGAGCGAGACGATAGGGAGATTTTGCTACAAGTGTAGCTCCAGGAACAAGATCAATCCGGTATTCTACATCCCTGACAGGAGGTAAACCCGGTAAATCTTCAGGAAAGACATCAGGGTATTCATAAACAACCCTGATATCATCAACACTCTTTGCTCCTATCTCAGCATTAATCACATATGCAAAGTAGGAGATACAATCCTTTGCAATCAATTTCTGAGCTTTAATCACATAAATAAAAGGAATGGCAGACTTCCTTTTCTCCCCTCGAGCTATAGCATAAGAACCATCGGATAAAGGGAATCAGATTATCTTTTTAGTACACAAGATCTCAGCATCCTGACTACTGAGCCAATCCATACCAATGACAGCATTAAAGCCCACGATAGGCATGATAAGAAAGGAAATAGTGAAACTATTCCCATCGATATAAAGAACAACTATCGAAACTCTCTCCATAACATAGACTACTTTACGATCAGCTACTTCTACTTTAATTGGATCAGATAATAGGGAAACAGGCAATTGCAGCTTTTCGCGATAAGATACGAAGACAAACGAGTAAGTAGCTCCCGAATCAAATAAAACACATGCAGAAGTATTGTTAATCTGAAAAGTGCCTGTAATTACATCACCTGTATCTTTGGCTTCATCAGCCGTCATCTGGAAAGCCCTCCCTTGTGCATGAGGAGCGCCTCCCTGTTTTGGACCCGTGGCTGCTGATGAACCCCCAGCACCTGTGTTTAGACACAACGGGGCATACTGAAATATGGTGCCCATGTTTATGGCACTTGAAGCACACGTTCTCCTTGTACCTGCATTCCTGGGTTTGATGCCCCTTCTTCCTGCACCTTCCACATTTCAACAAATCCCAGTCTTCAAACTTCTGGGATGTATTCACACGTTGCTTACCACCCGACCCACTATCATCTCCCTTCTGAGATGATTGTTGTTCAAACTTTCTTTTACCTCCACCAGATTGCTGTTGTTGCTGTTGTTGAGATCTCACCCTCTGTTTGTAATCATCAT
Organism: Dittrichia graveolens; assembly: GCA_038502395.1. Taxonomy (NCBI): domain Eukaryota; kingdom Viridiplantae; phylum Streptophyta; class Magnoliopsida; order Asterales; family Asteraceae; genus Dittrichia; species Dittrichia graveolens. The sequence goes on from JARJIL010000008.1 coordinate 32,050,817, forward strand.
ATGTGGTTCTAGCATTATCAAATGCTTCATCAAGGGTTGCTGCAGATCTCACAGCAGATCGGTACTCCAGGGCAAAGTATTGGCAAAGTAAGTGATCTTTGCCTTTTCATTGGGCAACAAGTGAGGAACAAACCTCATTTTGTCAGTAAATTTGGATATCAGATCATCCAAAGGCTTGTCACCCTTCTGTAGTGCCTTGAACTCATTATAAATCCTCAGCATATCATAGTCCGAACAATACTTACCCCTGATCTTTGCCTTAAAACCATCTCAAGTTAATGCCTCCAAAGTTGTTGGTGCTATAATAGCAATTACAGTATCCCCCCAGGCCAAAGCACGCCCTCTAAACATTCTTTTAGCATAGTTTACCTTCTTATCTTCATCACACTCACTAGATTCAAAGGTATTCTGCATCTCTCTGATCCAGGTTTCAACACCAGAAGGATCATTGGTTGTGCCAGCGAAAGTAGGAGGCTGACAACTCAGGAAAGTTTTAAAGGTTGTAGGCTTGTGAGTCTCTTTTTCAATCCGTATAGACTCACGCTCGTTATCTTGCTTCAGCTGTGCCTCTAACCTTAGGATGTAAGCATCCTTGTCACCGTCTCCAGAAGAACCCGCCATGTCGAGTTAGATTTCTATATATATATATTTATATATATATATGAAGGTATTCGTTTGGCATAATCAAGTAGAAACGGAAGCAAGATATAATACAAAAACTAAACTAGCCAAACAAACACTTCCCATGGACCAACATCTAGACATGGAACTGCTACTAAATAAAAGAACAAGATGGATAGAAATGTACCACTATGCAAGTACAACAATCTTATTCTTGTCAAGCTTCAAGAATCCAACCTAGGATTCCTCTAATGAAGTCCACCCCAAGTTGTGTTGATTCCCAAATGCTAGTAGGTTGATGTAGCCACCAAAACAACAAGATACAAGAACATATAACACCTTTGTCCATCAATCATAGATCACAAAGTGCAAAACACCTTCTTTTGTGCATCAAACTTGATCACCAAGAAGAAGAACAAAATGGAGAGAGTATGAACATGAATAAGACTCTAGAACTACCAAAGTTCTGTTCCAGAGACATATGAATCGTGGCCTAGCATTCACTCACATTAATCCCATTAAAATGAGTGTTTAAAGCTGTTTATTCTTGTAACACCGCTTCTGATTTCAGTTACTTTAATGGCAAATTAAGTTTTAGCAGCGGAAATTTTTCTTTTTAAAACAACCAAACAGTTATTTACATTAATAACTTCTCAAAACAACGTTGGTGTTACCAAGTACAGGAACCGACCATAGTATCTATTTACATTACATCATATAAGTACAAGTGTTCCACCCACAAGGGGCAATGTATTTCCCAAAAGCAACCCGCCTCGCAGGCCATCTATGTTGGAATATGCCCACTGACACACACAAGTTGGTATCACTGCCGATGAGGCATAGGCCTATTGGGTCACACGCCAAGTATTGATTCCAGCAACACCTTTGAACAAGAGAGAGAAAACCAAAATGGGTTTTGGTTGGGCCGGGCACGACCGTGCCTTGTGAAGGTACGGGCGTGCCCTATACCGGGTACGGGCCCAAGGCCGGCGTGCCTAGGGCGTACCCATTGTGGCCGGCATGGGCGTGCCTCGTGGAGGTACGGCCGTGCCTAGTGCGAAAGCACGAGCCCAAGTCGGGCGTGACTTGGGTGTGCCCGTGAGCTGGCACAGGCGTGCCCTGTGAGGCACGACCGTGCCTCATGCTGTAACAGCCTCTTAAACTAGTCTTTTAAGACTAGGTTAATGGGGTATTCATGGCTCATGATGGTCATTGATGCTAGGACTGTTATGAACGTTTCTAGGCCTCATTTTGTGGTCTATAAAAGGTTCTAGTAGTCTAATGTGACATGGTTAGCCATATGAATTATCATCACAAAGTTATGTGTGACATTCGGCAACAAATTTCCCAGGTTAGCCATTAGAAATTCTAAATTTAAGCCTAGTATGACTAAAAATAGTAATTATGACTTAAATACATCCATAATAATATTAGATTTCGTAGAAATCCCGCCTATATGGTTAGAACCTTCCGTAGCTCGAAAAATCGAATAATTACGAGTCAAGAATTACAAATCAGGTACAATAATAAAAATAATATCAATTAAAATAATTAAATAAATTATGATAAATATAAATAAGTTAAAATATAAAACATATAAAAATAAACTAATAAAAGTAATAAAAACTTTGTAATTAAAAGATTTAAACAAAATCAACAATTATACAAAATTCATTTAAACCAATTACACTTAATTATTCAAAAAAAAAAGAAAGAAACCCCCCCCCCATGAGGCCGGCCACCCCTACCCCCCCCCCTCAAATTTCTCTTGCGAAATCAAATATCACCCAGGCAAGGCCAATGTGGTAGCCGACGCGTTGAGTAGGAAGGAAAGAGTAAAACCAACGAGAGTACGAGCATTAGGAGCTGTAGTGCAAACAAGTCTGAAAGGAAGGATCTTTGAAGCTCAGGAGCAAGCATTAAAAGCAGAAAATCTAAAAGAGAAAACCCTTCGTCATTTGGAGCACAGGTTTGAGATTGGAACTGATGGAGTACGTTACTTCGAAAAGAAGGTTTGGATACCCAAGGTAGATAACATAAGGTTAACGATATTGGATGAGGCACATAAGTCTAAGTATTCTATTCATCCCGGAGCCGATAAAATGTACAAGGATTTGAAGGAATACTATTGGTGGCCCGGAATGAAGAAGGATGTCGCCCTATACGTGGGGAAATGTTTGACTTGTGCAAGGATTAAGGCAGAACACCAGAAACCCTCTGGATTACTGCAGCAACCCGAAATCCCGGAATGGAAATGGGAACAGATAACTATGGATTTTGTGACTAAGTTACCCCGATCCGCAAAAGGGTACGATTCCATCTGGGTAGTAGTAGACCGGCTTACAAAGTCAGCACATTTCCTACCTATTTGTGAAGATTACAAGATGGAAAAGTTGGCACGAATCTACATCAATGAGATCGTCATGCGTCATGGAGTGCCCATCTCTATCATCTCGGATAGGGATAGTCGCTTCACTTCCCGATTTTGGCAATCACTTCAGAAAGCATTGGGAACGCGAGTCAATTTAAGCACCTCTTACCACCCCCAAACAGACGGACAATCGGAAAGGACTATTCAAACGCTGGAAGATATGTTACGTGCTTGTGTGTTAGATTTTGGTGGGAGCTGGGACTCGCATTTGCCACTGGTTGAATTTTCATACAATAATAGTTATCACACCAGTATCCAGTGTGCACCTTATGAAGCATTGTACGGACGCAAATGTAGATCCCTGCTCAGCTGGTTGGAAATCGGAGACCGACAATTGTCCAGACCAGACGTCGTACAGGAAACCACTGATAAGATAAAGATTATCAGGGAAAGGCTCAAAACCGCTAGGGACAGACAAAAGAGCTACGCCGACAATCGCAGGAAACCCCTAGAGTTTCAAGTTGGCGATAAAGTTCTACTAAAGATATCACCCTGGAAAGGGATAGTGCGTTTTGGTAAAAAGAACAAGTTAAGTCCCAGGTATGTTGGGCCGTTCGAGATAATCGAAAGGATCGGACCGGTAGCCTACAAGCTAAAACTGCCACAAGAACTGAGCGCCATCCATGACACGTTCCATGTGTCGAATTTAAAGAAATGCCAAACGGAGGAAACCTTAGTCTTACCCTTAAAAGATGTGCAAGTTGATGACCGGTTGCACTTTGTAGAAGAACCAATCGAAATCCTTGACCGGGAGGTCAAAAGACTAAGGAGAAGCAGGATCCCCATCTTAAAAGTTCGTTGGAACTCAAGGCACGGGCCTGAATACACTTGGGAGCGAGAGGATTATATGAAACTCAAATATCCACACCTCTTCGCCAAAAAGCAAGTCCAAGACGTCAACGATTAATTTCGGGACGAAATTCTTTTAATCAGGGGAGACTGTGACATTCGGCAACAAATTTCCCAGGTTAGCCATTAGAAATTCTAAATTCAAGCCTAGTATGACTAAAAATAGTAATTATGACTTAAATACATCCATAATAATATTAGATTTCGTAGAAATCCCGCCTATATGGTTAGAACCTTCCGGAGCTCGAAAAATCGAATAATTACGAGTCAAGAATTACAAATCAGGTACAATAATAAAAATAATATCAATTAAAATAATTAAATAAATTATGATAAATATAAATAAGTTAAAATATAAAACATATAAAAATAAACTAATAAAAGTAATAAAAACTTTGTAATTAAAAGATTTAAACAAAATCAACAATTATACAAAATTCATTTAAACCAATTACACTTAATTATTCAAAAAAAAAAAAAAAGAAAACCCCCCCCCCTCCATGAGGCCGGCCACCCCTACCCCCCCCCCCTCAAATTTCTCTTGCCTCCTTCTCTTCCCAAGAACCACCACTTGATCTCCCCCATGCTCTATATAAGCCCCCTACTACTCCTTATCATTTCCTTTACCACCACACTCCATCTCTTCTCTTTTCTCTCTTCTTCTTTCACCAACAAAAATCTCCCCAAATACATCCAAGTCTTGATCATCTCTTGAAGATCAAAGACAAAATCAAGGAAAAGAGTGGTAAGATGATCATAAAACACCCATCTCTACTCTTCTACCTTTCTTCTCTTCTTCTTTCTTCTTTCTTTTATTTATTTTCTTTGTTGTTCATCTTATTTCCTTTATTTATATATATATAATCATGTAAATATAAACATCCTACCAATGTTGTAAGGAGCACATGAAATGTGCATCATCCTACCGTTGTTGTATGGAACTTAATCAACTAAAAATCAAGAAAATAAGACTTTGATCATGCATGTGTTTCATCTTAACAAATGTTGTAAGGAACACATTAGATGTGTATCATCCTACCATTGTTGAAAGAACACATGGATTATCAAAGCTTATACTCATACAATATGATTATTCATGAATATAAACATGTTATATTAAAGTTAAGAACCATAAGCAAAAAGAATCACAAATCTAGCAGAATCTGATGTTAGAACTCCCTACTTGTTTTTGTTATATCTGGAGTTCTAGGTATCAAAATCAGTTGATTCTTTTTGCTAATCTTATTTTAAAGTGTTACCTTTCATTTAAACCTGGATTCACTAATTTTCATGAACGTTTGATCCTTCAAACATATTTAAAAAGACCCATATGTTGAATCTGGAAGTCTGGCAGATTTAGAAGGGTACACTTCAAACGCGTGTAACTAACTCATTCTTGGGTCAAATTACGTCTAGTTTTTTTAAAAGTTTAATCTGTGAGTCGTGGTAAATTCCCAGTTTGAATCATGTAAAAAGGAGGTCGTATGAGCCCTAAACAGACGTTTTAGTAACAACATGTCATCCAAACACTGATCAGTTGACATCCTATACACTTTTAATTATTAAAAATACTAAACATGGATTATAAATTCCTATATTTTTACTGGACATTCTAGAAACATGTAGTAAGATTATATTAAAATATCAAGCCTTAATATGACTCCTAAATTATAGTTTTTAATTTTTAAAGTTCAATTCAAAGAACTGAAAATTTCAGTGAACACTTATGATTTATGGAAAAATAGAGACAACCTTTAACTATTTAAATAAATAAGTTAACCACAAATAAATAATACAAAATAATAAATAAAATAAGTCTAATAGAGCTACATACCTTTTATATTAGGAAAGGAGCTTCGGTAGGAACAAGAAATCCTTACAAGAAAACACCTTTGCATACCGAGTGAGTATCATAGCCCCTTTTTACCGTATTTTATATTATTTTTGGGGTGAAAGCATGTGTATACGTTTCATGAAAAGTTTATTGCCTATCTTCTTATTTATTTCAAATATTATTTTGAGCACTTATGGTATTATTCTTTGATGTGCTTGGGTGATCGTTGTAAGGCCCTTTCGTTGGACATTATTCCTTAACTCCGCTAGTGAGCCGATGGTATTAGTAAGTAGCGCTATTTGGAGATTCCGACGTCTCCCATTTATGGTTGACGAACTATAGATGTACTTTACCACTACTAACGTCATTTAATATAGGCGTTAGGTTTATCATGGGCAATTGGTTGTCGGCTAGGTTGGATAATGGCTCAAGCAACAATCATCATAGTCTATTACTACCATGTGCAACGTATTGGGCAATATAATACATCTTCTATCATTATTTCATACTTGGATTTTTATCCAAAAACTTCCATCAATTATTTAAACTTTTCTCATTTAAAAGATGTTTTGTGCATACATTAAGAACCTATGAACTCACCAACTCTAGTAGTTGACCCTTTTCTTTTACCCGTGCTTTCAGGTGACCGCCGTTAGGTACCTTATGCTTACAAACATGATGTGTGGCATCTTCATCTTCATCGTCACATTTTATAAAAACAATATCTATTTTATTTACGCATCATACAAGACAATGTCCTTTAAATATTATTCGGTTATGTAACCTTTATTTATGTTTCATCCGAACTACTTATTTTGTTAATTTAATCTAATGGTTATTATCTATTTACCTTGTGCGATGATATCTTGTGCTGTGACACCTCGTGTTTCCGCTTTAGCGGGGTGTGACATTATGCAATATATGAACTTGTAATTTGTCAAATTAGTTCATACTCTCTCAAACAATACACACTTGAAGATAGATTGCACATCAATCTTCAAGATGGTGTTAGACCATTGGTGAAGCTTTTGGCGGCGTCCAAGCATAGCTAGCACGTGGTAATCATCAACACTTGGTGTGGATATCAATAGTGGTACACTATTTTGTGTACAAACCTTCCAAGGGAACAAGGAGATATTAGCTTGTATGGTATAATTTCTTGTCCTTGTTCTTCTTCTTTTAGTTACATTGCCATTGTCTAGAGCTTGCTCCATTGGGTGGTGTGTTGGTGGCATAAAGTTTAAATTTTTTTATACTCGTTTTTGTTTCCGCTGCGTTTTCTAGATGCCACCAAATCCCAACAATCTAGTTTTTACCTGAAAAGGAAAATCATAATATCATTAGCTACACTAGCTAGTGAGTACATACAATCATAAGCATCAATACGGTAAGTCATGCATCACATCATAAACAATCATTGCTAGCTTAGCATATAGCGGTGTGCTGACATGATCAGTAAGAGTCGTGTCTTGCAGGGTAATCAATCCCGCTCAACAACTCAAACCGGGGAATCAGACACGACTAATCCGCGCTGGTGGGGGAGCACAAGGCAGTCCACCAAGCATCGTTCAAAGAGCCAGAGACTCCACAGGTAAACCAGCTACAACCGGATGATCACCACTCACGTTAAGGCACAGCGGTTCTGCAGAACCTATGATCCAGGATGCCTCCTGAATCACCGTGAAATCCCGAGGGATCCAGTTACAACCGACTGACCTTAACCATGCGTCAGATAGTCTGCAGACAGTTCACATACACATATACGTACATTTGATCCCACAGGGATCCATCATTTCACATATAACATCATACAGTTATTCGTACATTCATATCGTCACGTATTAACTAAGTGGTTCCAAACTGGACCCACTGGCATGCTCTTGACATATATTCTAACATCATGTAAGTCATACACTTACCTCCTCGAGTGTACCTACAAAAGCAAGTTAATCATACATAGTACATTCACACAGTCACTTAGCATGCAAGCCTTACTCTACTGAGTCTCATGAAAGCAGGCACTCATCTGAGCTGTTTACTAGGCACAGGTATTTGGCTTTGACTTCACAGATACAACAAGTTCACCTAGCATAACACATTCACTTCAATCATTCACATGCGCATTCACGACTTACAAAATAACACTCTATTTTGGACATTTCACAAATCCGCTAGGACTGTCGGATTTGGGGAAATCCGATGGTCCTGTCGGATTCATGAAATCCGACACTTGCTCACACACAAATCCGACACTCATCATTCGGATTCCAACACTTAGGAATTCCAACCATGCATGTGAAATCTGACACTTGTGGATTCCGACACATGAAGTAAAAACCGAAATCAAGGAAATCAGGTAGACTTGCGGAATCCGATACTTCTATCGGATTCCGAGTATTCCTTCGGTTTTCCATACATGCGGATTCCGACAACTTCATAGTTTCGGAATCCGACAACTTCGTAAGCTACAATTCTGACACACTCATTTGGTCATCTAAACAACTTTCAATTCGATACTCTTTAAGCCCAGAACATGCTAGGACAACATAACATCATCATCTAAACATGATAAGCACATGAAATCCCAACAAGAACACTATAAATACCACAACCCACTTTAAAGTAAGCTTAGCATGTTCTTCATGGTGCTCAAGCATGGGTTCATGATTCTTAACATGTTACACATGCTTCTAATCTTCTAAACATAACAAAATCACGTCGCTCACCTTTGAGATCAACGATCGACTGTTTCTTATTCTTTTCTGGAAATCCGACGAAAGCAACGAGAGAGAAAAGAGACGAGAGGAAGTGTGTATATTTGTTTTGCTAGGTTTGACTAAGGTCAACTAAACACACATATATGTTTTCACATATTCTAGAGGCGGTTGCCCCTTTCCTCACATGGGGTTTTCCCCATTAATTAATCTCATATACATATACTTAATACATACATATATTCGCACATGCATACGTACATACATACATATAAACACATAAACACACATAACTTGCATCTATTAACTCAACTTAATCATGTACATACAATAATTTATTCCTATTACATCATTTACGCATACTCACGTACCAATTACAACTAGGCCAAAGTTGAGGATGTTACAAATCTACCCCCCTTAAGAGGATTCCGTCCTAGGAATCCGCTCAGTGATAAACAGGTGAGGGTATCTTGCCTTCATTTCGTTCTCAACTTCCCAAGTCAGGTTTGGACCTAGGTTGTTCTTCCACTTCACAAGGACTAGTTTGATCATCTTCTTGCGTAGTTTCTTGACCTTCGTGTCAAGAATTTCAACAGGTTCTTCCACTAGTCGCTTGGAAGAGTCGACTTTCAATTCCTGCAAAGGAATAATCTGTTCTTCCTCAACATGGCACTTGCGTAAGTAGCACACGTTAAAGGTGTCATGTATTCCTGATAGTTCAGGCGGCAGCTCTAGGGTCACCATCTGATCATTTGCTTCGCGTATAATCTTGAATGGGTCAATGAAACGTGGACTTAGCTTCCCCTTACGTCGGAAACGAATGACGCCCTTCCAAGGATAAACTTTTAAGAACACACGGTCACCGACTTCAAATGCTGCGGAACGACACTTTGGATCCGCGTACATCTTCTGTCGATCCCGAGCTGCTTTTCGCTTTTCAAGAGCCACATTCACTTTGTCAGAAAGTGATCTAGACAATTTCAGGTCCAGCAAATTGCTTCTCACCAGGCTCCAACCAATACGTCGGAGTGCGACATCGTCTTCCGTAAAGCATCTCGTATGGTGGCATTCCAATGCTGGAATGATATGAATTGTTGTAAGCAAATTCAATCAATGGGAGATGAGAATCCCACGATCCACCAAATTCGAGTACACAGGCACGACGCATATCTTCTAACGTCTGAATCGTACGCTCAGATTGGCCATCAGTCTGCGGATGATAGGCAGTGCTCAAATGAACACGAGTGCCAAGTTCGCCTTGCAGACTCTGCCAAAAATTTGAGACAAACCGAGAGTCATGATCAGATGCAATCGAACAAGGAAGACCGTGACGTGACACAATCTCATCGATATACAGCTGGGCTAAACGGGTCAGCGAAGCAGACTCGTTTGTTGCCAAGAAATGAGCACTTTTCGTCAATCGATCAACGATAACCCAGATCATGTCGTGCCCTCTGGACGTTCTCAGTAACTTCGCCATGAAATCCATCGTGATATTATCCCATTTCCACTCCGGAATATCCAACTGCTGTAGATTTCCATAAGGTCTTAGGTGCTCCCTCTTCACTTGCGCGCAGATCTGACATCTCTCCACGAATGAGGCGATGTCTTTCTTCAAAGTTGGCCACCACTATAGCATTTTTAGGTCGTGGTACGTCTTCGTAATTCCCATATGGACTAAAAAATTTGGACTTATGGGCTTCTTGCAGAATCAGCTCACGGTTACCTCCCGCAGAAAGTACCCAAATCCTGGATTGAAAAGTCTTCAACCCACGATTATCTTCAGCAAGCTAGTCCTTTAATTTGTTCACTGTCTCAGCCTTCAGATTTTCTTTTTGCAATGCAGTTTGCTGAGCTTCCTTCAGTCTAGAAATCAAATCTGAGACAATAGTGATCCTCATAAATTTAGCTTCTGCTGTCGGTCCTTTACGGCTTAAAGCGTCTGCTACAACATTGGCCTTGCCAGGATGGTAACGGATCTCACAATCGTAGTCTTTTATTAACTCCAACCAACGGCGTTGCCGCATGTTGAGTTCTTTCTTAGAAAAGACATACTAAAGACTTTTGTGATATGTGAAAATCACACACTTTGTGCCATAAAGGTAATGCCTCCATAGCTTCAGTGCAAACATAACAGCAGCAAGCTCCAGAACATGGGTTGGGTAGTTCTGTTCGTGTGATTTCAACTGCCTAGAAGCGTAGGCAATCACTTTATCTGTAATACCCGAACTTCGAAAATAAATAAAGGAAATATTTTGTTGAGAAATGATATTGTGAATTGAGTTGTAAACTATATTAGATGATTATGTTGGACAAGTTAAGCCCTATTGGGTTAAATATGTATGTTCATATTGGGCTTGAATATATATGGTTTAATGGACTAGTTGTATATATTCTGGGATTTAATGTTATTTGGGCTCTTCAAATGTGTTTTGGGTTAAGCCTTTTAAAAGAAAAGGTGTATATAAAGTGAAATAGGGCACAGCCCCCAAAGGATTGTTACTGTTGCATTGAGAGAGAAAGTTTCGTTTGTGTGCTTAAACCCCACGAGGAAACAAGGAAGAAGAGGCAAGAATCAGCCGGGAAACTCAAAAAATTGCTACAAGAATCATCAGGTAATGTTTCTTACCTCACTAGGATACTGTAGGTATCAATTTTATCTTGCTTAGATGATGATAGCATGATTTAGCTTCTGGGTTTTGGGTGCTGGGTTTATGAAGAACCAGAGAGAAAGAAAGTGAGCTATGAGCTTGAAAACTTGATGAAATGTGTTTACATCTTGAAAGAAGTGTTTAAATGAGTGGAGAAATGTTTTGAAACCAAAATGAGATGATTTGGTTGAGTTATGAAAGAACATGATTTTGGCCATGGAGCCTGAAAGTTGAAAATGATGAACCGACGGGGATGAATATCATCCATGCGACTTTCTGTATGAAGGTCGTGCGACCTATTGTTTGTTTCATGCGACCTTTGAATTTAACCCCATGCGACTTTCGCATGGCTATCACTACCACCACTTCATGCGAATTTCATAATTTGCCCCCATGCGACCTATTATTTCATTCCATGCGACTTTCATATTGAACCTCATGCGACCTTTGTACTTGAAACACCCCATCCGACCTTCACATAAACACTCCATGCGACTTTCGCATGGTAAACCCATGCGACCTTCGAACCTTGCTCCATGCGACTTTCAACACAATACCATGCGACTTTCACTTTAACTTGTAACCCATGCGACCTTTGAACCCTCATGCGACCTTCGCATATACCTATGCGACTTATGATATGCCATGAAACTTATGTGTATAACATTCCGATGAATCCAAATCCGAAAAGTGGAAATCCGACATTTGCAATTTAAGTAAAATCCGACAATGGGAATCCGATACTTGAAATCCGGATAGTGAAATCCGATAGTTGCATAATAAGTTAAAAATCCGATAGTTTCAAATGATTTGAAATCCGGATGATAGGAAATCCGAGAGTTAAGAATCCGACACTTTATACTCGACGCGACGCGTCGGTTTGTTGGACGCAATGCATCACTGAATGGACTTTAATGCATTTTATTGTTACATGCCTTGTGAAAACCTGAATGTATTACGAGGATAAACGAACGAGGGATTCGTACACGGTAATGATTTGTTAGACCTATTGTAGGTGACGGTTGGCTAAGCAAGCAATCACAAGTGAGTTAGTAAGATAAGGTTGAGAATCTGAGAACTGCTGACAGGTGAGTATTCTTACTTACTATCTAAACCCTATGATGTGTGTGTTAAATGTGTTATGTGCTATATGATTAATGAATGATGAATTGATGAAATGATGAATGATGACTGGTGAATTGATGAACTGATATTTGTATCATGCTATGCTATTGTTTAGCCCATTCACTCCGGTGATGGAAATGTTGGACCGTTCACTCCGGTGACGGGAATGATTGGACCGTTCACTTCGGTGACGGGAATGATGGGACCGCGCACTTCGGTGGCGGGAATGATTGGACCGTTCACTACGGTGACGGGAATGTTGGCCCGTTCACTACGGTGACGGGTATGATGGGACCGTTCACTTCGGTGACGGGAATGAGGGACCGACTACTACCGTAGCGGGAATGTGGGACCGACTACTACGGTAGTGGGAATGAAAGATGTAACATGAATGTAAAGCAACAGATGTGGTGTCATATGGTTGATTGTAAGTAAGTGTACTCGCTAAGCTTCGTGCTTACGGTTGTTGTTAACCTTCTTTTCAGGTGATGGCCACGGCAGGGCTCCAGCACGCGGTTGATAGCTCATATTTCCACAAGCTTCCGCAGTATTTAAACTATTTTGTATTAATGATGTATTCTGAACAATTACATTCGAATTTACGCTTTTGCGGGTTATCACCCGGGGTCGTAATTATCTTACACAATGTTTTATTGTGATGAATTATCAAGCATACTCTTGTTTAATTGTAAAAAAAATTGGGATGTTACAACTTGGTATCAGAGCCTTGGTTTAATAGATTCGAATACTTTCCTGCGTGTTTGAACTTAAACCTAGGTTCGTAAAGGATTTTAAACAAAGTTTTTGAAACTTTTCCAAGCGATAAATGTTACCATGAGCTATCAGCTGGAGCTAGTCCGAGTGGCCACACGCGAGTACAAGGTATGAGTTTATGATATGATGATCATGATTAACTGATATGTTGAAATTATATACTAACTATGATGACTGAGGCTTTGCATTTTAAGTGCCCTAGTAGAATCAGAATAGAATGACATGTTAAATGCTTACATGATGACTGGTTATATGCTTGATGAGATGATTGATACATGGCCCAAGCCAGTGAATCGGGATTCCTAGTGGTAATGACCAGATCCAATACGTGTAGCGTGTTTGTAATAATAGGGCCCATATTATTATTTGCACACGACACTTGTTGAAACTTGTCAAAATCTGGGGAATCTTGTGGATCCGGTGAGGGGTACTTGTAGAGATAAGATGCTTGTAGCTAGGGTGCCTAAGAATGACTAGGGTTGCCTGATAGCTGTGCTTATGACATGAATACGTGAGACATGAACTGTTATAGTGTTGAGAACTGTGTGGCAATGCCGCCTGTTAATTAAGTGCATTCTCTATACATCCAGTATGGTGACTACAAGAAATCGATCTGTGATACCAACGGGTTTCGAGAACCCACCTGATGGTGAAAATGCAAGTGTGACGGGAGAGAGTGACCCCTGTGCACAACCGATCTTGAATGAAACTGAGAATGTAAATCCGGAAAACGTCGTACCGGAGAATGTGATGGATGATGATGAATATAGGAATGAGGCAATGACCGAGTTGGTGACTAATGTGGTTACCAACACACTGAAGGAGTTGCTGCCCAAGATTGTAGGGGATTTGAAACAAGATATGGGCACGATGATTGATCAGAAGCTAGGAACCCTATGGGCTGCTAAACAGGCTACCGTGGCTGTTGTGGTCGCCCAACCGGTAGCACAAGCTACGAATCAAGTGGTCCACGGAAGAACTTTCCGGGATTTTTCAGCGTGTCAGCCGCCTGTGTTCAATGGAGTGCCAGACTCGGTGCGGAGCACCAGATGGGTCTCCGCGATTAAAGGAGCTTTCTTTACCAGCCGATGTGCTGAGGAGTCAAAAGTGTGGTTCGCTTCTAATTTTTTTAGGGGAGCGGCCAAGGACTGGTGGAATCTACTGAGGAAGATGAAAGGCGAAGCTATCGCCGGTTTGAAATGGGAAGAATTTATGAAACTATTCTATGAGGAGTATGCTCCCAAGGTTGAAGTGGAACGAGTAATGGATGAGTTTATGAAACTCAAGCAGACTACTGAGACAGTTAATCAGATAACCGCGATATTCAAGGAAAAGTTGTTGTACTGTCCGGCTTATGCAAACGATGAGAGACTACAGATACACAGGTATACGCAGATGCTGAGGGAAGACATTCAGGAATTCGTATCGAATGGTCAGTATGCTACCCTTGATCAACTGGTTGAAGGAGCCAGAAAGAGAGAGCTGTATCTGATGGAGAGGAACAAGAAAAGGTCAGCAAAACGAGCGACCTTAGGTAACACTGCTGGGAAGCAACCGTTTAAGAAGCCTAATACTGGGAACTTCAAGCCCGCCATTCGAAATTCGGGGGAAAGATGTGGGAAGAACGGGAAGGGGCACGCTGGGGAGTGCCGAGCTGGAACCATCAACTGCTTTGTGTGTGGAAAGAGTGGACACTACGGGAAGGATTGTAGGGTTCACTTGAATGTGTGTTTTAAATGCAACAAGCCGGGGCACCGCATGGCCGAGTGCCCGGAAGCTACGGGAGGAAGCGGGAGATCTGCTTGGCAACCACCGCTCCAGATCACAAATGGGGATAAGGGAAAGAAGCCCGAGGTTTCGAAGCCTCGGGGACGGGCGTTCCAGATGACCGTGGAGGAAGCAAAGAAAGAGCCCGATGTGATTGCAGGTACATTTATTGTTAACTCTCTACCTGCACTTGTATTATTTGATTCTAGGACGAGTAAGTCCTTTGTATCTACCACTTTCTGTAATAAGTTTGTAATAGCTCCGATGAAGTTAGAAACACAGTTAGAGGTAGAAATAGCCGATGATAAGGCTTTGTGTGTTACCACGATCTATAGGGGTAATGTAATAGTGATAGATGATGTACAGTTTACTATAGATCTGCTACCGACTCCGATGAGAGAGTTCCAAGTAATAGTAGGAATGGATTGGCTGGGGCGTCACCAGGCCAACATCATGTGCAAACAGGGGATCATACGGATCCAGAGTCCAAGTGGGGGAGAAATCTCCATCTACGGCAAACGACGGAATGGGTTGACGGCGTGTTGCACCGTGACTAAAGCGGCAAAGGATCTACGAAAGGGTTGCACGGATTTCATAGCTCACGTGATCGACTCGAGAATGGAAAAGAAGAAACTGACAGTTTCAGATGTACCAGTGGTATGCGACTACCCGAAAGTATTTCCGGAGGAATTACCGGGAATTCCGCCTGATAGGCAAGTGGAGTTCCAAATAGACCTAGTACCGGGAGTGGCACCTATCGCAAAGGCGCCGTACCGCCTAGCACCACCAGAAATGCAAGAGCTGATGGCACAACTACAGGAACTGCTTGACAAGGGCTTCATACGCCCAAGTAGCTCACCGTGGGGAGCACCGATCGTTTTCGTGAAAAAGAAGGATGGAACCTTCAGGATGTGTATAGATTATCGCGAACTCAACAAGGTGACAATCAAGAATCGTTATCCACTGCCAAGGATCGACGACTTATTCGACCAACTGCAAGGAGAGGCCTGTTTTTCTAAGAGACTTGCGATCGGGATATCATCAACTCAAGGTCCGGGAGGAGGATATAGCCAAAATGGCTTTTCGCACGCGCTATAGGCACTTCGAGTTCGTTGTCATGCCTTTCGGTCTTACGAACGCGCCGGCAGCATTCATGGATTTGATGAACCGAGTCTGTAGGCCAATGCTTGATAAGTCCGTGATCGTATTCATTGATGACATCCTGGTATACTCAAGGACGGAGGTCGAGCACGGGCTGCACCTGCGGGAAGTACTCGAAACCTTAAAGAAAGAGAATTTGTATGCAAAGTTTTCCAAGTGCGAGTTCTGGTTGCAGGAAGTTCAGTTTCTCGAGCACCTATTTAATCGGGAAGGAATCAAGGTCGACCCCGCCAAGATCGAGGCTGTGATGAAATGGGAAACGCCGAAGAGCCCTACGGAGATTCGAAGTTTCCTAGGTTTGGCCGGTTACTGCAGGAGGTTTATAAAGGACTTCTCAAAGATAGCAGTACCATTAACCAAGTTGACAAGGAAAAGTGTTCGTTTCGACTGGGGAGAAAAGCAACAAGAAGCATTTGAGACCCTTCGGGCCAAATTGTGTGAAGCCCCAATACTAGCCTTACCGGAGGGGATGGAGGAGTTGGTAGTCTATTGCGATGCGTCCCATGTGGGACTTGGCTGTGTGTTGTTGCAAAGAGGGAAGGTGATTGCCTTCGCTTCGCGACTACTGAAACCGCACGAATGCAACTATCCAACCCATGACTTGGAGTTAGCCGCTGTGGTTTTCGCACTGAAACTATGGAGACATTTGTATGGAGTCAAGTGCACGATATATACGGATCATAAGAGTTTGATGTATTTTGCCGATCAAAAGAATCTGAACATGCGCCAGCGGAGATGGCTAGACCTGGTCAAGGACTACGACTGCGAAATCTTGTATCATCCGGGAAAAGCTAACGTTGTAGCCGACGCGCTGAGCCGTAAGGCAAACCATGCACAGTTGAACGTGAAATGTTTAAGGATGACGGTTACGACTTCGCTGCTTGAGTCGATTTCAGCTGCCCAAAGTGAAGCGGTCAAAGAAGAAAATTAGAAAACCGAGAGGGTAAAGGGCCAGATGGCGTTGATGGTTAAGGATAGCCACGGGTTGTGGACCCGATACGGACGAATTTGGGTACCCAAGATCACTTAATTCCGGAATCTCATTCTTGATGAAGTGCACAAGTCAAAATTTTCTATACATCCGGGAGCCACGAAAATGTACAGGGACTTGAAAATGGACTATTGGTGGCCAGGAATGAAGCGAGATGTGGCAAAATATGTTGAGAAGTGTCTTACTTGTTTACGGGTGAAAGCCGAGCACCAGCGACCTCACGGTAAATTGTAACCGCTAGAGATACCTGTATGGAAATGGGAGCATATAACCATGGATCTGATTACGAAACTACTGAAGACACCAAGGAACTATGATGCAATTTGGGTAATAGTCGATCGGTTAACGAAAAGCGCTCACTTCATACCGATCCGAGAGGCGAGTTCGGCCGAGAGAATGGCGGACATCTATGTGAAAGAGATAGTTTCAAGGCACGGAGTGCCGGTGACTATTATATCGGATAGGGATGTACGATTTACATCCAGATTTTGGAGTAAATTTCATGAGGATTTGGGAATGAGGGTGAACTTGAGTACAGCGAATCACCCTCAAACTGACGGGAAAAGTGAGCGAACTATCCAAACATTGGAGGACATGTTGCGAGCGTGTGTAATTGATTTCGGGGGAAGCTGGGATTTGTACTTACCCCTAGCGGAATTTTCGTATAACAATAGCTACCACGCGAGCATTGGTATGCCACCGTACAAGATGTTGTATGGTAGGAAGTGTAGAACCCCGATCTGTTGGGATGAGGTCGGACAGAAAGAGCTGGGCAACACGGAAATAGTGGAGAGGACCTCGGATTATGTGCAACAAGTCCGTGAACGACTTAAAGTAGCTCAGAGCCGACAGAAAATCTATGCGGATAAACGGAGATCAGTACTAGAATTTCAAGTTGGTGATTATGTGTTACTTAAAATATCTTCATGGAAAGGAATGATACGATTCAGAAAGCGTGGAAAACTGAACCCAAGATTTGTTGGACCTTTCAAAGTTATAGCAAGAGTTGGTAAGGTAGCTTACCGTCTGGAGCTACCTGAATAATTGTCAAAAATACACAACACCTTCCATTTATCTCATCTAAGGAAGTGTTTGGCCGATGAGTCGGCGTTTGTACCATTGGAGGATATCACCGTAGATGAAAGACTGAATTACATTGAGAGGCCGGTTGCAATCCTCGAAAGAAAGACCAAACGGCTACGCAACCGGGAAGTGGGAATGGTAAAGGTGCAGTGGGAGCACCGTAAAGGTTCAGAGTGGACGTGGGAGTCCGAGGAAGAAATGAAAAAGAACTACCGCACAATATTCAATTGAAGATTTCGAGGACGAAATCGCGTTTAAGTGGGGGAGAGTTGTAATACCCGAACTTCGAAAATAAATAAAGGAAATATTTTGTTGAGAAATGATATTGTGAATTGAGTTGTAAACTATATTAGATGATTATGTTGGACAAGTTAAGCCCTATTAGGTTAAATATGTATGTTCATATTGGGCTTGAATATATATGGATTAATGGACTAGTTGTATATATTATGGGATTTAATGTTATTTGGGCTCTTCAAATGTGTTTTGGGCTAAGCCTTATAAAAGAAAAGGTGTATATAAAGTGAAATAGGGCACAGCCCCCAAAGGATTGTTACTGTTACATTCAGAGAGAAAGTTTAGTGTGTGTTTGTGTGTGTGCTTAAACCCCACGAGGAAACAAGGAAGAAGAGGCAAGAATCAGCCGGGAAACTCAAAAAATTGCTACAAGAATCATCAGGTAATGTTTCTTACCTCACTAGGATACTGTAGGTATCAATTTTATCTTGTTTAGATGATGATAGCATGATTTAGCTTCTGGGTTTTGGGTGCTGGGTTTATGAAGAACCAGAGAGAAAGAAAGTGAGCTATGAGCTTGAAAACTTGATGAAATGTGTTTAAATCTTGAAAGAAGTGTTTAAATGAGTGGAGATATGTTTTGAAACCAAAATGAGATGATTTGGTTGAGTTATGAAAGAACATGATTTTGGCCACGGAGCCTGAAAGTTGAAAATGATGAACCGACAGGGATGAATATCATCCATGCGACTTTCTATATGAAGGTCGTGCGACCTTTGAATTTAACCCCATGCGACTTTCGCATGGCTATCACCACCACTTCATGCGACTTTCAGAATTTGGCCCCATGCGACCTATTATTTCATTCCATGCGACTTTCATATTGAACCTCATGCGACCTTTGTACTTGAAACACCCCATCCGACCTTCACATAAACACTCCATGCGACTTTCGCATGGTAAACCCATGCGACCTTCGAACCTTGCTCCATGCGACTTTCAACACAATACCATGCGACTTTCACTTTAACTTGTAACCCATGAGACCTTTGAACCCTCATGCGACCTTCGCATATACCCATGCAACTTATGATATGCCATGCAACTTATGTGTATAACAATCCGATGAATCGAAATCCGAAAATTGGAAATCTGACATTTGCAATTTAAGTAAAATCCGACAATGGGAATCCGATACTTGAAATCCGGATAGTGAAATCCGATAGTTGCATAATGAGTTAAAAATCCGATAGTTTCAAATGAGTTGAGATCCGGATGATAGGAAATCCGAGAGTTGAGAATCCGACACTTTATACTCGACGCGACGCGTCGGTTTGTTGGACGCGACGCGTCCCCGGCTTAATGGACTTTAATGCATTTTATTGTTACATGCCTTGTGAAAACCCGAATGTATTACAGGAATAAACAAATGAGGGATTCGTACATGGTATTGATTTGTTAGACCTATTGTAGGTGACGGTTGGGTAAGCAAGCAATCACAAGTGAGTTAGTAAGATAAGGTTGAGAATCTGAGAACTGCTGACAGGTGAGTATTCTTACTTACTATCTAAACCCTATGATATGTGTGTTAAATGTGTTATGTGCTATATGATTAATGAATGATGAATTGATGAAATGATGAATGATGACCGGTGAATTGATGAACTGATATTTGTATCATGCTATGCTATTGTTTAGACCGTTAACTCCGGTGACGGAAATGTTGGACCCTTCACTCCGGTGACGGGAATGATTGGATCGTTCACTTCGGTGACGGGAATGATGGAACCGCGCACTTCGGTGGCGGGAATGATTGGACCGTTCACTACGCTGACGGGAATGTTGGACCGTTCACTACGGTGACGGGTATGATGGGACCGTTCACTTCGGTGACGGGAATGTGGGACCGACTACTACGGTAGCGGGAATGTGGGACCAACTACTACAGTAGCGGGAATGAAAGATGTAACATGAATGTAAAGCAACTGATGTGGTGTTATATGGTTGATTGTAAGTAAGTGTACTCGCTAAGCTTCGTGCTTACGGTTGTTGTTTAACCTTCTTTTCTGGTGATGGCCACGGCGGGGCTCCAGCACGCGGTTGATAGCTCATATTTCCACAAGCTTCCACAGTATTTAAATTATTTTGTCTTAATGATGTATTCTGAACAATTACATTCGAATTTACGCTTTTGCGGGTTATCACCCGGGGTTGTAATTATCTTACACAATGTTTTATTGTAATGAATTATCAAGCGTACTCTTGTTTAATTGTAAACAAAAAAAATTTGGGACGTTACATTATCACGTTGCATTAGGACGCAACCCAAACCCGCATAAGACACATCACAATATACCGTGAAGTCCTCCGAACCCTCAGGCAGAGTAAGGATTGGAGCTTCACATAACAGTCATTTCAAGGTCTGAAAAGCTTCCTCTTGAGTTTCCGACTAGATAAAAGCAACATCCTTGTGAGTGATTTTGGTCAACGGACCCGCAAGCTTCGAGAAATCACTGATAAACCGCCGATAGTAGCCAGCCAAGCCAAGGAAGCTTTTAATTTCGGAAGGAGTCCGAGGAACCCCCCAATTCATCACAACCTCCACCTTAGCTGGATCTACTTTGACACCATCATGACATATAACATGGCCAAGGAAATGAACTTCCTTAAGCCAGAACTCACACTTGTATAGCTTAGCATATAATTGTTCTCGCTTTAGAGTCTCGAGAACTTGACGAAGATAAAGCTCGTGATCAGCTTCCGTCTTCGAATAAACAAGAATTTCATCAATAAATACAATCACGGACTTGTCAAGAAACGGGCGACAAACCCGATTCATCAAATCCATGAAGACGGCAGGGGCATTGGTTAAGCCGAACGGCATAACCAGAAATTCGTAATGACCATAACGAGTTCAAAACGCGGTCTTCGGAACATCTTCTTCATGAACTCGTACTTGGTGATACCCCGACCGGAGATCAATCTTAGAGAAGCATGTAGCCCCCTGCAATAGATCAAAAAGGTCATCTATACGAGGAAGCGGATACTTATTCTTTATAGTTCGCTTGTTAAGATCCCTGTAATCTATGCACATTCGCATTGTTCCGTCCTTCTTCTTTACAAATAATACAGGAGCTCCCCACGGCGAGGAACTCGAACGAATAAAACCTTTGTCGAGCAACTCCTGAATTTGAATCATCATCTCTCTTATTTCAGAAGGAGCAAGACGATACGGAGAACGAGCCACAGGTGTAGCTCCTGGAATAAGCTCAATCTTAAATTCAACATCACGAATCGGAGGCAAACCCGGAAGTTCTTCTGGGAATACCTTAGGGTAGCCAGACACCACCCGAATATCACGAACTGGTCTCTTCTCCATCATAGCATCAATAACGTATGCCAGATAAGAGTCACAACCTTTAGCAATCGACTTTTGATCTTTAATCATGGAGACAATGGGAATGTCAGAATCCCGTTGCTCTCCACGTGCAACAGCATAAGATCCATCAGAGAGAGGAATCTTAATCATCTTTTTGGAACAGATAATCTCAGCATCACGCTTGCTAAGCCAATCCATCCCGATCATGACATCAAAGCCCACAATAGGCATAACAAAGAAAGAAATAGGGATATTACTCCCGTCAATATAAATCGCAGCTATTGGGACTTTCTCTGTAACAGAGACTACTTTGTCATCAGCGACCTCTACTCTGAGCGGCTCAGTTAAGGGAACAACAGGCAATTGTAATCTTCTACGACACGCCACAAATATAAAGGAGTAGGTAGCTCCAAAATCAAATAAAACACTAGCAGGGATATAATTAATAAGAAAAGTACCCGTGACGACATCCCCTGCTACTTTAGTTTCATCAGCTGTCATCTGAAAAGCCCTGCCTTTCGTGTAGGGAGCGTCATCTCTTTTAGGTCCTCGCGAAGAAGAAGACCCCTTTGCTCCAGTACTTTGTCTGTCTGGGCAGTCAGTCAGTTTGTGCCCAGGCTTGTGGCACCAGTAACACACATCCTCATTAAAACCACACTCTGTCGTAGCGTGGCCCTTCTGCCCGCACCTCCAGCAACGTCTGGTAGAGTTGGAACACTCACCAGAGTGATAAGTTCGGCATTGAGAACACCAAGGAGAATTAGGCCTTGGTTTCTTGGAGGAATCAATCTTCCCGCCTGCAGAGGATTGTCCTTTGGAAGGACTCGATTTATCAAACGGATTGAACTTTCTCTTTGACCCTGCACCGGCAGATTCGCCCTTGCAGTACAAACGGTCACCTTCTAATTGTCGGGCTATATCAAACGCCCGATCCAGTTCAATAGCTGCCCGCACGTGTGGACGAAGTTCTAGTGGCAGAGTTGCCACAAACCGCCTTATCTTGGTGGTCTCGTATGGGATCAGATGGGGAACAAACCGCATCTTGTCAGTAAACGCGGTTATATGTTCTTCAATAGGTGTATCCCCTTTCTGGAGATCGTTAAAATCTCTCTCCATTCTTTCCAAGTCATACTCGGTGCAATACTTCTTCAGCACCTTTTCAGAAAACTGCTCCCAAGTGAGAGCACTCGGCACTTCTTTTCGAACCGAAGCTTTTACCGTATCCCACCAGAAGATGGCACGGACTTTCAACATACGTATTGCGTATTTCACGCAATACTCAGGTTCGCATTCGTAGGACTTGAACACTTGCTCCATCTCCCGGAGCCATTGGATGGTGACAGTGGGGTTATCACTCCCCTGGAATGTCGGAGGATGGGAAGTTAAGAATTTCTTGTATGAACAAGTCTTGCGGGGCTTGTTCAGTGTCGCTTGCAATAAGAGCTCCTTCGTCACACGAAGCTCCTCCTCCAATCGCCTAATGATAGCAGCCTGATCTGGCTCAGGTCTGCCACCACCAACAATTTGCTGAGATCTTTGATCCTCAGCCTGATGAGGCATATGAGAAGCCTCATCTTCCAGTTGCTTAATAGCTTGTTCAGTATGGCCAAGTTCGGCAGACATCTTAATTCAACTTTCTATATAACAGAGAAAGAGCAATTAATACTCAATCTCACTTACTTTACTTACAAATCATCACATAATAGAAGCATACATATATCACTCTCACTCAATCCCCCCATAGGAACTTTTCTTTATGGTCGGGCCCGAGCTTGAGATCGAATACTCTTTCAAGTACCCAATTCACTCAAACTTAGGCTCTGATACCTAGTTGTAACACCGCTTCTAATTTCAGTTACTTTAATGCCAAATTAAGTTTTAGCAGCGGAAATTTTTCTTTTTAAAACAACCAAACAGTTATTTATATTAATAACTTCTCAAAACAACGTTGGTGTTACCAAGTACAGGAACCGACCATAGTATCTATTTACATTACATCATATAAGTACAAGTGTTCCACCCACAAGGGGCAATGTATTTCCCAAAAGCAACCCGCCTCGCAGGCCATCTAGTCTTTACCTGAAAAGGAAAATCATAATATCATTAGCTACACTAGCTAGTGAGTACATACAATCATAAGCATCAATACGGTAAGTCATGCATCACATCATAAACAATCATTGCTAGCTTAGCATATAGTGGTGTGCTGACATGATCAGTAAGAGTCGTGTCTTGCAGGGTAATCAATCCCGCTCAACAACTCAAACCGGGGAATCAGACACGACCAATCCGCGCTGGTGGGGGAGCACAAGGCAATCCACCAAGCATCGTTCACAGAGCCAGAGACTCCACAAGTAAACCAGCTACAACCGGCTGATCACCACTCACGTTAAGGCATGGCGGTTCTGCAGAACCTATGATCCAGGATGCCTCCTGAATCACCGTGAAATCCCGAGGGATCCAGTTATAACCGACTGACCTTAACCATGCGTCGGATAGTCTGCAGACAGTTCACATACACATATACGTACATTTGATCCCACAGGGATCCATCATTTCACATATAACATCATACAGTTATTCGTACATTCATATCGTCACGTATTAACTAACTGGTTCCAAACTGGACCCACTGGCATGCTCCTGACATATATTCTAACATCATGTAATTCATACACTTACCTCCTCGAGTGTACCTGCAAAAGCAAGTTAATCATACATAGTACATTCACACAGTCACTTAGCATGCAAGCCTTACTCTACTGAGTCTCATGAAAGCAAGCACTCATCTGAGCTGTTTACTAGGCACAGGTATTTGGCTTTGACTTCACAGATACAACAAGTTCACCTATCATAACACATTCACTTCAATCATTCACATGCGCATTCACGAGTTACAAAATAACACTCTATTTTGGACATTTCACAAATCCGCTAGGACTGTCGGATTTGGGGAAATCTGATGGTCCTGTCGGATTCATGAAATCCGACACTTGCTCACACACAAATCCGACACTCATCATTTGGATTCCAACACTTAGGAATTCCAACCATGCATGTGAAATCCGACACTTGCGGATTCCGACACATGAAGGAAAATCCGAAATCAAGGAAATTCGGTAGACTTGCGGAATCTGACACTTCTATCGGATTCCGAGAACTCCTTCGGTTTTCCATACATGCGGATTCCGACAACTTCATAGTTTCGGAATCCAACAACTTCATAAGCTACAATTCCGACACACTCATTTGGTCATCTAAACAACTTTCAATTTGATACTTTTTAAGCCCAAAACATGCTAGGACAACATAACATCATCATCTAATCATCATAAGCACATGGAATCCCAACAAGAATACCATAAATACCACAACCCACTTTAAAGTAAGCTTAGCATGTTCTTCATGGTGCTCAAGCATGGATTCATGATTCTTAACATGTTACACATGCTTCTAATCTTCTAAACATAACAAAATCACGTCGCTCACCTTTGAGATCAACGATCGACTGTTTCTTATTCTTTTCTGGAAATCCGACGAAAGCAACGAGAGAGAAAAGAGACGAGAGAAAGTGTGTATATTTGTTTTGCTAGGTTTGACTAAGGTCAACTAAACACACATATATGTTAGCCAACACGGCCGTGTAGGCCCAACAGCCCACGGCCTCAATTGGGCCAAGATAGCCCGTGTATAGTAGACCTAACACGGCCCGTGTTCACCTACACGGACGTGTAGGCCCAAAGCACACAACCTCAATACGGGCCAATACGCCCCGTGCTGGTTGGGCTGGACACGGCCAGTGTTCAAGAACACGGCCCGTCTACCATGCTGCCAAAACCCATTTTGTCCTTTTTTTTCTCTCCTTTGCTTGATCGTGTTGTCGGAATCAATACTTGGCGTGTGACCCAATAGGCCTATACTTCATCAGCAGTGCTATTAACTCGTTCGTGTCAGCGGGCATATTCCAACAGACTCCCACTTGCACGTGACACGACTACAAAAAATAACACAAGCATAGAGCTGCTCTAGCAAGACATCTATGCTCCCAAGTCAGTATAGGGTATGCCACTCTTGACAAGATCCCAATCATGAAATGATTGTCCTAAAGATAAATGAACATATACATCCCTTTGTTTGCGATATCCTATGTGAACACAAGGCATGGAATGTAGTCAACCTTCAGATCGTTCACGAATACATTTCTAGATTAGTGGTGACCAACAAAACATGTTAACATTGATCCATCATCAATATAACTTGAGCACGGCCATGCATATGAACATCAGCACTCAATCATCGAGGGGCCCATGGATATCTTCTCTATACATAGAGGAACAAATACCTTTCAACTACATAGTCCCGCCACATAGATAACACTTTACCCAATCATCTCCCTTATAACGACCAGTTACAGACCGCGTTAGAAAACGATCAAAGCAAAGCCAACCTATGCTTTGGAATCACATGTATCTCTAGTTCAAGGATGAAACGCCATCATCATCCCGAGTTACTTATGACCAGAACCATGAAGCGAACTCGGGTGCGGGTCCTCCAATCACTTGAAACCCCTTTCAAGTATAGGCAAGAATCACGTTTTATCAAAACCAATTCTTTACCTCAATCTTAATTTATACTTCCTTCCCATAAAGTATAACCGATTGTGGAGATTTTAAAATGGAAAACATTCTCGGAAGTGTTTAAACATGCTAAGATGGAACACAATAAGGATTCATAAAATACCCGCCCTCGGCGTATTATTAAATCTCCATTTAATAATCGATATAGTATGAATTGCAATACTGCTTAACGCCCCCAAAATATAAGTACAAATCAAACATAAACCAAAACATATTCAAGCCAAGTTATATGCATTAGAAACGCTAATGGACCTAGTATGATAAACATCACTAGTCCATAACAACGGCTTAACTAGTGGATTTGTACCACAACATCCACAAGTACGTTTGTTATTCAATTATATCTCTTTTGACAAGACTACTTCAAAAGTATGCATCAAAGAGATCTTACTTTTCAAAAAGTTAAAGTAATCACACCCTCATTGTCTCAAAAGCCCACAATAGGGTCAGTGATACTTAAGAACCAACAATCAACACCACCAGTTAGGATCGTAAACTTTGATCAAAACCAACAGTTATCCTAATAGAAACACGCTCCAAGCCTATTCTAGTCGTCAAACCTCAAGAACATATCTCTATATTTCTTGAACTAAATACTATCCAATTTTGTATTTCCTAAATGCTCTTATGAAGCAATAATTCCTGAATTAGGTTTGCAGATAACCTAATATCGGGACATTATCTTCAATAGACATTTAACACTAGGAATACAACAAAGCTCCCACTAGCCTTGACACATATAAAAGGTTTTATCTATGCTTCTAGAAAACTCATCACTTTGATTTTCTAATAGTAAGCAAAGATATTTCCTCTAAGATGCTAGCATAAGTTCGAACTGGACTTATCTACTTTTGTAGACATAATACGGATACTACGGACGTATATTAAGACCCTCGGAGAGTGTTATAAGCACTTCCTCATCATATTGTTCCATGACGGAACGCGGTCATTAATATCCACGAGTATCAAACATTCTTCAACATAGCCACTAGGACAAGTTTCTCCAAAACCAACATGAAAACTTTACCACTAGTCGGTATTTGAAGTTTTCTACAACTCCATCCATGTTAATCCCATCACTACCACCTTGGTATACAAGTCAAGTCAAGTACTTGGACATTTCAAATGGATTGCATCTCTTTATCATTTACTTATTTTATTCTAGTGAATTCCGGATCCACTACATCTTCCGATAGGTGGTGATCATCTACCAAAGATATCAGATTATATGCTAGTATCATCATCAAGTCTTTCATTTAAGTTCCACGTTCTTCCACTGGAATGCCTTAGTTTTAGTTTCTCTCTTCTTTCCCTTTTAAGAAACAAACATTGTTCTCAAAAGGTTAAATAGCTAAAACTTAGAAGAACTCCTCAAATGTATTAGCACTTCTTGACTTCAAGTCTATCCATCTCCCACTGAATGTAGAATGGATAACTTCGAACTATAAGATAGACAAGCGAAGAACCTTTCTAGTCGTATCTTAATAAATGCTATATAGACTATCAATTGAATTTGAATTTGAGGACTTAGTCACAATGGTAAATGAATATCCCAACAAATCAGACACACATTCTTGACCCATCATAAACCGGATCATTATCAATATCACCCGGTTCCTTACTCCACGACACCATGTACCAATGTGTCTTAGTAGGATATGAATTGTGAAACAATTCCACAATTCACTATATGGTCATTCAATATAGATAGTAAGTATCTTAGCATCTTAACTAGATCTAAGTACCTTGATCTATATGCCCTATTGATTATGAAATTTGTCTTGGTTAACTCTGAACACCAACAAGGTTTAAGAAATATACCCAAATTAGTAAACGTCTCACAACTACTACCATCAAGGTAGCGACGAAGAAGTTTCTCTTTCATTATTCTTTGTGGTGTGCTTGAACGGGTTATCCACAAAATGTGATCAATATCCAACAAGCCTTCAATCCTCTCACAAACTCCGGTGAAGTATCACATAATAACCTTAGCCTAATAAACAAGATCAATATCAAACGTTTAACCCAAGGCTAAACTATCCCAAGATCCCAACCACACGGATCTAGGTGATATATCCCAAGATCAATATCTCTTGATTATCACACAAAGATAATTTATCCAAACTATTTTGAATTCAGAATCAATTATTCATGAATATTCTATTACTTGTAACAAAACCTTGTGTATGCCATGACATTGAAAATTTTGAACAAAATATCTCACAACAAATTTTCATAATAAACTTTATATTTTAAGAATAAACTCATCGTCATCAAATGTATAGTTGTGCGCCCCGCAGGGCAAAACAACACATAAGCTATGACATGAATAAACTTTGGACAAACATTGCTAAAAGTTTTACATCAATTCTTAAAACTTCAAAATTATGTCCATCGTAATAAAAACCGAGCATACAAAGAGAAGTTGCTTGCCACGAAGGGCAATAAAATAAAGTAATAAATAAACCGGTGACAAAAGCGAGATCAAGTCTCCTTATCTTCTCTTAGAGGACAATCACCATGGTTTCCTCGTTCGAGATCCGGTTCTTCATGCTTTTCTCTCACCAAAGGACCTACACTTTGTAACAAAATAAATTTGTGACAAACGTGAGTCAAGCAGCTCAGGTCAACTACCCAGCTTATAAAAGAATAGCAATGAATCATGAACGTACCTGAAGATGGAAAGTTAACTCTCTCTTTCCTAAGAAGTTTTATATCCTCTCGGCACGTAGGGCAGGCGTGACGGCCCCAATTTCCAAATCTTCCACAGAAGTAGCAAACCACCTTTTCTTGAGTCTCTTCTTGAGGCACATTCTCTATGTCCTTCGACTCAATATCAAGGATAATCTTGGAAACTCCAAGCTTTCCTTTTAGGGTCGGTTTCTTCTTCCTTTTCTTTTGTTTCTTTAAACCCAAGATGGGAATGGTTGAGGTGGAACTATGCTTGGCCATGTCAGACTCCGCAGACTTCAACATGCCATGCAATTCGCTTAAGGATTTCTCCATTCCTTGCATATGATAGTTTGTGACAAACTAATCATATGATGCGGGCAGAGACTGAAGTACAATATCCACAGCGAGCTCTCTCCCAATAGGAAATCATAACCTCTCCATTTGGTCCACGTTCGCCTTCATCTTAAGGACGTGAAGACCAACATTCCCACCTTCCTGCAGCCTACAACCGACTAGGCTTTTAACACACTCATAGTGTTCCTTCCTAACTTGCTGTTGGAACATGTCCTTGAGCTTGTTTAACATACTGAACACACTTATGTGCTCGAGCTGCTTTCACAACTCTGATCTCATAGTTGACAACATTAGGCAGGCAACATCGTGCGTGTCCTCAACACGTTTTTCATACCCGTATCGGACGGCCCAAGTTGCGTTGGTAGCAGGTGGCTCCGGAAGGGGTTCCTCAAGGATGTGCAACTTCGACTCATGCCGTAGGACAATCCTCAATTGCCTAAGCCATGCAATAAATTTCACCCCCGTGAGTTTCCCCATTTCTAGGAACACACGAAGTAAGATGTTTGACATGGTGTTGTTATGGTTTGACATCTATAACAAAACGCGAGTTCTGGTTAGTTTGATAAACCTTGTTAAAAATAATTACCCCATAGTTTTAGATAAAACAATTATTTGTAACAAGGACTAAGAACCTTATTTCACCTCGCACCGTGACGGGTTTACCGCAGATCACGTGGCGACGCTATTTAGGCCGGTAACCATTTTACCAATTGTAATCTCTATTACAACTCTTAGACACTTGCGGGATCCGTTGACATCCATTATGTCGGTTGGCATGTTTGATCCCTTTCTTACACCAATCTTAATATATAATTTTTGTTTAGCTCGTGCTTAGCTCGACAACTAATCAAGGATTATATACTAAAATTGTAAACCGTCCAACAAGACAAACGGATGGCACTCTCGACCATCAATTGGCTCGTGCTTAGCTTGACAACCAATCATGCGAGTTACCCCACTCGCCTTCCACACAACTACACAAAGAATGACTTGTGCTTAGCTCGACAATCATCGTTGTTTCGTTAGATTCGGGTGGTGTCGTCTTACGGATGGTGCGTGATTTACATTTTGAAAAACGGGATTTTGTTTCCGGTTTATAAAACCTTTTTGTGAATTAACAAAGTAAGTGTCAAAACGATTTTAAGCACTTTTAAATATAATACCACGCGAGATTGTTAACCATTTTAACAAACGTTGTAATTTCTTTAATTTTATAGGAAAAATTGTCTAGCATGCGAATCCTAATCCATGCAAAGAAAAATAAAACACAACCACGCAAATATATATATATATATATATATAATTCGGTAACATGCCCAAAAATCCTATGCGTTTTCCCCATGAGCAACAACGGGGAAAACGAGGCCAAAACCTAAGGACAAGGTAAAGTCTCGTTGGGTGAGCTCCCACCAAATCCAACACCTCCAATAGTGTATTGATTCCTTCTCGTCAAGACGTCATCACCATGACTCCCGTTGATTTCTCCGGTTCTAACTCTATTCTATATACAAATACATAGAATATAACGACACGCATGTCGCATTCCTATACTATTTATACAAATACACAGAATAAAAGAAACGGCGTGCAAGCTGCACCAATAAATAAATAAATTATATTACAACAATATAGCACGCAGGCCGCCAAAAACCGAATCAATCAACCACCCCAACACATAGGTCTAAGGGCATATCATGTTACCGAATTAACCAAACGCAACATAAATGAAACATGGTGTGCCACATAAAACCATGATACAAATATATATCTATATTTTAGTTAAGATTGTGAACAACATCAAAGGCACCATAATGACAATTCTTGTACATATGCATTAGTGTACCAAACCATTTTTGTGACACATATTCATATATACATTTATAAGTATATATTTGTGTACACTTCATGCCAAGTTACAACAAATATATAAATATAAAAACTAAAATATTAACAAGACTACAAATATAACAATTTTTAGTCCATATTAGGTAGGCTAGAAATATACCAATTTTAGCCTAACAAGAATCTACATGAAAAACTATTTCTAGAAAACAATTTTCTAATATAAAAATATTTATATGAATATTATGTAGGCTACAAATATATCAATTTTAGCCTAGCAACCATCTACACGAAAAATCATTTCAAGAAAAAAATTTTCTTATATAAAATATTTATATGGTTTTTATAGACTCGTTAGTGCAAAGCCATGTTAGATATGGCTCTGATACCACTAAAGGGATTCGTTAGGCATAATCAAGTAACAACGGAAGCAAGATATAATACAAAAACTAAACTAGCCAAACAAACACTTCCCATGGACCAACATCTAGACATGGAATTGCAACTAAATAAAAGAACAAGATGGATAGAAATGTACCACTATGAAAGTACAACAATCTTCTTCTGGTCAAGCTTCAAGAATCCAACCTAGGATTCCTCTAATGAAGTCCACCCCATGTTGTGTTGATTCCCAAATGCTAGTAGCTTGATGTAGCCACCAAAACAACAAGATACAAGAACATATAACACCTTTGTGCATCAATCTTAGATCACAAAGTGCATAACACCTTCTTTTGTGCATCAAACTTGATCACCAAGAAGAAGAACAAAATGGAGAGAGTATGAACATGAATAAGACTCTAGAACTACCAAAGTTCTGTTCCAAAGACATATGAATCGTTGCCTAGCATTCACTCACATTAATCCCATTAAAATGAGTGTTTAAAGTTGTTTATTCTGCTGTTACAGAGCATGTACACGGCCCGTGTTAGTCAACACGGTCGTGTAGGCCCAAAAGCCCACGGCCTCAATTGGGCCAAGATAGCCCGTGTATAGTAGACCCAACACGGCCCGTGTTCACCTACACGGCCGTGTAGGCCCAAAGCACACGGCCTCAATACGGGCCAATACGCCCCGTGCTGGTTGGGCAGGACACGGCCCGTGTTCAAGAACACGGCCCGTGTACCATGTTGCCAAAACCCATTTTGGCCTTTTTTTCTCTCCTTTGCTTGATCGTGTTGTCGGAATCAATACTTGGAGTGTGACCCAATAGGCCTATACTTCATCAGCAGTGCTATTAACTCGTTCGTGTCAGCGGGCATATTCCAACAATATATATATATATATATATCTGTAACGCCCCAATTTTTCAAAATCTATATAAAATCATGTTTCAAGGTCTTTTATAAATAAAAGAGTTATTTTACAAACGAGCGGAAGCAACAAAAGTAGTTTTGAACCCTCAGGTTCATACAAAAGCATGATAGTAACATAATTACATCAAAAGACATTTTCTCACTATACAACCGGGCGTTAAGTTTCAAAACACTGTTTTTCTTATATACATGTTAACCGTCAAACTAAAGCTTTGCCCTTGCCTTTTATAAAACTTGCAAAACATTTTAGAAATAATATCTGATAAGCTGTGAGAGCTTAGTGAGTAAACTAGACTGCCAGTCATATATACACATGAATGTAATCACATAATGATTACTGCCAACAACTGATAATCGTCTCTGACTAACAAACTGAGCCAGTACTGCACAAGGCAGCATGCTTTCTGATACAAATGATTAATTAACTGAGCCAAGGTACTGTGCTATTTCTGAGTCACTACTGCACAAAGCAGCATGCTTAATAATACTGAGCCTTACTGAACATAGCAGTAAGCTTAACACGCATAAATATATACTGTAACATTACTGTATCACTACTGAACCTTACTGAGCATAGCACCCACATCTGAGTGATCTAATATAATAACAACCTGATATAATAACATACTTGTTGTAAATATGAATAATAGTCTAGAAGACTCACCTTATAGTCTGTGATGTTATATAACAGTCTATAATCAATAGTAATCTAGCGAACGTGCCACTGATAAGTCTCTACATGAAATAATACCGAATATACATCAACACATGCATCTACTGAACTGAACAACTGAACAAAATACTAGGCACGCCCGTGCCTTACACCCAGATAATCCCATGGTCTCTAGGCACCCTCTGGGCCTTTCTAGAACAGGGCATGCCCCATACCCTAAGGGTCACGCCCGTACCTCCTTAGGTACGGCCAAGGGCACGGTTGGATCTTGAAGAGCAGGCACGTGCCCTTCAACTGGTAGCAGCAGTTTGGCCGACTTACTTGCTGTCTCCGGCCAAAACACCCCAAAAACCCAACTTTAATTCATAAAAACGCTACTGGGATGTTTTCCTACATCCTAAACAACTTCAAATCCACAAACAACAATAATAACATGTTGAAATCTTTGATTCACCATAGAATCAACTAAAACCTACTAAAACTTCAAAGTATATAGTCAAGAATCCTTACCTCCACTTGTGATTAACTAAAATCAGTTGTATCCTCTTGTTCTTCTGGTCCTAGCTCCAAAAATTCCAAAGAATACTTCTGCTCCAGAGCATGTGTGAGGTTGAAGGTGAGTTTGTGAAGACTTTGACTCTCTCAAAGTCAAAGATGGCTATTTATATATATATATATATATATATATATATATATATATATATATATGGACTAATTACACAATTAGTCCCTCAACCTTTTCAAGTTCCGTTTTGACAGTTTTAGCCCCTCTAGTTTATAAGCACATACTATCACATATATCCATTTGTAACTCACTTACCACTTTGTACATTTATCGCGTTAACTTAATAATAAAATTCTGGGTGTTACAACTCTTCCCCACTTGAAATGATTTCGTCCCCGAACTCAACTGTCGAAGAGTTCTAAATATATATCCTCATTTATGTTCAGGTCTTCATACATATTCTGACCCCTTTCTATACTTTTACCGGTCCTTGACCTATCTACTCTGTTTATTATAGATTCAACTGCTAAATATATTCTGAGATATAACACACGAAAGGTGTTCTGAATTTATAACAACTCTTTTGATAACTCTGATCTATAAACTGCCCTTCCCCACACATACAATAATTCTGAATAACTATTTGAATTTCGAACTTAGTTTTCTCTCTTTTCCGAATCTGATCATATCTTTCCACAATGATACTTCCATTAATATATACTCCTCCACTGAAACTGATGTGATGATCTCTGTTTATCTGTATAACTCTTCTGTTTATTCTGGGCGTCTTAACAATCCATTACATACCTTCTGAATCTGTTATGTCTTTCGCTGTACCATTTTTGTACTACCACTACTCTTTCTGGCTCACATCATGCAATACACTGAAGTTCAACATAAATATCATACATTGGCATCCTGGTGCTGGGCTGGTATATGTTATAATACGAAATTCTGTCAAGCAATTTATACTCCTGTTTTTCCTTCTGAATCGATAACACAATCATAACATATGTTTTCCATCATCTGTATATTCCTTTCATGTAACACCGTGATTTCGAGAACCAAATTTTTCTTTTTAAAATACTAATTTATCATTTTCATTCAAAATACGCAGCAGAATATAAAACAAGTGGCTAATATTTTACATTTAACAATTGCCACATACTAAGTTTGGTGTTACAGTTACTGAACCGGCCGACCATTATCTGCTACAACATAAACATAATATCAGAGTTAAACAAAATACAGTGTTCCTCCTAAAACATGCAACTACCCGCAGGCACCCGAGCTCGCATCCTAAGGAACACCTGCACATGTGAAGAGTAGTATCTGTTAGCTATAATAGCTAGTGAGTACACGATAGCATGCAATCAATATAAACATACCACATATCATCAATCATGCTCAAATAGTTCTATCCTAGCATCTCGCGATGAGCTGGCGTAGTCAGGAGGTAGCATATCTCGCAGGGGGATCAATCCGGCTCAATGCACCAAACTGGGGTACCAGACACATCAACCGCTCCGGTGGGGGAGCTGTTAAGCGTCCACCGTTGCATTTTGGAATCCGCAGATTCCTCTATTGTACAGCCGCAGCTATACCCGAAGAGGACATCTTTGTCCTTAAGTAGAACAGCTTTGTTCTCGTTGTGGGACAGCTTTGTCCAAGACAGCTTTATCCAGGACAGCTTTGTCCATAGGATCCGGATCAATCACAAACAAACAATTGATTCAATCGAATCATCAGTCAATAATCATGTCCACATAACATACACCTAAACAGATGCATATTATTTATACCAATCAAATATCTAGCATCATCATGCCATTCATTCTTTACCTCATTGCGCGCACGTAATAATGTATATATCTATCATCATAACATACACCTAATCAAGTGCATGCTATTATGTATCAATAAGTTAAGCCTAGCATCATCATGCTATACAATCTACACTTAAACAAGTACGTATCATACTGTGTCAACATGTTAAGTCTAGCATCGTCATACTTCACTAACCACACTTAATCAAGTGCGTATAATATCCTGATAATCACTTATCATACATACTACAAGGTATACAACCTCTTATCAACATATTCAATCGCTTTATCGATGGTGTACAAATCATTGTATTCAATTCAATTCATTGTTAATATATGTTATAGATATATTAATTGTTATGTTATCAGGCACTCACTTGTCGAGTTAGAATACTCTACTATTCGATACTGAAGCTTCTGGATCAACTGGAATACCTAAACAAGGTTTACAGCTATTAAAACCTTGTAAAACAGATTCTGCCAGGGGCAGGGCACGCCCGTACCTTGCCAAGGCACGCCCGTGCCTGGCGTGGCACGCCCCGGGTACGCCCCGTACCTGGGTCTCAGGTACACCCCGTAACTTCAGGGTACCCCCGGGCTCGCTAGGGTTAGGCACGCCCCGTACCCTTGGGAGGTACGGCCGTGCCTCCTAGGTACGCCCTAAGGTACGGTCTGTTCTTGAGAGGCACGCCCGTGCCTTTCAATACACAGCAGCAGGTTCATGCAGAACCTGCTGTTTTCCCAACCAAAAATTACCAAAACTCATTCAGAGCATTACCAATCGGTTTCTAATGTTCATATTTGAAATAACTCATCAAAAACAACTTAAAGACACCATTTTTATGCATCTAAACATCCAAAATCAGAATTTAGGACCAAATCACCACTTTGACCCATTTAACACTTTAATTCTCAAAATCAATTAAAAGCTTCACTTTAATTACAGATTCTGATTTCTATTAACTTAGAAACCACTAAAAAACAGATTGGTAATCTTAGAAACACAGATTGGGACCAAAATCATTGAAACCCAATTTAGAACTCAACTTGATGAAACTTAGAAAATCGAGAATAGAAACTCACTTGAATTGATGGAGATGATTAGGAATCCAGAACAAATGATAGCTTTAATCTCCACTTGAATTTACAGCAACAAGAACTTGATTACTCACTTGAATTTTCCTTCTTGAATGTAAACCCACAAAGAACACAAGTCAAGAAAGCAAAGGAGAAATTGTCTGTGTGTTGTGAAGGGGTGCCCACATGGCTGTAAATTAGATACCTGCTTGTGGGTTATTATTATCCACAAGTGGGTATCTTGTTCCCCTTTCCAACTTACAACTTTACGCACGAGTACCCGTTTTAACTAACGGGGATATTTTTGTAAACCTCGTTCTAAACCATTTGATAATTTATTATTATTATTTATTTATCATAATATTTTAATATTATAATTTCTTTATTATTTATTTTTTTCTATTTATCCCATTAATCCATTATACACATTTAATTCCTTTTATCCAATATTTAATTAGAATTTCGTGACGTATCAGATTCGAACACGACTAGGCCCATTTTGAGGTTGTTACATTTCATTCTGTCTGTACTGAGATAAAACTTATCCATCAACTCAATATGAAGTCTGTTCCAGATTCTGAAAATAAAATTGGCATCCCTATCCGATTCAGTAGAGACTGATGTACTACCACAAGATACAATTTCT
Source organism: Dittrichia graveolens (assembly GCA_038502395.1). Classification (NCBI taxonomy): domain Eukaryota; kingdom Viridiplantae; phylum Streptophyta; class Magnoliopsida; order Asterales; family Asteraceae; genus Dittrichia; species Dittrichia graveolens. The sequence continues at coordinate 32,087,983 of JARJIL010000008.1, forward strand.
TTCACACACATCTCTGCTAACTGTTCTGAATAATAAGTTTCTCTAATGGAAACAAGTTATATACCTTTAATGATATTTTTCCATTTGTCTGACTATATCTCATTTCACCTCCAGCTATCAATAATCCATTCTTAGGTATTCATACCCTTGGTAACTTCTGGCTACACCACCATTATAATCTTATGAACTTCATATAGATGTGTCTTACATGCAACCCCATAACCTGATACTCATATACAATCATATCCAATTAACATATCAAGACTGTTTTTAAACTGATTAACTACTTGTCCCCCTTTTATCCCTTTCTTTATAATACCTTTCACCTTTGATAACTTTTCACTAAACTGTTCTTATCACCTCTGAATAAGAGTGTCGTAACTATCATTTAGATAATTAATTCACACAAGTATTATTTCTGATTTCCTGTTCAAACTGTCGGCTATAACATTAGCCTTACCCGAAAAATACAACATTCTACTTACAATCATCCACTGATTCAAACTAGTGTTTTTGTCGCCTTTAAAGGTCTTTCTCATTCAACAATTATTCCCAACTTTTATAATTTAGTGTAAACAACACTTCACATATAAACACACAATCTCATCATATCATACTGAATGCTACTATAGCGCACTAACGGTATTCTTACATCTCCTCATCTTTAAATGCTATCGCAGCGCACTAACGATAGTCTTACATCACCTATGAATGCTATTGCGGAGCACCAACAATAGTCTTACATCCACATATCCACCCACTATCGAGGTATAATCATCACGTATCATATAAATAACATGCCACAGGTACTACTATCAGGTGTAGGTCTGTGTATTCATTCTCATACTATTTTAACTGTCTAAAAGTGTAAGCAATAATTCTGCCCGTCTGTATTAAAACACAATCCATGCCACTATACAAAGCAAGCTCAAACTACTATCATTTCTTCAATCGTTTCAGGTAGCGCAAGAACTGTCGTTTCACAAAATTTCTGTTTACAATCCCATAATGATACTGACCACAATCTGTCTGTCTGGTGGTAACCTTGGTATTTCCTCGGTTTACATGTTAAATATTCGTATACTACTTTCGCATCTTTTAAACTCATTTGTTTCTTCTCTAACTAATACTTCTAACACAAGTTAAAGAAATAGTATACCCACACTGAGGATACTTACTATTTCTATAAACTAACCACACATATAACTTTTTGGTTTTTGGTACTAACACATATATTTAGTTCTTTCCCACTTGTGATATGAACTCATATCACTTCGTGTTCACATAATACTGTAACCTGGTTACAATCACACCAGTTTATTCCAATTATTGTTTCGAATTCTCTCATAGTCATGGCTATAATTTCAACAGAGAATCTAACTATATCTAGTTCTAAGACATTTGACTGAAATCTTTGCAGAATAGATAAATACGAATAATTTACTTGTAGCAGAATCAAATAGCATATGAGCAGACAAGTTTTTGACAAGATATATACCTGGAACTACACCTAGCATTGTTTAATACTCATTCTCCCTTTTCATCTCGGAATACGTGTGGACGGTAAAGTAAAAGTAGACTTGAAATCAGTAAGCGCTGTCATTGCGGTTGGATTGGGACATTCAGACCTATGATGACCTAGCTGATAACAATTATAGCACACCTTGATCGGATTCTTGCAATCTCTGCTCCAGTGATCAGGTTTCCCACATTTATAACATGCCAGAGAACCAATCCTGCATTCTCCCAAATGACGTTTCTTGCATGATGAACAAACTAGATATGTCTTCTGATCACTGTCTTTTCTGGAGTTTCAACTCTCGGTTTCTTATACACTGGCGTCGCCTTCTCCACTGACTTTCTTTCAGTTTCATGTCTAGCCAATTCTAACTCTCTAGCCCTTGCAGCATCCATCATGGATTTCACAGTTTGATGCTTACTAGCATCAATAAACTCCCGAATGCTAGGCTTGAGCACCATTATGTACCTATACATCTTCATCTTTTCATTTGCCACATAGTTTGGGCAAAAACGAGCTTTCTCCATAAACTTCGCGTTAATCTCTGGTACAGTCTCCTTTGTCTGTTTCAATTTGTGGAATTCATCCACAATCTTATCAATTTCTGCCTGTGGTACAAATTGTTCGAAAACAATTTCTTTAAACTCTTCCCACGTCATAACCTCAATCTGAACATAACCTCTTTGCTTTACCTCCATATCCCACCAATCCTTAGCTGCACTTCTCAGTTGATTGGTTGCATATCTTACCTTATTCTCAAGTGCACACGAACATGTGTGAAACGCACCTTCAATTTCGGAGATTCATATGTGACTGACGACTGGATCAGTTGCCCCATGAAACAACGGTGGCTGACAAGATGCAAAGTCTCTGAACGTACAGCTTTTCGGTGCTTCACGTATAATATATTGAGGTTGAGGATTAACCCCAACACCCGCAGCACTTAACCTAGCTGCGATTTCCTGCCCAATCACTTCCTTATTCTGATCATTTACCTGATCTACAACTTGTTTTATGATATAAGGAATACTCCGTTCCAACGCTTTACTAATTTCCCTCGCTACAATTTGTCCAATTGCAGTTTCTGGTATTTCCTGATTTATCTCTGGGGCTCCTCCCTCCCCATCATGTTGTGTTCCTAAAAGAACATGCTCATCTGTTACACTGGTCTCTACCCCTTCGGGTCTACGACTAGGACCACCCTTAACATTATTAACTGCTCTTGAACCTCTTGTATGAACCATCCTGATAGTATAGATAAAGCATTAAGGCAAAAGGTAGCTCTATCACACCATCCTCTATAACAAACAGTTACTAGTACATCTAACATATCAGTACACCTATCATCTGATCCAAAGTATTTCTGTATATACTAAGGCATTCTATACATCTATAATCCCAGGTGTACTACTTCTACAAGTACCCCTCACCCGATTCACAAGATTCCTCATGATTCCATTAAGTCCCAACATGTATCATATGTCTGTAATAATATGAGCTCTTATATTATTATAAACACATTACACACGTTCGATCTTAACTTTACCACAAAAAGTCCCGATTCACAGGCTTAGGCCATGTATCATCAATAAAATATATCACATATTCATGTCATAATTCGTTTCATACTGGCTGCACATGTAAAACCAACTCTTAACAGTTGTATGCACACATATCATATCTGTCCTGAACACATCATGTATTGACACATAAGGCTACACATATATCAATATAATTACTAGTATAATCACCAAGCTGCAAGCCTCCAGTTTGACCAAATCCGTAGAACCATGGTTTAAGTCCAGACGATGCATAACACACCTCCAGATCCCTCAAACTTTGGCTCTGATACCAAGTTGTAATGCCCCAATTTTTCAAAATCTATATAAAATCATGTTTCAAGGTCTTTTATAAATAAAAAAGTTATTTTACAAACGAGCGGAAGCAACAAAAGTAGTTTTGAACCCTCAGGTTCATACAAAAGCATGATAGTCACATAATTACATCAAAAGACATTTTCTCACTATACAACCGGGCGTTAAGTTTCAAAACACTGTTTTTCTTATATACATGTTAACCGTCAAACTGAAGCTTTGCCCTTGCCTTTGATAAAACCTGCAAAACATTTTAAAATGATATCTGATAAGCTGCGAGAGCTTAGTGAGTAAACTAGACTGCCAATCATATATACACATGAATGTAATCACATAATGAATACTGCCAACAACTGATAATCGTCTCTGACTAACAAACTGAGCCAGTACTGCACAAGGCAGCATGCTTTTTGATACATATGATTAATTAACTGAGCCACAGTACTGTGCTATTTCTAAGCCACTACTACACAAAGCAGCATGCTTAATAATACTGAGCCTTACTGAACATAGCAGTAAGCTTAACACACATAAATATTTTGTGTAACATTACTGTATCACTACTGAACCTTACTGGGCATAGCACCCACATCTGAGTGACCTAATATAATAACAACCTGATATAATAACATACATGCTGTAAATATGAATAATAGTCTAGAAGACTCACCTTATAGTCTGTGATGTTATATAACAGTCTACAATCAATAGGAATCTAGCGAACGTGCCACTGATAAGTCTCTACATGAAATAATACCGAATATACATCAACACATGCATCTGCTGAACTGAACAACTGAACAAAATACTAGGCACGCCCGTGCCTTTCACAAGGTACTCCCGTGCCTTACACCCAGATAACCCCGTGGTCTCTAGGCACCCTCTGGTCCTTTCTAGAACAGGGCACGCCCCGTACCCTAAGGGTCACGCCCGTACCTCCTTAGGTACGACCAAGGGCACGGTTGAATCTTGAAGAGCACGCTCGTGCCCTTCAACTGAGCAGTTTGACCGACTTACTTGCTGTCTCCGGCCAAAACACCCTAACAACCCAACTTTAATTCATAAAAGCGCTAATGGGATGTTTTCCTACATCCCAAACAACTTCAAATCCACAAACAACAACAATAACATGCTGAAATCTTTGATTCACCATAGAATCAACTAAAACCTACTAAAAGTTCAAAGTATATAGTCAAGAATCCTGACCTCCACTTGTGATTAACTAAAATCAGTTGTATCCTCTTGTTCTTCTGGTCCTAGCTCCGAAAATTCCAAAGAATACTTCTGCTCCAGAGCATATGTGAGGTTGAAGGTGAGTTTGTGAAGACTTTGACTCTCTCAAAGTCAAAGATGGCTATTTATATATATATATATATATATATATATATATATATATATATATATATATCTATGGACTAATTACACAATTAGTCCCTCAACCTTTCCAAGTTCCGTTTTGACTGTTTTAGCCCCTCTAGTTTATAACCACATACTATCACATATATCCATTTGTAACTCACTTACCACTTTGTACATTTCTTGCGTTAACTTAATAATAAAATTCTAGGTGTTACAATATATATATATATATATATATATATATATATATATCAAAGTAGAATATTTAGTATACCTCATATATAACTCTTATCTTATCATCTCTTATACTTTCCTAACACATAACAAATCACTTAACTCACTCTTCACACCCCAATACCACCCAGGGAACACATAGTAATGGTCGAGCCTGGGTTTGGGACTAAATACTATTTAAAATACCCAATTCCCTCAAACCAAGGCTCTGATACTAACTTGTAACATCACCTAAATTTGAGGAGTCTTTTTTTTAAAACGAGCGGAAGCTTTATTATTTATTTAACAATTTACAACTTATATATATAAGTTGTGTTACAAAAGTACTAGTAAAACATCACAAGGCGTTAGCAAATTCGTTCGACCATTACACTACTTATTACATAAACTTAGCATTCACAAAGTGTTCCCAAAACATAACATGAACTCCCAGTAGGTACCCATCCTCACCAGCAATCTATTTACCTGTATATGGAATGTTCATGAGAGGGTTAGCTATAAATAGCTAGTGAATAACAATTAAGCGGAAGCATCATATCAACGGTATCATATACATATCACATGCATCACATATCATCATTCAAGTCTACCCTAGCACATTGTGAAGCACCGGTTAGTCAGCAGGAACCACGTCTTGCAGGGTAATGAGCCCAACTCAGTGATCCTAACTCGGGAAACCAATACTTCCTCCGCGCCGGTGGAGAAGCGCGTAGCGGTCCATCATTGCGTTATCGGGGAAACATACCCCACTTGGGATCAGTGGGAACTGAGAGCCCATATAGTGTTGAGGGGCGGTGGTTTCGCAGGAACCAAGATTCGTGATCATCGAATTGCCGCACATCTTATCTGGCAGTACAAGGCCCCAACTCAAGACCCAGACAAGCTGGCCCCAAACATCAAACAAAGTACCGGTACAACATACATTGGCCTACAAAAAGCCACATCATAAACACAGTTGGCCTACAAAAGCCCTAGCATAACAAATTGGCCTACAAAAAGCCATAGCATATTAACTTAGGCCTGCAAAAGGCATTAACATGCGTACATAGCAATTTAACAACTCAATTGGTTCATGAAAACCTTAAACATGCATAGTTAACAATTCTTTGGTTTGTAACATACAAACATCTATATAACACTATCAATATCATACTTAGGTTAACTGTTATTCACCTGTTGAGCTATAACGGGTAATTATAAAATCCCGGCTCTCCTTAGTTGTCCTTAGTACCTATATCACACTATTTACATTTACACATTTAAACACGCAAGGAAATCATCAAGACATCTAAAACAATGTCCTAAAAATGTTTCTAACTTGTTTACTAACTCATAACCATAACCCAAACACTTATACGCGAAAGAACAACACAAAACAGCAACATGTGCAAAAACAGCATGGACGCGTCACGTCCATGCCCACGACGCGTCACGTCGCATGTAGCAGGGCCTTCTTGCTGTTTCTGCGCAGCAGTGCCTTTTTTGTCCAAACCAACATCAATTTAATTCTAACCAATTTTCAGTGTTCCATAGCATCATTTAACACTTGTAGGTGCTTTCTAACATTCCTAACACTTATCCAATTAATTCATACAAATTTCAAGCTTTAATTAGCAAAGATGTGTCTAACATGGCCAAAACTTGAAACACATCAATTCCAACACCTCCAATGCATCATTCATACTCAAAATGACTTATTGAAGCTATTGGAACTGACCAATTCATTTAAAACTACTGTTTGATAGCATTTTCCAATTTTTGACTATTTAAAGCTTATTTTAGCACTATTTTCACCGATACAAGCAAAACTACCATTTCAATTCAAAACCAATGTTCTAATTAATTCATACAAGTCATATGAACCTATTAGAACCTTAAAAATCAGTTCTTGAAGGTCAAATTCAGTTTAACCCGTTTTTGGCAATTTTGACCCATTTTGTTAAATCTTGATTTTGAGCAAATCATCCAATTCCAATCCACAATATGTGTTCTTAAGAATCAATTTAAGTTGTAGGAAGCATTAGAAGTGAAGAAATCAGTTCACAAATGGTTAATTTGGGTTTGACCCATTTGTGACCTAAAAACCCACAAAACTCAAGAACAAGGAAGAAACTAGGAAGAACACTTACAAGAGATGATTAGATGATGAAAATGAAACAAGAAACTGAATTGGAACTTGAATTAGCTGCTGGAACAAATGCTTAATTGATTTTTCCTTGCCTCCTCTTGATTTCCTCTTTCAAAACTTCAAGAACACCAAGTGTGTGTTACGTGTGTGTTGGCTGCAATCAAAAAGAGAGGACCGACTTGTCGGTAATATTTATCCACAAGTGGGTATCTTGTTCCCCTTTTGAACTTACAACATGACACCCGCTTACCCGTTTCAACTAACGGGATATTTTCAGAATCCTTAACTTTAACCGTTTAATACTTTATTATTTTTATCTATTATTATAGTTATTTTTATCATTTCATTTAATAACTATTTTAATAACTTATACCAATAACTAACAAATATATATTTATTTTAATTTATTTAAATTATCTAACGTACCACTTTCGCGCGCGTCTAGGCCCTTTTTGAGGATGTTACATATATTGCCAATTGCAATCCATTATTACAACTCTTTGGTCTTTGTGGGATCCTACCACAAGAACTAGTCGATTTACATGTTTGATCCCTTCTTGCACCAATCCCAAGTTAGAATTGTTGATAGACTCATGCTATGCTCGACAATCTTTCAATAATTCTAATTTGAAATTATAAATCGTCTGTCAAGACATGCGGTTAGTACACTCAACAAGAATTGGCTCGTGCTAAGCTCGACAACCAAATTTGCGAGTTACTATGCTCCCTTCCACACAACTTCACAAAGATTGGCTCGTGCTAAGCTCGACAACCAATCATTATGTTGTTAGATTTGGGTGGCATCATCTTACGGATGGCGCGTGATTTATGTTTCATGGAAAAAACAGGCTTTTGTTTCCGATTAAATTTGATTAACATATTTTAGTGACAAATTTCGATTTTCACTTTCATGGTTTGTTAATCGGGTGCGCACGAGAGAGAAATATAAACCAAATTTATAATACTCTTGTGATTTAATTTATAGAAAATTTTCTAGCATACGAATACCTAAACAATCATGCAAGAAATAAATCACATCACATGCATAGCCAAGGGGTTGGTAACCAAGCCAAAACCTATGCGTTCTTCCCGTAAGCCAACGGGAAGAACATGGTCAGCTATGGACACAACACAAACATAGTCATTGCTCACACTCGATCCGTCACCTCCAACGGGTTTCACCGGATCCTCCATCTTCAAGACATCATCTTGATTCTTGATTGTGGCCATTATGTTCCAAAATACAAGTACATGAAATAGAAATAAAATGGCATGCAAGCCACGAAATTTCTATCATCTAATACAAGTACATGGATAAATGAAACGGCATACAAACCGTAATAATAATTAGAACTAATAAACAAATGAATAATTATTATATCCCATGTGACACAAGGTCACCAAATAAGAGGAACAACCACAAGCAAACACAAGGTCTAAGGCCAGGGTTACCAACAAAAAGCAAGGCAAACAACCACAAAGCAAGCGGTGTGCCAAAACCGCAACAAGCAAATATTTTGATAAAAATTTCCTAAATAAACACTCAAGGCACAAAGTAAATTCTTGTACATATGCATTAGGGCATAAAACCATTTTTTAAAACCCATATTCATATGTACACACACATATGTGTATGCATGTATGCATCTAATGCCATGACCATACCATGCATACCCATAGTGGTACCAAAATATTATTTGGGGATTTATAGAATACAACTGAATAAAGCAGAAGCAACACAATGACTCAAAAATCCAAAAAAAACTTTCAAGGTTAAAAACACTGTTCACGAGCTCCTTCACGACCTTTCATGGCTCGTGAAGCCCGAGAACTTCACGACCGCTCACGGCCCAGAAGAACTCGTGAAGCACCAAAAACCATTTCACGACAAGATCCCAAACCACACGGGTCGTGTAGCCTTCACGAACCGTGAAGAGAACCTCCACGGCCCGTGAAAACTCACCGGACAGTTTACCAAAACTTCCAAAAACCAATTTTTTGAGCCATTTTGTAATATCATCGATTTGGACCTAGTTGTTAATCATGTGTAAATGTACATAAATTAGTAAAGTATGTAAATATGTATTTAAGTTGCATAAATGTATGTAGGTTAATTACATTAGTGAAAATGTATTTGTACTCATTATTAAATGAGAGTATAATTGTGTTAAATGTGAATATATATATGTATATGTGAGCAACTGTAAGTAAGTATATATATATATATGTATGTATTTTAAGAAAATAGAATTAAAGAAAGAAAAGAATTCCAAAGGTGGTTGCCTCTGGAAATGGGTTTTGTATATACAGATATGTATGAGTTCATTTGCCTAGAAATAGTCAAAGTTGGCAAGAAAGCAAAACACATACAAAACACACACACAAACTCTCTCGGGAGAATTCTTGAAGATTAGAAGTTGGAAGATTTGGTGTTGTTAAAACAACCAAAGGTAAGCATGATATTTGTAGCCAAGTTTAAACATGATTTTGCAGTAGTTGTGAGTTAGGTAAAGGCTGGAATTCAAGTTCAAAATGAAGAACACCATGAAAGAACATATGAAGCTCACTTGACAAGTGGGTTTTACATGTTTGGGGTTCTTAATTGGATTTGAAGAGTCTATGAAGTTTGTATGAGTGTTGTTTGAAGTTTGAAAGTGTTTTGAAAGTAAAACTAACAAGTTTAAGGTCCTGGTTTGTTCTGTAAATGATCAAGAAAGCCAGACAGGTCACGCGATTCTGTCTGACAGTCGCATGGGTCATGCGACCTATGCCATGCGATTGTCGCATGAAGCCATGCGACTTTTGCATGATGCCATGCGACACTTGCAATGTGCCATGCGACTTTCTTTGGGAACCATGCGACTTTTTATGTATCATGCGACTTTTGGTTGAGTGGTAAACAGCCATGCAACTTTTGAAGCTAAACCATGCGACTTTCGTATAATAAAGCACCACGCGACGCGTCTAGTGCCTGGACGCGACGCGTCGGGTGATTTTCAGAATATTCACTTTCAAAGTTAAATGTTTTGAAGGCACTTGATGTGCTTAAGTCATGTGAGGTTAATCTAAGGTGTATAAGCCTTAGATTGTTCTTGTTAGGGGTTCTAAGTAATAGAATCCATTATGTGTAAATGCTTAACGCATATAATGATATTCCTAGGTTAACTTGCCAAGTTAGCTGAACCAGAGTTAAAGTAATCTGTACTCTAAGCTACTCAAGTGAGTACCGACTTCCGTAAGCCTCAGTAGAGGAAGACTTACTTGCTAAATGTATTGAATAGTGTTCAAAGATGCTTCAAGTTGCATGTGTGCTTAGAAGTAAAGTCATAAGTCTTGCCATGCTACTTTAATGCACTATGCCATGTTACTTATTAAATGTAAGTTAAGTGTATGCCAGCGGAATCCAGAATTGGAGCCGCCTAGTTAAGATGAATAATACGTATGCTAGGGATCCAGATTGGATCAGCTATGTGTATATGAAATGTTCGCAAACAACTGTTGCATGGTTAAGGTCAACTCTGTAGTTGGGTTCCAGGAATCCTTAATCAGGTGATTCGGAATTTAACGGTGATTCGGGGTGCATCCTGGATCTTACGTTTTGCAGAACCACCGTGCCTTAACGTGAGATTGTAATCAGCCAGAATACAGCCGGGATTACTAGGGAACCAATGGTTCCGTAAACGATGCTTGGTGGACTGCTTTATGCTCCCCCATCAACGCGGATGGTTGTGTCTGATTCCCCGGTGTATTGTTGTTGAGCGGGACTAGCTATCCTGCAAGAAACGACTTATACCGATCTTGTCAGCACACCGCAATGTGATAGGATAGCATTGTATGCTTATTCCTGTAATGCATAACTTGCTCTAATGATGCTTATGTTACGTTCGTACTCACTAGCTATGTGTATAGCTAATGGTGCCATGTTGACTCTTTTGCAAATTGAGATTAGGTTGCCTGGAGAGCTGGGTTGCCTTCTACTGGATATTTTGGCCGGAACACTTTATGATGTAATATAACATTATGGTCGGTTAATTGTTAGAGTAACACCAATCGTTGATACAATGTTTTGAATGTGAATATTTAATGTAAACATTTTTAGTTAGCTTTCCGCTGCTTAACTTAATGATATTTAATCCTGATTGAGTTCACCTATATGAAAAACGTAATTTTTTGCTAAATTATGGTGTTTGCAAAGCCGGTGTTACACATTTTGTGCTATATTCATGTAGTAATGGCTCTGATACCACTGAAGGAATCTCATACATGCCAAAAACCCCAAGAGAAACGGAAGCAAGTAGCAAAAACAAAAGATTTCGGGTTTACAAAGCACATGCACAATATTCATTTAGTGAGATCTAGCTATAAAGAATAATAGCAACAAGAAGAACACAAAGAATCCAAAAGTGAGGCCATACCCTTGATGTCTCTAGTGGTTGTGGTGTTGAAGATGTAATACTTGAACTCAAAATAGAGCTCCTCTATTAGTATCCACACCAAGCCCTTGTGAATCACCTTTGCTAAAGCTTGAAATCCTTGACTTCCAAAAATGGAACAAAGTTTCAAGAATAGCTCAGAAACTTCTTGCCTTTGCTAACTCAAACTCAAACTCAAAGAGAATTCTAAGTATGCTTTAGTGTGTAAGTTAGGTAATTTGGCAAAAGGTTCTTCAAAGAGTAAAGAAAGGGGTTTATATAAGTGATTAGGCAGCTCAAATGGCACCAGGCTCGGCCAAAATGGCTAGCCCTCATTGGACCAACCAAAAGGTCCAATAAGATTAAAGTGTCACTTTGACTTCTGCCTTCACGGGCTCTCACGGCCCGTGAAGGAAGTCGTGAAGGCAGCGCCCCCATGATCCCTTGCCCGTCCCATGAAACCTCGCGAAGGCCTTCACGTCACGACCTCTTCACGACTTGCGAGAGCCCGTGAAGGTCGACAAAAACCCTAATCAAACATATTTACTCTCTTGACTTGTGATGTCGGATTCATCACTTGGCATGTGACCCAATAGGCCCGTGCCTCATCAGCAGTGATCCTATGCACGTGTATCAGTGGGCATATAACCAACATACAGTTGTCACAAAAACCCACATGCAAGTGTAAAAACCCACATGCATGTGCATCATTCATTCATTTTTCTAATGTTTTTGGTTGGTGGTTCATGAATTATCACCATCTTATGATATTCTCATATCAAAGGTGAATAATCTACTAATCATACACTAAGGTATAAACCGTTTTTCCAGATTACTCAAGAAAAAGAGAAAAAAGAAGAAGAAAGTGTACGAAAATGCAAGAAAAAGAGTAGATAGGAAGGGATTCAAGCTTACCAACACGATGATGTTTGTTCTTTACTTGTTCTTCTAAAATTCGAATTTTTGGTGGTGTGGGAGGTTGAGATTCGTAGCAAAGAGGAGAGGGAAAAGGGAGGATTTAGGGTTAGAGAGAGGTGTGAGAGTTTGCTTGGAAAATGGAAGTGGTGGTGTGTTTTATGAATTTAAATGATGGTTTATGGGGGAGACCAAGTGGTGGCCGAAATTTCTATTGAAATTACCATTATTATTATTATTATTATTATTATTATTATTATTATTATTATTATTATTTTGTCAACTAAACTTGTACTTATATATATATATGTATGTATCTATATAGTATAGATTTTTAAAAGGTTAGTTAATGGTAGTCAAATTCTTGGTTATTTACTTTAATTTTTTATTTGATTATTTAAAGTTGAGATTTTTATTTGAACATGTTATCTTTTCTTTCTCGCTATTGCTTCTATTCCCTTAATCGACAAAGGTAGATCCTGATTGACTTATTTAAACCAGTTATGACCACGAATGGTCCATGATCACCATGAACACTCTATATTAACCGATTACCAACTTAATTAACCAAAGTTGATGATAACTAGTGTTGATGACACAGTGCCAAGCTCGAGCTCAGGTCGGTTCCAAAACTCAATTAGGAGTGCGAGCCTGACGAGCTAGGCATTATGGAACTCTAGCTGGACTCGAAAACATAGTCAAGTAGCTTAAGCTTGAATCGATTCACATCGAGTCCATTACGAATATTTTTCGAGTCGGTCTTGAGTAGCTCACGAGCTATCTTGTCTCAATTACCACTACCCCTCTTTCGATACCGCCATCATCGCCACCAACACACTACTGTTCCCTAACACAGTCGACACCACCACCGAGACCATTCCTCCATGTTGTTCCCAACATAGCCTACACCACCGCCGACACCACCCCTCAATCAATACTGTTGTCGCACTAAACACCATTGCTTCACCTTCTTCACCTCACTCCTCCCCCGTCAACCACACTCGATCTACCACCGGCTACCACCGTGTGACATTCGGCAACAAATTTCCCAGGTTAGCCATTAGAAATTCTAAGTTTTAAGTCTAGTATGACTAAAAATAGTATTTATGATTTAAATACATCCATAATAATATTAGATTTCATAGAAATCCCGCCTATATGGTTAGAACCTTCCCGAGCTCGAAAAATCGAATTATTAAAAGTCAAGAATTACAAATCATGTACAATAATAAAAATAATATCAATAAAAATAATTAAATACATCATAATAAATATAAATAAGTTAAAATATAAAACATATATATATAAACTCATAAAAGTAATTAAAACTTTGTAATTAAAATATTTAAACAAAATCACCAATTATACAAAATTTATTTAAACAAATTACACTTTATTATTCAAAAAAAAAAAAGAAACCCCCCCTAAGGCCGGCCACCCTACCCCCCCCCTCATAATTCTCTTGATTTCCTTCTCTTCCCAAGAAACACCTCTTGATCTCCCCCATACTCTATATAACCCCCTTTACTCTCCTCATCATTAAGGAATACTATTGGTGGCCCGGAATGAAGAAGGATGTCGCCCTATACGTGGAGAAATGTTTGACTTGTGCAAGAATTAAGGCAGAACACCATAAACCCTCTGGATTACTGCAGCAACCAGAAATCCCGGAATGGAAATGGGAACAGATAACTATGGATTTTGTGACTAAGTTACCCCGATCCGCTAAAGGTTACGATTCCATCTGGGTAGTAGTAGACCGGCTTACAAAGTCAGCACATTTCCTACCCATTCGTGAAGATTACAAGATGGAAAAGCTGGCACGAATCTACATAAATGAGATCGTCATGCGTCATGGAGTGCCCATCTCTATCATCTCGGATAGGGATAGTCGCTTCACTTCCCGATTTTGGCAATCACTTCAGAAAGCATTGGGAACGCGAGTCAATTTAAGCACCTCTTACCACCCCCAAACATACGGACAATCAGAAAGGACTATTCAAAAGCTGGAAGATATGTTACGTGCTTGTGTGTTAGATTTTGGTGGGAGTTGGGACTCACATTTGCCACTGGTTGAATTTTCATACAATAATAGTTATCACACCAGTATCCAGTGTGCACCCTATGAAGCATTGTACAGACGCAAATGTAGATCCTCGCTCAGCTGGTTGGAAATCGGAGACCGACAATTGTCCAGACCAGACGTCGTACAGGAAACCACTGATAAGATAAAGATTATCAGGGAAAGGCTCAAAACTGCTAGGGACCGACAAAAGAGCTACGCAGACAATCGCAGGAAACCCCTAGAGTTTCAAGTTGGCGATAAAGTTCTACTAAAGATATCACCTTGGAAAGGGATAGTGAGTTTTGGGAAAAAGAACAAATTAAGTCCCAGGTACGTTGGGCCATTCGAGATAATCGAAAGGATTGGTCCGGTAGCCTACAAGCTAAAACTGCCACAAGAACTGAGCGACATCCATGACACGTTCCATGTGTCGAATTTAAAGAAATGCCAAACGGAGGAAACCTTAGTCTTACCCTTAAAAGATGTGCAAGTTGATGACCGGTTGCACTTTGTAGAAAAACCAATCGAAATCCTTGACCGGGAGGTCAAAAGACTAAGGAGAAGCAAGATCCCCATCTTAAAAATTCGTTGGAACTCAACGCACGGGCCTGAATACACTTGGGAGCGAGAGATTATATGAAACTCAAATATCCGCATCTCTTAGCCAAAAAGCAAGTCCAAGACGTCAACGATTAATTTCGGGACGAAATTCTTTTAATCAGGGGAGACTGTGACATTCGGCAACAAGTTTCCCAGGTTAGCCATTAGAAATTCTAATTTTTAAGCCTAGTATGACTAAAAATAGTATTTATGATTTAAATACATCCATAATAATATTAGATTTCATAGAAATCCCGCCTATATGGTTAGAACCTTCCCGAGCTCGAAAAATCGAATTATTAAAAGTCAAGAATTACAAATCATGTACAATAATAAAAATAATATCAATAAAAATAATTAAATACATCATAATAAATATAAATAAGTTAAAATGTAAAACATATATATATATACTCATAAAAGTAATTAAAACTTTGTAATTAAAATATTTAAACAAAATCACCAATTATACAAAATTTATTTAAACAAATTACACTTTATTATTCAAAAAAAAAGAAACCCCTCCTAAGGCCGGCCACCCTACCCCCCCCCCCTCATAATTCTCTTGATTTCCCTCTCTTCCCAAGAAACACCTCTTGATCTCCCCCATACTCTATATAACCCCCTTTACTCTCCTCATCATTTTCTTTACCACCACACTCAACCTCTTCTCTTTTCTCTCTTCTCTTTCACCACCAAAAATCTCCCAAGAACAACAAGAAATTGTTCATCTTGTGAAGATCCAACACCAAATCAAAGGCAAGAGTTGGTAAGATGATCATATAACACTCAACTCTACTCTTCTACTCTTCTACTTTTCTTCTTTCTTTTATTTATTTTCTTTGTTGTTGATCTTATTTCCTTTATATATATATATATATATCATGTAAATATAAACATCCTACCAATGTTGTAAGGAGCACATGAAATATGCATCATCCTACCATTATTGTATGGAACTTAATCAACTAAAAATCAAGAAAATAAGACTTTGATCATGCATGTGTTTCATCTTAACAACTGTTGTAAGGAACACATAAAATGTGTATCATCATACCATTGATGTAAGAACACATGGATTATCAAAGCTTATACTCATACAATATGATTAATCATGAATATAAACATGTTATGACCCATAAACAAAAAGAATAACAATCTGGCTGCTAGAACTCCCCATTTATTTTTGTTATATCTGGAGTTCTAGGTATCAAAATCAGTTGATTCTTTTTGCTAATCTTAGTTTAAAGTGTTACCTTTCATTTAAACCTGGATTCACTAATTTTCATCAACGTTTGATCCTTCAAACATATTTAAAAAGACACATATGTTGAATCTGGAAATCTGACAGATTTAGAAGGGTACACTTTAGACGCGTGTAACTTACTCATTCTTGGGTCAAAATACGTCTAGGTTTTTTAAACGTTTCATCTTTGAATCGTGGTTAATTCTCATTTTGAATCATGTAAAAACAAGGTCGTATGAGCCCTAACAGACGTTTTAGTAACAACATGTCATCCAGACACCGATCAGTGGACATCTTATACACTTTTAATTATTAAAAATATTAAACATGGATTATAAATTCCTATATTTTCACCGGACATTCTAGAAACATGTATTAAGATTATATTAAAATATCAAGCCTTAATATGACTCCTAAAACATAGTTTTTAATTTATAAAGTTCAACTTAAAGAACTGAAAATTCCAGTGAACACTTATGAATTTTGGAAAAATAGAAACAACCTTTAACTATTTAATAAATAAGTTAACAACAAATAAATAATATAAAATAATAAATAAAATAAGTCTAATAGAGCTACATACCTCTTATATTAGGAAAGGAGCTTCGGTAGGAACAAGAAATCCTTACGAGTGAACACCTTTGCATACCGAGTGAGTATCATAGCCCCTTTTTACCGTATTTCATATTATTTTGGGGTGAAAGCATGTGTATACGTTTCATGAAAAGTTTATTGCCTATCTTCTTATTTATTTCAAATATTATTTTTAGCACTTATGGTATTATTCTTTGATGTGCTTGGGTTATCGTTGTAAGGCCCTTCGTTGGACATTATCCCTTAACTCCGCTAGTGAGCCGATGGTATTTGTAAGTAGCGCTATTTGGAGATTCCGACGTCTCCCATTTATGGTTGACGAACTATAGATGTACTTTACCACTACTAACGTCATTTAATATAGGCGTTAGGTTTATCATGGGCAATTGGTTGTCGGCTAGGTTAGATAATGGCTCAAGCAACAATCATCATAGTATATTACTACCATGTGCAACGTATTGGACAATATAATATATTTTCTGTAATTCATGCATACTTTTATTTTATTCCAAAAACCTCCATCAATTATTTAAACTTTTCTCATCTAAAAGTTATTCTGGGCATATATTAAGAAAACCTATGAACTCACCAACTCTAGTAGTTGACCTTTTCTTTCTTTTACCCGTGCTTTCAGGTGATCGACGTTAGGTACCTTATGCATACAAACATGATGTGTGGCATTTCCATCTTCATCGTCACATTTTATGAAAACACTATCTATTTTATTTACGCATCTTACAAGACAATGTCATTTAATTATTATTCGGTTGTGTAACTTTTATTTATGTTTTACCCGAACTATTTATTTTTGTTAAGTTAATATAATGGTTATTGTCTATATACCTTGTGCGATGATATCTTGTGCTGTGACACTTCGTATTTCCGCTTTAGCGGGGTGTGACACACCGCCCTATAACCACCGTTGCTATTACCCGGATCTGAAACTTCACATCGGCATTGAAAACTTCACATCGGCCACTAACTCGCTAACTATACACCGGTGAAGTCGTATAGTTGATTGTCGATTTTTATGATGTTCGGACCACCATTGCACCTGCACCACCACCACCACCACAACCGGTTTCGTATCCAAGGGATTTAAGAGATTCTAACAATATTGAAGGGTTTTTGAGATCAAGATCTGCATCTTCGAGGTTTGTTAGTATCGTTGTTAGCGATTTGAGCGTTCCGTAGGTTTGCTTAGATCAACATTCGATGATCGATTCAAGACGAATAAGTGGTTCAGATCTGAAGGTCGGTTGAATTCGATGATTAGAGGTCGATTGAAGATGAATTGGTTGTTTAAATCAGAAGGTCATTTGAAGGTTATTGATTGAAGATGGGTTTTGTTGATTGAAGGTTACGAATAAGTGATTCAAATCCATGGCTGGTTGAAGGTGATAATTTACCCAAAACAGGTAAATTTGTTTTTCGATTTAGGTTTCTTTGAAGGTGATTGAAGATGAATTGGTGGTTTAAATCAGTGGTTCGATTTAGGGTTCTTTGAAGGTGATAATTTGTTTTTCATTGATTTTAAATATGTTTTTTCATTGATTTAGATTCAGATTTAGATTTCATTTGCTTACTGCCTTACCATAAATCGATTCCAGATCTAGGGTTCTTTGATTTGTAATTTTCATTTTGTATGTAAATTTGGCTATGGTTTTATTCGATATGTGGGTTATGATTCTTTGCTAATGTTTCACAAGATTTTGGTTTAGGGGTTCCATCCAATTTCATCTTGTTTAGTTTCATAGGCGCTGGTTGTATGATGAACATGTTGGATGATGTTTTTTTTATATATTTATTAATTTTTAGTTAATGAATAATGAAAATGGGTGTTTGGTAACAAGGATATATAGGAAGTTGACTAAAATGCCCTTTGACTAACGGTCAAAGTTAACACCAGTTAGAATAAAGAACTAAAAGTGGAACAAAATGACTATTTTCGTAATTTTTAAAGTTAAAAGACTAAAAGTGAAAGTCTGTGACAACCGAACCATTTTTGTAATTAACTCTTAATATTACATTATAATAATAATCGGGTATAGGGTATCGGGTAATCAGGACGGTGATAATCAAACCAGTCCTCGTTAAAATAATCGGGTTTTCTTCTTTCCCGCTCCGTTTATATCGATTTCGGTTTTTTTGATATCCCGTGTTTATGAGTAATAAAAATGGACCAAAATGTTACAAAAGCTTTCAATTAGGGACTAAAATTAGAAACAATTTCAAATTAAATGGATCAAAGTTGCAAGAAGTTGAAAAAACGAGGGAACCAATTTTCTTCATTTATGTACTGATATTGAAAACATGGAAGGCAGAGATTGGACTGCACAAACTGTGCCAAAGGCAAAAGAGTAGAGACGACTGACGAGGGGTCTCCAACAATGGCTATAACATCGACATCAACATTCTTCAATCCTCTCTCATCCCTCTATTCCCACCATTCGTTTTCCCCAAATCTCACCCATTGCTCAGTAATTCTGTCGATTTCTGATTTTATCTTTCATTTCTCTTTTGTATCTACAGTTTTGATTCAAATATGAGATGGGTGTTATTGTTATTTGCAGGTATACCCTTCCCCTTTGCGCTATAATGGGGTGAGGTTTCTGGGTTTTGTTCCTCATGCTATTTCCTCACAAGATCATGGTAAATATGAATTGGGGGTTTGGTAATGTTGTTTGTATCAGTTAATTAGGACTTACAGATAATTGATCGTTGTTAGACTATATACTTATGTCTGATTTTGATTCTAGAGAGTAGAGACTCAATTGATGAAACGTTGAGTTTCAAACTGACATAGGTCCTTAAAGCTTGAATTCTGCAGTGTTTATTTCGTGTTCTTCTTACTTAAGTAAAATGCAGCTACTATTGTTTTTAAGAACAGAAAATAATAGGTGATGTTTGCCCTATTGATTAATTTACAGGAGTTTTTGATTCTGAACTACATTCTGTACTTCAGTTGGCTACTGGCTCTGAATTATATGAGGTGGAAAGAATTCTTTTTGGCACAAGGTTTAATTCTGCACCTCATATTTAAGCAAGCCAGTTATAAATCATATACTTGTACATATTGTTATAACTTTTCTGATCAGCATTTCTGTATATTGTGGTTAAAGCGTAAACATTTTTAATAATGATATTAAAATCCTATTCATTCCAGTTACTTTAGTCCATTGTTGAAGTCTATAGTGAAACCTTCGAATATCGATTATGTCATGATCGAGGAAGACCCAGAAGAGAGAGAGGAGTTTATAAGCATTTTAGAATCAAGATTCTTCTTCCTTGCAGCTGATGCTCGATCTTCATTAAGGTTAATAAATGATGTTATTTTCATGTCTTGTTACGGTTTACTTTGTAATTTTCTTGATTCTGAACTACATTTGTAATGAAAACTAATTTGTTTTTGAAGATAAGTGCTGGTACTAATAATGTTTATCAAGTTATTTATTATGAAAAATCTGATTAGTGCCTCAAATTAGAGCAGGGGTTGGCGTCCAACATATAGGAATGTTTTGCTTGGTGTGAGGAAAGAATTAAAGATACCCTGTTCAGCGAAACTATCTACCGAAGATCTGGAAGTTGAGATTTTCCTTCATTTGTTGCAGGAGTACTCCAGGTAAGGTATTCTAAGTATTTCATTCGTTCTATCCTCTCTTTGTTTACTTTGATGAGGTACGGCTTCGTGGAACAATGTCCATACTCACAACAAGAGCAACAAGGCATCTTTTGTACCATATGGGTAACTCATACTTAAAATCACTTCACAATGATTATTTTTAAAAAGGAAAATATCATATATGCCCATCTTAACTTGCAAAATATCTTATATACCCAAAGCATAAGTTTTTGATGCATAATGTACAATGGTCTTAAAGCATGCTTTGGGTATATAAGATATTTTGCAATTTAAGAGAGGCATATATGAAATTTCCCTTTTTAAAATTAATTAATGATTTATAAATTGAAATAGGATTTTGATATGAGTGTTAACCAATGGTAAATAATATTTGTTAGATATATATTTGTTTGTAGGCCTTGTGTAATTTTATGTTTAATTAGTATAGTTCAAGCCCAAGCCTAATAGGCCCATGGGACTTGAACTATAAATACACCTTGTAGCCCTAGTGGCAATTTTAACCTTTGCAAGATCTGAAATATAATTTACACCTTCTTGTGTGTGTTCTTGAGAGCAAAGAGTTCTTGATATTGTTCATATTCATCTATCTTCCTAATCTTTGGACTTTCAATGTTTTTATCTTGTGGATGAAAGTCGAATATGTGTTTTTTTTCAAGTTAGGAGTTCACTTTGGTTTACTCAAAGCTATAAGATATACACACAATCCCTTGTTTATTTGTAAGACAACACAGGCATAGTGTGTTCATGACTTTAGATGAAGCCAACTATGATGCGTTTGAAACAAATTAACTAAGCATAAAGGCTGAGTTCAAATAGATAAACTATGTAAAGTGAAACCGTGGTTGAGATCTATGCTAACCAATTTATTACATTTAGCCTTTGCTATTACTGAAGTTACCATTCCACTTAAAACTATGCAAAATAAATGGTTTGACAACATTGTGAAACAATGTTCTCATGCAATGCTAAATAGATTGTATTGTGTAAAATTCAACAATCTAACAATGGGTTGATTTGGGCTCTATCTCAAGCTCAAGAAGTTAAAAGGGGAACAGGTCGAAAGTCATTGAAAGTGTATTTCTAATGCAACAACAATGATACGAACCCATCCCATACTAGGCTCATATCATGCTATAAACCCAAGTGTAGAACTCACCCCCAAAAGCTAGCTTATAGGGGGAGGGGACATCTAGAGCCACCAACTTAATTTACTTTTTGCTGATGTGGGATCATAACAATACCTCACGCTTGAAGGACCAACGTCCTCGTTGGTCACGGCTATGTTGGTCACGGTTAGCACCCCTCTTTTATGGGTCCAAGCCACCACTCTGTAGGCCACCACTCCGAGTGTTGGAAGCTTACAGATAGGGATGGCTCTGATACCAATTGATATGAACCCATCCCATACTAGGCTCATATCATGCCATAAACCCAAGTGTAGAACTCACCCCCAAAAGCTAGCTTACAGGGGGAGGGGACACCTACACAAGCCACTAATTTAAATTACTTTTAGCCGATGTGGGATCATAACAAACAACCATGCCCAATCCCACCTAGCTGGGGTGATACGAACCAAATTGATATATTGATAAATACGAATGATTGCAATTGTCGGCTTGCTTTCAAGAGCATCCGTCTCTCCTTGACTTACTTTCAAGAGGTAGGAGCTCTCCTAAAACCTTTTCCAAAATCAATTTCTAGATGATAATATGATACCCAGTAACCTCAATTAATAATAACTAGTTAACTTGCTTCCTAAGATAAAATCTAATCTATAATTAAAATCTAATAACTACCATAATTAGAATATTTGTAACATATGGATCATATCATTACATCCGCCCCAAAACAGACCTTGTCCTCTAGTTGTGGCTTTGAATTTTCTTTTCAATCTTCTTGAGACTGGGATTCCATCACATATAAAACACAGCCCCTTTGCTCTTCCTCTATTAGTCACTTGAAGTTGTGGATTGGAGTGAACTTTTATAAGTGTTGTACATCCTTCTATTGTCCCTGTAGCGCGATATGATCCCTGAATCTGTCACTCACAAGTCTGTTTCATCAATCATAATTGCTAGTCGCATGGCTTCACTCAATCCCCACCGGTTGCATTATTCGTACCGACGTCCGCGATCAAGTTTTAGCCCTTTGATAAATGTCCCCTCTAACTCCCGTTCAGACAATCTGTCTAATTGCGCTGTTAACCGTTCAAATAACACAACATATTGACGAGTTATACCCTCAGAATTGCTCGTAAAGGTTACCCTCCTGAGAGGGCTGGAACCTATCCAATAAACATCGTTCTAACCCTTCCTAACTCCCAAAAGGCACTCGTCTTTCACTCCAACGATACCATGATAACACTTGACCTTCAATACACATAACGGACCGTAACTATTCTGTCATGGTGTCAATGCCTTGAATATCGAAAAATTGCTCCACTTTAAAAATCTACCCAAACACATCATCTACGTCAGAGATAGGCATTTTGAATTGTCGAACTCTGAAGTCAAACCTAGGAGCAACGTAGAAAGTTCCGCTCCCTGTACCCTGATAGGCGCTATGGCCAGGTTTACCAAAGAAATCGTGGAAGACAACATGGATAAGGATGAGGGAGGCCGGTCATCTTATCTTATTATTATTATTAGTATTTATCTTATTATTAGTAGATAATTGTTTGTTTTGAAATTAGAGATAATCCCTTATCTCTAGGAGTTTTTTAGGATTCTGAATTCTGTAGCAGGTCACTATAAATATAGTGCACCATTGTTTCTTTTGGATTATCGAATTAATAAGAAATTTGTTTCTTTTGGGAGATTGCCTGTTCTCGAACACAGGTGGCTTACACTTTTGTTCTTATCAATTGGTATCAGAGCCCTGCGCTCCTAGTAACAACATGGTAAGCAACACGGATAGAATCACTAATCTGGAATCCGATGTGGCAAAAATACGGGAGGATTTGGAGGCTAACCGCGCTGAAAACACATTGCAATTCCAAGAGATGACGAAGGCGATTTCCGACTTAACTCTGGCAGTCGGAAAGAAAGGATCAGTAAAGGGGGACGAATCAGGTTCCGGTGACGATGAGGATTCCGTACATACGAAGAACAACACCAACAACCGGCGGATAGGCAGGGACCCTTGGCGGGACTGCCGTAAAATTAAAATGCCAATTTTTGAGGGCGAGGATGTGCACGGATGGATCTACCGGGTGGAAAGATATTTTGAAATTTAGGGCGTTGGAGAAAAGGACCAACTCAGGGCAGCTTCGATTTGTATGGAAGGGGCAGCGCTGGCATGGTATCGTTGGATTGAAGCTAGAACCCCGTGTCGTTCATGGGAAGGGTTCAAACACAAGTTACTTGATCGGTTCCAAGCATCCCAAGAGGGCAGTGTGTATGAACAATTCCTGAGTATTCAACATGAGGGAACGGCTCGTGATTACGTCAATAAGTTTGAAAGCTTGGCTGGCCAACTTCCCGATCTACCTGAGAGGGTGTTGGAGAGTACATTCATTAAGGGACTGAAGCCCGATCTTCGATCAGCAGTACGGGTTATGGAGCCAGAATCCTTAGCAAGGGCAATGAGGTTGGCCATAAAGATGGATGAAAACAAGAGCTTAGGGGGCACCAAAATAGGTGGCAGCTTATACCCACCTCGTGGTGGGCCTGGTGGGACGACAAAACCGAGTTATACAACACCCGCAATGGCGATGGCAAATTTGGGTGATAAGAAATCCAATACAGGTAACCTTGGAGGGCAGTTTAAACGATTAACAGATGCGGAATTGGTAGAGAAACGTGCAAGAGGGATCTGTTTCAGGTGTGATGGAAAATTTGCTCCGGGGCACCGCTGCCCGAGCAAAACATTGCAAGTATTAATTGTTGATGAGGAAGGAAGTGACGGGGAAGAAGGAGAATGTCCGGCCCATGCCCACCTTGACACGGTAGAAGTCTCATTGAACTCGGTTAGCGGGCTTACGCCTCCACAAACGATGAAGATAAAAGGGGACTTGGGGGGTACACCGGTGCTGGTCCTAATCGACAGTGGTGCAACACACAACTTTATTTCTGAACGGATCGTAGCATTGTTGGGATTATCAATATCCAAAACAGGTTCGGTAAAGGTTTGCTTGGGTAATGGAATGGTGGATCGAAGTTCAGGAATTTGCAAAGGGGTCGTACTTACCTTACCAACACTTCAGGTAGTTGAAGACTTTTATCCATTACAGTTGGGAAGCTCGGATATTATTCTAGGCATCAAATGGCTACGTACACTCGGCGATATGACTGTTAATTGGCGCGATTTACGTATGACTTTCTGGGATGGCAGTCAACAGGTCACCCTCACCGGCGACCCGAGTTTTTCAAAATCCTTGGTATCATGTAAGTCCCTTGTTCGAATGCTTAAGAATGAAGCTGATGGGTTTCTGGTTCATCTAAATTCAGCTAAAGAAGCAACTACAGTAGCACCAGCACTTAGTATTGAGTTTCAAGTTGTTCTCGAGAAATACCGTGCGTGTTTGAGATGCCCTACTGACTGCCGCCGTCCCGAAGCCATGAGCACGCCATTACCTTGAAAGAGGGTACCTCTGCTATTAGCGTGCGACCTTACCGATACCCCTTTTCACAAAAAGATGAAATTGAGAAATTGGTACGAGAAATGTTACAAGCGGGCATCATTCAACCTAGCACCAGCCCTTTCTCCGGTCCGGTATTGTTGGTCAAAAAGAAAGACGGGAGTTGGCGTTTTTGTGTGGACTATCGGGCATTGAACAAAGCAACAGTTGTGGATAAGTTTCCAATCGATGAATTACTAGATGAGCTGCATGGGGCCACAATATTCTCTAAACTTGATCTTAAAACAGGCTACCACCAGATTCGCATGAAAGCAGGGGACGTGCCTAAAACAGCGTTCCGAACTCACGAAGGGCACTATGAGTTCCTAGTGATGCCGTTCGGGCTAACTAATGCGCCGGCAACATTCCAATCATTAATGAATAAAGTTTTCCAGCCCTTGTTAAGACGTTTTGTGCTAGTATTTTTTGACGACATACTGGTGTATAGCAAAACATCTGCCGAGCATTTGATACATCTAGCAACGGTATTCAAGGTACTACGTGATAACCAACTGTATGCTAACCGTAGAAAATGTTTTCTTGCTCAAAAACAGGTTGAATACTTGGGCCATATAATATCAGAAGCAGGCGTGTCAGCTGACCCGGCAAAGATCAGTGCAATGGTGGACTGGCCGGTCCCTAAAACGTTAAGAGAGCTCCGGGGGTTTTTAGGCCTAACAGGCTATTATCGCAAATTTGTCAAGGGATATGGGAAGATCGCATCACCCTTAACTGAACAGCTAAAGAAAGATAGTTTCAAGTGGTCCGATGAAGCTACCAAGGCATTTCGACAGTTACAACAAGCAATGACCCAGGTACCAGTCTTGGCGCTACCTGATTTTACTAAAGAATTCGTCATAGAAACGGATGCATCAGGCTACGGGGTGGGGGCTGTATTAATGCAAGAAGGCAGACCATTAGCATTCTTTAGTCACGTATTGGGAGCCCGTGCCCGACTCAAGTCGGTCTATGAACGTGAGCTTATGGCCATAGTGTTTGCAGTTCAAAGATGGCGACCTTACCTTCTTGGTCGAAAATTTTTAATCCGGACAGATCAACGAAGCTTGAAGTACCTGTTGGAACAACGCACGGTTACTGAAGATCATCAGAAGTGGTTATCTAAACTTCTGGGGTATACGTTTGACATTATTTATCGGCCTGGCAAAGACAATAAAGCTGCAGATGCCCTCTCCCGGAAAACATCTGAAGAGCAACTCCAAGAATTAACCACCACATGCAAAATTAATTGGGAAGAATTATGGCAAGATCTGGAGGTGGCAGATGAAATTATTGCTATTAAACAGAAGATTATAAACAAAATTTCGATACCACCAGGATACACATTGGAGTCGGGCAGATTACTATACAACGGACGATTGGTTTAAACGAGGGGTCTCATTGGATTCCTAAGTTGTTTAGAGAATTTCATGATGGGGTCGTTGGGGTCACTCGGGGGTTCACAAAACGTACCAACGCATGGCTCGGGAAGTCTTCTGGGTGGGGATGAAAGGGGACATCGCAAAAATGGTGGCTGAATGCGATGTCTGTCAACGTCAGAAATATTCAACCTTAGCACCAAGTGGGTTGTTACAACCTCTTGAACTTCCAACTCAAGTTTGGTCGGATATTTCCATGGATTTTATTGATGGGTTGCCAAACTCCGAGGGGTACACGGTTATCTTTGTTATTGTGGATAGGTTAAGCAAATACGCCCACTTTGTGCCATTAAAACACCCATACACGGCTCTATCAGTGGCAACGGTTTTCATTAGAGAGGTGGTACGGTTGCATGGTGTACCCTAGTCAATTGTGTCTGATCGAGATAGGGTGTTTTTAAGCCGGTTTTGGCAGGAATTATTTCGTTTGCAGGGAACGACACTTAAGCGTAGTACGGCTTACCATCCCCAGACGGACGGTCAGACCGAAGTCGTCAACCGGTGTGTGGAAACTTACCTCCGCTGTTTCGTTACGGATACACCCAAGAAGTGGAGCAAGTGGTTAGCTTGGGCTGAGTACTGGTATAATACATCCTTTCATACAGCCACAAAAACGACACCCTTTAAAGTGCTATATGGCAGAGACCCGCCCCATTTGTTGCATTACAGCCACGCTAAGACAGTGGTAGGTTCGGTCGATCAATACTTGGAGGAAAGGGATCGGATTTTGCAAGAGTTAAAGGGTTACTTGTTACGAGCACAACAATTAATGAAGAACCACGCGGATTTGCATCGCCAGGAGGTTCACTTCGTAGTCGGGGACAGGGTATTTTTGAAGTTAAACCTTATCGCCAGCACTCTGTAGCAAGACGTAGAAATGAGAAACTAGCTCCAAGGTATTTCGGGCCCTTTGAAGTGCTAGAACGAATTGGTAAGGTGGCGTACCGGTTGCAGTTACCTCCAACAGCACGTATATATGACGTGTTCCATGTATCCCAGTTGCGCAAAGCCATTGACAATAGGGGGGCAGCCCCTACTTCACCAGCAACTTTAACCGGAGACATGGAAGTACTGCTACAGCCCGGTCAGGTAGAGGGTGTGCGCGACGGAGCTAGAGGGCAGGAGGTGTTAATTCGTTGGTTGGATCTTCGGAGTATGAGGCAACGTGGGAACCATGTGATGTTGTTAACCAACAATTTCCAGATTTCAACCTTGAGGACAAGGTTCGTGTTTGGGCGGGGAGTAATGATAGGCGCTATGGCCAGGTTTACCAAAGAAATCGTGGAAGACAACATGGATAAGGATGAGGGAGGCTGGTCATCTTATCTTATTATTATTATTAGTATTTATCTTATTATTAGTAGATAATTGTTTGTTTTGAAATTAGAGATAATCCCTTATCTCTAGGAGTTTTTTAGGATTCTGAATTCTGTAGCAGGTCACTATAAATATAGTGCACCATTGTTTCTTTTGGATTATCGAATTAATAAGAAATTTGTTTCTTTTGGGAGATTGCCTGTTCTCGAACACAGGTGGCTTACAATTTTGTTCTTATCATACCCCGTAACCAATCCGCATAGATACCCTCGCCATCCATCAATCTATTGCAATTTTAGTTTCCAATGATTCAATCCTGCTGATAGTCTCCGAGCAGTGTTGCTTCAAACCCCCACCTTGTCCCATTTTTTTTTATATTTTTTTTTAGGCATTGAACCCACCGCTCCATGGGGTGCTGAGTGGTGTCATGGTTGATTAATAATCAGCAAATTTTTTTTTTAACAGAATGTGAAGATGATAAGAGTTGCGAACTACACTCTCGATGAACAATGACTTCAATTTATATTTTTCCCTTGCCCAGGATCGATGCTTTGATAACAATTTGATATGAATCAAATTGATATATTGATAAATACAAACGATTACAATGTCGGTGTGTTTTTGAGAGTCACCCGTTTCTCCTTGACATACTTTCGAGAGGTAGGTGCAGGAGCTCTTCTAAAACCTTTTCGGAAATCAATTTCTAGATGATAATATGATAACCTCTATTTCTACTTATAACAACTAGTTAACTTGCACTCAAGATAAAATATAATTTATAACTAAAATCTGATAAATACCATAATTATAATATTTATAAAATATGGATCATATCACAGTGTTTTAGTGAGGTAAGATTTAGACATTCAAACCTCCTTGAGAGTAGAGAGACTGCTTTCCTAAAGACCTCCGGCTTAGTCGATATTATATATCTTTTCCTTTAAGTAGTTTTACTCGGTTAAGGCTCCTCCCGGGGATTTGAGCATTTGCTAGATGTATGCGGCCTAACCATAATATATAACATTTTTTGAACTCTTTAGTCTTTAAGTATATATAATTTTTTTTAAAGAAGGGTCAAGAAATGTTGTCAGGTCAAACCCCCAACCTGCCCATATTTCCACCTATGGATCCTATAGAAACATATGCTATCTACATGGTTGTGGCACATTTTTTATTGTTAGTAAATGTTTGCAGTGAAGGTTCAGGAAGCATCTTTAATGATAGTCATGGTAGTCTAGAAGTTGGCTTAAGTTCTTGGAAGGTACAAGCTTTTGCTGCTCTAGGACGTGGGGCAGAAGATTTCGTTACAACAATTCTGAAGGTTTTGCTTGCTTTCGACCAGCGATTTATTTTCTAGATTAATTCTTTTGCTATTTTTTTGTGTATCAGCAAAATGTTTTAATTAATTTATTTATATGTTCACCCTTTTCACACTGCAAACTAGCGCACCAAATACTATGAACAGTTTCACGTAGGCTAGAGATATAACTTTAACCCTTTGATGTTTGATTTATGATGCATGTGTACGTTTTCGAGATAACTAACTGGACGCTTTTTTATCTCCTTATTTTGTACATGTTAAATCTAATTTTGCTTAATGTTACTTATGCATGTCAAATGACAAATACAAATGTCTGTTTGACTGAAATGTCAAAATAGATGATTAATTATGATAGTTGTCCTCTAGGGCGGAGGAATGCTTACAGTGGGAAGGCTATACAATTTGGTAAGATTAGCTGTGGATAATTTTTTGTTACGAGTTCCGAAAAGAAGTGAGCTAAATCTCGTGTTGTGATAGATATCAAATAAATTATCTGGGAAGGTGATCTTGGAAGCAGCGAATTATCAAATAAAAAAGGAAGTGCTCAAGGAGGTAAACACTTGACAAAATTATCACATATGATACATATTTTCTTGTGCACTTTATGATTGGAAATTATATGTTGGATCATCTAGATTTTGAATTTAAAGGGAAAATTATAGTAAAACTGTCGATCTTTGTAGCTATGGTTTGGGTTTGAGTCTTGTAAGAGCTCAAATGTGTAAATTTTTCTTCAATTTGAAATTATAATAATTTGTGAAGACCGTATTTTGATATATGAAGTTGCTATTCTAGTAAGTTGTTATGATCCCACATTGGCCAAAAGTACATTAAGTTGGTGGCTTATAAGTTTAGGTGTCCCCTCCCCCTATAAGCTAGCTTTTGGGGGTGAGTTCTACACTTGGGCTTATGGCATGATACGAGCCTAGTATGTGATGGGTTTGTATCAATTGGTATTAGAGCCATTCCCATCTTGCAAGGTTCCAACACTCGGAGTGGTGGCTTGGACCCTTAAAAGAAGGGTGTCAACCGTGACCAACGTAGCCGCGACCAACGAGGACTCGGAGTGGTGGCTTGGACCCGAAAAGAGGGGTGCCAACCGTGACCAACATAGCCGTGACCAACGAGGACGTTGGTCCTTCAAGCGTGAGGTACATTAAGTTGGTGGCTTATAAGTCTAGGTGTCCCCTCCCCCTATAAGCTAGCTTTTGGGGGTGAGTTCTATACTTGGGCTTATGGCATGATACAAGCCTAGTATGGGATGGGTTCGTATCATAAGTGCAGAAACTATACCTTCTCATGTTCAAATCTTATTTCAAACAAAATGTCCATTCTTCTTTTCGTTTTTTGTAAAATTTCATAGTGTTCGATCTTTCTTAGCATAATGTACATATCATATTCTTATGGGTCATGTTTGTTTTCAGGGTGGACGCCTGGCAGCTATCAACTTAGAGTCAAGAGCAGCCTTACTTGCAGCAAAACAAGTAAGTGAATACTATAAAATTATTTTTTTATTCAAATCATTATAATTGCCACTGTTTTGCACATAGAGGGAAAGGTAATTGTCTTGGTACTACTGGTGGAGTTTACAACCTGTTTATGAATATAGGTAACGGGGTTGAACGGAACAACAGTCGCCTACAGTGTATAAAACCTCCTAAATTGATATTCAAAAAAGCTAGATTATAATTGTTATATAATGGTATTTTAATCATATTAACTCAGTCAGTAGATCTTTTCTATCTTGCACAACACACTGTTATGATCCCACATCGGCCAAAAGTAAATTAAGTCGGTGGCTTATAAGTCTAGGTGTCCCCTCCCCCAG
This sequence comes from Dittrichia graveolens, assembly GCA_038502395.1. Classification (NCBI taxonomy): domain Eukaryota; kingdom Viridiplantae; phylum Streptophyta; class Magnoliopsida; order Asterales; family Asteraceae; genus Dittrichia; species Dittrichia graveolens. The sequence goes on from JARJIL010000008.1 coordinate 32,119,092, forward strand.
CAAGGTAGCTTTTGGGGGTGAGTTCTACACTTGGGTTTATAGCATGATACGAGCCTAGTATGGGATGGGTTCGTATCACAGACACATGCATTTATATATTTCCAAATCAGCACGCTGGAATCTGCTTCTTTTGTATTATTTTTGTAAAACAGTGTTGGATACACGTAATTGCAACTCTTCTTTCGCAGATGGTTGGATATTTACTAAAAAAGATTTCTCATAATTTTTTGTGGTCATGCTAACCAGGGGCTGGTAGGAGCTGCATCTCGATATCTTGGCGTTAGGAGCATAATGGTGTTACTTGGTCCAATGTATGCGCTTTTCTCTCTTACACCAATGGTGGTTTTTTTTAATGAGATATAACGTATACTTCTTTAAAATAGTTTCTAACTCGAACTTTCAAACTAACTTGATGATGTCAAGGGGGTCTAGTTGTGATCTTTCCCTGATTATATAATGTTATGATCCCACATTGGCCAAAAGTAAATTAAGTTGGTGCCTTATAAATCTAGGTGTCCCCTCCCCTTACAAGCTAGCTTTTGGGGGTGAGTTCTACACTTGAACTTATAGCATGATACAAGCCTAGTATGGGATGGGTTCGTATCATATAAGCAATGAAATAACTATAGCTAATTTACATCATGGGTGAAAGCAAACCTTAAATATTAGCATGGGGATGGAGGACCTACATAAGTGGTATTTATGTGCAAACTCAAAGTTCTAACAAAAAGAAGGGTAAATTAGTAATTTCAAAACACTTGAAATTTAAGAGTTTAAGCAAAATCCCTAAATGCTTTATAATACGGAATAGATTTGAAGCAAAATTGAGTAACTTATTAAATATAGTTAATAAGATTCTTATATTTCATTTTAATAACTAAACTTTACATATTTAAGAAAATCAAAGTCAATACAATTTTTTGAAAGTCAAAGCCAATACAAATAACTTAATTATTAAAAAATATTTTCATAACCTTTTTTTCAATTATGAAGAACAGAAAAATAAAGGAAATGTAAAAAAGATAAATAAAATACATGTCACCAAACGAAAATTATTTGCAATCACCGTATTATATGAGTACCATACTCCATACGTCTTGAAAACTGACATGTTAACGAGCAGAAATTATTTGTTGCCGTTGCATTGCGCCGGTATCATGCTAGTGTTCTGAAATACATCCAATTGTTTCCATTTTTGTGATGGAATGTATGTCCAATCTTTACAAATAAAATCATATGTTATTCCCTGACAACTTAATGTCCTAAAACATGCTGATCTGATCCCCATTTGTACAGGCTGTGGGGAACCTTTCTGGCAGATGTTGTTATTCAAATGCTTGGAACTGATTATGCAAGAATCTTGCGTGCAATTTACGCATTCGCACAGGTAGGTATTTCTTTTCTCACAAATAATATTTGTTTTTTTTTCCAGCGAAATCTTTCGTCATCTGAATACATCCATATCAATCATGAAGTCCAAAATGTCAATCTAAATGACCATAGATGTTAAGGCTATATTCTAGGGCACACTTTACAGGTTTTGAGGCGATAAATTATAGGTTTTCTTTATTAAATATAAATTTCATTTATTATTTTCGCTATTTTGACTGTAAACGTGTAAAGCTTGATGAAGTTGAATGATTTCTTGAAGTTGGGTGGTTTTTCTAAATAGTTTTTGACAATTGAATGGTTTTTAAACGGTTATTGAAAGTTTTCTGGCTTTGGTAGTGATGTTTTAAGTCGAGTGACCAAATTAGAAAACTACTTTAGATTGAAGTTTGAGTCATAAGATACTTGGCGAGTAGAATGCCCATATGTAGTTGATTATTCCAACGTATAACATGATTTGAATGCTAAATGACGTTTTATCTCATCAATATATGGTCAAGGTCAATCTTTTTGTGCTTTCAGATCAGAATCTCACGAACATACAGGCTACCATCGGATAGCAGCTGAGAATACTCACTTTGTTTCATCGGTATTCTCTTGTATCATTATGTGTACATATAGATAGATATATTTGTAGTTTGAGATGAACATAGTTTACACCAAAGAAGGTTGAGTGATATGTTGTGACCCCGAAGCTCGGGCTAAACCTAGTAGGGCAAAATGTCTTACTTTGACCCATCATCAATCATCAATAGAATAATTTGTTTACCATGTCATTTGTAGATCTTATTTTCTTGTCAGGTAACTCTACCGGATTTTGTGGTTTTTGCTAGTTGAGGTGGCAAAATGGTGGGTCGGACGGGTTCGAAATAATTTGTTTTAAGTATTATTTATTAAATAACACTTTGAATGGTTTACCAACTCCTTTTTAGCTAATTTTTAATTTTTTTTAAAATTATTATATGAGATAAAGTATTGAAGAACGATGTTGATTCATACGTGTAACGGTGTAAGTAGTAGTCGAAATCGCCACCTCTTTTAGACTTATGTTTGGAAGCGTCTTAGCGTACTTGGCCTAATCAAGTATTGTGTCTGATGTAATTAAGTGGCTCACAGCGGCACGACCTAAGAATACATCAAAATATGAAGAGAAATGATATATCCTCCTACTCACGAAATTAACACAAGTGTCAAAATCAATGGAGGGTGTTAGGAATGAGAATTAGTGAATTCCACATGTAATGTTGTGGTAAGTAGAATGATGAAGTAGGAATAAATAGTAGGAGGATATATTATTCTTTAAATATGAAAATAGCGAGACCTAGTAGCATTAAAGGCTAAGGAGCATATTTAGTACTCACAACATCACAATGTGTTATGCCAGCATATTTGTTATCGCACAAGTAATTATCAAACCCATTACACTTGTCACATACTCTATCACACCAAAGCTCCTTGGTTACCAATGTGAGTCGCCCAATGTTGGGGGATCACACCGGCTTATTACGTGTCAGATGATATGCAACTCACGCCGTGAGTTCTGCTTTTTCTCACCCTCATGCTGCAAAACACACTCCCCTCTTAGTGCATCTGTTTATGTGAAAATCTCCCTTTTATAGGAACTTTATAATTGAACATTGATTGGAGCTAGCATTTGAATGAAAATAAACATGATAAATAGTAAGAATGGTATGTACTATTCTTATAAATAACATAATCAATATATGTATTAATATTACAAATAATATTCGTTTTATTTCTTACTTTTACAGTACAAAAATTACAAAAAAAAGGGGTTAGGGTATGTACCGGCATACCTAAACCTCTTCTAGATCCGCGGTTTGATGGTTAATCCAATCAACACATACAAAACACTCTAAGACGATAAAAAATGGCAACTGTCTTCTAAATGTGGTGAGCCCCCGGAATGTCAATCCAATGTAATTCGAGTTCGATTTCACCACATTCAACATTCCGCAATCTAAGAGTCATATTTTGAACAATTTTACCTTCTTGCCATGTCACACAACTTTCTTCAGACAGACAATTTGACCTTGAAGGCTCAATTCTCTTTAGAATTGTGCCATTTGGGACGGTATCTGGATCCGGATGCGTCTTATGTGCCTCCAAAAAAGGTTGGATGTCGAAATCTGCATCTCCCATCTCATCGTCCCTGCTAAATGTGTCATGGTCGAACACCATCTGAAACACACGGAGAAATGGTATGCACGGTTCTCAGGTATGATATATTACTGGTTAAGGTCTCCATTATAATGTTTCTATCTATGGAATAGTGAGCAAACTAGAACAATCTTCAAAAGAACTTGGATCCATATACATTTTTTGTGTTAGAATGTAGAAATCTACCAAAAATATTGGACCAAACCCCATGTTGGTGAAGTTATTGGTTTACAACTATGCTAACTATACGTGGCAAAATGGGAGTGTTATATATGTATTGGGTAATAAGTCAAAACGAGTAACTTTTAGTACATTTTGATACGAACTAATGCACTTATTGTCTAAAATTTTTAGTTTAAGGGGTGTTTGTTCTAGCTTATATAGGGCTTATTTTTATAAGCTAGTTTTTTCCGGCTCATTTTCTAACTTTTGAGCTAATTATAAGTTACAAGAAGAAAATAAGCCGGACTCATAAAAAATAAGCCACAAAAAATGAGCTTATGAAAAATAAGCAAAAAAAAAACCCTTGATAAGCTAAAACAAACACCCCCTTATTAAAAGTTTAATGTGTAAAATATGATGACAAAGGTTCAAAAACAAAAATGTTTTTATAAAATATAATTATTAGTTGAAGATTTAGGAGGTTTTATGTATTGAAAATGCATTTTTGCGACTTTCAACACACATTACCATTTTGTTTATAGTTTTTTTTAGTCGTCCATTTGTGTATGTATTTTTATAACTAAATTTATTAATACAAAAATAAGGTAATTTTAATAATTATAATTATAGTTTACAGAAATGGTCTCTTTTTTTATCGAAGGTCATCCGGAAGCAGTGTTTCTATCTGTAGAAGCATGGTTGTCTACATGTACCCTTCCCCATACCTTGTCTTTTACGGAATAGGGTATTGTTGTTGTCAAAGACCTATTCCTAAGTTTTCAATCTTCTTTTTCTATCTTTTGGTGGCTTTTGCATCAGCTACTAATCACACGTTTGGAATCGATCTAGCTGCTTAGCTTATCTTATGTGGTTTGGGCATACGGATTCGACTAGCATTCACATGGGTAGCATTTGAATGCGGAATCACCCAAAGTATTAGTTGTGTGGTATTTTCAGATAAAGTAACTAACAAGCCTTGTTTTATAATCAGCCATGTCACTTCACTTGTATGACCATGTTGAACACCTCTTTTAACGATTCATTAACGTTCATTGTCTGTAAATTAGATACTTGCCAGATCAATTGGAATATCAGGATTTTCGATGGAAAGAGTCAAGTCTTCGTTCCACACGGGGTTAAGGTCTCCATAGATAATGTGAGTCTTTAGTCTCTACATCAAAGAAACAAAAAAGAGTATTTAGATGGAAGAATTAAAAAAGCATAACAAACAAACATACATACAATCTAAGTTCTAATTTGTAATATTAAGGTACAACTACTATTTGGAGGTACACAAAACAAAATAACTTCCATCACCTAAACCAAATACAAAGCCAAATTTCACTACAAACATGAACTTGAAGTATGAGAAGAATTTCATAGACACGAACTCAGTCAAAACAACAATGAAACCCGCTTTAACAATCTCTTTAACTGTCATTCTATGGTTGCTTGTGCATTGTCAAACTTTACTCAACAAGTTTATGAGAAGCACGTAGTAGTAAAACACTACAAAAAGAAAGTACATCCTCAATTTATCCTTAAATAAATGCAGCATTTTGAACTCCGGCTATCCGAATCACATGTTTGTTCATTACTGAACAAGATTTCTAATCATTGTTGAGGGATGCTTTGCACGATATTGAGATAGACTAAGAGGCTGTTTGTTAAAACATAATGATTAAGCTCTGAATGATTCTGTGGTCTGAATAATTCAAAGGCTCTAAATGAATCTGTCTTTGAATGTGATATGCTATTTGATAAAGGTTCTGAATGATGTAAATTACTATTTTAACTTTAATATTATAAGATATGATTGTTTAACAAGACAACATGTTCAGCACAGTTTTCATTCAAATGCAGTAATTAAACATGCTGAATGCTGAACGATTCAGCATTCAACACTGAATGGTTTCATTAAGCGGTAAACAAACAGCCCCTAAATTAAACAACTTTAAAAGGGGTTTTCCCATGTTAGCCTAGGGAGTTGAACTATGTTGTGATGTATGCACTCTAACCATTTTCATGGCCATTTTCGATACTCTCATAGCCATCCGAGATCTTTATCCAGGGAGAAATAAACCCAGGTCTCCAAGATTAACAAAGATTAACAAAGATTGCTTAATCAAAACATGTTCAAAAACAGGCAATTTGATGATTAATGCAGGATAAAGTAATCAATTTGCATTCAATCAGTTCCTCATAAAGCTATAAATATCAAAGATAACACCAAATTGCCTGTAATTGAATCAAATTTCAAGTGTTTCAAAAAGAAGAAAGAGAAATAACCTGTTCGCCCATTTTGATAATGCAATAAGGATCGCTGGAACGGAAATCACGAATGGCGAGATTTGTACCCTTTTTAACCCTAATTCTAAGAAGCCCCAATAGATTTTCCATTACACAACGAGATTCCCAAAACCTATTTTTGAAATCTCTCTCTACTAAAACCGCCCATAAAGAGGGATAAAGAAAGAAGTTACGATTAAGATTTCAATTGGGAAAAAAATTTATCGAATGAAATTTGGGATTTTATTCCATGGAAATTCGGGTAACACTGTAAAAGATTTGATTTTGGGGAAGAAAGAGGGGGGGGGGGGGAGGAATTTTGGGTCCGTTTTGTTCATCACACGTGTGGTGGTTCTTTATCGTTAATACTCATGTGAAAGTGAGTTTTTTGCCAAAATGGTATATTTGAAAAAAATATTTACCAAAGTGGTATAGTTATAAAAATAATTACCAATATGGTATACTTTTATGTTTTTTTATTAATTATATCTTTTTTTATCATTCCCTTCTTCCAAGGCTACCGACCCCCTTTTCTCTTGTTCAAAATTTGCCGTAGATCCACGATATCGTCGACCGTCGCCTGCAACCCTGCCACCCGTCGCCCTCTCCCTGTCACCCGTTGCCCACCGCCCTGCCGGCCCTCGCCCTGCTGCCCTGCTGCTCGTCGCACTGCTGCTCGGTGCCCTGCTGCTCGCCGTCGACTGCCTCGTCGGTGGTCTTCCTCCTTCCCTCTGGTCATCTCCGGTCATCATCACATCATCCCTAAAATTCTGCTTCCATTACAACACCACATTGATGCAATGTAAGATCAAATTTAGTCCATATTGGTATGAATTCTTGCTGATATTGTGCATTTTAGTTCTTGGGCATTTTTTTAAATTTATTATTGGCCAATGAAGTTATAATTTTGGGCTGAATTTTTATTACAGCAACAAATTGCCATATTACAGCAACAAATTGATATGAATGTTTATATTGGTATGAATGTTTATCACAGCAACAGATTGTGTATCTTAGTTCTTGAACAGAATTTTTTTTGTGTTTATTACAGCAACAAATTGATGCAATTTAGATATAATTTAGTGTTTGTTGCTGTTATATTATGTTGTTTTTGTATTAATTGTGTTTTGGCCAGATTGTTTTGTGTTCTTTCTTGGCCAAATTCCATGTTTTCTTCATTGTCTTATCAATTTAATGACTCTTCTTAATAATAATTTTGCTCTATTTTGGTAGATGCCTTGTATTACACTGTTTTGTTATTGAGGTGGGAAAACTTATGATGGTCAAGATGGTGTTACATATGACAAACCTCCAAGTAAAGCACTAAAGGTTAACAATGGAATTCGATTTGATGACTTAATGGACCGTTTGTATCATGCTACTTCAATTGATAAACAACAACAAATTAAAGTAATGTGTAGATATCCGTCGGTTGGTATTGGGAAAGTGATCAAATATCTTCTTCTCCCTATCAAAGACAATGACGACATTGACATCATGTTTGAAGTGCTTACAATCCATCAAGAACTAACTACCCTTGACCTATATTTAGAGATTGAAGACAATGAACCAATAAGAAACATTGAGATGGCGTCTAGGTATAAACATTTGTGTTAAATTAATTTTAATGTTTCTAGTATTTGTATATATGATAATTTGGTTCGTGATATTGCTTGCAGAAATCAAGAATTGGTTGTACTAGAAGAAGAAAGGAACAATGAGTTACTATTAACTAATACGAGTAATGCCATTTCAGACATGATTCAGAATGAGAATTTCTATACAATATCTCAAGTTGCTGTTGTGAGCAATGCAATGAATATCGACAACGAAGTTGATTTAAATGATGTGTTAGAAGATGACATTGGAGATGAAGATGATGAAGAAGATGAAGAAGATAAAGTTGACAAAAATCAAGAACATGTTGATAGAACACCGGATGAGGTACCTTCAACATTTACTAGTATGGAGGGAACACATATGACTAGTGATGGCAATTGGGTTTTGACACAATCAACAAGTAAAAATGATTTTTCAAGAGAGTTAGGAAAAGATTATTTCAAGGATAAAGAAGAACTTGTTACAGCTATCAAGATCCAGAGCATTAGAACACATAGACAATTTCAAGTTATTGACACACGCCCAAATATTTGGACCATAAGATGCAAGTTATACTCACAATCTGGTTGCAAATGGAAACTTCATGCAAGTAAACGCAAACGTAGTGGATATTTTGAAATCACAAAGTATAGTGGTCCACATACTTGTTTACACTACAATCTTTCTCAGGACCATCCAAATCTAGATGCAAGCTTAATTGCTACGGAAACCAAACATCTTATAAAAGAGCAACCTTCCAGTAGTATTCCTGCTTTGAGAGCTGAAATAGTTGATAAATTAGGATATACTCCTTCATATAAGAAGGTTTGGGCTCGAAAGCAGAAGGCAATTGAACAGGTGTTTGGAAACCGGGAAGAATCTTATGCTGTTTTACCAAAATATCTAGGCACACTTCAAAATTTCAATCCAGGGACTGTAGTTGAATTGTGTGTTTCAAGATCGACCGATGTGGACAGCGTGGAATTTAGACGTGTTTTTTGGGCTTTTGCTCCTTCTATTAAGGGGTTTGAAGATTGTCGGCCGGTGATCAGCATTGATGGCACTCATTTGTATGGTAAGTACAAGGGTAAGATGATGATTGCAATGGGAGTTGATGGTAACAATCAGATTTTGTCACTTGCTTTTGCAATCGTAGAAAATGAATCCTATGATACTTGGAAATGGTTTCTTTCTCACGTTAAGAATCATGTGGTGAAAGAGCGTGAAGGCATATGTTTAATATCCGATCGTCATGTTGGGATCCTAAAGGTGGTTAATGAGCATGGATCACCTTGGTTAGAGCCACGTGGTTTTCATAGGTATTGTTAAATTTTATAAGTATTATTTATGACATTTTTAACTTGTTTCACTAACATACATTATTTTGTTTATTTTATAGGTACTGTCTGCGTCATTTCATCAATAATTTTTATGAGAAGTTTCGTAACTCTGAATTGAAAACTTTAGCTTATCGTGCCGGGAGTCAGAATCAACTTCGGAAGTTCAACTCAACCATGGATGAAATTGGGAAGCTAAATCTAGAAGCACGTCAGTGGCTTGAGAGACATGCATTTCATAGATGGACGCTTGCACATGATGGTGGAAAGAGATATGGGTTGCTTACAACAAACTTGTCAGAGATTTTTAATAGCGTACTTAAAGGTGCTCGTTTTTTACCTATCACAGCATGTGTCCAACTTACTTTCTATAGATTGGTGCACTATTTTGAGGTGAAGCGTCCTTTAGGATCTAGTGCCCAAGCTAATAGAGATGCGTATACTCCCCATATTGTTGCAAAGCAAATAGGTTTGATGTCTAAATCAAGTGCACATGCATTAAGATCTTTTAATAGAGAGAAAGGTATATTTGAGTTGATAACTCAAAGAGGAAAAAATGTGCAAGTAGTTAATTTGGAACAAAATACTTGCACATGTGGTAAGTGGGAGACATTTAAATATCCTTGTTCTCATGTGTTGAGTGTATGTGCCAAACTCTCTTTGAATAGTTGGAAATATGTTGATAGGTGTTACTCGATTGTAGAATATTGTGCTACTTGGGCATCCGAATTTTTCCCGCTTCCTCATGAAGCGTATTGGCCACGATCAATGTCAATTGAATTGCTTCCAAATTTAGAACAGTTACGGAGCAAAAAAGGCCGTCATCGTTCTACAAGCTTAAGAAATGGAATGGATATCAAAGAGGGAAAAAATGCTTACCTTTGTGGAATTTATAGGCAAAAAGGTCATAATCGAAAACGATGTCCATCTAAAGCAAGGTAAATAATAACAAACGTAATATATTATATTTATGTTTTGTTATTATGGCTTTCTCTTATTTCTTTTTTTCTTTCTTTTTACAGGTAGATATTAGGAGTTCAACATATTAGTGACTACTTCAAGACTTCAAGCTAATCTTGAATTTTTTTTTTATTTTTTTCCGTAACAAGATGTTTGTTTTGTATCTTAAAACATTGTAATTGATTGTGGCTTTTTTTAAAGATTGCTATAATGTGTTGTTTATAATATAATAGTATGTAAGTGATTGCGGTATTCATTTAAAATGGGTAGAATGTGTTTTTTTATAATGATTTGTTATGTAAATGATTATGGTGTTTATTAAGATTGGTAGAATGTTTATTTTATAATGATTTGATATTATTTATGTAAAAAATGTGATAAAAAACTTACAAATCCAAGGAAAATTATATAAAAAAGAGTAAGGAAAAGCTTGAAAACAAAACTGAAAATAAAAAAAAATACTTGAAAACAAAACTGAAAATAAAAAAAAATACTTGAAAACAAAACTGAAAAAAAAACTGAAAATTAAAAAAAAAATACTTGAAAACAAAACTGAAAAGAAAAAAATAAATATTTTTAAATGTATACTAATTTGGTAAATATTTTTGTTACTATACCATATTGGTAAATATTATTAGAACTATACCACTTTGGTAAATATTTTTTTCAAATATACCATGTTGGCAAAAAACTCCTGTGAAAGTATGAAACCATGTCATCTTTTGGACCTTCTTTATCTCATATACTGATTATGTGAGTATCCGCGTAATGTGATGGAATATGGAGGCAACGATTGAAAGATGACGGTGAATACTTGTGATAATGAGGATGAACGAGGCAATGATACATGTGAATGAAGCTTGACTGTTACAATAAATTTGAAATAATTTAAATGGTATTATTTATCAAATTTATGTTATATGAATGTTTTAATTTAATATTGTTTATACACTTTTACTTAAACGAAATTGAAATGTATGTTTATAGAGAAAAATAAATATAATTCTTCGTAATCAAAATGTTTAATTGTTAAATGAGAGGAGGTGGATGATTTATTAAATTGATGCATTAGATTAATGTAAATAAAATTAAGGGTGGAGATTTAGTTTTGATTGAAAAATTAAGGACTCTTAATTTTTGTATGCATAATATAGTAGTATAGATATACTAGAAATGCAATATCAATCCATTACAATTTTAATACAAGTTATACACTCATATATATATATATATATATATATCATATCAAGGGATCAATTTAGATTATTAATTGGGTATAAATAGAATCATCCTTTCTTTTTTATTAGAGTTTAGTTCACCAAAATGTATCCAACTTGTTACATTTTGCTATTGTGTATATCGAACTTTAGAAGTTTCTATTGTGAGTATCGAACATTTAATTTGTTGATATTGTATGTATTAAACTTTCTATTGTATGTACTAAACTTATAATTTTTTTCCTTTTTTGTGTATCCAAAATATATACAATAGCAACAAATTAAAAGTTTGATACACACAATAAAAACTTTTAAAGTTCGATACACACAATATCAAAACGTTATAAGTTAGATATATTTTGATGAACTAAACCCTTTTTATTACATTGGATGGATGGTTTGGAGGATGTTGATATGTGTGTATAAGTTAAAAAGTTAATTATAAAAATTGTTCTTGTGCTTTAGTCTACTTGATATTCAGTTTTTTAATTTTAAAAAATTAAATTGGTATTGTGGTTTATACTAAAAGAGGGAAAGTTAAACTAGACTCAAAATTATACTAACCGAAACTATTAGCTTATTAAAAGGTAAAATAGCCATTCTGAAAAGTTTAGCACCAACTCCGTTAAACTTAATGGCTAAATGACTAACATTTAAACAAAATGTAAACCATCGCGATTGTTTGTGTAATTTTTAAAGTTTAATTTTAAATATGAACAATTTTTGTGAAATTAAACTTAAACCACATGAACAATTTTTGTAATTAACTTTAATTTTAAATATAAAGTAGTTGAGTTATGATACACATAAAAAGATATATGTGATTGTATCGACAAAGCTATCGTCCGAAAACTCAAACAAGTTGTAGTTGACTCATAATTTTTTATTCTCTTGGGTTGGATATTGACTGATTGAGCTCCTGAGTAAGAATCCTCCACTTGTTCTTGATGAATTGAGGGGTACAGCCCGCCACCCGACCATTTCCTCGTCCTGCGTGGAAGATGTTGACTCTTCGAGTTCCAACTGTTTTTCTTCGTGAGGATAGCATGAGTACGAATTTGTAACACTCTGATTTTTTATATAAATAAATTCATCATTAAGTATTCAATCAATAAAATAAATAATAAAGTGAATATCTTCATCCCAAATCTATATCTCTTATAACTTAGTAAGCATGATATCACATGTGTCATGCATGATTGAGCTCCAATTTTGAAATCCAAGAAAATTAGAGGAGGTGGTAAGATGTTGTGTCAACATATTAAGTGTTTGGTGTTGAAGGTCATGCATATTCTCACCCAAGTTAATTATGCTATTATTGTATTAATTGTAATTTGTATTAATTTAAAGTTGTAAATGAGTTTAATATTCTTTGTAACCTCTCATTCTTTTAATTGTAATTTGGTATTAATTCCAAGTTGTAAATGATTCATGGTAACCTCCCATTCTCTTAATTGTCATTTGCTATCCATTCGATAATTTGATATTAATTCCAAGTTGTAAATGATTCATGGTAACATCACATTATCTTAATTGTCATTTTCTATCAATTTGAAGTTGTAAATGAGTTTACCCCTTTATTGTAGTACTTTACCTTCACGTATTTTGTATGAGATTATTGTCTTTGTAACCTCCCATCCTCTTAATTGTAATTTGTATTTGTCTATGAGTTTAATATTCTTTGTAACCTCTCATTCTCTTAATTGTATTTTGTATTAATTCAAAGTTGTAAATGAGTTTAATATTCTTTGTAATTTGGACTTTATTGTAACCTCCCATCCTCTTAATTGTAATTTGTAAAAGGAGTTTAATATTCTTTGTAACCTCCCATTCTTTTAATTGTAATTTGTATTAATTCAAAGTTGTAAATGAGTTTAATATTCTTTGTAATTTGGACTTTATGAGGAGCACTTAATGAGGATAAAAGTCTCTCTCCCATTTTCGATTCTATTGTATTAATTGTAAATTTGTATGGGATTAGTGTCTTTGTAACCTCCCATCCTCTTAATTGTAATTTGTATTTGTAAATGAGTTTAATATTCTTTGTAACCTCCTATTATCTTAATTGTAATTTTTATTTGATAATCTATCTATCTATATCTTATATAACTTAAAATATTTTTCATCTTATGTGGCACATCTTATTGTTTGGTGAATTCCTAATTAAAGTGAATTAGGAAGAAAGGGTTGATGATGTGACAATTTTTTAGGAGTTGACTTTTTTATTACCGTAAAATTAGCCTAAATGCTTTAGTTTGTTTTCGGTTTCTTTTATGCAACTTTATTAGGCAATTAATAAAGAAATTAATACCACGTTTATTGAGAAAGTATTGTAACTTATATATTAATATAGTACACTAAAAATATATATGTAACTACATAAATTTATTAGACATTAATGTTAATAATTACTCTTAAATAGCAATTAGAACCTATCATAAGTTTATACTTATTTGCAATTCGTTAAAGTTTGTAAGTTAAATGATAGTATCGAATGAGGAAATATGAACCGGATGGCGTTTTCTTGTCATCAGTTGTTTGAGAAAGCTACAAATATGTGTTCCTCTATGTAAATTTGGAGGCTCAGTGAGATCTAGCATCACATTTTGGTTGTTTCAAGAGGTATAACGTGAAGATTCACGATTTTGTTCTTTCTAATTTCTGTTGCAATTTTTAGATTGATTTGATGACATACGTGCATGGAGTATTGTACTTAATGGTATTAAAGTATTTTAATTCAAATTCATAACCGAAACGATTTATAGAATAGATTATTATATGATTTTTAATGGTGTTCAATGTAATTTAATTTAATAATAATTTAAATTTAAATATTTAATTTAATTTAATGATGATAGTAAGTAATATTCGCTAATCTTACATTTCAATGTCTATAATCGATTTCATTAACTGAAAATCTATTAATATTGCAATGAATTCCTTGGATATAATAGAAAACAGAAATAGAAATAATCCTATGTAGCATTGTTTTGGTTGTGTGATTTTTCAAATTCAAAAAAATTAGAGACAAGCCTTTAATGATGTGGCATTATTATATTTGTTAAGCTTTTTAATTTTCGTAAATAGGCCTAAACGGTTCTGTTAAAAGATTATTTAGTTTAATGTTGTTTCAATATATTTTAATTTAACAATAATCCAAATTAGAATATATAATTAAAAGTGATAGTAACTCATAATCACTAATTGAGGTTTGAATGTGAGTTTAAAGACAATTATTGAAACTTAAATGTAGCTACTCAGCAATACTAAAGTACTTTTAACTCAGATTCATAACCGAAAGAATTTATAGAATATACTATTATTATATGATTATTTAATGGTAGTATTTTAATTTAATAATAATTTAAATTAAAATATTTAATTTAATGATGATAATAAGTAATTTTTACTTATTTTAAATTTTCGATGTCTATAATCGATTTTAGTAAGTGAAACTCAATTAATATTGCAATTAATTCCTTGAATATAATAGAAAGCGGTTTATGCCTACTCGGTTCCCTCATCTTAAATTTCATTGTTTATAAATTTGTTTCTTCTCTTAGTGGAATAAACCATATCAAAATCAAATTTGTTAAGTGTCCTTTAATTCATTATTGGGTGTCAAAGAGATTGCTTCAAGTTTCCACTTGAGGCAATTTAGTGATTCACTCGATTTTTTACATTTATTTCTCCAAAATTTATCAATTTTGAGGTATGTGTTAAATTTGATTGAGTAGGGTATGTGGTTCAAAATCATATATATGTATTCTTTTTCTTCACATGAATTAAACTTTCACAAGGGATGAGGAGATGAGATAAGAAATACCTGAAAGGGGTTATTTATGATTACTTATTTAAACAATGACTAATAGCATTTTCTATTCATGTTTTATAGCCATGTTTATGTTGCTATTCATAGGAAATTTTAGTCGATCTATATATATATATATGTATGTATGTATGTATGTATGTATGTGTGTGTGTTTACGAGATTTTATGTGCTTGTATCAATTTGTCAAATAAACCAGAGATTATTCCATATATAATTTTATCAATAAATTGTAGTTTATGTGATTTATAGATACAAGAATTTCATCATTACAATTTTTTAGAGAATATGCAACTAAGAGTTTGTGAACAATGTTCTAAGTCTGATGAGATTATGCTATATGTTTATCTTTATTTGTATAGTCATTCTAATCTTAGTGTGTATCTAATATTGCAACTACTTTACTTTGAGGAAGACAATGGTGGGGCATATATTATCTTTATTTGACTACATAGGTCAGCCTCACTGTTTTTGAATTTAAAGTTGGTTGTAAACTTTGTCAATTTTTGTAAATTTGTTATAGTTATATAAGCTTTTATAGAAACCTTGTGAAGAAGAATATCGTTGGAGTTGAATTATAGCAAAATGTATATGCTTTTCAGATTTGAACAATGGTCAATATAAAATGGTCTCACGTCTTAAAACTTTGAATTGCTTTGATAAGTTTTCATCGATGAATAAAAATAAAGAATTCGAACAAAGTCCGTAAGTTTCAACATGATAGAGTCTTTGCTGGTATTTTCTTTAAACCTACAACAATACATTTTAATCAATGAAATAAGATAGAAATATTTAAACAAATTAATTGATTTTAACTAGATTTTGAACGATGTTGATGCAAAATTTAGAATAATTTTCATCAAATCAAATTCCTTGACTTTAACTCCTACAGACGTATAATACTTTTTTACATGTAACCGTGTGTTATTCAAAATGTCAATTCAACACTAGATTTTTTTAATATATTTTTTTAAGTTACACTTCATTTCAATTTTATTCAAAGGGAAGAACTGACGTTTGTTAAGTCTCGGACTTTTGGAAAGTGAAACGTGAAATCAAGATATTAAATTAACCATTTTACAGTCATGTGTCTCTTAGGTCCAATTTTTGTTGATAAACACTTTAACTCTGAATTTTTTTTTCAGTTTTTAGGAGTTCAATTCTCTCACAAGTTAGAGCATAGATCTTCGCTACCATCTGCAACAAATTATATAAAGAAGATGGCTACTTCTTTTATTCAAAATTTTGCACATTGTATATATCCTACTATTTTCACTTTTAGGTGGTAAGTAATTTGACACTAGCTTTAATAACTACTACTTTTTCAATTACTTTGTCCGCTTTTGTTGTTATTTTTTTAATATAAGTGTTTTAATCTAAAGGGTGCTTGTGATTGCTTATTTTAAGTTGTTTAAATGCTTAAACTACTTTTGGCTTTTTTAAGCTTATTTAATTAAAAGAATAACTTTATAAGCCTACATGTTAACATTCCATTAATAAGCATTATTTTACTCAAAACATGATATACTCATATGTTGAAGATCTTACATGCTGGCCCGTGTTTACACGGGCTTGAAACCTAGTAAATAATAAGTGAACAGCGGAAGCTAACATAAATGTTTATCTAAAATAATAAATGTTTCATAAAAATATTAAAAGACTGTAAGGATGCTGTCAAGTTGGTGCCTTGTGTGCTGGAGACAGTCCTTAAAACATTAAATTCACATTGGTAAGAATAAAGCTTAGTAAGCTAACATATTATTTGCACATTATACTAGATAACACGTATACGGGTAACAAGTACATCACATCAACACCAACATCAATTATCGCCACATAGGTAAGTAAGTGTCCCTGTTACACATAAATAACAAGCGCCCAGCTACGCATAAATAACACAACACATATCACAATACATCATCACACATCAACAATCATCTCGGTATAAGGAGTAAGTTAGTGATAACTCACATGATTCGTAGCCTAAGTGATAGCTACTATACACATCACAAGTACCCGGAATTAAGTCAACTACCGGCAAACACTTACATTTACAGTTATAACATATAAAACACGTAATCTCATACTAGTGGTACAATTAGTGATTAAATATCAGGCTTAATTTGCAATTGGGCTTCCTAGGCCCAATTTGCAATTTGGGCCCCAAAGCTCGTTTTGAGATTCCGTCTATAACCCGACTTGTGATTCTGACTTAGGGATGGCAACGGGCCGGTTTCAGGCCGGGGATTGGTCCCCCCGTCCCCGTCCCCGTCTCCGCTTAAAAAACCGCGGGGATTTAAATGGGGATCCCCGTCGGGTAATTTGGGAAAACCGCGGGGAAACGGGTATCCCCGTTTAACGTAAACGAGTTATTAAACGGTTAATTTTCACCGCGGGGATATCCGTATAAAGTTAAACGGTGATTTATCACCGCGGGGATTTCCGTCACTCTTTGTTACGAGTTTTAAGAAACAATTACACTAACATTATACAACATTAATACTACAACATTAAAATTTTTTCCACAAATACAAACCAAACGATCAATGATAATGCAAGTGTTTAAATAAAATGGTTTTAAATCATTAAGTCTTGAAATTGATCCAAACCAAACGATCCACATTATATCACTCTTCCAACTTCATGTGAATATGTGATCACATCCACAACACCCAACATCACCGTCAAAGTCAAGTAATTGTAACCCCGGATCGCTACAATTACACCAAAAAATTCTATAAGCCAACAATGATTAAATAAAAACACTAATGATATCATCTATATATTTTTCCTCATCACCATCGTCACGATCATACTCGATACTTTTACAATATGCTTCAGATTCTTGTGAACAAGTTGCTGTATTTATTAATTTATATCACATCATATCAAACTATCAATATGATTAAAAAGTAAAAGAAAATTATAAGTAAAAAGAAATTATGTATTACCTTTTATTTCATTTAATAACCAACTTTGTGCACACATTAGTGCCTCTAACGTAATTGGATGAAGACGACTACGATGAGGACTCACCAATCTACCACTTGACTAAATGCAGACTCGGACGCAACGGTAGATATTGGAATTGCTAATATATCTCGAGAAATCTTTTTTAGTGTTGGATATTTAAAACAATTTGTTTTCCACTAAGACAAAATATCAAGCTCTGTATTTTTTTTCCATACTTTCTCTTGAAGATAATGATCAAGCTCCGACGTAATACCTACAAAAAAGAACTAATACATATAAAAGAGGAATAAAAAAATGAAAAGATAAATAAAAAAATTGATACAATGATACCCGTATGATTATCCTCTTCAACAAATGTATAATAATCACTAGAAAAAACCCGTGTCCCCGTCAGTAGTGTTGCGAGTCGTATCAACTGTATGCCGATTCCGTGAACTTCCACTACCACAAGCTTCATAATCTTGGTACAAACGATACACAAGCTCTTTCAGTTTATTATTTCACTATCAGACATTTGAAAACGATAAAGCTTTGGGAAAGCATACTCCATTATCTTCAACTTAAATCTTGGATCTAAAACTGCAGCAACTCCCATTACTCCATGTATATTAGACCAATATTTATCAAACTTAACAAGCATCCTTTCCGCCATTGTTTTTATTATTTCATCTTCATCTTCACTCCACTTAATTAATGAAAATCTTATCTCACATACGATTCAAAAAAGATATTAGCCATAGGATACTTGGTACCCGAAAACATCAAAGTCATCTTATAAAATAGTTGCAACTTTCCACAAATACTTGAAGCCAACTCCCAATCTCTCTCTGTAGGCAAACTTTTATATTGTGCTTCTCGTTGCTTTAAACGTTTAAAAACATCCTTGTACACTATAGAAACACTCAACATCAAATATGTTGAGTTCCAACATGGTTTACAATCAAGAGACAATTTTTTTGTGCAATCAATTGCCGAATGACGAGTTGCTTCTTCAAACTTTTCTATTCTATTTGGTGTTGCAGTCCAGAAAAAAACACTATCTCTCACTTTCTCAATTCCATCCCCAATAACAGATAAACCATCTTGAACAATTAAGTTCAAGATGTGTGCACAACATTTCATATGAAATAACTCTCCACCTAAAATCAAAGAGGTCAAGGACATCTTGTCTAACAATAAATGAATCATTAGATCATTTGTGCTACAGTTATCCACGGCTACCGTTGATATTTTCCTATCAATGTTCCAATCACATAAAGATTCATACAACACATCAGCAAGAACTTCAACGGTGTGAGGACAAGGCACATAAATAAACCTAGTAATTAAGTAATGAGAATCAATTTAGTACATAACTAACTATATTTACTACCTAGAAAATTTAAGTATGAGGTACCTCATTATCCGGCTTTGCATTTCCCAATTATCATCGACAAAGTGCGCTGTGACTGGCATGAAACTTCTTTTCTGATTACTTGATGTCCACATATCCGTTGTAATCGCAATCTTGCTTTGATTCTTCCCTAATAGATTGAAATTAATAAAACACAAAAATTGGAAAACAAATAAAAATAAAATAAAATAAAAAAGAATACATAGTTCATTGTCTTTTCTTTCTTGAAATCATAAATCTTTATAATATCATTTTTCAAAGTATTCCTACATGAGACCTTGAATAAAGGTTGAAGACCAACCACAAACTTTCGAAACTCGTGATGTTCCACCATCATAAGTGGATACTTGTGCACAATTACCATCTCCGCGAGATCTTTTTTGGATTTCTCAGGGTCAAAGTTTAAACAAGATATATTTGCTTGCCCATCCTTGTTTTTTTGCCCCATCCCTAGCACTTGTTGGTGTATATCTCTACAAGTTTGTCTTGGACAACTCTTGAAATGCAAGTGTCGTGTTCCGTTCTTACTATTTCCTCCTAACTTTTTATTACAATAAAAACATTTTGCCTTTTCCTCACCATTAACCGTTATCTTCTTAAATTGATTCCACACAACAGACGTAAGTTTTCGCTTTCTACTATTAGTAACATCTCCTTCATCATTTTTTGTTTGTTCTTCTTCCGAGGGTGTCATGGATGGGACTTGGTTTTCTGGCGTTGGAGATGATTGATTCATGTAGTTATTGCTATCGCCTCGTGATTGTGCTTGTGCCTGTGCATTGGAATTTCCATTCGTGGATTGATGACCTTCCATTATTGCTATCAAAAAGTGTACCTTGATTAAAAAGTAGCAAGAAATCTGACAATTATAATAAATCTAAGTATATAACAATACAAGAATCTATCCATTACAACAAATTCTAACTATTAAAAAAACTCAAATGATTTTTTTCATCGTCCTTAATTGAAATAGCATAAACAAAATGACAATAACAAACCATAATGTTTTGATTATCCATAACAAGCCACAAATGATTTTTTCATCGTCCTTAATTGAAATAGCATGTCAATAACAAACCAAAATGTTTTTTAGCAAGATGCTAAAAGAAGTTTATTGAATAAAAAAGACAAGCTACAAATAAACTATTTTAATGGCAGGACTAAAAACCAAATCTACTAGCAACAAGTAATGGTTTTTTCCTGGACTACAAAACATCTAAACTTCATCAATATGACCATTTTTAAGTGCAGCTCTACTTAGCCAAATTAGCTCATGGAGATGTAGAGTTAGAATAATCAGGCAACACAAAACAACCATGATAAGAATGTGATAACAAATTTGTTTATGATTGATAAACAAGTGAAGTAATTTAGCTAAAGCCTAAGAAAAAAAAAATATGTTTGCTTTCTTGAGTAGATATAATACCAAACGGATCCAAAAGTTGAGCTGAAATATTAATATGTTTGCTTTGTTGAATAGATATAATACCAAACAGATAAGTTAGTAAGGATACCCAGTAATACGATTGAAAGCCGGTGGCCGTTGCTCGATGCTCGCTGCCGGTAGTCGCTGCTGCTCGACGGAAGCCGCTTCCGTCGAGTTGTTGAAAGATGATCGAGGAAGTGTAGTCGAGTAGAAGAAGGCTGCCAGGATGGATTGCGGTGGTCGGTGGAAACCGTGGAGGACGGGAGGCGTCAGGTGTTGAGGCGTCAGACGTGGAATCGACTCAATCGAGGAATGATTGAACGAACGCCATAGGACGGAAAACGGTGAAACTATGGAGGCTGTAGGCACAAAATCAATTTAGGGAATTAGGGTAAATGGGAATAGGGTTTAATATTTATATTTCTTATTTTATTATTAATATATAGTATAATATATTATATAAAAATAAAAATAAAAATATAGTATAATATATTATATAAAAATATAAATATAAATTATAAATATAATCGGGATGGGGATTGGTCCCCCCGTCCTCGTCCCCGTCCTCGTTCCCGTTTGGCATCCCCGAAACCGTCCCGTTTAACTCGGTCTTTGGTTTTCCCCATCAGGTTCGGTTGTTTTTGTCATCCCTATCTGACTCTTAACTTAATTTGTGATTTGAACCTTTAAGCCCAATTTGTGAATTGCATAACTATGCCTATTTTGTGATCCCATACTTATAATTGTTTTGTGATTCAACCCCATCCAAAGCAATTTGCAATTCCACGACTTAGCTTAGTTTGTAATTTATCACTATGTAACCAATCTTCAAATCAAGACTTAAGCTTAGTTTATGATTCATCATTATTAACCAATTTGCAATTCAAGACTTAAGCTTAGTTTGTGGTTCATCATTATATAACCAATTTGCAATTCAAGTGTCACTTACAATTTGTGATTCCCGAAAGTCTAAATATATGATGAAGATGGGTAAATATGATGATTCTTGTATGAACAATTTATGAAGATGAACACTTTGCTTGAGAGAATACATTGAAGTGTAATGTTTCTATTAATCTGAATATGCAAAGGTTGCCTTGAACTCTAGGGTTACAAGGCTTATATACTACAAGACCCATGGGCCTACAAGGCTTGGGCTTGGTATATGGACTTACAAAATACATTAAAGTGGGATAAACCCTTACAAGTACATAGTCTAATAAAAGCTTTAATTACAACAATTATCTAGATAGTTGCCCACCATATGGACCAAAACTCTAAACATGGACAAGCAACAAAATAAAGACAAGAAGGAATAGATTCATACCCTTGAAGCTAAGTTCCTTAGTCAAATGGATTTGGAGTTTGGAAGCATGTCTACTAACGTGTACACCTCTATCGAAGTCCACACCAAGTCTTGATCGTTTCCCACTTGCTAGAGTGTTAGGTGTGCCAACCTAAACACCACAAATAGCCTAACACAAAGTATCAAAGCCTTGAGATCCTCTTTTTGTGTATGAGAGAATTATGTGCAATATGTATATATTTGTGAATCAAGTTCAAGGAACATAACACTATAACTTCTTGTGGCTTTTATAGAGCTCCAATTTGAACTCAAAACTGTCCATCATCATGCCACAATCAGTTACTAGAGTTATGGCCATAAACACCACCATAATCAGCCTTGAAAGCTGATTAAAGAAGCTGTTACTACACAAGGCACGGCCGTGCCTCTCAAGGCACGGGCGTGCCAGCCCAAAAGGCCACACCCAAGTCACGCCTGACTTGGGCTCGTGCCTGTCCGTTAGGCATAGGGCACGAGCGTGACTCCCAGAGGCACGGGCGTACCTAGCCACAGGCCACGCCTAAGTCATGCTCGACTTGGGCTCGCGCCTGCCCGTAGGGCATGGCCGTACCTCATAGAGGCACGGGCGTGCCTTGGCCCACCAGAACCAGTTTCTGGTTTTCTCTCTCATTAGACCATCTGTGATGCCGGAATCGATACTTGGCGTGTGACCCAATAGGCCCTTGCTTCATCAACCATGATACCAACTCGTGTGTGTGTCAGTGGGCGTAATCCAAAAATATGAAGCAGATGCAATTCCTATTTCAACCACTAGACCTACGGGTAATCTTACTAGAGAGATTCCAGCTATAGAGGAATTGCAAGAGTAGGAGAATAGTACGGTAAGAAAGATAGTAGCTATAGTATTGAAGTAAAGTCTCAGATAAACATTCTTTGTTTAAGCACTCAGTTGGTTGAGTAAGAGTAAGAGAGATTATAAGTGATGTTATAGAAACAAGTAGATGCAGTGGTGTAGGCTGCAATGGTGTATGTCCAGAGAATTGAGAGAATCTAAGGTAGAATGTATCAGTTATAAGAGTTAGAGTGTACTTACAAAGATTTCTAGCAGGCAAAGTACCTCTTCTTGGAGGAGGTTACAGATTCAATTGTGAGTAATCGTTAGCAAGCAGAGACGTAAGGGGCATTCCGTATAGTTGGGTGTTAAGTAGAATGGAAGGTTATATATGATTCAAAATTATCATGTGAGATAGCAAAGACAAGTAGACTTTGTTAACAAGGAAAGAGAAGGTGCAGATGGAGGCAACGATTGGGCCTCAGTATAAAGAAGTGTTAGAGGTGCAATTTGCACCAATCAGTTTGAGTAGATAAGATTGTAGAAGAGTTTTTAGCCCTACAACATATGACAGATGACCGAGTATATATAGTAGATACGTGAGCAGTTAAAAGCGGGCCAGAATAGATGGAAAGGATATGCGGACTGTTAGAGTTCCAAATTGAGGACTATGAATTGTTAAGAGTGGCATCATGGTAGAAAGTTAATGGATCATTGCAAGATGAGGTAAAGTAGCATACAAAGTGGAATTATCATAGATGTTCCACCCTTGTGGGTGGTCAGCAGATGAATCAGCAGTTGTTCCTCTATATGATAGAACTTATAAAGGTACAGTGAAGGGTACAGTGAAAGTATAGAAGAGATTCAGATACGCTCAGATGTACGGGTGTCATGTTATGTGTGGTACATGTTTCATGATCAGAATGTTGTAGACCGTCTACTTTGGTAGCGGATAGTATGTGATATAAGACTATCGTCAGTGCGCTGAGATAGTGTTCAGAGAGGAGGAGATGTAAGACTACCGCTAGTGTGCTACGGTAGCATTCAGCTTAGTGTAGTACCGAGTTACATGTACAGTAGATTTCGGGGACGAAATCGTTCCAAGTGGGGAAGAGTTGTAACACCCCAAAGTTCAAAGTGTTACGGTTAAGTGATAGTAAGTATTAGAGATGTTTATAAAAGTAGAGGGGCTAAAATTGTCGTTTTTAAAGATGATAAGTCTAGGGGCTGATTGGTAATTCTTGGAAAGCTCTATTGTATATATGTGTGTTGAAGTTTGACTTAGAAAGTCAAACCTTCGAGTTTCACTAGCTATAATCTCCACAACCATGTTTCTAGTATCTCTAGATCAGTAACAGCAAGGTGGGAGAGTTGAAACAGCATCCAAATGATTCTTAGAAGCAAGGTATGATTTGTAGTATTGTTTTCAAGTTAGAAATGGGTCAAAAGATTGAATCAAGAATCTAAGTTTGTTAATTATGTTTTAATGATGTTAGTGATTAGTTTGGGTGTAGGAAAACAACCCTACAGTATTTGAAATAATTGAATGTAAGTTGAAAAGCAAGAACAACAGCTATGTTCTTCACAGAAGTTGCAGGTTGGTCCTGTACACGGCCTGTGTAGGGTAACACGGCCCGTGTACACGTCTTTTAAGAAGGAGATAGGCCATGTAGATGAACATGGTCATGTAGTGTGTAATGCACACGGACCGTGTAGGGTTACATGGCCCGTGTAGAGGTCTAAGGCGGTGACAGGCCATGTAGGGATACATGGTCGTGTAGCATAAGAGGTACACGCCCGTGTAGGGTGATGTATCAACACAGGGCATGTGGCCAAGTGTAGTCGTGTAGTATGCAGGGTACATGGCCCGTGTAGGATTACACGGCCCGTGTACGCCCTTTCTCAGTTCAGTTTGTACAGTTTATGATGTTTAGCTTAATCTCTGGTACATGAAGGTATCTGCAGACTTGACAGCACAAGTTATCTATTTAGCATTCTACACAATTACCAGGTGAGTATACTAGTTCTTTAGCATGTTTAGCATATGGCTATGATTTAAATGAACAACATGATACCTGTATTATGAGATATGAATGTTATATGTATATAATGAAAGTAAGCTTGGTACAGAATATGTGCGAGGTGTAACCTTGTACAAAGAACAATATTATGATATTCTGCCACACAGATGGTGTAACGGTACACCAAAGCACTATAAGTATCTGTGAGTCAGTATGTGTTTATATGCACTAGAAGATATGTTATGTTATAACCAGATATGATATGCTATGTTATGACCAGATATGATATGTTATCTTATGACCAGATATGATATGTTATGTTATGACCAGATATGATATGTGATACAAGTACAGATGTATAGTCATGCCGTGAGCGTAACTATGCACAAGATCAGGGACAGGGTACACAATGAACTGTATACCAGTAGCAGCCGGGATAGGCTACACCCGTGAGGTGTAGATAAGCCCGGCACAGAGGATACTCAGTACGTGCAAGCGTAGCTTTGTATCCAAGATAATAGAAAGGGGTATATCGAGCTCTTTATACCCAAAGAAAGCACTGGGGCATTCTGCGCTATGGTGTAGATAAACCCTAGTATAGTAACAGATTTGAAGGTTGTAGGTAATACAGCTGGAATGCAAGACATCCTGAGGAGACTTTACTCCTTATGACACAACTTGGATGTGAGACGTTCTTAAGTTTTTTATGTTCAGTTAGTATGCTCACTAAGCGTTAGCTTATGTTTCAGTGTTGCATGTTGCAGGTAATGCAGGTTCTAGCAAGGGTAAGGCCCTAGCGTGATGTTCAGCCGGATAGCTCCTGGTTTTCAAGAAGTAGCTTTGACACTACTTATGTAAATGTTAGCGCGTGTATGTTTAGAAACAGCATTTTTGAGAAACTCTGATATCTTTTTGGTGCTAACTCGTAAGATAATGTTTTTAAATTAAAACTGGAAAAGAGGTGTTACAAAAATGCGTTATTTGTACGGATCACAAAAACCTACAGTATGTATTTTCTCAGAAAGAACTTAATATGCGATAGAGACGTTGGCTGAAACTTGTTAAAGATTATGATTGTGAGATTCGTTATCATCCAGGAAAAGCCAACGTGGTAGCCGATGCTTTGAGTCGCAAGGGAGTTAGTGATAATATTAAATTTATGCGAATTGAAATAGTTTCTGACTTGATTGATAGATTGAAGGCAGCTCAGTTGGAAGCTTTGAAGGATAAAAATCTGAAGTCAGAGATTATGATAAAGAAAAAGAATGATTTGATTAATGATTCTCGGGGATTGAAAGTGTATCAATCTCGTATTTGGGTGTCTTTGCTTGGAGGTCTCCGGAGTTTGATTCTAACTGAGGCAAATAAATCTAGACTATCTTTTCATCTAGGTAGCATGAAAATGTATAACGATATGAAGGTGCTATATTGGTGGCCTACAATGAAAACAGATGTCGCACAGTTTGTGAAGTCTTGCCATATTTGTGCACAGGTTAGGGCAGAGCACCAGAAACCCTATGGATCATTGAAACAGTTGCAGATTCCGGAATGGAAGTGGGAGCACATAACGATGGATTTCGTAACTAAACTTCCACGTACGCAGAAGAATCATGATATGATTTGGGTGATCGTTGATAGATTAACGAAGAGTGCTCACTTCTTGGCTACCAGTGAGACCGCATCACTCAGTAAGTTGGCTCAGTTATATATTGATGAAGTTATTTCCCGATATGCTATACCGCTTTCGATTGTATCGGTTAGAGATTCCAGGTTCGTGTCTAATTTCTGGAACATTTTACAGCAGGATTTGGGTACACGTGTTAATCTGAGTATAACTTATCATCCTCAAATAGATGGGCAATCTGAACGAACAATTCGGACACTTGAGGATAGGTTGCGTACTTGTGTGTTGGAATATGGAGGTTCTTGGGATTCCCACCTGCCGTTGATTGAATCTGCATATAACACTTCTTACCATTCTAGTATTGGTATGCCACCTTATGAGATGTTATATGGGCATCGCTGCCGTACTCCTACGTGTTGGTTAGAGGCAGGTGAGAAACAATATGGAGGGCCTGATATTGTGCAAATCACCGCAGATAAAGTGGCTATTGCGCGAGAAAAGTTGAAAGCTGCGAGAGATCGACAAAAGATGTATGTTGGTCCACGTCGTAGATTTGTGGCTTTTGTTGAAGGTGAACTGGTTTATCTGAAGGTTTCGCCTTGGTTATCCGTTTTGGGAAGCGGGGAAAGCTAGCTCCTCGTTATATTGGGCCGTTTCGTGTCCAACGGGTGGTTAATGATCAGACGGTTACTCTTGATCTTCCAGAGGAATTTTCAAGTATTCACAACACATTCAACGTTTGTTACTTGCGGAAATGTAAAGTGGAAGATGAGAGTCAGATTCTTCCTTTACAAGATCTTAAAGTGGATTCAAGCAAGAAACTAGTGGAAGAACCCATTGAACTGATCGGAAAGTGACAAAATTGCGTAAGAAACAGATTCCGATGGTTCTGGTTAAATGGAAACATAGTTTGGGTTCGGATTTGACGTGGGAAACCGAGGCCGATATGAAAGCTCGTTACCCTCATTTGTTTGAAAGTGAATAGATTCCGAGTATGGAATCCTTTTAAGGAGGGAGGATTTGTAACATCCTGCATAAGGGTGAGCATCTTAACCGAAAAACTGAATCATAACCGATAAAACCATTAAAACCGAACCATTAAAACCAAACCAAATGAAAACCGAAGGTTCGGTTTGTAAAATTTCATTAACCGATAGATAATGGGTCGGTTTCGGTTTTGTACACATAACCGAACCGAACCGATAAGAATTTATTATTTAATTATTTTATATATTTATTATTTAATTATTTGAATATTTTTTCATTTATGGTGCATCATGCAAGTTATATTTTTATAAAAGCTTGAACTTTGTTATTTATTATGTCGTCTCATTCATTGTACTGGACTACTAGAGTCATTATAAATGTTGAACACTTGATTATTTCTTTCATGTGGGGCTATTAAATAAATTAAAAATGAATTCACAAGTTATGAATTGATGGAGGCCAATAGGTGTGTACCATCAGGCTCAAGATGTGTATTAAATATAAATCTAGCCTACCATTTTGTATTTTAGTCATAAAAAATAATGGGTTTACCAAGTCTAGAAAATAATCAATTATTTGGCCCAAATTTGTGGCTTCTATAAAGCAATAAAAATATAAATCAAGCCCATATTCTGAAATTACAAAGCCCATTAAGTTTGACCCAACTTAGTATAACGGTTAACTGTAACATCCGGAATTTTATTTATAATATGCGAGAAGTGTACAAAGTGTTATATAAGTTATAAATGGATAAATGTGATAAGATGTGGTTATAAACTAGAGGGGCCAAAACCGTCAGAATGAAACTATAATAGTCAAGGGACTATTTGAGTAATTAGTCCATAGTTATGTGTATATATAGCCACCTTTGACTAAAGATAGTCAAAGGCTTTCATTTTACCATTTCAAACTCACGTATATGCTCTGAAGGCTGAAATTCCTCTTCCATGTTTTGATCAAGAACAATAGATTTCAAGTGGTTTAGAACCTTCCTAACTACCTTGCAAGCATAAAGGTATCATTTATGGCTTTAGTTTTCAAGTTAAGTGGGTTTAAGAAGATTCAATGGTGAATCAAGGATTTGAGCATGTTTTTGTTGTTTGTTTATTACTTAAAAGTTGATTGGGTGTAGGAAAACACCCTAGTAGTGTTTTTATGAATTAAGAGTGAGTTATTTTGGTGTTTTAGTCGGAAAAACAATGTTCTGGCCGACTTTTTGGTGCAGATCCGGGGAGGCACGGGCGTGCCTGTGGAGGGTACAGGCGTGCCTAACTCCCCGTGGCAAAAACTAGTTTATACAGCACTTCCCTTGCTTTTTGACTGAGCCACGAGCGTGCCTGAGGGAAAGGCACAACCATACCTAGAGGGTGCCTTGCCCCTGTTCAGTTATTAAGTTCAGCAATTACATGTGTTTGACATATAATTGGTATTATTTCATGTAGAGACTTGTTAATGGCGCATTTACTAGATTACTATCGATTGTGGACTATAATATAACATTACAAACTATAAGGTGAGTCTTCTAGACTATTATTCATATTTACAGCATGTGTGTTATCATATCAGGTTGTTAACATGTTAGGTCACTCAGATGTGGGTGCTATGTTCAGTAGGACTCAGTAGTGATACAGTAATGTTACAGTAAATACTTATGTGTATTAAGCTTACTGCTACGTTCAGTAAGGCTCAGTATTATTAAGCATGCTGCTTTGTGTAGTAGTGGCTCAGAAATAGCGCAGTACCGTGGCTCAGTTAATTAATCATATGTATTAGAAAGCATGCTGCCTTGTGGACTAGTGGCTTAGTTAGTTACTCAGGGACTATTATCAGTGATTGATAGTGTTCTAATATGGTTATTTTCATGTGTTTATATGATTGATAGTCTAGTTTACTCACTAAGCTCTCACAGCTTATCAGATATTATTTCTAAAAAGTTTTGCAGGTTTTAGCAAAGACAAGGGCAAAGCTTCAGTTTGACGGTTGTCATGTGATTAAGGAAACAGTGATTTGAAACTTAATGCCCGGTTGTACGGTAAGAAAATGTCTTTTGATGTAAATATGTAACTATCAAGCTTTGTATGAACCTGAGGGTTCAAAACTGCTTTTGTTGCTTCCGCTCGATTGTAAAATAACTGTTTTATTTCTAAAAGACTTTGAAGTATGGTTTTATTTATATTTTCAAAATTTGGGGCGTTACTACTTGGTATCAGAGCCAAGGTTTGAGGGATCTGGAGGTGTGTTATGCATCGTCTAGACTTAAACCATGGTTCTGCGGATTTGATCAAACTGGAGGCTCGCAGCTTGGTGAGTATACTAGTAATTATATTGATATATGTATTATTTGAGCATTATGTGTCAGTACATGATGTGTTCAGGACAGATATGATATATGTGTATATAACTGTTAAGAGTTGGTTTTATATGTGCAATCAGGATGAAATAAATTGTTACATGAATATGTGATATATTTTATTGATGATACATGGCCTAAGCCTGTGAATCGGGACTTTATGTGGTAAAGTTAAGATCGAACGTGTGTAATGTGTTTATAATAATATAAGAGCTCATATTATTACAAACATATGATACGTGTTGGAACTTAATGGAATCATGAGGAATCTTGTGAATCGGGTTAGGGGTACTTGTAAAGATAGTAAACCTGAGAATACAGATGTATAGAATGCCTTAGTATATATACAGAAATACTTTGGATCAGATGATAGGCGTATTGATATGTTGGATATACTAGTGACTGTTTGTTATAGAGTATGGTGTGATAGAGCTACCTTTGCCTTAATGCTTTATCTATACTACCAGGATGGTTAATACAAGAGGTTCAAGGGCAGTCAATAATACTAAGGGTGGTCCCAGTCACCGACCCGAAGGGTTAGAGACCAGTGTAACAGATGAGCATGTTCTTTTAGGAACACAACATGATGGGGAGGGAGGAGCCCCAGAGATAAATCAGGAAATACCAGAAACCGCAATTGGAGAAATTGTAGCAAGGGAAATTAGTAAAGTGTTGGAGCAAAGTATTCCTTATATCATAAAACAAGTTGTAGATCAGGTAAGTGATCAGAATAAGGAAGTGATTGGGCAGGAAATTGCAACTAGGTTAACTGCTGTGGGTGTTGGGGTTAATCCTCAACCTCAAGTTATTATACGTGAAGCACCGAAAAGCTGTACGTTCAGTCGTCAGTCATAGATGGATCTCCGAAATTGAAGGTGTGTTTCACGCGTGTTCGTGTGCACCTAAGAATAAGGTAAGATACGCAACCAATCAACTGAGAAGTGCAGCTAAGGATTGGTGGGATATGGAGGTAAAACAAAGAGGTTATGTTTACATTGAAGTTATGACATGGGAAGAGTTCAAAGAAATTTTTTTCGAAACAATTTGTCCCACAGGCAGAAATTGATAAGATTGTGGATGAATTTCACAAAATGAAACAGACAAAGGAGACTATACTAGAGATTAACGCAAACTTCTTGGAGAAAGCTCGTTTTTGCCCAGACTATGTGGCAAATGAAAAGATGAAGATGTATAGGTACATGATGGTGCTCAAGCCTAGCATCCGAGAGTTTATTGACGCTAGTAAGCATCAAACAGTGAAATCCATAATGGATGCTGCAAGGGCTAGAGAGTTAGAATTAGTAAGACATGAAACTGAAAGAAAGCCAGTGGAGAAGGCGACGCCAATGTATAAGAAACCAAGAGTTGAATCTCCAGAAAAGACAGTGGTAGAGAAGACATTTCCAGTTTGTTCGACATGCAAGAAACGTCATTTGGGAGAATGCAGGATTGGTTCTCCGGCATGTTATAAATGTGGGAAACCTGATCACTAGAGCAGAGATTGAAAGAATCCGATCAAGGTGTGCTATAATTGTTATCAGTGTTAGTCCCATGTTTAGAATAATTAAATTTGATGAGACAAACTATAGATATGTATAGATAATAGGTTAAGAGTTAGGATTTATGTAAGTCTGTTATAAACTGACTAGTCAGCTGAAGCTGAGTAGAAAGCGTATAAACAGATATAGAGTTTTCTATGTAAGTTCTAGATAGCTCAGTGACTTCTAAGCTGAGATAGGTTACAAGAGTGAAGACTTGAAGACTTGAAGATTCAAGAACTCAGCTTGACAAGGTCAAGACTGAGTGAGTCAGCACAGCGTCAGAAGTCAGTTCAGAATTTAAGTAAGTTCTAAATTCTGTTATAAACTCTCCACATCTACGACATTTAAATTAGGATATCCGAACCTAATTTAAACTATCTATTAGTTGGATAGAAATCTCAAACGGAATTAATTAGATATGTTCTAATTAAGGAGTTTGTTACGGTTTTAAAGAAAAGATAAGTTTTATCTTTAAACTGCGATTTGTTCGTAGATATATCAAGTATAAGTATAAACCTTCTTATGGGTTTTAGATACGTACGTTTTACACGTGAACATACGCAGGAATACTGCATAAGTTGCAAGACTGCATAAGTTGCAAAACGTTCGTGTGTTCGTGATACTTGATACGCGTGTGTTGCGAGAACTTTGTAAGTTCAAAGTTCGAGAGAGTTTTTCAAGAGTTCTTGTTAATCAGTTTTAACAAGAAGTTCGATCATCAATTAGTTTGTGATTCAAGAGTGTCTAGAGAGAGAGAGTTGAGAATATAATCATTGTAACATCAAATCATCCTGTTGATTTGATTAGAGAGTGATAATAGTTATTGTTCTGTTTGATAATTGAATATACATTTGATTAATTTGATTATCTATTTAAAGTGTATTCAACCCCCTTCTACACTGTATCGGTTGCTTGTACACCATATTTGGGACCAGCAACTGGTATCAGAGCCAGTTTCTTCATAAGTTGAAGATCAAGATCCGCTGTCAAGAGGTTAAGATGTCTACTAGCAAGCAATCAAGTCATATACCAACAATGGCGGCAAAAGGGTGTCATATGTTTGATGGCACTGAATATCCTATGTGGAAGTTTAGAGCCATGCTATATCTGAAATCCGTGGATCACAGGATGAGTACTGTGATTCAAGATGGCCCAATCATACCAATGATCCATATTACTGCCACTGACAAAACTGTTCCCTCTGGAGAAACTCCCAAGTCTGAAGCATGTTGGACTGAGGAAGATCGTAAACTGTTCAACCTTGATGACAAGGCACAAAGCATTATAGTAAATGCTTTGACAAATCCTCTTCTGCATACTGTGGCTGGGTGCGAAACTGCAAAAGAGATGTGGGATATTCTCAGTGTTACGTATGAAGGCACTGACTTGGTCAAGCAACATAAGAAGACCAATCTGAGTCGTTCTTATGAGACTTTCTTTGCTAAAAAGAATGAAACTCTGGCAGATTTGTTTACCAGATTTCAATGCTTGATAAATGATCTGATCTTGGTAGGTGTCAAGAAAGATGAGAATGAGTTGGAACTCAAGTTCTTGGATGTGTTACCAGAACAATTCAATGAGATAACCATTGCACTTCATACTGGAGGAACCTCAGGAAAATATGATCTCAGATCTATCTATGGTTTCCTTCTAAATCATCAACAGATCATGGAACAGAAGAAAGTGGCCCAGCAACAACTAAAAGAATCAATAAATAATGCTAGATCTGCATTAATGGCAGAAAAGAAGAAGAAGGGATCTAAAAAGTCTCAAGTTGAGACTGACTCTGAATCTGAATCCGAGGAAGTAAGTCTTAACTCTAGTTCAGATGATGAAGAGATGGATGCTCTTACTGAACAAATGGCAATGTTAGCAAGGAATTTTAGAAAGTTCAGAAGAGGAAGGGGTCAATCTGACAGAAGCAAAAGTGGTAAGTCTACTTTTGATCCTAAGAAAGCTAAGTGCTATAACTGTCAGAGGATAGGACACATAGCTGCTGAGTGCAGAGTTAAGAAGGGGGAATCAGCTTCAGTAGCTGACAAGAATGCCTACAGAGCCGATAAATATAAAAAGAAATATCAAAGACTCAAAGGCAAGCCAGATGAAAACACCAAAGGTCTTCTTGCTGAGACTTGGGATACTGAATCATCTACTTCAGATGATGAGCCAAATAGGTGTTTGATGGCCATTAAGGATGAAGAGGAACAAGTTGAATATGAGTTAGAAGAAAGTTCCTTTGATGAGGATCTAGCTGAAGCGGCTAAGCTGAGTAAGCAAACCAGTAACTGGGATCCTGCCTCAATGTATAAGGTAAATAACTTTAGCTCTTACACTGATGAACAAAAATGTCTAATGTTCAACTATTTGTTGAATGACTTCAAAACCTCTCTCATAGTTCAATCTGGTTTGAAAACTAAAATTTCAAAATTAAAAGATGAACTTAAACACTCTGAAACTCTCTTAAATGCTGGTAAAAAGACTCAAAGTGATTATGAATGTCAGCTTCATATAAACAAACTTCTAAGTGAAGTACTACAAGAGTCAAAAGAACAAGCTGACAATCTAAGAAAAATCTGTGAATCTTGGTGTAAGTCATCAAGAGAAGCAGAAAGATGTATTAACCAGCAGATACTAAATCAAGTAAAAGCAGTGCTAGGGGGAGATTATAGTGCTGCTGCTGATGAAATCATCGAAGATCAAGTCAGTCCTGAAGACAAAATGATGAAATCAGATAATATACTTGTAACACCGTATTTTCACCCATAAAATTTTCATTTAAATTAACACTGCGGAAGCGTTTACCAAACCATAAAAGTATTTACAACTGAAGTTAAACCACTGTTTAACAAAACCGATCAGTTTAAAATACAGTATTACAAAAACTATGGCTCGTCACAATTCCAATCAGAGTGCCTGTTAATTATTCCCCAGACTACACCCCCTTACGACTAAACTGCAGAACTCACCAGCCACCTGTAAAAGTAGTGAGAGGTTGGGGTTTAGCACAAAGCTAAGTGAATGGAAGTCAACTTCCGCAGATATACTAGCAAATAACCACATGATATCCACAACAGTAAACACATAATCACCCTTTGCCTCACGAGAAGACTGGCGGTTCTGCAGGAACCTACAACCAATGCTGGCCAAGCAAAGGTTTACCGATAGTCTATTCGCTATTCTCACACAGTATTATCTTAAGTTGCAACGAATGCATCAAAAGACCACAATACTGATTAGCCGATAGCAAAGAAACCCCGCCCAATATGCCCAGCCGATAGCTAACTTCACAATAGGCGCAACAATCAATTAACATATCACAGTTAATCAATTAATAGACAACAGTCTATCTATGCATCAATCCGATAACAGTTGCAACCCAAGCCAGTTACAACTAATAACACCCGTGAGTGACATCTACTCACCTCGAGTTATCGAACTCCCACTCAGTGGTCTAATATTACTGATCCTTGTCCTTTCCTGAGATCAGAATAAACTGAAATCAGTAACCAATACATAAATATATACCAAACACATATATTTATATTCTTTTAATCAAACATAAGCATGTATGATTCACATATGTATAAACATATAACACATATTTAATATGTTAACTTAAACCAAGTAAAACATATTAAACATAAACAACTTTCTGAAACAATGCCCGTCGCGCCGCGACCCCTGTCGGATTTCAAAATCTGGAACCCTACAATAAGATTTCGAGTTGGATTTTCAACAATCCGGATTTAAGTGTAGGATTTTGTCAAGTCTCGGATTTCCCTAGGGTTCTTTTGTAATTTCATCGGATTCCAACAATCCGAATCTAATCTCTCGGATTCCACCCTCGTCGCGCCGCGATCCTGAGTGTAGCGCCGCAACAAGCCGACTTCCAGCTTATCTTCTCGAAGCAAGTGTCGGATTTCCAGCAAACATAACTCCCTAAATCCGATTCAAACCCTCATAAATCAATATGAACACTTCTAAAACATGTATAAACATCTTATAACATGTATCTAACATCAAGAACACATCAATAACAATTAAAACACCAATTCAACCAAAACCCATTTGTCAAGTTTACACATAAACTCCATCCATGGCATCTTCATGAAACCAATTCAAGTTTAACAACAAAACATGACAAAATGATCAGCATCATGCAAGAAACATCATCATACCTTTGTTTTGGATTAACTCCCACAATTCCAATTTTCACTTTTCCAAGTTTACACTTTTCTTGCTTTTTCTTTCAAAACACACACAACACACACACTGTCGGTTTTCAAATGAGAAACCAATTTCAGAAGTTAACTCACTATAAACCCACGTATTCAATCTCATAAAACCAAGCAGGAGGTGTCCATGTACTACATACACATACACATGCAACACACATACTCAAATCCTTATATATATAATTTCGTACACATGCACATATATATAAGTAAATATCTAATATTTAATTTACTAACTCTAATTAATACCATTAATTAAAATCATCTAATTAAATGCTAACAAGCAAATAATCAATCCTTAATTACATAAAAACGTACCTTGGCCTACGTAACCACTAGGCCCAAAATCAGGATGTTACAAATCCTCCCTCCTTAAAAGGATTCCGTCCTCGGAATCTCACTGTATACACATCAATCACGATGTCAACTCTTCATATTTTCTTCCGATAGTTTAACTAGATAAACTCCATTGCACTTTCATCTGTTAACATATAATCATACAAGCCTCACAGCTTATCATTAACCACCAGTTAGTTCATAACTCTCGTTTTCAAGCATCCCCTGAATTTATGTCTAACTCAGTCATAAATCTCAATAGCTTCCAATTGTTTATCATCTGTCATGCCAAAGCATTCAAATGCACTTTATCACTTACTTCAAATCAACAGATTGAAGTATTATCATCACAATCCCATAACTTCACACAAAGTATTCTGATATCCCATCTTCAGAATTTAATTCACCCACACAATCATAATAGATATGAGTTCAGCCAATCATCATGTTTCAATCCCACCTTTGGCTATCCATCAGGAAAATCCTGTCATATTGTCCAACTCTCGTTTCAATCCTTGTTTGTAAACTCTTCATAAGTTTAAACCAATCTCCATTTTTCATCACAAGCCATCAAATACAAATCTTCATATCTGCAAATCATCCCTCTCAAACACTCAATTAAATCCATCTGTACACCAGATAACGTCTCACTGATAATAAAAATATTGAATAGTCAATAACCACTTAAAACATATCCAGGTTTCCTTTTATTTGATCAAGTCAAATACAGTTTCCATCACGTCTTGTCATCATCACCCCTCAGATATCTCAAATATCTCAAGGTTGCATAAGTTTCCTGTACTTCAGTTTACACTCCATATGTCAAATCTCATATCACATACTATCTTTATTCACATAGTACACCATCAGTACTCAACCCTCAGGTTATTACTCCATAATAAAGTATTGGCAATTAATTTATAAATCCCTGTAAAGTTCAACTCCAAAGTTTTAGCAAAGGCACTTCCTAGCAAAGGCAATCTCCGAGTATAGGCATCTCCAAGCAAAGGCAATTTCCAAACATAGGCATCTTCACACCCAAGATCCATAAGTCATCACTCCATAAGTTTAGGCCATTGCAATCCTCTTTTCTCTTTTTCTAACTCCAAAGGTTTCAACCTTTTCCTTCTTCAAGACTTTCTCACAAAGGAAATCTTGATCCATCCACTAAGTCAGAGATACTTCCAACTCGCATATACAAAATGTTATCATCACTAGCTTTTTCACAGATCAACCCATCTGTCGTCATGTCGTCTTTCCAGATAACATCAAATTCCACAATCACTTTCTCTGATTCAGTCTGATCACCATCTCAATCGTTCGGATAACTTCTTCTAGTTAGCCATTCAATATATCTCTCATTGACCACGTCAATCACACATGTCTTCCCTTAAAGTTAATATAACATCACTGCACTTATATCAGCTGTAATTTTCAAGTCATGGTAAAATTTCGTCTCATGATATCTCAAATAACACAAGATATTCACTATACATCCAATCTCAAAGCATAGCATCACATTTCAAACCAACAAATGCGATTTCCAGTCCTACCACAAAAGTCGTTTAAAACCATCATTCATCCTCATGAATTAACTGTACTCGGTAAATTATACATCCACTTATAATCTTCAATACTCCTTATACCTGCACAATACTGCACACCCCAGACTTGCCCAATATGCAGTAATTCATCTCTGTCTTCTTTTTTTACACAATTGAATTCACATAAACACATAATGTATATAAATCATACCATACACATTATATCATGTAATTCAATTTATATAAACATATATCTCTGTGGTATATCATGCTCACTTAGCATTTAATCAAGTATCACACATACTTATCATCATACCATATCTTGATATATAACACATAACTCATAATAGAAAATCATCTACTATCACTTAGTTCTATTTCTAGAGAATCAATCTCATCAGAAATAAACTCATACATTTTAGCACATACTATGCATAAAATATCCACAATTAACTTTAAAGTTAATTAACACACACAAACAGGTATAAAGTTTTATCAAAACATACCCGTTTCATCTTCATCGGCGGTGGCATTATCACTAGCCATCATATTGAACACCCCACCCTCTAGCACAGTAGGGTTCTTTCTCTTTTGCCCTGCTGATGATGATCCCTCAACCGCTCCTGCCCCCGTCCCTGTCCCAGTCTTCCTCCCAGAAGGACAATCACCAGTCCTGTGTCCCTCATTATGACAGTTCCAGCACACACTTCGGGGAAAATCACATTCCTTAGCTTCATGCCATAATGCTTCACAACGCATACATCGCATGGTCTGAACTGTACACTGCCCAGAATGGTTAGATCTACACCGTCTACACCATTGCGGTCTCTGACCAGAACCCTCAGTGGTTACCCCACTGTCCTGACTTCCATGTGACTGATTTCCTTGCCAACTCCTCTTTGGCTGATTACCAGTCTACTCATACCTCGGCTTCTACACAACCGCGTCGTCTCGATTTTGTCTATCTCTTGCATGTATGTCCCCCTCAGCAGACTTTGCCAAGGTGAAAGCCTGGGATAACGATCCAGCCAATCGAGTTGTGCTCCTGTACTCAGGAAGTAATGCTCCAATGAAATGTTGAACCTGGGAAGGTTCATCAGGCACCCACTGAGTCACAAATCTCAGTTTTGAATTGAACTGCTCAATCAATTCATCCACAGACATCTTTTTCGTCATTCGTAGTTCCATGAACTCCTGCCTTATCTTGTTCAACTCAAAAGCATTGCAATACTATTCACACAATTTATTTTGAAATTGATCCCAAGTAATTGCATCCATCTGAGCTCTTGATAAATGTGTAGTGATCGAATCCCACCAAACCATCGCTTTTCCTTTCATCATCCTGGTGGCAAAAAAAACCCTTATTTCTTCCTCACAATTGCAACCATCCAAAATCCTTGAAATATCTTGCAACCAATTCAAGGTAACATTTGGATCTGTGCTACCATGATACTCCTCGGGTTTACAATCCAAGAACTGTTTATACGTACACGGTTGTTTAAATCCCATACCAGGTGAAAATCCCATGAAAGGATATGACATCGATCCTTGCGAAAACATCGGATAGTAAAATGGTTGAGATATCGGTTGAGACATTGGTGGAAATGGTATTGATACAGAAGGCATCCCTGTATACACAGTACTAACCGGGTAATTGGTGGTATCTCAAGTGTAGTAGAAGCCACTGTAAAAACCGGTGGTTGATTCGCAAAATCCTGTCTCTGTTGATCCAACTCTTTTCTTAGATCTTGTAACTGACCCTCAAGCTGAAAGATATATTCATCTCTCTCATCTCCAGCTATACCAGATGTACCAATATTTGGTAAAGTTTCCACTGTTGCTGGGACAATCGGGGCGCCAGTTGAGTTCTCATTATCAGCCATCTGTAACAATCACAATATCTCACCAACTGATTAGTTCAAAACCGTTAGTATAACACATACTGACCACCCAAGCAATACTCACATTCACCCGAATCCCCATCCTCAAGGAATAATTGACCCCCAACTCGAGCCAAGATTTGGGAATGCAACACTTCCACTGTGCCTACATCGCCAAACCAAGGCTCTGATACCAAACTTCTAACACCGTATTTTCACCCATAAAATTTTCATTTAAATTAACACCGCGGAAGAGTTTACCAAACCATAAAAGTATTTACAGCTGAAGTTAAACCACTGTTTAACAAAACCGATCAGTTTAAAATACAGTATTACAAAAACTACGGCTCGTCACAATTCCAATCAGAGTGCCTGTCAATTATTCCCCAGACTACACCCCCTCACGACTAAACCGCAGAACTCACCAGCTACCTGTAAAAGTTGTGAGAGGTGGGGGATTAGCACAAAGCTAAGTGAATGGAAGTAAACTTCCACAGATATACTAGCAAATAACCGCATGATATCAACAGCAGTAAACACATAATCACCCTTTGCCTCACGAGAAGACCGACGGTTCTACAGGAACCTACAACCAATGCTGGCCAAGCAAAGGTTTACCGATAGTCTATTTGCTATTCTCACACAGTATTATCTTAAGTTGCAACGAATGCATCAAAAGACCACAATACCGATTAGCCGATAACAAACAAACCCAGCCCAATATGCCCAGCCAATAGCTGACTTCACAATAGGCGCAACAATCAATTAACATATCACAGTTAATCAATTAATAGACAACAGTCTATCTATGCATCAATCCGATAACAGTTGCAACCCAAGCCAGTTACAACTAATAACACCCGTGAGTAACATCCACTCACCTCGAGTTATCGAACTCCCACTCAGTGGTCTAATATTACTGAGCCTTGTCCTTTCTTGAGATTAGAATAAACTGAAATCAGTAACAAATACATAAATATATACAAAACACATATATTTATATCCTTTTAATCAAACATAAGCATGTATGATTCACATATGTATAAACATATAACACATATTTAATATGTTAACTTAAACCAAGTAAAACATATTAAAAATAAACAACTTTCTGAAATAGTGCCCGTCGCGCCGCGACCCTTATCGGATTTCGAGTCGGATTTTTAACAATCCGGATTTAAGTGTCGGATTCTGTCAAGTCTCGGATTTCCCAAGGGTTCTTTTGCAATTTCATCGGATTCCAACAATCCGAATCTAATCTCTCGGATTCCACCCTCGTCGCGCCGCGATCCTTAGTGTAGCGCCGCGACAAGCTGACTTCCAGCTTATCTTCTCCAAGCAAGGGTCGGATTTCGAGCAAACATAACTCCCCAAATCCGATTCAAACCCTCATAAATCAATATGAACACTTCTAAAACATGTATAAACATCTTATAACATGTATCTAACATCAAGAACACATCAAGAACAATTAAAACACCAATTCAACCAAAACCCATTTGTCAAGTTTACACATAAACTCCATCCATGGCATCTTCATGAAACCAATTCAAGTTAAACAACAAAACATGACAAAATGATCAGCATCATGCAATAAACATCATCATACCTTTGTTTTGGATTAACTCCCACAATTTTAATCTTTCACTTTTCCAAGTTTACACTTTTCTTGCTTTTTCTTTCAAAACACACGCAACACACACACTGTCGGTTTTCAAATGAGAAACCAATTTCAGAAGTTAACTCACTATAAACCAACGTATTCAATCTCATAAAACCAAGCAGGAGGTGTCCATGTACACATACACATACACATGCAACACACATACTCAAATCCTTATATATATATAAATTCGTACATATGCACATATATATAAGTAAATATCTAATATTTAATTTACTAACTCTAATTAATACCATTAATTAAAATCATCTAATTAAATGCTAACAAGCAAATAATC
The DNA here is from genome assembly GCA_038502395.1 of Dittrichia graveolens. Taxonomy (NCBI): domain Eukaryota; kingdom Viridiplantae; phylum Streptophyta; class Magnoliopsida; order Asterales; family Asteraceae; genus Dittrichia; species Dittrichia graveolens. The sequence continues at coordinate 32,160,464 of JARJIL010000008.1, forward strand.
AAACCTTAATTACATAAGAACGTACCTTGGCCTACGTAACCACTAGGCCCGAAATCAGGATGTTACAATACTCTCAAGAACATTCTTAAGAAACAAGGATGGGAAACAGGTCAAAACCAATAAGTTTGTGAGACCAACCCAAAGTCCTCATGTTTTTCATACAAACCATCAAGCTGAATGTTCCAGATCCAACAGAAACTGTATGTCAGTTTTCAAAAGATTGGATTACAATCCTGTGAGAACAACTGTTTATGACAGAATATCTCATGTCAACTCAGAAAGACATAACTCTCAAGCCATATATGAAAGGATGTCTAAAAACAGGAAGTTGTCTGTAAGTCAAACTTCACCAAATAAGGGTAACCATAAAGCTGACAAAGGTAAGTCCAAAGTCAGTCAAAATCAAGTAGACAAACTGTCTAAAAGAATTGAAAGGTTATCCACATCTTATGACCCTAAAACTGAATCCAAATTTAATATTGGAAAACTCAAAGAAATCACCCAAACACCCATCTTTAGAAGAAAATGCTATAAGTGTGGTGATAGAGGTCATGAGGCCAAAGATTGTGTAAGTACCAATCTTAGACCTGAAAATGTAAAGGATGGTCAGTCTAAAACAGAACCAGAATCTGTTCGAGCTGATCAGTCAAACTCTAAAGGATCAGCTAAGTGCTCATCCTCAGAACCCACCAAACAGTGGGTTCCAAAAAGAAACTAATATGTTTAGTTGATCATGTGCAGGGGGTATCTAGACAGTGGATGCTCAAGGCACATGACAGGAAGCAAAGAGATTCTAAGTGAATTCCGAAGCAATGAAGGACCCAAGGTGACATTTGGGGATAGTTCTAAAGGAAGGACTAAAGGTTATGGAAAGATAACTGCTGGAAAAGTCACTTTAAAAAAGGTAGCATATGTTGAAGGCCTTAAACACAATCTGATAAGTATCAGTCAACTGTGTGATGAGGATTAAGAAGTCACCTTCAGAAAGCATGCAGGGACAATTTATGATAAGAAGGGAAAACCAATATTAATGGCAAAAAGAGAGAGAGAGATATCTATTTGTTACATCGCAGCTCCACAGATCCTTCAACTGAAACCTGCTTGTATTCTGACTTAACTCCTAAGCTGAGTTGGTTATGGCACAAGAGACTATCACACTTAAATTTCAAATATATTAACAAGTTGTCTAGCAAAGAGTTAGTCTCTGGTCTGCCTAAGATCACATTTGCTAAAGACAAACTCTGCTCAGCGTGTGAAATGGGAAAACACCATAAGGGATCCTTCAAGTCCAAACATAATTTCTCAATTACAGAACCATTGCATTTTAAGCATTTGGACCTATTTGGACCTATTAGCACCCCAAGCCTAAGTGGCAAAAAGTATACTCTAGTGATTGTTGATGAGTTCACAAGATTCACTTGGGTAGTCTTCTTAAAAGCCAAAAGTGAAGCTGCATATGAGTTAATCAGCTTCGTAAGACAAGAAGAGTTGCAAAAGGGTAAGTCTCTTAAACAACTCAGAAGTGACCATGGGACTGAGTTCAGAAACTCAACCCTTGAAGGTTTTTGTGAAGAAAAAGGAATTATCCAGAATTTCTGATCTGTAAGTGGAACCTCAACCAGTGGAGGATGAGGTACCTGACACACAGCCATTAGAGCTCCGTAGATCTGGTAGAGTTCGTCAAGAGCCGGAAAGATATGGGTTTCTCATTATCCGAGGGCGACGAACTATTGGTGGATCATAGTGAACTGACCAACTACCGGGAAGCCGTAGCAGGCCCTGAGTCTGCTAGGTGGAAGGAGGCAATGCACAGTGAGATGCAATCCATCGCGGATAATCAAGTCTCGGACTTGGTTGACCCAGTACCTGGCCATAAGCCAGTAGGGTGCAAATGGGTCTTCAGGAAGAAGACTAACATGGATGGAAAAGTAGACACCTTCAAAGCCCGACTGGTAGCAAAGGGTTTCACTCAAACTCATGATGTAGACTATAATGAAACTTTTTCTCCAGTGGCTATGTTGAAGTCTATTAGGATATTGATGGCTATCACTTCATATTACGATTACGAAATATGGCAGATGGATGTCAAGACTACCTTCCTTAACGGGAAGTTGGCAGAGGAGGTTTACATGGCACAACCTGATGGTTACGTAAACCCCAAATATCCTAATAAAGTCTGCAAGCTTAAGAGGTCCATTTATGGACTTAAGCAAGCATCTCAGAGTTGGAACATTTGCTTTGATGAAAAGGTCAAAGAGTTTGGCTTTTCTAAAAGCAAGGATGAACCTTGTGTATATGTCAGGGCTAGTGGGAGTGCTGTAGTTTTCCTAGTCTTGTATGTGGATGACATACTACTTATAGGAAGTGACGTGACTACCTTGCAGGAAGTGAAAACCTAGCTTGGGAGTTGCTTCTCTATGAAAGACATGGGAGAAGCAACATATATTTTGGGGATAAAGATCTATAGAGATAGATCTAAAAGACTCATTGGTTTGAGCAAGAGTACGTACATAGATAAAGTCTTGAAGAGGTTCAAGATGCAAGATTCCAAGAAAGGGAATTTGCCTATGTTGCATGGTATGGCATTGAGCAAGTCTCAATGTCCTAGTTCTCAGAAGGAACTAAAGGAAATGAGTCGAGTCCCGTATGCTTCGGCAGTAGGATCGATCATGTATGCTATGCTATGTACTCGGCCTGATGTGTCGTATGCCTTGAGCATGACGAGCCGATATCAGGCCAACCCTGGTCAAAGTCATTTGATTGCAGTTAAAAACATCCTTAAATATATTCGGAGAACTAAGGAAATGTTTTTAGTGTTCGGTGGATCGGAGGAGCTTAGAGTTACTGGATATTCTCATGCTAGCTTCCAAACGGACAAGGATGATTGCCGGTCTCAATCGGGATTTGTATTCTTGTTAAATGGTGGAGCAATAAGTTAGAGAAGTTCCAAGCAAGATACCGTGGCCGATTCAACCACGGAGTTAGAGTATATTGCTGCAAGCGAGGCTGCTAAGGAAGCCGTCTGGATGAAGAAATTCATTCAGGACCTTGGAGTTGTTCCTAGCATCGCTAACCCTATTGAGATCTTCTGTGACAATGAGGGTGCAGTGGCTCTAGCTAAGGAACCAAGAGCACATCGACGTACAAGACACATTACTCGGAAATATCATTTTACCTGTGATATTATCGAGAATAGAGACATTGTGGTTAGTAGAGTACCGACTGAGGGGAACTTGGTAGATCCACTCACCAAATCTTTGTCACAAGTTAAGCATGATTCTCATTCTAAGTCTATTGGTATTAGATTTGCTAGTGACTGGGTTTAATTATTTTAGTTGTATTTGTTATTGAGAACATTAAAGCAATAATGTATTTCTTATTGTAATGACTATTAAATGGGGATTTAATATACGCGTGATGCGATTACTTTATGAAACATTATTGTCTTCTATCTTTGCATGTTTAATACTTCCTTCAATAAACTTGTTTATTCTAAATGCTCCACGATCGGTCGTTCTTCATTGGGAGGAAGAAGTGTATTAAGATCGAGGCGAGTGGTTGGTAAAGTTTTCATCTTGGATTGAATACTTGTTTACGCAACACTAGCCTATACTTAATGGTGATTAAGTAATTGGGGGACCCGTACCTGAGTTTACTTCACGAGTAAATCAGGATGATAATATTATTTACCCTTTTATTGAAGATGCATGCGTTGCTTGATTATTAACATGGATTTGTTTAGATTGCTTTCTAACACAGTTCGTAACTGGCTGTTATAAGGGATGTTTTCAGGCAAGAACTTATTATTATGATAGGGCGGTGTAGTCAAAGGTATTCGTTCCTCTTTGGAGAGATATCCTTGGGCCCCTCGTTGACTAAGCTGATGGCAAATAAAAATGCATGGCCGTGCTCAAGTTGAATTGATAATGGATCAATTGTGCAACTTGTATTGTTAGTCATAGTTAGCCTATATCGAGAAACATAATCGTGAATGATTTGGGGTTGATCGTGTTCCATGACCTGCATTCACATCGGATATCGTGAACGAAGGGATAAGTAATCACTTATCTATAAGACCTTTCCTTTTGGTTAGGTATTTGTTTTGGGAAGACAAACCCTATGTTGACTTGGGGGCGTAGATGCCTTGCTAGAGGCCGCTCTATGTCGGTGACGCCTTTCGTAAGTGTGTCATGTGCAAGTGGGAGTCTGTTGGATTATGCCCACTGACACGCACACGAGTTGGTATCATGGTTGATGAAGCAAGGGCCTATTGGGTCACACGCCTAGTATCGATTCTGGCATCACGGATGGTCTAATGAGAGAGAAAACCAGAAACTGGTTCTGGCGGGCCAAGGCATGCCCATGCCTCTATAAGGTACGGTCGTGCCCTACGGGCAGGCACGAGCCCAAGTCGGGCGTGACTGGGGTGTGGCCTGTGGCTAGGTACGCCCATACCCTGTGCCCAATGGACATGCACGAGCCCAAGTCAGGCGTGACTTGGGTGTGGCCTTTTGGGCTGGCACGCCCGTGCCTTGAGAGGCACGACTGTGCCTTGTGCAGTAACAGCTTCTTTAATTAGCTTTCAAGGCTGATTATGGTGGTGTTTATGGCCATAACTCTAGTAACTAATTGTGGCATGATGATGGATGGTTTTGAGTTCAAATTGGAGCTCTATAAAAGCCACAAGAAGTTCTAGTGTTATGTTCCTTGAACTTGATTCACAAATATATACATATTGTACTTAATTCTCTCATACACAAAAATCGGTTCTCAAGGCTTTGATACTTTGTGTGTTAGGCTATTTGTGGTGTTTAGGTTGGCACACCTAACACTCTAGCAAGTGGGAAATGATCAAGACTTGGTGTGGACTTCGATAGAGGTGTACACGTTAGTACACGCGCTTCCAAACTCCAAATCCATTGGACTAAGGAACTTAGCTTCAAGGGTATGAATCTATTCCTTCTTGTCTTTATTTGTTGCTTGTCCATGTTTAGATTTTTGGTCCATATGGTGGGCATATTCGTGGTCAAATTTTGAAACTCTTTTTCTACTCGTTTTGCTTCTGCTATGATTTTGGACCACGAAAACAAACCCATATCTGTCTCTAGCTTCCCAAGATCTACTTACCTCAGGCTACTGTGTTAGTTACATACTAACTCTTTCTACATATTGTTTTTGAAGATCAGAAATCTTTAACATACAATATATAATAACTTTCTCTATACCATAACAGGTATACTGGTCTACATACATAAATCATCATGTTATCAAACACATAATCCGCAGGGTTCATCATGATCTTGTTGAGCTTAAGTATGTACCATGTGTTTATAATAATATGGGCCCTACATTATTATGAACACACTATACCTTACCTATTCTCAACTTAACCAATCAGATTCCCGCTTCATACCATCTTACACTTAGCCACATAACTGTTGTACATGCATAAACAGGCTAACTCATACTCGATTTATAAAACAGATATCAATCATAAACTTCTACTAACCGTATGCTCACCAAGGTTTACTGCCCCATGGATAGCTCCACTTAACCTCAAAACCATGGTTTAAGTTCAGGCATCACACTAAGGTATGCCCAAATCTCTTAAACCTTAGCTCTGATACCAAGTTGTAACACCTCTTTTCCAGTTTTAATTTAAAAACATTATCTTACGAGTAAGCACCAAAAAGATATCAGAGTTTCTAAAAAATACTGTTTCTAAACATACACGTGCTAACATTTACATAAGTAGTGTCAAAGCTACTTCTTGAAAACCAGGAGCTATCAGGCTGAACATCGCGCTGGGGCCTTACCCTTGCTGGAACCTGCATTACCTGCAACATGCAACACTGAAACATAAGCTAACGCTTAGTGAGCATACTAACTGAACATAAACAACATAAGAACGTCTCGCATCTAAGCTGTGTCATCTAGAGTAAAGTCTCCTCAGGATGTCTTGCATCCTAGCTGTATTACCTGCAACCTGCAAATCTGTTACTATACTAGGCTTTATCTACACCATAGTGCAGAATCCCCCAGTGCTTTCTTTGGGTATACAGAGCTCGATATACCCATTTCTATTATCTTGGATACAAAGCTACGCTTGCACGTACCGAGTATCCTCTGTGCCGGGCTTATCTACACCTCACGGGTGTAGCCTATCCCGGCTGCTATTGGTAAATAGGTCACTATGTACCCTGTCTCTGATCTTGTGGATAGTTACGCTTACGGCATGACTATACATCTGTACTTTTATCACATATCATATCTGGTCATAACATAACATATCATATCTGGTCATAACATAGCATATCATATCTGGTTATAACATAACATATCTTCTAGTGCACATAAACACATACTAACTCATAGATACTTATAGTGCTTTGGTGTACCGTTACACCATCTGTGTGGCTGAATATCATAATACTGTTCTTTGTACAAGGTTACACCTCGCACATATTCTGTACCAAGCTTACTTTCATTATATACATATAACATTCATATCTCATAATACAGGTATCATGCTGTTCATCTAAATCATAGCCATATGCTAAACATGCTAAAGAACTAGTACACTCACCTGGTAATTGTGTAGAATGCTAAACAGATAACTTATGCTGTCAAGTCTGCAGATAACTTCTTGTACCAGAGATTAAGCTAAACATCATAAACTGTACAAACTGAACTGAGAAAGGTCCACATGGGCCGTGTAATCCTACACGGGCCCTGTACCCTGCATACTACACGACTATACTTGGCCACATGCCCTGTGTTGACACATCACCCTACACGGGCCGTGTACCTTTACACGGGCCGTGTACCTCTTATGCTACACGACCATGTATCCCTACATGGTCTGTCACCGCCTTAGACCTCTACACGGGCCGTGTACCTTACACACTACATGACCATGTTCATCTACATGGCCTATCTCCTTCTTAAAAGACATGTACACGGGCCGTGTTCCCCTACACGGGTCGTGTAGAGGACCGACCTGCAACTTCTGTGAAGAACATAGCTGCTGTTCTTGCTTTTCAACTTACATTCAATTATTTCAAATACTGTAGGGGTGTTTTCCTACACCCCAACTAATCACTAACATCATTAATAACATAATTAACAAACTTTGATTCTTGATTCAATCTTTTGACCCATTTGTAACTTGAAAACAATACTACAAATCATACCTTGCTTTTAAGAATCATTTGGATGTTGTTTCAACTCTCCCACCTTGCTGTTACTGATCCAGAGATACTAGAAACATGGTTATGGAGATTATAGCTGGTGAAACTTGAAGGTTTGACTTTCTAAGTCAAACTTCAACACACACATATATATAATAGAGCTTTCCAAAAATTACCAATCAGCCCCTAGACTTATCATCTTTAAAAATGACAATTTTAGCCCCTCTAGTTTTATTAACATCTCTAATACTTAATATCACTTAACCGTAACACTTTGAACTTTGGGGTGTTACAATTTTGTACCGTAAAGATAATGTCTCCATAACTTTAATGCAAAAACCACAGTTGCCAGTTCTAAATCATGGGTTGGATAGTTCTTCTCATTAGGTTTCAGCTGACGAGAAGCATACGCAATAACTCTATCCCGTTGCATCAATACACAACCCTACCCTGCAAGTGAAGCATCACAATAAACTATGAAGTCATCAGAGCCATCCGGTAGCGCAAGAATAGGAGCCTGACATAAAAGTCGTTTCGGCGTCTGAAAATCCCTTTCCTGTTCATCATTCCACATAAATGGAACCTCCTTGCGAGTCAATTTAGTCATGGGATTTGCAATTTTAGAAAAGTCTTTGTTAAACCGACGATAATAACCTACCAATCCGAAGAAGTTTTTAATCTCAGAAGGCAACTTCGGAGCGTCCCAATTCATTACAGCTTCTATCTTTGCCGGATCAACTTTGAATCCATCACTGCAAATAACATGCCCCAGAAAGTGAACTTCTCGCATCCAAAATTCACATTTCGAATACTTGGCACACAATTGCTCCCGTTTCAATGTTTCAAGAACTTGTCTCAGATGTATCTCGTGATCAGCTTTGGATTTAGAATAAACCAGAATGTCGTCAATAAATACTATCACAGATTTATCCAAAAATGGTCGACAAACCCGATTCATCAAATCCATAAACACTGAAGGTGCATTAGTCAAACCGAATGGCATGACTAAGAATTCATAATGGCCATACCGGGTATGGAAAGCAGTTTTAGCAACATCTTTGTTAGAAACTCGTACCTAGTGATAACCCGATCTCATATCAATCTTTGAAAAATAAGAAGCACCCTGCAACTGATCAAACAAATCATCAATCCTGGGCAGAGGGTATTTATTCTTGACTGTCCTCTTGTTTAATTCTCTGTAATCAATACACATTCGCAGAGTACCATCCTTCTTTTTCACAAATAAGACTGGTGCACCCACGGTGATGAACTCGGATGAATAAAACCCCGATCCAACAAATCCTGAATATGTGTCATCATCTCCCTAATCTCAGAAGGAGCCAATTTGTAAGGAGATCTTGCCACTAGACTAGAACCTGGTATTAAATCAATCTTGTACTCCACCTCTCGAACGGGAGGTAGCCCAGGTAACTCATCCAGAAATACTTCAGGAAAATCAGATACTACTCGTACATCAGTAACTGCCCGCTTTTATTTTCTAGCATCAATAGCATATGTTAGAAAACATTCACATCCCTTACTATGGCATTTAATACTTGCTTTGTGCTTACTCAACAAGTCCATCCCCAAAACCACATAAAAAACAGTCAAAGGCATAAGTCGGAATGACACTAGGAAGCATTTACCATCAATATCAATTTCAGCCCCAGTCACAGAGGTTGTAATAGGAACTATCTTACCGTCTGCTACTTCTATTTCATGTGGTATAGAAATAACAGTGGTAGGAAGTTTTAATTTATCACAAAAAGCCATAGAAATAAAAGAGCGATTCGCTCCAGAATCAAATAACACACGAGCAGGTAGGGAGTTTATAAAGGAACATAGCGGTGATAACCTCATCGGTGGCAGTAGCATCGTCTACTGTCATACGGAACGCCCTACCCTCCGGTGTCGGAGGATTCTTTCTTTTCTGCCCTACTGACGATGATCCCCCAACTTCCCCTGCCCCTGTCCCCGTCCCGGCTCTCCTCCCTGTAGGGCAATCTCCAGCCCTGTGCCCTTCTTACAAACAATTCCAACAAACATTACGAGGGAATCTACAATCTTTCATCTCGTGTCCATGAGTTCCACAACGCCTGGTCCGAGCAGTACACTGCCTAGTGTGGGTGGATCTACATCGGGTACACCATTGTGATTTTACATTCATACTCCCCCGTTGTCGTCTTCCGACTCTGGTTTCCCTGAGATGAATTACCCTGCCATTCTTCTTTTGTTGGCCACCAGCCTGATCATATTTCGACTTCTGCAAAGCCGCCTCATCCTTATTCTGCTTGTCTCTGGCTTGAATGTCCCCCTCAGCAGATTTTGCTAAGGTGAAAGCCTGGGACAATGATCCAGCCAAACGTGTCGTACTCGTGTATTCGGGCAATAAAGCTCCAATAAAATGTTGAACCTGGGAATGTTCATCAGGCACATACTGAGTCACAAACCTCAGTTTCGTATTAAACTGCTCAGTTAATTCATCCACTGACATCTTCTTTGTCATTCGCAACTCCATAAACTCTTGCCTTATCTTGTTCAACTCAAAGGCATTGTAATACTACTCACAAAATTTATTTCGAAATTGATCCCACGTTATCGCATCCATCTGAGCTCTCAATAGATGTGTAGTAATGGAATCCCACCAAACCATCGCCTTCCCTTTCAACATCCTAGTCACAAAATAGACTCTCATTTCATCCTCACAGTTGCAAGCATCCAGAATTCTAGCTGTATCTCGCAACCAGTTTAAAGTAACATTAGGATCCGTGCTGCCATGGTATTCGTCAGGTTTACAATCCAAAAACGGCTTGTATGTACATGGCTGCCTGTATCCCATGTTAGGAGGAAGTCCCATGTAAGGATAACAGTAAGATCCCTGAGGAAATAACGGGTAAAAGAACAGTTGAGACGTAGGTTGAGACATCGGTGGTAACGGTACAGATACTGGGGGAATCTCAGCCAAAGTAGTAATTGTTGGAAAGATCGGTGGTATCTCGGGTGTAGTTGAAGCTATGGTAATGACTGGTGGTTGATTTGCAGGAACTTGTCTCTGCTGTTCCAGTTCCTTTCTTAAATCTTGTAACTGACCCTCAAGCTGAAAGATGTATTCATCGCTCTCATCTCCAGCTGTACCAGATGTACTAGCATTTTGTAAAGTTTGCACTATTGTTGTAGGGACTTCAGCAGTAGACGGGACAGTAGGGGCACCAATTGAGTAATCATGATCAGCCATTGTTTTCTGTAACAATCACATCACCTCATGATATCCGTTAGTACATAACATACTAAACTCCACCACACTCCAATTCACCCCAATCCCGCACCCAAGGAGTAATCGACCTACCACAAGCCAAGATTTGGGAATGTAAAACTTCCATTGTGCCTACATCGCCAAACCAAGGCTCTGATACCAAACTTGTAACACCGTATTTTCAACCCAAAAAATTTCATTTTAAATAACACTGCGGAATCGATTTAAATACCAAAAGTATTCACAACTGTACATAAACCACTGTACATGAAAACAACTAGTTCAAAATATCAGTATTACAAAAACTACGGCTCGTCACAATTATACATATCAGAGGCCTAGGTGATTACTCCCCAAGCTAACCACTCTCAGCCGAGCCGCTGACTTATCAAAACCTGTAAAAAGAGTGAGAGCTCGGGGATTAGCACAAAGCTAAGTGAATGGAGTAAAGCCACAACATATATATCAACTAAAACCACATGATATCAACAACAACAGATAATCATGTCCCGAGAAGACCGGCGGTTCTGCAGGAACCTACAACCAATGCCGGCCAAAGCAAAGGTTTACCGATAGTTCATTTGCTATTCTCACATAGTATTACCTTGAGTTGCAACAAATGCATCAAAAGATCTCAATAATGATTAGCCGATAGCAAACAAACCCAGCCCATGGCCCAGCTGAGACTGACTTCCCAAATCATGTATACATATCACTGACGCAACAATTAATTAACAATCAACCAGTTAATCAATTATCACATACACAATCTATCCATGCGTCAAACCAAAAACAGCTTCAACCAAACCAGTTACAACTAATAACATCTGTGAGTAAAAATCCACTCACCTCGAGTTAATGAACTCCCACTTAGTGATCTTATGTTACTGAGCCTTGTCTGTTCCTGAGAACACAACAAACTGAAATCACTAACTGATTCATAAATATATACCAATCACATATATTTATATCTCCCTTGATCAAACATAAACATGTTAGATTCACATATGTATATATATAGCACATAACATTAAACAATGCAACTAAACAAGAAATTCCACAAAAACCGCGGACGTGTCGCATCCAAGAAACCGACACGTCGCGTCGTAGCCAAATATCGGATTTCACAAATCCGATACTCAACTGTCGGATTTCAAGTCCCGGATTTCCACCATCGGATTCTCACTGTCGGATTTCCCTTGTTGGATAGTCAAAGTCGGATTTTGGGTCTCGGATTTACCTTCGGATTTCTACAAGAATCCGCCAAATCATGAGAACGCATGGCGTTCTATAAAAAGACGCGTCACGTCATTAAAAAACCTGCACCATCTTCTTCATGATTCCAGCCGACTCAACTTTGCTAAATCCAATATTTTCACTCAAAATCCATTATGAACACTTTAATAACATGTATAAACATCATATATCATGTAAACAACAACAAGAATACATCAAATCCTTTTAAAGCACCATATCATGCAAAACCCATTTGTCAAGTTTACATATAAGCTTCTACAATGGTGTTTTCATGGAACCAACATGATCTTAACATCAAATCATATCAACATGATCAGATTCATGCAAGGAACATTATCATACCTTTGGCTTGAATTAACAACCAACAAATCCTTGCTTTCACTTTTCAAGTTTAACTAGCTTTCTTTGCCTTTCTCTCTCAAAAAACACAGTACATACACAAGCGGTTTTCAACAATGTGTTTCCTACTTCTGAAGTAACTCATATAAAATCCACGTATGGTTTCTCAAACAATGAAGCATGAGGTGTCATGTACTTAAAAAAATACATACACATGCATATAAATATATATATATATATTAACAATCATATAAGTACACTTAATTAAAAATATAATTAAATGAACATATAAAATAAAAACCACACATAAACTTACCAAAGTCTAATTAAATACTAGGCCGAAATGCAGGATGTTACATATGAACATTCCATATGCAGGTAAATAGATTGCTGGTGAGGATGGGTACCTGCTGGGAGTTCATGTTATGTTTTGGGAACACTTTGTGTGCTAAGTTTATGTAATAAGTAGTTTAATGATCGAACGAATTTGGTAACACCTTGTGATGTTTTACTAGTACTTTTGTAACACAACTTATATATATATAAGTTGTAAATTGTTAAATAAATATAAAAGCTTGCACTCGTTTAAAAAAAAGACTCCTCAAATTTTGGCGGCGTTACAAGTTGGTATTAGAGCCTTGGTTTGAGGGAATTGGGTACTTTAAATAGTATTCAGTCCCAAACCTAGGCTCGACCATTACTATGTGTTCCCTGGGTGGTATTGGGGTGTGAAGAGTGACTTAAGTGATTTGTTATGTGTTAGGAAAGTATAAGAGATGATAAGATAAGAGTTATATATGAGGTATACTAAATATTCTACTTTGATATATATATATATATATATATATAGAAATCTAACTCGACATGGCGGGTTCTTCTGGAGATGGTGACAAGGATGCTTACATCCTAAGGTTAGAGGCACAGCTGAAGCAAGCTAACGAGCGTGAGTCTGTATGGAATGAAAAAGAGACTCACAAACCTACAACCTTTAAAACTTTCCTGAGTTGTCAGCCTCCTTCACTGGCACAACCAATGATCCTTCTGCTGTTGAAACCTGGATCAGAGAGATGCAGAATTCCTTTGAATCCAATGAGTGTGATGAAGATAAGAAGGTAAACTATGCTAAAAGAATGTTTAGAGGGCGTGCTTTGGCCTGGTGGGATACTGTAATTGCTATTACACCAGGCATTGACTTGGGATGGTTTTAAGGCAAAGATCATGGGTAAGTATTGTTCAGACTATGATATGCTGAGGATTGATAATGAGTTCAGGGCACTGCAGAAGGGTGACAAGCCTTTGTATGATCTGATATCCAAATTTACTGACAAAATGAGGTTTGTTCCTCACTTGTTGCCTAATGAAAAGGCAAAGATCACTTACTTTGCCATTACTTTGCCCCTTGAGTACCGATCTGCTGTGAGATCTACAGTAACCCTTGATGAAGCATTTAATAGTGCTAGAACCACAGATGATGATTACAAACAGAGGACAAGATCTCAACAACAGCAACAACAACAATCTGGTGGAGGTAAAAGAAAGTTTGAACATCAATCATCTCAGAAGGGAAATTATAGTGGGTCGGGTGGTAAGCAGCGTGTGAATACATCCTAGAAGTCTGAAGACTAGGATTTGTTGAAATGTGGAAGGTGCGGGAAGAAGGGGCATCAAACCCAGGAATGAAGGTACAAGGAGAACGTGTGCTTTATGTGCCATAAACCTGGGCACCGTATTTCAGTCTTCCCGTTGTAACACAACTTATACATATAAGTTGTAAATTGTTAAATAAATAATAAAGGTTCCGCTCGTTTAAAAAAAAGGCTCCTCAAATTTAGGCGGCGTTACAATATAGTTGTCAACCCGAAATAACTTCCTCGTATGATCCGCAGTAAACCTGTCATACATGAAAGTAAAATAGGGTTTTTGGCTTTGTTAAAATAATTAAATTTGTTTTTTGGGTAAATTATTTTAACAAACTTAAATATCAAACTAACCAAATCTACTTTGCTATTATAGATGGCATCTTCAAGCACCACCACCACGAGCAACATTTCTCTACGAGTTTTCCTTGAGAAGGAGAAACTCGAGGGTAGCAACTTCATGGATTAGCATAGGCAACTTCAGATTGTTTTACGCCATGAAGGGAAATTGCATACCATTGAGGAAGCCTTTCCCGAAGCCCCTTCGGCTACGGCACCTAGGGCCACCCAAGAGGCATATGAAAAATGCCTCAAGGATACGAAGGAAATAATGTGCCTCATGTTAAGCACAATGAGCTCCGATTTGCAAAAGCAAATAGATCATTTAAGTGCTTTCGGCGACGTTGGTTGACGAAGACGTTGGTTGACGAAGACGACACCTCTTTGACCCGCAAAGCTTGAATGATTTTCATCAATAACAGTTAGCTCTTCTAGGGTTTGTAGATCGGGATGATGTTGCAGTGGTCTGAGCAGATTCAGCTTGAGTTGATTACTCTCGGCTCCCAGTTGTAAATCGTGCTCTTGGATAAACTCTATAAATCTCCTCATATATTTCCTCAGAGCTGATCGTCCTTGTTGTTCCTCATAGGACTTGTTGATCTTTGTGGATAGCTCCTCATATATGAACTCAATGTTATTCAGCTTGACATGTCTAAAGTTAGCTTCATTGAGAGAGATTTTTTGACCATCTGCCCTTTGAAAATCATAAACAACAAACCTGTACCTCAAAGATTTTTGCATGCTGACGCGAAGTACTTTGCTGATAGGGTACTCTGACACAATTTGCTCCCTCGGTGTTTTGTATTCATTGAAGATATGTTTGCATCGTCTCCTTTGAGCATCATCAAGACCCCTCAGTTCAGGAGGAATCTTGTCTCTGATTTGAGAAGCATAGATAGTAGGGATCCGATCCTCGAGGTAAGCAGCATTCACACCATATTTGCCCCATATAGTGTTTTTCATTGCTTCCCTTGTGAACATGTTGTGGCGATCTAGACCTGGGTCTGAAGATGTTGGAATTGGACGAGCTAGTTGGATATTCGGAGGGATAGGCCATTCAGATGATGATTGTTGGAGTTGTTGTGCCTACTCAGCTTCAAGATTTTTCCTCAGGATATCGGCAGCTGACACCTGGAATTTCTTTGATTCAGGAGGGAATAGTTGATGAACATCCTCAGAAATGCCCCGGAGAACCCGAGTTAGATCTAGCTTTCTAATAGCTTCCTCCATCTGCTTTTTGGTGACCAACTCCCTCGCAGGCTTTGCAACCCTCGAAGAAGCTGGCTTTTAACAATAGGCACCGGCATATCCTCAAAGCTGTCCACTATCTGGACTTCCTCGGTTCTTTCTGGTAATTTGCTAAAAGAGAACTCAATTTGTTTCAGCAGTTCATCTGACTCATCCCTCTCACCCATATCTGCAGTTTCAGTTTCGAATTCAATTACTGGGATGTCAGGTTCAGGTTGTTGCTGTTGTTGTAGTTGTGGCTGTAGATGTTGTTGTTGTTGCTGCTTTTGTTGTTGTTGTTGTTGTTGAGATTCTTGTAGGTTTGTTCATTCTGAAGGGTTTGAAGGAGATCTAGGTTCGGTTCACGGTCTGGGGCTCTCTCCAGCAATCGTACATAAAGCAGGGATTTCAATGTGTCAGTAGATAAGGCCGAGCCATCATCAACTTTGGTTTTTAATGAAGCAAGTGTCTATTTGATATTTGCTAGGCTCTCAGTAATTGGGGTAAGGGCCTCCTGCAATTCCTCATTTGTAACAATCCGAGACTCACTAATAGTACTCGTTGAAGTTTCTGCCATAGAGGCAGAGCTACTCGCGTGCGGAGCTGTAGTGGTGTACACTCCAGAGAGATTTCCACCTGATCCTCGAATGGCACTTTCAGTAGTGCCATCTACAGGTGTTTTGGACTGTTGTCTGGTAAACAACGTTGTTATTTGGGCAAGTATGGATTGGTGTCTAGAAAGGAATGCAGATATCTGTGGTATATCAATGTGCGTAGAAGAGACGGTCGAGGTTGGAAGAGGCAGACCTCTAGTTTCAATACCAGCCATCTCCTCGTTTCTGTCCATAGAAAATTGGACCATCATAGGTAAAAACCGTCGATACGGCAGAAATCTGCCCTTTGCTCTCTTTAGATCCGAGAGTTTTCCCTCCACCTGCCGCATAAGATCAAGAAAAATTAAAGTGGCATAATCAATATGCAAGTGATTAGCCACAACTTATATGAGTTTGATTTGATTGGAGTTGGGGTACTCGTAGCCAGTGTGTTTAGGAGTGAGACAACGTTGAAGTATGATTAGGAAAGTATAATATTCTTGGATTATGCCCACTGACACACACACGGGTTGGTATCATAGCTGATGAAGCAAGGGCCTATTGGGTCACACGCCAAGTATCGATTCCGGCATCACAGATGGTCTAATGAGAGAGAAAACCAGAAACTGGTTCTGGTGGGCCAAGGCACGCCCGTGCCACTACGAGGTACGGCCGTGCCCTACGGGCAGGCACGAGCCCAAGTCGGGCGTGACTTGGGCGTGGCCTGTGGCTAGGTACGCCCGTGCCTCTATGAGGCACGCCCGTGCCCTGTGCCCAATGGACATGCACGAGCCCAAGTCGGGCGTGACTTGGGTGTGGCCTCTCAGGCTGGCACGCCCGTACCTTATGAGGCACGACCGTGCCTCAGGCAGTAACAGCCTCTTAACTAGGCTTTAAAAGCTAGTTAAGTATAGTGTTAATTGTCATTATTCTAGAAACTGAAAATGACATTAGTGAGAACGAAATTTGAACTTCTTTTGAGGTCTATATAAGTGCCATGATGCTAATGTGGTCATGTTCCAAGAGTTGGTTTTCTAGAATATATACATTTGCATATATATAACTCTCTCAAACACAAAAGGTTCCAAGGCTTTGGTTTTCTTGTGATAGACATCTTGGTGGAGTTTAGATAGGCTTATCTAACACTCTAGCAAGTGGGAGACGATAGTAGCTTGGTCTGGACTTCGGTAGAGGTGTACACGTTAGTGCACAAGACTTCCAAACTCCAAAACCGCATATACCAAGAAGATAGCATCGAGGGTATAAATCTATCTCTTTGTATGTTTTATTTTGTTGCTTAGTCATGTTTAGAGTTTTGGTCCATTTGGTGGGCGTATTTGTGGTCAACTTTTAAGATTATTTTCTACTCGTTTTGCTTCCGTTGTGATTTTAGACCACGAAAACCCAACAGTGGTATCAGAGCCATCTCTAACATGGCTTTGCACTTTAGGAGTTAAACCGGATTTTCTGAGTTTTCGGTCAAAAATGGTTTTCCGGTGAGCGGGCACGGTCGTACCTCTAGGGGTACGGGCCGTGCCGGCGACCGGGGCACGGGCGTACCAGTGGGGGTACGGGCCGTGCCGGCAGAATTCGTAAACTGTTTAAAATTGTTTAAACTGTACACTAAAAAAGTGGCAGGCACGCCCGTGCCTAATGATTTTTTGGTCAGAATTGGTTTTTGAAACAATATGTTTAAATATATTAAAATCCCGGTTTTAGACTAGTCTTGATTCTGTTGATCCCCACTATATTTTGATTCCTAATTTTATATGTTTTGTGTGACTTGGCATGAAGTTCACAAAAACATATATCTTTAGGTGTATATATGAATATGCAATTTTAAAGGTGTATTAAAATTGTTAATGCATATGTACAAGGATTGCTTGTTGTGCCTTAAGTGTTTTTGACAATCTTGATCAAAATATATTTCTTTGTTGGACATTGTGGCACACCATTTGCTTTCTTTTGGTTGTGTTGGTTGTGGTAGCCCGGTAACTTGTTATGCCCATAGACTTTGTGATGTTTGTGGTTGGTTTTGGTTTTGGTTTTGGCCTGCGTGCCGTAATGTTGTAATATTTATATTTGGTGCGACTTGCATGTCGTTTATTTAAATCATTGTACTCGTAATAGATTATTAGGATCACGACTTGCATGTCGTTTTCTTATTATTATGTACTCGTACTTAGATTATTTTAAATATGTAATATTGCATCAAAACCGACCGGGAGACACGGTGTGGGCGTCTTGACGAACCAAGTCCGGGAGATTCGCCAGAGTGGAGATCGTGACGGAGCATCCATTGGTGTTGTCCCTAGATTGACTATGTTTTCCCCATTTTTGCTCACGGGGAAAACACTTAGGATTTGGGCATGTTACCGAGTCTTTATTTATTTTATGCGTGGTTGTTTTATATTGGAATTCTTTAGGATTTGCATGCTAGAGAATTTTTGAAAATATATAAAACAAAAGAGAATTATAAATGAGTTTATATTTCTACGCGCATAAGAATTGGCAAATATTAATATAAAAGTGTTTATATTAAACGGTGAATAAAAATGAGTTTTTGTCACTTAAATTGCTAATTCGTCAAAACTGTTAAAATATTATTTTAATCGGAAAAACAAAAACCCGTTTTTTGAAAAGTAAGTCACACACCACCCAAATCTAACGAAACTTGGATGATTGTCGAGCATTAGCACGACTCATGCCTTGTGGAGTTGTGTGGAAGGTGAGTGTGGCAACCTGCAATATTGGCAGTCGAGCTTAAGCACGAACCAATGATTGGGCTAGGGTACCAACGTGTGTCTTGATGAACGACTTACAAGTTATTTTATGTTGCTTAAATGATGTCGATCTCTAGCCGAGTCATTTAAGAAATGATAAAAGGATTGGTGTATGAAGGGATCAAACATGCCTTAGACATTTGATGTCGAAAGGATCCCGCAAGGATCTAAGAGTTGCAATGGTTGCAATTGGTAATTTGTCTACCGACCTAAATAACTTATTTCATGATCCGCGGTAAACCCGTCATGAGATAGAGTGAAATATGGTTCTTAGCCTTGTTCATATAATTAAGTTTTATAACTATTGGGTAATTATTTCTACAAGGATTCATAACTAAAATTGGTACTCTAAAATTTATAGATGGCATCCAACAACGCTTCTACATCTTCATCGAACTCTATTTCCTAAAGTTGTTCCTCCAAAAGGCCAAACTCGATGGCCGAAACTTCATGGATTGGTTCATGCAACTAAGGATAGCCCTTAGGTATGAACAAAAGATGTGGGCCATCGAGGAGCCTTTGCCGGAGGCACCTACGGCTAATGCCACTAGGGCAGTCCGAGACGCGTATGACAAGCGTGTCAAGGAAACGAACGAAGTGGCTTGCATTATGCTCTCGTCAATGATTCCTGAGCATCAAAAGAAAATGGAACATTTAGGAGCATATGATATACTTAACCAGCTGAAGGAAATGTTCCAACAGCAGGGTAAGTTAGAGCGCTTCGAGTGTCTAAAGTCCCTTTTCGATTGCCATATGTAGGAGGGCGGAAATGTGAGCGTTCACGTGCTTAAGATGAAAGCATTGGTTGATCGCTTGGAGAGGTTGGGATTCCCATTAGGGAGGGAGTTGGCGGTGGATGTGATCCTCCGTTCTCTTCCTAGTTCCTTTTCACAATTTGTGTGGAACTATCATGTCCATGGCATGGACAAGTCCCTAATGGAACTTCATGGAATGTTAAAGACCGTCGAGTCTAACATATCCAAGAAGCCCTCCTCGTCCAAAGCCGTCCTAGGGGAGGCGGAACCAAAAGAAAAGGCGCTCCCCCCCTAAGGGAAAGGGTAAGGGGAAGGTTGCAAAACCTAACCCGAGTCCGGCCCCGAAGGGCAAGGGGAAAGCTGTGATGGTTCCACCGGCCGAGGACCCTGCAGAAGCCGAGTGCTTCCACTGCAAGGAAAAGGGGAATTGGCGGCGTTCTTACCCAAAGTACCTTGAGGAGCTCAAGCGGATAAAACCGAAGGGAGCGGGTAACTCAGGTACGTTTATGATTGAACTCCACAATACCGCTACTTCTAACGGCTGGGTACTTGATACCGGTTGTGGCACTCATATTTGTAATAATGTGCAGGTGCTAAAAAGAAGTAGGGCGCTGGGTGCCGGAGAGCTTGACCTGATCATGGGAAACAAGGATGTGGTTCCCGTGGAACGGATTAGGAGTGTTGATCTCGCCTTTCCTTCAGGACTTGCTATTACCTTATTGAATGTTTGCTTTTCGCCCTGCGTGGCACGAAACATTATTTCCTTTCACGCTTTGTATGACGATGGATATGATTTTGGTTTTAATAATGGAATTATCTCTTGTTCAAGAAATGATGTTCATTACTTTAAAGCTTATCCATGTCATGGGATTTATGAAACAAGTGTGTGTTTGGATGGTAATAAATCAATCATGAACATTGATTCTAAGTCCAAAGGTGTATTGGACAAGTTGTCTTTGTGGCATAGTCGTCTTGGCCATATAAGCAAGAAACGTATCGCCAAACTCCAAGTGGATGGGATTTTGGAATCGTTTGACCATGGGTCAAACGAAGTATGCGATTCTTGTTTATTAGGCAAAATGAGTAAAGCGCCCTTCACCGGCGTTAGTGAAAGGAGCAAAGACTTGTTGGACATTATTCACACTGATGTGTGTGGTCCGTTCAGGTCTGCTACAAGAAACAACTGTAGGTACTTTGTTACTTTTACTGATGATTTCAGTAGGTATGGTTATGTTTATTTGATTAAGCATAAGTCTGAAACCTTTGAAGTGTTTAAGACATACCAAAACGAAGTGCATAATCAATTGGGCAAGCGGATTAAGATTCTCATATCCGATAGGGGTGGTGAGTATCTTAGTACCGAGTTTCTTGATCATCTTAGGGGTTATGGAATTATTTCACAACTTACTCCACCTAGGACACCACAATTAAATGGGGTAGCTGAGAGGAGGAACCGAACTTTATTGGATATGGTTCGGCCCATGATGAGTCGTACAAAGCTACCCGCAAGTTTTTGTGGTTATGCTTTGGAAACCGCTGCTAGGACCTTAAACCTTGTACCAACAAAGAAGGTTGCGAGTACACCGTTCGAGATGTGGCATGGAAGGGTTCCTTCGCTAGCCTATCTCAAGGTCTGGGGTTGTGAGGCTTACGTGAGACGTGAAGCTCAAGGCAAACTTGAACCCAGAGCCGAGAGGTGTATTTTCACTGGCTACCCAGCTGGTTCTATGGGATATTTGTTTTACAAACCTTCGGAGAAAAAGGTGTTTGTTGCTCGAAGGGCGGTCTTCCTTGAAAGGGAGCTGATATCTGTAGAAGCCAGTGGGAGGCAAGTCGATCTAGAAGAAATTCTAGATGACACCAATGATCAACCTAATGTTGGCACTAGTACTGCTTCTGAGGTCGGCGCACCAGAAGAAGGAACCTCAACCAATGGTGGATGAGGTGCCTGATACACAACCATTAGAGCTCCGTAGATCTGGTAGAGTTCGTAATGAGCCGGAAAGATATGGGTTTCTCATATCCGATGGCAACGAACTATTGGTGGATCATAGTGTACCGACCAACTACAGGGAAGCCATAGCGGGCCCTGAGTCTGCTAGGTGGAAGGAGGCAATGGATAGTGAGATGCAATCCATGGCGGATAATCAAGTCTGGGATTTGGTTGATCCGATACCCGGCCACAAGCCTGTAGGGTGCAAATGGGTCTTTAGGAAGAAGACTAACATGGATGGAAAAGTAGACACCTTCAAAGCCCGACTGGTAGCAAAGGGTTTCTCTCAAACTCATGGTGTAGACTATGATGAAACCTTTTCTCCAGTGGCTATGTTGAAGTCTATTAGGATACTAATGGCTATCGCTGCATATTACGATTACAAAATATAGCAGATGGATGTCAAGACTGCCTTCCTTAATGGGAAGTTGGCAGAGGAGGTTTACATGGCACAACCTGATGGTTACGTAAACCCCAAATATCCTAATAAAGTCTGCAAGCTTAAGAGGTCCATTTATGAACTTAAGGAAGCATCTCGGAGTTGGAACATTTGCTTTGATGAAAAGGTCAAAGAGTTTGGCTTTTCTAAAAGCAAGGTTGAACCTTGTGTGTATGTCAGGGCTAGTGGGAGTGCTGTAGTTTTTCTCGTCTTGTATGTAGATGACATACTACTCATAGGAAGTGACGTGACTACCTTGCAGGAAGTGAAAACCTGGCTTGGGAGTTGCTTCTCTATGAAAGACATGGGAGAAGCAGAATATATTTTGGGGATAAAGATCTATAGAGATAGATCTAAGGGACTCATTGGTTTGAGCCAGAGTACGTATATAGATAAAGTCTTGAAGAGGTTCAAGATGCAAGATTCCAAGAAAGGGAATTTGCCTATGTTGCATGGTATGGCGTTGAGCAAGTCTCAATGTCCTAGTTCTCAAAAGTAATTAGAGGAAATGAGTTGAGTCCCGTATGCTTCGGTAGTGGGATCGATCATGTATGCTATGCTATGTACTCGGCCTGATGTGTCGTATACCTTGAGCATGACAAGCCGATATCAGGCTAACCCTGGTCAAAGTCATTGGGTTGCGGTTAAAAACATCCTTAAATATCTTCGGAGAACTAAGGAATTGTTTTTAGTGTTCGGTGGATCGGAGGAGCTCAGAGTTTCTGGATATTCTGATGCTAGCTTCCAAACGGACAAGGATGATTGCCGGTCTCAATCGGGATTTGTATTCTTGTTAAATGGTGGAGCAATAAGTTGGAGAAGTTCCAAGCAAGATACCGTGGCCGATTCAACCACGGAGTTAGAGTATATTGCTGCAAGCGAGGCTGCTAAGGAAGCCGTCTGGATGAAGAAATTCATTCAGGACCTTGGAGTTGTTCCTAGCATCGCTAACCCTATTCAGATCTTCTGTGACAATGAGGGTGCAGTGGCTCTAGCTAAGGAACCAAGAGCGGATCGACAACGAGACACATTGCTCGAAAATATCATTTTATTCATGATATCATCGAGAATGGTGACATTGTGGTTAGTAGAGTACCGACTGTGGTTAGTAAACACATAATCACCCTTTGCCTCACGAGAAGACCGACGGTTCTACAGGAACCTACAACCAATGCTGGCCAAGCAAAGGTTTACCGATAGTCTATTTGCTATTCTCACACAGTATTATCTTAAGTTGCAACGAATGCATCAAAAGACCACAATACCGATTAGCCGATAACAAACAAACCCAGCCCAATATGCCCAGCCAATAGCTGACTTCACAATAGGCGCAACAATCAATTAACATATCACAGTTAATCAATTAATAGACAACAGTCTATCTATGCATCAATCCGATAACAGTTGCAACCCAAGCCAGTTACAACTAATAACACCCGTGAGTAACATCCACTCACCTCGAGTTATCGAACTCCCACTCAGTGGTCTAATATTACTGAGCCTTGTCCTTTCTTGAGATTAGAATAAACTGAAATCAGTAACAAATACATAAATATATACAAAACACATATATTTATATCCTTTTAATCAAACATAAGCATGTATGATTCACATATGTATAAACATATAACACATATTTAATATGTTAACTTAAACCAAGTAAAACATATTAAAAATAAACAACTTTCTGAAATAGTGCCCGTCGCGCCGCGACCCTTATCGGATTTCGAGTCGGATTTTTAACAATCCGGATTTAAGTGTCGGATTCTGTCAAGTCTCGGATTTCCCAAGGGTTCTTTTGCAATTTCATCGGATTCCAACAATCCGAATCTAATCTCTCGGATTCCACCCTCGTCGCGCCGCGATCCTTAGTGTAGCGCCGCGACAAGCTGACTTCCAGCTTATCTTCTCCAAGCAAGTGTCGGATTTCGAGCAAACATAACTCCCCAAATCCGATTCAAACCCTCATAAATCAATATGAACACTTCTAAAACATGTATAAACATCTTATAACATGTATCTAACATCAAGAACACATCAAGAACAATTAAAACACCAATTCAACCAAAACCCATTTGTCAAGTTTACACATAAACTCCATCCATGGCATCTTCATGAAACCAATTCAAGTTAAACAACAAAACATGACAAAATGATCAGCATCATGCAATAAACATCATCATACCTTTGTTTTGGATTAACTCCCACAATTTTAATCTTTCACTTTTCCAAGTTTACACTTTTCTTGCTTTTTCTTTCAAAACACACGCAACACACACACTGTCGGTTTTCAAATGAGAAACCAATTTCAGAAGTTAACTCACTATAAACCAACGTATTCAATCTCATAAAACCAAGCAGGAGGTGTCCATGTACACATACACATACACATGCAACACACATACTCAAATCCTTATATATATAAATTCGTACATATGCACATATATATAAGTAAATATCTAATATTTAATTTACTAACTCTAATTAATACCATTAATTAAAATCATCTAATTAAATGCTAACAAGCAAATAATCAAACCTTAATTACATAAGAACGTACCTTGGCCTACGTAACCACTAGGCCCGAAATCAGGATGTTACAATACTCTCAAGAACATTCTTAAGAAACAAGGATGGGAAACAGGTCAAAACCAATAAGTTTGTGAGACCAACCCAAAGTCCTCATGTTTTTCATACAAACCATCAAGCTGAATGTTCCAGATCCAACAGAAACTGTATGTCAGTTTTCAAAAGATTGGATTACAATCCTGTGAGAACAACTGTTTATGACAGAATATCTCATGTCAACTCAGAAAGACATAACTCTCAAGCCATATATGAAAGGATGTCTAAAAACAGGAAGTTGTCTGTAAGTCAAACTTCACCAAATAAGGGTAACCATAAAGCTGACAAAGGTAAGTCCAAAGTCAGTCAAAATCAAGTAGACAAACTGTCTAAAAGAATTGAAAGGTTATCCACATCTTATGACCCTAAAACTGAATCCAAATTTAATATTGGAAAACTCAAAGAAATCACCCAAACACCCATCTTTAGAAGAAAATGCTATAAGTGTGGTGATAGAGGTCATGAGGCCAAAGATTGTGTAAGTACCAATCTTAGACCTGAAAATGTAAAGGATGGTCAGTCTAAAACAGAACCAGAATCTGTTCGAGCTGATCAGTCAAACTCTAAAGGATCAGCTAAGTGCTCATCCTCAGAACCCACCAAACAGTGGGTTCCAAAAAGAAACTAATATGTTTAGTTGATCATGTGCAGGGGGTATCTAGACAGTGGATGCTCAAGGCACATGACAGGAAGCAAAGAGATTCTAAGTGAATTCCGAAGCAATGAAGGACCCAAGGTGACATTTGGGGATAGTTCTAAAGGAAGGACTAAAGGTTATGGAAAGATAACTGCTGGAAAAGTCACTTTAAAAAAGGTAGCATATGTTGAAGGCCTTAAACACAATCTGATAAGTATCAGTCAACTGTGTGATGAGGATTAAGAAGTCACCTTCAGAAAGCATGCAGGGACAATTTATGATAAGAAGGGAAAACCAATATTAATGGCAAAAAGAGAGAGAGATATCTATTTGTTACATCGCAGCTCCACAGATCCTTCAACTGAAACCTGCTTGTATTCTGACTTAACTCCTAAGCTGAGTTGGTTATGGCACAAGAGACTATCACACTTAAATTTCAAATATATTAACAAGTTGTCTAGCAAAGAGTTAGTCTCTGTGCCTAAGATCACATTTGCTAAAGACAAACTCTGCTCAGCGTGTGAAATGGGAAAACACCATAAGGGATCCTTCAAGTCCAAACATAATTTCTCAATTACAGAACCATTGCATTTTAAGCATTTGGACCTATTTGGACCTATTAGCACCCCAAGCCTAAGTGGCAAAAAGTATACTCTAGTGATTGTTGATGAGTTCACAAGATTCACTTGGGTAGTCTTCTTAAAAGCCAAAAGTGAAGCTGCATATGAGTTAATCAGCTTCGTAAGACAAGAAGAGTTGCAAAAGGGTAAGTCTCTTAAACAACTCAGAAGTGACCATGGGACTGAGTTCAGAAACTCAACCCTTGAAGGTTTTTGTGAAGAAAAAGGAATTATCCAGAATTTCTGATCTGTAAGTGGAACCTCAACCAGTGGAGGATGAGGTACCTGACACACAGCCATTAGAGCTCCGTAGATCTGGTAGAGTTCGTCAAGAGCCGGAAAGATATGGGTTTCTCATTATCCGAGGGCGACGAACTATTGGTGGATCATAGTGAACTGACCAACTACCGGGAAGCCGTAGCAGGCCCTGAGTCTGCTAGGTGGAAGGAGGCAATGCACAGTGAGATGCAATCCATCGCGGATAATCAAGTCTCGGACTTGGTTGACCCAGTACCTGGCCATAAGCCAGTAGGGTGCAAATGGGTCTTCAGGAAGAAGACTAACATGGATGGAAAAGTAGACACCTTCAAAGCCCGACTGGTAGCAAAGGGTTTCACTCAAACTCATGATGTAGACTATAATGAAACTTTTTCTCCAGTGGCTATGTTGAAGTCTATTAGGATATTGATGGCTATCACTTCATATTACGATTACGAAATATGGCAGATGGATGTCAAGACTACCTTCCTTAACGGGAAGTTGGCAGAGGAGGTTTACATGGCACAACCTGATGGTTACGTAAACCCCAAATATCCTAATAAAGTCTGCAAGCTTAAGAGGTCCATTTATGGACTTAAGCAAGCATCTCAGAGTTGGAACATTTGCTTTGATGAAAAGGTCAAAGAGTTTGGCTTTTCTAAAAGCAAGGATGAACCTTGTGTATATGTCAGGGCTAGTGGGAGTGCTGTAGTTTTCCTAGTCTTGTATGTGGATGACATACTACTTATAGGAAGTGACGTGACTACCTTGCAGGAAGTGAAAACCTAGCTTGGGAGTTGCTTCTCTATGAAAGACATGGGAGAAGCAACATATATTTTGGGGATAAAGATCTATAGAGATAGATCTAAAAGACTCATTGGTTTGAGCAAGAGTACGTACATAGATAAAGTCTTGAAGAGGTTCAAGATGCAAGATTCCAAGAAAGGGAATTTGCCTATGTTGCATGGTATGGCATTGAGCAAGTCTCAATGTCCTAGTTCTCAGAAGGAACTACAGGAAATGAGTCGAGTCCCGTATGCTTCGGCAGTAGGATCGATCATGTATGCTATGCTATGTACTCGGCCTGATGTGTCGTATGCCTTGAGCATGACGAGCCGATATCAGGCCAACCCTGGTCAAAGTCATTTGATTGCAGTTAAAAACATCCTTAAATATATTCGGAGAACTAAGGAAATGTTTTTAGTGTTCGGTGGATCGGAGGAGCTTAGAGTTACTGGATATTCTCATGCTAGCTTCCAAACGGACAAGGATGATTGCCGGTCTCAATCGGGATTTGTATTCTTGTTAAATGGTGGAGCAATAAGTTAGAGAAGTTCCAAGCAAGATACCGTGGCCGATTCAACCACGGAGTTAGAGTATATTGCTGCAAGCGAGGCTGCTAAGGAAGCCGTCTGGATGAAGAAATTCATTCAGGACCTTGGAGTTGTTCCTAGCATCGCTAACCCTATTGAGATCTTCTGTGACAATGAGGGTGCAGTGGCTCTAGCTAAGGAACCAAGAGCGGATCGACAACGAGACACATTGCTCGAAAATATCATTTTATTCATGATATAATCGAGAATGGTGACATTGTGGTTAGTAGAGTACCGACTGAGGGGAACTTGGCAGATCCACTCACCAAACCTTTGTCGCAAGCTAAGCATGATTCACATGCTAAGTCTATTGGTATTAGATTTGCTAGTGACTTGGTTTAGTTGTTTTAGTTGTATTTGTTATTGAGAACATTAAAACAATAATGTATTTCTTATTGTAATGACTATTAAATGGGGATTTAATATACGCATGGTGCGATTACTTTATGAAACATTGTTGTGTTCTATCTTTGCATGTTTAATACTCCCATGAATAAACTTGTTTATTCTAAATACTCCACGATCGGTCGTCCTTCATTGGGAGGAAGAAGTGAATTAAGATCGAGGCGAGTGGTTGGTAAAGTTTTCATCTTGGATTGAATACTTGTTTACGCAACACTAGCCTAAACTTAATGGTGATTAAGTAATTGGGGGACCCGTACCTGAGTTTACTTCACGAGTAAATCAGGATGATAATATTATTTATCCTTTTACTGAAGATGCATGCGTTGCTTGATTATTAACATGGACTTGTTTAGATTGCTTTCTAACGCAGTTTGTAACTGGCTATTATAAGGGAAGTTTTCTGGCAAGAACTTGTTATTATGATAGGACGGTGTAGTCAAAGGTATTCGTTCCTCTTTTGAGAGATATCCTTGGGCCCCTTGTTGACTAAGCTGATGACAAATCAAAATGCATGGCCGTGCTCAAGATGAATTGATATTGGATCAATTGTGCAAATTGTTTTGCTTGTCATAGTTAGTCTATATCGAGAAACATAATCGTGAATGATATGGGTTCGATCATGTTCCATGACCTACATTCACAACGAATATCGTGAACGAAGGGGTATATAATCACTTATCTGTAGGACCTTTCCTTTTGGTTAGGTATTTGTTTTGGGAAGACAAACCCTGTGCTGACTTGGGGGCATAGATGCCTTGCTAGAGGCCGCTCTATGTCGGTGACGCCTTTCGTGAGTTTGTCAAATGCAAGTGGGAGTCTGTTGGATTATGCCCACCGACACAAACACGAGTTGGTATCATGGCTGATGAAGCAAGGGCCTATTGGGTCACATGCCAAGTATCGATTCCGGCATCACGGATGGTCTAATGAGAGAGAAAACCAGAAACTGGTTCTGGTGGGCCAAGGCATGCCCGTGCCTCTACGAGGTACGGCCGTGCCCTACGGGCAGGCACGAGCCCAAGTCGGGCATGACTTGGGCGTGGCCTGTGGCTAGGTACGCCCGTGCCTCTATGAGGCACGCCCGTGCCCCGTGCCCAATGGACAGGCACGAGCCCAAGTCGGGCGTGACTTGGGCGTGGCCTCTCGGGCTGGCACGCTCGTACCTTATGAGGCACGGCCATGCCTCAGGCAGTAACAACCTCTTAACTAGGCTTTGAAAGCTAGTTAAGTATGGTGTTAATTTTCATTATTCTAGAAACTGAAAATGACATTAGTGAGCACGTTTATATACATTTGCATATATATAACTCTCTCAAACACAAAAGGTTCCAAGGCTTTGGTTCTCTTGTGATAGACATCTTGGTGGTGTTTAGATAGGCTTATCTAACACTCTAGCAAGTGGGAGACGATAGTAGCTTGGTGTGGACTTCGGTAGAGGTGTACACGTTAGTGCACAAGACTTCCAAACTCCAAACCGCATATACCAAGAAGATAGCATCGAGGGTATAACTCTATCTCTTTGTATGTTTTATTTTGGTGCTTAGTCATGTCTAGAGTTTTGGTCCATTTGGTGGGTGTATTCGTGGTCAACTTTTAAAATTAATTTCTACTCGTTTTGCTTCTGTTGCGATTTTAGACCACGAAAACCCAACAAATATATGGGGTGAAGGTTGGCTCTTTTGAAGTGAGAACGAAGTGGTAAGTCCCCTATATAACCCATGGCTCCAATGCCCACAAGGGAAGTGGCTTCATCAGGCATCTCCTGAAAATCAAGAAGAGGAGGCCTGCTTCTGGCAGTAGGAAGCCGAAGGATTTCCCTCAGTCGGCTAGCAGGAATGTTAAGGGTGAAGTGGTCTACATCACCGTGAATAGATACGCGACCGGAGTTCGGATATGTATGAGTATGGGCTGTATGCTAGAATTGTTGGACATATAATTCAGGTACATGAGTCCTAGAAGTGGATGTGTTAGTCCTTTATTTGTATATATATTCCATTCCTAAAGGAGCTTTCGAAGAAAGCGACTGAAGGAGTATTCTTTATTCTTTTGTAAACTGTTTTTACGCGCCATCTGAAGAAAGAAGCCTAGAGTTCATCTGAAGATTTGTTCTGAAGTGAATGTTAGCTGAAGTTAGTCTTTATTTGTCAAAGGGTATTCTACACTAAAGATACATCTGACTACTAGAATCTTCTTCTTATGTAAAGTGCACGATCTGCGCATCTCAAGGAGCTTGAAACGGCAATCTTGTTTTCTGTTCCTAATTATGTGAAGAGCGGTACACGTGTAACTAATTTAGATGGTTAGGATTAGTTTACTTAGCCTATAAATACCTGCTCGTTATTCGAGATGGTTAGGATTAGTTTCCGCACTTTGATTTTAATCATTGTTAGTTTTATACTTATTAGGAAAAACAATTTGTAACATTCTTAGCTTGGGCCTAGTTGTAATTAGTGCGTGAGTGTACGTAATTATTGTAAAAGGAAGTTCTTTATGTGTGTACTTGTTGAATTAGATGAATATATATGTATTTGTGATTATGTGTATACGTATGTGTGTGTATGTGTAATTAATTAAAGAATAGGAAAACCCCACGTGAAGTAAGAGGAAACCGCCTCTAGGGTATAAGAGTATATGTATATGTGTGTAATTTGACTTTCTAAAGTCAAATATAGCGAACAAGAAAAACACACTTTTCTCTCTTTTCTCTCATCGCTCTCATCGGATTTTCAAAGAAGAACAAGAAGCATTTGATTGTTGATCTACAAAGGTGAGCAACATGATTTTGAGGTGTTTAGAAGATTAGAATCGTGTGTAACATGTTAAGAATCATGAATCCATGCATGAGCACCATGAAGAACAAGCTAAAGCTTACTTGAAAGTGGGTTTTGGTATTTATGGTGTTCTTGTTGGGATTTCATGTGCTTATGATGATTAGATGATGGTGATATGATGTTCTAACATGATCTGGGTTTAAAACCAACGAATATAAAATTGTTAAGATGACCCTTGAAGTTGTCGGGATTCAAAATGATGATGTTGTCGGATTCCTTGATGAAGTTATCGGAATCTGCATGTATTGGAAACCGAAAGAATTGTCGGAATCTGATAGAAGTGTCGGATTCCGCAACTCAGTCGGGTTTCATATTTTGTAGTCCTTATAAGTATGGAATCCACAAGTTGTCGGATTTCCTTGGTTTCGGATTCTATGTGTCGGAATCCGATAGAATCGGATTTCAATGAAAGCATCGGATTTCCATGTCTCGGATTTCCTTTTATGTATCGGAATCCGTAAGTGTCGGATTCTATATGCATGGTTGGAATTCCCAAGTGTCGGAATCCGAATGATAAGTATCGGATTTATGTATAAGCAAGTGTCGGATTTCATGAATCTGACAGAACCATCGGATTTGGGGAAATCCGGCAGTCCTAGCGGATTTGTGTTAAGTCCAAAGTTGAATGTTGTTTTGTAAATCTTGAATGCACATGTGAATGATTAATACAAGTATGGTATGCTAGGTGAACTTGTTGTAATAGAGGACTCGAAACCAGATACCTGTGCATAGTGAACAACTCAGGTGAGTGCTTGCGATCATGAGACTCAGTAGAGTAAGGCTTGCCTGCTAGATGACTATGTGAATGTGTTATGTATGACTAACTTGCTTTTGCAAGTACGCTCGAGGAGGTAAGTGCATGACTTACATGATGTAGAATTTATGTCAGGTACATGCCAGTGGGTCCAGATTGGAACCACTTAGTTAATACATGATGCTATGCATGAATAATGACTGTAAGATGTTATATGTAAGATGATGGATCCCTATGGGATCAAATGTACGTATATGTGTATGTGAACTGTCTGCAGACTATCTGACACATGGTTAAGGTCAGTCGGTTGTAACTGGATCCCTCGGGATTTCACGGTGATTCGGGAGGCATCCTGGATCATAGGTTCTACAGAACCGCCGTGCCTTAACGTGAGTGGTAATCAGCCGGTTGTAGCTGGATTAGCTTTGGAGCCTCTGGCTCTGTGAACGATGTTTAGTGGACTGCTTTATGCTCCCCACCAACGCGGATTGGTCGTGTCTGATTCCCCGGTCTGAGTTGTTGAGCGGGATTGATTACCCTGCAATACACAACTCTTACTGATCTTGTCAGCACATCGCTATGTGCTTAGCTAGCAATGATTGTTTATGATATGATGCATGACTTACTGCACTGATGATTATGATTGTATGTACTCAATAGCTAGTGTAGCTAATGGTGCTTTGTTCCCTTTTCAGGTAAAGACTAGATGTCCTGCGAGGTGGGTTGCTTTTGGGAAATACAATGCCCCTTGTGGGTGGAACACTTGTAAATTATATGTTGTTATGTAATGTGATACAATGGTCGGTTCCTGTACTTGGTAACACCAACGTTCTTTTGATAAGTTGTTACTGTAAATAACTGTTGTTTTTTAAAAGAAAAATTTCTGCTGCTAAAATTTGATTTGCCATTAAAGTAACTGAATTCAGAAGCGGTGTTACAGTTAGGTATCAGAGCCTAAGTTTGAGTGAATTGGGTACTCGTAGGGGTATTTGATCTCAAGATCGGGTCCGAACATAAAGAAGTGTTCCTGTGGGGGGATTGAGTGAGAGTGTTATATGTATGCTTGAATTATATGATGACTTGTTAGTGAGTTAAGTAATTGAGATTGAGTATTGACTGCTCTTTCTCTGTTATATAGAAATCTAGAAAAGATGTCTGCTGAACGTGGCCATACTGAACAAGCCATCAAAGAATTAGAGGATGAGGCTTCTCATATGCCTCATCAGGCTGAAGATCAAAGATCTCAGTAAAATGTTAGTGGTGGCAGACCTGCGCTAGATCAGGCTGCCTATATTAGGCGATTGGAGGAAGAGCTTCGGGTGACGAAGGAGCTCTTATTGCAAGCTACATAGAACAAGCCCCACAAGACTTCTTCATACAAGAAGTTCTTAACTTGCAATCCTCCGACATTCTAGTGGAGTGATAACCGCACTGTTACTATCCAATGGCTCCGGGAAATGGCGCAAGTGTTTGAATCCTGTGAATGCGAACCGGAGTATTGCGTGAAATACGCAATACGTATGTTAAAGGGCCGTGCCATCTTCTGGTGCGATACAGTAAAAGCTTCGGTTTGGAAAGAGGTACTAAGTGCTCTCACTTGGGAGCAGTTTTTTGAGAAGGTGCTAAAGAAGTATTGCACTGATTATGATTTGGAAAGAATGGAGAGGGATTTCAATGATCTCCAGAAAGGGGATACGCCAATTGAAGAACACATAACCGCGTTCACTGATAAAATGCAGTTTGTTCCCCATCTGATCCCCGACGAGACCACCAAGATAAGGCGGTTTGTGGCAACTCTACCACTGGAATTTCGCCCACATGTTCGGGCTGCTACTGAACTGGATTGGGCGATTGATATAGCCCGACAATTGGAAGGTGATCGTTTGTACTGCAAGGGCGAATCTGCCGGTGCAGGGTTAAAGAGAAAGTTTCGTCCGTCTGATAAATCGGGTCCTTTCAAAGGACAATCCTTTATAGGCGGAAAGACTGACTCCTCCAAGAAGTCGAGGCCTAATTCTCCTTGGTGTTCTCAGTGCCGAACGTATCACTCTGGTGAGTGTTTTAACTCTATCAGATGTTGCTGGAGGTGCGGGCAGAAGGGCCACGCTACGACAGAGTGTGGTTTTAAAGAGGATGTGTGTTACCGGTGCCACAAGCTTGGGCACAAGTCGACTGACTACCCAGAAAGACAAAGCACTAGAGCAAAGGGGTCTTCTTCTTCTCGAGGCACGAAAAGAGATGATGCGCCCACACAAAAGGCAGGGCTTTTTAGATGACGGCGGATGAGGCCAAAGCAGCAGGAAATGTCATCACGGGTACTTTTCTTATCAATTATATTCCTGCAAGTGTTTTATTTGATTCTAGAGCTACATACTCCTTTGTATCTGTGGTGTGTCATAGAAGATTGCAAGTACCTGTTGTCCCTTTGACTGACCCGCTCAGAGTAGAGGTTGCTAATGGCAAAGTAGTCTCTGTTACAGAGATAGTCCCAATAGTTGTGATTTACATTGACGGGAGTAGTATCCCTATTTCTTTCTTTATTATGCCCATTGAGGGTTTTGATGTTGTGATCGGGATGGATTGGCTCAGCAAGCGTGATGCTGCGATTATCTGTTCCAAAAAGATGATTAAGATCCCTCTCTCTGATGGATCTTATGCTGTTGCACGTGGAGAGCGACGGGATTCTGATATTCCCATTGTCTCCATGATTAAAGCTCAAAAGTCGATTGCTAAAGGTTGTGACTCTTATCTGGCATACGTTATTGATGCTACGATAGAGAACCGACCAGTTCTTGATATTCGGGTGGTGTCTGACTACCTGAGGTATTCCCCGAAGAACTTCCTGGTTTGCCTCCGATTCATGATGTTGAATTCAAGATAGAGCATATTCCACGAGCTACACATGTGGCTCGTTCTCCGTATCGTCTTGCTCCTTCTGAAATAAGAGAGATGATGACTCAAATTCAGGAGTTGCTAGCCAAAGTTTTTATTCGTTCGAGTTCCTCGCCGTGGGGAGCTCCTCTGTTATTTGTGAAGAAGAAAGACGAAACAATGCGAATGTGCATAGATTACAGGGAGCTTAACAAGCGAACTTTAAAGAATAAGTATCCGCTTCCTCGAATAGATGATCTCTTTAATCAATTGCAGGGGGCTACATGCTTCTCTAAGATTGATCTTCAGTCGGGGTATCACCAAGTACGAGGTCATGAAGCAGATGCTCCAAAGACTGCATTCCGAACTCGTTACGGTCACTACGAGTTTTTGGTTATGCCATTCGGCTTAACCAATGCCCCTGCCGTCTTCATGGATCTGATGAATCGGGTTTGCTGTCCGTTTCTTGAAAGATCTGTGATAGTGTTTATTGATGATATCCTTGTTTTCTCGAAGACCGAAGCTGATCACGAGCTTCATCTTCGCTAGGTTCTCGAGACTTTGAAAAGAGAACAATTGTATGCCAAGCTGTCCAAATGTGAATTCTAGATTAGGGAAGTTCATTTCCTGGGCCATGTTATATGTCAAGATGGTGTAAAAGTAGATCCAGCTAAGGTGGAAGCTGTGATGAATTGGGGAGTTCCTCGGACTCCTTCCGATATTAATAGCTTCCTTGGCTTGGCTGGCTACTATCGGCGGTTTATCCGCGATTTCTCGAATCTTGCCGGTCCGTTGACTAAGCTGACTTGCAAGGATGTTGCTTTTGTCTCGTCGGATCAGAAGCTCAAGAAGAAGCTTTTTAGACCCTAAAAGGATTATTATGTGAAGCTCCAATCCTTACTCTTCCTGAGGGTTCGGAGGACTTCACAGTATATTGTGACGCTTCTTACGCAGGTTTTATGCAACGTGATAGAGTGATTGCCTACGCTTCTAGGCAGTTAAAATCACATCAACGGAATTACCCAACCCATGATCTGGAGCTTGCTGCTGTCGTGTTTGCACTGAAGCTGTGGAGGCATTACCTTTATGGTACAAAGTGTGTGATTTGCACAGATCACAAAAGTCTTCAGTATGTCTTTTCTCAAAAAGAACTCAACATGCGGCAACGCCATTGGTTGGAGTTAATAAAAGACTACGATTGTGAGATCCGTTACCATCCCGGTAAGGCCAATGTTGTAGCAGACGCTTTATGCTGTAAAGGACCGACATCAGAAGCTAAGTTTATGATTCTGCATAAGAAAATCGTGGGTTGAAGACTTTTCAATCTAGTATTTGGGTACCTTCTGTTAGGGGTAACCGTGAGCTGATTCTGCAGGAAGCCCATAAGTCCAAATTATCTGTCCATCCGGGAATCACAAAGATGTAGCACGATCTGAAGATGCTATACTGGTGGCCAACTCTGAAGAAGGACATCGCTTCATTTGTGGAGAGATGTCAGATCTGCGCGCAAGTGAAGACGGAGCACCAGAGACCTTATGGTAATCTGCAGCAGTTGGATATTCTGGAGTGGAAATGGGATAATGTCACGATGGATTTCGTGACGAAGTTACCGAGAATGTCCAGAGGGCACGGCATGATCTGGGTTATCGTTGATCGACTAACGAAAAGTGCTCATTTCTTGGTAACGAACGAGTCTGCTTTGCTGACTCGTTTAGCCCAGCTGTATATCGATGAGATTGTAGTACCCGAACTTCGAAAATAAATAAAGGAAATATTTTGTTGAGAAATGATATTGTAAATTTAATTGTTTTGGGCTAAGCCTTATAAAAAGGTGTATATAAAGTGGAATATGGCACAGCCCCCAAAGGGTTGTTACTGTTACATTAAGAAAGAGAGTTAAGTGTGTGTGTTTGAGAGTGTGCTTAAACCTCACGAGAAAGCAAGGAAGGAGGTGCAAGAATCATATGGGAAACTCAAAGAATTGTTACAAGAATCATCAGGTAGTGTTTCTTACCTCACTAGGATACTGTAGGTATAAATTTTATCTTGTTTAGATGATGATAGCATGATTTAGTTTCTGAGTTTTGGCTTATGGGTTTATGAAGAACCAGAGAGAAAGAAAGTGAGCTATGAGCTTGAAAACTTGATGAAATGTGTTTAAACCTTGAAAGAGATGTTTAAATGAATGGAGAAATGTTTTGAAACAAAAATGATGTGATTTGGTTGAGTTTTGAAAGAACATGATATTGGCCATGGACCCTGAAAGTTGAAAAGATGAACTGACAGGGATGAAATGAGTTATGCGACTCTTGTGTTTGTGTCGTGCGACACTTAGTTCTCATTCATGCGACCTTCGCATGGCAACTAGCATTCCATGCGACTTTCGCATGGCAACCATTGAACCCATGTGACCTTCCCCTTTGATACCATGCGACCTTTGAAACTTGTTCTATGCGACTTATTGCTTGAACCCCATGCGACTTTCATACTTCAATCAACCCATGCGACTTTCACCTTGTACAACACATCCATGCGACCTTCATTTCACCTATCCGACTTTTGTTGAACCAACCCGTGCGACTGTCGCATGAGGCACCCATGTGACCTTCATGATTACCCTATGCGACTTTCAACTGAGACTTCATAACCCTCATGCGACTTTCAACTGATAACTTATGATTCATGCGACTTACACTTGATTGTGTTTCATGCGACTTATGCATTTTAATGTTGAAATCCGTTAGTTACAATCCAATAGGGTCAAAAACCGAGAGTTGAGAATCCGAATGAGTTGAAATCGGATAAGTCTGAAATCCGGGTATGAAATCCGACAGTTAAATCCGGATCTGTGAAATCCGACACTTTATACTCGACGCGACGCGTTGATTTGTTGGACACGACGTGCCCCTAACTTTATGGACTTTAGTAAATTTCTTATTGTTACTTTCCTTGTGAAACCCGAATGTATTACGGGGATAACGAACGAGGGATTCATGCACAGTATTGATTGTTAGACCTATTGTAGGTGATGGTTGGCTAAGCAAGTAACCACTAGTGTTCTAGTAAGCTAAGACCGTGAGATTGAACTGCAAGACAGGTGAGTATTCTTAGTTACTGTCTAACCCTATGATATATGTGTTAAATGTTCTATGTGCTATATGATTAACAAATGATGATTCAATGATTGATGAATTGATGAAATAACGAAATGATGAAATGATGAACTGATAATTGTACCATGTTATGCTATTGATTGGACCGTTCACTTCGGTGACGGGAATGATGGGACCGTGCACTTCGGTGACGGTAATGATTAGACCGTTCACTTCGGTGACAGGAATGATGGGACTGTGCACTTCGATGACGGGAATGACTAGACCGTTCACTACGGTGACGGGTATGATGGGAAACTCAAAGAATTGTTACAAGAATCATCAAGTAGTGTTTCTTACCTCACTAGTATACTGTAGGTATCAAGTTTATCTTGTTTAGATGATGATAGCATGATTTAGTTTCTGGGTTTTGGGTTCTGGGTTTATGAAGAACCAGAGAGAAAGAAAGTGAGCTATGAGCTTGAAAACTTGATGAAATGTTTTTAAACCTTGAAAGAGGTGTTTAAATGAATGGAGAAATGTTTTGAAACAAAAATGATGTGATTTGGTTGAGTTTTGAAAGAACATGATTTTGGCCATGGAGCCTGAAAGTTGAAAAGATGAACTCACAGGGATGAAATGAGTCATGCGACTCTTGTGTTTGTGTCGTGCGACACTTAGTTCTCATTCATGCAACCTTCGCATGGCAACTAGCATTCCATGCGACTTTTGCATGGCAACCATTGAACCCATGCGACTTTCCCCTTTGATACCATGCGACCTTTGAAACTTGTTCTATGCGACTTATTGCTTGAACCCCATGCGACTCTCATACTTCAAACAACCCATGCGACTTTCACCTTGTACAACACATCCATGCGACCTTCATTTCACCCATCCGACTTTTGTTGAACCAACCCGTGCGACTGTCGCATCATGCGACTGTCGCATGAGGCACCCATGTGACCTTCATGATTACCTTATGCGACTTCCAGTTGAGACTTCATACCCTCATGCGACTTATAACTGATAACTTATGATGCATGCGACTTACACTTGATTATGTTTCATGCGACTTATGCATTTTAATGTTGAAATCCGATAGTTACAATCCGATAGGGTCAAAATCCGAGAGCTGAAATCCGATAAGTCTGAAATCCGGATATGAAATCCGACACTTAATACTTGACGCGACGCGTCCCCAACTTTATGGACTTTAGTAAATTTCTTATTGTTACTTTCCTTGTGAAACCCGAATGTATTACGGGGATAACGAACGAGAGATTCGTGCACAGTATTGATTGTTAGACCTATTGTAGGTGACGGTTGGCTAAGCAAGTAACCACAAGTGTTCTAGTAAGCTAAGACCGTGAGACTGAACTGCAAGACAGGTGAGTATTCTTACTTACTGTCTAACCCTATGATGTATGTGTTAAATGTGCTATGTGCTATATGATTAACGAATGATGAGTCGATGGTTGATGAATTGATGATAAAACGAAATGATGAATTGATGAACTGATAATTGTACCATGTTATGCTTTAGATTGGACCGTTCACTTCGGTGACGGGAATGATGGGACCGTGCACTTCGGTGACGGTAATGATTGGACCGTTCACTTCGGTGACGGGAATGATGGGACCGTGCACTTCGGTGACGGGAATGACTAGACCGTTCACTTGTTGGAGACTGCCCACTAACACACGTATGCCGGTATCACTGCTAATGAAGCGCGAGCCTATTGGGTCACACGCCAAGGATTGATCCCGACAGCTTTATGTGGATAGAGAAAGTCAAATAATTAAAAGTGTTTTGATTCGGGGCTTCACGACCGTGAAGGATGCTCCACTGGTCGTGAAGCAGGCTGCCCTAACGATTGTTCGACGGTCGCCACGCGTCGTGATGCCTTTGAGCTTCATGGCCCGTGACGTGGTCGTGAGGGGTCATGAAGGAGATGACCTTATGAGTCTCGACCGGGCGGCACGACTCGTGGAGTTCTAAGTCCCCTCATGGCGCACTTAGGCTTCACGGCCCGTGAGAGCCCGTGAGGGGTCGTGAAGAGGGTAGCTGCAGTGACACTTGTGTTTTATTGGACCATTTGATGGTCCAATCAAATGACATGCAATTTGGCCGAGTTTCTGGGGTCAATAGGCATGGTTTGAGGCTGGAGAACACAAGCAACCATATACAACTTATCTCTACTCCATTCTCTCTCTTGGTACTAAATGGGTTTCATGCTACAACACTAAGATGGTGATCTTGAGTGTTCATATGAAGATCATTGGTGCAAGAGGAGAACATCTTTGGGCTGTTCCAGATGGTGAAGTCTTGGTGGACGTTCACCTAATGGATTGCTAGTACAATGGGATCAAACTCTTCTTGGTGTGGACTAGCAATGGAGGAGGAAGCCATTTTGTTTCCTCAAGTTCATCCCCACACATGGAGCTCGATTTCCAGCTGGAAGAAGGTATACTTTCTTCCTCCTTCTTCTTGTTTTGAGTTGCAATTTGCTTTGTAGTGTATTCCACCATTGGAACTTCGTGTGGGCTTTGTGCATGCTTTCTTTTTATGTCTTGCATGCTTCTTTCTTGTTTGCTTCCGCTGCGTTTGTGCCCACCACGAGTTCCAACAGTGATATCAGAGCCACAAAGAAATTGCACTTTGATGGCTTGAAAACCGAAAATGGACATTCTGTCCAGAAGAGCTTCACAGGCCGTGGAGGTTTTGGCTTCACGGGCCGTGAAGCCTACACGAGTGGCTTCATGGGGTGTTGCTGGTGAAAGGTTTTGACTGTGTCAGAGTCGTGGAGCTCATGGGCTGTGAGGGCCCGTGAAGGCTTCTGGGCCGTGAAGGTCTCGTGAACAGTGTTTTTATCCTTGTTTATTAAAAGAAATAAATTTTGGTTTTAGCACCTTTCGATTCTGTTTTTCCAGAATCTGTCCTTTTGTTTGGACACTTGAAAAGCCCCGTTTATGTGTCTTGATTCGTATATTTATATGTATTGGGTGGTTTTGGCATAAAACGCACACATGCATATACTTATATTGTGTATATATGAATATGTGTTCTCAAAGTGTTTGGGATACTAATGCATATGTACAAGGATTGTTCTTTTTGTGCCTTGAGTGCTTTGCTTGTTTGAACAATCTTAATTGAGATACATTTTGCATGGTTTTGTTGTGGCACACCATGTTTTGTTTGTGGTTGTTGTTGTGTCCGGTAACGCCTTGCCCGTTAGACCTATGTGTTGGTTGTTTGGTTGTTCATTTATGTATTCATTCATTTGGTGACTTTTAGTCACAATGGTTTGTAATAATATTAATTCGGTTTGTAAATTTATTATGGCTTGCATGCCATTGCTTTCCTTTGTACTTTTTGTAAGTAGCTTAGAATAGCAATCGCGGATTGCATGCCATTTCTTTTCAAATTGTTTGTAATTGTGAAAAGAATACCGAAGACAACCATCAAGAGTCGTGGAGGAGACGTCTTGGCTACCTTGGATCCGATGGAGATGACGGATTCAGTGGGAGCACTTCCGGCGAGGCCATTTGGTTGTGTCCTTAGTTTGGCCTTGCTCTCTCCGTTTGGCTCACGGGGAGGGCGCATAGGGTTTAGGGGCGTGTTACCGGATATTTTCTTTGTGCGTGGTTGTGATTTATTTTGTTATTTTCTTGCGTGGTTGTTAGGATCTTCGCATGCTAGAAAACTTTTCAAAATAATAAAATCACAAGAGTTATTAAATTGTTTAACAAACCCCTCGCGCTCACGATTAACAAATAAATATAAATTGGTTTATATTAAAGTGAAAAATGCGTTTTGTCACTTGTTTGTTAATCAACTTGAAAAGAGGTTTTTTAAACCGGAAAGATAAAAGTCCCGTTTTTCTCAAACGTAAATCTCACGCCACGTGTAAGATGACACCACCCGAATCTAGTGATGCATGGGATGATTGTCGAGCTAAGCACGAGTTGTTCCATGTGGATCTGTGTGGAATGTGAGTGTGGCGACTTGAAATTATTGGTTGTCGAGCTAAGCACGAGCCAATGATTGTCAAGGGTGTCACCGTGTATCTTGACGGACGATTTACAATTCCAACTTAATACGCCTTGGTAATTGTCGTGCCTATACCGAGTTTCCAAAGCGGCTTAACGAGGAATTGGTGTGAGAAGGGATCAAACATGCCAAACCGAAGCTATGGGTATTGATGGATCCCGCAAGTGTCTAAGAGTTGTAGTCTCGGATTACAATTGGTAAAGCGTTTACCGGCCTAAATAACTTCATGAAGTGATCCGCGGCAAACCCGTCATGTAGTGAAGTGAAATAAGGTTCTTAGCCCTTGTTAAGATAATTGGTTTTCTTAAAACTATATGGGTGATTATCGTAACGAGGATTGTATAAAAAAAACTAAAACGTGTATTCTTCTATCTTTAATTGGCAAACGTTAACGACACCGCTTCAACTTAAAAACTCCGTTCATTCCTAAAGAAGGAGATACTCATTAGTGTGGACTTCGTGGACTAGGATTGGTTGTTGAGGTTTGTCCTCCACCATTAGTCAAAGTTGCACATTTTAGAGAAATCCCTTTTAGAGCCAAAATGCTACCAACGCGACCTAGACCTCTAAATGCATGTAAAAGTGCATCGTGGCCTTGATTGGTTGAAGGATGCATGAAGGCGGGAATATTAGTGTCCATATCCTTGAGATAAAGGCGAATGTGGACCTAAAGGAGAGGCATGGATTCTCCATAAGGAAGGAGCTTGTGGTGAATGTATATTCTCCAAAGTCCCTGTCCAAGAGATGTAAATGGTTCACTGTGAACTAATACATGCACCATATGGAGAAATCCTTGATAAAGCATTATGGCATGTTGTGGACTGCTAAGTCTTGCATGGCCAAAGTATGGCTCGCCTCACCAACTCCCCGTAACATTATAAAGGAACAAGAACCCGAGAAGAAGAAATTGAACTCAAGTGGAAAGTTTGGTTTTACCAAACCTACCATATATGTGAAGTCAGAGGGCAATGAGATTGTGCCTCAAGATATGACTCCACAAGGGGTAATTTTCTACTTCTGTGGAAGGATTGAAAAATTGGCGCCACCACGCCTGCCCTATGAGCCTGAAAGAGCTAAAATCACTTATAAGTAAGAGAAATTAGCTCCTTGACTTCTGGAACATTCATGATCAAACTCCATTGCTCTTCTACTTCTAAAGGCTAGGTTTTAAACGCTAGCAATAACGCTAACATTTGTCACAAATTTGTTTGTCACAAAGTCAAGGTGTTAAAAGGGAAGTAGGCGGATGAGTCATGGAGAGTTGGAATTCTAAAAGGGAAACATAGTTGTTGTCCCTATTGAGAGGATTAGAAGTTTGTATCTTGCCTTTCCTTCCACCTATTCTATTACTTTATTGGATGTAAGTTTATGCCATGTATGGCTAGAAACATTATATCTAAACGCCTTTGTTGACTATGGATATTACTTTGACTTTTGAAATTAGTGGTGATTTATTTCAAAGTTTATCCATGTCGTGGCATTTAAAGTAAGCTTTTGCTTGAGGAGTAATAGAACGATCATAAATGTACTGATAAGTTATCCTTATGTAGAAGTCGATTTAGCTATATAAATAGGACTCGCTTCACCAAGATCCGTGAGGTTTAGGAAGTTGGAACCCTTTGACCATGCGTCAAATGTTGAATGCATATCTTGTTTATAAGCTTAAATTACTTAAACATCCTTCACTTGAGTATGTGAGAGGATTGAAAGCTTGTTGGATTTCGTTCACACTTTTAGTGTGTTGACCGTTCAAGCAAACATTAAGGAGTAACTTTAGATACCTTGTTACCTTTACCGGTGATGGTAGAAGGGATGGTATGTCTATTTTTAATGGACTAGATTTTTGAAACCTTAGAGGTGTTCAAAACTCACCATAACGAGGTACATGAAAGAGAGGGCAATGCAACTATGATACTTGGATCTAGTTAAGATGCTGAGTACCTTAGTTTTATATTTTATGTGACTATCATAAGAATTATGGGATTGTCTCACAATTCATTTCTCTTAAGACACATTGTTACATGTGGTCGTGTAAAGGAGGAACCGGACATTTTGATATGGTCCGACAAGTG
Source organism: Dittrichia graveolens (assembly GCA_038502395.1). Lineage (NCBI taxonomy): Eukaryota > Viridiplantae > Streptophyta > Magnoliopsida > Asterales > Asteraceae > Dittrichia > Dittrichia graveolens. The sequence goes on from JARJIL010000008.1 coordinate 32,203,861, forward strand.
ATAGGTTACACTTTTATGTCCAAAATTGTTTTGGGTCATTCTCCAAATGGTGGGCATGAGTTCTAAATTTTATGAACAACAAAGATGGTCATGTAATCGCCTTAGAGGATATGACGAAAAGGAGGATCCTTGTTTGTCTATTCCAAAGTCTGGATTGTCTAGCCTACGTTTAGACGTGAGGTGGAGGAACCCAGGATCTAGAGGTATTTACTCCATTAGGTACTCTACTAAGACCATGGGATATTTGTCTTGACAAACCTTGTAAGAACTTGTAAGTTGCTCAAAGGTAGAGTCTCTTAAAAAATTAATATCCATGGATGCAAGTGAGAGTAAAGTATACCTTGAATGGAAGAAACTGATGTTGACACTAGAATACAATCAGAAATGATTGAAACTCAGCATGGCAATGCTGGAGAACCAAGCATAAAATCATTACCTCTTGGTAGTGTTGGAGATCTGCCCACTGACACACGTATGCCGGTATCACTGCTAATGAAGCGCGAGCCTATTGGGTAACACGCCAAGGATTAATCCCTACAGCTTTATGTGGATGGAGAAAGTAAACAATCAAAAGTGTTTTGATTCGGGGCTTCACGACCGTGAAGGGTGCTCCACGGGTCGTGAAGCAGGCTTCCCTAACGATGGTTCGACGGCCGCTACGCGTCGTGATGCCTTTGTGCTCCATGGCCCGTGACGAGGTCGTGAGGGGTCGTGAAGGAGATGCCCTCACGAGTCTCGACCGGGCGGCATGGCTCGTGGAGTTCTAAGTCCCCTCGTGGCGCACTTAGGCTTCACGACCCGTGAGAGCCCGTGAGGGGTCTTGAAGAGGGTAGCTGCAGTGACAGTTGTGTTTTATTGGACCATTTGATGGTCCAATCAAATGACATGCAATTTGGCCGAGTTTCTGGTGTCAATAGGCATGGTTTGAGGCTGTAGAACACAAGCAACCATATACAACTTATCTCTTTTCTATATTCTCTCTTGGTACTAAATGGGTTTCATGCTACAACACTAAGATGGTGATCTTGAGTGTTCATATGAAGATCATTGGTGCAAGAGGAGAACATCTTTGGGTTGTTCCAGATGGTGAAGTCATTGGTGGACGTTCATCTATGGGTTGCTAGTATAATGGGATTAAGCATACTTGGTGTGGACTTGCAATGGAGAAGAAGCCTTTTGTTTCTTCATCTTCATCCCAATCCACATGTAGAGCTCGAATTCCAGCCATGGTAAGGAGGTACTTTCTACTCCTTCTTGTTCTTTAGTTGCAATTTGCTTTGTAGTGTGTTCCACCATTGGAACTAGTTGTGGGCTTTGTGTGTGCTTTCTTTTTGTCTTTCATGCTAGTTTTCTTGTTTGCTTCCGCTACGTTTGTGCCCACCATGAGTTCGAACAGTGGTATCAGAGCCATCTCTACAAAGAAATTGCACTTTGATGGCTTGAAACCCGAAAATGGACATTCTGTCCACAAGAGCTTCACGGGCCGTGGAGCTTTTGGCTTCACGGGTTGTGAAGCCTACACGAGTGGCTTCATGGGGTGTTGCTCGTGAAAGGTTTTAACTGTGTCAGAGTCGTGGATCTCACGGGCTTCACGGGCCGTGAGGGCTCGTGAAGGCTTCTGGGCCGTGAAGGTCTCGTGAACAGTGTTTTTATCCTTGTTCATAAAAGAAATAAATTTTCGGTTTTAGCACTTTTCGATTCTGTTTTTCCAGAATCTGTCCTTTTGTTTGGACACTCGAAAAGCCCCGTTTATGTGTCTTGATTCGTATATTTATATGTATTGGGTGGTTTTGGCATAAAATGTACACATGCATATACTTATATTGTGTATATATGAATATGTGTTCTCAAAGTGTTTGGGATACTAATGCATATGTACAAGGATTGTTCCTTTTGTGCCTTGAGTGCTTTGCTTTTTTGAACAATCTTAATTGAGATACATTTTGCATGGTTTTGTTGTGGCACACGATGTTTTGTTTGTGGTTGTTGTTTTGTCCGGTAACGCCTTGCCCGTTAGACCTATGTGTTGGTTGTTTGGTTGTTCATTTATGTATTCATTCATTTGGCGACTTTTAGTAACAATGGTTTGTAATAATATTTAATTCAGTTTGTAGATTTGTAAATTTATCAATGGCTTGCATGCCATTGCTTTCCTTTGTACTTGTTGTAAGTAGCTTAGAATAGCAATCGCGGCTTGCATGCCGTTTCTTTTTAAATTGTTTGTAATTGTGAAAAGAAGACCGAAGACAACCATCGAGAGTCGCGGGAGAGACGTCTCAGCTATATTGGATCTGGTGGATCATTTGGAGATGACGGATTCAGTGGGAGCACTTCCGGCGAGGCCATTTGGTTGTGTCCTTAGTTTGGCCTTGCTCTCTCCGTTTGGCTCACGGGGAGGGCGCATAGGGTTTAGGGGCGTGTTACCGGATATTTGCTTTGTACGTGGTTGTGATTTTTTTTTTGTTATTTTCTTGCGTGGTTGTTAGGATCTTCGCATGCTAGAAAACTTTTCAAAATAATAAAATCACAAGAGTTGTTAAATTGTTTAACAAACCCCGCGCGCTCACAATTAACAAATAAATATAAATTGGTTTATATTAAAGTGAAAAATGCGTTTTGTCACTTGTTTGTTAATCAACTTGAAAAGAGGTTTTTTAAACCGGAAAGACAAAAGTCTTTTTTCTCAAACGTAAATCACACGCCACCCGTAAGATGACACCACCCGAATCTAGTGATACATGGGATGATTGTCGAGCTAAGCACGAGTTGTTCCATGTGGATCTGTGTGGATGGTGAGTGTGGCGACTTGAAATTATTGGTTGTCGAGCTAAGCACGAGCCAATGATTGTCAAGGGTGTCACCGTGTATCTTGACGGATGATTTACAATTCCAACTTAATACGCCTTGGTAATTGTCGTGCCCATACCGAGTTGCCAAAGCGGCTTAACGAGGAATTGGTGTGAGAAGGGATCAAACATGCCAAACCAACGCTATGAGTGTTGATGGATCCCGCAAGTGTCTAAGAGTTGTAATCTCGGATTGCAATTGGTAAAGCGTTTACCGGCCTAAATAACTTCATGAAGTGATCCGCGGCAAACCCGTCATGTAGTGAAGTGAAATAAGGTTCTTAGCCCTTGTTAAGATAATTTTTTTTCTTAAAACTAAATGGGTAATTATCGTAATGAGGATTGTATCAAAACTAACTAAAACGTGTATTCTTATATCTTTAATTGGCAAACGTTAACGACACCGCTTCAACTTAAAACTCCGTTCGTTCCTAAAGAAGGTGAGACTCACTAATGTGGACTTCGTGGACTAGGATTGGTTGTTGAGGATTGTCTTCCACCATGAGTCAAAGTTGCACATTATAGAGAAATCCCTTCTAGAGCCAAAATGCTACCAATGCTACCTAGACCTCTATATGCATGTAAAAGTGCATCGTGGTCTTGATCGGTTGAAGGATGCATGAAGGCGGGAAAATTAGTGTCCATATCCTTGAGTTAGAGAGGTACGTGGACCTAAAGGAGAGGCATGGATTCGCCATAGGGAGGGAGCTTGTGGTGAATGAAAATTCTCCAAAGTCCCTGCCCACGTGATGTAAACAGTTCCTTGTGAACTATCACATGCACAATATGGAGAAGTCGTTGATAAAGCATTATGGCATATTATGGACTGCTAAGTCCTGCATGGCCAAAGTATGACTTGCCTCACCAACTCCTGCTAACATTGTAAAGGAACAAGAAACCGAGAAGAAGAAATTGACCTCAAGTGGAAAGTTTGGTTTTACCAAACCTACCATATATGTGAAGTCAGAGGGCAATGAGATTGTGCCTCAAGATATGACTCCACAAAGGGTAATTTGCTACTTCCACGGAAAGATTGGAAAATTGGCGCTACCACGCCTGCCCTATGAGCCTGAAAAAGCTAAAATCACTTATGAGTAAGAGAAATTAGCTCCTTGACTTCAGGAACATTCATGATCAAACTCCATTGCTCTTCTACTTCTAAAGGCTAGGTTTTAAACGCTAGTAATAACGCTCATGTTTGTCACAAATTTGTTTGTCACAAAGTGAAGGTGTTAAAAGGGAAGTAGGCGGATGAGTCATGGAGAGTTGGAATTCTAAAAGGGAAACATAGTTGTTGTCCCTGTTGAGAGGATTAGAAGTTTGTATCTTGCCTTTCCTTCCACCTATTCTATTACTTTATTGGATGTAAGTTTATGCCATGTATGGCTAGAAACATTATATCTAAACGCCTTTGTTGACTATGGATATTACTTTGGCTTTTGAAATTAGTGGTGATTTGTTTCAAAGTTTATCCATGTCGTGGCATTTAAAATAAGCTTATGCTTAAGGAGTAATAGAACGATCATAAATGTACTAATAAGTTATCCTTATATAGAAGTCGATTTAGCTAAATAAACAAGACTTGCTTCACCAAGATCCGTGAGGTTTAGGAACTTGGAACCCTTTGACCATTGGTCAAATGTTGAATGCATATCTTGTTTGTTATGCTAGATGACTTAAACATCCTTCACTTGAGTATGTGAGAGGATTCAAAGCTTGTTGGATTTCGTTCACACTTTTAGTGTGTTGACCGTTCAAGCAAACATTAAGGAGTAACTTTAGAGACCTTGTTACCTTTACCGGTGATGGTAGAAGGGATGGTAAGTCTATTTTAATGGACTAGTTTTGAAACCTTAGAGGTGTTCAAAACTCACCATAACGAGGTACATGATAGAGAGGGCAATGCAACTATGATACTCGGATCTAGTTAAGATGCTGAGTACCTTAGCTTTATATATTATGTGACTATCATAGGAATTATGGGATTGTCTCACAATTCATTCCTCTTAAGACACATTGTTACATGTGGTCGTCTAAAGGAGGAACTGGACATTTTGATATGGTCCGACAAGTGATAGGTTACACTTTTATGTCCAAAATTGTTTTGGGTCATTCTCCAAATGGTGGGCATGAGTTCTAAATTTTATGAACAACAAAGATGGTCATGTAAACGCCTTAGAGGATATGACGAAAAGGAGGATCCTTGTTTGTCTATTCCAAAGTCTGGATTGTCTAGCCTACGTTTAGACGTGAGGTGGAGGAACCCAGGATCTAGAGGTATTTATTCCATTAGGTACTCTACTAAGACCATGGGATATTTGTCTTGAATAACCTTGTAAGAACTTGTAAGTTGCTAAAAAATAGAGTCTCTTAAGAAATTAATATCCATGGATGCCAGTGAGAGTAAAGTATACCTTGAATGGAAGAACCTGATGTTGACACTAGAATCCAATCAGAAATGATTGAAACTCAGCATGGCAATGCTGGAGAACCTGGCATAAAATCATTACCTCTTGGTAGAAGTTGTCATAAGACCAGAAAGATATAACTCGTTATATCTGAGGAAGACAACTTAATGATGATTCATGATGAATGCGTCAACTGCCGGAAAGCGTAGTGGGCTTGGAGTCCGCTAGGAGAAAGGAGGAAATGATAAGATGAGATGCTATCCATTACCGATATCCAAGGTTTCGACTTGGTTGATCCTACACCTGGGTGTGAACCCGCGAGGTGTGATTGGTTATTTGAGGAAATAGACCAAACATGGATGAGTTTGTAGACTACTTCAAATACCGACTGGTAGGAATGGTTTCACGATGATTGACCATGAGGAAGGTATCATCTAGAAACATTCTCCCGGTGATTATGTTGAAGTCCACACGGATACTTATTTTATAAGTCCCTTTTAGGCTATATTGGATAGAAGTGGAGACTACATTCCTAAATAAGAATTTCTGAGGAAATGCTTACAACATTTTCGAGGGTCTTTCACTATCAATAAGTGTCCTAATGAAATCTACAAACCCTAAGTAGTCCACTTGTGGACTTATGTTGCCATCTCAATGTTAGAATCTTTGCGTTCATAAGAAAATCATTTGTTTGAGTTTTCAAATAGCAATGATGAAACATGGAAGAATGCCAGAGCTAGTGGGAGCATTTTGTAATCCTATTCTAAATATGTCTAGCACATACAACGTATTGGAGATAATGTCCTGATCTTGCTTGGAAAAGCTTAAATCAAGAATTATGCATCCATAACGATTATAGGATATACAAAACCTATGGAAGGAGTTAAAGAAATATTGAAATATGTTCTTGTTGATCTATAGTAAGAAGCAACATAGAATAAGTTGTTATTCAAATGCTTGCTTATATACTTCTTAGGATAACTACCGATCTTTATCGGGGTTTGTGATCCTACTAAATATGGTGTTAATAAGTATGCTTCTCAAAGCATCGCTGACTCTATTGGGATCTTATGAGACAATGAGAGTACGATGGCTTATGAAAGATAACCTTTATCTCAAGCATCCTTGATCTTATTGAGTTCTGATGAATCAATGAAGGTGCGATAGCTTGACAAAAGACCGTTATCTCACCAACGCACACTTTTGAGTGATTAGTTGAGGTAGAGATATGTTCATCTTACGAATACACACGGATAGCATGGTGGCGGATCCGTTTTGCTAAAGCTGTAGTTGCAAGATAGTGATGATTGTCATACTAGTGCTTGCAAGGACTTGGCTTGAGTTTGTTTTAGTTGAAATTTTGATATGCTGATTTTGGGAACGTTAAGCAACATTGTGCTTCTGCTAGTATCGATTATCAAATGGGGATTTGTTAATACGCGTGTAGCGGGTACTCTCAGTTGCCTTTATTGTGTTCCATCTTAGCATGTTTACCACTTCCCTGAATGTTTTACATTCTAAATGTCCACAGTCAGTCACACTTCGCCGGAAGGAAGTTTGAACGAAGACTGAGGGAAAGGGTTGGTCGTGTATTCAATGGTGATTGGATACAAGAGACGCAACACTTTACATATACTTGAAAAGAGTTTCAAGTGATTGGATGACCCACACCTGAGTGTACTTCATGGTACATGTCAAGAGTAACTCAGGATGATAATATCATTTCGTCCTTAGACTGGAGATACATGTGTTTCCACGACATTGGTTTGCCTTGTTCTGGTTGCTTTCAAACGCAGTCCGTAACTGGTAGCTATAAAGGAGGCTTTTGGGCAAAGTATTGCCAATGTAATGGGGCAATGTAGTCGAAGGAATTTGTTCCTCTGCTTAGAGAGATATCCCTGGGCCCCTCGATGATTGGGCGCTGACACCAAAATGCATGGTCGTGCTCATGCTTGCAATGATAGTTGATTAGTTGCAACTTGCATATTTTGGTCACCACCAATCTTGATCGAGAAACATAATCGTGAACGATCAGAGAATGACTTTATACCATGTCTCGTGTTCACCCGGATATCGCGAACAATAGGATGATTGATCACTTATCTATAGGACCTTTTCAAACCCGTTTGGATTGTGATTAGGTACTTGTCAGGGATGACATACCTCGTGTTGATTTGGGGGCAGGGATGTCTTGCTAGAGGCCGCTCCCTGTCTTTGATGCATATGGGTACGGTGTGTCATGTGCAAGTGGGAGTTTGTTGGAGACTGCCCACTGACACACGTATGCCGGTATCACTGCTAATGAAGCGCGAGCCTATTGGGTCACACGCCAAGGATTGATCCCGATAGCTTTATGTGGATGGAGAAAGTCAAAGAATCAAAAGTGTTTTGATTCGGGGCTTCACGACCGTGAAGGGTGCTCTACGGGTCGTGAAGCAGGCTTCCCTAACGATGGTTCGACGGCCGCCACGCGTCGTGATGCCTTTGTGCTCCATGGCCCGTGACGAGGTCGTGAGGGGTCGTGAAGGAGATGCCCTCACGAGTCTCGACCGGGCGGCATGGCTCGTGGAGTTCTTAGTCCCCTCGTGGCGCACTTAGGCTTCACGACCCGTGAGAGCCCGTGAGGGGTCGTGAAGAGGGTAGCTGCAGTGACAGTTGTGTTTTTATTGGACCATTTGATGGTCCAATCAAATGACATGCAATTTGGCCGAGTTTCTGGTGTCAATAGGCATGGTTTGAGGCTGTAGAACACAAGCAACCATATACAACTTATCTCTTCTCTATATTCTCTCTTGGTACTAAATGGGTTTCATGCTACAACACTAAGATGGTGATCTTGAGTGTTCATATGAAGATCATTGGTGCAAGAGGAGAACATCTTTGGGTTGTTCCAGATGGTGAAGTCATTGGTGGACGTTCATCTATGGGTTGCTAGTATAATGGGATTAAGCATACTTGGTGTGGACTTGCAATGGAGAAGAAGCCTTTTGTTTCTTCATCTTCATCCCAATCCACATGTAGAGCTCGAATTCCAGCCATGGTAAGGAGGTACTTTCTACTCCTTCTTCTTGTTCTTTAGTTGCAATTTGCTTTGTAGTGTGTTCCACCATTGGAACTAGTTGTGGGCTTTGTGTGTGCTTTATTTTTGTCTTGCATGCTACTTTTCTTGTTTGCTTCCGCTGCGTTTGTGTCCACCACGAGTTCCAACAGGTAGAAGTTGTCATAAGACCAGAAAGATATAATTCATTATATCTGAGGAAGACAACTTTATGATGATTCATGATGAATGCGTCAACTACCGGAAAGCGTAGTGGGCTTGGAGTCCGCTAGGAAAAAGGAGGAAATGATAAGATGAGATGCTATCCATGATGGATATCCAAGGTTTCGACTTGGTTGATCCTACACCTGGGTGTGAATCCGCGAGGTATGATTAGTTATTTGAGGAAACAGACCAAACATGGATAAGTTTGTAGACTACTTCAAATACCGACTGGTAGGAATGGTTTCACGATGATTGACCATGAGGAAGGTATCATCTAGAAACATTCTCCCGGTGGTTATGTTGAAGTCCACATGGATACTTATTTTATAAGTGCCTTTTAGGCTATATTGGATAGAAGTGAAGACTACATTCCTTAATAGGAATTTCTGAGGAAATGCTCACAACATTTTCGAGGGTCTTTCACTATCAATAAGTATCCTAATGAAATCTACAAACCCTAAGTAGTCCACTTGTGGACTTATGTTGCCATCTCAATGTTAGAATCTTTGCGTTGATATGAAAATCATTTGTTTGAGTTTTCAAATAGCAATGATGAAACATGGATGAATGCCATAGCTAGTGGGAGCATTTTGTAATCCTATTCTAAATATGTCTAGCACATACAACGTATTGGAGATAATGTCCTGATCTTGCTTGGAAAAGCTTAGATCAAGAATTATGCATCGAGAACGATTATAGGATATACAAAACCTATGAAAGGAGTTAAAGAAATATTGAAATATGTTCTCGTTGATCTATAGTAAGAAGCAACAAAGAATAAGTTGTTATTCAAGTGCTTGCTTATATATTTCTTAGGATAAGTGCCGATATTTATCTGGGTTTGTGATTCTACTAAATATGGTGTTAATAAGTATGCTTCTCAAAGCATCGCTGACTCTATTGGGATCTTATGAGACAATGAGAGTAAGATGTCTTATGAAAGATAATCTTTATCTCAAGCATATTTGATCTTATTTAGTTTTGATGAATCAATGAAGGTGCGATAGCTTGACAAAAGACCGTTATCTCACCAACACACACTTTTGAGTGATTGGTTGAGGTAGAGATATGGTCATCTTACGAATACACACGGATAGCATGGTGGCGGATCCGTTTTGCTAAAGCCGTAGTTGCAAGATAGTGATGATTGACATACTAATGCTTGCAAAGACTTGGCTTGAGTTTGTTTTAGTTGAAGTTTTCTTATGCTGATTATGGGAACGTTAAGCAACATTGTGCTTCTGCTAGTATCGATTATCAAATGGGGATTTGTTAATACGCGTGTAGCGGGTACTCTCAGTTGCCTTTATTGTGTTCCATCTTAGCATGTTTACCACTTCCTTGAATGTTTTTTTTTTGCATTCTAAATGTCCACAGTCAGTCACTCTTTATAGGAAGGAAGTTTGAACGAAGACTGAGGGAAAAGCGTTGGTCGTGTATTCAATGGGGATTGGATACGAGAGACGCAATATTTTACCTATACTTGAAAAGAGTTTCAAGTGATTGGACGACCCACACCTGAGTTTACTTCATGGTACATGTCAAGAGTAACTCAGGATGATAATATCATTTCGTCCTTAGACCGGAGATACATGTGTTTCCACGACATTGGTCTGCCTTGTTCTGATTGCTTTCAAACGCAGTCCGTAACTGGTTGTTATAAAGGAAGCTTTTGGGGAAGGTATTACCGATGTAATGGGGCAATGTAGTCGAAGGAATTTGTTCCTCTGCTTAGAGAGATATCCCTGGGCCCCTCGATGATTGGGCGCTGACACCAAAATGCACGGCCGTGCTCATGCTTGCAATGATAGTTGATCAGTTGCAACTTTCATATTTCGGTCACCACCAATCTTGATCGAGAAACATAATCGTGAACGATCTGAGAATGACTTTGTACCATGTCTCGTGTTCACCCGGATGTCGCGAACAGTAGGATGATTGATCACTTGTCTATAGGACCTTATCAAACCCGTTTGGATTATGATTACGTACTTGCCAGGGATGACATACCTCGTGTTGATTTGGGGGCAGGGATGTCTTGCTAGAGGCCGCTCCTTGTCGGTGATGCACATGGGTACGGTGTGTCATGTGCAAGTGGGAGTTTGTTGAAGACTGCCCACTGACACACGTATGCCGGTATCACTACTAATGAAGCGCGAGCCAATTGGGTCACACGCTAAGGATTGATCCCGACAGCTTTATGTGGATAGAGAAAGTCAAAGAATCAAAAGTTTTTTGATTCGGGGCTTCACGACCGTGAAGGATGCTCCACGGGTCATGAAGCAGCATGCCCTAACGATTGTTCGACGGCCGCCACGCATCGTAATGCCTTTGGGCTTCATTGCCCGTGACGAGGTCGTGAGGGGTCGTGAAGGAGATGCCCTTACGAGTCTCGACCGGGCGGCACGGCTCGTGGAGTTCTAAGTCCCCTCGTGATGCACTTATGCTTCACGGCCCGTGAGAGCCCGTGAGGGGTCGTGAAGAGGGTAGCTGCAGTGACACTTGTGTTTTATTGGACCATTTGATGGTCCAATCAAATGACATGCAATTTGGCTGAGTTTCTGGGGTCAATAGGCATGGTTTGAGGCTGGAGAACACAAGCAACCATATACAACTTATCTCTACTCCATTTTTTCTCTTGGTAATAAATGGGTTTCATGCTACAACACTAAGATGGTGATCTTGAGTGTTCATATGAAGATCATTGGTGCAAGAGGAGAACATCTTTGGGCTGTTCCAGATGGTGAAGTCTTGGTGGACGTTCATCTAATGGATTGCTAGTACAATGGGATCAAACTCTTCTTGGTGTGGCCTAGCAATGGAGGAGGAAGCCATTTTGTTTCCTCAAGTTCATCCCCACACATGGAGCTCGATTTCCAGCTGGAAGAAGGTATACTTTCTTCCTCCTTCTTCTTGTTTTGAGTTGCAATTTGCTTTGTAGTGTATTCCACCATTGTAACTTCGTGTGGGCTTTGTGTGTGCTTTCTTTTTATGTCTTGCATGCTTCTTTCTTGTTTGCTTCCGCTGCGTTTGTGCCTACCACAAGTTCCAACATCACTACGGTGACGGGTATGATAGGACCGTTCACTTCGGTGACGGGAATGTGGGACCGACTACTATGGTAGCGGGAATGAAAGATGTAACATGAATGTAAAGCAATTGATGTGATGTCATATGGTTGATTGTAAGTAAGTGTACTCGCTAAGCTTCGTGCTTACGGTTGTTGTTTAACCTTCTTTTCATGTGATGGCCATGGCGGGGCTCCAGCACGCGGTTGATAGCTCATATTTCCACAAGCTTCCGCAGTGTTTAAACTATTTTGTTTTAGTGATGTATTCTGAACAATTACATTCGACTTCAAGCTTTTACGGGTTACCACCCGGTGTTGTAATCAACTTATACAATGAATGAATTGTGATGAATTATCCATCATACTCCTTGTTTAATTATTTAAAAAAAATTTGGGACGTTACAACTTGGTATCAGAGCCTTGGTTTAAGAGATTCGAATACATTTCCGCGTGTTTGAACTTAAACCTTGGTTCGTGAAAGATTCAAACAAAAGTTTTTGAAACTTTTTCAAGTGATAAGTGTTACAATGAGCTATCAGCTAGAGCTAGTCTGAGTGGTCATACGCGAGTACAAGGTATGAGTTTATGATATGATGATCATGATTAACTGATATGCTGAAAATTTTGATATACTGATATGATGGCTAAGGCCTTGTAGTCTAGATGCTCTAGTAGAATCGAAATAGAATGACATGTTAAATGCTTACATGATGACTGATCATATGCTTTATGAGATGATTGATAAATGGCCCAAGCCAGTGAATCGGGATTCCTAGTAGTAATGATCAGATCCAATACGTGTAGCGTGTTTGTAATAATATGGCCCATATTATTATTTGCACACGACACTTGTTGAAACTTGTCAAAACCGGGGAGTCTTGTGGATCCGGTGAGGGGTACTTCTAGAGATAAGATGCATGTAGCTAGGGTGCCTTAGAATGACTAGGGTTGCCTGATAGCTGTACTTATGACATGAATACGTGGAACATGAAATGATATAGTGATGAGGACTGTGTGGCAATGCCGCCTATTAATTAAGTGCATTGTCTATACATCCAGTATGGTGACTACAAGAAATCAATCTGTGATACCAACAGGTTTCGAGAACCCACCTGATGGTGAGAATGCAAGTGTGATGGGAGAGAGTGACCCCTGTGCACAACCAGTCTTGAACGAACCTGAGAATGTAAATCCGGAGAACGTTGTACCGGAAAATGTGATGGATGACGATGAATATAGGAATGAAGCTATGACTGAGCTGGTGACTACTGTGGTTACCACCACACTGAAAGAAATATTGCCCAATATCGTGGAGGATTTGAAACAGGATGTGGGCATGATGATGGATCAAAAACTGGGAGCCCTATGGGCTGCGAAAGAGGCAACCGCGGCTGTTATGGTCGCTCAACAAGTAGCACAAGCTACGAATCAAGTGGTCACCGGAGGAACTTTCCAGGATTTCTCGTAGTGTCAGCTGCCTGTATTTGATGGAGTACCAGACCCGGTGCGAAGCACCCGATGGGTCTCCGCGATTGAAGGAGCTTTCTTTACCAGCCGATGTGCTGAGGAGTCGAAAGTATGGTTCGCTTCTAATTTTCTGAGGGGAGCGGCCAAGGACTGGTGGAATCTACTGAGGAAGATGGGAGGCGATGCTATCGCCGGTTTGAAATGGGATGAATTCACGAAATTGTTCTATGAAGAGTACGCTCCCAAGGTTGAGGTGGAGCGAGTGATGGATGAGTTTATGAAACTCAAGCAGACTACTGAGACGGTTAATCAGATAACCGCGATATTCAAAGAAAAGTTGTTGTACTGTCCGGCTTATGCAAATGATAAGAGACTGCAGATACATATGTATACGCAGATGCTGAGAGAGGATATTCAAGAGTTTGTGTCAAATGGTCAGTATGCTACACTCGACCAGCTAATTAAGGGGGCTAGGAAGAGAGAGTTGTATTTGATAGAAAGGAACAAGAAGAGGTCCGCGGAGCGGGCCGCACTGGGAGGAAATGCAAACAAACAACCGTTTAAGAAGATGAATGTTGGGAACTTCAAGCCCGCCGCTAGAAATTTGGGGGCGAGATACAAGAAATGTGGAAAGGGGCACGCCGGGGAGTGCCGAGCCGGAACCATCAACTGTTTTGTATGCGGAAAGAGTGGACACTACGGGAAAGATTGTAGGGTCCATCTGAACGTGTGCTTTAAATGCAACACACTGGGGCACTGCATGGCAGAGTGCCCGGAGGCTACTGGAGGAAGTGGGAGACCCGCTTGGCAACCACCTCTCCGAATCACCGACGGGGATAAGGGAAAGAAGCCCGAGGTTTCAAAGCCTCGGGGACGGGCGTTCCAGATGACCGTGGAGGAAGCAAAGAAAGAGCACGACGTGATTGCAGGTATATTTATTGTTAACTCTCTACCTGCACTTGTATTGTTTGATTCCGGGGCGAGTAAGTCCTTTGTATCTTCTACTTTTTGTAATAAGTTTGTAATAGCACCGGTGAAGTTAGAGACACCGTTAGAAGTAGAGATCGCCGATGATAAGGATTGTGTATTACCACAATCTATAGGGGTAATGTAATAGTGATAGAGGATGTACAATTTACTATAGATCTGCTACCGACTCCAATGAGAGAGTTCCAAGTAATAGTGGGAATGGATTGGTTGGGGCGTCACCAGGCTAACATTTTGTGTAAACAGGGGATCATACGGATCCAGAGCCCAAGTGGGGGAGAAATCTCCATCTACGGCAAACGACAGAACGGGTTAACGACATGCTGCACCGTGACTAAAGCGGCAAAGTACCTACGCAAGGGTTGCACGGCCTTCATAGGTCACGTGATCGACTCGAGAATGGAAAAGAAGAAGCTAACAGTGTTGGACGTACCTGTGGTATGTGAGTACCCGGAAGTGTTTCCGGAGGAATTTCCGGGGATTCCGCCAGATAGGCAAGTGGAATTCCGAATAGACCTATTGCCGGGAGTGGCACCTATCGCAAAGGCACCATACCGCCTAGCACCGCCAGAAATGCAAGAACTGATGTCACAACTGCAAGAACTACTTTATAAGGGCTTCATACGCCCATGTAGCTCACCGTGGGGAGCACCAATCCTTTTCGTGAAAAAGAAGGATGGAACCTTCAGGATGTGTATAGATTATCGCGAACTCAACAAGGTGACAATTAAGAATCGTTATCCGCTGCCAAGGATCGATGATTTGTTCGACCAACTGCATGGAGCGGCTTGTTTTTCAAAGATAGACCTGCGATCGGGATATCATCAACTTAAGGTCCGGGAGGAGGATATAGCCAAAACAGCTTTTCGCACGCACTATGGGCACTTTAAGTTCGTCGTCATGCCTTTTGGTCTTACAAACGCGCCGGTAGCTTTCATGGATTTGATGAACCGAGTCTGCAGACCAATGCTTGATAAGTCCGTGATCGTATTCATCGATGACATCTTGGTGTACTCGAAGATGGAGGCCGAGCACGAGTTGCACCTGCGGGAAGTACTCGAACCCTTAAAGAAAGAGAAGCTAACGCAAAATTTTCTAAGTGCGAGTTCTGGTTGCAAGAAGTTCAGTTTCTCGGGCACCTGGTTAACGGAGAGGGGATCAAAGTCGACCCCGTCAAGATCGAGGCAGTTTTGAAATGGGAAACACCGAAGAGTCCTACGGAGATTCGAAGTTTTCTAGGGTTGGCCGGTTACTACAGGAGGTTCATTAAGGATTTCTCAAATATAGCAGTGCCACTGACCAAGCTGATGAAGAAGAGTGTTCGTTTCGATTGGGGAGAAAAGCAACAGGAAGCGTTTGAGACCCTTCGGGCCAAATTGTGTGAGGCCCCGATACTGGCCTTACCGGAAGGGATGGAGGATTTGGTAGTCTATTGCGACGCGTCCCATGTGGGACTTGGCTGTGTGTTGATGCAAATAAGGAAGGTGATTGCCTACGCCTCACCACAATTGAAACCGCACGAGTGCAACTACCCGACTCATGACTTGGAATTAGCTGCTATGGTATTCGTGCTCAAGTTATGGAGACATTATTTGTACGGAGTTAAGTGTACCATTTACACATATCACAAGAGTTTGAAGTACTTCGCGGATCAAAAGAACCTGAACATGCGCCAGCGGAGATGGCTAGACCTGGTCAAGGACTACGATTGTGAGATCTTGTATCATCCAAGAAAGGCTAACGTTGTAGCAGACGCTCTAAGCCGTAAGGCAAACCATGCACAGTAGAACGCAAAATGTTTAAGGATGACGGTTACGACTTCGCTGTTTGAATCAATTTCAGCTGCCCAAAGTGAAGCAGTCAAAGAAGAGAACCAGAAAACCGAGAGGGTAAAGGGCCAGATGGCGTTGATGGTCAAGGATAGCCGGGGGTTGTGGACCCGATACGGACGAATTTGGGTACCCAAGATCACTGAAGTCCGGGATCTCATTCTTGATGAAGCGCACAAGTCAAAGTTTTCGATACATCCGGGAGCCACAAAAATGTATAGAGACTTGAAAATAGACTATTGGTGACCAGGAATGAAACGAGATATGGCCAAATATGTTGAAAAGTGCCTTACGTGTCTACGAGTGAAAGCTGAGCACCAGCGGCCACAAGGTAAACTGCAACCGCTGGAGATACCCATATGGAAATGGGAGCACATAACGATGGATCTGATAACGAAACTACCGAATACACCAAGGAAGTATGATGCAATTTGGTTAGTGGTTGATCGGTTAACAAAAAGCGCTCACTTCATACCGATCCGAGAGGCGAGTTCGGCCGAGAAATTGGCGGACACCTATGTGAAAGAGATAGTCTTGAGGCACGGAGTGCCGGTAACCATTATATCTGACCGGGATGTACGATTCACATCCATATTTTGGAATAAGTTTCATGAGGATTTGGGGACGAGGGTGAACTTGAGCACGGCGTATCACCCTCAAACTGACGGTCTAAGTGAACGGACTATCCAAACGTTGGAGGATATGCTACTAGCATGTGTAATTGATTTCGGGGGAAGCTGGGATGTGTACTTACCCCTAGCGGAATTTTTGTATAACAATAGCTACCACGCGAGTATTGATATGCCACTGTACGAGATGTTGTACAGTAGGAAATGTAGAACCCCTATCTGTTGGGGAGAGTTTGGGCAGAAGGAACTTGGCAACACAGAAATAGTACAGAGAACCTCGGAGTATGTGCAACAAGTCCGGGAACGACTTAAAGCGGCTCAAAGCCGGCAAAAGAGCTATGCGGATAAGCGGAAATCCGTACTAGAATTTCAAGTTGGTGATTATGTATTACTGAAGATATCTCCGTGGAAAGGAGTGATACGATTCAGAAATCGAGGGAAACTGAACCCAAGATTTATTGGACCTTTCAAAGTGATAGCAAGAGTTGGTAAGGTAGCTTACCATCTGGAGCTACCCGAAGAATTGTCAAAAATACACAACACTTTTCATGTATCTCATCTAAGGAAGTGTTTGGCCGACGAGTCGGCGTTTGTACCATTGGAGGATGTTACTATAGATGAAGGATTGAATTTACATCGAGAGGCCGGTTGCGATCCTCGAAAGAAAGACCAAACGGTTACGCAACCGGGAGGTGGGAATGGTAAAGGTGCAGTGGGAGCACCGTAAGGGTTCAGAGTGGACGTGGGAGTCCGAGGAAGAAATGAAAAAGAACTACCCCGCAATGTTCGAGTGAAGATTTCGAGGACGAAATCGTGTTTAAGTGGGGGAGAGTTGTAATACCCGAACTTCGAATATAAATAAAGGAAATATTTTGTTGAGAAATGATATTGTAAATTGAATTGTAAAACATATTAGATAATTATGTTGGACAAGTTAAGTCATATTGGGTTAAATATGTGTGTTCATGTTGGGCTTGAATATATATGGATTAATGGACTAGTGTATATATTATTGGATTTAATGTTATTGGGCTCTTCAAATGTGTTTTGGGCTAAGCCTTATAAAAAGGTGTATATAAAGTGGAATAGGGCACAGCCCCCAAAGGGTTGTTACTGTTACATTAAGAAAGAGAGTTAAGTGTGTGTTTGAGTGTGTGCTTAAACCTCACAAGAAAGCAAGGAAGTGCAAGAATCATCTGGGAAACTCAAAGAATTGTTACAAGAATCATCAGGTAATGTTTCTTACCTCATTAGGATACAGTAGGTATCAATTTTATCTTGTTTAGATGATGATAGCATGATTTAGTTTCTGGGTTTTGGGTTCTGGGTTTATGAAGAACCAGAGAGAAAGAAAGTGAGCTATGAGCTTGAAAACTTGATGAAATGTGTTTAAACCTTGAAAGAGATGTTTAAATGAATGGAGAAATGTTTTGAAACAAAAATGATGTGATTTGGTTGAGTTTTGAAAGAACATGATTTTCGCCATGGAGCCTGAAAGTTGAAAAGATGAACTGACAGGGATGAAATGAGTTATGCGACTCTTGTGTTTGTGTCGTGCGACACTTAGTTCTCATTCATGCGACCTTCGCATGGCAACTAGCATTCCATGCGACTTTCGCATGGCAACCATTGAACCCATGCGACTTTCCCCTTTGATACCATCTGACCTTTGAAACTTGTTCTATGCGACTTATTGCTTGAACCCCATGCAACTTTGATACTTCAAACAACCCATGCGACTTTCACCTTGTACAACACATCCATGCGACCTTCATTTCACCCATCCGACTTTTGTTGAACCAACCCGTGCGACTGTCGCATGAGGCACCCATGTGACCTTCATGATTACCCTATGCGACTTTCAGCTGAGACTTCATAACCCTCATGCGACTTTCAACTGATAACTTATGATTCATGCGACTTACACTTGATTGTGTTTCATGCGACTTATGCATTTTAATGTTGAAATCCAATAGTTACAATCCAATAGGGTCAAAAACCGAGAGTTGAGAATCCGAATGAGTTGCAATCGGATAAGTCTGAAATCCGGGTATGAAATCCGACAGTTAAATCCGGATATGTGAAATCCGACACTTTATAATCGACGCGACGCGTCCCTAACTTTATGGACTTTAGTAAATTTCTTATTGTTACTTTCCTTGTGAAACCCGAATGTATTACGGGGATAACGAACGAGAGATTCGTGCACAGTATTGATTGTTAGACCTATTGTAGGTGACGGTTGGCTAAGCAAGTAACCACTAGTGTTCTAGTAAGCTAAGACCGTGAGATTGAACTGCAAGACATGTGAGTATTCTTATTTACTGTCTAACCCTATGATGTATGTGTTAAATGTTCTATGTGCTATATGATTAACAAATGATGAGTCGATGATTGATGAATTGATGAAATAACGAAATGATGAAATGATGAATTGATGAACTGATAATTGTACCATGTTATGCTATTGATTGGACCGTTCACTTCGGTGACGGGAATGATGGGACCATGCACTTCGGTGACGGTAATGATTGGACCGTTCAGTTAGGTGACGGGAATGATGGGACCGTGCACTTCGGTGACGGGAATGACTAGACCGTTCACTACGGTGACGGGTATGATGGGACCGTTCACTTCGATGACGGGAATGTGGGACAGTTCACTTCAGTGACGGGAATGTGGGACCGACTACTACGGTAGCGGGAATGTGGGACCGACTACTATGGTACCTGGAATGAAAGATGTAACATGAATGTAAAGAAATTGATGTGATGTCTAATGGTTGTTTGTAAGTAAGTGTACTCGCTAAGCTTCGTGCTTACGGTTGTTGTTTAACCTTCTTTTCAGGTGATGGCCATGGCGGGGCTCCAGCACACGGTTCATAGCTCATATTTCCACAAGCTTCCGCAGTGTTTAAACTATTTTGTTTTAGTGATGTATTCTGAACAATTACATTCGACTTCAAGCTTTTACGGGTTATCACCCGGTGTTGTAATCAACTTATACAATGAATGAATTGTGGTGAATTATCCATCATACTTCTTGTTTAATTGTTTAAAAAAATTTGGGACGCTACAGAGATTGTGTCACGTCACGGTCTTCCCTGTTCAATTGTATCCGATCGTGACTCTCGGTTTGTCTCGAATTTCTGGCAAAGTCTGCAACGCGAACTTGGCACTCGTGTTCATCTGAGCACTACCTATCATCCGTAGACTGATGGCCAATCTAAACGTACGATCCAAACGTTAGAAGATATGCTTTGTGCCTGTGTACTCGAATTTGGTAGATCATGGGATTCTCATCTCCCATTGATTGAATTTGCTTACAACAATTCATATCATTCCAGCATTGGAATGCCACCATACGAGATGCTCTACGGAAGACGATGTCGCACTCCGACCTGTTGGTTGGAGCCTAGTGAGAAACAGTTCGCTGGACCTGAGATTGTCCAGATCACTTCTGACAAAGTGAATGTGTTTCTTGAAACGCTGAAAACAGCTCGGGATCGACAGAAGATGTACGCGGATGCGAAGCGTCATCCCGCTATATTTGAAGTCGGTGACCGTGTGTTCTTAAAGGTTTCTCCTTTGAAGGGCGTCATTCGTTTCGGGCGCAAGTGGGAGCTAAGTCCACATTTCATTGGCCCATTCAAGATTGTACGTAAAGTGAATGATCAGACGGTAACTCTAGAGCTGCCGTCTGAGTTAGCTGGTATCCATGACACGTTAAACGTGTGCTACTTACGCAAGTTCCACGTTGGGGAAGAACAGATTATTCCTTTGCAGGAATAAAAAGTTGACTCTTCAAGAGACTAGTTGAAGAACCTGTTGAAATTCTTGACACGAAGGTGAAGAAGCTATGCAAGAAGATGATTAAACTAGTCCTTGTGAAGTGGAAGCACAATCTAGGTCAAAACCTGACTTGGGAAGTTGAAAACGAAATGAAGACAAGGTACCCTCACCTGTTTATCACTGAGCAGATTCCGAGGACGGAATCCTCTTAAGGGGGTAGATTTGTAACATTCTCAGCTTGGGGCTAGTTGTAATTAGTGCGTGAGTGTACGTAATTATTGTAAAAGGAAGTGCTTTATGTGTGTACTTGTTAAATTAGATGAATATATATGTATTTGTGATTATGTGTATACGTATGTGTGTGTATTAAGTGTGTGTATGTGTAATTAATTAAAGAATAGGAAAACCCCACGTGAAGTAAGAGGCAACCACCTCTGGGGTATAAGATTATATGTATATGTGTGTAATTTGACTTTCTAAAGTCAAATATGGCAAACAAGAAAAACACACACTTTTCACTATTTTCTCTCGTCGCTCTTATCGGATTTTCAACGAAGAACAAGAAGCAGTTGATTGTTGATCTACAAAGGTGAGCAACGTGATTTTGAGGTGTTTAGAAGATTAGAATCGTGTGTAAAATGTTAAGAATCATGAATCCATGCATGAGCACCATGAAGAACATGCTAAAGCTTACTTTAAAGTGGGTTTTGGCATTTATGGTGTTCTTGTTGGGATTTCATGTGCTTATGATGATTAGATGATGGAGATATGATGTTCTAACATGATCTGGGTTTAAAACCAACGAATATAAGGTGTTAAGATGACCCTTGAAGTTGTCGGGATTCAAAATGATGATGTTGTCGGATTCCTTGATGAAGTTATCGGAATCCGAATGTATTGGAAACCGAAGGAATTGTCGGAATCTGATAGAAGTGTCGGATTCCGCAACTCTATCGGGTTTCATATTTTGTAGTCCTTATAAGTATTGAATCCGCAAGTTGTCGGTTTTCCTTGGTTTCGGATTCTAAGTGTTGGAATCCGATAGAATCGGATTTCAATGAAAGCATCGGATTTCCATGTCTCGGATTTCCTTTTATGTATCGGAATCCCCAAGTGTCAGATTCTATATACATGGTTGGAATTCCCAAGTGTCGGAATCCGAATGATAAGTATCGGATTTATGTATAAACAAGTGTCGGATTTCATGAATCCGACAGAACCATCGGATTTCCCCAAATCCGACATTCCTAGCGGATTTGTGTTAAGTCTAAAGTTGAATGTTGTTTTGTAAATCTTGAATGCACATGTGAATGATTAATACAAGTATGGTATGCTAGGTGAACTTGTTGTAATAGATGACTCAAAACTAGATACCTGTGCATAGTGAACAGCTCAGGTGAGTGCCTGCAATCATGAGACTTAGTAGAGTAAGGCTTACCCGCTAGATGACTATGTGAATGTGTTATGTATGACTAACTTGTTTTTGCAGGTACGCTCGAGGAGGTAAGTGCATGACTTGCATGATGTAGAATTTATGTCAATTGCATGCTAGTGGGTCCAGATTGGAACCACTTAGTTAATACATGATGCTATGCATAAATAATGACTGTAAGATGTTATATGTAAGATGATGGATCCCTATGGGATCAAAAGTATGTATATGTGTATGTGAACTGTCTACAGACTATCTGATGCATGGTTAAGGTCAGTCGGTTGTAACTGGATCCCTCGGGATTTCACGGTGATTCAGGAGGCATCCTGGATCATAGGTTCTGCAGAACCACCGTGCCTTAACATGAGTGGTATTCAGCCGGTTGTAGCTGGATTAGCTGTGGAGCCTCTGGCTCCGTGAACGATGTTTGGTGGACTGCTTTATGCTCCCCCACCAACGCGGATTGGTCGTGTCTGATTCCCCGGTCTGAGTTGTTGAGCGGGATTGACTATCCTGCAAGACACGACCTCTTACTGATCTTGTTAGCACACTGCTATGTGCTAAGCTAGCAATGATTGTTTATGATATGATGCATGACTTACTGTACTGATGATTATGATTGTATGTACTCACTAGCTAGTGTAGCTAATGGTGCTTTGTTCCCTTTTCAGGTAAAGACTAGATGTCCTGCGAGGCGGGCTGCTTTTGGGAAATACAATGCCCCTTGTGGGTGGAACACTTGTAAATTATATGTTGTTATATAATGTGATACAATGGTCGGTTCCTGTACTTGGTAACACCAACGTTCTATTGATAAGTTGTTAATGTAAATAACTGTTGTTTTTTTAAAAGAAAAATTTCCGCTACTAAAATCTGATTTGCCATTAAAGTAACTGAATTCAGAAGCGGTGTTACACAATTGGTATCAGAGCAGGTTCTAATTTAATTTATAAATTACTGATCTATTCAAGATGTCGAAGTTTGATTACATCGAGAATGGCTCCTCTGCCAAACCTCCAAAGTTTTCAATCGAACATTTTTGAAGTTGGAAAAACAGAATGTTACTTTATTTGGAAAATCTTGATTGCAACTCTCTCATTATTTTGGAGGAAGGTCCTTACATTCCTCAAACCATCTCCATGGAGACTGGTTCTGCTAAAACCTCTATTCCCTCTCGTCCGAAACCAAGATCTCAATGGACAGAGGAGGAGAAGAAGTTTGTTGGTTTAGATGCCAAGATACGAAACGGTATAGTTATTGCTTTACCTAATGAAATATTCCATACTGTTTGCAATCTAAAAAACGCTAAGGATATGTGGGAGAGCATATGCATATCATTTAAAGGAACTGTTGAGGTTCATGAGAACAAGAAGACCAACATCATACGCAAGTATGAAAGCTTCGGTGCAAAAGACTCAGAGTCTCTCACTAAGGTTTACACTAGATTTACATGTCTATTGAATGACATGACTGAAGTGGGAGTTTTCAAAGAGCAATTCCAAATCCTAAACAGATTTTTGGATTCTCTATCGTCTGAATGGGATACTATGTGCATGATCCTGAGAACCAACAACATGCTCAGGGACATGAACATGCGTAAACTATACGGAATTCTGCTGAATGACGAACAAACCCGCATTCAAAAAATCGATCTGAAGAAGGCCTTCAAGAAAACTCTGACCCTCGTTGCTGAAAATACTCAAAGAGTCAAGTACATGTCAACTGAAGACTCTGATTCTGAAGATGAGCCTCAGATGAATGATGTTGAGGAGGTAGAAAGATCTCACGATGAAGGCACAGAAAAAGCCTTCATCGTGAAAAATTATAAAAAGTTTCAGAAGTTCAAATCTGATGGGAGAAAAAGGTTTGATAAGAAGTTTTCATGAGAGAAAAAGGGCTCATTTGAAGGGTCCAAAAATGAATGCTTCACATGTGGGAAGCCTGGCCACTATGCAGCTAACTGCTTTGTGAAGGAGACCTCTTCAAATCCAAAGAAAGGGTTTCCATCTAAGGTTGATAAATACAAAGCCAAGTATAAGGCCCTGAAAGATTCCAGTGAGAAGAAGAAGAAAGAAAAGGCCATGATTGCTGATGACCTTAACTAGACAGATTCTGAAACCTCTTCAGATGAGGAAGAAGAGAATGAAGTTAGAGGAAATGGCCTGGTGGCTGAAGAAATCCTCGGAACTGCACATCTTGAAATGTGCTTAATGGCTTCTGAAAGCAAGTTCAACATTGATCTTGCTGAGGCTAAAAAATTGAGCTCAGCAGAAGGATGGAATCCCACCATGATGTATAAGGTATCTAATTTCAAAAATTATTAAATGAATGAAAAGGATGATATGTTTGCTTATTTGTGTTCGGATATGACAGTTGCTCATAACAATCAAAACAAATCTAAACAAACTATCACCAAGCTCACTTCTGAAATTAATGTTGTTGAAAAGGAAAATGAAAAGTTTCTTAAAGAATCATATGCCTTAAGAAATCATCTTGAATTTTTAACTATGAACTCAAAAATGTGAAAATGGATTTATAAGACTCTAACAAAAAAGTGAAAGATCGTTAGTCGATTATTGATCTATGGTTGAGTCCTAATAAATTAGCATTTGAGAGTATAAATCATCAAATGGTTATTCAAAGAGAGAGAGAGTGGGTATTGGACACATTAAACAAGCTATTGATTTTAGCAAGAAATGTAAAAATGTCGACGAATTGATTTTTGACGATATAAGCATTAATGATATTGGAAATAGAAATCTCCTTAACAAGAGATTCACCAAATCTGAAGTTTTGAATCCAAGTTTGAAAGAACAAATTCTGAAATAAGAAATCTTCAACTTCCTACTGAGTACGATTCCCTTGCCAGCAAAACTTCTGAACAAATCCCTGAAATACCTGTTACACCAACTCCTACCGAAATCCAACCTGAAGCAGTGTCTGAAACCAGTACTGAAACCCTCAACCAGCCTTCGTCTGAATCAGTTGGTGAAATATCCTCTGATAACAAAATAGCTGAGTTATCTGACTCTAGCTTTCTTCGTAAAGCCACTGTCTTCTGTGACATTATTATCCCCATGATCTCTTCAGATGAAGATTCATCAGTTAAATCTTCAAGATCCATAACTGAAACTTCCCAACCCTCCAAAACCAAAAATCTTGATAAAACCTTTGCTCTGCCTGTATCAAAACTCGAAAAAGTTAAGGATTCTCTTTTCAAAATTTTGAAGTTAATCGATGAAAAAGAGAAAAACAAGAAGAATAAAAGGATTAAGGCAAATAATTCTAAGTCAATAGAAAATGTTATAAGTGTGGAGTAAGAGGTCATGAAGCGACTTCTTGCTCAAATGAAGACAAAGTTTCTAGTTGCTCTCCTAAGAATTGTGTTTTGGAGCCCAGTAAAGTTTGGGGTCATCAAATGAACTAACTTTTCAACTATCTGTGTAGGGCGATCAGCATGATAACATTTGGTACCTTGATAGTGGATGCTTAAGGCATATGACCGGATGTAAGTCCCTACTGAATGGGGTTCAAGCAGCAAATGGCCCTAAAGTTACATTTGGTGGAGGAAAATGTGGCAAAACTGATGGTTATGGTTATCTAAACCAAGGTTCAGTCAACATTAAAAATGTTGCTCATGTTACAGGCCTTGAACACAACCTTATCAGCATCAGTCAGTTATGTGATGCTGATTATGAAGTGCATTTCAAGAAGACCAAGGGTTCAATCTTCAACAAGAAAGGCAAAGAAGTCTTACACGCAAAAAGACAGGGAAATATGTACGTTGTTGATTTTAACTCTGCCACCTCTGAAAAAGATGCATGCTTCTTTTCAGAAGCCGACTCCGAAGTTAACTGGTTATGGCACAAAAGGTTATCCCATCTCAACTTCAAAAACATCAACAAACTCTCTAAGCTTCAGCTTATTAGAGGTCTACCGTCAGTTCGGTTTCAGAAAGACAAGCTGTGTCACGCGTGTGAGAAGGGAAAGCAAAAGAAGTCTGTCTTCAAATCCAAACATTGTAACCAAGTTAACTCCGCCTTTCAGTTACTTCATATGGATCTCTTTGGTCGTGTAAGTTCACCCAGTATGGGAGGAAAGAAATATACCCTGGTGGTTGTTGATGAATACACCAGATTCACATGGGTATTCTTCTTGCGCAATAAAAGTGATACTGCTGAAATTCTGATGAGCTTTATTCGTCGTGTTCAAAGACAATTTGACACTCAAGTTAAACAGCTTCGTAGTGATCATGGAACAGAGTTCAGGAACTCTACTCTTCAAGACTTTTGTGATGAAAATGGCATCATCCAAAACTTCTCAGCTCCATATACCCCTCAGCAAAATGGGGTTGCTGAAAGGAGAAATAGGACCTTGATAGAAGCAGTCCGAACTATGCTAGCTGAAGCATCTCTAAAAGGGCATTTCTGGGCTGAAGCTGTTAATGCTGCCTGCTACACTCAGAACAGGTCCATCATTGTCAAGCGACACAGTAAAACTCCATACGAGTTACTGTATCTGAAGTCACCCAATGTTGGATGCTTCAAAGTTTTTGGAAGCACATGCTTCATCCTGAACACCAAAGATCAGAAAAGCAAATTTGATCCAAAAGGGTAAGATGGGGTGTTTCGAGGCTATTCTGACATCTCTAAAGCTTATCGTGTGTTTCTTCCCAAGAAAAACTCTGTGGTCGAAACAATAAATGTCACTTTTGATGAATTAGATGCTCAATCAACCTTAAATCATATTGATCAAGTTGTCTCTGAAGAATTTGATGCTCTTTTACAAGAGTCATTCAATGATGACTTGGATGACTACTCTCAAGAGGTAAAAACTGACGATAATGTTGTTTCTGTTGATGTGAATCAGGTCACTGAAGATCTATTGGAATCAAACGTATCTTCTGCTAATGAGCAACATAAGCAACCAACAAGAGTCACAAAATGGACTCGAGCTCATCCCATCACAAATGTTATTGGAAATCCAAACACTGTAGTGCAAACCCGAAATTCGATTACCTCTGCATTTTGCATGTTCTCTGAATTCAATACGCATGTTCCTAGCCTTTGCAGCATTCAAGGGATTCAAGGTCTTTTAGATGGACATTAAAAGCGCCTTTCTGAATGGAGAACTTTAAGAAGAGGTATTTGTTCAACAACCTCCTGGCTTCGAAAGTCCCAAGTTTCCAAACTATGTGTATAAGCTCGATAAAGCTCTCTACGAACTAAAGCAAGTTTCGCGTGCATGGTATGATACACTGTCCACTCATCTTCTGAAGAATGGATTTTAGAGAGGAAACATCGACAAAACTTTATTTCTATGCAGAGAAAAAGGTGAACTCATTGTAGTTCAAATTCATGTTGATGATATTATTTTTGGTTCTACTGATGATCGTTTGTGCAAGAAGTTTGAGAAAATCATGTTAGAGAAATTCAAAATGAGCATGATGGGAGAACTGACTTCTTCCTTGGGCTTCAGATTAAGCAATTTGACCAAGGCATCTTCATCAATCAAGGGAAATATGTCAATGACTTACTTAAGAAGTTCAACTTTTCAGACTCCTCCCCAATGAAGACTCCCATTGTTCCAAAAACCAAGCTCACATCTGATCCGAACAGGAAAGCAGTTGATCTTCCCACGTTCAGAGGGATGATCGGATCCTTGCTGTATTTGACAGGTAGTCGTCCTGACATAATGTTTTCCACATGCCTATGTGCAAGGTTTCAAGAAAATCTAAAGGAATCACATTTGACAGCTGTTAGAAGGATTTTCAGATACCTGAAAGGTACACCCGAACTAGGGCTATGGTACTCTAGAGACTCCGGCTTTGATCTAATTGGATTTTCAGATTCCGACTACGCCGGATGTCAGATTGATAGGAAGAGTACTACAGGTGGGTGTCAGCAACTAAGTGGAAAACTAGTAAGTTGTCAAAGCAAAAAGCATAATTCCATCTCACTATCCACCGCTGAAGCTGAATACATTTTAGCTGGGAGTTATTGTGCACAAGTCCTATGGATGCAACATCAGCTAGCTGACTATGGCATCACTTTTCAGCGCACTCCTATTTACTGTGCTTCATTCACACACAAAACACATTGATGTACGCCATCATTTCATTCAAGATCACATAGCAAAGAATGAAATCGAGCTTCGATTCATCTCTACTCAACATCAGGTCGCTAACATCTTCACAAAAGCCCCGGATGAACACCGGTTCAACCTACTAGTTGCAGAAATTGGAATGCTAAATCCTTGAGAAATGTAGCTATTTCAGGTAAATTTGATTGTTACTATTCATTCTTTCTTGTCACATTTAATGCCAGCCACCCTAATAGCTAAGCTTGAATAATTACTTTTACCCCGCCTCTCTCTGACTGTCAAATCACCTCTGAAGTGTAATCATAAGTAATTTTCTTTATAAACCACCAAAGATTTTCTTTCCTTTTTAATCTTCTACAAATTTCACAGAAAATCTTTCACTTTCTTTAAAACGCATGGAGTTTACTATTACGTTCGTTTTCTTTCCGGTTTGTTACGTGATCACCGTTCGCATTCCTGATGAAGGGATTGGGATTGAAGTATCATCTCAAATATATATTTTATCTTAAACATGGATGTAATTTTTTTTGCAGTCAATGTAAATCGTGATCAACATCATGTAATCATCTTTTGTTTATATGGAATTAGTAATAGCCAAACTTAGTTCTTATTCTTGTTGGCATTGTGTTTATTCTTTATATTTACTTTCGTTTCCTTTTATTTTTTTGAGATTAAAATTTTCAAATGCAAAGTTTGGATTTTTTTATCTCTTTGCCTTGTGAAATTTTATCTCCCTGCTATTGGTTTGATGATGACGCTTAGCTGTTTCCAAGATTACACAGAGTAAAATGGTTTAACCAATAACTGTTTGACATCACAAAAGTTATCCTTGCGTATTTTCCGCAATCACGCGCCAATTTTCACCCTAGATTTACTCAACCGCCAAGATCGCGTCAGTTTAAACCCTTTAAAACCCCAAATCGCCCTTTCAAGTTCTTTACCTACAAATCATCTTCTCCGGCGATTTCTCTTTGTTCAAAACTAAATACGATCTTTGTGCTTGATCCCATGGCTCCTAAGATTGCTTCTGCGAAGGTGACTCTCCCAAGTGATGTTGTTCCCAAAATTTACCTGGCGTCCATCTACTTCAAGGACAACAACTATGCCGCTGACCTCACCATACCTTCTTCATCCTCACCACTTCACCAAATCATGACCTACCTTCATAACTACCCGTTGAACGTTGCTATCTTAGCAAAGGTTCTGATGTTTGAAGAACATCTCTGTGAGTTCTGGATGACCGCTGAAGTCATTAACCCCAAAACCTCCGGCCAAAGTATTCACTTCAGTATGTTCTCTCGTAACAATGCTAAGGAGCTTCTCTTCTCCTTCTTTCCATACGCTAATGAGCACAAAGTGAAAGGAAACTCAATGGTTCGCACTCGCCTCCCAAAGGAGTGGAACTGTCTGATTGCTCATCTGAACTTTTGTATGACCAGCAACACCGGTGGTCTTGACCAGGTCAATGAAGCAGTTCTAAAAATGGCTTATGCCATCATCCATGGTCATAACATTGACTAAGCTGAACTCATCATGGAAAGTCTTGTGGTCTCACTGATGGCGCGCACAAGTTCTGCTTCCATCTCCTTCACTACCAGGTTTAGTTTGTACAGGATCTTCGTCTGCCTTCAACCGTGCATTAACTACCCCAATGCTTGCCCTGGTCTCTCTGAAACCTTCTCCTTCCATCCCTTTACCATTTTCCGGTTTATCATCTGAAACTACACCCTCTACAACCCAAAACCCTGTGCCTCAGTCCTCCCCTTCTAAAACAAAGAAAAAGAAGCTGCTATCCACTTCCTCTAAGCCATCCCTCAAACCTTCAGCTATTCCAAAATCCACCACCACCACCACTAAACCAACCACCATAACTCAACCACCCAAATCACTCTCAACCGCCAAACGCCACAAATCTACCATTCCCTCCAGTCCTATCATCTCCTACTATGCTTCAGGTGAAGACTCCCCTTATGTAACACCTCTGGTTCACCGCAAGACTCAGCTTCAATGATCAAAATCTACTAAAGCTGTTCAGGTAAAATCTCCTTTACTTAAGCTTTCTGGACACATTCTGACTGATGAAGAGATAGCCAAAACCCTTGCAATCCTTGAGGTCCCACTTCCACAAGTTCAGGACACTGACAAAAACAAGTCAGCCGAGACTTTACCAATCCCCACCAATGAGTCTGTTAGCACACCCACTACAACTCAGGTTCCACCAATACATGAAACTACCATTCATGTTTCTCTTGAAATTCCCCCTCTATCCCTTGATGCATCATTGAACCCAATTGATACTATGGATATAGACCAAGCACATGATGTGTCAGCAACCAAACCGGTTGACTCTGATGCTCAGCCTAATACCAATGATGAAACTACAATTCCCCTAGTTTCTGAGGTCCAACCAGTTGATGACTCTCCATGACAGATGATTTATTAGTTCCACACCAAATTGAGAGTGATGCCCAACCTTCCAAAATCAATGAGACTGAAGTTCAACCTCCTTCAGTTGAGATTACCCATGCTCATGAAGACACAGTCTTCAACCAGAGTGTAACTGAAGCAACTGTGCCGAAGGCCCTTGATGTATCAGTCACTCCTAATGATGCTACGGCCTCCACATCCCTTTTAAACAAACTTTTTGACCTCACTTCTCCTAAAACAACTGTCAATCCTTTTGATGACAGTGATGCTTTTGATTTTCTTCAATCCCCCAAGTCTGTACATTCCCAACCTTCTAAGCCTTCAATAGACATTGCTTCCTCACTAGAAATTCTATCTGAACTCGTCCTTTCAGTTTAACAACTTTTCAAGACCAATAATTTTCACGGGTCTTGTATCGCCAATAATCAAACCAAGCTCGAAACTGAACTCCACTCTCTTGTTACTTCTCTCAACACTCAGTTCACCACTCTCACCCAAACCATCGACTATCAAAATCTGACACTTCATGGGATTTTCAAAAACTTCCAGAATCGTGTGAAAACTATAGTTGATTCTGCTACCATTGAGTTCTCTAAACTCAACTCCGAACTCTCCGCTCTCTCAACCTCTGTACATTCACTCTTATCCAAAGTTGACAACATTCATGCTGTCAATCTTTCTGAAGCAGCAACTTGTCAGTTGCAGTATTTATTTGCTCCTTCCTTCTCTGGCCTCTCCGGAGAGATTTCGGCCCTGTCCCAGTCGATAGAAGCTTCAGGAATCTCTGCAGCTTCTAAAGGGGAGAAAGTTCGAAGACAGTCCAGAATCTGTCAGATTATGAGAAAGAAAGCTGCCATTGATCGGAAAATTATCAAATGGCAAAGAAAGTATTCACGAGTTGAACACTTGCAAAGATTAGAAGATGAAGTGGCTCACCTCAAAGCCGCTGAAGAAAATAAGAATAAAGCCTTGATCGATTTCGAGGCCAGGCTTGCCAAAGCTGAAGAAGCTAAGGCACATGTTGGTGGGGAGCTCAAGCATCTCCTTGATCAGAGGAAAGCTGAAGCTGACTCTTCAGTGCTGAGTTAGATGGAGCTAAATGTCAGGAAATAATAAGAGATGCTAAAGCCTCTCAAATTCCCAATCAATCAGTTGCTCCATCATCTAGTGGTCAGCCAAGCCATGCTGATAATGGTAAAGGGAAAGAAATAATAAGTTCTCTGGATGATCAGATGAGTAAGGGTATATATGATTTAGATGACTCAGATGATGAAAATCTAAAAGCCAAAGAGATGAAAGAGGCTGATGAACTTGGTAGAATTGCAATAGAGAAATTGGCACTTGAAGAAGTTGCTGCAAACAAAATTGATCTATCTCCCTTGGATCACCAAAAACAAATTCAGGAGGAGATCGAAGCTGAAAAAGCTTTACAAGAAAAGAAGAAAAAGATCTTGGATGTTAGAATAAAAGTGGATAAGCTCTCGGCATCAAAGAGTGCATCCAAATAAGATCACTTCAGTATGACTAAAGAAAGTAAACAATGAAATCTTTCTGAATATTCAGCGCATAAATCTTCATCTCTTTAGTATACACTCAGTCAAGAATGTCAAACTCAATTGTGCTGTTTCTGAATGGGCTGAAATAATGTCTTGTTTATCAAAACGCAAGCTGACTGATGATGTTGAGTTCGTTCAACGAGAAATCACCAAAGTGATTGAATTTTACGAAGAGGAAGTGAAGAAGAGGGGATCTGATGTAGAAGTCTTGCCACAGAAGCGAAAACCCTCACGAGCTGAAAAGATAAAATTTTAGAGAAGGAGGCTCACACACAAAAAGTCTCAGCAACAAATCTTGGAGCTGATATCTCTTGGAGAGCTTCCCAATTGCAAAGGCTTTGAAACTTCCTTACGTTCTGGATTCATTCCTGAAGTGGGTAAAGTTCTCTCAAATCCAAGGGGATTTTACTTTCTTGATGCATACGACAAGATTCGCTTTCAAAGAGTTTTAGATTTCGCCAAGGCTGATAGGCTTCATCTGAGATCTTTCAGATACTTCATAGACCATAAAGATCTGGCTGTTAAAGACATTCTGGATGAATACATGAATCAAATGGAGCTCAAAACTCCAAAAGAACTCGCTCCTGAAGAATTCAAAGCGGATATTTAGAATAGTAATTCTTTTATTCTTTATTCTTTCTATTCTTTATTCATTTTGTAAATAGTCATGGATTATAAACAAATAGGGGGAGATTGTTAGTCCTTTATTTGTATATATTCCATTCCTGAAGGAGCTTTCGAAGAAAGCGACTAAAGGAGTATTCTTTATTCTTTTGTAAACTGTTCTGACACGCCATCTGAAGAAAGAAGCCTAGAGTTCATCTAAAGATTTGTTCTGAAGTGAACGTCAGCTGAAGTTAGTCTTCAGTTGTCAAAGGGTATTCTACAATGAAGATACATCTGACTACCAGAATCTTCCTGTTACGTGAAGTGCACGATATGCGCATCTGAAGGAGCTTGAAACGGCAATCTTGTTTTCTATTCCTAATTATGTGAAGAGCGGTACACGTGTAATTAATTTAGATGGTCAGGATTAGTTTACTTAGCCTATAAATACCTGCTCGATATTCGAGAAAAGGTTAAGCGTTTGTTCGCTAATTTGCATTCAAGTTTGTTTTTGATTTAGTTTGTACTCGGTGCTCAAGTTTGTTCTTGTGCACTCTTTGAAGTCTAGTTATTAATATAATCTTACTTTGAAAACTTTCGTGTGTTCGTTTCTGTAAAACTATTTCCGCACTTTGATTTTAATCATTGTTAGTTTTATACTTATTGGGAAAAACAGGATGGATCAAAGGTTAGAGCATGGTTTAATGGGTAGATACGAAGGATTTCAGTGATGATTGGAAAGTTTGGGTTTCAGATGTTATCAAGGTTGACAAAATGATTGTTGTCATGAGTGACAACGGAAAGAAATTGATTTGTGAGAAGGAGTTGATCATCAGGGTTACAGGATTGGCTAGCTATCGAAGAACGAAATGAGACAGATTCATCTTCCATAGCCATGGTTAATCCTGTAAGAATAGCCAATAGGTTAGATTTTTGCGGTCTGAAGAATAACTCATTGAAATGTATTGACTTGTTAGGTCAAAACATTCAAGTGTGAAATACATTGACTTTTGTTGACATGGAAACATTGACTTCAAGTCAAATCTTAGAAAAATTTGTCAACTCCATAGTAAAATTGTACAACACCCAAAAATCTTTCATTGACGAAGTGGTATTTTTGATGGACAAAAAAGTGTTTTGACACATGTTTTACAATGAATACATGTATCTAAACACTTTTGTAACACTAAAATTTTTCTCATTTGGTCCATAACACGAAGATCTAGGCTAAAAATGAAATCAAGCCCAATCTTCAACCACTCGAAGAACACTTTTCAAATTTGTCGAGTTTTTCTCTGACAAAAACATTGGCCTAGTGTTGTTATGTCCCATCGGAAACCACATTTATATTAACATGTTCATTTGTACATCGAACAATGCATTTTGTAACACCGGAAAACCCAAGCCATTTTTTTAATACGCGTTGTGGAAGCTTAATTACATCAAACAACTGTACATACAAAACTAATATTTACAAAATTTAAACATCTGTTCTTAAACATCAAACCATCTGTTTGGGTGTTACTATACAATCTGGCTCGTTTTATTTTAAACAAAATACATATCAAAGCGGGGTCAACTTCTCCTTCTACAACACGAACAAACACAAACCTGCAAAAACATCAACTGAGGGGAATTAGCACAAAGCTAAGTGAGTAGAGGCTAAACACAAACGCAAACATCAACAGTGAATATCAAAGCATGTAATTACATATCCAAGAAGACCGGCGGTTCGGTGCATAATCTACAACCAATGCTGGCCATGTACCCGTAAGATGCAACGCATGTACCCGTAAGACTACCACTGTTCAACCAACCAGTAGACGAGCCCAGCCCAATTCCACATGTAGCTGACTTCTCAAACACAACTCAAGATCATACAAAGAACGCGTATCGACCAAATAGTCATGCATCAGATATAATCAACAATCATAGTCAACAATCAACAATCAATCAATCTTCCAATCACAATCACATGCATCACATCAATAACATTAACCATAATCTTTACCATCCGCGAATAACGTCCACTAACCTCGTATTCAACACGAACTCAAATATGTAATATCACTGAGTCTTTGGATTGCCTGAAAACATAGTAACAACCAAATCAGTCTCGAATTCATAAATATATTTGTCCACATATATTTATAACTCAATCATTTATGAACACAAGCTAAATCCTCATAAGATAGAATAAACAACAAACAATTACAAATTCAATCCCAAATGTCGGATTTGGAAACTATTGGATTTAGAGTTGTCGGATTCAAATTATCGGATTTCACTTCATCGGATTTTAGAGAATCCGCCGGATTTTGAGTCGGATTCTGGCTTCCATCGGATTCATGGTTTCTTTCGAATTTATACTTGTCGGTTTTAAGGTTATCAGATTTAGAAGCATCAGATTTCAACATTATGAATTCAAAACATCGGATTCCATAGGCTACGGATTAAAAAGTGTCAATTTAAGGGATTAGCGGATTCACGAGTACCGGTCATGGGGTATCCGTTTTCCGAACACAAATTTTCATATGTATCGGTTGTCATCATCTTCTTCCTCAACACAATCCGCCAACTTCAAACACCCATAGAATGATTTCCCAGGTTTCACAAACTCATCAAAACTTACCAGAAATTATGTTTAAACATATACAAACATGTATTCATGTATCACAAATTCCTTTTAATCATGCAAATCACTAAAACAATCAAAACCCATTTACTCAAATAAGCTTCAAAGTTCATTCATGGTGTTCTTAAGGTTCTACCACAAAAACCCAGCAAACATAACATGTTATCAATAAACAAGAATCATAAACTAACCTTGATCTTGAATTAACACTCAACAAATTCTTCAACTTAAATTCCAAATATGTGAAGTTCTTGCAGGTAACTTTGACAATGGTTTTACTCTCAAAATACACACACACACACACACTTAGAAAGATAATGAACAGATGCTTTTCTCTTATTCGCGAAATAGCCACAAACGTATACATACCTCCCAATTTACAAAGCATGAGGTGGCTTCCTCTAAGTACATGCATATATACGTACATAATCACATCCATGGTATCATGCATACCTAACATACATCTTTACCACTTTCATTTTACCAGTACATATGTATTCCTAATTAATTTACATTAACAAATTTAAGATAAA
The DNA here is from genome assembly GCA_038502395.1 of Dittrichia graveolens. Lineage (NCBI taxonomy): Eukaryota > Viridiplantae > Streptophyta > Magnoliopsida > Asterales > Asteraceae > Dittrichia > Dittrichia graveolens. The sequence goes on from JARJIL010000008.1 coordinate 32,239,441, forward strand.
CATATAATCAAGTTAAAACAAATAATCACATACCGCTAACCCGCTATCCAACTAGCCCAGGTTTGCGGGTGTTACAAATCTCCGCCCCTTAAGAGGATTCCGTCCTCGGAATCCCTTCTTGTCCAAACAAATGGTGATAACTGTCTCTTATCTCAGCCTTTGTCTCCTAAGTTAAGTCAGAACCTAAACTGTGCTTCCATTTGACCAACACCATCGGAATCTGCTTCTTGCGGAGCTTGGTTACTTTTCGATCCAACAGTTCAATAGGTTCCTCTATCAATCTTTTATTTGAATTAACATTCAAATCGTGTACTGGGAGAATCTGGCTTTCATCTTCAACCTTACATTTTCTCATGTAGCAAACGTTGAACATATCATGAATATCTATAAGCTCTGCTAGAAGATCCAGTGTAATTGTCTGATCATTCACTATCTGACGAATGCGGAAAGGACCAATAAAACGGGGAGCCAACTTCCCGCGTTTGACAAAATGAATAACGCCTTTCCACGGAGAGACTTTTAGATACAATAACTCCCCCACATCAAATGATACTGGATGATGTCGTGGATCTGCATACATTTTCTGTCTATCTCTGGCAGCTTTCAACTTTTCTCTGGCGATAGCAACCTTGTCAGCAGTCAACTGAACAATCTCAGGCCCTGCAAACTGTTTCTCACCATCTTCTAACCAACAAGTTGGAGTACGGTAGCGACGACCGTACATCATTTCATACGGAGGCATTCCAATACTGGAGTGGTAAGAATTGTTATATACAAACTCTATCAATGGCAGGTGTGAATCCCAAGATCCACCATACTGAATTACACAAGCACGTAACATATCTTCGAGTGTCTGTATGGTTCGTTCAGTCTGGGGATGATAAGCAGTAATCAAGTTAATCCTCGTCCCCAATTTTCTCTGTAAACTCCTCTAGAAGTTAGAAACAAACCTGGAGTCTCTGTCAGATACAATAGAAAACGGTATACCATGCCTGGCAATAATCTCGTCGATGTATAGTTGAGCTAACTTACTCAAAGAAGCCGTCTCAGAAGTAGCCAAAAAGTGAGCACACTTTGTCAGTCAATCCACGATCACCCATAGCATATCATGATTCTTCTGAGTACGCGGAGGTTTTGTTACAAAATCCATCGTTATGTGTTCCCATTTCCGCTCAGGAATCTCTAATTGTTTCAATGATCCGTAAGGCTTCTGGTGTTCTGCTTTCACCTACGCACATATATGACATGACTCTACAAAATGTGTCACATCCGCTTTCATCGTAGGCCACGAGTAAAGCTTTTTCAAGTTGTTACACATTTTAGTGCTTCCTGGGTGAAGTGACAGTCTCGACTTGTGTGCTTCAGTCAAAATCAACTTTCTCAACTCTCCAAGCATAGGCACCCAAACACGGGTTTTGAATACCTTCAATCCACAAAAATCATCAGTAAGTTCATCCTTACGTTTCCTCATTAGTTCAGCCTTCAAATTTTCTTCCTTTAAAGCTTCCATCTGGGCAGACTTCAGTCTATCCAGTAAGTCATATACTATCTCCATACGCATAAACTGAATAGAACTTCCAGCTCCTTTGCGACTCAGAGAATCTACCACTACATTCGCCTTTCCAGGGTGATATCTAATCTCGCAATCATAATCCTTTATTAGTTCCACCCATCGTCTTTGTCTCATATTCAGTTCTTTCTAAGTAAATACGTACTATAGGCTCTTGTGATCAATGCAAATTACGCATTTAGTACCATACAAATAGTGCCTCCATAGTTTGAGCGCAAATACCACAACTGCTAGCTCCAAATCGTGAGTCGGGTAATTCTTTTCATGAGGTTTCAACTGTCTTGAACCATACACAATCACCCGATCCCTCTGCATTAACACACATCCCAATCCAGCAAGCGATGCATCACAATATACAATAAAATCATCTAATCAACTTGGCAAAGAAAGGATAGGAGTCTGACACAACAACTGCTTTAGCATCTAAAAAACTTTATCTTGTTCATTACCCCATACAAACTTCACGTCTTTCCAAGTCAACTTAGTCAACGGACCCGCAATCTTGGAGAAATCCTTGATAAATCTGCGGTAGTATCCGGCCAATCCAAGATAACTTTTTATCTCTGACGGTGTCTTTGGAGCGTCCTGGTTCATTACTGCTTCCACTTTCGAAGGATCCACTTTTACTCCCTCGTTACAGATAACATGCCCCAAGAACTGAACCTCTCTCAACCAGAATTTGCCTTCGAGAATTTCGCATACAAGTGCTGTTTCTTCAAAGTCTCCAAAACTTGTCTCAAGTGCTGTTCATCTTCCAACTCAGTCTTCGAATAAATCAGAATATCATAAATAAAACTATCACAAAATTATCCAAAAATGGTCGACAGACTCTATTCATAAGATCCATGAATATCGCAGGTGCATTGGTTAAACCGAACGGCATAACCAAGAACTTGTAGTGACCATAATGCGTACGAAAAGCTGTCTTTGACACATCTTCCTTAGAAACACGTACTTGACGATAACCCGATCTCAAGTACATTTTAGAAAAGAATGAAGCTCCCTATTGTTGATCGAATAAATCATCAATTCTGGGCAACGGATACTTATTCTTTATCGTTTTCTTATTCAACTCATGGTAGTCAATACACATACGCAACGTATCGTATTTCTTCTTCACAAATAATACTAGTGCACCCCATAGATATGAGCTCGGACGAATGAAGCCTTTATCCAACAGATCCTGAATCTGCGTCATCATCTCTCGAATCTCTGAAGGTGCCAATCTGTACGGAGCCTTTGCCACTGGCCGAGAACCAGGGATCAAATCAATCTAGAACTCTACCTCGCGAACTGGAGGCAACCCAGGCAATTCCTCAGGAAACACGTCCAGGTATTCTGTTACTACCCGAATATCCGTCATAGCTTGCTTTTCTTTCTTCCCGTTGATAACATGTATGATTCACATCCTTTATCCAACGCTTTCTTAGCCTTTAAACATGAAATTATTGGGATCACAGACCCAACTTTCTCACCCCTTGCTACCACTCGCGTGCCATCAGCCAACGGAAAGGAAATCAACTTCTTGTGGCATTTAATACTCGCTTGATTCAAACTCAGCCAATCCATCCCGAGCACCACATCAAAACCAGAAAGAGGCATACAAGAAAATAAAAAGGAAAACACACACCATCTATATCAATTTTAGCTCCAGCCACAGAAGTCGTGACCGGAACCATCATGCCATCAGCTACTTCCATCTCTAAAGTACTAGCAAGTTTAATAACAGGCACATTTAATCTACCACAGAACTCCACAGAAATAAATGAGCGATTAGCTCCAGAATCAAACAATACTCTAGCAGGAGTAGAGTTTATCAGAGACATACCCGTGATAACATCGTCTGTGGTGGTGGCATCATCCACCGCCATTCTGAACGCCCTACCATCTACAATGGGAGGGTTCTTTCTCTTTTGACCAGCTGAAGACGATCCCCCAGCCGTACTCGCTCCTAACCTAGACCCTGACCTCTTATTCAATAGGCAATCACCCACTCTGTGCCCCTCTTTTTGACAGTTCCAACAAACACTTCGTGGGAACCTGCAGTTCTTAAAATCATGACCAAACTGGCCATATTTCACGCATCTCATAGTTTGGGGCGTACACTGCCCGTTGTGGTAAGACTTACACCTACCACACCACAGTGCCCGCTGAGTCGATCCACGTAAAGTAGACCTCCTACTTTGATCTCCCTGTCTATTACCACTGCTCTGCCCTCCCTGCCTCTGTTGGGTGTTGTAATGTTCAAACCTAGATTTTTGTTGGGAAATCCTCTCCCTGCTTAAACCCTCCTTTGCAAGTTTATCCCCTTCAGCCGATTTGGCCAAAGTGAAAGTCTGGGATAAAGTAGTAGCCCACCTAGTAGCGTTGCGGTAATCTGGATGCAAAGCTCCTACAAAATGAGCAATCTTCGATTCTTCATCCGGCACCCAGTGTTTAATAAGCCTCATCTTTTCATTGAATTGTTTGATCAAATCGTCCACTGTCATATTACCTGTCATTTCTAAATCCATAAATTCCTTCTTGATTTTAGCAATCTCAAAGGAACTACAATATTGCTCGCATAACTTCTCCTGGAACTGACTCCAGGTGATACTCTCCTGCTGTTGCTTGTTGAAATGGCCGGTAATCGAGTCCCACCAGACCATAGCGTCTCCTTTCAACATCCTCATTGTGTATTTCACTTTCAATTAATTCTTGCACTTACATCCGTCTAATGCCTTCACCGTCTCTCTCAACCAGTTCAAAGTGATATTGGGATCAGAACTCCCTCGATACTCTGAAGGCTTACAATCCAGGAATTGTTTATATGTGCACGGTTGTTTGTATCTTGGGAATGCAAAAGGATAAGCTCCCGGTTGTGCGTACGGATAATAAACGGTGGTTGCATCATCTGAGTTACTGGTGGTAGGTGTGTCGTTACTAGTGCTATAGTTGCCTGAGTAGGAATCGCAGTTGGTACCGGGGTTGGTTCAGGTTGGGTTTGTCTCTACTATTCCAAGCAATGAACCTTATTTCTAAGATCCAATAATTCATTCTCCAACTTGAAGATATACTCACTTTGATCTTCTTCCTGACCCTGACCAGACATTCCTGCTTGGTTTGCACTATCCAAGTCTTCTATCACTAGTGCCTCTGCTGCAGATTGGGTCACAGGAGGAAGGATGGGGGTTTCTCTGTCAGCCATATCTGTTACAATCACATCACCTCACAACTCATTATCATAAACCGTTAGTACACAAAATACTAACTACTACAAACATCTCTAACTCACCCTAATTCCCCCCGAAGGAAAACTTGACCCGTCACGAGCCAAGATTTGGGAATGCAACACTCAAGGTGGGCATGCATCGCCAAACCTAGGCTCTGATACCAAACTGTAACACTGGAAAACCCAAGCCATTTTTTATAATACGCGTTGGGGAAGCTTAATTACATCAAACAACTATACATACAAAGCTAATATTTACAAAATTTAAATATCTGTTGTTAAACATCAAAGCATATGTTTGGGTGTTACTATACAAACTGGCTCATTTTATTTTAAACAAAATACATATCAGAGAGGGGTCAACTTCTCCTTCTACAACACCCACAAACACAAACCTGCAAAAACATCAAGTGAGGGGAATTAGCACAAAGCTACGTGAGTAGAGACTAAACACCAACGCAAACATCAACAGTCAATATCGAAGCATGTAATCACATATCCAAGAAGACCGGCGGTTTGGCGCAGAACCTACAACCAATGCCGGCCAAAGCAAAGGTTACCGATAGCCCTATACTGAATTGGCACAGTGAAATTCTTCTCTGATGCAACGCATGCACCGATAAGACTACCACTGTTCAACCAACCAATAGACGAGCCCAACCCAATTCCACGTGTAGCCGACTTCTCAGATGCAACTCATTATATTGATTTGCACCATTAGAAATGCAAGAGTTGTCTAGCCAACTTCAGGAACTACAGGACAAGGGTTCATCCAACCCAGTCAATTGCCTTAGGGAGCACATGTTATATTCGTCAAAAGAAGGATGATTCGTTTCGAATATGCATCAACTAAAATAAGCTGAATAAACTCACTATCAAGGACCGATATCCTCTTCCTAGGATACAAGATTTGTTCGACCGGTTGAAAGGCTCGTGATGTTTTTCTAAGATAGATCTTCGTTCTGATTACCATCAACTAAGATTACGCGAGTTTGACATCCCAAAGATCGCGTTTAGAACTCGTTATGGACTATTTGAGTTCACCGTTATGCCTTTCGGGTTAACTAACACACCTGCAATACCTATGGTTTTAATGAACCGCGTATGCTAGCCATTCTTGGACAAATTCGTTATCTTCTCTATTGATAACATTCTGATTTATTCCAAGTTTAAGGAGGAACATGAGGTACATTTGAGATTGATTTTGGAGTTAACTAGGAAGGAGAAGCTATTCGCTAAATTTCAAAATGCAAATTTTGGCTACAAGGAATACATGTGGACCTCCCAGTAAGATTAAGGCCAAAAAAAAAGGAAATGGGAAAACCCCAACTACACCCTCAGAAATCCGCTCGTTCGTAGGATTAGCAGGCTACTACCACAGGTTCATCGAGAACTTCTCAAAGATCGCCAACCCCTCACCGTAATAACCTAGGAGGATATAAGATTTGATTGGAACGAGGAACAAGAGGGAGCTTTTCAGACCCAATAGGGTAAGTTGTGTAACGCTCTGATATTGGCACTTCCTGACGGACCCAATTACTTTGTGGTCTACTGTGACGCCTCACACCAGGGTCTAGGATGCGAGTTGATGAAGAGGGGCAATGTAATAGTATATGCATCCCAACAACTAAGGATCCACGACAAAATCTATACTACCCATGATTTAGAACTAGGAGTCGTGGTCCTTGCACTCAAGAGTTGGAGACACTACTTGTATGGGACGAAAACTATTATTTACACTTAGCACATTTTCGACCAAATGGAGTTAAACACGATATAGAAGCGTTGGATCAAGCTCTTTAGTGACGACGATTGTGAAATTCATTACCACCTAGGTAAGGCGAACGTGGTGTTGGTTCTATGTGTACAAGACACAAATTAATACGATATTACTCATAATAAATAAACCCATAGCGTCAATGGACACCAATTACATATTTGAATATGATTTAAATATGTTTCCAACTCATTATATATATATAAGTCTATATGCATTATTGTATATTATTATTTATGTGAAATAATAATATTACTCTTATATATGGATATAAGATAATGCATATCAAATACATAAATATAAACATATGATTTTATATATATGTATGTATATATATGTATAACTACATATTTGTTACAAGTAAAATGTTAATAGTAACAAATTTTATAAATGTATGTATATCTTTGTTACAAGTAAAGAGTTACTAGTAACAATCAAGTATGTATATAAAATACATGTAGATGTATTTTATACATGGTATGACATATCTGGTATTATCTTTTATTTATTTAAAAGAAAATCTAGAAATTACCACATTAATCATAAAGGGGCCATATGGTGTATTCTTGCATTAGACTTAACCAAGACATGCATGTATGGGACAAGTAAGGAAGCAAGAGGCAAGAGGGGACCCTCCCCCCTCTAATTTTCATTCATAATGCAAGGGAGGCGGTCCTCCCTCTCTTGCTTTGCTTCTTGACTTTTATAATTACATGCATGGTCCCTTTGGTAACATACTTGCATGCTATCACCTTTGTTTGTGTTCTTAGAATTGTTCTAAGTGTTTTGTACTTGAAGAACATCCTTACTCTCTAGCATTGGTGTTCTTCAAGTTAGCAAAGGTGATACATAAACACATACTCAAAGTACATACATCTAGTTCAAGAAGAAGAACAAAGGTTGTTGCTGGCATTCTTGAATTTCAAGGGTTGGAGAAACTAGCATTTCAAGGTGTTGGAATCATTGGCTTGTGGATATCTTAGAGGAAGTCTTCTCTTGGAATCTCATAGATCAACCACTTCACCAATGGTTTTATCACGCTACAAAGGTTGTAGTTCTAAACACCCTATGGTTCGTTTTGTTTCTTAAGGCTTGCATATAGATCATTGGTGGGGAGTTTTAAAAAGTTTAAAATTTTTGTTCATGCTTCCGTTGCTAAAATATATTTTGAAAAACCGAACAAACCCCAACAATGGTATCAGAGCCACTTATGCATTATTTTAAGAAACTTTATTTTTGAGTATGTATTGTTTAAGAAAATGGACAACTTTTCTTTTGTTAGAAAGGTTGTGAATTTTATTGTTGGCAACTTATATATGTTTATATATTTATTTTGGGATACAACCAAACCACATGCATGTTTGGTTGTAAAAGTTGCCTAAATATCAAATGTTGATATATATGTTTGTTTGAGTGTATGTTGTGCATAATAAGCCATAGACCTTTTGTGATGTGTTGAAAATTCGATTTGGTTGTAATATTATTCTTTCATTTGGCATGTAATAATATTTAGTTTTTGTGTTCATCTTGTTGTATTTTGTAAGTAGTAGAATAGTTTAGAACTAGTTTACTTTTATAAAAATCTAACAAGATGGAGAAATGATCAAGTTGGAGTTTTCAAGTGTGGTGGAGTCAACCATGAAGGCTTGGAGTCATTTGAACTACAAGGAGTTGTTTGGCAAGTGGGAGCTTCAACTTCATCACAAGAGGAATTTTTGGTCCTTTGTCATAACTTGGTATTTTTGTATGACTCACAAAAATACCACTTAGGATAAATGGCTTGGTTATGCACTTATACATGTTTTTTGTATGTGTTTATGTTTATATTATTATGCATGGTTGAAAATAGGATTTTTGCATGCTAGATAATATTTTTGACATAATATAAATCACACAATGGGAGTTTGGTATTTTAAGTTGACATAACATAAGATGTAAAATGAATTTTATATAAAAAGGGTTTTTTAAAGATTAAAATTCATTATGTCAATATATATATATATATATATGAGTTTTATAAAATTGACATTTTAAAACTCCACCAAACTCCATTCAAGCTTAATAATAAAATGGTTTTATTACAAGCTAAAATTGGTCGTATTCGCGCGCTCGAAACTACACACGTTAATATAGGATATTAATACTAGTTTAAAATTGAATGCGTTGAGAGTTCGTAAAATATGGATTTTAAGAATACTCAAGACCTATATATATATATATATATATATATATAGAGAGAGAGAGAGAGAGTAAGGTTCATGCGAAAAGTAATTTTTTTGCGAAAAATGCGAGAAGCATTTACAACCATTAGATCATTTAATCAAAGGCTAAGATCATCTATGACATTTTACTAATTAAATTTTGTGTTAAGGATAATTAATTTAAATTAAAAGAGTAAAATAGACTTTTATATTTTTATAAATATTGACCAAAATAGATTCCTATTTAAAAACCTTTTTTCTCTCTCTCTTTCCATACGTTCATATATACCATATATAGTTATTTACCCTACTTTTACACACTAATCTCTATCTCTCTCTCCATCCATTCACATTATTTCTGTCCACAAACCATATGAAACCACCGCCCCTCCATACGTTGACATCATTTCTCTTCTTAGAAGTTAGAACACATGAAACCACCGCACCTACAAGAAACCACCACCTCTACCACCGTCCTTTTACCACCAACTTCCACCAACGTTGCCGTTTGAGGTCCACCGCCGCTGCCACCCTCGAAGTACCAATCTAGGGTTCGTGTATCGAGGTACACCGACGAGATTCATGTACCAATCTAACACCGCTAACGTTGCTGCCACCCTCGAAGTACCGTATGAGGTTCATCGCCATCGCGTGATGCCGGTGGCACCTTCACTATGTCTACGTAGACATAGTCTCCGTCATCGCTGCCTCCCAGATCTAGGGTTCCGCCGTGGCATCTCCAAATCTGTCGACCTCCACATCGCCGCCGCCGCCACTCCCGACGAACATCGAACAACCATCGGCCGTTCATCTCCTTCTTCCTTTTTTGATTTGTCTTGTATGTTGGTTTGATGATGGGTATTTAATTTTATGAAGATGGGTTTGACGAAGATGGGTTTTTAATTTTATGTTTTATTATAATGGATAAATGGAACTGATCTTTTCTTTTTATATTTTCTTTTTTGTTTTTTAAGTTGTATTATATTTTGAGGTTTAGATTATATGATTTTTAATATGTTATTAATTAGTGAACAATCATGATTTGTGTTGATTAACAACAGAAAATTGGATGTTTCAATATTGAGTATGTTTAAATTTTATTATAAAACTTGTATATCATTGACTATGTTCACTATTGAGTATTGTAATTGTTAGTCCCATGCTTAGAATAGTTAGATTTAATGAGACAAACTATCGATATGTATAGATAATAGGTTAAGAGTTAGGAATTATGTAAGTCTGTTATAGACTGACTAGTCAGCTTCAGCTGAGTAGACAGCGTATAAACAGATATAGAGTTTTCTGTGTAAGTACTAGATAACTCAGTGACTTCTAAGCTGAGATAGGACTTAAGAATGAAGACTTGAAAATTTAAAGACTTGAAGACTTGAAGATTCAAGAAGTCAGCTTGACAAGGTCAAGACTGAGTATGTCAGCTCAGCGTTAGAAGTCAGTTCAAAATTTAAGTAAGTTCTAAATTCTGTTATAAACTCTCTATATCTATGACATTTAAATTAGGATATCTAAACCTAATTTAAACTATCTATTAGCTGGATAGAAATCTTAAATGAAAAATAATTAGATATGTTCTAATTAAGGAGTTTGTTACGGTTTTAAAGAAAAGATAAGTTCTATCTTTAAACTGCGATTTACTCGTAGATATATCAAGAATAAGTATAAACCTTCCCATGGATTTTAAAAAGATGTTCTTATGTGTGTACGAGAACAGATACTCGATACACAACGACGACTGCATAAGTTGCAAAACGTACGTGTGTTTGTGATACTTGATACGCGTGTGTTGCGATAACTTTGTAAGTTCAAAGTTCGAGAGAGTTTTCAAGAGTTCTTGTTAATTTGTTTTAACAAGAAATTCGATCATCTTAGTTTGTCATTCAAGAGTGTTTAGAGAGAGTTGAGGTTATAATCATTGTAATATCAAATCATCCTGTTGATTTGATTAGAGAGTGATAAAAGTTATTATACTGATTGATAATTGAATATACATTTGATTAATTTGTTTGATTGTTTAAAGTGTATTCAACCCCCCGTTCTACACTGTATCGGTTGCTTGTTCACCCTCTTTGGGAACAACAACTGGTATCAGAGCAAGTTTCTTCGTAAGTTGAAGATCAAGATCCGCTGTCAAGAGGTTAAGATGTCTACTAGCAAGCAATCAAGTCACATACCAACAATGGCGGCAAAAGGTTGTCCTATCTTTGATGGCACTGACTATCCTATGTGGAAGTTTAGAGCCATGCTATATCTGAAGTTTGTGGATCACATGATGAGTACCGTGATTCAAGATGGCCTAATCATACTAATGATCCATATTACTGCCACTGACAAAACTGTTCCCTCTGGAGAAACTCCCAAGCCTGAAGCATCCTGGACTGAGGAAGATCGTAAACTGTTTAATCTCGATGACAAGGCACAAATAATTATAGCAAATGCTTTAACAAACCCTCTTCTGCATACTGTGGCTGGGTGCCAAACTGCAAAAGAGATGTGGGATACTCTCAGTGCCGCGTATGAAGGCACTGACCTGGTCAAGCAACATAAGAAGACAAATCTGAGTCGTTCTTATGAAACTTTCTTTGCTAAAAAGAATAAAACTCTGGCAGATTTGTTTACCAGATTTCAATGCTTGATAAATGATCTGATCTTGGTAGGTGTCAAGAAAGATGAGAATGAGTTGGTACTCAAGTTCATGGATGTGCTGCCAGAACAATTCAATGAGATCACCATTGCACTTCATGCTGGAGGAACCTTAGGAAAATATGATCTCAGATCTATCTATGGTTTCCTTTTAAATAATCAACAGATCATGGAACAGAAGAAACTGGCCTAGCAACAACTAAAAGAATCTATAAACGATGCTGGATCTGCATTAATTGCAAAAAAAGAAAAAGAAGGGATCTAAAAAGTCTCAAGCTGAGACTGACTCTGAATTTGAATTTAAGGAAGTACGTCTTAACTCTGGTTCAGACGATGAAGAGATGGATGCTCTTACTGAACAAATGGCAATGTTAGCAAGAAATTTTAGAAAGTTCAGAAGAGGAAGGGGTCAATCTGACAGAAGCAAAACTAGTAAGTCTACTTTTGATCCTAAAAAAGCTAAGTGCTATAACTGTCAGAGGATAGGACACATAGCTACTGAGTGCAGAGTAAAGAAGGGAGAATCAGCTTCAGTAGCTGACAAAAATGCCTACAGAGCCGATAAATATAAAAGGAAATATCAAAGACTCAAAGGCAAGCCAGATGGAAACACCAAAGGCCTCCTTGCTGAAACTTGGGATACTGAATCATCTACTTCAGATGATGATGAGCCACATAGGTGTTTGATGGCCATTGAGGATGAAGAGGAACAAGTTGACTATGAGTTAGAAGACAGTTCCTTTAATGAGGATCTAGCAGAAGCGGCTAAGCTGAGTAAGCAAACCAGTAACTGGGATCCTGCCTCAATGTATAAGGTAAATAACTTTAGCTCTTACACTGATAAACAAAAATGTCTAATGTTCAACTATTTGTTGAATGACTTCAAAACCTCTCTCATTGTTCAATCTAGTTTGAAAACTGAAATTTCAAAACTAAAAGATGAACTTAAACACTCTGAAACTCTCTTAAATGCTGGTAAAAAGATCCAATGTGATTATGAATGTCAGCTTCATATAAACAAACTTCTAAGTGAAGAATTGCAAGAATCAAAAGAACAAGCTGACAATCTAAGAAAAATCTGTGAATCTTGGTGTAAGTCATCAAGAGAAGCAGAAAAGTGCATTAACCAGTAGATACCAAATCAAGTAAAAGCAGTACTAGGGGGAGATTATAGTGCTACTGCTGATGAAATCATCGAAGATCAGGTCAGTCTTGAAGACAAAACGATGAAATCAGATGACATACTCCCAAGAACATTCTTAAGGAACAAGGAAGGGAAATATGTCAAAACCAATAAGTTTGTGAGACCAACCCAAAGTCCTCAAGTTATTCACTCAAACCATCAAGCTGAATGTTCAAGATCAAATAAAAACTGTAAGTCACTTTTCAAAAGATTGGATTACAATCCGGTGAGAACAACTGTTTTTGATAGAATATCTCATGTTAACTCAAAAAGACATAATTCTCAAGTTATACATGAAAGAATGTCTAAAAACAGGAAGTTGTCTGTAAGTCAGACCTCACCAAATAGAGGTAACCAAAAAGCTGACAAAGGTAAGTCCAAAGTCAGTGAAAATCAAGTAGACAAACTGTCGAAGAGGATTGAAAGGTTATCAACATCATATGACCCTAAATCTAAATCCAAATTTAATGTTGGAAAACTGAAAGAAATCACCCAAACACCCAAAATCTATTCGAGCTGATCAATCGAACTCCAAAGGATAAGCTAAGTGCTCATCCTCAGGACCCACGAAACAGGGGGTTCCAAGAAACTAACATGTTTAGTTGATCATGTGCAGGGCTCCTACAAGTGGTATCTCGATAGTGGATGCTCAAGGCACATGACAGGAAGCAAGGGGATTCTAAGTGAATTCCAAAACAATGAAGGACCCAAGGTGACATTTGGGGATAATTCTCAAGGAAGGACTAAAGGTTATGGAAAGATAACTGCTGGAAAAGTCACTATAAAAAAGGTAGCATATGTTGAAGGCCTTAAACACAACCTGATAAGTATCAGTCAACTGTGTGATGAGGATTATGAAGGCACCTTCAGAAAGCATGCAGCAACAATTTGTGATAAGAAGGGAAAACCAATATTAATGGCAAAAAAAGAGAGAGATATCTATATTTTAGATCTCAGCTCCGAAGATCCTTCAACTTAAACCTGCTTGTACTCTGACTTAACTCCCAAGCTAAGTTGGTTATGGCACAAAATACTGTCTCATTTAAATTTCAAATATGTTAACAAGTTGTCTAGCAAAGAGTTAGTCTCTGGTCCGCCTAGGATCACATTTGCTAAAGACAAACTTTGCTCAGCCTGTGAAATGGGAAAACATCATAAGGGATCCTTCAAGTCCAAACAAAATTTCTCAATCACAGAACCATTGCATATGTTGCATTTGGAACTATTTGGACCTATCAGCACCCCAAGCCTAAGTGGCAAAAAGTCTACTCTAGTGATTGTTGATGAGTTCAGAAGATTCACTTGGGTAATCTTCTTAAAAGCCAAAAGTGAAAGTGCATATGAGTTAATCAGCTTCATAAAACAAAAAGAGTTGCAAAAGGGTACGTCTCTTAAACAACTCAGAAGTGATCATGGGACTGAGTTCAGAAACTCAACCCTTGAAGTCTTTTGTGAAGAGAAAGGAATTATCCAGAATTTCTCATCTATAAGAACTCCACAACAAAATGTAGTTGCTGAAAGGAGAAACAGAACCTTAATTGAAGCTACCAGAACCATGCTATGAGAGGCAAAGCTCAAACTGAGCTTCTGGGCAGAAGTTGTAAGTACAGCATGCTATACTCAGAATAGATCAATTATAGTGAAAAGACATGGTAAAACACCTTATGAGGTGTATCATGGCAGAAAACCCAACATTGGATATTTCCATATTTTTGGTTCAACATGCTATGTGCTAAACCAAAGAGATCAGCTCCATAAGTTGGAACCCAAAGCTGATCAAGGGATATTTGTTGGATATTCTTCAATCTCCAAAGCTTACAGAGTCTTTAATCTTAAAAGAAAGGTGAAAGGAGTAAAGAGGATCTCACATCAAATCCCATGTATGTTATGGATGATTTTGATGATGATGATAGTAAATCTGACAAGCATGCATCACTGAAAGAAATTATCAATATTGTAGATAATCAGCCTGAGAATCTTGGTGAATCATCAGGTACATGTCAGATTGAAGATCTAAGTGATCTTCCAATTCCTACTCAGACTGAAGAAGTAAGTCCTATTCAGCATGAGAGACACTGCTCTGAATTAGACCCAGAACCTCAGTCTCCCACAACAACCTTCAAAGTATTAAAAGATCATCCTATTGATGATGTCATTGGTAACATTGAAGATGGTGTGTTAACTAGATCTAAGGCAAATGCAAACTATGCAGCCTACTCTAGTTTTCTATCTCAAATGGAACAAAAGAAGACTGAAGAGCCTCTGAAAGATGAAGATTGCATTGAAGCTATGCAAGAGGAGCTAACAGAATTTCAAAGAAATAAGGTCTAGACCCTTGTCCCTGCTCCCAAAGGAAAAACAATTATAGGCACTAAGTGGGTCAATAGAAATAAAATGGACAAGGATGGAGTAGTGATCAGAAACAAGGCAAGGCTAGTAGCTCAGGGGTATCGACAAGAAGAAGGTATTGATTATGAGAGACCTTCGCCCCTGTTGCAAGGATTGA
Source organism: Dittrichia graveolens (assembly GCA_038502395.1). Classification (NCBI taxonomy): domain Eukaryota; kingdom Viridiplantae; phylum Streptophyta; class Magnoliopsida; order Asterales; family Asteraceae; genus Dittrichia; species Dittrichia graveolens. Next base: position 32,254,547 of record JARJIL010000008.1, read on the forward strand.
AGCTATAAGGTTGTTCCTAGCCTATGCAGCCTTCAAAAACTTTAAAGTGTATCAAATGGATGTTAAAAGTGCAATTTTAAATGGAGCACTACAGGAGGAGGTCTATGTGAAACAACCCCCTGGTTTTATTGATGCTAAACATCCAGATTATGTCTATAAGTTGGACAAGGCTTTGTATGGACTCAAGCAAGCTCCAAGAGCCTGGTATGATACACTATCCACCTATCTGCTCTCAAATGATTTTGTCAGAGGAAGTATTGACAAGACTCTTTTCATAAGAAAGAGTAGCGGACATGTCATTCTGGTTCAAATCTATGTGGATGACATTATTTTTGGATCAACAAACCAAGATCTGTGTGATTGGTTCTCCAAGATAATGTCTAATAAATACAAAATGAGCATGATGGGTGAGATGACATATTTTTTGGGACTTCAAATTTATCAGAAAGAAGATGGTATATTCATTAATCAGAGCAAGTATGTCTTTGATCTGATTAAGAAATATGGATTAGACTCAAGTCATCCCGCAAAGTCTCCAATGTTACACAATGTCAAGCTTCACAAGGACATTGATGGAAAGTCTGTATGTCAGACTACATACAGAGGAATGATAGGTTCATTACTCTATTTAACAACAAGTAGACCTGATATAATGTTTGCTACATGTGTTTGTGCACGATATCAGGCTGATCCAAAAGAATCTCACTTGCTAGCTGTAAAAAGAATACTCAAATATCTGAAGGGAACACCAAACTTAGGTTTGTGGTATCCCAAAGGATCAGGATTTGAGCTGATAGGGTACTCCGATTCAGACTTCGCAAGATGTGGTCTTGATAGAAAGAGTAGTACTGGAGGATGGCAACTTTTTGGTAGAAAATTAGTTAGCTGGACGAGCAAGAAACAAAACTCAGTGGCAATTTCAACAGCTGAAGCTGAATATGTAGTTGTAGGGAGCTGTTGTGCTCAAATACTGTGGATGCAACATCAGCTGAAGGACTTTGATCTGCATTATTCAAAGACTCCCATATTTTGTGACAATCAAAGTGCTATTGCCATTAGACACAACCCAGTGTTTCACTCAAGAACCAAGCACATTGAGATAAGACATTACTTCATCAGAGATATTGTAGAAAAGGGAAAGATAGAGTTAGTCTTCATTGAGACTGAAGATCTGCTTGCGGATATCTTCATGAAACCAATAGAAGGCACAAGATTTACAACACTACTCAGCAAGCTTGAAATGCTCAACCCTTAATTGGTATGTTCCATTTTTTATCTCTGTTTAATATTTGCTAAGTGCTATAGTTGACTAAGTGTCAAAATCTTAGTTGAGTGCTCAAACTAAGCCGAGTGCTATCTGAGCTAAGTGCTTAAGCTGAAGCTGAGTGCTTCACAAAAGCTGAACGTTAAGGATCAGCTGAGTGCTTCATATAAGCTAAACATTCAGGATCAGCTGAATACTCCATATAAGCTGATCATTCAGGATCAGCTGAGTAATCAGTTCCAAGTGTGGTCAGTTCCACAAGTCTAGGTTAGTCCTAACAATATGGTAAGTCCAATATATTTACGGTGTGTCCGGTAAATAAATGTCAGTCGTTAAGAAATTTTTCTGATATATTTTTCAAAAAATATCTTTTCAATATAACTGTGTGTGTTTGGGTAACTAACAAAGAATTTAGCTGTTGTAACAAATTGCGTAGAAGTTTTTACGGTAACAGTCACATTTATTACCCATTGAAAAGGTATAAATAAGAGAGATTGTTCATCATATTTCGTTTAAACTTCCAAAATATTCTTCTCTCTTAAACCCTAACGTTGTTGTGTGCAGAGTTCGTTGCTAAGTGCTTATTACTGCTATGTGCAATCCAATATGATAAGTTCGATTTCAATGGAGGGGTATACTCTAAACCTGACTGAACAAATGATTCGTGGAGGAAATTTCAAGAACAATGCACTCCCCACCTACAAACAAAACAACGTCATCGCCTGTACCGACATTCCAAAGTCCAATATTGGCAGGGGATATGAGGAGTGGGTCTCCTACATTCGCAAGGGTCCCCTGGCACATGCATTTCTTCGTGGACCTGCTGTGCTCATCCCTCAACTTCTCACGGAATTCTGGTATACGTGTAAACTGGATGCGACTCAACCGGTTTTACGGGGCACAGTCCTAAGTGGACAAGTGGCGATCGAAGTCGATGCAAACTGTCTCCGCCGAATTCTTCATCTTCCGATTCATAATCAGTCTGAAGTGACGGTTTCTAGGGAAACATTGAGAAGTGTTTTACCCTTAATGGGTCATCCTCAAGTTATTGGCGTCATACGGAAATCTGTTTTCCAGACGGCATAGGGATTTATGGCATCCACTGTGGTTCGTTCCCTTGGATACAAGGTGGGAGGCCTGGATGATGTCAATGACTTTGAAATGCAATTATTATACAACTTATTTTATGATCGACGAGTGGATTACGCTGAGTTGATCTTTGAGGCATTCAAGTCATTGGTGACCAAGAACATAAGGGACACCATTGTACCCTTTGCAAGATTCATATCCATGGTTATCAAGGACAGGTTGGGTAGAAGATATAATGCTCAACATGAGTCAATCCCTACTCCTATTCTAAGCTATAGGATGTTCGCCCATGACATTTTTCCTAGGTACCCTACATTGAGTGTTCAGATGAGGGCGTATGTACAGCTTCCGACTCCTGAGTCAAGTGAAGCTGAGATAGAGGAGAAAGCTGCGGAAGAAGTGGGTGACGATGTTGGGTCTGAGGCTAAGTCTCCTCAAGCTGATAAACCTAGGACTCAGTTCAGACCTCGTACTTAAATAATTTCATCCTCCACTTCGAGTTCTGAACAAAGGAGTTTGTTTCCTAGCTCTGAGTCTCCACTACTAGGTGCAGAAGGTATGATTTCTCAACCCTTATCTCCTTCTCTCTCTTTTACTTCTCCATCTCCAAACTTAGGAGATAGGATTGAGTCAAGCCCAACTCAGTCTAACCCCTCTCCTCCACTTCAAACATCTCCATCTATTTAACAATCTACAGCCAACCTTGGTCAGCCCACTGCTACCAAGGATATTTCCTACACCTATACAAGGAAAACTGCCAATGGTGGTCCTTCACCTCAAAAGGACACTGGAGTTGATATCACATTGATACCTCCACCGGCAGGAGCTGAGGGGGAGACATCTTCTCTTAAGGTGCCAACCTTTAGGCTCAGTTCAACCCTTAAGCCTATACCGGGTATGGTGTCTACTCAGCCCATACTTACTAGTGCCATGGGAGAGCCTACTTCTGTGCCTTCACAACCCCATGAAGGTAACATTGAAATACTGACCAATCCCCAGGGTCAATTAACCCCTTCCTCACCAATAAGCCTAGCTCACCCCAATATCATACCTCACGAACTTGGTCATTTTTCTCTTCTATTCTCACACACTCTCGCACGACCTGTCAATGAACCTTTCATACACCAGGAAGGTTTATAGGGTCTCCATTCTGGCTCCCTTGATTCCATAGGTCTTCACCAACCTTTGGATATAGGACCTACATCCTTACCGATTGAGGAACACCCAACAGCTACTCCTATAGTGGAAATACACTCTTCCACTGGACAGGAGGACGTTGAAGTAAGAAGAAGACCTGCGGAGTCCACATTGATGACTACCGATGCTAAAGTCATTATGGACTATCTACAATCCCAGTTTGAGTTCCTGCATAAACAGAGGAAAGCTGACAAAGCCAAGTTGATGCGCAAACCTAATGATTTGTCAACTTCAGTTGCCAACTTGGAAAGCTTCATGTTCAAACTAAGACCATCCCCTATTGATGATGACAAAAAGGGGGAGGAAGAATCAAAGAAGCATGATGATAAGGTTGAGGGGGAGCATATAGAGGAAGTACAATCTGAACAAGCTCATGATCAGTTCATGAGTACTGTAGATCAGCCTTCTCAACAACAACAGGCTCCAACAGTCCAAATAACCACAACTTCACAAGCTCAACCAGAAACTCCACTTGAAGAAACATCTCAAGCTGTTCACACCAACCTTCCTCAAGCCAATTTGCCAAGATTTGGTGAAGCTGAGTCCGTTCCAACTTCCCAAATAAATAAAGGGAAGAGTAAGGTGTTTGAGATGGTAAAAAGAAAGAAAAGAAGTGTTATGCCTTTAGCAAAGAAAAGAAAGGTCATCATTGCTGAGCCTGAGCCAGAGCAACAGGGTAAGTCTCAATTAGTTGCACATGAATCTGACTCAAGTGATGAAGCTGGTGCAGCACAAAAAGCCAGTGACATACTTGCTGAGCAAATGTTACAAGAGATGGCTAAAGAACTAGGCGTAACAGTGGAGGAAATAAAAGAGCAGCAACGACAAGCTGAAGGTCAACGAGAAAAGGCTAAAGCTGAGGCTGCCAGAGCTGAAGCTGAAGCTGATTATTCTGGTCCTAGAGCTGCCCCAATTCCCTACTTAGATGTGGATCTAAGTCATTGTTATACAAGAATACATTTTAATAACAAGATTGAATCAATTACACTTAGTAGAAAAGGAGAATTGGTAATCATCAACTTTGTACTAGAGAACAAACAAGAAATTGGTCTAGATATGAGATGTATGTACAAGTTGGGATTCTCAAAGTTGAAGACAGTAGCCACAACTCTCAAGCAGATGAAAAAGAGTCAAATCAGACAAGAGATAGTTGATGTGCTTAAGACAATCTTCATAAGAATCGATCAGCTAGGTGAGATTCCTGCTGATGAAATTGATACCTTTCTTAATTGAGGCAAAGCTGCAAGAGTTAGAGTGGCAAGCCAGCGAGCTAAAAGAGACATCATTTTACAAGTTCCAGAGGAAGTTGAATTTAGAGAGAACACTTATATCACTCAACCTTTGGAAGGATTCTTGTATCTTGATGTGGAAGGTAATCAATGTTTCTTGAAAGTAACAAATCTTCATTTGGAAAGTCTGGAATTAATTCTGTACTTGAGAATTCTATGTGATGACTCAATTCAGAACTTGGTATTCAGATTTCATCTCAACAAAGAAATCAGATCAAGAAAAGCTGAGATGAAAAAGATGCCAGAAGGTGAAGAAATTATGGTTGATGCTATCAAGAAAGTGCAATTTGGGAACTTAAATGTTCTGATATGTGGTTAGAAGTTGAAGATTATGTTGAGTAAATAGATTAGTTCTATGTTTTTGATAGCACTAAGTGTGCAGAAGCTAATCATAAAGATTAAGCTAGAATGTAAATGATATGTTCATAAAAAGAAAATCAAGTTTGATATGTTCAACTGTTTTATTATTTGATATCTTCAGAAATTATGTTTGATATGTTTAAATAGACAGCTTTGTAAGTTTAAGCTGATGATTGATATGTTCGATTGTAAACTGATAAGTTCAGTAATATAAGTATTGTAAGTTCAGAACTTAAATTTCTTCTGATAAGTTCAAAATCTAAGTACTTGTATATTCAAATACTTAGAATACAAGTCTTACAATAGATTTGTAAAATAAATATCTTGTAAGTTCAAGATACGTGAATAAGTATGGATCAGTTCAATACTTATGTCAAGAACTAACTTTGGTCAGTTCCAGAGTGGTTCAACATAATTCTATTAACCTATAACTTATTTGATTCAATGTTTTGTCATCATCAAATAGGGGGAAATTGTTAGTCCCATGCTTAGAATAGTCAGATTTGATGAGACAAACTATCGATATGTATAGATAATAGGTTAAGAGTTAGGAATTATGTAAGTCTATTATAGACTAACTAGTCAGCTTCAGCTGAGTAGTCAGCGTATAAACAAATATAGAGTTTTCTGTGTAAGTACTAGATAACTAAGTGACTTCTAAGCTGAGATAGGACTTAAGAATGAAGACTTGAAAATTTGAAGACTTGAAGATTCAAGAATCCAAGATTCAAGAAGTCGGCTTGACAAGGTCAAGACTGAGTATGTCAGCTCAGCGTCAGAAGTCAGTTCAGAATTTAAGTAAGTTTTAAATTCTGTTATAAACTCTCTATATCTATGAAATTTAAATTAGGATATCTAAACATAATTTAAACTATCTATTAGTTGGATAGAAATCTTAAGAGAAAATTAATTAGATATGTTCTAATTAAGGAGTTTGTTACGGTTTTAAAGAAAAGATAAGTTCTATCTTTAAACTGCGATTTACTCGTAGATATATCAAGTATAAGTATAAACCTTCTCATGGGTTTTAAAAAGATATTCTTACGTGTGTACGAGAACAGATACGCGATACACAACGACGACTGCATAAGGTGCAAGATTGCATAAGTTGCAAAACGTACGTGTGTTCGTGATACTTGATACGCGTTTGTTGCGATAACTTTGTAAGTTCAGAGTTCAAGAGAGTTTTCAAGAGTTTTTGTTAATCAGTTTTAACAAGAAATTGGATCATCAATTAGTTTGTGATTCAAGAGTGTTTAGAGAGAGTTGAGGTTATAATCATTGAAATATCAAATCATCCTGTTGATTTGATTAGAGAGTGATAAAAGTTATTGTACTGAATGATAATTGAATATACATTTGATTAATTTGTTTGATTGTTTAAAGTGTATTCAACCCCCCCCCCCTTCTACACTGTATCGGTTACTTGTTCACCCTCTGTGGGACCAACAGTAATTTTACCATAAAACTCAAATATCGTTGAATGTGTTCAATATTGAATATTATAAGTTTATCTTAAAATCGTATATCATTGACCCGTGTTTAATATTGAATATTATAAATTTATCTTAAAAGTACTACAGTTTTGATTGGATTAATTATCGAACACAAATAAGAATGAAAAGCTCGTGAATAATTTTGGTGGTGTTCACCGGTGAACTCTGTTAAATTAAATTATTTACCACTAAATTATTTTAGATTTTGTAGCGTCCCAATTTTTTTTTTCAATTAAACGAAGAGTAAGATTGAGGATTCATCACAGTGAAACATTGTATGAGTTAATTACAGACCCGGGTAATAACTCGTCGAATGCAAATGTAAATATTCAGAATACATCATTAGAACAAAATAGTTTAGACACTGCGGAAGCTTGTGGAAGTATGAGCTATCAACCGCGTGCTGGAGCCCCGCCGTGGCTATCACCTGAAAAGAAGGTTAAACAACAACCGTAAGCACAAAGCTTAGCGAGTACACTTACTTACAATCGACCATATGACATCACATCATTGCTTTACAATCATGTTACATCTTTCATTCCCGCTACCGTAGTAGACAGTCCCAACATTCCCGTCACCGGAGTAAACGGTCTCATCATTCCCGTCACCGTAGTGAACGGTCTCGTCATTCAAGTCACCGTAGTGAACGGTCTCGTCATTCCTGTCACCGAAGTGACCAGTCTAATCATTCCTGTCACCGAAGTGAACGGTCTAATCAATCCCGTCACCGAAGTGAACGGTCTAATCATTCCCGTCACCGAAGTGAACGGTCTCATCATTCCTGTCACCGAAGTGAACGGTCTAATCATTCCCGTCACCGAAGTGAACGGTCTAAGCAATAGCATAGCATAACACGTTATCAATGTATCAATGTATCAATTATCATTCATCATTCGTAGGTTCATCATTCATCATTCATATAGCATGTAGCACTTAAACACATACATCATAAGGTTTAGATGGTAAGTAAGAATACTCACCTGTCTTGCAGCTCAATGTCACAATCTTAGCTTACTAGGACACTTGTGATTGCTTGCTAGTCAACCGTCACCTACAGTGGGTCTAATAATCAATACCGTGTACGAATCCCTCGTTCGTTTACTGACATAATACATTCTAGCCCCCACAAGGCATGTAACAATAAAATGCATTAAAGTCCATTAAGTCGGCGACGCGTCGCATCCCTCAAACCGACGCGTCGTGTCGAAGAAAAGTATCGGATTCTAAGATCCGCACCTAACTGTCGGATTTCCATTCAACTATCGGATTTCAGCTCAACTACATAAGTCACATGAGGTCTCAACATAGTGCCCCATGCGACAGTCGCATGGGGTGTATCATTCCCAGGCACGAAGGTCGCATGGACCAAAACCGAAAGTCGCATGATGCCCCATGCGAAAGTCACATGGGCATATGCATTGGTGAAAGTCGCATGCGTTATACATGGCATCCAAAAGTCGCATGAACCCATGTACATGTCACTGAAAGTCGCATGAAGTATTTATCTACTTGTATCCGAAAGTCGCATGGGGTATTTCCTTCCCCATGCGAAAGTCGCATGAAACAAATATAGGGTCGCACGAATTTTCAGCATAAGTCGCATGGCTTATGCTGAAAGTCGCATGAGCCTATCTTCTTCATCAGTTCATCATTTTTTTCAAAACCCAGACTCGATAGTCAAAATTCAACTCTTTCAAAACTTAACCAAAACACTTTATTTTTGGTTCAAAACATTTCTCCATTCATTTTAACACTTCCTTCAAGATTTAACTACATTTAATCAAGCATTGAAGCTTATATCTTAAATTTCTTTCTCTTGTTCTTCATAAACCCATAACTCAAAAACCCAGATTATAACTTGTGCTAGCACCATCCAAACATGATAAAATTGATACCTACAGTATCATAGTGAGGTAAGAAACATTACCTCATGATCCTTTCACCAATTCTCCAAGTTTCCAGCAATTTTTGAGGCTCCTTCTCTTTGATACTCGTGGGTTTAAGCACACACACACACACACTATCACACAGTAATTGCTTGTTTGAATGAATGAAACAGTAGCAATGTTGGGGGCTGTGCCCTAGAGGGCCTTAAATACTCCTTCTAACAAGGCCTTGAGCCCATAACTCACCTTGATTGGGCCCAAGAGCACAAATCCAAACATACACATATATCTAGCACAAAAATCTATATATATATATATATATATATATATGCATCTAGTCCATTAAACGGTTTATTTTATTCAAGCCATAAATACCCAATATATATCATAATCCAATATACTTTATCATTTCTCAATAAAATATTCTTTCATTTATTTTTCGAAAGTTCGGGTATTACAACTCTCCCCCACTTAAACACGATTTCGTCCTCGAAATCTTCACTCGAACATGGTGGGGTAACTTTTCTTCATTTGTTCTTCGGACTCCCACGTCCATTCGGAACCTTTATGGTGCTCCCATTGCACCTTCACCATTCCCACTTCTCTGTTGTGTAATCGTCTATGGTGATGTCTTCCAACGGTACAAATGCTGACTCGTCGGCTAAACACTTCCTTAGGTGAGACACATGAAACGTGTTATGTATCTTTGATAACTCTTCGGGTAGCTCCAGACGGTAAGCCACCTTACCAACTCTTGCTATGACCTTGAAAGGCCCAATAAATCTCGGGTGTAGTTTTCCACGCTTCCTGAATCGGATCACTCCCTTCCAGGGAGATACTTTCAGCAATACGTGATCACCAACTCGAAATTCGAGCACTGATCTCCGTTTATCCGCATAGCTTTTATGTCGGCTCTGAGCCGCTTTCAGTTGTTCACAAACCTTTTGGACATACTCCGAGGTTCTCTGCACTATTTCCGTGTTGCCAAGTTCCTTCTATCCAACCTCACCCCAACAAATAGGGGTTCTAAACTTCCTACCGTACAACATCTCGTACGGTGGCATACCAATACTTGCGTGGTAACTGTTGTTATAAGAAAATTCCACTAGGGGTAAGTACAAATCCCAGCTTCCACCGAAATCAATTACACACGCTCGTAGCATATCCTCCAATGTTTGGATAGTCCGCTCACTTTGCCCGTCAATTTGAGGGTGATACGCCGTACTCAAGTTCACCCTCGTCCCCAAATCCACATGAATCTTATTCCAAAATCTGGATGTGAATCGTACATCCCGGTCGGATATAATGGTCACCGGCACCCCGTGCCTCGAAACTATCTCTTTCACATAAATATCAGCCAATCTCTTAGCCGAACTTGCCTCTCGGATTGGTATGAAGTGAACGCTTTTCGTTAACCGATCCACCACTACCCAGATTGCATCATAGTTCCTCGGTGTTTTCGGTAGTTTCGTTATCAGATCCATGGTTATATGCTCCCATTTCCATTCAGGTATCTCTAACGGTTGCAATTTACCGTGTGGCCGCTGGTGCTAAGCTTTAATTCGTAGACACGTAAGATACTTCTAAACATATTTGGCCACATCTCGTTTCATTCCTGGCCACCAATAGTCCATTTTCAAGTCCCTGTACGTTTTCATGGCTCCCGGATGTATAGAAAATTTCGACTTGTGCGCTTCATCAAGAATGAGATTCCGGACTTCAGTGATCTTTGGTACCCAAATTCGTCCGTATCGGGTCCATAACCCGTGGCTATCTCCGTTATCTTTTCTCGGATGATACAAGATTTCGTAGTCGTAGTCCTTGACCAGGTCTAGCCATCTCCGTTGGCGCATGTTAAGATTCTTTTGATCGGCAAAATACTTCAAACTCTTATGATCCGTATATATCGTGCACTTGACTCCGTACAAATAATGTCTCCATAGTTTCAGTACAAACACCACAGTGGCTAACTCCAAGTCATGAGTCGGGTAGTTGCATTCGTGCGGTTTTAGTTATTGGGAGGCGTAGGCAATCACCTTCCCTTTTTGCATCAACACACAGCCAAGCCCCACATGGGACGCATCGCAATAGACCACCAAATCCTCCATCCCCTCTGGTAAGGCTAGTATCAGGGCTTCACACAATTTACCCCGAAGGTTCTCAAATGCTTCCTGTTGCTTTTCTCCACAATCGAAACAAACACTTTTCTTTGTCAGCTTGGTTAGTGGTGTTGGAATATGCCCGCTGACACGAACCAGTTAATAGCACTACTGATGAAGTATAGGCCTATTGGGTCATACACCAAGTATTGATTCCGGCAACACGATCAAGCAAAAGAGAGAGAAAAGGCCAAAATGGGTTTTGGCAGCATTGTAAACGGGCCGTGTTCTTGAACACGGGCCGTGTCCAGCCCAACTAGCACGGGGCATTTTGGCCCAAGTAGAGACCGTGTGCTTTGGGCCTACACGGGCCGTGTTGAGTCTGTAAGACACGGGCTAACTAGGCCTAATTGAGGCCGTGGGCTTTGGGCCTACACGGCCTTGTTGACCAACACGGGGTCGTGTACGTCTGTTGTGACAGCAAAATCAACTGCCTTAAACACTATGTTTAATGGGGTTTATGGTATTAACTTTGGTAGACCAAAAGGCAACGTTTTTCTCTGCAAAAAACAGACTTTTGGGTGGTGCTTGGAGTTAGTTCATCCTAAGAGTTTTTGCTAGAACTTGATCTTCTTCTTGGTGTACTTTTGATGCACAAGAGTGAAAGATATACTTGATTGTTGTCTTGGTGATTACACACCAACCTACTAGCATTTGGGAATCAACACAACTTAGGGTGGACTTCACTAGAGAAATCATAGTTTGGATTTTTGAAGCTTGACTTGGTTGGATTCTTGAAGCATTACAAGACGAATATTATAGTACTTGGATAATGGTACATTTCTATCCATCTTGTTCTTTTGTTTAGTTGCAATTCCATGTCTAGATGTTGGTGCATGGCATGTGTGTTTGTTTGGCGAGTTTTGTTTTTGTTCTATATCTTGCTTCCGTTGCTACTCGATTGTGCCGAACAAATACCTTCAAGTGGTACGGCTATCTTTGAGAAATCTTAAATAAACCTTCGGTAGTAGCCGGCCAATCCCAGAAAACTTCGAATTTCCGTCGGACTCTTCGGTGTTTCCCACTTCATCACAGCCTCGATTTCGCGGGGTCGACTTTGATTCCTTCTCGGTTAACCAGATGCCCGAGAAATTGAACTTCTTGCAACCAGAACTCGCATTTAGAAAAACTTGCGTACAACTTTTCTTACTTTAAGGTTTCAAGTACTTCTCGCAGATGCAGTTCGTGCTCGGCCTCCGTCTTCGAGTAAACCAAGATGTCATCGATGAATACTATCACGGACTTGTCAAGCATTGGCCTGCAGACTCGGTTCATAAAATCCATGAAAGCTTCCGGCGCGTTCGTGAGACCGAAACGCATAACAACGAACTCGAAGTGCCCGTAGCGCGTGCGAAAAGCCGTTTTGGCTATATCCTCCTCCCGGACTTTGAGTTGATGATATCCCGATCGCAAGTCTATCTTGGAAAAACAGGCCGCTCCTTGCAGTTGGTCGAACAAGTCGTCTATTCTTGGCAGCGGATAACGATTCTTAATTGTCACCTTGTTAAGCTCGCGATAATCTATACACATCCTGAAGGTTCTATCTTTCTTCCTCACGAAAAGGATCGGTGCTCCCCATGGTGAGCTACTTGGGCGTATGAAGCCCTTATCAAGCAGTTCTTGCAGTTGTGAAATCAGTTCTTGCATTTCTGGAGGTGCTAGGCGGTACGGTGCCTTTTCGATTGGTGCCACTCCCGGCACTAAGTCTATACGGAACTCCACTTGCCTGTCTGGCGGAATCCCCGGCAGTTCCTCCGGAAATACTTCCGGGTAGTCGCACACCACTGGTACATCTGAAACGGACAACTTCTTCTTTTCCATTCTCGAGTCGATCACATGAGCCATGAAGGCCGTGCAACCCTTGCGTAGATATTTTGCCACTTTAGTCACGGTGCAGCATGCCGTTAATCCGTTCTGTCGTTTGCCGTAGATGGAGATTTCTCCCCCACTTGGACTCTGGATCCTTATGATCCACTGTTTACACAAGATGTTGGCCTGGTGACGCCCCAGCCAATCCATCCCCACTATTACTTGGAACTCTCTCATTGGAGTCGGTAGCAGATCTATAGTAAATTGTACATCATATATCACTATTACATTACCCTTATAGATCGTGGTGACACACAAGGCCTTATCATCGGCTATCTCCACTTCTGACGGTGTGTCTAACTTCACCGGTGCTATTACAAACTTATTACAAAAAGTAGTAGATACAAAGGACTTACTCGCCCCGAAATCAAATAATACAAGTGCAGATAGAGAGTTAACAATAAATGTACCTGCAATAACATCGCGCTCCTTCTTTGCCTCATCCACGGTCATTTGGAAAGCACGCTCCCGAGGCTTCGGAACCTCGGGTTTCTTCCCTTTATCTCCTTCAGTGATTCGGAGTGATGGTTGCCAAGCGGGTCTCCCGCTTCATCCAGTAGCCTCAGGGCATTCCGCCATGCGGTGCCCCGGTTTGTTGCACCTGAAACACACGTTCAGGTGAGCCTTGCAATCCTTTCCGTAATGCCCGCTCTTCCCACACAGGAAGCAGTTCACGGTTCCTAATCGGCACTCTCCAGCATGCCCCTTTCCACACTTACCACATCTTGCCCCCAGATTCCAGTTGGCAGGCTTGAAGTTCCCAGCATTCACCATCTTAAATGATTGTTTCCCAGCAGTGTTACCTAAGGCCGCTCGTTCAGCCGACCTTTTCTTGTTCCTCTCCATCAGATACAATCCCCTCTTTCTCGCCCCCTCTATCAGCTGGTCCACTGTAGCATACTGGCCGTTCGAGACAAACTCTTGAATATCCTCCCGCAGCATCTGCGTATACCTGTGTATCTGCAGTCGTTCATCGTTGGCGTAAGCCGGGCAGTACATTAGTTTCTCCTTGAATGTCGCGGTTAGTTGATTAATCGTCTCAGTCGTCTGCTTGAGTTTCATGAACTCATACATCACTCGCTCCACCTCAACCTTTGGAGCATACTCCTCAAAGAACAATTTGGTAAACTCTTCGCATTTCAAACTGGCGATGGCTTTGCCTTTTATCTTCCTCAGTAGATTCCACCAATCCTTGGCCGCTCCTCTCAGATAATTAGAAGCGAACCACACTTTTGAATCCTCAGCACAACGGTTGGTAAAGAACGCTCGTCTATCGCCGAGACCCAGCGGGTGCTCCGCACCGGGTCCGGTACTCCATCAAAAACAGGCGGCTGACACGCCAAGAAATCCCGGAAAGTCCCTACGGGGATCACTTGATTAATAGCTTGTGCTACCGGTTGAGCGACCACAACAACCGCGGTAGCCTCCTTTGCAGCCCATAGGGCTCCCAGCTTTTGATCCATCATCACGCCCATATCCTGTTTCAGATCCTCCACGATCTTGGGCAGCAGCTCCTTCAGTGTGTTGGTAACCACAGTAGTCACCAACTCAGTCATCGCCTCATTCTCATATTCCTCATCGTTCATCACATTTTCCGGTACCACGTTCTCCGGATTTACATTCTCAGGTTCGTTCAAAACTGGTTGTGCACGGGGGTCACTCTCTCCCGTCACACTTGCATTCTCACCATCAGGTGGGTTCTCAAAACCCGTCGGTATCACAGATCGATTTCTTGTAGTAACCATACTGGATGTATAGACAATGCACTTAATTAACAGGCGGCATCGCCATACAGTCCTCATTACTATATCATTTCATGTTTCATGTATTCATGTCATAAGTACAGCTATCAGGAAACCCTAGTCATTCTAAGGCACCCTAGCTACAGGCATCTTATCTCTACAAGTACCCCTCACCGGATCCACAAGATTCCCTTGGATGCTGGTAGGTTCCTGTAAGTATCGTGTGCGACTAATAATATGGGCCCTATTATTACCAACACACTATATGTACAGGATCCTAACATTACCCTTGAAAATCCCGATTCACTGGCTTGGGCCATGTATTAATCATCTCATCAAGCATGTAGTCAGCTATCATGTAAGCATTAACATGTCATTCTATTCTGATCCTACTAAAGCAATTACATTGCTAAGTCTCAGTCATCATAGACAGTACATCATAATCTAAACATCTCAGTTAATCATGATCATCATATCATAGACTCATACCTTGTACTCGCGTGTGGCCACACGGACTAGCTCCAACTGATAGCTCATTGTAACATTTAACATTTGAAAAAGTTTCAAAACTTATTTTAAAATCTTTCACGAACCAAGGTTTAAGTTCAAACACGCAGAAACGTATTCGAATCTCTTAAACCAAGGCTCTGATACCAAGTTGAAGCGTCCCAAATTTTTTTTTTCAATTAAACGAAGAGTAAGATTGATGATTCATCATAGTGAAACATTGTTGCGATAACTTTGTAAGTTCAGAGTTCGAGAGAGTTTTCAAGAGTTTTTGTTAATCAGTTTTAACAAGAAATTGGATCATCAATTAGTTTGTGATTCAAGAGTGTTTAGAGATAGTTGAGGTTAAAATCATTGTAATATCAAATCATCCTATTGATTTGATTAGAGAGTGATAAAAGTTATTGTACTGATTGATAATTGAATATACATTTGATTAATTTGTTTGATTGTTTAAAGTGTATTCAACCCCTCCCCCTTCTACACTGTATCGGTTACTTGTTCACCCTCTGTGGGACCAACGGTAATTTTACCATAAAACTCATATATCGTTGAATGTGTTCAATATTGAATATTATAAGTTTATCTTAAAATCGTATATCATTGACCCGTGTTTAATATTGAATATTATAATTTTATCTTAAAACTACTATAGTTTTGATTGGATTAATTATCGAACACAAATAAGAATGAAAAGCTCGTGAATAATTTTGGTGGTGTTCACCGGTGAACTCTGTTAAATTAAATTAATTACCACCAAATTATTTTTAATTTTGTAGCGTCCCAATTTTTTTTTCAATTAAACGAAGAGTAAGATTGAGGATTCATCACAGTGAAACATTGTATGAGTTAATTACAGACCCGGGTAATAACTTGTCGAATGCAAATGTAAATATTCAGAATACATCATTAGAACAAAATAGTTTAGACACTGTGGAAGCTTGTGGAAGTATGAGCTATCAACCGCGTGCTGGAGCCCCGCCGTGGCTATCACCTGAAAAGAAGGTTAAACAACAACCGTAAGCATAAAGCTTAGCGAGTACACTTACTTACAATCGACCATATGACATCACATCATTGCCTTACAATCATGTTACATCTTTCATTCCCGCTACCGTAGTAGACGGTCCCATCATTCCCATCACCGTAGTGAACGGTCTCGTCATTCCCGTCACCAAAGTGAACGGTCTAATCATTCCCGTCACCGAAGTGAGCGGTCTAATCATTCCCGTCACCGAAGTGACCGGTCTAATTATTCCCGTCACCGAAGTGAACGGTATCATCATTCCCGTCACCGAAGTGAACGGTCTAATCATTCCCGTCACTGAAGTGAACGGTCTAATCATTCCCGTCACCAAAGTGAATGGTCTAAGCAATAGCATAGTATAACACGTTATCAATGTATCAATTCTTCAATTATCATTCATCATTCATATGTTCATTATTCATCATTCATATAGCATGTAGCACTTAAACACATACATCATAAGGTTTAGATGGTAAGTAAGAATACTCACCTGTCTTGCAGCTCAATCTCACAATCTTAGCTTACTAGGACACTTGTGATTGCTTGCTAGTCAACCGTCACCTACAGTGGGTCTAATAATCAATACCGGGTACGAATCCCTCGTTCGTTTACTGACATAATACATTCTAGCCCCCACAAGGCATGTAACAATTAAATGCATTAAAGTCCATTAAGTCGGCGACGCGTCGCGTCCCTCAAACCGACGCGTCGTGTCGAAGAAAAGTATCGGATTCTAAGATCCGGACCTAACTTTCGGACAAGAGTTAGAGCGGTAAGCCAGCGAGCTAAAAGAGACATCATTTTACAAGTTCCAGAGGAAGTTGAATTCATAGAGAACACTTATATCACTCAACCTTTGGAAGGATTCTTGTATCTTGATGTGGAAGGTAATCAATGTTTCTTGAAAGTAACAGATCTTCATTTGGAAAATCTGGAATTAATTCTGTACTTGAGAATTCTATGTGATGACTCAATTCAGAACTCGGTATTCAGATATCATCTCAACAAAGAAATCAGATCAAGAAAAGCTGAGATGAAAGAGATGTCCGAAGGTGAAGAAATTATGGTTGATGCTATCAAGAAAGTGCAATTTGGGAACTTAAATGTTCTGATATGTGGTTAGAAGTTGAAGATTACGTTGAGTAAATAGATTAGTTCTATGTTTTTGTTAGCACTAAGTGTGCATAAGCTAATCATAAAGATTAAGCTAAAATGTAAATGATATGTTCATAAATACAAAATCAAGTTTGATATGTTCAACTGTTTTATTATTTGATATGTTCAGAAATTATGTTTGATATGTTCAAACAGACAGCTTTGTAAGTTTAAGCTGATGATTGATATGTTCGATTGTAAACTGATAAGTTCAGTAATATAAGTTTTGTAAGTTCAGAACTTAAATTTCTTCTGATAAGTTCAGAATCTAAGTACTTGTATATTCAAATACTTAGAATACAAGTCTTACAATAGATTTGTAACATAAATATCTTGTATGTTCAAGATACGTGAATAAGTATGGATCAGTTCAATTCTTATGTCAAGAACTAACTTTGGTCAGTTCAAGAGTGGTTCAACATAATTCTATTAACCTATAACTTATTTGATTCAATCTTTTGTCATCATCAAATAGGGGGAGATTGTTAGTCCCATGCTTAGAATAGTCAGATTTGATGAGACAAACTATCGATATGTATAGATAATAGGTTAAGAGTTAGGAATTATGTAAGTCTGTTATAGACTGACTAGTCAGCTTCAGCTGAGTAGTCAGCGTATAAACAAATATAGAGTTTTGTGTGTAAGTACTAGATAACTCAGTGACTTCTAAGCTGAGATAGGACTTAAGAATGAAGACTTGAAAATTTGAAGACTTTAAGACTTGAAGATTCAAGAATCAAAGATTCAAGAAGTCAGCTTGACAAGGTCAAGACTGAGTATGTCAGCTCAGCGTCAGAAGTCAGTTCAGAATTTAAGTAAGTTCTAAATTATGTTATATACTCTCTATATCTACGACATTTAAATTAGGATATCTAAACCTAATTTAAACTATCTATTAGTTGGATAGAAATCTTAAACGAAAATTAATTAGATATGTTCTAATTAAGGAGTTTGTTACGGTTTTAAAGAAAAGATAAGTTCTATCTTTAACCTGCGATTTACTCGTAGATATATCAAGTATAAGTATAAACCTTCTCATGGGTTTTAAAAAGATGTTCTTACGTGTGTACGAGAACAGATACGCGATACACAACGACGACTGCATAAGGTGCAAGATTGCATAAGTTACAAAACGTACGTGTGTTCGTGATACTTGATACGCGTTTGTTGCGATAACTTTGTAAGTTCACAGTTCGAGAGATTTTTCAAGAGTTCTTGTTAATCAGTTTTAACAAGAAATTGGATCATCAATTAGTTTGTGATTCAAGAGTTTTTAGAGAGAGTTGAGGTTATAATCATTGTAATATCAAATCATCCTGTTGATTTGATTAGAGAGTGATAAAAGTTATTGTACTGATTGATAATTGAATATACATTTGATTAATTTGTTTGATTGTTTAAAGTGTATTCAACCCCCCCCTTCTACACTGTATCGGTTGCTTGTTCACCTTCTGTGGGACCAACAGTAATTTTACCACAAAACTCATATACCGTTGAATGTGTTCAATATTGAATATTATAAGTTTATCTTAAAATCGTATATCATTGACCCGTGTTTAATATTGAATATTATAAATTTATCTTAAAATTAGTACAGTTTTGATTGGATTAATTATCTAACACAAATAAGAATGAAAAGCTCGTGAATAATTTTGGTGGTGTTCACCGGTGAACTCTGTTAAATCAAATTATTTACCACTAAATTATTTTTAATTTTGTAGCATCCCAATTTTTTTTTTCAATTAAACGAAGAGTAAGCTTGATGATTCATCACAGTGAAACATTGTATGAGTTAATTACAGACCCGGGTAATAACTCGTCGAATGCAAATGTAAATATTTAGCGAGTACACTTACTTACAATCGACCATATGACATCACATCATTGCTTTACAATCATGTTACATCTTTCATTCCCGCTACCGTAGTAGACAGTCCCAACATTCCCGTCACCGGAGTAAACGGTCTCATCATTCCCGTCACCGTAGTGAACGGTCTCGTTATTCCCGTCACCAAACTGAACGATCTAATCATTCCCGTCACCAAAGTGACCGGTCTAATCATTCCCGTCACCGAAGTGAACGGTCTAATCATTCCCGTCACCGAAGTGAACGGTCTCATCATTCTCGTCACCGAAGTGAACGGTCTAATCATTCCCGTCACCGAAGTGAACGGTCTAAGCAATAGCATAGCATAACACGTTATCAATGTATCAATTCATCAATTATCAATCATCATACATAGGTTCATCATTCAATCATCATAAGGTTTAGATGGTAAGTAAGAATACTCACCTGTCTTGCAACTCAATCTCACAATCTTAGCTTACTAGGACACTTGTGATTGCTTGCTAGTCAACCGTCACCTACAGTGGGTCTAATAATCAATACCGTGTACGAATCCCTCGTTCGTTTACTGACATAATACATTCTAGCTCCCACAAGGCATGTAACAATAAATGGCATTAAAGTCCATTAAGTCGGAGACGCGTCGCGTCCCTCAAACCGACGCGTCGTGTCGAAGAAAAGTATCGGATTCTAAGATCCGGACCTAACTGTCGGATTTCCATTCAATTTTCGGATTTCAGCTCAACTACATAAGTCGCATGAGGTCTCAACATAGTGCCCCATGCGACAGTCGCATGGGGTGTATCATTCCCAGGCACGAAGGTCGCATGGACCAAAACTGAAAGTCGCATGATGCCCCATGCAAAAGTCGCATAGGCATATGCATTGGTGAAAGTCGCATGGGTTATACATGGCATCCAAAAGTCGCATGAACCCATGTACATGTCACTGAAAGTCGCATGAAGTATTCATCTACTTGTATCCGAAAGTCGCATGGGGTATTTCCTTCCCCATGCGAAAGTCGCATGAAACAAATATAGGGTCGCACAACTTTTCAGCATAAGTCGCATGAGCCTATCTTCTTCATCAGTTCAACATTTTTTTCAAAACCCAGACTCCATAGTCAAAATTCAACTCTTTCAAAACTTAACCAAAACACTTTATTTTTGGCTCAAAACATTTCTCCATTCATTTTAACACTTCCTTCAAGATTTAACTACATTTAATCAAGCATTGAAGCTTATATCTTAAATTTCTTTCTCTTGTTCTTCATAAACCGATAACTCAAAAACCCAGATTATAACTTGTGCTAGCACCATCCAAACATGATAAAATTGATACCTACAGTATCATAGTGAGGTAAGAAACATTACCTCATGATCCTTTCACCAATTCTCCAAGTTTCCAGCAATTTTTGAGGCTCCTTCTCTTTGATACTCGTGGGTTTAAGCACACACACACACACACACTATCACACAGTAATTGCTTGTTTGAATGAATGAAACAGTAGCAATGTTGGGGGCTGTGCCCTAGAGGGCCTTAAATACTCCTTCTAACAAGGCCTTGAGCCCATAACTCACCTTGATTGGGCCCAAGAGCACAAATCCAAACATACACATATATCTAGCACAAAAATCTATATATATATATATATATATATGCATCTATTCGTTTTGTTTTATTTAATAAATATACAAAACGGTAAAAGCCCTTTTTCAAAGCGTAAGTCTATGCCATCCCATTTTAGACATTTGCTTGTTGCAACGACACTCACGTGGAGAGAGCATTAGCCTAACGCGTGGATTGTTTTTGTAACAACTGAGGTGTTTTTTCGCAAATTCCATGAACGTCTTGGGCCGGAAATTCACCGTCTTGAAATAGGACGACTTAATCGGAATCTTATTACGGAGAGAGCATTAGCCAAATGTAAGGAAGCCCGAGGCTTAGATGGGATCAAACATGCCAAAATGGACAGTTGTTGTCTAGGATCCTATAAGGATCTAGGAATTACATACGAGATGTAATTGGTAAACGTCACCTACCTTGTTGTTTTAAGTTGATGGAGAGAGCATTAGCCAAACATTCAAGGTTAAGTCCAACTTGGATCCTAGCCTTTAAAAATGAAAGAATTTTATAAATTCTAAAGGGTATTAATTATTAAAGGATTAAATATCGAAAAATAATCAATTGAACTTTGTTAATTATGTAGATGGCTCCTAACTCGACTACGCCCGCTAACAACTTATCTCTTCGTTCAATCTTAGAGAAAGAAAAACTCAGTGGTACAAATTTCTTAGACTGATATCGTAACTTGAGAATTGTTCTTAAGCACGAAAAGAAATTGTACGTACTTGAGGATCCCGTTCCTGAGGAACCTCCATTGTCTGCGGACAAAGCCGTTAGGGATGCTTGGGGGAAGCATTCTGACGACTCGGTCGAAGTTGCATGCCTCATGCTTGCTACCATGTCTCCAGATATTCAAAAGAACCTCGAGGAGCATGGAGCATATGAGATGCTTCGCCAACTAATTTGCAAATCTGGTCATCTTTACCAACTCTGATTGATCTGGCATGTCAGTTGTTGAAGCACGTTCTGCGGAATTTAGATATGCACCTTTGAAGTGGTTCCGTCAGAATATGCACTGAGATCCGAGAGTCGAAGGAATGCTTTGCCGCCGTTAAGGTTTGACATGAAGAATCCATCGGCTCCTTCATAATCCTCATCAAATTTCTCAATGATGGTGTATTTTCTATTCTTGTCTAGCTTAGAATGTTGTTGCTTGGGCCTTTGAGGATTTATCTTTGCAGGATCAGCCTCAACACCAAGCTGTAGATCGTGGGTTCTACACAAGAGGATCTTCTTTCACATGAAGTCTCTAAGAACTTGGAGAGCTCTTTGTTCGTCCTGATTCTTTTCAAGCTTACAGGCCGGCTCATCTTCCATATGAGTTATATCCCCCAAATTCAGAAATCTAAGCTCGACCTCGTGAAATGTATACCTTTTCCCATATACTCTGTTGACGAGAAAGTGAACCATTGAGTGGTTGAGGAAGTTACGCAAGTACACAAACTCGATCTTGACAATTGGATATTTGGAGGCGACTTGTTGTTTTTTGCCTGTATGGAAGGTGGCGGCGAATCAAACAGACTTTTCATGCTCTTGTGAGTTCAGTACATATAGATCGTCAACCTCTTTGACCACCTCTGAGAAGATTCCCGGAATTCTTTCTTCCAGATAAGGAGTATTTAGCCATTGAGTAGGCCAGCGAGGTTGGTCTTTTGCAACTACTTCCCTTGGCCTCATATTTCTGATATTTGGCCTTTCTGCTATGACTCTTTCGTGAGTGGCCAAGGGTTTAGGTCCTCCATGATAGGTTGTAGGTACCGGCCACTCACCCTTGATGCTCAGATCTTTGCGGTTGCTGCTGAGTTATAAGATCTATGGGGGCGATATTGAATTAACCTTGTTCTCGTGGAAAAACGTCAAGCAGCTCCCTGTTTACAGTTGAGAAGACCTTGCGTATATTGATGAGCGGAGTCTCTTCCACTTCCTCAGTAATTGGCCTTTTGCCTTTGGATTTTTCAGTTGATGATTCGGGAAGGGAAGATTCTGGTTCTGTTGTATGTGTTTGGATTTGCGGGATTTGGATTGTTGGGGTTTGGATTGTTGGGATTTGGACTATTGGAGTTTCTGGTCTTTCTGTCTCTGACTCTACCCCCTGACCAGCTTCAAATTCATTGTCTGCCATTACGGCTCAGCTGGTTGTTGTTGTTGTTTGCTACCACTGCCACTACCACTCTGACCCTCTGACGGCCTGGATACTGGGGCGACTTCAATTCTAAGTATTGTGCTTTGAGCCCCAACGTATCGCCGCTGCTGCTTCTCCCCCTCATGATGTCCTGGATCCTCAGGATCATCATGCCTACGCTTTCGATATTCGGATTGAGCTTTGCAGGACTCCTCCAATACTTCCAGCCTTTTGCTTATACTTTATACGGTGGTAGTTAGGGCATTTAAGGCTTGTAAGACTGTATCTTGGAAGGTGGTGGAGCTGGAGGAGGCGGGCTGGGGTTGTTGTTGTTGTGCTGCAAGTATGATTGATTGTTCGGTGGTTGGATTGTCAACACTGTTTAGCTTGGCATGAAGGAGGTCCTTGAGTTCATCGATTGAATAATCTCGCTCAATGACAGTGGGTGGTCGGTTTTCCACGGCACCGATTTGGGCTCTAAGGGAACTGATTTCAGTGTGGAGTTGTGTGTTTACATACTCCCTCAGGCCTGAGTCAAGAGATGAGAACTTTGAATCCATAAAGGATCGTAGTTCTGGTGTAACCTCGACCTCACTAAGAGGCTCGGCTGTCACAGGTCTTTCAGACTCGTGGCCCTCACGCAGTGTTGGCCCCTTTTTAGCTGTCGCGGGAAGTGAAGCAAACTCGACCAAAGGACAAGTCTGCATAACGGTAGCACTGGAAGGACTTCCGCTCGATCCTCGCGTTACCTTTGTAGTAGAGTCTGCTACGGGCGTTCCGGCAGTGTCACGAAGACGTGCTAGTGGTGATCGTGTCCTAGCGAAAGATTGGAAACCTGTTAAGATTGGCGCTAGACTCGATTGTGCATGAAATGAAGATGTGGACGGTGGAGGCAGTCCACTAATTTCAAAGCCAGCAAACTCCGAATGAGTTGCCGACTGTGTATGTGATGATTCCCCGTGCAATGAAACTACTTCCAATTGAGTGGAAGCAAAGTTGTTGAGTCTTCGAGGAATGGTGTGGTAGGTTTCTAGATCGGTGGCGATGAAGATGGTCAGGAATCGTTGGAAGGGTATGAAGGTTTTCTGGCGGGTGGTGTCTTTTCCTTGACCATTCGAACAATCTCCTCAAAAATGATTGTGGCGTAGTCTAGACGGCGGTGGTAAGCAACACCAGCCAGCAGCAGTAGAGAGTAGTAGGATCCGCCATCTGTACCCCGGTGAATGCCAGTAAGGGTACGGGAGATTATAGTAGCAAGCGTCTTCCAGAGAGGCGCAAGGTTTGTTCGTCGGAATTGATGAATCTGGTTCACCTCCCCTTGATATCCAAGACCTCTGACTAGGTCAAGTACTGCATCAACCCCGGGATTTTCATCAAAGTCAGCTTTTTCAGGGTAGTGATCAGCAGCGGGTAGGTCCAGTATGTTTCTCAGTCTGACAGCAGAAAGAGTTTTGCAAACATTCTCAATTCTGCCACGGAGGCACTTGTGTCTTAATTGAGTGACACCCTTTGTAAAGGTATACCACAGTTGTTTCAGGTAGAGTTCAGGTACGTGGGTGGGTGATGTGTTTTAGTTTTCAGTTATGGCCTGGCGGAGAGGATGAGGACGGATGATTTCTGAGATTATGGGAATTTTGGTATATGTCTTAAAGTCAAAGTACAGATTGTTGCTCAGAGTTTTAAGACTGTCAGCAGCGGGGACTAGGCTTTCCTCAGGAAGGGGTTGGTTGGTAGCCATCTGTCACAGATAATGTAGATCAGATTACTACAAGAGAAATAGATAGTAGTGAATGCACATGTGAATGTATGAAGAAATATGTGTTTTAGATTTCAATGCACATGTGAATGTTGGGTTTTGACTTTGACCTTGACTTTTGACTTATTAATTTCGACCATTAATTGGAGTACTTTGGAATCAAGTCAGAAACTTCCTAAGTGTTGAAAGTTGGATGGACCTTCGTGTGAAAGTCGCAAGTGGTGAAAGTCGCATGAGGTGTAAGTCGCATGAGGTAAAATCCGACATAAGTTACAAAATCCGATAACATGAAATCTGATTGTTTAACCATATTAGTTTCAAAATCCGATAAAATGAAATCCGCCAATCTCAACACCATCGGCTTTTCATCAAACCCGATTGTTCATCAAAAGTCGCATGAAAAAGTTGGATTTGAAAGTCGCATGAAAGTTTGATGTTGAAAGTCACATGAACTCATGTCACATGAAAGTCGCATGAAATTTTTTTGAACTTGAAAGTTGCATGAATTTAACAATCATGCGAAAGTCGGATGAACTTAAGTCATGCGAAAGTCGGATGGTTATAAAACGTGTGAAAGTTGGATGGCACAAGTTGCACTCGAAAGTCGGATGAACACATTTCATGCGAAAGTCGGATGAACGAAATTCATCCGAAAGTCAGATGGACAAATGAGTCATGCGAAAGTCGGATGGAATTGAATCATGCGAAAGTCGGATGACTTAAAACTTAGTCTTTTTAGAGTTATGAGTCACGAAAGTCGAATGGTGTAAATTTCCTTATTCAAAAGTCGCATAGAACAAAGTTCATCCGAAAGTCGCATGGAATAAAAGTTTCTTTCGAAAGTCGCATGGAATAACTTGCCAAAGGTCGGATAGGCCAAGTGCATCCGACTGTGGGATGATTCAAACTTTTCTTCATCCGACTATTATGAACATTCAGTCTGTTCATATTAAGTCCAAACATGATTTTGACAAAATGTAAACTTATGGACTAAAAATTTTGTACCAATGGACTTGGATTTTAACATCAAACATGTAACACCGAAAAATCACAAGCCATTTTTTTAAATGCACTACGGAAGCTATTTCAAACCAACTTAATTACATTAAACCAATATTTACAAATGTACAATTATTGTTTAAAAGTCAACGACATCATCTACTACTAATTGGTGCTACAAAATAATTGGCTCGTCTCTTTTTAAAACATAGTATCAGAGTAATGGTCAATTCTTCCTTCTGTAACTAACAAACACGAACCTGCAAAACATCTACTGAGGAGAATTACCTCAAAGGTAAGTGAGTAAAGGCTAAACATCAAATGCAAACATTCACAATCAACATCAAGCATGTAATCACATATCCTGAGAAGACCGGCGGTTCGGCGTAGAACCTACAACCGATGCCGGCCAAAGCAAAGGTTTACCGATAGCTCTGCACTGAATTGGCACAGTAAACTCCACGTCTGAGGCAACATATGAAACAGAAGGGCTACTACTGTTCAACCAACTAGTAGACGAGCCCAGCCCAAGTCCACGTATAGCTGACTTCCTAACGCAACTCAAAATCATACTAAGAGTGCG
Organism: Dittrichia graveolens; assembly: GCA_038502395.1. NCBI lineage: Eukaryota > Viridiplantae > Streptophyta > Magnoliopsida > Asterales > Asteraceae > Dittrichia > Dittrichia graveolens. Next base: position 32,280,519 of record JARJIL010000008.1, read on the forward strand.
TATCGACCAAATAGCCATGCAGCAGATATCAACAATCAATATCACAATCAACAGTTCAATCAATCCAATCTCAATCCACAATCATGCATCACATCAATAATATTAACTGCAATCTTTACCATCCGTGGTTAACGTCCACTCACCTTTATTTCAGCTCGAACTCAGATGTCTAATATTACTGAGCTTTTGGATTGCCTGAAACACAGCAATAACCAAATCAGTCTCAATTTCATAAATAAATCTGAGCTCATATATTTATAATTCATTCAACAAATAAACAATAGACAATAAATAATTGCAACTCAAAACACAAAATGTCGGATTTCCAAAAACTACCGGATTCCCAAGAATCCGCTACTCACAAATATCGGATTCTTCAAACTGCCGGATTTGGCTTTCGGACTTCAAGTACTCGGATTTCACATCTATCGGTTTTGAGTATCGGATTCTAACTTATTATTCCAAGTATAGGATTTCATAGTTATCGGATTCTAAAGTGTCGGATTCTATAAATCCGGATTTCAAGTCTATAGGATTTGGGTCTCGGTTTTGGGTATTGGTTCAACATATCTCGGATTTAATGTATCGGATTTAGGTCTTGGTTTTTAAACAATATGATTTAGGAGTGTAGGATTTGAGAGTCGGTTTTAGCCTTCTTCCCCAACCAAATCCGATAACTTCATATCTTCAAAACATCATCAAACTCAAAAACCCAAAATTCATAAATTCATTCAAATCATTTCAAAAACATGTTTAAACACTTCTAAACACATATTCATGCCTTGAAATATCATATAAACATGTATTTCATATGAACACAAAAAAACCGACCCAAAACTCATGGTTTTTCAAAACCGATTCCATACTTCATCAAAAAAACATGTTATTTCTACTAGAAATTATTCTACTAAGCATTTAATCATGATGTATATAATATCTAACCTTGAACTTGATTTAAATCACAAAAGATAGAAAATCTGATGGTTGTTCTTTCTCTTCTTCTTCGGTTTCTTCTTTGGCAGAGAGAAATACTCAAAGCACACACACACTTAATTTGAGATAATGAAATAATTATCTACTACTCCCACGTATACAACATGAAAAGCAGGAGGTGGCATTCACCTCCCCAAATGTCACCCACGTACACAATTAAATACATACATACATACATACATGCATACGGTTTCAACATACATACATACAATTTATTTTATGTAATTAACTTAATTAATTAATTAATCATTTAATTAACCACTTAATCATATTAAAACAAATAAGCACATACCACAAACCCGTTAATCTCCTAGCCCAGGTTTGAGGGTGTTACAAATCTCTTCCCCTTAAGAGGATTCCGTCCTCAGAATCCTTTCTTGCTCAAATATGCGGGGATATCTTTCTTTCATCTCTGCTTTAGTGTCCCGAGTTAGGTCAGAACCTAAACTATGTTTTCATTTGACCAATACCATTGGCATCTGCATCTTACGGAGCTTGGTCGCTTTTCGATCCAACAGTTCTACATGTTCTTCTATCAATCTCTTCTTTGAATCAACTTTTAGTTCATGTACTGGAAGGATCTGACTTTCATCACCAACTTTGCATTTCCTCAGATAATAGACGTTAAAAGTATCGTGAATTCCTGCAAGCTCTGCTGGGAGATCTAGTGTCACTGTCTGATCGTTAACTATCTGACGAACGCGGAAGGGACCAATGTAACTGGAAGCCAACTTCCCGCGTTTACTGAAATGAATTACACCCTTCCATGGAGAGACCTTGAAATACACTAACTCCCCCACTTCAAACGTAACTAGACGACGTCGTGGATCTGCGTACATTTTCTGTCTATCTCTGGCAGCTTTCAACTTGTCTCTAGCAATAGAAACTTTATGAGCAGTTATCTGAACTATCTCGGGCCCCACAAACTGCTTCTCACCAGCCTCTAACCAACACGTCGGAGTACGGCAGTGACGACCGTATAACATTTCGTATGGAGGCATCCCAATACTGGAATGGTAAGAATTATTGTAAGCAAACTCTATCAAAGGCAGGTGCGAATCCTAAGATCCACCATACTCAAGTACACAGACACATAACATATCTTCAAGTGTTTGTATGGTTCGTTCAGTCTGACCGTCAGTTTGGGGATGATAAGTAGTACTCAGGTTAATCCTCATCCCCAATTCTCTCTGTAAACTCCTCCAGAAGTTAGAAACGAATCTTGAATGTCTGTCAGACACAATTGACAACGGTATGCCGTGCCTTGCAACAATCTCGTTAACATACAGTTGAGCTAACTTACTCAGAGAAGCCGTCTCACATGTAGCCAGAAAGTGAGCACTCTTTGTCAGCCGATCCACAATCACCCAAATCATGTCATTATTCTTCTGAGTTCGCGGAAGCTTAGTCATGAAATCTATCGTTATATGTTCCCACTTCAACTCAGAAATCTCCAACTGCTTCAAAGATACATAAGGCTTCTGATATTCTGCCTTCACTTGTGCACAAATATGGCATGACTCTACAAAATGTGCCACATCTGCCTTCATGGTAGGCCACCAGTAAAGCACTTTCAAATCGTTGTACATTTTAGTGCTTCCTGGGTGTACTGACAATCTCGACTTATGTGCTTCTGTCAAAATCAGCTTCCTCAATTCTCCAAGCATACACACCCACACACGAGTCTTGTATACTTTTAACCCACGTGTATCATCAGATAGTTCGTCCTTACATTTCTTCATCAGTTCGTTCTTCAAGTTTTCTTCCTTGAGAGCTTCCAACTATGCATACTTCAGTCTATCCACTAAGTCAGATACAATTTCCATATGCATAAACTGGATAGAACTCCCCACTCCCTTGCGGCTTAAGGCATCTGCTACCACGTTTGCTTTTCGAGGGTGGCATCTGATCTCGAAATCATAATCTTTAATCAATTCCACCCATCGTCTCTGTCTCATATTCAACTATTTTTGTGTAAACACATACTAAAGACTCTTATGATCGGTACAAATTACGCACTTGGTGCCATACAAGTAGTGTCTCCACAGCTTAAGGGAAAAAACAATTGCTGCCAGCTCTAGATCATGTGTCGGGTAATTCTTCTCTTGTGGTTTCAACACCCTTGAAGCATACGCAATCACCCGATCCCTTTGCATAAGTACATAACCTAATCCAGCAAACGACGCATCGTAATAAACAATAAAATCGTCTGATCCACTTGGCAATGCAAAAATGGGAGCCTGACACAAAAACTGCTTCAACATCTGAAAGGCTTTATCCTGTTCACTATCCCATACAAACTTCACATCCTTTCGAGTCAACTTAGTTAACGGACCCGCAATCTTGGAGAAATCTTTAATAAACCTACGGTAGTATCCAGCTAACCCCAGAAAACTCTTAATCTTAGAGGGTGTCTTTGGAGCATTCCAGTTCATTACTGCCTCTACCTTTGAAGGATCCACTTTCACTCATTTATTACAAATCACATGCCCCTACCTCTCTTAACCAGAATTCGCTCTTTAAAAATTTGGCAAACAACTGTTCCTTTTTTAGAGTCTCCAGAACCTGTCTCAAATGTTGTTCATGTTCCTCCTCAGTCTTTGAATAGATCAGTATATCATCAATGAAAACTATCACAAAATCAACAAGGAATGGTCGACAAACTCTGCTCATTAAATCCATAAAAATCGCAAGTGCATTGGTTAAGCCGAACGGCATAACCAAGAACTCGTAGTGCCCGTAGCGCGTACGAAAGGCCGTCTTTGACACATCTTCCTCTGAAACACGCACCTGGTGATACCCTAATCTCAAATCTATCTTAGAAAAGAACGAAGCTCCCTGTAGTTGATCAAACAGATCATCAATTCTTGGCAACGGATACTTGTTCTATATCGTTCTCTTGTTCAGCTCACGGTAATCGATACACATTTGTAACGTACCGTCTTTCTTCTTTACAAATAATACCGGTGCTCCCCACGGGGACAAACTTGGACGTATAAACCCTTTATCTAACAAATCCTGTATCTGAGTCATCATCTCCCAGATCTTTGAAGGTGCCAACCTGCACGGAGCTTTCGCCACTGGTCGGGAACCAGGAATCAGATCAATCTTGAACTCTACCTCTCGAACTAGAGACAGTCCTGGTAATTCCTCTAAAAACACCTCCGGGTATTCCGTTACCACCCGGATGTCGTTCATTGTCTGCTTCTCTTTCTTGCTATCAATAACATAAGCCAGGTACGATTCACATCCTCTATCCAACGCCTTCTTAGCTTTCAAACATGAGATAATAGGAATCACAGATCCAACTTTCTCTCCCCTTGCTACTACTCTTGTACCATCAGCCAATGAGAAGGCGATCAACTTCTTGTGCCATTTGATACTGGCCTGATTCAGACTCAGCCAATCCATCCCGAACACCACATCGAATCTAGACAAAGGAATTACAAGAAAATAAACAGGAAAGCATGAACCATCTATGTCTATCTTGGCTCCAGCCACAACAGTCGTGACCGGAACCATCATACCATCAGCTACCTATATCTCTAAAGCAGTAGCAAGTTCAATTAAAGGCACGTTTAACCTACCAGAAAATTCTACAGATACAAAGGAGCGATTTTCCCCTAAATCAAATAACACTCTAGTAGGAGTAGAGTTTATCAGAAACATACCGGTTATAACATCATCTACGGTAGTGGCATCATCCACAGTCATCTTAAATGCCCGACCCTCAGCAGTGGGTGGGTTCTTCCTTTTCTGGCCGGCTGAAGATGATCCCCCAGCTCCTCCCCCTCCTGACCCTGACCCTGACCTTGTTTTCTTGCTCAATGGGCAATCACCAACCCGGTGCCCCTCCTTTTGGCAATTCCAGCAGACACTCCTCGGTAGTCTGCAATTTTTCAGGTCATGGCCAAACTGGCCACACTTCACACATCTCATGGATTAGGGCGTACACTGCCTGTGGTGATAGGACTTTCACCTATTGCACCAAGGTGCTCTCTAAGCAGACCCACCTGCAGTAGACATCCTACTCTGATTTCCCTGTCGGTTTCCACTACCCTGCCCTCCTTGTCTTTGTTGAGTGTGGTAGTGTTCAAATCTCGATTTCTGTTAGGAAATTCTTTCCCCACTCAACATATTCGTTGCAATCAAATCCCCTTTAGCCGATTTGGCTAAAGTGAATGCCTGGGATAAAGTAGTAGCCCACCCAGTGGCGCTACGGAGATCAGGATGTAACGCCCTGTAACGCCCCAATTTTTTTTCTTTTTTTAAATAATATAAATCACTATAAATATTCATTCGAATAAATAAATAAATAACAATATTGTCATTTCATTCATCCCAAATAAATAAGTAATAAGTTTCAGTAGCGGAAGCTTTAAAATAAATGTTTAAATAAATATTAAATCAGAAATCTTTGATTCGCTGTCACGCTGGTGTCATGCCCGGTGGTCCTGAAAAGAATTAAACAACAACGGGTAAGCTATAAGCTTAGTGAGCAACACATCACCCATACCTCATGATTATCACACAGCATCACATATTTGCACGTAAGGTCCCCTTGGCCAGGCCCACTCGGCCACGATGTCTAAAGACATCCATCAAGTTGGTCTACTTGACCTTAATGCCATAGGCAGTAGATAACCCCCTCGGTTATCGAATATACAAGTAAACATGTATCACATCCAATAACACATACACGTGTAAACAAACATCACATAGATATACAAACATCATATATACGAATGCATCATAAGATAAGAGTTAGTGAAACTCACCTGATTCGAAGTCTAGCACTAGGTACAATTCACGCCACAAGTGTTAGAGATTTACTCAATTACCGACGAACACCTACAATTAAGTTGTGAACCATAAATCCTCTTGTTTTATGCTTTCACGCATAACCCTATGGCTTGTCAGTAAACTTGCCTTGGGCCTTTAACCTTATTTCTACAATCCAGGCCTTAGGCCCAATTACAATTTTCATAACTAATTAATTATGGTTGCACTATAGGCCCAAAAGGTAATTCAATACATACATACATATATATATATATATTTATCTCTTCACCGACACCTTATATACCAACATATATTTATATACATTCGAGTACATCTTTATATACGTATTACCAACACTTTATATATTGTATATCTATATGTATTTCCATACATATATATATATATCTATTTTTCCAGCCCTCTCGTGTGTGTGTGTATATATATATGTTTATGCATACGTGTGTAAGGTAACATACTTGCAATCCATTCATGAGTTACTTGTGATTCATGTACCTACACCTTTTATTTTTGAGATTCATCTCTGATATATGCACATATTTATGGTTTGCAAATTACAATAATACTTTAAATTTAAGTCCTAGTTGATGAACACAGGGCTAATACAGCCGCCATATACCAACTTGATTTCAACCATTTTTCTTGATTTTAGTTTCTATGTATCCCTAATCCCATTTACGAGAGTTCTCAAAGGTTAATCAGACATTCATAATATTTTCGAGGGTCAAAACTCGGTTTTGTTCTCGGTTGTAGACTTCATAATCGACAACCCTATGAACCCGATGAAACCTTCTCCAAACTCAACAGTTTTTGCACAAACTTGATCCTATATCATCTAGATAACTTACTAAAATTTAATTGCATTACATCTCGTTTTTGATAGTCAAAATCTTAACATCTCGTTTTTCTACCCTCGAATTCGACAGTGAAAGGAGCCTCGAACCCAACGAGTCAAACCCGAAGATTGCATGTTAAATACATAGAGTAGGCCGGAAACACTCACCTGATGAATCCCCAATCGAACCTTGATGACGCTATGCTGTTGAGTCCAAAGGAAAACTTGGGACTTGCTTCTGTTCTTCCAACCGAGTTACGCAAACAAGAAGACCCAATGAATTAGTCGGCAGGCCAATGTCTAGGGTATACCCACTTACTTTCCTTAGTTAGTTTAATGGCCCAAGGCCCTATTGTAGCAATTGCAAGCCCAGCCATAATGATAGATTAATACAAGCCCACATAAGCACCATTCTCATTTCCTTAACTCATCCTTACAAAGTTACAACTAAATATTAGTCATAGACACTTGGGTCCGATTACCTATTACCCCAACACAATAATACTAGAGTCTAATCTAAATAATAATGATAATAATAATAACTTATATCACTTATATTTAATAATAATAACACTAATTGGGAACGGGTATTACAACTCTCCCCCACTTAGAATCGATTTCATCCTCGAAATCTCTACTCGAAAAGGTAGTTCTTTAACATCTCTTATTATGTTCCAATGTCCACTCTGATCCTGGACGATGATCCCATTATACTTTTACTAAGAGAATTTGTTTGTTTCGTAGAACCTTCACTTGTCTCTCTAGAATAGTGACTAGTCGTTCCCCAAAGTTCATTCTCTAATCCACCACTAAATCTTCCACAAGTACAAAGGTTGATTCGTCAGCTAAGCACTTCCGTAGGTGAGATATGTGAAAGGTATTGTGAATTCTAGACAGTTCTTAACGTAATTCCAAACGATAGGCCACCTTCCCTACTCGAGCTAAGACTTCAAACGACCCGATGTATCTTGGATCGAGCTTCCCTCATTTCCTGAAGCGAATAACTCCCTTCCATTGCGAGACTTTCAGTAACACCTTGTCACCAACCTGAAATTCTAGTTCTGAGGGTCTCTTATCTGCATAACTTTTCTGATGGCTCTGGGTTGCTTGCAATCTCTTCGCGAATTTTCTGTATGTGTTCTTTAGTCTATTACACCACTTTTGTGCTATTAGGCTCTTACTCTTCAAAGTTCATGACTCTGCTACCTTGTTTCTCAAATCATAGCCTTCGCACCTGAGTTTCTGATTTCTACCAAGGAAGGATCCTTACTTCTTAATGAAATGCAAGCCACTAATTGACAGTATCATATATTCATACGTATTTCCTCCTTTATTCTTCTCGCCTTAACGATACCAAATTTATTTCATGAGCCTTGCAGACCCGCTACTAGTCATCTCGCAGGCACGTTCTATCATGTGTTCACTCGTTGTCACCAACACACAATCATCACACAAATCGCGCGACAGAGGTTCAGTCTCACCGAATTGTCACACCCACTACTCAATCGTCACATAGACACACACACCTACATATTACATCCCATCCTATCACCCACATGTACTCTCTGTTTCTGACCATCCCCACTACATATGGAGGATTCTCCCCCACTTAAGATACTAACCACATGCTAATCCCTGCTCACATGCAATCATGACATGATGCTGACTCAATAATCCACTCTTACCACCACGTGAAATTCTCCTAAGGTGTTGGTACCAATCCCTAGTAAACTCTTCGCATATCGGAACCCTATCCATCCTCGACAACATTGACCCCTACTAGACCCTATTACCGTCATCCTACCTCCAAAGGAGTTTCTAAACATTCAAGTCTACCACTTAAGCTGTTACAAAAGCTTAAAACATGAAAACCTACCAATTCTAGGGTGATTAACAACAATGTTTACACAAGGTTAATAGTATTAATACATGCGTTCATGTCATGCTCTGTCTTAGTTTCCTCGGTTGTAAGTTGGAACGCCCCCCTTCCCTTAGGTGCTTCTTTCCTTTCTTCTTCCCTTCCATCTGTAATCCTTAAAGTGGTTGGCGCAACTGTCTTGACTTCTCCTACAATTAATTGAGGGCACTCATTCCTCATGTGTCCTGGTTGATAACAATTGAAGCAGACCTTTGCAGTCGACTTGCAGTCTCTACCGATGTGACCTGGTCGGCCACACTTCAAACAACCTGAAGCCATAGATTTACACTCCCCAAAATGATTCTTGCCACATCTTACACATCTCGGTGCCTCTTTCTTCCAGTTGTTGTTTCCCTCTGAGAACTTCACTTTCTTTGACGCGGTGTTTACTTATCCCAACTCCCTTTTTCCATGTTTCTCAACTTCCTGTTTTTCTAGCTCCCGTTCCCGTGCTCTAGCAGTAGCCATCATCTGATATAGAGTCTGATACTTAGTTGAGTCCAAAAACTCTCGAATCTCTATCTTCAGTACACCCATGTAGTGGAACATCTTCATCTTTTCATTTGCCACATATTCGGGGCAAAATCGGGATTTCTCCATAAACATCGCATTTAAATCATTGATTGATTCATTAGTCTGCTTCATGGCTAAGAACTCACCGGTGATCCTTTCAACTTCTACCTACGGTGTGAATCTCTCGGTAAACATCTTTTTAAACTCTTCCCAAGTGATTTCCAAAAGAATTTCACCCTTTTGTTGTACTATCAGCGACCACCAATCTTTTGCTGCTCCGCATAGCAAGTTAAAAGCAAAAAGTACTTTACTATCTGCAGGACAATAGCTGGTATGGAATGCAGTCTTAAGCTCCGCGATCCACCTAGTGCTAGCCACTGGGTCCGGCTTTCCTTTAAACATTGGAGGATTGCAAGCTGAAAAGTCACGGTAGCTACAACCCCTATTAGTACCCTGATTGATAACATGGTGTTCTGGTCGACGGTTACTCTCCCTCGCTATCACAACCCGTTCCACCTCCTCCGCGACCATCAGTTTCATTTGTTCATTCATCTGTTGAAACATATTAGGCAATATTTGTTCCAACGCCTTTCCCATTGCATCAACCAACCTCTCATCAGATACGGTCTCGTGATATTCATTCTCCATCTCTTCGTTGTTCACAGGTGGTTGCCTAGTCACAGGCGTCCCTGGTTGTTGATGGCGATCGGTTTCAGCTGTATGACTTGTTGTAGCCCCATCCCGAGGGGCATTAGCACTTCCCCCAATTAGCAAGGTTTGGTTCCTTCTAGTAGTTACCATTCTGGAAGTATAGATAAAGCGTTAAGGCATAACGTAGCTCTACCATACTGTCCTCCACACAAGACAAGTTCTATCCATTCAACACATTCATACACCTATCCTTGAATCTGAAGTACCCCTATTCATACTAAGGCACTCCTATACATATTACGGGTGTACTACATCCTACAAGTACCCCTCACCCGATTCACAAGATTTCCAATGATTCTGTTAAGTTCCAACATGTACCATGTGTTTGTAATAATATGGGTCTGTATATTACTCCAAACACACTATACATATTCGATCTTAACTTTTCCACAAGAAGTCCCGATTCACAGGCTTAGGCCATGTATCACATCATAAATCTCAATATAAAGCATCATGTATAAGGCATCACGTATAAGTCATTGCTTATAAGTCATCACTTCTTACATTTGTCCAGTGTAGTGTAAATATGATGCTATGCATAACCCTAGCCATATAGGTAGTCGAATGCTTGAATCTACCCTACCACAACATCAAACGAGAACATGCAATAAGGCTAACTCAAGTTTTCTAAACCTATATGTCCAGTTTCATGAATGGCATAACATATTCACGGTACACTAAGCACCAATATCCACAATATCATCAATGTACGAATAATAATCACAATTCATTAATCACATCATAAATAAGTGCTCACCAGGACCTTCGGCTCCAGCTGACAGCGCATTTGAAAATAATTTATAAAATTTTAGTTTGAAAATTCCGTATTGAACCAAGGTTTAAGTCCAAACACACCACTTGCGTGCTTGAATCTCTTAAACCAAGGCTCTGATATCAAGTTGTAACGCCCCAATTTTTTTTCTTTTTTTAAAATAATATAAATCACTATAAATATTCATTCGAATAAATACATAAATAACAATATTGTCATTTCATTCATCCCAAATAAATAATTAATAAGTTTCAGTAGCGGAAGCTTTAAAATAAATGTTTAAATAAATATTAAATCAGAAATCTTTGATTCGTTGTCACGCTGGTGTCATGCCCGGTGGTCCTGAAAAGAATTAAACAACAACGGCTAAGCTATAAGCTTAGTGAACAACACATCACCCATACATCATGATTATCACACAGCATCACATATTTGCACGTAAGGCCCCCTTGGCCAGGCCCACCCGGCCACGATGTCTAAAGACATCCATCAAGTTGGTCTACTCGACCTTAATGCCATAGGAAGTAGATATCCCCCTCGGTTATCGAATATACAAGTAAACATGTATCACATCCAATAACACATACACGTATAAACAAACATCACATAGATATAAAAACATCATATATATACGAATACATCATAAGATAAGTGTTAGTGAAACTCACCTGATTCGAAGTCTAGCACTAGGTACAATTCACGCCACAAGTGTTAGAGATTTACTCAATTACCGACGAACACCTACAATTAAGTTGTGAACCATAAATCCTCTTGTTTTATGCTTTCACGCATAACCCTATGGCTTGTCAGTAAACTTGCCTTGGGCCTTTAACCTTATTTCTACAATCCAGGCCTTAGGCCCAATTACAATTTTCATAACTAATTAATTATGGTTGCACTATAGGCCCAAAAGGTAACTCAATACATACATACATATATATATATATATATATATTTATCTCTTCACCGACACCTTATATACCTACATATATTTATATACATTCGAGTACATCTTTATATATGTATTACCAACACTTTATATATTGTATATCTATATGTATTTCCATACATACATATATATATATATATCTAGTTTTCCAGCCCTCTCGTGTGTGTGTATATATATATATATATGTTTATGCATACATGTGTAAGGTAACATACTTGCAATTCATTCATGAGTTACTTGTGATTCATGTACCTACACCTTTTATTTTTGAGATTCATCCCTGATATATGCACCTATTTATGGTTTGCAAATTACAATAATACTTTAAGTTTCAGTCCTAGTTGATGAACACAGGGCTAATACAACCGCCATCTACCAACTTGATTTCAACCATTTTTCCTGGTTTTAGTTTCTATGTATCCCTAATCCCATTTACGAGAGTTCTCAAAGGTTAATCAGACATTCATAATATTTTCGAGGGTCAAAACTTGGTTTTGTTCTCGGTTGTAGACTTCATAATCGACAACCACATGAACCCGATGAAACCTTCTCCAAACTCAACAGTTTTTGCACAAACTTGATCCTATATCATCTAGATAACTTACTAAAATTTAATTGCATTACATCTCATTTTTGATAGTCAAAATCTTAACTTGTTCTCGTTTTTCTACCCTCGAATTCGACAGTGAAAGTAGCGTCGAACACAATGATTCAAACCCGAAGATTGCATGTTAAATACATAGAGTATGCCGGAAACACTCTCATGATGAATCCCCAATCGAACCTTGATGATGCTATGCTGTTGAGTCCAAACGAAAACGTGGGACTTGCTTCTGTTCTTCGAACCGAATCACGCAAACAAGAAGACCCAATGAATTAGTCGGCTGTCCAATGTCTAGGGTATACCCACTTACTTTCCTTAGTTAGTTTAATGGGCCAAGGCCCTATTGTAGCAATTGCAAGCCCAACCATAATGATAGATTAATATAAGCCCACATAAGCACCATTCTCATTTCCTTAACTCGTCCTTACAAAGTTACAACTAAATATTAGTCATAGACACTTGGGTCCGATTACCTATTACCCCAACACAATAATACTAGAGTCTAATCTAAATAATAATGATAATAATAACTTATATCACTTATATTTAATAATAATAACAGTAATTGGGAACGGGTATTACACGCCCCGACAAAATGTGCAATCTTGGACTTTTCATCAGGTACCCAATGCTTCCTAAATCGCATTTTATCGTTGAATTGCTAGATTAATTGATCCACAGTCATGTTTCCGGTCATCTGCAGATCCATAAATTCTATCTTAATCTTAGCAATCTCAAAAGTATGTTTCTCCTAGAATTGACTACAGGTGATACTCTCTTGTTGCTGCTCTGTGAAATGGCCGGTAATCGAATCCCACCGAACCATGGCATCTCCCTTCAGCATCCTCGATGCATATTTCAGTTTGAGTTCATTTTTGCAATTACAGGCATCCAGTCCCTTTACCATCTCCCTCAGCCAGTTCAAGGTGATACTGGGATCAGAACTCCCTCGGTATTCACAAGGTTTATAGTCAAGGAATTGCTTGTAAGTGCATGGTTGTTTGTATCCCGGAAACGCAAAGGGATAAGCTCCTGGTTGAGGGTATGGATAATAGAATGGTTGCTGCATCATCTATGTCATTGGTGGTAAAGGTGCTGACACCGGTGTTATAGTTGCCTGTGTGGGAGTCGCAGTTGGTATAGGGGTTGGTTCAGGTTAGTTCAATCTCTGTTCCATGTCGAAGACTTTATTTCTGAGATCTATCAACTCATTCTCTAATTTGAAGATGTATTCACTCTGATCTTCCTCTTGTTCTTGAACAGATGTTCCCGCTTGGTTTACATTATCCAAATTCTCGATTACTGGTGCCTCTGCTGTAGCTTGGGTCACAGGAGGTAGGATGGGAGTCTTTCTATCAACCATAATTTGTTACAATCACATCACCTCATAACTCATTAGCATAAACTGTTAGTATCCAAAATACTAACTACTACTGATAACTCTAACTCACCCTAATTCCCCCGAAGGAAAGCTTGACCCGTCACGAGCCAAGATTTAGGAATGCAACACTCTAGCCGTGCATGCATCACCAAACCTAGGCTCTGATACCAAACTATAACACCGGAAAATCACAAGCCATTTTTTAAATGCATTGCAGAAGCTAATTCAAACCAACTTAATTACATTAAACCAATATTTAAAAATGTATAATCATTGTTCAAAAGTCAACGACATCATCTACTACTGATTGGTGTTACAAAATAATTGGCTCGTCTCTTTTTAAACTATAGTATTGGAGTAATGGTCAATTCTTCCTTCGGCAACTAACAAACACGAACCTGCAAAACATCAACTGAGGGAAATTAGCACAAAGCTAAGTGAGTAGAGGCTAAACATCAAATACAAACATTCACAGTCAACATCAAGCATGTAATCACATATCCTAAGAAGACCGGCGGTTCGACGCATAACCTACAACTGATGTTGGCCAAAGCAAAGGGTTACCGATAGCTCTCCATTGAATTGGAATAGTAAACTCCACCTCTGAGGCAACATATGCAACAGAAGGGCTACTACTGTTCAACCAACCAGTAGACGAGCCCAGCCCAAGTCCACGTATAGCTGACTTCCTAACGCAACTCAAAATCATCCTAAGAGTGCGTATCGACTAAATAGCCATGCAGCAGATATCAACAATCAATATCACAATCAACAGTTCAATCAATCCAATCTCAATCCACAATCATGCATCACATCAATAATATTAACTGCAATCTTTACCATCCGCGGTTAACGTCCACTCACCTTTATTTCAGCTAGAACTCAGATGTCTAATATTACTAAGCTTTTGGATTGCCTGAAAACATAGCAATAACCAAATCAGTCCCAATTTCATAAATAAATCTGATCTCATATATTTATAATTCATTCAACAAAAAAACAACAGACAATAAATAATTGCAACTCAAAACACAAGATGTCGGATTTCCCTAAACTATCGGATTCCCAAGAATCCGCTACTCACAAATATCGGATTCTTCAAACTGCCGGATTTGGCTTTCGGACTTCAAGTACTCGGATTTCACATGTATCGGTTTTGAGTATCGGATTCTAACTTATCATTCAAAGTATAGGATTTCATGGTTATCGGATTCTAAAGTGTCGGATTCTATAAATCCGGATTTCAAGTCTATAGAATTTGGGTCTCGGTTTTGGGTATTGGTTTATCATATCTCGGATTTAAGATATCGGATTTAGGTCTTGGTTTTTAAACAATCGGATTTAGGAGTGTAGGATTTGAGTGTCGGTTTTAGCCTTCTTCCCAAACCAAATCCGATAACATCATATCTTCAAAACTTCATCAAACTCAAAAACCTAGAATTCATAAATTCATTCAAATCATTTCAAAAACATGTTTAAACACTTCTAAACACATATTCATGCCTTAAAATATCATATAAACATGTATTTCATACGAACACATAAAAACCAACACAAAACTCATGGTTCTTTAAAACCGATTCCATAATTCATCATAAAAACATGTTATTTCTACCAGAAATTATTCTACTAAGCATTTAATCATGATGTATATTATATCTAACCTTGAACTTGATTTAAATCACAAAAGATAGAAAATCCGATGGTTGTTCTTTCTCTTCTTCTTCGGTTTCTTCTTTGGCAGAGAGAAATACTCAAAGCACACACACACTAAATTTGAGATAAAGAAATAATTATCTACTACTTCCATGTATAGAACATGAAAAGCAAGAGTTGGCATTCACCACCCCAAATGTCACCTACGTACACAATTAAATACATGCATACATACATGTATACGGTTTCAACATAAATACATACAATTTATTTTATGTAAGTAAATTAATTAATTAAGTAATCATTTAATTAACCACTTAATCATATTAAAACAAATAAGCACATACCACAAACCCGCTAATCTTCTAGCCCAGGTTTGCGAGTGTTACAAAACAACTATGTACTCGCAATCAAACCTAAACAACCCTTAATTTTTCACATTTTGACTTAAAGAACTCTGTTCTTCACAACGAAGAACTGTACCAAAGAACAACAAAAAATTTCCATTTGAATCGATTCACAATTTAATGTTTTTCTGTTTTACTTTGTACCTAGTATATATAGTAGTGTTGACTTTCTTCCTTGTAACCTTGAATATTATATTGAATAGAAAACACACACATTAAGGTGTTTTCATACTTTTCTCTCTACTTGAATCACTTGTGTATTCATTGGATTGCTATACAATTGGTATCAGAGCCAAATCTTTGTGAAGATAAGGCTCTTGATTGAAGATTTCAAGAGATTACAGCAACAATCCGAAGGAATTTGTCTGTTTTTGAGGTACTTTGGTCGACTTTGAGTATAATCTGATTTCTATCGAATTGTGTGTGAAAATGGAGGATTAGAAGTTTATTGGATTCGCAATTATCATTAGAATTAATCTGTGTGACTCCGCGATCAATTACTACAATAGTTTGTGTTGAATTTGAGATTTCGTATTTTTCGGTTTTTGAGAAAAATTGATCTAAAATGTATTCTAGAGGTTGAATTTTGTTGTAAATTTGATTCTGAATTGTAATTCGTTTGTATACGAAACCTCTAGAAGAAAAAATTCACGAATTTGATCTAAATTCGGAAGAATTTGAAGTTTGAAAGTTGGCGGTTACAACAGTTGCAAGAACTTGCGGATTTGATCTCAAGAACAATCGGATTTATCAAAATCCGAAGATTTCTATCGGATTCCGATACTTTTGTCTCGGATTCTGTGTTGCGGATTTTGAAAATACAAGGATTCAGTTACGGATTTGGGGTTTGTAATCGGATTTAGGTTTGTTGGGAATCCATGGGGATCAAAGCACGCAACGGAAGCAACAAAAACACACAAAATGATCCCATGATTTCCCAATGGTGGTGAAAACTTGCAAGAACATGCATGCAACCAAAAACAAGAACAAAGAAAAGAAGGAGATCAAATCATACCCTCGAAGACTTTGATACTTAGCTGGAACAAATCGGATTTGGGATGTAAGCTTGAAACAAAAGGCTCCAAGCCCTAATGCAAGTCCACACCAAGAAACCTTCAACCTCTTTGTACTAGCAAACTGAAGCACCACCAACACTTGATGGATCTCTTCTGGAACAGCCTTGAAAACACTTGTGCACAGCCCTTGACCTCTTGCTCTTGCTTACTCTCACTAGTATGAACTCACAAATGAAGTATGCTTGCACAATTTCTCCAAAAGTGTTGAATGAACAAACAATGCCCCTTATAAAGAGATATCATCTGTTCTTTAGAGTCCAGAGTCGTGTTAATTGGCACTCATTCATTGGACGAACAAAATGGTCCAACCAAATTCAAGTGTCAGTTAGAATTCTGCCTTCACGACTTCTTCACGGGCTCTCACGGACCGTGAAGGATAAATGCGCCACGACCGGCCATTAATCCTCCACGAGCCGTGCCGCGCTGTGCAAGAATCGTGAGGGTTGTGCCTTGACGACCTCCTTCACGGGCCGTGTAGGGTCGTGAAGCCCTAGGGTTTCAAGAAAAATGCGGCCCACGACAGGAGTTGTGGACACGAGTTGCTTCACGACCCGTGGAGCATCCTTCACGGTCGTGAAGCCTAGGTCAACTGGAATTTGACCATTTTGACTCTTTCTGCTTATAGTAGGTTGTCGAGATTGAAACTTGGCGTGTGACCCAATAGGCCTGCGCTTCATTGGTAGTGATGTTGGCCTACGTGTGTCGGTGAGCAGATTCCAACAAACTCCCACTTGCACATGACACACCGTATCCATGGGCACCACAAATAGGGAGCGGCCTCTAGCAAGGCATCCCTGCCCCCAACTAAACATGGGGTATGTCATCCCTGACAAGTACCATGATAAACTAAAAGAGTTTGACATGGTCCTATTGATAAGTGATCAATTATCTTATTGTTCGCGATATCCAAGTGAACACGAGACATGGTACAAATTCATTCTCCGATCGTTCACGATTATGTTTCTCGATCAAGATTGGTGGTGACCAAAAGGTGAGTTGCAACTAATCAACAATCATTGCAAACTCGAGCATGGCCATGCAATTTTGGTGTCAGCTCCCAATCATCAAGGGGCCCAGGGATATCTCTCTTTACAGAGGAACAAATTCCTTCGACTACATTGCCTCCAATACAATGGGAATACTTTACCCAAATACCTCCTTTATAATAGCCAGTTACGGACTACGTTTGAAAGCAGTCAGAATAAAGAAAACCAAAATAGTGAAACACATGCATCTCCGGTCTAAGGATAAAAGATATTTTCATCCTGATTTACTCTTGACATCTACCATGAAGTAAGATCAGGTGTGGGTCGTCCAATCACTTGAAACTCTTTTCAAGTATAGGCGAAATATTGCGCCCCTTGTATTCAATCCCTATTGAACACTATGACCAATCATTTCCCTCAATCTTCGTTCATACTTCCTTCCTTGAAGAATGACCGATCGTGGACAGTTTAGAATGTAAAACATTCAAGGAAGTGATAAAACATGCAAAGTTGGAACACAATAATGATTTAAAGAAAGTATTTGCTACACGCGTATCATTAAATCTCCATTTAATAATCAATACATTCAAAAATACAATATTTCTTAATGTTCCCAATAACATAGTAAATACATCGAATACAATAACCAATATGCAACTCAAATCAAGTCACTAGCAAATCTAATCCCAATAGCACGTGTGTGGGCATCGTGCTTGGCTTGCGACAACGGTTTAGTGAACGGATCTGCCAAATTGCTATCCGTGTGTACTTTGCTGATGACGATGTCTCCATTTTCGACTACGTCCCGGATAAAATGATATTTCCGCGGAATATGCCTCGTTCGTCGATGAGACCTCGGTTCCTTTGCTAAAGCAATGGCACCCTCGTTGTCACAGAAGATCTCAACAGGGTCGCTGATGCTTGGAACCACTCCCAGATCAAGCAGACATTTTCTCATCCATACAGCCTCCTTAGCAGCTTCACTGGCCGCAATGTATTCTGACTCGGTAGTGGAATCGGCCACGGTGTCTTGCTTGGAGCTCCTCCAGGATATAGCACCGCCGTTGAATAGGAACACGAACCCCGATTGTGATCGGCAGTCATCCTTATCGGTTTGGAAGCTTGCATCAGAGTAACCCTTTACTCTAAGCACTTCCTCACTTCCGTACACCAAGAACATCTCCTTAGTCCTCCGAAGATACTTGATAATGCTCTTCACCGCCGTCCAATGAGCTTCGCCAGGGTTGGCTTGATATCTACTCGTCATGCTCAAGGCACACGATACATCAGGCCTTGTACATAGCATGGCGTACATGATCGAGCCCACAGCCGAAGCATATGGCACTCACTTCATTATTTCCCGTTCCTCTGGGGAACTAAGGGATTGAGTCTTACTCAATACCAAACCATGTGACATTGGAATGAACCCCTTCTTGGAGTCTTCCATCCTAAACCTCTTTAGGACTTTGTCAACATATGTACTTTGGCTAAGCCCAATAAGTCTCTTGGATCTATCTCTATAGATTTTGATCCCAAGAATATAAGTTGCATCTCCTAGATCCTTCATTGAAAAAAAATTCCCTAACCAAGTTTTTAGACTTTGAAGGGTTGGGACATCGTTCCCAATGAGGAGTATGTCATTGACATACAAGACTAGGAACACAACTATGCTCCCACTAGCCCTGACATATACACATGGCTCATCCTTGCTTTTCGAAAAGCCAAACTCTTTGACTTTCTAATCAAAGCACAGGTTCCAACTGCGCGATGCTTGCTTATGTCCATAAATGGACTTCTTTAGCTTGCAGACTTTATCCGGATGCTTGGTATGTACAAAACCCTTGGGTTGAGTCATATAGACCTCCTCACTAAGTGTCCCATTAAGGAACCCGGTTTTTACATCCATTTGCCAAATCTCATAATCATGAAATGCGGAAATTGCCATGAGTATCCGGATAGACTTCAACATAGCCACCGGGGAAAAGGTTTCATCATAGTCTACACCATGAGTTTGAGTGAAACCCTTAGCCACCAGTCGGGCTTTGAAGGTGTCTACCTCTCCATCTATGCCGGTCTTTTTCTTAAAGACCCACTTGCACCCTACGGGTCTACACCCGGGTACCAGATCTACCAAATCCTAGACTTGGTTATCCGACATAGATTGCATCTCGGACTCCATAGCCTCTTTCCACCTAGCGGACTAAGGGCCCACCACGGCGTTCCGATAAGATGATGGTTCATCATGATCCACCACTAGGTCGCATCCCTTAGACATGAGAAACCCATATCTCTCTGGCTCGTTGCGACTCCTACTGGATCTTCTAAGAGGTAAAGGATCTGTGTCAGGTTCTACAGCAGCGCTGTGCTGAGAATCATCTTGTGAACTAGTGCCAACTTCAGGTTGGTCATTGGAAGGTTCTTGAATCTCTTCAAGATCTACCTTTCTCCCACTAGCGTCTTTGGATAGCATCTCCCTTTCAAGAAAGACGGCCCTCCGAGCAACAAATACCTTGTTCTCGGACGGTTTGTAAAACAAATATCCCATAGACCCGGTAGGATATCCAATGAACAAACACCTCTCGGCTCGGGGTTCCAATTTGTCCTCCACCTCACGTCTCACGTAGGCAGGACAACCCAAAACCTTTAGATATGAAAGCGATGGAATCTTTCCATGCCACATCTCAAAGGGTGTCTTCTTGACCTTCTTAGTTGGTATGAGATTAAGGATTCTAACGGCCGTTTCCAATGCATAGCCCCAAAAGCTAATGGGTATATCCGTACGACTCATCATACACCGAACCATATCCAATAATGTCCGGTTCCTCCTCTCGGCGACACCATTTAATTATGGTATCCTAGGAGGTGTCAATTGCGAAACAATTCCACAATCTTTTAGATAGTCACGGAATTCCGAACTTAGATACTCACCACCATGATCCGATCTGAGCATCTTAATTCGTTTACCTAATTGGTTCTCAACTTCGTTTTTGAAAGTCTTGAAAACCTCAAAGGATTCCGACTTTTGTCTCAGCAAGTAGACATACCCATACCTACTAAAATCATCGGTAAAGGTTAAGAAGTACCTTGAGTTATCCCTAGTGACATGTTTGAATGGACCACACACATCCGTGTGAACGATATCCAACAAGTCTTTGCCCCTCTCACAAACGCCGGTGAAGGGTGCTTTGGTCATTTTTCCTAACAAGCAAGATTCGCACACATCACCCGACCCATGGTCAAATGATTCCAAGATCCCATCCGCTTGGAGCTTGGCGATGCGTTTCTTGTTTATGTGGCCCAAACGACCATGCCATAAAGATAACTTATCCAAATCACATTTGAATTTAGAACCAACATTCATGATTGATCTATTACTTTGCAAGCATGCGCTTGTCTCATATATGCCACGACATGGATGTGCTTTAAAATAAAATAAATCATTCTTAAAGCATGAAATAATTCCATTAGAGAAATTAAAGTTAAATCCAACGTCAACAAGTGCATAAAATGATAAAATGTTTCTTGCCACGCAGGGCGAATAAGATACATTTAATAAAGTAATAAATAAGCCGGATGGAAAGGCGAGGTCCACGCTCCCTATCTTCTCAACCGGGACAACCGCCTTGTTTCCCATGATGAAATCCAGCTCCCCATCAACCAAGTCCCTACTTCTTCTTAGTACCTGCACATTATTAACTATGTGAGTACCACACCCGGTGTCCAAGACCCAAGCGTTAGAAGTAGAAGTGTTATGGAGTTCAATCATATAAATACCGGAGGCGCCTTGTCCCTTGTCGTGAAGCCTCTTGAGCTCCTCCGTGTACTTGGGGCAACAACACCGGTAGTGTCCCTTCTCCCCGCAGAAGAAGCAGGTGGCCTCTTCTGGTGAGGGGGCTATAGGAGCGGGTTCCTTCCCCTTCGGCTCCGGCGCCGGGAGTGGCTTGGGCTTGGGTGTTGCCACCTTCGCCTTACCCTTTCCCTTGCCCTTGGAGCTTGAAGCGGGCCGCTTCCTCTTAGCACCACCCTCATGGATGGCTATGACGGGTGCGGAAGTCGATGGCTTTGCCTTGGCCATGTTAGACTCGGCGGTCTTCAACATGCCGTGCAACTCCATCAAGGACTTATCCATATTATGCATATGGTAGTTCACAATGAACGGACCATATGCTTCAGGCAAAGATTGGAGGATAATCTCTGTAGCCAACTCTTTCCCCATAGGAAAGCCCAACCTCTCGAGCTGGTCCACGTATTGCTTCATATGAAGCACGTGGGAGCACACGTTCCCGCCCTCCTGCATCCGACACCCCACAAAGGCCATGACACACTCGTAGAGTTCTTGCCTCGCTTGATGCTGGAACATTTCCTTTAGTTGCAAGATCATGTCAAACGCACCAACGTCCTAGAATTGCCTTTGCAATTCGGAACTCATGGTCGTCAACATGAGGCAAGTCACCTCATTAGTGTCTTTAAGGCACTTCTCATAAGCATCCTTAATGGCCCGCGTAGCGGTGGTAGCAGGAGCCTCCGGAAGAGGTTCCTCTAGGACGTACAACTTGCTTTCATGGCGCAAGACAATTCTCAATTGCCTAAGCCAATCCATGAAGTTTACGCCTATGAGTTTCTCTTTCTCCAAAAATGGACGGAGTGAAATATGTGTCGAGGTGTTGCTTGTAGATGCCATCTAAAAGAAGGCATAGCACACAAAAAGGTTAGTTCGACATATTTTAATCCTTGTTAAATAATTACCGAATAGTTTAACACTTAAATTTAACAAGGGCTAAGAACCCAACATAACTTCACTACACGACGGGTTTACCGTGGATCAATCTATTCTATTTAAGTCGGATAGTTCTATTTATAGACTATCCAACAGTCGGGTGGGTCGGGGATTTGATCCGACTGTCGGATCGACCCGGTTTGGCCCAAACTTGATGGTTGGCACAATCTATTCTATTTAAGTACAAGACTTAGAATTTAACATTATTTAAGCCCAAAATTGATTATTCTTTCTTTTTGTTGTTTTCTACTTCATTTAAAAGACATAAAATAAATATCTGACAAAGTATCACATGAAAAGATGAATTCTGAACATTTCTCCCCCTACACGAATGCATGGAAAACATTCGTGTTAACCAGTGAACCGTATTGCTCCCCGTATAGCTGCACAGAGAACAAAAACAACGCGTAAATCTGTTCAAGAAAGGAAAACAATAATGAATTACAACTTGAGATTCAGCATTCCAATCTTGGATACTAGAAATGAAAATCGGGCTTCGTCCAGTGGTTTAGTGAAATGATCAGCCAGTTGATAATCAGTGGGAACGTACTGTAGTTTGATCAGACCCTTTTCCACGTTATCTTTCAGGAAATGATACCTGATATCGATATGCTTGGTTTAGGAGTGATGGACAGGATTGTAGGAAATGGCAATTGCACTCTGAGAATCACACAATAGTGGAATCTTAGAGTAGGTAAGACCAAAGTCCCGCAGTTGAGTCCGCATCCACAGACTCTGTGAACAGCAACTGGGAGCAGCCGCAAATTCAGTTTCAGTAGTTGATGTAGACACTTAGTTCTGTTTCTTTGAACTCCAGCAGTCCAATTGATCTCCCGAGAAGTGTGCACTCCCGGATGTGCTTTTCATATCCAACATACACCCGTCATAATCCGAGTCGGAGTACACAAGCAATTCGAATGACGAGTCACGGGGATACCATAGACCATGGTCAGGGGTCCCTTTCAAGTATTTGAGGATACGTTTCACAGCAAGTAGATGCCATTCTTTTGGATTTGCCTGAAAACGAGCACAGAGACAGGTAGAAAACATTATGTCTGGTCTACTAGCCGTTAGGTACAGTAAAGAGCCAATCATTCCCCCATAGGTTTTCAAGTCGACTTCCTTTCCGTCAGGATCAGTAGACAACTTGGTTTTGGAAGACACGGGGGTGGATTTGGACTAGCAGTCCGACATTTCATATTTTCTTAATAAATTGTTAATATATTTAGACTGATTTATGAAAATTCCATTGGAAAGTTGTTTGACTTGTAAGCCGAGGAAGAAATTCATTTCTCCCATCTTGCTCATTTCAAAGTTGCTCGCCATTAGTTTTGAAAACTCTAGACTGTACTATGGGTTTGTAGAGCCAAATATAATATCATCTACATATATCTAGACTAAGATGTAGTCATCCCCAATTTTATTTGTGAAGAGGGTGGTATCGATTCATCCCTTTGAGTAGCCTTCACGATACAGATAGGCCGATAGAACATAATACCAAGCCCGTGGAGCCTGTTTGAGTCCATAGAGGGCCTTATCAAGTATGTAAACATTGTTTGGTCTTTTGGGATCAACAAATCCTTCTGGTTGAGATACATAGACTTCCTCCTTAAGGATTCCATTTAGAAATGTCGTTTTGACATCCATCTAGTATATCTTGAAGTCCTTGTAAGCAGCATACGCGAGAAACACTTGGATGGCTTCAATACGGGCAACAAGAGCGAAGGTTTCATCGTACTCAATACCCTTCTGCTGGTTGTATCCTTTTGCTACCAGTCTGGCTTTGTTTCGAATCACCACACCATCGGAATCTTTCTTGTTCTTGAAGACCTACTTGGTGCCAACAATTATCTTGTCGATGGGTTGAGGCACCAGTCTCCAAACCTTTAAACGGGTTAAAACTGATCTAATTCCTCTTGCATAGCAAGAATCCAATCTGGGTCTTGCAGGGCATCAGCAGTTGGTGTTGGTTCTATCAAACTAAGAAAGCTGGAGAACTAACACTCATTTGCTGTGGCAGATCTGGTCTTAACGCCGACATCTTTGTCTCCGATAATTTGCGTTTCAGGATGTGCAGCAGTCCACTTGGTGATATGGGGAAGGGGGTTATCAGCTATTTCATCACTAGCATCCTGAGGGAAGAATTCATCCAGTTGTTGTTGAATAGATGTTTCACCCCCAGGAGTAGATGACTCTAGGATAGACTGAGGTGTCGTGTTCTCGTGGTCCTCAGTGTCAGCATCGTCAACAGTGTTCATTGTTGAGTTGGATACAATGTACCATTCACCCAGAACAAGGAATGGGTCAGCAGATAAATTAACAGGTCCTGATGTAGATGCAGTAGCTGTTTGCTGTGTGAGTTCAAGGGATTCCTAAACGACATCTGTAGGCCTGTCAATAGGTGCACAATCAGTTATAGAGTCATCATCATCTAAGAAATCAAATATATACTTTAAATCTGAAGAGTCATTTGCGTGTGTTATATTTGTGTCTTGTCGATTAAGTCTCGGTCCTGAACTGATGTGTTCAGTAACGATTGAAGGTGACTCTTGTGATAAAGATGTGGTATTTAAAGTATCATCAAAGGTCACATTAATACTTTCAATCACAGAATTTGTTCATTTATTTAACACACGAAACGCTTTAGACTCAGAAGAATAACCTAAGAAAATTCCCTCATCTGCTTTAGGATCGAATTTTCCTAGGTTATCCTTTTCATTAAGGACAAAGCACCGATTAACAAACACGTGAAGGTGTTTAATATTGGGCACTCTGCCATTTGCTAGTTCATAGGGTGTTTTGTTAAAGTGACGGTGTAAAATTGTTCGGTATTGGGTGTAGCATGTTGTGTTGACCGCTTCTGCCCAATAGGAAGGTGGTAAATCAGCATAGGACAACATGGTTCGAGCTGCTTCTACAAGCGTTCGATTTCTTCGTTCGACAACTTCATTTTGTTCTGGAGTGTATGCTGCAGAGAATTGATTCATGATTCCCACTGAGTCAAGAAAAGAGTCCAAGACTTTGTTCTTGAATTCGGTGTCATTGTCGATCCGGATGGTACCAACTTTTCCTTGCGAATGATTCTGCATCTGTTTGAGGAACGAGATAGTTGTAGATGGAGCTTCATCCTTCGTTCTCAAAAAATTGACCCACGTGTATCTCGAATAGTCATCAACTATCACGAGAATGTACTTCTTCCCATTTCGAGACTGAACCCTTATCGGCCCACACAAGTCCATGTGCAACAGTTGTAGAGGTGCTTTTGTGCTGGACACCTATTTGATTTTGTGAGATGCCCTTTTCATTTTACCCCTCTCACAGTGTTCACATAGGTGTTCCTTTTCGAACTTCATCTTGGGCAATCCGCGAATTAAATCACCGTTGACCAGTTTGTTGATATTCTTCAAGTTTAGGTGAGATAGTTTGCGATGCCACATCCAGGTAAGCTCCGATGAGTCCATAGACAGAAGACATACTGACTATTTTCCTTCCAGGTCTGCTAGATCAATGGTGTACAGATTTGACCTTCTGGACCCAGTCAGTACCACATCACCATTTTCAGTCTTAACTAAGCAAGGTTTGGCCTTGAAGTTAACTTCTAACCCCTTGTCACAAAATTGCCCAATACTGAACAGATTGTGTCCCAATCCCTCCACATATGATACCTTGCTTATTTTTATGTTTTCTTTTATAATGTCTCCGGTTCCCATTATTGGTGCCACATGGTCATTCCCAAAACGAACAATTCCCGAGTATTTTGGGACATAGTTAATAAGGAGACCCTTTTCTCCCGTCATATGTTTCGAACAGCTGGAGTCTAGGTACCACCGGCTAGATATCTGCACATTGAAGACAAAATTTGTTGAGGTACCCATTGTGTAGTGGGTCCTTGGCTGTTAGAAAAAACAACAGTATCACCTGTACTGTCAATTAATGAATTCGTTGCTTGTGTGTTGGGAGTACAAACTTGTGAGATTGTTTGTAGTTGGGACGGTGATGGTGTTACGCTTTCTTTGGATATGGCGAGGGAATTAGTTGCTGTGGATGTGATAATAGATTGTTCAATTACCACGTGACTACATCCGTTTGGTAGTAAGACATCATCATCGATGTATTCACTTTGTGTCTTTGAACTTTTTGTTCTAGTTGTTGCTGTTATCGCTTTGGTGGGTTCATGTTGAACTGTTGGTTGTTTATGCTGTGTGACTTGAGTTTTCTTACTCATTTGATTTGTAAAATGTGGTTCAACAACATTCTGATTGGCGTGATTCCAATTGTTGTAGTATCTGCGATTTGGAGTCCATGAAGTGTGTTGATTGGTGGGATTTGATCCAGAATTATGCTTAGAGTGTACACTTTCATTACTCATTTGAAATCTTGCTCTCGTGGAGCGTTTCTTTCGCCAATAGATAATATTGTTACCTTTTCTGTTTATGAAGGAAGCTTTTTCATGAGTTGATTCAAAAGATTTATAATTTGGATTTGGTTTAATGCCATGATTCTTTCAGTCTTCATCATACACACAGTGGAAAGCACAATGACCATCAATACAACCATCACTCATGCAAAATATTTCTGTTTGAACAGAATTAATTGGAGTTCGAATAGGTTTGACATTAAAAATAGACGAAACATTACAGAGTAATAGAGTTGTTTGTTTATTGAAATTGGCAGGGTAAATCAAACACTCTTCGTCTTGTCTTTCTCCATCGTTCTGTTCAGGCTTCTTCCTCCATCCAAAAGTTTGCTTTCTCAAGCTCTTCACATTGGCGCCTAGATGGAAACTTGGATTAGAAGTAGACATTGCCAATTGATCATTCTTGGAACGAGAGTGAGTGGTTTCTTCTTGATTTGTTTCGTTCTAGATTTGGATGATATTGAGATACTTGTATTAAGTGATAACCGTGTATCAATTACCTTGGCTTTTCCCTTTAAGTTGGTGGACTCAATTGTTTGCATTTTGAAAAAATCATTCTCAAGTAAGTTAAGTTTCTCGTGAAGGATGAACAATGACTTTTCCGATTTTCTGCATTTTTCACAATTTATACCAAGATTTATAAAAGACACATCACTTGCATGTATGTCGGATCTTGAATTTGCAAATGAAGAACATTCACCTTCTTGCACGTGTGGAATTGGGGTTTCGGACATGCTTACATGCTTAGACAAGTGAAATTTTGTGGCTGGGCGTTTTCAATTGCAAGGTGATCGATTAGGTTATGAAGAATTGCTTTCTCAAAGTCAAAGATAATGGATCTATGGACAAGTTCAAGTTCAACTAACTCAAGGTGTCGCTGTAGATCCATATGAGGGATATAGACGCGAGGCTCGGGTGGGGAATCTGTGATTGATGGTAAAGACTCCATTTCTGATTGGGAGTAACTTCGGAAGTAGTCATCCGAGATTGTGGGTTTGAAAACATTGGTTATGAATG
Organism: Dittrichia graveolens; assembly: GCA_038502395.1. Taxonomy (NCBI): domain Eukaryota; kingdom Viridiplantae; phylum Streptophyta; class Magnoliopsida; order Asterales; family Asteraceae; genus Dittrichia; species Dittrichia graveolens. The sequence goes on from JARJIL010000008.1 coordinate 32,308,331, forward strand.
ACTGATTAAGGCTTTCGTAGTCGTATGAGGTTGAAGCTCTGTTTGTGATGCGTCTCTTGTGTTCCTCCTCGGCGAGTTTGTTGACTTGTCCAACGAATACCATTTTCTCTATTAACCCCAGATTCATGCTTTCAAAGTCGTATAGTTGTTTAACACTTATCTTATCACTTATGTGTGGATTAAAGTAACCTAAACCTTCGTATGTCCATTTAGAGAATTTAACATCCTTAGATTTGTTTAGAAAAATGGTTTGTGCCGTTTGATCTCTTTTAATAAACAAGTCTTCGAGATCTTTTATTTTTTAGTATAGTTGACATCGTTCCTTTTGCAAAAACTTGAAATCTTATTCAACTGAGATTTTGGCCGCTTCTAAGTTATGAATGATTACCTCGTTTTCACTTCTTAAGGTGTTCAGTTCATTTTCTTTTGCGGTTAATTCTGATTGAAGATTGTCTAAGTTATATGTTGATTGATTTTTTATTATATGTTCCAACTTAGTGATTTTACGATTTTGTATTTCGATGTGTTCAACTAATGTTTGTGCATACTCAATGTTTACCTTCCTAGAAACACCTGCATCATTATTCTGAGTTTCTTCAAACTCATCAGCACCATCAGATTCATTCTCATCCTCATCATCTGTGGAGCCCCCATCTTGAGCCATCAAACAAAAGCGAGCTTGATCAGATCCGTCATCGTCTGAATCATCAGTATCTGTGAGAAATTGATCTTTTTCTACATGCATTGCTCTCCCACTCTCTTTCTTCTTTGTCAACTGCATTTGTTACGGTAGTATTCGGCATCTTTAGTCTTCGGTTTCCTGCAATCTTTGATAAAATGCCCTATTCTACCACAGTTGTAACATTTCCTTTCCTCCTCCTGAGGCTCTGAGGGTTTGTCCGTCTTCTTTCTCTCTTTAGATACCATCCCATCACTTTTCCTTGGCCCGGATGTGTACCGCTGTCTATTGTTGGTCTTTCCATACTTGTTTTGCAAAGCTCTTGTAATCAGTGACATTGCTTTTAGGACAACATCCTTCTCTGACATCTCCAGCTCTCCTTCCGATGAGTCGGAGTCTACCACAACCTACTTTCCCTTGCTTCCCCTTGAGGATTCCCGCGGTCTTCTTTCAGCCACTAGTGCAACCGGGTCAGATGTTTGCTTCATTGAGAGTTTGGTGAGGACCTCATCTTGAAATTGGTTCAAGTCCTCATAGATCGAGGGTGAGATACTGCCTTGAGGTTCCGATTGACATGCTTATACAAACGGACATGTTCACTCCATTCTCAACCAAGAGCATTGATCCACTTGACATTGATATCCAAATCAGATCTCGTCACGCCATGATTCCTCCTTTCATTCAAAAGTCTGCAGAAACGACTATATATATCCTGCAGTAGCTCTCCTTCTCTAGCCTTGAATTTCCTGAAGGTGTTAACAAGTTGAGTTTCCCTGATGAACGATCCCTGCTCAGTACCGTGCATTTGTTGTTTTACTTCGTCCTAAATTTCTTTGGCAGAAGTCAAACTGTCTATTTTGGAATAGATTTCCGCGCATAACCCTTGTTTCAAGTAATATTTTGCATCTTTGTCGGCGCGTGCACTATCTCTCTCTTAAGCAGTTAGTTCTGATGGAAGCTTGCGTCTCCTCTCAGCAACAATTGGTGGATTGTTATCGGGAATAGCCTCGATAATCTTTTCAAAGACGGCATCACCGTTAATATGCTGTCTTTCATCATCTCGCCATACTTCTCATTGTGTTCTATAAAGTCCATAAATCTTCCTTTCCATACGTTATATTCATTTCTGAAAAGTATTGGAGGTTTAGTGTTAGTGCCTATGGCAAGAATTTCATTGCTGGAACTCATCTTTTCTTGGATCTTTCTCCTTGAAGTAAATTGGTTAGTTTGTGTGTGAGAAAACCTTTGAAAGTCGGATGAAGTGTTTGAATGTTGATTGAAGTTATCAGACTGTCGGATTGTTTGACTTTCAGATTTTGCTTATGCGACTGTCGGATGATCCGAAGGTCGGATGAATTTTCAAGTGTCGGATTGTGTTTTTGTGACTATTGGATTGTGTGGTGCGACTATCGGATTTTGTGACTTATCAGATTTTGTGACTATCGGATTTATGACAATCGGACTTATGATGCGACGGTCGAGTTTGGATTTGACTGTCGGATGAGCTTTAATGATCCGAAGGTCGGATGAGTTTAGCAATCCGAAAGTCGGATGAGACTTGAAAGTCGGATGACACTTGAAAGTCGGATGAGACTTAAAAGTCGGATGAGATTTTGAAAGTCGGATGAGACTTGAAAGTCGGATGAAACTGTGATCCGAAAGTCGGATGAAACTTGAAGGTCGGATGAGCTAAAATCAAGAGTCATAAGACCTTTGGGTTAAAATTCGCACGATTGGCGGATGAACCAAAGTCGGATGAACTAAAATTCGCACGACTATCGGATGGATAATAATCCAAAACTTGCAGGTCTGTACTTTGTTATCGAACAAACTGCTAATTTTACCCAAAACACACTAAAAACTCACTAAGCTTTTGTTTTGACCTTCCTTTTCACTAGAAACACTTGCCTTCACTGATTTCAACCCAAAACAACAACATATTCTTTGAAAATTTGATGAAACAGTGAAAAACTATAAGAACTTGAAGAACAGTAAATTTTCAAGAACACTACCCAGATGTTGTTTGTTTGTCCTAAAAACACTAAAAAGGGTTTAATCCTTCTTAAATACTTCTAAGACACAACAAATAACTTGAAAAACAAGAGGATTTGACCAAATGGGTTTTTGTCTTTCAAGGCTTTACGTGAACAAGAATAGAAGCAGCTTTTGGGTTTTGTTTCTCACACAAAGATGTTTCTTTCAGGTAATATTGAACCAATCTAGTAGGGAGTTGGCTATGATACCCATTGAAAGTCCTTTGTAAGTGAAGAAGATGAGTAAACATTGAATACTTGAAGTAAAGATGATGAAGTTTAGTATGAACAAGTATGAACACTTTGCATGTAGTTGAAGATTCTCTCTTGTATTGCTTTGAACGTTGGAATGCAGAGAATACAAAATGGCAAAGGTTGCCTTGTAAATTAGGTTTGCAAGGCTATATATACACAAGCCTCAAGGGCTTAAAAGCCACATGGGCCCAAAGCAAAATAACTAAACTAGTCAAAGAAATATCAGGCCAAGGGAAGAGTTGAGAGGGATGCTTAAAACTGCTGAGAGTAAGATTCCAAGCAAAACACCTCAGGTCTTGATGATTCAAGAAGGGAAAATCAAGAAAAAGAAAAAGAACAACTCGAAAGGGAAAGACAAAGGGAAAGCAAAGGGAAAGGATAAAGGCAAACAGGTTGCCACAACTCCTACACCCAAGACTACGGGAAAGGTTCCCAAGAATGACCCGTGATTTGAATGCGGGATGGTAGGGCATTGGAGGCGCAATTATCCAACCTACCTCGCGGAGTTGAAAAAGAAGAAGGCTGGCGAGGCCAGCACTTCAGGTATATATATGATTGAAATGTATACTTTTTGTATTAATTCCAGGGTATTTGATACCGGTTGTGGAACTCACATTTGTAATAATGTGCAGAGGTTAAGAAAAAGTAAGCTGCTGAAGCCATGCGATTTGGACCTCCACATGGGCAATGGAGCAAATGTTGTTGTTGAAGCCCTTGGAACTTTTGAATTACTCTTACCAAATGGTCTGTACTTAATATTAAACAATTGTTGTTATGTACCTAGTTTAACTAAGAATATTATTTCCAGTAGCTTGGTTAAGAGAATCTGGATTCACTTTTGGTTTCGTTGATGATGGCATTCATGCTTTCAAAATCGACATTTTGTATTTTGAGGCTCGCCCTCTTAATGGAATATATGAAGTTAATCTTAAAAGATCTCTTGATGATAATTCTATATATACCACTAGCACCAAACGACCTAAGCATGCCTTAAGTCAAACATACCTATGGCATTGTCGACATGGTCATATAAACAAGAAACGCATTGCAAAACTTCAAAAGGATAGAATTTTAAAATCAAACGATTGTAGCTCATTTGAAGTTTGCGAATCATATTTATATGGGAAGATGACTAAGGCTCCAAACTCTGGTTCAAGTGAAAGAACTAAAGATCTATTAGGAATCTTAGATCAATGTCTAGGGATGGTGATAGATACTTCGTTACATTCACCGATGATTATAGTAGATTTAATTATGTTTATTCAATGAAACATAAACATGAAACACTTGAAATGTTCAACTTGTTTCAAAACGAAGTACAAAATCAACTCAACAAAACAATCAAGGCCCTTCGTTCCAATCGAGGTGGCGAGTACTTAAGCCAAGTGTTTATGGATCATCTTAGTAATTGTGGGATTATCTCACAACTTACTCCTCCTAGAACACCACAACATAATGGTGTATCTGAAAGGAGGAACCGAACTCTACTAGATATGGTTCGGTCTATGATGAGCCGAACTACTCTACCGTCGTCCTTTTGGAGTTATGCTTTATTAACTTCTACGCACATATTGAATATGGTTCCATCCAAGAAGGTAGATAAGACATAATATGAGATGTGGTATGGAAAGGTTCCAAACTTATGTTACTTGAAAGTCTGGGGTTGTGAAGCTCATGTACGACAATAGGCTTCAAGAAAACTCGATCCTAGATCTATCAAATGTAATTTTGTGGGATATCCTAAAGATTCATTAGGATATTATTTCTACAACCCGGCTGAGAACAAAGTCTTTGTTTTTAGGCATGCCACTTTCTTAGAAAAGGAGTTTCTTTTGAAAGAGGCAAGTGGGAGCAATGTAGACCTTGAAGAAATTGAAGAACCACAAAATACAAGTCAGGTTGGCACTAACACTCAATAAATGGTTACTGAACCTGAATAATTTGTTGTTCAAGAACCTACTGAAACACAAAGTGTTCATAGATCTGGTAGACCTCGTCAAGAACCCAAGAGATACGGATTTCTTATGTCCGATGATGGGATTTTCTTGGTAGACTCTTTTGAGCCTACTAACTACCAAGATGCTATATCGGATCTAGAATTCGATAAATGGCTTGATGCCATGAACACTAAGATGCAGTCCATGTACGAAAATCAAGTACAGGACTTGGTTGATCTTCCTCTCAATAGTAAGACTGTAGGGAGTAAGTAGGTCTTCAAGAAGAAGACCGACATGGATGGAAATGTACACACATTTAAGGCAAGGCTAGTGGCGAAAGGTTTCACTCAAACTCATGGTATTGACTATGATGAGACCTTCTCTCCAGTGGCCATGATTAAATCTATTAGAATACTTATTGCCATAGCCGCATATTATGACTATGAGATATGGCAAATGCATGTCAAAACGGCTTTTCTAAACGGACACATAAGTGAAGATGTCTATATGGTTCAGCCTGAAGGTTTTGTAGATCCTAAGTATCCTAACAAGGTGTGCAAGCTTAAAAGATCCATTTATGGACTAAAGCAAGCATCTTGAAGTTGGAATCTTCGATTTGATAAGAAAATCAAAGAGTTTGGTTTTATCAAATCAGAAGATGAACCGTGTGTTTACAAGAAAACTAGGGGGAGCGCAGTAGCATTCATTGTCTTGTATGTTGATGTTAGTCCCATACTACCTATTGGAAACGACATCCCGACCATGCAAGATGTTAGTCCCAAGTGGTTCGAGTATGAATGGAGTAATGCAAGAATGTAGTGTGTAGATGATTTACACCGTACAAAACACACACTTAAACATTGATTATGGCAAAACTCTCTTATTACAAGGGTCATATCCCTATTTATACTCTATGAGTATTTTCTCAAGTAAACTCCTATTTCTATACAATTTTATACTTTACATTCTCCCCCTTTGTATTGAAATAGGAGTGTAAATGCCAGTAACCTAAGGACTGTCTTCCTTAGATTATATAAGCAGCTTTGGATGTAGAGTCCCACCAAATACATCAGTCTGAAATAATGTTTTATCTTGAGCTTTTGACAGCGGAAGCATAAACACTTTTGATGTGTTGGGAAGAATCTTCTTTTTGTCTCCCCCTACAATGTAGCTCAGATTGTTCCCATGTTTTCATAAGTCTGACAATCTTGACTCCCCATAGACATGATATAGACTGACGTTTCTTTGTCTCTCTCCCTCTTGAGTAGACACAATAACTTTTCAATATGTTCTTTTACTATCCCTCAACAACAACTGAATCAACAATGTAAAATTTCTTTATTTATTTTTTTATTCTCCCCCTCATGATGATTATGATACATTATGAGCATCATGCATAAAGGACATCACTCTGAGATTCAGTTGTAACAAACATGGTAAAGGGATGGGGAGGAGCCTACATATTCATGTCAAAAAGATCTCCATTTGTTGTATGAAATGAGTAGATACTCGAACCACTCTTGATCGTTAAGGAGTGGTAATGATTTGATCTGAATTCGTGAAGATTTATAACTTTGTGTTGGATGTAACCTGATATTGGAGATTAATGTTGACAAGTGAGTCTCCCAATACCGTGTAATCAACCTTGACCAAATCACCGCAAGTTCCAAAAAATTTTTGGAAGACATACGGGTGCAAAAGAACTTGGGTACACATAAGTGGGTAGGTGACTTTGATAATAATCAGTGAGTCGGATTCATCCTCACTCAAGAGCATACGCATGTAATACAAAATTTTCTCAAAAACCTGAAGTAATTTGATGTTGGACAATCCTTGAAACAATTTCACCAACAATGTGATCCGGGGCGTCAGAAATGACTAGCAAAAGATAACCAAGATTCAAAAGAAACAAGGAATAGATGGCCAAAATCTGGTTTTGAGACCAAAAATTGGTGACACTAAGAAAGAAGAATAAAAAATCAGTTAGGAAAGGGCACGATGACTAGACATAAGGTACTAGACATTTAGCATATGGTAGCAATGACCCAAAGCAAACCAAATCTAGAAACATCAGAATGATAAATGAAACTTTGAAAACTCCTGACTCAGCCAAAAAATCCAAACACTAGTCTTAGGAATCAAGGTGACAAGATAACTCAGTCACAACGACGATGGGGTCTAGACAAGATAAATTCGGTTACCATACCTTTTTAATAACCCTGATTTTTGATGTTTCTTAATCCGTTGGTGAATAATGAATCGATTCTTATTGACGAACCAAAACAAAATTTTATTATCATTTGAATTCTTCCAGTTTTTGTTGGATTTTAATTCACTTTTCAGTTTATTTTGATGATTTTCACATTTGAACTTACATTGTCCTTCAGGACAGCCATCTCCAACACAACACATTTTGTTATCAACTACTTTTGCTTTTGAGCTCTCTGTTTTGACTTTCCATGAAAAAAGTAACTCATAATTTTTATTACAGTATGATTTATGGATCTTACAAAATGGTTTCACTTTTTTCTTGGAATCAGTATTGACTACATGTGCTTTCTTCTTCTATATCTCTTTCAGATCTTCCTTCGCAATCCACTTCAATGATGCTTTTGTCTCTCTTTTCTTCACATCTTTGATGTTTGACTTCTTCATACTGTTGCTTGAACCTTCTTTCCTTTTTGATTGAGCTGATTTTGATTCAGACATGGAATTTTTCTTAGACATGTGAAGTGATTTAATAGATTTTAAAGCATGCATAGTTGATGTCTTTTTGATTTTTGACATTTGAGGAATCTCCTTTGTGTTTGAAGATGATCCTTTTTATGTAATACTGTTTGAATCCCAAAACTGATTGCATTTATCTGACAAGAACTCTCTGCAAGCCTTCGGACATTGTGGATACACAATATCCAGGTACCTGTCCAATTCGGTTTGCAATATTTCCACCTTTTCTTCAAGCATCCTCCGTTCAATTCCATTGGAAATAAATTGTGGAATATGATATTGTGCAATATCAGAATTTTTAACCTTTTCATCAGATATTTTAATCTTTATCTCAGATGCAGCGGAATTCATTTTCTTGTTAAGATTGAATATTGTTTCTTTTAAAACACAATTTTCCACATCAAATTTAATTTTCTGATCGATGCATGCGACTTCAAGCAATTCCTGCCTCCTTTGTAATTCCATGTGTGGAATGTACACTGGAGCATTTCCATCATTTGCTTCTTCAACAGCTTTCTTTACTGCAGGTAGGATAGGAATGAAACATTCTTCTAACACACAACCACCACTCTTCTCAGTGTCTGTGTAGGACGCATTCAATTCATCATAATTAATTGAGTTTTGCATTTTATTTGTTGTTTTTCTTTTGAGTTCTTCTTCATGCTTAATTTCTTCCTCTCCCACAAACACCAGTTGAGTGGAATTAATCTTTGAGAAGAAGTTATTTTCATCATCCCTAACCCTTTACATATGTTTTGACATTTGGTTTAAGGTGTTTGAAAATACTATGACGTGTAGTTACGTGTTTTTTAACTATATCTTCAAGATGTTGAACTCTCTCATCAAGATTCCTTTTCTCATTCATTATTAAATTTAAGTTTATCTCTGCAGACAGTTTGGCTCCATTCAATTCATGCACTATTAACTCTAATTCTTTTTGGAATATGTTGAGTGCATTTTCTTTGTCTTTTATTTCTTGTTGAAGTTGTTCTATTATTGAGAATTGAGTTTTTAGTTCAACTTCACTTTTCGTTGCCTGTTTCATTTTTAGATTTATATTCTTTTCATTCAACTTTTGGTTCTTGTTCATGAGAGATTGATTCTTGGAAGTTAAGATCTCCACCTGTTGCATAAGAGTTAGTATATACTCAGTAGGAAATTCAGAGTCATCTTTTAATACCTTCTCTTCATTCTCAGCAACTGATGGGTTGGTGCCTTCAGTAGCAACCTCTGGTTCAACCTCTTCCTCTGCCTCATATTCAGTCTCCATGTCTGACTCATCAAATCTAGCCATAAAACCAGAGTCATTTCCCACGATTTCATCTTCACTCTCCCTATCAGTTTCCTCAAACTGACATTCCTCTACCTTAGCCATTAGAACAAATTGGGCATGGACATTGGGATCCTCATCACTGTTATCAGTGTCAGACAAGAATTGATCCTCTTCTACAAGTAATGCCCTCCCACTATTTGTTTGTTTGATGAGGTTGAGTTTTGTCTTGTAATATTCTGAATCCCTAACCTTGGGCTTTTTGCAATCCTTGATGAAATGCCCAGTTCCGCCACAGTTATAACATTTGCGCTCCTGGGCCGTTTCTACTTTTCTTTCATACCTCCTTTCTAATCTCTGACCATCCTTCTTTGGGAATTGGTCATCTCTCCTTCTTGAGCCAGATGTGAACCTCTATCTGTTGTTAGTCTTGGTCTTCAGAAACTTATTCTGCATCATGTTGGTCAAATAAGCCATTGCCTCCATGATCTTTTCATTGTCAACCACATTTTCTTCCTCGGAATATGAAGTTTCTATTTCTATAACTTGTTTCAGTTTAACAGACTTCGTTGAGCTCTTACCTCTTTTCTCATTTACCACCAGAGCCAGTGGATCTACAGTGTATTTTTGTGTACCTAAACCAACATCATCCTGATATTGATTTAGTTCCTCAAAGATCATATGATGGGTAACCTTGTTGAGGTGCGTTTGATTCATTTGTCTGTAGATTGCCACTTGGGATCTCCATTTAGACCCTAAAGAGTTTAGAAATCTAGTATTCTTCGTTAGATTCGAGTAATCGTCGAGTTTTTGGTTTCTGAGGTCATTGAGTAGTTTACAGTAGCGGTTGTAAGTTTGAATCAGTGCTTCTCCTTCTCTGGCTTTGAAATGATCAAAGGAGTTAACCAGTGTAGTCTCCTTGATCCATACTTCTGACTCTGTGCCTTCCATCTGACTCTTAATTTCGTCCCATATCTCTCTTGCAGTGTTGAGACCATTCACCTTGATGTAAAATTCTGAAGAAAGGCCATGTTTTAGGCAGTACTTTGCTTTCCGATCAGCTGTGGCTCTGTGTTTTTCTTCAGCAGTATACTCAGATGGAAGTTTTTCTCAGTGGATTTCATCCAAAGGTAGATTATGATGAGAATCTGCTTCTTGCTCTATCCTAAACACACCATTTCCTTCCAATGTGCTTTTCTTCATTTCCTCACCATATTGCTCATTGTTGTCTATAAAATCCATAAACCGACCTTTCCATACATGATATTCTCCTCTGGTGATTTCGTGTCTGAACCGAATGAAAGTGTTTCACTGTATGTACTCATTCATGCTTTGAGGATCTTTTCTTTGTAAGATAATTGATTGAAGAATTCTTTTGTAATCTGGAATCCGATACTCACAGAAATCCGAAACACACTTGACTAAAATCCGAGTCTTAAAATTCGATTCCTATCAAAACTTCAAAAACCGAGTCTTCAAAAAAACAAGTGAATTCGAAATCCTAGTCAAAATCCGATAGTGACAATCCGATAGAAGTGAACTCCGATGGATTTAAAATCCGAATGTTTAGAAATCCGATAATGTTTTGAAATCCGGATGTTTCAAAATCCTAGAGATTGAAAAATCGATTTGAAATCCGAAAGATTGAAAAACCGATTTGAAATCTGAATGATTCAAAATCCGAGAAATTCAAATCCTATGATTTGAAATCCGAGATAGTTCCAATTTTGTAAATCCGATCAATCAAATCCGTTGATTAAATCCGTGACTCCAAAATTCGATACTTTGCAAATCCGAAACTCAACCAATGACAACCTAAATCCAATTACAAAAACCAAATCCGCAACTCAATCCTTGTATTTTCAAAATCCGCAACACAGAATCCGAGACAAAAGTATCGGAATCCGACAGAAATCTTCGGATTTTGATAAATTCGATTGTTCTTGAGATCAAATTCGCAAGTTCTTGCAACTGTTGTAACCGCCAACTTTCAAACTTCAAATTCTTCCGAATTTAGATCAAATTCGTGAATTTTTTCTTCCAGAGGTTTCGTATACAGACGAATTACAATTCTGAATCAAATTTACAACAAAATTGAACCTCTAGAATACATTTTAGATCAATTTTTCTCAAAAACTGAAAAATACAAAATCTTAAATTCAACACAAACTGTTGTTGTGATTGATCGCGGACTCACACAGATTAATTCTAATGATAATTGCGAATCCAATAAACTTCTAATCCTCCATTTTCACACACAATTCGATAGAAATCAGATTATACTCAAAGTCGACCAAAGTACCTCAAAAACAGACAAATTCCTTCGGATTGTTGTTGTAATCTCTTGAAATCTTCAATCAAGAGCCTTATCTTCGCAAAGATTTGGCTCTGATACCAATTGTAGAGCAATCCAATGAATACACAAGTGATTCAAGTAGAGAGAAAAGTATGAAAACACTTTAATGTGTGTGTTTTCTATTCAATATAATATTCAAGGTTACAAGGAAGAAAGTCAACACTACTATATATACTAGGTACAAAGTAAAACAGAAAAACATTAAATTGTGAACTGCTTCTTGGACCTTGCAAGATGTTAGTCCCAAGTGGTTCGAGTATGAATGGAGTAATGCAAGAATGTAGTGTGTAGAAGATTTACACCGTACAAAACACACACTTAAACATTGATTATGGCAAAACTCTCTTATTACAAGGGTCATATCCCTATTTATACTCTATGAGTATTTTCTCAAGTAAACTCCTATTAATATACAATTTTATACTTTACACAAGACATCAAGTCTTGGCTTGGGAAGTGTTTCTCAATGAACGACTTGGGAGAAGCCGCCTATCTTCTTGGAATAAAGATCTATAGGGATAGATCTAGGCGTCTAATTGGCCTATGTCAAAGTGCATATATTGACAAGATCTTGAAATGGTTCAAGATGGAGAATTCTAAGAGAGGATTCTTGCCAATGGCACAAGGCACGGTTTTGAGTAAAGCTCTAGCACAAAAGAAGAGTTAGATGGAATGAGTGAGATCCCATATGCTTTTGCAATTCGATCCATCATGTATGCCATGCTATGCACTAGGCTAGATGTCTCGTATACTTTGAGCATAACGAGCAGATACCAGCAAAACCCAGGAGATAGCCATTAGATGGTGGTCAAGAACATTTTTAAATACTTAAGAAGAACAAAGTGTAGTTGCACAATCCACTACAGAATCTGAATACATTGCTGCTTCTAAGGCTGGACAAGAAGCTGCATCGATGAAGAAGTTCATTGTTGACCTTGGGGTAGTAACAAGCATTCAAGACCCCATAGAGATATTTTGTGATAATGAAGGTGCTATTGCCCAGGCAAAAGAAACTAGATCACATCACAACACCAAACACATCCTCAGGCGTTTCCACTACATACGGGATATAGTGGATAGAGGAGATGTGTGTATTTGCAAAGTTCATACAGATCAAAATCTCGCAGATCATTTTACGAAACCTCTAGTTGGATATATGCCACAGATACACGTATATTGGATCACTGCCGATGAGGCACGGGCCTATTGGGTCACACGCCAAGCGTTGAATCCGATAGCACAAATGAAGAGAGAGTAAATATATATAATTAGGGTTTCTGTCAACCTTCACGGGCCCTCACGGGTCCTGAAGAGGTCATGACGTGAAGGACTTCACGAGGTTTCATGGGCTGTGAGAGCCCGTGAAGGCAGAAGTCAAAGTGTCACTTTAATCTTATTGGACCTTTTTGTTTGGTCCAATGAGAGCTAAGCTTTTTGGTTGAGCCTGGTGTCATTTGAGCTCCCCATCTGCTTATATAAACCCTTCTTATTTCTCTCTAAAGAACCTTTTGCCAATTCATGCAACTTACACACTAAAACACTACAAGAAGCTTTCTTTGAGTTAGAGGTTAAGTTAACAAGGGCAAGAGTTCTGTTGGTGTTGTTCTTGAGTGAAAATTAGAGTACCTCAAGCTTTAGCAAAGGAGATTCACGAAAGGCTTGGTGTGGATATCAATAGAGGAGCTCGGTTTTGGAGTTCAAGTATTGCATCTACAACATCACAACCACCAGAGACGTCAAGGGTATGGTCTCATTTACCCGTTTCTCTTGTTCTTCTTGTTGCTATCATGTTTTGTAGCTAGATCTCACTAAGTGTTTCTTGTGCATGTGTTTTGTAAACCCGAAAAACCTTGTTTTTACTTCTTGCTTCCGTTGTGCTTGGGTTTTTGACGTGCATGAGAATCGTCCAGTGGTATCAGAGCCATTGCTACATGATGATAGCACAAAATGGCTCGAAAAATTGATTTTTAGAAGTTTTGGTAAACTGTCCAGTGTGTCTTCACGGGCCGTGGAGGTTCTCTTCACGGGTCATGAAGGCTACACGACCAGTGAAGTTTGGGGTCTTGTCGTGAAATGGTTTTTGTTGCTTCACGAGTTCTTCCGGGCCGTGAGCTGTCATGAAGATCTTGCGCTTCACGAGCCATGAAGGGTCGTGAAGGAGCTCGTGAACAATGTGTTTGACCTTAAAAGAAATTTTTCGGTTTTTCGAGTCATTGATGTGTTTCTGTTTTAGTTTAGATGTTTCTGGAAATCCCCAAATAATATTTTGGTACCACTATGGGTATGCATGGTATGGTCATGGCACAAGATGCATACATGTATACACATATGTGTGAGTATATATGAATATAGGTTTTAAAAATTGTTTTTATGCCTTAATGCATATGTACAAGAATTTCCATTGTGCCTTGAGTGATTGTATGGAAATTCTTATCAAAATATTTGCTTGTTACGGTTTTTGGCACACCGCTTGTTTTGTGGTTGTTTGCCTTGTTCTTTGTTAGTAACCTTGGCCTTAGACCTTGTGGTTGTTTGTGGTTGTTTTTTTATTTGGTGAGCTAGTGTCACATGATTTGTAATAATTTATTTATTGATTAATTATAATTATTATTGCGGTTTTCATACCGTTTCATTTATCTGTGTACTTGTATTAGATGATAGAATTTTTGTGGCTTGCATGCCATTTTATTTCTATTTCATGTACTTGTATTCATGGAGCATGCAGACCACAATCAAGAATCAAGATGATGTCTTGAAGATAGAGGATCCGGTGATACCCGTTGGAGGTGGTGGATCAAGTGGGAGCTATGACTTTATTTGTATTGTGTCCCTAGTTGACCACGTTCTTCCCGTAGGCTCACGGGTAGAACGCATAGGTTTTTTCTTGGTTACCAACCCCTTGCTATGCGTGTGTTGCGATTTATTTCTTGCATGGTTGTTTTAGGTTTTCGCATGCTAGAAAATTTTTCGATAAATTAAATCACAAGAGTTTTATAAAATTGGTTTATATTTCTCTCGTGCGCGCACACGATTAACAAACCAACTAAAGTGAAAATTGGATTTTGTCACTTAAATATGTTAATCAAAATTAATCAGAAACAAAAGCCCATTTTTCCATAAAACATAAATCACGCACCATCCGTAATACGATGCCACCCAAATCTAACAACACATTGATTGGTTGTCGAGCTTAGCACGAGCCAATCTTTGTGAAGTTGTGTGGAAGGTGAGCGTGGTAACTCGCAAATTTGGTTGTCGAGCTTAGCACGAGCCAATTCTTGTGGAGTATACTTACCGCATGTCTTGACGGACGATTTATAATTTCAAATTAGAATTCTTGAAGGATTGTCGAGCTTAGCATGAGTCAATCAACTATTCTAACTTGGGATTGGTGTAAGAAGGGATCAAACATGCCAACACGACCGGTGCTTGTCGTAGGATCCCGCAAAGACTAATAATGGATTGCAATTGGCAATATGGTTATCAAACCGAAATAACTTCCTTGTATGATCCGCGGTAAACCCATCATATATGGAAGTGAAATAGGGTTCTTGGCTTTGTTAAAATAATTAATTTGTTCTTTGGGTAAATTGTTTTAACAAACTTAAATATCAAGCTAACCAAATCTACTTTGCTATTTTAGATGTCATTTTCAAGTACCACCACCACGAGCAACATTTCTCTACGAGTTTTCCTTGAGAAGGAGAAACTCGACGGTAGCAACTTCATGGATTGGCATAGGCAACTTCGGATTGTCCTACACCATGAAGGGAAATTGCAAACCATTGAGGAAGCCTTGCCCGAAGCCCCTGCAACTACGGCACCTAGGGCCGTCCAAGAGGCGCATGAAAAATGCCTCAAGGACACGGAGGAAATCACGTGCCTTATGCTTAGCACAATAAGCTCCGATTTGTAAAAGCAAATGGATCATTTAAGTGCTTACGACTTACTTGCACAGCTCAAGGACATGTTCCAACAGCAAGCGAGGCAAGAAAGGTATGAATGCCTCAAGTCCGTCCTAGGTGGCAAGCTCCAGCATTGCGGGAACGTTAGCGCCCATGTGTTGAGGATGAAAAAAAACATGGAGCGCATGGAGAGGCTAGGGTTCACCATAGGTAGGGAGATGGCGGTTGATCTCATCCTCCAATCCTTGCCCAATGCATATGATCAATTCACCGTGAGTTATCATATGCATAGTATGGACAAAACCCTCATGGAGATTCATGGGATGCTCAAGACTGCGGAGTAAAGCATCTCGAAGCCCAAGGCCACCTCATCCAATCTCGTCTTGGCTATCCCGGAGGGCCGCATCCAAAAGAAAAAGCCGAATCCTTCCCATAAGGGAAAGGGTAAGAGTAAGGTTGGTGCCACCAAGCCTACCCCTACCCCGGTGGCAAAGGGCAAAGGGAAGATTCCCCAAGCCAAGGCCCCGGATGTAACACCCGCAAACCCGGGCTAGAAGATTAACGGGTTGGCGGTATGTGATTGATTGTGCTTAAACTTGTTATGTGTTTATTTAAAAGTTAATTGACTTAATTAACTTAATTTAATATATTTATATAAGTACTGGAGTAAAGAAAGAAAAGAAAGTTAGTATGTATGTATGGTATGTTGTATGCATGTATGGATGCATAATAAATAAGTCTTGAATAAGAACCACCTCATGCTTTGGTTAAAACAAATAAATGTGTACGTGTATGTATATAATTAAAGCAAAAGGTTATCTACTCATATTTTCTAGAAAGTGAAAGTGTGTAGTGTGTGCTTGAGAGAAAACCTTCAAGTGAAGAAAGCTTTAAAAGTTGTTAACTTGGAATTTAGAAGTTGAAGATCTTGTGCTTTTAATTCAAAAAGAAGGTAAGGATATGTTCATATCATGTTTTGATTGACTTTGATATGTTTATTTGTTGAAATACATGACCATATGAGAATTTACCACGGATGAGTTTCAAGCTCAAAGTAGGAAATGGGTTTTGTTGGATTTTGTTGTTTGATGGATTAAAAGTTGTTTATGATGCATGAAAATAGGTTTAAAGATGAATATATACGTTTTTAGCAAGTTTTAGTAAGTTTGAGAAATTCTGGGAATTGGCCTTGGTGTATTCTGGTTGTTTTAACGTGAGGAGGAAGAAGTTAGAATCTGGGAAAAGGTGCGTCGCGGCGCGACGCGTGACCTCGAATTCGAAAGCCCTTTGTTTGAAGTTGTAGGCTTCGCATTCGAAGTAGTACCTGCTTGAAGTATTGTCGTGACGCGACGCGACGCATTTGGTTCCGAATTCAAAATTTCGCTCGAAGGTGGCTTCGCATTCGAAGGAGTCTGCTAGAAGGGGCGTCGCGGCGCGACCCATGGGAAGGTTGCGGCGCGACCTCGACATTTCAGGATCATTGATTTTTGTTGATTGTTTAAGTGTGATATCATTGTTGTATATTAGTTGTGTGAAATGATACGCTACATATGAGGATTATAAGATATGAATATATGAAGAAAATATATATTTATGATAGCAAAGACTGATTCTTGTGTTGTTGTGTATTCAGAAAACACAAAGACTCGGTAACATTAGATTTCTGAGTGCCGCGTTTGAGAACGAAAGGTGAGTGGATGTGAACTCACGGATGGTAAAAGTTATGATTGTGATTGATTTGATGTTTGTGACTGCGTTGATTGTTTGTTTGACTAGAAATAAATTATTATGGAAGTACTGTATGATTGATAGATTGTTAGTGTTTATTTGATTATTGAACTTTCGGTTGTGATTTAAGATCAGCTAAGCGAGTAGTACAACTGATAGAGATTATATTTGAGACCAGCTAAGCGAGTAGTACAACTGGTAGAGGTCAGCTAAGCGAGTAATTCAGCTGGGCCTGATCGCTATTGGTTGAGCAGTTGTAGACCCTCTCATGCA
This sequence comes from Dittrichia graveolens, assembly GCA_038502395.1. Classification (NCBI taxonomy): domain Eukaryota; kingdom Viridiplantae; phylum Streptophyta; class Magnoliopsida; order Asterales; family Asteraceae; genus Dittrichia; species Dittrichia graveolens. The sequence goes on from JARJIL010000008.1 coordinate 32,325,494, forward strand.
TGCGTTGTAATGGAGGGGATCTAACTGTGCTAATTGACGGTGGGCTATCGGTAAACCATTGCTTTGTCCCGAATTGTGTAACACCATAAATTCTAAGCCATTTTTTTTTAAATTTGTGCTGCAGAAGTTTTAATTATCTTTAAACTTTCATTTCATTCACAAACATTTACAATAACAAAATATCTGTTCTTTAAAGTCAACAAACAAAACTCTGTGTTACAAAAGACTGGATCGTTTCATTTTATATCTAGACATCAGAGTCAGGTCAACTTCTCCTTCCACTAACACTCACAAACACAAACCTGCAAAAAGCAACAACTGTGGGGAATTAGCACAAAGCTAAGTGAGTAGAAGCCAAACCCAAAAGCAAACATCAAGTCAAAACTAATCATGTAATCACAACACTAAGAAGACCGGCGGTTCGGCGCAGAACCTACAACCAATGCCGGCCAAAGCAAAGGTTTACCGATAGCCCTCTACTGAACTGGCACAGTGAAATCCCCCTCTGATGCAACATATGTATCAGTAAGGCTACAACTGGTCCACCAACCAGTAGACAAGCCTAGCCCAATTCTACGTATAGCTGACTTCTCAAACACAACTCAAAATCATACTAAGAGTGCGTATCGATCAAATAGTCATGCAATAGTCAACAATAATATTGATTCGCAATCAACAATTCCAATATCCAACTATCAGATACAATCATGCTTCACATCAGTAATATCAACCCTAATCTTTACCATTCGCATTCAACATCCACTCACCTTTCAATCTTAGTTGAAACACTCAGAAATCCAATGTTATTGAGTCTTTTGGTTGCCTGAAAACACAATAACAACCAATCAGTCCAAAACTCATAAATATATTTGATCATACATTTATAATTCATTCATGACATCAAACAATAAATAAGCAAATATAAATAAAACTCAAAAGTGTCGGATTCACTGAACTATCGGATTTACACTCGGATTCTTAAAATTCCATAACCCAAGTGTCGGATTTCACCAGTGTCAGATTTGGGAATCCGATGGATTCCAAGTTTGTCAGATTTTCCTTCAATCGGATTTCACTAAGTCCCTGTTTTCATGTTCCAGATTAGGGTATCCGATTTCATGTGTTTCGGATTCAATCATTCGGATTTCAATGTCTCGGTTTTCATGTTCCTTATATATATATATATATATATATATATATATATATATCAATCGGATTTGGAGTTCCCATATTTCAAGTATCGGATTTATAAAATTCCGGATTTAAGCAAGAATCGGATTTCTATTATTTTCTTCATCCAAAACCGATAGCATCATAATTCAACAAATCCGCCATCTTCAAATCATCATAACTCAAACCCAGAATTTTTTTTTATAGATTCGTAACATTATTCCAGAAACATAATTTAAACTCTTTTAAACACATTCTCATGCAATGATCATCATATGAACATATAAATCTTATGAATACACAAAATCATTAAAATCATATTCTATCTAAACCGGTTATAGTGTTCTTTATATTTAACATGCAATAAAAAACAGAAATCATTTCTTTTAAATCAGATAACACATCAAAAAGAACAATAACATGTTAATTTAACATACCAACCTTAAATCTTCATTTAACACAACTCCCAAATCAAATTCCGATTCTTTTCCTTCCTTCTCTTCTTCCTCTCGGTTTCTTAGCAGAGAAATACACACACACACACACACACTATTTCTTTGTTTCAAGATTATAAGTAGGTGAAAAGCACCCATATCAAGTTTACATGCAAATTGAGGTGTCAGCAAATCCTAACTCATGTCCCACATGTGCAATCCCACTCAAAAACATACATACATACTTACGGACATGCATACATACGTACATACATATTTAACACCTATTTAAGAAAATCTATTTACTTAATTAATGAATCAATTAAACCACTTCATAAAATCAAATAATAATTTAAAATACAAATAACACATACCGTAAACCCACTACTCTACTAACCCAGGTTTGCGGGTGTTACAAATTGTTGGAATATGCCCGCTGACACGAATGAGTTAATAGCACTGCTGATGAAGTATAGGCCTATTGGTTCACACACCAAGTATTGATTCCGGCAACACGATCAAGCAAAAGAGAGAAAAGGCCAAAATGGGTTTTGGCAGCATGCTACACGGGCCGTGTTAATGAACACGGGCCGTGTCCAGCCCAACTAGCACGGGGCGTTTTGGTCCAAGTAGAGACAGTGTGCTTTGGGCCTACACGGCCGTGTATATGAACACGGTCCGTGTTGGCCAACATGGGCTGTGTATATGAACACGGGCCGTGTTGGCCCACACGGGCCGTGTATGATCCCTGTAACAGCAGAATTAACAGCCTTAAACACTTTATTTAATGGGTTTCATGTCATTAACTTTGGTAGAGTAAGAGGCTACGTTTTTCTCTGCTCAAGAACAGTCTTTTGGGTGTTCTTGGAGTTGGTCCATACACAAGAATATTCTCTAGAACTTGATCTTCTTCTTGGTGTTCTTTTAGTGCACAAGAGTGAAAGATATACTTGATTGTTGTCTTGGTGATTATACACCAACCTACTAGCATTGGGGAATCAAGTGTGCTTGGGGTGGACTACTCTAGAGGAATTCTTCCTTGAATTCTACACACTTTGACAAAGAAGAAAGCTCTTGGTGATCTTGCATGATGGTATAATCTTTCTTCTACCTTGTTTATTATATTCTAGTTGCAACTTCATGTTTAGATTTTTGTCCATGGCATGTGTGTTTGTTTGGCTAGTTATAGTTTTGTATTGTATCTTGCTTCCGTTGCTACTCGTTTATGCCAAACAAATACCTTCAGTGGTATCAGAGCCATATCTAACATGCCTTTACACTAGCGAGTCTTGGAAAACCATATAAATATTTTATACAAGAAAATTGTTTTCTTGAAATGATTTTTCATATGGATGGTTGCTAGGCTAAAATTGATATATTTGTAGCCTACATAATATTCATATAAATATCTTTATATTAGGAAAATTATTTTCTAGAAATGGTTTTTCATGTAGATTCATGTTAGGCTAAAATTGGTTTATTTGTAGCCTACCTAATATGTTAGTTTTTACATCAAGTCTCAAAAACCATATAAATACATTTATATAAGAAAATTGTTTTCTTAAAATTGGTTTTTCATTGAGACTCTTGTTGTATTCTTGTTGTGCTAGAATTGTTATAATTGTAGCATTGTTAATATTTTAGTTTTTATATTTATATATTTGTTGTAACTTGGCATGAAGTGTACACAAATATATACTTATAAATGTATAAATGAATATGTGTCACAAAAATGGTTTGGTACACTAATGCATATGTACAAGGATTGTCATTTTGGTGCCTTTGATGATGTTGACAATCTTGACTAAAATATAGATATATATTTGTATCATGGTTTTGTGTGGCACACCATGTTTCATTTATGTTGCGTGTGGTTAATTCGGTAACACGATATGCCCTTAGACCTATGTGTTGTGGTGGTTGATTGATTTGGTTTTTTGGTGGCCTGCGTGCCGTATTAGTGTAACTATTTATTTATATATTTGTTGGTGCGGCTTGCACGGCGTTTATTTTATTCCGTGTATTTGTATAAATAGTGTAGGAATGCGATCTGCGTGTCGTTTATATATATATATTCTATGTATTTGTAAATAGTATATAATTAGAACCGGAGAAGTCAACGGAAGTCATGGTGATGACGTCTTGGCAAGAAGGAATCAACACGCTATTGGAGGTGTTGGATTCGGTGGGAGTTCACCCAACGAGACTTTACCTTGTCCTTAGGTTTTGGCCTCGTTTTCCCCGTTGTGGCTCACGGGGAAAACGCATAGGATTTTTTGGCATGTTACCGAATTATACATATATATATATATATATATATATATAAATTTGCGTGGTTGTGTTTTATTTTTCTATGCATGGATTAGGATTCGCATGCTAGATAATTTTTCTATAAAATTAAATAAAATACAACGTTTGTTAAAATGGTTAACAAATCTCGCACGAATAGAATTGACAAAGAAAATATAAACTTGGTATTATATTTAAGTAGTGCTTAAAATCATTTAGACACTTACTTTGTTAATTGACAAAAGGTTTTATAAACAGGAAACAAAATCCCGTTTTTAAAAATGTAAATCACGCACCATCCGTAAGATGACACCACCCGAATCTAACGAAACAAGGATGATTGTTGAGCTAAGCACGAGTCATTCCTTGCGTAGTTGTGTGGAAGGTGAGTGGGGTAACTTACATGATTGATTGTCGAGCTAAGCACGAGCCAATTGATGGTCGGGAGTGCCACCCGTGTGTCTTGTCGGACGGTTTACAATTTTAGTATATAATTCTTCATTAGTTGTCAAGCTAAGCACGAGCTAAACAAAAATTATATATTAAGATTGGTGTAAGGAAGGGATCAAACATCCCAACCGACATAATGGATGTCAACGGATCCCGCAAGTGTCTAAGAGTTGTAATAGAGATTACAATTGGTAAAATGGTTGCCGACCTAAATAGCTTCGCCATGTGATCCGCGGTAAACCCGTCACGGTGCGAGGTGAAATAAGGTTTTTAGCCCTTGTTATAAATAATTGCTTTTGTCTAAAACTATGGGGTAATTATTTTTAACAAGGTTTATCTAAACTAACCAAAACTCGTATTATTGTTATTTATAGATGTCAAACCATAATAAAACCACGTCAAACTTCTCACTTCGTGTGTTCCTAGAAAGGGAGAAACTCACGGGGGTGAACTTTATTGCATGGCTTAGGAAATTGAGGATTGTCCTTCGCCATGAGTCAAAGTTGCGCATCCTTGAGGAACCCCTTCCGGAGCCACCCGCTACCAACGCGACTTGGGCCATCCGATACGGGTATGAAAAACGTATTGAGGACACGCACAATGTTGCCTGCCTCATGTTGTCAACTATGAGCTCGGAGTTGCGAAAGAAGCTCGAGCACATGAGTGGGTACAATATGTTAAACAAGCTCAAGGACATGTTCCGACAACAAGTTAGGTAGGAACACTATGAGTGTGTTAAAATCGTAGTCGGTTGTAGGCTGCAGGAAGGCGGGAATGTTGGTCTTCACGTCCTTGAGAGGAAGGCGAACGTGGACCAAATGGAGAGGTTAGGATTTCCTATTGGGAGAGAGCTCGCTGTGGATATTGTACTCCAGTCTCTGCCCGCATCATATGAACAGTTTGTCACAAACTATCATATGCAAGGAATGGAGAAATCCTTAAGCGAATTGCATGGCATGTTGAAGTCTGCGGAGCTATGACATGGCCAAGCATAATTCCACCTTAACTACTCCCGTCTTGGGCTTAAAGAAACAAAAGAAAAGGAAGAAGAAACCGACCCAAAAAAGAACGGTTGGAGTTTCCAAGCCTATCCTTAATGTTGAGTCAAAGGACATAGAGGATGTGCCTCAAGAAGAGACTCAAGAAAAGGTGGTTTGCTACTTCTGTGAAAGATTTTGAAATTGGGGCCGTCATGCCTGCCCTACGTGCCGAGAGGATATAAAACTTCTCAGGAAAGAAAGAGTTAACTTTCCATCTTTAGGTATATTCATGATTCATTGCTATTCTTCTATAAGTTGGGTTGTTGACCCGAGCTGATTGATTCACGTTTGTCACAAATTTGTTTGTTACAAAGTGTAGGTCCTTTGGTGAAAGAAAAGGATGAAGAACCGGATCTCGAACAAGGAAACCATGATGATTTTCCTCCAAGAGAAGATAAGGAGACTTGATCTCGCTTGTGTCGCCGGTTTATTTATTACTTTATTTTATTGCCCTGCGTGGCAAGTAACATCTCTTTGTATGCTCGCTTTAATTACGTTGAACAAAATTTTGAATTTTTAAGAATTGATTTTGAACCTTTTTAAAAGTTATTTATTCAAGGTTTTTATGTCATAGCTCATGTGTTCTTTTGCCCTGCATGACGTACAACTTTACATGCGGTGACGATGAGTTTATTCTTAAAATACGAACTTTATTATGAAAATCTATTGTGAGATATTTTGTTCAAAATTTCCCATGTCATGGCATACACAAGGATTTGTTACAAGTAATAGAATATTCGTGAATAATTGATTCTGAATCCAAAATAGTTTGGATGAGTTATCTTTGTGTGATAATCAACTTAACCACATAAACAAGAAATATATCGCCTAGATCCATGTGGTTAGGATCTTGGAATAGTTTAGTCTCAGACTAAACGCTTTGATGTTGATCTTGTTTATTAGGCTAAGATGATTATGAGATCCTTCGCCGGAGTTTGTGAGAGGATAATAAGCTTGTTGGATATTGATCACACTTTGTGGATAATCTGTTCAAGCACACCACAAAGAATAACGAAAGAGAAACCTCTTCATCACTACCTTGATGATGGTAATTGCGAGACGTTTATTAGTTTAGGCATATGTCTGAAGCCTTATTGGTGTTCAGAATTAGCCAAAACAACTTTAAGAATCAATAGGTCATATAGATCAAGGTACTTAGATCTAGTTAAGATGCTAAGGTATCTATTATCTATATATTGGATGACCATATAGTGAATTGTGGAATTGTTTCACAATTCATATCCTACTAAGACACATTGGTACATGGTGTCATGGAGTAGGGAGCCGGGTGTTATTGATCCGGTTTATGACGGGTCAAGAATATGTGTCCGATTTGTTGGGATATTCATTTGCCATTGTGACTAAGTCCTTAAATCCAAATTCAATTGATAGTCTATTTAGCATTTATTGAGATACGACTAGAAAGGTTCTTTGCTTGTCTATCATATAGTTCAAAGTTATCCATTCTACATTCAGTGGGAGATGGATAAACTTGAAATCGAGAAGTGCTAATACATTTGAGGAGTTCTTCTAAGTTTTAGTTATTTAACCGTTTGAGAACAATGTTTGTTGCTTAAAAGGGGAAGAAGAAAGAAACTAAAACTAAGGCATTCCGGTGGAAGAACGTGGAACTTAAATGAAAGACTTGATGATAATACTAGCATATAATCTGATATCTTTGGTAGATGATATGCTAGTATGCCTGACTAGGAGTCATTACTTCTTTTAATTCTAATACGGGTTATATAGAGCGAAAGAGATATGGGTTTCTCATATCTAAGTGGCAATGACTTGATGGTGAGTCATGTTGAGTTCACCACCTATCAGAAGACGGAGTGGATCCAAAATTCGCTAAAAATAAAAGAAGTAAATGATAAAGAGATGCAATCCATTTGAAATGTCCAAGTACTTAACTTGACTTGATCCCATACCTAGGTGTAAACCAAGGTGGCAGTGATGGGATTAACATGGATGGAATTGTAGAAAACTTCAAATACCGACTAGTGGTAAAGTTTTTCGTGATGGTTATGGAGAAACTTGCCCTAGTGGCTATGTTGAAGAATGTTAGATACTCATGGATATTAGTGACCGCGTTTTGTCATGAAACAATATGATGAGGAAGTGCTTATAACACTCTCCGAGGGTCTTAATATACGTCCGTAGTATCCGTATTATGTCTACAAAAGTGGATAAGACCACTTCGGGCTTATTCTTGCATCTTGAAGGAAAGATATCTTTGCTTACTATTAGAAGATCATAGTGATGAGATTTCTAAAAGCATAGATAAAACCTTTTACGTATGTCAGGGCTAGTGGGAGCTTTGTTGTATTCCTAGTGTTAAATGTCTATGGAAGATAATGTCCCGATATTAGGTTATCTGCAAACCTAATTCAGGAATTACTGCTTCATAGGGGCATTTAAGAGATACAAAATTGGATAGTATTTAGTTCATGAAATACAGAGATATGTTCTTGATGTTTGACGACTAGAATAAGCTTGGAATAAGTAGTTACCCTAATGCGTGTTTCTGCTAGGATAATTGTTGATCTTTGATCAAAGTTGATAATCCTAACTTGTGGTGTTGTTTGTTGATTCTTAAGTATCACTATCACTAACCCTATTGTGGGCTTTTGAGACAATGAGGATGTGATTACTTTAACCTTTTTGAAAAGTAAGATCTCTTTGATGTATACTTTTGAAGTAGTCTTGTCAAAAGAGATATAATTGAATAACAAAAGAACTTGTGGGACAAATCCACTAGTTAAGCCGTTGTTATGGACTAGTGGTGTTTGTCATACTAAGTCCATTAGCATGTCTAATGCGTATAACTTGGCTTGAATATGTTTTGGTTTATGATTGATTTGTACTTATGTTTTGGGGACGTTAAGCAGTATTGCAATTCATACTATATCGATTATTAAATGGAGATTTAATAATACGCTGAGGGTTGGTTTTTTATGAATCCTTATTGTGTTCCATCTTAGCATGTTTAAACACTTCAGAGAATGTTTTTCATTCTAAATCTCCACAATCGGTTATGCTTTATGGGAAGGAAGTATAAATTAAGATTGAGTTAAAGAATTGGTTTTGTTAAAACGTGATTCTTACCTATACTTGAAAGGGTTTCAAGTGATTGGAGGACCCGCACCTGAGTTCGCTTCATGGTTCTAGTCATAAGAAAATCGGGATGATGATGGCATTTCATCCTTAAACTAGAGATACATGTGATCCCAAAGCATAGGCCAGCTTTGCTTTGATCGTTTCTAACACGGTCCGTAACTGGTCGTTATAAGGGAGATGATTGGGTAGATTATTATCTATGTGGCTAGACTATGTAGTCGAAAGGAATTTGTTCCTCTATGTATAGAGAAGATATCCATGGGCCCCTCGATGATTGAGTTCTGATGTTCATATGCATGGCCGTGCTCAAGTTATATTGATGATGGATCAATGTTAACTTGGTTTGTTGGTCACCACTAATCTAGAATCGAGAAACATAATCGTGAATGATCTGAAGGTTGACTTTATTCCATGCCGTGTGTTCACATAGGATATCGCGAACAAAGGGATGTACATGTTCATTTATCTTTAGGACAATCATTTTATGATTGGGATCTTGTCAAGAGTGGCATACCCTATACTGACTTGGGAGCATAGATGTGTTGCTAGAGGCCGCTCTATGTTTGTGTTATTTTTCGTAGTCGTGCCACGTGCAAGTGGGAGTCTGTTGGAATATGCCCGCTGACACGAATGAGTTAATAGCACTGCTGATGAAGTATAGGGCTATTGGGTCACACACCAAGTATTGATTCTGGCAACACGATCAAGCAAAAGAGAGAAAAAGGCCAAAATGGGTTTTGGCAGCATGGTACACGGGCCGTGTTATTGAACACGGGCTGTGTCCAGCCCAACTAGCACGGGGCGTTTTGGTCCAAGTAGAGACAATGTGCTTTGGGCCTACACGGCCGTGTATATGAACACGGGCCGTGTTGGGTCTGTTAGACACGGGCTAACTTGGCCCAATTGAGGCCGTGGGCTTTGGGCCTACACGGCCGTGTTGGCCAACACGGGCCGTGTATGATCCCTGTAACAGCAGAATTAACAGCCTTAAACACTTTATTTAATGGGTTTCATGTCATTAACTTGGGTAGACTAAGAGGCTACGTTTTTCTCTGCTCAAGAACAGTCTTTTGGGTGTTCTTGGAGTCGGTCCATACACAAGAATATTCTCTAGAACTTGATCTTCTTCTTGGTGTTGTTTTGGTGCACAAGAGTGAAAGATATACTTGATTGTTGTCTTGGTGATTATACACCAATCCACTAGCATTGGGGAATCAAGTGTGCTTGGGGTGGACTACTCTAGAGGAATTCTTCCTTGAATTCTACACACTTTGACAAAGAAGAAAGCTCTTGGTGATCTTGCATGATGGTATAATCTTTCTTCTACCTTGTTTATTATATTCTAGTTGCAACTTCATGTTTAGATTTTTGTCCATGGCATGTGTGTTTGTTTGGCTAGTTATAGTTTTGTATTGTATCTTGCTTCCGCTGCTATTCGTTTATGCAAAACAAATACCTTCACTAATCTCCCCTCCTTAAGAGGATTCCGTCCTCGGAATCCTTTCTTGCTCATATAAGTGGGGATACCTCTCTTTCATCTCTGCCTCCGTCTCCCAGGTTAAATCGGAACCCAAATTGTGTTTCCATTTGACCAATACCATAGGTATCTTCTTCTTTCGAAGTTTGGTCACCTTTCGATCTAACAGTTTAACAGGTTCCTCTATCAATCTCTTCTTGGAATCAACTTTCAACTCATGCACTGGGAGAATCTGACTTTCATCATCAATCTTACATTTGCTCAGATAACAGACATTAAATGTATCGTGAATTCCAGCAAGCTCTGTAGGAAGATCTAAAGTAACTGCTTGAGCATTCACAACCTGACGGATACGGAAAGGACCGATGAAACGGGGAGCCAACTTCCCACATTTGCCAAAGCGAATTACACCCTTCCACGGATAAACTTTCAAATATACCAACTCTCCCACAACAAACTTTACTAGACGTCGTTTCGGATCTGCATACATTCTTTGTCTATCTCTGGCTGCTTTCAACTTATCTCTGGCGATAGCAACCTTATCAGTAGTCCTCTGTACAATCTCAGGACCTGCAAATTGTTTCTCACCCGCCTCTAACCAACAAGTCGGAGTACGGCAGCGACGACCGTACAACATTTCATATGGAGGCATTCCGATACTTGAGTGATGAGAGTTGTTATATGCAAATTCTATCAAAGGCAGGTGTGAATCCCAAGATCCACCATACTCTAATACACAAGCTCACAACATATCCTCGAGTGTCTGTATGGTTTGTTCAGTCCGACTGTCTGTCTGAGGATGATAAGTTGTACTCAAATTAACTCTAGTTCCCAATTCTCTTTGCAAACTCCTCCAAAAATTAGATACAACCCTAGAATCTCTGTCTGACACAATTGACAACGGTATACCATGCTTCGCAACGATCTCGTCTATGTATAGTTGTGCCAGTTTACCCAATTAAGTTGTTTCACAGGTGGCTAGAAAATGAGCACTCTTTGTCAGACGATCCACTATCACCCATATCATATCATGATTCCTCTGAGTTCGTGGTAGTTTTGTTACAAAATCCATCGTGATGTGTTCCCATTTCCACTATGGAATCTTCAACTGTTTCAAAGACCCGTAAGGCTTCTGTTGTTCCGCTTTTACTTGCGCACAAATATGACACGATTCCACAAAATGTGCCACATCTGCTTTCATCGTAGGCCACCGGTAAAGCACTTTCAGATCGTTATACATTTTAGTGCTTCCTAGGTGTATAGATAGTCTCGACTTGTGTGCTTCTGTCAAAATTAATTGTCTCAATTCTCCAATCTTAGGCACCCACACATGAGCTTTGAATGTTTTTAATCCACGAGAATCGTCATTCAGTTCATCTTTTCTCTTTTTCATTAACTCAGTCTTTAAATTTTCTTCTTTCAGAGCTTCCAACTGAGCAGACTTCAGTCTATCTATCATATCAGATACTATCTCAATTCGCATAAACTGAATAGGACTTCCATTTCCTTTTCGACTCAGGGCATCTGCCACAACATTCTCCTTACTAGGGTGATATCTGATCTCGCAGTCATAATCTTTTATCAATTCTACCCAGCGTCTCTGTCTCATACTCAATTCTTTCTTAGTAAACACATACCGCAAGCTCTTATGATTTGTACAATTTACGCATTTGGTGCCGTACAAGTAATGTCTCCACAGTTTGAGCTCAAATACCACAGCTACTAGCTCCAAGTCGTGAGTCGGGTAGTTCTTTTCATGTGGTTTTAACTGTCTAGAAGCATAAGCAATCACCCAATCTCTCTGCATTAATACACACCCTAAACCAGCCAATGATGCATCACAATACACTGTAAAATATTCAGATCCATTTGGCAAAGCAAGGATTGGAGCTTGACACAACAATTCTTTTAATATCTGAAAAGCTTTGTCTTGTTCGTTACCCCACATAAACTTCACATCTTTCTGAGTTATCTTGGTTAACGGTCCCGCAATCTTAGAAAAATCCTTGATAAATCTGCAGTAGTACCCAGCCAATCCCAGAAAACTCTTTATCTCTGATGGTGTTCTTGGAGCATTCCAGCTCATCACTGCCTCTACCTTCGAAGGATCTACCTTTACCCCTTCCTTACAAATTATATGCCCCAAAAACTGAACTTCTCTTAACCAGAACTCACATTTCGAGAACTTTGCATACAACTGTTCTTTCTTCACAGTTTCCAAGATCTGTCTCAAATGCTGCTCATGCTCTATCTCAGTCTTCGAATAAATCAAAATGTCATCAATGAAGACAATAACAAACTTATCAAGAAATGGTCGACAGACTCTGTTCATCCATAAATATTGCTGGTGCGTTGGTTAGACCGAATGGCATAACCAGAAAATCTTAGTGACCATATCGCGTACGGAAAGCTGTCTTTGACACATCCTCCTTTGACACTCGTACATTGATGGTAACCCGATCTTAAATCAATTTTCGAGAAGAAAGAAGCTCCCTGCAGTTGATCGAACAAATCATCTATTACGGGCAACGGGTACTTATTCTTTATCGTTCTTTTATTCAATTCCCGATAATCAATGGGCATACGTAATGTACCGTCTTTCTTCTTTTCAAACAATACTGGCGCACCCCACAGAGATGAACTTGGACAGATAAATCCTTTATCTAACAAGTCTTGAATCTGTGTCATCATTTCTCGGATTTCCGAAGGCGCCAGTCTGTACGGTGCTTTAGCCATTGGTCGGGAACCAGGAATTAAATCTATCTTGAATTTTACCTCTCGAACTGGAGGCAGCCCTCGTAATTCCTCTGGGTATTCCGTTACCACCCGGATGTCTGTCATAGCTTGCTTCTCCTTCTTTCCATCAATTACATACGCTACATACGATTCACAACCTTTACTTAACGCTTTCTTTGCCTTTAAACACGAAATTATTGAAATTACAAACCCGGCTTTCTCAGCCCTTGCTATCACTCCTGTACCATCTGCTAATGGGAACGAAATCAACTTCTTGTGGAATTTTATACTTGCTTGATTTAGACTCAACAAATCCATACCCAATACCACATCAAGAGTAAAAGATAGAGGCATGACAAGAAAATAAACAGGAAAACACACACAATCTATATCAGTTTTAGCTCCAGTCACAGCAGTCGTGACCAGAACCATCATGCCATCTGCTACTTCTATCTCTAGGGTACTAGCAAGTTTAATAACATGTATATTTAGTCTACCACAAAACTCCACAGACACAAATGAGTGATTAGCTCCATAATTAAATAACACTCTTGCAGGGATATAGTTAATCAAGAACATACCGGTTATGACATCGTCAGTACTGGTGGCATCCTCCACCGTCATCTTAAAGGCCCTAACCTCTGTAGTAGGTGGATTCTTCCTCTTTTTACCAGCTAAAGATGATCCCCCAGCCGTCCCCGCCCCTGTTCCAAATCCTGCTTTCTTTCCCACTTGGCACTCACCTACCCTATGCCCTTCCTTCTGGCAATTCCAACAAACACTGCGTAGGAACCGGCAATCCTTCAAATCATGGCCAAATTGGCCACACTTAACACACCTTCTAGTTTGGGGCGTACACTGCCCATTGTGATATGATTTGCACCGACCACACCACGGTGCTCTCTACGTTGATCCACTTACATTCGACCTCCTATTATAGTCTCCCTGTCTATATCCACTGCCCTGTCCGCCCTGTCTCTGTTGGGTATTATAATGATCGATCCTCGATTTTTGTTAGGCAATCTTCTCCCCACTTAACTTGTTCCTGGCAATTAAATTCCCTTCTGCTGTTTTAGCCAAGGTAAAAGCCTGCGATAGGGTGGTAGCCCACCTAGTGGCGCTACGAAGATCTGGGTGCAGTGCTCTAACAAAGTGAGCAATCTTGGACTCTTCGTCAGGTATCCAATGTTTTACAAATCTCATCTTCTGATTAAATTGCTTAATCAGATCATCCACTGTCATATTTCCGGTGATTTGCAGATCCATGAATTTCTTCTTGATCTTAGCAACCTCAAATGTTCCGCAATACTGTTCACAAAGTTTCTCTTGGAACTGGCTCCAAGTAATGCTCTCTGGTTGCTGTTCAGTAAAATTTCCAGTAATTGAATCCCACCAAACCATAGCATCACCCTTCAGCATTCTTGATGCATATTTCACCTTTAATTCATTTTCACAGTTACACGCATCCTGTGCCTTTACCATTTCCCTTAGCCAGTTCAAGGTTATGTTAGGGTCAAAACTTCCACTGTACTCAGAATGATTATAGTCAAGAAATTGTTTATACGTGCATGGCTGCTTAAACCCGGGGAACGCAAAAGGGTAAGCTTCCGGTTATGGATATGGGTAATAAAACGGTTGTTGCATCATCTGTGTCGTAGGTGGTAGGGGCATTGATACTGGTGGTATGGTTGCCTGAGTAGAGATCGCAGTTGGTACTGGAGTTTGTTCAGATTGGGTTAATCTCTGTTCCAAGTTATTAATTTTAGTTCTAAGATCCATTAATTCATTCTCCAATTTAAATATGTATTCGCTTTGATCTTCTTCCTGCTCCTGCCCAGATGTTCCTTCTCGGTTAGTCGTATCCAAGTCTTCTATCACAGGTGCCTCTACAGATGATTGGGTCACAGTAGGGAGGATAGGAGTCTCTCTTTCAGCCATATTTGTTACAATCACATCATCTCACAAATTGTTAGCATAAACCGTTAGTACTCAAAATACTAACTACTACAAGCAACTATAACTCACTCTAATTCCCCCTAAAGGAAAGCTTGACCTGTCATTAGCCAATATTTGGGAATGCAAACACTCTAGCCGTGCCTGTATCACCAAACCAAGGCTCTGATACCAAACTGTAACACCATAAATTCTAAGCCTTTTTTTTAAAAATTTGCGCTGCGGAAGCTTTAATTAACTTTAAACTTTCATTTCATTCACAAACATTTACAATAACAATATATCTATTCTTTAAACTCAACAACCAAAACTCTGTGTTACAAAAGACTAGCTCGTTTCATTTTATATCTAGACATCAGAGTTTGGTCAACTTCTCCTTCCACTAGCACTCACAAACACAAACCTGCAAAAAGCAACAACTGTGGGGAATTAGCACAAAGCTAAGTGCGTATAAGCCAAACCCAAAAGCAAACATCAAGTCAAAACTAATCATGTAATCACAACACTAAGAAGACCGGCAGCTCGGCGCATAACCTACAACCAATGCCGGCCAAAGCAAATGTTTACAGATAGCCCTCTACTGAATTAGCACAGTGAAATCCCCCTCTGATGCAACATATGCAACAGTAAGGATACAATTGGCCACCAACCAGTAGACAAGCCCAGCCTAATTCTACGTATAGCTGACTTCTCAAACGCAACTCAAAATCATACAAAGAGTGCGTATCGATCAAATAGTCATGCAACTGTCAACAATAATATTCATTCACAATCAACAATTCAAATATCCAACCATCAGATACAATCATGCTTCACATCAGTAATATCAACCATAATCTTTACCATTCGCATTCAACATCCACTCACCTTTCAATCTCAGTTGAAACACTCAGAAATCTAATGATACTGAGTCTTTTGGTTGCCTGAAAACACAATAACAACCAATCAGTCCAAAACTCATAAATATATTTGATCATACATTTATAATTCATTCATGACATCAAACAATCAATAAACAAATATAAATAAAACTCAAAAGTGTCAGATTCACTGAACTATCGGATTTACACTCGGATTCTTAAAAATCCGCAACCTAAGTGTCGGATTTCACTAGTGTCAGATTTGGGAATCCGATGGATTCCAAGATTGTCGGATTTTCCTTCAATCGGATTTCACTAAGTCCCGGTTTTCAAATTCCAAATTAGGGTATCGGATTTCATGTGTTTCGGATTCAATCATTCGGATTTCAATGTCTCGGTTTTCATGTTCCTTTATATATATATATATATATCAATCGCATTTGGAGTTCCCATATTTCAAGTATCGGATTTATAAACTTCCCGATTTAAGCAACAATCGGATTTCTATTATCTTCTTCATCCCAAACCGATAGCATCATAATTTAACAAATCCGCCATCTTCAAATCATTATAACTCAAACCCAGATTTTTTTTATAGATTCGTAACATTATTCTAGAAACATAATTTAAACTCTTTTAAACACATTCTCATGCAATGATCATCATAAGAACATATAAATCTTATGAATACACAAAATCATTAAAATCATATTCTATCTAAACCGGTTATAGTGTTCTTTATATTTAACATGCAATCTTCAAACATAAATCATTTCTTTCAAATCAGATAACACATCAAGAAGAACAATAACATGTTAATTTAACATACCAACCTTAAATCTTGGTTTAACACAACTCCCAAATCAAATTCCGATTCTTTTCCTTCCTTCTCTTCTCCCTCTCGGTTTCTTGGCAGAGAAATACACACACACACACTATTTCTTTGTTTGAAGATTATGAGTAGGTGAAAACACCCATATCAAGTTTACATGAAAATTGAGGTGTCACCAAATCCTAACTCATGTCCTACGTGTGCAATCCCACTCACAAACATACATACATACTTACAGACATGCATACATACATACATACATATTTAACACCTATTTAAGAAAATATATTTACTTAATTATTTAATCAATTAAACCACTTCATAAAATCAAATAATAACTTAAAACACAAATAAACACATACCGTATACCCGCTACTCTACTTGCCCAGGTTTGCGCGTGTTACACATTGGTTGTAGGTTCGGCAGAACTGCCGGTCCTCTGGAGTTCACTAGACTGTTTGGCTTGTGTTTGTGCCTATTCATTGATCGTGCTATTTTCTGATGTGTCGTAGTATCCTCTCACTTAGCTTTGTGCTAATTCCCCTCAGTTGTTGGTTTTTGTAGGTTGGTGTTTTGTTAGTGCTCGTGGAAGGAAAAGTTGACCCTGCTCTGATATGTATTTTAAAATGGAAACGAGCCAGGTGTATTTTGTAACACCAAGTTGTTTGATGATTTGTTTTGTGAACAAGTGTTGGTTGTTGATTGTAAATACAATGTTTTATGGTTAATCTTATTTATAAGCTTCCGCGGCGTATTTAAAAAAATGGCTTGAGATTTGCGGTGTTACAGTTTGGAATCAGATCCTTGGTTTGGCGATGCAGGCACGGCTAGAGTGTTGCATTCCCAAATCATGTCTCGTGACGGGTCAAGCTTTCCTTCGGGGGAATTAGAGTGAGTTGGAGTTGTTTGTGGTAGTTAGTATTTTTGAATACTAACGGTTTATGCTAATGAAATTGTGAGATGATGTGATTATTACAGATATGGCTGATAGAGAGATCCCCATCCTTCCTTCCGTGACCCAAGCTACAGCAGAAGCACCAATAACTGAAGATTTGAGTAATGTGAACCAAGCCAGAACGTCTGGCCAAGAGCAAGAGGAGGATCAAAGTGAATACATATTTAAACTGGAAGATGAGTTGATGGATCTTCCAAGTAAAGTCCTTAACATGGAGTAAAGATTAAATCAACCTGAACCAATGTCTGTACCAACTGCGATTTCCACACAAGCAACCGTACCGCCAGTGTCAACACCTTTACCACCAATGACTCAGATGATGAAACAACCCTTTTTCTATCCGTATCCACAACCTGGAGGGTATCCATTTGCGTTTCCGGGATACAAACAACCCTGCACATACAAGCAGTTCCTTGATTGTAAACCTTCTGAATATCGGGGGAGTTCTGATCTCAGTATCATCTTGAAGTGGCTTAAGGAAATGGCGAAGGCATTGGATGCCTGCAATTGGGAAAATGAATTAAAAGTGAAATACGCATCGAGAATGCTGAAGGGAGACGCCATGGTCTGGTGGGATTCAATTACCGGCCATTTTACAGAGCAACAACAGGAGAGTATCACCTGGAGTCAATTCCAGGATAAATTATGTGAACAGTATTGTGGTACTTTTGAGATTGCAAAGATTAAGAGGGAATTTATGGAATTACAGATGACCGGAAATATGACCGTAGACCAACTCATCAAACAATTCGACGAGAAAATGTGATTTTCAAAGCATTGGGTACCAGATGAAGAGTATAAGATTGCCCATTTTTTCGGGGCATTACATCCTGATCTTCGTAGTGCCTCTAGGTGGGCTACCACTTTATCTCAGGCTTTTACGTTAGCCAAGTCGGCTGAAGGAGATTTAATTGCAAGAAATAAATTGAGTGGGGAAAAAATTACGCATCAGAAATCAAGATTTGAACATTATAATGATCAACAAAGGCAAGGAAGGCAGAATAAATAGAATCAGGATAATCAGAATCGTAGGTTTACATCTGGTGGGCCTAATCGACGATCATAATGGTGTGGTAACTGTACGTCTTACCATACGGGACCTTGCACATCCCAAACACTACGTTGTGTCAGATGTCAACGGTTTGGACATCAAGTTAAGGATTGCTAGTTTCCAAGGAATGTTTATTGGAACTGTTTAGAAGAGGGGCACCGAGTAGGCGAGTGCCGAGCTGAAAGAAAGACAGGATTTGGGTCAGGAGATGGAGTGATTAGGGGATCCTCATCAGCAAGTGGACAAAAGAGAAAGAACCCTTCTGAGCAAGGGGGTAAGATATTCAATATAATGACTGATGATATTGCTACATTCGAAGATGATATAATGGGTACGTTTTGATAACCTCTATACTTGTACGTGTATTTATTAACTTCAGAGTTAGTTATGAATGTTTGATGCCTATGTGTGCTAGTGTGTATATTTACTTCTGAAGAGTATGATTCTCTAGAAGTAGAGATAATTGATAGTATATGTTATCTAAATCGTGAAATTATCTGATGACAATGATAGTAAGGAATGTGATACATGATATGATGTAAATTGAGTATGAAATACCAACGAAGAATGTTATCAGAATAGTTAAATCGTATGCTATGTTATGTGTATATATATGTTTGTGCAAAGAAGAAAGAAAGTGAATGATTACTGAAGGTTGGAGGAATTTGATAATAATCAAGAGATGTTTTGATAAAGGTATGACTGAAGTACAAGTTATTGGTAAACCTAATGAGTGAAGATAATAATGATGGATGAACTTGAGAAGATTTATGATACGTTGAGATAATATATTTGGTGGATTAATATATGATGCTATGCTTTGGAATTTGAGGAATGGTTTATGTTCTGCGGTAGTTAAGAATTCTTGAGAGTAATGATTCAACCCATGACTTGGAAGTTACAATAGATTCGTTTGTATGGATAATATGAAAGTATCGAATATAAAGAAAAGTATGTAGAATTAACCTAATAATTAAGAGCGTGGTGAATGTTTATATACAACCGAGTTGAGCAGGTGGCAAAGACAATGATTAGAATGAATCAAGGATTTGGATCGAAAGATTTGACATTACATTGGGGAAACAAATTGTGGTAAGAAATGTTGAAACGCGAGGGAACTAATAATGATAACATTGGAATTATGCGAATCAAAGTAAAATTAACTTGGTAAATAGAACTAAAGTTGCCTTTACTGGAAATTAGTGGACCAATGATTGAGATTATCAAATGAGAATGAACAGAGAGGAATTAATTGCCAAAACGTATGGATTGAAGACTGATAGAACTTTGTGTATATGTACCTATGCTTGAATTGGAGATTGATCTTGACAAAGATTTACAAATTGTAATTGCCAGTGCACTTGAAAGGACTTAAAGTGTATTATGCCATACCAAATATAGTATTGATAACCTGCTAAGTGGAGTAGACAAGATGTATTCATGAAAACATGACGTGATCTTTTGAGAAGAATTATATTGATGAGATGATTTGAAGGTATGATGTTTTATACTCAGAGATTTTTGAAGGAATTTGAAATAATGGATTAAGCTTATGGATGAGTTTACTACAAGAATTGAAACGTGAGATGAGCAACAACTGAATTTCTATTAAATAAGATGAGTAGAATGAATTATACAAAAATTTGAGAACGAATTGTGTCTATATGTGTTGGATTTTGATGATTCGTGAAATTCATAATCAAATTGATTAAATAAACATCACAAGATTTTTATCGGATGGATGTTAAAGAATCAGTTGAGAATTGTTATGTGGAATTTGTTAATTGAGATATATAAGTCAAGGTGAACAAGTATTCGAGATATACTATGTTATTATTTAAAGGTATAAGTGTAAAAGAGAATGACTAACAGACAGATTTATCAAACCTATGAGTTATATGTGGAGTTAAGAAAATATTGAAAAGAAGAGTTGTTGACCTCTGACGATTGTAATGATAAGGATGTCTAGAAAATGGAATTCGGTTTGATGATGGAAAATACGTATGAGTTATAAATGTCTTGATATCAAGAAATGAATATGGAGAGTTGGGACTTCCGTCTGATATGTGTCATAGGATTCCGAGGACGGAATCCTTTTAAGGAGGGAAGATTTGTAACACCCGCAAAACCGGGCTAGGAGATTAGTGGGTTGACGGTATGTGATTGATTGTGCTTAAACTTTTTATGTGTTTATTTAAAAGTTAATTGAGTTAATTAACTTAATTTAATATATTTATATAAGTACTGGAGTAAAGAAAGAAAAGAAATTTAGTATGTATGTATGGTATGTTGTATGTATGCATGGATGCATAATAAATAAGTCTTGAATAAGAACCACCTCATGCTTTGGTTAAAACAAATAAATGTGTACGTGTATGTATATAATTAAAGCAAAAGGTTATCTGCTCATATTTTCTAGAAAGTGAAAGTGTGTAGTGTGTGCTTGAGAGAAAACCTTTAAGTGAAGAAAGCTTCAAAAGTTGTTAAATTGGAATTTAGAAGTTGAAGATCTTGTGCTTTTAATTCAAAAAGAAGGTAAGGATATGTTCATATCATGTTTTGATTGAGTTTGATATGTTTATTTGTTGAAATACATGATCATATGAGAATTTACCATGGATGAGTTTCAAGCTCAAAGTAGGAAATGGGTTTTGTTGTTTGATGGATTAAAAGTTGTTTATGCTGCATGAAAATTGGTTTAAAGATGAATATATACGATTTTAGCAAGTTTTAGTAAGTTTGAGAAATTCTGGGAATTGGCCTTGGTGTATTCGCGGCGCGACGTGTGACCTCAAATTCGAAGGCCCTTTGTTCGAAGTTGTAGGCTTCGCATTCGAAGTAGTACCTGCTCGAAGTATTGTCGCGACGCGGCGCGTTTGGTTCCGAATTTGAAATTTCGCTCGAAGGTGGCTTCGCATTCGAAAGAGTCTGCTCGAAGGAGCGTCGCGGCGCGACACATGGGAAGGTCGCGGCGCGACCTCGACATTTCAGGATCATTGATTTTTGTTGATTGTTTAAGTGTGATATCATTGCTATATATTATTTGTGTGAAATGATACGCTACATATGAGGATTATATGATATGAATATATGAAGAAAATATATATTTATGATAGCAAAGACTGATTCTTGTGTTGTTGTGTTTTCAGGAAACAAAAAGACTCAGTAACATTAGATTTCTGAGTGCCGCGTTTGAGAACGAAAGGTGAGTGGATGTGAACTCACGGATGGTAAAAGTTATGATTGTAATTGATTTGATGTTTGTGACTGCGTTGATTGTTTGTTTGACTGGAAATAGATTATTATGGAAGTACTGCATGATTGATAGATTGTTCGTGTTTATTTGATTGTTGAGTTTTCGGTTGTGATTTAAGATCAGCTAAGAGAGTAGTACAACTGATAGAGATTGTATTTGAGACCTGCTAAGCGAGTAGTACTGCTGGTAGAGGTCAGCTAAGCGAGTAATTCAGCTCGGCCCGATCGCTATTGGTTGAGCAGTTGTAGACCCTCTCATGCATGCGTTGTATTGGAGGGGATCTAACTGTGCTAATTGGCGTTGGGCTATCGGTAAACCTTTGCTTTGGCCCACATTGGTTGTAGGTTCGGCAGAACCGCCAGTCCATTGGAGTTCATTGGATTGTTTGGCTTGTGTTTGTGCCTATTCATTGATCGTGCTATTTGCTGATGTGTCGTTGTATCCTCTCACTTAGCTTTGTGCTAATTCCCCTCACATGTTGGTTTTTGCATGTTGGTGTTTTGTTAGTGCTCGTGGAACGAAAAGTTGACCCTGCTCTGATATGTATTTTAAAATGGAAAGAGCCATGTGTATTTTGTAACACCAAGTTGTTTGATGATTTGTTTTGTGAACAAGTGTTGGTTGTTGAATGTAAATACAATGTTTTATGGTTAATCTTATTTATAAGCTTCCGCGGAGTATTTAAAACAAATGGCTTGAGATTTGCGGTGTTACACCAGAGGATTCGGAATGCTTCTTTTACGGGGACAAGGGGCATTATCACCGAAGCTGCCCAAAGTACCAAGATGGCCTCAAGAAGCTCGAGGCAATGAGCATCTCAGGACCTTCAAACCAAGGTACGTTCATGATTGAGCTCCATCAAACTTCTATTTCAAAGGGCTGGGTTTTAGATACCGGTTGCGGCACTCACATTTGTAATATGGTGCAGGTGATAAGGGAAAGGAGAGGCTTGGAGCGTGGAAAGCTTGATCTAATTATGGGGAACCGAGAGGTTGTGCCATAGAAGCAAAAGGGAGTGTCGAGCTCTCTTTTAGAACCGGACTTTCCATAGTTCTTATTAATGTATGCTATTCGCCCTGCGTGACAAGAAACATTATTTCCCTACATGCTTTGTATGACGATGGTTTTTCTTTTAAATTTATGGATGGATCTATTTTGTGTCATAAAAATGATGTTTGTTATTTTAAAGTTTTACCATGTCATGGCATAAATGAAGTTGAAGCATACATTGAAAATAAGAGACCTATCATGAATATTGATTCTCAATCCAAAAATTGTTTAGATAAATATTCCTTATGGCACGGTCGTCTTGCTCATGTAAACAAGACTCGCATCACCAACCTCCAAGCGGATGGGATCTTGGAATCATTTCACCTTGGGTCAAAAGATGTATGCGAATCTTGTTTGCATGGGAAAATGACTAAAGAACCCTTCACCGGAGTTAGTGAGAGGGGAAAGGATCTTTTGGAGATTATTCACACCGATGTGTGTGGTCCTTTCAAAAATGTTACAAGGAACAACACAGGATACTTCGTTACTTTCACGGATGATTATAGTAGGTATGGATATATCTACTTAATTAGACAAAAGTCTGAAACTTTTGAGGTGTTGAAGACATTCCAAAATGAAGTAGAGAATCAATTGGGCAAGAAGATTAAGATACTATGCTCGGATAGAGGCGGTGAGTATCTTACTTCCGAGTTTCTAGACCATCTTAGAAAATGTGGGATTATCTCACAATTGACGCCTCCTAGAACTCCACAATTGAATGGAGTTGCGGAAAGGAGAAATCGGACATTGCTAGATATGGTCCGTTCTATGATGAGTCAAACGGAGGTACCCATTAGTTTTTTGGGTTACGCTCTAGAGACGGCGGTAAGAATCCTTAACCTCGTACCAACAAAGAAAGTTGAAACAACACCATATGAGTTGTGGCACAAGAAAAAGCCTACTATCTCATATCTTCGTGTATAGGGATGTCAAGCCTACGTGAGACGTGAGGCAAATGACAAACTAGAACCCCGTTCCGAAAGGTGTTACTTTATCGGATATCCTTCTGCCGGTATTGGATATATTTTCTCCAAACCTTATGAGAACAAAGTTTTTGTTGCTTGAACAGCCGTTTTCCTTGAGAGGGAACTTATATCCAACATACCGAGGCAAATGGAAATCGATAATCAAGAAATTCAAGAATCACCCGATAAAGAACTTGATGTTGGCACTAGCAATCAACCATCAATAGTTGATACCGAGCAAGGTGAAGCTGTGGTACCTGACACACTTCCATTTCCTACCCCACATAGATCCGGTAGAGCTCATCATGAGCCAGAGAGATATGGATTTCTCATATCTGAGGGCAATGATCTATTGGTGGTTCTGGATGAACCCACCAACTACCGAGAAGCAATGGCGGGCTTTGAGTCTGCCAAGTGGAGGGAGGCAATGGAGAGCGAGATTAATTCCATGTCGGATAACCAGGTTTGGAAACTAGTTGATCCAACACCCGGGTTTCGGCCCGTTGGGTGTAAATGGGTTTTGAAGAAGAAAACCAACATGGACAATACCTTGGATACTTTCAAAGCCCGATTGGTGGCAAAAGGCTTCACTCAAACACCGGGTGTTGACTATGATGAAACCTTTTCACCAGTGGCCATGTTGAAATCTATTAGAATCCTCTTGCCATAGCCGCTTTTCATGATTATGAGATATGGCAAATGGATGTAAAAACCTCCTTCCTTAACGGGAAGCTTTCTAAAGAGGTGTATATGACACAACCTGAAGGTTTTATACATCCTGAGTATCGTAACAAGGTATGTAGGCTTAAGAAGTCCATTTATGGACTTAAGGAAGCCTCTTGTAGTTGGAATCTTTGTTTTGATGAAAAGATCAAGGAATTTGGATTTTTGAAAAACGAAGATGAACCATGTGTGTATGTCAGGGCTAGTGGGAGCTCAATTGTTTTCCTAGTTTTATATGTAGATGATATTCTACTTATAGGAAATCATATCCCAACCTTGCGTAGTGTCAAGGCTTGGCTTGGGAATTGTTTTTCTATGAAAGACTTGGGAAATGTGGGATGCATTCTCGGAATCAAGATCTATAGGGATAGATGTAGGAGGCTTATTGGTTTAAGCCAAAGTGCATATGTGGATAAAGTCGTTAAATGATTTAAGATGGAGGATTCTAAGAAAGGGAATCTCCCGATGATGCACGGGTTGGCATTAAGCAAGGCTCAATGCCCCAACTCACAAAAGGAGTTGAACATGATGAAGCGAGTCTCATACGCCTCGGCTATGGGATCGATCATGTATGCCATGTTATGCACACGCCCTGATGTCTCATGTGCCTTGAGCATGACTAGTAGATATCAGGCAAATCTGGAAGAGGCTCACTGGAGGTGTAACACTGTATTTTTAACCTAAAATTTTTTCATTTTGATAATCACTTCGGATGCGCTTAAACACCAAAGTAATTACAACTAATTACAACCCATTGTTTACAAAATATCAGTATTACAAAACACGACTCGTCACAAATAATCTATCAGAGTCCTAGGTGATTACTCCCCAAGCTAACCCACTCTCAGCCAAGCCGTTGACTTACCAAAACCTATAAAAAGAGTGAGAGGTGGGGGATTAGCACAAAGCTAAGTGAATGGAGTAAAACCACAATAGATATATCAGCAAATAACCGCATGATATCAACAACACATAACAAATAATCGCGCCCCGGGAAGACCGGCGGTTCTGCAGGAACCTACAACCAATGCCGGCCAAAGCAAAGGTTTACCGATAGTTTATTTGCTATTCTCACACAGTATTACCTTAAGTTGCAACAAATGCATCAAAAGATCCCAATAGTGATTAGGCGATAGCAAACAAACCCAGCCCATTGCCCAGCCGAAGCTGACTTCCCAACCATCATGTATACATATCACTGACGCAATAATTAATTAACAATCAACAGTTAATCAATTATCAGATGCACAAGCTATCCATGCGTCAAACCAATAACAGTTGCAACCCAAGCCAGTTACAACTAATAACATCTGTGAGTAAACATCCACTCACCTCAAGCTTTCAGTTTCTCCACTTAGTGATCTTATATTACTGAGCCTTGTCTGTCCTGAGAACACAACAAACTGAAATCAGTAACCGATTCATAAATATATGTCAAACACATAAATTTATATCCTTTTAATCAAACATAAGCATGTATGATACACATATGTATAAACATATATCACATAGCATTAAACAATGCAATAAACAAGAAATTTCACAAAAGCCTCGGACGCGTCGTGTCCAAGAACCCGACGCGTCACGTCGCCCCCAAGTATCGGATTTCACAAATCCGATACCCGTGTGTCGGATTTCAAGTTCCGGGTTCCAAGTCTCAGATTTCAACTGTCGCATTTGCCTTGTAGGATTGCTAGTTTTGGATTTTGAGTCCCAGATTGTACCATCAGATTTCTACTCACATTTCTCCAAGAATCCGATAAATTCAAAGAACGCGTTGCGTCCAAAGGAGGGACGCGTCCCGTCGCCCGTATACTTGCATCATCTTCTTCATTTTGCCAGCCGATTCTAACTTTCCAAATCCGATCCAAACCCTCAAAATCCATTATGAACACTTCTATAACATGTATAAACATCTTATAACATGTATACAACAAGAACACGTCAAAACCCTTTTAACATAGCAAATCATGCAAAACCCACCAAGCAAGTTTACTTCTAACTTCAACAATGCCAACTTCATGTTCTAAGCATAAACTCAGAAACAAAACATGTTAGGATGATCAGAGTCATGCCAGGATTACAACCATACCTTTACTTTGAATTAACTAACAACAAATCTAAACTTCCAACTTTCAAGTTTGTTTGCTTCTTTTGCCTTTTCTCTCAAAAACACAGACAATATCAACTGTCGGTTTTCCAAATTAGAGAATTCAGATGTTAATCTCAATAAAATCCCACGTATAGCTTTTCTTAATACTTGTAGCATGAGGTGTCATGTTTGTTTATAAATATCTCATAAACACATGCAATCATGCATACTAACATACATACATATATATATATATATATCCGTACAAGTATCCATATATTTTTACACTTAACAACTAAACTAGAATTAATAACTTATAATTAATCAATTAAGTAAAACCACTTAATTCAATATTAACAAGAAATTAATCAATACTAATCACAAGTTAACATACCAAAGCCACTCTAATTACTAGGCCCGATCTTAGGATGTTACAAATCCTCCCCCCTTAAACAGGATTCCGTCCTCGGAATCTATTCATTATCAAACAACTGAGGGTAACGAGCTTTCATATCAACTTCGGTTTCCCACCTCAAGTCTAAACCCAAACTGTGCCTCCATTTAACTGGAACCATCGGAATCTGTTTCATACGCAGTTTCGTCACTTTCCGATCTAGTAGTTCAATGGGTTCCTCCAGTAACTTCTTACTGGAATCCACTTTAAGATCATGTAGAGGTAGAATCTGACTCTCATCCTTAACTCTACATTTCCGCAAGTAACAAACGTTGAAGGTATTGTGAATACATGATAATTCCGCTGGAAGATCAAGTGTAACCGTCTGATCATTAACCACCCGTTGGACACAAAACCGTCCAATATAACGCGGAGCTAGCTTTGCCCGATTCCCAAAACGGATAACCCCCTTCTACAGAGAAACCTTGAGATAAACCAATTCCCCCTCAACAAAAGTTTTAGACCTACGACGCGGATCAGCATACATCTTTTGTCGATCCCTCGCAGCTTTCAACTTTTCTCGCGCAATAGCTACCTTATATGTGGTGATCTGCACAATATCAGGCCCTGCATACTGTTTCTCACCCACCTCTAACCAACACGTAGGAGTACGGCAGCGACAACCATATAGCATCTCATAAGGCGGCATACCGATACTCGAATGATAAGAATTGTTGTACGCGAGTTCAATTAGTGGCAGATGGGAATCCCAAGAACCTCCATATTCTAGCACACATGCTTGTAGCATATCCTCGAGTGTTTGAATAGTTCGCTCAGATTGCCTATCTGTATAGGGTGGTAAGTACCCAACTCCCGCTGTATGCTGTTCCAGAAGTTCGACACAAATCTGGAATCTCTATCTGATACAATTGAAAGCAGTATAGCATGTCGGGAAACAACTTCATCTATATACAGCTAAGCCAACTTACTGAGTGACGCCGTCTCACTGGTAGCCAAGAAGTGAGCACTCTTGGTCAATCTGTCAACGATCACCCAAATCATATCATGATTCCTCTGCGTACGTGGAAGTTTATTTACAAAATCCATCGTTATGTGTTCCCACTTCCACTCTGGAATCTGCAACTGTTTCAGTGATCCATAGGGTTTCTAGTGCTCTGCCTTAACATGTGCATAAATATGGCAAGACTCCACAAACTGTGAAACATCCGTTTTCATTGTAGGCCACCAATACAACACCTTTAGATAGTTATACATTTTTGTGCTACCTGGATGAACAGATAGTCTTGATTTGTGCGCTTCAGTCAAAATCAAGCTCCGGAGACTTCCAAGCAAAGGCACCCAGACACGAGATTGATAAACCATTCAATCCTCTAGAATCATCGGTCAGATCATTCTTTTTCTTTAACATAATCTCAGACTTTAGATTTTCATCCTTCAAGGCTTCCAACTGAGCTGCCTTCAATCTATCGATCAAGTCGGAGACTATTTCAATTCGCATGAATTTGACATGTTCACTAACTCCCTTGCGACTCAAAGCATCGGCTACCACGTTGGCTTTCCCTGGATGATAGCGAATCTCGCAATCATAATCTTTAACAAGTTCCAGCCATCGTCTTTGTCGCATATTGAGTTCCTTCTTCGAAAATACATACTGTAGGTTTTTGTGGTCCTTTCAAATAACGCACTTTGTACCATCAAGATAATGTCTCCATAACTTTAACGCAAAAACCACAGCTACCAGTTCCAAATCATGGGTTGGATAGTTTTTCTCATTACGTTTCAACTGACGAGAAGCATAAGCGATAACTCTATCCCGCTGCATCAGCACGCAACCCAACCCTGCCATAGAAGCATCACAATAGACTATGATGTCATCTGACCCATCCTGTAAAGCAAGAATAGGATCCTGACATAAAAGTTGTTTCAAGGTCTGAAAAGCCCTCTCCTGTTCATCAGTCCACTTGAATGGAACCTCCTTGCGAGTTAACTTAGTCATGGGATTCACAATTTTAGAAAAATCTCGGATAAACCGTCTGTAATATCCTGCTAATCCCAAGAAGCTTTTAATTTCAGAAGGCGACTTCGGAGCCTCCCAATTCATCACTGCTTCTATCTTTGACGGATCAACCTTGACTCCATCACTGCAAATGACATGCCCCAGAAACTGAACTTCTCACATCCAGAATTCACACTTTGAATACTTGGCATACAATTGCTCCCGTTTCAATGTTTGATGAACCTGTCTCAAATGAATCTCGTGATCAGCTTCGGATTAAGAATAACCCAAAATGTCGTCGATAAATACTATCACAGATTTATCCAGAAACAGTTGACAAACTCTGTTCATCAAATCCATAAACACTGCAGGTGCATTAGTCAAACCGAACGGCATGACTAAGAATTCATAATGACCATACCGGGTACGAAAAGCAGTTTTGGCAACATCTTTGTCAGAAACTCGTACCTGGTGATATCCTGATCTCAAATAGATCTTAGAGAAATACGAAGCACCCTGCAACTGATCAAAGAAATCATCAATCATGGACAGAGGGTATTTATTCTTTACCGTCCTCTTATTCAGTTCCCTGTAATCAATACACATCCGTAGCATGCCATCTTTCCTTTTCACAAATAGAACCGGTGCACCCGACGGCGAAGAACTCGGACGAATAAAACCTCGATCCAATAAATCTTGAATCTGTGTCATCATCTCCCTAATCTCAGAAGGAGCCAACCTATAAGGAGATCTAGCCACTGGATTAGAACCTGGTATCAAATCAATCTTGTACTCCACCTCTCAAATGGGAAGTAGCCCAGGTAACTCATCCGGAAACACTTCAGGAAAATCTGATACGACTCGAACATTAGTAACTGCCTGCTTTTCCTTTATAGCATCAATAGCATATGCCAGAAAACACTGGCATCCCTTACTCAAGGATTTCTTAGCTTTTAACATAGAAATAATAGGAAACGCAAACCTGTTCCTTTTCCCTCGAGCCACCACATGCGACCCATCAGACAACGGAAAAGAAATCAATTTCCTATGACATTTAATACTTGCCCTATGCTTACTCAGTCAATCCATCCCCAAAACCACATCAAACCCCGCTATTGGCATCAATAGAAATGACACTGGAAAGCACTTACCATCGATATCTATCTCAGCCCAAGTCACAGAACTTGTAACAGGAACTATCTTACCATCTGCTACTTCTATCTCAATCGGTACAGAAATAACAGTAATAGGCAATTTCAACTTATGACAAAAAGCCACAGAAATAAAGGAGCAATTCGCTCAAGAATCAAACAACACACGCGCAGGTAGGGAGTTTATAAGAAACGTACCGGTGATAACATCATTAGTGGCAGTAGCATCGTCTACTGTCATCCGAAACACCCTACCCTCCGGTGTCGGAGGATTCTTCCATTTATGTGCCCCTGATGATGATCTCCCAACGTCCCCTGCCCTTGTCCCGGCTCCTCTCCCAGTAGGGAAATCACCAGCCGTGTGCCCTTCTTTCTAACAATTCCAACAAACATTGCGGGGAAACCTGCAGTGTTTCGTCTCATGCCCATGTGTTCCACAACACAAGCAATGCATGGTCTGAGCAGTACACTGCCCAGTGTGACTGGATTTACATCGGTTACACTATTGGGACTTCGCATTCATACCCCCTGTGGTCGGCTTCCAACTCTGATTTCCTTGAGAAGAATTGCGCTGCCACTTCTTCTTTTGTTGACCACCTGCCTGGTCATACTTCGGCTTCTGCAAAGCCGCCTCGTCTTTATTTTGCTTATTCCTGGCTTGAATGTCTCCCTCAGTAGATTTTGCCAAGGTGAAGGCCTAAGACAGTGATCCAACCAGCCGAGTAATACTCCTGTACTCCGGTAACAAAGCTCCGATGAAATGTTGAACGTGTGAAGATTCATCCGGTACCCACTGAGTTACAAACCTCAGTTTCGCGTTAAATTGTTCAATCAATTCATCAACTAACATCCTCCTTGTCATCTTCAATTCCATGAATTCCTGCCTTATCTTATTCAGTTCAAAGGCATTGCAGTACTGCTCGCACAGTTTATCTCGGAATTGACTCCATGTGATTGAATCCATTTTTGCTCTCGATAAATGGGTGGTAATGGAATCCCACCAAACCATCGCCTTGCCTTTGAGCATCCTGGTGGCAAAGCATACTCTCATTTCCTCTTCACAGTTACAGGCATCCAAAATCCTCGCGTTATGTCTCAACCAGTTTAACGTAAGGTTAGGATCCGTGCTGCCATGGTATTCCTCTAGTTCACAATCTAGAAACTGCTTATAAGTACATGGCTGCTTGAATCCCATATTAGGTGGATATCCCATAAACGGATAAGAGTAGGATCCTTGAGGCATAGATCCCTGTGGATAAGATCCCTGAGGAAACAACGGGTAGAAGAACGGTTGTGATGTTGGTTTAGACATTGGTGGTAACGGTACAGATGTTGGCGGAATATCAGCCAAAGTAGTAATCGATGGAAACATCGGTGGTATCGCAAGTGCAATTGATATCATAGTAGTAACCGGGGGTTGAATTATAGGAACTTGTCTTTGTTGCTCAAGTTCCATTCTCAAGTCTTGTAGTTGGCCCTCCAACTGAAAGATATACTCGTCTCTTTCATCCCCAGCGGTACCAGATGTACCGGCATTTTTCAAAGTTTCCGCTATTGTAGTAGTGACTTCAGTAGTAGACGGGACAATAGGGGTAACAGTTGAGTGATCACGATCAGCCATTGTTATCTGTAACAATCACATCACATCACGATTTATTAGATAAATCCGTTAGTACATAACATACTAACTCCACCACACTCCAATTCACCCCAATCCCACACCCAAGGAGTAATCGAGCTACCACGAGCCTTGATTTGAGAATGTAACACTTCCACTGTGCCTACACTGCCAAACCTAGGCTCTGATACCCAACTTGTAACACCGTATTTTTAACCCAAAATTTTATCATTTTGATAATCACTGCAGAAGCGTTTGAACACCAAAGTAATTACAACTAATTAAAACCCATTGTTTACAAAATATCAGTATTACAAAACACAGCTCGTCACAAATAATCTATCAGAGTCCTAGGTGATTACTCCCCAAGCTAACCACTTTCAACCGAGCCGCTGACTTACCAAAACCTGTAAAAAGAGTGAGAGGCGGGGGATTAACACAAAGCTAAGTGTATGGAGTAAAACTACAACAGATATATCAGCAAATAACCGCATGATGTCAACAACACATAACAGATAATTGTGCCTCGGGAAGACCGGCGGTTCTGCAGGAACCTACAACCAATGCCAGCCAAAGTAAAGGTGTACCAATAGTTTATTTTCTATTCTCAAACAGTATTACCTAAAGTTGCAACAAATGCATCAAAAGATCCCAATACTAATTAGCCGATTGCAAACAAACCCAGCCCATATGCCCAGCTGAGGCTGACTTCCCAACCATCATGTATACATAGCACTGATGCAACAATTAATTAACAATCAACAGTTAATCAACAATCAAATGCACAATCTATCCATGCGTCAAACCAATATCAGTTGCAACCCAAGCCAGTTACAACTAATAACATCTGTGAGTAAACATCCACTCACCTCAAGCTTTCAGTTTCTCCGCTCAGTGATCTTATATTACTGAGCCTTGTTTGTTCCTGAGAACACAACAAACTGAAATCAGTAACCGATTCATAAATATATGTCAAACACATAAATTTATATCCTTTTAATCAAACATAAGCATGTATGATACACATATGTATAAACATATATCACATAGCATTAAACAATGCAACAAACAAGAAATTTCACAAAAGCCTCGGACGCGTCGCGTCAAAGAACTCGACGCGTCGCGTCGCCCCCAAGTATCGGATTTCACAAATCCGATACACATGTGTCGGATTTCAAGTTCCGGGTTCCAAGTCTCGGATTTCAACTGTTGGATTTGCCTTGTAGGATTGCTAGTTTCAGATTTTGAGTCCCGGATTGTACCATCGGATTTCCACTCGGATTTCTCCAAGAATCCGATAAATTCAAAGAATGCGTCGCGTCGCCCGTATACCTACATCATCTTCTTCATTTTTCTAGCCGACTCTAACTTTCCATATCCGATCCAAACGCTCAAAATCCATTATGAACACTTCTATAATATGTATAAACATCTTATAACATGTATACAACAACAAGAACACGTCAAAACCCTTTTAACATAGCAAATCATGCAAAACCCACCAAGCACGTTTACTTCTAACTTCAACAATGGCAACTTCATGTTCTAAGCATAAACTTAGAAACAAAACATGGTAGGATGATCAGAATCATGCCAGGATTACAACCATACCTTTACTTTGAATTAACTCACAACAAATTTAAACTTCCAACTTTCAAGTTTGTTTGCTTCTTTTGCCTTTTCTCTCAAAAGCACACACAATATCAACTTTCGGTTTTCCAAATGAGAGAATTCAGATGTTAATCTCAATAAAAGCCCACGTATAGCTTTTCTTAATAGTTGTAGCATGAGGTGTCATGTTTGTTTATAAATATTCATAAACACATGCAATCATGCATACTAACATACATAAATATATATATCCGTACAAGTACCCATATATATTTTTACACTTAACAACTAAACTAGAATTAATAGCGTATAATTAATCAATTAATTAAAAACACTTAATTCAATATTAACAAGCAATTAATCAATACTAATCACCAGTTAACATACCAAAGCCACTCTAATTACTAGGCCCGATCTTAGGATGTTAGAGGAGGGCTGTAAAGAACATTCTAAAGTACCTTAGGCGCACAAAGGAAATGTTCTTTGTATACGGTGGTGAGGAAGAGCTTAGAGTAAAGGGTTACTCTGATGCTAGCTTCCAAACCGATAGGGACGACTGCCGATCTCAATCGGGGTTCGTGTTCCTATTGAATGGTGGTGTAGTAAGCTGGAGGAGCTCAAAGCAAGACACAGTTGCTGATTCAACAACCGAGTTACAATATATTGCAGCAAGTGAAGCTGCTAAAGAAGCTGTGTGAATGAAGAAATTCATCCAAGATCTAGGAATGGTTCCAAGCATCACCGACCCTATTGACATTTTTTGTGACAATGTGGGTGTGGTGGCTTTAGCAAAGGAACCAAGAGCTCACAAGAGTGCAAGACACATTCTTCGAAAGTATCACTTCATTAGAGAAGTAATCGAGAATGGTGGTGTTGCCATTAGTAGAGTACCGACGGATGGGGACCTTGCGAACCCATTCACTAAGCCGTTATCACAAGCTGCTCATGATTCTCACGCTAAAGCTATACGTGTTAGATTCGCTAGTGATTTAGCTTGAACTATGTATTTGGTTTGTTTGTTTTGTAATTGTATTTTGGGAACATTGAAACGGTATTGTTACTTATGTTTGTTTCGATATATGAATGGAGATTTATATATACGATTGTTGCGGTCACAATCATCAAGTCCATACAGTGTTCCATCTTAGCATGTTTAAACACTTCCTTGAAACATATAATGGGACTATGTGGTCAAAAGGATTTGTTACTCTAATAAGAGAGATATCCCTGGGCCCCTCGATGATTGGGAGCTGACATCAAATATGCATGGCCGTGCTCAAGTTACATTGATTCTAGATCAGATGCAACTTGTCTATTTGGTCACCACCAATCTATAATCGAGAAACATAATAGTGAACGATCTGGAGATTGACATATTCCATGTCTCGTGTTCACAAGGATATCACGAACAAAAGGATGTACATGATCACTTATCTATAGAACCTCATAAGCCCTTTCTGGCTATTATGTTTTTGTCGAAGATGACAACTCACGCCGACTTGGGGGCATTGATGCTTAGCTAGAGCCGCTCTTTGTCTATGATTAATATATGACGATGTATCATGTGCAAGTGGGAGTCTGTTGGATATATGCCCACTGATACACGTATATTGGATCACTGTCGATAAGGCACAGACATATTGGGTCACACGCCAATCGTTGAATCCGACAACACAAAGGAAGAGAGAGTAAATATATATAATTAGGGTTTCTGTCGACCTTCACGGGCCCTCAAGGGTCGTGAAGAGGTCGTGACGTGAAGGTCTTCAAGAGGCTTCATGGGCCGGTCATGGATCGTGGGGGTGATGCCTTCACGACTTCCTCACGGGCCGTGAGAGCCCGTGAAGGCAGAAGTCAAAGTGACACTTAAATCTTATTGGACCTTTTTGTTTGGTCTAATGAGAGCCAAGCTTTTTGGCCGAGCTTGGTGTCATTTGAGCTCCCCATCTGTTCTTATAAACCCTTCTTATTTCTCTGTGAAGAACCTTTTGCCAATTCATGCAACTTACACACTAAAACACTACAAGAAGCTTTCTTTGAGTTAGAGGTTAAGTTAACAAGGGCAAGAGTTCTATTGGTGTTGTTCTTGAGTGCAAATTAGAGTACCTCAAGCTTTAGCAAAGGAGATTCATGGAAGGCTTGGTGTGGATATCAATAGAAGAGCTCAGTTTTGGAGTTCAAGTATTGCATCTACAACATCACAACCACCAGAGACATCAAGGGTATGGTCTCGTTTTCTAGTTTCTCTTGTTCTTCTTGTTGCTATCATATTTTGTAGCTAGATCTCACTAAGTGTTTCTTGTGCATGTGTTTTGTAAACCCGAAAAACCTTATTTTTACTTCTTGCTTCTGTTGTGCTTGGGTTTTTGACGTGCATGAGAATCCTTCACCTCTTGCCTCGACTAAACATGAGTCTCATAGTAGGGCAATGGGTCTTCACTTTGCAAGGATTGGATTTAAATTGTAATTTAGTATTTGGATATTTTGGAACATTATGACAATATCTATTTTATCTGAATGATATATTGGATATGATCACTTCATTAATATTTATTGTGTTCTTTATTAGCATGTTTAAATCCATGAATAATTCTTTATTGTAAAACGTCCATAGTCGATTATAACTATGGGAATAGTTATGAATTAAGACTAATGTGAATCGGGTGGTTGACCTTCATTCGTGATGAGAGTAGGCAAAAGGGTTTGCAGCCAAATTCACTAATGTTTGTTAGGGAACAAACATTGGACATGACCCGCTCTCAAGATCGCTTCATGGATCCGTGTCATAAGCGAATCTTGAGAAAAAGGTGGTATCTTTGTATCCTTAGACCTGAGATATATATTGGGACTCGAGTATGATGAGTATCATGCTTTAATATGGTTAAACGCTATCTTTAACCGGGTAGTTATAAAGGTCATTATTAGGTATGATATGAGTCTTATAAGAGACGTATGTGGTCAAGATGGAATTTGATTCTCTCATTTAATTGGGAGTATAATATCTCTAGGCCCTAAAAACAAGTTAAACACCATATGAGAATTGATGACGATCCATGTCTCATGTTCAACGAGATGTTAAAACAAAGGGATAATTGATGACTAACCTATAACAACGATTTGTAGCTAATGAGTTAATTTCGTTGGTGAAAGTGTTGATCAACACGCTTTATTTATTATTAGGGGCAATGGGATGTTGCTAGATGTTCTTACCATTGTCTATATCGGCTTAAGTTGTAACTTGTGCAAGTGGGAGATTGTTGGTTCTATGTGCACATGACACAAATTAATACGATATTACTGATAATAAATAAACCCATAGGGTCACACATTTACAGTCAATGGATACCAATTATATATTTGAATATGATTGAAATATGTTTCCAACTCATTATATATATAAGTCTATATGAATTATCGTATATTATTATTTATGTGAAATAATAATATTAGTCTTATATATGGATATAAGATAATGCGTATCAAATACATAAATATAAACATATGATTTTATATATATATATATATATATATATATATGTATAAATACATATTTGTTACAAGTAAATTGTTAAATGTATGTATATCATTGTTACAAGTAAAGAGTTACTAGTAACAATCAAGTATGTATATAAGATACATGTAGATGTATTTTATATATGGTATGACATATCTAGTATTATCTTTTATTTATTTAAAAGAAAATCTAGAAATTACCACATTGATCATAAAGCGAGCCATATGGTGTATTCTTGCATAAGACTTAACCAAGACATGCATGTATGGGACAAGTAAGGAAGCAAGAGGCAAGAGGGGACCATCCCCCCTCTAATTTTCGTTCATAATGCAAGGGATGGGGTCCTCCCTCTCTTGCTTTGCTTCTTGACTTTTGTAATTACATGCATGGTCCCTTTTGTAACATACTTGCATGCTATCACCTTTCTTTGTGTTTTTAGAATTTTTCTAAGTGTTTTATACTTGAAAAACATCCTTACTCTCTAGCATTGGTGTTCTTCAAGTTAGCAAAGGTGATACATAAACACATACGCAAAATACATACATCTAGTTCAAGAATAAGAACAAAGGTTGTTGCTTGCATTCTTGAATTTCAAGGGTTGGAGAAACTAGCATTTCAAGGTGTTGGAATCATTGGATTGTGGATACCTTGGAGGAAGTCTTCTCTTGGCTTCTCATAGATCAACCACTTCACCAACGGTTTTATCACGCTACAAAGGTTGTAGTTCTAAACACATTATGGTTGGTTTTGTTTCTTAAGGCTTGCATATGGATCATTGGTGGGGAGTTTTAAAAAGTTTAAAATTGTTTTTCATGCTTCTGTTCCTAAAATATATTTTGAAAAACCGAACAAACCCCAACACATGGTAGCTGATGCCCTAAGTAGGAAGGAGAGGGTCAAGCCAAGGAGAATACGGGCAATGAGTGTGAACGTGGTAGCTGATGCGTTAAGTATGAAGGAGAGGGTCAAGCCAAGGAGAATACGGGCAATGAGTGTGAGAATACAATCGGGTATCAAGGAAAAGATACTTGAAGCTCAGAAAGAAGCAATTAATGAAATGAATTCTCCGAATGAGATGGTACGAGGATTGGACAAACAACTAAAGAAAGGAGAGGATGATGGTTTGTACTTTGTGGAACGGATTTGGATTCCAAGGGCGGGATATTTAAGGACATTATTAGATGAAGCTAACCTGACGAAGTATTCCGTTCACCCAGGAGCGAATAAGATGTCGCAAGATCTCAAGGACATGTATTGATGGCCATGGATGAAAAAGGACATAGCCATTTATGTTAGCAAGTGCCAGACTTACTCAAAGGTAAAGGCCGAGCATCAAAGACCTTCAGGCCTATTGCAACAGCCGGAGATTCCTGAATGGAAATGGGAAAACATAACTATGGATTTAATCCCAAATTACCCAGGACTGGTAGTGCACATGATTCAATGTGGGTCATCGTGGATAGAAAAGCAAAGTAGCCCACATCGTAGTAATATGGGAAGATTATAAGAAGGGTAAGCTAGAAGCAAGATATGTGGGACCTTTCAAAATGATTGAATAGGTTGGCCCTGTGGCCTATCGACTAAGAAGTGTCTGGCGGATGAGAACCTATATGTGCCCTTAAGCGAAATCAAAATAGACAACACCTTGCATGTCATAGAAGAACCCATGGAAAATTTGGGTTGAGAGGTGAAGAAATTAAAAAGGAGCAAAATCCCGATAGTCAAGGTTCGCTTGAACTCGAATCGCGGACTAGAGTTTACTTGGGAGCGGGAAGAGCAAATGAGAATCAAATACGAGCATCTATTTGACAAGTAAAATTCAAACCACTGTGCAAGCAGAATTTTGGGACGAAATTCATCTAACGGGGGAATGCTGTGACATCCGTCACCAAATCCAATTGGTTAGCTTGACTTGTAGCCGATCGCTAGTCATTTAACTTAAACTCGTGTGCTCATGTGATTTCTAAAACCTAGTAAATGCTAAATTCAGGGTGCCAAGTATGGCTAATTACTCAAAATACTTGGGTTGTACTAACAATAGAGTCAGGGCGAAGTCTTTATACTACGAAAGTTGAACTAATTCCTTGTGCACCAGTTAAATAAACAAATGTCTATAGAAGAACGTAATGACAAGTTAATTCCATGAATTACGAACTATGTTAATCATGTACAAAAATAATAACTAATATATTAAATCAAATAAAACATCTAAAAGTTCACTCAAGAACTCTAGTAAGTTGTACCATACATTAAAAATAAAATGCACCAACAAGAACTGTAAGTGTAAAACACAAGAAAATAATATTAAATATGATTAATTAAAAATAATAATAGTAATAATACAAATAAATTAGAAGAAAATCAGCCAAGGAAGGAGGAAACAAACCAAGGTTTTCAAAATAATTGTTTTTCCCGAAAGTGAATAAAACTAACTATGAATAAAATCAAAGTGCGGAAATAGTTTTAAAGCAACGAACACACGAAAGTTTTCAAAGTAAGATTATATTAATAACCAAACTTCAAAGAGTGCACAAGAACAAACTTGAGCACCGAGTACAAACTAAACAAGAACAAACTTGAATACAAATTAGAGAACAAAC
Source organism: Dittrichia graveolens (assembly GCA_038502395.1). NCBI lineage: Eukaryota > Viridiplantae > Streptophyta > Magnoliopsida > Asterales > Asteraceae > Dittrichia > Dittrichia graveolens. The sequence goes on from JARJIL010000008.1 coordinate 32,364,852, forward strand.
GCTTAACCTTTACTCGTTAATCGAGCAGGTATTTATAGACTAAGTAAACTAATCCTGACCATCTAATTTATTTACACGTGTACCGTTCTACACTTAATTAGGAACAGAAAACAAGATTGTTGTTTCGAGCTCCTTCAGAATACGGAGATCGTGCACTTTACATAACAGGAAGATCCTGGTTATCAGATGTATTTCAGTTCAAAAGACCCTTGATGACTGAAGACAAACTTCAGCTGACGTTCTCTTCAGAACTAATCTTCAGATAAACTACGGGCTTCTTTCTTCAGATGTCTTCAGAACAGTTTACAAAAGAATGATATATTACACCTTCAGTCACTTTCTTTGAAAGCTTATTCAGGAATGGAATATATACAAATAAAAGGACTAACAATCTTCCCCTATTTGTTTATAATCCATGACAATGTACAAAAAGAATAAAGAATATAAAGTATAAAGAATAAAGAATTACTATTCTACAAATCAGATTTGAATTCTTCACGGGAGGATTCCTTTGGAGTTTTAAGCTTCAACTGCTTTAAGTATTCCACCAAAATGTCTTTGACATTCGGATCTTTATTAAATATGAAAAATCGAAGAGATCTCAGATGAAGCCAGTCAGCCTTGGCAAAATCTGAAACTCTCTGAAAGCGAATCTTGTCATAAGCATCGAGAAAATAAAATCCCCTAGGGTTTGAGAGAACTTTACCCACTTCAGGAATGAGACCATGAGGCAACGAGGTATCGAAGCCTTTGCAATTTGGAAGCTCTCTAAGAGATATCAGCTCTAAAATTTATTTCTGAGATTTCTTGAGAGTAAGCCTCCTTCTTTGAAATTTTAACTTTTCTGCTCGAGTGAGTTTCTCCTTTTGAGGCATGAAAGTTGCATCACATCCTCTCTTCTTTACTTCCTTCTCATAATATTCAATAACTTTGGTGATTTCTCTCTGAATGAACTTGACCTCATCAGTTTGCTTACGTTTTGATAAACAATCAAGTATTTCATTCTATTCAGACACCACATAGTTTAGTTGAACATCCTTGATAGATAGTATGCTGAAGATAGGAAGATTTTTGCGCTGAACCGTCAGACTGGTTTAATTGATTACCTTCTTCAGCTTGATTGAAGTGATTTTATCAGGATGCCTTCTTTGATGTCGAGAGTTTAACCACTTTTCAGCCTTTTGTTCCATTATCCTTTTCTTCTCCTCAACTGAAGCTTTTTCGGCTTCAATATTTACATGAATCTGTTTTTGAAGATCGAAAGGATCTAAGTCAATTTTGTTAGCAGCAAGCTCTTCAAGTGCAAATTTCTCTACTGCTATTCTGCTAAGTTCATCAGCCACTTTCAAGTCTTTTATTCTTGGATTCTCGTCATCTGAGTCACTTAGATCATATATACCCTTACTCATCTCATCATCCGAAGAGACTATCACCATTTTCCTTTACCTTTGTCATCTTGGTTTGGCTGACCACTGGATGAGGGAGCAGCTGATTGAATAGGAATCTGAGAGGCTTTAGATTCAGTAATTATTTACTGACATTCAGCTCCATCATGTTCTGATCTGAACATATTAGCTTTAGCTTTTCTCTGATCAAGGAGACTTTTGAGCTCCCCCTCAACAAGTGCCTTAGCTTCCTCAGCTTTGGCTAATTTGGCCTCGAAGTCGATCAAGGCCTTATTCTTTTCTTCTTCAGTGGCTTTGAGGTGTGCCACTTCTTCTTCCAATTTTTGTAAGTATTCAACACATGAGTATTTTTTATCCCATTTGATTGTTTTTCGATCGGCAGTGGTCTTCCTTCTTATAATTTGACAGATTTTGGACTGTCTTCTTATTTTCTCCCCCTTAGAAGCTGCAGAGAGACCTGAAGCTTCTACCGAGTGAGACAAGGCCGAAATCTCCCTCGAAAGTCCAGAGAAGGATGGAGCAAATAAATCTTGCAACTGACGAGTTGCAGTCTCAGAAAGATTGACAGCATGAATGTTGTAAACCTTGGAGGAAAGGGAATTTACAGTGGAGGAGAGAGAAGAGAGTTGAGTGTTTAGCTTGGAGAACTCAAGAGTGGCGGAATCAGCTATAGTTTTGTTGAGATGGTGAAAAGTCTTATACAACTCATGAAAAATCAGATTTTTACAATCAATGGTTTTGTTGAGGGTGGTAAATTGAGTGTTGATGGATTCAACAAGATACTTTAGCTCAGATTCAAGCTTTGCTTGATTATTGGCTAAACACTGACCTTGAAAGGTATTGGACTTAACAGAAGTAGACACAGAAAGAACAAGTTCAAATAGATTTTCCAAAGAGGAAGCAATGTCTATTGGAGGCTCATAGGTTTGAGAATGTACAGACTTGGACTTACATCAAAAGGATTGACAGTTATACCAGGAGAAGGAATATCAAACAAGGTGTTTAGGAGAGATGGGGAGGCCATAGCATCAGGAGGAGTGACTGATACATCAGGGGCCTGAGGCTCATTTGCTTCAGTTACAGTCGGGTTTAAGATTGTGTCTTCATTAGCATTAGGAATCTCTACCGAAGGAGGTTGAACTTCAGTTTCATTGATTTGGGAAGGTTTGGCATCACTCTCAGTTTGGTTTGAAACTGATAAATCATTTGCCTTGGTAGAATCCATAGTATCAATGGGGATTGCTGACATATCAAGGGATTTGGGTGCAGTCTCATCTTCAGAGTGAGCTGAAGAGTCATCAACGTGTTGGACCTCCAAAACTATGGGTATTGTAGTTTCATCATTGGTGATAGGCTGAGCATCAGTGTCAGCCGGTTTGGGTGCTGACTCATCATGTGCTTGGTCAATATCCATAGTATCAGGTGGGTTTACTGATACATTAAGGGATAGAGGGGGAAGATCAGCAAAGACAGGAATGGGTGTTCCCTGTTCTGGTGGTACCTGAGTTGAAGTGGGTTTGCTGGCAGACTCAATGGTGGGTAAAGAAGAAATCTCGGCTGACTGGTGTTTGTCAGTGTCCTGAACTTGTGAAGGTAGAGGAGGGACTTCAGGGATAGCTTGGTTTTGAGTTGTCTCTTCATCAGTCAGGCTAGGTTTAGAGACATTGAGTAAAGGAAAGCTTACCTGAACAGCGACTGTTGATGCCGAGTCTTGCGAAGAATCAGCGGAGTGTCGTCAGGCGAATCCTCACTGGAAGCATAGTGAGATATGATGGGACTGGAGGGCATGGTGGGTTTGTGGCGTTTAGAGAGTGACCTTTGCGGGTGAGTGGTAGTAGGTTGTTTAGAGGTGGATTTGGGTATTGCTGAAGGATTGGTCGATGACTTAGATGTGGTGGATAGTAACTTCCTTTTCTTTGTCTTTGTTGGAGAAGATTGAGGGATTTGAGGTAGAGGTATGGAAGGGGCAGCTTCAGAAGATAGACCTGAATATGGTGGTTGAATAGCAGGAGAAGGCTTCAGTGAGATGATTGCAAGCATAGGAGCAGTCAGCGCTGGGTTGAAGGCAGATGAGGAGCCGGTCCATACTGAACCCGGTACGGAAGGAGGTGGAAGTAGGACCGAAACAGAGTTGTAGTCTTCAGGTGTTAACAGCGAGTAGATAACCAATGAAACAAACCTTGGAAAAGGGATGTGTTGATACCTAGCTTTTGATGTCAGTGAGACCACGAGACTTTCCATGATAAGTTTAGCGAAGTCAATGTTATGACCATGGATTAAGGCATATGCCATTTTCAGAATAGCTTCATTGACTTGGTCAAGACCACCAGTTTTGCTCGTCATACAAAAATTCAGATGAGCAATCAGACAGTTCCACTCCTTTGAGAGACGAGTGCGAACCATAGAGTTTCCTTTGACCTTGTGCTCATCAGCATATTGAAAGAAGGAGAAGAGCAGCTCCTTAGCATTAGTAGTGAATGAGGTGAGTGTTGGGATTCCATGGGGATCAAAACACGCAACGGAACCAACAAAAACACACAAAACGATCCCATGATTTCCCAATGGTGGTGAAAACTTGTAAGAAGCTACATGCAACCAAAAACAAGAACAAGGAGAAGAGGGAGATCAAATCATACCCTTGAAGACTTTGATTATTTGTTGGAACAACTCGGATTTGGGATGAGATCTTGAAACAAGAGGCTCCAAGCTCCAAAGAAGTCCACACCAAGCTTTGCTTCTTTCTCCTTGTACTAGCAAGCCACCAAATCACCAACACTTGATGATATGGATCTGGAACAGCCTTGAAAACAAAAGTGCACAACCCTTGAACACTTGCTCTTGCTCTCTCTCACACTAGAAGAACTCATAATGTGTATACTTGCACAAATTGACCAAGAGTGTAGAATGAACAAACAATGCCCCTTATAAAGAGATTTCATTTGTTCTTTAGAGTCCAGAGTCATGCTAATTGGCACCCATTCATTGGACCAACCAAATGGTCCAACCAAATTCAAGTGTCACTTAGAATTCTGCCTTCACGACTTCTTCACGGGCTCTCACGGGCCTTGAAGGATAAATGCGCCACGACCGGCCATTAATCCTCCACGAGCCGTGCTGCTCAGTGCAAGAATCGTGAGTGTTGTGCCTTCACGACCTCCTTCACGGGCCGTGTAGGGTCGTGAAGCCCTAGGGTTTCATGAACCATGCGGCCCATGACAGGACTCGTGGACAAAAGCTGCTTCATGACCCGTGGAGCATCCTTCACGGTCGTGAAGCCTAGGTCAACTGGAATTTGACCATTTTGACTCTTTCCTCTTATAGTAGGCTGTCGAGATTGAAACTTGGTGTGTGACCCAATAGGCCCACGCTTCATTGGCAGTGATGCCGGCCTACGTGTGTCGGTGGGCAGATTCCAACAGTGAGTTCCCGGCAAGGAAGATGAAGAACAGATGCAAGATACTTCGTGGTAAGTTCAGCAAACTTGCTATCAGAGAGCATACTGAAGCGAATACTTTGGCCGGAGGTTTTGGGCTTGATGACTTCAGCGGTCATCCAGAACCCACAGAGATGTTCTTCAAACATTGGAACCTTTGCAGAAAGAGCAAAGTTCAATGGGCAGTTGCGAAGATAGATCATTATTTGGTGAAGAGGTGAGGAAGATGAAGGAATAGCTAGGTCAGCGGCGAAGTTGTTGTCTTTGAAACAGATGGATTCCAGTGGGATTTTGGGGACAACATCAGAAGGAAGGGTTACCTTTGCAGAAGCAATTTTGGGAGCCATTGATTCGAGCACAAGAGGTGATTTTGCTTTTGAACAAGAGAGATCGCCGGAGAATATTAGTTGCAGGTAAAGAACTTGGAGAGGCGATATTGGGTTTTAAAGAGGTTTAAACTGAATCAATCTTGGCGGTTGAGTAAATCTAGGGTGAAAATAAGCACGTGAAGCCAGGAATTACGCAAGGATAACTTTTGTGATGTCAAACAGTTATTGGGTAAACCAATTTACCCAGAGTTATCTTGGAACTAGCTATACTTCAACAACACACCATTAGCAGGAAGATAAAAATTTCACAATACAAAGGAACAAAAAAAAATTATTCAAACTTTGCATTTGAAATTTTTTTCTTAACAAACAAAAGAAACAAAAAAATAAAGAAGAACACAATGCCAACAAGAATAATACTTAAGTTTCAAAATTACTAATTCCATATATTAACAAAAGATGATTACATGAAGTTAATCACGATTTACATAGACTGCCAAAAGAAAAAATACATTCATGTTTAAGATAACACAAATATTGAGATGAAACTTCTATCCCAATCCTTTCATCAGGGATGCGAACGGTGATCACATAGCATACCGGGAAGAAAACAAAAGTGATCGCGAATTCCATGAGTTTTTGAGAAAGTGAAAGATTTTCTTTGAATCGTGTCTTTGATTTGCAGTTGAGGAAAAAGGAAAGAAAATCTTTGGTTGTTTATAAATAAATTTACTCATGATTACAGTTCAGAGGTGATTTGACAGTCAGAGAGAGGCGGGGTAAAAGTAGCTATTCAAGCATAGCTACTATGGTGGCTGGCATTAAATGTGATAAGAAAGAATGAACAGTAATAATCAAACTTACTTGAAATAGCTAGATTGTGGAAGGATTTAGCATTCCTATTTCTGCAATCAGCTGATTGAACCGGTGTTCATCTAAGGCTTTTGTGAAGATGTCAGCCAACTGATGTTTAGTAGAGATGAACCGAAGCTCAATTTCGTTTTTGGCTATTTGATCGCGAATAAAGTGATGGCGAACATCAATGTGCTTTGTGCGAGAATGAAGTACAGGATTATTGGAGATGGCAATAACACTTGTGTTATCACAATAGATGGGAGTTCGCTGAAAGGAGATACCATAGTCAGCAAGCTGATGTTGCATTCATAAAACTTGTGCGCAACAACTCCCAGCTGAAATGTATTCAGCTTCAGCGGTGGATAGAGAAATGGAGTTCTGCTTCTTGCTTTGCCAACTCACTAGTTTTCCACCCAGTAACTGACATCCTCCTGTAGTACTCTTCCTATCAATCTGGCATCCGGCATAGTCTGAATCTGAAAATCCAATTAATTCGAAGCCGGAGTCTCTGGAGTACCATAGCCCAAGTTCAGGAGTACCTTTCATTTATCTGAAAATACGTCTGACAGCCGTCAGATATGACTCTTTTGGGTTCGCCTAAAATCTTGCACATAGACATGTGGAGAACATTATATCAGGGCGACTGGCTGTCAGATAAAGTAAGGATCCTATCATTCCTCTGAAGGTAGGAAGATCAACTGATTTCCCGTTCGGATCAGCAATAAGCTTGGTCTTTGGAACAATGGGAGTCTTCATTGGGGAAGAGTCTAAAAAGTTGAATTTCTTGAGTAAGTCATTGACGTACTTCCCTTGATTAATAAAGATGCCTTGGTCAGATTGCTTTATCTGAAGCCGAAGGAAGAAGTTCAGTTCTCCTATCATGCTCATCTTGAACTTTTCTCACATTATTTTCTTAAATTTTTTGCATAAGCGATTGTCAGTAGACCCAAATATAATATCATCGACATAAATCTGAACTAGAATGAGTTCACCTTTTTCTCTACACTGAAATAGAGTTTTATCGATGTTCCCTCTCAGAAATCCATTTTTCAGAAGATGAGTGGACAAAGTATCATACCAGGCACGTGGAGCCTGTTTCAGTCCATAAAGGGCTTTGTCGAGCTTATAAACGTGGTGTGGAAACTTGGGATTTTCGAATCCAGGGGGTTGCTAAACAAATACTTCTACTTGGAGTTCCCCATTCAGAAAGGCGCTTTTGACGTCCATCTGAAAGACCTTGAATCCCTTGAAGGCAGCAAAGGCTAAGAACATACGTATTGCCTCCAAACGAGTAACAGGAGCAAACGTTTCATCATAATCTATCCCTTCCTCTTGACAGTAGCCTTTTGCAACTAGTCTAGCTTTATTTCTCACAACCGACCCGGTTTCATCACGTTTGTTCCTGAAGACCCATTTTGTGCCAATAATAGACTTGTCTTCAGGTGGGTCAATCAGCGTCCACACTTTGTTCCTTTTAAACTCATTAAGCTCGTCTTGCATAGTGATTACCCAGTTAGGATCCTTCTGAGCTTCATCAACTTTCTTTGGCTCGACTTTTGAAGTAAATTCAGAGAACATGCAGAAAGCAGTCGTGGTTGCATTTCGGGTTTGCACACCAGTGTTTGGATCACCAATTACATTAGTGATGGGATGATCTCTAGTCCATTTTGTGACCCGTTGTGGTTGATCTTGTTGTTCATCAGCAGAGGGATTATTTGTTTCCAAGAGATCTTCAGTGACCTGGTTCACATTAACAGAAACAATATCATTGTCAGTATTTACCTCCTCAGAGTAGTCATCCAAATCCTCATTAAATGACTCTTATAGAAGAGCATCAAATTCATCGGACACAATTTGATCAGTATGATTGGAGGTTGACTCTGCATAGAATTCATCAAAGGTAACATTTATTGTTTCAACCAAAAATTTCTTTTTCGGAAGAAAAACGCGATACGCTTTAGAGATATCAGAATAGCCTAAGAACACTCCTTGTTCTCCTTTAGGATCAAACTTGCTTTTCTGATCTTTGGTGTTCAGGATGAAGCATGTACTTCCAAAGACTTTGAAGTATCCGACATTGGGTGACTTCTGATAGAGTAACTCGTAGGGAGTTTTGCTGTGGCGCTTTACAATGATGGACCTGTTTTGTGTATAGCACGCAACATTAATAGCTTCAGCCGAGAAATGGCCTTTCAGAGATGCTTCAGCCAGCATCGTTCTAGTTGCTTCTATTAGGGTCCTGTTTCTTCTTTCAGCAACCCCATTTTGTTGAGGGGTATATGGAGCTGAGAAGTTTTGGATGATGCCATTTTCATCACAAAAATCTTGGAGGGTAGAGCTTCTGAACTTTGTCCCATGATCACTGCGAAGCTGTTTTATATGTGTGTTAAACTGTCCTTGACCACGACGAATGAAGCTCATCAGAACTTCGGCAGTGTCACTTTTGTTACGCAAGAAGAATACCCATGTAAACCTGGTGTATTCATCAATTACAACTAGAGTATACTTCTTACCTCCCATGCTTGGAGAACTGACAGGACAAAAAAGATCCATATGTAAGAGATGAAATGTGGAGTTAACTTGGTTGCAATGTTTTGATTTAAAGACTGATTTCTTTTGCTTTCCCTTCTCACATGCATGACACAGCTTGTCTTTCTGAAACCGAACTGACGGTAGACCTCTGGTAAGCTTAAGCTTAGAGAGTTTGCTGATGTTTTTGAAGTTGAGATGAGAAAGCCTTTTGTGCCATAACCAGTTAACCTTTGAATCAGCTTCAGAAAAGACGCAAGCATCTTTTTCAGAGGTAGCAGAGTTGAAATCAACAACATACATGTTACCCTACCTTTTTGCTTGTAAGACCTCTTTTCCTTTCTTGTTAAAGATTGAACCTTTGGTCTTCTTAAAATGTACTTCATAATCAGCATCACACAATTGACTGATGCTGATCAGGTTGTGTTCAAGTCCTGTCACATGGGCAACATTCTTGATGTTGACTGAACCTTGGTTAAAATAACCATAGCCATCAGTTTTGGCACATTTTCCTCCACCAAAAGTGACCTTGGGGCCATTAGCTTCTTGAACCCCATTCAGTAGGGACTTACATCAGGTCATGTGCCTTGAGCATCCACTGTCAAGGTACCAAGTGTTATCATGCTGATCGCCCTACACAGATAATGAAAGAGATTAGTTCATTTGAAGAGCCCAAACTTTACTAGGCTCCAAGACACACTTCTTAGAAGAGCAACTCAAGATCTTGTTTTCATTATAACACAAAGTAGCTTCATGACCTCTTGCTCCACATTTGTAACACTTACGAGTGGATTTTGAATTCTTTGCCTTAATCTTTTTATTTTTCTTCTCTTTTTCACCGATTAATTTTAAAACTCTGAAAAGAGAATCCTTGACTTCTTTGACTTTGGATACGGGCAAAGCAAAGGTTTCATCATCATTTTTGATTTTGAAGGATTTTGAATTTTCAGCTTTGGATGGTACGATTTCAACTGATGATTCTTCAGTTAATGAAACCATGGGAATAATAATGTCATAGAAGACACTGGCTTCAGGAAGAAAGCTTGAGTTGGATGACTCAGCTATTTTATTTCAGAAGATATTTCGTCAACTGAATCAGTACAGGTTTCAGTCATGACTATAGGTTGGGCTTCAGTTGGGGTTACAGGTATAACTTCAGGATGGGTTTTGGTAGGACTTGATGTAATGGGTATTTTAGTGATTGGTTCAGTAGTTTTATTGGCAGGAGTATCATACTTAGTAGGAAGTTGAAGATTTCTAATTTCAAAATTTGTTCGTTCAGAAAAGCTTGGATTAATAACTTCAGATTTGGTAAATCTCTTTTTGAGCAGATTTTGATTTCCAATGTCATTAATACTTATGTCATTAAAAATCATTTCATCGACATTTTTACACTTTTTGCTGAAATTAGCAGCTTGTTTAATGTGTCCTATACCCACTCTTTCTCTTTGAATAAGCATATGATGATTGATACTCTCAAATGCTAGTTTATTTGGACTCAACCAAAAATCAATAATCGACTGACGATCATTCACTTTTTCGTTAGAGTTTTGCAAATCTATTTTTCACATTTTTTAGTTCATTTGTTAAAAATTCGAGATGAATCTTTAATGCATAAGACTCTTGAAGAAATTTCTCATTTTCTTTTTCGATAACATTTATCTCAGAGGTGAGCTTGTTGATAGTTTGTTTAGATTTGTTTCGATTGTTATGTGCAATTGTCATATCAGAACACAAATAAGCAAAAATATCATCCTTCTCATTCATTGAATAATTTTTGAATTTTGATACCTTATACATCATCGTGGGGTTCCATCCTTCAGCTGAGCTGAGTTTTTCAGCTTCAGCCAAATCTTTGTTGAACTTGCTTTCAGTGGCCATCAAACACATTTCAGGATGTGCAGTTCCACAGATTTCTTCAGCCACAAGACATTTACCCCTGACTTCATTTTCTTCTTCTTCATCTGATGAAGTTTCAGAATCAGTCCAGCCCAGGTCATCAGCTATCATGGCCTTTTCCTTCTTCCTTTCATTTGAGGCTTTGAGGGCTTTATATTTGGCTTTATACTTATCAGCCTTTGAAGGAAACCCTTTCTTAGGATTTGAGGAAGTCTCCTTTACATAGCAATCAGCTGCATAATGACCAGGCTTCCCACACTTGAAGCACTCATTCTTGGACCCTTCAGATGAGCCCTTTTTCTCTGAATAGAACTTCTTATCAAATCTTCTCTTCCGTCCAGATTTGAACTTTTGAAACTTTTTGTAATTTTTCATGATGAAGGCTTTTTCAGTACCTTCATCATCAGACCTTTCCTCCTCCTCAGCTTCATTAATCTGAGACTCATCATCGGAATCTGAGTCCTCAGTTTGCTTGTACTTAGATCTTTGAGGATTTTCAGCAACAAGAGGCAGGGTTTTCTTGAATGCCTTCTTTGGATCAGTTTTCTGAATGCAAGTCTGTTCATCATTCAGCAAGATTCCATATAACTTACGCATGTTCATGTCCCGGAGCATATTATTGGTTCTCAGGATCATGCACATGGTGTCCCATTCAGATGGGAGGGAATCCAGAAATCTGTTGAGTATTTGGAATTGCTCTCTGATAACTCCAACTTCAGTCATGTCGTTCAGTAGACATGTGAACCTTGTATAGACCTCAGTGAGAGACTCTGAGTCTATAGCACAGAAACTTTCATACTTGCGTATGATGTTCGTCTTCTTGTTCTCACGAACTTCAACAGTTCCTTCGAACGATATGCAGATGCTCTCCCACATATCTTTTGCTGTTTTCAGATTACAAACAGTATGAAATATTTCGTTAGGTAAAGCAATGACAATACTGTTTCGTATTTTAGCATCCAAACCCACAAGTTTCTTCTCCTCCTCTGTCCATTGAGATCTTGGTTTAGGACGAGAGGGAATGGAGGTTTCAGCAGAACCAGTCTCCATGGAGATGGTTTGAGGAACATAAGGACCTTCCTCCAAAACCACAAGTGAATTGCAGTCAAGGTTTTCTAAATACAAAATCATTATATTTTTCCAACTGAAAAAATGTGCGATTGAAAACTTTGGTGGTTTGGCAGAGGAGCCATTATCGATGTAATCAAACTTCGACATGTTGAACAGATCACTAATTTATAGATAAAATTAGAACCTGCTCTGATACCAATTGTTTTTCCCGAAAGTGAATAAAACTAACTATGAATAAAATCAAAGTGCGGAAATAGTTTTAAAGCAACGAACACACAAAAGTTTTCAAAGTAAGATTATATTAATAACCAAATTTCAAAGAGTGCACAAGAACAAACTTGAGCACCGAGTACAAACTAAACAAGAACAAACTTGAATACAAATTAGCGAACAAATGCTTAACCTTTACTCGTTAATCGAGCAGGTATTTATAGACTAAGTAAACTAATCATGACCATCTAATTTATTTACACGTGTATCGTTCTACACTGAATTAGGAACAGAAAACAAGATTGCCGTTTCGAGCTCCTTTAGAATGCGCAAATCGTGCACTTTACATAACAGGAAGATCCTGGTTATCAGATGTATTTCAGTTCAAAAGACCCTTGATGACTGAAGACAAACTTCAGCTGATGTTCTCTTCAGAACTAATCTTCAGATGAACTACGGGCTTCTTTCTTCAGATGTCATCAGAACAGTTTACAAAAGAATGATATATTACACCTTCAGTCACTTTCTTTGAAAGCTTCTTCAGGAATGGAATATATACAAATAAAAGGAATAACAATAATACAAACTATTCAAAAACCTACCTAATAAGTACCTATCTAGTTACCATAAACACTCAAAAACCATAAACACACTCACAATTTCTCTCTTTCTTCTCATCATTCACGAAATTCTCAGCCCCAAAATGACCATTAGAGTGGTTCTTCAAAGCTTCAAGAAGCCTACTCAAAAATCGGTTCCATTCGAAGAGTTTTAGGTACGTATTCGGTTTCTATACATCTTTAATCTCTTTTCTTGTTTCTCTTCTATAACCCTAATTGATGGATTATCAAATGAATCAAACGCATCCTAATAACACATAAAGTAATGATTTTGATGTGTTTGGGTGAATAACAAATCCATAAGATTGATTTATTTCAACAAAAATATGAAGAACAAAGAGTTTCAAACTAAATAGAAAATAGGTTAACTTCAAGAGTTCATATTTCGACCAAACCAAACCTAAATAAATCTATTTTTGAGTCTAATATCAATTACTCTGAGTATATTTTCATTTCCAACTGCTTTCATACAAAACTAAGTTGATTTGGTCACTCAAATAACCAAAATCGTCTAGTTGCGCACATCTGTGTTTTCTGGCAGTTTAATCTACCAACTTTGAAATTTCTAAAACCTATTATAAACATCACGAAAATTCTTCAAAATGAATCTGGGGCATATTTCATGAGTTTTAAAATTCCTGTAAAATATTTATAGTTTATTAAGTTTTTTTACTATTTTAATTAATTAAAAACATTTTTGTGGTTGAACCTGGAAAACTTAGGGTTTTCTAAAACAGACATTGAATTATCATAATTAATCCTATGTCTCGAGGTAGAGGCCAAAACTTAGCATTAATAAACTTTGGATTGATTTGAATCACTGTAGAAAATATTAGGATTTATTAGTTTTATTTTCTATTTTATTTGAGTGAAAACCTTTTAATTGTCAAATCTGGAGGTTTTGAAAATTTCCATATTTAGAGTTTAAAATATTTTAAAATATTCAAATGTCCAATTAATTAACCAAAAATTGTTTGAATGAATTTTTATGTGTGTTTAAGTTAATGTAAAATTTTTAGAGTTTAATAAAGTTTTTTAGTATTTTAAATAAATAAAATCTTTGTGACGCGGAAACTGGAGGCATTTTCTGACCCACACAAATTAAAGTATTTTTATAAAATAATAAACATGTTATTAAATTCTAGAAAATTTATACAAAATAATAGAGACATTAAGGTCTCTTCCATAAAAAGTTAGGAAAATAATTAGGACTTTTCGATTAAATTAAAAATATACGAAGAGTACCCAAAATTTCAGTTTTTTAATTTACACAATTTAAAAAGGAAAATAAACAAAATTTCAAAACTAATATATATATATATATATATATATATATATATATATATATATATTGGGGTTAGACCCAAGAGATGGATGCACTTATGCAACCTAGTGTAAAAGTTAATCGTGAATCCTAAATAAATTTAATAGCTCAAGGATAACGCATAAAAAGACTATTACTCGTGAATCTAATATAATATATATGAACTAATTGTTTGTAGATTTGTGAGCGTGCTAAGACTCGATTGACTAAGCTATTTACTAAGGTGAGTACTCGTGGCCCCTTTTTACTATATTTCTCGGGGGAGAATGACACTCAAACTCTCTATTAAACTTTTTATGCCGTGATGACTATTTCTTATTTCGTTTGGACAACTTATGTGACGTATATGCAAAAACCACTTGTTGTTGGTTGATGACAATTGATTCCTATATTCCTATGAGCCAACGGTTTATGCTCCAGCTGGGTATGCTATAATAATTGCTTGGAAGACTATGATTTGATTCCTATTAATTCCTATTAAACCTGGTGGTTTAGATGTTGCTACAACGTCTACACGCTTAACATGTTATACGTGCACATTTGTCCTACTTAAACACTTTACACGGAAACTATGCTATTTCTATAAACTTGCGAGCTCACCAACTTTATGTTGACATTTTCGAGTGTTCATTTTTAGGTAATCCTAATGCTAACGCTTAAGGTGCTTAGAAGACTCTAGTCGGGCCTTAGCGTGTCTAATAGCGCGAATCAGATATATTTAGTTATTTTGTGATGTGGATGTTTACAAATATTTCAAAACTATTATTTGGTTATGGGCTTGTTGCCAGTATACCTGACCCAGGTTGTGGGGTTTACATTCGCACGTTCTTTTACTGTTGTTTGGCTATGTTGCCGTGGAATCGAATTAACATGGCACAAGTCCTCTCTTGTGTTGGGGAAACATCATGACACGTTGGAATATTTGCATTTAGTGATTTGTCTCTATTTGATATCAATGTGTTATGATGATCCTCTCCATCACACTTCGCGATTCCGCCTTGACGGGGTGTGACAAGGCCCTTGCTTCATCAGCAATGATACCAAATCGTGTGTGTCAGTAGGCATAATCCAACATGACTAAGCCCCTATACTCTTCTCTAGTCTTTTCAACTTTGCACGCAAGTTCATCTTCAAGATGGGTGATGTCATCCAAACACAAATGCCTCAATTCAACTTCATGGAAGCTATATCTCTTCCCATCTGCTCTGGTTACGTGGAAGTGAACCATTTGGTAGTTAAGGAAGTTGCATGTACTAGGTTGATATTAGCGATCGGATGCTTGGAAGCCACTTTATCTTTTGAATTGGTATGGAACATTGCGGCAAATTTGATGGCTCTTTCATTTTCTATTGAGTTGAGGATATAGATATCACTCACCTCGGTTACCCGCTCAGGGAAGATTCTCAGGATCCTTTCTTCAAGGTAGGCTTCCGTGTAACATCCCAAAATGGACCTAGTTGTACTATGTGTTCATAAGGTTGTAACCTTGTGAGTTAAATAAGAAATAGTAATTAAGGAATGAAGGTGTAATATAATGTTAAATGAAAGTTGGTGATAAATAAATAATAGTGGTTATTTATTAAATGGTTTTAGATAAGGATTCCAAAAATATCTCCGTTAGTTAAAACGGGTATATGAATATTGAGTTGTAAGTTGAAAAGGGGAACAATATACCCCTTGTGGATGTATTAAAAACGAAAGTTGGTTTCTTTGTTGTAAATACACAGATACATACGTGACACACACACACACACACACTTCAACCTCTTCATTTGTTCTTGAAGCTTTTGGAAGAGAAATAAAGGAGGAAGACTTCAAGCTTCCAATTCCAACAACAAACCAAGTTGAAATCAGTTCTTCATTGCCATCTTCATCATCTTTCTTGTAAGTATGCACCTTCTTCTCCAAGTTCTTGGCTTTTGAGGTTTTGAGGTTAAATATGGGTTTACTAGAAATAGCAATTAAGAATTGAAATTGGAGTTGTATTTAGTTCCTACAACATCAAACTAGTGTTTACAAGCAAGAATCATGAATTAAAGTGATGTGTTTGATTGAGTTTAATGGTTTTGAATAAATGGGTTAAAATTGAAGAATTAAGCTTGATTCTTGATATAGTTGTTAAAATATGATAAGAATTGATGTTTCAAGTTTAGTTGGACTTGGTTTAACACATATGATCATTGGAAGCTGATTGAAAATCGATTGGAAGTGTTTTAGTTGAAAAATGGTAGGAACAGAGTGCTGAAACTCGTTACTGGTCTGAAACAGACTTGCTTGCGGGTGTAAGGAAAAAATAGTTGCTTACGGCCGCAAGGGAATGTCTTCTTACGGCCGTAAAGGTAAATGCTTGCGGGCGCAAAGAGTTTTCTGCCCTTGTAGGCACAAACAGTTTTCTGCCCTTGAAGGCACAAGCAATCTTCAGCCCTTGTGGGCACAAGCAACATTGCTTGTGGCCACAAGGAGCCCTCTTTCAGAAAATTGTTTGTTGTTTGCATTTTAACGATTGGAAAGCCTATGTAGGCTTGTAATTGGACTTAAAGTATCGTTAGGATGTTATTACTACTATTTTGGTAGTAATACTTTGTGTGTATGTTCATTTGATGTAAGTAACGATGTTTTAGGTAAAATCAACGAACAAGAAGAGCCGGAACACTATGTTCTCCTGTGGTAGTGTAACATCCGCAAACCCGGGCAAGTTGATTAGCGGGTTAGCGGCAGGTGATTTCGTGTTTATTTTGTATAAGTTGATTATGTGATTAAGTGTTGGATAAAATTGAAAATACATATTTATGAGAATATATATATATATATATGTTACTGGAATAAAAGGAAAAGTACGTATGTATGTATGTAATATGTATGCATGGATGTATGTGGCATGAAAGAAAAGAATAGGATTTTAGAAAAGAAGCCTTGCCACCTCCTGCTTGAATAAATAAAAGGAGTATGTATACGTGGGAGTGTATTCACCAGCACATAGTTAAAGTGTGAAGTGTGTGTGTTGGCTAAAACCATCTCTGAAGAAACCTATCAAGAAAGAAGGAAACTTGAATTTTCAAGAACAAGATTTGGTGAATCATATTTCAAACTGAAGATTGGTATGTGTTTATATGATGTTATGGATTGTTTTGATGTGATTATATGTTGAAATACATGTTAGAATGAGGAACTACCATGATAGGAACTTGGAGCTCAAAACTTGATTTATGGGTTTTGATGGATAATGGATTTTCATTAGATTTGATGAGTTATACATGTTTGTTATGATATTATATGAAGTTTCCTATGTATTAGCAGTGTTTTTGATTAAGAAAATGGAAGTTGAAAATAGTATATTATGAGGATGATGGCTGGAAATCTGACAGTTTATGAGGAAGGAAACAAATCCGCGACTCGTCGCAGCACGACGCGTAGGGGTCGCGGCGCGACACCCTGAAATCCAGAACTCCAAGAATCCGCAACCCGGAATCCGACACTCAAATCCGATACTCAAATCCGAGTAGCGTCGCGGCGCGATGCAAGGGCTTGTGGCGGCGCGACAGGCCATTTTTAAGGATTTTTGTGTTTTTGCTTTGTATTCGTATGGGATGTGATGGGTTATTGGTTATATGATTATTGTATGTTGTTTACAAGTTATATAGAGATATAAATATATATTGTGGATATATATATTTATCATAGATTGACTTCGGTTTGTTGTGTTCTCAGGATTTGCAAAGACTCAGTGATATTAGACAACTGAGCAGATGGGAACCTAGACTGAGGTGAGTGGAAGTGTACTCACGAGTGGTGATGGCGGTAACATTTTTAGTTACATGAATTAATATATTGTTACGATTTGGATTTGCCATGCTAGACTGTTTAGTCTAAGTTGACATGATAGACTGTTAAGTCTAAGTTGCCTTGCTAGACTGTTTAGTCTGAGTTGCATTAATAGACTGTTGAGTCTGAGTTGCCATGCTAGACTGGATAAATCCGAGATGCCATGATGAACTGTTTAAGTTGAATTGCCAGTATGGAATGTGTTATTTGGTATGTGTTGACAGATTGTGTGATTGTGATTCGTTGATTGTGGCTTGTTGATTGGGATTGTTTCGATGGTTGCGTGGCCAGTGCACATGGTTAATTATGTGTGCACGTGGCGAGACCTGTACGTATGGTTAATTATATGCGTACATGGTTGGGGGTCAGCTATCGCATGTTTTGGGCTGGGCAATCTGCTATTGGTTGCACGGTTCTAGACTTTCTATGAATTTGTTGCAGTAGAAGGGGCTTTAACTGTACCAAGTATCAAATAGCTAACGGTAAACCTTTGCTTTGGCCCGCATCGGTTGCAGGTTCGGCAGAACCGCCGTTCCTCTAGTGATTGGATTGGTGATTGGTTTGGCTTGTGATTGATTGTTTGATCTGTTGAGATCGGTTTGCTTGTGCTTGTTGTTTGAGGATGCTTGTTTGTAGCTTCCATTCACTTAGCTTTGTGCTAATTCCCCTCGGTTGATTGCTTTTCGCAGGTCTAGCTGTTTAGCTGTGTTTGTGGGGAAGGGAAATTTGACCAATACTCTGATATTATGATTTGAGAAGAGATGAGCCACGTTTGTAAATATTTTGTAACACAACTTGATGTGACATTTGTAAAAGTACTTTGTACTTTGTATTTGTTTTAATGAAATCAGTTAACGCTTCCGCAGCGGTTTAAAAAAAATGGCTTGAGCATTTGCGGTGTTACAAGTTGGTATCAGAGCCTAGGTTTGGCGATGCAGGCACGGCTAGAGTGTTGCATTCCCAAATCTTGGCTCGTGTTGGGTGAAACTTTCCTTGGGGGAATTAGACTGAATTGGTGAAGCTGTTTGTTAGTTAGTATGTTATGTACTAACGGTTTATCTAATGAGATTGTGAGATGATGTGATTGTACAGATATGGCTGACAGAGATACCCCTGCTGATCCTCCTGTGTCCCAAACGGTGGTTGAGACTTCAGTGATTCACACTATAGATATGACGAATCGTGTGGGAACTTCCGGTTATGAACAGGAAAATGATCGAGAGGCATATATTCACAAGTTAGAGGATGAACTTCAGGAACTCAGAGATATAGTTCGGGGTATCGGAAGAGAGAGGATTGATCTGAATATGTCATCACAGATACCAACAACTGTTGTTACCCAATCTACTACTTTACCGGTTACTGCTCTGTTTCCTCCAGTAACTCAAGTGACGCAACCGTTATTTTTCAATCCTTCCACTTTGCAGGGAGACTATCCTTTTGGATATCCGGGATTTAAGCAATCTTGTTCGTACAAGCAATTTTTGGATTGTAAACCATCTAGATATTATGGGAGTACTGATCCGAACGAGACTTTGAATTGGTTGCGAGAGATGGTAAGAACTCTTGATGCGTGTAATTGCGAGGATGAATCCAGAGTTAAATTTGCGACTCGTATGCTTAAAGGCGATGCAATGGTATGGTGGGATTCATTAACTGGGCATTTTACTGAAGAGGAAAGTATTACTTGGAATCAATTTCAAGAAAAGCTATGCGAACGATATTGTAGTTCATTGAGATTGAGAAAATCAGAAAAGAGTTTATGGATTTGAAGATGACAAGAGACATGACAGTAGATGATTTGATTAAACAATTCAATGAGAAATTGCGATTTGTGAAACAGTGGGTGCCAGATGAGGCAACAAAGATACAACATTTTGTGGTAGATTTGCTTCCAGAATATCAAAGTACTACTAGATGGGCAAGTACTTTATCACAAGCGTTTACTCTAGCTAAGACGGCTGAGAGTGATGGAAAAGCAAGAGATAGAATGAATAGAGAGTGTATCTTGCAGCATAAATCAATGATTGGACATGTTAGTGAACCACAAAGACAGAGTGGGCAGACCGGGCAGAGTGACCAGAAATAGAAGAATCGAAACAAGAAATCTAAGGCAAGTAGACCTAAACAGAGTTCATTATGGTGTCGCCCGTGTAGATTTATTCATACGGGGCCTTGCACACCCCAGACATTGCGTTGCATCCGATGTGGATTGTTTGTACATGAGATCAAGGAATGTGGTTTCTCTCGAGGTGTGTGTTGGAATTGTCAGAGAGAGGGCCATCATAGGTATGATTGTACAAAGGCAAGGAAAATGGGGTCGGGGTCAGGAGTGGATGCAGGTGGGGGATCCTCGTCAGCAGTTGGACAAAAGAGAAAGAACCCTTCTGTGCCAGAGGGTAGAAATTTTGATATGATGAATGATGACGATGTTGACATCAACGATGATATGACGGGTACGTTTTAATAACTTTTATATTGGTGCGTATATTTATTAACTTCAGAGTTAATTGTTGATGTTTATGTGTGCTAAGTGTATGTGTTTACTTCTGAAAGAGCATGATTCTTTAGAAGTAAAGATAATTGATAATATGTAATCGTGAAATTAATTGGTACTATTGTCAGGAAATGATATGAAAGTGCACACGTGATATGTGAAATAATGTGAACTGGGTATGATATGCCAAGGAAAGAATATTTCAGATTAGTTAAAATTGCATGTTATGCAATGTGTTGTACGACTGTTCTATAATTGGTATATGTTTAAGCATGTTGTGTTTGTATATGCGTATATATGTGTTTGTGTTATGCAAAGATGAGGGGAAGAGGATAAATTGTTGAGGCTTGGGAGAAATTGGTGTTAACCAAGACATGTTTTGATAAAGATATGATTGAGATTATGGACTATTGATATTAAATCTATTGGGTAAAGATAATTGATGATGATGAATGATGAATCTGAAAAGATTAGGGTATGTTGAGATATGGAAATTGGTAGATCAATGAATGATGTTATGTTATGGGATTAAAGAGTGATTTGTGTCTTATGGTAAAGATTTGAGAAGAATGATTTAACCTATGACTTGAAGACTGTACATGATATGTTTGTATTGACCATGTGGGAAGTGTTGATTGTAAAGGATGACGTGTATGATTGACATGAGTTTTAAAAGAAGAAGTGAATGCTTATATACAGATGAATTGAATATATATGACAGAGACAGACTTCAGAAAGAATAGAAGAATGTGAATGAGGGATTGTAATATTACCTGGGTAGGATAAATGCTAGTAGACGTGTGGAATATGAGGGAATTTATAATAATAGCACTGTAGTTATGTGGATTGAAGTATACGCGACTTGATGAATAAGATTAAAATTGCCTTTACACTGGAAATGGATGACTTGATGATTGAAATACGAGAAAGAGATTGATTGCTACAGATTGGATAAATCTGAAATGTACAGGATTGTTTGAGTAAAAGATGTAATTGATATCTAATTATAAGAAGTTATGTATGTGAAAAAATTGATTAAATGATAGTGGTTATCTGTGAACTGAAGACGTGTGTGATTTGAAAGAATAATGTAACGGCCTGAACATGTGGAATAAAGACTTGTGAACTTTATTCATGAATTGCCTTTGCTAGGAAGGTGCCTTTGCTTGGAGTTGGAAATTTAATTCGAACAGAACTTATAAAACTAGATTGCCAATGCATTTGGAAGGGCTAAATGATATAATGCCATATAGAGTATTTAATTGATGAATTAATGAAGGAGTGAACATGATATAGAAATTGTGTATGAGTTAAGGCGAAGTATCAGAGAATTATGAACTGTTGAGATACCTGAGATACTAGGACGGTGATGATGAAGATTATATGTGATTTACAATACATGATGGAGTCTGAATATGTATATTACGGGTAATTTTCCAGCAAGACGGCATGGTTGAGCAGAATTGCATACTGTTAACATAATTTGAAATATCAGAATGATTGTGAAAGCTAGTTACGATGGAGTTGATGCCCGAATTATTATAGAAAAAGAAATTTGGATATATCACGAGTGATTATTGATTGATCAGTAAGAAGTGCTAGTATTATATTACGAGTGAGATAGCCTTGATTGGGCAAATTATATTGATCGGATGATGTAAAGATATGATGATTTATATGTTGAGACTACTGATAAAAGATTAAGATGCAGTGAATAATTTCTAAATGATTTTATTACAAGAATTGAGACGTGAAATGAACAGTATGACTGAATCCTTGTGGCTAGTGCAGTAGAAAGAATTGTGCAGATATGTATGAATGAACTTGTATTTGTATTGGATTTTGATGTTTCGTGGATTTTATAAACAATTAATTAGACTGACGGGATGTGATTTTTATCAAGTGGATGTCAACCTATCCGTGCGAGTTGTAGTATGTAAATATCCAGATAATGTCCTGACAGTGTTTTGACATGTTAGTTGGAAGTAAGGAGAAAGTAATATGTGAATATTTTACATGACAGACAGTGAATGAAAGGTACGTGAAATTTGTTTATTCGGGATGAACAGGGTACTGTGAATGAGTATTCGAGAAATGTGTTGACTTTGTCTATATGCTTGAATGTGAAAGAGAATGAGTTGAAAGACAGATTAAGTGAATCTATGAGTTACATGTTGAGTTGAATGTGGAACTGAAGGAGAGGTTTGAAGAATGAACTGATAAACAACTGATGATTGTAAACTAAGAAAGACAGTTGTATGGTAGTAAGATGAAGCTACGTATAAGTTACAATTGAATTGACAGTCAGTGATGAATGAATATGAAGTGTGGAGAATATGTTTAATATGTGCTATAGGATTCCGAGGACGGAATCCCCTAAAGGAGGGAAGATTTGTAACATCTACAAACCCGGGCAAGTTGATTAGCGGGTTAGCGGCAGGTGATTTCGTGTTTATTTTGTATAAGTTGACTATGTGATTAAGTGTTGGTAAAATTGAAAATACATATTTATGAGAATATATATATATATATATATATATATGTTACTGGAATAAAAGGAAAAGTACGTATGTATGTATGTAATATGTATGCATGGATGTATGTGGCATGAAAGAAAAGAATAGGATTTTAGAAAAGAAGCCTTGCCACCTCCTGCTTGAATAAATAAAAGGAGTATGTATACGTGGGAGTGTATTCACCAGCACATAGTTAAAGTCTGAAGTGTATGTGTTGCCTAAAACCATCTCTGAAGAAACCTATCAAGAAAGAAGGAAACTTGAATTTTCAAGAAGAAGATTTGGTGAATCATAATTCAAACTGAAGATTGGTATGTGTTTATATGATGTTATGGATTGTTTTGATGTGATTATATGTTGAAATACATGTTACAATGAGGAACTACCATGATAGGAACTTGGAGCTCAAAACTTAATTTATGGGTTTTGATGGATAATGGATTTTAATTAGATTTGATGAGTTATACATGTTTGTTATGATGTTATATGAAGTTTCCTATGTATTAGTAGTGTTTTTGATTGAGAAAATGGAAGTTGAAAATAGTATATTATGAGGATGATGGCTGGAAATCCGACAGTTTATGAGGAAGGAAACAAATCCACGACGCGTCGAGGCGCGACACCCTGAAATCCGGAACTCGAAGAATCCGCAACCCGGAATCCGACACTCAAATCCGATACTCAAATCCGAGTAGCGTCGCGGCGCGACAGGCCATTTTTAAGGATTTTTGTGTTTTTGCTTTGTATTCGTATGGGATGTGATGGGTTATTGGTTATATGATTATTGTATGTTGTTTACAAGTTATATAGAGATATAAATATATATTGTGGATATATATTTATCAGAGATTGACTTCGGTTTGTTGTGTTCTCAAGATTTGCAAAGACTCAGTGATTTGCAAAGACTCAGTGATATTAGACATTTGTGGTTACATGAATTGATATATTGTTATGATTTAGATTTGTCATGCTAGATTGTTTAGTCTAAGTTGACATGATGGACTGTTTAGTCTAAGTTGACATGATAGACTGTTAAGTCTAAGTTGCCTTGCTAGATTATTTAGTCTAAGTTGCCTTAATAGACTGTTGAGTTTGAGTTGCCATGCTAGACTGGATAAATCCGAGATGCCATGATGAACTGTTTAAGTTGAATTGCCAGTATGGAATGTGTTATTTGGTATGTGTTGATAGATTGTGTGATTTTGATTCGTTGATTGTGGCTTGTTGATTGGGATTGTTTGGATGGTTGCATGGCCAGTGCACATGGTTAATTATGTGTGCACGTGGCGATACCTGTACGTATGGTTAATTATATGCGTACATGGTTGGGGGTCAGCTATCGCATGTTTTGGGCTGGGCTATCTGTTGTTGGTTGCACGGACTTTCTATGCATTTGTTGTAGTAGAAGGGGCTTTAACTATAGCAAGTAGCAAATAGCTAACGGTAAACCTTTGCTTTGGCCCGCATCGGTTGCAGGTTCTGCAGAACCGCCGTTCCTCTAGTGATTGGATTGGTGATTGGGTTGGCTTCTGATTGATTGTTTGATTTGTTGAGATCGGTTTTCTTGTGCTTGTTGTTTGAGGATGCTTGTTTGTAGCTTCCATTCCCTTAGCTTTGTGCTAATTCCCCTTAGTTGATTGCTTTTTGCAGGTCTGGCTGTTTAGCTTTGTTTGTGGGGAAGGGAAATTTGACCAATACTCTGATATTATGATTTGAGAAGAGACGAGCCACGTTTGTAAATATTTTGTAACACAACTTGATGTGACGTTTGTAAAAGTACTTTGTACTTTGTATTTGTTTTAATGAAATTAGTTAACGCTTCTACTGCGGTTTAAAAAAAATGGCTTGAGAATTTGCAGTGTTACAGGTAGCTCTACAGGTGAGTACCGACTTAACTTGTAACCATTATGTAGTATATATGGATTTATTGTTTACCATTAGGTATATACGAAATGTGATAGCTACGAGTATGAATAGTAAGATTGTAAGGTAAGTTTAACTGGTGTTTATAGAAACACGAAGTATAGATGCCTGTACGTATTATATGATATGTATACATGTTGATGGATCCGGATTGGATCCGCCTTGTTAAGTTGTTAGTTATTGTAGCGTGCATGCCAGCGGATCCAAATTAGAGCCGCCTAGTTAGACTTGATGATATGTATGTTATATAGGATTGTGATTGGATCACCCATGTTGTACTTGTGTATTCTACTCATTAAATGTGAGTAGAACTTGTTATTATGTATGCTATGGATCCTGATTTGGATCAACCATATGGAATTATTGTTATATATGCTATTGGACCCTAATAGGATCCCCATGCTGAAACAAGGTTTTCCATGACGAATGATATGCCAGACATGTATTTAAGTACATGTGCATATATTGTTGAATATGAGTTATATGTAAATGCATGCATGCACTTGTCCCTGAAAAGGGTTCTTGATGAGCTATCTGTATGTCCGGACTAACATGTAATTAAGGTCAGGTTCGGCTGGGTCCAGTGCCTTCGGGCTAAGATTCTGGATCAATGGTACTCGAGTACCATTCCTTTCAGCACTTGGGGTGAGTGCCTTAAATGGCTAAGCCTATGAGCCTTTGGCTCCTTAACGATCAGGTAGATTCACTTATGTGATGAAACCAGCACGGATGGTAGTGGTCTGAATCCTCGGTGGAAAAATTGTTGAGCTGGATTAGCTACCTGGCAAGATAAGATGCGTGCTGGTAGGATCAGCGCTACGCTATCGATAGGATAGCATTGTTTGCTAAATCATGTGTTATATGACTCGCAGGTATCTATGTTGCCATGTTGCTATGCTTATGATGTGAAGTATATGTTGCATGATGCTTACGGTTAAGTTTGTATTCACTAGATTTTAGAGCTAACCCCCTCCTAGTATATATGTATGTTTTTGCAGATGTATGCTTAGACTGGGCATAGGAGTACTTTTATTGTGCTGGGACATCTGTTGTTTATTGCAGGTATGATGGTCGGTCGGTATTAATGTTGGTAACACCCGTTTGTAAATAAGGAAAATGTTTTAAGACTTCCGCTGTTTTGTTATCAAACTAAAATAATGTTTGACTTTTGGTTTTAAAAAGACTAAAATTGACTCTGAAATCGCGGTGTTACATTCCGTAAACAACTTTGTTGGCCAGCGAGGATGGGGCTTTGTGAAAGTTTCTTCTAGGTAGGCTTCCTACACATAAGTGATTATTCATCCCTTCGTTCACGATATCAAGTGTGAATGTAAGTCATGGAACACGGTCAACCCCAAATCATTCATGATTATGTTTCTCGGTCTAGACTAACTATGACTAATAATACAAGTTGCAAAATTGATCCATTATCAATTTAACTTGAGCATGGCCATGCATTTTGATTGTCATCAGCTTAGTAAACGATGGGCCCAGGGATATCTCTCTAAAGATGAACGAATACCTTTGACTACACCGTTCCGTCAAAATAACAAGTTCTTGCTTGACAGCTTCCCTTATAACAGCTAGTTACGAACTGCGTTAGAAAGCAATCTAAACTAGACCACATCATTAATCAAGAAGCGCATGTATCTCCAGTAGAAGAACAAATAATATTATCATCCTGATTTACTTGTGATCCTGTCCATGAAGTAAACTCAGGTTTGGGTCCTCCGGTCACTTCATCCACTATCAAGTACAGGCTAGTGTTGCGTAACTATGTATTCAATCCATGAATACTCTACCAACCACTTGCCTCGATCTTAATTCACTTCTTCCTTCCAAAGAAGAACGACCGATCGTGGAGTATTTATAATAAATAAATTTATTCATGGAAGTATTAAACATGCAAAAATAGAACACAATAATATTTCATAAAGTAATCGCACCATGCGTATATTAAATCCCCATTAAATAATCATTTCAATAAAAAATACATTATTGCTTTAATGTTCTCAAACAAGTACAACTAAAATAATTAAACCAAGTCACTAGTAAATCTAATGCCTATAGATATAGCATGAGAATCATGTTTAGCCTGTGACAAAGGTTTAGTAAGCGGATTTGCCAAGTTCCCCTTAGTCGGTACTCTGCTCACAACTATGTCCCCACTCTTAATGATATCACGAATAAAGTGATATTTTCGAGCAGTGTGTGTCGTGCATTGATGCGCCCTTGGTTCCTTTACTAGAGCTACTGCACCCTCATTGTCACAGAAGATCTTAATAGGGTTAGCGATGCTAGGAACAACTCCTACATCCTGAATGGATTTCTTCATCCAGACAACTCCTTAGCAGCTTCGCTTGAAGTAATATACTCTAACTCCGTGGTTGAATCAACCATGGTATCTTGCTTGGAACTCCTCCAACTAATAGCTCCTCCGTTTAACAAGAAAACAAATCCTGATTGAGACCGGCAATCGTCATTGCCAGTTTGGAAGCTAGCATCAGAATATCCGGTAACTCTGAGCTCCTCTGATCCACCGAACACTAAAAACATCTCTCGAGTCCTCCGAAGATACTTGAGAATGTTTTTAACAGTGACCTAATCACTTTGACTAGGGTTAGCTTGATATCGGCTGTTGGTTCAAATAATAAATGTATTGGAGCAAATCCACAATAATGATGTATGAATTGATGAGAGATAATGGAGAATTCACGCCACACTTTTCAGAATAATGAAATGCTCAATTGATAAGTGGTAGGTAGACTAGTATATATACCCATAAGGTATTTACTAGATCTACCCTCTACAATGATTAATGACAAACATAACTAAACTAATATAATGAACACAATATTTAATATAACAATATCCCCCTTTGTGTTCATTATACAGATAAAGCAAGATAAATGAAAATCGTCTTCTTTGCAGGGGCAGTTGATCTGTGAGGGAATCTTCAGATTAGTATCCTGGTTATTCTTCAAGAGAAAAATACCCTCCCCCTTGAATGAAGCTCTCAATCTTCATTGATGACATGAGATCCTTTCATTTCGTTGCTCCCCCTTGATCTTAAGAGCATATATCTTCTTATGATAAACATCCACTGAAAAGTAAGGTGGTTCATGAAAATCTTCTCTTTAGAAAGTCTTAAGAGATGTTTGACGGAGCGAACCACACATGGATATTTAAGCTCTGGCAAGGTGGGAAGACGTGCATTCGTGTTTGTATTCGAGAATGATCTTGTTTGACTAACATGAGCAAATGGATAAGCAGCATGATGAGGGGTACCACAATTCTTTTGAAGAAGAGTTTTCTCTTTCATTTCTTCAAAATTATCTTTGCTTTCATTCCAAAGCTTGACCCTGTTTATGAACTGCTTTGTGTATGATTTGGAACTTGAGTAATGATCCTTAGAGTATTTGGAGTTTAGACGCCTATGATTGTTTGATGATTCACCTGCAAGGACTGTTCCAGGAACCACCTTGATTTCCTTTCCTTTGGCAAACTTACACTTTTGAACCATTTGAGAGTCAGAAGATGTCGTGACCTTTTCTTCTACACAATTTTGTAAGTCTTTCTTAAATTTCTGAATATTAATCACAAATTGATTTCTTTCGGTCTCAAAATTCATTCTTTCTTTAGTTGACTTTCTTTGAATATCCAACAATTGTTGCTCAAGATTTCTTCTCTTGGCACATTCTTCAATCTCAAACTCTTGAAATTTGCTCTCGGACTTGTGTAGTTTCTCAGTCAATTCAGAAAGCTGTAGGGTAAGTTTTGCATTTTCTTTCTCCAAATCATCTGCCCTTTTTTTCTGTCTCTCGCCAAAATCTACCCAAAGATCAAACATTTTAATCTTTTCCTCATTGGTTTGTATCATGATTTGAAATGATCGTTAGCGTGAGAAGTAAGATTGTGATTGTGTTCGAATTCGAAAAACGAAGTGATCGAATGAGATGAAAGAGTTCGAAGTTGATATAAAGGTTTGTTCGAAATTAAATAAAGATTTTGAAGAATTCGGTGCTCGAAGTGAATGGTGAAATAAAAATTATCTCGAAGTGAATGATTAATAACGAGGTGCATGAAGAACCCGTGGCCTTCGAATTTAACTGCTTCGAATTGTGAATGGAATTTAATGTGTTCGAAGTGTGTGGAATATATCGGCTTCGAATTGTGAAAGGAATTAATTGACTTTAAAGAAGCCAATTCGAAGTGAATGTCAAATAGAAGTTCGAAGTGTGTATCAATTTCAAGTGGAGTTCGAAGTGAAAAATGGCAAATAAAAATAGGAGCTCGAAGTGGTTAATGAAATCAGACTTTGAATTGTGGCAAAATAATGAAGACTTCGAATGGCAATTAGTGAGCTCCGAATGGTACGTGCATGGAATAATATGCTTCAACTTAAATGGCAATTACTTTAGACATCGTAGCCTGCATGAAAAATTAGGGTGCAAGGAATTTAGTGTGTTTAGAAGTGTGCATGCATGGTTTTAATTGGGCGCGTGACTAACAAGCTCGAAGTTGTCTAGCAAACTCCATTATCTTCCTTTTCAGAAGAATTATAGATCAAAATAATATTTCTTCATTGTTCTTCAACTTCTTCAAGTGTTCTTCAATAAATTTTGAATATTGATGAAATCTTTGAATAATAGCCTCGAAATTTATCCCTTTTGATTCGTAGATCTCAGATCTCAATTAATAATCGAGCAATTTAATTATCCATTTGATTTTAAATGGATTTTGAAGGCAAAAATCGCAATAAGAAATTACGAGAAACCTTTAAAAATCCAAATTTAAACAACTTCAAATTAAAGATAGAGAACAATCAAACCTTAATCTTCGAATTCTGATCTTGATGATAAAAACACAATCACGAGCCTTACTTTTATCAAGCTTGGCTCTGATACCACTTGTTGGTCCCAAATAATAAATGTATTGGAGCAAATCCACAATGATGATGTATGAATTGATGAGAGCCAATGGAGAATTCACACACACACTTTTCAGAATAATGAAATGCTCAATTGATAAGTGGTAGGTAGACTAGTATATATACCCATAAGGTATTTACTAGATCTGCCCTCTACAATGATAAATGACAAACATAACTAAACTAATATAATGAACACAATATTTAATCTAACATCGACTCGTCATGCTCAAGGCATACGACACATCAGGCCGATTACATAGCATAACATACATGATCGATCCCGCTTCCGAAGCATACGAGACTCGACTCATTTCTTCTAGTTCCTTTGGAGAACTAGGACATTGAGACTTGCTTAATTCTAAACCATACAACATAGGCAGATTCCCTTTCTTGGAATCCTACGTCTTGAATCTCTTCAAGACTTTATCTATATATGTACTCTAGCTCAAAACAATAAGTCTTTTAGATCTATCTATATAGATCTTTATCCCCAAAATGTACGCTACCTCTCCCATGTCATTCATAGAGAAACAACTCCCAAGCCAGGATTTAACCTCCTGTAAGGTGGAAACGTCGTTCCCTATGAGTAGTATGTCATCAACATATAAGACAAGGAAAACTACAACACTCCCACTAGCCCTGACATACAAACAAGATTCATCCTTGCTTTTGGAAAAACAAAACTCTTTGACTTTCTCATCAAAGGAAATGTTCCAACTGCGAGATTCTTGCTTAAGACAATAAATGGACCTCTTAAGCTTGCATACTTTATTATGATATTTGGGATGTACGTAACATTCAGGTTGTGCCATGTACACCTCCTCTGCCAACTTCCCATTAAGGAAGGTAGTCTTAACATCCATCTGCCATATTTCGTAATCGTAATATGCAACGATTGTAACGTCCCAAATTTTTTTTAATATAAGTAAATGTAATCCATGCATTAATGGTGACAATTCAACAAAAGTCGTACGAGGTCCCGCACACGGGACTACCCGTAGGTAAATGTATTTAAGTAACATTACAGACGTTTTTCTATCAAAATGTTTAAATAATTAAAACAGCGGAAAATGTTGAATAAACGAGGAGCCGTCTTCAAGCTGCTGCAGCCTTCCCACGATCCGGTCCTGAAAAGAATAAGTTCAACAATAGTAAACATAAAGCTTAGCGGACACTCAAACTTACACACCACACTAGACATGTACATGTCACATCATAACACAAATCCATAATCACATATCATTACACATACTACCGACGCGGTGCACTGACGACAATTTCACAGCTTGGGTCACAGTTGACTATCCAAGCCGTACAAAGGATTTCACACTATGTCTGACTGTGCCCGAGTTACGTTTTCACCACAATATAACGTGTCCTTTCACTTCACGTGTAAAACATATCAGTTAAACCATCACATAGAATATAACATACACATTTCACACTAATATCATGTATAAGTTAGGGTAACTCACCTGATCTGTAGCAAAGATAAACGCAAGAGATTTCACAAGCTAAAAGTTAACAAGTCCAGTCGCAAGGACCTACAATATAGATACCTTCACCGATTAGCTTTGGGTATACTACAGATCCTAAGTCGACCACACTAGGTCGGATTACACTAAAAGTCGCATGGACTAGTGAAAGTCGCATGGACCTAAGCTGAAAGTTGCATGGACCTAAGCTAAAAGTCGCATGGACCACCCACACCCCATCTGAAAGTCACATGAACTAAGTAAAGGTCGCACGGAACAATTAACTAAGCTGGAAGTCGCATGGACCTAAGCTGAAAGTCGCATGTGTAACACTTGCAAACCTGGGCTAGTAGATTAGCGGGTTTACGGTATGTGTTTATTTATGTTTAAATTACAATAATTTAATTATGTGGTTAATTAATGATTTAGTTTATAGGTAATTGATTAATTAATTTAGAACCACAAAATAGTATGTATGTATGTATGTATATATGACCGTAGATATGTATGCATGTATATAATTGGGTTTGTACACATGTGGGTATGATTAGAAGAAGTTGCCACCTACTTTGCATGTAAAATTTGTGTGTGATACCAACCATCTGCTCATTATTTTCAAAAAGAAAAGTGTGTGTGTTTTGCTCTCTGCCAAGAAAACCGAAGGAAGAAAAAGAAGAACAAGGAGAATAGGATCTAAGGATTTTGTGTGTTTGAAATCAAGTAAATGATAGATTTTGTTTCTAGTATGTTTAAATACTTATGTGGTATGGTCTTTGATAAAGTAACATGGATTTACGATTAACTATAGAATCGGTTTTGATGAAATATGAGTTTTGGTGGGTTTTATGTGTTCATATGAATAACATGGTTATATGATGTTTCAGTGCATGAAAATGTGTTTAAACATGTTTCTATTATGATATGATGAATCTATGATTTCTGGGTTTTTGAGTTTTTGATGAAGTAATGATGTTCTAAGATTTGGTTGAAGAAGAAGGTGAAATCCGGAAGTCATGGAAAACCGACACTCATAAATCCTGTACTAAATCCCGAGACTTTGAATCCAAGGGCTACCAAATCTGATACTTATGAAATCCGAGAATGATATCCGGAACCCAAAATACAACTATAAATCCGAAACAAGTAAACCTTAAATCCTACCCTTGAGAAACCGATACCCAAAACCGATACGTTTGTAATCTGAAAGTTTGAAATCTGAGACTTGAAAACCTATACCTAAATCCGATACTCTAGAATCCGAGTGATGGAAATCCGATAACCCAAATCCGGTGTAGTGAAATCCGATACTTGTGATTAGCGGATTCCAAAATCCGAGACTGGAATCCGATAACTTTGAAGAATCCGATAGTTTTGGGAAATCCGACACTTTGTGTTTTGGATTTATATTTGTTTATTGCTTGTTTGTTTTCATAAATGAGTTATAAATATATTGATAGATATATTTATAAGATTGAGACTGATTGGTTCTTATTATGTTTTCAGGCAATCCAAAGGCTAGGTAACATTAGACTTCTAAGTACTTTATCTGACATTGAAAGGTGAGTGGATGATGAACATGAATGGTAAAGATTATGGTTAATGTTATTGATGTGATTCATGATTGTGATTGTTGGATTGCTAGATTTTTGTTGGAACTGTTGATTGTGATATTTATCTATTGATGTCTGTTGCATGACTATTTGATCAATACGCATTCTAAGTATGATTTTGAGTTGCGTTTGAGAAGTCAGCTATACGTAGAATTGGGCTGGGCTCGTCTACTGGTTGGTTGAACAGTGGTAGCCTTACTGATGCATATGTTGCATCAGAGGGGGATTTCACTGTGCCAATTCAGTAGAGAGCTATCCGTAAATCTTTGCTTTGGCCGGCATTGGTTGTAGGTTCTACGCCGAACCGCCGGTCTTCTTGGATTTGTGATTACATGTTTAGTATTGGCTATTGATGTTTGCTTTTGGGTTTAGCCTCTACTCACCTAGCTTTGTGCTAATTCCCCACAGTTATTGCTTTTTTTTTGCAGGTTTGTGTTTGTGAGGGTTTGTGAGGGTTTGTTGAAGGAGAAGTTGACCTAACTCTGATGTCAAGATTTAAAAAATGAAACGAGACAGTTTATTTTGTAACACAAGTTATGTTTATTAGAATTGAAGACAGATATTTTGTTTTGTAAATGATTGAGTGAATGAAATGTATGTTTGATTTATTAAGCTTCCGCAATGCATTTAAAAAAATGGCTTAGATTTTATGGTGTTACAGTTTGGTCTCAGAACCTAGGTTTGGCGATGCATGCAAGGCTAGAGTGTTGCATTCCCAAATCTTGGCTCGTGACAGGTCAAGCTTTCCTTCAGGGGGAATTAGAGTGAGTTAGAGTTGTTTGTTGTAGTTAGTATTTTGAGTACTAACAGTTTAGGCTAATGAGTGGTGAGATGATGTGATTGTAACAGATATGGATGATAGAGAGACCCCTATCCTCCCTCCTGTGACCCAATCATCAGAAGAGGCACCTGTAATAGAAGATTTGGATGCCACAAACCAAGAAGGAACATCTGGGCAGGATCAAGAAGAAGATCAAAGTGAATATATCTTCAAGCTGGAAAATGAATTATTGGATCTTAGAAATAACCTTCATAGCTTGGAACAGATATTAACTCAACACGAACAAACTCCAGTGCCAATTGCGATTCCTACACAGGCAACAATACCACAGGTATCAATACCTCTACCACCTATGACACAGATGATGCAGCAACCATTTTACTATCCGTATCCACAACCAGGAGCTTACCCTTTTGCGTTCCCTGGGTATAAGTAACCATGCACGTATAAACAATTCCTCGACTGTAAGCCTTCTGAGTACAGCGGAAGTCCTGACCCTAACATAACATTGAACTGGCTGAGGGAAATGGTGAAGGCACTTGATGCCTATAATTGTGAGAATGAAATAAAGGTGAAATATGCATCCAGGATGCTGAAAGGTGATTCAATGGTCTGGTGGGATTCTATTACCGGCCATTTTACCGAACAACAGCAGGATAGCATTACTTGGAGTCAGTTCCAAGAAAAACTTTGTGAACAATATTGCAGTACCTTTGAGGTTGCCAAGATCAAGAAAGAATTCATGGATTTACAGATGACTGGAAACATGACAGTGGACAATTTGATCAAGCAATTTAATCAGAAGATGAGGTTTGTTAAACATTGGGTACCTGACGAAGAGTCCAAGATCGCTCACTTTGTTGGAGCACTTCACCCCGATCTTCGTATCACCACTAGGTGGGCTACCACCTTATCACAAGCTTTCACATTAGCCAAGTCAGCAGAAGGGGATTTAATTGCCAAAAACAGGTTGAGTGGGGAAAGGATTGCTCAGCAAAAATCGAGGATTGATCATTATAATTCCCAACAGAGGCAAGGTGGGTAAGGCAGTGTGAAAAGACAGGGAGACTAGAACAAGAGGTCAAATTTGAGTGGGTCAACCCAAAAGGCACCGTGGTGTGGTCGGTGCAAGTCGTATCACAACGGGCAGTGTACGCCCCAAACCTAGAGATGCGTTAAATGTGGTGAGTTTGGTCATGATCTTAAGAACTGTAGGTTCCCACGCAGTGTTTGTTGGAACTGCCAAAAAGAAGGGCATAGAGTGTAAGAATGCCCAGTAGGAAAGAAGGCAGGGTCAGATACAGGGGCTGAGATAGCTGGGGGATCATCTTCAGCCGGACAGAAGAGGAAGAACCCACCTACTACGGAGGGTAGGGCGTTCAAAATGATGGTGGAGGATGCCACCACTACCGATGATGTTATAACTGGTATGTTCTTGATAAACTATATTCCTGCAAGAGTACTATTTGATTCTGGAGCTAATCGCTCGTTTGTTTCTGTGGAGTTTTGTGGTAGATTAAATGTGCCTATTATTAAACTTGCTAGAACCTTAGAGATAGAAGTAGTTGATGGCATGACGGTTCCAGTCACGACTGCTGTGGCTAGAGCTAAAATTGATATAGATGGTGTGTGTTTTCCTATTTATTTTCTTGTCATGCCTCTATCTGGTTTTGATGTGGTACTAGGAATGGATTGGCTATTTTTGAATTAAGTGAGCATAAAATGCCACAAGAAGTTGATCTCGTTTCCTTTAGCGAATGGTAAAAGGGTGGTATCTAGGGGTGAGAAAGCCGGGTCTGTGGTTCCAATAATATCGTATTCAAAAACTATAAAGGCATTGAATAAAGGTTGTGAATCGTACATAGCATATGTGATTGACGGGAAGAAGGAAAAGCAAGCTATGACAGATATACGGGTGGTAATGGAATACCCGGAAGTGTTTCCGGAAGAATTGTCTGGGTTGCCTCCAGTTCGTGAGGTAGAGTTTAAAATAGATTTGATTCCTTGTTCTCGACTAGTGGCTAAAGCTCCATATAAACCAGCTCCTTCAGAAATCCGAGAGATGATGACACAAATTCAAGATCTGTTAGATAAAGGTTTTATTCGTCCAAGTTCATCTCCATGGGGTGCACCAGTATTATTTGTGAAGAAGAAAGACGGTACATTGCGTATGTGTATCGATTACCGGGAATTGAACAAGAGAACGGTAAAGAATAAATATCCGTTACCCAGAATTAATGATTTGCTCGATCAACTGCATGGAGCTTCTTTCTTCTCAAAGATTGATTTAAGATCGGGTTACGATCAGGTACGGGTGTCAAAGGAAGATGTGTCAAAGACAACTTTCCGAACACGTTATGGTTACTATGAGTTTTTGGTTATGCCATTCGGTCTAACCAATGCACCTGCGATATTTATGGATCTCATGAACAAGGTCGGTCGACCATTTCTTGATAAGTTTGTTATTGTCTTCATTGATGATATTTTGATTTATTCGAAGATTGAGTTAGAGTATGAACAATATTTGAGACAGATCTTGGAAACCCTGAAGAAAGAACAGTTGTATGCAAAGTTCTCAAAATGTGAATTCTGGTTAAGGGAAGTACAATTTTTGGGACACATAATTTGTAATGAAGGGGTAAAGGTGGATCCTTCAAAGGTAGAGGCAGTGATGAACTGGAATGCTCCAAGAACACCATCAGAGATAAAGATTTTTCTAGGATTGGCGGGATATTACCGCAGATTTATCAAGGATTTCTCCAAAATTGCGGGTCCGTTAACTAAGCTAACTCGGAAATATGTAAATTTTGTGTGGGGTAACGATCAAGATAGAGCTTTTCAGATGTTAAAAGAATTATTGTGTCAGGCTCTAATCCTTTCTTTGCCAAGTGGATCGGAAGATTTTACGGTATATTGCGATGCTTCGTTGGCTAGATTAGGATGTGTATTAATGTAGAGAGATCAGGTGAATGCGTATGCTTCCAGACAAATGAAACCTCATGAAAAGAATTACCTAACACACGTCTTGGAGCTGACAACGGTTATATTTGCGCTTAAACTGTGGAGACACTACTTGTATAGCACCAAATGCGTAATTTTTACAGATCATAAGAGCCTACAATATGTATTTACTCAGAAAGAATTAAATATGAGACATAGACGATGGGTGGAGTTGATAAAAGATTATGACTGTGAAATTAGATATCGCCTTGGAAAGGCAAACGTGGTGGCAGATGCCTTGAGTCATAAAGGAACTGGAAGTCCTATTCAGTTTATGCGTATTGAGATAGTATCTGACCTGGTAGAAAGACTGAAGTCTGCTCAGTTGGAAGCCCTAAAAGAAGATAATCTAAAGACTGAGTTAATTAGAAAGCGAAAAGATGAACTGAATGACGATTCTCATTGATTGAAAACGTTTAAAATTCGTGTGTGGGTGCCTAAGCTTGGAGAATTGAGACAATTAATTTTGACAGAAGCACACAAGTCGAGATTGTCTATACACCTAGGAATCACTAAAATGTATAACGATCTGAAAGTGCTTTACTGGTGGCCTACGATGAAGGCAGATGTGGCACACTTTGTGGAATCATTTCATATTTGTGCACAAGTGAAGGCAGAACATCAGAAGCCTTACGGGTCTTTGAAACACTTAGAGATTCCTGAGTGGAAATGGGAACACATAACGATAGATTTTGTAACAAAACTTCCGCGAACTTAGAAGAATCATGATATGATATGGGTGGTAGTGGACCGACTGACAAAAAGTGCTCACTTTTTGGCTACTTGTGAGACGGCTTCTTTGGGTAAATTGGCATAACTATACATTGACGAGATTGTTGCGAGGCATGGTATACCGTTGTCAATTGTGTCTAATAGAGATTCAAGGTTTGTATCCAATTTCTGGAGGAATTTGCAAAGAGAATTGGGAACAAGAATTAACTTGAGTACAACCTATCATCCTCAGACAGACGGTCAGATTGAACGAACTATACAGACACTTGGGGATATGTTGTGTGCTTGTGTATTAGAGTATGGTGGATCTTGGGATTCACACCAGCCTTTGATAGAACTTGCATATAACAACTCTCATCACTCCAGTATTGGTATGCCTCCGTATGAAATGTTGTACGGTCGTCATTGTCGTACTCCGACTTGTTGGTTGGAGGCTGGTGAGAAATAATTTGCAGGTCCCGAGATTGTACAGTTGATTGCTGACAAGGTTGCTATAGCCAGAGATAAACTGAAATCTGCTAGAGATAGATAGAGAATGTATGTTGATCCGAAATGACGTCCAGTAAAGTTTGATGTGGGGGAGTTAGTGTACTTGAAGGTTTCTCCGTGGAAAGGTGTAATTTGCTTCGGCAAACGCGGGAAGTTGGCTCCCCATTTTATTAGTCCTTTCCGCATTCGTCAGATAGTAAATGATCAGGCAATTACACTAGATCTTCACGCAGAACTTGCAGGAATTCACGATACATTTAATGTCTGTTATTTGAGGAAATGTAAGATTGATGATGATAGTCAGATTCTCCCAGTACATGAATTGAAAGTTGATTCAAAGAAGAGACTGGTAGAAGAACCGATTGAACGGTTAGATCGAAAAGTGACCAAACTTCGAAAGAAGAAGATACCAATGGTGTGGGTCAAATGGAAACACAGTCTAGGTTCTTACTTGACTTGGGAGACTGAGACAGAGATGAGAGAAAGATATCCCTAGTTATTTGAGCAAGAAAAGATTTCGAGGACGGAATCCTTTTAAGGAGGGGAAATTTGTAACACCCGCAAACCTGGGCTAGTAGATTAGCGGGTTTACGGTATGTGTTTATTTATGTTTAAATTACAATAATTTAATTATGTGGTTAATTAATGATTTAGTTTATAGGTACTTAATTAATTAATTTAGAACTACAAAATAGTATGTATGTATGTATGTATGTATGACCGTAGATATGTATGCATGTATATAATTGGGTTTGTACACGTGTGGGTATGATTAGAAGAAGTTGCCACCTAGTTTGCATGTAAAACTAGTGTGTGATACCAACCATCTTCTCATTATTTTCCAAGAGAAAAGTGTGTGTGTTTTGCTCTCTGCCAAGAAAACCGAAGGAAGAAAAAGAAGAACAAGGAGAATCGGATCTAAGGATTTTGTGTGTTTGAAATCAAGTAAAGGTTATATTTTGTTTCTAATATGTTTAAATACTTATGTGGTATGATCTTTGATAAAATAACATGGATTTACGATGAACTATAGAATCAGTTTTGATGAAATATGAGTTTTGGTGGGTTTTATATGTTCATATGAATAACATGCTTATAAGATGTTTCAGTTCATGAAAATGTGTTTAACATGTTTCTATTATGATATGATGAATCTATGATTTCTGGGTTTTTGAGTTTTGGATGAAGTAATGATGTTCTCGGATTTGGTTGAAGAAGAAGGTGAAATCCGGAAGTCATGGAAAACCGACACTCATAAATCCTATACTAAATCCGAGACTTTGAATCAAAAGGATACCAAAACCGATACTTATGAAATCCGAGAATGATATCCGGAACCCAAAATACCAACTATAAATCCGAAACAAGTAAACCTTAAATCCTACACTTTGAGAAACCGATACCCAAAACCGATATATTTGTAATCCGAAAGTTTGAAATCCGAGACTTGAAAACCTATACGTAAATCCGATACTCTAGAATCCGAGTGATGGAAATCCGATAACCCAAATCTGGTGAAGTGAAATCCGATACTTG
This sequence comes from Dittrichia graveolens, assembly GCA_038502395.1. Lineage (NCBI taxonomy): Eukaryota > Viridiplantae > Streptophyta > Magnoliopsida > Asterales > Asteraceae > Dittrichia > Dittrichia graveolens. The sequence continues at coordinate 32,403,842 of JARJIL010000008.1, forward strand.
TGATTAGCGGATTCCTTAATCCGAGACTCGAATCCGATAACTTTGAAGAATACGATAGTTTTGGGAAATCCGACACTTTGTGTTTTGGATTTATATTTGATTATTGTTTGTTTGTTTTCATAAATGAATTATAAATATATGGATAGATATATTTATAAGATTGAGACTGATTGGTTGTTATTATGTTTTCAGGCAATCTAAAGGCTCAATAACATTAGACTTCTGAGTACTTCATCTGAGATTGAAAGGTGAGTGGATGTTGAACGTGAATGGTAAAGATTATGGTTAATATTATTGATGTGATGCATGATTGTGATTGTTGGATTTTTGTTGGAACTGTTGATTTTGATATTTATCTATTGATGTCTGTTGCATGACTATTTGATCAATACGCACTCTTAGTATGATTTTGAGTTGCGTTTGAGAAGCCAGCTATACGTAGAATTGGGCTGGGCTCGTCTACTGGTTTGTTGAACAATGGTAGCCTTACTGATGCATATGTTGCATCAGAGGGGGATTTCAATGTGCCAAATCAGTAGAGAGTTATGAGTAAACCTTTGCTTTGGCCGGCATTGGTTGAAGGTTTTGCGCCGAACCGCCGGTCTTCTTGAATTTGTGATTACATGTTTAGTATTGGCTATTGATGTTTGCTTTTGGGTTTAGCCTCTACTCACTAGCTTTGTGCTAATTCTCCACAGTTGTTGTTTTTTTTGCAGGTTTGTGTTTGTGATGGTTCGTTGAAGGAGAAGTTGACATAACTTTGATGTCAAGATTTAAAAAATGAAACGAGCCAGTTTATTTTGTAACACAAGTTATGTTTTTTAGAATTGAAGACATATATTTTGTTTTGTAAATGATTGAGTGAATGAAATGTATTTTTGATTTATTAAGCTTCCGCAACGCATTTAAAAAAATGGCTTAGATTTTATGGTGTTACAGCATGGACCACCCATACCCCATCTGAAACTCGCATGAACTAAGAAAAGGTCGCATGGAACAATTAACTAAGCTGGAAGTCGCATGGACCTAAGCTGAAAGTCGCATGGACCACCCACACCCCATCTAAAAGTCGCACGAACTAAGTAAAGGTCGCATGGAACAATTAACTAAGCTAGAAGTCGCATGGACCTAAGCTGAAAGTCGCATGGACCACCCACACCGTATCCGAAAGTCGCATGAAAGTAACTTTGGCATGTAAAGGTCGCATGACAGTTAACATGAAAGTCGCATGGGACTACCTGAAGGTCGCATGGGAGTACCTGAAGGTCGCATGGACCTTTCTGAAAGTCACATGAGGCCTTCTGAAAATCGCATGGACCTTCATCTTGCCTGTCAGTATGTTTTAAAACTCAGCCTCCATAACCAGAATCAAACTCACTCAAAACTTACACAAATCACTTTATTTTTGTTTCAAAACATTTCTCCACTCATTTAAACGCTTCCTTCCAGATTTAAACACATTTCATCAAGTATTAAAGCTCATATCTCAAATTCTCTCTCACTAGTTCTTCATAAACCCAAAACCCCAAAACCCAGGTGCTAACTCATGCTAACATCATCCAACCAAGCTAAAATTGATACCTACAACATTATAGTGAGATAGGAAACATTACCTGATGATCCTTTTAACAATTCTTTGATTCCACAGATGAATCTTGGCTCCTTCTTCCTTGTTCTATCGTGGGTTTTAGCACACACACAACACACACTACTTTCTTTCTCTCAATGTAACAGTAACAAGATTTTAGGGGCTGTGCCCTATTCTTATATATATATATATATATATATATATATATATATATATATATATATTCTCTAAAAGGCCTAAGCCAAATTTCCCATTGATTTGGGCCCAATATCACAAAAATCCAATAACACACATGTATCTAATCCATAAACAATCATATACATACCTATTTAAACTCAATAAAACTTAACTAGTCCATCGTAAATTTTACAACTCAACACAATATTATTTTTCAATAAAATATTCTTTTATTTATTTTAAATGTTCGGGTATTACAACTCTCCCCCACTTAACCACAATTTCGTCCCCGAAATCTTCACTCGAACAATTTGGGGTATTTCTGCCTCATCTCTTCCTCTAGTTCCCAAGTCAACTAAGATCCCTTACGGTGCTCCCACTGAACCTAGACCATCGCTATCTCCTTGTTGCGTAGCTGCTTAACCTTTCGTTCCAATATAGCTACTGGCCTCTCAACATAATTCAGTTTCTCGTCCACTATTATGTCTTCCAATGGCACGAACGTGGACTCGTCTGCTAAACACTTCCGAAGATGAGATACATGGAACATGTTGTGAATCCTAGACAATTTGTCTGGTAGCTCTAACCGATACGCAACCTCCCCAACCCTATTGATAACCTTAAAAGGTCCTATGTAGCTTGGGTTCAGTTTCCCCCGCTTCCGAAATCGAATCACGCCCTTCCATGGAGACACCTTTAATAGCACAAAATCTACAACCTAGAATTCTAGCGGAGACCGCCTCTTATGAGCATAAATTTTCTGTCGGCTATGCGCGGCTTTCAACCTCTCTCACACTTGTTGGACGTATTCCGACGTTTTCTGCACAATTTCCGTATTCCCAAGCTCCCTCTGACCTACTTCTCCCCAACAGATGGGGATTCCACACTTCCTTCCGTACAACATCTCGTACGGAGGCATGCCGATACTCGCGTGGTAGCTGTTGTTGTAGGAGAATTCTGCCAATAGTAAGTAAGAATCCCAACTTCCCCCGAAGTCAATCACATAAGCTTGCAGCATATCCTCTAAGGTTTGTATTGTCCTCTCGCTTTGGCCGTCAGTCTGTAGGTGATAAGCCGTGCTAAGGTTCACCCGAGTCCCCAAATCCTCATGAAACTTCTACCAAAACCTTGAAGTAAATCGTACATCCCTATATGATACGATGGTCACCGGCACCCCATGTCGCGATATTACTTCCTTGATGTACACGTTTGCCATTTTCTCTGCTAAAAAAGCTTCCTTGATTGGGGTAAAGTGGGCGCTCTTAGTCAGTCGGTCGATGATTACCCAAATTGCATCAAAATTTCTCGGAGTCTTTGGTAGCTTAGCGATCAAATCTATAGTGACGTATTCCCATTATCTAACCGGGATCTCTAAAGGTTGAAGCTTTCTTTGAGGCCTCTGGTGCTCGGCCTTAACTCGAAGGCAAGTTAAACACTTCTCCACGTATTTCATCACGTCCCGCTTCATCCCCGACCACCAATAATCTGTCTTAAGGTCTCAGTACATCTTTGTCGAGCCTGGATGGATAGAAAACTTAGATTTATGAGCCTCATCGAGTAGTGTAGCACGCGTGCCAGTTATCTTTGGTACCCAAATACATTTGAAACGTGTCATCAGCCCTCGACTGTCTTCGGAGAATAGTGCTTTCTGCCCCTTAATCCGTTCTGATTTATGGTTCTCGTCCTTCAGTGCCTTATGCTGAGCGGCTCGAATAGAGTCTAATAATGTCGTTGTCACTGTCAATCTCATACACTGTGCTGGTAGTAGTGAAATACTGGCCTTCTTACTCAAGGCATCGGCCACGACGTTTAGCTTTCCCTAGGTGATAGAGAATCTCGCAGTCATAACCCTTGACTAGGTCGATCCACCTCCTCTGCCTGATGTTTAGATTCTTCTAGTCGGCGAAGTATTTTAGGCTTTTGTGGTCGGTGTAGATAGTGCATTTAACCCCATATAAGTAGTGCCTCCATATTTTTAGGTCAAAAACAATTGCAGCTAATTCCAAGTCGTGGGTCGGATAGTTGCACTCATGAGGTTTTAGCTGTCGCGAAGCATACGCAATTACTTTACCTCGTTGCATCAGTACGCACCTCAGTCCCATGTGTGATGCGTCACAGTAGACCACCATATCGTCCACTCCACTCGAGTGCCTGTTGTTGCTCTTTACCCCAAACAAAGCGCACATTCTTCTTAGTCATTTTTGTCAAAGGCACCGCGATCTTAGAGAAGTCTTGAATGAACCTTCGATAATACCCGGATAATCCCAAGAAATTCGGATTTCGGTAAGACGCCTCGGTACCTCCCACTTCATTACTACTCCAACCTTAGTAGGATCCACCTTAATACCTTCTTGGTTCACTACATGCCCTATAAATTTCACTTCCCGCAACCAAAACTCGCACTTGGAGAACTTGGCATAAAGCCTTTCCCGCTTCAATGTCTGTAGCATCATCCGCAGGTGATCTTTGTGCTCTTTCTCTGTCTTGGAGTAGATCGAGATGTCGTCTATGAGTACAATTACCGACTTATCTAACATTGGTCGAAGAATTCAGTTCATCAAATCCATAAACGTGGCTGGTGCGTTTGTCAATCCGAAGGGCATCACCACAAACTCGAAATGACCGTATCTCGTCCTAAATGTTGTCTTCTCGATGTCTCCTTCCATTACTTTCAACTGATGGTACCGGATCGTAGGTCAATTTTTGAAAACCAGGCTGCACCTTGTAGTTGATCGAATAAATCGTCGATCCTGGGTAGAGGGTATCTGTTCTTGATGGTTACTTTATTCAGTTTACGGTAGGCTATACACATACGGAACATGCCATCCTTTTTCTTGACGAATAAGATCGGTGCTCCCCATGGCGAGCTACTCGGTTAGATAAACCTTTTGTTCAATAGTTCTTGCAGCTGAGACATCAACTCCTGCATCTCTCGTGGTGCTAGTCGATACGGAGCTTTTGCTATCGGCGTGGTACCCGGTACAAGGTCGATTTTGAACTCCACTTGGCGGTTGGGAGGAATTCCAGGGAGATCCTCCGGAAACACTTCTGGAAAGGTGCACACCACGGGTACATCTGCAACGCTTCTTTTACTATTTTCCAGCTTACTGTCGACCACATGTGCTAGAAATGTTGTGTACCCCTTACGACTATACTTAGTCGCCTTAACAGCAGTACATAGTGTCGTTCTCCCTTTGTGGTGCTCGCCGTAGATTAGAATCTCTCCCCTACTTGGGGTTTGAACCCGCACGACTCCTTCTTTGCACAAAATACTGGCTTGGTGACGACCCAACCAATCCATTCCTACCACCACTTGGAACTCCCTCATCTGAATCAGTATAAGGTCTATAGGGAACTTCTCTTCTCCTATCTCTATAATATTTTGTTTATAAATAACAAATACATTAACAGCTTTCTCGTCTGCTATTTCTACTTCTAGAGGTGTTTCTAATATTACCGGCGAGGCGCTAAAACTTTTACAAAATGAAGCAGAAACAAAAGATTTACTTGCACCCGAGTAAAATAACACCAATGCAGGCTTAGAGTTAACAATGAAAGTACCTGCGATCACATCTAGTTCTAACTTCGCTTCCTCCACTGTCATTTGGAAGGCCCTGCTATAACACCCGCAAACCCGGGCTAGAAGATTAGCGGGTTAGCGGTACGTGCTTATGTGGTTTATATGTGATTATGTGGTTAATTGTTTAATTATTTAATTAAAGTATTTATGCATGAATATTAGTAACCGTATGTATGTATATATATTAATGTATATGCATGCATGAGAATACACTTCATGCTTTGGTAGTTTAAAAAAATATGTGTACGTGTATGTATTTGGTAGCATGTGGGTTTACCTGCTCATTTCTATCAAGAGAAAGTGTGTATTGTGTGCTAAGTTGAGAGAAAAACCCTTGGTGAAGGAAGCTTTGAAAGTGCAAACTTGGAATTTCTAAATCAAGATTTTGTGTGTTATAATTCAAACTAAAGGTAAGGATATGTTCATATCATGTTATGTTTCAGTTTAACATGTTTTCTTGTTGAATTACATGTGTATATGTGGAATCACCATGTTCAAGTTTGAAGTTTTTATGAAGAAATGGGTTTTGATAGATTTTGTGTTTTGTTGGATTAAATGATGTTTAGGATGCATGAAATAATGTTTAAAGATGGTTAGATATGTTTTTAGTAAGTTCTAGTAAGTTTGTTAATTTCTGGAAAACTGGTTATGGTGTTTTTGGTTGTTTGTTCGTGAGGAAGAAGAAGCATGAATCTGGAAATTTCAAGATCGCGGCGCGACGCATGGCTTCGAATTCGAAGTCCCCCGTTCGAAGTTGTACGCTTCGCATTCGAAGTAGTACCCGCTCGAAGTATTGTCGCGACGCGATGCGACGCGTGTGGTTCCGAATTCGGAGGCGCTCGAAGTTGACTTCGCATTTGAAGAATCTGTTCAATGTCCTGTCACGGCACTACACTATGTTGGTTGCGGTGCGAACCCCCGTTTTCAGAATTATGACTTGTGTTTATTATTTGAATGTGATATTTCTTTAGTATATTCTTAAATGAATGTTATATGATATATGTGAAGTATATGTGATATAAATATATGAAAGAATATATATTTATGATGAAAAGACTGATTCTGGTGTTGATTGTGTTTTCAGGAAACATAAAGACTCAATAATATAAGAGATCTGAGTTTCCCATTTGAGAACAAAAGATGAGTGGACGTTAATCATGGATGGTAAATATTACGATTAATGTTATTGATTTGATGCATGATGTGATTGAGATGGGATTGATTGATTGAATTGTTGATAGTGATATTGATTGTTGATATCTGCTGCATGACTATTTGGTCGATACGCGCTCTTAGGATGATTTTGAGCTGCGTTGAGAAGTCAGCTATACGTGGACTTGGGCTAGGATTGTCTAACTAGTTGGTTGAACAGTAGTAGCCTCTCTTTTGCATTTGTTGCTCAGAGGGGAGTTTACTGTGCCAATTCAGTGGAAAGCTATCGGTAAACCTTTGCTTTGGCCGGTATTGGTTGTAGGTTCTGCGCCGAACCACCGGTCTTCTCAAGATATGTGATTACATGATTGATGTTAATTGTGAATGTTTGCATTTGATGCTTTAGCCTCTACTCACTTAGCTTTGTGCTCATTCCCCTCGGTTGTTGATTTGCAGGTTCGTATTTGTAGATGCTAAAGGAGAAGTTGACCCCACTCTGATATTTTGGTTTAAATGAAATGAGCCTGTAGTTTTTGTAACACCAAAACAATATTGTGGTTTGTGAACAATGATGTACATTTGTAAATGATGGTTTGCTTATTAATGTTTGTTTAAATTAAAGCTTCCGCAGCGTTTTAAAAAAAATGACTTGAGTTTTCCGGTGTTACAGTTTCGTATCAGAGCCTAGGTTTGGCGATGCATGCACGGCTAGAGTGTTGCATTCCCAAATCTTGGCTCGTGATGGGTCAAGCTTTCCTTCGGGGGAATTAGGGTGAGTTAGAGTTGTTTGTAGTAGTTAGTATTTTGGATACTAACGGTTTATGCTAATGAGCTATGAGGTGATGTGATTGTAACAGATTATGGCTGACAGAGAGACTCCCATCCTCCCTCCTATGACCCAAGCTACAAATGAAGCCCCAGTGATTGAACAATTGGGGAATACTGGAACTGCAGAAACATCGGGTCAAGCCCGGGAAGAGGAACAAAGTGATTACGTGTACCAACTAGAGAATGAACTAGTAGAGCTAAGGAATAAAGTTTAGAGTCTAGAGCAGCAGCAACAGAGCCAACCAGAACCAACTCCAGTACCAATTGCCATTCCCACACAGGCAACTATACCACCTGTGACAACGCCTTTACCGCCAATGACTCAGATGATGCAACAACCTTTCTTTTATCCGTATCCACAACCCGGTGGTTATCCATTTGTGTTTCCAGGCTACAAACAACCTTGCACTTACAAGCAATTCCTTGATTGTAAACCATCTGAATACCGGGGGAGTTCGGATCCCAGTATTACTTTGAACTGGCTTAGGGAAATGACGAAGACTTTGGATGCCTGCAATTGCGAGAATGAATTGAAAGTAAAATATGCATCGAGGATGCTGAAGGGAGACGCTATGGTCTGGTGGGATTCAATTACCGGACACTTTACAGAGCAGCAGCAGGAGAGCATCACCTGGAGTCAGTTCTAGGAGAAACTTTGCGAGCAATATTGAGGTACTTTCGAGATTGCAAAGATTAAAAGAGAATTTATGGAGTTGCAGATGACCGGAAATATGATTGTAGATCAATTGATTTCGCAATTCAACGAGAAAATGCGATTTGCGAAGCATTGGGTACCTGATGAGGAGTCGAGGATTGCCCATTTTGTGGGGCACTGCATCCTGATCTTCGTAGCGCCACCAGGTGGGTACCACACCATCTCAGGCATTCACTTTAGCTAAGTCGGCTGAAGGAGATTTGATAGCTAGGAACAGGTTGAGTGGAGAAAGAATTTCCCAACAGAAGTCGAAATTCGAACACTATAACACTCAACATAGGCAAGGAGGGTAGGGTAGTGGAAACCGTAAGGATAATCAAAATAGGATGCCTACTACTGGTGGGTCTACTCAGACAGCACTTTGGTGTAACAGGTGCAAATCCTATCATCATGGGGAGTGTACGCCCCAATCTAGGCGATGCGTGAAATGTGGCCAGTTTGGCCATGAACTGAAGATTTGCAGATTACCAAGGAGTGTCTGCTGGAATTGTCAGAAAGAGGGGCACAGTGTGGGTGACTGCCCGTTGAGTAAGAGGTCAGGGTCTGGGTCAGGAGGGGGAGGAGCTGGGGGATCGTCTTCAGCGGATCAGAAGCGAAAGAACCCACCTAAGGCAGAGGGTCGGGCCTTTAAAATGACGGTGGATAATGCCACCACCACAGACGACGTTATCACGGGTATGTTTCTGATAAATTCTACTCCTGCTAGAATGTTATTTGATTTAGCGGCAAATCGCTCCTTTGTTTCTGTGGAATTCTGTGATAGATTAAATGTGCCTGTGATTGAACTTGCTACTGCTTTAGAGATAGAAGTAGCTGATGGTATGATGGTTCCGGTCACGACTGCTGTGGCTGTGGCTAATACTGATATAGATGGCGTGTATTTTCCTGTTTATTTTCCTGTTATGCCTTTATCGGGGTTTGATGTGGTGCTCGGGATGGATTGGTTGAGTTTGAATCAAGCTAGTATCAAGTGCCACAAGAAGTTGATTTCCTTTCCATTGGCTGATGGTACGAGAGTGGTAGCAAGGGGTGAGAAAGTTGGGTCTGTGATCCCAATTATTTCGTGTTTAAAGGCTAAGAAAGCATTGGATAAGGGATGTGAATCTTATTTGGCGTACATGATTCGTGGAAAGAAAGAGAAGAAGGCAATGAATGATATGCGGGTGGTAACGGAATACCCGGAAGTGTTTCCAGAAGAATTACCAGGACTACCTCTAGTTCGTGAGGTAGAGTTCAAGATTGATCTGATTCCTGGTTCTCGACCAGTGGCGAAGGCTCCATACAGGTTGGCACCTTCAGAAATCCGGGAGATGATGACGTAGATTCAGGATCTGCTCGAAACAGAAGCATGGTGTTGATTAAAGTACAATGATGGAAAGGGAAAGATACTTCTACACGATAGTAGATGTGGGCTTTAATACTTTATATTGTAAATGGGTTGCACTTTTGCAGAAAAGTACAATTACATTTCAAACATTTGATTAAAGTAACTTTACTTTTCACCCACTACCTTTACAATTAAAATATTATATTTCCACATCCTCTTTGTCTCTTACCTTCATGCAACCTGATTCACCAAAACTTCTATATATACTCATGCATGGTGGACATGCAAATGAAACACAGTGAAGTCTCTACTCCATAGAAAGAAAATCTCATCAGTTGAGAAATTCGTAGAGTTTAAGCATTGTGTAGAATCAAACTTGTTCATGTGTTGAACACTCTATGTACATTAGTTGTTTTAAAGTTAGCTTGTCTATGTGTTAGAAAAATAGATTGCCACCTTTTATTGTACTTAGAATTTCCGCTTCTAGTACATGCAATTCTTGATTCAATATCAATAAGAATTATATAAAAGTATATCAATGTGTCTTTATTTTTAAAAGCTAAAGTTTGTATTCAACCCCCCCCCCTTCTACAAACATTTGTTGTTGTGTACTCAATCTGGGACTAACAACTGGTATCATAGTAGGTTAGATAATCAATATCTAGATCTGTTTTGCTTACTCTACAACTGCTTCTACCCCTCTCAATATGGCCTCGTTAGCAAACAACATGAATATTTCAAACACTGGGTCCTTAACAAGATGTCCCATGTTTGATGCAGAAAATTTCTCCATGTGGAAAAGTAGAGCACATCTTTTCCTATCCACCCTTGATATCCAAGTGCTTGAAATAGTCACTGATGGTCCTTATGTTCCAACATCAGTGTTATCCATTGCATCAGAATTTGAAGGTCAAACCTCTACAACAGAAAGAATCATAACCATGCCCATGCATCTGTGGATAGATGAGGATAAGAGGTTGGTTATCCTAGATGTTAAGGCTAGATCAGTTCTTGTCTCTACACTACCCAATGAAATCTATCATCAAGTGCTTAACTATTCTTCTGCTAAAGAGATGTTAGATACACTCATAGTTGCATATGAAGGAATTGAAGAGGTGAAGGAGAACAAGAAGCTCGTCCTCAACAGAGAGTATGAATTCTTCTTTGCTCAGAAAGGTGAGAGTCTTACACAGACATACACCAGGTTCAACTTCCTAGTTAATGACTTGAAAAGGGTAGACATAACCAAGAGCAACTTTGTTTTGGTGAACAAGTTTCTAGACTCCCTCCCTGAAACATGGGATCACTTTGTCACTGTTCTAAGACATAGTGAGAAGATTAAGGGAATGTCTCTGGTTGCTCTCTATGGTAACTTGCTAAACCATGAGCAATCGGTCAAACAAAGGAAGTTTTCATCTAAGGAGATGAAGGAGGTCGTGAAAGCTGTACCAACTACCCTTGTATCAAGAGATACAAAGATGAGAAGCTTTGCAGCTATTGATTCTGGTTCTGATGAAAAAGGAGATGAAGAGGAGAGTGCTGGAGAAAGTGATGAGGAGAATGATTGTGAGGAAAGTAATCTGGAGGAGTTAGTTAAAGGTGTAGCAATGCTGGTTAAGAAGTTCAGACCTTTCAAGAAGAGAAAGGGTGTTATGAGGTTCAGCAAGAGGTCATCAAAGTTTGTCAAGCCCAAATCCACTTTTGATGCCTCTACAGTAGAGTGTTACAAGTGTGGCAAGATTGGCCACATAGCCAGTGACTGTAAGTCCAAATATAACACTAGTTCTTCATCTGTGCAAAAGCAGGAGGGAAAAACTAATTATGAAGCCAAGTATAAGAAACTCCTTGCTGCTGTCCTTGACAAGAAGAAGAAGAAGAAAGCCCAGGGCCAAGTTCTTGTTGCTGAAGAAGAAGATTGGGCGGAAGAAGATCTCTCCTCAGATGAAGATGAGGTGATCTCTGCTCAGTTTTGCATGATGGCCAACAACAATGATGGTAGTTCCTTTGATGAAGACATGAAAAAGGCTACTAAAGCTTGTTCAACTACCAACTGGGATCCTTCTTCTATGTATCAGGTTGGAAAATTTATTAACTATGATGATAATGAGAAGAATGCTATGTTTGATTACTTGTGTATTGATTTCGAGTCTACTATTCAAAGAGAGAAGAAGCTAAAACTAGAAGTAGAATCACTAAAGGAAAAGTTAATTATTAAGGATGAGGAACTTAAGCAGATAACAATCTTAATGAGGAACTAGCTAATCAAAAGATACTTAATGAGATCTTAGTAAAAGAGAGTAGTGAAGCAACCAAAAAGTTTAATGACCTCCAAAAAGTAGTAAAGTCTTGGTGTGTATCTACAGAAAAGACCACTCAGTGTGGCAAGTAGCAGATACCCAAACAAGTTCAAGCTATTATTGGTGGAAGTTACTCTAAGGCTGCTAACTATGTTAATTCTAATAAGAACCTTAATATCTAAGACAAAGATGACATTTTGCCACAGACTTTTCACAAAACTGTTAAAGGCAAAAGTGTGTTCACAAATAAGTTTGTTAGAAGCAAGAGTTCCCACTCAAAAGAATCAATTATTCCTTCTGTTGAATCATCCTCTAGTAAGATTTCAGAATGTAAAAATACTAATAACACAAAGTCAAAGGATGTGAGTAAAGGAAAGGAATCGTTAGTTGAAACCTTAGAGACATTATGTTGTCAAACCTTGAAAACAGATGACTTAAATCTTAGTATTTCACAAACTGAAGAATCATTAGCTAATACTACTCCATCAACTGATAGGTTAGTAGATGATAAATGCTCAGCTGATAACCTGTCAGCTGATCATAGCTCATCTTCTAAACAATCAGTTGATCTAGAAGTAATCAACTCTCTTTCAATAGAAGAAACTATGAGTAAAAAGAATGATGTTCACATTGTTCCCATTTCTGCAACTCCAAAGATTGGTCAAAAACTTTCTAAAAACAAAGATCAATCTAAGGTGCCTGTAAATAAAGACCTAAGAATTTTACAGGATAAGCTTCATAAGCTGAATGGTCAAGTTAGTCAAATGATGACTGATAAGAAATCTCATAGGCATTCAAACCATGTTGTTCAATGCTCCAAGGCCACAAAATCTCAAAAATGTTATAAATGTGGAAGCAAAGAGCATAACGCATTTGAATGTTCTTTAGAAGGGAATTCAAGACAGCGGACTTGTAATGATAACATAGTCATTCCTCTCATTCATAAGAAATCTGAGATGATGTGGAAAGCTAGGTGCATTCCACAGGGATCCACTAAGTAGTGGATTCCTACTTGTGTCACTAACTCTTCTTTCATTCAAATCTGTGTAGGGTGTTGGTTCTTGGTTTCTTGACAGTGGATGTTCAAGAACCATGACAGGTAACAAGGCTTTCCTCAGTAACTACAAGAAAGAGAAGGGTCCAACGGTGACCTTTTGTGACAACAACCATGAGCAAACAAAAGGCTATGGTGAACTTCATAATGGGAACCTTAAACTGTCCAAAGTTTCATATGTCAAAGGTCTGAAATATAATCTCATAAGCATAAGTCAATTGTGTGATGAAGATAATGAAGTCCACTTCACAAAGACAGGAGGCTCCATCATAAATAAAGAAGGTAATACAGTTTTTAGTGCCAAGAGAACCAAGGATGTGTATACACTTGACATGTCCTCTGGTGACCCTTCAAAGGAAACATGTTTGTACTCCAAGAATAATGAGGATACAAATTGGCTGTGGCACAAGAGGCTTTCCCACCTTAATTTCAAAAATATCAACAAGTTGAGCAAGAGTGAACTAGTGTCAGGACTACCTTCATTGACTTATCTTAAGCCTAAACCTTGCACTGCTTGTGAGAAAGGAAAGCAGCATAAGACATCATTTCCATCTAAGCAGGCCATCTTAATTACAGAACCTTTCTATATGTTGCACATGGATCTCTTTGGTCCTGTTGCAACTGCTAGTATTGGTGGAAGTAAGTATGCTCTTGTATTGGTTGATGAATTCTCAAGATACACTTGGGTTTTCTTTCTTAAATCAAATAGTGAGGCTACTGAAGAAATTATTTGTTTTATCAAGAAGATGGAAGTATTGAATGGCAATCTGGTGAGGAGTCTTAGAAGTGATCATGGAACTGAATTCAGAAATCAAACTCCGGAATCCTTCTGTGATGAGAAAGGGATATCTCAAAACTTTTTTGCTCCAAGAACCCCATAACAAAATGGTGTAGCTGAAAGAAGAAACAGAACATTGATTGAAGCTGCCAGAACCATGTTGTGTGAAAGTGGGTTACCCTTTAATTTCTGGGCTGAGGCTGTAAGCTGTGCATGTTTCACACATAACAGGTCCCTTATTATCAAGAGGTACAACAAGACTCCATATGAAGTGCTCAAGGGAAGGAAGCCAAGCATCAGCTTTCTGCATATCTTTGGTTGTCAATGTTTCATACTTAATCAAAAAGATCAATTGCAGAAGCTTGCTCCTAAAGCTGATGAAGGAGTGTTTGTAGGTTACTCGGTTATTTCTAAAGCATACAGAGTATACAACCTCATAACCAAAGTCATAGAAGAATCCATCAATGTAAGTTTCAATGAAAATGACTTTGTTGCTTCCTGTTCTTCTAATCATGTTTCAGGTGAAGAATTTAATGATCTTATGCAAACTGGAGAAGTTCCTCCAGAGCAAGTAGATCCCTCTCCACCAGCTGCTCATGATGTAGATGAACCTGTTCCTATCCAAATCTTTAACCATGTACCACCATCCCCATCTAATCCTATACCTCTACTGAATCATGTGGAAAATGACTCAACATCATTGGATTCCAATTCCATATCAATCATTCCCTCTTCAGTAGAGATACCTACAGATTGCAATAATGAAGTTATATCAGCCACTCAAAATGAAATCATTTCTACTGCTGATAGCCACCACATAACTTCTTCTCCCCAAATCCAAATGAATCCCAATTCCCAAGCAATCTAAAAAGCCTTCAAAGACCTCAAGCACCATCCTCATAATTTGGTGATAGGCAACATAGATGATCCAGTTAGAACAATATCAAAAGCTTGCAACATCTGCTTGTATTCTTGGTTTGTCTCAATGATTGAACCAAAGAAGGTTGATGAAGCTCTCAAAGATCCCCACTAGGTATCTGCCATGCAAGAGGAACTGGCAGAATTCAAAAGAAATAATGTATGGAGTTTGGTACCCAAACCAAAGGATAAATCCATCATTGGAACAAATTGGGTATACAGAAATAAGCTAGATGAAAATAGGCAAATCATCAGAAACAAAGCAAGACTAATGGCACAGGGGTATTGTCAAGAAGAAGGTATTGATTTTGATGAAACCTTTGCCCCTGTTGCAAGATTGGAAGCTATCATACTATTCCTAGCCTTTGCTACCATCAAAAACTTCAAAGTGTTCCAAATGGATGTTAATAGTGCATTTTTGAATGGAGATCTGAAAGAAGAGGTGTATGTAAAACAACCTCCTGTTTTTGAGGAGTCAAGCTTACCTGATCATGTTTACTTTCTAAACAAAGCTTTATATGGTCTTAAGCAAGCTCCAAGAGCTTGGTATGATACCCTCTCTTCTTTTCTCATTAACAAAGGTTTTACAAGAGGATGCATTGATAGCACTTTATTTATTAGGAAGTACAAAGGTGATGTGATACTTGTGCAGATATATGTAGATGATATAATATTTGGGTCTACTAATTTGGAACTATGCAAAAATCTTTCTAAACTCATGTCTGATAATTATCCGATGAGCATGATGGGTGAGTTAAACTATTTTCTTGGTTTGCAAATTAAACAAGAGGTTGATGGTATTTTCATTCATCAAACTAAGTATGTCAAAGATTTACTTAAGAAGTTTGATTTTGAAAACTGTTCTTCAATGAAAACACCTATGTCTACTTCTATCAAGTTAGGAAAGGACACTGATGGCAAATCAGTGAACATTACTACTTATAGAGGAATGATTGGGTCACTTTTATACCTCATTGCAAGCAGACCAGATATAATGTTTTCAACATGTCTTTGTGCAAGATATCAAGCAGATCCTAAGGAATCACATCTTGCTGTTGTTAAGAGAATATTCAGATATCTTAAAGGAACTCCTAATCTTGGTCTTTGGTACCCCAAAGACTCAGATTTTGAGTTAGTTGGATATTCTGATTCTGATTTTGCAGGATGTACATTAGATAGAAAAATACTTCAGGTGGTTGTCAACTTCTATGAGTAAGATTGATTAGTTGGTCTAGTAAGAAACAGAATCCAGTGTCAACATCCACTGCAGAGGCAGAATACATTGCTGCAGGAAGCTTGTTGTGCTCAAATTTTGTGGTTACAAAATCAACTACTTGACTATGATATGAAGTTTGAAGAAACCCCAATCTTATGTGACAATACAAGTGCAATCTCCATCTCAAATAATCCAGTCATGCATTCAAAGACAAAGCATATTGAAATCAGACATCATTTTCTCAGAGATAATGTGCAAAAGAAGAAGGTAACTTTGCACTACATCAACACTGATTTACAACTTGCAGACTTATGCACAAAGCCATTAGATGAAGCAAGGTTTAATTTCCTAATATCCAAACTAAGTATGCTTAATTTTTAGTTTAGAATAGTGGTAATTGAGTTTGTGTTAATTTATAAGTGTTAAAAATTATAAGTTACTTATTTATGCATATCTAAGTCTTACTTAATTTGGGTAAATTGAGTAACTATGCTCAGCTTATACCTTTCAGCTGATCAAATTTACTTAGCTGATCACTTTAAGATAAGAAAGACATGCTTAGCTAAGTACTTTACTCAGCTGATACTCCAAATTTTCACTATGAGCTGATAGTTTTTCATCAGCTGATACCCCTCAGCTGATGCTTTTCTATGATCAGCTGATGTTTCTACACTTAGTAAATTTTCACTGATTTAATGCTTTTTAACCCTATTTATTTACTCCGTTTGTCAGATTTCATTTAATAGCTAATTAATTTGTTTTCCGTTAGATCTTTTGTCAGTATCTAACGATCTCTGTTAACTAACCTTCATAAATATCCCAATTTCTCTCTCATTCACCTTTACATGTTCAAACTTTCTAAATTCCCTCTCTCTCTACAAAGAATTACCCTACCTTCTCTCTCGATACTCACTGTTCATCATCCCTACCAAATGGCCACCTATATTCCAGACCCTGCTGTTAACCCTGGTGAGAATGTTGCACCTAATCAACCAATGAATATAACTCCCAACAACATTCTACTCTGCACCACTATCCCTGCCTCACGAGAAAACCAAGCCTATGAACCAATGGTACAGTTCCTTCATGCTCATCCCTTGTTCGATAGTCTCATTGCTGATCCACACTACATATACCCTACACCAACACCATCGTTGAGTTATGGTACTCCGCAACCTATAACCTAAACACCAACACCATCCACTGCACCCTAGCCCAAGGAGACTACCATCTCCAGATCACCACCGAAACACTTCGCGAAGCCTCTGGCATTCCTCACTTCCCACCTTATACATCTTTTCCTCCAAAGCAGAAGTTCAAACAGTTCTGCAAACCATCGGATACAATGAACCTGTAGTGCATGGTCAAGTTAAAGTCTCTGCTCTTGCTCATCCGTGGAAGTATTTGGCCAACGTGGTCATACATTGCTTTGGTCCTAAATTTAGAAGTCATCATCTCATCAACCAAACCGAGCTTCTGGTGCTCTATACCCTAGCCTTTGGGGTCAACATTGACTTTGCTCAAGTCATATTCTCTGATCTTATTGATAAAATTACTCGGAGCACAAACAAGAAATCTTCAAGGTCTCAAGTGTCCTACATTCGGTTTTTAAGCCTGGTAGCTATGAGGGAGATTGGAGAAGATGATTATGTGGGCTTGATTGAAGATCTTGAGCATATTCCTGTCCCTGCCATGGGTGAAAAGATATTTTATTTTTTTAAGGCAAACAGAGGTCCTCCAATCACTTCTCAAATGCAAGAATTAATCGATGCTGCAAATGACAATGCTAATGCTGATGATGGTGATGAAAATGATGATGAAAATGATGGTGATAATAATGGTGATGAGGATGCTGATGAAAGCCACACTGGCACAAATGATGGAGATGATGATGCTGGTAATGGTGATGCTGGTGATTTTCTCCTCTCAGTCCAATGGTGTTAAGTCCTCTTGGTGATGATGGTGATGCCCAAGAACAAGAAATTTCTGAGCAACTTCTGGAGCTCATAGACAGTAGCAGGCACATCATGTCCCAAGGTAAGGACAGTTCTGACTCCACCTCTGAGGATATTCAAATGGTAGTCCCAACCTTTGATAGCCTATCCTCCTCTCTAGTCCATACACCACTTCAACAGCCAAGCTCTAGTGAACCTCATGTGGTCACTAGTTCTACTCTCATTCGTAGCCCCATATATACAAGGCACCAGAAGTGACTCATTATGATCACTTTGAGGGAGTGCAATCCACACCTCTGATCTCAACTCCAATTACCCATATATAGTCTCATTCTAATGATGAGGATGATACTCCACTATCTGACATCCTCAGAAGAAGAAGACAGAGCCCAAAGCCATCTGCTCCACCAGTCCAATCAACTCCAACAGTCCAAAAGGCTTCAACCTCTGCTCCTAAGGACAAGGGCAAACAAAAAATGACATCTGAGCGAGTTGAAGCAGATGAACAAATGAAAAGGGAGATTGCTTTTAAAGAACATGAAGAAAGGGAAAATGCTCAAATGGCTCAAGCATTGGGTGTTTCAGTTAAGGAAATCTACCAAGCCAAGGAGCTAGCATATCAGCAACAACAAGAACAAGTTCAAAATCAAGCTGCTGCTCAACACAAATTGGCAAGGGAGAAATCTCAGTCTGAACTGCTCAAAGCTAGATCTCATGCCGATGTAATCAAAACCCTCTTCAACCTTGATCTATCTGCTCCCATCAATCTAAGTCAACAAAGGCTTCAAAAGCTTCAGAGAAATGATTAACATTCTAAGAAACAGAATAGAACCAACTCCAATTTAGCCACTGTCCATAAAGGTGATGGTGAACCCTACCTCAAAGCTATAAGGCAAAACAACTTCAATAGTTGTGAAGTTGTATCCTATGAGAGGTGTCATATTTATGGGTTCACAGAGTTAGTTGAGATCCTGTACCTTCTCTTCAAATCCAAATCTAAGCTCAAAGTTCAATTCATTCAGAAAATTCAGAATTGGATAGCTCTAGCTGTGTCACAAAGAGCCTTCACTCCAGATGACTATTACAGACATGTGCACACAGTTGAAAATCTTCACAAGAAAGGCTCCAAGCCATTTAAACCATTTGACCTAAGAGAGGTACTACCCCAGCATGAATTCTTATCTGATTTTGAGGGTCTGAACACATCTCTTCCATTGAACATCACCCCTGAGCTGTATAAGTTTATAGTTATGCCTGTTGAAGGTATATTATTTTTGGATAGAGCTGGCACATGGAGGTTCTTTAGATAGTCAGAAATCATCAAAGCTAGCAAGAAGTTTCTATTTGGGCTAAGGATATCTACAAGAGGTAGAACTGGAAATGAAAATTTTGAAGCCCTTGTACAAGCCCAATGTGAAGTCTTAGCTGAAGCAGATCCCTATGCCAAAGATTTTGAAGTTAAAGAAGAACCATGGTGGGATGATTGAAGACTGATTCTAACTCTAAAGTTTTGTTGATATCTAGTTGATTGTATATTATAGAGTAGTTAGTTAGTAGTTAATCTATGTAAACACTTATGTACATTTCTTTATTCTGTTATTTCAAGTGATGTTTATGTATATCAGAAAATCAAAAACATATAAAAATGGAAAAATGGAAAGATACCACAAAAATAGTACAAAATGGAACATTAGAAAAGAAACCAAAAACAGAACAAGTTCAAAATAAAAATAGCTACCAAAAACAGATAGCTAGGTAGCCAAATATACTTAAAAGTTTAAATCTTTTGTAATTCGAAGTCAAACTGATTCTTCAAAAAGAAAAAGGTTTTGTCATCATCAAATAGGGGGAGATTGTTGGGGAGATTATCACTTCACCCTAATAATCAACTCTTCCTATCCTAAAACATAGAATTTGATGATTACCAAACCCTACATTCAGTATGACTTAGAAAGAATTCAAACATGTGTTGTTTGAATCAGTTTATGTAAAAATATGCTAAGTATGGAACCATCAGCAGGAAAACAAGCCATCAGTTGAGCATCAGATCCTACTCAATGTATCAGCTAAGAGATATCAGCCAAGGAGCATTAGATGAAGAAAACAAGTGAAAAAGACCACCAGCTGAGGAAAACAAACCATCAGCTGAGTGAAGAAAGTTGATCAGCTGAGGAAAACAAACCATCAGCTGAGTGAAGAAAGTTGATCAGCTGAGGAAAACAAACCATCAGCTGAGTGGACAAATTGATCAGCTGAGTGTCTACTCCATCAACTGAGTGAACAAATGGATCAGTTAAGGCCCAGAGCATCAGCTAAGTAAGTCTTCCTTTACACAAGTCATCTCCCCTCATAAATTGATGTATTTGAATGATCAGCTGAGCATTCTTGATCAACCGATCATACAAATACATGAGCTTATGCTCTCCTAAGCTTACTATTGATCAGTTGAGCATCTATATGATCAGCTGAGCGATATGTATCAACTGAGTCCTAGCAAAAATTGATCAACTGATATATTTTGTCAACTGAGTAGTGAATATCAGAGTTTCTAGTACAATCTGTTAGCTGAGTCATGAAAAATGTCAAATCTACTCTATCTTTTCAGATTGTAAGTCATATGTAAAAGGCAGAACATGTGTTGTTCTATTATGCCTTAGATCTTTGTTTGTAAAAGTAAAAATGCACTTTTTGGATCAAGTATGACACAAAAAGGTTTGATCTTATCCTCTAGAAAAGGATAATGATACCTCAAACAGACGAAGATCTTGAAGATTTGTTCAAACAACTAAGTATGGTTGGCAATCCCATACTTGGTAAAGTTAAATCAAATAGAAGCATGGTGTTGATTAATGTACAATCATGGAAAGGGAAAAATACTTCTACACGACAGTAGATGTGGGCTTTAATATTTTATATTGTAAATGGGTTGCACTTTTGCAGAAAAGTACAATTACTTTTATCAAACACTTGATTAAAGTAACTTTACTTTTCACCCACTACCTTTACAATTAAAATATTACATTTCCACATCCTCTTTGTCTCTTACCTTCATGCAACCTGATTCACCAAGACTTCTATATATACTCATGCATGGTGGACATGCAAATGAAACACAGTGAAGTCTCTACTCCACAGAAAGAAAATCTCATCAGTTGAGAAATTCGTAGAGTTTAAGCATTGTGTAGAATCAAACTTGTTCATGTGTTGAACACTCTATATACATTAGTTGTTTTAGAGTTAGCTTGTCTACGTGTTAGACAAATAGATTGCCACATTTTATTGTACTTTGAATTTCCGCTTCTAGTACATGTAATTCTTCATTCAATATCAATAAGAATTATATAAAAGTATATTAGTGTGTCTTTATTTTTAAAAGCTAAAGTTTGTATTCAACCCCCCCCCCCTTTCTACAAACATTTGTTGTTGTGTACTCAATCTGGGACTAACAATATTACTTTGTATTTGATATATATATATATATATATATATATATATATTAGTGGTTTATTTCAAAGTTTATCCATGTCATGGCATTTATAAGCTTTTGCTTAAAAGTAATAAAGTAATCATTAATAATGTGTTTAAATTCAAAAAATGGTTTGGATTAGTTATCCAAGTAACAAGATCATTTAGCTATGTAAACAAGACTTGCTTCACCAAGTTCCGTGTGGTTTGGAATCTTGGATGCATTTGATAATTGATCAAATGTTGAGTGCGAGAATTGTTTATTAGGCTAAATGACTTGTACATCTTTCATCGGCGTATGTAAGAGGATTGAGAGCTTGTTGCAATTAGTTCACACTTGTGTGTTTAATTCGTTCAAGCAAATCCACGGGGATAACTACATGCACTTCGTTACCTTTACCCGTGGTGATAGTAGGGATAGGTATATTTGATACCTTTGAGGTGTTCAATGATTACCTTAACGAGGTTTGTGGACGAAAGGTCAAGTTACATAAATCATGTAAAGATGTTGAGTATCTTAATATATGATCTTGTGTCCATCATAAGAATTTTGGGATTTATCTCATAATTTATTTCTCCTAGGACACATTGGTATATGGGTTGCATAAAGGAGGAACCGAATATTCTTGGATATGTTCGGGTCTTGATGGATCACAAATTCGTACCCAATGTGTTGGGATGCTTAAGTATGGCAGGCAATGTTATATATATAAAATCGACAAAGATGGTTTAGTACGCATCTTAGGAGAAAAGACTAGAAAGAGTGTCTTTGCTTGTCTATCTCAAAACCTAGATTATCCAGCCTACGTGTAGACGTGAGGTGGTAGAATCTGCGGACTAAAGATGCTACTCCATTAGGCATGAAATATTTGTTTCACGAACTTTTGAGGACAAATTTTGTCGCCCAATAGCAAGTGGAAGCCTTATGTCTATGGGAGCCAGTGGGAGTAAAACCTGATGTTGGCACTAGCATACGATCAATAATGGTTGGAACTCAGCATGGCGATGTTGGAGTACCTGGCATAATTCGTTACTCTTCCTATTTCTGATAGGAGTTGTCGTAAGGCCAGATAGATATATGTTTTATATCTAAAGGAAGATAACTCTATGATGGATTAGTTGAATTCATCAACTATCGGAAGTCATGGTAGGCCTAGTGTCTACTAGAAGGAGAGAGGTAATGAGAATGGGATGCAATCCATGAGGATATCCAAGTATTGGACTTGGTTGATCCGATGCCTTGGTGCAAACCTAAGGGTATGCATGGATTGAGTTGTAGACAACTTCAAATACCAATTGGTGGTAAAAATTCTAATATTATTGACCATGAGGACGGTATCATAAAAGTGATTTTTCCCGGTGGTTATGTTGAAGTCTACTTGGATGACTTATGGTGTATCACAACCTTCTCATGGCTATGAAAATAAGGCAATGAATTGAAAAGACTCTATTTCTTTATAGAAATTTTGAGAAAGTGTTTTAACATTTTCCGTGAGTCTTGTACACTATTAGTATCCTCATATGGTCTACAAGCCCAACAAGTCTATTCATGGACTTATGTAACATCCTCGATTTAGGCCTAGTTGTAAGTTGTGTTGAAATGTATGTAAAAGTAGTAAATTGAGTAAAGAATCCAAATTGTAAGTTTATTATATTAATGAGAAGGTTTAATTGTATACTAGTTAAGTTTGAGTGAGTATATGTGTGTTTATGTGTTTTATGTATTTGTGTGTATGTACATGTATGTTAAGTATATATGTATATTAGTTTAAACTAATTAAATAATAATAATAAGAAAAAGATCCAGAGGCAAACCGCCTCTGGAGTATGTGTGTATGTATGAAAGTGTGCATGTGTATGTTTGACTCACAAAGAAAAAGTCAAAGCTAGAAAAATGCACACACTTCTCTCTCTCTGCTCTCGGATTCTTAAAGAAAAGAAGAAAAGTTGCTATTGTTAAATTGTAGAAGGTTAGTAGCATAGATTCAAGTATGTTTGAAGATTGTATATATATTAGAAACACAAATTCATGCGAGAACACCTTGAAGTACATAAAAAGCTTACTTTGAAAGTGGGTTTTGTATGTTTGGTGTTCCTGTTTGGATTTGAGGTGTTTAAAAAGACTGTATGGATAGAACAAGAAGTTCTAAGATGTTCTGGGCTTAAAACCAATAAGCATGAAGTTGTTAAAATGATCAATAAACATGTCGGAATTTCAGACTATGAAGATGTCGGATTCCGACACCTTGAAGGTGTCGGAATCCGCTGTTGAGAAGCAATCCGATTGTGTTAAAATCCGCAAGTGTTGGAATCCGATAGAAGTATCGGATTTCCGTATGTCTCGGATTTAGTGTCTCGGATTTCGTAGTATTGGATTTCCTTTGAAAGTGTCGGATTTCCAAATGTCTTGGATTTTCTTCTATGTGTTGGAATCCGCGAGTGTCGGATTTCGTATACATGTTGGATTCCCAAGCGTTGAAATCCGATAGTTGAAGGTCGGATTTCATATAATCCAAGTGTCGGATTTCCCAAATCCGACAGTTTTGGCGGATTTGTGCCAAGTCCAAGGTTAAGTGTTTGTTTTGTAGTTCAATTAGGCATGTATGAATGATTGATGTGAGTAATGACATTCTAGGTGAATTTGTCATGTTAGCAACGTCAAAACAAGATATCTGTACGTTGTAAACTACTCAGGTGAGTGCCTGCTTTCATGAGACTCGGTAGAGTAAGGCTTGTATGCTAGATAACTGCATGATTGTATTATGTTTGTCTAACTTGTTTTTGCATGTATACTCAAGGAGGTAAGTGTATGTCTTAGATGATGTTAAATAGGTGCATGCTAGCGGGTCCAGGCTGGAACCGCTCAGTTAATACATGATGACATGTACGAATGAATAACTGAACGATATTGCATGTAAGATGATGGATCCCTGTGGGATCATATGTACGTGTATGTATGTGCACTGTCTGCAGACTATCTGAAGCATGGTTAAGGTCAGTCGGTTGTAACTGGATCCCATGAGTACTTCGGGATTTCACGGTGATTCGGGAGACATCCCGGATCCTAGGTTCTGCAGAACCGCCGTGCCTTAACTTGAGTGGTAATCAGCCGGTTGTAGATGGATTACTTAAGGAGTCTTTGACTCTGAAACGACATTTGGTGGACTGCTTTACGCTCCCACACCAGCGCGGTTGGTCGTGTCTGGTTCCCCGATTTAAGTTGTTGGGCGGGATTGATTACCCTGCAAGACATGACTCTTACTGATCTTGTCAGCACACCGCTATGTGTTAAGCTAGCAATGATTGTTTATGTATGATCTATGATCCATGACTTGCTTTATTGATGCTTATGATATGTATGTACTCACTAGCTAAGTGTTAGCTAATGGTGCTATGTTGCCCCTTTTCAAGTAAAGACTAGAAGGCCTGGTGAGACGGGTGGCTGTGATTGTAAATACCCTTGTGGGTTGGAACACTTTATTTTGATATGTAATGTAAACTGATATTATGATCGGTTCTTGTGTTAGGTAACACTGGTGAATGTTTTGAGAAATGACAATGTATATAATAATAATTACTTCTAAAAAGAAAAATTTCCGCTGCTAAATCTGAATTATCATTAAAATAGTCGTTTTCGGAAGCGTTGTTACAATTAGGTATCAGAGCCTAAGTTTGAGTGAATTGGGTACTTGTAAGAGTATTCGATCTCAAACTCGGGCCCGACCATAAATAAGTGTTCCTATGGGCAATGGAGTGAGAGTGTTATATGTATGCTATTATTTCAAGATGACTTGTTAGTAGGATAAGTAAGTGAGATATAGTATTAATTGCTCTTTCTCTGTCATATAGAAAGTTGAGATAAGACTCCTGCCGAACGTGGCTACACTAAGCAAGCATTAAAGGAGATGGAAGATGAGGCTTCTCATATGCCTCATCAGGCTGAGGATGAGCGTTCTCAGCACATTTCCGAATGAGGCAGACCTGAGCCAGATCAGGCTGCTTATATCAGACGTTTCGAGGAAGAGCTACGAATTGCTGAAGAGCTCTTATTGCAGGAAACGTTGAACAAGCCCCGCAAGACTTGTTCATACAAGAAATTTCTATCTTGCAAGCCTCCAATGTTTGAGGGGAGTGATAACCCCACCGCTACTATTCAGTGACTCCGTGAGATGGAGCAAACATTTGAATCTTGTGAGTGTGAACCGGAGTACTATGTGAAGTACGCAGTACGTATGCTGAAGGGTCGCGCCATTTTTTGGTGGGACACTGTGAAAGCCTCTATCTGTAAAGAGGTATTAAGTGCTCTTTCTTGGGAGCAATTTTCTGAAAAGCTATTAAAGAAGTATTGTACGGAGTATGACATGGAGCAGATGGAAAGGGAGTTTACTGATCTCCAGAAGGGGAATAAACCAATAGAATAACATATCACCTCTTTCACTGATAAGATAAGGTTTGTTCCCCACCTGATCCCCGATGAGACCACCAAGATAAGGAGGTTTGTGGCAACTTAGCCATTGGAGCTTCGCCCTCATGTACGGGCAGCTGTTAGTCTGGAACAGGCGTTTGAAGTGGCCCGACAATTGGAGGGAGACCGCATTTAAGGGGGTTGATTTGTAACATCCTCGATTTGGGCCTAGTTGTAAGTTGTGTTGAAATGTATGTAAAGTAGTAAATTGAGTAAAGAATCCAAATTGTAAGTTTATTACATTAATGAGAAGGTTTAATGGTATACTAGTTAAGTTTGAGTAAGTACATGTGTGTTTATGTGTTTTATGTATTTGTGTGTATGTTAAGTATATATGTATATTAGTTTAAACTAATTAAATAATAATAAGAAAAAGATCCAGAGGCAAACCGCCTCTGGAGTATGTGTGTATATATGAAAGTGTGCATGCGTATGTTTGACTCACAAAGAAAAAGTCAAAGCTAGTAAAATACACACACTTCTCTCTCTCTCTGCTCTCGGATTATTGAAGAAAAGAGCGAAAGTTGTTGTTGTTAAATTGTAGAAGGTTAGTAACATAGATTCAAGTATGTTTGAAGATTATATATTTATTAGAAACACAAATTCATGCGAGAATACCTTGAAGTACATAATAAGCTTACTTTGAAAGTGGGTTTTGCATGTTTGGTGCTCTTGTTTGGATTTGGGGTGTTTAAAAAGATTTTATGGATAGAACATGAAGTTCTAATATGTTCTGGGCTTAAAACCAATAAGCATGAAGTTGTTAAAATGATGAAGAAAGATGTCGAAATTTCAGACTATGAAGATGTCGTATTCCGAGACCTTGAAGGTGTCGGAATCCGCTATTGAGAAGAAATCCGATTGTGTTAAATCCGCAAGTGTCGGAATCCGATAGAAGTATCGGATTTCCGCATGTCTCGGATTTAGTGTCGGATTTCGTAGTATTGGATTTCCTTTAAAAGTGTCGGATTTCCAAATGTCTCGGATTTTCTTATATGTGTCGGAATCCGCGAGTGTCAGATTTCGTATACATGTTGGATTCCCAAGTGTTGAAATCTGATAGTTGAAGGTCGGATTTCGTATACTCCAAGTGTCGGATTTCCCAAATCCGACAGTTTTGGCGGATTTGTACCATGTCCAAGGTTAAGTGTTTGTTTTGTAGTTCAGTTATGCATGTATGAATGATTGATATGAGTAATGATATTCTAGGTGAATTTGTCGTGCTAGCAAGGTCAAAAAACGATATGTTTATGTTGTAAATTACTCAGGTGAGTGCCTGCTTTCATGAGACTCGGTAGAGTAAGGCTTGTATGCTAGATGACTGCATGATTGTATTATGTTTGTCTGACTTGTTTTTGTAGGTATACTCAAGGAGGTAAGTGTATGACTTAGATGATGTTCAATAGGTGCATGCCAGTGGGTCTAGGCTGGAACCGCTTAGTTAATACATGATGACATGTACGAATGAATAACTGAACGATATTGCATGTAAGATGATGGATCCATGTGGGATCATATGTATGTGTATGTATGTGCACTGTGTGCAAAATATCTAAAGCATGGTTAAGGTTAGTCGGTTGTAACTAGATCCCATGAGTACTTCGGAATTTCACGGTGATTTGGGAGGCATCCCGGATCCTAGGTTCTGCAGAACTGCCCTGCCTTAACGTGAGTGGTAATCAGCCGGTTGGTCGTGTCTGATTCCCGGTTTGAGTTGTTGAGCGGGATTTTGACTCTAAAACGATGTTTTGTGGACTGCTTTACACTCCCCCATCAGCGCGGTTAGTCGTGTCTGATTCCCCGGTTTGAGTTGTTGAGAGGGATTGATTACCCTGCAAGACATGACTCTTACTGATCTTGTCAGCACACCGCTATGTGTTAAGTTAGCAATGATTGTTTATGTATGATCTATGATGCATGACTTGCTTTATTGATGCTTAAGATATGTATGTACTCACTAGCTAAGTGTTAGCTAATGGTGCTATGTTGCCCCTTTTCAGGTAAAGACTAGAAGGCCTGGTGAGGCGGGTGGCTGTGATTGTAAATACCCTTGTGGGTTGGAACACTTTATTTTGATATGTAATGTAAATTGATATTATGGTAGGTTCCTGTGTTAGGTAACACTGGTGAATGTTTTGAGAAATGACAATGTATATAATAGTTATTACTTCTAAAAAGAAAAATTTCTGCTGCTAAATCTGAATTATCATTAAAATAGTTGTTTTCGGAAGCGGTGTTACAACTTGAACTTCAAATACCATCTAATGATATATGTTCCGTTATGTTTGACCATGGGGATGGTAACATAAGGAAATCTTCGTAGTGGTTATGTTGAAGGTTACTCGGATATATGTGTTTATCACTGCAATGTAAAGATCGTATTCCTTCATGGGAATTTTGAGGAAGAGTGTTTCCGAAGGTCTTGTAAGTTGAAAATATCATCGCAGACTTAAATAAACATCGCAAGGTTGTAATCTTCACTTTAATGAGAAAAACATAGATTTGAGGTTTCGAAAAGGGAAGATTAAACTTGGATGTATACCAGAGCTAGTGGGAGCGCTTATGTTCCGAATATTTGTATCCATGATATACTTCTTATTGAAGATAATATCCTAACTTGGCGGTTCATAAAACCGGGGTTGAGGAATTATTGCTTCATAAGAAGAATTGGGACATACGAACGTGGACTTTTCAGAGTGACAAAACTAAGAGAGTGTCTTTGAAACATGATGGACTAGTGTGTTAATCTATTTAGTAACTTGGTTTATCACATGTTTTTCCTCTCATTGAGACATACTTGGAAGAACTCTTGGTACATTGTTCTTCAAGTTGATGTTCGGTGGTAATGAGGAAATTTGAGTAATGTATTACTCTTGGTGAATTGTTATTGTTGTGTTGTTCAGTGGAATGTTATCAACCAGAATGGTTCTTTAAGCATCATTGACTCTATTGGGTTCTTTTGAGACAATGAGAGTATGATGGATTACATACGTGAACCATAGTCTTATGAATTGTCACTCTATTGGGTTCTTCGAAACAGTAAGAGTAAAATGGCTCTATTGGGTTCTTTGATCTTGCCAACGCACACTTTATAAGTGGTTGGTCAAGAGAAGATATGGTGATTGTTAGAGTACACATGGATGTCACTTTGTGAATCCGCTTACAAAGCTTTAGTCGCAAGCTGGTGATGAGTTTTCATACTAGGCTTGCATACACTTGGTTTACAAGTGGCTTTGGCTTAAGTTTGTTTTAGTTGAATTTGATATGTTTTGAGTTGGGAACATTAAAGCAATAATGTGCTTTAATTGTATCGATTATCAAATGGGGATTTGATAATGCGCGAGGAGCGGGTACTTTCATTAGCGTTTATTGTGTTCCGTCTTAGCATGTTTAATTACTTCCATGAATAAATTTATTTACTCTAAATGCTCCATGATCGGTCGTTCTTCATTGGAAGGAAGAAGTGAATTAAGATCGAGGCAAGTGGTTGGTAAAGTATTTAGAATGGTTTGAATACATGTTTACGCAACACTATCCTGTACTTGATAGTGATCAAGTAATTGGAGGACACACACCTGAGTTTACTTCATGGACATGATCATAAGTAAATCAGGATGACAATATTGTTTGTCTTTCTACTAGAGATACATGCGCTTCTTGATTAATGATATGGTCTTGTTTAGATTGCTTTCTAACGCAGTTCGTAACTGGCTGTTATAAGGGAAGTTTTCAGGCAAGAACATGTTATTATGACGGAACAATGTAGTCAAGGTGTAACACCCGCAAACCTGGGCTAGGAGATTAGCGGGTTTGTGGTACGTGCATAATTGTTTTATTATGATTAAATGGTTAAATATTTGACTTAATTCTAATATGTGGTAATTGCTCTGCCGGAGAAGAAGAACAAGATAAAACAATCGGAATTTTATAAATTCAATCCCAAAATCAAGTTAAAGGTTAGATATATACTTTGTTATGTTTACATGTTAGTCTGGGTAAGATTGAAGAGTGGAAATAAACATGAATATATGAGGAACATAAGAATCGGTATTGATTAAATATGGGTTTTGATGGTTTTTGTGTGTTCATATGATTTGTATGTTTAAATGATGTTTTAATGAATGAATAAGTATTTAGAGATGATATAATATGTTTCTGGAATGATTTGAATGAATCTATGATTTCTGGGGTTTATGAAGTTATGAACTTGTCGGATTTTGTGTTGGGGAAGAAGGTGAATTCTGTTTATGGAAAACCTATAGTTTGGAAAACCGAGAGATTGAATCTAGAACCTAAAATCCAATGAAAGATAAAACCGACACTTATAAATCTGATTCCTTAAATCCGGGATTGAATTCCGAAGATTAGAAATTCTTTACTTAAATCCGAGACATGATAAATCAATACCCAAAACCGAGACCCAAATCCGATAGACTTGAAATCCGGATTTGTAGAATCCGACATCTATGAAATCCTATACATGGAAATTATAAGTTAGAATCCGATACTCAAAACTGATACATGTGAAATCCGAGCCATAGAATTCAATGATTGAAATCCGAGCCATAGAATTCAATGATTGAAATCCGAGAGCCAAATCCGGGAGTTTGAAATCCGAGTGAAGTAAAATCCGATACTTAGGCTTGGCGGATTCCCAAATCCGATAGTAGCAAATCCGACACTCAGAGTTGCGGATTCTTGGAAATCCGACATTCTGTGTTTTGAAATGCAATTGTTTATTGTTTGTTGTTTATTTGATGAATGAATTATAAATATATTAGATCAGATATATTTATGAAACTGAGACTGATTTGGTTATTGATGTGTTTTCAGGCAATCCAAAAGCTCGGTAATATTAGACATCTGAGTTCGAGCTAAAATAGAGGTGAGTGGGCGTTAATCGCGGATGGTAAAGATTGCAGTTAATGTTATTGATGTGATGCATGATTGTGGTTGAGATTGGATTGATTAATTGAACTGTTGATTGTGATATTGATTGTTGATATCTGCTACATGACTATTTGGTCGATACGCGCTCTTAGTATGATTTTGAGTTGCGTTGGGAAGTCAGCCATACGTAGACTTGGGATGGGCTCGTTTACTAGTTGGTTGAACAGTAGTAGCCCTTCTGTTGCATCTGTTGCTTCAGATGTGGAGTTTACTGTGCCAATTCAGTGGAGGGCTATCGGTAAACCTCTGCTTTGGCCGGCATTGGTTGTAGGTTCTGCGCCGAAACGCTGGTCTTCTCGGATATGTGATTACATGCTTTGATATTGATTGTGGATGTTTGCTTTTGGTGTTTAGCCTCTACTCACTTAGCTTTGTGCTAATTCCCCTCAGTTGTTGCTTTTGTAGGTTCGTGTTTGTGAGGTTTGAAGAAGAAAGAATTGACCACACTCTGATACTTGTTTTTAAAAGAGACGAGCCAGTTATTTTGTAACACCAAACTGTTATTGTTGTGTTAGCTTTTGAACAAATATTATGCATTTGAATATATTTGAGTTTTATGTAATTAAGTTGGTTTGAATTAGCTTCCGTAGTGCATTTAAAAAAAAGGGCTTGTGATTTTCCGGTGTTAGAGTTTGGTATCAGAGCCTAGGTTTGGCGATGCATGCATGGCTAGAGTGTTGCATTCCCAAATCTTGGCTCGTGACGGGTCAAGCTTTCCTTCGGGGGAATTAAGGTGAGTAAGAGTTGTTTGTAGTAGTTAGTATTTTGAGTACTAACGGGTTATGCTAATAGGATTATGAGGTGATGTGATTGTACAGATATGGAAGACAAAGAGGATGAAAAGAGCATATCAAACTAGTACATTGGGATGTGAACAAGAGGATGAAAAGAACAAGCGTTTTAATAAATTGAAAGATGAGATACAAGAACTTCGAGATATTGTTCACCGTATGGAACGGGAAAGGATAACCCAAAATGTTCAAACCCAGATTTCTCAACCTATTACTACTCAGAATACAACATTTCTGGTTCCGGTTTCATTTCATTCTATGGCATAAGTAACACAACAACCGTGCTTTTATCCAGTCCCATTTGAGGGAGCTATGCTCCCGGATTACTCAAGCGTTACAAGGAGGGATAGTAATTCTTCCCAAACTATTGACGTAGCTGAGTTGGAAAGGAGAAATATGGAAGTCAAAAACAACGTGACCCGAGAGCAAGTTTCACAACATAAATCTAGGATTGAACAATATAATACTCAAAAGCAAAAAGAGCAAGGTGGTCAGAGACATGGGAACTTGAATTGTGGACCTAGGTTTAGTGGATTTAATCAACAAACACCACGATGTGGAAAGTGTAAGACTCACCACATAGGACCTTGTACTTACAAAACTATGCGATGTCTTACATGTGGCCAGTTTGGTCATGAGATGAAAGATTGTTATTTCTCTCAAAAGGTATGTTGGATTTGTTTTGGGAGAGATCATAGAGCGAGGGATTGTAGTATTAAAAGAAAACTTGAATCTGGATCAAGAATTGGGGAGCCCTCGTCAGCGGTTGGTTAGAAGCAAGAAACTCAACATACTAGGCCTACATCAGAATGGTTTCATCAAAGTTCCCAGTGGTGTCGCCGGTGTAGGTGTGTTCATATGGGGACTTGCACACTCCAGACTTTGCTTTGTGTGCAATGCGGATTTTTTGGTCATGAATTAAATGATTGTGCTCTTCCTCGGAGTGTTTGTTGGAATTGCCAAAGAGAAGGTCATATTGTGACAGACTGTGACGAAGATAAAAGAGTTCGGACAAGGCCAGGAGTGGAGGCAGTTGGGGGTCTTCGTCAACAAGTGGACCGAAGAGGAAGGACCCTACTACATATGAGAGTATGGCATTCGGTACAATGAGAGGTGATGTTACTCGACCAAGAATGACATAACGGTTATGTTTTGATAACCTCTATACTCATACGTGTATTTATTAACATAAAGAGTTAATTATGAATGTTTGATGGCTATGTGTATTAAGTGTATGTGCTTACTTCTGAAAGAAAATGATTCTTTAGAAGTATAGTTAGTTGTTATTTTGTTATCTAAATCGTGAAATTATCTGATGCTATTGTCAGAAAATGATATGATGGTATGTATGTGGTATTTAATAAGATGTGAATTTGATAAGAGGTACTAGAGGAAGACGTGTCTACATTAGTCGAATTGCATGCTATGCTATGTGTTGTAAAATTTGCTTTGAAAACTGTGTTTGTATATGTGTTTATGTTTGTGCAAAGAAGAAGGGAAGTGGATAGATTACTGAGACTTGGAAGGTATTAGAGGCAACCAAGGAATGTTTTGAAAAAGATATAACAAAGATTATGAATTCTTGACGATAATTGATAAACATGAAGAGATCATGGTATGTTGAGATATTGTATTGTTGGATCAATATATAATGTTATGACATGAAATTGGAGGAATGATTTATGCCTTGCGATAGTTAAGGATTTCTGAGAGAAATAATTTAAACCATGACTTGGAGGTTGTAGTAGATGTGTTTGTGTTGACTATGTGGAAATATTGATTGTAAATGAATGTGTGATTGATTAAAAGAGGTAGTGAATGCGTATATACGGATGAGTTGAACATATGGCAGGGGCAATGATTTGTATGAATAGAAGAATGTGAATGAGAGATTTAAATATTACCTCAGACGAATAATTGATGTTAGACATGTGAAAATACGAGAGAATTTATCATAATAACCCTGGAATTATGCGAGTTAAAGTATATTTGACTTGATTGATAGAATTGAAATTTCCTTTATTGAAAGCTGGTAACTCAAATGATTGAAATTATCAAGTATAAGAAAGACATGGATTGCTACAGATTGACCAAGTCTGAGATGTAAACAATTGTTGGGTAAAGGATATAATTGATGCTTAATTACAAGGATTATATATGTGAAAGAACTAGTTATAATAACAGTTGATTCCTGTGAACTGAAGATATATATGATTTGAAGAATGACAGAGTGAGTTCATTAGTAAATAAGGAAGAAAGAAGAGGAATGTAATGGCCTGAACAAATGGAATGAAGACTTGTGGATTTTGTGCATGAACTTACCTTTGCTAGGAAGTGGCCTTGCTTGGAATTGGGGATTTAATTTGATGAAACTTATGAACCTAAATTTCCTGTGCACTCGGAAGGGTTAAAAAGTATAATGCCATACAGAGTATTTAATTGATGACTTACTAAAAGGAGTGAACATGATATATTTCGTAGATATATGACATGATTGGGTTTGAGTCAAGGCAGAGTATTAGAGAATTATGAACTATTGAGGTGACCAGAAATATCAGAATAGTAATGAAAACAAGTTATGATGGAGTATATATGAGAGGTATGATATGTTATGAAGTCCGGATATATTACAAGGGATTATGATTGTTGAATAAAAGTAACTATATTCTACCACTATGGGATAAAAATGGTGAGCGGAATTGTATCATGATGGAATGAATCGAAGGTGTGATTGAATGATTTAATTAAACTTTGGAAGAATTTATAACAAGCATTGAGATGTGAGATGAACGGTGCGACTGAATCCTTATTGGATCGTGGATTAGTAGGAGTTGTGCAGATATATGGGAATAAACTTATGTTTTAATTGGATTTAGATGATTTGAGGAATATATAATTAAGCTGATTAAACTAACGTGATGTGATTTATATTGGATGAATGTTAAAATATCAGGTGGTAAGTTGATTTATGCGTTATAAAGGACTTAACAATCAGAAATAAATATGAAGAGTGCTCATTTTTCTGGCTACTTGAGAGACGGCTTCTTTAGGTGAGTTGGCTCAATTGAACAATGATGAGATTGATGGAAAACCGTTGTTTATAGTATCTGACAGAAACTCCAGACTGACAGTCAGACTGAACGAACCATACAGACACTCGAAGATATGTTACGTGCCTGTGTACTTGAGTATGGTGGATCTTGGGATTCGCACCTGCCTTTGATAGAGTTTGCGTACAATGATTCCTACCACTCCAGCATTAGGATGCCTCTGTACGCAATATTATACGGCCGTTGATGCCGTACTCCGACATGTTGGTTAGAGGCTGGTGAGAAGTAGTTTGCAGGGCCCAAGATAGTTCAGTTAACTGCTGACAAGGTTGCTATTGCCAGTGACAAGTTGAAAGCTGCCAGAGATAGACAGAAAATGTACGCAAATCCACGATGTCATTCAGTTACGTTTGTTGTGGGAGAGTTAGTTTATTTGAAGGTCTCTCCGTGGAAGGGCGTGATTCATTTGGGTAAACGTGGGATGTTGGCTCTGTAACACCCAAGGTCTGAATTCCTTAAGTATTATTGTAATAGGAAGTGTTAAATGTTTATACTAGTTGCCTTTATGAGATTAGATGTGTTTATAAAATTAGAAGGGTTTATATTGTCAATTTATAAGTTAATATAGACAAGGACCAAAATTTCCATTTCACTAAACTTACTTATATAAGTAACCAACTTTGACAATATTTAGTCAAAGTTGGCATTTCATACTAGTAAATTCACGACTACAACTTCTACTCCTTTAGCAAACATCATTTTGTTAGCAAAGTGAAGATCAAGCATATATTACAAGATCCTAGCACTTTAGCACACTAAAGGTAAGATCTTTTATGGTTTTCATGAAGTTTATGAGTTTAAATACATGATTCTATGGTGAATCATGTTAGAAGTGTATATAAATGATCGGGTTATGTTCCTTTATCATAAGGGGTGTAGGAAAACACTCCAAGCATGGTTTTCTTCAGTTTTTACGAGTTTATAGCGAAAATCCGACACTTTTTGGATGAATTGTCGGAATGTCTATTAGATACATGGCCCGTGTAGAGGTACACGGCCCGTGTAGTATGAACTTGCGGATTGTGAAACTTTTGGATTGCCAAAGGCGGTCACAAGGCCATGTAGGGTTAAATGGTTGTGTAGAAAATGAGGTACACGGCCCGTGTCGTAGGACTAGATAACACTGGCCATGTAGCCAGCATAGGTCGTGTATTATGAGGGACACGGCCCGTGTAGGCCCTATTTCAGATCAATATTCAAGTATTGTGACACTTTATTATATTATTCATATAGGACGGTGATTGAATTACTTATCTGAGTTATTGTTACGTGTGGATTATTACATATCATAAGGTGAGTCTTCTAGACTATCAATTATATCTGCAGCATGTATGCTATCATAACAGATTATAACATGTAATATTATTCATATGTGTATATATACCGAACTGCTATGTGCAGTAAGGTTCAAAGGTGATACAATACTGTTACAAAGGTGGCTGCCCTAGGTCTAGAACCAGTGGTTAGCAATGATTATCTGACATACGTGTATTATCTTTATATGATTCTATACGTGTGTTTATATGTTATTAGTTTGGAATACTCACTAAGCTCTCGTAGCTTATCAGATACTGCTTTTTAATCTTTTGCAGGACGCGGCAAGGATACCTGTCTGACTACTTTTTGGTTTACTCTTTTGAACCAATTTTAACGCCCAGTTCTGTAAATATTTACTTTTAAAGTACACTAAGTATGTACTCTTGTATATATCTTTTGGCAGTAACTTGGTTTTATAGTAAAATGCTTCCACGTACGTTTTAAACTAAAGGTGTATTTTATAAATGAATCTTTTACATTTGTGTTACTTTTTAAATTTAGGGCGTACAACTTGGTATCAGAGCCACGGTTTGAGGGATCTGGAGATTGTGAAGCACAGTCTTGACTTGAACCATGGTTTTGAAAATTTTTGTCAAACTGGAGGCTTGCTACTTGCAGCTTAATGAGTATACTAACAATTGTTACTTATTATGTGTATTACATGAGGATTATACATGAATACTTGAGTAGTTAAAAATTGATATGTTATATGCAGAATCCTTATGAACTATATGATTATGTTACATTGCATAGATGATACTTGACCTAAGCCTGTGAATCGAGACTTTTTGTGATAAAATTAAGATCGAACGTGTGTAGTGTGTTTAGAATAATATAGGGCCCATATTATTACTGTAACACCGGCTTTGCATATATCAAATTTTAGCAAAAATTTGCGTTTTTAAACAAACGTGAACTTAATCACGATAATATAACATTGAGCAGCGGAAATATTTACAATAAACATTGTTTCAGTATCTGGTGTTACTCTACAAAACAACCGACCATAATGTATTTATTACAACATTAAGTGTTCCAGCAAAATATCCAGAGGTAGGGGACCCGGCTCACCAGGCAATCTAACATCGATCTGCAAAAGCAGTTAACATGGCACCATTAGCTACACTTAGCTAGTGAGCACAAACTTGGCATAAACTTCATTAGAGTAAGTCATACATATCAGGAATAAGCATACAATGCTATCCTATCACATTGTGGTGAGCTGACACGATCGGTATAAGTTGTTTCTTGCAGGATAGCTAGTCCCGCTCAACACCAATACACCGGGGGATCAGACACAACCCTCCGCGCTGGTGGGGGAGACTAAAGCAGTCCACCGAGCATCGTTAACGGAACGAGAGGCTCCTTAGGTAACTCAACCATTTCTGACTGATTAACCCTCATGATATAAGCCACGGTGGTTCTGCAGAACCTACAATCCGGAATGTTACCTCGAATCACCGTTAAATCCCGAATCTCTTGATCAAGGGTCCCTGGGATCCAGCTAACCGGCTGACCTGAAACATGCTTGCTGATGTTCGCGAACACATACACATTTCTTGTTCATTTACTTAGCATGCCTATTCATTTACTTCTTTTAGCATGCAATTACATTCAGTCACTTCTTTATAGATCCAATCTGGATCCCTAGCATGTACATCATCATATTATCACTTAACTGATTCATTCAGAATCAGTATCATGCATAACATTTATTTAACTAAGCGGTTCCAGTTCTGGATCCCGCTGGCATGCACTTAACTTACATACGACAAGTATTTAACATGGCATTATACTTTAAGTAACATGACAATTCTTATTCAATTACTTATGAGCACAAAGGCGCTCAAATCACTTAACACATAATTCTTCCTCTACTGAGGCTTATGGAAATCGGTACTCACCTGAGTGGCTTAACACATAGTTATTTAATTTCCTGCCTTGTCTAGGGTTTCAGTTCACCTAGAACATTAGGATTTACATTAATCATCTTAGCATATTGATAATAGCTAAAAAGCCAACATAGGAAATCCCCAAATCCGGATTCCACATAAATCCAATAGTCTATCGGATTTCATGAAATCCGACACTTCAAGGGAAATCCGATACTTTGCGAAATCCGACACTCATCGGATTTCAAGACTTATGAACATAGAAACATTGACATATAATTGGAAATCCGACCTTCAATCGAAATTTGATACTTTTATCGGAATCCGACACTTTTGTCGGAATCCGACACTTTCAAAGAAACCCGATACTTTCGGATTTTGACTTGCAATTTACATGGACTTTGGGAAATCCGATACTTATCGGATTTAGACCAATAACATGGATTTATACATGCAGATTCCGATACCCTGAAGTCTCGGAATCTGACATTTTATCGGATTTGTCAACATGCGGATCCCGACACTATCAAGTTCCGGAATCCGATAGATTCGTGGCTGGAAATCCGCCAGTTCTATCCTGGCTTATTTCCATATTTCGTTCTTGTTTGTTTTGACATTTATACATTCTAAAACATCCATTTTCGTTAGTATGGCTTTAAAAACAGATCAAATCCACACAATGACACCAAACAAACAAAACCCACTTGCAAAGTAAGCTTTGCATGTTCTACGTAGTGTCTTGCAAGGATTTGAGTTTCAATCATACTTTTAATTATAAAACCATTTCATATATGTTAAATGTTAACAACAAACAAGTATTTACCTTGATTGGAATTCAAAACCACCAAAATCCTTGCTTCTAAGAAATCCGAGAGTGTGTAGAGCTTAGAGAGAAAACTGAGAGTTTGTATGTGTGTGCTTGCTTATGTACTATCACAAGTTTAAAACCCAAACTTGTCATTTACAAACCAGGCTTTAATTTTTTCTAAAAAGTTAATGAAAATGTAGTCAAACCGAAGCTTTGCCTTTGTCTTTGCTAAAACCTGCAAAATATTTTAAAAATAGTATCTGATACCAGTAAACCAGACCTCAATTCACATATACACATCTGTATAATCACATAATAAAAACTTCCAACCACTGGCAGCAAATTGAGCCACAGTACTGCGCTAATTCTGAGCCCACTACTGCACAAAGTAGCATGCTGAATAACACATATGATGAATACATACAAGTATTCATTGTAATAACACAATACTACACATATGAAAGATAGTCTAGAAGACTCACCTTGTAAGTTGAAGTATTATAATCTAATCTACTTATGATAAAGGTTCCCATATATGTCCACAACTAGTCTCTACAGGTATAAAATCAATAATGTATTAAACACATGCTGAAACCAATGCTAGAAAAACTAAAAAAGACAAGGGCACGCCCGTGCCTGGCTAATGATCCAACTTTCTTATCCGACTTATTGATCCGACATACAGAAAGGACTTGTAGCTTGTCAGTCTTACGACATGAAAGGTACGCCCGGACCTTATGAACTTTTGGCAGTCACGACCACTAGGCACGCCCGTGCCTCCCTTACTCTGAACCAGTTTGGTTGCCTGACTTGCTGTTCTTCCGGCCAAAACTCAGAAAAATACCATTTTAAACACTTCTAATCATTCAGGGTGTTTTTCTATACCCCAAACAACTAATAACAACAACAAACTCATAAATTAACATGCTTTGATCCTTAAATACATTCTTGACCCATTTGAAGCTTGAAAACCCATGAACAAACCATACCTCAAGTTCTTTTATGAAAAATATGATGAAGATAGCTTCACAACACTGTTTTCTTGATAAATAATGGAAAGAAGGAACCGAACTTATGTTGTATGTACGTATGTTCTTGTGAAATGGTTTCTTGGAAGTTCTTTAACATAATGAAGTCAAACAAACACACTTATATATATACAAGTTGTATTCTGATGGTTTGGGCCCCTCTAGTTTATAACCACATCTTATCACATATATCCATTTATAACTCACATAACACTTTGTACATTTCTCGTATTAAATTATAAATAAAATTCTGGATGTTACACATCTCGTTCAATAGTCTTAAGAAGCGACTATATGTGTCTTGCAGTAGCTCTCCATCTCTAGCTCGGAATTCTAGAAAGGTGTTGACAAGTTGAGTTTCCTTGATGAAAGCTCCCTATTCTGTCCCTACATTTGTTGTCTGACCTCATCCCAGATGGCTTTAGCTGAGGTCAAGCTGTTAATTTTGGAGTAGATCTCAGTAAAGAAACCTTGCTTGAGATAGTATTTTGCATCTTTATCTACTCTTACTCGATCTTTTTCCTCAGTAGTGAGCTTGGATGGGACTTTCAATCGTTCTTTCAGCAGCAATCGGTTGGTTATTAGTGGGAACAACCTCAATAACTTTTTCAAATACAACATCACCATTCAGAATGTTGTCTTTTATCATCTCACCATGTAACGCCCCAAATTCTAAAATTTAATATTTGAAATAAAACACATAAAAGTGTTCACATTTGAAAGTTTTACATAGAAGCGGAAGCATAATCTGTTGAAAACCTGTTGTATCAAAAGATACGCACATACATACAATCACAAGTTTAATACCAAAAACTTGATGTTTACAAACCAGGTGTTAAGTGTTTCAAAGCATTTATCAAAATATTGTCAAACCAAAGCTTTGCCCTTGACTTTGCTAAAACCTGCAAAACATTTTAAAAATAGTATCTGATAAACTACGACGGCTTAGTGAGTAAACAAGACTAAACATCATATAAATGAAGGTATTCATTCGGCATAATCAAGTAGCAACCGAAGCAAAGTATATAACAAAAATTCAAAGTGTTAGTCCCAGATTGAGTACACAACAGCAAATGTTTGTAAAAGGAGGGGTTCAATACAAACTTTAGCTTTTAAAAATTAAAGACACACTTATATACTTTTATATAATTCTTATTGATATTGAATCAAGAATTACATGTACTAGAAGCGGAAATTCTAAGTACAATAAAAGGTGGCAATCTATTCGTCTAACACATAGACAAGCTAACTCTAAAACAACTAATCTATATAGAGTGTGCAACACATGAACAAGTTTGATTCTACACAATGCTTAAACTCTACGAATTTCCCAACTGATGAGATTTTCTTTTTTAGTGAATCCGGTTGCATGAAGGTAGGAGACAAAGAGGATGCAGAAATATAATATTTTATTTGTAAAGGTAGTGGGTAAAAAGTAAAGTTACTTTAATCAATAGATTGATAAAATTAATTGTACTTTTATGCAAAAGTGCAACCCATTCACAATATAAAATATTAAAACCCACATCTACTGTCGTGTAGAGGTTTCATTCCCTTTCCATGCTTATACTTTAATCAACACCATGCTTCTGTTTGATTTGACTTTACCAAGTATGGGATTGCCTGCCATACTTAGTTGTTTGAACAAATCTTCAAGATCTTCGTCTGTTTGAGGTATCATTATCCTTTTCCAGAGGATAAGATCAAACCTTTTTGTCTCAAAATTGATCCAAAAAGTGCATTTTTACTTTTACAAACAAAGATCTAAGGCATAATAGAACAACACATGTTCTGCCTTTAACATATGACTTACAATCTTAAAAGATAGTGCAGATTTGACATTTTGCACGACTCAGCTAATAGATTGTACTAGGAACTCTGATATTCACTACTCAATTGACAAAACATATCAGTTGATCACTTTTTGCTAGGACTCAGTTGATACATATTGCTCAGCTGATCATATAGATGCTCAGCTGATCAATAGTAAGCTTAGGAGGGCATAATCTCATGTATTTGTTTGATCTGTTGATCAAGAATGCTCAGCTAATCATTCAAATACATCAGTTTATGAGGGGAGATGACTTGTGTAAAGGAAGACTTACTTAGCTGATGCTCTGGGCCTCAGCTGATCCATTTGTTCACTCAGCTGATCGAGTAGCTGAGCAAATTCTTTGCTCAGCTGATCATCTTTCTTCACTCAGCTGATGGTGTAGGCACTCAGCTGATCAACTTTCTTCACTCAGCTGATGGTTTATTTTTCTCAGCTGATGGTCTTCTTTACTTGTTTTCTTCATCTGATGCTCCTTGGCTGATATCCCTTGGCTGATATATTGAGTAGGATCTGATGCTCAGCTGATGGTTCCATACTTAGCATATTTTTACATAAACTGATTCAAACAACACATGTTTGAATTCTTTCTAAGTCATACTGAATGTAGGGTTTGGTTATCATCAAATTCTATGTTTTAGGATAGGCAGAGTTGATTATTAAGGTGAAGTGATTATCTCCCCAACAATCTCCCCCTATTTGATGATGACAAAACCTTTTTCTTTTTGAATAATTAGTTTTACTTCGAATATAAAAGATTTGAACTTTTTAAGTACATGTGGCTACCTAGCTATATGTTTTTGGTAGCTCTTTTTATTTTGAACCTTGTTCTGTTTTTGGTTTCTTTTTTCTAGTGTTCTATTTTGTTCTGTTTTTGTGGAATCCTTTTCTGTGTTGTACCATTTTGTTTTGTTTTTGTGGTATCTTTTCATTTTTCCATTTTTATATGTTTTTGATTTTCTGATATACGTAAACATCACTTGAAATAACAGAATAAAGAAATGTATAGAAGTATTTACAGAGATTAACTACTAACTAATTAGTCTATAATATACAATCAACTAGATATCAACAAATCTTTAGAGTTAGATATGTCTTCAATCATCCCACCATGGATCTTCTTTTACCTGAATGTCTTTGGCATGGGGATCTGCTTCAGCTAAGACATCACATTGGGCTTGTACAAGGGCTTCAAAATGTTCATTTCTAGTTCGGCCTCTTGTAGATATCCTTAGACCAAAGAGAAACTTCTTGCTAGCTTTGAGGATTTTAGACTTTCTAAAGAACCTCCAAGTGCCAACTCGGTCTAGAAAGAATATACCTTCAACATGCATAACTATAAACTTGTACAACTTAGGGGTGATGTTCAATGGCAGAGATGTGTTAAGACCCTCAAAGTCAGATGAGTATTCATGCTAGGGTAGTACCTCTCTTAGCTCAAATGGTTTAAAGGGCTTGGAGCCTTTCTTGCGAAGATTATCAACTGTGTGCACATGTCTATAATAGTCATCTGGAGTGAAGGCCCTTTGTGACACAGCTATAGCTATCCAATTTTGAATTTTCTGAATAAATTGAACTTTAAGCTTGGATTTGGATTTGAAGAGAAGGTACATGATCTCAACTAACTATGTGAACCCATAGATATGACACTTCTCATAGTCTACGAATTCACAGCTGTTGAAGTTGTTTTGCCTTATAGGTTTGAGGTAGGGTTCACCATCACCTTTATGGACA
Organism: Dittrichia graveolens; assembly: GCA_038502395.1. Classification (NCBI taxonomy): domain Eukaryota; kingdom Viridiplantae; phylum Streptophyta; class Magnoliopsida; order Asterales; family Asteraceae; genus Dittrichia; species Dittrichia graveolens. The sequence continues at coordinate 32,446,818 of JARJIL010000008.1, forward strand.
GTGGCTCTTGTGATTGGAGTTGGTTCTGTTCTGTTTCTTAGAATGTTGATCTTTTCTCTGAAGCTTTGAAGCCTTTGTTGACTTAGATTGTAGGGAGAAGATAGATCAAGGTTGAAGAGGGTTTTGATGGCATCCGCATAAGATCTAGCTTTGAGCAGTTCAGACTAAGATTTCTCCCTTGCCAATTTGTGTTGAGCAGCCGCTTGATTTTGAACTTGTTCTTGTTCTTGCTAATATGCTAGCTCCTTGGCATGGTAGATCTCTTCAACTGGAATACCCAATGCTTGAGCCATTTGGGCATTTTCCCTTTCTTCTTGCTCTCTATGTGCAAGCTCCCTTTGTATTTGTTCATCTGCTTCAACTTGCCTAGACGTCATTTTCTGTTTGCCTTTGTCTTTAGGAGCAGTGGTTGAAACCTTTTAGACTAATGGGGTTGATTGGACTGGTGGAGCAGATGGTTTTGGGCTTTGTCTTCTTCTTCTGAGGATGTTAGAGAGTGGAGTATCATCCTCATCATCAGAATCAGACTCAATGGCAATTGTTGGAGAACAACCCTCAGCAACTTTCCTTCTTGGCTTTGGCCTGTTAGCCATTCTTTTTAATCTTTTTAGAAACCTTTGCTCCCCCTCAGAAGGTGCTTTTCTTTTGAGAGTAGGAGGAGTTATTGCTTTGGGTGCTTTCTGCTGCAAAATTTTGGTGGCAGTTTCATTGTAGGCAGCATCAATGTCCTCAGAGTCAGGATCATCCTCTCTGAAAGAACTTGAGAATTTCTCCCCCTTTTTGGCATCATCAAAAGGAGGAGGGGAGTCACCTGCTGTTGGTTTTAGGAATTGGGTAGAGGCAGGGGTTGAGGAAGGGGTAGAGGTAAGTTTAGAAAGTTGAATGGAGAGGTCATCCTTGAGATCTTTTAGGGCTTTCCACAATGAGAGATGACTCATTCTGGATTGTTCAGTTAAGGCTTCAATGTCATCAAGGATGCCTTTAAGGTAAGAAGGCAGGGGTAGGAGTTGTTCTGGGATAGGAACAGAGACGTTTGGGTTTATTGGGCGTAGGGTTTGGCGTTGGGATAGTAAGTTTAAGATGGTTTGGTTAAGGGAAGAGATAGTGGATTGAGGAAGGATGGGAATGGGTGAGTGAGATGGGAGAAGGGTAGAGAGATGGTCTATTTTGGTTAGGGTGGGGTCTTGAGGGACTCAATGTCTTTTGCAAGTCTAGACAGTTGAGTAGAGGTTTGGGTTTGGAAGGTTTGGGTTAGGTTATCAAGGTTTTGGTTTATGGTTTGGACAAGGGTAAGGTTTGGTGTTTGGGTAGAGGTAGATGGTCTGAGTGATTTTATCAATAAGATCAGAAAATATAACTTGAGCAAAGTCGATGTTTAGGTTGTACGGTAGGAAGTGAGGAATACTAGTCGCTTCTCGAAATGTTTCGGTGGTGATTTGGAGATGGTAGTTTCCTTAGGCTAGGGTGTAGTGGATGGTGTTGTCGTTTAGGTTGTAAGTTTCAGATTCTGATGGAATGGATAACACGGATGTTGGAACATAAACACCATTAGTGACTATTTCAAGCATTTGGATATCAAGGGTGGATAAGAAAAGATGTGCTCTACTTTTCCACATGGAGAAATTTTCTGCATCAAATATGGGACATCTTGTTAAGGTCCCAGTGTTTGAGATATTAATGTTGTTTGCTGATGAGGCCATATTGAGAGGGGTAAAAGCAGTTATAGAGTAAGCAAAAACAGATCTAGATATTGATTATCTAACCTGCTCTGATACCAGTTGTTAGTCCCAGATTGAGTACACAACAAGAAATATTTGTAGAAGGGGGGGTTGAATACAAACTTTAGCTTTTAAAAACTAAAGACACAATGATATACTTTTATATAATTCTTATTGATATTGAATCAAGAATTACAAGTACTAGAAGCAGAAATTCTAAGTACAATAAAAGGTGGCAATCTATTCGTCTAACATATAGACAAGCTAACTCTAAAACAACTAATGTATATAGAGTGTTCAACACATGAACAAGTTTTATTCTACACAATGCTTAAACTCTATGAATTTCTCAACTCATGAGATTTTCTTTCTGTGGAGTAGACACTTCACTGTGTTGTGTTTTGCATGTCCACCATGCATAAGTATATATATAGAAATCTTTGTGAATCCGGTTGCATGAAGGTAGGAGACAAAGTGGATGTGGAAATATAATATTTTATTTATAAAGATTGTGGGTGAAAAGTAAAGTTACTTTAATCAATAGATTGATAAAAGTAATTGTACTTTTCTATAAATGTGCAACCCATTCACAATATAAAATATTAAAACCCACATATATTGTCGTGTAAAAGTTACTATCCCTTTCCATGCTTGTACTTTAATCAACACCATGCTTCTGTTTGATTTGACCTTACCAAGTATGGGATTGCCAGCCATACTTAGTTGTTTGAACAAATCTTCAAGATCTTCGTCTGTTTGAGGTATCATTATCTTTTTCCGGAGGATAAGATCAAACCTTTTTGTCTCATACTTGATCCAAAAAGTGCATTTTTGCTTTTAGAAACAAAGATCTAAGGCATAATTGAACAACACATGTTCTGCCTTTTACATATGACATACAATCTGAAAAGATAGTGCAGATTTGACATTTTGCACGACTTAGCTAACAGATTGTACTAGGAACTCTGATATTCATTACTCAGTTGACAAAAAATATCAGTTGATCACTTTTTTCTAGGACTCAGTTGATACATATTGCTCAGCTGATCATATAGATGCTCAGCTGATCAATAGTAAGCTTAGTAGGGCATAATCTCATGTATTTGTTTGATCAGTTGATCAAGAATGCTCAGCTGATCATTCAAATACATTAGTTTATGAGAGGAGATGACATGTGTAAAGGAAGACTTACTGAGCTGATGCTCTGGGCCTCAGCTGAGACATTTGTTCACTCAGCTGATAGAGTAGCTGAGCAAAGTCCTTGCTCAGCTGATGGTGTAGGCACTCAGCTGATCATCTTTCTTCACTCAGTTGATGGTGTAGGCACTCAGCTGATCAACTTTCTTCACTCAGCTGATGGTTTATTTTTCTCAGCTGATGGTCTTCTTTACTTGTTTTCTTCATCTGATGCTCCCTGGCTGATATCCCTTGGCTGATATATTAAGTAGGATTTGATGCTCAGCTGATGGTTCCATACTTAGCATATTTCTACATAAACTGATTCAAAAAACACATGTTTGAGTTCTTTCTAAGTCATACTAAATGTAGGGTTGGGTTATCATCAAATTCTATGTTTTAGGATAGGCAGAGATGATTATTAAGGTGAAGTGATTATCTCCCCAACACAAAGCCAAACCAACGAATACTTCCAAGGACCAAAATCTAACTATGAACTTGCAACTAAATATATAAACAAGATAGATAGAATTGTACCACAATGCAAGCACAATAATATTCTCCTTGTCAAGCTTCAAGAATTCAAACAAGGACTCCTCTAATGTAGTCCATCCCAAGCTTCTTTGATTCCCAAGTGCTAGCAAGTTAGTGTACCACCAAGACAACAACCAATATGTGTATGTTCTTCACTTAGTGCACCAAAAACTTGATCATCAAAAGCAAGAAGAACTTAGAGAGAATATCAACATGAACTAACTCAATGAATCTATCAAAAGTCTGTTCTTTTGCAGAGAAAACGTTGCCTCTTTGTCTACCACAATAAGTTGACATAAACACCATTAAACATAGTGTTTAAGGCTGTTAATTCTGCCGTTACATTGAACATACAAGGCCTGTGTTCATCAACACAGCCGTGTAGGCTTAAAGTCCACGGCCCCAAATGCGCTATGACGTCCGGTGTCTAATAGGCTGGACACGGCCCGTGTTCATCTACACGGCCGTGTTGGCCCAAACTACACGACCTTGAATTGGGCCAAAATGCCCCATACTAGTTGGACTGGACACGGCCCGTGTATCATCCTGCCAAAACCCATTTTGGCCTTTCTCTCTCTTTTGCTTGATCGTGTTTCCGGAATCAATACTTGGCGTGTGACCCAATAGGCCTATACCTGATCGGTAGTGTCACTAACTCGTTCGTGTCAGCGGGCATATACCAACTGACTCCCACTTGCACGTGACACGACTACGAAAAATAACACAAACATAGAGCGGCCTCTAGCAAGACATCTATGCTCCCAAGTTAGTATAGGGTATGCCACTCTTGACAAGATCGCAATCATATAATGATTGTCCTAAAGATAAATGAACATGTACATCCCTTTGTTCGTGATATCCAATGTGAACACAAGGCATGGAATATAGTCAACCTTCAGATCGTTCACGATTATGTTTCTCGATTCTAGATTAGTCAAACCAAGCTAACATTGATCCATCATCAATATAACTTGAGCACGACCATGCATATGAACGTCAGCACTCAATCATTGAGGGGCCCATGGATATCCTCTCTATACATAGAGGAACAAATTCCTTTCGACTACATAGTCCCGCCACATAGATAATACTCCACCCAATCATTTCCCTTATAACAACCAGTTACGGACCGCGTTAGAAAACGATCAAAGCAAAGAAGACCTATGCTTTGGGATCACATGCATCTCTAGTTTAAGGATGAAATGTCATTATCATCCCGAGTTACTTATGACTAAAATCATGAAGTGAACTCGACTGCAGGTCCTCCAATCATTTGAAACCCCTTTCAAGTATAGGCAAGAATCACGTTTATCAAAACCAATTCTTTACCTCAATCTTAATTCATACATCCTTCCCACAAAGTATGATCGATTGTGGAGATTTAAAGACTGTATAACAACCTTGGGAAGAGATTAAACATGCAAAGATATAAACAATAAAGACTAAATGTAAGTAACCGCAACACGCGTATATATAGATCTCTACTATATAAATCGAAACAAACATTAGTAGCATTACTGCTTAACATTCCTAAATACATAATGGCCCAAACAAAAATTAAAACTCAATCAGAACCAAGTCATGAGAAAATCTAACACCTATTGCCATAGTATGAGAAGCATGAGAAGCTTGTGACAATGGTTTAGTAAATGGATCGGCCAAATTGCCATCCGAGGTTACTCTACTAATAGCGACTTCACCACTTTCAATCATCTCTCTAATCAAGTGGTACTTACGAGGTATATGCCTCGTTATCTTGTGAGCTCTTGGTTCCTTCGCTAAGGTTACCGTACCCTCGTTGTCAGATCTCAATAGGGTCGGATATGCTTGGAACCACTCCAAGGTCTCGGATGAACTTCCTTATCCACACAGCTTCTTTAGCAGCTTCACTTGCCGCAATGTATTCTGAGTCTGTAGTAGAATCAACTACTGTGTCTTTCTTTGAACTTCTCCAAGTAATAGCTCCACCATTTAATAGGAACACAAACCCCGATTGTGATCGGTAGTCATCCCTATCAGTTTAGAAGCTAGCATGAGAGTAACCCTTTACTTTGAGCTCTTCCTCACCACCAACGATCAAGAACATTTCTTTAGTCCTCCTAAGATACTTAAGAATGTTCTTTACCACAACCTAATGGGCTTGCCCCGGGTTTCCCTGATATCTACTAGTCAAGCTCAAGGCGCATGACACATCAGGATAAGTACATAACATGGCGTACATGATCGAGCCCACGGCCGAAGCATATGGTACTCACTTCATTACTTCTAGTTCCTCTTGAGAACTAGGACATTGAGTCATACTCAATATCACTCCATGCGACATAGGAAGATTTCCTTTCTTGGAGTCCTCCATCTTGAACCGCTTCAAGACTTTGTCAATGTATGTACTTTGACACAACCCAAGAAGTTTTCTAGATCTATCTCTATAGATCTTGATACCCAGAATATATGCTGCTTCTCCTAAGTCTTTCATTGAAAAGCATTTTCCAAGCCAAGTTTTAACACTTTGCAAGGTTGGAATATCTTTTCCACTGAGTAGGATATCATCCACATATAAGACTAAGAAAACAATGGCGCTCCCACTAGCCCTAACGTATACACATGGCTCGTCTACACTCTTCGAGAAACCAAACTCTTTGATTTTCTCGTCAAAGCATAGATTCCAACTACAAGATGCTTGTTTAAGTCGATAAATGTACTTCTTTAGTTTACACACTCTATTAGGATGCTTTGGATGTACAAAACCCTTAGGCTGCGTCATATACACCTCTTCGGAGAGCTTCCCATTAAGGAAGGTCGTTTTGACATCCATTTGCCATATTTCATAATCATGAAATGCGGCGATTGCCAAAAGTATCCTAATAGATTTCAACATGGCCACTGGGGAGAAAGTTTCATCATAATCGACACCGTGTGTCTGGGTGAAACCTTTAGCCACCAGTCGGGATTTGAATGTGCTAACTTTTCCATCCTTGTCGGTCTTCTTCTTGAAAACCCATTTACACCCTATTGGCTTACAATCGGGTGTTGGATGAACCAGTTCCCAAACCTGGTTATCCTTCATGGATTGCATCTCGTTATCCATTGCCTCTTTCCATTTCGCAGACTCGTGTCCCGCTGCCGCTTCCCTATAGTTGGTGGGCTCATTAAGATCCACCAATAGCTCGTCGCCCTCAGATATGAGAAACCCATATCTCTCTGGCTCATGGCGAGCTCTACCGGACCTACGGGGAGGTAATGGATGTACGTTAGTCTCCGCATTGTCATGCTCAGACTCAACCTCACTAGATTGTTGGCTAGTGCCAACATCAGACCTTTCATCCATTTGACCCTTGAACTTCTTCAAGGTCAATCTTGTTTCCGCCTTGCTCATTGGATATTAATTCTCTTTCTAAAAAGACCGCCCTCCGAGCAACAAACCCTTTGTTCTCAGAAGGTTTATAGAATATGTATCCAATACCCGCAGTTGGATACCTGATGAAATAACACTTTTCGGATCGGGGCTCTAACTTGCCATCTACCTCACGTCGTACGTAGGCTTGACAACCCCAAACCTTTAGATAGGCAAGAACGGGAGGCTTCCCATGCCATATCTTGAAAGGTGTTTTCTCGACCTTCTTCGTTGGAACGAGATTAAGGATTCTTGTTGCCGTTTTAAGAGCATAACCCCAAAGGCTTATAGGCACATGGGTGTGACTCAGCATAGACCAAACCATATCTAACAATGTTCGGTTCTTCCTCTCGGTGACACCATTTAATTGTGGCGTCCTAGGAGGTGTAAGTTGTTAGATAATTCCACAACCCTTAAGATGATCACGAAACTCTTGACTAAGATACTCACCACCCCTATCGGATCTAAGTATCTTAATCTTTTAGCCCAATTGATTCTCTACTTCGTTTTGGAAAGTCTTAAAAACCTCAAAGGTCTCGGACTTTTGTGTAACCAAGTAGACATACCCATACCCACTATAATCATCTATAAAGGTAACGAAGTATCTAGAATTGTCTTTTGTGATGTGCTTAAACGGAACACACACATCGGAATGTATGATGTCCAATAAGTCTTTTCCCCTCTCATTCACGCCGGAAAAGGGTGCTTTAGTCATCTTGCCTAATAAACAAGATTCGCATACTTCATTTGATTCATGGTCAAATGATTCCAAGATCCCATCCACATGGAGCTTGGCGATACGAGTCTTATTTATATGGCCAAGTCGACCATGCCACAAAGACAACTTGTCTAAACCATTTTTAGACGTTGAATCAATATTCATGATTGAACGATTATTACTAACGTATGCATCTACTTAATAAATAGTACGACAAGGATAAGCTTAAAAATAACAAATATTATTTTTAAAGTAAATGATAACCCCATTGTCAAATGTAAAACCAAAACCATTGTCGTGTAATGCATGAAAAGAAATAATGTTTCTCGCCACAAGCGGCGAATAGCATACGTTCAACAATAATATAGAAAAACCATAATTAAACGATAATTCTACTTCTCCACGAGCCTTGACCGGGACAATCTCTTTGTTTCCCATTATCAAGTCAAGCTCTCCATGCTCCATCCTTCTACTTGCCTTTAGCACCTACATAATATTACAAACGCGAGTGCCACAGCCGGTATCTAATACCTAACTACCAAATATAGAAGTATGATGGAGTTCAATCATGTACGTACCTCAATCAGAAGTTCCTCCGATGCTCAACCCCTTCAGCTTCTTAAGACCTTATAGGTACCCCGGGCAGTTACGGCGCCAATGGTCCTTCTTCCCGCTGAAGAAGCATTCCGCTTCATCCGGAGTTTTGGCTTGGGGAACCATCTTCCCCTTGCCTCTACCCTCCGGAGTGGGGCTAGGCTTGGCCACGCCAACCTTCCCCTTCCCCTTACCCTTAGGGGTATAAGCGGACTTCTTCTTCTTCTGGATTCTCCCTTCCCTTATAGCAAGAACGGGATTTGGAACGGCGGGCTTGTTCTTGGTCATGCTAGACTCCGTTGTCTTGAGCATTCCATGTAGCTCCATGATGGATTTATCCATACTATGCATATGATAACTGATGACGAATTGATCATACGTGGTGGGCAGGGACCATAGAATCAAATCCACAGCTAGCTCCCTCCTTATGGTAAATCCAAGTCATTCCATGCGCTCCACGTTTGCTTTCATGCGCAACACGTGAGCACTCACATTCCCGCCATCGGCCATCTAGCTACCAAGAACCGTCTTAAGACACTCACAGCTCTATTGTCTCGCTTGCTGCTGGAACATTTCCTTAAGCTGAGTGATCAAGTAAAAAGCACTCAAATGATCCATTTGCTTTTGGAGCTCGGGGATCATAGAACTTAGGATGAGGCAAGTAATTTCGTCAGTCTCCTTGACCCGTTTCTCATAAGCGTCTCGGATATCTCGAGTGGCATTGGTAGCAGGAGCCTCGGGTAGGACCTCCTCTATGGTAACCATCTTCCCTTCTTGGCATAAGACAAGCCTGAGTTGCCTAAACCAATCCAAGAAGTTGTTACCATTGAGTTTCTCCTTTTCAAGGAAAACTCTAAGCGAAAAATGGTTGGTGGTGTTGGTGTTCCTTGAAGACGCCATCTAAAATAGCAAAGTTGTTTTAGTTAGTTTGGAAATATTTGTTAAAAAATAAGTACCCATAGTTTTAAACAAAACAATTTATTTGCAACAAGGGCTAAGAACCTTATTTAACCTCGCACCGTGACGGGTTTACCACAGATCACGTGGCGAAGCTATTTAGGCCGGCAACCATTTTACCAATTGTAATCTCTATTACAACTCTTAGACACTTGCGGGATCCGTTAACATCTATTATGTCGGTTGGCATGTTTGATCCCTTCCTTACACCAATCTTAATATATAATTTTTGTTTAGCTCGTGCTTAGCTCGACAACTAATCAAAAATTATATACTAAAATTGTAAATCGTCTGACAAGACACACGGGTAGCACTCTCAACCATTAATTGGCTCGTGCTTAGCTCGACAACCAATCATGCGAGTTACCCAACTCACCTTCCACACAACTACACAAGGAATGACTCGTGCTTAGCTCGGAAATCATCGTTTCTTTGTTAGATTCGGGTGGTGTCATCTTACGGATGGTGCATGATTTACATTTTCTTGAAAAACGGAATTTTGTTTCCGGTTTATAAAAAAACCTTTTTGTGAATTAACAAAGTAAGTGTCAAAACGATTTTAAGCTCTTTTAAATATAATACCATATTTATATTTTCTTTGTCAATTCTATTCGCGCGAGATTGTTAACCATTTTAACAAACGTTGTATTTTATTTAATTTTTAAAGAAAATTTGTCTAGCATGCGAATCATAATCCATGCATAGAAAATAAAATACAACCACACAAATATATATAAATATATAATTCGGTAACATGCCCAAAAAATCCTATGCGTTTTCCCCGTGAGCCATAACGGGGAAAACAAGACCAAAAGCTAAGGACAAGGTATAGTCTCGTTGGGTGAGCTCCCACTGAATCCAACACCTCCAATAGCGTGTTGATTCCTTCTCGCCAAGACGTCATCACCATGACTCCCGTTGACTTTTCCGGTTCTAATTCTATACTATTTACAAATACATAGAATCAATAAAAACGACACGCAGGTCGCATTTCTACACTATTTATACAAATAAATGGAATCAAAGAAACGGCGTGCAAGCCGCAACAACAAATAAATAGATAAATATTATTACAACAATACAGCACGCAGGCCGCTAAAAACCAAAACAATCAACCACGACAACACATAGGTCTATGGGCATATATTGTTACTGAATCTCACTAAACACATCAAATAGAAAACATGGTGTGCCACACAAAACCATGACACAAATATATATCTATATTTTGGTTAAGATTGTGAAAACATCAAAGGCACCAAAAAGACAATCCTTGTACATATGCATTAGTGTACCAAACCATTTTTGAGACATATAATCATATATACATTTATAAGTATATATTTGTGTACACTTCATGCCAAGTTACAACAAATATATAAATATAAAAACTAAAATTATGAAGACTACAAATATAACAATTTTAGCCCAACAAGAGTCTCAATGAAAAACCATTTTAAGAAAACAATTTTCTTATCAAATAAAATACTTTTATGGTTTTTCTAGACACAATAGTGCAAAGCCATGTTAGATATGGCTCTAATACCACTGGAGGTATTCGTTCGGCATAATCAAGTAGCAACGGAAGCAAAGTATATAACAAAAATTAAAAGCCAAACCAACGAATACTTCCAAGGACCAAAATCTAACTATGAACATGCAACTAAATATATAAACAAGATAGATAAAATTGTACCACAATGCAAGCACAATAATATTCTCCTTGTCAAGCTTCAAGAATCCAAACAAGGACTCCTCTAATGTAGTCCACCCCAAGCTTCTTTGATTCCCAAGTGCTAGCAAGTTAGTGTACCACCAAGACAACAACCAATATGTGTATGTTCTTCACTTAGTGCACCAAAAACTTGATCACCAAAAGCAAGAAGAACTTAGAGAGAATATCAACATGAACTAACTCTACGAATCTCTCAAAAGTATGTTCGTTTGTAGAGAAAACGTTGCCTCTTTGTCTACCACAATAAGTTCACATAAACACTATTAAACATAGTGTTTAAGACTGCTAATTCTGCTGTTACAGCGAACGTACACGGCCCATGTTCATCAACATGGCCGTGTAGGCCCAATGTCCATGGCCCCAAATGGGCTAGGATGGCCCGTGTCTAATAGGCTGGACACGGCCCGTGTTCATCTACACGGCCGTTTTGGTCCAAACTACACGACCTTGAATTGGGCCAAACCCCCCGTGCTAGTTGGACTGGACACGGCCCGTGTTCAACCAGCCCGTGTATCATTCTGCCAAAATACATTTTTGCCTTTCTCTCTCTTTTCCTTGATCGTGTTGCCATAATCAATACTTTGCGTGTGACCTAATAGGGTATACCTCATCGGTAGTGTCACTAACTCGTTCATGTCAGCGGGCATATACCAACAATAAACACACCTATAGAAGCATATGAAGATAAAACACGTATGACAGATAATCAATGCTAACCATTGGTTCTAGACCCATGGCAGCCACCTTTGTAATAGTATTGTATCACATTTGAGCCTTACTGAACATGGCAGTAAGCACCACATCTGAGCCTTGCTGAACATAGCAGTAAGCTTAACACACATATGAGTAACATTACATGTCAGAAATCTAATATAATAACACACATGCTGTAAATATGAATAGTAGTCTAGAAGACTCACCGTATAATCTATAATGTTGTATACCAGTCCACAATTGATAATTATCTAGTGAACACGACAGTGACAAGTCTCTACATGAAATAATACCAAATAAATATCAAACATAAGTTACTGTTGAACTTAATAACTGAACATAGCACTAGGCACGCTCGTGTCTTATCAGGCACGCCCGTGCCTCCTACCTAGGTACCCCTGTGCCTATAGCCAAGTACTCCCGTGGTCTCAAGGAACAATCTAGGCCTTTCTAGAACAAGGCATGCCCGTACCTTTTTGGGTCAGGCCCGTGCCTCACAGCTACGCCCTGGGGCACGGTTGGATCATGAGGGGCACGCTCATGCCCTTCAACTTGCAGTAGCAGTACACCGATTGTATATGCTGTCTCCGGACAAAACACCTCCAAAACTCAATTTTAATACATTTTGATGCTACTTAGGTGTTCTCCTACACCCCAAACAACTTCTAAACAAGTAATAACAACATAAACATGCTCAAATCCTTGATTCACCATTGAATCTTCTTAAAACCCATAAAAACACCTTTTTTAATCAAACAAAACATACCTTGTTGATTCTAAGGTGAAAGTGACAATCCAATGATGCTAAACTTGTTGTTTTCTTGATCAAAATCCACATGGAGAGAAGGAAGCAGTAGTAGTATGTATGTAGCTGTGTATTTCTATTTGGGTTTATTAAAACTTTGACTTTACAAGTCAATATATATACATGTATGTTTCCATAATTGCACAATTGGTCCCTAGACTATCCAAGTTCTGTTTTGAAAGTTTTGGCCGCTCTAGTTTATAACCACATCTTAACACATATATCCTTTTATAACTCATATAAAATTTTGTACATTTCTCATATTAAATTATCAATAAAATTTTGAGTGTTACAACTCTTCCGCACTTGAAATGATTTCGTTCCCGAAATCAACTGTCGAAGAGTTCTGATAAATACCCATCATTTTCTGTTCAGGCTCATATATAATTTGACCCCTTTGTGTAATTTTACTGGTCCTTGTCTAGTCTAATCTGTTTATTGAGTAAGATCTTAACTTTTCAAAATTGCTATAAGATGTTCCTCATAATATAATTTATCATCATTACTAACAGTTCCTAACAATACGATTGCAGACCCATCTGATAAACACTTTCTGAGATATAATACAAGAAAGGTGTTAAGAGTATATGACAAATCTTCTAGAAACTCTGGTCTATAATCAACACTTTCTGAATCTAATAACATCTTTCCATGGTGACACTTTTAATGATAAACATTTCTTCCACTTGAAACACATACGGTGACCTCTACTTATCTGTATAACCCTTTTGTTTACTCTGAGAGGCTAACAACCTATTACATACCTTCTGAGTTTGTTCAGTCATTTGCTGTACCATTTCTGTACTACCCAGCTCGTTCTAACCCACATCACCCAATACACTGAAGTTCGGCAGTAATATCATACAAATTTCATACATTGGCATCTTGGTGCTGGACTGGTATCTGTTGTAGTACAAAACTCTGTCAAGCAAATTTGTACCCTAATTTTCCTTCTGAATCAATAACACAATCATAAAATATGTTTTCCCATCTGTATATTTCTTTCATTCTAACTGTACTAACATGAAGGTTAATCCTCAACTTTATATTAAATTTGTTCAAAATTCTGGAAGTGAATCCAGTACCCTTGTCTGATATAATAGAGACTGGTGTATTATTACAAGATACAATCTATTTCACATACACATCTGTTAAATGTTTTGAATAATAAGTCTCTAATGGAAACAAATTATACACTTTTAATTAACCTGTCCACAATCACCAATATCATATTATAACCTCATAGGGTTTTGGGTAATTTGGTATTCAGGTTCATAGTAATAATTTCATATATGATTTCTGACATTTAGCTTTCATTCATACACATTTATAAATATTTCTCCACTTATCTGACTACATTTTATTTCACATCCGGCCACCAATAATCTACCCTCAGGTCTTTATACCGTTGGTAGCTTCTGACTGAATAGAAATCCTAAACTTGTGAGCTTCATTTAGATGTGTCTGAAATGCATCTCCATAACCTGATACTCATATACGGTCATATCTAATCAGTATATCACGACTGTCTTTAATCGGATTTATTACTTGTCATTTTCATCCATTCTTTAATATACTTTTCACTTTTGGTAACTTTTGACTGATCTGTTCTCATTACATTTGAATATGAACGTTGTAACTATCATGTAAATGACTAATCTCATTTAAGTATTTTTTCTGATTTTCTGCTTTTGACTGAACTGTCGGCTATAACATTAGCCTTTTCCGAATAATATAATATTTCAAACTTTTATAATTAGTGTAAATGGTACACTTCACATTGTAACAACAATGTCTCCATATCTACAGTAACAAAACCATTGCCGCTAGCTCTCTGTCACGAGTCAGGTAATTGTTTCTGTGCGGTTTTAACTGTCTAGAAGTGCAAACAATAATTCTACCCCTCTACATTCATCCAAACTACTGTACCAGGCATCACACAATGCTATCATCTCTTCCATCAATTCAGGTAGTGCAAACTGTCACTTCACACAATTTCTGTAAATAATCCCATAAAGTTGTTGATTACTGTCGGGTTCTTTGGCGGCTCCCACTTCATCACCTTCTCTATTTCTCAGAAGTTGCATTCCTTATATCTTGAAATTCACATTTGAAAACTTAACATATAATTGTTCTCTACTCTGTGTCCTTACGACTTTTCAGATATGTTTCTCATGACCTACTAAACCTCTGAAATAAATATGAATATCGTTTATGAACTCAATTACTGATTTAATTAACACTGGTCTATACACCATATTCACTTTCTGAACACAATTTAAGGAATATCATCCATCTTGATCTTAAACCGATTATAACCTGACCTTAAGTCGATTTTTGAAAACCACTTTACCCATACTAATTGATCAAGTAACTCACATATTCTGAGCAACGAATGTATATTCTTGATTATCATTTTATTAAACTCACAATAATTAATACACATATATAGAAGGTATCATCCTTCTTTTTCACACATAATATAGATACACCTCGTGAAAAACTATTGGGTTTAATAAACCCCCTCATTTAACAATTCTTGGAATTGTTTATAATAGTTCATATATTTCTGAATGAGCAAGTCTGTACGAAGCCCTCGTAATCAGTGAAGCTTTCAACACCACATCGATTCTTAACTCAATCTGTCTATCCGGCAGTAACCTTGGTAATTCCTCAGAATACACGTCAAGATACTCACAAACTACTTTCACATCTTTTAAACTCATTTGTTTTTTTCTAGTTAATTCTCATAATATAAACTAAGGAAGCAGAATACCCATACTGAGGATACTTCCTATTTCTATAAACTAATCACACAAATGACTTTCTGGTTTTGATATTAACACATATAATTGGTTCTTTCCCACTTGGCATACGAACTCATATCACTTTCTGTTCACATAATTTCGTAGCTTAGTTTCAATCTGACTAGCCTATTCCAATCACTACTTGAAATTCCCGCATATTCATAGGTACAAATTCACTAAGGAATTTAATAGTATTCGTTTTTGTTACCTTATACTTACACACATCTGATCTTTTTATAACCATACTTGATTCAGTTCTAGTTTCTTTGGTTGTAGTCTAGGAAGCTCTCACTTTTGGTTTTTGATATATTCACTTCATTCACTTTCTAGGGTTCTCAGAATTCTTATTCATATGACCCGACTTCCATATTTGAAACATGTTAGTAAATCAAACCTACTTTCCCCTGGTCAACGTTTCTTGTATGCGGAGCAGATAGGGTCGACCTTTTGCATCATTTTCCATTCTAGAATCTCCATGCTTGTTTTCTTAAACATCGATACAACTTTCTCTATCGGTTTCCTTTCTTTTCTGTTTCTCTAATTCCGGTTGCATCCATCAGGGATTTTACGTCTTGGTGTTCACAAACGTCTATAAAGTCTTATATGCTGGACTGCAACGCTATCATATGCCTATATATTGTTATCTTTTTGTAACACCAGCTTCGCATATACCAGATTTTCGCAAAAAAATTGCGTTTTTTAAAAAATCATGATCTTATTCACGAGCAGTTATCATTAAGCAGCGGAAAATATTTACATGAAGCATGTTCCAGTATCTGGTATTACTCTACCACAACCGATCATAATGTATTTATTACAACATAAGTGTTCCAACAAAAATATCCAGAGGCAGGGGACCCGGCTCACTAGGCAATCTAACTTCGATCTGCAAAAGTAGTTAACATGGAACCATTAGCTACACTTAGCTTGTGAGCACAAACTTAGCATAAGCATCATTAGAGTAGAACACGCATGTCAGGAATAAGCATACAATGCTATCCTATCACATTGTGGTGTGCTGACACGATCGATATAAGTTGTTTCTTGCACGATAGCTAGTCCTGCTCAACACCAATACACCGGGGGATCAAACACAACCCTCCGCGCTGGTGGGGGAGCATAAAGCAGTCCACCAAGCATCGTTAACGGAACCAGAGGCACCTTAGGTAACTCAGCCATTTCTGAATGATTAACCCTCATGATATAAGGCACGGCGGTTCTGCAGAACCTACGATCGGGAATGTTACCTCGAATCACCGTTAAATCCCGAATCTCCTGATCAAGGGTCCCTGGGATCCAGCTAACCGGCTGACCTTAACCATGCTTGCTGATGTTCGCGAACACATACACATATCTTGTTCATTTACTTAGCATGCATATTCATTTACTTCTTTTAGCATGCATTTATATTCAATTACTTCTTTAAGGATCCAAACTGGATCCCTAGCATATATAACATCATATCTTTACTTAACTGATTCATTCAGAATCAGTATCATACATAGTGTTCACTTAACTAAGCGGTTCCAGTACTGGATCCCGCTGGCATGCACTTGACATTATATATGACAAGTATTTACCATGGCATTGTACTTTAAGTAACATGGCAATTCTTCTTCAATTACTTATGAGCACAAATGCACTTAAATCATATAACACCTAATTCTTCCTCTACTGAGGCTTATGGAAGTCGGTACTCACCTGAGTAACTTAAACAGATAGTTAATTTACTTCTGCCTTGTCTAGGGTGTCATTTCACCTAGAACATTAGGATTTACATTAATCATCTTAACATACTTAGAATAGCTACAAAGCCAACATAAGAAATCCCAAAGTCGGGATCCCACACAAATCCGACAAACTATCGGATTGTGGAGAGTTCGACACTTCATGCGGATTACAAGAAATCCGACCTTTTAGGGAAATCCGACACATTTGAGGAAATCCGATACATCATCGGATTTCAACACTTATGAAATTGGAAACTTTGACATACAATTGGAAATCCGACCTTCAATCGGAATCCGATACCTTTTTCGGAATCCGACACTTTTGTCGAAATCCGAAACTTTCAAAATAATCCGATTCTTTTGGATTTGACTTGCAATTATACACGTGAACTTTAGTAAATCCGATACTTATCGGATTTAGACCAATAACATGGATTTAGGCATGTGGATTCCGACACCCTGAAGTCTCGGAATCTGACACTTATCGGATTTAGGCAACTAGCGGATTCCGACACCTTCATGTCTCGGAATCCGACAGTTTCTTCCCAGAAACCGCCATCTTCATCTATGGCTTATTTTCTAGAATTCCATTCATGGTTTATACATTTTCACATTTCAAAAACACCCATTTTCGTTGGTATGACTTTGAAAATAGATCAAACCCACGCAATAACACCAAACAAACAAAACCCACTTGCAAAGTAAGCCTTGAATGTTCTAAATGGTGTTTTGCAAGAGTTTGAGTATCTAACCATGTTTTAAACATAAAAACCATTTCATATATATTAAATCTGAACAACAACCATATGTTTACCTTTGTGTGGATTTAAAACTACCAAATCCTTGGCTTCAAGAAAACCGAGAGAATCCGAGAGTTTTGTGTTTTGGGTTTGCTTCTTGTAATCTTTGACCACATTTGACTTTTCTTGCTTTTATATATATCACAATCAAGAGGCACTGCCTCTGGATTTCCTTTAATTCATTTTCTTTTCTTTAATTTCATATATATATATATATACATATATACATATTAACACATAACACATTAATATACAATTAACTTTTCATTAACATGGTTAACTTACAAGTTTACTAACTTAATTACACATCTTACAGCTAGGCCCAAATCGAGGATGTTACAAATATACCCCCCTTAAGAAGATTCCGTCCTCAGAATCTACTCAGTGATAAACAGGTGAGGGTATCTTGTTTTCATCTCATCCTCGACTTCCCACGTCAGGTTCGGACCTAAACCGTGTTTCCACTTAACAAGAACCAGCTTGATCATCTTCTTTCCTAGCTTCTTGACCTTCGTGTCAAGAATCTTAACAAGTTCTTCTACGAGTCGCTTAGAAGAGTCAACCTTCATTTCTTGTAACGGAACAATCTGTTCCTCTTCAACGTTGCACTTACGCAAGTAACATACGTTGAAGGTATCATGGATTCCAGACAGCTCATGCGGCAGCTCAAGAGTCACCGTCTGATCATTGACTTTACGCACAATCTTGAATGGTCCTATGAAACGTGGACTTAGTTTCCCTTTGCGCCCAAAGCGAATAACGCCCTTCCAAGGGGAAACCTTCAAGAATACACGATCACCGATATCGAATGTAGCGGGGCGACATTTAGGATCCGCATACATCTTCTGTCGATCTCGGGCTGCTTTAAGCTTTTCTAAAGCCACATTCACAATCTCAGGTGCAGCGAACTGTTTCTCTCCGTGTTCCAACCAGCAGGTCGGAGTGCGACATCCCCGTAGAGCATTTCGTACGGTTGTTAGGAAATGAGCACTTTTAGTCAATCGGTCAACAATGACCCATATCATATCATGCCCTCTAAACGTCTTTGGCAACTTCGTGACGAAATCCATCGTGATGTGATCCCATTTCCATTCCGGAATGTCAAGCTATTGCAAATTGCCATAAGGCCTTTGATGCTCTGTCTTGACTTGGGCACATACCTGACATTTCTTCACGAATGAAGCAATGTCTTTCTTCAAAGTGGGCCACCAATACAACCTTTTCAGATCGTTATACATCTTGGTGGTATCCGGCTGGATAGATAGCTTAGACTTGTAAGCTTCTTGCAAAATTAGCTCACGGTTACCCCCGAAAAGAGGCACCCAAATCCTGGATTGAAAAGTCTTCAAACCACGATTATCTTCACCCAGCCGGTCTTTTAACTTCTTCATCATTTCAGATTTCAGATTGTCATCCTGCAAAGCTAACTTCTGGGCGTCCTTTAACTTTGCAATCAAATCTGATACAACTGTAAGCTTCATGAACTTTGCCTCTGTTGTTGGCCCCTTACGGCTCAAAGCATCCGCTACTATGTTGGCTTTACCGGGATGGTAGAGAATCTCACAGTCGTAGTCTTTGATTAACTCCAACCAACGGCACTGCCACATGTTGAGTTCTTTCTGTGTAAAGACATACTGCAAGCTTTTGTGATCAGTACATATCACACACTTAGTGCCATAAAGGTAGTGCCTCCACAATTTCAGTGCGAAGACAACAGCAGCAAGTTCGAGATCGTGAGTTGGGTAGTTCCTTTCGTGAGATTGTTGCCGAGAGGCATAAGCAATCACTTTATCTCTTTGCATAAGAACACAACCCAACCCCGCATAAGAGGCATCACAATAAACAACGAAGTCTTCTGAACCTTTCGGTAAGGCAAGAATCGGAGCTTCGCATAATAATCGTTTTAAGGTCTGGAATGCTTCTTCTTGAGCTTCCGACCAGACAAATGCAACATCCTTACGGGTCAGCTTAGTCAACGGACCCGTAAGTTTCGAAAAGTTACGAATAAATCGCCGATAGTAGCCGGCCAAGCCAAGGAAACTCTTTATTTTAGAGGGAGTTCGAGGAACTTCCCAATTCATCACCGCTTCCACCTTAGTTGGATCTACTTTAACGCCTTCTTGACAGATGACATGGCCAAGGAAATGTACTTCCCGAAGCCAGAATTCACACTTAGAAAACTTGGCGTACAATTGTTCTCGTTTAAGAGTCTCGAGAACCTGACGAAGATGAAGCTCGTGATCAGCCTCAGTCTTCGAGTAAACAAGAATGTCATCAATGAAAACAATCACGGACTTATCAAGAAAAGGACGACAGACACGATTCATCAAATCCATAAATATGGGAGGAGCATTGGTTAAGCCGAATGGCATAACCAAGAATTCATAATTCCCTTAACGAGTCCGGAAAGCCGTCTTCGGAATGTCTTCTTCATGGACTCGTACTTGATGATACCCCGAACAGAAATCAATCTTTGAGAAATACGTAGCTCCCTGCAACTGATCAAAGAGATCGTTGATTCGCGAAAGAGGATACTTATTCTTTACAGTTCGCTTATTCAGCTCCCTGTAATCGATACACATCCTCATGGTTCCATCCTTCTTTTAAAAAATAAGACAGGAGCTCCCCATGGTGAGGAACTAGGACGAATGAAACCTTTTTTGAGTAATTCCTAGATTTGAGTCATCATCTCGCGGATTTCAGAAGGAGCGAAACGATATGGAGATCTAGCTACAGGTGTAGCTCCAGGAATCAGTTCTATTTTATATTCAACATCTCTTACCGGAGGTAAACCCGGTAATTCATCACGAAAGACCTCAGGGAATTCAAAAACTGCCCTGATATCTTGAACTGGTCGCTTTTCCATCGTAGCATCAATAACATATGCCAAGAAGGAATTACAACCTTTAGCGATAGACTTCTGAGCTTTAATAACAGAGATAACAGGAATATCATAATCCCGTCGTTCTCCTCGAGCAACTGCATAAGATCCATCAGCAAGATGGATCTTAATCATCTTCTTGGAACAGAGAATCTCAGCATCACGCTTGCTAAGCCAATCCATTCCAATCACAACATTGAAGCCCACAATAGGCATAACAAAGAATGAAATAGGGATACTACTCCCATCAATATAA
Organism: Dittrichia graveolens; assembly: GCA_038502395.1. Taxonomy (NCBI): domain Eukaryota; kingdom Viridiplantae; phylum Streptophyta; class Magnoliopsida; order Asterales; family Asteraceae; genus Dittrichia; species Dittrichia graveolens. Next base: position 32,467,634 of record JARJIL010000008.1, read on the forward strand.
ATAACGGCAATAGGGACTTTCTCGATAACCGAACTACTTTGCCGTCCGCAACTTCTACATTAAGAGGCTCGTCTAAAGGCATAACAGGCAATTGGAGTCTCTTACAGCAAGCAACACACACAAAGGAATATGTTGCTCTAGAATCAAATAGTACACTGGCAGGAAAATAATTGATAAGTAATGTACCAGTGACGACATCAGGTGCAGCCTTTGCCTCCTCTACAGTCATCTGAAATGCCCGCCCTTTAGCCCGCGGGGCATTATGTTTCTTTTGCCCTCCAGAAGACCCAGCCGCTCCAGAGCCTTGTCTGTCAGGGCATTCTACCATTTTGTGACCGGGTTTGCGAAACCGGTAACAAACGTCTTCTTTGTATCAACATTCATTCACCGAATGCCCTCTTTGCCCATACCTGCCGCACCTCCTGGTTGCTGCAGAGCATTCCCCGGAGTGATAGGTACGGCATGAAGAACACCAAAGATCATTAGGTCTTGGTTTCTTAGGAGCTTCAGATTTCCCACCTCCAGAGGATTGCCCTTTTGAAGAGCCCAATTGGAGAGATGGCTGAAACTTCCTTTTACTCCCACCACTGGCATAATCAGCCTGACACTGTATACGATCACCTTCCATTTGTCTGGCCACATGAAATGCCCAATCCAGTGTTGGAGTTGCCCGCACATGGGCACGGAATTCCAGTGGCAGAGTCGCCACAAACCTTCTTATCTTGGTAGCTTCATCGGGAATCAGGTGTGGAACAAACCTCATCTTATCAGTGAATGAAGTGATATGTTCTTCAATCGGTTTATCTCCCTTAAGGAGATCTGTAAACTCCCGCTCCATTCGTTCCATATCATATTCGGTGCAGTACTTTTGTAGCACCTTTTCTGAGAACTGCTCCCAAGAGAGAGCACTTAACACCTCTTTAATAACCGAGGCCTTCACGGTATCCCACCAGAATATAACCGAGGCCTTCACGGCTCGCACTCACAGGATTCAAAAGCTTGCTCCATTTCACGGAGCCATTGAATAGTCACAGTGGGGTTATCACTCCCTTCATACGTTGGCGGGTGACACGTCAAGAACTTCTTATACGAGCAGGGCTTACGTGCTCTGGTGAGAGTGGAATTTAACAAGAGCTCTTTTGCAAGGCGAAGCTCTTCTTCCAGACACTTTATATATCCAAGCTGATCTGGATTAGGTACTATGCCACCAGCACTATGCTGAGGGTGTTGGTGTTCTGCTTGGTGAGGCATGTGTGAAGCCTCATCTTCTAACTCTTTGAGTGCTTGCTCAATGTTAGCTTTATCAGCATACATTTTATCTTAACTCTTCTATATAACACAGAAGAGTAATCAATACTTTATCATACTTGATCATCATATCTGACAAGCTATACTATAGCAAGTAATAATCATGTAACTCTCAAACTCAATCCCCCCCAAAGGAACACTTATTATGGTCGGGCCCTTTTTTGAGATTGAATACTTTTGCAAGTACCCAATTCCCTCAAACTTAGGCTCTGATACCTACTTGTAACACCGGCTTTGCATATACCAAATTTTAACAAAAATTTGCGTTTTTTAAACAATCGTGATCTTATTCACGAGCAGTTATCATTAAGCAGCAGAAAATATTTACATGAAACATGTTCCAGTATCTGGTGTTACTCTACCACAATCGACCATAATGTATTTGTTACAACATAAGTGTTCCAGCAAAAATATCCAGAGGCAGGGGACCCGGCTCACCAGGCAATTTAACTTCGATCTGCAAAAGCAGTTAACATGGCACCATTAGCTACACTTAGCTAGTGAGCACAAACTTAGCATAAGCATCATTAGAGTAGAACATGCATATCAGGAATAAGCATACAATGCTATCCTATCACATTGTGGTGTGCTGACACGATCGGTATAAGTTGTTGCTTGCAGGATAGCTAGTCCCGCTCAACACCAATACACCGGGGGATCAGACTTAACCCTCCTCGCTGGTGGGGGAGCATAAAGCAGTCCACCAAGCATCGTTAACGGAACCAGAGGCTCCTTAGGTAACTCAGTCATTTCTGACTGATTAACCCTCATGATATAAGGCACGGCGGTTCTGCAGAACCTACGATCCGGAATGTTACCTCGAATCACTGTTAAATCCCGAATCTCCTCATCAAGGGTCCTTAGGATCCAGGTAACCGGCTGACCTTAACCATGCTTGCTGATGTTCGCGAACACATACATATATCTTGTTCATTTACTTAGCATGCATATTCATTTACTTCTTTTAGCATGAATTTATATTCAATTACTTCTTTAAGGATCCAATCTGGATCCCTAGCATACATATCATCATATCTTTACATAACTGATTCATTTAGAATCAGTATCATGCATAGTATTCACTTAACTAAGCGGTTCCAGTACTGGATCCCGCTCGCATGCACTTAACATTATATATGACAAGTATTTAACATGGCATTGTACTTTAAGTAACATGGCAATTCTTCTTCAATTACTTATGAGCACAAATGCACTTAAATCACTTAACACATAATTCTTCCTCTACTGAGGCTTATGGAAGTCGGTACTCACCTGAGTAACTTAAACAGATAGTTAATTTGCTTCTGCTTTGTCTAGGGTGTCAGTTCACTTAGAACATTAGGATTTACATTACTCATCTTAACATACTTAGAATAGCTACAAAGCCAACATAAGAAATCCCAAAGTCGGGATCCCACACAAATCCGACAAACTATCGGATTGTGGAGAATCCGACACTTCATGCGGATTACAAGAAATCCGACCTTTTAGGGAAATCCGACACATTTGAGGAAATCTGATACATCATCAGATTTCAACACTTATTGTTGGAATCTGCCCACTAACATACGTATGCCGGTATCACTGCTAATGAAGCGCAAGCCTATTGGGTCACACGCCAAGAATTGATCCCGACAGCACGTTTAGAAAGAGAGGAATAAAATGGTGTTTTGGTTTTCAATGGGTGCTTCATGAACCTGAAGGTTTATGCTTCATGGGCGGTGAAGGCTAGGTGCTTCATGACCATGAAGCTGATTGCTTCATGGGCTGTGAAGGTTGGGTGCTTCACGACCATGAAGCTGTCTTCATGAGCCGTGAAGGCTATGAGCTTCACGGGCCGTGAAGAATCACTTGTCTGAGTTTTCAAAAGGCAATGATAAAACATGGATGAATGCCAGAGCTAGTGGGAGCATTTTGTAATCGTATTCTAAATATGTCTAGCACATACAACGTATTGAAGATAATGTCCTGATCTTGCTTGGAAAAGCTTAGATCAAGAATTAAGCATCTAGAACGATTATAGGATATACAAAACCTATGAAAGGAGTTAAAGAAATATTGAAATATGTTCTTGTTGATCTGTAGTAAGAAGCAACATAGAATAAGTTGTTATTCAAGTGCTTGCTTGTATATTTCTTAGGATAACTGCCGATCTTTATCGGGGTTCGTGATCCTACTAAATATGGTGTTAATAAGTATGCTTCTCAAAGCATCGCTGACTCTATTGGGATCTTATGAGACAATGAGAGTATGATGGGTTATGAAAGATAACCTTTATCTCAAGCATCTTTGATCTTATTGAGTTCTGATGAATCAATGAAGGTGCGATAGCTTGACAAAAGACCGTTATCTCACCAACGCACACTTTTGAGTGATTGGTTGAGGTAGAGATATGGTCATTTTACGAATACACACAGATAGCATGCTGGCGGATCCGTTTTGCTAAAGCCGTAGTTGCATGATAGTGATGATTGACATACTAGTGCTTGCAAAGATTTGGCTTGAGTTTGTTTTAGTTGAAATTTTGATATGTTGAATTTGGGAACATTAAGCAACATTGTGCTTCTGCTAGTATCGATTATCAAATGGAGATTTGTTAATACGCGTGTAGCGGGTACTCTCAGTTGCCTTTGTTGTGTTCCATCTTAGCATGTTTACCTCTTCCCTGAATGTTTTGCATTCTAAATGTCCATAGTCAGTCACTCTTCATCGGAAGGAAGTTTGAACGAAAACTGAGGGAACGCATTGGTTGTTTATTCAATGGGGATTGGATACGAGAGACGCAATACTTTATACTTGAAAAGAGTTTCAAGTGATTGGACGACCCACACCTGAGTTTACTTCATGGTACATGTCAAGAGTAACTCAGGATGATAATATCATTTCGTCCTTAGACTTGAGATACATGTGTTTCCACGACATTGGGCTGCCTTGTTCTGATTGCTTTCAAACACAGTCCGTAACTGGTTGTTATAAAGGAATCTTTTGGGCAAAGTATTGCCGATGTAATGGGGCAATGTAGTCAAATGAATTTGTTCCTCTATTTAGAGAGATATCCTTGGGCCCCTCGATGATTGGGCGCTGACATCAAAATGCACGGTCGTGCTCATGCTTGCAATGATAGTTGATCAGTTACAACTTGCATATTTTGGTCACCACCAATCTTGATCGAGAAACATAATCGTGAACGATCGGAGAATGACTTTGTACCATGTCTCGTGTTCACCCGGATATCGCGAACAATAGGATGATTAAACACTTATCTGTAGGACCTTTTCAAACCTGTTTGGATTGTGATTAGGTACTTGTCAGGGATGACATACCTCGTGTTGATTTAGGGGCAGGAGTGTCTTGCTAGAGGCCGCTCCCTGTCTGTGATGCATAAGGGTACGGTGTGTCATGTGCAACTGGGAGTTTGTTGGAATCTGCCCACTGACACATGTATGCCGGTATCACTGCTAATGAAGCGCGAGCCTATTGGGTCACATGTCAAGGATTGATCCCGACAGCACGTTTAGAAAGAGAGGAATAAAATGGTGTTTTGGTTGTCAATGGGTGCTTCATGACCATGAAGGTTTGTGCTTCATGGGCGGTGAAGGCTAGGTGCTTCATGACCATGAAGTTGATTGCTTCATGGGCTGTGAAGGCTGGGTGCTTCACGACCATGAAGCTGTCTTCATGGGCCGTGAAGTCTATGAGCTTCACGGGCCGTGAAGAGGCAGCTGAAGTGTCACTTCTGTTTTATTGGACCATTTGATGGTCCAATCAGGATGCTTGCTTTTTGGCCGGATTTCTGGTGTTAAATGGCAGTTTTTGAGACTAGAGAACACATGCAAACACAACAAAAACTCTTACTACTTGACATTCTCTCTTGGCTCCAAAGATTTCATGCTTCTAACACTAAGTTGGTGATCTTGAGTGTGAGATGAAGATCAATGGTGCAAGAGGAGATGCTTCATGGGCTATTCCAGAAGGTAGAATCGTGATGGATGTCTACATGATGGTTTACTAGTATTTGGGGATCAAACTCTTCTTGGTGTGGACTAGCAATGGAGGAGGAAGCCTTTTGTTTCCTCAATTTCATCCCACATTTGAAGATCTCTATTTCCAGCCATAGTAAGAAGGTATTTTTCTTCCTTCTTCTTCTTCTTTTGAGTTGCAATTTGCTTTGTAGTGTATTCCACCATTGGAACTAGTTGTGGGCTTTGTGTGTGCTTTAATTTTATGTCTTGCATGCTACTTTTCTTCTTTGCTTCCGCGGCGTTTGTGCCCACCACGAGTTCCAACACTTATGAACTTCGAAACTTTGACATACAATTGGAAATCCGACCTTCAATCGGAATCCGATACTTTTATTGGAATCCGACACTTTTGTCAAAATCCCACACTTTCAAAAGAATCTGATTCTTTCGGATTTTACTTGCAATTATACACGTGAACTTTAGGAAATCCGATACTTATCGGATTTAGACCAATAACACGGATTTAGGCATGCGGATTCCTACACCCTAAAGTCTCGGAATCTGACACTTATTGGATTTGGGCAACTAGCGGATTTTGACAACTTCATGTCTCGGAATCCGACAGTTTCAACCCAAAAACCGCCATCTTCATCTATGGCTTATTTTCCAGAATTTCATTCATTGTTTATACATTTTCACATTTCAAAAACACCCATTTTCATTGGTATGACTTTGAAAACAGGTCAAACCCACACAATAACACCAAACAAACAAAACCCACTTGCCAAGTAAGGCTTGAATGTTCTAAATGGTGTTTTGCAAGAGTTTGAGTATCTAAGCATGTTTTAAACATAAAAACCATTTCATATATATTAAATCTGAACAACAACCGTATGTTTACCTTTGTGTGGATTTAAAACTACCAAATCCTTGGCTTCAAGAAAACCGAGAGAGTGTAGAGAGAAAGAGTGAGAGAATCCGAGAGTTTTGTGTTTTGGGTTTGCTTCTTGTAATCTTTGACCACATTTGAGTTTTCTTGCTTTTATATATATCACAATCCAGAGGCACCGCCTCTAGATTTCCTTTAATTCATTTTCTTTTCTTTAATTTCATATATATATATATATACACACATATATACACAATAACACATAACACATTAATATAAAATTATATTTTCATTAACATGGTTAACTTACAAGTTTACAAACTTAATTACACATCTAACAGCTAGGCCCAAATCGAGGATGTTACACTTTTCATTACCAATATAATCTGAATAAAATATTTATTTTTCTGAAACTTCACATCGATTTTTGGAATTGTCTCTAATGTCTGTTCTACTTGTGGAATTCATCCATAACTCTGTCTATCTCTGACTGTGGCACCAAATGCCCAATTGTAATGTCTTTAGACTCTTTTCACGTCATGCTCTCAATTTGTTTGTAATTCTTCAGTATTGCACTAATCTTTTGTTGTAATTCTCTTCTGATCTGTTAAATATTTCACTGTATTTCTAGGTGCATACGTACATATATGAAATGCACTCTCGATCTCTGATATTTACTTATGACTAAATGTCGGTTTGCTAACCTGTAATACATCGATGGTTGACACACGAAAAATCCTTGAACGTACGACCTTTTGATACTTCACGAATAATAACTTGGGGTTAATAATGATATTAGCCCTTATCCGATCACTTCTTTGTCTTGTTCTTTTATCTGTTTCATCACTTTACTAAATTTTCTAAACTGGATTCTCTAAGTTTAGATTATGATATTTTAACAATTTAAATGTGGGTTTCACACCCCCGGCACATTATATCCTTATAAAAAGACATTCACTTATAATACTGACTTTTATCCCTTCAAGTCTGTGACTATAATCATCCTTAGGGTTATACACTACTCTTGAACCCCTTGTGTTTACCATCCTGGTAGTATAGATAAAGCATTTAGGCAAAAGGTGGCATTACCACACTATCCTCTATAACAAACAGTTACTTGTATATCCACATATCAGTACACCTATTATCAGATCGAAAGTATTTCTATACATGCTAAGGTATTCTATATATATTGTCACGTGTACTACCTTGACAAGTACCCCTCACCCGATTCACAAGATTCCTCATGATTCCATTAAGTTCCAACATGCATCATGTGTTAGTAATAATATGGGCCCTTATATTACTCTAAACACACTACACACGTTTGATCTTAACTTTATCACAAAAAGTCCCGATTCACAGGCTTAGGCCAAAGTTTATACATCATATTCTCATATACTCATATAACAATTTAATTTATCATCAATGCACATATAAAACCAACTCTTAACAGTTGTATACACATATAACATATTTGTCTTAAACATATCATGTACTCACATAAAATGCTCACATAATACATAATACATAATCAATATAATTGCTAGTATACTCACCAAGTTGCAAGCCTCTAGTTTGACAATTTTCAAAACCATGGTTCAAGTCCAGACTATGTATTGGACACATCCAGATCCCTTAAACCGTGGCTCTGAAACCAAGTTGTAACGCCCTAAATTCTAAAATTTGATATTTGAAATAAAACACAAAAAAGTGTTCACATTTGAAAGTTTTACATAAAAGCGGAAGCATATTCTGTTGAAAAACTATTGTATCAAAAGATACACACATAAATACAATCACAAGTTTAATACGAAAAACTTGATGTTTACAAACCGGGCGTTAAGTGTTTCAAAGCGTTTATCAAAATATGGTCAAACCGAAGCTTTGCCCTTGACTTTGCTAAAACCTGTAAAACATTTTAAAAATAGTATTTGTTGGTCCGAATAAAGGAAAAGAAGCAACCGATACAGTGTAGAAGGGGGGGTTGAATACACTTTATAAAACAATCAAACAATTCAAACTAATGTATATTCAATAATCAATCAATGTATTACAATTTCACTCTTTAATCATATCAACAGAATGATTTGATTTGGCACTGATTACAAACTCAACTTTCTCTAAACACTATTGAATCACAAACTAATTGATGATCGGATTTCTTGTTAAAACTGATTAACAAGAAATTGAAACTCTCTAACTTTGAACACACAAAGTAATCGCAACACACACAGTTTTGCAACTTATGTAGTTTTTGCTCTGTGTATCACGTACGTATAAACATATTCAGACGATATATTTATACTTGATTTATCTACTAACAGATCATGATTTAAAGATATAACTTATCTTTTCTTTAAAACCGTAACAAACTATTTAATTACAACATATCTAACTAAATTCGTTTGAGATCTCTAATCAACTAGTAGAGAGTTTAAATTAGGTTTAGATATCCTAATTTAAATGTCGTAGATATCGAGAGTAAATATCGAGTTTAAAACCCATTTAAATTCTCTGATCTGACTTCTTGTGCTGAGCTTACTTACTTAGTCTTGACATTGTCAAGCTAAGTTCTGGAATTTGTTCTTGAATCTTCAAATCTTCAAGTCTTTACTCTTGAAACCTGTCTCAGCTTAGAAGTCACTGAGTTATCTAGTACTTACATAGAAAAATCTGTATCTGTTTGTACGCTGACTACTCAGCCTAAGCTGACCAGTTAGTCTACAACAAACTTACATAATTCTTAATACTTAATATATCATCTATACAATGCTATGGTTTGTCTCATCAAATTTAACTATTCTAAGCATCGGACTAACAATCTCCCCCTATTTGATGATGACAAAACAATTAATCAAAATAAGCATACATAAAAAGAATTATGTTGAACAACTCTGAGACTGACCAAAGTTAGTTCTGAAATAAGTATTGAACTGATCCGTACTTATTCACCATGTCTTGAACTTACAAGATTTTGTTGTGTTACAAACCTATTATAAGACTTGTATTCTAAGTATTGAACTGACAATCACTTAGATGCTGAACTTATCAGAATTAATTTAAGTTCTGAACTTACAAAACTTATAGAACTGAACTTATCAGTTTATGCTTGAACATATCAATCCTCAGCTTGAACTTACCAAACTGTTTGTTTCAACGTAATATTGAACATATCAAATAATAAACAGTTGAACATATCAAACTTGAATTTTCATTAACGAACAAATCATTTACATTTTAGCTTGATCAGTATGATCAGCTTGTGCACACTTAGTGCCTACAAAATATAAAATTTTCCAATCTTCATGATCTATTTCTTCAACTTCCATCCACATATTCAAACATTTTAATTCCCATATGACAGGTTCTTTAATTGCACTACTAAGAGTTTCTTCACCATCCTAATATTCTTTCATTTCATCCCTTCTGGACCTGATCGCCCTGTTAAGCTAATATCTAAATGGTGAGTTCTGAACTGAGTCATCACATAGAATCCTCAGATACAGAATTTGCTCTAAGCTTGCCAAATGTATATTTGCTTCCTCTAAAAAGCATTGATTTCCTTCGATATCTATATACATGAAGCCTGATGTAGGTTGAAAGATGTATGTATTTTCTTTAAACTCTACACCTTTGGGAATTTCTAAGCTGAGAGTTCTGTCTTTTCTTTGCCTCGCTGCTCTTTCTCTTGCAGCTTTGTTTCTGTTGAAGAAGACATCAAACTCAGCTGTGGGAACTTCTCCAAGCTAATCAATTTTAAGAAATATTTTTTTCTGCTCATCAATGACCTCCTGTTTGATCTGACTTTTATTCATCTTACGCACAATGGAGGCTACTATTTTCCACTCGTAGAATCCCAACGTATATATTCTTCTCAGATCCAATTCCACCTTAGCTTTGTTTTCTAATACAAAGTTGAGTATTATCAACTCACCTTTTCTGCTCAAGGTCAACTCTTTAATCTTATGACCAAAATATTTTCTCTTGTAGCATTATCTGAGTTCATCGTCGGTGTATGGAATTGGCTCAGCTCTTGGTCCAAAGTAATCACACTCAGCTTCAGCTAGTGCAGCATCAGCTTTGGCCTATTCTCTTTGTAGTTCAGCTTGCCTCTGCTATTCTTTCAACTCTTCCAACGACATACCCAGTTCTTTAGCCATTTCTTGTAACATCTATTTAGCTAACATATCACTGGCCTTCTGTGCTGCATCAACTTCATCACTAGAGTCAGAGTGAGCTTCAGCAACTTGGAACTGACCTTGTTGCTCAGGCTCTGAAATGATGACTTTCCTCCTTTTGGCTTGAGACTTTGTACTTGTTCTTTTCTTTCTCTTCCCAGTCTCAGTTGCTTTGCCTTTCCCTTTAGCCATTCTTGGAACTAGAACAGACTCAACTTCAACATTTATTGGCAGCTCAATTTGAGGAGTTTCAGCAGGCACAGCTTAAGTAGTCTCTAGTTAAGCTGACTTATCAACAAAAGCTTGGACACTTTGAACTGATTGGACTGTTGCAGTTTTTTGTTGTTGAGGAACTAATCCTTGATCTTTTGTTTGTTGTAGGGGAGGCTGATCTACAACGTGAGTTTCTTCTTCAATTTTGACTATTTCAGTTTGCTCCCCCTCAACCTCATCATCTTTGTGCTTTTTTGATTTAGATTCTTCCTCCCCCTTTTTGTCATCCTGAATAGGGGAGGGTCTGAATGTACGCACAAAACTTTCCAAAGCAACCACGGACTTTGAAAAGTCACCTAACATGCCTATCACTTTGGCTTTATCCTTTTTTCTTTTCTTATGTAGAAGCTCAAACTGGGATTTAAGATAATGCATTATGCTTTGGGCATCAATAGGCTCCTCAGACTTTTGTTTAAACTCAAAGTCCTCCTGGCCCGCGAAGGAGTGAACTTCCACTGTAGGAGAGGCTTGAGAATATTCTTTTGGAGGTGAGTGGATGGCCCCATATCCAAAGGTTGGCGTTGACCTCTAGAATCAAGGGGGCCAGAGTGGGAACCCTATAATCCTTCTTGGCCTAAGAAAGGATCATTGGCAGGTTGTGCAAGTGTGTGTAAGAAGGGAAATGAGGAAGAAGGACCAAATTCGTGTAATTTGGTGGTAGGGTGAGCTGGGCTGAGTGGTGAGGAGGGGGTATTTGACCCTGGGGTTGGTCAGTATTTCAATGTTACCTTCATGGATCTGTGAAGGCACAGAAGTAGGCTCTCCCATGGCATTAGTAGGTATGGGCTGAGTAGACACCATACTAGGTATAGGCTAAAGGGTTGAACTGAGCCTTGAGGTTGGCACCTTAAGAGAAGGTGTCTCCCCCTTAGCTCCTGCAGGTGGAGGTATCAATGTGATATCAGCTCCAAGGTCCTTTTGAGGTGAAGGACCACCCTTAGCAGATTTGCGTGTATAGGTATAGGATATATCCTTGGTAGTAGTGGGCTGACCAAGGTTGGTTGTAGAGTGGATAGTGTATGGAGATGTTTGTGCTGGGGGAGAGGGTTTAGATTGAGATAGGCTTGACTCAGTCTTATCTCCCAATTTAAGAGGTGGAGAAGAAAAAGATAGAGAAGGAGATAAAAGATGCGAAGTTATACCTGTTGCACCTAGCAGTGGTGACTTATAGCTAGGAAACTGACTCCGTTGCTCAGAACTCGAGGTGGTGGAAAAATTCTTTGAACACGTGATCTGAGCTGAGGCCTTGGTTGGTCAGCGTGCGAGGACTCAGCCTCCGAATCATTAGGTGCACTTCCTTCCTCCGCAGCTTCCTCATCCCCATTAGCTTCACTTGACTCGGGGGTTAGAAGCTGTGAGTACACTCTCATCTGAGCACTCAGTGTGGGATGCTCAGGGTATATGTCATCTTTAAACATCCTTGAACTAAGGGCAGGGGTTGGAGTGGTTTCATACCTTCTCGCATATTGAACTCCAAGCCTGTACTCGAATATCATGGATAAAAATCGAATAAATGGCACGTTTACATCCCTCACAGCTTTGGTGACTTGTGATCTGAGTACTTCAAAGATCAATTCTGCATAATCCACATTACGCCCATAATACATATTGTATATTAATTGCATCTCGGAATCATTGACATTGTCAAGACCACCAACTTTGTACCCAAGCGAACGTACCACTGTGGATACCATAAAACACCAACCGGTTTGAAAAAAAGATTTCTTGATTACACCGGTTATGTGCGGATGACCTAATAGTGGAAGTACACTTATGGCTTTTTCCCTAGAAACAGGGGCGTCAAAATTTAGGACGACAGGTAATCGTAAGAGTCTGCGTAGAACATTGCATCGACCTCCATCCCCTATTGTCCACTTAGGACAGTTCCATGGATAACCCTGTGATCAGCTTCATAGCGACATATGTACCAAAATTTTGTTAAGAGCTGAGGAACAAGAACATCCGGACCACCAAGAAAAGCATGAGCGAGTGGCCCTTTTCGAATATAGGAGACCCACTCCTCATATCCGTGACCAGTTCTGGATTAGGGAATGTCGACGCATGCTAGCACGTTGTTTGGTTTGAATATAGGGAGGGCATTATTCTTGAAGTTTCCACCACGAATCATTTGATTGGTCAGATTAAGAACGAATCCTTCCGTTGCTCTTGAGCTGAATTTGATCGATTACACTTAGCAGATTTAGGGTTTCGCACTAACAAAAGTAGGGTTTAGAAATTAGAGAAGGAGAATATGATTTGAGAATGTAAATGACTTACGGTAAGAAATCTCCCTTTTTATACCTTTTCACTGTGAGAGAAAAGTTACCGTTATTAAATGATAATAAATATTTCCATTACAGTGAAACCGATTATCAACCTTGTTACAACGGCTCTATTTAATGTTAGTTACTCAAACTAAAATATTTATTCAGATTTTATCATGATGACTGAAATTCTATTTAGAAACATAAAAATTTATAAATGACATATTAAAAAATTTTGGACTTTCCATTTATGTTGGAATTACCATTTATTAGGACAAACCTAAACATGTGGGACTTACCACACTTTTAGAACTGATTACTTAGCGTAGACTGAGTACTCATCTTAGATTGAGCACTCAGCTCGGAGTAAGCACTCAGCTCAAATTTTGACACTTAGTCAAATTCAGCACTTAGCAAATATTAAACAGGGACAAAAGAATGATAAAACATACCAAATTAAGGATTGAGCATTCCAAGCTTGCTTAGTAGAGTTGTGAATCTTGTGCCTTCAATTGGTTTAGTGAAGATATCTGCAAGCCGATCTTCAGTTTCAATAAAGACCAACTCTACCTTGCCCTTTTCAACTATGTCTGTGATGAAGTGATGTCGTATTTCAATGTGTTTTGTTCTTGAGTGAAAAACTGGATTGTGTGTAATGGCAATTGCACTTTGGTTATCACAAAATATAGGAGTCTTTGTGTAATGAAAATCAAAGTGCTTAAACTGATGTTGCATCCAAAGTATTTGAGCACAACAGCTACCTGCTGCAACATACTTAGCTTCAGCTGTGGAAATTGCCATTGAGTTATGTTTCTTACTTGTCCAGCTGACTAATCTATCACCCAACAATTGACATCCTCCAGTGGTACTCTTTCTGTCTAGACCACAGCCTGCAAAGTCTGAGTCTGAGTATCCTATTAACACAAATCCTGATCCTTTGGGATACCACAGACCTAAATTAGGTGTTCCCTTTAGATATTTGAATATTCTTTTGATAGCTAGCAAGTGTGATTCCTTTGGATCAGCCTGATATCTTGCACAAACACATGTAGCAAACATTATATCAGGTCTGCTTGCTGTTAGGTAGAGTAATGAACCAATCATCCCTCTGTATGTAGTCTGACATACAAATTTTCCATCAATGTCTTGTGAACTCATCAACACATGTTACCCAAGTAAATCTTGTGAACTCATCAACAATCACTAGGGTATACTTTTTGCCACTTAGGCTTGGGGTGCTTATAGGTCCAAATAGATCCATATGCAACAAATGCAATGGTTCTGTGATTGAAAAGCTCTGTTTGGACTTGAAGGATCCTTTATGATGTTTTCCCATCTCACAAGCTGAACAAAGTTTGTCCTTAGCAAATGTGGTCTTTGGCAGACCAGAGACTAGCTCTTTGCTAGACAATTTGTTAATATATTTGAAGTTCAGATGTGATAGTCTCTTGTGCCACAACCAACTCAGCTTGGGAGTTGAGTCAGAGTACAAGCAGGTTTCTGTTGAAGGGTCTGCTGAGCTAAGATCTAACAGATAGATATCTCTTTCTCCTTTTGCCATAAGTATAGGTTTTCCCTTCTTGTCATAGATAGTCCCTACATGTTTTCTGAAGGTGACTTCATAATCCTCATCACACAATTTACTGATACATATCAGATTGTGTTTAAGGCCTTCAACATATGTGACCTTCTTGAAAGTAACTATTCAAGTTGTTATCTTTCCATAGCCTTTAGTTCGTCCTTGAGAATTATCCCCAAATGTCACCTTGAGTCCTTCACTGTTTTGGAATTCACTTAGAATCCCTTTGCTTCCTGTCATGTGCCTTGAGCATCCACTGTCTAAGTACCATTTGTAAGAGCCCTACACATGATAAACTAAACATATTAGTTTCTTTTAGGAACCCACTGTTTGGTGGTTTCTAAGGATGAGCACTTAGCTGATCCTTTAGAGACTGACTGATCAGCTTGAGTAGGTTTTGATTCCCTCTTAGGCTGATCATCCTCTATTTTCTCAGGCCTTAGATTGAGACTGACACAATCTTTGGCTTCATGACCCCTATCACCACACTTATAGCATTTCTTCTAAAAATAGGTGTTTGGGTGATTTCTTTGAGTTTTTCAACATTAAATTTGGATTCAGTTTTAGGGTCATGGGATGTGGATAACTTTTCAATCTTCTTAGACAACTTATCTACTGGATTTTCTCTGACTTTGGACTTACCTTTGTCAGATTTTGTTTTATTATCCACAAAATATAAAGTCTGACTTACAGACTTGTGATGTGAAGTCTGACTTACAGACTTGTGATGTGAAGTCTAACTTACAGACATTCTCCTGTTTTTATAACTTCTTTCAGAACTGACAAGAGAGTTATTTCTTTTTGACTTATTAGGAGTTATTCTGTCAAAGACAGTTGTCCTTTGAACATGATGTTGATTCATGTTAGTCTTATGTTCAGAAAAGTTAGATTTGATGAGACAAACCATAGATATGTATAGATGATAGGTTAAACATTAGGAATTATGTAAGTCTGCTGTAGACTGACTAGTCAGCTTAGGCTGAGTAGTCAGCGTACAAACAGATATAGAGTTTTCTATGTAAGTACTAGATAACTCAGTGACTTCTAAGCTGAGATAGGTTTCAAGAGTGAAGAATTGAAGACTTGAAGATTCAAGAACCAAGGATTCAAGAACTCAGCTTGACAATGTCAAGCTAAGTAAGTCAGCTCAGCGCCAGAAGTCAGTTTAAAGAATTTAAGTAAGTTTTAAATTCTGCTATAAACTCTCAATATCTACGAAATTTAAATTAGAGTATCTGAACCTAATTTAAACTATCTATTAGTTGGATAGAAATCTCAAACGGAATTAGTTAGATATGTTCTAATTAAGGAGTTTGTTACGGTTTTAAAGAAAAGATAAGTTTTATCTTTAAACTGCGATTTATTCATAGATACATCAAGTATGAGTATAAACCTTTTATGGGTTTACACGATGTATGCGTGATACACAGAACAAGAACAACATAAGTTGCGAAGCCTGTGTTCATACTTGATACACGTGTGTTGCGATAACTTTGTGAGTTCAAAGTTAAAAGAGAGTTTTCCAGAATTCTTGTTAATTAGTTTTAACAAGAAGTTTGATCATCAATTAGAGAGAAGTTGAGTTTATAATCAGTGTAATATCAAATCATCTTGTTGATTTGATTAGAAAGTAAAAATTGTAACCAGTTCATTAGATTAGTCAATATACATTTGATTAAATTTAATTGGTTGTTTGATGTGTATTCATCCCCCCCTTCTACACTGTATCAGTTGCTTGTTTACCCTTTTTGGGACCAACAATTCAGTCTTTTGAAAACTGACTTACGGTTTTTATTTGACTGAGAGCACTCAGCTTGATGGTTGGCATTTATAATTTAGGGGCCTTGAGATGGTCTCACAAACTTATTGGTTTTGACCTGCTTACCATCTTTTTCCTAAGAACGTTATAGGCAAAATTTCATTGAATTCATCATCCTTTGAGTCAATACTTGCTATCTTATCAACAGCTACATAAGCTGCTGTTTGATAGTCACCCCCTAGTACAACTTGTACTTGTTTTCGTATCTTCTAGTTAATACATTTCTCTGCTTCTTTTGATGACTTACACCAAGATTCACAGATCTTTCTTAGATTGTAAGCTTGATCCTTTGATTCTTATAACTCTTCACTTAGAAGTTTGTTAATATGAAGCTGACACTCATAATCACTTTGAGTCTTTTTACCAGCATTTATGAGAGTTTCAGAGTGTTTAAGTTCATCTTTTAATTTTGATACTTCAGTTTTCAAATCTGTTTGAATAGTGAGAGAGGTTTTGAAGTCACTTAACAAGTAGTTGAACATTAAGCATTTTGTTAGTCCCATCTTCAGAATAGTCAGATTTGATGAGACAAACTATATCTATGTATAGATAATAGGTTAAGAGTTAGGAATTATGTAAGTCTGTTATAGACTGACTAGTCAGCTGAAGCTGAGTAGTCAGCGTATAAACAAATATAGAGTTTTCTATGTAAGTACTAGATAGCTCAATGACTTCTAAGCTGAGATAGGTTTTAAGAGTGAAGACTTGAAGACTTGAAGATTCAAGAACCCAAGATTCAAGAACTCAGCTTGACAAGGTCAAGACTGAGTGGTTCAGCTCAGCGTCAGAAGTCAGTTCAGAATTTAAGTAAGTTCTAAATTCTGTTATAAACTCTCCATATCTACGACATTTAAATTAGGATATCCGAACCTAATTTAAACTATCTATTAGTTGGATAGAAATCTCAAACGGAATTAATTAGATATGTTCTAATTAAGGAGTTTGTTACGGTTTTAAAGAAAAGATAAGTTCTATCTTTAAACTGCGATTTCTCCGTAGATATATCAAGTATAATTATAAACCTTCTTATGGGTTTTACATACATTTTACATATGTTAGCATACGCATGAATACTGCATAAGTTGCAAGACTGCATAAGTTGCAAAACGTTCGTATGTTCGTTATACTTGATACGCGTGTGTTGCGAGAACTTGTTAATCAGTTTTAACAAGAAGTTCGATCATCAATTAGTTTGTGATTCAAGAGTGTTTAGAGAGAGAGTTGAGGTTATAATCATTGTAATATCAAATCATCCTGTTGATTTGATTTGAGAGTGATAATAGTTATTGTTCTGTTTGATAATTGAATATACATTTGATTAATTTGATTATATGTTTAAAGTGTATTCAACCCCCACTTCTACAATGTATCGGTTGCTTGTTCACCCTCTTTGGGACCAACAACTGGTATCAGAGCGAGTTTCTTCATAAGTTGAAGATCAAGATCCACTGTCAAAAGGTTAAGATGTCTACTAGTAAGCAATCAAGTCATATACCAACAGTGGCGGCAAAAGGGTGTCCTATGTTTGATGGCACTGACTATCCTATGTGGAAGTTTAGAGCCATGATATATCTGAAATCCGTGGATCACAGGATGAGTACCGTGATTCAAGATGGCCCAATCATACCAATGATCCATATTACTGCCACTGACAAAATTGTTCCCTCTGGAGAAACTCCCAAGCCTGAAGCATCTTGGACTGAGGAAGATCGTAAACTGTTCAACCTTGATGACAAGGCATAAAGCATTATAGCAAATTCTTTGACAAATCCTCTTCTGCATACTGTGGCTGGGTGCCAAACTGCCAAAGAGATGTAGAATACTCTCAGTTTTACGTATGAAGGCACTGACTTGGTCAAGCAACATAAGAAGACCAATCTGAGTCGTTCTTATGAGACTCTCTTTGCTAAAAAGAATGAAACTCTGGAAGATTTGTTAACCAGATTTCAATGCTTGATAAATGATCTGATCTTGGTAGGTGTCAAGAAAGACGAGAATGAGTTGGTACTCAAGTTCTTGGATGTGTTACCAGAACAATTCTATGAGATAACCATTGCACTTCATGCTGGAGGAACCTTAGGAAAATATGATCTCAGATCTATCTATGGTTTCCTTCTAAATCATCAACAGATCATGGAACAGAAGAAAGAGGCCCAGCAACAACTAAAAAAATCTATCAATAATGTTGGATCTGCATTAATTGCGGAAAAGAAGAAGAAGGGATCTAAAAAGTCTCAAGCTGAGACTGACTCTGAATCTGAGGAAGTAAGTCTCAACTCCGGTTCAGATGATGAAGAGATGGATGCACTTACTGAACAACTGGCAATGTTAGCAAGGAATTTTTAGAAAGTTCAGAAGAGGAAGGGGTCAATCTGACAGAAGCAAAAGTGGTAAGTCTACTTTTGATCCTAAGAAAGCTAAGTGCTATAACTGTCAGAGAATAGGACACATAGCTGCTGAGTGCAGAGTTAAGAAGGGAGAATCAGCTTCAGTAGCTAACAAGAATGCCTACAGAGCCGATAAATATAAAAAGAAATATCAAAGACTCAAAGGCAAGCCAGATGAAAACACCAAAGGTCTTCTTGCTGAGACTTGGGATACAGAATCATCTACTTCAGATGATGAGCCAAATAGGTGTTTGATGGCCATTGAGGATGAAGAGGAACAAGTTGACTATGAGTTAGAATACAGTTTCTTTGATGAGGATCTAGCAGAAGAGGCTAAGCTGAGTAAGCAAACCAGTAACTGGGATCCTGCCTCAATGTATAAGGTAAATAACTTTAGCTCTTACACTGATGAACAAAAATGTCTAATGTTCAACTATTAGATGAATGACTTCAAAACCTCTCTCACAGTTCAATATGGTTTGAAAACTGAAATTTCAAAATTAAAAGATGAACTTAAACACTCTGAAACTCTCTTAAATGCTGGTAAAAAGACTCAAAGTGATTATGAATGTCAGCTTCATATAAACAAACTTCTAAGTGAAGAACTACAAGAGTCAAAAGAACAAGCTGATAATCTGAGAAAGATCTGTGAATCTTGGTGTAAGTCATCAAGAGAAGCAGAAAAATGTATTAACCAGCAGATACCAAATCAAGTAAAAGCAGTGCTAGGTGGGGGGATTATAGTGCTATTGCTGATGAAATCATCGAAGATCAAGTCAGTCTTGAAGACAAAATGATGAAACTGTATAAAAGAATTGAAAGGTTATCCACATCTTATGACCCTAAAACTAAATCCAAATTTAATGTTGGAAAACTCAAAGAACTCACCCAAACACCCATCTTTAGAAGAAAATGCTATAAGTGTGGTGATAGAGGTCATGAGGCCAAAGATTGTATAAGTACCAATCTTAGACCTGAAAACGTAAAGGATGATCAGTCCAAAACAGACCTAGAATCTGTTCGAGCTGGTCAGTCAAACTCTAAAGGATCAACTAAGTGCTCATCCTCAGAACCCACCAAACAGTGGGTTCCAAAAAGAAACTAATACGTTTAGTTGATCATGTGCAGGGCTCCTACAAGTGGTATCTAGACAGTGGATGCTCAAGGCACATGACAGGAAGAAAAGGGATTCTAAGTGAATTCCAAAGCAATGAAGGACCCAAGGTGACATTTGGGGATAATTCTCAAGGAAGGACTAAAGGTTATGGAAAGATAAATGCTGGAAAAGTCACTTTCAAAAAGGTAGCATATGTTGAAGGCCTTAAACACAATCTGATAACTATCAGTCAACTGTGTAATGAGGATTATGAAGTCACCTTCAGAACGCATGTAGGGAAAATTTATGATAAGAAGGGAAAACCAATATTAATGGCAAAAAGAGAGAGAGATATCTATTTGTTAGATCTCAGCTCCGCAGATCCTTCAACTGAAACCTGCTTGTATTCTGACTTAACTCCCAAGCTGAGTTGGTTATGGCACAAGAGACTCTCATTTAAATTTCAAATATATTAACAAGTTTTCTAGCAAAGAGTTAGTCTCTGGTCTGCCTAAGATCACATTTGTTAAAGACAAACTCTGCTCAGCTTGTGAAATGGGAAAACACCATTAGGGATCCTTCAAGTCAAAACAGAATTTCTCAATTACGGAACCATTGCATTTGTTGCATTTGGACCTATTTGGACCTATTAGCACCCCAATCCTAAGTGACAAAAAGTATACTCTAGTGATTGTTGATAAGTTCACAAGATTCACTTGGGTAGTCTTCTTAAAAGCCAAAAGTGAAGCTGCATATGAGTTAATCAGCTTCATAAGACAAGAAGAGTTGCAAAAGGGTAAGTCTCTTAAACAACTCAGAAGTGATCATGGGACTGAGTTCAGAAACTCAACCCTTGAAGGCTTTTGTGAAGACAAGGGAATTATCCAAAATTTCTCATCTGTAAGAACTCCACAACAAAATGGAGTTGCTGAAAGGAGAAATAGAACCTTAATTGAAGCTGCCAGAACCATGTTATGTGAGGCAAAGCTCAAGCTGAGCTTCTGGGCAGAAGCTGTAAGTACAGCCTGCTATACCCAGAATAGATCAATAATAGTTAAAAGACATGGTAAAACACCGTATGAGATGTATCATGGCAGAAAACCCAACATTGGATACTTCCACATTTTTTGTTCAACATGCTATGTGCTAAACCAAAGAGATCAGCTCCATAAGTTGGACCCAAAGCTGATCAAGGTATATTTGTTGGATATTCTTAAATCTCCAAAGCTTACAGAGTCTTTAATCTTAAAAGAAAGGTAATTGAAAAGTTAGTACATGTTACGTTTGATGAGACAAGTATTAATGAAACAAAACTCAGTGGCAATCTCAACAGCTGAAGCTGAATACGTAGCTGCAGGGAGCTGTTGTGCTCAAATACTGTGGATGCAACATCAGCTGAAGGACTTTGATTTGCATTATTCAAAGACTCTCATATTTTGTGACAATCAAAGTGCTATTGCCATTACACACAACCCTGTGTTTCACTCAAGAACCAAACACATTGAGATAAGACATCACTTCATCAGAGACATTGTAGAAAAGGGAAAGATAGAGTTAGTCTTCATTGAGACTGAAGATCAGCTTGCGGATATCTTCACTAAACCAATTGAAGGCACAACATTTACAACTCTACTCGGCAAGCTTGGCATGCTCAACCCTTAATCGGTATGTTCCATTCTTTATCTCTGTTAAATGTTTGCTGAGTGCTACATCTGAAGCAGAGTGCTCCATCTAAGCTGAACACTAAGGATCAGTTGAGTACTTCCTTCCAAAGTGTGGTCAATTCCACATGTCTAGGTTAGTCCTAACAAATGGTATGTCCAATAATATGGTAAGTCCAACATATTTACGGTGTGTCCGGTAAATAAACGTCAGTCGTGTAGAAATTTTTTATGATATATTCTTTTCATAAAAATATCAGTTCAATATAACAGTGTGTGTTTGGGTAACTTACAATAAATTTAGCCGTTGTAACAAACTGCGTAGAAGTTTTTACGGTAACGGTCATATTTATTACCCTCCGATAACGGTAACTTTTCTCTCACATTGGAAAGGTATAAATAAGAGAGATCTTTCATAGTTCATTTACTCTTCCAAAATATTCTTCTCTACTCTCTTAAACCCTAACGTTGCTATGTGCAGAGTTCATTGCTTAAGTGCTTTTCCTTACTACTGCTAAGTGCAATCCAATACAAGAAGTTCGATTTCAATGGAAGGTTATACTCTTAATCTAACTGAACAAATGATTCGTGGTGGGAATTTCAAGAACAACACATTCCGCATCTATAAACAAAACAATGTTATCGCCTGTACCGACTTCCAAAGTCCAAAATTGGCAGGGGATATGTGGAGTGGGTCTCTTACATTCGCAAGGGACCCCTGGCATATGCATTTCTTCGTGGTCCTGTTGTGCTCATTCCTCAACTTCTCACGGAATTCTGGTATACGTGTAAACTGGATTCAACTCAACCGGTTATCCGGGGTACAGTCCTAAGTGGACAAGTGGCGATAGAAGTCGACGTAAACTGTCTCCGCCGAATTCTTCATCTCCCGGTTCAAAATCAGTATGAAGCGACGGTTTCTAGGGAAACGTCACGTAGCGTTTTACCCTTAATGGGTCATCCTCACGTTATTGGCGTCATTTGGAAATCCGTTTTCCAGACGGCATGGGGATTTATGGTATCCACTATGGTTCGTTCCCTTGGATACAAGGTGGGTGGCCTGGATAATGTGAATGACTTTGAAATGCAACTGCTATACAACTTATTTTATGATCATCGATTGGATTACGGTGAGTTGATCTCTGAGGCATTCAAGTCATTGGTAACCAAGAACATAAGGGACACCATTGTGCCCTTTGCAAGATTTATATCCATGGTCATCAAGGACAGATTGGGTAGAAGATATAATGCTCAATATGAGTCAACCCCTACTCTTGTTCTCAGCTACAGAATGTTCTCCCATGATATTTTCCCTGAGCATCCAACAATGAGTGCTTAGAAGAGGGTGTATGTACAACTTCCGACTCCTGAGTCAAGTAAAGCTGAGACAGAGGAGGAAGCTGCAAAAGAAGTGGGTGATGGTGTTAGTTCTGAGGCTGAATCCTCTCAAGCTGATCAACCTAGGACTCAGCTCAGACCCCGTGCTCAAATAATTTCATCCACCACTTCATGTTCTGAGCAAAGGAGTCTGTTTCCTAGCTCAGAGTCTCCACTGCTAGGTGCAGCAGGTATACTTTCGCATCCCTTATCTCCTTCTCTCTCTTTTTTACTTGTCCATCTCCAACATTAGGAGATAGGACTGAGTGAAGCCCAACTCAGTGTAACCCCTCTCCTCTACTTCAAACATCTCCATCTATCTTACAATCTACAGCCACCCTTGGTCAGCCCACTGCTACCAAGGATATATCCTACACCTATACAAGGAAAACTACCAAAGGTGGCCCTTCACCTCAAAAGGACACTGGAGTTGATATCACATTGATACCTCCACCGGTAGGAGCTGAGGGGGAGACACCTTCTCTTAAGGTGCCAATCTCTAGGCTCAGTTCAACCCTTAAGCCTAAACCAGGTATGGTGTCTACTTAGCCCATACTTACTAGTGCCATGGAGCCTATTTCTGTGCCTTCACAGCCCCATGAAGGTAACATTGAAATACTGACCAATCCCAGGGTCAAATACCCCCCTCCTCACCACTAAGCCTAGCTCACCCCACTATCTTACCTCACGACATTGGTCATTCTTCTCTTCCATTCTTACACACTCTAGCACGACCTGTCAATGAAACTTTCATACACCAGGAAGGTTTACAGGGTCTCCATTCTGGCCCCCTTGATTCCATAGGTCAGCACCAACATTTGGATATGGGACCCACACTCTCACCAATGGGGGAACACTCAACAGCCACTCCTACGGTAGAACTTCACTCTTCCACTGGACAGGAGGACTTTGAGAACAGACGAAGTGCTGAGGAGCCCAAGCTCATGACCACCGATGCTCAAGTCATTATGGACTATCTACAAACTCAGTTTGAGCTCCTACACATGAAGAGGAAAGATGACAAAACCATGTTGATGCGTAAACTTAATGATTTGTCAACTTCAATAGCCAACTTGGAAAGCTTCGTGCTCACATTCAAACCCTCCCCTATTGATAATGACAAAAAGGGGAAGGAAGAATCAAAGAAGTGTGATGATAAGGTTGAGGGGGAGCATACAGAGGAAGTAAAATTTGAGGAACAAGCTCATGATCAGTTCATGAGTACTGTAGATCATCCTTCCCAACAACAACAGGCTCCAACTGTCCAAATTATCACAACTTCACAAGCTCAACCAGAAACTCCACATGAAGAAACATCTCAAGCTACTCACACCAACCTTCCTCAAGCAAATTTACCAAAATTTGTTGAAGCTGAGTCCGTTCCAACTTCACAAATAAATAAAGGGAAGAGTAAGGTGTTTGAGATGGTAAAAAGAAAGAAAAGAAGTGTTATGCCTCTAGCAAAGAGAAGAAAGGTCATCATTGCTGAGCCTGAGCCTGAGCAACAAGGTAAGTCTCTACGAGTTGCATATGAATCTGACTCAAGTGATGAAGCTGATGCAGCACAGAAAGCCAGTGACATGCTTGCTGAGCAAATGTTACAAGAGATGGCTAAAGAACTAGACATAATAGTGGAGGAAATAAAAGAGCAGCAACGACAAGCTGAAATTCAACGAGAAAAGGCTAAAGCTTAGGCTGCTAGAGCTGAAGCTGAAGCTGACTATTCTGGTCCTAGAGCTGCTCCAATTCCCTACTCAGATGTAGATCTAAGGTATTGTTATAAAATAACACATTTTAATAACATGATTAAATCAATTACACTGAGTTGAAAAGGAGAATTGGTGATTATTAACTTTGTACTAGACAACAAACAAGAAATTGGTCTAGATATGAGATGTCTGTACAAGTTGGGTTTCTCAGAGTTGAAGATCGTAGCCACAATTATCAAACAGATGAAAAAGAGTCAAATCAGACAGGAGATAGTTGATGTGCTCAAAACAATCTTCATAAGAATTTATCAGTTAGGTGAGATTCCTGCTGATGAAATTGATACCTTCCCGAATCGAGGCAAAGCTGCAAGAGTTAGAGCAGCAAGCCAGCGAGCTAAAAGAGACATTAGTTTACAAGTTCCAGAGGGAGTTAAATTTAGAGAAAACACTTATGTCACTCAACCTTTGGAAGGATTCTTGTATCTTGATGTGGAAGGTAATCAATGCTTCTTGAAAGTAGCAGATCTTCATTTGGCAAATCTGGAATTGATTCTATACTTGAGAATTCTATGTGATGACTCAACTCAGAACTCAGTATTCAGATATCATCTCCACAAAGAAATCAGATCAAGAAAAACTGAGATGAGAGAGTTGTCAGACGGTTAAGAGATTGTAAATGATGCTATCAAGAAAGCTACTATATGGGAACTCAACTGTTATGATATGTGGTTAGAAGTTGGAGATCCTATTGATTAAATATATTAGTTCTATAATTTTGTAAGCACTAAGTGTGCAGAAGCTAATCATAAAGATTAAGCTGCAATGTAAATGATATGTTCATTAATACAAACTCAAGTTTGATATGTTCAACTGTGTTATTATTTGATATGTTCAAAATTATGTTTGATATGTTCAACCAAACAGCTTTGTAAGTTTAAGCTGATAATTGATATGTTCATCATTTATAAACTGATATGTTCAATTATAAACTGATATGTTCAGTTGTATAAGTTTTGTAAGTTCAGAACTTAAATTAATTCTAATAAGTTCAGAATCTAAGTAGTTGTATATTCAAATACTTAGAATACAAGTCTTATAATGGATTTTTAATATAAACATCTTGTAACTTCAAGATACGTGAATAAGTATGGATCAGTTCAATACTTATTTCAAGAACTAACTTTGGTCAGTTCCAGAGTGGTTCAGCATAATTATGTTAACCTATACCTACTTTGATTAAATATTTTGTCATCATCAAATAGGGGGATATTGTTAGTCCCATGTTTAGAATAGTCAGATTTGATGACACAAACTATAGCTATGTATAGATAATATGTTAAGAGTTAGGAATTATGTAAGTCTATTATAGACTGACTAGTCAGCTGAAGCTGAGTAGTCAATGTATAAAAAGATATAGAGTTTTCTATGTAAGTACTAGATATCTTAGTGACTACTAATTTAAGATAGGTTTTAAGAGTGAAGACTTGAAGATTCAAGAACCCAAGATTCAAGAACTTAGCTTGACAAGGTCAAGACTGAGTGGTTCAGCTCAGCATCAGAAGTCAGTTCAAAATTTAAGTAAGTTCTAAATTCTGTTATAAACTCTCCATATCTACGACATTTAAATTAGGATATCCGAACCAAATTTAAACTATCTATTAGTTGGATAGAAATCTCAAACGGAATTAATTAGATATGTTCTAATTAAGGAGTTTGTTACGGTTTAAAAGAAAAGATAAGTTCTATCTTTAAACTGCGATTTGTTCGTAGATATATCAAGTATAAGTATAAACCTTCTTATGTGTTATACGTATGTTTTACATACGTTTGCATACACACGAATACTGCATAAGTTGCAAGACTGCATAAGTTGCAAAACGTTCGTGTGTTCGTGATACTTGATACGCATGTGTTGCGAGAACTTTGTAAGTTCAAAGTTCGAGAGAGTTTTTCAAGAGTTCTTGTTAATCAGTTTTAACAAGAAGTTCGATCATCAATTAGTTTGTGATTCAAGAGTGTTTAGAGAGAGAGTTGAGGTTATAATCATTGTAATATCAAATCATCCTGTTGATTTGATTAGAGAGTGATAACAGTTATTATTCTGTTTGATAATTGAATATACATTTGATTAATTTGCTTATCTGTTTAAAGTGTATTCAACCCCCCCCCCCCTTCTACACTGTATCGGTTGCTTGTTTAGCCTCTTTGGGACCAACACATTTATGTTCATTTGTGTAAGAACTGAAACTATTAACCTTGTACATTGAGGCAGGATCCCAGTTGGTCAGTTTACTCAGCTTTGCAGCTTCAGCTATATCCTTGTCAAAAGAACTTTCTTCTAACTCATAGTCAACTTGTTCCTCTTCATCCTCAATGGCCATCAAACACCTATTTGGCTCATCATCATCTGATGTAGATGATTCAGTGTCCAGTGTCTCAGCGTAGAGAACTTTGGTGTTATCAACTGGCTTGCCTTTGTGCTTCTAATATTTCTTTTTGTATTTTTCAGCTCTGTTGGCATTCTTGTCAGCTACTGAAGCTACTCAGCAGCTATGTGTCCTATCTTCTGACAATTGTAGCATTTAGCTTTCTTAGGATCAAAAGCAGACCTACCACTTTTACTTCCCACATCTCTTTTGCTGTTTGGCACCAAGCTATAGTATGCAATAGAGGATTTGTCAAAGCATTTGCTATAATGCTTTGTGCCTTGTCATCAAGATTGAACAATTTGCGATCTTCATTAGTCCAAGATGCTTCAGGATTGGGAGTTTCTCTAGATGGAACAGTTTTGTCAGTGGTAGTGATATGGATCATGGGAATAATCGGGCCATCTTGAATCACGGTACTCATCGTGTGATCCACAGATTTTAGAAATAGCATGGCTCTAAACTTCCACATAGGATAGTCAGTGCCATCAAATATAAGACATCCTTTTGCTGACATTGTTGGAATATGATTTGATTGCTTGTTAGTAGACATCTTGATCTCTTGATAGCGAATATTGATCTTCAACTTATGAAGAAACATGCTCTGATACCAGTTGTTGGTCCCAATGAGGGTAAACAAGCAACCGATACAGTGTCAAAAGGGGGGGGTTGAATACACTTTATAAGACAATCAAACTAATGTATATTCAATAATCAATCAATATATTACAATTTCACTCTTTAATCAAATCAACAGAATGATTTGATTTGGCACTGATTACAAACTCAACTTTCTCTAAACACTCTTGAATCACAAACTAATTGATGATCAGATTTCTTGTTAAAACTGATTTACAAGAAATTGAAACTCTCTAACTTTGAACACACAAAGTAATCGCAACACACACAGTTTTGCAACTTATGCAGTTTTTGCTCTGTGTATCACGTACGTATAAACATATTCAGACGATATATTTATACTTGATTTATCTACGAACAAATCGTGATTTAAAGATAGAACTTATCTTTTCTTTAAAACCGTAACAAACTATTTAATTAGAACATATCTAACTAAATTCGTTTGAGATCTCTAACCAACTATTAGAGAGTTCAAATTAGGTTTAGATATCCTAATTTAAATGTCGTAGATATCAAGAGTAAATATCGAGATTTAAAACCCATATAAATTCTCTGATCTGACTTCTGGCGCTGAGCTTACTTACTCAGTCTTGACATTGTCAAGCCGGGTTTTTGAATCTTCAAATCTTCAAGTATTTACTCTTGAAACCTATCTCAGCTTAGAAGTCACTGAGTTATCTAGTACTTACATAGAAAACTCTATATCTGTTTAGCTGAGTAGTCAGTCTACAACAAACTTACATAATTCTTAATAGTAGTCTAGAAGACTCACCTTATAATCAATAATGTTGTATATCAGTCCACAATCGATAATAATCTAGTGAACATACCAATGACAAGTCTCTACATGAAATAATACCAAATAAATATCAAACATAAGTTACTACTGAACTTAATAACTAAACATATCACTAGGCACACCCGTGCCTCCTACCCAGGTACCCCTTGCCTATAGCCAAGTACTCCCGTGGTCTCAAGGCACAATCTGGCCCTTTCTAGAACAGGGCACGCCCGTACCTTTTTGGGTCACCCCCGTGCCTCACATGTACACCCTAGGGCACGGTTGGATCATGAGGTGCACGCCTGTGTCCTTCAACTTGCAGCAGCAGTACACCGACTTGACATGCTATCTCCGGCCAAAACACCTCCAAAACTCAACTTTAATACATTTTGATGCTACTAGGGTGTTTTCATACACCCCAAACAACTTCTAAACAAGTAATAACAACATAAACATGCTCAAATCCTTGATTCACCATTGAATCTTCTTAAAACCCATAAAAACACCTTTTTCAATCAAACAAAACATACATTGTTGATCTTAACATGAAAGTGATGATCCAATGATGCTAAACTTGTTGTTTTCGTGATCAAAATTCACAAGGAGAGAAGGTAGCAGTAGTAGTATGTATGTAGCTGTGTATTTGTATTTGGGTTTATAAAACTTTGACTTTACAAGTCAATATATATATACATGCAAGTTTCCATAATTGCATAATTGGTCCCTAGACTATCCAAGTTCTGTTTTGACAGTTTCGGCCCCTCTAGTTTATAACCACATCTTAACACATATATCCTTTAATAACTCATATAACACTTTGTACATTTCTCGTATTAAATTATAAATAAAATTCTGAGTGTTACACACCATATTTTTCGTTATGTTTGATAAAATGCATGAACCGACCCTTCCATACTCTGTATGCATTGCGAAATAGAATGGGTAGTTTTGTGTCAGTGCCGTTGGCGAGGATTTCATTGCTTGAACTCATCTTCGTAATTAGGATCTTTCCTTAAAATGAATTCATGGTGTTAGAAATCGAGTTGTGTGAAAAATCTTGTGTTCAAGGATTGCAAGTCATACGAGTTGGTGTTCAAGTGTTTAAGTCGGATGGGATGTGCATGTTGCACAGGTTGATTCTGGTGATTAGGGATTCTAAGTCGGATGGCTTAAGTGGAGTTTAAGTGAAATGGGTTGTTTTGAAATTAGGTCAGACGAGGTTAGTTAGGTTGCACACTAAGTTAGAACTTAGAGTAACTCGGACAGAGTGAATCTAAGGTATGTCGGACATGGTTTAGCTTAGATGTAAGTCGGATGGGTTGTTTAACGAGGTAAGTGATTAAGTTGTACGTGTAAAGTCAGATAGAGTTAAAGTTGTATGGGTGTGTGAGTCGGATAGGTGTAGATGGCAGTTAAGTCGCATAAGTTTAAAGTCGGACGGGGTTAAGTTGGCGTGAAACTGTAAGTCAGATGGGGGGTTTTTTAGAGTAAGTCGCACAACCCTTGTTTGAGTTCAAGTCTCACAAGGTCGGACAAATCGCCAATTAGCACACAACTGTAAGTCGGATAAGTTGCAATTCGCACAATAGGCTAACTCGAACCACTAGTGTAAGTCTCACAAACACACAAGTCATACCGAAGAGTAGGTCGGACAACAAGCCAAGTCGTATAGAGTAACAAGGCGCACAAGTGTAACACCGTATTTTCAACCCAAAAATTTTCATTTTGAAACATTGCGGAAGCGATACTAAAACTGAAGTATTTACAATAGAAAATATATACAAACAATTTCCCAACACCAATTCAGTTAAAATACGAATATTACAAAAACCACGGCTCGTCCCAAATTAAATCAGAGCGCCCGCCAATTATTCCCCAAGATACACCCCCTCACAACCCAACCGCAGAACTCACCAGCAACCTGTAAAAGGAGTGAGAGGTGGGGGATTAGCACAAAGCTAAGTGAATGAAAGTAAAACTACCACAATCCAGTATCAATCACAACCACAGGATACCAGAAAAACAGTAACCGCAGAATATAAACAATTAATCATGCCCGCAGAATACCATCACACAATCGTGTCCCGGGAAGATCGGCGGATCTGCAGATCCTTCAACCAATGCCGGCCAAAGCAAAGGTTTACCGATAGTTCATTTGCTATTCTCACACAGTATTACCTTAAGTTGCAAAAAATGCATCAAAAGATCCCAATACTGATTAGCCGATAGCAAACAAACCCAGCCCATGCCCAAGCCGAGACTTACTTCAACAAAAAGCATGTATACATATCACAGACGCAACAATCAATTAACAAACAATCAGTTAATCAATTATCAGACATACAGTCTATCCATACGTCAATCCACAAACAGTTATAACCGAACAAGTTACAACTAACACCAGTCGTGAGTTAAACGTCCACTCACCTCGAGTGCTCGAACTCCCACTCAGTGGTCTAATGTTACTGAGCCTTGTCTGTTCCTGAGAACACAACAACCAACATCAATATCTGATTCATAAATATATATCAAACATATATTTATATATTTTTAAATCAAATATAACATGTTAGATTCACATATGCATAAACACTTAGCATATAATATTAAATCATCAATAAGCACCCAAAACTATCGGATTTCAAGAAATCCGATACCCCTGTCGGATTTGAAGACAATCCGCAACCATCATCGGATTTTGGGGAAATCCGATACATAGTGTCGGATTCCACCACCATTGGATTTCCATCACTCGAAATTCATTCCATCGGACTTCAACGTGTTCCGGATTCTAAGTACCGGATTTTGCACCTGTCGGATTTCATCCCCTATCCGGATTTCACAAGTCTCGGATTATTTGTATCAGTTTTTAAGACTCGGTTTTCCAAGTTGTCGGTTTTGTCACCATCTTCACTAAGAATCCGCTAACTTGATCATCTTCTCAAATCATCAATCCGATAACTTCATAGCTTACATGAATCATATTCCACAGTTCAAACAATTCATATAAAAGTTTACCAAAACGTATTCTAACATATTTATACATGCAATCATGCATCATAAACACCTATAAACCACATAAACACTTAGAACATACAAAAACCACCAACCAAGGAATCTATCATGCTCATAATCGTTGTTCATAAACAAAACCCAGCATGTTATAACAAAACCGTAGCATGCTTACAAGAATCAAAGATGAATCAAACAAACCTTTTAACTTGAATTTAACAATTCAAAAACACCAAATCCGATTGCTTTGTTCTTCCTTTCTTTGTCTCGGTTTTTCACACTCAAAACACACAGTAAAGGCAGATTTCATTTGAAGAGGTGTTAACAGGATTTCATTATTATCACCACATCTACGTAAACCATTCTAAAAAGAATAAGCAGGAGGTGTCAATTTCCTTTGTTTCCAAAATCATGCACTCACATCAAAATATACATATATCCATACATATACATGAATATATATATATATATATATCTTAACTTAATTAATTAATTTAACAATTAATTCAAATAAGTCTAGTTAGTAAATAATTAAATATATAATCAAATACTAATCACATGTTAACGTAACAAAGCCTATGTAATCACTAGGCCCAATTCTAGGATGTTACAACAAGTCACAAAGTCATACAAGGGAATAAGTCGGACCAAGTGATAAGTCGCCCAACTGAGAAAGTCTGACCAAATAGCAGGTCGGACGATTCAAAGCTGTCGTTGTCGCACAACTCACTGTCTTCGAACCAAGAATTTAAAAACGCCCCAAAACACGTTTAAACTTGAAATTTATTGTACTTTAAGCTATCTCCACCTCAAAAACACTTACCTAAATCAACTTTAAGCACAAACAATAACAAATAGACCAGATTTTTGATGAAATTGTGAAGAACTTCTAAAACTTGAAACAACAGAAAAATCCTAAATAACCCAACAAATGTTGTTTGTTTTCATATCTGAAGTTTATTACTCATTTTCTCCACCTCAAATGACTCGTAATCACTCAAAAAAATTAAAAAACACTATGATTTAAAAAGAATGATTTTTGAAAAAGTGGGTTTTCTTCAAGAACAAGAACAGGGTTCTCGAGAAAACAAAATGGCTTCTGAACTTGGATTCTTTCACACAGTGTTGTGATTTCCAGGTTACCAAGAACCAATTCAGCAAGGAATTGGCTCTAATACCAATTAAAAGTCCAAATATATGATGAAGATGAGTAAATATGATGATTCTTGTATGAACAATGTATGAAGATGAACACTTTGCTTGAGAGAATACATTGAAGTGTAATGTTTCTATTAATCTTAATGTGCAAAGGTTGCCTTGAACTCTAGGATTACAAGGATTATATAATACAAGACCCATGGGCCTACAAGGCTTGTCTTGTAGTATATGGACTTAAAAAATACATTAAAGTGGGCTAAACCCTTACATGTACCTAGTCTAACAAAAGCTTTAATTACAACAATTATCTACACAGTTACACAAGGTCTACAAACATAATTAAGACTAACAATTCCATCATAGATTATGATTTGTAATTCCAACATATAGTCTAATTTGTGATTGGTACCCATCAAGTAGTTTTTTTAACAACATGTTACTTATATTGATTCAATAAATCACATGTACACATTGTAATTCGTATTCGAAAAATCCCATAATGAGCAAGTTCATACGATTTTCTTACTACTATTATTAGTGTGTTGATAATAATGACCTAAGTGGCATACCTTGACGAGGTCACAATTACACGTTATTGTTATTATCTGAGTACTTTGTGGAGCTACTCACTGAACTCCCTAGCTCATTCCTTTGTTTATTCTATTCATGTTACGCAACAAAGGAAGCTTCCACGTAGACAAGTTTGAGAGTTTTTGTGCAACTCTAAAAGAAAATGTTTTATATTACGTGAGCTGGTTGTTGCCCTATTTTAATAAAGTGTTATTGTTTTTTTCTTGTTGCACACCCTTTAAAAAACTGTCATTACAACTTGGTATCAGAGCCTGGGTTTAAGGGATTTGGGTGTACAAGTGTGTTACCTGGACTTAAACCATCGGAAAAGATGTCTACTAGAGTCGAGTCAGAGAAAGTGAGTATTTTTTTATTGTTGATATGATTGTGAAATTATATGGTTAGTATGATTCAGACCGTATACTTCGGTAGCGGACATAGATGTGGATGTAAGACTATCGTTGGTGCCCCGCAATAGTATTCAAAGGTAATGTAAGACTATCGCTAGTATGCTGCAGTAGTATTCAGTGTGATATGATGAGATTATGTGATTATATATGGCAGTATGCTATATGGTAGAACGAGTGATATATGTATATTCACTTACATAGATATTATGGTCTGAAATAGTATACGGTATGAAGGAATGACACAAAAGAGAAGAAGTTGTTCATATGATTAATTTTGTGTGAAAAATTATGATCAATGTTCATATGATTAATTTTGTGTGAAAAATTATGTTCAATGTGTTCCTGTTGAGTTATGTGGTATTGATAAACTGTTTGATAAGTGCAATTGAAAATTGGTTATGTGATATATGGACCTAAGCTTGTAAATCGGGGTATTTCGTTATGACACCAAGAATATTTGTATATAGTGTGTCCATTATAACGCCTGGCTAGTGTGTGTAATGAAAAATTGGTATGCAAATGAGCTTGAGATTGTCATGTTAGTGGCTTGTGGATCAAGTGATGTGTCATTGTGTGATATAAGGGAAATATATGAATGTCAAAAGAACATGTGAATAAGAGATGACGTTGATGTTTATTTATAAATAAATGAAGTATGAGACTAAATGTAGTACTAAAAATTTAGTATGAATAATATAGTATTAAAATATACTATGAGTTATGAGGTGTAATGAAATATACATTACTATTGAACGTATTATATGATAAAAAAGAGATCTTGGTTATGAGGAGAGTTTAGAGATGCTTAAACAAAATGTGAATGGTAGTAACTATTATACTACTCGATTATAGTAATTGGTTATCGAAGTAAAAGTGATAGCAAGTAAAATATCTAATTACGAAATGAGCATGATGGTCGAAATTAAATTAAAAACAAATAAGAGGATGCTTGACAAAAATCATGGGTGTATGCTCAATTTAGAAAGATGTCATAATTGAAAATACAAGCGAGAAATAAAAGGATCATACATCATTAAACTCTTCTAAAGAGTAAGTTGTTTAATTCTATAAATTACAGACGAGAAAGAGGATGTTTATTAAATAAATCAGAGATGAATTACAAGATGATAAAATGCAATATTAAGAGTATTACATATACATAATGAAAATGAGGCTATGAGTTTGAAGAGAACATAAAGATGTGGGAGTGTTAGTATGTATAATACTTTATACAAGCCTCAATTGATTGGCTAAGTACAAGCAATGATGTGTAAATTTATAAGTACGGGAAAGAGTATTAGAAGCTTCAAATTTATAATTACTGAAACTTTAGGTTTCAAAATGATAATGATTATATGATGTATTGATAAGAATGGTTTAAAGGTAAAATGTACACATGGTGTGTATATAAATATGATGGGAAGTATGAGAAGATAATTTAACATAGTGATAGAGGTTATCTAATTTCGAAAGAGATATATGAAGTAGTGTGAATAAATAGTATTATTCGAATACGGTGAGAGATTAAAGTATATGTGAAATAAAGAGTATAATAAGCGATAAAAGATATGAATGATGATGAAGTGAAAGAGAACTTTTGTGTAATAGTTTGACTTAACTCTCATTAGTACATTTTATTATACCCCAAGTTAGCCCCCAAGTGAGGGAATGTTGTGTAAGATTTGAAATAAATTAAAGGGTTAAGACAATTATATGAACCAAAGTGATAGTGGTAGTGATAAGTGATGATAAGAATTTGATTATTAAACGAATGAGTTACATAAACTCGTGATGGGATGAATAATAAACTGTGTTAAGTAACGCTAAAAGGATAAATGGAACGAGCATAGAGTAAATATGCGACAAGATAGAGCATATTAAAGTAAAATTCAAATTATATATTTTTGTTTAGCGTTGAAATGTGAGTTGAACGAAACTACTGATATTATTATTTTTTAAATAATGTGAAGAATTAACGCACACCTATAAGTGTAAATAAGCATGTTTTAGGGATTGTTGCCTCCCTAGTTAAATAAAGATGTTGTGATGATTATAGATTTCCAGAGAACAATTAGAATGTTTAATGGATAAAGTGTTGTTAAAGATTTAAAATATCGAACTAATAAACTAGATTGTCTAAGTTAACCATGTTAGCCGAGTTAGTGTTAAATCGTAATACTACATATTTATAATTAGAGAATGATGTGGTGGTATTACAAAAAGACAGGATGAGATTGATTTAAAGATTTGTAAAAATTGTAGGCGTTGACCCTTGTATGCGGTGAAATAGAGAATTGGGCAGAAGGCTAGATGGTAAATCCAGCAGATGATTGGGTATCATTAGTATTTTTAACGATTAATTGTACGTAGATGAGTGTATTACTATACATAAGAGTCAAAATAATTGAACATTTTTACCCTGTAGAGAATATATATATATATACATATTTGAAGATCTTAAACGTATATTCTTACAACATAGTCTAATTGAAAAGAGTTGTGATTGTAATATTTAGTAGTTGATTGAATAAGTGTGATCGATTAACCTAGGGTATGAGAGTTCCTACTCCCGAGTTATGGAGGTTTTGAGACATCCTAGTGATAGAGCGATTTCGGGAACGAAATTAGAACAAGTGGGGGAGAGTTGTAACACCTCAAATTCTATAAAGGTAATTTAAAATAAGTTGTGGAATAAAAGTTGAGGAAACTGAATAGAAGCTATAAATTATTAAATGATTCCAAATATATCCCCGTTGAGATTTAAGGGTAACGTGTGGTTGAGTTGTAAGTCGGAAAGGGGAGCGGGATACCCACTAGAAGATGACTACCGACCTAAAGGTTGGCAGCCACCTCCTCTGGCCTTCCTACTTATTCTTTCTTCTTTCTTTTGTTCCTCCTTGCTTCCTCCCATAAAACACACACATACATATATCTCGTTTAAGTTGGAAAGAGATTTTGGAGTGGGAATAAAGAATTAGCAAGGAAGATTAACGAGTAGCAATTGTGGGAATCAAGCTTAAGATTGTAAGTGTTTAAATGTTTGTGTTTTGGGTGTTTATTGAGTTATTTGAGTTTAGTTGATGAATTATGATCAAAGAAATGTTAATCCTAGGTTACGAGTGTGCCAAACCCTAGATAAGCCAGGCGTACCTGTGAGAAAGGGCATGGGCGTGCCTAGGAAGGAACAGGCGTGCTAGGTCCCGGGTATGTTTAGAAGTTGTGTTTTGAGTTGGGAAAGAGTAATGATTATCATATGCTTGTCCTTAGGTATTTGTGGACCTAGGGAAAGATAAGAAAATGCTTTGGAATGCTGGACTTTAGGTGAGTATCTCAATCTGATACTTAGAGATATTAATTACTTGTAATCGTACGTAGTCAATACTAATGTGTGATGTATTGTATAATTGATGTTGGTATATGAGAGTCGTGAGATAGAGATATATGTCTATGACTAAGAATGGAATATCTTGGTATTATACTAAATGATGGAAGATGTGTATGAATGATTAAATAATAAGTGATAACTAGATAATAAGGGAAAAGGGGTGGGATTAATATTTAATAGTTAATCCTACATTTTTAAGTGCAAATATAATTAGTGTGGTGTGATTCACAAATGTAAAGAGTATACGAGGGTTAAATAAGTGATGTTGATATGTATAAATACATAACTAAAGAGGATGCGTAATTACAGTGATATATATTATAAATACCAATTTATATGTGTTATGAGTGCGCACGGGTGAATGTAAAGAGTGGTATTTCCGTGAGATTCATAGCAAACTAGTAAATATATAAGTGATCGTATGTTTATAAGCACTAGTGGTACCCAAGCAATGCGGCGACGGCAAATAAAGAGGGATGTTGGTTAGTTCGTGATTGTGTGCAATAGATAGGACATGGCAATGACTGTTGCAAATGGTGTCTGACGGCGAAATTGTGTTATGGAAGTTTGAGCCATTTACCATTCATCACATCTAGTTTATAAATACCAATATATTTGGTGTAAATTAGATTGAGCCATTTAACATTATTCCCATCTAGTTTATATGGAAGTTTGATGTTAATATTGTGGTACTAAAAAGAAATAGATTTAGTGTTGATAACTTAAATAGTTGACAATCCGGATGACTACATTTCCACATGATTTTCTATTTCTAAGTAGGAAAAATAAACATCAATGTTGTCAAATCTATACGCAAGGTCAATCATGGTGTAAAAATATGTATAAACACCATATATATTGCAAGAAAAAAAATGATTATTATATATAGATGTTGGAAAAACTATGTATAAGAATAAAAAGTAAATATTACCTTATTCGTCACGTAAAACTTTCTTTTAGACCACATTTGATGTGTAAACACTAGTCTGAGTGACTGTTATGTCAGGTTTAACTAATACCCTCGTATTTTGATGAGGAAATCGTGTTACAATATATTTGGTGTATATTAGATTGAGAAATTTAACATTCATCACATCTAGATTATATGGAAGTTTGATGTTGATATTGTGGTACTAAAAAGAAATAGATTTAGTGTTGATAACTTAAATCGATGACAATCCGGATGACTACATTTCTACATAATTTTCTATTTCTAAGTAGGAAAAATAAACATCAATGTTGTCAAATCTATGCGCAAAGTCAATCATGGTGTAAAAATATGTATAAACACCATATATCCTGCAAGAAAAATATAATGATTATTATATATAGATGTTGGAAAAACTATGTATAAGAATAAAAAGTAAATATTACCTTATTCGTCACGTAAAAGTTTCTTTTAGACCACATTTGATGTGTAAACACTAACCTGAGTGACTGTTATGTCAAGTTTAACTACTACCCTCGTATTTTGACGGGATGTTCATCCAGAGAGCGCCACGTAAAGCTGGTCGTGCGAGAATACCTACTGTGGTAGATATACGCCGACGTTAGGAATTGTCTGTCCCTGAGCTTTATTAATTGTCATAGCGAAGCTAAGCCTAACAAGAAACTATTTTCTCTTTAATTTGAACGGGAACATGTCATCTTCAGATGGACAAAGATGAATTCTTGGCCAAAATACCCTTTTACCACAATGTTGGCCGACGGCTATTCTTGCATCAATGGCATTATGTTGAATTACGTAACTCATCCGAAGGATCAATATTCCGTAGCAGTATTATCGGACATCCAATTTTAAGACGAAGGACATGGGGGGAAACCACTAACAGCTAGAGAGTTTAAGAATTCCACAGGGTAAAAGTTGTTTCTATCATCTTCAGCTTGGTCGAAATTGTAATAGATTTTTTCCTCTCCACTAAAACGGTCAATTAACTAATCGTTAATCTCATCAACATTACCATTTTAAGTTGATAGTATTGCCCTGGAAATGATATAATGAGAGCAATTTCCATTCAACTGCATAGATGGAAAGATAGCATCGACCAAAGCATCCAAAGACTTAGCTTTATCGGTGTACGGAATAGTCATATCATCGGGTATGCGAATAAAGGTTTTCTTAATCGTTTCTTCATTCCCGTCACCGACTCGCAGTAGAAAATGGGAAAACCATGGATCAGTTTTTTCTCTCATGTTTATTGTTAAGCGCAACTTTTTAATTGATGGCCATAGTTGTGAAATCCGTATGCTGGAGTCCACAATATGTGCTCGTGTGCCATGTCTCACAACCGGTAACACCTGTCTAATATCTCCCACCAAAATCATTATTTTTCCACCAAATGGAAATGTCACCCGTGTAAGGTCTTGCATCGTGCGATCGATTGCCTCTACCGCTTGTCTCTTAGCCATTGAGGCTTATCCTATATGATTATTTTTTGCATCTTGGAGGAGTTTAGCAACTCCACTCTGTTTTTTGATGTTGCATACAGAGGTATTATTAAGGTTGATGAGAATCTTAAATCGGGAGTGAGCTGTTCTCCCCCTTACATGTTATTTGCAGGAGCACCAGATGAAGCAGTAATGTAATAAGGCCACAAGAGTGAACTTTTGCAAGTAATGCTTTGTAAAGAAATGTTTTTCTAGTTCCACCTGGACCATCTATGAAAAATACACCTTGATAATCACCATCCACATGTCTCATGATCTCATCATATGCAGATTTCTAGTCAACAATTAGAGAGTGACGGGCACGTAAATGTTTATCTTCAACAACTATTGAGTGCTCCTCTTGTATCTCACGAAAACCTCCGGATTCTATATTCATATCTACATTGACCTGCATTGAGACTCTTACCCATTGACCGGAGAAAGACCATGATGTCTTTAAGAACCATATTGCGAACTTGCTAAACATTTTCCCACCCTCTGTTATAATCCTCTAAAAGTGCATAATAGTGGTTATCCTGCAACTTGCGAACATCTCCTGGCTCACAGTAAATTAATATAGTTGTGAATAGCCTCCTAAGAGCGGTAGGAAACTAAAATAAGGAGGCTTCAGCAAGGCATTGTGACAAGCTATCGTCACTCTCTATTAACCCTCTATCTAGAGCTGATTTTTGAAAAGTTTTCCGAGTTTCTCCATTGGCCCAGTAGAGATCATGATAACTTGTAGGCCCACAAACATGTGTTAAAAGTAGTCGTAGGTAGTACCTTTCAGCTTCAGAAGGATTAGTAGACACCAATCTCCCTCTCATTGATCCCTTTTTAGAAGGATTCCATTGACGCGAGCTCGCATCCCATGTGTAGTGTTTTGGAAAATCTTTATACAAATATTGTCTTAAATTCTCATCCAATTTATTCCTCTCAAAGAAAGTGGTCAACATTGATCTCTTATCTTAACAACAACGCCTTCTGCATCCGGATCAATGTGGATAACTTGTTTGTCATGACCTTTATAAACATACTTGAAGACATATTTCACTCAAACAATACTCGAGCAAACCTCGACATTTATGTGACAGTTGTACATCATTAGCAGCTTTGGGTTGTATGGAACAACCCATCTATTATCCAAAGTCTTTCTACGTACTTTTGCATTCATTCCATTTTTTCTCCTCCAGTACAATGGGTATGAGTCATCTGCCTGTCTTAATATCATTGAATTGCTTTGGATACTTAAGTCGAAATTTTTGATCTCACCTTGCATACAGGGACTTGACTCACGTAAATGACCACATGGACCACGCATCATGTGCTTAAGGACCAGCTTATGCAATTGTGGATACTTTAGTGGGTCTGGGATTTCAGCATAAAACAATCTCATCATAGTGGTCTGGATTGGTCATCTTGTGTTCTGGTCTCATTATGAGGAGGAAATGAGCATGTGGTAGACCACATTTTTTAAATTCGATGACATATACATATGACTCGACCGCACCGAGAATAAGATTTTTGAAGATTTGTTCCTTCAGATCCTCTAACTTGGCTCGAAACACTCTTGTGACAAATACTGGCCGATCTTGTGAAGTCTGGCTAGGCTCGAGTTCACCAACAATTTCATCCCAATTTGGATTTCACATCATAGTAAGAAAAAAATTAGGTTTCCCATCATCTTCAACTAAAGCCATGGCATCGAGGAACAGTTTTCACATATCACGAGTGTAACAACCGTAAATCCGAGCTAGTGATGTAGCGGGTTGGCGGTGCGTATCTTGTGTTTAAATATGTTTTTATATGATTATTTAAATTATTAGAAATTGTTGCATGAGATGCTAGTTAATTAATTATTGAAAATTAATTATGTGTGTATGTATGTAAAAAGGACTTACATGTATGTACGTATGTATGCATGAATGGATTTATATGGAATACGGATCTCCACCTCATGCTAGAATAAAATAAATTATGTGTATGCACGTGTGCTGTGTAAACATATATATATATATATATATATATATTTGGATATACATACACCTCCTCATTTTGAAAGAAATATCTTCTGTGTGTTTATGTGTGTTTTCTCTCAAGTGAAGAAAGCTAAGAAACAACTAACTTGAGACTTTGAAATCTTGATTTGGTGTGTTTTAATTGCAAACAAAGGTTGGTATATCTCTCTTGTTCATTATGATGAGGATTCATGCTAGTTTTGTTATGCTCTTTGCTGAGTTTTATGCTTAAAGTTTAAGAACACCATGCATGAAGTTATGAAGAAGTTTGAAGAAAACTTGCTAGTGGGTTTTATTGATTTGATGATTTTAAAGGGATTTAAGGTGTTGTTGATGTTTGTATACATGTTATATGAGGTTTTTTATAATATAGAATTGTTGTTAGTTGATTTCTAGAAGTTCAAGTATGATTTGAAAGTGTTTAAATCGGCTGGAAGATGAACAAAAAGAAGAAGATGTTGCAGGTTTATATGCGACGCCTCCAAGTATGGTACGCGACGCCTTCTCGGTTATTTGGTCCAACTTTAGTGGTCCAACCTTAGTGATCTTACTTGGATGATCCGACTTTCGTTCATCCTACCTTTGTGGTCCGACATATTGAACGCGACGCGTCCGGCTCCTGGACGTGACACGTCAGGTGAATTTCAGGATTGATTGTTTTTGTTTGTTATTCGTTTTGAGGCATGTGTTGCACTGGTTTATATGTGGATATATGTTAAGTTGATTATGATCAATAGAGGTATAAATATATGTGGATATATATTTATGAATCAAAGACTGATTTCGGTGTTGTTGTGTTTTCATAAAATACAAAGGCTCGGTAGTATAGATATCTGAGTGCCACATTTGAAAATAAGAGGTAAGTGAATGTAAACTCACGGATGGTAAAGATTATGATTAATGAGATGCACGCGATTGTGATTGATATACTATTTAGTGTGATAATGGATAACTGTTTATGTATTACATGATGGGGTTAAGATTTGTGTTCATGATTTGTTGATGAGTATTTGGTTCTGTTTGAGACCAGCTATGCATGTAGTTCGCCCGGTAGAGATTCTGTTTGAGACCAGCTATGCGTGTAGTTTCGCAGGTAGAGGTCAGCTATGTGTGTAGTTCGGCTAGGCCTAATTGCAATTAGTCGAGCAGTTGTAGACCCTCTCGTGCATGCATTGCATCAAAGGGGATCTAACTGTGCCAATTTGCGGTAAGCTATCGAAAAACCTTTGCTTTGGCCCGCATTGGTTGCAGGTTTGGCAGAACCGCATGTCCTTAGACTTCCCTGGTTTTATGTGGCTTGTGTTTACATGCTTGTGTATTGATCGTTGATGTTTGTTGTTGTGGTTTAGCTTCCTCTCACTTAGCTTTGAGCTAATTCCCCATTGTTGAACCTTTTTGCAGGTTTGGTGCTTCCAGATGTTTAGCTGAGGTCTTGATATAGGAAAGATTGACTAACGTTCTAATAATTATTTTGTTAAAAAATGAGCCATGCTTTATTTGTAACACAACTGATGTTTGAGATGTTTGTTAATTGTGTATGATTGTAAATATTTGTATTTTATGTAAACTAGAATCTGATTATGCTCCGCAGCAAGTTTTTTAAAAGACTTAGATTGTGTATGATTGTAAATATTTGTTAAACTAGAATCTAATTATTTTGTTAAAAGACTTAGATTTTACGGTGTTACAGTTTGGTATCAGAGCCTTGGTTTGGCGATGCGAGCACAGTTAGAGTGTTGCATTCCCAAATCTTGGCTTGTGTTGGGTCAAAGTTTCCTTTGGAGGAATTAGAGTAATTGGAGATGCTTTGTAGTGGTTAATATTTTGTGTACTAACAGTTTATTCTAATGAATTGTGAGATGTTGTGATTGTTATGGAGGTATGGCTGACAAAGATACACCCATTCCTCCTCCTATGACCCAAGTAACAACTGAAGCACCAACAGTTGAGATTTTGAATACAACTGATATAGCAGGATCTTCTGGTCCTGAGCATGAAGAACATCAGAGTGAGTACATCTATAAACTTGAAAATGAATTACAGGAGCTTCAAAAAATTGTTCATAACCTGGAGTAGTAGAGGCAGGCATAGATTGAGTCAATCAAAATTCCTACTGCCATTTTCAACACAATCAACAACTATGCCGGTGACAGTACCTTTTCCTATGCTGACACAAAGGACACAAAAACGGTTCTTCCATCGCTCACGTAACTTATCCCTTTGCTTATCCTGGATATACACAACCTTGTACATATAAGCAATTCCTCGACAAACCATCAGGGTATCGTGGAAGCTCTGATCCTAATATCACACTTAATTGGTTACATGCGATGGTAAAGGCTTTGGATGCGTGCAATTGTGAAGACGAATCGAGAGTGAAATATGCCACCCAAATGCTTAAGGGAGATGCCATGGTTTGGTGGGATTCCCTTAATGGACACTTCACTAACCATCAACAGGATAACATTATATAGGAGCAATTTCAAGAAAATATTTGTGAACAGTACTGTAGCACATTTGAGATTGCCAGAAT
Organism: Dittrichia graveolens; assembly: GCA_038502395.1. Lineage (NCBI taxonomy): Eukaryota > Viridiplantae > Streptophyta > Magnoliopsida > Asterales > Asteraceae > Dittrichia > Dittrichia graveolens. The sequence goes on from JARJIL010000008.1 coordinate 32,511,498, forward strand.
CATGAAAGAATTCATGGATTTACAAATGACAGAAAACATGTCGGTTGATGATTTGATCCAACAATTTATTGAGAAATTGTGTTTTGTAAATTAATGGATGCCTAATGAGGCATCATAGATCCAGCATTTTGTGGGAGCTTTGTTTCCTGATTGTGGTGCTACCAGATCGGCTAGCACGTTATCACAAGCTTTTACCCTAGCCAAGTCGGCTGAAAGTGTCATTAAGGCAAGAGATAAAATGACACGAGACAAGATTTCTAAGTAGAAATCCGATTTAGAACATTATAGTAATCAACAAAGGCAAGTAGGGTAGAGCAATTAGACACAGAGTAATCAGAATCGTAGGCCTACGTCTGGTGGGCGTAATCGGCGATCACAATGATGTGGCAAGTGTACATCTTTCCATACTAGGCTTTGCAAACCCCAAACTCCGCGCTATGTTAGATGTGGATAGATTGGGCATGAAATCAAGGATTGTCAATTTCTAAGAAATGTTTGTTGGAACTGTTTGAAAGAGGGGCACCAAGCGGCTGAGTGTCGTGCTGAGAAAAAGACAGGATCCAGGTCAAGAGCTGGAGTGGCCGGGGATCCTCATCAACATGTGGACAGAAAAGAAAGAACCCTTCCACGCCAGAGGGTAGGGCATTCATGATGACGGTAGATGATGCTACTACTACCGATGATGTTAATACGGGTATGTTTTGATAAACTCTATACATGTACGTGTGTTATTTAGCTATAGAGTTAATTGATGTTTTATTCTGTGACTTTATGTGCTAAGTAGACCGTGCCTACTTCTCATGTTGATGATTCACTAGAAGTAAAGGTAGTGATAGAAAATGCTTTCCAAATTCTCTTATTTTTTATGCTTATATCTGATTTTTGTGTTGTATTGAGTATGTATTGGATGAGGCGGTATAGAGTGGGTATGAAATACCATAAGAAGTCATTTTCACATTATTTGAACTATATGCATGTATTCAAACTTGTGTAAAGAAGAAGAAGAAAGAGAAAAGGCGAACTATTTTGATATTAGAATGGTTTTGAGATACCCAGATAAGTGTTGATAAAGATATAATTGAGATTACGAGTTTGTAGTCAAATCTAAAGTAATAAAAATATTCAGTGATGATGGAATAATGAATAGGAAAGGATATTTCAAATTTTGAAGTTTGTGTAGTATATTGTAAATACCCTATTCGTTGGTTTGGAATGCATTATAATGCAGTGGGATTGGAGGAATGTTTATACCCGATGACAATTGAAATCTTATGAGAGGAATTATCCAACCCATGACTTGGAATCTATAGCTGTTGTAAATGAATTAGTATTGTGAAGATATTGTCTATATGATATTAAATGTGTGAATTGTATTGATTATACGAAATTGTAGTAAGTATTTATACAGAAAAAGTTGATCGTGTGGCTAAAACGATGGTTGGAATTAATCAAAGAATATGGTTGCAAGATTTGATATCATATTGGACCTATTAATATATGTGTTGAGTTGCAAATAAGCTAGTTATAATATTTGATTCATGCAAATTGAAAGTGTATTTGACTTAGTTGATGAATTAATTGCCGAATCAGATGGATTGAAGACTTGTAGGTCCCGTATTTAAGTGCCTTTGCTTGGAGAGTTTTAGAATTTGATATTAACATGGACTTCCAAGACTAAATTGCTAGTGCCTCCTCGAAGTACTAAAAGATATAATGATATTGAGGTATTGTATTGATGGTCTACAAAGAGAGCAAATATTGCACAATTCGTGGAATTATAATTTATTTATGCACAAATCAAAGCAGAGTACTAGAAACCTATAAATCTTTGTGACATTTAAAGATCCCAGAGTGAAAGTTAGGGTATGTCACGATGGATTTTATAACAAAATTTTCATGTACGTAGAGTAATACTCATGTCATATGAGTGATTATTGATCATTTAATGAAAAGCACCTGTTTCTTGCCATCAGTGGGACGACATCTTTTGTCAAATTAGCTTAACTGTAACTAGATGAGATTGTTGAAGATATAATGTTCCATATTCAATGGTTTCTAATAGAATGTTTAGATTCGTTTTAATTTCTGAAAGAGTTTACAACATAGTTAAGGATGCAAGTTGAATTAAGTACGACTATAATTCCCAATCAGATGGTCAGACGGAACGAACTATATAGATATTTAAGAATATATTGTGTTCATGCGTGTTAGAGTATGATGATCTGTGGGATCCATACCTATCCTTGATGGAGTTTATGGATAGTAACTCTTATCATTTGAATATCAGTATACCATATATGAGATATTATGTGATTGTCGTTATCATACTCCAACATGTTGTTTAAAAGGAAGGGGAGAGACAGTGTATGCGTACTTTTGTATGGTAGATAGTGAATGATCAAACGATTACTTCAGATCCACTATCTGAGTTAGTAGGTGTTCATGACAACGATTGATGCTTATAATTTAAGTAAGTGTAAGGTAAAAGTTGAAAGTTAGATTCTCACAGTTTCTAAACTGAAAGTTGATTTGAAGAAGAGATTGGTGGAAACCTTGTTGAACACAAAAGATCGCAAAGTGGAAAAGCTTTGTAAGAACCGGATTTTGGGGTATTAATTCGACGAAAGCACAGTTGAGTTCTGATTTAACTTGGTGAATAGAAGTGGATATGAAGAGTGATACCTTCATATGTATGAATGTTATGAGAATTCGAGGACGGAATCCTCTAAAGGAGGGGAGATTTTTAACCATAGTAAAGACGGGCTAGTAATTTAGCGGGTTGGCGGTGCGTATCTTCTGTTTAAATATATTTTTATATGATTATTTTAATTATTAGAAATTGTTGCATTAGATATTAGTTAATTAATTATTGAAAATTAATTATGTGTGTATGTATGTAAAAAGGAATTACATGTATGTATGTATGCATGAATGGATTTATATGGAATAGGGATGTCCACCTCATGCTTGAATAAAAGAAATTATGTGTATGCATGTGTGTTGTGTAAATATATGTGTTTGGATATACATACACCTCCTCATTTTAAAAGAAATATCTTATGTGTGTTTTCTCTTCAAGTGATGAAAGCTAAGAAACAAGTAACTTGAGACTTTGAAATCTTGATTTGGTGTGTTTTAATTGCAAACAAAGGTTGGTATATCTTTATAGTTGATTATGATGAGGATTCATGCTAGTTTTGCTATGCTTTTTGTTGGGTTTAATGCTTAAAGCTTAAGAGCACCATGCATGAAGTTATGAAGAAGTTTGAAGAAAACTTGCTAGTGGGTTTTATTGATTTGATGATTTTAAAGGATTTAATGTGTTATTGATGTTTGTATACATGTTATATGAGGTTTTTTATAGTTTAGAACTATTGTTAGTTGATTTCCAGAATTTCAAGTATGATTTGAAAGTGTTTAAATTGGCTGGAAGATGAACAAGAAGAAGAAGATGTTGCAGGTTCAAACGTGACATGTTCTTGGTTATTTGGTCCGACCTTAGCGATTCCACTTGGATCATCCGAATTTCACTCATCCGACCTTTGTGGTCCGACTTATTGAACGCGACGTGACATGTTCGGTGAATTTCAGGATTAATAGTTTTTGTTTCTTATTGGTTTTGAGGAATGTGTTGCACTGGTTTATATGTGAGTATATATTAAGTTGTTTATGATCAATAGAGGTATAAATATATGTGAAAATGTATATTTATAAATCAGAGACTGATTTTGGTGTTGTTGTGTGTTCAGGAAATACAAAGGCTCAATAATATTAGATATTTGAGGGCCACGTTTGAAAATAAGAGGTTAGTGGATGTATACTTATAGATGGTAAAGGTTATGATTGATATGATTAATGTGATGCACGAGATTGTGATAGTCTAATAATGGACAACTGTTTATGTATTACTTAATCAGGTAAAGATTTGTGTTCATTATTTGTTGATGAGTATTTGGTTCTGTTTGGGACCAGCTATGCGTGTAGTTCGGCTGTAGAGATTCTGTTTGAAACCAGGTATGAATGTAGTTCAGCTGGTAGAGGTCAGCTATGCGTGTAGTTCGGATGGGCCTAATTGCAATTGGTGAAGCAGTTGTAGACCCTCTGGGGCATGTGTTGCATCGGAGGGGATTTAACAGTGCCAATTGGCGGTAGGCCCGTATTGGTTGCAGGTTCGGCAGAACCACCGGTCCTCTAGACTCCCCTGGATTTGTATGGCTTGTGTTTACATGCTTGGGTATTAATCGTTGTTGTTTGTTGTTGTGGTTTAGCTTCCTCTCACTTATCTTTGTGCTAATTCCCCACTGTTGAACCTTTTTGCAGGTTTGGTGTTTCTAGATGTTTAGCTAAGGTCTTGATAGAGGAAATATTGACCAACTCTCGGATAATGATTTTGTTAAAAGACGAGTCATGTTTTTTTTTTGTAACACAACTGATGTTTGAGATATTTTTAAAATGTGTATGATTGTAAATATTTGTATTTTATGTAAACTACAATCTGATTATGCTTCCGTAGCGAGTTTTTTTAAAAAATGCCTTAGACTTTGCGGTGTTGCAACAAGTCCCTCCTATAAAAGATGTAGGCAACACAACCCTCTGACCAATTCTATTCGGTTGAACCTCTCCGGCATTAATGCAATTCACAATACCCTGGTACAAATCTGCTCTTATCTTAGATTGATTTTGAGCACAAAAAACCAAACGTGAAGTCTCAATCTTAATGTATGCATCAAGCACAAATTGTTGTAACAATCTCCCCCCTAAAAGAATAAAGTTTGCATTTAACCGGATTTGAAATTTATAGCAATAGTATTCCCGCATAGTTACGGTCTTCTTATGACTTTTAGTGTTAGTCCCTGCATAATGTAGTAAAGGTTATGATTTATATGATTCACACGATTGTGATTGATACATTGTTTAGTATGATAATGGATAACTGTTTATGTATAACTTGATCGGGTAAAGATTTGTGTTCATGATTTGTTGATTAGTATTTGGTTCTATTTGAGACCAGCTATGCGTGTAGTTCGGCTGGTAGAGATTTTGTTTGAGACCAGGTTTGTGTGTAGTTCGGCTGGTAGAGGTCAACTATGCGTGTAGTTCGGATGGGCATAATTGCAATTGGTAGAGCAGTTGTCGACCCTCTGGTGCATGCGTTGCATCGGAGGGGATCTAAATGTGTCAATTGGCGGTAGGACATCAATAAACCTTTGTTTTGACCCGCATTAGTTGCAGGTTTGATAAAACCGCCGGTCCTCTAGACTCCCCTATATTTGTGTGGCTTGTGTTTACATGCTGGTGTGTGGATTGTTGCTGTTTGCGGTTGCGGTTTAGCTTCCTCTCACTTAGATTTGTGCTAATTCCCCACTATTGAACCTTTTTGCAGGTTCAGTGTTTCCAGATGTTTAGCTGAGGTCTCGATAGAGGAAAGATTGACCAACGCTCTGGTAATGATTTTGTTAAAAGACGAGCTATGTTTTATTTGTAACACGACTAATGTTTGTAAATTGTGTATGATTGTAAATATTTGTATTTTATGTAAACTACAATCTGATTATGCATGCGCAACGATTTTCTTTTAAAAAAGGCTTAGATTTTGCGGTGTTAAGTTTTGTATCAGAGCCTTGGTTTGGCGATTCGAGCATAGTTAGAGTGTTGCGTTCCCAAATCTTGGCTCGTGTTGGGTCAAATTTTCCTTTGGGGGAATTAGACTGATTGGAGATGCTTTGTAGTGGTTAGTATTTTGTTTACTAACGGTTTATTCTAATGAATTGTGAGATGATGTGATTGTTACAGAGATATGGCTAACAAATATACCCCCATTCCTCCTCCTGTGACCCAAGCAACAACTAAAGCACCAATAGTTGAGATTTTGAATACAACTGATCTAGCAGGATCTTCTGTTCCTGAGCATAAAGAAGATCAGAGTGAGTCAATGTAAATTCCTACTAGCATTCAACACAATCAACAACTATGCCGGTGACAGTACCATTTCCTACGGTGACACAAGGGACACAACAACCGTTCTTCCATCCCTTAAGGCGATGTTAAAGGCTTTGGACGCGTGTAATCGCAAAGACGAATCGAGAGTGAAATATGCCACCCGAATACTTAAAGGAGATGCCATTGTTTGTTGGGATTGCCTTACTTGACACTTCACTAAGCATCAGTAGGATAACATTATATGGGAGCAATTTCAAGAAAAGCTTTGTGAACAGTACTGCAGCACATTTGAGATCTGATCCAACAATTTAATTTGAAATTGCGTTTTGTAAAGTAATGGGTGCTTGATGAGGCATCACAGATCCAACATTTTGTGGAAGCTTTGCTTCCTAATTATCGTGGTGCTACAAGATGGGCTAGAACGTTATCACAAGCTTTTACCTTAGCCAGTCGGCTAAAGGTGACATTAAAGCAAGAGACAAAATGACACGAGACAAGATTTCTAAGCAGAAATCCCTGTTAGAACATTATAGTAATCAACAAAGGCAGGGAGGGCAAAGCAGTCACAAGCAGAGTAATCAGAATCGTAGGCCTACGTCTGGTGGGCCTAATCGGCAGTCACAATGGTGTGCCAAGTGTACGTCTTTCCATACGGGCCCTTACACACCCCAAACTCTGTGTTGTGTCACATGTGGGCAGTTTGGGCATGAAATCAAGAATTGTCAATTTCCAAGGAATGTTTGTTGGAACTGTTTGAAAGAGGGGCAACGAGTGGGTGAGTGGCGTGCTGAGAAAAAGACGGGATCTGGGTCAGGAGCTGGAGTGGTGGGGGGGATCATCGTCGGCAAGTGGACAAAAAACAACCTTTCTACGCCAGAGGGTAGGGCGTTCAGGATGACGGTAGATGATGCTACTACTACCGATGATTTTAATACGACTATGTTTTGATAAACTCTATACCTCTACATGTGTTATTTAACTTTGTAGTTAATTGATGTTTTATTGTGTGACTTTATGTGCTAAGTGGATTATGCCTACTTCTGATGTTGACGATTCTCTAGAAGAAAAGGTAGTGATAGAAAATGCTTTCCATAATCTTTTCTTTTGATGCATATATCTGATTTTTGTGTTGTATTGAGTATGTATTGGATGAGCCGGTACGGAGTAGGTATGAAATACCATAAAAAGTCATTATTGCATTATTTGTACTATATGCGTGTATTCAAACTTGTGTAAAGAAGAAGAAAGAGAAAAGACGAACTATTTTTATATTAGAATGGTTTTGAGAGGCCCAAATAAGTGTCGATAAAGATATAATTGAGATTACCAGTTTGTTGTCAAATCTAAAGTACTAAAGATATTCAGTGATGATGGAATAATGAATAGGAAAGGATATTTCAAATTTTGAAGTTTTTGTAGTATATTGTAAATACCCTATTCGTTGGCTTGGAATGAATTATAATGAAGTGGGATTGGAGGAATGTTTATACCCAGTGACAATTGAAATCTTATGAGTAGAATTATCCAACCCATTACTTGGAACCTGTAGCTACTGTAAATGAATTCGTATTGTGAAGATATTCTCTATATGGTATTAATCGTGTGAGTTGTATTGATTATAATAAATTGCGGTATGTATTTATACTGAAAAAGTTTATCGAGTGGCTAAAACGATGGTTGGAATTAATCAAAGAATATGGTTATGAGATTTGATATCATATTGGAAATATTAATATAGTAGCAGATGTGTTTAGCTGCAAAAAAGCTAGTTATAATATTTGATTCATGCAAATTGAAAGTATATCTGACTTAGTGGATAAATTGAATTTTCCTCAACCGGAAGCATGGAAAAAAATGAAAATTTGAAGTTAGAAATTATGAGAAAGAGAAAAGAAGAATTAATTGCCGAATCATATGGATTGAAGACTTGTAGGTCTTGTATTTAAGTGCCTTTGCTTGTAGAGTTTCGGAATTTGATTTTAACAAGGACTTAAGAGACTAAATTGCCGGTGCCTGCTGGAAGTACTAAAAGATATAATGATATTGAGGTATTGTATTGATGGTTAACAAAGAGAGAAAATATTGCACTATTCGTGGAATTTAAATTCCCAATTAGATGGTCAGATGGAGTGAACTATATAGATATTTAAGCATATATTGCGTTCATGCGTGTTAGAGTATGATGATCGTTTGTGGATAGTAACTCTGATCATTTGAATATCATTATACCATTTATGAGATATTATGTGATTGTCGTTATCATACTCCAACGTGTTGGTTAAAAGCAAGGAGAGAATCATTGTATGCGTACTTTTGTATGGCAGGAATGATCAAACGATTACTATGCATCTTCTATGTGGGTTAGTAGGAATTCATGACACGATTGATCCTTGTAATTTGTGAAAGTATAAGGCAAAAGATGAAAGTTAGATTCTCACAGTTTTTTAACTGAAAGTTGATTTGAAGAAGAGATTAATGGAAACCCTGTTGAACACTAAAGATCGCAAAGTGGAAAGCTTTGTAAGAACCGGATTTTGTGGTATTAATTTGATGGAAGCGTAGTTGAGTTCTGATTTAACTTGGTGAACAGAAATGGATATGAAGAGTGATACCTTTATTTGTATGAATGTTATGAGATTTCGAGGACGGAATCCTCTAAAGATTAAATGTTGTATTCCCAAATCTTGGCTCGTGTTTGGTCAAACTTTCCTTTAGGGGAATTACAATGATTGGAGATGTTTCGTAGTAGTTAGTATTTTGTATACTAACGGTTTATTTAAATGAATTGTGAGAAGATGTGATTGTTACAGAGATATATCTAACAGAGATACCCCCATTCCTCCTACAACAACTGAAGCACCAATAGTTGAGATTCTAAATACAACTAATCTAGCAGGATCTTCTAGTCCCGAGCATGAAGAAGATCAGAGCGAGTACATCTATAAACTTGAAAATGAGTTACATGACCTTTGAAACATTGTTCAAAGCCTGGAGCAGCAAAGGCAGATACAGACTGAGTCCGTCCAAATTCCCGTTTCAACATAATCAACAACTATGCCAGTGACAGTACATTTTCCCACGGTGTCACAAGGCAGCAACCGTTCTTCCATCCCTCAAAGAACTTATCCCTTTGCTTATCCTGGATATAAACAACCTTGTACTTATAAACAATTCCTCGATTTTAAACCATTAGAGTATCGTGGAAGCTCTGATTCTAATACCACACTTAATTGGTTACTTGCGATGGTTAAGGCTTTGGATGCGTGCAATTGCAAAGACGAATAGAGAGTGAAATATGCCACCCGAATGCTTAAGGGAGATGTCATGGTTTGGTGAGATTCCCTTACTAGACATTTCACTCACCATCATCAAGATAACATTATATGGGAGGAGTTTCAAGAAAAGCTTTGTGAACAGTACTGTAGCACATTTGAGATTGCCAGAATCAAGAGAGAATTCATGGATTTACAAATGACTGAAAACATGTCAGTTGATGATCTGATCCGACAATTTAATGAAAAATTCTATTTTATAAAGCAATGGGTGCCTGATGAGGCATCACATATCCAGCATTTTGTGTAAGCTTTGCTTCCTGATTATCGTGGTGCTACTAGATGGGCTAGCACGTTATCACAAGCTTTTACCTTGGCCAAGTCGGCTAAAGGTGACATTAAGGCAAGAGACAAAATGACACGAGACAAGATTTCTAAGTAGAAATCCCAGTTAGAACATTATAGTAATCAACAAATGCAGGGAGGGCAGAGTAGTCAGAAGCAGAGTATTCGTAATCGTGGGCCTACATCTGGTGGGCCTAATCGGCGATCACAATGGTATGGCAAGTGTACGTCTTTCCATACAGGGCCTTGCACACCCCAAACTCTGCGTTGAGTCAAATATGGACAATTTGGGCATGAAATCAAGGATTGTCAATTTCCAAGGAATGTTTGTTGGAAGTGTCTGAAAGAGGGGCACCGAGCGGGTTAGTGACGTGCTGAGAAAAAGACGGGATCTGGGTGAGGAGCTGAAGTGGCCGGGGGATCCTCGTCGGCATGTGGACAGAAAAGAAAGAACCCTTCTACGCCAGAGGGTAGGGCGTTTAGGATGATGGTAGATTATGCTACCACTACCGATGATGTTAATACGGCTATGTTTTGATAAACTCTATACCTTTACGTATGTTATTTAACTTTGGAGTTAATTTATGTTTTATTCTATGACTATATGTGCTAAATGAACTGTGCCTACTTCTGATGTTGATGATTCTCTAGAAGTAATGGTAGTGATAGAAAATGCTTTCCAAGTTCTCTTTTTTTGATGCTTATATCTGATTTTTGTGTTGTATTGAGTATGTATTGGATGAGCCGGTACAGAGTGTGTATGAAATACCATAAGAAGTCATTTTCGCATTATTTAAACTATATGCATGTATTCGAACTTGTGTAAAGAAGAAGAAGAAAGAGAAAAGGCGAACTATTTTGATATCAGAATGGTTTTGAGATACCCAGATAAGTGTTGATAAAGATAAATTTGAGATTACGAGTTTGTTGTCAAATCTAAAGTAGTAAAGATATTCAGTGATGATGGAATAATGAATAGGAAAGGATATTTCAAATTTTGAAGTTGATGTAGTATATTGTAAATACCCTATTCGTTGGCTTGGAATGAATTATAATGTAGTGGGATTGGAGGAATGTTTATACCCGGTAACAATTGAAATCTTATGAGAGGAATTATCTAACCCGTGACTTAGAATCTATAGCTATTGTAAATGAACTAGTATTGTGAAGATATTGTCTATATGATATTAAATGTGTGAATTGTATTGATTATAAGAAATTGCAGTAAGTATTTATACACAAAAAGTTGATCGTGTGGCTGAAACGATGGTTGAAATTAATTAAAGAATATGGTTGCGAGATTTGATATCATATTGGAAATATTATAAATACTAGCACATGTGTTGAGCTAAAAAGAAGCTAGTTATAATATTTGATTCATGCAAATTGAAAGTGTATTTGACTTAGTGGATGAATTAAAATTTTCTCAACTGGAAGCTTGAAAAAAAATAAAAATTTGAAGTTAGAGATTATGAGAAAGAGAAAAATTTGAAGACTTGTAGGTCTCATATTTAAGTGCCTTTGCTTGGAGAGTGTCAGAATTTGATTTTAACAAGGACTTAGAATACTAAATTGCCAGTGCCTCCTGGAAGTACTAAAAGATATAACGATATTGAGGTATTGTATTGACGGTCTACAAAGAGAGCAAATATTGCACAATTCCTGGAATTATGATTTATTTATGCACAAATGAAAGCAGAGTACCAGAAACCTATAAATCTTTGAGACAGTTAAAGATCCCCGAGTGAAAGTTAGGGTATGTCACCATGGATTTTATAACAAAAAATTTCATGTACGTAGAGGAAAAATGATGTCATATGAGTTATTATTGATCATTTAATGAAAAGCACCTGTTTCTTGCCACCGGTGGGATGACATCTTTTGGAAAATTACCTTACCTGTAAGTGGATGACATTGTTCAAGATATAATGTTCCATATTCAATGGTTTCTAATAGGAAGTTCAGATTCGATTTAATTTCTGAAAGAGTTTACAAGAGAGTTAAGGATGCAAGTTGCATTGAGTACGACTATAATTCCCAAATAGATGGTTAGACGGAACGAACTATATAGATATTTAAGAATATATTGTGTTCATGAGTGTCAGAGTATGATGATCCGTCGGATTCATACCTACCCATGATGGAGTTTGTGGATAGTAACTTTTATCATTTGAATATCAGTATACCATTTATGAGATATTATGTGATTATCGTTATCGTACTCCAACGTGTTGGTTAAAAGCAATGAGAGAAAGAGTGTATGCGTACTTTTGTATGGTAGATAGTGAATGATCAAATGATTTGTTAGTCCCATGTTTAGAATAGTTAAATTTGATGAGACAAACCATAGCTATGTATAGATGATAGGTTAAATGTTAGGAATTATGTAAGTCTGTTATAGACTAACTAGTCAGCTTAGGCTGAGTAGTCAGCATATAAACAGATAGAGAGTTTTCTATGTAAGTACTAGATAGTTCAGTGACTTCTAAGCTGAGATAGGTTTCAAAGTTCAGAAGAGGAATTGGTGAATCTGACAAAAGCAAAACTGGTAAGTCTACTTTTGATCCTAAGAAAGCTAAGTGCTACAACTGTCAGAAGATAGGACACATAGCTGCTGAGTGCAGAGTTAAGAAGGGAGAATCAGCTTCAGTGGCTGACAAGAATGCATACAGAGCTAATAAATATAAAAAGAAATATCAGAGACTCAAAGCCAAGCTAGATGAAAACACCAAAGGTCTTCTTGTTGAGACTTGGGATACTGAATCATCTACTTCAGATGATGATGAGCCAAATAGGTGTTTGATGGCCATTGAGGATGAAGAGGAACAAGTTGACTATGAGTTAGAAGATAGTTCCTTTGATGAGGATCTAGCAGAAGCGGCTAAGCTAAGTAAGCAAACCAACAACTGGGATCCTGTTTCAATGTATAAGGTAAATAACTTCAACTCTTACACTAATGAACAAAAATGTTTAATGTTCAACTATTTGTTGAATGACTTCAAAACCTCTCTCACAGTTCAATCAAATTTGAAAACTGAAATTTCAAAATTAAAAGATGAACTTAAACACTCTGAAACTCTCATAAATGCTGGTAAAAAGACTCAAAGTCATTATGAGTGTCAGCTTCACATAAACAAACTTTTAAGTGAAGAATTACAAGAATCAAAAGACCAAGCTGACAATCTAAGAAAGATTTGTGAATCTTGGTGTAAGTCATCAAGGGAAGCAAAAAAATGTATCAACCAGCAGATACCAAATCAAGTAAAAGCAGTGCTAGGGGGAGATTATAGTGCTGCTGCTGATGAAATCATCAAAGAACAAGTCAGTCTTGAAGACAAAAATTTGAAATCGGATGATATACTTCCGAAGACATTTTTAAGGAACAAGGATGGAAAACAGGTCAAAACTAATAAGTTTGTGAGACCAACCTAAAACCCCAGGTTATTCATACTAACCATCAAGCTGAATGTTCTAGATCCAACAGAAACTGTAAGTCAGTTTTTAAAAGATTGGATTACAATCCTGTGAGAACAACTGTCTTTGACAGAATAACTCACATCAACTAAAAAGACATAACTCTCAAGCCAAATATGAAAGGATGTCTAAGAACAGGAAGTTTTTTGTAAGTCAGACTTCACCAAATAAGGGTAACCTTAAAGCTGACAAGGGTAAGTCCAAAGTCAGAGAAAATCAAGTAGACAAACTGTCTAAAAGGATTGAAAGGTTATCCACATCTTATGACCCTAAAACTGAATCCAAATTTAATGTTGGAAAACTCAAAGAAGTCACCCAAACACCTATCTTTAGAAGAAAATGCTATAAGTGTGGTGACAGAGGTCATGAAGCCAAAGATTGTGTAAATACCAATCTTAGGCCTGAAAAAGTAAAGGATGATCAGTCTAAAACAGACTCAAAATCTGTTCAAGCTGATCAGTCAGCCTCTAAAGGATTAACTAAGTGCTCATCCTTAGAACCCACCAAATAGTGGGTTCCTAAAAAAACTAATGTGTTTAGTTGATCATGTGCAGGGCTCCTACAAGTGGTACCTAGACAGTGGATGCTCAAGTCACATGACATGAAGCAAAGGAATTCTAAGTGAATTCCAAAACAATGAAGCACCCAAGGTGACATTTGGGGATAATTCTCAAGGAAGGACTAAAGGTTATGGAAAGATAACTGCTGGAACAGTCACTTTCAAAAAGGTAGCATATGTTGAAGGCCTTAAACACAATCTGATAAGTATCAGTCAATTGTGTGATGAGGATTATGAAGTCACTTTCAGAAAGCATGCAGAAACAATTTATGATAAGAAGGGAAAGCCAATACTAATGGCAAAAAGAGAGAGAGATATCTATTTCTTAGATCTCAGCTCCGCAGATCCTTCAACTGAAACTTGTTTGTATTCTGACTCAACTCCCAAGCTGAGTTAGTTGTGGCACAAAAGACTGTCACACCTAAATTTCAAATATATTAACACATTGTCTAGCAAAGAGTTAGTCTCTGGTTTGCCAAAGATCACATTTGCTAAAGACAAACTTTGCTCAGCTTGTGCAATGGGAAAACATCATAAGGGATCCTTCAAGTCCAAACAAAATTTTTCAATTACAGAACCATTGCATATGTTACATTTGGACTTATTTGGACCTATAAGCACCCCAAGCCTAAGTGGTAAAAAGTATACTCTAGTGATTGTTAATGAGTTCACAAGATTCACTTGGGTGGTCTTCTTAAAAGCCAAAAGTGAAGCTGCGTATGAGTTAATTAGCTTCATAAGACAAGAAGAGTTGCAAAAGGGTAAGTCTATTAAGCAGCTCAGAAGTGATCATGGAACTGGGTTTAGAAACTTAACCCTTGAAGGCTTTTGTGAAGAGAGAGAATTATCCAGAATTTCTCATATGTCAGAACTCCACAACAAAATGGAGTTGCTGAATGGAGAAATAGAACCTTAATTGAAGCTGCCAGAACCATGCTATGTGAAGCTAAGCTTAAGCTGAACATTTGGGCAGAAGCTGTAAGTACAGCTTGCTACACACAGAATAGATAAATGATAGTTAAAAGGCATCGTAAAACACCTTATGAGATGTATCATGGCAGAAAACCTAATATTGGATACTTCCATATCTTTGGTTCAACATGCTATGTGCTAAACCAAATAGATCAGCTTCATAAGTTGGAACCTAAAGCTGATCAAGGTCTATTTGTTAGATATTCTTCAATCTCCAAAGCTTACAGAGTCTATAATCTTAAAAGAAAGATAATTGAAGAGTCAGTACATGTTATGTTTGATGAGACAAGTATTGATAAATCTGACAAAGCTCAAGCTGACCCAGTTAGTCTGAGTGAGCTTGAAAGGAGCAAAGAAAATCTCAAATCAAATTCCATGTATGTTATGGATGATTCTGATGATGAGGATGGTGGTAAATCTGACAAATGTGCATCATCAAAAGAAACTATCAATGTTGAAGATACTCAGCCCGAGAATCTAGGTGAATCATCAGGTACAAGTCAGATTGAAAATCTAAGTGATCTCTCAATCCCTACTCAGACCGAAGAAGTAAGTCCTATTCAGCCTGAGAGACACTGCTCAGATTCAGACCTAGAACCATAGTCTCCCACTACAACCTTCAAAGTATTAAAGGATCATCCCCTTGATGACATTATTGGTAACATTAAAGACGGTGTGTTAACTAGATCTAAGGCAAATGCAAACTATGTTTCCTACTCTAGTTTTCTATCTCAAATGAAACCAAAGAAGACTGAAGAGGCTCTAAAGGATGAAGATTGGATTGAAGCTATGCAAGAGGAGCTGACAGAATTTCAAAGAAATAAGGTCTGGAACCTTGTTCCTGCTCCCAAAGGAAAAACGATTATAGGCACTAAGTGGGTCTATAGAAACAAAATGGACAAGGATGGAGTAATAATCAGAAAAAAGGCAAGGCTAGTAGCTCAGGGGTATTGACAAGAAAAAGGTATTGACTATGATGAGACCTTTGCCCCTGTTGCAAGGATTGAAGCTATAAGATTGTTTCTAGCCTATGCAGCCTTCAAAAATTTTAAAGTGCATCAAATGGATGTTAAAAGTGCTTTTCTAAATGGATCACTACAGGAGGAAGTCTATGTGAAACAACCCCCTGGTTTTGTTGATCCTAAACATCAGATTATGTCTATAAGTTAGACAAGACTCTGTATGGACTCAAGCAAGCTCCAAGAGCATGGTATGATAAACTGTCCACCTATGTGCTTTCAAATGATTTTATTAGAGGAAGTATTAACAAAGCTCTATTTATAAGAAAGAGCAGAGGACATTCATTCTGGTTCAAATCTATGTGGATGACATTATCTTTGGTTCTACTAACCAAGGTCTATGTGGTTGGTTTTCTAAGATAATGTCTAATCAATACAGAATGAGCATGATGGGTGAGATGACTTACTTTTTGGGACTTCAAATCAACTAGAAAGAAGATGGTATATTTATTAATCAGAGCAAGTATGTTTTTGATCTGATTAAGAAATATGGATTAGACTCAAGCCATCCTGCAAAGTCTCCAATGTTACACAATGTCAAGTTGCACAAGGACATTGATGGAAAATATGTATGTACACTACATATAGAGGAATGATAGGTTTATTACTCTACTTGACAGCAAGCAGACCTGATATAATGTTTGCTACATGTGTTTGTGCACGATATCAGGCTAATCCAAAGGAATCACACTTGCTAGCTGTTAAAAGAATTCTCAAATATCCGAAGGGAACACCAAATTTAGGTTTGTGGTATCCCAAAGGATCAGGATTTGAGCTGTTAGGGTACTCAGATTCAGACTTCGCAGGTTGTGGCCTAGACAGAAAATGTACTACTGGAGGATGTCAATTATTGGGTGGAAAATTAGTTAGCTGGACAAGCAAAAAACAAAACTCAGTGGCAATTTCCATAGTTGAAGCTGAGTATGTGGCTGCAGGGAGCTGTTGTGCTCAAATACTGTGGATGCAACATCAGCTTAGGGACTTTGAGTTGCATTATTCAAAGATCCCATATTCTGTGACAATCAAAGTGCTATTGCCATCACACACAGCCCAGTGTTTCACTCAAGAACCAAGCACATTGAGATAAGACATCACTTCATCAGAGACATAGTAGAAAAGGGAAAGATAGAGTTAGTCTTCATTGAGACTGAAGATCAACTTGCAGATATCTTCACTAAACCAATTGAAGGCACAAGATTTACAACTCTACTTGGCAAGCTTGGCTTGCTCAACCCTTAATTGGTATGTTCCATTTTTTTATCTCTGTTTAATATATGTTAAGTGCTCAATCTGAGCTGAGTGCTCAATAGAGCTGAGTGCTAAATCTGAGCTGAGTAATTAGTTCTAAGGTGTGGTCATTTCCACATGTCTAGGTTAGTCCTAAAAATATAAGTCCAATCCTATGGCAAGTGTAAAATATGTAAGGTGTGTCCTTTTAAAAATAAACGTAAGTCGTTTACAAAATAAATTATTTAAAAGATATTCCTGGTAATATTCTTTTCATATTGTGAGTATACGGATCAATGTAACAGTGTGAATCAAGGTAAGTTACATTAAATATAGCAGTTATAACAAACCGCGTAGCCGGTTGTTACTGTAACGGTCATATTTATTACCCTCCGATAACGGTAACTTTTCTCTCACATTGAAAAGCTATAAATAAGAGAGACTCTTTATCATATTTCGTTTACTCTTCCAAATCTTATACCTCCTTCTCCATTCTCTAAAACCCTTACTTTGCCTTGTGCAGAATCAATTGCTCAGTGCTAAACCCTACTACTGCTAAGTGCGATCTAATATAATAAGTTCGATTTCAATGGAGGGTTACACTTTAAATCTGACTGATCAAATGATCCGTGGTGGTAATTTCAAGAACAAGGCGCTCCCCATCTACAAACAAAATAATGTCATCACCTGTATCGACATTCCAAAGTCCAAAATTGGCAGGGGTTATGAGGACAGGGTCTCATACATTCGCAAGGGACCCCTGGCATATGCATTTCTTCGTGGTCCTGCCGTACTCATCCCTCAACTTCTCACGGAGTTCTGGTATACATGTAAACTAGATGTGAATCAAAAATTTATACGGGGTACAGTCCTAAGTGGACAAGTGGCGATAGACGTAGATGCAAATTGTCTCCGACGAATTCTGCATCTCCCAGTTCATAATCAGTATGAGGCGATGGTTTCTAGGGAAGCATCAAGGAGCGTCTTACCCTTAATGGGTAATCCTCAAGTTGTTGGAGTTATAAGGAAATCCGTTTTCCAGACAGCATGGGGATTCATGGTATCCACTGTGGTTCGTTCCCTTGGATACAAAGTGGGTGGTTTGGATAATGTAAATGATTTTGAAATGCAACTGTTATATAATGTATTCCATGATTGACTATTAGATTATGCTGAGTTCATCTTTGAGGCACTCAAGTCTCTAGTGACCAAGAATTTAAGGGATAGCATTGTGCCCTTTGTAAGATTTTTATCAATGGTGATCGAGAACGTGTTGGGAAGAAGACACACTACCCAATATGAGTCAACCCCTACTCTTGTTCTCAGCTCAAGGATGTTTGCTCATGATATTTTCTCTGAGCATCCCACAATGAGTGCTCAGATGAGAGCATATACACAGCTTCCGACTCCTGAGTCGAGTGAAGCTGAGACGGAGGAAGAAGCTGAGGAAGAAGAGGGTGATGCTGTGGATTCTAAAGCTGAGTCCTCTCATGCTGAACAACCTAGGCCTCAGTTTAGACCTCGTGCCCAAAGAATTTCCTCTACCTCTTCAGGTTCTGAGCAACGGAGTATGTTTCCTAGCTCTGAGTCACAACTGCTAGGTACAGCAGGTATACCTTCGCATCTCTTATCTCCTTCTCTCTCTTTTACTTCTCCACCTCCTAAATTGGGAGATAAGACTGATTCAAGCCCATCTCAGTCTAACCCCTCTGCCCCACCACAAACATCTCCATACACTATCCACTCTACAACCAACCTTGGTCAGCCCACTGCTACCAAGGATATATCCTATACCTATACACGCAAATCTGCCAAGGGTGGTCCTTCACCTCAAAAGGACCTTGGAGCTGATGTCACGCTGACACCTCCACCGGCAGGAGCTGAGGGGGAGACACCTTCTCTTAAGGTGCCAACCTCAAGGCTTACTTCACCAAGTCAGCCTAAGCCGGGTATGGTGTCTACTCAGCCCATACCCATCCTAGCCATGAGAGAACCTATTTCTATGCCTTCACAGACACATGAAGGTCACATTTAACATATGACCTCTCCTCAGGGTCAACTACCCCCCTCCTCACCACTAAGCCCAGCCTACCCCACTATCATAGTTCACGACATTGGTCATTCTTCTCTTCCATTCTTACACACTCAAGCACGATGTGTCAATGAACCTTTCATACACAAGGATGGTTTACAGGGTCCCCAATCTAGCCCCCTTGATTCCATAGGTCAGCGCCAACCTTCAGATATGGGGCCCACATTCTCACCTATTGAGGAACACTTAACAGCCACTCCTACAGTGGAAATTCATTCCTCCACTTGTAAGGAATTGTTGGTCCCAGATTGAGTACGCAATAACAAATGTTTGTAGAAGGGGGGTTGAATACAAACTTTAGCTTTTAAAATTAAAGACACACTTATATACTTTTATATAATTCTTATTGATATGAATCAATAATTACATGAACTAGAAGCGGAAATTCTAAGTACAATTAAAGGTGGCAATCAATTTGTCTAACACATAGACAAGCTAACTCTAAAACAACTAATGTATATAGAGTGTTCAACACATGAACAAGTTTGATTCTACACAATGCTTATACTCTATGAATTTCTCAACTGATGAGATTTTCTTTTAGTGTAGTAGAGACTTCACTTTGTTGTATTGTGTATTGTCTGTTTGCATGTCCACCATGCATGAGTATATATAGAAGTCTTGGTGAATCCGGTTGCATGAAGGTAAGAGACAAAGAGGATGTGGAAATATAATATTTTAATTGTAAAGGTAGTGGGTGAAAAGTAAAGTTACTTTAATAAAATATATGATAAAAGTAATTGTACTTTTCTGCAAAAGTGCAACCCATTCACAATATAAAATATTAAAACCCACATCTACTGCCGTGTAGAAGTTTCTTTCCCTTTCCATTCTTGTACTTTAATCAACACCATGCTTCTGATTCATTTGACTTTACCAAGTATGGGATTTCCAGCCATACTTAGTTGTTTGAACAAATCTTCAAGATCTTCATCTGTTTGAGGTATCATTATCCTTTTCCAGAGGATAAGAGCAAACCTTTTTGTTTCATACTTGATCCAAAAAGTGCATTTTTACTTTTACAAACAAAGATCTAAGGCATAATAGAACAACACATGTTCTGCCTTTTACATATGACTTACAATCTGAAAAGATAGAGTAGATTTGATATTTCTCACGACTCAGCTAACAGATTGTACTAGGAACTCTGATATTCACTACTAAGTTGACAAAATATATCAGTTGATCACTTTTTGCTAGGACTCAGTTGATACATATTGCTCAGCTGATCATATAGATGCTCAGCTGATCAATAGTAAACTTAGGAGGACATAAGCTTATGTATTTGTATGATCAGTTGATCAAGAATGCTCAGCTGATCAATCAAATACATCATTTTATAAAAGGAGATGACTTGTGTAAAGGAAGACTTACTTAGCTGATGCCTGGGCCTCAGCTGATCCATTTGTTCACTCAGCTGATAGAGTAGGCACTCAGCTGATCAAATTCTTCACTCAGCTGATCACTTTCTTCACTCAGCTGATTAATCTGTTCACTCAGCTAATGGAATATTTTCATCAGCTGATCAACAATTTTGCTCAGCTGATAGGCTGTTTTCCTCAGCTGATGGTCTTCTTTACTTGTTTTCTTCATCTGATGCTCCTTGGCTGATATCCTTTGGCTGATACTTTGAGTAGGATCTGATGCTCAGCTGATGGCTTATTTTCCTCAGCTGATGCTTCCATACTTAGCATATTTTTACATAAACTGATTCAAACAACACATGTTTGAATTCATTCTAAGTCATACTGAATGTAGGGTTTGGTTATCATCAAATTCTATGTTTTAGGATAGGCAGAGTTGATTATTAGGGTGAAGTGATTATCTCCCCAACAATCTCCCCCTATTTGATGATTACAAAACCTTTTCCTTTTTAAAGAATCAGTTTGACTTCGAATGACAAAAGATTTAAATTTTTGAGTACATTTGGCTACCTAGCTATCTGTTTTTGGTAGCTCTTTTTATTTGAACCTTGTTCTGTTTTTGGTTTCTTTTCTAGTGTTCCATTTTGTTCTGTTTTTGTGGAATCTTTTTCTATGTTGTACCATTTTGTTCTGTTTTTGTGGTTTCTTTTCATTTTTCCATTTTTATATGTTTTTAGTTTTCTGATATACATAAACATCACTTGAAATAACAGAATAAAGAAATGTACAGAAGTATTTACAAAGATAGACTACTAACTAACTTCTCTATAATGTACAATCAACTAAATAACAACAAAATCTTCAGAGATAGAATCAGTCTTCAATCATCCCACCAAGGTTCTTCTTTAACTTCAAAATCTTTGGCATGGGGATCAGCTTCAGTTAAGACTTCACATTGGGCTTGAACAAGGGCTTCAAAGTTTTCATTTCCAGTTCTGCCTCATGTAGATATCCTTAGCCCAAATAGAAACTTTTTGCTAGCTTTAAGGATTTCAGATTGTCTAAAGAACCTCCATGTGCCAGCTCTGTCCAAAAAGAATATACCTTCAACAGGCATAATTATAAACTTGTACAGCTTAGGAGTGATGTTCAGTGGAAGAGATGTGTTGAGACCTTCAAAATCTGATAAGAATTCATTTTGGGGTAGTACCTCTCTTAGCTCAAATGGTTTGAATGGCTTGGAGCCTTTCTTATGAAGATTATCAACTGTGTGGACATGCCTGTAATAGTCATGTGGAGTGAAGGCCCTTTGTGACACAGCTAGAGCTATCCAATTCTGAATTTTCTGAATGAATTGAACTTTGAGCTTTGACTTGGATTTGAAGAGAAGGTACAGGATCTCAACTAACTCTGTGAACCCATATATGTGACACCTCTCATAGGATACAACTTCACAGCTATTGAAGTTGTTTTGTCTTATAGCTTTGAGGTAGGGTTCACCATCACCTTTATGGACAGTGGCTCTTGTTATTGGAGTTGGTTCTGTTCTGTTTCTCAAAATATTAATCCTTTCTCTGAAGCTTTGAAGTCTTTGTTGACTTAGATTGATGGGAGCAGATAAATCAAGGTTGAATAGCCGATGGTTTGCAGAACTGTTTGAACTTCTGCTCTGGAGGAAAAGCTGTGTAAGGTGGGAAGTAAGGAATGCCAGAGGCTTCGTGAAGCGTTTCGATGGTGATCTGGAGATGGTAGTTTCCTTGGGCTAGGGTGCAGTGGATGGTGTTGGTGTTTAGGTTATAGGTTGCGGAGTACCATAGCTCACCGATAATGGTAGGGTATATGTAGTGTGGATCAGCAGTGAGACTATCGAACAAGGGATGAGCATGAAGGAACTGAACCATTGGTTCATAGGCTTGGTTTTCTCGTGAGGCAGGGATGGTGGTGCAGAGTAGAATGTTGTTGGGAGTTATATTCATTGGTTGATTGGGTGCAACATTCTCACCAGGGTTAACAGCAGGGTCTGGAATATAGGTGCCATTTGGTAGGGATGATGAACAGTGAGTATCAAGAGAAAAGGTAGGGTAGTTCTTTGTAGAGAGAGAGAGGGAATTTAGAAATTTTGAACATGTAAAGGTGAATGAGAGAGAAATTGGGATATTTATGAAGGTTAGTTAACAGAGATCGTTAGATACTAACAAAAGATCTAACGGAAAACAAATTAATTAGCTATTAAATGAAATCTGAAAAACGGAGTAAATAACTAGGGTTAAAAAGCATTAAATCAGTGTAAAAAGTGAAAATTTACTAAGTGTAGAAACATCAGTTGATCATAGAAAAGCATCAGCTGAGGGGTATCAGCTGAGGAAAAAATATCAGCTCATAGTGAAAATTTAGAGTATCAGATGAGTAAAGTACTTAGCTGAGCATGTCTTTCTTATCTTAAAGTGATCAGCTGAGTACATTTGATCAGCTGATAGGCATCAGCTGAGCATAGTTACTCAGTTTACACAAATTAAGTAAGACTTAGATATGCTTAGAAAAGTATCTTATAATTTTCAACACTTATAAATTAACACAAACTAAATTACCACTATTCTAAACTAAAAATTAAGCATACCTAGTTTGGATATTAGGAAATTGAACCTTGCTTCATCTAATGGCTTTGTGAACAAGTCTGCAAGTTGTAAATCAGTGTTGATGTAGTGCAAAGTTACCTTCTTCTTTTGCACATTATCTCTGAGAAAATGATTTCTGATTTCAATATGCTTTGTTTTTGAATGCATGACTAGATTATTTGAGATGGAGATTGCACTTGTATTGTCACAAAGAATTGGGGTGTCTTCACACTTCATATCATAATCAAGTAGTTGATTTTGTAACCACAAAATTTGAGCACAACAGCTTCCTGCACAATGTATTCTGCCTCTGCAGTAGATGTTGACACTGAATTCTGTTTCTTACTAGACCGACTAATCAATCTTCCTCCTAGAAGTTGACAACCACCTGAAGTACTTTTTCTGTCTAATGTGCATACTGCAAAATCAGAATCAGAATATCCAACTAACTCAAAATCTGAGTCTTTGGGATACCAAAGACCAAGATTAGGAGTTCCTTTGAGATATCTGAATATTCTCTTAACAGCAGCAAGATGTGATTCTTTAGGATCTGCTTGATATCTTGCACAGAGACATGTTGAAAACATTATATCTGGTCTACTTGCAGTGAGGTATAAAAGTGACCCAATCATTCCTCTATAGGTAGTAATGTTCACCGATTTGCCATCAGTGTCATTTTCTAACTTAATAGAAGTAGACATAGGTGTTTTCATTTAAGAACAGTTTTCAAAATCAAACTTCTTGAGTAAATCTTTGACATACTTTGTTTGATGAATGAAAATACCATCAACCTCTTGTTTAATTTGCAAACCAAGAAAATAGTTTAACTCACCCATCATGCTCATTTGATAATTATCAGACATGAGTTTAGAAAACTTTTTGCATAGTTCCAAATTAGTAGACCCAAATATTATATCATCTACATATATCTACACAAGTATCACATCACCTTTGTACTTCCTAATAAATAAAGTGCTATCAATGCATCCTCTTGTAAAACCTTTGTTAATGAGAAAAGAAGAGAGGGTATCATACCAGGATCTTGGAGCTTGCTTAAGACCATATAAACCTTTGTTTAGAAAGTAAACATGATCAGATAAGCTTGACTCCTCAAAACCAGGAGGTTGTTTGACATACACCTCTTCTTTCAAATCTCCATTCAGAAATGCACTCTTCACATCCATTCGGAATACTTTGAAGTTCTTGATGGCAGCATAGGCTAGAAACAGTCTGATAGCTTCCAATCTTGCAACAGGGGCAAAGGTTTCATCAAAATCAATACCTTCTTCTTGGAAATACCCCTGTGCCACTAGCCTTGCTTTGTTTCTGATGATTTGCCCATTTTCATCTAGCTTGAATCTGAATACCCACTTTGTTCCGATGATGGTTTTTTCCTTTGGTTTGGGTACCAAAGTCCATACATTATTTCTTTTGAATTCTGCCAGTTCCTCTTGCATGGCAGACACCCAGTGGGGATCATTGAGAGCTTCATCAACCTTCTTTGGTTTAATCATTGAGACAAATCCAGAATACAAGCAGATGTTGCAAGCTTTTGGTCTTGTTCTAACTGGATCATCTATGTTTCCTATCACCAAATTATGAGGATGGTGCTTGAGGTCTTTGAATGCTTTTTGGATTTCTTGGGAATTAGGATTCATTTGGATTTGGGGAGAAGAAGTTACATGTTGGCTATCAGCAGTAGAAATGAGTTCATTTTGAGTGGCTGATGTAACTTCATTATTGCAATCTGTGGGTATCTCTACTGAAGAGGGAATGAGTGATATGGAATTGGAATCCAATGATGTTGAGTCATTTTCCACATGATTCAGTAGAGGTATAGGATTGGATGAGGATGGTTGTACATGGTTAAAAATTTGGATAGGAACAGGTTCATCTAAATCATGAGCAGCTGGTGGAAAGGGATCTACTTGCTCTAAAGGAACTTCTCCAGTTTGCATAAGATCATTAAATTCTTCATCTGAAACATGATTAGAAGAACAAGAAGCAACAAAGTCATTTTCATTGAAACTTACATTGATTGATTCTTCTATGACTTTAGTTCTGAGGTTGTATACTCTGTATGCTTTAGAAATCACAGAGTAACCTACAAACACTCCTTCATCAGCTTTAGGAGCAAACTTCTGTAATTGATCTTTTTGATTGAGTGTGAAACATTAACAACCAAAGATATGCAGAAAGCTGATGCTTGTCTTCCTTCCCTTGAGCACTTCATATGGAGTTTTGTTGTGCCTCTTGATAATAAGGGAACTGTTTTGTGTGAAACATGCACAACTTACAGCCTCAGCCAAGAAATTAAAGGGTAACCCACTTTCACACAACATGGATCTGGCAGCTTCAATCAATGTTCTATTTCTTCTTTTAGCTACACCATTTTGTTGTGGGGTTCTTGGAGCAGAAAAGTTTTGAGATACCCCTTTCTCATCACAGAAAGATTCCAGAGTTTGATTTTTGAATTCAGTTCCATGATCACTTCTAAGACTCCTCACCAGATTGCCATTCAACACTTCCATCTTCTTAATAAAACAGATAATTTCTTCAGCAGCCTCACTCTTTGCTTTAAGAAAGAAAACCCAAGTATATCTTGAGAATTCATCAACCAATACAAGAGCATACTTACTTCCACCAATACTAGCAGTTGCAACAGGACCAAAGAGATCCATGTGCAACATATAGAAAGGTTCTGTAATTGAGAAGGCCTGCTTGGATGGAAACGATGTCTTATGCTGCTTTCCCTTCTCACAAGCAGTGCAAGGTTTAGGCTTAAGATAAGTCAGTGAAGGTAGTCCTAACACTAGTTCACCCTTGCTCAACTTGTTGATGTTTTTGAAATTAAGGTGGGAAAGCCTCTTGTGCCACAGCCAGTTTGTATCCTCATTATTCTTGGTGTACAAACATGTTTTCTTTGAAGGGTCACCAGAGGACATGTCAAGTGTATACACATCCTTGGTTCTCTTGGCACTGAACACTGTATTACCTTCTTTATTTATGATGGAGCCTCCTGTCTTTGTGAAGTGGACTTCATTATCTCCATCACACAATTGACTTATTCTTATGAGATTATATTTCAGCCCTTTGACATATGAAACTTTTGACAACTTGAGGTTCCCATTATGAAGCTCACCATAGCCTTTTGTTTGCCCATGGTTGTTGTCACCAAAAGTCACCCTTGGACCTTTCTCTTTCTTGTAGTTACTGAGCAAAGCCTTGTTACCTGTCATGGTTCTTGAACATCCACTGTCAAGAAACCAAGAACCAACACCCTGCACAGATTTGAATGAAAGAAGAGTTAGTGACACGAGTAGGAATCCACTACTTAGTGGATCCCTGTGGAATGCACCTAGCTTTCCACTTCATCTCAGGTTTCTTATGTACGAGAGGAGTGACTATGTTATCATTACAAGTCCACTGTCTTGAATTCCCTTCTAAAGAACATTCAAATGCCTTATGCTTTTTGCTTCCACATTTATAACATTTTTGAGATTTTGTGGCCTTGGAGCATTGAACAACATGGTTTGAATGCCTATGAGATTTCTTATCAGTCATCATTTGACTAACTTGACCATTCAGCTTATGAAGCTTATCCTGTAAATTTCTTAGGTCTTTATTTACAGGCACCTTAGATTGATCTTTGTTTTTGGAAAGTTTTTGACCAATCTTTGAAGTGGCAGAAATGGGAACAATGTGAACATCATTCTTTTTACTCATAGTTTCTTCTATTGAAAGAGAGTTGATTACTTCTAGATCAGCTGATTGTTTAGAAGATGAGCTATGATCAGCTGACAGGTTATCAGCTGAGCATTTATCATCTACTAACCTATCAGTTGATGGAGTAGTATTAGCTAATGATTCTTCAGTTTGTGAAATGCTAAGAATTAAGTCATCTGTTTTCAACGTTTGACAATATAATGTCTCTGAGGTCTCAACTAATGATTCCTTTCCTTTAATCACATCCTTTGACTTTGTGTTATTAGTATTTTTACATTCTGAAATCTTACTAGAGGATGATTCAACAGAAGAAATAATTGATTCTTTTGAGTGGGAACTTTTGCTTCTAACAGTCTTGTGAAAGGTCTGTGGCAAAATGTCAGCTTTGTCTAAGATATTAAGGTTCTTACTAGAATCAACATAGTTAGCAGCCTTAGAGTAATTTCCACCAATAATAGCTGGAATTTGTTTGGGTATCTGCTCCTTGACACACTGAGTGGTCTTTTCTGCAGATACACACCAAGACTTTACTACTTTTTAGAGGTCATTAAACTTTTTGGTTGCTTCACAAGTTTCTTTTACTAAGATATCATTAAGTATCTTTTGATTAGCTAGTTCATCATTTAAGATTGTTATCTGCTTAAGTTCCTCATCCTTAAAAATTAACTTTTCCTTTAGTGATTCTACTTCTAGTTTTAGCTTCTTCTCTATTTGAATAGCAGACTGGAAATCAATACACAAGTAATCAAACATAGCATTCTTCTCATTATCATCATAGTTAATAAATTTTCCAACCTGATACATAGAAGAAGGATCCCAGTTGGTAGTTGAACAAGCTTTAGCAGCCTTTTTCATATCTTCATCAAAGGAACTACCATCACTGTTGTTGGCCATCATGCAGAACTGAGCAGAGATCACCTCATCTTCATCTGAGGAGAGATCTTCTTCTGCCCAATCTTCTTCTTCAGTAACAAGAACTTGGCCCTGGGCTTTCTTCTTCTTCTTGTCAAGGACAGCAGCAAGGAGTTTCTTATACTTGGCTTCATAATCAATCTTGCCTTCCTGCTTTTGCACAGATGAAGAACTAGTGTTATATTTGGACTTACAGTCACTGGCTATGTGGCCAATCTTGCCACACTTATAACACTCTGTTTTGGAGGCATCAAAAGTGGATTTGGGCTTGACAAACTTTGATGACCTCTTGCTGAACCTCTTGACACCCTTTCCCTTCATGAAAGGTTTGAACTTCTTAACCAGCATAGCTACACCTTCAACCAACTCCTCCAGATTACTTTCCTCACAATCTTCCTCCTCATCACTTTCTCCAGCACATCTTTTCCACATGGAGAAATTTTCAGCATCAAACATGGGACATCTTGTTAAGGACCCAGTGTTTGAGATATACATATTGTTTGCGGATGAGGCCATATTGAGAGGGGTAGAAGCAGTTGTAGAGTAAGCAAAATAGATCTAGATATTGATTATCTACAAACTTTAGCTTTTAAAATTAAAGACACACTTATATACTTTTATATAATTCTTATTGATATGAATCAAGAATTACATGTACTAGAAGCGGAAATTCTAAGTACAATAAAAGGTGGCAATCAATTTGTCTAACACATAGACAAGCTAACTCTAAAACAACTAATGTATATAGAGTGTTCAACACATGAACAAGTTTGATTCTACACAATGCTTATACTCTACGAATTTCTTAACTGATGAGATTTTCTTTTAGTGTAGTAGAGACTTCACTTTGTTGTATTGTGTATTGTCTGTTTACATGTCCACCATGCATGAGTATATATAGAAGTCTTGGTGAATCCGGTTGCATGAAGGTAAGAGACAAAGAGGATGTGGAAATATAATATTTTAATTGTAAAGGTAGTGGGTGAAAAGTAAAGTTACTTTAATCAAATGTATGATAAAAGTAATTGTACTTTTCTGCAAAAGTGCAACCCATTCACAATATAAAATATTAAAACCCACATCTACTGTTGTGTAGAAGTTTCTTTCCCTTTCGATGCTTGTACTTTAATCAACACCATACTTCTGATTGATTTGACTTTACCAAGTATGGGATTGCCAGTCATACTTAGTTGTTTGAACAAATCTTCAAGATCTTCGTCTGTTTGAGGTATCATTATCCTTTTCCAGAGGATAAGATCAAACCTTTTTGTTTCATACTTGATCCAAAAAGTGCATTTTTACTTTTACAAACAAAGATCTAAGGCATAATAGAACAACACATGTTCTGCCTTTCACATATGACTTACAACCTGAAAAGGTAGAGTAGATTTGACAATTTTTCACGACTCAGCTAACAGATTGTACTAGGAACTCTGATATTCACTACTTAGTTGACAAAATATATCAGTTGATCACTTTTTGCTAGGACTCAGTTGATACATATTGCTCAGCTGATCATATAGATGCTCAGCTGATCAATAATAAACATAGGAGGACATAAGCTTATGTATTTGTATGATCAGTTGATCAAGAATGCTCAGCTGATCAATCAAATACATCAGTTTATAAGGGGAGATGACTTGTGTAAAGGAAGACTTACTTAGCTGATGCTCTGGGCCTTAGCTGATCCATTTGTTCACTCAGCTGATAGAGTAGGCACTCAGCTGATCAAATTCTTCACTCAGCTGATCACTTTCTTCACTCAACTGATCAATCTGTTCACTCAGCTGATGGAATATTTTCATCAGCTGATCAACAATTTTGCTTAGCTGATAGGCTGTTTTCCTCAGCTGATGGTCTTCTTTACTTGTTTTCTTCATCTGATGCTCCTTGGCTGATATCCTTTGGCTGATACTTTGAGTAGGATCTGATGCTCAGCTGATGGCTTATTTTCTTCAGCTGATGGTTCCATACTTAGCATATTTTTACATAAACTGATTCAAACAACACTTGTTTGAATTCGTTCTAAGTCATACTAAATGTAGGGTTTGGTTATCAAATTCTATGTTTTAGGATAGGCAGAGTTGATTATTATGGTGAAGTGATTATCTCCCCAACAGGAAGACTTTGAGATCAAGTGAAGAACAGAGTAACCCAAGCTGATGGCCCCTGATGCTCAATCAATTATGATATATCTTCAAACTCAGTTTGAGCTCCTGCACAAGAAAAGAAAAGGTGATAAAGCTAAACTGATGCGTAAGCTGAATGATCTATCAAACTCTGTGGCCAGTTTGGAAAGCTTTGTGCTTAAATCAAGACCCTCCCCTATTGATGATGACAAAAAGGGGGAGGAAGAATCAAAGAAATCTGATGATGTTGAGGGGGAGCATACAGAGGAAGTACAAATCGAGGAAGAAGCTCATGATCAGTTCGTCAGCACTGTAGATCAGCCTTCTCAACAACAGCCACAAGCTCCAACAGTCCAAATTCTCACAGCATGTGATTGGTTTGCTTTAATTGATTATGTGTTTATTAAGAGTTAATAAAATTAATTTGAATATGAATATATATTTATATGTTACTAGTGAAGTTAGATAAGAAAAGAAAAGAAAGTCACAAATAAGTATGCATGTATGTTGGTATGTATGTATGTGTGCATGAGTTAAAAGAATAGGATTTTAAAAGGCTTGCCACCTCCTGCTTACTTTCTACAAATATATTTGTACGTGTATAGCAAATAATCTGCACATTATCTTGAAAGTGCAAAGTGTGAAGTGTGTGTTGTGGAGAAAAAACTTTCAAAGGAAGAAACCTTGCAAACTTTCTAAACTTGAATTTGTGGTATCAAGATCTTGTGTGTTTTAATTCAAAATAAAGGTAAGCATATGTTTGTAAACATGAGTATATGATGTTTCACCATTGTTGGAGCTTCAAAGCTCAAACTAGTAAATGGGTTTTGCATAAAATGATGATTTAATGAGTTCTAGGATGTTTATGATAGTTGTATACATGTTATATTATGTTTATACATGTTTGGAAGTGTTTTGGATCGAAAATCAGAGGTTAAAATGGGGTTTGAAGGTTTGACTCGGCTGGAAAAAAATGAAGAAGATGATGCAGAGTTGTCGCGACGCGACGCGTTCCTTGCTTGGACGCGACGTGTTCTTCGTTATTATCGGATTCCTTGAAATCCGAAGTCCAAATCCGATAGTTAATTCCGATACCCAAAATCCGATTCTTGAGAATCCGACAAACTGAAATCCGAGACGAAATCCGAGAGTTGAAATCCGAGGTCTGAAATCTGACCCGGAAATCCGATGGTTTGTGAAATCCGATTGAGAATCCGATACTTTGTAGCGACGCGACGCGTCGGAGCTTTGGACGCGACGCGGCCAGCCAATTTCAGAATTATGGACTTTGTTTGATATATATATCTTAATCGTGTTTTATGTGTATATGCTTTATGGACTTTTTATATGAATTGAAGTATAAAAATATGTGGGAAATATATTTGTGTATTTCGAGACTGATTTGATTGTTGCTGTGTTTTCAGGCAATCAAAAGACTCAGTAAAATTAGATTTCTGAGCCCGTGCTAGTTTTGAGGTGAGTGGGCGTTAATCGCGGATGGTAAAGATTTCGGTTAATGTTATTGATGTGATGCATGACTGTGATTGAGATTGGATTGGGTTGATTGAACTGTTGATTGTGATTATTGTTGATTGATATCTGTTGCATGACTATTTGGTCGATACGCACTCTTTAGTATGAATTTGAGTTGCGTTGGGAAGTCAGCTATACGTAGAATTGGGATGGGCTCGTTCACTGATTGGTTGAACAGAGTTAGCCTTATATGTTGCATCAGAGAGGGATTTTCCTGTGCCAATTCAGTGGAGGGCTATCGGTAAACCTTTGCTTTGGCCGGCATTGATTGTAGGTTCTACGCCGAACCGCCGGTCTTCTCGGGATACGTGATTACATGCTTTGATATTGACTATGGATGTTTGCTTTTGGTGTTTAGCCTCTACTCACTTTGTTTTGTGCTAATTCCCCTTAGTTGTTGCTTTTGCAGGTTCGTGTTTGTGAGGTTGGCTGAAGGAGAAGTTGACCTGACTCTGATATTAGTTTTGAAAAAGAAACGAGCCTTCAGTTTTTGTAACACAACAATGACACTTTTGTTTGTGAACAATGTTTGTATATTTGTTAATATTGGTTTGTTTATTTAAAAGCTTCCGCAGCGTATTTAAAAAAATGGCTTGAGTTTTCCGATGTTACAGTTTGGTATCAGAGCCTAGGTTTGGCGATGCATGCACGGCTAGAGTGTTGCATTCCCAAATTTTCGCTCATGACGGGTCAAGCTTTCCTTTGGGGGAATTAGAGTGATTTAGAGTTGTTTGTAGCAATTAGTATTTTGGGTACTAACGGCTTTATGCTAATAAGACTGTGAGATGATGTGATTGTAAATATGGTAGACAAAGATACCCCTACTGACACTCCTGTGACCCAAGAAGTAGCTGGAACTTCAACAGTGAATGAGAAGGATATGACATATGAAACAGGTACATTGAGATGTGAACAGAGGGTTGAGCAGAGCAAGTGTATTGATAAATTGAAATATGAGATACAAGAACTTTGAGATACTGTGCACCGAATGGAACGAGAGAGAATAACCCAAAATGTTCAAACTCAGACTTATCCAGCTGCGATTACATAGGCTACAACGTTTCTAGTTCCGGTTCCATATCACCCAATGGCACAAGTAACACAACAACCATACCTATATTCAGTTCCATTTCAGGGAGTTATGCTCCCGGATTACTCAAGCGGTACTAGGAGGGATAGTACTCCTTCCCAAGCTTTTGGCTTAGCTGAATTGGAAAGGAGAAATGTGGAATCTAGAAACATCATGACTCGAGAGCAATTTTTTCAACATAAACCCAGGATTGAACAATACTATATACAAAAGCAAAACGAGCAAGATGGTCAGAGACAAGAGAACTTGAATTGTGAATCTAGGTTTAGTGGAATCAATCAACAAGCACCACGGTGCGGAAAGTGTAAGTCACACCACACAGGACCTTGTACTTATCAAACTATGCGATGTCTTACCTACGGACAGTTTGGTCATGAGATGAAAGATTGTTATTTCTGCCAGAAGGTATGTTGGACTTGCTTTGGGAAAGATCATAGAGCGAGGGATTGTAGAATTAAAAGAGAACTTGAATATGGATCAAGTATTGGGGAACCCTCATCGGCATTTGGTCAGAAACAAGAAAATCAACGCAGAAGACCTATGACAGATGGGTCTACACAAAGTTCGCAATGGTGCCGCCGGTGCAGATTTGTTCATACGGGGTCATGCACGCCCCAGACTTTGCGTTGCATTCAATGTGGATTATTCGGACATGAAATTAAGGAATGTGATTTCCCTCGAAGTGTGTGTTGGAATTGTTAGAAAGAGGGTCATCGTTCGGGTGAATGTACTGAGGAAAGGAAAATGAGGTCGGGGTCAGGAGTGGGTGCAAGTAAGGGATCCTCGTCAGCAGATGAACGAAAAAGAAAGAACCCTTCTGTGCTAGAGGGTAGAACTTACAATATGATGACTGATAACGATGCTAACATTGAAGATGATATAACGGGTACGTTTTGATAACCTTTATGTTTATACGTATGTTTATTAACTTCAGAGTTAATTATGAATGTATGATGCCTATGTGTGTTAAGTGCGTTTGATTGTTTCTGAAGAGTATGATTCTTTAGAAAGTAGAGATGTTTGAATGTGAAAATGTCTGATGCCTATGGTAGTAAGTAATGTGATAGTAAACGATGAGATACATGATATAATGTGAATTAGGGTATGAAGTACCCTAGAAAGATATTTTCAGATTTGTATAATTGCATGCTAAGTTATGTGTTGCAAGAGATGTCTTGCCTTTTGAGCTTATATATGTGTATATGTATATTTGTGTTCGTATAAAGAAGAAGGTAAGCGAATGAGTTAATGAAGTTTAGAAGGCTTTGTGACGATCGAGAGATGTTGTTGATAAATGAATAACGGAGATTACGAGTTATTGATAAAGCTAATGATTAAAGATAATTTGTGATATCAATTATTGAACTTGGGAAGATTGGTGATTTGTTGAGATATTGCATTAGATGGATTGATATAAAGGATGTTATGCTATGAAATTAGAAGAATGGTTTACATCGTGTGACAATTGAAGATTTTTAGAGGAATGATCTAATCCATACTTTTGAAGCTGCAATAGATGCGTTGTGTTAATAATATGGAGATATTGATTATAAAGAAAGATAAGTGAAATTGATTTGATTACTAAAAGTAGTAGCAGATATTATATATGAGTGAACTTGATACATGTCAAATATGATAGTTAGAACGAATCAAAGATTATGGTGGAAAGATCTGATATTACATTTGAAAGACAGATTGTTGACAAATATATGAAAACAACTGGGGATTTATGACGATAACTTTGAGAATTATGTGAGTTGAAGCATACTTGATTTGATGAAGGAAATTGAAGTTACTCTTATTAGAAATTGATAATAGATATGATTGAGATTATCAAGTAAAAGAAAGATGTGGATTGCTACAGATTAAACAAGCCAGAAATGTATATAATTTGAATAAAAGATATTATGGGTGCCTAATTACAAGGAGTTTTACATGAGAAAGAGCTAGTTATAATGAGGACTGATACTTATGAACTGAATATATATGTAATGTGAAGAATGACAGATTGAATTCATGAGATAATAAGGAAAAGAGAAGAAGAATGTAATGGCCTGAACATAGGGAATGAAGACTTGTGGAATGAAGATTTATGGAATTTGTGCATGAACTTGCCTTTGCTAGGAAGTACCTATGCTTGGAATTGGGGATTTAATTTTAAAAAACTTACGCAACTAAATTGCCAATGCACTTGGGAGGGCTAAATAGTATAATGTCATACAAAGTATTTAACGGATATCCTACTAAAAGGAGTGAACATGAAATAATTCGTGGAAACATGACATGATTAGGTTTGAGTCAAGACAGAGTATTAGAGAATTATGAACGGTTGTGGTGACCAGAAATATCAGAATAGTAATGAAAACAAGTTATGATGGAATATGTATGAGAGGTATGATATGCAATGAAGTTCGGATATATTACGAGGGATTGTGATTGATCATAAAAGTAATTGTATTCTACCACTATGAGATGAAAATAGTTAGTGAAATTATATCTTGATGGAATAAATCGAATGTGTAATTGAAGGATTAAAATTAAACTTTGGAACGATTTATAACTAGCATAGAGAGGTGAGATGAACCGTGCGACTGAATCCTTATCGGATAATGAAATAGTAGGAGTTGTGCAGATATATGAAAATGAACTTGCGTTTGAACTGGATTTCGATGATTCGAGGAAATCATAATTAAGCTAATTAGACAAACGTGATGTGATTTATATTGGATAAATGTTAAAATATCAGTGGTAAGTTGATTTATCAGTTAGAAAAGACTCAACAATCAGAAATTAATATGAAGAGTGCTCGTTTTCTTGCTACATACTAGACGACTTCTTGGGTAAGTTAACTCAACTAAATGTTAATGGGATTGTTGCGAGGCATGGTAAACCATTGTCGATAGTTTCTGACAGAAACTCCAGGTTTGTTTTGAACTTTTGGAAGAGTTTACAGAGAGAGTTGAGAACGAGAATTAGTCTGAGTACTGCTTATCATCCCCAGACTGACGGTCAGACTGAACGAACCATACAGACACTAGAGGATATGTTACGTGCTTATGTAATTGAGTATGGTGGATCTTGGGATTCGCACATGCTGTTGATAGAGTTGCGTATAATAACTTTTACCACTCCAGTATTGGAATGCCTCTGTATGAGATGTTATACGGCCGTCGTTACCGTACTTCAATGTGTTGGTTAGAGATTGGTAAGGAACAGTTTATAGAGTCTGAGATTGTTCAGTTTACTGCTGACAAGGTTGCTATAGCTAGAGAAAAGTTGAAAGCGGCCATAGATAGACAGAAAATGTATGCGGATCCACGACGTCGTCCAGTATTGTTTGATGTGAGGATGTTAGTGTATTTGAAAGTCTCTCTGTGGAAGGGCATGATTCGATTTGGCAAACACGGGATGTTGGCTCCCCGTTACATTAGTCCTTTCAGGATTCGTCAGATAGTAAGATCTCCCAGCAGAGCTTGCAGGTATTCATGATACATTCAATGTCTGCTATTTGAGAAAATGCAAGGTTGAAGATGAGAGTCAGATTCTTTTAGTACACGAACTGAAAGTGGATTCAAAGAAAAGAAACTGATTGAGGAATCTGTTGAATTGTTAGATCGTAAAGTGACCAAGCTCCGAAAGAAGCAGATATCGATGGTGTTGGTCAAGTGGAAACACAGTTTAGGTTCTGATTTGACGAGGGAGACTGGGGCAGAGATAAAAGATAGATACCCTCATTTGTTTAAGTGAGAAAGGATTCCGAGGACGGAATCCTCTTAAGGAGGAGAGATTTGTAACACCCGCAACCCTGGGCTAGGAGATTAGCGGGTTGACGGTATGTGATTGGTTTGCTTTAATTGATTATGTGTTTATTAAGAGTTAATAAAATTAATTTGAATATGAATATATATTTATATGTTACTGGTGAAGTTAGAAAAGAAAAGAAAGTCACAAATAAGTATGCATGTATGTTGGTATGTATGTATGTGTGCATGAGTTAAAAAGAATAGGATTTTAAAAGGCTTGCCACCTCCTGCTTACTTTCTACAAATATATGTGTACGTGTATAGCAAATAATCTGCACATTATCTTGAAAGTGCAAAGTGTGAAGTGTGTGTTGTGGAGAGAAAACTTACAAAGGAAGAAACCTTGCAAACTTGCTAAACTTGAATTTGTGGAATCAAGATCTTGTGTGTTTTAATTCAAAAGAAAGGTAAGCATATGTTTGTAACATGTTATATATTATCTTGATGCTTGAATTTGTTGAAAAACATGAGTATATGATGTTTCACCATTGTTGGAGCTTCAAAGCTCAAACTAGTAAATGGGTTTTGCATAAAATGATGATTTGATGAGTTCTAGGATGTTTATGATAGTTGTATACATGTTATATTATGTTTATACATGTTTGGAAGTGTTTTGGATCGAAAATCAGAGGTTAAAATGGGGTTTGAAGGTTTGAGTCGGCTGGAAAAAAATGAAGAAGATGATGCAGAGTCGTCGTGACGCGACGCGTTCCTTGCTTGGACGCGACGTGTTCTTCGTTATTATCGGATTCCTTGAAATCCGACAAACTGAAATCCGAGACTAAATCAGAGGTTTGAAATCCGACCCGGAAATCCGATGGTTTGTGAAATCCGATTGAGAATCTGATACTTTGTAGCGACGCGACGCGTCGGAGCTTTGGACGCGACGCGTCCGGCCAATTTCAGAATTATGGACTTTGTTTGCTATATATCTTAAGTGTGTTTTATGTGTATATGTTTTATGGACTTGTTATATGAATTTAAGTATAAAAATATGTGGGAAATATATTTGTATATTTCGAGACTGATTTGATTGTTGCTGTGTTTTCAGGCAATCAAAAGACTCAGTAAAATTAGATTTCTGAGCCCGTGCTGGTTTTGAGGTGAGTGGGCGTTAATCGCGGATGGTAAAGATTTTGGTTAATGTTATTGATGTGATGCATGACTGTGATTGAGATTGGATTGGATTGATTGAACTGTTGATTGTGATTATTGTTGATTGATATCTGCTGCATGACTATTTGGTCGATACGCACTCTTAGTATGAATTTGAGTTGCGTTGGGAAGTCAGCTATACGTAGAATTGGGCTGGGCTCGTTCACTGATTGGTTGAACAGAGTTAGCCTTACTGGTGCATATGTTGCATCAAAGGGGGATTTTCCTGTGCCAATTCAGTGGAGGGTTATCGGTAAACCTTTGCTTTGGCCGGCATTGGTTGTAGGTTCTACGCCGAACCGCCGGTCTTCTCGGGATACATGATTACATGCTTTGATATTGACTGTGGATGTTTGCTTTTGGTGTTTAGCCTCTACTAACTTATCTTTGTGCTAATTCCCCTCAGTTGTTGCTTTTGCAGGTTCGTGTTTGTGAGGTTGGCTGAAGGAGAAGTTGACCTGACTCTGAAATTAGTTTTGAAAAAGAAACGAGCCTTCAGTTTTTGTAACACAACAATGATACTTTTGTTTGTGAACAATGTTTGTATATTTGTTAATATTGGTTTGTTTATTTAAAAGCTTCCGCAGCGTATTTAAAAACAATGGCTTGAGTTTTCCGGTGTTACAACTTCAGATTGTGCCTACAAATTTCCCTCAAGCTGAATTGTCAAAGATTGTTGAAGTTGAGTCTGTTCCAGCTTCACAAATGGATAAAGGGAAAAGCAAAGTGTTTGAGACTATAAAAAGAAAGAAAAGAACAAGTGTTGTGTCTCTACCAAAGAGAAGAAAAGTCATCATTGCTGAGCCTGAGCCAGAGCAACAAGGTCAGTATCAACCAGTTGCATATGAATCTGACTCGAGTGATGAAGCTGATGCAGCATAGAAAGCCAATGACATGCTTGCTGAGAAAATGTTACAAGAAATGGCTAAAGAACTGGGCATGACAGTGGGGCAAATGAAAGTGCAGCAACGACAAGCTGAGCTACAAAGAGAAAAGGCTAAAGCTGAGGCTGCCAAAGCTGAAGCTGACTATTCTGGACCAAGAGCTGCTCCAATTCGCTACTCAGATGCTGATCTAAGGCATTGCTATAAAAGAACACATTTTAATCACAAGATTGAATCCATCACACTGAGTAGAAAAGGGGAATTGGTAATCATCAACTTTGTACTAGACAACAAGCATGAAATTGGTTTAGATATGAGATGTATGTACAAGTTGGAATTCTCAAAGTTAAAGGTGGTAGCCACAACTATCAAAAGAATGAAAAAGAGTCAAATCAGACAAGAGATAGTTGATGTGCTCAAGACTCTCTTTATAAGAATTGATCAATTAGGAGAAATTCCAGTTGATGAAATTGATACCTTTCTATACAGAAACAAAGCTGCAAGAGTCAGAGCAACAAGTCAGCGTGCTAAACGAAACATCAGTATGCAAGTTCCAGAGAGAGTTGAATTTAGAGAAAATACTTTTATCACTCAACCTTTGGAAGGATTTTTGTATTTGGATGTGGAAGGCAACCAGTGTTTCTTGAAGATAGCAAATCTTCACTTGGCAAATCTGGAGTTGATTTTGTACTTGAGGATTCTATGTGATAACTCAATTCAGAACTCAATTTTCAAATACCAATTCAACAAAGACATTAGATCAAGAAAAGCTGAGATAAGAAAGCTGCCAGAGGGTGAAGAAATTTTGAATGATGCTATCAAAGAAGCAGCAATCTGGGAGCTTAAATGCTTAGATATGTGGTTGGAAGCTGGAGATCTTATTGATGAAATAGATTAGTTCCATAATTTTGTAAGCACTAAGTGTGCATAAGCTGATCAAAATGATCAAGCTAAAATGTAAATGATATGTTCATTAATGAAAAGTTAAGTTTGATATGTTCAACTGTTTGGTGTGTTCAAATAAACAGCTTTGTAAGTTTAAGCTGACTATTGATATGTTCAAGTTTTGTAAGTTCAAAACTTAAATCAATTCTGATAAGTTCATATCTAAGTATTGATATGTTTAAATGCTTAGAATACAAGTCTTAGAATAGATTTGTAACCTAAAATCTTATAAGTTCAAGAAATGATGAATAGGTATAGATCAGTTTAATACTTATTTCAAGAACTAACTTTGGTCAGTTCCAGAGTTGTTCAACATAATTCTGTTAACCTATACGTACTTTGATTCAATATTTTATCATCATCAAATAGGGGGAGATTGTTAGTCCCATGTTTAGAATAGTTAAATTTGATGAGACAAACCATAGCTATGTATAGATGATAGGTTAAATGTTAGGAATTATGTAAGTTTGTTATAGACTGACTAGTCAGCTTAGGCTGAGTAGTCGGCGTATAAACAGATAGAGAGTTTTCTATGTAAGTACTAGATAGCTTCGTGACTTCTAAGTTGAGATAGGTTTCTGGAATGAAGACTTGAAGATTTAAAGAATCAAGAAGTCAAGAACTCCGCTTGATAACATCAAGACTGAGTGAGTCAACTCAGCGTCAGAAGTCAGTTCAAGAATTTAAGTAAGTTCTAAATTCTGTTATAAACTCTCCATATCTACGACATTTAAATTAGGATATCTGAACCTAATTTAAACTATCCATTAGTTGGATAGAGATCGCAAACGTGATTAATTAGATATGTTCTAATTAAGGAGTTTGTTACGGTTTTAAAGAAAAGATAAGTTATATCTTTAAACTACGATTTGTTCGTAGATATATCAAGTATGAGTATAAACCTTCTAATGGGTTTCAATAAATAGAACACACAATACTCAATAGAACAAACGACTGCATAAGTTGCAAAACGTACATGTGTTCGTCATACTTGATACGCGTGTGTTGCGATAACTTTGTGAGTTCAAAGTTTGATAGAGTTTTCAAGAGTTCTTGTTAATCAATTTTAACAAGAAGTTCAATCATCAATTAGTTTGTGATACGAAAGTGTTTAGAGAGAGTTGAGTTTATAATCGGTGTGAACATCAAATCATCCTGTTGATTTGATTAGAAAGTGATAATTGAAATCTTTCTGTTTGATTATTGAATATACATTTGATTAATTTGATTGATTGTTTTAAAGTGTATTCAACCCCCCCTTCTACACTATATCGGTTGCTTGTTTACCCTCTTTGGGACCAACACGATTACTTTGGATCTTCTATGTGAGTTAGTAGGTATTTATGACAGGATTGATGCTTTTAATTTGCGTAAGTGTAAGGCAAAAGATGAAAGTTAGATTCTCACAGTTTTTGAACTAAAAGTTGATTTGAAGAAGAGATTAGTGGAAACCCTATTGAACACTAAAGATTGCAAAGTGGCAAAGCTTTGTAAGAACCGGATTTTGTGGTATTAATTCAACGGAAGCACAGTTGAGTTCTGATTTAACTTGGTGAACAAAAGTGGATATGAAGAGTGATACCTTCATCTCTATGAATGTTATGAGATTGCGAGGACGAAATCCTCTAAAGGAGGGGATATTTGTAACAATCGTAAACCCGGGCTAGTAATTTAGCGGGTTGGCGGTGACTATCTTGTGTTTAAATATGTTTTTATATGATTATTTTAATTATTAGAAATTGTTGCATGGGATATTAATTAATTAATTATTGAAAATTAATTATGTGTGTATGTATGTAAAAAGGAATTACATGTATGTATGTATGCATGAATGGATTTATATGGAATACGGATGTCCAGCTCATGCTATAATAAAAGAAATTATGTGTATGCACGTGTGCATTGTAAATCACGTACACGTCCTCATGCTAGTTTTGCTATGCTCTTTGCTGGGTTTTATGCTTAAAGCTTAAGAACATCATGCATGAAGTTATGATGAAGTTTGAAGGAAACTTGCTAGTGAGTTTTATTGATTTGATGATTTTAAAGGGATTTAATGTGTTATTGATATTTGTATACATGTTATATGAGGTTCGTTATACTTTAGAAGCACAATTGAGTTCTGATTTAACTTGGTGAACAGAAGTGGATATGAAGAGTGATACCTTCATTTGTATGAATGTTATGAGATTTCAAGGACGGAATCCTCTAAAGGTGGGGGGATTTGTAACAGCCGTAAACCTAGCCTGGTAATTTAGCGGGTTGGCGGTGCGTATCTTGTGTTTAAATATGTTTTTATATGATTATTTTAATTATTTGAAATTGTTGCATGAGATATTAGTTAATTAATTATGTGTGCATGTATGTAAAAAGAAATTACATGTATGTATGTATGTATGTATGTATGTATGCATGAATGGATTTATATGGAATAGGGATGTCCACCTCATGCTTGAATAAAAGAAATTATGTGTATGCACGTGTGTTGTGTAAATATATGTGTTTGGATATACATACACCTCCTCATTTTGAAAGAAATATCTTGTGTGTGTTTATGTGTGTTTTCTCTCAATTTAAGAAAGCTAAGAAATAACTAACTTGACACTTTCAAATCTTGATTTGGTGTGTTTTAATTGCAAACAAAGGTTGGTATATCTCTCTTGTTGATTATGATGAGGATTCATGCTAGTTTTGCTTTCCTCTTTGTTGGGTTTTATGCTTAAAGCTTAAGAACACCATGCATGAAGTTATGATGAAGTTTGAAGGAAACTTGCTAGTGAGTTTTATTGATTTGATGATTTTAATGGGATTTAATGTGTTATTGATGTTTGTATACATGTTATATGAGGTTCGTTATACTTTAGAAGCACAATTGAGTTCTGATTTAACTTGGTGAACAGAAGTGGATGTGAAGAGTGATACCTTCATTTGTATGAATGTTATGAGATTTCAAGGACGGAATCCTCTAAAGGTGGGGGGATATGTAACAGCGGTAAACCTGGCCTAGTAATTTAGCGGGTTGGCGGTGCGTATCTTGTGTTTAAATATGTTTTTATATGATTATTTTAATTATTTGAAATTGTTGCATGAGATATTAGTTAATTAATTATGTGTACATGTATGTAAAAATAAATTACATGTATGTATGTATGCATGAATGGATTTATATGGAATAGGGATGTCCACCTCATGCTTGAATAAAAGAAATTATGTGTATGCACGTGTGCTGTGTAAATATATGTGTTTGGATATACATACACCTCCTCATTTTGAAAGAAATATCTTGAGTGTGTTTTCTCTCAATTGAAGAAAGCTAAGAAATAACTAACTTGACACTTTCAAATCTTGATTTGGTGTGTTTTAATTGCAAACAAAGGTTGGTATATCTCTCTTGTTGATTATGATGAGGATTCATACTAGTTTTGCTTTCCTCTTTGTTGGGTTTTATGCTTAAAGCTTAAGAACACCATGCATGAAGTTATAAAGAAGTTTGAAGAAAACTTGGTAGTGGGTTTTATTGATTTGATGATTATAAAGGAATTTAATGTATTATTGATGTTCATATACATGTTATATGAGGTTTGTTATAGTTCAGAACTGTTGTTAGTTGATTTCTAGAAGTTCAAGTATGATTTGAAAGTGTTTAAATCGGCTGGAAGATGAACAAGAAGAAAAAGATGTTGGAGGTTTATACGCGACGCGACGCGTCCAAGTATAGGATTCAATGTGTTCCCGAT
Source organism: Dittrichia graveolens (assembly GCA_038502395.1). Lineage (NCBI taxonomy): Eukaryota > Viridiplantae > Streptophyta > Magnoliopsida > Asterales > Asteraceae > Dittrichia > Dittrichia graveolens. Next base: position 32,554,291 of record JARJIL010000008.1, read on the forward strand.
TATGTGGTCCGACTTTGGTGGTCCGACCGTAGCAATCCGACTTGGATGATCCGACCTTTGTGGTCCGACTTATTGAACGCGATGCTACGCGTCAGGCTCCTAGATGCGACACGTTCGGTGAATTTCAGGGTTATATGTGTTGAGTTCGGCTGGTAGAGATTCTGTTTGAGACTAGGTATGCGTGTAGTTCGGCTTGCAATTGGTCGAGCAGTTGTAGACCTTCTTGTGCATGCGTTGCATCGTAGGGGATCTAACTGTGCCAATTGCCGGTAGGCTATCGGTAAACTTTTGCTTTGTCCCGCATTGGTTGCAGGTTCGGTAGAACCGCCAGTCCTCTAGACTCCCCTGGATTTATGTGACTTGTGTTTACATGCTTGTGCATTGATCGTTGTTGTTTCCTGTGGTTTAGCTTCCTCTCACTTAGCTTTGTGCTAATTCCCAATTGTTGAACCTTTTTGCAGGTTCGGTGTTTCCAGATGTTTAGTTGAGGTCTCGATAGAGGAAAGATTGACCAACGCTCTCATAATGATTTTGTTAAAACACAAGTCATGTTTTATTTGTTACACAATTGATGTTTGAGATGTTTGTAAATTGTGTATGATTGTAAATATTTGTATTTTATGTAAACTACAATCTGATTATGCTTCCACAACGAGTTTTTAAAAAATGCCTTAGATTTTGTGGTGTTGCAACGAGGCCCTCCTATAAAAGATGCAGGAAACACAACCCTCTGACCAATTCTATTGGGTTGAACCTCTCCGGCATTAACGCAATCCACAATACCCTGGTCCAAATGCGCTCTTATCTTAGATTGATTTTGAGCACAAAAAACCAAACAAGAAGTCTCAATCTTAATGTATACATCAACCACAAATTGTTGTAACAGTCTCCCCCCTAAAAGAATCAAGTTTGCATTTGACCGGATTTGAAATTTATAGCAATAGTATTCCCGCATGTTACAGTCTTTGTATGACTTTTAGTGTTAGTCCCTGCATGATGTAGAAATTTTAAGAATAATATAATGTAATTATATGTACACTTTAGACATGAGTAATTATGTTTATACCAATCTTCAATGTTTTCATTGTCATTGATAATCTCATTGATAGAGACCCCATCCATTGGTATTTTTAGATGCCATCCAGGTTCTCCATCCGGAAAGAATAAAGGATAAGTCAATAGATCATAACAAGCATGGTAAGGTTGAATCTGTTGACTGTAGTTAGACCTTCCATACACCACAATACTTCTCTTGTATGCAGTAATGTTATGATTACCTTCAAGCCAAATACCAGCAACCTACAATTTTGTACAAATCAACATCGTTTACGATTTTATATTATACAAGGTATGTAATTATGCATTATTGGTTTCAAATGTTCAAACCTTAGAAGTAGTTGGACGGTTGTAGACCCTCTGGTAAAGCTCCACCGATGCATCCAGAGTAACTCTGTAGTTGTCAAGGGGTCCAAGCTCAGAAAGACTTCGAAATGTTTTCACATAGGGTTTTCACGAAGGACACCGGTCAATCTTTCGACTATATTCTTATCTAGATTTGGCCATTGAAGCCTATGATCAAACTCAGATTCAGCGTCATAAAAATACAATTGTAAGTACCTCGATTGACCATCCCTTGGAACTAATTGATAGATTCTATAATAAATCCCTCCTTGGACATGGAAAGTATAAACTCAAGCTGTCATATTGTTCATCGTAGTATCCAAAGATACACACATCTATGCGAATGAAAAGTTTGTGTTGTATGCACGTATATTATTCCTAAATACTTTTCCTAACTCATCTTGTGCTGTAAATAGATCGGACAATTCTTCAGGTAAGTGATTATCTCCCAGCTTTGTCTTCCCGCCCATGCAACAAAAAGTCGGGAATTCAAATTTTATCCGCTTTGCTCCACATTTAACACATTGTTTTTGTTTCTTCAAGACACAGTGTTGTTTAGGGATACCAATATAAACAAAATCGTACGGATCCTCTTGGATGATTTCATCCTCGGTTGATGGGTTAACAAATATATCAGCATGTCTTTCAACATCTACGTCATTTGAGTTTAATAATATTAATTAGTATGAAGTTACATATTTATTTTAATCAAGTAATGGTGACAATTAATGATTAATGCAACGGGAAATTTATACCGGAGCATAATTAATTGTTGGATTTACCTTTCTAATATAGAAAACAATAATTTAAGGACTAACTTGTTGATGAGCAACTGGTGACTTCATCAAATAGAAGTAGAAGTATACCACGTTGTCGTCGGATGTCTGTATTCGAGAAAACGATTAAGTTTGACCATAATTTATTACATATCTTCAATATAAAATAATATTTAATAACATGTCATCAAATAGAGGTAGAAGTATACCACGTTGTTGCCGGATGTCTGTATTAGAGAAAACGATTAAGTTAAAGAGACCATAATTTATTAAATATCTCCCATATAAAATAATATTTAAACATGTGGTTGTTACCGCTACTGCTCTCATGTGTTAATACCGATTCCATTAGGGTGATGCCTTTTGTGTTTTTATCATTTTTCTTAGCATTGTTAGCACTTATTGTCATCTTCTTCTTTTCCTTACTACGTTGGTAATAGTTTCTATTATAAATTCTTTTCATTTCGGTAGCTTTATTTGAATGGACAGGGGTTTCTACACATCCGTGTTCATTTATGACATGTGTCGGAGACGGACCGATATTTTCTTTGTCTGTCGCTAAAATATCAGGATAAGTGGTCACATTTTTTACCCTTAAATGTTGTACCACGTATTTCCCTATCGTTAGCAAAATGGGACACATCAAGTGTTCTTGTTGTATCTTGCAATATTGTTAATGGAGCCCTCTCAGGTTGTGCTAACATGCGATTCTATTCACCACTGTCATTTTTGGTCTAGGTTTCGCATTTTTACTGATTCCTTCACAGTTGGCCAATTTTCTCATTTGAATCTTCTCCTTTTGTTGTGCATAATACCATCTACTGTATTCCTTTCTATGTTCTAAATGGAATTTGGTTACAATAATACATACAATCAAAATCGCTACAAGTATGAAAAGATATATAATATTAGTCATTTTACTTTTTACACATACCTTTCTCTATATTTACGATATATCGCCGTTAACGGTCTTTCTCAATTTGTTTCTCTTTTTCCTTTTCCGATCATAAAATTGTTTGTTATATTCTTTTCGTTTTTCTGCAACATATTTTTTATTGATATATGTTTTAATAAATATATATTGTATTAGTTTGTAACCAAGATAAAATAAATATTACGTATGATTATATAAAATACCTTTTCTTGTGTCGGAATAAGTTTGGGTGTTATCGTCATTAGCATTTTCATCATTTGTCATCATAATCTGAAACTACAACATAACACAACAAAGTTGGCAAGATATTTTTTTTATTCTCTCTAAATACATATTTATGGATGAGATTTGGATAGATATAAGGTATGTCATCTGTAACAATCGTAATTTGAAATACATAAACGATAATTTATTAAATGCTATAATATATACTAGTCAATTGTCAATGATACATAATCATTTTGTATAAAAACCAGTTAATCATTTTATTAAATTCATCCATATTAATTGAATAATAAACAAGAATTATATTTTTCTATTGTTGATTGTGCTAATTGAGTTGTAAATTTGTAGATGTACGATAGCAATTGGATACTAAAGAAGAATGCTAAATTAAGATATAGTATGAAACCAAAACATTAATAAGAGTTGAATATTAATTTTGTAACTTATACCAAGAAGAAATAGCAAGATAAAATTCAGAATTATGTTATAGATATCAATCCAAAAATGTACTAAAAACAAATACTTCGAAAAACAAACGAAATGAAAAACATAAATTAACGCAACAAAAATGTGAAACTTATTGACCATAAATAGCGCAGGACAAAGGTTTTAATATATGGTTTATAAAACAAATGTCTTATATCAAAAGATGTCCCATTATCGTCGGTTCAAGCTCTATAGTAGACAAACCCGTGCAAATCAAAACATTTTGTGAAAGTAGAAGTGATTGTTAGATAAACTTTAATTGTTTGTTAGTTAACAATCAATTTTTAAGGTGTTGGATAATATGTAATGTAATGCTTACTTCCTTTCGTAGGTTCGAGTTTTACTCGTGTAATAAATATTACCAAATGATTTTGTATTGCTCGTGCGAGAGGTACCGGAAGATGTAAACTCCATGGATCATACAATTTCACTTTTAACTCTTGGCTCCTATACACGAATAAAATAGTTCTACCATATAAACCATAAAAAAACTCAAGCAAAAAATACTAAAATATATATATTGTATAGCTTACGAAAAATCCTTCAATACTAATTCTAGATAAGCAGGACCATGCAAATTCCATTGATCCCTGAAGCTTTTCAATTCTCCTCGGACAATCTTTCCTACAACATCTATTAAAAAATACAATTTAACATTCATTTAAAGTAATTGTGTTCGGTTTAAAAAGTTTTAAAATTGAATTGAAAATGAAAAAAGTTAATATACCTATCAACATTCTTACTTTCACACACTGAAGATACCCAAATGAATAAAATTTTGGATAATATGGAAGCTCGAACCCAACCGTGTACTCTCCAATGGTGTAAGCTTTGTTTTTTTGTAAAACCGAAGTTCATAATCGTCACGATGGAGTGAGTAAGTTTGATACCTTGGAAAGTCATCACACCCAATTGGATAGAATTGAAGATACTCTATTGAAAATATGCCGCCTTCTAAATTCATTGGCTCATAGGTTTCCATCAAACCGGAAGGAACAACTGCAAGAATTTTGTCTCTCTATTATAATATATGTATTTTATTAAACAGATTAGAAATATTGCATACAATATAATATTCATTTAAAATAGCTCTCAATAAATATCTAATTACTTACGTTCTTATCAAGTAAAAACAAATACAATTGGTTTTCTCGAACGTCCTTATAGACAAATTGAACCCTAACTGATTTGATTTTGAACCAACCATTACGTGGTTGAAATTCAGAATATACTTCATAGGAATATGGATCCGTCCACTATAAAAGCATTTAATCATGACTTATTAAAGTGTGTCAAAATATAAAGTAGCGAAGTAAATACAATAGTACATAAAATAGTTGATAACAATAGAATGTTGTATGGAATGCAACTTATAAAAGTATAAGGTTTGTAAATCAATTAATTACTTTCTATGTTTATAATTTACAGTGTACTTTTAATGTTTATGATTTATATATTTGCATTCGATTCGGCGCACACTTATGTATACTACTAAGTTTCAATTGTTTTGATGTTCCATTAGACCGAAACCTCATTTTAAACATACCATTCAGAAATAACAATATACAATGTTAACAAAAAAACATAAATCAAAGTGCAATTTATTAGCATTAATATTAAATTAAGTATTATTCCCTAAATTCGTTACTTAAGTCAAGAAAACATAAAATTTTGATAATATTCGTTGCAATAGAAATTGCACTAATCAAAGTTTTAGTCTTCGTCTTCGAATTCATCTATCAACCTATAAACCTTGTTTCGGCAAAACACCGAGATCTAGTTCTTTTTTTTTCTTTTCACATTTTTCATATTCAAAGTTTCATCATCAGAAGTGTCAACGTCGATAACATCATTCCATTCCCAATTTAATAGATTTTCTTCTCTTTTTTTCCTTTTACTAATATGAACAATATAAATGTTAAACATTAGTATTATTGTATTAGTACGAAATACCATTTTTCTAAAATAGATGTGATCCTTTATTCATTATTCGTGTTGGTATTAGCATTATATTCCTTTATAAACGAAATCATACTAACTATTGAAAACGTTAATTAAGAAATCATATTTCCGTATGGAATATACAAAACATTAACCAGATTATCTTACCATATCTTCGCATGGTTCCATGGGAGGGATGAAACAAAAAACACACGGAACAAATATCTTTACTGGACAGAAAAGAAAAAACTTATCTTGCTCAACTAATTAAATCAATAATATCCCGTAGGATATTAATTTAACAACCATCTTAATAATTTTATATACTTCATTTTGTATATAAATTTCACCTTTTAATTCATCCTAATAATTTTATATACTTCATTTTTTATATAAATTTCACCTTTTAATTTTCAAAAAATATACATTTCAATGGAAAAAGTTCTAGTAAATCATCGTTATTTATAATTGCAAAAAGATACGTAGATTGATCAACAAGGAAGTTCTATCATCTTCCAAAATAGAAACTAAGAGAAAAACTGGAAAATATGAAGTCTATCAACTTCCAAAATAGAAACTAAGAGAAAAACTAGAAAATAGGAAAGCGGATAATACGAAAAAAAAACACAGATTTACTTCCACATGCATTGTATTATATAGTCATGTATTTTAAAGTCATTTATAGCTGGTGAGTACACATATCATTATAGTGAGCACACATATCATTATGAGTCATTTAATATTCTAGTTTATTGTAAAGTATAATGTATTGAAAACGTTTTAAATATTCTGATTATTTAAGTTTATATGCAAGTTTATACTCTGCATAGATAGTGGTATAGTTTATAACAATTTCTATATTATATGCACTTTATAAATATTAATTGTTACTCTTATGTTACAATATATATAAAGTTTAGAAATAAATTATTAAGGAATGAGCTTTCACATGGAAATCATGATAAACAAATCGAAGTGGGTAGTGAATTCAGCTTATATCGGCAAAAAAATGTCAAAATGGAAGAAAAATTTAAATGTCAAACATGGATCAAATATACTTACTTGGACAACATCATTTGTCACAGCACTTAAATGAGCAATATCTTCAGTCATAGAAGCAATGTCTTCACTCATTGGAGCAGGAGCATCTCCACTCATAGGAGGAGTAGGAGTGTCTTCGCTCATAGGAGTAGTAGTGTCTTCAAATACTGGTGATTAAACAGTTCAACAAGGTTGTTGCTCTCCATTGCATGATTGAGGTTCATGTCGGAGTTCATATTGCTGTCAAATTTACGAAAAAAGAAGAACAAGGTGTTAATAAACAACAAGAAAGTATATATCGATAAAAAATAAAAGAGAAACAAAAAGTAGTTGTTTACCTTTGCTATTGCAAATTACACTTAAAAGAAGAACAATGCAATATTATTTGTAGGTAATGAGTATGGTATATAAACATATATATAGAGTATTACACAAGAAATGAGATTTTTTTATCCACGGAAACTCTACATAATTAGATGATATATTTAGGGAAATTTGTTTCATAATTAGGAACACTTAATTAATTGACTTTTCTATTCATGAGTTGCAAACTTTAGTTGTCAATCAAATTCATTACATATTGAATATAAATAATTAATACGAAATTCATTCCATATTTAACATAGATAAGTCAACAACCTCATTTTTTACTTTTAGCAAATCATATATTTTAAACGATTTTAAATGATTGTCAACTAAACTAAAGGAAGCATATTCAGTTGCATATATTTATCATAGCACTACCAAAATAAGTAATGGTTAATTAATAAATATTTAACATACCTTCACCCTCTTTCCATTGTGTATACAACTTACTGTTGTTAATTTTCCCGGTGAAGTATATAACTTAAGTTTTGAATCCTAAAGTTCAAGATTACTAAAACTTAAAGATAGAATATGATAGAAATAGGTGGCACGAAAATTTTAAGCAAGGGAGATGTTATATACAGGTTAGCAGTCTCTATTCTTACTATTTTTATGTTTCCTAAATTCATCACAGTAAGTTCTCAATGTGCAACCAGAGCCCAAAATAGTGACGATCACGTCGGCTAATTCTTGATCTCTACATCTTATCCCCACTAAGGGGTTATTCGCATAAGGCCAAACATGAGAAGCTGGTCATGTAGATAGTTAGCTGATACAAATGATGCATTTACCATGATCCAGTCCTATCTTTTCATAACTTGTGCATTTACTTGTTAAATTATGCTTAGTGGGTTTCAACATCCAAGTTTCATCTTACGTTTGGTTTCAGTTGCTGGAAGATATCTTTTAAGTTGCAGTCTAATGCAAAATTGATGATGAGATAAATAAGAAAAATTAGAAATTCACAAGATTGTGAATTTCGTGTAATATCTTCCAAATAAATGTAACAATAAGTGGTTATGATATCCCTGATAAACTGAACTTATGATGACACAGATAAACTTTCGCCGATAGCTAATTGCAATTTCCCTTTCAAAACTACAGATAAATAAGAACACTTTCTTTCCTAATCTATTTAAGTAAAGACTTTCAGAAGCTGTAGACACGCTTTTTTTCATAAGTAATATAGGTTCTTAACAGAGCTAGTACACAATCAGTAGTAAAAAAAGTTAAACACCCAAAATTTAAATCTTTATCAATCTGTAAAGTGTAGTTATTATCACATGTATGCCAAAGTAGTTTAGATTAAAACAAAAGTAATTCCAAAAAAACCTAATAAATCAGGATTACCAGAAGGTCCAGTGTATATTTGTGATTCGAAGAAGACTGTAATTGATCTGCAACTCTATTTGCATCCTTCAAATTTGACTTTATATCGTTTCGCAACCACAAAATTCATCGAACACGTAAACGAATAACAAAAAATTACACATTTTGAAATCAATTAAAAGGGTGAAATAATAATATACCTTGAATAAGATCTGGGTAAAGTTGTTATGCGTTTTGGATCAACCAGGGTTTGCATTTTTCAAAATCGGGTCCAAATTCACAATATTCAGCGGGTAAATCGCAAACACCACAGTATAAACCTTGAACGAGTTGAGGTTTTCCGTGGCCTATAATCAAAATCATACATCAAAGTTACAATATTTATTAAATAAAACCCAAATCAATACGATATCAACAAGAAATTAACGAAGGAAACACATGCAAATCTTACCAAATCCCGATTTCAAACGGATGGTAACATGGGTGAGCAGATTTACGGATGCCATCGAGAAATTGATGAAGAAGATGATGAAGATCGAGGGGCGGAGAGGCATGATTGAGTTGAAAAGAACTTTTGCGGATGATGAAATAATCTCGAATGAGGGAGGAAGGCATCGGTCACAAACAACGGCAATGATGGTGGTTTTCGTGTCCTATAATCAAAATCATAAATCAAAGTTAAAATCTTTATTAAATAAAACCCAAATCAATTAACATTCTTTTGTAACATGTATATGTTTGTATGGTGCAGAAGTTTGGTGCAGCAAAAAGTTCTAAAAAAAGAGATCATTACACGCAATTTTTACGGGATAAATACATGTTTTTTGTACCAATGTTTAAGTCAGAAACATACACCGATATGCGATTTTCCTTCTAAGCTTAAAGGTGGATCACCGTATTTCTTTCATAGTGAAAAGGTGCATTACTGGCTAAAAGACTCCCAAAAAATGAGTGTTGAAAATGGAATAAAAGTCATTTATAACCTTGTAATATTGTTCTTTTTTAATAAAGAATAAATATCTACTCTATCCCAATCAAATTCTAAAGTTCTAGTTGCAAAAACAGTTCTTCAAACTTTGTCTAGAGATGGAACAGGGGAGGGGCTAACAGGTGAAGATCCTTCTCTAATCTTTGTATAACATCATAAATTAAATAACCCATAGTCGAATTGAAAATTTCCCTATTTTACTGGTCCAGAAATACTTGAGTTCATGAGCCACATAAAATGCTTAATACACTAATTTACACTACAAGAGTTCATCACTGGTGTTTAAGCCTAACAAAATAAGTAATAAGCCTAACAAAATTTCTATTGTTAGTTCAAACCAAATAGAGGCAAATAGAAAAAGAACACCATTTACTCCCTGTTTAAAGTGCCTGCATCGTATGACATCAACATTGAGAGATAAGAAATGCCCTAATTTAAAACATAAACATACAAAACCCCTAAATGATAGGTCAAAACCTTTGATTCGATATTCTTAAAATGCCTCGCTAAATTAGGGATATACCTAATGAATTAGAACAGATAGATGGGAGTGAAAGAGAACTAATCGATCGCGCGGGTCGCTGCATCCGCCACCGCCGCAAGTCGTTACTGATTCTTGTTGTTGGTTTCAGGATCCCATGGAGAATTTGAGGGGCAGAGAGGTGTGATTGAGTTGCAAAGAGAAGATACCTTGGAGAGGAATGGTGCCATGGAGAGCGATCGTAGCGTCGGCTAAAAAAATTGGTGCTAAAAATGGGGCTGATGTATAGATTTAAACCCTAATTCTCAATTGTAAGGCTAGATTTGATTGCAAAAAATGGATGGCGGAGAATAAATGTTGAAATAATTTTAAGAACTTGTGAAAAATTAGGAGGAGAGAGAGGATATATATTTTATAAAGCAGTAGAGATGTGTTTATTCGAATATGAAAGTGTACGATAGACTATGTCTATGTATCTAAATTTATATATATATATATATAGGAGGGTTAATGCGAAAAATATTTTATTTATGAAAAGTGTGAGAAGCAATATTAGCCACTTATTTGAATTTGATCTAATGATCTAGATTAATCATGTTTTTTTGTTTTTTTAATATATAAGGGCGTAATGGTAAAATGAAACTTTTCCCTCTCCAATCTATTTCTCTCTCTTATTTTCATCTCTCCTAAATTTTGAATAAAAACAAAATAAAACTTAATAGTAAATTATTAATTTTACGGAGCTCACCGTTGAACACATCTAAAAATATTTACGGGTTCCATCGTCACTATGTTCAATAACGAACACAGCCAAAAGTACACAAATTTTAAGATGAATTTTGCAATATTCAATACTAAACACATCTAAAACATTTTTATTTTATGTCAATTATATTCTGCTTGTTCATCGGTGAATATATCCTCTATCACCTTTTTTATTTAATCTCAATTATATTCTCCTTGTTCATCGGCGAATATATCCTCTATCACCTTTTTTATTTAATCTCAATTATATTCTTGTTCACCCGTGAATATATCCTCTATTACCTTTTTTTTAATTGTTCATATGTATTAATTTTTTAATATTATAATCATATTCATTAATAAACAAATATGTATATTCTACTAAATTTAAAAATTCAACAAAAAAAATATGTAAATACTTCGATACACGAATTTATAAATATGATATATTACAAATAGAAATTATCATAATATGTGAACTTAAATATGCAAAAGTGCACCCAACAGTAAAATTTATATATCAACTTTTTACACTTCAAAACGCAATTAATTTAAGTTCAACTTTTCACATCACATCTAATAGTAATTATGGCCTACATCTGTAGGTGAAAGGCTAGCAATGCACTATTTTTTTACTTGAAAATTGCATTTACCCTTTGACCATTTTATTTTCTAGTGCTCTATGCATTGCATTTATGTTTTGAACTTTTTCATTTTCCAATGTACAGTCTTTAATACCAAATAGCAACTGCAATTGCAAAATGGACAAGAGAAGCAAAAGGGAAGCGGTGGTACTCGATGGACAAGAGAAGAAAGACGGCAGTAGCGGTGGTACTCGTTCGATAAGAGAAGCAAAATGGGAAGGCGGTGGCGCAACAACGACAGTCTTAACAGAAAGAAAAAGGGTTTCCGCTTAAGGGAGGCGGAGGGCTACAACAGCGCATGTTACCGTGCGAGATCTTACCGGTGGGAGCACTGTTGGCAGCGCAGATCTAGCGGTAGCAATGGTGTCGTCACAACAGATCTGGCGACCACGGGGGTCGACCGTATAAAATTGATGATGGGTAGTTGTGATGTTGTTCATGGCCTCAGATCTGCAAATGTTCATGAGCTTCGTATCTTTGAAGGTAGTCAATGGTCGACGACAGCGACTATGCGATCGGGTGACTACGACCGGCGAAACAGGGTAAGAGGATTTTGTTCATCATTAGCGAAAAACGACAGTCTGGAGAGGCTCTGGTTTATTACCGGTGAAGGTGGCATAGGGTAAGAGGAGAAAGGAGGCCAATGGCGGCCATCAGATTTAGAAGAGTGGAGAAAGAGAGGGGGGAAGAGGTGTCGATATATAGAGAGAGAGCATCTAGACTATGTTAAAGGGGAAAGGAAAAATTAATTAAGGGTTTTTTTATCAAATGACCATTATACCCATCTCATAATTAATTACTACCATTAACTTTGTGACTAATTACAAAAATGCCATAAACAATCTTACCCATTAAATATTTCATCCAACGATCTAAAACGCTTCTCGCACTTTTCGCAAATAAGGCTCTTTTCGCATGAACCTTCCTCTCTCTCTCTCTCTCTATATATATATATATATATATATAGGGATGAGATCAAATAAAAAGAAAATTAAAGTAAAAAGTGTAAAAGAGATGATTATTTGATCATTTTTCGGTATATATATCAACTGATAATTGTTAGTTCATCATCTTTATTGATTAAAACTAGTTCTTCATCAATTTCTTTTTGATTTCAAATACAGATTTTGAAAACAAAATTTTCGGAATAATTTGTTAATGAACAAAATGCTTTCATCTAAAAAGTGATGAATATGTTGGATTCATCAAAAAGAAATTGATGAAGAACTAGTTTTAATCAATAAAGATGATGAACTAACGATTATCGGTTGATATATATACCGAAAAATGATCAAATAATCATCCATTTTACCCTTTTTACTTTAATTTTCTTTTTACTTGATCTCTGATACATATACATAAAAGATTATGTTGAAGCCGATACGGCTATATGCAATATGTGTATACGTGATATTACGTGAATAGTTGATTCACCCTGCCTATGTTGCAATTGGAGAAAGTGGTTCTTTGGCAGACAGTGATGTGCATTTTACGTACTAGTTTTAAATTTATAAAAACCGATTTTATTTACCAAAAATAGCATGAGTAGGCCATAGGACCTAATCGTTTATAATATAGTGAATAAGTGGGGTGTCGAACACTTGGAGAACACGTATTATTCTAAATTCATTAAATTAACTAAGAATTAAGATAATTAAACTGCTAAAAACACTTAAAAAGACAAATAAACAATTAAATGGTTTTTGGGATTTTATGAATCAAGTTGCAAATTTTATCACCTAGCACTCCTAAGTTAACGGGCTCCCCATGCTATCTAAGTTATTGTCTGCCTAATTCTTCTCCGGACACAAAGGACCCCAAAAGGTTTCCAATTTTGTAGGGATACCATACTTTGACTCCAACTCCTCATTTGATTCCGTGGTTACCTCCTTTTTTGGTTTCCGAGTTTCCTCCTCAAACAGCAGGTATTCCAGATAGTCCAGGATTTCATCTGCACAATTCTTCACGTCTTCTCTCTAAAGAAGGGAGGGTCCCTATACAGATTTTGGTTCTAACCCTAACATAGGTGTTGGTTGGACAAGGGTTGATGGTTCATCCTCTGAACGTTCTTCTGGTTCCTCAAGCATGTCAGCAAGACACTCCAGAATATCTCAATCAGACTGAGCATATTCTCTTCATTCCACCTCCACACAAGGCTCAAAATGTATACTTTCGTTAGAATCAGCATCGTCTAAGTAGTACAGTTCATTACTAAAGTGTGGTTCATCAGGTGAGCTAATTGGGTGGTCATCCTCATCATCTTTTACGATAAAGTCGAAATCATCCCGTTTGATGCCATCGTCGTAAAATTCATTCAACAAATCTTTAAGAAAGGAATTCCAACATATCGGTTCATCCCCTTGGGATAGCTCATAATCGTGGAAGAGACATTGAAGAAAACCCCGAACAGCGCGCGAAACGACTAAACTAGGCACTATACCCTACTAAACAGAAATTAACTTCCTTTTGAGCCGAAGCTTGCGGAAAGGATCATTTAATAAATAATTAGTCAAGTTATACCAAAATGAAACCATTCCCCGGCAACGGTGCCAAAAAGTTGACGTGTGTTTTACGTACTAGTTTTAAATTTATAAAAACCAATTTTATTTACCAAACACAGCACAAATAGGCAAGAGGGGCCTAATCGTTTTATAGTATAGAGAATAAGTCGGGTGTCGAACACTTGGGGAAGAGGTATTATTCTTAATTCATTAAATTAACTTAGAATTAAGATAATTAAACTACTAAAAACACTTAAAAAGACAAATAAACAATTAAATGGATTTTTGGGATTTTATGAATCAAGTTGCAAACTTTATCACCTAGAACTCCAATTAAAACTAGCAAACACTCAAAACACAACCATAGGAAACAAAAGCAAAGATCTTTATGAGATTTAACTTATCAAATTGAAGCTCCCTCCCTAGATTTGATTTCTACTTTTCCAAGTTACTTAATTCCTATTAAATTTGTGCAATAAATATTTAAATCATCTCATACCGATTTCTATAATGGCTAGACTCTTAGCTCGAATATCTAGTCCTATAACTATGAAATTAATCAACCTTATGGTCATGAAATCAATTAAATGCACAATTAGTCGTTTTTAAGTTCGTGTCAAACAAGACTTCACCTTTAACAATTATTTTGGTCATTAAATTATTAAATTGACACATAAAGGTTATTATATGCTAATCACACATATTAAAGGTCCATTCTTGATTATCTAAGCCTAGGGTTTGGTCAACCACTAGTCAAGACCAACTATTGATCCTAGATAGTCATGATTAAAGCTACAAAAATAGATAGGTCTTCTAATTTTTATAAACTCAGATTATAAATATTCAAAAACAGAACCTATAACACATATGGATCATAGGCAAAGCTTATAAGACAAATATAAGATGAAACATGTCATAAATAATGGAAATCAAGCAACTTTACAAAGTATCATCTCCTCTAGGGAGGAAAACAGAATACCTAGCCTAGATACATCATGCTTAACACTGGAATTCATCAAATAAAGTAAACATGAGTAAAAGGAAAGAAAAACCGTGAAAGCAATGATGAACCAAGCCTTTGATCTTCAATTTAATGCTCCAATCCTTCAAGATCCGCCTTCAAAGCTTCTTGAATGTTTCTAGACTTGATTTTCAGTGTAAAGGGAAGATGAAGTTGGGTGATTAACCCCAAATTTGAACTAGAGTCGTGTTTACATAGAATTCTGAAAACAGGGGTGTTGCGCCGTGACATGCATACGTCGCGCCGCGACCGGTAGAATCCTTCGCGTTCTCAAATTCAAACTCTTTTGAATCCGGCCTAATCTAACCCGTTGCGCCGTGAAACTTTGAACGTTCGTGGCGCGACTCCTTTTAATTCGCCCGGATCTTGATTTTTTCAATGCTTTTAATTAATTTCTTTTGGGCTTCTTTTCTTGGGCTTTCTATTTGGGTTTCTCTTTTCTGATATATTTTCTATCTTCTTGATTTCTTTTAACTTCTTTTCTTTTTCTTGCTCTTGATTTCTTTCTTTAAATACTTCAAATATTTTCTTTTTTCTCCTTTTTAGCCAAAAACGAATAAAAATCAACGATAAATGCATCTTTTTACAAATAAACGCACGATTTCCGGAAAAAATCAAACAAATATCGCTCGAAATATATGTGTAATAAATGTGATATTAGACAACCAGCCTTCCTAAGTGGCACTTACTGTGAGTCGATGTGACTAACTAGATGTTGATGTAGCATCTAGAGATCGATGTGATCTCAGAAGTTGATGTGACTTCAGAAGGCGATGCAACTTCCAGTAATCAAGGACTACTAGTGGTGGGACCATATACGTGATGAAGACGATTTGATTATCCGTGATGTATGCATATAGCTATTTGTATATGCAGTTTATGACATCTGTGATGTGTGTTATCCAAGTACTTTGTGGAGCGACTCACCATTACATGTTATTATTATTATCTAAGTACTTTGTGGAGCTACTTACTAGGCTTCCTAGATCATTCCTTTGTTTGTTTATTCTATTCATGTTACGCAGCAGACGAGGCTTCCACGTGGACAAGTTTGAGAGTTTTTGTGGAACTCTAAAAGAAATTGTTTTATATTACCTGAGTCGGTTGTTGCCCTATTTTAATAAAGTATTATTGTTAATTCCTTGTTGCATATCCTTTAAAAAATAGGTGTTACAAGATAGAACTTCAAATTGATTTGGTTCCTGGTGTGGCTCCTATTGTTAAAGCACCTTATTGGTTAACACCTTCAAAAATGAATGAAATCATGACTCCGCTCCAAGAGCTTCTCGACAAGGGTTTCATTCAACCGAGTTCTTCACCCTGGGGAGCTCCAGTTTTATTGGTTATGAAAAAGGACGGTATCGATTATCGGGAATTAAACAAAGTTACAGTACGAAGAAGTATCCATTTCCGAGGATCGATGATCTAACTTCAGGGCGCACTACTTTTCAAAAATCGATGTGCGATGTGGCTATCATCAAGTGAGAGTTAGAGAGCAAGATGTTCCAAAGACAACTTTCAGGACTCATTATGGTCACCGTGAGTTCATCGTGATGCCTTTCGGTTTGACTAATGCTCCAGCAATTTTCATGGACTTGATGAATCAGGTCTGTCGTCCCTTTCTAGATAAATCGGTTATTGTCTTTATTGATGATATTTTGATATATTCTCTTACTGCCGAAGATCATCGACGGCATGTGCGAGAAGTTCTTGACACGCTACATGAAGGAAAGTTGTATGCTAAATTCTCTAAGTGTGAATTCTAGTTGCGGGAGGTTCAGTTTCTCGGTCACCTGGTTGGTATGGATGGGATTAAAGTAGATCCGGCAAAGATAGAAACTATAAAGAAGTGAGAGACTTCGTAAACTCCTACCGAGATACGAAGATTTTTGGGTCTTGCAGGTTACGATCGAAGGTTCATTCAAGTCTATTAGAAAATAGCTACACCTTTCACAAAACTGATGAGGAAAACGGAGCCGTTTATTTGGACGGGCAAGAAGAGGAAGCCTTTACAACTTTGAAAAAGCACTTGTGAGAAGCTCCTATTCTTTCTCTACCCAAGGAGAATGAGGATTTTGTGGTATACAGTGATGCATCTTACTTGGGCTTGGGGTATGTTCTCATGTAGTAGGGCAAGGTTATCGCTTATGCTTCAAGGCAACCGAAGGACGTAGAGAAAACTACCATGTACATGATATGGATTTAGCTGCGGTTGTGTTTGCTCTCAAATTGTGGCATCATTATCTCTACAATACAAGGTGCATTATATATACGGTGGATCATAAGTGTCTGCAACACATTTAGAATCAAAAGGAGTTGAATATGAGACAACGGTGATGTATGGAATTATCAATAGACTATGATTGTGAGATTAGCTACCATGCGGGGAAAGCGAACATGGTGCCAGATGCATTGAGTCGTAAGGAGCCTCAGACTCCTTACCGACTAAAGTCTATGGGCATGGTGGTTATCTCTGATATCAAGCTGAAGGTTTAAAAGATGAAAATCTGATTTGTGATTGAAAATCTGATTTGTGGTAATACTCATCTTCAACTCCTTTTGATCCCTGAAATCTTGTGGTTATCCCAACTACCTCCACAAGATGATAATCGCCGGTTTAAGTCCTTCCAAGGACGGATTTGTGTTCCTAGGATCGTTGGTGTTCGTGATACTCTATTGTAGGATGCTCATCGGTCAAAGTACTATATTCACCCGGGAAATACTAAGATGTTTCGTGACCTGCAATCAAACTATTGGTGCCCGGGAACAAAAACTGATGTGGCAGAATATGTGTCGAAATGTATTACTTGTTATCATGTGAAAGCAGAGCACATGAAACCATACGGAAAGTTGCAACAACTGGATATACCCGAGTGGAAATGGGATCAAACCACTATGGATTTTGTCACAAAATTACCAAAGACTCGGCTGGGTAACGATATGATATGGGTTATCGTGGATCGACTGACAAAGAGAGCTCACTTCTTGGCAACTAAAGAAAATGAGAAGCTGGAAAATGTAGCTAAACTCTATGTACGGGAGATAGTCACAAGGCATGGAGTTCCATTATCCATTGTCTCGGACTAGGATAATCGGTTTGCTTCAAGCTTTTGGCAAAAACTTTAGGAAGAGTTAGGCACTAAAGTGCATCCAAGTACTGCGTATCACCCTTAAACTGATGGGCAGAGTGAAAGAACTATTCAGACACTCGAAGATATATTACGCGCATGTGTGATTGAGTATGGAGGTAGTTGGGATACTCATCTACCACTTGTGGAATTTGCTTACAATAATACCTACCATGTGAGTATAGATAAGAAACCGTATGAAATTCTCTATGGGAGAAGTGTCGTACCCTAACTTGCTGGTTGGAACCAGGAGAAAAGAAATTTGTTGGGCCCGAGATAGTACAACTTACAGCGGATAAAGTAGCAATTGTTCGTGATCGTCTACTGGTAGCTCGTGAAAGACAAAAGAAGTATTCAGATAGGAAGCATAGACCCAAAACTTTTGAAGTGGGTGAGAAGGTAAAGCTAAAGGTTTCTCCTTGGAAGGGTATCATATGGTTTGGAAAGCAAGGTAAACTTAGACCACGGTTCATAGTCCCATTCACAGTACTCGAAAGAATTGGAGATCAAGTTTACAAGGTAGAGTTACCACCTAAATTGGAGTGTATACCCAATGTGTTCCATGTCTGCTACTTACGGAGATGCTAGCTGATGAGTCGAGTATTCTGCCTTTAGAGGACCTGCGAGTTGATGAACACAAATGTTTGATCGAAGAGCCAGTAGCTATACTTGATCGGAAAACCAAGCAGCTAAGTAAGAAGCAGGTCAAGCTGGTAAAAGTACAGTAGGAAACAAGCATGGCTCGGATGTAACTTGAGAAACTGAAGATGAAATGAAAGCTCGATACCCCCAACTATTCATTGCAGTACCTGACTCCGGGATGAAATCTTCTTAAGGAGAGGAGGGTGTATACTTTCGTTACAGAATATTAATGGATACTTAGTAAGTTTAAAGGTTACATTTTAGATGAAATAAAAGAAAAGCGATTAAGAGGTGAATAAGGAAAATACCAAGGATTAAGAGGGATTAAAAAGATTAAAGTTAATTAGGGTTATTAAACTCCTTTGGAGCCCTAATTGTGAGGCTCCCTATTTCTCTCTTGATCGGCAGAAAAAACCAAGTTAATTAATTAAAAATGAAAACCAACTTAATAAATTCTAAAATTTTTACAGGACATTGAAATCTCATGGAATATGGACCAGATTTATTTTGAAGAATTTTCGTGATGTTTAGAATAGGTTTTTGAAATATCAAAGTTTGTAGATTAAAACTGTCAGAAATCATAGATTTGCGCACCTAAACTATTTTGATTATGTGGTCAACCAAAGCAACTTAGTTTTGTATGAAACCAGTTGGAGACGAAAGTAGACTCAGAGAGCTTGATTCTATAATCAAAAATCAATTTATTTAAGTTTGTTTTGGCCGAGATACGAACTCTTGAAGTTCACTTATATTTTCTTTCGAGATTACAATTCTTTATTCTTCGTGTTTTTTATAGTTAAACCACTCTTTGGGTTTGTTACTCACCCAAACACATCATAATCATTACTTTATGTATGATTAGGATGTGTTTGGTTTTCATTAGCCAAGATTATGGAAAAGAAACAAAAAGAAAAGATTACATGCATGTATGGATGTATACTTATAATCATGATGTCCAAGGTAACTTGGTCTCTTGAATGGATGAAGAACACCACCAATATTGCTCTTGAGGGGCTGGAATCGGATGGAGAAAAGGGTTTGGAGAGACAAAAATTGTGTGGGGTGGTGTGTGTGTGTGTGTGTGTTTTGGTGATGATTTATGGTAGTTCTTAGTGTTTATGGCAACCATGAGTGATTTGGTAAGTCAATTCCAAGTTTTGGAAGGTGAATATCGCCTCCTCATGCCTTTGGCCGATTTTTTTACATGTATACATATTCTTATTATTTTTTTTATTGTGTGCATATGTTATTTGTCTCATATTTTATGTCATTATTTTCCTTGTAGGTGCACTTGACGTTGCATTGTTATATAAGTTTTATTTTTAATACAAATTATTATTTTATTTTATTTATTACATATAATTTAATATGGTGTATTTATTTGATAGCTCAATTCACCAGTTTATGGCACCGAAGACACCGGTATGACTTAACGGGCGTTAGGAATTTGATCAAGTTTCTAAGATTGTGTTCCTTCAGTTGTTAGAATAACTATGATAGTTGCGGCATTTGACATGATTAAAACTTAGTACTTAACTAGGTTTCAAGAGTTCACTCGAGCACACAGATAATATTAAATGACTAACGGAGGTTATAGGTCGAGACAACCAATCTAATTTGATCTTCCCGCTCCCAAGTAAGCTCCGGTCCGCGCTTTGAGTTCCATGGACCTTGACGATCGGGGTTCTGCTTCTTTTCAATTTCTTTGTCTCTTAGTCCAGAATTTCCACAGATTCCTACACAAAGCGCAACGTGTTATCTACTTTGATTTCATTTAAGGGCACATGCAGGTTCGCATCCGACAGACATTTCTTTAGGTTTAATACGTGAAACGTATCGTGTATGCCGCTTAGTTCTTGTGGGAGTCTTAGTCGGTAGGTTACGGGGCCAGCCCTTTTAATGATCTCGAAAGGCCCTACATACCTTGTTGCTAGCTTACCGTTCATACTGAAACGCACCACACCTTTCCAAGGTGACACTTTTGGTAACACCTGATCGCCCACGCTGAATTCTAGAGGTTTTTGCCGGTTGTCGGCGTAACTATGCTGTTGATCCCTTGCAAACGTAGGAAGTTGGCTCCCCGTTTCATCGGTCCTTTCCGTATCCGTCAGGTTGTGAATGATCAAGCAGTTAGTTTAGATCTTCCTACAGAGCTTGCTGGGATTCATGATACATTTAATGTTTGTTATCTGAGGAAGTGTAAGATTGACGATGAAAGCCAGATTCTCCCAGTGCATGAGTTGAAAGTTGATTCCAAGAAGAGACTTATAGAAGAACTAGTTGAACTACTAGATCGAAAGGTGACCAAACTTCGAAAGAAGCAGATACCTATGGTATTGGTCAAATGGAAACACAGTCTAGGTTTTGATTAAACCTGGGAGACTGAGGTGGAAATGAAAGATAGGTATCCCCAGTTATTTGAGCCGGAGGGAAGATTTGTAACACCCGCAAACCTGGGCTAGTAGATTAGCGGGTTTATGGTATGTGTTTGTTTGTGTTTTAATTATTTTAATTTGATTATATGATTATTTGAGTGATATCAATTATTTAATTAAATTAGAATTTATAGTGTGTATGTATATACATGTATGACCGTATGTATATGTGTATGCATGAGATAGTGGGGTTGTTTACATGTGGGGTGTATGTGAAATTTAGATGCCACCTAACTTGCATGTACACTAGTGAGTGTGTGTGCTATTGTTTCATTATCTTAAAATCTAGAAAGTGTATGTGTGTGCTTTGTTCTCTGTCAAGAAAACCGAAGAATAAGGAAAGGAATCGGAATTTCCATTTTCATTGTGTGTGATCAAAGATTAAGGTTGGTGTGTTTAAGTTATCATAATATCTTTTCTTCTTAAATGATATGCTATATGATTTAGAACATGATACATGTTTAGTTTAAAGATTGCATGTTAAATAATATAATCGGTTTTTGAAAGAATAGGATTTTGATAGCTTTGAATGTTCATATGGTTAATTGTATGAGAATGTATTTAGAAATATTTAATGTATGTTTCTGGAATGATAGTTATGAAATTATGAAAATCTGGGTTTGGATTACTTTATGTTGAAGTTACCGGATATGATATTTATGAAGCTCTCGGATTGTTGAGAAGAAGAAATCCGAGTCTTGCTTAAATCCGAATCCTTAAACCCGGAAGTTTTGAATACCGACACTTGAAAACCGAGACATTGAAATCCTTGACTACATCCAATACTTGAATTATGGGAACTCTAAATCCGATTGATATATAGAGGAACATGAAAATCCAAAACAATGAAATCCGAATGATGAAATCCGACACATGAAATCCGATACCCTAATCCGGGACTGTGGAATCCGATACTCTTGATTTTGGAAACATGAAATCCGATTAAGACATCAGACAGATTGGAACCCATCAGATTCTTAAATCTGACAGTTGTGAAATCCTTAGTTAGTTGCGGATTTGGGAAATCCGATACCTTAGTTACGGATTTTGAGAATCCGAGAAGTGAGAATCCGATACTTTTTGTAATCCGATATTTTGTGTTAGGATTTGTATTTGTTTATTGATTGTTGATATTATGAATGTATTACAAATATATGTCAGATATATTTATAAGATTTGAGACTAATTGGTTATTATTTTATTTTAGGCAATCCAAAGGCTCAGTAACATTAGACTTCTGAGTACTTCGTCTGAATTTGAAAGGTGAGTGGATGTTAGATGCGAATGGTAAAGATTGGGTTTAATATTATTGATGTGAGGCATGATAGTATGTGATGTTTTGATATTGGAACTGCTGATTGTGAATATTATGTAGTATGACTGTTGTATGACTATTTGTTCGATACGCACTCTTAGGATGATTTTGAGTTGCGTTTGAGAAGTCAGCTATACGTGGAATTGGGCTGGGCTCGTTTACTAGTTGGATGAACAGTGGTAGCCTTACTGTTGCATATGTTTCTTCAGAGTGGGATTTCACTATGCCAATTTAGTAGAGGGCTATCGGTAAACCTTTGCTTTGGCCGGCATTGGTTGTAGGTTCTGCGCCGAACTGCCGGTCTTCTTAGAGTTGTGATTACATGATTAGTATTGTCTTGATGTTTGCTTTTGGGATTTAGCCTCTACTCACTTAGCTTTGTGCTAATTCCCCACAGTTGTTGCTTTTTGCAGGTTTGTGTTTGTGAGTGCTCGTGGAAGGAAAAGTTGACTTGACTCTGATGAGTAGATTTAAAATGAAACGAGCCTGTTTATTTTGTAACACAGACTTATGCATGTTAGATTTCAAGAACAGATATTTTGTTTGTAAATGTTTGTGAATGAAAAGTATGTTCAAATTAATTAAAGCTTCCGCAGCGCAGTTTAAAAAAAATGGCTTAGATTTTATGGTGTTACATATAATTTCCGGCCCAATAAGTTGACTTTCCCCCCACTTTGGCCCAACAACGGGTGATCGATATTTCCGTCCATATAGTGCCTCGAACAGGGCGCATTTAATGCTTGTATGGTAACTGTTGTTATAAGAAAACTCAATGAGAAGAAGATGCATGTCTCAGCTTCCTCCAGAGTCAATTACACATGCCCTCAACATGTCTTCCAAAGTTTGGATAGTACGCTCGCTATGTCCACCAGTTTGAGGATGGTAGGCCGTACTCATGTCTAGTCTTGTTCCCAATGCTTTCTGTAGTGTCTGCCAAAACCGTGAAGTGAACCGACTATCCTATCAGGTATAATAGACACGGGCACCCCATGCCTAGCCACTATCTTGTTGATGTAGATTCTTGCTAGCTTATCCATCTTGTAATCTTCACGGATTGCTAGGAAGTAGGCTCACTTAGAAATTCTATCCATGATTACCCGGATTGAATCGTGCCCACCACTAGTCCTGGGCAATTTTGTAATAAAGTCCATAGTTATATTTTCCCATTTCCATTCGGAAATCTCCGGCTGTTGCAATAGGCCCGAAGGTCTTTGATGCTCGGCCTTTACCTTTAAGCAAGTTAGGCACTTGCTAACATAGGTGGCTATGTCCTTCTTCATATCCCTTAGGTCATGGTACATCTTATCCGTTCCTGGGTGAACAAAATACCTCATCGTGTGAGCTTCTTCCATTATTAGTTCCCTCAAATCTCCAGCTCTTGGAACCCAGATTCGTTCCATAAAGTATAAACCACCGTCCTCTCTTTTCCCCAATTGTTTGTCTAACCCTCGCAACATCTCATTTGGAACGTTCCATTGCTTCTTTTTGAGCTTCAAGTATCTCACCCTTGATACCCGATTACATTGTCATGCTCATTGACCGTATTCTTCTAGGCTTGACCCTCTCCTTCCTACTTAAAGCATCAGCTACCACGTTCGCCTTACCTAGGTGGTAGCGAATTTCACAATCATAATCATTGAAGAGTTCGATCCACGCCTCTGTCTCATGTTTAACTCCTTTTGATCGAAGATATGCTGTAAGCTTTTATGGTCGGTGTAAATAACACTTTTCGTCCCATATAAGTAGTGTCTCCAACTCTTAAGTGCAAAGATCATGGCTCCCAGTTCTAAATCATGGACAATATAGTTTTTCTCTTGGATCTTTAGTTGTCGGGATGTGTATGCTATTACCTTACCCCTCTACATCAATACACATCCTAGACCCTGGTGTGAGGCATCATAGTAGACCACAAAGTCATCAGGTTCATCAGGAAGTGCCAATATCAGTGTGTTACACAACTTGTCCTTTAGTGTCTGAAATGCTCCCTCTTGTTCTTTGTTCCAATCAAATCTTGTGTCCTTCTGGGGTAGTAGGGTAAGAGGTTTTGCGATCTTTGGGAAGTTCTCATGAACCGGTGGTAGTAGCCCGCTAATCTTATGAACAAGCAGATTTATGAGGTTGTAGTAGGGGGTTTTCCATTTATTTATGGCCTCAATCTTCTAGGGTCCACATGTATGCCATTGTTATTGACCACATGACCAAGAAAAGGTACTTGTAGCAAAAATTCGCATTTCAAGAACTTAGCGAATAGCTTCTCCTTTCCAAGTATCTCCAAAATTGATCTCAAATGCACTTCGTGATCCACCTTAGACTTAGAATTGTTGGAATCTGCCCACCGACACACATAGGCCAGCATCACTGTCAATGAAGCGCGGGCCTATTGGGTCACACGCCAGGTTTCAATCTCGACAGCCTACTATAAGAAGAAAGAGTCAAAATGGTCAAATTCCAGTTGACCTAGGCTTCACGACCATGAAGGATGCTCCACGGGTCGTGAAGCAGCTCGTGTCCACGAGTCCTGTCGTGGGCCGCATGGTTTGTGAAACCCTAGGGCTTCACGCCCCTACGCGGCCCGTGAAGGAGGTCATGAAGGCACAACCCTCACGATTCTTGCACAGCGCGGCACGGCTCGTGGAGGATTAATAGCCGGTCGTGGAGCATTTATCCTTCACGGCCCGTGAGAGCTCGTGAAGAAGTCGTAAAGGCAGAATTCTAAGTGACACTTGAATTTGGTTGGACCATTTTGTTGGTCCAATGAATGAGTGCCAATTAGCACGACTCTGGACTCTAAAGAACAGATGATATCTCTTTTTAAGGGGCATTGTTTGTTCATTCAACACTCTTGGATAAATTGTGCAAGCATACTTCATTTGTGAGTTCATACTAGTGAGAGTGAGCAAGAGCAAGAGGTCAAGGGCTGTGCACAAGTGTTTTCAAGGCTGTTCCAGAAGAGATCCATCAAGTGTTGGTGGTGCTTCGGTTTGCTAGTACAAAGAGGTTGAAGGTTTCTTGGTGTGGATTTGCATTAGGGCTTGGAGCCTTTTGTTTCAAGCTTACATCCCAAATCCGGTTTGTTCCAGCCAAGTATCAAAGTCTTCGAGGGTATGATTTGATCTCCTCCTTCTCTTTGTTCTTGTTTTTGGTTGCATGCATGTTCTTGCAAGTTTTCACCACCATTGGGAAATCATGGGATCTTTTTGTGTGTTTTTGTTGCCTTCGTTGCGTGCTTTGATCCCCATGGATTCCCAACAGTGGTATCAGAGCCATACTTGTAAGATGCATGCACCTTTGTGGCTTGAAAATCCATATTTTCGATTTTGGACATTCTGTCCAGAAGGTCTTCACGGGCCGTGGAGCTTGCTTCACGGGTCGTGAAGGCCACACGACCAGTCTCATGTGGTGGTGGTCGTGAAAGGTTTTTAATCTGTTTCACGAGTCGTGGAGCGTACTGCCTTCACGGCCCGTGAGGGCCCGTGAAGAGCAGTAGCTCGTGAAGGCGTTGTGAACAGGCTGTTTTTGGCCTTTTTGAAAAAGAAAACTTGGTATGGATTTTGGCACATGATTTTGGTGTTTTCAAAATCATTTTAGGCTGTTTAGCCTTGTAGTTTAAGCCTCATAATATCCTAATTCTTTTATATGTATGTATTGGGTGGTTTTGGCATAAAATGCACACATGCATACATGTAAATTGTGTATATATGAATATGGATTTCAATGTGTTTGGAATCCTAATGCATATGTACAAGGTTTATTCTTGTGCATTTAGTTTTTGAATAAACTTAATTGGGATATTGTTTTGTGCATGGTTTGGTGTGGCACACCATGCTTTGTGGTTGTTTCGTTTTTGTGAGCACCGGTTTGAGCCTAGACCTTTGTGTGGTTGTTTGGTTGCTTTATTTGTTGTTCATTCATTTGGTGGTTTGTACCACATTTGGTTTGTAATAATTTATTTAATCCGGTTTGTAATAATTTATTTATTTGTGGCTTACACGCCAAAGTATTTATTCTTTGTAATTGTATATTAGCTTAGAATAGATTGTGTGGCTTGCATGCCATTTCTCTTTAATTATGTATGTAATGAGAAGAGAAGACCGGAGGCACCAACGGGAGTCTTGGGAGACGTCTTGGCTACCTCGGATCCGGAGGCGCGGGATCGAGTGGGAGCACGCCACGAAGTCTTGGATTATTTGTCCTTAGTAGACTTAGTTCCTCGGTTGGCTCACTGGGGAACACTTAGGTTGGCTCAAATCGGTTTTGTATGCGTGGTTGTGTAGTTTTATTTATTTGCTTTTCTTGCGTGGTTGTAGGATCTTTGCATGCTAGAAAATCTTTTGAAAATAATAAAACTATATAGTTTTCCTTAATTGGTTAACAAACCCCGCTCGCTCACATGATTAACAAACGAATATAAAGTATTTATGTTCAATTGGTGAAAAATGCGTTTTGTCACTTATTTGTTAATCAAAACGAAAAGAGGTTTTTAACCGGAAAAACAAAAGTCCCGTTTTTCTTAAAAACGTTAATCACACGCCATCCAAAAGATGACACCACCCGAATCTAATGAAGCATGGGACAATTGTCGAGCTTAGCACGAGTTGTTCCATGTGGACTTGTGTGGAAGGTGCGTGTGGCGTCTTGAAATTTTTGGTTGTCGAGCTTAGCACGAGCCAATTATTGTCAAGGGCGTCATCGTGTATCTTGTTGGACGATTTGCAATTCCAATTTAATACGCCTTGATAATTGTCGTGCCTATACCGAGTTATCAAAGCGGCTTATTGAGGAATCGGTGTGGGAAGGGATCAAACATGCCAAACCGGTGCTATGAGTACCGATGGATCCCGCAAGTGCCTAAGAGTTGTAATCACGGATTGCAATTGGTAAAGTGTTTACCGGCCTAAATACCTTCACGAAGTGATCCGCGGTAAACCCGTCATGTAGTGAAGTTATGTTGGGTTCTTAGCCCTTGTTAAATTTAAGTGTTAAACTATTGGGTAATTATATAACAAGGATTAAAATATGTCGAACTAACCTTTTTGTGTGCTTTGCCTTCTTTTAGATGGCATCTACAAGCAACACCGCGACACACATATCACTCCGTCCATTTTTGGAGAAAGAGAAACTCATAGGCGTAAACTTCATGGATTAGCTTAGGCAATTGAGAATTGTCTTGCGCCATGAAAGCAAGTTGTACGTCCTAGAGGAACCTCTTCCGGAGGCTCCTGCTACCACCGCTACACGGGCCATTAAGGATGCTTATGAGAAGCGCCTTAAAGACACCAATGAGGTGACTTGCCTCATGTTGACGACCATGAGTTCCGAGTTGCAAAGGCAATTCGAGGACGTTGGTGCGTTTGACATGATCTTGCAGCTAAAGGAAATGTTCCAGCAGCAAGCGAGGCAAGAACTCTACGAGTGTGTCAAGGCCTTTGTAGGGTGTCGGATGCAGGAGGGCGGGAACATGAGATCCCACGTGCTTCGTATGAAGCAATACGTAGACCAGCTCGAGAGGTTGGGCTTTTCTATGGGGAAAGAGTTGGCTACGGAGATTATCCTCCAATCTTTGCCTCAAGCATATGGTCCGTTCATTGTGAACTACCATATGCATAATATGGATAAGTCCTTGATGGAGTTGCACGGCATGTTGAAGACCGCCGAGTCTAACATGGCCAAGGCAAAGCCATCGACCTCCGCACCCGTCCTAGCCATCCATGAGGGTGGTGCTAAGTGGAAGCGGCCCGCTTCAAGCTCCAAGGGCAAGGGAAAGGGGAAGGCGAAGGTGGCAACACCCAAGCCCAAGCCACTCCCGGCGCCGGAGCCGAAGGGGAAGGAACCCGCTCCTATAGCCCCCTCACCGGAAGAGGCCACCTGCTTCTTCTGTGGGGAGAAGGGACACTACCGGCGTAGTTGCCCCAAGTACACGGAGGAGCTCAAGAGGCTTCGTGCCAAGGGACAAGGCGCCTCCGGTATGTATATGATTGAACTCCATAACACTTCTACTTCTAACGCTTGGGTCTTGGACACCGGGTGTGGTACTCACATAGTTAATAATGTGCAGGTACTAAGAAGAAGTAGAGACTTGGTTGATGGAGAGTTGGATCTCATCATGGGAAACAAGGCGGTTGTCCCGGTTGAGAAGATAGGGAGCGTGGACCTCGCCTTTCCATCCGGCTTATTTATTACTTTATTAAATGTATCTTATTCGCCCTGCGTGGCAAGAAACATTTTATCATTTTATGCACTTGTTGACAATGGATTTAACTTTAATTTCTCTAATGGAATTATTTCATGCTTTAAGAATGATTTATTTTATTTTAAAGCACATCCATGTCGTGGCATATATGAGACAAGCGTATGCTTGCAAAGTAATAGATCAACCATGAATGTTGGTTCTAAATCCAAATGTGATTTGTATAAGTTATCTTTATGGCATGGTCGTTTGGGCCACATAAACAAGAAACGCATCGCCTAGCTCCAAGCGGATGGGATCTTGGAATCATTTTACCATGGGTCGGGTGATGTATGCGAATCTTGCTTGTTGGGCAAAATGACCAAAGCACCCTTCACCGGCATTTGTGAGAGGGGCAAAGACTTGTTGGATATCGTTCACATGGATGTGTGTGGTCCGTTCAAGCATGTCACTAGGGATAACTCAAGGTACTTCGTTACCTTACCGATGATTTTAGTAGGTATGGGTATGACTACTTGGTGAGACAAAAGTCGGAAACCTTTGAGGTTTTCAAGACTTTCAAAAACGAAGTTGAGAACCAATTGGGTAAACGAATTAAGATGATCAGATCGGATCGTGGTGATGAGTATCTAAGTTCGGAATTCCGTGACTATCTAAAAGATTGTGGAATTGTTTCGCAATTGACACCTCCTAGGACACCACAATTAAATGGTGTCGCCAAGAGGAGGAACCGGACATTATTGGATATGGTTCGGTGTATGATGAGTCATACGGATGTACCCATTAGCTTTTGGGGCTATGCATTGGAAACGGCTGTTAGAATCCTTAACCTCGTACCAACTAAGAAGGTCAAGAAGACACCCTTTGAGATGTGGCATGGAAAGGTTCCATCGCTTTCATATCTAAAGGTTTGGGGTTGTCCTGCCTACGTGAGACGTGAGGTAGAGGACAAATTGGAACCCCGAGCCGAGAGGTGTTTGTTCATTGGATATCCTGCCGGGTCTATGGGATATTTGTTTTACAAACCGTCCGAGAACAAGGTATTTGTTGCTCGGAGGGCCGTCTTCCTTGAAAGGGAGATGCTATCCAAAGACGCTAGTGGGAGAAAGGTAGATCTTGAAGAGATTCAAGAACTTTCCAATGACCAACCTGAAGTTGGCACTAGTTCACAAGATGATTCTCAGCACGGCGCTGCTGGAGAACCTGACACGGATCCTTTACCTCTTAGAAGATCCGATAGGAGCCGTAACGAGCCAGAGAGATATGGGTTTCTCATGTCTGAGGGCTGCGACCTAGTGGTGGATCATGATGAACCATCATCTTATCGGAGCGTCGTGGTGGGCCCTGAGTCCGCTAGAAGAGGCTATGGATTCCGAGATGCAATCTATGTCGGATAACCAAGTCTGGGATTTGGTAGATCCGGTACCCGGGTGTAGACTCGTAGGGTGCAAGTGGGTCTTTAAGAAAAAGACCGGCATAGATGGAGAGGTAGACACCTTCAAAGCCCGACTGGTGGCTAAGGGTTTCACGCAAACTCATGGTGTAGACTATGATGAAACCTTTTCCCGGTGGCTATGTTGAAGTCTATCCAGATACTCATGGCAATTGCCGCATTTCATGATTATGAGATTTGGCAAATGGATGTAAAAACCGCGTTCCTTAATGGGAAACTTAGCGAGGAGGTCTATATGACTCAACCCGAGGGTTTTGTACATGCCAAGCATCCGGATAAAGTCTGCAAGCTAAAGAAGTCCATTTATGGACTTAAGCAAGCATCGCGCAGTTGGAACCTGTGCTTTGATGAGAAAGTCAAAGAGTTTGGCTTTTCGAAAAGCAAGGATGAGCCATGCGTATATGTCAGGGCTAGTGGGAGCATAGTTGTGTTCCTAGTCTTGTATGTCGATGACATACTCCTCATTGGAAACGATGTCCCGACCCTTCAAGGTGTAAAAACTTGGTTAGGGAATTGTTTTTCAATGAAGGATCTAGTAGATGCGACTTATATTCTTGGGATCAAAATCTATAGAGATAGATCCAAGAGGCTTATTGGGCTTAGCCAAAGTACATATGTTGACAAAGTCCTAAAGCGGTTTAGGATGGAAGACTCCAAGAAGGGGTTCATTCCAATGTCACATGGTTTGGTATTGAGTAAGACTCAATCCCCTAGTTCCCCAGAGGAATGGGAAGTAATGAAGTGAGTGCCATATGCTTCGGCTGTGGGCTCGATCATGTACGCCATGCTATGTACAAGGCCTGATGTATCGTGTGCCTTGAGCATGACGAGTAGATATCAAGCCAACCCTGGCGAAGCTCATTGGACGGTGGTGAAGAGCATTCTCAAGTATCTTCGGAGGACCAAGGAGATGTTCTTGGTGTACGGAGGTGAGGAAGAGCTTAGAGTAAAGGGTTACTTTGATGCAAGCTTCCAAACCGATAGGGATGACTGCCGATCACAATCGGGGTTCGTGTTCCTATTAAACGGCGGTGCTATATCCTGGAGGAGCTCCAAGCAAGATACCGTGGCTGATTCCACTACCGAGTCGGAATACATTGCGGCCAGTGAAGCTGCTAAGGAGGCCGTATGGATGAGAAAATTTCTGCTTGATCTGGGAGTGGTTCCAAGCATCAGTGACCCTGTTGAGATCTTCTGTGACAACGAGGGTGCCGTTGCTTTAGCAAAGGAACCGAGGTCTCATCGACGCACGAGGCATATTCCGCGGAAATATCATTTTATCCGGGACGTGGTCGAAAATGGAGACATCGTCATCAGCAAAGTACACACGGATAGCAATTTGGCGGATCCGTTCACTAAAACGTTGTCGCAAGCCAAGCACGATGCCCACACACGTGCTATTGGGATTAGATTTGCTAGTGACTTGGTTTGAGTTGTATATTGGTTATTGTATTCGATGTACTTACTATGTTATTGGGAACATTAAGCAATATTGAATTTTTGAATGTATTGATTATTAAATGGAGATTTAATGATACGCGTGTAGCGAATACTTTCTTTAAATCATTATTGTGTTCCAACTTTGCATGTTTTATCACTTCCTTGAATGTTTTACATTCTAAACAGTCCACGATCAGTCATTCTTCAAGGAAGGAAGTATGAACGAAGATCGAGGGAAATGATTGGTCATAGTGTTCAATAGGGATTGAATACAAGGGACGCAATATTTCGCCTATACTTGAAAAGAGTTTCAAGTGATTGGACGACCCACACCTGATCTTACTTCATGGTACATGTCAAGAGTAAATCAGGATGATAATATCTTTTATCCTTAGACCGGAGATGCATGTGTTTCACTATTTTGGTTTGCTTTATTCTGACTGCTTTCAAACGTAGTCCGTAACTGGCTATTATAAAGGAGGTATTTGGGTAAAGTATTGCCATTGTATTGGAGGCAATGTAGTCAAAGGAATTTGTTCCTCTATAAAGAAAGATATCCCTGGGCCCCTCGATGATTGGGCGCTGACACCAAAATTGCATGGCCATGCTCGAGCTTGCAATGATTGTTGATCAGTTGCAACTCACCTTTTTGTCACCACCAATCTTGATCGAGAAACATAATCGTGAACGATCGGAGAATGACTTTGTACCATGTCTCGTGTTTACTTGAATATCGCGAACAATAAGATAATTGATCACTTATCTATAGGACCATTTCAAACTCTTTTAGTTTATCATGGTACTTGTTAGGGATGACATACCCCATGTTTAGTTGGGGGCAGGGATGCCTTGCTAGAGGCCGCTCCCTGTCTGTGGTGCCCATGGAAACGGTGTGTCATGTGCAAGTGGGAGTTTGTTGGAATCTGCCCACCGACACACGTAGGCCAGCATCACTACCAATGAAGCGCGGGCCTATTGGGTCACACGCCAGGTTTCAATCTCGACAGCCTACTATAAGAAGAAAGAGTCAAAATGGTCAAATTCCAGTTGACCTAGGCTTCACGACCGTGAAGGATGCTCCACGGGTCGTGAAGCAGCTCGTGTCCACGAGTCCTGTCGTGGGCCGCATGGTTCGTGAAACCCTAGGGCTTCACGACCCTACACGGCCCGTGAAGGAGGTCGTGAAGGCACAACCCTCACGATTCTTGCACAGCGCGGCACGGCTCGTGGAGGATTAATAGCCGGTCGTGGCGCATTTATCCTTCACGGCCCGTGAGAGCCCGTGAAGAAGTCGTGAAGGCAGAATTCTAAGTGACACTTGAATTTGGTTGGACCATTTTGTTGGTCCAATGAATGAGTGCCAATTAGCACGACTCTAGACTCTAAAGAACAGATGATATCTGTTTTTAAGGGGCATTGTTTGTTCATTCAACACTCTTGGATAAATTGTGCAAGCATACTTTATTTGTGAGTTCATACTAGTGAGAGTGAGCAAGAGCAAGAGGTCAAGGGCTGTGCACAAGTGTTTTCAAGGCTGTTCCAGAAGAGATCCATCAAGTGTTGGTGGTGCTTCGGTTTGCTAGTACAAAGAGGTTGAAGGTTTCTTGGTGTGGACTTGCATTAGGGCTTGGAGCCTTTTGTTTCAAGCTTACATCCCAAATCCGGTTTGTTCCAGCCAAGTATCAAAGTCTTCGAGGGTATGATTTGATCTCCTTCTTCTCTATGTTCTTGTTTTTGGTTGCATGCATGTTCTTGCAAGTTTTCACCACCATTGGGAAATCATGAGATCTTTTTGTGTGTTTTTGTTGCTTCCGTTGCATGCTTTGATCCCCATGGATTCCCAACAAGAATAGATCAGGATATCATCTATAAAGACGATAACAAACTTGTCTAGAAATGACTTGCATATGTGGTTCATTAAATGCATAAACATTGCGGGTGCGTTAGTTAGCCCGAATGGCATAACCATGAACTCAAAATCTCCACAACGGGTTCTAAACGCGGTCTTTGGAATGTCCACCTTACGTACTCTCTGTTGATGGTAACCAGAACGAAGATCTATCTTGGAAAAACTTCACGAGCCTTGCAACTGGTAGAAGAAATCATCTATCCTAGTAACGGTTCTTGATAGTTAGTCTATTCAGCTCACGTTAGTCGGTGCATATTCGAAATGAACCATCCTTCTTCTTGACGAATAGAACAGGTGCTCCCTAAGGCGAATGACTGGGTCAGATAAAACCCTTGTCTTGTAGTTCCTGGAGTTGGCTAGGTAACTCTTGCATTTCTGATGGTGCTAATCGATATGGAAATCTTACTACGGGAGTCGCTCCTCGTATCAAGTCGATGCCAAATTCTACTTGTCGAATAGGGGGTATTCCAGATAGGTATTTAGAAAGTCCCTAACTACCGGAATATCCTCGAGTTCTTCTCCTCCACCTTGGCACTCATGAGATGCTTTGGATCTCCTTCGGGTTGGTCCCCCTAGACTATAAGCACTTTTTCGTTTGATAAGGGAATTCGGACTATCTTCTCATGACAAATGATCTCAGCCTTGTACTTTAACAACCAGCCCATCCTTACAATCACATCAAACCCCCATGTCCAAAAGGTATCAAATCTATACCGTAACAATGTTGGGGTCCTAGCGAGCTTCATTGGCACGGATAACAAGTGCTCTCCCACGAGCTTGGTTTCCCTGATTACGGTCTCCTTCCATGGCCAAGGCTTGGTTTGGCCTATTCCGTCCTGGACCAGGAGTTCCGTTTAGTCTTGGACATGCATTTCTATAGTGGTCAACACTCCCACATTCATAGCACGTCCTGTTGGATTCATAGTATTCACCGGTGTTATCATTCTTCCCCCGGTCCTACAGTCCTTAGCGTAGTATCCTAAGCGGTTACATGTTGTACTTGAGTGACACGGTAAATTCTGATAGTGGTGATAGTTGCAGTTGTTGCACTTCAGCGCCGGACATGCATACTCCTTCCTAGCAGGGTTAGCTACAATAAACCCAGTTGCTACTTTGGCCCTCTTGTTGTTGTTCTTGGGATTCCCTTGCCTACTCATCTCGCTTTTGTCTTCTCGGCCCAGCGGGTAAGTGCCATTGCACCCCCTTGCCGTCGAAGTCCCTTGGTTTACAAGCCAGAAATTCTTTATAGGTGCAGCCGTCGCCATTCCCGATGTTGGTGTTCTCACTCCTCCTTCGTTGGCGTTATCAGCCCCGACGCCATTATTGCTTTAGTTAGCAAGGTTATTGCTAACTTGAGTGACAATGGTAGAGATTAGGGTCTGTAGTTGTTGAACTATGATTTGTGCAAATGTTGGGGTTTTCACGCCCTGCAACCCAGCATCACCATTATTACCGCCATCTCTACCTCCTCTTTTGGCAGCTGCCGTGTCTAGCATTTCGGGTTGATCTTCTTGGAGGTATGTTATATACAAAGGTATGTACGTGACTTAGATGGAAGGCCAAATCATGGGTATCGTTACTCTTAGTATTTTGGTTACGTCATGTGTCATAGCATTTTGTTACTTTAAATCATATAGTTATGGATATTGGTCTCTTGCGCACTACCCTAATATCAAAAAAGTTGTTCTCTTCGCAGGATGCCTCACAATACATTAAGTGTCCTTGTGGTAGGTATGTGTGCATGGTG
The DNA here is from genome assembly GCA_038502395.1 of Dittrichia graveolens. NCBI lineage: Eukaryota > Viridiplantae > Streptophyta > Magnoliopsida > Asterales > Asteraceae > Dittrichia > Dittrichia graveolens. Next base: position 32,589,425 of record JARJIL010000008.1, read on the forward strand.
GTGATCAGGCATAATGCATCCATACTTATCACAACTCTCCTTAAAGCACCACTAATCATCCCGATCCACTAACATAGGCCAAAACTCTACTTCTTACAGGTCTAGCCAGTTAGGAACACTCGGTCATGTATGACGCTAGATCACATAGTCATTCGAATTATTGGCCCTGCTCTAAAGCAACATCAAACGAGAACATGCAGTAAAGCTAGGTCAAGAATTCTAAGTCTATATAATTTGAATCATACATTATTAGAAGTGCTCACACAACCCTTCCCTTTATTTTCTAACAACATATATAATAATAAACAAATACGTGTGCATATAGTCGTTTAAAGAGGCTTGGATGTATGTTTGAGTTGTTCAAAACCTTGTAGTCATGCCACGCGTGCTAGATAATAACAAGCAAGGTATCAAATCTTTTGTCTTTTATTCATGTTTAATTAGTGGGTTCGAAAACCATACAAGAAATCATGAAAAGAAATAAAACAATATAAGTTCGAATAGTAGTAAATAATCCGATAGATGGAACGATAGATTATAACAGGTGTCCTCTACTCGTCGGTAGGATCCTCGGGCGGGTCCTCCTTGGGGTCCTCTTTGACCTTATCCAAGGTTGCCATAAGATGACCTTGGATCCTAAGGATCTCCTCTAGTACTTGGATCCTTCGGCGTTGTCGTGCTTGCTCTTTAGCTTGGTTGTCAACCCGATCTTCAAGTTAGGAGAAGGCCCGGTTTTCCGCATCACTCGTCGTATTTAGTTGATATTGAGGGCCTATGCTTCCCATTAGGACGGGGTCGGGATGGCCCACCGCAGCTTTACGGGGTTGGCTCGTTGCCGTATGCTTACATACATGGTGTTGTCCATCGGTTGTCCGAATCATACCAACTGAGCGCTTCATCGTTTTGAGTTGGCGGATCTCTTCCTCTTGCTCTTGGATTTGTTGATCTCTTTCCTCGAGTTTCCTTTTTAGGGAGCTGATCGTCAACTCAGATCGGGTAGGGGTTCGGATTGTACGTACCATCATTTCCTAGATAGAACAATTACGGAGGTTAAAATTTTGAAGAATGTCGTTCGCGGTTTGCGTTAGCCGATTAGGCTGAAGTGTGAAAATTCGGGAAATGAAATAGTATGCACACATAGTTCCTATTATGCAACTATATGAGGTACTTAGGTTATAGTCTAGGTCAAACCACATAATTGTCCATAACCAATGGCTCTGATACCAATTTGTCACACCCCGCCTAGGCGGAAACACGGAGTGTGACGGAGAGGATCGTCATAACACATTGATACATGAATAGAGAAATTTACTAAATGGATTCGCACCAACGTGTCACAACGTTCCCCGACACAAGAGGGGACTTTTGTCATGGTTAGTCATTCCGGGACAATCATAGTCAATAAGTAAAGACAAGAAAATACCAAATAGTTATTCCCACAACCCGGGACAAGTATACGAGGCTACAAGCCCAAATATTATAAGTTTAAGTTCATCAATTTATATACTAGTAAAAGTAAGCATTAATTCAAGTCTCGCTAAGGCCCACTAATCTCGTCTAGGCTCCTTAAGCGTTATTGTTAACATTACATGAAAATAAACACTCGAAAATGTCAACATAAAGCTGGTGAGCTCGTAGGTTTACAAGTAAAAGTAAGTTTTGCCATATATAGTAAGTTGTATGACAATAAACACGTAAAGGCATGGTACACAATAGTAGTATAGTGATACCCAAAACCTAATTTCACGAGGCACGAGTAATTTGTTATCCAATGATTGCCTTCTAGCTGGAGCTACTAGTTGGCTATAGATAGTAATGAGATAATCAATAGTCTTAACCCGAACACGGGTTCAATAGGCAATCACGATCACGAACACAATAGTCAATCCCGAACACGGGTTCAATAGACAATCCTGAACACGGGCTCAATAGACAATCCCGAACACGGGCTCAATACACAATCCTGAATACGGGCTTAAGAGACAATCCCGAATACGGGCTTAATAGGTGCACACACATACCACGTATTTGTCATAAAAGAAAAACCTAGAAATGAAACATGGACATGGCATAAAGAATTTGTGAAAATAGTTTTACGTGTCGATTTCCCCCTATAAAATACATAAAAAGGGGCCACGAGTACTCATGTAACATCCTCGGTTTGGGCCTAGCTGTAAATCGTTTGTAAATGTACGTAAGCTAGTAAATTATGTAAAGGGTCTAAGTTGTATAATTGTATGTAAGTTAATTATATTAATGAAAGTATATTTGTGTTAAGTGTTTAAATGAAATATATATATATATATATATTAAGAGTAAGAAAAAGAATAAAAAGAAAAAAAAGGAATTCAAGAGGCGGTTGCCTTTGGATGTGGGTTTTGATATATATAGATATGTATGTGTGTAATTGACTAAAGTTAGTCAAAGTTGGCAAGAAACCAAAACGCACACTTACACACTAGTTCTCTCTCAGCACATTCTTGGATTCTTGAGTTTGGAAGATTTGAGATTGTAGAATCAAACAAAGGTTAGTATAACCTTTGTTTTGATGTTTAAACATGTTTGATGTTTGTTTTGTGTTTAAATCATGGCTAAAACTCAAGTTCATGCAAGAACACCATTGAAGAACACTCAAAGCTTACTTCACAAGTGGGTTTTGTTTGTTTGGTGTCTTGTTTGGTTTTGATGGATTTATGAAGCTTGTATGAATGTTATGTGAAGTTTAAAAATGTTTTTAAAGTGAAATTTAACAAGTTTGAAGTTCTGGTTTGTTTTGAAAATAACCAGGATTGACTGTCTGTTGGGTGATGCGACGATTGACTGTCTGTTGGGTGATGCGACTCCCCCATTAGACTGTCGCATGGTTCAAATGTCTGTTTCATGAGACTGTCGCATGGTTACAAAAACCATGCCATGCGAATGTCGTATGGTTCAAGTAACCATGCCATGCGACTGTCGCATGGTTCAAGATAATGCCATGCGACTTTTGTAAATGCCATGCGACTTTTGTAAGTATCATGCGACTTTCAGTTTGAACCATAAACAAGCCCAGCGACTTTCAGAGCTTAGCCATGCGACTTTCGCATGATAAAACGCGACGCGACGCGTCCGATCCCTGGACGCGGCACGTCGGGTAAATTTCAGAATGTTCACTTTTCAAAATTAAATGTTTTAAAAGCACAAGTCATGCTAATTCATGAGAAGTTTAAGCTAGGGTGTTATAAGCCTTAGATAAGTCTTGTAAGGGTTCTAGAAATAGAATCCCGTATGTGTAAACACTTAACGCGAATGATAAATGATCCTAGGTAAACATGCCGAGTTAGCTGAACCAAAGTTAAAGTAATCTATATATAAGCTACTCAAGTGAGTACCGACTTTTATAAGTCTCAATAGAGGGAGACTTGCTTGTTAAGTGTAATATATGTAATACAAAGATGTTCAGTATTGCATGTATGGTTAAAAATAAATACATAAGCATTGCCATGCTATTTTAATACACTATGCCATGTTAAATACTTGTTGAATATGAGTTAAGTGCATCCCAGTGGAATACAGAATTAGAGTCGCCATGTTAAGATGAATGACATGTATGCTACTGATCCTGAATGGATCAACTATATTAAAGATTAATGATATGTATGCTAGGGTTCCTGATGGATCCGCAGTGATGAAATGAATGAATACGCATGCTTAATAAAAGTATATGCATGCTAAGTGAATTGATCCAGATTGGATCAGCTATGTGTATGTGAAAAGTTCGCGGACATCTTCAAGCATAGTTAAGGTCAACTCTGTAGTTGGGTTCCAGGGATCCTTGATCAGGTGATTCAGGACTTAACGGTGATTCGAGGTAACATTCCGGATCATAGGTTCTGCAGAACCGCCATGCCTTATACCATGAGGGGTAATCAGCCGGATGTAGCTGAGTTTCCTAAGGAGCCTATGGTTCCGTAAACAATGCTTGGTGGACTACTTTATGCTCCTCCACCAGTGTGGATGGTCATGTCTGATCCCCTGGTTTATTGTTGTTGAGCAGGACTGGTTATCCTCTAAGAAATAACTTATACAGATCTTATCAGCACACCGTAATGTGATAGGATAGCATTGTATGCTTATTCCTATGATACATGACTTTCTTTATTGATGCTTATGTTAAGTTTGTACTCACTAGCTATGTGTATAGCTAATGGTGCCACGTTGAACCTTTTTGTAGATAAAGGATAGGTAGCCTGGAGAGCGGGGTTGCCTTCTGCTGGATGTTTATTTTGGGGTGTAACACTTTTTGTAATGTTATGATATTATGGTCGGTTATTGTATTAGAGTAACACCAGCAGTCGATACAATGTTTTGAATGTAAATATCTCATGTAAACCTTTTTGGTTTAACTTTCCGATGCTTAACTCAATGATATTTAATCGTGAATGAGTTCACGTGTATGAAAAACGCAAATTTTTGCTAATGTTATCATTTGCAAAGCCGGTGTTACAACTCAGCTTAGTTAGCGGATTGTCGCTTAATTCCTAACATGCTCGCAAATCTACAACAACCGTATGATCTAACTTATATACTATTTACGCGTAAAATCCTCGTTGTACCAACTTTGAATTATCAAGTTTGATTTGGATTCAAGATTATGTTTTACACTAGTTTCCATAAGTGAATCCATTTCTTGGGTCTAACCCCAATATATGTATTTAAGTTTTGAAACCTTGTTTATTTTCCTCTTTAAATGTGTAGGTTAGATTCTAAATTTTTGGGTACGCTTTGTGTATTTTTAAATTAATTCAAACATCCTAATTATTTCCTAAATTTTTGGGGCAGAGACCTTATTGTCTCTATTATTTTATATAAATTTTTCTAGAGATTAATAACATGTATATTATTTTTAAAAAATACTTTGATTGGTGTTGGTCAGAAAATGCCTCAAGCTTGCGCGACACAAAGTTTTATTTATTTAAAATACTAAACAACTTTAATAAAATCTAAAAATTTTACTATAGCTTAAAAACACATAAAATTCATTCACATAACCTTCCCGTTTTGACAATTAAAATGTTCTTACCCAATTCTAATATTTTCCACAGTGATTATAAATACTCTGAAGTTTATTCATATTAAGTTTTGGCCTCTACATCGTAATCTTGGATAATTTATGACGTTTGAAACTCTGTTACGGTAAAACCCTAGGATTCCCAGATTCAACAACAAAAATGTTTTTAATTAATTAAAAAAGAAAACCAACTTAATAAATTCTAATATTTTTATAGGACTTTGAAAATTCATGGAATATGCACCAGATTTGTTTTGAAGAATATTTGTGATGTTTAGAATAGGTTTTTGAAATATCAAAGTTTGTAGATTAAAACTGTCAGAAATCACATATTTGCGTACCTAAACGATTTTGATTATGTGGGCGAACAAAGCAACTTAGTTTTGTATGAAACCAGTTGGAGACGAAAGTAGACACAGAGAACTTGATTCTATAATCAAAAATCGATTTATTTAAGTTTGTTTTGGCCGAGATATGAACTCTTGAAGCTCACTTATAGTTTCTGTCCAGATTACAATTCTTTGTCCTTCGTGTTTTTTATTAGTTAAACCACTCTTTGTGTTTGTTACTCAGCCAAACACATCATAATCATTACTTTATGTATGGTTAGGATGTGTTTGGTTTTCATTAGCCAAGATTATGGAAAAGAAACAAAAAGAAAAGATTACATGCATGTATGGATGTATGCCTATAATCTTGATGTCCAAGGGAACTTGGTCTCTTGAATGAATGAAGAACACCACCAATATTGCTCTTGAGGAGCTTGAAATCGGCTGGAGAAAAGGATTTGGAGAGACAAAAAACGTGTGGGGTGGTGCGTGTGTGTGTGTGTTGGTGACGATTTATGGTAGTTCTAGGTGTGTATGGCAACCATGAGTGATTTGGTAAGTCAATTCCAAGTTTTGGAAGGTGAATATCCCCTCCTCATGCCTTTGGCCGATTTTTTTACATGTATATATATTATTATTATTATTATTATTATTTTATTGTGTACATATGTTATTTGTCTCATATTTTATAGCCATTATTTTCCTTGTAGGTGCACTTGACGTTGCATTGTTATATAAGTTTTATTTTTGCTTCTTTGAGATGTGTGTTGTCTAGAAAATATTTTTAATACAAATTATTATTTTATTTTGTTTATTACATATAATTTAATATGGTGTATTTATTTGATAGCTCAATCTTCACTAGTTTATGGCACCGAAGACACTGGTATGAATTAAAACGGGCGTTAGGAATTTGATCAAGATTCTGAGATTGTGATGGTTAAATCATTATTTATCAAAAAAAAAACATAATCGATTTACTATATAGTGTTGATGGAATTTTTTTCAGTATTGATCTTAAGGAATTGAAAATTTGAAATCCCCACATAATTTACATTCCATTTAGCTTTTAAAAATTTATTAGTGAGATGTTAGGGGTATTATGGTATTTTTAATTTTCAAATAAACTAAGAGATTAACCATGTAACACGGGAAAACCAAAGCCATTTTTTTAAAATACGCTACGAAAGCTTAATTAAACAAACCACTTTACATACAAAACGAATATTTACAAATTAAAACATCTTTTCACAAACGTCAACATCAACCGTCTTAGGTGTTACAAAACAACCGGCTCATTTTCGTTTAAATCAAAATCTATGAGAGCGGGGTCGAGCTTTCCTTCTACTAACACCAACACTCACAAACCTGCAAAAGCAAAAACTGAGGGGAATTAGCACAAAGCTAAGTGAGTAGAGGCTAAGCACAAATGCAAACATCAACAGTCAATATCAAAGCATGTAATCACACAACCAAGAAGACCGGCGGTTCGGCGCAGAACCTACAACCAATGCCGGCCAAGCAAGGGTTTACCGATAGCCCTCTACTGAGTTGGCACAGTGAAAATTTTCATCTGATGCAACACTATCACTGTTCAACCAACCAGTAAACGAGCCTAGCCCAATTCTAGGTATAGCTGACTTCTCAAACGCAACTCAATATCATCCAAAGAGCGTGTATCGGCCAAATAGTCATGCAACAGATATCATCAAACAACAATCATAATCAATAATCAGAGTCAACAGACTATCAATCACATACGCATGCATCACATCAATTACATCAACCATAATATTTACCATCCGCGATTAACGTCCACTCACCTCTTGATTCCAAACGGGTAACTCAGAGATCATATATTACTGAGTCTTTGGATTGCCTGAAAACACAGTAACAACCAAATCAGTCTAGAATATATAAATATATCTGTCCACATATATTTATATCTCAATTTCTCATAAAATAGCATACAAATCAAACAACATCAAATCAATTCCCAAGTGTTGGATTCGGGACCCATCGGATTTCCAAATTATCAAATTTCCAAGAATCCGCCGGATTTCAATCTATCAGATTCTAGTGTATCGGATTCTTGGGTTACGGATTTAGGCATTTATCGGATTTGATGTGTACCGGATTTCAAAGATACCGGATTCTCAATCTCGGATTTCTGCTCATCGGATTCTAAAGTGTCGGTTTTCAGGGTATCGGTTTCTGATCTATCGGAATCCTTTATGTCGGATTTCATATCATCTTCTTCACCTAGCAATCCGCCAACTTCATCGTCACCATGGATCAAACCCAGAACTTCTAAAACTCATCAAAACTTACCAAAATCATATTTAATCATTTACAAACATGTATTCATGCATCATAAATATCTTTTAATCATGTAAATTGATCATGTAAATCACTAAAACAAACAAAACCCATTTAACCAAATAAGCTTCTAACTTTATTCATGGTGTTTTACTTCTAATCTTGTAAAACACAACATTAAACCTAACATGACAATCTATATTCATATAAGAATCATAATTAACCTTCTTTTACAATATCAACGATAACTTCTTCAATCCAAATTCCAAGTTTGCAATGTTTAAAAAAATTTCTACGGAGGTTTCTTCAATAGAGGATAACTCACACTCTTAGCACACACACACTTAACTTTGAGATAATGAAAAAATTATCTTCCAATATAAACATATATACACGTACACATATAAATTGATAGAAACTAAGCAGGAGGTGTTAACTCCTCTAATCCACTATTACATGCATACTTAACATACATACATACTACACATACATGCATACTTTTCATATCTCTAGTAATCATATATATATTTACACATATATATATTTTCAAGTTAATTATTTAAATCAAATAAATCAATTAACCACACATAATTAAATTAACGCAATAAATCACATACCGCCAACCCGCTAATCTACTAGCCCAGGTTTGCGGGTGTTACAAATCTTCCATCCTTAAGAGGATTCCGTCCTTGGAATCCCTTCTCGTTTAAATAACTGGGGGTACCTATCCCTCATATCTGCCTCAGTCTCCCATGTCAAATCAGAACCTAAACTGTGCTTCCACTTGACCAACACCATCGGAATCTTTTTCTTGCGGAGTTTGGTCACTTTGCGATCCAACAGTTCAACAGGTTCCTCTATCAATCTTTTCTTCGAATCTACTTTCAAATCATGTACCAGGAGAATCTGATTTTCATCTTCAACCTTACATTTCCTCAGATAACAAACGCCGAACGTATCATGAATACCTGCCAACTCTGCTGGAAGATCCAACGTAACCGTCTCGTCATTCACTATCTGACGAATGCGGAAAGGACCAATAAAACGCGGAGCCAACTTCCTGCATTTGCCGAAACAAATCACACCTTTCCACGGAGAGAGTTTGAAATAAACAAGTTCACCCACATCAAACGATACCGGACAACGTCGTGGATCAACATGCATTTTTTGTCTATCCTTGGCAGCTTTCAACTTCTCTTTGGCAATAGCAACCTTGTTAGTTGTCAACTAAAAAATCTCTGCCCTGCAAACTGTTTCTCACCAGTCTCTAACCAACAAGTCGGAGTACGGAAGTGACGAACATACAACATTTCATACAGAGGCATCCCAATACTGGAGTGGTAAGAATTGTTATACGCAAACTCTATCAACGGCAGGTGCGAATCCCAAGATCCACCATACTTAATTACACAGGCACGTAACATATCTTCAAGTGTCAGTATGGTTCGTTGTAACATCCTCAACTTGGGCCTAGTTGTAATTAGTACGAGAGTGTACGTAATTAGTATAATATACGAATAAGTATTGTAGGTATTTGTAAGTATTCGTGAAATTAAATGAATTAATATTTGTGCATGTTGTGTGTTAATTGTATGTATGTATATTAAATGTATATATATGTAATAAATAAGAAAAGAATAAAGAAAGAAAAGAAAAGAAAAGAATAAAGAAAGAAAATAAAAGAAAAGAATAAAGAAAGAAAATAAAATAAAAATATAGATATTTGTCCAGAGGCAGTTTCCCTCTGGATAAGATTGGTATATATGTGTGTAAGTGTGTCATTTAACTCACAAAGTCAAAAATAGCAAAAGTTTTCAAACAAATACAAACACATTTCTTTCTGCTCTCGTAAGTTGTGAAGAAGGATTCTTGAAGTTTGGAGATTTGAAGTTCTAGACTCAAAGTAAGGTGAGTATGATGTTTGTAGTATAGATTATATATGTATTATGCTAGAAAGATGTGTGTTTTGTGGCCGGAAGTTGTGTTAGAATGGAAAACACCATGGATGAACATGAAGCTTACTTTATAAGTGGGTTTATCATGTTTTGATGTTTTCAAAAGGTGTTAATGTGTTCATGAGGGTCTTATAGGTGGTATAAGAATTTTAGAAGTATTTTAAAAGTGAAAATGACATGTTTGAAAATCTGGGTTTTTGAATAAGTTGACTGAAAGTCGCATGCATTTCATATGAAGAAGATGATAAATCTGGAAAACGCATTATAGCGGCGCGAAAAGCTTGTGGTCACGGCGCGACCCCGTCAAGAATGCCCATGCGACTTATTTGATCCGACTTTCGCATGGACCATCCGACAGTCGGATAGTTCGTGGGAACCCTTGGTCCGACTTTCGCATGGATCATGCGATCAATGGTCCGGCTTTCACGCGTCGTGGCGCGACGGGGCCTTATCAGCAAGAATGTGTTGTTTTGTACATGTTCTTGTTGATTAGGTTATGTAATGTTTGAAGTAAGTTTAATGAATGATTTATGACTATTAAGAAGGTCTTGTAAATGTTTTAGTAATAGAACTTAATGTGTGCAATCGCTTAACGTGATTGCCGATGTTTTAGGTGAACGTGTCAGCTGAACCAGCATTAAGTAAACGAATGTTATAAGCTAATCAGGTGAGTGCCTGCTTTCATGAGACTTAGTAGAGTAAGGATTGCATGCTAGATGATTGTATTGTGTTGACTTAACTTGCTTTTGCAGGTACGCTCGAGGAGGTAAGTGTATGACTTGTATGATGTTAGAATATATGTCAGGTGCATGCCAGTGCGTCCAGATTGGAACCACTTAGTTAATACATGGCGATATGTACGTATGTATAACTGTATGATGTTATATGTGAAATGTTGGATCCCTGTGGGATCAAATGTATGTATATATGTATGTGAACTGTCTGCAGACTATGTGACGCATGGTTAAGGTCAGTCAGTTGTAACTGGATCCTTCGGGATTTCACGGTGATTCAGGAGGCATCCTGGATTCTTGTTCTGCAGAACCACCGTGCCTTAATGTGAGTGGTGATCAGCCGGTTGTAGCTGGATTACCTGTGGAGCCTCTGGCTCTGTGAACGATGCTTGGTTGACTGCTTTATGCTCCCCCACCAGCATGGATGGTCGTGTCTGATTCCCCGGTCTAAGTTGTTGAGCGGGATTGATTACCCTGCAAGACACAACTCTTTCCAATCTTGTCATCACACCGCTATGTGCTAAGCTAGCAATGATTGTTTATGATATGATGCATGACTTACTGTATTGATACTTATGACTGTATGTACTCACTAGCTAGTGTAGCTAATGATGCTATGATTTCCTTTTTCAGGTAAAGACTAGATGTCCTGCAAGGCGGGTTGCTTTTGGGAAATATGTTGCCTCTTGTAGGTGGAACACTTGTACTTATATGTTGTAATGTAAATAGATACAATGGTCGGTTCTTGTACTTGGTAACACCAGCGTCTTTTGATAAGTTGTTAATGTAAATAACACTTGTTATTTTAAAAAGAAAATTTTCTGCTGCTAAAACCTGATTTGCCATTAAAGTACCTGAATTCAGAAGCGGTGTTACAATTAGGTATTAGAGCCTAAGTTTGAGTGAATTGGGTACTTGTAAGAGTATTCGATCTCAAGTTCGGGCCCGACCATCAAGAAGTGTTCCTATGGGGGGATTGAGTGAGAGTGTTATATGTATGCTAGCACTATATGATTACTTGTTAGTAAGTTAAGTTAGTGAATTGAGATTTACTGCTCTTTCTCTATCATATAGAAAGTTGAATTGAGATGTCTGCCGAACGTGGCTATACCGAGCAAGCTATTAAAGAATTAGAGGATGAGGCTTCTCATATGCCTCATCAGGCTGAAGATCAGAGATCTCAGCACAATGCTGGAGAGGGCAGACATGAGCCAGATCAGGCTGCTATTATTAGGTGTCTGGAGGAAGAGCTACGAGTGACAAAGGAGCTCTTATTGCAAGCTACATTGAACAAGCCCCCAAAGACTTGTTCATACAAAAAGTTTTTAACTTGCAATCCTCCGACATTTCAGGGGAGTGATAACCCCACCGTTACTATCCAATGACTCCGGGAGATGGAGCAAGTGTTTGAATCGTGTGAATGTGAACCTAAGTACTGTGTCAAGTATGCAGTACGGATGTTAAAAGGACATGGGATACGGTAAAAGCTTCGGTTCGGAAAGAAGTACTGAGTGCTCTCACTTGGGAGCAGTTCTGTGAGAAGGTGCTGAAGAAATATTGCACCAAGTATGACTTGGAAAGAATGGAGAGAGATTTTAATGATCTCCAGAAAGAGGATACACCAATCGAAGAACACATAACCGCGTTCACTGATAAGATGCGGTTTGTTCCTCATCTGATCCCAGACGAGACCACCAAGATAAGGCGGTTTATGGCAACTCTGCCACTGGAATTTCGCCCACATGTGCGGGCTGCTGTTGAACTGGATCGTGCGTTTGATATAGCCTGACAATTAGAAGGTGACCACTTATACTACAAGGGCGAATCTGCCGGTGCAGGGTCAAAGAGGAAGTTCCAGCCGTCTGATAAATCGGGTCCTTCCAAAGGATAATCCACTGCAGGCGGAAAGACTGATTCCTCCAAGAAGCCAAGGCCTAATTCTCCTTGGTGTTCTCTGTGCTGAACTTATCACTCTCGTGAGTGTTCCAACTCTACCAGACATTGTTGGAGGTGCGGGCAGAAGGGCCACGCTACAACTGAGTGTGGTTTTAAAGAGGACGTGTGCTATCGGTGCCACAAGCCCAGGCACAAGCTGACAGACTGCCCAGAAAGACAAAGTGCTGGAGCCAAAGGGTCTTCTTCTTCTAGACGACCGAAAAGAGATGACGTGCCCCGTGCGAAAGGCAGGGCTTTTCAGATGATGGCGGACGAGGCCAAAGCAGCAGGGGATGTCGTCACAGGTACTTTTCTTATCAATTATATCCCTGCTAGTGTTTTATTTGATTCTGGAGCTACCTACTCCTTTGTATCTATAGCATGTCGTAAAAGATTGTAGTTTCCTGTTGTTCCATTAACTGAGCTGCTCAGAGTAAAGGTCGCTGACGGCAAAGTAGTCTCTGTTACAGAGAAAGTCCCAATAGCTGTGATTTACATTGACGGGAGTAGTATCCCTATTTCTTTCTTTATTATGCTTATTGCGGGATTTGATGTCGTGATCGGGATGGATTGGCTCAGCAAGCGTGATGCTGAGATTATCTGTTCCAAAAAGATGATCAAGATCCCTCTATTTGATGTATCTTATGCTGTTGCACGTGGAGAACGACGAGATTCTGATATTCCTATTGTCTCCATGATTAAAGCTCAAAAGTCAATTGCCAAAGGTTGTGACTCTTATCTGGCATACGTTATTGATGCTACGATGGAGAAACGACCAGTTCGTGATATCCGGGTGGTGTCTGACTACCCTGAGGTATTCCCTGAAAAACCTCCGGGTTTGCCTCCGATTCGTGATGTTGAATTCAAGATAGAGCTTATTCCGGGAGCTACACCTGTGGGTCGTTCTCCGTATCGTCTTGCTCCTTCTGAAATAAGAGAGATGATGACTCAAATTCAGGAGTTGCTCGACAAAGGTTTCATTCGTTCAAGTTCCTCACCGTGGGGAGCTCCTATGTTATTTGTAAAGAAGAAGGACGGAACGATGCGAATGTGCATAGATTACATGGAGCTTAACAAGCGAACTGTAAAGAATAAGTATCCGCTTCCTCGTATAGATGATCTTTTTGATCAATTGCAGGGGGGCTACATGCTTCTCTAAGATTCATCTTTGGTCGGGGTATCACCAAGTACGAGTTCGTGAAGAAGATGTTCCGAAGACTGCATTTCGAACTCGTTATGGTCCTTACGAATTTCTGGTTTTGCCGTTCGGCTTAACCAATGCCCCTGCCGTCTTCATGGATCTGATGAATCGGGTTTGTCATCCGTTTCTAGATAGATCTGTGATTGTGTTTATTAATGATATTCTTGTTTACTCGAAGACGAAAGCTGATCACGAGCTTCTTCTTCGTCAGGTTCTCGAGACTCTAAAGCGAGAACAATAGTATGCTAAGTTGTCCAAGTGTGAATTCTAGCTTAAGGAAGTTCATTTCCTTGGCCATGTTATATGTCATGATGGCGTTAAAGTAGATCCGGCTAAGGTGGAGGCTATGATGAATTGGGGGGTTCCTCGGACTCCTTCCGAAATTAAAAGCTTCCTTGGCTTGGCTGGCTACTATCGGCGGTTTATCCGCGATTTCTCGAAGCTTGCGGGTCCGTTGACTAAGCTGACTCGCAAGGATGTTGCTTTTATCTGGTCGGAAGCTCAAGAAGAAGCTTTTCAGACCTTGAAACGACTGTTATGTGAAGCTCCGGTCCTTATTCTGCCTGAGGGTTCGGAAGACTTTACAGTATACTGCGATGCCTCTTATGCGGGTTTGGGTTGCGTTCTGATGCAACGTGATAGATTGATTGCCTATGCTTCTAGGCAGTTGAAATCACACGAACGGAACTAACCAACCCATGATTTAGAGCTTGCTGTTGTTGTGTTTGCTCTGAAGTTGTGGAGGCATTACCTTTATGGTACAAAGTGTGTGATTTGCACAGATCACAAAAGTCTTCAGTATGTCTTTTCTCAGAAAGAACTCAACATGCGGCAACGCCGTTGGTTGGAATTAATAAAAGACTATGATTGTGAGATCCGTTACCATCCTGGCAAGGCCAATGTTGTAGCGGACGCTTTAAGCCGTAAAGGACCGACAACAGAAGCTAAATTTATGAGGATCACGAGTGTATCAGACTTGATTTCTAGATTGAAGGAAGCTCAGCAGACTGCATTACAAGAAGAAAATATGAAGGCTAAGACGATGAAGAAGTTAAAGGATCTGCTTGATGAAGATAATCGTGGGTTTAAAACTTTTCAATCCAGGATTTAGGTACCTTCGGTCGGAGGTAACCGTGAGCTGATTCTGCAGAAAGCCCATAAGTCCAAATTATCTGTCCATTCGGGAATTATGAAGATGTACCACGACTTGAAGATGTTATACTGGTGGCCAACCCTGAAGAAAGACATCGCTTCATTTGTGGAGAGATGTCAGATCTGCGTGCAAGTGACGACAGAGCACCAGAGACCTTATGGTAATCTGCAGCAGTTGGATATTCCGGAGTGGAAATGGGATAATATCACGACGGATTTCGTGACGAAGTTACCGAGGACGTCCAGAAGGCACGACATGATCTGGGTTATCGTTGATCGACTGGCGAAAGTGCTCATTTCTTGGCAACGAACGAGTCTGCTTCGCTGACCCGCTTAGCTCAGTTGTATATCGATGAGATTGTGTCACGTCACGGTCTTCCATGTTCGGTTGTATCTGATCATGACTCTCGGTTTGTCTCGAATTTCTGGCAGAGTCTCCAACGCGAACTTGGCACTCGTGTTCATCTGAGCACTGCCTATCATCCGCAGACTGATGGCCAATCTGAATGTACGATTCAGACATTAGAAGATATGCTTCGTGCCTGTGTACTCGAATTTGGTGGATCGTGGGATTCTCATCTCCCATTGATTGAATTTGCTTACAACAATTCATATCATTCTAGCATTGGAATGCCACCATACGAGATGCTCTATGGAAGACAATGTTGCACTCCGACCTATTGTATGAAGCCTGGCGAGAAGCAGTTCGCTGGACCTGAAATTGTCCAGATAACTTCTGATAAAGTGAATGTGGCTCTTGAAAAGCTGAAAGCAGCTCGGGACCGACAGAAGATGTATGCGGATCCAAAGCGTCGTCCCGCTACTTTTGAAGTCGGTGACCGTGTGTTCTTAAAGGTTTCTCCTTGGAAGGGCGTCATTCGTTTCGGGCGCAAGGGGAAGCTAAGTCCACGTTTCATTGGCCCATTCAAGGTTATACGTAAAGTGAATGATCAGACGGTGACTCTAGAGCTGCCGCCTAAACTATCAAGAATTCACGACACCTTTAACGTGTGCTACTTATGCAAGTGCCACGTTGAGGAGCAATAGATTATTCCTTTGCAGGAATTAAAAGTTGACTCTTCCAAGCGACTAGTTGAAGAACCTGTTGAAATTCTTGACACGAAAGTCAAGAAACTACGCAAAAAGATGATCAAACTAGTCCATGTGAAGTGGAAGCACAACTTAGGTCCAAACCTGACGTGGGAAGTTGAGAACGAGATGAAGACAAGGTACCCTCGCCTGTTTATCACTGAGTAGATTCCGAGGACGGAATCTTCTTAAGGGGGTTGATTTGTAACATCCTCAACTTCGGCCTAGTTGTAATTAGTACGAGAGTGTACGTAATTAGTATAATAGACGAATAAGTATTGTATGTATTTGTAAGTTTTTGTAAAATTAAATGAATTAATATTTGTGTATGTTGTGTGTTAATTGTATATATATGTACTAAATAAGAAAAGAATAAAGAAAGAAAAGAAAAGAAAAGAATAAAGAAAGAAAATAAAATAAAAATATAGATCTTTGTCCAGAGGCGGTTTGCCTCTGGATAAGATTGGTATATATGTGTGTAAGTGTGTCATTTGACTCACAAAGTAAAAAATAGCAAAAGTTTTCAAACAAACATAAACACACTTCTCTTTGCTCTCGTAAGTTTTGAAGATGGATTCTTGAAGTTTGGAGATTTGAAGTTCTAGACTCAAAGTAAGGTGAGTATGATGTTTGTAGAATAGATTATACATGTATTTTGCTAGAAAGATGTGTGTTTTGTGGCTGGAAGTTGTGTTAGAATGGAAAACACCATGGATGAGCATGAAGCTTACTTTATAAGTGGGTTTATCATGTTTTGATGTTTTCAAAAGGTGTTAATGTGTTCATGAGGGTCTTATAGGTGGTATAAGAAGTTTAGAAGTGTTTTAAAAGTGAAAATGACATGTTTGAAAATCTGGGTTTTTGAATAAGTTGACTGAAAGTCGCATGCATTTCACATGAAGAAGATGATAAATCTGGAAAACGCATGATCGCGGCGCGACACCGTCAAGAATGCCCATACGACTTATTTGATCCGACTTTCGCATGGACCATCCGACTTTTTGGTCCGACAGTCGGATGACCAATCCGACCAAGTGATCCGACAGTCGGATAGTTCGTGGGAACCCTTGGTCCGACTTTCGCATGGATCATGCGATCAATGGTCCGACATTCACGCGTCGCGGCACGACGGGGCCTTTTCAGCAAGAATGTGTTGTTTTGTACATGTTCTTGTTGATTAGGTTATGTAATGTTTGAAGTAAGTTTAATGAATGATTTATGAATATTAAGAAGGTCTTGTAAATGTTTTAGTAATAGAACTTAATGTGTGCAAACGCTTAACGCGATTGCCGATGTTTTAGGTGAACGAGTCAGCTGAACCAGGATTAAGTAAACGAACGTTATAAGCTAATCAGGTGAGTGCCTGCTTTCATGAGACTCAATAGAGTAAGGCTTGCATGCTAGATGATTGTATTGTGTTTACTTAACTTGCTTTTGCAAGTACCCTCAAGGAGGTAAGTGTATGACTTGTATGATGTTAGAATATATGTCAGGTGCATGCCAGTGGGTCCAGATTGGAACCACTTAGTTAATACATGACGATATTTACGTATGAATAACTGTATGATGTTATATGTGAAATGTCAGATCCTTGTGGGATCAAATGTACGTATATGTGTATGTGAACTGTCTGCAGACTATCTGACGCATGGTTAAGGTCAGTCGGTTGTAACTGGATCCTTCAGGATTTCACGGTGATTCAGGAGGTATCCTGGATTCTAGGTTCTGCAGAACCACCGTGCCTTAACGTGACTGGTAATCAGCCGGTTGTAGCTGGATTACCTGTAGAGCCTCTGGCTCGGTGAACGATGCTTGGTGGACTGCTTTATGCTCCCCCAACACCAGTCTTGTCAGCAAACCGCTATGTGCTAAGCTAGCAATGATTGTTTATGATATGTTGCATGACTTACTGTATTGATACTTATGACTGTATGTACTCACTAGCTAGTGTAGCTAATGATGCTATGATTTTCTTTTTCAGGTAAAGACTAAATGTCCTGCGAGGCGGGTTGCTTTTGAGAAATATGTTGCCCCTTGTGGATGGAACACTTGTACTTATATGTTGTAATGTAAATAGATACAATGGTCAGTTCCTGTACTTGGTAACACCAACGTCTTTTGATAAGTTGTTAATTTAAATAACTGTTTGTCGTTTTAAAAAGAAAAATTTCCGCTGCTAAAACCTGATTTGCCATTAAAGTACCTGAATTCAGAAGCGGTGTTACATTCGTTCAGTCTGACCATCAGTCTGTGGATGATAAGAAGTACTCAAGTTAATTCTCATCCCCAACTCTCTCTGTAAACTCCTCGAGAAATTAGAAACAAACCTGGAGTCTTTGTTAGATACTATTGACAACGGTATACCATGTGTTGCAACAATCTCATCAATATACAGTTGAGCCAATTTAGTCAAGGAAATTTTCTTACAAGTAGCCAGGAAGTGAGCACTTTTCGTCAGTCGATCCACGATCACCCATATCATATCATGATTCTTCTGAGTACGTGGAAGTTTTGTTACAAAATCCATCGTTATGTGTTCCCACTTCCACTTAGGAATTTCTAACTGTTTCAAGGACCCGTAAGGCTTCTGATGTTTAGCCTTCACTTATGCACATATATGACACGATTCTACAAAGTGTGCCACATCCGCTTTCATCGTAGGCCACCAGTAAAGCACTTTCAAGTCGTTATACATTTTTGTGCGTCCTGGATGTATTGACAATCTCGACTTGTGTGCTTCAGTTAAAATCAACTTTCTTAATTCTCCAAGCATAGGCACCCACACACGAGTCTTATATACTTTCAATCCACGAGAATCATCAATAAGTTTATCCTTATGTTTCTTCATTAATTCAGTCTTCAAATTCTCTTCCTTCAAAGCTTCCAACTGTGCAGATTTTAGTCTATCCACTAAATCCGATACTATCTCCATACACATAAATTGGATAGGACTTCCCGCTCCCTTGCGACTTAGGACATCTGCCACTACATTTGCTTTCCCAGGGTGGTATCTAATCTCGCAATCATAATCTTTTA
The DNA here is from genome assembly GCA_038502395.1 of Dittrichia graveolens. Taxonomy (NCBI): domain Eukaryota; kingdom Viridiplantae; phylum Streptophyta; class Magnoliopsida; order Asterales; family Asteraceae; genus Dittrichia; species Dittrichia graveolens. The sequence goes on from JARJIL010000008.1 coordinate 32,608,225, forward strand.
TCAGCTTTACCCATCACCTCTGTCTCATATTCAGTTCTTTTTGTGTAAATACATACTGTAGGCTCTTATGATCAGTGCAGATTACGCATTTGGTACCATACAAATAGTGACTCCGCAGTTTGAGCGCAAACACAACAGCTTCTAGCTCTAAGTTGTGAGTCGGGTAATTCTTTTCATGAGGTTTCAATTGTCTTGAAGCATACGCAATCACCCGATCCATCTACATTAGCACACATCCTAATCCAGCAAATGACGCATCGCAATACACGATAAAATCATCTGATCCACTTGGAAAAGCAAGGATAGGAGCCTGACATAACAACTGCTTTAACATCTGGAAAGCTTTATTCTGTTCATCACTCCACACTAACTTTACATCTTTCCGAGTCAATTTAGTCAACGGACCCGCAATCTTGGAGAAATCTCTGATAAATCTGCGGTAATATCCTGCTAAACCAAGAAAACTCTTTATCTCCGCTTCCACTTTCAAAGGATCCACTTTTACCCCTTCACTACAAATCACATGCTCCAAAAACTGAACTTCTCTTAATCAGAATTCGCACTTTGAGAATTTCGCATACAAGTGTTCTTTCTTCAGAGTCTCCAAAACTTGTCTCAAGTGTTGCTCATGTTCCAGCTCAGTCTTCGAATAAATCAGGATATCATCGATAAAACAATCACAAACTCATCAAGAAATGGTCGACAAACTCTGTTTATAAGATCCATAAATATCGCGGGTGTATTTGTTAAGCCGAACGGCATAACCAAGAACTCATAATGACCATAGCGCGTACGAAAGGCTGTTTTTGACACATCCTCCTCAGATACACGTACTTGATGATAACCCGATCTCAAGTCAATCTTAGAAAAGAACGAATAAGTCATCAATTCTGGGCAACAGATACTTATTCTTGATCGTCTTCTTGTTCAACTCACGGTAATCGATACACATTCGCAATGTACCTTCCTTTTTCTTTACAAACAACACTGGCGTACCCCACAGAGACGAACTCGGATGAATAAAACCCTTGTCTAACAGATCCTGGATCTGTGTCATCATTTCTCTGATTTCTGAAGGTGTCAATCTGTATGAAGCATTTGCCACTGGTCTGGAACCAGGGATCAAATCAATCTTGAACTCTACCTCGCGAATTGGAGGCAACCTTGGAAATTGTTAGGATTCCATGGGGATCAAGGCACGCAACGGAAGCAAGAAATACACACACAAACGATCCCATGAAGTCCCAATGGTGGTGAAAACTTGTAAGAGGCTACATGCAACCAAAACAAGAACAAAGAGAAGAAGGAAATAGAGCCATACCCTTATAGACCTTTGATTCTTGGCTGGAACAAAATGGATTTGGGATGTAAACTTGAAACAAGCGGCTGCAAGTCCTAATGCAAGTCCACGCCAAGAAAACCTTCAATCCCTTTGTACTAGCAAACCAAAGAAGTCACCAACACTTGATGTCTTCTTCTGGAACAGCCCTTGGAACTTCAAAGTTATAGCAACAAACACTAAGGTTCACTAACTCTCAAGTGTAGAACTCTCTATGTAGTGTTAATTGCACAAAATGACCAAGAGTGACAAAAGAACTTAGTATGCCTCTTTTAAAGACACCACATCTGTTCAAAAGAGCCCAGAGTCGGACCAAATGGCTACCTCTCCTTGGACCAACTCAAATGGTCCAATAAAACACAAGTGTCATCTGGAATCCTGCCTTCACAACTTCTTCACGGGCTCTCACGGGCCGTGAAGGATGAATGCGCCACGACCGGCCATTAATCCTCCACGAGCCGTGCCGCACCGTGCAAGAATCGTGAGTGTTCGTGCCTTCACGAGCCGTGTAGCGTCGTGAAGCCCTAGGGTTTCACGAACCATGCGGCCATGACAGGACACGTGTACACGAGCTGCTTCACGACCCGTGGAGCATCCTTCACGGTCGTGAAGCTTAGGTCAGATTGGATTTGACCATTTTGACCCTTTCCTCTTATAGCAGGCCGTCGAGATTGAAACTGGGCGTGCGACCCAATAGGCCCACGCTTGATCGGCAGTGATGCCGGCCTACGTATGTCAGTGGGCAGATTCCAATAAACTCCCACTTGCAGATGACACACCGTAGCCATGGGCACCACAGACTAGGAGCGGACTATAGCAAGGCATCCCTGCCCCCAACTAAACACGGGGTCTGTTCTCCCTGTCAAGTACCAAGTCAAAACTAAAAGAGTTTGACATGGTCCTATAGATAAGTGATCAATCATCCTATTGTTCGCGATATCCAAGTGAACACGAGACATGGTACAAAGTCATTCTCTGATCGTTCACGATTACGTTTCTCGATCAAGATTGGTGGTGACCAAAAGGTAAGCTGCAACTGATGAACAATCATTGCAAGCTCGAGCATGGCCATGCATTTTTGGTGTCAGCGCCCAATCATCGAGGGTCCAGGGATATCTCTCTAAACAGAGGAACAAATTCCTTCGACTACATTGCCTCCAATACATTGGCTATACTTTACCCAAAAGCCTCCTTTATAATAGCCAGTTATGGACTACATTTGAAAGCAGTCAAAATAAAGCACCAAAATAGTGAAACACATGCATCTCCGGTCTAAGGATAAAAGATATTATCATCCTGATTTACTCTTGACATGTACCATGAAGTAAGATCAGGTGTGGGTCGTCCAATCACTTGAAATTCTTTTCAAGTATAGGCGAAATATTGCGTCCCTTGTATTCAAGGAAGTGATAAACATGCAAAGTTGGAACACATTCAAGGATTTAAAGAAAGTATTCGCTACACGCATATCATTAAATCTCCATTTAATAATCAATACATTCAAAATACAATATTGCTTAATGTTCCCAATTACATAGCAAATATATCAAAAACAATAACCAATATACAACTTAAACCAAGTCACTAGCAAATCTAATCCCAATAGCACGTGTGTGGGCATCGTGCTTATCTTGTCACAACGGTTTAGTGAACGGATCCGCCAAATTGCTATCCGTGTGTACTCTGCTGATGACAATGTCTCCATTCTCGACCACGTCCTGGATAAAATGATATTTCCGCGGAATATGCCCTGTGCGTCGGTGAGACCTTGGTTCCTTGGTTAAAGCAATGGCACCCTTGTTGTCATAAAAGATCCTAACAGGGTCGCTAATGCTGGAACCACTCCTAAATCAAGCACAAATTTCCTCATCCATACGGCCTCCTTAGCAGCTTCATTGGCCGCAATATATTCCAACTCTGTAGTGGAATCGGCCACGGTGTCTTGCTTGGAGCTCCTCCATGATATAGCAACGCCGTTTAATAAGAACACGAACCCCGATTGTGATCGGCAGTAATCCCTATCAGTTTGGAAGCCCGCGTTAGAGTAACCCTTTACTCTAAGCTCTTCCTCACCTCCGTACACCAAGAACATCTCCTTAGTCCTCTGAAGATACTTGAGAATGCTCTTCACCGCCGTCCAATGGGCTTTGCCTGGGTTGGCTTGATATCTACTCGTCATGCTCAAAGCACACGATACATCAGACCTCGTACATAGCATGGCATACATGATCGAGCCCACAGCCGAAGCATATGGCACCCGCTTCATTTCTTCCCGTTCCTCTGGGGAACTAGGGGATTGAGTCTTACTCAATACCAAACCATGTGACATAGGAATGAACCCCTTCTTGGAGTCTTCCATTCTAAACCACTTTAGGACTTTGTCAACATATGTACTTTAGCTAAGCCCAATTAGCCTCTTGGATCTATCTCTATATATTTTGATCCCAAGAATATAAATCGCATCTCCTAGATCCTTCATTGAAAAACAATTCCCCAACCAAGTTTTTACACCTTGAAGGGTCGAGACATCGTTCCCAATGAGGAGTATGTCATCGACATACAAGACTAGGAATACAACTATGCTCCCACTAGCCCTGACATATACACATGGCTCATCCTTGCTTTTCGAAAAGCCAAACTCTTTGACTTTCTCATCAAAGCATAGGTTCCAGTTGCGCGATGCTTGCTTAAGTCCATAAATGGACTTCTTAATCTTGCAGACCTTATCCGGATGCTTGGCATGTTCAAAACCCCTGGGTTGAGTCATATAGATTCCTCACTTAGTGTCCCATTAAGGAATGCGGTTTTTACATCCATTTGCCAAATCTCATAGTCATGAAATGCGGCAATTGCCATGAATATCCGGATAGACTTCAACATAGACACCACGGAAAAGGTTTCATCATAGTCTACACCATGAGTTTGCGTGAAACCCTTAGCCACCAGTCGGGCTTTGAAGGTGTCTACCTCTCCATCTATGCTAGTCTTTTTCTTAAAGACCTATTTGCACTCTAATAGTCTCCACCCGGGTACCGGATCTACCAAATCCTAGACTTGGTTATCTTACATAGATTACATCTCGGATTCCATTGCCTCTTTCCACTTAGCGGACTCAGGGCCCACTTCAGCGTCCCGATAAGATGATGGTTCATCATGATCCACCACTAGGTCATAGCCTTCAAACATGAGAAACCCATATCTCTTTGGCTCATTGCGACTCTTATCGGATCTCCTAAGAGGTAAAGGATCTGTGTCAGGTTCTCCAGCAGTGCCGTGCTGAGAATCGTTTTGTGAACTAGTGCCAACTTCAGGTTGGTCATTGAAAGGTTCTTGAATTTCTTCAAGATCAACCGTTCTCCCACTAGCGTCTTTGGATAGTATGTCCCTTTCAAGCAAGACGGCCCTCCGAGCAACAAATACCTTGTTCTCGGAAGGTTTGTAAAACAAATATCCCATAGACCCGACAGGATATCCAATGAACAAACACCTCTCGGCTCGGGGTTCCAATTTGTCCTCCACCTCACGTCTCACGTAGGCAAGACAACCCCAAACCTTTAGATATGACAACGATGGAACCTTTCCATGCCACATCTCAAAGGGTGTCTTCTTGACCTTCTTAGTTGGTACGAGGTTAACGATTCTAACGGTCGTTTCCAATGCATAGCCCCAAAAGCTAATGGGTACATCCGTACGACTCGTCATACACCGGATCATATCCAACAATGTCCGGTTCCTCCTCTCGGCGACACCATTTAATTGTGGTGTCCTAGGAGGTGTCAATTGCGAAACAATTCCACAATCTTTTAGATGGTCATGGAATACCGAACTTAGATACTCACCACCACGATCCGATCTAAGCATCTTAATTCGTTTACCCAATTGGTTCTCAACTTCGTTTTTGAAAGTCTTGAAAACCTCAAAGGTTTCCGACTTTTGTCTCACCAAGTAGACATACCCATACCTACTAAAATCATCGGTAAAGGTTACGAAGTACCTTGAGTTATCCCTAGTGACATGCTTGAAAGGACCACACACATCTGTGTGAACGATATCCAACAAGTCTTGGCCCCTCTCACAAACGCCAGTGAAGGGTGCTTTGGTCATTTTGCTAAATAAGCAAGATTCGCATACATCATCCGACCCATGGTCAAATGATTCCAAGATCCCATTTGCTTGGAGCTTGGCGATGTGTTTCTTGTTTATGTGGCCCAAACGACCATTCCCTAAATATAACTTATCCAAATCACATTTGGATTTAGAACCAACATTCATGATTGATCTATTACTTTGCAAGCATACGCTTGTTTCATATACGCCATGATATGGACGTGCTTTAAAATAAAATAAATCATTCTTAAATCAAGATATAATTCCATTAGAGAAATTAAAACTAAAGCCATCGTCAACAAGTGCATAAAAAGAAATAATGTTTCTTGCCACACAGGGCGAATAAGATACATTTAACAAAGAAATAGATAAGCCGGATTGAAAGGCGAGGTCCACGCTCCCAATCTTCTCAACCGGGACAACCGTCTTGTTTTCCATGATGAGATCCAGCTCCCCATCAACTAGGTCCCTACTTCTTCTTAGTACCTGCACATTATTAACTATGTGAGTACCACACCTGGTGTCTAAGACCCAAGCGTTAGAAACAGAAGTGTTATGGAGTTCAATCATATACGTACCGGAGGCGCCTTGTCCCTTAGCGCGAATCCTTTTGAGCTCCTCCGTGTACTTGGGGCAGCTACGCCAGTAGTGTCCTTTCTCCCCACAGAAGAAGCAGGTAGCCTCTTCCGGTGAGGGGGCTATAGGTGCGGGTTCCTTCCCCTTCGGCTCCAGGGCCGGGAGTGGTTTGGGCTTAGGTGTTGCCACCTTGGCCTTCCCCTTCCCTTTGCCCTTGGAGCTTGAAGCGGGCCGCTTCCTCTTAGCACCACCCTCATGGATGGCTAGGACAGGTGCAGAGGTTGATGTCTTTGCTTTGGCCATGTTAGACTCCGTGGTCTTCAACATGCCATGCAATTCCATCAAGGACTTATCCATATTATGCATATGGTAGTTCACAATGAACGAACCATATGCGTGAGGCAAAGATTGGAGGATAATATCCGTAGCCAACTCTTTCCCCATAGGAAAGCCTAACCTCTCGAGCTGGTCCACGTATTGCTTCATACGAAGCACGTGGGAGCTCACGTTCCTACCTTCCTGCATCCGGCACCCTATGAAGGCCTTGCCACACTCATAGAGGTCTTGCCTCGCTTGTTGTTGGAACATTTCCTTTAGCTACGAGATAATGTCGTACACACCAACGTCCTCGAATTGCCTTTGCAACTCGGAACTCATGGTTGTCAACATGAGGCAAGTCACCTCATTTGTGTACTTAAGGCGCTTCTCATAAGCATCCTTAACGGCCCGCGTAGCGGTGGTAGCAGGAGCCTCCGAAGGAGGATCCTCTAGGACGTACAACTTGCTTTTATGGCGTAAGACAATTCTCAATTGCCTATGCCAATCCATAAAGTTTACTCCTACGAGTTTCTATTTCTCCAAAAATGGACGGAGTGACATGTGTGTCGCGGTGTTGCTTGTAGATGCCATCTAAAAGAAGGCAAAGCACACAAAAAGGTTAGTTCGACATATTTTAATCCTTGTTAAATAATTACCCAATAGTTTAACACTTAAATTTAACAAGGGCTAAGAACCCAACATAACTTCACTACATGACGGGTTTACCGCGGATCACTTCGTGAAGATATTTAGGCCGGTAAACGCTTTACCAATTGCAATCCCTGATTACAACTCTTAGGTACTTGCGGGATCCATCGATACTCATAGCTCCATTTTGGAATGTTTGATCCCTACCCACACCAATTCCTCAATAAGCCGCTTTGGTAACTCGGTACACGCACGACAATTACCAAGGCGTATTAAATTGGAATTGCAAATCGTCCAACAAGATACACGATGACGCCCTTGACAATAATTGGCTCGTGCTAAGCCCAACAACCAAAAATTTCAAGACGCCACACTCACCTTCCACATAAGTCCACATGGAACAACTCGTGCTAAGCTCGACAATTGTCCCATGCTTCATTATATTCGGGTGGTGTCATCTTTTGGATGGCGTGTGATTTACGTTTTTAAGAAAAACGGGACTTTTGTTTTTCCGGTAAAAAACCTCTTTTCGTTTTGATTAACAAATAAGTGACAAAACGCATTTTCACCATTTGAACATAAACACTCAATATTCGTTTGTTCATCATGTGAGCGAGCGGGGTTTGTTAACCAATTAAGGAAAACTATATAGTTTTATTATTTTCAAAATATTTTCTAGCATGCGAAGATCCTACAACCATGCAAGAAAATAAATAAATAAAACTACACAACCACGCATACAAAACCGATTTGAGTCCACCTAAGTGTTCCCCGGTTAGCCAACCGAGAAACTAAGTCTACCAAGGACAACAAAATCCAAGACTTGGTGGCGTGCTCCCACTCGATCCCGCGCCTCTGGATCCGAGGTAGCCAAGACGTCTCTCAAGACTCCCGTTGGTGCCACTGGTCTTCTCTTCAATATTACATACATAATTCAAAGAGAAATGGCATGAAAGCCACACAATCTATTCTAATGCTAATATACAAATAACAAAGAATAAATACATTGACATGCAAGCCACAAATAAATAAATTATTACAAACCAAATGTGGTACAAACCACCAAATGAATGAATAACAAATAAAGCAACCAAACAACCACACAAAGGTCTAGGCTCAAACCGGTGCTCACAACAACAAAACAACCACAAAGCATGGTGTGCCATACCAAACCATGCACAAAACAATATCCCAATCAAGTTCATTCAAAAAACTAAAGGCACAAGAATAAACCTTGTACATATGCATTAGGATTCCAAACACTTTGAAATCCATATTCATATATACACAATATACATGTATGCATGTGTGCATTTTATGCCAAAACCACCTAATACATACATATACAAGAATTAGGATATTATGGGGCTTAACTACAAGGCTAAAAAGCCTAAAAATGATTCTGGAAACACCAAAACTAGATTGCTAAAATCCATATTCAATTTTCTTTTTCAAAAGGCCAAAAACAGCCTGTTCACGACCCCTTGACGAGCTACTGCTCTTCACGGGCCCTCACGGCCCGTGAAGCCAGTACGCTCCACGACTTGTGAAATAGTTAAAGCATCTTTAACGACCAACACCCCACGAGACTGGTCGTGTTGCCTTCACGACCCGTGAAGCAAGCTCCACGGCCCGTGAAGGCTCTTTGGACAGAATGTCCAAAATCGAAAATATGGATTTTCAAGCCACAAAGGTGCATGCATCTTACAAGTGTGGCTCTAATACCACTGTTGGGATTCCATGGGGATCAAGGCACGCAACGGAAGCAAGAAAAACACACACAAACAATCCCATGAAGTCCCAATGGTGGTGAAAACTTGTAAGAAACTACATGCAACCAAAACAAGAACAAAGAGAAGAAGGAAATAGAGCCATACCCTTGTAGACCTTTGATTCTTGGCTGGAACAAAACGGATTTGGGATGTAAACTTGAAACAAGCGGCTCCAAGTCCTAATGCAAGTCAACACCAAGAAAACCTTCAATCCCTTTCTACTAGCAAACCAAAGAAGTCACCAACACTTGATGTTATAGCAACAAACACTAAGGTTCACTAACTCTCAAGTGTAGAACTCTCTATGTAGTGTTAATTGCACAAAATGACCAAGAGTGACAAAAAAACTTAGTATGCCTCTTTTAAAGACACCACATCTGTTCAAAAGAGCCCAGAGTCAGACCAAATGGCTACCTCATTGGACCAACTCAAATGGTCCAACAAAACACAAGTGTCATTTGGAATTCTGCATTCAGGACTTCTTCACGGGATCTCACAGGCCATGAAGGATGAATGCGCCACGACCGGCCATTAATCCTCCACGAGTCGTGCCGCGCCGTGCAAGAATCGTGAGTGTTCATGCCTTCACGACCTCCTTCACGAGCGGTGTAGGGCCGTGAAGCCCTAGGGTTTCACGAACCATGCGGCCATGACAGGACATGTGTACACGAGCTGCTTCACGACCCGTGGAGCATCCTTCACGGTCGTGAAGCTTAGGTCAGATTGAATTTGACCATTTTGATCCTTACCTCTTGTAGCAGGCTGTCGAGATTGAAACTTGGCGTGTGACCCAATAGGCCCGCGTTTCATCGGCAGTGATGTCGGCCTACGTGTGTCAGTGGGTAGATTCCAACAGCAAATCCTCTGGAAACACATCCGGGTATTCCGTTACCACCCGAATATGATTCATAGCTTGCTTTTCTTTCTTCTTGTCGATAACATATGCCATGTAAGATTCACATTCTCTATCCAACGCCTTTTTAGCTTTCAGACAAGAAATAATTGGAATTACAGATCCAACCTTCTCACCCCTTGCTACTACTCGTGTGCCATCCACCAACAGGAAAGAAATCAACTTCTTGTGGCATTTAATGCTGCCTTGATTCAAACTCACCCAATCCATCCTGGGTACCACATCAAGACTAGATAATGGCATGACAAGAAAATACACAGGAAAACACAAACCATCTATATCAATTTTAGCTCCATCCACAGCTGTCGTGACCGGAACCATCATGCCATCAGCTACTTCTATGTCTAAAGCATTAGCAAGCTTCATACTAGGCATGTTTAATCTATCACATAACTCCACAGAACAAAGGAGCGATTAGCTCCAGAATCAAACAATAATCTAGCACAGAACAAAGGAACGATTAGCTCCAGAATCAAACAATACTCTAGCAGGAGTAGAGTTTATTAAAAACATACCCGTTATGACATCGTTTGTGATGGTGGCATCATCCACTGTCATTTTAAATGCCTGAACCTCAGCACTGGGTAGGTTCTTTCTTTTCTGACCAGGTGCTAAAGATGATCCCCCAGCCGCTCCCGCTCCTAACCCAGACCCTGACTTCTTATTCAATGGACACTCACCAACTCTGTGCCCCTCTTTCTGACAATTCTAGCAAACACTCTTCTGAAATCTGCAATTTTTAAAATCGTGACCAAACTGACCACATTTCACACATCTCAGTGTTTTTGGCGTACACTGACCATTGTGAAAAGATTTGCACCTGCCACACTAAGGTGCCCGTTGATTAGACCCACTCGAAGTAGGCCTCCTACTCTGTTCGTCTTGCTTATTACCACTGCTCTGCCCTCCTTGTCTTTGTTGGGTACTGTAATGTTCAAACTTGGATTTTTGTTAGGAAATCCTCTCCCTGCTCAAACTCTCTTTCGCAAGATTATCCCCCTTAGCCGATTTGGCCAAAGTGAAAGCCTGGGATAATGTGGTAGTCCACCTAGTGGCGCTGCGGTACTCCGGGTGCAAAGCTCCTACGAAATGAGCAATCATTGATGCCTCATCTGGTACCCAATGTTTCATAAACCTCAACTTTTCATTAAACTTTTTGATCAAGTCATCCACCGACATATTCCCCGTCATTCGTAAATCCATGAATTCCTTCTTGATTTTGGCAATCTCAAAGGAACTGTAGTATTGTTCGCATAGCTTTTCCTGGAACTGACTCTAGGTGATACTCTTCTGTTGTTGCTTGGTGAAATGACTAGTGATATAATCCCACCATACCATCGCATCTCCCTTCAACAATCTCGTTGCGTACTTCACCTTCAATTCATTCTCGCAGTTACAGGCATCTAATGCCTTAACCATTTCTCTCAGCCAGTTCAAGGTAACGTTGGGATCAGAACTCCCTCTATACTCCGAAGGCTTGCAATCTAAAAATTGCTTGTACGTGCACGGTTGTTTGTATCCAAGAAACGCAAAAGGATATGCTCCCTGAGGTGCAAACGGATAATAAAATGGCTATTGCATCATCTGGGTTACCGGTGGTAATAGTGTTGTTACTGGTGCTGTTGTTGCTTGTGTTGGAATCGCAATCGGAACTGGAGTTGGTTTAGGTTAGGTGTGTCTCTTCTATTCCATGCTATGAACCAGATTCCTCAAATCCAACAATTCATTTTCAAGTTTGAAGATATACTCACTCTGGTCTTCCTCGTAAGCCTGACCTGAAGTTACTGCAACCTCTGTATTATCCAAGTTTTCAATCACAGGTGCTTTCGATGTAGTTTGGGTCACAAGAGGAAGAACGGGGGTTTCTCTGTCGGCCATACTATTACAATAACTTCATCTCACAGCTCATTAGCATAAACCGTTAGTACACAAAATACTAACAACTACAAACATCTCTAACTCACCCTAATTCTCCCGAAGGAAAGTTTGACCCGTCACGAGCCAAGATTTGGGAATGCAACACTCTAGCCATGCATGCATCGCCAAACCAAGGCTCTAATACCAAAACTATAACACCGGAAAACCAAAGCCATTTTTTTAAATACTCTGCGGAAGCTTAATTAAACAAACCACTTTACATACAAAACGAATACTTACAAATTAAAACATTTGTTCACAAATGTCAACATCAACTGTCTTAGGTGTTACAAAATAACTGGCTCGTTTTCGTTTAAATCAAAATCTATCAGAGTGGGGTCGAGCTTTCCTTCTACTAACACCAACACTCACAAACCTACAAAACCAACAACAGAGGGGAATTAGCACAAAGCTAAGTGAGTAGAGGCTAAGCACAAATGCAAACATCAACAGTCAATATCAAAGCATGTAATCACACAACTAAGAAGACCGGCGGTTTGGCGAAAAATGCCGGCCAAGCAAAGGTTTACCGATAGCCCTCTACTGAGTTGGCACAGTGAAAATTCTCCTCTGATGCAACGCATGCACTAGTAAGACTATCATTGTTCAACCAACCAGTAAACGAGCCCAGCCCAATTCTACGTATAGCTGACTTCTCAAACGCAACTCAATATCATCCAAAGAGCGCGTATCGGCCAAATAGTCATGCAACAGATATCATCAAACAACAATCACAATCAATAATCAAACTCAACAGACTATCAGTCACATACGCATGCATCACATCAATAACATCAACCATAATCTTTACCATCCGCGATTAACGTCCACACACCTCTTGATTCCAAACGGGTAACTCAGAGATCTTATATTACTAAGTCTTTGGATTGCCTGAAAACACAGTAACAACCAAATCAGTCTCGAATATATAAATATATCTGTCCACATATATTTATATCTCAGTTTCTCATAAAATAGCATACAAATCAAACAACATCAAATCAATTCCCAAGTGTCGGATTTGGGACCCATTAGATTTCCAAGAATCCGCCGGATTTCAATCTATCGGATTCTAGTGTATCGGATTCATGGGTTTACGGATTTAGGCATTTATCGGATTTGAGGTGTACCGGATTTCAAAGATACCGGATTCTCAATCTCGGATTTCTGCTCATCGGATTCTAAAGTTTCGGTTGTCAGGGTATCGGTTTCTAATCTATTGGAATCCTTTATATCGGATTTCATATCATCTTCTTCACCCAGCAATCCGCCAACTTCATCGTCACCATGGATCAAACCCAGAACTTCTAAATCTCATCAAAACTTACCAAAATCATATTTAATCATTTACAAACATGTATTCATGCATCACAAACATCTTTTAATCATGTAAATCACTAAAACAAACAAAACCCATTTAACCAAATAAGCTTCTAACTTTATTCATGGTGTTTAACTTCTAATCTTGTGAAACACAACAATAAACATAACATAACAATCTATATTCATATAAGAATCATAAACCAACCTTCTTTTACAATATCAACGATAACTTCTTCAATCCAAATTCCAAGTTTGCAAAGTTTAAAAAATTTTCTACGGAGGTTTCTTCAACAGAGGATAACTCACACTCTTAGCACACCCACACTTAACTTTGAGATAATGAATAGATTATCTTCCAATATAAACATATATACACTTACACATATAAATTGATAGAAACTAAGCAGGAGGTGTTAACTCCTCTAATCCACTATTACTTGCATACATGCATACTTAACATACATACATACTACACATACATGCATACTTTTCATATCTCCAGAAATCATATATAAATATATATATATATATATATATATATTTTTTCAAGTTATATTTAAATCAAAAAAATCAATTAACCACACATAATTAATTAACGTGGTAAATCACATACTGTCAACCCACTAATCTACTACCCAGGTTTGCGGGTGTTACAAACTATTTGATATAAATACATTATAAGGTAGTATAAATAAGTATTTAAATTTATTTATTAAATGTCTAAAAATATTTTATTAACAAAAAGATAGAAAAGTAATAGAATAAAATTAATAATAAAAACTATATTTTTCTTGTAAGCCTATTGAGATATAATTAACTTGAGAAATGATTGGTAATATTAACATCACATATGTTGCTCACAAACTACTTAAATAAAGGGTTGTTTAGTCATTCTATTATTTATTCATATAAGTAGTTTGTGAGTGTAATATCACTTAAATTTAAGGATGGCAACGGGGTCGGGGGTATCGAGAATCGCTCTCCCCATCCCCATCCCCGTTCTTCACCCCCGGTCCCCATCCCCATCTCCGTCCCCGTCAGGGAATTGACTTGCATCCTAATCCCCATCCCCGTTCCCGTCGGCTATCGGGGATCTCAGCGTGAAATCGGGGATTTTTCTTCATGTACAAAATCGAGTTTCTTAATTACAAATATAACTTAACCCTTACAAATAGTTCACATGAAAATGTAATCAATCAAGTATTGTAATAGTTTAAAAGATAAATAATGTTCTTGATAAAAAAACATAATATATTTATTAAGTCGTTCTATAATACACATAACATTATCAATCCAATAAATGATTTCTTTAACAAATATGTCTATAAAAAATGCTTATAATACGTTTATACTTGATTCTACAAACAATATATTAGTTATTTCATCATATTAGTATTTTCGTTCTCTTTGTTTAATAAATCGTATGAGACGATCATGTATGTAAAAACAAAAAACACTCTTATTAATATGCATATTAATGCAAGAAGGTTAAGTTGCATATAAATGTACATTTATATGAGAAAATTGACTTCAAAAAATTATATATGTATATACATACATAGAGGGTGGTTTATGCGAAAAGTACTTTTTTTGTGAAAAGTGAGAGAAGTAATCTGGACCTTAGGATATTTTAATCAATGGTTAAAAGGGATAGTGGCACTCTTGTAATTAATAGGAAAACAAATTATATTAATATAAAACTAAAAGGGTTAAAAGGGACATTTACATCTCTCTTTCCCCACCTCTACCCTCTCTCTCTCTCTCTCTCTCTCTCTCTCTCTCTTTATAACAGTTGATCCAACCCCCCACCTTACCCTTTCAAAAAAATCTAGAGAACACATCTCTTTCTCCCTTTTTGCACCGCCGCGCGCATAACACATCTCTCTCTCATTTTGCACCGTCGTCGCCCACCGGCCACTACTTTTCTCTTTTATTATATCAGTCGACCCAACCCTCCACCCTCCCTGTTTTATAAAAATTAGAGAACACATCATCTTCTCATCTCTCTATCTGCATCGTTGTCGGTCGCTGTCCACTGGCGTTTCACCTCGCTAACACCATCACTGTCGTCTCACCTGCATCCCCACCACGAGTTGCTTCCAAATCTGTGCCGCCGACACCATTGCTACCGCCGACAATTGTGCTACCGACGACACCCGTGCTCCCATTGGTCGCTTTCTCATTGATTGATGCTTCTTTATTCAGATATATGCGTTTTTACGCCGATACTAGTGTTGTGCCGGATGTTTCTTGTCGCCGGCGGCTAGGTTTTTGGGTATCCATAATCTTTTTTTTCTTACATTTTGCAAGATTAATTCTCACTGATCCACCTATTTGTAACTCCCCAAAGTTTAAAAATACAGTGACCCAGTGTTATAGAAGGATAGAAGTGTTTATAAAACTAGAAGGGCTAAAGTTGTCATTTTGAAAGTTGATAAGTCTAGGGGCCGTTTGGTAATTCTTAGAAAGTGCTTATATATATATATATATGTTAGTAAGTTGACTTGAGTTAGTCAACCTACACATATGACAACCACTTTTTAGCACTTAGCAGCCATCTCTCTCTTTTCAGTTGATCAAGAACAACATATTAGTATGTAGCAGTTACTTCTAAGTGATCCATAATAACAAGGTATGTGTTCTTGATTGTGTTTTGTGTGTTTTGGGTCAAGAAGGTGATTTCAAAGGTGAAATAATTGAGTATTGTTAGTAATGGTGTTTTTAGTTGATGACTAGCAGTTTCAGATTGTTATAGCATGATTTGTAAGTTCTAGAAACATTTTAAATGAGATTTGCATCAAGAACCGCAGTTGTGTTCTTGACAGAAAGTTGCAGGTCGGTCATGTACACGGCCCGTGTACGTGCTTTTGAGACGGTGTCAGGCCATGTAGGGATACATGGTCATGTAGCATAAAGGGTACACGACCCGTGTAAGGTTACATGGTCCGTGTAAAGGTGATGTGTCAGCACAGGCCATGTGGCCAAGTTAGGTCGTGTAGTGTACAGGGTACACGGCCCGTGTAGGCTCATTTTTAGCACATTTTGAGCAGTTAGTGATTAGCTTATTCTCTGGTACAAGAAGATGTCTGGATACTCGACAATACACGTTATCTATTTAGCATTCTACACAGTTACCAAGTGAGTGTACTAGTCCTTTAGAATGTTTAGCATATGATTATGATTTAAATGAAAAACATGATATCTGTGTTATGAGCTATGAATGTTATATGTATACAATGGAAGTAGCATGGTACAGAATACGTGCAAGGTGTAACCTTGTACAAAGAACAATATTATGATATACAGTCACATAGACGGTGTAACTGTACACCAAAGCAGTGTAAGTATCTATGAGACAGTATATGTATATGTGCACTAGAAGATATGATATGTATACGTGACCAGATATGATATGTTATGTTATGACCAGATATGATATGTATACGTGACCAGTATGATATGCAGTGTTATAACTAGATATGATATGTTATCTTATGACCAGATATGATATGTTATGTTATGACAAGATATGATATGTTATGTTATGACCATATATGATATGTGATACCAGTACAGGTGTATAGTCATGTCGTGATCATAACTATGCACCAGAACAGAGACGGTATACAGTGAGTTGTGTACCAGTAGCGGCTGGGATATGCTACACCCTTGAGGTGTAGATAAGCCTGGCACAGAGGATACCCAATACGTGCTGTAACACCGTATTTTTAACCCAAAAATTTTCAGTTTTAATTACACCGCGGAAGCATTTATAAACACCAAAGTAATTACAACAAATTACAAACCACTGTTTACAAAATACCAGTATTACAAAACACAGCTCATCACAAATAATTTATCAGAGTCATAGGTGATTACTCCCCAAGCTAACTACTCTCAGCCGAGCCGCTAACTTACCAAAACCTGTAAAAAGAGTGAGAGGTGGGGGATTAGCACAAAGCTAAGTGAATGGAGTAACACACAACAGATATATCAGCCTGAACCGCATGATATCAACAACCACAAATAAGCACCCTGGGAAGACCGACAGTTCTGCATGAACCTACAACCAATACCGGCCAAAGCAAAGGTTTACCGATAGTCCATTTGCTATCCTCACATAGTATCATCCTCTGGTAGCAACATATGCATCCCAAGGTCGTGATACTGTTTAGCCAATAGCAAATGAACCCAACCCATAAGCCTAGTCATAAACTGACTTCCCTTCCCACATGTATACATATCACAGAATACAACAATTAACATTCACAGTTAATTAACCAACAGATATACAATCTATCCAAAAATAGTTGCAACCAAACCATTACAACTAATATCACCCTTGAGCAAACATCCACTCACCTCATGCTTTCAGCTTTTCCACTCAGTGATCTTATATTACTGAGCCTTGTCTGTTCCTAAGAACACAACAACCAACCATTAGTATTCAATTCATAAATATATATCAAACATATATTTATATCCTTTAATAAAACATAAACATGTAAGATTCACATATGCATAGCATCAAACAATGCAAGTCAACAAATCAAAACTGTCGGATTTCCTAAGAAATCCGACACTACTATTGGAATCCGCAAAGAACCATCGGATTTCAACCAATCCGACACACCTATCGGATTTAGGAGAATCCGCAAGTAGAGTCGGATTTCCACACTTGCATTCATAACTTGGCATCCACAATCGGATTTCATAATCTTCGGATTTTAACACTCGGATTTCCAAAGGTTCCGGATTCAAAGTTCCGGTTTCACAAGTATCGGATTCTACATTCAGTTTTCACCAAAATCGGCCACCTTCTACATTCCACGAATCCGACAACTTCAAACCTTGTATACATCAACTTTCCAGATCATACTATATATATACAAGCTCATAGAAACACATATAAACATGTTTAAACATGCAAGCATGCCTCAAGAACACCTTTTAACACCAAGAACACCAAATCCGACAACTTCATAGTGCTCATAACAAAACCCAACAAGATTAAACCGTAGCATGTTTATCAAACAAAAAGCATAACATGTTACAGTGATCATGTTTCAAGAAGAAAACAATAAACATACAAACCTTAAACTTGAATTCACAAATTCACAATTATAGGAATCCGATTGTTTGTTCTTCCTTTCTTCTTTGCTCTCGGTTTCACACAAATTCACACACACTCACTTGCTTCAAAGTGAAGGATTGTTTAACACCACCCACGTATTAAACATATAAAAGCATGAGGTGGCATGGTTATAGTCATCTAAACACATGCACACACACACTATCCGTATATATATATATATACACACACATATCAACACATATAACATATAATTACACGATTAATAATTAAATCAAATACTTAATTAATAATCAATTAAACATAATCACATAATAATTCACATGTAACATACCCATAGCCTATGTTTCTACTAGGCAAATCTCAGGATGTTACAAATCTTCCCCCCTTAAACTGGATTCCGTCCTCGGAATCTATACGTCATCAAATAACTGTGGGTAACGAGCTTTCATATCGGCCTCGGTTTCCCACGTCAAGTCTGAACCCAAAATGTGTTTCCACTTTACCAGAACCATCGGAATCTGCTTCTTTTGCAGTTTTATCACTTTCCGATCTAATAGTTAAATGAGTTCTTCCACCAACCTCTTGCTGGAATCCACTTTAAAATCATGTAGAGGTATAATCTGACTCTCATCCTCAACTCTACATTTCCGCAAGTAACAAACGTTGAATGTATTGTGTATACCTGACAATTCTGCTGGAAGATCAAGAGTAACCATCTAATCATTAACCACCCTTTGGACACGAAACGGCCCAATGTAACGAGGAGCCAACTTTCCCCGCTTCCCAAAACGAATAACCCCCTTCCACGGAGAAACCTTCAGATATACCAATTCCCCCTCAACAAATACAACCGACCTACGACATGGATGATCCCTCACAGTTTTCAACTTATCTCGTGCAATAGCTACTTTATCTGCGGTGATCTGCACAATATCAGGCCCTGCATACTGTTTCTCACCCACCTCTAACCAACACGTAGGAGTACGGCAGCGACGACCATATAACATCTCATTAAGCGGCATACCGATACTCGAATTATAGGAATTGTTGTACGCGAATTCGATTAATGGCTGATGGGAATCCCAAGAACCTCCATATTCTAACACACATGTCCGTAGCATATCCTCGAGTGTTTGAATGGTTCACTCAGATTGCCCGTCTGTCTGAGAATGGTAAGCTGTACTCAGATTAACACGCGTACCCAACTCCCGTTGTAAACTGTTCCAAAAGTTCGACACAAACCTGGAATCTCTATCTGATACAATTGAAAGCGGTATACCATGTCGGGAAACAATTTCATCTATATACAACTGAGCCAACTTACTGAGTGACGCTGTCTCACTAGTAGCCAAGAAGTGAGCACTCTTGGTCAATCGGTCAACGATCACCCAAATCATATCGTGATTCCTCTGTGTACGTGGAAGTTTAGTTACGAAATCCATCGTTATGTGCTCCCACTTCCACTCTGGAATCTGCAACTGTTTCAATGATCCATAGGGTTTATGGTGCTCTGCCTTAACCTGTGCACAAATATGGCAAGACTTCACAAACTGTGCAACATCTGTCTTCATTGTAGACCACCAATATAGCACCTTTAGATAGTTATACATTTTTGTGCTACCTGGATGAACAGATAGTCTCGATTTATGAGCCTCAGTCATAATTAAATTCCGGAGACTTCCAAGCAAAGACACCCAGACTCGAGATTGATAAACCTTCAATCCCCTAGAATAATTAGTCAAATCATTCTTTTTCTTTAACATAATCTCAGACTTTAGATTTTCATCCTTCAAGGCTTCCAACTGAGCTGCCTTCAATCTATCGATCAAGTCGGAGACTATTTCAATTCACATGAATTTAACATGTTCACTAACTCCTTTGAGACTCAAAGCATCGGCTACCACGTTGGCTTTCCCGGGATGATAGCGAATCTCGCAATCATAAACTTTAACAAGTTTCAGCCATCGCCTCTGTCGTATATTAAGTTCTTTCTGCGAAAACACATACTGTAGGTTTTTGTGATCCGTACAAATGACACACTTTGTACCATAAAGATAGTGTCTCCACAATTTTAACGCAAAAACCACAGCTGCCAGTTCTAAATCATGGGTTGGATAGTTCTTCTCATTAGGTTTCAACTGACGAGAAGCATACGCAATCACTCTATCCCGTTGCATCAACACACAACCCAACCCTGCCAATGACGCGTCACAATAAACTATGAAGTCATCTGACCTATCTGGTAAAGCAAGAATAGGAGCCTGGCACAAGAGTCATTTCAACGTCTTAAAAGCTCTCTCTTGTTCATCACTCCATCTGAATGGAACCTCCTTGTGAGTCAATTTAGTCATGGGATTCGCAATCTTAGAAAAGTCTTTAATGAATCTTCTGTAATACCCAGCCAATCCCAAGAAGCTTTTAATCTCAGAAGGCGACTTCGGAGCCTCCCAGTTCATCACTGCTTCTATCTTTGCCGGATCTACTTTGACTCCATCACTGCAAATGACATGCCCCAGAAAGTGAACTTCCCGCATCCAGAATTCACACTTCGAATACTTGGTATACAATTGCTCCCGTTTTAACGTATCAAGAACCTGTCTCAAATGAATCTCGAGATCAGCTTCGGATTTCGAATAAACCAGAATGTCATCAATAAATACTATCACAGATTTATCCAAGAACGGTCGACAAACCCGGTTCATCAAATCCATAAATACTGCAGGTGCGTTAGTCAAACCGAACAGCATGACTAAAAACTCATAATGGCCATACCTGGTACGGAAAGCAGTCTTAGCAACATCCCCGTCAGAAGCTCGTACGTGGTGATAACCCGATCTCAAATCAATCTTCGAGAAATATGAAGCACCTTGCAACTGATCAAACAAATCATCAATCCTGGGTATAGGGTATTTATTCTTCATTGTCCTCTTATTCAGTTCTCTGTAATCAATACACATTCGCAGAGTACCATCTTTCTATTTCACAAATAAGACTGGTGCATCCCATGGTGAAGAACTCGAACGAATAAATCCCCGATCTAACAAATCCTGAATCTGCGTCATCATCTCCCTTATCTCAGAAGAAGCCAAGCTATAAGGAGATCTAGCTACTGGATTAGAACCTGGTATCAAATCAGTCTTGTACTCTACCTCTCGAACGGGAGGTAGCCCAGGTAACTCATCTGGAAACACTTCAGGAAAATCTGATACGACTCGCACATCAGTAAATGCCCGCTTTTCCTTCCTAGCATCAATAGCATATGCTAGAAAACACTCGCATCCCTTACTCAAGGATTTCTTATCCTTCAACATAGAAATGATAGGAAATGTAGACATGTTCCTTTCCCCTCGAGCCACCACCCACGACCCATCAGATAACGGAAACGAAATCAGCTTCCTATGACATTTAATACTCGCCCTATGCTTACTCAGCCAATCCATCCCCAAAACCACATCAAACCCCACTAGTGGCATCAATAGGAATGATACAGGAAAACACTTACCATCTATGTCAATTTCAGCACCCGTCACAGAAGTCATAATAGGCACTATCTTACCATCTGCTACTTCTATATCAATCGGCACAGAGATACTAGTAGTAGGCAAATTCCACTTAGCACAAAATGCTACAGAAACAAAGGAGCGATTCGCTCCAGAATCAAATAATACACGAGCAGGTAAGGAGTTTATAAAGAACGTACCGGTGATCACATCATCATTGGCAGTAGCATCATCTACTGTCATCCGGAACGCCCTGCCCTCCGGAGTTGGAGGATTCTTCCTTTTCTGCCCTCCTGCTGCAGACGAGCCCCCAACCGCCCCTGCCCCTGTCCCTGACCCTTTCCCAGCCCCGGGTCATCTCCCCCCCTCCTGATGACAGTTCTAGCATACGCTTCGGGGGTACCGACAATCCTTAGATTCGTGCCCGTGAGTTACGCATCTCACACAACGCATAGTCTGAGCAGTACACTGCCCAGTGTGAGAAGACCCGCATCTCGTGCACCACTGTGATTTATTCCACGAATCTCCTGTAGGAGCTTTTCTACTCTGGTTGCCCTGGGACTGGTTACCCTACCATTTCTTCTTTTGCTGGCTACCCCCAGCCTGGTCATACCTCGGCTTCTGTGTAACAACCTCAGAATGGGCCTAGTCGTGTTCGAATCTGATACGTCTAAATTCTAATTAAATATTGAATAAAAGGAATTAAATATAAATAATTGATTAAATAAGAAAATAAAGGAAAATAGTAAAGAAATGATAATATTAAAAATATTATTGAAAATAGATAATAATAATGAATTATAAAATGGTTTAGAACGAGGTTTCCAAAAATATCCCCGTTGGTTAAAACGGGTACTCGTGCGTTAAGTTGTAAGTTGGAAAGGGGAACAAGATACACACTTGTGGATATGCATAACCCACAAGTGGGCATCACACGTGTACATCTCCCTTGCAAAACACATACAACTTCGTTTTTGACTTTGTGTGTCCTTGTGTGTGTGTGCAAAGCTTTGAAGAAGAAATTCAAGATCATCTAAGTACCAATCTAATTTGCTGTGAATTCAAGTGCTGATCTCAAGTTTAATCTGCTGTAATTAACTCCTTGTTATCTCCAATCTTCAAGTGAGTTTCTATTCTTGTTTCTAGTTTCACCAAGTTGGGCTCCAATTGGGTTTGGGTGAAATTGATGCCAATAATTAGTTCTGACGTTACCAATCTGTTCCTAGGTGATTTCTAAGTTCATAGAAATCAGAATCTATAATTAAAATGAAGGTTTGGTTTGAATTTGGGAATTAAAGTGTCAAATGGGTCAAAATAATGATTTTGGTCCCAATCTCTGAATTGGTTGTTTTGGTATGTAAAGATGTTGTTTTTAGGTTGCTTTTGATGGGTATTTTCACATGTGAACATTAGAAACGGATTGGTAATACTCTGGTTGTGTTTTGGTATGATTTGAATGGGAAAACAGCAGGTTCTACACGAACCTCCTGCTGTATATTGAAGGGCACGAGCGTGCCTCTCAAGAACAGACCGTACCTTAGGGTGTTCCTAGGAGGCACGGACGTACCTCCCAAGGGTACGGGGCGTGCCTAACCCTAGCGAGCCTGGGGGTACCCTGAAGTCACGGGGTGTACCTGAGACCCAGGTACGGGGCGTACCCGGGGCGTGCCACGCCAGGCACGGGCGTGCCTTGGCAAGGGATGGGCATGCCCTGCCCCTGGCAGAATCTGTTTTACAAGGTTTTAATAGTTGTAAACCTTGTTTAGGTATTTTGATTGATCCAGAAGCTACAGTATCGTAGAGAGAAGTATTCTAACTCGACAGGTGAGTGCCTGATAACATAACGATTAATATAGCTATAACATATATTAACAATGATTACAGAATTGTAAACCATGATTTGTACACGCACTTGTTCAAGTGTAGGATTGCATGATGATGCTAGAATATACCATGTTGACACAGTATAGTATGCACTTGATTAGGTGTATGCTATGATGAGTATTGAATATATATATATGCGCGCATTGACTGATGATTCGATTGAATCAATTGTTTGTTTGTGATTGATCAGGATCCTATGGACAAAGCTGTCCTACAAGAACAAAGCTGTTCTACTTAAGGACAAAGCTGTCCTCTTCGGGTATAGTTGCGGCTGTACAACAGAGGAATCTGCGGATTCCAAAATGCAACGGTGGACGCTGTATAGCTCCCCCACCGGGGCGGTTGATGTGTTTGGTACCCCAGTTTGGTGCATTGAGCCGGGTTAGCTCCCCTGCAAGATATGTTACCTCCTGACTACGCCAACTCATCGCGAGATGCTAGGATATAATTATCTGAGCATGATTGATGATATGTGATGTATTTATGTTAATCATATGCTATTTGAGTACTCACTAGCTATTATAGCTAACATATGCTTCACCCTACATGTGCAGGTGATCCTCAGTGAGCTTGGGACCCTGCGGGTAGTTTGTTTTCATAGGAGGAACACTTGTCTGTAATAACTCTGATATAATGTTTATTTGTATTTAATAATGGGCGACCGGATAAGTAATAGTAACACCGAACTTGTATGTGGCATCTTTTGGTTTGTAATATATTTGCCACGTGTTTTCTATTTCCGCTGCGTGTTTTCAAATGAATAAGATAAATAAGTGTTTTAAAAAGAAAAATCTGGTCCTCGAAACGGCGGTGTTACAAGCTGGTATCAGAGCCTAAGTTTGAGTGAATTGGGTACTTGAAAGAGTATTCAGTCTCAAATTCAGGTTCTCGACCATTATTTAAAGTGTTCCTCGGGAGGTGTTGGGGTGTGAGAGAGACTGATATGATTCACATGACTAACACATTTGTTGATTATTTGTTTATTGATTAACATGATTAATCAAGTATGGAAAAGTATACTAAGTATGTTTGACTTTAATGATCTAACAGAACTTAGAGATTGACTATGTCTGGAAGTGGTGATCCGGAGGCGTATACTCGTGACTTGGAGGCTCGTCTTAAAGCCTCTGAGGAGCGTGTTCCCGAAAAGAAGATGGCCATAGGATTAAAGGCCTTCATGATGTGTTCACCACCGACCTTTGAAGGTAATATGGATATGGTGATCGCTGAGCGGTGGATCCGCGATGCTGAATTGGCCTTCGAGACATGTGAGGCTGATGAATCGAAGAAGGTGGCATATGCACGAAAGATGCTGCGAGGTAGAGCGGTGTCTTGGTATGATACGGTGATAGCTTCTACACCGGCTGCTGTCCTCAACTCTATGACGTGGTCTGATTTTCTGAGGATTATGAGGGCTAAATATTGTTCAGCCCAGGCGGTAGAAGCTGTGGATAATGAGTTCCGAGCCTTGTCTAAAGGCAATCGATCTATTGAGGAACTCATCACCAGGTATACCGAATTGGTTTGTTTCGTGCAGGGTTCCTTACCGGATGAAGAAGCAAAGATTAACCGTTTTGCACTTGCTCTGCCACTGGAGTATCGATCATCCGTCCGGTTTGCCGCTACTCTGGTTAGGGCATTCGATATTGCATGCCAGTATGAGACCAATCATGCTACACAAGCTGGGGGGACTTCCAAAAGGAAGTTTGAACAGTCTTCGGGGTCGAAGGCTTCAGGTGGAGGATCATGGCAGAGACAACTTCAGCAACACCAACAGCAACAAGGGGGTTCCAGGTATAATCCGTCTGATGATCTATGGTGTGCTTTGTGTCGATCTAGGCATACTGGGCATTGTACCAAGGATACTGCAAGGTGCCCTAAATGTGGTCAAAAGGGGCATACAGCTGAAAGCTATAAACATAAAGATAATGTATGCTTAAAGTGCTTCAACCCGGGACACCGATCGGCTGATTGTAGGTCGGGTTCCAACACCGGATCGGGAGGAGCTGGTGGATCTTCCTCGGGTCGGGGAAAGAATGTTGCTCCAGGAAGGGTATTCCAAATGACAGCTGATGAGGCTAAGGCTGCAGGTGATGTTATCACTGGCACCTTTCTTATTAATAATTCTCCTGCCTGTGTTTTATTTGATTCAGGAGCAACATATTCGTTCATCTCTGCATTCTTATGTGCTAAACTGCAATTGCCTATTTGTACACTGACTGATCCGTTAAGTTTTAAAGTTGCTAGTGGTAGAATAGTCTCTGTTGTTCATAGAGTTCCTATTGCACTGATTGATATTGACGGGACTGATTTCCCTGTTTCTTTTCTGGTTATGCCGATTGCTGGGTTTGATGTAGTAATCGGGATGGATTGGCTCAGCAAACAAAATGCTGAGATTATTTGTTCAAAAAAGATTATTAAGATTCCTTTCTCTGACGGGTCATATGTTGTGGCTCGTGGTGAAGGAGGAACTTCTGAAACTCCATTGATTTCTCTGATGAAAGCTCGCAAGTTTGTAGCCAAGGGATGTGAGTCCTATTTGGCTTATGTTATTGATACACATATGGAGAAGAAAGCTGTAAATGACATTCGGGTAGTTTTTGAATACCCGGGTGTTTTCCCTGATGAATTACCGGGTTTGCCACCGGTAAGAGATGTTGAATATCAAATAGATCTTGTACCAGGTGCTATGCCTGTAGCAAGATCTCCTTATCGTCTTGCACCATCTGAGGTCCGCGAGATGATGACTCAGATACAGGAACTTCTTGATAGAGGTTTCATTCGTCCCAGCTCTTCGCCTTGGGGAGCTCCAGTTTTGTTTGTTAAAAAGAAAGACGGGACGATGCGGATTTGCATTGACTACAGGGAGCTTAATAAGCGCACTGTAAAGAACAAGTACCCTCTTCCTCGTATTGATGATCTGTTTGATCAACTTAAGGGTGCTACATGCTTTTCAAAGATAGATCTTCGTTCTGGTTATCATCAAGTCCGTGTACGTGATGAAGATATTCCAAAGACGGCTTTCAGGAAGAGATATGGGCATTATGAGTTTCTTGTGATGCCTTTCAGATTGACAAATACTCCAGCCATATTTATGGATCTTATGAACCGTGTCTGTCGTGCCTTTCTTGACAAATTTGTCATTGTGTTCATTGATGACATTCTTATCTATTCCAGATCTGAAGCAGAACACGAGACACATCTTCGCATAGTTCTTGACACGTTGATGCGAGAACAATTATATGCTAAATTTTCTAAATGCGAGTTCTGGCTCGAAAAGATACACTTCCTTGGGCATGTGATAGGCAAGGATGGTGTAATGGTTGATCCAGCCAAGGTTGAGGCAGTGATAAATTAGGGAATTCCCAAAACCCCATCTGAGATTCGTAGCTTCTTAGGACTTGCCGGGTACTATCGGCGATTCATTCAGAATTTTCTAAGATCCCAGGTCCTTTGATGAATCTTACATGAAAGGATGTTCCTTATTCGTGGTCTGATGAACAAGACAATGCATTCCAGACATTGAAACAACTCTTATGTCAAGCTCCAATTCTGACTCTGCCTGATGGGTCTGAAGAATTTATTGTTTACTGTGATGCTTCTTATGCACGTTTGGGAAGTGTCCTTATGCAGAAGGACAAGGTTACATCTTATGCTTCCCGCTAACTGAAGCCACATGAGAAGAGCTATCCGACTCATGATCTGGAGTTGGCAGCTGTTGTCTTTGCTCTGAAACTATGGCGCCACTACTTGTATGGCACCAAATGTGTGGTATTCACTGATCATAAGAGTCTCCGGTATGTGTCTACACAGTAGGAGCTCAATATGAGGCAACGTAGGTGGAATGAGTTAATTAATGATTATGATTGTGAAATCAAATACCACCCGGGCAAGGCTAACGTGGTGGCTGATGCTTTAAGCCAAAAGGGCTCCTCAGAAACCGTTAAATTCATGAAAATTACTATTGTTTTTGATCTTATCACTCATTTAAAGAAGGCTCAGCAAGAAGCCTTATTAGAAGCTAATCTAAAGGCAGAAGTTATGGTTAAATTGAAGGAGCAGCTACAAGATGACAGCAGGGGATTGAAGACATACAGGTCCCGAATCTGGGTACCTAGCATCGGAGGGAACCGGGATCTTATCTTGAGGGAGGCGCACAGTTCTCGTTTATCTGTTCATCCTGGGTGCACGAAGATGTACCATGACCTTAAGGAACTTTATTGTTGGCCTACTCTGAAACGTGACATTGCCTCTTAAGTGGAGAAATCTCAGATTTGTGCACAGGTGAAGACCGAGCACCAACGACCCTATGGTAATTTGCAACAATTACCAATTCCTGAATGAAAGTGGGACAACATTACCATGGATTTTGTTACTAAATTGCCTAGGACTTCTAAAGGGCATGACATGATCTGGGTGATTGTTGATAGACTCACCAAGTGTGCACACTTTCTACCTGTGAATGAATCTTCTTCTATGTCCAGACTTGCTCAAATCTACATAAATGAAATTGTTGGTTGACACAGTGTTCCTCTACCTATTGTCTCTGATAGGGATACACGATTTGTTTCACACTTTTGGAGCAGTCTTTAACGGGAGCTCGGTACTCGTGTTCATTTGAGTACTGCATACCATCCGCAGACAGACGGACAGTCCGAAAGGACTATCCAAACTCTTGAGGACATGCTACGCGCATGTGTGCTTGAATACGGTGGCTCGTGGGATTCTCATTTGCCTTTGATTGAGTTTGCTTATAATAACTCACATCATTCTAGTATCAGTATGCCACCGTATGAGATGCTTTATGGTAGGCGTTGTCGCACACCTACTTGTTGGCTTGAACTAGGGGAGAAGCAATATGCTGGACCTGATCTAGTCCAAATTACAGCAGATAACGTTAAGCTTGCACGTGAGAAGCTTAAGGCAGCTAGAGACAGGCAAAAGATGTATGCTGAACCTAAACGCAGTCCGGTTACCTTTAAAATTGGTGATCGGGTATTCTTGAAGGTTTCTCCCTGGAAGGGTGTTATCAGATTCGGCAAGAAAGGAAAGCTGAGTCCGAGATATATTGGTCCTTTCAGAATTATTCAGAAAGTCAACGAGTAGACAGTATCTTTGGATTTACCTCCAGAGCTATCAGGTATTCACAATACCTTCAATGTCTGCTATCTTCGTAAGTGCAAGGTGGATGAAGATCAGATTCTACCTTTGCATGATCTGAAAGTTGATTCTTCTACACGGCTTGTGGAAGAACCAATCGAGATTTTGAACACGTAGACTAAGCGGCTGAGAAAGAAAACTATTCAGCTGGTCTTGGTCAAGTGGAAGCATAACCTCGGGTCTAACATGACATGGGAGACCGAGGAGGATATGAGGGCCCACTATCCCCATCTGTTCACTTAAAGTAGATTCCAAGGAAGGAATCTTTTTAAGGGGGGTAGATTTGTAACAACCTCAGAATGGGCCTAGTCGTGTTCGAATCTGGTACGTCTAAATTCTAATTAAATATTGAATAAAAGGAATTAAATATAAATAATTGATTAAATAAGAAAATAAAGGAAAATAGTAAAGAAATGATAATATTAAAAATATTATTGAAAATGGATAATAATAATGAATTATTAAATGGTTTAGAACGAGGTTTCCAAAAATATCCCCGTTGGTTAAAACGAGTACTCGTGTGTTAAGTTGTAAGTTTGAAAGGGGAACAAGATACCCACTTGTGGATATGCATAACCCACAAGTGGGCATCACATGTGTACATCTCCCTTGCAAAACACAGACAACTTCATTTTTGACTTTATGTGTCCTTGTGTGTGTGTGTGCAAAGCTTCGAAGAAGAAATTCAAGATCATCTAAGTACCAATCTGATTTGCTGTGAATTCAAGTGCTTATCTCAAGTTTAATCTCCTGTAATTAACTCCTTGTTATCTCCAATCTTCAAGTGAGTTTCTATTCTTGTTTCTAGTTTCACCAAGTTGGGCTCCAATTGGGTTTGGGTGAAATTGATGCCAATAATTAGTTCTGACGTTACCAATATGTTCCTAGGTGATTTCTAAGTTCATAGAAATCAGAATCTGTAATTAAAATGAAGGTTTGGTTTGAATTTGGGAATTAAAGTGTCAAATGGGTCAAAATGATGATTTTGGTCCCAATCTCTGAATTGGTTGTTTTGGTATGTAAAGATGTTGTTTTTAGGTTGCTTTTGATGGGTATTTTCACATGTGAACATTAGAAACGGATTGGTAATACTCTGGTTGTGTTTTGGTATGATTTGAATGGGAAAACAGCAGGTTCTACACGAACCTGCTGCTGTATATTGAAGGGCACGGGCGTGCCTCTCAACAACAAACCGTACCTTAGGGCGTACCTAGGAGGCACGGCCGTACCTCCCAAGGGTACAGGGCGTGCCTAACCCTAGCGAGCCCGGGGGTACCTTGAAGTCACGGGGTGTACCTGAGACCCAGGTACAGGGCGTACCCGGGGCATGCCACGCCAGGCACGGGCGTGCCCTGCCGCTAGCAGAATCTGTTTTACAAGGTTTTAATAGCTGTAAACCTTGTTTAGGTATTCCGATTGATCCAAAAGCTACAGTATCGTAGAGAGAAGTATTCTAACTCGACAGGTGAGTGCCTGATAACATAACGATTAGTATACCTATAACATATATTAACAATGATTACATAATTGTAAACCATGATTTGTACAGGCACTTGTTCAAGTGTAGGATTGCATGATGATGCTAGAATATACCATGTTGACACAGTATAGTATGCACTTGATTAGGTGTATGCTATGATGAGTATTGAATATATATATATATGCGCGCATTGACTGATGATTCGATTGAATCAATTGTTTGTTTGTGATTGATCCGGATCATATGGATAAAGCTGTTCTGAACAAAGCTATCCTACAAGAACAAAGTTGTTCTACTTAAGGACAAAGCTGTCCTCTTCGGGTATAGCTGCGGCTGTAAAACAGAGGAATCTACGGATTCCAAAATGCAACGGTGGACGCTGTATAGCTCCCCCACCGGGGCGGTTGATGTGTTTGGTACCCCAGTTTGGTGCATTGAGCCGGGTTAGCTCCCCTGCAAGATATGTTACCTCCTGACTACGCCAACTCATCGCGAAATGCTAGGATAGAATTATCTGAGCATGATTGATGATATGTGATGTATTTATGTTAATCATATGCTATTTGAGTACTCACTAGCTATTATAGTTAACAGATGCTACACCCTACATGTGCAGGTGATCCTCAGTGAGCATGGGACCCTGTGGGTAGTTTGTTTTCATAGGAGGAACACTTTGTCTGTAATAACTCTGATATAATGTTTCTTTGTATTTAATAATGGTCGACCGGATAAGTAATAGTAACACCGAACTGGTATGTGGCATCTTTTGGTTTGTAATATATTTGCCACGTGTTTTCTATTTCCGCTGCGTGTTTGCAAATGAATAAGATAAATAAATGTTTTAATAAAAAAAATCCGGTCCTCGAAACGGCGGTGTTAGATTCTGCAAAGCCGCCTCATCCTTACTCTGCTTGTCTCTAGCCTGGATGTCCCCCCAGCATATGTTGTAAAGGTGAAAGCCTGGGACAAAGATCCAGCTAATCTGGTGGTGCTCTTGTACTCTGGCAATAATGCCCCAATAAAGTGCTGAAACCTGGGAAGATTCATCAGGCACCCACTGAGTTACAAATCTCAGTTTAGAATTAAACTGTTCAATCAGTTCATCCACAGTCATCTTCCTCGTCATCTTTAGTTCCATGAACTCCTGCCTTATTTTATTCAATTCAAAAGCGTTGCAGTACTGTTCACACAACTTATCTCTGAATTGATTCCACGTAATCGAATCCATCTGTGCTCTCGATAAATGGGTGGTAATGGAATCCCACCAAACCATTGCTTTGCCTTTGAGCATCCTGGTGGCAAAACAAACTCGCATCTCATCTTCACAGTTGCAAGCATCCAGGATTCTTGCAGTATCCCTCAGCCAGTTCAGGGTAACATTAGGATCCGTGCTCCCGTGGTATTCATCTGGTTTACAATCCAAAAATTGTTTATAAGTACACGTCTGCCTGTATCACATGCCTGTTGGAAATCCCACATATGGATAAGAATACGACCCTTGTGGCATCGACCCCTGTGGAACAGATCCTTGCGGATAGGGTCCGTGAGGAAACAACGGATAGTAAACGGGTTGTGTCATCGGTTGAGTAAATGGTGGTATAGGCATTAACATCGGAGGAACCTCTGCCAATGTAGTAATTGCTGGAAAAACAGATGGTATCACAACAGTAGTGCTGCAGGAGCCTGCCTCTGTTGCTCTAGTTCTGTTCTCAAATCTTGCAGCTGACCCTCCAGTTGAAATATGTACTCATCTCTCTCAACAACCGTTGTACCAGATGTACCAGCGTTAGTAGGAACTTCAGCTGTTGCTGTAGGGGCCTCAACAGTAGTTGGGACAGTAGGGGTACCGGTCAAGAAATCACGTCCAGCCATTGTTATCTGTAACAATCACATCACCTCAGGATTTATTAGATAAATCCGTTAGTACACAACATACTAACTCCACCGCGGAAGCATTTACAAACACCAAAGTAATTACAACTAATTACAAACCACTGTTTACAAAATATCAGTATTACAAACACGGCTCATCACAAATAATTTATCATAGTCCTAGGTGGTTACTCCCCAAGCTAACCACTCTCAGCCGAGCCGCTGACTTACCAAAACCTGTAAAAAGAGTGAGAGGTGGGAGATTAGCACAAAGCTAAGTGAACGAAGTAACACACAACAGATATATCAGCCTGAACCGCATGATATCAACAACCACAAATAAGCACCCTGGGAAGACCGGCAGTTCTGCAGGAACCTACAACCAATGCCGGCCAAAGCAAAGGTTTACCGATAGTCCATTTGCTATCCTCACACAGTATCATCCTCTTGTAGCAACATATGCATCCCAAGGTCCTGATACTGCTTAGCCAATAGCAAATGAACCTAGCCCATAAGCCCAGTCGTAAACTGACTTCCCTTCCAACATGTATACATATCACAGAATACAACAATTAACATTCATAGTTAATTAACCAACAGATATACAATCTATCCAACAATAGTTGCAACCAAACCAGTACAACTAATATCACCCGTGAGCAAACATCCACTCACCTCAAGCTTTCAGCTTTTCCACTCAGTGATCTTATATTACTGAGCCTTGTCTGTTCCTGAGAACACAACAACCAACCATTAGTATTCCATTCATAAATATATATGAAACATATATTTATATCCTTTAATCAAACATAAACATGTAAGATTCACATATGCATAGCATCAAACAATGCAAGTCAACATATCAAAACTGTCGGATTTCCTAAGAAATCCGACACTACTATCGGAATCCTGTAAGACCCATCGGATTTCAAAGAATCCGACACACGCTTCGGATTTAGGAGAATCTGCAACTAGAGTCGGATTTCCACACTTGCATTCATAACTTGGCATCCACAATCGGATTTCTAATGGCTCCGGATTCAAAGTTTCGGTTTCACAAGTATCGGATTCTACATTAAGTTTTCACCAAAATCCGCCACCTTCTACATTCCACGAATCCGACAACTTCAAACCTTGTATACATCAACTTTCCAGATCATACTATATATATACAAGCTCATAGAAACACATATAAACATGTTTAAACATGCAAGCATGCATCAATAACACCTTTTAACACCAAGAACACAAAATCCGACAACTTCATGGTGCTCATAACAAAACCCAACAAGATTAAATCGTAGCATGTTTATCAAACAAAAAGCATAACATGTTACAGTGATCATGTTTCAAGAAGAAAACAATAAACATACAAACCTTATACTTGAATTCACAAATTCACAATTATAGGAATCCAATTGTTTGTTCTTCCTTTCTTCTTTGCTCTCGGTTTCACACAAATTCACACACACTCACTTGCTTCAAAGTGAAGGATTATTTAACACCACCCACATATTAAACATATAAAAGCATGAGGTTGCATGGTTATAGTCATCTAAACACATGCACACACACACAATCCGTATATATATATACACATATCAACACATATAAAAGCATGAGGTGGCATTGAGGTGTAGATTAACCCTAGCACAGGTACAATTGTGCATATTTACAGGTGATACAGCTTGGATGTGAGACATCCTGAGGATACAATACTCCTGCTTTATGTTATGTATGTTTAGATAGTATGCTCACTAAGCGTTAGCATATGTTTCAATATTGCATATTGCAGGTGATGCAGGTTCCAGCCAGGGTAAGGCCCCAGTGCGGTGTTCAGCCGGCTTGCTCCTGGTTTTCAAGAAGCAAACTTTGACACTAATTTTCTAAATGTTAGCACGTGTATGTTTAGAAACAGTATTTTTGTGACACTCTGATATCTTTTTTGTACTAACTCGTAAGATAATGTTTTTAAATTAAAACTGGAAAAGTGATGTTACAACTTGGTATTAGGGCCAAGGTTTAAGGGATTCGGGCATACCTTAGTGTGGTGCATGAACTTAAACCATGGTTTTGAGGTTAAGTAGAGCTATACTTGGGGCAGTAAGCTTTGGTGAGCATACGGTTAATAGAAGTTTATGATTGATATCTGTTTTTCAGATTAAGTATGAGCTAACCTGTTTATGCATGTACAATAGTTAATGTGGCTAAGTGTAAGATGTTATGAAGCGGGGATCTGATTGGTTAAGTTGAGAATAGGTAAGGTATAGTGTGTTCATAATTATATAGGGCCCATATTATTATAAACACATGGTACATACTTAAGCTCAACAAGATCATGAGGGACCCTGTGGATTATGTGTTTGATAACGTGATGATTTATGTATGTAGACCAGTATACCTTCGTTGGTGCAGATAAAGTTGATATAGTATTGTATGTTAAAGATTTTAGATCCTCGGAAAGAGTATGTAGAAAGAGTTAGTATGTGACTAACGCAGTGGCCTGAGGTAAGTAGATCTCGGAAAGCTAGAGACAGATATGAAGTAAATGTTGTAACGCCCCAAAATCTAAAATTTGATATTTGAAAATAAAACACATAAAAGTGTTCACATTTGAAAGTTTCACATAAAAGCGGAAGCATAAACCGTTGAAAATCTGTTGTATCAAAAGATACACACATAAATACAATCACAAGTTTAATACCAAAAACTTGATGTTTACAAACCAGGCGTTAAGTGTTTCAAAGCGTTTATCAAAATATGGTCAAACCGAAGCTTTGCCCTTGACTTTGCTAAAACCTGCAAAACATTTTAAAAATAGTATCTAATAAGCTACGAGAGCTTAGTGAGTAAACCAGACAAAACATCATATAAACACACGTATAGAATCATATGAAGATAATACACGTATGTCAGATAATCAATGCTAACCACTGGTTCTAGACCCAGGGCAGCCACCTTTGTAACAGTATCACATCTGAGCCTTACTGAACATAGAAGTAAGCACCACATCTGAGCCTTACTAAACATAGCAGTAAGCGTATAAAACCATATGAATAACATTACATGTCAGTAATCTGATATAATAACACACATGCTGTAAATATGAATAGTAGTTTAGAAGACTCACCTTATAATCAATAATGTTGTATATCAGTCCACAATTGATAATAATCTAGTGAACACGCCAATGACAAGTCTCTACATGAAATAATACCAAATAAATATCAAACATAAGTTACTGCTGAACTTAATAACTAAACATAGCACTAGGCACGCCCGTGCCTCCTACCCAGGTACCCCCATGCCTATAGCCAAGTACTCATGTGGTCTCAAGGCACAATCTGGGCCTTTCTAGAATTGGGCACACCCGTACCTTTTTAGGTCACGCCCGTGCCTCACAGGTACGCCCTAGGGGCACAGTTAGATCATGAGGGGCACGCCCATGCCCTTCAACTTGCAACAGCAGTACACCGACTTTACATACTGTCTCCGGCCAAAACACCTCCAAAACTTAACTTTAATACATTTTGATGCTACTAGGGTGTTTTCCTACACCCCAAACAACTTCTAAACAAGTAATAACAACATAAACATGCTCAAATCCTTGATTCACCATTGAATCTTCTTAAAACCCCATAAAAACACCATTTTCAGTCAAACAAAACATACCTTGTTGATCTTAAGATGAAAGTGACGATCCAATGATGCTAAACTTGTTGCTTTCTTGATCATAGTTCACATGGAGAGAAAGAAGCAGTAGTAGTATATATGTAGCTGTGTATTTGCATTTGGGTTTATAAAAACTTTGACTTTACAAGTCAATATATATATATATATATATATATATATATATATATATATACATGCAAGTTTCCATAATTGCATAATTGGTCCCTAGACTATCTAAGTTCTGTTTTGACAGTTTGGCCCCTCTAGTTTTTAACCACATCTTAACACATATATCCTTTTATAACTCATATAACACTATGTACATTTCTCATATTAAATTATAAATAAAATTTTGGGTGTTACAACTCTTCCCCACTTGAAATTATTTCGTCCCCGAAATCAACTACCGAAGAGTTCTGAATAAATACCCATCATTTTCTGTTCAGGCTCATATATAATCTGATCCCTTTCTATAATTTTACTGGTCCTTGTCCAGTCTAATCTGTTTATTGAGTAAGATCTTAACTTTTTAAAATAGCTATAAGTTGTTCGTCATAATATAATTTATCATCATTACTAATAGTTCCCAACAATACGATTGCAGACCCATCTGATAAACACTTTCTGAGATATAATACAAGAAAGGTGTTAAGAGTATATGACAACTCTTCTGGAAACTATAGTCTATAATCAACACTTTCTGAATCTAATAACGTCTTTCC
The DNA here is from genome assembly GCA_038502395.1 of Dittrichia graveolens. Classification (NCBI taxonomy): domain Eukaryota; kingdom Viridiplantae; phylum Streptophyta; class Magnoliopsida; order Asterales; family Asteraceae; genus Dittrichia; species Dittrichia graveolens. Next base: position 32,644,523 of record JARJIL010000008.1, read on the forward strand.
ATGGTGACACTTTTAATGATAAACATTTCTTCCACCTGAAACACATACGGTGACCTTCACTTATAACCCTTTTGTCTACTCCGAGCGGCTAACAATCTATTACGTACCTTCTAAGTCTGTTCTGTCATTTGATGTACCATTTCTGTACTACCCAGCTCGTTCTGACCCACATCACCTAATACACTCAAGTTTGGCAGTAATATCATACAAATTTCATACATTGGCATCCCGGTGCTGGACTGGTATCTGTTGTAATACGAAACTCTGTCAAGCAAATTTGTACCCTAGTTTTCCTTCTGAATCAATAACATAATCATAAAATATGTTTTCCATCATTTGTATATTTCTTTCATTCTGACTATGCTGAGATGAAGCTTAATCCTCAACTTTATATGAAATTTGTTCCAAATTCTGGAAGTGAATCCGGCACCCCTGTCTGATATAATAGAGACTGATGTACTATTACAGGATACAATCTCTTTCACATACACATCTGTTAAATGTTTTGAATAATAATTCTCTCTAATAGAAACAAATTATACACTTTTAATTAACCTGTCTACAATCACCCATATCATATTATAACCTCATAGGGTGTTGGGTAATTTGGTATTCAAGTTCATAGTAATAATTTCATATATGATTTCTGACGTTTAGCTTTCATTCGTACACATTTATAAATATTTCTCCACTTATCTTACTACATCTTGTTTCACATCCGGCCACCAATAATCTACCCTCAGGTCTTTATACAGTTGGTAGCTTCTGACTGGATAGAAAACCTAAACTTGTGAGCTTCGTTTAGATGTGTCTGAAATGCATCTCCATAATGTGATACTCATATACGGTCATATCTAATCAGTATATCACGACTGTCTTTAATTGGATTTATTACTTGTCATTTTCATCCATTCTTTAATATAATTTTCACTTTTGATCACTTTTGACTGATCTGTTCTCATTACATTTGAATATAAGCGTTGTAACTATCATTTAAATGACTAACCTCATTTAAGTATTGTTTCTGATTTTATGCTCAAACTGTCGGCTATAAGATTAGCCTTTTCCGAATAATATAATATTTCAAACATTTATAATTAGTGTAAACGGTACACTTCACATTGTAATAACAATGTCTACATATCTACAGTAACAAAACCATTGCCGCTAGCTCTTTGTCACGAGTCAGGTAATTATTTCTGTGCGGTTTAACTATGTAGAAGTGCAAATAATATGTTAGTCCCAGATTGAGTACACAACAACAAATGTTGGTAGAAGAGGGGAGTTGAATACAAACTTTAGCTTTAAAAATTAAAAGACACACCGATATACTTTTATATAATTCTTATTGATATTGAATCAAGAATTACATGTACTAGAAGCGGATATTCTAAGTACAATAAAAGGTGGCAATCTATTTGTCTAACACATAGACAAGCTAACTCTAAAGCAACTAATGTATATAGAGTGTTCAACACATGAACAAGTTTGATTCTGCACAATGCTTAAACTCTACTAATTTCTCAACTGATAAGATTTTCTTTTTATGGAGTAAAGACTTCACTGTGTTTTATTTTGCATGTCCACCATGCATGTATATATAAAGATCTTGGTGTATCCGATTGCCTGAAGGTAAGAGACAAATAGGATGTTGAAATATAATATTTTATTTGTAAAGGTAGTGGGTAAAAAGTAAAGTTACTTTAATCAATAGTTTGATAAAAGTAATTGTACTTTTCTGCAAAAGTGCAACCCACTTACAATATAAAATATTAAAACCCACATCTACTGTCGTATAGAAGTTTCTTTCCCTTTCCATGCTTTTACTTTAATCAACAACATGCTTCTGTTTGATTTGACTTTACCAAGTATGGGATTGCCAGCCATACTTAGTTGTTTGAACAAATCTTCAAGATCTTCGTCTGTTTGAGGTATCATTATCCTTTTCCAGAGGATAAGATCAAACCTTTTTGTCTCATACTTGATTCAAAAAGTGCATTTTACTTTTACAAACAAAGATCTAAGGCATAATAGAACAACGCATGTTCTGCCTTTTATATATGACTTACAATCTAAAAAGATACTGCAAATTTGACATTTTGCACGACTCACCAAACAGATTGTACTAGGAACTTTGATTTTCACTACTCAGTTGACAAAACATATCATTTGATCACTTTTTGCTAGGACTCAGTTGATACATATTGCTTAGCTGATCATATATATGCTCAGTTGATCAATAGTAAGCTTAGGAGGGCATAAGCTCATGTATTTGTATGATCAGTTGATCAAGAATGCTCAGTTGATCATTCAAATACATCAGTTTATGTGGAGAGGTGACTTGTGTAAAGAAAGACTTACTTAGCTGATGTTCTGGGCCTCAGCTGATCCATTTGTTCACTCAGCTGATGGCGTAGCTGAACAAAGTCCTTGCTCAGCTGATGGTGTAGGCACTCAGCTAATCAACTTTCTTCACTCAGCTGATGGTGTATTTTCCTCAGCTGATGGTCTTCTTTACTTGTTTTCTCATCTGATGCTCCTTGGCTTATATCCCTCGGCTGATACTTTGAGTAGGATCTGATGCTCAGCTGATGGTTCCATACTTAGCATATTTTTATAGAAACTGATTCAAACAACACATGTTTAAATTCTTTCTAAGTCATACTGAATGTAGGGTTTGGTTATCATCAAATTCTATGTTTTAGGATAGGCAGAGTTGATTATTAGAGTGAAGTGATTATCTCCCCAACAATCTCCCCCTATTTGATGATGACAAAACATTTTTCTTTTTGAAAAATCAGTTTGACTTCGAATACAAAAGATTTAAACTTTTAAGTACATATGGCTACCTAGCTATCTGTTTTTGGTAGCTCTTTTAATTTTGAACCTTGTTCTGTTTTTTGTATCTTTTCTAGTGTTCCATTTTGTTCTGTTTTTTTGAATCATTTTCTTTGTTGTACCATTTTGTTCTGTTTTTGGGGTATCTTTTCATTTTTCCATTTTTATATGTTTTTGATATTCTGATATACATAAACATCACTTGAAATAATAGAATAAATAAATGTACAGAAGTATTTACAAAGATTAACTACTAACTAACTAGTCTAAACATAATATACAATCAACTAGATATCAACAAATCTTTAGCGTTAGATCAGCCTTCAATCATCCCACCATGGTTCTTCTTTTACTTCAAAGTCTTTGGCATGGGGATCTGCTTCAGCTAAGACTTCACATTAGGCTTGTACAAGGGTTTCAAAATGTTCATTTCCAGTTCTGCCTCTTGTAGATATCCTTAGCCCAAAGAGAAACTTCTTGCTAGCTTTGTAGATTTCAGACTGTCTAAAGAACCTCCAAGTACCAACTCCGTCCAGAAAGAATATACCTTCAACAGGCATAACTATAAACTTGTAAAGCTCAGGGGTGATGTTCAATGGCAGAGTTGTGTTGAGACCCTCAAATCAGATAAGTACTCATGCTAGGGTAGTACCTCTCTTAGCTCAAATGGTTTAAAGGGTTTGGAACCTTTCTTGTAAAGATTATCAACTGTGTGCACATGTCTATAATAGTCATCTGGAGTGAAGGCCCTTTGTAACACAGCTAGAGCTATCCAATTTTGAATTTTCTGAATGAATGAACTTTAAGCTTGGATTTGGATTTGAAGAGAAGGTACAGGATCCCAACTAACTCTGTGAACCCATAGATATGACACCTCTCACAGGATACAACTTCACAGCTGTTGAAGTTGTTATGCCTTATAGCTTTGAGGTAGGGTTCACCATCACCTTCGTGGACAGTGGCTCTTGTGATTGGAGTTGGTTCTGTTCTGTTTCTTAAAATGTTGATCTTTTCTCTAAAGCTTTGAAGCCTTTGTTGACTTAGATTGTAGGGAGTAGATAGATCAAGGTTGAAGAGGGTTTTTATGGCATCCGCATGAGATCTTGCTTTGAGCAGTTCAGACTGAGATTTCTCCCTTGCCAATTTATGTTGAGCAGCAGCTTGATTTTGAACTTGTTCTTGTTCTTGCTGATATGCTAGCTCCTTGGCTCGGTAGATCTCTTCAATTGGAACACCCAATGCTTGAGCCATTTGGGTATTTTCCCTTTCTTCTTGCTCTTTAAGTGCAAGCTCCCTTTTGCATTTGTTCATCTGCTTCAACTTGCTCAGATGTCATTTTCTGTTTGCCTTTGTCTTTAGGATCAGAGGTTGAAGCCTTTTGGACTGATGTAGTTGATTGGACTGGTGGAGCAGATGGTTTTGGGCTCTGTCTTCTTCTTCTGAGGATGTCAGAGAGTGGAGTATCATCCTCATCATCAGAATCGGACTTAATAGCAATTGTTGGAGAGCAACCCTCAGCAACTTTCCTTCTTGGCTTTGGCTTGTTAGCCATTCTTTTTAATCTCTTGGGAAACCTTTGCTCCGACTTAGAAGGTGCTTTTCTTTTGAGAGGAGGAGGAGCTGTTGCTTTGGGTGCTTCCTGCTACAGAATTTTGGTGGCAGTTTCATTGTATGCAGCATCAATCTCCTCAGATTCAGGATCATCCTCCCTGGAAGAAGTTGAGAATTTCTCCCCCTTTTTGGCATCATCAAAAGGAGGAGGGGAGTCACCTGTGGTTGGCTTTGGGGACGGGGTAGGGGCAGGGGTAGGTGTATGAGTGGAGGAAGGGGTATAGGTTGAGGTAGACGCAAGCTTAGAAAGTTGGAGGGAGAGGTCATCCTTGAGATCCTTTAAGGCTTTCCACAATGAGAGATGACTCATTCTGGATTGTTCAGTAAGGGCTTCAATGTCATCAAGGATGCCTTTAAGGTAGGAAGGCATGGGTAGGAGTTGTTCTAGGATAGGGACAGAAATGTTTGGGTTTATTGGGAGTAGGGTTTGGAGTTGGGATAGTAGGTTTTAGATAGTCTGGTTTAGGGAAGAGATAGTGGATTGAGGAAGGATGGGAATGTGTGGTTGAGATGGGATAAGGGTAGAGAGATGGTCTATTTTGGCTAGTAGGGGGTGAGATTAAAGGTAGAGGTAGTAGAAGGCTTGGAGGTTTGGGTTCTGAGAGACTCAATGTCTTTGGTGAGTTTAAACAGTTGAGTGGAGGTTTGGGTTTAGAAGGCTTGGAAGGTTTGGGTCAGGTTATCAAGGTTATGGTTTATGGTTTGGATAAGGTTAAGGTTTGGTGTTTGAGTACAGGTAGATGGTTGAGAATTGTAAGGGGTGGAGATAGGTTCAAAGAAATTGGGTAAGGTTTGTGTTCCCTCATTTGAGCCTTGGTGTACAAACTCAAACTCATTGGGAAGGACTGTTGAGCCTTGTACAAATGGTTGGTTTGTACCACTAGCATTGGCAGGCTGTGCTTGTGTAAGAATTGAATTGATAAGAGGTGCAAGATAAGTGGATTGAGTGTGGGATGCACTCAATAATAGGGAGTCCCTTATTGGATCCACATTCTATTGTGAGAATGTGAATGGTATAGGCTGACTCAATAGTGGGGTAGACACAGTATGCCCTTGGGTTGAGGTCTGTCTTTCAATAAGATCAACCTGTTGGGAGGTTGTCTCAGATTGCGGTTTAGATCCCATTTTTACAGATGTATCCTGTTGTGAGGATACATCCACTGTCTTAAAGGTGGCAAAATCTAATTACTCCCCCTCAACATGAGGAAGGGTAATTGGAGTTGAGGTCAGAGGTGTAGATTGCACTCCCTCAAGGTGCTCATAATGAGTCACTTCTGGTGACCTAGTATATATAGGGCTACGAATTGGAGTAGAACTAGTGACCACATGAGGTTCACTAGAGCTTGGTTGTTGGATTGGTGTATGGACTGGAGAGGAGGATGGGCTATCAAAGGTAGGGACTACCATTTGAATATCCTCCGAAGTGGAATCAGAACTGTCCTTACCTTGGCACATGATGTGCCTACTCCTGTCAATGAGCTCAAGAAGTTGCTCAGAAATTTCTTGTTCTTGGGCATCACCATCACCACCAAGAGGACTTAATACCATTGGACTGATAGGAGAGAACTCACCAGCATCACCATCACCAGCATCATCATCTTCATTATTATTGCCAGTGTGACTTTCCTCAGCATCATCACCATCATTATCATCATTATTCTCATCATCATCATCTCCAGCATTGGCATTATCATTTGCAGCATCAATAGTTCTTGCATTTGGGTAGTGATTGGAGGACCTCTGTTTGCCTTAATAAAGTGGAATACCTTTTCACCCATGGCAAGGACAGGAATATGCTCTTGGTGTTTAATCAGACTGACATAGTCTTTTTCTCCAATCTCCCGCATAGCTATCAGGCTTAAGAATCGAATGTAGGGCACCTGAGACCTTCATGATTTCTTGTTTGTGCTCTGAGTGATCTTATCAACAAGATCATAAAATATAACTTGAGCAAAGTCTATGTTTAACCCAAAGACTAGGGCATAGAGCACCAGAAGCTCAGTTTGATTGATGAGATGGTGGCTTCCAGATTTTGGACCAAAACAACGTATGACCACGTTGGCCAAATACTTCCACGAATGAGAAAGAGCAGAGACCTTTACTTGACCATGCACCACAGGTTCATTGTAGCCTATGGTTTGCAGAATGGTTTGAACTTCTGCTCTGGAGGGAAAAGCTGTGTAAGGTGGGAAGTGAGGAATACCAGTGGCTTCACGAAGTGTTTTTGTGGTGATTTGGAGATGGTAGTTTCCTTGGGCTAGGGTGCAGTGGATGGTGTTGTCGTTTAGGTTGTAGGTTGTGGAGTACCATAGCTCACCAATAATTGTGGGGTATATGTAGTGTGGATCAGCAGTGAGACTATCGAACAAAGGATGAGCCTGAAAAAACTGAACCATTGGCTCATAACCTTGGTTTTCTCGTGAGGCAGGGATGGTGGTGCAGAGTAGAATGTTGTTTGGAGTTATATTCATTGGTTGGTTGGGTGCAACATTCTCACCAGGGTTGACAGCAGGGTCTGGAATATAGGTAGCCATTTGGTAGGGATGATGAACAGTGAGTATCGAGAGAGAAGTTAGGGTATTTCTTTATAGAGAGAGAGGGAATTTAGAAAGTTTGAACGGGTAAAGGTGAATGAGAGAGGAAGTGGGATATTTATGAAGGTTAGTTAACAGAGATCGTTAAATACTGACAAATATTCTAACGGAAAACAAATTAATTAGCTATTAAATGAAATCTGACAAATGGAGTAAATAACTAGGGTTAAAAAAGCATTAAATGAATGTACAAAAGTGAAAATTTACTAAGTGTTGAACCATCAGCTGATCATAGAAATGTATCAGCTGAGGGGCATCAGCTGATAAGAAACTATCAACTGATAGTGAAAAGTTGGAGTATCAGCTGAGGAAAGTACTTAGCTGAGCATTTTCTTCTTATCTTAGGGTGATCAGCTGAGTAAGTTTAATCAGCTGATAGATATCAGCTGAGCACAGTTACTTAGTTTACACAGATTAAGTAAGACTTAGAGATGCTTAGATAAGTGACCCATGATTTTCAACACTTATAAATTAACACAAACTAAATTACCACTATTCTAAATTAAAAAATTAAGCATACCTAGTTTGGATATTAGGAAATTGAACCTTGCTTCATCTAATGACTTTGTGAATAAATCTGCAAGTTGCAAATCAGTGTTGATGTAGTGCAAAGTTACATTCTTCTTTTGCACATTATCTCTGAGAAAATGATGTCTGATTTCAATATGCTTTGTCTTTGAATGCATGACTGGATTATTTGAGATAGAGATTGCACTTGTATTGTCACATAGAATTGGGGTGTCTTCAAACTTCACATCATAATCAAGTAGTTGATTTTGTAACCACAAAATTTGAGCACAAAAGCTTCCTGCAGCAATGTATTATGCCTCTGCAGTGGATGTTGACACTGAATTCAGTTTTTTACTAGACCAACTAATTAATCTTCCTCCTAGAAGTTGACAACCACCTGAAGTACTTTTTCTGTCTAATGTACACCCTGCAAAATCAGAATCAGAATATCTAACTAACTCAAAATCTGAGTCTTTGGGGTACCAAAGACCAAGATTAGGAGTTCCTTTGAGATATTTGAATATTCTCTTAACAACAGCATGATGTGATTCCTTAGGATCTGCTTGATATCTTGCACAGAGACATGTTGAAAATATTATATCTGGTCTACCTGCAGTGAGGTATAAAAGTGACTCAATTATTCCCCTATAAATAGTAATGTTCACTGATTTGCCATCAGTGTCCTTTCCTAACTTGATAGAAGTAGACATAGGTGTTTTCATTGAAGAACAATTTTCAAAATCAAACTTCTTGAGTAAATCTTTGACATACTTTGTTTGATGAATGAAAATACCATCAACCTCTTGTTTAATTTGCAAACCAAGAAAATAGTTTAACTCACCCATCATGCTCATCTGATAATTACCAGACATGAGTTTAGAAAACTTTTTGCATAGTTTCAAATTAGTAGACCCAAATATTATATCATCTACATATATCTGGACAAGTATCACATCACCTTTGTACTTCCTTATAAATAAAGTGCTATCAATGTATCCTCTTGTAAAACCTTTGTTAATGAGAAAAGAAGAGAGGGTATCATACCAGGCTCTTGGAGCTTGCTTAAGACGATATAAAGCTTTGTTTAGAAAGTAAACATGATCATGTAAGCTTGACTCCTCAAAACCAGGAGGTTGTTTTACATACACCTCTTCTTTCAGATCTCCATTCAAAAATGCACTCTTCCCATCTATTTGGAACACCTTGAAGTTTTTGAAGGCAGCATAGGCTAGGAATAGTCTGATAGCTTCCAATCTTGCAACAGGGGCAAAGGTTTCATCAAAATCAATACCTTCTTCTTGACAATACCCCTGTGCCACTAGCCTTGCTTTGTTTCTTATGATTTGCCCATTTTCATCTAGCTTATTTCTAAACACCTACATTGTTCCAATGATGGATTTATCCTTTGGTTTGGTTACCAAAGTCCATACATTATTTCTTTTGAATTCCGCCAGTTCCTCTTGCATGGCAGACACCCAGTGGGGATCATTGAGAGCTTCATCAACCTTCTTTGGTTCAATCATTGAGACAAATCCAGAATACAAACAGATGTTACAAGATTTTGATCTTGTTCTAATTGGATCATCTATATTGCCTATCACCAAATTATGAGGATGGTGCTTGAGGTCTTTGAAGGCTTTTTGGATTTCTTGGGAATTGGGATTCATTTAGATTTGGGGAGAAGAAGTTATATGTTGGCTATCAGCAGTAGAAATGAGTTCATTTTGAGTGGCTGATATAACTTCATTGTTGCAATCTATGGGTATCTCTACTGAAGAGGGAATGTGTGATATGGAATTAGAATCCAATGATGTTGAGTCATTTTCCACATGATTCAGTAGAGGTATAGGATTTGATGAGGATGATTGTACATGGTTAAAGATTTGGATAGGAACAGGTTCATCTACATCATGAGCAGCTGGTGGAGAGGGATCTACTTGCTCTGGAGAGTCTTCTCCAATTTGCATGATATCATTAAATTCTTCACCTGAAACATGATTAGAAGAACAGGAAGTAACAAAGTCATTTTCATTGAAACTTACATTGATGGATTCTTCTATGACTTTGGCTCTGAGGTTGTATACTCTATATGCTTTAGAAATCACTAAGTAACCTACAAACACTCCTTCATCAGCTTTAGGAGCAAACTTCTGCAATTGATCCTTTTGATTGAGTATGAAACCCTGACAACCAAAAATATGCAGAAAGCTGATGCTTGGCTTCCTTCCCTTGAGCACTTCATATGGAGTTTTGTTGTGCCTCTTGATAATAAGGGACCTGTTCTGTGTGAAACATGCACAACTTACAGCCTCAGCCCAGAAATTAAAGGGTAACCCACTTTCACACAACATGGTTCTGGCAGCTTCAATCAATGTTCTATTTCTTCTTTCAGCTACACCATTTTGTTGTGGGGTTCTTGGAGCAGAAAAGTTTTGAGATATCCCTTTCCCATCACAGAAGGATTCCAGAGTTTGATTTCTGAATTCAGTTCCATGATCACTTCTAAGACTCCTCACCAGATTTCCATTCAACACTTCCATCTTCTTGATAAAACAAATAATTTCTTCAACAGCCTCACTCTTTGCTTTAAGAAAGAAAACCCAAGTGTATCTTGAGAATTCATCAACCAATACAAGAGCATACTTACTTCTACCAATACTAGCAGTTGCAACAGGACCAAAGAGATCCATGTGCAACATATAGAAAGGTTTTGTATTTGAGAAGGCCTACTTGGATGGAAATGATGTCTTGTGCTGCTTTCCCTTCTCACAAGCAGTGCAAGGTTTAGGCTTAAGATAAGTCAGAGAAGGTAATCCTGACACTAGTTCACCCTTGCTCAACTTGTTGATATTTTTGAAATTAAGGGGGGAAAGCCTCTTGTGCCACAGCCAATTTGTATCCTCATTATTCTTGGAGTACAAACATGTTTCCTTTGAAGGGTCACCAGAGGACATGTCAAGTGTATACACATCCTTGGTTCTCTTGGCACTAAACACTGTATTACCTTCTTTATTTATTATGGAGCCTCTTGTCTTTGTGAAGTGGACTTCATTATCTCCATCACACAATTGACTTATGCTTATGAGATTGTATCTCAGCCCTTTGACATATGAAACTTTGGACAGTTTGAGGTTCCCATTATGAAGTTCACCATAGCCTTTTATTTGCCCATGGTTGTTGTCATCAAAGGTCACCCTTGGACCTTTCTCTTTCTTGTAGTTACTGAGCAAAGCCTTGTTACCTGTCATGGTTCTTGAACATCCACTGTCAAGAAACCAAGAACCAACACCCTGCAGATTGAATGAAAGAAGAGTTAGTGACACAAGTAGGAATCCACTACTTAGTGGATCCCTGTGGAATGCACCTAGCTTTCCACTTCATCTCAGGTTTCTTATGTATGAGAGGAATGACTATGTTATTATTACAAGTCCGCTGTCTTGAATTCTCTTCTAAAGAACATTTAAATGACTTATGCTCTTTGCTTCCACATTTATAACATTTTTGGGATTTTGTGGACTTGTAGCATTGAACAACATTGTTTGAATGCCTATGAGTTTTCTTATCAGTCATCATTTGACTAACTTGACCATTCAGCTTATGAAGCTTATCCCGTAAATTTCTTAGGTCTTTATTTATAGGCACCTTAGATTGATCTTTGTTTTTAGAAAGTTTTTGACCAATCTTTGGAGTGGCAGAAATGGGAACAATGTAAACATCATTCTTTTTACTCATAGTTTCTTCTATTGAAAGAGAGTTGATTACTTCTAGATCAACTGATTGTTTAGAAGATGAGCTATGATCAACTGACAGGTTATCAGCTGAGCATTTAACATCTACTAACCCATCAGTTAATGGAGTAGTATTAGCTAATGATTCTTCAGTTTGTGAAATACTAAGATTTAAGTCATCTGTTTTCAAGGTTTGACAACATAATGTCTCTGAGGTTTCAACCAATGATTCCTTTCCTTTACTCACATCCTTTGACTTTATATTATTAGGATTTTTACATTCTGAAATCTTACTAGAGGATGATTCAACAGAAGAAATAATTGATTCTTTTGAGTGGGAACTTTTGCTTCTAACAAACTTATTTGTGAACACACTTTTGCCTTTAACAGTTTTGTGAAAAGTCTGTGGCAAAATATCAGTTTTGTCTAAGATGTTAAGGTTCTTATTAGAATCAACATAGTTAGCAGCCTTAGAGTAATTTTCACCAATAATAGCTTGAACTTGCTTGGGTATCTGCTCCATCACACACTGAGTGGTCTTTTCTGCAGATACACACCAAGATTTTACTACTTTTTGGAGGTCATTAAACTTTTTGGTTGCTTCACTAGTTTCTTTTACTAAGATCTCATTAAGTATCTTTTGATTAGCTAGCTCATCATTTAAGATTGTTATCTGCTTAAGTTCCTCATCCTTAAGAATTAATTTTTCCTTTAGTGATTCTACTTCTAGTTTTAGCTTCTTCTCTCTTTGAATAGCAGACTGGAAATCAATACAGAAGTAATCAAACATGGCATTCTTCTCATTATCATCATAGTTAATAAATTTTCCAACCTGATACATAGAATAAGGATCCCAGTTGGTAGTTGAACAAGCTTTTTCAACCTTTTTCATGTCTTCATCAAAGGAACTACCATCATTATTGTTGGCCATCATGCATAACTGAGCAGAGATCACCTCATCTTCATCTGAGGAGAGATCTTCTTCTGTCCAATCTTCTTCTTCAGTAACAAGAACTTGGACCTGAGCTTTCTTCTTCTTCTTCTTGTCAAGGACAGCAGCAAGGAGTTTCTTATACTTGGCTTCATAATCAATTTTGCCCTCCTGCTTTTGCACATATGAAGAACCGGTGTTATATTGGACTTACAGTCACTAGCTATGTGGCCAATCTTGCCACACTTATTGTAACATCCTCGATTTGTGCCTAGTTGTAATTAGTACGTGAGTGTACGAAATTAGTGTAATAGACGAATAATTGAATGAGTTAGTGTATATATATATACTTGTTAGTGGTGTGTATGTATGTATATATATATATATGTTAAGTATATATGTACATATTTATGTACTAAAATAAAAGAAAAAGAAAGAAAAGAAAAAGGAAATAAAAGAAAAAGAAAGAAAAGAAAAAGGAAATAAAAGAAAAAGTAAGAAAATAAAAAGGAAATAAAAGAAAAAGAAAGAAAAGAAAAGATATTTGTCCAGAGGCAGTTGCCTCTGGATAAGATTTATGTATAGATATGTATGTGTGTTGTTTGACTAAGAATAGTCAAAGGTTGGCAAAGGTGAAAAACACACTCAAACACACACACTCGATAAGCTCTCGTGAGTTCTTGAAGAAGTTATTGAAAGATTTGAAGTCCTAGACTCAAAGCAAGGTTAGTATGGTGTTGTAGTATGAAATATATATGTATTATGCAAAATACATGGATGTTTTAAGCTGGAAATAGTGTTGGAGTTGAAGAAACTCCATGGATGAACATGTAGCTCACTTTCTAAGAGGGTTTCTCATGTTTTGATGTTTTAAAAGATGTTAAGATGTTCATGAGGTTCATATAGGTGATATATGAAGCTCTAAAGTGTTTTAGAAGTGAAACTAACGTGTTTAAGAATCTGGGTTTTTGAGAAAGTTAACTGAAAGTCGCATGCATGTTGAATAAAGAAGATGATAATCTGGAAAATCCATCGTCGCGGCGCGACAAGTGATGGTTGCGGCGCGACGCCGTGTGAACTTGAACCATGTGACCTTTTTGATCCGACCTTCGCATGAATGGTCCGACAGTCGGATGACCCGTCCGACAGTCGGATTGTTCAAATGGTCCCTGGTCCGACTTTCGCATGAACCTTTTCTATGTGGTCCGACTTTCACTCGTCGCGGCGCGACACCTTATATGGTCGCGGCGCGACGGGGCTTTTTCAGCAAGGATTTGTTTTTGTTAACACGTTCTTCTTGATTAGGTTATGTAGCATTAAAAGTAAGTTTAATAAATGGTTTAAGACTATTAAGAAGGTTGTGAGTGTTCTAGAAATAGAACCTAACGCATGCAATCGCTTAACGCGATTGCCGAATGTTTTAGGTGAACGTGTCAGCTGAACCAGTATTAAGTGAACGAACGTTGTAAGTGAAACAGGTGACTGCCTACTTTCATGAGACTCAGTATGAGTAAGTCTTGCAAGTTAAGATGAGTATGTGAATGTGTGAATGTGTATGTATGTATGACTAACCTGTTTGTGCAGGTACGGTTAAGAAGATGAGTGTAAGTTTCTGAATGATGTTACGATTGCTTGTAAGATGTATAATAGGTGCATTCCAGCGGGTCAAGAATGGAACCGCTTAGTAATATCTGATAATGTGCATGAATGAGGTATTGCATGATGATTGCATGTATGAATGATTGAATGACGGATCCCCGTGGGATCCTATGAACGATATATGACTAATATGATGATGATGATGATGGATCCCTGTGGGATCGAATGTACGTATATGTGTATGTGAATTGACTGTAGACTATCTGACGCATGGTTAAGGTCAGCCGACTAGCTGGATCCTAACAGGACTTCGGTCATTTCTAGATTTACGGTGATTCGGGGTGCATCCCGGATCGAGGTCTTGCAGAACCGCCGTGCCTTAACGTGATACTGTAATCAGCCAGGATCTGGCCGTGATTACTTGGGAACCTTGTGTTCTGTACATGATGCTTGGTGGACTGCTTTATGCTCCCCCACCAGCGGATTGGTCGTGTCTGATCCCCCGGTCTGAGCTGTTGAGCAGGACCGGCTCTCCAGCAAGACATGACTCTTACTGATCTTGTCAGCACATCGCTATGTGTTAAGCTAGCAATGTGTGCTTATGTACGATATGATATGTATGATGTGTTTGATTCATGAATTACTTTATTGATGCTTATGCTAAGTAAGTACTCACTAGCTAGTGTAGCTAATGATGCTATGATTTCTCTTTTCAGGTAAAGACTAGATGGCTTGCAAGGCGGGTGACTTTTGATGTAAATGCCCCTTGTGGGTGGAACACTTGTAATTATATGTTGTAATGTAATATGATACTATGGTCGGTTCCTGTATGTTAGGTAACACCAACGATTGTTTTGGAAACAAAGATGACGTAATTAACTGTTTGTTAATATTAAAAGAAAATTTTCCGCTGATAAAATATGTTTTGACATTAAAGCAACTGAATTCAGAAGCGGTGTTACACTTATAACACTCTGCTGTGGAGGCATCAAATGTAGATTTGGGCTTGACAAAATTTCACGACCTCTGGCTAAACCTCTTGACACCCTTTCTCTTCTTGAAAGGTCTAAACTTCTTAACCAGCATTGCTACACCTTCAACCAGCTCCTCCAAGTTACTCTCATCACAACCATTCTCCTCATCACTTTCTCTAGCACTCTCCACTTCATCTCCTCCTTCATCAGAACCAGAATCAATAGCTGCAAAGCTTCTCATCTTTGTATCTCTTGATACAAG
This sequence comes from Dittrichia graveolens, assembly GCA_038502395.1. Lineage (NCBI taxonomy): Eukaryota > Viridiplantae > Streptophyta > Magnoliopsida > Asterales > Asteraceae > Dittrichia > Dittrichia graveolens. The sequence goes on from JARJIL010000008.1 coordinate 32,659,570, forward strand.
GGCAGTTGGTGTAGCTTTCACAACCTCCTTCATCTCCTTGGATGATAACTTCCTTTGTTTGACTGATTGCTCATGGTTTAGTAAGTTACCATAGAGGGCAACCAGAGACATTCCCTTTATCTTCTCACTATGTCATAGAACAGTGACAAAGTGATCCCATGTTTCAGGGAGGGAGTCTAGAAACCTGTTCACCAAAACAAAGTTGCTCTTGGTTATGTCTGCCCTTTTCAAGTCATTAACTAGGCAGTTGAACCTGGTGTATGTCTGTGTAAGACTCTCACCTTTCTGAGCAAAGAAGAATTCATACTCTCTGTTGAGGAGGAGCTTCTTGTTCTCCTTCACCTCTTCAATCCCTTCATATGCAACTGTGAGTGTATCTAAAATCTCTTTAGCAGAAGTACAGTTAAGCACTTGATGATAGATCTCATTGGGTAGTGCAGAGACAAGAGATGATCTAGCCTTAACATCTAGGCTAACCAACCTCTTATCTTCATCTATCCACAGATGCATGGCTTTTGTTATGATTCTTTCTGTTGTAGAGGTTTGACCTTCAGATTCTGATGGAATGGATAACACTAATGTTAGAACATAAGGACCATCAGTGACTATTTCAAGCATTTGGATATCAAGGGTGGATAAGAAAAGATGTGCTCTACTTTTCCACATGGAGAAATTTTCTGCATCAAACATGGGACATCTTGTTAAGGACCCAGTGTTTGAGATGTTCATGTTGTTTGTTGATGAGGCCATTTTGAGAGGGGTAGAAGCAGCTATAGAGTAAGCAAAACAGATCAAGATATTGATTATCTAACCTGCTCTGATACCAGTTGTTAGTCCCAGATTGAGTACACAACAACAAATGTTTGTAGTAGGGGGGTTGAATACAAACTTCAACTTTAAAAATTAAAAGACACACCGATATACTTTTATATAATTTTTCTTGATATTGAATCAATAATTACATGTACTAGAAGCGGATATTCTAAGTACAATAAAAGGTGGCAATCTATTTGTCTAACACATAGACAAGCTAACTCTAAAACAACTAATGTATATAGAGTGTTCAACACATGAACAAGTTTGATTCTACACAATGCTTAAACTCTACTAATTTCTCAACTGATGAGATTTTCTTTTTGTGGAGTAGAGACTTCACTGTGTTGTATTTTGCATGTCCACCATGCATGTATATATAGAGATCTTGGTGTATCCGATTGCATGAAGGTAGGAGACAAAGAGGATGTGGAAATATAATATTTTATTTGTAAAGGTAGTGGGTGAAAAGTAAAGTTACTTTAATCAATAGTTTGATAAAAGTAATTGTACTATTCTACAAAAGTGCAACCCACTTACAATATAAAATATTAAAACCCACATCTACTGTCGTGTAGAAGTTTCTTTCCTTTTCCATGCTTGTACTTTAATCAACACCATCCTTCTGTTTGATTTGACTTTACCAAGTATGGGATTGCCAGCCATACTTAGTTGTTTGAACAAATCTTCAAGATCTTCGTCTGTTTGAGGTATCATTATCCTTTTCTAGAGGATAAGATCAAAACTTTTTGTCTCATACTTGATTCAAAAAGTGCATTTTACTTTTACAAACAAAGATCTAAGGCATAATAGAACAACACATGTTCTGCCTTTTACATATGACTTACAATCTGAAAAGATAGTGCAGATTTGACATTTTGCACGACTCAGCTAACAGATTGTACTAGGAACTCTGATTTTCACTACTCAATTGACAAAACATATCAGTTGATCACTTTTTGCTAGGACTCAGTTGATACATATTGCTCAGCTGATCATATAGATGCTCAGTTGATCAATAGTAAGCTTAGGAGGGCATAAGCTCATGTATTTGTATGATCAGTTGATCAAGAATGCTCAGCTGATCATTCAAATACATCAGTTTATGTGGAGAGATGACTTGTGTAAAGGAAGACTTACTTAGCTGATGTTCTGGGCCTCAGCTGATCCATTTGTTCAGTCAGCTGATGGAGTAGCTGAGCAAAGTCCTTGCTCAGCTGATGGTGTAGGCACTCAGCTGATCAACTTTCTTCACTCAGCTGATGGTTTATTTTCCTCAGCTGATGGTCTTCTTTACTTGTTTTCTTCATCTGATGCTCCTTGGCTGATATCCCTTGGCTGATACTTTGAGTAGGATCTGATGCTCAGCTGATGGTTCCATACTTAGCATATTTTCACAGAAACTGATTCAAACAACACATGTTTGAACTCTTTCTAAGTCATACTGAATGTAGGGTTTGGTTATCATCAAATACTATGTTTTAGGATAGGCAGAGTTGATTATTAGAGTGAAGTGATTATCTCCCCAACATAATAATTCTGCCCCTCTGCATTCATCCAAACCACGGTACCAGGCATCACACAATGCTATCATCTCTTCAATTAATTCAGGTAGCGCAAACTGTCGCTTCACATAATTCCTGTAAATTATCCCATAAAGCTGTTGATTACTGTCGGGTTCTTTGGCGGCTCCCACTTCATCACCTTCTCTATTTCTCAGAATTTATCTCAATTCCATTTCTACTAATAAATTGTCTAAGGAATTTCATTCCTTATATCTTGAAATTCACATTGAAAACTTAACATATAACTGTTTTCTACTATGTGTCTTTACGACTTTTCAGATTTGTTTCTCATGATCTACTAAACCTCTGAAATAAATATGAATATCGTTTATGAACACAATTACTAACTTAATTAACACTGGTCTATGCACCCTATTCACTTTCCGAACACAATTTAAGGAACATCATCCATCTTGATCTTAAACTGATTATAACCCGAACTTAAATCGATTTTTGAAAACCACTTTACCCATACTAATTGATCAAGTAACTCACATATTCTGAGCAACGACTGTATATTCTTGATGATCACTTTATTAAACTCACAATAGTTAATACACATATATAGAAGGTATCATCCTTCTTTTTCACACATAATATAGATACACCTCGTGAAAAAAACTACTGGGTTTAATAAACCCCCTCATTTAACAATTCTTGAAATTGTTCCAATAGTTCATATATTTCTGAAGGAGCAAGTCTGTACGAAGCCCTCCTAATCAGTAAAGCTTTCAACGCCACATCGATTCTGAACTCAATCTGTCTATCCGGCAGTAACCTTGGTAATTCCTCAGAATACACGTCAAGATACTCACATATTACTTTCACATCTTTTAAACTCATTTGTTTCATTTCTAGTTAATACTCATAATATAAACTAAGGAAGCAGAATACTCATACCGAGGATACTTCCTATTTCTAGAAACTAACCACACAAATGACTTTCTGGTTTCAATATTAACACATATAATTGGTTCTTCCCCACTTGGGATACGAACTCATATCACTTTTTGTTCACACAATTTTGTAGCTTGGTTACCATCTGACCAACCTATTCCAATCATTACTTGGAATTCCCTCATATTCATAGGTAGAAATTCACTAGAGAATTTAATAGTATTCATTTTTGTCACCTTATACTTATACACATCTAATCTTTTTATAACCATACTTGATTCTGTTCTAGCCTCTTCGGTTATGGTCTGGGAAGCTCTCACTTTTGGTTATTGATATATTTACTTCATTCACTTTCTAGGGTTCTCACAATTCTTATTCATATAACCCGACTTCCATATTTGAAACATGTTAGTAAATCAAACCTACTTTCCCCCAGTCAACGTTTCTTGTATACGGAGCAGATAGGGTAGACCTTTTGCATCATTTTCTTCTTTCAAACCTCCATTCTTGTTTTCTTAAACGCCGGTACAACTTCCTCTATCGGTTTCCTTTCTTTTCTGTCTCTCTAATTCCGGCTGCATCCATCAGGGATTTCACATCTTGGTGTTTACAAGTGTTTATAAATTCTCATATGCTAGGCTGGAACACTATCATGTCTGTACTCTTTAACCTTTTCATTGACAACATAATCTGAGCAAAATATATATTTTTCTGAAACTTCACATTGATTTCTTGAATTGTCTCTAACGTCTGTTCCACCTATGGAATTAGTCCATAATTCTGCCTATCTCTGACCGTGGCACAAATTGCCCAACTGTAATGTCTTTAAACTCCTTTTTCACATCATGCTCTCAATTTGTCTGTAATTCCTTTGTACCACACTAATCTTTTGTTGCAATTCTCATCTAATCTATTATATATTTCACTTTATTTCCAGGTGCATACGTACATATATGAAATGCACTCTTGATCTCTGAAACTTACTTATGACTAACAGTCGATTTGTTAACGTGTAATACATTGATGATTGACACGCGGAAATTCCTTGAACGTACAACCCTTTGATACGTCACGAATAATAACTTGGAGTTAATAGTTAAACCTTTCACCTTTATAGTTAACCTTGATACTAGCTCTTATCTGATCTCTTATTTGTTCTTTTATCTGTTCTACAACTCGTACAATAATATAGCATATACTCTGCCTCATCATTTTACTAAGTTTGTTGCACTGGATTCTCCAAGTGTAGAATCTGATATTTTAACAATTTAAATCTGGGTTTCACACCCCCGACACACTATATCCTTATAAAAATACATTCACTTATAATACTGACTTTTATCCCTTCAAGTCTGTGACTATAATCACCCTTAGGGTTATACACTACTCTTGAACCCCTTGTGTTTACCATCCTGGTAGTATAGATAAAGCATTAAGGCAAAAGGTGGCTTTACCACACTATCCTCTATAACAAAAAGTTACTTGTATATCCACATATCAATACACCTATTATCAGATCTAAAGTATTTCTATACATACTAAGGCATTCTATATATATTCTTAGTTGTACTACCTTGACAAGTACCCCTCACCCGATTCACAAGATTCCTCATGATTCCATTAGGTTCCAACATGTATCATGTGTTTGTAATAATATGGGCCCTTATATTACTCTAAACACACTACACACGTTTGATTTTAACTTTATCACAAAAAGTCCCGATTCAAAGGCTTAGGCCAAAGTTTATACATCATATTCTCATATACTCATATAACAATTTAATTTATCATCAATGCACATATAAAACCAACTCTTAACAGTTGTATACACAGATAACATATCTACTTTAAACATATCCTTTACTCGCATATAATGCTCACATAATACATAATATATAATCAGTATAATTGCTAGTATACTCACTAAGCTGCAAGCCTCCAAATTGACAATTTTCAAAACCATGGTTCAAGTCCAGACTGTGTATTGCACACATCCAAATCCCTCAAACCGTGGCTCTAATACCAAGTTGTAACGCCCTAAAATCTAAAATTTGATATTTGAAAGTAAAACACATAAAAGTGTTCACATTTGAAAGTTTTACATAAAAGCGGAAGCATAAACTGCTTAAAATCTGTTGTACCAAAAGACACACACATAAATACAATCACAAGTTTAATACCAAACACTTGATGTTTACAAACCAGGCGTTAAGTGTTTCAAAGCGTTTATCAAAATATGGTTAAACCGAAGCTTTGCCCTTGACTTTGTTAAAACCTGCAAAACATTTTAAAAATAGTAGCTGATAAGCTACGAGGCTTAGTGAGTAAACCAGACTAAACATCATATAAACACACGTATAGAATCATATGAAGATAATACATGTATGTTAGATAATCAATACTAACCACTGGTTCTAGACCCAGGGCAGCCACCTTTGTAACAGCACTGTATCACATCTGAGCCTTACTGAACATAGCAGTAAGCACCACATCTTAGCCTTACTGAACATAGCAGTAAGCGTATACACACATATGAATAACATTACATGTCAGTAATCTGATATAATAACACACATGCTTTAAATATGAATAGTAGTCTAGAGAACTTACCTTATAATCAATAATGTTGTATATCAGTCCACAATTGATAATAATCTAGTGAACACACCAATTACAAGTCTCTACATGAAATAATACAAAATAAATATCAAACATAAGTTACTGCTGAACTTAATAACTAAACATAGCAATAGACACGCCCGTGCCTCCTACCCAGGTACCCCCGTGCCTATAGCCAAGTACTCCCGTGGTCTCAAGGTACAATCTGGGCCTTTCTATAACAGGGCACGCCCGTACCTTTTTGGGTCACGCCCGTGCCTCACAGGTATGCCCTGGGGCACGGTTAGATCATGAGGGGCACGCCCGTGCCCTTCAACTTGCAGCAGCAGTACACCGACTGTACATGTTGTCTCCGGCCAAAACACCTCCAAAACTCAACTTTAATACATTTTGATGCTATTGGGGTGTTTTCCTACACCCAAACAACTTCTAAACAAGTAATTACAACATAAACATGCTCAAATCCTTGATTCACCATTGAATCTTCTTAAAACCCCATAAAAACACCTTTTCCAATCAAATAAAACATACCTTGTTGATCTTAAGATGAAAGTGGCGATCCAACGATGCTAAACTTGTTGTTTTCTTGATCAAAATTCACATGGAGATAAGGAAGCATTAGTAGTATGTATGTAGCTGATTTGCATTTGGGTTTATAAAAACTTTGACTTTACAAGTCAATATATATATATATATATATATACATGCAAGTTTCCATAACTGCATAATTGGTCCCTAGACTATCCAAGTTCTGTTTTGACAGTTTTGGCCCCTCTAGTTTTTAACCACATCTTAACACATATATCCTTTTATAGCTCATATAACACTTTGTACATTTCTCGTATTAAATAATAAATAAAATTCTCGGTGTTACAAATGCAATTCCTATCCCAACCACTAGACCTACGGGTAATCTTACTAGAGAGATTCCAGTTATAGAGGAATTACAAGGGTATAAGAACAGTACAGTAAGAGAGATAGTAGCTACAGAGTTAGGTAACGTCCTACACATAAACGTTCTTAATTAAGCAATCAGTTGGTTGAGCAAGTGTAAGAGAGACTGAAAGTGATGTTATAGAAACGATTAGATGCAACGGTGTAGGCTGCAATGATGTATGTCCAGAGAATTGAGAGAATCAAAGCCAAAATGTATCAGTTATAAGAGTTAGGGTGTACTTACAAAGATTTCTAGCAGGAAAAGTACCTCTTCTTGGAGGAGGTTACAGATTCGATTGTGAGTAATTGTTAGCAAGCAAAGACGTAAGGGGCATTTCGTACAGTTAGGTGTTCAGTAGAATGAAAAGTTATGTACAATTCAAAGTTATTATGTGGAATAGAAAAAGACTACTCGACTTTGTTGTTACCAAGGAAAGAGAAGGTACAGATGGAGGCAACGATTAGGCCTCGGTAGAAAGAAGTGTTAGAGGTGCAATTTGCACCAATCAGCTTGAATAGATAAGATTACAGAAGAGTTTTTAGCCCTACGACAGATGACAGATGTGGTGAATGATGTCACCGGAAGGTTGATAGAAGTAACTAGTTTTTTCCAGAGTGTATTGTTATTGAGTTTATGAAATGTAGTGACAGTTATTGATAACACAGCGAAAGAGACTATGAGTTTTGTATAAAAGAGAGATTAGTAGTTGAGTAGGTAGAGATTAATAGATGGAAAAGTGAAAGGTTAAGCCAGCAAGTACGTCGAGCGAGAGATTAGTGTTTATACTATAGTGGGAAAGGCTAGTTCCTCATTCAGATGTATGAAAGTGTGAAAAGCAGAGGCATGTGCCTAGAAAATGTTAGAGTTCGCCTTAAGGGTGATATCATTTTTACCAGTTGGGCATACTGCTTATTGCCCTAAGTCTATAGCTTTAGAGAAAAGCATAGTGAATCCTCTACCCCCACTCTGTTTTAGCAAGGGTAGGGATAAGTAAGTGAAAGTGCAACTTATGCCTGTGGAGGAAATAGTGGAACCAAATGTAGCGGCGAGTACCTTTGTTGTTAATAGTACACCTGCCCTGGTATTATTTGATTCTGGCAAAGCATATCCTTGTTGTAGTTTCACGTTATGTTCAGATGAGTGTTCCACCCAGTATAATAGAATTTCCTTTTCAGAAAGAAACAACAGATGATAAGCTTACTAATGAGAATAGTATGTGTGAGAATAATGTGATAGAGATAGACAATTGCCAGTTCCCCCATCGATCTTATGCCAATCATGATGAAAGAGTTTCGAGCAATTGTTGACATGAATTGGTTGGGTCGGTATCAAGCTTAGATATTATGTGATCAGAGAACAGTATGAGTTCAGACCCCAAGTAGGGAAGAATTGTTTATGAAAGATGAAAATAAAGGAGCTAGTATTCGTGATTGTTTGTTAGCGAAAGTAAGAAAGTATATAGTCTTTAGTTGTACAACGTTATCAGGTTTTGTGGGAGATTCTAGAAGGAAAAGGAAAAGAAATAGCAGACTTTAGATAAACAGCAATCGATGACACCATTGCAAGAGTTGATGGATAAAAATTTTATCCGACTTGGTAGCTTATCGTAAGGTGTATTGAGTTTAGTTGTGAAACAGAGAAAGATGGCATGTTTAGAATGTGTATAGATTACAGAGATAATGATTATAGTTTGTTGAACTAAGTTTGATAAATTAGTGATTGTGGTTATTGATGATCAGCTATTTACTCCAAGATTTCAGAAACATGTGGTGTTAATTTCAGAATGTATTAGAAATGTTATATAGGGAGAAATGGTATGTGAAATTCTCCAAGTAAAGAGTTCGGTTATAATAAGTGAAATTTTTTTAAAGTTGCTTCGTTAATCAGAAAGGGATTAAAATAGTGTCAGCCAAGTAGGCGTAGCGCCTCAGAATCATGCAAAAATAAGAAGTTTCTTTGAGCTTGCAAAGTATTACAGATGATTTATACTAGACCTTTCTAAGATAGCAGTGCTCTTAGTCTAGTTAACTAAAGAGAGCATAGAATTCAAAATGAATGATGATCGGCAGTAAGTGGTTGATATGTGAAAGTAAGAATGATATAGTATTTTATTATTAGCATTATTAGATGGAATGGAAGTTGCAGTGGTTAGTGATGATGTCCTTTATTAGGAATTGGGTTGTACAGATTAAGAAGGTTATTGTTATGTTTCTCACCAGTTAAAGATACAGGAAAGAAACTTCTTAACTTATGATTTAGAATTGTTAGGTTTATTAATTGTATAGAATAGAAGATTACATTTTGAGTGAAGTTTGTATTAATTACAAACTAGAGGGTCTTAATTGTACATATACTCATGGAGTATATAAGCCTATGTTTAAGGCTAATCATGTATCAATTGTCATAATCAATGATATGAACTATGTGTTAATCAAGGTGTAATTAGTATTCTCTCATAGTTCTACACATGCAATTGAAGATTAGTTTGATACTTGAAGAATTAAGGGATTAATAATTGGTATCAGAGCCTAAGGAGTGATTTGATTGAAGATTAGATCAAGAATTGCAAGAAATTTGAAGAAATATTGAAGATTTTTTTGGAAAATTCGGATTTAGTGTATCAAGATAATATCAAGATGTCAACGAAGATTTCACAAGTTGAAGTAAATTTTGAGAAAAAGAAGGCAAAAGGATTGGTTAATGAGAATATCCAGCTCAAAGAGAAGATTTCTTCACTGAACAAAGAGATTCACAAATTGACACGGAGCAATCACTTTTATGATTTAAGGATTGAACGTATATCAGATGATAGAATCAAAAAGGAGAAACAGATGCAAATTCTGAGTGGAGAAAGGTCATTACTAAAAGAACAAGTTGAATTTGAAAAGAAAAGAGCAAGTGAATTACAAGTTGAAAAAGCTAAATTGCATGATAAGTTGAAACAACTTGAGCAACAGGTACTTGTTGAAAAAGTTGAGTTGCAAAAAGAAACAAAGGTATTAGACCTAGAAAATTGGAAAGTGAAAAGAAAATGTTTGAAGAAGAAAGAAGCAAGTTTGTGGAGAAAAACTCACAACTTGAAGTACATTCTGAAATGGAGAAAAAGAAAGCAAATGATCTGAAAGAAGAGAATGCCAAGTTTAAAGACCTCATATCTGAATTTTCTATTGAACGGCAAGATTTTCAAAGGATGTTGCAGAATGATGATAAGTTGATAGCGAGTTTAGGTATTGAAAAGGCTGAATTGCAAAGAAAAGTCACAGGACTTGAGCAACAGCTTCTTGCTTCTTCTAAACTTTATATTCCCAGCTCAGTTCTGAAAAACAAAATATACGAGCTTCAGAAGACTCTGGACACAGAGAAGAAAACATTGGAGAAAGAGAGACTATAGTTTTTGGCTAAACTCAAGTTCGCAATGCTTCTTGCTGAAAAAGCTTCTGAATCTACCAAGACTTCCGCTGACAATATCAATTTTAATTCAGAAACACATTGTCGCAGCGATACTGACTCTTATTTTTCTGTTGCAGATGCTGAAAGTAGAAAATCAGATGACGATTTCATTGATGCTTCTACTCCCAAAGCAACTGCTTCTTCTCAAAAGCCTAAGGAAACTGAATTCAGAAGTCAACAGAATGCATCTTGTTCAAGTTATATTGATTCTGAATTTTCCATAAGCTCAAATGATTCTTTACCAAAGACTAAACAAGCTTGGATTCCAAAGAAGAATCTAGGTGACATGTTTGTAATGATATCATCATTCTGGACTGAAAAGATGACAACCACAGAGTCCTCAATCTTTAATTTACCATGTGGTTCAATCAATCATGTGCATTCAAATGCATGTTTTTCATTATCAAAATTCCGTATCAAAAATGTCATAACTGATGAATTCTCATCCAACGCAATACCTACCAGGACATCTTCAGAAACTAAACCTAGAGCATCTGAGTTTCAAATGAAGAATGTCATCAATGATGGTTTTAAGTCCAATGTTGTACCACAAAGAAGAATGCATAGACAACATCATTCTGGTAAGGACAATTATGCTCATATGCAATATCATTCGTTTAAACATCTAAATACCAAATTCTTTTCTAAAGCAAAGCATAATGGAAATTTTGTACTCAAAACTGATGTCAAATATCCTTTTGTGATATACTCAGTCAAGCACTTAATCAGACTTTCTAAAGAGAAGATTTGTAAAACTTCAAGAACAAATCATAAATTTGTTGTTCAAAATGGTATTCCCCAATGGCACACAGGCCCAATGCGTAGAAAGGTTCATAAACCTAACATAGATGGACCCAACTTCAAGTGGGTACCAAAATGTGCTTAATCTGTTTTACAGATCAAGTCAGAGACATTGTTGAAACACAATGAAGATCATTCAGAATGCGTCGAAAAGCACATTGTGTTCAGTATGCTAACAAGTTCAACATCTTGACTTGAAGAAAGAAGAGTGTTCCCTGCAGGCCACTTCACACGTCACTGTGCTCAGCATTAGCTCGAGTCTAATGATCTGAGAAACTTAATGTTTGTAGTTTATCTTTCCTTCATATAACTTGTGTGATAATGGTTCATTATTTGGAGGGGTAGCAAGAACGACATAGATTCTTGGACAGACAAATCATTTTCGTCGAGAACCTACAAGATTTCAATTTTATTTTAAAATGAAAACTGTTTTTGTGCATTCTTGTAGGGGGAGCAATTTTTTTTCTCTAACCTAGTTGATGTAAAATCATTTTCAAATTCAAATGTGTCAACTTAGGGAGATTTTTTTTTCTTTCAAATCATTTTAAAAATGAAAATTTCAAAAACAATACAAAATTTTAAAACTCAAAAATATTTTCAATTTTCAAATTTTATCGTTTGTCCATCGAGAAGGCATTCATTCGTCGATTCATTCTGATGTCTTTCTTGATACATTTGATTGTTGATCTTCTAAACGCTCATCTTTCATTTCTTGAATTCTATCCCGATAATATTTCTGGAAATCCTTCCTTTATTGTCAAATATTCCATTCATTATGGAAACCGTTCATTCTTGGGTCAATCATCTTTTATGTGACACATACTGTTCAAGTGATCATTAAGGCACCAAAGAGTGAGGGAGTGTAGGATAATTCTACTCCTATGGTCAATCCAGAACCGGAAGGACCTGCCCCAGGAGTTCACCTTATGCTTTAAAAAAACAAAGTAAGGGTTAAATAGGTCAAATAGGTGAGAAGAATCAGTTATCACGTGATACTGATTGGTAGGCAGAGATAAAATGAAAATGAGAAGGTGGAATAGGAGATGGAGGTGCATATGATCAACAAATCACTTTGAGCATACATGTCAAATCAATTTGTCATTTCCTACTTCAAAATTCATTGATTGTTCATATTCTTTGATTGCTCAAATCATTCTTGACAATCTTTCTCAACTGAATATTTTGTGAACCTAATCATTTGAACAGATAACCAGTGTCCATTTGTATCCAACGGAGATATAAACATTCATTTTGGAAAGAGAGTTTGAGGAAGAAGTTGAAAATATTTAGAGAGCTGATGGTGAGAGATAGGATCAAAAGAAAAGAAAGATCCTCTCCAAACAGTGTCAATCTGGGTAACCACATATACTACTAGATTTCATATGTTGAAATTTGGTATTGAAGAAGACATCATGAACCCAGTGATGCAATGCACTAACCCCACCTAGCTACTCAATTATCTCTTAAAAGATGATTGTTTCAACTTCACACGGAGAATTAGCACATTTCTATTGACATCTCACTCGGAGATAGTTAATATTGAAGCAAAGAGGACAGCTACTCCGGTCCCCGACTTCATTCATGCACATATTAAGTCTAGAGCTAATTGCAATATTAAATTCAATTCTTAAGACACACGTTGGAATTATCATAAGTATCCAGTTTTTGTAACTGATACCGGAACATCTTCAAGTGATATCTTTGTGATATACACCATGATTAGATGGAAATCCTACCAGAATCAACGCTATGCCAGTTCTGAACGTGGGTCACACAGTTTATTCAAACTGTTGTGTTAACGAGCAATCTATGTGATCTCGGTGTTAACATTCCCCAACGGGAACTTTGAGATGGTGCCCTAAAGACTGTCTCGGATACTTTCATTGTAATATCATTGTGGTCACAATGTCAAAGAGATACATATTTGATAAATTCAACTGAATGTCATGATGAGGATTCTAAGCTATAAATGTTAAAGTATTTATGCACAAATCAAGCTGAATGTCAATTACAATTGCATGATGTTCATGAAGAATCTTGATCATCATGAGGGGAGAAAGTTTAAAGAAATTGAAATTCGGTTGATTTTGAAAGAAGGAAACAAAAATATTAGTTGATTCTTACTGAGTTGAAGATGATGATGAGTTCTTATTCTCAATGCTATTCTTAAAGCTCATCAAAATTGTGCAGCTAAAGAAGACCAGATTCATATGTTGAGAGGGAGACAAAGAAAAGTTTAATTCTAAAAAATCAATATATGTCAAGTCAAGGGGGAGCAAAGAAAAGAGATATCTATCAAATTTGAAAAAGATCAAGTGATTCAAAAGAAAAGATAATTGTGTGATCAAGACATTATGATCAGGATAAACAAGATCAAGAGCTACATTCAAGGGGGAGAGAACAAAATATTCCTCATGCAAAAGCAAAGCTTATTTTAAGACAAGAGAGTTCAAGATCAGAAAGAATAGTTTGAAGATTGGGAAAAGCTGAAAATCACTACATGTTAAATTGATAATACAACCAAAGGTTGAAAAGCCTAAGGTTACCAATGCAAAAGAGGAGTTTGAAGAGAAAAGATGTCATTGTATGCTATCAAGTTTCAAGTTCTCATCAAGATGTTGAAGTGAATACTATTCTCAAAATGAAGAGTCTCTATTTAAAGATGAGAAGTCATTTTTGAAGATATCAAGTAAAGGTTTGAAGATTCCCCAAACCTTCAAAAGAATATTAACCGAAAAATAATATATGCATGATTCAAAAGGGGAGATTGTTAAAGTTTGCGTCAGATGCCAAAAAGACATAACATCTTCTATTTCTATACAAAAGGGGAGATTGTTAGGTTTATTAATTGTATAGAATAGAAGATTACATTTTGAGTGAAGTTTGTATTAATTACAAACTAGAGGGTCTTAATTGTAAATATACTCATGGAGTATATAAGCCTATGATTAAGACTAATCATGTATCAATTGCCATAATCAATGATATGAAATATGTGTTAATCAAGGTGTAATTAGTATTCTCTCATAGTTCTACACATGCAATTGAAGATTAGCTTGATACTTGAAGAATTAAGGGATTATCAAGAATTAACAGCAATTGTCCAGCTAGAGCCAATGTGGTAGCAGATGTTATAAGTAGAAACACAGAAACAGTGAGAAAATTACGGTAAATTTGATTATCAGATCACCTAGAACTTCTCGGGAGTTTGATGCTATCTGAGAAGAAATTATTAGACTCACAAGAATGTAGATTTTGTTTAAGAAAGAAGTGTATTCTTTAGAAAGAATGGCATATGTTTAGTCGGAAGAGATAGTAGTTAAATATGGAGGTCCTGTTACACCTCAGTTCCACCCGAGGGAGGAAGAACAGTGTGAGAGAGAAAGATGAAGACACCAAAAGACAGGTTTAGATTGTGTGTTGTTAATGTTAGTGGTAGTTGGGATATCTACCTACCGTTAGCAGAGTTCTTTTGTAATTATGGTTACTATTTAAGTGTTGGTATGTTACCATACGAGATAAAGTGTAAGACCCCTGGTATGTTGGGGTGAAGCTGGTTAGAAAAAGTTGAGCAGTACAGACATAACACAGTGGATGACAGAGTATATACAGCAGATACATGAACAGTTTAAAGTGGTCCAAGGTAAACAGAAAAGTATGTAGATACGAAAGGATCACTATTAGAATTCCAGATTTGAGACTATGCATCGTTAAAGGTGGCACCATGGTAGAAAGTTAGCGGATCATGCAGAGATAAGATAAGGTAGTATACAGACTGGAATCATCATAAATGTTCCACGATAGGATGTGATAGTGGATAAAAAGATCAGTTATATAAACCATCCAGTGATTATTTTAGAAAGTAAAGGTTTAGAGTTCACGTAAAGAACGAATAGAACTAGTAAGGGTACAGTGAAAGCATAGAAAGGATTTAGATTACACTTGGTTGTGAGAGTGTCATGTTATGTGTGCTACATGTTGCATGATTAGTATGTTACAGTCTGTCTACAACGATAGCGGATAGTATATGACGTAAGACTATCGTCAGTGCGCTATGATAACATTCAGAGATAAGGAGATGTAAAACTACCGCTAGTGCGCTACAGTAGCATTCAACTTAGTGTGATACAGAGTTATGTGTACAGTAGATTTCGGGGATGAAATCGTTCCAAGTGGGGAAGAGTTGTAACGCCCCAAAGTTCAAAAATACTTTGACCCAGTGTTATAAAAGGATGAAGGTGTTTATAAAACTAGAAGGGCTAAAGTTGCCATTTTGAAAGTTGATAAGTCTAGGGGCCGTTTGAAATCACCTTCTTGACCCTAAACACACAAAACACAATCAAGAACACATACCTTGCTATTATGGATCACTTAGAAGTAACCGCTACATACTAATCGGTTGTTCTTGATCAACTGAAAAGAAAGAGATGGCTGCTAAGAAGTGGCTGTCATATGTGTAGGTTGACTAACTCAAGTCAACTTACAAACATATATATATATATAATATGACTAGAAGTTTCAGATTGTTACGGCATGATTTGTAAGTTCTGGAAACATTTTAAATGAGATTTGCATCAAGAACATCAGTTGTATTCTTGACAGAAAGTTGCATGTCGGCCATGTACACGGCCCGTGTACATGCTTTTGAGACGGTTTCAGGCCATGTAGGGATACATGGTCGTGTAGCATAAAGGGTACATAGCCCGTGAAGGGTTACATAGCCCGTGTAGAGGTGATGTGTCATCACATGCCATGTGACCAAGTTAGGTCGTGTAATGTACAGGGTACGCGGCCCGTGTAGGTTTACACAGCCTGTGTAGGGCCATTTTTAGCACAGTTTGAGAAATTAGTAATGTTTAGCTTATTCTCTGGTATAGGAAGATATCTGGATACTCGACAGCACGCATTATCTGTTTAGCATTCTACACAGTTACCATGTAAGTGTACTAGTCCTTTAGCATGTTTAGCATATGACTATGATTTAAATGAATAGCATGAAATCTGTATTATGAGATATGAATGTTATATATATACAATGAAAGTAGCATGGTATAGAATACGTGCAAGGTGTAATCTTGTACAAAGAACAGTGTTATGATATACAGCCACACAGACGGTGTAACTGTACACCAAAGCAATGTAAGTATCTATGAGTCAGTATATGTATCTGTGCACTAGAATATATGATATGTATACGTGACCAGATATGATATGTTATGTTATGACCAGATATGATATGTATACGCGACTAGATATGATATGTAGTGTTATGACCAGATATGATATGTTATCTTATGACCAGATATGATATGTTATGTTATGACCAGATATGATATGTTATGTTATGACCATATATGATATGTGATACAAGTATAGGTGTATAGTCATGCCGTGAGCATAATTATGCACAAGAACAAAGGTAGGGTTTACAGTGAGATGTGTACCGGTAGCAACTGGGATAAGCTACACCCGTGAGGTGTAGATAAGCATGGCACAGAGGATACCCAGTACGTGTAAGCGTAGCTTTGTATCCAAGATAGTAGAAAGGGGTATATCGAGCTCTTTATACCCAAGAAAAGCACTGGGAATATTCTACACTAAGGTGTAGATTAACCCTAGCACAGTTACAATTGTGCAGATTTACAGGTGATACAACTTGGATGCGAGACATCCTGAGAATACAATACTCCTGCTTTATGTTATGTATGTTCAAATAGTATGCTCACTAAGCATTAGCTTATGTTTCAGTATTGCATATGCAGGTGATGCAGGTTCCAGCCAGGGTAAGGCCCCAGTGTGGTGTTCAGCCGGATTGCTCCTGGTTTTCAAGAAGCAAACTTTGACACTACTTTTGTAAATGTTAGCACGTGTATGTTTAGAAACAGTATTTTTGTGAAACTCTGATATCTTTTTGGTGTTAACTCGAAAGACAATGTTTTTAAATTAAAACTGGAAAAGTGGTGTTACACTATTCTTAGTTAATAACTATAACTTGACCCCTTAACATGCGTCTGCTTATAGCATGAAGTCATGTAATGGTCATTATTACTTTTCATATCCAAAAGATATGGGTTTGCATGAAATTTGGGTTTATGTAATTGATGGGTACCATAAATTCCACCAACTCTCACTATGTGGGTCACATCTATATTCAAGTCTTCTGTTGAAGTGAATGACTCACTATGTTCATTATAATTGTTTACTTTTTTTTGGTTTAATTTGTAATAAGAAGAAAATGTTTAGTTTTTATTTTTAATTTTTAGTTTAGCATTGTGCAATAATGATTGACAGTGAGAAGAAAGGTTTATGATTTGTTCATCATAATTAGAAATAAAGTTGTTTATAGTTTGTTTATTATAATTTTTAGTTTAGTTGTTTGTGGATTGTTAACTAATGAACACAAAATAGAAATAAAGCACAATTGGTTGTTTAGTATGAACACAAAAATAAAAGGTTATTTTTGCTTCTATTATGTTGTTCAATAATAAACAACCGCTCATGATACATTGAAAATAAAATACAAGAAGCAGTAAAAAATGCAATAACGAAAAATTTGTAAATCATATATGGTATTTCTATAACACCGCCTTTGAAACCTTAAAATCAGATAAAATTTGAGTTTTCAAACTGCATGGGTCCGTTTGTAAATTGAATGTTTACCTGTTTGTTAACTTAACCAAATTTTAGAACTATGCAGCGGAATTTAAAACAATAAACAAACTCAAGCTATTAACTATTACAGTTTAAAAACACATGTTTGGCGTATATACAAATATATTATACAAAAATTGCCAAACATGCCAACTGGTGTTATATTAATCTAAACCGACCATTGTATATATTAATACCAAAAGCAGTGTTCCAACAAAAGCCTGTACAATAGCTACAAGTGTTCCCCACTCACCAGGCCTGCCTATTCTTTATCTATAAAAAGGGAAACATCAACAACATTAGCTATTTAAAATAGCTAGTGAATACAGACAGGTATGAACACAATAAAGGAAGTCATGATTCAAGAATGAGCATACAATGCTATCCTAACACATAGCGGTAATGCTGACATGTCCAGCAGTGTTATATCTTGCCAAATACCTAGTCCAGCTCAATAACAACCACCCGGGGAATCAAACACTGCCAACCGTGCTGGTTTCATCACATAAGTGACTCTACCTACTTGTTACGGAGCCATAGGCTCATTAGGCTTAGCCAATTAAAGCAATCATCTCATATGCTAAAAGGAACGGCACTCGAGTACCGTTGATCCCGAACTGTCGCCCGAAGGCCTCATAGGACCCAGCCGAAGCTGACCTTCAATAACAAATTGTCTGGAGACACATATAGTTCATCACTAACCCTTTGCAGGGACAATAGCACGCATGCATTTACATATGGCTTGTATTCATCAAAATATTACAATATATGTACATGTACTTAAATACATGTCAATCATATCATTCATCATGTCAATACTTGTTTTCTAAGCTTATATACATAAATATACAAGTTTATGTGCAATAAATAGCATACCATGTTCATTTAATCTAATTAGCATTCAAATACTTCCTTTATTGAATTTATAGAAGCCGGTACTCACCTTGGTGCTTAAAACAACACAAAAATGGATTCGGCCTTCATTGATTGCTTAATTACCTATTGTATACATATAAGTCCATTTAGATTGCCACATATCATATACATATACTAATTCTAGTGTTAAGTTCCCTAATTGTGTCTAAATTAGTAAAAATGCATAAACTATCCCAAATACCCCTAAAATGGTCAAAAATGATTCAACCATAACCCATACACCCTGTACATGAAAAAACAACATTCTGTTTGCTGCACACATGGTCGCGTCGCGACACCCTCTTGTGTCGCGCTGTGACACAGCTCCAGCAGCACGAAAATGTGCCATGCACTTGTTGTTTTCCATTCAAACTCAAATCCAACTTGTTCTTAATTATTTCCAAATTATGTACTAGTTTTGGGACATCCTTTGGAATTCATAAACATCTACATAAGATGTTATAACATCATATTCATGTTTGATTCATCAAATCACCATTAAAGACCCATTTGGTCAATTTCAAGAAATACAATCAAGTTGGCATCTTTAATCCATAAAATCAGTCCCAAACTACTTGTAAATCATGTTAGAACATATTTCTATCAAGAAAGCTAAACTTTAATGGCTAATTCCATTTTGACCTAGTTACTAAAAATGAAAAACAAGGAGAAGAGAGCTTACTAGAAATAAGGAAGATGATGAATAATAGATTGTGGACAATTAATGAACAAGATTTGAGCTTGATTCCAGCCTTAGTTAATCCTTGATTTGTGTTTTCTTCTTCAAGAGCAAGAGAAGAACAAGTGAGAGGTGTGTGTATGTTTCTTCGTAGGTGTGTGTGTGTGTGTGTGTACAGTGAGGTGGTGACTTAAAAACCGACTCATCATTTTTGAGTTATCCATAAGGGGTATTTTGTTCCCCTTTTCAACATACAACATGACACCCGAATAACCGTTTCAACTAACGATGATATTTTTGGAAACCTCGATTGAAACCAGTTAATATTTCATCATTCTTATCTATTTTTATTACTATTTTTAAATTCACATTTAACTGGCCAATAGTAGATTTTCTATTAATACTTATAAATATATTCTTATTCAATTCATTTAGATAAATTCACATACCAAATGGAGCGCACAAATAGGCCCAATTTGATAATGTTACTGTTGGAATCTGCCCATTGACACACGTAGGCCAGTATCACTGCCGATGAAGCGCGGGCCTATTGGGTCACACGCCAAGTTTTAATCTCGACAGCCTACTATAAGAGGAAATGGTCAAAATGGTCAAATTCAATCTGACCTAAGCTTCACGACCGTGAAGTATGCTCCACGGGTCGTGAAGCAGCTGGTGTACACGAGTCCTGTCGTGGGTCGCATGGTTCGTGAAACCCTAGGGCTTCACGACCCTACACGGCCCGTGAAGGAGCTCGTGAAGGCACAACCATCACGATTCTTGCACGGCGCGGCACGGCTCATGGAGGATTAATGGCCGGTCGTGGCGCATTCATCCTTCACGGCCCGTGAGAGCCCGTGAAGAAGTCGTGAAGGCAGAATTCCAAGTGACACTTGTATTTTATTGGACCATTTGAGTTGGTCCAATGAGACGGTGCCATTGGGGTCCGACTCTGGCTCTTTTGAACAGATTGGAGGTCTTTAAAAGAGATCTTTTGGTTCATTAGCTATTCTTGGTCCATTTTGTGCAATACATATACTTGTGAGTTCTTCCATTGAGAGAGAGAGCAAGATCAAGTGTTGGTGGTTTGTGCACAAGTGATTCTAAGGCTGTTCCAAAAGAAGTTCATCAAGTGTTGGTGCTTCTTTGGTTTGCTAGTACAAAGAGGTTGAAGACATTCTTGGTGTGGACTTGCATTAGGGCTTGGAGCCTTTTGTTTCAAGCTTACATCTCAAATCCGAGTTGATCCAGCCAAGTAACAAAGTCTTCGAGGGTATGATTTGTTTTCTCTCTTTTCTTTGTTCCTTTTTGGTTGCATGTTTGATTTTACAAGTTTTCACCACCATTGGGACTTCATGGGATCGTTTGTGTGTGTTTTGTTGCTTCCGTTGCGTGCTTTGGTCCCCATGGAATCCCAACAGTGGTATCAGAGCCATACTTGTAAGATGCATGCACCTTTGTGGCTTGAAAATCCATATTTTCGATTTTGGACATTCTGTCCAGAAGGTCTTCACGGGCCGTGGAGCTTGCTTCACGGGTTGTGAAGGCCACACGACCAGTCTCGTGGGGTATTGTTCGTGAAAGGTTTTTTAAACTATTTCACGAGTCGTGGAGTGTACTGCCTTCACGGCCCGTGAGGGACCGTGAAGAGCAGTAGCTCGTCAAGGCGTCGTGAACAGGCAGTTTTTAGCCTTTTTGAAATAGAAAACTTGATATGGATTTTAGCATTTGGTTTTGGTGTTTCCAGAATCATTTTAGGCTTTTTAGCCTAGTAGATTAAGCCCCATAATATCCTAATTCTTGTATATGTATGTATTGGGTGGTTTTGGCATCAAATGCACACATGCATACATGTATATTTTGTATATATGAATATGGATTTCAAAGTGTTTGGAATCCTAATGCATATGTACAAGGTTTATTCTTGTGCCTTTAGTGTAACACCATATTTTTAACCCAAAAATTTTCATTTTCATAATCATAGCGGAAGCGAATTAAAACAACCAAAGTGTTTACAACTGTACAAACACAACTGTTTAAATATCAGTATTACAAAAACACGGCTCGCCACAAAATAAAATATCAGAGTCCTAAGTGATTACTCCCCAAGCTAACCACTCTCAGCCGAGCCGCTGACTTACCAAAACCTGTAAAAAGAGTGAGAGGTGGGGGATTAGCACAAAGCTAAGTGAATGGAGTAAAACCACAACAGATATATCACCAAATAACCGCATCAATATCAACAACACATAACAGATAATCGTGCCCCGGGAAGACCTGCGGTTCTGCAGGAACCTTCAACCAATGCCGGCCAAAGCAAAGGTTTACCGATAGTTCATTTGCTATTCTCACACAGTATTACCTTAAGTTGCAACAAATGCATCAAAAGATCCCAATACTGATTAGCCGATAGCAAACAAACCCAGCCCATATGCCTAGCCGAAGCTGACTTCCCAAACCTCATGTATACATATCACTGACGCACAATTAATTAACAATCAACAGTTAATCAATTATCAGTTGCAACCCAATCCAGTTACAACTAATAACATCTGTGAGTACACGTCCACTCACCTCTTGCTTTCAGTTTCTCCACTCAGTGATCTTATATTACTGAGCCTTGTTTGTTCCTGAAAACACAACAAACTGAAATCAGTAACGATTCATAAATATATGTCAAACATATAAATTTATATCCTTTGAATCAAACTTAAACATGTACGATTCACATATGAATGCACATATAACATATAGCATTAAACAATGCAAATCAACAAATCAAAACTGTCGGATTTCACATGAAATCCGACACTACTATCGGATTTGCACCAAATCCGCAACCACCATCGGAATCCGCTACTTTGTATCGGATTTTGAAAGAATCCACTACACCCATCAGATTTCCACACTTGTATCTCAACTTGGCATCCACAATCGGATTTTCCTTGTTAATCGGATTTCATGTTTAGGATTCCACCCTCGAATTCAAACCATCGGATTTCAATACTAGGATTTCACATATCCGGATTCCACGAGTATCGGATTCTAAGTTCCGGATTCCACTAGAATCGGATTTATTGTATCGGTTTTCACCATCAACACCAAAATCCGCCACCTTCAACATTTCAGAATCCGATAACTTCAAACCTTGCATACATCTTATATCCAGATCATAAACAAGTTCATACAAACACATATAAACATGTTTAAACACACAAGCATGCATCAAAACACCCTTTAACACCAAGAACATCAAATCCGATAAATTCATAAAGCATGAGCATATGATGTTCATATCAAATCCACTCAAAACCGTAGCATGTTAATACTAATCGAAGTATAACAACAAGAATCAAAGAAGAATCAGCAACCTTCAAGCTTTGAATCACAATTCACAATCACCAACAATCCGCTTTCTTCTTCCTCTTGCTTTCTCTCGGTTTCACACGAATACACACACACATGCAAACTTCAAAGTGAAGTTAACATACACAAATCCACGTATATATGTTAATAGCATGAGGTGGCAGGTTTAAATTCATTTAATCACATGCACACCCATACACACAAAACCGTATACATATATATACATACATACAACAATTAATCAATTAATCAAGTTACTTAATTTGAATTAAAATAAGCTTAATTAAATAATAATTCACATGTAACGTACCCCAAAGCCTATATTTCTACTAGGCCCCATCTAAGGATGTTACATTTAGTTTTTGAATAAACTTGATTGGGATATTGTTTTGTGCATGGTTTGGTGTGGCACACCATGCTTGGTGGTTGTTTCGTTGTTGTGAGAACCGGTTTGAGACTAGACCTTTGTGTGGTTGTTTGGTTGCTTTATTTGTTGTTCATTCATTTGGTGGTTTGTACCACATTTGGTTTGTAATAATTTATTTAATCTGGTTTTGTAATAATTTATTTATTTGTGGCTTGCACGCCAAAGTATTTATTCTTTGTAATTTGTAAATTAGCTTAGAATATATTATGTGGCTTGCATGTCATTTCTCTTTGAATTATGTATGTAATGAAGAAGAGAAGACCGGAGGCACCAACGGGAGTCTTGGGAGACGTCTCGGCTACCTCGGATCCGGAGGCGCGGGATCAAGTGGGGCACGCCACCAAATCTTGGATTGTTTGTCCTTAGTAGACTTAGTTCCTCGGTTGGCTCACCGGGGAACACTTAGTTTGGCTCAAATCGGTTTTGTATGCGTGGTTGTATAGTTTTATTTATTTATTTTCTTGCGTGGTAGTAGGATCTTCGTATGCTAGAAAATCTTCGTTGCAAGCTTTGCCATAAATTAGACACGAAACGAGAGTCACGGTCAGAGACAATAGAACAAGGTAAACCGTGACGTGTGACAATCTCGTTGATATAGAGTTGAGCTAGGTGTGTCAATGATGCAGATTCGTTTGTAGCAAGAAAGTGGGCACTCTTGGTCAATCTGTCAACGATGACCCAAATCATGTTGTGCCCCTTCAGTGTCTTAGGTAGCTTGGTGACAGAATCCATTGTAATATGATCCCACTTCCATTCTAGAATGTCAAGCTTTTGCAGATTGCCATAAGGCCTTTGATGCTCGGTTTTGACCTGTGCACATATTTGACACTTCTCCACAAAGGAAGCAATGTCTCTTTTAAGAGTAGGCCACCAATACAGCTTCTTGAGATCATAATAAATCTTTGTAATACCTAGGTGAATAGACAACCTGGAATTATGAGCTTCCTGTAGTATCAACTCACGGTTGCCTCCAATTAATGGTACCCAGATTCGGGACTGAAAAGTCTTCAAACCCCGACTATCTTCAGCTAGCTGATCCTTTATCTTCCGCATAGTCTCAGCTTTCAGATTTTGCTCCTATAGAGCCAATTGTTGTGATTCCTTCAACTTTGAAATGATATCAGGAACCGCAGTTAGTTTCATGAATTTGGCTTCAGTTGAAACCCCTTTCCGGCTTAAGGCATCAGCTACTACATTAGCTTTGCCCGGATGATAACGGATCTCAGAATCATAGTCCTTGATTAACTCAATCCAGCGTCGTTGCCTCATATTGAGTTCTTTTTTAGAAACGACATATTGTAAGCTTTTGTGATCCGTGCATATAACACATTTTGTGCTATATAAGTAATGTCTCCACAGCTTCAATGCAAATACAACTGCTGCGAGTTCAAGATCGTGTGTTGGGTAGTTCTTTTCAAGCGGTTTTAATTGCCGGGAAGCATAGGCAATTACTTTGTCACGCTGTATTATAACACAACCCAATCTAGAATAAGAGGCATTACAATAGACTGTAGAATCCTCCGACCCGTTTGGCAAGGTAAGTATCGGAGCTTCACATAATAGTCGTTTCAAAGTTTGAAAGGATTGCTCCTGTGCATCAGACCACACATAAGTGACATCCTTCCGTGTCAATTATGTAAGAGGACCAGCGAGTTTAGAAAAGTCGCAAATAAATCGCAAATAATAGCCAGCTAGACCAAGAAAACTCTTGATCTCAGTAGGATTTCTAGGAACTCCCCAATTCATCATGGCCTCAACTTTAGCAGGGTCTACTTTAACACCTTCCCTGCAGATAACGTGACTAAGAAAATGCACCTCCCGAAGCCAAAACTCACATTTAGAAAGTTTGGCATAAAGTTGTTCTCGCTTAAGAGTTTTGAGAACTTGATGTAGATGTGATTCATGTTAAGCTTCGGTTTTTTAATAGATTAAGATATCATCAATAAATACTATCACGAACTTGTCTAGAAATGGACAACAAATTCGATTCATGAGATCCGTAAAGATAGTTGGTGCATTGGTGGAGCCGAATGGCATCACCAAGAATTCATAATGGCCGTAGCAGGTACGAAAGGCCATCTTCGGAATATCTTCAGCTTGAACCCGTACTTGATGGTACCTTGATCGGAGATCAATTTTAGAGAAGCACGTTGCTCCCTGCAATTGATCAAATAAATCATCTATGCGCGGGAGTGGATATTTATTCTTTACAGTTTGCTTATTAAGCTCCCTGTAATCTATGCACATTCGCATAGTTCCATCTTTCTTCTTGACAAATAGAACTGAAGCTCCCTAAGGAGAAGAGCTCGGGCGTATGAAGCCCATGTCAAGCAATTCTTGAATTTGATTCATCATCTCGCAAACTTCAGAAGGAGTGAGACGATACGGAGCTTTAGCCACGGGTGTAGCTCCGGGAACAAGATCAATCTTATAATCCACATCCCTGACTAGAGGCAGTCCGGGTAATTCATATAGAAAGACTTCATGATATTCTGACACTACCCTAATATTCTCTACTGGTTGTTTCTCCATCTGAGTATTAATAACATAAGTGAAATAGGAGACACAACCTTTTGTAACAGATTTCTGAGCTTGAATCACCGAAATGATAGGAATATCAGACTCCCGTCCTTCTCCCCTCGCAATAGCATAAGACCCGTCGGTTAGAGGAAATCTGATTATCTTCTTAGAACATATAATTTCAGCATCTCGACTGCTGAGCCAATCCATCCCGATCACAGCATCAAAGCCCGCGATAGGCATAATAAGGAATGAAATTGAAAAGCTATGCCCATCAATGTAAACAAGTGCTACCGGAACTTTCTCGGTAACGTGAACTACTTTACCGTCAGCCACTTCTACTTTAATTGGGTCAATTAATTGGGAAACAGGTAGTTGTAGCTTTTTATGACAAGATACGGAAATAAAAGAGTAAGTAGCTCCTGAATCAAATAATATACATGCTGGGGTAGATTCAATAAGAAAGGTACCCATAATCACATCACCCGCAGTCTTGG
The DNA here is from genome assembly GCA_038502395.1 of Dittrichia graveolens. Lineage (NCBI taxonomy): Eukaryota > Viridiplantae > Streptophyta > Magnoliopsida > Asterales > Asteraceae > Dittrichia > Dittrichia graveolens. The sequence continues at coordinate 32,685,707 of JARJIL010000008.1, forward strand.
CCTCCTCGGCCGTCATCTGGAACGCACGCCCTTTAGCACGAGGGGCGCCGTCTTTTTTCGGCTCATAAGATGATCCACCAGCTCGGGCACTCGGGTTCTGAGGGCATTTGGCTATTCTATGCCCCGACTTGTGACATCTGAAACAGACATCCTCCTTGTATCTGCACTCCTCCACTGGATGCCCTTTGATACCACACCTGGTACACCTCCTGGTGGCTTTAGAACATTCACCAGAATGGGAGGAGTGGCACTGGTTACACCACGAACCATCAGATTTAGGCTTCTTGTAATCACCTACTTTGGTACCTGTAGAAGATTGTCCTTTAAAAGGACTTGTGTTAGAAGAGGATTGGAACTTCCTCTTGTTGCTTCCCCCTGCAGATTCACCCCTGCATTGGATGCGATCCCCCTTCATATGTCGAGTTGTTTCAAAGGCTCGATCCAGATCACTAGCTGCTCTGACATTAGCTCGAAACTCCAAAGGTAATGTGTTGACAAACCTCCGAATCTTTGTATTCTCGTCAGTCAACAAATGAGGAACAAACCTCATTTGTCAGAAAAGGCACCGATATGATCCTCCATAGATTTATCCCCTTTTCAGATATTGTTGAACTCGCGTTCCAATTTATCCAGGTCATATTCAGTGCAGTACTTCATCTGGACCTTCTTACTAAATTGCTTCCAAGTCAGAGCATTAAGTGCCTCCTTTTTGACAAAGGCCTTGATCGTGTCCCACCAGTAGATGGCACGGCCCTTTAACATCCTTACTGCGTATTTCACGCAGTATTCAGGTTCACATTCGCAGGACTCGAAGGCCTGCTCCATTTCTCTAATCCATCTCATAGTAACAGTGGGGTCATCACTCCCCTCAAAGGTGGGTGGTTTGCATGATAAGAATTTCTTGTAAGAACACGGTTTACGGGTTGGTTTACCCAAATCAGAGTTGAATAGAAGCTCCTTTGCAGTACGCAGCTCCTCCTCAAGGCGTCTGATGTACGCCTGTTGCACATTATCAGTTGGAGCACCCTTAGAATGGTGCTGAGACTGCTCATCTGCGGCCTGATGTGGTATATGGGAGGCCTCATCCTCCAGTTCCTTAAGGGCCTGTTCAGTAGCACCAGGCTGGGCAGACATATTTAACTTTTGCTATATGAAAGAAGGATCATTCATTATAGCAGTTATACTTACACATATACATATAGATTAGCTATTAACAAGTACTTATCATATAACTCTCATACTCAATCCCCTTTACCCAATAAGAAACACTTCAAGATGGTCGGGCCCGAGTTTGATATTGAATACTCTTTCAAGTACCCAATTCTCTCAAACTTAGGCTGTGATACCTAACTTGTAACACCGCCTTTGAAACCTTAAAATCAGATAAAATTTAAGTTTTTAAACTGCATGGATCCATTTGTAAATTGAATGTTTACCTATTTGTTAACTTAACCGAATTTCAAAACTATGCAGCGGAATTTAAAACAATAAACAAACCCAAGCTACTAACTATTATAGTTTAAAAACACATGTTTGGCGTATATACAAATATACAATAAAAAAATTGCCAAACATGCCAACCGGTGTTACATTAATCTAAACCGACCATTGTATATATTAATACCAAAAGCAGTGTTCCAACAAAATCCTGTATAACAGCTACAAGTGTTCCACACTCACCAGGCCTGCCTATTCTTTGTCTGTAAAAAGGGAAACATCAACAACATTAGCTATATAAAATAGCTAGTGAATATAGACAGGTATGAACACAATAAAGCAAGTCATGATTCAAGAATGAGCATACAATGCTATCCTAACACATAGCGGTAATGCTGACATGTCCAGCAGTGTTATATCTTGCCAGATACCTAGTCCAGCTCAATAACAACCACCAGGGGAATCAAATACTGCCAACAATGCTGGTTTCATCCATAAGTGACTCTACTTGCTCGTTACGAAGCCATAGGCTCATTAGGCTTAGCAAATTAAGGCAATCACCTCATATACTGAAAGGAACGGCACTCGAGTACCATTGATCCCGAACTGTCGCCCGAAGGCCTCATAGGACCCAGCCGAAGCTGACCTTCAATAACAAATTGTCCGGACACACATATAGTTCATCACTAACCCTTTGTAGGGACAATAGCATGCATGCACTTACATATGGCTTGTATTCATCAAAATATTACAATATATGTACATGTACTTAAATACATGCATGTCAATCATATCATTCATCATGTCAATACTTGTTTTCTAAGCTTATATACATAAATATACAAGTTTATGTGCAATAAATAGCATACAATGGATTCGGCCTTCCTTGATTGCTTAATTACCTATTGTATACATATAAGTCCATTTAGATTACCACATATCATATACATATACTAATTCTAGTGTTAAGTTCCCTAATTGTGTCTAAATTAGTAAAAATGCATAAACTATCCCAAATACCCCTAAAATGGTCAAAAATGATTCAACCATAACCCATACACCCTGTACATGAAAAAACAACATTCTGTTTGCTGCACACATGGTCGCGCCGCGACACCCTCTTGTGTCGCGTCGTGACACAGCACCAGCAGCACAAAAATGTGCCCTGCACTTGCTGTTTTCCATTCAAACTCAAATCCAACTTGTTCTTAATCATTTCCAGATTATGTACTAGTTTTGGGACATCATTTGGAGTTCATAAACATCTACATAAAATGTTATAACATCAAATTCATGTTTGATTCATCAAATCACCATTAAAGACCCATTTGGTCAATTTCAAGAAATACAATCAAGTTGGCATCTTTAATCCATAAAATCAGTCCCAAACAACTTGTAAATCATGTTAGAACAGATTACTATCAAGAAACCTAAACTTTAATGGCTAATTCCATTTTGACCTAATTTGACCTAGTTACTAAAAATGAAGAACAAGGAGAAGAGAGCTTACTAGGAATGAGGAAGATGATGAATAATAGATTGTGGACAATTAATGAACAAGATTTGAGCTTGATTCCAGCCTTAGTTAATCTTTGATCTGTGTTTTCTTCTTCAAGAGCAAGAGAAGAACAAGTGAGAGGTGTGTGTGTGTGTGTGTGTTTCTTCGTAGGTGTGTGTGTGTGTGTGTACAGTGAGGTGGTGACTTAAAAACCGACTCATGGTTTTTGAGTTATCCACAAAGGGTATTTTATTCCCCTTTTCAACATACAACACGACACCCGAATAACCGTTTCAACTAACGAGGATATTTTTGGAAACCTCGTTTGAAACCAGTTAATATTTTATCATTCTTATCTATTTTTATTACTATTTTTAAATTCACACTTAACTGACAAATAGTAGATTTTCTATTAATACTTATAAATATATTCTTATTTAATTCATTTAGATAAATTCACATACCAAATGGAGCGCACGAATAGGCCCAATTTGAGGATGTTACAATTTCCTAATGATCACAGTACACAACAAAAAATTTTGTAAAACCTACGTTGTGTTCAATAGTGAACACCGTATTAATAATAAAGTAGAAATAAATTCTATAAATCTGGACAAAATTAATCAGATAGAGAAAAATTTAATTAGAGGAGAGAGAAAAAAATTTGTTTACAAATTTACCCTTTTGAATTAAATAAAAATAACAATCATGATTAATGTGAACTATAAGATCAAAAGCAAATCAATGACTAAAATTGCTTCTCGCAGTATAACATCCTCAAACGGGCTCAGTCGTGCGTGAAATAGTTACGCGTGTTAAATTAAATAAATTAATGAAAATATATATTTTAGTATTGATATGAACTATTAAATTATCTAATAAATGAGGTTATAAAAATAATAATAATAATAAAAGTAGTAAAATGTCAAACGGTTTCAAACGAGGATTCTGAAAATATCTACGTTAGTTGAAACGGGGTAAGCGGGTGTCGTGTTTTAAGTTGAAAAAGGGGAACAAAATACCCATTGTGGATATATTAAACCACAAAGTCAGTATGTATGTTTTCATATACACAGACTCACCCTCAACACACACACACATTAACACCTTCACTTGTTCTTGAAGTCTTAGAGGAGGAAATCAAAAGTAGAGCAGCCAAGTAATACTTTTTGTGATTGATTCAAGCTTCAATTTAGTTCTTAATCTTATCTCCATCATCTTCCTCATCCTTGTAAGTCCATATTCTTCTTGTTCTTGGTTTTATGTGTTTAGGTAAAAAAGGGGTCAAAAATAAATTGACCAACAAAGGTTGGATTTTAATGTTCTAATTAGTTCCTACATCATCTACAAGTGATTTGGAACTGAAATTATGAATTTTAAAGGTTGATTTAGTTGAATTCATTGAAATTTCCCAAATGGGTCATAAGTGATGAAATTGAGTTTGAATCTTATATATGATGTTAAAGTGTGTTATTTGTGTATCTATGGACTCTTGTTAGTACTTCAAATGATGTTCAAACACTGGAAATAAGTAGTAGCAAATAGTGATTGAGTTTGAATGGGAATAAGGCAGTGCAGAGCACTGTTGCACGCGTTTGGGTCGAGGTCGCGCCGTGGCCTTTAAAAGACTTGCGGCGCGATCTGTTCTGCATATTACTATTTGATGTTTTTCGGTGTTCTGATGCATAGGATAGTGTTGTAACCTAGTAAGTAGATTAAGGGCATGGTTAGGGGATTAATACTAGTATTCCAGTATAGTACTTGATGTATTGTTGTTTAAATTTAAATGAATGCGTTATAGGTGGATCAGACGAACAAGGAGAGCCGGAACCATATATTTGTTTGTTGTAACTTGACAGGTGAGTATCGGATTTCATAAGTTTAATAAAGATGGATTTAAATGCTAATTGACTAATGTAACTGATTCAATGTCATTGCAAGCTATATGTTGTATACTTTAAATTCCCAGATATGCAATAGAGATCAATAAATAAATGTTGTCATGATTGATTGATATGTTATACATGTATTCATATACATGTGCACGAGGTATGATATGTAATGCTTAATATGAGCTGATTGTGAAATGCATGCTTGCTAATGAACCTGAAATGGGTTATTGATGTGGTATGTGATTGTCCGGACATCTTGTTGGCTATGTAATTAAGGTCAGCCTATGGCTGGATCCTATGGGGCCCTTGGGCCATAGTTCAGGATCAATGGTGACTCGAGGGTCCATTCCGAGTCGTAGGTTCTATAGGACCACCGTTCCTTAATAGTTGGGGGTATTCGGCTATCGCTGAGCCCAAGTGAGCCTATGGCTCCGTAACGTGCACGGTGGACCGCTATATGCTTACCCACCAGCGCGGTTGGTAGTGTCTGATCCCCCGTGAGGGTTGTTGAGCTGGACTGGCTATCGTGTAAGATATGACCCTTACTGATCTTGGCAGCACTCCGCTATGTAATAGGATATCATTGATTGCTTATTCCTGTGTTATGGCTTTCTTTATTGATACTTATGCTTGTTTGTACTCACTAGCTATTTATAGCAAATATTGTTGTTGTTTTCCATTTCGAGATAATGATTAGATGGTTGGGATTGCTTACAGTTGCTTGTGAATGCCTTTTGGGAAGGAACACTAATTGTTGGTATTTTGTTTATAATGGTCGGTCGTAAATAGAGTAACACCAATGGTTAATGGATTTGACAGATTTTGTTTTGTATATATAATATTGGCCAAATCGGTTTTTTTGAAACATGTAATAGTTTGTAGAAATTGATTTAAATTCCGCTGTTTGGTTGTTAATCCTTGATTAAATAGGTAAACCTTCTAGTTACAAATGGACCCACGTAGTTTTAGAACTCAAATTTTTACTAACTATTTACAAAGGTGGTGTTATAGTGTGTGTGCGCGCGCGCACGTTCGGGGTCGGGAATGGGTTCGGAGGACCGAGAGGTATCCCCATCCCCGTTTCTAAGTTCGGGGAATCCCTGTCCCCATCCCCGGTTAACTCGGGGATTCCCCGGTCAAATCGGAATCAAAGATCCGATTCCCCATCGGATGCAGGTTTTTTTACCATCCCTACTTAAATTAGATCATATTAACATTACAAATCCTTTCACTTGATTATGTGGAAAATGTTTTTTTTTTAATTTACATAAAATCAAATATTAATGTATTTACATTAGTGTTGTAACATATCACCCTTTGGATAGGAAACCGATAGGTGAGTCTATGTTGTCTGCCTCTGTTTGAACATTCATACTCCTTTCACTTTATTAAGGTTTTTGTGGAGTTCTTTCCACCGCCGCTTCCAACCAGTCCTCCGTTCTTCACCTCCGTAGCCGCCGCTTCAAACTGCACACCCCAGTTCAACACCTCCGTCCTTGTGCTCCGTTCTTCACCATAGTCCTTGTGCTTCGTTCTTCAAAAACTACATAGTCCTTGAGCCGTTGACAGGGTAATGGTATTCGTCAGTTGTTTGTGGTGTAATCCCTCGATAACTCAATTGATACAGCCGATTGAAGCCCTCTACCCTCGATTGATACTCGGTAGTAAGGCAGTCAGCACTCTCTGACGCTCTCGATTGAAGTCCACACCACAACGGATTGACTCTATCGACTAGCTTCTACACATAGAGGTTCTGATCACTGGTTCATCCTCTCTTTAGAGTATGATTATTTTACATGAATGATTGATGTTACTATGTCACCATTTTGTCAACATTAAGATGTATTCGATTACAATTTCAAGTTGTTGGAGGAACATAGAATTTGCACTTCAGGTGTTTGATGTTTTGTGTCAACGAGTTGTTCCAAAGTGTTCAAGTTTTAATTATAGTTGGTAAAACGCCCAGATGAGTTGAGTAAACAGGTCAAAATGGCTGATTTCTACTCACAATTAGTCATGATGAAACTATTGCATGATTATGAGCACAACAGTAAGGAATTATGGAGCAGTAGCAGTGTTCTTAGTGATGACAAATAACCATGAGGTTTGCATTCATTATATGAGTTATAATACCCAATAAGATGCATGCACAATCATCAGTTTGTTTTGCAAAAATCACTTATTGGTTCCTTTTTTTAGTGGTTATTTTCATTAGTTATGTTCTCAAGTTGATCCAGAAATGATGATGTCTCCAGGCCCTGGGAAATTTAAAAAGTTAGTTGTTGTTTGTTTTCGAAGACATAAGCTGAAAAGGTCTTTATTTCACATATGTGAAGGTCTTATTGGATAAGCTAAAGTTTAGAAGATCTTATGATGCGAAGGTCTGCGAAGAAAAGATTGTTTGTTTTTTTAATTTTAAGAAATGTCTTATTTATTGTAACGTTGTACTTTTAAACTAAATTCAACATTTTGAGTGAAATTATTAAAAATCTAGGTTTAAAACATTAATTTACAATATCCAAAACATTAATATCCAAAATCCAAAACATAAAATTCAAAAAAAAATTGTTACACAATTTACTTAATTAAAATAACAAATCTCAAAAAACTCAACTTGAGCTCGACCCGGTATCAAAGCTCGAAGCTTGAAACTCGACTCGAGCTCAAGCTCGGCTCAACTTGACTTAAATATAATAAAAATAGAATACAACTACATACATACATATATATATATATATAATATCGATTTGGGAATCAAATTTCAATTGATTTAAACTTTTCAAGCCACAATTACTAGTTTAATATTACAATACAAGATCGAAAAGTCAAAAGAAGCAAGAAGCCAACCATACAAGTCTTCGATTAAAACGATTGCAAAAAAAGATAAATGAACTAGTTTTTTAAATATACTTCTAACTTTCAATGGGTTTACAAATGAAAAGCATCACCACCAAGTCACCAAGATACTTTTATGTATACAAACTTAAACAAGTATCGGTTCTTTTGCAAGACACTTTCAAGCTCCAACAGTAGCAACAACATACTTGATCATCTCTTAAAAACCTGAAAAACTTGAAATTCCCAATAGTCATTTGATAATAAACTAAAAATATAACAACAATCTAAAAGACTTAAAAATGAGACACCCTCTGCTAATTTACCCATAAAAACAAATATCTTACAAACCATTGACCAGTCAATTTCTCACAATCTTTACTTCACTTTTGTGAATCTAAAAGGCAATTGGACCAAATAATGTTGTGATTTTATACCTTTTTTATGTGAGTTATGCAAACAAGACAGATAGATTTCTGGTCGTACTCTCCAGGACTAAATTGTAATAAAAAAATAGGTTGCACTCTTTCAAAGATCTCAACTTCTGTTCCTATGGCGTTGATATGCATAATATGGTGTATACTACTAAATGATATTTTAACATTTAAGTTTCAAACACTCTTAAGGCGTTTCTTTGTGGTATCAATGTTATCATCAACTCGCCCCTATCAGAAACATTTGCGATCAATTTTTCTACACCTTAAGAAGAATAATTGACCAGAACTTTTATAAAACTATTTTAGGAAAAATACACCTGATTACAATGTAGTACTCGTTTCACCATCTCTTCATCACAATCAAAGAAAAGTACCACTTCTGGTTCTATTCCAATCTATAGAAACAATGAGAAAGTATTTTCAAAATTATCTAATATAATAAATTAAAAGAATTTGGTAGACTTTGTTAATTATATTACTGTTTAGCCTACTTTCAAGCCGAATCTTCTTTTAGCTAATTTTTTTCCCTTTGCCCAATGGAGAAAATAATATGAATAGACCTATTCATAACTCACAAGTAAAAGGGTTGATGGTGATACCTCTACTTCTATCAATGGTTTCCATGTCATTTGAATTTACATGATAATGATATGGTTTTCCTTGCATAGTTGCATGCTTTGTCTGCAATGTTCTAATAACACATGGAAGATAACAAATTACAATCAGTAGTTCACTTTGTAACTAGGCTCAAGTCCTTGATCAATATAAAATTTACTATTCCACATAGAAGAAATGACCAAAGAATCAAGGATCACACCATGGAAGAAGGTCCTAGAGGCAGGTCAATACGCATCAAATGTTACAAAATACTTTTTGTATGCACATAGAGGCCTCACTAGACCATGGTACAACAATCTCTTCAACTTATGGTTTTTCTCACTCAAAGCTAATACAACAATACAATTTTGCTTTAATTAACAACGTATCTATAATCTGTATGAGTTGATGCTAAAGTATCAAGTGATCATTAAATTCTGGATGAAGTCAAGGAGTTAAATATACAGATATTTAAGTAGAAATGCAAAGGATGGAACTCACTATTCGTTCATAAGCCATACGGTTCTCTTCACTTTTTGGAAAACCATCCACTAGAAATCTATCAGTTTCACTGGATTCAAAACATTCCCAACAGAACTTTGATTATTGTGTTCACAAGTAAGATCAATATATATGATGTGCTACCAAACCCATTAACCAAACATGGATTATATATTAATGAATTTCTGGATTATATATCAATGAATTAGTTTGAGGCTTAATAAATTGTAGATAACTTCTGTTATGAAATGGGTTTCATGAATTTCATTCCAACACAGAGGCAATTTCAAAACCAGAGGCATTCAAACACAAGCATTCAAACACAGAGGAAATCACAAGCTTCAAATCATAGATGCAATTTCAAACCAAAAAAAAAAGAATCAGACAAGATAATCGAATTGTAGCAAACCCATATCACATATGCAATTTCAAGCTTTAAAGTTTAAATCAGATACCTGTTGTAGTAGATTGATGGAGCAATCAAGTGGCTTCGACGGCAGGGGCAATCGTTTTAGGGCTTCGACAGTAAAGAGAGATCGACAGGCTTCGAGGAATTGACGTTTAGGGCTTCGACTGTAATGGAGAGATCGACAGGCGTAAAGGAACTGTCGTTTAGGGCTTCGACTGTAATGGAGCGATTGACAGGCTTCGAGCGGAGGAGCGATCGACGGGTTCAAATGAAGGAGCGATCGACGGGTTCGAGCGGAGGAGCAATCGACGGGTTTGAGAGGAGGAGTGGAGAACGATCGATGAGGGTAGAGGGGACGCGAAGGGTTTAAAACGTCTGCAAGAGTAAGCTTATTTCTATTGCTTCACGTAATAAGCAAAAATAAGATGAAAGAAGATCTTATATCTGCGAGAAAACAAACAATCTTAAGCAAAAATGTCTGCCCGCCCGTAGACGTTTTTTAAAATAAGGTCTTATTTGAAAAAACAAACAAGTCCTTAGACCAAGCGTTATACCACACTCGAAGCCAGCGGGTATCTTCGGGTATGGCCAGGAACACCAAAACGCTGATGTGGTATAACACTTATTTTGAGTAGGGTAAAGGAAATGAAAGAGGGAATAATGTGACGCTGGTGTGACATTGGGTAAGGGAAAGAAAAAGAGAAGGTATAACACATGGCCTTATCTCCTTGATATGGTGAAGACGACCTCAAACATGATTAGCAAAATGCCACACATATGATGAACACAATCTTGAACTTAGAGTTTCACACATGGTATGTTAAGTTTTTTGCATCATAATTTACAAAGATTAAAGTATAGTTTGTAAAAAATATGTTAAAAATACAAGGAACATAAGTTAAACATGTCATTTAGTATTTTTCACACAGTTTGTGTGGTCTGAAAGAGCTTTGTTAAATTTGGATGAGATTGACGGTAATGGTATCATCGTTAATGAAAGTAGATCTTGGACCTCTTAAAACTTCAAGATTATGATACAATGTCAAGATTAGAAAACCATAGCTATAAGTTATTGTGTTATTAAACTAGTTAAATCATAGGCTGTGCATACGCACAACCCACAAATGTAAATATTGCCTGTCTAAAAGATTGAATATATTATTTTTAAAATAATTATTTAAGAGAATAACATACTATTTTAAAAAAATTCCTAGAACTCATTCTAAAATACTTCTCAAAATTAATAATTTATACATACATATATATCATGGTTAAAAACATTACTCATCAACTAAAAATTAATCATTCATACATACATACATGAATGAATTTTAAAAAGAAAATTAAAAATCGGTAGACACATAAATCCGTACATATATTTAAAAAATTTTGTTCCTTGATTGATTTTGAACTCGTATACTGTTTTAATATACATAAATACTGTGTATTAATCAGTGTGAAAAAATTAACATATTATGCTACTATAAAAAGAGGTAACAAAAAGTATACACTTTTTTTCTTTTTGATTACTTTTATTATACTTCTCAATTATGCAACATATGCTAAGATTTATTTCTATTTCGATCTTTGCCTACATTTCTTCAAATAACTAATCACTTTCAACAAATACGTTTATCTCTTAAATTTTTATAGCTATAAAAAATTGTATAAAATTTTTAGCATCTTAGAACATTTTATTTAATCCATTCAAATATTTCTCCAAAGCCTCCTTCCCATTCTTCAATATTACTGCACAGAATTACGGATCGTTTCCCGTGAAAATATATTTCGTGTAATGAGAATCATAATCATAATAAATAAAGAATATAAACCATTTGTGTAATGGGAATCAATAGATCTAAAAGGGTTGTAATTTAGATATGACACTCATCACATCAAATTCTAACTTATCTAAGTTGCGAGTTGGACCAGTAAATTCTTAGTTATTTATTAATGGTTTACAATAACGTTTTTTTTTTCTCCAAAGACTTTAGAAAATAAAATAAATAAAGCAAAGTATCTGAAACTCTAAATTAAATGGAAAACATCATGAACTTGATGAAGTAGCAAAATGCAAACCTAAGTACCTAACCCAAAAAAAAATTCTTAGATAAGAAAAAAGATACTTAATTATGGTTTAAGTAATGTAAAGCAAAGATAAAACATTATGCTCTATATCCCCCGGTCCCTAGTAAATATATAATAGTATCGTTCTACTTAATTTCATGTTACATTGTGTTTACGTAGGCTTTTTTATAGCATGTTATATTTAATATATTACTAAGAATTGAAATTTGAAAAAAAAATAACATTAAATTTGGAATATAGTAATACTTCATGAGCTCGTGCTCGATCACCACCGTTGTAGCAAACACCACTACTGTCTCCGGCAATGTCCATGGTGTTTTTGGCTCACACCGTTGTCGCAAACGTCCGATCGCACACCGAAACACGCATACAAATTTAAGAAACACATATACACACTGAAACAAACACGCACCCGTTACTCATCCAAACGACTAAATGTTAATAGCATGTACTCTATATTGCTTTTAAATTGATTATTATAATAATATTTGTGGTTGGTGAGTTACATGTCAACAATCCCAACATTAACTTGCATAACACAATCAATGGCTATTTTAGTTGTGTACTTTATCTACATTATTTTTTATATTTTTTAATTAAGTGGGATGAAATAGTATCATACTATTTTATGGACAAGTGTTGGTTATAGGAGGTATAAGGGGATTTTATATATATATATATATTTCTACATTTAATTACATGTTTTATATTTCAAGTCTCGGAAAAGAACACTTATAAGCATTGCTCTAATTATAATTTGGACAAAATACTTGTCTCAATGCTCATGGTTTGATCATCAGGTGTAGAAGACTATCGATCTCATATGACCTTTGTGGTAATTTACCTTATAGCTTGATTTACATATTTGTGATCCTGATCCTTAATTTCTTACTTCTCTTTGATTTAACATTCTTACATGTTCATGTTCATTTTTATGAGAATAAGTTAATATTGTTGTTATTAGGTCTGTTAATAACAATCCCTCTACCTCTCTCTCTTTTTTCTTAATATTTACTAGACTATATTTGTTGGGGAATGAACTAGCAACTACAAATAGGTTTAGATTATACTTCTACAATTGCTTTGGAAAAATATATTTTACTCAGTTTCATTACACATAAATTGGAGACTTCACAACTGGTTTTGAAGTGGGAGAAAGTTACCACAAAATCTGTTTCTAAAAGCCACGAAAATAAACACTTGACTTTTAATAATTGTGTGTTCAATGATGAAACATAAGATAAAGCAAAAGCCTCAACCTCAACCACCCCTAAAAAGTTGATCCCTATTTCTTATTGATCATTATCATCATGCTTATAAGTTTCATGTAGTTGGTTTCTTTTCAGCATCACTACTTGAAAGGATAAGATTGCACAAATAAAAAAAGCTAATTATCTTATACAGTTATAACTTATATTGATTTGAATGTTTGTTTCCTAAAAATCTTTATTTTGCTAATTTCTTCCTTAGCCCATTGGATGTAATCTTGCTCTAAATGGTTATATGATTAGTTCTGCTTTTGTTGTTGGTCCTAATTGCTGATACAATTCATACTGGATTGGTTAAATATGAAATTATAGTGACTTAGATTATTCAAGACACGCAGACACGACATGTTAAATTTCATGTTTGCTTTACTTAAAAGTTGCCTTTGGCCTCATCAAGTTAACTAGGTTTGCTGCAGCGATGCAATTGTGAAAATTTTGAGTTCGATTATTAATCGATATATTGAAGATGACGTGAAAGCTTCATTTAATAAACTTCGGAATTTTATGTTGGTAAGATCATCATGTAATGTATGAACTTTAGAATTTTGATAAAATTTACCCTTCTTTTATTAATATATATTATTGTGTATTGTCTATAAAGTTTGTTTTATTATGAGTCAAGTAAACAAGTCAAAATGGCTGATATTATTATGTATTGTCTACAAATTTGTCTCAAACAAAAAAAAAGAATCATAAATTCTTGAGCAAATATAAAGTTTGCAAGTTTGGAACTGTAAACTAAAAAATTACCAGTCTTCAAACATGTTACTGATGTAGCTTCCAACAACAAAATTAACTGGGAGTTTTTGTATTATTCTTCTTTTATCTGCTTACATAATCAATTACCAAGCATCAAGTTCTAATTTTTTTTTCATATAGAAACAACATTGTAAATAATACTCTCTTCAAGTGTAAGTATGTATCTGTTAGACTGTTTTGAGATATATAATTTGATTTGAAGGAGCTTACAAAAGAATGATAGCCTTGATCTCATGGTCAAATGACTCAAATGGTTATAAAAATTTCATTAAAATTTCTATTATCCTTGGTTTGACTGTCACTACTTTCACTAATAAATTGCAATGGCAATATTGTGGTTTATCTTGATTCTTTGGATGAGCCTATGCCATCATATATGGAACTATTTTCTGGGTGGGGTGGGGTGGGGTGGGTAGTTGACTTATAAGATTATGGAATGTGGACCTGGATTCTAATAAATTTCAGGGTGCTGCTTTAGTTGTGTAGTCCTTGATCTCTCCATGCTTGGTTAGTTATTAGAATCCAGATCCAAAAATTTTGATTTGTTATTGTTATTATTTTTAGAAGTACATTATTTTATTGCATCAACTTTTGTCACAACCATTTATATTTGATATTTTTTTCTTTATGAATTACAGTAATAATGTGTGAAAATTGGTGTTTTTGTTTGTTTTAATTAGCCAGGATTACCCTTTAATTTATGTCTAATTTTGGATATAGATTCTTGTGCTTCTATATTCATCTTAAATTTTGACATCCTTGATGCCTATAGCATGCTCACGCGCACACACGCATATATACCATCTTTGTCAGCAAATGCATTGACCAAAGTTGCTAAAGAATTCTAGGCAGCAGCGTATATGATAGCAAAAGGATCGACCAAGTTTGCTCAAGATGATCTCCCCGTCAATGGTTATTCTTATTACCTTCTGTTATGATTGATTTCATGTTTATGAGTTGTGCATCTTATGGAGTATAACTTCTAATGATGATGAAAGGCTTTGATGATGTGTAAATTTAAAGAAGATTGTCTAACTTACACAATTGATCTATTTCCAAGTTATTTAGATTTTGAAAGCTTAAATGATTCATTGTTTGCTCAAGTGTTGTATTTGGTGTAATTAGTTGTAGTCAAGGATGATGGTCTTGAAAACTTTAAATGTAAGAATGGTTAAAAGTGTTTATATGTGAAGAAGATAAGCTTACAAATAAAAAGATGAATATTGTTTGTAAAGAGATTGTACAAAAAATCCGATGATTATCTTATATATACATTAATTTCTGATTTCTAATATATTTAGATTTTTTTAAAAGATTTCATATCACTATGTATAGTTTATAATTGTTTTACAATGCATGTTAGGCTGCTCGTATCAGGGAACCCGAAGGGGTTCGGGTTAGATTGGGTTACAATTGGGAAACAAGGGAACATACCCTTTCGGGTGTGGCTTCGGTTTCCCAAAGCTGAGCATACTTGTTACTTTCTTTTCTTTTTTTTGTTTGTTTTCTAGAGAGAATAAGAAGAGAGAAAATCTGGATTATTTGAGTTGAATGCTATTTGAGTTTTGAGTAAGTGATAGAAAAGAAAGAAAAGAGTTATATGGTATTTAATGTAGCATTTATGTTGATAATGGTTTGTGTTAACTGCTACTAATGATCTTAATAGTATTTCATACCATGATTATTAAAAATTACAATAATCATCCATGTATTATACACCGGATATTGTCTATAAAATATTACGAAAAAGAAGAGAGAAATGGAAAAGATATTGGAATTAGTTAGGCAGGACGATGATGACTATGATTACTTACATATAGTAGTGGTGGGGATCATGATTGAAAGGTGTTTTAGATTGTCGGGGCTAAAGTAAAAGACTTGATTGATTTTGGGTGTCAATTGGAATCAACTTGAAAAAACTTAAAAAGGGTAATTTCGTACTTTCACTTATATACTTTTATTGTAAACTAACATTTAATATTTGATTTTTACTTTTAAGTTACCTCACCTTTTATACAAATCTATAGTTCTAATACTGTTTAAAACGTATAAAAGCAGTGAGATAAGAATTGCTATATCTATAAACACATTTAAAAAAGGATAGTTTATTTATGGGGGAAAAAATGATGTCTGTTGTTGTAACACCTAAGTTAGATGCTGTTACATCTATATATGCGTTTAATAAAGGATAATTCTATCATTTCGGTATTTGTTTATTAAAAAGGTATATGACTATGATAATATCTAACTTAGGTATTGCTTGTAGCATATCTGGTTTACCCGTAGTTATATATAAAGGAAGGTTCAATTAAGAACCGTTTTTATTATAAAAACCGCGATAATCAATCTTAGCCGTTCATTTTGGATAATGGAATTCATAGATGAATAGCGTAGGGAATTTAGTGTCGCAGGGTGCATATAACGAATTTATGGGTGGGCATCCGGTTAAAAAAAAAAAATTTGACAGTTAACATTGGTTCTCGTGATTTTTACAATAAAAACAGTTTTTAAATAAACTTTTCAATATATATATATACACACCCTTTCCGTGTATATAAAATGTATAAATAAATAAGTAAAATATGACCAATTGTTTATGTAGAAAAATGATAATGAGGGTCATGTGAGTGTCACGTGGAGGACGTCCATGCCTTGATCAAAGCAAATGAAAGCGTGCGTTCAGTTTATTTAATTACACACTAAATCCGACACTCCCATTTTGTCTGCCACTCTTCTCTTTTTATGTGTTTACTTAATATAACCTTAAAAGCATAAATATCCAATAGAAAACATAAATTTATATCCTTAATTAATTATTATTTTATTTTTATCATTAACTTTAATGCTTGTCCTTTTCAATAGTCCAAATTTACATAT
The DNA here is from genome assembly GCA_038502395.1 of Dittrichia graveolens. Lineage (NCBI taxonomy): Eukaryota > Viridiplantae > Streptophyta > Magnoliopsida > Asterales > Asteraceae > Dittrichia > Dittrichia graveolens. The sequence continues at coordinate 32,702,305 of JARJIL010000008.1, forward strand.
AAAATATTTAAATAAATCCACAACCAGTTATTAGAACTTTTAAAATTATTTATAAATTCTATATCTGAAACTTAAAAAGATTTAATTACCATTATAATTTTAAGAAAAATAATATATTCTCATACTTTTTTATTTATTTTAGGGTAAATTGCATTAAAATATAATTAACTTTGTCTTAGTTATCATTATATATAATTAATTTTATTTTTTAAAATAATACAACAAACTTTCATAATCTTCACATTGTATGTAACTTGTTGTATATTATAAAATTTATGACAAAGTTTATTGTATATAATTGTAACTAAACAACAGAACATAAAAAAGTTATTTGCATACAATGAGATGATTATGAAAATTAATTGTATTATTTTTAAAATTTTAAAATTGATTGTACACAATGGTAACTAAGACAAATTTCATTGCATTTTCATACAGTTTGCTCTTTATTTTATCCTCTTGCTCATCACATGATAACATGTGATGTTTACTAATTCCTTTTTCTTACATCTTTCATTAATTTTAACACTTGTATTAGTTATGTAAATAAGAGGATAAGTAGTAAAATAATTGAAAGAAAATCTTCTAATCTTCTAATATAAATAAAAGAGTAATTTGATAAAATTTATTAGATGGTCTGAACTATTCATTTAAATATATATATATATATATAAATATAATCTTGACTATTCATTCATTTAAAACTAAAAAATCAATTTGACTTTGTAGAGACAAAATTATTAAAGATAATTTCATATATGCCCTTATTAGATCATATAAAATCGTATTTGCCCATTTTAATTTACAAATATCATATTTACCCTTTATAATATTTTAAGATATCATAATTAACCAAATTCTTACTTTTATCATTCTAAAATATTTTATAATCATGTTAAATTTCTTTTTAGTTATAACCAATAACGTTGAACTTTATTACCCTTAATTGTAACAATAATAATTGATAACTTATATAAAAAATACAATTACATCCCTTCATATCATGACTAGCTTATGGACCCGTGGGATTACGGGTATTACATAAGGGAATCTAAAAATAATATAAAATAATATACGGAATAATTTTGAATTAAAAAACAAATAATGTTGTAATAAATTGACAAAAGTTAAAATCTTACAAAGATAGTAAAGAAATTCCACAAGAATATAACTAAATTTTTTGAAGAACTTCTTTATATACAACGTTTGTTGTCTGGTCTGTAACATTGTCTTTGTTGTCACAAATCAAAACTTTTAACCCCTTCTTATTCTTGACACGTGATACTGCAACATACAATTGGCCATGTGTAAAAACTGGTCTTCTGAGGTATAAGCCAACAATTGATATAGACTGACCTTGATTTTGTTGATTGTCATGGCAAAACAATTCATCACAGGAAATTGTCTTCTTTGAAACTTGACTGGGATTTTCGTATCTGATGGAATCATTTTCATTCTAGAAATATACTCAATATTTCCAACATTCTTTCCCGAAATGATCTTTACCTCGATAATATGTGTACCAAGTCGAATAACTTGTAGCCTTGTTCCATTGCATAAGCCATTTGATTGGTTAATATTGCGAAGTAACATGACAGGTACACCAACCTTTAAACAAAGCTTGTGGTTTGGAAATCTTGATACTTTTAATGAGTTAAGTATTTCAGGAGAGTACAAAGATTCTTCAAAAGCATCTGACAATTCTGTCGAACATACAGAATCTGAACTAAGGTACGTAGCTCCCTCTTTGTCAATCTTTGAAAGCATGTAATCGTTCAAATACTCAACATCATCATTTGTTGGAACCAAAATTGCACGGTCCTGAAAGTAATTCTCATCATAAAGATGATTTGAGAAAGATGGGTATACAACTTCAGTAATCGAATGAACATGATCTCTATTTGAATTAATCAAAACATCTTGAGGAAATTGTATATTAGCTTCTCCGTCATTTGGCCCACCAACATTTCCCTCTCCAATATCTAAGATCCAATCTGCAAATTTCTTTCTGTCTTCGAAATCCTCGTTACTTGAACCTGTCTGAAGACGCATGTTAGTTGTCAAACGCAGAACAGAACAATATTGCCAAATATATGATGAATTCAAGGAGGCGTTAACAATATCTTCTCTTCTTCCTTTAGGAATAACGGGAAGAATTTGTCTAAAGTCACCTCCAAAGACTACAACTTTTCCACCAAAAGGAATTGTACTGTACTTTGGATCAACTTTATCTCTTAATGTCCTATCAAATACTTCAAAACAATGTATATGCATCATTGGCGCCTCATCCCATATGACAATATCAGTTCTTCTCAACAAACCAGCCAAGTTACTATTAGAAGAAATATTGCAAAAAGAATCTTCATTCAGGTTAAATGGAATAGCAAACCTGGAATGAGCTGTTCTACCCCTTGTAAGTAATAATGAAGCAATGACACTTGAAGCAACATTTATTACTATCTTTCCTTCAGACATATGACGTGCAGATAAGATCTTCCATATAAATGTCTTACCGGTACCACCATGTCTATAAACAAAGAATACACCGCCTTTTCCTCTGATAACGGCATCATTTATTTTATTGTATATAACATTTTGTTCTTGGGTCATAGTGCAGAAAAGTCGATCATGTTCTTCTTTCAACAAACTTTTGTCATAAGATAACTCCTCTAGAATCAACGCGTTACAAGAATCTTCAACATCATCAAGATCCGGAAATGGCATATTTGGGATCATTTTTAAAGACATCTCGGAAACTTTTAACAAATTTTCAATATTTGCCAAAACAATGTTTTGTATCACACTTTCACCCATCTCCAAATCTATGAAAAAACATTAAATAATGAATATTGTGTAAAAATGAATCTTGGAAAGTTGTTAATATGAATTTTAAAAGATACCTGGAATTTGAAGCTCTCTACGCCGATTATGAAGAATATCATCACACATAAACAGCCAAGTTTTTCCCCATACATAATCCGGCCTTGACAAAGTATCTGTAGTTATTAGCATAACAAATAAGGACCTACAGTACGAACCACTTGCCCACTTAGATGTTTCTTCAATACAATCTATATATTCTTTGTCATCATCAAGTAGGCCAAGAGCGTAGCAAGCATCTCTGAATGTATCGTAAGTGATATTATTAACTCGTTTTATATCTTCATAACATGTAGGACCTTTCACTTTGTTAAGTAACACTCTCAGATAGTATAACTCACCGGTCTTGGGAGGAACATAGCAAATTCTTCCAAGAGCATATCCTCTTTTTCTTTCAGTCCATTTTTTTTGTTTTTGATTTCAAACAAAATGTGCTGAAAACTCTACATACGTAAAATTCCTTGCACGTTCATTTGTTTTATTCATCTCCATCCACTCGACAAACTGAGAATGGCCAACAGAAGATTTTCCTAATACATCAGACACATCATTTATTGGCTCGTAGCAAACAGGTTGTTCTCCATCAAGATGAAAAGAGAGCCTCTCAATATGAGGAGTTTGGTAATGTAATTCAAAACCAAAAAGTCTCCATGCAGCTTCACACGTAGATACATATCGACAATCAAAGTAATTCTTGATTTCATTTTCATCATTATGGTGATCATCTTCTGTATTTGAAGAATTCTTGTTAATGTTAGAAAAACCAACCGTGATTCTATCAGAACCTTTATTTATATACTTGAATAGGTATTTGATAGATCCAAGTTGGTTGCACCATTCGATGTTGATATGACATTGGAATCTTTTAAGTAGATCAACGTTGTATCCGACAACATACCTATACAAAAAAATTTACAATAACATTAATATTAACAAAAGAATATCAACAGATTTAAATAATAAGTATGAGAAAATATAGAAAAAAATAATACTGTATATTATATAATATATAATACCTGTTATCTAATTGAACACCATTTTTTTCAACAAAAATTCCTGTATCTCGACGTATGTAAACCGGATACCCATAACTGTCAATGTACGTATGGTTATTAAAGTTTTTTGAAAACTTTTTTGTACATTTTTTTTTGCAAATTTGTACACGGGCTCCTGGTATTTTGTTCGCCGCAAGGACCATGAATCATAGATTCTGAGACGAGTTTGTAAAGCTCTGGATCATCTTCTTTGATGGGTATCTCAGCACATATTATTCGATCAATATCTTCGGGATTTGGCAATTTATCTTCCTTTCGAAGGAATAAACATATATGTGCATGAGGCGAACCTCGCTTTTGAAACTCCACGGTATAAACAACTGAAATAAAATTTTATTTTTTAGAAAATGTTAATTGAATATATTAAATATTAGTACCTCAAAGTATAATATTTTTATATTGTAATGTGAAAGTTAATAATAATCACATAAAAACATGTTTAATACCTGCGTTGACGTGTCCACGAATGTGATCGTCTTTTATCGCAGATATTAAGTTATTCAACTTTAATTTAAAAAGTTTGCTTACCAAATCTGGCCTATCTGCAGCTTGTAACCCAAGTTTGTCTAGTATTCTGCACAACTCAGGGCATTTTGGGTTGCAAATCATTGTAATGAAAAGATCTGGATAACCATACCACTTGCAAGGGGCCATCGCGTCTAAAAAATTTTATTGCATATACCTTGTACCACCGGTGAAGGATGATGGAAGGATCACACGATTACCAACTAAAGATGAGTCACGTTGACCATGAGAATGAGCTGTACTCAATTTGTTGATTGTAGAAAACCTAAAATTTTTCTGGTTTGCTTTTATATAGTAGAGCATTTGATTTTCTACCATTGTAAAAGCATCAACCAAAAATTGTTAAAACAATTTTCTACTCATTAGCAATAAAGACTTTTCATTATCTCTTTGTTGCAATCTATATGCAAACCATTCTCTCATTGATACCTTAGTCCTACCACGTTGATCTGAACTTTCAACTTCTCAAAGAAATATATCAACTCTGTAGCCATCTTCTCCATACGGAAAAAGTAAGGGATACTGAAGTGCAAGATAAGAAGGATGCAATTCACTTATTCGTTTTAGTTGCCCAGACTTTCTCTCTAAAATAATATCTCTATTATCACCTGATCCATCAATATCACCTATAATCAAAGCTGCAACCTCATTCGCTGTTGGAAGATTATAAGTCCTTCCGTCTTTTCCTCTTCTGCCAATTAACTTTAGCCGTATATTCTCATCAGGGTTTATTGCAAACCGATCTCTTACCATTCTAAACTTCTTGATCAAAGGATTAACATCATCTAAGATAAGTTTAAGCTGGAAAACTGTATAACTCTACATTGAATTATGATCGTCCGCAACATCGTCATGTGCAGAGCTGTTTAAAAAAATAGGCTGTGATAAAATATACAAACTTTAAATAATATATGTATAACATTTTTACCTGTAAGCATTGAATCTGTTTTATTCTTCATGATCCGTGTCATATATGTAGAGTTGCGAGAAGCGTGGAATTTGACCATCATTTGGAAGTAAACTACCAGCAGAGTGATAGTTCTCTCCATGCAATCTAAAATTGTATGGACCACCACCCCTATTATATCTGTTATCTATCTTACCACCAATTGATGTGAAGGAGAACATATTGTTATACTTCCTTATGTTTTTAAGAAATTCTCTACTTTCTTCCGACTTCCCAGAAAAAAGACTTTAAAAAATGTCACTAGTACAAAACTGTGATTTGGTCACACATAGTCGGAATTATATGGCCACACATTCGAATATTTATGTGGCTAAAGGTACAAAAATAAAGTTCACATTATTAGTTAGCCACATATGAATTCCGATCGTGTGACCATTCGGAAATGTATTTCCACACCTTCGAACATTCATGTGGCTAAAGGTTACTGCTATTTTTTGGCTGATTATTTAGCCACATATAAATTTGGAACGTGTGACAAATAAAGAGTAAGTTCAAAGCATTAGTCACGATATACATATAAAACGTGACAAATCTATGTCACACACTTGAACACTGTGACCAAATACCATATATGGTCACATCAACTAATTGTTTATGTGTCTAAATCATAGAGTCGAGTTTTGTCACACATGATTTAAGTGTAGCCAAAATCTGGTACGTATGGTCACGTAACTTATTATGTGTGTCTAAAGTTTAGCGTATGTTAGCTTACCAGTAGCTAATGTGTGAAGTCACATTTATTTTGGCACGGTCATGTGACTATATGGATTTATAATAGCCACATCATATCATAAATGTGTATCTAAATGATGTTTATGGCCACATTTTAGGTGATTATATGTGACCAAATGCCATATATGGCCACATGAAATAATTGTTTATGTGTATGAATCATAGAATCGAGTTTTGGCACACGTGATTTAAGTGTAGCCAAAATCCGGTACATATGGTCATGTAACTTATTATGCGTGTCTAAAGTTTAGCGTATGTTAGCTTTCCAGAAGTTAAGGTGTAAAGTCACATTCATTTTGGCACGGTCATGTGGCTATATGGCTTTATAATAGGCTATAGCCACACCATATCACAGATGTGTATCTAAATGATGCTTATGGCAACATTTTAGGTGATAATATGTGACCAATATATTCATAACAGTCACGTCGTTAAATATTCATGTGGCTATGCAACAATGGGAAAAAACGACTATCATTAAATTTGATATTCGTCACACATGATTTCAGTGTAGCCAAAAGCTAACGTGTATAGTTAAATAATAAGTATTAGGTTTTTAAACCGAAGTAACATTTAGCTCACTGGTCTAACACATGTTTCTTTGTAGAGATGGATGGGATAGGACTCAAGTTCGAATCTGACTTTGAGCATAAAATTCATAAAATTCAATCGTTGTGTAATTAAATATTACAAAACACCACACAAACATACAATTCATGTGACAATCGGATGAACAATAGTTACATAAAGTACACATTTAATTGACTTTAAAAAACATATGGTCACACTTATTAACACTTTTGACCACTTTTTGCTTAATTGTATGTGACGAAATCCCGAAAAAAAAACAATCGTTGTGTGACTAAATCATCGAAGATGCCACATATATTATACATTCATGTGGCTAAATGACGGGCAAAAGATACTCTAAAAAACTGCTCGTGTGACTATAAAGTGTTTACGGTCACTAAAACTGATAAATCCAATATAAACTCGAACCAATTAGTCACACATTTTATGGTTTTGGTTACTATTTTTAAATGGATACAGCCACTAACCCGCTAATGTATCATTCAACCTTTCGTTACACATACACCGAAAACGCAACTGTGACAATATGCATATCGTCACACTTTTTTGGTGTAACGAAATCACATATTTGTTCTAGTGTGTAAGGAGGATCTTTAAGCTTTGGAATCGTAACTTTCCCTCGCATACAACAAAGAGAATAAGACTTCGAATGTAACTTCTGATTTCCTCTCGCAGCTTCTGCATTCCAAAGTATAGCTTTACATGCTTGGCAAGTCTTGTCAAGGTTACCCATATCAACATATAAATCTGTAATGCTACATTAAATTTTTAATGTTTCCTTACAACATAAATAAACTTATATACCTTTAGAAATACCCTTGAAATTTGGATTTTCAGGTTTATTAGTTGACTCTTCGTCAAAATTTATGTTTAGAGTGGGCAAATCTCTAGACGAATAATTTCTACTCCTTGTGAGTGACTTCTTGTTGTTATTTGCAATATATTTTGAAGAAGTATTAATATCAACAGTAGAACCTACATGATGAGATAACAACGTTAAATTACAAACTTAAAGAAACCAAAAATATTAAATGTTAGAATTAAACAATTATATGAACATTTGTAACATTAGATAAGAAATTATAAACTTACTTGATGAACCAACATTCATTGGAGTTAAAGGTGTAACCATGTGTAAACTTGTTGGAAAGATTATTGCTAGAACAAATAATATATAAATATAAATTACAATAAGAATTAGTTCATATATTATGAGTAAGATAGAAATAGTATCAATTGATAGATGATAATAAATAATAAACTTTGAAAACAATGTTAAAATTAAACAATTATATGAACATTTGTAACATTACATAAGAAATTATAAACTTACTTGATGAACCAACATTCACTGGAGTTAAAGGTCTAACCATGTGTAAACTTGTTGGAGAGATTATTTCTAAAACAAATAATATATAAATATAAATTACAATACGAATTAGTTCATATATTATGAGTAAGATAGAAATAGTATCAATTGATAGATGGTAATAAATAAGAAAAATTGAAAACAATGCAACATGTTAAACATATTACCTTGACCATTAGTTAATGGTGTACACATGTTGTAATTAGACAAACGTGATAAAGGAGAAACATAACATGTAACAGAAATTTACAAATATAATACGGATAATATTCTGAATATAATAAAATATATTTTGATGTGAAAAAATTAAACATAACACAACTTACTACCACGATGTTGATAAGTCAATACTGAATGAGGAGTATTGTAATCTGTAAAATCATAATCATTTTATAATAACATATAATTGTGAATATAAAACAATGATCATATAATTATTGATAAGTCGAATTTACATATATGGACTTCACATTTTAAGATAAAACAATCAATTTCTAAATATTGTAGAAATATTGTTATGAATAAAAACGTCAACCATTACAAACTAATAGTTGTCTTATAAAAGTTTAAATAATATAAAAATGGTAAATAAAGAAAAAGTACGTATAAAATAAAATAAATTATAATCTTACTTGGCGAATTGTGAGTCCTTGGAGCTATAGGTCGAAACATATGTAAGGTTATGGTAGGAGAAATTGTTTCTAGAATAAATAATAGAAAACCATAATGTGTAACCAAATTAGTTCATACATGAATTATATATACGTATTGTTAGAAGATCATTATAAGCAATAATTATAATTATCCGCACTAAAACATGTAATATGTTAAAATATGTTACCTTGACCATTACTTGACGGGGTACGATTATTGTAATTAGAATTATTTGACAAAGGATAAACATAACCTGTAATTATGAATTAGATATAAGGTAATATCTATTGTATATATAATATAATGCAAATAAAAAATGATATAGCTAAATATAATTTAAGATAACTTACGTGCAGGATATTCAGATGTCAATCTTGATGCATGAGTATTGTTATCTGATGTTTATATTATAAGAATAGGATAATAATGAAAATTTTTAATTCTTAATAATACATAAAAATTAAGAAACTTACTTGAAACACTGCTAACTGTTGAAAACATTTGTGGACTTTGAAAAGAGAGAGTTAACTGATATTGAAGGGAGCTTGAATGTTGTGATGTTGTAGATATAACTTTTGAATATATAAACATACAAAATTAATTAGTAAATTTTGTCTTATAACATCATACTATTACTTTAATTACTTAAAAAAACACAAACATAAATATAATAAAATTTATAAAATTGATCTAAATATGATGTCTTGAGAGAATGTTGAGTACATTACCGTTTAAAATATCCTGTAAAGCAACTCTTTTACTTGAATGATCATCTAGAACATGAGGAGAACGCTTCTTGATTTCACGATTGGATTTTGACTTTGAAGAACTATTAGAATAATGCTTTTTAGAACTATGTTCATCCATTTCTCACAAGTAGGAAATTTTGAAACATATAAAAAACTAAAATGTGGTGATGAATAAGAAATTTATATGATTTGTAATTTTGTAATTAAGGCATGTAATAATTAAAAATGGAAATAGGGAAAGAATATACGAATTTACTAAAAATAAAAAAAACGTTTTCAACATTAGTTTAAAATTTTTCGTCAAATATTTTAAAATTTAAAAAGTGATATATTTGATTGATCCAAGATTTTCGACCAAGTTTAAAAAAATTTAAATAGCTTAATGTGGGAAAGATAACTAATACCATTTTAATATAATTTATATTATCGGAAAATATTTTTTAGTTTATTAGTATAATTTAGGAAAGTTAGGAAACATTAATACATAATATTTCATTATATTTATTATATTTAGAGTATCATTACCTATATTAGGTAGAGGAATTTAATATTTTTTTTACGTCTAAATTTTGTTATTTCATATATACGTACGGGTTTATAATTATTAGTATTTATAAATATACTTATAGATTATAGATGTATATACATATACATGTTTTTTATGTAAAACTTATTAACTAAATTAGGAAAATAACCAAAACTTTAATGTAAATTGTAAATAAAGTTTAAAAGAATACGTAATCTTTAAAAAAATAGTTGAATATTAAACTTGTTCAAAACATATAAATATTAAATTAGTTGCATATTAAAAATTTTTATATAAATTTGCAGAAAATATAAATAAAAGAAATAGTAAAATCACCCATCATCCATACATTGCAAAAAGAATAAATATTCCGAATAAGAAGTTAAATATTTAACACCAAGAAACAAATATGTTGATGATAAACAACCATTGTACGTTTCCACATAAAATTATATCATAAGGGTTATCAAAATAACCAGATGAAATGACAATCAATCCAAACAATAAAATAACATTAAAAAATGTCTTCAAACAAAGATATGTGAAAGTAGATAATAGTTTAATTAATCTCGAGTTTCGGCTGCTTCAATTTATTTGAATAAGGCAAGGTCTTGGAACTTGAAAACTGGACTTGTAAATCATTTTCAGAAGATTCAAAATTCCTTTTTGGACCTGGACTTGAGACAGTGTTTGAAATAATCTCTACTGGGGTTCCATTATCTGCTGTGATAGAAAAAGCGTCCTTAAACAATAAAATATTATAAATAGTTAGATATCATATAATATATATTACATATCACTTCTTAATAAAAGACACAAGTAAAGTATTATACCTTAGACTCATGAGATACTTGGGAAACATCAATAATAGCAAACAGATTCTCAACATCTGCAATTGCATTCTGCAAGAAAGAAAATGTATATATATTTTAAAAAGTACAAATGTACAAATATGTATATATATATATATATATACATATTACATCATGCAGAAAGTAAAATCACAAGTTGTGAATTTCTCACCTCTATATGTGGAACCTTTTTCAAAACTTTCTTAATGATATCTTCATTGTCAGTGAACCTGTTTATTGTAAAACAGTAATACTTCTGATCGATGTTAAAATCCGAGATTTGAATTTTGAACATATATCTCTTGTTTAATAAAACCCTAAACTCATCTGGATATGGACAAAATTTATTCATCTGTAACAATATTAATAACATTAAGCATCGTATGTCAAAAACATTAAGTGTTAAAAATTTATGTAAAAATAATAGAAAATAACAAACCTTCTTAATTTTCTCAAAAATAGAAGAAGTTTTCTTCCTTAATATCCTTTCAACATCTCTCTCAAACATTTTTAGAGAAACAGTGCCACTGTTATCTTGAACTCTAACATATAACTTTATCCTAAAATATCACAAATACAAATGTTATAAATATAATTGTATGAGTATTATTTACGTAGTCAGATTTCATAAAGAGAAGTTCAATTAAATTTTATGTCACTTACTTTTGATTAACATCTTTAACATTACCACATGTTTTACACTTAAAAGGATTTGCATCATTATCTGTATTACATATATACATGCTATTAATAAATATATGTGTTAAAATGTAATTAAAAATAGAGCTATGAGTAATATATACCATCATTGTTCTTAACAGCACCATCACAAACAACACATTTATTATAGAACCAACCCTGCTCATGCTCAATCTTTATAATTTTTCCAAGTACAACACAACCCATTGGCTAAAACATTGAAAAAATTGTTATTTGTAGGATTATAAAATATATAGATATATCAAATATTTTTAAACTAATTTATCAAATGAGAAATAAACATACCTCAGATATATCTAACAACTCATCAACATGCTTGAATTCCCAACTTAACCAAAAATCCTCTTGATTTGTGATTATGGTGTTGCTCGACAACTGGAGTAAGTCTAAAAATTATGATTCCTTTTCGCTTACATTGACACTAAAATGATGAATTTATTAATAAATAATTGTTTGAATTCATAAACTATATATATGACATAAATTTAACTATTAAATAAAATAACATAATGTTACCTCTCAATGAATTTTTGTATTTATAGTATCTTCTCATTAATGTAGAGTCTTGACCCAAAAAGAGAATTTGAAACCTGAGGAACATCTAAAAAATGGGAATATTTCACATATAGTATTACTATATGTTGGGTGAAACTAAAGATGTAAGAGTTAGAAAGAGAATATTTACTATTGAAGACGTCAAACTTTGCAAGTTGTAATAAGAGCACAACTGAAAATGTAGGATTCTTGTTCTCCTTTAAGAAATGTTGAAGCTTAAGTGCGTATTCACCCCAAAGAGCACAAGTAATCTTCTCACCACTAAGAAACACACGCATAATATTTCATTTTATATATAGATGATTGATGAAAAATGTAATCACTAAATGAATATATGTATATATATATATTTTGTAATACAGGATTATAGATATGTAATTATTAAATATTGATAGTAATTACCTTAAATCTTGAAGTTCACAATTAACAACTCTTTTTTGATTCCCAAAAGATTCAAAAACTTTCATATCATCTGATGATACAACACGTCCAATTACATCTACAAAAAGATAAGATTTGAAATTTTGATTAGTATATAATTATGAGCACTACATAATCATATAAATAAATAATTATAACTTTAATGATTGATTATTAATAATAATACTGAATATTGAATATCTCACCAAAGCAGATTTTTTTATCAATTCTCTTCTCAGCAACATCACCAAAGTTAACAAAGCGAAAATGACAAGAAACACAGTTAAATGAATCAGCTTTTAAAACATCAGTGGCCTTGTAAAAATTGATCTTTGATTTGTGATCAACGACCTTAAAATTAGAACTGTTCGAAGCAACACCAAAATCTGAAATAAAGTACAATTCACCCTCATGGATTTTGCTATCAAACTGTTTAATAAGACTTCTCTTAATAGTTTCAAGAATTCGACCCCCCTGTAAAGAGTAATTATTAAAGGTCTACATGTGAAATCATGTTCAATGTTTTGAAATATTAATCAAAATAATTATTTATGTATTTTAATATATTTTTAAAACTAATATGAAATAAGGTGTAGGTAATAAAAATTATAGAAAACATACTTGTTCATCTTCAAATATCATGTCTATACAGAACTAAACATCAGAGTTATCTCTATAAAAACCTTTCCGCTTCATAATAACCTTTACCTTTATGGTAGTAGAATCAACATTACCATCAACATCTTTTATGTTGATAAAATCTATACCCTTAGCATCAACAACGGTATTCGACATATTTTGAGAGAGTAAAAATGGCTTTTGAAAATTTAGAGAATGGAGATATTATGAGTACTCTTTAAAAAAATTGAAGTATATATTCAATTTCAGTATGTACAGCCTCGTAGAAGAAATGATTATTTACGGAATTATTTCTAAAATTAACTCCATTTCAAGATAAACATAATAAGAGGTAAGTAAGGAAAGAAATTATGACAATTAAAAAGTGTTTAAAATATTTCTTAATTTATGGAGTTTATTTAAAGACAAAATTTTGAATATATTTGTTCATAAATAGTTTCTGGAGATTATTTAAAGACAAAATTTTAAGAAAAAATTTAAGTATACTTTAATTATTTTAATTGAGTTCAACACGGTATAATTATTTTAAATTAAAAATTATATACGACATATACACAACAAATCCAACAAATATTTTTATTAACATTTTTACCTAAATTTTAATTGTTATTTATACGTATAATTATTTAAGTATAGTTAAATATAAATTTAAAGAGGGTTGATAATGATAAGAAAATATTATTTTTGAAAATGACTGTTATTTTGTCAGAGAGATCAATAAGTAATCATGTTGGAATTTGATTATTTATATTCAAACTTTTTAATCATATAAGAAATATGATTAATGAAAAAACTGATAAGCATGCAATTAAATAAAATAAATAAAATTGTTTTTATTTATTTACGCTTAAGTTATTTTTGTATATATTGACATTATTCTACATGTAGAAAGTGGGTATGATTTGAATATTATATTTGAAAAATTGATTTCATTTATATGATGGAATAAATGTTGTTTAAAATCCATATGCTTGATCAAACATTTAAGCAAATAATAATTTTCCTAGTCGGATACTACCCACATAGATGAAATATTTGTAAAGAATTCCTAAATAAACAAACATGTAACCAAATATATTGAAAACCAACAAAATACACCTTAAATCCATATGGTTGATCAAGCCCATCAAGTATATACTTAAATTTCTAAACCATCATTGTTTTGAGCCACAAAAAAAATGTTTGTTTTTTTGTCCAAGAGTTATACTACCCACGTAGTTACTATTAGTAGCACCGTGCATATTGCACATACAAAAAATTGTCTTACCCACCAAAATATTGTTCAAAGTATTCACCCATCATACCTTCTCAGTAAACATTGAAAACGATATACCCATTTTCCTCAAAGCTTTTGACATCCAACACAAACTTCATACTCTTCGTCCTCCGCATATTTGTTGCAATCTGAAGCTCCTTCCAGCGGCCTTTCAACACCACATGATTGGATGGAGAACATTGAACTAAGCGCTTATCACCATAGACCTTTAACCGCATCTCTGTCCGGTAAGTACGACATCGAACAGTAACTGGTTGAGTAACTTCGTTCAGCTTATATTTTTTAACAAACCATGCCGGTATGTGCTGCATTAAACAATTTATTGACATATAATAAGATAATGTCAGGTTCATGCGGGAAAAATATAAATATCAGAATAGACAGGAGAAAATTTTACTGAAATAAAATTAACATACCACACCATTGCCTAAGAGAACATCGAGCAAACACTTGCGAAAAAACTGTGTAGACGGAACAGAAGCAGCTTAGGAAGTACCGGTAGGAGTACCAACGTGTTCTACATGATACACAACTTAGTACTGGTTCATGAATAAACAATACATTTAACTAATGATAAATTTTTAGATATATGCAATACTTACTTAGCTGGTAAAATTCTTCATGTGAAAGAGGACCACAATGACAAGGAACTACATTAAAAAATAAGATAAATGTAAAGTTATAAACATAAATAATTATTTTTGATGGAAATAGTAATCATATTATCTTTCTGCTTACCAAACTCATTTGCAAACTTGATATCAGGATGAGGAAGGAAGACTCCGGTATCGTTGACATAATCAAGACCATTAACATCAAAAAATTTCATCTTAAATTCAAAAACACCCGTATAGTTTTCAAACACAACAACACTACCCTTCTTAACATTTAACTTGGTGAACAAATCAACAAACTCATGACTTACAAAACCTGCAGGCAAATCACAGTTGACAAACAATCCCACTTTAAAACTTTCATTCATTAACCATATCACAGCTTCCAATTTCATGATCTGGATAAACTGCTTGAACCAATCAGATTGAATCATCTGTTAAATATTAAAAATCTAAAAAAGTTAAAGCATGTGACAAACAATGATATGATTGTATATAAAGTAAATTATAACAATACTCACAAGAAAGCCAGAGGTAGGATCCTCCACAACAGATGCATAACGTACTCGATCGGCTCGACGAATTTTAGGATACAAAGATGTGAAGCAAAAACCCAACTTCTCGTAGAAGTATAAAAAAACAGGAGCATTTGGCAGAATAACAAAGTGCAAGTAAAATCCAGGAAAAACCTTTTTTTCATGAAATAGCTGAATCAAACTGTCCCACCAATTTTTAGAACTTCGTTGTTTTTGTCGGTAATTATGTCTAGTGGGTATGTTTTGTTATCTACGTTCACAACCATTCCAACAGGAATGTTGGGATCAAATCAAACTTGACAAAAAAAGGTAAATCCTGAATTAGCGTATACAGTGATTTAGTTAGTAATAAGTCATGTGTATGTACAAAGATAGAAAGGATTTACACCAACATGATATTAATTTAGTATTAAACAGGAATGTTGTGTCCAAATCAATCTTGACAAAAGAGGGGAAATTCCACATGAATTAGCGTATACAGTGATTTAGTTAGTAATAAGTCATATGTATGTACAAAGACAGAACGGAAATACACCAACAGGATATTAATTTACTATTAAACAGGAATGTTGTGTTCAAAATAAATCTTGACAAAAGAGGGTAAATCCTGAATTAGTGTATACAGTGATTTAGTTAGTAATAAGTCATATGTATGTATAAAGACATAAAGGAAATACACCAACAGATTATTTAATTTACTATTAAATAACTATTTACATTCACTTATCATATCATTCATCATAATGTTCGTGGACAAAACTGGGTATAAAATATGTTACTAGAAACACTTTAGGTGTTTTAACTATCTTGATGATAAACTCCATCGTTCTGCATAAAATTGAGGTTTAATATATTAGAAACATAATTTTATAAATAACTCCAATCATATATAAATCCTTTAAAACAAACAATAAAAGATAAACACGAGGATTTAAAATTTTCAAACAAAACAAAACATATGAAGGATAACACACTATTTCAATGAGTAATAACCATGTTAAAACAAAGAAAATAATATAAACAGATAATATTGATACTTGAATAAATCCATCAGTAAACATATTTTGATTTATATTAAAGTAATGAAATCAACTACAGATATTAACTACATATATTAACTCAAAACACATAATTTTAATAGAAGAACATGATAAATCTGTTGTAATAAATACATTAGTAAACATGACCCTAAATGTAAGTGTCACAAATAATATGAAAACATAAACTTTGTAATGGAATCAACTAATCTGGTAACATACATAAAGTTGATATTTGCCCACACATAATGTAAACCACTAAATAAAGAAATTTGAGAATTATAAACAAATCTACATTAATGTGTGTCATACAAAACTTAGAAACAGATGGTATACCTCTTTGCGATTTCATACATAAAGACTATCAAACAAATAATAAAAGATGAACATGAGGATAAAAATTTTTGAAACAGAATTTGTAATATTTTATGAACAACTATATACCAAAACACATAACTATAATAGAAGCCCCTTTTTCAATTTGTTGATTTATTGATTTATGTTATGTCCCAAAACACATAACTATAGAGTTGATGTTTGTTACAAAACCATAATTTATTGATTTATGTTATGTCTCAGTATTGAAGGATTATCAACTATTATTAACCCAAAACACATGATTTTCATATAAAAACATGATCAATATGTTGGAATACCAAAAAAAGTAAACAGACAATATACCTCTTTATTCATAATCGAATGTTTCAAACAAATAATAAAACTGAAATCGAATTTTATTATTAAAATTTGAGATTTGATACATAACCCCAATCAAACAAATATAAAAGATGAAAAATATATCCCAAAACACATAACTATATCCCAAAATACATAACTATAATAGAAGAACAAAAAATAAAAAATGTGTTGAATAAGTAATAACAGTGGCACCATAATTTATTGACTTATCAATTGTATCAGAATTCTAAATAAATAATATAAAGGCAAAAAAACTTAAAGACAGAAAGTATACCTCTTTTTTGAGACGAAAACCGCAAAAGGAACTTGATCCTAACAGATGATGAATACTGGTCGTCTTCTTTGTTTTCCCATAAGAAACCCCATGTAACACAGATAAAATAAACAATAAGTTAGATAAACTTACACGATTCAAAAACCCTAATTTTTGAATCACAACAACATCAATAAACTCGATATTGAAGATCTGGTAGGATAAAAACCCATCTACCACAGAAAAATTAAACAAAAAGCTATATAAACTTCAAGGATTGAAAAACCCTAATTTCGATTCAGAAAAACAACACCAAAGTCGACATCGAACAACTGGTACAAAAAAAATGGACAAAAGGAAAAAAAATTGTTGAATAAGTAATAACAATAGCACCATAATTTATTGATATACGTAATTGTATCAGAATTCTAAACAAATAATATAAAGGCAAAAAAACTTAAAGACAGCAAGTATACCTCTTTTTTGAGATGAAAACCGCAAAAGGAACTTGATCCTAACAGATGATGAATACTGGTCGTCTTCTTTGTTTTCCCACAAGAAACCACATGTAACACAAATAAAATAAACAATAAGTTAGATAAACTTACACGATTCAAAAACCCTAATTCTCGAATCACAGTAACAACAATAAACTCGATATTGAAGAACTGGTAGGATAAAAACCCATCTACCACAGAAAAATTAAACTAAAAGCTACATAAACCTCAAGGATTGAAAAACCCTAATTTCGATTCAGATAACAACACCAAATTCGACATCGAAGAACTGGTACAAAAAAAATAACAAAAGGAAGCGAGTATTTGAACGAAGACGTCGAATAATACCTTCACAGAAAAGATCGTCTTCGTTACGGAACGATCGTCGTGAAGGGGATGAAATCGCCGCTGTCGAAAAAGGTTAGGGCAAGTGAGAGAGAGGAAGCTTCGACCGAATGGTATCTTCGTTAGAAAGGATCCGCCGGGTAACCCATATAAGGGAGGATCCGCGCTTTTCATATTGCCGGATCTTTCCTCAACTTAAATTTTTATAAAAGGTAGTTGCTGAAGTGGAGGGGTCTTATTGGTTGAGAGAATTTTTTTTATTACTATTTTTAGTAAAAAAGTAAGTCTTTTAATAATATATATAGATACCACATATCTACTGTCAAGTTTGCACCCCCACTCATATCGATATTTCCACTCTTGGTTTAAGTATTGATGCCGTACATAAACATTTTTTAAATTTTTATCTAATTCACGTATTATTACTATTTAATAAAGTTTTATTAATATTTAATATTTATTATCATTTAAAAAACACGTATAGTGTAGTAAAGAAAATAATAATAGAAGAACAATAAAACTTACTATTTATTTATTTTTCAATTTATTAAACCGTTTCCACCTACCTAAGTTATCATATAAAATCCTTTAAACACAAAACAAGAAAAAAACAAAGCTAAAGATTTTACAAACCAATCTTCCTTACCCCACTCAAAGCCTATAAACACACAATCTTCAAACCTCCATTGTTGCTCTTCATTTCACCTCACTTCACCCACCATGATTACTCTTTCCGATTTCTACCATGTGATGACCGCCGTCGTTCCGCTCTATGTCGCCATGATCTTAGCCTACGGCTCCGTCAAATGGTGGAAGATTTTCACCCCCGATCAATGCTCCGGTATAAACCGATTCGTTGCTCTGTTCGCCGTTCCCCTGCTTTCTTTTCACTTCATCTCCACCAATAATCCGTACAAAATGAATCTCCGATTTATAGCCGCCGATACACTTCAGAAATTGGTGGTTCTCGGTGTCCTCGCCGCCTGGAGTAACCTTTCGAAAAGGGGGAGTTTGGAATGGTCGATTACTCTGTTTTCGTTATCCACGTTACCAAACACTCTGGTTATGGGGATTCCTTTGCTTAAGGGGATGTATGGTGGTGAATCTGGAAGCTTAATGGTTCAGATTGTTGTTCTTCAATGCATTATTTGGTATACTTTGATGTTGTTTTTGTTTGAGTTTCGTGGTGCGAGGTTGTTGATTAATGAACAGTTTCCAGGTGCTGGTGGTTCGATTGCTGCGATTCATGTCGATTCCGATGTTGTTTCGTTGGATGGACGACAAGTGTTAGAGACGGAAGCCGAGATTAAAGAGGACGGAAAGCTTCACGTGACAGTGCGGAAATCGAATGCTTCGAGATCCGATGTGTTTTCGAGACGGTCGCAGGGGTTTTCATCTACAACCCCTCGTCCGTCGAATCTTACGAATGCGGAGATTTATTCTCTACAGTCGTCGAGAAACCCGACCCCGAGAGGGTCAAGTTTTAACCATACCGATTTTTATTCTATGACGGGTGGTGGTGGTGGGAGGAATTCGAACTTCGGGGCTTCAGATGTGTACGGGCCTCCCGTGTCTCGAGGGCCCACACCTAGGCCTTCAAACTATGAAGAAGAAGGGGGTGGAAATGCGACTAATAAGTCTCGATATCATCATGGAGTGTTGGGTGGTAACTACCCAACACCCAATCCCGGAATGTTTTCCCCGTCAACAGGAAAACAAAATATACCATTAACCAAAAAAGCCAACGGGCAAAAAACAGACGAAGGTTCAAACGATCTCCACATGTTCGTGTGGAGCTCTAGTGCTTCGCCAGTCTCGGACGTATTCGTGGCTCGTGAATACGGAGCACTAGACCAACCACCCACAAAAGACTTAAAAGTTCCAATATCGCCCATAAAAGGTTACTTTTCGTCCCGGAACTTTTTTCTCTATCACATACCTAAATCGTAAGATAGTAAACGATTACATTTATCTTAGGAAACGGAGAGGAGTACTTGGAGAGCTACGGGAATAACAACATAAACATCGAGGGGAAAGGCGGTGTTGGCGGCAAGGCAATGCCGCCAACAAGCGTGATGACGAGGCTAATACTGATAATGGTGTGGAGAAAACTCATCCGAAACCCGAACACGTATTCGAGTTTGATCGGCCTCGTGTGGTCTCTAGTATCTTTCAGGTGATATATCATATATACATGAATGTAGTTATTTTTATTTATAAATTTAATTTGATATTTAATTTACAGATGGAATGTTGATATGCCTGCAATCATAGCGAAGTCGATTTCAATATTGTCTGATGCAGGGCTTGGCATGGCCATGTTCAGTCTTGGTTAGTATCAGTACCAAACATTCTAATTCATTTTTCATGTCTTGTTCCACTAACTTGCAATATTTTAAAATAATTATAATAATTAGTACAAGGGAAATCGTTAAGAAAGTAAACCTAAATATTAAAATTTGTTAATAAAGGTAACGTTCAATTTTTTTGGTCGAGAAAGGATTATAAATCTCAATTTGTAATAAAAAAGAGGTATAATGCGTGAAATTTATACTTTTTTTTACTATAAATTGAAATTTATAATCCTTTTTTTATAGGTCTAAAAGGTCACTATACTTTTTTTCTTATAAATTCAAATTTATGATTCTTTATCGGCCAAAAAAATTAGACGTTACTTTTATAGGTAATTTTTGATATTTAAGTTACCTTCGACGATTTTCCCTTATAATTGTAATTGTTATTTTTCTATTTAGTTTTTCATAAAAAGATAAATTTTGTAATTTCTTATTCAATTATTGGTTATATTGTATCACAAAATTGTATTTTTTTAAAATTATATGTATATTTGTATTAACTACTTAATTTTAAAATTGTATGATTTTTATTCATTGAAAGATTATTATAGTTTACAGGAAAATTGGAAATAATTTATTTTGAAATTTTTAAAAATAAGCAAATAAGAAAATGAATTTTATAGACGTTATGGGTTCTGATTAATATAGCTATTACCTTGTAAGAAACATAATAAAATAATGAGTTTAGGTCACCAAAATATA
Source organism: Dittrichia graveolens (assembly GCA_038502395.1). Classification (NCBI taxonomy): domain Eukaryota; kingdom Viridiplantae; phylum Streptophyta; class Magnoliopsida; order Asterales; family Asteraceae; genus Dittrichia; species Dittrichia graveolens. The sequence goes on from JARJIL010000008.1 coordinate 32,723,851, forward strand.
TTCAACTTGTTACGTTTTGTTATTGTGTGTATCAGACTTTAAAAGTTTTTATTGTGTTTATCGAACATATAGTTTGTTGTTATTATATGTATTATACTTTCTCTTGTATATAATAAACTTATACATCTTTTTTCTTTTTTGTGTATTCAAAATACATACAATAGAAACAAATTAAAAGCTTGATACACATAATAGCAAAACATAATAAATTATATACATTTTGATAAAATAAACCCTCAAAAAATAAGTAAATTTGAAAGGGAATCTTTGCCCAAAAAAAAATTATGAAAAAAGGTATGTATTTTTGGAACAATTAGAATCAGCAAGTATCGTATTTCTTGGACAGATGAAGTATAAGTTAAACTGGTTTTATATTAATAAATATTTATATTTATTTATTAAATGCCTAAAAATATTTTATTAATAAAAAGAGATAAAAGTAATGGAATAAAATTAATGATAAAAACTATATTTTTCTTGTAAGCCTATTTAGATATAATTAACCGAAGAAACGATCCACAATATTAACATCACTTATGTTACACTCGCAAATTACTTAAATAAAGGGTTGTTTAGTCATGCCGGTATTTACTCATATAAATAGTTTGTGGATGTATGATCACCTAAATTAGATGATATTAACATTACCGATCATTTTCAGTTAATTATATGAAAAATGTTTTCTGTTTTCAAGTTTACATCAAATCAAATACTAATGTATTACATTAGTTTTGTAGAGTTGTGTTTAATAAATTCCATGTAAAAACATAATACTAAAATTTTAATATTAAATCATAAGTGATTAAGTATACAATCACATGTGATTTGTAAAATTATCATATGTGAATTATAAAAATGTTACTCTGTCAAAAATTTTAAAATGTAATTTTGACTATTGATATTGATCACTAATCTAAATGCTAAAATTAGTCTCTTATAATTATAAGTTAAGTATAAATTATATTAAATATTCTTATAGTTTAGTTTTGTAATGTATCTGTATCACCCTTCGAATTAAAGAGGAAACCTATAGGAGAGTCTATGTTGTCTGCCTCTTTTTGAACATTCACACTCCTTTGGTGTAAGAAAAAGAAAGTAGAAGACTTTATTTAATGTTATTTTAGATTTTTTTTCTAATAGAGTTTAAAGATTTTTTTTATAGTTTACTTAGATAATAAACATAAAATATATAATAAAAATACTATTTCCTTATGCTAGATTCTCGCAATTAGCCTCTTACCGATAATTATAATAGGGTAAATTGTATTCAAATATAATTAATTTTCGCTTAGTTATTATTGTATATAATTAATTTTTTTTAAAAAATAATATAATTAGTTTTCATAATGCTTTCATTATATGTAAATTATTGTATACAATGAGAACTATTATAAAATTCATTGTATACAGTAGTAACAAAATATTAAACACAGAAAAAAGTTCTTTGCATATAGTGAAATAATTATGGAAATGGGCTGTGTTATTTTTAACGATAAAAAGTTAGTTGTGTATAATAATAATTAAGACAAAGTTTTTTATGTTTATACAATTTGCCTATAATAGTCTAACCTTTTTCTTATAATGCATTTTTATTTTAATGGTTACTTTTATATAGTGAATAAGAGTATTATTATGAGGATTTACTAAAAGAATAACTCTCAAAATGTATATATTTTCCAACATTAATTATGACATATAGCTTTGCTTAATCCTACACTATTATTTATTTACTTTCCAATTAAATAATTACATTGTCTTATAATGCATTTTTATTTTAATGGTTACTTTTATATAGTGAATAAGAGTATTATTATGAGGATTTACTAAAAGAATAACTCTCAAAATGTATATATTTTCCAACATTAATTATGACATATAGCTTTGCTTAATCCTACACTATTATTTATTTACTTTCCAATTAAATAATTACATTGTCTAATTATGAATGTAGTAATTTGTGCTAGAGGAAAAGAAATGCACTTTATAAATAATATTTGATTACGATGTAATGTTTAACGTAACTTTAAACATATTTGATAAACATTGGTCACTTTAACAAAGTTACGTTAAACATTAAACATATTTTTGGCTCCCTCCTCTCACATACTCATATGTCTAATCATTAAATTACAATTTCTAATTTAGCTTTTTTCCTCACAAATCTCATATTAAGAGGGCTATTTAGATGTATAAGGAGTACCAATAGATCACCCAAACATATATCCTTTTACCTTTTCTTCCTACTCATCACAAGATGACATATAAAGTACACTAATTTTCTTCTCACATTCTCCATTAATTTTGATACTTTTATTGATCTTGTGATTAGAAAAATATATTACCACCTTATAAAATATTATGTAAAAGAGAGAGAAATGGAAAAGATATTAGAATTAGTTAGGCAGGATGATGATGACTATGATTACTTACATATAGTAGTGGTGGGGATCATGATTGAAAGGTGTTTTAGATTGTCGGGGCTAAAGTAAAAGACTTGATTGATTTTGGGTGTCAATTGGAATCAACTTGAAAAAACTTAAAAAGGGTAATTTCGTACTTTCACTTATGTATTTTTATTGTAAAGTAACATTTAATATTTGAGTTTTTACTTTTAAGTTACCTCACCTTTTATACATTTATGTAGTTCTAATACTATTTAAAACGTATAAAAGCATCTAAGCTATGTATTGTTATATCTATAAACACTTTAACGAAAAATAGTTTAGTTATTGAAATAAGATGCGTGTTCTTATGACACATAAGTTAGATGCTATCACATTCACATAGTTGTTTAATATGTTTATTTTTATGAACATGTGCAGGTTTGTTTATGGCATTACAACCAAAGATAATCGCATGTGGAAATTCCGTGGCAGCTTTTGCAATGGCCGTGAGATTCCTTACGGGACCGGCTGTCATGGCTGCTGTATCTATTCCAGTTGGACTTCGTGGCGTTCTTTTACGTATTGCCATTGTTCAGGTTATCTTTCTTTCTTATATCTTTTAAAAAATTATAAAATATTAAAAAAAATAACTTTTATTCGGATTTACCATTACTTGAAGGAAATTAATTAAGAAAGATTACAAAAAAGTTTCTTTTTAGGGATATATATGGGCGAATAATGGTTTAATAATTAAAGTTTTTGTTCATTTTTTGTTTAACTATCAAAGTTTTTTACAATTTAAACCTCAGTTTTTCTTCAAATGGTTTAAAAATTGATGTTCTGTTAAAAAAACTAATTAATCATTTAAGATTTGTATGGTTTTGATTTTATCCTTTCTAGTTTATTATGCATGTTAGTTTTATTAAAAACTTGACAAAACTTAGATTGGTTATTTTTAGCAAAAATATAAGGTTTAAATTATTTGGAAAAGAACTTTAAATTATAAAACAAAAAGAAAGTATAACTTTGAGGATTAAATCATAACAAATTCAAACTTTATAGTAAAACCATTCAAAATAAAACTTTGATGATCAAACTAAAATTCTGATAATAAAACTATTATTGACTCTATATAAAGGGAAAATGATATATGCCTGTAGCACCTAAGTTATGTGCTGCCATACTTACATACGTCTTTAAAGAAGGGTAATTTTGTTATTTAGTATTTCATTATCAAAGTATGTGAGTGATGACACATAACATAAGTGCCGATAGAAGCATATAAATTTCTACTCATATATAAAATATAAAATGTATAAATAAATAAGTAAAATATGACCAATTGTGTATGTAGAAAATGATAATGAGGGTCATGTGAGTGTCACGTGGAGCACGTCCATGCCTTGATCAAAGCAAATGAAAGCGTGCGTTCAGTTTATTTAATTACACACTAAATCCGACACTCCCATTTTGTCTGCCACTCCTCTCTTTTTATGTGTGTTTTTAATTTAACCTTAAAAGAATAAATATCCAATAGAAAATATAAATGAGAAATTATACATCCTCCTAATTTAATTTTTTTTATCGGCAAAAAAGTTTACAAGGTAAAGGAGCTTCGACATGATCATCATCTTCGCTAAGCAAACATAGATATTATTATAAGAAACTAGCAAGATGATAGAGAAAATACAAGCGGATAGAAATTACAAACAAGACCAAGGAAAATAACACCAATCTAGTCATTTGTTCGATATCTATAGGTTTCACTCTATTTTTAAACCAAGAATAATACAACGCTTGAACTTGACTCGCCACTAACATCTCTTTCTCACAAACTATATTTGGGAATGTTTTACTGTTCCTCAACTTCCAAATGCTCCAGAAGATGTATAAAATTCCCTGCACTATTGCTTTCTTCTTTCCCTTTAATTTGAGTCTGTCACACCAGTCAAATAGTTGATTTACCCAAAGAATCCACTCCAAACTATCACCCCACCAAGAGCATATCTCCATCCGAACCTTTTTTTTATTTTACAATCAATAAAGATGTGATTTTCATCTTCCTCTCCAACCCCACATATCGAGCAACAAGTAGAATTAAGAGATATACCACGTTTTTTAAGGTTTATTTTGGTTGGTAATCGTTCATGAAAAACACACCAAGCTAGGACACTGACTTTCAAAGGAACCCAATTAGACCAGACGTATTCCTTTCTCCCCTAACACTAGTGAAAAATCATCATACGCATTCCTCCTACTTTAATATTTGTCCTTTTCAATAATTCTTCAGATATAAAATATGTAAATAAAATCCACAACCAGTTATTAGAACTTTTAAAATTATTTATGAATTCTATATTTGAAAATTAAAAAAATTTAATTATCATTATAATTTTAATTTTATAAGTTTGATTCTTGTACAAAATAGTCCTTTAACTTTGTTTTTTTTTTATAATAAATTGATGAAAAAATTAAAAAAAAAAAAACATGCAGGCTGCTTTACCACAGGGTATTGTCCCCTTTGTCTTTGCCAAGGAGTACAATGTTCATCCTGATATCCTTAGCACTGGGTATGCTTCTGCTTCTTCTGCTTTTCTTTTACTTTCACTTTACTTTTAATTATTCTTTTATTTTCTGCCTTAAAATAGATTCCTTTTGTAACTATTATGTTTTTTTTTGTTTTACCATTTTTTTAATGGGGTTACTATGGCTTCCTTATATTATACAAGTCATTAATGTTAGCAAAATTTTTATTTAAATAAAGGAAGAATTGTCGAGAAAGGTAATTTAAATATCGAAAATTACTGATATTAAACGTTACCTTTCTTGTATAAACGCTTCCTTATATAATCCTTTCTTGGCCAAAAATATTAAACGTTACCTTTATTGGCAAATTTTGATATTTAGATTACTTTTTTCGGCAATTTGCCCTTAAATAAATTGATGTGTTGATAGCAATACTTAACTTAAATGTTGTACTCACGTAAAACTTAATGAATGGGTGGTTGAGTCATTTCAGTGTTTAGTGATTTATGTATTCTAAGTGAAACGATTAATTTTACATGTTGTAAACAATACATAGGGACAAGCTTGGTTCCAAAATCGACCCAAACCGGATTGAGCATGAAAAACCGAAAACAAAAAATCCTAAAAGTTTAAGACCATGAACTGAACCGAAATACAAATTGGTTTCGGTTCTGGTTTCCGGTTAAAATCCTTTTCAAATTCGGGTTGGGTTCCGGGTAAAAACCGAAATAAGAGAAATAAAGGAATCAAGAACTGACCCAAAAGTGTGTAGACCGGTGTGGTTCGAAGTAAACGCTTTTTCGCTCATCCCACAATACATATCATTTCCCCTATTATTCAACTCCCAAACCACCTTTAATTTTGTGGTGAGGGCTTGGTTTGCTTGTATAACATGTGATTTATGACCTCCAAAATTAAACCTAAGTTTTTTTCCAAGTTGTACAAAGATATGATATTTGTAGATGCAGATAGTCTTACCTCTATTTGAGAATAGAAAGACTGTTGTATTTAAATTAAAGGTTTTTTTGAATTTGAAAGTGTGTTTAATTTCTTTTCATCTGACCCTTGCAGCGTTATATTCGGAATGCTAATTGCGTTACCAATCACACTAGTGTACTACATTTTGCTTGGGCTAGAGAAATAGACAAGAGTTGACTTCAACACACTTATGCTTAAAAGCAACTTGTTTATGTAGTTTTTGAGGTTTTTAGTTGTTAGAATTAGAAAGGATGGTGGTTGCTTACATGGGATTAGTTCCACATTGTTTAGTCAAGTTGATGCTATACAACATTATGATAAACTTGTATTGGTTAATGTAGTTTGTGTATTTATGTTGCATTATGTTCCTATCATTGCAGTCTTTAGAGTACCCGCATCCAACCAGCGAGTTTGTAGCTGGTTGTAGCATGGTAGCATGCTACACCATCGCCACCCACCATACCTGCTTATTTAGCTGGTCCATATGCTATGTTTTTTTGTTTTGAAAGATGTATGGTTTAGGGGGATGGATGTGGAGGTTGGAATGATTGGGATGGATGCATATGGTCTTAGATGAAAATGTAGTTCCATATGCAATTTCTTTTCGTCTTTTTTACGGTTAGAAAATTTTATAAAACCAACTAGTATCCCATAAGGCAATGACACACATACACACTGTTGAAAAGCTTCTACTGAAAATGGCTTCCCAGTGAAAGAGGAAAATTCACATAATAGTAATCAAATTTGAAAACTGTTTCATCAAGCTCACTTCCCCTTTTATTTCTCTTTGTGAAATTTTTCATGAGTGACTTTGGTGAAATATTTTTTAAACTTGGTTACTATTCTGTGAAATAAACCCGCTTGCAAAAATATGATGCTAAATACTTCTTTGATAAATACCAAAAAACCTACGAAAAAGACCACGAAACAATGTTGCAAGGTTCTTATACTATTGGAATTCCTTCTCGGTGGATATTACATTTTCAAAACACACATATTCACTTTTGATGGTATCTAATTGTTCCAAACTTTGATACCTATGGGTAAGGTTCTAGAGGGAATACCAGTCTCGAGAATTACATGGAGAACACTTGTAAAATTAAGAAAATTGACTGGATTAGTCTTATTTTTAATTACCAATAACATAAAAACAACAAACTTTTAAATTATATTATAAATCAGATACACAAGTGATAAACATGTTGGATTATACCCACTGACACACACACGAGTTAGTATCATGGCTGATGAAGCAAGGGCCTATTGGGTCACATGCCAAGTATCGATTCCGGCATCACGGATGGTCGAATGAGAGAGAAAAACTAGAAACTGGTTCTGGTGGGCGAAGGCACGCCCGTGCCTCTATGAGGTACGGCCGTGCCCTACGGACAGGCACGAGCCCAAGTCGGGCGTGACTTGGGCGTGGCCTTTGGCTAGGTACGCCCGTGCCCGAGCCCAATTGACAGGCACGAATCCAATCTTCCACTTTTCCAAGTTTGTATTCTATCTTTGCTTTTCACTCAAAACACACACAACACACTTTTCACTATGTGTACAACATATCAGATGTAAAACCTATAAAGCCCCACATATTCATTCTCACAAAACCAAGCAGGAGGTGTCTATATATTACACCATTCTTTCACATGCAAACATATACACAAACTTGCATACATACAAATGAATATATATATTCGTACACACATATATACACATTATCCCTTTTAGTTAATTTACTAACTTTAATTAATATCATTAATTAAAATCATTTAATTAAATGCTAAATAAGCAAATAATCAAACCTTAATCACGTATAAACGTACCTTGGCCTACGTAACAACTAGGCCTAAAATTAGGATGTTACACATATGACATGCTTAACCAGCTGAAGGAAATGTTCCAACAGCAGCAGGCTAAGCTAGAGCGCTTTGAGTGCCTAAAGTCCCCTTTCGACTTCCATATGCAGGAGGGCGGAAATGTGAGCGTTCACGTGCTTAAGATGAAAGCATTGGTTAATCGCTTGGAGAGGTTGAGATTCCCATTGGGGGGGGGGAGTTAGCGGTGGATGTTATCCTCCGTTCTCTTCCTAGTTCCTTTTCACAATTTGTGTGGAACTATCATGTCCATGGCACGGATAAGTCCCTAATGGAGCTTCACGGAATGTTGAAGACCGTCGAGTCTGACATGTCCAAGAAGCCCTCCTCGTCCAAACCCATCCTAGATATCCAGGGAGGCGGAACCAAAAGGAAAGGTGCTCCCCCCTCCAATGGAAAGGGTAAGGGGAAGGTTGCGAAACCTAACCCGAGTCCAGCCCCGAAGGGCAAGGGGAAAGCCGTGATGGTTCTACCGGCCGAGGACCCTACGGAAGCCGAGTGCTTCCACTGTAAGGAAAAGGGACATTGGCGGCGTTCTTGCCCAAAGTACCTTGAGGAGCTCAAGCGGGTAAAACCGAAGGGAACGGGTAACTCAGGTACGTTTATGATTGAACTCCACAATACCGCTACTTCTAACGGCTGGGTACTTGATACCGGTTGTGGCACTCATATTTGTAATAATGTGCAAGTGCTAAAAAGAAGTAGGGCGCTGGGTGCTGGAGAGCTTGACCTGATCATGGGAAACAAGGATGTGGTTCCCATGGAGCGAATAGGGAGTGTTGATCTCGCCTTTCCTTCAGGCCTTGCTATTACCTTGTTAAATGTTTGTTTTTCGCCCTGCGTGGCACGAAACATTATTACCTTTCACGCTTTGTTTGACGATGGTTATAAGTTTAATTTTGATAATGGAATTATTTCTTGTTTGAGAGATGATGTTCATTACTTTAAAGCTTATCCATATCGTGGGATTTATGAAACAAGTGTGTGTTTGGATGGTAATAAATCAATCATGAACATTGATTCTAAGTCCAAAGGTGTATTGGACAAGTTGTCTTTATGGCATAGTCGTCTTGGCCATATAAACAAGAAACGTATCGCCAAACTCCAAGTGGATGGGATTTTGGAATCGTTTGATCACGGGTCAAGCGAAGTATGCGATTCTTGTTTATTAGGCAAAATGACTAAAGCACCCTTCACCGGCGTTAGTGAGAGGGGCAAAGACTTGTTGGACATTGTTCACACGGATGTGTGTGGTCCGTTCAGGTTTGCTACAAGAAACAACTGTAGGTACTTCGTTACTTTTACTGATGATTTCAGTAGGTATGGTTATGTTTATTTGATTAAGCATAAGTCTGAAACCTTTGAGGTGTTTAAGACATACCAAAACGAAGTTCAGAATCAATTGGGCAAGCGGATTAAGATTCTCAGATCCGATAGGGGTGGTGAGTATCTTAGTACCGAGTTTCTTGATCATCTTAGGGGTTGTGGAATTATTTCACAACTTACTCCACCTAGGACACCACAATTAAATGGGGTAGCTGAAAGATGGAACCGAACTCTATTGGATATGGTTCGGCCCATGATGAGTCGTACAAAGCTACCCGCAAGTTTTTGGGGTTATGCTTTGGAAACCGCTGCTAGGACCTTGAACCTTGTACCAACAAAAAAGGTTGCAAGTACACTGTTTGAGATGTGGCATGGAAGGGTTCCTTCACTAGCCTATCTCAAGGTCTGGGGTTGTGAAGCTTACGTGAGACGTGAAGCTCAAGACAAACTTGAACCCAGAGCCGAGAAGTGTATTTTCATTGGCTACACAGCTGGTTCTATGGGATATTTGTTTTACAAACCTTCGGAGAACAAGGTGTTTGTTGCTCGAAGGGCGGTCTTCCTTGAAAGGGAGCTGATATCTGTAGAAGCCAGTGGGAGGCAAGTTGATCTAGAAGAAATTCTAGATGACACCAATGTTCAACCTGATGTTGGCACTAGTACCGCTTTTAAGGTTGGCTTACCAGAAGAAGTGGAACCTCAACCAATGGAGGATGAGGTACCTGACACACAGCCATTTGAGCTCCGTAGATCTGGTAGAGTTCGTAATGAGCCGGATAGATATGGGTTTCTGTTAGTCCCAGATTGAGTACGCAACAACAAATGTTTGTAGAAGGGGGGGGGGGGTTGAATACAAACTTTAGCTTTTAAAAATTAAAGACACACTTATATACTTTTATATAATTCTTATTGATATGAATCAAGAATTACATGTACTAGAAGCGGAAATTCTAAGTACAATAAAAGGTGGCAATCAATTTGTCTAACACTAGACAAGCTAACTCTAAGACAACTAATGTATTTAGAGTGTTCAACACATGAACAAGTTTGATTCTACACAATGCTTATACTCTACGAAATTTCTCAACTGATGAGATTTTCTTTTTGTGTAGTAGAGATTTCACTTTGTTGTGTTGTGTAGTATTCTCTATTTGCATGTCCACCATGCATGAGTATATATAGAAGTCTTGGTGGATCCGGTTGCATGAAGGTAAGAGACCAAGAGGATGTGGAAATATAATATTTTAATTGTAAAGGTAGTGGGTGAAAAGTAAAGTTACTTTAATCAAATGTATGATAAAAGTAATTGCACTTTTCTGCAAAAGTGCAACCCATTCCCAATATAAAATATTAAAATCCACATCAACTGTCGTGTAGAAGTATCTTTCCCTTTCCATGATTGTACTTTAATCAACACCATGCTTCTGATTGATTTGACTTTACCAAGTATGGGATTGCCAGCCATACTTAGTTGTTTGAACAAATCTTCAAGATCTTCGTCTGTTTGAGGTATCATTATCCCTTTCTAGAGGATAAGATCAAACCTTTTTGTCTCATACTTGATCCAAAATGTGCATTTTACTTTTACAAACAAAGATCTAAGGCATAATAGAACAACACATGTTCTGCCTTTTACATTGACTTACAATCTGAAAAGATAGAGTAGATTTGACATTTTTCACGACTCAGCTAACAGATTGTACAAGGAACTCTGATATTCACTACTCAGTTGACAAAATATATCAGTTGATCACTTTTTGCTAGGACTCAGTTGGCACATATTGCTCAGCTGATCATATAGATGCTCAGCTGATCAATAGTAAGCTTAGGAGGACATAATGCTTATGTATTTGTATGATCAGTTGATCAAGAATGCTCAGCTGATCAATCAAATACATCAGTTTATAAGGGGAGATGACTTGTGTAAAGAAAGACTTACTTAGCTGATGCTCTGGCCCTCAGCTGATCCAATTGTTCACTCAGCTGATAGAGTAGGCACTCAGCTTATCAAATTCTTCACTCAGCTGATCAATCTGTTTACTCAGCTGATGAAATATTTTCATCAGCTGATCAACAATTTCGCTCAGCTGATAGACTGTTTTCCTTAGCTGATGGTCTTCTTTACTTGTTTTCTTCATTTGATGCTCCTTGGCTGATATCCTTTGGCTGATACTTTGAGTAGGATCTGATGCTCAGCTGATGGCTTATTTTCCATACTTAGCATATTTTTACATAAACTGATTCAAACAACACATGTTTGAATTCTTTCTAAGTCATACTGAATGTAGGGTTTGGTTATCATCAAATTCTATGTTTTAGGATAGGCAGAGTTGATTATTAGGGTGAAGTGATTATCTCCCCAACAATCTCCGCCTATTTGATGATGACAAAACCTTTTTCTTTTTGAAGAATCAGTTTGACTTCGAATTACAAAAGATTTAAACTTTTAAGTACATTTGGCTACTTTGCTATCTGTTTTTGGTAGCTTTTTTTATAATGTTCCATTTTGTTCTGTTTTTGTGGAATCTTTTTCTGTGTTGTACCATGTTGTTCTGTTTTTGTGGAATCTTTTTATTTTTCCATTTTTATATGCTTTTGATTTTCTGATATACATAAACATCACTTGAAATAACAGAATAAAGAAATGTACATAAGTGATTACATAGATTAACTACTAACTAACTATTCTATAATGTACAATCAACTAAATAACAACAAAATCATCAGAGTTAGAATCAGTCTTCAATCATCCCACCATGGTTCTTCTTTAACTTTAAAATCTTTGGCATGGGGATCAGCTTCTACTAAGACTTCACATTGGGCTTGAACAAGGGCTTCAAAGTTTTCATTTCCAGTTCTGCCTCTTGTAGATATCCTTAGCCCAAATAGAAACTTCTTGCTAGATTTAAGGATTTCAGACTGTCTAAAGAACCTCCATGTGCCATCTCCGTCTAAAAAGAATATACCTTCAACAGGCATAATTATAAACTTGTACAGCTCAGGAGTGATGTTCAATGGAAGAGATGTGTTGAGACCCTCAAAATCTGATAGGAATTCATGCTGGGGTAGTACCTCTCTTAGCTCAAATGGTTTGACGGGCTTGGAGCCTTTCTTATGAAGATTATCAACTGTGTGCACATGCCTGTAATAGTCATCTGGAGTGAAGGCCCTTTGTGACACAACTAGAGCTATCCAATTCTGAATTTTCTAAATGAGTTGAACTTTGAGCTTTGATTTGGATTTGAAGAGAAGGTACAGGATTTCAACTAACTATGTGAACCCATATATGTGACACCTCTCATAGGATACAACTTCATAGCTGTTGAAGTTGTTCTGTCTTATTGCTTTGAGGTAGGGTTCACCATCACCTTTATGGACAGTGGCTCTTGTTATTGGAGTTGGTTCTGTTCTGTTTCTCAAAATATTGATTCTTTCTCTGAAGCTTTGAAGTCTTTGTTGACTTAGGTTGATGGGAGCAGATAAATTAAGGTTGAAGAGGGTTTTGATGGCATCAGTATGGGATCTAGCTTTGAGTAGTTCAGCCTGAGATTTTTCCCTTGCCAATGTGTGTTGAGCAGCAGCTTGATTTTGACTTTGTTCTTGCTCTTGCTGATATGCTAGCTCTTTGGCTTGGTAGATTTCCTCAACTGAAACACCCAATGCTTGAGCCATTTGAGCATTCTCCCTTTCTTCCTTTTCTTTAAGAGCAAGCTCCCTTTTCATTTGATCATCCGCTTCAACTTGCTCATCTGTCATCTTTTGTTTGCCTTTATCCTTAGGAGCAGAGGTTGAAGCCTTTTGGACTAATGGGGTTGATTGGACTGGTGGAGCAGATGGCTTAGGGCTATGTCTTCTTCTTCTGAGGATGTCAGAAAGTGGAGTATCATCCTCATCATCAGAATCAGACTCTATATTGATTTGTGGAGAGCAACCCCCAACAACTTTTCTTTTAGGCTTTGGCCTGTTTGCCATCCTTTTCAGCCTTTTGGGAAACCTTTGCTCCCCCTCAGAAGATGCTTTTCTTTTAATGGGTGAGGGAGCTGTTGCTTTGGGTGCTTCCTGTTGCATGATTTTGGTGGCTGTTTCAGCATAGGCAGCATCAATAATCTCTGAGTCAGGATCATCCTCCCTGGATGAACTTGAGAATTTCTCCCCCTTTTTGGCATCATCAAAAGGAGGAGGGGAGTCACCTGCTGCTGGCTTATGGGTTGAGGTAGGGGCAGGGGTGTGGGTATGGGTTGAGGAAGGGGTAGAGGATATTTTAGAGAGCTGAAGGGAGAGGTCATCCTTGAGATCTTTGATAGCTTTCCACAATGAGAGATGACTCATTCTGGATTGTTCTGTTAAGGTCTCTATGTCATCAAGGATGCCTTTGAGAAAAAAAAGGCATAGGGAGTAGTTGTTCAGGAATGTGTACAGAAATGTTGGGGTTTATTGGGCGTAGGGTTTGGAGTTGGGATAGGAGGTTGGATATGGTTTGGTTTAGGGTAGATATGGTAGATTGAGGTAGGCTAGGAATTTGTGGTTGAGAGGGAAGAAGGGTAGAAAGATGGTCTATTTTGGTTAGGAGGGGGTAAGATCAATGGGTGCAGGGGAGGGTTGGGGTGGGGTCTTGAGGAGCTCAATGTCTTTTGCAAGTCTAGATAGTTGAGTAGAGGTTTGGGTTTGGAAGGCTTGGAAGGTTTGGGTTAGGTGATCAATGTTCTGGTTTATGGTTTGGATAAGGGTAAGGTTTGTGGTTTGGGTAGATATGGATGGGGTAGAGGTGGAAGGATTAGATAGAGGTTCAAAGAATTTGTGTAAGGTTTGTGTCCCCTCATTTGAGCCTTGGTGTATAAGCTCAAATTCATTGGGAAAGAGAGTTGAGCCCTGTGCAAGTGGTTGGTTTGTACCACTAGCATTGGCAGGCTGTGCAAGTGTAAGAATTGAATTAATAATAGGTGCAAGGTAAGTGGACTGAGTGTGGGATGCACTCAATAACAGGGAATCCCTTATTGGATCCACATTCTGTTGGAAGAATGTAGATGGTATAGGATGACTCAATTATGGGATAGACACAGTGTGACCTTGGGTTGAGGTCTGTCTTTCAATGAGATCAACCTTTTGGGAGGTTGTCTCAACTAACGGTTTAAGTCCCATTTTTACAGATGTATCCTGTTGTGAGGATACATCCACTGGCTGAAAGGTTGCAACATCCAATTGCTCCCCGTCAACATGAGGAAGGGTAATTGGAGTTGAGGTCAGAGGTGTGGATTGAACTCCCTCAAAGTGCTCATAATGAGTCACTTCTGGTGACCTTGTATATATGGGGCTACGGATAGGAGTAGAACTAGTGACCACAGGAGGTTCACTAAAGCTTGGCTGTTGGAGTGGTGTTTGGACTAGAGATGAGGATGGGCTATCAAAGGTTGGGACGACCATTTGAATATCCTCAGAGGTGGAATCAGTACTATCCATACCTTGGGACATGATGTGCCTACTTCTGTCAATGAGCTACAGAAGTTGCTCAGAGATCTCTTGTTCTTGGGCATCACCATCATCACCAAGAGGGCTTAGTTCCATTGGATTGGGAGGAGCAAAATCACCAGCATCACCATCACCAGCATCATCATCATCATCCTTAGAGCCAGTGTGGCTTTCATCAGCATCATCATCACCATCATTATCATCATCATTTTCATCTGCATTGTCGTTTGCAGCATCAATAAGCTCTTGCATTTGGGCAGTGATTGGAGGGCCTCTGTTTGCCTTTAAGAAATGGAATATCTTTTCACCCATGGCAGGGACAGGTATATGCTCAAGATGTTCTGTTAAGCCCACATAATCATCCTCTCCAATCTCCCTCATAGTTATCAGGCTCAATAGTCTAATGTAGGGCACCTGCGACCTCGATGATTTCTTGTTGGTGCTCTGGGTGATTTTATCAATAAGGTCCGAAAATATCACTTGAGCAAACTCGATATTTACCCCGAAGACTAGGGCATAGAGCACCAGAAGCTCGGTTTGGTTGATGAGATGATGACTTCCAGATTTAGGACCGAAGCAACGTATGACCACGTTGGCCAAATACTTCCATGGATGAGCGAGAGCAGAGACGTTGACTTGACCATGCACTAAAGGTTCATTGTAGCCGATGGTGTCTAAAACGGTTTGAACTTCTGCTCTGGAGGGAAAAGCGGTGTACGGTGGGAAGTTAGGAATAGCAGAGGCTTCACGAAGGGTTTCGGTGGTGATCTGGAGTTGATAGTTTCCTTGGGCTAGGGTGCAGTGGATGGTGTTGGTGTTTAGGTTATAGGTTGCGGAGTACCATAGTTCACCGATAATGGTAGGGTAAATGTAGTGTGGATCAGCGGTGAGACTTTCAAACAGGGGATGGGCTTGAAGGAACTGAACCATTGGTTCATAACCTTGGTTTTCTCGCGAGGCAGGGATGGTGGTGCAGAGTGGAATGTTGTTGGGAGTTATATTCATCGGTTGATTGGGTGCAACATTCTCACCAGGGTTAACAGCCGGGTCTGGAATATAGGTGGACATTTGGTAGGGATGATGAACAGTGAGTATCGAGAGAGAAGGTAGGGTAGTTCTTTGTAGAAAGAGAGAGGGAATTTGGAAAGTTTGAACAGATAAAGGGGAATGAGAGAGAAATTGGGATATTTATGAAGATTAGTTAACAGAGATCGTTAGATACTGCCAAAAGATCTAACGGAAAACAAATTAAATAGCTATTAAATGAAAACTGACAAACGGAGTAAATAACTAGGGTTAAAAAGCATTAAATGAGAGTAAAAAGTGAAAATTTACTAAGTGTAGAATCATCAGCTGATCAAGGAGAGTATCAGCTGATGGAAAACTATCAGCTAATGGAAAACTATCAGCTGATAGTGAGAATTTGGGTATCAGCTGAGTAAAGTACTTAGCTGAGCATGTCTTCCTTATCTTAAAGTGATCAGCTGAGTAAATTTGATCAGCTGATAGGCATCAACTGAGCATAGTTACTCAGTTTACACAAATTAAGTAAGACTTAGATATGCTTAGATAAGTATCTTATAATTTTCAACACTTATAAATTGTCACAAACTAAATTACCATTATTTTAAACTAAAAATTTAGCATACCTAGTTTGGATATTAGGAAGTTGAACCTTGCTTCATCTAATGGCTTTGTGAATAAATTTGCAAGTTGTAAATCAGTGTTAATATAGTGCAAAGTTACCTTCTTCTTTTGCACATTATCTCTGAGAAAATGATGTCTGATTTCAATATGCTTTGTTTTTGAATGCATGACTGGATTATTTGAGATGGAGATTGCACTTGTATTGTCACAAAGAATTGGGGTGTCTTCACACTTCATATCATAATCAAGTAGTTGATTTTGTAACCACAAAATTTGAGCACAACAGCTTCCTGCAGCAATGTATTCTGCCTCTGCAGTAGATGTTGACACTGAATTCTGTTTCTTACTAGACCGACTAATCAATCTTCCTCCTAGAAGTTGACAACCACCTGCAAAATCAGAATCAGAATATCCAACTAACTCAAAATCTGAGTCTTTGGGATACCAAAGACCAAGATTAGGAGTTCCTTTGAGATATCTGAATATTCTCTTAACAGCAGCAAGATGTGATTCTTTAGGATCTGCTTGATATCTTGCACAGAGACATGTTGAAAACATTATATCTGGTCTACTTGCAGTGAGGTATAAAAGTGACCCAATCATTCCTCTATAGGTAGTAATGTTCACTGATTTGCCATCAGTGTCATTTTCTAACTTAATAGAAGTAGACATAGGTGTTTTCATTTAAGAACAGTTTTCAAAATCAAACTTCTTGAGTAAATCTTTGACATACTTTGTTTGATGAATGAAAATACCATCAACCTCTTGTTTAATTTGCAAACCAAGAAAATAGTTTAACACCCATCATGCTCATCTGATAATTATCAGACATGAGTTTAGAAAACTTTTTGCATAGTTCAAAATTAGTAGACCCAAATAATATATCATCTACATATATCTGCACAAGTATCACATCACCTTTGTACTTAATAAATAAAGTGCTATATATGCATCCTCTTGTAAAACCTTTATTAATGAGAAAAGAAGAGAGGGTATCATACCAGGCTCTTGGAGCTTGCTTAAGACCACATAAAGCTTTGTTTAGAAAGTAAACATGATCAGGTAAGCTTGACTCCTCAAAACCAGGAGGTTGTTTGACATACACCACTTCTTTCAGATCTCTATTCAGAATTGCACTCTTCACATCCATTTGGAACACTTTGAAGCTTTTGAAGGCAGCATAGGCTAGGAATAGTCTGATGGCTTCCAATCTTGCAACAGGGGCAAAGGTTTCATCAAAATCAATACCTTCTTCTTGACAGTACCCCCGTGTCACTATCCTTGCTTTGTTTCTGATGATTTGCCCATTTTCATCTAGCTTATTTCTGAACACCCACTTTGTTCCAATGATGGATTTATCCTTTGGTTTGGGTACCAAAGTCCATACATTATTTCTTTTGAGTTCTGCCAGTTCCTCTTGCATTGCAGACACCCAGTGGGGATCATTGAGAGCTTCATCAACCTTCTTTGGTTCAATCATTGAGACAAATCCAGAATACAAGCAGATGTTGCAAGCTTTTGATCTTGTTCTAACTGGATCATCTATGTTGCCTATCACCAAATTATGAGGATGGTGCTTGAGGTCTTTGAAGGCTTTTTGGATTTCTTGGGAATTAGGATTCATTTGGATTTGGGGAGAAGAAGTTATATGTTGGCTATCAGCAGTAGAAATGAGTTCATTTTGAGTGGCTGATATAACTTCATTATTGCAATCTGTGGGCATCTCTACTGAAGAGGGAATGAGTGATATGGAATTGGAATCCAATGATGTTGAGTCAGTTTCCACATGATTCAGTAGAGGTATAGGATTGGATGAGGATGGTTGTACATGGTTAAAAACTTGGATAGGAACAGGTTCATCTAAATCATGAGCAGCTGGTGGAGAGGGATCTACTTGCTCTGAAGGAACTTCTCCAGTTTGCATAAGATCATTAAATTCTTCACCTGAAACATGATTAGAAGAAGTAGAAGCAACAAAGTCATTTTCATTAAAACTTACATTGATGGATTCTTCTATGACTTTGGTTCTGAGGTTGTATACTCTGTATGCTTTAGAAATCACTGAGTAACCTACAAACACTCCTTCATCAGCTTTTGGAGCAAACTTCTGCAATTGATCTTTTTGATTAAGTATGAAACATTGACAACCAAAGATATGCAGAAAGCTGATGCTTGGCTTCCTTCCCTTGAGCACTTCATATGGAGTTTTGTTGTGCCTCTTGATAATAAGGGACCTGTTCTGTGTGAAACATGCACAACTTACAGCCTCAGCCCAGAAATTAAATGGTAACCCACTTTCACACAACATGGTTCTGGCAGTTTTAATCAATGTTCTATTTCTTCTTTCAGCTACACCATTTTGTTGTGGGGTTATTGGAGCAGAAAAGTTTTGAGATATCACTTTCTCATCACAGAAAGATTCCAGAGTTTGGTTTCTGAATTCAGTTCCATGATCACTTCTAAGACTCCTCACCAGATTGCCATTCAACACTTCCATTTTCTTGATAAAACAGATAATCTCTTCAGCAGCCTCAATCTTTGTTTTAAGAAAGAAAACCCAAGTATATCTTGAGAATTCATCAACCAATACAAGAGCATACTTACTTCTACCAATACTAGCAGTTGCAACAGGACCAAAGAGATCCATGTGCAACATATAGAAAGGTTCTGTAATTGAGAAGGCATGCTTGGATGGAAATGATGTCTTATGCTGCTTTCCCTTCTCACAAACAGTGCAAGGTTTAGGCTTAAGATAAGTCAGTGAAGGTAGTCCTGACACTAGTTCACCCTTGCTCAACTTGTTGATATTTTTAAAATTAAGGTGGGAAAGCCTCTTGTGCCACAGCCAGTTTGTATCCTCATTATTCTTGGAGTACAAACATGTTTCCTTTGAAGGGTCACCAGAGGACATGTCAAGTGTATACACATCTTTGGTTCTCTTGGCACTGAACACTGTATTACCTTCTTTATTTATGATGGAGCCTCCTGTCTTTGTGAAGTGGACTTCATTATCTCCATCACACAATTGACTTATGCTTATGAGATTATATTTCAGCCCTTTGACATATGAAACTTTTGACAGCTTGAGGTTCCCATTATGAAGCTCACCATAGCCTTTAGTTTTCCCATGGTTGTTGTCACCAAAAGTGACCCTTGGACCTTTCTCTTTCTTGTAGTTACTGAGCAAAGCCTTGTTACCTGTCATGGTTCTTGAACATCCACTGTCAAGAAACCAAGAACCAACACCCTGCACAGATTTGAGTGAAAGAAGAGTTAGTGACACACGTAGGAATCCACTACTCAGTGGATCCTTATGGAATGCACCTAGCTTTCCACTTCATCTCAGGTTTCTTATGTATGAGAAGAGTGACTATGTTATCATCACAAGTCCGCAGTCTTGAATTCCCTTCTAAAGAACATTCAAATGTCTTATGCTCTTTGCTTCCACATTTATAACATTTTTGAGATTTTGTGGCCTTGGAGCATTGAACAACATGGTTTGAATGCCTATGAGATTTCTTATCAGTCATCATTTGACTAATTTGACCATTCAGCTTATGAAGCTTATCCTGTAAATTTCTTAGATCTTTATTTACAGGCACCTTAGATTGATCTTTGTTTTTGGAAAGTTTTTGACCAATCTTTGGAGTGGCAGAGATGGGAACAATGTGAACATCATTATTTTTACTCATAGTTTCTTCTATTGAAAGAGAGTTGATTACTTCTAGATCAACTGATTGTTTAGAAGATAAGCTATGATCAGCTGATAGGTTATCAACTGAGCATTTATCATCTACTAACCTATCAGCTGATGGAGTAGTATTAGCTAATGACTCTTCAGTTTGTGAAATGCTAAGAATTAAGTCATCTGTTTTCAAGGTTTGACAACATAATGTCTCTGAGGTCTCAACTAATGATTCCTTTCCTTTAATCACATCATTTGACTTTTTGTTATTAGTATTTTTACATTCTGAAATCTTACTAGAGGATGATTCAACAGAAGGAATAATTGATTCTTTTGAGTGGGAACTCTTGCTTCTAACAAACTTATTTGTGAACACACTTTTGCCTTTAACAGTCTTGTGAAAGGTCTGTGGCAAAATGTCAGCTTTGTCTAAGAATTAAGGTTCTTACTAGAATCAACATAGTTAGTAGCCTTAGAGTAATTTCCACCAATAATAGCTTGAACTTGTTTGGGTATCTGCTCCTTGACACACAAAGTAGTCTTTTCTGCAGATACACACCAAGACTTTACTACTTTTTGGAGGTCATTAAACTTTTTGGTTGCTTCACTAGTTTCTTTTACTAAGATCTCATTAAGTATCTTTTGAATAGCTAGTTCATTATTTAAGATTGTTATCTGCTTACGTTCCTCATCCTTAAGAATTAACTTTTCCTTTAGTGATTCTACTTCTAGTTTTAGCTTCTCCTCTCTTTGAATAGCAGACTGGAAATCAATACACAAGTAATCAAACATAGCATTCTTCTCATTATCATCATAGTTAATAAATTTTCCAACCTGATACATAGAAGAAGGATCCCAGTTGGTAGTTGAACAAGCTTTAGCAGCCTTTTTCATGTCTTCATCAAAGGAACTACCATCATTGTTGTTGGCCATCATGCATAACTGAGCAGAGATCACCTCATCTTCATCTGAGGAGAGATCTTCTTCTGCCCAATCTTCTTCTTCAGCAACATGAACTTGTCCCTGGGCTTTCTTCTTCTTCTTCTTGTCAAGGACAACAGCAAGGAGTTTCTTATACTTGGCTTCATAATCAATCTGGCCCTCCTGCTTTTGCACAGATGAAGAACCAGTGTTATATTTGGACTTACAGTCACTGGCTATGTGGCCAATCTTGCCACACTTATAACACTCTGCTGTGGAGGCATCAAAAGTAGATTTGGGCTTGACAAACTTTGATGACCTCTTGCTGAACCTCTTAACACCCTTTCCCTTCTTGAAAGGTCTGAACTTCTTAACCAGCATAGCTACACCTTCAACCAACTCCTCCAGATTACTTTCCTCATAATCCTTCTCCTCATCACTTTCTCCAGCACTCTCCTCTCCATCTCCTTCTTCATCAGAACCAGAATCAATAGCTGCAAAGCTTCTCATCTTTGTATCTCTTGATACAAGGGCAGTTGGTGCAGCTTTCACTACCTCCTTCATCTCCTTGGATGACTATTTCCTTTGCTTGACTGATTGCGCATGGTTGAGTAAGTTACCATAGAGAGCAACCAGAGACATTCCCTTAATCTTCTCACTATGTCTTAGAACAGTGACAAAGTGATCCCATGTTTCAAGGAGGGAGTCTAGAAACTTGTTCACCAAGACAAAGTTGCTCTTGGTTATGTCTGCCCTTTTCAAGTCATTAACTAGGCAGTTGAACCTGGTGTATGTCTGTGTAAGACTCTCACCTTTTTGAGCAAAGAAGAATTCATACTCTCTGTTGAGGAGGAGCTTCTTGTTCTCCTTCACCTCTTCAGTCCCTTCATATGCAACTGTGAGTGTATCTAACATCTCTTTTGTAGAAGAACAGTTAAGCACTTGATGATAGATTTCATTGGGTAGTGCAGAGACAAGAGCTGATCTAGCCTTAACATCTAGGCTAACCAACCTCTTATCATCATCTGTCCACAGATGCATGGGTTTGGTTATGATTCTTTCAGTTGTGGAGGTTTGACCTTCAGATTCTGATGGGATATATAACACTGATGTTGGAACATAAGGACCATCAGTGACTATTTCAAGCATTTGGATATCAAGGGTGGATAGGAAAAGACGTGCTCTACTTTTCCACATTGAGAAATTTTCAGCATCAAACATGGGACATCTTGTTAAGGACCCAGTGTTTGAGATATTCATATTGTTTGCGGATGAGGCCATATTGAGAGGGGTAGAAGCAGTTGTAGAGTAAGCAAAACAGATCTAGATATTGATTATCTAACCTGCTCTGATACTAGTTGTTAGTCCCAGATTGAGTACGCAACAACAAATGTTTGTAGAAAAGGGGGGGGGGGGGGTTGAATACAAACTTTAGCTTTTAAAAATTAAAGACACACTTATATACTTTTATATAATTCTTATTGATATGAATCAAGAATTACATGTACTAGAAGCGGAAATTCTAAGTACAATAAAAGGTGGCAATCAATTTGTCTAACACGTAGACAAGCTAACTCTAAGACAACTAATGTATTTAGAGTGTTCAACACATGAACAAGTTTGATTCTACACAATGCTTATACTCTACGAAATTTCTCAACTGATGAGATTTTCTTTTCGTGTAGTAGAGACTTCACTTTGTTGTGTTGTGTAGTATTCTCTATTTGCATGTCCACCATGCATGAGTATATATAGAAGTCTTGGTGGATCCGGTTGCATGAAGGTAAGAGACCAAGAGGATGTGGAAATATAATATTTTAATTGTAAAGGTAGTGGGTGAAAAGTAAAGTTACTTTAATCAAATGTATGATAAAAGTAATTGTACTTTTCTACAAAAGTGCAACCCATTCACAATATAAAATATTAAAGTCCACATCTACTGTCGTGTAGAAGTATCTTTCCCTTTCCATGATTGTACTTTAATCAACACCATGCTTCTGATTGATTTGACTTTACCAAGTATGGGATTGCCAACCATACTTAGTTGTTTGAACAAATCTTCAAGATCTTCGTCTGTTTGAGGTATCATTATCCCTTTCCAGAGGATAAGATCAAACCTTTTTGTCTCATACTTGATCCAAAAAGTGCATTTTACTTTTACAAACAAAGATCTAAGGCATAATAGAACAACACATGTTCTGCCTTTTACATATGACTTACAATCTGAAAAGATAGAGTAGATTTGACATTTTTCACGACTCAGCTAACAGATTGTACAAGGAACTCTGATATTCACTACTCAGTTGACAAAATATGTTAGTTGATCACTTTTTGCTAGGACTTAGTTGACACATATTGCTCAGCTGATCAATAGTAAGCTTAGGAGGACATAATGCTCATGTATTTGTATGATCAGTTGATCAAGAATGCTCAGTTGATCAATCAAATACATCAGTTTATAAGGGGAGATGACTTGTGTAAAGAAAGACTTACTTAGTTGATGCTCTGGCCCTCAGCTGATCTAATTGTTCACTCAGCTGATCAAATTCTTCACTCAGCTGATCAATCTGTTTACTCAGCTGATGAAATATTTTCATCAGCTGATCAACAATTTCGCTCAGCTGATAGACTGTTTTCCTCACCTGATGGTCTTCTTTACTTATTTTCTTCATTTGATGCTCCTTGGCTGATATCCTTTGGCTGATACTTTGAGTAGGATCTGATGCTCAGCTGATGGCTTATTTTCCTCAGCTGATGGTTCCATACTTAGCATATTTTTACTTAAACTGATTCAAACAACACATGTTTGAATTCTTTCTAAGTCATACTAAATGTAGGGTTTGGTTATCATCAAATTCTATGTTTTAGGATAGGAAGAGTTGATTATTAGGGTGAAGTGATTATCTCCCCAACAGTTTCTCATTTCTGAGGGCGACGAACTATTGGTGAATCATAGTGAACCGACTAACTACCGGGAAGCCGTAGCGGGCCCTGAGTCTGCTAGGTGGAATGAGGCAATGGACAGTGAGATGCAATCCATGGAGGATAATCGAGTCTGGGACATGGTTGATCCGGTACCCGGCCACAAGCTAGTAGGGTGCAAATGGGTCTTCAGGAAGAAGACTAACATGGATGGAAAAGTAGACACTTTCAAAGCCCGACTGGTAGCAAAGGGTTTCACTCAAACTCATGGTGTAGACTATGATGAAACCTTTTCTCTAGTGGCTATGTTGATGTCTATTAGGATATTAATGGCTATCGCTGCATATTACGATTACGAAATATGGCAGATGGATGTCAAGACTGCCTTCCTTAATGCGAAGTTGGCAGAGGAGGTTTACATGGCACAACCAGATGGTTACGTAAACCCCAAATATCCTAATAAAGTCTGCAAGCTTAAGAGGTCCATTTATGGACTTAAGCAAGCATCTCAGAGTTGGAACATTTGCTTTGATAAAAAGGTCAATAGATATGTCTTGGCAAGCTTTTATATGAATTTTATTAACTGGAAATATGATTTATGAAAGCTATGAAGTTACCAGATTGTTAGTTTGAGTAGATGATGAAGTTGGCGGATTCTTATGGAAGATGATGATAAATCCGACAACTTGGAAACCGAGGGTTGGAATCCGATTATATCAAATCCGATACTTAGAATCCGGAACATGTTGAAATCCGATGGGATGAATTCTGATTGATGAATTCCGAGTATGAAATCCGAACATGAGTATAATCCGATGAAGAATCCGATAGTTGAAATCCGAAGGGTGAAATCCGAGGGAAGTATCGGGTTTCCTTGAAAACCGACAAGTGTTGCGGATTATCTTCAAATCCGACAGATGTATCGGATTTCTCCAAAATTCGATGATGGTTGCGAATTCTTTGAAATCCGACAGTGGTATCGGGTTTCTATGAAATCCGATGGTTTGTGTTTGTTGATTATTTGATGTTATATGCTAAGTGTTCATGCATATGTGAATCATACATGGTTATGTTTGATCAAAGAGATATAAATATATGTGTTTGATATATATTTATGAATCGGTTACTGATTTCAGTATGTTGTGATCTCAGGAACGGACAAGGCTCAGTAATATTAGACCACTGAGTGGGAGTTCGAGAACTCGAGGTGAGTGGACGTTTAACTCACGACTGTTGTTAGTTGTAACTCGTTTGGTTATAACTGTTTGTGGATTGACGCATGGATAGGTTATATGTCTGATAATTGATTAACTGATTGTTTGTTAATTGATTGCTGCGTCGGTGATATGTATACCTGCTTTTTGGGAAGTCAGTCTCGGCTTGGCCATAGGCTAGGTTTGTTTGCTATCGGCTGATAAGTATTGGGATCTTTTGATACATTTGTTGCAACTTAAGGATAATACTGTGTGAGAATAGTAAATGAACTATCGGTAAACCTTTGCTTTGGCTGGCATTAGTTGAAGGATCTACAGATCCGCCGTCTTTCTGGGACACGATTGTGTGATGGTATTCTGCGGGCACGATTAATTGTTTATATTCTACGGTTATGTTTGTCTGGTATCCTACGGTTGTGGTTGATACTGGATAGTAGTAGTTTTACTTTCATTCACTTAGCTTTGTGCTAATCCCCCACCTCTCACTCCTTTATAGGTTGCTGGTGAGTTCTGCGGTTGGGATGTGAGAGGGTGTATCTTGGGGAATAATTGGCGGGCACTCTCATTTAAGTTGTGACGAGTCGTGGTTTTTGTAATATTCGTATTTTGACTAAACTGATGTTGGAAAACTGATTGTATATATTTGTTGTTGTAAATATTCCAGTTTTTGTATCGCTTCCGCATTATTTTTGAAAAGGAAAATTTTGGGTTGAAAATACGGTGTCACAAGTTTGGTATCAGAGCCTCGGTTTGGCGATGTAGGCATAGTGAAAGTGTTGCATTCCCAAATCTTGGCTAGAGTTGGGGTCATATATTCCTTGATTGTGGGATTGGGGTGAATGGGAGTGTTGTTTTGGAGTTTAGTATGTGATATACTAACGGATTAAACTAATCAGTTGGTGAGATGTTGTGATTGTTACAGAAAGCAATGGCTGATAATGAGAACTCAACTGGCGCCCCTATTGTCTTAGCAACAATAGAAGTTTCTACAGTAGCAACAGAGGTTCCTCAACATGTGGGTACGTCAGGCACAATTTTAGACGACAGGGAGGAATATATTTTTCAATTGGAAGGGCAATTGTTGGATTTGAGGAAAGAAATGGAACAACAGAGACAAGATTTTGCGAGTCGACCACCGGTTATTATAGTAGCTTCCACTACACCTGAGATACCACCAATATTTCCGACTAATACTACGCATACAGGGATACCTCCGGTGTCAATACCGTTTCCACTAGTGTCTCAACCGACGTCTCAACCTTTTTACTATCCGATGTTTTCAAAAGGATGAATGCCATATCCTTTCATGGGATTTCCACCTGCTATGGGATTTAGACAACCATGTACTTATAAACAGTTCTTGGATTGCAAACCGGAGGAGTATCATGGTGGCACCGATCCAAATGTTACCCTGAATTGGTTGCGAGACACTGCTAGAATCCTGGATGCTTGTAATTATGAGGAAGAATTGAGAGTTTGTTTCGCTACAAGAATGTTGAAGGGAAAAGCAATGGTTTGGTGGGATTCAATCACTACACATCTATCCCGAGCTCAGATGGATGCCATTACATGGGAACAATTTTGAAACAAATTGTGTGAACAGTATTGTAATGCATTTGAGTTAAACAATATCAAGCAGGAGTTTATGGAGTTGCGTATGACGAAGATGTCAGTGGATGAATTGATTGAACAGTTCAATGTGAAACTGAGGTTTGTGACTCAGTGGGTACCTGATGAACCTTCCCAGGTTCAACATTTCATTGGGGCGTTACTTCCCGATTATAGGAGCACAACTCGGTTAGTTGGATCATTGTCCCAGGCCTTCACCTTAGCCAAGTCTGCTAAGGGGGACATTCAGGCAAGAGATAAGCAAAACCGAGATGAAGCGGTTTTGTAGAAGCCAAAGTATGATCAGACTGGTAATCAACAAAAGAGGAATTGGCAAGGAAACCAGTCACAGGGAAGTCAGAACCGTGGGGTAACCACTGGAGGTTCTGGTCAGAAACCGCAATGGTGTGTACGGTGTAGATCTACTCATTCTGGTCAGTGTACTGCTCAGGCCATGCGATGCATACGTTGTGGAACATTTGGGCATGAGATTAAGGATTTCAGCTTTCCCCGTAGCGTATGTTGGAATTGTTTGAATGAGGGACACAGGGCTGGTGATTGTCCTTCTGGGAGGAAAACCGGGACGGGGACTGGGGCAGAAGCGGTTGGGGGATCATCATCGGCAGGGCAGAAGAGAAAGAACCCTACTGTGTGAGAGGGTAGGGCTTTTAATATGATGGCTAATGATAATGCCACCGCCGAAAGAGATGGAACATGTATGTTTTGATAAACTGTATACTTGTTTACATGTTAATTGACTTTAAAGTTAACTGTGGATATTTTATGCATAGTATGTGCTAAAATGTTTGAGTTTATTTATGATGAGATTGATTCTTTAGAAATAGAAATAAATGATATTAGATGATTTTCTATCATGAATTATCTGTTATATATCAAGAAATGGTATGATGATAAGTATGTGATACTTGATTTAAGTGCTAAGTGAGCATGAGATACCATAGAGAGATATTTTCAGATTGATTGAATTGTATGCTATATGAATTATTGCAAGATATATGTTGTATTATGAGCATTCTAATTTGTTCAAAGAAAGAAGAAAGAGATGGATTGCTGCAGATTGGGTAAGTCTGAAATGTGCAGTATTGGTTGGATAAAAGATGTAATTGAGATTAGAAGAGGATGTTTAATCTAATGTGTATAGTGGATCAATGATCATGGTAAATGGTGAATTTGAAAGAGTTTTGTGGTATGATGTGAAATTTCATTTGTTGGTTGGAAATGTGATACTATGCTTTGAGATTGGATGTTATTGATGTCTTGTGTTAATTGAGATATTACGAGACGAAATTCTAAACATGACTTGGAAGTTACAGTTGACATGATTGCAATAATGTTATGAGAATATTAACTGTAAGAGAAGACATGTATGATTGACTAGGTCAATAAAAGATGATATGATGACAGATGTGTTGATCTGTGAAAGAGCTAGTGGTGATAACATTTTATTTATGAGAGTTGGAAGTATCACTAACTTAGTGGATGAATGAAGATTTCCTTTACAAGAAAGTCTTGAAGAATGAAAAGGTTGAAACCTTTGAGAATGAGAAAAAGAGAAGAGGAAGGTAATGGCCTGAACTTATGGAATGAAAACTTGTGGATCTTGAGCATGGAGATGCCTTTGCTTGGAGATGCCTATGCTTGGAGTCTGCCTTTGCTTGGAAGAAGAGTTTGATTTATACAAGGATTTATGAATTTAAATTGCCAATGTTATACTATGGAGTAAAGACATGAGGGTTGAGTATTGATAATATTCTATGAGAACAGAGATAACATGTGTTATGAAAATTTGACATATGAGTGCAAGTTGAAATGGTACACTAGAAACTTATGAGACCTTGAGATATTCTGAGATATATGAGAGGTGATGATGACAAGACACGATGGAAATTGTATTTAACTTGATTGTATAAAGAGAAAGTGAGATATGTTATGAGAGGTTATTGACTGTTCAGTATTTTTTATTACCAGTGAGATGGCATCTGTTGGAAAGATGGACTTGATTGAATATTTTAATGGGATGATTTGAAGATATGATGATTCATATTTGATGGCTTGGGATGAAAATGGAGAATTGCTTAAACTTATGAAGAGTTTACAGATGAAGGTTGAAACGAGAGTTGGACAATGTAACTAAATTCCCTGATGGATAATTGAGTGTGTGATTGAAACATGACGCTTTTTGGAACTCATATCTATTTTGATTGCGTGGGTGAAATAATTTCTGACAGTGGGATCTCAGAATACCTTGTGTAAAGCTATGAGATTGTGGTGATAATACTTCAACCTGTTTACTTGAAGTAAATGGTAAACTACATGTGAATACTTTGGTATGATAGATAGTAGATGATTGAAAGCTATTGGGATTTATGACTGAGTTAGACATAAATTCAGGAAATGCTTGAAGACAGGATTTATAAATTAACTGTTGGTTTGAAAATGAGTTCAGAAAGATAAGTTGTAAGTCTTGTGCGGATTATATATTAACAATTGGAAGTGCGATTGACTTTATCTTATTAAACTATCAAAAGTAGACATCCTTGTTGATGTGTGTGCAGTGAGATTCTGAGGACAGAATCTTTTTAAGGAGTGAGGATTTGTAACATCCTGATTTTGGGCATAGTAGATACGTAGGCTTGGGTATGTTTATACGTGAGTTATTAATTGGTTAATGTTTAATTAATTGTTAATCATTTAATTAAGTATTATATATATGTGTTGATATATATTGTAACATTCTCGATTTGGGCCTAGCTGTTAAACGTGTATTAAGTTAATAAACTTGTAGTTAATTATGTTAATGGAGAGTTAAATGTATATATATGTGTGTTTTATGTGTAAGGTGCTTAATGTATATATATATATATAAAAGTAATTAAGTTTAAATAAAAGAAAAGAAGAAGAATTAAAAGAAATCCAGAGGCACCTGAAGATATATATGTGAAATCACTTCGACCAAGGCAAAGTTGCCAAAAACACACACACTTTGCAAAGTATCGGAATTCTCTCTACTGTCTCGGTTTTCTCTCGATTTTCTTGAAGTAAAGAACTTGGTGGTTTTGATTCCACACAAAGGTAAACAATTGTTTGTTGTAAAGATTTAACAAATATGAAACTGTTTTTATAATTAAAATAAGGTTAAATACTCCAATCCTTGCAAAACACCACTTAGAACATTCAAGGCTTACTTTGTAAGTGGGTTTTGGTTGTTTGGTGTTATTATGTGGGTTTGATGTGTTTTCAAAGTCATACCAACGAAAATGGGTGTTTTTGAAATGTACAAATGTATGAACTATGAATGGAGTTCTGGAATTGAGCCATAGATGAAGATGGCGGTTTCTGGGTTGAAACTGCCGGATTCCGAGACATGAGTGTGTCGGAATCCGCTAGTTGCCCAAATCCGCATGTTGCCAAATCCGCTAAGTGTCGGATTCCGGGACTTACTAGTGTCAGAATCCGCATCAACTCTAAATCCGAGTTATTGTTTTAAATCCGATATTGAGTTCATGTATGATTTACAAGTCGAATCCGAAAGTATCGGATTCCTTTGAAAATGTCAGATTCGGACAAAAGTGTCGGATTCCGATAAAAGTATCGGATTACGATTGAAGGTCGGATTTCCAATTGCATGTCAAGGTTTCCAAGTTCATAAGTGTTGAAATCCGATGAGTGTCGGATTTCGCAATGTATCGGATTTCTCTTGAGTGTCGGATTTCATGTAATTCGACAGTCTGTCGGATTTATGTGGAATCCGGATTTTGGGATTTCCTTTGTTGGCTTTGTAGCTATTCTAAGTATGTTAAGATAATTAATGTATATCCTAATGTTCTAGGTGAACTTGACACCCTAGACAAGGCAGAAGTAAATTAGCTATCTGTTTTAAGCCACTCAGGTGAGTACCGATTTCCATAAGCCTCAGTAGAGGAAGAATTACGTGCTAAGTGATTTGAGTGCACTTGTGCTCATAAACAAATGAATAAGAATTGCCATGTTACTTAAAGTACAATGACATGTTAAATACTTGTCGTATATAAAGTTAAGTGCATGCCAGCGGGATCCAGAACCGGAACCGCTTAGTTAAGTAAATGTTATGTATGATACTGATTCCGAATAGATCAGTTAAGTGAAAACTTAATGATATGTATGCTAGGGATCAAGATTGGATCCATAATGAAGTAATTGAATGTAAATGCATGCTAATTAAATGAACAAGATATGTGTATGTGTTCGCGGACATTTTCAAGCATGGTTAAGGTCAGCCGGATAGCTGGATCCCAGGGACCCTGGATCAGGAGATTCGGGATTTAACGGTGATTCGAGGGAACATTCCAGATCATAGGTTCTGCAGAACCGCCGTGCCTTACATCATGACGGTCAATCAGTCAGAAATGGCTGAGTTACCTAAGTAGCCTCTGGTTCCGTTAACGATGCTTGGTGGACTGCTTTATGCTCCCCCACCAGCGCGGAGGGTGGTGCCTGATCCCCCGGTGTATTGGTGTTGAGCGGGACTAGCTATCTTGCAAGAAATAACTTATACCGATCGTGTCAGCACACCGCAATGTGATAGGATAGCATTGTATGCTTATTCCTGATATACATGACTTACTCTAATGATGCTTATGCTAGGTTTGTGCTCACTAGCTAAGTGTAGGTAACGGTGCTAGGTTAAATGCTTTAGCAGATCGAAGTTAGATTGCCTGGTGAGCCGGGTCCCATGCCTCTAGATATTTTTGCTGGGACACTTATGTTGTAATAAATATATTATGGTCGGTTTGTGTAGAGTAACACAAGATACTGAAATAAGTTCAATGTAAATATTTCCGCTGCTTAATGTTAATTAATCGTGATTAAGTTCACGTTTGTTTAAAAACGCAAATTTTTGCTAAAATCTGGTATATGCAAAGCCGGTGTTACAATTAGGTATCAGAGCCTAAGTTTGAGGGAATTGGGTACTTGCAAGAGTATTCAATCTCAAACAAGGGCCCGACCGTAATAAGTGTTCCTTTGGCGGGATTGAGTACGAGAGTTATAAGATTATTACTTGTTATGACATAGCTTGTCGGATATGATGAGCAAGTATGATAAAGTACTGATTACTCTTCTGTGTTATATAGAAGAGTTAAGATAAAGAACATGTCAGCTGGAAAAGCAAATACTGAGCAAGCGCTCAAAGAGTTGGAGGATGAGGCTTCCCATATGCCTCACCAAGCCGAAGATCAACGCTCTCAGCATAATGCTGGTGGCGCAGTACCTGATCCAGACCAGCTAGCTTATATAAAGCGTCTGGAGGAAGAGCTCCGCCTAGCTAAAGAGCTCTTGCTAAAATCCACTCTCACCAAAGCATGCAAGCCCTGTTCGTATAAGAAGTTCTTGATGTGTCACCCGCCAACATATGAGGGGAGTGATAACCCTATTCTTACTATTCAGTGGCTCCGTGAAATGGAGCAAGCTTTTGACTCTTGTGAGTGCAAGCCCGAGTATCGTGTGAATTACGCGATACACATGTTAAAGGGTCGTGCTATATTCTGGTGGGATACTGTGAAGGCCTCAGTTAGCAAAGAGGTGTTAAGTGCTCTCTCTTGGGAGCAGTTTTATGAGAAAGTGCTCCAGAAGTATTGTACTGAGCGGATGGAAAGAGAGTTTACAGATCTCCGGAAGGGAGATAATCCGATTGAAGAACACATTACCTCATTCACTGATAAGATAAGGTTTGTTCCACACCTGATACCAGATGAAGTCACTAAGATAAGAAGGTTTGTGGCGACTCTGCCACTAGAATTTTGTGCCCATGTGTGGGTAGCTCCAATGCTGGATCGGGCATTTCAAGTGGCCCGACAAATGGAAGGTGATCGTATACAGTGTCGGGGTGAATTTGCCAGTGGTGGCAGTAAAAGGAAGTTTTAGCTATCTCTCCAATCGGGCTCTTCAAAAGGGCAATCCTCAGGAGGTGGGAAAACTGAAGCTCCTAAGAAACCAAGACCTAATTATCCTTAGTGTTCTTCATGCCGTACCTATCATTCAAGAGAATGCTCAGCAACAACACGGAGGTGCGGCAGGTGTGGGCAAAGAGGGCATTCGGTGACTGAATGCCGATATAAAGAAGACGTTTGTTACCGGTGTCCCAAACCCGGTCACAAAATGGTAGAGTGCCTTGACAGACAAAGATCTGGAGCAGCTGGGTCTTTTGGAGGACAGAAGAAAGATAATGCCCCTCGTGCCAAAGGGCGGGCATTTCAGATGACTGCAGAGGAGGCAAAGGCTGTAGGTGATGTCGTCACTGGTACATTTCTTATCAATTATTTTCCTGCCAGTGTACTATTTGATTAAGGAGCAACATATTCTTTTGTTTTTGTTGCTTGCCGTAAAAGACTCAGTTACCTGTTACGTCTTTAGACGAGCCTCTTAATGTAGAAGTTGCTGACGGCAAAGTAGTCTCGGTTACCGAGAAAGTCCCTATTGCCGTCATTTATATTGATGGGAATAGTATCCCTATTTCATTCTTTGTTATGCCTATTGCGGGCTTCGATGTCGTGATTGGAATGCATTGGCTTAGCAAGCGTGATGCTGAGATTCTCTGTTCCAAGAAGATGATTAAGATTCCTCTTGCTGATGGATCTTATGTCGTTGCTCGTGGAGAACAACGGGATTCTGATATTCCTCTTATCTCCGTTATTAAAGCTCAGAAGTCTGTCGCCAAAGGTTGTGATTCCTTCCTGGCATATGTTATTGATGCTACGATGGAAAAGCGACCAGTTCGAGATATCAGGGTAGTTTCTGAATTCCCTGAGGTCTTTCCTGATGAATTACCGGGTTTACCTCCGGTAAGAGACGTTGAATATAAGATTGAACTGATTCCTGGAGCTACACCAGTAGCTAGATCTCCATATCGTCTCGCTCCTTCTGAAATCCGCGAGATGATGACGCAAATCCATGAATTACTCGAAAAAGGTTTCATTCGACCTAGTTCCTCGCCTTGGGGAGCTCCTGTTTTATTTGTCAAAAAGAAGGATGGAACCATGAGGATGTGTATTGATTACAAGGAGCTGAATAAGCGAACTGTAAAGAATAAGTATCCTCTTCCGCGTATCGATGATCTCTTCGATCAGTTGCAGGGAGCTACGTATTTCTCGAAGATTGATCTCCGTTCGGGGTATCATCAAGTACGAGTCCACGAAGAAGACATTCCGAAGACGGCTTTCCGGACTCGTTACGGTCATTATGAATTCTTGGTTATGCCATTCGGCTTGACCAATGCTCCTGCAATATTCATGGATTTGATGAATCGTGTCTGTCATCCCTTTCTTGATAAATCCGTAATTGTTTTCATTGACGACATTCTTGTCTATTTGAAGACTGAGGTAGATCACGAGCTTCATCTTCGTAAGGTTCTCGAGACTCTTAAACGAGAACAGTTATACGCTAAGTTTTCTAAATGTGAATTCTGGCTTAGGGAAGTACATTTCCTTGGCCATGTTATCTGTCAAGAAGGCGTTAAAGTAGATCCGGCTAAGGTGGAAGCGGTGATGAATTGGGAGGTTCCTCGAACTCCCTCTGGAATAAAGAGTTTCCTTGGCTTGGCCGACTACTATCGGCGATTTATTCGCAAATTCTCTAAACTTGCGAGTCCATTGACCAAGATGACCCGTAAAGATGTTGCATTTGTCTGGTCGGAAGCTCAAGAAGAAGCATTCTAGACCTTAAAGCGATTATTGTGCGAAGCTCCGATTCTCGCCTTACCGGAGGGTTAGGAGGACTTCGTCGTTTATTGTGATGCCTCTTATGCGGGGTTGGGTTGTGTCCTTATGTAGAGAGATAAAGTAATTGCTTATGCCTCTCGGCAACGGAAATCTCACAAAAGGAACTACCCAACCCACGATCTCGAACTTGTTGCTGTTGTCTTGGCACTGAAATTGTGGAGGCACTACCTTTATGGCACTAAGTGTGTGATATGTACTTATCACAAAAGCTTGCAGTATGTCTTTACACAGAAAGAACTCAACATGCGGCAGCGCCATTGGTTGGAGTTAAGCAAAGACTATAACTGTGAGATCCGCTATCACCCCGGTAAACCCAATATCGTAGCGGATGCTTTGAGCCGTAAGGGGCCAATAGCAGAGGCAAAGTTTATGAAGCTTACTATTGTATCAGATTTGATTGCAAAGTTAAAAGACGCCCAGTAGTTAGCTTTGCAGGAAGACAATCTGAAATCTAAAACGATGAAAAAGTTAAAAGACAAGCTGGGTGAAGATAATCGTGGATTGAAGACTTTTCATTCCAGGATTTGGGTGCCTCTTCTTGGAGGTAATCGTGAGCTGATTCTGCAAGAAGCTCACAGGTCTAAACTGTCTATCCATCCGGGTACCACCAAGATGTATAACGACCTAAAAAGGTTGTATTGGTGGCCCACTCTGAAGAAAGACATTGCTTCATTCGTGGAGAAATGTCAGATATGTGCCTAAGTTAAGACAGAGCATCAAAGGCCTTATGGAAATTTGCAACGGCTTGACATTCTGGAATGGAAATGGGATCACATCACGATGGATTTTGTTACAAAGCTGCCAAAGACGTTCAGAGAGCATGATATGATTTGGGTCATTGTTGACCGACTGACTAAAAGTGCTCATTTCTTGGCGACCAACGAGTCGGCTTCGTTGACTCGTTTGGCACAACTTTACATTGATGAGATAGTATCACGTCACGGTCTTCCTTGCTCAATTGTTTCTGATCGTGACTCCAGATTTGTATCTAATTTCTGGCAATGTTTGCAACGTGAGTTAGGCACCCGTGTGCATTTGAGCACTGCCTATCACCCGCAGACTGATGGCCAATCAGAAAGAACGATTCAGACTCTTGAAGAAATGCTTCGAGTGTGTGTACTTGAATACGGTGGATCATGGGATTCTCATCTCCCATTGATTGAATTTGCTTATAATAATTCGTATCATTCCAGTATTGGAATGCCACCGTACGAAATGCTCTACGGGAGACGATGTCGCACTCCGACTTGCTGGTTGGAGCCCGGGGAGAAACAGTTCGCTGGACCTGAGATTGTCCAGATAACTTCAGATAAGGTAAATGTGGCTCTAGAAAAGCTTAAAGCAGCCCAAGATCGACAGAAGATGTATGCGGATCCTAAACGTCGCCCCGTTGCATTAGATGTCGGTGATCGTGTATTCTTGAAGGTTTCCCCTTGGAAGGGCGTTATTCGCTTTGGGTGCAAAGGGAAACTAAGTCCACGTTTCATAGGCCCATTCAAGATCGTGCATAAAGGCAATGATCAGACGGTAACTCTGGAGATGCCGCCTAAGCTATCTGGAATCCATGATACCTTCAACGTATGTTACTTACGTAAATGCAACGTTGAAGAGGAACAGATTGTTCCATTACAAGAACTAGAGGTTGACTCTTCTAAGCGACTCGTAGAAGAACCTGTTGAAATTCTTGACACGAAGGTCAAGAAGCTACGAAAGAAGATGATCAAGCTAGTTCTTGTCAAGTGGAAACACAGGTTAGGTCCGAACCTGATGTGGGAAGTCGAGGACGAAATGAAAACAAGATACCCTCACCTGTTTATCACTGAGTAGATTTCGAGGACGGAATCTTCTTAAGGGGGGTAGATTTGTAACATCCTCGATTTGGGCCTAGCTGCTAAATGTGTATTAAGTTAATAAACTTGTAGTTAATTATGTTAATGGAGAGTTAAATGTATATATATGTGTGTTTTATGTGTAAGGTGCTTAATGTATATATACATATATATATATATATATGAAAGTAATTAAGTTTAAATAAAAGAAAAGAAGAAGAATTAAAAGAAATCCAGAGGCACCTGAAGATATATATGTGAAATCACTTCGACCAAGTCAAAGTTGCCAAAAACACACACACTTTGCAAAGTATCGGAACTCTCTACTCTCTCGGTTTTCTCTCGATTTTCTTGAAGTAAAGAACTTGGTGGTTTTGATTCCACACAAAGGTAAACAATTGTTTGTTGTAAAGATTTAACAAATATGAAACTGTTTTCATAATTAAAATAGGGTTAAATACTCCAATACTTGCAAAACACCACTTAGAACATTCAAGGCTTACTTTGTAAGTGGGATCTGGTTGTTTGGTGTTATTATGTGGGTTTGATGTGTTTTCAAAGTCATACCAACGAAAATGGGTGTTTTTGAAATGTACAAATGTATGAACTATGAATGGAGTTCTGGAAATGAGCCATAGATGAAGATGGCGGTTTCTGGGTTGAAACTGTCGGATTCCGAGACATGAGTGTGTCGGAATCTGCTAGTTGCCCAAATCCGCATGTTGCCAAATCCGCTAAGTGTCGGATTCCGGGACTTACTAGTGTCAAAATCCGCATCAAGTCTAAATCCGAGTTATTGTGTTAAATCCGATAAGTATCGGATTTCCTTGAGTTCATGTATGATTTACAAGTCGAACCCGAAAGTATCGGATTCCTTTGAAAATGTCAGATTCCGACAAAAGTGTCGGATTCCGCCAAAAGTGTCGGATTCCGATAAAAGTATCGGATTCCGAATGAAGGTCGGATTTCCAATTTCATGTCAAGGTTTCCAAGTTCATAAGTGTTGAAATCCGATGAGTGTCGGATTTCACAATGTATCGGATTTCCCTTGAGTGTCGGATTTCATGTAATCCGACAGTCTGTCGGATTTATGTGGAATCCAGATTTTGGGATTTCCTTTGTTGGATTTGTAGCTATTCTAAGTATGTTAAGATAATTAATGTAAATCCTAATGTTCTAGGTGAACTTGACACCCTAGACAAGGCAGAAGTAAATTAGCTATCTGTTTTAAGTCACTCAGGTGAGTACCGACTTCCATAAGCCTCAGTAGAGGAAGAATTATGTGCTAAGTGATTTTAGTGCACTTGTGCTCATAAACACATGAATAAGAATTGCCATGTTACTTAAAGTACAATGCCATATTAAATACTTGTCGTATATAAAGTTAAGTGCATGCCAGCGGGATCCAGAACCAGAACCGCTTAGTTAAGTAAATGTTATGTATGATACTGATTTCGAATGAATCAGTTAAGTGAAAACTTAATTATATGTATGCTAGGGATCAAGATTGGATCCATAATGAAGTAACTGAATGTAAATGCATGCTAAGTAAATGAACAAGATATGTGTATGTGTTCGCGGACATTTTCAAGCATGGTTAAGGTCAGCCGGATAGCTAGATCCCAGGGACCCTTGATTAGGAGATTCGGGATTTAAAGGTGATTCGATGTAACATTCCGGATCATAGGTTCTGCAGAACCGCCGTGCCTTACATCATGAGGGTCAATCAGTCAGAAATTGCTGAGTTACCTAAGGAGCCTCTGGTTCCATTAACGATGCTTGGTGGACTGCTTTATGCTCCCCCACTAGCGCGGAGGGTGGTGCCTGATCCCCCGGTGTATTGGTGTTGAGCGGGACTAGCTATCCTGCAAGAAACAACTTATAACGATCGTGTCAGCACACCGCAATGTGATAGGATAGCATTGTATGCTTATTCCTGATATACATGACTTACTCTAATGATGCTTATGCTAAGTTTGTGCTCACTAGCTAAGTGTAGCTAACGGTGCCAGGTTAACTGCTTTTGCATATCGAAGTTAGATTGCCTGGTGAGGCGGGTCCCATGCCTCTGGATATTTTTGCTGGAACACTTATGTTGTAATAAATATATTATGGTTGGTTTGTGTAGAGTAACACAAGATAGTGAAATAAGTTAAATGTAAATATTTCCGCTGCTTAATGTTAATTAATCGTGATTAAGCTCACGTTTGTTTAAAAACGTAAATTTTTGCTAAAATCTGGTATATGCAAAGCCGGTGTTACACACACACACATATATATATATATATATATATATATGTATGGTTGTATAGTGTGTGTGTGCATGCAATTGAGGATTTGAGGAGTGACACCTCCTGCTTGGTTTATTAATTGCATATATATGCTGTTATAAGTTAAATCCTTTCTTCACTTAGAAGTTCCCTTGTGTGTGTGTTTTGTGTGAAAACCGAGAGAGAGGCAAGAAGAAGAACAAGTAATCGGATTTTGGTATTTTGAATTTTAGATTCAAGTTAAAAAAAGGTTTGTTTAATTCTTGTTTGCATGCTACGGTTTCGGTGATTAACATGCCGGGTTTTTGTGTATAACACCATGTATGAACATGATGCCAACTTGTTATATGGGATCGATGGGTTTGGTGTTGTTCTTGAATGATATGGTGTTTATGATGCATGATTGTATGTTTTATCATGTTTAGATATGTTTTGGCAAGCTTTTATATGAATTGTATTAATTGGAAATATGATTTATGAAAGCTATGAAGTTATTGGATTGTTAGTTTGAGTAGATGATGAAGTTGGCGGATTCTTATGGAAGATGATGATAAATCCGACAACATGGAAAACCGAGGGATGGAATCTGATTATATCAAATCCGGTACTTAGAATCCGGAACATGTTGAAATCCGATGGGTTGAATTCTGATTGATGGATTCCGAGTATGAAATCTGAACATGAGTATAATCCGATGAAGAATCCGACAGCTGAAATCCGAAGGGTGAAATCAGAGGGAAGTATCGGATTTCCTTGAAAACCGACAAGTGTTGAGGATTACCTTCAAATCCGACAGATGTATCGGATTTCTTCAAAATCCGATGATGGTTGCGAATTCTTTGAAATCCGACAGTGGTATCAGGTTTCTATGAAATCCGATGGTTTGTGTTTGTTGATTAATTGATGTTATATGCTAAGTGTTCATGCATATGTGAATCTTACATGGTTATGTTTGATCAAAGAGATATAAATATATGTGTTTGATATATATTGATGAATCGGTTACTGATTTCAGTATGTTGTGATCTCAGGAACGGACATGGCTCAGTAATATTAGACCACTGAGTGGGAGTTCAAGAACTCGAGGTGAGTGGACGTTTAACTCACGACTGGTGTTAGTTGTAACTTATTTGGTTATAACTGTTTGTAGATTGACGCATGGATAGACTGTATGTCTGATAATTGATTAACTGATTGCTTGTTATTTGATTGTTGCGTCGGTGATATGTATACATGCTTTTTGGGAAGTCAGTCTCGGCTTGGCCAAGATTCATGTTATTTGGGTTTGTTTGCTATCGGCTAATAAATATTGGGATCTTTTGATTTTTGACGCTGGGTTTGTTTGCTATCGGCTAATAAATATTGGGATCTTTTGATGTATTTGTTGCAACTTAAGGATAATATTGTGTGATAATAGAAAATGAACTATCGGTAAACCTTTACTTTGGCCGGTATTGGTTGAAGGATCTGCAGATCCGCCGGTCTTTCCGGGACACAATTGTGTGATGGTATTCTGCGGGCACGATTAATTGTTTGTATT
Organism: Dittrichia graveolens; assembly: GCA_038502395.1. Lineage (NCBI taxonomy): Eukaryota > Viridiplantae > Streptophyta > Magnoliopsida > Asterales > Asteraceae > Dittrichia > Dittrichia graveolens. The sequence continues at coordinate 32,763,816 of JARJIL010000008.1, forward strand.
CTACGGTTATGTTTGTCTGGTATCCTGCGGTTGTGATTGATACTGGATAGTAGTAGTTTTACTTTAATTTACTTAGCTTTGTGATAATCCCCCACCTCTCACTCCTTTTACAGGTTGCTGGTGAGTTCTGCGGTTGGGATGTGAGGGGATGTATCTTGGGGAATAATTGTTGGACACTCTGATTTAAATTGTGACGAGCCGTGGTGTTTATAATATTCGTATTTTGACTAAACTGATATTGGAAAACTGATTGTATATATTTGTTGTTGTAAATATTTCAGTTTTAGTATCGCTTCCGCATTATTTTTGAAAAGGAAAATTTTGGGTTGAAAATACGGTGTTACATGCTAGTTGATACATCTCTCTGCTTCTCTTGATGACTTATACCAAGATTCACAAATCTTTCTTAGATTGTCAGCTTGATCCTTCGATTCTTGTAACTCTTCACTTAGAAATTTGTTGATATGAAGCTGACACTCATAATTACTTTGAGTCTTTTTACCAGCATTTATGAGAGTTTCAGAGTGTTTAAGTTCATCTTTTAATTTTGAAATTTCAGTTTTCAAATCAGATTGAACATTAAGAGATGTTTTGAAGTCACTCAACAAATAGTTGAACATTAAGCATTTCTACTCATCAGTGTAAAAGCTAAAGTTGTTTACCTTGTACATTGAGGTAGGATCCCAGTTGGTCAGCTTACTTAGCTTAGCAGCTTCAGCTAGATCCTCGTCAAAGGAGCTTTCTTCTAACTCATAGTCGACCTGTTCCTCTTCATCCTCAATGGCCATCAAACACCTATTTGGCTCATCATCATCATTTGAGGTAGATAATTCAGTGTCCCAGGTCTCAGCATAAAGACCTTTGGTGTTTTCATCTCGCTTGCCTTTGAGCTTCTAATATTTCTTCTTGTATTTATCAGCTCCGTAGGCATTCTTGTCAGCTACGAAGAAGCTGACTCCCTTTTCTTAGCTCTGCACTCAGCAACTATGTGTCCTATCTTCTTACAGTTGTAGCACTTAGCTTTCTTAGGATCAAAAGCAGACCTACCACTTTTGCTCTTGTCAGATTGAACCCTTCCTCTTCTAAACTTTCTAAAATTTCTTGCCAGCATAGACATTTGTTCAGTAAGAGTATTCATCTCTTCATCATCTGAATCTGAGTTAGAGCTTACCTCCTCAGACTCAGACTCGAAGTCAGTCTCAGCTTGAGACTTTCTTGATCCTTTCTTCTTGTTTTCTGCAACCAATGCAGATCCAACACTATTGATAGATTCTTTTAATTGTTGCTGGGCCACTTTCTTCTGTTCCATGATGTGTTGATGATTTAGAAGAAAACCATAGATAGATCTGAGATAATATTACCTAAGGTTCCTGCAGCATGAAGAGCAATGGCGATCTCATTGAACTGTTCCTGTAACACATCCAAGAACTTGAGCACCAACTCAGTTTCATCTTTCTTGACACCTACTAAGATTAGATTATTGATCAAGCATTGAAACCTGGAAAACAGATTAGCCAGGGTTTCATTCTTCTTAGCAAAAGAAGGTCTCTTAAGAACGACTCAGATTTGTTTTCTTAGGTTGCTTAACCAGGCCAGTGCCTTCATAAGTGACACTGAGAGTATCCCACATCTCTTTTGCGGTTTGGCACCCAGCCACAGTATGAAAAAGAGGATTTGTCAAAGCATTTGCTATGATGCTCTGTGCCTTGTCATAAAGATTGAACAGTTTGCGATCTTCTTCAGTCCAAGATGCTTCACGCTTGGGAGTTTCTCCAGAGGGAACAATTTTGTCAGTGGCAGTGATTTGGATCATGGGAATGCCTGGGCCATCTTGAATCACGTACTCATTATGTGATCCACAGACTTTAGATACATCATGACTCTAAACTTTCACATAGGATAGCCAGTGCCATCATATATAGGACATCCTTTTGCCGTCATTGTTGGAATATGATTTGATTGCTTGTTAGCAGACATCTTGGCCTCTTGACAGCGGATCTTGATCTTCAACTTATGAAGAAACCTGCTCTGATGCCAATTGTTGGTCCTAAAGAGGGTAAACAAGCAACCGATATAGTGTAGAAGGGGGGTTGGATACACTTTATAAACAATAAAACAAATCAATTGAATGTATATTCAATAATCAAACAATGTATTACAATCTCACTCTTTAATCAAATCAACAGGATGATTTGATCTTACACTGATTACAAACTCAACTCTCTCTAAACACTCTTGGACCACAAACTAATTGATGATCGAATTTCTTGTTAAAACTTATTAACAAGAACACTGGAAACTCTCTTGAACTTTGAACACACAAAGCTATTGCAACACACGCGTATCAAGTATGACAAACACACGTACTTTTGCAACTTATGGAAAGAACTTCTTTTTAAACATAATAGAAGGTTTATACTTATACTTGATTCATCTACGAACAAAACGTGATTTAAAAGATAGAACTTATCTTTTCTTTAACACCGTAACAAACTCTTTAATTAGAACTTATCAAATTAATTTCGTTTGAGATTTCTATCCAACTAATAGATAGTTTAAATTAGGTTTAGATATCCTAATTTAAAAGTCGTAGATATCGAGAGTTTATAATGAGATTTAAAACTTATTTAAAATCTCTGATCTGACTTTTGGCGCTGAGCTGACTTACTAAGACTTGACATTGTCAAGCTGAGTTCTTGGATCTTCAATTCTTCAAGTCTTCACTCTTGAAACCTATCACAGCTTAAAAGTTACTGAGTTATCTAGTACTTACATAGAAAACTCTATATCCATTTGTACGCTGACTACTCAGCCTAGGCTGACTAGTCAGTCTACAACAGACTTACATAATTCCTAACATTTAACCTATCATCTATACACAGCTATGGTTTGTCTCATCAAATCAAAATATTCTAAGCATGGGACTAACATCTCTCTGTTTCTATTTTAGGTTCATATTGTTTGTTAAACGCTACAGTTCACTTCTCCTTTGTCATTACTATGACACCTTCCCCTTTCACCTTTCTCATCAAATTCCACCGGTCTTTTGTGGCCCCTCTCAGGAGATTAGCTATGAACCATACTTTTCTATCCTTAGGACAGTGGCATGTGTGAAATTTACCTTCCACTTTGAAAATCCAATGGGCACTTTTGATCTGGTCCTGGATGCCCTCGAATGTTGGCGGCTGACATGTCAAGAGATCTCTGTAAGTGCAGCTCCTCTGTACCCGACTTGCTCCTGGTTTAACAATCTGAGTGGCAGCAGCAGCTTTCTTCACCGCCCATAAGGCACTCAACTTCTGATCAATCATCTTTCCCAGTCCTCTTTGATCTTAGTCATAATGTTGAGTAGCACCTCTTTCAATGCCTTCATCACCTCAGTCGCTTGCCAAATCTGGCTCCTCATCACTCTCTTCTTCATCCTCCACATTTCCTAGTACCACATTCTCTAGCTCGGTGTTCTCTTAGACAACGTCCTCATACAGTGTTTGATTAAGGGTTAGTTGTTGGTTAGGATGATAGGTCAATCCCATGATGTAAACCTTCAAGTAATAGTGTAGAGAGAAGATGATATTTGAGAGGAACACACACTAAACCTTTTTCTTTGAATATTGATATTGCATTAATTTGTCAAAAGCTTACAAGGCCAAGGGGCCTAAGGCCACGCCTTAATAAAAGGCTTTTCTACATTTTTTTAATATTAACAATCTCCCCCTAAATGGAGAGAAAGCCTATTACATTAAAATAGAAATGCAGAAAGATAGTAATTACAATATAGACTTATTTCTTATTCCCAACATCATCTGCCACCTTCGAATAATCCGACGACTGTCCAACGTCCTTTTAACAACGTCAATAGTTCTTATCATCCCAGCCCGTTCTGACTCACTTGAGGTTGATTGTTCTTTGTCTGCTTTTTCTTGGAGTATGTGGAATAACAATTCCAGAGTACCATCAGAGTATGCCATCATGTCCACCATCCGAACGAAGATCTTTCGACGACGTTGGTTGATGAAGACGACACCTCTTTGACCCGCAAAGCTTGGATGATTTTCATCAATAACGGTTAGCTCTTCTATGGTTTGTAGATCAGGATGGTTTTGCAGAGGTCTGAGCAGATTCACCTCGAGTTGATTACTCTCGGTTCCCAATTGTAGATCATGCTCTTGGATAAATTCAATAAATCTCCTTATATACTTCATCAGAGCTGATCGTCCTTGTTGTTCTTTATAGGACTTATTGATCTTGGTGGATAGCTCCTCGTATATGAACTCAATGTCATGTAGCTTGACGTGTCTGAAGTCAATTTCCTTCAAAGAGATTTTCTGACCATCTTCTCTCTATACATCATAAATAGCAAACCTATACCTTAAAGATTTTTGCATGCTAATGCAAAGTACTTTGCTGATCGGGTATTCTGACACAATCTGCTGCCTTGGTGTCTTGTATTCATTAAAGATATGATTGTATCGTCTTCTTTGAACATCATTAAGACCCCTCAGTTCCAGAGGAATCTTGTCTCTGATTTGAGAGGTAAAGATAGTAGGAATCCGATCCTCAAGGTAAGCAGCGTTCACTCCATATTTTCCCCACAAAGGGTCTTTCATAGCTTCTCTAGTGAACATGTTGTGTCTATCCAGGCCTAGGTCTGATGAGATAGGAACCAAAGGATCTGGTTGGACATTCGAAGGTAGTGGCCATTCAGATGATTGTTGTAGTTGTTTAGCCTGCTCAGCTTGTTGATTTTTCCTCAGGATGTCGGCAGTTGACACCTGGAATTTCTTTGGTTCAGGAGGGAATAGTTGATGAACCTACTCTGAAATGCCTTGTAGGACTCTTGTCAGATTTAGTTTCCTGATTGCTTCTTCCATTTGCTTTTTGGTGACCAACTCCCTCGCAGGCTTTGCAACCCTTGAAGAAACTAGCTTTTGAATAACAGGCACCGGAATATCCTCAAACCTGTCCACTATGTGGACTTCCTCGGTTCTTTTGGCAATTTTCCAAAAGAGAACTCATCAATTTGTTTCTGCAGCTCATCTGACTCATCCCTTTCACCGATATCAGCAGTTTCAGTTTAAAATTCAAACATTGGGATGTCAGGTTCAGGTTTAGTTTGTGTTTGTTGCTGTTGTTGTGGTTGTAGTTGTTGCTGTTGTTGCTGAGATTGTTGTTGTTGTTGCTGTGATTCTGCCCCGATCCCCATTGCAGCCGCTAATCATTCTGGTAAAGGAGTAAAGGTCAAAACGCGCGGTCTTTTCTTCCCCTCGTGATGATCATGATCGGGATCAGCATCATCATGCTTGCGCTTTGACCCAACAACTTTGGATTTGCATGTAGATTCAAGAATTGTCATCCTATTTTCCACCGAATCTAATTTTTGAAGGACCACGTTGCCCAGATCCTCCATTGAGTTTATTACTGCTTCTTTAAATTCATTCAGATTACTACCCTTGTAGGTCTATTCATTCTGAAGGGTTTGAAGGAGATCTAGGTTCTGTTCACGGTCTGGGGATCTCTCCAGCAATCGTACATAAAGCATGGATTCAAAGTGTCAGTAGATAAGCCCGAGCCATTATCAACCTTGTTTTTTAATGAAGAAAGTGTCTGCTTGATAGCTGCTAGGCTCTTAGTAATTGGGGTAAGGGCCTCCTGCAATTCCTCTTTTGTAACAAACTGAGACTCACTTAGAGTGCTCGTTGAAGTTTCTGCCATGGAGGTAGAACTACTCGCGTGCGGAGCTACAGTGGTGTACACTCTGGCGAGATTTTGACCTGATCCTCGAATGGCACTTTCAGTAGTGCCACCTACAGGTGTTCTGGACTGTTGTCTTGTAAACAACATCGTTATTTGTGCAAGTGTGGATTGGTGTCTAGAAAGAAATGCAGATATCTGCGGTATATCGATGTGCGTTGAAGAGACGGTCGAGGTCGGGAGATGCAGACCTCTGGTTTCAATACCAGCCATCTCCGAATGAGAGGTCGATAGAGTATGTATTAGTGTTCCGTGAGTTAAAACAAGCATCTGTTGAGAGATACTTGAGTGGCTGGAGGGGTAAGTGTGCACTGTTGGGATGACAGTGACTGTTTCAATACTAGAGCTAACAGTGTCAGCTCCGGTAGCAGGTGTGGCTTCTCGGCTTTTTGGGCTTGGGGTCCCTCAGCACTCGCTTGTTCTTTACTCACCTCTCTCTGTCTTATCTCTACCTCTTCTTCTTCCATTTCGTTTTCATACTTATCATAGACATCCTTAGAAGGATCAAATTCATGGCTTGCACTTGATGTGTCTAGAGGACCTGGTTGGTAGCCATACATAAATTCCGTTTCAGAGTCGAAGGCCTCGGGTAAGTCAGGGAACATATATGAGAAACTTAGATCCTCTTCCTCAGTCACCATCGGAGTTTTAGCTCTTTCGCGTTCAGTATTATCGGTGAGTAATGGTGCTGCACCCGGAGTATATGTGGTTAGGGCAAAGGTATCTGTTTCAAGGTCAGGCGCCACTGCACCAGCAAGCAAATCAGGAGACTCCGGTTGTTGTTCAGGTTCAGGGAGTACATCAGAGAATGAATCAATCATATCTTGTATTTGGGTAGGATCATATTCAGCCGCTCCCTCACTATGTGTTTCGCCCTCATCCCCTTCACCACCCCTCTCTTGGCTTTTGTCTCTCTGCTCATCCCTCTCAGCTTCCCTCGTGGAAGACTGAGGCCTATCTGCTTTGTCCTCACTTGGTGCTACAGGCCCTGAGGTAGGTACAACCGGCTCTGGTTGCACCATAGGACCTAATCCTACGCTCTGCCTATAAATTCTCACCACCTCATTTTGGGCGCATAGATCAAGCAGGGAAACTGGGAATGGTTGGGGTTGCACAGGATGATCACCATACATAACTTTGACATACAAAAACTGTTTTGGCCTGATAGCAGCATGATTTGGCCATCTTGGTATCTCCTCGTTTCTGTCCATTGCAAACTGGACCATCGTTGGTAAAAACCTTTTATACGGCAGAAATCTGCCCTTGGCTCTCTTCAGATCAAAGAGTTTACCCTCCACCCGCTGCATTATGTCAAGAAAAATTAAGGTGGCATAATCAATATGCAAGTGATTAGCCGCAACATATATGAGTTTGACTTGGTTGGAGTTTGGGTATTCATAGCCAGTTTGTTTGGGAGTGAGACAGCGTTAAAGTATGGTTCAGAATGTATAATATATGGGGTGAAGGTTGGCTCTTTTGAAGTAGGAACGAAGTGGTAAATCCCCAAGATAACCCATGGCTCGAATGCCCTCAAGGGCAGTGGTTTCGTTAGGCATCTCCTGAAAGTCAAGAAGAGGAGGCTTGGTTCTGGAGGTAGGAAGCCGTAGGATTTCCCTCAATCGGCTTGCAGTGATGTTCATGGTGAAGTGGTCTACATCACCGCGAATAGATACCCGACCGGAGTCGGGATTGGTATGGGTATGGGCGGTGTGCCAGAATTGTTGAACGTATAACTCAGGGACATGTTTCCCAGATGTGGATGAGTTATAAGTAAGAGCATGGTTTAGGAGATGAATGCGGAGAATTTCTGAGATAATGGGAAAGTTTGGGTTGCGAAAGTTGTCGAGGTTGATGAAGTGGTTATTGTCATGAGTGACAACTTAGAGAAATTGATTTGTGGTAAGGAGTTGATCATCTAGGTTATGAGATTGGCTGACTGTCAAAGAACGATATGAGACAGATTCATCTTCCATAGCCATATTTAAACATGTAAGAGCAGCCAATAGGTTAGATTATTGCACTTTGAAAAATAACTTAGTGAAATGTATTGACTTGTTAGGTCAAACAATTCAAGTGTGAAACACTTTTACTTTTGTTGACTTGGAGTCAAATCTTTGAAAATTTGTCAACTTCTTAGTAAAATTGTATAACACCCAAAAATCCTTCATTGACGAAGTGGTATTGTTGATGGACAAAAATGTGTTTTGACACATGTTTTACAATGAATACATGTATCTAAACACTTTTGTAACACTGAAAATTTTCTAATTTGGTCCAAAACATGAAGATCTAGGCTAAAAATGAAATCAAGCCCAATCTTCAACCACTCGAAGAAAACGAAGAACACTTTTCAAAATTTTCAAGTTTTTCTTTGACAAAAACATTTTCCTAGTGTTCTTATGCCCCATCGTAAACCACATTTTCATTAACAAGGTCATTTGAACATCGAACAATGCATTTGAAGTCGGAAAAAGGTGTTACGAGTTAAACAGTACCAGTTGGATTTGAGGCTTTTAAACTTGTGTTTCTCATGATTTAGTGCTTGTTTTATGTACACCTTGATTTGGTTAGTAAGTTAAACACAAAAGTTTGAAATTCGAGCAGCAACGTAGATCACAACGAGAGTAAATATGTAACCGGTAAAATTTTCGTAAACTCAAAAGTGTGAAAGCGTGAAGAACACTCTAATGTAATTATCTATTTATAGGCAGGTAGTGTAACGGTAAAAATTTGAAATTTCACACGCTCGAAGTCCAAAGGATTCGAGGTGAAAAACGCGCTCGAAGTGGTCATGATGACCACTGTAGACTTCAAAGTCCAAGAGGCTTCGAATTTGAAGTGTGAAGACTTCGAACTCGAAGTGAGTTGTTTATGACTCCATTCAAAGTAGTGTTCATGGGCGCTCAAAGTGTATTGAAGGTACACTGTTTAGAATTTGAAGTGTACTAGCTTCGAATTGAAGCTAGGAAATGTGCTCGAAGTCTAAAGGAAATGATGGTTTTGTGTTCGAAGTCAACTGGCTTCGAATTTGAATCCATGTATGCATATGTTTTTGGCATTTTCTTTGTTTTGTGAGATGTTTTTGGCATTTTCATTGATTTAAAGTATATACTCCCCCCTACAAGCATGCCTAACTTGTACAAATGATTGACACTCCCCCTCAGATTGTGCTTTCTCTTATATGCAACATGAACAAACAAAGTGAAATACCCACTCAAAACACATAACTGATAGTTATAGTTTATAATTCAACATGCCCAATTTGGATACTAACTTACTAAAACGAGATTTGTCTAATGGTTTAGTAAACAGATCAGCCAGTTGATCATCAGTCTTAACATATTGAAGTTTTATCAGACCTTTTTTCACATTATCTTTAATAAAATGATACCGGATATCAATGTGTTTGGTCTTTGAGTGGTGGACTGGATTGCATGACATAGCTATGGCAGACTGTGAATCACACAGGAGTGGGATCTTGTCATAGTGTAGGCCAAAGTCAGAGAGCTAAGTCCTAACCCATAAACTCTGAGAGCAGCACATTCCAGCAGCAACATATTCAGCCTTAGTAGTTGAAGTAGAGACACAATTCTATTTCTTAGAAGCCCAACACACTAACCTATCGCCTAAAAAGTGTGCACCGGCAGATGTGCTCTTTCTGTCAAGCACGCAACCAGCATAATCTGCATCTGAATAGGCATATAGCTGTAGACTTGAATCCCTTGGATACCACAAACCTTGATCAGGAGTACCCTTGAGATACTTGAATATCCTTTTTACTTCCAGCAGATGTGATTTCTTTGGATTAGCCTGAAATCTAGCACATAAGCATGTAGAGAACATTATATCTGGCCTACTAGCTGTCAAATATAGTAATGAGCCTATCATACCCCGATATGTTTTTAAATCAGCTGCTTTTCCCTCAAGGTCAGCAGATAGTTTTGTTTTTGAGGACATAGGGGTAGATAAAGAGGAACAGCTGAGCATGTCATATTTCTTCAACAAGTCTTTAATGTACATAGCTTGACTGATGAAAATGCCATGATTCAACTGTTTCACTTGTAATCCGAGAAAGAAATTCATCTCTCTCATCATACTCATTTGAAATCGATTTTTCATAGTAAGTGCAAACTCGTCACTGTACTTTGTGTTTGTAGAACCAAAGATGATGTCGTCTACATAAATTTTTACTAAGATTTGTTAGAGTTACATTTGTGTTTAATGTCTAGTTACAATTTAGTGTTTTATAGTTTATATTGTACTTAGTATAAATAGTATTGTAGCATACTTTCCATGTAACCTTTTGACATATTATTTAATAGAAAACACACACTTTAAGGTGTTTCCATACATTATCTCTACTTGAATCTATTGTGTATTCATTTGATTGCTCTACAATTGGTATCAGAGCCTAATCTTTGCTAAGATAAGGTTCTTGATTGAAGAATTCGAAAGAAAACAGCAACAATTCGAAGCAATTTGTTGCATTTGAAGGTATTTTGGTCAACTTTTGGTGCAATCTGATTTCTATCGAATAGAGAATGAAAATGGAGGATTAGAAGCCTATATGATTCATAATCATCATTGGAGTAAATTTATCTAAGTCCGCGATCAATCACTACAACAGTTTGTGTTGAATTTGAGATTTTGTATTTTTCGGTTTTTGAGAAAAATTTGATTTAAAATGTATTCTAGAAGTTGAATTTTGTTGTAAAATTGATTCTGAATTGTAATTCGATTGTTTACGAACCTTCTAGAAGAAGAAATTCACGAATTTGATCAAAATTCGGAGGAATTTGAAGTTTGAAAGTTGGCGGTTACAACTGTTGAAAGAACTATCGGTTTTGCTATCAAGAACAATCGGATTTTACAAAATCCGAAGATTTCTATCAGATTCCGATACTTTTCTATCGGATTTTGTGTTGCGGATTTTGGGATTACAAGGATTGAGTTGCGGATTTGGAGTTTGTTTGCTATCATTAGATTGCCATCCGTTTTGAGTTTCGGATATTCAAAATATCGGATTTTGGAGTCACGGATTTAATCAACGGATTTGATTGATCGGATTTACAAAGTTGGAAGGAGTTCTCTCGGATTTCAAATCATCGAATTTGAATTTCTCGGATTTTGAATTAACCAGATTTCTAACTCGGTTTTTCAATCTCTCGGATTTCCTAGGATTGTCAAGCATTCGGATTTCAAAACCTCTATCAGATTTTGAATCAATCGGAATTCACTTCTATCGGATTTCAAAACCTTGGATTTTGAAGTTTGGATTTCTCAACTATCGGAATTTGAATCTATAGGATTTCAAATTCACTCGGATTTTAAGTCTCGGATTTTGGAGATTTGATAGGTATCGGATTTAAAGCAAACTTTCGGATTTTAGTGATTATCGGATTTCAGTTGAAACAAGAGTTCTTCAATCAAATATCTTACAGAGAAAAGATCCTAAAGCAAGAATGAGTACATATAGTGAAACACCTTCATTCGGTTCAGACACGAAGTCACCAGTGTTGTACAGTGGAGAATATCATGTATGGATAGGTCGTTTCATGGATTTTATAGACAACAATGAACAATATGGTGAGGAGATGAAGAAAAGCATACTGGAAGGTAATGGTATCTTCAGGATTGATCAAGAAGCAAATCTTCATTATAATCCACCCTTGGATGAAATCCACCGAGAAAAGCTTCCATCCGAGTATACAGCTGAGGAAAAACATAGAGCCACAGAAGATCGTAAAGCAAAATACTATCTAAAACATGGCCTTTCTTCAGAATTTTACATTAAGGTGAATGGCCTGAACACTACCAAGGAGATATGGGACAAGATAAAGTGCCAGATGGAAGGCACAGAGTCAGGGGTCTAGATCAAGGAGACTACACTGGTTAACTCCTTTGATCATTTCAAAGCTAGAGATGGGGAAGCACTAATTGAAACTTACAGTCGCTACTGTAAACTACTCAATGACCTTAGAAACCAGAAACTTGATGATTAGTCTAATCTCACAAAGAATACTAGGTTTCTAAACTCTCTAGGGACTGAATGATGATCCCAAGTGGCAATCTACAGACAGATGAATCAAAAGAACCTCAACAAAGTTACTCACCATACGATTTTTGAGGAACTAAATCAATATCAGGATGATGTTGGTTTGGGTACACAAAAAGACACTGTAGATCCACTCGCTCTGGTGGTTAATGAAAAAAGGGTTAAGAACTCAACAAAGTCTGTTAAAATGAAACAAGTTAAAGAGACAGAACCTTCAGATTCGGAGGAAGAGAATGTGGTTGATAATGAGAAAATCATGGAGGCAATGGCCTATTTAACCAACATGATGCAAAATAAGTTTCTGAAGAACAAAACGAACAACAGGCAAAGGTTCACGTCGTGTTCTAGAAGGAGAGATGACCAATTTTCAAAGAAGGATGGTCAGAGATTGGAAAGGAGGTATGAAAGAAAAGTAGAAACTGCCCAGGAGCGCAAATGCTACAATTGTGGCGGAACCGGGCATTTCATTAAGGATTGCAAAAATCCCAAGGTTAAGGACTCTTAATATTACAAGACTAAACTCAACCTCATCAAGAAAAGAAACAGTGGGAGGGCATTACTTGCTGAAGAGGATCAATTCTTATCTAACACTGATAACAGTGATGAAGATCCCAATGTCCATGCCCAGTTTGTTCTAATGGCTGAGGTAAAGGAGTGTGAGTTTGAGGAAACCGATGGGGAAAGTGAAGATGAAATCGTGGGAAATAACTCTGGATTTATGGCCAGATTTGATGAGTCAGACATGGAAAGTGAGTATGAAGAAGAGGAAGAGATTGAACCTAAGGTTGCTACTGAAGCAACAACCCATCTATTGTTGAGAATGAAGAGAAGGTATTGACTGATAATTTTGAATTTCCTACTGAATATATACTAACTCTTATGCAATAGGTGGAGATCTTAACTTCCCAGAATCAATCACTCACGAACAAAAACCAGAAGCTGCATGAAAAGAATATAAGTCTAAAAATGGAACAAGCAACGAAAAGTGAAGTTGAACTAAAAACTCAATTCTCAAAAATAGAACAACTTCAACAAGAAATAACAAAAAAAGAAAATGCACTCAACAAATTACAAAATGAAACAGAGTTAAAAGTGCATGGCTTGAATGCAGCTAAACTGTCTGTAGAGATAAATCTTAATTTAATAATGAAGGAGAAAAGGAATCTTGACGAAAAAGTTCAGCATCTTGAGGAAAGAGTTAAAAAGTAAGTCACTACACGTCACAATATCTTTAAAAACCTTGAACCAAATGTCAAGAACAGATATAAAGGTTTAGGGTATGATGAAAATAACTTTTTCTCAAAGATCAATTGCACTCAACTGTACCAATTAGAAAGAATGAATCAAGGTTGGACTTCAAAAATGGTGTTTGTGGGAGAGGAATAAATTAAACATGAAGAAGAACTCAAAAGAAAAACAACAAAGAAAATGCAAAACTCAATTAATTATGATGAACTCAACGAGTCATATGCAGACACTGAAAAGAGTGATGGTTGTTCATCAGAACAATGTTTTATTCAAATTCCACCTGCAGTGAAGAAAGCTGTTGAAGAAGGAAACAATGGAACTGCAAGAATTTATATTCCACATATGGAACTGCAGAGAAGGCAGGAATTGCTTGAAGTAGCATGCATTGATCAGAAAATTAAATTTGATGTGGAAAATTGTGTTTTAAAAGAAACAATCTTCATGTAACATCCTCGATTTGGGCCTAGCTGTTAAACGTGTATTAAGTTGATAAAGTTGTATATTAGTTATGTAAATGAAAAGTTAGTTGCATGTATATATGTTGTTATGTGTTTTGTGTATATATGTATATGTATAAGGTAAGTTAAATGGAAGAAAAAGAATTAAAAGAAATCCAGAGGCGGTGTCTCTGGATTGTGAAAAGTATATATATGTAAAAGTCAAAGTACTCAAAGCAAACACACAAACACTCTAGCTCTCGGATTCTCTTTTTCTCTCTACTCTCTTGCTCTCGGATTCTCTTCAAAGCCAAGGATTTGGGTGGTTTTAAATCAAGCAAAGGTAGACACTTGTTTGTTGTTAAGATTTAACATATATGAAACTGTTTTTATGTTTAAAAACATGATTGATACTCAAATTCTTGCAAAACACCACTTAGAACATTCAAGGCTTACTTTGCAAGTGGGTTTTGGCGTGTTTGATGTTTTTAAACCATGTTGTTGTGCTTATGAAGTTCATATGGATGAATCATGATGTTTTAAAATGTTTAAATATAAAACTAATGAATGAATACTGGAAATGAGCCAAGAATGAAGGTGGCGGAATTCCAGTACTTTGAATGTGTCGGATTCCGAAACCCCAAAGTGTCGGAATCCGCATGTTTGTCCAAATCCGCAAGTTGCACAAAACCGCTAATCAAAATCCGATAAAGTGTCGGATTTCCTCATAAGTGTCGGAATCTGACAAAGTGTCGGATTTCTTCGTGAGTATCGGATTCCGATAGAATGTCGGATTCCATTGGGTTGCTAAATCCACAAGATGCCTAAGTGTTGGAATCTGATGATATATCGGATTTTCTTTGTGTCGGATTGCATATAATCCGCTTGAATGTCGGATTTCCCTAAGTGTCGGACTTCCACAATCCGACAGTTTTGTCGGATTTGTGTGAGATCCGGATTTGGGGATTCCTATGTTGATTTTAGTAGCCATTCTTTGTATGTTAAGACAATTAATGTGAGTAATGCTATTCTAGGTGAACTTGATGTGTTAAGTAAAGTAGAATTGAAATAACTATCTGCTTAAGCCACTAAGGTGAGTACCGACTTCCGTAAGCCTCAGTAGAGGAAGACTTACCTGTTAAATGTATTGAATGTAGTTTAAAGGATGTTTTAGGTTGCATATATGCTTTAGAGCAAATGTAAGTATTGCCATGCTACTTTATGCACAATGCCATGCTAAATATTTGTTGAATATAAATTAAGTGTATGCCAGCGGAATCCAGTATTGGAGCCGCCTAGTTAAAGATGAATGATATGTATGCTACTGATCCTTAATGGATCAACTACATGAATGATTGATGATATGTATGTTAGGGATCCAGATTGGATCCTCAATGATGAAATGAATGAATATGCATGCTTAATGAATTGAATGAATATGCATCCTAAGTGAATGATCCAGATTGGATCAGTTATGTGTACATGAAATGTTCGCGAACAACAGTTGCATAGTTAAGGTCAGCCGGATAGCTGGATCCCAACAGGACTTCGGTCATTTCGGGATTTAACGGTGATTCGGGGTGCATCCCGGATCGTAGGTTCTGCAGGACCGCCGTGCCTTAACGAGAGATTTTAATCAGCCAGAATCTGGCCGGGATTACCAGGGAACCCATGGTTCCATAAACGATGCTTGGTGGACTGCTTTATGCTCCCCCACCAGCACGGAGAGTTGTGTCTGATCCCCCGGTATATTGTTATTGAGTAGGACTAGCTATCCTGCAAGAAATGACTTATACTGATCTTATCAGCACATCACAATGTGATAGGATAGTCTTTTGTGCTTATTCCTGTGATGCATGACTTACTCTAATGATACTTATGCCATGTTTGTGCTCACTAGCTAAGTGTAGCTAATGGTGCCATGTTAACTGCTTTTGCAAATTAAAGTTAGATTGCCTGGGGAGCCGAGTCCCCAACCTCTGGATATTTTGCTGGAACACTTATGTTGTGATTATATACATTATGGTCGGTTATTGTAGAGTAACACCAGATACTGAAACAACGTTTACTGTAAATATTTCCGCTGCTTAATGTTAATTAATTGTGATTAAGTTCACGTTTGTTTAAAAATGCAAATGTTTGCTAAAATCTGGTTTATGCAAAGCCGGTGTTACACTTCAATCTTAACAAGAAGATAAATTCCGCTGCATCTGAAATAAAGATTGAAATAACTGATGAAAAAGTTAAAAATTCTGATATTGCACAATATCTAATTCCACAATTTATTTCAAATGGAATTGAACGAAGAATGCTTGAAGAAAAGGTGGAACAATTGCTAACTGAATTGGACAGGTATCTAGATATTGTGTATCCACAGTGTCCAAAGGCTTGCAGGGAGCTCATGTCACATAAATGCAATCAATTTTGTGATCCAAATAGTATTACAGAGAAAGGATCATCTTCGAAAACAAAGCAAATTCCTGAAATGCCACAAATCAAAAAGTCATCAACTGTGCATGCTTTAAAATCTGTTAAATCACTTCATGTGTCTAACAAAACTTCCTTTTCTGAAATAAAATCAGATCAATCATAAGGGAAAGAAGTTTCAAACAAAAGCGTAAAGAAGTCAAACACCAAAGGTGTGAAGAATAGAGAGACGACAAAGACATCAATGAAGTGGATTTCAAAGGAAGATCTGAAAGAAAAAGAGAAAAAGAAAGCACATGTAATCAATTCTGTTTCCAAGAACAAAGTTAAACCATTTTGTAACATCCATAAATCATATTGCAATAAGAATTGTGAGTTACTTTTTTCTTGGAAAGTCAAAACAGAAAGCTCAAAAGCAAAAATACTTGATAACAAAATGTGTTGTGCTGGTGTTGGCTGTCGAAAAGGACAATGTGAGTTCAAATGTGAGTATCGTAAAAATAAAATGAAAAGAGGATTAAAATCCAACTAAAACTAGAAGAATCCCACTGATGATGAAATTCTGTTTTGTTTTGTAAACAAGAATGGATTCATTATTCATCAATGGATTCACAAACATTAAAAAGCCGGATTGTTAAAAAGGTATGCTAACAGAAAGACACCAGTTCGCCCAGGACAGTGGAGAGAACATCTGAACATAATGAATGACAATAAAAAACATTCACCAACTCCATCAATTCATAACAAAATCACATCTTTCAAACAAGCTCAATAGAAAGCTGGTTCAAATTCATCATTTATATCATATTCAACGAAGAATCAAAAACAAATGATGAATACAACTTTGTCATATCAAACCATAGTGAAAAGCGTGTATGTTGACAAAAACAAGCATTTTTCACCAGTGATCAAATCAACTGAGAAATCAACTGGGAAATGGATTGTAAAGAAAATGGTTAAGAAAGAAAGTTTGAATGTTGTTAAAACACCTGAAACATCTAACACAACAAATCAAACTAGTTTCTTTTTCATGTGCAGAAAGACCATCTTTGGTACATGGACTCGGGCTGCACAAAACATATGACGGGGAACAAAGGTCTTCTCAAACACTTTGTGAGCAAGTATACAGGAAATGTAAAGTCTGGGAATGACCAAGTTTCGCCGATCTTAGGCCACGGGGTAATAGAAACAGGAAATTTGAAGATAGAAAATGTGTCCTATGTGGATGGTTTAGGCCACAATTTGTTTAGCATAGGGAAATTCTGCGATAAAGGAATGGAGGTCGTTTTCAAGAAAACCTCGTGTTCGTTAAGAACAGAAGATGGAGCAGAATTTTTAGGTGGCAACAGAAAGTCAAATTTGTATACAGTTGACTTGTCTGAGAAAGGTTCCGGCGCACCAGTATGCCTACTGTCAAAAGCATCATCAGATCTAAACTGGTCATGGCATCGCAAGTTGTCGCATTTGAATTTCAAAAATATAAACAAGCTGGTGAATGGTGATTTGGTCAGAGGTCTACCGAAGCTTAAATTTGAGAAAGATCATCTCTGTAAGGACTGCGAAGCGGGAAAAATGAAGAGAGTTCCACACAAAGTGAGTCAGATATCTTCAAATATCGCGCCTTTACAGTTGATATATTCTAGTGATGGTGGATGATTATTCCCGGTACACATGGGTCTGGTTCGTGAATCAGAAAAGTGAGGTTCCACAACAAGTGATTCTATTTCTAAAGAAACACAAGACTCAGAACGGACAACCGGTGAAGAGTATTCGAACTGACAATGGGACAGAGTTCAAAAACAGAACTTTAGATTCCTACTTGGATTCTGAGGGAATTACCCATCAGTTCTCAGCAGCATATACTCCAGAGCAGAATGGAGTAGTTGAAAGGAAAAACAGAACATTGGTTGAAGCTACCAGAACAATGTTTATACATCGTCGCTTTAATAAAACTCCATATGAATTATGTAATGGAGTAGTACCTAATATCAAATACTTTCATTTATTTGGTAATAGGTGCTTTGTGCTGAGTGAATCGAACAAACTGTCAAAGTTTGATTCGAAAGCCTATGAAGGAGTCTTTTTAGGTTACTCAATGGAAAAAAGGCTTTTAGAATTTTGAATCGGAGAACTAACATGATTGTCGAAAGCATGAATGTTACGTTTGACGATTTAGTCAATTTAAATTTCTTAACGAGTAAACCTAACTCATCCAAACATTTAATTTTTACAAATAACAAAACAGATGAGTCATTCACACATGCAGAAGATATAAGCTTTGATTTTATGTTTGATTTATTTAAAAAGAATGATAACACATCTACTGTCTTGCAGGATATTCAGCAGGAGTCTGTGTCAATAACTTAGCCACTTAGTATCTCTATAGTTCAACAGACTACAAATTCTGATAACTCGGAGTTTGAAGCTACAAATATCCCTGCAAACGAACAAAGTCCAAGATACGATCAAGCAGCAGGAGATATTAATTCAATTGATCTTCAAAATCTTAATGACCACATTCAGGTTCAATCCCCTGAACCTGTTTGGCTGAAGAGTCATCCAGAGACACAAATCATAGGAAGTTTGGACTCCGGTGTTCAAACCAGATCTGCCACAGCTAATATATGTCAACACTCTAGCTTTCTAAGCATGGTTGAAACTAGACGTGTGTCGGAAGCTCTAGCTGATCCTGATTGGATTATAGCTATGCAAGAAGAGCTAAATCAATTTGACCGACTCAAAGTCTAGAGACTAGTTCCGCGACCTGATGGCAAATCTATTGTCGGAACGAAGTGGGTGTTTAAGAACAAAAACTATTCTGATGGAGTGGTGGTTAGGAATAAAGCTAGGCTAGTGGCTAAGGGGTATAATCAACAGGTAGGGATTGATTATGATGAGACCTACGCCCCTGTAGAAAGAATAGAATCAATTCGACTATTCCTAGCCTATGCTTCCTACAGAAACTTCGCGGTGTATCAAATGGATGTGAAGACTGCCTTCCTCAATGGCAAACTGAAAGAGGAAGTGTATGTCAGTCAACCTGAAGGTTTCGTAGATCCTAACAGACCCAATGACGTCTACATTTTGGACAAAGCTCTATATGGTTTAAAACAAGCCCCGAGAGCTTGGTACGATGAGCTGTCAGAACATCTGCTAAATGAAGGATACGTCAAAGGGAAAACTGACACCACATTGTTTAAAAAGCAAATTGGAAACGATTATGTATTGGTACAAATATATGTCGATGACATAATATTTGGCTCTACAAATCCTAAGTATGGCAATGAATTTTCAAACACTATGAAAAAGCGATTTGAAATGAGCATGATGGGGGAAGTTAATTTTGTCCTCGAATTGCAAATTAAACAATTTAGCAATGGAATTTTTATAAATCAAGCTAAGTATATCAAAGATCTGTTAAAGAGATTTGATATGACTAGCTGTTCATCAATATCAACACCCATGGCTTCTCGAACCAAACTATTTGCTGATCTGGAAAGAAAAGCAGTAGATTTGAAAGCATATAGAGGGATGATAGGTTCATTGCTATATTTAACAGCTAGTAGGCCAAATATTATGTATTCTACAAGCCTTTGTGTCAGATTCCAAGCAAATCCCGAAGAATCTCATCTTCTGGCGGTAAACCTCATATTTAGGTATCTTAAGGGTACCCCAAATCTAGGTTTGTGGTATCCTAGGGATTTTGGGTTTGGGATAATTTCCTATTTTGATGCAGATTATGCCGGATGCATGTTAGACCGAAAGAGCACATCTGGGAGTGCACACTTTTTGGGAGACAAACTAGTCTGCTGGGGTCCAAGAAGCAGAATTGTGTTTCATCATCAACAGCTGAAGCAAAGTACATTGCTGTTGCTAGCTGCTGTTCACAATGCCTTTGGATTCGGACTTAGCTTTCCGACTTTGGTCTGGTATATAACAAAATCCCTTTAATGTGTGATTCTCAAAGTGCCATTGCAATTACTTGCAATCCGGTACATCACTCTAAAATGAAACATATTGACATCAGATATCACTTTATAAAAGACTATGCTGAAAAAGGTTTAATTGAATTAAAATATGTTCAAACAGATAATCAAATTGCTGATATTTTCACCAAAGCGTTAGACGAATCTTGTTTTAATGCGTTAGTGTCAAGATTAGGAATGTTGAATTTGACAGTTTAACATAACATTCTGAATCAATAGATCTTACATGGTATGTGCTAGTTGTGCAGGTCAAATTCAGTCAAAGGACAGACAAATCAAATACAAGTTATGAATCAGTGAGGGTTCATACTTGTAGGGGGAGAAAACATATCAGGTTTTGTATATATTAAATGAAAAATCAAAAACATTTACAAAACAAACAAAATTCAAAAATATTGAATACCCTTTACCCTCAAGCCAATTACCTACCAAACCAACTCAACAACGCCTACTTCCTACCATACATAACCAAAATTGAATACCCGATAATCACCGAACTCATAACATCTCACCCATTGAACCACATATTCACTTTTAATCCTTCTGAAGCCTTCCCTCATGTTCCAGAGGTGTACGTACAACAATTATAGAGTTCTTTATCTTTAACCGAAAGTGCTGAAGGTCTTCCCATACTCACAGGTCAAATAGAACAAGTTAAAATTTGAGATGGGCATTGAAAGTATTTGCAGAATTCTTAGACTACCAAAATCAAACTCTTATCCAACAAACGCTGGCTTTGATCCCATCCTGACTGACAAAAAAATTCTAACCCATGTAATGGACCTCGGATGGAGGGGAGATGAATTGACCAGCATGTCGAAATTCAAACGTTCAGGACTCGTTCCTCAGTGGCAAACTTTATATGCAATAATCATGTGGTGTTTGACAAGTGTGACCAAAGGATTAGATGGTGCCAATGCCTTTGCATTGAAGGTGCTGGTTGGAATGGCCAAGCATTTTCATTTTGACTATGCAGAATTATTATTTGTGGAGATAGCCAAGGTGGTGAGGGAGAAAGTGATGCCCGGAAAAAGAAGTAACTTCTTACCATTTCCACGGTTTATTTCTATGATAATTCAACGGGTGATGGCCAGAGATACTGATATCTCGAGGCGTGATGGTGAACCAGCAGTGCAAATTCAGATGATGATAAAGTTATACAAAATCCCGGCGATGCCTGATATTCAACTGTTCGTGATGCCTGCTGAGTTAGTACATTTGTTGGATCTGGAAAGTGAAGTGGTCAAGGAGTATGTAAGAGTAAATAACATTGTTCTTATGGATCGACAAGAGCCTGTTGATCCTACCCCAAGAACATTAGGATCCCCGAGTGCTAGGGATATTAGGAGTCAGTCTTCTACGGGAGAAGCTGACAGGGGAGAGCAAAGAGAAAATATAAATGAGAGGGGTGGAGAAGAAAGTGAAGGTGCTAGTGAGCTTAAAGAGGGAGTTGCTCTGGACACATCTGAAAGTGATACTAATTCATTCCAAAAACATATCGAGAAAATGTTTCCTGAACAGATTGAGGAGGAGTTGGGTCCTGATGGTCAAAGAGTACATTCTAGTTTGCCTGATTATGACCAAATGATGGATTTTTCGGATATTGATACGCAATTGATGTATGATGATATTACTGCGCTTAATGTAGATGAAGATGCTGAGAGGTAAAAACAAAGTGAGGGAGTGAGTGTTGGGAGAAAAGAATATGTGAGTGCTGACATGTCACACCCCGCTAAAGCGGAAACACGAGGTGTCACAGCACAAGATATCATCGCACAAGGTAAATAGATAATAACCATTAGATTAAATTAACAAAATAAGTAGTTCGGATGAAACATAAATAAAGGTTACATAACCGAATAATGTTTAAAGGACATTGTCTTGTACGATGCGTAAATAAAATAGATATTGTTTTTATAAAATGTGACGATGAAGATGAAGATGCCACACATCATGTTTGTAAGCATAAGATACCTAACGGCGGTCACCTGAAAGCACGGGTAAAAGAAAAGGGTCAACTACTAGAGTTGGTGAGTTCATAGGTTTTAATGTATGCACAAAACATCTTTTAAATGAGAAAAGTTTAAATAATTGATGGAAGTTTTTGGATAAAAATCCAAGTATGAAATAATGATAGAAGATGTATTATATTGCCCAATACGTTGCACATGGTAGTAATAGACAATGATGATTATTGCTTGAGCCATTATCCAACCTAGCCGACAACCAATTGCCAATGATAAACCTAACGCCTATATTAAATGACGTTAGTAGTGGTAAAGTACATCTATAGTTCGTCAACCATAAATGGGAGACGTCGGAATCTCCAAATAGCGCTACTTACAAATACCATCGGCTCACTAGCGGAGTTAAGGAATAATGTCCAACGAAAGGGCCTTACAACGATCACCCAAGCACATCAAAGAATAATACCATAAGTGCTCAAAATAATATTTGAAATAAATAAGAAGATAGGCAATAAACTTTTCATGAAACATATACACATGCTTTCACCCCAAAATAATATGAAATACGGTAAAAAGGGGCTATGATACTCACTCGGTATGCAAAGGTGTTTTCTTGTAAGGATTTCTTGTTCCTACCGAAGCTCCTTTCCTAATATAAAAGGTACGTAGCTCTATTAGACTTATTTTATTTATTATTTTGTATTATTTATTTGTGGTTAACTTATTTATTTAAATAGTTAAAGGTTGTCTCTATTTTTGTTCATAAATCATAAGTGTTTACTGAAATTTTCAGTTCTTTGAGTTGAACTTTAAAAATTAAAAACTATAATTTAGGAGTCATATTAAGGCTTGATATTTTAATATAATCTTACTACATGTTTCTAGAATGTCCAGTAAAAATATAGGAATTTATAATCCATGTTTGGTATTTTTAATAATTAAAAGTGTATAGGATGTCCACTGATCAGTGTCTGGATGACATGTTGTTACTAAAACGTCTGTTTAGGGCTCATACGACCTCCTTTTTACATGATTCAAACTAAGAAATAACCAAGACTCAAAGATTAAACTTTTAAAAAAAACTTGACGTAATTTGACCCAAGAATGAGTAAGTTACACGCGTTTAAAGTGTACCCTTCTAAATCTGCCAGACTTCCAGATTCAACATATGGGTCTTTTTAAATATGTTTGAAGGATCAAACGTTCATGAAAATTAGTGAATCCAGGTTTAAATGAAAGGTAACACTTTAAACTAAGATTAGCAAAAAGAATCAACTGATTTTGATACCTAGAACTCCAGATATAACAAAAACAAGTAGGGAGTTCTAACATCAGATTCTGCCAGATTTGTGATTCTTTTTGCTTATGGGTCATAACTTTAGTATAGCATGTTTATATTCATGAATAATCATATTGTATGAGTATAAACTTTGATAATCCATGTGTTCTTACAACAATGGTAGGATGATACACATTTTATGTGTTCCTTACAACATTTGTTAAGATGAAACACATGCATGATCAAAGTCTTATTTTCTTGATTTTTAGTTGATTAAGTTCCATACAACAACGGTAGAATGATGCACATTTCATGTGCTCCTTACAACATTGGTAGGATGTTTATATTTACATGATTATATATATATAAATAAAGGAAATAAGATGAACAACAAAGAAAATAAATAAAAGAAAGAAGAAAGAAGAAGAGAAGAAAGGTAGAAGAGTAGAGATGGGTGTTTTATGATCATCTTACCACTCTTTTCCTTGATTTTGTCTTTGATCTTCAAGAGATGATCAAGACTTGGATGTATTTGGGGAGATTTTTGTAGGTGAAAGAAGAAGAGAGAAAAGAGAAGAGATGGAGTGTGGTGGTAAAGGAAATGATAAGGAGTAGTAGGAGGCTTATATAGAGCATGGGGGAGATCAAGTGGTGGTTCTTGGGAAGAGAAGGAGGCAAGAGAAATTTGAGGGGGGGGGGGGAGGGGTAGGGGTGGCCGGCCTCATGGGGGGGGGGGTTTTCTTTTATTTATTTATTTATTTTTTGAATTATTAAGTGTAATTGGTTTAAATTGAATTTTGTATAATTGTTGATTTTGTTTAAATCTTTTAATTACAAAGTTTTTATTACTTTTATGAGTTTATTTTTATATGTTTTATATTTTAACTTATTTATATTTATCATAATTTATTTAATTATTTTAATTGATATTATTTTTATTATTGTACCTGATTTGTAATTCTTGACTCGTAATAATTCGATTTTTCGAGCTCCGGAAGGTTCTAACCATATAGGCGGGATTTCTACGAATTCTAATATTATTATGGATGTATTTAAGTCATGATTACTATTTTTAGTCATGCTAGGCTTAAAATTAGAATTTCTAATGGCTAACCTGGGAAATTTGTTGCCGAATGTCACATGACATTTCCCTAGCCATTTCTAGCCGGTACACCACATCCACTGTCTGGTTTATACCTGGCATTGAAAAAGATTTTGGCTTCCCACCAGAGCATGCACAAACCCCTCTAAGCCATTCAGTATACTTCAACAGGATATTGTTTCATCTCACGGAGATCAAGCACATAATCTAACGAATCCTCATTTGGAGGAAACTGTTATTGAAACAAGTGGCACTCCTCTCCAGGCCACACCTGTCGTTTTTGCGCACATCGATAACTATCAACAGATTGTTGATTTTCTTTCCAAACACAGGGATACACTTGAGGCAATAATTGGTTTATTCAGTGATAGACCAACTGGAATTACTATAGGTGAAGCCTTCACAGGCCATATCCGAGGATCAGTAGGAAATCCCACCACAGCTAACGTAAATCTAGCTGTGAAAGTGGGTGGTCCTTCATCTACAGAATTTGTTTCTGGAGGTGATGGAACCTCAACGGGTTATCTAAGTGATCCCGGTGTTACACCATCTGAATCTGAATCGGCTAAGGAATTCGTTTCCAAGGCTGATTTTGATGCTGCTCTTGAACATTTGCATGTACAAATTGATGATATTCAAAGATTACAACTTGACAGACTGACAAGAATTGAAAAGAAATTGGATGAGTTGGTAGAAAAGAAAGAAGTTCAAATGAAAGATCAGGTTACAGATGCCCTATCAGTGGATGAGTTAAAGAGTTTATTGATGGTTAAATTGATTGGAAAGAGTGATAGCAGTTCAGATGATTTAGATATCTTATCATTATTGAGAACTGAAGTGGGGTCTACTTGTAAAGCTGCTGCCGGGTCATCAAAACGACCTAGGCATGATGATGATGACTTAGACACCGATCGTCCTGAGGGGGAGAAACGTTTAAAAACTTATTTTGATACCCCGGCTGCTCAGTGAATTGGTGCAGTTGCTGCTAGATTGGAGGAAACTTCGTTTAAACAAAAACATAAGGGCAAGCAGACTGAAATGGTTGAATTTGAGGAGTCAAATGTGCCTGAGGTTGAGGCAGAAGATGAGGATTTGACGCTAGCCTTGTGGCTGAGCAAGCAAGAGGTTGAAAAGCCTTCTTCTGAGATTGTTGATGAATCAGAACTTGAAAGATATAATTTGGAAAGTGTAATGCAACTCCATAAAGAAGTGACAGAACAATTTCCGCCATCTCCTAAGAAATTTAGAATCACTCCTTCAGACATCAGAAAGCAACAGCTAAAAGAAAGCCATATCAGTGAAATATCAAAACAGTCAGAATGGAATATCCTTAAAACTGTCCAAATAGATCCAGTTCACACTGGGTCTTTACCAAATGTAAAGAAAAGCTATGTGCTAACTAGGGAGGCCCTGAAGAAAACCGTCAGAAACTGGAGGTACCAAGATATACCAGTGGCCTTTCTAGAAGAAAAGTTTGTCGACATCTACACAGATGAAATCGAAGAGATGTTGGATGTAAATATGAAGGGTGCAAAAGATGCAGAGGATGCTAAAGCAAAGATGATTCTCAATATGCACACTGCAAAGAAAGAAGAAATCAAATCGAAACATCAGATCATAAAACTCAATTTTGTTGGAGTTCAGAGAGTTGTATACAAAGAAATGATCAGCTATCTCGTCACAAGGTCAGATATGAAGAGTTATACGATTGGGCATGTGGACCTAAAAATCTTAAACCTAAGTGATGTCAATTTTCTGCTAGAGGAGCTCGAGTTGAAATTAGAAAAGAATGCTGAGGATTTTGCTGGTTATAAGAAGCTCAGGGAGTTCATCAGGCACCGATGTCAAATAGCAGAATACACTGATCTTCAATTGGGAGCTAAATCTGATAAAGCCAAAATAAATTTGTTGAAGCCAAACAAGATGCATTCTAAAATTGACCAACTGAAGATGTTTCAAGTTGTCTGGAGTGATGATGAAGAGTTTAAGGGAGATGAAGGGATTGTTTTGTTTAAAAATAAAAGAGAAAAGTTATTTCTAAGGTTCAAAGAAGTTGATGCCTATTCAGATGGATCTTTGAAGATTTGGACCTTAAAATTTTTGGATTATAGTATGAGCTTAAAGGATGAAGTAGACCAAGCGCCCAGAGTCAGATTAACTAAAGTCATAAAGCTATTCAATGCCAAACACGATGAAAGAAAAATGATAAGACATTCGCAGAGAAACATGGGGCAAAGAAATACAAACCAGATTTAAACAAGGGGGAGAATGTTAGAGTTACATTTGTGTTTAATGTCTAGTTACAATTTAGTGTTTTATAGTTTACATTGTACTTAGTATAAATAGTATTGTAGCCTACTTTCCATGTAACCTTTTGACATATTATTGAATAGAAAACACACACTTTAAGGTGTTTCCATACATTCTCTCTATTTGAATCTATTGTGTATTCATTTGATTTCTCTACAAGATTAAATCCTTTCCTTTGGCTTTTGTGAATAAAGTGGTGTCGGTTTTTCCTTTGTTGTATCCCTCACTCAGCAAATATTCAGACAGGACATCATACCAAGCTCTCGGGGCTTGTTTTAGTCCATATAACGCTTTGTCTAGAATATAAACATGTTGTGGGAGTTTCAGATTGATGAAGCCTTCTGGCTGAGACACATAAACTTCCTCCTTGAGGATACCATTCAAGAATGCTATCTTGACGTCCATCTGAAAAACCTTGAAGCTTTTGTAGGCAGCATAGGCTAAGAATAGTCGTATGGCTTCTATCCTAGCTACAGGAGCAAATGTTTCATTGTAGTCTATTCCCTCCTGTTGGTTGTAACCTTTAGTAACCAGCCTAGCTTTGTTTCTAACCACTATTTCATTGGAATCCCGTTTGTTCTTGAATATCCACTTGGTACCAACCACTGATTTATTTTCTGGAACGGGTACTAATCTCCAGACTTTGAGTCTTTCGAACTGGTTGAGTTCTTATTGCATGGCAATGACCTAATCAGCATCTTGTAAAGCATCGGAGACTTTGGTGGGTTCAATCTGAAGGTATTTGTTTGGCATAATCGAGTAGCAACAGAAGCAAGATATAATACAAAATAATAAGCTAACCAAACAAACACTTCCCATGGACCAATATCTAGATATGGAATTGCAACTAAAATATAATAAACGAGATAGAAAGAAAGTTATACCACAACTCAAGCACAATGATCTTCCTCTTGTTAATCTTCAAGAACTAAAGCAAGTCAAGGCTTCAAGAATCCAAACAAGGATTCCTCTAATGAATTCCACCCCAAGCAACCTTGATTCCCAAATGCTAGTAAGTTGGTGTAGTCACCAAAACAACACCCAAGTCTATGTGTTTCTTGCTTCTTGTGTTCAAGAACTCCAAGAACAAGATGAACAAGTGAGAGAGAGTTCAAGTGTCAACCAAGAGCCAAGAGACATCCAAAAACCTCGCTTAGAGCAGATAACTCGTAGCCTCTTTGTCTACCACCAGTAGTAGAAGTTAATACCATTAAACCAAGTGTTTAAGGCTGTTAATTCTGCTGTTATAGCGAACGTACACGGCCCGTGTAGGTCTACACGGCCGTGTAGGCCCAAAGTCCACGGCCCCAATTGGGCTAAGACGGCCCGTGTCTATCAAGCACTACACGGCCCGTGTTCATCTACACGGCCCGTGTAGGCCCAAACTACATGACCTTGAACTGGGCTAATACGCCTCGTATATATTGGACTGGACACAGCCCGTGTTCAGGAACACGGCCCGTGTACCATCCTGCCAAAACCCATTTTGGCCTTTTCCTCTCTTTTGCTTGATCGTGTTGCCGGAATCAATACTTGGTGTGTGACCCAATAGGCCTATACCTCATCGGTAGTGCCATTAACTCGTTCGTGTCAGCGGGCATATTCCAACAGACTCCCACTTGCACGTGGCACGACTACGAAAAATAACACAAACATAGAGCGGCCTCTAGCAAGACATCTATGCTCCCAAGTCAGTATAGGGTATGCCACTCTTGACAAGATCTCAATCATAAAATGATTGTCCTAAAGATAAATGAACATATACATCCCTTTGTTCGCGATATCCTATGTGAACACAAGGCATGGAATATAGTCAGCCTTCAGATCGTTCACGATTATGTTTCTCGATTCTAGATTAGTGGTGACCAACAAACCAAGTTAACATTGATCCATCATCAATATAGCTTGAGCACGGCCATGCATATGAATGTCAGCACTCAATCATCGAGGGACCCATGGATATCTTCTCTATACATAGAGGAACAAATTCCTTTCGACTACATAGTCCCGCCACATAGATAATACTCTACCCAATCATCTCCCTTATAACGACCAGTTACGGACCGCGTTAGAAAACGATCAAAGCAAAGCAGACCTATGCTTTGGAATCACATGTATCTCTAGTTTAAGGATGAAACATCATCATCATCCCGAGTTACTTATGACTAGAACCATGAAGCAAAATCGGGTGCGGGTCCTCCAATCACTTGAAACCCCTTTCAAGTATAGGCAAAAATCACGTTTAACAAAACCAACTCTTTACCTCAATCTTAATTTATACTTCCTTCCCATAAAGTATAACCGATTGTGGAGATTTTAGAATGATAAACATTCTCGGAAGTGTTTAAACATGCTAAGATGGAACACAATAAGGATTCATAAAATACCCGCCCTCGGCGTATTATTAAATCTCCATTTAATAATAGATATGGTATGAATTGCAATATTGCTTAATGTCCCCAAAATATAAGTACAAATCAAACATAAACCAAAACATATTCAAGCCAAGTTATACGCATTAGACATACTAATGGACCTAGTATGACAAACACCACTAGTCCATAACAACGGCTTAACTAGTGGATTTGTCCCACAAAAGTATGCATCAAAGAGATCCTACTTTTCAAAAATTAAAGTAATCACACACTCATTGTCTCAAAAACCCACAATAAGGTTAGTGATACTTTAAGAATCAACAAACAATACCACAAGTTAGGATCATCAACTTTGATCAAAGATCAACTGTTATCCTAGCAGAAACATGAATTAGAGTAACTACATACTCCAAGCCTATTCAAGTCGTCAAACATCAAGAACATATCTCTATATTTCTTGAACTAAATACTATCCAATTTTGTATCTCTTAAATGCCCCTACGAAGTAGTAATTCCTGAATTAGGTTTGCAGATAACCTAATATCGGGACATTATCTTCCATATACATTTAACACTAGGAATACAACAAAGCTCCCACTAGCCCGGACATACGTAAAAGGCATTATCTATGCTTTTAAAAAACTCATCACTATGATCTTCTAATAGTAAGCAAAGATATCTTTCCTTCAAGATGCAAGAATAAGCCCGAAGTGGTCTTATCCACTTTTGTAGACATAATTCGGATACTACGGATGTATATTAAGACCCTCGGATAGTGTTATAAGCACTTCCTCATCATATTGTTTCATGACGAAATGCGGTCATTAATATCCACGAGTATCAAACATTCTTCAACATAGCCACTAGGACAAGTTTCTCCATAACCACCATGTAAAACTTTACCACTAGTCGGTATTTGAAGTTGTCTACAATTCCATCCATGTTAATCCCATCACTACCACCTTGGTATACACCTAGGTATGGGATCAAGTCAAGTCAAGCACTTGGACATTCCAAATGGATTGCATCTCTTTATCATTTACTTCTTTTATTTTAAGCGAATTCTGGATCCACTACGTCTTCCGATAGGTGGCGAACTCAACAAGACTCACCATTAAGTCATTACCACTTAGATATGAGAAACCCATATCTCTTTGGCTCTATATGACTCTAATCAGAATTAAAAGAAGTAATGATTCTTAGTCAGGCATACCAGCATAACCATGCTGATCATCTATCAAAGATATCAGATTATATGCTAGTATCATCATCAAGTGTTCATTTAAGTTCCACGTTCTTCCACTGGAATGCCTTAGTTTTAGTTTCTTTCTTCTTCCCCTTTTAAGCAACAAACATTGTTCTCAAAAGGTTAAATAACTAAAACTTAGAAGAACTCCTCAAATGTATTAGCACTTCTCGATTTCAAGTTTATCCTTCTCCCACTAAATGTAGAATGGATAACTTCGAACTATTAAGATAGACAAGCAAAGAACCTTTCTAGTTGTATCTTAATAAATGCTAAATAGACTATCTGTTGAATTTGGATTCGAGGACTTAGTCACAATGGCAAATGAATATCCCAACAAACCGGACACACATTGTCGACCCGTCATAAACCGAATCAAAAACACCCGGTTCCTTACTCCATGACACAATGTACCAATGCGTCTTAGTAGGATATGAATTGTGAAACAATTCCACAATTCACTATATGGTCATCCAATATATAGATAATAGATACATTAGCATCTTAACTAGATCTAAGTACCTTGATCTATATGCCCTATTGATTCTTAAAGTTGTTTTGGTTAATTCTGAACACCAACACGGTTTCAGGCATATACCTAAACTAATAAACGTCTTGCCACTACTACCATCAAGGTAGTGACGAAGAAGTTTCGCTTTCGTTATTCTTTGCGGTATGCTTGAATGGATTATCCACAAAATGTGATCAATATCCAACAAGCTTATAATCCTCTCACAAACTCCGGCGAAGGATCTCATAATCATCTTAGCCTGATAAACAAGATCAACATCAAAGCGTTTAGCCCGAGACTAAACTATTCCAAGATCCTAACCACATGGATCTAGGCGATATATTTCTTGTTTATGTGATTAAATTGATTATCACACAAAGATAACGCATCCAAACTATTTTGGATTCAGAATCAATTATTCATGAATATTCTATTACTTGTAACAAATCCTTGTGTATGCCATGACATGGAAACTTTGAACAAAATTATCTCACAATAGATTTTCATAATAAATTTTGTATTTTAAGAATAACTCATTACCACATGTAAAGTTGTACGCCACGCAGAGTAAAACAACACATGAGCTATGACATAAAACCTTGAATAAATAACGTTTAATAAGGTTCAACATCAATTCTTAAAACTTCAAAATTTTTGTTCACCGTAATTAAAGCGAGCATACAAAGAGATATTACTTGCCACGCAGGGCAATAAAATAAAGTAATAAATAAACCGGTGACAAAAGCGAGATCAAGTCTCCTTATCTTCTCTTGGAGGACAATCACCATGATTTCCTCGTTCGAGATCCGGTTCTTCATGCTTTTCTTTCAACAAAGGACCTACACTTTGTAACAAACAAATTTGTGACAAACGTGAGTCAATCCGCTCGGGTCAACAACCCAGCTTATAGAAGAATAGCAATGAATCATGAACGTACCTGAAGATAGAAAGTTAACTCTCTCTTTCCTGAGAAGTTTTATATCTTCTCGGCACGTAGAGCAGGCGTGACGGCCCCAATTTCCAAATCTTCCACAGAAGTAGCAAACCACCTTTTCTTGAGTCTCTTCTTGAGGCACATCCTCTATGCCCTTTGACTCAACATCAAGGATAGGCTTGGAAACTCCAACCTTTCCTTTTAGGGTCGGTTTCTTCTTCCATTTCTTTTGTTTCTTTAAGCCCAATGCGGGAGTGGTTGAGGTGGAATTATGCTTGGCATGATAGTTTGTGACAAACTGTTCATATGATAGTTTGTGACAAACTGTTCATATGATGCGGGTAGAGACTGGAGTACATGATAGTTTGTGACAAACTGTTCATATGATGCGGGTAGAGACTGGAGTACAATATCCACAGAGAGCTCTCTACTAATAGGAAATCCTAACCTCTCCATTTGGTCCACGTTCGCCTTCATCTTAAGGACGTGAAGACCAACATTCCCGCCTTCCTGCAGCCTACAACCGACTAGGCTTTTAACACACTCATAGTGTTCCTGCCTAACTTGCTGTCGGAACATGTCCTTGAGCTTGTTTAACATATCGTACACACTCATGTGCTCGAGCTGCTCTCCCAACTCCGAGCTCATAGTTGACAACATGAGGCAGGCAACATCGTGTGTGTCCTCAATACGTTTTTCATACCCGTATCGGACGGCCCAAGTCGCGTTGGTAGCAGGTGGCTCCGGAAGGGGTTCCTCAAGGATGTGCAACTTTGATTCATGGCGTAGGACAATTCTCAATTGCCTAAACCGTGCAATAAAATTCACCCCCGTGAGTTTCTCCCTTTCTAGGAACACACGAAGTGAGATGTTTGACGTTGTGTTGTTTTGGTTTGACATCTATAAATAACAATAATACGAGTTTTGGTTAGCTTAGATAAAACTTGTTAAAAATAACTACCCCATAGTTTTAGATAAAACAATTATTCGTAACAAGGGCTAAGAACCTTATTTCACCTCGCAACGTGACGGGTTTGCCGCGGATCACGTGGCGAAGCTATTTAGGCCGGCAACCATTTTACCAATTGTAATCTCTATTACAACTCTTAGACACTTGCGGGATCCGTTGACATCCATTATGTCGGTTGGCATGTTTGATCCCATTCTTACACCAATCTTAATATATAATTTTTGTTTAGCTCGTGCTTAGCTCGACAACTAATCAAGAATTACATACTAAAATTGTAAACCGTCCGACAAGACACACGGGTGGCACTCCCGACCATCAATTGGCTCGTGCTTAGCTCGACAACCAATCATGCGAGTTACCCCACTCACCTTCCACACAACTACGCAAGGAATGACTCGTGCTTAGCTCGACAATCACCCTTGTTTCGTTAGATTCGGGTGGTGTCATCTTACGGATGATGCGTGATTTACATTTTTAAAACGGGATTTTGTTTCCAGTTTCTAAAAACCTTTTTGTGAATTAACAAAGTAAGTGTCAAAACGATTTTAATCACTTATAAATATAATACCAAGTTTATATTTTCTTTGTAAATTCTATTCACGCGAGATTGTTAACCATTTTAACAAACGTTGTATTTTATTTAATTTTATAGAAAAATTGTCTAGCATGCGAATCCTAATCCATGCATAGAAAAATAAAACACAACCACGCAAATATATATGTATATATATGTATAATTCGGTAACATGCCCAAAATTCCTATGCGTTTTCCCCGTGAGCCACAACGGGGAAAACGAGGCCAAAACCTAAGGACAAGGTAAAGTCTCGTTGGGTGAGCTCCCACCGAATCCAACACCTCCAATTGCGTGGTGATTCCTTCTCGCCAAGACGTCATCACCATGACTCCTGTTGACTTCTCCGGTTCTAATTCTACACTATTTACAAATACATAGAATATATATATAAACGACACGCAGGTCGCATTCCTACACTATTTATACAAATACACGGAATAAAATAAACGGCGTGCAAGCCGCACCAACAAATATATAAATAAATATTTACATCAATATGGCACGCAGGCCACCAAAAACCGAATTAATCAACCACAACAACACATAGGTCTAAGGGCATATCGTGTTACCAAATTAACCAAACACAACATAAGTGAAACATGGTGTGCCACACAAAACCATGATATAAATATATATCTATATTTTAGTTAAGATTGTCAACAACATCAAAGGCACCAAAATGACAATCCTTATACATATGCATTAGTGTATCAAACCATTTTTGAGACACATATTCATATATACATTTATAAGTATATATTTGTGTACACTTCATGCCAAGTTACAACAAATATATAAATATAAAAACTAAAATATATTAACACGTCTACGAATAAATCTATTCTAGCACAACAAGAGCCTCAATGGAAAACCAATTTTAAGAAAACAATTTTCTTATATAAATGTACTTATATGGTTTTTGAGACTTGATGTAAAAACTAACATCTTAGGTAGGCTACAAATATACCAATTTTAGCCTAACATGAATCCACATGAAAAAACATTTTTAGAAAACAATTTTCTAATATAAAAATATTTATATGATTATTATGTAGGCTACAAATATATCAATTTTAGCCTAATAACCATCTACACGAAAAATCATTTCAAGAAAACAATTTTCTTGTATAAAATATTCATATGGTTTTTCTAGACTCGTTAGTGCAAAGCCATGTTAGATATGACTCTGATACCACTGAAGGTATTTGTTTGGCATAATCGAGTAGCAACGGAAGCAAGATATAATGCAAAATAATAAGCTAACCAAACAAACACTTCCCATGGACCAATATCTAGACATGGAATTGCAACTAAAATATAATAAACAAGATAGAAAGAAAGTTATACCACAACTCAAGCACAATGATCTTCCTCTTGTTAATCTTCAAGAACTAAAGCAAGTCAAGGCTTCAAGAATCCAAACAAGGATTCCTCTAATGAAGTCCACCCCAAGCAACCTTGATTCCCAAATGCTAGTAAGTTGGAGTAGTCACCAAAACAACACCCAAGTCTATGTGTTTCTTGCTTCTTGTGTTCAAGAACACCAAGAACAAGATGAACAAGTGAGAGAGAGTTCAAGTGTCAACCAAGAGCCAAGAGACATCCAAAAACCTCCCTTAGAGCAGATAACTCGTAGCCTCTTTGTCTACCACCATTAGTAGAAGTTAACACCATTAAACCAAGTGTTTAAGGCTGTTAATTCTGCTGTTACAGCGAACGTACACGGCCCGTGTAGGTCTACACGGCCGTGTAGGCCCAAAGTCCACGGCCCCAATTGGGCTAAGACGGCCCGTGTCTATCAAGCACTACACGGTCCGTGTTCATCTACACGGCCCGTGTAGGCCTAAACTACACGACCTTGAACTGGGCTAATATGCCTCATGTATATTGGACTGGACACAACCCGTGTTCAGGAACACGGCCCGTGTACCATCCTGCCAAAACCCATTTTGGCCTTTTCCTCTCTTTTGCTTGATCGTGTTGCCGGAATCAATACTTGGTGTGTGACCCAATAGGCCTATACCTCATCGGTAGTGCCATTAACTCGTTCGTGTCAGCGGGCATATTCCAACACAATCATAGTTAGGAAACAGGAATAAGGGCACTCATTAGCTGTTGCAGAACGAGTCCTTACACCGTCTTGAATGTAACACCGCTTCCGAAAACAACTACTTTAGTGACAACTCAGATTTGGCAGCGGAAAATTTTCTTTTAATTACAACAAACTATTATTTACATTGTCATTTTGCAAAACATCATATACCGGTGTTACCTAACATACAGGAACCGACCATAATGTTAATCTACATTACATATCAAAACAAGTGTTCCAACCCACAAAGGGCATTTACATCAAAAGCTACCCGCCTTGTAGGACATCTAGTCTTTACCTGAAAAGGGAAATCATTGCACCATTAGCTAACACTTAGCTAGTAAGTACATACATATCATAAGCATCAATACAGTAAGTCATGCATCAAACATATCATACATATCGTATTTAAGCAATCATTGCTAGCTTAACACATAGCGGTGTACTGACAAGATCGGTAAGAGTCATGTCTTGCAGGGGAGACTGTCCTGCTCAATAACTCAGACCGGGGAATCTGACACAACCATCCGCGCTGGTGGGGGAGCATAAAGCAGTCCACCAAGCATCGTTCACGAAGCCAAAGACTCCTCAAGTAATCCAGCCGTTATCCAGCCGATTACCACTCACGTTAAGGCACGGCGGTTCTGCAGAACCTCGACCCGGGATGCACCCCGAATCACCGTTAAATCCCGAACCATGACCGAAGTCCTCTGGGATCCAGCTAACCGGCTGACCTTAACCATGGGTCAGATACTCTGCAGATAGTTCACATACACATATACGTACATTTGATCCCACAGGGATCCATCATCATCATCATATAGTCATATATCGTACATAGGATCCCATAGGGATCCATCATTCATTCATTTATACAGTACCTCATTAACAACTAAGCGGTTCCAATCTGGACCCGCTGGCATGCACCTAATACACATCTTAACATCATTCAAGTCATGTGCTTACCTCCTTGAGCATACCTGCATAAACGAGTTAGACATACATGCATATTCACATAGTAATCTAGTATGCAAGCCTTACTCTACTGAGTCTCATGAAAGTAGGTACTCACCTGACTTGCTTACAACATTTGTTTACTAAATTCTGGTTCTACTGACATGTTCACCTAAAACATTCGGCAATCGCGTTAAGCGTTTGCATGTATCAAGTTCTACTACTAGAACACTTACAAGACCTCTCTGACACTCCTGAACCCCTCATTAAACATGCTTTGGACACTACATAACTTATTCAACAAGAACATGTAATAAAAACACATTCTTGCTGAAAAGGCCCCGTCGCGCCGCGACCACCTAAAGCGTCGCGACGTGACACATGAAAGTCGGATCAAAAGTTGTATGTTTCATGCGAAAGTTGGACCAAATGAGCACAGGGCCTATCCGACAGTCGGACCAACAAGTCGGATGAGTCATCCGGCTGTCGGACCCAAAAGTCGGATGGCTTGTTCGAAGGTCGGACCAGAAAGTCACATAGTGCATTTTTGATGGGGTCGCGCCGCGATCTCGTGGTTTACTGATTCATCATCTTCTTCATTTATCATTCATCCGTCTTTCTTTTACACTTTTCCATTTTCCAGATCTTCAAAATTTTTATTTTCACTTTTAAAACACTTCTAAACTACATATTACACATATATAAACTACATAAACTCATTAAATCCAAATAAGAACATCAAACATGCGAAACCCACTTTTAAAGCAAGCTTCATGTTCTTTAATGGTGTTCTTACTTGAATCTTTGAGTTTCCAGCCCCTACACAACTCATAACTATCACAAATCATGTTTAAACTTCATGAGAAATATCATTTTTACCTTTGCTTAACTCAAAGACAACAGATCTTCCAACTTCTATCTTTCAAGAATCTCCGGAGAGAGAAAGTGTGTGTGTTTTGTGTGTATTTGCCTTTGCCAACTTTGACTAATCCTAGTCAAATCATACATATACATATGTATATAAATCTTATCCAGAGGCAAACCGCCTCTGGACAAATATCTTCTTTCTTTTTTCTTTTTCATATTCTTTTCTTTCTTTCTCTTCTTAATTCTTTTAACTAGTACATATATATATATATATATTTAATATATACATACATACATAACACACATATTAACATACACGTACACACAAATAATACGTATATATATTCATTTAAACAAGTAACCAATTAACCTTCTCATTAATATAATAACTTACAACTTGAACTCTTCACTTAAGTTACTATTCTTACACACACGTACATACTATTTACAACTAGGCCCAAGTTGAGGATGTTACATTGAACATTTCCTATAATCTAAGATTTGGGATGGGATTGTGTCCATCTTATTCCTCGGGGGTCCTGAATTGGAGGGACTCAGTTAATCTGTTGTGAGTTCAATGTCTTCCTCATTTGGTATTGGTTCTGAATCATAAATTGGAGTACCCTCATAAACTGGCTCATGAGGTACTATAACTAGACTAACAGTTGATGTAGATGGGGAATCCACGATTGGATATGAAGATGAGTTGTCAACCTCCGTTGCAGTTGTAGTAGGAGAAACTGCATCATTCCTGTCACCAGCATTAGGAACATTAGATTCAGACTGTAAGAAATCAAAAAAGAAATCTAAATTGTGTTCTGATGAACTTGGATTTTTATTTGTTTCTTTTATTTGAGGTATTGGTCCTGAACTGACTTGTCCAAAAGCAACTTCCTTTTCCTTTTGAAAAGTGTTAACATCCAACATATCATCGAATGTAACATTTATGCTTTCCATAACACAGTTAGTTCTTTTATTTAACACCCTGTAGGCTTTTGACTCATGTGAATAGCCTAAGAAAATTGCTTCATCAGCATTGGCCTCAAATTTCCCTAGATTATCCTTTTCATTGAGTACAAAGCACCTATTACCAAATATATGAAGATATTTGATATTAGGCACAATGCCATTTGCCAATTCATAAGGAGTTTTATTGAAACGTTTATGGATGAAAGAACGGTTATGTGTGTAACACGCTGTGCTGATTGCTTCAGCCCAATAGGAAGGTGGGAGACCGGAGTATGATAGCATAGTACGAGCAGCCTCAACCAGAGTTCGGTTGCGTTGTTCCATCACTCCATTCTGATGTGGAGTGTATGCTGCAGAGAATTGATGTGTGATCCCCACTAGGTCAAGATAGTCAGACAAGATGTTGTTCTTAAACTCGGTTCCATTATCTGTTCGAATGGAGGTGACACTGTGTTCAAACTTGTTATGTTGTTGTTTGATAAAGCTGATTATGACAGGAGTTGCTTCATCTTTTGACCTTAAGAACTTGACCCAAGTATACCTAGAGTAATCATCAACAATGACTAGGATATACTTCTTCCCATTTCGTGTTTGGACTCTCATCGGACCACATAGATCCATGTGCAGAAGCTCCATTGTCTTCTTTGTACTGGAGACTTGCTTGGCTTTGTTAGATGATCGTTTCATCTTGCCTTTTTCACAATCTGCACACAGATGGTCTTTGTTGAATTTTAACTTTGGCAGACCTCTCACTAGATCTCCAGTAACCAGTTTGTTGATGTTGTGGAAGTTGAGATGTGAGATTTTCCTGTGCCACTGCCAAGTTAAGTCCGATGAGGCTTTACTTAGAAAACAAACAGAGGTCGTTGTGTTGTAGTTGTTCAAATCGATGGAATATAAGTTAGACTTCCTTGTTCCTGCTATAAGCACATCACCTGTTTTCGTTTTGACTGAACAAGAATTCTTTTTAAAAGTGACCTCCAAGTCTTTGTCACAGAACTGGCCAATGCTAAACAGGTTATGGCCCAGTCCTTCTACAAAAGAAACCTTCTTGATTTTGATACTCTTTTTCACTATATCTCCGTACCCCAGTATCGGTGCTACATTGTCATTCCCAAACGAACATTCCCAAAGTACTTGGGAACGAAGTTTTTGAGAAGACTCTCTTCACCTGTCATATGCTTGGTGCACCCTGAGTCCAGGTACCAGAGATTGAGTTCCTGCACACAGAAAAGAATGAAGATTTAGGTCCCCATGTGGAAATGGGTCCTTATGTGTTAGATGATGCATTGGTGTCAACAACTTCTTGAAAGATGCAGTTTATTCTTTTCTGTATTTTCCATTGAATATTTTGTTCTTCTTTATTAAACTTTGAGGTTTTAATCCAGAATGGATGAGGAACAATTTGAGATCAATTTTTGAGGGATCTCTCCTTTTTCAAGAATTACGGACTTCGTTGAGTCATTGAGATCAAATACCTGAACCATATCTTTGTATTGCCAAACTTGAAACTTCTTTGGTTGTGCAATTGTTTGAGATTTAGGTGCTCATTTGGTGTTTACAAGTTTGTATTCTTTGATGATTGGTCTGTTTACTTTGTGTTGTGGGGTGTGAACTTTTGAGTTTGATGGTTTTGGTGGTTTAGACGTTGTTCTTGAGAGAGTATTGGTACGTGGGGATTGCGATTTCCTTGTTTTGAATTCAGTGTTGTTCCATGCCTTCAAAAATTCTTTGTACCTTCCTCTCCAATATGCTTCTAACTCTTAAATTGTGAATAATCTATTTTCATAGTTCCAATAATTCATGAGGTTTAGAGCATGTTTGGTTACCTACTGATGAATGATTATTCCGTGTGATGTGATAAAGGGTGCATTGACTTGATTTGACCCTTGTGGTCTCCAATTCTCACAGGTACGAATTCCCAATTGTTTTCTAAGCCTATCATATTCACATTTGTATTCACAATGTCCGTGCAAACAACCATGACTTGTGCAAAAACAAGTACTTGCTTTCATTTTGTTTTTGGAAAGAGAAGTACATTTACTCAAGAAATTTGAAATGTGATGACACCTCTTTGAAAAATCAAAACGTGGCTTAGATAAACTGGGTATGAACTATCGTCTGTTATCTTTTGTGTAAAAACTTCTCTTGTTGTTGTCTTTTCTTCTCACATTTGAAATAATTGAGTAATGGTTAGTTGCAAGAGAGTTTGAGTTCTTGTTGACAACTTTGGTTGGTGATTTTGGTTTGTATTTGTGAGAGTGTGTGAGATTGGGTTTGGGAATGACATTTAGTTGCCTATTGGTGGTTTCAGGAGATTTGTGATGTTTTCTTTGAATCCATGAATCTTCCACCTTAGTTTTACCTTTTTCTTCTCAGATATACTTTCTTGTTGGTTGGGAAGTAGAAGGAGTAGAAGTGCATGTCAAGATTTCCTTTTTACAGTGACATGAAAGACTCTTTTCTGATTCGTTTATTTCCTTTTCTAAATCATTTGTGATGATGGTTCGAAAATAATAAGCTACAAGTATTTCTAGTTGCCTTTGTAAAACCTTATGTGGTATATGTACTCAGGCTTCCAGAACTACGTGTGGCTTCTTAAGATTTCCAGGATATGTAAGCATCGATTCATCATCTAACTCAATGAGCTTGTGAGGCTCAGATGTGCTAGACTCGTTTAGTTCCTGATAGTTAAAAGGAATTTGAGATTTTAAGTTTGTCTTTCTTTTGAAATCCTCTTCTACTACTTCCTCCTCCTGTCCAACAAATACCATATTCTTTGTGATGTCATCATTCATTAAATTGAATTCATATAGCTGTTTGGTTGTCACTTTTTCACTAATTCTTGGGTTTTCAAATCCAAGACCATCGTAGGTCCATTTAGAAAATTTGCGTTCTTTGGATTTATTCAGAAATATTGTTTGTTCTGATTGTCCCCTCTTGATCAGTGTGTCTTCAAGTTCTTTAATCTTTGAGCATAGTTCACCCTTTTCTTTTATTATAAATTTAGTGTCTTTTGCAGCACTAATTTTCTCTGCTTTGAGATTATGAATTTTGGTACTCATGCTTGCTGTTAACTCAATTAGTTTGTTTTCCTTTTCAATTATCTTTTTTTTGAGTTCAGCTATTTCTTTGTCAACCTAGAAAGTTTCCATTTGTTGATTTCTTATTATTTCTTTTAATTTTTCTTTGTTTATTTTGGAATTTTGTACCTTTTTCTCTAACTTTTTCATGCGTGACATGATGATCTGAACATGTTCCATGCTCAGACCAGAACCTGTTAGGGAGTTAGAGTGTACCTCATCCTCATCATTCTCAGCATCAAGCATTTCATCTTCTGAGTTATCATAGTGTGCCTCTGGCTCTTCATCTTCTTATGAGAATTCATCCTGAACATCAGCCATCAGGCAAAACGGTGCTTATGCTTCCTCATCCAAATCACTATCATCAGTGTCTGATAGGAATTGGTCTTCCTCAACCATCATGGCCTTCCCTGCACTCTTTCTCTTGGATAGCCTGAGTTTCTACTTGTAATACTCAGCATCCTTCTTTTTCTTTTAAGCGCAATCTTTAATTAAGTGGCCATTGCCCCCATATCTATAACATTTTCTGTCTTCCTTCTTTTCGTCCTTCAAGAATCTTGGTTTCTCAGTAACCTTGAAAGTATCTGGTCTACGGGACCCAGATGTGTATCTCTGACGATTGTTGGTTTTAGAGTACCGATTCTTGAATGCCTTTGTGATAAAAGACATGGATTTTATCACTTGTTCCATCTCTGTACCATCTGACTCATCAGATTCTGAGTCAGATAGGGCCACTTGTTTGTATTTTTGAGTTCTGGAGGATTCGTGGGGTGATGGTTTGGCAGCTACAAGAGCTAAGGGATCAGTAGACATTCTAGGAGAAGACTTTGAGAACTCATCCTGATACTATTGGAAGTCTTCAAAGATGTTGTGATATGTGACAATCGTGAGGTTTCGATTGATATGCTGGTATAGCTTCACATGCTCCTTCCATTCCGGACCAAGAGCTCTCAAGAACACACAGTTGATATCAAGGTCAGTTCTTTCAACCTTGTTGGTTCTTAGCTCATTTTGGAGCTTGCAGAAATGACTGTAAGTATCAATCAAAAGTTTGTTCTCTTTAGCAGTATATTCGTGAAACATGGTCACAAGTTGTGTGCGTTTTATATGCTCTCCTTGCTCAGTCCCTTGGTGTTGTCTCTTGATTTCATCCCATATTTCTTTGGTTGTTGCTAAGCTATCCACTTTCATGTACATCTCAGAGGATAAGCCTTGTTTTAGATAATACTTAGCAAGCCTATCTGCTTTCTTTGTTTCTTTTTCAACAGCAGTTAATTCTTCAGATGTTTTCTCTCAGACCACTCCAGGAATTGGAGGGTTGTTATCTGGTTGAGCGTTGATGATTCTATAAAATTTCTTATCTCTGTTGAGAATAGAATCAATCATCATCTCGCCATACACCTCGTTGTGTTCCAGAAAATCCATAAACCTCCCTTTCCATACTAAGTAATCATTGCGGAAGAGAACAGGGGGTTTCGAGTCTGTGCCAATAGCAAGAATCTCGTTGGAACTGGACATTTTTGTTCAAATACTTGAAAGCTTGAAAATGATCATTTACTTGAAAAAGTTGGTGATTGGGATTCGTTGGTTTCTTCGAAGACTGTTTCGTATTAGAGATCTGTTCGAAGTGAGTTTCGAATTCGAAGATGGGAATGTGTTCGGAAGTATTGATTTGAACCGGTGAATTCGAAGTGAAGAACAAAGAATTCGAAGTGAACTCTGAAGTTCACTTCGAATGTAACAGTTTCGAATTTGAAGGATCAATTCAAAGAACTTGAACAAACGATGTTCGAATGCAAAATATAGTAAACTTCGAAGTGAATTTTGGTTTTCAAAATGTGTTTGGAATTGAAAACACGCTCGAAGTCAATGAGTTGTGAATTCGAAGTGGATGAACGTATGGATGCGCTCGAAGTCTTAGTGTTAGAGGATTTCGAACTTGAAGTGAACTCGAAGTGAACATGAGGGTTTGACTCTGCTCGAAGGTGTCTAGATTGTATTTCGAATTTGGAACTTGTGGTATTGGTTTCGAACTCGAAGTTTTAAGGCTTCGAATTCGAGATGTGCTACTTTCGAATTTGAGAATGGATACG
Organism: Dittrichia graveolens; assembly: GCA_038502395.1. Taxonomy (NCBI): domain Eukaryota; kingdom Viridiplantae; phylum Streptophyta; class Magnoliopsida; order Asterales; family Asteraceae; genus Dittrichia; species Dittrichia graveolens. Next base: position 32,807,047 of record JARJIL010000008.1, read on the forward strand.
CTCGAAGTGTGCTTTGAGAAACAAATTCCGAATTTTTAGGGATCTGTTTTCAACTGCCAAGCTCGAAGTCTTCTAATGAGTAACTAACCCGCTCGAAATCAACAGTAAAAAACCAAAACCTTCGAAATGTGAATCAAAATCGATCAAAAACTCAGATCTAGGCTGTTCTTGATGATCTCCATGTGTTATTGACTGCAATTTTTAATCCTTATCAAAATCAATGAACAACAGCTCGAATTATATATCCTTCTACTCTCAATTCTCTGTAGATCAATAATATCCCAATGATTCCATCATCCTCATGAAATATGATGAACTTTTGAAGCAAAAACCGTAGATGTTTCCACGAACAACTTCAAAAACTCAATCGATTATGATCCAAATCAAATCATATCAGATTGTTTTTGAACTCAGAATTGATTTAGAGATGAATGGGATCAAATTCAACACAAAACACACTTAAACCTTCATAACTTCGAATTTTGAATAGTAGCTTCCTCGATTCAGCTTGTTCTTCGTCGATTCACCCCAATCACGAGCCAACTTAGATCAAGTTTGGCTCTGATACCAATTGATAGGTTAATCCCGTGATGTAAACCTTCAAGTAATAGTTTAGAGAGATGATATTTGAGAGGAACACAAACTACACCTTTTGCTTTGAATATTGATATTACATTAATCTGTCAAAAGCTTACAAGGCCAAGGGGCCTAAGGCCTATTTATAGGCCACACCTTAATAAAAGTCTTTTCTACATTTTTTTTAAATATTAACAGAGGATCAGACTCACTATTCGCACTGGTTTCTGCGCCATCTAGTGCATGACTGGTTCCAACCCTATCTAGATAACAAACTACTTAACGGGTAGTTTCATCATACTATCCTAATCACACCACGGTTCATACCCACTTTTCATACGCATATTTAGCATGCCTTTCTCATATGTAAAGTAGCCTGCTCATTCTAAGGTGCTCTTACTCTACATGCATATTAGCATCCTACAAGTACCCCTTACCTGATTCACAAGATTTTCCATGGTTCCGGCAAGTTCCGACATATATCATGTGCTTGTAATAATGAAGGCCCATATGTTGTTCTAAACACATCACACACACCAAATCTTGTCATTACCACTAGAAATCCCGATTCATAGGCTTAGGACATGTATCATTAAGAAGTCTACAAGAACCTTAGTGTCCCATGTTACTGTACTAACATATAAGTACATAAGGTTTCACATATTAGCCATTATATCCTAATTTAAAACATATCATGTATACAACTATGTGTAATGCTAAGGCGTATAGGTAGTCGAATGTTTGATTCTACCCTACCAGAGCAACACCCACCAAGCGGACTAAGACTCTAAACATGACAATGCAACAAAAGAAACAGAAGAAGAAATAGAATCATACCCTTGATGCTAGTTCTTCCGAATGAACAAGATCGCATCTTGGAAGGTGTATACACTAAGTAGTGTATCTCTAGTGAAATCCACACCAATTGATTGTTGATATCCACTTGCTAGAGTGTAGATGTGCCAATCTTCACCACCAAATGACTAAACACAGAAGAACCACAAAGCCTTGTGTTCTTTTGTTGCTTGAGAGAGTATAGTGCAATATATATTAACTATTGTCAAAAGATTCAAGTAACCAAGTTACTATGACTTCATCTGGCTCTTATAGAACTCAAAATGAGTTAAAAAAACCTAGCACCATTAAGCCAAATATTAGTTACATAATCAATACACATAGACATAGTTTTACTAGCTTTAAAAGCCTAGAAGAAGCTATTACTTCACAGGGCACGGCTGTGCCTCTAAATAGGCACAGGCGTGCTAGCCCAAAAGGCCACACACAAGTCACGCCTGACAGGGCTCGTGCCTGTCCATTGCGCATCGGGTACGGGAGTGCCTTCAAGAGGGACGGGCGTACATAATTACAGGCCACACCTAAGTCACGCCCAACTTGGGCTCGTGCCTGCTAGTTGGGCATAGCCGTACCTCATAGAGGCACGGGCGTGCCTTGTCCCACCAGAATCAGTTTCTGGCTTTCTCTCTTCTTTGACCATCTGTGATGTTGGAATCAATGCTTGGTGTGTGACCCAATAGACCCTTGCTTCATCAGCCATGATACCAACTTGTGTGTGTCAGTGGGCAGTGTCAAACAGACTCCTACTCGCAGATGACACACCCACGAAAGGTGTCACCGACATAGAGCGGCCTCAGGCAAGGCATCTATGCCCCCAATTCTGCATAGGGTTTGTCTTGCAAAAACAAATACCAAACCAAAAGGAAAGGTCTTACAAATAAGTGATTATTCATCCCTTCATCCACGATATCCATTGTGAATGTAGGCATGGAACACCGTCAACCCCAAATCATTCACGATTGTGTTTCACGATCTCGACTAAATATGACTAACAATACAAGTTGCAAAATTGATCCATTATCAATTCAACTTGAGCATGGCCATGCATTTTGATTGTCATCAACTTAGTCAACGAGGGGCCTGGGGATATCTCTCTAAAGAGGAACGAATACCTTTGACTATGTAACACTGAAAATCTCAAGCCATTTTTTTAAAATCACTGCGGAAGCGTCTACAAATTTTTCATAAATACAAAAACCCACAAAGTATACAATACTGTTTTCAAAACACAACATCCATTTGTGTTACAAAGGTTTTACAAAACACGGCTCGTCTCTAATAAAAATATAATATCAGAGTGTTGGTCAAATTTCCCTTCCCACAAACACAGCTAAACAGTTGTACGTACCAAACCTTCAAAAAACATCAACAATGGGGAATTAGCACAAAGCTAAGTGAATGGAAGCTACAAACAAACATCCAACAGCAACAAGCTCAAGCAATCAACAACTGGTCACACATACAGATCTTACACAGATCACACAAATAGATCTACACACAGATCTCACAAGCCACACAAATCTAGAGGAACGGCGGTTCTACAGAACCTACAACCGATGCGGGCCAAAGCAAAGGTCTATTGATAGCTATTTGCTACTTGGTACATTTAAACCCCTTCCATTGCAACGTATGCATCAGAAGATCAAAAACTGTGCAACCAATAGCAGATAAGCCCAGCCCAATAACACATGTTAGCTGACCTCCACAACCATGAACACATACCATTAACCATATGTACAGGTCTCACCGCGTGCACATACCATTAACCATGTACACGGGTCACACACACCATGTGTACATACCATTAACCATGTACATAGGTCCATAACACACAAAGAGATCTCAAACAACAATCAGCAATCAAATTGTAACACTGCCTTTAAATTTAGTAATTTTAGTAAAAATTTGAGTTTTTAAACTGCGCGGGTCCGTTTGTAAATTGAGTATTTACCTGCCTGTTATTTAAATACAGATTCACAAGCAAGTAATAAAACCAAGCAGCAGAATTTCAAAAACAAACCCCAATAACAATTGAAGGTATTTGTTTGGCATAATCGAGTAGCAACGGAAGCAAGATATAATACAAAATAATAAGCTAACCAAACAAACACTTCCCATGGACCAATATCTAGACATGTAATTGCAACTAAAATATAATAAACAAGATAGAAGAAAAGTTATACCACAACTCAAGCACAATGATCTTCCTCTTGTTAATCTTCAAGAACTCAAGCAAGTCAAGGCTTCAAGAATCCAAACAAGGATTCCTTTAATGAAGTCCACCCCAAGCAACCTTGATTCCCAAATGCTAGTAGGTTTGTGTGTGATCACCAAGACAACAATCAAGGACAAGCAACAACTTTGTGCATCAAAGCTTGATCACAAAGTGTATATTACCTTCTCAAGTACATCAAACTTCATCACCTTCAAGAAGAAGAACCAAGAGAGAATATGAACTTCCAAGAAGCTCTTCAACTCTCTCAAGTCTTTTCATATGCAAAGGAAAACGTAGCAACCATTAACCTCTAGTTAATCCCATTAAAAAGTGACTTAAAAGATGTTAATTATGCTGTTACAGCACTCTACACGGCCCGTGTTGGTCAACACGGCTGTGTAGGCCGAAAGTCCACGGCCCCAATTGGGCTAAGACGACCCGTGTCTAACAGGCATTACATGGCCCGTGTAGGCCCAAACTACACGACCTTGAATTGGGCTAATACGCCTCGTGTATGTTGGACTGGACATGGCCCGTGTACCATGCTGCCAAAACCCATTTTGACCTTTTTCCTCTCTTTTGCTTGATCGTGTTGCCGGAATCAATACTTGGTGTGTGACCCAATAGGCCTATACTTCATCAGCAGTGCTATTAACTCGTTCGTGTCAGCAGGCATATTCCAACAGACTCCCACTTGCACGTGGCATGACTACGAAAAATAACACAAACATAGAGCGGCCTCTAGCAAGACATCTATGCTCCCAAGTAAGTATAGGGTATGCCACTCTTAAGAAGATCCCAATCATAAAATGATTGTCCTAAAGATAAATGAACATATACATCCCTTTGTTCGCGATATCCTATGTGAACACAAGGCATGGAATATAGTCAACCTTCAGATCGTTCACGATTATGTTTCTCGATTCTAGATTAGTGGTGACCAACAAACCAAGTTAACATTGATCCATCATCAATATAACTTGAGCACGGCCATGCATATGAACGTCAGCACTCAATCATCAAGGGGTCCATGGATATCTTCTCTATACATAGAGGAACAAATTCCTTTCGACTACATAGTCCTGCCACATAGATAATACTCTACCCAATCATCTCCCTTATAACGACCAGTTACAGACCGCGTTAGAAAACGATCAAAGCAAAGCAGACCTATGCTTTGGGATCACATGTATCTCTAGTCTAAGGATGAAACGTCATCATCATCCCGAGTTTCTTATGACTAGAACCATGAAGCGAACTCGGGTGCGGGTCCTCCAATCACTTGAAACCCCTTTCAAGTATAGGCAAGAATCACGTTTAACAAAACCAACTCTTTACCTCAATCTTAATTTATACTTCCTTCACATAAAGTATAACCGATTGTGGAGATTTTAGAATGAAAAACATTCTCGGAAGTGTTTAAACATGCTAAGATGGAACACAATAAGGATTCAAAAAATATCCGCCCTCGGCGTATTATTAAATCTCCATTTAATAATCGATATGGTATGAATTGCAATACTGCTTAACGTCCCCAAAACATAAGTACAAATCAATCATAAACCAAAACATATTCAAGCCAAGTTATACGCATTAAACATGCTAATGGACCTGGTATGACAAACACCACTAGTCCATAACAAGGGCTTAACTAGTGGATTTGTCCCACAACATCCACAAGTTCTTTTGTTATTCAATTATATCTCTTTTGACAAGACTACTTCAAAAGTATGCATCAAAGAGATCTTACTTTTCAAAAAAGTTAAAGTAATCACACCCTCATTGTCTCAAAATCCCACAATAGGGTTAGTGATACTTAAGACCCAACAAACAACACCACAAGTTAGGATCATCAACTTTGATCAAAGATCAACCGTTATCCTAGCAGAAACACACATTAGAGTAACTACTTACTCCAAGCCTATTCAAGTCGTCAAACATCAAGAACATATCTCTATATTTCTTGAACTAAATACTATCCAATTTTGTATCTCTTAAATGCCCCTATGAAGCAGTAATTCCTGAATTAGGTTTGCAGATAACCTAATATCGGGACATTATCTTCCATAGACATTTAACACTAGGAATGCAACAAAGCTCCTACTAGCCTTGACATACGTAAAAGGTTTTATCTATGCTTTTAGAAAAATCATCACTATGATCTTCTAATAGTAAGCAAAAATATCTTTCCTTCAAGATGCAAGAATAAGCCCGAAGTGGTCTTATCCACTTTTGTAGACATAATTCGGATACTACGGACGTATATTAAGACCCTCGGATAGTGTTATAAGCACTTCCTCATCATATTGTTTCATGACGAAACGCGATCATTAATATCCACGAGTATCAAACATTCTTCAACATAGCCACTAGGACAAGTTTCTCCATAACCATCCTGAAAAACTTTACCACTAGTCGGTATTTGAAGTTGTCTACAATTCCATCCATGTTAATCCCATCACTACCACCTTGGTATACACCTAGGTATGGGATCAAGTCAAGTCAAGCACTTGGACATTCCAAATGGATTGCATCTCTTTATCATTTACTTCTTTTATTTTTAGCGAATTCTGGATCCACTACGTCTTCCGATAGGTGGCGAACTCAACAAGACTCACCATTAAGTCATTACCACTTAGATATGAGAAACCCATATCTCTTTGGCTCTATATGACTCTAATCATAATCAACATCAAAGCGTTTAGCCCGAGACTAAACAATTCCGAGATCCTAACCACATGGATCAAGGCGATATATTTCTTGTTTATGTGGTTACATTGATTATCACACAAAGATAACTCATCCAAACTATTTTGGATTCAGAATCAATTATTCATGAATATTTTATTACTTGTAACAAATCCTTGTGTATGCCATGACATGGGAAATTTTGAACAAAATATCTCACAATAGATTTTCATAATAAATTTCGTATTTTAAGAATAACCTCATTGTCACCACATGTAAAGTTGTCGCCACGCAGGGCAAAACAACACACGAGCTATCACATAAAAAAAACCTTGAATAAATAACATTTAAAAAGGTTCAACATCAATTCTTAAAACTTCAAAATTATGTCCACCATAAATGAAAACGAGCATACAAAGAGATGTCACTTGCCACGCAGGGCAATAATACAAAGTAATAAATAAACCGGTGACAAAAGCGAGATCAAGTCTCCTTATCTTCTCTTGGAGGACAATTACCATGGTTTTCTCGTTCGAGATCTGGTTCTTCATGCTTTTCTTTCAACAAAGGACCTACACTTTGTAACAAACAAATTTGTGACAAACGTGAGTCAATCCGCTCGGGTCAACAACCCAACTTATAGAAGAATAGCAATGAATCATGAACGTACTTGAAGATGGAAAGTTAACTCTCTCTTTCCTGAGAAGTTTTATATCCTCTCGGCACGTAGGGCAGGCGTGACGGCCCCAATTTCCAAATCCTCCACAGAAGTAGCAAACCACCTTTTCTTGAGTCTCTTCTTGAGGTACATTCTCTATGTCCTTTGACTCAATATTAAGGATAGGCTTAGAAACTCCAACCTTTCCTCTTAGGTTCGGTTTCTTCTTCCTTTTCTTTTGTTTCTTTAAGCCCAAGACGGGAGTGGTTGAGGTGGAATTATGCTTGGCCATGTCAGATTCCGCAGACTTCAACATGTCATGCAGTTCGCTTAAGGACTTCTCCAATCCTTGCATATGATAGTTTGTGACAAACTGTTCATATGATGCGGGCAGAGATTGGAGTACAGTATCCACAACGAGCTCTCTCCCAATAGGAAATCCTAACCTCTCCATTTGGTCCACGTTCGCCTTCATCTTAAGGACGTGGAGACCAACACTCCCGCCTTCCTGCAGCCTACAACCGACTAGGCTTTTAACACACTCATAGTATTCCTGCCTAACTTGCCGTCGGAACATGTCCTTGAGCTTGTTTAACATATCGTACACACTCATGTGCTCCAGCTGCTTTCGCAACTCCGAGCTCATAGTTGACAACATAAGGTAGGCAACATCGTGTGTGTCCTCAACACGTTTTTCATACCCGTATCGGACGGCCCAAGTCGCGTTGGTAGCAGGTGGCTCTAGAAGGGGTTCCTCAAGGATGTGCAACTTTGACTCATGGCGAAGGACAATCCTCAATTGCCTAAGCCATGCAATAAAGTTCACCCCCGTGAGTTTCTCCCTTTCTAGGAACACTCGAAGTGAGATGTTTGACGTGGTATTGTTATGGTTTGACATCTATAAATAACAATAATATGAGTTTTGGTTAGTTTAGATAAACCTTGTTAAAATAATTACCCCATAGTTTTAGATAAAACAATTATTCGTAACAAAGGCTAAGAACCTTATTTCACCTCGCACCGTGATGGGTTTGACGTGGATCACGTGGCGAAGCTATTTACGCCGGCAACCATTTTACCAATTGTAATCTCTATTACAACTCTTAGACACTTGCGGGATCCGTTGACATCCATTATGTCGGTTGGCATGTTTGATCCCTTCCTTACACCAATCTTAATATATAATTTTTGTTTAGCTCGTGCTTAGCTCGACAACTAATCAAGAATTATATACTAAAATTGTAACCCGTCCGACAAGACATACGGGTGGCACTCCCGACCAACAATTGGCTCGTGCTTAGCTCGACAACCAATCATGCGAGTTACCCCACTCACCTTACACAACTACGCAAGGAATGACTCGTGCTTAGCTCGACAATCATCCTTGTTTCGTTAGATTCGGGTGGTGTCATCTTACGGATGGTGCGTGATTTACATTTTTAAAAACGGGATTTTGTTTAGCTTTATAAAAACGTTTTGTGAATTAACAAAGTAAGTGTCAAAACGATTCTAAGTACTACTTAAATATAATACCAAATTTATATTTTCTTTGTCAATTCAATTCGCGCGAGATTGTTAACCATTTTAACAAATGTTGTATTTTGTTTAATTTTATAGAAAAATTGTCTAGCATGCGAATCCTAATCCATGCATAGGAAAAAAAACACAACCACGCAAATATATATATGTATAATTCGGTAACATGCCCAAAAATCCTATGTGTTTTCCCCGTGAGCCACAACGGGGAAAACGAGACCAAAACCTAAGGACAAGGTAAAGTCTCGTTGGGTGAGCTCCCACCGAATCCAACACCCCCAATAGCGTGTTGATTCCTTCTCGCCAAGACGTCATCACCATGACTCCCGTTGACTTCTCCAGTTCTAATTCTATACTATTTGCAAATACATAGAATATATAAACGACATGCAGGTCACATTCCTACACTATTTATACAAATACACGGAATAAAATAAACGGCGTGCAAGCCGCACCAACAAAAATATAAATAAATATTTACATCAATATGGCACGCATGCCACCAAAAACCGAATCAATCAACCACCACAACACATAGGTCTAAGGGCATATCGTGTTACCAAATTAACCAAACGCAACATAAGTGAAACATGGTGTGCCACACAAAACCATGATATAAATATATATCTATATTTTAGTCAAGATTGTCAACAACATCAAAGGTACCAAAATGACAATCCTTGTACATATGCATTAGTGTACCAAACCATTTTTGTGACACATATTCATATATACATTTATAAGTACATATTTGTGTACACTTCATGCCAAGTTACAACAAATATATAAATATAAAAACTAAAATATTAACAAGGCTTGAAATACACCAATTTTAGCCTAACAAGAATCTAACAAGAGTCTCAATGGAAAAACCAATTTTAAGAAAACAATTTTCTTATATCAAAGAATTTATATGGCTTTTGAGACTTGATGTAAAAACTAACATATTAAGTACGCTACAAATATACCAATTTTAGCCTAACAAATATCTACATGAAAAACCATTTCTAGAAAACAATTTTCTAACATAAAAATACTTATATGAATATTATGTAGGCTACAAATATATCAATTTTAGCCTAGCAACCATCCATACCAAAAATCATTTCAAGAAAACAATTTTCTTGTATAAAATATTTATATGGTTTTTCTAGACTCCTTAGTGCAAAGCCATGTTAGATATGGCTCTGATACCACTGAAGGTATTTGTTTGGCATAATCGAGTAGCAACGGAAGAAAGATATAATACAAAATAATAAGCTAACCAAACAAACACTTCCCATGGACCAATATCTAGACATGGAATTGCAACTAAAATATAATAAACAAGATAGAAGAAAAGTTATACCACAACTCAAGCACAATGATCTTCCTCTTGTTAATCTTCAAGAACTCAAGCAAGTCAAGGCTTCAAGAATCCAAACAAGGATTCCTCTAATGAAGTCCACCCCAAGAAACCTTGATTCCCAAATGCTAGTAGGTTGGTGTGTGATCACCAAGACAACAATCAAGGACAAGCAACAACTTTGTGCCTCAAAAGCTTGATCACAAAGTGTATATTACCTTCTCAAGTGCATCAAACTTCATCACCTTCAAGAAGAAGAACCAAGAGAGAATATGAACTTCCAAGAAGCTCTTCAACTCTCTCAAGTCTGTTCATATGCAGAGGAAAACGTAGCAACCATTAACCTCTAGTTAATCCCATTAAAAAGTGACTTAAAAGATGTTAATTCTGCTGTTACAGGCACACTACACGGCCCGTGTTGGTCAACATGGCCGTGTAGGCCCAAAGTCGATGGCCCTAATTGGGCTAAGACGGCCCATGTCTAACAGGCACTACACGGCCCGTGTTCATCTACACGGCCCGTGTATGGCCAAACTACATGACCTTGAATTGGGCTAATACGCCTTGTGTATGTTGGACTGGACACGGCCCGTGTTCAAGAACACGGCCCGTGTACCATGCTGCCAAAACCCATTTTGGCCTTTTTCCTCTCTTTTGCTTGATCGTGTTGCCGGAATCGATACTTGGTGCGTGACCTAATAGTCCTATACTTCATCAGCAGTGCTATTAACTCGTTCGTGTCAGCGGGCATATTCCAACAACTATTACAATTTTCAAAAACACATTGATTTGGCGAATATATATACATATCAAAAACTTGCGAAATCATTGCAATCCCGTCTCACCAGGCATGTCTACTCTTTATCTAGATAAGGGAAAACATCAACAATGTCAGCTATAAATAGCTAGTGAATACAGACAGGCATCAAAATCAATAAAGAAAGTCATATATCAGGAATAAGCAATCATTGATATCCTATCACATAGCGGAGTGCTGACATGTTCGGTAGGGGCTATATCTTGCAGGATAGCTAGTCCAGCTCAACAACCAACAACTGGGGGATCAGACACTGCCATCCGTGCTGGTAAGAACACATAAAGCGATCCACCATGCACGTTCTGGAGCCAAAGGCTCAATTAGGCTAAGCTGGTAGCCGAAAATCCTAGATGCTAGGGAACGGTACTCGAGTAACCGTTGATCCCGAACTTTGCCTGAACGCCCATAGGATCCAGCCATAGGTTGACCTTAATAGTCATTAAAATGTCCGGACATACACATAGCTCATTAATAACCCATTTCAGGTTCCATAGCATGCATGAATTTAACAATGAACTCATACTTATCAATATATATCATACTTTATGCATATGTACCTAAATACATGTATAACATACCAATTAACATGGCTAAGTTCATTTCTTGATCTTAATTGCACATATTTGGATTTCAAGTGCATAATATGTAGCATAGAATAACCATTAAACCAAATTACACTCAAATTCCCTCTTTATTGAACTCATGGAAACCGGTACTCACCTGAGTGTTTAAAGCAAACAGTTATATGATTTCGGCTCTCCTTGTTTGTTTAATCACCTATTATTCATTCATTTTCATTTAGATAACAATATCTCATGTACATATACTAATATACTAGTATTAACTCTCAACTATCCCTTAATTTGTTAAAAATGTTTTAACACCATCCCATGTAACAAGATATCAAGAAAGCAGCAAACCATAGTGTGACATTCGGCAACAAATTTCCCAGGTTAGCCATTAGAAAATCTAATTTTAAGCCTAGTATGACTAAAAATAGTATTTATGACTTAAATACATCCATAATAATATTAGATTTTGTAGAAATCCCGCCTATATGGTTAGAACCTTCCCGAGCTCGAAAAATTGAATTATTAAAAGTCAAGAATTACAAATCATATACAATAATAATAATAATAATAATAAAAATAATTAAATACATCATAATAAATATAAATAAGTTAAAATATAAAACATATATATATATATAAACTCATCAAAATAATTAAAACTTTGTTAATTAAAAGATTTAAACAAAATCACCATTTATACAAATTTATTTAAACTAATTACACATAATTTATAAAAAATAAAAAAATAAAAGAAACCCCCCATCTCATTTCTCTTGCCTCCTTCTCTTCCCAAGAATCACCACTTGATCTCCCCCATGCTCTATATAAGCCCCCTACTACTCTTCATCATTTCCTTCACCACCACACTCCATCTCTTCTCTTTTCTCTCTTCTTCTTTCACCAACAAAAATCTCCCAAGAACATCCAAGTCTTGATCATCTCTTGAAGATCAAACACAAAATCAAAGAAAAGAGTTGGTAAGATGATCATAAAACACTCATCTCTACTCTTCTACCTTTCTTCTTTTCTTCTTTCTTCTTTCTTTTATTTATTTTCTTTGTTGTTCATCTTATTTCCTTTATATATATCTATAATCATGTAAATATAAACATCCTACCAATGTTGTAAGGAGCACATGAAATGTGCATCATCCTACCATTGTTGTATGGAACTTAATCAACTAAAAATCAAGAAAATAAGACTTTGATCATGCATGTGTTTCATCTCAACAAATGTTGTAAGGAACACATAAAATGTGTATCATACTACCATTGTTGTAAGAACACATGGATTATCAAAGCTTATACTCATACAATATGATTAATCATGAATATAAACATGCAATATTAAAGTTATGACCCATAAGCAAAAAGAATAACATTCTGGCAGATTCTGATGCTAGAACTCTCCACTTGTTTTTGTTATATCTGGAGTTCTAGGTATCAAAATTAGTTGATTCGTTTTTCTAATCTTAGTTTAACGTGTTACCTTTCATTTAAACCTGGATTCACTAATTTTCATGAACGTTTGATCCTTCAAACATATTTAAAAAGACACATATGTTGAATCTGGAAATCTGACAGATTTAAAAGGTACACTTTAAACGCGTGTAACTTACTCATCCTTGGGTCAACATACGTCTATCTTTTTTTAAAAGTTTGATCTTTTAGTTGTGGTTAATTCCCAGTTTGAATCATGTAAAAACGAGGTCGTATGAGCCCTAAACAGACGATTTAGTAACAACATGTCATCCAGACACTGATCAGTGGACATCCTATACACTTTTAATTATTAAAAATACTAAACATGGATTATAAATTCCTATATTATTACTGGACACTCTAGAAACATGTATTAAGATTATATTAAAATATCAAGCCTTAATATGACTCCTAAATTACAGTTTTTAATTTTTAAAGTTCAACTTAAAGAACTGAAAATTTCAGTGAACACTTATGATTTATGGAAAAATAGAGACAACCTTTAACTATTTAAATAAATAAGTTAACAACAAATAAATAATACAAAATAATAAATAAAATAAGTCTAATAGAGCTACATACCTCTTATATTAGGAAAGGAGCTTCGGTAGGAACAAGAAATCCTTACAAGAAAACACCTTTGCATACCGAGTGAGTATCATAGCCCCTTTTTACCGTATTTCATATTATTTTGGGGTGAAAGCATGTGTATACGTTTCATGAAAAGTTTATTGCCTATCTTCTTATTTATTTCAAATATTATTTTGAGCACTTATGGTATTATTCTTTGATGTGCTTGGGTGATCGTTGTAAGGCCCTTTCGTTGGACATTATTCCTTAACTCCGCTAGTGAGCCGATGGTATTTGTAAGTAGCGCTATTTGGAGATTCCGACGTCTCCCATTTATGGTTGACGAACTATAGATGTACTTTACCACTACTAACGTCATTTAATATAGGCGTTAGGTTTATCATGGGCAATTGGTTGTCGGCTAGGTTGGATAATGGCTCAAGCAACAATCATCATAGTCTATTACTACCATGTGCAACGTATTGGGCAATATAATACATCTTCCATCATTATTTCATACTTGGATTTTTATTCAAAAACTTCCATCAATTATTTAAACTTTTCTCATTTAAAAGATATTTTGTGCATATATTATAAACCTATGAACTCACCAACTCTAGTAGTTGACCGTTTCTTTCTTTTACCCGTGCTTTCAGGTGATCGCCGTTAGGTACCTTATGCTTACAAACATGATGTGTGGCATCTTCATCTTCATCGTCACGTTTTATAAAAACAATATCTATTTTATTTACGCATCGTACAAGACAATGTCCTTTAAATATTATTCGGTTGTATAACTTTTATTTATGTTTCATCCGAACTACTTATTTTGTTAACTTAATCTAATGGTTATTATCTATTTACCTTGTGCGATGATATCTTGTGCTGTGACATCTCGTGTTTCCGCTTTAGCGGGGTGTGACACATAGCCTGTAGAACAGATCGCGCCACGATCCCTTAATGGGTCGCCCCGCGACCTCGAGACAGCCACGAACAGCAGTCCCATACATTGCTGTCTTCCCATCCAAACTCAATTTCAAATGTTTCTTAATTGTTTCCAGCATATATACAAGGTTTGGGACTATAGTAGGAATTCATAAACATCAAAATAACATACATTAACATCAAATTCAAGCTTCAATCTTCAAATCACCATTAATGACCCATTTGGTCAATTTCAAGGAATTTAATCAAATTAGCTTCTATAATTCATAACATGTGTCCCAAACAACTTGTAGATGACATTAGAAGAGATTGGAACATAAAAATCCAAGCTTCAATCTTCAAATTCAAGCTTCAATCTTCAAATCACCATTAATGACCCATTTGGTCAATTTCAAGGAATTTAATCAAATTAGCTTCTATAATTCATAACATGAGTCCCAAACAACTTGTAGATGACATTAGAAGAGATTGGAACATAAAAATCCAAGCTTTGATAGCTAATTTCGTTTTGACCCATTTTGACATAATTACCTAAAGCTAAGAACAAGGATGGAGAAAGGCTTACAAGAACAAGATGATGATGATGATGATGAAATGGAATAGAAATTAGACTTGAGTCTTGCTTGAATTTTCCAGCCTTTGATGAAAATCTCTCCTTCAATCTTCAAGAACAAGTGAGGAGGTGAGTGTGTGTGTTTGTATGTGTATGCGTGTGTGTGTGTGTGTTGACTGTGTTGGCAAACATAAGAACCGACTTTAGGTTCTCAATTATCCACAAGGGGTATTTTGTTCCCCTTTTCAACATAAAACACAACACCCGTTTACCAGTTTCAACTAACGAGGATATTTTCGAAATCCTCGTTTGAAACCGTTTAATATTTTATCTATTTTATTACTAATTTTTATAACCACATTTATTAGCCAATACAATATTTTCTAGTAATACTTATATATATATATATATATATATTCTATTAATTTATCTAATTTAATTCAAGTACCAATGGTGCGCACGACTAGGCCCGATTGAGGATGTTACACAAATATCAACAAATAATAGACTATACAGTCTATCATGCTATCAACAATCAATAGGTATCAGACTAAACAGTCTATCATGGAAAATCAGACTAAACAGTATATCAAAGCATCAATATGTCAAAATTAAGTAACCTATAACCGTTACCACCAATACCATTCGTGAGTAAACCTCCACTCACCTTTGTCCTCAATCGCACTTGCTCAGTTGTCTAATGTCACCGAGTCTCGCAGTTCCTGAGAACACAACAACACCAAAATCAGTCTCTAATTCATGACTATATATACTCACATACATTTATATCTCATATGCCCATAAATAGCATAATAACTTCACATAACAATATACACTTAGTATACATCATCAGTGTACAACAAAAACAAGCTTGTAATGAAATTTCTTAGATCACGCCACAACCAGACCTGCGTCGCGCCGCAACGCGACGCACCTTTGAGTGCCCACTACGAATTCAGAATGAACTAGTTCGCGTTGCGACCTTCTAAGCATCGCGCCGTGATGCTTCTTCGAGCTGGTACTCACTTCGAGTGGACTTACTTCGAACGAAGACCTCGAATTCAAAATCTTAATACGTCGTGCCATGACCCTCATCCCGTCGTGCCGCGAACCTGACGGACACATATTACAACTTCTTCTTCTTCTGCCGACTCAAGCTTCATGGTAATCATATCCAGTAATTCTAAACTCACAAAATCATTATCAAAACTGAAAGTCCTTTGATGTGAAGAAGATGAGTAAACAATGAATACTTGAAGTAAAGATGATGAAGTTTAGTATGAACAAGTATAAACACTTTGCATGAACTTGAAGATTCTCTCTTCTATATTGTTTGAACGTTGGGATTACAGAGAATACAATTACAAAGGTTACCTTGCAAACCTAGTTTGCAAGGTTATTAATACACAAGCCTCATGGGCTTAAAAACCATATGGGCCCAAGACTAAACAACTAAACTAGTCTAGGAAATACATAAGGAAAGTGGGCCAAGCCCATAACATAAACTAGTCTAGTAAATATAAATTACATACAAAAGAACACAAGGCTAACAAACTAATTAATATCTAAAAATCTCCCCCTTTTGTTGCCTTGTGCTGAAGCAGGTATTGTTCATCTGCTTCTCTGACCTAGGAGTCTTTCCCAGCTCCGGATGGCCTTTCTCTCTTGAATCTTATCCTCCAACTGATCTGCAATTCTGGTCATTTTTACCAACTCTGATTGATCTGGAAAGTGTCGGTTTTTGAAGCATGTTCTGCGGAATTTAGATATGCATCTTTGAAGCGTTCCGTTAGAATATGCACTGAGCTCCGAGAGTCGAAGGAATGCTTTCTCGCTGTTGAGATTTGACATGATGAATCCATCGGCTCCTTTATAATCCTCATCAAATTTTTCTATGATAGTGTATTTTCCAGTGCTTATCTATCTTAGAATGTTGTTGGTTGGGCCTTTGAATATTTATCTTTGCAAGATCAGCCTCAGCACCAAGCTGTAGATCATGGGTTCTACACAGGAGGATCTTCTTTCGCATGAAGTCTCTGAGGACTTGGAGAGCTCTTTGTCCCTCTCGATTCTTTTCGAGCTTACAGGCCATCTCATCTTCCATATGAGTTATATCCACCAAATTCAGAAATCTAAGCTCGACCTCGTGAAATGTATACCTTTTCCCATCTGCTCTGGTGACGTGAAAGTGAACCATTGAGTAGTTGAGGAAGTTACACAAGTACATGAAATCGATCTTGACAATTAGATATTTGGAGGCCACTTGTTGTCTTTTGCTTGTATGGAAGGTGGCGGCGAGTCGGACGGACTTTTCATGCTCTTGTGAGTTCAGTACATACAGATCGTCAACCTCTCTGACCACCTCTGAGACAATACCCGGATTTCTTTCTTCCAGATAAGGAGTATTCAGCCATTGAGTAGGCCAGTGAGGTTGATCTTTAGCTAGAGCTTCCCTAGGCCTGATGTTTCTGATATTTGGCCTTTCTACTATTATTCTTTCGTGAGTGGCCAAGGGCATAGGTCCTCCATGATAAGTTGCAGGTACCAGCCACTCACCCTCTTTCCGCTCGGATCCTTGAGGTTGCTGCTGACTTATAAGATCTATGGGTGCGATATTGAATTGCCCCTGTTCTGGTGGAAAAATGTCAAGCAGCTCCCTATTTACAGTTGTAAAGACCTTGCGTATGTTGATCAGCGGAGTCTCTTCCACTTCCTCAGTAATTAGTCTTTTGCCTTTGGATTTTTCAGTTGAAGATTCAGGAAGGGATGATTCTGGTTCTGTTGTATGTGTTTGGATTTACAGGATTTGGATGGATGGGGTTTGGATTGTTGGGATTTGGACTGTTGGAGTTTATGGTCTTTCCGTCTCTAACTCTGCCCCCTGACTAGCTTCAAACTCAAATTCTGCCATTACAGGCTCAGCTGGTTGTTTTTTACTCCCACTACCACTGCCACTTTAACCCTCTGACGGCTTGGATACTGGGGCGGCTTCAATTCTAAGTATTGTGCTTTGAGCCCCAATGTATCGCCGCTGCCGCTTCTACCCCTCATGATGTTTTGGATTCTTAGGATCATCATGCCTCCGCTTTCGTGATTCAGATTGGGCTTTGCAGGACTCCTCCACTACTTCCAGCCTTTTGCTTATGCTTGAGACTGTGGCGGTTAGGGCATTCAAGGCTTGTAGGACTGTATCTTGGAAGGTGGTGGAGCTGGAGGAGGAGGGCTGGGGTTGTTGTTGTTGTGCTACAAGTATGTTGGATTGTTCGGTTGTAGGATTGGCAACACTGTTTAGTTTGGCATGTAGGAGGTCCTTGAGTTCATCGATTGAATAATCTCACTCAATGACAGTGGGTGGTCGGTTTTCCAGGGCACGAATTTGGGCTCTTAGGGAACTGATTTCAGTATGGAGTTGTGTGTTTACATACTCACTCGGGCCGGAGTCAAGAGAGGAAAACTTGGAATCCATAAAGGATCTTAGTTATGGTGTAACCCCGACCTCACTAAGAGGCTCGGTTGGCACAGGTCTTTCTGACCCGTCGCCCTCACGCAGTGTTGGCACAACGGTAGCACTGGAGGGACTTCCACGCGATCCTCACGTTACCTCTTTAGTAGAGGCCGCCACGGGCGTTCCGGCAGCGTCACGAAGACATGCTAGTGGTGATCGTGTCCTAGCAAAAGATTGGAAACCTGTCAAGATTGACGCTAGACTCAATTGTGCATGAAAGGAATATGTGGACGGGGGAGGCAGTCCACTGATTTCAAAGCCAGCAAACTCCGAATGAGTTGCCGACTGCGTATGTGATGATTCCCCGTGCAATGAAACTACTTCCAGTTGAGTGGAAGCAGAGTGGCTAGTGGGGTGAGACGCATGCACTGGTGGGATGCCAGTGTCTGTTTCAATACCAGCCGGAACTGTGTCCCGACCGATAGTAGATGAGGCTTCCCGGCTTTCTCGGTTTGGGGTACTCTCACCCTCTTTCTTTTCTTTCTCACTCTCACTATCGCTCACCATAACATCTAATTCTGCATCTTCTCTTTCCATTCTCTTTCAATTATCGGGACTACAACCGTTTGGTAGTGAGACATCATCGTCGATGTATTCACTTTGTTTCTTTGGACCTCTTGTCTTGGTTGTTTCTGTTATCACTTTGGTGGGTTTATGTTGAACTGTTGGTTGTTTATGCTGTGTGACTTGAGTTTTCTTACTCATTTGATTTGTGAGATGTGGTTTAATAGCATTTTGATTGGCGTGATTCCAATTGTTGTGGTATCTGCGATTTGGAGTCCATGAAGTGTGTTGATTGTTGGGATTTGATCTAGAATTATGCTTAGAGGGTACACTTTCATTACTCATTTGGAATCTTGCTCTTGTGGAGCGTTTCTTTCACCAATAGGTAATTTTGTTACCTTTTCTGTTTATGAAGGAAGCTTGTTCATGAGTGGATTCAAAAGATTTATAGTTTCGATTCAGTTTAATGCCTCGGTTCTTTCGGTCATCATCATACACACATTGGAAAGCACAATGACCATCCATACAACCATCACTCATGCAAAATATTTCAGTTTGAACATAATTAATTGGAGTTCGAATAGGTTTAACATTCAAAATTGACGAATCATTACAAAGTAATAGAGTTGTTTGTTTATTGAAAGTGGCAGGGTAAATCAAACACTCTTCATCTTGTCTTGCTCCATCCTTCTCTTCCGGCTTCTTCCTCCATCCAAAAGTCTGCTTTCTCTCGCTCTTCACATTGGCACCTAGATGGGTTAGAAGCAGACATTGCCAATTGATCATTTTTGGAACGAGAGTGAACTGTTTGTTTCTTGATTTGTTTCGTTTTGGATTTGGGTGATTTTGAGATATTTGTTTTACGTGATAACCGTGTATCGATTACCTTGGCTTTTCCCTTGAAGTTTGTGGACTCAATTGTTTGCATTTTGAAAAAATCATTTTCAAGTAAGTTAAGTTTCTCGTGAAGGGTGAACAATGACTTTTCCAATTTTTTGCATTTTCCACAATTTTTACCAAGATTTATTAAAGACACATCACTTGCATGTATGTCGGATCTTGAATTTGCAGATGTAGAACATTCACCTTCTTGCACGTGTGGAATCGGGATTTCGGACGTGCTTGGAGCAGCAGAATTTTGTGGCAGGGCATTTTCAGTTGCAAGGTGATCGATCAAGTTACGAAGAATTGCCTTTTCAAAATCAAACATAATGGATCTATGGACAAGCTCAAGTTCAACTAACTCAAGGTGTCGCTGTAGATCCATATGAGGGATATAGGCGCGAGGCTCGGGTGGGGAATATGTGATTGATGGTAAAGACTCCATTTCTGATTGGGAGTAACTTTGGAAGTAGTCATCAGAGACTGTGGGTTTGAAAACTTCGGTTATGTATGACTGATTAAGGGTTTCATAGTCGTATGAGGTTGAGGCTCTGTTTGTGATGAGTCTCTTGTGTTCCTCCTCGGTGAGTTCGTTGACTTGTCCAATGAACACCATTTTCTCGGTGAACCCCAGATTCATGCTTTCAAAGTCATATAGCTGTTTAGCACTTATCTTGTCACTTATGTGTGGATTAACGTAACCTAAACCTTCGTATGTCCATTTAGAGAATTTAACATCCTTAGATTTGTTTAGAAAAATGGTTTCTGCGGTTTGATCTCTTTTAATTAACAAGTCTTCGAGATCTTTTACTTTTGAGTATAGTTGACATTGTTCCTTTTGCAAAAACTTGAAATCTTCTTCAACTGAGATTTTGGCCGCTTTTAAGTTATGAATGATTACCTCATTTTCACTTCTTCAGGTGTTCAGTTCCTTTTCTTTTGCGGTTAATTCTGTTTGAAGATTGTCGAAGTTAGATGTTGATTGACTCTTGATTTTATGTTCCAACTTAGTGATTTTACGGTTTTGTTTTTCGATGTGTTCAACTAATGTTTGTGCATACTCGATGTTTACCTTCCCAGAAACACCTGCATCATCATTCTGAATTTCTTCAAACTCATCAGCACCATCAGCCTCATTCTCATCCTCCTCATCTGAGGAGCCCCCATCTTGAGCCATCAAACAAAAGTGAGCTTGATCAGATCCGTCTTCATCTAAATCATCAGTGTCAGTCAGAAATTGATCTTCTTCTACAAGCATCGCTCTCCCACTCTCTTTCTTCTTTGTCAACCGCAGTTTTTTACGGTAGTATTCGGCATCTTTGGTCTTCGGTTTTCTGCAATATTTGATAAAATGCCCCGTTCTACCGTAGTTGTAACATTTCTTTTCCTCCTCCTGAGGTTCTACGGGTTTGTCAGTCTTCCTCTTCTCATCAGCTACCATCTCTTCACTTTTCCTTGGTCCGGATGTGTATCGCTGTCGGTTGTTGGTCTTTCCATACTTGTTCTAGAAAGCTCTTGTAATCAATGACATGGCCTTCAGGACGGCATCCTTCTCTGACATATCCATCTCTACTTCCGAGGAGTCGGAGTCAACCACAATCTTCTTTCCCTTGCTTCCCCTTGATGATTCCCACGGTCTGCTTTCAGCCACTAGTGCAACCTGGTCAGATGGTTGCTTCATTGAGAGTTTGGTGAGGACCTCATCTTGAAATTGGTTCGAGTCCTCATAAATTGAGTGGTGAGATACCGCCTTGAGATTTGGATTAACATGTTTATACATGCGAACATGTTCACTCCATTCTGGACCAAGTGCATTGATCCAGTTGACATTTATATCCAGATCGGATCTCGTTATGCCATGACTCCTCATTTCATTCAACAATCTGCAGAAATGACTGTAAGTATCTTGCAACAGCTCTCCCTCCCTGGCCTTGAATTCCCTGAAGGTGTTAACAAGTTGTGTTTCCCTGATGAATGACCCATGTTCAGTACCCTGCATTTGTTGTTTTACTTCGTCCTAAATTTCTTTGGTAGAAGTCAAACTGTCTATTTTTGAATAGATTTCCGCGCATAACCCTTGTTTCAAGTAGTATTTTGCATCTTTGTCGGCGCATGCACGGTCTTTCACTTCGGCAGTTAGTTCTGATGGAAGCTTGCATCTCCTTTCAGCAACAATTGATGGGTTGTTATCGGGAACAGCCTCGATAATCTTTTCGAAGACGGCATCACCGTTTAAGATGCTGTCTTTCATCATCTCGCCATACTTCTCATTGTGTTCGATAAAGTCCATAAACCTTCATTTCCATACATTATATTCATTTCTGAAAAGTGCTGGAGGTTTAGTTTCTGTTCCGATGGCAAGAATTTCGTTGCTTGAACTCATCTTTTCTTAGATCTTTCTCCCTGAAGTGAATTGGTTAGTTTGTGTGTGAGAAAACCTGTGAAAGTCGGACGAATTGTTTGAAGGTTGAGTAAAGTTATCTGACTGTCGGATTGTTTGACTATCGGATTTGATGCGACTGTCGGATGGTCCGAAGGTCGGATGAACTAAACAATATCGGATTGTGACTGCCGGATTTTGTGTGGTGCGACTTTCGGATTTTGGTGACTATCGGATTTGGATACGAAAATCGGATGAACTATAGTGGATCGAATGTCGGATGAGTTTTACAATCCAAAAGTCGGATGAGACTAGTGATCCGAAAGTCGGATGAAGCTTTAATGATTCGAATATCAGATGAGTTTTACAATCCGAAAGTCGGATAAGACTAGCGATCCGAAAGTCGGATGATACTTTGAAGGTCGTATGAGGCAAAAGTCGAATGGCCTTTTAAAACAACGGTCGGATGAACTTAGGATAAGAGTCGTATGACCTTTGGGTAAGTCGCACGACAGTCGGATGAACCAAAGTCGGATGAACTAAGAGTCGCACGACTGTCGGATGGATAATAATCCAAAACTTGCAGGTCTGTACTCTGTTATCGAACAGACTTCTATTTTTGCCCAAAACACACTAAAAACTCACTAAGCTTTTGTTTTGACCTTCTTTTTTACTAGAAACACTTCCCTTTACTGATTTCAACCCAAAACAACAACAAATTCAATGAAAATTTGATGAAACAGTAGAAAACTATAAGAACTTGAAGAACACTAAATTTTCAAGAACACTACCCAGATGTTGTTTGTTTGTCCTAAAAACACTAAAAAAGGTTTTATCCTTCTTGAATACTTCTAAGACACAACAACTAACTTGAAAAACAAGAGGTTTGACGAAATGGGTTTTTTTCTTTCAAAGCTTTATGTGAACAAGAACAGAAGCAGCTTCTGGGTTTTGTTTCTCACACAAAGATGTTTCTTTCAGGTAATGTTGAACCAATCCAGTAGGGAGTTGGCTCTGATATCCATTGAAAGTCCTTTGATGTGAAGAAGATGAGTAAACAATGAATACTTGAAGTAAAGATGATGAAGTTTAGTATGAACAAGTATGAACCCTTTGCATGAACTTGAAGATTCTCTCTTGTATATTGCTTGAACGTTGGGATTACAGAGAATACAATTGCAAAGGTTACCTTGCAAACCTAGTTTGCAAGGTTATAAATACACAAGCCTCATGGGCTTAAAAGACATATGGGCCCAAGACTAAACAACTAAACTAGTCTAGGAAATACATAAGGAAAGTGGACCAAGCCCATAACATAAACTAGTGTAGTAAATATAAATTACATACAAAAGAACACAAGGCTAACAAACTAATTAATATCTAATAAAAACATGTTTAAACTTCATACATCATGTTTCTAATCATCATGAACATAACCAATCCATTTAAAACATCAAAATACATGAAACCTACATATCAAGTTAATCTTTTAAAAGCTTCATATCAACATCAATGGAGTTCAACACTCTTTATCATCTAAACCCAGCAACATAAAATAAAACTATCACACATCATACTTATAATCAACTAGAAACACATACCAATCTTCAAGCACCAAATCTTTGCCTTCCAAGTCAAGTTCTTGTTCTTCTTTTCTTCTTCTCAAAGAAAACACACATACACACACACACACTCACCAGCAAAAATATGAGGAGGTGCCTTTACCCAAAGTCATGCATATTCATACATACACAACACACGTGCCCTTCCTAAATTAGTTCTCACAAGCTTGAGGTCTATTACCATTTCCTTTTCATTTATACATACATGCATACATACTCTTACACATTAATACCTACATACACACACAATCGATTTTAACAATTGATTTATCCAAATGACATAATATTATTATCTTTTCTAGATAATTCCAACTTAATTAATTCTTTAAAATTAATTTATCACACAACGAGGTATATATTTTCTACAACCCTCGTACTAAACCCAATTTATCTAATCATAGAATCATGCGATGTCAATTATTCATTTACTCACATAATTAATATCAATATTCATTAAATAAACACGTTCCTACTTACCATTGTCCCACCCACAACAAGGCCGGGTTTTCGGATGTTACAAATCTTCCCTCCTTTAAAGGATTCCGTCCTCGGAATCTCATAGCACACATATACGAAAGTATCAACCCTACATTTCCATTTCTGATTGTCAAGTCCATTACAAACTTAAGTGCACTTCTATTTCACCATCACAAAAATATGTTTCTACACATCCTTGTCATCATACAATCAAAAGAGTTCAACAATTTCTCTTTCCAATCTCTTCATCAAATCAACTTGTAGCTCACAAATAAGGAAAATTTGTCTTTCAACCTTTCCTTCAACACTTTCGCATAATCAATATCATATGTATCCCTAAAACTTGCTTATATTAATTAGAAAATCAAAGTAACTTTTTATTCATTCATTGTCTGCCGTACAAAATATCCACATATTTCTTCTCTCTTGCTTCCTGTTAACATGTCGGAGCATTACCACGATAACCACATAAGAATTCACAACTGATATTCTGACATCCATTTGACAGAATTGCATTACACCAATTCAATCAATGTGATTACGAGTTCCACAAATCATGATAATCTATCACACATAAACGCAATATACTCTCAAATATCTGCATAACTCATTTCATTTAGTCATTGAAAAGAAATTCAATTGTGCCACACAACTCACGTTTCATTTCTTGTTGTAAACTCTTCTAAAAGTTTTAAACATATCTTGAATTTTCCATCAGAAATATTTAAATATGGAACATCATATCTTCAAATCTTCTCATCAATATATATATAATCAAGTAAATCTGCCCATAAGTTGCCGTCTCACTAGTAGGAAGAAAATGGTTGCTTTTCACAACCACTCATAACATATCCAGATTCCTTCATATATATTAAAGTTAGATAAACTCCATCGTGACTTGTCATCATCACCACCCTAGTATCTTTAATCATCTCAAAGATTCATATGTTTTTGACTCTATTTTGACTCGTACACAATCATGTCATAATTCCACGAAATATATCTTGTCTACTCTTCTTAGTAAGTTATCAATACAATACTTGCATGGCATTATACAATTTTTAGCCCTTCCAAATGCATTGGCAATTTAGATTCGTAAGTCTTTGTCAAAATATATCTCCAAATTTCAAGCAAAGGCACATATACACAATATTTACAAATTTCCAGTCCACATGTTTCGGCCATTAATTCCTCTTTTCTCTTTCTCATATTTGATAACTTCAATTATTAATCCATCAACTTCCAATAAAGACAATTTCAATTTTATCCACCAAGTCAAGTATACTTCAATTCGCATAATTCAAATGTTATAATTACTAGCACCTTCGTATTTCAACATATCTCTTAACAATTTATCTCTCCGAGGTGACATCAAATCCCTCTATCACATTCCTTGATTTCTTTCCGATCACCATCCCAGTCATATATTTAACTCTTTTTATATAAGCATTTACTATTCTTTTTACTAATCAACTCAATCACACATTTCTTTCCAAAAAATTATCATTTCCACGATAATATGATAAAGTTAACCGTTGCACACACCAAGTCATGGATTGAATCATTCCTCTCAAGAATCTTCAATTGTCACAGGACATAAACCATTCCTCCAATTTCATAGCATAACATCATATTTCAATCCGACAATTACAATATCACCACATTTGATAAATCTCTTCAGGTTCATCAATCATCATCATTGATCATATTTACTCATTAGGTTTAATAACAACTCGAAATCTCAATTATATCTTTATCAAAACATCTTTGGATATCACAGAATCACCCAATTTTTATACCTTTTCACTTTCTTCCTCTTTCCTTTTTCTTTGTAAAAACGTATATATATACAAACACAGAATGCAAGACAACTCTTGCAACACATAACATAACATGCGATTCAACTAATCTGAAAGCATCTTCCTATGGTATTTCATACACAATTTGCATCAATTCAAATATTGCACACTTAACATCATACCACTTTCTGTCATAAACATCCGATAAATATGATTTAGAAAACATTTTCTATAAACCATTTCTACTTCTAGAGAATCATTCTCAGCAGAAGTAAGCACAATCACTTAACACACATAGGCATTACACATCAATAATTAACTCTCAAGTTTATAAACACATATACAAGTATAAAGTTTATCAAAACATACCCGTTTCATCATCATCAGCAGTTGTAATGTCATCTACTATCATATTGAAATTCTACCCTCTTGGGTAGAAGGGTTCTTTCTTTTCTGTCCACTTGCTGCCGAGGATCACTCACCTGTCCCTACTCCTTACTCCGAACCTGATTTCCTTTCTTCATAACACTCACATGTTCGGTGACCCTCTTTCTAACAATTACAACACATACTCCGAGGGAAACCACAATACTTAATCTCATGTCCGAACAACCCACATCGAACACAACGCAAAGTCTGGGGTGTGCAAGCCCCCATACGAACAGATCTACACTGACGGCACCATTGCTAACTTTGATTAGACCCACCTGTCTTTGGTCTATTGTTTTGATTCCTTTGTTTCTTACCACTATGCCCACTCTGACGTTGTTGAGCATTATAATGTTCAATCCTGGATTTCTGCAGAGAAACCCGTTCTCGATTCATTTTATCTCTTTCCTTTCTATCACCCTCAGCCGACTTGGCTAAGGTAAATGCTTGTGATAATGTACTCGCCCATCTGGTAGTACCTCGATATTCAGGAGGCAAAGCTCCCACAAAATGTTGTATCTGAGATGCCTCATCAGGCACCCACTATTTCACGAAACACAAACTTTCATTAAACTGCTTGACTAAATCATCCACCGACATATCTCCTGTCATATGCAATTCCATGAACTCCCTTTTGATTCGAGCTATCTCAAATGTACCACAATATTGTTCGCAAAGCTTTCCTTGAAACTGTTCCCACGTAATATTATCCTGTTGTTGTTTAGAAAGATGACTCGTCAAAGAATCCCACCAGACCATAGCATCTCCTTTAATATTTCAAGTCGCAAATTTAACTTTTGATTAATCTTTGCAATTTCACGCATCTAGACCTTTTACCCCTTCTTGCAACCAATTCAAAGTTATATTCGGGTCTGTACTCACACGATATTCTTAAGGTTTACAATTCAAAAATTATTTGTACGTGCAAGGTTTTTAAATCCCGGATAAACAAAAGGATAATCTCCCTTAGAAGTGAAAGGATTGAAAAATGCGTTACTGGAGGAAATGGAACGGTAACCGGAAAGGTAGTAGATTGGGTGATAATAGTTATTGGTATCTGTGATGACATACTCTCATTAATCCTCTCCTTTTCCATACCACAAATTGTATTTCTGAGTTCCTGAAGTTCATTTTCTAATTTGAAAATATATTCCTCTCGATCATCTTCGTGTTCATAACCCGAAGTACCAGCATGATTCATCGTATACACTGTATCAACAACTAGAGTCTCAACCACAGTTTAGGTCACAGGAGTATCACCAGGGGTATCTCTGTCAGCCATATCTGTGTTGGGTTTTTGTGGTCCAAAAACACAACGGAAGCAAAACGAGTAGAAAAATAGGTTTGAAATTTGACCACGTAACGCCCACCAAATGGACCAAAAATCTAAGCATGACAAAGCAACTAAATAAAGAGACAAAGAACTAGTGTCATACCGTTGAAGCTATCTTCTTTGTTTAATTGAGGTTGGAGTTTAAAAGATACGTGTATTAACTTCTACACCACTAATGAAGTCCACACCAAGCTCCTATTGAATCCCACTTGCTAGAGTGTAAGATGTGCCAATCTTTACACCACCAAATGTCTTCTCACAATAAACCACAAAGCCTTGTGTTCATAAAGTGTTTTAGAGAGTTTAGTGTGCAATATATATTAGTATGTATGTCAAGAACTTGGAACATTACAATGTAGACATGTAGCACCTTATATAGACTCCATATTTGAGTTCAAATTCGTGCAAACATTGAATCTACATCAGTTACAAGATTAAATGCCATTATCTCCTTCATAAACAGCTTTGAAAGCTGTTTAAGGAGATTGTTACTGCACAGGGCACGACCGTGCCTCACAAGGCACGGGCGTGCCAGCCCAAAAGGCCATGCCCAAGTCACGCCTGACTTGGGCTCGTGCCTGTCCACTTGGCACAGGGCACGGGCGTGCCTCCAAGAGGCATGGGCGTACCTAGCCACAGGCCACGCCCAAGTCACGCCCGACTTGGGCTCATGCCTGCCCAAAGGCACGGCTGTACCTCATAGAGGCACGGGCGTGCCTTAGCCCACCAGAACCAGTTTCTTGTTTTCTCTCTCATTTGACCATCTGTGATGCCGGAATCGATGGCTGATGAAGCACACACAAGTTGGTATCATGGCTGATGAAGCAAGGGCCTATTGGGTCACACGCCAAGTATTGATTCCGGCATCACAGATGGTCGAATGAGAGAGGAAACGAGAAACTGGTTATGGTGGGCCAAGGCACGCCCGTGCCTCTATGAGGTATGGCCGTGCCCTACGGGCAGGCACGAGCTAAAGTCGGGCGTGACTTGGGCATGGCCTGTGGCTAGGTACGCCCGTGCCCTGTGCCCAATGGACAGGCACGAACCCAATTCGAGCATGACTTGGGCGTGGCCTTTTGGGCTGGTACGCCCGTGCCCCGTGTAGTTACAGTCTTCTTAAACAGCTTTCAAAGCTGTTTATGAAGGAGATTATGGTGTTTTAATTGGTAATTGATGGATTATCAATGCATGAACATTTTTATTCTCTTTTGTGGAGTCTATATAATGTGGTGCTTGATTCCTTTGTTGGGTTACTAGCTTTTGAAAAGGCATAAAACACATATTGCACACTTCTCTCTCTCAAGCACACAAAAGACATCCAAGGCTTTGGCTCTTTGTGTAGATCATATTTGTGGTGTTTAGGTTGACACACCTAACACTCTAGCAAGTGGGAAAAGATCAAGACTTGGTGTGGACTTCGATAGAGGTGTACACGTTAGTGCACGACACTTCCAAAATCCAAACCCGCGCGTACAAAGAAGATAGAACCGAGGGTATAATTCTATTTCTTTGTATTTTTATTTTGTTGCTTAACCATGACTAGAGTTTTGGTCCATTTGGTGGGCGTATTCGTGGTCAATTTTTGAAACTCTTTTTCTACTTGTTTTGCTTCCGTTGCAATTTTAGACCACGAAAACCCAACAAAAACAAACACCTAACGAAAAGGAAAGGTCCTGCAGATAAGTGATTACTTATCCCTTCGTTCATGATATCCGATGTGAATGTAGGTCATGGAACATGGTCAACCCCAAAACATTCACGATTATGTTTCTTGATCTAGACTAACTATGACTAACAATACAAGTTGCACTATTGATTCACCATCAATTTAACTTGAGCACGGCCATGCATTTTGATTGTCATCAGCTTAGTCAACGAGGGGCCCAAAGGATCTCTTTGAAGAGGAACGAATACCTTTGACTATATCGCCCTATCATAATAACAAGTTCTTGCCTGAAGACTTCCCTTATAATAGCCAGTTACGAACCGCGTTTGAAAACAATCTAAACAAGTCCATTTTATTAGTCAAGAAACGCATGCATCTCTAGTAGAAGGATAAATAATATTATCATCCTGATTTACTTGTGATCATATCCATGAAGCAAACTCAGGTACGGGTCCTCCAATTACTTAATCACAATTAAGTACTGGCTAATGTTGCGTAAACATGTATTCAGTTCAAGATGAATACTTTACCAACCACTTGCCTCGATCTTAAATCACTTCTTCCTTCCAATGAAGAACGACCGATCATGGAGTGTTTAGAATAAATAAATTTATTCAAAGAAGTATTAAACATTCATAGATAGAACACAATAATATTTCATAAAGTAATCGCATCATGTGTATATTAAATCCCCATTTAATAATCATTACAATAAGAAATACATTATTGCTTTAATGTTCTCAATAACAAATACAACTAAAACAATTAAACCAAGTCACTAGAAAATCTAATGCCTATAGATTTAGCATGAGAATCATGTTTAACTTGTGACATAGGTTTAGTGAGTGGATCCGCTAAGTTCCCCTCAGTCGGTACTCTACTGACCACAATATCTCCATTCTCGATGATATCACGAATAAAATGATATTTTCGAGCAGTGCGTCTCGTACGTTGACCGCACCCTCATTATCACAAAAAATCTGAATAGGGTTAGCGATGCTAGGAACAACTCCAAGATCTTGAATGAATTTCTTCATCCAGACAGCTTCCTTAGCAGCCTGGCTTGCAGCAATATACTCTGACTCTGTGGTTGAATCGGCCATGGTATCTTGCTTGGAACTTCTCCAATTTATTTCTCCACCATTTAACAAGAATACAAATCCCGATTGAGACCGGCAATCATCCTTGTCTGTCTGGAAGCTAGCATCAGAATATCCAGTGACTCTAAGCTCCTCCGATCCACCGAATACTAAAAAAACATCTCCTTAGTCCTCCGAATATACTTAAGGATGTTTTTAACAGCAACCCAATGACTTTGACCAGGGTTAGCCTGATATCGGCTCGTCATGCTCAAGGCATATGACAAATCAGGCCGAGTACATAGCATAACATACATGATCGATCCCACTGCCGAAGCATACGGGAGTCGACTCATTTCTTCAAGTTCCTTTTGGGAACTAGGACATTGAGACTTGCTCAATGACATACCATGCAACATACGCAAATTCCCTTTCTTGGAATCTTGCATCTTGAACCTCTTCAAGACTTTATCTATGTACGTACTCTGGCTCAAACCAATGAGTCTTTTAGATCTATTTCTATAGATCTTTATCCCCAAAATATATGCTGCTTCTCTCATGTCTTTCATAGAGAAGCAACTCCCAAGCCATGCTTTTACTTCCTGCAAGGTAGTCATGTCACTTCCTATGAGAAGTAAGTCATCTACATACAAGACAAGAAAAACAACAGTTCTCCCACTAGCCTTGACATATACACAAGGTTCATCCTTGCTTTTAGAAAATCCAAACTCTTTGACCTTTTCATCAAAGCAAATGTTCCAACTCCGAGATGTTTGCTTAAGACCATAAATGGATCTCTTAAGCTTGCAGACTTTATTAGAATATTTGGGATGTACGTAATCATCCGGTTGTGCCATGTACACCTCCTCTGCCAACTTCCCGTTAAGGAAGGCAGTCTTGACATCCATCTGCCATATTTCGTAATCGTAATATGCAGTGATAGCCATTAATATCCTAATAGACCTTAACATAGCCACTCGAGAAAAAGTTTCATCATAGTCTACACCATGAGTTTGAGTGAAACCCTTTGCTACCAGTCAGGCTTTGAAAGTGTCTAACTTTCCATCCTTGTTGGTCTTCTTTCTAAAGACCCACTTGCACCCTACTGGCTTGTCCGGGTACTGGATCAACCAAGTCCCAGACTTGATTATCCGCCATGGATTGCATCTCACTGTCCATTGCCTCCTTCCACCTAGCAGACTCAGGGCCCTTTACGGCTTTCTGGTAGTTGGTTGGTTCACTATGATCCACCAATAGTTCGTCGCCCTCAGATATGAGGAACCCATATCTTTCCGGCTCATTACGAACTCTACTAGATCTACGGAGCACTAATGGCTGTGTGTCAGGTTCCTCACCCTCCATTGGTTGAGGTTCCACTTCTTCTGGTACGCCAAGCTTAGAAGCGGTACTTGTGCCAACATCAGGTTGAACATTGGTGTCATCTAGAATTTCTTCTAGATCGACTTGCCTCCCACTGTCTTCTGCAGATATCAGCTCCCTTTCAAGAAAAGCTGCCCTTCGAGCAACAAACACTTTGTTCTCGGAAGGTTTATAAAATAAGTATCCCATAGAACCAGCTGGGTAACCAATGAAAATACATTTTTCAGCTCTGGGTTCAAGTTTGTCTTGAGCTTCACATCTCACGTAAGCCTCACAACCCCAGACTTTGAGATAGGCTAACGAAAGAACCCTTCCATGCCACATCTCGAATGGTGTACTTGCAACCTTCTTTGTTAGTACAAGGTTTAAGGTCCTACCAGCAGTTTCCAAAGCATATCCCCAAAAACTTACGGGTAGCTTTGTGCGACTCATCATGGGCTGAACCATATCCAACAAAGTTCGGTTTCTCCTTTCAGCGACCCCATTTAATTGTGGTGTCCTGGGTGGAGTAAGTTGTGAAATAATTCCACAACCCCTAAGATGATCAAGAAACTCATTACTAAGATACTCACCACCCCTATCGGATCTGAGAATCTTAATCCGCTTGCCCAATTGATTTTGCACTTCGTTTTGGTGTGTCTTAAACACCTCAAAGGTTTCAGACTTATGCTTAATCAAATAAACATAACCATACCTACTAAAGTCATTAGTAAAAGTAACAAAGTACCTACAATTGTTTCTTGTAGCAGACCTGAACGAACCACACACATTGGTGTGAACAATGTCCAACAAGTCTTTGCCCCTCTCACTAACTCCGATGAAGGGAGCTTTAGTCATTTTTCCTAATAAACAAGAATCGCATACTTCGCTTGACCCGTGGTCAAACAATTCCAAAATCCCATCCACTTGGAGTTTGGCGATACGTTTCTTATTTATATGGCCAAGACGACTATGCCACAAACACAACTTGTCCAATACACCTTTCGACTTAGAATCAATGTTCATCATTGATTTATTACCATCCAAACATACACTTGTTTCATAAATACCACGACATGGATAAGCTTTAAAATAATGAACACCATCTCTTAAACAAGAAATAATTACATTATCAAAGTTGAACTTAAAACCATCGTCAAACAATGGATGAAAGGAAATAATGTTGTGTGCCACACAGGGCGAAAAACAAACATTAAGTAAAGTAATAGCAAGGCCCGAAGGAAAGGCGAGATCAACACTCCCAATCCTCTTCACAGGAACCACCTCCTTGTTTCCCATGATTAGGTCAAGCTCTCCAACACCCTACTTCTTTTTAGCACCTTCACATTATTACAAATATGAGTGCCACAACTAGTATCGAGTACCCAGCCGTTAGAAGAAGCGGTGTTGTGGAGT
The DNA here is from genome assembly GCA_038502395.1 of Dittrichia graveolens. Classification (NCBI taxonomy): domain Eukaryota; kingdom Viridiplantae; phylum Streptophyta; class Magnoliopsida; order Asterales; family Asteraceae; genus Dittrichia; species Dittrichia graveolens. The sequence goes on from JARJIL010000008.1 coordinate 32,840,309, forward strand.
TCAATCATAAATGTACCTGAGTTACCAGCTCCCTTCGGTTTTACCCGCTTGAGCTCCTCGAGGTACTTCGGGCAAGAACGCCGCCAATGCCCCTTTTCCTTGCAGTGGAAGCACTCGGCTTCCGCTGGGTCCTCGGCCGGTGGAACCATCACGGCTTTCCCCTTGCCCTTCGGGGCTAGACTCGGGTTAGGTCTTGCAACCTTCCTCTTACCCTTTCCCTTGGAGGGGGGAGTGCCTTTCCTTTTGGTTCTGCCTCCCTAGATAGCTAGGATGGTTTTGGACGAGGAGGGCCTCTTGGACATGTCAAACTCGACGGTCTTCAACATTCTGTGAAGCTCCATTAGGGATTTGTCCATGCCATTGACATGATAGTTCCACACAAATTGTGAGAAGGAACTGGGCAGAGAACGGAGGATCACATCCACCGCTAACTCCCTCCCTAATGTGAATCCTAACCTCTCTAAGCGATCAACCAATGCTATTATCTTAAGCACGTGAACGCTAAGATTACCGTCCTCCTGCATATGGCAGTCGAATAGGGATTTTAGGGATTCGAAGCGCTCTAGCTTAGCATGCTGTTGGAACATTTCCTTCAGCTGGTTAAGCATATCATACGCCCCTAGATGTTTCATTTGCTTTTGAAGCTCGGGAATCATCAAAGAAAGCATGATACAAGCCACTTCCTTTGTTTCCTTGACGCGCTTATCATGCGTGTCTCAGACCGCCCTAGTCGCACTCGCTGCAGGTGCTTCCGGTAGAGGCTGCTCGATGGCCCACATTTTTTGTTCATACCTAAGGACTATCCTTAGTTGCATGAACTAGTCCATGAAGTTTTGGCCATCGAGCTTGGCCTTTTCAAGGAACAGTTTCATGGAAATTGAGTTCGATGATGTAGAAGCGTTGTTGGATGCCATCCACAAAATTAGAGTACCAATTTTAGTTGTCAAATCCTTGTAGAAATAATTACCCGATAGTTATAAAACCAATTATTTGAACAAGCCTAAGAACCATATTTCACTCTATCCCGTGACGGGTTTACCGCGGATCACGAAATAAGTTATTTAGACCGGTAACCATTTTACCGATTGCAACCATTGCAACTCTTAGATCCTTGTGGGATCCTTTTTTGACATCAAATGTCTAAGGCATGTTTGATCCCTTCTTACACCAATCCTTTTATTATTCTTAAATGACTCGGCTAGAGATTGACATCGTTTAAGCATTATAAAAGAATTTTTAAGTCGTCCGTCAAGACACACGTTGGTACTCTAGGCCAATCATTGGGTCGTGCTTAAGCTCGACTACCAATATTGCGAGTTGCCACACTCACCTTCCACACAACTCCGCAAGGCATGACTCATGCTAATGCTTGACAATCATCCAAGTTTCGTTAGATTTGGGTGGTGTTGTCTTACGGATGGCGAATTAACAATTTAAGCGATAAAAACACTTTTCGATCACCATTTAATATAATCATCTTTTATATTAATATTGTTAATTATTATTCGCGTAGAAATATAAACTCATTTATAAATCTCTTTGTATTATATATTTTCAAGAATTCTCTAGCATGCAAATCCTAAAGAAACATGCAAGAAATAAATATAAAACAACCACGCATATAAAATAATCAAAAACCCGGTAACATGCCCAAATCCTAAATGTTTTCCCCGTAAGCGAAAATGGGGAAAAACATAGTCATCTAGAGACAACAATAAATGCTCCGTCACGATCTCCATACCGGCGAATGTCCCGGAATTGGTTCGTCAAGACGTCAACACCATGCTTCCCGATCGGTTTGATGCAATATATATATATTGAAAAATAATCTAAGTACGAGTACATAATAATAAGAAAACGACATGCAAGTCGCGATCCTAATAAACTATTACGAGTTCAAAGATTTTAAATAAACGACATGCAAGTCGCACCAAAATATAGATATTACAACCATACGGCACGCATGCCAAACCAAAACCAATCACAAACAACTAGGGATGGCAAAAAACCCTGAACCCGATGAGGAAACCCGAATTAAACGGGACGGGCAGGGATCGGGGCCTTAACGGGGTTTTTTTTGGGTTTCGGGGTAGTGACTGGGGATGTCTTCCCCCGCCCCGCCCCGATTATATATTATATTTATACTTTTATATATTATATTTATATTTTTATTATTTCATATGTATATATATATACATAAATAATTTGTATTGTAATTTATGGACGGTTTTACAACGGAAAACTTCGTTTTTCAACTGTATTTTCGTGTTTGCATTTTGTATTTTTGTGAATGGATGTACAAATTTCGGGGCAAAAACGGGGAACGGGGCGGGGATCGGGGTAAGCCGTAGCCCTGATGGGGCACCCCGATAACCTCCCCGACGGGGAACGGGGCGGGGACGGGGCACCATTTCCTTATCGGGTTCGGGGACGGGGATTGCCTGCCCTGCCCCGAACCCGCCCCATGGCCATTCCTACAAACAACACAAAGGCTAAGGGAATATCAAGTTACCGGGCAACCACAACAAACACAACCAAACGAAACCAATGGCGTGCCACAAAACCATGTCAAGCAATATATATATTTTGATCAAGATTGCAAAACAACATCTAACGCACAACAAGAAATCCTTGTACATATGCATTAGTAATTTTAATACACCTTTAAAATTAATTATTCATATATACACCTAAAAATATATGTTTTTATGAACTTCATGCCAAGTCATACAAAACATATAGAATTAGGAATCAAAATATAGTGTGGATAACCAAAATCTGGACTAGTCCAAAACCAATATAACCGGATTTTAATATAAGTTTTAAACCTGCTGTTTCATAAACAAAATCTGACCAAAAAACCAGAAGGCACGGGCATACCCCAAAGGGTACGAGCGTGTCTGCCCTTTTGTCAGTGTACAGTTTATACCGTTTTATTCATTTAAAGGATCTGCCGGCACAGCCCATACCCCCACTGGTACGCCCGTGCCCCGGCCGCCGACACGACCCGTAAACCCTAAACCCCTAGAGGTACGACTGTGCCCGGTCGCCGGAAAACCAATTTTAACAGAAAAATAGAAAAGATCCGGTTAAACTCCAAAATTGCAAAGCCATGTTAGAGATGGCTCTGATACCACTGTTGGGTTTTCGTGGTCTAAAAACACAGCGGAAGCATAACGAGTAGAAAAATAGGATTCAAAATTTGACCACGTAACGTCCACCAAATGGACCAAAACTCTAAGCATGACAAAGCAACTAAATAAGGAGACAAAGAAATAGTGTCATACCCTTGAAGCTATCTTCCTTGTTCAATTGAGGTTGGAGTTTGGAAGATACATGTTGTTAGTCCTTTATTTGTATATACTCCATTCCTGAAGAAGCTTTCAAAGAAAGCGACTGAAGGTGTAATATATCATTCTTTTGTAAACTATTATGACTATATCTGAAGAAAGAAGCCCGTAGTTCATCTGAAGGTTAGTTCTGAAGTGAACGTCAGCTGAAGTTTGTCTTCAGTCATCAAAGGGTCTTCTGAACTGAAGATGCATCTGATAACCAGGATCTTCCTGTTATGTAAAGTGCACGATCTGCGCATTCTATGACATTATTATTCCCATGGTTTCATCAACTGAAGAATCATCAGTTGAAATCTTACCGTCCAAAGCTAAAAATTCAAAATCCTTCAAAGTCAAAACTGATGAGGAAACCTTTGCTCTGCCCATATCCAAACTCAAAGAAGTTAAGGATTCTCTTTTCAGAGTTTTAAAATTAATCGGTGAAAAAGAGAAGAAAAATAAAAAGATTAAGGCAAAGAACTCAAAATCCACTCGTAAATGTTACAAATGTGGAGTAAGAGGTCATGAAGCTACTTCAGGTTCTAATGAAAACAAGACCTCGAGTCGATCTTTTAAGAAGTGTGTTTTGGAGCCTAGTAAAGTTTGGGCTCTTCAAATGAACTAATCTCTTTGATCATCTGTGTAGGGCGGTCAGCATGATAACACTTGGTACCTTGACAGTAGATGCTCAAGGCACATGACCGGATGTAAGTCCCTACTGAATGGGGTTCAAGAAGCTAATGGCCCCAAGGTCACTTTTGGTGGAGGAAAATGTGGCAAAACTGATGGCTATGGCTATCTTAACCAAGGTTCAGTCAACATCAAGAATGTTGCCCATGTGACAGGACTTGAACACAATCTGATCAGCATCAGTCAGTTGTGTGATGCAGATTATGAAGTACATTTTAAGAAGACCAAACGTTCAATCTTTAACAAGAAAGGAAAAGAGGTCTTACAAACAAAAAGGCAAGGCAACATGTATGTTGTTGATTTCAATTCCGCTGAGTGAAAAGGATGCTTGCTTCTTTTCTGAAGCTGATTCAAAGGTTAACTGGTTATGGCACAAAAGGCTTTCTCATCTCAACTTCAAAAACATCAGCAAACTCTCTAAGCTTCAGAGGTCTACCGTCAGTTCGGTTTCAGAAAGACAAGTTGTGTCATGCATGTGAGAAGGGAAAACAAAAGAAATCAGCCTTTAAATCAAAACATTGCAACCAAGTTAACTCCGCATTTCATCTCTTACATATGGATCTTTTTGGTCCTGTAAGTTCTCCAAGCATGGGAGGTAAGAAGTATACTCTGGTTGTAATTGATGAATACACCAGGTTTACATGGGTATTCTTCTTGCGTAACAAAAGTGACATTGTTGAAGTTCTGATGAGCTTCATTCGTCGTGTTTAAAGACAGTTTGACAGACATATTAAACAGCTTCGCAGTGATCATGGGACAAAGTTCAGAAACTCTACCCTCCAAGATTTTAGTGATGAAAATGGCATCATCCAAAACTTCTTAGTAGCTGAAAGAAGAAACATGACCTTAATTTAAGCAGCTAGAACGATGCTAGATGAAGCCTCTCTGAAAAGCCATTTCTGGACTGAAGCTGTTAATGTTGCGTGCTATACAAAGAACAGGTCCATCATTGTAAAGCGCCACAGCAAAACTCCCTACGAGTTACTCTATCTGAAGTCACCCAATATCGGATACTTCAAAGTCTTTGGAAGTACATGCTTCATCCTGAACACAAAAGATCAGAAAAGCAAGTTTGATCCTAAAGGAGAACAAGGAGTGTTCTTAGGCTATTCTGATATCTCTAAGGCATATCGAGTTTTTCTTCCCAAAAAGAACTCTGTGGTTGAAATGATTAATGTTACATTTGATGAGTTCAATGCAGAGTCAACCTCTAATCATACTGATCAACTCGTGTCCGATGAATTTGATGCTCTTTTACAAGAGTCATTTAATGATGATTTGGATGACTACTCACAGGAGGTAAATACTGACAATGACATTGTTTCTGTTAATGTGAATCAGGTCACTGAAGATCTCTTGGAAACAAATAATCCCTCTGCTGATGACCATCAGGATCAACCACAACGAGTCACAAAATGGACTCGAGCTCATCCCATCACTAATGTAATTGGTGATCCAACCACTGGTGTGCAAACCCGAAATGCAACCACGTCTTCTTTCTGCATGTTCTCTAAATTTATATCACAAGTCGAGCCAAAGAAAGTCGATGAAGCTCTAAGGGATCCTAACTGGGTAGTCGCTATGCAAGACGAGCTTAATGAGTTTGAAAGGAACAAAGTGTGGACGCTGATTGACCCACCTGAAGACAAGTCTATCATTGGCACAAAATGGGTCTTCAGAAACAAACGTGATGAAACCGGGTCAGTTGTGAGAAATAAGGCTAGACTAGTTGCAAAAGGCTATTGTCAAGAGGAAGGGATAGATTATGATGAAACGTTTGCTCCTGTTGCTCGTTTGGAGGCAATACGTATGTTTTTAGCCTTTGCCGCCTTCAAGGGATTCAAGGTCTTTCAGATGGACGTCAAAAGGGCCTTTCTGAATGGGGAACTTCAAGAAGAAGTATTTGTTCAACAACCCCCTGGATTCAAAAATCCCAAGTTTCCACACCACGTTTATAAGCTCGACAAAGCCCTTAATGGACTGAAACAGGCTCCACGTGCCTGGTATGATACTTTGTCCACTCATCTTCTGAAAAATGAATTTCAGAGAGGGAACATCGATAAAACTCTATTTCAGTGTAGAGAAAAAGGTGAACTCATTCTAGTTCAGATTTATGTCGATGATATTATATTTGGCTCTACTGACAATCGCTTATGCAAGAAATTTGAGAAAATAATGTTAGAAAAGTTCAAAATGAGCATGATGGGAGAACTGAACTTCTTCCTTGGGCTTCAGATAAAGCAAGGGAAGTATGTTAAAGACTTACTCAAGAAATTCAACTTTTTAGACTCTTCCCCAATGAAGACTCCCATTGTTCCAAAGACCAAGCTTACGGCTGATCCGAACGGGAAATCAATTGATCTTCCTACCTTCAGAGGAATGATAGGATCCTTACTATATCTGACAACCAGTTGCCCTGATATAATGTTCTCCACATGTCTATGTGCAAGATTTCAGGCGAACCCAAAAGAGTCACATCTGACGGCTGTCAGACGTATTTTCAGATACCTAAAAGGTACTCCTGAACTTGGGCTATGGTACTCCAGAGACTCCGGCTTCGAATTAATTAGATTTTCAGATTCAGACTATGCCGGATGTCAGATTGATAGGAAGAAAACTACAGGTGGATGTCAGTTACTGGGTGGAAAACTAGTGAGTTGGCAAAGCAAGAAGCAGAACTCCATTTCTCTATCCACTGCTGAAGCTGAATACATTTCAGCTGGGAGTTGTTGTGCACAAGTTTTATGGATGCAACATCAGCTTGCTGACTATGGCATCTCCTTTCAGCGAACTCCCATCTATTGTGATAACACAAGTGCTATTGCCGTCTCCAATAATCCTGTACTTCATTCTTGCACAAAGCACATTGATGTTCGTCATCACTTTATTCGCGATCACATAGCCAAAAACGAAATTGAGCTTCGGTTCATCTCCACTGAACATCAGCTGGCTGACATCTTCACAAAAGCTTTAGATGAACACCGGTTCAATCAGCTGATTGCAGAAATAGGAATGCTAAATCCTTCCACAATCTAGCTATTTCAGGTAAGTTTGATTGTTACTGTTCATTCTTTCTTATCACATTTAATGCCAGCCACCCTAATAGCTAAGCTTGAATAATTACGTTTACCCCGCCTCTCTCTGACTGTCAAATCACCTTTGAAGCGTAATCATGAGTAAATTTATTTATAAACAACCCAAGATTTTTTTTCCTTTTTCATCTTCTACAAATCAAAATCCGATTCAAAGAAAATCTTTCTCTCGTTCAACAACTCATGGAATTTACAATTACCTTCGTTTTCTTCCCAGTATGCTATGTCATCACCGTTCGCATCCCTGATGAAGGGATTGGAATAGAAGTTTCATCTTAAATATTTGTGTTATCTTAAGGATGAATGTATTTTTTTTGGCAGTCTATGTATATCGTGATTAACTTCATGTAATCATCTTTTGTTAATGTATGGAATTAGTAATTTCCAAGCTTAACTATTATTCTTGTTGGCATTGTGTTCTTCTTTATTTTATTTCTCTTTACTTCATTTCTTTTGTGTGTTAAGATAAAAAATTTCAAATGCAAAGTTTGGATAATTTTTGTTCCTTTGTATTGTGAAATTTTTATCTTCCTGCTAATGGTTTGTTGTTGAAGTATAGCTGGTTCCAAGATAACTCTGGGTAAATTGGTTTACCCAATAACTGTTTGACATCACAAAAGTTATCCTTGCGTAATTTCCGGCTTCACGCACTTATTTTCACCCTAGATTTACTCAACCGCCAAGATTGATGCAGTTTAAACCTCTTTAAAACCCAAAATCGCCTCTCTAAGTTCTTTACCTGTAACTAATATTCTCCGGCGATCTCTCTTGTTCAAAAAGCAAAATCACCTCTTGTGCTAGAATCAATGGCTCCCAAAATTGCATCTGCGAAGGTAACTCTTCCTTCTGATGTTGTCCCCAAAATCCCACTGGAATCCATCTGTTTCAAAGACAACAACCTCAGCGCTGACCTAGCCATCCCTTCATCTTCTTCACCTCTTCACTAAATAATGATTTATCTTCGCAACTGCTCATTGAACTTTGCTCTTTCTGCAAAGGTTCCAATGTTTGAAGAACATCTCTGTGAGTTCTGGATGACCGCTGAAGTCATCAAGCCTAAAACCTCCGGCCAAAGTATAAACTTCAGTATGCTCTCTGGTAGCAAGTTTGCTGGACTTACCACAAAGTATCTTGCATCTGTTCTTCATCTTCCTCGTCGGGACCTCACATCATTCATTGCTAATGCTAAGGAGCTGCTCTTCTCCTTCTTTCAATATGCTGATGAGCACAAGGTCAAAGGAAACTCTATGTTTCGCACTCGTCTCCCAAAGGAGTGGAACTATCTGATTGCTCATCTGAATTTTTGTATGACGAGCAAAACTGGTGGTCTTGACCAAGTCAATGAAGCTGTTCTGAAAATGGCTTATGCCTTAATCCATGGTCATAACATTGACTTCACTGAACTTATTATGGAAAGTCTCGTGGTCTCACTGACATCTAAAGCTAGGTCTCAACACATCCCTTTTCCAAGGTTTGTTTCACTGGTTATCTACTCGTTGTTAACACCTGAAGAATACAACTCTGCTTCAGTCCTTCTTTCATCTCCTTCCCTACCGGGTTCAATATGGACCGGCTCCTCATCTGCCTTCAACCCAGCGCTGACTGCTCCGATGCTTGCAATCGTCTCGCTGAAGCCTTCTCCTGCTATTCCACCACCATATTAAGGTCTATCTTCTGAAACTGCCCCTTCTAAACCTCAACCTCAACCTCAGTCTTCTCTATCAAAGACAAAGAAAAGGAAGTTACTATCCACCACATCTAAGTGATCCACCAACCCTTCAACAATGCCCAAATCCACCACTAAACAACCTACTACCACTCACCCACAAAGATCACTCTCTAAATGCCACAAACCCACCATACCTTCCAGTCCCATCATATCTCACTATGCTTCCAGTGAGGATTCGCCTGATGAAACTCCGCTGATTCTTCGCAAGACTCAGCTTCACTCCTCCACATCAACAGCCGCTGCTCAGTAAGCTCTCCTTTAATCAAAGTCTCTAAACCTAGTCTGACTGATGAAGAGACAGCTCAGAACCAAGCTATCCCTGAAGTCCCTCCTCTCCCTTCACAAGTTCAGGACACTGACAAACACCAGTCAGCCGAGACTTCTTCTTTACCCACCATTGAGTCTGCTAGGAAACCCACTGCAACTCAGGTACCACCAGAACAGGGAACTATCATGCCTGTCTCTACTGATCTTCCCCCTCTATCCCTTAATGTATCAGGAAACCCAACTGAGACTATGGATATTGACCAAGCACATGATGAGTCAGCACCCAAACCGGCTGACACTGATGCTCAGCCTAACACCAATGATGAAACTACAATACCCCTAGTTTCGGAGGTCCAACCAGTCGATGATTCTTCAGTTCACCCTGAAGATGAGACTACAACCAAATCCCTTGAGGTGTCACCACTCCCCATTAACACTATGGATTCTACCGGGGCAAATGATTTATCAGTTTCAAACCAAACTGAGAGTGATGCCCACTTATCCTCATCAATGAAACTGAAGTTCAACCACCTTCAGTAGAGATTCCTAATGCTAATGAAGACACAGTCTTAAACCCGACTGTAACTGAAGCAAATGAGCCTCAGGCCCCTGATGCATCAGTCACTCCTCCTGATGCTATGGTCTCCCCATCTCTCCTAAATACCTTGTTTGATATTCCTTCTCCTGATACAACTGTCAATCCTTTTGATGACAGTGATGCTTTTGATTTTCTTCAATCCCCCAAGTCTACTTCTGTTAAGTCCAATACCTTACAAGGTCATTGTGTAGCCAATAATCAAGCAAAGCTTGAATCTGAGCTAAAGTATCTTGTTGAATCCTTCAACACTTAGTTTACCACCCTCAACAAAACCATTGATCGTAAAAATCTGATTTTTCATGAGTCGTATAAAACTTTTCACCATCTCATCACAACTATAGCTAACTTTGCCACTCTTGAGTTTTCAAAGTTGAACTCTTAACTCTCTTCTCTCTCCTCTACTGTAAATTCTCTTTCCTCCAAGGTTGACAACATCCATGCTGTCAATCTTTCTGAGACTGCAACTCGTCAGTTGCAAGATTTATTTGCTCTCTCCTTCTCTGGACTTGCGAGGGAGATTTCAGCCTTGTCTCACTCGGTAGAAGCTTCAGGTCTCTCTGCAGCTTCTAAAGGGGAGAAAGTAAGAAGACAGTACAAAATTTGTCAGATCATAAGAAGAAAGGCCACTGCTGATCGGAAAATATTCAAATGGGATAAAAAGTATTCACATGGTGAGTACCTACAAAGATTGGAAGAAGAAGTGGCACACCTCAAAGCCACAGATGAAGACAAGAATAAGTCCTTGATCGATTTCGAGGCCAAGTTAGCCAAAGTTGAGGAAGCTAAGGCACTTGCTGAGGGGGAGCTCAAAAGTCTCCTTGATCAGAGAAAAGCTGAAGCTGATATGTTCAGATCAGAACTGGATGGAGCTGAATGTCAGCAAATAATCACTGAAGCTAAAGCCTCTCAAATTCCTATTCCATCAGCTGCCCCTTCATCTAGTCGTCAGCCAAGCCAAACTGACAGAGGTAAAGGAAAAATGGTGATAGTCTCTTCGGATGATCAGATGAGTAAGGGTACATATGATCTAAGTGACTCAGATGACGAAAATCCAAGAATAAAAGACTTGAAAGTGGCTGAAGAACTTGGCAGAATAGCAGTAGAGAAACTTGCAGTTGAAGAGCTTCCTACTAACAAAACTGATCTTGATCCTCTCGATCTTCAAAAACAGATTCTTGCAAACATTGAAGCCGAAAAAGCTTCAGTTGAGGAGAAGAAAAGAATGATGGAACAAAAAGCAGAAAAGTGGTTAAGCTCTTGACACCAAAGAAAGCATCCAGATAAAATCAGTGTAATCAAGCTGAAGAAGGTAAACAATGAAACCCGTCTGACGGTTCAGCGCAAAAATCTTCCTATCTTCAGCATACTATCTATCAAGGATGTTCAGCTGAACTATGCGGTGTTTGAATGGAATGAAATACTTGATTGTTTATCAAAGCGTAAGCAAACTGATGAGGTCAAGTTTATTCAAAGAGAAATAACCAAATTCATTGAATATTATGAGGAGGAAGTAAAGAAGAGAGGATGTAACGCAACTATCATGCATCAAACGGAGAAACCCACTTGAGCAGAAAATTTAAAATTTCAAAGGAGACTTACTCTCAAGAAATCTCAGAAACAAATTTTGGAGCTGATATCTCTTGGAGAGCTTCCAAATTGCAAAGGCTTCGACACCTCGTTGCCTCCTGGTCTCATTCCTGAAGTGGGTTAGCTATCTCAAATCCGAGGGGATTTTATTTTCTCGATGCTTATGACAAGATTCGCTTTCAAAAAGTTTCAAATTTTGCCAAGGCTGACTGGCTTCATCTGAGATCTCTTCGATATTTCATAGACTATAAAGATCCGAATGTCAAAGACATTTTGGAGGAATACTCAAAGCAATTGGAGCTTAAAACTCCAAATGAATCCTCTCCTGAAGAATTCAAACCAGATTTGTAGAATAGTAATTCTTTATTCTTTATTCATTTTGTACATAGTCATGGATTATAAACAAATAGGGGGAGATTGTTAGTCCTTTTATATGTATATACTCCATTCCTGAAGAAGCTTTCGAAGAAAGCGACTGAAGGTATAATATATCATTCTTTTGTAAACTGTTCTGACTACATCTGAAGAAAGAAGCCCGTAGTTCATCTGAAGATTAGTTCTGAAGTGAACGTCAGCTGAAGTTTGTCTTCAGTCATCAAAGGGTCTTCTGAACTGAAGATGCATCTGATAACCAGGATCTTCCTGTTATGTAAAGTGCACGATCTGCGCATTCTGAAGGAGCTCGAAACGGAAATCTTGTTTTCTGTTCCTAATTAGGTGTAGAACGGTACACGTGTAAATAAATTAGATGGTCAGGATTAGTTTACTTAGCCTATAAATACCTGCTCGATTAATGAGTAAAGGTTAAGCGTTTGTTCGCTAATTTGTATTCAAGTTTGTTCTTGTTTAGTTTGTACGCAGTGCTCAAGTTTGTTCTTGTGCACTCTTTGAAGTTTGGTTATTAATATAATCTTGCTTTGAAAACTTTCGTGTGTTCGTTGCTTTAAAACTATTTCCGCACTTTGATTTTGTTCATAGTTAGTTTTATTCACTTTCGGGAAAAACACGTGTACTAACTTGTACACCACTAATGAAGTCCACACCAAGCTCCTATCGAATTACACTTGCTAGAGTGTAAGATGTGCCAATCTCTACACCACCAAATGTCTTCTCACAATGAACCACAAAGCCTTGTGTTCTTAAAGTGTTAAAGAGAATTTAGTGTGCAATATATATTAGTATGTATGTCAAGAACTTGGAACATCACAATGTAGACATGTAGCACCTTATATAGACTCCATATTTGAGTTCAAATTCGTGCAAACATTGAATCTACATCAGTTATAAATTAAATGCCATTATCTCCTTCATAAACAGCTTTGAAAGCTGTTTAAGGGGATTGTTACTTCACAGGGCACGGCCGTGCCAGCCCAAAAGGCTACGCCCAAGTCATGCCCGACTTGGGCTCGTGCCTTTCCATTGGGCACAAGGCACGGGAGTGCCTCCAAGAGGCACAGGCGCACCTAGCCACAGGCCACGCCCAAGTCACGCCCAACTTGGGCTCATGCCTACCCATAGGGCACGGTCATACCTCATAGAGGCATGGGCATGCCTTGGCCCACCAGAACCAGTTTCTGGCTTTCTCTCTCATTTGACCATCTGTGATGCCGGAATCGATACTTGGTGTGTGACGCAATATGCCCTTGCTTCATCAGCCATGAAGCCAACACGTGTGTGTCAGTGGGCATAATCCAACAATCTGTACAATTACATCATCTCACAAACTCGTCAGATAAACCGTTAGTATATAACATACTAACTAACACACAGCATCTCCAATTCACTCTAATTTCCTAAAGGAAAGTTAGACCCAACACGAGCCAAGATTTGGGAATGAAACACTTCTAACCGTTCTCGCATCGCCAAACCAAGGCTCTGATACCAACTTGTAACACCGAAAATCTCAAGCCATTTTTTTAAAAAATCGCTGCGGAAGCGTCTACAAATTTTTCATAAATACAAACACCCACAAAGTATACAATATTGTTTTCAAAACACAGCATCCATTTGTGTTACAAAGGTTTTACAAAACACGGCTCATCTCTAATCAAAATATAATATCAAAGCGTCGGTCAAATTTCCTTTCCCATAAACATAGCTGAACAGTTGTACGCACCAAACCTTCAAAAAGCATCAACTGTGAGGAATTAGCACAAAGCTAAGTGAATGGAAGCTACAAACAAACAGCCAACAGCAACAAGCTCAAGCAATCAACAACTGGTCACACATACAGATCTCACACAGATCACACAAATAGATTTACACACAGATCTCACAAGCCACACAAATCTAGAGGAACGGCGGTTCTGCAGAACCTGCAACTGATGCGGGCTAAAGCAAAGGTGTACCGATAGCTATTTGCTACTTGGTACAGTTAAACCCCTTCTGTTGCAACGAATACATCAGAAGATCAAGAACTGTGCAACCAATAGCAGATAAGCCCATCCTAATAATGCACGTTAGCTGGCCTCCACAACTATGTACGCATACCATTAACCATACGTACAGGTCTCACCACGTGCACAAACCATTAACCATGAACACGGGTCACACACACCATGTGTACATACCATTAACCATGTACATAGGTCCACAACACACAAAGAGATCTCAAACAACAATCAACAGTCAAATATCAACAAATAACAGACTAAACAGTCAATCATGATATCAAAAATCAATAGGTAACAGACTAAACAGTCTATCACTACAAATCAAACTAAACAGTCTATCAAAGCATAAATATCTCAAAATTAAGTAACCCATAACCGTTACCACCAACACCACTTGTGAGTAAACCTCCACTCACCTCTGTCCTCAATCGCACTTGCTCAGTTGTCTAATGTCACTGAGTCTTCGCAATTCCTAAGAACACAACACTAAAATCAGTCTCTAATTCATGAATATATATACTCACATACATTTATATTTCATATGCCCATAAATAGCATAATAACTTCACATAAAAATATACACTTAGTATAAATCATCAATGTACAACAAAAACAAGCTTCTGATGAAATTTCTTAGATCGCGCCGCGACCAGACCTGCTTTGCGCCGCGACGCGCCTTTGAGCGCCCACTTCGAATTCGGAATCAACTAGTTCGTGCCACAACTTTCTAAGCGTCACGCCACGATGCTTCTTCGAGCGGGTAATCTCTTCGAGCGGACATACTTCGAATGAAGACCTCGACTTCGAAGTCTTAATACGTCGCGCCGCGAACCCGACGGACACAAATTCCAACTTCTTCTTCTTCTGCCAACTCAAGCTTCATGGTAATCATATCCAGTAATTCCAAACTAACAAAATCATTATCGAAACATGTTTAAACTTCATACATCATGTTTCTAATCATCATGAACATAACCAATCCATTTAAAACATCAAAATTCATGAAACCTACATATCAAGTTAAGCTTCCAAAAGCTTCATATCAACATCAATGGAGTTCAACACTCTTTATCATCTAAACCCAACAACATAAAATAAAACTATCACGCATCATACTTATAATCAATTAGAAACACATACCAATCTTCAAGCACCAAATCTTTGCTTTCCAAGCAAGTTCTTGTTCTTCCTTTTCTTCTACTCAACGAAAACACACACACACACTCACCAGCAAAAATATGAGGAGATGACTTTTCCCAAAGTTAGTTCTCACAAGCAAGAGGTGTATTACCATTTCCTTTTCATTTATACATACATGCATACATACTCTTACACATTAATACCTACATACATACACAATCAATTTTAACAATTGATTTATCCAAATGACATAATATTATTATCTTTTCTAGATAATTCCAACTTAATTAATTCTTTAAAATTAATTAAGCACACAACGAGGTATATATTTTCTACAACCCTCGTACTAAACCCAATTTATCTAATCATAGAATCATGCGATGTCAATTATTCATTTACTCACATAATTAATATCAATACTCATTAAATAAACACGTTCTTACTTACCATTGACCCGCCCACAATTAGGCCGGGTTTTCGGATGTTACATATTACATCGTTCCGTCATAATAACAGCGATCTAAACAAGACCATATCATTAGTCAAGAATCGCATGTATCTCCAGTAAAAGGACAGATAATATTATCATCCTGATTTACTCGTGATCATGTCCATAAAGTTAACTCAGGTGCTAGTCCTACAGTCACTTGATACACTATCAAGTACAGTCTAGTGTTGCGTAAACATGTATTCAATCCATTATGAATACTTCACCAACAACTTGCTTTGATCTTAATTCACTTCTTCCTTCCAATGAAGAATGACCGATCATGGAGTATTTAGAATAAATAAATTTATTCAAGGAAGTATTAAACATGCAAAGATAGAACATAATAATATTCCATAAAGTAATCGCACCATGCGTATATTAAATCCCCATTTAATAATCATTACAATAAGAAATACACTATTGCTTTAATGTTCTCATACAAGTACAACTAAAATAATTAGACCAAGTCACTAGTAAATCTAATACCTATAGATTTAGCATGAGAATCATGTTTAGCTTGTGACAAAGGTCGAGTAAGCGGATCTTCCAAGTTCACCTCAGTTAGTACTCTACTGACCACTATGTCCCCACTCTCGATGATATCACGGATAAAGTGATATTTTCGGGCAATGTGTCTCGTGCATTAATGTGCCCTTGGCTTTTTAGCTAGAGCTACTGCACCCTCATTGTCACAGAAGATCTCAATAGGGTTAGCGATGTTAAGAACAACTCCAAGATCCTAAATGAATTTCTTCATTCAGACAGCTTCCTTAGTAGCCTAGCTTGTAACAATATACTCTGACTCCGTTGTTGAATCAGCCACGGTATCTTGCTTGGAACTCCTCCAACTAATAGCTCCACCCTTTAACAAGAATACAAATCCCGATTAAGACCGGCAATCATCCTTGTCCGTCTGGAAGCTAGCATCAGAATATCCAGTAACTCTGAGCTCCTCCGATCCACCGAACACTAAAAACATCTCTCAAGTCCTCTGAAGATACTTGAGAATGTTTTTAATAGCAACCCAATGACTTTGACCAGGATTAGCCTGATATCGGCTCCTCATACTCAAGGCATACGACACATCAGGCCGCACCTCAAAGGTTTCAGTCTTATGCTTAATTAAATAAACATAACCATAACTACTGAAATCATCAGTAAAAGTAACGAAGTACCTACAATTCTTTCTTGTGGAAGACTTGAACGGACCACACACATCCGTGTGAAGAATATCCAATAAGTCTTTGGCCCTCTCACTAACGCCGGTGAAAGGTGCTTAGGTCATCTTGCCTAAGAAACAAGAATCGCATACTTTGCTTGCCCCGTGGTCAAACAATTCCAAAATCACATCCACTTGGAGTTTGGCAATATGTTTCTTATTTATATGACCAAGACGACTATGCCACAAAGACAACTTGTCCAAATCATTTTTAGACTTAGAATCAGTATTCATGATTGATTTATTACCATCCAAACATACACTTGTTTCATAAATATCACGACATGGATAAGCCTTAAAATACTGAACACCATCTTTTAAACAAGAAATAATACCATTATCAAAGGTGAAATAAAAACCATCGTCATATAGTGCATGAAAGGAAATAATGTTTCATGTCATGCAGGGCGAAAAGCAAACATTTAATAAGGTCAGAGCAAGGCCTGAAGGAAATGCGAGATCATCACTCCCAATCCGCTCCGCAGGGACCACCTCTTTGTTCCCCATGATCAGGTCTAGCTCCCCAACACCCATAAACCTACTTCTTTTTAGCACCTGCAGAGTATTACAAATATGAGTGCCACAACTGGTATCTAAAACCCAACCTTTAGAAGCAGCGGTGTTGTGGAGTTCAATCATGAACGTACTTGAGTGTCCAGCTTTCTTCAGTTTTACTCGCTTAAGATCCTCAAGGTACTTCGGGCAAGAAAGCCTCCAATGCCCCTTTTTCTTGCAGTGGAAGCACTCGGCTTCTGCAGGATCCTTGGCCGGTTGAACCACGGCCTTTCCCTTACCTTTTAGGGCCGGAATTGGGTTAGGTTTTGCAACTTTTCCCTTTCCCTTTCCCTTAGAAGAGGGAGCGCCTTTCCTTTTGGTTCCACCTCCCTGGATAGCTAGGACGGATTTGGACGAGGATGACTTCTTAGACATGTCAGATTCTACGGTCTTCAACATTCCGTGAAGCTCCATTAGGGATTTATCCATACCATGAACATTGTAGTTCCACACAAATTGTGAATAGGAACTGGGCAGGGAACGGAGGATAACATCCGCCGCTAATTCCCTCCCGGGTGGAAATCCCAACCTCTCCAAGCGATCCATGAATGCTTTCAACTTAAGCACGTGAACGCTTACATTTCCACCCTCCTGCATATGGCAATCGAATAGGGACTTTAGGCATTCGAAGCGCTCCAGCTTAGCCTGCTGTTGAAACATTTCCTTCAGCTTGTTAAGCATGTCATACGCCCCAAGATGTTCCATTTGCTTTTGGAGCTCAGGAATCGTCGAGGAAAGCATGATACAAGCCACCTCGTTAGTTTCCTTGACGCGCTTGTCATACGCGTCTCGGACCGTCCTAGTCGCACTCGCCGCAGGTGCTTCCGGCAGAGGCTCCTCGATGGCACACATTTTCTGTTCATACCTGAGGGTTATGCTCAGTTGCATGAACCAGTCCATGAATTTCTGGCCATTGAGTTTGGCCTTCTCGAGGAACAATTTTAGGGAAATTGAGTTCGATGATGAAGATGTAGAAGCGTTGTTGGATGCCATCTACAAAATTAGAGTACCAATTTTAGTTGTGAAATCCTTGTAGAAATAATTACCCAATGGTTACAAAAACTAATTATTTGAACAAGGCTAAGAATCGTATTTCACTCTATCTCGTGACGGGTTTACTGCGGATCACGAAATAAGTCATTTAGGCTGGTAACCATTTTACCGATTGCAACCATTACAACTCTAGATCCTTGCGGGATCCTTTTGACAAAAATGTCTTAAGGCATGTTTGATCCCTTCTTACACCAATCTTTTTATTATTCTCAAATGACTCAGCTAGAGATCGACATCATTCAAGCGTCATAAAATAATTTTTAAATCGTCCGTCAAGACGCACGTTGGTACTCTCAAACAATAATTGGCCCGTGCTTAAGCTCGACAACCAATATTACTAGTTGCCACACTCACCTTCCACACAACTCCACAAGGCATGACTCGTGCTAATGCTCGGCAATCATCCAAGTTTCGTTAGATTTTGGTGGTGTCATCTTACGGATGGTGCGTGACTTACTTTTGAAAAACAGGTTTTTGCTTTTCCCGGTTAAAGAATATTTTAACACTTTTGTGAATTAACAATTTAAGTGACAAAAACATTTTTCGACCACTTTTAATATAATCACAATTTATATTAATATTGTCAATTCTATGCGTGAAGAAATATAAACCCATTTATAAATCTCTTTGTTTTTATATATTCTTCAAAAAAAATCTCGCATGCGATTTCCTATATATCCATATAAGAAATATATATAAAAACAACCACACATATAAAATAGATAAACCCGGTAACATGCCCAAAATCCTATGCGTCTTCCCCGTGAGCCAATACGGGGAAAACAAGGTCATCTAAGGACAAAAACGAAGATGCCTCGCTGCGTAGGTTCCTCCAAACCGACGAATCTAAAACTCCCGGAAAGGCTCGCCAAGACGTCAACACCGTGACTCCCGTCGGTTTGATTTAATATATTAAATTATCTAAGTACAAATACATAGTAATAAGAAAATGACACGCAGACCACGATCCTAATAAACTATTACGTGTACAAAGAAATAAAATAAACGGCATGCAAGCCGCACCAATAATATAAATATTACAACAATACGGCACACAGGTCAAACCAAAACCAACCACAACAACACATAGGCTAAAGGCATAACACGCTACTGGGCAATCATAACCAAACACAACCAAAACAAAAACAATGGTGTGCCACAAAACCATGTCAAATATATATATTTTGATCAAGATTGCAAAAATATTTAAGGCACAAAAGCAATTTTTTTACATATGCATTTCTAATTTTGATACACCTTTAAACTTACATATTCGTATATACACCTATAGATATATGTTTTTATGAACTTTATGCCAAGCCACACAAAACTTATAAAAATAGGAATCAAAATATAGTGGGGCATAACCAGAATCAAGACTAGTCCAAAACCACCAAATCCGTAATTTTAACTATTATTTTAAAATTTTGTTTCAAAAACCAGTTTCTGGCCAAGAACACGAGGGGCACGGGCGTGCCCGTCCGTGTGCTAGTGTACAGTTTAAACAGTTTTAAGTTTTAAAATGCTTCTACCGGCACGGCCCGTATCCCACTAGTACGATCGTGCCCCGGTCGCCGGCACGCCCCGTAACCCAGGAGGTATGGCCATGTAGGGTCACCGAAAAAACAGTTTTTGAAAGAAAACTTAAAATTCCGATTTCAATCCAAATGTGCAAAGCCATGTTAGAGATGGCTCAGATACCACTGTTCGGTTTTGGTGGTTCAAATAAAACACAGTGGAAGCAAAACGGGTAAAACTGTTTGAATTTGTGAACTGTGACATCCGTCACCTAAAACACGTTAGATGAGTTTAACTTGTATATCGTTGCTAACTATACAACTTAAATCTATGTGCTTGTGTGATACCTAAGGTCTAGTAAATGCTAGAATTAGGTGTTATATATGTCTAAATTATTCAAATAAGGTAGTAGAGCTAGCAAGTGGGAGAAACCTAAGTCTTTATGACGATAGAGCATTTAACCGATTCCTAGTGTACAATGTTATCGAGCAAATGTCTCTAAAGCGAGTATGGGTGAATGAAGCCCTCAACTAAATAAATAACACTAATACTAATAATATAAGGATAATAGTTGATATTAGATGGCAAGTTTAAATATCACTCAAAGTGGTAACCTTAATAAGTCAATATAACACATAAATAGTTAAACACACCTACAAGAAATAAATATATACAACACTAAAAACTTATAATAAGCAATAATAATAATACAATCTATATATATGTATATATATTTATAATCGATTAAGGCTTAATTAAAAAAAAGGGGATAAAACCAATCATCAATTCAAATTAAAAACAAGATCTTATATATATATATATATATATATATAGCAAAAAAAGAATCGGCCAAGAGAGTTTTGGGGGAGATAGCAACAAAAACTCAAATTTGAATTAATATATACTTATCTAAACCCATCTAATTCTCAAACAAACATCCTAAACACCTCAAAATCTACCCATTGAAATCTACAGCCCATTCTCTCTCTCCTCTTGATTTCGTTCAAGCATCCACACCTCCATAACCATTTCACTTCAATCCTCAAGGAAAGCTTGTGACTTTGATCTCTATTTGAGGAGTTTAGGTATGTACATGTTCCTTTATAAACTTTAAATATCTTCTTCTTGTTTCTTTGCATATAAAACATGGTTGATGGATTAAACACATCCTAATCACACATAAAGTTATGATTTTGATGTGTTTGGTTAAATATCAAACCCAAAGGATTGGTCTATTTGATTTAAAACTTAAAGAACAAGGACCTATAATCTGGGCAGAATATGTACTAATGTTAAGAGGCCATATCTCGGCCAAAACAGAATGAAAAAAATCGATTCTTGACACTACAAATAAGTTCTTTGAGTCTCCTTTCATCTCCAACTGGTTTCATACAAAACTAAGTTTATTTGGTCGTCCAAATAATCAAAATCGTTTAGGTGCGCAAATCTGTGATTTCTGACAGTTTTAATCTACTAACTTTAATAGTTAAAAAACTTATTCTAAACATCACGAAAATTCTTCAAAATAAATATGGGGCATATTCTAAACATCACGAAAATTTTTCTATTTTAATTAGTTAAAAACATTTTTGTTGTCAAATCTGGAAGTTTAGAGAATTTATATAATCAGAGTTTAGAATGTTGTAAAACATTTAAATATCCGAATTAGTGGACAAAAATTTATATTAAAGAATTTTTAAGTGTTTTTAAGTTACTGTAAATGTTTTAGATTTTATTAAGGTTGTTTAGTATTTTAAATAAATAAAAACTTTGTGACGCGCAAACTGAAGGCATTTTCTGACCAACACTAATTAAAGTATTTCTTAAAACTAATTAACATATTATTCAACCCTAGAAAAATTTATATAAAATAATAGAGACATTAAGACCTCTGCCCTAAAAATTTAGGAAAATTATTAGGACGTTTAAATTATTTTAAAAATACACGAAGAGTACCCAAAATTTCAAAATTTAGCCTACACATTTAAAAAGAAAAATAACTAAGGTTTGAAACCTCAAATATGTATATTGGGGTTAGGCCCAAGGAATGGACACACTTATGTAACCTACAGTAAAACTTAATTGCGAAACCTAATTAAATTTAAGGTTAGTACAAAAGAGAACTTTTACGTGTGAATAGAATATAACTTAGATTATACGATTGTTTGTAGATTTCCGAGCACGTTAAGATTCAAGTGACAACCCACAACTAAGGTGAGTACTCGTGGCCTCTTTTTATATGTTTTATTGGGGGGAAATGACACTCAAAACATGTTTCAAAATTTCTTTATGCCATGTCAATATTACTTCACTATATTTTTTCTTCATATGACAATTACGTGGCATTTGTGTGTACCTATCATGCCCGTGTTCGGGATTATGTCTATATTGTCCGTGTTCGGGATTATGTCTATTGAACTCGTGTTCGGGTTAACACTATTGATTACCACATTACTATTCATAGCCAACTAGTAGCTCCAGCTGGTAGGCGATCGTTGGAAGACAAATGACTAATGACTCAAGCCTGGTGAACTTGTGTTCCGGGTATCGCTATATTCTCATTTCCGTGCCATGCCTTACGTGTTAAATTGTCATACAAATTTACTATACATGGCAAATATGCTTTTACTTTAAACCTGCGAGCTCACCAACTTTATGTTAACATTTTCGAGTGTTCATTTTCAGGTAATGCTAATAACCATGCCTAAGGAGCTTAGGTGACCCTAGATAGCCTTAGCGTGACATGGGCAGTTGACTAAGGATTCTTTCATTTAACTATGCTATTATGAACTTGGATTTTAGAAATCTAGGGCTTGTAGCCCCGTATACTTGTCCCGGGTTGTGGGAACAACTATTTCGTATGCTCTTGTTTTAAATTGTTGACTATGGTTGTCGTGAAGTGACTTGCCACGGCACAAGTCTCCTCTTGTGTCGGGGAACGTCGTGACACGTTGGTGTGAACTCATTTAGTAAAATTTTCTATTCATATATCAATGTGTTATGACGATCCTCTCCGTCGCACCTCGTGTTTCCGCCAAGGCGGGGTGTGACATGAACCACGCAACACCAACCAAGCGGACCAAGACTCTAAACATGACAATGCAACAAAAGAAAAAGAAGAAGAAATTGAATCTTACCCTTGATACTAGTTCTTCCGCATGAACAAGTTTGCGTCTTGGAAGGTGTATACACTAAGTAATGTATCTCTAGTGAAATCCACACCAAGCGATTGTTGATCCCTACTTGCTAGAGTGTAGATGTGCCAATTTTCACCACCAAATTACTAAACACAAAAGAACCACAAAGCCTTGTGTTCTTTTGTTGCTTGAGAGAGTATAGTGCAATATATATTACCTATTCTCAAAAGATTCAAGTAACCAAGTTACTATGACTTCATGTGGCTCTTATAGAACTCAAAATGAGTTTAAAAACCGTGAACCTTTAAGCCAAATATCAGTTACATAATCAATACACATAAACACAGTTTTACTAGCTTTAAAGGCCTAGTAAAGAGGCTGTTATTGCACAGGTCACGTCCAAGTCACGCCTAACTTGGGCTCGTGCTACCCCAAAAGGCCACGCCCAAGTCACGCCTGACTTGGGCTCGTGCCTATCCATTGGGCACTGGGCACGGACGTGCCTCCAAGAGGCACGGGTGTACCTAACCACGGGCCATGCCCAAGTCACGCCCAACTTGGGCTCGTGCCTGCCCACTGGGCACCACCGTATCTTATAGAGGCATGGGGATGCCTTGGCCCACCAGAACCAGTTTCTGGCTTTCTCTCTCCTTTGACCATCTGTGATGTTAGAATCAATGCTTGGCGTGTGATCCAATAGGCCCTTGCTTCATCAGCCATGATACCAACTCGTGTGTGTAAGTGGACATTATCCAACAATATAGGGTCACATCCTTATACTCCCTGACACTCTATGGAATCACAAAACCCACCGTCAGGTTAATTCACGATCCAATGATTGGCGATTGAGGTATAGTACTTAATTTCCGATTCTGCTTAACAATTTGGGATTTGGAGACCAAAGTACTCCCTAAAGTACATTTTACGATTGGTTAGTTGAACACATTTTATGTTAGTCCCAGATTGAGTACGCAACAACAAATGTTTGTAGATTGGGGGGTTGAATACAAACTTTAGCTTTTAAAAATTAAAAACACACTGATATACTTTTATATAATTCTTATTTATATGAATCAAGAATTACATGTACTAGAAGCCCAAATTCTAAGTACAATAAAAGGTGGCAATCAATTTGTCTAACACATAGACAAGTTAACTCTAAAACAACTAATGTATATAGAGTGTTCAACACATGAACAAGTTTGATTCTACACAATGCTTATACTCTACGAATTTCTCAACTGATGAGATTTTCTTTTAGTGTAGTAGAGACTTCACTTTGTTGTGTTGTGTATTGCATGTTTGCATGTCCACCATGCATGAGTATATATAGAAGTCTTGGTGAATCCGGTTGCATGAAGGTAAGAGACAAAGAGGATGTGGAAATATAATATTTTAATTGTAAAGGTAGCGGGTGAAAAGTAAAGTTACTTTAATCAAATGTATGATAAAAGTAATTGTACTTTTCTGCAAAAGTACAACCCATTCACAATATAAAATATTAAAACCTACATCTACTACCGTGTAGAAGTTTCTTTCTCTTTCCATGATTGTACTTTAATCCACACCATGCTTCTGATTGATTTGACTTTACCAAGTATGGGATTGCCAGCCATACTTAGTTGTTTAAACAAATCTTCAAGATCTTCGTCTGTTTGAGGTATCATTATCCTTTTCCAGAGGATAAGATCAAACCTTTTTGTCTCATACTTGATCCAAAAAGTGCATTTTTACTTTTACAAACAAAGATCTAAGGCATAATAGAACAACACATGTTCTGCCTTTTACATATGACTTACAATCTGAAAAGATAGAGTAGATTTGACATTTTTCACAACTCAGCTAACAGATTGTACTAGGAACTCTGATATGCACTACTCAGTTGACAAAATATATCAGTTGATCACTTTTTGCTAGGACTCAGTTGATACATATTGCTCAGCTGATCATATAGATGCTCAGCTGATCAATAGTAAGCTTAGGAGGACATGAGCTCATGTATTTGAATGATCAGTTGATCAAGAATTCTCAGCTGATCAATCAAATCCATAAGTTTATAAGGAGAGATGACTTGTGTAAAGGAAGACTTACTTAGCTGATGCTCTGGGTCTCAGCTGATCCATTTGTTCACTCAGCTGATAGAGTAGGCACTCAGCTGATCAATTTTTTTACTCAGCTGATCAATCTGTTCACTCAGCTAATCAATCTGTTCACTCAGCTGATGGAATATTTTCCTCAGCTGATCAACAATTTTGCTCAGCTGATAGACTGTTTTCCTCAGCTGATGGTCTTCTTTACTTGTTTTCTTCATATGATGCTCTTTGGCTGATATCCTTTGGCTGATACTTTGAGTAGGATCTGATGCTCAGCTGATGGCTTATTTTCCTCAGCTGATGGTTCCACACTTAGCATATTTTTACATAAACTGATTCAAACAACACATGTTTGAATTCTTTCTAAGTCATACTGAATGTAGGGTTTGGTTATCATCAAATTCTATGTTTTAGGATAGGCATAATTGATTATTAGGGTGAAGTGATTATCTCCCCAACAATCTCCCCCTATTTGATGATGACAAAGCCTTTTTCTTTTTGAAGAATCAGTTTGACTTCGAATTATGAAAGATTTAAACTTTTAAGTACATTTGGCTACCTAGCTATCTGTTTTTGGTAGCTCTTTTTATTTGAACCTTGTTATGTTTTTGGTTTCTTTTCTAATGTTCCATTTTGTTCTGTTTTTGTGGAATCTTTTTCTGTGTTGTACCATTTTGTTTTGTTTTTATGGTATCTTTTCATATTTCCATTTTTATATGTTTTTGATTTTCTGATATACATAAACATCAGTTGAAATAACAGAATAAAGAAATGTACATAAGTGATTACAAAGATAGACTACTAACTAACTATTCTATAATGTACAATCAACTAAATAACAACAAAATCTTCAGAGTTAGAATCAGTCTTCAATCATCCCACCATGGTTCTTCTTTAACTTCAAAATCTTTGGCATGGGGATCAGCTTCAGCTAAGACTTCACATTGGGCTTGAATAAGGGCTTCAAAGTTTTCATTTCCAGTTCTGCTTCTTGTAGATATCCTTAGCCCAAATAGAAACTTCTTGCTAGCTTTAAGGATTTCAGACTGTCTAAAGAACCTCCATGTGCCAGCTCTGTCCAAAAAGAATATACCTTCAACAGGCATAATTATAAACTTGTACAGCTCAGGAGTGATGTTCAGTGGAAGAGATGTGTTGAGACCCTCAAAATCTGATAAGAATTCATGCTGGGGTAGTACCTCTCTTAGCTTAAATGGTTTGAATGGCTTGGAGCCTTTCTTATGAAGATTATCAACTGTGTGCACATGCCTATAATAGTCATCTGGAGTGAAGGCCCTTTGTGACACAGCTAGAGCTATCCAGTTCTGAATTTTCTGAATGAATTAAACATTGAGCTTTGACTTGGATTTGAAGAGAAGCTACAGGATCTCAACTAACTCTGTGAACCCATATATGTGACACCTCTCATAGGATACAACTTCACAGCTGTTGAAGTTGTTCTGTCTTATTGATTTGAGGTAGGGTTCACCATCACCTTTATGGACAGTGGCTCTTGTTATTGGAGTTGGTTCTGTTCTGTTTCTCAAAATATTAATCCTTTCTCTGAAGATTTGAAGTCTTTGTTGACTTAGATTGATGGGAGCAGATAAATCAAGGTTGAAGAGGGTTTTGATAGCATCAGCATGGGATCTAGCTTTGAGTAGTTCAGCTTGAGATTTTTCCCTTGCCAATTTGTGTTGAGCAGCAGCTTTATTTTGACTTTGTTCTTGCTCTTGCTGATATGCTAGCTCTTTGGCTTGGTAGATTTCTTCAACTAAAACACCTAATGCTTGAGCCATTTGAGCATTTTCCCTTTCTTCATGTTCTTTAAGAGCAAGCTCCCTTTTCATTTGAGCATCTGCTTCAACTTGCTCATCTGTCATCTTTTGTTTGCCTTTATCCTTAGGAGCATAGGTTGAAGCCTTTTGGACTGATAGGGTTGATTGGACTGGTGGAGCAGATGGCTTAGGGCTCTGTCTTCTTCTTCTGAGGATGTCAGAAAGTGGAGTATCATCCTCATCATCAGAATCAAACTCTATGTTGATTTCTGGAGAGCAACCCTTAGCAACTTTTCTTTTAGGCTATGGCCTGTTTGCCATCCTTTTCAACCTTTTGGGAAACCTATGCTCCCCCTCAAAAGGTGCTTTTCTTTTAATAGGGTGAGGGAGCTGTTGCTTTGGGTGCTTCCTGCTACATGATTTTGGTGGCTATTTTAGCATAGGTGGCATCAATATCCTCTGAGTCAGGATCATCCTCCCTTGAAGAACTTGAGAATTTCACCCCCTTTTTGGCATCATCAAAAGGAGGAGGGGAGTCACCTGCTACAGGCTTATGGGCAGGGGTAGGGGTATGGGTTGAGGAAGGGGTAGAGGGAATTTTAGAGAGCTGAAGGGAGAGGTCATCCTTGAGATCTTTAATGGCTTTCTACAATGAGAGATGACTCATTCTGATAGGGTTTCTATGTCATCAAGGATGCCTTTAAGAAAAGAAGGCATTGGAAGGAGTTGTTCAGGAATGGGTACAGAAATGTTTGGGTTGATTGGGCGTAGGGTTTGGAGTTGGGATAGGAGGTTGGATATGGTTTGTTTTAGGGTAGATATAGTAGATTGAGGAAGGATGGGAATTTGTGGTTGAGAGGAAAGAAGGATAGAAAGATGGTCTATTTTGGTAAGAATTGGGGTAAGGTTAATGGGTGCAGGGGAGGGTTGGGTTGGGGTTTTTAGAGACTCAATGTCTTTGGTAAGTTGAGACAATTGAGCAAAGGTTTGGATTTGGAAGGTTTGGAAGGTTTGGGTTAGTTGATCAAGGTTTTGGTTAATTGTATGTATAAGGGTAAGGTTTGGGGTTTGGGTAGATATAGATGGGGTAGAGGTGGAAGGGGTGGATAAAGGTTCAAAGAACTTGGGTAAGGTTTGTGTCCCCTCATTTGAGCCTTGGTGTATAAGCTCAAATTCATTGGGGAAGAGTGTTGAGCCTTGTGCCAGTGGTTGGTTTGTACCACTAGCATTGGCAGGCTGTGCATGTGTAAGAATAGAATCAATGATAGGTGCAAGATAAGTGGACTGAGTGTGGGATGCACTCAATAACAGGGAAACCCTTATTGGATCCACATTCTGTTGGGAGAATGTGGATGGTATAGGCTGACTCAATTGTGGGATAGACATAGTGTGACCTTGGGTTGAGGTCTGTCTTTCAATGAAATCAACCTTTTGGGAGGTTGTCTCAGCTAACGGTTTAAGTCCCATTTTTACAGATGTATCCTGTTGTGAGGATACATCCACTAGTTTAAAGGTTGCAACATCCAATTGCTCCCCCTCAACATGAGGAAGGGTAATTGGAGTTGAGGTCAGAGGTGTGGATTGCACTCCCTCAAAGTGCTCATAATGAGTCACTTCTAGTGACCTTGTATATATGGGGCTACGGATAGGAGTAGAACTAGTGACCACAGGAGGTTCACAAGAGCTTGGCTCTTGGATTGGTGTATGGACTGGAGATGAGGATGGGCTATCAAAGGTTGGGATGACCATTTGAATATCCTCAGAGGTGGAATCAGTACTATCCATACCTTGGGACATGATGTGCCTACTTCTGTCAATGAGCTCCAGAAGTTGCTCAGAGATCTCTTGTTCTTGGGCATCACCATCATCACCAAGAGGACTTAGCTCCATTGGACTGAGAGGAGCAAAATCACCAGCATCACCATCACCAGCATCATCATCATCATGCTTAGAGCCAGTGTGGCTTTCATCATCATCATCATCATCATCATCATCATCATCATCATCATCATCACCATTATCATCATCATTTTCATCACTAGCATCAACATTTTCATCAACATTTGCAGCATCTATAAGCTCTTGCATTTAGGCAGTGATTGGAGGACCTCTGTTTGCCTTTAAGAAATGGAATATCTTTTACCCCATGGCAGGGACAGGAATATGCTCAAGATGTTCTGTTAAGCCCACATAATCATCCTCTCCAATCTCCCTTATGGCTATCAGGCTTAAATATCGAATGTAGGGCACCTGCGACCTCGATGATTTCTTGGTTGTGCTCTGAGTGATTTTATCAATGAGATCAGAGAATATGACTTGATCAAAGTCGATGTTGACCCCAAAGGCTAGGGCATAGAGCACTAGAAGCTCGGTTTGGTTGATGAGATGGTGGCTTCCAGATTTAGGACCGAAGCAACGTATGACCACGTTGGCCAGATACTTCCATGGATGAGCAAGAGCAGAGACCTTGACTTGACCATACACTACAGGTTCATTGTAGCCAATGGTGTCTAAAACTGTTTGAACTTCGGCTCTGGATGGAAAAGCTATGTAAGGTGGGAAGTGGGGAATACCAGTGGCTTCACGAAGTGTGTAGTGGTGATTTGGAGATTATAGTTTCCTTGGCCTAGGGTGCGGTTGATGGTGTTGTTGTTTGGGTTATAGGTTGTGGAGTACCATAGCTCACCAATAATGGTAGGGTATATGTAGTGTGGATCAGCAGTGAGACTATCAAACAGGGGTTGGTCTTGAAGGAACTGAACCATTGGTTCATAACCTTGGTTTTCTCACGAGGCAGGGATGGTGGTGCAGAGGAGAATGTTGTTGGGAGCTATATTCATCGGATGATTGGGTGCAACATTCTCACTAGGGTTAACAGCTGGGTCTGGAATATAGGTGGCCATTTGGTAGCGAAGATGAACAGTGAGTATCAAGAGAGAAAGTAGGGTAGTTCTTTGTAGAGAGAGAGAGAGGGAATTTAGAAAGTTTGAACAGGTAAGGTGAATGAGAGAGAAATTGGGATATTTATGAAGTTTAGTTAACAGAAATCGTTAGATACTGACAAAAGATCTAACGGAAAACAAATTAATTAGCTATTAAATGAAATCTGACAAACGGAGTAAATAACTAGGGTTAAAAAGCATTAAATGAGAGTAAAAAGTGAAAATTTACTAAGTGTAGAATCATTAGGTGATCATAGAAGTGTATCAGCTCAAGGGTATCAGCTGATGAAAAACTATTAGTTGATGGGTATCAGCTGATGGAAAACTATCAGCTGGTAGTGAGAATTTGGGGTATCAGCTGAGTAAAGTACTTAGCTGAGCATGTCTTTCTTATCTTAAAATGATCAGCTGAGTAAATTTGATCAGTTGATAGGCATCAGCTGAGCATAGTTACTCAGTTTACACAAATTAAGTAAAACTTAGATATGCTTAGATAAGTATCTTATAATTTTCAACACTTATAAATTAACACAAACTAAATTATCACTATTCTAAACTAAAAATTAAGCATACCTAGTTTGGATATTAGGAAATTGAACCTTGCTTCATCTAATGGCTTTGTGAATAAGTCTGCTAGTTGTAAATCAGTGTTGATGTAGTGCAAAGTTACCTTCTTCTTTTGCACATTATCTCTGAGAAAATGATGTCTGATTTCAATATGCTTTGTTTTTTAATGCATGACTGGATTATTTGAGATGGAAATTGCACTTGTATTGTCACATAGAATTGGGGTGTCTTCAAACTTCATATCATAATCAAGTAGTTGATTTTGTAACCACATAATTTGAGCACAACAGCTTCCTACAGCAATGTATTCTGCCTCTGTAGTAGATGTTGATACTGAATTCTGTTTCTTACTAGACCAACTAATCAATCTTCCTCCTAGAAGTTGACAACCACCTGAAGTACTTTTTCTGTCTAATGTGCATCCTGCAAAATCAGAATCAGAATATCCAACTAACTCAAAATCTGAGTCTTTGGGGTACCAAAGACCAAGATTAGGAGTTCCTTTGAGATATCTGAATATTCTCTTAACAGCAGCAAGATGTGATTCTTTAGGATCTGCTTGATATCTTGCACAGAGACATGTTGAAAACATTATATCTGGTCTACTTGCAGTGAGGTATAAAAGTGACCCAATCATTTCTCTATAAGTAGTAATGTTCACTGATTTGCCATCAGTGTCCTTTCCTAACTTGATAGAAGTAGACATAGGTGTTTTCATTGCAGAACAGTTTTCAAAATCAAACTTCTTGAGTAAATCTTTGACATACTTTGTTTGATGAATGAAAATACCATCAACCTCTTGTTTAATTTACAAACCAAGAAAATAGTTTAACTCACCCATCATGCTCATTTGATAATTATCAGACATGAGTTTAGAAAACTTTTTGCATAGTTCCAAATTAGTAGACCCAAATATTATATCATCTACATATATCTGCACAAGTATCACATCACCTTTGTACTTCCTAATAAATAAAGTGCTATCAATGCATCCTCTTGTAAAACCTTTGTTAATGAGAAAAGAAGAGAGGGTATCATACCAGGCTCTTGGAGCTTGCTTAAGACCATATAAAGCTTTGTTTAGAAAGTAAACATGATCAAGTAAGCTTGACTCCTCAAAACCAGGACGTTGTTTGACATACACCTCTTTTTTCAAATCTCCATTCAGAAATGCACTCTTCACATCCATTTGGAACACTTTGAAGCTTTTGAAGGCAGAATAGGCTAGGAATAGTCTGATAGCTTCCAATCTTGCAACAGGGGCAAAGGTTTCATCAAAATCAATATCTTCTTCTTGACAGTACCCCTGTGCCACTAGCCTTGCTTTGTTTTAGATGATTTGCCCATTTTCATCTAGCTTATTTCTGAACACCCACTTTGTTCCAATGATGGATTTATCCTTTGGTTTGGGTACCAAAGTCCATACATTATTTCTTTTGAATTCTGCCAGTTCCTCTTGCATGGCAGACACCCAGTGGGAATCATTGAGAGCTTCATCAACCTTCTTTGGTTCAATCGTTGAGACAAATCCAGAATACAAGCAGATGTTGCAAGCTTTTGATCTTGTTCTAACTGGATCATCTATGTTGCCTATCACCAAATTATGAGGATGGTGCTTGAGGTCTTTGAAGGCTTTTTGGATTTCTTAGGAATTGGGATTCATTTGGATTTGGGGAGAAGAAGTTATATGGTGGCTATCAGCAGTAGAAATGAGTTCATTTTGAGTGGCTGATATAACTTCATTATTACAATCTGTGGGTATCTCTACTGAACAGGGAATGAGTGATATGGAATTGGAATCTAATGATGTTGAGTCATTTTCCACATGATTCAGTAGAGGTATAGGATAGGATGAGGATGGTTGTACATGGTTAAAAATTTGGATAGGAACAGATTGATCTAAATCATGAGCAGCTGGTGGAGAGGGATCTACTTACTCTGAAGGAACTTCTCCAGTTTGCATAAGATCATTAAATTCTTCACCTGAAACATGATTAGAAGAGCAAGAAGCAACAAAGTCATTTTCATTGAAACTTACATTGATGGATTCTTCTATGACTTTGGTTCTGAGGTTGTATACTATGTATGCTTTAAAGATCACTGAATAACCTACAAACACTCCTTCATCAGCTTTAGGAGCAAACTTCTGCAATTGATCTTTTTGATTGAGTATGAAACATTGACAACCAAAGATATGCAGAAAGCTGATGCTTGGCTTCCTTCCCTTGAGCACTTCATATGGAGTTTTGTTGTGCCTCTTGATAATAAGGGACCTGTTCTGTGTGAAACATGCACAACTTACAACCTCAGCCCAGAAATTAAAGGGTAACCCACTTTCACACAACATGGTTCTGGCAGCTTCAATCAATGTTCTATTTCTTCTTTCAGCTACACCATTTCGTTGTGGGGTTCTTGGAGCAGAATAGTTTTGAGATATCCCTTTCTCATCACAGAAAGATTTTAGAGTTTGATTTCTGAATTCAGTTCCATGATCACTTCTAAGACTCCTCACCATATTGCCATTCAACACTTCTATCTTCTTGATAAAACAAATAATCTCTTCAGCAGCCTCACTCTTTGCCTTAAGAAAGAAAACCCAAGTATATCTTGAGAATTCATCAACCAATACAAGAGCATACTTACTTCCACCAATACTAGCAGTTGCAACAGGACCAAAGAGATCCATATGCAACATATAGAAAGGTTCTGTAATTGAGAAGGCCTACTTGGATGGAAATGATGTTTTATGCTGCTTTCCCTTCTCACAAGCACTGCAAGGTTTAGGCTTAAGATAAGTCAGTGAAGGTAGTCCTGACACTAGTTCACCCTTGCTCAATTTGTTGATGTTTTTTAAATTAAGGTGGGAAAGCCTCTTGTGCCACAGCCAGTTTGTATCCTCATTATTCTTGGAGTACAAACATGTTTCCTTTGAAGGGTCACCAGAGGACATGTCAAGTGTATACACATCCTTGGTTCTCTTGGCACTGAACACTGTATTACCTTCTTTATTTATGATGGAGCCTCCTGTCTTTGTGAAGTGGACTTCATTATCTCCATCACACAATTGACTTATACTTATGAGATTATATTTCAGCCCTTTGACATATGAAACTTTTGATAGCTTGAGGTTCCCATTATGAAGCTCACCATAGCCTTTTGTTTGCCCATGGTTGTTGTCACCAAAAGTCACCCTTGGACCTTTCTCTTTCTTGTAGTTACTGAGCAAAGCCTTGTTACCTGTCATGGTTCTTGAGCATCCACTGTCAAGAAACCAAGAACCAACACCTTGCACAGATTTGAATGAAAGAAGAGTTAGTGACACAAGTAGGAATCCACTACTTAGTGGATCCCTGTGGAATGCACCTAGATTTCCACTTCATCTCAGGTTTCTTATGTATGAGAGGAGTGACTATGTTATCATTACAAGTCCGCTGTCTTGAATTCCCTTCTAAAGAACATTCAAATGCCTTATGCTCTTTGCTTCCACATTTATAACATTTTTGAGATTTTGTGGTCTTGGAGCATTGAACAACATGGTTTGAATGCCTATGAGCTTTCTTATCAGTCATCATTTGACTAACTTGACCATTCAGCTTATGAAGCTTATCTTGTGAATTTCTTAGGTCTTTATTCACAGACACCTTAGATTGATCTTTGTTTTTGGAAAGTTTTTGACCAATCTTTGGAGTGGCAGAAATGGGAACAATGTGAACATCATTCTTTTTACTCATAGTTTCTTCTATTAAAAGAGAGTTGATTACTTCTAGATCAACTGATTGTTTAGAAGATGAGCTATGATCAGCTGATAGGTTATCAGCTGAGCATTTATCATCTACTAACCTATCAGTTGATGGAGTAGTATTAGCTAATGATTCTTCAGTTTGTGAAATGCTAAGAATTAAGTCATCTGTTTTCAAGGTTTGACAACATAATGTCTCTGAGGTCTCAACTAATGATTCCTTTCCTTTAATCACATCCTTTGACTTTGTGTTATTAGTATTTTTACATTCTGAAATCTTACTAGACGATGATTCAATAGAAGGAATAATTGATTCTTTTGAGTGGGAACTCTTGCTTCTAACAAACTTATTTGTGCACACACTTTTGCCTTTAACAGTCTTGTGAAAGGTCTGTGGCAAAATGTCAGCTTTGTCTAAGATATTAAGGTTCTTACTAGAATCAACATAGTTAGCAGCCTTAGAGTACTTTCCACCAATAATAGCTTGAACTTGTTTGGGTATCTGCTCCTTGACACACTGAGTGGTCTTTTCTGCAGATACACTCCAAGACTTTACTACTTTTTGGAGGTCATTAAACTTTTTGGTTGCTTCACTAGTTTCTTTTACTAAGATCTCATTAAGTATCTTTTGATTAGCTAGTTCATCATTTAAGATTGTTATCTGCTTAAGTTCCTTATCTTTAAGAATTAACTTTTCCTTTAGTGATTATACTTCTAGTTTTAGCTTCTTCTCTCTTTGAATAGCAGACTGGAAATCAATACACAAGTAATCAAACATAGCATTCTTCTCATTATCATATAGTTAATAAATTTTCCAACCTGATACATAGAAGAAGGATCCCAGTTGGTAGTTGAACAAGCTTTAGCAGCCTTTTTCATATCTTCATCAAAGGAACTACCATCATTGTTGTTGGCCATCATGCAAAACTGAGCAGAGATCACCTCATCTTCATCTGAGGAGATATCTTCTTCTGCCCAATCTTCTTCTTTAGCAACAAGAACTTGGCCCTGGGCTTTCTTCTTCTTCTTCTTGTCAAGGACAGCAGCAAGGAGTTTCTTATACTTGGCTTCATAATCAACCTTGCCCTCCTGCTTTTGCACAGATGAAGAACAAGTGTTATATTTGGACTTACAGTCACTGGCTATGTGGCCAATCTTGCCACACTTATAACACTCTACTGTGGAGGCATCAAAAGTGGATTTGGGCTTGACAAACTTTGATGACCTCTTGCTGAACCTCTTGACACCTTTTCCCTTCTTGAAAGGTTTGAACTTCTTAACCAGCATAGCTACACCTTCAACCAACTCCTCCAGATTACTTTCCTCACAATCTTCCTCCTCATCACTTTCTCCAGCACTCTCCTCTCCATCTCCTTCTTCATCAGAACCAGAATCAATAGCTGCAAAGCTTCTCATCTTTGTATCTCTTGATACAAGGGCAGTTGGTGCAACTTTTACTACCTCCTTCATCTCCTTTGATAACAACTTCCTTTGCTTGATTGATTGCTCATGGTTGAGTAAGTTACCATAGAGAGCAACCAGAGACATTCCCTTAATCTTCTCACTATGTCTTAGAACAGTGACAAAGTGATCCCATGTTTCAGGGAGGGAGTCTAGAAACTTGTTCACCAAGACAAAGTTGCTCTTGGTTATGTCTGCCCTTTTCAAGTCATTAACTAGGCAGTTGAACCTGGTGTATGTCTGTGTAAGACTCTCACCTTTTGAGCAAAGAAGAATTCATACTCTCTGTTGAAGAGGAGCTTCTTGTTCTCCTTCACCTCTTCAGTCCCTTCATATGCAACTGTTAGTGTATCTAACATCTCTTTTGTAGAAAAACAGTTAAGCACTTGATGATAGATTTCATTGGGTAGTGCAGAGACAAGAGTTGATCTAGCCTTAACATCTAGGCTAACCAACCTCTTATCCTCATCTGTCCACAAATGCATGGGTTTGGTTATGATTCTTTCAGTTGTAGAGGTTTGACCTTCAGATTCTGATG
Organism: Dittrichia graveolens; assembly: GCA_038502395.1. Classification (NCBI taxonomy): domain Eukaryota; kingdom Viridiplantae; phylum Streptophyta; class Magnoliopsida; order Asterales; family Asteraceae; genus Dittrichia; species Dittrichia graveolens. Next base: position 32,876,227 of record JARJIL010000008.1, read on the forward strand.
GGATAGATAACACTGATGTTGGAACATAAAGACCATTAGTGACTATTTCAAGCATTTGGATATCAAGGGTGGATAGGAAAAGATGTGCTCTACTTTTCCACATGGAGAAATTTTCAGCATCAAACATGGGACATCTTGTTAAGGACCCAGTGTTTGAGATATTCATATTGTCTGCGGATGAGGCCATATTGAGAGGGGTAGAAGCAGTTGTAGAGTAAGCAAAACAGATCTAGATATTGATTATCTAACCTGCTCTGATACCAATTGTTAGTCCCAGATTGAGTACGCAACAATAAATGTTTGTAGAAGGGGGGGTTGAATACAAACTTTAGCTTTTAAAAATTAAAGACACACTAATATACTTTTATATAATTCTTATTGATATGAATCAAGAATTACATGTACTAGAAGCGGAAATTCTAAGTACAATAAAAGGTGGCAATCAATTTGTCTAACACATAGACAAGCTAACTCTAAAACAACTAATGTATATAGAGTGTTCAACACATGAACAAGTTTGATTCTACACAATGCTTATACTCTACGAATTTCTCAACTGATGAGATTTTCTTTTAGTGTAGTAGAGACTTCACTTTGTTGTGTTGTGTATTGCATGTCCACCATGCATGAGTATATATAGAAGTCTTGGTGAATCGGTTGCATGAAGGTAAGAGACAAAGAGGATGTGAAAATATAATATTTTAATTGTAAAGGTAGTGGGTGAAAAGTAAAGTTACTTTAATCAAATGTATGATAAAAGTAATTGTACTTTTCTGCAAAAGTACAACCCATTCACAATATAAAATATTAAAACCCACATCTACTGTCGTGTAGAAGTTTTTTTCTCTTTCCATGATTGTACTTTAATCAACACCATGCTTCTGATTGATTTGACTTTACCAAGTATGGGATTGCCAGCCATAGTTAGTTGTTTGAACAAATCTTCAAGATCTTCGTCTGTTTGAGGTATCATTATCCTCTTCCAGAGGATAAGATCAAACCTTTTTGTCTCATACTTGATCCAAAAAGTGCATTTTTACTTTTACAAACAAAGATCCAAGGCATAATAGAACAACACATGTTCTGCCTTTTACATATGACTTACAATATGAAAAGATAGAGTAGATTTGACATTTTTCACGACTCAACTAACAGATTGTACTAGGAACTCTGATATTCACTACTCAGTTGACAAAATATATCAATTGATCACTTTTTGCTAGGACTCAGTTGATACATATTGCTCAGCTGATCATATAGATGCTCAGCTGATCAATAGTAAGCTTAGGAAGACATAAGCTCATGTATTTGAATGATCAGTTGATCAAGAATGCTCAGCTGATCAATCAAATACATCGGTTTATAAGGGGAGATGACTTGTGTAAAGGAAGACTTACTTAGCTGATGCTCTGGGCCTCAGCTGATACATTTGTTCACTCAGCTGATAGAGTAGGCACTCAGCTGATCAATTTCTTTACTCTGCTGATCAATCTGTTCACTCAGCTGATCAATCTGTTCACTCGGCTGATGGAATATTTTCCTCAGCTGATCAACAATTTTGCTCAGCTGATAGACTGTTTTCCTCAGCTGATGGTCTTCTTTACTTGTTTTCTTCATCTGATGCTCTTTGGCTAATATCCTTTGGCTGATACTTTGAGTAGGATATGATGCTCAGCTGATGGCTTATTTTCCTCAGCTGATGGTTCCATACTTAGCATATTTTTACATAAACTGATTCAAATAACACATGTTTGAATTCTTTCTAAGTCATACTGAATGTAGGGTTTGGTTATCATCAAATTCTATGTTTTAGGATAGGTAGAATTGATTATTAGGGTGAAGTGATTATCTCCCCAACATTTTACGATTGCCTCCAAGATTCATGATTTGCGATTGCACTCGATCGTAAATTATGATTACCCTTTACCCATGATTTTCGATTCGTTTTTCTTTAAGGTTTTCGATTCAAGATTTTGGTTATACAGATTTCAATTCAATCTGTTTTTTGATTAACAGTCGTGTCCCTAATCCACGAATTGAGATTCGGTCCCTTAATTGATTTACGATCTCCTAGACTTAATAACTAAAGGTTTTCAATTTAAATACCATTTCAGATTATTTTTGATTTCTTCCCAATAAGGTTTCTGATTTGTGATTTACGATTGGGGTTTGTGGAATCTCACTGAGAGTCTCCACCCTTCGGTTTAGTTTTCCTAACTTATAGCTATTTTTGATTGTTTCCTCCTCACACTTGATTTTTTATTTCCTTACCCAATTAAGAGTTCTCGATTTAATCCCTTCTCAATTTACAATTCGGACAAGTCAAGAACAATTATGATTCAACACACCCAATCGATTCTAATTCAATTTGATCCAACCCAAAACATAACTAAAATTCGCGATTCCAATTGTGTTAGATCTCATACACCCTAACAACGAATCCCTCATGACTACTTGAAATTTAATAAAGGTTTAATGGTTCAAATCTCACTTATTCATCTCAGGTTTTCACTCGGTTCAAATATCAAGAATTTAATTAAAAATCCCCCATAAAACATAATCTTTTGTTGTGATAATGATGTATATTTAATCACAAGAAGGTGGAGAAGATTATTTGATGATTTACTTTAAAGAACAGATCAAAATGATGAAGTTTTGATTCAAATCTCTTCTTGGCTGGGTTCTAAGCACGCACACATGAAATACACAGTGATACACGATTCAACAGTTTTGTGGCTAAAGTGATGGCATCATTGGGTAGTGTGCCCTAAATGATCTTATTATCTTATATACCTTCCTAACTTTCCTTAATGCCATTACTAGTCCTTGTACTTTAAATAATAAAATGCACATTAACCCCTTAATAACTTTCGTCATTAATATTCACAAAATTATTATTATTATTATTATTATTATTATTATTATTATTATTATTATTATTATTATTATTCATGAAAAGAAAATGGGTATTGCACTTAATGGTATGGCGGCGGTCCAAAATTGTTGTTTGAAAATAAACGATATGTATTAAAAAAAAGTTAGAAATTAATGAAGTGGTTGTGACGTGGACATAATGTCAACAAGGATGGTGACATGGAGATTAGATAGACTGCCACATAGATTGACACATCATCCATAACTTTTAACTAACACATCATCCATAACTGCTAACTAGGCAGACAAATAGGCCAATCACGTCATTACATTCCTTTTTCTTAGAAAATGAAATTCAGAATCCTTTTAAAAAAATATATTATTTATATTTACGTTACATTTCTTAAAAAATATATTATTTATATTTACGTTAACTAGGCAGAATCAAATGGTTTCTACTTGATAATTTGTCCATTCTCCATATTCACTGTAACACCGTATTTTCAACCAAAAATTTTCATTTTCAAAACACTGCGGAAGCGAACACAATACCATAAATATTTACAACTGTAAACATACTACAGTTTTCAAAGCCAACCATAGTTTAAAATATCAGTATTACAAAAACTACGGTTCATCACAAATTAATTATCAGAGGCCAGGCAATTACTCCCCAAGCTAACCACCCTCAGCCGAGCCGCTGACTTAGAGTGAGAGGTGGGGGATTAGCACAAAGCTAAGTGAATGGAGTTAAACCACAACAGATAGTCAGCCACAACCGCATGATATCAACAACAAATAATAAATAATCGTGCCCCGGGAAGACCGGCGGTTCTGCAGGAACCTACAACCAATGCGGCCAAAGCAAAGGTTTACCGATAGTTCATTTGCTATTCTCACACAGTATTATCTTAAGTTGCAACAAATGCATCAAAAGACCCAAATACTAATTAGCCGATAGCAAACAAACCCAGCCCATGTGCCCAGCCGAAACTGACTTCCCAACAATCATGTATACATATCACTAACGCAACAATCAATTAACAGTCAACCAGTTAATCATTTATCAGACATAAAGTCTATCCATGCGTCAATCCACAAAAATTTATAACCAAAACCGTTACAACTAATATCAACCGTGAGTAAACATCCACTCACCTCTTGATCTCAGTTCTCTACTCAGTAATCTAAAGTTACTGAGCCTTGTCTGTTCCTGAGAACACAATAAACTGAAATCAGTATCCAGTTTGTAAATATATATCAAAACATATATTTATATCCATTCTAACTTATGCATACAAGTTAGAAACACCCAACATGCAATCACATAAAGCATCACACTGGTTAAAGCATCAAAAGCTTCGAATATAAATAATTAGCCAGGGACGCATCGCGTCGGCCTTCGAACCAAGGCCACTTCAGGCAGCCCAAATTCGAAGAAGAAGACTTCGAACCAAGAAGACTTTGAGCGCCTCTCCTTCGAGCCAAGAAGACTTCGAGCGCCCCATGCGAGGTAGAAGACTTCGAATTTGAAGTCAAAGGCTTAGAATTTGAAACCTATCCGAGAACGCGTCGCGTTCCTTCTTTGGACGCGCCGTGTCGCGTCGTCTTCCAGATTCAAACCTGCAACTTTTTCTTCTTCTAGCTCCATATAATATTCCAAATATTTATATACCTCTAGAAGTCACTTTCTAATACATCTAAACTCATAAAAACATCATTTAGCATGCTTAGAAACATCAAGAACATGTTAAAACCACCAAAATCCTTAAGAACAACAAAACCCATCTATGAAGGCTTCCTCCATGTTCAACCATAGTGATTTTTATAAAAACCCAACAACTCATAACAGCAAATATAGCATGATAGACATGATTCATGGTTCAAAACACAAAAAGAATCATACTAACCTTTACTTGAATCTAACAACTTCCAAATAACCAACTTCTAAGTTGTGAGTTCTTCTTTTCTCTCAACACACACACAACACACTTTTCTCCAGGAAACAAGTAAGGAGGTAGCTAGCTAATTTGTGTTTATCTATAGATTGCACAATTTTCCAAGCAAGTAGGAGGTGTAACTCCCACATAATTCTAAATCTCTATATACATGCATATGTACATACATATATATTAAATATACCAATTATCACTTTATTTAATTAATGTCAACAATTAATTTAAGTAAATCTAAATTAATAGATAAATAATCATTTAATCGAATAATAATCATGTATAACGTACCGAAGCTTACGTAACAACTAGGCTCAAACTTAGGATGCTACATTTGTAACACCGTATTTTCACCCATAAAATTTTTATTTTTTAATTAACACCGCGGAAGCAAATTAAATACCAAAAATATTTACAACAGTACATAAACCAGGTTTTACAAAACCATTCTCTTCAAAATACAGTATTACAAAACTACGGCTCGTCACTAATTTAATCAGAGTGCCTGTCAATTATTCCCCAGGCTACACCCCCTCCCAACTACCGCAGAACTCACCAGCCACCTGTAAAGTAGTGAGAGGTGGGGTATTAGCACAAAGCTAAGTGAATGAAAGTAAACCACCACAGATATATTAGCAAATAACCGCAGATATCAACAACCGTAATCACATAATCATCCTTGGGAAGAACGGCAGATCTGCAGATCCTTCAACTAATGCCGGCTAAAGCAAAGGTTTACCGTTAGCTTATTTGCTATTCTCACACAGTATTATCTTAGGTTGAAACAAATGCATCCAACGATCTCAATACTTATTAGCCGATAGCAAACCAGCCCAGCCTTTAGCCTTGCCAAGCTGACCCCCCCAACTAACATGTATACATATAACTGATGCAACAATTAATTAACAAATCACCAGTTAATTAATTATCAGATATACAATCTACCCATGTGTCAATCAATCAATAAATAGTTGCAACCAAACCAGTTACAACTAATATCACCCGTGAGTAAACATATACTCACCTCGAGTTCTCAAACTCCCACTCAGTGGTCTAATGTTACTGAGCCTTGTCCTTTCCTGAGATCAGAATAAACTGAAATCAGTAACCGATTCATAAATATATATCAACCACATATATTTATATCATTTTAAATCAAACATAATCATGTTAGATTCACATATGTATAAACATATAGCACATAGTTAATATGTTAACTTAAACCAAGTAAAACATATTAAAAATAAGCAATTTTCTAAAACAGTGCCCCTCGCGCCGCGACACAATTCCCGTCGCGCCGCGACCCGTGTCGGATTCCAAAATCTGGAACTCCTCAATCGGATTTCGGGTTGCGGATTCTTGGTATCGGATTTCCTTTTGTCGGATTCTCACAAAGCCCGGATTCTCGGGGTCGCGCCGCGACGTCGGATTTCCAGCCCTCCTTCTTCCTTTAAACTGTCGGATTTGCAACCACTTACATTTCTTCAAAATCTGATTAAACACTAGGATTCTCACAAGAACACTTTCAAAACATGTATAAACATATTATAACATGTAATCAACATCAAGAACACATAATAACCAATTAGAACACCAATTCAAACAAAACCCATTTGTCAAGTATGGAGCTTCAAGCTCCATTCATGGTGTTTCACTACATAAACACATATAACACCAGAAAAACATATCAATATGATCAGCATCATATAAGGAACATATTCATACCTTGCTTTGGATTAACAAGCCACAAATCCAATCTTTCACCTTTTCAAGTTTATGTTTCTTTCTATGCTTTTCTTTCAAGAACACACACAACACATACTGACTATCGGTTTTCCAAATGATAAAACATATCAGAAATAATCCTCAAATACATAAGCAGGAGGTGTCAACCTCCCTAGCTTCCAAACCATGCACACACACTTGCATACATACATACTTAAATATATATATATATATATATATATATATATCCGTACACACACACACACATATATATATATATATATATAAATCTTTAATTAATTAACTTATCAATTAATTCAATAATTGTCATTAGTAAATAATTAAACATATAATTAAATACTAATCACGTGTTTAAACATACCTTGCCTACGTAACCACTAGGCCTAAAATCAGGATGTTACAACATTCACGTAATATGGTAATAACGAATAAGTTTACTTTTGTAACATGTCTATTTTATTTATCTTTTTCCCATTTTCTTTATTTTTCTGTTCTCAATCAACTCTTTTATTATTTTTAAAATAAACTTTGAAAACAATTAAATAAGAAAAGTAGTCTCTACTTATAAAATAGGGCAAACTACATAAAAATATAGAGTGTAAATTAGTAATTTGAAACTATTTAAAATTTAATAGATTAAGAAAATAGAGTAAACTAATTTGAAACTATTGATTATATGAGCTATTTAAAAAAATTAAAAATATATGTTTATAAATTCTAATTATAGGTTATTCAAGTTTAGGAGTTCTACTTGTACACATTTTCTGATAATTATGTTAAAATATTTATTACATGACAGAATACTTAAAATAAAAGGTTTGGTTATGAAAATATTTTTTAATAATTAAGTTAATTTGTATTGACTTAATTTTTTTTAATATGGAAGTTTAGTTATAAAAATAGAATAAAAGAATCTGAGTTGTGTTCAATAAAGTCCATTTAAAAATATAATCCTAAAATTTTAATATTTAATCACATGTGATTCAGTATATAATCACATGTGATTTGTAAAAGCATCACATGTGAATTACAAAAAATTACGAAAATGCCACTCCGCCCAAATTTTTAAAATTTAATGTGGACCATTGATACCATTGATCTAAAGGCTAAAATTAGTCCCTTAAGACTATGAATTAATTATGGACTATATTAAACAATTTTTATAAGAATCTTATTAACTATATTTAGTAGTTACTTGATATAATAGTTTCTATTTATTTTATATGACGGATAATTTAGTAATTTCAAAATATTTAAAATTTAAAACATTAAGTAAAATACCTAAATGCTTTATAATATAATATAGATAAATAATTCCTAAACATCAATTTTAAAATATTCTTCTGAAATCGAAAAAATCAGATTTATTAACTAAATAAAGAAATCAATAACAACACATTTTATATTCATTATTGGAAATAACTAAAAACACGTGAATAATAAACTTATAAACAGTCTTTTAATTAATCTTTAAATAAAAGCTCCAATGATATAACTTCCATTGCTACAAAAATCATAACCTTTATAAATACAAAAATTCGACTGATTAATCTTTCGCTAATATGCCTAACGAGTTTGATGTTACCCACGTGTTGCGACGAAAAATAATAATAATAAATAATACTAAAAGTAACATATAAAAGTGAATACTTAAAATAAAGTTATATATACCGATTAATTTTTTCGTATTATGTCAACATGACATAATTATTAATCTTCACAGTCAAAGAAGATTTTCAAAAAAAAACTCTCATGGTATCATTCAATGAAAATTGTTTAAATAACATTAACATAGTACTAAAGAGATAAAAAAAAATATAAACATAAAAAGGAAAAAAAGCTACTAAACTTTTGTAGAAAAAACAATAAAAAAAATAGGTGGGAGATGAGGCTTGGACCTATGTTCAACACCTTGTTGGTGTGACCACTACCACTTCATTCACATAGCAATTAAATTAAGGTTTATACTTTTCTCTTAATATATAAATAGTTGACTAAAAACAAAATGTCACTGTTTATACTTACTAACAAATGTTTTATAAAATGTTATATATTATAATGTAGGGTTTACTTCTTCAAAATTTATTGAACTATACCCTAAATGTTAATGTGTATGATACCTTCTAAAAATGTTATTATGTGTATTGAACTTTTAATTTGTTGTTATTTTACGTATTTTGATTACATAAAAAAAAGTATAAATTTAGTACATACAATAGGAAGTTTAATAAATAGAATAAAACATTTTTTAAAAGTTTGATACACACAATAGCATTTTTAGAAGCTAGGTGGATACACATATTAACATTTATGATATAGTTTAATAAATTTTAAAAAAATAAACCCTATAATATATACAGATTACTAATGTTGAACTTAAGAGAGGATATAACCTCAAAAAATAATAACTAAAATTATAGTTTATGGGTTAAAAGGGGTGGGGTTACAAAACAAAACATTATTGTTTTTAACCTAACTCTAAATAAAAATATAACAAATTAACAATGTTTCAAATTTTCAAAAGTAACGAATTAATTAATTGTTCATATTTTAACACTCAAAATTTTAACCGGTAGCGTTTCAAAAATGACCTGTTATAGAAAGGAAAAAAGATATATGGTTTTAGCAGTACATAAGTTATGTTTTACTATACTCATATACCTCTTTAATAAGTAAATACTAAAATGACAAAGAAGCACACATCATTTTCCCTTATAAAAATTCTTAATTTTTCCAGTTCACAAACTCGAGTGGGTTACTAGTCCGTGTCACCATATTCCTCTACGCGGACGCAGCAATGACCTTAATTCACTACGGAGATTAGAACAAATCCCTTGGTTTTCTCCAACCTTGTGAATTGGTGTTAGTGTGTTACCTTCGTTAAAAATCACGCACATGATCAAAAGCTACAATAGTGCCTTGGTTTGGTTAAGTCATTTTTTCACTCGGCTCGCAACGGACTTGTTCTAGTAGAAAGAAACTTTTATGTGAGGTTGGTAAGGTGGAATTTTTGCTTTGCAGAAAAGAGTTTTCAAAAATGTTTTATCTAAGAGAATTTGGACAGTTGAGGACTTGTGTCTCTCAATGATCTTTCTTCCTATCACTTGCCCGTGTAGAATGCACTACTTTTGGCTGAATGAGATTTTTGTTCTAACTCGATCTAGGGTTCCCTTTCTCGCTTAAGTGCAACAAATAAGAGACTTTTATAGATAAAAGAAACATTCATTATGGAATTTAGCATGGAGTGAGATCACCTCGACACTCGCCGAATCCAACACATCTATTTGCATTTCGGATTCAGTTTTTCCTATTTCCTTAGGACTTTCACGTGGTATGTAATTGTGAGTCGATTGAACTAACTATTACCATGTGCATATGTTGTACTACAAATTATCTTAAAACTCGGTCTTGTTCACTACTAATTTGTGCCAAATCAGCTTAAATATGTATAATTAAATTAATTATTATTTAAGAATTAAAAAAACAGGTAGGCCTCACTTTAATCTACGCCTGCGTCCGTCGAACGAACCCCACACGACATCTATGAACATCTGTCATACCTTCATTCCCAGTACTCTAAGCAAACTTGGTTTTTTTGTTGAAAAATTTCAAGGGTTATTAGAACACGCACAATACTCTTAACTTTAAAAGTTCTTAAAATCCAATCAAAACAACATCTTGACATTTCACAAAATTCCCTTTCCACCCTTAAAACCAAAGAAAAAAGAATAACGATATCCCCGATCCTCTAAAACAGCCGAGTTCTTCACCATACACTACGAGGCTGTTTGTTTACCGCTCAAAACCTTCTTTACAACCCACATTCTTTTTGTGTTTTTCAAGCTCCAAGAAACAGAACAGCAGAAACAAAATAAGAACAAAATGACAATGATAATCCAACCTTTCCAATCACCTCTAAATCTTTCCTTTTGCTCCAGGTTCGCGGTTTTCATCGTCCTCACCAGGAACAAACCTTGGGAGTGTTAATAATGTGTTCAGTCGTGAAACGCCTTCAAGGGCAGACCAATCTTTCCCTGTTTCCAAATTCATGGCGGACGATGACTCTTCTTCCTCCACGTTCTTCCCGTGATCAAATTTAGTGTTGGAGGTTGTCAACCCAAGAAACAGGCATACGACTGCACAATCGTCAACTTTGGAAGTCGGGTATTTGTGCTTCCAAGAACGCACTGCTGACTCCACCACGGCTTGTGCTGCATGGGAATGTGATTCAGCAGAAGCTACGATTTCAATCACTTCTTCGTTTGAAAGCACGTCCCAAACCTGTGGAATGTATTAAAAGATTAAAAGAATAAATGTTGCTTTGTTCAGATATCTAAAAGATCTTAAGATTAATGCATAAAGCCTCCAAAATCATTTTTATTCAAATAAATTTTCTAATAACACTCGGACTGATAATTTTTGACGAAAACTTAATTTTGGATACAAAGTGTTTCGGGTCAGCCTGACCTGACCCAAACTCTCGTTACCCAAATGGCCCAATTGCCGCCGCTAATTATTTGTAATGGTTAAAGATGGAGGGAATTCCTACCCCGTCAGTTGCAAGGACGACAAATTCGTCTTTTTCTGTAAGGCGTCTATATGAAACTTCAGGAACAGAAATGAGACCAAAATCCTTGAGACAAAAATCCCCAAAAGCACGGGCCATGGCCAGCCCAGGAGAGTCGTTGTTTGGTAGCCAAACTCTAGCGACTTCAGGCTCATCCCGTAAAGCAAATACACGCCCTTTGCATTTACGGATCCGCTCAGCTTCCGCTGCACGAGTTAGTTATGTACAAAAAACACAAATAAATTAAAATACGCTTATCAATTACCAAGCCTACTTATATTTAAATGAACCAACTTCTTATCTTATTTTGCGTTTTTATGAAGGGGGGCTATAAGATCATTAACCAGGTTCCAGGGTATGGGTTACCAATTCAGTTTTATTATTCTTTTACACCATAGAGTGTATGCTAGACTTCTATATTGGTCCTCCCCCATGTTGGAGGAAAATTTCATGGATCGTGTTCAAAACACTTTCCGTAATCTGTAATTCGACCCTTTTGCCTAGGGTATCACGAATTCAGATATAGGATAATTCAAGAAGCTTGATTTGAATTTCAGGTTTAACTCAAATCCAAACACAAAATATCTTTGCTTTGTTTTCTGTTTATTAGAGACTATTTCGACAGAATATCGACTAGGTAATTGTATATCCTTCGTTTGCTCTCTCTCGGTTTCTTCTTGTATTCGTATGTTCGTATTTTTCAAAAACACCAAACCGAGACAGCCTATTTATAGGCATCAAAACTGGCAGTTATCGGGCGGTTGGCGCCCGCCAGGGGCACAGCCCCTTGGAACCCCACCAGGGGCCAGCCCCCGGACCCCCGTATTCCCAATACCAACTTAGTTTATTCGAGTATGCACTCTACACCTCCAAACCCGAATTATAACTAAGTCTAGAATCGGCTAGTCTCATGTCAATACCGATTATACTAAATGGCTTGATGACACTAAAATCACCAACACCCATGCACCCATGCCTGCCACGTTGATTTTTTGGATGAAAGTATCCTCATTCTTTCTTGGAAACTAAAAGAAATATGACGATCCTTATTTGCAATCTTTTCCGTTATTACAAGTTTTGGACAAAAATGACCTAATTGTTTCTCACAAACTGAAAAGAAAGAAACTATCAAGAAAGTTTACAATCAGCATGTGAAAATCAAGTATTTTGAGTAACCACGTATATTATGTATAAATAGACTTCTCTTGACCAGATCGAAGAGGAGGCAATTTTGACTATTTAACTATGAACTGGTCCATTTGGGTTATACTTTATGTCTTAATGAGTTAAATGGGTACAATAAAAAATTTTAGCTAAAAAGAAAACAGGTCGAATGATTCGATGAAGTTGAAAGTTCAACCAAAGTTTATTTTATAGTTACATCCTAAATAATATTTATCGTATTAAAAGTTTATAAATATATATAACTGTTAAAAGAAGTTTTTGGGTTCAATCCAACGCATCCAGCTTCAACCCATACTGAACACCCTTACCCAGCTCCTTTACCTTACCATTTTCCACCACAAAATCTATAACGATTGAAGGTTCATTTATCAAAAATGGCGTTGACAATAGAGAAATAAACGAAATAGGAAGGGGCAAATTGCATTAAAACATAATGAACTTTGTCTTAGTTACCATTATATACAATGAACTTTATTTTCTAAAAAACAATACAACCAACTTTCATAATCATCACATTGTATCCAACTTGTTGTATACTATGGAAGTTATGACAAAGTTTGTTGTATACAATGGTAATTAAAAAACAGACACATAAAAAAGTTGTATGCATACAATGAGAGGATTATGAAAGTTAATTGTATTATTTTTAAAAATTTAAACTTGGTTGTATACAATGGTAACTAAGACAGAGTTCATTGCATTTTCATGCAATTTGCCCAATAGGATGTAGTAAACTTCATACAATATTGCATTTGGTGCAAGGATTTCTGAGAAAGAAACCTGGAAGGTTAGGTTTTAAATCCACTGTCAACTGAACGGGAACAAGTGAGTTATCTTTATCCCGTGTACACAATACAGCTCTCGAGTCGCCAACGTTTCCAATTATAAGATGGTGACCCTGTAACCAAACAAACAAACCGGTTTCTAATAAAAATCAAAACCCAAAATTCATTTCCCCTTTAATCAACATTTTTTGAACCATCTAACCTGTTTAATCAATGTTACTGCAGTAGTTCCACTACAGAAGCAATCAACATTTGTATACATACTTAACTCCCTATCCATCACCTTAAAAGCCTTCAAAAATGATTCCTTCAAAGTTTGAAAGATTTCAGGGTTTTTCTCGGTTCCATCAAAATTGACAGCGGCCTCATTAGGTGCATTAACTGATGTCCCTTCAGAGTTTAAGCCACCAACGATTTCCCGAAGGACATAATTGGTATCTTTTAAGTTAACTTCCCAATGTGCACTTAGCTTCAATGGGAGTGAATTTCTCACTTTCTTAGCAACCAAGTGACCAAAGGGACCATGACCATCAAAGACACCACAGAACACAGTATCTGTTCTTGAGCCGAAATTCTGAAAAGTTACAGTAGAATAAACTCATTTTGCACAATTTGGTAGGTCTAAAAATTAAATCACATTGAAGTGAATAAATTAATAAACCAAAATCATTCTGTTCTCATAGTCGCAAGTGGACGTGGCAAGGGTTGGGTAAATTGAAGGTTAAGACAAGTCCAATTTAGTACGGGTCAGATTGGGTTGGGTCAGGCTGTGTTGACCAATAAACATATTCTTGTCCATTTTCAAACGTTCTGTAAACTATAAGTATGTTAGTTATGATTACAAAAATAACATCATTACAATAATAATAATTGTTTTGAAATAAAAATAGTTTTTGGAAGCTGCATTCACTAAAAGTAGACTTTGGCCAACGTTCAACTAGTTCAACCCGTTTTAACTAACTTTTGATCTGAACCGTTTCAGATAAAAACAACCCAACTTAATCACTCGTAAGTCATAAGTAAATGGGTTGAAATTGCCACCTCAATTGGAAAATATTCTTGGCACACTTCAAATATAAAAGTTGAAGACACGGAAATACCTTAAAAGGGACTGTTTGGATGTGTGTTTTGAATGTAATTATCATGATTTCACATCATAGCAATCAGTTTCTTGTGTTTGCTTAACCTAATTGGGCTTATTATTATCAAATTATCTAAAGGTCATACAGTTTGGTATCAGCTGCAATCATTGTGACTATCAAGAGGTAGAGTAAAATTACTTATCTACTCTTTATTTATCCATTACTTTCTTGAAAAATCAAAATTTCAGCAAAGTGATTAGTACACCTCTTCAAATAGAAAAAAACGAATCCAAACACCACGTAAATATCATGCGCCACCACGTAAATATCCAGCTTCCATTGTTCAGTATTATATAATCACTATGAAAATACAGATCCAAACACCCCCCAAATAGTTTATGCAACTGACTCAGGTAAATAAACATACATATTATATATATGCATACGCTGATACGTATATGGTTATTCATTTTCAAGAAGCCAAGATTTTAGGCATTCATAATATATCTCTCTATTAAGACAAGGGTTAAAATCTAGAGCAATTAAAATTTCAATTGTATTTCAAGGTAAAACATGAATTCACATCAGTATCAATATAGTCCATACTTAATTCATAGTATTAATGGACTAATTTTAGCCTTTGGATCAATGGCATCAATGGTCCAGATTGCATTTTAAAATTTTGGGCGGAGTGGCATTTCGTAATTCAGATGTGATGCTATTACAAATCACATGTGATTGAATATTAAAATTTTAGGACTATGTTTTTTACATGGACTTTATTGAACACAACTCATATATTAATCTCTTAAAAAATCAGAATTTTCCAAACAACAAAATTACATCTCAAAGCGATTTCCTAAAGTTCTTTTTATTATAGTTGAGTATATGATTCTTATTCAAAATCACATAATCACTTTAAAAACACATAACCAAACACCATCTAAACCTATCAGTTTAACTAAATAGTTCAGAGTATGGACTATCAAAAATCTAAATAAAAACTTATTTAACAAGAAATCAGAAGGGCAAAAGCAAACCTCCCAAACAATCATAGCATCTTGATTGGTTCCTTTCTTGCCTTGCTGAGTGAAGAGTGATGCAACTTCACTTGACCCATTCAAGAACATTCGCCCTGCAATTCTATGGAGTTGTTCTTCCCTTCGGCGATCAAACGAAGAATTCCGCAATCCAGGTGGTCTTTTTTTGGAGTTTTTCCTCCTTTTAATCCCGAGGCTCGACGTTGGAGAATTAGGAATAGGGTTCCTGCTTTCTGCAGAAAAGCAGGACCCCATCCTCAGGGCCCTGATAATGCTTAATATGCACTCCAGACCACCAACAGAAACAAACACTCGATTTTCAGTTGACGGATCCGTTGTAGATCCCTTTGAAAACACCAAGTTTTTGTTCAGTTTATCCTGACAAAAAACAACTAGTGAAGTCAGAACTGCTTGTGATTCCTGTTTTGCAGGTTGAAAATTAGATAATTTATGGTTTTGTACTAAGATTTGTGAACTCACTGCTCAAAATCCCAACAACACAAATCTCTAAAACGAATAATATTTCGATATTTTTAAGCCACAAAATCCTTGAAATCTGAAATCAGCTACTCAAAACCCGACAAACATGATTCTCATGAACTTAAATAAAAATGTTTCTCCGATTTTGAACATACCCAACTGCAATTAAGCGTGAAACTGCTTGAAATCATAAACTAAAACCCCAGAACCACAATTATCGTGAACTAAACTCGAACTCTACTTCAAATTTGATCATAGCCAATTGCAATTAAGCGAATAACAGAATCAGGACTTCAATTAACAATCGCTTTTACAGATATATACAAGAATAAATGTGCGTACCTGATTGAAGCTATCACACGGGAAGCAGATCCAAGTTGCAGAAAGGTAAATTATACTTATACCTCTCTCGAAATTGAAAGATCAAAAAGAGTTGGAAAAAGTTAGGAATCAGTGGATCCAACTTTCTCACCAATAACCCTCCAACCAATCTTCTTGAAGCTTTAATAGATTTCAAATTCAACTGGGCATGCCAATGAAATGTTGTTCGTTTTGCAGCTGGTAACTCAATGCGATCAAGTTGAGTTGAAAGCCGTTGGCGATCATTAACTCCCAAGATCGAAATATTGTGATTAGAACAATGATGGACCCCTTTATGTATGTTATTAAATATTAATAAACAGAAGTAGAAAAGGATAAGCAAATTAGTATAATCCATTAAAATCTTGGGTGGTCAAACACTATAAATGGAGAAGGTATCTTGGTCCACCTCTAGAGGGGATGATTACACCTAATTTTAATTACATACTACAATTATTTGACTTTTTAACAAAAGGTGTGTTTTACATGGATATTTACTAAATAAATAAATGATCTATACTACTAGCAGTATTTATGATAAGTGTTTATATATATAGATATTTATTGAAAGTGTAAATGTTTAAATAACAAGATTACCATTCTTTAAATAGGTATATAAATATGACAACTGTAACAACCGTAAACCTACGTTAGTGGTTAGCAGGTTGACGGTAAGTGACTATGTTTGTTACATGTTTATTAATGTATGTGATTAAAATAAATATTTTATATCGTATGAATTTATGAAATAAACGAATTCGGTTTTGAACAGGGGTTGTAGATAATAACTCGTAATATGTTAACTAATAATGGATGACTGCTTAATTGGATTGACTATATGCTACTAAGCAGTGTAGTACCCGATGGTTGTAATTATCCAAAATATATTGCCACCTAATGTTTGATTAATCATTTGGCTTAATAATTGTGTGTAAGTGTGAATGAATATACATGGGACTTTTGAATCACCTCCTCTTTGTGGAGACTTATTTTGAGTGTATATCAAACACTGTGAAGAAAACTCAAAAAAGAGAAAGCAAACTTGAATCTTTGAACTCTTGATCTAGTATTTGATATTGCAAAACAAAGGTTTGTATATATTTCTTATTGATTATAATCATGATTCATGTTAGTTGTGATATGTATATGTTGGGTTTTGATGTTTGAATATGAAGAACACCATTAATGGAGTTTTGAAGTAAACTTGACAAATGGGTTTTGTTGATTTTGAGGTTTTAATTGGTTTTGGTATGTTCATAATGCTTGTTTATGTGCTTTATGAAGTTTGTATATAGTTTAGATGTGTTTTCTAGTGATTTGTAAATTTTTAGATTGTATGTATATGTGTTTGTTTTGCTATAAGATCTGGGAAGAAGATGAAGTTGAGGTGCTGAAAGGGGTGCGACTTAGGCCTGAGTGCGACTTGAAGGGGTGCGACTTAGGCCCTGTCTGACGTACTGAAGAGAATCCGACTTACGCCCCGTCCGACTTACGAAGAGGGTCCGACTTAGGCCCCGGGCAACCTGAAGATGGTCCGACTTAGGCCCCGTGTAAGCTGAAGAGGGTCCAACTTTGGCTCCGGGCAAGCGGAATAGGGTCCGACTTTGGGCCTGTCCGACTCGTACTTTGGTGGTCCGACTTTGGGGCTATCCGACTTACAGCGCTATGCGACTCGTCGAGTTCCGATTGTTTTTCAGCATTGAAGCTTTTATTTGATATTCGATCGTGTTGCATGTTATATGTTTGCTTCATATGTGATTCTAACCTGTTGTTTATGGTTATGATTGATATATATATATATATATATATATATATTTATGAATCGAAGACTGATTTCGGTGTTGCTGTGTTCTCATGAACTGTGAAGACTCGGTAACATTAGATAACTGAGCAGTGCAATTGAGAACAGAGGTGAGTGATAACTCTTATTCGTAACTGAAGATAGGTTTCTGGAATGAAGACTTGAAGATTTGAAGAATCAAGAAGTCAAGAACTCAGTTTGATAACGTCAAGACTGAGTGAGTCAGCTTAGCGTCAGAAGTCAGTTCAAGAATTTAAGTAAGTTCTAAATTCTGTTATAAACTCTCTATATCTACGACATTTAAATTAGAATATCTGAACCTAATTTAAACTATCTATTAGTTGGATAGAGATCTCAAACGTAATTAGTTAGATATGAACCTAATTTAAACTATCTATAAGTTCTATCTTTAAACTGCGATTTGTTCGTAGATATATCAAGTATGAGTATAAATCTTCTTATGGGTTTCAATATAAAAAAACACATAATACCCAATAGAAAGTTCTGCATAAGTTGTAAAATATACGTGTGTTCATCATACTTGATACGCGTGTGTTGCGATAACTTTGTGAGTTCAAAGTTCGAGAGAGAGTTTTCAAGAGTTCTTGTTAATCAGTTTTAACAAGAAGTTCGATCATCAATTAGTTTGTGATACGAGAGTGTTTAGAGAGAGTTGAGTTTATAATCAGTGTAAACATCAAATCATCCTGTTGATTTGATTGGAAAGCAATAATTGTAATCATTCTGTTTGATTATTGAATATACATTTGATTAATTTGATTGATTGTTTTAAAGTGTATTCAACCCCCCCCCCCCCCTTCTACACTATATCGGTTGCTTGTTTACCCTCTTTGGGACCAACAACTGGTATCAGAGCAAGTTTCTTCATTAACTGAAGATCAAGATCCGCTGTCAAGAGGTCAAGATGTCTATCAACAAGCAATCAAATCAAATTCCAACAATGGCGGCAAAAGGGTGTCCTATCTTTGATGGCAATGAATATCTTATGTGGAATTTCAGAGCCATGCTATATCTGAAGTCAGTGGATCACAGGATGAGTACCGTGATTCAAGATGGCCCAATGATACCCATGATCCATATTACTACCACTGACAAAACTGTTCCCTCTGGAGAAACTCCCAAGCCTGAAGCATCTTGGACTGAGGAAGATTACAAACTATTCAATCTTGATGATAAGGCACAAAGCATTATAGCAAATGCTTTGACAAACCCTCTTCTGCATACTGTGGCTGGGTGCCAAACTGCAAAAGAGATGTGGGATACTCTCAGTTTCACGTATGAAGGCACTGACCTGGTCAAGCAACATAAGAAGACAAATCCGAGTCGTTCTTATGAGACTTTCTTTACTAAAAAGAATGAAACTCTGGCTGATCTGTTTACCAGATTTCAATGCTTGATTAATGATCTGCTCTTGGTAGGTGTCAAGAAAGATGAAAATGAGTTGGTACTCAAGTTCTTAGATGTGTTACCAGAACAATTCAATGAGATTACCATTGCACTTCATGCTGGAGGAACCTTAGGAAAATATGATCTCAGATCTATCTATGGTTTTCTTCTAAATCATCAACAGATCATGGAACAGAAGAAAATGGCCCATCAACAACTAAAAGAATCTATCAATAATGCTGAATCTACATTAATTTCAGAAAAGAAGAAGAAGGGATCTAAAAAGTCTCAAGTTGAGACTGACTCTGAATCTGAATCTGAGGAGGTAAGTCCTAACTCAGATTCAGATGATGAAGAGATGGATGCTCTTACTAAACAAATGGCAATGTTAGAAAGGAATTTTAGAAAGTTTAGAAGAGGAAGGGGTCAATCTGACAAAAGCAAAAGTGGTAAGTCTACTTTTGATCCTAAGAAAGCTAAGTGCTACAACTGTCAGAAGATAGGACACATAGCTGCTGAGTGCAGAGTTAAGAAGGGAGAATCAGCTTTAGTGGCTGACAAGAATGCATACAGAGCTGATAAATATAAAAAGAAATATTAGAGACTCAAATCCAAGCCAGATGAAAACACCAAAGGTCTTGTTGCTGAGACTTGGGATACTGAATCATCTACTTCAGATGATGATGAGCCAAATAGGTGTTTGATGATCATTGAGGATGAAGAGGAGCAAGTTGACTATGAGTTAGAAGATAGTTCCTTTGATGAGGATCTAGCAGAAACGGCTAAGCTGAGTAAGCAAACCAACAACTGGGATCCTGCCTCAATGTATAAGGTAAATAATTTTAGCTCTTACACTGATGAATAAAAATGTTTAATGTTCAACTATTTGTTGAATGGCTTCATAACTTCTCTCAAAGTTCAATCAAATTTGAAAACTGAAATTTCAAAATTAAAAGATGAACTTAAACACTCTGAAACTCTCATAAATGATAGTAAAAGGACTCAAAGTGATTATGAGTGTCAACTTCACATAAACAAACTTCTAAGTGAAGAATTACAAGAATCAAAAGAACAAGCTGAAAATCTAAAAAAGATCTGTGAATCTTGGTGTAAGTCATCAAGGGAAGTAGAAAAATGTATTAACCAGCAGATACCAAATCAAGTAAAAGCAGTGCTAGGGGGAGATTATAGTGCTACTGCTGATGAAATCATCAAAGAACAAGTCCGTCTTGAAGACAAAAATGTGAAATCGGATGATATACTTCCAAAGACATTTTTACCGAACAAGGATGGAAAACAGGTCAAAACCAATAAGTTTTTGAGACCAACCCAAAGCCCCCAGGTTATTCATACAAACCATCAAGCTGAATGTTCTAGATCCAACAGAAACTGTAAGTCAGTTTTCAAAAGATTGGATTACAATCCTGTGAGAACAACTGTCTTTGACATAATAACTCACATTAACTCAAAAAGACATAACTCTCAAGCCAAATATGAAAGGATGCCTAAAAACAGGAAGTTGTCTGTAAGTCAGACTTCACCAAATAAGGGTAACCATAAAGCTGACAAGGGTAAGTCCAAAGTCAGAGAAAATCAAGTAGACAAACTATCTAAAAGGATTGAAAGGTTATCCACATCTTATGACCCTAAAACTGAATCCAAATTTAATGTTGGAAAACTCAAAGAAGTCACCCAAACACCTATCTTTAGACGAAAATGCTATAAGTGTGGTGACATAGGTCATGAAGCCAAAGATTGCGTAAGTACCAATCTTAGGCCTGAAAAAGTAAAGGATGATCAGTCTAAAACAGTGGGTTCCTAAAAGAAACTAATGTGTTTAGTTAATCATGTGTAGGGCTCCTACAAGTGGTACCTAGACAGTGGATGCTCAAGGAACATGATAGGAAGCAAAGGGATTCTAAGTGAATTCCAAAACAATGAAGGACCCAAGGTGACATTTGGGGATAATTCTCAAGGAAGGACTAAAGGTTATGGAAAGATAACTGCTGGAGCAGTCACTTTCAAAAAGGTAGCATGTGTTGAAGGCCTTAAACACAATCTGATAAGTATCAGTCAATTTTATGATGAGGATTATGAAGTCACCTTCAGAAAGCATGCAGGAACAATTTATGATAAGAAGGGAAAGCCAATACTAATGGCAAAAAGAGAGAGAGATATCTATTTGTTAGATCTCAGCTCCGCATATCCTTCAACTGAAACCTGTTTGTATTCTGACTCAACTCCCAAGCTGAGTTAGTTGTGGCACAAAAGACTGTTACACCTAAATTTTAAACATATTAACAAATTGTCTAGCAAAGAGTTAGTCTTTGGTCTGCCAAAGATCACATTTGCTAAAGACAAACTTTGCTCAGCATGTGAAATGGGCAAACATCATAAGGGATCCTTCAATTACAAAACCATTGCATATGTTGCATTTGGACTTATTTGGACCTATAAGCACCCCAAGCCTAAGTCGTAAAAAGTATACTCTAGTGATTGTTAATGAGTTCACAAGATTCACTTGGGTAATATTCTTAAAAGCCAAAAGTGAAGCTGCATATGAGTTAATTAGCTTCATAAGACAAGAAGAGTTGCAAAAGGGTAAGTCTATTAAGCAGCTCAGAAGTGATCATGGGACTAAGTTTAGGAACTCAACCCCTGAAGGCTTTTGTGAAGAGAAGGGAATTATCCAGAATTTCTCATCTGTAAGAACTCCACAACAAAATGGAGTTGCTAAAAGGAGAAATAGAACCTTAATTGAAGCTGCCAGAACCATGCTATGTGAAGCAAAGCTCAAACTGAACTTTTGGGCAGAAGCTGTATACAGAGTCTATAATCTTAAAAGGAAGGTAATTGAAGAGTCAGTACATGTTACGTTTGATGAGACAAGTATTGACAAATCTGACAAAGCTCGAGCTAACCCAGTTAGTCTGAGTGATCTTGAAAGGAGCAAAGAAGATCTCACATCAAATCCCATGTATGTTATGGATGATTCTGATGATGAGGATGGTGGTAAATCTGACAAATTTGCATCATCAAAAGAAACTATCAATGTTGAAGATACTCAGCCTGAGAATCTAGGTGAATCATCAGGTACAAGTCAGATTGAAAATATAAGTGATCTCTCAATCCCTACTCAGACTGAAGAAGTAAGTCCTATTTAGCCTGAGAGACACTGCTCAGATTCAGACCCAGAACCACAGTCTCCTACTACAACCTTCAAAGTATTAAAAGATCATCCCCTTGATGACATTATTGGTAACATTGAAGATGGTGTGTTAACTAGATTTAAGGCAAATGCAAACTATGTTGCCTACTCTAGTTTTCTATCTCAAATGGAACCAAAGAAGACTGAAGAGGCTCTAAAGGATGAAGATTGGATTAAAGCTATGCAAGAGGAGCTGACAGAATTCAAAGAAATAAGGTCTGGAACCTTGTCCCTACTCCTAAAGGAAAAACTATTATAGGCACTAAGTAGGTCTATAGAAACAAAATGGACAAGGATGGAGTAGTGATCAGAAATAAGGCAAGGCTAGTAGCTCAGGGGTATCGACAAGAAGAAGGTATTGACTATGATGAGACCTTTGCCCCTGTTGCAATGATTGAAGCTATAAGGTTGTTTTTAGCCTATGCAGCCTTCAAAAATTTTAAAGTGTATCAAATGGATGTTAAAAGTGCTTTTCTAAATGGATCACTACAGGAGGAAGTCTATGTAAAACAACCCCCTGGTTTTGTTGATCCTAAACATCCAGATTATGTCTATAAGTTAGACAAGGCTCTGTATGGACTCAAGCAAGCTCCAAGAGCATGGTATGATACACTGTCCACCTATCTGCTTTCAAATGATTTTATTAGCGGAAGTATTGACAAAACTCTATTTATAAGAAAAAGCAGAGGACATGTCATTCTCGTTCAAATCTATGTTGATGACATTATCTTTGGTTCAACAAACCAAGGTCTATGTGATTGGGTTTCTAAGATAATGTCTAATCAATACAGAATGAGCATGATTGGTGAGATGGCTTACTTTTTGGGACTTCAAATCAACCAGAAAGAAGATGGTATATTTATTAATCAGAGCAAGTATGTTTTTGATCTGATTAAGAAATATAGATTAGACTCAAGCCATCCTGTAAAGTCTCCAATGTTACACAATGTCAAGTTGCACAAGGACATTGATGGAAGATCTGTATGTTAGAATATAGAGGAATGATAGGTTCATTACTCTACTTGACAGCAAGCAGACCTGATATAATGTTTGCTACATGTGTTTGTGCACGATATCAAGCTGATCCAAGGGAATCACACTTGGTAGTTGTTAAAAGAATTCTCAAATATCTGAAGGGAACACCAAATTTAGGTTTGTGGTATCCCAAAGGATCAGGATTTGAGCTGATAGGGTACTCAGATTCAGACTTCACAGGTTGTGGCCTAGATAGAAAGAGTACTACTGGAGGATGTCAATTATTGGGTGGAAAATTAGTTAGCTAGACAAGTAAGAAATAAAACTCAGTGGCAATTTCCACAGCTGAAGCTGAGTATGTTGCTGCAGGGAGCTGTTGTGCTCAAATACTGTGGATGCAACATCAGCTTAAGGACTTTGACTTGCATTATTCAAAGACTCCCATATTCTGTGATAATCAAAGTGCTATTGCCATCACACATAACCCAGTATTTCACTCAAGAACCAAGCACATTGAGATAAGACATCACTTCATCAGAGACATAGTAGAAAAGGGAAAGATAGAGTTAGTCTTCACTGAGACTGAAGATCAACTTGCAGATATCTTCACTAAACCAATTGAAGGCACAAGATTTACAACTCTACTGGCAAGCTTGGCATGCTCAACCCTTAATTTGGTATGTTCCATTTTTTTAATCTCTGTTTAATATATGCTAAGTGCTAACCTCAACTAAGTGTCAATTTGAGCTGAGTACTCAATCTGAGCTGAGTGCTCAATATGAGCTGAGTGCTCAATCTGAGCTGAGTGCTCCATATGAGCTGAGTGCTAAATCTGAGCTGAGTAATCAGTTCTAAGGTGTGGTCAGTTCCATATGTCTAGGTTAGTCCTAACAATATAAGTCCAATCCTATGGCAAGTGTAAAAGATGTACGCTGTGTCCTTTTAAAAATAAACGTAAGTCGTTTACAAAAAATTATTTAAAAGATATTAGTGGTAATATTCCTTTCATATTGTGAGTATTCGGATTAATGTAACAGTGTGAGTCAAGCTAAGTTACATTAAATATAGCCGTTATAACAAACTGCATAGCCGGTTGTTACTGTAACGGTCATATTTATTACCCTCTGATAACTGTAACTTTTCTCTCACATTGAAAAGGTATAAATAAGAGAAACTCTTTATCATATTTCGTTTACTCTTCCAAATCTTATACCTCCTTCTCCATTCTCTAAAACCCTAACTTTGCTTTGTGCAGAATCAGTTGCTCATTGCTAAACCCTACTACTACTAAGTGCAATCTAATACGATAAGTTCGATTTCAATGGAGGGTTACACTCTAAATCTGTAACGCCGGTCTTTCAAATACCAGAGTATATTTTTTTTATTTAAAACAAGTGCGGAAGCGATTATTATATCCACATTGTACAACTTATATAAATATAAGTTGTATTACAAAAGTATTGTTTCACAAACATTCCAACGTTACGAACTCGTTCGACCATTACACTAATTATTACACAGTATTGTCATTACATGGTGTTCCCCAAAAGCCTAACATGACATCCCAGCAGGCACCCGAACTCACCTTTAGTCTATTTACGTGCATTAGGAATGAACATGAGAGGGTTAGCTATAAATAGCTAATGAATAACAATTAAAGCAAGAGCAGTATATCAAGAGTATCATAACATATTCCATGCATCACATCATTTCATTCAAGTCTATCCTAACACACGTTGAAGTACCGGTTGTCAGCAGGTATCACGTCTTGCAGGGTTATAAGCCCGACTCAATGATCCTCACTGGGGAAACTGTTACTTCCTCCGCGCCGGTGGAGAAGCGGGTAGCGTTCCACCATTGCGTTATCGGGATCACATCCCATTTGGGATCAGTGGGAAACTGAGAGCCCCGAGTTAGTATTGAGGGCGGTGGTTTAGCTAGAGCCAAGATTCGTGATCATCGAATCCCGCACCACAATCTCTACAATGTAGTACCGGCACTCAAACAATGGCCTACTCTGGCCTCATCACAAACACAATGGCCTACTCCGCCCCTTTACATATCAAGAGTGACCTAAACAGGCCTTTTTACATTTCAATTATGACCTACAAGGTATTTCACATACATACATATCACTTGGTACTCATAACAGGTTCATAAACCTCTAAACATGCATATCTACAATTTCATGGATTGTAACATACAAAACATCTTCTAATACTATTAATATCATACTCGAGTTAACTGTTACTCACTTATTGAGCTATAACAGGTTAGCACTATGTCACAGGTGATCCTTGATCGACTGATACACCTAAACAATTCAATACACACCATTTAACACTTAAAACATAATCTGCCAGAAGCAGGGTACGGCCGTATCTTGCCAAGGCACGCCCGGACTTGGGCAAACACGCCCCGTACCTGATACTCAGGTATGCCCCGTGGCTAGAAACACTCCCCCGGACCTTCTAGGGTTAGGCACGCCCGTACCTTTTGGAGGTACGCCTGTGCCTCCCCGGGTACGCCCTTGGTCACGGTCTGTTCTTGAGAGGCACGCCCGTGCCTTTCCATTTGCAGCTGCAGGTTCGACTAGATACTGCTGTTTTCCAGCCAAATAATTACCAAAACATACCAATTCGATTTCCAGTCAAAAGCTATGGTTCACATATGAACTCACACATAAAATACAAGCTATAGGCACAACTTTTACACACTTTAACATCGACTTTGGGACCAATTTCTTCATTTTGACCCAATTAGACTTTAATCTTTAAACTCAATCAAAATCAAGTATTTAATTAACAAAATCAACTTCTATGATCCTAATATCAACCTAGAAATCAATTGGTAACTTTAATTTCACTTATTGGCATCATTTGGTGATTTTCACCCAAAAACCCAAAAACATAGAAAACTCAAGAACATGGTGAATCACTTACAACAAAGGATTGGATTAGGAAGAAGACAACAGCAGATTGAAGCTTGGATATCACTTGAATTTACAGCAGATTACTTGAGCTTGGTTGATTGATTCCTTCCTTGCTCGTCTTGATTGCCTTGAACACAAGAACGCGCACACACACACACACTTGAAAGTTAATTGTCTGTGTTTGTCCACGTGAATAAGGGTTGGCAGCCTACTTGTGGATTAACATTATCCACAAGTGGGTATTTTGTCTCCCTTTTCAACCTATAACTTAACGCACGAATACCCGTTTTAACTAACGGGGATATTTTTGGAAACCTCGTTCTAAACCATTTAATATTCTTTTATTCTTTTATATTTTTACTAATATTTTATCTTTACTCATTTAATAACTAATTTAGTTATTTTCTTTTAATATTTTTAAATGTATATATTTTATTCAATTTATCTAATTTAATATACGTACCACGTCAGCATGCGTTTAGGCCCTTTCTGAGGATGTTACAAATCTACCCCCTTAAGAAGATTCCGTCCTCGGAATCTGCTCAGCAGTGAACAAATGCGGGTTGCGTGCTTTCATCTCATCCTCAGTCTCCCATGTCAAGTTAGGACCCAGATTGTGCTTCCATTTGACGAGTACTAATTTGATCATATTTTTACGCAGCTTCTTGATTTTGGATTCCAAAATCTCAACAGGTTCCTCCACAATGCGTTTAGCTGAATCAACTTTCAACTCTTGTAGAGGTAGGATCTGATCATCATCAACCTTGCACTTCCTCAAATAGCACACATTGAATGTGTTATGAATACCAGATAGCTCTGGAGGAAGTTCAAGTGATACTGTCTGCTCGTTGACCCGTTGTTGAATTTTAAACGGACCAATATATCTAGGGCTTCGCTTACCCTTTCGACCAAATCGAATCACCCCTTTCCAAGGTGAAACCTTCAAGAATACCCGGTCACCCACTTCAAAAGTAATGGGCCTCTGTTTTGGATCCGCGTACATCTTCTGCCTATCTTGTGCAGCTTTCAGCTTTTCACGTGCCATCTTGACTTTATCAGCTGTCATCTACACAATGTCAGGACCTGCGTATTGCTTTTCGCCAGGTTCTAACCAACATGTAGGTGTACGGCATCGCCTACCGTATAGCATCTCATATGGTGGCATGCCTATGCTCGAATGATAGGAGTTGTTATAGGCAAATTCAATCAAGGGAACATGTGAATCCCAAGAACCACCAAATTCCAAAATACAAGCTCTCAGCATATCTTCAAGAGTTTGAATAGTCCTTACGGACTGTCCGTCTGTCTGGGGATGGTATGCTGTGCTAAGATTCACCCGCGTACCAAGTTCACGTTGAAGACTATGCCAAAAGTTTGATGTGAACCGTGAATCGCGATCAGAAACAATAGATAGAGGTATACCATGTCGTGACACCACCTCATTAATGTACAATTGTGCCAAACGATTCATAGGTGCAGACTCATTAGTTGCAAGAAAATGTGCACTCTTCGTGAGGCGATCAACCACAACCCAAATCATATCATGCCCCTTTGCAGTTCGGGGTAGCTTAGTAACAAAGTCCATGGTAAGATGATCCCATTTCCACTCCGGGATGTCTAGTTGTTGTAGACTACCATAGGGCTTTTGATGTTAGGTTTTGACTTGTGCGCAGACTTGGCATTTTTCTACATATGAAGCTATGTCACGCTTCAATGTAGGCCACCAATACAAAGACTTCAAGTCTTGATACATTTTCGTGCTTCCGGGATGAATAGACAATCTAGATTTGTGTGCCTCGTGTAAGATTGTCTCCCGATTGCCACCAAGACTCGGTACCCTGATTCGGGATTGAAATGTCTTCAGACCCCGACTGTCTTCTCCCAATTGCTTAGATATTTTGATTATTGTCTCAGCTTTCAAGTTATTTTCTTGCAAAGCTTCTTGTTGTGCTACTTTCAACTGAGCAATGATATCAGATTCAACAGTAATCTTCATGAATTTAGCCGTTGCAGGTGAGTTCTTTCGACTCAGTGCATCAGCTACCACATTCGCCTTGCCCGGATGATACTTGATTTCACAGTCATAATCTTTGATCAGCTCTAACCAACGTCTTTGTCTCATATTAAGCCCTTTCTGCATGAACACATATTGCAGACTCTTATGATCTGTGCATACAATACATTGGGTGCCATACAGATAATGACGCCATATCTTCAAAGCAAATACCACAGCTGCAAGCTCCAGATCATGTGTAGGATAATTCTTCTCGTGTATCTTCAATTGACGAGAAGCATATGCAATCACTTTGTCTCGTTGCATCAAAACACAACCTAGACCTGTATATGAAGCATCACAATAGACAATAAAGTCTTCAGACCCATTAGGCAATGTTAGAATTGGTGCCTGACATAATAATTGCTTCAGAGTCTGGGATGCTTTCTCCTGATCTTCACTCCATACATAAGCCACATCTTTGCGGGTCATTTTGGTCAATGGACCAGCAAGTTTAGAAAAATTCTGGATAAAACGTCTGTAGTATCCAGCAAGACCTAAGAAACTCTTTATCTCAGTAGGATTCTGAGGAGTTCCCCAGTTCATAACGGCTTCAATCTTCACAGGATCAACTTTGACACCTTCCTTGCATATAACATGGCCCAAGAAATGGACCTCCTTAAGCCAGAACTCACATTTAGATAACTTTGCATAGAGTTGTTCTCGCTTAAGTGTCTCCAAAATAAGACAAAGGTGTTGCTCGTGTTCCGCCTCGGATTTAGAATATATAAGAATATCATCAATGAACACGATCACAAATTTATCAAGAAAAGGGCGACATACGCGATTCATCCTATCCATAAAGATAGCAGGAGCATTGGTTAAGCCGAATGGCATAACCAAGAATTCGTAGTGCCCATATCGTGTTCTGAATGCAGTCTTTGTGATATCACTTCCCGAACTCGGACTTGATGATAGCCAGAACGTAAATCAATCTTTGAGAAGCACGTGGCACCTTGCAATTGATCAAACATATCATCTATGCGAGGTAACAGATATTTGTTCTTTACAGTTCGCTTGTGAAGCTCCCTGTAATCAATACACATTCTGAGAGTCCCGTCCTTCTTCTTAACAAACAGAACAGGAGCTCCCCACGGTGAAGCACTAGGGCGAATAAAGCCCTTATCAAGTAATTCCTGGATTTGGGACATCATCTCCAAGATTTCAGATGGAGCGAGATGATACGGAGATTTTGCTACAGGCGTAGCTCCAAGAACAAGATCAATCCAGTATTCTACATCCCTGACAGGAGGCAAACCTGGTAATTCTTCAGGAAAGACATCAGGGTATTCAGAGACAACCCTGATATCATCAACAGTCTTTGCTCCTATCTCAGCATTAATCACATATGCAAAGTAGGAGATACAATCTTTTGAAATTAATTTGTGAGCTTTAATCACAGAAATCACAGGAATGGCAGAGTCCCTCTTCTCCCCTCGAGCTATAGCAAATGAACCGTCGGGTAAAGGGAATCTGATCAACTTCTTGGAACACAAGATCTCAGCATCTCGACTACTGAGCCAATCCATACCAATAACAGCATCAAAACCCGCTATCGGCATCACAAGAAAGGAAATAGTGAAACTATTCCCGTCAACATACAGAATTGCTATTGGAACTTTTTCGGTAATATTTACTACCTTACCATCAGCTACTTCAACTTTAATAGGATCAGATAACAGAGAAACAGGAAATTGAAGCTTTTCACGATAAGACTTAGAGATAAAGGAGTATGCTGCTCAAACTTCCTCTTACCTGCCCCAGATTGTTGTTGTTGCTGTTGAGATCTAGCCCTCCGTGTATAATCGTCATCTGTGGTTCTAGCATTATCAAATGCTTTATCTAGAGTTGCTGCAGATCTCACAGCTGATCGATATTCCAGTGGCAGAGTATTGGCAAATTAGGCGATCTTTGCCTTTTCATTTGGAAAAAGATGAGTAACAAACCTCATTTTATCTATGAATTTGGAGATTAGATCCTCCAAAGGCTTGTCACCCTTTTCAAGTGCCCTGAATTCATTGTCGATCCTCATCATATCATAGTCAGAACAGTACTTCCCCCAAATCTTCTCTTTAAACCCATCCCAGGTCATGGCCTCCATTGTGGCTAATGGTGTGACAGCAATCACCATATCCCACCAAGCCAATGCACGACCTCTGAACATTCTCTTAGCAAAATTTACCTTCTTGTGTTCGTCGCACTCGCTAGACTCAAAGGTGTTTTGCATATCTCTAATCCATGTCTCAACTGCTGACGGATCATTGGTTGGACCATGGAAAACAGGAGGCTGGCAATTTAGGAAGGTCTTGAATTTAGTGGGCTTATGAGTTTCCTTGCCCGCTCTAGTAGACTCACACTCGCTGGCTTGTTTGAGTTGAGCCTCTAACTTAAGGATATACACATCCTTATCTCCAGAAGATCCTTCCATAATAAATCAAACTTCTATACACATTCAAAATAAAACCTTTAGTATACTTCATATATATAACTCTTATCTTAACTTAACTCTTACTTATCACATAGCATGAAACATATATATATCACTCTTCACACCCCAATACCACCCTTTGGGAACACTTAGTAATGGTCGAATATGAACCCAAGTTTGAGACTGAATACTATATATAGAACTCAATTCACTCAAACTAAGGCTCTGATACCAACTTGTAACGCCGGTCTTTCAAATATCAGATTATATTTTTTTTTATTTAAAACAAGTGCAGAAGCGATTATTATATTCACATTGTACAACTTATATAAATATAAGTTGTATTACAAAAGTATTGTTTCACAAACATTCCAACGTTACGAACTTGTTCGACCATTACACTAATTATAACACAGTATTGTCATTACATGGTGTTCCCCAAAAGCCTAACATGACATCCCTGCAGGCACCCAAACTCACCTTTAGTCTATTTACGTGCATTAGGAATGAACATGAGAGGGTTAGCTATAAATAGCTAGTGAATAACAATTAAAGCAAGAGCAGTATATCAAGAGTATCATAACATATTTCATGCATCACATCATTTCATTCAAGTCTATCCTAACACACGTTGAAGTACTGGTTGTCAGCAGGCATCACGTCTTGCAGGGTTATAAGCCCGGCTCAATGATCCTCACTAGGGAAACCGTTACTTCCTCCACGCCGGTGGAGAAGCGGGTAGCATTCCACCATTGCGTTATCGGGATCACATCCCATTTGGGATCAGTGGGAAACTGAGAGCCCCGAGTTAGTATTGAGGGCGGCGGTTTAGCTAGAGCTAAGATTCGTGATCATCGAATCCCGTACCACAATCTCTACAATGTTGTACCGGCACTCAAACAATGGCCTACTCTGGCCTCATCACAAACATAATGGCCTACTCCGCCCCTTTACATATCAAGAGTGACCTAAACAGGCCTTTTTACATTTCAATTATGACCTACAAGGTCTTTCACATACATACATATCACTTGGTACTCATAATAGGTTCATAAACCTCTAAACATGCATATCTACAATTTCATGGATTGTAACATACAAAACATCTTCTAATACTATTAATATCATACTCGAGTTAACTGTTACTCACTTGTTGAGCTATAACAGGTTAGCACTATGTCACAGGTGATCCTTGATCGACTGATACACCTAAAAAATTCAATACACACCATTTAACACTTAAAACATAATATGCCAGAAGCAGGGTACGGCCGTACCTTGCCAAGGCACGCCCGTGCCTGGCGAGGCACGCCCGAACTTGGGCAAACACGCCCCGTACCTGATACTCAGATACGCCCCGTGGCTAGAAACACTCCCCCGGACCTTCTAGGGTTAGGCATGCCCGTACCTTTTGGAGGTACGCCCGTGCCTCCCCGGGTACGCCCTTGGTCACGGTCTGTTCTTGAGAGGCACGCTGGTGCCTTTCCATTTTCAGCAGCAGGTTCGACCAGAACCTGCTGTTTTCCAGCCAAATAGTCACCAAAACATACCAATTCGATTTCCAGTCAAAAGCTATGGTTCACATATGAACTAACACATAAAATAGAAGCTATAGGCACAACTTTTACACACTTTAACATCAAAATCAGACTTTGGGACCAATTTCTTCATTTTGACCCAATTAGACTTTAATCTTTAAACTCAATCAAAATCAAGTCTTTAATTAACAAAATCAACTTCTATGATCCTAACATCAACCTAGAAATCAATTGGTAACTTTAATTTCACTTATTGGCATCATTTGGTGATTTTCACCCAAAAACCCAAAAACATAGAAAACTCAAGAACATGGTGAATCACTTACAACAAAGGATTGGATTAGGAAGAAGACAACAGCAGATTGAAGCTTGGATATCACTTGAATTTACAGCAGATTACTTGAGCTTGGTTGATTGATTCCTTCCTTGCTCTTCTTGATTGCCTTGAACACAAGAACGCACACACACACACACACACACACACTTGAAAGTTAATTGTCTGTGTTTGTCCACGTGAATAAGGGTTGGCAGCCTACTTGTGGATTAACATTATCCACAAGTGGGTATTTTGTCCCCCTTTTCAACTTATAACTTAACGCACGAATACCCGTTGTAACTAACGGGGATATTTTTGGAAACCTCGTTCTAAACCATTTAATATTCTTTTATTCTTTTATATTTTTACTAATATTTTATCTTTACTCATTTAATAACTAATTTAGTTATTTTCTTTTAATCTTTTTAAATATATATATATTTTATTCAATTTATCTAATTTAATATACGTACCACGTTAGCATGCGTCTAGGCCCTTTGTGAGGATGTTACAAAATCTGACTGATCAAATGATCTGTGGTGGTACTTTCAAGAACAACGCGCTTCCCATCTACAAACAAAACAATGTCATCGCCTGTATCGACATTCCAAAGTCCAAGATTGGCAGGTGATATGAGGAGTGGGTCTCCTACATTCGCAAGGGACACCTCGCATATGCATTTCTTCGTGGTCCTGCTGTGCTCATCCCTCAACTTCTCACGGAGTTCTGGTATACATGCAAACTTGATGCGAATCAAAAAGTCATACGGGGTACAGTCCTAAGTGGACAAGTGGCGATAGACGTCGATGCAAATTGCCTCCGATGAATTCTACATCTCCCGGTTCATAATCAGTATGAAGCAACGGTTTCTAGGGAAACCTCAAGGAGCATCTTACCTTAATGGGTCATCCTCAAGTTGTTGGAGGTATAAGGATAGCCGTTTTCCAGACAGCATGGGGATTCATGGTATCCACTGTGGTTCGTTCCCTTGGATACAAAGTGGGTGGTTTGATAATGTTAATGATTTTGAAATGCAACTGCTATACAATGTCTTCTATGATCTACGTTTAGATTATGCTGAGTTCATCTTTGAGGCACTCAAGTCTCTAGTGACCAAGAATTTAAGGGATACCATTGTGCCCTTTGTAAGATTTTTATCAATGGTGATCGAGGACAGGTTGGGTAGAAGATATACTGCTCAATATGAGTCAACCCCTACTCCTGTTCTCAGCTCAAGGATGTTTGCTCATGATATTTTCCCTGAGCACCCCACAATAAGTGCTCAGATGAGGGCGTATGCACAACTTCCGACTCCTAAGTCAAGTGAAGCTGAGATGGAGGAAGAAGCTAAGGAAGAAGAGGGTGATGCTGTGGATTCTGAGGCTGAGTCATCTCAAGCTGAACAACCAAGGACTCAGTTCAGACCTTGTGCTCAAAGAATTTCCTCCACCACTTCGAGCTCTGAGCAAAGGAGTCTGTTTCCTAGCTCTGAGTCACCACTGCTAGGTGCAGCAGGTATACTTTCTCATCCCTTATCTCCTTCTCTCTCTTTTACTTCTCCACCTCCTAAACAGGGAGATAAGACTGAGTCAAGCCCATCTCAGTCTAACCCCTCTCCCCCACCATAAAAATCTCCATATACTATCCACTCTACAACCAAACTTGGTCAGCCCACTGCTACCAAGGATATATCCCATACCTATACATGTAAATCTGCCAAGGGTGGTCCTTCACCTCAAAAGGACCTTGGAGCTGATGTCACACTGACACCTCCACCGGCAGGAGCTGAGGGGGAGACACCTTCTCTTAAGGTGCCAACCTCAAGGCTTACTTCACCAAGTCAGCCTAAGCCGGGTATGGTGTCTACTCAGCCCATACCCATTCTAGCCATGGGAGAACCTGTCTCTGTGCCTTCACAGACCCATGAAGGTAACATTGAACAACCGACCTCTCCCCATGGTCAACTACCCCCTCCTCACCACTCAGCCCAGCCTACCCTATCACCC
Organism: Dittrichia graveolens; assembly: GCA_038502395.1. Lineage (NCBI taxonomy): Eukaryota > Viridiplantae > Streptophyta > Magnoliopsida > Asterales > Asteraceae > Dittrichia > Dittrichia graveolens. Next base: position 32,910,962 of record JARJIL010000008.1, read on the forward strand.
AGACCCACGTCATTGGTCATTCTTTTCTTCCATTCTTACACACTCAAGCACAACCTGTCAATGAACCTTTCATACACCAGGAAGGTTTACAGGGTCCCCAATCTGGCCCCCTTGATTCCATTGGTCAGCACCAACCTTTGGATATGAGACCCACAATCTTTCCTATTGAGGAACACTCAACAGCCACTCCTACAGTGGAAATTCATTCCTCCACTGGTCACGAGGACTTTGAGGTCAAGCGGAGGACTAGAGGAGCCTAAGCTGATGGCCACTGATGCCTAGGCCATTATGGAATACTTAATCACTCAGTTTGAGCTCCTGCACAAGAAGAGGAAAAATGACAAAGCCAAGTTGATGCGCAAACTTAATATCTATCAAAATCTATAGCCAACTTGGAATGCTTTGTGCTCAAATCAAGACCCTCCCCTATTGATGATGACAAAAAGGGGGAGGAAGAATCAAAGAAAAGTGATGATGTGGTTGAGGGGGAGCATACAGAGGAAGTACAAATCCAAGAAGAAGCTCATGATCAGTTCATGAGTACTGTAGATCAGCCCTCTCAACAAAAGCAACAAGCTCGAGCAGTTCAAACAATCATAGCTCCGTTAGTCCAATCAGCTCAACCAGAAACTCCATATGAAGAAACATCTCAAGCTGTTCATACCAATTTTCCTCACGCTGTGCTACCAAAGTTTGTAGAAGCTGAGTCTGTTCCAACTTTACAAATGGATAAAGGGAAAAGCAAGGTGTTTGAGACGGTAAAAAGAAAGAAAAGAACAAGTGCTATGTCTCTAGCAAAGAGAAGAAAAGTCATCATTGCTGAACCTGAGCCAGTGCAACAAGGTCAGTCTCAACTAGTTGCTTATGAATCTGACTCAAGTGATGAAGCTGATGCAGCATCTTTCATGCTTGTTGAGCAAATGTTACAAGAAATGGCCAAAGAACTAGGCATGACAGTGGAAGAGATGAAAGAGCAGCAAAGACAAACTAAGCTGCAAAGAGAAAAGGCTAAAGCTGAGGCTGCCAGAGCTAAAGCTGACTATTCTGTACCAAGAGCTGCCCCAATTCCCTACTAAGATGCTGATCTAAGGCATTGCTATAAAAGAACACATTTTAATCACAAGATTGAATCCATCACACTGAGTAGAAAAGAAGAATTGGTAATCATCAACTTTGTACTAGACAATAAACATGAAATTGGTCTAGATATGAGATGTCTGTACAAGTTAGGCTTTTCAGAGTTAAAGGTGGTAGCCATAACTATCAAAAGAATGAAAAAGAGTCAAATCAGACAAGAGATAGTTGATATGCTCAAGACTCTCTTCATAAGAATTGATCAATTAGGAGAAATTCCAGCTGATGAAATTGATACATACAGAAACAAAGATGCAAGAGTAAGAGCAGCAAGTCAGCGAGCCAAATGAAACATCAGTCTACAAGTTCCAGAGGGAGTTGAATTCAGAGAAAATAATTTTATCACTCAACCTTTGGAAGGATTTTTGTACTTGGATGTGGAAGGCAACCAGTGTTTCTTAAAGATAGCAAATCTTCACTTGGCGAACTGGAATTGATTTTGTACTTGAGGATTCTATGTGATAACTCAGTTCAGAACTCAGTTTTCAGATACCATCTCAACAAAGAAATATGATCAAGAAAAGCTGAGACGAGAGAGCTGCCAGAGGGTGAAGAAGTTTTAAATGATGCTATCAAAGAAGCCGCAATCTTGGAGCTTAAATGTTCAGATATGTGGTTGGAAGCTGGAGATCCTATTGATGAAATAGATTAGTTCTATAATTCTGTAAGCACTAAGTGTGCATAAGTTGATCAAAATGATCAAGCTAAAATGTAAATGATATGTTCATTAATGAAAAGTTAAGTTTGATATGTTTAACTGTTTGATGTGTTCAAATAAACAGCTTTATAAGTTTAAGCTGACTATTGATACGTTCAAGTATAAATTGTTAAGTTCAGTAATACAAGTTTTGTAAGTTTAGAACTTAAATCAATTCTGATAAGTTCAGCATCTAAGTATTGGTATGTTTAAATGCTTAGAATACAAGTCTTAGAATAGATTTATAACCTAAAATCTTTTAAGTTCAAGAAATGATGAATAGGTAAAGATCAGTTCAATACCTATTTCAAGAACTAACTTTGGTTAGTTCCATAGTGGTTCAACATAATTCTGTTAACGTATACGTACTTTGATTCAATATTTTGTCATCATCAAATAGGGGGAGATTGTTAGTCCCATGTTTAGAATAGTTAGATTTGATGAGACAAACAATAGATATGTATAGATGATAGGTTAAACATTAGGAATTATGTAAGTCTGTTATAGACTGACTAGTCAGCTTAGGTTGAGTGGTCAGCGTAGAAACAAATATAGAGTTTTCTATGTAAGTACTAGATAGCTCAGTGACTTCTAAGCTGAGATAGGTTTCTGGAATGAAGACTTGAAGATTTGAAGAATCAAGAAGTCAAGAACTCAGTTTGATAACGTCAAGACTGAGCGAGTCAGCACAGTGTCAGAAGTCAATTCAAGAATTTAAGTAAGTTCTAAATTCTGTGATAAACTCTCCATATCTATGACATTTAAATTAGGATATCTGAACCTAATTTAAACTATCTATTAGTTAGATAGAGATCTCAAACGAAATTAGTTAGATATGTTCTAATTAAGGAGTTTGTTACGGTTTTAAAGAAAAGATAAGTTCAATCTTTAAACTGCGATTTGTTCGTAGATATGTCAAGTATGAGTATAAATCTTCTTATGGGTTTCAATATAAAAAAACACAGAATACCCAATAGAAAGTTCTGCATAAGTTGCAAAACGTACGTGTGTTCGTCATACTTGATACGCGTGTGTTGCGATAACTTTGTGAGTTCAAAGTTCGAGAGAGAGTTTTCAAGAGTTCTTGTTAGTCAGTTTTAACAAGAAGTTCGATCATCAATTAGTTTGTGATACGAGAGTGTTTAGAGAGAGTTGAGTTTATAATCAGTGTAAACATCAAATCATCCTGTTGATTTGATTGGAAAGAAATAATTGTAATCATTCTGTTTGATTATTGAATATACATTTGATTAATTTGATTGATTGCTTTAAAGTGTATTCAACCCCCCCCCCTTCTACACTATATCGGTTGCTTGTTTACCCTCTTTGGGACCAACAGTATACGTGTTTGTTCTGCTGTAAGAAGATCTAGGAAGAAGATGAAGTTGAGGTGCTGAAAGGGGTCCGACTTAGGCCCGGGTACGACTTGAAGGGGTGCGACTTAGGCCCTGTCTGACTTACTGAAGAGAATCCGACTTACGCCCCGTCCGACTTACTGAAGAGGGTCCGACTTAGGCCCCGTGCAAGCTGAAGAGGGTCCAACTTTGGCTCTGGGCAAGTGGAATAGGGTCCGACTCGTACTTTGGTGGTCCGACTTTGGGGCTGTCTGACTTACAGCGCTATGCGACTCGTCGAGTTTCGATTTTTTTCAGCATTGAAGCTTTTATTTGATATTCGATCGTGTTGCATGTTATATGTTTGCTTCATATGTGATTCTAACCTGTTGATTATGGTTATGATTGATATAAATATATGTGAATATATATATATATATATATATTTATGAATTGAAGACTGATTTTGGTGTTGTTGTGTTCTCGTGAACTGTGAAGACTCGGTAACATTAGATAACTGAGCGGTACAATTGAGAACAGAGGTGAGTGAATGTTAACTCACGGATGGTAAAGGTTATGATTGATATGATTGATGTGATGCATGTGATTGATGTTGTGATAGACTTTTTAGTCTGATGTTTATTGATTGATAATTGGATAAATGTTTGTGTATTATTTGACGTGTGCACATGGTTAATGGTATGTGCACATGGTATTTGACCTACACACATGTTTAATGGTATGTGTACATGGTATATGATGAAAGTCTGCTATGTGTGTAGTTCAGCTGGGATCGTTTGCTATTGGTGGTGCAGTTGTAGATCTTCTAATGTATGTGTTATACTGAAGGAATTCAACTATGTCAATTAGCAAAGGGCTATAGGTAAACCTTTGCCTTGGCCCGCAATTGGTAGAAAGGTTTTGCGCCGAACCGCCGGTCTTTCGGATTTATGTGATTACATGTTTTTGTATTAATTGTTGCTGATTGTTGTTGTGGTTTAGCTTCCATTCACTTAGCTTTATGCTAATTTCTCAACTTTAACCCGTTTTTAGGAGAAAAATATGCTCTTTAATATGACATTCATATTGCTATACTTTTCTACAGAAAAAATTTTCATTTTTTCCGGGCTTTTTTTCAACACAACATTAGATATATGCACATGTGCACATACCATTGTCTTTTTTCTAGCACAGGTGCATATACGTGTACATGTGCAAATTACAACCGGTGCACGTGTGCATATACCACTATCTTTTTTTTAGCACATACAAAAAATCACATATGCAGGGTGCATATGTGCACAACCTATTCAAACTACTAGGTTTTGTTTTCGCACAGTTAGGTCTAGGTGTATATATGCACCGTGCACATGTGCATCTCGTGCATATATGCACAATCACATGTACACCTAGATGCATGTGTGCACGTAGGGTTGTAAATGAACCGAACGTTCGGTGAACCGTTCATGAACTTTTTGGCGGGAAGTTCGTTTATTTAATAAAGAAACGAACACGAACAAAAATATTTGTTCGTTTACTTAAATGAACGAACACGAACTCTCGTTCGTTCATTTATGTTCGTGAACGTTCGTTTATCCGTTTGTTTATGTTCATTTATATGTATGTATATATATACGTGTGTGAATATATATATATATACACACATACACACACACGTACACACTCTCTCTGTCACACACACACACACACATATATACACGTAGTTAGTGTCTGTTTATATTTAATAATATTAGGTTTGTATTATATTTGCATATGTGCTCGTTTGTTTGTGTTCGTTTCTGTTCGGCTAAAGTTAAATGAACGAACATAAAAACAAATATTCATTCGTGTTCATCTTTTTGTTTGGCTAAATTTAAACGAACGGGCACGAACAAAAGCCCCCGTTCGTGTTCGTTTAGAACTCTAGTGCACGTGCAACTTAAAGTTTGTTTAGTCATACCCATTGTCAACTCAAAAAATTCTACCAAAAAGATCAGCGAGGTATAAGTATGTAATATATTACTAAAATTCAATAAAATATAAATGGTTGTGATTAAATAGAGAAGGAGATAAATAAAAAACAAATAAATAAATAAAGAAATTCTTGTAACTTATAAAAATTGAAAAAAAGAAAAAAAGAAAAAAAAATTAAAATTAATGCACTGTACAATAAAAAACATTGGTAATTTTGAAACAAAAATGGCGGGTACCTATATAGCACTTTGTGCAAAAATATTTTTTTAATTACCATTTTGTCCATTTGATAGAAATAATGTTATTAAAACATTATGTAAATTGATTGGTTCACAATAGTTTTCGCGGTTCTCGCAATAAAAACGGTTCTCAAATGAACTTTTCCTATATATATTGAAGGTGTAAATGTTTAAATAACATATTACCATTCCTTAAATAGGTATATAAATATGACAGCTATAACAGTCGTAAACTCGAGCTAGTCATTAGCGGGTTTGCGGTGAATGAATATGTTTGTTACATGTTTATTAAATTATGTGATTAAAATACATATTTTATATCGCATGAATTTATGAAATAAACGAATTCGTTTTATAACGAGAGTTGTAGATAATAACTCGTAGTATGTTAACTAATAATGGGTGACTGCTTAATTGGATTGACTGTATGCTAGTGGGCTCGATGGTTGTAATTATCCAAAATATATTGCCACCTAATGTTTGATTAATCATTTGGCTTAATAATTGTGTGTACGTGTGAATGGATATACATGGGACTTTTGAATCACCTCCTCTTTGTGGCGACTTATTTTGAGTTTATATGTGTGTGTTTCAAACAGTATGAAGAAAACTCAAAAAAAAAAAAAAAGAGAGAAAGCAAACTTGAATCTTTGAACTCTTGATCTAGTATTTGATATTGCAAAACACAGGTTTGTATATGTTTCTTATTGACTATAATCACGATTCATGTTAGTTGTGATATGTATATGTAGGGTTTTGATGTTTGAATATGAAGAACACCATTAATGGAGTTTTGAAGTAAACCTGACAAATGGGTTTTGTTGATTTTGAGGTTTTAATTGGTTTTGGTATGTTTATGATGCTTGTTTATGTGCTTTATGAAGTTTGTATATAGTTTAGATGTGTTTTCTAGTGATTTGTAAATTTTTAGATTGTATGTATATGTGTTTGTTATGCTATAAAAAGAACTGGGAAGAAGATGAAGTTGAGGTGCTAAAAGGGGTCCGACTTAGGCCTCGTCTGACTTATTGAAGAGGATCCGACTTACGCCTTGTTCGACTTACTGAAGAGGGTCCGACTTAGGCCCCGTCCGACCTACTGAAGAGAGTCCGACTTAGGCCCCGAACAAGCTGAAGAGGGTCCGACTTAGGCCCCCGACAAGTTGAAGAGGGTCCGACTTAGGCCCTGGGCAAGCTAAAGGGGATCCGACTTAGGCCCCGGGAAAGCTGAAGAGGGTTCGACTTTGGCTCCGGGCAAGCGGAAGAGGGTCCAACTTTGGGCCCGTCCGACTCGTACTTTGGGGCTGTTCGACTTACAGCGCTATACGACGCGTCGACTTGTTGGATGCGGCACGTCCAAGGTGTTTTTCAGCATTGAAGCTTTTATTTGATATTCGATCGTGTTGCATCTTATATGTTTGCTTCATATGTGTAACGAACGAAAATTCGAAATAATTAGTGTAATATTATTTACCGAGAAATAAATAATATTTATGGAGTTTATTTATTTTAATAATAATTAAGGATATTATTTTTAATTTAATAAATTATTGAAAGTTGGAAAATAAAAGAAAAATATGAAATTTTGTATTCGTCAAGACGCGACGCGGCGCGTTGAAGATCGCGACGCGACGCGTCGTCTGTTGCATGTGTCAGTTAGTTTGCGTGTGTCGGTGTCTGAGAGTTCAGGTGTCAGCATCTGCATGCTTCGCGGTTGGTCAGTTTGGAGGCGGTCGCGACGCAACACGTTTTAGGTTTTCTATATATATGAGTTGTTTGGCAGCCCTTTTTCACATACAAACCTTCAAGAGCCGTTTCTCTGCCAAAATTCCAAGCATACCCGAGATCCTTGAGCCCACGTGAGTGTCGGGTTTCGTTTATGAGCATATTCGTAGTTCCGGGAGATCGGAAACACCGTCGCGGCCGTGGTTTTGACCAAGGCTTCACGTGAGTGAACCCGAGAGGTATATTTCTTTAATCTTAAGCTTCTATTTTGATTATGAAGATGTTTAGGCTACATGCATGTCGAGTATATGCGTTTCTATGGAGTTTCTAAGCACATGAAGCGATATTCTTTGGTCGGGAATTGTTATTTTGCATGTCTAAGTATAATAAGCTAGTTTGGACTCGTTTAGGGTCTTTGGATCATGTTTTTAACGTAGTGATCTTTATAGGTTGGTTGAGGCATTTGAGTTCGCGTTTATGAAGATCCGGAAGTGTCGTTTGTCTTTTCGGGATCGTGTGTTTTGTTATTGGGACTGAGGTGAGTTCAATATTTCTCAAAACCGAGTACTAGACAAAAATGATATATTTTCAAAAGTAATGATTTACTATACCATGGTAATATGTGTTTATATATTACCTATGTAAGAAATATGTGATATATGTATGGCTGTTACGTGTTATGAAATTGTATGATGATTATGCCATGATATGAAGTTATGAGTTTTAACATAATATTGATTTATGAGACCTTGGGATGGGGGTAGTCCTATCCTTATTAATGATGCCTAGTAGGTTGAACCTTCTAGGAAAAGTGCTAGCCATTTGTGGGTTACCGGACGTTGATGACAAGTCCGGGACAACGTGATGATGTATTTATACTCATTGGAATGATGTTTGGTACTAGAGGTTGTACCTTATTAAATATCATGTGGGTGCGAGGAGGTGTAAGAGGTAAAACACCGTTATTACTTCACCTGAACGGCATTGTGGAATACGTTGTATACCACGTCGCCGGAGTAGCGATAGCAGGAGATGTTACAGTCTAAGAATTATTGGAAGTCGCGCTCTAATGATTCTTAGACGGGTAATAACGTAACTCGTGAACCGGGTTTATATCTTGGGTTAAGATAATATCCCTAGACCATTAAGGATGTTTGTGATGACGATGATAATTATTATTTAAAGAATTACGATAACGGAGTATATGAAATGACTGTTATGAGATAGTATGATTAGTTGACCGTTATGTGCTAAACGTCAAATGATGGGTTGGTCAACTAAGTGAATGGGCGGGAATAGATTATTATTTATTCTGATATTACCGCCTAAAGTATGTTATGTTTTAATTGAATCTTTTCATAACTCTATTGACTCACGAGGCTTTAAGCTGACACTTGTTTCTTGAAATGTGTCTTGTACTCGTGCAGGTTGCTTAGAGATTGCTTGTGAGACAGGGACTTTGGGTAGTGTACTGTCTTAGATGATACCATTTTGTTTTATCGCATCAAACAATTCATGTCTTTATGATTAATGTTTATGAACGTGATGTCGTGATTTTCATACTGATGTAATCTCTTATCGTTTCGGTAAGATGTATTTTATGACTAAAGACTTCCGTTGCAAGTTTTTCTGATAAAATGGCAAGATTTTTGTAAATGGTAAATTTTGGGAAATCGCGGTCGTCACAATATGTGATTCTAACTTGTTGTTTATGGTTATGATTGATATAAATATATGTGAATATATATATATATTTATGAATCGAATACTAATTTCGGTGTTGTTGTGTTCTCAGGAACTGCGAAGACTCAGTAACATTAGATAACTGAGCGGTGCAATTGAGAATAGAGGTGAGTGGATGTTAACTCACGGATGGTAAAGGTTATGATTGATATGATTGATGTGATGCATGTGATTGATGTCGTGATAGACTGTTTAGTCTGATGTTTGTTGATTGATAATTGGATAACTGTTTGTGTGTTATTTGACGTGTGCACCTGGTTAAAGGTATGTGGACATGGTATTTGACCTGTACATATGTTTAATGGTATGTGTACATGGTATATGGAATGTCAGCTATGTGTGTCGTTCAACTAGGCTCGTTTGCTGTTGGCGGTGCAGTTGTAGATCTATTAATGCATGTGTTCTACGGATGGAATTCAACTGTGTGAATTAGCAAAGAGCTATGGGTAAACCTTTTCCTTAGACCGCAATTGGTAGAAAGGTTTTGCGCCAAACCGCTGGTCTTTCGAAATTATGTGATTACATGCTTTTGTATTGATTGTTGCTGATTGCTGTTGTGGTTTAGCTTCCATCATTTAGCTTTGTGCTAATTTCCCACCTTTAACCCGTTTTTACAGGATCGGTGAGTACAACTGTTTAGTTGTGGTTTTGTAAAGGAAAATTTGACCAAAACTCTGATATTTTACTTTGGATAGATACGAGCCATGTTTTTGTAAATCCTTTGTAACACAACTGATACTGTGATTTTGTAAACAATGTATTATATTTGTCGGTGTTTATGTTTATCATTTTTAGTAACGCTTCCCTAGCGATAAAAAAATGGCTTAAGATTTTTGGTGTTACAATTTGGTATCAGAGCCTTGGTTTGGTGATGTGAGCACAGTTAGAAGTGTTGCATTCCAAAATCTTGGCTCGTGTTGGGTCAAATTTTCCTTGTTGGGGGGAATTAGAGTGTTTGGAGATGCTCTGTGTTAGTTAGTATGTTATGTACTAACATTTTATTCTAATAAGTTGTGAGGTGATGTGATTGTTAGAGATATGGCTAACAGAGATACCCCCACTGAAACTCGTGTGACCCAAGCTGTGGCTAGAACTTCAGCAGCTAATGTGTTGGAAATTCCTTATCAGGCTGGTACTTCAGGCCCTGAACTTGAAGCTGATCAGAGTGAGTACAATTACGAGTCAGAAATTGAGCTACAGGAGCTTCGAGATATTATTCACAGTTTGGAGCAGCAAAAACAATCACAGACTTAGCAAGTTCAGATTCTTACAGCTATCACAAGCTAGTCTACAACTTTACCGGTTACTGTTCCGCTTCCTCCAGTATCACAAGTGACGCAACAGCCGTTTTTCTATCCTTTTACTTCTCAAGGAGTTTCTCCCTTTGCTTATAAACAATCTTGTACATACAAGCAATTTTTGGATTGTAAACCTTCGGAGTATCGCGGCAGTACTGATCCTTACATTACTCTGAACTGGTTGCGTGAGATGGTAAAAGCTTTAGATGCGTGAAATTGCGAGGATGAATTGAGAGTTATTTGCGACTCGTATGCTAAAAGCAAACGCGACGGTGTGGTGGAATTCCCTTACCGTCCACTTTACCAAACAACAACATGATAATATTACTTGGGAGCAATTTCAGGAGAAATTATGTGAACAATACTGTAGTACTTTTGAGATTGCCCGTATCAAAAGGGAGTTTATGGAATTGCAAATCACTGGGAACATGTCCGTGGATGATTTGATTAGACAATTCAACGAGAAATTGCGATTTGTGAAACAATGAGTGCCTGATGAGGCATCACAGATACAACACTTCGTGGGAGCTTTGCTTCCAGATTACAGGGGTACTACCAGGTGGGCTAGCACTTTATCACAAATGTTTACCCTAGCCAAGTCTGCTGAGGGTGATGGGAAAGTTAAAGGTAAAATGACCCGAGATCGGATTTCTCAATAGAAATCCATATTTGAACATTATGTTAGGGTTTTCATACAGATGAGAAGTTATGTATTATTCATTTGTCTATACAGAAGCTCTCTAGGGTTGAGTTTTTGAACTCAGTTCCATGGTCACTTATGAGTTGCTTAACTGACAAACATTTCTACAACTCTTCATTTTTTATAAAACTGATAATCTCTAAGGCAGCCTCACGTTTGGCTTTAGACAATTCAACGAGAAATTGCGATTTGTGAAACAATGAGTGCCTGATGAGGCATCATAGATACAACACTTCGTGGGAGCTTTGCTTCCAGATTACAGGGGTACTACCAGGTGGGCTAGCACTTTATCACAAATGTTTACCCTAGCCAAATCTGCTGAGGGTGATGGGAAAGTTAAAGGTAAAATGACCCGAGATCGGATTTCTCAATAGAAATCCATATTTGAACATTATGTTAGGGTTTTCTTACAGATGAGAAGTTATGTATTATTCATTTGTCTACACAGAAGCTCTCTAGGGTTGAGTTTTTGAACTCAGTTCCATAGTCACTTATGAGTTGCTTAACTGACAAACATTTCTACAACTCCTCATTTTTTATAAAACTGATAATCTCTAAGGCAGCCTCACGTTTGGCTTTAAGGAATATCACCCAAGTATACCTAGTGAACCCATCAACTATTACCAAGGTATACTTTTTGCCACTTAGGCTTGGAGTGATGATGGGTCCAAACAAGTCCATATGCAACATTTGTAATGGGATTGTTATAGAAAATTTTTGTTTAAACTTAAAAGACCCTTTATGTTGTTTTCCTTATTCACAAGTTGAGCACACTTCATCCTTTGAAAGTGTGATTTTTGAAAAACTAGAGACTAATTCTTGTTTTGAAAAAATATTTTTAAAGTTCAAATGTAGCAATCTCTTATGCCATAGCCTACTCAGCTTAGGAAAGATTGGGAGTAGAAATAGGTTCAGTAGTAGGATCAACAGATTTGAGATCTAGAAGATACACATCTCTATCTCTCGTGGCAATCAATATAGGCTTACCCTTAGAATTGTATATCGTACCTGCTTATTTATGAAGGTCACTACACGATCTTCATCACATAATTGACTGATAATTGTCATATTGTGTTTGAGACCCTTTACATATGCAACTTTCTGGTAGGTAATGGTTACAACATACATTTTTTCATAACCTTTGTGTAACATCCTGATTTTGGGCCTACTAGTTGAGTAGGCTTTGGTAGTTTATACTTGGTTTATTATTTGATTAAGTGTTAATTTATTTTATTGATAAACTTTAATTAAAGTTTAGATATATATATATATATATGTGTGTGTGTGTGACTAAGCATGAGGTATTTGTAAATAATTACACCTCATGGTTTGTTTTATGTGAAATATGCATACGTGGGTATTTGGTTAAACATTCACCTTCTCATTTGTTAATTTGCTGGAGTGTGTGTATGTGTGTTTTGAGAGAAAAAGAAGAAAAGTAAAGAATAAGTTGAAGTTGGATTTTAAGAAGTTGTTAAATTCAAGCTACGGTTGGTATGATTCTTTTGTTTGTTTTGAATCATGAATCATGTTTAACATGCTATATTTGCTGTTATTAAGTTGCTGGGTTTTTATCAAAATCACCATGGATGAACATGGAGGAAAACTTCACAAGTGGGTTTTGTTTTTGATGATTTTGATGTTTTGAATGTATTCTTGATGATTCTAAGCATGCTAAATGAAGTTAATATGGGTTTAGAATTATTAGAAAGTGATTTCCAGTAGTATATAGTTGTTTGGAAATTATATGGAGCTGGAAGATGAAGAAAGTTGCAGGTTTGATTCTAGAAGACGACGCGACGTGACGCGTCCAAGCAGAGGACGCGACGCGTTCTCGGTTGGTTTCGAATTCGAAGCCTTAGACTTCGAATTCGAAGTCTTCTTCTTCGAAAAGGGCACTCGAAGCCTTCTTCGCTCGAAGCGGGGGTCCGCTCAAAGTCTCCTTCTTCGAAGGGGCCGCTCGAAGTGGCTTTGGTTCGAAGGCCCGACAAACGCGTCAGTGTATTAGACGCGACACGTCCCTGGTTGTTCAGGATTTGAAGCTTTTGATTAATTATCAATTGTGATGCTTTACATGTTTACATGTTGGGTGTTTCCAACTTGTTGTGCATAGTTAGCATGAATATAAATATACGTGTAGATATATTTATGAACCAGATACCGATTTTGGTTTTATTATGTTCTCAGGCATGGACAAGACTCAGTAACATTAGATCACTGAGTGAGGATCAAAAACAGGAGGTGAGTGGATGTTAACTCACAGATGATATTAGTTGTAACTAGTTTTGGTTGCAAATGTTCATGGATTGATGCAGGGATAGACTTTATGTCTAATAATTGATTAACTGGTTTTGGTTAATTAATTGTTACGTCAGTGTTATGTATTCATGATTATTTGAGAGGTCAGCTCGGCAAGGCAATGGGTTGGGTTTGTTTGTTATCGGCTAATCAGTATTTAGATCTTTTGATGCATTCGTTGCAACTTAAGGGTAATACTATGTGAGAATAGCAAATGAACTATCGGTAAACCTTTGCTTTGGCAGGCATTGGTTATAGGTTCCTGCAGAACCGCCGGTCTTCTCGGGGCACAATTATTTGTTGTTTTGATATCTTGCGACTGTGGCTGATTTTCTGTTGTGGTTTACTTTCATTCACCTACCTTTGTGCTAATCCCCCACCTCTCACTCTTTTTACAGGATTTTGGTAAGTCAGCGGCTCGGCTGAGAGTGAGGTAGATTGGGGAATAATTGACTGGCCCTCTGATATTTTATTGGTGATAAGTCGTTGTTTTGTAATACTAGTATTTTTGAAACACTGTAAACTTGGAAAACTGTTTTGTATATTCAGTTGTAAATATCTGTTGGTTTTATTTTATCTCTTCCACAGTACTTTTAAATTAAAAAATCCAGGTCAAAGTTACAGTGTTACAGTATGGTATTAGAGCCTTGGTTTGGCAATGTGAGCACAGTTGGAAGTGTTGCATTCCTAAATATTGGTTTGAGTTGGGTCAATTATTCCTTGGGTATGGGATTGGGGTGAGTGAGAGTATTGTGGAGTTTAGTATGTTATGTACTAACGGGTTTATCTAATAAATCATGAGATGTTGTGATTGTTATAGAGAACAATGGCTGATAATGAGAACTCGACTAGTGCCCTTTTTGTCCCCGTCTATAGTGGAAATTCCTACAACAACTACAGAGATTCCGCAACATGTTGGTATGTTAGGTATAGCTAAAGATGATAGGGAGGAGTATATCTTTCAGTTAGAGAGACAATTACAGGATCTAAGAAAAGAGCTAGAACAACAATGACAGGTTCCTGTAACTCAACCACCGGTTATCACAGTAGCTTCAACTACACCTGAGATACCACCAATCTTCCCTGCTGTTACTACTTTGGCAGAGATACCTCCAGTATCGATACCACTTCCACCGGTATCTCAACTGATGTCTCAACCGATGTCTTAACCATTTTGCGAGTAGTATCTGAATATCCTAAAGTATTTCCTGATGAATTACATGGGCTACCTCCGGTTCGAGAGCTGGAGTACAAGATTGATTTAATTCATGGTTCTAATCTGGTGGCAAAGTCTCCTTACAGATTGGCTCCTTCTGAGATCAGGGAGATGATGACGCAGATTCAGGATCTTTTGGATCGGGGTTTTATTGGTCCTAGTTCATCACCGTGGGGTGCACTAGTTTTATTCATGAAAAAGAAAGATGGTACTCTACGGATGTGTATTGATTATAGAGAATTGAATAAGAGGACGGTCAAGAATAAATACCCTCTACCCAGGATTGATGATTTGTTTGATCAGTTGCAAGGTGCTTCTTATTTCTCAAAGATTAATCTACGATCAGGTTATCACCAGCTACGAGTTTCTGACGGGGATGTTGCCAAAACTGCTTTCCGTACCAGGTATGTCCATTATGAATTTTTAGTCCTGTCATTCGGTTTGACTAATGTGCATGTTGTCTTTATGGATTTAATGAATCGGGTTTGTCGACCGTTTTTAGATAAATCTGTGATTGTATTTATTGACGACATTCTGGATTATTCTAAATCTGAAGTTGATCATGAAATACATTTGAGACAAGTGCTTGAAACTTTGAAACGTGAACAATTATAGGCTAAGTACTCTAAATGTGAATTCTGGATGCGAGAAGTTCATTTTCTAGGGCATGTCATTTGTGAGGACGGGGTTAAAGTTGATCCGATTAAAGTTGGAAGTTGTAATGAATTGGAATGCTCCTAAGTCGTCTTCTGAGATTAAGAGCTTTTTGGGATTGGCAAGTTATTATCGTCGATTTATAAATGATTTTTCCAAAATTAAGAATCCCATGACTAAATTAACCCGTAAGGAGGTTCCATTTAAGTGGAATGATGAACAAGAAGCAGCTTTTCAAACTTTGAAACGACTTTTATGTCAGGCTCCGATTCTCGTATTACCAGATGGATCAGATGATTTTATTGTTTACTGTGATGCGTCAATTGAAGGGTTGGGTTGTGTATTGATGCAACAGGATAGAGTTATTGCTTATGCTTCTCGATAGTTGAAACCTCACGAGAAGAACTATCCAACCCATGACTTAGAACTTGTAGCTGTGGTCTTTGCCTTAAAATTACGAAGACAATATCTTTACAGTACAAAATCCGTTGTATGTACTGATCATAAAAGCTTACAGTATGTGTTTTCACATAAGGAACTTAATATGCGATAAAGACGATGGCTAGAACTCATTAAAGATTATGATTGCGAAATTCGTTATCATCCAGGAAAAGCCAATGTAGTAGCTGATGCTTTAAGTCGTAAGGGAGCCAGTGATAGTATTTATTTTATGCGAATTGAAATAATTTCTGACTTAATTGATAAATTGAAGGCAACTTAGTTGGAAGCCTTGAAAGATGAAAATTTGAAAGCAGAAATTAGGTTGAAAAGAAAGAATGATCTAAATGTTGATTCGCGGGGATTAAAAGTATACCGGTCTTGTGTATGGGTGCCGTTACTTGGGGGCCTTCGAGGTTTGATTTTGACTGAGGCTCATAAATCAAGATTATCTGTACACCTAGGTAGCATGAAAATGTATAACGATCTCAAAGTGTTATATTGGTGGCCTACGATGAAGACAGATGTTGCACAGTTTGTGGAATCATACCATATTTGTGCACAAGTTAAAGCAGAGTACCAGAAACCCTTTGGATCATTAAAACAGTTGCAGATTCAAGAATGGAAGTGGGAGCACATTATGATGGATTTTGTGACTAAACTCCCACGTACGCAGCGGAATCATGATATGATTTGGGTAGTTGTTGATAGATTGACAAAGAGTGCTCACTTTTTAGCTACCAGTGAAACAACATCACTTAGCAGACTGGCTCAATTGTACATTAACGAGATTGTATCCCGACATGGTATATCGCTTTCGATTGTATCGGATAGAGATTCCAAGTTTGTGTCTAATTTCTAGAACAGTTTACAACGGGAGTTGGGTACGCATATTAGTTTGAGTACAACTTATCATCCTCAGACAGACGATCAAACTGAACGAACTATTTAGACACTTGAGGACATGTTGTGTGCATGAGTGTTAGAGTATGGGGGTTCTTGGGATTTCCACTTGCGTTTGATTGAATTTTCGTACAATAATTCTTATCATTTGAGTATCGGTATGCCACCCTGTGAGATGTTATATGGGCGTCGCTGCCGCACTCCTACGTGTTGGTTAGAGGCAGGTGAGAAACAATATGCGGGGCCCGACATTGTTCAGATTACAGCTGGAAAAGTGTCTATTACGCTAGAAAAGTTAAAAGCAGATAGAGACCCACAAAAGATGTATGTTATTCCATGTCGTAGATCGGTTACAATTGTTGAGGGTGAACTAGATTATTTGAAAGTTTCGCCATGGAAGGGGGTTATCCATTTTGGGAAGCATGGGAAACTAGCAAGAAGAAGAACAATTGCTAGTGTGTGTATATTGTGTGAAAACCGAGAGCAAAGCAAGAAGAACAAAACAATCAGATTTCTTTGGTGTTTTGAATTCGTGAATTCAAGTTAAAGGTTTGTTGATTCTTGTTTGATTCTTGAAACATGATTCATGTTAACATGCTACGGTTTTGATTATCAACATGTTGGGTTTTGTTATGAACACCAAATTAGGAACATGATAGAAACCTTCGATGGTGGATTTTGTGTTTTCTAAGTGTTTTTGTGGTTTATTGGTGTTTATAATGCATGATTGCATGTTTAAACATGTTTGAATATGTTTTGGTAAGTTTATATAAAACTGTGAATATGAATCATGGAGTTTTGAAGTTATCGGATTGTTGGAAGATGAAGTTGGCGGATTGTTGAGAAGATGATGATGAAAACCGAGTGATGGAAATCCGAGAATTGTGAAATCCGGAACTCATGAAATCCGAAAGTTGAAATCCGATGATGGATCCTAAGTTATGAAATCCGATGAACAATCCGACAGTTGAAATCCAAAGGGTGGAATCCGAGACAAGTATCGGATTTCCTTGAAAACCTACAAGTGTTGCGGATTCCTTCAAAATCCGACAGATGTATCGGATTTCCCCAAAATCCGATGGAAGTTGCGGATTGTCTTCAAATCCGACAGGGTATCGGATTTCCCTTGAAATCCGATAGTTTGGCTGTTTGTTGAATATTTGATATTATATGCTAAGCGTTTATGCATATGTGAATCTAACATGATGTGTTTGATTTAAAGATGATATAAATATATGTTTGATATATATTTATGAATCAGATACTGATTTCAGTTTGTTGTGTCCTTAGGAATAGACAAGGCTCAGTAACATTAGATCACTGAGTGGAGAAGCTGAGATCTTGAGGTGAGTGGATGTTTACTCACGGGTGATATTAGTTGTACTGGTTTGGTTGCAACTATTGTTGGTTTGATGCATGGATAGACTCGTTTTCTGATAATTGATTGACTGTTGATTGTTAATTAATTGTTGCGTCAGTGGTATGTATACATGATGGTTGGGAAGTCAGTTTTCGACTGGGCTTATGGGCTGGGTTCATTTGCTACTGGCTAAACAGTATTAGGACCTTGGGATGCATTTGTTGCTACTAGAGGATAATACTGCGTGAGAATAGCAAATGAACTATCGGTAAACCTTTGCTTTGACCGGCATTGGTTGTAGGTTCCTGCAGAACCGCCGGTCTTCCCAGGGTGTTTATTTGTGGTTGTTGATATCATGTGGTTCAGGCTGATATATCTGTTGTGATTGTACTCCATTTACTTAGCTTTGTGCTAATCCCCCACCTCTCACTCTTTTTACAGGTTTTGGTAAGTCGGCGGCTCGGCTGAGAGTGGTTAGCTTGGGGAGTAATCACCTAGGACTCTCATAGGTTATTTGTGACGAGCCGTAGTTTTTGTAATACCGATATTTTGAACAAGTTGTTTTGGAAACAGTGGTTTGTGATTAGTTGTAAATACGATTGTATTAATCGCTTCCGCAGTGTATTTAAAAGTAATAAATTTTGGTATGAAAATACGGTGTTACACTTTATGTCTTATAATTGATTAACTGGTTTTGGTTAAATTATTGTTGCGTCAGTGATATGTAGACATGATTATTTGAGAGGTCAGCTCGGGAAGGATATGGGTTGTGTTTGTTTGCTATTGGCTAAACAGTATTTGGATCTTTTGATGCATTCGTTGCAACTTAAGGGTAATACTTTGTGAAACTATTGGTAAACATTTGATTTGGCTGGTATTGGTTGTAGGTTCCTGCAAAACCGCCGGTCTTCTCGAGGCACGATTATTTGTTGTTTTGATATCTTGCAGTTGTGGCTGATTTTCTGTTGTGGTTTACTTTCATTCACTTAGCTTTGTGCTAATCCCCCACCTCTCACTCTTTTTACAGGATTTTGGTAAGTTAGCGGCTCGGTTGAGAGTGGGTTAGCTTGGATAATTGACTGGCCCTCTGATATTTTATTGAGGATGAGCTGTTGTTTTGTAACACTAGTATTTTGAATCACTGTAAACTTGGAAAACTGTTTTGTATATTCAGTTGTAAATATCTGTTGGTTTTATTTTATCGCTTCCGCGATACTTTTAAATTGAAAATTCTATGTCAAAATTACGGTGTTACACTTTGGTTCTCCGATGAGGATTATCACCAAAGGTTACTTTTGGACCTTCTTATTCCTGAAATTCACTTTGAAATCCTTTCCACCCAGTCAAGTGCCTTGAGCATCCAATGTTAAAGTACCATTTACTTGAATACTACATATGTACACTAAACACATTAGTTTCTTTTGGGTACCCACTATCTTGTAGGTTCAGAAGATGTGCACTTAGTTTTTCTTATGTTTCAAGGTGACCAGTCAGCTTGAGTGGACTCCGAAGTCAACTTAACTTGAAGAGTTTGCTTTTTCTCAAGCCCTTTAGCACCTTTATCACAATCTTTGGTCTCATGACCTCTATCCCTACATTTGTAGCTTTCTTTTTCCATTTGCCACATTTGGGATAGGATCTTTTAATTTCTCCATGTTAAATTTTGATTAAGTCTTAGGATTCTAGGAGGTAGATAACTTTTCATTTTTTTGGGATAGTTTATTCACTTGATTTTCATTGACTATGGACTTACCTTTGTTAATCCCTACTTGGTTATCCTTATTTTTTGGAGTTTAACTTCATCCTGAGAGATTTTTGGAGTCTGACTTCATCCTGATAGAATGTGCTTGCTATCTCATCTTCAGCTACATAAACTGCAGTGAGATGGTCACCACCAAGCACAAGTTTACTTGTTTAGGAATTTGTTGGTTTATACATTTTTCTAAGAAGAAGATGTTGAAGAAGAATAGGTGGATTTTTGTAAAGCATCTTTGACAAAGAAAAACTAAGCCGAGAAAAACAATGAATCTAGTAGCTGAGATCTTTCCTCTATGTATAAGGTAGAAAACTTCAACACTAACACTAATGAGAAAAAGTGTCTACTTTCAATTATTTGTTAAATCATTTTAAGACTAACCTTAAAGTTTAAGTTGACTTAAAAACTAAGATAGAAAAACTTAGCAATAAACTTAAGGAAAACTTAACTCTCATAAAAGGTGGTAAGACAGCCAAATGTGACTTAAAATGTCAAACACACATCAATAAAATATTAACTGAAGAATCTAAGAGACCTAGAGCTAAAGTTGAGTATCTTAAAAAGGTCATAGAGTCGCGGTGTAAGTCATCAAGCTTATCAGATACTGTTTTTAAAACTTTTGCAGGACGCGGCAAGGATAAGGGCAAGGCTCCTGTTTGACTGCTTTTTGATTACTCTTTTGAAACAACTTAACGCCCAGTTCTGTAAATATTTGACTTTTAAAAGTACACTAAGCATGTACTCGTGTATATATCTTTTGTCAGTAACTTGGTTTTGTAGTAAAATGCTTCCGCGTATGTTTTAAACTAAATATGTATTTTTATTAATGAGTTTTATTTAATCTTGTGTTACTTTATGAAATTGGGGCGTTACAAACGCCTTGTATGGAAATGTACTAGTGATCGTTTTCCACAATAGAGTTTACCATTGAATCTCATAAGTAAGATAAAGCCTTCGACTATATTTGTTGCATATTACAAGTTTGATATCATTAAATGGGTATCTTGACTTTAAACTCTCTTTATCATTGACACTGTAATGATTTGTCATCCATTTGTATTCCACAGCCCTTGTACCCACAAGATTTTGTAGATTTCTGAAACTCTTTATGCTCCTTTAACTTGCTTGGGTGTCTCCAAATTTGATCAACACGGTTTTCAAGATGCAGAGTTCGTAGGCTCATAGCTTGAGATTGTCCCATTGATGCTCGACATGTACCGTATTATTTGACTTAGAAACTTTTTTAGCTTGAGCTACGTCTTCCGCTAGAATATTCAACTCTTCTTGTTGGCCTTCTTCATCAACAAGAAAACTAAACCATCTCATAATTTCATATCCATTCTTGGTTCTCAAAAGCTCAATGTCAAGATGTTCATATTCGGTATCAGAATCAAGAAATTTAGCCTGCCAAGATTTGCGGCCGGAAGTTGTAGACTATTGGCAGAACAGTAACCTTATCCACGGATATATCTGGATCGACAGATAGGCTAGGCAACCGCTAATGTAGCAACATGGACATAAGAAGTTATGGCGGTGAAAGTTATGGCTTGGGCTGGTTGTATAATAGGTGTTGGTGTTTGGAGTGGTGTGGAAATGGCGTTGTAGAGTGGTGAAGGAATGGTGGAAGTTAGTTATGGTGTTTGGGTAATTCACTAGTACAAAAAAGGCCTTCATGACCGGTTATTTTAGACATTCAGTCCTGGTTTTAGTGGGGGACTTGAAATGGGGAGCCTGAAAGTCAGACGCTTCAAGCCTGGTTAAAAAACCGGGTGTGAAGATGATTTTCGGGCCTGGTTATTAACTAAAAAACCGGGTTTGTATGTATTCCTATAAGCATCCAAAAATACCCTTTTAAGCCATGTTAACTATTAAGCCCGGTTTTATTCTTTAAAACAAGGTCTGTTATGTTTCATTATAAAGTTCAAATATACACTTTTAAGCCCGTTTTTTAGTTAATTAATCGGGTTTGAATATTTATTTCTTTTTAAAAAGTTATTTGTTTTTTGCTGTTTCTTGCTATGATTAACCAACAATATTCATAACATACCAAAATAACTCACCAATAACAATTCCAAATATTTGGTTCGGACAATTCTAGCCCGTTGTTTAATATACCAATACACTATATATGCTAAAGTAACATGGTTTAGCCGGTACCTAGTGCTCCTATACATAAGATAAGTAAGTCTAAATATTATAACTGTATATCAATAACACTTTGTAATAAAATTGTCTTAACTTGCGAGACGGATAAATCGATCATCCCATGTCATTCAATATAAGCCCTACACAAATAAGAATAATAAATCATCTTAGTAATTAATAAACAATGTAATTACACAAATTTATAATATTTATACCCAACCAAATAGATAGTATATAAAACAAAATGAACTTGATGCTCTCAAACTTTTCATCCGGACTTGGCACAACTCGACTTATAAGTGTGTTTTGAGAATAACTATAAGAGGATTTTTTAACTACAAGTAGTTCAAAATTATGCGCTTCTATCTATATCATTTTATATGAATTTTATTATTTGTAAAAGACAATTAAGTGACCCGTTAGAAAATATAAGCTTTTATCAATGTTGAATTTAAGCACAGCTAAAACGGGTCATTTAAAAATTATTTTAAAGCAAAAGAAATGAATTGGATTAAAGTATATGTAACAAGTTGTTCACCATTAAAATATTGTTTCGCAATAGAATAATGCGTTATGTCATATTGGCCTACAAGGAAAAAAACGCATATATATCTAAATATCTAATAACTTGTTAAAGAAAATCGGCATAAACGTGTCAAGCCAATACCAATGATAGCATCCAAGTCCTTTTGATCAAAAGGACTATTGTTCTTCCAAGGGATCTATATATATGTTAAAATAAAGAAAATTTAGCTAAGAGGTTCAAGAGCAACAATGTACAAAACTAAAAAAATAAATAAATGCACTTAACTGTATCCGGGAAACAAAATTGTCCATGAAGTATAAATTCATGAAGCCACAGCATGATGTAATAACCACACTCCCAACCGTTTAATTGTTGATTGCACTAAAGTTTAATAAAATTTAACACACTGTAAGATTAGTATATATGTAACATGAACCGATCAAGATGATTTACCTCGGCGAACGTCCGTTTGATATGAGTCTCCTTGGTATCTTTCATACCAGTCCTAACAACCCTAAAAAACAAATATTGGTGTATTAACTTATAATTAAATATGAATTATATACAAATTTAAGAAATTCTTACGTGTCCAAATACTTTGTACTATGATAGCTATACGGGGTCTTCCCATTGTTCATGAAATCCAATATAAATCCCGAGCGTGTTTTACAGAGAATTATAAACAATGTCAAATGGTTGCTAGTTATGTTTCAATAAATATTAGTAGATACAATATACATATAAATCATGTAACAATAAATATAATAATATATAGTACCCTTGCCAATATGGTACGAGATAAAAATGCTTATAAGTTTGCCATAACATTGTTTCGGTCAAGTAAAGTATGACCTCCTCCTTGTATTTCAAGCACTAGGATGAATGAATTGTTTCAGAGTTAAAAATAATAGAATTATTCTTTGGTGAGTCCATTATCAAATGTAGTGACCTACAAACTTGAACAGTTTGCTTTTTTAACATGCATTTTAGCACCTTTATCACAATCTTTGACCTCATGACCTCTATGCCTGCATTTGTAGCATTTTCTTCCATTTGGCACATTTGGGATATGATCTTTTAATTTCTTCATGTTAAATTTTGATTAAGTCTTAGGATTATAGGAGGTAGATAACTTTTTAATTTTTTGGGATAGTTTATTCACTTGATTTTCATTGACTATTACCTTTATCAATTCTAACCTGGTTATCCTTATTTTTTGGAGTCTGACTTCATCCTGAGAGATTTTTGGAGTCTGTCATCTTGAGAGAATGTGCTCGTTATCTCATCTTCATCTACTTAAGCTGTAGTGAGATGGACACCACCAATCACAACTTTTACTTGTTTAGGAATTTGTCGGTTTATACATTTTTCTGCCTATTGTGATGACTTACACCACGACTCTGTGAACTTTTTAAGATACTCAGCTTTGGCTCACTCCCTTAGATTCTTCCATTAATATTTTATTGATGTGTGCTTGACATCTAAGTCACATTTGGTTGTCTTACCTGCTTCTGTGAGAGTTAAGTTTTCCTAAAGTTCATTGCTAAGTTTTTCTATCTTAGTTTTTAAGTCAAGTTGAATTTTAAGGCTAGTCTTAAAATGATTTAACAAATAATTGAAAGTAAGACACTTTTTCTCATTAGTGTTAGTGTTGAAGTTTCTACCTTATACATGGAGGAAAGATCCCGGCTACTAGATATGTTGTTTTTCTCGGCTTCTTTTATATATTTGTCAAACGTGCTTTTAGACAGACCAAAATCCACCAATTCTTCTTCAACATCTTCTTCAAGAGCCATAAGACATTTGTCTTAACATTATAATCATTTGAAGCACATCATTCTCTGTCCCAATATTTAGTATAGAGGACTTTATCAATAAGCTTGTCCTTAGTCTTCTCTTTGTTAAGTTGTAAATATCTTCTTTTACTTTTACTTATATTTTAAATTTTTATATATGAAATATATTAACTGCTTTTAAAAATTAAAACCATAGTTTTTTACTTTTATCTACGGTCTAAAATCTATGGTTATCATTTTCTATATTTTTATAATCTTTTTGAAAGTAATATCTGACATGTTTATTTTCTACATTTTTTAAATCTTTTTGAAAGTAATATCTAACATGTTAATCATGTGTTCTCCGGTTGATGTGTACATTTGACCACGAAACCATGGCTTAATTTTTTATATGCTAATTATTTCATGTTCATATGCAAACAATAAAAAATAAGGTCAATTCTTAAATAATAATAAGGATTAGCAATTTTTAAAATGAATATAATGATGCAATTTTTAGATTTTATAAAAGTTTTAGTTCACCAAAATATATCTAAGTTGTCATGATTTACTATTGTATGTATTGGACTTAAAAAATTTCTATTATGTTTATCAAACTTTTAAATTTATCGATATTGTGTTTATTAAACTTTTTATCGCATGTACTAAACTTGTAAGATTTTTTACTTTTTTTTGTAATCAAAATACATATAATAGCAACAAATTAAAAGTTTGATAGATACAATAGAAACTTTTAAAGTTCGATACACACAATAGCAAAACGTAACAACTTGCATATATTTTAGTGAACTAAACCATTTTATAAATGCTAGAATTCATTTATTTTCTATGAAGAATTTCATCTACATTTTTATAAACTTTCATATATATATATATATATATATATATATATATATATATATATAGGGTAAGGATCTAATAGGAACGCTAGGAACACTGCATTTTCTCTATAAAATCATTGTATCCAATTTAAAATCATTGTATCTCGGCTAAAAAACATAAGGTACCGTTAAAATTACTGCAACTAAATTGAAGAATTTAATAATTTCTGGTTTAAAAAACAACTGCATCCGGTTTAAAATCATTGCATCTAGCTCTCTCTCTCTCTCTCTCTCTCTATATATATATATATATATATATATATATATATATATATATATATATATATATATATATATATTGAACAGCTTCGCCTCAGCGGTAGTGGCACATGATCGAAACCGGTTGATCTAATCCGGGCCCCGGTTTCGAACCACTCCAACTAGACTCCCTAATTAATTCGGTAGAACTGCTTTCACCAACGAGTGAGTGACTCTCAGCTACTCCTAGGAAGAAACCCTCTAGAGAGACTTGAACCAAAGACCTCTCCTTCATTGGGAAAACTCCTTTACCACCCGGGCAAACACCTTATATATATATATATATATATACTAGCATAGTACCCGCACAATGTAGCGGCTAGAAATAATTCTTACTCGATTCCATGTTCGTTTTTATTAATGTAAGGCTATAATATTCACGCATTATAATGACATCGAACAATTTTGTTCGCAATATATCTATTTTATTTTTCCGGTTAATTTCTATTTTTTATTTCTCTTTTCTTTATAACCCTTTTATTAATTTTAAAATAAAATTTTAAAAACAATAAAAAGAGAAACAAAAAGAATATTAAATATACTATAAATTAAACCTTTTGTTTTGATTACACGAGTCATTTAAAAAACCCGAAAATGTCTATAAATTTATGTTACATGTTATTAGGTTTATAAGTTTTAATTATACGTATTTTCTAATACTTAAATTAAAATTTCTAATATGATAAAATATTTAAACTATTATTTTTTTGAAAATCCTTTTTTATTTTATTTTTAATTTGTATTTAATATTATATAGGTTGAAAATTAATTTGTATGGACATGACTTTTTTAAACATTATTTATTATGGAAGGTTTAGTTATAAAATTGGTAATTAAGAATTTTAAGTAACTCCATATAATGATTTCCTTATTGGTTTAAATAAGGGTAAATTGGTAATTTCAAATTACTTAAAATTAAGAGATTTCAAGGGGCTAAATGCTTTATAATATAGTATAGATATATATAGGGAAAAGCTCAAACGAGAACTGTTTTTTGTTCGAGAACCGCAAAAACCAATCTTAGCCGTCCAATTCCCCCTTCTTCAATTGGATTGCCCACCCATGAATTCCTTACATGCAACTTGCCACACTCAATCCCCCCACGTCCTTCATCCATGAATTCTACTTACCACTTGAATAGCCAAGATTGTTCTAGTATGAAAAACAGTTATCGTTTGAACCCTTGCCTATATATATAGGGAAAAGTTCAAACGAGAACTGCGAGAACCAAACTTAGCCGTCCAATTCCCCCTATTTCAGTTGGATTGCCCACCGATTAATTTTGTACATGCACCTTGCACACTTAATCCCCCCACGCTTTTCATCCATGAATTTCACTTACCACTGAATGCTCAAGATTGGTTTTCGCAGTTCTCGTATGAAAAACAGTTTTCATTTGAACCCTCCCACGTATATATATATATTGATTTTAAAATTACACTTTTATATATATATATATATATATATATATATACATATTACACTTTTCAATCGAATATATCCAAGAAGTTAATTTATTTATTTTAAACTATTTAAAAACTAAAAATCATTATTTTTATATTGTTATTTAGTTAAGTTACTTAAATACCAATCCATGTTCCTTTCTCAAATGATTGGACGTGTTTTTTTAAAACTGCAAATTCGTTCATATAATTTTTTATTGTGAACATCACTCCAAAGTTTTCATCTGATTACACATAGCACAAAGTATAAGTAAGCAAGCAAACTTTAGAATTTTCTTTTTAAAATTTAATCCACCTCTTTGATCAAAAAGGAAAAAAAAAAACTTAATCCGCCTCAAACTGCTTTGACCGACATGAGTTTCGATATTACTTTCTATAAATTAAATTATCTTCGCATCCTTCGGTTTATAAACCATCTCTTACATGATGTTATTGAGTTTAATAAGAGGAGAAAAAGAAAGGAAATAGAAGGTGTATAATCCCAATCTAGTATCAATCAACAATAATTTAAAGAAATTTAATAAAAAATATAATGATGAGTAATTCATATGTAATATCGTATGTATGAATAGTTCAGAGAATACCAAAGTACTGTTGTGATGTGAATAATGAAAACCTTGATTAGAGTAAATGACTCATGCCTTAATACCATAGTTATGTGTACATAAATGGTGCCTAGACTTATATTTACACTATAAGAGTAGACTTCCGGAATAACCAAACTTTAAGCTAAACTATAAATATAAAGATTTAATGAACACGATCAGGTTCTAACATTTTCTATCTTTATGTTCATTCTACAAATAAAACATACAAAATAAAAATAAACTACTTTCTCTTTCGGTTCCTCTTTTTCTTGAGCTTTTTATTTTCTTCAACAAAATGTTTGAACACCCTTTTCCTGTTGTCTAATCTTTCGTCACATTCTCTTAACTTTTCTCTCAATTCAAGTCTTTCTTCAATAGATATGAGGGCTAGCTTGAATTATCAAGTATCAATCCTCAGCATACATGTATAATGATCTATCGATATTTGTGAATCCAAAGTTATGCGATCATTTAGCTCGTAGAGGATTTTCTTAGGCGTCCCATCACGA
Organism: Dittrichia graveolens; assembly: GCA_038502395.1. Taxonomy (NCBI): domain Eukaryota; kingdom Viridiplantae; phylum Streptophyta; class Magnoliopsida; order Asterales; family Asteraceae; genus Dittrichia; species Dittrichia graveolens. The sequence goes on from JARJIL010000008.1 coordinate 32,938,595, forward strand.
TATTTAGTGATCTCAGTTATTCGAAGGAAGCTCTTCTTCTTGTTTATGTCAAGGTACACTATCACGAGTACTGGCTCATCTAATACTCACTCATGATATCCTTCAAGTTTCAAAATCTCTTCATTAGGCTTTATCAGGTCGACTTTCTTCACGTGGTTCTCAAGGTCTATTTGAAGATCCGACACAGCAGAGAATGGAACCTGACTATTCATCTGTTGACGAGAGCTAATTACGGGATTTGGTCCCGTATTTTATGTTGTTGTTTATTCTTAGTTCCTTATTTAGTGCATGTAAATTTAGTAAATTGTTATTCCTTCGTGTATATGTACTGATCCTTTGAGAATTGAATATTCAATCAATTTCTTCACCATACGTATTCTCTGATCTTCATGGTATAAGAGCAATACTTTACCATAAAAAATTGAACAGTCTCATAATCGAATTCCCTCACAATGGCTGATAAAGGGAGTTCCTCTCAAGACACACGAGTCATTGTTCAAAACGTACAAGAAGCACCGTTTCCTACCGGAGTTATCTTGGATGATTCGAATTACCCGTTATGGTCCTAGCTCATGGAGATGCGCATTGGAGCAAGAAACAAATCTGGATTTATTACTGGTGCTACCCCGAAACCCACAACAGACAAAAAACAGATCGAAACTTGGTTGGTCGATAACAACCAGGTCAAGAGTTGGCTCATAGATTCAATGAGTCCACCGTTGATAAGACGCTTTATCCGACTCCAAACCGCAAAAGAAATCTGGGAGGCAATGGCTAAAACTTTCTATGATGGTACTGACGAGACACAACTATTCGAACTAAACCGAAGATCTTTTACCACCCGTCAAAACGGACGATCCTTACCTACGTATTACAACGAACCGGTAAGTATTTTCCAGGAGATTGATACCCGTCTTACTACTCAAGAGGAGACTGTTGCGCAGACTGTATCTCTGAATAAAACCATGGCCAGACTTCGTGTTCATATATTCTTGGCTGGTCTTGATTCCGAATTTAATCAGGCCCGAAGTGAGATATTAAGAAAGGATCCACCCCTTGACTTGGAGTCATGCTATGCATATATTCGCAAGGATCAAAGCCAAAGACACACTATGGAAGAACAAAAGGCGGAGGTGGATAGCATGGTGTACCTAACCACTCGTAATCGTCCTGCGAAAGGGAAGAACTCCATTAGTAAGGTAAACACATATACCTGCACTCAATATGGGGAAGAAGGACACTCCAAACAAAGATGCTATGAAATCATTGGATATCCCGATTGGTGGGATTTCACGAAGAAACCACGGAAGAAGATAAGTCAAGCCACTGTTGCCACATCAAATAAAGAAGAACCAACTGTTCTAGTTGCTGCACACACGAAAACAGCCAACGATTCTGGTATGTATAATTCTAACCATGCCCCGAGTAATAGTTGGATTATTGACACCGGTGCAACGGATCATATGACAAACGACTCCTTAAACTTAGAATATATGAACTCTCCAAAACAAACTAACATATACACTGCTAATGGAGGAGTAGCATCTTTTATAGGAGAAGGCCCGGCAAAAGTGTCAAGCTCTATGGATCTTGATACTGTTCTTGTTGTCCCTTCTCTTTCGTCTAGCCTTTTATCTGTTAGTCAAATCCTTTCACCTAATGAATGCATTTTTCACCTAATGAATGCATTTTTCAGGATATGGTGACACATCAGATTCTTGGCTATGGTACTAGATGGGGAAGGCTGTACTATCTCGAAGAACACTCTCATGGTCAAGCACATCATACAAGAATAAGTCAAGCTGATAAAAAGTTGGCATGGTTATTGCATCGTCGACTTGGACATCTGTCATTTAATTATCTTAAAAGGTTAAAACCGAATTTATTTTTGAATGTAATGGATGATGAGTTCAAGTGTCGGACATGTGAATTGGCAAAAAATCATCAAATTTCTTATATTTCTAGTAATAATAAAGCCATGATACCGTTGATGACAATTCACTCCGATGTATGGGGCCCGGCCCAAATTCCAACTCTTAATGGTGCACGGTATTTTGTAACTTTTATCGATGAATGTACTCGAATGATATGGGTCTCCTTACTCAAAACTAAAGGAGAAACATATTATGCATTTAAAGAATTGCATCATATCATAAAGTCACAATATCACTGTGAGATTCAAGTTCTCCAATCAGATAATGGAGGGGAATACATCAATCAAGATATTAAAGAGTTTTGTAAGGATAACTTCATCCGGAATCAAACCTCATGTACAGGCACACCCCAACAAAATGGGCTTGCCGGAAGAAGAAATCGTCAAATTCTCGAGATTGTCCGGGCTTCTCTGTTTGATATGAATGTTTCTCGCGAATATTGGGGAGAAGCAGTCCGTTCAGCAGCATACTTAATGAACAGAACCCCATCTCGGGTTATTGACTTCAAGACCCCTCTTCAAAAGCTACAAGAACTTGTAAACACATCGGTAAGCTCGGGTCTTGAACCGAGAGTATTCGGATGTACAACCTATGTCCATCAAAGCACGGGAAAATTGGAGCCAAGAGCAGTTCGTTGTGTTTTTTGGGGTACGTAGATCTAAAAAAGGGGTATCGATGTTATGACCCGAAGGCTCAAAAGATGTATGTAACGCGAGACGTAGTATTCCATGAAGATATCCCCTTCTTCGGCCATGAGTGTTCTCTTCAGGGGAAGAAAACATGTAACTTGGGTGAAGAAAACACGCATGATACACATCGAAATGACATATCAACCAATACTAATGAACCCGTAAGTGAATCATTCGAGAATCTTGAACCTGAAATTACACCCGGAAGTGAATCATTCGAGAATCTTGAACCTGAAATTACAGAATATGAGTCCGACTCTAATGAAGTCAATGAAGGAAATGGTGATGGAAATGAGCAAGAGAACGAGGTGAATGGTGAAGACAACACAAGTGAATCTCATGGAACTTGAGATAGTACAAACACAACCGACCCCGTCACCATTGAGAATCATGAGGTAAACACCACTTCTAATGCTTCTAATTTGCATGACACTACACTAGGATCTGTTTTGCAGGAAACTAGTAACCCTCCAGAACGTAGATACCCAACAAGACATAATAGAGGGATACCGAAGAAGCAATACCAACCCGATCATGAAGCAAAGGCTAAATATCCCATTGGTGATTATGTTTCATCTCACTGCTTAGCTAAATCGCATGCACTCCTAGTTGACAAGTTATCTACTGTCATTATACCTAATGATGTACGAGAAGCTTTGAAAGATGAAAAATGGAAGAAAGCCATGAACGAAGAAATGGAAGCGCTTCAAAGAAATCAAACGTGGGAATTAGTGACACTTCTTCTGGGGAAGAAAACTGTGGGGTGTAAATGGATATATACTGTTAAGCTCGTTCAACAGGTAACATAGATCGATACAAGGCTAGAATTGTAGCCAAGGGGTACACTCAGAAGTATGGGATTGATTACGGGGATACGTTGTTGGATATTTGCCCATTGTTATTGGTGAATCAGAAACACGGCCGGTGATGCGAGGGCCTTCTAGCCACACGGCAAGAACATCCGCGATCACCTCGCAGGAACAAGGGATTAAACCAAATAAGGTTACACGGCTGTGCCCTGTGTGGCACGGGGCGTGTATATCTAGGAGACACGGGCGTGTTGTTCTACATGGGACGTGTTGACCCACCGGACTCCTCTTATTGGGCTAACTTATGTCCAGGCCCAAAGGGCCAACACGGGCGTGTACCCTGAGCTACACGGGCTGTGTTTGGCGCCTGATTAAGAGATTTACCCTAATTGGTTTCCTAATTGAACTCTAACTCCTTCTTCTATATATAGGGGTCATTAGGCTCCGGTTTTGGTACATAAAAACTCATAAGGAGACTCTAGATAAACACATTGGTGGTTTGTTCAAGGGAGAAAGTTCTGCCCGAATTCCCGGAGGCTTACGGCTAGCACCCGATCGCACTAAGATTCTTGTGGTGTCAAAAGAAGGACTAGTCTACAAGCTCTGATTTCTAAAGGTAATCTTTTTCTTCCTTTCCCCTTTGTTTGTTGCTAATTCGATTGTGCAAATCGTACCCTGGTTCTACATTGTGGTGATAAAACCTTTATTCCGCTGCCAAAACTTTTGTGTTAAGATCACCATAATGTTCCAACAGTGGTATCAGAGCCAGGTTGCACAATAATTGAGCACAAGATCAAGAAAAATCGAATCTTTAATAATTCGGTCACTGACACGGCCTCGGATACACCCGTGTTAGCGTCGGATCGATTCCAGATCTGGACATGGGCTTTGGGCTTACAAGCCCACTGCAATGTGCTGGAACACGGGCGTGTAGGTTTTGACACGGCTCGTGTCTATTCAAAACACACAGGCGTGTTTCTTTACACGGCTGTGTTGATTTTTTTTAATTTCTATTATGGAATATCGACACAGCCCGTTTTGAAGGACGTGTACGTGAACACGGACTGTGTCACTTAGACACGGCCGTGTTGCACTATTCACAGTCCAGAAAATTCGTTTTTCTTTTATCTCATTTCTATTTTTTTTATGTATTATTCTGTTTTGTCCAAGTATTCTATTATACACGTGAGATGTATCTGGATGATTTTGGTATGAAATTCATACGGGTACATACACGGTGTATGTTTATACGAAATACCGTTTATTATTTTGTTTGGTATTTTAATAGAATAATTGTTGTGCATGTTTGGTTGGTAACCCCTATGCCTTGACATATAGACCTTTTTTGTGGTGTGTTTGCTTTATTATGGTTTTGGTTTTGTGCGGCCTGCGTGCCATTTCTTTGGGATATTTGTAATTGTAACGGCGACTTGCATGTCGTTTCCTTAATTCTATGTAACGTATATTAGTATAGGATAGGATAGGTTATTTATTTACAATTATTCAAATGTAATTAACCGAAGACCGGAGCAATGGAATCAAAAGATGATGTCCCGGTGAGGCGTGAAGTCAAGGACCAAGAATGGTGCCAAGATTCACTGGGAGCCGACCGGTGCCACGATGGTTTACTCTTGTCCCTAGAATTGACCATGTCTTCTCGTTGGCTCGCGAGAAGACGCATAGGTTTATATGGCATGGTTACCAATCTTTATTATTCTTTGCGTGGTTGTGTTTATTTTATATGTTTGTTGATCTCGTATGATGCTTAAATATAAAAACGTTTTATAAAGAACACTTCACAAGTAGATATAACCAAGAAAGTGGTGTCTAGAAATAGTCGCATTCGGCTTGGTTGTTGGATTTTCCGAAAGGTCTTTTGACTGAAAGGATCCTGCCTCCCAATCGACCTGCCTGGCCACTTGTCTTTGGTAGTCAAACGTGTATAAAATCGGTACAACTCGCGTAAACAAAGCAATTTCTAAAACAATATGGTTTGATATGATTTTGCCTAAAATTTTAAATCTTTTAACTTGGAAAACAAAAACCCGCTTTTCATAAATGTAAGTCTCACACGGTCCATTTTAAGACACACATCGGTTCTAGGTTTGTGATACCCGGGAGCCGAATCTAGGATTGGTGAGTATTCGCGATTCCCGGGGGCCGAATCTAGGATTGGTGTGTATCCGAATCTAGAAAGGTCTTTTAAGACACACATAGTGGTCGCGATTGGTAATTCGTTACCTACCTAAATAGTTTCACTTTTGTGGGCACAGCAAACCTCCACGGACTTGAAATAAAATATGGATCTTAGCCTTGTTAAAACGATTTTTTGGGTAATTATTTTAACGAGGATATTTATTCGGTGGAAACTAAAACTATTGAACTTTTTCTTTTGTAGATTTCTTCATCATCCCATTCGAATTTAACACTGCGATCCTTCCTTGATAAGGATAAACTTACTGGGATCAACTACCTTGATTGGTTGCGTAACTCAACGATCGTCCTTAGGTACGAACACAAGGAGTATTTCCTAGATGAGCCTGTTCCTTAGGAACCAAGGGCTAACGTTGCGTAGAATGTGAGGGATGCTTTCGCAAAGCATAAGAAAGAGTCTCTCGAGGTTGTCTGTTTAATGCTTACCACTATGACACCGGAGCTCCAAAAGGGCTTCGATGGTCGTAGCGCGTATGACATGATTGTGCAGTTGAAGGAAATGTTCCAACAACAAGCACATCAGGAACGATTTGAGACGATGAGATCTCTCCTCATGATCAAGCTGCAAGAGGGTACTAGTGTCAGCAAACACGTCTTGAAAATCAAGTCATATGTTGACCAGCTTCAGAGGTTGGGTTTTGAAGTTTAGAAGGAGATGGTTGTTGTAATCGTCCTTAGTTCATTGACCAGGGCATATGAGCAGTTCGTTACAAGCTACATCATGCATAACATGAACAAAACCCTAATGGAGTTGCATGGCATGCTCAAAAATGTTGAGGAGAACATGGCCATGCACAAAACTCCTACCTCTAGTGCCACTCCTGTGTTAGCCATCCGTGAGGGTGGAGTCAAGAAGAAGAAGGGGTCTTCCAGGGCCAAGGGTAAAGGTAAAGCAGTTGCTGAGCCTAAGCCTGCAATCAAAGGGAATACCTCCAAAGCTCCTGCTCCTAAGGCCACGACGCTCGAAGATGCGACCTGCTACCAATGCGGTCTGAAGGGTCATATGAGGCGTACTTGTCCTATATATCTGGATGAGCTGAAGAAGCTTAATGCCAAAGGTATTGGGCCTTCAGGAATATACATGATTGAACTTAATTCAACTTCTTTTTCTAACTCCTGGGTACTAGATACGGGATGTGGATCTCACATTTGTACAAATGTGTAGGGTCTAAAGGAAAGTAGAAAGTTGAAGAAAGGAGAGCTGGACCTGATCATGGGCAACAAGCAAGTTGTTGCTGTGGAGAGGATTGGAAGCTATGAGCTGTCTTTTCCTTCCGGCTCCTGTATTTTATTATTAGATTGTTCCTATTCTCCTAGTATATGTAGAAACATTATTTCTTTCCACGCATTATTCAAGGATAATTTTGTTTTTAGTTTTAATAAAGGAGTTATATCCGTATTTAAAGATTCCATCTTAATATTCAATGCTTATCCTAGTCATGGTGTTTATGAAACTGATGTTTGCAACAATAATAGATATTCAATCATGAATGTTGGCACTAGCAAATCCAATACTTTGGATAAAATGTCTTTGTGGCATAGTCGTCTTGGCCACATAAGCAAAACCCGCATCACCAAACTCCAAGTGGATGGGATTTTGGAATCATTTGATCTTGAATCTAATGAAGAATGCGAGTCTTGCTTACTAGGCAAGATGACGAAGGCACCGTTCACCGGTTCAAATGAACGCGGCAAAGATCTATTGGATATCGTACACACGGATGTGTGTGGACCTTTTAGATCGTGCACAAGAGACAATGCTAGATACTTCGTGTCGTTTATTGATGATATCAGTAGATATGGTTATGTTTATCTTGTTAGACATAAACATGAAACGTTTGATGTGTTTAAAACGTTTCAAAACGAAGTAGAAAATCAACTAGGCAGGAAGATTAAGATACTCAGATCTGATAGAGGTGGTGAGTATGTTAGTCTTGAGTTCCGCGAACATCTTAGGAATTGTGGGATTATCTCCCAATTGACACCTCCAAGGACACCACAACATAATGGGGTTGCCGAAAGGAGGAACCGAACATTACTTGATATGGTTCGGTCCATGATGAGCCGGACTACGCTACCAATAAGTTTCTGGGGTTATGCCTTAGAAACTGCGGTTAGGATCCTTAACTGCGTTCCAACTAAAAAGGTTTCAAAGACACCATATGAGATGTGGTTTTGTAAAACACCATCTCTTCAGTATCTAAGGATTTGGGGCTGCGAGGCTTACGTTAGACGTGAGACTCAAGACAAGCTAGAATCTAGATCTGAGAAATGTCTATTCATAGGATACCCGGCATCCTCATATGGATACATATTCTATAAGCCTTCCGAGAAAAAATTATTTGTTTCTCGAGGTGTTGTCTTTTTAGAAAGGAACATGTTATCCAAAGTGGATAGTGGGAACCGAGTTGACCTTGAAGAAATTCAAGAGACAACTAACATGGAACCTGAAGTTGACACTAGCGAGCCTCAGCCGATGGAAGTTGAGGAATCTGACATTGTACCATCTGCTCCACGCAGGTCTGGTAGGATTCGTCAAGAACCGGAGAGATATGGGTTATTCGTCTCTGGAAATGATGAATTAGTAGATTCTGAGGAACCTACAAATTACCGGGAAGCGATGGCGGGCCCAGAGTCCGCTAAATGGAAGGAGGCAATGGACAGCGAGATGCAATCCATGCAGGATAACCAAGTCTGGGACTTAGTTGATCCTACACCAGGTTGTAAAACCGTTGGGTGTAAATGGATCTTCAAGAAGGAGACCGACATGCATGGAAATGTGCAGACCTTTAAGGCACGATTGGTGGCTAAGGGTTGCACTCAAACTCATGGTGTTGACTATGAGGAAACCTTCTCCCCAGTGGCCATGATAAAGTCTATCAGGATTCTCTTAGCAATAGCGGCGTACTATGACTATGAGATCTGGCAGATGGATGTTAAAACTGCATTCCTCAATGGAAAGCTTAATGAGGATGTGTATATGGCATAACCTGAAGGTTTTAAGCACCCACAACATCCTGATAAAGTGTGCAAGCTATAGAAGTCCATCTATGGACTAAAGCAAGCATCTCGTAGCTGGAATCTTTGCTTTGATGAGAAGGTTAAAACCTTTGGTTTTAACAAAAGCGAAGATGAACCATGCGTATATGTCAAGGCTAGTGGGATCAACACTACATTCCTAGTCTTATATGTCGATGAGATACTACTCATAGGAAACAATGTTCCAACACTTAAAAGTGTTAAGGATTGGTTGGGAACGTGTTTCTCTATGAAGGACATGGGAGAGGCGTCGTATATATTGTGCATAAAGATCTATCGAGATAGATCCAAGCGCCTAATAGGGCTCAGCTAGAGCATGTACATAGACAAGGTCCTGAAAAGGTTCAGGATGGAAGAATCCAAGAAAGGATTTGTTCCTATGCAACATGGCATGACACTGAGCAGGGCTCAATGTCCTAGTTCTTCTGAAGAACTAGAAGAAATGAATAGGATCCCATATGCCTCGACTGTAGGATCAATTATGTATGCCATGCTATGTACGAGACCTGATGTATCGTGTGCTTTGAGCATGACGAGCAGATATCAGTCTAACCCTGGTAAAGCTCATTGGATAGCAGTGAAGAACATTCTGAAGTATCTGAGAAGGACTAAAGAAATGTTCTTAGTATTTGGGGGAGAGAAAGAGCTTCAGGTGACCGATTATACCGATGCTAGCTTCCAAACAGATAGGGATGATCCACGTTCTCAATCGGGATTTGTATTCCTACTGAACGGGGGAGCGGTAAGTTGGAAAAGCTCCAAGCAAGAGACCGTATCTGACTCTACAACTGAATTTGAGTATATTGCGGCAAGCGATGCTGTGAAAGAGGCGGTCTGGATGAAGAAATTCATCAAAGATCTGGGTGTCGTTGCAAGTATTGAAACACCTACTGAGATCTTTTGTGATAATGAAGGGGCCGTTTGTCTTGCAAAAGAGCCCCGGTCACATAGATGTACAAGACACATACACAGAAAATATCACTACACCAGAGACTCCGTTGCTAGTGGTGAAGTGATAATAAGCAAAGTTCACACGGATGCAAATTTGGCGGATCCTTTCACCAAGCCACTATCTCAGGCCAAGCATGAGATCCATTCTAGGTCTTACGGTCTTAGATTAGACATGCCATTAGCTTGATGTAATAGTTTTAATATTTTCCTGAGTATTTTGGTTTTAATTATTGTCGGACTTAATGTAATTATTATTTGATGAATGGATGCTTAGAGCAAATTACATTAATTATCAATAGATTGAAAAACCTTTTGCATGTGTAAAACACTTCCATGAGTTGTATTGATAAACTCTAAACTCTCCACAATCAATCATTCTTTGCTTGGGAAGGAAGAATTGAATTAAGATTGTTGTGATGGTGTTTAGTTGATTAAGTTGCAACTAAACTCACGAATACTTGAGCTAGTACTAAGTAATGGAGGTGACCACACTTGGATATTGTATCATGGATATGTCAAAAACAAATCCAAGTATTTGTCCTCTGACCTGAGATACATGCCTACTTACTATGATTCTATCACTCTTTGATATCTCTTAAACGTTGTCCGTAAATGGCTGCTATAAAGGGAATGTTGGGAGTGATATGATGAAATAGATAAGTATGATGTAGTCAATGGAATTTGTTTCTCTTATCATTGATAAGAGTGATGTCCGTAGGCCACTCGATGTTTCTGTGCTAACGATAAATGCATGGCCATGCTCAGACCAGATTTGATCGTAGTCTGTTATGTTGGCCTTCTTCATCAACAAGAAAACTAATTAAACCATCTCATAATCTCATTCCCATTCTTAGTTCTCACAAGCTCAATGTCAAGAAGTTCAAATTCGGTATCAGAATCAACAAATTTAGCCTGCGAGGATTTGCGGCTGGACGATGTAGACTATTGGCAGGTTTGGCAACAATAACCTCATCTCGATCCACGGATATATCTGGAGAGATAGGCTAGGCAACTGCTAACTTAGCAACATGGACATAAGAGGTTATGGCGGTGAAAGTTATGGCTTGGGCTGGTTGTATAATATGTGTTGGTGTTTGGAGTGGTGTGGAAATGGCATTGTAGAGTGGTGAAGTAATGGTGAAGGTTAGTTATAGTGTTTGGGTAAGTCACTAGTACAAAAAGGGCGTTCCGGGCCTGGTTAGTTTAGACATTCATACCCGGTTTTAGTGGGGGCTTGAAAGGGGAGCCTGAAAGTCGGGCGCTTCAAGCCCGGTTAAAAGGTCGGGTCTGAAAAACTGGGTCTGTATGTATTCCCATAAGAATCCAAAGAACCCTTTTAAGCCCTGTTATTTATTAAACTAACCGGGCCCTAATGTTTCTACTTTTAAGATCGGTTTTATTCTTTAAAACAAGGTTTGTTATGTTTCATTGTAAAGTTTAAATATACACTTTTAAGCCCGGGTTTTAGTTAAACTCGCTCTGAATTTTTATTTTTAAAACTTTTTTTAATTGTTTCCTGCTATCATACAATATTCATATCATACCAAAATAACTCACTAACAACAATCCAAATATTTGGTTCGGACAATTCTAACCTGTTGCTTAATAAACCAATACACTATATATGTTAAAGTAACATGTTTTAGCCACTACCTAGTGCTCCTATACATAAGATAAGTAAGTCTAAATATTATAATTGTATATCAATAACACTTTGTAATAACATTTTCTTAACTTGCAAGACGGACCATCCCATATCATTCAATATAAGCCCTACACAAATAAGAAGAATAAATCATCTTAGTAAATAATAACCAATGTAATTACACAAATTATTATATTTATACTCAACCAAATAGATAGTATATCAAACATAATGAACTTAACAAATATACTTACATAACTATTGCAATGACCTCAAAATTTTCATCCGGACTTGGCACAACTCGACTTATAGGTGTCCTTTTGAGAATAACTGTAAGATGATTTTGAACTACAAGTAGTTCAAAATTATACGCTTCTATCCATATCATTTTATATGAATTTTATTATTTGTAAAAGACAATTCAGTAACCCGTTAGAAAATATAAGCTTCTATTATTTGTAAAAGAAAATTAAGTGACCCATTAGAAAATATAAGCTTCTATCAATGTCGAATTTAAGCATAGGTATAACGGGCCATTTATGAATTATTTTAAAGCAAAAGAAATAAATTGGATTAAAGTATATGTAACAAGTTGTTCACCGTTAAAATATTGTTTCACAATAGAATAATGCGTTGTGTCATATTGGTCTACAAGGAATAAAATACATATATACCTATATATCTGATGACTTGTTAAACAAAATCAGCATAAACGTGACAAGCTAGATACCAACTGTAGCATACAAGTCATTTTGATCAAAAGGACTATTGTTCTTCCAAGGGATCTATATATATGTTAAAATAAAGAAAATTTAGCTAAGAGGTTCAAGAACAACAATATACAAAATAAAAAAAAATGCACTTAAGTGTATTTGGGAAGCAAAATTGTCCATGAAGTATAAATTCATGAAGCCACCACATGATGTAATAACCACGCTCCCAATCGTTTAATTGTTGATTGCACTCAAGTTTAATAAAATTCAACACACGGTAATATTATTATATATGTAACATGAACTAATCGAGATGATTTACCTCGGTGAACGTCTATTTGATATGAGTCTCCTTGGTATTTTTCATAACAGTCATAAAGACCCTAAAAACAAATATTGGTGTATTAACGTATAATTAAATATAAATTATATACAAATTTAAGAAGTTCTTATGTTTCCAAATGCTTTGTAATGTGATAGCTATACTGGGTCTTCCCATTCTTCATGGAATTTAATATAAATCCCGAGCATGTATTACGGAGAATTAAAACAATGTCCAATGGTCGCTAATTATGTTTCAATACATATTAGTATATACAATATACATATAAATCATATAAAAATAAATATAATAATATACAGTACCCTTGCCAATAAGGTGCGAGATAAAAACGTTTATAAGTTTGACATTGCATTATTTCTATCAAGTAAAGTATGACATCCTCCTTGTATTTCAAGCACTAGGATGAACGAATTGTTTTCGGGTTAAAAATAACACAATTATTCTTTCGTGAGTCCATCTTTAGATGTAGTGACCTACAAACATGAATATATATATATATATATTATAGCATATAAGAAAGAAAATATATAAATGCATTTTTCTAGTAAACAATAAAGTGCTAACCTTGCGAACCAAATTATAATGTAAAAATTGACCCAACTACCCGCTAATATATCGACTATATCTATTGGTTCAAGAGTGTACTCATAACCCTCTTTACTAAATACCATAGGCTTGATAATAGTGTCAAACTATTAGGGTTCGGTCGCGACATAAGTCTCTTGTAAGGACTAAATATGAAGGCATGCTTTTTGAAAATGTCAGCACTCCTACTTTTCATACGCTTTAATTTGTTTTCTTTTTTAATATTTTTCTTGATTGGTGCTGACACTACTTGTTGAGCCGGTAGTGTTCTTTTTGCATCTTGATTCGATGTATCGACACTCTTTGGGGTCTATTAAAAAGATACATATGTATTTGAGTAAATCATACTAATAAAACAAAAATATGAAAAATATTTAGATAGAAAGAACAAGTGCATGTCATGGCCACTGAATGAAACTATTCAGAGCATCTTGAAGTGTCTCTAGGTATGAAGTTGGCACATGAAATTAAAATCATGATATTGTTGCTCCACTTTGTCTACTTGCACCTTCACGTGTCCTTTGTGAAAAGGGATGCCGTGTACTACTCCATCTCCTTTCGGATGTACAACCCCTTTAGTTCATTGATTCTTTTTGGACCATTAGGTAGAACTAAAAAGCAACTTCTAGACTCCTAGAATTTGAAATAAGAACATATGTAACTACATGCAATACATGTTATTTATAATAAATAGAAGATAATTACCTTTATCTCGTCTAAATCATCATCACCTAAGTTGTGTGTTAAGCCCACACTACTTTTCCTCATGCTAGGGCTCTCAGCAGATATGCCTTGTTGCTTCTATGCCATCTCTTCCTTAAACACTTCCAACTTGTGATCAAACTTGGCCTACATATCGGCTCTCATCACTTTCATTTGCCTTGCTATTTCTTCGGTCACATCCGGTTTTTGGCGAGGCTTGTTTTTCTTTCCAATGATGTGTGGCATGCCTTCTTTCAAACCAACCATATGTTCCATTGCCCTTGTTTGTGTTGGTTCTATATGCTCAAGACACAATTTACAACGATATTATTGATAATAAATAACACATAAAGAGCAAATAGACGCTAATTATATGTTTTGAATGCGTATCAAAATATAATCAACCCTAATATATATTTATTGGGCGTATTATTATTTAAGTAAAATAATAATCTTACGATAACTATATATATATATATATGGGTTTTGTTCAATATAGTCCTAATTAAAATCATAGTCCTCAGGGACAATTTTTAGCCATTAGATTTCAAGATCAATGGTTTAGATTTAATCTTAGATAATAATTAAAATTGATATGAGGGAGGACAATTCTGACTTTTTGCATATTGGTTCCCACTTTCTCTTTTCTCTAATTTCTTTAAAATTAATTATCTCACAAACCGTTAATCGTTAGACGAAACGAATTATACCGTTGCGATTCTCGTATTCCCCTCTTTTATTAGAGAGATCACTTCATATAATTTTGACAAACTTTTTTTTTCCATTTTGTTAGGTTAGACTTAAAATTTATTAATGTATAATCACATGTGACTCATAACAATATTACATGTGTTGTTTTATTAATTTTTTTATCTTCTTAAATTGTATATCATTTAACGTTTATTAATTTTGAAAGTTTGCTTAAAAAAATCAACGTTTGCTTAAAACCATTTATACATGTATGTACATATTCAATTTCACCCAATCCAATTACATTGTCTACCCATGAATGCATATATTGTGTACTAGCAACACCCTATCCCCTCTATCAAAGGTCTAGATGTGTTCTCCTTTGAATTCGATGTCTTATATACTGGTTCTCGTAATAAAAATGGTTCTCGTTTGAACAATCCCCTATGCAATCACATATGATTGAATACCAAATCTCATGTTTTTTGGTATTCAATCACAAGTGAATATGTACAAACTCTCGTGTGATTCTGTACAAAATCACAGGTGATTAAATATGCAATCATATGTGATTGAATACAAAATCTTATGTTTTTGGTATTCAATCAATGTGATTCTGTACAAAATCACATGTGATTGAATACGCAATGACATGTGATTGATTCTGTCAAATATGTGACATAAAAGTGCTACATTTAATCAAATCATATGTAATTATGTGCATGTATAAGAGATAGATAATCACATGTGTTATGAAACAACTAATAACTTAGAATCACTTTCAATTGTTGATATTTTGTTACTAAACCATAGAACTTCGCCGGATTATCAAACACCAAACTATAATTTTATAAAGACTATATTGTTCACACCTCTATGAATCACATGTGATTATACCTTAATAAAATTTAAGTCCAATCTAACAAAATAAGAAACTTTTTTTGTCGAAAGTATATAAAGTGACCTCTCTAATAAAAGAGGGGAACACGAGGATCGTAACGGTATAATTCGTTTCGTCTAACGATTAACGGTTTGTGAGATAATTAATTTTAAATAAATTAGAGGAGGGAGAAAGTGGAGACCAATAGTTAAAAAGTCAGAAATGCCCTCCTTCATACAAATATATCAATTTTGATTATAATCTAAGATTGAATCTGGACCATTGAATCTTAAAATCTAATGACTATAAATTGTCTCTCAGTACTGTAAATTAAATTAGGACTGTATTGAACATTTCTTATATATATATATATATATATATATATATATATATATATATATATATATATATATATATAGGGGAGGGTTCATGCGAAAGGTGTTTTATTTGTGAAAAGTGCGAGAAGCAATTTTAGCCATCGATTGGTTTTTGATCTTGTGGTTCAAATTAATCATAATTAATAATTTTATATAATTCAAAAAGGTTGTTAGTCCCAGAGTGAGTACTGTTGGGAGATAATCACTTCACCCTAATACTCAACTCTGCCTATCCTAAAACATAGAATTTGATGATAACCAAACCCTACATTCAGTATGACTTAGAAAGAATTCAAACATGTGTTGTTTGAATCAGATTATGTAAAAATATGCTAAGTATGGAACCATCAGCTGAGCATCAGATCCTACTCAATGTATCAGCTAAGGGATATCAACCAAGGAGCATCAGATGAAGAAAATAAGTAAAGAAGACCATCAGCTGAGGAAAATAAACCATCAGCTGAGTTAAGAAAGTTGATCAGCTGAGTTAAGAAAGTTGATCAGCTGAGTGCCTACACCATCAGCTGATCAAGGACTTTGCTCAGTTACTCCATCAGCTGAGTGAACAAATGGATCAGCTGAGGCCCAGAACATCAGCTAAGTAAGTCTTCCTTTACACAAGTCATCTACCCTCATAAACTGATGTATTTGAATGATTAGCTGAGCATTCTTGACCAATTGATCATACAAATACATGAGCTTATGCCCTCCTAAGCTTAGTATTGATCAGCTGAGCATCTATATGATCAGCTGAGCAATATGTATCAACTGAGTCCTAGCAAAAAGTGATCAACTGATATGTTTTGTCAACTGGGTAGTGAATATCAGAGTTCCTAGTACAATCTGTTAGCCGAGTCGTGCAAAATGTCAAATCTGCACTATCTTTTCAGATTGTAAGTCATATGTAAAAGGAAGAACATGTGTTATTCTATTATGCCTTAGATCTTTGTTTGTAAAAGTAAAAATGCACTTTTGGATCAAGTATGAGACAAAAAGGTTTGATCTTATCCTCTGGAAAAGGATAATGATACCTCAAACAGACAAAGATCTTGAAGATTTGTTTAAACAACTAAGTATGGCTGGCAATCCCATACTTGGTAAAGTCAAATCAAACAGAAGCATGGTGTTGATTAAAGTACAAGCATGGAAAGGGAAAGAAACTTCTACACGACAGTAGATGTGGGTTTTAATATTTTATATTGTGAGTGGGTTGCACTTTTGTAGAAAAGTACAATTACTTTTATCAATCTATTGATTAAAGTAACTTTACTTTTCACCCACTACCTTTACAAATAAAATATTATATTTCCACATCCTCTTTGTCTTCTACCTTCATGCAATCAGATACACCAAGATTTCTGTATATACTCATGCATGGTTAACATGCAAAGATACAACACAGTGAAGTCTCTACTCCACAGAAAGAAAATCTCATCAGTTGAGAAATTCGTAGAGTTTAAGCATTGTGTAGAATCAAACTTGTTCATGTGTTGAACACTCTATATACATTAGTTGTTTTAGAGTTAGCTTGTCTATGTGTTAGACGAATAGATTGCAACCTTTTATTGTACTTAGAATTTCCGCTTCTAGTACATGTAATTCTTGATTCAATATCAATAAGAATTATATAAAAGTATATCAGTGTGTCTTTAAATTTTAAAAGCTAAAGTTTGTATTCACCCCCCCTTCTACGAACATTTGTTGTTGTGTACTCAATCTGGGACTAACAACTGGTATCAGAGCAGGTTAGATAATCAATATCTAGATATGTTTTGCTTACTCTACAACTGCTTCTACCCCTCTCAAAATGGCCTCATCAACAAACAACATGAATATCTCAAACATTGGGTCCTTAACAAGATGTCCCATGTTTGATGTAGAAAATTTCTCCATGTGGAAATTTAGAGCACATCTTTTCTTATCAACCCTTGATATCCATTTGCTTGAAATAGTCACTGATGGTCCTTATGTTCAAACATCAGTGTTATCCATTCCATCAGAATCTGAAGGTCAAATCTCTACAACAGAAAGAATCATAACCAAACCCATGCATCTATGGACAGATGAAGACAAGAGGTTGGTTAGCCTAGATGTTAAGGCTAGATCAGCTCTTGTCTCTGCACTACCTAATGAGATCTAAAGAGATGTTAGATACACTCACAGTTGCATATGAAGGGACTGAAGAGGTGAAGGAGAACAAGAAGCTCCTCCTCAACAGAGAGTATGAATTCTTCTTTGCTCAGAAAGGTGAGAGTCTTACACAGACATACACCAGGTTCAACTACCTAATTAATGACTTGAAAAGGGCAGACATAACCAAGAGCAACTTTGTTTTGGTGAACAAGTTTCTAGACTCCCTCCCTGAAACATGGGATCACTATGTAATTGTTCTAAGATATAGTGAGAAGATAAATGGAATGTCTCTGGTTGCTCTCTATGGTAACTTACTAAACCATGAGCAATCAGTCAAACAAAGGAAGTTGTCATCTAAGGAGATGAAGGAGGTCGTGAAAGCTGCACCAACTGCCCTTGTATCAAGAGATACAAAGATGAGAAGCTTTGCAGCTATTGATTCTGGTTCTGATGAAGAAGGAGATGAAGTGGAGAGTGCTGGAGAAAGTGATGAGGAGAATGGTTGCGAGGAGAGTAACCTGGAGGAGTTGGTTGAAGGTGTAGCAATGCTGGTTAAGAAGTTCAGACCTTTCAAGAAGGGAAAGGGTGTCAAGAGGATCAGCAAGAGGTCATCAAAGTTTGTCAAGCCCAAATCTACATTTGATGCCTCTACAACAGAGTGTTATAAGTGTGGCAAGATTGGCCAAATAGCCAGTGACTGTAAGTCCAAATATAACACTGGTTCTTCATCTGTGCAAAAGCAGGAGGGCAAAATTAATTATGAAGCCAAGTATAAGAAACTCCTTGCTGCTGTCCTTGACAAGAAGAAGAAGAAGAAGAAAGCCCAGGGCCAAGTTCTTGTTGCTGAAGAAGAAGATTGGGCAGAAGAAGATCTCTCCTCAGATGAAAATGAGGTGATCTCTACTCAGTTTTGCATGATGGCCAACTACAATGATGGTAGTTCCTTTGATGAAGACATGAAAAAGGCTGCAAAAGCTTGTTCAACTACCAACTAGGATCCTTCTTCCATGTATCAGTTTGGAAAATTTATTAACTATGATGATAATGAGAAGAATGCTATGTTTGATTACTTGTGTATTGATTTGCAGTCTGCTATTCAAAGAGAGAATAAGCTAAAACTAGAAGTAGAATCACTAAAGGAAAAATTAATTCTTAAGGATGAGGAACTTAAGCAGATAACTATCTTAAATGATGAGCTAGCTAATCAAAAGATACTTAATGAGATCTTAATAAAAGAAACTAGTGAAGCAACCAAAAAGTTTAATGACCTCCAAAAAGTAGTAAAGTCATGGTGTGTATCTGCAGAAAAGACCACTCAGTGTGTCATGGAGTAGATACCCAAACAAGTTCAAGCTATTATTGGTGGAAGTTACTCTAAGGCTGCTAACTATGTTGATTCTAATAAGAACCTTAATATCTTAGACAAAGTTGAGATTTTGCCATAGACTTTTCACAAAACTGTTAAAGGCAAAAGTGTGTTCACAAATAAGTTTGTTAGAAGCAAAAGTTCCCACTCAAAAGAATCAATTATTCCTTCTGTTGAATCATCCTCTAGTAAGATTTCAGAATGTAAGAATAGTAATAATATAAAGTCAAAGGATGTGAGTAAAGGAAAGGAATCATTGGTTGAAACCTCAGAGACATTATGTTGTCCAACCTTAAAAACAGATGACTTAAATCTTAGTATTTCACAAACTGAAGAATCATTAGCTAATACTACTCCATCAACTGATAGGTTAGTAGATGATGAATGCTTAGCTGATAACCTGTCAGCTGATCATAGCTCATTTTCTAAACAATTAGTTGATCTAGAAGTAATCAACTCTCTTTCAATAGAAGAAACTATGACTAAAAAGAATGATGTTCACATTGTTCCCATTTCTACCACTCCAAAGATTGGTCAAAAACATTCTAAAAACAAAGATCAATCTAAGGTACCTGTAAATAAAGACCTAAGAAATTTACAAGATAAGCTTCATAAGCTGAATGGTCAAGTTAGTCAAATGATGACTGATAAGAAAACTCATAGGCATTCTAACAATGTTGTTCAATGCTCCAAGGCCAAAAAATCTCAAAAATGTTATAAATGTGGAAGCAAGGAGCATAAGGCATTTGAATGTTCTTTAGAAGGGAATTCAAGACAACGGACTTGTAATGATAACAAAGTCATTCCTCTCATACATAAGAATCCTGAGATGAAGTGGAAAGCTTGGTGCATTCCACAGGGATCCACTAAGTAGTGGATTCCTACTTGTGTCACTAACTCTTCTTTCATTCAATCTGTGTAGGGTGTTGGTTCTTGGTTTCTCGACAGTGGATGTTCAAGAACCATGACAGGTAACAAGGCTTTGCTCAGTAACTACAAGAAAGAGAAAGGTCCAAGGGTGACCTTTGGTGACAACAACCATGGGCAAACAAAAGGCTATGGTGAACTTCATAATGGGAACCTCAAACTGTCCATAGTTTCATATGTGAAAGGGCTGAAACACAATCTCATAAGCATAAGTCAATTGTGTGATGGAGATAATGAAGTCCACTTCACAAAGATAGGAGGCTTCATAATAAATAAAGAAGGTAATACAGTGTTTAGTGCCAAGACAACTAAGGATGTGTATACACTTGACATGTCCTCTGGTGACCCTTCAAAGGAAACATGTTTGTACTCCAAGAATAATGAGGATACAAATTGGCTGTGGCACAAGAGGCTTTCCCACCTTAATTTCAAAAATATCAAAAAGTTGAGCAAGGGTGAACTAGTGTCAGGACTACCTTCTCTGACTTATCTTAAGCCTAAACCTTGCACTGCTTGTGAGAAGGGAAAGCAGCATAAGACATCATTTCCA
Organism: Dittrichia graveolens; assembly: GCA_038502395.1. NCBI lineage: Eukaryota > Viridiplantae > Streptophyta > Magnoliopsida > Asterales > Asteraceae > Dittrichia > Dittrichia graveolens. The sequence continues at coordinate 32,959,142 of JARJIL010000008.1, forward strand.
TCCAAACAGGCCTTCTCAATTACAGAACCTTTCTATATGTTACACATGGATCTCTTTGGTCCTGTTGCAACTACTAGTATTGGTGGAAGTAAGTATGCTCTTGTATTGGTTGATGAATTCTCAAGATACACTTGGGTTTTCTTTCTTAAAGCAAAGAGTGAGGTTACTGAAGAAATTATTTGTTTTATCAAGAAGATGGAAGTGTTGAATGGCAATCTGGTGAGGAGTCTTAGAAGTGATCATGGAACTGAATTCAGAAATCAAACTCTGGAATCTTTCTGTGATGAGAAAGGGATATCTCAAAACTTTTCTGCTCCAAGAACCCCACAACAAAATGGTGTAGCTGAAAGAAGAAATAGAACATTGACTGAAGCTGCCAGAACCATGTTGTGTGAAAGTGGGTTACCCTTTAATTTCGGCTGAGGCTATAAGTTGTGCATGTTTCACACAGAACAGGTCCCTTATTATCAAGAGGCACAACAAAACTCCATATGAAGTGCTCATGGGAAGGAAGCCAAGCATCAGCTTTCTGCTTATTTTTGGTTGTTAGTGTTTCATACTCAATCAAAAGGATCAATTGCAGAAGTTTGCTCCTAAAGCTGACGAAGGAGTGTTTGTAGGTTACTCAGTGATTTCTAAAGCATACAGAGTATACAACCTCAGAATCAAAGTCATAGAAGAATCCATAAATGTAAGTTTTAATGAAAATGACTTTGTTACTTCCTGTTCTTCTAATCATGTTTCAGGTGAAGAATTTAATGATCCAGAGCAAGTAGATCCCTCTCCACCAGCTGCTCATGATGTAGATGAACCTGTTCCTATCCAAATCCTTAACCATGTACAACCATCCTCATCCAATCCCATACCTCTACTAAATCATGTGGACAATGACTCAACATCATTGGATTCCAATTCCATATCACTCATTCCCTTTTCAGTAGAGATACCCACAAATTGCAACAATGACGTTATATCAGCCATTCAAAATGAACTCACTTCTACTACTGATAGCCAACATATAACTTCTTCTCCCCAAATCCAAATGAATCCCAATTCCTAAGCAATCCAAAAAGCCTTTAAACACCTCAAGCACCATCCTCATAATTTTGTGATAGGAAACATAGATGATCTAGTAAGAACAAGATCAAAAGCTTGCAACATCTACTTGTATTTTGGATTTGTCTCAATGATTGAACCAAAGAAGGTTGATGAAGCTCTTAATGATCCCCACTGGGTGTCTGCCATGCAAGAGGAACTGGCAGAGTTCAAAAGAAATAATGTATGGATTTTGGTACCCAAACCAATGGATAAATCCATCATTGGAACAAATTGGGTGTTTAGAAATAAGCTAGATGAAAATGGGCAAATCATAAGAAACAAAGCAAGGCTAGTGGCACAGGGGTATTGTCAAGAAGAAGGTATTGATTTTGATGAAACCTTTGCCCCTGTTCCAAGATTGGAAGCAATCAGACTATTCCTAGCCTATGTTGCCTTCAAAAACTTCAAGGTGTTCCAAATGGATGTGAATAGTGAATTTCTGAATGGAGATTTGAAAGAAGAGGTGTATGTGAAACAACCTCCTGGTTTTGAGGAGTCAAGCTTACCTGATCATGTTTACTTTCTAAACAAAGCTTTATATGGTCTTAAGCAAGCTCCAAGAGCCCAAGAGCCTGGTATGATACCCTCTCTTCTTTTCTCATTAACAAAGGTTTTACAAGAGGATGCATTGATAGCACTTTATTTATAAGGAAGTACAAAGGTGATGTGATACTTGTGCAGATATATGTAGATGATATAATATTTGGGTCTACTAATTTGGAACTATGCAAAAGTTTTCTAAACTCATGTCTGATAATTATCAGATGAGCATCATGGGTGAGTTAAACTATTTTCTTGGTTTGCAAATTAAACAAGAGGTTGATGGTATTTTCATTCATCAAACAAAGTATGTCAAAGATTTACTCAACAAGTTTGATTTTGAAAACTGTTCTTCAATGAAAACACCTATGTCTACTTCTATCAAGTTAGGAAAGGACACTGATGGCAAATCAGTGAACATTACTACTTATAGAGGGATGATTGGGTCACTTTTATACCTCACTGCAAGTAGACCAGATATAATGTTTTCAACATGTCTCTGTGCAAGATATCAAGCAGATCCTAAGGAATCACATCTTGCTCCTGTTAAGAGAATATTCAGATATCTCAAAGGAACTCCTAATCTTGGTCTTTGGTACCCCAAAGACTCAGATTTTGAGTTAGTTAGATATTTTGATTCTGATTTTGCAGGGTGTACATTAGACAGAAAAAGTACTTCTGGTGGTTTTCAACTTCTAGGAGGAAGATTGATTAGTTGGTCTAGTAAGAAACAGAATTCAGTGTCAACATCCACTGCAGAGGCAAAATACATTGCTACAGGAAGCTGTTGTGCTCAAATTTTATGGTTACAAAATCAACTACTTGACTTTGATATGAAGTTTGAAGACACCCCAATTCTATGTGACAATACAAGTGCAATCTTCATCTCAAATAATCCAGTCATGCATTCAAAGACAAAGAATATTGAAATCATACATCATTTTCTTAGAGATAATGTGCAAAAGAAGAAGGTAACTTTGCACTACATCAACACTGATTTGCAACTTGCAGATTTATTCACAAAGCCATTAGATGAAGCAAGGTTCAATTTCCTAATATCTAAACTAGGTATGCTTAATTTTTAGTTTAGAATAGTGGTAATTTAGTTAGTGTTAATTTATAAGTGTTGAAAATTATGGATCACTTATCTAAGCATCTCTAAGTCTTACTTAATCTTTGAAAATTAAGTAACTATGCTCAGCTGATACCTATGAGCTGATCAAACTTACTCAGTTGATCACCCTAAGATAAGAAGGAAATGCTCAGCTAAGTACTTTCCTCAGCCGATACTCCAAATTTTCACTATTAGCTGATAGTTTTTCATCAGCTGATACCCCTATTTCTATGATCAGCTGATGATTCAACACTTAGTAAATTTTCACTTTTTACGTTCATTTAATACTTTTTAAACCTAGTTATTTACTCGATTTGTCAGATTTCATTTAATAGCTAATTAATTTGTTTTCCGTTAGAATTTTTGTCAGTATCTAACGATCTTTGTTAACTAACCTTCATAAATATCCCACTTCCTCTCTCATTCACCTTTACCCGTTCAAACTTTCTAAATTCCCTCTCTCTCTCTCTCTATACAAAGAACTACCCTAACTTCTCTCTTGATACTCACTGTTCATCATCCCTACCAAATGGCCACCTATATTCTAGACCCCGCTGTCAACCCTGGTGAGAATGTTGCACCTAACCAACCAATGAATATAACTCCAAACAACATTCTACTCTGCACCACCATCCCTGCCTCGCGAGAAAACCAAGGTTATGAGCCAATGGTTCAGTTTCTTCAGGCTCATCCTTTGTTAGATAGTCTCACTGCTGATCCACACTACATATATCCTACAATTATTGGTGAGCTATGGTACTCCGCAACCTACAACCTAAACGACAACACCATCCACTGCACCCTAGCCCAAGGAAACTATCATCTCCAAATCACCTCTGAAACACTCCGCGAAGCCACTGGTATTCCTCACTTCCCACCTTGCACAGCTTTTTCCTCCAGAGCAGAAGTTCAAACTGTTCTTCAAAGCATCGGCTACAATGAACCTGTAGTGCATGGTCAAGTAAAAGTCTCTACTCTTTCTCATCCGTGGAAGTATTAGTCAATGTGGTCATACATTGTTTTGGTCCAAAATCTGGAAGCCACCATCTCATCAATCAAACTGAGCTTCTGGTGGTCTATGCCCTAGTCTTTGGAGTAAACATCGACTTTGCTCAAGTTATATTTTATGATCTTATTGATAAAATCACTCAAAGCACAAACAAGAAATCATCAAGGTCTCAGGTGCCCTACATTCGATTCTTAAGCCTGATAGCTATGAGGGAGATTGGAGAAAATGATTATGTGGGCTTAACTGAACATGAAGAGCATATTGTTGTCCCTGCCATGGGTTAAAAGTTATTCCACTTTATTAAGGCAAACAGAACTGATTGATGCTGCAAATGATAATGCCAATGCTGGTGATGATGATGATGAGAATGATGATGATAATAATGGTGATGATGCTGAAGAAAGTCACACTGGCAATAATAATGAAGATGATGATGCTGGTGATGGTGATGCTGGTGAACTTACTCCTATCAGTCCAATGGTATTAAGTCCTCTTGGTGGTGATGGTGATGCCCAAGAACAAGAAATTTCTGAGCAACTTCTGAACTCATTGACAGGAGCAGACACATCATGTCCCAAGGTAAGGACAGTTCTGATTCCACCTCGAAGGATATACAAATGGTAGTCCTAACCTTTAATAGCCCATCCTCTTCTTCAGTCCATACACCAATCCAATAGCTAAGCTCTAGTGAACCTCATGTGGTCACTAGTTCTACTCCAATTCGTAGCCCCATACATACAAGGTCACCAGAAGTGACTCATTATGAGCACTTTGGGGGAGTACAATCCACACCTCTGACCTCAACTCCAATTACCCTTCCTTATGTTGAGGGGGAGTAATTGGATGTTGCCACCTTTAAGCCGGTGGATGTATCCTCACAACAGGATACATCTGTAAAAATGGGATCTAAGCCGCTAGCTGAGACAACCTCCCAACAGGTTGACCTCATTGAAAGACAGACCTCAACCCAAGGTCATACTGTGTCTATCCCACTATTGAGTCAGCCTATACCATTCACCTTCACACAACATAATGTGGATCCAATAAGGGATTCCCTATTATTGAGTGCATCCCACACTCAATCCACTTATCTTGCACCTCTTATCAATTCAATTCTTACACAAGCACAGCCTGCCAATGCTAGTGGTACAAACCAACCACTTGTACAAGGCTCAACAATCCTTCCCAATGAGTTTGAGCTTATACACCAAGGCTCAAATGAGAGAACACAAACCCTACCCAATTTCTTTGAACCTATCTCCACCCCTTACAATTCTTAGCCATCTACTTCTACTCAAACACCAAACCTTACCGTTGTCCAAACCATAAACCAAAACCTTGATAACCTAACCCAAACCTTCCAAGCTTTCCAAACCCAAACCTCTACTCAACTGTCTAGACTTGCAAAAGACATTGAGTCCCTCAAAACCCCACCCCAACCCTCCTCTGCACCTACTGCCTCTCCCATTGATCTTACCCCTATCCCAACCAAAATAGACCATCTCTCTACCCTTATCCCATCTCAATCACACATTCCCATCCTTCCTCAATCCACTACCTCTTCCCTCAACCAAACTATCTCAAACCTAGTATCCCAACTCCAAACCCTCCGCCCAATCAACCCAAACATTTCTGTTCCAATACCTACACAACTCTTACCCATGCCTTCCTACCTTAAAGGCATCCTTGATGACATTGAAGCCTTAACTGAACAATCCAGAATGAGTCATCTCTCATTGTGGAAAGCCCTAAAAGATCTCAAGGATGACCTCTCCCTTCAACTCTCTAAACTTACCTCTACCCCATCCTATACCCCTTCCTCAACCCATACACCTACCCCAAAGCCAACCACAGGTGATTCCCCTCCTCCTTTTGATGATGCCAAAAAGGGGGAGAAATTCTCAAGTTCATCTAGGGAGGATGATCCTGATTCTGAAGAAGTGGATGCTGCTTATAATGAAACTGCTACAAAGATCTTGCAGAAAGAAGCATCCAAAGCAATAGCTCCTCCTCTCAAAAGAAAAGCACCTTCTGAGGGGGAGCAAAGGTTTCCAAAGAGATTAAAAAGAATGGCTAACAGGCCAAAGCCAAGAAGGAAAGTTGCTGAGGGTTGCTCTCCATCAATAGCCATTGAGTCTGATTCTAATGATGAGGATGATACTACACTCTCTGACATTCTCAAAAGAAGAAGACAGAGCCCAAAACCATCTGCTCCACCAGTCCAATCAACTCCATCAGTCCAAAAGGCTTCAACCTCTGCTCCTAAAGACAAAGGCAAACAGAAAATGACATCTGAGCAAGTTGAAGCAGATGAACAAATGCAAAGGGAGCTTGCACTTAAAGAGCAAGAAGAAAGGGAAAATGTCCAAATGGCTTAAGCATTGGGTGTTCCAGTTGAAGAGATCTACCAAGCCAAGGAGCTAGTATATCAGCAAGAACAAGAACAAGTTCAAAATCAAGCTGCTGCTCAACACAAATTGGCAAGGGAGAAATCTCAGTCTGAACTGCTCAAAGCTAGATCTCATGCGGATGCCATCAAAACCCTCTTCAACCTTGATCTATGTGCTCCCTACAATCTAAGTCAACAAAGGCTTCAAAGCTTCAGAGAAAAGATCAACATTCTAAGAAAGAGAACAGAACCAACTCCAATCACAAGAGCGACTGTCCACAAAGGTGATGGTGAACCCAACCTCAAAGCTATAAGGCAAAACAACTTCAACAGTTGTAAAGTTGTATCCTATGAGAGGTGTCATATCTATGGGTTCACAGAGTTAGTTGAGATCCTGTACCTTCTCTTCAAATCCAAATCCAAGCTTAAAGTTCAATTCATTCAGAAAATTCAAAATTGGATAGCTCTAGCTGTGTCATAAAGGGCCTTCACTCCAGATGACTATTATAGACATGTGCACATAGTTGATAATCTTTACAAGAAAGGCTCCAAGCCCTTTAAACCATTTGAGCTAAGAGAGGTACTACCCCAGCATGAGTACTTGTATGATTTTGAGGGTCTCAAAACAACTCTACCACTGAACATCACCCATGAGCTTTACAAGTTTATATCCATGCCTGTTGAAGGCTTAATTTTTTCTGGACAAAGTTGGTACTTGGAGGTTCTTTAGATAGTTTGAAATCCACAAAGATAGCAAGAGCTTGCTCTTTGGGCTAAGAACATCTACAAGAGGCAGAACTGGAAATGAACATTTTGAAGCCCTTGTACAAGCCCAATGTGAAGTCTTAGCTGAAACAGATCCACATGCCAAAGACTTTGGAGTAAAAGAAGAACCATGGTGGGATGATTGAAGACTGATCTAACTCTAAAGATTTGTTGATATCTAGTTGATTGTATATTATAGACTAGTTAGTTAGTAGTTAATCTCTGTAAATACTTCTGTACATTTCTTTATTCTGTTATTTCAAGTAATGTTTATGTATATCAAAAAATAAAAAACATATAAAAATGGAAAAATGAAAAGATACCACAAAAACAGAACAAAATGGTAGAACACAGAAAAGGATTCCACAAAAACAGAACAAAATGGAACACTAGAAAAGAAACCAAAAACAGAACAAGGTTCAAAATAAAAAGAGCTACCAAAAACAGATACCTAGGTAGCCAAATGTACTTAAAAGTTCAAATCTTTTGTATTCGAAGTCAAACTGATTCTTCAAAAAGAAAAAGGTTTTGTCATCATCAAATAGGGGGAGATTGTTGGGGAGATAATCACTTCACCCTAATAATCAACTCTGCCTATTCTAAAACATAGAATTTGATGATAACCAAACCCTACATTTAGTATGACTTAGAAAGAATTCAAACATGTGTTGTTTGAATCAGATTATGTAAAAATATGCGAAGTATGAAACCATCAGCTGAGCATCAGATCCTACTTAATGTATCAGCCAAGGGATATCAGCCAAGGGATATCAGCCAAGGAGCATCAGATGAGGAAAACAAGTAAAGAAGACCATCAGCTGAGGAAAATAAACCATCAGCTGAGTGAAGAAAGTTGATCAGCTGAGTGCCTACACCATCAGTTGATCAAGGACTTTGCTCAGTTACTCCATCAGCTGAGTGAACAAATGGATCAGCAGAGGCCCAGAACATCAGCTAAGTAAGTCTTCCTTTACACAAGTCATCTACCCTCATAAACTGATGTATTTGAATGATTAGCTGAGCATTCTTGACCAACTGATCATACAAATACATGAGCTTATGCCCTGCTAAGCTTAGTATTGATCAGCTAAGCATCTATATGATCAGCTGAGCAATATGTATCTACTGAGTCCTAGCAAAAAGTGATCAACTGATATGTTTTGTCAACTGAGTAGTGAATATCAGAGTTCCTAGTACAATCTGTTAGTTGAGTCGTGCAAAATGTCAAATCTGCACTATCTTTTCAGATTGTAAGTCATATGTAAAAGGAAGAACATGTGTTGTTCTATTATGCCTTAGATCTTTGTTTGTAAAAGTAAAAATTCACTTTCTGGATCAAGTATGAGACAAAAAGGTTTGATCTTATCCTCTGGAAAAGGATAATGATACCTCAAACAGACGAAGATCTTGAAGATTTGTTCAAACAACTAAGTATGGATGGCAATCCCATACTTGGTAAAGTCAAATCAAACAGAAGCATGGTGTTGATTAAAGTACAAGCATGGAAAGGGAAAGAAACTTCTACACGACAGTAGATGTGGGTTTTAATATTTTATATTGTGAGTGGGTTGCACTTTTGCAGAAAAGTACAATTACTTTTATCAATCTATTGATTAAAGTAACTTTACTTTTCACCCACTACCTTTACAAATAAAATATTATATTTCCACATCCTCTTTGTCTTCTACCTTCATGCAATCGGGTACACCAAGATTTCTGTATATACTCATGCATGGTGGACATGCAAAGATACAACACAGTGAAGTCTCTACTCCATAGAAAGAAAATCTCATCAGTTGAGAAATGCGTACAGTTTAAGCATTGTGTAGAATCAAACTTGTTCATGTGTTGAACAATCTATATACATTAGTTGTTTTAGATTTAGCTTGTCTATGTGTTAGACGAATAGATTGCCACCTTTTATTGTACTTAGAATTTCCGCTTCTAGTACATGTAATTCTTGATTCAATATCAATAAGAATTATATAAAAGTATATCAGCGTGTCTTTAAATTTTAAAAGCTAAAGTTTGTATTCAACCCCCCCCCCTTCTACAAACATTTGTTTTTGTGTACTCAATTTAGGACTAACAAGTACACAACAACAAATGTTTGTAGAAGTAGGCGGTTGAATACAATCTTTAGCTTTTAAAATTTAAAGACACGCCATAATACTTTTATTTAATTCTTATTAATGATGAATCAAGAATTACATTTATTAGAAGCGGAAATTGTAAGTACAATAAAAGGTGGCAATTAATTTGTCTAACACATAGACAAGCTAACTTTAGAACAACTTATTTCTAAGAGTGTTCAACACACCAACAAGTTTGATTATACACAATTTGCTAAACTCTACGAATTTTCTCAACTAATTAGATTGTTGTACTATTGTATAGAGGATATTTTGCATGTTCACCATACATGGGTATTTATAGAAGCAAAGTGGCATCTGGTTGGCATAGAGGAAGGAGACAAAGAGTACATAGGAAAATAATATTTTAATTATAAAGATAGTAGGTGAAAAGTAATGTTACTTTAATCAGGTGTTGATAAAAGTAAATGTACCTTTCTGAAAAAGTGCAACCCACTCATAATATAAAATATTAAATCCCATATCTTTTGCCTTGTAAGACTATCTTTCTCTTTTCATGTTTGTACTTTAAACATATGCCATGCTTCTTTCAGATTTGACTTTACCAAGTATGGAATTACCAACCATACTAAGTTGTTGAACCAACTCTTAGGGATCTTCATCTTCTAAAGCATCTTTCTCCTTTTTCAGAGGATAAGATCAATCCTTTTTGTCTCGTACTTGATCCAAAACGTGCTATACACTTTTACAAACAAAGATCTGAAGGCAAAATAGAACAACACATGTTCTGCCTTTTACATATGAAACTTACAATCTGAAATGGTGAGCAGATTTGACATTTTGCTCGACTCAGCTAACAGAATGACTAAGTACTTTCTAAATTATACTACTTAGATGACAGAATTGATCAATTGATCATTTTTACAAAGGCTCAGTTAATACCTATTGCTCAGCTGATCATATAGATGCTCAGTTGATCAATAGTTATACTAGGAAAGTATAAGCTCATGTATTTATATGATCAGTTGATCAATTGTGCTCGGCTGGTCATTTAAATACATAAGTTTATTTAAGATAAAGACTTGTGCTTAGAAAGACTTAATTAGCTTATGCATGTGGCCTCAGCTTAACCATTTTCACTCACCTGATGGTTATGAATCACTATCAAAGTGCTTTGCTTAGCTAATAGGTATAAATGCTCAGCTGATCAAATTTCTTCACTCAGCTGATAGTTGTTTTTCCTCAGCTGATGGTCTTCTACACTTGTCTTTTTATCCTGATGTTCCTCAGTTGATGTCCTTCGGCTGATACTTTGAGTAGGGGCTGCTTCTCAGTTGATGTTTCCATACTTAGCAGAATCTAAAGAAATTTACAATATATACATCAACTAAGCAACCAAAAAGTCTTCAGAGATAAGGTCAGTCTTTAATCCTCCCACCATTTTTCTTCTTTAACTTGAAAGGCTTCTACTAGAGGATTTGTTTCAGCAAGTACTTGACACTAAACTTGTACAAGGACTTCAAATTCATCATTTTCTGTTCTGCTTCGTGTAGATATCCTTAAACTAAAGAAAAAACTCTTGCTTGACTTTGGGATTTCGGACTGCCTAAAGTACCTCCATGTGCCAGCTCTGTCCAGGAAGAAGATTCCCTCAACAGGTGTGGATATAAATTTGAATAGCTCAGGGGTGATGTTGAGTGGTAGACTTATATTGAAACCCTCAAAATCAGATAGGTAAACATGTTTAGGAAGTACCTCTCTTCGCTCAAAAGGAATAAAAGGCTTTGAACCTTTCTTATGAAGGGTTTCCACTGTATAAACATGCCTGTAGTTGTCATCCTTTGTGAAGGCATTTTAGGAAACTGCTAGAGCAATCCAAGCTTGAATATTTTGAATAAACTGAAATTTCAACTTGCTCTTGGATTTGAAGAGGGGGTAGAGGATCTCAATCAACTCAGTGAACCCATATATGTGGCATCTGTCATCTCACACCACTTCACAACTATTGAAGTTATTCTGCCTTATAGCTTTTAAGTATGGATCACCATCCCCTTTATGCACTGAGTCTCTTGTGATTGGAGCTGGCTCTGTTCTTTTTCTGATGATATCAATCTTTTCTCTGAAGCTTTTGATTATTTGTTGACTTAGATTTTAAGGAGATGAGAGATCAAGGATGAGGAGGTTTTAATGGCATCCGCATGAGATCTTGCTTTAAGTAGTTCAACTTGAGATTTCTCCTTGGCCTGTTTGAGTTGAGCAGCTTCTTGTGTTTGATGATTTTATTTCTCTTGAGCATAGGATAGCTCTCTATCTTGGTAGATCTCCTCCACTAGAACATCCAAAGCTTGAGCCATTTGGGCATTTTCCCTTTCCTCTTGCTCTTTGAATGCAAGCTCTTTTTTTCTTTTCTCCCTTTCTTCGACTTTCTCAGATGTCATTTTTCTTTTTCCTTTGTTTTTAGGAGCAGAGGTTGAAGGAACTTGAACTGATGGAGTTGGTTAGACTGATGGAGTAGGGGAAGGTTTAGGACTCTGTCTTCTTCTGCTTAAGATATCAGATAAAGGAGTGTCATCCTTATCATCCGAATTAAACTGAATGTTGATTGTAGGAGAGCAACCTTTAGCAACTTCCTTTTTCTTAGACTTAGCCCTTCTTGCCATGGTTTTGAATCTCTTTGGAAATCTTTGCTCCCCCTTAGCAAATGCTTTTCTTTTAGAGGCTAGGGAAGCTGTTGCATGAAGTGCTTCCTGATGTATGATTTTGAGGTAGTTTCATTGTAGGCAGCATCAACATCCTTTTCTTTAGAAGGATCATCCTCCCTTGATTTAGAATTTCAAGAGCTCTCCCCCTTTTTTGCATCATGAAAAGGAGGAGGGGAGTCATCTGAAGTGGGCTTAGGAGAAGGGGTAGGGGTAGGGGTAGGGGTAGGTGTATGGGTAGAAGAAGGAGTGGTGGTAGGGGGTTTGTAGAATTTTAGGTGGAAGTCATTCTTGAGATCTTTGATGGCTTTCCACAAGGAGAGATGACTCATGTGGCTTTGGTCAGTGAGGGTTTCTAAATTATCAAGGATGCCTTTGAAAAAGGAAGGCATGGGTAGTAGCTCTACAGGGATAGCTACTCAAATATTGGGTTTGATAGGTTTATGGGTTTGGAGTTGGGTAAGAAGGTTGGAAATGGTTTGGTTTGAAGATGAAAGGGTGGATTGGGGTAATATGGGAGTAGGTGGTTGAGATGGGATAATGGTGAAGATTTGGTCAATTTTGGCAAGAATAGGAGTGAGGTCAGTGGTAGGAATAGGTGCAGGGGAGGGTTGGGTGTGGGATTTAAGTGACTCTATGTCCTTGGCTAGCTTGGACAGTCGAGTATCTGTTTGGGTTTGAAATGTGGTGAAGGTTTGAGTGAGATGGTGTATTTTCTGGTTTATGTTTTGGAAGGTTTGGATAAAGAGAAGATTAGAGGTATTGGGAGTTGATATTGAGGTTTGAGAGGAGGAGGAGGTAGGCAAAGGTTTGGTAAAGTTGGGTAGCGTTTGGATTCCCTCATTTGAACTTTGGTGTATAAGCTCAAATTCATTAGGAAAGATGTTTGAGCCCTGTACCAATGGTTTGTTTGTACCACTGGCATTGACAGGCTGTGCATGTGTAAGAAGAGAATTGAAAATAGGTGCAAGAAAAGTGGATTGAGTGTGGGATGCACTCAATAGTAGGGTATCCCTTGTTGGATTCACATTCTATTGGGAGAATGCAGGTGGCAAAGGCTGACTCATACTAGTGGTTGACATTGGGTTAAGGTTTGTCTTTCAATTAGATCATCCTTTTGAGAGGATGTTTCAGAATACGGTTTAAATCCCATTTTTACAGATACACCCCGTTGTGAGGATGTATCCACTAGTTTAAGGTTAACAACACCTAGTTCCTCCCCCTCAACATGAGGAGGGCTAATTGGAGTTGAGGTAAGAGGTGTATGTGTTACTACCTCAGGGGGCTGAAAGTGAGCAACCTCTTCTTACCTTATGTTTTAGGGGCTAAGGATAGGAGTAGAACTAGTGACCACTGGAGGTTCACTAGAGCTTGGCTTGTAAGTAGGTGTATGAACTGTAGAAGAGGATGGGCTATCAAAGGTTGGGACTACCATTTGAATATCCTTAGAGGTGGAGTCAGAATTGTCCATACCTTGAGATTGGATATGCCTACTTCGATCAATGAGTTCAAGTAGTTGATCAGATATCTCAGGTTCAGGTTGATCCACAGAAGCAACATAATCAAGGGGACTTTGCGTAAATGGACTGAGAGGAGCAAATCCAGGATCACCACCACCATAATCATTATTATCATCAATGTTATCATCACCACCATCATCACCATTATCACCATCATTCTGATTTGCCTTAGTAGCAACATTGATCAACTCCTGCATTTGTGGAGTGATAGCAGGACCCCTGTCTGCTCTCAAGAAGTGGAACACTTTTTCGCCCATTGAAGGAACATGGATGCTATCCAAATGTTCATAAGGCTCACATAGCCATCCTCTCTAATTTCACGCATGGCAATCAAACTCAGAAATTGTATGTAGGGTACTTGAGACCTTGAAGATTTTTTGTTGGTGCTTTGAGTGATTTTATCAATAAGGTCAGAGAAAATGACCTGAGCGAAGTCAATGTTGATCCCAAAGAGTAGGGCATATATCACGAGGAGCTCTGTTTGGTTGATCATATGGTGACTACCAGATTTTGGACTAAGGCAACGTATAACAACATTTGCCAAATATTTCCAGGGGTGAGCAAGAGCAGAGATTTTAATTTGACCGTGCACTACAGGCTCATTGTAGCCTATGGTGGGAAGCATTGTTTGGATTTGAGCTCTAGATGGAAATGCAGTGAAGGGAGCATAGTTGGGTATGATGAGAGCTTCACGTAGGGTTTCAACAATGATTAGAAAATGATAACCTCCTCACGCCATGGTACAGTTGATTGAGCTTTCATGGATGTTGTAGTTGGTGAAGTACCATATATCTCCGATGATACTGGGAAATATGTAGTAAGGGTCAGCAGTTAGGCATTAGAAGAGTGGATGAGCTAGTAGGAGCTCAACCATCGGCTCGTATCCCTGGTTTTCTCTTGAGGAGGGGATCGAGGTACAGAGTAGAATGTTGTTTGGAGTGATGTTCATCGATTGGTTTAGAGCAACATTCTCACCGGGAGTGAGTTCAGGGTTTGGAATATAGGTAGCCATTTGGTAGAGATGATGAACAGTAAGGTTTGTAGAGAAATGGCGAGAGAAATCCTATGTTAGAGCTTTTTAGAGAGTGAGAGAGAGAGAGGTTTTGAGAGATTTGAACACGTAAAGGTATATGAGAGAGGGAATTAGGTATTTATGAAGGATAACAAAGACCGTTAAATACTGACAAAGACTCTAACGGAAAACACATTAATAAGCTATTAAATGAAATCTAACAGACGGAGTAAATACCTAGGGTAAAAAGAATTAGCTGAGATAAAGTAAGGAAATTGGAACAAGTGTTGATTCATTAGCTGAGCATTGAAAAATATCAGTTGAGAGACATCAGATGATAGGAAAGCATCAGCTGATAGAGAAGGTTTGAATTGTATCAGCTGATAGGGTTACTTAGCTAAGCATTTCTTCCTTAGTTGAGTGTCATTGACTGAGTGTTTTGATCAGTTGATGGGTATTAGCTAATCAAACCTTCTTAGATTTTTTCAGTATTAGTAAGGCTTAGAGATGCTTAGATAAGTAAATCATTAGATTCAACACTTATCAATTGACAGAAAAAAAACTACTACTAATCTAATCTAGAAATTAGGCATACCTAGTTTGAATATTAGAAAATTAAACCTTGCTTCATCCAATGGTTTGGGGAACAAATCTGGAATGTAACGTCCCGAATTTTTTTTGCCAATACCAAACCATACGATTAAAAGTCTACGATAATTGAAACACTGTATAATATCAATTACATCCCGGGTGAAAACCCATAAGAATCTTACGTTCAAGTACAATCATTTTGGATCAGATTAGAAAATTCATGAGAGTGAAAACATTGCGGAAACTTGTTGGGGATGTGAAGGTATTCGTTTGGCAAAATCAAGTAGCAACGGAAGCAAAGTACATAACAAAAATCGATGCCAAACAATGAATACTTCCCATGGACCAAAATCTAACAATGGAATTGCAACTAAAATATATAAACAAGATGAGAAGAAAGGTTATACCTCAATGGTGCAAAACACAAAGTAACCTTCCTAGTCAAGTATCTTAGAGTCCAACAAAGAACTCCTCCAATGAAGTCCACCCCAAGCTTCCTTGATTCCCAAGTGCTAGCAAGTTGATATACAACCACCAAAACAACAATCAAGTGTGTGTATG
This sequence comes from Dittrichia graveolens, assembly GCA_038502395.1. NCBI lineage: Eukaryota > Viridiplantae > Streptophyta > Magnoliopsida > Asterales > Asteraceae > Dittrichia > Dittrichia graveolens. Next base: position 32,974,533 of record JARJIL010000008.1, read on the forward strand.
TTTGCTTCTTGTGCTCAAGAACACCAAGAACACCAAGAACAAGAGAGAGAGAGTTCAAGTGTCAACCAAGGGACAAATTGTGAGCCAAAAGCCTCTCCTAGAGCAGATAACTCGTGGTCTCTTTGTCTACAACAATTATGAGAGTTAACCCCATTAAACCAAGTGTTTAAGGCTGTTAATTCTGCTGTTACAGCGAACGTACACGGCCCGTGTAGGTCTAAACGGCGGTGTAGGCCCAAGGTCCACGGCCCCAATTGGGCTAAGACAGCCCATGTCTAATAGGCACTACACGGCCCGTGTCCATCTACACGGCCCGTGTAGGCCCAAACTACACGACCTCGAATTGGGCCAATACGCCTCGTGTATGTTGGACTGGACACGGCCCGTGTTCAGGAACACGGCCCGTGTACCATTCTGCCAAAACCCATTTTGGCCTTTTCCTCTCTTTTGCTCGATCGTGTTGCCGGAATCAATACTTGGTGTGTGACCCAATAGGCCTATACCTCATCGGTAGTGCCATTAAGTCATTCGTGTCAGCGGGCATATTCCAACAGACTCCCACTTGCACGTGACACGACTACGAAAAATAACACAAACATAGAGCGGCCTCTAGCAAGACATCTATGCTCCCAAGTCAGTATAGGGTATGCCACTCTTGACAAGATCCCCAATCATGAAATGATTGTCCTAAAGATAAATAAACATGTACATCCCTTTGTTTGCGAAATACAATGTGAACACAAGGCATGGAATATAGTCAACCTCCATATCGTTCACAATTATGTTTCTCGATTCCAGATTAGTGGTGACCAACAAACCAAGTTAACATTGATCCATCATCAACGTAACCTGAGCACGACCATGCATATGAACGTCAGCACTCAATCATTGAGGGGCCCATGGATATTCTCTCTATACATAGAGGAACAAATACCTTTCGACTACATAGTCCCGCCACATAGACACTACTCTACCCAATCATCTCCTTTATAACGACCAGTTACGGACCGCGTTAGAAAACAATCAAAGCAAAGCAGACCTATGTTTTGGGATCACATGTATCTCTAGTTTAAGGATGAAATGTCATTACCATCCCGAGTTACTTGTGACTAAAACCATGAGGTAAACTCGGGTGCGAGTCCTCCAATCACTTGAAACCCCTTTCAAGTATAGGCAAGAATCACGTTTTATCAAAACCAATTCTTTACCTCAATCTTAATTCATACTTTCTTCCCACAAAGTATGACCGATTGTGGAGACTTAAAGATTGTAAAACAATCAAGGGAATAAGTTAAACATGCAAAGATAGAACACAATAAAGACTAAATGTGAGTAACCGCAACACGCGTATATATAGATCTCTACTATATAAATCGAACCAAACATTAGTAATATTATTGCTTAATGTTCCCAAATACATAATGGTCCAAACATAAATTAAAAACTAAATCAAAACCAAGTCATGAGCAAATCTAACACCTATCGCCGTAGTGTGAGAATCATGAGAAGCTTGTGACAATGGTTTAGTAAACGGATCGGCCAAATTGCCTTCCGAGGTTACTCTACTAATAGCGACTTCACTACTTTCAACCATCTCTCTTATCAAGTGGTACTTACGAGGTATATGCCTCGTTCTCTTGTGAGCTCTCGGTTCCTTCTATAAGGCTACCGCACCCTCATTGTCACAAAAGATCTCAATAGGGTCGGATATGCTAGGAACCACTCCAAGGGCTCGGATGAACTTCCTTATCCACACAGCTTCGTTAGCAGCTTCACTTGCCGCAATGTATTTTGACTCTATAGCAGAATCAGCCACTGTGTCTTGCTTTGAACTTCTCCAAGTAATAGCCCCACCATTCAATAGGAACACAAAGCCCGATTGTGATCGGCAGTCATCCCTATCAGTTTGGAAACTAGCATCAGAGTACCCTTTACTTTGAGCTCTTCCTCACCACCAAATATCAAGAACATCTCTTTAGTCCTCCTAAGATACTTAAGAATGTTCTTTACCGCAACCCAATGGGCTTGCCCCAGGTTTCCTTGATATCTACTAGTCAAGCTCAAAGCACATGATACATCAGGACGGGTACATAACATGGCGTACATGATCGAGCCCACGGCCGAAGCATATGGTACTCGCTTCATTACTTCTAGTTCCTCTTGAGAACTAGGACATTGAGTTTTACTCAATATCACTCCATGCGACATAGGAAGATTTCCTTTCTTGGAGTCCTCCATCTTGAACCGCTTCAAGACTTTGTCAATGTATGTACTTTGACTCAACCCGAGAAGTTTTCTAGATCTATCTCTATAGATCTTGATACTCAGAATGTATGCTGCTTCTCCTAAGTCTTTCATTGAAAAGCATTTTCCAAGCCAAGTTTTGACACTTTGCAAGGTTGGAATGTCTTTACCAATTAGTAGGATATCATCCACATACAAGACTAAGAAAACAACGGCGCTCCCACTAGCCCTAACGTGTACACATGACTCGTCTACACTTTTCGAAAAACCAAACTCTTTGATTTTCTCATCAAAGCATAGATTCCAACTACGAGATGCTTGTTTAAGTCCATAAATGGACTTCTTTAATATACACACTCTATTAGGATGCTTCGGATGTACAAAACCCTCAGGCTGCGTCATATACACCTCTTCAGAGAGCTTCCCATTAAGGAAGGCGGTTTTGACATCCATTTGCCATATTTCGTAATCATGAAATGCGGCGATTGCCAAAAGTATCCTAATAGATTTCAACATGGCCACTGGGGAGAAAGTTTCATCATAGTCGACACCATGTGTCTGAGTGAAACCTTTAGCCACTAGTCGGGCATTGAAAGTGTTTACTTTTCCATCCATGTCGGTCTTCTTCTTGAAGACCCACTTACACCCTATTGGTTTACAACCGGGTGTGGGATCAACCAGTTCCCAAACCTGGTTATCCTTCATGGATTGCATCTCGTTATCCATTGCCTCCTTCCATTTAGCAGACTCGTGGCCCGCTGCCGCTTCCCGATAGTTGGTGGGCTCATTAAGATCCACCAATAACTCGTCGCCCTCAGATATGAGAAACCCATATCTCTCTGGCTCATGGCGACTTCTACCGGATCTACGGGGAGGTAACGGATGTACGTTAGTCTCCGCATTTTCATGCTCAGACTCAACCTCACTAGGTTGTTGGCTAATGCCAACGTCAGGTCTTTCATCCGTTGACTCTTGAACTTCTTCAAGATCAATCTTAATCCCGCCATGCTGATTGGATACTAACTCTCTTTCTAAAAAGACCGCCCTCCGAGCAACAAATACCTTGTTCTCGGAAGGTTTATAGAATATATATCCACTACCCGCAGCTGGATATCTGATGAAATAACACTTTTCGGATCGGGGCTCCAACTTGTCATCTACCTCACGTCGTACGTAGGCTTGACAACCCAAACCTTTAGATAGGCAAGAACGGGAGGTTTCCCATGCCATATCTCGAAAGGTGTTTTCTCAACCTTCTTCGTTGGAACGAGATTAAGGATTCTTTTTTCCGTTTCAAGAGCATAACCCCAAAGGCTTATAGGCACTTGGGTGTGACTCATCATAGACCGAACCATATCTAACAATGTTCGGTTCTTCCTCTCGGCGACACCATTTAATTGTGGCGTCCTAGGAGGTGTAAGTTGTGAGATAATTCCACAACCCTTAAGATGATCACGAAACTCTTGACTAAGATACTCACCACCCCTATTGGATCTAAGTATCTTAATCTTCTTGCCCAATTGATTCTCTACTTCGTTTTGGAAAGTCTTAAAGACCTCAAAGGTCTCGGACTTTTGTCTAACCAAGTAGACATTCCCATACCTACTATAATCATCTATAAAGGTAACGAAGTATCTAGAATTGTCTCTTGTGATGTGCTTAAACGGACCACACACATCGGAATGTATAATGTCCAATAAGTCTTTTCCCCTCTCATTCACGCCGGAAAAGGGTGCTTTAGTCATCTTGCCTAATAAACAAGATTCGCATACTTCATTTGACTCATGGTCAAATGATTCCAAGATCCCATCCGCTTGGAGCTTGGTGATGCGAGTCTTGTTTATATGGCCAAGTCGACCATGCCACAAAGACAATTTGTCTAAACCATTTTTAGACGTTGAATCAATATTCATGATTGAACGATTATCACTAACGTACGCATCTACTTCATAAATACCACGACAGGGATAAGCTTTAAAATAACAAATACCATTTTTAAAACAAACAATAACACCATTGTCAAAAGAAAAACCAAAACCATTGTCGTGTAATGCATGAAAAGAAATAATGTTTCGTGCCACAAGCGGCGAATAGCATACATTCAATAATAATATGGAAAAACCGGAATTAAAAGATAATTCAACTTCTCCTCGAGCCTTGACCGGGACATTCTCCTTGTTTCCCATAATCAAGTCAAGCTCGCCATTCTCCATCCTACTACTTGTCCTTAGCACCTTCACAATGTTACAAACGTGAGTGCCATAGCCGGTATCTAATACCCAACTACTAGATGTAGAAGTATGATGGAGTTCAATCATGTATGTACCTAAGTCGGAAGTTCCTGCAATGCTCAACCCCTTGAGCTTCTTAAGACCTTCTAGGTACCCCGGGCAGTTACGGCGCCAATGGCCCTTCTTCCCGCAGAAGAAGCATTCCGCTTCATTCAGAGTTTTAGCTTGGGGAACCATCTTCCCCTTGCCTTTACCCTCCGAAGCGGGGCCAAACTTGGCAGCGCCAATCTTCCCCTTCCCCTTCCCCTTCCCCTTAGGGGTATAAGCGGTCCTCTTCTTCTTCTTCTTCTAGATTCGCCCCTCCCTTATAGCAAGAACGGGATTTGGAACGGAGGGCTTGTTTTTGGTCATGCTAGACTCCGTTGTCTTAAGCATACCATGAAGCTCCATGATGGACTTATCCATACTATGCATATGATAACTCATAACGAATTGATCATACGCGGTGGGCAGGGACCATAGGATCAAATCCACGGCTAGCTCCCTCCCTATGGTAAATCCGAGCCATTCCATGCGCTCCACGTTTGCTTTCATGCGCAACACATGTGCACTCACATTCCCGCCATCGGCCATCTTGCTACCAAGTACCGTCTTAAGACACTCAAACCTCTCTTGTCTCGTTTGCTGCTGGAACATTTCCTTAAGCTGAGCGATCAAGTCAAAAGCACTCAAATGATCCATTTGCTTTTGGAGCTCGGGGATCATAGTACTTAGGATGAGGCAAGTAATGTCCTCGGTATCCTTGACACGCTTCTCATAAGCGTCTCGGATAGCCCGAGTGGCATTGGCAGCAGGAGCCTCGGGTAGGGCCTCCTCTATGGTAACCATCTTCCCTTCTTGGCGTAGGACAAGTTTAAGTTGCCTAAACCAATCCAAGAAGTTGTTACCATTGAGTTTCTCCTTCTCAAGGAAAACTCTAAGTGAAAAATGGTTGGTGGTGTTGGTGTTGCTAGAAGACGCCATCTAAAATAGCAAAGTAGTTTTAATTAGTTTGGAAATCCTTGTTAAAATAAGTACCCATAGTTTTAAACAAAACAATTTATTTGTAACAAGGGCTAAGAACCTTATTTCACCTCGCACCGTGACGGGTTTACCGCGGATCACGTGGCGAAGCTATTTAGGCCGGCAACCATTTTACCAATTGTAATCTCTATTACAACTCTTAGACACTTGCGGGATCCGTTGACATCCATTATGTCGGTTGGCATGTTTGACCCCAATCTTACACCAATCTTAATATATAATTTTTGTTTAGCTCGTGCTTAGCTCGACAACTAACCAAGAATTATATACTAAAATTGTAAATCGTCCGACAAGACACACGGGTGGAACTCTCGACCATTAATTGGCTCATGCTTAACTCGACAACCAATCATGCGAGTTACCCCACTCACCTTCCACACAACTACACAAGGAATGACTCGTGCTTAGCTCTACAATCATCCATGCTTCGTTAGATTCGGGTGGTGTCATCTTATGGATGGTGCATGATTTACATTTTGAAAAACGGGATTTTGTTTCCGGTTTATAAAACCCTTTTGTGAATTAACAAAGTAAGTGTCAAAACGATTTTTAAGCACTTTTAATATAATACCATTTTATATTTCCTTTGTCTATTCTATTCGCCCGCAATTGTTAACCATTTTAACAAACATTGTATTTTATTTAATTTTTATAGAAAAATTATCTAGCATGCGAATCCTAATCCATGCATAGAATAATAAAATACAACCACGCAAATATCTATACATACGATTCGGTAACATGCCCATAATTCCTATGCGTTTTCCCCGTGAGCCACAACGGGGAAAACGAGGCCAAAAATCTAAGGAAAAGATATGGTCTCGTTGGATGAGCTCCCACTGAATCCAACACCTCCAATAGCATGTTGATTCTTTCTCGCCAAGACGTCATCACCATGACTCCCGTTGACTATTTTGGTTTTAAATCTATACTATATACAAATACATAGAATATATTTAAACGACACGCAGGTCGCAATCCTATACTATTTATACAAATACATAGAATAAAAGAAACGGCGTGCAAGCCGCACCAATAAGTAAATAAATTAATATTGTTACAACAATACAGCACGCAGGCCGCCAAAAACCAAAAATAATCAATCATCACAACACATAGGTCTAGGGGCATATCTTGTTACCGAATCAAACCAAGTATATCAAATAGAAACATGGTGTGCCACACATAACCATGATATATAAATATATGTCTATATTTTAGTTAAGATTGTCAAAACACCAAAGGCACTAAAAGGACAATCCTTGTACATATGCATTAGAGTATCAAATATTTTGAGACACATATCCATATATACATTTATAAGTATATATTTGTGTACACTTCATGCCAAGTTACAACAAATATATAAATATAAAAACTAGAATATATATTAACACGTCTACGAATAAATCTATTCTAGCACAACAAGAGTCTCAATGGAAAAACCAATTTTAAGAAAACACTTTTCTTATCCAAAAACACTTTTATGGTTTTTCTAGAATCAATAGTGCAAAGCCATGTTAGATATGGCTCTGATACCACTCAAGGTATTCGTTTGGCAAAATCAAGTAGTAACGGAAGCAAAGTACATAACAAAAATCGATGCCAAACAATGAATACTTCCCATAGACCAAAATCTAACAATGGAATTGCAACTAAAATATATAAACAAGATGAGAAGAAAGGTTATACCTCAATGGTGCAAAACACAAAGTAACCTTCCTAGTCAAGTAGCTTAGAGTCCAACAAAGAACTCCTCCAATGAAGTCCACCCCAAGCTTCCTTGATTCCCAAGTGCTAGCAAGTTGATGTACAACAACCAAAACAACAATCAAGTGTGTGTATGTTTGCTTCTTGTGCTCAAGAACACCAAGAACAAGAGAGAGAGTTCAAGTGTTAACCAAGGGACAAATTGTGAACCAAAAGCCTCTCCTAGAGCAGATAACTCGTGGTCTCTTTGTCTACCACGATTATGAGAAGTTAACCCCATTAAACCAAGTGTTTAAGGCTGTTAATTCTACTGTTACAGCGAACGTACACGGCCCGTGTAGGTCTACACGGCCGTGGAGGCCCAAGGTCCACGGCCCCAATTGGGCTACGACAGCCCGTGTCTAACAGGCACTACACGGCCCGTGTCCATCTACACGGCCCGTGTAGGCCCAAACTACACGACCTCGAATTGGGCCAATACGCCTTGTGTATGTTGGACTGGACACGGCCCGTGTTCAGGAACACGGCCCGTGTACCATCCTGCCAAAACCCATTTTGGCCTTTTCCTCTTTTTTGCTTGATCGTGTTGCCGGAATCAATACTTGGTGTGTGACCCAATAGGCCTATACCTCATCGGTAGTGCCATTAACTCGTTCGTGTCAGCGGGCATATTCCAACAGGATGAGCTATCAAACACAAGCTGGAGCCCTACAGCGGCCACCACCTGAAAAAATGGTTAAACAACAACCGTAAGCACAAAGCTTAGCGACTACTTTACTTACAATCTAAGCAGTTCATCAAACGCATTCTTCTTACCCACTACCGTAGTAAGTGGTCTCGACATACCCACCTGTTAGAAGGTCTCATCAAATAACACATAGCTCATACCCACTACCATAGTAAGTGGTCTCAACATACCCGTCTGTTAGACGGTCTCATCAAATAACACACAGCTCATACCCACTACCGTAGTAAGTGGTATCAACATACCCGTCTGTTAGACGGTCTCATCAAATAACACATAGCTCATACCCACTACCGTTGTATGTGGTTTGAACATACCCGTCTGTTAGACGGTCTCTTCGAACCTGTTGTCGTCACAACGGTCTAACATACCCAACACCGAAGTCTTGGTCTCATTCCCAACACCGAAGTGTTGGTCTCATACCCGACACCGTATTGTTAATCTCATACCCGACAACAAAGTGTTGTTCTCATACCCGACACCGAAGTGTTGGTCTCATACCCGTTACCTAAGTAAACGGTCTATAACATACTGATGATATAATTATCACATACCACATACATAACTGAAGTGTTGGTCTCATACCCGACACCGAAGTGTTGGTCTCATACCCGACACCGAAGTGTTGATCTCATACCCGACATCGAAGTGTTGGTCTCATACCCGTTACCTAACTAAACGGTCTCTAACATACATATGATATATTTACCACATACATATACAAGTCAGTGTACTCACAAGTCTCATAACTAATCACCTACTTACACATCATCGGTCATATACAATGTATAATTAAAACATACCCGACACCGAAGTGTTGGTCTACACATAGCATACACGTAGCCCACAATTATTAATCACTTTCTTAGTTACTATCAAACGTATTTGATGTCTATTTAAAAATGTAAGTAAGAACACTCACTTGTCAGCAAATCTCAGTCTCGTTAAACTGTGTGTCACAGAACTACTTAGTCACGAGTCCGGAGCCCGAACCTACAACGCAACTAAGGGTTAATACTGGCTATGAGTCTCTAGTTCACGTCATCACATCTCAAGTCCTCTACATCGGATTACACGGAACCCTCAAAGGTCGGACCATACTATTCCCATAAGTCGGATGAGTTAATATTCATGTATAAGTGGCATGGATATATATATATATATATATATATATATATATATATATATATGGTGAGGTGAAAGTCGCATGGATATATATGGTGTAAGTCGCATGGGTAGAATGATAAGCATATGAAAGTCGCATGGGGTGTTTGGTAAGCATATGAAAGTCGCATGGGTTAAGGTCGTCCCTGCCAGTTCATTATTTTCATCATACAGGCTCCATGGCAAGAAATCCAACTCTTTCAAAACTTAACCAAAACATCTCATCTTTGTTATAAATCATTTCTTCACTTATTTAAGGACTTCCTTTCAAGGTAGGTTAACATTTCATCATACAGGCTCCATGGCCAGAAATCCAACTCTTTCAAAACTTAACCAAAACATCTCATGTTTGTTGTAAATCATTTCTTCACTTATTTAAGGACTTCCTTTCAAGATAGGTTAACATTTTAACAAGTATTGAAAACCCAGATGTCAACTAGTCATTTATCATCCTAGCAGAGTAGGAATTTATGTCTACATGATGTGAATGAGTTTAGTAATGTTACTTTCTACTTTCCTTTGAGCTTTTGGTCCAAAAGATGCTTGCGCCTTTCTTTTCTCTTTCACAACTCCAGAAGCACCCACGCACAACACTCTCTCTTTATCTGGTAATGGAACAGTGAAAATGGTGGTATCTTGGGGGATGAACCCTAACCACCTATTTATACCCATATACATGAACTTCATAAGGCCTAAGCCCATGCCACATTCTCAAGTCCAATCCCACTACCAAAATTATTAATTAAACTAATCATATAAGCCCAACACAGCTTCTCAATTAAAGCTAGTCATAAGTCCAATTTAATTTACTAAATTTCCCACTTATGTTAATATTTCCAATTTCATCCTATACATTTCAATTATTATACTTTTATTTATTTTCGACTTTCGGGTGTTACAACTCTCTCCAACTTAACCGTGATTTCGTCCTCGAAATCTTTACTCAAACAATGCAGGGTAGTTTTTCTTCATTTAATTTTCGGACTCCCATGATCATTCTGAACCCTTGCGGTGCTCCCATCGCACCTTCACCATTTCTAATTGCTCGTTATGTAGCTCCTTGATCTTTCTTTCAATAACCGCAACTGGTGTCTCGACGTAATTCCGTTTTTCATCCACGGTGATATCTTCCAATGCCACGGACGGCGACTTATTGACTAAAAATTTTCTCAAATGGGACACATGAAAGGTGTTTTGTATTCTTACTAACTTTTCGGGTGGCTCTAAACGATAGGCCACCTTGCCGATCCTTGCGATGACCTTGAACGGCCCAATGAATTTAGGGTTCAACTTCCCAGGTTTTTCTGAATCGAATCACTCCTTTTCATGGAGATACTTTGAGAAACACGTGGCCTCCCACTTGAAATTCCAACAGTAATTTTAGTTTATCCGCATTGCTTTTCTGCTGGTTTTGAGCAGCTTTCGATCATTCCCGAACTTGTTGCACATAATCCGAGGTCTTTTGCACTAATCTGGTGTTACCCAGCCCTCTTTGATTCACTTCTCCCAACATATCAGGGTCCTACACTTCCTCCCATACAACATCTCATAAGGCGGCATCCCTATTCTGGCATCAATTACGCAAACTCTTAAACATGTCGTCAAGTGTCTAGATTGTTCTTTCACTCTGCCTGTCTGTTTAAGGATGATAAGCCGTGCTAAAATTGATCCTCGTACCCAAATCCTCATGAAACTTGTTCTAGAACCTAGACGTGATCCGCACATCCCGATCTGAGATAATAGTCACCGGTACTCCGTGTCTCGAAATTATCTCTTTCATGTAAATGTCTGTTGAACTAGCCTCCCGCATAGGTATGGAAAGCGCACTATTGGTCCATCGATCTACCACAACCCAAGTTGCATCGAAATTTCTTGGATTCTTAGGCAATTTCGTTACTAAATTCATGGTTACGTGTTCCCATCTCCATACAGGTATCTTCAGCGGTTGCATCTTGCCACGTGTCCGCCACAACGTTGGCCTCTCATGAATGACACAAGATTTTACAATCGTAACCTCGACTAAGTCCGGCCATCTATGCTGGTGCATATTTAGATTCTTTCTATCGGCGAAATATCTTAAACTCTTGTAATCTGTGTACATGGTGCACTTGACTCCGCAGATTATGTCTCCCAAATCTTGAGTGCGAATGCCACAACTGCCAATACTAGATCATGAGTCTGATAATTACACTCATGAGGTTTTAATTGTCTTGATGCATAGGCAATAACTTCCCCCCTCTACATAAGTAGGCAACTGAGCCCCACATAGGAGGCATCGAAATAAACCACCAAGTCCTCCATCCCCTTGGGTAAGGTTAGTATTGGTGCTTCGCATAATTTGCTCCGGAGGGTCTCGAATGCTTTCTCCTGTTTGTCCCCCAATCAAAACAAATGTTCTTCTTTGTCAGTTTGGTTGTGGCACTACTAACTTAGAGAAATCCTTAATAAACCGTTTGTAATGACCGGCTAACCCCAAGAAGCTTCGAATTTATGTCGGACTCTTTGGCGTTTCCAATCTCATAACCACCTCTATCTTTGCCGGGTCTACTTTGATTCCCTCGCGGTTTACCAGGTGCCCTAAGGAATTGCACCTTCTCTAGCCAAAATTCGCATTTTGAAAATTTCGCGTACAGTCTCTCCTTTATCAATGTTTCCAGTACCTCTTGTAGGCATTTCTCATGCTCGGCCTCGGTCTGCAAACCCGATTCGTTAGATCCGAGAAAGCTGCTGACGTGTTAGTGAGACGAAACGGCGTAATGACAACTCGAAGTGCCCATAGCGTGTGCCAAAAACCCGTTTTGGATATATTCTCCTCCTGGACCTTGAGTTGATGATAACCTGACCGCAAGTCTATCTTTGAGAAGCATGCCGCTCCTTGTAGTTGATCAAGTGAGTCATCAATCCTCGGTAATAGGCAATTGTTCTTTACTTCACCTTGTTAAGTGCTCGGTAGCCTATGCACATTCTGAAGGTTCCGTCTTTCTTTTTCACCAAAAGGATTGGCGCTCCCCACAGTGAGCTACTTGGGCGTATGAAACACTTGTCGAGCAGTTCTTGAAGTTGTGACATCCGCTCTTGCATCTCTGGCAGCAGATGGAGATTTCTCCCCCACTCGGATTCTGGATTTGTATGATGCCTTGCTTGCACAAGATACTGGCCTAGTGATGCCCCAACCAGTCCATGCCCGCAATCACTTGGAACTCCCTCATAGGAGTTGGCAGTAAGTCTATAGGATATTATGCATTAAGTATCACTAACACAAACAGAAGATGTCATCCTTCTGCTTAATGAATCACGTTGGTGCTCTACTCAACAAGCTTGGTACGAACCGTACTTTACTTCCTTTTACACCATGATATGTGTGGAAAGCTTCTTCCACCTCATAGGTCTACGTTGCCCTCTTAACGGGATCTGGAATCCCCTCGAAGGCCGTTGGTTGACACGCATAAAAATCTCTATAGGGGCAACCCCTCTATATCCGATTTGCTTAAGGAGTAACAATTGAAGTAGTAGCTGCGGTCTCCCATACGAACCATAACATGCTCAACTTATGATAATCATCTTGCATATATCCTCCTTTATCTTAGTCACTATCTGAGGTAGCATCTCCCTCAGCTCCTTCATCCCGCCGGCTGTTACTTCAGCAGCTATGATAGCTTCTAAGAGAAATCAAATTGTGGTTTCGCCTCGTGTCCACTGTCGATAAGAATTTCTCCCCCACTTGGGGATTGGACCTGTACGGTTCTTCGTTTGCATAATATACTGGCTTAGTAATGATTGAACCTGCCCATTCCCACCATTAATTGAAACTCCCTCATAAAACGGAATGAAGTCTATAGGAAGTTTGACACCACCTTCCTCTATTACATCGATTCTAGATGTATCAAATATATTTACGGATTTTTCAGCTGTTAACTCCACCTCTCGAGGTGTTTCTGGTTTTACTGATACATTAAAACTTTTACTACATAACATGTTACACCCTTGTCCGCTCCACTGCCAAATGAAAGTATAGATAACGCACCCCTCAACTGGTGGTTTTTATCCTACTATCTTAACCATAACGCAGTTCATATCCACATCATGTGTGGACTTTCAGCATGCCTATCTCATAATCTGGAATAGCCCTAGTCATACTAGGATATTTCTACTCTTACAGGCATACTACTGTCACGCTAGCGTCTACTCCAATAGGTGGGTTTTCCAAAACCCGTTCAGTTGGGATCACAGATCTGTTTCTTGTATTCATCATACTGGATGAATAAAAATGCACTAATTAATAGGCGGAATTGCCATATAGTCCTCACTACTATATAAATTCATACATCATGCATCGCGTGTCAAAAACTTAGCTATCAGGCAACCCTAGACTTTCTAAGGCACCCTAGCTAGAAGCATCCTATCTCTACAAGTACCCCTCACCGGATTCACAAGATTCCCCGGATTTTGACAAGTTTCAACAAGTATCGTGTGTAGATAATAATATGGGCCCTATTATTACAAAGACGTTACACGTATTGGATCTGGTCATTACCACTAGGAATCCCGATACACTGGCTTGGGCCATGTATCAATCATTTCCATCTAGCATATAGTCAGTTATCATGTAAGCATTATCGTGTCATTCTATTCTGATTCAACTAAAGCAGTTGAATTTCAAATCTCAGGTAACATAGTCATCATATCATAGTTTCATACCTTGTACTCGCGTGTAACCACTCGGACAAGCTTCAGCAGATAGCTCATCAAAGTCTTTAACACTTAGAAGTTTCGAAAACCTTGTTGAGAATCCTTTACGAACCAAGGTTTACGTTCAAACACACGGAAACGTGTTCGAATCTCTTAAACCAAGGCTCTGATACCAAGTTGTAACGTCCCAATTTTTTTTTTGCCAATACCAAACCATACGATTAAAAGTCTACAATAATTCAAACACTGTATAATATCAATTACATCCCGGGTGAAAACCCGTAAGAATCTTACATTCAAGTACAATCATTTTGGATTACATTAGAAAATTAATGAGAGTGAAAACATTACGGAAGCTTGCTGGGGATGAGCTATCAAACACGAGCTCAAGCCCCGCCATAGCCACCACCTGAAAAGATGGTTAAACAACAACCGTAAGCACATAGCTTAGCGAGTACTTTACTTACAATCCAAACAGTTCATCAAACACATTCTTTGTACTCACTACCATAGTAAGTGGTCTCGACATACCCGCCTGTTAGACGGTCTCATCAAATACCACATAGCTCATACCCACTACCGTAGTAAGTGGTCTCAACATACCCGTCTGTTAGACGGTCTCATCAAACAACACATAGCTCATACCCACTACCGTAGTAAGTGGTCTCAACATACCCGTCTGTTAGACGGTCTCATCAAATAACACATAGCTCATACCCACTACCGTAGTAAGTAGTCTCAACATACTCGTCTGTTAGACAGTCTCTTCGAACCCGTTGTTGTCACAACGGTCTAAAATACCCAACACCGAAGTGTTGGTCTCATTCCCAACACCAAAGTGTTGGTCTCATACCCGACACCGAAGTGTTTGTCTCATACCCGACACCAAAGTGTTTGTCTCATACCCGTTACTGAAGTAAACGGTCTCTAACATACTGATGATATAATTATCACATACCACACACATAACACATCACACATACTACTATCATATACAAGTCAGTGCACTCACAAGTCTCATAACTTATCACCTACTTACACATCATCGGTCATATACAAAGTATAAGTAAAACATACCCGACACCGAAGTGTTGGTCTACACATAGCATTCACGTAGCCCAAAATTATTAATCACTTTCTTAGGTACTATCAAATGTATTTGATGTCTATTTAAAATTGTAAGTAAGAATAGTCACATGTCAGCAAATCTCAATCTCGTTAAACTGAGTCACAGAACTACTTAGTCGCGAGTTCGGAGTGTAACACCGTATTTTCAACCCAAAAATTTTTCATTTTCAAAACACCGCGGAAGCGAACACAATACCATAAATATTTAAAACTGTAAACATACAACAGTTTTCAAAGCCAACCATTGTTTAAAAAATTAGTATTACAAAAACCACGGCTCAATACAAATTACTTATGAAAGGCCAAGCAATTACTCCCCAAGCTAACCACCCTTAGCCGAGTCGCTGACTTACCAAAAACCCGTATAAGAGTGAGAGGTGGGGAATTGGCACCAAGCTAAGTGAATGGAGTAAAACCAAAATAGATAATTAGCCACAACCGCATGATATTAAACAACAAATAATCGTGCCCCGGGAAGACCGGCGGTTCTACAGGAACCTACAACCAATGCTGGCCAAAGCAAAGGTTTATCGATAGTTCATTTGCTATTCTCACACAATATTACCTTAAGTTGCAACAAATGCATCAAAAGATTTCATTACTGATTAGCCGTTAGCAAACAAACCCAACCCATATGCCCAGCCGAAACTGACTTCCCAACAATCATGTATACATATCACTAACGCAACAATTAATTAACAAACAACCAGTTAATCAATTATCAGACATATAGTCTATCCATTCGTCAATCCACAAATATTTATAACCCAAACCATTACAACTAATATCCATCGTGAGTTAACATCCACTCACCTTGAGTTCTCGAACTCCAACTCAGTTATCTAATGTTACTGAGCCTTGTCTGTTCTTGAGAACACAAGAAACTAAAATCAGTATTCAGTTCATAAATATATATCAAACAAATATTTATATCCACTCTAACCATACATAACAAGTTAGAAACATCCACTATGTAAACACATAATCATGCAATCCAAAAGATTAACAAATAAAAGCTTTTGGTCAAAAACACACACGTCGCGTCGCGATGCTTCTTCGAGTGCTCTATTCGAACTACAGAACACTTCGAGCAACAAGGATTCGAATTTGAACTACCATGTCACGCCGCGACCCAAACACCTGTCGTGCCACGAAGTAACTTCGAGCAGATACTTCGAACTAGCAACTCGAAACCAAACCTTCGAATTTAGAGTCCACTAGGTCGCGCCGCGAACTCGAACTTCCCAGATTTTCCAGACTATTCTTCATCTTCTTCCTTTGACAAACTCCATAGCCAAAATATCTAGCCAAACATATAACTTTGGAAATCAAGTTCTAATAATTCTAAATCCATAAAACATCATTTTAGCATGCTTATAAACATCATGAACATGTTAAAATCAAGCAATAAATCTAGCATGATAGACATGATTCATAGTTCAAAACACATAAAGATTCATACTAGCCTTTACTTGATTTTAACAACTTCCAAATCCAGCTTCCAAATTTGTTAGCTTTTCTTAGCTTTATCTCAAGACACACACAACACACTTGTTCTCCACAAACAAAATGAGGAGATGGTTTGAAAGTCAAACCTTATCCTAAATCATACAAGCTACTAGGCAAGCAAGAGGTGTCATGCATTGTGATGAAGCACAAACTCATATGTATCTCTACACTTGCATGCATACGTACGTACATACATATATATTTATTCTTAACTTTACTAAATTAATAATAACAATTAATTTAAGTAACTTCATAATCAAATAGATAAATTCAACACTTAATCAAATAATAAATCAAGTGTAAACATACCGAAGCCCACACCACTACTAGGCCCAAAATTAGGATGTTACACGGAGCCCGAACCTACAACGCAACTAAGGTTTAATACTGGCTATGAGTCTCTAGTTCACGTCAACACATCTCAAGTCCTCTACGTCGGATTACACAGAACCCTCAAAGGTCGGACCATACTATTCCCATAAGTCGGATGAGTTAATATTCATGTATAAGTCGCATGGATATATATATATATATATATATGGTGAGGTGAAAGTCACATGGATATATGTATATATATATATATATATATATATATATGGTGTAAGTCGCATGGGTAGGTTGGTAAGCATATGAAAGTTGCATGGTAGGTTTGGTAAGCATATGAAAGTCGCATGGGGTGTTTGGTTAGCATATGAAAGTCGCACGGGGTGTTTGGTAAGCATTTGAAAGTCACATGGGGTGTTTGGTAAGCATGTGAAAGTGGCATGGTAGGTTTGGTAAGCATATGAAAGTGGCATGGGGTGTTTGGTAAGCATATGATAGTCGCATGGTAGGTTTGGTAAGCATATGAAAGTTGCATGGTAGGTTTGGTAAGCATATGAAAGTGGCATGGTTAAGGTCGTCCATGCCAGTTCATTATTTGCAACATACAGGTTCCATGGCCAGAAATCCAACTCTTTCAAAACTTAACCAAAACATCTCATCTTTGTTATAAATAATTTCTTCACTTATTTAAGGACTTCCTTTCAAGATAGGTTAACATTTTAACAAGTATTGAAAAGGTTCTAGTCTCAATATTATTCCTTTTTCTCTCGTTCATACAAAAATCCCAAATACCTAGATGTCAACTATTCATTTATCATCCTAGCAGAGTAGGAATTTATGTCTACATGATCTGAATGAGTTTAGGAATGTTACCTTCTACTTTCCTTTGAGCTTTTGGTCCAAAAGATACTTGCACCTTTCTTTTCTCTTTCGCAGCTCCAGAAGCACCCACGCACAACACTCTCTCTTTTTCTAGTACTAGAACAGTGAAAATGGTGGTATCTTGGGGGCTGAACCCTAACCATCTATTGATACCCATATACATGAACTTCATAAGGCCTAAGCCCATGCCACATTCTCAAGTCCAAGCCCACTACCAAAATTATTAATTAAACTATTCATATAAGCCCAACACACCTTCTCAATTAAGGCTTGTCATAAGTCCAATTTAATTTACTGAATTTCCCACTTATCTTAATATTTCCAATTTTACCCTATACATTTCAATTATTATACTTTTATTTATTTTTGACTTTAGGGTTTTTCATGCAAGTTGTAAATCAGTGTTGACATAGTGCAAGGATACCTTCTTCTTCTGCGCATTATCTCTTAAAAAATGATGTCTGATTTCAATATGCTTTGTTTTTAAATGCATGACTGGATTGTCTGAGATGGAGATGCATTTGTATTATCACACAGAATTGGGGTGTCTTCAAACTTCACATCATATTCAAGTAATTGATTTTGCGAACACAAAATTTGAGCACAACAACATCCTGCAGCAATGTATTTTTCTTCTGCTGTAGAGGTTAATACCGAATTCTGTTTCTTGCTTGACCAACTGATTAATTGTAACATCGGAAATCCAAAGCAATTTTCTTTAAAAACGCGTTGCGGAAGCATTTAACAAACGAACTTTACATAAGGTACAATGTTTACAAACATCATCCAAAAATATCAGTTCACAAACGATACACATTCAACTTGGTGTTACAAAATATACCGGCTCGTTTCCTTTTAAAATACATAAACATATTAGAGCAGGGTCGAGCTTTCCTTCAATGAACACCAATAACTCACAAACCTGCAAAAGCATCATCTGAGGGAAATTAGCACAAAGCTAAGTGAGAAGAAGCTAATCACAAAGGCAAACATCAACAATCGATATCAAAGCATGTAACCACACAATCAAGAAGCCCGGTGGTTTGGCACAGAACCTACATCCAATGCCGGCCAAAGCAAAGGTTTACCGATAGCCCTCTACTGAATTGGCACAGTGAAATTCCCCCCTGACACAACGCATGCATCCGTAGGACTACCATTGTTCAACCAACCAGTAGACGAGCCTAGCCCAATTCCACGTCTAGCTGACTTCTCAAACGCAACTCGATATCATCCCTCGAGTATGTATTGGCCAAATAGTCATGCAACAGATATAATCAATCAACACTCACAAACAACAATTGTAACACCGGAAAACCTAAGCCATTTTTTTAAAATGCACTACGGAAGCTGAATTAAACAAACTCAATACATACAATCCAATATTTACAAATTTACAACCACATGTTCTTAAACAAGTAACAACTGTCTTGGTCTTACTAAAATAAACTGGCTCGTTTCACTTTTAACAAAACACATATCAGAGTGGGGTCAACTTCTCCTCCTACAAAGCCCCCAAACACAAACCTGCAAAAGCAAAAACTGAGGGGAATTAGCACAAAGCTAAGTGAGTAGAGGCTAAGCACAAAAGCAAACATCCGCAGTCAATATTAAAGCATGTAATCACATATCCAAGAAGACCTGCGGTTTGGCGCAGAACCTACAACCAATGCCGGCCAAAGCAAAGGTTTACCGATAGCCATCCACTGAATTGACACAGTAAAAATCCCCCTCTGATGCAACGTGTGCATGAGTAAGGCTATCACTGTTCAACCAACGAATGAACGAGCCCAACCCAATTCTACGTGTACCTGACTTCTCAAACGCAACTCAATATCATCCAAAGAGCGCGTATCGGCCAAATAGTCATGCAACAGTTATCAACAATCAATCAATCTTCCAATCACAATCACATCATGCATCACATGAATAACATTAACCAAAATGTTTACCATCCGCGATTAACGTCCACTTACCTCAAAATCAGCGTGAACTCATATATCTAATATCACTGAGTCTTTGGGTTGCCTGAAAACATGATAACAATCAAATCAGTCTCGAATATATAAATATATCTGTCCACATATATTTATAATTCATTAATTTGATAAATAGAACAAACAACAAACAATTTCAAGTCCAACCACAAATGTCGGATTCCCAAATTATCGGATTTCTAAGAATCCGCCGGATTTAGGGTTGTCGCATTCCTGAGAATCCGCCGGATTTCATATCTATCGGATTCTTGTCTCTCGGATTTACAATGTTCTGGATTTGGGTATCGGCTTTCAAGTGTAGGATTTGGCTTTGTCGGTTTTTAACACTTATCGGATTCTCGGTTTCCATAGTCAAAGTATCGGATTTGGGGTATACCGGATTTATGGTTTTATCTGTTTTCACCATCAATCGGATTCCATCATCTTCTTCTTCAAAAATCGCCAACTTCATATCATCATAAATAATTTCCAGAATTCAAAAGTTCATTAAAAACTTACTAGAAACATGTTTAAACATATTCAAACACGTATTCATGCATCATAACATATCACAAAGTTCATATACCGCAAGAACAACCAAAACCCACAATTCAAGTTTCTTCAAAACCAACCATGGTAAAACTTCATATAAACATGTTATTCAGCAGAAATCATTCCAAGTTAACATTTAAACATGTTAAGAACAAAATGTAACCTTGAATTGAATTTAAGAACAATCTTCAAAAATCCGATTCTTTTCTTTTCTTTCTTCGGCCGAGAGCAAACACACACACTTCACTTTCTTAATTTTGGTAATAATGAATCATTACCATACCTCATACACGTATACATACAATTAAGCAGGAGGTGGCAAATCCACCTCTTAATTCCATACACATGTACACGTATACATATACACACATATATACATACGCATACTAACATACTAACATGTGCATGCATACAATTAACCTTAATGAATTAATTAATTAACCATTTAGTCGTATTAAAACAGATAAACACATACCACTAACCCGCTAATCTCCTAGCCTAGATTTGCGGGTGTTACAAATCTCCCCTCCTTAAGAGGAATCAATCCTCGGAATCCCTTCTCGTTCAAACATCTGGGGATATCTGTCTCTCATATCTGCCTCAGTCTCCCATGTCAAATCACAAGCTAAGTTGTGTTTCCATTTGACCAACACCATTGGAATTTGCTTCTTACGGAGCTTGGTCACCTTACGATCAAACAGTTCAACAGGTTCATCTACTAGTCTTTTCTTCGAATCAACCTTCAATTCATGTACCGGGAGAATCTGAATTTCATCTTCAACCTTACATTTCCTCAGATAATAGATGTTGAAAGTATCATGAATACCTGCAAGTTCTGCCGGAAGATCCAGTGTAACTTTCTAATCATTGACTATCTGATGAATGCGGAAAGGACCAATATAGCGGGGAGCCAACTTCCGGCGTTTACCGAAGCGAATCACACCTTTCCATGGAGAAACTTTTAAATACACCAACTCCCCCACATCAAACGTTACTGGATCTGCATACATTTTCTGTATAGCGGGGAGCCAACTTCCTGCGTTTGACGACGTCGTGGATCTGCATATATTTTCTGTCTATCTCTGGCAGCTTTCAACTTCTCTCTGGCAATAGCAACCTTGTCAGCCGTCAATTGAACAATCTCAAGCCCAGCAAACTGTTTCTTACTAGCCTCTAACCAACAAGTCGGAGTACGGCAGTGATGACTGTACAACATTTCATACAGAGGCATTCCAATACTGGAGTGGTAAGAATTGTTATACGCAAACTCTATCAATGGTAGGTGTAAATCCCAAGATCCACCATACTCAATTACACAGGCACGTAACATATCTTCGAGTGTCTATATGGTTTATTCATTCTGACTGTCAGTCTGGGGATGATAAGCTGTACTCAAATTAATCCTCATCCCCAATTCTATCTATAAACTCCTCCCGAAGTTAGAAACAAACCTGGAGTCTCTGTCAGACATGATAGACAACAGTATACCATGCCTCGCAATAATCTCATTTATGTATAGTTGAGCCAACTTACTCAAAGAAGCCATCTCACAAGTAGCCAGAAAGTGAGCACTTTTAGTCAATCGATCCACAATCACCCATATCATATCATGATTCTTCTGAGTATGCGGAAGTTTTGTTAAAAATCCATCGTTATGTGTTCCCACTTCCACTTAGGAATCTCTAACTGTTTCAAAGATCCGTAAGGTTTCTGATGTTTTGCCTTCACCTGCGCACATATATGACATGACTCCACAAAATGTGCCACATCTGCTTTCATCGTAGGCCACTAGTAAAGCACTTTCAAGTTGTTATACATTTTAGTGCTTCCTGGGTGTATTGACAGTCTTGACTTATGTACTTCTGTCAAAATCAACTTTCTCAACTCTCCAAGCATAGGCACCCACACACGAGTCTTAAATACTTTCAATCCACGTGAGTCATCATTTAATTCATCTTTACGTTTCTTCATTAACTCAGTCTTTAATTTTCTTCCTTTAGAGCTTCCAACTGAGCAGACTTCAGTCTATCCACCAAGTCAGATACTATCTCCATACGCATAAGCTGGATAGAACCTCCAACTCCTTTACGACTCAGGGCATCTGCCACTACATTTGCTTTTCGAGGGTGATACCTGATTTCGCAATCATAATCCTTTATTAGCTCCACCCATAGTATCTGTCTCATATTCAGTTCTTTCTGGGTAAATACATACTGTAGGCTCTTATGATCTGTATAAATTACGCACTTGGTTCCATACAAATAATGTCTCCACAGCTTAAGAGCAAATACAACAACTGCCAGCTCCAAATCGTGAGTCGGGTAATTCTTTTCATGAGGTTTCAACTGCCTTGAAGCATACACAATCACCCGATCCCTCTACATTAGCACACAACCCAATCCAGCAAATGATGCATCGCAATATACAATAAAATCATCTGATCCACTAGGCAACGAAAGGATAGGAGCCTTACATAAAAACTGCTTTAACATCTGGAAAGCTTTATCTTGCTCGTTACCCCATACGAATTTCACGTCTTTCCGAGTTAACTTAGTCAACGGGCCCGCAAATTTGGAGGAATCTTTGATAAATCTGCGGTAGTATCCGGCCAATCCAAGAAAACTCTTTATCTCAGACGGTGTCTTTGGAGCATTCCAGTTCATCACAGCTTCCACTTTCGAAGGATCCACTTTTAATCCCTCGTTACAGATAACTTGCCCCAAGAACTGAACCTCTCTCAACCAGAATTCACACTTTGAGAACTTCGCATACAAACGTTCTTTCTTCAGAGTCTCCAGAACTTGTCTCAAATGTTGTTCATGCTCCATCTCAGCCTTTGAATAAATTAGGATATCATCGATAAAGACAATTACAAACTCATCAAGAAACGGTCGAACGGCATAACCAAGAACTCGTAATGACCATAACGTGTACGAAAAGCTGTCTTTGACACGTCCTCTTCAGATACACGTACCTGATGATAACCCGATGTCAAGTCAATCTTTGAAAAGAACGAAGCTCCCTGTAGCTGATCGAATAAATTATCAATTTAGGGCAACGGATACTTGTTCTTTATCGTCTTTTGGTTTAACTCGTGGTAGTCGATACACATACGCAACGTACCTTCTTTCTTTTTCACAAACAGTACAGGTGCACCCCACGGGGACAAACTTGGACGAATGAACCCTTTATCTAACAGATCCTGAATCTGCGTCATCATCTCCTGAATCTCTAAAGGCGCAAATTAGTACGGAGCATTTGCCACTGGTCGAGAACAAGGGATCAGATCAATCTTGAATTCTACCTCTCGAACTGCAGGCAGCTCTTGCAACTCCTCTGGAAACACATCCGGGTATTCCATTACCACCCAAATATCCGTCATCGCCTGCTTTTCTTTCTTCCCATCGATAACATATGCCAAGTTTAATAACAGTCACATTTAATCTACCACAGAACTCCACAGAAACAAAGGAGCGGTTTGCCCCAGAGTCAAATAATACTCTAGCAGGGGTAGAGTTTATC
Organism: Dittrichia graveolens; assembly: GCA_038502395.1. NCBI lineage: Eukaryota > Viridiplantae > Streptophyta > Magnoliopsida > Asterales > Asteraceae > Dittrichia > Dittrichia graveolens. The sequence continues at coordinate 32,998,292 of JARJIL010000008.1, forward strand.
AAAAACATACCCGTTATGACATCGTCTGTGGTGGTGGCATCATCCACTGCCATTTTAAATGCCCGACCCTCGGTAGTGGATGAGTTCTTTCTTTTCTAACCAGCTGATTCTCGCCCCTTCAGCTGATTTGGCTAAAGTGAAAGCATGGGATAGTGTGGTAGCCCACCTAGTGGCGCTACGGAGATCCGGATGTAAAGCTCCAACAAAATGAGCAGTCTTCGATTCTTAATCGGGTACCCAGTGTTTGAGAAACCTTATCTTTTCATTGAATTGCTTGATCAAGTCATTCATAGTGATGTTCCCTGTCATTTGTAAATCCATAAATTCCTTCTTGATTTTGGTATTCTCGAAGGTACTGCAGTATTGTTCGCATAGTTTTTCCTGGAACTGGAGTATGCTCTCCTGTTGTTGCTCAGTGAAATGGCTAGTAATAGAGTCCCACCAGACCATAGCGTCTCCCTTCAGCATCCTCGTTGCATATTTCACTTTTAATTCATTCTCGCAATTACAGGCATCTAATGCCTTCACCATCTCTCTCAACCAATTTAGAGTAATGTTGAGATGAGAACTTCCTCGGTATTCAGAAGGCTTACAATCTAGAAATTGCTTATACGTGCACGGTTGCTTATATCCAGGAAACGCAAAAGGAAAAGCTCCTGGTTGTGGATATGGTTAATAAAAGGGTTGTTGCATCATCTGTGTCATCGGTGGTAGGGGTGCTGTTATCGGTGATGTTGTTGCCTGTGTAGGAATCGCAATTGGCACCGGGGTTTGTTCAGGTTGATTCTGTTGCTGTTGTTCCATACTATGAACCTTGTTCTTGAGTTCCACCAATTCATTCTCCAACCGATAAACATACCCGCTTTGATCTTCTTCGCGAGCCTGATCCGATGTTCTAGCAATCTTTGTATTCCCCAAGTTTTCAATCAGTTGGGCTTGAGTCACAGGAGGAAGGATGGAACCATACAAATAATGTCTCCACAGCTTAAGAGCAAATACAACAACTGCCAGCTCCTAATCGTGAGTCGGGTAATTCTTTTCATGTGGTTTCAACTGCCTTGAAGCATACGTAATCACCCGATCCCTCTGCATTAGTACAATACCCAATCCAGCAAATGATGCATCGCAATATACAATAAAATCATCTTATCCACTAGGCAACGAAAGGATAGGAGCCTTACACAACAAATGCTTTAATATCTAGAAAGCTTTATCTTGCTCCTTACCCCATCCGAATTTCACGTCTTTCCGAGTTAACTTAGTCAACGGGCTTGTAATTTTGGAGTAATCTTTGATAAATCTGTGGTAGTATCCGGCCAATCCAAGAAAACTCTTTATCTCAGACGGTGTCTTTGGAGCATTCCAGTTCATCACAGCTTCCACTTTCGAAGGATCCACTTTTAATCCCTCGTTACAAATAACATGCCCCAAGAACTGAACCTCTCTCAACCAGAATTCGCACTTTGAGAACTTCGCATACAAACGTTCTTTCTTCAGAGTCTCCAGAACTTGTCTCAAATGTTGTTCATGCTCCATCTCCGTCTTTGAATAAATTAGGATATCATCAATAAAGACAATTACAAACTCATCACGAAACGGTCGACAAACTCTGTTCATAACCTGATGATAACCTGATCTCAAGTCAATCTTTGAAAAGAACGAAGCTCTCTGTAGCTGATCAAATAAATCATCAATTCTGGGCAACGGATACTTGTTCTTTATCGTCTTCTTGTTCAACTCGCGGTAGTCGATACACATACGCAACGTACCTTCTTTCTTTTTCACAAACAGTACCGGTGCACCCCACGGGGTTGAACTTGGACGAATGAACCCTTTATCCAACAGATACTGAATCTGCGTCATCATCTCCTGAATCTCTAAAGGCGCAAATTTGTACGGAGCTTTTGCCACTGGTCGAGAACAAGGGATCAGATCAATCTTGAATTCTACCTCTCGAACTGCAGGCAGCTCTTGCAACTCCTCTGGAAACACATCCGGGTATTCCATTACCACCCAAATATCCGTCATCGCCTGCTTTTCTATCTATAGCCAAGTATGATTCACATCCTCTATCTATAGCCTTCTTTGCTTTCAAACAAGAAATAATTGAAATCACAGATCCAGGCTTGTCACCCCTTGCTACTATCCGTGTACCATCCGCCAACGGGAAAGAAATCAACTTCTTGTGGCACTTAATACTTGCTTTATTCGGACTCAGCCAATCCATCCCGAGGACCACATCGAACCCAGATAAAGGCATAACAAGAAAGTAACCAGGGAAACACACACCATCTATATCAATTTTAGCTCCAGCCACAACAGTCGTGACCGGAACCATCATGCCATCAGCTACTTCTATCTCTAAAGTACTAGCAAGTTTAATAACATGCACATTTAATCTACCACAGAACTCCACAGAAACAAAGGAGCGGTTTGCCCCAGAGTCAAATAATACTCTAGTAGGAGTAGAGTTTATCAAAAACATGTCCGTTATGACATCGTCCGTGGTGGTGGAATCATCCACTGCCATTTTAAATGTCCGACCCTCAGCAGTGGATGAGTTCTTTCTTTTCTAACCAGCTGAACACGATCCCCCTGCCGCTCCTCCTCCTGACCCTGACTTCTTATTCATTGGGCAGTCACCAACTCTGTGCCCCTCTTTTTGGGAATTTCAACAAACTCTCCTTGGAATTCTGCATTTCTGAAAATCATGGACAAACTGACCATATTTCACGCATCTCAGTGTTTGTGGCATCACTGACCGTAATGGAATGAGTTGCACCTGCCACACCAAGGTGCCCTCTGATTAGACCCACCCGAGGTAGGTCTCCTACTCTGTTCTCCCTGCCTGCTACCACTGCTCTGCCCTCCCTGTTTCTGCTGGGTGTTGTAATGTTTAAATCTCGAACTTTGTTGGGAAATCCTCTCCCTACTCAATCTGTTTCTCGCAATCAAAGCCCCTTCAGCCGATTTGGCTAAAGTGAAAGCCTGGGATAGGGTGGTAGCCCACCTAGTGGCGCTACGGAGATCCGGATGTAAAGCTCCAACAAAATGAGCAGTCTTCGATTCTTAATCGGGTACCCAGTGTTTGACAAACCTCATCTTTTTATTGAATTGCTTGATCAAGTCATCCATAGTGGTGTTCCCTGTCATTTGTAAATCCATAAATTCCTTCTTGATTTTGTTAATCTCGAAGGTACTGCAGTATTGTTCGCATAGTTTTTCCTGGAACTGACTCCAGGTGATGCTCTCCCGTTGTTGCTCAGTGAAATGGTTGGTAATAGAGTCCCACTAGACCATAGCGTCTCCCTTCAGCATCCTCGTTGCATATTTCACTTTTAATTCATTCTCGCAATTACAGGCATCTAATGCCTTCACCATCTCTCTCAACCAATTTAGAGTAATGTTGAGATGAGAACTTCCGCGGTATTCAGAAGGCTTACAATCTAGAAATTGCTTATACGTGCACGGTTGCTTATATCCAGGAAACGCAAAAGGATAAACTCCTGGTTGTGGATATGGTTAATAAAGGGGTTGTTGCATCATCTGTGTCATCGGTGGTAGGGGTGCTGTTACAGGTGATGTTGTTGCCTGTGTAGGAATCGCAATTGGCACCGGGGTTGGTTCAGGTTGATTCTGTTGTTGTTGTTCCATACTATGAACCTTGTTCCTGAGTTCCACCAATTCATTCTCCAACGGATAAACATACTCGTTTTGATCTTCTTCGCGAGCCTGATCCGATGTTCCTGCAATCTTTGTATTCCCCAAGTTTTCAATTACTTGGGCTTGAGTAACAGGAGGAAGGATGAGGGTTTCTCTGTCAGCCATAATATGTTACAATCACATCACCTCACAACTTATTAGCATAAACCGTTAGTACACAAAATACAAACTACTACCAACATCTCTAACTCACCCTAATTCCCCCGCATGGAAAACTTGACCCGTCATGAGCCAAGATTTGGGAATGCAACACTCTAGCCGTGCATGCACCGCTAAACCTAGGCTCTGATACCAAACTATAACATCGGAAAACCCAAGCCATTTTTTAATGCACTACGGAAGCTGAATTAAACAAACTCATTACATAAAATCCAATATTTACAAATTGACAACCACATGTTCTTAAACAAGGAACGCCAACTGTCTTGGTGTTACTAAAATAAACTGGCTCGTTTCACTTTTAATAAAACACATATCAGAGTGGGGTCAACTTCTCCTTCTACAAAGCCCCCAAACACAAACCTGCAAAAGCAACAACCGAGGGGAATTAGTACAAAGCTAAGTGAGTAGAGGCTAAGCACAAAAGCAAACATCAACAGTCAATATCAAAGCATGTAATCACATATCCAAGAAGACCTGCGGTTTGGCGCAGAACCTACAACCAATGCCGGCCAAAGAAAAGGTTTACCGATAGCCATCCACTAAATTCGCACAATAGAAATCACCCTCTGATGCAACTTATGCATTAGTAAGGCTATCACTTTTCAACCAACCAGTGAATGAGCCTAGCCCAATTCTACGTGTAGCTGACTTCTCAAACGCAACTCAATATCATCCAAAGAGCGTGTATCGGCCAAATAGTCATGCAACAGTTCCAATCACAATCACATCATGCATCACATCAATAACAATAACCATAATCTTTACCATCCGCGATTAACGTCTACGCACCTCAAAATCAGCGTGAACTTAGATATCTAATGTCACCGAGTCTTTGGGTTGCCTGAAAACATGATAACAATCAAATCAGTCTCGAATATATAAATATATCTGTCCACATATATTTATAATTCATTCATTTGTAAAATAGAACAAACAACAAACAATTTCAAGTCCAACACAAATGTCGGATTCCCAAACTATCGGATTTCTAAGAATCCGCCGGATTCAGGGTTGTCGGATTCCTGAGAATCGGCCGGATTTCATTTCTATCAGATTCTTGTCTCTCTGATTTACAATGTTCCAGATTTGGGTATCGGTTTTCAAGTGTAAGATTTGGCTTTGTCGGTTTTTAGCCCTTATCGGATTCTAGGTTTCCATATTCCAAGTATCGGATATGGGGTATACCGGATTTATGGTTTTGTCGGTTTTCATCATCAATCGGATTCCATCATCTTCTTCCTCAAAAACCGCCAACTTCATATTATCATAAATAATTTGCAAAATTCACAAGTTCATCAAAAACTTACAAGAAACATGTTTAAACTTATTCAAACATATATTCATGCATCATAACATGTCACAAAGTTCATCTACCGCAAGAACTACCAAAACCCACAATACAAGTTTCTTCAAAACCAACCATGGTAAATCTTCATATAAACATGTTATTTAGCATAAATCATTCCAAATTAACATTTAAGCATGTTAAGAACAAAATCTAACCTTGAATTGAATTTAAGAACAATCTTCAAAAATCCGATTCTTTTCTTTTCTTTCTTCGGCCGAGAGCAAACACACACACTTCACTTTCTTAGTTTTGGTAATAATGAATCATTACCATACCTCATACACGTATACATACAATTAAGCATGAGGTGGCAAATCCACCTCTTAATTCCATACACACTTACACGTATACATACACATACAGTTTATACATACATACATACGCATATTATCATACTAACATGTGCATGCATACAATTAACCTTAATGAATTAATTAATTAACCATATAATCGTATTAAAACAGATAAACACATACCACTAACCCGCTAATCTCCTAGCCCAGGTTTGCGGGTGTTACAACAATTAACAATCTGGCTCAATAGTCTATCAATAACATACGTGTAACGCCCCAAATTTAAAAAGAACCACAATAGTATATAAAATTCATTTATAAAATGCACATTTAGTTTAAAACATACGCGGAAGCATTTTACTATAAAACCAAGGTACTGCCCAAAGATATATACAAGAGTACATACTTAGTGTACTTTAAAAGTTGAATATTTACAGAACTGGGTGTTAAAATTGTTTCAAAAGAGTAACCCAAAAACTAGTCAAACAGGAGCCTTGCCCTTATCCTTGCCGCGTCCTGCAAAGATTAAAAAGCGGTATCTGATAAGCTACGAGAGCTTAGTGAGTATTCCAAACTAATAACATATAAACACACGTATAGAATCATATAAGGATAATACACGTATGTCAGATAATCATTGCTAACCACTCGTTCTAGACCCAGGGCAGCCACCTTTGTAACTGTACTGTATCACCTTTGAACCTTACTGCACATAGCAGTTCGGTATATAGACATATGAACAACATTACATGTTATAATCTGCTATGATAGCATACATGCTGCAGATATGATTAATAGTCTAGAAGACTCACCTTGTGATATTTATGATATGTAATGATCCACATGTAATGATAACTCTGACAAGTAATTCAATCACCGTCCTATATGAATAATATGATAAAGTGTTATAACACTTGAATACTGATCCGAAATAGGGCCTACACGGGCCGTATCCCTCATAATACACGACCTATACTGGCTACATGGCCAGTGTTATCTAGTATTACTACACGGGCCGTGTACCTTATGTACTACACGACCATGTAACCCTACATGGCCTTGTGACCGCCTATGACAATCTAATAGTTCAAAATCCGCAAGTTCATACTACACGGGCCATGTACCTCTACACGGTTCGTGTATCTACCAGACATTCCGACAGTTCATCCAAAAAGTGTCCGATTTTCGCTATAATTTCGTAAAAACTCAAGGAAAACATGCTAGGAGTGTTTTCCTACACCCCTTATGATAAAGGACCATAACGTAATGATTTATAAACACTTCTAACATGATTCACAATAGAATCATGCATTTAAACTCACAAAACCTCAAGAACAAGAGTCTATTCATACCTTAACAAGAGCTTCTGTATTTATTTGGTTGCAAGAAATTGTGGTACTTTGACTCAAGAACGTCAAAGTTGTTCATATATATATATATATATATAAGTATGGCCTAATAACATTTTGGTCCCTAGACTTGTAATACTTATATTTTGGCGGTTTTAACCCCTCTAGTTTTAAAAGCACATCTAATCTCATAACGGTAATTTATAACGCAATTATATCACTTCCTATTTAATTATTAAATATAAGGATTTTCGAACCTTGGGTGTTACAACTCTTCCCCACTTGAAATGATTTTGTCCTCGAAATCAGCTGTTGAAGAGTTCTGGATAGTTATGCATCATCTCCTGTTCAGGCTCCCATGTAAAGTCTGAGCCCTTTCTGTGTTTCCATTGAACTTTAACCAGTCCAATCTGTTTATTTCGTAGGGTATTGACCTTCTCTCCAATATAGCTATTGGTTGCTCCACATAGTTCAGTTTAGCATCAATAGTAACATCTTCCAATGGTACAATTGCAGACTTGTCTGCCAGACATTTTCTGAGGTGTGAAACATGGAAGGTGTTATGAATCTGAGACAATTCATCTGGCAATTCTAATCTGTAAGCAACCTTTCCCACACGAGCAATAATTTTAAATGGTCCAATAAACCTTGGACCGAGTTTCCCTCTCTTTCTGAATCTGATCATGCCTTTCCACGGCGACACTTTTAACAACACATAATCTCCTACCTGAAACTCAAGTGGTGATCTACGTTATCTGCATAACTCTTTTGTCTACTTTGGGCAGTAAGCAATCTATCTCTGATGAGTTGTATCTGTTTAATGGTTCGCTGTACTACTTCTGTGCTACCCAATTCTTTCTGACCCACTTCACCCCAGCATACCAGAGTTTTGCACTTTCTACCATAAAGCATTTCATACGATGGCATCCCAATACTGGAATGATAACTGTTGTATGAAAACTCTGCTAAGGGTAAATAAGAATCCCAGCTCCCTCCAAAATCGATAACACATGCCCGTAGCATGTCCTCCAGGGTTTGAATAGTTCTTTCACTCTGACCATCAGTCTGAGGATGATATGTTGTGCTGAGATGTAGTCTAGTTCTGAGATCTTTGTGAAACTTACTCCAGAACCTAGAAGTAAATCTTGTGTCTCTGTCTGATACAATAGAAACTGGCACGCCATGACGAGTCACAATCTCTTCCACATATATATCTGCCAATCTTTTTGAAGGATAAGTCTTCTTGATGGGAATAAAATGAACACTTTTAGTTAACCTGTCTACAATTACCCATATTGCATCATAACCATGTGGGATTTTGGGTAATTTGGTAATCCGGTCCATTGTAATGTTTTCCCATTTCCAAACTGGAATTTCTAAAGGCTGTTAACTTCCCGTGAGGTTTCTGGTGTTCAACTTTCACTTGTAAGCATGTAAGGCACTTTTCCACATACTTTGCTACCTCACGTTTCATGCCTGGCCACCAATAATCAACTTTCAGATCCTTATACATTTTTTTAGCTCCTGGATGAATAGAAAATCTGGATTTATGAGCTTCACTAAGAAGTATCTGACGTGTGTCACCATAAATCAATACCCAAATACAACTATAATGGGTCCAAATAACACGACTGTCTTTAGTAAGATAGGCCACCTGCCCTTTTATTCGCTTAGAGTTATGATTCTTATCTTTGATTGCTTCAAGCTATGCCGTTCGTATCACATCAATAATAGGTGTAGTAACAGTCATCTTTAAAGTTTGATTCTTCACTAGAACTGTTCCTGACTTTCTGCTTAAAGCGTCAGCTACCACATTTGCTTTTCCTGGATGATAAAGAATATCACAATCATAATCTTTTAATAATTCCAACCAACGCCTTTGCCTCATGTTGAGACTCTTCTGATCCTGGAAATATTTTAAACTTTCATGATCAGTGTAAATAGCGAATCGCACACCATATAGATTTGTCTCCAAATCTTAAGTGCAAACACCACCGTTGCTAACTCCAAATCATGTGTTGGGTAATTACTTTCATGTGGCTTCAACTTCTGTGAAGCATAAGCAATAACTCTACCTTTCTGCATCAATACACAACCCAATCCACAATATGAAGCATCACAAAATACCACCATATCATAAACCCCTTCAGGTAATGCAAGAACTGGTGCCTCACATAACTTCTTTTTGAGAGTTGAGAAGGCAGACTGTTGCTCACTTCCCCACACAAATTCAGCATTCTTTTTCGTCAGTTGAGTCAAAGGAACGACAGTTTTTAAAAAATTCTGAATAAACCTCCTGTAATAACCTGCCAATCCTAGAAAACTACGAATTTCTGTAGGGTTCTTTGGTGGTTCCCACTTCATCACAACGTCTACCTTGCAGGATCCACTTTGATTCCACTTTGATTAATCAGGTGACCCAGAAACTGTACTTCCTGAATCCAAAATTCACATTTAGAGAATTTGGCATATAACCGTTCTCTCCTCAAAGTTTCCAAAACCTCCTTGAGATGTTTCTCATGATCCACCGGATTCTTTGAATAAATAAGGATATCGTCAATAAACACAATCATTGATTTTTCTAGCATTGGTCTACAAACTCTATTTATCAAATCCATAAATGCTGCTGGTGCATTCGTAAGACCAAACGGCATCACCACAAACTCAAAATGCCCGTATCGAGTTCTGAACGCGGTTTTAGGAATATCTTCTTTCTTGATCTTTAACTGATGATACCCCGACCTTAAGTCGGTTTTTGAGAACCACGATGTTCCTTGTAACTGATCGAACAAGTCGTCTATTCTGGGTAAAGGATATTTGTTCTTGATGGTCACTTTATTAAGTTCACGGTAATCAATGCACATACGAAAAGTACCATCCTTCTTTTTGACAAACAGAATTGGAGCACCCCAGAGTGAACTATTGGGTCTAATAAACCCTTTGTCTAGCAGTTCCTAAAGTTGCTTCATTAATTCCTGCATCTCTAGTGGAGCAAGTTTGTACGGAGCCCTTGCAAGTGGCGAAGCTCCCGGTACTAAATCGATTCTGAATTTAACTTGTCTATCTGGCGGTACCCCAGGTAAGTCTTCAAGAAAGACATCAGGATACTCACATACTGTTTTCACATCATCAAGACTCGCTTGTCTCTTTTCTAATTTTGTATCTATTACATGAGCTAAGAAAGCTGTATACCCATGCTGCAAATATTTTCGAGCTTTTGACACCGAACACACATATGACTTTCCCTTTCTTTTATCACCACATATAGATAGTTCTTCCCCACTTGGGGTATGAACTCGTATCACCTTTTGCCCACACATAATGGTAGCCTGATTATAGCCTAACCAATCCATTCCAACTACCACTTGGAATTCTCTCATAGTTATGGGTATGAGTTCTATAGGAAATCTAACTATATCTATTTCTAACACATTATGTTTATACACATCTGATACAATTACAGATTTATCATCGGCTATTTCAACTTCAAGAGGAGAATCTAGATTTTCACATATATGATTGAAATTCTTGCAGAAAGAAACAGATACGAAGGATTTACTTGCACCAGAATCAAATAGCACAAGAGCAGGCAAATTGTAGACAAGATATGTACCTGTAACTACGTCAGGTTCGGTTTTAGCTTCCTCGGCTGTAAGCTGAAAAGCTCTCCCTTTGGGTTTCTGAACATCCTCTTTCTCCACTTCTTTTGTTCCTGAGCTTCGTGGTGGAGATAAGGATGGAGTAGGTTTAAATCCTGCAGACGGTGCATTCGATGGGCACTCTGACTTCTGATGGCCCGGCTGGTAGCAGTTAAAACATACACGCAGTGGTGTTCTACAATCTTTCCCTGCGTGACCCGATTTCCCACATTTATAACACGTGGGAGAACCATATCGGCATTCCCCCACGTGATGTTTCTTGCAAGTTGGGCAAACTGAGTAGGTTTTCTGCACCCCTTTCTTTTCAAACTGTTCAACCTTTTAAATCTTATAAACAGGTGCAGCTTTCTCCACAGACTTCTTCTCTTTGTCTTGCCTCTCCAACTCTAACTCCCTTGCTCTGGCTGCGTCCATCATGGACTTTACTGTCTGGTGTTTACTTGCATCAATAAATTCTCTGATATTGGGTTTGAGTACCATCATGTATCGGTACATCTTCATTTTCTCATTTGCCACATAATCTGGACAAAAACGTGCTTATTCCAAGAATTTTGCATTGATCTTAGGAACCGTCTCTGTCATCTGTTTCAACCTATGAAATTCATCCACAATCCTACCTATCTCAGATTGAGGAACAAACTGTTTGATAACCAACTCCTTGAATTCCTCCCAGGTCATAGCTTCAATCCCGGCATAACCCCTCTGTTTAATCTCCATATCCCACCAATCCTTTGCCGCACCGCGCATCTGATTGGTTGCGTATCTTACTTTAAACACAGGTGCACAAGAACATGTATGGAATGCACCCTCTATCTCAGAGTTCCACCTGTGACTTATAACCGGATCCGTAGACCCATGGAACAACGGGGATTGACATGCTGAAAAATCTCTGAACGAACACACCTTTGGAGCATCACGAATAATGACTTGTGGTTGAGGATTAAATCCTTCGCCACCCGCAGCAAACCTTGTTGCGAATTCTTGCCTGATTATATCTCGATTCTGATCTTTCATTTGTTCTACCAGTTATGTGACGATAAAAGGAATACTTTGCTCTAAAGCCTTGCCAATCTCCCTGGCAACTGTCTCTTGTACTGTTGTTTCTACCACCCCCTCATTGAGATTAGGGTCTCCGTCATTCACATTCGGTTGGGCTCTAACAAGAACCTGTTCACCAGTAACACTGGTTTCTACGCCTTCGGGTCTACGACTAGGACCACCCTCAGGCCTATTTGCTGTGCGAGATCCTCTTGTATTAACCATCCTGATAGTATAGATAAAGCTTTAAGGTAAATAGGTACCTCTATCACACCATTCTCTAACAATAATACACTCATGCATCTATCAATTCAGTATACCTTATCTCTTATTCCAAAGTATTTCTGAGCATACTAAGGCATTCTAGTTATACTTATATTCTCAGGTATACTACCTTCTCACAAGTAGCCCTCACCCGATTCACAAGAATTTTCATGATTACATTAAGTTCTAACATGTATCATGTGTCTGTAATAATATGGGCCCTATATTATTCTAAACACATTACACACGTTCGATCTTAACTTTATCACAAAAAGTCTCGATTCACAGGATTAGGCCAAGTATCATCTATGCAATGTAACATAATCATATAGTTCATAAGGATTCTGCATATAACATATCAATCTCTAACTACTCAAGTATTTCATATATAATCCTCATGTAACACACATAATAGATAACAATTGTTAGTATACTCATTAAGCTGCAAGTAGCAAGCCTCCAGTTTGACAAAAAGTTTTCAAAACCATGGTTCAAGTCCAGACTGTGCTTCACACAATCCAGATCTCTCAAACCGTGGCTCTGATACCAAGTTGTAACGCCCCAAATTTAAAAAGAACCAAAATAGTATATAAAATTCATTTATAAAATGCACATTTAGTTTAAAACGTACGTGGAAGCATTTTACTATAAAACCACGGTACTGCCAAAAGATATATACAAGAGTACATACTTAGTGTACTTTAAAAGTTGAATATTTACAGAACTGGGCGTTAAAATTTTTTCAAAAGAGTAACCCAAAAACTAGTCAAACAGGAGCCTTGCCCTTATCCTTGCCACGTCTTGTAAAGATTAAAAAGCAGTGTGTGATAAGCTACGAGAGCTTAGTGAGTATTCCAAACTAATAACATATAAACACACGTATAGAATCATATAAAGATAATACACATATGTCAGATAATCATTGCTAACCACTGGTTCTAGACCCAGTGCACCCACCTTTGTAACAGTACTGTATCACCTTTGAACCTTACTGCACATAGCAGTTTGGTATATACACATATGAATAACATTACATGATATAATCTGCTATGATAGCATACATGCTGCAGATATGATTAATAGTCTAGAAGACTCACCTTATGATATTTATGATATGTAATGATCCACAGGTAATGATAACACAGACAAGTAATTCAATCACCGTCCTATATGAATAATATGATAAAGTGTTATAACACTTGAATACTGATCTGAAATAGGGCCTACATGGGCCGTGTCCCTCATAATACACGACCTATACTGGCTACATGGCCAGTGTTATCTAGTATTACTACACGGGCCGTGTACCTCATGTACTACACAACCATGTAACCTTACATGGCCTTGTGACCGCCTATGACAATCTAATAGTTCAAAATCCGCAAGTTCATACTACACGGGCCGTGTACCTTTACACGGGCCGTGTATCTACCAGTCGTTCCGACAGTTCATCCAAAAAGTGTCGGATTTTCGCTATAATTTCATAAAAACTCAAGGAAAACATGCTAGGAGTGTTTTCCTACACCCCTTATAATAAAGGAACATAATCTAATGACTTATAAACATTTCTAGCATGATTCACCATAGAATCATGCATTTAAACTCACAAAACCTCAAGAACAAGAGTCTATTCATACCTTAACAAGCAAGGTTGGATTGGATGTATGTAAAACTCAAGTTGTAGCTGTGTTTTTGGTTCTTAGATTCACCAGAGAACAATCAGAGCTTCTATGTTTATTTGGTTGCAAGAAATTGTGGTACTTTGACTCAAGAAGGTCAAAGTTGTTCATATATATATATATATATATATATATATATATATATATAAGTATAGCCTAATAACATTTTGGTCCCTAGAGTTGTAATACTTATATTTTGGCGGTTTTAACCCCTCTAGTTTTAAAAGCACATCTAATCTCATAACGGTAATTTATAACGTAATTATATCACTTCCTATTTAATTATTAAATATAAGGATTTTCGAACCTTGGGTGTTACAATACGAATGCGTCACATCAATCATATCAACCATAATATTTACCATTCGTGAGTTAACATCCACTCACCTCGTGATCTCGAATCCAAAACTCAGATATCTAATATCACTGAGTTTTTGTGTTCCCTGAAAACACGGTAACAACAAAATCAGTCTCGGATTCATAAATATATTTGTCCACATATACATATCTCTTTTAATCATAAAAACTAAGCTTAATCCTCATATGATTTAGTATGTAACATACAATATCAAGAAATCAATAAACAAAAATATATTATGAAAAACCGCGGACGTGTTGTGTCACTTGAATATTGGATTTTGGAATCATCGGATTTCAGGTGTCTCGAGTTTGGGTAACCAGATTTGGGTTCATCGGATTTAAGGTGTCGGTTTCTTGAGTTGTTGGATTCTAGTTATCGGATTCAAGGTTATTGGATTTTAAGGGTACCGGATTCATCACTATCGGATTCATCATTTCGGATTCTTAGTGTCGGATTCCATCAGGGTCGGATTCACAAATGTCGGATTTGTCAGGTTCGGATTTAAGGTATCGGATTTAAGGTCCCGGATTCTTGGTTATCGGTTTTAATATTCAATATCTTCTTCTTTAGCACATAACTAGCCAACTTAAAATCTCCATAGATCAATTACGGAGCTTTCAAATCTTACTAAAACTTACCAAAAACATATCCAAACATCTATAAACATGTTTTCATGCATCATAAACATCTTTTAACCACATAAATAACTATAACAAACAAAGCCCATTCAACAAGTTTTGAGTTTCAAGCTCCATTAATGGTGTTTCACTATATATGCATATATTTCAACAAAAAAACATACCAAAACAATTCTAAACATATCATGAACATAATCTAACTTTTGCTTTGATTTATAGAATCACCAATTCTTCTATTCAAAATTTCAAGTTTGCAACTCTCTACAAGCTTTCTTCAATAGGAGGTTTTCTAAACACAAATACACACACTTTACCTTTTTCACTTTCAAATTATGAGCAGATGACTATCTCTTCAATTTGCCATATATACATACACGTACACATATAACCTTAATTTCAAAGAAGGAGGTAGAAAACTCTTTTTATCCAATTTGCATACATACATACATACTATCATACACACATACATAACATTCTATTTCTAGCATATAAATACTTATATATATTTTATTTAAATTAGTTAATTAATTAATTAATTCTAAATAACCACATAATCAAATTAAACACAAATAAGCACGTACCGCTAGCGACTAGCTCGGGTTTGCGGGTGTTACAAATCTCCCCTCCTTAAGAGGATTCCGTTCTCGGAATCCCTTTCCTTCAAACAACTGAGGGTATCGATCTTTCATATCAGCTTCAGTCTCCCAAGTTAAATCAGAACCTAAAATGTGCTTCCACTTGATCAATAGGTTACTCCACTAATCTCTTCTTTGAATCCACTTTCAAATCATGTACTGGGAGAATCTAGATCTTATCTTCAACTTTACATTTCCCTAGATAACAAACATTGAACGTGTTGTGAATTCCTACCAAATTTGCTGGAAGATCCAATGTAACCGTCTGAGCATTTACAATCTGCCGAATACGGAAAGGATCAATGCAACGGGGAGCTAACTTCCCTTTTTTTCCAAAATGAATCACACCTTTCCATGGCGAGACCTTTAAGTACACAAGCTCTTGTTATATTATGCCCACTGACACGCACACGAGTTTGGGTTCATGGCTGATGAAGCAAGGGCCTATTGGGTCACACGCCAAGTATCGATTCCGGCATCACAGATGGTTGAATGAGAAAGAAAACCAGAAACTGGTTATGGCGGGATAAGGCACGCCCTTGCCTATATGAGGTACGGTCGTGCCCTATAGGCAGGCACAAGCTTAAGTGAGGCGTGACTTGGGCGTGGCCTGTGGCTACGTACGCCCGTGCCTCTTGGAGGCACGCCCGTGCCCTATGCCAAGTGGACAGGCACGAGCCAAAGTCAGGCGTGATTTGGGCGTGGCCTTTTGAGCTAGTACCGCCGTGTGCCTTGTGAGGCACGGCCATGGCCCGTGCAGTAACATTCTCCTTAAACAGCTTTCAAAGCTATTTATCAAGGTGATAAACGGCCGTGCCCCGTGCAGTAACAGTCTCCTTATACAAGGCTTTGGTTCGTTTGGTTTTGAATATTTGGTGGTATAGAGATTGGCATATCTCACACTCTAGCAAGTAGGGATCGATAAGAGCTTGGTGTGGACTTCACTAGTGGTGTACAAAGTTAGTACACGTTGTTGGAATATGCCCACTGATACACGTGCACTAGCATCACTGCTGATGAGGTACGGGCCTATTGGGTCACACGCCAAGGGTAGATTCCGGCAGCACAACCCGAACATGAGAGATCATGAAATTAGGATTTTTGGCGACCTTCACAGGCTGTGAAGAGGTCATGAAGAGAAACCCTCCACGAGGCTTCACCACCCGGACAAGTAGTCGTGGGAGCACTGCATTCACGAGGGCTTCACGGCCCGTGAGAGCACGTGAAGGCAGGCGCCATGCTTTTATTGGACCACTCGTTGGCCCAATAAGAGTGTGTGGTGGAACCCGGCCTATGAGGCCTTCACGAGTGCTTCATGGCCCGTGAGCTCGTGAAGGCAGAAGTCAAAGTGACACTTTGTTTCTATTAGACCTTTGTGTTGGTCCAATGGGAGAGTGGCATGATGGCTGACTCTGGCTGCCTTAGAATGATTTCTAGCCTTTATAAAAGGCTCATATCACTCTCATATATGGACTCTTGCTTCTACACACACATAACACTTATATATGGTTCTTTAGCATCTAGTGGGTTGGATGAGTGTGTAATCTCGTGAAGGTAAGTTGGACAAGTGTTGTTGCTTCTCCAGAAACACGAGGACTTTGTGTGGTTCGTGTCTTGGGTCGTTAGCAAGACGGAATCTCCCTCACTTGGTGTGGACTATCAATAGAGGAGCTCGGTTTTGAGTTCTCGAAGATCTTCCTAGCCCACTTGGGGAATACATGCATGTTGGTTTTAATACCTGAAAACCCCGGTTTTTGATGTCGTTGCTTCCGCTGCGTACGGGTGTTGGCGTGCATGGATTTCCTACACACGTAACTTCCAAACTCCAATCTTGTTTGAACAAAGAAGATAGCTTCAAGGGTATGATACTATTTCTTTGTCTCCTTTTTTTAGTTGCTTTGACATGTTTAGAGTTTTGGTCCATTTGGTGGGCGTTGCGTGGTCAAATTTTGAAACGTTTTTCCTTACTCGTTTTGCTTCCGCTGTGTTTTTGGACCATGAAAACCCAACAGTGGTATCAGAGCCATCTCTAACATGGCTTTTCACTTTTAGAGTTTAACCGGATTTTCTATTTTTCTATCAAAATTTGATTTTCTTGTGACCCGGCACGGTCGTACCTCTAGGGGTACGGGTCATGCGGGTGGCCGGGGCACAGGCGTACTAGTAGGGGTACGGGCCGTGCCGGCAGAAACCGGTAAACGAATAAAACTGTTTAAACTGTACATTGACAAAATGGTAGGCACGCCCGTGCCTTCTGGGTTTTTGGTCAAATTTTGGTTTTGAAAAAGTGAGTTTAAAATTAATTCTAAAATCCGGTTATAATGGTTTTGGACTAGTCTTGATTCTGGTTATCCCCACTATATTTTGATTCCTAATTCTATATGTTTTGTATGACTTGGCATGAAGTTCATGAAAACATATATTTTTAGGTGTATATATGAATATGCAAATTTAAATGTGTATTAAAATTGCTAATGCATATGTACAAGGATTGCTTGTTATGCCTTAAATGTTGTTTTGCAATTTTGATCAAAAAATATATATATTGTTTGATATGGTTTTGTGGCACACCATTGTTTTTGTTTGGTTGTGTTTGTTGTGGTTGCCCAGTAACTAGATATGCCCATAGCCTTTGTGTTGATTGTGATTGGTTTTGGTTTGGCCTGCGTGCCGTATGGTTGTAATATTTATATTTTGGTGCGACTTGCATGTTGTTTATTTAAATCTTTGTACTCGTAATAGTTTATTAGGATACCGACTTTCATGTCGTTTTCTTATTATTATGTACTCGTACTTAGATTATTTTAAATATATATATATATTGCATCAAACCAATCGGGAGGCATGGTGTTGGCGTCTTGACAAACCAATTCTAGGAGATTCGCCGGTGTGGAGATATGTGACGGAGCATCTATTGTTGTCCGTAGATGACTATGTTTTTCCCCATTTTGGCTCACGGGGAAAACATTTAGGATTTGGGCATGTTACCGGGGTGTTGATTATTTTATAAGCGTGGTTGTTTTATATTGATTTCATGCATAATTCCATAGGATTTGCATGCTAAAGAATTTTTTAAAATATATAAAACAAAAGAGATTTATAAATGAGTTTATATTTCTAAGCGCATAAGGATTAACAATATGAATATAAAAGGTGATTATATTAAAGGGTGAACGATAAGTGTTTTTATCACTTAAATTGTTAATTCGCAAAATTGTTAAAATATTCTTTTAACCGGAAAACAAATACCCGTTTTTCAAAAATAAGTCACGCGCCATCCATAAGACGACACCACCCAAATCTAACGAACCTTGGATGATTGTCGAGCTTTAGCACGAGTCATGCCTTGTGGAGTTGTGTGGAAGGTAAGTGTGGCAACTCACAATATTGGTAGTCGAGCTTAAGCACGAACCAATGATTGGGTTAGAGTACCAATGTGTCTTGACGGACGACTTACAAATTATTTTATAACGCTTGAATGATATCGATCTCTAGCCGAGTCATTTAAGAATAATAAAAGGATTAGTGTAAGAAGGGATCAAACATGCCTTAGACATATGATGTCAAAGTGTATCCCGCAAGGATATAAGAGTTACAATGGTTGCAATCAGTAAAATGGTTACTGGCCTAAATAACTTATTTCGTGATCCGCGGTAAACCCGTCACGGGATAGGGTGAAATATGGTTCTTAGCCTTGTTCAAATAATTGGTTTTATAACTAGCGGGTAATTATTTCTGCAAGGATTTGACAACTAAAATTGGTACTCTAATTTTGTAGATGGCATCCAACAACGCTTCTACATCATCGAACTCAACTTCTCTAAAGTTTTTCCTTGAAAAGGCCAAGCTCGATGGCCAAAACTTCATGGAATGGTTCATACAACTAAGGATAGCCCATAGATATGAACAGAAAATGTGGGCGATCGAGGAGCCTCTTCCGGAAGCGCCTGCGGTGAGTGCGACTAGGGCGGTCCGAGACGCGCATGATAAGCGCGCCAAGGAAACGAACGAAGTGGCTTGTATCATGATTTCTTTGACGATTCTTGAGCTTCAAAAGCAAATGGAACATCTAGGGGCGTATGATATGCTTAACTAGCTGAAAGAAAATGTTCCAACAGCAGGCTAAGTTGGAACGCTTCGAATGCTTCAAGTCCCTATTCGATTGTCATATGTAGGAGGACGGTAATGTTAGCGTTCACGTGCTTAAGATGAAATCATTGGTTGATCGCTTGGAGAGGTTGGGATTCCCGTTAGGGAGGGAGTTAGCGGTGGATGTGATCCTCCGTTCTCTGCCCAGTTCCTTTTCACAATTTGCGTGGAACTATCATGTCCATGGCATGGACAAATCCCTAATGGAGCTTCACGGAATGTTGAAGACCGTCGAGTCTGACATGTCCAAGAAGCCCTCCTCGTATAAAACTGTCCTAGCTATCCAGGGAGAAGAAACCAAAAGGAAAGGCGCTCCCCCCTCCAAGGGAAAGGGTAAGGGGAAGGTTACAAGACCTAACCCGAATCTAGCCCCGAAGGGCAAGGGGAAAGCCGTGATGGTTCCACCGGCCGAGGACCGTGTGGAAGCCGAGTGCTTCCATTTTTGCCCGATGTACATCGAGGAGCTCAAGCGGGTAAAACCGAAGGGAGATGGTAACTCAGGTACGTTTATGATTGAACTCCACAACACCGCTACTTCTAATGGCTGGGTACTTGATACCGGTTGTGGCACTCATATTTGTAATAATGTGTAGGTGCTAAAAAGAAGTAGGGTTCTGGGTGCTAGAGAGCTTGACCTGATCATGGAAAACAAGGAGGTAGTTCCTGTGAAGAGGATTGGGAGTGTTGATCTCGCCTTTCCTGGGCCTTGCTATTACTTTACTTAATGTTTGTTTTTTGCCATGCGTGGCGTGCAACATTATTTTCTTTCATGCATTGTTTGACGATGGTTTTAAGTTCAATTTTGATAATGGAATTATTTCTTGTTTGAGAAATGATGTTCAATAGTTTAAAGCTTATCCATGTCATGGTATTTATGAAACAAGTGTGTGTTTGGATGGTAATAAATCAATCATGAACATTGATTCTAAGTCCAAAGGTGTATTGGACAAGTTGTCTTTGTGGCATAGTCGTCTTGGCAATATAAATAAGAAACGTATCACCAAACTCCAAGTGAATGGGATTTTGGAATCGTTTGACCACGGGTCAAGCGAAGTATGCGATTCTTGTTTATTAGGCAAAATGACTAAAGCTCCCTTCACCGGCGTTAGTGAGAGGGTAAAAGACTTGTTGGACATTGTTCACACCGATGTGTGTAGTCCGTTTAGCTCTGCTACAAGAAACAACTGTAGGTATTTCGTTACTTTTACTGATGACTTCAATAGGTATGGTTATGTTTATTTGATTAAGCATAAGTCTGAAACCTTTGAGGTGTTTAAGACATAGCAAAACGAAGTGCAGAATCAATTGGTCAAGCGGATTAAGATTCTCCGATCCGATAGGGGTGGTGAGTATCTTAGTACTGAGTTTCTTGATCATCTTAGGGGTTGTGGAATTATTTCACAACTTACTCCACCCAGGACACCATAATTAAATGGGGTCGCTGAAAGGAGGAACCGAACTTTATTGGATATGGTTCGGCCCATGATGAGTCGCACAAAGCTACCCACAAGTTTTTGGGGCTATGCTTTGGAAACTGCTGCTAGGACCTTAAACCTTGTACCATCAAATAAGTTTGCAAGTACACCATTCGAGATGTGGCATGGAAGGGTTCCTTCGCTAGCCTGTCTCAAAGTCTGGGGTTGTGAGGCTTACGTGAGACGTGAATCTCAAGACAAACTTGAACCCAGAGCTGAAAAGTGTATTTTCATTGGTTACCTAGTTGGTTCTATGAGATATTTATTTTATAAACCTTCCGAGAACAAAGTGTTTGTTGCTCGAAGGGCAGTCTTCCTTGAAAGGGAGTTGATATATGCAGAGGCCAGTGGGAGGCAAGTCGATTTATAAGAAATTCTAGATGACACCAATGTTCAACCTGATGTTGGCACTAGTACCGTTTCTGAGGTCGGCGTACCATAAGAAGTGGAACCTCAACCAATGTAGGATGAGGTACCTTACACACAACCATTAGTGCTCCGTAGATCTGGTTGAGTTCGTGATGAGCCAGAAAGATACGGGTTCCTCATATCCGAGGGAGACGAACTATTAGTGGATCATATTGAACCAACCAACT
Organism: Dittrichia graveolens; assembly: GCA_038502395.1. Classification (NCBI taxonomy): domain Eukaryota; kingdom Viridiplantae; phylum Streptophyta; class Magnoliopsida; order Asterales; family Asteraceae; genus Dittrichia; species Dittrichia graveolens. The sequence goes on from JARJIL010000008.1 coordinate 33,019,661, forward strand.
ACCGGGAAGCCGTAGCAGGAATTGAGTCTGCTAAGTGGAAGGAGGCAATGGATAGTGAGATGCAATCCATGGCGGATAATCAAGTCTGGGACTTGGTTGATCCAATACCCGGCCACAAGCCAGTAGTGTGGAAGTGGGTCTTTAGGATGAAGACCAACATGGATGGAAAGGTAGACACTTTCAAAGCCCGACTAGTAGCAAAGGGTTTCATTCAAACTCATGGTGTAGACTATGATGAAACGTTTTCTACAGTGGCTATGATAAAGTCTATTAGGATATTGATGGCTATCGCTGCATATTACGATTATGAAATATGGCAGATGGATGTCAAGAATGCCATCCTTAACGGGAAGTTGGAAGAGGAGGTTTACATGGCCCAACCAGATGGTTACGTACATCCCAAATATCCTAATAAAGTCTGCAATCTTAAGAGATCCATTTATGGTCTTAAGCAAGCATTTCGGAGTTGGAACATTTGCTTTGATGTAAAGGTCAAAGAGTTTGGCTTTTCTAAAAGCAAGGATGAACCTTGTGTATATGTTAGGGCTAGTGGGAGGACTGTTGTTTTCCTTGTCTTGTATGTAGATGACATACTACTCATAGGAAGTGACGTGACTACCTTGCAGGATGTGAAAACCTGGCTTGGGAGTTGCTTCTCTATGAAAGACATGGGAGAAGCAGCGTATATTTTGGGGATTAAGATCTATATAGATAGATCTAAAAGACTCATTGGTTTGAGCTAGAGTACATACATAGATAAAGTCTTGAGAAGGTTCAAGATGCAAGATTCCAAGAAAGGGAATTTGCCTATGTTGCATGGTATGACATTAAGCAAGTCTCAATGTCCTAGTTCCCAAAAGGAACTTGAAGAAATGAGTTGAGTCCTGTATGCTTCGGCAGTGGGATCGATCATGTATGCTATGCTATGTACTCGGCCTGATGTGTCGTATGACTTTAGCATGACGAGCCGATATCAGGCGAACCCTGGTCAAATTCATTGGGTTGCTGTTAAAAACATCCTAAAGTTTCTTCGTAGGACTAAAGAGATGTTTTTACTGTTCGGTGGATTGGAGGAGCTCAGAGTCACTGGATATTCTGATGCTAGCTTCTAGACGGACAAGGATGATTGCCGGTGTCAATCGGGATTTGTATTCTTGTTAAATGGTGGAGCAATAAGTTGGAGAAGTTCCAGGCAAGATACCGTGGCCGATTCAACCACGGAGTCAGAGTATATTGTTGCAAGCGAGGTTGCTCAGGAGCTGTCTGGATGAAGAAATTCATTCAAGATCTTGGAGTTGTTCCTAGCATCGCTAACCCTATTGAGATCTTTTGTGACAATGAGGGAGCTGTAGCTCTAGTTAAGGAACCGAGAGCGCATTGACGTACGAGACACATTGCTTGAAAATATCATTTTATTCGTGATATCATCCAGAATGGAGACATTGTGGTCAGTAGAGTACCGACTGAGGGGAACTTGGTAGCTCCGCTCACTAAACCTTAGTCACAAGTTAAACATGATTCTGATGCTAAATCTATAGGGATTAGATTTTCTAGTGACTTGGTTTAATTGTTTTAGTTGTAATTGTTATTGAGAACATTAAAGCAACAATGTATTTCTTATTGTAATGATTATTAAATGGGGATTTAATATTCACATGATGCGATTACTTTATGAAATATTATTGTGTTCTATCTTTGCATGTTTAATACTTCCTTGAATAAATTTATTTATTGTAAACACTCCATGATCGGTCATTCTTCATTAGAAGGAAGAAGTGAATTAAGATCAAGGCAAGTGGTTGGTAAAGTATTCATCTTGGATTGAATACATGTTTACGCACCACTAGCATATGCTTAATGGTGATTAAGTAATTGGAGGACCCGTACCTGAGTTTACTTCATGGATATGATCACAAGTAAATCAGGATGATAATATCATTTATCTGTAGGACCTTTCCTTTTGGTTAGGTATTTGTTTTGGGAAGACAAACCCTATGCTGACTTGGGGGCATAGATGCCTTGCTAGAGGCGGGTCTATGTCGGTGACGCCTTTCGTGAGTGTGTCATGTGCAAGTGGGAGTCTGTTGGATGATGCCCACTGACACGCACATGAGTTGGCTTCATGGCTGATGAAGCAAGGGACTATTGGGTCACACGCCAAGTATCGATTCCGGCATCACAAATGGTCGAATGAGAGAGAAAACCAGAAACTGATTCTGGTGGGATAAGGCACGCCCGTGCCTTATGTCAAGTGGACAGGCACGAGCCCAAGTCAGGTGTGACTTGGGCATGGCCTTTTGGGCTGGTACGCCCGTGCCTTGTGAGGCATGGCCGTGCCCCGTGCAGTAGCAGTCTCCTTAAACAGCTTTCAAAGCTGTTTATGAAGCTGATAATGGTATTTGATCTTGTAACTGATGTAGATGGATTACATGCATGAATTTGAACTCATATATGGAGTCTATATAAGGTGCTAGATGTCTACATTGTGATTTTCCAAGTTCGTGATATACACACTAATATATATTGCATATATAACTCTCTTGAACACAAAAGGATACACAAGGCTTTGGTTCTTTTGGTGTTGAACATTTGGTGATGTAGAGATTGGCATATCTCACACTCTAGCAAGTGGGGATCGATAAGATCTTGGTGTGGACTTCACTAGCGGTGTACAAGATAGTACACGTAACTTCTAAACTCCAATCTTGTTTTCACAAAGAAGATAGCTTCAAGGGTATGATACTATTTCTTTGTCTCCTTTTTTAGTTGCTTTGACATGTTTAGAGTTTTGGCCCATTTGGTGGGGGTTGCGTGGTCAAATTTTGAAACCTTTTTCCTTACTCGTTTTGCTTCTGCTGTGTTTTTGGACCACAAAAACCCAACAACTCTCCCACATCAAACGATACAGGACGACGACGCAGATCTACATACATCTTCTGCCTATCTCTGGTAGCTTTCAATCTTTCTCTGGCAATAGCAACCTTACCAGCAGTTAACTGAACAATCTCTGGACCTGCAAACTGTTTCTCACTAGCCTCTAACCAACAAGTCGGGGTACGGCAGCAACGACCATACAACATTTAATACGGAGGCATTCCAATACTTGAGTGATAAGACTTGTTATACGCAAACTCTATCAATGGCAGATGCGAGTCCCAAGATACACCACACTCAATTACATAGGCAAGTAACATATCTTCGAGTGTCTGTATGGTTCGTTCAGTTTGACCATGAGTCTGGGGATGATAAGCAGTACTCAAGTTAATCCTCGTCCCCATTACTCTCTGTAAACTCCTCCAGAAGTTAGAAACAAACTTGGAGTCCCGGTCAGATACAATTGATAATGGTATGCCATGCCTTGAAACAATCTTGTCAATATACAAGTGTGCCAACTTACTCAATGAAGCCATCTCACAAGTAGACAAGAAATGAGCACTCTTCGTCAATCGATCCACAATCACCCATATCATATCGTGGTTCCTCTGAGTACGCGGAAGTTTTGTTACAAAATCCATCTTTATATGCTCCTACTTCCACTCGGGGATCTCAAACTGCTTCAAGAATCCATGTGGCTTCTGATGTTCTGCTTTTACTTGTGCATATACATAACAAGATTCGAGGAAATGTGCCACATCCGCTTTCATCGTTGGCCACCAGTAAAGCACTTTCAAATCATTATACATTTTTTTGCTTCCAGGGTGTATTGACAGTCTCGATTTGTGTGCTTCTATTAAAATCAACCTTCTCAATTCTCCAAGCATAGGAACCCAAACAAGAGTCTTATATACTTTCAATCCACGAGAATCATCATTCAACTTCTCTTTTCTTTTAATCAACAACTCTGCTTTCAGGTTTTTTTCTTTCAAGGCTTCCAACTATGCGGATTTTAGTTTATCCATTAAATCTGATACTAGCTCCATACGCATGAACTGGATAGTACTTCTAGTTCTCTTGCGGCTTAAGGCATCTGTCACCACGTTTGCCTTTCTAGGATGATATCTGATTTTGCGGTCATATTCTTTAACCAACTCTACCCATCACATTTGTCTCATATTCAATTCCATCTGAGTAAATACATACCGTAAGCTCTTGTGATCAGTACAAATCACACATTTAGTTCCATACAAATAGGGCCTCCACAGTTTAAGTGCAAACACAACAGCTGCTAACTCCAAGTCGTGAGTCGGGTAATTCTTTTCATGAGGATTTAATTGTCTTGAAGCATACACAATTACTCGATCTCTTTGCATTAAGACACATCCTAATCCAGCAAAAGATGCATCGCAATACACAATAAAATCGTCTGATCCACTTGGCAAAGCAAGGATGGGAGCCTAGCATTACAACTGCTTCAATGTCTGAAATGCATTATCCTGATCATCATTGCACACAAATTTCATGTCTTTTCGAGTCAACTTGGTCAACGGACCAAAAATCATGGAGAAAACCTTAATAAATCAGCGGTAATACACAGCCAATCCAAGAAAACTCTTTATCTCTGAGGGTTTCTTTAGAGCATTCCAGTTCATCACCGCTTCAACTTTCGAAGGATCCACTTTGACTCCTTCATTATAGATTACATACCCTAAGAATTGAACTTCTCTCAACCAGAATTCGCACTTCGAGAATTTCGCATAAAGCTGTTCTTTCTTTAAAGTCTCCAAAACTTGTTTGAAATGCTGCTCATGTTCTAACTCGGGCTTTGAATAGATTACAATATCATCGATAAAGACAATCACAAACTCATCCAGAAATGGTCGACAAACTTTGTTCATTATATCCATGAATACTGCAGGTGCATTAGTTAAGCCAAACAGCATAACTAAGAACTCGTAATGACCATAACGCGTATGAAAGGTTGTCTTTGACACATCTTCATCAGATACAAGCACCTGATGATAAACGGATCTCAAGTCAATCTTGGAAAAGAATGAAGCTCCTTGTAACTGATCAAACAAGTCATCAATTATGGGCAACGGATACTTATTCTTTATCGTCATCTTATTCAGCTCATGGTAGTCGACACACATACGCAACATACCATCCTTCTTCTTTACAAATAACACTGGCGCACCCCACGGAGACGAACTTGGACGAATAAATCCTTTGTCTAACAGATCCTGGATCTGTGTCATCATCTCTCGAATTTCTAAAGGTGCCAATCTGTACGGAGACTTCGCCACTAGTCGAGACCCATGGATCAAATCAATCTTGAATTCTACCTCTCGAACAGGAGGCAACCCTGGCAATTCTTCTAGAAACACATTAGGGTATTCCGTTACCACCCGAATCATTCATCATTTGCTTTTCTTTCTTTCCGTCAATAACATACGCCATATAAGATTCACATCCTCTATCCAACGCCTTTTTAGCTTTCAGACATGAAATTATGGGAATAACAGACCTAGCCTTCTCATCCCTTGCTACCACACGCGTGCCATCCGCCAATGGGAATGAAATCAACTTCTTGTGACACTTAAAACTGGCTTGGTTCAAACTTAGCCAATCTATCCCGAGAACCACATCAAAATCAGATAAAGGCATGACAAGAAAATAAACAAGAAAGCATGCACCATCTATATCAAATTTTGCTCCAGCCACAACAGTCGTGACCGGAACCATCATACCATTAGCTACTTCTATTTCTAAGGAATTAGCAAGCTTAAGTACAGGCACATTCAATTTATCACAGAATTCCACAGAAACAAATGAGCGATTAGCTCCAGAGTCAAATAACACTCTAGCAGGAGTAAAGTTTATCAGAAACATACCGGTTATGACATCATCTGTGGTGGTGGAATCATCCACCGTCATCTTAAATGCCCTACCCTCAGCTGTGGGTGGGTTCTTTCTTTTCTGACTTGACGCTGAAGATGATCCCCCAGCCATTCCCGTTCCTGGCCCTGACCCGGTTTTCTTACCCACTGGGCACTCACCAACTTTGTGCCCCTCTTTTTGACAATTCCAACAAACACTCCTCGAAAATATGCAATTCTTAAGATCATGGCCAAACTGGCCACATTTCATGCATCTCAACGTCTGTGGATTACACAGACCATTGTGATAGGACTTACACCTACCACACCACGATGCCCATTGAGTAGACCCCCGTAAAGTAGGCCTTCTGTTCTGATCTCCCTGCCTTGAACTACCTTGCCCTCCCTGTCTCTGTTGGGTGTTGTAGTGCTCCAATCTGGATTTCTATTCAGAAATCCTATCTCGATTTTGCTTGTCTCTTGCTTTTATATCCCCTTCTACCGACTTGGCTAAAGTGAAAGCCTGGGATAAGGTACTATCCCACCTGGTGGCACTGCGGTGGTCTGGGTGTAAAGCTCCCACAAAGTGTGAAATCCGTGATGCCTCATCTGGCACCCATTGTTTCACAAATCTCAATCTTTCGGTGAATTTCCTGATGAGATCATCAACCAACATGTTCCGTGTCATTTGCATATCCATGACCTCCTTCTTAATCTTGGCAATCTCAAACTAACTACAATATTATTCACACAACTTCTCCTGAAATTGGCTCCAGGTAATGCTCTCTTGCTGCTCCATGGTAAAGTGCCCTGTTATAGAATCCCACCACACCATCGCATCCCCTTTCAACATCCTCGTTACGTACTTTACTTTCAACCCATCTTCACAACTACAGGCATCCAACACCTTGACCGTTTCTCGTAACTAGTTCAGGGTGATATTGAGGTAAGAACTCCCTCGATACTTTGTGGGTTTGTAATCCAAGAATTTCTTATACGTACATGGTTGTTTATATCTAGGAAACCAAAAGGAAAGGCTCCCTATGTCATAAATGGATAATAAAATGGTTGTTGCATAACCTGAGTTACCACTGGTAGTGGTGTCGTCACTGGTGTAGTGGTTGATTAAGTTGAAATCGTAGTTGGAATTGGGGTTGGTTCAGGTTGAGTATGCATCTGCTGCTCCAAACTATGAACCATGTTTCGAAGATCCAATAACTCATTCTCTAGTTTAAATATGTAATCACTTTGATCCTCTTCGTGAGCCTGATCCAAAGTTCCGGCAATCTCCGTAGTATCCAAGTTCTCAATCACCTGCGCTTCTGTAGTTGCCTAGGTCACAGGAGGAAGGACGGGGATCTTTCTGTCAGCCATATCTGTAATAGTCACATCATTTCATAATTCATTAGCATAAACCGTTAGTACCCAAAATACTAACTACCACAAACATCTCCAACTCACTCTAATTCCCTTGAAGGAAAGTTTGACCCGTCACGAGCCAAGATTTGAGAATGCAACACTCTAGCCGTGCATGCATCGCCAAACCAAGGCTCTGATACCAAACCTATTACACCGGAAATCCAAAACCATTTTTTTAAAAATGTGTTGTGGAAGCATTAAACAAACGAACTTTACATAAGGTACAATGTTTACAAATATCATCCAAAAATATCGATTCACAAATGATACACATTCAACTTGGTGTTACAAAATATACTGCCTCGTTTCCTTTTAAAACACATAAACATATCAGAGTAGGGTCGAGCTTTCCTTCTACAAACACCAACAACTCACAAACCTGCAAAAGCATCATCTGAGAGGAATTAGCACACAGTTAAGTGAGAAGAAGCTAATCACAAAGGCAAACATCAACAATCGATATCAAAGCATGTAACCACACAATCAAGAAGACTGGCGGTTCGGCGCATAACCTACAACTAATGCCGGCCAAAGCAACGGTTTACCGATAGCCCTCTACTGAATTGGCACAGTGAAATTCCCCGCTGACACAACGCATGCATCAGTAGGACTAGCACTGTTCAACCAACCAGTAGACAAGCCCAACCAATTCCACATATAGCTGACTTCTCAAACGCAACTCGATAACATCCCTCGAGTACGTATCGGCCAAATTGTCATGCAACAGATATAATTAATCAACAATCACAAACAACAATCAACAATGAGGCTCAACAGTCTATCCATAACACACGCATGCGTCACATCAATCAAATCAACCGTAATCTTTACCAAAGTTAACATTCACTCACCTCGTGATCTCAAATGCGAAACTCAGATATCTAATATCACTGAGTCTTTGTGTTCCTTGAAAACACTGTAATAACAAAACAAGTCTCGGATTCATAAATATATATGTCCACATATACATATCTCTTTTAATCATAAACACTAAGCTTAATCCTGATATGATTAAGTATATAACATACAACATCAAGAAATCAACACACAAGAATATATTCTAAAAATCTGCGAACGCGTCGAGTCTAACAATCTGACGCGTCGCGTCACTTGAATATCAGATTTTGGAAACATCAGATTTTAGGTGTCTCGGATTTGGGTTCGTCGGATTTAAGGTGTCGGTTTCTTGAGTTGTCAGATTCGAGTTATTGGATTCAAGGTTATCGGATTCACGGTTCTCGGATTTTAAGGGTACCGTATTCATCATTTCGGATTCTTAGTGTCGGATTCCATTAGGGTCGGATTCATAAATGTCGGATTTGTCGGGTTTGGATTTAAGGTATCGGATTTTAGGTCTCGGGTTTTTGGTTATCGGTTTTAATAATATTGGATTCAATATCTACTTCTTCAGCACATAACTAGCCAACTTAAAATCTCCATGGATCAATTATAGGGCTTTCAAATCTTGCTAAAACTTACCAAAAACATATCCAAACATCTATAAACATGTTCTCATGCATCATAAACATCTTTTAACCACATAAATCACTATAACAAACAAACCCCATTTAACAAGTTTTGAGCTTCAAGCGTCATTAATGGGGTTTTACCATATATGCATATATTTCAACAGAAAAACATACCAAAACGATTCTAAACATATCATGAACATAATCTAACATTTGATTTGATTTATAGAATCACGAATTCTTCTATTCAAAATTTTAAGTTTGCAACTCTCTACAAGCTTTCTTCAATAGGAGGTTTTCTAAACACAAATACACACACTTCACCTTTTTCACTTTCAAATTATGAGCAGATGACTATCTCTTTAATTTGCCATATATACATACAAGTATACATATAACCTTAATTTTAAAGCAGGGGTGGAAAACTCTTCTTATCCAATTTGCATACATACATACATAGTCATATTGACATACATACATACTATCATACACACATACATAACATTCTATTTCCAGTAAATATATACTTATATATACTTTATTTAAATTAGTTAATTAATTAATTAACTCTAAATAACCACATAATCAAATTAAGCACAAATAAGCATGTACCGCTAACCCGCTAGCGACTAGCCCGGATTTGCGGGTGTTACATTAATGTTCCACCTAGAAGTTGACATCTTCCTGAAGTAATTTTTCTATCCAATGTGCGTCCTGCAAAATCAGAATCAGAATATCCAACTAACTCAAAATCTGAGTCTTTGGGGTAGGGATGAGCATTTTGGCCGAAAAACCGAATAGGGACCGGAACCGGTTGGAACCAGATTTGAATTTCCGGTCCGGTTATCAGTTATCCAAAACCATCATTTTTGGTTATCGGGTATTTTGTTCCGGTTCCACTGGTTATCGGGCTTTACGGGCTTAGAACCTGAAGTTGAATGGTTTCTTGGAAATCCTTTCTTTTCTAGGAAACAAAATCAAAAAATGATCTATGCTCGGATTTCTTCTGCCTAAAAAAAAAGGAGTCTTCTCTAGTTCCATCCATCAATCTTTAGGGTTTCAAGAAATCAGTTGTTCATCAATGGAGAATTGGACTAGCACTTAAGAAACTCTAGTAAACATTTCCTTTTTTGTGAATTTTTTTGTTAATTGTTTATGTTTGTTGTTCGATGATATATATATACATACATATATATATATATATACTGTGTTGGTTTATCGATGATATATATATTAAAGTTCTGTTTTTTATCGATGATATATATATATATTATATTTCTTTTTTTTATTGTATGATATATATTTTGCCGACCATTCCCGTAAAGTTGTGTTTATTTGGCTATGTGTTGTGTGTGTGTGTGTGTGTATATATATATATATAAAATTGGACATGTGCTGGTTTATTGGATATTGTTGCTGGTTTAGTCATTAGTGGTTTGTGTATGTGGATATGTGCTGTGTGTGTGTATATATATATATATTATTGATGTGTAAATGTGTATTGTGTTTGTATATCTATACCATATGTTTATGTATTGGTTTGTTTCTTTACTTTGTTTGTTTATGTACTCGGTTAGCGTTTTTATGATATATAATTTTTTTATTCATTCCTTGTAATTTTAGTATGGTTTAGGTTAATGATGATGAAGTGTTAGTTGAAGACACTCAAAAAGAAAAACCAACAAATAAGAGAAAAAGACATAAGAAAAGAAGGACGGCTTGTTGGAAGGTATTTGATGAGCTTTACATAGATGACGATGATGGAGAAAAAGTGAAGCATGGCAAGTGCAAATTTTGTTCCTCGACTATTAGAGCTGACCCAAATATAAACGGTACATCTAGTTTAAATAAGAATGTTCTTAGTTGTAAAAAACCCGAGTAATATGAAAAAACAAAACATATTACAATTCAAGAAAGAAGGGAACGGGGAATTTGAGTAGTACCAACCATGTATGACGGGGGGGAAACACTTTCACATAAGGTGCATGACACATATTCTTAACCTTATTGTGAAAGACGGGTTAAGAGAAAACGAAAGTTGTGTTAAATGTTTGCAAAAGACCGTTTTGTGCAACGATTGTCCCACTCGATGGAAATCGACTTATGAGTTATTGAAGATTGTCATAGATTTAGAAGATGTTTTCCTTAAGTACCATGTGTAGGTAATTTCCTATTCCTTTCTTTAACTTTGTTATTTCAGTATTGTGTAAACTTATTAGTCTAGTTTAAATCGTCATAACTTCTTCATTAGGAGTCGAAATGACATGATTCTTTTTCCAACATGTAGTTCACTGTTTTTTCTACATATTAGACTCTGAAAACGCCGTATTTTGTTAAATATCGACTGAGTTATAAGGCCCTAAACATGGGTTATTAAATCTGTTGGGCTGTTTAAGCATTGTGCAAAATTATTAGTCTACTTTAAACTGTCATAACTTCTTTGTTAGAAGTCAAAATGACCTAATATGTTTTTCATAATGTAGTTTACTGCTTTAGCTGCATTTTAGACTCTTCAAACGTCTTATTTGGTTACAAATTAACTGACTTACAAGTCCTTAAACAAGGGCTACTAAAGCTGAATTTTTACAAGAATTTTTTTGGTTGATAGATAAGGCGTTTGCAAAGGATGTTAGAACACCCGATCATGAAGATTTTCTTGTTTGTAAAGGTATGATCCCGTTTTTGAGAAATTAAAGACCAAAATAGACCTAGTGTCGGCGACTTCAAAACCATTGGCGCATCGGTTTTTTGGTGAAATATGTGATGTTGACAAACATATACGGGAATGGTCGGTAAAACCTCTATTTTGTTTGATTGGCAATGAAATGCGGAGCAAATATGACAAGTATTGGGGAAACATCGAAAAGCTCAACGACTACATGTACTTTGCGGTTTTATTGGATCCGCGAATGAACTTTGTATTTCTTAGACCTGCTTTTGAGAAGTTGGTGAGGAACAGAGTAACGAAAAATAATCGCATGTCAACCTTGGATACTACCTTGAGGGTTAACTCTTTCATACGTGATCTTGAAAAGAGATTTGAGAGACAAATTTGACTATGTCGAATAAAACGCGTCTTCTCAAAATCATGGTGCTCAAGATATAGTTTGTGTTGGTGATGAGAATGAGTTTATGGGTGATGTTCTAGTAGAAGCGAAAAACCCCTCGTTTTCAATTGAAACGGAGTTGCAAAGATACTTGAACGCGACAACAATTCCATATATTAAGTAGTTTGATATTCTAATGTGGTGGAAACAAAATGCATCCCGTTAGCCAATTGTTTTCGAGATGGCCAAAGGTGTGATTATATATATATATATATATATATATTTATATTATAGTAAATATTATATTTTAACAGTTTATATGCTTATGTTGTTAGATGTTATGACAATTCAAATTTCAACAGTGGCATCCGAGTCGGCTTTTAGTACTAGCGGGCGAATATTAGATCATTACAGAACAAACTTGGCCACACCGATTGTAGAGGCTTTAGTTTGCACCCAAGATTGGGTAAGAAAATCAAGGAAACCGATTGTAGACAATATTGAAGACATTTTAAAAGATGATGATGTCCCTAAAGGTAATAACTTCTTGTAATTACATATTAACAAAGTAACAAACCGTTAATTATATATACTAACTTTTAACTTTGTTTCATTTCCTGTTTAATTTAGAGTTGGAAGACGCAATATGCAATAGAAGTGGGGAAGGCCAATAGAGATTATTGAGTAGTTAGTTGGTATTGATTTTGTGTTTGCCATATTGTTCGTAATTTAACTATTATTGTTAAGGATATGGTTGGCTATTGAACTATTGTCGTTGCTTAAATGGTTAATAGTTATTATTTGTAAGAACGAAGTCAACGAACTATTATTTATTGATCATATGTTAGTGTTAAAGAAGCATGCATGTTCAATTGTGATCTCAAGTATTTTTATCTCAACTTTAATCTATAACTCTCTATGATAAATTTAATCTTAATTTGCATCTAACTTATTGTTTGGTTATTAGTAAACATTTGTAGGTAAAAACAACAAATACAAACGTATCAAATTTGTCTTTAATAGCAAAAATATTCACTGGTTACCGGTCTTTCGGTTCCTACACTTGAAACTGGTTCCAAAATTGCTTCTGGACAAGTCAGTTCAGGATCAGTACTTCAAAGAAAAGAAACAAATAAAAATCCAAACTCATCAGAACTCAACTTAGATTTCTTATTTGATTTCTTACAGTCTGAATCTAATGTTCAAAATGTTGGTGACAGGAATGATCCAGTGTCTCCTGCTACAACTGCAACGGATATTGACAACTTGTCTTCGTATCGAACTGTGGATTCTCCTTCTACATCAACTATCAATCCAGTACTAGTTCCTCATGAGCCGGTTTATGAGGGAACTCCAGTCTATGATTCAGACCCAATATCAACAGAGGAAGACAATGAACTCTCAAATCGTTTAAATGAGTTCTTTCCTCCGATCCAAAACCCCAGAGGAATAAGATGGACACAATCCCACCCTGAATCTCAAATAATAGGCAATGTTCAAGATGGAGTAAGAACTCGTTCTGCAATGGCGAATGAGTGTCTTTATTGCAGTTTCCTATCTATGATAGAACCCACCAAAGTCTCCGATGCTTTACACGATGCAGATTGGGTCATTGCAATGCAAGTAGAACTGAACCCGTTCGAAAGACTCAAAGTTTGGAGATTGGTACCACTTCTAGGGGGAAAATCAGTGGTTGGTACCTAGTGGATTTTTAAGAACAAACGGGATTCCGATCGAACAGTGGTTAGAAACAAAGCTAGGCTGATTGCTAAGGGTTACAAGCAACAGGAGGGAATCGACTATGATGAAACCTTTAGTCCTGTAGCTAGGATAGAAGCTATCTAACTCTTCTTATCCTATGCTGCCTACAAAAGCTTTAAGGTTTTTCAAATGGACGTTAAGACAACATTCTTAAATGGTATCCTCAAAGAGAAGGTATATGTGTCTCAGCCAGAAGGCTTCGTCAATTCCAAATACCCTCAACATGTTTATATTCTAGACAAAGCCCTATATGGACTAAAATAAGCCCCGAGAGCTTGGTATGATGTCCTGTCTGAATATTTGTTGAGTGAGGGATACATCAAAGATAAAACAGACACCACTTTGTTCACCAAAGCCAAAGGAAAGGATTTAATCTTAGTCCAAATTTATGTGGATGACATCATTTTTGGCTCTACAAACCTAAAGTACTGTGATGAGTTTGCATATACCATGCAAAATCGTTTTCAGCTGAGTATGATGGGAGAGATGAATTTCTTTCTCGGATTACAAGTGAAACAGCTGAGTCATGGCATCTTCATTAGTCAATCGAAGTACATGAAAGACTTGTTGAAGAAGTATGACATGCTTAGCTGTTCTTCACTATCTACCCCCATGTCTTCAAAAGCTAAACTGTCTGCTGATCTTGAGGGAAAGGCAACTGATTTAAAAACTTATAGGGGTATGACTGGCTCATTATTGTATCTAACGGCTAGTAGGCCAGATATATAGTTCTCTACATGCTTATGTGCTAGATTCCAGGCTAATCCAAAGGAATCACATCTGGTGGCAGTCAAAAGAATATTCAAGTATCTCAAGGGTACTCCTGATCTAGGTCTATGGTATCCAAGGGATTCTAGTCTACAATTATATGCCTATTCTGATGCCGACTATGCTGGTTGCATGCTTGACAGAAAGTGTACATCTGGCAGTGCACATTTTTTGGGAGATCCGTTAGTGTGTTGGGCTTCTAAGAAATAGAATTATCATCTTCGAATTCGAACTTTGAATTCACAAGTTGAATTCGAAGTCAATGGACCTTGAACTCGAAGCACACAATAAAAAGTGGACTTCGAGTGCCCTTTGAATTTAATTGTCAGAGCACTTCGAACTCAAAACCATTAATTCCAAATTCACTTCGAGCGCCCAATTTGAACAATTCGAAGTCAATGGACTTTGAATACAAAGTCATTAATTCCAAGGTCACTTTGAGCGCGTTCGGAGAAGTCAATTCGAAGTAAGTTGACTTTGAATACGAAATCATGTAGTTCATGTTCACTTCGAGCACGTCTACTAGCATCAACTTGAAGCTAGTAGATTTCGAATTCCAAATAGTGTATGTCCTGCATGTCGAGCGGACATGAACAGTGGCTAGATTCAACCTCCTTCGAGCTTGAAACTTTCACACTTCGAACTCGAAGCCCTTTGGACATTGAAGTGAACAGTACTCGAATGAAGACTTTGAGCGCGTTTTTCACCATCGAAGCTCTTCACACTTCGAGCGTGAATTTTAAAATGTTACCGTTTGAAAATTTTTACTATAAATAGGTGGCAGTGGGTAAGTGTGTTCCTTACGCATTATTACTTTCAACTTACGAGAATCTCCGGTTACATTATTTCCAAAACTTGTTCAAACGTTGCTGCCAAAATTATGATTTTTTGTGATAAACGTACTCATTTACTAAAGGTATACATCAAATGCATAACAAAACATGTTTATTTTGCACTCAAATGAACAAAAACGAAGTTGGTACTGTAGAACTCGGAAAATCACTTTTTGAACTTCCATTGCGTTGTTCGACCATTAAACGATGGTGTTAACAAAAACCACCCTTGCGATGGGTCTTAGGAACACAAGAACAATGTTTTCATCCAAGAAAAACTCACAAAATTTGAAAAGTGTTCTTTGTGTTCTTCGTGTGGTTGAAGATGGCCTTGATTTCATTTTTTGGCTAGAACTTCATGTTTTGGACAAAATGTGTAACGCCCCAGTTTCAATAAACAATATAAAAGTAGAACATTTTTCATAAAAGCACGTATCTGGTTTAAAAGACAAAATCGGAAACATTTTCATAACAAAACTGAGTTAGCAGCAAAAGATACACCCTTAAGTACAAATGTAGTGTACTGTCAAAGTAAAATATTTACACAACCGGGCGTTAAGAGTTTATTGTTTAAAACTGAAAAGCAGTCAAATAGGAGCTTTGCCTTTGCCCTTGCTGCATCCTGCAAAAACATTTAAAAACAGTATCTGATAAGCTACGAGAGCTTAGTGAGTAATCTAAACATAACATCATATGAGCACACGTATACAATCACATGAAGATAATACACGCATGTCTGGCATTCAAAGCTAGCCTCTGGTTCTAGACCCAGGGAAGCATCATAGGTCACAGTATTGTACCGCATCAGAGCCTTACTGCACATAGCAGTACGCTTACATATTCACATGAATAACATAGCATGTTAGTAATCTGATATGAAACTACACATGCTGCTGATTTGAAGTGAAGTCCAGAAGACTCACCTTATAACTGTAATATGAAATATTCCACAGATTGATGATACAGGTAATATATAAACAATACATAAATAGTACATAAGGCATTCTGATCTGAAATAGGGCCTACACGGGTCGTGTATCCCTACACGGGCCGTGTCTCACTAATGCTACACGACCTAAGCTGGCAACATGGCCAGTGTGGTCTAGTCATCCTACACAGGCCGTGTACTTCTCATGCTACATGAGCATGTAACCTTACATGGCCCTATGACCGCCTTTACTACTACACGACCGTGTACCTCTTATGCTACACGACGATGTAACCTTACATGGCCTTGTGACCGCCTTTACTACTACATGGCCGTGTACCGCTACACGGGCCGTGTACACTACAGACCAGCAGACTGTTCTTATCAAGAACAGTTGGATTTCAACAAGAAATCCTATAGTTTCATCATAAATAAACTAGAGGTGTTTTCCTACACCCCCTACAACTGGTATACTTAATCTAAACCATATAAAGAGGTCCTAACATGATTCCACCATTAGAATCATGTGTTTAACGTATAAAACTTCAAAAAAAAGTTTGAAAGCTTACCTCAAGTTGTATACTTGCTAGATTCTTGCTATAAACACTAGTTCTGCTGTGTTCTTCAAAGAAAAGTGAATGTTGCCTAAGTTAGCTCTTGAACTCGTGGGTTGCAGGGAGTAAAATGAAAGCTTTGCCTTCTAAATCAAAGTTGGTGCATTATATATATATATATATATATATATATATATATATAGTTTCAACAATTGACATAACAGCCCCCTAGACTTAATCAAGTTGGAACTTGACGGTTTTAACCCCTCTAGTTTATATTTACATCTAAACACATAAAGGCAACTTGTAAAGACGTTTAACCCTTCCTATTAAATAATAACTTTAGGAATATCGAACCTTGGGTGTTACAACTCTTCTCCACTTGGAATGATTTCGTCCTCGAAATAAACTGTTGAGGAGTTCAGGATAATTATGCATCATTTCCTGTTCAGGCTCCCAAGTAAAGTCTGAGCCTTTCCTATGCTTCCATTGGACTTTGACCAGTCCAATCTGTTTAATACGTAGGGTCTTGATTTTTCTTTCCAATATAGGTATAGGCTGCTCCACGTAGTTCAATCTATTATCAACAGTAACATCTTCCAACGGTACAATTGCAGACTCGTCTGCTAAACATTTTCTGAGGTACGATACATGGAAGGTGTTATGAATCTGAGATAGTTCAGCTGGTAACTCTAATCTGTAAGCAACATTTCCCACACGTGCAACAATCTTGAATGGTCCAATAAACCTTGGACCGAGAGTCCTCTCTTTCTGAATCGGATAACGCCTTTCCACGATGACACTTTTAACAGCACATAGTCTCCCACCTGAAACTCAAGCAGTGATCTGCGTCTATCTACATAACCTTTCTGTCTACTCTGGGCAGTTAGCTATCTATCGATGATAAGCTGAATCTGTTCTATCGTTTGTTGAACCACTTCTGTACTGCCCAATTCTCTCTGACCCACTTCGCCCCAGCATACCGGAGTTCTGCACTTCGTACCATAAAGCATTTCATACGGGGGCATCCCGATACTAGAATGATAGCTGTTATTATACGAAAGCTCTGCTAATGGCAAATAAGAATCCCAGCTTCCCCCGAAATCAATAGCACATGCCCGCAGCATATCTTCCAGAGTTTGAATAGTTCTTTTACTCTGGCCATCAGTCTGTGGATGATAAGTTGTGCTAAGATGCAATCTAGTTCCAAGATCTTCATGAAATTTGCTCTAGAATCTAGAAGTAAATCTGGTATCACTGTCTGACACAATTGAAACTGGTACACCATGGTGGGTCACAATCTCTTTAACATAAACATTTGCCAACCTTTCTGAAGGATAAGTCTCTTTGATGGAGTATATCACAATCATAATCTTTCATCAATTCCAGCCAATGCCTCTGTCTCATGTTGAGATTCTTCTGATCTTTGAAATACTTCAAACTTTCATGATCTGTATAAATAGTGAATCTCACACCATATAAATAATGCCTCCATATCTTGAGTGCAAAGACTACTACTGCTAACTCCAAATCATGAGTTGGGTAGTTACTTTCATGTGGCTTCAACTGCCGTGAAGCATAAGCTATAACTCTACCTTTCTGCATCAATACACAACCCAATCCACGATATGAAGCGTCACAATATACTACCATATCTTCAACCCCTTATGGTAAAGCGAGAACTGGTGCCTCACATAACTTCTGTTTAAGAGTTGAGAAAGCAGACTGTTGTTCACTACCCCAAATGAATTCGGCATTCTTTTTAGTAAACTGAGTTAAAGGAACAACAGTTTTGGAAAAATTCTGAATAAATCTCCTGTAATAGCCTGCCAATCCCAGAAAACTTCGAACTTCAGTAGGGTTCCTTGGCGGTTCCCATTTCATCACAGCATCAATCTTCACAGGATCCACTTTAATTCCATCTTGATTAATTAAATGACCCAGAAATTGCACTTCTTGAATCCAAAATTCACATTTAGAGAATTTGGCATATAATCGTTCTCTTCTCAAGGTTTCCAAAACTTCTCTGAGATGTCTTTCGTGATCCTCCGGATTCCTCGAATAAATCAGCATATCATCAATAAACACAATCACCGATTTATCTAACATTGGCCTGCAAACTCTATTCATCAGATCCATAAATGTTGCTGGTTCATTCGTAAGACCAAACGGCATCACACGAACTCAAAGTTTTCGTATCGTGTTCTGAATGCGGTTTTAGGAATATCTTCCTTTTTGATTTTTAACTGATGGTAGCCCGACCTTAAGTCGATTTTCGAAAACCACGACGCTCCCTGTAACTGATCAAACAAATCATCTATTCTGGGTAACGGGTATTTATTCTTGATGGTTACCTTATTAAGCTCACGATAATCAATGCACATACGAAAGGTACCATCCTTCTTCTTAACGAATAATATTGGAGCACCCCAGTGAGAACTACTGGGTCTAATAAACCCCTTATCTAACAGTTCCTGCAGTTGTTTCATCAATTCTTGCATCTCTGGTGGAGCAAGTCTGTATGGAGCTCTGGCAACTGATGAAGCTCTCGATACTAAATCAATCCTGAACTCAACTTGTTTGTCTGGTGGCACACCTGGTAAATGTTCAGGGAAGACATCAGGGTATTCACATACTACCCTTACATTATCTAGGCTCGTCTGTTTCTTTTCTAGTTTCGTATCTATCACATAAGCTAAAAAAGTTGTATACCCACGTTGCAAATACTTTCGGGCTTTAGACACCGAACATACACATGATTTTCCCTTTCTGACATCACCACATATAGATAGTTCTTCCCCACTTGGGGTATGAACTCGTATAACTTTCTGCCCACACATAATGGTAGCCTGGTTATAACCTAACCAATCCATTCCACTACTACTTGGAATTCTCTCATAGTCATGGGTATAAGTTCAATAGGGAATCTAACTGTGTCTATTTCTAATACATTACGCTTATACACATCAGATACAATTACAGTTTTATCATCAGCAATTTCAACTTCAAGGGGAGAATCTAGATTTTCACACATTTGGTTGAAATTTTTGCAGAAAGAAACAAATACAAATGATTTACTTGCACCAGAATCAAAAAGCACAAGAGCAGGCAAGTTGTTGACAAGATATGTACCTGTTACTACATCCGGTTCAGTTTTAGCTTCCTCAGCCGTAAGCTGGAAAGCCCTTCCTTTGGGTCTGGAAGTTTCTTCCTTCTTCACTTCCTTCACCCCAGAGCTTCGTGGTGGGATAGAGCTAGAGCAGGTCTCGATCCGGTAGACGGTGCATTTGCTGACAGTTTTGGGCATTCTGACCTCTGATGGCCTGGCTGATAATAGTTGAAGCATACCCGCAACGGAGTCTTACAATCCCTCACCGCATGACCTGACTTACCACACTTATAACATGAAGAAGACCCGAGCCGACATTCTCCCAGATGATGCTTCTTACAGTTTCGACATAACGGATAAGTCTTTTGCACCACCTTCTTATCTGATGGCTCAACTCTCTGCTTCTTGTATACTGGTGCAGCTTTCTCAATCACCTTCCTTTCTTTATCCTGCCTCTCTATTTCCAACTCCCTTGCTCTAGCTGCGTCCATCATGGACTTCAACGTCTGATGCTTACTGACATCTATAAACTCTCTGACACTTGGTTTGAGTACCATCATGTACCTGTACATCTTCATCTTTTCGTTTGCAACAAAATTTGGACATAAGCGTGCTTGTTCCAAAAATTTAGCATTGATCTCTGGAACCGTTTCTGTTGTCTGCTTCAACCTGTGAAACTCATCCACTATCCTGTCTATCTCGGACTGAGGAACGAACTACTCTATCACCAGCTCTTTAAACTACTCCCAAGTCATGGTTTCAATCTGTGTATAACCTCTCTGCTTCACTTCCATATCCCACCAATCCTTTGCAGCGCTACGCATCTGATTGGTAGCATACCTCACTTTAAACTCAGGTGCGCATGAACATGTATGGAAGGCACCCTCTATCTCTGAGATTCATCTATGGCTGATAACTGGATCTGTAGACCCTTGAAACAACGGAGGTTGACATGCTGAAAAATCTCTGAACGTGCAACTCTTAGGTGCATCACGAATAATCACTTGTGGCTAGGGATTAAATCCTTCGCCACCTGCAGCAAATTTGGTTGCCAACTCTTGTCTGATCGTTTCTCTGTTCTGATCTTTTATCTGTTCTACCACCTGGGTAACGATGAAAGGAATGCTCTGTTCTAATGCTCTGCCGATCTCCCTAGTGACAGTCTCTTGTACGGTAGGTTCCACTATTCTTTCATTTAAATCTGGGGCTCCCTCATTCACAATCGGTTGATTCCTAATCGGAATCTGCTCACCAGTAACACTGGTTTCCATACCCTCTGGTCTATGGTTGGGACCACCTGTCTATTGGCTGCTCGTGAACCTCTAGTGTTAACCATCCTGATAGTATAGATGAAGCATTAAAATATAGGTAGCTTTATCACACCACCCTCTATAAGAACTAGATACTTATAGATCTAACACTCGGTATACCTAATCTTTAAAACCAAAGTATTTCTATACATACTAAGGCATTCTATTTAAACATACTACACCAGGTATAAAATCTTATTACAAGTACCCCTCACCCGATTCACAAGATCCTTCATGATTCCATTGAGTTCTAACATGTATCATGTGTTTGTAATAATATGGGCCCTATATTATTCTAAACACACTACACACGTTCGATCTTAACTTTATCACAAAAAGTCTCGATTCACAGGCTTAGGCCAAGTATCATCAATATAATATCATATAATCATGGAAATCATAAAGATTCTGCATATAACATATCAATCTCCATAATAAGCACAATAAATATACATTGTTAGTTTACTCACTAAGCTACAAGTACAAGCCTCCAGTTTGACAAAATTTTCAAAACCATGGTTCAAGTCCAGACTGTGCTTCACACAATCCAGATCTCTCAAACCGTGGCTCTGATACCAAGTTGTAACGCCCCAGTTTCAATAAACAATATAAAAGTAGAACATTTTCATAAAAGCACGTATGTGGTTTAAAAGACAAAAGCGGAAACGTTTTCATAACAAAACTGAGTTAGTAGGAAAAGATACACCCTTAAGTACAAATGTAGAGTACTGTCAAAGTAATATATTTACACAACCGGGCGTTAAGAGTTTATTGTTTAAAACAGAAAAGCAGTCAAACGGGAGCTTTCCCTTTGCCCTTCCTGCATCCTGCAAAAACATTTAAGAACAGTATCTGATAAGCTACGAGAGCTTAGTGAGTAATCTAAACATAACATCATATGAGCACACGTATACAATCACATGAAGATAATACACGCATATCTGGCAATCAAAGCTAGCCTCTAGTTCTAGACCCAGGGCAGCATCATAGGTCACAGTACTGTACCGCATCTGAGCCTTACCGCACATAGCAGTACGCTAACATATTCACATGAATAACATAGCATGTTAGTAATCTGATATGAAACTACACATGCTGCTGATATGAAGTGAAGTCTAGAAGACTCACCTTATAACTGTAATATGAAATATTCCACAGATCGATGATACAGGTAATATGTCAATCACCTCCTATATAAACAATACATAAATAGTACGTAAGGCATTCTGATCTGAAATAGGGCCTACACGGGTCGTGTCCCACTAATGCTACACAACCTAAGCTGGCAACATGGCCAGTGTGGTCTAGTCATCGTACACGGGCTGTGTACTTCTCATGCTACACGACCATGTAACCTTACAAGGCCCTATGACCGCCTTTACTACTACACGGCCGTGTACCGATACATGGGCCGTGTACCTCTTATGCTACACGACCATGTAACCTTACATGGCCCTATGACCGCCTTTACTACTACACGGCTATGTACGGCTACACGGGCCGTGTACACTACAAACCAGCAGACTGTTCTTATCAAGAACAGTCGGATTTCACCAAGAAATCCTATAGTTTCATCATAAATCAACTAGAGGTGTTTTCCTACACCTCCTACAACTGATATACTTAATCTAAACCATATAAAGAGGTCCTAACATGATTCCACCATTAGAATCATGTGTTTTACATATAAAACTTCAAAAACAAAGTTTGAAAGCTTACCCCAAGTTGTATACTTGCTAGATTCTTGCTATAAACAACAGTTCTGTTGTGTTCTTCAAAGAAAAGTGAATGTTGCCTAAGTTAGCTCTTGAACTCGTGGGTTGCAGGGAGTAAAATGAAAGCTTTGACTTCTAAGTCAAAGTTGGTGCATTATATATATATATATATATAGTTTCAACAATTGACATAACAGCCCCCTGGACTTAATCAAGTTGGAACTTGACGGTTTTAACCCCTCTAGTTTATATTTACATCTAAACACACAAAGGTAACTTGTAAAAACGTATAACCCTTCCTATTAAATAATAACTTTAGGAATATCGAACCTTGGGTGTTACAAAATGGGAAAAATTTCAGTGTTATAAAAATGTTTACATACATGTATTCATTGTAAAACATGTGTCAAAACACATTTTTGTTCATAAATATTACCACTTTATCAATGAAGGAATTTCGGGCGTTATAAAATTTTGGGTTTTGACAAAATGATTCACATGTGAATGTTCAACTTTCTAACCCATTGGCTATTCTTATAGGACTTATTATGGAAATGGAAGACGATTCTGTCTTGTACCATTCTTCGACAGCAATCCAATCCCATAACCCGGACGACCAACTCCTTCCTAGAAACCAATTTCTCTCGGTGGTGACCTATGATAACAACCACTTCATTAACCTCAACAATTTTAGAAACCCAAACTTTCCAATTATTACTGAAATACTCCGCATCCACCCACTGAACCATGCTCTCACATTCGATCCATCTACCTCTAGAACTCATGTTCCTGAGTTGTATGTTCAACAGTTCTGGAATACAGTTCACACCCATACCAATCCCAACACTGGTCGAGTTTCAATTCGTGGTGATGTAGACCACTTCACCCTCAACATTACCGCCAATCGACTCCACAAAATCCTTCAACTCCCCACCTCTAGAAGCAGGCCTCCTCTCCTTGACTTTGAGGATATGCCTGATGAGTCAGCTGCCCTTGCGGGTAATCGTGCCATGGGTTACATCGGGGACTTACAACTTCGTTCCCACTTTAAACGAGCCAACCTTCACCCCATATAAAACTCATATATGTTGCGGCTAATCATACCGGATACGAATATCCCAACACCAACCAGATAAAACTCATATATGTTGCGGCTAATCACCTACACATTGATTATGCCACTTTACTATTTCTTGATCTTGTGCAGCAAGTAGAAGGCAAACTGTCCGATCTTAAGCATGCAAAGGGCAGATTTTTGCCGTACCAAAGGATCTTGCCAATGATGGTCCAGTTCGCGAGGAAATCCCTCGCAGGCCAAATCACAATGCAATCCGGCCTAAGCAATTCATGTATGTGAAAGTTCTCACCGCTGATCATCCAGTTGAACCTCAACCATTTCCGGCTTCTCTCCTGGATCTTTGTGCACCAAATGAAGTAGTGCGGGCTTATAGGGAAAGTGTAGGAATTGGCCCTATGACGCAACCAGAGCCAATTGCACCTACCCCAAGGCCAGTAGCTCCCAGTGTGGTAATAGTGACTAGGCCTCAGACTTCCGCGGGGAGAGTCGAGAGATAAAAGTGATGAGTGGGGCGGTGAAGGGGATGTCGGTGATATACATAGTGAGGGAGGGGCGGAGTATGACCCAGCACAGATCCATGCAATGATGGATTCATTTTCTAATGTGCATCCTGATCCCGAACAATAGCAGGAATCCTCTGCACCTGAAATTAACAAAGCTGCAACTGCTCCGGACATTGCCTCTGATACTTTGGCTATGATTTGTCATACCCCTGGAGTAGCACCACTGGTTCGTGATAATACTGAGGAACAACGAGCCAAAAAGCCAGTGGCGGCTGAAGAGGAAGATTTGTGCTTTTGTAACCTATTTCCAAATCTACCCAAGGCCTTCGACTCATAAACAGAATTTTTGTATGGTTATCAACCGGGTCCTCTTGATGAAGCTAGTGAAGGATACGACTTTGATCCTTATGTGGAAGAAGGGGAAGAGGTGGAGGAAGAAGAAGAAGAGATAGTGGTAGAAGAGAGTGAGGTGAGAAAAGAAACGGAGAGTGCTGAGGGACCCCAATGCCCAAAAAGCCGGGAAGCTACATCTACCATCGGAGCTGGCATTGTCAACTTTGGTGTTGAAAGAGCCACTGTCATCCCAACAGTGCACATTAACCCCTCCAGCCACTTGGGTGTCTCTCAACAGACACCTGTTAGATTCCACATATATTATACACATACTCTACCGGCCTCTCATTCGGAGATGGCTGGTATTGAAACTAGAGGTCTGACTCTCTCAACCTCGCCCTTCTCTTCATCACACATTGACATACCGCAGATTTCTGCTTTTCTTTTTAGACACCAAACTACACTTGCACATATTACGATGCTGTTTACCAGACAACCGTCCGCAACACCTATAGGTGGCACTACTGAGGGTGCTATTCGAGGTTCAGGTGGAAATCTCAGTGGAGTGTTCACAACCTCAGCTCCACATTCGAGTAGCTCTGCCTCTGTGGCGGAGACTTCAACGAGTACTCTAAGTGAGTCTCGGTTTGTTACCAAACAGGAACTGCAGGAGGCTCTCAACCCTATCACTGAGGGTATTACTGACGTCAAACAAACCCTTGCCTCTCTTAAATCAAAAGTTGATGACGGATCGAGCTTATCTACTGATACACTTAAATCCCTGCTTTATGCCGTTTACTGGAAAAAGCCCCTGACCGCGAACAGAACTTGGATCTCCTTGAAACCCTTCGCAATGAACAAACCTATAAGGGTAGCAACCTATCTGAATTCAAAGAAACAGTCATGAACTCAATGGAGGATCTGGGTCACGTGGTATTTCAAAAGCTAGACTCGGTGGAAACAAGGCTAACTACTCTTGAAACAACTTGCAAATCCCAAGCTGTTGGGTCAAAACGTAGGCGTGATGATGATGATCCCGATCATGATCGCCACGAGGGGGAGAAAAGACCCCACGTTTTGACCTTTACCCCTTTGACCGAACGACTTGCAGGTGCAATAGGGATTGGGGTAGAACCTGAACAACAACAATCACAACAGCAACAACAACAAAAACAACAACAACAATCACAACAACAACAACATCTGTCAGAGCCTAAACCTGCCATCCCAGTATTTGAATTTGAAATGGAAACTGTCGATACTAATGAAAGGGATGAGTCAGATGAATTACTGAAACAGATTGAAGGGTTCTCTTTTGAAAAACTGTTGGAAAGAACCGAGGAGGTCTAGATAATGGACAGATTTGAGGATATGCCCGTGCCAACTGTTTAAAAGCCAGCTTCTTCAAGGGTTGCAAAGCCTTCGAGGGAGTTGGGTACTAAAAAGAAAATGGAGGAGACCATCAAAAGGCTAGATCTTACAAGGGTTCTCCGGGGCATATCGGAGGAGGTTCATCAACTATTTCTTCCTGAGTCTAAGAAATTCCAGGCTGAGGAAGAATCAAGAAGCTGAGCAGACACAACTACAACGAAAAACATCATCTGATTGGCCTATCCCTCCTAATGTCCAACCGGCACGTCCAATTCCAACTACATCAGACCCAGGACTTGATCGACATAATATGTTCACCAAGGAATCTATGAAAAACCCTATATGGGGCCAATATGGTGTGAACGCTGCTTACCTTGAGGATCGGATCCCTACCATCTAAACCTCTCAAATCAGAGACAAGATTCCTCCAGAAATGAGAGGTCTTGATGATGCGCAAAGGAGACGATACAATCACATTCTCAATGAATACAAAACCCCAAGGGAGCAGATAGTGTCAAAGTACCCAATTAGCAAAGTACTTCGCGTAAGCATGCAAAAATCATTAAGGTACAGATTTGCTGTGTATGATGTCCAGGGAGCAGATGGTCAGAAAATCTCCCTCAATGAAGCAGACTTCAAACATGTAAAGCTGCATGACATTAAGTTCATATACGAGGAGCTCTCTACAAAGATCAACAAGTCCTATGAAGAACAACAAGGACGATCAGCTCTAATGAAATATATGAGGAGATTCATTGAATTTATACAAGAGCATGATCTACAATTAGGCGCCGAGAGTAATCAACTCGAGGTGAATCTGCTCAAACAACTGCAGCATCTTACATATTTACAAACCCTAGAAGTGCTCACAATCATTGATGAAAATCATCCTAGCTTTGCGGGTCAAAGAGGTGTCATCTTTGTCAATCAACGCCCCGAAAGATCATGGTTTGGATGATAGACTTAATGGCATACTCGGATGGGGCTCTTAAACTGTTATTTCACAGTCTCTAAGAAAAGGCCGAAAAGGATCAATCTAACTTAAGTGAGACTGAGATGGCTGGGCTGATACGAACCATTGAACAGGTCAAAAGGACGTTGGACAAATGATGTTTGGTATAAGAAATAGGTCTATTTTGTAATTACTTACTTTATGCATTTCATTCCAATGTAATAGACTTTCTCTCCCTTTATGGGGAGATTGTTAATATTAAAAATGTAGAAAAGCCCATGAAGCCCATGTGGTAGGCTTAGCCTATAAATAGGCTATTAGTCCCTTGGGCGTGGAAGCACTCTTGTATGTTTTGAGCCATATATGTAATTTCTATTGAACGTGAAGTGCGTGCAATTCTCTCTCGATATTCATCTCTCTATTGATTACTTGAAGGTTCATTGTTCATCGATATTGACCTTCAAAAATAAACTTTCGGTCCTATCCGGTTCTATACCCGAAATAACCGGAATCAAAACCGGATCCAGTTCCATTAATTCGGTTTGGTTTTCAGTTATAGCTTTATCAATTTCAGTTATCGGTTCTACCGGTTCCTGTCTAGTTCGGTCCGGTTCCAGAACTAAACACACCCCTACTTTGGGGTACCAAAGGCCAAGATTAGGAGTTCCTTTGAGATATCTGAATATCCTTTTAACAGCAGCAAGATGAGATTCCTTGGGATCTGCTTGATATCTTGCACAGAGACATGTTGAAAACATTATATCTAGTCTAGTAGTAGTAAGGTAAAAAAAAGTGACCCAATCATTCCTCTATAGGTAGTAATGTTCACTAATTTTCCATCAGTGTCCTTTCCTAGCTTAAGAGCTGTTGACATATGTGTTTTCATTGAAGAACAATTTTGAAAATTAATCTTTTTGAGTAATCCTTTGATGTAGTTTGTTTGATGTATGAAAATACCATCAACCTCTTACTTAATTGGTAAACCAAGAAAATAGTTTAATTCACCCATCATGCTCATCTGATAGTTATCTGACATGAGTTTAGAAAACTTTTTAGATAGTTCCAAATTTATAGACCCAAATATTATATCATCTACATATATCTGCACAAGTATCACATCTCCTTTGTACTTACTTATAAACAAAGTTCTATCTATGCATCCTCTTGTAAAACCTTTGTTAGTGAGAAAAGAAGAGAGGGTATCATACCAGGCTCTTGGAGCTTGCTTAAGACCATATAAAGCTTTGTTGAAAAAGAATACATGATCAGGTAAGCTTGAGTCCTCAAAGCCAGGAGGTTGTTTGACATACACCTCTTTTTTCAGATCTCCATTCATAAATGCACTCTTCACATCCATTTGGAACACTTTGAAGTTCTTGAAGTCAGCATAGGCTAGGAATAATCTAATTGCTTCCAATCTTGCAACAGGGGTAAAAGTTTCATCAAAAACAATTCCTTCTTCATGACAATACCCCTGTGCCACTAGCCTTGCTTTGTTTCTAATGATCTGCCCATGTTCATCTATCTTGTTTCTGAAGACCCACTTTGTTCCAATTACGGTTTTTTCCTTTGGTTTGGGTACCAAGCTCCATACATTATTCCTTTTCAACTCTGCCAACTCTTCTTGCATGGTAGTCACCTACTAGGGGTCATTCAGGGTTTGATCAACCTTCTTTGGTTCAATCAAGGATACAAATCCAGAATAGAAATAAATGTTGCATGCTTTTGATCTTGTTCTAACTAGATCCTCAATGTTGCCTATAACCAAATTGTGAGGATGGAATTGGTGGTCTTTGAAGGATTTTTTGTAACACCCGAAGTTCGAAATTGCATAATTTATAATTAATCAAGTGATATGTTTAAGTGGTATTCTTAATTGAGATTAGGAGGTGTTTAGAAACTTGAGGGTTAAAATTGTCATTTTTGAAACTAGAGAAGTACAGGGACTAAATGTGCCAACTTTAAAAGTATTTTATATAAATATACAGATTTGACTTTGTTGGAGTCAAACCTGCATTTCTTCATCTGCTTCCAACGAGATAGTTTAGAACAGAGCTTTTCCTTGAGTTTTTGAGCAAGAACAGCAAGAGCAAGTGATTTCCATCTATTCCTAGTTAGACACAAGCTTGAGGTAAGGATTCTAACCATGTTCTTGATTATTTTAGTGGGTTTTAATTGATTCTATGGTGAATCAAGGATTTGAGCATGTTTTGGTTGTTTATTTTGTTTTATAAGTTGTTTGGGGTGTAGGAAAACACCCCAGTAGTTTGTACGAATTGTTAGTAAAAGTTTTTGAGATTTCTATTGGATTCACAGCAGACAGTCGGCAAACTGGAGCTGTAAGTAGAAAGGCACGGGCGTGCCTTTGAGGGGTACGGTCGTGCCTCGTTGCCGTGACCGCCTTTGTTCTTGAGGTCCGGGCGTACCTAGGTAGGGTACGGGCGTGCCTTGGTCCGGTATAGGGTGTGCCTAGCCCGGTATGCCCATGCTTGTTTGGGGCTTGTTTCTGGGCCTTGGGCCTAGGGGCACGGGCGTACCCTCAGGGGGTACGGGCGTGCCCTGCCCCTGTTCAGTTGGTTTGATGCTGAGTTTGGTTATGTGATTAATACCATGACTATATATCTGTAGGAATTACTGTTTGACGTATTCTGGGTATATCTAGCATAACTCTGTGTGGTATTAATTGCGGAGGTTAGTTTTCTAAACTCTGATTCATATCTGTGATATGTGTGTGGTACATTGCAATGTGATATATTATTGATCAGAGGATCACCAGAGAGAGAGCTGTAGCATACTGCTTTGTTCAGTAGTTGCTACGGGCAGCATTTTAGCCTTCTTGGCGGATGCTAAGATGGTGCAGTACTGTATCCATAAGACCTGTTGTGGCATTCGTATATGTGTATGCGCATGCTTATATGATTTACAGTTTAGCTTTGACACTAAGCTCTTGTAGCTTAGCAGATACTGCTTGTTGTTGTTTTGCAGGTTGTGTTAGCACCAAGGCAAGGCCCCGGTTTGACTTTTAAAGGTTGGTTGCTTAAAATGTGATTTGAAACAATAACGCTCCCATTTGTGTAACGGAAAGTACTTTTGATTTAAATGCGCGCATATTTCTTTTTATACAAACCCGAGGGTTCAAACGAATTGTTTTATTTGTTTCCGCTAAGGTTAAGCTTATTCGAAACTGTTTTTGACATGAACTGCGATTATAGTATCTTTTATACGAACCAGAGGGTTCAGAAAATACTTGGTTGGTTTTCATTAGCTTATCAAATTCTGATTTTAGACAAACACCTTTTATTTCGAGCTTTATTTCAAATTTTGGAAATCGGGGCGTTACAACTTGGTATCAGAGCCACTGTTTGAGGGATCTGGAGGTGTGTTATGCATCATCTGGACTTAAACCATGGTTGTGCAGATTTTTGTCAAACTGGAGGCTTGCAGCTTGGTGGATATACTGTGTATTGCATTGAGAGTATGGTAATTGTTTATGTTGTTATGATTGGTGTTGAAATACCCGAGAGGTTAAATATATTGATGCCAGATACATGATGCCTTATATGACATAGTATGCGAGTAAATGTTATGCATCGAGTTGATACATAAGAATTGATAGAGATACTATCTTATGATTTATATGGTCAGTGCTAATGCTTATAGGCACTGCGTGATACCAGACTGTTAAAGGAGGTGTTGTTTATATGTTATATTGTAATTGATAATGTGATACATGACCTAAGCCTGTGAATCGGGACTTCTTGTGGTAAAGTTAAGATCGAATGTATGTAGTGTGTTCAGAGTAATATAAGGGCCCATATTATTAATGACACACGATATATGTTGGAACTTGATGAAATCATGGGGAATCTTGTGAATCGGGTGAAGGGTACTTGTAGGAGATAGTACACCTGTAACACATGAGTGCCTTAGTATGAACAGGGCTACTTCAGATTTGAGAATAGGTGTATGGATATGCTAATTGAGTATGAACTGTTTGATATAGAGGATAGTATGGTAAAGCTACCTTATGTTAAATGCTTTATTTATACTTCCAAAATAGTGAATACGAGGAGAAATCAGAATGAGTTAAAAGGAAACCTGAGTAGTTTCTTGTTATAAGAGATTTTGAGTAAGTAATATTTTAAAGGATGGTCCTAGTGTTAGGTCAGAGAGAATAGAAATCAGTGACATTGGTGAGAGAACGCCAATAAAAGTATAACTTGTCCAAGTAAGGCGGATATTGAATCAGATAATGAGTTGATATCAGAAAGACATACTAATAAAAGTTGATAAAATAAATGATGAAGATGGTATGATATACCCTAATAAGAGGGAAAAATAATATTGGGCTTGACTAAGCCTAAATTTGTGTATGAATAAAATAGTACGAGATACTATAAACTATCTGGTGTTATAAAATATATTGCTATGAGAAAGTATTATATAAAGAGAATAAAAAAACATGAATACAAGGAAAGTGTACAGACGAATGAACATAATATGAATTGGTAATAAATATTGTACCACTTAATTGTAGTAATTGATTGATCATGAGAAAGGGTAATAATGGAGAGGAACAGTTAAATATGTAGTGACTGCGTTAGTCAAAACTAAATCAATACCAACAAGAAGGTATTTAACGAGAAAAACATGAAGTATGTTAATTGAGAAAGAGGTTATGCTCTAAAATGCAAATGAGAATAAAATGATTATGATTTACTGAAATCTTTAAAAAGAGTAAGTGGCTTAATCCTATAAATGTAAACGAGATGAAGGATGATTATGAAATAAAGACGGAATGGGTTACAATGTGAGTAATATAATATCAAGAATATTATGTATAATGAGGAAGGGGTATGAAATTCAAAAAATATAAAGACGTGAAATATTGGCATGTATAATATTATATACCAGTCTCAATGGATTGGGCAAATATTAGTAATGAAAAGTGAGAATGTAAATACGAAAATGAATAATAAATTCATAAAGATATAATGATTTCTGAAACTCTATGTTTCAAAAGAGAGGTAATATATTAATTGTTGGTAAGAGTGGTGATAAAGCAAGATGTACATATGACATGTACATGAGATTATTATGAGAAACAAGTTAACAAAAAGTGGAATGAGATCTACGTTGGTAGAAATTTTTAATAATATTCCAAGACAGTAAAAGAGTAGAGTATTTGTGAAACAAAGACAAGAATTAATGATAAGAGGTGTAGTTGATATTTTGGCCTATGATTGACCAAGAATTGTTTTGTTTCAGTGCAATGGATCATAATGCGAATTCTAGTACAGAGAATGAAGTAAGGAACGAAGAAAACCCTAACATGATTACCATAGGAGAGGTTGAATATTATATTTCTCTTTATGGGGAAAGGCGTGGAGCCATACCTACGAGACACCTTAGGGGTGTCATCGCCGATGAGTTTGGAAAATGTATTAAGACGGTTATGCCGTCTATTATGACAGAAATGAAGAATGAGATATGAAGTGTAGTTAGAGATGAATTTCATTTACTGAAGGGTGAAATGGTTAACGATATGAAAGAGGATAAGATAGAGGGTAAAGCTGAGGGATCCCGTAGAAGATCAGGATGTGAAACTTGTGGTAAGAACCATACGGGTCAGTGCAAATATAAGACTAAAGGTTGTTATACGTGTGGAGAAGTAGGACATAATTATAAGGATTGTTTATCCTTAGGAAAGTTTTGTTATGATTGTGCTCGGTACGGGCATGAGTCCTCAGAATGTCCTAACTAGTTAAAATTTGTTAATCGGAATGTTAAATAAATAAGTAGACACAGTGTAAGGTTTCTTTTAAAATATATGTAAATTATGTAGAATCGGTATGTATTTCCTTAAATAATAAATAGTTGAAGGAGGTAAAAATTAAGAAAGATTTTACACTAATGGTTGAAGTATAATTGATGAGTATTTTATAATTATATATGAGTTGACTCCAAGTGGGAGAGTAGTGTGAAAAGATTTGTAATGACTAATTATATTAAAACAGTTTATATAGACCACTGTGATCGTGGTAGAAATGAGTATTGATAATAGTTTCAGAATCAAGCGAAGAAATTGCATAACATTGAGTTGGAAAAGAGATTTAAAGCCACAATACGTAATGTAGAATGATTGGTAAAATGAGTAAAGATTAAAAGAAAGAGATTACTGTCTTGGATTAAATTAAAGATGTGGCAGTAACTTATATTGTTATAGAGGAAATTTGGATGAGTAATGGATTATATGTTGATAAATTAATCATACAAATCGAAGTAAAATATAATAATGAGTTACATACGTGTTGATTATCATAAATAATTAAACGGTATTTAATACCAAGAGAATAGGATGGAAGCGATGTGGAAGTTTTAAAATCTATTGGCCTTGGTCTATGTGTGAGATGAAAAATATAAATTTGAATAATAGGTCAGGTGTTGACCTGACAGATATATGAGGACGATAATTGTTTTATCGAATATTATGATGAGAGTAAAATTATTGCTCGAGGAAGAGCGGGAACGGTTGAAGAATAATTATTCTTGAAAATGAAATTTCTACAGTACAGAGTTGAATTAAAGAAATGAGTCCTTGAGAAGGAACAAAATTTTATCATTAACTATTAAAATATGAAATATACAATTGAAACAGTAAAGATGAAAACCACGATAAAAGTGAATTGAGTAACATGCAACTAACCTTAATGGGAATGGTTATGAATTATTAAATTGTTATAATTAAGTGC
This sequence comes from Dittrichia graveolens, assembly GCA_038502395.1. Taxonomy (NCBI): domain Eukaryota; kingdom Viridiplantae; phylum Streptophyta; class Magnoliopsida; order Asterales; family Asteraceae; genus Dittrichia; species Dittrichia graveolens. The sequence goes on from JARJIL010000008.1 coordinate 33,053,319, forward strand.
AAGCACCTAATGGTGGAAAGCTAGATAAAGCTTCTTGAGCAGAGAACACAGAATTAAAATTTTGATTTATCTGAAATGAGTAAAAGGTATAAAGAGTTAAAAGTGAAGTATTAATGGCTAGAGATAAAGCCAGAGGTAGCCAAGTATGTGGCAAATGTGTTGCAAAGTTTGAAATGAATGATGTATATCAAAACATAAGAGAAGTTCCAACCTTGTTGGATTATAAAACGATATGAGTGGTTATAATCAAACTATTTAAAAAAAATATACTTTTTAGTTCCATCAAAGAAAATTTTATTTCTGTAACGTTAGTTGAGGTTTATATAAAGAAATTATTTTCGGTCACATGTCCCTGTATTGTTTTCGTTATGCCAGAAAATCGATTTAGTCCAAAATTTTGAAAAGGATTCTATGAAGAGATGAGAAGCACATGTTATTATATGAGTAAAGTGAGAAAACAATTCAATTGATTGAAAGTAAGAGGTGTACGTATGTTGGGAATTTGAAAGGAACCGGCATTTTAATCGGTGATAGTCAAATGTTTATATATTATATAAATTATTATTTTAGTATCGGATTGTCGCCGTACGGCATATTATGTGGTAAGAGAGGTCAAACCTCAAGATTAGAAAAAAATGAGTAACAATGAGGTGGTATAGTGAATAACAAAACAATTTATTAAATGAGAATAATATTGTTAATAGCCATATTGATTAAAGAGCTATACAAATAATCGTATACTGTTGATGAGTGATAAGTGGGAAAAACTATGATATATTAATATATATCACTATAAAAGAGCGATAATAGATTTAGTATGAGATGGAAATTAGGTACGTTGTTGATTGGACCATTTAGAGTTATTCCTTATGGGAAAGGTCACGTGTAGACTATGAGAGTTATCAGAGTATTTGTCATGAGTTATATCTCAGAGAGTGATGAACAGACGAGTCTGCATATATGTTTATACTATTGGAAATATGAGTATTGGCAGTAATGAATTGGACTAGTTAGGTCCGGTGGAAATTCAACAGTGGTTTTGAGAAACCTGAGAAAGAGATAACATGTAGTTATCCAGAACACCAACAATTGATTTCGAGGACGAAATCTATTTCAAGTGGGAGAGAGTTGTAACACCCGAAGTTCGAAATTTCATAATTTATAATTAATCAAGTGATATGTTTAAGTGGTATTCCTAATTGAGATTAGGAGGTGTTTAGAAACTTGAGGGGTTAAAATTGTCATTTTTGAAACTAGAGAAGTACAGGGACTAAATGTGCCAAATTTAAAGGTATTTTATATAAATATGCAGATTTGACTTTGATGGAGTCAAACCTTGCATTTCTTCATCTGCTTCCAACGAGAGAGTTTAGAACATAGCTTTTCCTCGAGTTTTTGAGCAAGAACAGCAAGAGCAAGTGATTTCCATCTATTCCTAGTTAGACACAAGCTTGAGGTAAGGATTCTAACCATATTCTTGAGTATTTTAGTGGGTTTTAATTGATTCTATGGTTAATCAAGGATTTGAGCATGTTTTGGTTGTTTATTTTTGTTTATAAGTTGTTTGGGGTGTAGGAAAACACCCCAGTAGTGTTTGTCCGAATTGTTAGTAAGAGTTTTTGAGATTTCTATTGGATTCACAACAGACAGTCGGCGAACTGGAGCTGTAAGTAGAAAGGCACGGGCGTGCGTTTGAGGGGTACGGCCGTGCCTCATGGCCATGACCGCCTCTGTTCTTGAGGTCCGGGCGTACCTGGGTAGGGTACGGGTGTGCCCTGCCCTTGTTCAGTTGGTTTGATGCTGAGTTTGGTTATGTGATTAATACCATGACTATATATCTGTAGGAATTACTGTTTGACGTATTCTGGGTATATCTAGCATAAGTCTGTGTGGTATTAATTGCGGAGGTGAGTTTTCTAAACTCTGATTCATATCTGTGATATGTGTGTGGTACATTGCAATGTGATATATTATTGATCAGAGGATCACCATAGAGAGAGTTGTAGCACACTGCTTTCTGCAGTAGTTGTTACGGGCAGTATTTTAGCCTTCTTGGTGGATGCTAAGATGGTGCAGTACTGTATCCATAAGACCTGTTGTGGAATTCGTATATGTGTATGCGCATGCTTATATGATTTACAGTTTAGCTTTCTCACTAAGCTCTTGTAGCTTAGCAGATACTGCTTGTTGTTGTTTTGCAGGTTGTGTTAGCACCAAGGCAAGGCCCCGGTTTGACTATTGATGGTTGGTTGCTTAAAATGTGATTTCAAACAATAACGCTCCCATTTGTGTAACGGAAAGTACTTTTGATTTAAATGCGCGCATATTTCTTTTTGTACAAACCCGAGGGTTCAAACGAATTGTTTTATTGACTTCCGCTGAGGTTAAGCTTATTGGAAACTGTTTTTGACATGAACTGTGATTGTAGTATCTTTTATATGAACCAGAGGGTTCAGAAATACTTGGTTGGTTTTCATCAGCTTATCAAATTCTGATTTTAGACAAACACCTTTTATTTCAAGCTTTATTTTAAATTTTGGAAATCGGGACGTTACATTTTTGGATTAATTGGGAGTTAGGATTGATTTAGATTTGGGGGGATGAAGTTATATGTTGACTATCAGCAGTAGAAATGATTTCATTTTGGTTGGCTGAGTTAACTTCATTTTCACAATCTGTGGGTGTCTCTACTGAAGTGGGAATGTGTGATATGGAATTAGAGTCCAATGATGTTGAATCATTTTCCACATGGTTCCGTAGAGGTATAGGATTGGATGAGGTTGGTTGAGCATAGCTAATGGTTTGAATGGGAACAGGTTCATTTACATGATGAGCAGTTGGTGGAGAGGGATCAACTTGTTCTAGAGTGGTTTCTTTAGGTTGCATAAGATCATTAAATTCTTCACCTAAAACATGATTAAAGGAACAGGAAGCAACAAAGTCATTTTCATTAAAACATACATTGATTAACTATTCTACGACCTTTGTTTTGAGGTTGTATACTCTGTATGCTTTGAAAATCACAGAATAGCCTACAAACACTCCTTCATCAGCTTTTGGAGCAAACTTCTATAGTTGTTCCTTTTGATTGAGAATGAAACATTGACAACCAAATATGAGCAAAAAACTTATGCTTGGCTTCCTTCCCTTGAGCACTTCATATGGAGTTTTGTTGTGCCTTTTGATAATTATGGATCTGTTCTGTGTGAAACATGCACAACTCACAGCCTCAGCCTAGAAATTGAATGATAAGCCACTTTCACACAACATGGTTCTAGCAGCTTCAATTAATGTTCTAATTCTTCTTTCATCTACACCATTTTATTGTGGTGTTCTTGGAGCAGAGAAGTTTTGAGATATCCCTTTCTCATCACAAAAAGCTTCCAGAGTTTGATTTCTGAACTCAGTTCTATGATCACTTCTAAGACTCCTCACTAGATTGCCATTCATCACTTCCATCTTTTTGATAAAGCAGATGACCTCTTCAATAGCCTCACCTTTTGCTTTAAGAAAGAAAACCCAAGTGTATGTTCAGAGTTCATCAACTAATACAAGAGCATACTTACTTCCACCAATGCTAGCAGTTGCAACAGGACCAAATAGATCCATGTGCAACTAGAAAGGTTCTGTAATAGAGAAAGCTTGCTTGGAAGGAAGTGATATTTTGTGCTACTTTCCCTTGTCATAAGTTGTACAAGGTTTAGGCTTAGAAAAAGTCAGAGAAGGTAGTCCTGACACTAGTTCACATTTGCACTACTTGTTAATAATTTTGAAATTAAGGTGGGAAAGCCTTTTGTGCCATAGCCAGTTTGTATCCTCAATAGTTTTGGAGTACAAACATGAGATTAGATGTGTTTTTAAAACTAGAGCGACTTAAAATTTCAGATTATATGTTAAATTAAGTCCAGGGACCATTTGTGTAATATAGCAATACTTATAGATATACTTGGTTGCCTTTGTAGTAACCAACACACTTACATACATGCTTCAAGAACAAACACAGCAGCTACACTCTCTTTCTCGCGATTTTTGAGCTTGAAACACAGCTAGAACAGCATCTAATTAGCACCATAGCAACCCAACTTAGTAGAGGTATGTGTAGTTTAATTAGTTTTTATGTTCTTCATGTTCATATGAGTCAAGGATTGATCACAAGGATCAAAGTATGTTAATTTGTTGTTTGTTATGTTGTTTAGGTGTTATGGGTGTAGGAAGACACCCTATACACGTTTTTAGATCGATTGGTATTGTGTTATGTGAGTTTTGGCCGGATTTACAGCTTCTGTCGGTCAGAACTGTGCAGACTAGGGGAGGGCACGGGTGTACCCAAGGAGGGTACGGGCGTGCCTTTCGCCCTGTGGCAAACCCTAGTTCTTCAGGTACCCCCGTGCTTTTAAGCATAGTCACGGGCGTACCTTAGATAGGCACGGGCGTGACTGCAGGATAGGTACACCCATGTGTGGGTCAAGCCCAGCCGTGCCTTAGTTGCAGGCACGGGCGTGCCATTGACAGGTACGGCCATGCCCTAGCCCTGTTCAGTTCAGTTTGATTATTCAGCAGATGTTAATACATAGATTATTGATATTATGTTGTAGAAACAAGTTGTGGACCTATACATTGATCATTATCATTTGTGGATATATTCAGATTATAAATATCAGAAGGTGAGTCTTCTAGACTTCACTTCATATGTGCGGCATGTATGCTAATATATCAGATTATTGACATGTCATGATATTCATATGTGTGTATAAGCTTGCGGCTTCGTGCAGTAAGTCTCAGAGGTGGGGTGCTTACTGCTAAGTCCAGTAAGGCTCAATTATGGTACAGTACTGTGACCTATGTTGCTGCCCTGGGTCAAGAACCAGAGGCTAGCATTGTTTGCTAGACATACGTGTATTATCTTCACATGATCTTATACGTGTGTTTATATGATGTTTAGGCCGGTTTACTCACTAAGATCTCGTAGCTTATCAGATACTATTTTTTTTAAATGTTTTGCAAATTTTACCAAAGGCAAGGGCAAAGCTCCGGTTTGACTTCCAATTGTTAAACTCTTTGAAATTAACGCCTGGTTTGTAAACATCAAGTTTTTGGTACCAAACTTATGACAGTATTTATGTGAGTATCTATTGATACGTCAGGTTTTCAAACAAGTACTGCTTCCGCTTTTATGTTAAACTTTGAGATGTGAACATTTATAGGTGTTTGATCTTAATATATTTCAAATTTTGGTTTTTGGGGCGTTACAACTTGGTATCAGAGCCACAGTTTGAGGGATCTGGATGTGTACAAGACACATTCTGGACTTAAACCATGGTTCTGCGGATTTTAAAAATTGTCAAACTAGAGACTTGTAGCTTGGTGAGTATACTAACAGTTATAATGATTATGCATTATGTGAGTATTGTATACGAGTACAGGATATGCTTAAGACAGATATGTTATATATATTTACAACTGTTAAGAGTTGCTTTTATTGTGCATTCAAGATGAATTTAGTGTTATATGAATATATGATAACATGATGTATAAACTTTGGCCTAAGCCTGTGAATCGGGAGTTTTTGTGATAATGTTAAGATCAAATATGTGTAATGTGTTTAAAGTAATATAAGGGCCCATATTATTACAACACATGATACATGTTAGAACTTAATGGAATCATGAGGAATCTTGTGAATCGGGTGAGGGGTACTTGTAAGGTAGTACACCTGAGAATATATGTAGAATGCCTTAGTATGTATAGAAATACTTTGGATATGATAATAGGTGTACTGATATATGGTTATACAAGTAATTTTTTGTTATACAGGATAGTGTGATAAAGCCACCTTTTGCTTTAGTGCTTTATCTATACTACCAGAATGATATATACTAGAGATTCAAGAGTAGTGTATAATCCTAAGAGTGATTTTAGTCATAGACATGAAAGGATAAATATCAGTATTACAAGTGAACGTATTCTTATAAGAATATAGCATGATAGGGTGTTTGAGCCTCAGATATAATTGTTAAATATCAGAACCTACATCTGAAGAATTCAGTGCAGGAAACTTAGTAAAGTGGTGAAGCAGAGTTTATGCCATATATTGTTGTATGAGTTGTGGAACAGATAAAAGAACAAAGAAATGATCAGATAAGAGTCAGTATCAAGATTAATTGTAAAAGGAGTGGTAATAAAGCAAATTTACAGATGTCATGTACATAAAGTTATTATGAGAACTAAGGAAAGTAAGTTAAAACAAAGTGGAAAGAGGTATGTATTGGTATGATCTACGATATTATTCAAAGACTGTAAATGAGTGGAGTGTTTGTGAAATAAAGGTAAGTATAATGGTGCGAGATGTGATTGATATTATGACTAACCAAGAATTGTTTTGTTACAGTGTAATGGATCCTAATGCAAATTCTAGAACAGAAAATGAAGTAAGAAATGAAGGAAACCCTGACATGGTTACTATAGGAGAAGTGAAGACTATATTTCCCTTTATGGGGAAAGGCGTGGAGCCATACCTACCAAACACCTTAGGGGTGTCGTCTCGGATGAGTTTGAAAAGTGTATTAAGACAATTATGCCGTTTATTATGACCGAAATAAAGAATGAGATACGAAGTGTAGTCCGAGAAGAATTTCATATATTGAAGAATGAAATGATTAATGAGATAAAAGAAGATAAAATGGTGATAAAAGCCGAGGGATCCCATAGAAGAACAGGATGTGAGACTTGTGGTAAGAACCATACGGGCCAATGTAAGTATAAAACTAAAGGTTGTTATACGTGTGGAGAAATAGGACATAACTATAAGGATTGTTTATCCTCGGGAAAGTTTTGTTATGACTGTGCTCAGTACGGACATGAGTCCTCAGAATGTCCTAACTAGCTGGAATTCGTTAGTGGAGATATTAAATAAATAAGTGGAAACGATGTAAGGTTTCTTTTAGTATGTATGTAAATTATGTAGAACCGGTATGTACTTTTCTTAGATAATAAATGTTAAAGGAGGCAGAATCAAAGAAGATTTTGTGTTATTGGTTGAAGTATGGGTAATGAATATTCTGTACTTGTGTATATGAGTGAGTTCCAAATAGTAATTGGAATGGACTGGTTAATTTATAACCAGGTTATGATATTATGTGAACAGAAGTGATACGAGTTCATATCCCTAGTGGGGAAGAACTAATTATATGTGCTAAGTCAAAACAAGAAGGTGGTATGGGTGTTCAGTTTCAAAAGCTGGGGAGTGTCTTTAGTATGGATACATTATTTTTCCCAACCTATGTTATAAATATTAACTTATAGAAGAACAGATGAGTTAGAAAGATATGAAAGTAATATGTGAGTATCTTGTCATGTAATTCAAGAGATTGCCAAGGTTACTACCAGACAGACAGAGTATGTTAAGAATTTGTGTGGTGTTGAAAGCTTCACTGATTACGAGAACTACGTACAGACTTGCTCCTTCAGAGATACAGGAATTATTGAAATGATTTCAAGAATTATTACAGGTAGGGGTTTATAAGACCCAGTAGCTTTTTATGAGGTGTATTCATGTTATGTGTATTAATTATTATGAGTTCAATAACGTGATCATGAATATATGTCCAGTATTCAGAATATGTGAATTACTTGATCAGTTATTATGGGTAAAGTGGTTGTCAAAGCTGACTCAAGATCGGATTTTCTTCAGCCTAAGATCAGAAGGGATGGTATTTCTTAAACTGTGTTCAGAAATTTTTAGATATTTTGGAGTGGTTATAATACTTTTGGCCTTGCTAACGCATCAGCAGTGATTATGTAGTAAATGAGTAGGGTGTATAGGCCAATGTTAAGTAAGTCAGTAATTGTGTTCATAAATGATATTCATATATATTCCAGGGGTTTAGCAGATCATGAGAATAATGTTTGAAAAGTTTTAGTGACACAGAGCAAAAAATAGTTATATGTTAAGTTCTCAAGGTGAATTTCAAGATATAAGGAATGCAATTCTTTAGACAATTTATTAGTAGGAATGGGATCGAGATGAATTCTGAGAAGTAGAGAAGGTGATGAATTGGGAGGCGCCAAAGAACCTGACAATAATCAACAGTTGGATGGGATTAATTGCATAAAATATGTGAAGCAACAGTTTGCACTACCTGAATCGATTGAAGAGACGATAGCATTGTGTGATGATAGTACAGTGGTTTGGATGGATGCAGAGGGGCAGAGTTATTATTTACACTTCTAGACAGTTCAATCGTATGAAAATGAATATACAGACTCACACCTGATAGTAGTATATGTAGTATGTTAGTTATATGATACGTGAGGATTATACCTCAATAGTGGGTGGATATGTGGATGTAAGACTATTGTTGGTGCGCCGCAATAGCATTTATAGGTGGTATAAGACTACCGCTAGTGCGCTACGGTAGCATTCATAATGATATGATGGGATTATGTGTTTATATGTGAAGTGTTATTTATACGAAATTATTAGAGCTAGAAATAACTGTTGAATGAGAAAGATCTTTAAAGGCGACAGGAACACTGGTCAGAATAAGTGAAGGATTGTGAGTACAATATTATATTATTCAGAGTAAGGCTAGTGATATAGCCGACAGTTTGAACAGGAAATCAGAAATAATACTTGTATAAATTAATTATCTAGATAACAGTTACGACACTCTAACTCAGAGGTGATAAGAGCAGTTCAGTGAAAAGTGATCAAAGGTGAAAAATATCTTAAAGAATGAATAAAAGGGGACAAGTAATTAATCCGTTTAAAAGCAGTCATGACAAATTAATTGAATATGATTATATATGAGTATCAGGTTACGGGGATGTGTATAAGACACATCTATATGGAGTTCATAAGTTTATAATGGTGGTGTAACCAGAAGTTAATAAGGGTATGAATATCTAAGAATAGATTGTTGATAGCTGGAGGTAAAATTAGATATGGTTAGACAAGTGGAGAAATATCATCAAAGGTGTATAACTTGTTTCCACTAGAGAAACTTATTAATCAGAACAGTTAACAGATGTGTATGTGAAACAGATTGTGTTATGCCATCGCATATCAGTGTTTATGGATTCAGACAATGATACCAGATCCACTTCTAGAATTTAGAATAGATTTCATATAAAGTTAAGAATTAAGCTTCATCTCAGTACAGTCAGAATGAAAGAAATATACAGATGATGGAAAGCATGTTTTATGATTGTGTTATTAATTCAGAAGAAAACTGGGGTACATATTTGCTTGACAGAGTTTCGTATTACAACAAATTCAAGTTCAGCACCGGGATGCCAATGTATGAAATTGTATGATATTACTGCCAAACTCCAGTGTATTCAGTGAAGTGGGTCCAAAAGTGTGGAGTAATACAGAAATGATGCAGCGAAAGACAAAACAGATTCGGAAAGTATGTAATAGATTGTTTGATGCCCATAATAGAAAAAGGGTTATACCGATAAACAAAAATGGCCACATCAGTCTTAATGGGGGATTATGTATCATTGGCAGTAGCATTGTGGGAAAACGTGATCAGTAATTCAGAAATTATTGTATATGAGGGGAAGGGCAGTTTATAGATCAAAGTTATCAGAAGAGTTGTTATAAATTCAGAAAACCTTTCGTGTGTTATATCTCAGAAGATGTTTAGTAGTTAAATCTATAATAAACAAAGTAGATGGGTCAAGGACCGGTAAAAGTGTAGAAAGGGGTCAGAGTATGTATGAGTGTTTGATCAGAAAATGATGATATTATTTAGAACTCTTCGGCAGTTGATTTCGGGGATGAAATCATTTCAACTGGGGAAGAGATGTAACACCCAGAATTTTATTATTAAGTCAATGCGAGAAATGTACAAAGTGGTAAATGAGTTACAAATGGATATATGAGATTAGATGTGTTTTTAAAACTAGAGCGACTTAAAATTTCAGATTATATGTTAAATTAAGTCCAGGGACCATTTGTGTAATATAGCAATACTTATAGATATACTTGGTTGCCTTTGTAGTAACCAACACACTTACATACATGCTTCAAGAACAAACACAGCAGCTACACTCTCTTTCTCGCGATTTTTGAGCTTGAAACACAGCTAGAACAACATCTAATTAGCACCATAGCAACCCAACTTAGTAGAGGTATGTGTAGTTTAATTAGTTTTTATGTTCTTCATGTTCATATGAGTCAAGGATTGATCACAAGGATCAAAGTATGTTAATTTGTTGTTTGTTATGTTGTTTAGGTGTTATGGATGTAGGAAAACACCCTATACACGTTTTTAGATCGATTGGTATTGTATTATGTGAGTTTTGGCCGGATTTACAGCTTCTGTCGGTCAGAACTGTGCAGACTAAGGGAGGGCACGGGTGTACCCAAGAAGGGTACGGGCGTGCCTTTCGCCCTGTGGCAAACCCCAGTTCTTCAGGTACCCCCGTGCTTTTAAGCATAGTCACGGGCGTACCTTAGATAGGCACGGGCGTGACTGCAGGATAGGTACACCCATGTCTGGGTCAAGCCCAGCCGTGCCTTAGTTGCAGGCACGGGCGTGCCATTGACAGGTATGGCCGTGCCCTAGCCCTGTTCAGTTCAGTTTGATTATTCAGCAGATGTTAATACATAGATTATTAATATTATGTTGTAGAAACAAGTTGTGGACCTATACATTGATCTTTATCATTTGTGGATATATTCAGATTATAAATATCAGAAGGTGAGTCTTCTAGACTTCACTTCATATGTGCGGCATGTATGCTAATATATCAGATTATTGACATGTCATGATATTCATATGTGTGTATAAGCTTGCGGCTTCGTGCAGTAAGTCTCAGAGGTGGGGTGCTTACTGCTAAGTCCAGTAAGGCTCAATTATGGTACAGTACTGTGACCTATGTTGCTGCCCTGGGTCTAGAACTAGAGGCTAGCATTGTTTGCTAGACATACGTGTATTATCTTCACATGATCTTATACGTGTGTTTATATGATGTTTAGGCCGGTTTACTCACTAAGATCTCGTAGCTTATCAGATACTAATTTTTTTAAATGTTTTGCAAATTTTACCAAAGGCAAGGGCAAAGCTCCGGTTTAGCTTCCAATTGTTAAACTCTTTGAAATTAACGCCTGGTTTGTAAACATCAAGTTTTTGGTACCAAACTTATGACAGTATTTATGTGAGTATCTATTGATACGTCAGGTTTTCAAACAAGTACTGCTTCCGCTTTTATGTTAAACTTTGAGATGTGAACATTTATAGGTGTTTGATCTTAATATAATTCAAATTTTGGTTTTTGGGGCGTTACAACTTGGTATCAGAGCCACGGTTTGAGGGATCTAGATGTGTACAAGACACATTCTGGACTTAAACCATGGTTCTGCGGATTTTAAAAATTGTCAAACTAGAGACTTGTAGCTTGGTGAGTATACTAACAGTTATAATGATTATGCATTATGTGAGTATTGTATACGAGTACAGGATATGCTTAAGACAGATATGTTATATATATTTACAACTGTTAAGAGTTGCTTTTATTGTGCATTCAAGATGAATTTAGTGTTATATGAATATATGATAACATGATGTATAAACTTTGGCCTAAGCTTGTGAATCGGGAGTTTTTGTGATAAAGTTAAGATCAAATATGTGTAATGTGTTTAAAGTAATATAAGGGCCCATATTATTACAACACATGATACATGTTAGAACTTAATGGAATCATGAGGAATCTTGTGAATCGGGTGAGGGGTACTTGTAAGGTAGTACACCTGAGAATATATGTAGAATGCCTTAGTATGTATAGAAATACTTTGGATATGATAATAGGTGTACTGATATATGGTTATACAAGTAATTTTTTGTTATACAGGATAGTGTGATAAAGCCACCTTTTGCTTTAGTGCTTTATCTATACTACCAGAATGATATATACTAGAGATTCAAGAGTAGTGTATAATCCTAAGAGTGATTTTAGTCATAGACATGAAAGGATAAATATCAGTATTACAAGTGAACGTATTCTTATAAGAATATAGCATGATAGGGTGTTTGAGCCTCAGATATAATTGTTAAATATCAGAACCTACATCTGAAGAATTCAGTGCAGGAAACTTAGTAAAGTGGTGAAGCAGAGTTTATGCCATATATTGTTGTATGAGTTGTGGAACAGATAAAAGAACAAAGAAATGATCAAATAAGAGTCAGTATCAAGATTAATTGTAAAAGGAGTGGTAATAAAGCAAATTTACAGATGTCATGTACATAAAGTTATTATGAGAACTAAGGAAAGTAAGTTAAAACAAAGTGGAAAGAGGTATGTATTGGTATGATCTACGATATTATTCAAAGACTGTAAATGAGTGGAGTGTTTGTGAAATAAAGGTAAGTATAATGGTGCGAGATGTGATTGATATTATGACTAACCAAGAATTGTTTTGTTACAGTGTAATGGATCCTAATGCAAATTCTAGAACAGAAAATGAAGTAAGAAATAAAGGAAACCCTGACATGGTTACTATAGGAGAAGTGGAAGACTATATTTCCCTTTATGGGGAAAGGCGTAGAGCCATACCTACCAAACACCTTAAGGGTGTCGTCTCGGATGAGTTTGAAAAGTGTATTAAGACAATTATGCCGTTCATTATGACCGAAATGAAGAATGAGATACGAAGTGTAGTCCGAGAAGAATTTCATATATTGAAGAATGAAATGATTAATGAGATAAAAGAAGATAAAATGGTGATAAAAGCCGAGGGATCCCATAGAAGAACAGGATGTGAGACTTGTGGTAAGAACCATACGGGCCAATGTAAGTATAAAACTAAAGGTTGTTATACGTGTGGAGAAATAGGACATAACTATAAGGATTGTTTATCCTCGGGAAAGTTTTGTTATGACTGTGCTCAGTACGGACATGAGTCCTCAGAATGTCCTAACTAGCTGGAATTCGTTAGTGGAGATATTAAATAAATAAGTGGAAACGATGTAAGGTTTCTTTTAGTATGTATGTAAATTATGTAGAACCGGTATGTACTTTTCTTAGATAATAAATGTTAAAGGAGGCAGTATCAAAGAAGATTTTGTGTTATTGGTTGAAGTATGGGTAATGAATATTCTGTACTTGTGTATATGAGTGAGTTCCAAATAGTAATTGGAATGGACTGGTTAATTTATAACCAGGTTATGATATTATGTGAACAGAAGTGATACGAGTTCATATCCCTAGTCGGGAAGAACTAATTATATGTGCTAAGTCAAAACAAGAAGGTGGTATGGGTGTTTAGTTTCAAAAGCTGGGGAGTGTCTTCAGTATGGATATATTATTTTTCCTAACCTATGTTATAAATATTAACTTATAGAAGAACAGATGAGTTAGAAATATATGAAAGTAATATGTGAGTATCTTGTCATGTAATTCAAGAGATTGCCAAGGTTACTACCAGACAGACAGAGTATGTTTAGAATTTGTGTGGTGTTGAAAGCTTCACTGATTACGAGAACAACGTACAGACTTGCTCCTTCAGAGATACAGGAATTATTGAAATGATTTCAAGAATTATTACAGGTAGGGGTTTATAAGACCCAGTAGCTTTTTATGAGGTGTATTCATGTTATGTGTATTAATTATTATGAGTTCAATAACGTGATCATGAATATATGTCCAGTGTTCAGAATATGTGAATTACTTGATCAGTTATTATGGGTAAAGTGGTTGTCAAAGCTGACTCAAGATCGGATTTTCTTCAGCCTAAGATCAGAAGGGATGGTATTTCTTAAACTGTGTTCAGAAATTCTTAGATATTTTGGAGTGGTTATAATACTTTTGGCCTTGCTAACGCATCAGCAGTGATTATGTAGTAAATGAATAGGGTGTATAGGCCAATGTTAAGTAAGTCAGTAATTGTGTTCATAAATGATATTCATATATATTCCAGGGGTTTAGCAGATCATGAGAATCATGTTTGAAAAGTTTTAGTGACACAGAGCAAAAAATAGTTATATGTTAAGTTCTCAAGGTGAATTTCAAGATATAAGGAATGCAATTCTTTAGACAATTTATTAGTAGGAATGGGATCGAGATGAATTCTGAGAAGTAGAGAAGGTGATGAATTGGGAGGCGCCAAAGAACCTGACAATAATCAACAGTTGGATGGGATTAATTGCATAAAATATGCGAAGCAACAGTTTGCACTACCTGAATCGATTGAAGAGACGATAGCATTGTGTGATGATAGTACAGTGATTTGGATGGATGCAGAGGGGCAGAGTTATTATTTACACTTCTAGACAGTTCAATCGTATGAAAATGAATATACAGACTCACACCTGATAGTAGTATATGTAGTATGTTAGTTATATGATACGTGAGGATTATACCTCAATAGTGGGTGGATATGTGGATGTAAGACTATTGTTGGTGCGCCGCAATAGCATTTATAGGTGGTATAAGACTACCGCTAGTGCGCTACGGTAGCATTCATAATGATATGATGGGATTATGTGTTTATATGTGAAGTGTTATTTATACGAAATTATTAGAGCTAGAAATAACTGTTGAATGAGAAAGATCTTTAAAGGCGACAGGAACACTGGTCAGAATCAGTGAAGGATCGTGAGTACAATATTATATTATTCAGAGTAAGGCTAGTGATATAGCCGACAGTTTGAACAGGAAATCAGAAATAATACTTGTATAAATTAATTATCTAGATAACAGTTACGACACTCTAACTTAGAGGTGATAAGAGCAGTTCAGTGAAAAGTGATCAAAGGTGAAAAATATCTTAAAGAATGAATAAAAGGGGACAAGTAATTAATCCGTTTAAAAGCAGTCATGACAAATTAATTGAATATGATTATATATGAGTATCAGGTTACGGGGATGTGTATAAGACACATCTATATGGAGTTCATAAGTTTATAATGGTGGTGTAACCAGAAGTTAATAAGGGTATGAATATCTAAGAGTAGATTGTTGATAGCTGGAGGTAAAATTAGATATGGTTAGACAAGTGGAGAAATATCATCAAAGGTGTATAACTTGTTTCCACTAGAGAAACTTATTAATCAGAACAGTTAACAGATGTGTATGTGAAACAGATTGTGTTATGTCATCGCATATAAGTGTTTATGGATTGAGACAATGATACCAGATCCACTTCTAGAATTTAGAATAGATTTCATATAAAGTTAAGAATTAAGCTTCATCTCAGTACAGTCAGAATGAAAGAAATATACAGATGATGGAAAGCATGTTTTATGATTGTGTTATTAATTCAGAAGAAAACTGGGGTACATATTTGCTTGACAGAGTTTCGTATTACAACAAATTCAAGTTCAGCACCGGGATGCCAACGTATGAAATTGTATGATATTACTGCCAAACTCTAGTGTATTCAGTGAAGTCGGTCAGAAAGTGTGGAGTAATACAGAAATGATGCAGCGAAAGACAAAACAGATTCAGAAAGTATGTAATAGATTGTTTGATGCCCAGAATAGAAAAAGGGTTATACAGATAAACAAAAATGGCCACATCAGTCTTAATGGGGGATTATGTATCATTGGCAGTAGCATTGTGGTAAAAGTGTAGAAAGGGGTCAGAGTATGTATGAGGGTTTGATCAGAAAATGATGATATTATTTAGAACTCTTCGGCAGTTGATTTCGGGGATGAAATCATTTCAACTGGGGAATAGTTGTAACACCCAGAATTTTATTATTAAGTCAATGAGAGAAATGTACAAAGTGGTAAATGAGTTACAAATGGATATATGAGATTAGATGTGTTTTTAAAACTAGAGGGACTTAAAATGTCAGATTATATGTTAAATTAAGTCCAGGGACCATTTGTGTAATTTAGCAATACTTATAGATATACTTGGTTGCCTTTGTAGTAACCAACACACTTACGTACATGCTTCAAGAACCAACACAGCAGCTACACTCTCTTTCTGGCGATTTTTGAGCTTGAAACACAGCAAGAACAACAGCTAATTAGCACCATAGCAACCCAACTTAGTAGAGGTATGTGTAGTTTAATTAGTTTTTATGTTCTTCATGTTCATATGTGTCAAGGATTGATCACAAGGATCAAAGTATGTTAATTTTTTGTTTGTTATGTTGTTTAGGTGTTATGGGTGTAGGAAAACACCCTATACACGTTTTTAGATCGATTGGTATTGTATTATGTGAGTTTTTGCCCGATTTACAGCTTCTGTCGGTCAGAACTGTGCAGACCAGGGGAGGGCACTGGCGTACCCAAGGAGGGTACGGGCATGCCTTTCGCCCCGTGGCAAACCCTAGTTCTTCAGGTACCCCCGTGCTTTTAAGCATAGTCACGGGTGTACCTTAGATAGGCACGAGCGTGACTGCAGGATAGGTACGCCCATGCCTGGGTCAAGCCCAGCCGTGCCTTAGTTGCAGGCACGGGCATGCCTTTGACAGGTACGGCCGTGCCCTAGCCCTGTTCGGTTCAGTTTGATTATTCAGCAGATGTTAATACATAGATTATTGATATTATGTTGTAGAAACAAGTTGTGGACCTATACATTGATCATTATCATTTGTGGATATATTCAAATTATAAATATCAGAAGGTGAGTCTTCTAGACTTCACTTCATATGTGCAGCATGTATGCTATTATATCACATTATTGACATGTCATGTTATTCATATGTGTGTATAAGCTTGCGGCTTCGTGCAGTAAGTCTCAAAGGTGGGGTGCTTACTGCTAAGTCCAGTAAGGCTCAATTATGGTACAGTACTGTGACCTATGTTGCTGCCCTGGGTCTAGAACCAGAGGCTAGCATTGTTTGCCTGACATACATGTGTTATCTTCATATGATCTTATACGTGTTTTTATATGATGTTTAGTCTGGTTTACTCACTAAGCTCTTGAAGTTTATCAGATACTATTTTTTTAAAAATGTTTTGTAGATTTTACCAAAGGCAAGGGCAAAGCTCCGGTTTGACTTCCAATTGTTAAACTCTTTGAAATTAACGCCTGATTTGTAAACATCAAGTTTTTGGTACCAAACTTATGACAGTATTTATGTAAGTATCTATTGATACGTCAGGTTTTCAAACAAGTACTGCTACCGCTTTTATGTTAAACTTTGAGATGCGAACACTTATAGGTGTTTGATCTTAATATATTTCAAATTTTGGTTTTTGGGGCGTTACATCTTTTGAAGGGTCACTAGAGGACATGTCAAGAGTATACACATCCTTGGTTCTCTTGGCACTGAATACTATATTACCCTCTTTATCTATTATGGAACCCCCTGTCTTCGTGAAGTAAAATTCATTATCTCCATCACACAATTGACTTGTGCTTATGAGATTGTACCTTAGTCCCTTAACATATGAAACTTTGGACAATTTGACGTTCCCATTATGAAATTCTTTGTAGCCTTTTGTTTGCCCATGATTGTAGTCACCAAAAGTCACCCTTGGACATTTTTTTTTCTTATAGTTACTAAGCAAACTTTTGTTGCCTGTCATGGTTCTAGAGCATCCACTATCAAGAAACCATGAACAAACACCCTGATACATAGAAGAAGGATCCGAGTTGGTAGCTGAACAAGCTTTAACAGCCTTTTTTCATGTCTTCATCAAAAGAACTACCATCTTCATTGTTGGCCATCATGCAGAACTGAGCAGAGATCACTTCATCTTCATCTGATGAGAGATCTTCTTCTGCCCAATCTTCTTCTTCAGCTAGCAGAACTTAGCCCTGGGCTTTCATCTTTTTCTTCTTGTAAAGGACTGCAGCAAGGACTTTCTTATACTTGGCTTCATAGTCTATTTTTCCCTCCTGCTTTGGCACAGATGAAAAACCAGTGTTACTTTTAGACTTATAATCACTGGCTATGTGGCCAATCTTGCCACACTTGAAACACTTTGCTATGGAGGCATCAAAAGTTGATTTAGATTTGGTGTTAACAACCTTTGATGGCCTTTTGCGGAACCTTTTGACACCCTTTCCCTTCCTGAAAGTTTTAAACTTCGTAACCAACATAGCAACTCCCTCAACCACTGCTTCAAGATCTTCTAGACTTCTCTCCTCATCACCATTCTCCTCCTCACTTTCTCGAGCACTCTCTCCTTCATCTTCTTCTTCATCAGAACTAGAATCAATAGCTGCAAAGCTTCTCATCTTTGTATCTCTTGATACAAGGGCAGTTGGTGCATCTTTCACAACCTCCTTCATCTCTTTGGAGGACAACTTCCTTTGCTTGACTAATTGCTCATGGTTGAGTAAGTTACCATAGAGAGCAACCAGAGATATTCCCTTAATCTTTTCATTGTGCCTTGAAATAATGACAAAGTGATCACATGTTTCAGGGAGGGAGTCTAGAAACTTGTTCAACAAGATAAAGTTGCTCTTGGATATGTCTGCCCTTTTTAAATCATTCATAAGGAATTTGAACCTGGTGTATGTCCGAGTTAGAATCTCACCTTTACGAGCAAAGAAGAATTCATATTCCCTATTGAGGAGAAGTTTATTGTTTTCCTTCACCTCTCTAGTCCCTTCATATGCAACTGTAAGTGTATCTAACATCTCTTTAGCAGAAGTATAGTTAAGCACTTGATGATAGATTTCATTTGGTAGTGAAGAGACAAGAGCTGATCTAGCCTTAACATCAAGGCTAACCAACCTCTTATCTTCATCTGTCCACAGATGCATGGGTTTGGTAATGATTCTGATAGGATAGATAGAATAAATGTTGGAACATAAGGACCCTTGATGACAATTTCTAGCATTTGAATATCAAGGGTAGACAGAAAGATATGTGCTCTACTTTTCCACATGGAGAAGTTTTTAGCATCAAACATGGGACACCTTGTTAAAGACCCAGTGTTTGAAATATTCATGTTGTTTGAGGATGAGGCCATTTTGAAAGGGGTAGAAGCAGTTTTAGAGTAGGCAAAAGAAATTTAGATATGAATTATCTAACTTGCTTTGATGCCAGTTGTTAGTTTGACGGTGAGTACAGAACAGCAAATGTTTGTAGAAGGGGGGTTGAATACAAACTTTAGCTTTTGAAATTTAAAGACACACCATGATACTTTTATATAATTCTTATTGATTGTAATTAATTTGTCTAACACATAGACAAGCTAACTCTAGAACAACTTATGTCTAAGAGTGTTCAACACATGAACAAGTTTGATTCTACACAATTTGCTAAACTCTACGAATTTTCTTAACTAATGAGATTGTTGTAGTGTTGTGTAGAGAATATTTTGCATGTCCACCATGCCTGAGTATTTATAGAAGCAAAGTGGCATCTGGTTGGCATAGAGGAAGGAGACAAAGTGTACATAGAAAAATAATATTTTAATTGTAAAGATAGTGGGTGAAAAGTAAAGTTACTTTAATCAAGTGTTGATAAAAGTAAATGTACTTTTTGAAAAAGTGCAACCCACTCACAATATAAAATATTAAATCCCATATCTTTTGCCATGTAAGACTATTTTTCTCTTTCCATGCTTGTACTTTAAACAACTGCCATGCTTCTTTCAGATTTGACTTTACCAAGTATGGAATTACCAGCCATACTTAGTTGTTGAACCAAATCTTAGGGATCTTCATCTTCTAAAGCATCTTCTCCTTTTCCAGAGGATAAGATCAATCCTTTTTGTCTCGTACTTGATCCAGAAAGTGTTATATACTTTTACAAACAAAGACCTGAAGGCAAAATAGAACAACACATGTTCTATCTTTTACATATGAAACTTACAATTTGAAATGGTGAGCAGGTTTGACATTTTGCTCGACTCAGCTATGAGAATGTACTAAGTACTTTCGTAATCATAATATGCAGCGATAGCCATTAATATCCTAATAGACTTCAACATAGCCACTGGAGAAAAGGTTTCATCATAGTCTACACCAAGAGTTTGAGTGAAACCCTTTGCTACCAGTCGGGCTTCGAAAGTGTCTACTTTTCCATCCATGTTAGTCTTCTTCCTAAAGACCCACTTGCACCCTACTGGCTTATGGCCGGGTACTGGATAAACCAAGTCCCATACTTGATTATCCGCCATGGATCGCATCTCACTGTCCATTGTCTCCTTCCACCTAGCAGATTCAGGGCCCACTACGGCTTCGCGGTAGTTTGTCGGTTCACTATGATCCACCAATAGTTCGTCACCCTCGGATATGAGAAACCCATATCTTTCTGGCTCATTCCGAACTCTACCAGATCTATGGAGCTCTAATGGCTGTGTGTCAGGTACCTCATCCTCCATTGGTTGAGGTTCCACTTCTTTTGGTACGCCGACCTCAGAAGCGGAACTAGTGCCAACATCAGGTTAAACATTGGTGTCATCTAGAATTTCTTCTAGATCGACTTTCCTCCCATTGGCTTCTGTAGATATCAACTCCCTTTCAAGGAAGACCGCCCTTCGAGCAACAAACACCTTGTTCTCTGAAGGTTTGTAAAACAAATATCCCATAGAACCAGCTGGGTAGCCAATGAAAGTACACTTCTCGGCTCTGGGTTCAAGTTTGTCTTGAGCTTCACGTCTCACGTAAGCTTCACAACCCCAGACCTTGAAATAGGCTAGCGAAGGAACCCTTCCATGCCACATCTCGAACGGTGTACTTGCAACCTTCTTTGTTGGTACAAGGTTTAAGGTCCTAGAAGCGGTTTCCAAAGCATAACCCCAAAAACATGCGGGTAGCTTTGTACGACTCATCATGGGCCGAACCATATCCAATAAAGTTCGGT
The DNA here is from genome assembly GCA_038502395.1 of Dittrichia graveolens. Classification (NCBI taxonomy): domain Eukaryota; kingdom Viridiplantae; phylum Streptophyta; class Magnoliopsida; order Asterales; family Asteraceae; genus Dittrichia; species Dittrichia graveolens. Next base: position 33,074,047 of record JARJIL010000008.1, read on the forward strand.
TCCTCCTTTCAGCGACCCCATTTAATTGTGGTGTCCTGGGTGGAGTAAGTTGTGAAATAATTCCACAACCCCTAAGATGATCCAGAAACTCGGTACTAAGATACTCACCACCCCTATCGGACCTGAGAATCTTAATCCGCTTGCCCAATTGATTCTGCACTTCGTTTTTGGTATGTCTTAAACACCTCAAAGGTTTCAGACTTATGCTTAATCAAATAAACATAACCATACCTACTGAAATCATCAGTAGAAGTAACAAAGTACCTACAGTTGTTTCTTGTAGCAGACCTGAACGGACCATACACATCCGTGTGAACAATGTCTAACAAGTCTTTGCCCCTCTCACTAACGCCGTTGAAGGGTGCTTTAGTCATTTTGCCTGATAAACAAGAATCGCATACTTCGCTTGACCCGTGATCAAACGATTCCAAAATCCCATCCACTTGGAGTTTTGGCGATACGTTTCTTGTTTATATGGCCAAGACGACTATTCCACAAAGACAACTTGTCCAATACACCTTTGGACTTAGAATCAATGTTCATGATTGATTTATTACCATCCAAACACACACTTGTTTCATAAATACCAAGACATGGATAAGCTTTAAAGTAATGAACATCATCTCTTAAACAAGAAATAATCCCATTATCAAAATTAAACTTATAACCATCGTCAAACAATGCATGAAAGGAAATAATATTTCATGCCACGTAGGGCAAAAAACAAACATTTAACAAGGTAATAGCAAGGCCTGAAGAAAAGGCGAGATCAACACTCCCTATCCGCTCCACGGGAACCACATCCTTGTTTCCCATAATCAAGTCAAGCTCTCCAGCACCTAGCGCCCTACTTCTTTTTAGCACCTGCACATTATTACAAATATGAGTGCCACAACTGGTATCAAGTACCCAGCCGTTAGAAGTAGCGGTATTGTGGAGTTCAATCATAAACGTACCTAAGTTAACCGCTCCCTTCGGTTTTACCCGCTTGAGCTCCTCGAGGTACTTTGGGCAAGAACGCCGCCAATGCCCCTTTTCCTTGCAGTGGAAGCACTCGGCTTCCGAAGGGTCCTCGGCCGGTGGAACCATCACGGCTTTCCCCTTGTCCTTCGGGGCCGGACTTGGGTTAGGTTTTGCAACCTTCCCCTTACCCTTTCCCTTAGAGGGGAGAGCGCCTTTCCTTTTAGTTCCGCCTCCCTTGATAGCTAGGACGGGTTTGGACGAGGAGGGCTTCTTGGACATGTCAGACTCGATGGTCTTCAACATTCCGTGAAGCTCCATTAGGGACTTGTCCATGCGATGGACTTTTTTGTTCTACACAAATTGTGAAAAGGAACTAGGTAGAGAACGGAGGATTTCATCCACCGCTAACTCTCTCCCTAACGGGAATCCCAACCTCTCCAAGCGATCAATCAATGCTTTCATCTTAATCACGTGAACGCTCACATTTCCGCTATCCTGCATGTGGCAGTCGAAAAAGGACTTTAGGCACTCGAAGTGCTCTAGCTTAGCCTGCAGTTGGAACATTTCCTTCAGCTGGTTAAGCATGTCATATGCCCCTAAATGTTCCATTTGCTTTTGAAGCTCGGGAATCATTGATAGAGCATAATACAAGCCACTTCGTTCGTTTCCTTGACGCGCTTCTCATACACGTCTTGGACCGCCTTAGTCACACTAGCCGTAGGTGCTTCCGGCAAAGGCTCCTCGAAGGCCCACATCTTTTGTTCATACCGCAGGGCTATCCTTAGTTGCTTGAACCAATCCATAAAGTTTTGGCCATCGAGTTTGGCCTTTTCGGGGAACAATTTTAGGGAAATTGAGTTCGATGATGATGTAGAAGCGTTGTTGGATGCCATCTACAAAATTAGAGTACCAATTTTAGTTGTCAAACCCTTGTAGAAATAATTACCCAATAGTTATAAAAACTCAATTATTTGAACAAGGCTAAGAACCGTATTTCACTCTATCCCGTGACGGGTTTACCGCGGATCACGAAATAAGTTATTTAGGCTGGCAACCACTTAACCGATTGCAACCATTGCAACTCTTAGATCCTTGCGGGATCCTTTTGACATCAAATGTCTAAGGCATGTTTGATCCCTTCATACACCAATCCTTTTATTATTCTTAAATGACTCGGCTAGAGATGGACATCATTTAAGCGTCATAAAAGAATTTGTAAGTCGCCCGTCAAGACACACGTTGGTACCCTAGCCCAATCATTGGTTCGTGCTTAAGCTCGACTACCAATATTGCGGGTTGCCACACTCACCTTCCACACAACTCCACAAGGCATGACTCGTGCTAATGCTCGACAATCATCCAAGTTTCGTTAGATTTGGGTGGTGTCGTCTTACGGGTGGCGCGTGACTTACTTTTGAAAAACGGGTTTTTGTTTTTCCGGTTAAAATAATATTTTAACAACTTTTGCGAATCAACAATTTAAGTGACAAAAACTCATTTTTAATCACCGTTTAATATAATCAAATTTTATATTAATATTACCAATTCTTATGCGCGTAGAAATATAAACTCATTTATAAAACTCTTTGTTTTATATGTTTTCAAAAATTCTCTTGCATGCAAATCCGAAAGAATTTAAACATAAAACAACCACGCATAAAGATAAATAAAGACCCGGTAACATGCCCAAATCCTAAGTGTTCTCCCCGTGAACCAAAACAGGGAAAACACGGTCAATCTAGGGACAACAACAAAGAGTGCTCCGTCACGATCTCCACACCGGCGAATCTCCCGGATTTGGTTCGTTAAGACGCCAACATCGTGTCTCCCGATTGGGTTGATGCAATATTTACATATTTGAAATAATCTAAGTACGAGTACATAATAATAAGAAAACGACATGCAAGTCGCGATCCTAATAATCTATTATGAGTACAAAGATTTCAATAAACGACATGCAAGTCGCACCAAATACAAATATTACAACAACACGGCACGCAGGCCAAAGCCAAAACCAATCATAAACATCACAAAGGGCTATGGGCATATCAAGTTACCGGGCAACCACAACAAACACAACCAAACGAAAACAATGGTGTGCCACAAAACCATGTCAAACAAAATATATTTTGATCAAGATTGCAAAACAACATTTATGGCACCACAAGCAACCCTTGTACATATGCATTAGCAATTTTAATAAACCTTTAAAATTGCATATTCATATATATACACCTAAAAATTATTTGTTTTTATGAAATTCATGCTAAGTCATACAAAACATATAGAATTAGGAATCAAAATATAGTGGGGATCAACAGAATCAAGACTAGTCCAAAACCCGGATTTTAATATATTTAAACACATTGTCTCAAAAACATAATCTGACCAAAAAACCAGAAGGCACGGGCGTACCCCAAAGGGTACGGGCGTGCTTGCCCTTTTGTCAGTGTACAGTTTAAAAAATTTTAAACAATTCACGAATTCGGCGTGCATGGCCCGTACCCCCACTCGTACGCCCGTTCCCCGGCTGCTGGCACGGCCCGTACACCTAGAGGTACGACCGTGCCCGGTCACCGGAAAACCATTTTTGACAGAAAACATAAAAATCCTGTTTAACTCCAAAAGTGCAAAGCCATGTTAGAGATGGCTCTGATACTACTGTTGGTTTTTCGTGGTCCGAAATAAGAGCGGAAGCAAAACTAGTAGAAAATATGTTTCAAAAATTTGACCACGAATGTGCTGACCTTATGGACCAAAACTCTAAACATGAATAAGCAACAAAATAAAGATAAGAAGGAATAGACTCATACCCTTGAAGCTATCTTCCTTACTCAAGCGGATTTGGAGTTTGGAAGTTGCGTGTACTAACGTGTATACCTCTATCGAAGTCCACACCAAGATATGATCGTCTCCCACTTGCTAGAGTGTTAGGTATGCCAATCTAAACACCACAAAAGGTCTAACACACAAAGTACCAAAGCCTTGACTACCTTTTTGTGTTTTAAAGAGAGATGTATGCAATATGTGTTTGTATATTCTTCAAGAACTAGCAACCTCACAATGGAGTCATGCTCCACATTATATAGACCCCACAAGAGAGTATAAAACGTGCATGCATTGATTCTCCATCAGTTACCAATTAAAACACCATTATCTTCTTCATAAACGGCCTTGAAAGCTGTTTAAAAAGACTGTTACTGCATAGGGCACAGTTGTGCTTTTACCAGGGCACGGGCGTACCAGCCCAAAAGCCCACGCCCAAGTCACGCCTGACTTGGGCTCGTGCCTGCCCATTGGGCTCAGGGCACGGGCATGCCTCCAAGAGGCACAGGCGTACCTAGCCACACGCCACGCCCAAGTCACGCCCGACTTGGGCTCGTGTCTGCCCGTAGGGCACGGCCGTACCTCATAGAGGCACGGGTGTGCATTGGCCCACCAGAACTAGTTTCTTGTTGGTCCCAATATTTAATGATCATCAATGTTGTTGGAGCAAATCCACAATGATGATGTATGAATTGATGAGAGAGAATAGAGAATTCATACACACACTATTTTCAGAATAATGAAATGCTCACTTAATATGTGGTAGGTAGACATGTATATATACCCATAAGGTATTTACAAAATCTACCCTCTACAATGACAAATGATAAACATAACTAAACTAATATAATGAACACAATATTTAGTCTAACAATCTCCCCCTTTGTGTTCGTTATACAGATAAAGCATGATAAATGAAAAGTATCTTCTTTGCTGGAGCAGTTGATCTTGGGAGAATCTTCCGTTTTAGCATCCTGGTTATTCTTCAAGTGGAAAATACGCTCCCCCTTAAATGAAGCTCTTAATCTTCATTCATGACTTGAAATATTTTCATTACTTTGCTTCCCCTTGATCGTACGAGCATATATCTTCTTATGATAAACATCCACTGAAAAGTAAGGTGGTTTTATGAAAATCTTCTCTTTAGAAAGTCTTAAGAGATGTTTGACGGAGCGAACCACACATGGATATTTAAGCTTTGGCAAGGTGTGAAGTCGTGCATTCGTGTTAGTATTTGAGAATGATCTTGTTTGACTAGCACGTGCAAATGGATAAGCAGCATGATGAGGTGTACCACAATTCTTTTGAAGAAGAGTTTTCTCTTTCATTTCTTCAAAATTATCTTTGCTTTCATTCCAAAGCTTTCTCCGAAGCTTGACCCTGTTTATGAACTGCTTTGTGTATGACTTGGAACTTGAATAATGATCCTTAGAGCGTTTGGAGTTTAGATGCATATGACCTTTTGATGATTCACCTGCAAGGACTCTTACAGGAACCACCTTGACTTCCTTTCCGTTGGCAAACTTACATTTTTGAACTTTTTGAGGATCAGAAGATGTCGTGACCTTTTCTTCTACACAATTTTGTAAGTCTTGCTTCAATTTCTGAATTTAAATCACAAATTGATTTCTTTCGGTCTCAAAATTCATTCTTTCTTCAGTTGACTTTCTTTGAGTATCCAACAATTGTTGGTCAAGATTTCTTTTCTTGGCACATTCTTTGTGACGACCGGCAACAAATTTCCCAGGTCAGCCATTAGAAATTCTAACTTTAAGCCTGGTATGACTAAAATAGTAGTTATGATTTAAATACATCAATAATAATATTAGATTCCATAGAAATGTCTTCAAATATAATTTGGTTGTGTAACTTTTACTTATGGTTTATCCGAATCTCTTACTTTGTTAATTTAATATATTGGTTATTGTCTATTTACCTAGTGCGATGATCCCTTGTGCCGTGACACCTCGTATTTCCGCTTTAGCGGGGTGTGACAGATTTGATATCAGAGCCGAAGGTTATAGAGAATGCCGGTTTTCCTTAACGGAAAGCTCAAACTATAACCAAAGGTTCATGGAAATGATTTTTCAAAATAAGCTTGTTTAAGATGCATCAAGTGTATTGATAATATAATTAAGTTGAGTACCACATTGTTATACCTCAATTAGACAAAGCTTGATCACATATGTCTAATTTAGCTATGTACAATATGGGACATAGGTCAGTTATAATAAAAATAAACTTAGAAACAAATTTTATTTATTTTCCTTCTAGAACATGATCATTATGGGTGTGCTTGAGCATAACATTCATATATAGACGATTTAAGTTATGAACTTAGTAAGTAAGTCTATTCAAACTTTGCAGATCATGTCAAGCGAAAGTGAACCTTCCGAGACCCGCCCAAGATCTTCCTCTGATAGTAACCATTCCCCTCAATACCAGCTGCTAGAAGGGTTTCTAGAACCCCTCAATAGGCCCGTAAGAATCTTTGACATTCCCTCCTCCCAGCCTAGACCAACCCAAAACCCCGGAACGACCGGACTTCGCGTTAGACAAATTGCCCGAAAGAGGGTGGCCATCCCAGCACGAGCCGGTAAGAGCCCCATCCTTACGGGAATCCCGATGATGCCTTCATCCCGGATGACGGAGGAGGAAAAGAGGAGGTTCCACCACATGTCTTTGGAGCTATATACCATGAGAGGTATGTTAGATTACCAAACCTACAGGGTTGGTTCGTGCCTAGAGATGGCGGACCTCAACCACCATCACGCAATGCAGGCCTTAGAGGCGGCTCAGGAAGCCCGAAGACTAATTAGGCTAGTGCATACATGCCTAGTTTCAGGGGTTGTGTTGATGATATTAATGGGGTTATTCTACCTTGGATTGAGACGCTAGTTGGGTTGGAGTGGATTGGCTTTGGGTTTTATTGTCTTTCTTTTTGTTGATTATGAACTTAATTATCCTATGTTGGTTTAAAGGATTTATGATTGTATGCGTATGGATATTATTGTCTCTCTATTAATATATGGCATCTTTTAAAGAGCCAATTTTGGTATTTAAATGAATGATTGATTATTTAATCAAATCTCGTATTATTAATCATATTTAATGCCGTGAATGAATTAAATGCGTTACACGTAGAGTAGTGTAATAAAACTGAATAGAATGCGTAACTAAAAATCAATCATGTGATTATGCTCTAGAACGATGCCTCCACGAAGAGCAAACCCCGAGTTAGACCAACTTGTCATGGAACAAGTGATTGCAACATTACCTAACATAGTTAGCCAAGTTGCTGCTGGGCTTCAAACAAATCAAGGAGCACCAACCTCAACCCAAGATTGCAACTACAAAACCTTTAGGGCTTGCAACCCTAAAGAGTTTTTCAGAACGGAAGGAGCTGCGGGTCTCCTAAATTGGATTGAGAGTACGGAATCAGTCCTCAGCATCAGCAAATGTACGGAAGCGAACAAGGTGGAGTTTGCAGCATGTCTCCTTCAAGGGCGAGCCCTATCCTGGTGGAGGTGCCAAGGATGGAGGTCCTATCCCAAATGTGACAAGTGCCACAAAAACCATGAAGGGAAGTGCATGGTGTGCTTTAGATGTAAGCGGCTAGGTCACCTCATCAAAAGTTGCCGAGTGAAGCCATGCTTTAAGTGTGGAAGTCTGGAGCACCATGGCACCGCCTGCTCGCGGCCAACTCAAAGGTCTAATTATAATCAAGCACGTCCTGCAAGCCAAGGTAACCAAGGAAATATTGGAGCGAATGAAGCTAGATAAAACCCTGATGTCGTTACAAGTACGTTTCCTATAAACGGTTATTATGCATCAGTACTATTTGATTCAGGGGCCGATAAAAGCTTCATATCATTAAGATTTAAGTTAAGGCTAAATTTAAAAAACATAAAAAGGAAAGTGCCTTACACCATTGAATTTGCTAATGGTCAGAAAACTAGTGTTAAGGATATAATCCCTGGTTGTACCTTGGGCTTAGCCGATAAAATGTACACCATAGGTCTAATCCCATTTGAAATGGGAAGTTTTGACATAGTTGTTGGGATGGATTGGCTTTCTAGCCATTGAGCGGAAATTTTTTGCTTCGAAAGGATCATACGAATTCCGACACAAAATGGTGAAACGCTTAATGTGTATGGAGAAAAGTCCGGAAGGGATTTCAGGATAATCTCCTCCATCAAGATGGGAAAGTTTTTCAGAAAAGGAAACGAGGCATTCCTAGCACATATAATCAATAGGAAACCAGTGAGAAAGACATTCAAGAAATTCCCGTCGTACAAGATTTTCTTGAAGTATTTCCGGAGGATTTGCCAGGATTACCCCCGAATCGGCAAGTCGAATTCCATATCGATCTAGTCCCTAGAGCAGCTCCCGTGGCGAAAGCACCACAGAAATGCAAGAGCTATTGGCACAACTGCAGGAACTGCTCGATAATGGTTTTATTCAACCAAGTTCATCCCGTTGGGGAGCCCCAGTTCTTTTTGTCAAAAAGAATGACGGGTCGCTACGAATGTGTATTGACTATTGGCAACTCAACAAGTTGACTATCAAGAACCTATACCCTCTCACTCGAATCGATGACCTGTTCAACCAACTTGAAGGTGCCAACTATTTTTCAAAAATCGATCTTCGCTCGGGATATCACCAATTGAGAGTTCGCGAAGAAGACGTCCCTAAGACCGCCTTTAGAACCCGCTATGGACATTACGAGGTTTTAGTTATGCCTTTTGGGTTGACTAATGCTCCAGCAGTATTTATGGACTTAATGAATAGGGTCTGTAGACCATACTTAGATAAGTTTGAAATAGTGTTCATAGATGACATTCTCATCTATCCGCGAAGCAAGGAAGATCATGAGCAACATTTGAAATTAATCTTAACACTACTCAAGGACTAGAAGTTGTATACCAAATTCTCCAAGTGTGAATTTTGGATCCGAGAAGTACACTTTCTTGGTCACGTAGTTAATTCGAATGGAATTCATGTCGATCCAGCAAAGATCGAGGCAATAAAAAAGTGGGAAGCACCAAAGACGCCAACTGAGATTCGGCAATTTCTTGGTTTGGCAGGATATTATAGGCGATTCATCGAAAACTTTTCACGCGTGGCTCAACCATTAACGACTCTGACTCAGAAGGATAAGAAATTCATTTGGTGAGATAAGCAAGAAGAAGCCTTTCAAACCTTAAAGCAGAAGCTATGCAACGCACCTATATTGGCATTGCCAACTGGAACAGAAAACTTTGTGGTCTATTGCGACGCATCACACCAAGGGTTGGGATGTGTTTTAATGCAAAAAGACAAAGTTATCGCCTACGCTTCGAGACAATTGAAAGTTCATGAGAAACTACACTACTCATGATTTGGAGTTAGGAGCAGTAGTGTTTCCACTCAAAATATGGAGACACTATTTATATGGCACCAAGTGTACCGTCTACACTGACCATAAGAGTCTCCAACATATTTTTGATCAAAAGATGCTCAATATGAGACAAAGGTGATGGGTAGAACTACTCAACGATTATGATTGCAAAATCAAATATCACCCAGGCAAGACCAATGTGGTAGGCGATGCGTTGAGTAGGAAGGAAAGAGTAAAACCAACATGAGTACGAGCATTAGGAGTTGTTGTGCAAACAAGTCTGAAAGGAAGGATCCTTGAAGCTCAGGAACAAGCATTAAAAGCAGAAAATCTAAGGGAGGAAACTCTCTGTCATTTGGAACACAGATTCGAGAGTGGAACGGATGGAGTACGTTACTTCGAAAAGAAGGTTTGGATACCTAAGGCAAATAACATACGGTTAACGATATTGGATGAGGCACATAAGTCTAAGTATTCTATTCTTCCCGGAGCCCATAAAATGTACAAGGATTTGAAGGAATACTATTGGTGGCCTGGAATGAAGAAGGGTATCGCCTTATATGTGGGGAAATATTTAACTTGTGCAAAAATTAAGGCGGAACACCGGAAACCCTCTGGATTACTGCAACAACAAGAAATCCCGGAATGGAAATGGGAACAGATAACTATGGATTTTGTGACTAAGTTACCCCGATCCGCTAAAGGGTATGATTCCATCAGGGTAATAGTAGACCGGCTTACGAAGTCAGCACATTTCCTTCCCATTCGTGAAGATTACAATATGGAAAAACTGGCACGAATCTACATCAATGAGATCGTCATGCGACATGGAGTGCCCATCTCTATCATCTCGGATAGGGATAGTCGCTTTACTTCATGGTTTTGGAAATCACTTCAAAGAGCACTAGGAACGTGAGTCAATTTAAGCACCTCTTACCACCCTCAAACGGACGGTCAATCCGAAAGAACTATTCAAACACTAGAAGATATGTTACGTGCTTGTGTGTTAGATTTTGGCGGAAGCTGGGACTCGCATTTGCCACTGGTTGAATTTTCATACAATAATAGTTATCACACCAGTATCCAGTATGCACCCTATGAAGCCCTGTACGGACGCAAATGTAGATCCCCGCTCAGCTGGTTGGAAATCGGAGACCGAAAATTGTCAAGACCAGATGTCGTACAGGAAACCACTGATAAGATAAAGATTATCAAGGAAAGGCTCAAAACCGCTAGGGATCGACAAAAGAGCTATGCCGACAATTGCAGGAAACCCCTAGAGTTTCATGTTGGCGATTGAGTTCTACTAAAGGTATCACCTTGGAAGGGAATAGTACATTTTGGGAAAAAGAACAAATTAAGCCCTAGGTACGTTGGGCCATTCGAGATAATCGAAAGGATTGGACCGGTAGCTTACAACCTTAAACTACCACAAGAACTGAGCGCCATCCACGACACGTTCCATGTGTCGAATTTAAAGAAATGCCAAACGGATGAAACATTAGTCTTACCCTTAAAAGATGTGCAAGTTGATAAACGTTTGCACTTCGTAGAAGAACCAATCGAAATCCTTGACCGGGAGATCAAAAGACTGAGGAGAAGCAAGATCCCCATTTTAAAAATTTGTTGGAACTCAAGGCACGGACCTGAATACACTTGGGAGCGAGAGGATTATATGAAACTCAAATATCCGCACCTCTTTGCCAAAAAGTAAGTCCAGGACGTCAACAATTAATTTCGGGACGAAATTCTTTTAATTAGGGGAGACTGTGACAACCGGCAACAAATTTCCCAGGTCGGCCATTAGAAATTCTAACTTTAAGCTTGGTATGACTAAAATATTAGTTATGATTTAGATACATCAATAATAATATTAGATTCCATAGAAATTCCGCCTATATGGTTAGAACCTTCACGAGCTCGAAAACCCGAATTATTAAAAGTCAAGAATTACAAATCGTATACAATAATAATAATAATAATAATAGTTAAATACATCATAATAAATATAAATAAGTTAAAATATAAAACATATATATAAACTCACAAAAGAAATTAAAACCTTGTTAATTAGAAGATTTAAACAAAATCACCATTTATACAAAAAATTTTAAACTAATTACACATAATTTTTAACAAAAAAAAAGAAAGAAACCCCCCCCATGGCCGGCCATACACAACCCCACCCCTTCTTTTCTCTTGCCTCCTTCTCTTCCCAAGAAACCCCCTACCACTCTTCATCATTTCCTTTACCACCACACTTCATCTCTTCCCTTTCTCCCTTATTCTTTCACCAACAAAATCTCCTAAGATCATCAAGCTTTGTTCATCTTTTGAAGATCAAAGAAGAAGATTTGGTAAGATGATCATAACAAATCCATCTCTACTTTTCTACCTTTCTTCTTTTCTTTCTTTTTGTTTATTTTCTTTGATGTTCATCTTATTTCTTTTAAATATCTATAATCATGTAAATATTAACATCCTACCAATGTTGTAAGGAGCACATGAAATGAGCATCATCCTAGCATTGTTGTATGGAACACAATGAACTAAAAATCAAGAAAATAAGACTTTGATCATGTATGTGTATCATCCTACTAAATGTTGTAAGGAACACATAAAATGTGTATCATCCTACCATTATTATAAGGAACACATGGATTATCAAAGCTTATACTCATACAAGATGATTAATCATGAATATAAATATGTTATATTAAAGTTATGACCCATAAAGCAAAGAGAAATCATAATCTGGTAGATTCTGAGCTAGAACCCCCCCCTTTGTTTTTGTTATATCTGGAGTTCTAGGTATCAAAATTAGTTGATTATTTTTGCTAATCTTAGTTTAAAGTGCTACCTTTCATTTAAACCTGGATTCACTAATTTTCATGAAGGTTTGATCCTTAACATGTTTAATAAGACACATATGTTGAATCTGGAAATCTAACAGATTTTAAAAAGGTACATTTTAAACGCGTATAACTTACTCATTCTTGGGTCAAAATACGTCTAGTTTCTTTTAAAAGTTTCATCTTTGAGTCGTGGTTAATTCCCATTTTGAATCATGTAAAAAAGAGGTCGTATGAGCCCTAAACAGACTTTTTAGTAACAATATGTGATCGAGACACTGATCAGTGGACATCTTATATACTTTTAATTATTAAAAATATTAAATATGGATTATAAATTCCTATATTTTTACTGAACATTCTAGAAACATGTATTAAGGTTATATTAAAATATTAAGCCTTAGTATGACTTCTAGAATACAGTTTTTAATTTTTAAAGTTTAACTTAAGGAAATAAAAATTCCAGTGAACACCTATGACTTAAGGAAAATGGAGAAAACCTTTAAAAAAATTAAATAAATAAATTTATAACAAATATTTGGTAATAATACAAAGTAATAAATAAAATAAGTCTAATAGAGTTACATACTTCTTATATTAGGAATGGAGCTTCGGTAGAAACGAGAAACCCTTTACAAGTTAACACATTTCCATACCGAGTGAGTATGATAGCTCTTTTTTACCGTGTTTCATATTATTTTTGGGGTGAAAGTATGTGTATACATTTCATGAAAAGTTTATTACCTAACTTCTTATATATTTCAAATATGATATTCTGCACAATGGTATTATTCTTTGATGTGCTTGGGTTATCGTTTGTAAGGCCCCCTTTTTGGACGTTATCCTTTAACTCCGCTAGTGAGCCGATGTTTTTTGTAAGTAGCGCTATTTGGAGATTATGACGTCTCCCATTTATGGTTGACGAACTATAGATGTACTTTACCACTACTAACGTCATTTAATATGGGCATTAGGTTTGTTCTTGGGCAATTGGTTGTCGGTTAGGTTGGATAATGGCTCAAGCTAATCATCATAGTATATTACTACCACGTGCAATGTATTGGGCAATATAATGCATCTTCTATCATTATTACATACTTGGATTTTATTCAAAAATCTCCATCATTTATTTAAACTTTTCCTCATTTAAAAGTTATATTGTGCATACTAAAAACTTATGAACTCACCAACTCTAGTAGTTGACCGTTTTTCTTTTACCCATGCTTTCAGATGATCGTCGTTAGATACATTATGTAGAAGCACGATGTGTGACATCTTCATCTTCATCTACACGTTTTAAAAACAATTTCTATTTTATTTATGCATCATACGAGACAATGTCTTCAAATATTATTTGGTTGTGTAACTTTTTCTTATGGTTTATCCGAATCACTTACTTTGTTAATTTAATATATTGGTTATTGTCTATTTACCCTGTGCGATGATCCCTTGTGCTGTGACACCTCGTGTTTCCGCTTTATCGGGGTGTGACATTCTTCAATCTCAAACTCTTGAAATTTGCTCTCTAACATGTGAAGTGTCTCGGTCAATTCGGAAAGTTGTAGGGTAAGTTTTGCATTTTCCTCTTCCAAGTCATCGTATAGATGATACATTTCATTCACCTTGTTGTATAATATTTGTTCATGCTCTGTTATGGTAAGTTTGCATGCAAACCATCTTGATAAACCTTCTTGTAGTTCTCTCTTAGTAAGACTCATCTTGATAACTTGATTTGAGATGCTCGTTAACTTGAGAAGTAGGGTTGTGATTGTGTTCGAGATTGAAATTTGAAGTGATCTAACGAGATATGAATGTGTTCGGAGTTGAGTTAAAGGTTTGTTTGAAGTTAAACAAAGATTTTGAAGGATTTGGTGCTCGAAGTGAATGGCAAATAATGTTTCGAATTCAAAGAGTGTTGGCTTCGAGTTCGAAGTGAATGATTAGTAAAAATGAGCTCGAAGTGAATGTCTATTAAAAATGAAGGTGCTCGAAGTGGGAATGGCAAATAAAATGGTGTTTGAAGGAATACGTGGCCTTCGAATTCAAAGAATTTATCCGCTCGAAGTGTGCAATGAAATATAAAGGCTCGAAGTTTGCATGGAATTTACAAGCTCGACATGTGCATGAGAATTAAAGTACTCCAAGTGTGCATGGAAATTAGATTTCGAATTGTGCATGGAAATCAGATTTCGAATTGTGCATGGAATTCAAGTGAAGCATGCATGGGAATTTTATGGGCTTCGAATGGAGGAATTTAAATTTTGCATGGACTTCGAATTCTGCATGGATTATTTGTTCGAAGTCTTCACAAAAACATTCTGCTTGAAGTGTTCGAAATGTGCATGTGGGAATGGGCTTCGAATTTAAACATTGACTTCATAGTGGGTTTCGAAGGGAATATTTAATAAAAGTGGAGCATGTGGATTTAATTTGAACTTCGAATGGACTTAATTGGTGACTACGAATGGAATTAAATGGAGAATTCAAATGGAATTAAATGGACTTCGACGTTGCTTGGGAAAAACAAAACACGCGCTCGAAGTGTACTAACAAAAGTCAAACTTTCAGACTTCGAAGTCTTCTTGGAAAAAATATGGCGCTCGAAGTCTACGCAACAGACAAGCTTCCTGATTTTCAGGGATATTGTTTGTAACAAATAATTTTGAAGTGAGCAGGTGTGTGACTAACAAGCTCGAAGTTGTCTAGCAAACCCCATTCATTTCTTTTTCAGAAGAATTATAGATCAAAATAATATTTTTTCACTGTTCTTCAACTTCTTCAAGTGTTCTTCAATAAATTTTGAATATTGATGAAACCTTTGAATAATAGCCTCGAAATTTATCCTTTGGATTCGCAAATCTCAGATCTCAATTAATAACCAACCTATTTAATTATCAACTTGTTTTAAAATTGATTTTAAAGGCAAAAATCGCAATAAAAAATTACGAGAAACCTTTAAAATTCAAATCTAAACAGATTCCAATTAAAGATAGAGAACAATCAAACCTTAATCTTCAAATTCTTATCTTTGATGATTAATACACAATCACGAGCCTTACTTTTATCAAGCTTGGCTCTGATACCATTTGTTGGTCCCAATATTTAATGATGATCAATGATGTTGTAGCAAATCCACAATGATTATGTATGAATTGATGAGAGAGAATAGAGAATTCACACACACACACTATTTTAGAATAATGAAATGCTCACTTAATTTGTGGTAGGTAGACATGTATATATACCCATAAGGTATTTACAAAATCTACCCTCTACAATGGCAAATGATAAACATAACTAAATAATATAATGAACACAATATTTAGTCTAACATTTCTGGTTTTCTCTCTCATTCGACCATCCGTGATGCCGGAATCGATACTTGGCGTGTAACCCAATAGGCCCTTACTTTATCAGCCATGATACCAACTGGTGTGTGTGTCAGTGGACATAATCCAACATATATATATATATATATATATATTAATTATGAGTAAACTTGTTACTCATATTATATATACTTATTATAACAAAATAAAAATATGTGTCCCCTTAATGTGTTGCAAATATTTATATATTGTTTTATAGGATAAAACGTTTATATATATAAATACAACTATGAGTACAACATACATACTTTCAACTCATGACATTCTATAATAGGGGCCCCCTTATTCTTATGGATGTAATGGATTTATGAAAGATTTATGCATGGGTGTCCATTATGGTTGAATTAGTAGACAACAAGAAATATATAGCCCCTCCCCTCTTTGCTTAAAATCGTGTAGAACAAGAAAGCATGGACATATATTTCTTACATGGGTCTAAAAGATGACTAGGGATTGGCCATATATGTTTTTTTTGGGGGGATGCCGTGGATTTAAAAAAAATGGTTTTGCTCTTGGTTTTGTTTTTTTTAATCGATGGCTACAAGATACAACAGAGAGAATGAGAGAATTAGTTTGATTCTTCTTTGGGATATCAAGCTTCTCTCTTGTTCTTGTTGGTCTTGGACGGTTGTTTAAGTAGAGACTTAAACATACATTAACCAACTTTTTCTCCTTCTCATGCAACACATATACAAGGCTTATGTTGTTGGTATTTTTCAAGGAGTTGAAAGAGCGACAATAATTAGTAGACTTGAAAACAAGTTAAGTAGAAGAAAAGGGTTTTCTTGCTTCTACTTAGTGTTGTCTACCTATAGGGTTGAAAGGGCTAGCACTCGGTTGGTGTTGGATGTTGCCATGTTGCCCGCGTGTGGATACCTTGGAGGGAAGCAACACTTGGTTCCTTGTCGTTTCTAGTCTCCACCGATACCAGTTCACGCTACAAAGGTTGTATTTCTTAAACCCTCTATGGTTGTTTTAGTTTTCTTAGTACATGCATATGGATCTTGGTAGATAGTTTTAAAGAGTTTAAAATTGATGTACACGTGTTTACGCTTCCATTAATATTAAATATATTTTAAAACTCGTACAAACCCCAACCGTGGTATCAAGTGGTAATAGAGCCACTTATGCGTGTTTAAGAAACTTCATTTTAAGAAAATTATATTTTCTTGATTATAAAAGAAATGGACAACTTTTCTTTTAGTAGAAAAGTAGTAGATAGTAGATTTCTTTTGGGCAACAAATACATATGCTTATATTTTTATTTGTTACAACTATTTTTACATGCATATTTGGTTGTAAAAGGTTGCCTAAAAATCAAGTGTTGATTTTATGTGTTGTTTTGGGTGCATAGCAAGCCTTAAGACCTTTGTGATGATTTGTGTCTGTTTAATATTCAATTTGGTTGTAAATTATTCTTTTATTTGGTATGTAATAAGAATTTAATTTCTACATCTTGTTTAATTTTGTAAGTACTAAAATAGTTTAGAATAGTTTTATGTTTATAAAAATGTAACAAGATGGAGATTGCCAATTTGGAGACTTTTAGAGGAAGCCACAACGATGATGTTTGAAGATCTTTGCAAGACAAGGGTTGTCAAGGCAAGTGGGAGGTTCAAGATCATCACACTTGGATGTTTGTAATGTCCTTTAGATTCACTTGATATTTTTTGTTTGACTCACGAAAAAGACAGACTAGGAAAAGGCTTGGCTATGCACATATATATGTTTTGCGTTTTTTGTTTATATTTATCATGCGTGGTTGAAATAGGATTTTTGTATGCTATCTAATATTTTGAACATAAAATAAATCGCAAATGGGAGTTTGGTAAAACATATATTTGACAACATTCTTGTAATGGTTAAAATAAGTTTTATATAAAAGGAGTTTGAAATAAAATATCATGACTTAAAGTTTAATATATATATGAAATGAGTTTAGTAAAATAGAGATTTTAAAACTTAACCAAACTACATCACTAGCTTAATAATAAACGGTGTTTTATTACAAGCTAAAATTGGTCGTAATTCGAGTGCTCAACCAACACACATTAATATAGGATATTAATATTAATCTAAAAATTGACGGCATCGATAGTTCGTAAAATAAAGATTTTAAGACAACTCAAAGACCAAGATGTAAAATATGATTTTACTTTAAAATGTGTAACTTATGATTGTATGCATGCAATATATATTACACGACTTGTTTTGAATTATATATTTATATATGACAATGTATAACGAATAAATCCCTTTTCGAAATGTAAGTCTTGCCATCCAAACTTAAAACACTCGCTTGTTACCGGAATGTCCATGTGGAGAGAGCATTAGCCAAACACATGGATTGACTTGTAACAACCGAGGTGGTATTTCGCGAATTCCATGAGAGTCTTGGGCCGGAAACCACAAGTTTTAAATTAGGATGACTTAATCATGACTAATTATGGAGAGAGCATTAGCCAAACGAAATAGATGAGATCAAACATTGCGGGTTTGACAAGTGTTGTCAAGGATCCCATAAAAATCCAGGAATTGTATAGAGATACAATTGGTAATCATTATCTACCTTGTTGTTTTAATCTTGGTAGAGAGAGCATTAGCCCAACATTCAAGATTAAGTTCAACTTGGATTCTAGCCTTTAGTAATGAATGTGTTATTAAATTAAAATGAATGGTCATTAATTTTAAAGGATAAATATCGAAAATACTAAAAGTTGACTTTATTATTTTGTCGATGATAATTAACTAATTATTGTGATTCATTCTTTTAAAGAACAACTTTAAATAGTACTAATTTCCTTGCTTGATATCGTGAATTGAGAAATGTTCTCATAACTTGAAAAGGAAACTGTTAGTACACATTTAATTGGTTAAGTCATTTAGAAACCTTAATAAAATTATAGAGATACTTATGAGAAGTATTTAGACAACTTTATTGATATTAATTTTCTCATGGTTGATTCCACAAGACTTGGACCTCTATTAAGGACTTTGACTTATTGTAAATCTATGATATTTTTATATCATTAAAGAAAGGGTTCTTGCATGAGAATAGTAAAAGCGTTTCAAAGTATAAAACTCTCAAGTTTTATCGAATGGCTAGAGGTGAATCTTTTAAACCTTTGCATCATGTTGATGTAGTGTTATATAGATTACCTTAATCAGTTTGATCATCCATAATTTAGGTTGATTACAAAATCATGTAACTTTTAGTTTATGATTTTAGTATAAACTAATTATGGAGAATTCTTTTATGTAAGAAAAATCCCAAGTCAAAAGGGTTGACTTAGATCAAAAGGATAACTTGAATGGTTTCAAGATAAGGGTAACCATTGGGTCGAAAGATCTACAATAAACCTTGCCCTAAGGTAAACTTAAAAAGAGACAATCCCAAAGTGTTGTAGTTTTGTTCCATTTTCAATAAGATTGAACGTTTGAATCAAAACTATATTGTTTACTTGAATGAGCTAAAAGATAAAGATTTGCTTATGTAAATTCTTTATGTATCTATATGATAGATCTTATAAGTTCATGATAATCCTTAGTATGTGATACAAATGGATTAAGCATGACTTAGTTGACTTACTATTATTATCTCTCATATTGATAAGAATTGCATTAACAAAGTCCAAGCGGATAGGACTTTGAGATCATTAACCTTGAGTTAGATGATGTATGCAAGTCTTATGGATTGGTAAGATAAGTGCTACAATCCTTTTAATATTTTTGGTAGTTAGGATAAATAATTGAAAGGCCGATACATTTAATGTATGTGAGTTTTCTATTCATGTAGCACTAGTAGATCATCGTGATTTAACTAATCTTTGTGTGTTTACAAGATTGATTTATGTCTACTTATTGGGACATACATATGGAACTTTTGACTTGTTCAAAAAGTTATGTAATAAAGTACTATTTCAGCTAGGCAAGACAATATATGCTATTCGATCTTTTCGAGTTGGCAAATATTTGAGCTGGTAGTATGATGAGTCATACTATACATTCATTGTAAATTGTGGGATATGCTTTAGACTACGAACATAATGGTTATGTTAGATTCCAACCAAATGATTAATAAGACTTTATATTTGATATAGATTGGAAATGAGTTCCAAGTCTATCTTATGTAATCTAAGATTGTAATGTCTTTATGACATTTAACAATCATAAGGATCTTGTTTTACCATATTGTGAGAATTTATTCTTATAAGCTCGATTAAGAACAACTTGGTTGTTATTATATGATTCTTTTATGAAAGACATTTTTAACATCCTCGTATTGGGCCTAGTTCTTTGTAAGGGATACACATATGTAATTCAAGTAAATCGATGAAATATATATAATTTAGTTCATTGAATGAATTAATGAAATTAAGAAAGTTAATGATATTGTGAATTAATGAAATGTATATACAAATTATATACAAGCAGAATTATTAATATGAAAAGAATTAGTAAGTGTGGATTTCTAGATATTTTGAAGAATCCAAAGACGATTATGCCGTTTGGATAAGTACATATACATGTATATGCTCAAAGTTGAAAAAGGAAAGTCAAACAAAGAAAAAAACACACAAAAACACACACTCTCTCATATTCTTGAAAGTAGAAGCTTGAAGATTAGGTGTTGTGGAATCAAAAGAAAGGTTAGTATGACATCCTTATAGATTATAATCATGATTGAAGTTAGTTGTGTGTTTAGTTGCTGCTGTAAATCCATGTTGATATGAAGAACTCCATGGTTGAACACATGAAGCTCACTTGATTAGTGGGTTTTGTTTGTTTGATTGTTTTAAATGGAGTTAAGGAGTTTTATGATGTTTGTATGAGTGATATATGAAGTTTTAAATTGTTTTAAAAGGAATTCTAACAAGTTTCAGAATATGGAAATAAGATATTTTGAAGAATAAATCTGCTGGATGATGAACAAGAAGATGATATGCACGTCGGCACACGACGCGACTCGTCACACTAGAGAACACAACGTGTTCCCGATGATCCATGTGACCTTGATGTCCCTCCGAATTTATGCCCATCCGACTTTAATTGATCCGACCCTTTGGTCCGACTTTTGATGATCCTACTTTCATCATCCGACCTTTGGGACGCGACGCGACGTGTCCGGTGCTTGGACGCGGCACGTCCGGTTAAAGTCAGGATTAACAACTTTTGTTTGTTAATCATTTTAAAGGCATATATAGCACTAGTTTATATGAAGTCATTGTATTATGTTTATAAGCATTAGGAGGTTCTTGTACGTGTTCAAGTAATAGAACCTCGTGTGAGCAAACGCTTAACGCAAGTAACGACGTGTCTTTGGTGAACCTGTCATGTAACACCACTTTTCATTTTTTAAACTAAAAATATTATCTTATGTTTTAGTAGTTCCAAAAATATCAGAGTATTCCAAAATAAAATATCTAAGCACACATTTGCTAATATTTACAAAAGTAGTGTCAAAAGTTTGCTTCTTGAAAACAAGGAGCTATCCGGCTGAACACCGTGCTGGGGTCTTACCCTTGCTTGAACCTATGCCACATGCGTCAAAAGACACTGAAACATAAGCTAACGCTTATCGAGCATACTAACTCACCATAAATAAACATAAAACGGAAGTAAAGTCTCCCAAGGATGTCTCACATCTAAGCTATAACACCTGCAAACATGCATAAACTGTTATTGTTCTTGTATATAGTGTAGCTGTACACCCTGTCACTATTCTAGTTCATAGCTATCTACCCTGATACTCATCTTGTGCATAGCTATGCCACCTGCATAGCTCTACACAAATGTCGTACAATATACATATCATAGCTATCTTACATAACAAAGATATCATGCTATTCACTCGTGCATACACATATAACAATCATACTAAAGGAATAGTATACTCACATGATAATGGAGTCCTATGCTAAACAAGTAACGTGTGCCATCAAGTATCCAGGCACCTTCTTGTACCAGAGAATAAGCTAAACATCATAAACTAATCAAACTATGCTGAAAATGGGCCTCCACGGGCCGAGTACCCTGTACACCACACGACCTCTCTTGGCCACATGGCTTGTGTTGACACATAATGCTACACGGGTCGTGTACCTCTTGCTCTACACAACCATGTAACCCTACATTGCCTATTACCGCCTTTGACCTCTACACGGGCCGTGTACCTGATACTTTACATGGCCATGGTTACCTACATGGACTGTCATGATCTCTAAAACATGTACACGGGCAATGTACCCCTACATGGGCCGTGTACACGACCGACCTGCAATTTCTGTTAAGAACACAACAGTTGTTCATGATTTCAAAATAAATTTTAAAGCAATAAACACTGCAATGAGGTGTTTTCCTACACCCCAAACAACTTACTAACATCACCTAATCAAAACTAACATGTTTGGATTCTTAATTCATTCCTTAGACCCATTAGAACTTGACAAACAATACCTCAAATCTTACCTTGATTCTATGGCAACGGGTTAGCTGATTAAATAGTGTTGACACTGCTATTTCTTGCCTACAAATGGAAGGAGTAGAAGTTGTAGCTTGAACACAGAGTATGTAGTGTATGTGCTTGCCTTTGACTTTCACCTTCAAAGTATATATAAATATATATATATATATATATATATGTGTGTGTGTGTGTGTGTATGTATAAGATGCCATAAATGCATAAATGGTACCTCAACTATACAAGTTTCATTCTTGACACTTTTAGCCCTTCTAGTTTTATAAACACCTCTACTATTTATATCACTTAGTCACAACGACTTTTGAAATTTGGGAAGTTAAATGTCACGCTAGCAGATCCGGAGTAGAATATTTGTTTATTGCAAACCCTTAGGTGAGTACTGGATTTCATAAGTCTCAATAGAAGGAGACTTGCTTGCTACTTGCCTAACTTGATCAGTCGAATACTGTAGTATGTTATATGTTGTAGTTTCTATTGCAGGTATGCTTAAGAATGAAGGTGTAAGCTTTACCATGTTGTTTTAATATGATATGTCATGCTTAATACTTGTAGATAATATGTTGTGTGCATGCCATCGGATCCAAATTGGAGCCTCCTAGTTAAACCTGATGATATGTATGTTATGGGATCCAGATTGGATCCACCTTGTTGAATTTATGAATATGTATGTGTGGGTGTGAATTTGTCCGCGGACTGCTGCTAGTAAGATTGTGATTGTGATTGCCGGTTGTAGCTGGATTTCATGAAACCTTTGGGTTGAAATTGGGATCAACGGGGACTCAGGGGCCATACCAAGTCTAGGTTCTGTAGAACCACCGTTCCTTAAGGTGGGTAGATTTGTAACATCCTCGTATTGGGCCTAGTTGTTTGTAATGAATAAACGTATGTAATTCAAGTAAATTGATGAAATATATATAATTTAGTTGATTGAATGAATTAATAAAATTAAGAAAGTTAATAATATTGTGAGTTAATGAAATGTATATATATATATATACAAGTAGAAGTATTAATATGGAAAGAATTAGTATGTGTGGACTTGTAGATATTTTGAAGAATCCAAAGGCGGTTCTGCCTTTTGGATAAGTACATATACATGTATATGCTCAAAGTTGAAAAAGGAAAGTCAAACAAAGAAAAAAACACACACAAACACACACTCTGTCATATTATTGAAAGAAGAAGCTTGAAGATTAGGTTTTGTGCAATCAAAAGAAAGGTTAGTATGATATCCTTATAGATTATAAGCATGATTGAAGTTAGTTGTGTGTTTAGTTGCTGCTGGAAATTCATGTTGATATGGAGAACTCCATGGTTGAATACATGAAGCTCACTTGATTAGTGGGTTTTGTTTGTTTGATGGTTTTAAATGGAGTTAAGGAGTTTATGATGTTTGTATGAATGATATATGAAGTTTTAAAGTGTTTTAGAAGGGATTCTAACAAGTTTCATAATATGGAAATAAGATATTTTGAAGAATAAGTCGGCTAGATGATGAACAAGAAGAAGATGATATGAAGGACGGCGCGTGACGCGACGCGTCACACTAGGGAACACGACGCGTTCCCGATGATCCATGCGACCTTCATGTTCATCCGACTTTATGCCCATCCGATTTTCATTGATCCGACCCTTTGGTCTGACTTTCGGACTAACTTTTGGTCCACTTTTGATGATCCGACTTTCATCATCCGACCTTTGGGACGCGACGCAATGCGTCCGGTACTTGGACGCAGCACGTCCGCTTAAAGTCAGGATTAACAACTTTTGCTTGTTAATCTTTTTAACGGTAAATATAGCACTAGTTTATATGAAGTCATTGTATGATGTTTATAAGCATTAGGAGGTTCTTGTACGTGTTCTAGTAATAGAAACTCATGTGAGCAAACGCTTAACGCAAGTAACAACGTGTTTTAGGTGAACCTGTCATGTAACACCACTTTTCAGTGTTTAACTTAAAAACATTAACTTATATTTTAGTACTTCAAAAAATATCAGAGTATTCCAAAATACAATTTCTAAGCACACATGTCTTAATATTTACAAAAGTAGTGTCAAAAGTTTGCTTCTTGAAAACAAGGAGCTATGCGGCTGAACACCGTGCTGGGGCCTTACCCTTGCTTGAACCTATGCCACGTGCGTCAAAAGACACTGAAACATAAGCTAACGCTTATCGAGAATACTAACTCACCATAAATAAACATAAAACGGAAGTAATGTCTCCCAAGGATGTCTCGCATCTAAGCTTTAACACCTGCAAACGTGCATAAATTGTTACTGTTCTGGTATATAGTGTAGTTGTACACCCTGTCACTATTCTAGTACATAGCTATCTACCCTGATACTCGTCTTGTGCATAGTTATGCCACCTGCATAGCTCTACACAAATGTCGTACAATATACATATCATAGCTATCTTACATAACAAAGATATCATGCTGTTCACTCGTGCATACACATATACCAATCATACTAAAGGAATAGTATACTCACATGATAATGGAGTACTATGCTAACCAAGTAACGTGTGCCGTCAAGTATCCAGGCACCTTCTTGTACCAGAGAATAAGCTAAACATCATAAACTAATCAAACTGTGCTGAAAATGGGCCTCCACGGGCCGAGTACCCTGTACACCACACGACCTCTCTTGGCCACATGGCTTGTGTTGACACATAATGCTACACGGGTCGTGTACCTCTTGCTCTACACAACCATGTAACCCTGCATGGTCTGTTACCGCCTTTGACCTCTACACGGTCCGTGTACCTTATACTTTACATGACCATGTTTACCTACATGGAATGTCACGATCTCTAAAACATGTACACGGGCAATGTACCCCTACACGGGCCGTGTACACGACCGACCTGCAATTTCTGTTAAGAACACAACAGTTGTTCATGATTTCAAACTTAATTTAAAAGCAATAAACACTGCAATTAGGTGTTTTCCTACACCCCAAACAACTTACTAACATCACCTAATCAAGACTAACATGTTTGGATTCTTAATTCATTCCTTAGACCCATTAGAACTTGACAAACAATACCTCAAATCTTACCTTGATTCTATGGCAACGGGTTAGCTGATTAAATAGTGTTGACACTGCTATTTCTTGCCTACAAATGGAAGGAGTAGAAGTTGTAGCTTGAACACAGAGTATGTAGTGTATGTGCTTGCCTTTGACTTTCACCTTCAAAGTCTATATATATATATATGTGTGTGTGTGTTTGTGTGTATGTATAAGATGCCATATATGCATAAATGGTACCTCAACTATACAAGTTTTATTCTTGACACTTTTAGCCCTTCTAGTTTTATAAACACCTCTACTATTTATATCACTTAGTCACAACGACTTTTGAATTTTGGGAAGTTATATGTCACGCTAGTAGATCCGGAGCAGAATATTTGTTTATTGCAAACCCCTCAGGTGAGTACTGGATTTCATAAGTCTCAATAAAAGGAGACTTGCTTGCTACTTGCCTAACTTGATCAGTCGAATACTGTAGTATGTTATATGTTGTAGTTTCTATTGCATGTATGCTTAAGAATGAAGGAGTAAGCTTTACCATGTTGTTTTAATATAATATGTCATGCTTAATACTTGTAGATAATATGTTGTGTGCATGCCATCGGATCCAAATTGGAGCCTCCTAGTTAAACCTGATGATATGTATGTTATGGGATCCAGATTGGATCCACCTTGTTGAATTTATGAATATGTATGCTGATTGATGGATCCTGATTGGATCATATGTATGTGTGGGTGTGAATTTGTCCGCGGACTGCTGCTAGTGAGATTGTGATTGTGATTGCCGGTTGTAGCTGGATTTCATGAAACCTTTGGGTTGAAATTGGGATCAACGGGGACTCAGGGGCCATACCAAGTCTAGGTTCTGTAGAACCACCGTTCCTTAAGGTGGGTAGAATTGTAACATCCTCGTATTGGGCCTAGTTGTTTGTAATGAATAAACGTATGTAATTCAAGTAAATTGATGAAATATATATAATTTAGTTGATTGAATGAATTAATAAAATTAAAAAAGTTAATAATATTGCGAGTTAATGAAATGTATATATATACAAGTAGAAGTATTAATATGGAAAGAATTAGTATGTGTGAACTTGTAGATATTTTGAAGAATCCAAAGGCGGTTCTGCCTTTTGGATAAGTACATATACATGTATATGCTGAAAGTTGAAAAAGGAAAGTCAAACAAAGAAAAAAACACACACAAACACACACTCTGTCATATTATTGAAAGAAGAAGCTTGAAGATTAGGTTTTGTGCAATCAAAAGAAAGGTTAGTATGATATCCTTATAGATTATAAGCATGATTGAAGTTAGTTGTGTGTTTAGTTGCTGCTGGAAATTCATGTTGATATGGAGAACTCCATGGTTGAATACATGAAGCTTACTTGATTAGTGGGTTTTGTTTGTTTGATGGTTTTAAATGGAGTTAAGGAGTTTATGATGTTTGTATGAATGATATATGAAGTTTTAAAGTCTTTTAGAAGGGATTCTAACAAGTTTCAGAATATGGAAATAAGATATTTTGAAGAATAAGTCGGCTAGATGATGAACAAGAAGAAGATGATATGAAGGACGGCACGCGACGCGACACGTTCCCGATGATCCATGCGACCTTCATGTTCATCCGACTTTATGCCCATCCGAATTTCATTGATCTGACCCTCTGGTCTGACTTTCGGACTAACTTTTGGTCCACTTTTGATGATCCGACTTTCATCATCCGACCTTTGGGACGCGACGCAATGCGTCCGGTACTTGGACGCAGCACGTCCGCTTAAAGTCAGGATTAACAACTTTTGTTTGTTAATCATTTTAACGGTATATATAGCACTAGTTTATATGAAGTCATTGTATGATGTTTATAAGCATTAGGAGGTTCTTGTACGTGTTCTAGTAATAGAAACTCATGTGAGCAAACGCTTAACGCAAGTAACAACGTGTTTTAGGTGAACCTGTCATGTAACACCACTTTTCAGTTTTTAACTTAAAAACATTAACTTATATTTTAGCACTTCAAAAAATATCAGAGTATTCCAAAATACAATTTCTAAGCACACATGTCTTAATATTTACAAAAGTAGTGTCAAAAGTTTGCTTCTTGAAAACAAGGAGCTATCCGGCTGAACACCGTGCTGGGGCCTTACCCTTGCTTGAACCTATGCCACGTGCGTCAAAAGACACTGAAACATAAGCTAACGCTTATCGAGAATACTAACTCACCATAAATAAACATAAAATGGAAGTAATGTCTCCCAAGGATGTCTCGCATCTAAGCTTTAACACCTGCAAACGTGCATAAATTGTTACTGTTCTGGTATATAGTGTAGTTGTACACCCTGTCACTATTCTAGTACATAGCTATCTACCCTGATACTCGTCTTGTGCATAGTTATGCCACCTGCATAGCTCTACACAAATGTCGTACAATATACATATCATAGCTATCTTACATAACAAAGATATCATGCTGTTCACTCGTGCATACACATATACCAATCATACTAAAGGAATAGTATACTCACATGATAATGGAGTACTATGCTAACCAAGTAACGTGTGCCGTCAAGTATCCAGGCACCTTCTTGTACCAGAGAATAAGCTAAACATCATAAACTAATCAAACTGTGCTGAAAATGGGCCTCCACGGGCCGAGTACCCTGTACACCACACGACCTCTCTTGGCCACATGGCTTGTGTTGACACATAATGCTACACGGGTCGTGTACCTCTTGCTCTACACAACCATGTAACCCTGCATGGTCTGTTACCGCCTTTCACCTCTACACGGTCCGTGTACCTTATACTTTACATGACCATGTTTACCTACATGGAATGTCACGATCTCTAAAACATGTACACGGGCAATGTACCCCTACACGGGCCGTGTACACGACCGACCTGCAATTTCTGTTAAGAACACAACAGTTGTTCATGATTTCAAACTTAATTTTAAAGCAATAAACACTGCAATGAGGTGTTTTCCTACACCCCAAACAACTTACTAACATCACCTAATCAAGACTAACATGTTTGGATTCTTAATTCATTCCTTAGACCCATTAGAACTTGACAAACAATACCTCAAATCTTACCTTGATTCTATGGCAACGGGTTAGCTGATTAAATAGTGTTGACACTGCTATTTCTTGCCTACAAATGGAAGTAGTAGAAGTTGTAGCTTGAACACAGAGTATGTAGTGTATGTGCTTGCCTTTGACTTTCACCTTCAAAGTCTATATATATATATATGTGTGTGTGTGTGTTTGTGTGTATGTATAAGATGCCATATATGCATAAATGGTACCTCAACTATACAAGTTTCATTCTTGACACTTTTAGCCCTTCTAGTTTTATAAACACCTCTACTATTTATATCACTTAGTCACAACGACTTTTGAATTTTGGGAAGTTATATGTCACGCTAGTAGATCCGGAGCAGAATATTTGTTTATTGCAAACCCCTCAGGTGAGTACTGGATTTCATAAGTCTCAATAAAAGGAGACTTGCTTGCTACTTGCCTAACTTGATCAGTCGAATACTGTAGTATGTTATATGTTGTAGTTTCTATTGCATGTATGCTTAAGAATGAAGGAGTAAGCTTTACCATGTTGTTTTAATATAATATGTCATGCTTAATACTTGTAGATAATATGTTGTGTGCATGCCATCGGATCCAAATTGGAGCCTCCTAGTTAAACCTGATGATATGTATGTTATGGGATCCAGATTGGATCCACCTTGTTGAATTTATGAATATGTATGCTGATTGATGGATCCTGATTGGATCATATGTATGTGTGGGTGTGAATTTGTCCGCGGACTGCTGCTAGTGAGATTGTGATTGTGATTGCCGGTTGTAGCTGGATTTCATGAAACCTTTGGGTTGAAATTGGGATCAACGGGGACTCAGGGGCCATACCAAGTCTAGGTTCTGTAGAACCACCGTTCCTTAAGGTGGGTAGAATTGTAACATCCTCATATTGGGCCTAGTTGTTTGTAATGAATAAACGTATGTAATTCAAGTAAATTGATGAAATATATATAATTTAGTTGATTGAATGAATTAATAAAATTAAAAAAGTTAATAATATTGCGAGTTAATGAAATGTATATATATACAAGTAGAAGTATTAATATGGAAAGAATTAGTATGTGTGAACTTGTAGATATTTTGAAGAATCCAAAGGCGGTTCTGCCTTTTGGATAAGTACATATACATGTATATGCTGAAAGTTGAAAAAGGAAAGTCAAACAAAGAAAAAAACACACACAAACACACACTCTGTCATATTATTGAAAGAAGAAGCTTGAAGATTAGGTTTTGTGCAATCAAAAGAAAGGTTAGTATGATATCCTTATAGATTATAAGCATGATTGAAGTTAGTTGTGTGTTTAGTTGCTGCTGGAAATTCATGTTGATATGGAGAACTCCATGGTTGAATACATGAAGCTTACTTGATTAGTGGGTTTTGTTTGTTTGATGGTTTTAAATGGAGTTAAGGAGTTTATGATGTTTGTATGAATGATATATGAAGTTTTAAAGTCTTTTAGAAGGGATTCTAACAAGTTTCAGAATATGGAAATAAGATATTTTGAAGAATAAGTCGGCTAGATGATGAACAAGAAGAAGATGATATGAAGGACGGCACGCGACGCGACACGTTCCCGATGATCCATGCGACCTTCATGTTCATCCGACTTTATGCCCATCCGAATTTCATTGATCTGACCCTCTGGTCTGACTTTCGGACTAACTTTTGGTCCACTTTTGATGATCCGACTTTCATCATCCGACCTTTGGGACGCGACGCAATGCGTCCGGTACTTGGACGCAGCACGTCCGCTTAAAGTCAGGATTAACAACTTTTGTTTGTTAATCATTTTAACGGTATATATAGCACTAGTTTATATGAAGTCATTGTATGATGTTTATAAGCATTAGGAGGTTCTTGTACGTGTTCTAGTAATAGAAACTCATGTGAGCAAACGCTTAACGCAAGTAACAACGTGTTTTAGGTGAACCTGTCATGTAACACCACTTTTCAGTTTTTAACTTAAAAACATTAACTTATATTTTAGCACTTCAAAAAATATCAGAGTATTCCAAAATACAATTTCTAAGCACACATGTCTTAATATTTACAAAAGTAGTGTCAAAAGTTTGCTTCTTGAAAACAAGGAGCTATCCGGCTGAACACCGTGCTGGGGCCTTACCCTTGCTTGAACCTATGCCACGTGCGTCAAAAGACACTGAAACATAAGCTAACGCTTATCGAGAATACTAACTCACCATAAATAAACATAAAATGGAAGTAATGTCTCCCAAGGATGTCTCGCATCTAAGCTTTAACACCTGCAAACGTGCATAAATTGTTACTGTTCTGGTATATAGTGTAGTTGTACACCCTGTCACTATTCTAGTACATAGCTATCTACCCTGATACTCGTCTTGTGCATAGTTATGCCACCTGCATAGCTCTACACAAATGTCGTACAATATACATATCATAGCTATCTTACATAACAAAGATATCATGCTGTTCACTCGTGCATACACATATACCAATCATACTAAAGGAATAGTATACTCACATGATAATGGAGTACTATGCTAACCAAGTAACGTGTGCCGTCAAGTATCCAGGCACCTTCTTGTACCAGAGAATAAGCTAAACATCATAAACTAATCAAACTGTGCTGAAAATGGGCCTCCACGGGCCGAGTACCCTGTACACCACACGACCTCTCTTGGCCACATGGCTTGTGTTGACACATAATGCTACACGGGTCGTGTACCTCTTGCTCTACACAACCATGTAACCCTGCATGGTCTGTTACCGCCTTTCACCTCTACACGGTCCGTGTACCTTATACTTTACATGACCATGTTTACCTACATGGAATGTCACGATCTCTAAAACATGTACACGGGCAATGTACCCCTACACGGGCCGTGTACACGACCGACCTGCAATTTCTGTTAAGAACACAACAGTTGTTCATGATTTCAAACTTAATTTTAAAGCAATAAACACTGCAATGAGGTGTTTTCCTACACCCCAAACAACTTACTAACATCACCTAATCAAGACTAACATGTTTGGATTCTTAATTCATTCCTTAGACCCATTAGAACTTGACAAACAATACCTCAAATCTTACCTTGATTCTATGGCAACGGGTTAGCTGATTAAATAGTGTTGACACTGCTATTTCTTGCCTACAAATGGAAGTAGTAGAAGTTGTAGCTTGAACACAGAGTATGTAGTGTATGTGCTTGCCTTTGACTTTCACCTTCAAAGTCTATATATATATATATGTGTGTGTGTGTGTTTGTGTGTATGTATAAGATGCCATATATGCATAAATGGTACCTCAACTATACAAGTTTCATTCTTGACACTTTTAGCCCTTCTAGTTTTATAAACACCTCTACTATTTATATCACTTAGTCACAACGACTTTTGAATTTTGGGAAGTTATATGTCACGCTAGTAGATCCGGAGCAGAATATTTGTTTATTGCAAACCCCTCAGGTGAGTACTGGATTTCATAAGTCTCAATAAAAGGAGACTTGCTTGCTACTTGCCTAACTTGATCAGTCGAATACTGTAGTATGTTATATGTTGTAGTTTCTATTGCATGTATGCTTAAGAATGAAGGAGTAAGCTTTACCATGTTGTTTTAATATAATATGTCATGCTTAATACTTGTAGATAATATGTTGTGTGCATGCCATCGGATCCAAATTGGAGCCTCCTAGTTAAACCTGATGATATGTATGTTATGGGATCCAGATTGGATCCACCTTGTTGAATTTATGAATATGTATGCTGATTGATGGATCCTGATTGGATCATATGTATGTGTGGGTGTGAATTTGTCCGCGGACTGCTGCTAGTGAGATTGTGATTGTGATTGCCGGTTGTAGCTGGATTTCATGAAACCTTTGGGTTGAAATTGGGATCAACGGGGACTCAGGGGCCATACCAAGTCTAGGTTCTGTAGAACCACCGTTCCTTAAGGTGGGTAGAATTGTAACATCCTCATATTGGGCCTAGTTGTTTGTAATGAATAAACGTATGTAATTCAAGTAAATTGATGAAATATATATAATTTAGTTGATTGAATGAATTAATAAAATTAAAAAAGTTAATAATATTGCGAGTTAATGAAATGTATATATATA
This sequence comes from Dittrichia graveolens, assembly GCA_038502395.1. Taxonomy (NCBI): domain Eukaryota; kingdom Viridiplantae; phylum Streptophyta; class Magnoliopsida; order Asterales; family Asteraceae; genus Dittrichia; species Dittrichia graveolens. The sequence continues at coordinate 33,106,168 of JARJIL010000008.1, forward strand.
CAAGTAGAAGTATTAATATGGAAAGAATTAGTATGTGTGAACTTGTAGATATTTTGAAGAATCCAAAGGCGGTTCTGCCTTTTGGATAAGTACATATACATGTATATGCTGAAAGTTGAAAAAGGAAAGTCAAACAAAGAAAAAAACACACACAAACACACACTCTGTCATATTATTGAAAGAAGAAGCTTGAAGATTAGGTTTTGTGCAATCAAAAGAAAGGTTAGTATGATATCCTTATAGATTATAAGCATGATTGAAGTTAGTTGTGTGTTTAGTTGCTGCTGGAAATTCATGTTGATATGGAGAACTCCATGGTTGAATACATGAAGCTTACTTGATTAGTGGGTTTTGTTTGTTTGATGGTTTTAAATGGAGTTAAGGAGTTTATGATGTTTGTATGAATGATATATGAAGTTTTAAAGTGTTTTAGAAGGGATTCTAACAAGTTTCAGAATATGGAAATAAGATATTTTGAAGAATAAGTCGGCTAGATGATGAACAAGAAGAAGATGATATGAAGGACGGCACGCGACGCGACACGTTCCCGATGATCCATGCGACCTTCATGTTCATCCGACTTTATGCCCATCCGAATTTCATTGATCCGACCCTCTGGTCTGACTTTCGGACTAACTTTTGGTCCACTTTTGATGATCCGACTTTCATCATCCGACCTTTGGGACGCGACGCAATGCGTCCGGTACTTGGACGCAGCACGTCCGCTTAAAGTCAGGATTAACAACTTTTGTTTGTTAATCATTTTAACGGTATATATAGCACTAGTTTATATGAAGTCATTGTATGATGTTTATAAGCATTAGGAGGTTCTTGTACATGTTCTAGTAATAGAAACTCATGTGAGCAAACGCTTAACGCAAGTAACAACGTGTTTTAGGTGAACCTGTCATGTAACACCACTTTTCAGTTTTTAACTTAAAAACATTAACTTATATTTTAGCACTTCAAAAAATATCAGAGTATTCCAAAATACAATTTCTAAGCACACATGTCTTAATATTTACAAAAGTAGTGTCAAAAGTTTGCTTCTTGAAAACAAGGAGCTATCCGGCTGAACACCGTGCTGGGGCCTTACCCTTGCTTGAACCTATGCCACGTGCGTCAAAAGACACTAAAACATAAGCTAACGCTTATCGAGAATACTAACTCACCATAAATAAACATAAAACGGAAGTAATGTCTCCCAAGGATGTCTCGCATCTAAGCTTTAACACCTGCAAACGTGCATAAATTGTTACTGTTCTGGTATATAGTGTAGTTGTACACCCTGTCACTATTCTAGTACATAGCTATCTACCCTGATACTCGTCTTGTGCATAGTTATGCCACCTGTATAGCTCTACACAAATGTCGTACAATATACATATCATAGCTATCTTACATAACAAAGATATCATGCTGTTCACTCGTGCATACACATATACCAATCATACTAAAGGAATAGTATACTCATATGATAATGGAGTACTATGCTAACCAAGTAACGTGTGCCGTCAAGTATCCAGGCACCTTCTTGTACCAGAGAATAAGCTAAACATCATAAAGTAATCAAACTGTGCTGAAAATGGGCCTCCACGAGCCGAGTACCCTGTACACCACATGACCTCTCTTGGCCATATGGCCGGTGTTGACACATAATGCTACACGGGCCGTGTACCTCTTGCTCTACACGATACAATGAAAGTTGTAAGCTGTGTTCGGGGGGGGGGGTTATTGTCTATCGTTGGCCTCTATGGTAGAATCAGTCGGGGGACCTGAGAGGCGGTGGTTTACCCTGCGGCAGATGTCTGCGGTTCGAGTCCACTTATCTCTAACTCGTGAACTTAGCCGATACAAAATATGATAGCACCCAATTTTTACGATTCGGCGGTTCGATCTATGATTTATCATCATGGACGTTGATAAGATCCATCCATTTAGCATCACCTTAGGATGGCATAGCCTTAAAATTAAGGGCGAGGTTCAAACGAGGAAAGGCTTACAGTGGATACCTAGGCACCCATAGAATATGAAGGGCGTAGTAAGCGACGAAATGCTTCAGGGAGTTGAAAATAAGCCTAGATCCGGAGATTCCCGAATAGGTAAACCTTTCAAACTGCTACTGAATCCATGGGCAGGCAGGAGACAACCTGGCGAACTGAAACATCTTAGTAGCCAGAGGAAAAGAAAGCAAAAGCGATTCCCGTGTAACCCTACATTGCCTATTACCGCCTTTGACCTCTACACGGGCCGTGTACCTGATACTTTACATGGCCATGGTTACCTACATGGACTGTCATGATCTCTAAAACATGTACACGGGCAATGTACCCCTACATGGGCCGTGTACACGACCGACCTGCAATTTCTGTTAAGAACACAACAGTTGTTCATGATTTCAAACTAAATTTTAAAGCAATAAACACTGCAATGAGGTGTTTTCCTACACCCCAAACAACTTACTAACATCACCTAATCAAAACTAACATGCTTGGATTCTTAATTCATTCCTTAGACCCATTAGAACTTGAGAAACAATACCTCAAATCTTACCTTGATTCTATGGCAACGGGTTAGCTGATTAAATGGTGTTGACACTGCTGTTTCTTGCCTACAAATGGAAGGAGTAGAAGTTGTAGCTTGAACACAGAGTATGTAATGTATGTGCTTGCCTTTGACTTTCACCTTCAAAGTCAATATATGTATATGTGTGTGTATGTATACGATGCCATAAATGCATAAATGGTACCTCAACTATACAAGTTTCGTTCTTGACACTTTTAGCCCTTCTAGTTTTATAAACACCTCTACTATTTATATCACTTAGTCACAACGACTTTTGAATTTTGGGGCGTTAAATGTCACACTAGCAGATCCGGAGCAGAATATTTGTTTATTGTAAACTCCTCAGGTGAGTACTGGATTTCATAAGTCTCAATAGAAGGAGACTTGCTTGCTACTTGCCTAACTTGATCAGTCGAATACTGTAGTATGTTATATGTTGTAGTTTCTATTGCAGGTATGCTTAAGAATGAAGGTGTAAGCTTGACCATGTTTTAATATGATATGTCATGCTTAATACTTGTAGATAATATGTTGTGTGCATGCCAGCGGATCCAAATTGGAGCCGCTTAGTTAAACCTGATGATATGTATGTTATGAGATCCAGATTGGATCCACCTTGTTGAATTTATGAATATGCATGCTGATTGATGGATCCTGATTAGATCATATGTATGTGTGGGTGTCAATTTGTCCGCGGACTGCTGCTAGTGAGATTGTGATTGTGATTAGCCGGTTGTAGCTGGATTCCATGAAACCTTTGGGTTGAAATTGGGATCAACGGGGACTCTGGGGCCCATACCAAGTCTAGGTTCTGTAGTACCACCGTTCCTTAAGGTGGGTAGATTTGTAACATCCTCGTATTGGGCCAAGTTGTTTGTAATGAATAAACGTATGTAATTCAAGTAAATTGATGAAATATATATAATTTATTTGATTGAATGAATTAATATTAAGAAAGTTAATGATATTGTGAGTTAATGAAATGTATATATATATATATATATACAAGTAGAAGTATTAATATGGAAAGAATTAGTAAGTGTGGACTTGTAGATATTTTGAAGAATCCAAAGGCGGTTCTGCCTTTTGGATAAGTACATATACATGTATATGCTCAAAGTTGAAAAAGGAAAGTCAAACAAAGAAAAAAACACACACAAACACACACTCTGTCATATTCATGAAAGAAGAAGCTTGAAGATTAGGTGTTGTGCAATCAAAAGAAAGGTTAGTATGATATCCTTATAGATTATAAGCATGATTGAAGTTAGTTGTGTGTTTAGTTGATGCTGGAAATTCATGTTGATATGGAGAACTCCATGGTTGAATACATGAAACTCACTTGATTAGTGGGTTTTGTTTGTTTGATGGTTTTAAATGGAGTTAAGGAGTTTATGACGTTTGTATAAGTGATATATGAAGTTTTAAAGTGTTTTAGAAGGGATTCTAACAAGTTTCAGAATATGGAAATAAGTTATTTTGAAGAATAAGTCGGCTGGATGATGAACAAGAAGAAGATGATATGCAGGACGGCGCGCGACGCGACGCGTCACACTAGGGAACGCGTCGCGACCTTCATGTTCATCCGACTTTTGTTCATCCGACTTTATGCCCATCCGACTTTCATTGATCCGATCCTTTGGTCTGACTTTCGGACTAACTTTTGGTCCACTTTTGATGATCCGACTTTCGTCGTCCGATCTTTGGGACGCGACGGGATGCGTTCGGTACATGGACGCAGCACGTCCGCTTAAAGTCAGGATTAACAACTTTTGTTTGTTAATCATTTTAACGGCATATATAGCACTAGTTTATATGAAGTCATTGTATGATGTTTATAAGCATTAGGAGGTTCTTGTACGTGTTCTAGTAATAGAACCTCGTGTGAGCAAACGCTTAACGCAAGTAACAACGTGTTTTAGGTGAACCAGTAATGTAACACCACTTTTCAGTTTTTAACTTAAAAACATTAACTTATATTTTAGCACTTCAAAAAATATCAGAGTATTCCAAAATACAATTTCTAAGCACACATGGGCTAATATTTACAAAAGTAGTGTCAAAAGTTTGCTTCTTGAAAACCAGGAGCTATCCAGCGGAACACTGTGATGGGGCCTTACCCTTGCTGGAACCTATGCCACCTGCGTCAAAAGACACTGAAACATAAGCTAATGCTTAGCGAGCATACTAACTAAACATAAATAAACTTAAAACGGAAGTACAGTCTCCCAGTATGTCTCACATCTAAGCTGTAACACCTACAAACCTACATAAATTGTTACTGTTCTGGTATACAGTGTAGTTGTACACCCTGTCACTGTTCTGGTACATAGCTATGTACCCTGATACTAATCTTGTGCATAACTATGGCACCTGCATAGCTCTACACCAATGTCGTACAATATACATATAATAACTATCTTACATAACAAATATATCATGTTGTTTACTCGTGCATATACATATACCAATCATACTAGAGGAATAGTATACTCACCTGATAATATAGTACTATGCTAAACAAGTAACGTGTGCTGTCAAGTATCCAGGCACCTTCCTGTACAAGATAATAAGCTAAACATCATAAACCGATCAAACTGTGCTGAAAATGGGCCTACACGGGCCGTGTACACTGTACACCACATGACCTCTCTTGGCCACATGGCCTATGTTGACACATAATGCTATACGGGCTGTGTACCTTTACATGGTCTGTAACCGCATTTGACCTCTACACGAGCCGTGTATCCTTACATAGGCCGTGTACCTTATACTTTACATGACCATGTTTACGTACACGGCCTGTCACTGTCTCTAAAACATGTACACGGGCCGTGTACACGACCGACCTGCAATTTATGTGAAGAACACAACTGCTGTTCTTGATTTCAAACTTAATTTTTAAGCAATAAACATTGCAATGGGGTGTTTTCCTACACCCCAAACAACTTACTAACATCACCTAATCAAAACTAACATGCTTGGATCCTTAATTCATTCCTTTGACCCATTAGAACTTGAAAAACGATAACTCAAATCTTACCTTGTCACTACTGTTTCTTGACTACAAATGGAAGGAGCAGAAGTTGTAGCTTGAACATAGAGTATGCTTTGTTTGTGCTTGCCTTTTAGCCCTTCTAGTTTTATAAGCACCTCCACTATTTATAACACTTAGTCTAAATGACTTTTGAACTTTGGAGCGTTACATGTCACGCTAGCTGAGCCGGAGAAAAATATTTGTTTATTGTAAACTCCTCAGGTGAGTACCGGCTTTCATATGTCTCAATAGAGGAAGACTTGCTTGCTACTTGCCAAACTTGATCAGTCGAATACTGTAGTATGTTATATGTTGTAGTTTCTATTGCAGGTATGGATAAGAATGAAGGTGTAAGCTTTACCATGTTGTTTTAGTATGATATGCCATGCTTAATACTTGTAGATAATATGTTGTGTGCATGCCAGTGGATCCAAATTGGAGCCGCCTAGTTAAAACCGATGATATGTATGTTATGGGATCCAGTTTGGATCCACCTTGTTAAATTCATGAATCTGCATGCAGATTGATGGATCCTGGTTGGGTCATATGTGTGTGTGAATTTGTCCGCGGACTGCTGCTAGTGAGATTGTGATCAGCCGGTTGTAGCTAGATCCGACTAGTTGGTTGAGGTCAGCCGGTTGTAGCTGGATTCCATGAAACCTTTGGGTTGAAATTGGGATCAACGGGGACTCGGGGGCCCATACCGAGTCTAGGTTCTGCAGAGCCACCGTTCCTTGACATAGATGGGGCTTTCGGGCCCAATGTTGCTTATGACTTTATAATGATGTTTGGTGGACTGCTGTACGCTCCCCCAATAGCGTGGTTGGTTGTGTCTGATCCCCTGGTTCGTGTCGTTGAGTGAGACTGGCTATCGTGCAAGATATGACTCTGACTGATCTTATCAGTGCACATCAATATGATAGGATAGCATTCATTGCTTATTCCTGTGTTATGTGACTCGCTTTATTGATGCTTGTGATAAGTTAGTACTCACTAGCTATTTTATATAGCTAATGTTGCTTCGTTGACCATTTTTATAGGTAAAGATTAGCTGGGCCAGTGAGATGGGTTGCCTATGGATGGATGTATATATTTTGGGAAGGAACACTTTTTGTATGTTGTAATGTTTTGTTTATGGTCGGTTGTTGTTAGGTAATATCAAATAAGATGTTTCAGAATTATATGTTGTAAATATGTGAAGTTAACTTTTGAATTAATTTTCCGCTGCCTAATCTGATGGTTTATGACTTTCAAAAAGGGGACCCATGCATATTAAAAACTTGAATCTTCAGTAAATTCACGGTGTTCTCAAGTTGTGTTACAATTAGGTATCAGAGCCTAAGTTTGTGGGAATTGGATATTTGAAAGAGTACTTAGTCTCAAACTCAGGCTCGACCATTATCAAGTGTTCCTTATGGGGTGGAGTGTGAGTGTTGCATGATTGTTACTTGTTGTAGGCTAGTTTGTTAAGCTGATAAGGAAGTATAGTAGTGTATTAAACACTCTTCCCTATTATATAGAAAATTCAGAAGAGATTTCCGGTCTACACGGCAATACCGAACACGCTTTTAAAAAAATGGAAGATGAGGCTTCACATATACCTCATCAAGCTGGGGATGAATGTTCTCAGCAACATTCTGAAGGTGGTAGACCTGTACAAGAATAGGAGGCGTACATAAAACGCGTAGAGAAAGAGCTTTGAATAGCAAAGGAGCTCTTGTTACAAACTACGTTGGGCAAAACACGCAAGACCTGTTCATTCAAGAAGTTCTTGTCATGCAAACCTTCGACGTTTGAGGGGAGTGATCACCCCACAGTTACTATGCAATGGCTCCGTGAAATGGAGCAGACGTTTGAATCATGTGAATGTGAACCAGAGTATTGTGTGAAATACGCTGTACGTATGTTGAAGGGATGCGCCATTTTCTAGCGGGATATGATAAAGGCCTTTGTTAGGAAGGAGGTGCTGGGTGCTCTGTCTTGGGAGCAGTTTTCTGAGACGTTGCTGAAGAAGTATTGCATAGAGTATGACATGGAGAGGATGGAGAGGGAATTCATAAACCTCCATAAAGGAGATAAGTCGATGGAGGATCTCATCACTGCTTTCACTAGCAAGATGAGATTCGTTCCAAATCTGATACCCGATGAAAATGCCAAGATAAAAAGGTTTGTGGGAACCTTTCCATTGGAGTTTCGCACCAATGTACGAGCAGCTGTTAATTTGGATCGGGTTTTTTAAGTGGCTCGACAAATGGAGGGAGATCGTTCCGAGTGCAAGGGCGAATCTGCAAGTGGGGGTTTTAAGAGGAAGTTTCAGCCATATACAAAATCAGGTCCTTCCAAAGGTCAATCCTCTGCAGGTGGAAGAACTGATACTTCCAAGAAACCGGGACCTGACACTCCTTGGTGTTCTCAGTGCCGTACATACCATTGTGGTGAGTGTTCCAAAGCAACAAGAAGATGTTGGACATGTGGGCAGAAAGGGCATGCTAGTACGGAATGTGGGTATAAAGAAGATATGTGTGATCGGTGCCACAAGCAAGGGCACAGAATGGCTGATTACCCTGACAGATAGAGTTCGGGAGCAGGTGGGTCGTCAAGGGGGCAGAAGAGAGATGATACGACTTGCGCGAAAGGAAGGGCATTCAAGATGACAGTAGAAGAGGCGAAGGCAGCGGGGGATGTCATCACGGGTACATTCCTTATTAACTATACCCTGCATGTGTGTTATTTGACTCAAGAGCTATTGTAACGCCCCAAAGTTCAAAAGTTGTTATGGCTAAGTATTTTTAGAGATTAGAGGTGTTTATAAAACTAGAAGGACTAAAAAGGCAGCGGGGGATGTCATCACGGGTACATTCCTTATTAACTATACCCTACATGTGTGTTATTTGACTCAAGAGCTACTGTAACGCCCCAAAGCTCAAAAGTTGTTATGGCTAAGTGTTATTAGAGATTAGAGGTGTTTATAAAACTAGAAGGACTAAAACTGTCAAAAAGAAAGAGGATTAAGTTTAGGGTGTTGGAACTTGTGGGGTGCACAAACACAGCGGAAGCAAACAAGAAAAAAAAACATTCAATACAAAAATGAAACAAGCACAAGAAACCCACAACCAAGTTCCAATGGTGGAATACAATACAAAGCAAATTGCAACTGAAACAAGAAGAAGAAGGAAGAAAAACCTCCTTACCATGGCTGTAAATCGAGCTCCATGAAGGTGGGAGGAACTTGAGGAAACAAAAGGCTTCCTCCTCCATTGCTAGTCCACACCAATAGAAGCTTGATCCCCAAATGCTAGTGAGCCATCTTGTAACATCCTCGATTTGGGACTAGCTGTTAGACATGTATTTGAAAATAGTTATGTTAATAAGAAGAGAGTTAAATGTATATATGCATGTGTTGTGTGCTTAATGTGTTTTATGTATATATGTATATATACAAGTAAAGTAAAAGAAAGAAAAAGAATTAAAAGAATCCGAGGCGGTGCCTCTAGATTGTGAAGTATATAAATGAGAAAAGTCAATATGGTCAAAGTTACCAAAGATACACACCTGTTGCAATCTCTCGGTTTTCTCTCGTCTCTTTCTCTCGGATTTTCTTAGAAGCAAGGATTTTGGTGTTTTGATTCCACTCAAAGGTAAATACTTGTTTGTTGTTAAGAATTAATATATATGAAACTGTTTTTATGATTAAAAGCATGATTGAAACTATAATTCTTGCAAAACACCACTTAGAACATTCAAAGCTTACTTTGCAAGTGGGTTTTGTTTGTTTGGTGTTATTGTGTGGGTTTGATGTGTTTTTAAAGCCATACCAACTAAATGAGTGTTTTCAGAATGTATAAATATCAAAACAAACAAGAAATAAGCTCAGGAAATAAGCCAATGAAGATGGCGGTTTCCATGCTAGAACAGTCGGATTCCGAGATTTTAGAGTGTCGGAATCCGCATGTTTAAATCCGCATGTCTAAATCCGGGTTATGGGTCTAAATCCGATAAATATCGGATTTTTTAAAGTTCACATGTAAATTGCAAGTCAAAATTCGAAAGTATCGGATTTTGTTGTAAGTGTCGGATTCCGATAAAAGAATCGGATTCCAATTGAAAGTTGGATTTCCAAGTTTGTGACCAAGTTTCCAAGTGCATAAGTGTTGAAATCCTATAAGTATCGGATTTCGCAAAGTGTCGGATTTCCTTCACAAGTGTCGGATTTTATGAAATCCGACAGTCTGTCGGATTTGCGTGGAATCCGGATTTGGGGATTTCCTAAGTTGGATTTGTAGCTATTTTAAGTATTCTAAGATATTAATGTAAATCCTAATGTTCTAGGTAAACTTGAAACCCTAGACAAAGCAAGAACTTAAATAACTACCTGTTAAGTTACTCAGGTGAGTACCGACTTCCATAAGCCTCAGTAGAGGTAGAATTATGTGTTAAGTAATTTGAGTACGATTGTGCTCATAAGTTGATAAGTAAGAATTTCCATGTTATTTAAAGTACAATGCCATGTTAAATACCTGATGTAAGTAAGTTAAGTGCATGCCAGCAGGATCCAGAATTGGAACCGATTAGTTAAATGAATGCTATGCATGATACTAATTCTGAATGAATCAGTTAAGTAAAGATATGATGATATACATGTTAGGGATCCAGATTGGATCCGTAAAGAAGTAATTGAATGTAAATGCATGCTAAAAGAAGTAAATGAATATGCATGCTAAGTAAATGAACAAGATATGTGTATGTGTTTGTGAACATCAGCAAGCATGGTTAAGGTCAGCCGGTTAGCTGCATCCCAGGGACCCTTGATCAGGAGATTCTGGATTTAACGATGATTCAAGGTAACAATCCGGATCTTAGGTTCTGCAGAACCGCCGTGCCTTATATCATGAGGGTTAATCAGTCAGAAATGGCTGAGTTACCTAAGGAACCTCTGGTTCCGTTAACGATGCTTGGTGGATTGCTTTATGCTCCCCCACCAGCGCGGAGGGTTGTGTCTGTTCCCCCAGTGTATTGGTGTTGAGCAGGACTAGCTATCCTGCAAGAAACAACTTATACCGATTGTGTCAGCACACCACAATGTGATAGGATAGCATTGTATGCTTGTTCCTGATATGCATGTTCTTACTCTAATGAAGTTTATGCCAAGTTTGTGCTCACTAGCTAAGTGTAGCTAACGGTGCCATGTTAACTGCTTTTGCAGATCAAAGATAGATTGCTCGGTGAGCCGGGTCCCCTGCCTCTGGATATTTTGCGGGAACACTTTGTGTTGTAATATATACATTATGGTTGGTTGTTTTGTAGAGTAACACCAGATACTGAAACATGTTTATTGTAAATATTCCGCTGCTTAATGATATTTGGTCGTGATTAAGTTCACATTTGTTTAAAAACGCAAATTTTTGCTAAAATCTGGTAAATGCAAAGCCGGTGTTACACATCTAATCAACGTCCACCAAGACTCCATGAAATGTCAAATCTATGAACAGTGAACCTTCAAGCAATGTGTAGAGAGATGATAAGATGAGAGAAAACACACACTTCACGTTAATATCAATATTGAATATATGCGCCAAATGTTACAAGCGGTCAAGGGGTTAAGCCCTATTTATATGCCAAGCCTACCACAAAGGCTTTTCTACATTTTCTAAATTTAACAATCTCCCCCTAAATGGAGAGAAAGCCTATTACAATGAAAGATATGCAGAAAGATAATAATTACAAAATAGACCTATTCCTTATTCCAAACATCATCTTCCACCTCCGAATAATCTTACGGCTGTCCAACGTCCTTTTGACCTCTTCTATAGTTCGTATCAGCCCGACCATTTCAATCTCACTTAAAGTAGATTGATCCCTTTCAGCCTTTTCTTAGAGACGATGAAATAATAGTTTTAGAGTCCCATCTAAATGCCATTAAGTCTATCATCCGAACCATGATCATTCGGCGGCGTTGATTGACAAAGATGACACCTCTTTGACCCGCAAAGCTAGAATGATTTTCATCAATATCTGTGAGCTCTTCTAGGGTTTGTAAATGAATATGATGCTGCAGTGGTCTGAGCATATTCACCTCGAGTTGATTACTCTCGGTGCCTAATTGTAGATCGTGCTCTTGGATAAATTCAATGAATCTCCTCATATATTTCATCAGAGTTGATCGTCCTTGTTGTTCGTCATAGGAATTGTTGATCTTTGTAGAGAGCTCCTCGTATATGAACTCAATGTCGTGCAGCTTGACATGTCTGAAGTCTGCTTCATTGAGGGAGATTTTCTGACCATCTGCTCTCTGAACATCATACACAACAAACCTGTACCTTAGTGATTTATGCATGCTTACACGAAGTACTTTGCTAATTGGGTACTCTAAAACAATCTACTCCCTCGGGGTTTTGTATTCATTGAGGATGTGAGTATATCGTATCCTTTGTGCATCATCGAGACCTCTCAGTTCTGGAGGAGTCTTGTCTCTGATTTGAGAAGCATAGATGGTAGGGATCCGATCCTCGAGGTAAGCAGCGTTCACACCATATTGGCCCCATATAGGGTTTTTCATTGCATCCCTGGTGAACATATTATGTCGATCTAGGCCTGGGTGTGATGAAGTTGGAATTGGACGTGCTGGTTGGACATTAGGAGGGATAGACCATTCAGATGATGTTTGTTGTAGTAGTTGTGCCTGCTTAGCTTCATGATTTTTCCTCAGGATGTCGGCAGCAGACACCTGGAATTTCTTTGATTCAGGAGGAAATAGTTGATGAACCTCCTCAGATTTGCCCCAGAGAACCCTTGTAAGATCTAAATTTTTGATGGTTTCCTGCATTTGCTTTTTGGTAACCAACTATGTCGTAGGCTTTGCAACCCTTGAAGAAGCTAGCTTTTGAACAGTTGGCACCGGCATATCCTCAAACCTGTCCACGATTTGGACTTCCTCAGTTCTTTCTGGTAGTTGTGCAAAAGAGAACCCCTCAATCAGTTTCAGCAATTCATCTGACTCATCCCTTTCCCCAATATCAGCTGTTTCAGTTTCAAATTCAAACACTGTGATGTCAGGTTCTAGCTTAGTTTGTTGTAGTTGTTGTTGTTGCTGTTGCTGTTTTTGTTGTTGTTGCTCTTGTTGTTGTTATTGTTGTTATGGTTCTGCCCCGATCCCCATTGTGGCTGCTAATCGTTCAGTCAAAGGGGTAAAGGTCAAAACACGGGGTCTTTTCTCCCCCTCGTGACGATCATGATCGGGATCATCGTCATCACGCCTACGTTTTGACCCAGCAGCTTGGGATTTGCAAGTAGATTCAAGAGTTGTTAACCGGTTTTCTACATAATCTAGCTTCTGAAAGGCCACATTACCCAGATCCTCCATTATGTTGATTATAGTTTCTTTGAAGTCATTCAGGTTGCTACCCTTATAAGTTTGTTCATTCCGAAGGGTTTCAAGGAGATTTAAGTTATGTTCACGGTCAGGGGTCTTTTCCACCAAACGGGCATAGAGCAGGGATTTTAATGTGTCGGTAGATAAGCTCGAGCCGTCATCAACTTTGGATTTAAGAGAAGCAAGGGTTTGTTTGATGTCGGCAATGCCCTTGGTGATAGGGTTAAGAGCCTCCTTCAATTCCTCTTTAGTAACAAACCGACACTCACTTAGAGTGCTCGTTGAAGTCTCCGCCACAGAGGCGGAGCTACTCGCATGCGGAGCTGAAGTGGTGAACACTCCGCGGAGCTACTCACTGTTGTCTGTTAAACAACGTCGTAATTTATGCGAGTGTAGATTGGTGTCTAGAAAGGAAAGCAGATATCTGCGGTATGTCGATGTGCGTTGAAGAGAACGGCGAGGTCGAGAGAGGCAGACCTCTAGTTTCTATACTAGCCATCTCCGGATGAGAGGCCGGTAGAGTATGTGCAATATCTCTATGGAATGAAGCAAGTGTCTGTTGAGAGACACTTGAGTGGCCGGTGGGGTAAATGTGCATTGTTGGAATGACAGTGGCTATTTCAACATCAGAGCTGACAATGGCAGCTTCGATGGCAGGTGTAGCTTCCCGGCTTTTTGGGCTTAGGGGTCCCTCAGCACTCGTTTTTTCTTTTCTCACTCCACTCTCTTCTACCATTATCTCTTCCTCTATCTCTTCCTCTTCTTCTACCTCTTTCTCTTCCATATAAGGATCAAAATCATGACTTTCACTAGCTTCATCAAGAGGACCCGGTTGATATCCATAAACGAATTAGGTTTCTGAGTTGAAGGCCTCAGGTAGATTTGGAAATAAGTCAGAAAAGCTCAAATCTTCCTCTTCAGTCACCACTGGCTTTTTGGCTCGTTGTTCCTCAGTATTGTCTCTAACCAGTGGTGCTGCTCCAGGGGTATAATTTTGTTAGAATATGCCCGCTGACACGAACGAGTTAATAGCACTGCTGATGAAGTATAGGCCTATTGGGTTACACACCAAGTATTGATTCCGGCAACACGATCAAGCAAAAGAGAGGAAAAGGCTAAAATGGGTTTTGGCAGCATGGTACACGGGCCGTGTTCTTGAACACGGGCCGTGTCCAGCCCAACTAGCACGGGGCGTTTTGGCCCAAGTAGAGACCGTGTGCTTTGGGCCTACACGGCCGTGTAGATGAACACGGGCCGTGTTTGGTCTGTTAGACACGGGCTAACTTGGCCCAATTGAGGCCGTGGGCTTTGGGCCTACACGGCCGTGTTGACTAACACAGGCCGTGTAGAGTGCCAGTAACAGCAGAATAAACATCTTTTAAGTCACTTTTTAATGGGATTAACTACAGGTTAATAGTTGCTACGTTTTCCTCTACATATGAACAGACTTGAGAGAGTTCAAGAGCTTCTTGGAAGTTCATATTCTCTCTTGGTTCTTCTTCTTGAAGGTGATGAAGTTTGATGCACTAGAGAAGGTAACATACACATTGTGATCAAGCTTTGATGCACAAAGGTGTTGCTTGTTCTTGTATTGTGTTGTTTTGGTGGCTACATCAACCTACTAGCATTGGGGAATCAAGTGTGCTTGGGGTGGACTACTCTAGAGGAATTCTTCCATGAATTCTACACACTTTGACAAAGAAGAAAGCTTTGGTGATCTTGCATTATGGTATAACCTTTCTTCTTCCTTGTTTATTTTATTTAGTTGCATTTCCATGTCTAGATATTGGTCCATGGGAAGTGTTTGTTTGGTTAGCTTATTATTTTGTGTTATATCTTGCTTCCGTTGCTACTCGATTATGCCAAACAAATACATTCAGTGGTATCAGAGCCATATCTAACATGGCTTTGCACTAACAAGTCTAGAAAAACCATATAAATATTTAATACAAGAAAATTGCCTTGAAAGTTTTTCGTGTAGATTTTTGTTGGGCTAAAATTGATATATTTGTAGCCTACATAATAATCATATAAATATTTTTATTAGAAAATTGTTTTCTAGAAATGTTTTTTCATGTAGATTCATGTTAGGCTAAAAATTGGTATATTTGTAGCCTACCTAAGATGTTAGTTTTTACATCAAGTCTCAAAAACCATATAAATACATTTGTATAAGAAAAATTGTTTTCTTAAAATTGGTTTTTCCATTGAGACTCTTGTTGTGCTAGAATAGATTTTATTCGTAGACGTGTTAATATTTTAGTTTTTATATTTATATATTTGTTATAACTTGGCATGAAGTGTTCACAAATATATACTTATAAATGTATATATGAATATGTGTCTCAAAAATGGTTTGATACACTAATGCATATGTACAAGGATTGTCATCTTGGTGCCTTTGATGTTGTTGACAATCTTGACTAAAATATAGATATATATTTATATCATGGTTTTGTGTGGCACACCATGTTTCACTTATGTTGCGTTTGGTTAATTCGGTAACACGACATGCCCTTAGACCTATGTGTTGTGGTGGTTGATTGATTCGGTTTTTTGGTGGCCTGCGTGCCGTATTGATGTAAATATTTATTTATTTATTTATATATTTGTTGGTGCGGCTTGCACGCCGTTTGTTTTATTCTGTGTATTTGTATAAATAGTGTAGGAGTGCGACCTGCGTGTCGTTTATATATATATATATATATATATATATATTCTATGTATTTGTAAATAGTATAGAATTAGAACCGGAGAAGTCAACGGGAGTCATGGTGATGACGTCTTGGCGAGAAGGAATCAACACGCTATTGGAGGTGTTGGATTCAACGGGAGCTCACCCAACAAGGCTCTACCTTGTCCTTAGGTTTTGGCCTTGTTTTCCCCGTTGTGGCTCACGGGGAAAACGCATAGGATTTTTGGGCATGTTACCGAATGATACATATATATATATATATTTGCATGGTTGTGTTTTATTTTTCTATGCATGGATTAGGATTCACATGCTAGACAATTTTTCTAAAAAATTAAATAAAATACAACGTTTGTTAAAATGGTTAACAATCTCGTGCGAATAGAATTGACAAAGAAAATATAAACTTGGTATTATATTTAAAAGTGCTTAAAATCGTTTTGACACTTACTTTGTTAATTCACAAAAGGTTTTTATAAACCGGAAACAAAATCCTGTTTTTAAAATGTAAATCACGCACCATCCGTAATATGACACCACCCGAATCTAACGAAACAAGGATGATTGTCGAGCTAAGCACGAGTCATTCCTTGCATAGTTGTGTGGAAGGTGAGTGGGGTAACTCGCATGATTGGTTGTCGAGCTAAGCACGAGCCAATTGATGGTCGGGAGTGCCACCCGTGTGTCTTGTCGGACGGTTTACAATTTTAGTATATAATGCTTGATTAGTTGTCGAGCTAAGCACGAGCTAAACAAAAACTATATATTAAGATTGGTGTAAGAAATGGATCAAACATGCCAACCGACATAATGGATGTCGACGGATCCCGCAAGTGTCAAAGAGTTGTAATAGAGATTACAATTGGTAAAATGGTTGCCGGCCTAAATAGCTTCGCCACGTGATCTGCGGTAAACCCGTCGTGGTGCGAGCTGAAATAAGGTTCTTAGCCCTTGTTATAAATAGTTGTTTTTGTCTAAAACTTTGGGGTAATCATTTTTAACAAGGTTTATCTAAACTAACCAAAACTCGTATTGTTGTTATTTATAGATGTCAAACCATAACAATACCACGTTAAACATCTCACTTCGTGTGTTCCTAGAAAGGGAGAAACTCACGGGGGTGAACTTTATTGCATGGCTTAGGCAATTGAGAATTGTCCTTCGCCATGAGTCAAAGTTGCACATCCTTGAGGAACCCCTTCCGGAGCCACCTGCTACCAACACGACTTGGGCCGTCCGATACGGGTATGAAAAACGTATTGAGGACACGCACGATGTTCCCTGCCTCATGTTGTCAACTATGAGCTCGGAGTTGCGAAAGCAGCTCGAGCACATGAGTGTGTACGAAATGTTAAACAAGCTCAAGGACATGTTCCGACAGCAAGTTAGGCAGGAACACTATGAGTGTGTTAAAAGCCTAGTCGGTTGTAGGCTGCAGGAAGGCGGGAATGTTGGTCTTCACGTCCTTAAGATGAAGGCGAACATGGACCAAATGGAGAGGTTAGGATTTCCTATTGGGAGAGAGCTCGTTGTGGATATTGTACTCCAGTCTCTGCCCACATCATATGAATAGTTTGTCACAAACTATCATATGAAAGGAATGGAGAAGTCCTTAAGCGAATTGCATGGCATGTTGAAGTCTGCGGAGTCCGACATGGCCAAGCATAATTCCACCTCAACCACTCCCGCATTGGGCTTAAAGAAACAAAATAAAAGGAAGAAGAAACCGACCCTAAGAGGAAAGGTTGGAGTTTCCAAGCCTATCCTTAATATTGAGTCGAAGGACATAGAGAATGTGCCTCAAGAAGAGACTCAAGAAAAGGTGGTTTGCTACTTCTGTGGAAGATTTGGAAATTGGGGCCGTCACACCTGCCCTGCGTGCCGAGAGGATATAAAACTTCTCAGGAAAAAGAGAGTTAACTTTCCATCTTCTGGTACGTTCATGATTCGTTGCTATTCTTCTATAAGCTGGGTTGTTAACCCGAGCTAATTGACTCACGTTTGTCACAAATTTGTTTGTTACAAAGTATAGGTCCTTTGGTGAAAAAAAAGCATGAAGAACCGGATCTCGAACGAGAAAACCATGGTGATTGTCCTCCAAGAGAAGATAAGGAGACTTGATCTCGCTTTTGTCACCGGTTTATTTATTACTTTATTTTATTGCCCTGTGTGGGATAAGTAACATCTCTTTGTATGCTCGTTTTCAATTACGATGGACATAATTTTGAAGTTTTAAGAATTGATGTGAAACCTTTTTTAAGCGTTGTTTATTCAAAGGTTTTATGTCATAGCTCATGTGTTGTTTTTCCCTGCGTGGCGTACAACTTTACATGTGGTGACGATGAGTTATGATTAAAATACGAAATTTATTATGAAAATCTATTGTGAGATATTTTTGTTCAAAATTTCCCATGTCATGGCATACACAAGGATGTGTTACAAGTAATAGAATATTCATGAATAATTGATTCTGAATCCAAAATAGTTTGGATGAGTTATCTTTGTGTGATAATCAACTTAATCGCATAAACAAGAAATATATCGCCTAGATTCATGTGGTTAGGATTTTGGAATAGTTTAGTCTCAGGCTAAACGCTTCGATGTTGATCTTGTTTATTAGGCTAAGATGATTATGAGATCCTTTGTGAGAGGATTATAAGCTTGTTGGATATTGATCACACTTTGTGGATAATCCGTTCAAGCATACCACAAAGAATAACAAAAGAGAAACCTCTTCATCACTGCCTTGATGGTAGTAATTGCGAGACGTTTATTAGTTTAGGCATATGTCTGAAACCTTGTTGGTGTTCAGAATTAGCCAAAACAACTTTAAGAATCAATAGGGCATATAGATCAAGGTACTTAGATCTAGTTAAGATGCTAAGATATCTATTATCTATATATCGGATGACTATATAGTGAATTGTGGAATTGTTTCACAATTCATATCCTACTAAGACGCATTGGTATATGGTGTCACGGAGTAGGGAACCGGGTGTTATTAATCCGGTTTATGACAGGTCGATAATGTGTGTCCGGTTTGTTGGGATATTCATTTGCCATTGTGACTAAGTCCTTAAATCAAAATTCAATTGATAGTCTATTTAGCATTTGTTACGATACGGCTAGAAAGGTTCTTTGCTTGTCTATCTTAATAGTTTGAAGTTATCCATTCTACATTCAGTGGGAGAAGGATAAACTTGAAATCAAGAAGTGCTAATACATTTGAGGAGTTCTTCTAAGTTTTAGTTATTTAACCTTTTGAGAACAATGTTTGTTGCTTAAAAGGGGTAGAAGAAAGAAACTAAAACTAAGGCATTCTAGTGGAAGAACGTGGAACTTAAATGAAGACTTGATGATGATACTAGCATATAATCTGATATCTTTGATAGATGATCATCATGGTTATGCTGGTATGCCTGACTAAGAATCATTACTTCTTTTAATTCTGATTAGAGTCATATAGAGCCAAAGAGATATGGGTTTCTCATATCTAAGTGGTAATGACTTAATGGTGAGTCTTGTTGAGTTCGCCACCTATCGGAAGACGTAGTGGATCCAGAATTCGCTAAAAATAAAAGAAGTAAATGATAAAGAGATGCAATCCGTTTGGAATGTCCAAGTGCTTGACTTGACTTGATCCCATAACTAGGTGTATACCAAGGTGGTAGTGTTGGGATTAACATGGATGGAATTGTAGACAACTTCAAATACCGACTAGTGGTAAAGTTTTTCATGGTGGTTATGGAGAAACTTGTCCTAGTGGCTATGTTGAAGAATGTTTGATACTCATGGATATTAATGACCGCGTTTCGTCATGAAACAATATGATGAGAAAGTGCTTATAACACTATCCGAGGGTCCTAATATATGTCCGTAGTATCCGAATTATGTCTACAAAAGTGGATAAGACCTAAGACCTAAGACCACTTCGGGCTTATTTTTGCATCTTGAAGGAAAGATATCTTTGCTTACTATTAGAAGATCATAGTGATTAGTTTTCTAAAAGCATAGATAATGCCTTTTACGTATGTCAGGGCTAGTGGGAGCTTTGTTGTATTCCTAGTGTTAAATGTCTATGGAAGATAATGTCCCGATATTAGGTTATCTGCAAACCTAATTCAGGAATTACTGCTTCATAGGGGCATTTAAGAGATACAAGATTGGATAGTATTTAGTTCAAGAAATATAGAGATATGTTCTTGATGTTTGACGACTTGAATAGGCTTGGAGCAAGTAGTTACTCTAATGCATGTTTCTGCTAGGATAACTGTTGATCTTTGATCAAAGTTGATGATCCTCACTTGTGGTGTTGGTTGTTGATTCTTAAAGTATCACTAACCTTATTGTGGGTTTTTGAGACAATGAGTGTGTGATTACTTTAACTTTTTGAAAAGTAAGATCTCTTTGATGCATACGTTTGAAGTATTCTTGTCAAAAGAGATATAATTGAATAACAAAAAGATCTAGTGGATGTTGTGGGACAAATCCACTAGTTAAGCCGTTGTTATGGACTAGTGGTGTTTGTCATACTAGGTCCATTAGCATGTCTAATGCGTATGACTTGGCTTGAATATGTTTTGGTTTATGATTGATTTGTACTTATATTTTGGGGACATTAAGCAATATTGCAATTCATACCATATCGATTATTAAATGGAGATTTAATAATACGCCGAGGGCGGGTATTTTATGAATCCTTATTGTGTTCCATCTTAGCATGTTTAAACACTTCCGAGAATGTTTATCATTCTAAAATCTCCACAATCGGTTATACTTTATGGGAAGTATAAATTAAGATTGAGGTAAAGAGTTGGTTTTGTTAAATGTGATTCTTGCCTATACTTGAAAGGGGTTTCAAGTGATTGGAGGACCCGCACCCGAGTTCGCTTCATGGTTCTAGTCATAAGAAACTCGGGATGATGATGACGTTTCATCCTTAAACTAGAGATGCATGTGATTCCAAAGCATAGATATGCTTTGCTTTGATCGTTTTCTAACGCGGTCCGTAACTGGTCGTTATAAGGGAGATGATTGGGTAGAGTATTATCTATGTGGCGGGACTATGTAGTCGAAAGGAATTTTTTCCTCTATGTATAGAGAAGATATCCGTGGGCCCCTCGATGATTGAGTGCTGGCGTTCATATGCATGGCCGTGCTCAAGTTACATTGATGATGGATCAATGTTAACTTGGTTTGTTGGTCACCACTAATCTAGAATCGAGAAACATAATCGTGAACGATCTGAAGGTTGACTTTATTCCATGCCTTGTGTTCACATAGGATATCGCGAACAAAGGGATGTACATGTTCATTTATCTTTAGGACGATCATTTTATGATTGGGATCTTGTCAAGAGTGGCATACCCTATACTGACTTGGGAGCATAGATGTCTTGCTAGAGGCCGCTCTATGTTTCTGTTATTTTTCGTAGTCGTGCCACGTGCAAGTGGGAGTCTGTTGAAATATGCCCGCTGACACGAACGAGTTAATAGCACTGCTGATGAAGTATAGGCCTATTGGGTTACACACCAAGTATTGATTCCGGCAACACGATCAAGAAAAAGAGTGGAAAAGGCCAAAGTGGGTTTTGGCAGCATGGTACACAGGCCGTGTTCTTGAACACAGGCCGTGTCCAGCCCAACTAGCATGGGGCGTTTTGGCCCAAGTAGAGACCGTGTGCTTTGGGCCTACACGGCCGTGTAGATGAACACGGGCCGTGTTTGGTCTGTTAGACACGGGCTAACTTGGCCTAATTGAGGCCGTGGGCTTTGGGCCTACACGGCCGTGTTGACTAACACGGGCCGTGTAGAGTGCCTGTAACAGCAGAATAAACATCTTTTAAGTCACTTTTTAATGGGATTAAATAGAGGTTAATAGTTGCTACGTTTTCCTCTGCATATGAACAGACTTGAGAGAGTTCAAGAGCTTCTTGGAAGTTCATATTCTCTCTTGGTTCTTCTTCTTGAAGGTGATGAAGTTTGATGCTCTAGCGAAGGTAACATACACATTGTGATCAAGCTTTGATGCACAAAGGTGTTGCTTGTTCTTGTATTGTGTTGTTTTGGTGGCTACATCAACCTACTAGCATTGGGGAATCAAGTGTGCTTGGGGTGGACTACTCTAGAAAAATTCTTCCATGAATTCTACACACTTTGACAAAGAAGAAAGCTTTGGTGATCTTGCATTATGGTATAACCTTTCTTCTTCCTTGTTTATTTTATTTAGTTGCATTTCCATGTCTAGATATTGGTCCATGGGAAGTGTTTGTTTGGTTAGCTTAATATTTTGTGTTATATTTTGCTTCCGTTGCTACACAATTATGCCAAACTAATATCTTCAAATTTATCACAGCTAAGTGTCGAAGGCAAAGTCAGAAGCCGTTGCAGCTTTATGAATTTCAGGTTCAGAGGACTCCGGCTGTTGCTCGGGATCAGGGAGTACATTTGAGAATGAATCTATCATAGCTTGGATCTATGTAGGGTCATACTCCACCCCTCCCTTACTATGTGTTTCACCGACATCATCTTCACCGCACCTCTCATCGCTTTTCTCTCTCAACTCTCCCTTCTCAGCTTCCCCCGTGGAAGTCTGAGGCCTAGTTACTATCACCTCACTTGGAGCTACTGGCCCTAGGGTAGGTGCAACCGGCTTTGGTTGCTCTACAGGGCCAAGTCCTATACTCTGCCTATAAACTCTCACAACTTCATTCTGTTCACAGAGATCCAGGAGAGAAACCAGAAATGGTTGCAGTTGAAGCGGATGATCAGCGGTAAGAACTTTCACATACATAAATTGTTTAGGCCGGATTGCATCATGATTTGTCCTTCGAGGGATTTCCTCATTTCTGTCCATTGCGAATTGGACCATCATAGGCAAAAACCTTTGGTACGATAGAAATCTGCCCTTTGCTCGTTTCAGATCAGAAAGTTTGCCTTCTATCTGCTGCACAAGCTCAAGAAATAGTAAGTGGCATAATCGATGTGTAGGTGATTAGCCGCAGCATAGATGAGTTTTATCTAATTGGTGTTGGGGTATTCGTAGCCATTATGTTTTCGGGCGAGGCAACGCTGAAGAATGGTTAGAAAGGTATAGAATATGGGGTAACGGTTGGCTCGTTTAAAGTGGGAACGGAGTTGTAAGTCCCCAATGTAACCCACAGCACGAATGCCCGCAAGGGAAGAAGACTCATCAGGCATCTCCTCAAAGTCAAGGAGAGGAGGCCTGCTTCTGGAAGTGGAGAGCCGAAGGATTTCGCGGAGTCGGCTTGCGGTAATGTTTAGGGTGAAGTGGTCTACGTCACCACGGATAGATACTCAACCGGAGTCGGGATTTGTATGGGTGTGAACTTTGTGCCAGAACTGTTGCACATATAACTCAGGAACGTGTGGTGTAGAAGTAGATGGATCGAAGGTGAGGGCATGGTTCAACGGGTGGACACGGAGTATTTCGGTGATGTTTGGAAAGTTAGGGTTTCTTAAATTGTCAAGGTTTATGAAGTGGTTGTTATCATGGGTGACCACAGAAAGGAACTGATTTCGGGGAAGGAGTTGATCATCCGGGTTATGGGACTGGCTTGCTGTCGAAGAATGATACGAGACAGATTCGTCTTCATAGCCATGATTAGTCCTGTAAGAATAGCCAATAGGTTAGAAAGCTGAACATTCACATGTGAAGCATTTTGACATTAGTTGACCTCAAAACATTTAAAAATTTGTCAAACCCCCAAAATTTTTTTAACAACCGAAAGACCTTCATTGATGAAGTGGTATTTTTGATGAGGAAAAATGTGTTTTGACACATGTTTTACAATGAATACATGTATCTAAACACTTTTATAACACTGAAATTTTTCTCATTTTACCCATAACATGAAGATCTAGCCCAAAAATGAAATCAAGGCCATCTTCAACCTTCATTTTTGTGCATTTAAACGTGATATAAACATGTTTTGTTACTTATCTGATGTATACCTTTAGTAAGTGAGCAAGTTTATCACAAAAATCAAATTTTTTGGCAGCAACTTTGAACGACATTTAGAAAATTCGTAACCGGAGATTCTTCGTAAGTTTGGAAATTTGAAAGCGTAAAGAACAAACTACAAGATGCCACCTATTTATAGAAAAAAATTCAAACGATAATTTTCAAAGTTACACGCTCGAAGTCTGAAGGAATTCGAGGGTAAAAACGCACTCGAAGTCCTCTTGACAACACTATTCACTTCGAAGTCCAGGCGGCTTCGAATTCGAAGGAAGTTGGTTTTCACCACTGTTCATGTCCGCTCGAAGTGCATTGGACAAGAATTGTTTAGTATGCGAAGTCTACTAGCTTCGAATTGAGGCTAGTACACGCGCTCGAAGTGAACTAAGGATTAGTGACTTCGAATTGAATCCTCCGAACGTTCTCGAAGTGACCTTAGACATGATGACTTCGTATTCGAAGTACATTGACTTCGAATTAAAGCCTAAGAAGGCGCTCGAAGTGAACTTTGAATTAATGGTTTCGAGTTCGAAGTACACTGACTTCGAATTAAATCCATTGAAGGCGCTCGAAGTGAGCGTTCCATGGTATGCTTCGAATTCGAGGTCCATAGACTTCGAATTACACTTGAATGAAACATTTTGTATTTTTCAATTTTGAAAGAAATGAAAACACATATTTTTTATATTTTCTTGAATTTTGCAAATGTTTTTGTTATTTTCTTTGTTTTGTGAATGTTTTTGGTATTTTCTTTGATTTTTTAAATGATTTAAGTATTTACCCCCCTACAAGCATACATAACTTGTATGGATGATTGACACTCCCCCTTAAATTGTGCTTGGTTTATCTGCAACATGAACAAACAAAGTGAACTACCCACTCAACAATTGACTGATAGTCAGACTTTATAATTCAACATACCCAATTTGGATACTAACTCATTAAAACGAGATTCGTCTAATGGTTTAGTAAACAGATCAGCCAGTTGATCATCAGTCTTGACATATTGAAGTTCTATCAGACCTTTTTCCACATTATCTTTAATAAAATGATATCGTATGTCAATGTGTTTGGTCTTTGAGTGGTGGAATAGATTGCATGAGATGGCAATGGCAGATTGTGAATCACACAGTAAAGGTATCTTGTCATAGTGTAGGCCAAAGTCAGAGAACTGAGTCCTAACCCACAAACTTTGAGAGCAGCACATTGCAACAACAACATATTCAGCCTCAGCAGTTGAAGTAGAGACACAATTCTATTTCTTAGAAGCCTAACACACTAACCGATCACCCAAAAAGTATGCACTGCCAAATGTGCTCTTTATATCAAGCATGCAACTAGCATAGTCGGCATCTGAATAGGCATATAGCTGTAGACTAGAATCCCTTGGATACCATAGACCTAGATCAGGAGTACCCTTGAGATACTTGAATATTCTTTTGACTGCCAGCAGATGTGATTCCTTTGGATTAGCCTGAAATCTAGCACATAAGCATGTAGAGAACATTATATCTGGCCTACTAGCCGTCAGATACAATAAGGAGCCAATCATACCCCGATAAGTTTTTAAATCAGATGCTTTTCCCTCAAGATCAGCAGACAGTTTAGTTTTTGAAGACATATGTGTAGATAGTGAGGAACAACTAAGCATGTCATACTTCTTCAACAAGTCTTTCATGTACTTGGATTGACTAATGAAGATGCCATGACTCAGTTGTTTCACTTGTAATCCGAGAAAGAAATTCATCTCTCCCATCATACTCATTTGAAAATGATTTTGCATTGTATGTGCAAACTAATCACTGTACTTTGGGTTTGTAGAACTAAAAATAATGTCATCCACATAAATTTGTACTAAAATTAAATACTTTCCTTTGGCTTTGGTAAATAAAGTGGTGTCGGTTTTTCCTTTGATGTATCCCTCAGTCAACAAATATTCAGACAGGACATCATACCAAGCTCTCGGAGCTTGTTTTAGTCCATATAAGGCTTTGTCTAGAATATAAACATGTTGAGGGAATTTGGGATTGACGAAGCCTTCTGTGTGAGACATTTAAACCTCCTCTTTGAGGATGCCATTTAAGAATGTTGTCTTGACGTCCATCTGAAAAACCTTAAAGCTTTTGTAGGCAGCATAGGCTAAGAATAATCTAATGGCTTCTATCCTAGCTACAGGAGCAAAGGTTTCATCATAGTCTATGCCCTCCTATTGGTTGTAACCCTTAGCAACCAGCCTAGCTTTGTTTATCACCACTATTCCATCGGAATACTTGGTACCAACCACTGATTTATCCTCGTGAAGTGGTACCAATCTCCAAACTTTGAGTCTTTCAAACTGGTTAAATCATAGATAGGAAACTGGACTAAAGGCACTCATTTGCCGTTGCAGAACGAGTCCTTACTCCATTTTGAACATTTCCTGTAATTTGAGATTCAGGATGGGATTTTGTCCATCTTATTCCTCGGAGGTTTTGGATTGGACGAAAGAACTCATTTAGACGATTTGAGAGTTCAATGTCTTCCTCTGTTGTGATTGGTTCTGAATCATATACTTGAGTTCCGTCATAAACCGGCTCATGAGAAACTGTAACTGGATTGACAGTTGATGTAGACGGAGAATCCACGAGTGGATATTAAGACGAGTTGTCAACCTCAGTTGCAGTTGTAGCATGAGACACTGCATCATTCTTGTCACCAGCATTTTGAACATTAGATTCAGACTGTAAGAAATCAAATAAAAAATCTAAATTGTATTATGATGAACTAGGATTTGTATTTGTTTCTTTTCTTTGAAGTACTGGTCCTGAACTAACTTGTCTAGAAGTAACCTCATTTCCTTTTTGAAATGTGTTAACATCCAACATATCGTCGTATGTAACATTTATACTTTCCATGACACAGTTAGTTCTTTTATTTAACACCCTGTAGGCTTTAGACTCATGTGAATAACCTAGGAAAATTACTTCATCGGCCTTGGCTTCAAATTTCCCTAGATTATCCTTTTCATTGAGTACGAAGCACCTATTACCAAATATATGAAGATATTTGATATTAGGCACAATGCCATTTGCTAATTCATATGGTGTTTTATTGAAACGCTTGTGGATGAAAAAACGATTATGTGTGTAACACGCGGTGCTGACTGCTTCAGCCCAATAGGAAGGCGGGAGACCAGAGTAGGCAAGCATAGTACGAGCAGCCTCAACCAGAGTTCCGTTATGTCGTTCCACCACTCCATTTTGTTGTAGAGTGTATGCTGTAGAGAATTGGTGCGAGATCCCCACTAGGTCAAGGTAGTCAGACAAGACTTTGCTCTTGAATTCAGTTTCATTATCCGTGCAAATGGAGGTAACGCTGTGTTCATACTTGTTCTGTTGATGTTTGATGAAGCTGATGATAGTAAGAGTTGCTTCATCTTTCGACCTTAAGAACTTGACCCAAGTATACCTAGAGTAATCATTGACGATGACTAGGATATACTTCTTCCCATTGTGTGTTTGGACTCTCATCGGACTGCATAGATCCATGTGTAGAAGCTCCATTATTTTCTTTGTACTGGAGACTTGCTTGACTTTGTGAGATGAACGTTTCATTTTCCCTTTTTCACAGTCTGCACACAGATGGTCTTTGGTGAATTTTAACTTAGGCAGGCCTCTCGCCAGATCTCCAGTAACCAGTTTGTTAAGGTTGTGGAAGTTGAGATGTGAGAGTTTCCTGTGCCACTGCCAAGTTAAGTCCGACGAGGCCTTACTGAGTAGACAAACGGAGGTCTTCGTGTTGTAGTTGTTAAGATCAATTGAGTACAAGTTAGACTTTCATGTTCCCGTGAGAAGTACACCACCTGTTTTTGTTGTCACTGAACACGAATTCTTTTTAAATGTAACCTCTAAGTCTTTGTCATAGAACTGGCCAATGCTAAACAAATTATGGCCCAGTCCTTCTATAAAGGAAACCTTTTTAATTTTGATATTCTTCTTGATTATATCTCCGTACCCCAGTATCGGTGCGACATTGTCATTCCCAAAACGAACATTCCCGGAGTACTTAGGAACGAAGTTGTTGAGAAGACTCTTGTCACCGGTCATGTGCATGGTGCATCATGAGTCCAAGTACTAGAGATTAGGTTCCTACACACAGAAAAGAATGAAGTTTTAGGTCCCCATGTTGAAATGGGTCCTTGCTTGTTAGGTGATACATTGGTGTCAACGACCTCTTGAAAAATACAATGTATTCTTTTCTGTGTGTTCTATGGATTCTTTTGTTCTTCTTTGTTAAACTTTGAAGTATTAATCCAGAATGGATCAGGAACAATTTTAGATTCAATGGTTAGAGGAATCTCTCCTCTTTCAAGAATTGGTAGACTGTCTATGTCTTTGATGTCCACTACCTGAACAACATCCTTTCGTTGCCAAACTTGTATTATTTTGGGTTTTGCAACTGTTTGAGATGTCGGTTCCTTTTTGGTGGTAAAAGGTTGATGTTTTATGGTGGGTGTTTTGGGTTTTTGATTCCTATTGATTTTAGCTTTTGACTTGGATGTTTTTGAAGAATTTGGCCGTGCCTTAGATGATAGAAACTTGGTGCGTTGGGGATGTCCTTGTTCTGGATTCGGTATTATACCTGGCCTTCAAAAACTCTTTGTATCCTCCTTTATAGTATGCTTTTAACTCTTGAATAGTGATTAGTCTGTTTTCATAGTTGCAATAATTCATGAGTTTTAAAGCATGTTTAGTCACCCATTGATGAATGATTATTCCATGTGATGTAATAAAGGTGGCATTTATTTGATTTGACCCTTTTGGTCTCCACTTCTCACAAGCACCAATTCCCATTTGTTTTCGAAGCCTATCATATTCACACTTGTATTCACAATTTCCGTGCAAACAACCATGACTTGTGCAAAAACATTACAGTGTCTAAAGAAATTTGAAATGTGATGACACTTCTTGGAAAAATCAAAACAAGGCTTAGAAAAACTAGGTTTAAACTTTCTTCTGTTTTCATTGGCGCAAATACTCTTCTTCTTGTTGTCATTTCTTCTCACATCTGAAACATTTGAAAGGTGGTTAGTTGAGTGGTTTTGAGCTCTTTTTGACAACTTTTGTTGGTAACTTTGATTTGTATTTGGGAGAGTGTGTGAGATTGGCTTTGGGAATGGCATTTGGTTGCCTTTTGGTGGTGTCAGATGATTTGTGATGTGACCTTGGTGTCCATAACTCGTCCACCTTTGTTTTACCTTTGTCTTCTTTGGTATATTTTCTTGTTGGTTGGGAAGTTGATGGAGTAGAAGTGCATGTCAAGATTTTCTTTTGACAGTGACATGGAAGACTCTTTATTGATTTATTTAATTCCTTTTCTAAATCATCTGTTATAATGGTTTGAAAATAATAAGCTACATGTCAAGTTGCCTTTGTAAAACCATATGTGGTATATATACTCGGGCTTCCAGAACTGCTTGCGGCTTTTTAAGATCCTCAGGATAGGTGAAACCATCAGACTCATCTGTCATACTGAGCTTTTGAAGCTCAGATGAGATAGATTTAGTCAAAAGGAATTTCAAATTTTAGTTTTAAGTTTCTTTTAAAATCTTCTTCCATAACCTCTTCTTCTCGACCAACAAATACCATTTTGTTAGTGATGCCATCATTCATTAAGTTGAAATCATATAATTGTCTGGCCATCACCTTTTCACTGATTCGAGGGTTTCAAATCCAAGACCATCATAGGTCCATTTTGAGAATTTTCTTTCTTTGGATTTATTAAGAAAAATGGTTTGTTCTGTTTGACCCCTTTTTATCAGTGTGTCTTCATGCTCTTTGATTTTTTAGTACAATTCACCCTTCTCCTTGAGAAAAAATTTTGTGTCATTTTCTGCGCTGATCTTTCTGCTTTAAGATCATGTAATTGTGTACTCATGTTTGCAGTGAGCTCAATCAGTTCATTTTCTTTTTCAATAATTTTGATTTTAAGTTCTTCAATTTCTTTAGCAACTTGGAAAGTTTCCATTTGTTGATTTCTTATGATTTCTTTTAGTTTTTCTTTATCTGATTTTGATTTTCGTACCTTTTTCTCTAACTTTTTCATTCGTGTCATGATGATCTGAACATGTTCCATGCTCAGACCACAACCTGTTATGGAGTTAGAGTGTACCTCATCATCATCATTTGCAGCATCAAGCCCTTCACCATCGGTATTGTCATAATGTGCCTCTGGCTCTACTTCATCATCAGTGAACTCATCTGCAACATCAACTATTAAGAAAAATTGGGCTTGTGCCTCCCCATCCAGATCACTATCATCCGTATTGGTGAGGAACTGATCTTCTTCAACCATCATTGCCCTTCCTTCACTCTTCCTTTTGGCCAGCTTGAGTTTTTGCTTATAGTACTCAACATCTTTCTTCTTTTTCTGTGTGCAGTCTTTTATGAAGTCGTCATTTCCCCCACAATTGTAGCATTTTCGTTCTTCCTTTCTCTCCTCCTTGGCAAACCTAGGTTTTTCAGCAACCTTAATGTTTTGGTCTTCGAGACCCAGAAGTGTACATCTGACGATTATTGGTTTTCGAATACCTATTCTTGAATGCCTTTGTTATGAATGACATGGCCTTAATGACTTGTTCCATTTCCGTACCATCTGACTCATCAGATTCTGAATCAGATAAGGCCACTTGTTTGAACTTCTGTGTTCTGGAGGACTCGCGGGGTGATGGTTCTGAAGCAACTAGGGCTAAGGGATCAGCAGAGAGTTTTGGTGATGAATTTGAGACCTCATCTTGGTATTGCTGAAGGTCCTAAAAAATATTGTGATATGTGACAATTGTCAGGTTTCGGTTGATGTGTTTGTAAAGCTTAACATGCTCTTTCCATTCTGGTCCTAGAGCACGAAGAAACACATAATTGATATCCAAATCCGTCCTTTCAACCTTGTTCGTCCTGAGTTCATTCTGGAGCTTGCAGAAACGAATGTAAGTATCAATTAACAGTTCTTTATCCCTGGCAGTAAATTCGTGAAACATGTTCACAAATTGTGTTTGTTTTATATGTTCTCCTTGCTCAGTTCCATGCAATTGATGTTTGATCTCATCCCTGATCTCTTTGGCTGTAGCTAAACTGTCAACCTTCATGTACATCTTAGATGATAAACCTTGTTTGAGATAATACTTAGCCAACCTACCAGCTTTCTTCCTTTCTTTCTCAGCAATGGTTAACTCGTCAAGAGTTTTCTCTCTCAATGTTCCAACAATTGGAGGGTTGTTTTCAGGTTGTTCATCCATGATTCTATAGAATTTCTTCTCTCCGTTGAGGATAGAGTCAATCATCATTTCACAATACACTTCATTGTGTTCCAGAAAATCCATGAACCTCCCTTTCCATACTAGATAGTCATTGCGGAAGAGAACAGTGGGTTTGGAGTCTGTGCCAATGGCCAATATCTCGTTGAAACTTGACATTTTGGTTTAATTACTTGAAAGCTTCGAAGTGATCGTTAACTTGGAAAAAGTTGGTGATTGGGTTCGAAGATGGTTTCTTAGAATTGGAAGAATTGGTTCGAAGTGAACAATGAATTCGATGTTCTAGGATATAGAAGGGAACTGATCAAGGAATTCGAAGTGAACTTCGAATGGAATAGTGGTATTTGATCTTTGAAGGGATGTTTGCTAAGCGTTTTTCGAACAAGTGATCTTCGAATGCGAATTGTGGTAAGGCAAATTTGTTTCGAACAATTTAGAGTACTATTCGAATGCGAAGTAATTGAAATGGAACACATTCGAAGACAGTGTTTTTGGTATTCGAAGTGGATTTGGGACTCAAATGATGCGCTCGAAGTCAAGGTGGGAATGTGAATTTCGAGTTCGAATTGAACTTGGGGATTTAAGTCCGCTCGAAGTTGCCTATAAAGTGTTTCGAACTTGGAACTTGTGTTGATTTCGAGCTTAAAGTGTTAAGGCTTCGACTTCAAAGTGTGCTTTCTTTGAATTGTGAGAATTTGATACGCTTGAAGTCAATGTGAGCAACAAATTTCGGATTTTAAGGGATCTGTTCTCAACTGCCTAGCTCTAAGTCTTCTTTGTAATAACTAACCCACTTGAACTCCATAGTAAAACACCAGATACTTCAAAATGCTAATCCAATTCGATCAAAAACTCAGATCTAGACTGTTCTTCATTATCTTCAAGTGTTCTTGACTAAAATTTTATTTCTTATAAAAAACAATGTAAAACCACTAGATTTTTATATCCTCCCATTCGCAAACCTTTGTAGATCAATAATATTCCAATGAATCCATCATCCTCATTAAATCTTATGATCTTTTGAAGCAAAAACCGTAGCTATTCCCACGAAAAACTTCAAAACTCAGTTGATTGTTATCCAAATCAAAACATATTTGATTGCTTTCGAACACAGAATTGATCCAGAGATGAATGGGATCAAATTTAATACGAAAAACACTCAAACCTTCATTGTTTCAATTCTAAACAGTAAACTCTTTGATGTAGCTCGTTAATCGATGATTCACCCAATCATGAGCCAACTTAGATCAAGTTTGGCTCTGATACCAATTGAAATGTCAAATCTATGAACAGTGAACCTTTAAGCAACTTCACGTTAATATCAATATTGCATATATGCGCCAAACGTTACAAGCGGTCAAGGGGCTAAGCCCTATTTATAGGCCAAGCCTACCACATAGGCTTTTCTACATTTTCTAAATTTAACACTCCATCAACTGGAACAACTCATATTAGTTCTCCTCTGGCACCATAGATACTCACAAGAACACTAAAGATCACCATCTTAGTGTATTTCTTGTCTTCAAGTTGTAGCAATAGAGAACAATAGTAGAGAGAGAGAGTGGTAGTAATGTCTCATGCATTTTGCAGCCTTGAACCAGTCTCAAAACTCCTCTAAGGCCAGCCAAAAAGCAAAGGTTGTGATTAGACCAACAAAATGTAACACCCCGATTTCCAAAATTTACAATAAGGCTTGAAATAAATGGTATTTGTCTAAAATCATAATTTGATAAGCTAATGGAAACCAACTAAGTATTTCTGAACCCTCTGGTTCGTACAAAAAGGAATACCATCTCAAGTCATGTCAAAAACAGTTTCCAATAAG
Source organism: Dittrichia graveolens (assembly GCA_038502395.1). NCBI lineage: Eukaryota > Viridiplantae > Streptophyta > Magnoliopsida > Asterales > Asteraceae > Dittrichia > Dittrichia graveolens. The sequence goes on from JARJIL010000008.1 coordinate 33,138,927, forward strand.
CTTACCGTCAGCGGAAGCCAACAAAAAAACATTTCATTTAAACCCTCAGGTTTGTAATAAAAGAAGTATGCGCACATTTACATCAAAAGTACTTTCTGTTACACAAATTGGAGCGTTAATGTTTCAAATCACGTTTTACGCAACCAACCATCAACTGTCAAACCGGGGCCTTGCCTTGGTGCTCACAACCTGCAACACAACAACAAGCAGTATCTGCTAAGCTACAAGAGCGTAGTGAGAAATGCTAAACTGTAAATCATATAAGCATGCGCATACACATATAAGCATGCGCATACACATATACAGTACTGCACCATCTTAGCATCCACCAAGAAGGCTAAAACGCTGTCCATAGCACTACTGCACAAAGCAGCATGCTACAGCTCTCTCTCTATGATCCTTTGATCAATAATATACCACATTGCAATGTAACACACACATATCACAGATATGAATCAGAGTTTAGAAAACTCACCTCAGCAATTAATACCACACAGAATTATGCCAGATATACTCAGAATACTTCAAACAGTATTTCCTACATGTATACATAGTCATGGTATTAATCACATAAGCAAACTCAGCATCAAACCAACTGAACAGGGGCAGGGCACGCCCGTACCCCCCCTGAGGATACGCCCGTACCCCTAGGCCCAAGGCCCATAAATAGGCCCCAACAAACATGGGCGTACCGGGTCAGGCACACCCTGTACTGGACCAAGGCACGCCCGTACCCTACCCAGGTATGCCCGGACCTCAAAAACAGAGGTGGTTACGGCCACGAGGCACGGCCGTACCCCTCAAAGGCACGCCCGTGCCTTTTTGGGTTCAGCAACAGTTCGCCGACTGTCTTGCTGTATCTCCGGCTAACTCACCAAAACTCTCATTCGAAATTCATAAAAACACTACTGGGGTGTTTTCCTACACCCCAAACAACTTATAAACAGTAAATAACAACCAAAACATACTTAAAACCTTGATTCACCATGAATCACTTCAAAACCCATTAAAAACTCAAGAACATGGCTAATAATCTTACCTCAAGCTTGTATGTATGCTAGGTTCAGCTTTTCCACCTTGCTCTTACTGTTCTTGATCCAAAACTCAAAGAAACACTCTGTTCTTATTTATCTCGTGAAGTGCAGAAGCAAAACTTTGAAAAGTTTGACTCCATAAAGTCAAATTTGTCTATTTATATATAAATCTTTGAAAGTTGGCACATCTAGTCACTGCACTTTTCTAGTTTCAAAAATCACAATTTTAACCCCTCAAGTTTCTAAACACCTTCTAATCTCAATTAGGAAATCACTAAAACTGTAACACGGGTTTAATTTATTAAATCATGAAATTCGAATTTCGGGTGTTACACAAAAGGTCCCATAAAAACAAAGTGACACTTCAGCTGCCTCTTCACGGTCCGTGAAGGATTCTTCACTGCCCATGATGCTCATAGCCTTCACGGCCCACGAAGACAACTTCATGGTCGTGAAGCACCCAGCCTTCACATCCCATGAAGCAATCGGCTTCATGGTCATGAAGCACCTAGCCCTCGCAGCCCATGAAGCACAAACCTTCATAGTCATGAAGCACCCATTGACAACCAAAACCACCATTTTACTCCTCTCTTTTTAAACGTGCTGTCGGGATCAATCCTTGACGTGTGACCCAATAGGCTTGCGCTTCATTAGTAGTGATACCGGCATACGTGTGTCAGTGGACAGATTCCAACAAAATCCCACTTGCGCATGACACACCGTACCCATGTGCATCACATACAGGTAGCGGCCTCTAGCTAGACATCCCTGCCCCTAAATCAACACGAGGTATGTCATCCCTAACAAGTACCTATTCACAATCCAAATGGGTTTGATAAGGTCATATAGATAAGTGATCAATCATCCTATTGTTCGTGATATCCGGGTGAACACGAGACATGGTACAAAGTCATTCTCCGATCGTTCACGATTATGTTTCTCGATTAAGATTGGTACTGACCAAAATATGCAAGTTGCAACTGATCAGCTATCGTTACAAGCTTGAGCACGGCCGTGCATTTTGGTGTCAGCGCCCAATCATCGAGGACCCCAAGGATATCTCTCTAAATAGGGAACAAATTCCTTCGACTACATTGTCCCATTACATTGGCAATACATTGCCCAAAAGCTTCCTTTTTAACAACCAGTTACGGACTGCGTTTGAAAGCAATCAGAACAAGGTAGACCAATGTCGTGGAAACACATGTATCTCTGGTCTAAGGACGAAATGATATTATCATCCTGAGTTATTCTTGACATGTACCATGAAGTAAACTCAGGTGTGGGTCGTCCAATCACTTGAAACACTTTTCAAGTATAGGAAAAGTGTTGCGTCTCTCGTAACCAATCACCATTGAATACACGACCAACCCTTTCCCTCAGTCTTCGTTCAAACTTCCTTCCGATGAAGAGTGACCGACTGTGGAAATTTAGAATGTAAATCATTCAGGGAAGTGGTAAACATGCAAAAATGGAACACAATAAAGGAAACTGAGAGTACCCGCTACATGCGTATTAACAAATCTACATTTGATAATCGATACTAATAGAAGCGCAATGTTTCTTAACGTTCCCAAAATCAGCATTTTCAACTAAAATATCAAGCCAAGTCTTTGCAAGCACTAGTATGACAATCATCATTACCTTGCAACTACGGCTTTAGTAAAACGGATCCACCACCATGCCATTTGTGTGTATTATCACGTCGACCATATCTCCACTTCAACCAATCACATAAGAAGTGTGCGTTGGTGAGATCATGGTCCTTTGTGAAGCTATCGTACCTTCATTGATTCATCACAACTCAATAAGATCAAAGATGCTTCAGATAAAGGTTATCTTGCACAAGCCATCGTACTCTCATTGTCTCATAAGATACCAATAGAGTCAGCGATGCTTTGAGAAGCATTCTTATAAACAACACCATATTTAGTAGGATCACGAACCCCGATAAAGATCGGCAGTTATCCTAAGAGGTATATAAGCAAGCACTTGAATAACAACTTATTCTACGTTGCTTCTTACTATAGATCAACAAGAACATATTTCAATATTTCTTTACTCCTTTCATAGGTTTTGTATATCCTATAATCGTTATGGATGCATAATTCTTGATTTAAGCTTTTCCAAGCAAGATCAAGACATTATTTCCAATACGATGTATGTACTAGACACATTTAGAATAGGATTACAAAATGCTCCCACTAGCTCTTGCATTCATCCATGTTTCATCATTGTTATTTGAAAACTCAAACAAATGATTTTCATTTCAAAGCAAAGATTCTAACATTGAAATGGCAACGTAAGTCCACAAGTGGACTACTTCGAGTTTGTAGACTTTATAAGGATATATATGATAGTAAAAGACCCTCAGAAAATGTTGTGAGCATTTCCTCAGAAAATTCCTATTAAGGAATGTGGTCTTTACATCTATCTTTCATAGCCTGAAAGGCACTCATAGATATAAGTATCCGAGTAGACTTCAACATAACCACCGGGAGAACGTTTCTAGATGATACCTTCCTCATGGTCAATCATCTTGAAATCATTCCTACTAGTCGGTATTTGAAGTTGTCTATAAACTTATCCATGTTGGTCTATCTCCTCAAAGAACCAATCACAACTTGTGGGATCACACCCAGGTGTATGGTCAACCAAGTCTAAACCTTGGATATCCATCACGGATAGCATCTAATTTTCATTGCCTTCTTCCTCCTAGCAGACTCTAAGCCCACTACGCTTTCCGGTAGTTTATGCATTCATCATTAATCATCATAAAGTTGTCTCCCTCAGACATAAAGAATTAAATATTTCTGGTCTTATGACAACTTCTACCAAGAGGTAATGATTTTATGCCAAGTTCTCCAGCATTGCCATGCCGAGTTTCAATCATTTCTAGTTGGGTGCTAGTGTCAACATCAGGTTCTTCCATTCAAGGTATACTTTACTCTCACTAGCATCCATGGATATTAGTTTCTCAAAAACCTTTTCCTTTGAACAACTTACAAAATGTTCTCACAAGGTAAGACAAATATCCCATGGTCTTAGTAGAGTACCCAATGGAGTAAACACCTCTAGATCCTGGGAATAGACAAACAAGGATCCTCCTTTTCGTCACATCCTCTAAGGTGCATACTTGACCATCTTTGTTGTTTATAAGATTTAGAACTTTTGTTGGATATAGAATTGTAACTTATCATTCATTGGACCATATAAAAAATGTCCGGTTCATCCTTTAGATGACCACATGTAACAATGTGTCTCAAGGGGAATGAATTGTGAGATAATCCCATAATTTTTATGATAGACACATAATATAAAACTATGGCACTCAACATCTTATCTAGATTCGAGTGTCATAGTTGTAATGCCCTCTTTTTCATGTACCTGGTTATTCTGAGTTTTGAACACCTCTAAGTTTTCAAAAAACTAGTCCATTAGAATAGACATACCATCCCTTCTACCATCATCTATAAAGGTAACGAAGTATTTTAAGTTATTCTTTATTGTTTGCTTGAAAAGCCAACACACTAAAAGTGTGAACGATATCCAACAAGATTTCAATCCTGTCACATACTCAAGTGAAGGATGTTTAAGTCATTTAGCCTAATAAACAAGATATGCATTCAGTATTTGACCCATGGTCAAAGGGTTCTAAGTTCCTAAACCTCACGGATTTTGGTGAAGCAAGTCTTGTTTATATAGCTAAATTGACTTCTACATAAGGATAACTTATCAATACATTTATGATCGTTCTATTACTCCTTAAGCAAAAGCTTACTTTAAATTCCACGACATGGATAAACTTTGAAATAAATTACTACTAATTTCAAAAGTCAAAGTAATATCCATCATCAACAAAGGCGTTTTAGATATAATGTTTCTAGCCTCACATGGCGTAAAACATACATCCAATAAAGTAATAGAATAGCTGGAAGGAAAGGCAAGATACAAACTTCCAATCCTTTCAATAGGAACAACAACTATGTTTCCCACTTTTGAATTCCAGCTCTCTATGCCTCATCCGCCTACTTCTCTTTTAACACCTTCACTTTGTAACAAACAAATTTGTGACAAACATGAGCGTTATAGCTAGCGTTCAAAACCTAGCCTTTAGAAATAGAAGAGCATTGGAGTTTGATCATGAATGTTCCTGAAGTCAAGGAGCTAATTTCTCTTACTCATAAGCGATTTTAGCTCTTCCAGGTACATAGGGCAGGCGTGGTGGCGCCAATTTCCAATCTTTCCGCAGAAGTAGCAAATTACTCCTTGAAGAGTCTTATATTGAGGCGCAACCTCATTGCCCTCTGACTTCACATATAAGGTAGGTTTCGTAAAACCAAACGTTCCATTTGAGGTCAATTTCTTCTTCTTGGTTTTTGTTCCTTTATAATGTTAGCGGGAGTTGGTGAGGCGAGCCATACTTTAGCCATGTAAGACTTAGCAGTCCACAACATGTCTTAATGTTTTATCAAGGATTTCTCCATATTGTGCATGTGATAGTTCATAATGAACTAATTATATCACGTGGGAAGGGACTTTGGAGAATTTACATTCACCACAAGCTCCTTCCCTATGGTGAATCCATGCCTCTCCTTTAGGTCCACATAACTTTCCAACTCAAGGACATGGACATTAATATTCCCGCCTTCATGCATCCTTCAACCGATCAAGACCAAGATGCATTTTTACATACATATAGACGTCTAGGTCGAGTTGGTAGCATTTTGGCTCTAGAAGGGATTTCTCTAGAATGTTCAACTTTGACTCATGGTGGAGGACAATCCTCAACAACCAATCCTAGTCCACGAAGTTAACACTAGTGAGTATCACCTTATGTAGGAACGAACAAAATTTTTAGTTGAAGCGGTGTCGTTAACGTTTGCTAATTAAAGATATAAGAATACGCATTTTAGTTAGTTTTGATACAATCCTCGTTACGATAATTACCCATTTAGTTTTAAGAAAAACAATTATCTTAACAAGGGCTAAGAACCTTATTTCACTTCACTACATGACGGGTTTACCGCGAATCACTTCATGAAGTTATTTAGGCAGGTAAACTCTTTACCAGTTGCAATCCGAGATTACAACCTTAGACACTTGCGGGATCCATCGACACTCATAGCATTGGTTTGGCATGTTTGATCCCTTCTCACACCAATTCCTCGTTAAGCCGCTTTGGCAACTCGGTATAGGCACGACAATTACCAAGGCGTATTAAGTTGGAATTGTAAATCATCCGTCAAGATACACAATGACACCCTTGACAATCATTGGCTCGTGCTAAGCTCGACAACCAATAATTTCAAATCGCTACACTCACCTTCCACACAGATTTACATGGAATAACTCGTGCTTAGCTCGACAATCATCCCATGTTTCACTAGATTCTGGTGGTGTCATCTTACGGGTGGCGTGTGATTTACATTTGAGAAAAATGGGACTTTTGTCTTTCCGGTTTAAAAACCTCTTTTCAAGTTGATTAACAAATAAGTGACAAAACGCATTTTTAACTTTAATATAATCCATTTATATTTATTTGCTAATCGTGAGCGCGCGGGGTTTGTTAAACAATTTAACAACTCTTGTGATTTTATTATTTTGAAAAGTTTTTCTAGCATGCGGAGATCCTAAACAACCACACAAGAAAATAACAAAATATAAATCACAACCACACATAAAGCAAATATCCGGTAACACACCCCTAAACCCTATGCGCCCTCCCCGTGATCCAAGGAGAGAGCAAGGCCAAATTAAGGACACAACCAAATGGCCTCGCCGGATGTGCTCCCACTGAATCCGTCATCTCCAAATAGCCGAGACGTCTCCTCCACGACTCTCCATGGTTGTCCTTTCGGTCTTTTTTTCACAATTACAAACAATTTGAAAAGAAACGACATGCAAGACGCGATTCCTATTCTAAGCTACTTAAAACAAGTACAAAGGAAAGCAATGTCATGCAAGCCATAAATAAATATACAAATTTATAAACCGAATAAATATTATTACAAACCATTGTGACTAAAAAATCACCAAATGAATGAATACATGAATAAACAACCAAACAACCAACACATAGGTCTAATGGGCAAGGCGTTACCGGACACAACAACAACCACAAACAAAAACATGGTGTGCCACAACAAAACAATGCTCAAATAAACAAAGCACTCAAGGCACAAAAGGAACAATCATTGTATATATGCATTAGTATCCCAAACACTTTGAGAACACATATTCATATATACACAATATAAGTTTATGCATGTGTGCATTTTATGCCAAAACCACCCAATACATATAAATATACGAATCAAGACACATAAATGGGGCTTTCAAGTGTCCAAACAACAAGGACAGATCCTGGAAAAACAGAATAAAAAAGGTGCTAAAACTGAAATTTTATTCCTTTTTATAAACGAGGATAAAAACACTGTTCACGAGACCTTCACGACCCAGAATCGTTCACGGGCCCTCACGGCCCATGAAGCCTATGAGCTCCACGACTCTGACACAGTCAAAACGTTTCACGACCGGCACCCCATGAAGCCAGTCGTGTAGGCTTCAGGACCCATGAAGCCAAAATCTCCACGGCCCATGAAGCTATTCTGGACAGAATGTTCATTTTCGGTTCTCAAGCCATCAAAGTATAATTTCTTTATAGAGATGGCTCTGATACCACTATTGGAACTTGTGGGGTGCACAAACATAGCGGAAGCAAACATGAGAAAAAAGCATGCAAGACAAAAACGAAACAAGCACAAGAATCCCACAACCAAGTTTCAATGGTGGAATACAACACAAAGCAAATTGCAACTAAAACAAGAAGAAGAAGGAAGAAAAAACCTCCTTACCATGGCTGTAAATCGAGCTCCATGAAGGTGGGATGAACTTGAGGAAACAAAAGGCTTCCTCCTCCATTTCTAGTCCACACCAAGAGAAGATTGATCCCCAAATACTAGTGAGCCATCTAATGAACGTCCACCAAGACTCCATCATCTGAAACAACTCATACTAGTTCTCCTCTTGCACTATAGATACTCACAAGAACACTCAAGATCACCATCTTAGTGTATTTCTTGTCTTCAAGTTGTACCAAGAGAGAACAATAGTAGAGAGAGAGTGGTAGTAATGTCTCATGCATTTTCCAGCCTTGAACCAGCCTCAAAACTCTTCTAAGGCCGGCCAAAAAGCAAAGGTTGTGATTGGACCAACAGAAGGTCTAATAAAAACAAAGTGACACTTCAGCTACCTCTTCATGGTCCATGAAGGATTCTTCATTGCCCGTGAAGACCATAGCCTTCACAGCCCATGAAGATAACTTCATGGTCGTGAATCACCCAGCCTTCACAGCCCATGAAGTAATCAGCTTCATGGTCATGAAGCACCTAGTCCTCACAGCCCATGAAGCACAAACCTTCATAGTCATGAAGCACCAATTGACAACCAAAATGACCATTTTACTCCTCTCTTTTTAAGCGTGCTGTCGGGATCAATCCTTGGCGTGTAACCTAGTAGGTTCGCGCTTCATTAGCAGTGATACCGGCATACATGTGTAAGTAGGCAGATTCCAATATAGGGGCCATTCTGTCAATAGCCCATACTTATATATATATATATATATATATATTACTAGTTACTAGTCAAACTAGCAACACATTACATACATACCTGCATGTGTAGAGGAAGAAGGAGGGCTGCCATCTTTCTTCTTCTGGATTTCTAGTAAGAACTAATAGACTGATTTCCAAACAGCAGTAATGAATCCATAGCAGATCAAGGTATGATTAGTTTGCTTTATGTTAATGGTTTCAAGCTTCAAATAAGTCCTAGTGAATTTAAAGATCAAAACTTGTTAATGTTTGAGTTAGATGTTGTTTATGATTGTTTGGGGTGTGGGAAAACACCCCTATGTAGTTAGAAATATTTATAGTTGAGTTTTATGTGAGTTTTGATGATTGTCAGGAAAGTAGTCGCGAGAACTGCTACTGTAATGCATAGGGCACGGGCATGCCTTTGGGGGTACGGCCGTACCAGGTAGGGCGTGACCGCCATTGTTCTTCAGATCTGGGTATACCTGGGCACAACCGTCGTACCTATGTAGGGTACGGGCGTGTCTAGCCCAGTACGCCAATGTTGGAGCAGGCCATGTTTGGGCCCAGAATGAAAGGCACGGGCGTGCCTTGAGAGGGGGGCACTTAAAGGTCGAATTTGTGATGAAAACCTTCAAGTAATCATGTATAGAGAAGATATTAGAGAGAAACACACACTACACCTTTTGCTTTGAATATTAATATGTCATATATGTCCTAAAAGCGTTACAATGGCCACGGGCCAATGACCTATTTGTAGGTCACGCCTATATAGTAGGCTTTTCCACATTTTTTAAAATAACAATCTCCCCCTAAATGGAAAAAAAGCCTATTACATGGAAAGAAATGCATAAAGTAATTAATTACAATAAAGACCTATTCCTTATTCCGAACATCATCTGTCACCTTCGAATTATCTGACGGCTATCCAGCCTCCTTTTGATCTGATCGATTGTTCGTATCAGCCCAGCCCTTTCTGACTCACTTAATGTAGACGGATCCTTTTCAGCTTTTTCTTGGAGTCTGTGAAATACATCAAGTCTACCATCCGAACAAAGATCTTTCGGCGACGTTGGTTGACGAAGATGACACCTCTTTGACCCGCAAAGCTTAAATGATTTTCATCAATAAAAGTTAGCTCTTCTAGGGTTTGTTGATCAGGAAGATGTTGTAGTGGTTTGAGCAAATTCACCTCGAGTTGATTACTCTCGGCTCCTAGTTGTAGATCGTGCTCTTGGATAAACTCTATAAATCTCCTCATATATTTCATGAGAGCTGATCGTCCTTAGTTCCTCATAGGACTTCTTGATCTTTGTGGATAGCTCCTCGTATATGAACTCAATGTCATGCAGCTTGACATGTCTGAAGTTAGCTTCATTGAGAGAGATTTTCTGACCATCTGCCCTTTGAACATCATAAACAGTAAACTGTACCTTAAAGATTTTTTGCATGCTGACGTGAAGTACTTTGCTAATGGGGTACTATGACACAATCTGCTCCCTCGGTGTTTTGTATTCATTGATGATATGAGTGTATCGTCTCCTTTGAGCATCATCAAGACCCCTCAGTTCAGGAGAAGTCTTGTCTCTGATTTGAGAAGCATAGATAGTAGGGATCCAATCCTCGAGGTAAGCAGCATTCACACCATATTTGTCCCATATAGAGTTTTTCATTGCTTCCCTTATGAACATGTTGTTTCGATTTAGGCCCGGGTCTGAAGATGTTGGAATTGGACGAGATGGTTGGATATTCGGAGGGATAGGCCATTGAGATGATGATTGTTGGAGTTGTTGTGCCTGCTCAGCATCAAGATTTTTCCTTAGGATGTGGGCAGCTGACACCTGGAATTTCTTTGATTCAGGAGGGAATAGTTGATGAACCTCCTCAGAAATGCCCCAGAGAACTCTTGTTAGATCTAGCTTTTTAATAGCTTCCTCCATCTGCTTTTTGGTGACCAACACCCTCGAAGGCTTTGCAACCCTTGAAGAAGCTGGCTTTTGAACAATAGGCACCGGAATATCCTCAAACCTGTCCACTATCTGGACTTCCTTGGTTCTTTCTGGCAATCTTCCAAAAGAGAACTCCTCAATTTGTTTTAGTAGTTCATTTGACTCATCCCTCTCACCCATATCTGCAGTTTCAGTTTCGAATTCAAATATTGGGATGTTAGGTTTAGGTTCAGCTTGTGCTTGTTGTTGTTGTTGTTCTAGTTGTTGTTGTAGTTGTGGCTGTAGCTGTTGTTGTTGTTGTTGTTGTTGTTGATGAGATTGTTGAGATTCTGCCCCGATCCCCATTGCGGCTGCTAATCGTTCTGTTAAAAAAGTAAAGGTCAAAACGTGCGGTCTTCTCTCCTCCTCGTGACAATCATGATCGGGATCATCGTCATCACGCTTGCGCTTTGACCCGGCAGCTTGAGATTTGCACGTGATTCAAGAATTGTCATCCTGTTTTCCACCGAATCTAAGTTTTGAAAGACCACATTACCCAGATGCTCCATCGAGTTGATAGTTGTTTCTTTAAATTCATTGAGATTGTTACCCTTGTAGGTTTGTTCATTCTGAAGAGTTTAAAGGAGATCTAGGTTCTGTTCATGGTCTGGGGCTCTCTCCAACAATCGTACATATAGCAGGGATTTCAATGTGTAAGTAGATAAGCTCGAGCCATCATCAACTTTAGATTTTAATGAAGCAAGTGTCTGTTTGATGTCTGCTAGGCTCTCAGTAATTGGGGTAAGGGCCTCCTGCAATTCCTCCTTGGTAATAAAGCAAGACTCACTAAGAGTACTCGTTGAAATCTCTTCCACAGAGGTAGAGCTACCCGCATGCGGAGCTACAGTGGTGTACACTCTGGTGAGATTTCCACCTGATCCTCGAATGGAACTTTTAGTAGTGCCACGTATAGGTGTTATGGACTGTTGTCCGGTAAACAACGTCGTTATTTGTGCAAGGGTGGATTGGTGTCTAGAAAGGAATGCAGATATCTGCGGTATATCGATGTGCATATAAGAGACAGTCGAGGTCGGGAGAGGCAGACCTCTAGTTTTAATACTAGCCATCTCCGAATGAGAGGCAGGTAGAATATGAGCTAATTCTCCGTGAAATCAAGCAAGCATCTGTTGAGAGACACTTGAGTGGCTGGTGGGGTGAATGTGCACTGTTGGGATAAAAGTGGCTGTTTTAATACCAGAGCTAACAGTGTCAACTCCGGTAGAAGGTGTGGCATCCCGGCGTTTTGGGCTTGGGGTCCCTCAGCACTCATCTTTTCTTTTCTCACCTCTCTCTCTTCTAACTCTATCTCTTTCTCTTCCTCTTTGGTTTCATACTCATCATATATATCCAAGTTAGGATCAAATTCTTGGCTTGCACTTGCAGTGTCAAGAGGACCAGTTTTGTAGCCAAAGATAAATGCAGTTTCATCATGAGAAGCTCAAATCCTCTTCTACAGTCACCACATGCATTTTGGCCTTCTGTTGTGCAGTGCTATCGAAGAGCTGTGGTGCTGCTCCTGGGGTATACCTGGTCAGAGCAAAGGTGTCGGTTTCAAAGTCACGGGCTACTGAACTAGCATGTAAATCAGGCAAAGGAGACTCCGGCTGTTGTTCAAGAAGTACATCGGAAAATGAATCAGTAACATCCGGAAATTCTATTATTAAGTTAACGCGAGAAATGTACAAAGTGGTATATGAGTTACTAATAGATATATGAGATAGTATGTGGTTATAAACTAGAGGGACTAAAACCGTCAAAACGGAACTTGGAAAGGTTGAGGGACTAATTGTGCAATTAGTCCATAGTTATATATATTGCCATCTTTGACTATTTGAAGTCAAAGTCTTCATTTGCAAGAACTAAACTCACGTAGAACCTGAAGTGTTGTGTTTTCTCTGAGATTTGGAGCAAGTTCAGCTTGAAACAAGTGCCTACAATAGATTTTAGCTAACCACAACTTGGAGGTAAGAGTTCTTGACAATGTTCTTGAAGTTTTTATGGGTATTTAAGTGATTCAATGGTGAATCATGGATTAAAGCTTGTTCTTGATCATATGTTCAGTTTATATGTTGTTTGGGGTGTAGGAAAACACCCCAGAAGTGTTTTCTTGAATTATAAGTGAGTTTTGTTGGTGGTTTGGTCGGAGTTACAGCAAACAGTCGCTGGGTCTGTAAGGTACACGGACCGTGTAGAGGTACACGGCCCGTGTAGAGTAGAAGGCGGTCACAGGGCCATGTTGGTATACATGGTCATGTAGAGTATGAGGTACACAGCCCGTGTAGGTCTACACGGCCCGTGTAGGTGAGTTGTCAACACCGGCCATGTAGCCATGACATGGTCGTGTAACAGGAGAGGTACACGGCCCGTGTACATAACACGGCCCGTGTAGGATGACTGGTCAACACTGGCAATGTAGCCAGCTCAGGACATGTAGTGTTTAAGGGACATGGCCCGTGTATGAGTACACGGCCCGTGTAGGCTATGTTTCAGATCAGATTGCTTTAAGTGATATTTTGTTGTATGGTATATATAGGGAGGTGATTGACCTTGTATCAGAATCAGTATCATTTGGAGATCTTTGCTTATCCTAACTATTATAAGGTGAGTCTTCTAGACTACTATTCATATATACGGCATGTATGTCATTATATCAGGTTATTGATATGTTAGATCACTCAAATTTGGGTGCTATGTTCAGTAAGGTTCAGTAGTGTTACAGTATATATGTTTATGTGTGTTAAGCTTACTGCCATGTATAGTAAGGCTCAGTATTAATAAGCATGCTGCTTTGTGTAGTAGTGGCTCAGAAAGAGCACAGTACTGGGGCTCAGTTAATTAATCAGATATCAGAAAGCATACTGCCTTGTGCAGTAGTGGCTCAGTTAGTTAATTATGTGAATCAATAAGTATACTGCCTTGGGCAGTAGTGGCTCAGTTAATTACTTAGAGATTTATTATCAGTTATTGTCAGTGTTTATCATATGATTATATTCATGTGTTTATATGATTGGCAGTGTAGTTTACTCACTAAGCTCTCGCAGCTTATTAGATATTATTTTTTAAAATGTTTTTCATGTTTTATCAAAGATAAGGGCAAAGCTTCAGTTTGACGGTTGTTATGTATTTAAGTAAAACAGTGTTTTGAAACTTAACGCCCGGTTGTTTAGTGAGAAAGCATCTTTTGATGTAAATATGTAACTATCAGGCTTTTATATGAACCTGAGGGTTCAAAACAGTTTTTGTTGCTTCCGCTAATTTGTAAAATAACTCTTTTATTTCTAAAAGAACTTGAAGTATGGTTTTATTTATGTTTTTGAAAATTGGGGCGTTAGAACTTGGTATCAGAGCCAAGGTTTGAGGGATTTGGAGGTGTGTTATGCATCGTCTGGACTTAAACCATGGTTCTGCGGATTTGGTCAAACTGGCGGCTTGCAGCTTGGTGAGTATACTAGTAATTATATTGATATGTGTTATGTGAGCATTATGTGTCAGTGCATGATGTCTTCAGGACAGATATGATATGTATACTTACAACTGTTAAGAGTTGGTTTTACATGTGCAGTCAGTATGAGATTAATTGTGACATGAATATGTAATATACTTTATTAGAGATACATGGCCTAAGCCTGTGAATCGGGAATTTTAGTGGTAAAGTTAAGATCAAACGTGTGTAATGTGTTTATAATAATATAAGAGCTCATATTATTACAGACATATGCTACGTGTTGGAACTTAATGAAATCATGAGGAATCTTGTGAATCGGGTGAGGGGTACTTGTAGAAGTAGTACACCAGAGAGTATAGATGTATAGAATGCCTTAGTATATGCAGAAATACTTTGGATCAGATGATAGGTTTACTGATATGTTGGATGTATTAGTAACTGTTTGTTATAGAGGATGGTGTGATAGAGCTACCTTTTCCTTAATGCTTTATCTATACTATCAGGATGGTTAATACAAGAGATTCAAGAGCAGTTAATAATGTTAAGGGTGGTCCCAGTCGTAGACCCGAAGGGGTAGAGACCAGTGTGACAGATGAGCATGTTCTTTTAGGAACACAGTATGATGGGGAGGGAGGAGCCCCAGAGATAAATCAGGAAGTACAAGAAGCTGCAATTAGAGAAATTGTAGTGAGGGAAATTAGTAAAGCGTTGGAATGAAGTATTCCATATATCATAAAACAGGTTGTAGATCAGGTAAATGATCAGAATAAGGAAGTGATTGGGAAGGAAGTCGCAGCTAGGTTAACTGCTGCAGGTGTTGGGGTTAATCTTCAACCTCAAGTTATTATACGTGAAGCAACGAAAAGCTGTACGTTCAGAGACTTTGCAGCTTGTCAGCCACCGCTGTTTCATGGGGCAACGGATCTAGTCGTCTGTCGCTGATGGATCTCCGAAATTGAAGGTGCGTTTCACACTTGTTCGTGTGCACCTGAGAATAAAGTAAGATATGCATCCAATCAACTGAGAAGTGCAGCTAAGGAATGGTGGGATATGGAAGTAAAACAAAGAGGTTATGTTCAGATAGAAGTTATGACATGGGAAGAGTTCAAAGAAATTGTTTTTGAACAATTTGTACCATAGGCAGAAGTTGATAAGATTGTGGATGAATTCCACAAATTGAAACAGACAAAGGAGACTGTACCAGAGATTAAGGCAAAGTTTATGGAGAAGGCTCGTTTTTGCCCAGACTATGTGGCAAATGAAAAGATGAAGATGTATAGGTACATGATGGTGCTCAAGCCTAGCATTCAAGAGTTTATTGATGCTAGTAAGCATCAAACAGTGAAATCCATGATGGATGCTGCAAGGGCTAGAGAGTTAGAATTGATCAGGCAGGAAACATAGAGGAAGTCAGTGGAGAAGGCGACACCAGAGTATAAGAAACCGAGAGTTGAAACTCAAGAAAAGATGGTGATGCAGAAGACATATCCAGTTTGTTCGTTATGCAAGAAACGTCATTTGGGAGAATGCAGGGTTAGTTCTTTGGCATGTTATAAATGTGGGAAACCTAATCACTGGAGCAGAGATTGCAAGAATCCGATCAAGGTGTGTTATAATTGTTATTAGTCAGGTCATCAGAGATCTGAATGTCCCAATCCAACCGCAATATCGGCGCTTACCAATTTCAAGTCTACTTCAACTTTACCGTTCACGCATGTTCTGAGATGAAAAAGGAGAAGGAGTATAAACAAAGCCAGATGTAGTTCCAGGTATATATCTTGTCAACAGTTTGTTTGCTCGTATGTTATTTGATTCTGCTACAAGTAAATTGTTAGTATTTAGTTATTCTGTATAGATTTTAGTCAAGTGTGTTAGGACTAGATACAGTTAGATTCCTTGTTGAAACTATAGCCATGATTATGAGGGAATTGCAAACTGTAATTGGAATAGACTGGTTTGATAGTAACCAGGTTACAGTATTATGTGAACAGAAAGTGATATGAGTTCATATCCCAAGTGGGGAAGAACTAAATATATGTGTTAGTACCAAAACCAAAAAGTTATATGTATGGCTAGTTTATAGAAATAGGAAGTATCCTCAGTGTGGATATCCTATTTCTTTAGTTTGTGTTATGAGTATTAGTTAGAGAAGAAACAGATGAGTTTTAAAGATGCGAAAGTAGTATACGAATATTTGACGTGTAAACCGAGGAAATACCCAGGGTTACCATCAGACAGGCAGATTGTGGTTAGTATTGTTATGAGATTGTTAACAGAAATTTTGTGAAACGACAGTTTTTGCGCTACCTGAATTGATTGAAGAAATGACAGTAGTTTGAGTTTGCTTTGTATAGTGGCAGGGATTGTGTTTTAATGCAGAGGGGCAGAATTATTGCTTACACTTTTAGACAGTTAAAATAGGATGAGGATGAATACACCGACTTGCACTTGATGGTAGTATATGTGGCACTTTATGTATATGATACGTGATGGTTATACCCCGATAGTGGGTGGATATGTGGATGTAAGACTATTGTTGGTGCGCCGTAATGGCATTCATAGGTGATGTAAGACTATCGTCAGTGCGCTGCGATAGCATTTAGAGATGAGTAGATGTAAGACTACCGTTAGTACGCTACAGTAGCATTCAGTGTGATATGATGGGATTATGTGTTTTTATGTGTGAAGTGTTGTTTACACTAAATTATAACAGTTGGAAATAATTGTTGAGTGAGAAAGACCTGTAAAGGTGACAGAAAGAGTGGTTAGAATCAGTGGAGGATTGTGAATAGAATATTATGTTATTCAGAGTAAGGCTAATGGTATAGGCGACAGTTTGAACAGGAAATCAGAAATAGTACTGATGTGAATTAATTATCTAAATGATAGCTACGGCACTCTTATTCAGAGGTGATAAGAACAGTTCAGTGAAACGTGATCAAAAGGGAAAAATATTATAACCAAGGGATAAAAGGGGACAAGTATTCAATCAGTTTAAAAACAAGTATGACATGTTAATGGGATATGGTCGTATATGAGTATCAGGTTATGGGGGTGCGTGTAAGACACACCTATATGAAATTCATTAGTTTATAGTGGTGATGTAGCTAGAATTTACTAAGGGTATGAATACCTAAGAGTGAATTATTGATAGCTGGAGGTAAAATGAGAAATAGTTAGACAAGTGGGAAAATATCATTAAAGATATATAATTTGTTTTCATTAGAGAAAACTTATTATTCAGAGCAGTTAACAGAGGTATGTGTGAAAGAAATTGTATCTTGTGGTAGTACATCAGTTTCTACTGAATCGAACAGGGATGCCAGTTGTATTTTCAGAATTTGGAACAAATTTCATATTGAGTTGAGGGATAAGTCTTATCTCAGTACAGTCAGAATTAAAGGAATACACAGTTGATGGAAAGCATATGTTATGATTGTGTTATTGATTCACAAGGAAAACCGGGGGTGTAAATTTGTTTGACAGAAAATTAGTGTTATAACAGATACCAGTCTAGCACCAGGATGCCAATGTATGATATTAATATTGAACTTCAGTGTATTGGATGATGTGAGTCAGACAGAGTGGGGTAGTACAGAAATGGTACATCGAAAGACAGAACAGATTCAGAAGGTATGTAATAGATTGTCAGATGTTCAGAATAGACTGAAGGGTTATACAGATAAACATAGATCATCACATCAGTTTTAGTGGAGTAGTATAAATTATTAGAGGTATCACCGTGGAAGGAGATGATCAAATTCAGAAAGGAGAGTAAACTAAGCCCGGAATTCAATCAGTTATTCAGAATTATTGTACATATGAGGAAGAGCAGTTTATAGATCAGAGTTCTCTGAAGAGATGTTATAAATTCAGAACACCTTTCGTGTGTTATATTTCAGCAGATGTTTAGCAGTTAAATCTAATAAACAGAGTAGAAGGGTCAAGGAACCGGTAAAAGTATAGAAGAGGGGTCAGGATATGCATGAGGGCCTATACAAGAAATGATGATATTATTCAGAACATTACAGTAGTTGATTTCAGGGATAAAATCATTTCAAGTGGGGAAGAGTTGTAACACCCGGAAATTCTATTATTAAGTTAATGCGAGAAATGTACAAAGTGCTATATGAGTTACTAATGGATATATGAGATAGTATGTGGTTATAAACTAGAGGGGCTAAAACCGTTAAAACGGAACTTGGAAAGGTTGAGGGACTAATTGTGCAATTAGTCCATAGTTATATATATATATATATTGCCATCTTTGACTATTTGAAGTCAAAGTCTTCATTTGCAAGAACTAAACTCACGTAGAACCTAAAGTGTTGTGTTTTCTCTGAGATTTGGAGCAAGTTCAGCTTGAAACAAGTGCCTACAACAGATTTTAGCTAACCACAACTTGGAGGTAAGAGTTCTTGACCATGTTCTTGAAGTTTTTATGGGTATTTAAGTGATTCAATAGTGAATCATGGAGTAAAGCTTGTTCTTGATCATATGTTCAGTTTATATGTTGTTTGGGGTGTAGGAAAACACCCCAGAAGTGTTTTCTTGAATTATAAGTGAGTTTTGTTGGTGGTTTGATCGGAGTTACAACAAACAGTCGCTGGGTCTGTAACGTACACGGCCCGTGTAGAGTAGAAGGCGGTCACAGAGCCATGTTGGTATACATGGTCGGGTAGAGTATGAGGTACACGGCCCGTGTAGGTGAGTTGTCAACACCGGCCTTGTAGCCAAGACATGGTCGTGTAGGAGGAGAGGTACAAGGCCTGTGTACATAACACGGCCCGTGTAGGATGACTGGTCAACACTGGCTATGTAGCTAGCTCAGGACGTGTATTGTTTAACGGACACGGCCCGTGTAGGCTATGTTTCAGATCAGATTGCTTTAAGTGATATTTTGTTGTATGGTATATATAGGGAGGTGATTGACCTTGTATCAGAATCAGTATCAGTTAGACATCTTTGCTTATCCTAACTATTATAAGGTGAGTCTTCTAGACTACTATTCATATATACGGCATGTATGTCATTATATTAGGTTATTGATTTGTTAGATCACTCAGAATTGGGTCCTATGTTCAGTAAGGTTCAGTAGTGTTACAGTAATGTTACGGTATATATGTTTATGTGTGTTAAGCTTACTGCCATGTAAAGTAATGCTCAATATTAATAAGCATGCTGCTTTGTGCAGTAGTGGCTCAGAAATAACACAGTACTGGGGCTCAGTTAATTAATCAGATATCAAAAAGCATACTGCCTTGTGCAGTAGTGGCTCGGTTAATTAATTATGTGAATCAATAAGTATACTGCCTTGGGCAGTAGTGGCTCAGTTAATTACTCAGAGATTTATTATCAGTGTTTATCATATGATTATATTCATGTGTTTATATGATTGGCAGTCTAGTTTACTCACTAAGCTCTCGCAGCTTATCAGATATTATTTTCTAAAATGTTTTGCAGGTTTTATCAAAGACAAGGGCAAAGCTTCAGTTTGACGATTGTTATGTATTTAAGTAAAACATTGTATTGAAACTTAAAGCCCGGTTGTTTAGTGAGAAAGCATCTTTTGATGTAAATATGTAACTATCAGGCTTTTATATGAACCTAAGGGTTCAAAACAGTTTTTGTTGCTTCCGCTTATTTGTAAAATAACTCTTTTATTTCTAAAAGAACTTGAAGTATGCTTTTATTTATGTTTTTGAAAATCGGGGCGTTACAGAAACAATTATAGCTTGGACC
This sequence comes from Dittrichia graveolens, assembly GCA_038502395.1. Classification (NCBI taxonomy): domain Eukaryota; kingdom Viridiplantae; phylum Streptophyta; class Magnoliopsida; order Asterales; family Asteraceae; genus Dittrichia; species Dittrichia graveolens. The sequence continues at coordinate 33,158,731 of JARJIL010000008.1, forward strand.
TGTGCAGGGTCATTCTCCGCCCACCCTCACTATGTGTTTCACCTTCATCCCCTTCACCACCCTTCTCACTGCTTTTTCTACTCTTCACTTCCCGCTCAGCTTCTCCCGTAGAAGTCTGAGGCCTATCAACTAATTCCTCATGGGTTGCTACTGACCCAAGGGTAAGGACAACCGGCTCTGGTTGAACCATTGGGCCTAGTCCTACACTCTCCCTATATAACCTCACAACATTATTTTGTGCACAAAGGTCCACCAAGGATACAGGAAATGGTTGCGGTTTCATCAGGCATCTCCACGAATAGAAACACGAATGCCCTGAAGTGTCGAATAGAAACACTTTGTTGTGCACAACATTATCTCATAGCACGAATGCCCTGAAGTGTCGTAGTTTCATCAGGCATCTCCTGAAAATCAAGGAGTTGAGGCCTGGTTCTGGCGGTAGGAAGCCGGAGGATTTCCCTCAGTCGGCGTGCAGTTATGTTTAGGGTAAAGTGGTCGACATCACCACGAATAGAAACACGACCAGAGTCGGGATTTGTATGAGTGTGAGTGGTGTGCCAGAACTGCTGAACATATAGTTCAAGGACATGAGTCCCAGAGGTAGATGGGTTGTGTGTAAGGGCATGATTGAGTAGATGAATGCACACAATTTCTTTTATGATAGGGAAATTAGGGTTACGGAAGTTATCGAGGTTTATGAAGTTGTTATTGTCATGAGTGACAACAAAGTGGAATTGATTAGTGGAATGGAGTTGGTCATCTGGGTTATGGGATTGGCTAGCTGTCGAAGAACGAAATGAGACAGTGTCACCTTCGATTGCTATGTTACCTATAAGAACAGCCAATAGGTTAGACATATGTGCTGTAAAATGATAACCATTGAAATGTATTGACTTGTGGCGTCAAGCATTCAGGTATGAACCAATTTGATCCATGTTGACTTTTAAGATTGACTTTTAGTCAATCTTTGGAAAATTTGACAACTCCTTGTTGAAAAATGTATCACACCCAATGAATGCATGCATCTAAACACTTTTGTAACACTAAAATTTTTCCCATTTGATCTATAACATGAAGATTTAGGCCAAAAATGAAATCAAGCCCAATCTTCAACCACTCGAAGAACACAAAGAACACTTTTGAAATATTGAGAATTTTTCTTTGATAAAAACATTGTCCTAGTGTGCTTATGTCCCATCGCAAACCATATTGACATTAACATCATCATTTGATTGTCGAACAAACATTTGAAGTTCAAAAGGTTGATTTCCGAGTTGAACTGTACAAGTTCAGTTTTGTGCATTTAAACGTGATTTAAGCATGATTTATAACTTATTCGATGTATACCTTGAGTAAGTAAGCAACTTCAATACAAACAAAGAGAATTTTGGCAGCAAGTTTGCACAAAGATGTGAATATGAGGAACCGGTGGTTTCGAAGCTTCAAAATGTTTAGAGCGCGTGAAGAACAAGAAAGACTCAAAGACCCTATTTATAGTAAAGTAGGGCAACGGTAATATTTGAATTTTTACACACTCAATGTCCAAAGGATTCGAGAGGTAAAAAGTGCGCTCGAAGTGGTGATGAAGACCACTGTTGACTTCGAAGTCCAAGAGGCTTCGAGTTCGAAGTGTGAAGACATCGAACTCGAAGTGAATTATTTTGGTTCCGTTCAAAGGTGTAACATCCGAAAGCCCGGCCTAGTAGTAGGCGGGCTGATGGTAAATTGAAATATGTTTAATTATGCATATTTAAAGATTTGTTATGTGATTAAACGAGTATTTGATATCGTATGTGTATGATTAAAGAAGATTGAGTTTGGTACGAGGGTTGTAGAAAATACCTCGAATGTATGTTAAGTTAATTAATTGAGAAAGATTATTTGTTTGAAAGTATTTGGACACAATAAATGGTATTATGATATTTAAATAATTAATTGATGGTTAATTGGCATGTAATATATGCTAGAAAAGTTAATATGGGTATTTATGTATGTATGAAAATTGGTGTATGTATGTAGGGTGATGACACCTCATGGTTGTGAAATTATTTAGGAAATACACGTGTGTGTGTGTGTAAATATATCTGTTGACATTTAATTGAAAAGAAGGAAAAGTGAAAAGTGTGTGTGTTCTCTGGAAGAAAGAAGAACAAAGAAAGAACAAAACTTGAATTATTGAAATTGAAGAATTGTGGTCTATAAATTCAAAAGAAGGTGAGGACATGTTTATAGCATGCTAAGGTTCATCTTTATGTGTTTATTTGATTGATTTCACGATTATATAGAGTTTCACCATTGATGTGTTTTAAGAAAATGGATGAAAATGGGTTTTGATGATTTTGATGTTTTGATTGATTAAAAAGATGTTTATGATGTTTTATATGCATGATATATGATATACATGAGTTTAGAATAAAGAAATATTATGTTGGTAATGTTTACAAGAGAATTGGGTGGCTAGAAATTCGACAAAAATGAAGATGATAATCTGATGAATGCCTGTCGCGGCGCTACAAATAGGGTCGTGGCGGGACCTTCATGCAATCCGACAATTTGAGTCGGTTTGTGGAGAAATCCGAGAGTTTCAAATCCTAAACCTCAAAATCCGATACTTATAATCCGAATGCATGAAATCCGACCCTAGAATCCGACAACCAAATCTGACACTCAAATCCGATGCCCCAAATCCGATTGTTGAAATCCGGAATTCGAAATCCGACAGTGTCGCGGCGCGACAGGGCCTGTTTTAGAAAGTTTGATTGTTTTATTTGTGTTTCATTTGGGATAAGTTGGGATATTAATTGTATGATTAAATTAAGATGTTTACATGAATATAAGGTATAAATATATGTGGAAAGATATATTTATATATTCGAGACTGATTCAGCTGTGCTCTGTTTTCAGGCAAACTACAGACTCAGTGATATTAGACTACTGGGCACGCGTGATACGAGGACTGAAGTGAGTGGAAGTTTACTCACGGGTGGTATTGGTGGTAAGGTGATGATTTGTTTAGTTCAAGGAATGATTGATTGCAATGTGATTGCTATTTGAATATATGATTATTGATTGAGGAGTTCGATATGCGAAGATAGATTGATTGATATGCCATGATAGACTGTTAAGTCTGCTATTTGTTAAATGAGAATTATATGTACGCTATATCTGATAGAGTTTTGATTGTGTTTAAAACTAGAAGAGTATTTAGATTGTTTGAGAACCAACTTCTGTGTAACGGGTTGGTAGAGATCAGCTTCTGTGTAAGGGCTGGTTGGGGTCAGCTGCTGTTGCAAGAGCTGGGCTCGTCTGTGGTTGGTTGAGCAGTGGTAGTCCTCCTGATGCATATGTTGTATCAGTGGGGAATTTCACTGTGCCAATCGGCAGGGAGCTATCGGAAAACCTTTGCTTTGGCAGGCACTGGTTGTAGGTTCGGCAGCACCGCCGGTCCTCGGGATTGAAGAGATTGTTGATTTGACGGATTGATTAAGGATTGATGTCCAGAGGTTCATTGGTGAACTGTGTCTGTTGCTAGCTTGTTTGTAGCTTCCATTCACTTAGCTTTGTGCTAATCCCCCACGGTTGATTGCTTTTTGCAGGCTTTTGTGTGTAGCTGTTTAGCTTGGTTTGTGGAAGGGAACTTTGACCAATACTCTGATATTGTGTTTTGAGAAGAGATGAGCCACATTTTATAAATCTTTTGTAACACAAACGGATGTAGTAATTTGTACAAGTACTTTGTACTTTGAGGATGTTTATGTTGAATGAAATAAGAGAATGCTTCCGCATAGTTTGAAAAAATGGCTTGAGTTTTACGGTGTTACAAGTTGGTATCAGAGCCCTGATTTGGCGATGCAGGCACGGCTAGAGTGTTGCATTCCCAAATCTTGGCTCGTGTTGGATCAAACTTTCCTTTGGGGGGGGGATTTAGAGTGAATTGGAATTGTTGTGTGTTAGTTAGTATGTTATGTACTAACGGTTTATCTAATGAGCTTGTGAGATGATGTGATTGTACAGATACGGCTGACAGAGATAACCCTGCTGACACTCCTGTGACCCAAGAAGCAGCTGGAATTTCATCAATGGATGATTTGAATCTAACAGGTCAAGTTGGTACTTCAGGATTTGAATCTAGAACGGATCAGAGGGAATATATTTCCAAGTTGGAGAATGAATTATGGGAACTGAGAAATGCTATGAGTAATATGGAACGAGAGAGGATTATTCAGAATGAACGAATTCAGAATCCTATGTTTAGTACAAATCAAGATACAAATGTGCAAGTTACAGTTCCGTTTCCTCCTATATCACAAGTGGCACAATCACCGAGTTTTCAAAGATACAACACTTTGTGGGAGCTTTGCTTCCAGAATATCGAAGTACTACCAAATAGGCTAGTACACTGTCGCAAGCATTTAATTTAGCCAAGTCGGCTGAAGATGATTTGAAGGCTAGAGATAGAACGAATCGAGATCAGATTTCTCAACAGATATTTCGATTGAAACAGTATAATGCTGAAAAGCAAAAAGGGCAGGGGTGCCAGAGTAAAAGAAATTTGAAACATAAACCTGCAATTGATGAATCTAATCGACGATTGACATGGTGTGGGAAGTTTAAGTCTCACCACACAGGACCATGTACGTCTTAGACCATGCGGTGTTTGACTTGTGGGCAGTTTGGCCATGAAATGAAAGAATGCCGTTTCTCACTAAAGGTATGTTGGATCTGTTTTGAGGAAGATCATCGAGCAAGAGATTGCAAAGTTAGCAAGGAGTTAGAGTCAGGGTCAGGAGTTGTGGCAGGTGGGGGATCCTCGTCAGCAAGTGGACGAAAGAGAAAGAACTCTTCTGAGCAAGAGAGTAGAATTCTTAACGTGATGACTGATGATAATATCGCTACTGAGGATGATATAATGGGTATGTTTTGATGACCTTTATATTTATGCATATGTTTATTAACTTTAGAGTTAATTGAAAAGGTTTGATGCCTATAGGTGTTAAGTATGTTTTTTTACTTCTAAGAAGAGCATGATTCTTTGAGAATAAGAGATAGTTGACATATATTTTTTGTAAATGATGAAAATATCTGATGCTTATGGTAGTAAATGTATTGACAGTAAGTGAAGTGACAGTAAGTATGTAATATATGGTAAGACGTGAATTGGGTATGAAGTACCCTAGAAAGATGTTTTCGGATTTGTAGAATTGCATGCTAGACTATGTGTTGCAAGAGTTGTCTTGCCTTTTGTGTTTATATATGTGTATATGTATGTTTTTGTTTCTATAAAGAAGAAGGAAAGCGGATGAGTTAATGAAGTTTGGAAAGCTTTGCGACGATCAAAAGATGTTATTGATAAATGTATAACGGAAATTACAAGTTGTTGGTAAATCTAACGATTGAAGATAATCCGTGATATTGATTAATGAACCTGAGCAGATTGATTTGTTGAGATATTGCATTAGTTGGATTGATATAAAGGATTCTATGCTATGAAAATGGAGGAATGGTTTATGTCTTGTGACAGTTGGAGATTCTTGAGAGGAATGATTTAATCCTTGTCTTTGAAGATGCAGCAGATGCGTTTGTGTTGATCGTATGAATGAATTGATTATAAAGAATGATATGTGAAATTGACTAATTATAAAATGAAGTAACGGATATTTATATATGAATGAACTTGATACATGGAAGAAACGATGATTAGAATGAATCAACGAATGTGAATGAGAGGTTTGAAATTATATTGGAAAGATAAATTGTTGTTAGACATGCTAGAATGCAAGGGAATTGATAACGATAACATTGGAATTATGCGAATTGAGGTAAAATTGACCGAATAGTGGAATTGAAGTTGTCCTTGTTGAAAATTAGTGGATCAATGATTTAAAATTAAGACAACCAATCCGACCCTAGAATCCGACAACCAAATCCAACACTCAAATCAATCATCCTTGTTGAAAATTGACCGATATTTATAATCCGAATGCATGAAATCCGACCCTAGAATCCAACAACCAAATCCGACACTCAAATCCGATGCCCCAAATCCGATTGTTGAAATCCGGAATTCAAAATCCGACAGTGTCGCGGCGCGACACATGGGTTGGTTGCGGCGCGACAGAGCCTGTTTCAGAAAGTTTGATTGTTTTATTTGTGTTTCGTTTGGGATAAGTTGGGATATTAATTGTATGATTAAATTAAGATGTTTTCATGAATATAAGGTATAAATATATGTGGAAAGATATATTTATATATTCGAGACTGATTCGACTGTTGTTGTGTTTTCAGGCAAACTACTAACTCAGTGATATCAGACTACTGAGCACGTGTGATACGAGGACTGAGGTGAGTGGAAGTTTACTCACGGGTGGTATTGGTGGTAACGTGATGATTTGTTTAATTCACAGAATGATTGATTGTAATGTGATTGCTATTTGAATTTATGATTATTGACTGAGGAGTTCGATAGGCGAAGATATATTGATTGATATGCCATGATAGCCTGTTAAGTTTGCTATTTGTTAAATGAGAATTATATGTACGCTATATGTGATAGAGTTTTGATTGTGTTTGAGACTAGAAGAGTATTTAGATTGTTTGAGAACCAACTTCTGCGTAACGGGTTGGTAGAGATCAGTTTCTGTGTAAGAGCTAGTTGGGGTCAGCTGCTGTTGCAAGAGCTGGGCTCGTCTGCGGTTGGTTGAGCGGTGGTAGTTCTCCTGATGCATACGTTGTATCAGTGGGGAATTTCACTGTGCCGATTGGCAGGGAGCTATTGGAAAACCTTTGCTTTGGCCGGCACTGGTTGTAGGTTCGGCAGAACCGCCGGTCCTCGGGATTAAAGAGATTGTTGATTTGACGGATTGATTGAGGATTGATGTCCAGAGGTTCATTGGTGAACGGTGTTTGTTGTTAGCTTGTTTGTAGCTTCCATTCACTTAGCTTTGTGCTAATCCCCCACGGTTGATTGCTTTTTGCAGGCTTTTGTGTGTAGCTGTTTAGCTTGGTTTGTGGAAGGGAACTTTGACCAATACTCTGATATTGTGTTTTGAGAAGAGATGAGCCACATTTTATAAATCTTTTGTAACACAAACGGATGTAGTAATTTGTACAAGTACTTTGTACTTTGAGGATGTTTATGTTGAATGAAATAAGAGAATGCTTCCGCATAGTTTGAAAAAATGGCTTGAGTTTTACGGTGTTACAAGTTGGTATCAGAGCCCTGATTTGGCGATGCAGGCACGGCTAGAGTGTTGCATTCCCAAATCTTGGCTCGTGTTGGATCAAACTTTCCTTTGGGGGGGATTTAGAGTGAATTGGAATTGTTGTGTGTTAGTTAGTATGTTATGTACTAACGGTTTATCTAATGAGCTTGTGAGATGATGTGATTGTACAGATACGGCTGACAGAGATAACCCTGCTGACACTCCTGTGACCCAAGAAGCAGCTGGAATTTCATCAATGGATGATTTGAATCTAACAGGTCAAGTTGGTACTTCAGGATTTGAATCTAGAACGGATCAGAAGGAATATATTTCCAAGTTGGAGAATGAATTGTGGGAACTGAGAAATGCTATGAGTAATATGGAACGAGAGAGGATTATTCAGAATGAACGAATTCAGAATCCTATGTTTAGTACAACTCAAGATACAAATGTCCAAGTTACAGTTCCGTTTCCTCCTATATCACAAGTGGCACAATCACCGAGTTTTCATACTTTTAATACCCAAGGAGCTTATTCTTTTGGGTATCCAGGATTTAAACCAGCAATTCTTGGACTGTAAGCCTTCAGAGTACTATGTAAGTACAGACCCCAATATAACTTTGAACTGGTTGCGAGAAATGGTAAAGGCTTTTGAAGCATGCAATTGTGAGGATGAACTGAGAGTTTTTTTTGCGACTCGTATGCTAAAAGGAGATGCAATTGTTTGGTGGGATTCCCTTACAGGGCATTTTTCTAAACAACAACAAGATAGTGTGACCTGGGATCAGTTTCAGGAGAAACTGTGTGAGCAGTATTGCAATACTTTTGAGATAGCTCGTATCAAAAGAGAATTAATTGAGTTACGTATGACTAGAGATATGACTGTGGATGAAGTAATCAGACAATTTAACGAAAGATTGCGTTTTGTGAAGTAATGGGTGTCTGATGAGGCGTCAAAGATACAACACTTTGTGGGAGCTTTGCTTCCAGAATATCGAAGTACTACCAAATAGGCTAGTACACTGTCGCAAGCATTTAATTTAGCCAAGTCGGCTGAAGATGATTTGAAGGCTAGAGATAGAACGAATCGAGATCAGATTTCTCAACAGATATTTCGATTGAAACAGTATAATGCTGAAAAGCAAAAAGGGCAGGGGTGCCAGAGTAAAAGAAATTTGAAACATAAACCTGCATTTGATGAATCTAATCGACGATTGACATGGTGTGGGAAGTTTAAGTCTCACCACACAGGACCATGTACGTCTTAGACCATGCGGTGTTTGACTTGTGGGCAGTTTGGCCATGAAATGAAAGAATGCCGTTTCTCACTAAAGGTATGTTGGATCTGTTTTGAGGAAGATCATCGAGTAAGAGATTGCAAAGTTAGCAAGGAGTTAGAGTCAGGGTCAGGAGTTGTGGCAGGTGGGGGATCCTCGTCAGCAAGTGGACGAAAGAGAAAGAACTCTTCTGAGCAAGAGAGTAGAATTCTTAACGTGATGACTGATGATAATATCGCTACTGAGGATGATATAATGGGTATGTTTTGATGACCTTTATATTTATGCATATGTTTATTAACTTTAGAGTTAATTGAAAAGGTTTGATGCCTATAGGTGTTAAGTATGTTTTTTTACTTCTAAGAAGAGCATGATTCTTTGAGAATAAGAGATAGTTGACATATATTTTTTGTAAATGATGAAAATATCTGATGCTTATGGTAGTAAATGTATTGACAGTAAGTGAAGTGATAGTAAGTATGTAATATATGGTAAGACGTGAATTGGGTATGAAGTACCCTAGAAAGATGTTTTCGGATTTGTAGAATTGCATGCTAGACTATGTGTTGCAAGAGTTGTCTTGCCTTTTGTGTTTATATATGTGTATATGTATGTTTTTGTTTCTATAAAGAAGGAAAGCGGATGAGTTAATGAAGTTTGGAAAGCTTTGCGACGATCAAAAGATGTTATTGATAAATGTATAACGGAAATTACAAGTTGTTGGTAAATCTAACGATTGAAGATAATCCGTGATATTGATTAAAGAACCTAAGCAGATTGATTTGTTGAGATATTGCATTAGTTGGATTGATATAAAGGATTCTATGCTATGAAAATGGAGGAATGGTTTATGTCTTGTGACAGTTGGATATTCTTGAGAGGAATGATTTAATCCTTGTCTTTGAAGATGCAGCAGATGCGTTTGTGTTGATGGTATGAATGAATTGATTATAAAGAATGATATGTGAAATTGACTAATTATAAAATGAAGTAACGGATATTTATATATGAATGAACTTGATACATGGAAGAAACGATGATTAGAATGAATCAACGAATGTGAATGAGAGGTTTGAAATTATATTGGAAAGATAAATTGTTGTTAGACATGCTAGAATGCAAGGGAATTGATAACGATAACATTGGAATTATGCGAATTGAGGTAAAATTGACCGAATAGTGGAATTGAAGTTGTCCTTGTTGAAAATTAGTGGATCAATGATTTAAAATTAAGACAACCAATCCGACCCTAGAATCCGACAACCAAATCCAACACTCAAATCAATCATCCTTGTTGAAAATTGACCGATATTTATAATCCGAATGCATGAAATCCGACCCTAGAATCCGACAACCAAATCCGACACTCAAATCCGATGCCCCAAATCCGATTGTTGAAATCCGGAATTCAAAATCCGACAGTGTCGCGGCGCGACACATGGGTTGGTTGCGGCGCGACAGAGCCTGTTTCAGAAAGTTTGATTGTTTTATTTGTGTTTCGTTTGGGATAAGTTGGGATATTAATTGTATGATTAAATTAAGATGTTTTCATGAATATAAGGTATAAATATATGTGGAAAGATATATTTATATATTCGAGACTGATTCGACTGTTGTTGTGTTTTCAGGCAAACTACTAACTCAGTGATATCAGACTACTGAGCACGTGTGATACGAGGACTGAGGTGAGTGGAAGTTTACTCACGGGTGGTATTGGTGGTAACGTGATGATTTGTTTAATTCACAGAATGATTGATTGTAATGTGATTGCTATTTGAATTTATGATTATTGACTGAGGAGTTCGATAGGCGAAGATATATTGATTGATATGCCATGATAGCCTGTTAAGTTTGCTATTTGTTAAATGAGAATTATATGTACGCTATATGTGATAGAGTTTTGATTGTGTTTGAGACTAGAAGAGTATTTAGATTGTTTGAGAACCAACTTCTGCGTAACGGGTTGGTAGAGATCAGTTTCTGTGTAAGAGCTAGTTGGGGTCAGCTGCTGTTGCAAGAGCTGGGCTCGTCTGCGGTTGGTTGAGCGGTGGTAGTTCTCCTGATGCATACGTTGTATCAGTGGGGAATTTCACTGTGCCGATTGGCAGGGAGCTATTGGAAAACCTTTGCTTTGGCCGGCACTGGTTGTAGGTTCGGCAGAACCGCCGGTCCTCGGGATTAAAGAGATTGTTGATTTGACGGATTGATTGAGGATTGATGTCCAGAGGTTCATTGGTGAACGGTGTTTGTTGTTAGCTTGTTTGTAGCTTCCATTCACTTAGCTTTGTGCTAATCCCCCACGGTTGATTGCTTTTTGCAGGCTTTTGTGTGTAGCTGTTTAGCTTGGTTTGTGGAAGGGAACTTTGACCAATACTCTGATATTGTGTTTTGAGAAGAGATGAGCCACATTTTATAAATCTTTTGTAACACAAACGGATGTAGTAATTTGTACAAGTACTTTGTACTTTGAGGATGTTTATGTTGAATGAAATAAGAGAATGCTTCCGCATAGTTTGAAAAAATGGCTTGAGTTTTACGGTGTTACAAGTTGGTATCAGAGCCCTGATTTGGCGATGCAGGCACGGCTAGAGTGTTGCATTCCCAAATCTTGGCTCGTGTTGGATCAAACTTTCCTTTGGGGGGGATTTAGAGTGAATTGGAATTGTTGTGTGTTAGTTAGTATGTTATGTACTAACGGTTTATCTAATGAGCTTGTGAGATGATGTGATTGTACAGATACGGCTGACAGAGATAACCCTGCTGACACTCCTGTGACCCAAGAAGCAGCTGGAATTTCATCAATGGATGATTTGAATCTAACAGGTCAAGTTGGTACTTCAGGATTTGAATCTAGAACGGATCAGAAGGAATATATTTCCAAGTTGGAGAATGAATTGTGGGAACTGAGAAATGCTATGAGTAATATGGAACGAGAGAGGATTATTCAGAATGAACGGATTCAGAATCCTATGTTTAGTACAACTCAAGATACAAATGTCCAAGTTACAGTTCCGTTTCCTCCTATATCACAAGTGGCACAATCACCGAGTTTTCATACTTTTAATACCCAAGGAGCTTATTCTTTTGGGTATCCAGGATTTAAACCAGCAATTCTTGGACTGTAAGCCTTCAGAGTACTATGTAAGTACAGACCCCAATATAACTTTGAACTGGTTGCGAGAAATGGTAAAGGCTTTTGAAGCATGCAATTGTGAGGATGAACTGAGATTTTTTTTTGCGACTCGTATGCTAAAAGGAGATGCAATTGTTTGGTGGGATTCCCTTACAGGGCATTTTTCTAAACAACAACAAGATAGTGTGACCTGGGATCAGTTTCAGGAGAAACTGTGTGAGCAGTATTGCAATACTTTTGAGATAGCTCGTATCAAAAGAGAATTAATTGAGTTACGTATGACTAGAGATATGACTGTGGATGAAGTAATCAGACAATTTAACGAAAGATTGCGTTTTGTGAAGTAATGGGTGTCTGATGAGGCGTCAAAGATACAACACTTTGTGGGAGCTTTGCTTCCAGAATATCGAAGTACTACCAAATAGGCTAGTACACTGTCGCAAGCATTTAATTTAGCCAAGTCGGCTGAAGATGATTTGAAGGCTAGAGATAGAACGAATCGAGATCAGATTTCTCAACAGATATTTCGATTGAAACAGTATAATGCTGAAAAGCAAAAAGGGCAGGGGTGCCAGAGTAAAAGAAATTTGAAACATAAACCTGCATTTGATGAATCTAATCGACGATTGACATGGTGTGGGAAGTTTAAGTCTCACCACACAGGACCATGTACGTCTTAGACCATGCGGTGTTTGACTTGTGGGCAGTTTGGCCATGAAATGAAAGAATGCCGTTTCTCACTAAAGGTATGTTGGATCTGTTTTGAGGAAGATCATCGAGTAAGAGATTGCAAAGTTAGCAAGGAGTTAGAGTCAGGGTCAGGAGTTGTGGCAGGTGGGGGATCCTCGTCAGCAAGTGGACGAAAGAGAAAGAACTCTTCTGAGCAAGAGAGTAGAATTCTTAACGTGATGACTGATGATAATATCGCTACTGAGGATGATATAATGGGTATGTTTTGATGACCTTTATATTTATGCATATGTTTACTAACTTTAGAGTTAATTGAAAAGGTTTGATGCCTATAGGTGTTAAGTATGTTTTTTTACTTCTAAGAAGAGCATGATTCTTTGAGAATAAGAGATAGTTGACATATATTTTTTGTAAATGATGAAAATATCTGATGCTTATGGTAGTAAATGTATTGACAGTAAGTGAAGTGATAGTAAGTATGTAATATATGGTATGACGTGAATTGGGTATGAAGTACCCTAGAAAGATGTTTTCGGATTTGTAGAATTGCATGCTAGACTATGTGTTGCAAGAGTTGTCTTGCCTTTTGTGTTTATATATGTGTATATGTATGTTTTTGTTTCTATAAAGAAGAAGGAAAGCGGATGAGTTAATGAAGTTTGGAAAGCTTTGCGACGATCAAAAGATGTTATTGATAAATGTATAACGGAAATTACAAGTTGTTGGTAAATCTAACGATTGAAGATAATCCATGATATTGATTAATGAACCTGAGCAGATTGATTTGTTGAGATATTGCATTAGTTGGATTGATATAAAGGATGCTATGCTATGAAAATGGAGGAATGGTTTTTGTCTTGTGACAGTTGGAGATTCTTGAGAGGAATGATTTAATCCTTGTCTTTGAAGATGCAGCAGATGCGTTTGTGTTGATGGTATGAATGAATTGATTATAAAGAATGATATGTGAAATTGACTAATTATAAAATGAAGTAACGGATATTTATATATGAATGAACTTGATACATGGAAGAAACGATGATTAGAATGAATCAACGAATGTGAATGAGAGGTTTGAAATTATATTGGAAAGATAAATTGTTGTTAGACATGCTAGAATGCAAGGGAATTGATAACGATAACATTGGAATTATGCGAATTGAGGTAAAATTGACCGAATAGTGGAATTGAAGTTGTCCTTGTTGAAAATTAGTGGATCAATGATTTAAAATTAAGACAACCAATCCGACCCTAGAATCCGACAACCAAATCCAACACTCAAATCAATCATCCTTGTTGAAAATTGACCGATATTTATAATCCGAATGCATGAAATCCGACCCTAGAATCCGACAACCAAATCCGACACTCAAATCCGATGCCCCAAATCCGATTGTTGAAATCCGGAATTCAAAATCCGACAGTGTCGCGGCGCGACACATGGGTTGGTTGTGGCGCGACAGAGCCT